>OX336395.1:180883110-190883110 GCA_946902985.2 Meconema thalassinum
CACCACCACTATTTCCGCAATAAGAGGGAACTTACTTTTAATCGATTAGCCTCATTTCAGGTTTCAAATAATCGATTAATCGCAGCAGAAAAATCGATTAATTGCAAAAAATAACGATTAATTGATTGTGCGTTTACTTGATTAATCGATTAGTCGTTTAATCGATTGGTCGAATAATTGTTTAATTGTTTTGTCGATTAATCGATGTACTACGCTCAAACAGAAACATAGCAGACATTTAATTAATTAATAATATCGCATGCAGTGCTTCTATGCCCAAGATCGCGGATTCAAACCCGACCGAGGTCGTCGGATTTTTTAAGAGCGTTAAAATACCTCAGTATGCCTGCATTCGGAGGGGAAGTAAAGCTGGCGGTCCCATGTGATATATTTATGGCATGAAGAAGAACCTTCCACTAACTACACTTGTGGAAGCTAAATAAATAGGTTAGTTTGATAACGCTATATTAGTTCCAACGTTCGCCGCCAGGTGCTGACTGCGATGGCATTTAGTAGCTATGTCCGCAGCTAGGTGTCGTTGACGGTAGCATTTGGTAGCAAAAGTAGGAACTAATTCAAAAATTAATCGTCTGCAGTCCTTCTACCCGAATCACAGATAACACACGAATACAGTCATCACAATTAACACCGGTTATCCGACGAATTCTACACACACCCCAAGTACATGACCGCGTTGTCGCAGCCCCTAAACTAAGAAACAAACCAACCATTGATAATACATTATAAAAATAAGCTTCGTTTGGCTGGTTTTATAAACATACTGGTGTCTTAATTACCATTATAGGGGAGTTGCTTACGACTGTTTATGTTCGACTATAATTATACTTTTATTATATGTTCTAAAATAAATATTCATAAATATCTGTTGAGATTCTGTCAGTTGACTTAAGTGCATGCGCTGGGAATTTTGTGGGCTCAGCATTTGCTCTCTACCCAATAACAAATTCCAAAGTATTGAAACATTGCTTATCCTGAAGTAGCACCAACAGATAGCGCACAGGTACTATGGTGGATCATTTTGTTATTTTGGTCAAATAACTCACAATAGGCTGTAACAAACGCTTTAAAATGTATCGCATTATCAACTAGTTATTCTTCAAATTCGATGCGTATAGAATGTCAACGGAAGGCAAATCAATGGACTCCCACAATGAACAGTCATGACATCTGACGGGCAAGTTTCACATAAGGATTCCCTTTACTGAACAGAGAGCTGGGTTATTGATTTCCATGGATCTAATGGCATGTGTTTGATGCCTCCTTGAGGTGGTTGTGTCAATACTAGCATTCACTAAAATTGTCGTCGATATCATACGAATGCAATGCCCTGTGTAGAAATTGGAGTTGGGGATATTAAGGTAAAGTGCTTTTTATTTTCCCATATTCCCCAGTTTATTTATACAAACATTTGGGATCGGATATCTTTTGCATGGTCAACTTTCAAATCATGTACCGGTACTTCATGTGCGACATGTTGGATTTTCAGTGCATGTGTGAAGCTATCCCCACCGAATTGGTCACACAACTATTTCATAATGAAAATCTTGAACTCTGATTGGTGGAGAGAAGCTGTATCATAATGAGAACTAGTACCGTACTATAATGAGCCTCATTATAGTACACTTTTCTGACATATAATATTTAAATTTTGACACCGTCGAACATAATAGTACATTATGCAACGAGCCTATGATGGTAATTTAGACAAGAGTATGTTTATAAAACGCGCGAAGCGACTTTTATAATTTCGATACCAGTGGCTTTATTACCATTATAGGCGAGTTGCATACGACAGTTTATGTTTGACGATAATTATAACTTTATTATATGTTCTAACATAAATATTCATAATTATCTGTCGAGATTCTGGCAGTTGACGTCCTCTTCTTGGGAATTGTGTGGGCTCGGCAATTGCTCTCTACCCAATAACGAATTCCAAAGCTTTGAAACATCGTTTATCCCGAAGTAGCACCAACAGATAGCGCACAGATACTATGAGTGATCATGTTGTTATTTTGGTCAAATAAAACACAATAGGCTGTTACAAACGCTTTAAAAATAAAATGTATCTTATTATCAACTAATTATTCCTCAAATTCGATGCGTATAGAATGCCAACGGAAGGCAAATCAATGGAGTCCCAAACAGAACGGTCATGACATTTGGCAGAAGAGTATCGCATAAGAAATCCATTACTGAACAGATAGCTCGGTTATAATTTCTGTGGATAAAATGTCATATGCCTGCTTCCTCCATGACATTCTGGTGATTTTATGTCAACAACAGCATTCACTAAAATTGTCGGCGAAATCGTACGAATGCAATGCCCTGTGTAGAAATTAGAGTTGTGGATATTAAGGCACAGTGCTATTTATTTTGCAATGTTCCGCAGTTTGTTTATGCAACCATTACAGACGGTGCACACTTTCTATGTCGGTATAGGCAAGGGTGGAAGGATGGTGAGTTGCAAACTTCTGGACGTAGATTCCTAAATTTCTTGCCGATTTCATAAAATTTTCTTGTCACCGTGAAGGTTCGTGCTGATTTTGTCATTGTGTTCGGGATTGTAACTACAATGGTTGATCCTTTATACTGTCAACTTTCTAATCATATAATTCATGTCCGACATGTTACATTTTGAGCTCATGTGTGGGCTCCAGAATTGGTCAATGAATACAAATATTGAGCTCTGATTGGTTGGAGAAACTGTATCATAATGAAAAGTAGTATTTTAATGACCTCCATTATGATATAGTTTTCTGACATAATATATTTACATTTCGATATCGTCGAACCATTATAGGCGAATTGCTTACGACTGTTTATGTTCGACGATAATTATTATAACTATTTTATGTTCGAACGTAAATATTCATAAATATCTGTCGAGATTTCGCCAGTGTTATGTACTGAACAGAGCGCATGGGACGCAGAGAATGCCTTGTATTTTGACCATGGCCTCCTCGATTACCCTACTATGACACTAGGCCAGGCAGTGAAATTTAAATTAGAAGGCCGTGGAACTCAGCGCATCTAATTATCTAATTGGTCAAACAACTGTTTGAGCTCTGATTGGTGGGAGAAACTGTTTCATAATGAAAAATAGTGTTATGATGAGTCTCATTATAGTACAGTTTTCTGACATATAATAGTCAGGGTCGAACATAATAGTACATTATGCAACGAGCCTATAATGGCTATAATTAAGACACGAGTATATTTATAAAACGAGCTTTAGCGAGTTTTATAATTTCCATACGAGTGTCTGAATTACCATTATAGGCGAGTTGCATACGACTGTTTATGTTCGACGATAATTATAACTTTATTACATGTTTTAACATAAATATTCATAAATATCTGTTCAGTAACTATAATTTTGTGATCGGGTGGTGCGCTAGGTAGCACATCTCCGTGTTCCAAGCTCTTTGGCCGATCGACGCATGCGCTCTGTGTGCTTCAATGCCAGATGTGCAGATCGTGAACCAGTATTCAGCAAAACTGTCACCGTAGTCGTTTGAAATCAACGCGCTGAGTAGAAATTGGATTTAGGTATATTAAGGTACAGTGCTATTTCTTGTCTCATATTCACCAGTTTATTTACGCGAACATATGGACGGTGCACTTTCGGTAATTTATATAGACATGTTGGATTTTGAGAGCATGCGCGAAGGTATCCTTATGTAATTGGTCAAACAAATGTTTCTTGAGCTGTGATTGGTGGGAGAAACTGTTTCATAATGAATAATAGTGTTATAATGACCATCATTATGATACAGTATTCAGACACATAATAGTCAGGGTCGAACATAAAATATATTACTATATATCTTTTTAAAAATTAGGATAAAACAAAATAAAACAAAAATGCTTCTGTCCTAAATTGTAAACATTGAACAAGAATTCAAAATATTTGCTGATAACTCTCAGTTCTATTTTTTTGAAACCCTTCCCAATTGGATTGATGTTTGTCCTTCCACTGTCACTGACTCTTATTTGGTTATTGTTAATATAAACAAGGAAGGACACTTTGTATATTTAGGCAAAACGTAAATTTTATACATTTCTATACATCATTCCGAAAAACCGTAAACGATGGCCTCTCATTTAAAGTTCTTTTCTTATATTGTGTGGCGTAGTTGGTAGCACGCTGAACTGCTGTGCCCAAGATCGTGGGTTCAAACCCGGCCGAAGTCATCGAATTTTTTAAGAGCGTTAGTATCCTTCAATATGCCTTCCTTCGGAGGGGAAGTAAACCCGGCGGTCCCATGTCATAGATTTATGGCATGTAAAAGATCCTTCCACTAACTGAACTTATGTAAAGCTAAATTTATAGGTTAGATTTCGTTGAAACACTCTATCAAAGTTCCACCGTTCACCACTAGGTGTCAGTGACATCTGGTAGCGAAAGTTGGAGCTACTTGAAATTGAACGGAGCTTGTTGCTCACCCCATGGGTGTCCGCTTGAAGCCTCTGGCGAGCCGAACTTGTCCTCGGACACTCCTGGCACTAAAATAATATAATGACATTATAAATAAATAAATACTAATTAATTAATCGATTCTTCGGTTAGCCAATTGAGCTATGATTCGATTAGTCGATTAATCGAATGAACGGTCATTCGATTAATCGTTTTCGATTATTTTCAAATTATTCTATTAATCGAACATCGCTCATTACCAGCTCCAGAACTAAACTTAGTTGAATACGCCATGAAAATGTGTCAGCCTTCGGAATTAGAATCCTATTCTCCTACTGTTCAGGCAGGTTTATTTTCAAGTCTTAGATGTATTGAAATTTTAAAAGCCATGTTTTGGTATTGCTTACAGTAGTATCGATTAGGAGAATTGGTTTTTCAACCAGCCACAGTGGCCGAGAGCGTTAAAGCACTATTTTGTGCCTCGCTGGCATCGAAAGAGCGTAGGTCCAATTCCCGGCTATCCTGAGTGTGGTTTCTCTCTGGGTTTTCTCACACTCCTTCCAGGCAAATGCTGGGACAGTACCATATTTAATGTCCTGGTCGGTTAGTTCCACACACTACTACAGTCATCACAGGTACAGAGGTTATCATCAGACAAATTCAACACACACCCGACCGTGCGGGGCTGATGACCAAGATGTCCCAAGCCCATAAAATGAATTAACCAACAACAGCAACAAATTAGGGGTTTAATTGGATGACTAGCTTCGTTCGTCAAGTGAACATCATCAGGATCTTGCTTACTTAGGCTACGCTATTAATAATATAATTGAACTTATCTAACATCAAAATAATATGTTTTAGAGATTAATTGTTGTAATAGTTTTATTTGAGGGGCTTGGACATCGTGGTAATTTTTGTCTGATAACCTGTGTTATTGTGATGGCTGTTTTAGTAAGTGTATTTGTAATTCAGGTGAGGATTGGGAAGGAATTGACCGTGGCTTTACGTAAGGAGCCTTCCCAGCATTTGGCTGGAGTGGAAGTGGGGGAGGGGGGACGACGACGACGGAAAACCACTTCCAGAATGACTGAGGTAGGCATTGAACCTACCTTTTCTCCCAAGTTTTGCCGAAGTCAATGCGCACCTCAAAACCTAATCTGCGCAGCTCAAAAAATCAATTTGCAGCTCAAAAACTAATCTGCTCACTTCAAAAAATCAATGCGGACCCCAAGACCTAATCTGCGCAGCTCAAAAACTCAATTTGCAGCTCAAAAACTAATCTGCGCAGCTCAAAAACTAATCTGCGCAGCTCAAAAAGTCAATACATGGATTGACTAATTGATACAAGGAAAACGAGTGTAACCCGTTCCAGCCTTCAGACCAGAATTTAATTTCTTGGCAGAGAATGCTAGCCACTACACCACGATGGAGTTTAGAGATCAATTAAGAAAGAAGACAGACGAGGTAATATTGACATAAATCTGCTGCGTACACAATTTGAATATAATTGGCAAATAAACACAGACATTAGAAGGAGAGTTGTATTGTAGACAAGTGGCATCTCCTTTTGGGAGTGACCTTGCTTGACCGTGGGTCGCACTCACCGTCAAGGACGATCTCAAGATAATGATCAGAGACATCTTTATGAATAACACATAACAGGGAAAACAAAAGAATGGCCAGTCCTACGCAACACTGCACGATTTACGATCATTATTAGCCTATACTCATTATTAGCCTATACTCATTATTAGTGCTCGTAAGTTGAAGACCTATAAAATGACGTAAAATATCAAAATAAAGGACCTAGAATTAAAGAAAAAAGACGTAAAAATGTATTCCAATGATTAATTATTATGCTTTAATTAAATATTAAATATGTATATAATGTTTAAACAAGTAGTTCCGTGAAGAACTAAATAACCTATTTTCATATATCCTACTGGTCTTACTTAGGACACGAAAAATGAAAACGAGATAAAAAAAATGCACAGCCGTCATTTTTATGTTCTCATAAAATTCCATTAAATTAGATGTCATTATATTAAGGCTTGTATGAAGATATACCGTGCCAAATTTCATGAAAAGTCGCAAGAAAAATCCATTTTAAAATTTAAAATTCGTGTCGCCACCATGTTGGTTTTGTGCTTACTAGGTTATTGAATGATCTATAGGTGAACTTATGTTAATTGCCTCTATCAACATACAACAATTCAGTTGGATTGCTGTAATAGATTCGTAGATATAACCATCTAAATATTTCGGATGATCGCTATTTTGGATTGTTATATATCTAGGCCATACAGTTATACTATTAGTTGAAGATTATTGCGTAGGTTGATTATTGAAACTTTCACTTCGATCGCATGATTGGGACACAAGAAATAAAAACTTGGTTTAAAAATATCGTACAGCTGTCATTTTAAAGTTATGTAAGCAAATGAACAAAATTAGATGTCAGTGCATTGCAACGAGTATAAACATTTGCAGCAATCGGATGGTTAAATTGCGAGAAAAGTATATTTAAATGTTTCAACTTCGCTTGGCCGCCATGTTCGTTTTGTACTTTACATGTTTATGAAAGTCGCATATACAACCTCTGTCCGAAAGGTTCGGTGAATGGGTCTATATTACGAACGGAAACAGCAGTTACTGTCCTTCGAAGTAATCCCCGTCGATGGTTATGCACTTCTGAGACCGGCTGTACAAGTCCTGGAAACTCCTGGCATAGTCTTCTTTAGGGATAACCTTCAGTTGGGTCGTCATATTACATTGGATGTCCGAAATGTTCGGAAACCTATGGTCTTTCAGGGTTTTTCAGCGACCCTGGACCCCGCCACTCCATACTTTGACGCTCGCTTTCAGGGTCGTACACCTGTCAACAGGATCCGTCACCCGCGACGATGGTTTCCAGGACCATTCCATTGCACGGAACATTCTCCTTTCTCACTGCCGCCCATCAAACATGTGTGCATGGTAGGTTGCAAAAATTCACCCTTCTCAGTACCACCCGTCTCACATGCATGCATGCATGGCAGGTTGCATAAATTCTGTTGAATTTTAGCTTGCAATTCAGAGTTATGAATTATCCAAATGCCACAGTATTAGTACTGCTCGAGTCTAAGCTGCGTGGACCTGAGAGGAATGTGCATCGCAGACTATAAGTTGTGGTGGTGACGAGTGATGCGGTTTATCGGTCCTTGCGTAGTAACAGAAGCAAATACATTAGTCGGTGACTCAGTCACTCATTGCCAACGCCAGCGCCACACTGGTTTCAAAAAAGACCCATGTTAGCAGTATTGGAATAGATGAGAATGTCAGGTAACACGGCGGGCTGTCGACATGCTTCTCAATTCTCGCCTGTTCCTACCCTGCCTCTGCTCTTCATCCCGCAAGTTCACAGAGCTTGGAACCGAGCAATATTTACGTACGGACTCTCTTAGCATTACTCACGCTAATTCAAGGCACACATAAGGCACAATGCCAGCATTTTCTTGAAACGAAGCAGGCTGTCTAAGAAAAGGCGTTTGGGGGACAAGCTTTCATCAGATCTGTCAGGTTGAGGCAGGTGACTGAAAGACAGGTGTCTGGCAAGGTAGCTAAATGTCATAGGGCAAGCTATTTATCTACAATTAGTAGGCTTCCTGTCCCAACACAAGAGCACGTCCTTTGAGCCCAGGCCAACACTCCGTGGACTTCTGAGAACTTTGAGAAGGATACTTGTCCCAATACAAAACACCGCCAAGTCAGATCGAATGGTGCAGTTAGTCAGTAGTTGGACTTCATAACCCAAGATTGCACTTTTTTTTCTTAACAGCTGTTGGTTTGGTTTCTCAGTTTAGGGGCTGCGACAACGTGGTCATGAAGCCCCGTGTACTTTGGGTGTGTGTAGAATCTGTCTGATAACTGGTGTTAATTGTGATGGCTGTATTAGTGTGTGCTATCTGTTTTTAATTCAAGTAAGGACTGCAGACATTCAATTTTCAAGTAGTTTCTACTTTTGCTACCAAATGCCACCGTCAACGGCAACAAGTTCTTAACTCGGTTACTAGATGCCACCGCAGTCGGATCCTGGCGACTAACGTTGTAACCTAAGAGCGTTACTCAAATCAAATCTATAATTTAGCTTCACACAAGTGTAATTAGTGGAAGGTTCTTTTACATGCCATAAATCTATGACATGGGACCGCCGGCATTAGTTCCCCTCCGAAGGGAGGCATTCTGAGGGATTTTGAACGCTCTTAAAAAATCCGACGACTTCGGCCGGGTTTGAACCCGTGACCTTAGGCATAGAAGCTCAGCATGCTACCAACTACGCCACCGAAGCCGCTCTTAACAGCTGTATTTCTTAAGGTAGATATCATGAGAAAGCTACCAGTTGCAATGGGTACTATGTATTGACTCTCAGAAAATTTCGACACATCTTCGCGTTTAACATCCGCCAGACCATTTAAAATCTTGGTCGAGTTCGAGATAATGGGCAAAATCGAACCAAGGTGGTTAAAATGGGGGGGGGGGGGCATTTCGGAAACAGTGAAATGCCGCTATAACTCTCTTACTATGTGAAAAATATAATCCATTCAAATTCGTACTATTCTTCAGATAAGGGCCAATGCTTTTTGATAGCAGCTACTATTGACTAAAAATGATGGGAATAATGGAGTTTTGAGAGACAAAATCATACCTCCCAAACCCTTTATGGGATAGTAGTCTCTATATTAACCACCTATCATAAGGACAGTTTATGCTTTCAAAGATGCTGATAGTTGAATCTTTCAACCAAATTTCGGAGAATTTTCATGCCGAAGTGCAAGTATTTCTAAAATTCAAATATTATATTCGTATCTACTTGACGTAATGTGTTGGATAAAATTAAAATAAAAAACTAAGAACCTTAATAATTAAAGTGATAAAAATATAAATATAGAAATAAAAATCATAAAAATAAAATTACTATAATAAAAATATAAAAAATGAAAAAACAAATATAACTGTAAAAACATAGAAATAATTGTAAACATAAATTCACAATTAATACATTAAATAAATTTTAAAAATATCAAACTTAAATCTATAAGAACATAAATATATAAACATTAAAATTAGAGAACCAAGAAATAACATAATAAAAATGATAATAGGTCTAATTGAAATGAATTAAAATGTAAAAACACATACCATATCCCCCCCCCCCCTATAAAGGGCTAATAGGCACAAAATCAAAACCGTTTAAAATGGCCAATAGTCCTCTAAACATTACCTGATGCTTTTGCCTGAAATAATTTTGGATATGACTCCCCGTTACGCCAAGGGATGAGCAAAATAATTTCGAAGTTATAGGTATGCAACAATTGGCAAATTTAGTGAATTCAAAATATCTTTCCTTGCCCGATGAAATCCATCTCTGCCTTCCAGCGTGGCGAGAGGGATTTTAAAAATTCTGCTACATATTCGAAATATCTTCTCCCAAATAATCGTACACATAGATTTAAAGCCTGAGTGTAAGGGATCTGATGATGATCGCTTGTCGATCGAAACTAGTAATTTAAGTGATTTTCTTCTTCCTTTTCTTCTTCTTCTTCTTCTTCTTATTCTTATTCTTCGTCTGCCGATTTTGGCCTACTGTGAACAATCGGCCAACTTGCCAATCTCTTCCTCTCCTCCCAGAATTTCTTCATGCGTTCGCTGTGTCTCCTCCTTCTTTCTTCAGACCAGATGACCTCGGTTTTTGAGCTAGGTTTTTCCTGAAATCCTTTAAATTTATCAGCTTTCCTTAGCAACAGTGATTTGTGGAGAATGTCATCTTGAGTGATGCCAACTTCTTTGAGATCTGCTCGTGTTCCCTCAACCCATTATGTGGTGGACTATAATTCGCTAATGTAGGTGAATATCCTTTTGGTTAACCTATTGTTGCTCATTCGTGTGAGGTGGCCATGAAATATAATCCTTCTCTTACGCATCGTGTCCGTAAGTTTCTCCGCCTGGTTGTACAAGTCACTATTCCTCCGTCTCCTCCATAAGCCATCTGCTCTCTGTACTGGCCCCAATATTCTCCTTAGGATCCTTCGTTC
Organism: Meconema thalassinum; assembly: GCA_946902985.2. Classification (NCBI taxonomy): domain Eukaryota; kingdom Metazoa; phylum Arthropoda; class Insecta; order Orthoptera; family Tettigoniidae; genus Meconema; species Meconema thalassinum. The sequence continues at coordinate 180,893,626 of OX336395.1, forward strand.
TTTCTTTTCTAACACCTTAAGTGAATTTATTAGTATGATGTAATTATTTTCAGGTATAGGGAACAACTTCCATTACAGTAGGGTACAATCGTGTTGATCGACTGAAAATTTAAAATTTCGTTTTCTGAGGCAACATTGAAAAATGGCTGCCAACACGATAATATTAAAATTATTTTATCAAAGCCAAAACCTGAGCACGCACTGAAAGGAAACAAGTACCGTAGTTCCGTGAAGAACTATATAGCCTATTTTCATTGATCCTATTGGTCTTGTGTACAGTATTAACAATTCTCCTGCCCATGAAAAGCATCGCCATGTTGGATTGATATGCATGTATGCATAGAGTTATATACCATTAGATGAAGATTATTACGTAGGTTCATTATTCAAACGTTCACCTCGATCGCATGATTAGGATACAAGAAATAAAATCATAATTTTAAAATTTCGCACAAACGCCATCTTGAGGTTATGAAATTCTATGCCAAGACCGCGGGTTCAAACCCGACCGAAGCCGTCGGATGTTTTAAGAGCGTTAAAATACCTCAGTATGCATTCCTTCGGAGGGGAAGTAAAGCCGGCGATCCCATGTCATAGATTTATGGCATGATAAAGAACCTTCCCCTAACTACACTTGTGGAACTAAAAGTTTGTAGGTTAGTTTGATAACGCTCTATTAGTTCCAACGTTCGCCACCGGGTGCTGACTGCGATAGAATTTAGTAGCCGCGTCCGCAGCTAGGTGTCGTGGATGGTAGCATTTGGTGGCAAAAGTAGGAACAGCTCAAAAAATGAATCGTCTGCAGTCCATACCTGAATTTCAGATAACACACACTAATACAGCCATCACAATTAACAGCGGTTATCAGTCAAATTCTACACACACCCGAAGTACACGGGGCCACATGACCGCGTTGTCGCAGCCACTAAACCAACCAACCAACCAACCAACCAACCAACCAACCAAGCAATCGAGGTTATGAAAACAATTGAATCAAATTAGATGCCAGTTTATTAAAATGTGTATATACATTTACAGTACCAAGTTTAATTGCGCTAGGATTGTTAAATCGCATGAAAAAATCCATTAAAATGTTTCAACTTCGCTTGGCTGCCATGTTCTTTTTGTACTTAACAGTTCTTTTAAAGTTACATAGGTGAACTTGTAGTAGTACCCTTTAAACTGTACACAATTTCAGTGTGATATCTGTTACCGTTGGGGAGATAGCTATAGAATGCCAGTTAAATATTTCGCGTGGCCGCCATGTTAAATTGGTGAAACGTATCAAAATTTGAAAAGCCCGGTCGAGGTTGGACAAGATAGTAGTATGTGATTACCGAGTTTCATTGAAATCGCTTCGGCCGTTTAGATTTTATTAGAAGAGGGGGGCACACAGACTTCTTACACACACAGACAAAAGGTGATCTCATAACAGGGGCGTATATAAGGGGAGGGGGGGGGGGGGGCTGAGGGGGCTATAGCCCCCCTCCGAAAAAAGCTATTAAAATTGAGAGAGTGTTGCTTTGGTAAAATCATGAAATAATTGTAAATTTGGTTGTACCCGAATCTTAACTTATTGGCTAAGTTATAAACAATATTAAGATTGAAATTAAACAAACCTCGTGGTGTACTGGTTAGCATTCTTAGCTGCCACCTCGGAGGTCTAAATTCGATTCCCGGGTCTACCACGAAATTTTAATTCTAGTCTGAGGGCTGGAACGGCATTTGTAAAAAGAAACCACTCTTTACATTTCTTATCAATAAATTGACAAATATTTAGATATTTGCCATTCATACTTAATAGCCATAACAGAAAATATAAGTATGAAATTTTATTTTGCGTGTTGTGTTGTATTTTACAACGATTTTTGTATTGCCACTAATTTTAGTCTATATAAACTTAGAATTTACAATTAACTCTTATCTAAAATAATTACACAAAGTTATATGCTCTAAGATATTGGTTGATATTTCTGGTTTGCGGTGACAATCTCCTGAGAATACTCACAATTTTCCAGGATTGTATATACGCCCCTGTCTCATAAACATCATCATCATCATCATCATCATCATCATCATCATCATCATCTTCATTTCCCCTTTTCCAGCTGACACTGGGTGGGGCAAATATGGTTCCTCTCCACTTTGATCTGTCGTTCCACCATTCCTCTTCCTACACGGTGTTCCAATCCAGGTTCCATTTTCTAATGCTATACTTCACAGAGTCCATCCAACGCATTCTTGGTCTTCCTCGTCCTCTCTTCCCTGTCATCCGTCGTTCCAGTGCTCGTGTTGGTAACCTTACTTCATTCAACCGTTTAACAAGTCCAAACCATCTCAATCTGTTTTGTTCCAGTTTGTCATTTAGTTTCTGTACTCCCAGTTCTTTCCGTATATCTTCATTTCTCACTCTGTCTCTCCTCGTTTTCTGACTATACTTCTCAGGAATCTCATCTCAGCTGCCTCTACTCTGCTCTCATCCCTCTTAGTCATTGTCCAAGTTTCTGCTGCATACGTCATTATAGGAACATAATATGCTTTGTACATAACTTCTTTAGCCTTAATTGGTACATCCTTGTTCTATTTTTGTCCCCGTACCTGTTGGTAGAAAGCACTCCCGGGTTGTATTCTTCTGCTAATTTCCAAATCTAGTCTTCCATCTTCAGTCAGTTCGCTTCCCAAGTATTTGAAGTGTTTCACTACTTCCAATTCCTTATCTCCTACTTTGATTACTCCTCTTCATTCTTTCTTACATCTACTCATCACACTGTTTTACTCCTCTCCACATTTATCTTCAATCCCCATTGCTCAATATTTTCATTTATTACGTCTAACTGGTCTTGTACCTCCATCTCATCCTCGCCCCAGATTACAACATCGTCTGCAAACAACATTACCTTCATCTATGCCCTACTATAGTCTTTCATTGTTGCCTTCATGATGCCATCCATATTTTTAATAAATGGAAATAGGCAAAAAAATAAGAATTAAAAGTCTACATCAATGGCTGAACTGAGACTACTTACGGCGATCAGCGACAGCTGGTTCCTGGAGATAAACTGATAATAAAATATAACACAGGTGATACTGGAGTGTCTACTCTATTGAACGTCACGGTGGCACCGACCTGTTATCACCGGTGATACGCGAAGTAGCGTAGTGGTTAACGTTACTGGATGCCATTCCTCAGGTCCTCAATGAGGCACAAAGGAGGTTCTAAGCCCTATCTCCGCCATGCTTAATTTGTAAATTTCTTGTTCCATTTTCTCATTAAGTATTTGACTTATTGAAACAAAACTTCATAGATATTTAGATCTATATTTTATATTTTAATGCTTGGTTTTGGAAATCTGTGCGTTTGTAAATAATATTTTTAATATATATTTTTTTCAAACGTTAAATTTTTCATCTTATTTCTCTACGAGAACATCTATTCATGATAAATTCACAAGAAAACATACACTCCTTTATTTAATCAAACTTAATTAATGAAAAAAATCAAATCGCTATTGTTAATACATCCTGAGTAAAGAGAACATTTGTTTAGGAAAAAACAAAATTAGAGAAAAATGCTCTTAAAGATAAGTATTACCTGCACCAGACCCATATTCTGGCTAATCCGTGTTGTCTTCATCTTCTCTGCCTCTCTTCTGGTATCTTTTTAACTTCCTAGCTTCTTTAAAGAAAGAGAAGAAGGAGGAGGAGGAGGAGAAGGAGAAGGAGAAAAGAAGGAGAAGAATGAGAAAGAGAAGACGGAGCAGGAGCAGGAGAAGGAGGAGGAGAAGGAGAAGAAGGAGCAGTAGAAGTAGAAAAAGAAGGAGGACGAGGAGGAGAAAGAGAAGAAGAAGCAGGAGAACAAGGAGCAGGAGAATGAGAATGAGAAGAAGGAGGATGAGAAGGAGAAAGAGAAAGAGAAGAAGGAGCAGGAGCAGGAGAAGGAGGAGGAGAAGGAGAAGAAGGAGCAGTAGAAGTAGAAAAAGAAGGAGGACGAGGAGGAGAAAGAGAAGAAGAAGCAGGAGAACAAGGAGCAGGAGAATGAGAATGAGAAGAAGGAGGAGGAGAAGGAGAAAGAGAAGAAGGAGCAGGAGCAGGAGAAGGAGGAGGAGAAGGAGAAGAAGGAGCAGTAGAAGTAGAAAAAGAAGGTGGACGAGGAGGAGAAAGAGAAGAAGGAGCAGGAGAACAAGGAGCATGAGAATGAGAATGAGCAGAAAGTGGAGGAGAAAGAGAAGAAAGAGGAGAAGGATCAGGAGAAGCAGAAGAAGGAGAAAGAGAAGAAGGAGCAGGAGAAAAATAAGGAGGAGGAGCAGGAAAAGTGAGAAGGACGAGCAGGAGTAGAAGAAGGTGGAGAAAATATGCCAGTTCTCAGGAACAGGGGGGGGGGGGGGGGGGCGTGGCTTTAAGTGACCTATAAATGGCGTTTAGTTATCATTTTCAGCAAATAAGCAATGTACATTATAAATTGGACTTCAGGCTATCAAAATAACATGAAATCTAAAATTCCATGTTTTGACCCAAATCAGTTTACAACCTACTACGTATTACTACTTCAATATCAAATTAAATTCGTTTGAACACCTGCTAATACTAACATGTTTACTTCTTTATAGAAACATGTTTTCGGCCCTTCAGTGGGGCCTTCTTCAGCTTGTTATTTAGACGAATACTACAATAGGTATATGTGAACAGAATTACAATACAGGGTGTTTAGAAAATAGTGTCCGATATTGCAACAAAGGTTAGGATTGGTCAAAACGAGAAGAAATGTTCCTATAAACTTACTGTATGGGAAGGTGGGCCACAGTGAGACAAGCTCATTAAATCTTTTTTTTTTTGAAAGAGGGACATTTTTTAATATTTATTAGAGGTTGGCTCTCCTGGTAGCAGACATTTTGATCCTGTTTACTCTTTGAAAGAAGCATGTTATGTAGGAGATAAACAACATCTTCGTTTTTGAGGTAAGAAAAGTAAAATTTTCCTGCTTTTTTTTTTTTTTTATAGTTATGTGTATCATTGTACATTAATGAATATGATATGGTCGAAATACATACATATTACTAAATAATTATTGGAATTATCAGCTTGTTCAGTATTGTAGGTTAGATAGTAGACATAATTGTTTTCACATGTCGCAAGTGGGCCACAGTGAGACACAGTAGGGTGGGCTACAGTGAGACAGTGAGACAGTGAGAAAGATAAACGGAGTTACCCCAAAGCTGAGGAGAGGACAGAGTCAACTTCTAGGAGAGAAAAGGGGAGATCTTTCATTCCAACTCACACCCTAGAAAGAAAAACAACTTGCTTTTAAGTCTACAAATAAACATTTAAAAAATCTAAAGAGCTGCAAGAAGAGTTTGTTCAGACAAAGGAAGTTGAAATTCAAGAAGGCAGCCCTAGCTACAGACATTTCCATGGATGATGATTCTTCTAATTCAGACAGCTCATCAGATAATGAAGAAATCGAGCTCCTAACATTTCATCAACTTGCTCGCAAACCTAAGGAAGGCGACTTCGTTCTGGTTGAGTTTTCAGGGAAAGACTCAAGATTTTGCATCGGGGAAGTGAAACGAGATTTAGATGATGAAAATTATTAAGTAAAATTCCTAAGAAAAAGTGCAAAAATGATAGGCAGTTCTTTTTTTTACCCAGAGGGTGCAGATATTGCTTCAGTCCCCGCGAAAGGCAACAGATGACTGTTGCCGGTTTCCTGTGCATATAGCAAAACAAATAGACAAAAGTCATATCTCAAATTTTCTGTAAATTTTGGGAATCTGAATGTGCTGTAGTGTTTTCTGGCATTAATTCTTTGTTTTAGTGTTTATCTATGTATTTAACCAGTTAAAATAAATTATTTTCATTGTGTCTCAGTGTGGACCATCATCTGTCTCAGTGTGGACCACGGGTGGGCTACAGTGAGACGGCTGCAACATGTTCACAATTTATTATTTTTACAGAAAAGTGTGGATGTTTTGGAAATTCTAAGGGTATGAAATTGATGAGCAACAATCAACTTATATTTCAGTATATAAAGACATTCTCATATATCAAAAAATAAGACAGTATACTAAAATATATTTTTTCTGTCTCACTGTGGCCCACCTTCCGGAAACAAATACCTGTTGAGATGTGAGCCATTTTACTTGAGTTGTGTATTTACACTTCAGACAATGGACGTCATCCTACCAGCTACTTCTATCACTTGGCTGTCACAAACAATTAACAGAACACGCATTGGGCAAACATCCATCTACATCACCAATCAGGAGCTGTGATGATTTCAGCCGCGGATACCCTCTGCACGTTACTAGAGATGCTCCACATGGTTACTACAAATTCGCACATATGCTTCGACTCTTCTTCGCAAGGAATCCGAACTCATCCAATCACGCCTGGCTGCTCGCGGATGTGGGCACACTCATTGGACACACACTCTTGTAACATCTGCACATTGTCGATGGGTGTGGCATACACCAATGTCTTCAACTGTCACCATAGCCAGAAATCCAATGGATTATGGTCCGGCGAACCACACAACCGCATACTATGACTGAACATCCAACGGAAAGACGCCTGCACCACCAAACGCAACACCCTTCTCTACGCGGGTAAACTGGTGCATATCTCAACAGGTATTTGATTTACGGACATATGCTTAAAGGAACATTTCTTCTCGTTTTGACCAAAACCAACCCCTATTGCAATATCAGACATTTCTTTTTTTCTAAATTATATATATATATATTGAAATGGACGTCCTTAAAATTTAAATTAAGAAATTTATTCATGTACTCAAATACAAAGAGCAACAAGTAATCCCGTGAAGAACTAAATAGCCTATTTTCATATATCCTACTTATATTAATTGCCTCTATCAACATAAAAAAAATCAGTTTGATTGTTGTAATAGACGTAGATACTGAGAACCGTCCAAATATTTCGGATGGTCACCATGTTGGACTTTTATATATAGGCCTTAAGAGTTATGTATTGTACATGGATATTATAGTGTAGGCGTATTATTCAAACTTCAATCGCATGGTTAGGACACGAGAAATAAAAACTAAATTTTAGAATATCGCACAACCGCCATCTTGAAGTTATGTAAACAATTGAACTAAATTACATGTCAATGCATTGCTATAGTCATTTGCTGCGTTCGGATACTTAAATCGCCAGAACAGTCTATTTAAATGTTTCAACTTCGCTTGGCCGCCATGTTCGTTTTGTAGTTAACAGATTTTTGAAAGTCACATAGGTGAACGTCTTGTAGTGCCCTTTAGTACAAAATTTCAGGCAGATATTAGTAATAGTTTAGTTAGTTAGTTGTTGTTTTAAGGGGCGGAACTACGAGGTCATCTGCCCCTAGTAATAGTTTCGGAGATATACAGTAGAATGCCGGTGAAATATTTCGCACAGCCGCCATGTTGGATTGGTGAGAAGTAATACAATTTGAAGGGCTTGGTCGGGGTCGGCCAAAATAGTACTATGACCTTGCCGAGTTTCATTGAAATCGCTCCAGCCGTTTAGAAGTTATTAGGACACACACACACACACACACACACACACACGTGTGATCTCATAAGCCTATTTTTAGCCTACTTTCGATTTTTGCAAAAAATGAAAGTAGACTTATGAGATCACTACAGGGCGAAAAAAAGTGTGTCTGTCTGTGTGTGTGTGTATGTGTGTGTGTATATGTGTGTGTGAGTCTGTGTGTGTGTGTGTGTGTGTGTGTGAGAGAGAGAGAGTGTGTGTACTCTGAATGTCTGTCCCCCCTATCAATTCGAACACGGTGAGCGCAAATTGAACGAAATTTGGTACAAAGGTAGCACTAGCAAAGGACACTTCAGTGTCATGTTTTATATCGCCGCCATCTTGACGGAAACGTAATGGTGGCCACACAAATGTTCAAAGCTTAAATCAAATTACGACTAACCAAATCACCCGATCTCTACCAAATTTTGCAACAACATACCTTTATGGGGGCAGCATCCTTTGACCAAACTAATAGGTCATCAGCCTAATAGTTTGCGGATGGCGACCATCTTTGTGTGAAAATCGATTGCCCCTATTAATTCGAACACGGTGAAACCGAATGGAACGAAATTTGGTACAGAGGTAGGACTAGCAAAGGGCACCCCAGTGTCATGTTTTATATCGCCGCCATCTTGACGGAAACGTAATGGCGGCCACACAAATGTTCAAAGCTTAAATCAAATTACGACTAACCTAATCATCCGATCTCTACCAAATTTTGCAACAACATACCTTTATGGAGGGAGCATCCTTTGACAAATCTAATAGGTCATTAGCCTAATAGTTTGCGGATGGCGGCCATCTTTGTGTCAAAATGGATTACCCCTATTAATTCGAACACGGTGAAACCGAATGGAATGAAATTTGGTACAGAGGTAGCACTAGCAAAGGGCACCCCAGTGTCATGTTTTATATCGCCGCCATCTTGACGGAAACGTAATGGCGGCCACCCAAATGTTCAAAGCTTAAATCAAATTACGACTAACCTAATCATCCGATCTCTACCAAATTTTGCAACAACATACCTTTATGGAGGAAGCATCCTTTGACAAATCTAATAGGTCATTAGCCTAATAGTTTGCGGAGGGCGGCCATCTTTGTGCCAAAATCGATTACCCCTATTAATTCGAACACGGTGAAACCGAATGGAATGAAATTTGGTACAGAGGTAGCACTAGCAAAGGGCACCTCAGTGTCATGTTTTATATCGCCGCCATCTTGACGGAAACGTAATGGCAGCCACACAAATATTCAAAGCTTAAATCAAATTACGATTAACCTAATCATCCGATCTCTACCAAATTTTGCATCAACATACCATTATGGAGGGAGCATCCTTTGACCAAACTAATAGGTCATTAGCCTAATATTTTGCGGATGGCGGCCATCTTTGTGTGAAAATCGATTCCCCCTATTAATTCGAACACGGTGAAACCGAATGGAACGAAATTTGGTACAGAGGTAGCACTAGAAAAGGCCACCTCAGTGTCATGTTTTATATCACCGCCATCGTGACGGAAACGTAATCGCGGCCACCCAAATGTTAAAGGCTAAATGTAATTACGACCAACCTAATAATCTAGTCTCTACCAAATTTTGCAACAACAAATCTTTATGTGGGAAGCATATTCTGACCAAACTGCTAGATCATCAGCCCAATAGATTGCAGATGGTGGCCAAGCATGCGTGCAAATCGATTCCCCCTATCAATTCAAACACGGTAAAACTGAATTGAACGAAATTTGGTACAGAGGTAGGCACCTCAGTGTCATGTTTTATATCGCCGCCATCTTGACGGAAACGGAATGACGGCCACCCAAATGTTAAAAGCTTAAATCAAATTTCGACCATCCTAATAATTTGATCTCTACCGGATTTTGCAACAACATGCCTTTTTGTGGAAAGCATCTTATGACTGACTACAAGGTCATCAGCCCAATAGCTTGCAAATAGCGGCCATGTAAGTGTGCAAATCCATTCCCCAGATCAATTCAAACACGGCGAAACCGAATTGAATGATTTTTTTTACAGAGGTAGCACTAGCAAAGGGCACCTCATATTCATGTTTAATATCCCTATAGCACGTTGTATTTCAACAAGCTACTACAACCAACATTCAATTATACTCCTTGAAAAGGACAAAGAGTTATAACAATACCCATGCATTTAGGAGAAAGTAGGCTATTGGTTCTTTACTGAACATCTTGTTTCATAAATGAAAATAAGCTAAAAATAGAAGTATTGTTCAGACCACAGACTTTGATATAAACCATTCCAACAGACTTTAACAGGACCACTACATGACACAGGTCATTTAAGATTATTAGGAAATTGAGATAGAGAAATTTTATATTGAACAATACTTTTAGGTCTTGAAAGCGTACCACGGTGGGTCAGTGGCTATCGTGTTGGACTACCAACCCCAAGCTTGCAGGTTCGCTCCTGGCCATGGCACGTTATTTTTGAAAGGCGACAAAAATCACGACACGCATGTCATACGTTGTTGGCATGTTAAAGAACCCATTTGAATTCAGTAGGCCGTGTTCGTGATGGTAAAATTAATCTCAGGATTTTCCGCCTACTCAAAAAGTTCCTCCATTCGCTACTAAAAGGAAGCTTGTAGTTTAACGTGACCGTTAATCTCGAGATCATGTGCCAAGGGACCTCCCTTTTACTCAGAATCGAACCCGGTCCACCTTGGAGAGAGGCATACAGCTTGACCACTGCGCCACCATGCCCCTCCATTCTCTACTAGAAAGCGCTAGAATGTCAAGGAGCTTAGACATCTAACCTCCTTGACTTTCATAGCGCTCCAAGGTACAACAAAATTTGCCATGTAAGCTTCCCTTTGGGCGTCACATAACAAAGCTTGCACCCGGCAACCGAGGCCATACAATATTATTATTAGCACTTGAAGCAGCAGTTGGCTAACAATAGGCTGGTACCTCACAGCACCTGACATGTCAACAGGCGTGGCAGATCAACAGATTACAGTGCAGATCTGCGGTGCCGCCATGATGGATGAGTTCCCTATTCGGTGTTGTAATTAAAGCCCTCGGTCTGGGTGTGGTGTGACCTCAGGGGCTCAAGGTGTGTCTCCATGACAACAAAGGCATTCGCGAGGTGGTTCAACTTCTCCATGCTTGCTTCATGTCTTCCTGCTAGAACTGAAGAAAAGTGCAGGATAGCAGGTGTGAACCCTAGTATATTCAATTCTTTTGATGGTTAATTTGCGACATCTTGGTCATTAGCCACATGTACGTAAGTAGGTGTGTGGTGAGTTTGTCTGATAACATGTGTTTTTCTAATGACTATAATTGTATATGTAGGCTAACTGTAAGTTAATTATTAGGGGCTATGACATTTACATGGAGGGAGCATGGACTATCTACGAGGTAAAAGTCACGGACCAATGTCAAGGAGCTTAGATAATAATAATAATAATAATAATAATAATAATAATAATAATAATAATAATAATAATAAAATGTCTACAAAGTACAAAACTAAGTCCCCGATTCTTGAATGTATTGGGCAATCTAGACAGCCACTGAATGGATGTTGATGCGGTTTTCACCATTCTTTAAAGGATTTCTTGAGGAAGTTTTCTGTAGAAAAACATTCATTTATGAGCGAATGAAGCCTAGCAGTAACGATTTCAGTGAATTCGGAAATTGTGACCCGCAATTTTAATATTTCACTAAGGATGTGTCCTTTTACTTCAAATATGTGATATTTGTGCCATTATTTAATAAGAAACTTCAAGAAAGAAAATTTCGGCTGAAATATTTGTCTTGGGTCGGAAGAGGTTAAAACAAACCTTGCAATTAATCTTATGATTTTGCATTGTGTTTTTATTATTTTCCAATTTGTTTTTTTGGTGTTTTTTGTTGTTGTTGTGCCGGGAGTGTCCGAGGACATGTTTGGCCCGCCAGTTTGTAGCTGCTTCTATGCGGACACCCATGGGGTGAGCTACAAGTACTGTCGCGTGTGGAGTGTTGTCTGTGGAGGGAAGTTTGAGTGTAAGGACGAGGAGTTGGAATGTAGCGGCTGTGGCCTATAGTTAGGGACCAACCCCGGCATTTGCCTGGAAGGAAGATGGGAAACCACAGAAGAACATCTTCAAGGTTGCCGGCGGGGGGATTCGAACCTCCTCGCCTCCCGGATGTGAGCGACTGCCTGCAGCCACGCCGTAACGACCACGGCTAACTCACCCGGTGTTTTTTTGTGGTATAGGTTTTTCATTGATCTTTTCTTTATGCTTTTCCTTTTTTGGTAGTGAGTCACTTTGAAAACTCTCTCTTGAGTTCTTGACAGACAAGCATTAGAGGAAGCACAATGTTGTGACAAATGACAGCGAGGTGGGAGGACAGGCAATTGACGATGCAGCGTCACTCGACCCTGTCATGTTGGCAACAATGCACTTTCCTAATAAAGGCGATGCAATGTAAACATTGTAAGCGATCAGTTACTTGCTGTAATTGTAATTCGTCCTTGGCCAGGCGACCTCACATATTAATCACTGGGAGATGCCATACCGCACTAGAAAGTGAGTTTCACATCAATCATGGCGTCCCACAACATTCATGACATTTCTGCAAAACCGAGCGTACCAACATACATTTCACGCAGAATTCTTATCACCCCAGAGCACATTAAAAACATTCCACGTAAACCTCAGATTAGGTACCGGTATAGCGATAGCAATACTTTTCTTACCAGAGCCTCCGTGGCTTAGGCGGCAGCACGCCGACCTCTCACCGCTGGGTCCGTGGTTCAAATCCTGGTCACTCCATGTGAGATTTGTGCTGGACAAAGCGGAGGCAGACAGGTTTTTCTCCGGGTACTCCGGGTTTCCCTGTCACAATTTCATTCCAGCAACACTCTCCACTATCATTTCATTTCATCTGTCATCATTTAATGATTGCCCCAGGGGAGTGCGACAGGCTTCGGCAGCCGGCACAGTTCATATCCTCGGCGCTAGATTGGGGCTTCATTCATTCCATTCCCTGACTCGGTCGGAGACTGGAAGCAGGCTGTGGATTTTCATTTTCATTTCATTAGTCTGTAGCCACATCGGCTTCAATGGCGTAGTTGGTAGTATGTTGAGCTTCTATGCCCAAATCGCGAGTTCAAACCCGGCCGAAGTTTTCAGATTTTTTAAGAGCGTTAAAAATCCCTCAGTATGCCTTCCTTTGGAGGGGAAGTAAAGCCAGCAGCTTTATGGCATGATAAAGAACCTTCCACTAATTACACTTGGGTGAAGCTAAATTATAGGTTAGATTAGACTAACGCTCTTAGTTTCGAACTTTCGTGTCGCCAGGAGCCGACTGCGGTGGCATCTAGTAACCAAGTTCATAACTAGTTGGTTGTTGACGGTTTCCATTTCAATGTAATTTTCGATATCACCTAGGCCATTTGGGGCATCAACCCTAGATGCTAGGCCCCTTAAAACAACAATTATCATCATCATCAACATTTGTATAAACCTCGAGAACGGATTGGGCGTGGGACTCCAACTTAATATTCTGTTGAACATAGCATTTATGCTTCATAAATCGTGCAATCTCAAACACTTATAAAGATATGAACTTATATGCCTTTCTGCATATCTTCCGCCTCGAAAACCTTTCGCTGCATACTTGTAGTATCACCACATTACGCCGTGTTGATATTCACTCGTTTTGCTGACAAGCCGATTAGAATAAGACAATCGACAATGATGACAATTGACTGGAGTCAATAGACAATAGACAATAGACCAACTAGGCGTGCTGACGGAAGGGGGATTTCTGTGTCATGCACCTCGCCATTCTTAAATTACGTCTGACAAGAATTCGTTGCACACGCATCTTCATGATAATATAATTAATAGTCCAGTCAGTGATTTTAATCCATCATGCCGAAACGTAAAACCGATACAGGTCGAAGTTCATTGACATCGAAAAGAAAGCGCTTTTCACGTAATGCATTCATAACTGTTCCCGGGCGAAGCCAGGGCGGGTTGCTATTTATGAAATAAACACAAGATGTACAGTATAGCGCTATGCAGGAGTCACGTTTTTGAAAGAAACAGAAAATACATACAGTAAAATGAATGGAAATGTACCTGCAATATTTGCACAGAAGAAGAATAGCAAGCATTCAGCAACAAAAGAACTCTTCTGACCAATATACATCTAAATATTGAGATTAGGAAACATTTTGTGATGTCATTTGTGCGGAGCGTACTCTTATATGGATGTGAATCTTGGACAATTCGAGAACAGGATAGGTAACGGCTTGAAGCGTTTGAGATGTGGGTCTGGAAGCTAATGCTAAAGGTCAGTTGGACTGAAAAAAGAACAAACGAAAGTATACTGCGAGAAATCCAGGGGAAGAAACAGCTGATGGTAACTGTACATAGAAGAACAGCTAAATTCATTGGACACACAGTGAGTCATAATACCTTTCTAATCAATCTACTAGAAGGAAAGGTCTTAGGAAAGAAGGGACGAGGTCGACCTAAGAAGAAATTCCTTCAAGTATTGATGCAAAACGTAGGTTGTGGTTCCCATTGTGAGATGAAAAGACATGCTGAAGACAGAAGACAATGGTTGAATCGACAAGGCATTGCCTTTAGACATTTATTGATTGAACATTTAACCCTAGTTAGTACACCTGCAGACTTACGACGATAACAGCATGGCGTAGCAACAGTACACTATTTTATGTATTTATGATAATTATTATTAAAGATAAAGCGCACAAATTGTGCATTTTGATGATAACAAACTCTCATTCACAAAACATCACAATGGATGATCCCCGATTTGCACAAGAAATTACATAGTATCTACTACATTGCACACCGCATAATTTACATACGCATGATTCATCAAGGTCATGAAAGTATTCGGTATTGCACAGTTTATGGTGATACCCATGTACCGCCATCGAATTAACAAAGTGTCGCAGGTCTTGATTAGTGTTCATCCATGTCCTAATCATCATGGCCTCCGTTGTGTAAAACTCGAGCCAGATTTCGTTCTGTATTCTTCCCTGCATTCGTTTTTCCAGGCGTCTGTGGATGGTAGCTCTCTCTTCATCCGAAGGTACTCAATGAAGAAGGTCTCCCTGGCGAGTTCATATGCTAATCTAGATTTTGTATATTTTGATATCCCCAGGGTAGCCTTTAGGAAGCGCGAGTTGACTGCTTCAAGCGTCCTTAAGTCTGCCAGGGATAATTTCTCCCAGATGATTTCAAGTCCATATGTGGCAATCGGCGTTATTTTCGCATCGAATAATCTCATGATAATAGTTTTTTTTAATGTTTTTTTCATATCTCGAATTTTCGATAACTCGAAGGTATTTTCATTTTCGAAAGCATTTCGAGATATTGAAGTTCGTATGTAATTGTTCTCCCGACCAACCACTACTTGTAAGGTGTAGAGAGGGTGATGACGTGGACGAAGGAGATGCAATATTGAGACTTATCTGAATTGTTGAATATCTACAAATTGCTCTGACAACCACTGCTCTGTAAAAACAATCTGTATATGGAACCGCTTGAAAATCACCAATATGAAGATGGTTGGTTGGTTCCTTAGTTTAGGGGCTGCGACAACGCAGTCATGTCACCCCGTGTACTTTGGGTGTGTGTAGAATTTGCCTGATAACCGGTGTTAATTGTGATGGCTGAATTAGTGTGTGTTATCTGTGATTCAGGTAGAAGGACTGCAGACGATTAATTTTTTCAAGTAGTTCCTCCTTTTGCTATCAAATGCTACCGTCCACGACATCTAGATGCGGACGTGGCTACTAAATGCCATCGGAGTTAGCACCTGGCGGCGAACGTTGGAACTAATAAAGCGTTATCAATCTAACCTACACTTTTTAGCTTCAACAAGTGTAGTTAGTGGAAGGTTCTTTTACATGCCATAAACCTATGACATTTGCCCACCGGCTTTACTTTCCCTCCGAAGGAAGGCATATTGAGGGATTTTTAACGCTCTTAAAAACCCGACGACTTCGGCCGGGTTTGAACCCTCGATCTTGCGCTTAGGAGCTTAGCATGCTACCAACTACGCCACCGAAGCCGCTAATATCAAGATAACACTTTGTAATTTGAGTAATTGGGATTATTGTGTTGTTGTTTGAGTCTTCAGTGTTTTGACTGGTTTGATGCAGCGCTCCATGCCTCCCTGTCCTGAGCTAATCGTTTCATCTCTGCATAGCTACCACACCCTACATCCGAGCCAATCTGTTTAACATATTCTAACCTTGGTCAACCCCTACTGTTCCTGTCCTCGACCCTTCCTTCTATAACTAAGTTAGCTATTCCCGGGTGTCTTAGTATATGTCCTACCAACCTCTCTCTTCATTAGCAGTCGCCAGAAACATCTCTCCTTTCCAACTCGTCTTCACCTCTTCATTTGTTATTCTACCTAACCTTCTGAACATCATTCTCCTGTAACACCACATTTCAAACGCTTCAATTGTCCTCTTTTCTGCTGCACCAACAGTCCAAGTTTCACTTCCATTGAGTGTCACGCTCTAGGAAATGGATTTCAAAAATCACTTCCTAATACCTAAATCTATATTCAATGTTACAGATTCCTTTTCTGTAAAAATGATTCTCTTTCCTGTGTCCACCGACTGAAAAGTTTCAATATTGTTTATTTGGCAACAGTGAAGGATGGCTTCGAAGCTCTCTGTAAGTATTACTGGATTTGCGTGGTGTTGTTGTAATCATTACGGTCTAGACTTAGGATACGTTCCCTGAGGCTTGAAACAGAATGCCATAGTGAGATTTACTGGAGGAAGTGTAAATAAAACCACCGGGAGGCCAACTAATAATGGGCTAACTAAATGATCAACAGATATTCAGCTTAAGTTGAGTCACCCTGTCATCAAAAAAATGGCGCGGTCCGTGTTTCATTTTTCATCCCCTTACAAGCCTTAATAACCCGTCAGGAGGGCTATTTTATGAGGGTAGTGTTGTATTTAAAGTGCCCAGACCCCAAGACAAATTCTTGCTACAATGTTGCCAAAATACCTTTTATTTCATTTTTTTTAAAGTTATGTTGTATTTGTTTATTTAACACTTATTTCTTTATGTATTTACTTGTTTGCTTAATTGTTTATTTTATATATGACAAGCTGTACCCGGCATGCGTTGCAATGCCAATCAAATAAAGTGTTGGCGTTGTAACTTTGTTTGTTGAAGTGCTTTTTGATACCCAATATATTTTTTCTTTTCCCATTAACTGCCACTAAACTTTTGTAAAGTGGATTTACTAATTCTGAAACATTCCTGGGAACGTTCACAACAACTCTCCAAAGTTTCCTCGCAATTGGATGAATTGGTATATGAACGCATACGGGACTTTGTTGTAACGAGTCGCGTGCCGTCACCCATTTGTTGAATCTACTCGTGCGCTACCTATTGTAATATAGATTTACTAAGTCAGAAACCCTCCCAGGAGTGTACACAACAAGTCACCAAAGTATCATCGCAATCGTATGAATGGTTTAGGAACGCATACGGGACTTTGATGAAACGATTCGCATGCCGAGACTCATTTGTTGAATCTACTCGTGCGCTACCAATTGTAATATGGTTTTACTAAGTCAGACACCTTTGCAGGAGTATACACAACAACTCACCAAAGTTTCATCGCAATCGGATGAATGGTTTATGAACGCATAAGGGACTTCTTTGAAACGATTCGCGCGCCGTCACTCCCTTTTTGAATCTACTCTTGCACCACCTATTGCAACTGAAGACATCTGTTGTTCAAGCAACACTGAACTTTTATAACTAGCTGGGCGGGTCTGAGTGCTATGTTTTTGGAGATGAAAGACTCTGAAGTGGGTATCGGTTGGGTGACTGAACTTCTACCCATTCCAGTCCTCTTTCCTGTTCTGTCAAAACATTTAGCGCCAGACATATGATGTTACATCTTTACTGAGGGACTTGTTGTGTCTGTCAGACACTAAGTGGTACTCCACTTACCACACTACTTGACTCACTGGGCTAGGTCAAGTATCCTTATTGACAGCTCGGCTGTCTTAGTCATGCCCCCCCCCCCCCAGACCCGACACCATTCATTGGTTCATCTCTGCTTCATCAGACATGTGACACCATTCATTGGTTCATCTCTGCTTCATCAGACATGACACCATTCATGGGTAACAACATGCTTAAATAATACAAAATTCAGCCAAAAAAGGATTTTAAATATCATTTGATAAAATTGTTGACACCTGCTAATCATAGGTCCGAATCCGTTCTTCGCTGCACTGATTATTAGCCTATTTTCAATTTAAAAAAAAAATAGGCTTATGAGATCACCTTTTGTCCGTGTGTCTGTGTGTGCGTGTGTGCGTGTGTGAGGTGTGTGTGTCCCTAATAACTTCTAAACGGCTGGAGCGATTTCAATGAAACTCGGTAAGTTCATAGCACTATGCCGGACAATCCCGACCGTGCCCTTCAAATTCTGTTACGTCTCGGCAATCCAACATGGCGGCTGTGCGAAATATTTCACCAGCATTCAATATCTCCGAAACTATTCCCGATATCACCTTGGATTTTTTACGGTGATAAAGGAGACTACTACAAGTTCACCTATGTGACTTTTGAAAAACTGGTAACTACAAAACCAACATGGCGGCCACGCGAATTTGCGACTTTCAAATAGACGTTTCTCGCGATTTAACCAACCAAACGCAATAAAACTTGGTACAGTATATGTGTATACACATTGTAATTGACCGACATCTAACTTCGTTCAATTGTTTACATAACCACAAGATGACGGCTGTGTGAAATATTTCACCGGCATTCTATATCTCTGAAACTATTAGTGGTATCACCCTGAAATTTTGTACGGAGATAAAGGGCACTACTGGAAGTTCATCTATAAGACTTTCAAAAACCGATTAACTACAAAACGAACATGGCGGCCAAGCGAATTTGAAAATTTTAAATAGACCTTTCTCGCGATTTAATGTTCCAAACGCAATGACATCTGGTACAGGAAATGTTTATACACATTGTAATGCACTGGTATCTAATTTAGTTCAATTGTTTACATAACCTCAAGAGGGCGGCCGTGCGAATTTTAAAATTAAGTTTTTATTTCTTGTGTCGTATCCATGCGATCGAAGTGAAAGTTTGAATAATGAACCTACGCAATAATTTTCCTTTAATGGTAAATGACTCTATGGCCTATACATTTAACAATCCAACATGGCGACCATCCGAAATATTTAGACGGTTCTGAATATCTACGAATCTATTAGAGCAATCAAATCGAATTGTTTTATGTTCATAGGGGCTATGAACTTAAGTTCACCTATAGGACTTTAAATAACCTGGTGATCACATATCCAACATGGCGGTGACGCGAAGTATAAATATTCACATGGACGTTTCTCGCAATTTAACCATCCGAGTGCAATGAAACTTGGTACAGTAAATCCTTATACGAATGTTAATCCACTGGCATCTTATTTATTTCAATTGTTTCCATAACCACAAGATGACAGCTGTGCGAAATTTTAAAATCTCCTTGTTACTTCTTGTGTCCTAATCATGCGATTGAAGTTTGAATGCTACACGTACACAATAATCTTCATGTAACAGTACATAACTCTAGGACCTACATATATAAAATCCAACGTGGCGACCATCCGAAATATTTAGTCGGTTCTCAATATCTACGAATATATTGCAGCATCAAACTGAAATTTTGTATGTTGATAGTGGCAATTAACATAAGTAGGATATATGAAAATAGGCTGTATAGTTCTTCACGGAACTAATTGTTTTTAAATTTATTTATCGTATGTCGTTTAGTGCCGGGAGGTTCCAAGCACAAGTTCGGCTCGGCAGAGGCTGTAGCTGCTTCAACCGGACACCCATAGGGTGAGCTACAAGTTCCGTTCAATTTTAAGTAGTTCCAACTTTCGCTACCAGATGTCACTGATACCTAGTGGTGAACGTTGGAACTTTGATAGAGCGTTCCAACGAAATCTAACCTCGAAATTTAGCTTTATAGAAGTTTTGTCTGTGGAAGGATTTTTACATGCCATAAATCTATGACATGGGACCGCCGGCTTTACTTCCCCTCCGAAGGAAGGCATACTGAAGGATTTTAACGCTCTTAAAAAATCCGACGACTTCGGCCGGGTTTGAACCTGCTATCTTGGGCACAGCAGTTCAGCATGCTACCGACTACGCCACCGAAGCTGCTGCACTGTTGATTCCTTTAGATAATTCTTGCCAGTTACCAGGTTTAGTTATTTGAATTTCTTCCTGAAAGTGTTTTATTTTATTTTCACTCTATTTATGTTATATTTAACAAAGCCTCCGTGGCTTAGGCGGCAGCACGCCGGCCTCTCACCGCTGGATCCGCGGTTCAAATCCCGGTCACTCCATGTGAGATCTGTGCTGGACAAAACGGAGGCAGACAGGTTTTTCTCCGGGTACTCCGGTTTTCCCTGTCAAAAATTTCATTCCAGCAACACTCTCCACTATCATTTCATTTCATCTGTCATTCATTTAATCATTGCCCCGGAGGAGTGCGTCAGGCCTCGGCAGCTGGCACAGTTCATATCCTCGCCGCTAGATGGGGGCTTCATTCATTCCATTCCTGACCCGGTCGGAGACTGGAAGCAGGCTGTGGATTTTCATTTCTTTATGTTATATTTAACTAATTTGCGCTGTCTCCTTTGATTTTTATTAAGGAGAAGTTTGAACTTAATTTTGGATAGGTAGTGATCAGAATCAAATTCGCTGTTTCGTATTATTATTAGTAGGGCTCGGATTCGAGCATATTTGCATATTTTTTTCCTGAATAGTACACATTGAAAGAAGCCTTTCGGTGGTATTTTCACCTCTCTGGGACCAACAGAAATGAAATTTATCGAGCATATAAATGCATAAAACCGCGGTTTTCAGAATAGAAGCATATAAATGCATATTCTTGTGGTTTTCGTCTAAATAGTTGGTTTTCCTTCGAATTCCCCCATCTCCCCCTCCCCGAATTTGGGCCCTGACCATCCTTAAGGTTCGAAAACAGAAATAATTATTGAAAAGCCTATCTGGTGGAATAATAAAACCGCAGGTTTTTAACCTTTAGTGAGGTCGTTCTCGTCATTGAAACATTTATTAACTGATTTAAGAAAATCATTCAAAACTGAATACATAGAAAAAATTCTTGTTGTACAAACCAATGCAGATCTACTTCATTGACTCACCTAATTTTGAACATTTTGTAAATGAATATTTAAACTGTAACTTTTATAAGAAAACTTCTCTTATATATATACTTGAAACTTGAATGCGAGTATATCGCAGTGTATCATACATACAATTAGAAAATAAAGCCCGTATCTAAATATATGATATTGGTTTTATCGTTTCACTTTCCTTTCTATAGTTTTTAACGGTGTTTTTCGAGCATATTCTGCATATTTAACCGCATATAATGTTTTTTTCGAGCATATCTATCGAGCATAAAACACATGGTTTTCGAGCATATCTGGAGATTTTTTCGAGCATATCGATCCGAGCCCTAATTATTAAATTCATAATTTCTTTAAAATTCTTTTGAGAAAGAGCCACATGATCCAACTGGAATTATTCTCCTAACATTGGATTTGGAGATATCCATGTTTTAGATTTTCTGGGTAATTTCTTGAAGAAGGGGGACATTAATTTCAATTTAAAAGCTTTACAGAGATTAATAATTAATCTCATGCCATTTCTGTTTGTTCTCCTATGAGCCGTATATTGTCCAACTGTTTTTTGAAAAGCCTTCTCTCCCCATTTGTGAACTGAAATCCCACAATAGTACCACAATACTTAATTTTCGCATTTTTGATGTTTCCTCTTCCAGAAGTTCCCAGAATGTATCTACTTTTCTTGTTTTTTTTCTGTTGTCTTCAATTATTGGTGCATGGCAATTAATGAAGGTATACTGTTTATTTTTACATTTCATTGTGAGGAGAGATATTCTTTCTGATCTAGATTTGAAACACTGTCTACAACATTTTTATGAACATAAAAGCAGTACCTAATAGTGGCATTCCTTTCATAATTTTAATTGCTTGTTTACCCTTAAAAAGTCTATGATTTTGTTTTTTGTAAAATTTTCATTCAAAAGTCTTGTTTCTTGTGCCACTGGATTTGTATTTCATATGTATCGAGGAGAATTTCAAGTTTTTGAAATCGTTACTGCTCGGCTTCCTTTGGTTATAAATATATATATTTTTCTA
Source organism: Meconema thalassinum (assembly GCA_946902985.2). Lineage (NCBI taxonomy): Eukaryota > Metazoa > Arthropoda > Insecta > Orthoptera > Tettigoniidae > Meconema > Meconema thalassinum. Next base: position 180,915,424 of record OX336395.1, read on the forward strand.
CAGAAACCTTCCTCAAAAAATCCTTTACAGAATGGCGAAACCCGCCTCAAAATCGATCCAGTAGTTCTCAAGATTACCCGTTACATTCAAGAATCGGGAAATTTCTTTTATACTATGTAGACATATTGTATTATATTATATTATAATTATGATCCTTTCATGGTTTTGCCAATCACGCGTAGGTGCATATTGAGATGTCTAATCCCTGACAAGAGGTAATCCGATAGCGCTTTATCGAGAAACCTGCCTCATGAGAATGTCAGACCAATTACGAAACGCTGGTTGAACAAGGGTACCCAACGCTGCCGGCGTCTCAACGCTAATTTATCACCATGTTGCTTTGATTAGGATATCAGGCGATCGATCGGACCGACACCGTCCTTGGGGGAGGATCAAACCCACACTAAGATAGAAGGCCACTCTAAAACCTCGTTATAAAAATCACTTGGAGGCAAACACTGTGGTAATGATGATCGAATGAATTGCAGTTGATATATTTAGAGCAGACATCATCACGCATAAATACTGCGACGTCATAGCTCATTCGTCTGGATTTCAACTCCCCAATACTGAAGTATCCAGGGTATTTATAGGGTGGGGGAAATTAGGGGAGGGATTATTCTACGGCACAGAACATGTGAGGATATCGATCATTTTGGACTATTTCTTGTAAACAAAATGGGTTAATCAATTCGGGCAACAGGTTCATTTTATGAAGTTAGCGTCAATAATTTGGACCAATAGCTTTAACGTATGCAGACTGTGACGATAAGTTGGACAAATAGCATTATTACCTTATGAAGAAATTGGTTTATAATTTGGACCAATGGGTTTGATGTATACATAAAACGTCAATAATTTGGACCGATGGCATTGCCTTAAGTGAGATCAGACCCCAAATTAAAGAGAAGAAAAGGAATTTTCTTTTTCTTTTCTATATGCATATTTGGACTTTTCTGAACATTTTGGTGTATAATGTTTTATATAAATCGTTTCATGTATATTTTTAATAGTATTTTAAAATTTTACTTGATGCAACATTTAAAACAACATGTCTGCTTCCTCTGAGATTTATTTTCACAGTTCAGAAACTATATGACCTAGAAGGCTGAGATTTTGCTTGCTTCTCTTTGGAGTTATTTCTTACATATTGGCTGCACGAAGTGTGATTGTAATTTGTTTTGATGCCAGTAAACATAAACAAAGCAAATAGTTTGTAATTGTGTACGGTAGCTTTCCATGTTTATGGTGAACATTTGTATTTCTCTAATTTTATAATGACTAAACCAAAAAGTGTTTTAAGAGATACCAGAACAAAGGCAACAAGTACTACAGAACTACACCAGTTGTAATTAGTAGTGATACTGTGCAAAGTGATAGCTCTTGACAATCTTGACACTGTTTTGGTAGTAATTTGTAGAACTATTTTGTCTTGTATATTAGGATCTGATGATGCTCACTTGAAGAATGAAACATGTTATCGTAAAAATATGATATATTGGCTTTCACGGCCAAGGAATTAAAACTCTATGTATTGCCTGTCAGGAGTAGGGCTGGTACCTTTAATACAGTAGATTAATTTCAGTTATTGGATAATCGAAGCAGAAAAATCGATTAGTTGCAAAATTAACGTTTAATCGATTGTGATTTTTTTCGATTAATCGTTTATGAATTTAATCGAATATTCGATTGGTTGTTTAATCAATCAATCGGTTGGTCGAATAATTGATTAATTGTTTTGGCGATTAATCGATGTACTACGCTCCTTTCACCACGCTGTCACAGAAACAAAACCGACATTTAATTAATTGTATCGTATATTTTTAAATAATGTACCTTCTTTGTGAAAACTAGGCTAAAACAAAGTAAAACAAAAATGTTCCTGTCCTAAATTGTAAACATTAAACGAGAATTCTACACCTTTACTGAAAACTCTTGGTTTTCTTTTTCCGAAACCCTTCCCAATTGGATTGATGTTTGTCCTTCCACTGTCACTGACTCTTATTTGGTTATTGTTAACACAAAAAAAAAGGACACTTTGTATATTTAGGCAAAAAGTAACTTTCATAGATTTCTATACATCATTCCGAAAATAAGCGTAACTCAACTTAAACGATGACATTTCATTTAATATTCTTTCTTATCTTGTGTCTACTAATCAAGTAATTTATTTACTTATCGTATGGCTTTTAGTGCCGGGAGTGTCCGAGGACATGTTCGGCTCGCCTGAGTCTGTAGCTGCTTCCAGCGGACACCCTAAAGGGCGAGCTACAAGTTCCGTTCAGTTTCAAGTAGTTCCAACTTTCGCCACCAGATATCAATGATACCTAGTGGTGAACGTTGGAACTTTGATAGAGCGTTCTGACAAAATCTAACCTAACAAATTTTGCTTTACACAAGTTTAGTCTGTGAAAGGATCTTTTCATCATCATCATCTTTCTTCGGCTTTTCCCAATTAATTGGGGTCACCGGAGCCAACCAGGCTCATTTTGGTTTTGGCCGGGGATTTAAGGTCGGATGCCCTTCCTGACACCACGTGATTTTTCAGGTGAAAATTCCACCCCGCTGTCACCGGGATTCGAACCCCGGTCGTCCGGGTGAAAGACGAGCAGCTAAGCCACTGCGCCATCACGCTCCCCTGTGAAAGGATCTTTTACATGCCATAAATCTATGACATGGGACCGCCGGCTTTACTTCCCCTCCGAAGGAAGGCATACTGAAGGATTTTAACGCTCTTAAAAAATCCGACGACTTCGGCCGGGTTTGAACCCGCTATCTTGGGCACAGCAGTTCAGCATGCTACCGACTACGCCACCGAAGCCGCTAATCAAGTAATAACTTCGCCAGACATATTCCAAAGTTTTTCCCTACTACACCTACCATATACCCATCAAGAATTTTTATAACCTAACTGATTCAACAAACAGTATATATTTTCACATACACATCTCCTCGTTTCTACGTTGTTTTTCAAGACATGCTTAATTAACAAAATTTGTTGTAACAGATCTGGTTATTTTGGAAAATTTACTATGTGAGCTTTTGGTATGGTGCTACTCAGTTACTCATCATATATCAGCTGAAGAAGGTCTCAATGTGGGAAATAAATATTGACTTTAGGTAAAATAAATATTTGAGAATACAGGTGAAAAATATTTACACTATGTACAATTATTTAGTTGCAGTTGATGTTATAGCCTAAGTGTAATGGATCTGATGATGATTGCTTGACAATCGAAACTGGTCATCCTAGTGTATTTGTTAATCTCATGTATTTTTTTTCAGGATTAGGGCATAACCCAGCTCTTTTTGGGTACATTCGTGTTGACTGACTAAAAAGCACCAAACTTTTGTTTTATTAACACGTCAATAAGATATCCAGCTATCATGGTCATTTTTATGCCATTCTATAATCAATTAATTCGGTTAGTCATAAATTGAGAAAAGAATAGTGTTGGCGAAGAAAGCCTTTCAAAATAAGAAGAATTTGCTGCTCAATGAGCACCTCAACTTGAAGATAAGGAAGTCATTTTTCAAGACCTTTGATTGGAGTGTGTTGACCTATGGTTGTGAAACATGGACACTTGGGGAAAGAGAAGAATCAAAACTTGAGGCAGCTGAAATGTGATTTTGGAGACGAATGAGCCGAACAAGCTGGATGGAAAGAAAGGCAAATGAGCTTGTTCTGAACCAAATTCAGGAGAATCGATGCCTGTTGAACACCATCAAGAAAAGGAAAGCAAAATTCATGGGACACGTACTCAGACATGACACTCTCCTCCAGGTAATTTTTTAAGAAAAAAAATGGGTAATAAAGCAAGGGGATGACCAAGACAATCGTATCTCAAGAACATTGTCAAGGAAATGGAATGTGACTCGTATGTCCATATGAAGAGAACTGCTGAAGACCGTAAGAAATGGCTGCAACGACAATGATTTTAGCATTTAGAAGCTGATGATGAGTAGATTAATCAAATGAACGGTCGATTTATCAATCAATTCCGTTTAGTAATCGTTTAATCGATCGTTACTCTTGTCAGGAGGACTATCTAGCCCAGTGTTGCGAGTGAAGTCTCACAACTCTCACGCGCTGTGGTCAGTAGCTTATGTATAAAACATTTTACAATGTAAATTGATTCGTTACAGCGGGCAGGACCACACACATACCTCAGAGCCCGGAGCGGTCCAAGTGTGGATATTCTCTCTTAAACTGAATTGTAGCCACTTGTTCCTCTGGTGTGGGTGCTACACCGTGTCCAGACAAATTAGGCTTTTCGTTGGGCATTGTTCTCTTCTAGAGTCCCGAAGTCGTCGGATTTATGACGTGACAACCTCAAATATATTGATGGAACACAGTGACGTTCGTGGAAAAGTGTTACAGTGAACGGTGAGGATATTGTTTTTATCTCTCTTCTGCTGCAACGCTCGAGTGTCGCTACTGTCGTTTTTGGATGTCACGGGCGAACCTCTGGATGGATTTTGATGCGGTTTTCACCATTCTGTAAAGGATATATCGAGGAATATTTCTGTGATTAATTATTTAGTTATGACCAAAGGAAGCCGAGCAGTAACGAATTCAGTGAAACAGTCCAAAAGAACACATGGCGTCCGTGCGCTTTATAAGCTTACGCTGGGCAGACCGTTAAAAATATCTATATACTGTACTCTGAGTGTAAGAAATGTTCATCGTGAAAAGTTCTACAAAATAGTCCTTGAGAGCATATCTCTATTTTCAATACATCGCCCACTATTAGTGTTTTTAAGTTTTCATTTCTTCCAACAATCTCCATTCAAATACTGAGGCGTCAGTTTACGAGCTAGCTAGGGGCGAGTCTATCACCCCAGTTACAGTCTAGCTAGCGGGCGAACATATTACCTCAGATACAGCCAGCAGCAAAGTGTCGAGTCATGTTGAGTTAAAACTTTAGAGAAGAGTGGTTGTTTCCCTGGAAGTGCAACAACTCAGCTTTTCTCCATGTCATAGATTTATGGCAAGAAAGAGAATCTTCCACTAACTGCACTTGTGGAAGCTAAAATTTGTAGGTTAGTTTGATAACGCTATATTAGTTCCAACGTTCGTCGCCGGGTGCTGGCTGCGATGATATCTAGTAGCCACGTCGGCAGCTAGGTATTGTGGACGGTAGCATTTGGTAGCAAAAGTAGGAACTACTTAAAAAAATCGTCTGCAGTTCTTCTACTTTAATCACAGATAACACACACTAATACGGTCATCACAATTAACACCGGTTATCAGACAGATTCTACACACACCCAAAGTACACGGGGATATATGACCGCGTTGTCGCAGACCCTACCTAAGGAACCAACCAACCATCTTCTAGTGTCCCGAAGTCGTCGTATTATTTAAGAGCGATAAAAAATCCCTCAGTTTGTCTTCCTTTCCTAAACTAATTATCATCTGTAAAGCGATACGCTAAATAAATAAAATACGGAATGATATGTTTCGCTCGTCAAGCGATCAATTCGTACCTCTGATGGACATCTGTACCAATTTTTACGTGGAGCCCTTCTCGAGTGATGCGCGTGCCAAGTTGTACACGGACAGACAGACAGACAGACAGACAGACAAACATTATGTTTTTGCGCGCAACCGTCATAAACCAGTCTGAAACGCGTTAATAACTGAAATTTCCGTGGGAATTCAGAAAAAAAAAAACACACAAACTTTTATTGTTGTATATAGAGAGATAACAGTAGAACTCTTTAACACTCTCACATCTTCTTCTTTCTTCCGAATTTGGCCGCCTGTGGACCGCATGGAACCTAAGGCTTTCTGGTTAATCTCCTCTTCTCTTCCCAAAACCTATCATTCGTTCACTTCTGATCTTTCGCTCCTCCTCGGATATTACCAGTTTGGCTCTAATTTTAGGTGTTTTCGCCTCGAACATCTTGATGTTGTCAATTCGGTTTCTGAACTCTTTTCTGTTGTGGATCACATCCACTGTGAGTCCACTTTCCTTGGCGTCTCTTTTTACCTCTTCTACCCACTTAGTTGTAGCCTTCAGCTCTGTAATATACTTGAATATCCTCTTAGTCAGTCGGTTCTCGTCCATTCTCACCAAATGTCCGTAGAATTTCAACCTTCGCTTCCGCATTGTGACAGTAATTTTTTCAGTATGTTTATAGAGGTCATCATTCCTTCTGTTCTTCCATGTCCCGTCAGCAGTTTTCTGTGGTCCTAAAATTTTCCGCAAAATTTTCCTCTCCTTTTTTTCCAGTTCCTGAAGATCCCTTTTTTTATTCAGTGTCAAGCACTCCGAGGCGTACAGCCCCTCTGGCTTTACTACTGTGCTATAGTGTCTGAGTTTTGCCTTGTAGGATATTGCTCGTTTGTTGTATCTGTTCTGGGTTAACCTATAAGCCAAATCCAATTTTCTAGCTCTTGCCCTATTTGCTTCTTTATCCAGCCCATTGGGTTCTATCCATTCACCTAGATATTTAAACTTCTCAGTTCTTTTGACAGTCCCATGTTTCACTTTTATGTGTCTCTCTCCAAGGTGTCTGTATTCCATGTATTCTGTCTTTTCATAGGAGACTTTAAGACCCGTTTTCTCAGCGATTTCGTGCAGAGTATCCAGCATTTTTGGGCATCATCTCGGCTTTGGGCTAAGAGGGCAAGATCATCAGCAAAAGCCAAACATTTAATTTCCAGGTTCTGTCCTTTCCTTCCCAGATGTATCCCCCTTACTCCTTTCATGTCCAAAGCTTCCTCCCAGGTTCTCATGATTTTCTACAGAACAATGTTGAAGAGGATAGGTGATAAGCCATCTCCTTGTCTGACCCCTGTTTTTATTTCAAAAGGATCAGAGATTTCTCCGAAGAACTTCACTTTTGACATGGTATCCGTTAGAGTTTGTTTGATTATTTCTCTCGTCTTCCTGTCAATTCTGAACTCCTCTAGGGTGTTAAATAAAGTCTGCCTGTCAATTGAGTCGTACGCCTTCTTGAAGTCAACGAATATTACTACAGTGTTCTGGCTTCTCAAAGCTCTTGATCTGAGGATGCTCTTGAGGTTGAATATTTGTTCTGCGCACGATCTCCCCTTTCTAAAGCCAGCTTGATATTCACCTATGAGGTGGTCTGCTTGTTTTTCAACTCTGTTCAGCAGTACTTTGGAGAGTATCTTGTATGCGACTGGAAGTAGAGAGATTCCTCTGTAGTTGTCTTTCACATCATTCTGTGCATATTCACTTATTGACAGTGCTCTTTTGGTGCAATATTCCATGTGTTAGGAATTACAGCCAAGAATGTTAGCCACCATATCACAAGGTGGTCGATAGATCCTATAGACTTGCTTCAGCATGACAAGCAGGTTTAGCGGCGACGTCCCCAGCAGTATCAAATATTATAAATTAAAAAAATAAGTATATAAAAGAAAAAGAAACCAAAGCAAAATAATAAAACACAAAAACAAAACAAAATATGTATATAAAAGCAAACAAGAAACATTAAAAGACTAAAACCCAGAAAGCATTAAACAAAACCGGAAGAACAAATCACAAAAAATTGATCAAAACTGAAAAGAAAAAAAGCACTAATAACAAAACAAAACCAAACCAAAACTTAAAAAGTCCTCTCGGCACGCCGGAAGGCGGAGGTAGATTTCACCGGACAAACTTGGGGATAGGCGAAAATAGGCAGAATATGCAGGTTTTCGTAGAAGGATCAGACCTCATTTATTGCGAGAAGGTATTTTATAATTGGAGCTTAATTAACTTTGTTTTTCGTCATTTTATGCTTATTTTAAACATTTTATTGTCTTATGGGAACGGTAACCTTCTTGTCATTTGGGGTCCATTTTTATACTTGTGGTCACACTGTCCTTATGCAAGGTTTCGACACTGATGTGTAACTATGTAACGGTCTGTTACTTCTTCACGCAAAATTATATCTCCCGCAGAGATTTTGGTTGGTTCCTCAGTTTAGGGGCTGCGACAACGCGGTCATCTAACCCCGTGTACTTAGGGATGGCTGTATTAGTCTGTAATTCAGGTAAGGACTGCAGACGGTCAATTTCAAGCAGTAGTTCCTAATGTTGCTACCAGGTACTACCGTCAACGACACCTACCTGTGAACTTCGCTACTAGATGCCACCGCAGCCAGCAACTCGCAACGAACGTTGGAATTTCCCCTCCAAAGGAAAGCATACTGAGGGATTTATAGCGCTCTTAGAAAATCCGACGACTTCGGCCGGCTTTGAACTCGCGACCTTGGGCATAGACATTCAGCATGCTTGCTACCAGTTACGTCACCGAAGCCGCTTCACACTTAGTCAGATGGAATTCTGAATATGATCTCGTGCAAGTGCGTTATCTTGGCAACGTCTGATGGCTCATCCCTCATCAATTTAGTAGAGTTGCCATGGCAAGCACTGATAGCTCTTGGCATTTTCTTATAATTCCGAAATCATTTTTCTCATCCCTTGGCATAATGGTGGGTCATATCAAAAATTCTTTAAGACAAAATTTTAGGTAATTATTAGGGGAATATTGTCCATTTTAAAGCCTCCGTGGCTTAGGCGGCAGCACGCCGGCCTCTCACCGCTGGGTCCGTGGTTCAAATCCCGGTCACTCCATGTGAGATCTGTGCTGGACAAAACGGAGGCAGACAGGTTTTTCTCCGGGTACTCCGGTTTTCCCTGTCAAAATTTCATTCCAGCAACACTCTCCACTATCATTTCATTTCACCTGTCATTCATTTAATCATTGCCCCAGAGGAGTGCGTCAGGCCTCGGCAGCCGGCACAGTTCATATCCTCGCCGCTAGATGGGGGCTTCATTCATCCCATTCCTGACCCGGTCGGAGACTGGAAGCAGGCTGTGGATTTTCATTTTCATTGTCCATTTTGTACGGTTTTGAGATTGTGCCTATTAAGATAGATATGATTAATGTTTCCCGAAAAACCCACATTTTCCCACCCCTTTGGTCAATGGTTGGTGCTATAAAAAAACTCTTCAAACATAAATTTTTGGGCTTTATCCGACACATAGTATGAACGTTGAACGGATTCGATATTTCACATATTAAGAGAGTTATAGCAATATTTCACTTCTTCGAAAAAAGCCCCCCATTTTCACCCCCTTCTACCGATTTAGCCCAGTAACGAACTCGACCGAGATTTTATAGGTATACATATTCGGTAAAAAGTGATTGGTGAAAAATTACGGCAGTTATCGTGTCCACAAGAAACGGATATATATATACTTTTGAACTGACGGTGGTTTTGGGGTCTGGGGGATGTGAAACGCGAAGATATGTCGAAATTTTCCGGAAGTCGAAACATGGTAGCCTACCCATTGCAATAGTTAGCTTTCTAATGAAATCTACCTTTGGTTGGTTCCTCAGTTTAGGGGCTGCGACAACGTGGTCATCTAACCCCGTGTACTTTGGGTGAGTGTAGAATCTGTCTGATAAACGGTGTGAATTGTAATGGATGAATTACTCTGTAATTCAGGTAAGGACTGCAGACGGTCAATTTCAAGCAGTAGTTCCTAATGTTGCTACCAGGTACTACCGTCAATGACACCTAGCTGTGAACTTGGCTACTAGATGCCACCCCAACCAGCAACTCGTAACGAACGTTGGAACTTCCCCTCCAAAGGAAAGCATACTGAGGGATTTTAGCGCTCTTAGAAAATCCGACGACTTCGGCCGGCTTTGAAACCGCGACCTTGGGCATAGACATTCTGCATGCTACCAGTTACGTCACCGAAGCCGCTTCCCACTTAGTCAGATGTCAAAGTCAACCCCTGGCACCATCCAGCCCATGACGGGCTAAGGCCGACCAAGCGACCGCTGCCCAGCCATTTGGCCTGCAGATATTGGGGTGACGCGTGATCAGCGCGTCGGGTCCCCTCGGCCGTTAATATTGGTATTCGTGATCGGGGTGCTGTCTCACTGTCAGACAGCTACTCAATTGACCTCACGAGGCTGAGTGCACCCCGTTACAACCCTCACGTCAGTTTTAAAATCCTTGACGGAGCCGGGGATCGAACCCGGGGACTCCGGGTGAGAGGCAGGCGCGCTACCCCAACACCACGGGGCCGGCTTAGTCAGATGGAAATACTGAATCTGATCTCGTGCAAGTGCGTTGTCATGGCAACGGCTCATCCCTCATCAATTTAGTAGTGTTGCCATGGCAACCTCTGATAGCTCTTGGCATTTTCTTATAATTCCGAAATCATTTTTCTCATCCCTTGGCGTAATGGTGAGTCATATCAAAAATTCTTTCAGACAAAAGTTTTAGGTAATTATTAGGGGAATATTGTCCATTTTGTACGGTTGTGATATTGTGCCTATTAAGAGAGATATGATTAATGTTTCCCGAAAAACCCACTTTTTTCCACCCCTTTGGTCAATGGTTGGTGCTATCAAAACACTTATTTGACATAAATTGTTGGCACTTATCCGACACATATTATGAACTTTGAATGGATTCGATATTTCACGTATTAAGAGAGTTATAGCGAAATTTCAATTTTTCGAAAAAAGCCCCCCATTTTCACCCCCTTCGACCGATTTTGCCCATTAACGAACTCGACCGAGATTTTATAGGGATACATATTATGTAAAAAATTCAAAGTGATTGGTGCAAAATTACGGCAGTTATCGTGTCCACAAGAAACTGATATACACATATAATATATATATATATATATATATATATAAATTATATATAAACTTTTGAACTGACGGTGGTTTTGGGGTCTGGGGGATGTGAAACGCGAAGATATGTCGAAATTTTCCGGAAGTCGAAACATGGGACCCATTGCAATAGTTAGCTTTCTAATGAAATCTACCTAAAAAACAGATACAAGAATCATTAAATACCTAGAAAACAACAAAAAAATAAAAATACAAAAAATCAAAGCAAAACAAAACAAATTAAATGAATGAATGAGTAATATAATAATAATAATAATAATAATAATAATAATAATAATAATAATAATAATAATAATAATTATTATATCGTATGGCCTCGTAAGCCTCCGTGGCTTAGGCGGCAGCACGCCGGCCTCTCACCGCTGGATCCGTGGTTCAAATCCCGGTCACTCCATGTGAGATATGTGCTGGACAAAACGGAGGCAGACAGGTTTTTCTCCGGGTACTCCGGTTTTCCCTGTCAAAAATTTCATTCCAGAAACACTCTCCCCTATCATTTCATTTCATCTGTCATTCATATAATCATTGCCCCAGAGGAGTGCGTCAGGCCTCGGCAGCCGACACAGTTCATATCCTCGCCGCTAGATGGGGGCTTCATTCATTCCATTCCTGACCCGGTCGGAGACTGGAAGCAGGCTGTGGATTTTCATTTCATATCGTATGGCCTCGATGCCGGCTGGTGCAAACTTTTTTATTTGACGCCCAGAGGGAAGAAGCTTGCATGTCAAAGTTCGTCGTTCCTTGGAGCGCTATGAAAGTCAAGGAGGTTAGATATCTAAGCTCCTTGAGGGTATAGCGTTTTCTAGTAGAGAAAGGAGGAAATTTGTGTTGGTGAAAAATCCTGAGAATAATTTTGCCATTATAAACACGGCCTACTGAATTCAAATATACCAACAACGAATGACTTGCGTACTGAGATTTTTGTAACTTTCAAAAATCCCTTACTACAGCCAGGAGCGAACCTGCAAGCTTGGGGTTGGTAGTCTGACACGATAACGACTCACCCACCGTGGCAAGCAATGAAGGAGTGAATGAGACGATTGGCATTTCGTGGTCATCAGCCACGTACATTTGGGTGTACTTTAATTTGTCTAATACCTGTGTTTCTACGGCGACTGTAGTAGTGTATGTAGACCTAGAATCTAGGATCTAGGTAGATGTCCTGGTAGTTGAAATAAAGCACCATCCAGACATTTGGCTGGAGGGATTGTGGGTGGTCGGTGATATTTTACCTCTTATTTCCGGTATTCTTGTAGCTCTCCATACCAGTAATGTTTTTTCTCGAAAGGAAATGTGACCTTCCTAAGGAGAAGGTTGGTACAAAGGCAGTGAGTTCCACGCAAGGAGTTAAAGGCTGTCTATAGATGGAGACATAGTGGCGCCTGGGCTCATATTTCGCTGAGTGAGTCTCCCTTATCGTCAGCAGTCAGCATGTCTCGCCATGATGACCGAGCTCACAATGAGATGAAGCTGTAGACCTAGAGACCTGCGTGGATAAGCAAAACGATATCCGCATCCGCCCCGTATCCGCACGACTGTTATCCGCATCCACCCCGCTATCGCTCGTCTTTTATTCGTATCCCCACGTTTATTATCCGAATTTACTGGGAATACAATAATAGTTTTAATTAGATAAAGTATTAAGCACATTTAGACATTTGGTGAGAAAGTCGTTCCCCTAGGCTATGTCATCTGCTATGATTAAAATGAATGTTATACAGCCAGAATTGCATTCCTTGTCAGTTCGGAGTGTTAACTATGCTTAGGCTTGCCATATTTTTGGTAAGTGAAACCGGGACACATTAATATGGGATGGTCTTACCGGAGGGTCTGGGAGATATGGAATACTCCCTAGCAGAGCGGGGGTTCAGGGATCTTCCCCCGGGAATTTTTTAAAATTAGAAGCAAAATGGTGAGTTTTAAGCCTTTTTTAATCCTCACAAGTGACGGGAAGGAGGAATCTGGCACCCTAAATTTTTAGTTCTACACACCTTTTAAAAATAAAAATAAAGGATTTTTGCTACACAAAAATATATATATTTTCCTTTTTAATGATATTTTTTTCTGGTCTACCATCTAGAAAGAAGTGTTAATAAAATGTAATTTAAAATACTTCATAAAAATGTTTAATTAAACAATTACTAAGTCTTATTATTTTTTAAAAACTACAACTTTTTGTCTAACTACAAAAACAATTACAAAAAACTTTTTTGTCAAACTAAAAAAAGAATTAATTAATGAGTTAACAATAGTCTACTTCTGACCTCTTTGACGCTGTGCGCGATAGTCAACTATGCTGATTGTTGAAAAGTAACCCATTCATAAAAGATTCTTAAACACATACATTCATTACTTCTTACATCTTACAACCGTTTTCCGGGACATTGATAAAACCGGGCGGGACACCGGGACAAGAGCAAAATACCGGGACTGTCCCGGTCAAACCGGGACGTATGGCAAGCCAATGCTTAATGACATATCATATTTTATCATTTTAAATGATTATGTCGACTTCGCTGGGGTCTGGCGTTACATTACGGTGACGGGACGAAATGTACCGAGAATGCAGTAAGATGTGTGACGTCATAGTACAGCTTGAGCGTTTTCCTTTCCCCGCGCGCTCCGGTGAGCGTGACGTCATCTAGCCAGGTACCTCATTTGACCTTGGTTTGCACTTGCTTTTTTAAAATATATATTTCTTCCCCTCCCCCCCCCCTTTTTTTTGCTAACGGACTTTGAGTTCACGCAGCATTTGTAGCATTTAAAATGATATAAAGTCTAGTCTTTCAGACTGACTATCAGTGTTTTTTCCGTTATGTTCTTTTAATAACAAATGTAAGATGATTTACGCTAATTTCATTCAAATTATGCCATAAAGCATAATTAACACTCCGAATTAAAGAGGGTTGCAATTTTCCGTGTATAACATTCATTTGAAACATGATATACGAAGCCTAAAGGAACGACTTTCTCCTCAAATGTCTGAATGTGTTGCTTTAATACGTTATCTAATTTAAAATATGTGTGTAATGTCAGTAGATTCGAATAAGAACCGTGCGGATGCGGATGAGAGTCGTGCGGATGCGAGCGGATGCGGATAACGTTTTGTCTATCCGCGCAGAGCTCTAGACATAGCATTTCGTAGATTAAGGTTTCCGAGGCCATCAGTATCTAGGGTGGATCTTCAATATCACAGAGATAATGTTACCATCCGCGTAGACCACCGCACTGGACGACCACAGGTTGTAACGATTCGATCCCATAGCTATTATATTTATAGGGTTATTCATTTATTATCATATTTATTATTCTTATTAATTAGTACATCGATGAGATGATTTTTATATCAGATAATTGTAAGCGGTTTTGATTATTATATTCAATTAGATTTTTATTAACAATTACTTGTAAAGAGACGAAATATTATATATTGCAACAAGACTGGCGATATGGACTAACCCTATGCGTCACAAACTGAACGACGTAGTAATAATTTCACCACGGCAAACTGCGTCATTTTCCTGAGATACTAAGAAACCCACTATGGTGTAACCAACACGCCATTTTCTACGGTATATACGCGTCAAAGCTGCAAGTTATGAGTCAAGAATGGAGAAGGCTAATAAGAGAGGGAAGCTGTGACACCACGTGACAAGGAAGTCATTAGTATTTGTACCTGCGACATCGGACAACAGTAGCATTGATCTACAGCTCTCAATGAAGGGAGGAAGTGGTAACCTTGCTTTCTGGGTCGTAATGAACTGAGCAAACGGAGTTGGCACAGTACGATGTCTTGCCGAAACCTATATCAATACATAATGGGAGTAGGTGCAATAGGCCGGAGCTGGCACAGGGGCTAATGGGCAAGATGGCCGCTATACATGGTCTCTTATGGAACTAACTCTTGGGAGCTGGCACATGGGCTAGTGGGCAAGATGGCCACTGCGCGCAACTCTAGAGGACTTGAGATGACTGGTACAGAGGCTATTGCGCAAGATGGCTGCCAGGTGAAACTCCCTTATGTTGGAGAACTTGACGAGGCTGGCTGGATGCCCTTCACTACCTATGTTCTTTCCAATCGCCTACTTTCATGAAACTGGGGCAGTGTTTTATAGACAACTCCCTTATGTTAGAGGACTTGAGCAGGCTGGCCGGATGCCCTTAACCTCCTATGCTCTCCCCAATTTCCTACTTTAATAGGCAAATCCTCCTACCATTATGCTAGCGGTTATGTTGGTTAACACTATACGTGAGAGTACATACTTCAAGCCGACCAGGACGTTAGAAGGTAGAAACCGCCATTAACATCACAGCAAGGGTTGGAGCCTTGTCTTATGGAGATGTAGCCAGTACTCTACTACCCTCTGTGAGGGCTCTAACATCAAACCAGTCAAAGCTTGGGGTATGCCCTTGAAGTCAAACTCCTGTAAAGTTAACTACAAATGCTATACGTAAACTCTTATCACAGGTGTATCAACAAGCTTTGCAAACTTGGATGACGAATACACCTCAAAGGTCTACTCTCCCTTCGTAAAGGGCACCGCGCATTATAGTTAAGTATACAGAAGCTAAATCTTTACAAAAAAAAATCGAAAACTCCAGTAAGTTAACTAAAAATGCTATACGTAAACTCTCATCATTGACATATCAACGAGGTTTGCAAGCTCGAATGATGAATATGTCTCAGAGGTCTACTCTCCCTTCGTGAAGGGCACCGCGCATTATAGTTCAGCTTAAGGAGCAAGTTCTGGATGTAGATGTCTCTCCTCTTTTCTCCGGGCTTGAGACCGGCTCTAGGGGACACACTTCCTCCTCCCCTAGAGGCAGAGTTAACACCTATCAACCCTATATTTACTTAACATAAGATTTTTTTTTGCCATTGTATTCCATTAGCCTTAAGCACCAAAGCCCTTCAGCACACACACACCTGTAGGCTTATGAAGAAATTAATCTCACGCTAGAGACCTTACCAGACATACATAGGTTTACGGAGAAATTAATCTCACGCCAGAGGCCATATCAGTCATATATATATAAATATATATATATATACATAGGCTTACGAAGAAATTAATCTCACGCCAGAGGCCATATCAGTCATATATTTATATATATAGGCTTACGAAGAAATTAATCTCACGCCAGAGGCTGTTTTACATACAACAAACACATGTTATAGGCTCTGCTGCTAAGACTTATGGAGAACATTCCATACTTGTAAACTTCAAAAAAAAAAACCGATTTTATTTGAAAAAATTGTTGATAGATGTTTCCTATTGCTAGGATTCTTTTAGTCGTAGATAAATTAAACAGATTCAGTGATTGCGTAATGCCCATGTGCATGTGTAGCTATTCCATCAGCGGCAATCACTCTCTTGTCATCATCTGGACACAAGGCGATCTTGTTTAGTTGTACTGACGATATTTCATGATGCTTCGACATGATAACATTCATTGGTATTCTCTTTACCATTTTTGTCATAAGGCAGTCCTTATAATCTTGAAAACTGATACATTTCCTAACAACACCCCTGCTAATACCTCTAATCTTCTTTACTTCTACTCCATCGATGTCTAGGGCATACATCTTAGCTCTGAGACCGACAAATTTTATAATAATGTGCGCACAAGCTTCATCTTTAAATTTTCCCAACGCCTTTTTGTTCTTTACAGAATAACATATATGATTATTGGGGTAGTCAGACGTATCCAAATGCTCTAGGAAACACAACTTGTCTTGGTATACATCTTCGGTCTTTACTAAATATATGAAGGAATCCGTGTCCATGTATGCGAGTTTAATATTTTCAACCCCATAATAAGGAAGCAGTACATTATAGTGGTGGGAATACATCAAAGTTTTTGAAATATCCAACACGCACATACCAATATATATAGGCTTATCGAACACAATGCTACGTTTAGCCATATGAAAAGCAGCTAGATCAGGGCCGTAAATTGTTCTGTCTATAAATGTTGGTTTAGCTATCAGCTTTTCTGCCATCTTACTGTCAGTAACAAGGCGTATGTCTAATCTATTACGAATATTTTTCATAGTTTTCCCAAACATTGCATTATTGAACAATTTATACAAATCCTTCTCGAAATCATTTTTAGCCTGTTTCCGTAGATTATTATTAAATTCAACGTATGACTTTAACCAAGGTAGCTGTTTAAAGCTTAACGCGCGGTGAATCTTAATTAATTTTAATCCATGATCCAGAGCTTGTTTAAGAGCCATATAGTGAACTACGTAACGCCTTCGATTTCCAAGATGGGGGATTAGTTTCTTTAAAGATGTTTCCTTTGGCTGTTTACACTCTGGTAGAAAGGGTAAATCATCGTGTAGATCATGAAGTTCAGAAGGATAATCAACGTCTACTTCTAAGATGTAACCGAGAGAATCATCTTCCTTTAGTGTATCCAGATCAATGCTGTCTGGAGAGACCCACTTAAATCCTCCGTAAGGGAGGCGATGACACATTGCCCAGCCGTATTGGTTGTTTGCATCATCGTAGGTAATAAATTGAGACGGCTTCTCTGAATCGAAATTCTCCATGTATTTATTATTAGCTTCAGCATATCGATGAGAAACCTGACATAATCCTCCACGTATTCCTGATTCTATCATTAGAATCTGATCGTAATCCTGTAGTAACTCGAGCTGAGTACCTGTATATAAGAGCATGGCATCCCACGTAAGACCTGGAGAAGTAAAATAGTGTGCAGGATCGACTTTATGAGTTTCAAGTGTTTTATTTCTGAATGTTTCAAACACGTCTGCGAGAAGGAGTACATCAGATGTTAGGTAAAGGTCGCTATATTCACCCAAACTTTTAATTTGGAATTGTTTCCACACATGTAATGCATGTTCATAGTCTTCTACACTGATGTCTTCCTGATTTAATCTGTTAAAGAACTCCTCCTTAGGTGGTAAGCTTTCTTTGCTTAATTTTTCCCAAGAGTCCACGTAATCATAAGGATATACACCTTTTCGGGTCATTAGTGCTGAATTTTCCACCCCAAAGTACTTACTCGTCTCAGGGTATGATGTTAGGTTGCCCACTAATTTTGATAAACTGCTTGGCATGAAGCGAAACGTATCCAGAAATCTAAGCTTCACATTACCAACATGTTTGGTAAATGAGAGGTAGTTTTCTTCTGAGTTGGGAATAACTTCTACTCTCTCCGCAGTACACCCCAACTGTTTCACAATGAAATGAGAATCAAAGCCGCTAAGGTTATGTAAGAATACAGGGATAGGGTTCCGTGTTTTGCATCTCAAATTACAGGTATTATGAGCGCTTCCACGGTATACACCTGTAAGATGGCAATGATCTCGAACCTTCCAGTCATTCTCAGGGAACTCCTTATGACACAAATAGCAGGTTACAGATGACTGAAACTCTGCTTCTTGATCATCAGTTAAAGCCTTCGGAACATTTAAGCTGTAGAGGCGATTGATTTCGCTAGCTATGGATATTAAATATTCCATAAACTTCTCTGCAGCGTCAGGACCACGATAAATATAAGGTTCCCTTGGAAGGTTAGTCTCTAAGTGAGCTACAGCTGCCGAAGGTTTTACATATACACCAAAGCTCATAGGTACATGGCTCTGGTATGTGGCTGTGTAGCTAATCTCTGGATTAGGTAGACATGTTTGATGAGGTATGAGTATACTCTCAAAGTCAGCATAGATTACGTAAGACATTCTAAGCATTTTCTCTACATTGATAAATTGTAGAATGGGCTTTTTAGTAGGCATTTTAACCCTTGCAATGTCATGCAGAAAACACAGTTCTCTATGTTCTTCTAATTTATCTAGACCACTTTTTCCATACCGGTTATCAAAATGCGTAAAGCAACGTTTACAAGTATATATCCTATGTTGATGATGAGTTAGTTGATATCCCATCAATTTATCAAAATCTTTGATAAATACGTAGTGATGTCGACCAGTATCATCACTAATTAGGAGTAGATCGCGATGATCTACTAGTTCTGTGTCAACAACCTTGAGAGGAAACAGGTTACAATCATCATCAAGCCCAAACACATTCACTGACATATCATTAGATTTCTCAAATTTTGAGATATCAGCCAGCGATGTAGGGAATGAGACACATGAAAAATTATATTTTGATTCTAAATCCTTATATTTGCTAACACGTTGAGCATTTGTTTCAATGAACTTCGCTAAGATAGCATACATAAAACACCTCTCATCTTTTAAGTTTCGAGGGTTGATGCAGGCTTTTTTCGCTTCCAAACCAGGGGGTAGAGGAATGTATGTACTGCCACGCAAGGGATTATACTTGTTTATCCTTAAACGGACCCCATCAACAGCTAGCAAAGCCCAGTTACTACCCTTCAGCTGAGATTCCTCCATTTCCCTAGCTAATTTTTTAAAGTGTGTTTCTAAGAGCATAGTTAAGTCTGTTTCAAGAAATACTGTCTGATTACGAGTTTTGAAGGAGCGGTCTGCAATATCACCACTAGTTAAATGAATAAATCTACACTCGGCCAACATATTAACCTTTAAAGACTTGTGTACACATAGTTCCCTTTGTATAGCATGAATGATTCGCTCTTTTGACTCTTTCAAATAAGAGTTTAAATCACCGCACGATTCACATCTAATAAAATATGACTTTAATCGACCCTTGAAAGAGGATTCATACTCACAAAGGTCTTTACTATCAGGAACCATAGCGAGCAATTCATGCTTAGTCGGTTCAGTATTAACCTTCTTAGCAGGTGACGCTACACTACAAACCTCTTCATGACGACGTCCGTTATAGGCATTGCCGAATCCGGCCCCACATGTGTTGCACTGATGGAATAGCCCACAAGACACTTCATGACGCTTCCTATGATAGTCACGGAGGAAAGTTTTTCCACACTCCTTACAAGCATAGCTCTGAATAGTTTCCTCCATGTTAGACATTGTCTTCTGATAACAGCTGCTTCTTCTTTAATAACAGATCTACCTGAGGAAGAGAGAAAGATACATTTTAACTTAAATTTTAGGTACATCTAGGAAGTGGTATTTAATTTAAGACCGCGGTTGTCTCAATTCTAGTATCAATTACAGAATACAGACACCACAATAACACAGGTTATCAGGCAAAAATTCCATACATCTCTAAGACATTAGCTGATGACCACGCTTTCAGAGTTTGGAAAGGTCTACCTCCCGCTTTTCCCCAATAATTACAGCTACCATAGACAAATCCCACATACAGACCCAAATTACGCATGAGAGCAGATGACCTCGAAGTTCAGTCCTTTAAACATAACTACCTTACTCCTCACCTTGCCTAGTATGCTTCATTATAGTTCTGCCAAGTTTTTTTTCTTCTCACATAACCTGGATCCAACCAACCTCTGGGCTGAAGAACCAACAGACGTCCAAGTGGTAAGATTAAAAAAATATGTCACCTCAAATAAACCACATACCGATTTTGCACTGGGTTCCTCCTTTATATATAGCCACGAGGAGAGTTCGATCCCTATCTCAGTCATCCTGGAAGTGGCTTTTCCGTGTTTTCCAACTTATACACCAGGCAAACTCTGGGTAGGGGTAGAGGTTGTTCCGGTCTTAAGGCTACAACCACCTCCCCCAATCTGAACCCCAATTACTAATACAGACACCATAATAAAACAGGTTATTACACACACAAAAATCCACATACACCCAAGTACACGGGGTAACATACCACGATGTCGCAAAGCCCCTAAATTAATCAACAACGATAACACTAACCTCATCCTCCCTAGTCATAAACAGCATAGCAGAAGGTCTAAAAGGAGTATGGGAATTAAGCATTTGTTCTAGAGAGAGCGGTCAGTATCCCCTCTATCATTGTATGTTCTCCTGATACATGCACACGTTCACTGTGATGAATAAACCCATTGAAATATATATAAGACCAGCTCGTGGTGTAATGAATGATCAGTCCCGGGTTTGATTCCTGGTTCTACCAAGAAATTATATTCTGACTGAGGGCTGAAACGGAAGAGGGGCCCACTCAGCCTCGTGAGGATAACTGGGTAGCGCATGAGATCGATTCCCTCCTCAGGCATCCTTGAAGTGCATTTCTGTTACACAGTTTTAGCCCTCAATTACAAATTACATAAACTGATAAAATCATCACATTGATACAGGTTATTAGACAGCTTTCACACACACACACACACACTGGCTGCATGAGTACGCTGTCGCAAAGACTGTAATAAATCAACACATCAACAACAAATCAAAACATGAATGAAGATGAATAAAACTAGCTAGGCATGGATGTGGAAGGAAGCGGCTGTGGCCTATTAGAAGATACCGTCCTAGCATTTACTCGGAGTTGAAAATGATAGGAGTTGATTATTTAATCTTGTTAGTTGTTTCCAAACTGGAGGTCAGTTACTACCCTCCATGTTATGTTAACCAGAATCAGCTACTTACTGCGTGTAAATCAAGGCAGTAGAATGGTACTTAGGGCAAGAGTCCTTAACACGATGTGATATGCTTGAGAGTTTACAGTAAACTAATATTAAATTCAACCCAGGTCTTTCTTTATATACTAAATCCCCTTGGCTTTATCCCCTCCCAGGTCAGGTACCCTTAGTTGGAGATCCGATACTACCCCATGTATCATGTTAGCCGGAATCAGATACTGTATAGCCTAATATTGGGTAGTACAATGGAGCCTAGAATGCTTAACATGAAGTGACCTGCTTGACAGTTAACAGTAAACTGTTGATTGACGCCTCATTCTACCCCCAGAATTTTTCTTTTCTACAACTTCACGTTCATACTAATATTACTAAGACAGACTGGTTTCGATTACTGTTTAATCCATGAGAGATTTTGTAGGTGGAATGCTATGTCAAGGAGGTCCTATGGTTCATGATCACGAGATTAACAGCTGTGTAAACCACAAACTTTGTTTATTTTTTCATAAACTGGTGCGCGCCTCTTACAAGTGCGGTATTCTTCTTGCACGCGATTGCCTTCAACTGAACACTCTTAAATACTTCTGCGACCCTAATACAAACAAGCAACGATTTGCTCCTAACAGTATGTTGCTATTAATTAATTTAAAAAAAATTGTCAACAGCTCTGTTTAGTAAACTATACAATGGCCTAGATAATAACAATAATAATAATAATAATAATAATAATAATAAATACATATCTTTATTGCATCGTATTAATTATACAAAAAATGAATAATAATATGATGTTTAAGGTGAATACTGTTCAAAACCCCACTTCTCCGAGTAATACACCCACCCCCTATCAAGCCCTCACCCGAAGATAATATCTGAGAAAACTTCTTGTTAGCAGAAACAACACACAAAAAAAACTTTTGACTGCCAAATTGAGACTACAGTATTGTGAATGAATCTGAACATGTGTTATTTCAGAGTACTGAATCAGCTACTTACAATGCTAGCCTAGAATGGTTAACACGATGTTATCAGCTTGATAGTTCACAACAAACTAACAGTACTCAAGCCGGGTCATCCCTTATATCCTAATATACCCTGGGCTTGAACTCCTGCTAGAAGAAATGCATTAATCTGATAAATATTTTATACGGTGCAGCGTTTCAATACAAGATAGAAATTACACTTCACAAACTGGAGACGCGCTTCTTACTTGGATACCCAAAGACCGTTGGTGTCGGAAAAGGACAAGAGGTGACCAAGGGAGGTCGACAGGAAGATAAAAGGGAGGAGCCTGGCACAAGTGGAAGTAATGCCGAACTCAGCTTGGGTCCCCAACCCGTGTCCTACAAGTTGTGACTCCCTGGGAGGAGTTTGTAGTTTTACGTGACCGTTAATCTCACGATTGTAAGACACAAGGAATCCGAACCACAGGACGCGGCATTTTACTTTGAAAGTCTCACATGTGCTGATCGAGAATTGAACCCGGTCCGCCGAGGTGAGAGGCTAACAGCTGGACCGCTGCGCCCTTTAAGTTATATATTAACTAAATTAAGCTACTTATTATGTACTGTTACGCAGCGTTTATAGTGTAAGTTACTTACCAGCACAGCAACTATCTCCGGATGGTCTTTTGTCAAGTTCACTTGACTACTTCAAACTAGAGTTCATTTTGCTAAATTATCGCTGTTTATAAATTTCGCTGAATGCTTACCTGCGTATGAGTGCTACACCGTTTATATTACATTAACTAGTAATATAGTTAATTTTCAGTTATCAAAAACACTTGATATCATCTCACATAATGTTTCACACCAAAGGATTGCTGTATTATTGTTAAATTGGTTGAAAGGCAAATATTAGAAGAATTATTTACATTATTCGAAAAGATTCTAGGTTGTAAGCTATCAACATGATCTCTGGGTCGACCTTGGGCCACTGGCAGTGCACTGCACTCTTCCGTGTTACGTAACAACAGAAACCAGATGTAACCAGTCGGCAGGGTGAGGACGGAAGAGTGCAGTGCACTGCCAGTGGCCCAAGGTCGACCCAGAGATCATGTTGATAGCTTACAACCTAGAATCTTTTCGAATAATGTAAATAATTCTTCTAATATTTGCCTTTCAACCAATTTAACAATAATACAGCAATCCTTTGGTGTGAAACATTATGTGAGATGATATCAAGTGTTTTTGATAACTGAAAATTAACTATATTACTAGTTAATGTAATATAAACGGTGTAGCACTCATACGCAGGTAAGCATTCAGCGAAATTTATAAACAGCGATAATTTAGCAAAATGAACTCTAGTTTGAAGTAGTCAAGTGAACTTGACAAAAGACCATCCGGAGATAGTTGCTGTGCTGGTAAGTAACTTACACTATAAACGCTGCGTAACAGTACATAATAAGTAGCTTAATTTAGTTAATATATAACTTAAAGGGCGCAGCGGTCCAGCTGTTAGCCTCTCACCTCGGCGGACCGGGTTCAATTCTCGATCAGCACATGTGAGACTTTCAAAGTAAAATGCCGCGTCCTGTGGTTCGGATTCCTTGTGTCTTACAATCGTGAGATTAACGGTCACGTAAAACTACAAACTCCTCCCAGGGAGTCACAACTTGTAGGACACGGGTTGGGGACCCAAGCTGAGTTCGGCATTACTTCCACTTGTGCCAGGCTCCTCCCTTTTATCTTCCTGTCGACCTCCCTTGG
The DNA here is from genome assembly GCA_946902985.2 of Meconema thalassinum. NCBI lineage: Eukaryota > Metazoa > Arthropoda > Insecta > Orthoptera > Tettigoniidae > Meconema > Meconema thalassinum. The sequence continues at coordinate 180,939,269 of OX336395.1, forward strand.
TCACCTCTTGTCCTTTTCCGACACCAACGGTCTTTGGGTATCCAAGTAAGAAGCGCGTCTCCAGTTTGTGAAGTGTAATTTCTATCTTGTATTGAAACGCTGCACCGTATAAAATATTTATCAGATTAATGCATTTCTTCTAGCAGGAGTTCAAGCCCAGGGTATATTAGGATATAAGGGATGACCCGGCTTGAGTACTGTTAGTTTGTTGTGAACTATCAAGCTGATAACATCGTGTTAACCATTCTAGGCTAGCATTGTAAGTAGCTGATTCAGTACTCTGAAATAACACATGTTCAGATTCATTCACAATACTGTAGTCTCAATTTGGCAGTCAAAAGTTTTTTTTGTGTGTTGTTTCTGCTAACAAGAAGTTTTCTCAGATATTATCTTCGGGTGAGGGCTTGATAGGGGGTGGGTGTATTACTCGGAGAAGTGGGGTTTTGAACAGTATTCACCTTAAACATCATATTATTATTCATTTTTTGTATAATTAATACGATGCAATAAAGATATGTATTTATTATTATTATTATTATTATTATTATTGTTATTATCTAGGCCATTGTATAGTTTACTAAACAGAGCTGTTGACAATTTTTTTTAAATTAATTAATAGCAACATACTGTTAGGAGCAAATCGTTGCTTGTTTGTATTAGGGTCGCAGAAGTATTTAAGAGTGTTCAGTTGAAGGCAATCGCGTGCAGGAAGAATACCGCACTTGTAAGAGGCGCGCACCAGTTTATGAAAAAATAAACAAAGTTTGTGGTTTACACAGCTGTTAATCTCGTGATCATGAACCATAGGACCTCCTTGACATAGCATTCCACCTACAAAATCTCTCATGGATTAAACAGTAATCGAAACCAGTCTGTCTTAGTAATATTAGTATGAACGTGAAGTTGTAGAAAAGAAAAATTCTGGGGGTAGAATGAGGCGTCAATCAACAGTTTACTGTTAACTGTCAAGCAGGTCACTTCATGTTAAGCATTCTAGGCTCCATTGTACTACCCAATATTAGGCTATACAGTATCTGATTCCGGCTAACATGATACATGGGGTAGTATCGGATCTCCAACTAAGGGTACCTGACCTGGGAGGGGATAAAGCCAAGGGGATTTAGTATATAAAGAAAGACCTGGGTTGAATTTAATATTAGTTTACTGTAAACTCTCAAGCATATCACATCGTGTTAAGGACTCTTGCCCTAAGTACCATTCTACTGCCTTGATTTACACGCAGTAAGTAGCTGATTCTGGTTAACATAACATGGAGGGTAGTAACTGACCTCCAGTTTGGAAACAACTAACAAGATTAAATAATCAACTCCTATCATTTTCAACTCCGAGTAAATGCTAGGACGGTATCTTCTAATAGGCCACAGCCGCTTCCTTCCACATCCATGCCTAGCTAGTTTTATTCATCTTCATTCATGTTTTGATTTGTTGTTGATGTGTTGATTTATTACAGTCTTTGCGACAGCGTACTCATGCAGCCAGTGTGTGTGTGTGTGTGTGAAAGCTGTCTAATAACCTGTATCAATGTGATGATTTTATCAGTTTATGTAATTTGTAATTGAGGGCTAAAACTGTGTAACAGAAATGCACTTCAAGGATGCCTGAGGAGGGAATCGATCTCATGCGCTACCCAGTTATCCTCACGAGGCTGAGTGGGCCCCTCTTCCGTTTCAGCCCTCAGTCAGAATATAATTTCTTGGTAGAACCAGGAATCAAACCCGGGACTGATCATTCATTACACCACGAGCTGGTCTTATATATATTTCAATGGGTTTATTCATCACAGTGAACGTGTGCATGTATCAGGAGAACATACAATGATAGAGGGGATACTGACCGCTCTCTCTAGAACAAATGCTTAATTCCCATACTCCTTTTAGACCTTCTGCTATGCTGTTTATGACTAGGGAGGATGAGGTTAGTGTTATCGTTGTTGATTAATTTAGGGGCTTTGCGACATCGTGGTATGTTACCCCGTGTACTTGGGTGTATGTGGATTTTTGTGTGTGTAATAACCTGTTTTATTATGGTGTCTGTATTAGTAATTGGGGTTCAGATTGGGGGAGGTGGTTGTAGCCTTAAGACCGGAACAACCTCTACCCCTACCCAGAGTTTGCCTGGTGTATAAGTTGGAAAACACGGAAAAGCCACTTCCAGGATGACTGAGATAGGGATCGAACTCTCCTCGTGGCTATATATAAAGGAGGAACCCAGTGCAAAATCGGTATGTGGTTTATTTGAGGTGACATATTTTTTTAATCTTACCACTTGGACGTCTGTTGGTTCTTCAGCCCAGAGGTTGGTTGGATCCAGGTTATGTGAGAAGAAAAAAAACTTGGCAGAACTATAATGAAGCATACTAGGCAAGGTGAGGAGTAAGGTAGTTATGTTTAAAGGACTGAACTTCGAGGTCATCTGCTCTCATGCGTAATTTGGGTCTGTATGTGGGATTTGTCTATGGTAGCTGTAATTATTGGGGAAAAGCGGGAGGTAGACCTTTCCAAACTCTGAAAGCGTGGTCATCAGCTAATGTCTTAGAGATGTATGGAATTTTTGCCTGATAACCTGTGTTATTGTGGTGTCTGTATTCTGTAATTGATACTAGAATTGAGACAACCGCGGTCTTAAATTAAATACCACTTCCTAGATGTACCTAAAATTTAAGTTAAAATGTATCTTTCTCTCTTCCTCAGGTAGATCTGTTATTAAAGAAGAAGCAGCTGTTATCAGAAGACAATGTCTAACATGGAGGAAACTATTCAGAGCTATGCTTGTAAGGAGTGTGGAAAAACTTTCCTCCGTGACTATCATAGGAAGCGTCATGAAGTGTCTTGTGGGCTATTCCATCAGTGCAACACATGTGGGGCCGGATTCGGCAATGCCTATAACGGACGTCGTCATGAAGAGGTTTGTAGTGTAGCGTCACCTGCTAAGAAGGTTAATACTGAACCGACTAAGCATGAATTGCTCGCTATGGTTCCTGATAGTAAAGACCTTTGTGAGTATGAATCCTCTTTCAAGGGTCGATTAAAGTCATATTTTATTAGATGTGAATCGTGCGGTGATTTAAACTCTTATTTGAAAGAGTCAAAAGAGCGAATCATTCATGCTATACAAAGGGAACTATGTGTACACAAGTCTTTAAAGGTTAATATGTTGGCCGAGTGTAGATTTATTCATTTAACTAGTGGTGATATTGCAGACCGCTCCTTCAAAACTCGTAATCAGACAGTATTTCTTGAAACAGACTTAACTATGCTCTTAGAAACACACTTTAAAAAATTAGCTAGGGAAATGGAGGAATCTCAGCTGAAGGGTAGTAACTGGGCTTTGCTAGCTGTTGATGGGGTCCGTTTAAGGATAAACAAGTATAATCCCTTGCGTGGCAGTACATACATTCCTCTACCCCCTGGTTTGGAAGCGAAAAAAGCCTGCATCAACCCTCGAAACTTAAAAGATGAGAGGTGTTTTATGTATGCTATCTTAGCGAAGTTCATTGAAACAAATGCTCAACGTGTTAGCAAATATAAGGATTTAGAATCAAAATATAATTTTTCATGTGTCTCATTCCCTACATCGCTGGCTGATATCTCAAAATTTGAGAAATCTAATGATATGTCAGTGAATGTGTTTGGGCTTGATGATGATTGTAACCTGTTTCCTCTCAAGTTTGTTGACACAGAACTAGTAGATCATCGCGATCTACTCCTAATTAGTGATGATACTGGTCGACATCACTACGTATTTATCAAAGATTTTGATAAATTGATGGGATATCAACTAACTCATCATCAACATAGGATATATACTTGTAAACGTTGCTTTACGCATTTTGATAACCGGTATGGAAAAAGTGGTCTAGATAAATTAGAAGAACATAGAGAACTGTGTTTTCTGCATGACATTGCAAGGGTTAAAATGCCTACTAAAAAGCCCATTCTACAATTTATCAATGTAGAGAAAATGCTTAGAATGTCTTACGTAATCTATGCTGACTTTGAGAGTATACTCATACCTCATCAAACATGTCTACCTAATCCAGAGATTAGCTACACAGCCACATACCAGAGCCATGTACCTATGAGCTTTGGTGTATATGTAAAACCTTCGGCAGCTGTAGCTCACTTAGAGACTAACCTTCCAAGGGAACCTTATATTTATCGTGGTCCTGACGCTGCAGAGAAGTTTATGGAATATTTAATATCCATAGCTAGCGAAATCAATCGCCTCTACAGCTTAAATGTTCCGAAGGCTTTAACTGATGATCAAGAAGCAGAGTTTCAGTCATCTGTAACCTGCTATTTGTGTCATAAGGAGTTCCCTGAGAATGACTGGAAGGTTCGAGATCATTGCCATCTTACAGGTGTATACCGTGGAAGCGCTCATAATACCTGTAATTTGAGATGCAAAACACGGAACCCTATCCCTGTATTCTTACATAACCTTAGCGGCTTTGATTCTCATTTCATTGTGAAACAGTTGGGGTGTACTGCGGAGAGAGTAGAAGTTATTCCCAACTCAGAAGAAAACTACCTCTCATTTACCAAACATGTTGGTAATGTGAAGCTTAGATTTCTGGATACGTTTCGCTTCATGCCAAGCAGTTTATCAAAATTAGTGGGCAACCTAACATCATACCCTGAGACGAGTAAGTACTTTGGGGTGGAAAATTCAGCACTAATGACCCGAAAAGGTGTATATCCTTATGATTACGTGGACTCTTGGGAAAAATTAAGCAAAGAAAGCTTACCACCTAAGGAGGAGTTCTTTAACAGATTAAATCAGGAAGACATCAGTGTAGAAGACTATGAACATGCATTACATGTGTGGAAACAATTCCAAATTAAAAGTTTGGGTGAATATAGCGACCTTTACCTAACATCTGATGTACTCCTTCTCGCAGACGTGTTTGAAACATTCAGAAATAAAACACTTGAAACTCATAAAGTCGATCCTGCACACTATTTTACTTCTCCAGGTCTTACGTGGGATGCCATGCTCTTATATACAGGTACTCAGCTCGAGTTACTACAGGATTACGATCAGATTCTAATGATAGAATCAGGAATACGTGGAGGATTATGCCAGGTTTCTCATCGATATGCTGAAGCTAATAATAAATACATGGAGAATTTCGATTCAGAGAAGCCGTCTCAATTTATTACCTACGATGATGCAAACAACCAATACGGCTGGGCAATGTGTCATCGCCTCCCTTACGGAGGATTTAAGTGGGTCTCTCCAGACAGCATTGATCTGGATACACTAAAGGAAGATGATTCTCTCGGTTACATCTTAGAAGTAGACGTTGATTATCCTTCTGAACTTCATGATCTACACGATGATTTACCCTTTCTACCAGAGTGTAAACAGCCAAAGGAAACATCTTTAAAGAAACTAATCCCCCATCTTGGAAATCGAAGGCGTTACGTAGTTCACTATATGGCTCTTAAACAAGCTCTGGATCATGGATTAAAATTAATTAAGATTCACCGCGCGTTAAGCTTTAAACAGCTACCTTGGTTAAAGTCATACGTTGAATTTAATAATAATCTACGGAAACAGGCTAAAAATGATTTCGAGAAGGATTTGTATAAATTGTTCAATAATGCAATGTTTGGGAAAACTATGGAAAATATTCGTAATAGATTAGACATACGCCTTGTTACTGACAGTAAGATGGCAGAAAAGCTGATAGCTAAACCAACATTTATAGACAGAACAATTTACGGCCCTGATCTAGCTGCTTTTCATATGGCTAAACGTAGCATTGTGTTCGATAAGCCTATATATATATTGGTATGTGCGTGTTGGATATTTCAAAAACTTTGATGTATTCCCACCACTATAATGTACTGCTTCCTTATTATGGGGTTGAAAATATTAAACTCGCATACATGGACACGGATTCCTTCATATATTTAGTAAAGACCGAAGATGTATACCAAGACAAGTTGTGTTTCCTAGAGCATTTGGATACGTCTGACTACCCCAATAATCATATATGTTATTCTGTAAAGAACAAAAAGGCGTTGGGAAAATTTAAAGATGAAGCTTGTGTGCACATTATTATAAAATTTGTCGGTCTCAGAGCTAAGATGTATGCCCTAGACATCGATGGAGTAGAAGTAAAGAAGATTAGAGGTATTAGCAGGGGTGTTGTTAGGAAATGTATCAGTTTTCAAGATTATAAGGACTGCCTTATGACAAAAATGGTAAAGAGAATACCAATGAATGTTATCATGTCGAAGCATCATGAAATATCGTCAGTACAACTAAACAAGATCGCCTTGTGTCCAGATGATGACAAGAGAGTGATTGCCGCTGATGGAATAGCTACACATGCACATGGGCATTACGCAATCACTGAATCTGTTTAATTTATCTACGACTAAAAGAATCCTAGCAATAGGAAACATCTATCAACAATTTTTTCAAATAAAATCGGTTTTTTTTTGAAGTTTACAAGTATGGAATGTTCTCCATAAGTCTTAGCAGCAGAGCCTATAACATGTGTTTGTTGTATGTAAAACAGCCTCTGGCGTGAGATTAATTTCTTCGTAATCCTATATATATAAATATATGACTGATATGGCCTCTGGCGTGAGATTAATTTCTTCGTAAGCCTATGTATATATATATATTTATATATATATGACTGATATGGCCTCTGGCGTGAGATTAATTTCTCCGTAAACCTATGTATGTCTGGTAAGGTCTCTAGCGTGAGATTAATTTCTTCATAAGCCTACAGGTGTGTGTGTGCTGGAGGGCTTTGGTGCTTAAGGCTAATGGAATACAATGGCAAAAAAAAATCTTATGTTAAGTAAATATAGGGTTGATAGGTGTTAACTCTGCCTCTAGGGGAGGAGGAAGTGTGTCCCCTAGAGCCGGTCTCAAGCCCGGAGAAAAGAGGAGAGACATCTACATCCAGAACTTGCTCCTTAAGCTGAACTATAATGCGCGGTGCCCTTCACGAAGGGAGAGTAGACCTCTGAGACATATTCATCATTCGAGCTTGCAAACCTCGTTGATATGTCAAAGATGAGAGTTTACGTATAGCATTTTTAGTTAACTTACTGGAGTTTTCGATTTTTTTTTTGTAAAGATTTAGCTTCTGTATACTTAACTATAATGCGCGGAGCCCTTTACGAAGGGAGAGTAGACCTTTGAGGTGTATTCGTCATCCAAGTTTGCAAAGCTTGTTGATACACCTGTGATAAGAGTTTACGTATAGCATTTGTAGTTAACTTTACAGGAGTTTGACTTCAAGGGCATACCCCAAGCTTTGACTGGTTTGATGTTAGAGCCCTCACAGAGGGTAGTAGAGTACTGGCTACATCTCCATAAGACAAGGCTCCAACCCTTGCTGTGATGTTAATGGCGGTTTCTACCTTCTAACGTCCTGGTCGGCTTGAAGTATGTACTCTCACGTATAGTGTTAACCAACATAACCGCTAGCATAATGGTAGGAGGATTTGCCTATTAAAGTAGGAAATTGGGGAGAGCATAGGAGGTTAAGGGCATCCGGCCAGCCTGCTCAAGTCCTCTAACATAAGGGAGTTGTCTATAAAACACTGCCCCAGTTTCATGAAAGTAGGCGATTGGAAAGAACATAGGTAGTGAAGGGCATCCAGCCAGCCTCGTCAAGTTCTCCAACATAAGGGAGTTTCACCTGGCAGCCATCTTGCGCAATAGCCTCTGTACCAGTCATCTCAAGTCCTCTAGAGTTGCGCGCAGTGGCCATCTTGCCCACTAGCCCATGTGCCAGCTCCCAAGAGTTAGTTCCATAAGAGACCATGTATAGCGGCCATCTTGCCCATTAGCCCCTGTGCCAGCTCCGGCCTATTGCACCTACTAATGGGTAATATCCCTGATCCAGAGTCTTTCTACAGATGGCAACGTATTTAATGAGGATATTTCATAGTAATTGAGATATCACATCATTTTTTTAAACATAAGCGACGTAACATCGAGATCATCGATCATTTCTTAAATATGACGAATCTTCGACTGGGTGAGCAAACAATTCAATAAAACTATCGTCTCTATTATAACTTAACTTCAATTAACTTTCAATTCATTTTAAATGTTCAATTTCTTTTAAATAATTAAACCGCAGTTGGTAAATTAAATTCTTTTTTGTAACTATTAATATTTTGTTTTGCATATAATAAATTCATTTTCTTTAACTTCATGACTGTAACTTTTCTTGTAGTTAGCACATACTATAGGCAAAATTCAACGACTCCTTATAAATAAATACTGAATGGTTAGTCAACTCAGTTACACTACGGCCCGGGTAAGTGGTCTCGAACTCTACTGCTGATAGCCGAGGTTAATTCACAAATTTCGATTCACTGTCTTAAATAGGAATCTGGCGCTCAACAACAACTTATTATATTATACTATCGCAGGTAAGGTCACACCACAGTGTATATTATTTATTATTATCATGTTTGTATTATTGAACCACAATAGTCATCTACCACGTTTAAGGATACATTAAATAAATGTTACATTTGGCGCCACAAAGTAGGACACGAAAACCATTCGGTATTTAGGAGAGGAGTGTATAATTTCAGTGCAAATTGTCAGTGCTTTTGGGGGACAGTGAAGTGAAGTGAAGTGAAATTTTGGAAGGGCAATTGTTATACGGTGTACTTCGAGATGTCGGAAGAGGAACAGAGGCAGTTGAGAAGTAGGAATAAAGTCGAGAAAGTTAATTATAAGGAGGTTGATAGCAGTAGCGATGTTGAGAGCGTAGAGAATAATACCAAGATGTCGGAGGTAAATCTTGAGACGAATACAGAGGTACATCCTGAGACTAGTGGTAGTCTAGAGAAAGAAAAGTCTATAGAGATTCCTGAAGATCCATTAACGGTGTTTATGAGGGAGATGAGAATTAATAGTAAGGAGATGAAAGAAGATATTGGTAGGCTAAATCAAAATATGGAAGAGAATAAGAAAGATAATTTAGAAAGTAGGAAGGAATTCAATGATAAATTTGAGAAATTAGATAAAGATATGAATAAAAATATGGAAGAGAGTAAGAAAGATAATTTGGAAAGTAGGAAGGAATTGAGTAGAGATTTAGGTGAGAAATTAGATAAGAGTAATCAAGAGATGAGAGAGGATATGAGTAAAATAAATCAGAAGCTGGAAGAGAATAATGTAAAACTAGACAGTGTGGTTAAAGTCAATGAAGGGTTGAGTAAGAAGTATGAGGTACTACAGCAAAGTATTCAGGTTGTGAAACAGGAAATTAGAGATGAAATCAAGGGTGAATTAGAAGTGAAGGCTAAGGATATTATCGAACAGATAGATAAAAAATTTAAAACGGTAGAAAGTAAGACTGAAGAGAGAATAGTAACGCAGAATGAGAGTTTTAGCAAATTAAATGAGGAAACTAGGCAGATGAGACTAGATATGGGGGGCGAGATTGAAAAAGTAAATAAACAAATAGAAGCCGTAGAAAGTAAGATTGGGGAAAGAATAGTAACCCAAGGTGAGAGTTTTAGCAAAGAAATACAAGCGGAAACTAGGCAGGTGAGAGAAAAGTTGAGGGATAAGATAAAGGAAGTTGAAACAGAAGTTATAAAGAAAGTAGAAGAAAATCACTTAAAGAGTATTGAAAATTATCAAGAGATACAGGAAAAACAGAATGTATTAAGAAATGAATTAACGGATAAAGAGAGTAGTTTTCAAGAAATGGAAGCAAGATTAAAGAAGCAGATAAGGCAGGGAGGAAGTCAGGATAGGATAATATATTCTAGTAGCATGAAAGAGACTGAACTGCCTAAATTTTCAAATAAACATGGGTGTCCTATGGAGTTCTTGAATATAGTACAGGATAGATTTAAAGAAAGACTGATAGATGGGCAAGTTGAATGGAAGATGGTAGTAGAGCTATTGGACCAGGCTTTTATAGGAGATACTAAGGGATGGTTTTTAGTATACAAACATACCTTGATAAATTTTGAAGATTTCAAAAGTAAATTTATTGAAAAATATTGGAATGAGGATATCCAGTCAGAAATGAGACAGATTATTAGTTCTGGCAAGTATCAATTTGGGGAAGGGAGTCATATGACTGAGTACTTTCTAGAGTATGTGCTCATATGCAAACATCTGGACGGGATGAATCAAGATGCGGATGTGGTAAGGCTTCTCCTCAGGCATTTCCCACCCAGGGTAAATGTGGCTGCTTGTATGCAAAGGATAACTACGATTCAAGAATTAGAGGGATTATTAAGTAGATTCGATGCACTCGGAGATGCATGCGATATGCCTATGGTACAGAATTATCCTCGAAATAAGACTTATGATAATAGGCAAGATAATCAACAGGATTATCATGGTAGAGGCCAATATGAAAATAGAGGTGGTCATCGGGGAGGCCAAAGACCATATTATGGTAATCCCGGCCATAATGAACAGCAAAATGGTAATTCATATCATAATAGGCAAGGTAATCAACAGGGTTATAATGGCAGAGGCCAATACCAGAATAGAGGTGGTCATCAGGGAGGCCAAAGACCTTATTATGGTAATTCCGGCAATCATAACCAACATAACGGTAACTATAATAATAGACAAGGTGGAAATAGGAATAACAATAGAAATACGGAAGGACCTAGGGAAGAGAGAAATACTAATGACAACTCTCGCCAAAACCAAAACCAAGTAAACGGGGCTGAGCCCAATACAAGTAATGCTAATTTAAATGCCAACCAGACTGTGACATAAGGTCGAGTCATAAGTCTGTGTATTTTCCGGTTCACACAATCCTAAGAGAGCCGTATGACCTAGACATTCGTGAAGAATTACTTCATGATTTAAACGAGTTAACAGCGAAACCAATGGTTAATAGTTTCAATTCAGTCGTAGAGATAGATGTGTCAGGGGCGCGTGTAGCCACGCTTATTGACAGTGGTTGTCATACTTCATCCATTAGCGCAGCATTTTATACTAATAGAAAAGAAAATGGTATCCATTTCGAGGAAATTCCTATAAAGTCAACATTTGTGATAACGGCCGTAGGAAAGAAATCTCATATAATTTCAAGACAGGTAGTAATTGAGATATCAATAGGAGGTAAGATTGGGACACAGGTCTGCTTAGTAATACCAAATTTAGTCTACTCGGTGATCCTAGGTAGTGATTGGATGTCGCAACACACTGTTCAGTTGTGTTATAAACTAGGCACGATTAAATTATTTTGGATAGATTGCGAAGTTGTTATGCCATTTAGTGATTCAGGTAAGTTGAGTATGGGTCCTAAAAATATAGGTAAGTTGGAGGAAGTATTATCGATTAATAGAAGTAATAATAATAATAAGATGAATAATGATGATGTTGAGGTGTCTCTTGAGAGAGAACCTAAGGTTTTTAATTTTCTGGGCAGTATGTTAATGAATGATTGTCTAGAGGACTCATTGCATGACGCTGTACTACAGAGTAATATAGTAGATGATCTAAGAGATCAATTGTATGAAGTATTAATCGATAACAAGTGTGTATTTGAGGACCGCATAGGATTAGCGAATTGCTACGAGCACTCACTAAATGTGCATGACAGGAGTATTTTTGTAGGACACCGTTATCCTGTGCCATATCGTTACTATGATGCTGTTAATAACCAGATAAGTCAAATGTTGGAAGATGGAATTATCGAACCTTCAGTCAGTCCATATCTAAATTCCTTAATTGTTGTACCCAAATCAGATGGCAAAGTTAGACTATGTTTAGACGCACGTAATTTGAACAACCACATCTCTGAAGACCAATTAAGATCAAAATCCATCGAAGAATTAGTACAAGGTTTTGAAGGTAAGAACTGGTTTAGTTGTGTTGACCTGAGTTCGAGCTTCTGGCAAGTGGCGCTGAAAGTAGAAGACAGGCCCTTGACCGCATTTTCATTTCAAAACAATTTATATCAATTCACACGAGTCGCTTTTGGGTTAAAAAGTAGTTCTGCAGCCCTAATCAGAGCTTTAGGGATTGCTTTAGGAAATGATATGGATGAATTTATGACTATATATATAGATGACTTGGTGATTAGCTCAAGGACATTTTCAGAGCACTTAATGCATATAGATTTAGTTTTCAAGAAATTAGCGAGAGCTGGGTTTACTCTCAAGTTAAGTAAGTCTGTTTTTTGTAGAAAAGAAATCACTTTTCTTGGTCATACGGTCTCTACAAACGGTGTGAAACCTGAAGAAAGCCGTGTAGGAAAGATTTTAGGTGCTAAATCACCGAAGAGTGTGAAAGAACTAAAATCATACCTGGGTGTGTGTGGCTATTTCCGTCGTTTTATTGTAAAGTATGCGTGTATGGTGGAACCATTTCGTGAATTAACAAAGTCAGGTAAGAGGTGGGAATGGACTGAGATGCATGAGATGGCCTTTCAGGCACTCAAAGTGTGTTTTGAAAAAGCAGTAGTACTAAAATACCCATTTGTTGATAAACCATATGTGATGATGACTGACGCATCCCACATTGGTATTTCTGGAGTTCTTTGCCAAAGAGATGAGGAGGGCAATCTGAGAATTGTATCCCTAGCCTCACGAGGTCTTTCTGCTGCTGAGAAACGTTATACAATAACGGAACTAGAATTTTTAAGTATAGTCTATAGTTTAAGTAAATTCCGTATGTATGTTCTTGGCGGGAAATTCGAAATTTTCACTGATCACCATGCATTAGCTTTCATCAATACGTGTAAATTAAGTAGTAATCGTATCAGCAGGTGGATTTTAGCACTGCAAGAATATGATTTTAAGATCCAACACATCAAAGGTAAGGATAACATATTGGCCGACATTTTGTCTAGAGATAGCAATTTAAACTCAAGTGAATCAGTGGTAAAGGCGGACCAGGGTGTATTAATCTGTGCATGCTTGGATCCTACGAATAAAGAATCTTTAAAGGTATTGAAGAATTTGCTTTTAAAACAAAGGGAAGATGAGGTATTAAGTGAACCTTTGTCAATTTTGGAAAGAAATGAGTTGGAGTTTGTTGAATCTGGTCGATTAACGTACAAATTAATGGATGGTTTTCTGGCACGGAAGTGTGGAGGAGAGAAGTGGGCTATATGCGTGCCAAAGTCTTTGACTGAGGAACTCATATGGTTCATTCATAAGGAACTCGGACACTTTGGAGCGAACAAAGTGTTTTATGAAATTCAACAGAACTTTATATGGTGTAGAATGGGGAGGGAAATTAGGACTGTTTTAGCAAAATGTGACCTCTGTCAAAAGTCTAAGTTTCCTAACAGATATTTGATGGGTAAAATGCAGGCCGTTCTCACAAGTAAACCCGGGGAGTTGCTCTGTGCGGACCTATTTGGCCCGATAGTAAAAGGTCAATTTGGCTATGAATACATTTTTGTAATAGTTGATGCATTCAGTAAATACGTCAAACTATATGCTTTAAGGAAGGCCACCGGTAAAGCTTGTAGCAAATTGATCATTGAGAAGTATGTACCTGAGTATGGTCTTCCACTCAGGATTTTGACTGATAGCGGACCGCAATTCACGTCGAAACACTGGAGAACCAGTATGCGTGAAGCCGGAATCACACACGTTCACTCATCAGTGCGTTACCCACAAGGCAACCTCAGTGAACGTAGGATGAGAGATTTAGGTCGCTTGTTACGTGCCCTTGTGCATAATAAGCATTCTTCTTGGGTATCTCAGCTTGGAAAGGTTGAAACCTGGTTGAATGCTGTTCAACATGAGAGTACTGGCATGACTCCTAATGAAGTCCATTTTGGACGGAAACCCCAAAATGAATTGGCTAAAACACTAGGATTAACTGAGGTGAAACAACCGGGGATGGATATGATTATCCAGTTGGCGAAGAGGAATTTAGGTAAAGCAGCAGAACGCAGAATTCGTCAACAAACAGGAAAGAAACTAGATCAATTCGAAATCGGTGATAAAGTTCTATTACGGGTTCCGAGGCAATCTAGTAGTTTAGAGAAAACCATGATGAAGTTCTTTTTAATTTATGAAGGCCCCTACACTGTGCAGAAGAGAATCGGTAATTCAGCATATGTACTGGAAAACGATGGTATACGCCTATATGGTACATACAATGTGAGGTCATTAAGAAAATATGTATCTTAAAGATATAACATGGTATTTTATCTTTTAAGATACTTGAGTATTGGTTTTGAACGAACAGGTAAGTAAAGTTGTTATACCAACCTGTGTTATTGTGTTTTTGGTAAAGGAAAAATTTAAGTTTTATTTATGTCATACGGAGTTAGTAAAGGGAAGTTTATATTTTTGAAGACAAGAATGAGTTAGTAAGATAAGTGTATACCTAAGGGGTAATAATGAAGTTTCAATTAAAGGCAGGTGTAAGTTACGCATTTAATTTGATAGAGAAGAAAGTATCTGAATTGTGTTAGAACTCAGAACTTGCTTTATGAAGTGATTATGGGAGAATATTTGCCAGTTAGGAGTGTCGGTGTTATTGACTATCAACTGGAACACTGTCATTATTTTAGGAAGACAATAGTTAGGAAAGCTAAGTGTGATGCTATTATTCCAAGGAATTAGTCGAAGCATGTAAGATTTTTTTAGCTGAAATTTAGTGTGTTATTGGTCAGTAAGAGGTGACCTGTAACAATAAGAAGAAGTGGGATTATACCACGAATAGGGGAGTTTTTTTTTGTATGTGACGTGTGATGTCACGATGAGTTTTGAGAGATTCTGGTATAGCAAGAGTGAGCTATAGTCCAGGTAATCGAAGCAAGTAGGAAGTGGTGTTTGGAGGACACGGTACTTAATTAAGTTTTGAGAGAAAACTATGTTTTTTTTAGGCATTCAGCAAAAAGTCAAATCATGAATAGACTAAGTTTAAAGTATAAGAGCATTAATATTTTTTGGAACGAAATATTTATTCCGAGGAGTTTGTCATGTGTTTTTGTGAAATAGTTTAGTGATATACGTAATTCAGGTATTGAGTAGTATTTTGTCCAAGTCTTAATCATTTTGTTGTGGTAAGTAAGGAATGACGATAGAGTAAAGATATCTTGACGCTAAGTTAAATTTTATAAGATGAACGAGAAGTCAGATTTTATGTTTATTTGTGATTTTGAAAAGTCAAGTTATTGTTTTCGAGAAGTAGTAAAGAGGAATCATGGTTTTATGAGAAGTTAAGAAGTCATGGAGGCTTAGGAAGGATTAATCTGAAAGGAGGCGGCCGTGGCCTAAGAAAGAATTAAGCCACGAAGGCAGGTGAGTAGTAACTTGGATATTTAAGTGAACTGTTTAATAACTGCTTTAAGGTATTTCGATGTCATTATGTATTTGGGGAAATATTTACATGTATGACATATGCACTGAAATAGGAATTGCCTTAGGTATCTTGCTAGGTTATTTTTTTCTTCAATTATTGAAATTTTACTGCATTTGAGTAATCCCTTTATAGAGACGAAAGGGATATTATGTTGATTGTATCACCACATCGTGTGATGTAATAGTCATAATGTGTTTATCAGCTGGAAATACAACAATGTAATTCTACACCAGACTGACGAAAACTACGTTCACTAAAAAAAGAAGACAAAATTGTATGTCAAACATACGATCACCGAGTGCAGCGTTGACATATATGTCAAACTTAAAAGTGAAGGGCATTATATGTATACTTTTTTTTACAGCATATACAAAAAATAAACATTATGAACATTTGGAAGAATGAGATGAATGAAAGTTAAAACGTGTATTTTGTGAAGAGTATATTTCTTGTATAATTTTATGTATTGTTGAAGGGTATTATTTGTATGTTGTCGTTATGGGGGTATTAATATTTAAATTTGTATTCATTTGTGTAGGATGTGTAGTGATATAAATAATGTTACATTTTATTTTAAATTATTTATATCAGGGGCGATTGTAACGATTCGATCCCATAGCTATTATATTTATAGGGTTATTCATTTATTATCATATTTATTATTCTTATTAATTAGTACATCGATGAGATGATTTTTATATCAGATAATTGTAAGCGGTTTTGATTATTATATTCAATTAGATTTTTATTAACAATTACTTGTAAAGAGACGAAGTATTATATATTGCAACAAGACTGGCGATATGGACTAACCCTATGCGTCACAAACTGAACGACGTAGTAATAATTTCACCACGGCAAACTGCGTCATTTTCCTGAGATACTAAGAAACCCACTATGGTGTAACCAACACGCCATTTTCTACGGTATATACGCGTCAAAGCTGCAAGTTATGAGTCAAGAATGGAGAAGGCTAATAAGAGAGGGAAGCTGTGACACCACGTGACAAGGAAGTCATTAGTATTTGTACCTGCGACATCGGACAAGAGTAGCATTGATCTACAGCTCTCAATGAAGGGAGGAAGTGGTAACCTTGCTTTCTGGGTCTTAATGAACTGAGCAAACGGAGTTGGCACAGTACGATGTCTTGCCGAAACCTATATCAATACATAATGGGTAATATCCCTGATCCAGAGTCTTTCTACAGATGGCAACGTATTTAATGAGGATATTTCATAGTAATTGAGATATCACATCATTTTTTTAAACATAAGCGACGTAACATCGAGATCATCGATCATTTCTTAAATATGACGAATCTTCGACTGGGTGAGCAAACAATTCAATAAAACTATCGTCTCTATTATAACTTAACTTCAATTAACTTTCAATTCATTTTAAATGTTCAATTTCTTTTAAATAATTAAACCGCAGTTGGTAAATTAAATTCTTTTTTGTAACTATTAATATTTTGTTTTGCATATAATAAATTCATTTTCTTTAACTTCATGACTGTAACTTTTCTTGTAGTTAGCACATACTATAGGCAAAATTCAACGACTCCTTATAAATAAATACTGAATGGTTAGTCAACTCAGTTACACTACGGCCCGGGTAAGTGGTCTCGAACTCTACTGCTGATAGCCGAGGTTAATTCACAAATTTCGATTCACTGTCTTAAATAGGAATCTGGCGCTCAACAACAACTTATTATATTATACTATCGCAGGTAAGGTCACACCACAGTGTATATTATTTATTATTATCATGTTTGTATTATTGAACCACAATAGTCATCTACCACGTTTAAGGATACATTAAATGAATGTTACAAGGTGTTTAAAGTACGGACATCACGTCACCTCAGCAGAACCATACGGGGTGATCGAAGGGCTACTGTGAGTCAGATCACCGCCCAGTTGAATGTTGGGAGTCAGGAACCCATTTCTTGTCGAGTCGATGCCTCACCGTATTGCTGACGTTTTGAGGGCTCTCGGAGGAGCAACTCGATATTAACATCATAGTCAGTACCATCCCATGACTTTTGGCCATTAAGTGTTGGTTGGTTCCTTAGTTTAGGGGCTGCGACAACGCGGTCATGTAACCCCGTGTACTTTGGGTGTGAGTGTAGAATCTGTCTGATAACCGGTGTTAATTGTGATGACTGTATTAGTGTGTGTTATCTGCTTTAATTCAAGTAAGGACTGCAGACAATTTCAAATGTTTCCTACTTTTGCTACCAAATGCTACCGTCCACGACACCTAGCTTGCGGACTTGGCTACTAGATGGCATCGCAGTCAGCACATGGCGGTTAGTGGAAGGCTCTTTTTCACGCCATAAATCTATGACATGGGACCGCGGGCTTTACTTCCCCTTCGAGGAAAGACATCCTGAGGGATTTAAACGCTCTTAAAAATTCCGACGACTTCAACCGGGTTTGTACCCACGACCTTGGGCATTCCACTAAGTGTAGAAGGTCGTGTGTGTTACATTGGTCGGGGTGGGGCAATGTGTAAGGTAATCAGAAAATGAACATCAATTAATGAGGGATTTCCACACATCCTAGGAACATAACACTCGGTACCAGTGAAGCTGATACTAGCAAAATCACTATGAGACTCTAAAATATCGTAAACTTTTCGAGGAGTCGGAGTTGGAGAGGTTTGAAATGGCCGGCTAGGAGAAGAATGGTGTAAGTAAGCATTTCTTCAATCACAGATTAACTTTTTATTTTCCAGAGCGATGACCTATAGTTCTTTTGAATTGAAATGTTTCCTGAATGTCCGAACTAACTTAACTTCAAACCCACACAATGTGATGAGGAAAGTGATAAACATGAAAATAGACATGAATTAAAGCAATACTTCCAGGTATCCTAGAAACTTAAAGCTAGATACCAGGGAAGCTAATGTCCCCAAGATCCCTTGAAAAATCTAAATATTTAAACGTTTTACTAGGGGGCTGAGCTGGTGAGGTTTTAAATGAGGATTCGGCGGAAGTACGCAGACATATTTTCACCTATGGGCTAAATTTTTTCCCCAAAGCGATGACCTACGGTTTTTGTGAGTTCAAACATTTCCTTCTAGCCTAAATTAACTTTTAACATGAACAAATCTAGCGAAAGATGGGCTAATCCCAAATTTACAACAAACTTATGTTTGCGATTCACTGTCAATGTCCATCATGATTTCAAATCAATTTCGGAATGCTTGAAGGAAAACTATGTTGTGTTTCACGATACCTATTAATGCACTGACATATTTACGGTACAAAATACTGAATAAATTCTCACACGTTTTTGATGTACGACCTCTGTCCAAAAAGTTCGGTGAATGGGTCTATATTACGATCGGATTGTTGGCTTACCGGAAACAGCAGTTACTGTCCTTCGAAATAATCCTCTAGGATGGCTATGCACTTGTGAGAACGGTTTTACAAGTCCTGGAATCTCCTGGCATAGTCTTTTTTTTTAGGGATAGCCTTCAGTTGGGGTCGTCAAAACTCTGAATTGAAAGTGAGAGAGAAGGGTGAATTTATGCAACGTGCCATGTTCACCTGATCGACGGGCGGCTTTGAGAAGGATGAATATATGCAACTTATCAAGCATTCCTGTATGACGGGTGTCAGTGAGAAGGGTGAATGTTCCGTGGAATGGAATGATCCTGAAAACGTGAGTCACGGGCGACGAGACAAAGTCGCTTGAGGTACTACCCCGAAGGCAAGCAACAAGGAATTGAGTGGCGAGGTCCAGGGTCGCCGAAAAGCCTTGAAGGGCCAAAGGTTTTCGGACATTACGAAAATCCAACGTAATGTGACGACCCAATCCACGGGGATTACTTCGAAGGACAGTAACTGCTGTTTCAGGTAAGCCAACAATCCGTTAGTAATATAGACCCATTCACCGAACTTTTTGGATAGAGGTTGTATATCAATACTCAGCTATTCACGTCATGCAACAGCTTCTTGGAACGTCGCTAACAGCAGCTTATCATTATACGCACGGAGCCTATAGTCCACCTTATAATAAGTTACTATAGATAACATACCACTCGTGCCCCATCACTGACAAACGACAGGTCAAGTCCTGAGGAAAATATCCCCCCGCGTATCTCCTCTCTCTCTGTTCCTTCTTCTTTTCCGACATGGAAACTCGAGATTGTCATCTCTCAACCAACTATTATATGCATTCTACATTCAAAATAATTTGTTTGCACCTTTGACTCAACTTTTCTCCACTTTTATTACCTTTGAAGTATTTTATTGGTGATTCAAGCTTTACCGCTGTAAAAAGATGGTATATTGGCTTTCACGGCCGGTGAATTAAAACTCAGCAATTCTTCTAGGTTTGGGCCGTGTCATGTGTGGGGTTTCGCCTAGGACACCAAGCTGGCTCATCGGCGGGCTCTTGGTGTCCCCGTCCGGACCCCTACAGGAGTAACGAACTGCGCGCTACCTCCCTTTATATAGAGTGCAACTGCACCACTTCACTGCGAGTACTAAAAACTTAAGCAGCCTTAACCTCCCTATGAAGGCTTCCAAAAAAAGATGGTATATTGGCTTTCACGGCCGGTGAATTAAAACACAGCAATTCTTCTAGGTTTGGGCCGTGTCATGTGTGGGGTTTCGCCTAGGACACCAAGCTGGCTCATCGGCGGGCTCTTGGTGTCCCCGTCCGGACCCCTACAGGAGTAACGAACTGCGCGCTACCTCCCTTTATATAGAGTGCAACTGCACCACTTGACTGCGAGAACTAAAAGCTCAAGCAGCCTTAAACTCCCTATGAAGGCTTCCAAAATAAGATGGTATATTGGCTTTCACGGCCGGTGAATTAAAACTCACCAATTCTTCTAGGTTTGTGCCGTGTCTTGTGCGGGGTTTCGCCTAGGACACCAAGCTGGCTCATCAGCGGGATCTTGGTATGCCCGCCTGGACCCCCACAGGAGTAATGAACTGCGCGCTACCTCCCTTGATATAGAGTGCAACTGCACTACTTGACTGTGAGAACTAAAAGCTCAAGCAGCCTGAACCTCCCTATGAAGGCTTCCCAAAAAAGATGGTATATTGGCTTTCACGGCCGGTGAATTAAAAATTACAGTCAATCTGAAAGACTAGACGTTATATCATATCAAATGACGCATGCTACAAATGCTACCCATGTTAGAAAGGCTCAGGAGGGCTTCTCGCTTCGCTCGAAGCCCCAGGACTCTTTCAACAGACTCCATTACCCATTAACCTAGACTTCCCGCGCGGGCACCTCTTTAAGGGTCACCCTGTATTTGAGTCTGACATCTTTTACAACTCTTATTATTTGAATATGATATCTCGCAAACCTCTTTAAGGGTCACCCTGTATTTGAATTGAATCTAACATACTGTACACCTCGTTAAGTGTCACCCTGTAATTTGCTCTGATATCCTGCACACCTCTTTAGGAGACACCCTGTATTCTTATCTGGCATCTTGTATATCTCTTTAGAAGTCACCCTGTATTCTCGTGTGACATCTTGTGCACCTCTTTAGGAGTCACCCTGTATTCTTCTCTGCCATCTTGTACACCTCCTTAAGAGTCACCTTGTATTATTATCTGGCATCTTGTATACCCTTGGGAAATAGCATGTAGACAAGATTCAAAATTTCGGGGTCGTAATGGATTCTTGTGAATGTGATTTAGAGGTTTTGCTATCAACATAACTTCCAGGGTTTATAAGGTTAACTTATTATTATTACAAAGCCAAGAAAAACAACAGGATCTACTAACAAATGAAATTTATTAACTGAATCAAATATTAAAAAAAAAAAAACTATAACCACCCTTTTATTGTTCACTCGCGTGAACAGATCTGACACTGACCAGCCTGGCGTACCATGACGACATGGCATGACAGCTGTCAACAAGCATTGTGACTGCAATGTCACTTAAATCAAAGTAACAAAAGAAAACGGATCACAAGATCCAAAATGACAAACAAATAAAATAGTACAAGAATTTAATATTTATGAGCGACACGGG
The DNA here is from genome assembly GCA_946902985.2 of Meconema thalassinum. Lineage (NCBI taxonomy): Eukaryota > Metazoa > Arthropoda > Insecta > Orthoptera > Tettigoniidae > Meconema > Meconema thalassinum. Next base: position 180,960,606 of record OX336395.1, read on the forward strand.
TTTTAAGACTAGTTCAAGTAATGAGCATTTTGACGGGCGCTCGTTTCCGACCAAAACAGTTGGTTCGGGAACGGACTCCGTACTGCGAAGGACGAATTACGGAAATGTGGGAACAACAATTACATAATTATATACACTACTGACATGCTCTAACCTTAGATTACCACAACCAAATACACGTGTGTATTATTTAAAATAAGGGCTGCGGAATTACCGTCTTATGCCTTAAACACTAGGAAGGCATAACATGACATGAACAAGTTTGGCCGGTTGCCAAATTATATTTATAATGAATACAATGGCCTTGAAAATAAGAGCCAACAACAACAAAATACAACATTTAAATTTTCACGCCAGAAAAATTGGCGTTTTAAAACAATGAAAAAATAAGTCGTAGTAATGATAAAAGAAACTTGGATCGACAACAAGGCAACACCCCAAATTAAACCAAATAAAATAACCTTAACTCATTAGGCTTTAAAGCAAACATAACGTGTCATAACGGAGCTGGAGACAGCCGGGCCTGTTATGACATCTCCGAGTGAGTGGCTGATTTCTTTCCCCCACGTAGTAATTAGTGCCACACTAAATATAGATTCTGGCCCATTGCCAGCGTACAGCACCTTTGCTAATCGCCACCTGTTAAACGCGTACAAATAAATAACACATTATCTCAAAATATCCTCTCAGGGATTTTTAAGAATACATTTCCAGGTCAAACTTATCCCCACGGATAACTAGTTTGCCGGAATGATGTCGCAGTCACGGACAGGCTTTACCTCTCCTCATCATCATCACTTACACCCAAAAACACGTGGCACATTTCTCGAAGATCTCGTCGTAGCATGAATCAGCACACCCCTCAGATAAATGACACACAACATGTCCAAATGACAATAAAGAATAATAACTGGAATCAGACTTATCCCAAGTTATCAAAGCAACAAAACACTAATTTTCCCCCCACGTAGTAATTAGTTTAACATATCATTAATTCAGTCCATTTATCATTGTCGTTCCTAGGTTCTCATTCATGGCTACACTTTTTATTGATACGTTAATCGATGCGGCCGTTTCGCTATAAGAATTACGTATACATACGGACAACATTTAAGTCACAAAATTTACTGTACAACAATTGTCACGCAATGCCAAAAATTACTACACGCATGTCAGTTAAGAAATCAAACCCTAAAAATTAAATTAAACCACACAAATAAAATCTATACAAAGTTCCACACATCTCTCGCGATTCCCCTCGTCCAAAATCAATAAATCAATTTTTTAATACTCATCACTTAAACTGCTTTCCAGAGGCCTCCTGCCTCGTCATTTCCCACCATTAGGCCGTTAGCCCATAACACTGATGGTAATGGAGGATGAAGCTTGCTGTCTTCTCCCCATGGTCGACATCTTGCTGCTGTTAAAACACAATTAAATCAAAGTTTTTAAACTGTTCTATCTGCGTTCTAAGTATTTTATTTCCTCAGATCGTCCTATGCAGAATCGTCGACTTTCCCTATTCTATGGCTAATTGCCATCTCACAATTTTATGAAAATTTATAACTTCGTTGTCGACACACAACTAGAATTTTAAAACCATATCGTCTTAAGGACGTCTTAAAATGACTGTCGAAGAATAATTAGGAGTGCCCCGGTTCATCTCAGACATTTGTATATATACAGAAAGCCTAAAGTTTCAATGGTGGGAGAAAACAGCTCCTCAATATTTTAAGTAATGGGCCTATAATTATGTGTGACCTCTCAAAAATCTTGTATTTTCTCATAGGTCGCGAAACTGCCGTCGAACATGCAAACCGATCGCTAGATCTTTTTATAACCGATTGCCGCGCAAAACACACTGACGCTATGTTCTGGCGTCATGTTTTCTTATTGGTCAGATAAGTTGGCGTTGGAGTTCTGACCTTACAACTCCCGCCCTTATATTGACGTCACGACTATTCTCCTCTCTCTCACTCCTTGCCTTGTACGCAGCATTTTGGCCTTCGATGGTCACGTACGCCACAGCGTCATATCTGATTTTCTCAGAAATACAAGAATAGCATTGGTTGTGAAACTATTGGTCATTTCCAGCCAGCACGTAGCATGTCTTACCAAGTCCAGATTTCTTGCTACATCAATTTTACTCAAATATCCAGCATATCATGTATTTAGTATTTCCATCTATTTTAATAATATGAAACATTATTATTGGACACAATGATAAGGGTTCATCTGACCCCTAGTTGATGAAATTCGAACTCAAATGAAGTCGAATTTCACATCCCCTACTTTTCTGGCTCAAATTTGAAGTTGCTGGTCACCCTCAAAATATAATGACTGTCCGCCTCTGTCTGTTTCAGTAGCCGTCTCGCTCCGAACTCATTAGGAAATTCCTGTACGCTTATGCCCTCCGGCCTCTTTCCTCGCTACTCGTCTCCCCTCTCACTCTTTCAAAACATCAACATATTCATTAACGACTTCCGCCTGAACTTGTAAACACGTCAGAGCCGTCTTTTGAGCGCATTCACCACTAGAGTACCCCCGTATCTTTTGTTGTATGTTATCACGCGAATGTTTAATTTGCTGCAGTAACATTATTTCTCGGTTCGTATGGCTCTCTCTGATGATACAATTTTAAATTTGAGATATTATACACTGCCATGTTTCCTGTGCTCACCTCTCGGACTCTGTAGGCGTTGTTACCTAAATTCCTCACGATGCTGAACGGTCCCACATATCTTTCACAAAATTTGTTTAGTATCTTGTTCGCTGGATCAGATATCGGTGGCTTCTTAATCAAGACCAATTCCCCTTCGATCAACTCCCGATGAAACTTCTTTCCGCGTACTCTTCTTAATCTACGGTCCGCCTGCCTTCTCATATGCACAATGGTGTTCTGGATCCGTAGATCGTGTGTTGGTACTGGGTCGTTAGGACATGTTGCAATAGTGTTCCAAGATCTCACTGGAAACTGGTTGTGGTGTAAAACCATGGGAATTTGCCCTGTAGATTCATGACGAGTGGAATTCATACATATCTCAATGTCACTCACTCGGTCTACCCATTTGTAATGTTCCTTGGGAATAAATACCCGGAAGAACTTAGAAATATCACGGATTACGCGTTCGCTAGAATTTCCTTGAGGATGTCTTATTGATGAGAGAACGTGTTTTATATCCAAATCTGCCATTCCTTTCTTAAACTGGGCACTAGTGAAATATGCTCCATGATCCGATAATATAAACTCAGGCTTACCAAGAGTCGGTATCACCTTGTGTATTATTCTACTTAGAATCTGTTTAGTGGTGGTTTTCTGGATAGGGCATAGAACCACGAATTTGGAAAATACGTCCAGACACACAAGTAGATGCCTGCACCCTCTCCTTCCCTTCGGAATTGGACCAAATGTGTCGATCGCCACTATTTCCAATGGTTTCTGGGGTAATATTGGTTTCGGGTATTGCTTCATTAAATAGTTGTTAGGCTTAGTGCGTTGGCAAGCGTCACAAGTCTTAACCACTTCGCATATGGTAGTTCGCATGCGTGGCCATGTGAAAGTTTCAGCTATGGTCGATTCTGCCTTGTCTATTCCGATATGGCCTAGGCTTTCATGGACATGCCAGGTCAAACCACGTTGTAATGAAGCAGGTAACAAGATGCGCATTTTGGTATGCTCCTCATTAATGAATTTGTGTAACAGATTGTTCACATATTGATATTTTCCTTCTTTGCTCCGGGCCTCACGATGAGCTGCAGATCCAGGCTGAAGTTCTCCCTTAAAATACATGATCATTTGCCGCATCCAGGGCTCACCTTCTTGCTCTTTCTTTAATTCCTTTAATTCATTCAAGAACTCGTGATCCTTAGGTGTCAGTTCTATGTGTTGTACCAATGCCTCTTCTTCCACGTCTTCTTCCGGGTTTCTGCTGAGAGCGTCTGGGATGATGTTTAGTTTTCCAGGGCAGTGTTCAATTTCTATATCGAACTGTTGAATGTAGATCGACCATCTGGTGATACGTTCACTAACCATGTTAGTTTTAAAAAGAAACGTGAGGGCCTTATGATCTGTCCTGATAATAATTTGATACCCAAATACTAGTTTTCTCCATTTTTGGAGGGCGTGGAGAATAGCTAGGAGCTCCAACTCTGTAACAGTGTAATTCCGTTCGTGTTTCCGTAACTTACGGCTTACAAAGGCAAGATAAGATCTTTTCTGTAGGTTGCTTGGATCTTCCTGATACAACATTGCTCCGACCCCAATAATCGAAGCGTCTGCCTGAATTACAAACTTTAGGCCGAAATCTAGGTATCCCAGTTTGATACAATTTTGTAACAATAATTTAGTAGCTTGGAAAGATTGGTTGCATTCGTCATTCCAAGACCATTTATTATTTTTCTTGAGCAGTTCTTGCAGAGGGGCTACAGTTTCCGTGTACCCGGGACAGTTTTCTTTGAAAAACCCCGTTACACCAAGGAAGGCACGGACATGTTTTATTCTTGTAGGAGTGGGGAAATGTTTGATTGCATCAATTTTGGCAGGGTTTGGTCTGACACCGTCCTGATCGATAATGTGGCCTAGATATAAAATTTCATCCCTAAAGAAGTGGGATTTCTTTAGGTTTATTTTGAAATTTGTGGTGCGTAAATTTTCTAATAGTTTATCTAAGTTTTCCATGTGTTCATTGATGTTGTCGGAAGCCAATAAAATATCATCTATGTACCTAGTCGTCATCTCCTTAACCTCCTCAGTAAGGTTTCGGTCTAATGCTCGAATTAGGGCACAGCCAGCTGTTTTCACGCCGAACGGCATTCTTCCAAATGTGTACGTCTGATTGTCGAACAAGAAGCCTGTTAACAATTGCGACTTCTCGTCTAATTCGATATGGTGAAAGGAGCTCGTTAAGTCCACACTTGAATAGATGCTTTTTCCTTTAAATCCCTTGAGGACGTCTCTAATTATGGGTGCCTTATCGTATTCCGGCAACAATCGAAGGTTGAGCATTCTTGCGTCGAGACATAGCCGTATAGATCCATTTGGTTTGATAACGGCCAAAATTGCATTTAAAAAAAGTGTGGGCATCTTTTTTATTACGCCTGCATGTAACATTCCGTCAATAATTTCTTTAACTTGTGAATGATGTTTTTCCGGAATCGGGTACAACCTACTTCTGAATGGTGACCAATCATCTACCTGCATGGAATATTTAAAGTTGAGAATCTTGCCCGGTACTGTATCAAAAACCTGTTGGTGTTTTCTTAAAATATCTTCAAGTTGCTTCTTTTCCGTAACCCCTAGTTTGACTTCCTTAAGCCGCTCCTGTAGTAGTTCTTCAAATTCATTATTGCTGTCGTCCTCTTCAGCCAACAATGCCCAGATATCTCGCGTTTCTTCCTCTTCATTAAGTTCAATTACAGCTGTAGTGGTGTCCTTGCTATATGCCTCAATTATTTCCTTGTCCGTCTTGTTTAAAATAGCCTGCTGCGTGATCTCAGCCCCTTCTTCACTAATTGCCTGTAACATCCAGGTATGCGCCTCCTTGCCAGATGTTATCTCGTCCATATGCAGTCCTATGTTCGTCATCCCCTCGATGTTTTTGAAGCTTATGGTGTTTTTGTGTAGATCTATGACGGCCTGATATTCGCAGATGAAGTTTGCCCCTAGAATGATATTGAAGTTCATTCTCGTCATAACTATGAAAGTTTGAGCGAAGGTGTGTTCCAGAATTTCTAATTCGAGATATGCCTGCTGTTTACAAGTAACAGATCGTTCAGGAATTATACCCCGTACTTTAATTTGCGGGACCGGTATCATTGGAACTTTATGATTCCGCCCTATTTCTTTGATCAAGGCCTCAGATACCAGGCTGACCTGACTTCCTGTATCAACTAAGCATTTGACCTTCAATCCATCAATCCTAGCATATATTATTGGTAATTGCTTTAATTGTTCGTTTTGTGGCCTCACGATTTCTTCCAAGCAATCTTCAGGCATCGCAATCCACTCTGTAATGTGCGCTGTCACCCAACCATCACGATCATCACACCATTCGCTTCTGAGGCTGTCTCCTTTCCCTTCAATTAAACTTTTTTTTTCGCGCCTTGACCCTCGCCCTGGTCTTGGTGCCACCCGTCCTGTCTTTCCTGCTGCATTAGCATACCTTCCGCCCCGTTAGTGTGGGTGTCCGGATTTGCTCTGTGTTCCATCGCTCGTTCCCATTTATTCTTATTGTTTCCCTGTATGTTATGTAGTTCTTCTAAGTACTGTTGTGACTCAGCGTGTCTCTCGTTCCAATTTCTCTGATCATCCCTTGGATCCGATTGCTCGTTAAACCGCTGGTTATCTTGTGCGTTATGTTGCTGGTTGTAACGCCTATTGTCCCTGGGCCTATATTGTTGATTATAGTGTCCTCCACGCCATCCCCGATTATAAGGTGCGTTATTATTATTATTCCTATTGTATGACGTTTGGTATCTCCTATTATCTCGCCACTGCTGATTGTTTGTGTTCCGGTAGCGGTTAGTTTCTTCCTGATTGTTATGGTTTCTGTCCCTATTTTCGTATCTCGGTTGAGATCTCGGCTCATATTCTTCGGTGCTCTGCCGTCTTTGATTATCCCCAGTGTTTGTAGCTTGCGACCTCGTGTTTTTGTTCGGTGTCTTGACTACTTCGACTGCATTAACTAACTCTATCTGTCTCTTCTCTCTCGGGTTGATGTAATTAGTGGTTTCATCTATCTTCCTTAATACCTCTTCTGCCTGGACCACGGTCGTAATATTTGCCGCCACCAAGAATTGCTGAACGCTAATAGGCATCTGCTTTCCTATAGTAGTTATTAGCTCCATTTCGCTTGGGGGATTATCAAGATCTTGCAATTTGACAAGTTGCATGGCGAAAAATCTGCATATTTCGTCTGATGCGTGGAATGGTATTTGCGCGAGTATAAGTCCATTCGCAAGCTTTGTTGATACGACCCACTCCAGTATTTGCTTAGGAAGGCCTTGTGGAAACCTTCCATTGATTTAAATGTGTTCTTAAATCCAAGATACCAGGTAAGTGCTGAGCCCGCCAAAATGTTTTCAACCATTCTTAATTGTCGCGTTGAGCTAACATTTTGGTCCGAAAAATATTCTGTCAGTTCCCTTAAGAAAGCTTTAGGTGTCCCTCCGCTCTCTGGTAAAAACTTATTCGGTTTAAATTCGTTTCCATGGATGACTTGTATAACTTGCGTGGGAAGTTGTGTGTTTTGAGGTGTCGAGCTACGACCCTCATAATTCTGGAATGCTTGCGTGTCTACCGTTCTTGGACTTTGCCCAAGCTCGTGGCTGTCTATTGTGTGCTCTCTTTCCGCATTCTCCCCTTTCCCCTTTTCCATTAGTGTCGCAAACATCGTATTATGTCCAAGTGACTGCAACTCCGATTTTATCATGCGGTCCTCTTGAATTTGAAATCTTAACTTCATATTTTCTTCTAACGCCTGTATTTTCGCGTTATTTCCCCCTAGCTTCTTGCTTACTGCGAGCCGTTCATCTTTCGAATCAGCGCTCATCTTGGTCCAATCTTTCCTAATAGTATCCTTCAATTTAACAAAGCGTTTTTCGACTTCCTGTTGATTAGCCTCCTGATTATCTTCAAGTTTATCTATCCTTTCTCCCAGAGAAATGTTGTTCTGTTCTAATGTTTGTTTAATTTCTTCCTGGTCAATTTCTAACCTTTTCCATTTCTTAACTGATTGTATTTCTAATTTGTTGAGTTCCGTCACTAAGCCCGTGATATTGTTATCTACTGTAATTATCTGATCTTGCATACCCTGTGTCCCTCGCTCGATCATCTCAAACCTTTTTTCTAAGTTTGTGTGTGCTTCTTTAATCTCAGATGAGTTGGTCAAACACGCTTGCTCGATTTGTGCTAGTTTTGCCATAACAGTCTCATCCATTCCTTTTATTTCCTTTTTAAACGAATCTTCGATACCTTTTATTATTCCTAATTGTTTGGTATTGTTAGTGCTAACGTCCTTTGCTAATTGGATTAGCTGTTCTTTTGTGTGCTCTTTGATTTCTACCGTTAGAGCCGCTAGATTTTGAGTGTTCCTTTCGTCTTGTGCGTTTAACATTTCATTGTTTTTCTCGGACTGCCTATGTAGTTGTTCACTAACCAGAATGTTTTGTGTAGCGATTTTCTGATTTATATTCTCGTTAACTTCAGATAGTTTTGTGTTTAACTGTGTCTGCATTTCTACACTATTTGCCGCTAACTGTGTCTGCATTTCTACACTATTCGCCGCTAACTGTTTCTGCATTTCTACATTATTTGCCGCCAACTGTGTCTGCGTTTCTGCCGATTGTTTATTTATAGCCGCTAACTGTGTCTGCGTTTCTGCCGATTGTTTATTTATGGCCGTTAACTGTGTCTGCGTTTCTTCACTATTTGCCGCTAACTGTGTCTGTATTTCATTGGTTATGTCCTTTCTCATCTCACTAAGTTGTTCTCCCGTACGAGCGGATGCTAATTCAATCACTTCGCGGATTTCTCCCAGAGTTGCCATCACAACAATAATATATTTGAGACATAGGGAAATGACATAAGGGCGGAGCCCTGGATACGCGCGCTCACATATATTAAATATACACACATTAACCCTTTACATACTCAGTTCATTTACTTTAAATTACTCCCACAAACTATAGCATCACTGAGTATAATTTACTTATTATTCCATTTAATTTTTAACCCTTTGATTCAGTTATAATCTTCCTGACCTTACTTCACTTACAAATTTTTAACCAATTAATAGAGTATTAATTAGTTTTTAAGGTCTAACCTTCCTGTCAAATAATTCTTTGAGTTTGGCTTTTCTACACAAAGCTAATTTAATTTTATTGGGCGCCTGGAACAGTTTGTTCTAATTTTAATCAAAGTTCAAACACTTAACTTGTTCCACATTTACTTTATTGCAAACTCCATGACTTTATATTTTCAAACATTTGGCGGTAGTATCTTCGCCTAACGTACGTTAATAAACTTATCACATGCCGGTGATCTATTTTTTTACTCTAAAACACAAATGCCACACGTTCGGAAGCCAAAGTAACACTTATATACCCTTGGGAAATAGCATGTAGACAAGATTCAAAATTTCGGGGTCGTAATGGATTCTTGTGAATGTGATTTAGAGGTTTTGCTATCAACATAACTTCCAGGGTTTATAAGGTTAACTTATTATTATTACAAAGCCAAGAAAAACAACAGGATCTACTAACAAATGAAATTTATTAACTGAATCAAATATTAAAAAAAAAACTATAACCACCCTTTTATTGTTCACTCGCGTGAACAGATCTGACACTGACCAGCCTGACGTACCATGACGACATGGCATGACAGCTGTCAACAAGCATTGTGACTGCAATGTCACTTAAATCAAAGTAACAAAAGAAAACGGATCACAAGATCCAAAATGACAAACAAATAAAATAGTACAAGAATTTAATATTTATGAGCGACACGGGTTTTAAGACTAGTTCAAGTAATGAGCATTTTGACGGGCGCTCGTTTCCGACCAAAACAGTTGGTTCGGGAACGGACTCCGTACTGCGAAGGACGAATTACGGAAATGTGGGAACAACAATTACATAATTATATACACTACTGACATGCTCTAACCTTAGATTACCACAACCAAATACACGTGTGTATTATTTAAAATAAGGGCTGCGGAATTACCGTCTTATGCCTTAAACACTAGGAAGGCATAACATGACATGAACAAGTTTGGCCGGTTGCCAAATTATATTTATAATGAATACAATGGCCTTGAAAATAAGAGCCAACAACAACAAAATACAACATTTAAATTTTCATGCCAGAAAAATTGGCGTTTTAAAACAATGAAAAAATAAGTCGTAGTAATGATAAAAGAAACTTGGATCGACAACAAGGCAACTCCCCAAATTAAACCAAATAAAATAACCTTAACTCATTAGGCTTTAAAGCAAACATAACGTGTCATAACGGAGCTGGAGACAGCCGGGCCTGTTATGACATCTCCGAGTGAGTGGCTGATTTCTTTCCCCCACGTAGTAATTAGTGCCACACTAAATATAGATTCTGGCCCATTGCCAGCGTACAGCACCTTTGCTAATCGCCACCTGTTAAACGCGTACAAATAAATAACACATTATCTCAAAATATCCTCTCAGGGATTTTTAAGAATACATTTCCAGGTCAAACTTATCCCCACGGATAACTAGTTTGCCGGAATGATGTCGCAGTCACGGACAGGCTTTACCTCTCCTCATCATCATCACTTACACCCAAAAACACGTGGCACATTTCTCGAAGATCTCGTCGTAGCATGAATCAGCACACCCCTCAGATAAATGACACACAACATGTCCAAATGACAATAAAGAATAATAACTGGAATCAGACTTATCCCAAGTTATCAAAGCAACAAAACACTAATTTTCCCCCCACGTAGTAATTAGTTTAACATATCATTAATTCAGTCCATTTATCATTGTCGTTCCTAGGTTCTCATTCATGGCTACACTTTTTATTGATACGTTAATCGATGCGGCCGTTTCGCTATAAGAATTACGTATACATACGGACAACATTTAAGTCACAAAATTTACTGTACAACAATTGTCACGCAATGCCAAAAAATACTACACGCATGTCAGTTAAGAAATCAAACCCTAAAAATTAAATTAAACCACACAAATAAAATCTATACAAAGTTCCACACATCTCTCGCGATTCCCCTCGTCCAAAATCAATAAATCAATTTTTTAATACTCATCACTTAAACTGCTTTCCAGAGGCCTCCTGCCTCGTCATTTCCCACCATTAGGCCGTTAGCCCATAACACTGATGGTAATGGAGGATGAAGCTTGCTGTCTTCTCCCCATGGTCGACATCTTGCTGCTGTTAAAACACAATTAAATCAAAGTTTTTAAACTGTTCTATCTGCGTTCTAAGTATTTTATTTCCTCAGATCGTCCTATGCAGAATCGTCGACTTTCCCTATTCTATGGCTAATTGCCATCTCACAATTTTATGAAAATTTATAACTTCGTTGTCGACACACAACTAGAATTTTAAAACCATATCGTCTTAAGGACGTCTTAAAATGACTGTCGAAGAATAATTAGGAGTGCCCCGGTTCATCTCAGACATTTGTATATATACAGAAAGCCTAAAGTTTCAATGGTGGGAGAAAACAGCTCCTCAATATTTTAAGTAATGGGCCTATAATTATGTGTGACCTCTCAAACATCTTGTATTTTCTCATAGGTCGCGAATCTGCCGTCGAACATGCAAACCGATCGCTAGATCTTTTTATAACCGATTGCCGCGCAAAACACACTGACGCTATGTTCTGGCGTCATGTTTTCTTATTGGTCAGATAAGTTGGCGTTGGAGTTCTGACCTTACAACTCCCGCCCTTATATTGACGTCACGACTATTCTCCTCTCTCTCACTCCTTGCCTTGTACGCAGCATTTTGGCCTTCGATGGTCACGTACGCCACAGCGTCATATCTGATTTTCTCAGAAATACAAGAATAGCATTGGTTGTGAAACTATTGGTCATTTCCAGCCAGCACGTAGCATGTCTTACCAAGTCCAGAGTTCTTGCTACATCAATTTTACTCAAATATCCAGCATATCATGTATTTAGTATTTCCATCTATTTTAATAATATGAAACATTATTATTGGACACAAAGATAAGGGTTCACTTGTATATCTCTTTAGGAGTCACCCTGTATTCTTGTGTGACATCTTGTACACCTCGTTAGGAGTCACCCTGTAATCTTCTCTGGCATCTTGTGCACCTCTTTAGGGGTCACCCTGTATTTTTCTCTGACATCCTGCACACCTCTTTAGGAGGCACCCTGTATTCTTATATGGCATCTTGTATATCTCTTTAGAAGTCACCCTGCATTCTTGTGTTCGCTTCGCTCAAAGCCCCAGGTCGCCCTTTCAACAGACCCCAATAACCATTAGCTTCTGCTTCCCGCGTGGCTGCATGACGTCACGCTCTCGCTTCCCGCGCGGCTGCATGACGTCACTTCCGTCTCCGTATCCGTCTCCGTAACGCATAACGTTGGACCCAAGCATAACGACGAAGTCGACAAGATCATGTGAAGTGATAAAACTCAGCAATTCTTCTAGGTTTGTGCCGTGTCTTGTGCGGGGTTTCGCCTAGGACACCAAGCTAGCTCATCAGCGGGCTCTTGGTATGCCGCCCGGACCCCCACAGGAGTAACGAACTGCGCGCTACCTCCCTTGATATAGAGTGCAACTGCACTGCTTGTCTGCGAGAACTAAAAGCTCAAGCAGCCTGAACCTCCCTATGAAGGCTTCCAAAAAAGATGGTATATTGGCTTTCACGGCCGGTGAATTAACACATTGTAGTTTGAACACATTGACCACTTGAGGAACTTTGTACAAAAGTTACAATGTTGCAAACCTTTGAGTCGCCATAAAATCGAATTACTCGGGTGCTCTTTTACCGTTCACACAAGGTTTGTTCAAAACTAAATGTCTAATAATATCAAATTAGTACTGAATTACTCTGCCTATCGTTCCAAATACCACTAACAACTATATTCACACTCACAATTCATCACATAAAAAGCAAAGTTCGTAAAGCTCCCAATTAACGTGAAAATTATTTTTCCAAAGGAAATTCTGACATAGCAACATGCGCTGGAAAACCTTGTACGCCAAAAACAAGCAGAAAACGTGGGAACTATTTCCTGTCTCGTTAGCCTCTTCACTTAGCAGAACATCAAAGGGACCGCTTAGGTCATGAGGTGACTAGAGGTATAACATGACGATTCACAGTAATTTTCCTGCTGTGTTGGGCTGAATCAGGTAAGCCACCTCTGTTTCAAAGCCACCGCCACTTGCAGATACTAAATCTGGTACTTGCAAAGTAACTGGAAAGTTGTCAGCAATAAGCTATATTGTGAAATATCATTAAAAATCGTACCGACAGCAGTGGCTACACTGGCTAAAGCGCAGCTTCAGGTCATGGGGCCAAGCTCTATGCTGACTCAGTAGACGCGTGGGTTCGAGCACCACCGTCGGCCGTCCTTGAAATGGTTTTCCATGATTTCCCATTTTCAACACCAGCCAAATGCTGGGACGGTACCTTCTAGTCTAGTCTTTCTGCCTGGCTATCAGTGTTTTTCCGTTATGTTCTTTTCATAACAAATGTAAGATGATTTACGCTAATTTCATTCAAATTATGCCATAAAGCATAATTAACACTCCGAATTGAAGAGGGTTGCAATTTTGCGTGTATAACATGCATTTGAAACATGATATACAAAGCCAAAGGGAACGACTTCCTCCTCAAATGTCTGAATGTGTTGCTTTAATACGTTATCTAATTTAACATATTTTTGTAATGTCAGTAGATTCGAATAAGAACCGTGCGGATGCGGATGAGAGTCGTGCGGATGCGAGCGGATGCGGATAACGTTTTGTCTATCCGCGCAGAGCTCTAGACATAGAATTTCGTAGATTAAGGTTTCCGAGGCCAACAGTATCTAGGGTGGATCTTCATTATCACAGAGATAATGTTACCATCGGCGTAAACCACCGCACTGGACGACCACAGGTGTTTAAAGTACGGACATCACGTCACCTCAGCAGAACCATACGGGGTGATCGAAGGGCTACTGTGAGTCAGATCACCGCCCAGTTGATTGTTGGGAGTCAGGAAACCATTTCTTGTCGAGTCGATGCCTCACCGTATTGCTGACGTTTTGAGGGCTCGGGGAGGAGCAACTCGATATTAACATCATATTCAGTGCCTTCCCACGACTGTTGGCCACTCAGTGTTGGTTGGTTCCCTAGTTTAGGGGCTGCGACAACGCGCTCATGTAGTGTAGCCCCGTGTACTTTGGGTGTGTGTAGAATCTGTCTGACAACCGGTGTTAATTGTGATGGCTGTATTAGTGTATGTTATTTGTTTTAATTCAAGTAAGGCTGCAGACAATAATTCCGAATAGTTCCAACTTTTGCTACCAAATGCTACCGTCCACGACACCTAGCTTGTAGACTTTGCACCCGTCGGCGAACGTTGGAACTAATACAGCGTTATCAATTCTAACCTACAAATTTTGGTTTCACACAAGTGTAGTTAGTGGAAGGTTCTTTTTCATGCCATAAATCTATGACATGGGACCACCTGCTTGACTTCCCCTCCGAAGAAAAGCATCCTGAGGGATTTTAACGCTTTTAAAAAATCCGACGACTTCGACCGGGTTTGTACCCACGACCTTGGGCATTCCACTAAGTGTAGAAGGTCGTGTGTGTTACCTTGGTGGGGGTGGGGCAATGTGTAAGGTAATCAGAAAATGAACATCAATTAATGAGGGATTTCCACACATCCTAGGAACATAACACACGGTACCAGTGAAGCTGATACTAGCAAAATCACTATGAGACTCTAAAATATCGTAAACTTTTCGAGGAGTCGGAGTTGGAGAGGTTTGAAATGGCCGGCTAGGAGAAGAATGGTGTAAGTAAGCATTTCTTCAATCACAGATTAACTTTTTATTTTCCAAAGCGATGACCTATAGTTCTTTAAGAATTGAAATGTTTCCTGAATGTCCGAACTAACTTAACTTCAAACCCACACAATGTGATGAGGAAAATGATCGAGATATTAAGGAGGTAATGTCGTGGTATGAAGATAAACATGAAAATAGACATGAATTAAAGCAACACTTCCAGGTATCCTAGAAACTTAAAGCTAGATACCAGGGAAGCTAATGTCCCCAAGATCCCTTGAAAAATCTAAATATTTAAACGTTTTACTAGGGGGCTGAGCTGGTGAGTTTTTAAATGTCAGTGAGAAGGGTGAATGTTCCGTGGAATGGAATGATCCTGAAAACTTGAGTCACGGGCGACGACACGAAGTTGCCTGAGGTACGACCCTACGCAGACATATTTTCACCTATGGGATAATTTTTTCCCCCAAAGCGATGACCTACGGTTTTTGTGAGTTCAAACATTTACTCCTAGCCTAAATTAACTTTTAACATGAACAAATCTAGTGAAAGATGGGCTAATCCCAAATTTACAATAAACTTATGTTTGCGATTCACTGTCAATGTCCATCATGATTTCAAATCAATTTCGGATTGCTTGAAGGAAAACTAAGTTGTGTTTTACGATACCTATTAATGCACTGACATATTTACGGTATAAAATACTGAATAAATTCTCACACGTTTTTGATGTACAACCTCTGTCCAAAAAGTTCGGTGAATGGGTCTATATTACGATCGGATTGTTGGCTTACCGGAAACAGCAGTTACTGTCCTTCGAAATAATCCTCTAGGATGGTTATGCACTTGTGAGAACGGTTTTACAAGTCCTGGAAACTCCTGGCATAGTCTTTTTTTTAGGGATAGCCTTCAGTTGGGTCGTCAAAACTCTGAATTGAAAGTGAGAGAGAAGGGTGAATTTATGCATCGTGCCATGCTCACCTGATCGACGGGCGGCTTTGAGATGGATGAATATCTGCAACTTATCAAGCATTCCTGTTTGACGGGTGTCAATGAGAAGGGTGAATGTTCCGTGGAATGGAATGATCCTGAAAACTTGAGTCACGGGCGACGACACAAAGTTGCCTGAGGTACGACCCTGAAGGCAAGCATCAAAGAATTGAGTGGCGAGGTCCAGGGTCGCCGAAAAGCCTTGAAGGGCCAAAGGTTTTCGGACATTACGAAAATCCAACGTAATGTGACGACCCAATCCACGGTGATTACTTTGAAGGACAGTAACTGCTGTTTCAGGTAAGCCAACAATCCGTTAGTAATATAGACCCATTCACCGAACTTTTTGGATAGAGGTTGTATATCAATACTCAGCTATTCACGTCATGCAACAGCTTCTTGGAACGTCGCTAACAGCAGCTCATCATTATACGCACGGAGCCTATAGTCCACCTTATAATAATTTACTATAGATAACATACCACTCGTGCCCCATCACTGACACACGACAGGTCAAGTCCTGAGGAAAATATCTCTCCGCGTATCTCCTCTCTCTCTGTACCTTCTTCTTTTCCGACATGGAAACTCGAGATTGTCATCTCTCAACCAACTATTATATGCATTCTACATTCAAAATAATTTGTTTGCACCTTTGACTCAACTTTTCTCCACTTTTATTACCTTTGAAGTATTTTATTGGTGATTCAAGCTTTACCGCTGTAAAAAGATGGTATATTGGCTTTCACGGCCGGTGAATTAAAACTCAGCAATTCTTCTAGGTTTGGGCCGTGTCATGTGTGGGGTTTCGCCTAGGACACCAAGCTGGCTCATCGGCGGGCTCTTGGTGTCCCCGTCCGGACCCCTACAGGAGTAACGAACTGCGCGCTACCTCCCTTTATATAGAGTGCAACTGCACCACTTGACTGCGAGAACTAAAAGCTCAAGCAGCCTTAAACTCCCTATGAAGGCTTCCAAAATAAGATGGTATATTGGCTTTCACGGCCGGTGAATTAAAACTCACCAATTCTTCTAGGTTTGTGCCGTGTCTTGTGCGGGGTTTCGCCTAGGACACCAAGCTGGCTCATCAGCGGGATCTTGGTATGCCCGCCTGGACCCCCACAGGAGTAATGAACTGCGCGCTACCTCCCTTGATATAGAGTGCAACTGCACTACTTGACTGTGAGAACTAAAAGCTCAAGCAGCCTGAACCTCCCTATGAAGGCTTCCCAAAAAAGATGGTATATTGGCTTTCACGGCCGGTGAATTAAAAATTACAGTCAATCTGAAAGACTAGACGTTATATCATATCAAATGACGCATGCTACAAATGCTACACATGCTAGAAAGGCTCAGGAGGGCTTCTCGCTTCGCTCGAAGCCCCAGGACTCTTTCAACAGATTCCATTACCCATTAACCTAGACTTCCCGCGCGGGCACCTCTTTAAGGGTCACCCTGTATTTAAGTCTGACATCTTTTACAACTCTTATTATTAGAATATGATATCTCGCAAACCTCTTTAAGGGTCACCCTGTATTTGAATTGAATCTAACATACTGTACACCTCTTTAAGTGTCACCCTGTAATTTCCTCTGATATCCTGCACACCTCTTTAGGAGACACCCTGTATTCTTATCTGGCATCTTGTATATCTCTTTAGAAGTCACCCTGTATTCTTGTGTGACATCTTGTGCACCTCTTTAGGAGTCACCCTGTATTCTTCTCTGCCATCTTGTACACCTCCTTAAGAGTCACCTTGTATTATTATCTGGCATCTTGTATATCTCTTTAGGAGTCACCCTGTATTCTTGTGTGACATCTTGTACACCTCGTTAGGAGTCACCCTGTAATCTTGTCTGGCATCTTGTGCACCTCTTTAGGGGTCACCCTGTATTTTTCTCTGACATCCTGCACACCTCTTTAGGAGGCACCCTGTATTCTTATATGGCATCTTGTACATCTCTTTAGAAGTCACCCTGTATTCTTGTGTTCGCTTCGCTCAAAGCCCCAGGTCGCCCTTTCAACAGACCCCAATAACCATTAGCTTCTGCTTCCCGCGTGGCTGCATGACGTCACGCTCTCGCTTCCCGCGCGGCTGCATGACGTCACTTCCGTCTCCGTCTCCGTCTCCGTAACGCATAACGTTGGACCCAAGCATAACGACGAAGTCGACAAGATCATTTGAAATGATAAAACTCACCAATTCTTCTAGATTTGTGCCGTGTCTTGTGTGGGGTTTCGCCTAGGACACCAAGCAAGGCTCATCGGCGGGCTCGTGGTGTCCCCGCCCGGACCCCCACAGGAGTGACGAACTGCGCGCCACCTCCCTTTATATAAGGTGCAACTGCACTACTTGACTGCGAGAAGTAAAAACTCAAGCAGCCTTAACCTCCCTATGAAGGCTTCCAAAAAGATGGTATATTGGCTTTCACGGCCGGTGAGTTAAAACTCACCAATTCTTCTAGGTTTGTGCCGTGTCTTGTGTGGGGTTTCGCCTAGGACACCAAGCTGGCTCATCGGCGGGCTCGTGGTGTCCCCGCCCGGACCCCCACAGGAGTGACGAACTGCGTGCCACCTCCCTTTATATTAGGTGCAACTGCACTACTTGACTGCGAGAACTAAAAGCTCAAGCAGCCTTAACCTCCCTATGAAGGCTTCCAAAAAGATGGTATATTGGCTTTCACGGCCGGTGAGTTAAAACTCAGCAATTCTTCTAGGTTTGTGCCGTGTCTTGTGCGGGGTTTCGCCTAGGACACCAAGCTGGCTCATCAGCGGGCTCTTGGTCTGCCGCCCGGACCCCCACAGGAGTAACGAACTGCGCGCTACCTCCCTTGATATAGAGTGCAACTGCACTACTTATCTGCGAGAACTAAAAGCTCAAGCAGCCTGAACCTCCCTATGAAGGCTTCCAAAAAAGATGGTATATTGGCTTTCACGGCCGGTGAATTAACACATTGTAGTTTGAACACATTGACCACTTGAGGAACTTTGTACAAAAGTTACAATGTTGCCAACCTTCGAGTCGCCATAAAATCGAATTACTCGGGTGCTCTTTTACCGTTCAAACAAGGTTTGTACAAAACTAAATGTCTAATAATATCAAATTAGTACTGAATTACTCTGCCTATCGTTCCAAATACCACTAACAACTATATTCACACTCACAATTCATCACATAAAAAGCAAAGTTCGTAAAGCTCCCAATTAACGTGAAAATTATTTTTCCAAAGGGAATTCTGACATAGCAACATGCGCTGGAAAACCTTGTACGCCAAAAACAAGCAGAAAACGTGGGAACTATTTCCTGTCGCGTTAGCCTCTTCACTTAGCAGAACATCAAAGGGACCGCTTAGGTCATGAGGTGACTAGAGGTATAACATGACGATTCACAGTAATTTTCCTGCTGTGTTGGGCTGAATCGGGTAAGCCACCTCTGTTTCAAAGCCACCGCCACTTGCAGATACTAAATCTGGTACTTGCAAAGTAACTGGAAAGTTGTCAGCAATAAGCTATATTGTGAAATATCATTAAAAATCGTACCGACAGCAGTGGATACACTGGCTGAAGCGCAGCTTCAGGTCATGGGGCCAAGCTCTATGCTGACTCAGTAGACGCGTGGGTTCGAGCACCACCGTCGGCCGTCCTTGAAATGGTTTTCCATGGTTTCCCATTTTCAACACCAGCCAAATGCTGGGACGGTACCTTCTGACAGGCCACGGCCGCTTCCTTCCACATCCTTGCCCAGTTTCATTCATCTTCATCCATTCCATGTCTCATCCCGATCCCCCAGGGGCTCAGATCTCGTGGGTCGTGGGTTGGCGACCACGAGGCCCCAGTTGAGTCCGGCATTGCTTCCACTTACTTGTGCAGGACTTCTCTCCGTCTTCTTTCCTGTCGAAGTCACTTGGTCAACTCTTGTTCTCTTCTGACCCCGACGGTATTAGGGTATCTGAGGCCTAGGGAGTCTCTTTCTTTCCCACCTTAATTGGCCCTTGTCTCATCTTTTCTGATACCCTCTTTCTGCGAGGGTCAGCCTTCTTTTTCTTTTCATATAATCTCCTGCCTTCTGCTCAAGGCCCTCAAGGAGGCAGGGTGTATGTAGCCCCACCACTTCTGGTGCACCCTGGATATTGCTACACCCTCAGGGGCTCACGGCTGGTGAGTTCGGGAGTTGGCGACCCCGAGAGATTCCTGGGCTGGGTCCAGTTTTCCCCCTTTTATCCATTACCTCTGGGGCGGACCCTCTCTTCTTTCACTTTCCGATCTGCCTTTCGTGACTCTCCTTCCTTCCAAGTCTCTCAATCCGCATATTTCAAGGGCTGAGGGCATTTCTTTTCCTCCTGTCCTTTATTTGCCTTATTCTTCTTTTGCTTTCCAGTTCTTCTTCTAGTATATAAGTTAGTAGTTAGTTTTAGTTATAGTTTAAATTTCATTATCATCTTCACGATCACCCAAACCATTAGGGGCCGATAACCTAGATGTTAGGCCCCTTAAAACAACAATTATCATCATCATCTCATCCCGACTCGCAGGTAGCCCATGGGCGTCGACTAGAAAGACCTGCACTCGGCTTCTCAGGAGGCCACACGACAAAACAAAAAAGTACAAATCGTAAGCCAAATAAGAACGCAAGGCGTTATCTATGGGCCAATGTAACACCTCATTGAAATATGATACATCTTCACGCAATATCGACTGCATATTATAAAATTCTGGTTTGAGCGCTGGAACAGGGTACACTGAGCCTCGTGAGGCAAAACTGAGAAGATGCGGGTTTGATTCCCACCTCAGCCATCCTGGAAGTGGTTTTCCGTGGTTTCTCCACTTCTACTCCAGGCAAATGTTGGTGCCTAACACGGCCGCTTCCTAGCAAAATCCTACCTCAATTACAAATACACTAATACAGCCAATCACAGATTTATCAGTCAAATTCTACACACAGCCAAGTCCACGGGAATACATGAACAAGATTTCGCAAAACCCCTAAGAGAATCAACAACAACCCGAAATAATAATAAATCGCTCGCCACTGTTAAGTTTTAAGTTTTTAAGTTTTTAGGTTTTGAAGTTTTGAAGTTTTTAATTTTGTTAATAAGTTTTTATTTTTTATTTTTTTCATTTTTCAAGTTTTCAGATTTTTAAGTTTTTAACTTTTTAAGTTATTAAGTTTTTAATTTTTAAACTTTCAAGTTTTAAACTTCTTAAGTGTCCAAGTGTCCAAGTGTCCAAGTGTTCAAGTGTCCAAGTGTTCAAGTGTTCAAGTGTCGAAGTGTCCAAGTGTCCAAGTGTCCAAGTGTTCAAGTGTCGAAGTGTCCAAGTGTCCAAGTGTCCAAGTGTCCAAGTGTCCAAGTGTCCAAGTGTCCAAGTGTTCAAGTGTCCAAGTGTTCAAGTGTCGAAGTGTCCAAGTGTCGAAGTGTCCAAGTGTCCAAGTGTCCAAGTGTTCAAGTGTCGAAGTGTCCAAGTGTCCAAGTGTCCAAGTGTCCAAGTGTCCAAGTGTCCAAGTGTTCATTCGTGTCCATTAGTGTCCATTAGTGTTCAAGTGTCCAAGTGTCCAAGTGTCCAAGTGTCCAAGTGTTCAAGTGTCGAAGTGTCCAAGTGTCCAAGTGTTCAAGTGTTCAAGTGTCGAAGTGTCCAAGTGTCCAAGTGTCCAAGTGTCCAAGTGTCCAAGTGTCCAAGTGTCCAAGTGTTCAAGTGTCGAAGTGTCCAAGTGTCGAAGTGTCGAAGTGTCCAAGTGTCCAAGTGTCCAAGTGTCCAAGTGTCCAAGTGTCCAAGTGTCCAAGTGTCCAAGTGTTCATTCGTGTCCATTAGTGTCCATTAGTGTTCAAGTGTCCAAGTGTCCAAGTGTCCATTCGTGTCCATTAGTGTCCAAGTGTCCAAGTGTCCAAGTGTCCAAGTGTCCAAGTGTTCAAGTGTCCATTCGTGTCCATTAGTGTCCATTAGTGTTCAAGTGTCCAAGTGTCCATTCGTGTCCATTAGTGTTCAAGTGTCCATTAGTGTCCATTAGTGTTCAAGTGTCCATTAGTGTCCATTAGTGTCCATTAGTGTTCAAGTGTCCAAGTGTCCAAGTGTCCAAGTGTCCAAGTGTCCAAGTGTCCAAGTGTCCAAGTGTCCAAGTGTTCAAGTGTCCATTCGTGTCCATTAGTGTCCATTAGTGTTCAAGTGTCCATGTGTCCATTCGTGTCCATTAGTGTTCAAGTGTCCATTATGTCCATTAGTGTTCAAGTGTCCATTAGTGTCCATTAGTGTCCATTAGTGTTCAAGTGTCCAAGTGTCCATTCCTGTCCATTAGTGTTCAAGTGTCCAAGTGTCCATTCCTGTCCATTAGTGTCCGAGTGTTCAAGTGTCCATTCGTGTCCATTAGTGTGCAAGTGTCCAAGTGTCCAAGTGTCCAAGTGTCCAAGTGTCCAAGTGTTCAAGTGTCCATTCGTGTCCATTAGTGTCCATTAGTGTTCAAGTGTCCAAGTGTCCATTCGTGTCCATTAGTGTTCAAGTGTCCATTAGTGTCCATTAGTGTTCAAGTGTCCATTAGTGTCCATTAGTGTTCAAGTGTCCAAGTGTCCATTCGTGTCCATTAGTGTTCAAGTGTCCATTAGTGTCCATTAGTGTTCAAGTGTCCATTAGTGTCCATTAGTGTCCAAGTGTCCAAGTGTTCAAGTGTCCAAGTGTCCAAGTGTCCAAGTGTCCAAGTGTCCAAGTGTTCAAGTGTCCATTCGTGTCCATTCGTGTCCATTAGTGTCCAAGTGTCCAAGTGTCCAAGTGTCCAAGTGTTCAAGTGTCCATTCGTGTCCATTAGTGTCCATTAGTGTTCAAGTGTCCATGTGTCCATTCGTGTCCATTAGTGTTCAAGTGTCCATTATGTCCATTAGTGTTCAAGTGTCCATTAGTGTCCATTAGTGTCCATTAGTGTTCAAGTGTCCAAGTGTCCATTCCTGTCCATTAGTGTTCAAGTGTCCAAGTGTCCATTCCTGTCCATTAGTGTCCGAGTGTTCAAGTGTCCATTCGTGTCCATTAGTGTCCATTAGTGTCCAAGTGTCCATTCGTGTCCATTAGTGTTCAAGTGTCCATTATGTCCATTAGTGTTCAAGTGTCCATTAGTGTCCATTAGTGTCCATTAGTGTTCAAGTGTCCAAGTGTCCATTCGTGTCCATTAGTGTTCAAGTGTCCATTATGTCCATTAGTGTTCAAGTGTCCATTAGTGTCCAAGTGTCCAAGTGTCCAAGTGTCCAAGTGTTCAAGTGTCCAAGTGTCCAAGTGTCCAAGTGTCCAAGTGTCCAAGTGTCCATTATGTCCATTAGTGTTCAAGTGTCCATTAGTGTCCAAGTGTCCAAGTGTCCAAGTGTCCAAGTGTCCAAGTGTTCAAGTGTCCATTCGTGTCCATTCGTGTCCATTCGTGTCCATTAGTGTTCTAGTGTCCAAGTGTCCATTCGTGTCCATTAGTGTTCAAGTGTCCATTAGTGTCCATTAGTGTTCAAGTGTCCATTAGTGTCCATTAGTGTCCAAGTGTCCAAGTGTCCAAGTGTCCAAGTGTCCAAGTGTCCAAGTGTCCAAGTGTTCATTCGTGTCCATTCGTGTCCATTAGTGTTCAAGTGTCCAAGTGTCCATTCGTGTCCATTAGTGTTCAAGTGTCCATTATGTCCATTAGTGTTCAAGTGTCCATTAGTGTCCATTAGTGTCCATTAGTGTTCAAGTGTCCAAGTGTCCATTCCTGTCCATTAGTGTCCATTAGTGTCCAAGTGTCCAAGTGTCCAAGTGTCCAAGTGTCCAAGTGTTCAAGTGTCCATTCGTGTCCATTAGTGTCCATTAGTGTTCAAGTGTCCAAGTGTCCATTCGTGTCCATTAGTGTTCAAGTGTCCATTATGTCCATTAGTGTTCAAGTGTCCATTAGTGTCCATTAGTGTCCATTAGTGTTCAAGTGTCCAAGTGTCCATTCCTGTCCATTAGTGTTCAAGTGTCCAAGTGTCCATTCCTGTCCATTAGTGTCCAAGTGTTCAAGTGTCCATTAGTGTCCATTAGTGTTCAAGTGTCCAAGTGTCCATTCGTGTCCATTAGTGTTCAAGTGTCCATTATGTCCATTAGTGTTCAAGTGTCCATTAGTGTCCATTAGTGTCCATTAGTGTTCAAGTGTCCAAGTGTCCATTCGTGTCCATTAGTGTTCAAGTGTCCATTATGTCCATTAGTGTTCAAGTGTCCATTAGTGTCCATTAGTGTCCATTAGTGTTCAAGTGTCCAAGTGTCCATTCCTGTCCATTAGTGTTCAAGTGTCCAAGTGTCCATTCGTGTCCATTAGTGTTCAAGTGTCCATTAGTGTCCATTAGTGTTCAAGTGTCCATTATTGTCCATTAGTGTCCATTAGTGTTCAAGTGTCCAAGTGTCCATTCGTGTCCATTAGTGTCCAAGTGTCCAAGTGTCGAAGTGTCCAAGTGTCCAAGTGTTCAAGTGTCCATTCGTGTCCATTAGTGTCCATTAGTGTTCAAGTGTTCAAGTGTCCATTCGTGTCCATTAGTGTCCATTAGTGTTCAAGTGTTCAAGTGTCCATTAGTGTCCATTAGTGTTCAAGTGTCCAAGTGTCCATTCGTGTCCATTAGTGTCCAAGTGTCCAAGTGTTCAAGTGTTCAAGTGTTCGAGTATTGAAGTGTTGATGTGTTGAAGTGTCCATGTGTGGAAGTGTTCAAGTGTTCAAGTATTCGAGTGTTCAAGTGTTCAAGTGTTGAAGTGTTGAAGTGTCCAAGTGTCCATTCGTGTCCATTAGTGTCCAAGTGTTCAAGTGTCGAAGTGTCCAAGTGTCCAAGTGTCCATTCGTGTCCATTAGTGTCCAAGTGTCCAAGTGTCGAAGTGTCGAAGTGTCCAAGTGTCGAAGTGTCCAAGTGTCCATTCGTGTCCATTAGTGTCCAAGTGTCCATTATTGTCCAAGTGTTGAAGTGTCCAAGTGTTCGAGTGTTCAAGTGTTCAAGTGTTCGAGTGTTGAAGTGTTGGAGTGTCCAAGTGTGGAAGTGTTCAAGTGTTCAAGTATTCGAGTGTTCAAGTGTTCAAGTGTTGAAGTGTCGAAGTGTCCATTCGTGTCCATTAGTGTCCAAGTGTCCATTATTGTCCAAGTGTTGAAGTGTCCAAGTGTTCGAGTGTTCAAGTGTTCAAGTGTTCGAGTGTTGAAGTGTTGGAGTGTCCAAGTGTGGAAGTGTTCAAGTGTTCAAGTGTTCAAGTGTTGAAGTGTCCAAGTGTCCAAGTGTTCAAGTGTTCGAGTGTTCAAGTGTTCGAGTGTTGAAGTGTTGATGTGTTGAAGTGTCCAAGTGTGGAAGTGTTCAAGTGTTCAAGTAATCGAGTGTTCAAGTGTTGAAGTGTTGAAGTGTCCAAGTGTGGAAGAGTCGAAGTGTCCAAGTGTTCAAGTGTTCAAGTGTTGAAGTGTTCAAGTGTCCAAGTGTGGAAGTGTCGAAGTGTCCAAGTGTTCAAGTGTTCAAGTATTGAAGTGTTGATGTGTTGAAGTGTCCAAGTGTGGAAGTGTTCAAGTGTTCAAGTATTCGAGTGTTCAAGTGTTCAAGTGTTGAAGTGTCCAAGTGTCCATTCGTGTCCATTAGTGTCCAAGTGTCCATTAGTGTCCAAGTGTCAATTAGTGTCCAAGTGTCAAAGTGTCGAAGTGTCCATTAGTGTCCAAGTGTCAATTAGTGTCCAAGTGTCCATTAGTGTCCAAGTGTCAATTAGTGTCCAAGTGTCAAAGTGTCGAAGTGTCCGTTAGTGTCCAAGTGTCAATTAGTGTCCAAGTGTCCATTAGTGTCCAAGTGTCCAAGTGTCCAAGTGTCGAAGTGTCCAAGTGTCCATTCGTGTCCATTAGTGTCCAAGTGTCCATTATTGTCCAAGTGTCCATTCGTGTCCATTAGTGTCCAAGTGTCCAAGTGTCGAAGTGTCCAAGTGTCGAAGTGTCCAAGTGTCCATGTGTCCATTAGTGTCCAAGTGTCCATTATTGTCCAAGTGTCCATTCGTGTCCATTAGTGTCCAAGTGTCGAAGTGTCCAAGTGTCCAAGTGTCCAAGTGTCCAAGTGTTGAAGTGTCCAAGTGTCCATTCGTGTCCATTAGTGTCCATTAGTGTCCAAGTGTTCCATTAGTGTCCAAGTGTTCCATTAGTGTCCAAGTGTCCATTAGTGTCCAAGTGTTGAAGTGTCCAAGTGTCCATTCGTGTCCATTAGTGTCCAAGTGTCCAAGTGTCGAAGTGTCGAAGTGTCCAAGTGTCCAAGTGTGGAAGTGTCCAAGTGTCCAAGTGTTGAAGTGTCCAAGTGTCCATTCGTGTCCATTAGTGTCCATTAGTGTCCAAGTGTTCCATTAGTGTCCAAGTGTTCCATTAGTGTCCAAGTGTCCATTAGTGTCCAAGTGTTGAAGTGTCCAAGTGTCCATTCGTGTCCATTAGTGTCCAAGTGTCCAAGTGTCGAAGTGTCGAAGTGTCCATTCGTGTCCATTAGTGTCCAAGTGTCCAAGTGTCGAAGTGTCGAAGTGTCGAAGTGTTCAAGTGTTCAAGTGTTTACATTTTTAGGTTTTTAAGTTTTTAAGGTTTGAAGTTTAAAGTTTAAAGTTTTACGTTCAATGTTTAAAGTTTAAAGTTTAACGTTCAAAGTTTAAAGTTAAAGTTAGAAGTCGTCTTATGTTTAGACCCAAACCCTTGGAAGGGTGGCAGCTATAAATATCGCCGTCTGCTTCTTCCTGGTTCACAATCCCACCTAAATGTAGCCTAAGCCACACCACACCTACAACAAGACCTGCTGACCCTTGGGGCGTACGAGACCACCTCTGACCTAGGGACGTGGCTAATAAAGCTCCGACACACAATTACACAGTATGTGACACCAGTGCCTATAAGACTAATGGGTGCGTCCCGCAGTGGGAACGATGATTCGAGTACCCAATTTAGTTGGGTCGGTGGATCAATGGGCCAGATTCAATCCCAACCAACTTCTGTAAGGTGAAATGGAATCGGATTTTATATGAAGATATCAATTTTTTTAATTACCTGCATCTAATACCCGAAACCGTCCCTTTAATATGAAATATTGCACGTTACTATTTTACAGTAACTACTGTACTGTATGTTAAATTTCAATATTTCTGAGGTGTGTGCAAAATAGCAGGCATGTTTTAATACATGCATTAATTTTCCCTAAGTTTATATATTTTTTTTTGTATTCAGGGAATATTTTCACAGCGTCTGATAAACCTAGAACTAAGAACAGTTATTGGCTGTTTTACTCACAAAGAACAAATATCATGCCAGTACAGTCCATAATTAGAAAAGCGATAGAAACAAACAACATACACAATTTCAGTTTGATTGCTGTAAATGATTCATAGATATTGAGAACCGTCTAAATATTTCGGAAGCTCGCCATTTAGGATTGTTATATGTATAGGCCATAGAGTTATGTACTGTCCCCGTTTACCTGGATAGTAGGCTGTCAGATATCCGCCCCCTCAATCGGATTGCCAATTATCAATCGCACCGGCACAGTTACATCAATGAAAATGGCACTGACAGATACTATCGAGATAAGAGCACAGAAATTCACAGGAAATCATTGTGGAACACACCAAAATAGACGGGGGTGCATACTTACCGTTGCTTACCTCTTAATTATCTCGGGGTTTGAGTTGACAACAGGATCACTTAAAGTCTGTTCACACAATAATCTCCGCCATGACATTTAAAAATGAACCAGAAACGAAGACGAGAACTTTGAACTGTACAAAAGCTTTATTTCTAATAAAGGGTCTGATTTTCCTAACACAACAAAATATACGTGGCTATCAGTAGCCCAAGTCAATCTGACTACGTCCTCCAGTAGGACTTGCAAAATTATTATACAACATGATATATAAAACATTTTAGCTCCCAAGAGCTCCAAATACCGTAATATTCATAACACTATTGGATTGGAAAAGGACGTCAGGGTGTGACATATATAGAGCATTTGTTTCCTTTTAATAAACAAGAGAATGATATTTATAGTCGCAAGGCCGGAGTGAACAACCTCACTCTCTGAAAACCATATGTTGACACAGCTGCGGGCTACCTTCCAGCCTGACGCATACTGGTCAAATGCGCTCCCTTCTCACACGCTATGTTACGTAAGAATCCAGCCTGCACTCTCAAGCTTTTAAATGTCTTACAAGACAACTCACATTATATTTACGCAAATCTTTCAAGTACTTTGATCACATCCTAATGGATCATTACATAAATTTCTTAAACTTGTTAACTTCAATCCAAATGTTTAAATTAGCTCTTAAATGTTTATAATAAAATCACATAAATTATTTATAACAATTAGAAATTGTTTATAATATTTGTCAAAGACAATAAAAATATTCTAAGCACGCCTTTAACATCACTCTCGTTTCATATTATTTTCAAAAATATTTACAACAATTATTTACAATATTAACATTTAAATTGTTTAAATTATTAATTTAATAAATACATTAGCCACATGTTCATTCGGTTGGTAATTTTATAATCCTGTTTAATATAATCGACCAATGAAGGTTAGTTATACATTTTAATGTCACAATCTGTTTTAATAAAGTTTTTTAATAATGATTTGTGACGGCAACCTTCATTCATAATCTTGTCTCAAATTCTTTCAAAACTCGTGTTAATTATAACAGTAAATCACTTGATTAATTTTCAACGAACTATAATAATCTTACTCCAGCGGAAAATCCTTCGCTAACAAGTTAATGCACAATCTGCACTAAAATATGCCCAAAATCATCATATATTAATCTATATGGCATTTACAACTTTCACATCACTTACAAAACTTCCACAAATAATTCTTTAACATTTATTCCTGTGGGAACTTCCTTCATATTCAAGGGCATTATATCTCAGCGACTTTCAACACGCGCTGCACTAGCGATTATACATTCATAGTTCCACTTAAAAATTTTATAATCATAAATTGTTTCAAAACTGTTTTTCTATTTAACCTTCGTAGAATTCATTCATGAACTGAAATGAAGTCAAAACTTGCCAATCACAAACAAATTTAATAGTGAATACGCTTATATACGCCTATCTGGTCTATCAAAATTTAAGACTAACATCTTAAAAGAAAATTGTAGTATGAAAATACTATCTTCAAATAAAGTGCGACTAAACTGCAAAGAAGTCGAATAGAATCCAATTAGACTGGGGAATGCAAACATCGTTATATAATTCTCTAATTGAGAAAAACTCCTAACAAAAGTACTTGACTTTAATGCATTCAATAATTCATTATTAACATTACTCTTTCACAAAATTGTCTATGATGCAATGTTCATTCATAACTGACGATAAATGTCTGTGTTGCAATCAATACAAATAACGACTAGTATTTCCAAGATCGTCGATAACGTAAGATTTTAACGCTCTAAAATCATTTAAATGTTCTTCCTTCTTGATGATGACAGAAAATTGTTCAAAGTAATTAAACTGGGGTTGAATTACTTTAATAAAGTGACACGCTGTCTGAATTTAAATCTGCCATAAAAATCATTAACTTACAGTCAAATCGTGACTACAAAAAAAAAATTAATTACTGAAAATTCTAAATATCAGTCTCAACTGATTCAAAATCGTTAACTATGCCCATGACATAACAATGTCTTAATAAATCGTCGAAAAATGCAAAACTCATCAAGGTGTACTGAGAATAAGAATCTTAACAAGAAAATAAGGCAAAATACATGAGGGTAAAAATATGGGAAAAATGGTTGCTCAAACATTACTAGGTTACTCAAATACAATAAACGTTCACGACTACCTTATCTGCCGATTGACGTTCCAGAGGAAAATTCCTCAAAGAAGACTGCTGATGGATCCATTTCACCACGTTAAAGCTGAGCTCCATGCTCGAAATAGGAAATAGCACCCTCGGAGAATCGAACTGCTTCCTTCTCCGTGAATCGCTCTGCTCCTCGAAAACGAATAGACATCCTTCCGGCAATAATCTTCTTTGTGAGTCGGGACTACCCTGACCTCTCTTGAAAAATTCCCTGAAGTTCCAGTAGACAATCATCATGACGTTTTGTAGAAATTTCCGAAGAAATTATTCATATTCAGAGTATAAAATTGTTTCTATGGCTGTTCGATGGTATTCAGCCTTTACTTACGAAACATGGGTGTAGATGGTATTCACCGCATGTTCGCTTATGTGGAATAGCAATTAGCGAAGTTCCATGTCGCTATCTTACTCCATTGAAGTATGTCCCAATTGCAATAAGCCTTCTTAGCCCTCCATTTGCTCTTCAGTTGTAGTGTCAGAAGAACAAACTGCCGTATTCAAATGCTCCATTATACTGTATTGTTCTGTAAGCAAGCAATCTGAAGTCTTTCTACTCCACTCGCAGCGTTAGCCTTGCGTTTATTCTGGCTTATACAAAAGTGTTTCTCTAGTGGCGAGATAATCACTTTTGCCAGTCGTATAAAACAGCTAATATCTTTTGAAGTACTCGGTCGAAATTGTTCAGCTATTCTCTATAATTGCATGTAGTACTGCACAATACAATTATGTTATCGTAGACCGCTAACTGTTTGAAGTTAAACTTATAGAAGCTTTCTAAGGTCCGTTTCAACTTCACCTAGTTTGACCTGTATCTCGTTACTAAAGTGGCCTCGCCACGCGTTATAAAAACGATTCTTTTCACTTGCTGTTCACTTTGATGTTTCACTATATTGAATATATAAGAAAATGACTTTCACAAATACTTCGATGATCTGAGCATTAGATCTCACAATGATCAGCGAACGAAAGAGAAGACAAGAGACTCCTCTCTTCTGCGCAAGCCCTTTTATTACCTTCTCGAGGGGCGTTACCATCCCTTCCAAAGCGTGATACTACGTCATCGCTAGAACTTCCAACTTCGTTAATACATGACGGATTTTCAAAATTCAAAAACTGAAAATAAATTTCACCAAAATTCCAAATCAATGCTTTTACTGCAAATGTATTTCCACAATTCTGCATTCAAAAAGTCATAAAAATACCATAGTTTCAGCAATCTCCGTCTTCCTTTAAACTATCGTTCATTGGTTCATGCCTCTCCTCCAATAGCATAGTTTCTTCCTCAGCAGAATTCCTCGTTTCCTGCGACTGCGTCGTACATCTTGGAACATTCTGGACAAAAATGCTGACGTCACTGAGAATCTCAGCTCAAGTAGCTTGCTGGCATAACATTTACGTCATCCGTGCTTACGTCATGACTACCCACGTCATAACTATGACAGCCATAACTCTGATCATAATTTCAAATATAGCCACCGTGGTCTCTACTTAATTCAATTACGGGGGCATTCTCCTCCCACCACGTTTTAAAAACAGTTGCAAATTGTTTTTAAACTCAATGTTACAAGTATCTCAACTCTCTTGAACACGAAATTGAATTATTACTGGCTTACTCTAGTATGATATTTCCTCTATGTTCCTTAATCATTACCTCTTCTATTCTGGGTTGTATGTGGTTAATGTATTCTTTTCTCTCTAATTCCTCTTCTGACTAGTGTTTCTATTCTCTAAGTTCTGCTGGCTCGTAGAAGGCCCTGGATCGATTACAACATCCTGCCTTTTCCTTTGATTGTCAGCTTCTTTATCCCTTAATTCTTTTAAGTATTGCTGGCTTTCTTTTTCTCTTTGCTGATATTGCTCAGGTGTCATAACCTGACTTTGAGTATTCTGGTTTCTATTTTGGTTTTGGTTATTCCTATTATAGTTACGATTATACCCATTATTGTTATAATATCTGCCTCTTCCATTATAGTTTCCTCGGTTGTAGTTCCAACCTCTTCTCTGTTGATATGGTCGGTAACCTTGTGATCTGTAATTTCTAAACTGATTATTCCTGTGAGGACCTACATTGTCAGTTTTCTCCTCCTCTGGCTTGTCAGTTTGTTGGACTTGGTCCATGTATACCGTATTGATTTCCTTATACTCTTGCCTTTGACCTTTCTGGACTACGTTAGGCATTGGACTTGTGTAGTCTAACCTTCTTAGTAATTCATCCATGCTGGATAAATCCCTGATGTTGGACGAAATTATAAGTCTCCTCACCTCAACTGGCAGCATACGAGAAATCGCATCTATTAGTTGCTCCGTGGACAATGGTGGTTGCAAAAATCTCAAGCGGGACAACTGACTCGTAAAGAAATCAGCGTACCTCGTTGGAAGAGTACCTGAGTATTTTCTTGAATATACCTCCGCTCTTAACGAATTCTGCGCTTCTATGGACCAAAATCGTTTGATTAATGCCTCTGCAAACTCGTCAAAGTTGCTGAATGTATATCTAAAAGCTCTAAACCATTCAAGGGGTCCTCCAATCAGATATCGCTCTACAATCTTCATCTCTCTCTCTCTGGGAATGTGAGCTTCGATGAAATAATCTTTGAGATTCCTTACATACTCTATAGGTGTCAAACTATCAGTGTTACTGAATTTTTGTGGTTTGTCCTCGAAATTCCTAATGACCGTCACGTTCCTTGGATATGAATCCGGATAGTTTTTCCCACTATCTCGATAATTCCACTCAGATTCCATATTCCTCTCGTCATCCTCCTCTCTGAATCTGGATACACGTTCTTCAGGAGTCACGTCTCTTTCTTCTAGATCTAGGTGACATCTTCTGGTATGCTTCCTGTTCAATTCGCAAGCTAAGCCTTCTGTATCCTTGTCGGTGATTTCTGTTAAGACTTTCTTGACTATCTCTTCCTTGTAGTTCTCCATTAAACTAGCCTCTCCTAACTTCAAATTTTTCAGTTTACTCGTCGTTTCGTTTACGTCAGAGACAACTTTATGAATTTGATCCTCTAATGTAGTTTTTAAAGTTTGCATATCCTGATCTAGTTGTGTTCTATCGTCAACTTGTTTTTCGGATAGCGAATTTATCCTGACGCTTAAATCTTTTCTAATCTGTACTACCTCATTATTAATTTCTATCTGCGTACTGGCAAGTTTTCTTTCAATCCTTTCCTGAATTTGGGTTACATGTTCCCCACTTGACTTATTCCACTCGTCTTTCCATACCGCTACGTTTGCTGTTAACATCTCGGCTATGTCTACTTCGATATCCTCTTTTAATACTCTATTGTGGTCTAATACCTGTGTTCTCATAACCTCTACGTCATACTTCAACTCTGCTAAAGACGTTGTTGTTCTAACTGATTCGTCGACTAACCTAGTCGTTAATGCAGTTATATTACGCGTACAAAGAGTTTTTGAGTTTTCGATTTCTTCCCTGACTTTATTGACATCAGTTTGGACTTTAGTGATATCTACGAAAACTGTGTTGACCTCTACCTGAATCTTAGTTACATCGCTTTGCACCTCAGTTATATCCGCATGAATATTGTTAATGTCTACCTGAACATTGGATACATCTGTTCTAGCTTTTTGAATTTCTTTCTGGACTTCCTCGACCTTGTCTTGGACAGTCGCTACATCGTTTTTGACAACAACTACTTCGGCTCTAGCACAAGCAATATCCCCTCGGACATTAGCTACATCTAAATTTAACATTGTAAGGTCCCTCTGTACCTTAGACACATCATTTTTAACATCATCAACATTTTTATGGACATTAGATACATCTGTGCGGATGTCACTTACAGTATTTTCAATTCCTAGGGTATTGATCTGTAAACGCGACATATTATCCTCCAAATTAGCAGCACTAGTTTGGATACCCTTCAAACTTTCATCTATGCTAGCTTTCAAATTACTAGCATTCTCCTCCATTCTTGCATTTAAATTACTAGCATTCTCCTCCATTCGACTAGTATTCCTGGCTTCCATCTCCTTCATACTACTATTCATGCTAGCAGACAAATTAGCAGACAAATTACTATTATTTTCCTCCATCATCTGCTTCATGTTACTATTCATGCTAGCTTTCAAGTTAGCAGACATCTCCTCTAGCATCAACCTCAAACTTTCATCTGCCATTACAATATTATTATTCAAAATGGATTGCTGTAGGGACATACATCAAAAGAGCAAAATAACAACATTTGAGCAACACTTTTCACCATATATATAATTTTTGATCAATTTTCTGTCTTAAATCTAACTTATAACTACCTTATAATTAATATTCGAAGATACTTCATGTTGAAACAAACTCAAGCACATGTTCAAATTTCTCTGGCTCACTTTAAAATATCCTAACACAAATAATTTACATTTACAATCCAAATAATTAATTTTATCTTTAATATGACTGAAGTGTCATAAGCCGGTCAAATAAAATAAGATTCCAGATTATAGGCGATTTTTCTAAGTTTCCTGCCCATTTAACTTTTCTCAAGTTGTATAAGATCTGATCTTTTCTGAGTGTAATTTTCCTAATACAATACAACATTTAATTCCTATATAATCACACTCTTAAATACTACAATTGGCCTAGACATCTAACAAAGAATCAACCTCTTTATTTGAGTCTAATCGAACCTCACGTTCTAGGTTTGTCAATCTTTCTAGTGTTCAACCTGGTAATCCAGTTTTTGTCGAATTCGTCCCACATATTAGGGTCAATCTTACTGTTGACTCATCCCCACGCTCTTGGGTCGCCAATCTTTCTGTCCCCGTTTACCTGGATAGTAGGCTGTCAGATATCCGCCCCCTCAATCGGATTGCCAATTATCAATCGCACCGGCACAGTTACATCAATGAAAATGGCACTGACAGATACTATCGAGATAAGAGCACAGAAATTCACAGGAAATCATTGTGGAACACACCAAAATAGACGGGGGTGCATACTTACCGTTGCTTACCTCTTAATTATCTCGGGGTTTGAGTTGACAACAGGATCACTTAAAGTCTGTTCACACAATAATCTCCGCCATGACATTTAAAAATGAACCAGAAACGAAGACGAGAACTTTGAACTGTACAAAAGCTTTATTTCTAATAAAGGGTCTGATTTTCCTAACACAACAAAATATACGTGGCTATCAGTAGCCCAAGTCAATCTGACTACGTCCTCCAGTAGGACTTGCAAAATTATTATACAACATGATATATAAAACATTTTAGCTCCCAAGAGCTCCAAATACCGTAATATTCATAACACTATTGGATTGGAAAAGGACGTCAGGGTGTGACATATATAGAGCATTTGTTTCCTTTTAATAAACAAGAGAATGATATTTATAGTCGCAAGGCCCGAGTTAACAACCTCACTCTCTGAAAACCATATGTTGACACAGCTGCGGGCTACCTTCCAGCCTGACGCATACTGGTCAAATGCGCTCCCTTCTCACACGCTATGTTACGTAAGAATCCAGCCTGCACTCTCAAGCTTTTAAATGTCTTACAAGACAACTCACATTATATTTACGCAAATCTTTCAAGTACTTTGATCACATCCTAATGGATCATTACATAAATTTCTTAAACTTGTTAACTTCAATCCAAATGTTTAAATTAGCTCTTAAATGTTTATAATAAAATCACATAAATTATTTATAACAATTAGAAATTGTTTATAATATTTGTCAAAGACAATAAAAATATTCTAAGCACGCCTTTAACATCACTCTCGTTTCATATTATTTTCAAAAATATTTACAACAATTATTTACAATATTAACATTTAAATTGTTTAAATTATTAATTTAATAAATACATTAGCCACATGTTCATTCGGTTGGTAATTTTATAATCCTGTTTAATATAATCGACCAATGAAGGTTAGTTATACATTTTAATGTCACAATCTGTTTTAATAAAGTTTTTTAATAATGATTTGTGACGGCAACCTTCATTCATAATCTTGTCTCAAATTCTTTCAAAACTCGTGTTAATTATAACAGTAAATCACTTGATTAATTTTCAACGAACTATAATAATCTTACTCCAGCGGAAAATCCTTCGCTAACAAGTTAATGCACAATCTGCACTAAAATATGCCCAAAATCATCATATATTAATCTATATGGCATTTACAACTTTCACATCACTTACAAAACTTCCACAAATAATTCTTTAACATTTATTCCTGTGGGAACTTCCTTCATATTCAAGGGCATTATATCTCAGCGACTTTCAACACGCGCTGCACTAGCGATTATACATTCATAGTTCCACTTAAAAATTTTATAATCATAAATTGTTTCAAAACTGTTTTTCTATTTAACCTTCGTAGAATTCATTCATGAACTGAAATGAAGTCAAAACTTGCCAATCACAAACAAATTTAATAGTGAATACGCTTATATACGCCTATCTGGTCTATCAAAATTTAAGACTAACATCTTAAAAGAAAATTGTAGTATGAAAATACTATCTTCAAATAAAGTGCGACTAAACTGCAAAGAAGTCGAATAGAATCCAATTAGACTGGGGAATGCAAACATCGTTATATAATTCTCTAATTGAGAAAAACTCCTAACAAAAGTACTTGACTTTAATGCATTCAATAATTCATTATTAACATTACTCTTTCACAAAATTGTCTATGATGCAATGTTCATTCATAACTGACGATAAATGTCTGTGTTGCAATCAATACAAATAACGACTAGTATTTCCAAGATCGTCGATAACGTAAGATTTTAACGCTCTAAAATCATTTAAATGTTCTTCCTTCTTGATGATGACAGAAAATTGTTCAAAGTAATTAAACTGGGGT
Organism: Meconema thalassinum; assembly: GCA_946902985.2. Classification (NCBI taxonomy): domain Eukaryota; kingdom Metazoa; phylum Arthropoda; class Insecta; order Orthoptera; family Tettigoniidae; genus Meconema; species Meconema thalassinum. Next base: position 180,996,771 of record OX336395.1, read on the forward strand.
TGAATTACTTTAATAAAGTGACACGCTGTCTGAATTTAAATCTGCCATAAAAATCATTAACTTACAGTCAAATCGTGACTACAAAAAAAAATTAATTACTGAAAATTCTAAATATCAGTCTCAACTGATTCAAAATCGTTAACTATGCCCATGACATAACAATGTCTTAATAAATCGTCGAAAAATGCAAAACTCATCAAGGTGTACTGAGAATAAGAATCTTAACAAGAAAATAAGGCAAAATACATGAGGGTAAAAATATGGGAAAAATGGTTGCTCAAACATTACTAGGTTACTCAAATACAATAAACGTTCACGACTACCTTATCTGCCGATTGACGTTCCAGAGGAAAATTCCTCAAAGAAGACTGCTGATGGATCCATTTCACCACGTTAAAGCTGAGCTCCATGCTCGAAATAGGAAATAGCACCCTCGGAGAATCGAACTGCTTCCTTCTCCGTGAATCGCTCTGCTCCTCGAAAACGAATAGAGATCCTTCCGGCAATAATCTTCTTTGTGAGTCGGGACTACCCTGACCTCTCTTGAAAAATTCCCTGAAGTTCCAGTAGACAATCATCATGACGTTTTGTAGAAATTTCCGAAGAAATTATTCATATTCAGAGTATGAAATTGTTTCTATGGCTGTTCGATGGTATTCAGCCTTTACTTACGAAACATGGGTGTAGATGGTATTCACCGCATGTTCGCTTATGTGGAATAGCAATTAGCGAAGTTCCATGTCGCTATCTTACTCCATTGAAGTATGTCCCAATTGCAATAAGCCTTCTTAGCCCTCCATTTGCTCTTCAGTTGTAGTGTCAGAAGAACAAACTGCCGTATTCAAATGCTCCATTATACTGTATTGTTCTGTAAGCAAGCAATCTGAAGTCTTTCTACTCCACTCGCAGCGTTAGCCTTGCGTTTATTCTGGCTTATACAAAAGTGTTTCTCTAGTGGCGAGATAATCACTTTTGCCAGTCGTATAAAACAGCTAATATCTTTTGAAGTACTCGGTCGAAATTGTTCAGCTATTCTCTATAATTGCATGTAGTACTGCACAATACAATTATGTTATCGTAGACCGCTAACTGTTTGAAGTTAAACTTATAGAAGCTTTCTAAGGTCCGTTTCAACTTCACCTAGTTTGACCTGTATCTCGTTACTAAAGTGGCCTCGCCACGCGTTATAAAAACGATTCTTTTCACTTGCTGTTCACTTTGATGTTTCACTATATTGAATATATAAGAAAATGACTTTCACAAATACTTCGATGATCTGAGCATTAGATCTCACAATGATCAGCGAACGAAAGAGAAGACAAGAGACTCCTCTCTTCTGCGCAAGCCCTTTTATTACCTTCTCGAGGGGCGTTACCATCCCTTCCAAAGCGTGATACTACGTCATCGCTAGAACTTCCAACTTCGTTAATACATGACGGATTTTCAAAATTCAAAAACTGAAAATAAATTTCACCAAAATTCCAAATCAATGCTTTTACTGCAAATGTATTTCCACAATTCTGCATTCAAAAAGTCATAAAAATACCATAGTTTCAGCAATCTCCGTCTTCCTTTAAACTATCGTTCATTGGTTCATGCCTCTCCTCCAATAGCATAGTTTCCTCCTCAGCAGAATTCCTCGTTTCCTGCGACTGCGTCGTACATCTTGGAACATTCTGGACAAAAATGCTGACGTCACTGAGAATCTCAGCTCAAGTAGCTTGCTGGCATAACATTTACGTCATCCGTGCTTACGTCATGACTACCCACGTCATAACTATGACAGCCATAACTCTGATCATAATTTCAAATATAGCCACCGTGGTCTCTACATAATTCAATTACGGGGGCAGTACCATTCAAGGACAATTATTGCCTAGGTTCATTATTCAAACTTTCACTTCGATCGCATGATACGACACAAGAAATAAAAACTTAATTTTAAAATTTCGCACAGCCGCCATCTTGAGGTTATGTAAACAATTGAACTAAATCAGATGCCAGTGCATTACAATCTGCAAAATCATTTACTGTACCACATTTCACTGCGCTCAGAGAGTTAAATCACGAGAAAAGCCTATTAAAATGTTTCAACTTCGCTTGGCCGCCATGTTCGTTTTGTACCTTACAGGTTTATGAAAGTTACATAGATAAACTTGTATCAGTACCCTTTATCACCGTACAAAATTTCAGGGGGATATCTGTAATAGTTTTGGAGATATAGAATGTCAGTGAAATATTTCGCACAGCCGCCATTTTGAGGTTATGTAAACAATTGAACTAAATTAGACTCCAGTGCATCACAATGTGTATAAACATTTTCTGTACCAAGTTTTATTACGTTTGGATAGTAAAATCGCGAGAAAAGTCTATTTAAATGTCTCAAATTCACATGGCCGCCATGTTGGTTTTGTAGTCATCAGGTTTTTAAATGTCTCATAGGTGAACTTCTAGTAGTGCGCTATATCACCGTACAAAATTTTAGGGCGATATCGGTAATAGTTTCGGAGATACTGAATGCTGGTGAAATATTTCGCACAGCCGCCATGTTGGATTGGTGAGACACAATAAAATTTGAAGGGCACGGTCGGGGTCGGCCAGAATAGAGCTATGATATTACCGAGTTTCATTGTAATCGCTCGAGCAGTTTAGAAGTTATTAGGACACACACACACACACACACACACACACGCGCGCGCGCGCACACACACATACACGCACGCACAAAAGGTGATCTCATAATCCTATTTTTTTAATAAAATGAAAATTGGCTAAGAATAACAATTAAAAATTAAAACAGTTAAAAAATAAACACATAAAACAAAAAATAAAAGTGTATATAAATACAAATATAGAAAACAAAAATATAAATATATAAATGAAAAAAAATTAAAAATGACACCTTGACGTACGAAGAGAAAATAAAAAAAACTCTTGTGTTATATGGGCATGAACCACACGAGCCAAGACTGACATATAGGGAGAGCTTTCTAAGAACAACTAACGCACTCACAATAACCGATGGAAAAGCAAGATTGCATTATTATGAACTCCTAAATCCCTTCCCTCTAGTTGGAGAAGAGTGTCTGAATCTTTACCACCAGGCTGTGACATGACAAGGGATGGCTAACATTGAAGTCCCTGAACAGGTAGACAGAAGTAGACAGATCTAGGGTTATTCTGGTAAGATGATAGTACTGAGTGATTGTGGAGAAGAACGGAACATAAAAATGCTCCACTGTGAACTGGGTCAAACATCCTGTATGGAAGATGAACTACGACAAAAATCACGGCACGCATTTGAATTCAGTAGGTCGTGTTCATAATGGCAAAATAAATCTCGAGAGTTTCCGCCAACACAAAAGTTCCTCCTTTCTCTACTAGAAAGCGCTATAGTGTCAAGGAGCTTAGATATCTAACCTCCTTGACTTTCATAGCGTTCCAAGGAACAACAAAATTCAACATGCAAGCTGTCCTTTGGGCGTCTAATAACAACGCTGGCTCCCAGCACCGAGGCCATACGATATTGTATTGTTATTAGGCCTCGGAAGCTTGCTAAGGTGGGTGAGTGATTAACGTGTGGGTCTACTAACCCCAAGCTTGCAGGTTCGCTCCTGGCCGTGGTAACTGATTTTTGAAAGGCGACAAAAATACGACACCATGTCATACGATGTTGGCATGTCAAAGAACCCATTTGAATTCAGTAGGCCGTGTTCAAGATGGCAAAATTAATCTTGAGAGTTTCCGCCAACACAAAGTTCCTAATTTCTCTAGTTGAAAGCGCTATAGTGTTCAAGGAGCTTAGATATCCAACCTCCTTGACTTCCATAGTGCCTCAAGGAACAACGAAATTCGACATGCAAGCTATCCTCTGGGTGTCAAATAACAAAGCTGGCACCCGGCACCCGAGGCCATACGATATTATATTGTTACTAGCGGACCCGTGCGAGAAATCTCGCATGTTCATAAACCACACTTTACCCAATATGTTTATAATGAGAGACTTAAGGAGAAAGGTTATGTTTTTATTTCAACCAAATGATTATAGAACACTATTTACATTTCAGTTAGAATTGTAAGTTCCACGTTCCCTAACTTAAGAAGGCAATCACTGAAAATTGGATCATCATAACACTCACCGGTTATTCAATATTTATGAAAATATACGATTTGAGTACACATTCCTTTGATTTACTGTTCATGAAATCCATGCAAATTGATAAAGGAAAGACCTCAGAATGTTAAAATGACATGAAACAGGCGTTACAGCGGCGAAAATGTGAAGTGGACAGCAATTATGGAGCGTATTGTTGTAGAGCAACAGTATCTGCAAATCGCACACTTCGTACACTTTTTTAAAAGTCATTTTTTAAAGAAATTATAGATATTTATGAAATTAGAATGCAAATCGTCAGTGGTAATTTCTATTCACTTTCATTTGAATGCTCTTTGTTCACGATCGAACGCTTGTGAGCGCCGCAGGAGGAATCTATATCACTGAAATAATATATAAGGTGCGCTCAAAAAGTAACGAGCCGGAGGCTGTAATGCGCAAACCGGTGACGACATCGGCTTGCGCATTACAGCCTCCGGCTCGTTACTTTTGAACGCACCTTGATGATTAGGCCTCGGAGAAAGCATTCTTAAATAGGATGTTATGAGAGGTACATACATGAGAGGGTGGAGGGCTCCTTATGTAGGTGGTTGTCTTGTTGGTGGCCGCGCTGCAAGGGGTGGGAGAATGGTTGGCCTGTAACAACAAATATCAGAACATTGATCAGAACTGTACAGGAAATAGCAAGAGGACTGCCACACCTTAGCTGCTCTTACCTCACAGCAATAAAACGTTTATTATTGTGCACTTCATACAAGCAGCGGTGGCATAACTGACAATTGTATTTTACAACCCAGCTTTGCGTTTAACTGCTACGGCCATTAGCTGTAATTCATACATAAATGAATTAAATTAAATGAAATTAAAATGAATAATGTAAATTAAAATAAAATAAAAATCTCAACAACTACAGAGGGATTTCCCTGGTATCAGTGACATACAAGATACTCTCCAAAGTATTGCTCACAAGAGTAGAGGTTCAACTGGATTCCTGCATTGGAGAGTACCAAGCTGGGTTTCGAAAGTCAAGGTCATGCACCGAACAGATTTTGAATCTCAAAACCATTCTCACGTACAAAAATCTAAGTGCCTCACCTTATGTTGCAATTTTCGTTGACTTCCAAAAGGCCTACGACTCAGTAGATAGAGAGTCACACTTTGAGACACTGGCTGAATTGGGGCTAGATAAAAAGACCCTGAATCTAGTGAAAGCGACTCTCACTAACACCACAGTCAAAGTCAAATTCAGAGGGGAACTGTCCAAGTGCTTCGAGGTCAGAACTGGTGTTAGACAAGGGGATGGCTTGTCTCCCATCCTCTTCAATTGCCTACTAGAAAAAGTAATTCGTGAGTGGACGAAAACTCTGAAGGATGATTCTGGATTAAGAATAGGCTACAAGAAAGACAAGTTAACAGTCCCCTGTTTAGCCTTTGCAGACGACCTTGCACTCCTATCGTCCAGTGTGGAGGAAGCTAACCATCAACTATCCTCTCTGAACTATATAGCAGCAAATGTAGGCTTAAAGATCGCCATCAACAAAACACAGTTTATCAGCAACATCAGAGATGCGCCCGAGTCAATCCCACTGGGGGACAAAGTAGTACAAAGGACTAACTCCTTCAAATACCTAGGAGAATGGATAACCCCAAACATCAATGAAGACCTGGCCATGAACGACAGATGCATCAAACTGGAGAGAGCCTACCACCTATGCAAGAATATGTACAAATCCAAATCCCTCTCATTGAATTTCAAACTCAGACACTACAGTGCTGTAGTGAGACCATCAGTACTATATGCCTCAGAATGCCTAAATATGGTCAGAAAAGGACAACTCCGGAAATTGGAGCTGAAGGACTGGAAGATTCTACGAAAAATCATGGGCCCTATTAAAGAGGAAGGCAAGTATAGAATCAGGCACAACAATGAACTCTATGAACAAGTGGAGAGCATTACAACAGCTATGAGGAAGAGGAGGCTGATCTTCTATGGTCATATTGTGAGAATGGATAATCAGAGGCTCACCTACAGAATTTTCAACACTGTCTCTAGAGGGAAAGTAACTAACGCCAAGTGGTCGAAACTAGTCAGAAAAGACCTTGAACAATTGGATATTGACCCCAGTAACATCTATGACAGGAATAAATACAGGACTTTAGTCAGAACATCACACTCTCTCCAGTCACTGACAGCAAAAGCAGTGCGTCCAGGAGTAGGTGTGAAATGGACTCAGGAGCGGAAGGACATTCACAGTGCCAGAATGAAGGAATACTGGGCTAGGAGGAAAGCTGCCAGAGATAAGAACCACGTGGTCCACAGCCGGCCCAAACGGAACTAAAAAAAAAAAAAAAAAAATTAAATTCAAAACTACGGTAAGTATAAATATTAAAATAAAATAAAATTAATGTTATAAATAATAAATTGCTTTAATCACTTTAAAAATATAAAATAATTAAAAATATATATAAAAATCTTAAACTAGAGGTAAAAAATTAAAAATTAAAATTCAAAAATCAGAAAAGGAAAATAATAATAAAAGTAAAGAATACAACTTAAAAATTAGATATTTAAAATTAACAATAGAAACTAAAATTTTACAAAATTAAAAATTAATATTTACGTTAAAAAATAACAATCATAGATAAAAAAGAATTAAATATCAATAATAAATAAATAAATCTTGAAAATGAAAAATAAACTTTAAACTTAAAACATTAAAAATAAACATTATACTTACTTAACAAAGTTTTATTCACAATGTAATAAAAATTTACAAAAAATAAAATTAAAAAAAAGATTTTTTTTTAAATAATAACAAAAATAGAATTACAAAAATATCACTTAAAATTAAATATTGAAATAAAGAAGAACTTAAAAATAAAAGCATACATAGAGTTTGGGTCTGTTACTATATTTTCTGTAGAGAGAAAATTTGCATTCAGACAAAACCAAAATTAACTGCAAACGCGGTCAATTAATTAGATTAATAATAATTGTGACATTGGCTCTAAGATACTCTAGGCGTGTCAACGCCCATAAAGAAGTTGGAGAATAATTTCTTCATACCTGCTTAAATCTACAGTACTTGGTCAACATATTAGACTAACGTTAGAATAATTATTTATGAATTATAATGTGACGCAAAGACGTCTGTGATATATCTTGTACGGTACTTGATTTTATGAATAAAATGTTCATTCTTCCATGTATATAAGGGGGAACATTCAGCTAAAGATGCCAAAACAATAATTAATATTAATTTAATAAACAACGTATGTCATAATTCTTGTATAACAATTATATACAGGGTCATTATCTATGTGCGCCCCGATAAACACGGCAAGCTAAGCCGGCTTTGACCGGCGCAGATCGCGGAAGCGCGTTCATGGTTCCGGGTGGTTGGCGCGCTCCGCTTCCTCATATCGTTAGTTCACACGTGTTTTGTCATTCATATGGACGTGTATCTTCAAAGGTTAGACGTTAGTGTTGCACGTTTAGTGAGTATTGTGATTACTGTGATTGTTGGTCATGCCTAGACACCAATTCACATTGCGCGAACGTGTGTATATCCATAATTCGTATATGAAGAGCAGAGAATCTTGTTCTGAAACAAGACGAAAATTTCGAATCAAGTTTTCAGGAAGACCTGTGCCTAATGCCAGTACAATTAGGAGGCTCGCTAACCGATTCAAGAAAACAGGCTCCTTAAATAATAATTAAAACAAGATGTTCAGGAAAGAACATATAGCCTACTTTCTCCTAAATGTATGGGTATAGTTATAACTCTTTGTCTTTATCATCTCCTAATTTCTTCCAATTCGAAGTGCAAATTGGCACACTGGATTTGGGGAGTGGCGTTCAAATAATTTACCCCAGCATTTTGCAATTTCATCAGTAAACACTCCAAACAACGTAGGTATTCAGTTTATTAACACCGACTACTTACAATAATTTAAACTTCGTTGCTCTAAACGTATCACTGGGAGAAACGTATTTAATATAACTATTACACAGCTAATTTGTAATCGCGCACGGCTAACGAGAAAGACAGGCCATGGCGCGTAAACTAAACCCTTCTGTGACGTAGGCAATGTACCGGTACTGCTTGATGATGCTTGTACGTTTAAGTCGAGAGCAATTCATAAGCAGCAGAAATGCAATATTTTATATCAATCTTCATAAAATGGACGCAGTTTAGATGTTCCGTGTGTTTTCAAACACGATAAATTATAATAATAATGTTATTGGTTTTACGTCCCTTTTAACTACACTGGCTTTTAGAGACGCCGGGGTGCCGGAATTTTGCCCCGAAGGGGATCTTTAACGTGCCAGTAAATCTACGGACACGGCTCCCTCGCATTTGCGCACCCTCAAACGATAAATTATACTGTATAGGTTTGCAAAACTACGCCTATTGAAGTTACTCCTTACAAAAATCCACGCGAACTAGGATTCAAGGGTTCGTTGTGTCTTTAATAGCTGCAACGAACAGGCTACAGTAAGTCGAGTTGTAGATTCTGTGACCTTCGTTGTGAGTTAAATTATGTGCACATTAGTATAATTAGATCAAAGAATCTTGCAGCACAGTATAGATATCATTAACTTATTGTTGTTTCAAGGGGCGGAACATAAATTAATTCGTTTATAGAAGAGATCTGCGGAATACACTACCCACCGACTAACGACTTGTATCAATACCTTCTATGAAGACAAGTGATAAATGAATACCAACGTTTATACAGGTTCAATGATGTAGACAAGATGACTAGGTACCACACCGGCAGTAAAACGAAGACCAGGCAGTGGTGCAACAGAACTACATTGCTGACGTCACGAAAACTCACCAGAGCTACTCATTCTCGTTGGCCGTGATAATCGCGCCTTATCTTGGGGATGTGTACCCTCTATCGGCAAAAATAATAACCTTCGCAATTATACTGTAGACATGGGTTCACTAACTGGCCGGTAGAGAGCATAGCTCGCATCTAGTTACATAGTTCAAGTAATTACCCTTAGATGTCACTCCGGTGGTGAATGTTGTTTTAATTAAATATATATTTTCCATTTCAAAATGCACCATATAATGCTTTATTTTATAACGTCTCAGTACTCAAGAAATAATAAATATAAAAAAATCAAGAAAAAAAGTCCAACTCTGATAGGATTTGAACCACGGCCAGCCTGTTGAAAGTCTAAGGGCTAGTCCACACCAAAATGTTTTCGTTAACTTTGTTTATGAACACTGTTCATGAACATTTTTGACTGTTCATAAACAAAATAGCGTGTTCGTTAACTTTTCGAGCATGTTCATGAACAAAATCTCTTTAACTTTTGTGAATGAAACTTTTCATTAACTTTTCGTGTTTTCGTTTACATTTTGGTTCGCGCATGCGCAAAGACGCAATTAAGGCACCATAACTGAAATTGCGATACTCTATCCTGTCTGGACCACGGCCTACAAGCCCGAGAAACTTGTACTTAATTACTCTAGACAAGGTTCATTCTGGTTCCATATTGATAAACTAATTAGTATAAACAGGTTAAAAGTTCCGCCTGATCAATACGTTTATTAATTAAGATCACTGTGTGGTCATTAATGGGACATGTTTCGAGGCCTAATTAATAGTTTTGGTCCCTTCATCAGCCGATATGACAGAGAACGATACAAGAATATTTTGCGTAGCACTTAAAAATCCCCTTAAAATTGAATCTTGTATGGTGCACCAGACCAGTTGCTAGGAATCTTATTAATTCTTTACGAGAGGGTTTCACGACATGAAAGAAAAGGCAAAACTATTGGCCTGGATAAAGATTTTTGATGCGTGGCGTCCCCCACTGTGCGTGACAAAAACCAGGGGTGTTATCTATTAGCTAACGCGGCCCCCAGGGCTGCGCTATCAATCCACCATTGGTCTGGACGAAAATATTGGTCTAGGCAAAACCATTGTGAAACCCCCGTGTGAAGTTTTACCGGAATCTTAATGTTATACCTAGCCTGCTGCATCATGAATTAATAGTTCTGACGTAAGTGTTCTCTCCAAACTTAAACGCCTTTCCAATATTTTTCTTTGCCAAACCTTGCGTCTGCGCTTTTCTCTAATTGTACTCACTAAAATAATGAAAGCTGCAGCTCTAAGTACTTTCTTCTTCCTGACCCTATCCATTATAACCTCACAAACAGTTTATTTAATGTTGAAGATGTTTGTTAACAAAAGTTTATTTGGTGTGGACATAATGTTGAAGAAGTTTGTTAACAAATGTTTAGTAAATATGTTGAGAAATGTTTTCATTAACATTGTTCATGAACATTGTTCATTAACATTGTTCATTAACTTTGGTGTGGACTAGCCTTATCGCGCTGACCACTCAGCCAATCGTGCACACTCTAATAGATCGTTAGGAACCAATACATATACCACGTTATAGCAAATCATGACTTGGACTAAACTTTTTCTTTACTGGAGTATATTTTAAACCGAGTTCATTTCATAGAAAGTTCATATATTTGTTACCACTAGCCTATATTGCATGCAACATACTGAAATTAATAAAATATAGGTCAGAACGAGAGATCAGCTGCCATCTTGTCAAATAACCGAGACGACTCAGCTTTTTAAAATCACTTCTAGACTATAATATTAAAATATAAACTTTTAATTTCAAACGGGCCACGTCGTTTCAAACAGATTAAACGATTCTTGGTTCGATAGTCGGAACTGGTGGGTCCCATGTTATGGATTATAAAGTTTGCATAATTCACACGGCCGCCATTCTGAAATGGTACAGTTGATGACCTCGTAGTTTGGGCACAAGACGCGCCTCATATGAAGGAACGTTGTTACCAAATTTGGTAAAGATCCGATTATTAGTTTGGTTGTAATGCATTATTACTTTTTGACCATTTGAGTGGCCGACATTAAGTTTTGGTAAAGATGGCGGCAATATAAAACATGACACTGAGGTGCCCTTTGCCAGTGCTACCTCTGTACCAAATTTCGTTCAATTCGGTTTCACCGTGTTCGAATTGATAGGGGGGACAGACATTCAGAGTACACACACACACACACACACACACACACACACACACACAGACTCACACACACACATACACACACACACACACACACACAGACAGACACACAATTTTTTGGCCCTGTAGTGATCTCATAAGTCTTCTTTCATTTTTTGCAAAAATCGAAAGTAGGCTAAAAATGTATACGAGCCTTACAGTAGTCGCATATGATGTGTAACATGTGACATGTTATCCTACTATGTGTGTCCCGGGAGCGGAAATCCCTTGTTAACAGTGAACTCTGTTGGTCATTGGAATAACTACTTGTAAAACTCCAGTGCCAAATCCTGACCGTAATCATAATTGTTATTTGCTAAGACGTTGTATCTTAATCGATTGATAACATATTGTGCATTTTGCAATGGAAAATTAAAAGTGTATATTGTAATATTATAGTGCAGAAGTGGCTTTAAAAAGCTGAGCCGTCTCGGTTGCAGAAAAGATGGCAGCTGATCTCTCGTTCTGAACTATATTTCACTAATTCGAGTATGTTGCATGCAATATAGCCTACATATATAAAAATAGGAACTTTGTATGAAATGAACTTTGTTTGAAATATACTCCAGTGAAGAAATCGTTTAGTCAAAGTCATTATTGGATAAGACCTATCTTAATCTATTGATAAAATTCATTTTGGGAGGACATAATTAGGTCTGTGGTTACAGCGTTGGTCTCTCAGCCGGTCGGCTGGGGTTCTAATCCTAACAGAGTTGTATGTTTTGCTTGATTTTTTATATTTATTGTTTTTTGAGTACAGAGGCGTTATACAATTGAGCGTTATATTGTGCATTTTGCAATGGAAAATTATGTTTAATTAAAACAAAGTTCACCAATGGATCTGCAGTAGTGATATCTACCTTCAACTAGTTGAACTACGGTATGCGGGAGCACGGAGGACTGGATGCGAGCTGCGCTCTATACCGGCCAGTTAGTGAACCCATGCCAGCGATGTTATTGAAAATGGCCTCATTTTGACGATAGAGCGCACTGCCAAGTATAGGCGCGATTAAAACTTAGGTGTGCAGAAGGTATATTAAATGTGTTTCTCCCAGTGATACGTTTACACCGACGAAGTTTCAATTATTGTTAGTAGTCAGTGTTAATATACTGAATTCCTACGTTGTTTGGAGTGTTTGTTGATGCGATATAGCACTCGAGGTATCGAGTGCTTATATAAAATAAGAATACAGCAAAATTAAGAAGATTTAATAAATCGTATTTGTTTTCAGCAAATATGATATAATTAATATTTTCACACCAAAGAACGACAAATTGAAGATGATTTATTGTAGGAATATCATAAATTGGGTCTCCAAATCTTGAACTAAACTGTATGCGATATACATTCTCCATAGCCGCACGACCAGGGGGTGTCAACCAGATAGGGATCATTTGGCACCATCGGTGTAGTAGCACGTGCCAGTCGTATGGAGCGCTGTATGTCGTGTATATCGTGTTGCCAACATATGCATGATACAACGTTTTAATTAAATTGCAAACATATCACTATATTTAGTCAATAAATTTACACATAATTCCTAATTGACATTTCCTTTCAATTATCTTGCTCACAGACGATAATTACGGCACTTATCATTAAATAAACATTATTTCTACTAGGTTGGCGGCACTGACCATGCCATGGCGGCTCTGTTTATGAGTTGTATGTAATAATATTGGCCGTATACAAATAAGCTAATGTTGTGTTCTATCTCATCTTTCTTATATCAAATTGTCTTCGTGGTAATGAGAAGTGAACAGTTCTTCTTCTGCTACGGCGAGTAAGTACGCTTATTTTAAGTTTTGTGTTTCTGTAGTGGCTGTGAAAAATATAGGCCTAGTTTTGAATTGATATTAGACGCAGGTGACATTCTACTTGACATATCAATTAACTTTCACTATTATTTATCCCATAGGTAGACCTACCAAATTCTGTGAACTGTGCCTATCACCGGAAGAAGGAAAAAAACAAATCGTAAATCGCTGTTCTCGAAATAGCAGAGGAATATATGGCAATTACTCTCCTAAGAAATGATCCAGTCTATGACCAGGTAAGAAGTCTGTGTTACCGTAATGTTTTGGCAGTGGGTAGTGAAACTAGGTACTGTGGGTTCTCGTAATGGATTTTTTAATAGGCCTATAATGTAGACCTACGGTAGAGTACAAGATGAATAAGGTTGGGTTCCATAAACCATTGCAACAACTTGATTACAACTCGCAGAAATATTTAAATGAGCCTATTGCATGTGTGTACTGAAGATCTTGAGGAGTGTGAATAATCAATTAATTAATTTCACATTGCAATAGAATATAAATCTCATGATTCATGACAACGTGTCTAAGCTTTAATTTTTCCCCTTCCTTGAATTTCAAATTATTACAGTATTCAAAACAGATCAGTTCAGTTAGAATAGGTAGTAATGCCATGTAGGACTGTAATTACAGGCTATTAAAACTTAACACACACACCCCATGGTCTAATAGGTCTAATGGCCTATATCATATAGTCTTACCAATGTGTAACTATATACATTAATGTGTTCTTGTCCTGTGGAACGAAGTCCAACGTGAATATACTTATGCTAAGTCATGGTGCTAAAGTAGTCGACTCGTGTAATGTTCTGCGACCCAAATACCATTCAAATGCACCTGTCCTCCTCTAATAAGCCAAGAACAAACAAATGTGTAGATGTGTTTCCTTGCATATTCATGCTATGGGCACTTTGTATTTATTTTTGTAGATACACAGGAAAATAAGCTGTACGGTTTATGTTATGGTAGGAATGCAGTGTTTGGGCTGGGTGTTCAGTTGGTCGAATTGGTAGTAATGGCAATACTGATGTAGGACTGTAATTACAGGTTATTAAAACTTAACATACACCCCCATGGTCTAATAGTTTTAATGGACTAGGATCATATTATAGTCTTACCAATGTGTAACTATTGACGTCAGAAAAGTTGGATGGCGCAGCCACGCGGTAGAATGTTGAAGCTGTAACATTGTGACTGGTGAGGTTTATTTTCATGGTGAAACATTGATGTCGTGATGGAAACAGAAAGGAATTTGTCAAATTCGAGGAGGTACTGCTCTGTATACGGTTGCAAATCGTATAAAATGGGTACGAAATCTCTTCACTACTTTCCTGTACAAAAAGTTCAGAGAGAAAGATGGGATACGGCGCTGTCAATTGGAAAACGTGTTACACGTTACATGACAGTGTGCAGTCTGAATTTTTGTGAAGACGACTTCTTTCCACAGCGTAAGCACCGATACTGTTGATTATTGATAGTTATTGTCTCTAATTGTACTCACAAGGATTTAGCTACATCAAAAATACTGATAAACTTGTAGCCTAATACTTCTGTGTCGTACATAGAATGTAATCCGTTCTTCGCAAACTTATTTTAGGGGTTCTTCCGATTGACAATAGTCGAATGGTTAGAAAACTTAAGAAAAATGCTGTCCCTAGCCTTAATTTGCCAGAGAATTTATATTCTTGCCTTTAAACAGCAATTAGGCCTATGTAGCTCAATATTTGCAATATTGAAGTATTATTTGGCTTAAATTGTGTTTTTGTCTATGATCTCCTTACTGTTGAATTTAGTTAATTAATGTGTAAAATCTTAGTTTTAAGTACCGGTTTGGAAACCCATCATCCCAGGCAGGCCGGTAACACCTATACTACTCAGGCAGATAGATCACTTAGCCGTAATTTAGAAGTTGTAGTGATTTTAAGTATACATATGCGGTAATGTAGCAGGAGACCTGATCGGCCTAGGCTATTCTAACTTTAATTAGTTTCCATTTCAAGGTTTTTCAGTTTTGAGTGCGAATAGTTGGTTTGAAAGTTGTACAACAGTAAGGAGAGTTTGTTTTGTATAGGTTTTAATTGGTATTATGGTTTATGTCGAGCTGGGGAGTGAATTTGATTTAGCTTAAAGTGTAGTTTTAGATCTGTTCCGCTTGCTTATGACAAGTTCAAATGGAGACTCCAGCTTTGTTAAATATCTGTATTTTAAATATTTAATTATATTGATAAAGAGGATGCCTCCATTTTAACTTGTCTGTGGCAAGAGATTAATAAATTTATATTCTTGCCTTTGAACAGCGAGTATGTAGGTCAATATTAGCAATATTGAAGTATGATTTGAGCATCCCAAATAACGCTTCTTTGAACCCAAAACATTCATGCAAATTCAGGGTTGCTGGATTCAATTTATTATCAGGGAGTCGTCCTTTGTGTTATGTGAGATATATACAGTGGCGGATCCAGGCCTTGCGGGGCCCTGGGCGATATGATAAGGTGGGGCCGACAACAATAGGTAATAATAAAAAAAATCAAATCAAATGGAAAATAGTTTTGCAATAATAATAAAATAAAGAATAGTTACCATACTTTGAATACACTACAGTACATTATTTTAAGAAAATGATAGAAACCTTTATGTCCCCTTGATGAAGATTATGTAAACTATGAAATATTAAAATATCACTTTGCGACTTCTTTTCCCGGCTGAAGTCTTATATTATTTCACTGAAATTTAAACTTGCTAAACAGTCACGGGAGGGCATAGCTGCACTGAAAAGAAGACTATGAATTATAACTTAGTTTGAAAAGATTGAAACTTATAATTTATTAATTAATTAAATTTTAAAAATCCTTGGCGCGGGGCCCCCAGACCGCGGAGCCCTGAGCGGTCGCCCTTCCCTAGATCCGCCCCTGGATATATATATTGTGAAATTAATAAAAACATCGACACCGCTAGGCTCCCAAGTACAGGCTTCATAAATGTAACGGCAGACAGTAAATTAACTATCTACAGGTGGGTAATATTTTTAACTGGTAGTAATTAAGCACTGCATTTAAATTGATTATAAACATATTTCTATCAATAAAAGAAAATATGTAGTATTTTGCCATCATAAATTAGAATCCATAACAAACGCACACCCTATCACTGTCTTGCTTACGTCTCGTCACTATCTCGCCGCCATATTGCAAACAGCTGACCGTAAGCTCCTCCCCCGTTTCGGACGTCATGTCCTGTGGAACTAAGTCCAACGTGAAAATCCAATAAAACCATGGAACCATTGGCCCCTATAACCCCACCCTTATCTGCCAATTTTTATTTTATACTCTTGGTAAGTTAATAAGTGTTAGGTTCTGTCGATGATATTCTGTAATCGCGAGATAGATACAAGACAAATATAATTGATTTATTGTATGCCAATGTAATGGTTGATATACCTATAGGTAGTATTTTATTCCCACACGTTATTTGCAATATTTTTCAACACGTAGGATGCCAATGTCTAAGCCTACATGGAGGGATTTTTTCATCAATTGATTCTGTAATAAGACCACCTTGTGGTGTGGTTGCTGCCACTCCTGAGGTCCTGGGCTAGTTTCCAAGCTTGATTAAGCAATTTAATTCTGGTCTGACTGTTGGAACGGTGCTCACTCATCTTTGTGAGGCAGAACTGAGAAGAGGTAGGTTCGATTCTCACCTCGGCCATCCAAGAATTGGTTTTCCAAGGTTTCCCCACTTCCTCTCCAGGCTAACGCTGGGATGGTTCCCAACTTAAGGCTACGGCTGCCTCCTTTCCAGTCCTCACCTGAATTACAGGAAGTATACACACTACTACAGATACCACAATAACACAGATTATCATACAAATCATACACTCCCCCAGGGGCTCACATCTAGTGGGACGTGGGTTGGCGACAATGGGGCCCCAGCTGAGTCCCGCATTGCTTCCACTTACTTGTGCCGGGCTCCTCTCTGTCTTCTTGCATGTCGACCTCACTTGGTCAACTCTTGTTCTCTTCCGACCCCCGCGGTATTAGGGTATCAGAGGCCTAGGGAGTCTATTCCTTTCCCGCCTTAATTGGCCCTTGTCTCATCTTTTCTGATGCCCTCCTCCTGCGAGGGGTCAGCCTTATTTTTCTTTTCTTGTTATCTCCTGCCTTCTGCTCAAGGCCCTCACTGGGCAGGGTGTATGTATCCCCACCACCTTTGGTGCACCCTGGATATTGCTACACCCTCAGGGGCTCACGGCTGGTGAGTTCGGGAGATGGCGACCCCGAGGGATTCCTGAGCTGGGTCGGTTTTTTCCCCTTTCTTCCATTGCCTCTGGGGCCTTTCGTGGCTCTCCTTCCTTCCAGTGTCTCGATCCTCATTCTTCGAGGGTTTGAGGGCATTTCTTTTCCTCCTGTCCTTTGTTTGCCTTATTCTCCTTTTGTTTTCCATTTCTTCTTCTAGTAGCCTATATAAGTTTGTAGTTAGTTTCATTTATAGTTTACATTTGATTTTCATCTTCACGATCACCCAAACCATTAGGGGCCGATAACCAAGATGTTAGGCCCGTTAAAACAACAAATATCAACAAATCATACACACTTCCAAATACATGGGGCTAAATGAATATGTTATCGAAAGCCCTAAATGAATTAATATCAAAAACACAATGATTCTTTTAAAATGTAGTTAACTTATAGTAGGTGCAAACATACACATGTCAGCAAATTCAAGTTCCCCGTTTCAAGCATTAAGTTACACATTTATTAAGTTTACTGTTTCAACATACACACTGGTATGTGTTGTAGGAATTTGCGGTTCATCGGTGTCAGCCATTACATCAAGGAGGAACTAGGTCCATTATTATGTGCTGGACCCTACTGTTATACTTTGGCAAGAAAGAAGAAAGGAACATGCCTCAACACATACTTTTAGGAGGACCAGATTTGATTACTGTATTTTTGCTAAGTTTGATCTTGGCTCTTGCTGTTATCTTCTCTTCATTGACAACTTTTTAAATAAAACATGATGAATTCTAGCAGTATTGAGTGTTTTTCTTTTATTTCATTGAAAGTCCTATTTCTCCCTTCCCCTTAACAGCACGTCATGGAATGTACTGTATTAGTGTGTGATGATAATTTTTAGTGTAGCCTACTTACTGCATTTCACCCTTCAAAATTTTTAACTGGATATATTTTAAAGGGCATATGAAATGAACTACTGTATAGATATTTTGTGATATCCAATTCTTTTTCTGTCCCCTAATGTATTTGGCACTAATTACACTAACAATTTTAGTGTGATGAGGATCTGGTTACACCACCTGATCCTTAGCATTCTCTCTTAAAATTTTACTGTTATTGCTAACAGCATCAAGCATTTTAAAATATGAATTTTCCCCCTTCCCAGTACTTTTCCTTTGTAGTTTTTTCTAATAACTAATTGGTTATAGGCCTACTTGGGCCATTTTCAAGCTGAGTAATAATATGCTGCAGGCCTTGTAGTAGCCTAATTTTTGTCACCAATGCAATATGCTCCAATTGCAACTGAAAGAAATTTAAACATGTATATTAGTGATGAGGTTATGTCCTAAATGCTGTGATTGTTCATTTCAAAGTTCTGGAATTCACAATTTCCCACTTTGTTATTTTTATTAATTTTTTCTGTTATTGGTATTTTGAATGTGATTTATTTCTTGTAGATCATATTATTATCTCCACACTTAAAAACGTGCCATAAGTATTGGGAGATTGTGATTTTCGGAACATTGAAGTGGGCAGAGCATTTAGGACGAGAATATTTAGCGGAACTAGGGGAAGGGGCAGGGCGGAGGGGAGGGGGCGGGAGGGTTAGTGTTTACGAGATCTGCTCATAGGTGGCGCTACCGGTCGACGTGTTGCTAGTACATCAGTCAACCACCAGACAGCGCTGAAGTCTTAGGTACCAAGAATTAGCATGGCTGTTGGCCATCTGTAGTAGTAGGTAATCTGTGCGCACGACCTACATACAGTACGTCGTCGTACCGATCTCCGCCACCGCGCGCGCTTATTGTTTCCGTCCCTTTTCCAAAATCACTCCCACAAAAATGTCCAGCTGCCGAGTGCCACAAAAATATCCAGATACCGAGTGGAAAGATGTTACACATCAAAAAGTTATCAGGCAACGTTGTGTTCTAAGAGAACAAAAATTAGATGAGATTGTTGTCCATTCTTTTATCAGAAGATGTCAGTTGTGTGTTACAAGAGAGGGAGGACATTTTCAGGATCGGCTATGAGCACTCTAAGTAGCCTATACATTATTGAACATGTTTGGTGAAAGTGTAAAAGTGCGAGCCACCACCGGCTGAACCAGGTACGCACGCCCACGATCTGCGCCAGTCAAAGCCGGCTTAGCTTGCAGTGTTTATCGGGGCGCACATATAGTAGATAATGACACTGAACATGGAACTCCTGTTGTTAAATGGGCGGGTCGCCATGTTAATCGCAAAACATTTCTAATTATGGCCATAGCAAGTTCAAATTGAAGTAGTTCCAACTTTGACTAGCAGATGCCACTGTCACTGACACTTAGCGGTGAACGTTGGAACTTGATAGAGCGTTTCTAAGCAACCAAAATTAACCTACAAATTTGGCCACACTCTACCAATGATAAGTTCTTTTAAATACCATAAATCTATGACATGGGACCGCCGGCTTTACTTCACCTCCGAAGGAAGGCATACTGAAGGATTTTCACGCTCTTAAAAATCCGACGACTTCGGTAGGGTTTGAACCCGCGATCTTGATCGACTACGCCACCGGAGCCATAAAAAATGTCTATAGGTTATATGATAGACAAAAAACAGTTTAATTGTTTGTCACTAGGGGGTTTTAATGTACTTTTCCGAAGGTTCCAACCTGATAAATTTTGGCTCTAGATCGCTGTAATTAGCGCTCAGTTATGAAACATGGAGTAATTGAAACATTTTTGGACAACAGTGATTCAGGTACGAATTTCAAGGCTATGGGGATAATAGCAAATATAACCAGACCTATCCCATTATGCCGCGTTCGCTTCGCATATTAGAACTTTCATAGACCAATTGTTTTGGTATCCATCTACCCTAACCTCTCACCTGGAGGCCCCAGGTTCGATTCACGGCTCCTTCAAGGATTTTTAGAAACTGACTTGAGGTCTGAAAAGGGGGGGGGGACTGAGCCTCGTGAGGACAATTGAGTAGCTGTCTGACAGTAAGGCGGTCTCATGTCATAGATTTATGGCATTTAATAGATACTTCCACTAACTAAACTTGTGTGAAGCTAAATTTCTAGGTTAGATTTCGTTGAAACGCTCTATCAAAGTTCCAACGTTCACCACTAGGTGTTAGTGACATCTGGTAGTGAAAGTTGGAACTACTGTACTTGAAATTCAACGGAACTTGTAGCTCACCCATGGGTGTCTGCTTGAAGTAGTTACATCCTCTGGCGAGCCGAACATGCCCTCGGACACTCCCGGCACTAAAAGCCATACGCTAAATAAATAAATAAATAAATAAATAAATAAATAAATAAATAAATAAATAAATAAATAAATAAATAAATAAATAAATAAATAAATAATAGTGAGGCAGCGCTCCAGTCACGGAGACTAAGACAACAGCCGAGGAGACCCGACGCGCTGACCAGGCATCACCACATAATCTGCAGGCAAAATGGCTGGGCAGCGGTCGTTTGGTAGGCCAAGGGGTTTTCCACCCTAACCTCAGCAGTTACAAACAAACCAAGCTCTAATTACTGCGATCTAGCGCCAATCTTTATCACGTTGGCACCTTCGGTGATAGTGCATTAAAACCCCCTAATGACAAACAATTCAACTGCTTTGTCTTTCTTTTAGGGTGTACTTTTTCCTGAATAATATTGTGGGTGTTTTTTTTTTACTGTGAAGGCAGTGGCTTTATGGGAGAGCGGTGAACTGAAGTTGGCAGAATTGCCTGAACATTCTACTAAAGCCTAAACCAAACGTGGCTGTCTGTGCAGCGTGCAGGATTTCCACAATTTCAGATAAGTATCAACATCATTGAAAACGATATGAGGCTGCTCTACAATCTATACAGAAATTAGACAGCAGTTATTCGAGCCGAAGGATATGAGAGAGAAGCTAGTATTCATAAAGGTGTAAGGCAAGGCTGCAACTTATTACTCATACCTTTCAATCTATACATTGAACAAGCAATGAAGGAAATTGGATAAAAGAGATTCAGGGAGAAATCATTTCAACTCTTGAGATTTGCTGATGACATCGTCACATTAGCCGACACACCAGAGGATTTGAATGAGTTTTAAAATGGAATGGACCCTGTGTCGAGGAAAGAGTTCACGATGAAAATTAATAAATGAAAAACAAAAATATTGGTTTGCATCCGAAATAATCCAGAAACCCGTATGGACGTCAAATTGTGAGGTGAATAGCTAAAGGAAGTAGGAAACTTTTGTTAAGTTATTAAGGAAGCAAAATAACCAGTAATGGACGAAGCAAAGAGCATATAAAAAGTAGGTTGGCTCAGGCAAGGAAAGCATTTCTACATAAAAGGAATCTGTCGACGTCAAATATGCATTTAGGTATTAAAAAGTCATTTTTCAAAGCCTTTGTCTAGAGCGTGGCGCTCTATGGAAGTGAAACTTGGACTGTTGGCGCAGCAGAAGAGGAGAATAGAAGCATTTGAAATGTGGTGTTACAGGAGAATGATGAAGATCCGCCGGGTAAATAGGGTTACAAACGAAGAGGTATTAAGGCGAGTGGGAGAGGAGAGATGTCTCTGGCGACTGTAAATGAAGAGAAGATATAATAATAATATCGTATGGCTTTGGATACCGGGTGCAAGCTTTGTTTTTTGATGCCCAGAGGGAAGCTTGCATGTCGAATTTTGTTGTTCCTTGGAGCGCTATGAAAGTCAATGGGGTTCGATATCTATGCTACTTGACACTATAGCGTTTTTTAGTAGAGAAAAGATGAACTTTTGTGTTGGCGGAAAATCCCGAGATTAATTTTGCCATTATGAACACGACCTACTGAATTCGAATGGGTTCTTTAACATGCCAACAATGTATGACATGCGTGCCGTGATTTTTGTCGGCTTTCAAAAATCACTTCCACGGCCAGGAGTGAACCTGCACGCTTGGGGTTGGTGGAACGACATGATAATCACTCACCCATCGTGGCAAGCTAAGAGAAGAAATAAGTTGGTAGGACACATACCGAGACACCCAGGAATAACAAACTAAGATAAGTAATAATAATAATAATAATAATGTTATTGGTTTTACGTCCATTTTAACTACTGTGGCTTTTAGAGACGCCAGGGTGCAGGAATTTTGCCCCGAAGGGTCACGGCTCCCTCGCATTTGCGCACCCTCGAATGCCAGCTGACTGCGACAGGATACGAACCTAGGGCCCAGCAAGCGAGAACGTTACCGCTAAGCCACGCAGCCAGCCTACTAAGTTAAGGAAGCAAGGAAGGGTCGAGGACTGTAGGGGTAGACCAATGTTAGAATATATTCAACAGATTGTCTCGGATGTAAGGTGTGAGATGAAACGATTAGCTCAGGACAGGGAGGCAGGGGGGATGCATCAAACCAGTCAAAAGGCTGAATTCTCAAACATGATAATAAGGGACGTTTTTAGATTGAGGTATTAATTTAGCGCTAACATTAAAATAATTCAAGCTACAGCAGTAAAATTTAGTAAACTGTCTTCTAATAACACCATTAATATTTGTTATAAATTTCAAAAGAATTTGGCTCTCTTAGCTTGGAATTTCGACATCTCACTCAGGGGTGACCATTGCCGATAGTGGTAGCTACGCTCGCTAAAGTGCAGTGCTAGGCGGACTCGGTAGACGTGGGTTCGAGCCCCAGCCGTCTTTGAAATGGTTTTCCATGGGTTCCCCATTTTCAACTCCAGGCAAATGCTGGGACTGTATCTTCTCACAGGCCACGGCTGCTTCCTTCCACATCCTTGCCCATTTCATTCGTCTTTATCTCTCATTAACTCTTCTCAAGAGGTTGGCGTCAGGAAGGCCATCCGGCCGTAAAAACCGTCCGTCACATAGAATTTTATCACATCTCATCCCCGCCCCCGTTGGAAAACGGGAATAATAAGGGGTAGACATACATATATACACTCAGGGGTGACCATTAATCACAAATACTACGATGGCTGGGCCATATTGAAAGGATGGAAGACAAAAAAAAACACCAACGATTATAATAAAGCCAGAATGGTAAGAAGATGGCCGGCCCTGTGGTGTTGGAGTAGCGCGCCTGCCTCTCACGAGGAGGCCGAGGGGTTCGAATCCCGGCTCCGTCAGGGATTTTAAAACTGACCTGAGGGTTGGGAAGGGGGGCACTCAGCCTCATGAGGTCAATTGAGTAGCTGTCTGACAGTGAGGCAGCGCCCCGATCACGAAATCAAGATTAATGGCCGAGGGGACCCGATGTGCTGATCACGCTTCACCCCAATATCTGCAGGCCAAATGGCTGGGCAGCGGTCGCTTAGTCGGCCTAGGCCCTTCATGGGATGTATAGTGCCAGAGGTTGACTTTTTTTGATGGTAAGAATACGACGTCCTGGGAGACCAAGGAATCGATGGAAAGATGAAGTGGAGGTGGACTTGCAAACAATGAACGTACGACCCTGAAGAACAGCTGTCCAAGATCGAGATCGATGAAAATCTGTGTTTGGCGAGGCCAAAGCTCTCACCGGGCTCTAATGCCAGATGAAGAAGAAGATGACGAAGAAGAAGCAGAAGAAGAAGAAGAAGAAGAAGAAATAGAAGAAGACGAAGGGGTGATCATCAATATGGATATTTACTGGTATCAATCAGCTTAATACGTAACCGACAGTAGTGGCTACGCTGGCTAAAGCACAGCATTAGGTCATGGGGCCAAGCTCTCTGCTGACTCGGTAGACGCATGGGTTCGAGCCCCACCGTCGGCTGTCCTTGAAATGGTTTTCCGTGGTTTCCCATTTTCAACACCAGGCAAATGCTGGGACGGTACCTTCTGACAGGCCACGGCCGCTTCCTTCCACATCCTTGCCCAGTTTCATTCACCATCATTCATTTCATCTCTCATTAACTCCTCTCATGAGGTTGGCGTCAGGAAGGGCATCCGGCCGTAAAAACCATCGCCACAAAGACTTCCATCGCATCTCATCCCCGACCCCGTTGGAAAAACGGGAATAATAATAAGGGGTAGACATACATACATACATACAATCAGCTTAATACGTCGGTTGCTGAGCTATTTCCAGCTCGTACACCCCGGACTGAGATCATCATATTTGAATCGGTCGAAGTTGAAAACCATTAAGTCAAAAATGGTAATTTTTTAAAGAATAAGTATTCTGAAGTATTGACCCAAGGACCTTGGAACGGCGTAGGGAAGAATTAAGTCAGCCTTCTGTTTAAGCTACACACACAACATTTTCATTTGGAGAAAAAGCACGGACGCTCACTGGCCAGGTAAAATCCATCACAAAGCAATTTGTTTTGTGGGTTTAGGCCATAAACCACTGCTACATGCAGTGCGATCAGAGGAGTAAAACATTAAGTCATTGACTTGCTGCCTTTCAGCGCCGTATTCCGTCCCTAATGTTGGCCGCACTGCAAGATTCCCGCGTGTTACAGTGCTATTGTAAATTACATTTATGTTTGACCATGGCGAAATGTAAATATTATGTCAAAAAACTTTACTATAATCAGGCTCATTATAGTACAAATTTTCATTATGATACAGTTTCTCCCACCAATCAGAGCTCAAGAAACAGTTGTGTGGCCAATTAGGTAAGGATAGCATCGCACCTGCGCTCACTTCCACGGCCTCCTGTGGCTCGTGTCATAGTGGGGTATTCGAGGAGGCCATGGTATTCTCTGCGTCCAATGCGCTGTGTTCAGTACATAAAACTGGCGAAATCTCGACAGATATTTATGAAGATTTATATTCCAACATAAAATAGTTATAATTATCGTCGAACGTTAACAGTCGTATGCAACTCGCCTATAATGGTAATTAACACACTCGTATGGAAGTTATAAAACTCGTGTCTTAATTATTGCCATTATAGGCTTGTTGCATAATGTACTATTATACAGAGTGTAAAGTGGTTTTTATGTTACAAATCCATTTTAAAATAAAATATCATGTGAAATATTCATTTTGGATGGCTATATGCCGCACTAAACTGACCATGGAGCTGAAAGGCATTAAGTCACGTGTCCAAAATTGATTTGAAGAATATGTTTATTAAATTAAAATTGATGGTAATAATAATAATAATAAATATGGGTCTGCTGAGTGAACGGGGCCAAGGATTACAAGTGGTGTATTTACGAGTTGGCAATGTTTTACAAGCTTGTGGTCTTAACGTGTGCCAAATGGGATAATTCTTTTACTCTGCGTTACGGTATTTGGTTCTTATGACTGTTATCTGAGACACACGCAACATATTACAGCAGAGGTTATATCATTCTTGAAATACTAGGGAATGATGACCTCGCTGTCCCTCCCCCTTAAAATAACAATTAACACAATAAATATCTGGTCATTACAGGGTGTCTCACAGCTTTTGGGTCAATTTGATACATGAGTTAGATCAGTGGTTCCCAACTTGTAAGGTCTTGAGGAACGAAATGGGAACTTTGGGTATGGTTGTGGGCCGCACTTTTAATAATAGTCTAATTTTCATGAAACTTAAGGCTGGATGCCCTTCCTGATACCACAAATTTTTTCAACTGAAACACCTACCCCAGCAATCAGCGGGATTCGATTTTATTGCTCAACAACTATTATACAATTCCATAAAGGAGTGAAATGAAAGATACCAAGAAAAATTTAGTTTTGATGAGGAACTCAACAATGTAATTTTATTTGAATTAATATAAAATGGCAAAAAGAGCTAAAACACTAAAGACAGACAGATATTAATAATGTTATCAAAACAAAACTTACAAAGAACAATATGGTAGTAATAAGTTTTATTTGAATAAATATTAAAAATGTATTCATTATTCCATGAGTAAAGGGACGGAGGTCTGTGACCTGCTGCACTGTGTGATGCGGCGCGTTGTATAACGGTTCGCTACCAATTCTTTATCAAATTGCTTTGTTCATTTTTAGCCTATTTTCAATTATGAACAAGATGTTCAGGAAAGAACATACAGCCTACTTTCTCCTAAAAATGTATGGGTATCGTTATAACTCTCTGTCCTTATCACCTCCTAATCTCTTCCTATTCGAAGTGAAAATTGGCACACAGGATTTGAGCAGTGGCGTTCAAACCATAATAGTTTATAATTTACCCCAGCATTTTGCAATTTCATCAGCAAACACTCCAAACAACGTAGGTATTCATTTTATTAACACCGACTACTTACAATAATTGAAACTTATTAGCTCTAATAAGGCCCATCCACAATGCGCAGTCGGCAGTCCGTAGTTGGTAGTTCTCAGTCGGCAGTCGCGGTCGTCCCCGTGTACACTATAGGCACCATACACAACACGCAGTTGCAGTTGGTAGCTGGTAGTCGGCAGTCCGTAGTTGGTAGTTCTCAGTCGGCAGTCGCGGTCGTCCCCGTATATACTATAGGCACCATACACAACATGCAGTTGCAGTTGGTAGCTGGTAGCTGGCAGTCGGTAGACGGTAGTCGGCAGTCGAAAATTTTATTCTCGACTGCCAACTACCCGTCTGCAGCAATGTAATAGCCAATCAGAGCAGATCAGAAACTGACGTCACGTTGTTGTTCTGTGTCGTGTGCAAAGAGGATATAGGCCTATAACTTCACAACCCGTAAATTTATAATCTTAAATACACGGTACAACAAAATAATCCATCTCCAAATCATCCATACTGCAAGTTTTGAGGTTATCAACAACGCCTCGGTGCGCAAGGAATAAACGAATGCCATTGTATTATTACTCCTAGCAGTCGTTAAGACTGGGTTCACTAACTGGCCGGTATAGAGCGCACCTCGCATCTAGAGGGCTGTGGTTAGCTCCAAGGCTCCTGCATAGTACAACTGAAGGCTGGTAGATGCCACTCCGGTGGAGAATGTTGTTTAAATTAAATATACATTTTCCATTGGAAACGCGTTATTTTATAACGTCTCAATACTCAAAAAACAATAAATATAAAAATATTCAAGCAAAACAATTCAACTCTGATAGGATTTGAACCCCGGCCAGCCAGGTGAAAGACGAAAACTCTCAGCCAATCGTACACTCACATATTTAAGCGCTACCAATCAAATACACACATCGTATTAGCAAATAATCACTTGGACTGAATGATTTCTTCACTGGAGTATATTTCAAACCGTGTTCATTTCATATTAAGTTCATATAATTTTTATCAGTAGGTTATATTGCATGCAACATACTGAAACAAGTAAAATATCGGTCAGAACGAGAGATCAGCTTCCATCTTGTCAAATAACCGAGACGACTCAGATTTTTAAAGTCACTTCTAGACTATAATATTACAATATAAACTTTTAATTCCGAACGAACCACGTCGTTTAGAACAGATTAAACGATTCTTGGTTTGATAATCGGAACTGGTGGGTCCCATGTTATGGATTATAAAGTTTGCATAATTCACACGGCCGCCATCCTGAAATGGTACATTTGATGACCTTGTAGGTTGGGCACAAGACGCGTACCATATAAAGATGGCGGCAATATAAAACATGACACTGAGGTGCCCTTTGCCAGTGCTACCTCTGTACCAAATTTCGTTCAATTCGGTTTCACCGTGTTCGAATTGATGGGGGGGGGGGGGGCAGACATTCAGAGTACACACACTCACACAAACACAGCCAGACACACAATTTTTGGCCCTGTGTTGATCTCATAAGTCTACTTTCATTTTTTGTATAAATCGAAAGTAGGCTAAAAAATAGGTTTATGAGATCACCTTTTGTCCGTGTGTCTGTCTGTGTGTGCGTGTGTGATGGTGTGTGTGTCGTCCCCCCATAATAACTTCTAACCGGCTGGAGCGATTTCAATGAAACTCAGTAAATTCATAGCACTATTCCGGATGACCCCGACCGTACCCTTCAAATTTTGTTACGTCTCACCAATCCAGTGCGAAATATTTCACCAGCATTCAATATCTCCGAAACTTTTGCCGATATCACCCTGGAATATTTTACGGTGATAAAGGAAGCTACTAGAAGTTCACCTATGTGACTTTTGAAAAACTGGTAACTACAAAACCCGCATGGTGGCCAAGCAAAGTTGCGACTTTTAAATAGACGTTTCTCGCGATTTAACCAACCAAACGCAATGAAACTTGGTACAGTATATGTTTATACATATTGTAATGCAACGACATCTAACTTCGTTCAATTGTTTACATAACCGCAAAATGGCGGCTGTGCGAAATATTTCACCGACAATTATTATATCTCATTACCGGTATCACCCTGAAATTTTGGACGGAGATAAAGGGCACTACTGGAAGCTCATCTTCGAGACTTTCAAAAACCAGTTAACTACAACACGAACATGGCGGCCATGCGAATTTGAAAGTTTAAATTGACTTTTCTCGCGATTTAATGATCCTATCGCAATGCAACTTGGTACAGCAAATGTTTATACACATTGTAATGCACTGGTATATAATTGAGTTCAATTGTTTACTTAACCTCAGGATGGCGGCTGTGCTAATTTTAAAATTAAGTTTTTATTTCTTGTGTGGTAATCATGCGATCGAAGTGAAAGTTTGAATAATGAACCTACGCAATAATTTTTCTTTAATGGTACATGACTCTATGGCCTATACATATAACAATCCAACATGGCGACCATCCGAATTATTTAGATGGAAATTTTGTATGTTGATATAGACAATTAACATACAGTAAGTAGGATATATGAAAATAGGCTGTATAGTTCTTCACGGAACTACTTGTTCCGAATAGAAATATGTAGTACTTTAAAACAAGCAGAGAAATATATTCTTTCATGATTTTTTTAAAATCTCTTTTTTTTTCTATAAGCTTTCCCGGGCAGCGGAAATCTTGCCCCAGCCTTGTGTTAGAGGGTCCTCAACGGAGTATATTGGGATAGGGAACTAATGGGCGGAAATGCATTTACGGTGTTATGGACGTACACAACTTACACCTCATACCAACATCGAAGCTCATAGTAATAGTTCACAGTGACGACCGTCAGTCTTAATGCATGTATTGCAACGGTGCATGAAGATTTTCTCACCCTCTCAAAGATCCCTGGTGTCTGTTGTACAAGGAGACAGGCAGCTTGGACCTCAGCAAGCAGGTCTTCATCCGTTTCTACTGGAGGTTCATAAACCAATGACTTGACATAACCTAACAGGAAAATATCCAGAGGTGTGAGATCCAGCGATCGTGCTGGCCAGGGGACAGGACCTCTCGTTCCAAACCAACGATGGATG
The DNA here is from genome assembly GCA_946902985.2 of Meconema thalassinum. Taxonomy (NCBI): domain Eukaryota; kingdom Metazoa; phylum Arthropoda; class Insecta; order Orthoptera; family Tettigoniidae; genus Meconema; species Meconema thalassinum. Next base: position 181,026,212 of record OX336395.1, read on the forward strand.
TACGTCTTGTTCAGGTGCTCGTGTAAGTTGTGTACGTCCATAACACAATAAATATGATTTTCCACCCATTGGTTTCTCCATATACTCCGTTGAGGACCCTCTAACACTTCTATCAATTTGACCCAAAAGCTTTGAGACATCCTGTATATTAAACACAAGGCACATTTAATAGTACTTTCAATTATAAGACGTGGTCAAAAAGTTTCCATTTGAGGACTATACACCGGGCATTGAATGATACAAAGCCCTAAGAAGATCCATTTACAACAAACCGCCTGTATTTCCAAGTGTCTCATGGTATTGGTCCGTATTAAGTTGTTTCATTTAAGGGGTTTGGACATCTGTACTTGGGAGTGTGTTGAAATTGTCTGATGACATGTGTTATTGTGTTGTCTCTAATAGTGTGTGTATTTATAATTCAGGTGAGGATTAGGATGGAAGCCGCCGTGGCCTTAAGTTAGGAATACTCCCGGAATTCGCCTGGAGTAGAAATGGGAAAACCACGGAAAACCACTTCCAAAATGGTTCAATTTTACCTCACAAAACTGAGAGAACCCCATTCCAGCCCACAGGCCAGAATTAAAATTTCTTGGCCGAGCCGGGAATCGAACCTGGAGCGGCTTCGGTGACGTAGTTCGTAGCATGCTGAGCTTCTTTGCCCAAGATCGTGGGTTCAAACCCGACTGCAGTAGATAGATATTTTAAGAGCGTTAAAAACCCTCAGTATGCCTTTCTTCGGAGGGGAAGTAAGCCAGCGGGCCCATGTCATAGATTTATGGCATGTAAAGGAACCTTCCACTAACTACACTTGTGTGAAGCAGAATGTGTAGGTTTGATTTGATTAATGCTCTATTAAGTTCCAACGTTCGTCGCCAGGTGCCGGTTCAGGTGGCATCTAGTAGCCAAGTTCACATTAGGTGTCGTTGACGGTAGCATTTGGTAGCAAAAGTAGGAACACACTCTAATACAGCCATCACAATTAACACCGGTTATCAGACAGATTCTACACACACCCAAAGTACACGGGGCTACATAACTGCGTTGTCGCAGCCCCTAAGCTGCGGAACCAACTAAACAACTTATGGAGACAAGTGTTTTAGAGATGTTGACCAGAAGATAGATTCAGTCACACCTGACCACTCAGGGAACAGGTGTGAAGACAATGTGTTCTCTGAACGACGTGATGCGACGCCAAGAGACGTCTTGTCCAAGAGCAAGGACTAGATACGCTAGGCTGGCGCTCTGCTAACCCACGACCTTGAGTTATTCCTGGTCTTACTGTTGATAAAAGGTGTACACTAACGTCAGGGGTGTGAAGAACTAGTACAGTCACAGCGTAATAACATATCTTATAGAACCTTAACAGCTTCGGTGGCGTAGTTGGTAGCATGCTGAACTATTGTGCCCATGATCGCGGGTTCAAACCCTGTCAAAGTCGTCGGATTTATAAAGAGCATTAAAATCCTTCAGTATGCCTTCCTTCGGATGGGAAGTAAAGCCGGTGGTACCATGTCATAGATTTTTGGCATGTAAAAGATCCTTCCACTAACTTAACTTGTGTGAAGCTAAACTTCTAGGTTAAATTTCGTTGTAACGCTCTATCGAAGTTCCAACGTTCACCACGGGTGTCAGTGATACCGGGTGGCGAAAGTTGGAGGTAATTGAAATTGAACGGAACTTGTAGCTCACCCTATGGGTGTCCCCTTGAAGCAGCTACAGCCCCTGGCGAGTCGAACATGTCCTCATTAAAAGCCATACGATAAATAAATAAATGAATAAATAAATATTTACTTTTAACATGGATATAATATTGGACAGAGGGTCTATTTAGAATTGTTGTTGTTGTTGTTGTTGTTGTTTGAGACTTCAGTATTTTGACTGGTCTGATGCAGCTTCCCATCCTCCCTGTCCTGAGTTAACCATTACATTTCTACATAGCTACCACATCTTACACCCAAGGCAATGTGTTTAAAAAACGTGACAGTCGGTCTGAAAGACTAGACTTTGTATCATTTTAAATGCTACAAATGCTGATAATGCTAGAAAGGCTCTTGACATGTTAGAAAATTACCTGCATAGTACTTATCTTGCTTATCTTGTTTCAAATTACTCGCGAACGGCAAGGGCAAAGCAAGGTCAAGCGCGCGGGATGCCGTCACGCTCACCAGAGCGCACGGGGACGTGCCCCTTCCATCCAGTATAAAAACACTTTAGTGGGCGATGTATTGAAGATAGAGATATGCTCTCACGGACTTTTTTGTAGAACTTTTCATGCTGACCAATTCTTACGCTCATAGTATATTGATATTTTTAACGGTTTGCCGTGAGTAACCTTAAGAAGCGCACGGACGCCAAGTTTGTTTTCGACTTTTTCACTGAAATCGTTACTGCTTGGCTTCCCTTGATCATACATACATTATTTTCTACAGAATCTTTCCTCGAGATAACCTTTACAGAATGGTGAAAACCGCATCAAAATCAATCCAGTGGTTCTCGAGATTACCCGTGACATCCAAGAATCGGGGATTTTTGTCTTATACTAACGAAGTAGAGATTGTCTGGGAACACATGTACCAAGCAGTACTATGACGTCACACACCTCAGTGCATCTGGGTACATTTCGTCCCGTCACCGTAACGTAACGCCAGACCCTAGCGTAACGTCGAAGTCGACAAGATCATTTAAAATGATAAAATATTCTAACCTTGTCTACCCCTACAGTTCTTGTCCTCGACCCTTCCTTCCATAACTAAGTTTGCTATCCCTGGGTGTCTTAGTAAATGTCCTACCAACCTATCTCTTCTCTTCATTAACCCTCGCCAGTAACATATCTCCTCCCCACTCTTCCTAATACCTCTTCATTTGGGGGTTACTCGATCTACCTATCCTGTAACACCACATTTCAAATACTTCAATTCTCCTCTTTTCTGCTGCTCCAACAGTCCCATGCTTCACTTCTATAGAGCACCATGCTCAAGACAAAAATAACTTCCAATACCTAACTCTCTATTCCATATCAACAGATTCCTTTCCTGTAAAAATGCTTTCCTTGCATGAGCTAACTTACATTTTGTATCCTCTTTGCTTCGTCCATCACTGTTTATTTTGCTTCCTTACAAGGGAAGTATCAGATAAGAGAGGTCGAAACCTATCTTGAAACTTTGTGGACGCAATCGTTGTACTATATGAGGACAACATGCGGAATATCAGCCGCCAGATTGAACTGCAAGGCTCCGAAATCGTACCTGGCATCCTGGTACGCAGGCATGACGGCTGGAGGAGCTAGACATCCCTGTGGCACTCGGAGTAGTAGCGAAGTGGGGCGTACAGTGAAACCTCTCTAAAAGACCACCCCTATTAAAAGACCACCTCTCTTAAAGACCGATTTTTCTTGGAACCGATTTAAAACCTCATAAGGTCAATGTATTTGTTACCTCAATTAAGGACCACCCCTCTCCCTGACCAAAGACCAGGCATTTTCTTAGTCTGACCTTTTTCAAAAGACCACTTCTCCTCTGCCTTCCCATTGGAGTGGAGATGAGAGTGATGATGTAAGCAATGGTTCTGTTGGCACAGAACTGCATCAGCATACAATGTCATTAGAAAAAGTGTTATGTAACGTTTAAAAATACAAGAAACGGCTCTCCTAGAAGATTGTTCGAACCCAGAACAAATTAATGGACTTTCGAACTCACTCAGAGATATTCTAGAAAGTGAAATTGTTAAAAAAAGATGTGCTAATCTGAAACAGATCTCAATTCGTGACTTTTTTAAATAACTAATTGTAATTAATCTGTACTAAATGTGAACCAATGCAGTGTTCCAACTATACTTTATTAATAATGCAGTATAAAATTGATTTTTAATGCCTACCCCTATTAAGAGACCACCCCTCAAAAAAGACCAGTTTTCCATGGAACCGTCACTGGTCTCTTAATAGAGGTTTCACTGTATATGCTGACTCGACCGTGTGGCTCCTTCCCACTAGCCTTGAGTGCTTGGGCGGTCAGGTCTGTCCATTCCAACATGTAAGGTACTCGCTACCTCCCATTGATTTATATGAGAGATTCGCCACATGATTTCGGAGCCTTGCAGTTCAATCTGGCGGCTGATTTTCCACACGTTGTCCTCTTACAGTACAACGATTGCGTCCACAAAGTTTCAAGATAGGTTTCGATATGTCTTACCTGATACTTTCCTTGGTAGCATTAGTGAGTATAGGCTATGTATTGTATAAAAATCACTGGTCGACAACGTGCAGTTTCTGAGAAAACGGGTCAGTTTTACAAAAACAAAATTAGAATTAACTTATGTACTACCGGTACTGAAAAATATTTTAAAATTCATTTTTAACAGCAACTGTATAAAGCAAACTCAGTGCATATGCAAAATATCACCTTAACCTTAGAATGGTAACGTTCGTCTCCGTGACAAAAACGGGATACACTTGTGCTTCCCCCACTTCTCCCTGTTGTCCAATCCCCACCAAAAAGGAAGCTTGTAGTTTAACGTGACCGTTAATCTCGAGATCATGAGCCACGGGACCTACTTTTTACGTGGAATCCGAACCACAGGACATGGCATTTCACATAGAAAATCTCACATGCATTGACCGGGAATCGAACCCGGACCGCCTTGGTGAGAGGCATTCAGCTAGACCGCTGAGCCACCACGCCCCCCAATCCCCACCAGTGTTTGGCTGTACTAAACTACAAGGATATTAGTCACCCCCCCCCCCCCCCGCGTAAAAATCAAAATGCAAAAAGAATCTAAATTAGTCAAAATCCATTAAACCCCAAAAGTCAATCAATATTAGTCAATATTTGTAAAAAAAATACCCAAAATATATGAAACAACAAAAAATCAAAATTAGCAAACGACAAAATATTAGTAAAAAAACAGAAGTCTGCTAATTCCTTTAGTTTTCCACCTGCCAACTTGACGTCAATATGGGTTTCTGATTTATTTCGGCTGCATTCCATTACTTTTCTTTCAAATGAACATGAAAATCCACAGCCTGCTTCCAGTCAACCGACTGGGTCAGGGAATGGAATGATGAAGCCCCCATCTAGTGGCGAGGATATGAATTGTGCCGGCTGCCGAAGCCTGTCGCACTCCCCTGGGGAAATGATTAAATGAATGACAGATGAAATGAAATGATAGTGGAGAGTGTTGCTGGAATGAAATTTGAGACAGGAAAATCCGGAGTACCCAGAGAAAAACCTGTCTGCCTCTGCTTTGTCCAGCACAAATCTCACATGGAGTGACCGGGATTTGAACCACGGACCCTGCAGTGAGAGGCTGGCGTGCTGCCGCCTAAGCCATGGAGGCTTCTGTTTAAAATGTATTGATTTTTATTATGATTTCTTTAGTCAAGACAGAGTCCATACCATTTAAAATCGCATTCAGTGATTACTAGGCCCGGATATTGATGGCATGTCATTTTTTTTACTGAGCAGTCTAAAACAATGCTGAAGTACATAGAAACTCCGGTCGGGCCTCCCCGTCTTCAAATATGGAATTTTTATTTTGCATCTTTTTGCATTTTTTGTGCTATTTTTCATTTTAAGAGCATATTTTTATGTTTGGTAGATTTGTTTGGTCATATTTTAGAGAAATCGGCCTTATAAGGTCATTTTTTTCCCCAATTTAGTCATATCACAGCTTTATATGAGGGAGCTACGTCTCTCAGAGTTAGCGGCAAACGACCTGCCTCACTTCAAGTACGCTCCGATCACATCAGTTGATGTTGAACGCAGCCTTTCCAGATATAAAAACTTGTTGGCTGATAACCGCAGATCATTTACATTTGACAACATCAGAATAACATTCGTAGTGCAGTGCAACTGAGACTAAAGTGAACATAAACCATTTGTTAAGTGCTAGAAATCTATTTTGATTGACTTTTCAGTTTGAGCTTAAGATGTCATTTTTGAATTATTGGTGAGTTTATTATTATAAGATATTTTTCAATTTTAAGGTGCATTTTTCGAATTTTTGAAATATTGGTGAGTTTATTATTATAAGATGATGAAATGAAATCCACAGCCTGCTTCCAGTCTCCGACCGGGTCAGGAATGGAATGAATGAAGCCCCCATAATTTTCTCCATTTCACAGTGCATTTAACGAATTCTTAGGTCATTTATTACAGTCATTTTTGAAAAATATAAGTGCATTTTTTAAACTTTTATACAGCATCAACATCCGAGCTCTAGTGATTACCGTCTTGTAATGTCTTAATTTTGCTTTATGGGGGATGGATTTCATATTATACCAGTTCCATGTGATTCTGTAGGCTCTTTGCAATTTAGAGATCATCTCTTTGTTTGCATCACGATTCAGGTCTAAATGTTGGATGTATGTCTACCCCTTAATATTCCCGTTTTCCAACGGGGTCGGGGATGAGATGCGATGGAAGTCTTTGTGGCGATGGTTTTTACGGCCGGATGCCCTTCCTGACGCCAACCTCATGAGAGGAGTTAATGAGAGATGAAATGAATGATGGTGAATGAAATTGGGCAAGGATGTGGAAGGAAGCGGCCGTGGCCTGTCAGAAGGTACCGTCCCAGCATTTGCCTGGTGTTGAAAATGGGGAAACCACGGAAAACCATTTCAAGGACGGCCGACGGTGGGGCTCGAACCCACGCGTCTACCGAGTCAGCAGAGAGCTTGGCCCCATGACCTAATGCTGCACTTTAGCCAGCGTAGCCACTACTGTCGGTCAGGTCTAAATGTTGGATAATTTCTCTTAGGTATTATTATTATTAATAGCAAATAGCTTAATATGATAATAGTGGAAACTCCCGCGAGAAACTGGCGACAACGATTCTGCGTGCCATCTAGCGGTTCGCGCAGACAACTACGAACTCGACTACAATCAGCTGGCAAGCTATGCTGTATAAAAAATAGGCCTACATGTTAGAAGTGTAACTTTTGGGCTATGTATGGGTGTTTTAATTACAAAATATAAAGTGATCCCTAGTCATTTTACAAATTTCCTCAAAACAAACAGCTGTGGGTCTACCTACTAATGTTTACGTGCCTGTATTTTTTCTATTTGGGCATACCATACTTTCTCAGAGGCGGCCCTAGGGCGGTGCGAACGGTGCGACCGTACCAGGCGTTGTCATATGGGAGGCGTAGAAAATGCAACGATAGATTGACAGCGCAAAAAAATAAAACCCTATCACCTTATTAGCACACTACTTAACCCTACCCGTCAAACTTAATTCTGTATATACTATAAGTGAGCAGGGGGGCGTGCATTTCAAAGGTATAGGCCAGACATATAACGTGAAGTTCGCACTTAACGTTGTATAAATATTAACGAGTTGAAACGAATATCTATACATCTAGGGTTCTGTCCGTCACCTGTTTTCTAGGCGTTCAATCGCGTGCGGGTGCATGTGGATTGTGATTTGTGTCTGTGTTGCAAGCTACGAGTGGAATTGAAACTTTACTTACTGTTAGAACGTTACTACTATACTAAGGTGTAGTAATTACTGTAAGATATTGGTAACATCATGTTAGTCATATTTCTTTTTTGTGTAGATAATAATCATATCTAGGCTGGTCTAAGCGCGATTATAAGCGAACAATATTGTTTAATATTAATAGGAATATTATTTTTAATATTAAAATAATAGTTATTAATAATGTTTAGTCTCCACAGGGGAGGGAGCGCCACAATGCGATCTCACACCTCCTGAAAATAATCCTACGGCTGCCTCTTTCTTTCTTTCTTTCTTTAAAACATTGTTGTGATTAAACCTATCCATTTAATCCTTTTCCAAGTGTGCTCAGTGGGTTGTGAAGAGCAGATAACTCCAAAATTCAGTCACTAAATGTGTGTGGGGGGTTTGTCTGCCAAAATGTCATGGACATGAAGATAGATTTTGCCATTTTCTGCCTGAAAGCACGCATGGGATAGAAGGAGATTAACTGGTTGTTTTCTATCAATTAATCACTCTAATGAAGGTATCTGTAACAGCTGTACGAAACTACTGCACTGACAGGTATTTCAAAGTCCTTATTAAGGCATACGGTATGTGTTTAATTCTAATTTGTATTGGTTTTACGTCCCTGTTAAGTATTGCGGCTATTAGAGACGCCGGGGTACTGGAATTTTGCCCCGAAGGTGATCTTTAACATGCCAGTAAATCTCGCATTTGCTTACCCTCAAATGCCAAATGGATCCACCAGGATTCGATCCTGCAACCTTGGGCACAGCTGGCGAGAACGTTACCGCTGAGCCACGCAGCCAGCCTAAGGCATATCTGAATAGAACGAATGATTCATCCGTGAAAAATATTCCCACTAAAAATATCAAGCTCTATAAGATATTACACGCGTAATTTGCTTTTGGAATATCTGTAGGCTAGCCAAACTGCTGTCATAAAATGCCGATAAAATGTTTTAATGACAATATACATGTATTTAATTCCTGTTACTGCCCCTTTCGGTTCAACATCCATCTCCTTTCCTTATATTATGCTACAAGAAGTACGCAAAGGAGTTAAAATCTGTTTTTCTTTGCGGTTTACGAAGTCGAATTGTGTTATTGAATAGTTCGTTCCAGTGGTTGTCTATTCGAGCCGCTAGATGGTAGAACTAAGCGCTGTCGCCGCTGCTCTGCGTGTTAAGTGGCGGGAGTTTCCACTATTATCATATAAGCTATTTGTTAATAGCAACCCTCTCCGTCTTCGCCCGGTATCTTTAACAGATTACCTAGCGAAAGCTTAAAGCGCGCAAGGACGGCAGGTCGCAGATGCAATTAAGAAAATCCGAAGTGAACAGCGAAACTCCAAACACATGTACTCTTCTCTGAGGTCTTAACTCGACACGACTAACAGTTTGATGCTGGCCTGAGAGGCTCGCTCGCTAGCTCTAAAACTCGCTCCGAAGCTAGTAAGTTAAATTGTTACTGAATGTAGATTCTTGGAAGAAATGAAAACGTTAAAAAGATATAGTGGGCGATGTATTAAAGGTAGAGATATGCTGTCGTGGACTATTTTGTAGAAATTCTCATGCTGAACAATTCCTACACTCATAGTATATAGATATTTTTAACGGTTTATCCAGCGTAAGCTTACAAGGTGCATGGACGGCGTGGTTTCCTTCGACTCAAATCACTTAAATCGTTACTGCTCGGCTTCCTTCGGTCACAAATGAATGTTTTTCTACAAAAACCTTCCTCGAGAAATCCTATACAGAACGGTGGGAACCGCATCAAAATCCATCAAATGGTTCTCAAGATTACCCGTTACAGCTATGAATCGGGGTATTTGTTTTATACTAAGTAGAGACTACTGTGTATGCTATATATGAGCCCTCGTAAAACCGAAGATTTCGACGTTGGCCATGAGATAAAACCTGACCAGTTGGCGTACAAAGGTCACGAACTCATTCCCACAAGGTGTTAGCTCAATTTATAAACTATTAATATAAACCATCAAAGAAATTTAAATATCTCGGTGAAACGATGCAGGACAATGGTCTAGAGAAAGCTGAAATAGGCGATAGGATCTCAAAAATGGAGAGAGCGTATGGGCTTACAAAAAACATCTATAACAAGAAATGCATTTCTTGGAACGCCAAAATAAAGCACTACGACACTGTAGTCAAAATAGAATGTCTGTACGCCTGTGAGTGCCTTTCAATGAACTACAGGCTAGAGGCATTGGAGTTCCTGGAAAGGAAAATCCTGCGGAAAATCATGGACCCAATCCAGAAGGAAACCGGATGGAAACTTCGGAGCAACGCCGAAGTCTATCAGAATGTAAAAAAAAAACAACTCTGCGATCATGAGGAAACGGTGGCTAATATTTCTTGGGCACGTGTACAGATTGGTCAAATCCAGATTAGCCAAGCAGTTGTTTGACTACTTCGGGAACAAAGAAACAACTACATCATGGATTAAAGAATCTCGGAAAGACCTTGAGAGATCTAACATCCCAGAGGCCCAAATGTTGGAAAGGGATACGTTTCGAAACAGTACACACAATTTGGAAGGGTTTCATGACGAGAGACGAGCTACAAAGACCGGAAGAGCTTGGACGGCCGAACAATGGCAGCAGTACAGCGATCGTATGAAGGAGTACTGGAGGCAGAGGATATTACAATTGAAATAGTGAAACTGTAGCGTGATCCTAAGTGGTCAATTCACAAGAAAGAAAAAAAAAACAACTTGATCTTCTTGTAGAGACCCAATGTTTAGACTATTCGTTCCGAGAGTTTTTACAAAATGCGGTGAATGTCCTCAGCTGGGACCATAAACCCCAGGCACAAGGCCAACATAGGCCTATCTGTGTTTCAAGATATCTCATAATGGAAGCTTGCACAGTTCTGTTATGGCTCGACCCAGCCATCTACGGAAACTTGTAGCACTTTAAACTGCCCTACCTTCATTATTAAATTCCGACAGATCTTAACTTGGACGATTCAACTTTCTGTAGTTGAGGTTCTGCTGTTCCTTTATTTGAGGACTTCAGGATCATTTAGTCATCAGCCGGAGAGAAAAATAAGAAATATATTATTATTATTATTATTATTACAGTGCAACCTGCCTTCAACGGAAACGAAGGGACTCTAAATATTTTCCATTAAACAAAGGATTCCGGTTACCGGAGATAAACAAAAAAATAAACCATGAACATACTGAGGGAAAATAAAATGGTGCACATTCAAAGTTCAGTGTTGTATTTATATATATTGTATCTGCTACGAATTAATACAGCACTGTACATATAGTGCCTGATTGGTTTGACGATAACGTTCTCGCCTGCTGTGCCCAAGGTTGCAGGATCGAATCCTGACGCAGTCTGTTGGCATTTGAGAGTGCGCAAATGTGAGCGAGCCATGTCTGTAGATTAACTGGCACGTTAAAGATAACCCTCGGAGCAACATTCCGGCACCCCGGTGTCTACAAAAGCCGCAATAGTTAAAAGGAACGTAAAATCAATATTATTATTATTATTATTGGAAAATTGACTTTCACGACCAGTGAATTAAAACACAGCAATTTTTCTGGGGTTTATGCCGTGTCTTGTGCGGGGTTTCACCAAGGGTCACCAAGCTGGCTCATCAGCGGGCTCTTGGTGTTCCGCACGCGGAACCCCAAAGGAGTAGCAAACTGTGCAATTATGAAGCGCACTTGCGATTCTTTACTGAGAGAGCTAAGAGCTCAAGCAGTCTTTCACCTCCCCATTTATTTAATCGTATGGTGAGTACAACGAGGAATTCATAAGTCCAGGTCCAAGTTCTTCAACCACAGAGCAGCACTTTCTGATAGATCAAACAGGTCGCTGGGGCTTCAGGAGTAGGCATGATGAGGGCAACGCAGAATGACATGGTCCGTGGTCTGCTCCTCTGCACGGCATTCACACATTGGAGAATCAATCCAGCCCCACTTATGGCGCAAGAAATTACAGCGCCCATGCCCAGTTCTCAGTCTGTTGAGGCGACACCATCGTTTTTTTGGGAGGTCAAATCCATTCATTTTCCGAGTTGGATTTATCTCATGGGCATTAGTACCAGATGTTGAATTTGACCACTCTTCCTGCCAGCTCCGGTTTAGGTTGAAATTGTCCCTCAAGAGTCGGCCGGCCATTACACTTGCTGGTCTCCTCGATCGAAGTCGTTGTGGCGATGGGTAACAAAATTCCTGGTGAACTGGTAAAGAGGGAGATGACCGGATCTTCTTTGCTTCTCTCAGCAGAGCTTCCTTTCTCCTCAGGTGGGGTGGTGGGATATGGCTAAGAACGGGTAACCAGTGGCGAGGTGTAGACTTGACAGTACCAGTTATGCAGCGCATGGTTTCATTCAACTTAGTATCTACTTTATGCACATGTGCACTTTCCAGCCATACAGGGGTACAGTATTCCGCTCAGAGTAGACAAGACTAATACCCGTTAATCGTAAGCAGTCAGCCGAGGCTCTCCATGAACTACCACAAAGCTTGTGTAGGATGTTATTCCTTGTAGTGATTTTGTGAGAGAGCTTGGTGAGATGTTCTTTGTAGCTTAATGTTCTGTCCAGAGTGACTCCTAGATATTTCGGAAAAGGGTTGTACTTTAGTTTATCACCAAGGAATAAAACAGATGGCTCGTAGTTTGCGAGTCGGTTGCTAAGATGGAAACATGAAACCTCAGTCATAGAAGCGCTTGGGATCAATCGCCAAGACTTGAAGAGTGTAGCCATTTTGTCCAAGTCTGCTGAAAGAATGCCTTCTCCATCCTCAAAATTTCTGCTTTGAGCTACCAGTGCAATGTCATCTGCAGAGATAAACTTAGTAGCTGAGGTTGATGGCAAGTCATGGATGTAGAGGTTGAAGAGAACTGGGGCCAATACTGATCCCTGTGGCAAACCGTTATTTAATTTTCTTTTACGACTTTTAGAATCCCCTAGGAATACAACAAACTCTCTCTCACAGAGCATGTTGGAAATTAGGTTTGCAATTTCCAAGCAGGGAATTACTTCCAGCAATTTAAGAATTAGTCCATGTCGCCAGACAGTATCATATGCACTTGTCAGGTCAATAAACACAGCTGTTGATTTTAACTTCTTTTGGAAGCCTGCCTCGATGTGAGTGGTAAGAGCCAAAACTTGATCAGTACAGCTACGATTTCTTCTGAAACCAGCTTGTTCTGGCGGGATTACATCTTCAATGAGTGGTGCAATCCTACTGAGGAGGACTCGTTCCAAGAGTTTATAAATGCAACTAAGAAGTGCTATTGGACGGTAGTTTTCAGGTCTCTGCTCCAACTTTCCAGGTTTCAGAATGGCTATCACTTTTGATCGTTTAAACTGATTTGGCAGTTTGTTAGTCTGAAGGATGTAAGAAAAAAGAGAAGTGATCCACTTTATACTATATGGACCCATATATCGAAGGAATTCGTTGTAGATATTATCTGGGCCAGCAGCCTTACCGGTCTTCAGCATTTTGATAGCAGCTTCAACTTCCTGAATAGAAAATGGCCTGGACAGATCCTCATTCTTCTGTGATCCATGTTTGAGCTCAGTGAGCTTACGTTTCACATTTTTCGTATGGCATTTATCTCTCTTGGCTCGGGTGACTTCAACCATTCTATTTGCTATGGCATCTGGACTCAAGTTATTGCACTGCTCTTTAGAATAATGTTTTCCAGTAAGTCGATTCAAGACTCTCCAAGCTTTCCTGCTAGATTTTGCAAAGTCCATGTCTTTCACTGTTGCTTCCCACTTTTCTCTCCTATTCTTGTCTAATGACATGCAGAAGCTGTGAACCTACTTCATGACTACATGTTGTTTGATATTCTTCATACTGAACCCATGTACCATTGGTTCAAGGGGTCGAATCCATGTTCTATTGGTAAAAGAAGGGAGGAAAAATACAGTCTTTAGTAGAACTTGGAAGATTTTATGCAAGAGGACGGGTATTATGTTGTGTAAGAATAAGAGTCCAGGTGGCCAGGAAATGATATCATGCGTGACGCACCGATAGGGAGCCGGTCACGACTATAAATAGAACGATCAAAACTTTCCACGGGAGTAAGCGAGAAGAGGTTTCGGAAATTGATCTTACGCAGCAATAAGATGGCAACCTCGCAGTTGTGCAAGGAGAGGAATAATTAGATTTAAGCCATTTGCGAGAATATTATTAACAAAAGAAATACATCATTGTGAATCATTTTGGAATCGAGATTTTTGTGTGGAGAAAGATGTTATAATAATTGCCCAGGAAAGAAGTGCAAACGTGGTATTACGTAATTAAAAGTTCCCCGAGACCCGAGGTGGTAGGGATTGAAAATAAAACTCAACACCCACGTATCTGAAGAGCAAAATTTATTTAATATCTCGGAATTGTACGATCGATTTTCATGTGCAAAGAAGTCAGTTTACGTTTAGAAAACGAGCTTTCCAGAGATATAAATTTCAAAAGTGTGCGACTAATGCTTCAAAAGTTAGTTATGAAAAAGACGTGGATTTTATCTTTTTGTCGCCGATTTGTATAAAAGCCCTGGCAGAGCCAGGCCAATCATGCAGTTTCCGACAGCCCGAGGGGCGCGTCAGGCTACATCAAACATCGAATGCAGTTTTAGTCCGTCCAGGGGGCGTGACGCTACAACACATCGCAAATGCAGTTATTCCGAGAGCCCGAGAGGGGGCGTCCGGCTGTATCAGTATTATTCAGTCTACCATAGGTGCCTGAGGGCACGGTGCTGTTTCGCAAATGCAGTTTACAGCAGACCTCGTGGGGAGGTGCTGCATCACAGTGTCCAGGTCATAGTACGAGAAGTATCATCATAGTATCGCCGTGTGAAGACTTAGAAAAATCCTAGTACAGGATTTAGTTCAGCAAGCGTCAGTCTTTATAGTGAAAGTTCAGTATTACAGTCAAAGTTAGGCTGCAAACTTAAAGAACAGGCGATAGGTCTTCAAATAACAATTCAGTTAAACGACAGAAAGTATCGTAACGTTTTGAAGCACCAACGACAGTGAAACAAACATTTCTAGCAAAGTTAAGGAACCCGATCAGGGTCGAACGAAATAAGTAACGCCTAGTGTACCGACAAGATAGGGACTAGAGCGAAGAATAATAAGAAGTGAAAATTTAATCCAAGACGTTGTCTAACAGGAGACAAACGAACAGTAAAAGCATTAAGCTACGAAACTAAGGAATAGCAGTAAATGCTAGGGAATCAGTCACCGATAAAGTATTCGAGAGGCCGTAAACAGGACAGACTGTATCTAGACAAACTAAATAGTGTCTAGAAACGACTTCGAGCTAGTAAAAATAGAAGCCGAATAGTCAGAAAACCGGAACTGAAGAATAGCCATTCCAGGGAGGGGTAGATTGATCGAGACTTTCATCATATTGTCAGATAGGGAGCCGATGTCTAAGAGTGTCACCCTTGGAAACGCGGAAGAAAGAAATCACGTGTGTAAGGCAAAAATCAAAGCCTCAGTGATTAAAAGCAGTGTAATGTAAATATAGTAAAATCTGTTTTAGTGTAATAATTTTTAGTGAATTTATTTGTGTATTATAAAAGAATACAAAATTGTATTCAATATGTTACCAGTGTTTAAGGTAAATAATGTGTATGTGTATCAAGAAATGTCAAGGTGTGAAATGGGATTAATCAAGATGGCTTAAACACATTAAGTGGGCAAAAATGAAACATCGCTGGAGAATTCGGTCGGTGACCGTAACATCATGTGAGTAACCATTTCATTATGTTACGTGTTGGGGAAGATTTGCGTACAATCCACCTGAGAATGAAAGAATAGGGATGTTTTTGAATAACAAATAAAAGTATAATAGCATGATCTGAACGATTAAAAATAGAGAAAGTATAAAATAATTATGTGAAATAAATAAATCCCTTGGGGAAATGTATGAAATAAAATATCAGTGTAATTGATAAATGATTTAAATATGTGAAAGCAAGCGTAACAATTATATAAATGAATGAAGATTATGATTAATTATAGAAAAGTAGTAGCTTATGAGCTCTTTTAAAAGAAGTAATACATGTTGTGAACACATGTTCTTAAGATAAAGCGATTATTGTCACGGGAGAGGATTAATATAAAATTGAGATGTAGATCAGATGTTGATTTTGAATTATCAGTTCTTTGAAAGGCAACTTGGAACTAGAGTAATAACGCAATATAGCGCATTGAAGTAATTTGTCACGCTAGGAAGGCGTTGAACCTAAATATACTTGGTAAATTAATTATGAGAGGCAGTTGGTCGTGGTAATTGAACTATGGTAAGTCCTCTAAATAGTGATGTGATCACGAGGCCATATGTGTATTATATTGTAAAAGGGTGCGAAATATTTATTATATTATGAGCGCAGGTTTAAGGCAAAGGCCGCCCAAGTCGCGAATGTTATAAGTCCTCCAGTATGGGATATGGTTCCCGAGGCAGTTGAAAGAATCGAACCTAGATTCGTCTAAGTTGAAGCCCCTAAGTATTTGTTGTTGTATTGAATTATTCTTACCCACCAATGAGGACACTTCATAATTAATAAATGCCGAGTTTAAGAGAATAGGTCTTGTGAACCTAAATATGTTGTTGAAATAAGTAAACTGAAAGCCTTGCTTGTTCAAAGAACTACAATAAGAAACAGCTGTATAAAGCCGAGGGTAGCTAGTCTCTGGTGGGCGAGACTTTGAAGTTCCTGCTCAGTGACAATAAATCACACTAAGTGACCAAGGCCAGACCCTTGCCCTTGATGTTTTGTGGTAGGCCGTCTGTTTGAAGTTATAGCCCAACAAAGTGTTTTATAGTTGTTTTAACGACCCGGTCTTCGAACCGAGGTTCTTTTAGATGAAGATTACCGCTTGCAAGTTCAGATCATTGCTTTCTTATGAGATAATGGTCTTTTAAGACAAATAATGATAAATCCCTAATGTTATGAGTATATAAGGTGGTGATTCACGAGTTTAGTGAGGACAATTAGATTCCGGGAGTGATCTTAATTTTTGACGTGTTCAAGTAGTCTTCTATAACTCGGGAGTACGCAAATGTTTTCCAATCACTGTAGTGAATTGTTGACTTGAGAGAGAGGTGGTAACCGAAGAACATTGTGAAAGCCCAAAAATTCAAGTAAATGAGTAACAGTACTTTGATAAGAATTATATATTTTTGTGATTGTAAGAGATACTCATATAATAGGAAGTGATGTGCTGTAAAAGAATAACACAGTGTATATAAAAAGGTATCGAGCCATTTGGAGCTCTTGATTTTATTGAATTTTAATAGGACACTATATGGAAGTAAAAAGAAATATGAATTTGTTGGTTTATGAGAAACCATTTATTAAGATTTAATCTTTGTTTATTATGTATTCCTTGTTCACTCTGAACAAGTATGAATTATGGGTCAGTATTTTATTTGTTTAATTTGTTGTAGTGCCATATAATTGTGGAGTTAAATGTTTTAGAGTAGGAGTTGATGTTGTTTATTATTTTGGAAGTGTATCCTCTATTTAATCCAAAATGTGTAAGTCACAGAGTGGGAGAACATACCATAATCCCGAAAATCCCGATTTGAGCATTGCTGGCATACTGTGATTTGCATATTTCATGCTGAATGGGCACAATACTCACGTTCTGGATTCCAACCAGGTACATAATATTTTCTGAAACCTCTCGGAACATTTGATTTGGTGGTTGAAATGACCCAGCTGACGAATTCATCATAGTTGCTGGTAGTTGGATCTAGATTTATAACAGATAGCTTCTGGTCAAGATCTTTAGAGAATTCATCCCAGTTTGCACGATTAATATTCCATCTGGGTACAGGTACTGAGGTCACCAGGGGTATCTTCATACCTGCTTCCAACAGAACAGGTCTATGCTGGCTGTTTGGGAAATTCGACAATATTGTACGTGTGATACTGAGAGGCTGATCAAAGCAATCCTTGGACACAAGGTCAGGGTTGTAGTCTCTTCTCCAGCGAGCAGAATGGAAAGTGCCCTTGTCTTTCAAAAAAAAAAAAAAAGAGGTATATTGGTTTTAACGGCCTGTGAATTAAAACTCAGCAATTTTTATATGCAGTGGTACGGACACCGCTGATGAGCCTATCTTGGTGTTTCTAGGCAAAACCCCACACAAGACACGACACAAACCTAGGAAAATTGCTGAGTTTTAATTATGATTATTATCCTTTCGTTTCACCAAAGCCTCCGTGGCTTAGGCGGCAGCACGCTGGCTTCTCACCACTGGGTCCGTGGTTCAAATCCCGGTCACTCAATGTGAGATCTGTGCTGGACAAAACGGAGGCAAACAGGTTTTCTCCGGGTACTCTGGGTTTCCCTGTCAAAATTTCATTCCAGCAACACTCTCCACTATCATTTCATTTCATCTGTCATTCATTTAATCATTGCCCCAGAGGAGTGCGTCAGGCCTTGGCAGCCGGCACAGTTCATATCCTCGCCGCTCGATGGGGGCTTCATTCATTCCATTCCTGACCCGGTCGGAGACTGGAAGCAGGCTGTGGATTTTCATTTTTCATCCTTTCGTTTCACCCTCTTTGGGGTACGTTGAATCAATCATTCTTCTGGGTGTTGTTCTCTACTTAGTGCTGAGTATCTCTTCATTCTTTGTGATCTTCTTTTCCTCTCTTCTTCCGAGATGATGGGTTTGAATTTTAGTGTAGATTTGTTTTGCATCCTTATATTTTCATGATTTACACTATGCAACTCAATTTTTAGCCTATTTTCATTTATGAAAAAAAAAAAGGCTTATGAGATCACCTTTTGTCCGTGTGTCTGTCTGTGTGTGCGTGTGTGATTCGTGTGTGTGTGTGTCCCAATAAAATATAAACGGCTGGAGCGATTTCTATGAAACTTAGTAAGTTCATAGTACTATTTTGGACGACACCGACCTTGTCCTTAAAATTTTGTTAAGTCTCACCAATCCAACATGGCGGCTGTGCGAAATATTTCACCAGCATTCAATATCTCCGAAACTATTACCGATATCACCCTGGAATTTTGTACGGTGATAAAGGGAACTACGAGAAGTTCACCTATGTTACTTTGGAAGCCTGGTAACTACAAAAACAACATGGCGGTCAAGAAAATTTGCGACTTTTAAATAAACGTTTCTCGCGAAACGTTGGTTAAACCAAACGCAATTAAACTTGATACAGTATATGTTTATATACATTGTAATGCACCGACATCTAACTTAGTTCAATTGTTTACATAACTTCAAGATGGTGGCTGTGCGAAATATTTCACCGGCATTCTATATCTCAAACTATTACGGTTATCACCCTGAAATTCTGTGCGGAGATAAAGGGCCCTACTGGAAGTTCATCTATGAGACTTTCAAAAACTGGTTATCTAAAAAACGAACATGGCGGCCATGCGAATTTGAAAGTTTTAAATATAATTTTCTCGCGATTTAATGATCCAAACGCAATGAAACTTGGTACAGCAAATGTTTATACACATTGTAATGCTCTGGTATCTAATTTAGGCCAATTGTTTAGATACCCTCAAGATGACGGCTGTGCGAAATTTTAAAATTAAGCTTTTATTTCTTGCGTCCTAATCATGCGATAAAAGTGAAAGTTTGAATAATGATGCTACGCAATAATTTTCCTTTAATGGTACATGACTCTATGGCCTATACATATAACAATCCAACATGGCGACCATCCGAAATATTTAGACGGTTCTCAATATCTACGAATCTATCACAGCAATCACACTGATTTTTGTTATGTTCATAGAGGCTATGAAAATAGGTTTACCTATAGGACTTTCAATAACCTGGTGATCACAAATCCAACATGGCGGCAACGCGAAATATAAATATTCACATGGACGTTTCTCGCAATTTAACCATCAGAGTGCAGTGAAACTTGGTACAGTACATCCTTATACAAATGTTAATCCACTGGCATCTAATTTATTTCAATTGTTTCCATAACCACAACATGGCAGCTGTGCGAAATTTTAAAATCTCGTTTTTACTTCTTGTGTCCTAATCATGCGATTGAAGTATGAATACTACACGTACACAATAATCGTCATGTAACAGTACATAACTCTAAGACCTACATATGTAAAAATCCAACATGGTGACCATCCGAAATATTTAGTCAGTTCTCAATATCTACGAATCTATTACAGCAATCAAAATGAAATTTTGTATGTTGATAGTGGCAATTAACATAAGTAGGACATATGAAAATAGGCTTTAGTTCTTCACGGAACTACTTGTTGTCTTTGGAAAGTACATGCTATTTTCTATGATTATGTCTGAAAAGGTAGGAAAAACATAATTATTCATGTCAAACTTTGCTTTTGTGGCTAGGACTTTGATATTTGTGACATTAACGTATTTTTATTTATTTTGCAACTTCCTCTAATCATAACTAGCAAGGACACAAAGAAAGAGAAAGATTATGTTGAATGCAATTAAAATGCATGGATCATAGTAAAATAAGTACCAGCATATATTTAGAAGTGTGTTGCTTTTCCACATGAGCAAAGCAAAGCTTATGGAACATATTGGCCCCGAAGAGGATCTTTAACATGCCAGTAAATCTACTGACACGGCTCCCTCGCATTTTTGCACCTTAAATGCCAGCTGACTGCACCAGGATTCGATCCTGCAATCTTGGACACAGAAGGCAATAACGTAACCGCTGAACCACGCTATACTGATTTTGTCAACATTACACATTCTGCCTATAGTTTTTGAAACATTTTTAGCCTACTTTTCACATTTTGCAAAAATGAGGAAAAAGTAGACTTATGAGATCGATCCGGGAAAATGTGTGTCTGTCTGTCTGGCTGTGTGTGTGTGTCCCCCCCCCCCCCCCCTATCAACTCCTAAACTGCTGCAGCAATCAAAACCAAATTTAGTATGAGAAAAGATGTGGACCGGAATATTTCACGTCCATATTTGAAAATGATGTCAGTGCTACCAACTGCTGAAAAAACGCACTAGAAATTTGAGCTCCATGTTGGATATCTTGCAAGGTATGCATGGGAGCTATTCCTAAATTGGCACACATGTAGATAAGACTATTTCAGTTTAATTTCCAAGAGGCCAACCATGACAGTGTTGCCAAAATAATGTTAAGCCTTCTGATAGGTCCAATGTTTAAATGCATATAACTTCTACACTATCAATTGGATTTCAACCAAATTTTGTATGTAATATCTGTACATAAACATATATGACTGAGCGTATTCTTAAGGCCACCAGGGCTGCCAACTGTTAATAATTGCTCTCTCTATTTTCTTCATCCAAATACCTATATATCAGAAAGCATGCAAGCCAACAGCTTTAAACTATGCACACGTATATTCTGACATTTTAGATTAATTTGGGATAACTTATATACGTCAGTTCTACCAACATTATTATAAACCTGCTGATAGTACCAATTTTTAAATACATGTAACTTCTATACTAACAGTTGGATTTCAACCAAATTTCGTATGTGCTATGTGTACCATAACAGATATTACTATTAGTATTGTTAAGAGCAATCAGGGCTGCCAACTGTTAATAAATGCTGTCTATATTTTTTACCCTTATATCAATATATCAGAAAGTATGCAAGCCAACAGCTCTATACTTTGCACACGTATAGCACCTGACATTCTAGATTAATTTGGAGTAATTAATACAAGGCAGTGCTGCCAACATGATTCTATGCCTGCTGATATGTCCAATTTTAAAATACATGTAACTTCTATACTAACAAATGTATTTCATCCAAA
Source organism: Meconema thalassinum (assembly GCA_946902985.2). Taxonomy (NCBI): domain Eukaryota; kingdom Metazoa; phylum Arthropoda; class Insecta; order Orthoptera; family Tettigoniidae; genus Meconema; species Meconema thalassinum. The sequence continues at coordinate 181,047,453 of OX336395.1, forward strand.
ATTGGCACAACAAGATATAATATTTCAGATTATTTCTGACCAGCACACGCATGACATTGTTGGCAACATGCTTTTACGCGTGCTGATAGATCCAATGTCTAACTGCATGTAACGTCCATTGGACTTCAACCAAATTTTGTATTCTGTACCTTAAGAGATGGAACTAAGAATATATTCAGTCACCAGGGCTACCAACTGTAGTGCTCTATTAGGCTACATTATACCAGGTATATTTTGAACTAATTAGATACTTCGATATTACCAACTAAATTCCGTCATTATTCTAGATAGGTTCATATTTTGTAGAATAATCATTGGCATGAAAAGTAGGCTGTATAGTTCTTCACGGATCTTCTTGTTTCTTTTTTGCCACGGGCAGTTTCTGACGTAATGTACGGTACTGGTGTTTCAGGATATATATACTGACTTCTGGCGTGCGAATCTTGATTTAACTTGAACCATGCTGTAATTCCGTGTTGCGAAAATGTGCTTGAAGTAATTTATCAGGAGCGTTGTCGCAGCCCCCAAACTAAGGAACCAACCAACCAAACCATCTTTAGGATGCAGTCGAGCACATGTCCTGCGTGGTCAATTGCACGGGTGCAGCTCCACTCCTTCAAGGTGTCGCAATTTCCTATTCATGAGTATATAAGACGAGGCGTGTTTACGGGACTGTGGTTTATGGCAATAAAACAGAATGGTATAATATGCCTTTCACTCCATGAGGAAGTCCTTTGCGGTCATGGCATGATTAATCACTGCGGATATGGATGGTTTGCTGGTATGTGTAGAGAGTCCTCTACCCTCGAAGTCTAAACTCTCACTGAGGCAGCTATTAATAAACTGGGTGTCTTCGAAATGTGAGTATACCAAAGAAGATATGCTACCCCATAAATTAACTTCAACGAAGATTGATAGAAGAAGAATTTTATGGATCCAAGAATTTTTGACGGGTCGTTCCCAGAAAGTGAAAGTCGAAGGTCTATTCTTGGATGAAATTACTGTAACATCGGGTATCCCTCAGGGTAGCGTGATCGGACCTCTGTTATTTCTGACGTTTATAAACGACTTACTAAATGGGATTTGCAGAGACTGTCGATTGTTTGCGGATGATTGGGTAATATATGGAAAGATACATGACTCACAAAATAATGCAGTACTTCATGATGATAAGAACCTGGTCTATAAGTGTGCGATTGAAAATAAAATGAAAATAAATACAAGAAAATGTAGTCTCATAACAATAGGGAAAGAGGGAAGGCAAGATTTTCAATATAACATTGGCTCGGAAATATTCGTACATGCGGAAGAAGATTCATGCAAATATTTGGGCGTTCACGTAAGGAATGATATGAAATGGAGTAGTCATATAGGATTGTAGTTTCTAAAGCTCACAAATCTCTGCACTTTGTAATGAGGAAGTAGCACCTCTGCTAATGAAAATGAAAATCCACAGCCTGCTTCCAGTCGACCGACCGAGTCAGGGAATGGAATGAATGAAGCCCCCATCTAGCGGCGAGGATATGAACTGTGCCGGCTGCCGAAGCCTGTCGCACTCCTCTGGGGAAATGATTATATGAATGACAGATGAAATGAAATGACAGTGGAGAGTGTTGCTGGAATGAAATTTGCGACAGGGAAAACCGGAGTACCCGGAGAAAAACCTGTCTGCCTCCGCTTTGTCCAGCACATATCTCACATGGAGTGACCGGAATTTGAACCACGGACCCAGCGGTGAGAGGCCGGCGTGCTGCCGCCTAAGCCACGGAGGCTCCATCTGCTAAAGAATTAGGATATTTTGTCACTTGCAAGACCTATTGTGAAATACGCCTCGGCGGTTTGGAATCAATATCAAGCAGGGCTCATCAATGAGTTGGAAATGGTACCAAGAAAGACCACTAGATTTGTGCTCAGTGACTTTAATCCCAGGAGCAGTGTGCCCCATATATTCACAAAACTCAGGTGGGAATCACTTGAGGCTAGGAGGATGAAATCTAGACTCTGCGCTATGTACAACACGTATACAAATAAACCAGTACGGGGTGAGCTTAGCAAACGTATGGGAAATCCACCTTACATGAGTAGGAGTGATCATCCTTTCAAAGTTAAGTACCGACCGCAGCGTACAAATTATGGTAAACATTCTTTCGTAAACCGTGACATCGGTAACTCGAACTCTCTACCTGCCGCAATTTTTAGAGCCTTACCCCAAATATATAGGTGTGTTTAAGAAAAGACTGGCGATTTGTGTAAATACTCCAGTTTAATTGTTATTGAATTGTTACGTACAATTGTTTTTTCTTATGTATTCCCAATTTATCACCAGGTAACACACCTCCAATTGCATATAAATGAATTAATGATTGAATGAATCAATCAAGCAAGCAATCAATGGAAGTTCCAGATCAACTGGGCGGAGATGATTTGTAATGCGGAGGTAATTAAACGATTAGGAAATAATAAGTCTTGATGATAAAAAAATATCAAAAATTCACGTGATGGGGCATCCAGAAAGATTACAGTACCTGGTGAAGTTAATAGACTCGTCATAAAAATCTTGTATTTCTGAATTAAATAGTAACGCACAGAAGTACACTATATGAAATGCCTGAACTGACTGCAGATTACAGTATTCTTGGGAGGTGTTAGCTCCTATACTACCAATGTTAAATTTCCATACTTACGAGGGAAGTACCCCAGCTCGAACGGCTAAAACCGACTGGCAGTGCGCTTAACATACGAAGATATGTCTGTTCTACTACCCATCACGGGCATTTATCTGTAAAACCCCGCATTAGTGTACAATCAGTATTTGGAAGTTACGGCGTCCAAAGATTGCAGAAACCCAATTCTCAGCAGAAACTACCGTGCAACAGGCAATTCGGACCACTATATTAGAGGAAATCCAGAAAGCCTCCGTGGCTTAGGCGGCAGCACGTCGGCCTCTCACCGTGGGTCCGTGGTTCAAATCCCGGTCACTCCATGTGAGATCTGTGCTGGACAGAACGGAGGCAGACAGGTTTTTCTCCGGGTACTCCGGTTTTCCCTGTCAAAATTTCATTCCAGCAACACTCTCCATTATCATTTCAATTCATCTGTCATTCATTTAATCATTGCCCCAGAGGAGTGCGTCAGGCCTTGGCAGCCGGCACAGTTCATATCCTCGCCGCTAGATGGGGGCTTCATTCATTCCATTCCTGACCCGGTCGGAGACTGGAAGCAGGCTGTGGATTTTCATTTTTCATATTAGAGGAAATCCATTCCTAGCAATTGGTTAGACCTTTAACGTATATGTGGTAACTTAACAAAAAGTTTGCAGAAACACAATTCGCAGCAGAAACTACCGTGCAACGGGCAATTCGGACCATTACATTAACAAGAAACAGATGTGGTGCAGTATCATCTGGCAAAAGGTTGAACACTTGCGTGCAACATGAAATCTTAACACATGCAGTACCGTGTTGACATAGTCATCTTTTCCACAATAGAAGATACTGTGTTGTCCTCCATTCGACGTCGAAGTGTTAATGTGGAGTTGCAATGAAGTGATTACACATCAGCGGACTGGAACAGTACGCACCCTTAACAAGGGCAACATGTACACATACTCAATTATTTACAATGTTCCTGCATTGCGATAGTCCAAACTCAAATGCCACGGTGATCACATTATCACATACTCAGATGGCGCTGGCGACCGAACACGTACTTTTACAGATGAATGCCATTGATAGCTATTGGCATAGGTTCAACTGAATACTTTAAACCCACTTTCAGTTGGTTTTCGTCGTTCGAGCTGGAATACTTCCCTCGTTAATCGGTTTTCTCAGGAATTGTTATCCCACATGTACCCGATTTGGTGAGCTATTGACCCTAGAACGGTAGCGCTAATTGCAACATTGTTATCGGTGGCGCTTCGCATCGGCGATGACTACGATACTAGAAATTGATAATAAATACCACTTACGTCAACTTTTAAGTCACTCTCTAGACCTGCAGAATGGGGACTTTTTTTTGAATAATTTAGTTATTTTTGTATTATTTTATTGACTTTGAATAATTTTTTTATTTATTCATTTTATTGGATTTTTTGAGCTGTTTTTCACTACTTTTGACTAATTGTGATTGTTTTATTTTTGGATTTTGACCAATTTTGATATTTTGTGTTTCTTTGGACTTTTTACCTTTTTTGACTAATATTTTGTAGTTTGAATAATTTTGATTTTTTGTTGTTTCATATATTTTCAGTATTTTTTTAAAGTTTTTGAGCTCTTTTTGACAAATATTGACTAATATTGATTGACTTTTGGGGTTTTATGGATTTTGACTAATTTAGATTCTTTTTGCGTTTTGATTTTTTAATGGATTCTGACAATTTTTTTTTGGGGGGGGGGGGGGTGACTAATATCCTTGTATTTAAGGACTGCCAAACACTGGTGGGGATTGGACAATAGGGAGAAGTGGGGGAAGCAGTAGTGTATCTGTTTTTGTCACGGAGACCAACGCTACCATTCTAGGGTTAAGGTGATATCTTGCATATGCACCGAGTTTGCTTAATACAGTTGCTGTTAAAAATTAATTTTGAAATATTTTTATGTTCGACCCTGACTATTATATTTCAGAAAACTGTACTGTAATGAGGCTCATTATAACACTATTTTTCATTATGAAACAGTTTCTCCTACCAATCAGAGCTCAAGAAACAATTGTTTGACCAATTAGATAATGATAGCTAGCATCGCACCTGCACTGAGTTCCAAGGCCTTCTAATTTAAATTTCACTGCGTGGCCTAGTGTCATAGTAGGGTAATCGAGGAGGCTATGGCATTGTCTGCGTCCCATGCGCTCTGTTCAGTACATGAAACTGGCGAAAACTCGACAGATATTTATGAATATTTATGTTCGAACATAAAATAGTTATAATAATTATCGTCGAACATAAACCGTCGTATGCAACTCGCCTACAATGGTAATTAAGACACTCGTATGGAAATTAAAAAACTCGCATACACTCGTTTTATAAACATGCTCGTGTCTTAATTATTGCCATTATAGGCTCGTTGCATAATGTACTATTTCAGTACTGGTAGTACATAAGTTAATTCTAATTTCGTTTTTGTAAAAATGACCTGTTTTCTCAAAAACTGCACATTATCGACCAGTGATTTTTATACAATATACTAATGCTGCCAAGGGAAGTATTAGGTGAGACAGGTCGAAACCTATCTTGAAACTTTGTGGACGCAATCGTTGTACTAAAAGAGGACATCGTGTGGAAAAACAGCCGCCAGATTGAACTGCAAGGCTCCAAAATCATGTGGCGAATCTCTCATATAATTCAATGGGAGGTAGCGAGTACAGTATATGTTGTAATGGACAGCCCTGACCACCCAAGAACTCAAGGCCGGTGGAAAGGAGCCGCACGCTCCAGTCAGCATATACGCCCCGCCTCTCTACTACTCCGAGTGCCACAGGGATGTCCAGCTCCGCCAGCCGTCATGTCTGCGTACCAGGATGTCAGGTACGATTTCGGAGCCTTGCAGTTCAATCTGGAGGCTGATTTTCCGCACATTTTCCTCTTATAGTACAACGATTGTGTCCACAAAGTTTCAAGATAGGTTTCCACCTGTCTTACCTGATACTTCCCTTGTAAGTCTACTGAGTAACTGCCTATGAAAATGGAATAACAATTATATACTATAAGGCGTGATCAAAAGACTGACAGTCAGTCTGAAGGACTAGACTTTATATCATTTTAAATGCTACAAATGCTGCGTGAAATCAAAGTCCGTTAGCAAGTGCAAACCAAGGTCAAAGGAGGTAGCTGGCTGGATGACGTCACGCATACCGGAGCGCGCGGGGAAAGGAGGAAGCTCAAGTAGTACTATAACGTCACACACCTCAGTGCATTCTCGGTACATTTCGTCCCGCCACCGTAACGTAACGCCAGACCCCAGCGTAACGACGAAGTCGACAAGATCATTTAAAATGTTAAAACGTTTCCGTTTGAGGGCTACCGGGCGTTGAATGCCGAACAAAACGCACACCGGATGGCTGTTTGCCACCAGCATCTGATGTGTTCTAATGTTGCAGGCCACGAAAGCTGATGGCACCACTAGGAACTGGAACCGACGTCGCAGTGGTGTCATCCATCGTCCCCTCGTCCCAAGAAGTTCAAGAGCCAACTATCCACTGGAAAGGTGATGCTCACCCTGTTCTTCGATTACTTGAGCCCATTGCTTATTGATGTCAAGGAACCTAGTGTCTCCATCACTGGGGAACGGTACTGTGCAACACTGAAGAAAGTACGGCGTGCAATTAAGGTGAAACGTCCGGGAAAACTTTGACAAGGGGTGCTGCTTCATGATAACGCACGTCCCCATACCGCGAAGGTACCTCAACTCAAGTGGGAGACACTCGAGCATCCGTCTTATATTCTTGATCTCCCCCCATGCGATTATCACGCCTTCAGTACCTTAGAAAAGGCGTTGAAGAGTCGATGATTCCTGTCGGACGAGGATGTGGAGCAGGCGGTTACGCACTTCTTCACGCAGCAGAACACAGTGTTTTACCATCCGCGGATCTTCAGTCTGGTGTATTTTCGGCATGAGTGCCTCAATGCTCACAGTGGTTTAGTCTGATTGGCGTACCGATCCTGGACTGTGCGATCGTCAAACTGATCACCCCTTGTACTTAAAAATATTTAAAAAAATCAATTTCTATAAACGTAAAGTCTCCGTGGCTTAGGCAGCAGCACGTCGGCCTCTAACCGCTGGGTCCGTGGTTCAAATCCCGGTCACTCCATGTGAGATTTGTGCTGACAAAGCGGAGGCAGACAGGTTTTTCTCCGGGTACTCCGGTTTTCCCTGTCACACGTTCATTCCAGCAACACTCTCCACTGTCATTTCATTTCACCTGTCATTCATTTAATCATTGCCCCAGGGGAGTACGACAGGCTTCGGCAGCCGACACAGTTCATATCCTCGCCGCTACATGGGGCCTTCATTCATTTCATTCCCTGGCCCAGTCGGTCGACTGGAAGCAGGCTGTGTATTTTTCATTTCTATTAACAGATGTATGAAACAAGGAAGGTATCACCTTAGGCCTAATAATGAAAGAACTTGAACACTTATTGAATGCACAGCTGTTCAGTTAGCCCTAGGAGTGGCAAGGCGATGAGTGTAGCACTCACTCACTACCTTTCCATTCCTTTCCAAAAATACACTTCGCTTGTTAGTTGTCATTTTGTCAGAACCATTCGCAGGAGCGATATCCGCTTCCGCACGACTGTTATCTGCATCCGCTCGTTTGTTATCCGAATCTACTGGCATTACAATAATATTTTCTATTAGATAAAGTATAAAGCATTAAAGAAGCCTCCGTGGCTTAGGCGGCAGCACGCCGGCCTCTCACCGCTGGGTCCGTGGTTCAAATCCCGGTCACTCCATGTGAGATCTGTGCTGGACAAAACGGAGGCAGACAGGTTTTTCTCCGGGTACTCCGGTTTTCCCTGTCAAAATTTCATTCCAGCAACACTCTCCACTATCATTTCATTTCATCTGTCATTCATTTAATCATTGCCCCAGAGGAGTGCGTCAGGCCTTGGCAGCCGGCACAGTCCATATCCTCGCCGCTAGATGGGGGCTTCATTCATTCCATTCCTGACCCGGTCGGAGACTGGAAGCAGGCTGTGGATTTTCATTTTCATAAAGCATTAAAGCAACGCATTTAGACATTAGAGGAGAAAGTCGTTCCCCTAAGCTATGTACATGCCATGTGCTATGTTTAAAATGAATTTTATACAGCCAGAATTGTAACCCTTTACAGTTCGGAGTGTTAATTATGGTTAATGACATAATTTGATTGGGATTAGCTTAAATCGTCATCTTACATTTATGATGACAAAAAACATAACTGAAAAATATGATATGTCATTAACATCCGGGTCCTAGTAATGATATTAAACAAGTTCTGATTGTATTCTAAAAACTATCCACAAATTTACTACAAACATTATCCGCAGCTTATCCGCTATCTGCACAGTGATGCAAACTGTATCCGCATGGTGAAAAATGTTGCGGATATCCGCGCAGGGTTTTAGCTACTGTACAGTAGACAAGCCAGCAGCTGGAATGTTACGGAGCCGATGATATGAAGTGTAATATAGCAGCACGTCTCGCCACATTAAACTCGTGTTCATTAGCATTCCTTCCTTCACTCACGTGCCACAAGAATCCCCCATTCAGCTGCTTTACTCCGATCCATTCATCTGGAGCCACTCACAGACCGTGTGGGATTTTTATTATCTTGTGTGTAGGAATACACAAATGTTAAATCTGTTCTTATCTCGATGAGACCATTGTGAAGTGGAGTTGTTGATCCTTCGGGGGTTTTGGAACATGGTGGTCATTATAGCCTAGTGAGCAAAACTTGTCTGATAACCTGTGTCACTGTGATGTCTGTACTACTGTGTGTGTATTTTGTGATTGAGGTAGGATATGGGTAACAAGCGGCCGTGGCCTTATGTTAGGTACCATCCCGACATTTACCTGGAATAGAAGTGGGAAACCTCTTCCATGTTGGCTGTGATGGGAATCGAACCCGCCTCTTCTTCGTCCATATCGGGAGTTGAATTGATGATATATTTTGACGATCAATACTACTACATTTTCGTCCACAAAGTCTGCGATTCTTGGATGTAACGGGAATCTCGAGAACCCCTAGATGGATTTTGATGTGGTTTTCACCAATCTGTAAATAATTTATCGAGGAAGGTTTGTGTAGGAAAAAGAAATCATTTATGACAAAAGGAAGTCGAGCATTACCGATTTCAGTGAATCGTTCGTGCGCCTTTTAAGCTTAGACTTGGTAAACCGTTCAAGTATCTACAGTACAGTATATATTATGAGTGTAAGAATTATTCAGCAAGAAAAGCTCTACAAAAAGTCCGTGACAGCATAGCTCTATCTTTAATACATCGCGGTTTCATTTCCGCCAATAATCTCAATTATGTGGAAATTTAAATTACTCGCCTTGGAGTGAGCCTATCACCCCGGCTTCGGCCAGCATCAAACTGTCGAGTCGTGTCGAGTTAAGACTCCAGAGAAGAGTATAGGCTATGTGTTTGGAGTTTCGCTGCTCACCTCGGCTTTTCTGAATTTCCTCTGGAACCTACCATCCGTGCTCCTTTTAAGCTTACGCTGGGTAAACCGTTAAAGATACCGGGCGAAGCTGGGTTGCTAGTTAACTATAAATTTGGAAAAAATCGGTGATAACGAGTAGAAGCGGTCTCCTTGTGAGATAATGTTCGAGTTTGGTTCCTTAGTTTAGGGGCTGCGACAACGCGGTCATGTAGCCCCGTGTACTTTGGGTGTGTGTAGAATCTGTCTCATAACCGGTGTTAATTGTGAAGGCTATATTAGTGTGTGTTATCTGTTTTAATTCAAGTAAGGACTGAAGAAAATAATTTCAAGTAGTTCCTACTTTTGCTACCACGACACCTAGCTTGCGGACTAGGCTGCTAGATTGCACCGCAGTCTACATCTGGCGGCGAACGTTGGAACTAATAAATCAATTCTAACCTACAAATTTTGGCTTCACACAAGTGCAGTTAGATGAAGGTTCTTTTTCATCCCATAAATCTTTGACATGGGACCACCGGCTTTACTTCCCTTCCGAAGGAAGTCATACTGAGGGATTTTTAACGGTCTTAAAAATCCGACGACTTCGGCAGGGTTTGAACCCGCGATCTTGGGCATAGAAGCTCAGCATTCTACCAACTATGCCACTGAAGCCGCCAAAAACGCAGGTTCACTATGCACACCTCTGACTGTATATTCAACCCAGCAATCTTTCCTGTCAAGGCGTTTTTGCCTTCTGAACCCAATGTTGCAAGATCGAATCCTGGGCACTTGAGGGTGCGCAAATGCGAGGGAACTGTGTCAGTATATTTATTGGCACGTTAAAAATCCCCTTCGGGGAAAAATGCCAACATCCTGGCGTCTTTAACCCTCTATAGGTCAGTGGTCTGTATATTTACCACCATTTTATGTTCGAACATAAATATTCATAAATAAGCACAATTTATATTGTTACGTGCCACCCCCTAGTGGCACTTTTGTTAACTGGATTACGGTGGGTTGAAGCACAACACAGATTGTTCCTTTAAAGAAATAATTAACTTTATTGTGGCCAGAAATATACACCACTCAACAGCAAATACAAGCAATTAGAACCTTACTCCAGTTTCCTCAAGTCTCTCCCTTGAGCGCTCTTGCTCCTTTCACTTTGTCATGCAGCTAATTCTCCACTAATGAGACCCGTGGAATACCTGCACCGCTTCCTTATGTACACAAATTACAGTTACTTACGATAACCTGCTACACGCCTCTTCGCTGTTCACAAACTGGGAAACAATGTCACTGGATTTCGTAACTCGCACGGCACTTCCCCACAAAACCTCTGTCGCTCAGTGAAATCACACTCGCTCAAAACACAGGCAGTCCCCTGTATGCTTCTCACTCCCTCGCTGTCAAGAGAATCAGCTTCACCAGGGGTTTCGCAAGTTACGTCACCACACTTCTGTCGCTCAGGATAAACGCTCACACTAGCTAGAAAAACACACAAACACACTGCTTGACAGGTCGCTCTTATATAGCAGGCCGGTGACTCAATAAATGCTTCTAGACCCAACCAGGGTTCACGGCTTCTCGAGGTTTCCATCACTGGCTGGGTCACGAATATTCTGGACCATCCCTTTGTCCTAGTAGACCTGTTGCATAAGGCGCACGCAATACACTGAGGCAGAGCAGCCCAGCCCTGGGGCAGTTGTGACACATGCGGCGAGCGATGAAACAAACTCACAGCCGTAACACCACCCCCTTCCTAAAAGGCTGATCGTCCCGATCAATCATTGGTCCGTCTGTGTCCCTTCGTAGGCTGCCAGGCGATCTCGATGCACGATCTTCATCTTCGCCCTCGGGCTCCGCTGGATCTTGTAGACGACATCGATGCGTCTGTGTCCCTTCGTAGGCTGCCAGGCGATCTCGATGCACGATCTTCATCTTCGCCCTCGGGCTCCGCTGGATCCTGTAGACGACATCGTTGATCCGTTTCACGACTCGGTACGGGCTCTCCCAGGACTTCTGCAGTTTGGGTGATAGGCCTTTCTTCCGTAATGGGTTGAAGAGCCAGACCAGGTCGTCCTCGTGGAATCCGCCGGCATCCGTCTGTTGGCCGTATCGGGTCTTCATTCGGTCGGTCTCGATCCGCAGTTTCCTCCTCGCGAACGCGTGCACGTCCTCCAGTTGGTCGACCAGTTCTTGACAATACTAGCTTACCGGGACCGGATCATTCCCAGGTCGGCCGAAGGCAAGATCGACAGGTAGACGGAGCTCCCTCCCAAACATGGCCCGGGCTGGTGTGCACCCGGTGGCTTCATGCATGGCGGCGCGGTAGGCCAGGAGAAATAGTGGAAGATGTTTGTCCCAATCCCTCTGGTGCTCGCTGACGACTATTCGGAGATGGTTCTCGATGGTGCGATTGAATCGCTCTACCATCCCGTCGGACTGAGGGTGTAGCGGCGTTGTCCTTGTCTTCCGGATTCCCAGCAGCTGGCATAGGTTCTGGAACACCTGCGACTCGAAGTTCCTCCCTTGGCCAGAGTGCAGCTCCAGGGGTACTCCGTACCGGCTGACGAATTCCTTCACCAGGGTCTCTGCAATCGTCGCGGCTTCTTGGTTAGGGAACGCATACGCCTCCGGCCATTTGGTAAAGTAGTCGCTGACGACCAATATGTAGCAGTTCCCTGCCTCGCTTAACGGGAATGGCCCAGCAACATCGATGGCCACTCTCCCCATGGGGCCGCCCACGTTGTAGGTCTTTAGTGGACCCCGTCGTCTTCGTCCTGGGCCCTTGCTGGCTGCGCAATCGTGGCACCTCGCGCAGTGGTTCTCCACGTCAGTTCGGCATCCGATCCAGTAGAACCGCTCTCTCAGCTTCTCCAGGGTCTTCTTTATCCCTAGGTGTCCACCAGATGATCCTCCACGGACTTCCTTCAGGACTTCCTCCGTCATAGCCTTTGGAACGACGACTTGTTCCCGAGATGTCTTCCCGTCGGTGCTCTCCCAGGTACGGCATATGAGGCCATCCCTCACAACCAGCGAGTCCCACTGCGCCCAGTAGGACTTAAAACATTGGGCTGCAGTCACTCACAATGTTCCACCCGGGTCTGGGGACACAGGCTCTCTTCCATTCAGCTATCAGTGCCAGGTCATCATCTTCTGCTTGTGCCCGCGTGAAAGATTCGCAGCTCCAGTTCCCTTGAAGTTCCACAGTAGTCCGTCGGCACTGTATCCCGGTGTTCTCCTCCCTCCTAGTACAGAAGGTGCAGTCTTCGGGGCACGGTCTTCGTGACAGGGCGTCGGCATTAGAATGCAATTGGCCTTTCCTGTGCTGGATCTCGAAGTTGTACTGTTGAAGCCTCTCTAACCACCGCGCGAGTTGACCCTCGGGCTGTTTGAAGTTCAGGAGCCACCGCAGGGATGCATGGTCGGTCCTGATGAGAAATTCTTGCCCGTACAGGTACTTGTGGAAGTGTTCGATGGTCTTCACGATGGCGAGCTGTTCCTTCCTGGTGACGCAGTAGTTCCTCTCTGGCTTTGACAAGGCTTTGCTGAAGTAGGCCACTACTCTCTCCTTGCCGTCCACTATTTGCGACAAGATTCCCCCTATACCAAAGTCGCTGGCATCGGTATCGACGATTAACCTTGTTCCAGGTCTGGGGTAGGCCAGACTAGGCGCGGTGCACAGAGCCTGCTTGAGTTGTTCGAAGGCACTGTGGCATTCTGCTGTCCATGTGAAGAGTTGGTCCTTCTCAGTCAGTCGATGCAGTGGTTTGGCGATGTCGGCGAATCCTCTCACGAAGCGACGGTAATAAGTGCAGAGTCCCAGGAAGCTTCGTAGTTGGGACTTGTCTTTCGGAACTGGCCACTCCCTCACAGCTGCGGTCTTTTCTGGGTCGGTGCGCACCCCTTCCTCGGAGACAATATGCCCAAGGTACTGGACCTGCTTCTGGAAGAGCTGACACTTCTTGGGGCTCAACTTCAGCTGGGCAGCCCGTAGCTTCATCAAGATCTCCTTCAGGTTGCTGTAGTGCTCCTCGAAGCTTTTTCCCAGAATGATGACGTCGTATAGGTAGACCAGGCAGGTCTTCCAGTGTAGTCCCCTCAGAATGGACTCCATTAGCCTTTCGAAGGTCGCAGGGGCGTTGCACAGACCGAATGGCATGACGGTGAACTGCCACAGCCCGCTGCCCACAGAGAACGCCGTTTTCTCGCGGTCCTTAGGGTGGACCTCCACCTGCCAGTAGCCACTCAACAAATCCAAGGTGGAGAACCATCTTGATCCTGATATGGTGTCTAGCGTGTCGTCGATCCGGGGTAGAGGGTAGCTGTCCTTCTTCGTGACGTCGTTCACCCGCCTGTAGTCCACGCAGAATCTGGTGGAACCGTCCTTCGTCTTCACTAGCACGACCGGAGAACTCCAAGGAATATGTGATGGCTCGATCACCCCTTGCTCCTTCATCTCTTCTACCATCCGGTCGACTTCGGCTTGCTTGGCGAGCGGGACACGTCGTAATGGGGCCCTAATCGGTGCGCTGTCCCCAACGTCGATTCTGTGCTGGACCAAGCTTGTCCTGCCGAAGTCTTTGCTCCCCACGGAGAAGATATCCTGCAATTCGTGTAGCAGGTCCCGAAGTTGGCGTGATTTTTCCTCGTCTAAATGGTCCTGGGATCCTTGGTACAGCTTCTGTAGTTCTTCTGGCAGGGCGCGTCTTCTTCGGTTGTCCGTCTGCAGGTGTCCGTCCGTCGTGTCTGTGATGCGGGCAATCCAGGTAACGGGCTTGCAGACTCCTAGGTTGGTGTCCCGGTGAACCGTAATATCGTAGTCGTTCAGGTTGGACAGGCGGACGTACGGTCGAGACGTCGTGATGATGAGAGTCTTGGCAACTAGCAATCCTTTTGTCTGGATGTCCTCATATTTTGGCTCGATGACAGCCGCCAGTCCCTCAGCTGTTCCGTCGACAATTACGGCAGCGCTGACTTCCGTCCTGGCGGGAACGATGACGTCCTCTCTCAGCCTTACTCGTCGTGCGGCGACGGCCTCGTGTGCTGGTTGCAAAGCAAGTTCCTCACTTCCGAAATGCAGAGTATTGGTACTCAGATCCAAGATGATGTTGTTCTCGTCCAGGAAGTCCAGTCCGATGATCACTTCATTTGATACGTCAGCCACAAGCACTGGATGCTTTACCGCCCGTCGACCAATGACGAACTCCAGTGATGCTTCGCCATGTACCGGTGCAGTCTCTCCAGTCGCGGTTATTAGCTGGAGGTTCCTTTGTGTGGGTTGCAGTCTCCACTTCGGGATCACGGTGGGACTGACGATGGTCCTCGATGCTCCCGTATCGATTAGCATGGGCCAGCTCTCCCCGTTGACGACTCCGTCGACCATCAGGCTGCTATTACCCCCTCCGTAACTGCGTCACACGAACTTGGGCTGCCGGGGCTTTACGACTGTCACAAGCCAACCTTTGCCCTCCAAGGCTGGCTGATACTTGCTTTCCTGGGCCGCGCGGTTTCCCTACGACTGACTGTCCCGACGGGAACCCTTGGCGGCGACGATCACCGCAGTCCTTGCTCAGGTGGCCTCTCTTACGGCAGGTCCAGCAGGTCGGTAGTCCTCTTCCGGGCCGCCTCTCCGTATGTCCTTCGGCTACGTTTTTGTTGGTGGTACTGCGACTCTTGAAGAACCGGCCTAGCGCCTCCATCAGTTCATCGGCCAGGGGCTTGGTCTTGTCGGCTTTGGCTGGTTCGTCTACGTCCACCTGACGCACCCGCGCGCGCATTCTAGATACCTGCTTTGCCATCTCGAACTCAAGTGCGTGGCTCAGCGCATCTGCCAGGGTGTTATTGCGCGCGAGTCGCAGCGCCTGTTGAGTGTCCGGGTCCCGTAGCCCGTCGGTGAAGGTCTGCGTCGCAATCTGTTCCTGAAAGTCGGCCGGCGCTGTTGGATAGGCGAGCCTTACGAGGCGTGCGATGTCCATCTCGAACTCCTGCAGGGTTTCCGCGTCCGTTTGCACCCGGGTCCGGAGCTGCATCTGGTAGGCCTGCTGAAGATGGCTATCTCCATATCGGGACTTCATATGGGCGATTAGTGAAGCGTAGTCCTGGGATCCAGTCGGGATGGCCTGAAGGACGTTAAGAGGGTCCCCCCTCAGCGCTATAATGAGAGCTGTTGCCTTTTCCGTGTTGTTCCAGTTGTTTATGGAACAGGCTGCCTCGAACTGACGTAAATAGGTGCTCCACGGGACCTTTCCGTCGAAGGTTGGGGACGTCACTCTGCTCTGTCCCGTTCCTGATATTCCCGGTGTACCTGTGGGAGGGCGTCGGCGCAGCTGGGCAACTTCCTCTTGAAGAGCGTTAAATCTCGCTTCCATCTCCGTCGGCGAGCGTTGGTTCAGCTCAGCAATTTCCTTTTGTAAAGCGTTGAATTTCTCTTCCACCCCCGTCAGTGGGCGTTGGCGCAGTTCGGCAACTTCCTCTTGTAGAGCGTTGAATCTCGCTTCCATCCCCGTCGGCGGGTGTTGGCTCAGCTCAGCAATTTCCTTTTTTAAAGCGTTGAATTTCTCTTCTATCCCCGTCAGTGGGCGTTGGCGCAGTTCGGCAACTTCCTCTTGTAAGGCGTCGAACTTCTTTTCCACTGCTGCGACTTCCTCACGTAGGCCCTGTTCTAACTTCCTTTGACTCTCCTCTAGTTTCGTCAGCAGACCCTCTTCCAGATTTTTCTGGCCATCCAGAAATTTGGCGGTTAGGTCCTCTGCTAACTTATTCTGGCCGTCCTTCAGGTCCTCTGCTAACTTATTCTGGCCGTCCTTCAGGTCCTCTGCTAACTTCTTCTGGCCGTCCTCCACTTTCTTCTGGCCGTCTTCCATCTTGGTTTTCCTTTCTAGCAATGCTGTCAATTGCGCTTCCATTTTAGATGCTTGTCTTGTAAAGGGCATGCACTCACAGGAAAATTTAAAAAAGAAAATGACCTGCTTGGGTTTTGAAACCAGGACCGTCAGGTGTTGTGCTTGTGTTTGAGTTCGTAATCCGGCTTCTGACACCAGTTGTTACGTGCCACCCCCCTAGTGGCACTTTTGTTAACTGGATTACGGTGGGTTGAAGCACAACACAGATTGTTCCTTTAAAGAAATAATTAACTTTATTTCGGCCAGAAAGATACACCACTCAACAGCAAATACAAGCAATTAGAACCTTACTCCAGTTTCCTCAAGTCTCTCCCTTGAGCGCTCTTGCTCTTTTCACTTAGTCATGCAGCTAATTCTCCACTAATGAGACCCGTGGAATACCTGCACCGCTTCCTTATGTACACAAATTACAGTTACTTACGATAACCTGCTACATGCTGCTTCGCTGTTCACAAACTGGGAAACAATGTCACTGGATTTCGTAACTCGCACGGCACTTCCCCACAATACCTCTGTCGCTCAGTGAAATCACACTCGCTCAAAACACAGGCAGTCCCCTGTATGCTTCTCACTCCCTCGCTGTCAAGAGAATCAGCTTCACTAGGGGTTTCGCAAGTTACGTCACCACACTTTTGTCGCTCAGGATAAACGCTCGCACTAGCTCGAAAAACACACAAACACACTGCTTGTCAGGTCGCTCTTATATAGCAGGCCGGTGACTCAATAAATGCTTCTAGACCCATCCAGGGTTCATGGCTTCTCGAGGTTTCCATCGCTGGCTGGGTCACGAATATTCTGGACCATCCCTTTGTCCTAGTAGACCTGTTGCATAAGGCGCACGCAATACACTGAGGCAGAGCAGCCCAGCCCTGGGGCAGTTGTGACTCATGCGGCGAGCGATGAAACAAACTCACAGCCGTAACAATATTGTCCAAGATGCTGATAGTTGAATATTTCAGCGCTATAGTGAGCTTCTGCATAGCCATTGGATACAAAAATTATTATTATTATTATTTCCAAAGTGTTGATATTCATGAAAACCAAATATTAAACAAAGTTGCTGGATGACATAATTTTTAATAATAACATTTAAAATTAAGAGCGAAAAAATAAAATCTGATAATAAAAGTTAATATTAAAAAAATATGATAGTAAAAATTAAAAATAAATAAGTTCATAATAGTATTATTTTTACTTTTTGATCTGGACTGTACATTATGCAACGAGCCTATAATGGCAATAATTAAGACACGAGTATGTTTATAAAACGATCGTAGCGAGTTTTATAATTTCCATACGAGTGCCTTAATTACCATTATAGGCGAGTTGCATACGACTGTTTATGTTCGACGATAATTATAACTATTTTATGTTCGAGCATAAATATTCATAAATATCTGTCGAGTTTTCACCAGTTTTATGTACTGAACAGAGCGCATGGGACGCAGAGAATACCTTGTATTTGACCACGGCCTCCTGGAATACCTCACTATGACACTAGCCACGCCGCGAAATTTTAAATAGGGGGCCATGGAAGTGAGCGCAGGTGCGATGCTCTCCTCACCTAATTGGTCACACAACTGTTTCTTGAGCTCTGATTGGTTGGAGGAACTGTATCATAATGAAAACTTGTACTATAATGAGCCTTATTATAGTACAGTTTTCTAAAATATAATATTTACATTTCGCCAGGGTCGAACATAAAAATTAAAATATTAATAGTTTGAGATTATAAAAATAATACAAAAATGAAAATTATCAAAACAAACATGAACATTAAGTTATAAAAGGAAACAAAAATTAAAATTAATAATTATAATTGGATAATAATAATAATAATAATAATAATAATAATAATAATAATAATAATAATAATAATACTAATACTAATAATAATGTTATTTGTTCTACGTCCCATTTAACTACTCTGGCTTTGAGAGACGCCGGGATGCCGGAATTTTGCCCCGAAGGGGATCTTTAACGTGCCAGTAAATCTACTGACATGGCTCTCTCGCATTTGCGCACGCTCAAATGCCACCTGACTGCGCCAGGATACGAACCTGCAACCTTGGGCCCAGAAAGCGAGAACGCGAGAACGTAATTATAATTGGGCTAAAATAATTAAAATAAAATAAATATATCTTCTATATTAATAATCTGCTCTATAAGGGATTAAGGGGACACATACAGTTTAAGTATTCTAAACAAAATCGATTCCATTATTATAACCGTGCCCGTAATACATTTTGTACAGAAATTATATACATTTCTAAGGGAACACACAGATCTTGATAATAGAAGCAAAGTTTAAACTTTTCAAATTTCAAATCGTAACTATTTGTATCCCTTTTTAATAATTTGGTTGTTGCTTTGTGTTGAACTGCACCCTTTCCCTCATATCTCCTATTCTTGTACGAATGTTTGGACTTTTTATTTTAAGTGGGTGTTAAACCTGCAGCTACAAAATGAATCTCAAATGAAGGGATGGGTTGGTAGGACACATACTAAGACACCCAAGAATAGCAAGCTTAGTTATGGAAGGAAGGGTCGTGGACAAGAACTGCACGGGTAGACCAAGTTTAGAATATGTTAAACAGATTGCCTCGGATGTAGGGTGTGACAGCTATGTTGAGAAGAAACGATCAGCTCAGGACAGGGAGGCATGGAGCGCTGCATCAAACCGGTCAAAAGACTGACGACTCAAACAACCAACGTTGTCTTTTGATTCTTTATTCTGAGCAAACTCAACAAATTTAATATTTTTAACGTTTCATACAAAAACTAATTAAAATCACTAAGGTTTGAGCGAGTTTCATTTCGATGGTTGGTTGGTTTCTCAGTTTAGGGGCTGCGACAACGCGGTCATGTAACCCCGTGTACTTTGGGTGTGTGTAGAATTTGTCTGATAACCGGTGTTAAGTGTGATGATTGTATTAGTGTGTGATATCTGTTTTTAATTCAAGTGAGGACTGCAGACAATAATTTCAAGTAGTTCCTACTTTCGCTACCAAATGGTACCGTCAACGACACCTTGCTGTGAACATGGCTGCTAGATGCCACCGCAACTGACACTTCGTGGCGAACGTTGGAACATAAGAGCATTAATAAAATCTAACCTACAAATTTGCTTCACACAAGTTGAGTTAGTGTAAGGTTCTTTTACATGCCATAAATCTATGGAATGGGCCCATCGGCTTTACTTCCCCTCCGAAGGAAGGCATACAGAGGAATTTCTAACACTCTTAAAAAATCCAACCACTTCGGCCGGGTTTGAACCCGAGACTTTGGGAATAGAAGCTCAGCATGCTACCAACTACGCCACCGAAGTTTTAACACCCACTTTAAAAAAGAAAAGTCCAAATATTCCTAGAAACATGGGAGGTATGAGGGAAACAGGAAAGGTCACTACAAAGGAAGAATCACATTTTTAACAAGTAGTTCCGTGAAAAACTATACAGCCTATTTTCATATATCCTACTTATGTTGATAGAATCTATCAACATACGACATTTCAGATTGATTGTTGTAATAGATTAATGGACATTGAGAACCGTCTAAATATAAGGTGCGTTCAAAAAGTAATGAGCCGGAGGCGACATCGGCTTATCGTGGCGTGTGTAACGAGGTGTGGTTCCGACCAGACCGTGGAAGGTCACAGCCCGTCGCTAGAGGGCATGCGTGCACGTCACATGACGATACAAAGCGTGCAGCAGCATGCATCAATCGTCCAACGCTGCCAGTCGCATAGCAAACAGTGACATGGAGGCGTCAACCGAAGAGCAAAGAGGTGTTGTTCGGTTTATGACAGCGAAAGGAGTAGGGGGAACGGACATTCATCACCGAATGTCACAAGTGTACGGCGAACACTGCATGTCCCTTCCAAGGGTCAAGGCGTGGCACAAGCGCTTCTGGGATGGACGGGTGTCGTTAGCCGATGATGCCCGGTCTGGGGCACCCCCCCTGCATTGGCGATGACAACGTCCAGGTGGTTGATGCACTCATTACCCAGGACAGCCGAGTGACAGTAAACGCCATAGCCACCGTGGTCGCTCCACGACAATGCACGATCTCATACGGCCAACACAGTCGCGGCACTCCTGCAAAAATTTAAATGGGTGGTTCTCGGCCACCCTCCATACAGTCTAGACCTCTCTCCCTGTGATAACGCCATGTTTGGTCCCCTGAAAAGGGCTCTGCGGGGCCAACGATTCACCCCTCGGACGCTGTATGTGCGGAACTGGTTCACATCGCAGCCCAGGGAATTGTAAGAGACATCCATTCACCGCCTCGTGTCACAGTGGGACAAATGCCTCAATAGCCAGGGCCAATACTTCTAACAAACAGGTACTGGTTTCTGTAATTATTCCTCCGGCTCGTTACTTTTTGAACGCACCTTATATTTCGGAGGTCGCAATGTTAGTTTTTAGTATGTAGGCCATAGAGTTATGTACTATTAGATCTGGATTATTGTGTAGGTTAATTCTTCCAAACGTTGACTTTGATCGCATGATTAGGACACAAGAGATAAAAACTTAATTTTAATAAAAATTTGCACAGCCGCCACATTTAGGTTATGTAGGCAATTGAACTACATTAGATGTCAGTAGATTGCAATTTGTATATTCATTTGCTGTACCAAGTTTCACTGCGTTCGATTGATTAAATCGATAGGAAAGTCTATTTAAATGTTTCAAATTCGCTTGGCCGCCATGTTCGTTTTGTAGTTAACAGGTTTTTGAAAGTCATATAGATAAACTTCTAGTAGTGCCCTTTATCACTGTACAAAATTTCAGGGCGATATCAGTAATAGTTTCGGAGATATAGAATGCCGGTGAAATATTTCGCACAGCCGCCCTTTTGGATTGGTGAGACGGGATACAATTTGAAGGGCACTGTCGGGTTCGGCTAAAATAGTACTGTGACCTTACCGAGTTTCATGGAAATCGCTCCAACCGTTTAGAAGTTATTAGGTGGGGACAAACACACACACATACACGGACAAAAGGTGATCTCATAAACCTATTTTTTCATAAAATGAAAATAGGCTAAATATGGATAAAATTAGTTATGAATTAAATTTAAAAATTTTAAACGTTGCCTCTACTGTAATAACAAGAAATGTGTGTTTCCTTGGAAATGTATATAATTGTTATTATATATTTATGTTCGACGATGTCGAAATGTAAATATTAGTAGTGAGTTGTTGTTGTTTTAAGGGGCGAAAGTACGAGGTCATCTGCCCCTAATGTAAATATTAAACGTCAGAAAACTGTATCATAATGAGGGTCATTATAACACTATTCTTCATTATGAAACAGTTTCTTCCACCAATCAGAGCTCAAGAAACAGTTGGGTGTGTGACCAATTATGGGAGGATAGCATCGCACGGCCTCCTATATAAAATTTCACTGCGTGGCTAGTGTCATAATGGGGATATTTGAGGAGGCCATGGTCAAATACAAGGCATTCTCTTTGTCCCATGCGCTCTGTTCAGTACATAAAACTGGCGAAATCTCGACAGATATTTATGAATATTTATGTTCGAACATAAAATAGTTATAATTATCGTCGAACATAAACAGTCGTATGCAACTCGCCTATAATGGTAATTAAGACACTCGTATGGAAATTATAAAACTCATTACGCTCGTTTTATAAACATACTCGTGTCTTAATTATTGCCATTATAGGCTCGTTGCATAATGTACTATTATTAAACACAATGTGTACTGAAAGAATGAAATTGTGTACTGCATTTATGACAGGCACTGCTATAATATTAAAATCGTTTTTGTTTTGACTCATTATGCTGTTTGTTCCCGCTTAAAGGAGCGTGTTAAAGGCTGAGAGGTTGTGCTTTATTTGCTATAATCCACTTACAATTGACTTGGCTCTTTAACTGAAGAATATATGGGGGCATTTTATTAGGACTTAATGGACTAACAATTGGAGATACTGTAATGTTTAGTGGCAGCCAAGCGTATCAGAAGTTCAAAGGAAACCCTAATTAGCTCACAATTGGTTGGTTCCTCAGTTTAGGGGCTGCGACAACGCGGTCATGTAGCCTATGTACTTTGGGTGTGTGTAGAATCAGTCTGATAACCGGTGTTAATTGTGACAGCTGTATTAGTGTGTGTTATCTAATTTTAGTTCAAGTAAGGACTGCAGCCATTGCATTTTCAAGTAGTTCCTACTTTTGCAAAAAACGCCACCATCAACGACCAACTAGTTCTGAATTTGGTTATTAGATGCCACCGCAGTCGGCTCCTGGCGACGAACGTTGGAACCTAAGAGCGTTAGTCAAATTTAACCTATAATTTAGCTTCACACAAGTGTAGTTAGTGGAAGGTTCTTTTACATGCCATAAATCTATGACAAGGGACCTCCTACTTTACTTCCCCTCCGAAGGAAGGCATACTGAGGGATTTTTAACGCTCTTAAAAAAATCCGATGACTTCGTCCGGTTTGAACTCACGACCTTGGACATAGAAGCTCAGTATGTTACCAACTACGCCACCGAAGCCGTCAGCTATAGCGCTGTGCCTATTTAGAGCGCTGGTCAACTTAAGGCCTGACCTCTTAGTTATGAGTATGAGGCCGTGGTGTAGTGGTTAGTGTTCTTGGCTGTTGCCCCGGAGATCCGGGTTCGATTTCCGGCTCTGCCAAGATTTTTTAAGCGTATGGCTTTTAGTGCCGGGAGTGTCCGAGGACATGTTCGGCTCGCCAGATTTTGTAGCTTCTTCTATGTGGACACCCATGGGTTGAGCTACAAGTACCGTCGCTTGTGGAGTGTTGTCTGGGGAGGAAAGTGTTAATGTAAGGACGAGGATTTGGAAGGTAGCGGCTGTGGCCTATAGTTAGGGACCAACCCCCGGCATTTGCCTGGAAGGAAGATGGAAAACCACAGAAGACCATCTTCAATGTTGCCGGCGGGGAGATTCGAACCTCCTCGCCTCCCGGATTTGAGGGACTGCCTGCAGCCACGCTGTAACGACCACGACTAACTCACTCAATTCTGGTATGAGGGCTGAAACGGGGAATACATTCAACGTCGTGAGGCAAAAGTGAGAAGAGAAGGGTTCCAATCCCAACTTGGAAGAGGTTTACTCTGGTTTCTCCCACTTCTCAGATCAGAATTAAATTTCTTGGCAGAGCAAGGAATCGAACCCGGGCCTCCGCAGTGACAGCCAAGAGTGCTAGCCACTATGCAACGAGGCGGACTAGGTGATTATTCTATTGTTCGTTTAGTCGATTGGTCGATTGAATGGTCAGTCGATTAACTGTTTTTGCAAGTGTGTGTGTCCCCACATTTAATATAATCCAAACCGCTGGAACATTTCAATTTTATTAATTTAGCGTATGGCTTTAGTGCCGGGAGTGTCTGAGGACATATTCGGCTCGCCAGAGGCTGAAGCTGCTTCAAGGCGGACACCCATTGGGTGAGCTACAAGTTTCGTTCAATTTCAAGTAAGTTCAACTTACGCTACGAGATGTCACTGACACCTAGTGGCGAACGTTGGAAATTTGACAGAGCGTTTCAACGAAATCTAACTTACGAATTTAATTTCACACAAATTTAATTAGTGGAAGGTTCTTTTACGTGCCATAATTCTATGACATGGGACCGCCGCCCATACTTCCCCTCCGAAGGAAGGATTTTAACGCTCTTAAAAAAATCCGACGACTTAGGCTGGTTTGGAACCCGCAATCTTGGGTATAAAAGCTCACATGTTACCGACTACACCACCGAAGCCGCTTAGCGATTTCGATGAAACCCGGACGTGCCCTTCAAATTTTAGTACGTTTCACCAATCCAACATGGCGGCTGTGCGAAATATTTCACCGGCATTCTATATCTCCAAAATTATTACAGATATCACATGAAATTTCGCACGGTATAAACGGTACTACTAAACGTTCATCTATGTAACGTTTACTAACCTGTTAACTACAAAACGAACATGGCAGCCAAGCGAAGTTGAAACATTTAAATAGACTTTTCTCGCGATTCAACCATCCAAGCGCAATGAAACATGGCACAGCAAATGTTTATACACATTGTAATGGACTGATATCTAATTTAGTTCAATTGTTTATATAATCTCAAGATGGCGGCTGTGAAAAATTTAAAAAATAATTTTTAATTTCCTGTGACCTAATCATGTGATTAAAGTCAACGTTTGAATAATGAACCTACGAAATAATCGCCAACTAATAGTACATAACTCTATGGCCTACATACAGTATATACAAATCCAACATGGTGACCATCCGAAATATTTAGACGGTCTCAATATCTACTAATCTATGACAGCAATCTAACCTGGTGAGCACAAATCCAACATGGCAGCGACGCAAAATTTTAATATTCAAAGTGACGTTTCTGGTGATTTAACCATCCGAGCGCACTGAAACTTGAAACAGTAAATGTTTAACAAATTTTAATCGACTGACATCTAATTTATTTCAATTGTTTTCATAACTTCAAGATGGAGGCTGTGCAAAATTTTAAAATCTCTTTTTAATTTTTATTTCTTGTTTGAATAATAAACCTACGCAATAATCTTCATCTAACAGTACATAACTCTATGGTCTACATATATAAAAATCCAACATGGCGATCATCAGAAATATTTAGACGTTTCTCAATATCTATGGATCTATTACCAATCAAACTAAAATTTTGTATGTTGAAAGAGGTGAAAATCCACAGCCTGATTCCAGTCTCCGACCGCGTCAGGAATGGAATGAATGAAGCCTCCATCTAGCGGCGAGGATATGAACTGTGCCGGCTGCCGAAGCCTATCGCACTCCTCTGGGGCAATGATTAAATGAATGACAGATGAGATGAAATGATAGTGGAGAGTGCTGCTGGAATGAAATTTTAACAGGGAAATCGGAGTACCCGGAGAAAAACCTGTCTGCCTCCGTTTTGCCCAGCACAGATCTCACATGGAGTGACCGGGATTTGAACCACGGACCCAGCGGTGTGAGGCCGGCGTGCTGCCGCCTGAGCCACGGAGTCTCTATGTTGAAAGAGGTAATTAACATAAGTAGGACACATGAAAATCCACAGCCTGCTTCCCGTCTCTGACCGCGTCAGGAATGGAATGAATGAAGCCCCCATCTAGCGGCGAGGATATGAACTGTGCCGGCTGCCGAGGCCTGACGCACTCCTCAGGGGCAATGATTAAATGAATGACAGATGAAATGAAATGATAGTGGAGAGTGTTGCTGGAATGAAGTTTTGACAGGGAAATCCGGAGTACCCGGAGAAAAACCTGTCTGCCTCCGTTTTGTCCAGCACAGATCTCACATGGAGTGACGGGAATTTGAGCCACGGACCCAGCGGTGAGAGGCCGGCGTGCAGCCGCCTAAGCCATGGAGGCTTGCAGTAGGATACATGAAAATAGGCTATTTAGTTCTTCACGGAAAAAAACTTGTTAATTATTCGATTAGTCGATTATATCGATGAACACAACGTAGCTTTTTACCAGCTCTAATTTTTATCCGAACGAAGGGTAGTTAACAAGCTAGAGACGGCTGGACGGCATGCGCGGCGTTCTGAATGGACAGTGCTTGCACCTGATAAATAAATGGTGCTAGCCAGTATTTACGCGCTCGAGCGGTGTTATTGAAGATGCAATACAACGATAATGGCGCTTGTTTGACGAGCCAAGTATGTCGGTACTTTTGACGATAAATGACCCATACCGGCAAATAGCCTGGTACTTTGGACTGATGCCAGTTGGGTTGCGGACACCAAGGGGGGAATGATTTACGAGATCATACTCTTGATTACAATGGTGTTGGGAAGAATAAGTGACTTGCAAGTTGTAGTATTCTCTTCCTGAATATATTTTATAAACATTTTTGATTAGTTTTATTTAACAATAAATTAACATTTGTAGTTTTCACGACCGTTTAAATAACAAATACAGATTTTAAGGAAACCTGGCAGTGTTGATTAATGTATTAGTCTGTGGTCAAATCGAGGAAATTAATAGTGTTCAGTATTGTTGGCGGGATATGCTTGCAGTGTATTAGTACCATACGGGTTGCAGGCAGAGAAATATCGACCTTCCTGATAACACACGTTAGTTGGGTTGCATTATTAGGGGCAGCTGATTCACCTGGTATGTACCATATTGCGTACTACCAACTATCAAAGACACAAAATAAATAGTACAGTCTCTACAGAAACAGGAGCCTACGTGGCTTAGGTGGCAGCACGCCAGCCTCTCACCACTGGGTCCGTGGTTCAAATCCCGGCCACTTCATGTGAGATTTGTGCTGGACAAAGCGGAGGCAGACAGGTTTTTCACTGCGTACTCCGGTTTACCCTGTCACAAATTTCATTCCAGCAACGCTCTCCACTATCATTTCATAATCCATTCATTTAAGCATTGCCCCAGGGGAGTGCGACAGGCTTCGGCAGCCAGCGCAGTTCATATCCTCGCCGCTAGATGGGGGCTTCATTCATTCCATTCCCTGACCCGGTCGGACGACTGGATTTTCATTTTCTATAGAAACACATTTTATCGGACAAAGTGAACGCACATCCAAGTTCTCGGGGCTGATGACCAAAGTTATTCCTATTCATAATGTGAATTAACAACATGATTAGTGGAACTCATGACTATTTATTTACTCAGACTATACCCTGGCGTCTGAGCACAAAGTGTTCATTAATATTCGTGGGGTGGAAATGGTTTTCCGCTGTCAAGGCAAGAAGATCTGAAGGTACTCTGTCGGATCGGGAGAAGAGAAGAGAGCCACGTGGTAGGGGTGAACGAACTGTAGGGACCACACCCAGCGCCGGAGATACCAACATTACCACAAGGTGAAGCGACGACGACTCTGGGCCAAGTGGTCTAAAGCCACACGACTCTTTAGCCGACTTGACGTACCGGATTGTTGCTGTGTTTATTTGTAATGATCTGGTTCTTTTAATCCAGGATTTCAGTTATCAAATAATCGATTAATAGAAGCAGAAAAATCGATCAATTGTTGCAAATAACGATTTAAATATTGTGCGTTTAATCGATCGGTCGTTTAATCGATTAATCGGTTGGTCGAATATTTGATGAATTGTTTTGTCTAATAATGATTGTATTTCGCTCCTTTCACTACGCTCTCACAGAAGCATAACAGAGATTTAATTAATTAATTAATTAATTAATTAATTAATTAACCCTTTGGGTGCTTTGCCCATCTATAAACGACACACGAGAACCCTGCTTTTCATATTCCCGAGTCGATATCTGGCATGTTATGCCATATGTTGGGCATTATGTAGAACTACTTAGGTTTGGATATTTGCATCCGGAAGTGATGATGATGATGATGAATTGTTGTTTTAAGGGGCCTAACATCTTGGTTATCGGCCCCTAATGGGATTGGTGATCGTAGAGATGATAATGAAATGTAAACTATAACTAAAACTAACTACTGACTTTTATAGTAGAAGAAGAAATGGAAAACAAAAGGAGCATAAGGCAAATAAAGGACAGGCGGAAAAGAAATGCCCTCAACCCTCGAAGAATGCGGATTGAGGGACTGGGAAGGAAGGAGAGCCATGAAAGGCAGATAGGAAAGTGAAAGAGAAGAGGGTCCTCCCCAGAGGTAATGGATGAAAGGGGGAAAACCGGATCCAGTTCAGGAATCCCTCGGGGTCGCCAACTCCCGAACCCACCAGCCGTGAGCCCCTGAGGGTGTAGCAATTTCTAGGGTGCACCAGAAGTGGTGGAGCTACATACACCCTGCCTTCTTGAGGGGCTTGAGCAGAAGGCAGGAGATAAGTTGAAAAGAAAAAAAGGCTGACCCCTTGCAGAAGGAGGGTATCAGAAAAGGTGAGACAAGGGTCAAGTAAGGCGGGAAAGGAAGAGATTCGCAAGGCCTTGGATACCCTAATACCGTTGGGGTAGGAAGAGAACAAGAGTTGACCAAGTGAGGTCGACAGGAAAGAAGACAGAGAGAATCCCGGCACAAGTAAGTGGAAGCAATGCCGGACTCAGCTGGGGCCCCGTGGTCGCCAACCCACGTCCCACAAGATGTGAGCCCCTGGGGGGTGACTTACAGAACATTTTGTAGACGTCTGTCCTCTGGAGTCCATCTGTGTTGTAAGCAAGCATGGCGGAATAACAAACAAATCCTTTACGCCACGTTGTGATTTCAGATCAAAGAATATTCATTTTTGTACTAGTAAGGAGCAACAACTATTACTCGCCTACTGATTTTAGGAAATAATATTATTTTGAGCCCTGGTATGCAGATGATGCAAGTGTGGGCACAAAAATTACAATTTCGATTCGTCTCAAAATGGAAATTAACTTAATACAATCTGGGATTTTGAAATTAAATTTAGATTAATAAAGAGCCAAAACCTATAAACATTTTAAGCCCCCCCCGCCCCGATAAGTTAAAAATTACGCCTTCTAAGTCGTTGACTTAATGCTTATCTCCTCTGATCGCACTACATGTAGGAATGGTTTCTGACTTAAATCCACAAAACAAATTGCTTTGTGATGGATTCTGCCTGGCCAGTGAGCTTCCGTGCTTTTTCTCCTGATGAAAATGTTTTGTGTGTAGCTTAAAGAGAAGGCTGACTTAATTCTTTCTATGCCGTTCCAAGGCCCTTGGGTCAATACTTCAGAATACTAATTCTTTAAAAAATGACCATTTTTGAAGTGATGATTTCCAGCTCCGACCGATTCAATTGTTGGAAAATAATCGAAATATATATTTGTAGGGCTTAAGTAAAAATGAATCCAATTTTTGTTTTTAGCACTGTTCTGCTCATAAAAATAAGTTATTTCAGGTGGTACAAAGAGCGTAAGTTAATTCATATTAGAAGATGGTGTTTTAGACCCCGGTGTAAAAGACTTAAACCACTATTCAACGGTACTAAGGTCTTGGGTCCGACATGATTAACAAACTTGCATTACAAATCATCGATTCTGAAATTCAACCTCAACTTGATGATATCACACTGTTGAAGAATAGCACGAATTATCAATAACATATTATGGGACACACAGTTAAATATCAGGATTTTTCAGCTTTTTGTGAACTTTGTTTTGCTTCTCCTGAAAAGTCTTTAGTCTAATGTAGCTCATTTCTTTAAATAATTTGTGAACTAATACAGATTTGTTTGTTTATTCTCCTTTTGCCAGGTACATGTAATATAAAGGCTGACGCAAGCATTTACAAAATCCATTATAACATGGAATATGAGGCCGATACATAAATGGCCTCTTTGCCATCTTTTGATGAATGCAATACATTTGCATTT
Source organism: Meconema thalassinum (assembly GCA_946902985.2). Classification (NCBI taxonomy): domain Eukaryota; kingdom Metazoa; phylum Arthropoda; class Insecta; order Orthoptera; family Tettigoniidae; genus Meconema; species Meconema thalassinum. Next base: position 181,076,777 of record OX336395.1, read on the forward strand.
GTCTGTTGGCACAGGCTAGATTAAAATGTGGCTTTGCACCGATGTCTCAGTCTCACTCATGGCTGTGATTATATGGAAGCTACTGAGGTATGGGTGGTGCTTAGTAATGACATTCCAGGCACAGTCAGTGCCTGTGGATGCTGTGAAAGGTTCTACTCATAGGGTTAGTAATGAGGTACTGACTCAGTGAGGAAAGCAATGGCAAACTACCTCACTCCTCTTCTTGCCTAGTACGCCTCAATGTAACGCTGCCTTGGGTTTTGGTGCATATCCACCCACATAACCTATCGGCGGTACCTTTTGAGGATCCAACCAGCCTTCGGGCTGACTACCTAACAGACAGACAGTTACATATCAGAATTTTGCAGCTTGTTGTGAACTTTGTTTTGCTTCTCCTGAAAAGTTGAGATTTTTGACTTAAGCACTTTATAGTTTATAGCGCCCTCCATAGATATATATAAAAGCACGTCCATTCATTATCCTCAGTTCCGAACTCCACCGCTAGGGTATGAATGAGGCGGATGAGCAGCACGTTGGTAATTGTTGCATTGCTTATTGTTTATTCACTTTTCTTTAGTCTGATGTAGCTCATTTCTTTAAATAACTTGTGAACTAACACAGATTTGTTTATTCTCCTTTCGCCAGATACATGAAATATAAAGGCTGGCGCAACCAGTTACCAAATCCATTATAACATGGATTTTGAGACCCATACATAAATTCTGCGTTTAGATCAGGGTTCATGGACAAATTATCTTCCAGAAACAACTTGTTTTGTTTTTGTAACTGAAAAGAAGTTTATTTTGTAGACCAGTGTAACCTGTGTCACTGTGATGACTGTAGGCTTAATAGTGAGTGTAGGATGAAGGATTCGGGTAGGAATCTGTTGTTGTGAGTTGTTTCATTTAAGATGCTTGGGCATCATGGTCATTTAGCCCCGTGTACTCGGGTGAGTGTTGAATTTTGTCTGATAACCTGTCTTATTGTGATGGCTGTATTAGCGTGTGTGTGTATATATAAGTCAGGTGAGGATCCAATCAATCAACGTTTAATATCCGTATAGTATGTTGTATTTCAACAAGCTACTACAACCAATATTCAATTATACTCCTTGAAAAGGACAAAGAGTTATAACTAAGGCCCGGAAGTTCATGTAAAATCATATTTTTGAATATTAATGCAAATTTTTGTTATTTTGGCACAATGCATCGTATTTTTCTTCTTTGCAGGTTTAAGTGCCTATCTCTTGCTTGAGAAGGTCGTATATTCTAATGCCCTATTGTTTTGAAGCGCTTTTTGTTTCTTCATGTTCTTAAAGTCGTATATTTCGATTCGGACTCCGAGAGTCTATCACATAATAATACTGAAATTATTTTAACACCAAGTACACTTAAGTCGTTTTTGCAAGTTAATATCAATTAATTTTATTTACCATTCACTATGTAAATATTGTAAAATTATTTTCATTTTTAAAAATTCAATGGATATTAAAATTGTATATTAGTTATAGTTGAAAATTAACATTAATAAAATAATAATTGATGGTCAAAACACCTTAAGTTCCATAAAATAACATTTCCTGTATTTAGAACTGGTTCTTAGTTGAGATATTTTAAGAAGGCGTAGAATATGTCCGACTGTTCATATTTTATTGATATTCAAAATAGAAAAGCTAAAGAATACGGAGTGATCATAAATGCCACAGTTATTTGAAACATGATCCATATTTGACAAGTAATTAGCGAATTATTTCATGCATATTTATTCATTTAATAGTGCGTGAACTACCGGGCCGTATTAATATCAATACCCATGCATTTAGGAGAAAGTAGGCTATATGTTCATTACTGAACATCTTGTTTAAATTTGAGACTGTTATTTTATCTGTACCTGGTGCCTTATTGGTATCGATAGATTAAATTATTTCCTAAGATATCATGTAGGTTAGCAGGGCGGTGAATGAATATTTATTTAATTCCTCGTACTGTAGAAGTGTCTATTATGGATGAGCTCACGTGAGTGGTTAGCTGGATACCATTAATTAATTGGGAGTTAGCTGGATCAACTCCGCGGCACATCGCACCATTTAATGTTCTAAAAGCCTCAATTACCGCGAGCAATTGATGGGTTGTTGAAACATTAAGATGATGGCTAGACAGAGGAGATGATACATCCTAATATAAAATCTCCAGAGCTGGGCGGCTTATTACAGTTGCCTGGTCACATTCCTCCTGTTTGTCAAGTTGCGTGATCATATCTCAATAGTCAATGTGTATTTGGGCTGTATCCAATTTGAATGTTCGAACAATACTTTGGTTGTTCGAGTCATTTGAACATTTGAAGTACTCGATTATTTCAAACTAGCATTACCCGTCGCAGCTTCGCCCGCGAATATTCTAGTTGTAAAGAGCACACTTAGCAAAATCTCAATCATGAATGCTATGACTGATTTATCCTTGGTATGAATAATCGGACTTTATCAATTCAGCTACTGGTGCAGTGGTTAGGGGTTTGTCATTCCTTCATAGGTATATCAGAGCGAATTTAATTTAAGGGCCTTTAAATGTGTTTTTCGGAGACACTTTATAGTCGGGTGAAAAAAACCTTTCGTACCACACCCACACGTGAAAATTGAGTGAAAAAATTCTAGAGTGCCCCTTGACCCCCTTAAGCGCATTATACTGTACGTATTAATGAATTTTACAGCTTAATTTGGTTCAGTGATAACATTATAACCGTCTGGATACTTTCACAGTAATGTAATAATTGGAATTGCATTGCGTCTTACAGAAATAGATGGACCTGTGAGATTCTGTTACCATGGTTACCGTGTTGCATTCTTTCATTATTTCATTGTAAATATACATGTTTTAAGATATTTATTTAATTATGAGGCATTTAAAGAGTAAGTGAGTGCGTCTCGCTCACGCATTGGTTTATGCTGAACCTGTAGGTACCCCATATGTGTAGGTTGGTGTTAATAGGACCTTATTTTGGGTACAAAACTAGAATGTGACCTTAGCAGAATAATATAGGGAGGGATAGTCGATTATTAAAAATCGAACAGTTAAATTATTTGAATTATTTGAAGATTTGTTAATTTAGCGTATGGCGTTTAGTGCCGGGAGTGTCCGAGGACATGTTCGGCTCGCCAGAGGCTGTAGCTGCTTCAGGCAGACACCCAGAGGGTGAGCTACAAGTTCCGTTCAAGGAAGGCATACAGTACTGAAGGATGTTAACGCTCTGAAAAAATCTGACGACTTCGGCAGGTTTGAACCCACTATCTTGGGCACAGCAGTTCAGCATGCTACCAACTACGCCACCCCAGTTTAGTGATAATCTGTGTTATTGTGGTGACTAGAAGTGGTAATTGGAAGATAAACTTTAGATATCTTCCCTACAGCATACTCACCTCATTGTAGGTAGTGTTGTGTCTTGTGAAGCAATGTAACGTGTGTTATTATAATGACGGTATATGGCAACGATGATTAGGCTTACCTCCCACAGTTCAATGACCTCAGTGTAGGCAGTGTCTGGTGTAGCAATGTTAGTCACGACCTTTGTCTCTACAAGGAAACTAAATACAAGACATCTCATCTCACGTGGGTTGAACATGTTAATTAGTAACATTTGTAACTTCTCTCTTCAAACACTTCCCCAGCGCATCTCTCATTGACCGACCAGTCAGAGGCCGACCACTTCGGATGACACTTCCATCTAATTACAATCCACTGTAACCAATATTTAGCGACAAGCTCTACAAATATACAGTATTTTGATGCCAATATGTAATGAATTTAGTATTGTTTAAATAGGGCTTTTAGCGACTCCAGAATCCCCAAAATTTTCAAAATTTTCAGAATGTTGTTCTTGCACCGTATTAATCTACGGATTTGATTTTCTTTAATGGTACATACATTTTTCCATATCTCATTCCTGAGGCTACATTTCTTATACAGTCCCACAATCGTGCGTTCTATTAGTAAACTCATCAAAGTGCATGTTAATTTCTATTAGACAACAGTCACAAAAAACAAGACGTAGTTCCGTGAAGAACTATAGAATCGCTAAAACACACATTCGGAGAAACGTAAAATCAGAAAAATACAGAAATGGTTAAACGTAGAATCGCAAATACACAGAATCGGATAAACGCAGAATCGGCTAAACGTAAAATTGCAAAAACACAGAATAGAAAAACGTAGAATCACAAAAACATAGAATTGGAAAAAACGCAGACTCGGCTAAACGTTGAATGGGAAAAAAGGGACTACGCAAAAGCACAGAACAGGAAAAACGTAGAATCGGATTAACGTTGAATTTCAAAAACGAAAAATTGGAAAAACGCAGAATTGGTAAAGCGCAGAATTTCAAAACCACAGAATCGGAAAAGTGTAGAATCGCAAAAACCCAGAATCGGAAAAACACAGAATTGGCTAAATGTAGAATTGGAAAAACGTAAAATTGGAAAGAAGTTGAATCGCAAAAGTACAGTATCGGAGTACCTAGAAGATTTGTTGGAATTTAATTACCTGACCATGAGAGTTAATATTCCATCTTCAGGAGTATTTCAGTTATTTGCTCACTTTCAGTACGATACAGTAGGTCTCACCCCAATTGCCCTGATTGAACTTTGGACCTGTCTTGATGGTTCTCATCTTTTAAAGAACAGTTCTTCTTTAGAGTTTATTAAAATGCATGCTATCATAGCTCGATCAGCGAGCTCACTTTGTCTCCTCGAGCCAAGATAATGACAGTGCCAACATTAGCATGTCTAATATCCCTGCAATAACACGCCCAATCATTGGCTAGACGGTCTGTAATTTGATTGGCAACGCCCCGCCAAGTGGCAAGCAAACCAAATCCATAATACCTCAGCTACTAAGAGAGGTAACTATATGATGATCGGACAGGGGGCCTTATAGGGCACAGAGGGGGCGATTTGGGGCACGAGGTAGCCTTGACAGCTACCGGTACATAAATAACTTCTATTTTTACATTAACCCTTTATGGGTCAGTCAGTGGTCAGTATATTGACCACCTACTATCAGGACAACTTATATTGCTAGTTCGGTAGTTGTTGTTGTTTCAAAGACCGGAACAGCGAGGTCATCTGCCCCAATTTATATTGTCAAAGAGGCTGATGGTTGTATCCTTCAGCCTTATTTCACCGAATTTTGTTTAAGTGTTAATATTTCTGAAACCAAATTTTATTTCTTTATCTTCTCGACCTCAGGTGGTTGATATGTTTAAAAAAATGAAAATATTTAAAATTGAAAAGTAAAAAAATAATACATTTTTAAATGAATCTATATATTAAAAATATTTGTGAAAATGTATCCGAGTCCGTGCGGCCATTCTATCCGGTCGATTTCCTTCATTTTTTTAATGAAAGGTATTCGTGCACAGATTTGTCATAAAGTATTACAAATCACTTTAATTCCGCCTTTCTAAAATTATTTGATTTTTTCAACTTTTTCCAACGTTGAAGCAATCATATCTTTGGTTTTAATGGAGGTACGCAGGTCGTTTTGGTCTAAGAACACTCAGTGAATCAAGCGCTTTCATTTGAGCTCTTTACTATTCAAATCGGCTCATTCTGAGGAAAGTTATGAGTGAACATTCGATATTTCATCTAATTTTTTCAACATTTTTTCTCATAGTAGCAATCATATCTTTGGTTCTAATGAAGGACATTTCCTATTACACTAGCGTTTTGCATTACAATCAACAAAGCGCAGGGTCAAACACTTCATCGAGATGGAATCTACTTCCCTGATCCTGTTTTAGGCCATGGAATGTTCTATGTTGCCTTATCCCGAGGAAAATCATTTAATGATGTAGAAGTAGAAATTAAACCTAAGGGTCGACGCACAGCGAACATTGTCTGGAAGGAAGTATTGTGAAATAAAGGTTATAAACTATTACATAATGTCGTAATTAGCCTACTTTCGATTTTTGCAAAAAATGAAAGTAGACTTATGAGATCAACACAGGGCGAAAAAAAGTGTGTCTGTCTGTGTGTATGTGTGTGTGTGAGTCTCTGTGTGTGTGTCTCTGTGTGTCTGTGTGTGTGTGAGTGTGTGTACTCTGAATGTCTGTCCCCCCCTATCAATTCGAACACGGTGAATGCGAATTGAACGAAATTTGGTACAAAGGTAGCACTAGCAAAGGACACCTCAGTGTCATGTTTTATATCGCCGCCATCTTGACGGAAACGTAATGGCGGCCACACAAATGTTCAAAGCTTAAATCAAATTACGACTAACCTAATCATCCGATCTCTACCAAATTTTGCAACGACATACCTTTATGGGGGGAGCATCCTTTGACCAAACCAATAGGTCATCAGCGTAATAGTTTGCGGATGGCGGCCATCTTTGTGTGAAAATCGATTCCCCCTATTAATTCGAACACGGCGCAACCGAATGGAACGAAATTTGGTACAGAGGTAGTACTAACAAAAGGCACCTCAGTGTCATGTTTTATATCGCCGCCATCTTGACGGAAACGTAATGGCGGCCACACAAATGTTCAAAGCTTAAATCAAATTACGATTAACCTAATCATCCGAACTCGACCAAATTTTGCAACAACATACCTTTATGGAGGGAGCATCCTTTGACCAAACCAATAGGTCATCAGCGTAATAGTTTGCGGATGGCGGCCATCTTTGTGTGAAAATCGATTCCCCCTATTAATTCGAACACGGTGCAACCGAATGGAACGAAATTTGGTACAGAGGTAGTACTAACAAAAGGCACCTCAGTGTCATGTTTTATATCGCCGCCATCTTGACGGAAACGTAATGGCGGCCACACAAATGTTCAAAGCTTAAATCAAATTACGATTAACCTAATCATCCGATCTCTACCAAATTTTGCAACTACATGCCTTTATGGAGGGAGCATCCTTTGACCAATCTAATAGGTCATTCACCTGATAGTTTGCGGATGGCGGCCATCTTTATGTCAAAATTGATTCCCCCTATTAATTCGAACACGGTGGAAACGTATGGAACGAAATTTGGTACAGAGGTAGCACTAGCAAAGGGCACCTCAGTGTCATGTTTTATATCGCCGCCATCTTGACTGAAACGTAATGGCGGCCACACGAATGTTCAAAGCTTAAATCAAATTATGATTAACCTAATCATCCGATCTCTACCAAATTTTTCAACTACATACCTTTATGGAGGGAGCATCCTTTGACCAATCTAATAGGTCATTCACCTAATAGTTTGCGGATGGAGGCCATCTTTATGTCAAAATTGATTCCCCCTATTAATTCGAACACGGTGGAACCGAATGGAACGAAATTTGGTACAGAGGTAGTACTAGCAAAGGGCACCTCAGTGTCATGTTTTATATCGCCGCCATCTTGACTGAAACGTAATGGCGGCCACACGAATGTTCAAAGCTTAAATCAAATTACAATTAACCTAATCATCCGATCTCTACCAAATTTTGCAACTACATACCTTTATGGAGGGAGCATCCTTTGACCAATCTAATAGGTCATTCGCCTAATAGTTTGCGGATGGCGGCCATCTTTGTGTCAGAATCGATTCCCCCTATTAATTCAAACACGCTGAAACCAAATGGAACGAAATTTGGTATAGAGGTAGCACTAGCAAAGGGCACCTCAGTGTCATGTTTTATATCACCGCTATCTTGATGGAAACGTAATCGCGGCCACCCAAATGTTAAAAGCTAAAATGTAATTACGACCAACCTAATAATCTAGTCTCTACCTAATTTTGCAACACCATATCTTTATGTGGGAAACATTTTCTGACCAAACTGCAAGAACATCAGCCCAATAGTTTGCAGATGGTGGCCAAGTATGTGTGCAAATCGATTCCCCCTATCAATTCAAACACGGTGAAACCGAATTGAACGAAATTTGGTACAGAGGTAGCACTAGCAAAGGGCACCTCATATTCATGTTTAATATCCCTATAGCACGTTGTATTTCAACAAGCTCCTACAACCAACATTCAATCATACTCCTTGAAAAGGACAAAGAGTTATAACAATACCCATGCATTTAGGAGAAAGTAGGCTATATGTTCTTTACTGAACATCTTGTTTTTTAATTCAAATACTGAAAAATAATGCTGCGGAGCAGTACGGGCGCCCTAGTATGCATAATAAAATTAGTAATAAATATGCTCATCAAAGTTACAATTTTAATAATTTTACAATCTTAAGATTGCGATAATTAAAATAATATAAAAAGTTAAATTATAAAAATATCAACATAGAAATGTAAAATAACTTAATAATCATCCTAAAAATTAGGCTAAAATATTTAAATTAAATGTCAATAAATACAAATAAAATACGGTATCCTTAATAATATTCTGCCCTATAAAGGGTTAATGTCAATGTCGGTGAGTTTAGAGACACACTAAGGTCGGGATAGATCACCTCGCTGATCATCATCATCATCATCATCATCAGCATCTCCTCCTTCTTCTAATTCTTCTACGGACGTCGTCTCTGAACGGAGGTTGACGTTCCACTAGCGAGCTGTGTTCTTACATTGCTAGATGAAAAGCCTCTTCTAATGTGCAACAATGCCATCTTTGGATAATCTTCATCCACAAGTTTCTTCGTCTTCCAATAGGCCTTTTCCCATGAATTTTGCCTTCAATAATTAGTTGTAATAACTCGTATTTTTCGCATCTAATTACATCTCCCAAGTATCTTGTTTTCCGTTATTTTATTATAAGCAGTAGTTACCTTTGATTCTCCATCCGACAAAGGACCTCGTCACTCGAAACTTTCAGTATCCATGATATATGTAGGATACGTCTGTACAGATACATTTCAATGCCTGAATTCGTTACTCAGTATTTGGGATCAAAGTCCAACTTTCACACCCACAAAGGAGGACAGAGAAGATGAAGCAATGGATCATTCTGATTCTCAGTTATCTAACACTCACTCACTCACTCAGAAGATCCCACGCCAATCTCACAAATGCCTCCACTGAACTCTTGTTTTTGGTAATTTCTTGCCAGTTGTCTACTTTCAGATGTCTACAAAGTTTGGAGATTTTATTCTTCCAGGAACATAGTGGTCTTCCTACTGGTCTTTTCCCTCTTGGTTCTTCTTTAAAGATTTGTAAGACCATCCTACCATCTTCCATCATTGTATGTCTACCTCTTATTATTCCCGATTTTCCAACGGGGTCGGGGATGAGATGCGATGGAAGTCTTTGTGGCCATGGTTTTTACGGCCAGATGCCCTTCCTGACGCCAACCTCATGAGAGGAGTTAATGAGAGATGAAATGAATGATGGTGAATGAAACTGCGCAAGGAAGTGGAAGGAAGCGGCCGTGGCCCGTCAGAAGGTACCGTCCCAGCAATTGCCTGGTGTTGAAAATGGGAAACCACGGAAAACCATTTCAAGAACGGCCGACGGTGGGGCTCGAACCCACGCGTCTACCGAGTCAGCAGAGAGCTTGGTCCCATGACCTAATGCTGCGCTTTAGCCAGCGTAGCCACTACTGTCGGTTACCATCTACCATCATTAATAGGCCTAAATGACCAGCCCATTGAAGTCTTCTGGAGTTAATGATGTTGAGTATTGGTGCCTATTGTGGTAGTGAGTGTATGTCTTTTTGATGTGTAACATCCTTCCACTCGGTTGCTGGATATTTTTGTGGGAGTGATTTTTAAAAATGGGACGGAAGTGTGCTCGAACGGAAGTGTGCTAGCTGGCAGTGGTGGATCGAACGGAAGTGTAAGTCGCACTGCCAACTCGATCGACCGATCCAACTGGCAGTGGTAAGAGAAACAATGAGCGCGCGATGTCGGAAATTGATACCATGACGTACTCTCGGCCATGTGGAATGTATATGACATACTGAACGGTAAACGCTCATGAGAACTCTGGTGTCAAGTGATTGAAACAAATGACATGGTACATGTTCGAAGTCTTCGTATCAGTATTTAAATGGTAAAATGCCTTAATATCAAACATTGTAAGTAGTCGGCATTGCCGGTATTATGTTTCTGCACAATGGCTATTCAAATATTAACCCATATAACGGTAATGCAGTCATCAATGTAATATAATCGTTGTGGTTATACGAGAATTGAGCAAGCCTTCATGAACTATTGCTGAATACATTCTCTTTACTCACAAGAGCACCTATTCATAGGGCATGTTAAACTCAATTTCACGCAGGAACATTATCGAAACAAGCAAAACATAAATTAAACTTAATTCCGTAATGCAGTATTATTGGAACGAGGAAATAAGTCACCATCTTGTGCACAATATTTGCGTAGTTGAAATAGCCATGGGGTTAGTGCCTATGACTGTGAATCTAGAGATCTCGGGTTCGAATCACGGACGCGAGATATTTTTGCTACCAGATAATCATTTTAAACGATATTTATCATATCAATATGACTCATTTTAACAGAATCAATACGAAATTACGTGTTGGTGTGTGAATCAAAAGGTCCTGTTCATAAGGAATTTCAGGTTATGAGCGGTGTCGCGTCTATTAATCTAGTTGATCCATATCGTATTATTTATTTAGGCTAGTGCTGGTGGAAGATACAAATCATCTAATAAACTGAGTTCCGTATTATAAACTACAATATCTGTAAAACACTCCCTTTTACAATAGATTAATATTTGTGCCAATAATAGTAAAAAATACCGGTGTATCAACAATTTCACGTGAGGTTTCTTCTATGTCAGATGTTACACATCATATGCGACTACTGTAAGGCTCGTATTTTTTTGGATCTTTTTTTCAGCTTAGAGATGTGGAGTCAAAAAGTGGTCCAAAAATTTTCCCATACACTTTATTTTCGAAAACCTGAAACTAGTGTTCTTCCTGATTCTGCACCATAAGTTAAAACTGACCTAATGATGGTATTGTATATTTTCAGTTTTGTGTTAACTAACACTAAGGTTCGAAATAAAATAGAACGAAATCAGTAAACAGACGGGTGAAATCTGAGTAGAAATATATCATTCAATTGATATTGTGTGTGCTTGAGTCCTCTGTCTTTAGACTGGTTTGATGCAGTTTTCCATGCGTCCCTGTCCTGAGCTAATCGTTTCATCTCTACTTAGCTATCACACCCTTCAGCCTAGGCAATCTGATTAACATATTCCAACATTGGTCTACCCCTACTGTTCTTATCCTCGACCCTTCCTTCCATAACTAACTTTGCTATTCCTACCAACCTATCTCTTCTCTTCATTAGCAGTCACCAGAAACATCTCTCCTCTCCCAATCGCCTTAATACCTCTTCATTTGTAACCCTAACTACCAATCTGATCTTCATCATTCTCCTGTAACACCACATTTCAAACGCTTCAACGCTCTTTTCAGAAATAAAATCATGCCTATTCTAATATAAAGTATGACATTCAAATCATTTGGCAACACCTAACAGAAAAGAACCTTTCCTCACTAGAAAGAGTGAAGGCATTATTCATAAAAAGAACAATCGGAGAGTTGGTTGGTTCCTCAGTTTAGGGGGTGCGACAACGCGGTCATGTAGCCCCGAGTACTTTGGGTGTGTGTAGAATCTGTCTGATAACCGGGGTTAATTGTGATGGCTGTATTAGTGTGTGTTATCTGTAATTCAAGTAAGGACTGTAGACGATCAGTTTCAAGTAGTTCCTACTTTTGCTACCAATGCTACTGCCACGACACCTAGCCGTGAAATTGGCTACTAGATCCCACCACAACCGGCACCTGGCGCCGAACGTTGGAACGTAATAGACCGTTAATCAAATTTAACTTACAAATTTAGCTTCACACAATTGTAGTTAGTGGAAGGTTCTTTTAAATGTCATAAATCTATGACATGGGCCCACCTGCTTTACTTCTCCTCCGAAGGAAGGCATACTGAGCGATTTTTAAAGCTCTTAAAAATCTGACGACTTCAGCCGAGTTTGAACCCGCGATCTTGGGCATAGCAGCTCACCATGTTAACAACTACGCCACCGAAGGCGCTATCAATCGGAGTGTCAATAACTACCAGGTCACGATTCGTCTACCTCCTGGCACGAGAATCATTTCTTACTGAAGACCTCTACCAAACACCAGAGTCTCGGGAAAACTACTAACTTCATTGAAGAGAAAAACGAGAAGACATACCTCAAGAACTTTATGGAACCGGAGCCAGGATCGACCGGACGTGGGCGACATCCAAATTTGAGTTGAGGAATGTGTTTACACGTCTGGCGGTCCATGGTTTTCTCCACCTTAATCGTATTAACAAATCTTTCCATGGCCCTGCAGTGACGTGTGTATGCTAACTATGTGGACAACCATGTGCACGCTACCACTTAGAGCACTGTAGTAAAAGAAAACTATCAATCAAAGACTATGCAATACAAAGCACCAGATCGCAATGTACATGTTTATTCTTTGATGTTTTTCGAAGGCTATTTGGCTGCAATAAAAGCATTACTTTCTCTTTTTGGATTTTGGAAAATTTTGTTTTTTTTTGTGTTTCTTAGATTTTTAGCCTACTTTTCACATTTTGCAAAAATGAGGGAAAAGTAGTCTTATGAGATCGATCCGGGAAAATGTGTGTCTGTCTGTCTGTCCTTCTGTCTGTCTGTCTGGCTGGCTGTGTGTGTGTCCCCCCCTATCAACTCCTAAACGGCTGCAGCAATCAAAACCAAATTTAGTATGAGTCAAGATGTGCACCGGAATAGCTCACGTCCATATTTGAAAATGATGTCAGTGCTACCAACTGCTAAAAAAGCACTAGAAATTTGAGCTCCTTGTTGGATATCTTGCAAGGTATGCATGGGAGCTATTCCAAAATTGGCACACATGTAGATAATACTATTTCAGTTTAATTTCCAGGAGGCCAACCATGACAGTGTTGCCAAAATAATTTTAAGCCTTCTGATAGGTCCAATGTTTAAATGCATATAACTTCTACACTATCAACTGGATTTCAACGAAATTTTGTATGTAATATCTGTACATAAACAGATATGACTGAGCCTATTCTTAAGAGCCACCAGGGCTGCCAACTGTTAATAATTGCTCTCTCTATTTTTTATCCAAATACCAATAAATCAGAAAGTATGCAAGCCAACAGCTTTAAACTATGCACACGTATATTCTGACATTCTAGATTAATTTGGAGTAACTTATATACGTCAGTTCTACCAACATGATTATAAGCCTGCTGATAGTACCAATTTTTAAATACATGTAACTTCTATACTATCAGTTGGATTTCAACCAAATTTCGTATGTGCAATGTGTACCATAACAGATATGACTATAAGTATTGTTAAGAGCAATCAGGGCTGCCAACTGTTAATAAATGCTGTCTATATTCTTTTTACCCTAATATCAATATAACAGAAAGTATGCAAGCCAACAGCTCTATACTTTGCACACGTATAGCACCTGCCATTCTAGATTAATTTGGAGTAATTAATACAAGGCGGTGCTGCCAACATGATTCTATGCCTGCTGATATGTCCAATTTTTAAATACATGTAACTTCTATACTAACAAATGGATTTCATCCAAAATTGGCACAAGATATCATAATAATTCAGATTATTTCTGACCAGCACACGCATGGTATTGTTGGCAACATGCTTTTACGCGTGATGATAGATCCAGTGTCTAACTGCATGTAACGTCCATTGGACTTCAACCAAATTTTGTATTCTGTACCTTAAGAGGTGGAACTAGGAATATATTCAGTCACCAGGGCTGCCATTATTCTAGATAGGTTCATATACTGTAGAATAATCATTGGCATGAAAAGTAGGCTGTATAGTTCTTCACGGAACTTTTTGTTTTTTTTGTATTTTGACTTATTTTGTGTTTCTTAAATTTTAAGTATTTTTCGTTTTCTTTAAAATTTCTGAGCTTTTCTTTGACACATTTTGACTAATAGTGATTGTTTTTTTTTGGGTTTTATGGATTTTGACTAATCTTTTTTAAAATGTTATATATTATAGTTATTTTATTGGTGCCTTTATTGTGATGAAGATAGGGCTCTAGGCCCTCTCTTACACTTAACCATACACAGTGCAACTTACATGAATATTATGTTATTCTTAACCTACCAAACGTATATACTACAGTAGAATTAAATTGGCGACTGCGTGACATTAACTACGCTATACAAATGACATACATTTTTTACAAAAAAAAATCTATGAACATTCACTCACACATTCATACACAAAATGTTCTAGTTGGCCTACGAAGTCAAGAGGAAATCTTTACACCCATGTTTGAAAGTTGTTAGGGATGTACAATTTCTAACGTCACGAGGGCAATTATTCTAAATTCTAGTTCCCGACACAAGGAAAGGGTTACTGAAGGCAGATGAATGATGAGGAATTGCAATTATAGATCCAGATCACGTGTGAGGATCATGCAGGGAAGAAAGAGAACTAAAATTACAAGAGAGATAATGAGGTGTACTTTCATTGAGAAGTCGATAGATGAGTGTACATATGTGCAGGTTTCTTTTGACCAGAAAGTAGATCATAAAAAGGAGACACGTGTGAGGAAAATTTTAAGAAGAAAATAAATCTACTGTAATGCAGGAATTTAAAGCTCTCTGAAATTTCTTGTTTTGTTCTCCGGTAGCATCTACTAATACTTCACTGGCTACCACAAAGCGCCACCAAATCTGCGGAGACAGAACGCCCTCCTAAATGAATATAAAAAATAATTATCAATCCTCAGCTTCCAATCCACTCTGATGTATTGTACCTGTACTTAGAAAAAGCCGATTAAAATCCAGACGGCCACCCATCATACTGGCAGAATCGTTGCATGCAATTAATTTCAACAAGGACAGGAAATCGTCAGGAATGTGGTCTAGTGCTGCACATGAGGACTACCAGGCTCTCGTTACACCAGGTACACAGCCAGTTGGCATGGAACTACCGCGACGTGTTTGGAAGACACTTTTATTAACAGGCTCCGCACAGGCCATGGCATTTGTGCAGAGAACCTCCACCAGTGAGGATTGGCGACATCTTCCCAATGTGACTGTGGGGGTGAACATCAGACCGTCAACATGCTGCAGCAGACGAGCTTATTTTGGGAGTGCAGAAGATTTCTTTGAAGTGACGGCTTCAGCCCCTCAATGGATTGAAAACTTAGACATTAACTTGTAGATTTCGTATTTATAATTTTATACAATTTGTAAACTATGTATATTAGTTGCTCTTCGGTTGCCATACGCTAAATAAATAAATAACAGAACAACTCGGAACCAAAGATAGGAAGATTCTGAGAAAGATCTTGACCCCTGTCAAGGAACGAGGAGAGTATAGAAGACGACACAACGATGAACTTTATCAACATGTGGAGAAAATAACAGACACCATTCGCAAAAGAAGACTCTTCTTTTATGGCCATTTAACACGAATAAACTCCGGAAGATTGTCCAATCGAATCAGTGCCCACTTTGTGGGAAAGAAAACCAAAGGTTTACAGAGGTGGAAAAAGACCTACAAGAACTGGGGATATAACATGAGGACATCTTGGAACGTGACTCTTTGAAGAAGAAACTTGGGGAAATACAGAGTTTTCAGCCAAAACCTATATTGAAAACCGGCAAGAACGAAAAGAAGGTCACCGAAGAAGAATGCGCGAATACTGGGCCAATGTGAAAGAAGGAGGGAAAGGCAGTTGAAATAACGTGGTCCATAGAAGACCGAAACGATTACAAAACAAATCTACTAATTCAACATTTTGAATAATTTGCTTTCTAATTTAGGACTGCCAAACACTGGAGGGGAGTGGACAAAAGGGAGAAGTGGGCGAAACAAAGACGATCGCTACCATTCTACAGTACTGTTACGTGCCACCCCCCTAGTGGCACTTTTGCTAACTGGATTACGGTGGGTAGGAAGCACAACACCAATTACTGCTTAAAGACATAATTAACTTTATTGTGGCCAGAAAGATACACTACTCATCAGCAAATACAAACAATTAGAACCTTACTCCAGTTTCCTCAAGTCTCTTCCTTGAGCGCTCTTGCCCCTTTCACTTGTCAACAAACCACAGAAGTTAAACCGTCTTAATGAGTCCAGTGGCCTTGACAGAAGCTACCTGCACCTCTTCCTCAGGTACAACAAATACAGTTACTTACGATAATCCGCTACCCGCTGTTTCGCTGTCCACAAGCTGGGGAAACAATGTCACTGGATTTCGTAACTCGCACGGCACTTCGTCACCACACTTCTGTCGCACTCGCTCAAAAACACACACCCACAGAAGAAACTCGGTCCCCTCATTTTGAGGCTGCTTATATAGCAGGCTGGTGACTCATTGAATGCTTCTAGATCCATCCAGGGTTCACGGCTTCTCGAGGGTTCCATCGCTGGTTCAGTCGCGAATATTCTGGACCATCCCTTTGTCTTAGTAGCCCTGTTGCATAAGGCGCACGCAATACACGAGGCGGGGCACAGCCCAGCCCTGGGGCAGTTGTGACTCATGCGGCGAGCGATGACACAAACTCACAGCCGTAAGAGTACTGTAGGGTTAAAGTAAGTTGGATCTGACTATAACTAAAGCCCTGCGTGGATAATCCCGCGGATACAGTTTGCATGGCCGTGCGGATAGCAGATAAGCTACGGATAATGCTTGGAGAAAATTTGTGGATAGTTTTAAGAATATAATCCGAACGTGTTTAATATTATTGTAACGTGTTTTTCGAGGGGTTTTATGCCACTGGCATAAGCCAGTAGGAAGCCATTCTATATTTATTTACGCGGCAAATTGTTCAGCCAAGAGAATTTTTCATGTTAATTTATTATTATTATTATTAACTTATTATAATTATTATTAAGGTATTTTCGGAGCATTTTATAAAAATTATAAGCATACAGATAGGTTTTCTATGTCTTAGAAAACACTATCAAGCAAATTATTACGAACGACAATATCATAGAAAATTATGTGATTGCCGAATTTTACGGAGTTTTCGTCAGTTAGGATATATTGAGAGACATGACTCACTGGGAATTCAAATACAAGCTGATTCCTGTCGAGAAGTATTACGCAAGCTGGGTCGCATCGTCTAGAAAAGGCGAATGGTTGGAACGGAAAACGACTTCTCCCTCCCGCGGAGTGTAATGAGGCAGAGGAGGGGAGTATAGCACGTGGGGTGCAGCCAATCAGTGGAGACAACGTAAGCTAGGAAGTCGGTACCATGGTGGGGGAGCCAACGTGTGCATATATCGTTCGACGCGCCGTGGAACGTGGACAATCTGTGTAGTTCTTGCCGAGTGTGGTTATACGCGGGAGTCGCTCCGATGTTCCGTGGAGTGGAGGACTAACTTTTGTAAAACTTAACCAGTGTGGTTGTTGAGTGTTTGGGTCCGATGTACGGACCATAGAATTATCTAATCTACCAGAATATCATCAAATAACGAAGAAGATGGCGACGTCCAGGAGACTGTGGGAAGCACACAGCATCATCCAGTACGAGGGAAATGCTTTAGCAATTTCCAGTGGTAAGCGCAAATGACGCAGAAATACGCAATCTCTCATTTTTCTTTGTTTAATATTTCATATTTCAGTAACTTCATAGCTTGGGAATAAGAGTAAAATCTATAATTTATCAGACTCCGTTTTCACGTAATTTTCTATCGGTAATATTAAATCGCAACGCTCCAATTTAAATTTTATACTTATTGTTATTATTAATTTTGCTATACTTGTTTTATATAATAAATTCATTTCTTTTACAATGCAATCTTTGCTTTCAGTAGGTAGCATTAGATATAGACCAATTCCTTCTCCTGATACAATTGTTTGTTGGGTTAATGATCACATCATACCACGATCTGAGTGAATAGATTCTTGAAGGTGTTCTACCAGAGCTAGACGTTGTTAAATACAAATTTAGATTTCAGCATTGCATTGAGGTCTTGGCGCCCATTAAAACAACATAGCTTAGGCAAAGGTAAACAATTACATTTATCACCCAACAGTGTGGGCTAGCTAAACTGCTACACTTGTCGCTACCAACATGGGGCATTAATAACCGCTACATTATTACGACCCGGATGTTTATGACATATCATATTTTTCCGTTGTACTTTTTTCATGACAAATGTAAGATGATGATTTAAGCTATCTCATTCAAAGTATTTCATTAAGCACAATTATTAACACTCCGAACAGGAAATGGTTGCAATTCTGGCTGTATAACATTCATTTAACCCTTTATAGGGTAGAATATTATTGCAGATCTTTTCTTCTTCTTTCTTTCTCCGTTAGTGTCTTCTGAGGACCACGAACCAATTTCAATGTTTAGTCCTTTGTTGTTCTTTCTTCTTCCTCCAGTGCTCCTTCATCTTTTCGCTGTGTGTCTTCTTTCTCTCTTCCGACCATATTGAGCCTGTTTTCTTATATTGCCTTCCTTCGAGTCCTGCCATTCCCAATACCATTTTTTTTGAAAATTTCTCTCTCTATTGCATCTTCTTCCCTTAGATGGTTTTTTAAATCTTTCTTTACTTCTTGAAACCAGGCTGTTGCCGATTTCTTTTTCCAAAGATATTTAATAATCTGTTTGGTTAACCTGCTATCATTCATTCTATATAAATGTCCGAAAAATAACAGTCGCCTCTTCTTTATTGTCTCCGTTATGTTTTCAATGTTCCGATATATTTCTTCGTTAGTTCTTAATTTCCAAATCTCTGTAGTTCTTAATGGACCGAGAATTTTCCGTATAATTTGTTGTTGTTGTTTGAGTCTTCAGTCTTTTGACTGGTTTGATGCAGCTCTCCATGCCTCCCTGTCCTGAGCTAATCGTTTCATCTCTACATAGCTACCACACCCTACATCCGAGGCAAACTGTTTAACATATTCTAACCTTGGTCTACCCCTACAGTTCTTGTCCTCTACCCTTCCTTCCATAACTAAGCTTGCTATTCCTGGGTGTCTTAGTATGTGTCCTACCAACCTATCTCTTCTCTTCATTAGCAGTCGCCAGAAACATCTCTCCTCTCCCACTCGCCTTAATTCCTCTTCGTTTGTAACCCTATCTACCCATCTGATCTTCATCATTCTCCTGTAACACGACATTTCAAATGCCTCAATTCTCCTCTTTTCTGCTGCACCAATAGTCCAAGTTTCACTTCCATAGAGCGCCACGCTCCAGACAAAGGCTTTCAAAAATGACTTCCTAATACCTACATCTATATTCGATGTCAACAGATTCCTTTTTTGTAGAAAGGCTTTCCTTGCCTGAGCCAACCTACTTTTTATATCCTCTTTGCTTCGTCCATCACTGGTTATTCTGCTTCCTACGTAACAGAAGTCTCCTACTTCAGCTTTTCACCTGCCAATTTGATCTCCATAGAGGTTTCTGATTTATTTCGGCTGCATTCCAGTATTTTTGTTTTACATTTATTAATATTTCTGATATTTCTAATTTATTTTATTTTAACTTCAATTTTTGTTTTCTTTAAAATTTTAATGTTCTTAAAATTAAGATTATAAAAGAATAGAATTTTAATTTGTATAAGCTTATTTATTTTTAATTCTAATTTTATTATAATTTTTTTAACTTTTTAAATTTAATTGTCTCACCCTAATATTAATTAATATTTTTTTAAATTTTCTTTGATATTTGAATGTTCTAAAAATTAAGGAGATAAAAGTATTATAATTTCAATTTTTAAGAGATTATTTATTTTTTATTATAATTTTATTAGGCCTACCATTTTTAAAACTTTTTAATTTAAATTGTTTCTTTAATATGTTTCATGTACTTTAGGACAAGGAGATAAGGAGATAATATTTGACTTTCAGTAATATTAACACCTGCAAAATAACATTTGTTGGTACAGAATATGGCTGAAAGATTCAACCATCAGCAACATAGACAATATAAATTGTCCTTACAGTAGGTGGTTAATATATAGACCACTAACCTATAAAGAGTTAATCAAACCACATGACATACAAAGCCTAAGGGAACGACTTTTTCCGCAAATGTCTATGTGTGTTGCTTTAGTAATTTATGCTTTATCTAATTTAAAAACATATTATTGTAATGCCTGTAGATTCGGATAACAAACGTGGGAATGCGGAAAAAGTCATGCGGAAGTGGGGCGGATGCGGATAACAATCGTGCGGTTGTGGGGGCGGATGCAGGATGGATGCGGATAACAATCTTGCGGATGCGGGGCGGATGCATATAACAGTCGTGCGGATGCGGATAACGGTCGTGCGGATGTGGGGGGATGCAGATAACAGTCGTGTGGATGCGGGGCGGATGCAGATAACAGTCGTGCGGATGCGGGGCGGATGCAGATAATAGCGGGGCGGATGCGGGGCAGATGCGGATAACGTTTTGTTTATCCGCGCAGGGCTCTGACTATAACAAGGCCTCTTATAGTGTGGAAGTGTTACGCTTCAGACACATACACATACACATACACAGATATAACCTTGGTACAGAATACTCTATGTATGTTAAACACCTGTTCAGCTGTGACAAGACAGCTGATGGAAGATCACGCCCGCACGTACATGTCTTGATAATGGAGACAAACATTTAGGGCGACAGATTCAGATCGAAGGGCCAAAAATTAAGTCACAATATAAAATTTGATGACTGTGCCGTCCGTAAATCTTGTTCACTAATTATACACATTTAGAAAAAAGAACACAAGACACCTTTCCTACTACAGTAGAAACAAACATCTAAGTTTACAAAATTCTAATTTGTACTCAATTTTCAAAGCTTAAAAAAAGAACTAAAAATTAAATATAAAATGACAACAGTAATAAAATAAAACATTGGCCATTAAAATAAAAGAACACTAAAATCTTTTAAAATAAAAACCATAAATACTAATAATTAATTATCGTAGGCCTATTAAAATATAAGAAATTAAACTGGTGAAAAAATATTACAAAACATAATTACAAAATTTAATTATATTGCAGCTAATGGCCATAGCAGGGTATTCATTAATTTTAATTTATTTAACAACAACATTTAAAATAACAATAGAAATTATAATTGCATAACACCTTAAACATTAAAAATACAAGAAAATGTTTGAAACAAGAGAAATAAAATTAATATTAAAAAATAAATATATAACCTACGATAAATTGAAAATTGCAAAATGGGAAAATATAAATTAAAAAAAAGCCACTGAACTAGTATGCATAGATGAACAGACAACATGTAACTAAGACCTAACGTTCTTATAGCACCGTATAGATAACGCCTTCTGACCTAATATGCATAGGTTAACAAACAACACGTAACTAAGAGCTTGCGTTCTTATAGCAACGTATAGATAACGCTACTGACCTAAAATGCAAAGGTGGACAAACATCACGTAACTAAGAGCTTGCTTTCTTATAGCGGAAGTTATTGACCTAGCACGCGTAGATGACGAACAGTGGTTGCCGTGATTACCAAGGTGTCTGGTAACTGATGGTGCTAATTATTCCAGTTATACCCCTAGCCCAAAAAGCATACTGTATCCATGTTAAAGGACAGAGGGAAATGGATTGAGTTCAGGGAGGGGCTCTTAGTTTGCCATTTGGTATGTTCTGAGTTTTTCTACTGCGTTAGTACTGTAATTGAAAAACTCAACTGTGTGTGTGTATTGGAATATATAAACAACACCAGACTGTTTACACACAGAATTTTCCATTGGTATCCATCAGGATGAGGCGTAATGTGTTGGGACTCCAGGCAAGTGTTTGACAAAATGTATAATAATGAGAGAGCTTGAGAAGTACCAGAGGAATTTCCCCACGTTACCCTATCACCAACCGCGGTGGGGCGCAAGGCCATGGGACAAGGCTATCTCCAGTCTAGGATGACGTCTGGGTTTAAACCCAGCCATCGGCAGTCCTTGAAATGGTTTTGTGTTCAGTTCTAAACAAATGCCGAAGTGGTACCTTCTAAAAGGCTACGGCCAATTCCTTCCAACTGTGTGTCCAATTATTTCATTAATTTCTTATCAACTCCTCTATTGCAGCTGACGTCAGGATGGGAAATCGGCTTGAAAATCATCAGCATAGAGGAGGAGCGAGAGATATTCTATTGATTTCGCTAGTTTGCTGGGTTTGAGGAGTTGAGCATTTGTCTTTTATTATTATGATTTCTAATGTGAATCGTGGTTTATTATTATTATTATTATTATTATTATTATTATTATTATTATTTCCTGCTTGAACAATGTACGCACAAGGGATTGGTGGTTGACATTGGACAACAGGATAGATCATGTGTGCCTGATAATAATAATAATAATGAATGAATAAATAAATAAATAAATTAATTAATTAATTAATGAAATACCGGTACATACATACATAAATAAATACACAAATAAAAAGAAAGGAAGTTTGTAGTTTAACGTGACCGTTAATCATGCGATCTCCTTTTTACGTGGAATCCGAACCACAGGACATGGCATTTCACTTTGAAAATCTCACATGTGTTGACCACCTTGGTGAGTGACAAACAGCTTGACCGCTGCGCCACCACGTCCCTTATTTAGAAAAATAAATAAATTAATAAACTAATTAATTAATTAATGAAAAACATTTAAAAATAAAAAAATAAAAATAGAAAATGAAGAAAAATTAAAAAGACTAAAAAATAAAAGAGAATAAAAATAAAAATAAAAAAATGAAATAAAAATAAATAGTAAGAAATAAAAAATAAAAATGAAAAATGGAGAATTAAAAATATAAAATAAAAATAGAAATTAAAAATTTAAATAGAAAAATTAAAAAAAAACGAAAAAATAAAAAAATAGAATGAATGAATAAATAAATAAACAAATAAATAAACAAATAAATAAACAAATTCTGTATAGGGGAATTATGTGTGAGGAGAGAGAAGCGATTGACCGGGTGCTTATTTATCGAAATAGAGCAATATAATTGGTTCATTGTTATCATATTCTGTTACGATATTGTTCAAAATAGAGAGACAATTGAGTGAAATAATGAAAGTTCACACACAGTTAAGTAAATGGGGTTTATGGCCTCGCTGTCGCAAGCGCCACCAACACATCTATGAACAAACAATAAATTGCGTGTTGTGAGGAAAAGTACCACCTAACCTTAATTACAGTAGTTAGCATAATGATAGTTGCCAGAGGAGTATTTGAATAATTATCACAAAGTATATTTGACCTTAACAAACACCTTCACAACTGCGCAAAATGGTTCTGTTGGTTCCTGATGATAGTTGTCGAGCCAAGAGCCTCACGATCTGTGGCACGTGGGTGATATAATGCCCATGGGCTCTAGAGAGCACAATATATAACCGAAAAAGATTTCAAGGAAACAGTGAAAGTTGAGTAACTTGTGCAGTTGAAAATCTTTTGTACGTAATTCAATTTTGTGCGTATTTTAATCCTTTATGGGGTAGTGGTCGCTATATTTACCACCTGTCATAAGGACAGTTTATGCTTTCAAAGATGCTGATAGTTGAATCTTTAGCCAAATTTTGGAGAATTTTCATGCCGAAGTGCTAGTTTTTCTAAAAGTAAAATATTATATACGTATCTACTTGACGTAATGTGATGGATAAAAGTTAAAAATAAATAAAAATAGAAACATTAACAATTAGTGTAAAATTAAAATATAAATATAGAAATAAAATCATAAAAATAAAATTATAATTATAAAATAAATATAAAAATCAAAATAATAAACATAACTACAAAAGAATTATGAAAATAATTGTAACAAGTAGTTCCGTGAAGAACTAAGCAGCCTATTTTCATATATCCTACTTATGTTAATTGCCTCTATCTACATACAAAATTTCAGTATGATTGCTGTATTAGATTCGTAGATATTGAGAACCGACTAAATATTTCGGATGGTCGCCATGTTGGATTGTTAAATGTATAGGCCATAGAGTCATGTACCATTAAAGGAAAATTATTTCGTGTGTTCACTATTCAAACATTCACTTCGATCGCATGATTACCACACAAGAAATAAAAACTTAATTTTAAAATTCGCACAGCCACCATCTTGAGGTTATGTAAACAATTCAACTAAATTAGATACCAGTGCATTACAATGTGTAAAAATATTTCCTGTACCAGATTTCATTGCGTTTGGAACATTACATCGCGAGAAATGTCTATTTAATTTTTCAAATTTGCTTGGCCGCCATGTTAGTTTTGTAGTTAATTGGTTTTTGAAAGTCTTATAGATGAACTTCCAGTAGTGCCCTTTATCTCCGTACAAAATTTCAGGGTGATACCGCTAATACTTTCAGAGATATAGAATGCCGGTGAAATATTTCGCACATCCGCCATCTTGTGGTTGTGTAAACAATTGAACGAAGTTAGATGTTGGTGCATTACAATGTGTTTAAACATATACTGTACCAAGTTTTATTGCGTTTGGTTGGTTAAATCGCGAGAAACGTCTTTTTAAAAGTCGCAAATTCACGTGGCCGCCATGTTTGTTTTGTAGTTACCAGTTTTTCAAAAGTTACATAGGTGAACTTCTAGTATTTCCCTTTATCACCATACAAAATTCCAGGGTGATATCGGGAATAGTTTCGGAGATATTGAATACTGGTGAAATAATTCGCACAGCCGCCATGTTGGATTGGTGAGACGTAACAAAATTTGAAGGGCACGGTCGGGGTCTCCCGGAATAGTGCTATGAAATTACCGAGTTTCATTGAAATCGCTCCAGCCGTTTAGAATTTATTAGGGGGACACACACACACCCCTCACACACACACACACACACACACACACACGCACACACACACGGACAAAAGGTGATCTCACAAGCCTATTTTTTCAAAATTGAAAATAGGCTAAAAATCAGTTCGAAATTAGTTAATCAATAAAATTCAATAAAATATCAAAATTAAATCTATGAGTACATACATTGAAAATTAAGTATACACATTAAAATAAGAGAAACAAAAATTTACATTATTAATAATTATATTGAAATGAAAATCCACAGCCTGCTTCCAGTCTCCGACCGGGTCAGGAATGGAATGAATGAAGCCCCCATCTAGCGGCGAGGATTTGAACTGTGCCGGCTGCCGAGGCCTGACGCACTCCTCTGGGGCAATGATTAAATGAATGACAGATGAAATGAAATGAGAGTGGAGAGTGTTGCTGGAATGAAATTTTGACAGGGAAAACCGGAGTACCCGGAGAAAAACCTGTCTGCCTCCGTTTTGTCCAGCACAGATCTCACATGGAGTGACCGGGATTTGAACCACGGACCCAGCGGTGAGAGGCCGACGTGCTGCCGCCTAAGCCACGGAGGCTTCTTAATAATTATATTAATTAAAATAAATTAAAATGTAAAAACACATAAAAATAGTTTCGTCCTGTCTCGACAAGTACGCCATTTTACTACATATACTGTAGGAAATTTAAACATGATTTTCAGTCGGTCAACATGATTGTACCCAATTGTAACAGGTGTTATTCCTCAAGCCTTAAAAAAATTAAATCAGATTTATAAATTCACATGGATTACTAGTTTCGATCGTCAAGCGATTATCATCAGATCTCCTAGACTCAGGCTTTAAATCTATGTCTACGATTATGTGGGTGAATATATTTAAAATATATGATAAACTCCCACTAAATACTGCCAATACAGCTGTTAAAAGGCAAAAGCAATAAAAGCCCTTTAAAATAGCTCTCTTTATTAATATCAACAGTGCATCGGACCAGTGGACTAGGGTCGTCTTGGCTAAACTCGGCTCGGACAGTGTAGCGCGCTGCAGAGAGATTAAGCGTGCGTTAATACGAAGTACGTCCAGAAAGTAAGTACCGTTTGCTAATAACATTAAATTGTGTACCGATACAGAAAGATTATTTATTGCACAAAATTCTACAACCCTTAAATTACTTTTCCACATAACTACCGAAATGTTGCAGGCATTTGTCGTAGCGTGGCACGTGCTTTTGTGTACCTTTTTCATAGACGTGTGCCGCCTGTGTCTTCAACTAGTTGTACGTTCCGCTGCAGCGCAGTTCCGCATATGCGCGGTAGACGCTCTGTATCAAGGAGAAGAAACGTGCGCCATTTGGAGAGCGCTGTCAGACACGTACGCGTTGTTGTGCATGTTTACTCGTACAATGTCAGTGTTAATTGAAATCCCGCCGCTTGTGAAATGAGATCTGTGATTCGTTTTCTGAATGCTAGGAAAGTGAAACCAATTGAAATTTATCGGCAAATTTGCGAAGTGTATGGACAAAATGCGATGAGTGATTCAATAGTGAGAAGATGGGTCCGACAGTTCAATGAAGGACGTAGTGAAGTGCACGATGAAGAACGAAGTGGGCGTCCATCTTTGGTTACAGGAGAACTGGTTCACGCGATTGATGACAAGATCCGGGAAAACCGCAGATTTACAATTAGTGCTCTCGCTATGGAATTTCCCCAAATCTCACGATCACTAATTCATGAAATTGTTACCGAAAAACTGAAATTTCGTGAACTTTGCCGACGTTGGGTACCAAAGATTCTTACGGAGCAACACAAAACAAAACGGATGGGTAGTGCACTTCAGTTTTTGACCCGTTACAATGAAGGCAGCGATGAATTTCTGACACAGTTAGTCACAAGAGATGAAACTTGGGTTTCTTACGACACCCCTGAAAGTAAGCGGCAATCAATGGAAAGGAGGCACACTTCATCCCCAGCAAAGGTTAAGCCGAAACAAATCTTGACACCTCGGAAAATGATGTGCACAGTGTTCTGGGACTGGAAAGGCATCTTACTCATTGATTTCTTACCACGTGGTCAAACAATCAACGCAGATGCTTACTGCGAGACACTTAGGAAATTGCGCCACGCAATACAGAATAAGCGCCGAGGGTTGCTGTCAAAAGGTGTTGTTTTTCTTCACGACAACGCACGACCACACACTGCATGTGTGACGAAATACCTCCTACAGAGATTTGGCTGGGACGTGTTTGACCACCCTCTGTACAGACCTGACCTCGCTCCTAGCGACTTTCATCTGTTCACATATCTCAAGTCTTTCCTTGGCAGTCAACACTTCAACAATGACGACGAGCTGAAAGAAGATGTTTCCAACTGGTTGAAGACACAGGCGGCAAACTTCTATGAAGAAGGTATCCAAAAACTTGTGCCACGCTATGACAAATGCCTGCAAAAGTTCAGCAGTTATGTGGAAAAGTAGTTTAAGAGGTGTAGAAAGTTGTGAAATAAATATTTTTTCTGTATCTGTACACAATTTAATTTTATTACCAAACGGAACTTACTTTCGGGACGTGCCTCGTAGACGGCTTGTTTATCAGTCGATACTGCAATTGCTACATTTCAGTCGGTCTACACAACATATAATCCAAATTACTGGGGCATGTAAGAAATAATAATAGAGCAACCTGCAAAGATCCCCCCCAAGTCCATTTAAATTGAAGTGGGAATTTTCTTATAATTATTGTCAGTTGTGACGATAAATTATTAACAGAAAAGCGCATGACTGTCCATAACTTAGATTTACACTAGGTTAGTTCTTGCCATAATCGCACAGTGATTTCTGGTTTTTCTTACATCGTGTGATGTGATATATGTCACAAAACTGGTCACATAACGAGCACAAGCAGAGTTCATCTGCGTGGTAGGACATGTTGTTACATATTTTATGGTGGTACCCATGCATCGCTAACTTTATCACCACATGTCTTAGTTTCTGACTGGCGTTGGTCCAGTTCCGGTCATAGCATTCCGTGCTGTAAAATTCTAGCGGGATATCTTCTCTCTTCTCCCTTGTCTATTCTAGGTGCGCTTCAGCATTTTTAGCCTACTTTTCATATTTTGCAAAAATGAGTAAAAAGTAGACTTATGAGAACGGGCAAATGTCTGTCTGTCTGCCTGTCTGTTCTTCTGTCTGTCCTTCTGTCTGTCTGTCTGTCTGGCTGGCTGGCTGGCTGGCTGTGTGTGTGTGTCTCATCCTATCAACTCACAAACGGCTGCAGTAATCGAAACAAAATTTGGTAGGAGTAAAGATCTATACCTGAATATCTCACGGCCATATTTGAAAATGATGTCAGTGCTATCAACTGCTGAAAAATCGCAATTGAAATTTGAGCTCCATGTTGGATATCTTGGAAGGTATGAATGGGAGCTATTTCACAATTGGCACACTTATAGATAATAACATTGCAGTTTAATTTCCAGGAGGCCATACATGGCAGTGTTGCCAAAATGGCTATAAGCCTGCTGATAGGTCCAAATTTTAAATGCATATAACTTCTACACTATCAATTGGATTTCAACCAAATCTCGTATGTGCTATGTGTACATAAACAGATATGACTGAGCGTATTCTTAAGAGCCACCAGGGCTGCCAACTGTTAATAAATGCTCTATTTTAAAAAAATCCAAATACCCATATATCAGAAAGTATGCAAGCCGACAGCTTTAAACTATGCACACGTATAATACCTGGCATTCTACATTAATTTGGAGTAACTTATATACGTCAGTGCTACCAACATGATTCTAAGCCTGCTGAGAGGTCCAAATTTAAATACATGTAACTTCTTTACTATCATTTGGATTCCAACCAAATTTCGTGTGATCTATGTGTACCATAACAGATATGACTATGCCGATTCTTAAGAGTAACCAGGGCTGCCAACTGTTAATAAATACTGTCTCTATTTTTTTACCCTAATATCAATATATCAGAAAGTGTGCAAGCCAATAGCTCTAAACTTTGCACACGTATAGTAACTGGCATTCCAGAATAATTTGGAGTAACTAATACAGGCCTACACCAGTGCTGCCAACATGATTTTAAGCCTGCAGATGGGTCCAGTTTTAAAATGCATGTAACTTCTATACTAACTAATGGATTTCATTCAAAATTGACACAATAGATCATATTATATCAGATTATTTCTGACCAATACCTGTATGTTATTGTTGCCAACATGATTTTACGCGCTGTTAGATCCAATGTTTAACTGCATGTAACGTCCATGCTATCCATTAGACGTCAACCAAATGTTGTATTCTGTGCCTTAAGAGATGGAACTAAGAATATTTCAGTCGCCAGGGCTGCCAACTGTAGTTCTCTATTAGGCTACATTATGCCAGATATACAGTATTTCAAACTAATTAGAAATTTCGATATTACCAACTTAATTTCGTCATTATTCTAGATAGATCAATATAGATTAATCATTGGCATGAATCTTAAATTTTAAGAAAAGTAGGCTCTTTAGTTTAGTTCGTCACGGAACTTCTTGTTTGATGATGGAAGATGTAATTGTGTCCTTATTTCTTCGACGAGGAAGGGTTCCCGTGCTAATTCGTATGTTAGGTGGGAGCGCGTATATTTTGAGATGCCCATTAAGGTTTTCAGGAATTGGGCTTTAACTCTTTCGATGGTGGCCAGATCACTCTTCGTTAGTAGGTCCCATACCAATTGGATCCCGTAAGTGAGAATTGGTAGGATCTTTGCATCAAACAGACGCATAGCCAAATGCCTAATACATTAGAGTGTTGGTTAATTGAGGTTCGCTGTTAACCAAGAATGAACTGGATGTGTAAATACATTAGTTTTGACTGTAAGTAGCGAAGCATTACCGCCGGAAACCGTTGCGAATCATGGACTGACGTCAAACAATGTACGTTACAGAAAAGCTGGAAAAACGTCACTTCAGAACGTGAGGTCTTCGGGTCTTCTGATAATGGGGACATTTCAGATAATGAAGACGATTTGCCCCTAGTTCATCTATTAAATCCACGAAACCATCACGGAGAAAGATGTGAGTGATTGGTTGAATGACGACAAACAGTGCGATTTTCCGACGAAGCAATCGCAAATTTAGTGTCACAAAACAACCAGAGTGACGATGAAGACGACGATACGCCAAGACCAACCACGGTTGGATTTGAACCCCAGCCATACGGGTGAACGATTATCACGCTAACCTTTTTGCCATTGCTGTATGAATGTTGTATAGCTTTAGATACAGTATAACTGCTTGGCAAATAATGTCTTGGAATAAACAATTTCTTTCACGTATTATGCCTCTATAATAAACCAATTCATACTAAATTTATATTATTTCTTTCAATACATTACATGAAAGATTTTCAAGCTACAGAAATTTAGACCAGACAGAAAACATTTTGATGAGTGAGCTTTAAATGCTCGGTGCGGTGTACGACACGGCCGCTCGGTCTAAACCCTCTTAAGTCACTGCTGAGTATAATATTACTATATAAAATTATAATATCCAACCGGTCACATCCATGAGGACAGTTTGATGATGATACTTGTTGTTTTGAGGGGCCTAACATCTAGGTTATCAGTCCCTAACGGGTTGGGTGAGAGTGAACGATGAGATGAGAATGAAAACTATAACTAATACTAACTACAGCCTTACATACCACAAGAAGAAATGGTAAACAAATAAAGGATAAGACAAATAAAGGACAGAAAGAAAAGAAATACCCTCAACCCTCGAAGAATGAGGATGGAGGGACTTGGAAGGAAGGAGAGCCATGAAATGCAGATAGGAAAGGGGAAAGAGGAGAGGGCCCGTCACAAAGTCAGAGGAGAAAGATGACACGACGGACCCAGGTCAGGAATCCCTCGGGGTCGCCAACTCCCAAATTCACCAGCCGTGAGCACTTGAGGGTGTAGCAATATCCAGGGTGCACCAGAAGTGATGGGGCTACATACACCCTGCCTCCTTGAGGGCCATGTGCAGAAGCCAGGATATAACATGAAAATGAAAAGAAGGCTGGCCCCTCGAAGAATGAGGGTATCAGGATAGATGAGACAAGGGCCAATTAAGGCTGGAAAGTCAAAGACTCCCTAGGCCTCAGATACCTTAATACTGCCGGGGTCGGAAAAGAACACGAGTTG
The DNA here is from genome assembly GCA_946902985.2 of Meconema thalassinum. Lineage (NCBI taxonomy): Eukaryota > Metazoa > Arthropoda > Insecta > Orthoptera > Tettigoniidae > Meconema > Meconema thalassinum. The sequence goes on from OX336395.1 coordinate 181,107,685, forward strand.
ACCAAGAGAGATCGACAGGGATTAAGACGGAGAGGAACCCAGCACAAGTAAGTGGAAACAATACCGGTCTCAGCTGGGGTCCCGTGGTTACCAACCCACGTCAAACTAGATGTGAGCCCCTAGGGGATTGGGGGGGGGGGCGTTTAAACCACCCTCTGTTCGATAACCGTAACTGGTGAAACCGGGAATTGTTGGATCATAAGTTACGGATTAGTCTATAATGCTTGCATGATTTACACGGTCACCATTCTGAAAATGTTTGGCTGATGACCTTGTAGTATGGGCAACAGATGCTTCCCACATGGAGGTATAGTTATTCAAAATTTGGTCGAGATCAGATGATTAGTTTATTCGTGATTTGATTTAATCTTTGAGCATTTAGGTGGCCGCTATTTCGTTTTCGTTAACATGGCGGCAATATAAAACATTACACTGGGGTGTCATTTGCTAGTGCTCTGTACCTCTGTACAATATTCGGTTCAATTCGATTTCGTCATGTTTGAATTGATATAGGAGGGGGGGTTAGACATACACACATACATGCACAGACAAACGAACCTGTGGCCCATGTAGATCTCATAAGTCTACTTTATGTATTGAAAAACTCGAAAGTAGACTAAATATACAGTGCAATCTTAGAAGACACCAAATAGAAAGAATAGGGAAGTTGAGAGATCGTAAAGAAAGCATTCTGTCTCCAGAAATGAGGTTTGTACCAGTAACTTACTGGATGGAAGAAATAGAAATGTAGGTGTACATTTACTTCTGAAGTCCTCGGATTTTTAAGAGCGTTAAAAATCCCTCAGTATGCCTTACTTCGGAGGGGAAGTAAATCGGCGGTCCCATGTCATAGATTTCTGGCATGTAAAAGAACCTTCCACTAATTACACTTGTGCGAAGCTAAATTATAGGTTATATTTGACTAACGCTCTTAGGTTCCAACATTTGTCGCCAGGCGCCAACTTCGGTGGCATCTAGTAACCAAGTTCAGAACTAGTTTTTGTTGACGATGGCGTTTGGTAGCAAAAGTAGGAACTTCTTGAAAATTGAATGTCTGCAGTCCTTACATGAATTTTAAAAAAACAGATAACACACACTAATACAGCCAACACGATTAACACCGGTTATTAGACAGATTCTACCAACCAGCTTCCTCTACCCTCCACCCAAATATTCAAGATACCCACCGGAAGCATGAGTCAAAAAAGGGATTGCACCTAATGATGCACGCCCCTGTGTGTCTGTGACCCACATGGCACTGCTCGGTACACTTGGCCATTTCACAAGGACGTGGACTCATTTCGCATTTAGTACACACACTGAGTTAATGCTATTAGCATCCCTGATCGCTAAGCACGATCCAAGCTGCACTACTTCGAGGCCCGTTGTTTGAATCTACCGTATCTCCCGGGAGCTCACATATAGGAGGGACGTGGATTGGTGACCACGAGGCTGCGGCTGAGCCGGACTCCTCCTTTTCATCTTTCCTGTTAACCCCCCTTGGTCAACTCTTGTTCTCTTCATACCTCGATGGTATTAGGATATCTTAGGCCTAAGGTGTCTTTCAATTTTCGGCCTTGATTGGCCCTTGTCTCGTCTTTCCTGATCCCCTCATTCTTCGAGGGGTGAGATCTCTTCTCTTCTTTTTATGGTTTCTCCCGCCATCTGCTCAAGTTCCAAGGAGGCAGGGTGTGAAGCCCCAGCACTTATGTTGCACCCTAAATAGTGCTACATCCTCAAGTGCTCTTAATTTCCCCCCCTTTCTCATCCGCCTTTCATGGCTCTACGTCTTTCCAAGTCCTTCAGTCTTCATTCTTCGAGGGCTGACGGCATTTCTTTTCCCTGGCGTTTATTCCTCTTATTCCTATATTTACTCTCTTCTAGTTATTTACTTGTAAGTTCATAGTTAGTTTTTGTAGTAGTTATTCAATTAATCGTTACCGGGTGAGTTAGCCGTGGTCGTTACGGCATGACTGCTGGCAGTCGCTCACATCCGGGAGGCGAGGAGGTTCAAATCCCCCCCGCCGGCAACCTTGAATATGGTCTTCTGTGGTTTCCCATCTTCCTGCCAGGCAAATGCCCGGGTTGGTCCCTAACTATAGGCCACAGCAGCTATCTTCCAACTCCTCGTCCTTACATTCCAACTTCCCTCCCCAACGGCACTTGTAGCTTACCCATTGGGTGTCCGTCTCGAAGCAGCAACAAAACTGACGAGCCGAACATGTCCTCGGACACTCCCGGCATTAAAAGCCACACGCTAAAAAAAAAACCGTTTCTACAGTACTATCTGGCCTGTTTGCCATATCTTAATGAATGCAGTACATTTGCATTTGTCTGTTGGCACAGGCTAGAGTAAAATGTGGCTTTTCACCGATGTCTTAGTCTCACTCATGGCTCTGATTATATGGAAGCTACTGAGGTATGGGTGGTGCTTAGTAATGACATTCAGGGCACAGTCAGTGCCTGTGGATTCTGTGAAAAGTTCTACTCATAGGGTTAGTACTGCTATACTGACTCAGTGAGGAAAGCAATGGCAAACTACCTCACTCCTCATCTTGCCTAGTACGCCTCAATATAGCGCTGTCTTGGGTTTTTGTGGGTATCTACCCACATAACCTAACGGCGGTGCTTTTTGAGGATCCAACCAGCCTTCGGGCTGACTACCTAACAGACAGACACTACTATCACACAAACCATCAGGGGTGGATAGCGTAGATATTAGAACCCTTAAAACAATAATTATCATTATCATCATCTGTTTGAGTCTAAGACAGGCATAGGCCTAGTTTTAAAAAATCTCATACAGTACATTTATATACGAGAGAAGTTCCGAAAGTAGTTTCATAATTTTATTTCCAGGGACCCTTATTGCCAAACAGACATACACCATAGCATCATATCTACTCAGTATAAAACAAAGTCCCCGATTCTTGGATGTAACGGGTAATCTCGAGAACCACTGTATGGACTTTGATGCGGTTTTCACCATTCTGTAAATTATTTTTCGGGGAAGGTTTCTATAGAAAAACATTCATTTATGAACAAAGGAATCCGAGCAGTAACGATTTCAGTCAATCAAGTCGAAGAAAAAACTACCGTCCATGCGTCTTTTAAGCTTACGCTGGGTAAATCTTTAAAAATATCTACAGTGTAAAAATATTGTTCAGCGTGAAAAGTTCTACAAGAAAGTCCGCGAAAGCATATTTCTATCTTTAATACATCGCCAACTATTAAGTGTTTTTAAGTTTTCATTTCTTCCAACAATCTCCATTCAGAGGAAATTTAAATTACTAGCTTCAGAGCGAGCTTATTACTCCAGCTTTGAGCAGCATCAAACTGTCGAGTCGTGTGGAATTAAGACTTAAGAGAAGAGTATATACGTTTGCAATTTCACTGTTCACTTCGGCTTTTCTGAATTGCGTCTGGGACCTGCCATCAGTGCGCCTTTTAAGCTTATGCTGGGTATTGTGGCAAAAGTTCCGCCTAATCAATATCTTTATTTTGATAAATGATCACTTTTTGGTCAATGGGTACATGTTTCGGGGCCTAATTGTTTTGGCCCCTTCATCAGCCGACATAGATTAAAATGTCAAGGTAAACAGGTGGTTGGAAAGCTTAACACTAATAAACATGCCCATTAATAGCCCTATCATGGTGCACCACAATGAAAGGTGGAAGGTGCTTTCTTTCTTTCATTCTTTATTTCTTTATATTATTTTCTTATGTAACTTTGGGGTTGAGCCTCCGTGGCTTAGGCGGCAGCACGCCGGCCTCTCACCACTGGGTCCGTGGTTCAAATCCCGGTCACACCATGTGAGATCTGTGCTGGACAAAACGGAGGCAGACAGGTTTTTCTCCGGGCACTCTGGTTTTCCCTGTCAAAATTTCATTCCAGCAACACTCTCCACTATCATTTCATTTCATCTGTCATTCATTTAATCATTGCCCCAGAGGAGTGCGACAGGCTTCTGCAGCTGACACAGTTCATATCCTCGCCGCTAGATGGGAGCTTCATTCATCCCATTCCCTGACCTGGTCGGAGACTGGAAGCAGGCTGTGGATTTTCATTTTCATGTATCTTTGGGGTAGGCATCTCCCACCTTTCATTATGGTGCACCATGATAGGGTTATTGATAGGAATGTTTATTAGTATTACGCTATCCAACCACCTGTTTGTCTTGACATTTTAATCTACATCGGCTGATGAAGGGGCAAAAACAATTAGGCCCCGAAACATGTACCCAATGACCACAAAGTGATCATTTTCAAAATAAAGATATTGATTAGGCGGAACTTTTACCACAATTATTACTAATTGTTTCATCAATACGGAACCAGCATGAACCTTTCAAATATGCTGGGTAAATCATTAAAGGTGCCGGGCGAAGCCGTGGTGGGTTGCTAGTATTTGAATTAATTATTCTCAGACTACTTATGACTTATTGACACAACAAGAGCCAATATCACAATTATTTATTGATGTGTAACATCTTTCCGCTCGGTTACTGGATAGTTTTGTGGGAGTGATTTTGAAAATTGGGGACGGAAGAGGATCGGAACGATCGAGCTGGCAGTGGTGGATCGAACGGAAGTATGCACTGCCCGCTCGATCGATCGAACGGAAGTGTATTAGCTGGCAGTGGTGGAAAACGGAAGTATGCACTGCCCGCTCGATCGATCGATCCAGCGGGCAGTGGTAAGACCTAGCTGGCAGTGGTACGAGAAACAATGAGCGCGCGGTGTCAGAAATTGATACCATGACGTACTCTCGACCATGTGGAATGTATATGACATACTGAACGGAAAATGCTCATCATCATAAATGAAACTTAATTCCGTAATTGCAGTATTATTGGAACGTGGAAATAAGTCACCATCTTGTGCACAACATTTGCGTAGTCGAAATAGCCGTGGGGTTAGTGCTAATGGCTGTGAATCTAGAGATCTTGGGTTCGAATCCCGGACAGGGTAGATATTTTTGCTACCAGATTATCATTTTAAACGATATTTATCATATCAATATGACTCTTTTTAACAGAATCCATATGAAATTACGTGTTGGTCTGTGAATGAAGAGGACCTGTTTATAAGGAATTTATGGTTATGAGCGGTGTCGCGTCTATTAATCTAGTTGATCCACATCGTATTCTTTATTTAGACTAGTGCTGGTGGAAGCTACAAATCATCTAATAAAATGAGTTCCGTATTATAAACTACAATATCTGTAAAACACTCCCTTTTACAATAGATTAATATTTGTGCCAATAATAGTATAAAATACCGGTGTATCAACAATTTTAAGTGAGGTTTCTTCTATGTTAGATGTTACTCATCATATGCGACTACTGTAAGGCTCGTAATTTTTTATTTTTTCTAGGAGTTTTACCACATCTGTACATAATATAAGCTAAGCAATAATTCACCCGCTAGCTCAAAGACCAGGTACGCTGGGCACACAGTAGACTACAATGCTGTCTTTCATCGTGGAGTATCTGGCCGAGTCTGTCAGATGTTTGTTTCTATTTAAGTTTTATATTTAGCGCTCCATACATTCACAATGTTTCTCAATATGCCTCCATTAAATGGCGTCACATAACAACTGCACGAAATTAAATTTATAGCTTTCCAACGACCATCAAGGGAAAAGTGGTGGAAAAATAATAATAAAATAGTCCTACAAACACCACAGTGATCATTCATTGATGCAATAACTACGAACTTTATATTCAGCGTTGCCAACACACATTATCAGACATGTTCTTAATAACATTCAACATTGGTTTCATTCATGGCACACATTCTTGGTCTTACATAATAGCAACAACAATAAAATTGAAAACAAGTACTGTAGTTCCGTGACGAACTAAAGAGCCTAATATTCTTAAAATTACAGTTGGCAGACCTTCAAATCTTAAAAGTTAAAATCTATTGTTCTTTCATGTTTTCCATTAATTGACATGTACACCTTGCTGTTATAAGTAATAAAAGAGTTTGTATCATTTGAAATGTTTGTGTTGTTGTGATTTAAAAACCGTCAGATCTTTTTGCCGCTCCCTGTATGTAGAAAAATATAGGAAGGTATGTAAAACCTAAAAATAAATGTGGTTTCAAAAAAATGTTCGTTTAATTAAAAAAAAAAGGCCCTTTCTTAAAAGCAGCCCTCGTGTATGTGTGCCAATTTAGGAGCAGTTCTCATGCATAGACTACCTTCTGAGATATCCAACATAGAGTTCAAATATCAATTGTGATTTTTCAGCTGTTGGTAGCACTGACGTCATTTTAAAATATGACCGTGAGATATTCAGGTATAGATCTTTAGTCATACCAAATTTAGTTTGTACAGCTACAGTCGTTTAGGAGTTGATAGTTGGTGGGTACACAAGCAGACGGACAGACAGACAGACAGACAGACAGACAGACAGACAGACACACACACAATTGCCCGAGGTATTTTTAGCTTACTTCTCATAAGTCTCCTTTTTCCTCAATTTTACAAAATGAATTCGATCCGGGCTAAAAGTCCCTCTTGGCTCGCCCGAAGGCGGAGGAAGATCCGGTAGATTTCACCGAGCCAAAAAAAATAATCGGATTCACCAAATTTGCCAATTATTGTTGTTCGCCTGGGGCCAGTTATGAATGCATTACGACCTATATCCGTTTTACGTCTCGGCATGATGGGTAAAAATCACTGACTGGACTATTAATTATATTATCATGGTGATGCATGTGCAACGAATTCTTGTCAGACGTAATTTAAGAATGGTGAGGTACATGAAACACAAATCCCCTTCCGTCGAATCTTAACTTGACTGTGTATTTTGCAGAAGGAATAGTTCACAGGCGAAAGCCGAGTTGCACTTCCAGGGAAAATCCAAAAACAACCACTCTTCTCTGAAGTCTTAACTCAACACACAACTCAACAGTTTCTGCTGGCTCGACTGCTAGCTAGACTGTAACTGGGATGCTAGGCTCACCCCTAGCTAGGTCAAAAACTGTTGCCTCAGTAACTGAATGTAGATTGTTGGAAGAAATGAAAACGTAAAAACACTTATAGTGGGCGATGTATTGAGGATAGAGATATGCTCTCACGGACATTTTTGTAGAACATTTCATGCTGAACAATTCTTACACTCATAGTGTATAGATATTTTCAACGGTTTGCCCCACGTAAGCTTAAAACGTGCACGGATGCCAGCTTTTTCGACTTTTCACTGAAATCGTTACTGCTCGGCTTCCTTTGATCATAAAGAAATAATTTTCTACAGTAACCTTCCTCGAGATATCCTTTACAGAATGATGAAAACCGCATTAAAATCCATCCAGTGGTTCTCTAGATTACCCAAGAATCGGGGACTTTGTTTTATACTAAGTAGAGATTACAGTCTACTGCAACATCATTTACCTTGGACGAGCACAACTGCCGAGCAGCCGGACACGAGTTGGAGATAACGCTATCTTTGCCTCGTCGGTATAACGACACGACACGGCTGTCAAAACATCAATATTTCTTTGATGACATCCGTGATAATATATACAAATATTGCATTGAAATAGGTTTCGGTGGCGTAGTTGGTAGCATGCTGAACATCTATGCCCAAGATAGCGGGTTCAAACCAAGCCCAAGTCGTCGGATTTTTAAGAGCGTTAAAAATCTTTCAGTATGCCTCCCTTCGGAAGGGAAGTAAAGCCGGCGGTCCCATGTCATAGATTTATGGCGTGTAAGAGATCCTTCCACAGACAAAACTTGTGTGAAGCAACATTTCTAGGTTTGATTTTGTTGGAATGCTCTATCAAAGTTCCAACGTTCACCACTAGGTATCATTGACATCTGGAAGCGAATGTTGGAACTACTTGAAATTGAATGGAACTTGTAGCTCACCCTATGGGTGTCCACTAAAAGCAGCTACAGCCTCTGGTGAGCCGAACATGTCCTCGGACACTCACACCACTAAAAGCCATACGATAAATAAATAAATAAATAAATTGCATAAAAACACTAAATATGGAAAAATATTTACTTTACGTGTAAATATGTATCATTGTCAGAAATATGGAAAAATATGGAAAATAAATTTGTTTAATTGAAAAGAGGGCAACATAATCGATGAAGTTGAGTTAAACAAGTAGTTCCGTGAAGAGCTATTTAGCCTATTTTCATATATCCTACTAGTATTACTTAGGACACAAAAAATGAAAAAGAGATTTTAAAAAATTGCACAATCACCATTCATAAGTTCTCATAAAACTCCATTAAATTAGACGTCAGTATGTTAAGGCTTGTATGAAGATATACCGTGACAAGATTTACAGCGCTCGAATGAAAAGTCGCGAGAAAAATCCATTTAAACATTTAAATTTTGCGTCACCGCCATGTTAGTTGTGTGCTCACTAGGCTATTGAATGATCCATAGGTTTTATTTATTTAATCGTATGGTGAGTACAACGAGGAATTCATAAGTCCAGGTCCAAGTTCTTCAACCACACAGCAGCACTTTCTTATAGATGAAACAGGTCACTGGGGCTTCCGGAGTAGGCATGAAGAGGGCAGCGCAGGATGACATGGTCCTTGGTCTGCTCCTCTTCACTGCATTCACACATTGGAGAATCCATCCAGCCCCACTTAAGGCGCAAGAAATTACAGGGCCCATGCCCAGTTGTCAGTCTGTTGAGGCGACACCATAGTTTTATTGGGAGGTCAAATCCATTCATTTTCCGAGTTGGATTTATCTCATGAGCATTAGCACCAGATGTTGAATTAGACCACTCATCCTGCCAGCTCCGGTTTAGGTTAAAATGTCTCAAGAGTCGGCCGGCCATTACACTTGCTGATCTCCTAGATCGAAGTCGTTGTGGCGATGGGTAACAAAATTCCTGGTGAACTGGTAATGAGGGAGATGACCGGATCTTCTTTGCTTCTCTCAGCAGGATCCATAGGTGAAGTTATGTTAATAGCCTCTATCAACATACAAAATTTCAGTTTGATTGTTGTAATACTGCAGTATCGTTGATATTGAGAACCGTCTAAATATTTTGGATGGTCACTATGTTATATTATTATATGTGTAGGCTATAGAGTTATGTACCATTAGATGAAGATTATTGCGTAGGTTCATTATCCAAACGTTTACTTCGATGGCATGATTAGGATACAAGAAATAAAAACTTAATTTTAAAATTTCGCACAGCCGCCATCTTGAGGTTATGTGACAATTGAATTAAATTGCATGTCAGTTTATTAGAATGTGTATAAACATTTGATGTACCATGCTTTACTGCGCTTGGATAGTTAAAAGTATATTTGAATGTTTCAACTTCGCTTGGCCGCCATGTTCGTTCTGTACTTAATAGGTTTTTGAATGTCACATGTAGATGAACTTCTAGTAGAGCCCTTTATCATCGTACAAAGTTTCATCGCGATAACGGTAATAGTTTCGGCGATATAGAATGCCGGTGAAATATTTCGCACGGCTGCCATGTTGGATTAGTGAAACGTATTAGAATTTGAAAGGCACAGTCAAGGTTGATTGAATGGTTCCTCAGTTTAGGGGCTACGACAACACGGTCATGTAGTCCCGTGTACATTGTGTGTGTGTGTGTGTAGAATCTGTCTGATGACCGGTGTTAATTGTGAATGCTATATTAGTGTGTGTCATCTGTGATTCAGGTAGTGGGACTGCAGACGGTTAGTTTATCAAGTAGTTCCTACTTTTGCTACCAAATGCTACCGTCCACGGCACCTAGCTGTGGGCGGGGCTACTAATTGCCATAGCAGTCAGCACATGGTGGCAAACTTGGAACTAATATAGCGTTATCAAACTAGCCTACAAATTTTAGCTTCTACAAGTGTAGTTAATGGGAGGTTCTTTTTCATGCCATAAATATATGCACTTACCGAATTTCATTGAAACCACTCTGGCCGTTTAGATTTTATTAAAGGGAGAGACACATAATCAAACACACACGGAAAAAAGGTGATCTCATGAGCCTATTTTTTTTTTCATAAAAGAAAATAGGCTAAAAATATGTCAATCTGAGTACCGTAATAAAGAAATATGTAAGTACATATACATCCTAGACTTGATCATCATCTTGTAATGCTGGAAATGCTATTGCGGTGGTGGTACAGAAGATGGGAGGAGCAGAGATGGCCGCCCGTTCAGGTCAAGGACAGGTCGAGTAGAAATGGTAATAGCTGAGGAAGCGGTCAGGGCTATCAAACCAGGAAGGCTCCTCGCCAACAATAGAAGGTTAGTTTAGAATGGGTAATTAAGATAAAATGCTAACTAACAAGTCTAAAATATAGAGGAAATTAAGACAACTCCAAGTAAAAGGCTAACGGATTTGAGGAGCAGATATGGTGGAAATTATACAGCGAACATGGAGTTGTTACTGTTTAATAATAATAATAATAATAATAATAATAATAATAATAATAATAATAATAATAATAATAATAATAATAATAACTTGCAGACCCGTGCCAGAACTCTCGAATGTGTGTAAACCACCCGCCTGGCTTTACTGTTATGCGGGTTTCTATAAATATGTTTATTTGTTTAAACGCATTGTCGATATTTACGAAATTGGAGAGCAATTCATCACTGCTGCTGGTTGCACAACGGGTTGTGTGCAGAACAGACTTCCCGCCCGGCGCTAGTGCTATGCGTGCTGTACACGAAACAGTTCTGCTAGGGGCTATCGTCTTGTTTATTTGTATAAACACACTTTATAAACAAATACATATACTTCCGTTGCCTTTTCAAGAAATGCAAGATTTTTTCCTGTACTTTTGAGATGATTTGGAAGATTTTGGTACAAACCGCACCTTCTAACCCCCCTCTGGTTTAGGAGCTTGAGTTTTGTGAAACATGCACCTTAGCGTAGTTATCGTGTCGTACTTCCAACCCCAAGGTTGCAGGTTCGCCCCTGGCCGTGGTAAGTGATTTTTGAAAGGCGGCCAAAATACGACACGCATGTCATACGATGTTGGCATGTCAAAGAACCCATTTGAATTCAGTAGACCGTGTTCATAATGGCAAAATTAATCTCGGGAGTTTCCGCCAAGACAAAGTTCTTCAGTTCTTTACTACAAAGCGCTATAGTGTTCAAGGAGCTTAGATATCTAACCTCCTTGACTTTCATAGTGATTCAAGGAACAACGAAATTCGCCATGCAAGCTGCCCTCTGGGTGTCAAATTACAAAGCTTGCACCCGGCACCGAGGCCATACGATATTATTATTATTAATAATAGATATAATAATAATGATCCTATTTGTTTTACGTCTCTTTTAACATCTGTGGCTTTTAGAGACGCCGAGGCGCCGGGGTGCCGGAATTTTGCCCCCAAGGGGATCTTTAACGTGCCAGTAAATCTACTGACACGGCTCCCTCGCATTTTCGCACCCTCAAATGCCAGCTGACTGCGCCAGGATTCGATCATTGAACTTTGGGAACAGCAGGCGAGAACATTACCGCTGAGCCACGCAGCCAGCCTTTTTTTTTATTATTTGATGATGGTGGTAATTTTAAGGGTTTAAACATCTAGGTCATCTAACCCATGTATTTCGGGTAGGTCTATGTTCAATTTGTCGGATATTTGCCTCGGTGGGTGAGTGGTTATCGTGTCTGGCTTCCAAAACCAAGCTTGGAGGTTCGCTCCTGGACGTTGTAAGTGATTTTTGAAAGGCGACAAAAATCACGGCACGCATGTTGGCATGTTAAAGAACCCATTTGAATTCAGTAGGCCGTGTTCATAATGCCAACATTTATTTCGGGATTTTCCGCCAACACAAAGATGTTCCTCTTTTCTCTACTAGAAAGCGCTATAGTGTCACGGAGCTTAGATATCTAACTTCCTTGACTTTCATAGCGTTCCAAGGAACAAAAAAAAAATTCGACATGCAAGCTGACTTCTGGGCGTCAATTAAGAAAGCTTTCACCCAGCATCCGAGGCCATACGATATTATTAATATTATTAGTCGGATATAAACTGTGTTTCTGTGATGACTGTATTATTGGGTGTGTGTATAACTGTGATTGTTGCTGTTGTTGTTTCATTTGAAGAGCTTGGACATCATGGAGATTCATCCCCGTGTACTTTGGTGAGTGTGTACTATAGTATGGCTGTGTTAGTGTGTGTGCATTTGTAATTCAGGTGAGGATTGGGAAGGAGGCGTCCATGGCCTTAAGAACCGCCCCAGCATTTGCCTGAAAACCACTTCCGATCTCACGGTCATGTTGAAGCTTTCTTGGCTGTTACCCCGGAGGTTCGGGTTTGATTCCCGGCTCTGCCAAGAAATTTAATTCTGGTTTGAAGGCGGGAACAGAGTACATTCAGCCCCGTAAGGAGAACCTGAGAAAAATAGGTTCGATTCCAACCTCAGCCTTCCTGGAAATGGTATTCCGTGGGTTTCCCCTTTTCTGTGTGTGTGTGTGTGTGTTTGAGTCTTTTGACTGGTTTGATGCAGATCTCCATTCCTCCCCGTTCTGAGGTAATCGTTTCATCTCTACATAGCTACCACACCCTACATCCGAGGTAATTCGTTTAACATATTCTAACCCTGGTCTACCCCTACAGTTCTTGACCTCGACCCTTCCTTCCATAACTAAGCGTGCTATTCTTGGTTGTCTTAGTATGTGACCTACCAACCTATCTCTTCTCTTCATTAGCAGTTGCCAGAAACATCTCTCCTCTCACACTAGTCTTAATACCTCTTCGATTGTAACCCTATCTACCCATCTGACCTTTATAATTCTCCTGTAACATCACATTTCAAACGCTTCAATTCTCCTCTCTTCTGCTGCACCAATAGTCCAAGTTTCACTTCCATAGAGCGCCACGCTCCAGACAAAGCCTTTCAAAAATGACTTCCTAATACCTAAATCTATATTCGATGTCAACAGATTCCTTTCCTGTAGAAATGCTTTTCTTGCCTGTGCTAACCTACTTTCTATATCCCATTTGCTTCGTCCATTACCGGTTATTTTGCTGCCCAAGTAACAGAAGTCACCTACTTCCCTTAGCTGTTCGCTTGCCAATTCGACATCTAGGCTATCGGCCACTAATGGTTTGGGTGATCGTGAAAGACGAGATGAGAATGAGAACTAAAACAAATACTAACTACGGACTTACATACTAGAAGAAGAAATGGTAAACTAAGAAAGGATAAGGCAAATAAAGGACAGGAAGAAAAGAAATGCCCTCAACCCTCGAAGAACGAGGATTGAGGGTCTTGGAAGAAAGGAGAGACATGAAAGGCAGATAAGAAAGGTACAGAAGAGAGGGCCCGCCCCAAAGTTCGGGATTGCCAACTCCCGAACTCACCAGCCGTGAGTCCCTGAGGGTGCACCAATATCCAGGGTGCACCAGAAGTGATGGGGCTACATACACTCTACCTACTTGAGGGCCTTGGGCAGAAGATAACATGAAAAGAAAAACAAGGCTGACCCCCGCAGACGGAGCTATCAGGAGAGATGAGACAAGGGCCAATTAAGGCGGGAAGGTGAAAGACTCCCTAGGCCTCGATTACCCTAAACCCGTCAGGGTTGGAAGAGAACAAGAGAGGTCGACAGGAAAGAAGACGGAGAGGAGCCCGGCACAAGTTAGTGGAAGCAATGACGGACTCAGCTGGGGTCTCGTGGTCGTCAACCCATGCCCTACTAGTCGTGAGCCCCTGTGGGAAAAAGGACTAAATGTAGGTAACATAACTTCCATTTTTAAATGTTCTTATATGACTTTATTCTGTGTTAAGGAACCAGTGAATAGTAACCGAAACATAACAAAGAGAATATTTATAAAATTCCTTTGTATTTTTGCTTCTTTGCCGGGGGAAAGGGCACATTTGCCAGAATTCTCCATGAAAGTTCTATATAGGGTGGAAAGGTTCTAATTAGAATGTCTGAGAAAATCGACTATTTTCTTCGTGTATTTCTGAGAGAAGTATGGCATAATCTTGTGGCGACTGAAAACGGTCAGATGTAATGAAAATTAAATTTTTAGTGCATATTAAATAAAAAGAACACACAATGTAAGACATAAAGAACAATTAGTTCCGTGAAGAACTAAATAGCCTATTTTCATATATCCTACAAATATTAATTGCCTCTCTCAACATACAAATTGTCAGCTTGATTGCTGTAGGCCTAATAGATTCGTAGATATTGAGAACCGTCTAAGTATTTTGGATGGTCACCATGTTGGATTTTTATATTAGAGGTCTTAGATTATTGTGTAGGTGTTTTATTCAAACTTCAATCACATGATTAGGACACTAGAAATAAAAGTGGGATTTTAAAATTTCGCTCAGCCGCCATCTTGTGGTAATAAAAATAATTTAAATGAATTAGATGCCAGTCGATTAAAATTTATATAAGCATATACCGTATCAAGTTTCACTGCGCTCGGATGGTTAAAACGCAAGAAACGTCTATTTGAACATTTAAATTTCGCGTCGCCGCCATGTTGGATTTGTGCTCACCAGGTTATTGAACTTCCCATAAGTGAACTTATGCTTATAGCCTCTATACACTTACAAAATTTCAGTTTGATTGCAGTAGTAGATTAATAGATATTGAGAACCGTCTAAATATTTCAGATGGTCGCCATGTTGGATTTTAATATATTCCGGCCTTAGGGTTATGTACTATTAGATGATGATTATTGTGTACGTTCATTATGCAAATTTTGATTTCGATCGCATGATTAAAACACAAGAAATGAAAACTTAATTTTCGAAATTCACACAGCCGTCATCTTGAGGTTATATAAACAATTGAACTAAATTAGATACCAGTGCATTACAATGTGTTTAAACATTTGCTGTACCAAGTTTCATTGAGTTTGGATCATTAAATCGCGAGAAAAGTCTATTTAAAACTTTCAAATTCTCTTGGCCCCCATGTTCGTTTTGTAGTTAACCGGGGTTTGAAAGTCTCATAGATGAACTTCTAGTAGTGCCCTTTATCACTGTACAAAATTTCATGGTGATACCGGTAATAGTTTCAGAGATATAGAATGCCGGTGAAATATTTCGCACAGCTGCCATCTTGAGTTTATTTAAACAATTGAGCGAAGTTAGATGTCGATGGATTACAATGTGTATAAACATATACTGTACCAAGTTGCATTGCATTTGGTTGGTTAAATCGCGAGAAACGTCTATTTAAAAGACGCAACTTCGCTTGGCCGCCATGTTGGTTTTGTAGTTACTAGGTTTTCAAAGGTCACATAGGTGATTTTTATCACCGTACAAAATTTCAGGGTGATATCGGTAATAGTTTCGGAGATATTGAATTCTGGTGAAATATTTCGCACAGCCGCCATGTTGGATTGGTGAGACGTAACAAAATTTGAAGGGAACGGTCAGGGTCGCCCGGAATAGTGCTCTTAACTTACCGAGTTTCATTGAAATCGCTCCAGCCGTTTATAAGTTATTAGGGGGGGGGGGGGCACACAAAAATCCTCACTCTCACACACACACACACACACACACACACACACACGCACACGCACACACAGACAGACACACGGACAAAAGGTGATCTCATAAGCCTATTTTTTTTCATAAATGAAAATAGGCTAAAAATGGTTGAATACCTGAAAGCCAAGTAAACTGACATTCAATATGAACATGATAAATTCCATGGAGTTCTTTATGGGTTAAAAGGAAACCTGCTTACTTCTCCCAAAATAATGTCTCCGGCTGATCAGAAAAGGAGGACCCGTGATCGCTCTCTACGGCCCTGACTATCTTAATTAAGGATACAAATTGTTAATGAACTGGGCAATTTATTTGTCTTTCTTTCTTTCTTTCTTTCTTTCTTTCTTTCTTTCTTTCTTTCTTTCCATTCATTCATTCATTCATTCATTCATTCATTCATTCATTCATTTCTTCATTCATTCATCCATTCATTCCTTTATTCATTTCTTCATTCCTTTATTCATTTCTTCATTCATCCATTTCATAATTCATTCATTCATTCATTTCTTCATTCATTCATTCATTTCTTTATTCATTCATTAATTTATTTATTCTTTCTTTCTTTCTTTCTTTCTTTCTTTCTTTCTTTCTTCACACATTCATTCATTTCTTCATTTATTCCTTTCTTTCTTCATTCATACATTCATTCATTCATTCATTCATTCATTCATTTCTTCACTCATTCATTCATTCATTTCTTCATTCATTCATTTCTTCACTCATTCATTCGTTCATTCATTCACTTCTTCATTCATTCCTTTCTTTTTTCACTCATTCATTCATTTATTTATTCATTCATTCATTCTGTAATTCGATTCTTCACTCACTCATTCATTTATTCATTCATTTCTTCAATCATGTCTTTTTTCTTTCTTTCTTTCTTTCTTTCTTTCTTTCTTTCTTTCTTTCTTGTTTGTTTGTTTATTTATTTGTTTGTTTATTTTTCGCCGCGTCTGTAGTTCAGATCGTAAGTAAACTTATTGTTGATTTTTATCAGCATATTTACGGTCGCAGATGTGCTCCAGTAAATGTTAATGAGAGTTGAGTGTATGGAGTCAAGGATTTACGAGAGCGGCACTATTGACGTTAATTCTGTAAGGGCAGACGTCACACAGCTGTGCTCCAATACCACCCCCACAGTGACATCAAGGAAGCGGTCTATTTACACTCCAACACGCAACTCACCGATAGTAGATGGCGTTCTTGGGTCATCAATAGTGCAGCATTGGTACTCACCTGAAACAAGAGATGAGCAACATTTAATAATAATAATAATAATAATAATAATAATAATAATAATAATAATAATAATAATAATAGTAATAATAATAATAATAATAATAATAATAATAATAATAATAATAATAATAATAATAAAACAATGGAATCCATAAAAAAAAAACTTGAAATGTCCTTCCAAGTAACAAAAGATACATACGGTACAACAAGAAATACATATGGGGGTCCAAAATTAAACATTTCAGACAGTGATTACATCAGAAGGACTGTACGCAGCAGATACCTTAAACCTTTCAGATGGAGAACCTCAAATTAAAAGAAAAAGAAAATTTTAAGAAAAATCATAGGTCCAAAGGTTATCGGACAAATTACACACACACACACACACACACACACACACACATACATACAAGTAAACGGGGCTACATGACCACGATTTTGCAATCCATCTAAAAAAATCAACAACAGCAACACATCCTAAACATTTCACCATCATTTACACTATGTTGTTGTTTGAGTCTTCAGTACTTTGACTGGTTTGATGAAGCTCTCCGTGCCTCCCTGTCCTGAGCTAATCGTTTCATCTCTACATAGCTACCACACCCTACATCCGAGGCAATCTGCTTAAGATATTCTAACCTTGGTCTACCCCTACAGTTCTTATCCTTGACCTTTCCTTCCATAACTAAGCTTGCTATTCCTGGGTGTCTTAGTATGTGTCCTACCAACCTATCTCTTCTCTTCATTAGCAGTCGCCAGAAATATCTCTCCTCTCCCACTCGCCTTAATACCTCTTCGTCTGTAACCCTATCTACCCGTCGGATCGTCATCATCCTCATGTAACACCACATTTCAAACGCTTCAATTCTCCTGCACCAATAGTCCAAGTTTCACTTCCATAGAGTGCCACGCTCCAGACAAAGGCTATCAAAAATGACTTCCTAATACCTAAATCCATATTCGATGAAAACAGATCCTTTTCTGTAGACATGCTTTCCTTGCCTGAGCTAACCTACTTTTTATATCCTCTTTGCTTCGTCCATCACTGGCTATTTTGCTTTCTAAGTAACAGAAATCCCCTGCGTCCTTTAGCTTTTCACCTGCCAATTTGATATCCATAAAGGTTTCTGATTTATTTCGGCTGCATTTAAATATTTTTGCTTTACATTTATTAATTCTCATCATGAATTCTTTCCTTAAGACGGAGTCCAAACCATTCAAATACTCATTCAAATCCTCTGGCGTTTTATCTTCCTTTTATTTCCCTTAAGGGGTAGCTGACTTAGATGCTGTGTCCTTAAAACAACGAATCCCACTATCGTCATCACATTCTCGTGAAATCTAGTGTAACCTCGACGCTGAGAAGTTGGTTATGTTTCATTTGAGGAGCTTGGACATCGTGGTCATTGAGTGTGTATAACCTTTGTCTGATAACCTGTGTTACTGTGTAGTTTGAATTAGTGATGATGAAGATGATGGTAATTGTTGATTTAAGGGACCTAAAATCTAGGTTATCGACCCCTAATGGTTTCGATGGTCTTGAAAAATGAAAATGAACCTATAATTAAATCTAACTACAAACTTACATCTAGGGGCAGATGACCTCGTAGTTCCACCCCTTAAAACAACTAACTAACTAACTATAACTAAACTTAAAACTAAAACTAACTACTGACGTAAATATTAGAAGAAGAAAAGTTAACGGGAAATAAATGCCCTCAATCCACGAGATATATGATTGAGGAGCTTAGAAAGAAGGAGAGCCATGAAAGGCAGATAAGGAAGGGAAGGACGAGAGGGTCCGCCCCAAAGGCAATGGAAAAAGGGGAAAGACAGAACCCAGCTCAGAAATCCCTTAAGGTCGCCAACTCCCGAGCTCACCATCCGTAGGCCCTTGAGGGTGTAGAACAATCCAGGGTGCACCAGAAGTGGTGGGGTTACATACACCCTGCCTCCTTTAGGGCCTTGAGCAGAAGGCAGGAGATACAGTACCTGAAAGGAAAAAGAGAGAGGTCTGAGGAATCAGGAAAGATGAGAGAAATGCCAATTAAGGCGGGAAAGTGAAAGACTCCCTTGGCCTCGGATACCCTAATACCATCGGAATCGGAAGAGAACAAGAGTTGACCAAGAGAGGTCGACAGGAAAGAAGACGGAGAGGAGCCCGGCACAAGTAAGTGGAAGCAATGCCAGACTCTGCTGGGGTCGCCGACCCACGTCCCACTAGATGTGAGCCCCTGGGGGGAGTTTGTATTAGTGTGTACATTTGTAATTCAAGTGAATATTGGGAAGAAGGTGGCCGTGGTCTTAAGATAGGAACTATTCCAGCTTTTGCTTGAATTAGAAGTGGGGAAACCATTGAAAATCACTTCAAGGATGACTGAGGTTAGAATGGAACACAGCTCTTCTCAGGTATGGCCCACGAGGCTGAGTGTAACTTACTCCGTTCCAGGAAAAACAAAAAAGAAATTAGAAAGAAAAGAAAAAAGAAAAAGAGAATAAAAAGATTATAAGAAGAAAAAGAAAAAAACTAAAACTAAAACAAAAACAAATCAAAACAAATTATATAAAAGCAAAACAAACAAACTAACCAATCAAAACAAAACAAATAAAATAAATCGAACAAAAATAAACAAAAACAAAACCAAAGATACAAAGACATAACACATGAAATATTCAATTAAAACTTAACAAAAGAGAATATAACCGGGAAACCCAAACACGAGAAACAAAACAGAAAATCAAACATAACCAAAAGGGATAAATCAAAATAAACCGTAACAAGCGAGAATAAATATAAATAACAATACAGTCGATACTCAAACCCGGACCCCAGGGATGACAGCCAAGAATGCTCGTCATTGCGCTACGAGGTGGTCGACGTTGAGGAAGAAATGCTCCAGTTTAAAGGTTGCACGGTGCAAGATCAAGGTCAGAGTGGCGCCGAAATATAATCAGATCACCATTAAGACTAGTAGCCTAGTGAACCTCGCGGTCATGTGGTGGGTTCACGCCCACATATTATGTATACTGGATCCTTGAAGCTCTGTGCGGCAGGCGGCGACATCAAAGGCAAGGCCGGCGCGGGGCGAAGCTGATTACTTGTTTGTCTGTCCAGTGTCTTCCTGTATGGTGCTAGACCGGAAGCTATGATCACTGTCACCTGACACGTCTTCGCAACTAACAAAGCTTTGACTTAGGAAGTCACTTCTATAAATGGGCATCGAGTCACACGAAACAGAAACCAACAACAACAACAATTATACCAAACAAAAACCAAGCAACAAAACAATTCAACCAGACTAAAAACACAAATCGATCAAACTAAGGTAAAAAACAAGAACACGAACATGAACATAAACAAATACAGAAGACAACAAAGAAACACCAAACACTAACCAAAACAAACGAAGAAACAAAATAACTAAGAAAACAAAAGAAGAGAAAAATAATAAAGGAAAAGAAAGAGAAAATCTAAACCTAAAGCAAAAACAAAAATTCCTCTCGGCACGCCGGAAGGCGGAAGTAGATTTCACCGGGCAAACTTGGGGATGGGCGAAAATAGGCAGAATATGCAAGGTTTTCGTAGAAGGATCAGACCGCATTTATTACGAGAAAGAGTTTTAAAATTGTAGCTTAATTAACTTTTTTTCATCATTTTATGCATATTTTAAACTTTTTATTGTCTTACGGGGACGGTAACCTTCTCGTCATTTGGGGTCCATTTTTAGCCTATTTTCAATTTTGAAAAAATAGGCTTATGAGATCACCTTTTGTCCGTGTGTGTGTGTGTGCGTGTGTGTGTGTGTGTGTGTGTGTGTGAGGTGTGTGTGTGTGTGTCCCCTAATAAAATCTAAACGGCTGGAGCGATTTCAATGAAACTCGGTAAGTTCATAGCACTATTCCCGGCGACCTCGACCATGCCCTTCACATTTTGTTACGTCTCACCAATCCAACATGGCGGCTGTGCGAAATATTTCACTAGCATTCAATATCTCCTAAACTATTACCGATATCGCCCTGAAAATGTGTACGGTTATAAAGGGCACTACTAGAAGTTCACCTATGAGACTTTCAAAAACCTGGCGACTACAAAATCAACATGGCGGTCAAGCGAAATTGAGACTTTTAAATAGACTTTTCTCGCGAATTAACTATCCAAACGTAATGAAACTTGGTACAGCAAATGTCCATACACATTGTAATGCAATGGAGTCTAATTTAGTTCAATTGTTTACATAAACTCAAAATGGCGGCTGTGCGAAATATTTCACTGACATTCTATATCTCCGAAACTATTACAGATATCACCCTGCAATTTCTTAAGGTGATAAAAGGTACCGATGCAAGTTTACCTATGTAATTTTCATAAACCTGTAAAGTACAAAACGAACATGGCGACTAAGCGAATTTGAAATATTTTAATAGACTTTTCTCGTGATTTAACTCTCTGAGCGCAGTGAAATAAGGTACAGTAAATGATTTTGCAGATTGTAATGCACTGCCATCTAATTTAATTCAATTGTTTACATAACCTCAAGATGGTGGCTGTGCGAAATTTTAAAATTAAGTTTTTATTTCTTGTGTCGTAATCATGCGATCGAAGTGAAAGTTTGAATAATGAACCTAGGCAATAATTGTCCTTGAATGGTACATAACTCTATGGCCTATACATATAACAATCCTAAATGGCGAGCTTCCGAAATATATAGACGGTTCTCAATATCTATGAATCTTTTACAGCAACCAAACTGAATTTTTTTATGTTCACGGAGACTATGAACATATGTTCACCTATAGGACTTCAGTAACCTGGTGAGCACAAATCCAACATGGCGGCGACGCGAAGTATAAATATTTAAATGGACGTTTCTCGCGAAATAACTATCCGAGTGCCGTGAAACGTTGCACGTTAAATGATTATACAAATGTTGATCAACTGGCATTTAATTTATTTCAATTGTTTGCATAATCACAAGATGGCTGCTGTGCGTAATTTTAAAATCTCGTTTTTACTTCTTGTGTTCTAATCATGCGTTCGAAGTTTGAATACCACACGTACACAATAATATTAATGTAATAGTACAAAAATAAAAATCCAACCTGGCGACAATCTGAAATATTCAGACGGTTCTCAATATCTACGAATCTGTTACAGCAATTAAACTGAAATTTTGTATGTTGATAGTGACAATTAACATGCGTAGGATATATGAAAATAGGCTGTATAGTTCTTCACGGAACTACTTGTTATACTTGTGGTCACACTGTCCTTATGCAAGGTTTCGACACTGATGTGTAACTATCTAACGGTCTGTTACTTCTTCACGCAAAATGTTATCTCCCGCAGAGATTCTGGTTGGTTCCTTAGTTTAGGGGCTGCGACAACGCGGTCATATAGCCCCGTGTACTTTGGGTGTGTAAAGAATCTGTCTGATAAATGGTGTTAATTGTGTTGGCTATATTATTTTGTAATTCAGGCACGGACTGCAGCTGGTCAATTTCAAGTTGTAGTTCTTAATTTTACTACCAAATACAACCGTTAACGACACCTAGCTGTGAACTTGGCTACTAGATGCCACCGCAACCAGCTACTCGCAACGAACGTTGGAACTTCCCCTCCAAAGGAAAGCATACTGAGGGATTTTTAGCGCTCAGAAAATCCTACGACTTCGGCCGGCTTTGAACCCGCGACCTTGGGCATAGAAGTTCAGCATGCTACAAGTTTCGTCACTGAAGCCGCTTCCCACAGAGTCAGATGGAAAACTGAATGTGATCTCGTGCAATGGCGTTGTCATGGCAACATCGGATGGCTCATCCCTCATCAATTTAGTAGTGTTGTCATGGCAACCTCTGATGGCTCTAGGCATTTTCTTCTAAATCCGAAATCATTTTGCTCATCCCTTGGCGTAATGGTGGGTCATATCAAAAATTCTTTCAGACAAAAGTTTTAGGTAATTGTTAGGGGAATATTGCCCATTTTGTAAGGTTTTGATATTGTGTCTATTAAGAGAGATATGATTAATGTTTCCCGAAAAACTCACTTTATCCCACCCCTTTGGTCAACGGTTGGTGCTATCAAAAATATTTTCATACATAAATGTTTGGCCCTTATCCGACACATAGTGTTAACTTTGAATGGATTCGATATTTCAAATATTATGGATTCGATATTTCAAATATTAAGAGAGTTATAGCGGTATTTCACTTTTTAGAAACAAGCCCCCCATTTTCACCCCCTTTGACGGATTATGCCCATTAATGAACTAGACTGAGATTTTATAGGGATACATATTATGTAAAACATTCAAAGTGATTGGTGCAAAATTGCGGTAGTTATCGTGTCCACAAGAAAGTGATCTGTATATTGAACCCATGTGCCATCAGGTCCATGGATGGTCGAATCCATGCATTTGAGGAAGAAATCAAAGGAGCATATAGTTTCTAATGTAACTTTAAGAAAGATCAAGCTAGGAGGCCAGTATAAGGTTGTGCAACTAACAAGAACCAGGTGTTCGAGAGGATGATATCATCCCTCTTGACATTCTGAAGGGAGCGAGTCACGAGTATTAATAACCGAGTGGAACTTTCCAACGATTAGACAAGGAGACCTGAATCGGAATTCGAGCTGACGTTGCTGGAAATTGACAACACCGCATATGCGCCAGGAGAGGAATAATTAAATTTAACCCATTTACAAGTATAATAATGAGTAAACAAGTACAGTACAGTGAATCATTTTGAATGAGAGATTTTTCAGTAAAGAGAAACCATTTAATAATTGCGCAGAAAAAAACTGCCAACGCAAGACGACGTCATTGGGGAAGTACCAAGGCCTGTGTGGAGGGGAGAGAGCAAAAGAAATGCAACACCCACACATCTGAGGACGAGAAATTAATTAATATCTCCGAATTGCACGATCGATTCTTAGGTGCAATGAGATTATTTGACATTGAGAAGACGAGCTTTCGGAAGGTATAATTTTTATATTTGTGGCACCATTATTTTAGAAGTTGACCACAGAAAAGGCTAGAGTCTTATTTTTTTGTAGTGAAATAGTATAAAGCTTCGGGCTTCACCAAGCCAATCATGCAGTCTCGAACAGCCCGTGAGGGGTATAATCACGCATCACGCAGTACAAATCCGTCCAGGGGGACGTGACGCTGGATCATCAGCACATGCAGTTATTCTGACAACCCGTGAGGGTGTTACTACGCACGCAGTTCCGACAGCCCGTGAGGGGCGTAAGACTACATCACAGCACATCAGTATCCAGACAGCCGTTTGGGGCGTAACTCTGCGTAACACCGAAGACAGTTACCAGTACTCCTTGAGGGGAGAAATACTGTGTTACACCGCAGAAGTAATATCCGATAGCCATAGGCGTCGCAGTATTAAAGACTTGCTTGCCTCCATAAGGAGTGGTCAAGAAGAAAATTTAAAGTATCGCCGTATTGAAAGAGTAGGAAAATCCTAGTTACAGGATTTAGGCCCGACTGTATACAAGTTATAGTGAAAGTTCGTAAGATATAGTCAGAGCAGGCCGCGAACGTCGGACTTAAAGGCGATAGGTCGTTAAATAGACGAACGAATAGATCATAACGTACGGAAGTACCGTACCAGAAAGATAAACTGTTATTTAAATTAAAGAACCCAAAAAGGGAAGAACAGAATAAGGTTCGGAACGTACATCAGAAACGTAGGAGTGCTAGAACCGATCAAATAAAGAAGCAAGGAGAATATAAACATTATCTCCAGAAAGCAGGCGAACTATTCTAAAAGTACTAGACTCGAGAAGTACTAGCTGCTATAAACTAAATCTATAGGTCATTGAGGAGACCTCGATCCGAATAGACTTTCGCTAGGATCGATAAACAGATCTACAAAGAAGCCGTTCAAGCTAGATAAATAGCCGGTCATCCAGGATAGGAGTAGAAGAATTTGGGTTCCAGGGAACAATAGATGTTTCGAGACTTTCATATTCTGCAGGATAGGAAGCCGACATCGAATAAATTTCACCCTTGGAAACGGGAAATTAAGAAGATCACGTGTGATAGGCTCAGAAATACGGCCTAGTGATCAAGAATTGTAAAGTGTAAAGATTATCAAGATTGTGTGTTAAATTAATCTTTTTAGTGTTTATTATGTGTTCAAAAGGGACACATCAGTGTATAAAAATGTCGTCAATGTTAAGTGTTTTAAATATATGTCAAGTAGTGTTTATCCATAAGATGAATTCTTTTAATATGGAGTAAAAAGTTCAAAGTGGGCCCAAAATGAAGCACCGCACAAGAATAAAGATCATGGGACGATCTTAATAACATGTGAGTACTGAATTTCATTCTATTTTGGTGTCAGAGATTGGTTGTGTACAAATCCACCGGAGTTTTTGAGTAAAAGGGATGTGTTTTAAGAAATAAATACTGAATAAGCAAGAACGCGGTCTGAACAATAATAGAAATTTGAGAAATTATCAATGATTATGTAAAGAATAAATCCCGTAGAGGAAATAAGTGACTAAAATGTTAAAGTATTGAACCAATGTCATAAGAGCAAGCGAAATATCAGTAATTATCATGAAAGATATTCAAATAAAGTAAAGTTGAAATATGAAAGAAATAGCTTTTGAGCTTGTGTAAAGAATAAAAATAATAATAATAACTAAATATGGAATATTAAATAAAGATCAAATAAATTGATGTGAACATAAGAGCGTTAAAGCCTTAATGTATGTGTGAGATATGATGTTCAATGGAATATTTTAAAAAGGGAGCGATTTATCGGCAACGGAAAAGATTAATATAAGAATAAAAATAATGTGAATGGTTACTAATGAGATTTATCAGTTCTTGGGAAGACATTTCGGCTTAAAATAATGCATAGCGCAAAAGAGCGCCAATAATATTAAAATGTCACGCTAGGAACGCGTAGAGGTTAAAATACTTGGTAAATTACTTATGGAGGGTAGTTGATTGCAGTGAATTGATAATTGTATAAGTCCTCTATTTGTGACGTAGTATCACGAGGCATTGTGTATGTATTTGAAAGGGAGCTAATATATGGTATTATTGAGCGTATGTCATATGGGCCACGGCCGACTTTAAATCGCATTTTGTATAAGTCCTCTGTAAGGGAATAGTTCCCGAGGCACGTGAAGAGATTCGAATGCAGAATCTTCTTATGATAAAAGCCCCTTAATTCTTCGTCGTTGAATGTGTATTAATCTTCCAAATCAATGAGGACCCTCTCATAATTAATAAATGCCAAGGTTACGAAAGTGGTCTTTGAACCAAAGGAATTGTAGTTTGAATGAGTACGGTACTGTAAAGCCCGGTCTCTCCCCAGAACTGAATATAATGTGAAGGTCTGTTTTGAAAGCCTTGGAAATAAGCTATTAACGTTGGTTAGACAGGGAGTCGCCGTCACCCCTCCGTGTCATAAATCACGCCCGAGTATAAGGGTCTAGCTTTCTTAGAGTGAGAGTGGCCAGAAACCGTCTCGTAAGATGTTGTAAAGAGAAATGAATACACCAGGAGTGTTTAAAGCTGCTAACGACCCGGGCGTTGAACCGAGGTCCTTGTAGATTGATATTTTTCGTTTGCCTGTTCAGATCGTAGTTTCTTATATGATAATGGTCTTATAAGACATAAGAGATAAATAACAATCCCTATTGTAGTGTTGGATGGACGTAGGATTCCACGAGTTGATTGAAGACAACTAAGTTTCGGGAGTAACTATAGTTTTTTGACTGTGTCAAGTATCTTCACGCTCTGGAGTACACAATTGATTTCCTGATTACCTTAATATATTTGTGAAAATAAAGAGAGATGATAACAACTGAATGTGTGGACATGCCCAAAATATTGAGTTAGATAATTAACATAGATTTTAAATGTAATTATAAATTGGTTTTTGAGAATTAAGAAGATATAAAGGATAGTATTTGAGGTGTACAAGAATGACACCATTATTATGTAAAGCATGGAGCCAAAAGAGCTCGGAGTTATATAAAACTTATAGTGATGCTTTATGGAAGTAAGACTAAGTAGGAATTGTTGGTTTATGTGGAAACCATATGTTTGAATACAATATTTGTTTTATTATATTTGTGATTCCTTGTTCATTTGGAACAAGTAGATGATTATGGGTCAGTAATTAAATTGTTAAAGTGTTTGTAGCGCCATTAATTTTATTAATTAAATGTGTTAAAATAGGAGTTGATTTTGTTGTTATTTTTGCAAGTGTATCCTCTAATTAATCCAAAATATGTGAGTCACAGAGTGGGGGAACTTACCGCTGCCCCGAAATTTCCGAATTGAGCTACGCTGGTATACTGTGATTGGCATATTTCTTGCTAAAAGGGCACATGGGGGTCGTATAAGTAATGTGCTGGATTAATAACTAGAGGAACACTTAAGACGGTCATTTCATGTAAAGTAAAGTAATGATAGGTGTAGCTACAACGTAAAATCTTAACTGACCGCATGGGTCCCTAGAAACTCATACCGAGCAGCCCTGTATTATTATATATTATCAACCCCCTAGCAAACATCCAAATTTTGGCGCCCAGTTCGCAGGGATGAGTTTTCCTACGGAAAACCCGAGTTTTCTCGAAAAATCAAAATTTTCATTTTTGAAAAAAATGGTTTTTCGAAATTTTGAATTTTAAATACTTCCATAAAGGTTTATGAAATTGAATAAAAGGATCAAAAGGGTACGTTGTAAGTGAATACCCGTACCAAAGTAAAAGTTTTAAAGAAATTGGGACACACGGATTCAGAGTATCATCTCTCAAGCATGTACTAGTGTGGTGGCATTAGTGGCCCACTGTATTTTTATATTAGAAAAGATGGTGACGATGATGGAGTTAAAGGAGTGTTTGGATGAACATTTCCAAAAGAATAGGGACGAGATAATAAAAATAAGTACGCAAAGTACGGAAGATGCAAAAAAAGAGAATAGGGAAGAGAGGCAGGAACTTTTGAACGCTATAAAAGCTGATAGCAAAGAAAAGTGGGAGACCCTGAACAATAAATTGGGAACAATAGACAATACATTGAGTCTCCAAAAGGATGAAAATAAAAAAGAGTTCGAGTCCATAAATGATAATTTAACAGCTCTCAAAACTGATAGTACTAACATGGGAACTAAATTAGAAGCTATCCAAGCCGATTGTATTAACATGAATAGTACATTGAAGGCTGAGATAGAAAGTCAGTTGGATAATATAAGGATAGAGAATACCGATCATTTTTCAGCACAATCCAGGGCTTTGGAAGATAAACTAGGAATAATAGAAGGGAATTTTGAAAATAAATTATATTCCTTTCAGGAGAAGATGATAGGTGATAATTTCTTGAAAAGTCAAGCCATGAACACTAAACTAGAGGCCATGGAGACTAAAATACAAAGTAATATAAATGAGAAATTAGAAGGGATAATGAATGATAAATTTCAAGGTTTTGACACTAGGTTGGAGGACAAGTTAACTGAGTTGAAAGGGGAAATCACAAGTGAGATTAAAAAGGAAAGTAAAGGATTTTATTAAGGAATGCAAGCACAATTACATACTATGAACAAAAATATGGTAGATTCCCAAATGGAATGTCAAAATCATTTTAAGAGGATTGAGGGTAAAATTTGTATCATGGAAGATAAATTTGGTTCTATAGAAACTAAATTAATTAACATAGAAACAAAGGGTGATGATTGTGAAAAGAAACTTGTAACCCAGATCCAAGGTGTGCAGGAAAAGTTAGAAGCTCAGATAAAATCTAACAGCGATATTTGTGAGGCATCCCGGGATGAAATAAAACAAAGCGTGAATAAGCTAGGAGATAGATTTGAAGGGGTTGAGGAGAAAGTAGGGACCCTCGAGAATAAAATCAGTGCAGTTCAGACTGAAGTAACTGAGATGAAAAATCAAAATCTAAAGGATGCGCGGGATATGAAAGATCAATTTGAGCTGTTTACCGGGCAGGTAGATGATAACTTAAAGAAGTATGAGGGTGAAATAAATCGAAGATTAGGTACCTACGAGGGGCATCTCCAGAGTGAAAGAAAACAACGAGAGAAAGAAAATAAGGATAACACCCATAAGATAGATGAAATAAGCAAGGGTATTAATGAGGTCCAGGAAACTATCGGAAAATTAGAAGGGCGAGTAGGAAAAACTAATAATGAAGTAAAACTGATCAAAGATGAATTAACGGAAGTGTCTAAGAAGACGGAAGGAAAGTTGAAAGGAATTGAATTAGATATGGTCAAAGGACGAAAAGAAGTGGAAAAGCAAATAAAGGAGATACGAGAGGGCCTGGAGACCATAGGTAACATTAAGCCAGAAATTATAGACCAAAGGGTCATGATCTTTAAGAAAGAGGTTGAAGAACAACTAAATGAATTCAGGGATAGTTACAGGGATGAGAAATTCCAATCCAAAAAGGTAGAGGAAGATATTAAAAGGAATCAAGAAAGAATTCAGAATGAATTAAGATCCCGATTAGAGAGGACTGAACATAAGAATAGTCAAATAGAAATCCAACTCATGGCTAATGAAGAAAGTGCCCGAAGGGAAAGGAAGTTAGAATTTGAGAATCAGGAGGAGTTTTCAAAGACAGGATGGGTAGATTCTCGTGAACAAGGCACAGATACGGAGAGGGACTTAGGAGGGGAGAGCCCTTATAAGAACCCAGGATATCCGATGGCGATGTCAACCCCGTACATGAATCAGACAAATGGCCAAATAATAAACATTATTAAATCCAATGAGGACAGACCAGTAAAGTTTACGGGTAATAACATGTCTATTACTCCAAAATACTGGCTAAAAGAAGTGGCAGAGTATCTAAACGAAATGAAGGTTCCTCAGGATCGGAGACTGAGAGCTATTGAAAAGCTGTTGGCAGGTGATTGTCTCACCTGGTTCAGAAGCTTCAGATACACCTTCGATACGGTGGAAGGCTTTAGGGAAGCATTTTTAAAACGATATTGGGCAGCAGACGTCCAAGAGAATTTAAGGCTAGATCTGTACTCTAGGAAGTACAGCACCAATGCACCTACTAAATACTCGGAATTTTTCACCGCTCAGCTGTGTAAATTCCGCGAACTGGATATTGCTCCGGCAGAAAACGACCTGTGTGCTGCCATTGCAAGACAGCTTCCGTATGAGATTCAGAGGCTGCTAATCTCATCCAAAGCCAGAAGTGCTGTGGAAGTGGAAAGTGTATTACGTCAGTTAGATATGACGACTTCGCACGTAACTCCTCGGCATCAAAGACAGACTGAGCAAGTACACATGGCCAGCAGTCAGGAAACAGGAGAAAAACCAGCGACCAGGAATCAGTCCACCAGTACGGATACTCAAGGACTAGATCGAGAGTATGGGCACCAGGAGCCTAGAAGGATACAGCCATATTACAGGGGAGGATATCGAGGAAGAAATCCTAGGACTACGGGTTATTGGCAACAAGAAAGCCGACCCTATAATAATAACCATCAAAGGCAAGAAAACAGAAAGAAATGGGAGAATTATCCCAGGAGAAATGTAAGGCCAGACGATAGGGATGATGAATATCGGGCCGAAATAGAAGAAAGATATCAGGAAAGTCTTCGTTATATGAACGAAAGACCAGATGAACCTGATAGGCAAAAAGTCCGTTGGAGTGAGGCAATTAAGAACCGGAAATCACCCGACCGACTAGACGGAGCTCAAAGCTTGGAATTACAAGCTCAGTTAAAGAATGAGGGAAAAGGGAGCCCTCAGGATAAAAAAAACTCCAAATTTAAATTGTCAAAAGTGGAAACATACCAGGAGCTGGGAGGAGGTAGAAATTGTAAATTGGATAGCCAGACCAGATGAACTAATTAACGAGGATGTGGAAGGAATCCCACCTGTTAAAAGAGAACTACCTATAATTATGCTTAGGATAGAAGGATTACTGGTCAGAGCATTGATTGATACCGGATCCACAATAAGTCTAATTACTCAAACCCTTTTAAATGAATTGGAAACAAGGGGCCGAGTATTAAAGATTCCCACATCAAGTGTAAAGATTAAGGGAATTATCCCTGAAAAATCTTTGACATGTAAATTTCAGGTATACATTGATCTGATCATGGGTAACGCTGAAATTTCGCAGTGCTTTTTGCTGGTAAATCAATTACCGTATAATGTCATATTAGGTATTGATTTTATCCGTGAGAACAAGGTCATTATAGACCTAGCGCAAAACTGCATTAGAGTTCAAAGAGAGGATGTGGACGAGCAAAATATAAACCTACAGGAACAGGATGCGAAAATAGGAGAACAGGTATGGCATATGGAGGAAGTGAGTGAGGAAGATTATAAGGACATAGAAAAGATATTTGAAGCCCTCAACATAGAACTCGAAGATAATGTGGAAAATGAGTTCGAGACCAACCTGTCAGGAAAAGTGGAGGAAGCTAAAGTCAGCCTCGAAATTAAGGAACAGTTAGAGAAATTATTATTGAATTATAGGGACGTATTTGATTCCAAGCCAGGGAAGATTGAACATTTTAAATACGCGTTCCAAGTCAATGATTGGGCACCGTTCAAACAAAAACCATACCCGGTTGCGGAAAAACATTACCCACAAACTAAGAAAACACTGCAGGAGATGATGAATGCAGGTGTTATAGAAAAGATGGCGACACCATATGTTAGTCCATTAGTGATTGTGAGTAAACCGGATGGCTCAGTAAGGGTGTGTTTAGATGCCAGAAATTTAAATGCAAAAATCATACCAGAAAATGATTCGGCACAACCCATAAAAGAAATACTGAGGAAGTTCAAAGGCAAGAAGATTTTTACAAATATTGACATGACTTCTTCGTATCATCATCTCGAACTGGAAGAGAAAACCAGCTTGTTGACTGGATTTCAGTTCGACCAACAAACATACTGCTTTAGAAGATGTCCGTTTGGATTGAAGACCGCAGGATCTGCATTAATAAGAGCGCTTGATCGAAACCTGTCAGAGGAAGTGAAAGATTGCACTATCCGATACGTGGACGACATTTTGCTTACCTCGGAGAACATTGATGAACATTTAGAGAATTTGAAGAAATTATTGGAAGACTTAAGAAGGGCAAATTTTAAAATAAATTTAAAGAAGTCGAATTTTTGTCAAAGGCAAGTGACATTTTTAGGGCATGTGATTGACAAGGATGGTGTTAAACCAAATCCATGCAAATTGGAATCGATAAGGGATTTTCCAAGGCCGTTGAAGGTGAAGAACGTTCGCCAGTTTTTGGGATTGATTGGGTTCTTCTCAGGACATTGTCCATCATACACAAAAACTGTTGCACCACTACAGGACCTTCTGAAGAAGGGGGGCAAGTGGAAATGGACGGAGGAAGCAGAAAAAGCATTTGTAGAGGCCAAGGAAATGCTCTTAAATTACGTGAAGCTAGGATATCCTGATTTTAATCAGAGATTTATCATTCAAACAGACGCATCCCAGATTGGAATAGGGGAAATGCTATATCAGGAGAACCCGGAAAACCCTGAGAAGAAGAACTATCTAGCTTTCACAAGTAGGAGACTGAAACCACACGAGAAAAATTATACGATCAGCGAGATCGAGCTGTTAGCGATATTGCACGCGTTGCAATATTGGCGGAAGATCGTATACGGGTTTCAGGTCATTCTAAGGACGGATCATAAAGCCTTAACCTTTTTGATGAAGACTGATTTATCCAGTCAAAGGTTGATGCGTTGGGCTTTATACATTCAACAATTTGATGTCAAGATAGAGTACTGCCCAGGAAAAGAAAATATAGTTCCAGACTACTTAAGTAGACAGCCAGAGTCCATAGAAGAGGAAGTAATGGCTATAGATTTGGAAGACAGGGATCAGCGTACTCTTAATGAGTTAAGAAGCATTAGTCAAAGACAACGGGAGGATCCATGGATGAACATGCTCATATCTTTCCTTGAGGGAAGCTTGATAAGAGGAACACCAGCGTATACGGAAGCTGAGAAGATAGCTCAAGACTACACGTTTTATAATGGATTGTTATATAAGTTTGTGGACTCTGACCATACAAAATTAAGGATTGTTGTGCCTGCAATTTTGCAGAGGAAAATAGTATGGTTAGCCCATAGATCGTTCGGACATATGGGAGTCGACAAAACAGTCTCGATGCTGAAAGAAGCATTTGTATGGCCGAGACTGAGAGAAACTGTAAGGGACACGTTAAAGACATGTGATCTATGTCAAAGGATCAAACCTAATGCATTTCTGATGAGACAGAAGCCTATACCATTGTTGCCCGAAAGGCCCGGCCAAATCATATCTATTGATAATTTTGGACCTTTGCCAAAGGCAAGAAGAGGAAATCGACACATAATGGTGGCTATGGATGTCTTCACTAAAATGGTTGTCCTTGCTCCCATACAGAAGACTAGTACCAAACAGGTGTTAAAACGACTTAAAGAAAAAGTGATACCGATTCTGGGGAAACCTGAGAATTTGTTGTCGGATCACGGCAGTTGTTTCACCAGTGTAGAGTTCAGACGAGAATTAGAAAAACTTGGAATACGTCAGATTTTGTCAAGTATTCGCCATCCTGAGGCAAACCCTGTAGAACGAGTTATGAGAGAAACGGCCAAGTATTGTAGAATATACTGTGCCGAAGAAAATTGGAAGTGGATAGATATCTTGGATATTATCGAATTTTGTATAAATAATACGATCCATGAATCCACAGGAGAGATACCTATAACGTTACATCGGAATGAGCAACCGGAAAGACCTTGGAGTCTGGTAATTCCTAGGCCAGCAGACGCTCAGCCTGGAAGAGATGTACGCATTAGAAGAGCCTTTGAGCACCTAAAAGCTCAAGCCGACAGGAGGCAGAGAAGAAATAGGCATAAGAGGTATCATCGACCATTATTAGCAGGACAAATGGTGTTAGTAAAAAGACCAGCCATTTCGGATCCAGGGAACCGTATGTACAAGAAGTTCCAGAAAATGTACCACGGACCATATCAAATAATCAGAGATTTGAGGAATAACGCATATAGAATTCGGCACTGTGAAACGGATCACGAAGTGACCATGAATTCAGCAAATTTGAAATTATATTACCCTCCCGAAGATTTTGATGAAGAAAATGAACAAGCCCTGGTTATGGAAACATGTAGAGATGAATCCGCTTTTGACATAAACAAGAATCAGGAAGAAATAGAAAATAGAGCTCAAGCATTCGAGTGCGAATGCGAATTGGAGAAATTATATTGGGAAATTAAAGAAATAATTGAATTTATTGAAGAAGAAAATTCCAATTTAAGAAAAGAAAATGATGAAATAAGGAAACGGGTAGGGATAGACCAAACCCGTAAGGAAGAATGAGGTTCTGGGAACTTAAAGTCCAGACAAATAAAGAAAGAAAGAAAGGGTAGGGACAGAGCATACCCGACCTACACAATTACCGGATACGACTTTAAAGAAGTAAAAACAACGGAAGGTACGGACAACGTTATGATGGCTTCGACGAATAAAGAAATACAAATTTAATTGAAATAAATTTCCTCAAAATTTTTCGAAAATTTATTTACCTAAGGAGGGGAGAGATGAACCCATGTGCCATCAGGTCCATGGATGGTCGAATCCATGCATTTGAGGAAGAAATCAAAGGAGCATATAGTTTCTAATGTAACTTTAAGAAAGATCAAGCTAGGAGGCCAGTATAAGGTTGTGCAACTAACAAGAACCAGGTGTTCGAGAGGATGATATCATCCCTCTTGACATTCTGAAGGGAGCGAGTCACGAGTATTAATAACCGAGTGGAACTTTCCAACGATTAGACAAGGAGACCTGAATCGGAATTCGAGCTGACGTTGCTGGAAATTGACAACACCGCATATGCGCCAGGAGAGGAATAATTAAATTTAACCCATTTACAAGTATAATAATGAGTAAACAAGTACAGTACAGTGAATCATTTTGAATGAGAGATTTTTCAGTAAAGAGAAACCATTTAATAATTGCGCAGAAAAAAACTGCCAACGCAAGACGACGTCATTGGGGAAGTACCAAGGCCTGTGTGGAGGGGAGAGAGCAAAAGAAATGCAACACCCACACATCTGAGGACGAGAAATTAATTAATATCTCCGAATTGCACGATCGATTCTTAGGTGCAATGAGATTATTTGACATTGAGAAGACGAGCTTTCGGAAGGTATAATTTTTATATTTGTGGCACCATTATTTTAGAAGTTGACCACAGAAAAGGCTAGAGTCTTATTTTTTTGTAGTGAAATAGTATAAAGCTTCGGGCTTCACCAAGCCAATCATGCAGTCTCGAACAGCCCGTGAGGGGTATAATCACGCATCACGCAGTACAAATCCGTCCAGGGGGACGTGACGCTGGATCATCAGCACATGCAGTTATTCTGACAACCCGTGAGGGTGTTACTACGCACGCAGTTCCGACAGCCCGTGAGGGGCGTAAGACTACATCACAGCACATCAGTATCCAGACAGCCGTTTGGGGCGTAACTCTGCGTAACACCGAAGACAGTTACCAGTACTCCTTGAGGGGAGAAATACTGTGTTACACCGCAGAAGTAATATCCGATAGCCATAGGCGTCGCAGTATTAAAGACTTGCTTGCCTCCATAAGGAGTGGTCAAGAAGAAAATTTAAAGTATCGCCGTATTGAAAGAGTAGGAAAATCCTAGTTACAGGATTTAGGCCCGACTGTATACAAGTTATAGTGAAAGTTCGTAAGATATAGTCAGAGCAGGCCGCGAACGTCGGACTTAAAGGCGATAGGTCGTTAAATAGACGAACGAATAGATCATAACGTACGGAAGTACCGTACCAGAAAGATAAACTGTTATTTAAATTAAAGAACCCAAAAAGGGAAGAACAGAATAAGGTTCGGAACGTACATCAGAAACGTAGGAGTGCTAGAACCGATCAAATAAAGAAGCAAGGAGAATATAAACATTATCTCCAGAAAGCAGGCGAACTATTCTAAAAGTACTAGACTCGAGAAGTACTAGCTGCTATAAACTAAATCTATAGGTCATTGAGGAGACCTCGATCCGAATAGACTTTCGCTAGGATCGATAAACAGATCTACAAAGAAGCCGTTCAAGCTAGATAAATAGCCGGTCATCCAGGATAGGAGTAGAAGAATTTGGGTTCCAGGGAACAATAGATGTTTCGAGACTTTCATATTCTGCAGGATAGGAAGCCGACATCGAATAAATTTCACCCTTGGAAACGGGAAATTAAGAAGATCACGTGTGATAGGCTCAGAAATACGGCCTAGTGATCAAGAATTGTAAAGTGTAAAAATTATCAAGATTGTGTGTTAAATTAATCTTTTTAGTGTTTATTATGTGTTCAAAAGGGACACATCAGTGTATAAAAATGTCGTCAATGTTAAGTGTTTTAAATATATGTCAAGTAGTGTTTATCCATAAGATGAATTCTTTTAATA
The DNA here is from genome assembly GCA_946902985.2 of Meconema thalassinum. Taxonomy (NCBI): domain Eukaryota; kingdom Metazoa; phylum Arthropoda; class Insecta; order Orthoptera; family Tettigoniidae; genus Meconema; species Meconema thalassinum. The sequence goes on from OX336395.1 coordinate 181,143,877, forward strand.
TGGAGTAAAAAGTTCAAAGTGGGCCCAAAATGAAGCACCGCACAAGAATAAAGATCATGGGACGATCTTAATAACATGTGAGTACTGAATTTCATTCTATTTTGGTGTCAGAGATTGGTTGTGTACAAATCCACCGGAGTTTTTGAGTAAAAGGGATGTGTTTTAAGAAATAAATACTGAATAAGCAAGAACGCGGTCTGAACAATAATAGAAATTTGAGAAATTATCAATGATTATGTAAAGAATAAATCCCGTAGAGGAAATAAGTGACTAAAATGTTAAAGTATTGAACCAATGTCATAAGAGCAAGCGAAATATCAGTAATTATCATGAAAGATATTCAAATAAAGTAAAGTTGAAATATGAAAGAAATAGCTTTTGAGCTTGTGTAAAGAATAAAAATAATAATAATAACTAAATATGGAATATTAAATAAAGATCAAATAAATTGATGTGAACATAAGAGCGTTAAAGCCTTAATGTATGTGTGAGATATGATGTTCAATGGAATATTTTAAAAAGGGAGCGATTTATCGGCAACGGAAAAGATTAATATAAGAATAAAAATAATGTGAATGGTTACTAATGAGATTTATCAGTTCTTGGGAAGACATTTCGGCTTAAAATAATGCATAGCGCAAAAGAGCGCCAATAATATTAAAATGTCACGCTAGGAACGCGTAGAGGTTAAAATACTTGGTAAATTACTTATGGAGGGTAGTTGATTGCAGTGAATTGATAATTGTATAAGTCCTCTATTTGTGACGTAGTATCACGAGGCATTGTGTATGTATTTGAAAGGGAGCTAATATATGGTATTATTGAGCGTATGTCATATGGGCCACGGCCGACTTTAAATCGCATTTTGTATAAGTCCTCTGTAAGGGAATGGTTCCCGAGGCACGTGAAGAGATTCGAATGCAGAATCTTCTTATGATAAAAGCCCCTTAATTCTTCGTCGTTGAATGTGTATTAATCTTCCAAATCAATGAGGACCCTCTCATAATTAATAAATGCCAAGGTTACGAAAGTGGTCTTTGAACCAAAGGAATTGTAGTTTGAATGAGTACGGTACTGTAAAGCCCGGTCTCTCCCCAGAACTGAATATAATGTGAAGGTCTGTTTTGAAAGCCTTGGAAATAAGCTATTAACGTTGGTTAGACAGGGAGTCGCCGTCACCCCTCCGTGTCATAAATCGCGCCCGAGTATAAGGGTCTAGCTTTCTTAGAGTGAGAGTGGCCAGAAACCGTCTCGTAAGATGTTGTAAAGAGAAATGAATACACCAGGAGTGTTTAAAGCTGCTAACGACCCGGGCGTTGAACCGAGGTCCTTGTAGATTGATATTTTTCGTTTGCCTGTTCAGATCGTAGTTTCTTATATGATAATGGTCTTATAAGACATAAGAGATAAATAACAATCCCTATTGTAGTGTTGGATGGACGTAGGATTCCACGAGTTGATTGAAGACAACTAAGTTTCGGGAGTAACTATAGTTTTTTGACTGTGTCAAGTATCTTCACGCTCTGGAGTACACAATTGATTTCCTGATTACCTTAATATATTTGTGAAAATAAAGAGAGATGATAACAACTGAATGTGTGGACATGCCCAAAATATTGAGTTAGATAATTAACATAGATTTTAAATGTAATTATAAATTGGTTTTTGAGAATTAAGAAGATATAAAGGATAGTATTTGAGGTGTACAAGAATGACACCATTATTATGTAAAGCATGGAGCCAAAAGAGCTCGGAGTTATATAAAACTTATAGTGATGCTTTATGGAAGTAAGACTAAGTAGGAATTGTTGGTTTATGTGGAAACCATATGTTTGAATACAATATTTGTTTTATTATATTTGTGATTCCTTGTTCATTTGGAACAAGTAGATGATTATGGGTCAGTAATTAAATTGTTAAAGTGTTTGTAGCGCCATTAATTTTATTAATTAAATGTGTTAAAATAGGAGTTGATTTTGTTGTTATTTTTGCAAGTGTATCCTCTAATTAATCCAAAATATGTGAGTCACAGAGTGGGGGAACTTACCGCTGCCCCGAAATTTCCGAATTGAGCTACGCTGGTATACTGTGATTGGCATATTTCTTGCTAAAAGGGCACAATATATACATAAATTATGTATAAACTTTTGAACTGACGGTGGTCTTGGGGTCTAGGGGATGTGAAGCGCGAAGATATGTCGAAATGTCAAAAACCAAATATCAAAGAAACAAAAAACCAAAAATCAAAATATCAAAGAAAAAAACAATGAAACAAAAACAAAAAATAAAGAAACAAAGAACAAAAAAACAATAAAGATAAATAAAACCGAAAAACAAAGAAACAAAAAACAAAGGAAGAAAGAACAAGAAACAAAACAACAAAGAAACAAAAAGGCAAAGAAACAAAGAACAAAAGTTTGATGCTTTTCAGTCGGTCAACATGATTGTACCCAAATGATATGGGTTATTCCCTAATCCTGAAAAAGATTACATGAGATTAATAAATACACATGGATGGATTTATTATGCTCATGTAATTTTCTTCAGGATTAAGGAATACCCCATCTCATCTGGATACAATCGTGTTGACCGATTGAAAAGCATCAAACTTTTGTTTACTAAGGCACACTGAAAAATGGGCTTCAAACACCATAAAGAAACATAGAAAAAAACAAGCAAAGAACAAAAAGAAAGAAACACAAAACAGAAAAAAGAAAGAAAAAAGAAAAAGAGAATAAAAAAGATTTTAAGAAGAAAATGAATAAATCTACAACTAAAACTAAAACAAAACAAATCAAAACAAATTATACAAAAGTAAAACAAACAAACCAATCGAATCAAAACAAATAAAAGAAATCGAACCAAAATAAATACAACAGAACAATTAAAACAAAACAAAACCAATCAAATAGAAAAAGAACCAAACCTAAACAAACATAAATAAAAAAAACACAAGAGACAAAATAAATAAAAGTAAGAGACAAAATGCAAAACAAAACTCACGAGAGCAAAACAAACGAAAACAAAAACCAAACACACAAATCACAAGGAACAAAACAAAAGCAAAGATACCACGACAAGAACCAAGACATAAAAAAAATAACAAAACAGATTATAACTGAGAAAACAAAACAAAAGAAACTAAACGCAAAATATCAAACATAAGCAAAAACAGAATTAAAGAAAATAAATCGTAACAAGCCAGAATAAATATAAATAAGAATACAGCAATTACAAGAATTGACTCATGTCATGGCATTTATTTTTAGCGTGTGCCTTAAAGAGTAGCCGGAATATCGGAATTTCGCCTTTGGAGGGGACACGGCCAATTAGAAGGACATGCCATGGCACGTGACGTAGGCAATGTAGTGCTTTCACGTTTAAGTCGAGAGCAATTCATGAGCAGAAGAAATACGGTATTTTATATCAATCTTCATGAAATGGACGCAGTTTAGATGTTCCGTGTGTTTCAAACACGATAAATTATACTGTATTACCCTTTCACGAAATACAAAACCCCCTTCCTTCCAAACTTAACTTGACTGTATATTTTGCGGAACGAAAAGTTCAGAGGCAAAATGAAGAAAAGCCGAGTTGCACTTCCAGGGAAACTCCAAAGACAACCACCCTTCTCTGAAGTCTTAACTCAACACGACTCGACAGTTTGCTTCTGGCTGTATCTGGGGTAATAGGCTCGCCCACTAGCTAGACTGTTGGGGCTCGCCCCTAGCTAGCTCGTAAACCGTCGCCTCAGTAATTGAATGGAGATTGTTGGAAGAAATGAAAACGTAAAAGCACTCATAGTGGACGATGTCTTGAAGATAGAGATATGCTCTTCCAGACTTTCTGTAGAACTTTTCATGCTGAACAATTTTTACACTCATAGTATATTGATATTGTTAACGGTATTCCCAGCGTGAGCTTAAAAAGTGCACGGACGCCAGTTTTTTTTCTACTGAAATCATACTGATTGGCTCCCTCTGATCATAAATAAATAATTTTCTACATAAACCTTCCCCGAGATATCCTTTACACAAGCATCAAAACCCATCCAGCGGTTCTTGAGATTACCCGCGACATCCAAGGATCGGGGTCTTTGCATTATATATACAAGTAGAGATGAGTGTAGAATATCTCGAAGAAAGCTACACTCAGACGTCAAGGAAATCATCGTGGCTCCAGATTGGACCACTCACCTTTGGCCGAGCAAGTCCATGACATGTCATTCTGTTGATATGGCCCAGCATATTAAGAGTTAACAACTCTTCCTCCGACAAAAGTGACAACTCTCCTGGGTGGTCGACCTCCAGTAGCAACATTGGGCGATCATTATACACTTGTTGACAGCTGACACACCCTACTGGACCTTCACACTGCTCTCTGGTTTGCCTCACAGACGGACGCGTCGTTCCAAATCAGTGGCTTAACTGAACATCATCTTGTGTGCTCTTACAATAAGTTCAGTCACCCAACCGATACCCACTTCGGAGCCTTTCACTTCCGAAAACATGCCACACAGACCCACCCTAATACTGTAGTTATAAAGGTTCGGCGTCGGGTCTCCTTGCTTGAACAACAGATGTCTTCATTATTTTCACGAGCTTAAAAGGGGCTGCACACACTGCCAATGACATGGCTGCCACATTTTGCGTCGATTATTTTAGAACATCAGCTTTAATTTTTAAGACAAAATATAATATAAAAAAGACTGATCATGGGCCACAGCACAACAATACTTATAAAATAAATAGATGAACAAACTAATATACAGGATAAACAAATAAATACATCTATAGATAAATAAATAAAAAGCCTCCGTGGCTTAGGCGGCAGCACGCCGGCCTCTCACCGCTGGGTCCGTGGTTCAAATCCCAGTCACTCCATGTGAGATCTGTGCTGGACAAAACGGAGGCAGACAGGTTTTTCTCCGGGTACTCCGGTTTTCCCTGTCACAATTTCATTCCAGCAACAGTCTCCACTATCATTTCATTTCATCCGTCATTCATTTAATCATTGCCCCAGAGGAGTGCGTCAGGCCTCGGCAGCCGGCACAGTTCATATCCTCGCCGCTAGATGGGGGCTTCATTCATTCCATTCCTGACCCGGTCGGAGACTGGAAGCAGGCTGTGGATTTTCATAGATAAATAAATACGAAATATGCAAATAAATAAATAAATAAATATACAAATAAATACAAATTAAATAAAAACAAATTAATATAAATTAATCAAATATATAAATAAATAAATAAATAAACAAATAATCATCAAATAAACAAATATTAATAAATAAACAAATAAATGTAAAATAAATAAATAAATAAATAAACAAAAATATAAAATAAACAAACATAATATAAACAAATAGATAAACAAACATAATATAAACAAATAGATAAACAAACAGATAAACATAATATAAACAAATAGATAAACAAACATAGTATAAACAAATATATAAACAAACATAATATAAAAAACAAACATAATATAAACAAATAGATAAACAAACATAATATACACAAATATATAAACAAACATAATATAAAAATAGATATACAAACACAATATAAACAAATAGATAAACAAACATAATATAAACAAATAGATAAACAAACATTATATAAACAAATAGATAAACAAACATAATACAAACAAACGGATAAACAAACATAATATAAACAAATAGATAAACAAACATAATATAAACAAATATATAAACAATCATAATATAAACAAATAGGTAAACAATCATAATATAAACAAATAGATAAACAAACATTATATAAACAAATAGATAAACAAACATAATACAAACAAACGGATAAACAAACATAATATAAACAAATAGATAAACAAACATAATATAAACAAATATATAAACAAACATAATATAAACAAATATATAAACAATCATAATATAAACAAATAGGTAAACAAACATAATATAAACAAATAGATAAACAAATATATAATATAAACAAATAAATATAAAATAAACAAACATAATATTGAATAAAAAGAAACATATCTCTACTTAGTACCCTAAGTCACGCTAGTCACGGGTAATCTCGAGAACCACTGGATGGATTTTGATGCGGTTTTCACCATTCTGTAAAGCATATCTCGCGGAAGGTAGGTGTGGAAAATAATTTATTTATGATCAAAGGAAGCCAAGCAGTAACGATTTCAGTGAAAAAGCCGAAAAAGAGGCGTCCGTGCTGTGTTTAAGCTTACGCTGGGCAAACCGTTAAACATATCAATATAGGCTACTATGATTGTAAGAATTGTTCAGCACGAAAAGTTCTACAGAAAAGTCCGGAAGAGCACATCTATATCTTCAATACATCGCCCACTATGAGTGTTTTTACGGCTTGATTTCTTCCAACCATCTCCATTCAATTACTGAGGCGACAGTTTACGAGCTAGCTAGGGGCAAGCCTATCACCCCAGTTACAGCGTATCTAGCGGGTGAGCCTATTACCCCAGATACAGCCAGCAGCAAACTGTTGAATCGCGTTGAGTTAAGACTTCAGAGAAGAGTGGTTGTGTTTGGAGTTTTCCTTGAAGTGCAACTCGGCTTTTCTTCATTTCACCTGTTAACGTTTCGTTCCGCAAAATACACGGTCAAGTTAAGATTGGACGGAAGGGGGATTTGTGTTTCATGCAGCTTGCCATTCTTAAATTACGTCTGACATCAATTCGTTGCACATGCATCTCCATGGTAATCTTATTATATAATACGCTAAGAAAAGGCGTATGTTTCATAAAACTCAAGCTCCTAAACTGGAGGGAGTTAGAAGGCGTGGTTTGTACCAAAATCTTCCAAATCGTCTCAATAGTACAGGAGAAGTTAACGGAAATATATTTATTTGTTTATAAAGTGCTTTTGAACAAATAGACAAGATGATAACCCCTGGTAGAACTGTGTTGTGGCCTACCCGCATAGCACTAGTATAATTAATAGTCCAGTCAGTAACTTTAACCCATCATGCCGAGACGGAAAACAGATATAGGTCGCAGTTCATTGGCATCGAAAAAGAAAGTGCTTATTAGGTAATGCATTCATAACTGTTCCCGGGCGAAGCCGGGGCGGGTTGCTAGTAAATAAATATAGTAACAAATAAATAAATATAAAATAAATAAATAAAAGTAAATAACCAAATAAAAATAAACAAACAAATATAACATGAACAAATAAACATTTAAAAAATTACATTAATAAACACAATACCGGTATATAAATAATTAAAATAAATAAAAAACAAATAAATATAGGCTATTTACTGTAGTTCTTCACGGAACTACTTGTTATATCGAGAGATGCTGATGGAATCAATATTGATAATAATAATTGTTTCGGACTCACTGAGACTAATTATGTCGGTGTTGTATTGGATTTGACTTTAAATAAACACAGTAGGCTATATTCGAACAAATTATGCCTTGAATACGTGCCGAGTAAAGTAGTCTCAGGTATTGTGCAGTAGGGTGGGAGCCGGATATCCTCCGCAGCAGCTGAAGATGCCAGAGGCTCATCAGACCTTAACATTACCGTTCTGTACCAGCACAAAAGCTCAAGGTCTTATAAGACTAGCAAATACACTGACAGAGTTACTGCTCTTGGGCATCACAATTACTGTAAATTAATGTTATAGCGTCCGCATTGTTGCGTAGTGGCTAGCATCCTTGGCTGTCACTGTGGAGGCCCGGTTTGATTCCCGGCTCTGCCAATACATTTCATTCTATAATAATAATAATAATAATAATAATAATAATAACTGCTATTTAACTGTGGTCTAGAAAAAGTAGTCAGGGAATGGAATGTGAAGACCCACAGTGGAATCAAAATAGAAACTAAAGACAAAGGCATTAAGGTCAATTGTTTAGCTTTTGCTGATGACTTGGCCTTACTAGCTGAGACATGGGAAGAAGCCAAGGAACAGATCCTCGAACTCCAGAGGCAAGCGTTAAAAATGGGTCTCAAAATCTCAGTTGAAAAGACCAAAAATGACGAATAAAAAAAAAACACCAAAACTGCTTCAAATGGGCAAATAATACATAGACATCGTCAAAGGATTTAAATATCTCGGGGAATGGATCAGCTGGAATGCACTAGAGAAAATGCAATGGAATCTAGGAGAAATAGAGCTGAATTGGCCTTCCAATTTACGAAGGACACTTATAACAAGAAGTGTCTCTCCTGGAATATCAAGATAAGACATTATTACACGGTAATTAAACCAGAAGCCTTATATGCAGCCGAAACATTGTCTCTCACCACCCAGGGACCGCTTGAAAGGCTGGAGGTCAAGGAAAGAAAGATATTACGAAAATTCTTAGGTCCTAAATTCCATATCAACAAATTAATCCATGTCAGGAGCGAAACTCTTTACTAAAAAACTGAAAAACTCTCGGACACAATAAAAAACAAAGAATTGATTTTTATGGGCACATCCTCCGAATGAATTCAAATAGGCTAACCAAAAAGGTCTTCGACTACTTTCGTAATAAAAAATATTAAAAAACTCTTTGGTTTAAGGAACGCTCAAAACAATAAAAAGTGATTAATTTCATGTAGCCCAAAGTTGGGTGAAACAAATAAAGAAGAAGAAGAATGTTACAGTAACACCTGCCTAAAGCGGGAACGCAATCGTTCCGGATTTATTTTTCCGTTTTACAAAGTGTTGAGTTTTAATAAGACACAATACACTACAAATAGATGCTGTAATATCGCATAGGATTACTATGAACAATTCGAGCTTTTCCTACGCTGAACAACACAGTTAATTATTTAGCCGAACGTTTCTTTTCTTCGTGTTCTTGAATAACTTTAATTTTCTCCTCTAGTGTAAGTGTCTTATGTTTAGAAGCCATCGTCACTGAATTACAGTACGTAAATAAATGCAGTACGCAGTAAAGAGAACACCAAACACGTCATCACACACCCCCTCTTTCTTACACGAGAGCACGCCCCACAGCAATTTGCTTACATACGTGATAAATTGTAGCTATAATTTTAAAGTGAAAAAATACAATCCTAAAACTTTAAAATCATCTTTAGAAACAAAATTTACTTACCATAAAATGCTATTTAGAACTTTAAATCATTATTTACAAACGCAAGAGCACGCTATGTTAGCAAACTGCCGCAATTCCAAGGCTGTGATGTGACATTGAAGCACGCCCCGTTAGAAAATTGCCGCAAAGTTTATAATTGACATTTTCAAATAAATTCCATTAATTTAACACAAGACCATTGTCATTACACGATAGGTATTACAAGTAACAAATGACTTACTGCAGTAAAAATTGTTAATATTTAAGATATAGAGTAATGGAATGTAAATTCATGCAAACGACACTTATGGTGAGGTTCTTGCTGAGGGCCTACTGAGAGGTTCAGTGCCTCTTCATTGGATGGGGGGGAGGGTGTTGATCGACACCATCTTCACTCGGCTGCAATATTTCTTCTGAAACACTCTCCTCTGAGTCACTAACAACGTGCTCTAAAATAACTCTTTCATCAACGTCACTGTAATCAGAATTGACTTCACCTAATTCACTTGAATGACATTCTGGAACACTGTCCACTAAATCTCTCACTGTAGATTGTTGTACTTCGTACGGAAACCAGAAAACAGAAATATTACAACTCTTTCATATTAAATACACGCGAGAACACGCCCGTTAGCAATATGCTCACTTTGGTTCGAAAATTATTTTACTTGTTGTCCCAATTTTGCAAATCGGTACATGTTCATCTTATCTTCGAGACGCAGCTGGAGCTCCAGGTCTGGGCAGATTCTCATGAGAAAATACACCAGCCCTCTTCTGAGAATTCCATTCACCAATTTGGCACCTGGCTACTGCTGAAATGGGTTCGCCGAGGCCTTCCTGCCAGGATTTGTGCCTTTGTGTGTGCTGTCACTTATTGGCTTATCGTGATAGACACTTGTCAAGAGAGAAAATCGAGCTTTGTGTCTGTAAACTTTGGAAAAGCGAACATTTACTGTCAGCTGCATTCGCCAAGCTCTTATTCTGAGAAAAATCTTACAAAGGACATTGTGTAACGCCTCGACTCCGAGAAGGTTTTTACGCAGTAACCTGTATGGGGTGATATTCTATAGTACCCACTCAAGACTTTGAATCTGGCTTTGTTTTGGCCTGTTGAGCGGCTGGTCGCAGTTGGTTCTACTGGAGGGTTGTGGAGGGGGATACGCTGATATACTAGGGTGGAATCTGTGACTCAGGACAGTACGAGAAGAAGCTTGGTGACGGAAGGTCTTAAAAGCGATCGCCTCCGGGGGAACTACAGCCAGTTCCTCCGGAGGGCTGAAACAAAGCAGGTGGTATGAACTTTTGGTCAGAAGGGGCAACCTTTCGGTGGAACACTAAACTGTGTCATTTTGCTATGTCGTTAAGGCCATGTGACGATGGACCGTATTTTGAGCGGACTGACATTATTATTTTTAGTATGTAATATTTTGGAAGGGTTGGTACAATTTGGGAGGTACCTTTATATGTAATCACTGCAGAGTGGATTATTATCGCCCTATTTCCCGTTAGCTGGATGGGAACCTCGTGGGTTTTAATTCTTGGTCAGACAGCCTTGACGGGACGGTCAATGCTGGACTGTGGAGGTTGTCAGACCATTCCGTTCCACTAAGGGGCGTTTCGGTTGTTTGATGCAGCATTGTTTTTTGAGAAGGCATTGCCTTTCTCATGTTGTTTTCGGTTTTCTTCTTTTCCGGATCCATTTTGAAATTCATGTTTTAACCTCAAATGTAACTGTGTAATCTTGCCAAGCGGCCAAGTGTCTGGTTTGTTTAAACTAAGTCATTCATTTGTGTTTAATTAGATCATATTTGTCAGTTAGTTAATTAAGTGGTGGACGGCTGTCTCTTGTAACTTTTTTATTTTACTGCTCAATACATGTTAGCTTATTTCGATTTGTCATGTTATTTATTGCATGAAGTCACTAGGAAGATTATTCCCCTTTTCTTCTTCATCTTTGGCAGGGTCAATTTAATATGGCCTGCTGAGGTACGCATCCAGCGCCCCACTCAACAAGCTGGTCTTGACACATGCTTCGTCCCGCCTTATCTTTTCTCCTAATTCAAATCGGGATGTTCTTGAATACCACGAAAATTTGGAACATTCACTCCTAGGTTTTATTTGCTGTGAACTCAGCTGACTTAGTGAGTAATTAAATTAGCCTTTTCATATGTTTTTTTATTATTAATTCTGGGTGTGGTAATGTCATGTGATCATTTATTTTGATATGCTAATATTATTATTATTATTATCGTTTTGGCTAATAAACAGGGTAAGGGGGGATGAGGCTACTGTTACAATGGTAGCAATGAGCATGGTTTTGCTCTGTGATCTTGCCATTAGTAAACAATCCTTCCTATTGACTGATTGCAGTAATTAATTAAAATTAAATTCAGTAACTTAATTAATGTAGATTGGGCCCTCCATACTACTAATCTTTTCTCCAATAGGTAGGCTAGTTATTAGAGCTGAACCTAATTCATGTTGTGATTTGATTTCATGTAAAATAATCTGCTGTGTACACCGAGACCAAATGAACAATTCTGTCGTCAGCTGTTAAGTCGAGCAGATAGCCGAAAGTGGCGATCACGTGCGCTGGACGGAAGTCAGGACTGACGGGAGAGTAATGGCCGTGCTGCGTTACCAGATTGACGAGTTGAGCGGCTGAAGGAATTTCACACGTGGTGAGTTTTGATATGCTGTTTGTATGTTTTGGGGTGGTTGTAAATTCTTTCTGTTCTTGTAGGAAAAGGTCCAGCTCAATTTTATTGCGCCTGTGCTAATGTACACCTCGGGAAGTGTTGTTTTGACCAAATTGTGTCACGTGTTTGAAAAGAATAAAATGTTGTCTGATTGGAAGTAGGTTTGGTAAAATTAAAATTAGTGACGTTTTAAATTCTCTTGAAATAGGCTAAAATTGATAAACTTGTATTTCCAGTAAGAATAACTTAGTGTCTGTTTTGATGTGCGTTTAGTGCACGCCTGTTGAATCACGTAGTGATTTTGAACCATCATGGCCGACGATTGTGACAAGTTATTATTTTATGCAACTGATGTCGGTAAAAATGTGAATTGCGTGTGTGGATTTATCATCAGCAGGTCCTTTGGGGTAAATCTGTAATTATTCTTAATAATTGTTAGTGATGTAAGGCTGAAATTCTGCAATTTGCTGTGCGTAATACGTGCGAGGTATAATTGGTAGTGATCAGCTGTTCGTTAGGCCAAACATTTCATGTTTTGTTGTCATTTCTTTAGCTGGGGGTTAATTATTTCGCTGTTGGTAGTTCTGTCAAATTAAATTGGACTGTGAGAGCATTAAAATTTGGTATTGTCAACTTATTCTGCGTTAAATTAATTCTGGAAAATGGTCGAATTGCTGTCTATATGTACGTTCGGTAATTGTGTTTTGAATGATGTTAAATGTCGAATTGCGTGTGTGCTAATTAAGTATAAATGAAACAGGTGAGTGTTTATGTATGTATGATTTATGTTTAAGTTTGCTTAGTAATTGGGGGGAGAGTAAATAGTCTTGTTGTGACATGGGGATTTTAAGGTTAGATTGTCATCTAAATTGGTCAAGTATTAAATGGCTTTAATATTTAGTATCTTAGTGTGTTTTTCGTTGAGTGACTTACTAAGTGGGATATTTCTGGGAGGCAGTCACCTTCACGTCGCATCTCATTTAGGGTGTAAATAAATATTTCCCCCCGATTCGTGTCTTTCGTTTTAGGACGTTTTTTCTACGATGTAAGGAGAACTGTGATTTCAGGGCTACAACTTTGGGTTGTTTTATCAGGTCCTTACGTGAGTTGATACTCCGTTGGCGTTATAGTGTCTTGACGATCCGAATACTAACATACTGATGTAAATGGGGAATTTTAGGATTGTCCAGGGAAGGGAGCACGTATGTCTGGTGCATGCATGAATGTATTTCTGTGGTTGATTGTGTTCAGGATGAAAGAGTGTGTGTGATGCGAATTTTATTGCTGGCCTGACTAGGAATCGAACTGGTGTTCTTTGGTGGTCAAAATTGTATTTATTTTCTTTTGTAATCCTTCAGTTTTTTTTAATCCTGCTGATTGAATGAAAGTCATGTGTGAATGAGTTGATGTAGTTTGCAATTTGAATTGGGTGGGAGTAATTGAGGCCTAATTGCCAGTAACGTAAGATGGATTATTATTAATTTTATATTAGTTGTATTAGTTGCATTTTGAAAATGGACCTATTATGCAGATGTGCTTCGTATGGGGATCTACTGTCAGGAGTCCATTTAATTTGGGGTGTGAGTACCATCTTGATTGGGCCCGGGCAGGGTGTATATAGTATTTGCCCGAGTCGAGTGACTATAGGTATGGGACTTCGTTATCTCGGTGATAGGCGAATTTCTTTTTGGGGTATTTAGAGGCCACTCGTCCAGTTTGTATGGAGAGTCGAGCCACAATTGTTGAACTGTCGGTAAGTGTTTCTATACCATAGGGTATTTTGTGTTCATGATATCTGTACGATTGCTAATTTGCATAATTGAAAGTAACGGGTTATTGTCGTGGGTGGTTAAATCTTACAATGAGATGTTTGAGAAGGATGTGTGATGGATGATGGATGAATGTTAGGAACTGGAGTCCTGCGTTCGAGTTCCAGTGATGAAGTTGCTAGCTCTGGGAATACTTGTTGATTTTTGGTATATAAAAAAAAATTATTTGGTAGTTCGGTTGGTGAAAGTTTTCCTTTAGGGAGATATCCTGCGGTGGCATGCTGAGCTATCGTTGTATGTCAGCTGCTGTGTTCACTAGTCTGATTTTGAGATTTTTGGGAGGTTGCAATGCTTCGTTTGCGATGGCATTGAAATAGGCTGGTTCGTTAGTTATTAATAACTTGCAGTTTCTTACTGTTAGGCGGCTAGGTTTTTCTATTGTGGTCGCATTTCAGAAGGGTTGTAGGTTCGTGAGATTTCATGTAGACTCCCGTTAGCTTGGGTGTGTTCACTTCACAATCAGCTGTTGTAGGCGTTCATGCATATTTTGATATTTTGATTCTGGAGTTTTCGCTTGAGGGTGCTTCAGTGCATTAGTTGGTTAGTTATTTATAACTTGCAGCCTTGATCTGTTAGACCGCTGGGGTCTCTGTTGTAGTCTCTACTCTGAAAAGTTCTGGGTTCATTAAAATTTTGGGTAGCCCCATCACCTTGGGTGTGTGTGAGTTAGGCTGTTGCCACCGGATGTTCTGATCGATTGTGAGCCTTAGTGACAGTCAGTGTCCTGGGTAGTTACTGGAGTAATCATCTTTGGTGGTAAAAATAATTTAAATTCTCTGAGTAATAGGGTGTTGATAGCTTGGCAGTTTTTTTTTGGTGCGGGGTTCCTATGTGGTTTGGTGTGAGCTGGATTTATGGATTTATTTTGAAGATTTTAATTGCTTCGTGCCTTTTGAGATGTAAGAATCGTCACTTCTGTGATTTGTAATTCTGAATAAATTAGTTTTGATATTCTGGGAGAAATTTTATTGGCGTTAGCAGTTGGTGAGATACAGGCACGTGTTGTTAGTCGAGGAGGTTGTGAATTTTGAGATTTTAAGTAGCTTCGTGAAGTTAATGTTTTGGGAACGTATGATGACAGTGGTGCGTTGAAGCATCATGGGTTCGATTTGAGTGTGGTCATAAAGTGTCACCCGGGATTTGAATGGTGAACATTAATGGAAGATGACACACGTTGTTAGTTAGAGACGTCTGTAGTCTGTGGTAACGCCACTTAGAGAAATTTTCGGGGTTGTGATTGTCTGTGTTGTGTGATTGGAAGGTGAACCACGTGCACTAGGGTGTGTGTGACGCTTGGTGGGTGCCCTACCTTGTGTCGAATGTGTATTTATGTTTTGGTAATGTGTTGTACTGTCATCTTCTGAGGCGGCCATGCCTTTGTGGGGGAAGATGTTAATTACCCTCTGTGGGGTCGTGAGTTGATCCAGAGGGGGAGCTCAGGTACCGAGCTGATTATGTCGTGATGGCCAGGGTTTGGTGGCGCAAGTGTGATGTTCCTCCCGGTGTCATAAGGGAGAGGACCTGTCATGTGAAGGACAGGGCGGTGTTTGTTTGTGTAGTGTGTGAATGACAGTGCATACTGTTTTAATAATTCACGTCAGGTTATGAACTGCAGTCCTCGTGCTGTTTTCCTAGTTCGCAAGTTGTCCTATGGAATTTAGGGTTATTTATGCTTTGTGTTGTCGCCGGGAACAGTGCCCGCAGGCAGATATGGAGTGGGAAAAATATCGGGGTGACAGCCCGATGGAATTAAGGGCATTCTTATTATTAAAGTGTGAATGTGTGTGTGAATTATGTGGGTGACGTGGTTTTTCCTTATTTTGTTTGTCTTGCTGCTAGTATGCTTGTGTGATAGGATGTTGTGGTCTCTGTTCCTCCTGTCCTTGGAGGCCACTGAGGGCAGTGTGGGTCAGGAACATGTAAAATTGAGCAAGACATGTAATTTGTGTTTGTGTGCATATCAAAACGAGCTCTGTGTGATGCTTTCAGTGCGGTAGGTAATTTTGTAAGGTATTTAACTTGAGCAATACCACGGGCGGTATAGTAAATGTAGTTTTGATGGAATGCCCCGTGCGGCATGTTAATGTAATTGTCATTGTGAATTTTGAAAATAGTTGCGTGCTGTCCTGATTTCGTGAAGTCGCAGAAAAATGGTCCTTCGGTTTTGTTAAAGTAAATTCATTTTGAAAAATTGTTTAAAATTTTTGGTGGGCAAGTTTGTAGGTGCCTTTGATTTGCATATTCTAAAGAATAATTCTGGGTTCTGTACACCTTAGTTAAATTTTAGTTATTCTTGCTAAGTATTGTAGTGAACTTTCAATTAAGCTTGTTAACGTCAGTCATATCGTATGGTTGGTTGCCCCTTTCGTGTGATTTTAATACTTCAGTGGACCTTTAATTATGCCCTGAACACTATCTCCTTGCGTAGAACCTTGTTTGAAGCCTCAAGTATCCCTTGTGACATGAAGGACTCTTAAGTGAACTTCGATGGGACACTAATGCTTCGTGTAATGTTTTCTTTTATCCTTCCTGGGATAACTTCGGCTGTTTGGGCTGGTTGACTGGCCTGGAACGATTGTTCCCTCTAAGGGAACTGTATTTGGACCATACGCTGCTGTTCTGATGTGTGTTTCAGTGGTCACTATGTGGGACGTGTACTACCAATCTGGGCCCAGTTTGGAGGTACCATCTAGGTCCCATGGCATCATTCTACCCGAGGAGATCTACTTCAAGGCCCGCTGGCGGAGATTGGAGTAGCCTCTTCAGCTGCCAAGAGACCAGCTGGACAACATCACCCTGTTCATCATCTCCCCATCGTCTTCCTTTGGAGGAGGAGGATGTCCCAATTTTGCAAATCGGTACATGTTCATCTTATCTTCGAGACGCAGCTGGAGCTCCAGGTCTGGGCAGATTCTCATGAGAAAATACACCAGCCCTCTTCTGAGAATTCCATTCACCAATTTGGCACCTGGCTACTGCTGAAATGGGTTCGCCGAGGCCTTCCTGCCAGGATTTGTGCCTTTGTGTGTGCTGTCACTTATTGGCTTATCGTGATAGACACTTGTCAAGAGAGAAAATCGAGCTTTGTGTCTGTAAACTTTGGAAAAGCGAACATTTACTGTCAGCTGCATTCGCCAAGCTCTTATTCTGAGAAAAATCTTACAAAGGACATTGTGTAACGCCTCGACTCCGAGAAGGTTTTTACGCAGTAACCTGTATGGGGTGATATTCTATAGTACCCACTCAAGACTTTGAATCTGGCTTTGTTTTGGCCTGTTGAGCGGCTGGTCGCAGTTGGTTCTACTGGAGGGTTGTGGAGGGGGATACGCTGATATACTAGGGTGGAATCTGTGACTCAGGACAGTACGAGAAGAAGCTTGGTGACGGAAGGTCTTAAAAGCGATCGCCTCCGGGGGAACTACAGCCAGTTCCTCCGGAGGGCTGAAACAAAGCAGGTGGTATGAACTTTTGGTCAGAAGGGGCAACCTTTCGGTGGAACACTAAACTGTGTCATTTTGCTATGTCGTTAAGGCCATGTGACGATGGACCGTATTTTGAGCGGACTGACATTATTATTTTTAGTATGTAATATTTTGGAAGGGTTGGTACAATTTGGGAGGTACCTTTATATGTAATCACTGCAGAGTGGATTATTATCGCCCTATTTCCCGTTAGCTGGATGGGAACCTCGTGGGTTTTAATTCTTGGTCAGACAGCCTTGACGGGACGGTCAATGCTGGACTGTGGAGGTTGTCAGACCATTCCGTTCCACTAAGGGGCGTTTCGGTTGTTTGATGCAGCATTGTTTTTTGAGAAGGCATTGCCTTTCTCATGTTGTTTTCGGTTTTCTTCTTTTCCGGATCCATTTTGAAATTCATGTTTTAACCTCAAATGTAACTGTGTAATCTTGCCAAGCGGCCAAGTGTCTGGTTTGTTTAAACTAAGTCATTCATTTGTGTTTAATTAGATCATATTTGTCAGTTAGTTAATTAAGTGGTGGACGGCTGTCTCTTGTAACTTTTTTTATTTTACTGCTCAATACATGTTAGCTTATTTCGATTTGTCATGTTATTTATTGCATGAAGTCACTAGGAAGATTATTCCCCTTTTCTTCTTCATCTTTGGCAGGGTCAATTTAATATGGCCTGCTGAGGTACGCATCCAGCGCCCCACTCAACAAGCTGGTCTTGACACATGCTTCGTCCCGCCTTATCTTTTCTCCTAATTCAAATCGGGATGTTCTTGAATACCACGAAAATTTGGAACATTCACTCCTAGGTTTTATTTGCTGTGAACTCAGCTGACCTAGTGAGTAATTAAATTAGCCTTTTCATATGTTTTTTTATTATTAATTCTGGGTGTGGTAATGTCATGTGATCATTTATTTTGATATGCTAATATTATTATTATTATTATCGTTTTGGCTAATAAACAGGGTAAGGGGGGATGAGGCTACTGTTACACTTGTGACACGATCAACACAAGTGTGAACTGACGTCGACAGCACTCAGTGACAACCCGGTTTAGGCCACGGTCGTTATTCATAGATGTGGGGTGAGGAATACCTTACTGCCCTCTACTTCCTGGAAACAAATAAGGTAAATATTTGAATTATTGTTCAAACGCGGCAAACTGCCGTGGGGGCGTGTGGTGACGTGTTAAAAATCACTCAAGCGCACTGCTTTCTTCTACTCGTACTTCTGCTCTCTTTTCTCAGAAGGAGAGGGTGGAGGGAGTAACGGTACATTCCATTCGCTTACAGATGTGAAATGTAGCATACCTGCTGCATCCTTGAGGAAAATTAGAGTTAATGTTTCCTAGAAGTTTGGTGCAAGTACAGTTACGCTCAACATTTAGTAAGATGAGTTGGGTTAAGAGCATTTTTGGGGCAAGTGCATCACGGGTCCATAATATATTTGTCCGTTTGAAACTCGTTGTGCCATCTCTTGGGGAGTTAGGGGAAGTTTTCTTGCGTTCGTTTAATACTACAGTAGATGTCGCAATTATTCTCCGAAAACTAAAAATAATAAATATTTTCTACTTATATAGCAACTTATCTCTAACGTCAACTCAAACCATTTACCAATTTATACACGCTGCCGCCGAAGCGATTGTCGGCCGCTAGACAAATCGCTTGCGGCGGTAAAACTTTATTATATATCAAAGAACTATACCAAACTTACAAAACAAATAAAAATTACGCCCCTAAAATAAAATACACCAGGCAGAGTAGCGCATAGTCGCAACGGTACCTGGTCCCCTAGCGCCACTGGCCTGCTCGCTTCGCTCGCAGCCAGCGGCTTCAAAAACAGATTAGCCATGTATAGGCCAGTTCCAAAAGTAATGCTGTCAACTAACCATCAGAGTTCACCGTGCTTTCCGAAACCACGTTGTATCTGGACCATTTCTCATTGTAATAACTTCATTTATGGTAACTTTAAAAGATAAAAGTATACTCTTTTCATTAACATATTTAATCGTTTTTGTCTTCATATTCTTGTGATGTTTTTCCAACGGCTGTAATTTTGCGTCTTACACACCCCAACATACTAAGTTGAAGAATTTAATAGAAAACATAACTTGATAAATTCTGAAATATGCATCTAATAGCTTAATAAGTAGAGAACACGGACTTGCCCCACGATTATGTGTTATACATCTAATGGAAGAATATAGGCTAGAAATGCACTTGCCCCATATCACGGGTCAAGTGCGTACCCTGGACATTATAGTGATATTTAATTTCCTAATGGAAATTACATTCTCGAAGCATACATTCAAGATGCTGTAGTCACACACAATTAACCAGTCAATATGCAGATGTCGTCTTGTTTTGCTATTGCAATTAGTTTAGATGCATTTAAAATTCCAAGTTGCACTTCCATTTTATCATTTTAAATGATCTTGTCGACTTCGTCGTTACGCTGGGGTCTGGCGTTACGTTACGGTGACGGGACGAAATGTGCCCAGTTGCACTGAGGTGTGTGACGTCATAGTACCGCTTGGTGCGTGTGTACCCCGACAATCTCTACTTCGTTAGTATAAGACAAGAATCCCCGATTCTTGGATGTCACGGGTAATCTCCAGAACAACTGGATGGATTTTGATGCGGTTTTCACCATTCTGTAAAGGATATCTCGAGGAGAGATTCTGTAGAAAATAATGTCTGTATGATCAAAGGAAGCCAAGCAGTAACGATTTCAGTGAAAAAGTCGAAAACAAACTTGGCGTCCGTGCGCTTCTTAAGCTTACGATGGGCAAACCGTTAAAAATATCTATATACTATGAGCGTAAGAATTGGTCAGCATGAAAAGTTCTAGAAAAAAGTCCGCGAGAGCATATCTCTATCTTCAATACATTGCCCAAGACTGGATGGAAGGGGCACGTCATCCAGCCATCTCCCTCAGCGCGCTTGACTTGGCTTTGCCCTTGGTTTTCACTTGCCTTTCGCGAGTAATTTGAAACAAGGTAATATAATAATAATATCGTATGGCCTCGGGTGCCTGGTGCAAGCTTTGCTATTTGACACCCAGAGGGTAGCTTGCATGTCGAATTTCGTAGTTCCTTGACTATGAAAGTCAAGGAGGTTAGATGTTAGATATCTAATCTCCTTGAACACAATAGCGCTTTCTAGTAGAGAAATGAGGAACTTTGTGCTGGCGGAAACTCCCGAGATTAATTTTGCCATTATGAACTCGGCCTACTGAATTCAAATGGGTTATTTGACATGCCAACATCGTATGACATGCGTATCGTATTTTTGCCGCCTTTCAAAAATCACTTACCACGGTCAGGGGCGAACCTGCAATCTTGGGGTTAGTAGACCGACACGCTATCCACTCACCCACCGCGGCAAGCTTGAAACAAGGTAAAGTATTATAATGCAAGATAAGTGTTATGCAGATAATTTTCTAACATGGCAAGAGTCTTTGGCTTCGAGCTTCGCTCGAATCCAGCCTTTCTAGCATTTTTCAGCATTTGTAGCATTGAAAATAATACAAAATTTAGTCTTTCAGACTGACTGTCACTTTTTTAGGGTATGCACTAACCCCATCTCATCTTACATAACTTTGTATTATGGATAAGATAATCCGTCTTAGTCAGGTTATTTACGCTTACAGTTCTGGAATTTCTTTCCGTTAGGCAGTTTTCCGGTTTACAGTGTCATTTTACATAGGAAATACCTCCGTTCCGAATGTTGTTTTCCGTTTGTCCAAGTTTCCAGTACCTATATATGGGACCGGTTTAGGCGGTATTACTGCATTAGTTTTACGTCCCTCTTAACTACTGTGGCTTTTAGACACACCAGGGTGCCGGAATTGTGCCCTGAAGGTGATCCTTAACGTGCCAGTAAATCTACTAATACGGCTCCCTCGCATTTTTGCACCCTCAAATTCCAACTGACTGTGCCAGGATTCCATCCTACAACCTTGGGCACAGCAGGCGAGAACGTTCCGCTGAGCCACGCTCCCAGTCACAATTTAATTCTGGTCTGTTAAGAGGTGGTTTCAATTCCCATCTCAGCCAACTTGGAGGTGATTTTCCGTGGTTTCTCACTTCTACTCCAAGCGAATGTCAGGATGGTTCATAACTTAAGGCCACGGCCACCTTCTTCCCAATCCTCATCTGAAGTAAAGCTGGCGGTCCCATGTCGTAGATTTATGGCATATAAAAGATCCTTCCACTAACTAAATTTGTGGGAAGCTAAATTTCTAGATTAGATTTTTGTTGTAACGCTCTATCAAAGTTCTAACGTTCACCACTAGGTGTCAGTGACATCTGGTAGCGAAAGTTGGAACTACTTGAAATTGAAAGGAACTTGTAGCTCACCCATGGGTGTCCGCTTGAAGCAGCTACAGCCTCTGATGAGCCGAACATGTCCTCGGACACTCCCGGCACTAAAAGCCATTCGATAAATAAATGAATAAATAAATAAATCTGAATTACAAATAGATACACTAGTTCAGCCATCACAACAACACAGGTTATCAGACAAATTCCACACACACCCAAGTATAGGAGGTTACATGACCATGATGTCGCAAAGCCCCTAAATGAATCTACAAAAACTTAATGTGTGTGTTGTTGTTGTTGTTGACTGATTTAGGGTACTTGGGTGTGTGTGGAATTTGTCTGATAATTGTTGTGTTATTGTGATGGCTGAATTAGTGTGTATATTTGTAATTCAGAATAGTAATGGGAAAGAACCGATCCTTTTTAAAGATGACTTTGGCTGGTTGACAGGGACTGAGACACAGTTTCGAGGTGTCAGCGTTGCGGTAATAGACCCATTGTTCAACACATGTAACAATTCTCATGATAAATCTATCATCCATAAAGATGGTATATTGGCTTTCACGGCCAGTAAATTAAAACTCAGCAATTCTTCTAGATTTGTGCCGTGTCTTGTGTGAGGTTTCGCCTAGGATACCAAACTGGCTCATCAGCGGGACCCCCACAGGAGTAGCGAACTGCGCGCTACTCCCTTTTTATGACGCGCAACTGCGCCTCTTCACTGCGAGAACTAAAAGCTCAAGCAGCCTTAACCTCCCTATGAAGGCTTCCAAAAAGATGGTATATTGACCTCAGGGTCAGTGAATTAAAACTCAGCAATCTTTCTAGGTTTGTGCCGTGTCTTGTGTGGAGTTTCACGTAGGACACCAAGCTGGCTCATCGGCGGGCTCTTGGTGTCTCCGCCCGGACCCGTGGGATTACCGATTAGCTGACGACATATCCACTCTACGTTGAGCCTGTTCAGGGGTCAATTCATGAGGTACAGATTACAGCTTCCGTTTGATTTTCCGAGTTTCTTAATTTAGTGATGTATGGTATCTTTTGATGCTCCATGTTCTTCTGACACCCTATGAATACTTATTTGCGGATTTTCTTCCAAAACTCTGCGTGTAATCTCTATATTCCATACTTTAGGTCTTCCAGAATGCGGTAAATCTGTAGTGTTTTCTTCTCCAGTGTTGAAACGTTGGAACCACCATTGTACCACACGCTCACTAACGACACCTCCTTCACTTCACATATTCTTTGAGCTGCGGTAGAAGCTTTGTAATGTTTTCAGTCCTGCACTGCACCCGAACTCGGGAGTCGCAGAGGTGAGCCGGACCCCAACCATTTAAAATAACCAATAATCCTCTAAAAGTCCGGCTCCGTGGCTAAATTGTTAGCGCACTAGGCTTTGACCCGTCGTGTCCCAGGTTCGATTCCTGGCCGGGCCATCAGGGGTTTTAATCTCCTGAGGTTAATTTCCGTAGTTCGGGACTGGGTGTATGTGACGACTTCATCATCACTTCATCCTCATTACAGCGCGCAGGTCGCCCCAGGGCTTCAGTTAGAAAGACCTGCACTCGGCCTCTCAGAAGGCCACACGATCATTTACTTATCCTCTAAAATAATTACCTGGAATAATTTTTGATATGACACACCCCTTACGTCAAGGGATGAGCAAAATGTTTCCGGAAGAAGACAATGGGTCTTTTCCCTGCCTGCTCTTTGATGCCCGTCAATTTTGCCCTTTAAAATGAGGTGTAATTTAGCAGCACGTAACACAAGACCCAGGTATGCAATTTTCCTACATTTGATAGCAATCATCAGCTCCCGCTTCGAGTTTGCTCCCCGCAATTCATTTAGAAAATAAAATAATTTCAACAATACGTTAACTGAGTTGCCTGAAATTGAGTAAAATTAAATCTTCCTTCGAAAGGAAGATTGAAATGAACCCCTCAATTGCCTGTTCTGGGTGATATTCCCGCTCTCAAGATACCGAGGTTGAAGTCACGCAGGCGCGGATCTAGAGTTTGGCTTTGGAGGGGGGGCTCACAGAATCGAAATTGTTGGGAAAAATGGTATCACTGACAACGCAATCACAAAATAACCAAACGTATAAAACCAGACCAATTTTTTTGCAAGCTACATGGATAAAAATTTGATGAGTTTAGCGCACCAAAAATATTCGTACAAATTGCAACGGCGTGTTTTGCGACTTTTACATCGAGCTTCGAGAAAAGTATCAAGGTACGTTACAGTTTCGGCAAGTCGAGTTGGTACCTACAAAGGGAGAAAGTCACAGGTGAAATTGCCAACCAAGCTTGCAGTTTGGACGTCGGCAAAATTTTTTGGTGCGAAAAAAAAAAAGCTTCAAACTCCTATCCGTGCATTGCTGCACATTCATCGTGACATCACTATAGACATGGATTCGGTAATCACAAGGTTTGCTAAACAAAATAGACGAGTTGATTTTGTTATATAAATAATCGTTTTCATACAACAGGTATGAAGTTGTAAATATGTACAGTTGTAACAGAACATAATAATTCCAATAAAGATATTTTCAGTATTGAATAAAATGAAAAAACTGATTTTCAGTCAAAATTCGTTAAGTTTTATTTGTCTGGTTATTGTGTTTTCGTTTTTTGAGTTTGCAAAAAAAAAATTGATCTCCATTGGGGGGAGGGTCATGACCCCCGTGACCCCCCTTGAATCCGCGCCTGAAGTCACGTCATGTATCTTCGCGTGATGCTGTCACTTTGTCCGATGGGAATTTCTGCCCTTTAGAAGAATGGAGAAGTCACTGGAAAGTTGCCACAGACAGTTCCCTACACAACATTTCTTTCGGTGAACATCTTCCTAGTGGACATCATCTACCGCGTTAGCTGTGGACCACACTGAATCGGGTGAGAATAAACCAAGGACGATGTAGGGACGCCCTTTATAAGTGGAAATATATTACATCACTGGAGTGCGACTGTGGTGCCTCTCAACAAACAATCCCCCATATTATAAGTGAATGTGTGCGACGTTCCTATACAGGTAGACCAAATGACAATCTGGAACCAACAGAGGAAGCCATACAGTGGATCTCCCAACTGGACATTGCAATATACTGGTAATTAAATCTTGCTCCCGGGAAACATGTCTCTTGTCTGTGTATATTTGTACGTGAATATAGGATGTCTTTTATGTACCTTTGGAGAATGATAGGTCGTGTAGGGGACGGGTATAGAAGTAATTTGAGATAAGGGACTTGGGGTCAGAGCGTCCTTCTTAACCCCTAAAATAAGGGTTGTTTGACGCAATCACTGCTGTTGTGTAGTTATTGTTGTTTTGTAATTGTATTGCCTATTAAAGGAACTTTGTGACTAATTACGGAACTGCGATAGTTTTAAGATCGTGCCTTCTAATGATTACCCTACGGCAAAAATTAATCTAAGTATGCCTAGCCTAGCTAAACCTTACTTTTTCTTGCAAATCAACGTGATTTAAACGTAATAACGGACTTAAACAATTTAATGCTACGAAGTGCACACAGATCGGTATTTACCGAAAGTTTCAAGCTTAAAACCTTACACCTGAAAAAAAAAAATGCCCAAGCCCGGAATCGAACCCGGGACTACCGGCCTTTCGCTCCGCAAAGCTATCCATTACGCCAGCGCCACATGTTCTTGTTAAGAGTTAAAGGACTGAGTAGGATAATAGAGGGTTGGGTCGGTTGCCTAACTTACAGGGTGGAGGGCCTGAATCATTCCTTATTTTAGGGGTTAAGGAGGCCGTTCCGACCCCAAGTTCCCTATCTCAAATTACTTCTATACCCGTCCCCTACACGACCTATCATTCTCCAAAGGTACATGAAAGACACCCTGTATATGTATCTAATTTGATGCCATACGCAAAATAAATAATTCTTTCGAAAACATGGTGTGTAAATTTTACTAAAACGTATTAAAATCGTCTGCAAGAGAAGCATCTGAAGAGTGTTGCGGTATGCGGCCTACATTGAAGAGGAAGTCCATTGAGACAGAGAATACTGTGCAGTTAGGTAGCGATGTTCGAACTTGGCTTTCTGCCCGGACATGTGGTCCACATCAAAGAGGTTATATCTGGAACTCCCACATCACTGTACTACCACTGCGCTGCACTGTTAATATCAGCTGTTCCCACGAACTCTCTGCTAAGGTAGTGAAGGTCCCAATACTCAACTTCAATAATGGCGTTAGGTCCCCGAAGAGATCTGGTGCAGATCTTTTCAACTGTAACCAGTTTGCGATCTGCACGTAATCATGAGGATGAAATGGATAATGAAGACGTCACAAACAACAAGGCATCGAGCAAAATGCATCGGTTCTAGTATATACCGCGATACATACCTGCCAGGGGGAATTTTTGAGTATAAGCCTAGTCATTGACGTCGCGGATGACGTACGGACATTGATTTTCGTTTAATGTAGCCTCAAATTGCCACTATGTATGGCTAACTCTACTGTTTTAATTTGTTTTTTGGTGGTTGTTTTTGTTTGAGTCCTCAGTCTTTAGATTGGTTTGATGCAGCATTCCACGCCTCCCTCTCCTGAGCTAATCGTTTCATCTCTATATAGCTACCATACCTTAGATCCAAGGCAATATTCTAAACTCGGTCTACCCCTACAGTTCTTGTACTCGATCCTTCCTTTCATAATTAAGCTTACTATTCCTGGGTGTCTTAGTATGTGTCCTACCAACCTATCTCTTCTCTTAGCTTGCCTCGGTGGGTGAGTGGTTAACGTGTCGGCCTACTAACCCCAAGCTTGCAGATTCACTCCTGGCCGTGGTAAGTGATTTTTGTAAGCCGGCAAAAATTACGATACGCATGTCATACGATGTTGGCATGTCAAGGAACCCATTTGAATTCAGTAGGCCGTGTTCATAATGGCAAAATAAATCTCGGGACTTTCCGCCAACACAAAAAGTTCCTCCTTTCTCTACTAGAAAGCGCTATAGTGTCACGGAGCTTAGATATCTAACCTCCTTAACTTTCACACCGCTACAAGGAACAACAAAATTTGACATGCAAGCTGCCCTCTGGGCGACAAATAACAACGATTGCATCTGGCACCCGAGGCCATACGATATTATTATTAATATTATTACTGGTTATTTTGCTTCCAAATGAGAAGAATTCTCCAACTTTCTTTAGCTTTTCACCTGCCAATTTGACATCAATGTTGGTATGAGGTATAAAACAGATCTCATGCTTGTTGTTGTTGTTGTTGTTTCATTTTAGGGGCTTGGACATCGTGGTAATTTAGTCCCGTGTGCTTGGGTGTGTGTGGAATTTGCCTGCTAACCTGCAGTAGTACGTGTATTTGTAATTCTGGTGAGGATTGCAAATGAGGTGGCCGTGGCCTTAGTAAGAAACCATCCCGGCATTTGCCTGGAGTAGAAGTGGGAAACTGCGGAAAATAACTTTCAGGGTGGTTGAGGTGTGAATCGAACCCGGATCTCCAGGGTGACAGCCAAGAACGCTAGTTGCTACACCTTGAGGTGGACCCAGCTACGTTTGGCTGGAATTTCCTGAATTCTAGGTGCGGTAAAATGTATTACAATAACAATTTACATACGAGCTCCTGGAATATCTTTGCATTGTTCCAGCCGTAGATGTTACTGCTGTACCATGCCTTAGGCATGGGTGCTTCTGTTGATCGTACTTGATTTATCGTGCTCATAATTCATATTATTTCAGCAAATTGTATCCGAAACAAGATGTTCAGTAAAGAACATATAGCCTACTTTTTCCTAAATGTATAAGTATAGTTATCACTCGTTATATTTTTTTCAAGAGTATAATAGAATCATTTCTTGGTTGAAGACCTTAGAAACTATTTACCTCTACCAAACATCACAACCTAAAAAAATGCTACCGTCATTGAAGAAAGAACGATAAGAAGTATCTCAAGAATGTTATGGATCTGGAGACATAATCGAACGGACAGGTTGCGCGGCTCAGCAGTAACGTTCTCGTTTGCTGGGCCCTAGGTTGCAGGTTCGTATCCTGGCGCAGTCAGCTGGCATTTGAGGGTGCACAACTGCGAGGGAGCCGTGTCAGTAAATTTACTGGCACGTTGAAGATCCCCTTCGGGGCAAAATTCCGGCACCCTGGCGTCTCTAAAAGCCACAGTAGTTAAAAGGGACGTAAAACCAATAACATTATTATTATTATTATTATTAATATAATTATAATTATTACATAATCGACCTGACGTGGGCAACATCCAACTTTGAGTTGAGGCAGGTCTTTACACGTCTGGCTGTGCATGGCTTTCAGCACCCTAATTGAATTAACTAATCTTTCCATGACCCTACAGAGACGTGTGTATACAAACTATGTGGATATTTTCGATTGCTATTTGGCTGCAATAAAAGTATTAATTAATATCCTGAACTAGCACCAACTGCTAGAGTGCAGTTACTATGTGAAATCGTTTTGTTCTTTACTTCAAATAAATTTTCAAATAACGCACAATAGGCTGTTACAAATCCTTTAAAATAAAAAGTAAAAATGTATCGTAGTATCAACTTGTCATTCTTCAAATTCGATGCGCATAGAATGCCAATGGTATGCTAATCAATGGAGTCCCACGTAGACCAGTCGTGACATCTAGTGGAGAAGTATCGTACAAGATAATCCGATAATCCTAACAGGGTGAGTGCATTCTAGCGGCCATAAAAAGAAACTTTTCAATAAAATCTGTAAGTTAATCTGTAGGCCGGCGTGCAGTTCGCCGCCAGTTGGTCATGATAATTCACTTTTTTTGCTGCTAGATGTCTCGTGCAAACCTGCTGGCGAATTTTGTTTTAATTAAATATATATTTTCCATCGTAATATGCACAATATAACGCTTAATTATAAACGTCTGAGTCATTACAAAACAATAAATATAAAAAATTTCAAGCGCAAAAACCTAACTCCGATGGGGATTGAACCTTAGTGATAAGAGTGATAGGCCAACGCTTTACCACACAGCCAAAGTGCCAACGAACAAATACGATATCAAATGAGTTACATAGAACGTGTTAGCAAATAATGATTTAGACTAAACGATTTCATCAGTGGAGTATATTAATTATATATAAAGCATTTCATTCAAAGTTTATTTATGTTGTATCAGTACGCTATATTGCATGCAATACTCAAATTAGTGACGACGACGATTGTAGTTTTACGTGACTGTGAATCTTGTGATTATGAGCCACGGGACCTCCTTTTTACGTGGAATCCGAACCACAGGACATGGCATTTCACTTTCAAATTAGTGAAATATAAGTCAGGCACAAGATATCTGCTGCCATCTTGCCTTGTAACTGAGACGGCTCAGCTTTTTAAAATGACTTCTGCACTATAGTATTACAAAATGAACTTTTAATTTCGAACGTGCCTCTTCCTTTAGGACAGTTAAAACGATTCTCGGTTCGATAATCGGAACTGGTGGGTCCCATGATATGGATTATAAAGATTGCATAATTCACACGCCGCCATCCTGAAATGTTACGGCGGATGACCTTGTAGTTTGGTCACAACACACGTCATATATGAAGGTATGTAGTTACCAAATTTGGTAGAGATCGGATGATTTGTTTAGTCGTTATTTGATTTTAAGTTTTGAACGTTTGAGTGGCCGCCATTCAGTTTTGGTAACCATGGCGGCGATATAAAACATGACACTGAGGTGCCCTTTGCTAGTTCTACCTCTGTACCAAATTTCGTTCAATTCGGTTTCACCGTGTTTAAATTGATAGGGGGGGGGGGCGGGGTGGGCAGACATTCAGCGTACACACACTCACACACACATACACACACACACACACAGACAGACACACAATATTTGGCCCTGTGTAGATCTCATAAGTCTACTTTCATTTTTTGCAAAAATCGAAAGTAGGCTAAAATTGATTGGTAGATTGGTTCCACAGTTTAGGGGCTGCGACAACGCGGTCATGTAGCCCCGTGTACTTTGGGTGCGTGTAGAATCTGTCTGATAACCGGTGTTAATTGTGATGGCTGTATTAATGTGTGTTTTCTGCTGTTTTTAAAATTCAAGTAAGGACTGCAGACATTCGATTTTCAAGTAGTTCCTACTTTTGCTACCAAACGCCACCGTCAAAGACAACTAGTTCTGAACTTGGTTACTAGATATCACCGAAGTCTGCTCCTGGCGACGAACGTTGGAACCTAAGACCTTAGTCAATTATAACCTATAATTTAGCTTCACACAAGAGTAATTAGTGGAAGGTTCCTTGTTGTTTGTTGTTTGAGTCTTCAGTCTTTTGACTGGTTTGATGCAGATCTCCATGCCTCCCTGTCCTGAGCTAATCGTTTCATCTCTACATAACTACCACACCCTACATCTGAGGCAATCTGTTTAACATATTCTAACCTTGGTCTACCCCTACAGTTCTTGTCCTTGACCCTTCCTTCCATAACTAAGCTTGCTATTCCTGGGTGTCTTAGTATGTGTCCTACCAACCTATCTCTTCTCTTCATTAGCAGTCGCCAGAAACATCTCTCCTCTCCCACTCGTCTTAATACCTCTATGTTTGTAACCCTATCTACCCATCTGATCTTCATCATTCTCCTGTAACACCACATTTCAAATGCTTCTATTCTCCTCTTTTCTGCTGCACCAATAGTCCAAGTTTCACTTCCATAGAGCGCCACGCTCCAGACAAAGGCTTTCAAAAATGACTTCCTAATACCTAAATCTATATTCGATGTCAGCAGATTCCTTTTTTGTAGAAAAGCTTTCTTTGCCTGAGCCAACCTACTTTTTATATCCTCTTTGCTTCGTCCATCACTGGTTATTCTACTTCCTAAGTAACAGAAGTCTTCTACTTCCTTCAGCTTTTCACCTGTCAATTTGATCTCCATAGAGGTTTCTGATTTATTTCGGCTGCATTCCAGTATTTTTGTTTTACATTTATTAATTTTCATCATGAATTCCTTCCGTAAGACGGAATCCATACCATTCAAAAACTCATTCAAATCCTCAGGCTTGTCGGCCAAGATGACGATGTCATCAGCAAATCTCAGAGTTGAAATTATTTCTCCTTGAATCTTCACTCCCACTTTACATTTTTCTCTAATTTCCTTCATTGCTTGTTCAATGTAAAGATTGAAAAGTATGGGTGATAAGTTGCAGCCTTGCCTTACACCTTTCTGAATACCAGCTTCTCTCTCATGTCCTTCAACTCGAATGACTGCTGTCTGGTTTCTGTATAGATTGTATATCACCCTCCTATCTCTGTACTTTATTCCAATCGATTTCAAAATGTCAAACAATTTAGTCCAATCAACGTTATCAAAAGCCTTTTCTAAGTCTACAAAAGCCATGAACGTTCTCTTATCTTTCCTTATTCTACCTTCCAAAATCAGCCTAAGACTTAGTACAGCTTCCCTTGTTCCTACATTTCTCCTGAAACCAAACTGGTCTTCACCCAACTCCGTTTCTATCTGGATTTCAATCCTCTTGTAAATTATCCTAGACAGGATCTTTGAAGCATGAGTAATCAAGCTGATTATCATGCCATATATCTATGACATGGGACCACCGGCTTTACTTCCCCTCCGAAGGAAGGCATACTAAGGGATTTTTGATGGTCTTAAATAATCCGATGACTTCACCCGGGTTTGAACACGCAACCTTTGGCACAGAACAACATGACTTTAATTTCAAATGTTGCTGTTTGCATAACGAATATGGCTAAGGCAATATACAAGGCGTGATCAAAATGTTGCCGTTTGAGGGCGATGCTGCGGCGTATAAGCAACGTAACAACAAAATCAAACCGGATATCTGCAGCACCTGAAGTGTTTCAATGTTGATGGTAACACGTTCCTGGAGCACATTGTTGTGGGCGACGAAAGTTGGTGCCACCACTGGGAACCGAAGTAGTATCGTCCCCTCGTCCCAAAAAGGTCAAGAGTGAACCATCCACTGGAAAGGTGATGGTCACCCTGTTTCTTGATTACCGGGGCCCATTGCTTACCCCCCAGGGGTTCACATCTAATGGGGCGTGGGTTGGCG
The DNA here is from genome assembly GCA_946902985.2 of Meconema thalassinum. Classification (NCBI taxonomy): domain Eukaryota; kingdom Metazoa; phylum Arthropoda; class Insecta; order Orthoptera; family Tettigoniidae; genus Meconema; species Meconema thalassinum. The sequence goes on from OX336395.1 coordinate 181,175,310, forward strand.
ACCACGGGGCTCCAGCTGAGTCCGGCATTGCTTCCACTTACTTATGCCGGGTTCCTCTTCGTCTTCTTTCCTGTCGACCTCACTCGGTCAACTCTTGTTCTCTTCCGACCTCGACGGTATTGGGGTATCCGAGGCCTAGGGAGTGTCTTCCTTTCCCGCCTTAATTGGCCCTTGTCTCATCTTTTCTGATACCCTCCTTCTGGGAGGGGTCAGCCTTCTTTTTCTTTTCATGTTATCTCCTGCCTTCTGCTCAAGGCCCTCAAGGAGGCAGGGTGTATGTAGTAGCCCCACCACTTCTGGTGCACCCTGGGTATTGCTACACCGCCAGGGGCGCACGGCTGGTGGGTTCGGAAGGTGGCGACCCCGAGGATTCCTGAGCTGGGTCTGGTTTTTTCCCCTTTTTCCATTTCCTCTGGCGCGGACTTTCTCCTCTTTCACTTTCCTATCTGCCTTTCATGGCTCTCCTTCCTTCCAAGTCCCTCCATCCTCATTCTTCCAGGGTTGAGGGCGTTTCTTTTCCTCCTGTCCTTTATTTGCCTTAATCTCCTATTGTTTTCCATTCCTTCTTCTCGTATATAAGTTAGTAGTTAGTTTTAGTTATAGTTTACCTTTCATTATCATCTTCACGATCACCGAAACCATTAGGGGCCGATAAACCTAGATGTTAGGCCCTTAAAACAATAATAATCATCATCCCATTGCTTATTGACTTCAAGGAACCTGGAGTCTCCATCACTGGGGAACGGTACCGCGTAACATGGCATGGAATTAAGGCGAAACGTCCGGGAAAAGAAAGAGTGCCGCTGCTTCATGATAACGCACGTCCCCAAACCGCAAAGATCGTAACGTAGAAGGTACGCCAACGCAAGTGGGAGACACTCAAGCCTCCGCCCTATAATTCTGATCTCTCCCTATGTGATTATCACATCTTCGGTCCCTTAAAAGAGACCTTTAAGGGTTGACGGTTCCTGTCGGACGAGGATGTTCAGCAGGCAGTTACGGACTTCTTCACGCAGCAGGACACAGTGTTTTACCAGACGGGGATCTTCAACCTGGTGCCGGTGGGATGAGAGTCTCAATGCTCACGATGATTTTACCTGATTGGCAAACTGATTCTGGATTGTACGACCATCAAACGGAAACTTTTTAATCACGCCTTACATATAAAGTATATGCAGCAGAGACCCTCTTGATGGACAAGAAAGGAAACATGGATGATTTGGAGAAAGTCAAGAGACGTATCCTTCGAAGAATTCATGGACCAAGATGGCTCCCAGATGGCTCTTATCGACTCCGAACTATACCGTCAGTTGGAACCAGCCACCACTATCATGAGACCTCTTCCGGATGGGGAACGATAGAATCACCAAGAAGATCTTCAACTTGATTAATGGCTACAAGACTGGCAGCTTGTGGCTTAATGAAGTGAAATAAGACTTGAATAAAGCTGGTATTTTAGACTGTAATATTCTTGACCGTTCCAAATTTTGTGATAGTGTTAACTCTTGGTCCCCACCAACCGAACTGATTAAGACCCGACTATCCCTCACAAAGGTGAGGAAGGACAAGTTATTGGCTGGACTGAGGAGATATTGGGGAACAAAGAAAGCACCGCAGAAGCACTGCTGTAGTCATAAGCGCTCCTTAGTGGAGTTAAATCACTAATAATAATAAATTGTACGAAAAATAGTGCACGGTAATCATAGAGAATGATCAAGGGGTAAGGGATACGAACGAACCCTCTATCTAGCAATTTAGTACATCATCCCGAAGTGAATGGGGGCAAGGAATGCCATGCAGTTCTATAATATATAGGCGTCTATTAAAAATCACATGCAATGCCTCAAAATGAGCACCACGATAACTTACACCACAGTTACGGTATGTCGTTATGACATTCTTTACCGTGAACTGCTGTGCCCAAGATAGCGGGTTCAAACTCGGTCAAAGTTGTCAGATTTTTTAAGAGCGTTAAAATCCTTTAGTATGCCTTCCTTCGGAGGGGAAGTAAAGCCGGCGGTCCTATGTCATAGATTTATGTCATGTAAAAGAACCTTCCACTAATTAAACTTGTGTGAAGCCAAACTTGCAGGTTTGATTTCGTTGAAACGCTCTACCAAACTCCAACGTTCACCACTAGGTGTCAGTGACATCTGGTAGCGAAAGTTGGAACTACTTGAAATTGAACGAAATGTGTAGCTAACCCTATGGGTGTCCTCATTGAAGTAGCTACAGCCTGTAAGGACAAGGAATTGGACAGTAGCGGCTGTGGCCTATAGTTAGGGACCAACTCCAGCATTTGCCTGGAAGGAAGATGGGAAACCACAGAAGACCATCTTCAAGGTGCCGGCTGGGGGATTCGAACCGCCTCGCCTCCCGGATGTGAGCGACTGCCTGCAGCCTCGCCATAACGACCACGGCTAACCCACCTGGTTCCCGGCACTAAACGCCATACACTAAATAATATAAGAGGTAAGGGATAAGAACCAACCCTCTTTCTAGCAATTTAGAATAACATCCCGAAGTGAATGGGGGCAAGGAATGTCATGTAGTGCTTTATGGGCATGGTTTAAAAATCACACGCAATGCCTCAAAATGAGCCCCACGATAACTTAATCACAGTTATGTCGTTATGACATTGTTTACCGTGACGAATCATTACCGCTATTATAGTGGCGATATAGCAAAACACTTGTCTTACCGGACACAGCATGGCACCTCGTGACCTTCACTTGTTCGCCAGTCATTACCGTTTCCATAGAGACCGGGACTACCTTGTAAGGCGCGATGAGGCTCTGCCAGCGCCAGCTCGCAGTCTTCCTTTCATCTCCTCTATCCTGAGGGTAACCAGTTCGCTTTCCTGAACCACAAGCTATGATTCACTGCGCTTTGTTGGTGTCCTGACCAGATAATGGTCCGATTGTTGTTTTTAGGGAAGAGACATCTCAGTCATCTACTTACACTGATTTTGGTTGGTTGGTTCTTAAGTTTAGGGGCTGCGACAACGCGGTCATGTAGCCCCGTGTACTTTGGGTGTATGTTGAATCTGTCTGATAACCGGTGTTAATTGTGATGGCTGTATTAATGTGTGTTATCTGTTTTTTTAACTTAAGTACAGACTGCAACTTAGAAATTTTCAAATAGATCCTACTTTTGCCACCAATCGCCACCGTCAACGACTACTAGGCCAAGTTCAGAACTTAGCTACTAGACGCCACCGCAGTCGGCTCTTGGCAACGAACGTAGAAACCTAAAAGCGTTGTTTACATTCTTAACCTATCCAATTTAGCTTCACACAGGTGTAATTAGTGGAAGGTTCTTTAACATGCCATAAATCTATGACATGGGACCGCCGGCTTTACTTCCCCTCCGAAGGAAGGCATACTGAGGGATTTTTAACGCTCTTAAAAAATCCGACGGCTTCGGCCGGGTTTGAACCCGCTATCTTGGGCATAGAAGCACACTGATTTTAATGAGTGAAAATGAATATAAACAAAAGTTTGGTGCTTTTCAGTCGGTCAACACGATTGTGCCGAAATGAGAGGGGTTATTCCCTAAACCTGAAAAATCTGGTCATCCAAGTGTATTTATTAATCTCATGTAAGCTTGCCACGGTGGGTGAGTGGATAGCGTGTCGTTCTACCAACCCCAAAATTGCAGGTTCGCTCCTGGCCGTGGTAAGTGATTTTTGAAAGGCGGCAAAAATACGACACGCATGTCATACGATGTTGGCATGTCAAAGAACCCATTTGAATTCAGTAGGCCGTGTTCATAATGGCAAAATTAATCTCGGGAGTTTCCGCCAACACAAAGTTCCTCATTTCTCTACTAGAAAGCGCTATAGTATTCAAAGAGGTTAGATATCTAACCTCCTTGACTTTCATAGTGATTCAAGGAACAACAAAATTCGGCAGGCAAGCTACCCTCTGGGTGTCAAATTACAAAGCTTGCACCCGGCACTCGAGGCCATACGATATTATTATTATTATTATTATTATTAATAATATCATGTATTTTTTCAGAATTTGGGTACAATCGTGTAGATTGACTGAAAAACTCCAAACCAAGAAACGTAAATTTAGTACCGGTAACTTTTCTTGAATTTATTTATTGGCATTTAAATTTTATTGTACTATCTCGCGACCGATATGTGTACTAACTTCTAATAATACAGTAGTAAGATGTTATTATAGCTGAACTGAACTAGAATGATGATGATAATGATAATTGTTGTTTTAAGGGGCCTAACATCTAGGTTATCGGCCCCTAATGGTTTGGGTGATAGTGAAATATGTGATGAGAATGAAAACTATAACTAATACTAACTACAGCCTTACATACTAGAAGAAGAAATGGTAAACAAATAAAGGATAAGGCAAATAAAGGACAGGAAGAAAAGAAATGCCCTCAACCCTCGAAGAATGAGCATTGAGGGACTTGGAAGGAAGGAGAGCCATGAAAGGCAGATAGGAAAGGGAAAGAGGAGAGGGCCCGCCCCAAGGTCAGAGGGAAAAGGGGACAAAACGGACCCAGCTCAGGAATCCCTCGGGGTCGCCAACTCCCAAACTCACCAGCCGTGAGCCCTTGAGGGTGTAGCACTATCCAGCGTGCACCAGAAGTGGTGGGGCTGCTTACACCCTGTCTCCTTGAGGGCCTTGTGCAGAATAGAAAAAGAAGGCTGACCCCTCGAAGAATTAGGGTATCAGGAAAGATAAGACAAGGCCCAATTAAGGCGGGAAAGTGAAAGACTCCCTAGGACTTGGATACCCTAATACTATCGGGGTCGGAAGAGAACAAGAGTTGACCAAGAGAGGTCGACAGGAAAGAAGACTGAGAGGAGCCCGGCACAAGTAAGTGCAAGCAATGCCAGACTCAGCTGGGGTCCTGTGGTCGCCAACCCACGTCCCACTATATGTAAGCCTCTGGGGGGTGAACTAGAATGCATAGGCCTAGATGACAAACACTTGTTGCCATGTTAAAAAGTTTCCGCTATAAGATGACTTACTTACTGAACTACCCTCGTACAAGCGAGGGGAAAAAAGAGAGAAGGCTGCAGACTTCTTATTGCAGAGTCAGGAGAGTTGAATCGTCCACACCCGCTCCTAATTGGGTGCTATGAATCACCCGCGCCAAGAGTCACCTTGTGGGGTCACTGTACGACTCTCTCCTTCAACATCCTTGACAGACAGTCACAGGGCAAAACAAGACGTGAATTCAAAGGAACTGCTCCCTGTCGCAATTCAGCCATCCCATTATTCTACACTACCGTACTTTTACTTGTAAATTGTTATCCTTCAGGGCTTCACGTTTAGGCTTCGTAATGGTTCCACTGTCCGGCTCCGTGGCTAAATGGTTAGCGCGCTAGGCTTTGACCCGAAGTGCCCCGGGTTCGATTCCCGGCCGACCCATGAGGGATTTTAATCTCCTGGGATTAATTCCCGTGGTTCGGGGACTGGGTGTATTATCTTCATCTTCACTTCATCCTCATTACGACGCGCAGGTCGACCACGGGCATCAACTTGCAAGACCTGCACTCTGCCTCTCCGGAGGTCACACGATCATTTATTTATTTAATGCTTCCACTTTATTCTTTCTCCTTTTCTTTCTCTTTCTTTCTTTCTTTCTTTCTTTCCTCACTCTCTTTCTTCCTTCCTTTTTCTTTTTATTTCGTTCCTTTTCTTTCTTTCTTTCTTTCTTTCTTTCTTTCTCTCTCTATCTTCCTTTATTCTTTCCCTTTCTTTCCCTTTCTTTTTTCTTTCTTTCTTTCTCTCTCTTCCTTTCTTTCTTCCTTTCTTCAATCCTTTCTTTCTATTTCTTTCCTTTTATTTCTTTTTATTTCTTTCTTTCTTTCTTTCTCTCTCTCTTCTTTTCTTCTTTTCTTCCTTCCTTTCTTCTTTCCTTTCTCTTTCTTTCGATTTCTTTTCTTTCTTTTTCTTTCCTTCTTTCCCTCTCTTCCTTTTTACCTCTCTTCCTTTCTTTCTTCCTCTTTTTTCTCTTTCTTTCTTTCTTTCTTTCTTTTTTCTTTCCTCGTTAAGCCCATGTTTAGAGCGCGTTAGAACTTGTTAGTTGGTTTGATGACTTTCGCCTTCTTCTTCCCCCAAAATCTCTTCATGATCTCACTGTGTTGTTTCTTGCATTCTTCTGTCAATCTTGCACCACTCCTGCTGCTGTATTTCACCTTAGACCGACTGAAAATCATCAAAGAACACTGATTTGGTATGCCCACTTTTGGATGAGGTGAATCTCCCCTTGCCTGGCCTTCACGCTGAATAATATCCTTTATCATAGTTTAAATCAGAGCCAAAACGTATAATAGCCTTGTTTACGGATGGTTTGGACCCGTGTGACAGTGAGTTACAAGCCACACTGCTTTGTCCTCAGGAAACATTAATTTCCACAAAGAATAATTGTGTCCAAATTGTGGACAATTGTATTTGGCTGAGGGACATAACAAACCTGCAGTGTTCGTCTGCCAACAGGTCTTGTGCACCTTCCAAATGACGTCTAACTGTCTCGTAGCAGAGCAGTAATCGTAGGTCATCAGTGTGGCCATGAGCCAGGTGAGGAGATACAGTGCACCTGCAGCCTCATTCTCCGTGATCTGGGAGCTACGACACAAAGATTGATGCATAACAATTCCACTCGTAGGAATACGCTTTGGAAGTGTTCAAGACATCATCAATGATGAAATTAAGTTCCGGAAAATTTCGCCATTGTACGTTTGGTAGTGTTTAGCAGAGCTATTTGTCTTCTAGGTGGCTTAGGCGGCAGCACGCCAGCCTGACACCGCTGGGTCTGTGGTTCAAATCCCGGTCACTCCATGTGAGATTTGTGCTGGACAAAGCTGAGGCAGACAGGTTTTTCTCCGGGTACTCCGGCTTCCCCTGTCACAATTTTCATTCCAGCAACACACTCCACTATCATTTCATTTCATCTGTCATTCATTTAATCCTTGCCACAGGGGAGTGCGACAGGCTTTGGCAGCCGGTACAGTTCATATCCTCGCCGCTAGATGGGGGGCTCATTCATTCCATTCCCTGAACCAGTCAGTCGACTGGAAGCAGGCTGTGGATTTTCATTTTCATTTTTCTTCTAGATTTGGTTCTGATGATGCTCGCTTGGCGAACGAAACATGTAATCCTTAGTCCACAACAATATACAGGATGTTTCTAAATTCCCATTACAAACTTTGAGGGCTTGTAGTGAGAACCAAGAAAGTTAAGTTTAGCTTGGAAACTTGTGTCTAGAAACGGAACGTCTTCCCGCTACCCGCAAAAAACCACTACAGCACACGCTCAAACCTCCCGCATTTTTGGCGCCACTGACTGAAGTACGTACGTCACCTGATCTCCCACATCCCCTACAGGTTTGTTGACATTCCATTCTTTCTTCCGCGAAATCTCACGGGTGCCGCGTACTTGGTATTCCTTGAAGACGTACTGCATGAATTCTTAGACGATAACCCACTGCATGCGTGTCTAAACCATTGATCTCTATAATACTACTGGATGCCGCACTCCTCGCATTGGACGCACGAAAATGTGAGTCCAGGTAATCGGTTACATTCGCTTAGAGGTAGGGGAAGATCTGTTCTCCGCCAGCTGTTTGACAGTTTGCAATATTTTATCGAAAATAGTCATTTCTAGTAAATATATTTATTTCATAACAGTTTCAGACTACACATTGCTGTTAATTAGTACAAACAAATTTATAAGGATCTGAGAAGAAAATAAATATATTTATTTTAAGGGCCTGGTTATATGGTTGTAAAGTCAGAGAGTAGTGAAAAGGGTTCTAAATATACGAGGACTTGCGAATAACTGCATTCTTGTCTGTCACCGCGGAGACCAGGGTTCGATTCATATCTCAGCCATCCTGGAAGTGGTTTTCGGTGGTTTCCAGGCAAATGCCGGGATGGTACCTAACTTAAGGCCACGGCTGTTTCCTACCCAAATCCTACCTCAATCGCAAAATACAGACACCAGCCAGTGCAGACATTACAGTGACACAGGTTATCAGACAAATTCACACACACCCAAGTACACGGGGCTACAGAACCACGATGTCACAAAGACCCTAAAATATTCAACAACAACATAGAAATGCAGCCCAAACTACTTTGGCAGAGCTTCTATTTCTCTCTCAGTCATCGATGCCCAGCATTTTCTGCGTTGCAGGAAGGTTAAACCGTAACATCAAAGAACATTGCATTCCGTTGATACACCTGGAAATGTGCATTTTTTTTCATTTTTTGTTTTTGATCTCGAATGAAAGAATAACCATTTCTTTATCTAAATCCGAAGTTTTATAGCGAAATTTCCAATTTTGACCGAGATATTACGATTTAAATCCATGCATGTACTGAACTGTCAGCTGAGTGTTAAGTGTAAGTGGAAATGTATATACAATGTTTAGAGCCATTTTTCCAAAACTTTAATTTTTTTTTCACACAAAAAAAAAACCTCAAGAACTATTGGTCCAAAATGCATGAAATTTGGAATTCCCCTTGTTGGAACTAAGTTATAGAGGATGAACCTCAATTATTGAATTCCTTTGAGAAATATGAACAGTGAATCTAAAACACCATGTTAAATTCTTAATTTTTTCAATATTTAAATGAAATACCTATAAAAGGGTAACTTATTCTTCCACTAAGTTCATAGAGGTCTATCCTGGGTAATTTAGCGTTGTCCTTAAGGAAAAAAATTGTTTATGCCAATAACATTGATAGTTTTCAAGAAATGATGTTTTTAGTAACATTCAAAAAATATTTTTTTAATATTTTAATATGCAAATTTTATTACACTTGAACAAACTGAATTTTAAAACGTTATACATCAAATGAAAGCCAAGCATTTGTACTATAAGTGTACTAAGTTTAATTGATATCCCTGTTTTGGTTCCATAGATATAGAGTAATTTACAAAATGCATGCATTCCAGGTGTATCGGCCCCCTTCAGGCTAACATATTTAATGCCTTAACTCCCTTGGTTAACTCATGTTCTCCTCTGACCCCAAAGCTACTTGGGTAATGTTTCTGGGGGCTAGAGTATCCTTCCTTTTCCTGCCTCTCGTGGCCCCTTCTCTTTCTTATTCTGATATCCTCATTCTCTAGGGACTGGAACTCTGAACTGTGATATGAGTTACATATTAAGTACATTGCAGATTGTATGTGTTCAATATAATAAAAAGGAACAATTTCTTTAGAAGAGTATTCTTTGTTGCAACAAACATACTTCATAAGAGTCAAACTTTTAAATAAACTAACAACAGACCCTCCTGTGTACTTATCTCTTCAGATGTATTTCAACACGCTCTACTGGAATGCACGAAGGGTTGCATAACGTACAGGGAGAAGGGCTAAAGACTTACGTGTTTACTGGAGAGAAAGGGACATAACCCGGATCTGACGGAGACTGGGACAGCTTAAGTGACAGGGCGTGGGTTCAGTTCCTATTTGGGTAAGTGGTTCTCTGCCGCCAGGTACAGTCTGAGACCCAGGCTAACAGCAGTGCTTTTAAACGCCATCCAGCATGGTCAAGTATCCAAGACTTGAAACACCTCAACCGAGAAGGTCCAGTACCACTGTTAAGCATTCTTGGAGTCTCTTATTACATTACATTACCGATAAACTAACGAATCAGTAATGTAACAAGAGACTCCAAGAAATAACGTCTTCGGTTAACGTCGCGCAGCAGGCAGGTGATTGTAAGACGATAATACCCAAATGTGTGTTTCCATTAGCTCTTCCCGCATTACTCCTCTACCCAAGAGTCTGAATAGCAATATTTGTTCTCTAGAAACTCAGGTACTTCTATGCCCAAGATCGCGGGTTCAAACTCGGCCGAAGTCGTCGGATTTTTAAGTATGTTAAAAATCCCTCAGTATACCTTCCTTCGGTGGGGAAGTAGAGCCGGCGGTCCCATGTCATAGATTTGTGGCATGAAAAAGAACCTTCCACTAATTAGACTTGTGGAAGCAAAATTGTGTAGGTTAGTTTGATACCGCTCTACTAGTTCCAACGTTCGCCACCAGGTGCTGACTGCGATGGCATTTAGTAGGCGCGTCCGCAGCTAGGTGTCGTGGATGGTAGCATTTGGTGGCAAAAGTAGGAACTACTTGAAAAAATTAATCGTCCGCAGTCCTTCTACCTGAATCACAGATAAAACACTAATACAGCCATCACAATTAACACCGGTTATCAGACAAATTCTACACACACCCAAAGTTTTGCATAACATGACTGCGTTGTCGCAGCCCCTAAACTAAGGAACCAACCAACCACCAAACTCAGGTACATGAGAGGAATTTCCCAAGCAATTCAAAAACTGCTCACAAGGGAAGTATCAGGTAAGACAGGTCGAAACCTATCTTGAAGCTTAGTGCATACGATCGTTGTACTATAAGAGGTCAACATGCGGAAAATCAGCCGCCAGATTGAACTGCAAGGCTCCGAAATCGTGTGGTGAATCTCTCATATAAATCAATGGAGGTAGCGAGTACCATACATGTTGGAATGGACAGTCCTGACCGCCCAAGCACTCAAGGCTGGTGGGAAGGAGCCGCACGCTCCAGTCAGCATATACGCCCCGCCTCGCTACTACTCCCAAGTGCCACAGGGATGTCCAGCTACGCCAGCTGTCATGCCTGCGTACCAGATACTTCCCTCGTGAGAAAGGGCCAGGGAATAACCCCAAGACAGATGATAGTGGATATAAGGGGGTGGGAATTCACGTCACACCCTGCCAGAGACTCTGAGGCTGGACTTATGTTTATTTCAGTTGTCCAGTGAGACTCTACTTTTCAACCTGTTGTTCAGAAACGCTGCTATATTTCCTCCCACTCCACAAACAAAAAGTGCTCTTCACAATACTTATTCTTGAGTTCGTACGCATTTTCTCATTCATAATAATGATTTTTTTAAAATTTGCTATACCATGGACATGCTTAATTAATTATATAGTACAACACTTCATTTCTGAAAAAATATAATGAATAAAAAATGAGGAATCTTCAAATAATATCACGTGTAATATACAGTATCATCTATATAAAAATTAAATTAAATTAATAATACACATTATGCCACTGTGATTAAACCGGAAGCTCTTTATAGTTCTGAATGACTTATTTTAAACAAAAGAGGAGAAACAGATGAATTAGAAAAGAAAGAACGAAGAATCCTAAGGAAAATATCGGGGCCAGTAGAGAGAGCAGATGGCTTGTGGAGGAGACGAAGGAATAGTGTCTTGTACAACCAGGCGGAGAATTTTACGAACACGATGCGTTTGAGAAGAGTCACATTTCATGGCCACCTCAAATGAATGAGCAACAATAGGTTAACCAAAAGGATATTCACTTACATTAGCAAATTAAAGACCACCACAAAATGGGTTGAGGAAACACGAGCAGATCTCAAAGAGTTGGCATTACTTAAGAAGATATTCTAAACAAATCATTGTTTCGAAGGAAGGTTGATAAATTTAAAGGGTGTCAGGAAGAACCTAGCTCAATAGCCAAGGTCATCTGGTCTGAAGAAAGTAGGAGGAGACTCAGTGAATGCATGAAGAAATTCTGGGAGGAGAAGAAGAGATTGGCAAGTCGCCGATTGTTCAACGCGGTCCACAGTAGGCCAAAATTGACAGACGAAGAAGAATAAAAATTTCATTTTTAAAAATTTATTATTACATATTTCACCTAATATTATTACATAGTATGTACATATTTTGTAAGTTGATATTAATTCTATCCCTAGTGATGACGCGCTGGGGGTATCACCATAGATCCTGTTATGGCTTCAGATGTAGGAGGTGAAGGGTTTGAACCTTGTGATCTGGTTTGTGGTAATGTCTGCGAGCTATGGGCCTGGCGCCCAATCCATTAATGTTGTGGATGTTATTCACACGTCTTAGAAATGTCAGCGCCTATTAAGAGGTCAGCCAATGGACTTTGTGTGCTAAATACCGCGAAATGAACTTTGTTATTGTTCACATTTACACAGGGCTGGAGAATAACGCGTTACTAATAACGTTACGGGGGTAACGTTAAGTAACTATAAGGCAGTTACTCTTAGCCGTAACGAAGAAACGCAAATGCTTGTTTCTTTTCAAGATGGAAAACTTTGGCGATTATTGTAGATACGTTAAACGGGCAGAGAGTTGAGGAATTGGATATCGTCTTCATTCAATCCCGTGTACTTGGGTGTGTGTGGCACGTTTAGTCTGATATTATTATTATTATTATTATTATTAATATTATTAATATTATTATACACTGCCAGCAACAACAAAAAACATAACACTTAGGAAAATATAAGTTGTCGAAAAGTGTTTCATGTAATTACGATCATTATAATTTATGTTGTTGTGGTTGTTGATTATTTTAGGGGCTTTGTGACATCGGGTTCATGTTACCGCGAGTACTTGGGTGTGTGTAGAATTTGTATGATAACCTGTGTCACTGTGATGTCTGTACAAGTGTGTGTATTTGTAATTGGGTAGGACTTCGCGTAGGAAGAGGTCGTGGCTTTAAGTTAGGTAACATCCCTGCATTTGCCTGGAGTAGAAGTGGGGAAACCACGGAAAAGCATTTCGAGAATGGTAGGAATTGAACCCTCCTCTTCTCAGTTTTGCCTCAGGAGGCTGAGTGTACCCCGTTCCAACCTTAAGATCAGAATTTGATTTCTTGGTAGAGATATGAATCGAACCCAGGTCTCCAAGGTGACAGCCGAGAATGCTAGCCACTAGATGATGAATTCGGCTGACTTGTTGAACGAGTAAGGCTTTAACATTCAGTGTAGTGCAGAGAGTAAATTTTTGACTGATGACTTCGACTTTGAAGAATTTCCAAAAAGGTTGCTGCAATTTTGAGTGGAGATTTAAGAGTAGAGTTAAAGTTGGATTTAACCCCAGCAGACATTGTGAAGTTCAAACAAGCCCCCGTTATCCGTCTGATATTGCAGCAGTTTCAGTCCATTATTCCTTCATCATCTCACTATGTTTCCTCTTCCTTTCCTCGGACCATTTCGAGCCGGTTTTCTTTCCCTTCCTCCCTTGGAATCCTTCCTTTTTTAGCACTTTTTGCCTAAAAATATCTCTAGTACTAAGACTTTACTGAGTTTTATTGAAATCGCTCCTGCAGTTTAGATTGTATTAATGGGACACACACACACACACACACACACACACACACGGTCATGGTGTATCTTCTTCTTCTCTGATATTGTTTCTTTCCAAATCCTTTTTGACTTCTTGTTCCACAGGAATGTGAATATCTGCTTGGTTAACCTACTGTCATCCATCCTGTACAAATGTCCAAGAAATAGCAATCTCCTCTTCTGTATTGTCTCAGATATGTTTTCTATTTTTCGATATATACAGGATCTTTCATATAAAGTAAGAATGGCAAGCGGCAGTTTTGTTATTCGCTGCTGCGGTCACCTTGGCCGAGCTTGTGGCGCGCCACGGTACCCTGCTGTACTATTGAAAGCGCGCGCATAGTACATACGAGGGCTGGTTGTTTTTTTTCAAGTTCCGATGTATAAAAATAACAAATTGACATACGAAACTGATTTTACTACTAAATGTTTGCTTGTTTTATTCGTATGTCTCAACATAATCGCCAAAACGATTGAAACTTTTGTCGTATCGTTACACCACCTTTCCAATGCCCTCAGCAAAATTTTCTGCCGCCACTGAGTTGGGTACGTCTGGAGAGTCCCCTGAAGTTTTTCCTTTTTGACGAGGCGCCGCCCAACCATACCTTCAATTCTCGAAAAAGGTGAAAATCATCACAGATGGTACAAAACTTCACACTTGAGTTCTTTGTAAAAGTCTTTCGTAACGTTGGCACAGTGTGGTCGTGAATGATTTTCACCTTTTTCGAGAATTGAAGGTATGGTTGGGCGGCAACGCCTCTCCAGAAAGGAAGCACTTCAGGAGACTGTCCAGACGTAGCCACCTCAGTGGCGGCAGAATATTTTGCCGAGGCGTATGGAAGCTGGTGTAAAGATACGAAAAATGTTTCAATCGTTTTGGCGGTTATGTTGAAACATAAGTACAAAACTAGCAAACATTTAGTAGTAAAATCAGTTTGGTATGTCAATCTGTTATTTTTATACAGTCCATCGTAACTTGAAAAATAAACAGCCCTCGTATGTACTATGCGCGCGCAGGGGGCCATGGCGCGCCACAAGCTCGGCCAAGGCCACAGTAGCAGTGAATAACAAAACTGCCGCTTGCCGTTCTTACTTTATATGAAAGATCCTGTATTTCATCACTAGCAGTAGTGCCGGCTTAGCCCGGTGGATTTATTTGTTTTACATAACTGGAGCGCTCAAGGATAACGATCGGAATAAATGAAAGTAAATTTGAAAGCACCAAGGCTTATTGCAGCTGATAACCTCAGTATACTGCACCAACACCATCGCCTTTATACAGGGGCATACTATTGTCATGATGATATCTGTTTTAAGGGGCCTAAGAAATATTTTTGCTCTAATTACTCCCCGTGACTGCAATTTATAAGCAGCTCGCAATATTCAGCACCAGAACATTGGTGGGGGAGACGTGATGCAGCCCGCATTACATGGCAACAATATACTGCGGTATTATTGAAGCCGTTCTGGAGCGCTTGTTCTTCCGACTTACTGAACAAAAAGCAATCTTTAAGGCTACCTGAGAGGTATATTCTAATACTACATAGCCTAAACTATTCCTCTTGAATCAGGCTATCATATACAAAAAGAATTTTTCGAATCCGACTGGTAGTTCCAGAGATTAGCGCATTTAAACACATAAACAAACACATAAAATCTTCAGATTTATAATATTAGTATAGATTACGTCTTAATTTCCAGAATTCTGCAGTTTTTTATATTCTTTTGTAATCTTAAGTCTGTATTAAATGTCAAATCTCAATAAAATAACTTAATATATACCGGTATGTAAAAATGACGATAATGTTGCACATTATCATGAATGAACTATGAAAGTGCTGATCGTTCGCTTGACCATCCAGAATGTGCAGCTCGGCTATTAATAGACCTGGACTACCTGGAACTCTTAAAATAGACCACGATCGGGCGATACCAGGTCCAGGCATAACGCGCAGAATAGGGGCACCTTGCGAGATTCACTGCGTTAAAAGTACAAGGAACGGCACGTGACTATTAGTCTTATGCAAAAGATGAGGCAATTTTTTCACCAAATTCAGCGTTATTTAGAGAAGAACAAGTAGTTCCGTGAAAAACTCAAGGGCCCGTTTTCATATATCCTTGCTTCTATCAACATACAAAATTTCAGTTTGATTGCTGTAATAGATTCGTAGATATTGAGAACCGTCTAAATATTTCGGATGGTCACCATGTAGTCCTTAGCCCTATGCACTATTACATGAAGATTATTGTGTAGGTGTATTATTCAAACTTCAATCGCATGATTAGGACACCAGAAATAAAAACGTGATTTTAAAATTTTGCACAGCCACCATCTTGTGGTTATTAAAGCTATTGATATAAATTACATGCCAGTGGATGAAATTTTGTATAAGCATATACCGTATGTAGTTTCACTGCGCTCGGATGGTCAAATCGCGAGAAACATCTATTTAAATATTTGAATTTTGCGTCGCCGCCATGTTGGATTTGTGCATACCAGGTTATTGAAAGTCCCATAGGTGAACTTATGTTTATAGCCTCTATCAACATACAAAATTTCATTTTGATTGCTGTCATGGATTAGTAGATATTGAGAACTGTCTAAAATTTTGGATGGTCACCTTGTTAGATTTTCATATATGTATGCCATAGAATTATGTACTATTAGATGACGATTATTGCCTTGGTTCATTATTCTAACGTTGACTTCGATCGCATGATTAGAACACACGAATAAAAAAACTACATTTTAAAATTTCGCACAGCCGCCATCTTGATGTTATGTAAACAGTTGAACTAAATTATACGTCGGTGTATTTCAATGTGTAGAAACATTTGCTGTGCCAAGTTTCATTGCGTTCGGATGGTTAAATCGCGAGAAATTTCTATTCAAATATTTCACCTTTGCTTGGCTGCCATGTTCGTTTTGTAGATAACAGGATTTCGAAAGTCACATAGGTGAACTTCTAATAGTGCCGTTTACCACCGGACAAAATATCATGGTGATATCAGTAACAGTTTCGGAGATATAGAATTCCGGTGAACTATTTCACACAGCGGCCATGTTGGATTGGTGAGACGTAATACAATTTGAAGGGCACGGTCGGGGTCGGCCTAAATAGTACTAAGACCTTATCGACTTTTATTGAAATCGTTCCAGCCGTTTAGATTTTATTAAGGGAGGACCACACATACACATGGACGCACTCACACACACACACGGACAAAATGTGATCTCATAAGCCTATTTTTTTTTATAAATGAAAATAGGCTTAACAAATATAAAGGTAAGGTTAATTTTTTGTCTCAAAAAGTGAAATCTCGATATTCTAAACTAAGTATTTATATTCCTATTGTTCTTGTTGATTAATTAAGAGGTTTTGCGACATCGTGGTCATGTAGCCCCGTGTACTTGGGTGTGTGTGGAATTTATCTGATTTAACCGTTTCTGATTTTTTCAATCTATTCGATTAATCTCTTATTAATCGACCCGCAACCCACCCCGGCTTCGCCCGGTATCTTTAACGGTTTACCCAGCGTAAGCTTAAAAGGCGCACGGACGGCAGGTCCCAGATGAAATTCAGAAAATCCGAGGTGAACAGCGAAACTGCAAACAAATATACTCTTCTCTGAAGTCTTAACTCGACACGACTCGACAGTTTGATTCTGACCGAAGCTGGGGTGATAGGCTCGCTCGCTAGCTCGAAAACTCACTTGAATCTAGTAATTTAAATTTCCACTGAATGGTGACTGTTGGAAGAAATGAAAACGTAAACACACTTTTAGTGGGCGATGTATTTAAGATAGAGATATACTGTCGTGGACTTTTTTTGTAGAACTTTTCATGCTGAACAATTATTACACTCATAGTACATAGATATTTTAACGGTTTACCCAGCGAAATCTAAAAAGGCGCACGGACGGTAGGTTTTTTCTGACTCGATTCACTGAAATCGTTTCTGCTCGGCTTCCTTTGGTCATAAATGAATGTTTTTCTACAGAAACCTTCCTTGAGAAATCCTTTACAGAATGGTGAAAACCACATCAAAATACATCCAGTGTTTCTCGAGATTACCCGTAACATCCAAGAAACGTTTTTTTAATACTTAGTAGAGATATGCTTATTACCAGCTTATTACCGAGATATGGCTTCCAAAACGATAATGGAGAAGTTCATTTTACACCAGCAGAAACTGTACCCGCTCGTTCTGAAAAGTTGGCCAAGAATGAGCATCGTGAAGAGAATAATCGGTGCAAGGTTCTTCATTTGGTCACAACTTGAGTGCGTTTCGTCCCACACCTAACTTAATCTCCGCAGACATCTTCACACACCCCTCGCTAGACTAACTGAAGTAAGCCTTCACAAGGACAGGCGGCAAATTCCATTACATGAGAACAAACATGCTTTTTGCAATTTTATAACTTAAAAGGTTCATTCGGGTTCCGTATTGATAAACTAATTGAGTAATGAATAGGTTGAAAGTTCCTCCTGATCAATACTTTTTATTAAATAAAGATCACTGTGTGACCATTGGTGGGACATGTTTCAAGGCCTAATTGTTTTTGGCCCCTTCATCAGCCGATATGAATAAATAAATGTCGGGAGTCCTGAGATCCGATTATGACTATTTTGAATGTCAATTGCAATTTGAATTTTCAACATAAACCGCTTTTTGCAAGTAGTTTCAATCTAAATTGCATTTTGTAGGATGAGCATTTTGCAAGTATTTTGATTCTCAATTGAATTTTGTAGGTAACTTGAATCTAAATTACATTTTGTAAGTATTTTGAATCTAAATTGCATTTTGTAAGTATTGTCCATCCAAATGAGTAGTTTGAATCTACCATACATTTTATAAGCATTTTCAATCTCAATTACATTTTGTAAGCATTTTGAATTTCAATTGCAATTTGTAAGTATTTTCAACCTAAACCGCTTTTCGCAAGTATTTTAAATCTAAATTGCATTTTGTATAGTGGGCATTTTACAAGTATTTTGATTCCCAATTGCATTTTGTGGGTATCTTGAATCTAAATTGCATTTTGTATGTATTTTCAATCTAAATTACATTTTGTGGGTATTTTGAACCTCAACTGCGTTTAGTACGTATTTACAATTTAATTTGCATTTTGTAGGTATTTTGAATACGAATTGCATTTTGTAGGTATTTCGATACTACATAGCATTTTGTACGTATTTTGAACCTAACCTACATTTTGTGCGTATTTTTCAATCAATTCCTTTGTTGAGTATTTTCGTTCTAAATTCCCCATTGTATTATAAGTATTACCGCTCTCCATTTTGTATTCTTTAATCTGTGTTACGAGGGGCAGATGACCTCGTAGTTCCGGCCCTCCAAAACAACAATAAATAAATAAATAAATAAATAAATAAATGTCAAAGACTAACTAAATAAATGTCAAAGACACAACAAAATGTATAGCGTAACGCACAAAAAAGTTCCTTGTAGAAGCTTATATGGTGCACCATAAAGAAGGATGGGAAATTGAATGCCCAAAACAACACAATATGATGTGGAAAAACGTGGCTAAAGTCTAAAATTTTCGAAATTGGAGATTCTGAGGAATACCTGAGCTGGGTTAGTTTTCTCCTTATTCATTGACTTTTGGCCTGTTCGCCAACTCTTGATGAATGCCGTCCATTTGCATTTGTCTCTTGGCACAGGCTAGAGTAAAATGTAGCGTTTCACCGATGTCTCAGTCTCACTCATATGGAAGCTACTGAGGTATGGGTGCTCAGTAACGACATTCAGGGCACAGTCAGTGCCTGTGGATGATGTGAAAGTTTCTACTCATAGAGTTAGTACTGCTGTTCTGACTCAGTGAGGAAAGCAATGGCAAACTACCTCACACCTCATCTTGCCTAGAACGCCTCAATAGGTCTGCCTTGGGTTTTTGTTATCAACCACATAACCTAACGGCGGTACTTTTTGAGGATCCAACCAGCCTTCGGGATGACTACCTAACAGACAGACATTGACTTTGGAATGTGGCCATTAAATCAGGTGATTTCAATCCATGGTCAACGAATAATTGAATAGTTGGTTGGTTCCTCAGTTTAGGGGCTGCGACAACGCGGTCATGTAGCCCCGTGTGTGTAGAATCTGTCTGATAACTGGTGTTAATTGTGATGACTGTATTAGTGTGTGTATCTGTTTTCAATTCAAGTAAGGACTGCAGACATTTAATTTTTTCAAGTAGTTCCTACTTTTGCCGCCAAACGCCTCCGTCAGCGACTACTAGTTCAGAACCTGGTTATCAGACGCCACTGCAGTCGGTTCCCGGCGACGAACGTCGGAACCTAAAAGCATATGTCAAATTTTTAACCTAACCTAATTTAGCTTCACACAGGTCTAATTAGTGGAAGGTCCTTTAACATGCCATAAATCTATGACATGGGACCGCCGGCTTTACTTCCCCTCCGAAGGAGGCATACTGAGTAATTCTTAACGCTCTGAAAAATCCAACGACTTCGGCTGGGTTTGAACCCGCGATCTTGGGCATAGAAGCTCAGCAATCTACCAACTACGACACCGAAGCCGCCAATCATTGAATAGTTCAAGAGCAGACCATCAGTAATAAAAGATTTTGATCCTTCTGCACTACATTTGCAAGAAAACTAGAATAATGTACGGTAGTCAAAAACAAACCAAACCTGTGACATTCTATATTAGAAAAGCTGCTCAGTCAGTTCCCTAAGAAAAATGCAATTAAGACCATTGGTTAATCATTTGAAAAAAAAAAAAAAAACAACAAGTAGTTCCGTGAAGAACTAAAGAGCCTACTTTTCTTAAAATTTAAGATTCATGCCAATCTATAAAGACCTATCTACAATAATGACGATATCAAGTTGGTAATACCAACATTTCTAAGTACTGCAGTTTGAAATACACCTAAAATAGTGTAGCCTAATACAGTAATTTACTACAGTTGGCAGCCCTTGTGACTCTGAATATATCCTTAGTTCCATCTCTTAAGGTATAGGCTAGACTGCAAATACAAAATTTGGTTGAAGTCTAATGGATAGTACGGACGTTACATGCTGTTTGATATTGGATTTATCAGTGTGTATAAAATCATGTTGGGAACAATGTCATATATGTGATGCTCAGAATTAATCTGAAATATTACGATCTATTATAGTGCCAATCGGTAATAATTGTTAGTATAGAAGTTACATGTAATTAAAAATTGAAACTATCAGAAAGCTTAGAATCATGTTGGCAGCACTGAGGTATATTAGATACTCCAAATTAATCGAGAAAGTCAGGTAATATACGTGTGCAAAGTACAGAGCTGATGGCTTGCATACATTTCTGATATATTGATATTAGGATTAAACAAATAGAGAGAACATTTATTAACAGTTGACAGCCCTGCTGGTTCCTACGAATACGCATAGTCATAAATGTTATGTTACACAAAGCACATACGAAATTAAGTTGAAATACATTTGTTAGTAAATAAGTTATATGCATTTATAAACTGGACCTATCAGCAGGCTTAGAATCGTGTTGGCAGCACTGATGTAGGCCTATATAAGTTACACCGAACAGGGTAGAATATCAGGTACTATATGTGTGCAAATTTTAGAGCTGTTGACTTGCATACTTTCTGATATATTAACATTAGGGATAAAACATAGTGAGAGCATTTATTAACAGTTGGCAGCCCTGGTGGCTCTTTAGAATACGCACAGTCATATGTGTTGTAGTACACATAGTACATACGATATTTGGTTGAAATCCAATCGATAATATAGAAGTTACATGCATTTAGATATTGGACATAACGGCAGGCTTAGAATCATGTTGGCAACACTGGCATGTATGGACTTCAGAAAATTAATCTGGAATCTATAACTGTGCCAATTTTGGAATAGTTCGCATCCATAACTTCTGAGATATCCAACATAAAGCTCAAATTTCAATTGTGATTTATCAGCAGTTGGTAGCACTGACGTCAATTTCAAATATGGCCGTGAGATATTCAGATATAGATCTTTACTCTTACCAAATTTGGTTTAGATAGCTGCAGCCGTTTAGGAGTTGATAGGGGACACACACACACACAGCCAGACAGACAGAAGGACAGACTGACAGACACACATTTTCCCGGATCGATCTCATAAGTCTACATTTTCCTAATTTTTGCGAAATGTGAAAAGTAGGCTAAAAATGCCATGCGAACATTTTTACTGCATTAAGTAAGTCCGTAAAGAACTATACTCATAATATCCTACTTACTATATGTTAATTGCCTCTATAAACGTACAAAATTTCAGATTGATTGCTGTAACAGATTCGTAGATATTAAGAACAGTCTAAATAATTTGGATGGTCGCCATGTTGGATATTTTTTATTTGTAGGCCATAGAGTTATGTACTATTACACGAAGATTATTGCGTAGGTGTATTATGCAAGCTTCAATCGTATGATAAGGACACAATAAATAAAAACGAGATTTTAAAACTTCACACAGCCGCGATCTTGTGAAATGAATTAGATGTCAGTAGTTAAAAATTGGTATAAGCATTTACCGCACCAAATTTCACTGCGCTTGGATGATTAAATAGCGAGAAACGTCCATTTGAATATTTAAATTTTGCTTCGCCACCATGTTGGATTTGTGCATACCAGGTTATTGAAAGTCCCATTTGCGGACGTATGTTAATAGCCTTTATCAACATACAACATTTCAGTTCGATTGCTATCATAGATTAGTAGATATTGAGAACCGTCTAAATATTTCGGATGGTCACCATGTTGGATTTTTGTATATGTATGCCATAGAATTATTTACTTTTAGATGATGATTGTTGCGTAGGTTCGTTATTCAAACGTTGACTTCAATCGCATGATTAGGACACAAGTAATGAAAACTTAATTTCAATATTTCGCACATCCGCTATCTTGAGGTCACATAAATAATTAAACTAAACTAGATGTCAGTGCATTACAATGTGTATAGACATTTGCTGTACCATGTTTCAATGCGGTCGGACGGTTAAATCACGGGAAAAGTATATTTAAATGTTTCAAATTCGCTTGGCTGCCATGTTCTCTTTGTACTTAGCAGGTTTTTGAAAGTCACATAGGTGAATTTCTAGTAGTGCCTTTTATTACCGTACAAAATTTCAGGGTGATATCCGTAATAGTTTCAGAGATATAGAATGCCGGTGAAATATTTCGCACAGCCGCCATGCTGGATTGGTGAGACGTAATAAAATTTGAAGGCCACGGTCGGGGTTGAACCGGACATTACTATGACCTTACCGAGTTTCATTGCAATCGCTCCAGCCGTTTAGATTTTATTACGGTGACACACACACACACACACACACACACACACACACACACGGACAAAAGGTGATCTCAAAAGCCTATGTTTTCATAAATGAAAATCGGGAAACAAGCATCGAGTCTAATTATTTGCACACCTCTATAGAAGTGTAAACCACGGAAAATCACTTCCAAGATGGTAGAGGTAGGTACCGAGCCGATGGCGATGATGATGATAATTGTTGTTTTAAGGGGCCTAACATCTAGGTTATCGGCACCTAATGATCTGGGTGATAGCGAAAATGACAATGAAATGGAAACAAGAGCAAAAATTAAGTGAGACGGAAAATTCTTACAAAAAGCAACTCAGATTGAAACAATTCACAACATGTTCTTACAAAAGAGAATTTAGAACGAAAAGATTCACAAAAGGAATAGATTGAAAAATACACACAAAATGTAGGCTAGGTTCAAAATACGTACAAAATGCAATGCAGAGTCGAAATACTTACAAAATGCAATTGAAATTCAAAATATTTACAAAATGCAAAGGAGATCAAAAATACGTACAAAATGCAATTGAGGTTCAAAATACTTACGAAATGTAATTGAAATTGAAAATACACAATGCAATTCAGATTGAAAGATCCCATTTCCAATCCAAAATATTCACAAAGTGCAATTGAAATTCAAAATACTTACAAAATGCAATTGAAATTGAAAATGCTTACAAAATGTACGGTAGATTCAAACTACTCATTTGGATTGACAATACTTACGAAATGCAACTTAGATTGAAAATACTTGACAAAATGTAATTTAGATTCAAAATTCCCACAAAATGCAATTGAGAACCAGAAAACTTGCAAAATGCCCACCACACAAAATGCAATTGAGATTTAAAATTCTTGCGAAATTTGGTTTTGGTCGAAAATACTTACAAAATGCAATTAAAATTCAAAATACTCACTAAAATGCCCTGCTCCAACATTGAAAGACTTACTAAATAGCAATTTAGATTGTCAATCTTTACAAAATGCAATTGAGATTGAAAAAATCGCGAAATGCAATTTAGATCGAAAAAACTTTAAAACAGGCCGCGTAGATTAAAAAATACCTACAAAAAGGAAATTTAGATACTCGGGGAGCCAAGTAACAAAACAGTGCGGGAATCTCAAAGAGAAAAGGAAATCTAATGGAAAGATAATAAGAGGGCTGACCCCTCGAAGAAGGAGGGATCAGGAAAGATGAGACAAGGGTCAGTTAAGGCGGGAAAGTGAAAGACCCCCTAGGCCTCGGAAACCCGAATACCGTCGGGGTCGTAAAAGAACAAGAGTTGACCAAGGGAGGTCGACAGGAAAGAAGATGGAGAGGAGCCCGGCACAAGTAAGTGGAAGCAATGCCGGACTCAGCTAGGGTCCCGTGGTCGCCATCCCACAAGATGTGAGCCCTGGGGGAAGGTACCGAACTCTCCTCTTCTTAGTTTTGCCTTCCAAGTCTCAGTGTACCACGTTCCAGACCAAGAAATACTCTGTTGAGCAGAGAGATCTGTCCATCCCTTTAGTTATTTTTTGTCGTGTTTTAAGTCACAGGTTTCATCACCTTGAAGGAAATTGTATCCATTAGCTTGTAATGCTGTCAACATCCCGTGCTTATTTCCGGGAAACATTAACGAGATTCATCATTTATCCCTGGATAATGAATGGTTCTGGCAAGGCTAACTGGTGCCCCACATAAAAATAAAATATAGAACCGACCGCCGTAGCTATGCGTGCTAATGTACTAGACCATGGGTGGTTAATGTTGTTATTTGAGTCTTCAACCTTTTGCCTAGTTTGATACAGCACTCCACGCCTCCCTGTCCTGAGCTAATCGTTTCATCTCTACATAGCTACTACACCCTTCATCCGAGGCAATCTGTTTAACATATCCTAACCTTGGTCTACCCCTACAGTTCTTGTCCTCGACCCTTCCTTCCATAACTAAGCTTGCTATTCCTGGGTGTCTTAGTATGTGTCCTACCAAAATATCTCTTCTCTTCATTAGCAGTCTCCAGAACCATCTATACTCTCCCACTCCTCTTAATACCTCTTCATTTGTAACCCTATCTACCCATATGATCTACATCATTCTCCTGTAACACCACATTTGAAACGCTTCAATTCTCCTCTTTTCTGCTGCACCAATAGTCCTTCACTTCCATAGAGCGCCACGCTCCAGACAAAGGCTTTCAAAAATGATTTCCTTATACCTAAATCTATATTCGGGAGCCTATCAACAGATTCCTTTTTTTTTTTTTTTTGTAGAAATGCTTCCCTTGCCTGGGCCAACCTACTTTTAATATCCTCTTTGCTTCGTCCATCACTGGTTATTTTGCTTCCTATGTAACAGAAGTACCCTACTTCCTTCAGCTTTTCACCTGTCAATTTGATGTCCATAGAGATTTCTTATTTATTTCGACTGCATTCCAAAATTTTGTTTTACATTTATTAATTATCGTGGTAGTGGAAATTATTGTTTTAAATGGCCCTGAAGATATACAGTTTATGATACCATCTCGTGGTGGAGCAGTTAGTATTCTTGGCTGTCGCCCCCGAAGTCCGGGTTCAATTACCACCGGATCTGCAAAGAAATTATTCTCGCCTGAGGGTTCTAAAGGGGTACTCTCAGCCTCGTGCGGCAGAACTAAGAAGAGGTGAATTCAATTCCCTCCAATGTGTTCATTTGACGCCGATTTTTCGCCAGCGGTATTTGTTAGTAGGGCTGGTGTTTTTAATCGTTCAATTTGAGTTCTCGAATTATCGTTCAATAAAAACAGAAAAATCGATTTAATGCTACAAATAACGATTCATCCAGGGTGGTTTTAATCGATTAATCGATAGGTCGTATAATTGATTAATTGTTTTGGCGATTAATCGATTTAATTCACTCCTATCACACACATTTTTAGCCTATTTTCATTTATGAAAAAATAGACTTACAGTATGACATCTCCTTTTGTCCGTGTGTGTGTGTCCCTAATAAAATCTAAACGGCTCGAGCGATTTAAATGAAACTCGGTAAGATCATAGTACTGATCTGTCCAACCCCGACCATGTCCTTCAAATTTTATTACGTCTCTTCAATCCAAAATGGCGGCTGTGCGAATTATTTCACTGGCATTCCGTATCTCCGAAACTATTACGGATATCACCGTGAAATTTTGTTTGGTACTAAAGGGCACTACTACAAATTTACCTATTTGACCTTCAAAAACCTGTTAAGTACAAAACGAACATGGCGGCCAAGCGAAATTGAAACATTTAAATAAACTTTTCTCGCGATTTAACCATCCGAGCGAAGTGAAACTTGGTACAGCAAATGTTTGTACACACTATATTATTTATAATACACTGACAACTAATTTAGTTCAATTGCTTACATAACCTCAAGATGGCAGCTGTGATAAATTTTAAAATTAAGTTCTTATTTCTTGTGTCCTAATCATGCGATTGAAATCAACGTTTGAATAATGAACATACGCGATAATCGTCATAACTCTATGGCCTGCATACACTGTATAAAAGTCCAACGTGGCGACCATACGAAATATTAATACGGTTCTCAATATCTACTAATCTATGACAGCAACCAAACTGAAATTTTGTATGTTGATAAAGGTTATAAGCATAATATTACCTATGGGACTTTCAATAACCTGGCGAGGACAATTCCAACAGGATGGCCGCGCGAAATTTAAATATCTAACTGGACGTTTTCCGCGATTTAAACATCCAAAATGGAAACCCTAAAGAATACGGAGTGATCGTAATTGCCTTAGTTATTTCATCTATCTTCTCTCTATATAAAACTCAATGATGGTTTGTTTGTTTGTTTGTTTGTCTGTTATTTATACAAATCTACACCGTTTCACCGATCTGCACCAAATTTTGTATACTTACCCTTTGGAACCCAGCGGGTAACACTGTCCACTTTAAATTTCGGACAGACCACTCCATTCCCTGCATTTAGGCCCTTTTGCACAAATTTACACCATTTCACCGATCTAATAACTTGACGGACATATTGTCGCTAGGCGACAACGACTAGCACTATATCATGATAGTCAACGCCGCACCATTGATGGACATGTTGTCACTAGGCAACGACGATTTACTCTGTATCATGATAGTCCCGTAAAATTTGCTGAAGGACACATGAGAAAACTGGCCGATGTAATGCTATCCTGTCAGAGAAACATAGTGGCATACATTCCTACATTCACCTATCACCATTTCGCAGTTTTCATGTGTAGACAGTTGTTATTTCTTTTGCGGGGCTTAGACATCGTGGTCATGTTGCCCCGTGTACATGGATGTGTGTGTAGAATTTTTGTGATGACCTGCGTTATTGGGATTGTTGCACTAGCATGTGTAAATTGTAGATAGGATATGGTATTTGAAGCCATTTCTCAGTGTTGCTCAAGGATTTATTGAACTGTAGTATTCTCTATGCATTCGTATACCCTGCGGGTAACACTGTCTACTTTAAATTTCGGACGGACCACTCCATTCCCTGCATTTAGGCCCTTTGTCTCAAATCTACACCGTCTCACCGATATAAACCAAAGTTTGTATACCTACCCTTTGGGACCCTGAGAGTAACACTGTCTACATGAAATTTCGGACAGACCACTCCATTCTCTGCATTTAGGCCCTTTGGCAAAAATCTACACCGTTTCATCGATCTGAACCAAAATTTGCATAATTACCCTATGGAACCATGCGAGTAACACTGGCTACATGAAATTTCGGACGGACCACTCCATTCCATGCAATTAGGCCCTTTGGCATAAATCTACACCGTTCCACCGATCTGAACCAAATTTTACATACTTACCCTTTGGAACCCTGCGAGTAACACTGTCCACATGAAATTTCTGACAGACCACTCCATTCCCTGCATTTAGGCCCTTTGGCACAAATCTACACCGTTTCACCGCTCTGAACCAAAATGTGTATACTTACCCTTTGGAGCCCTGCGAGTAACACTATTTTCATGAAATTTCGGACAGACCACTCCATTCCCTGCATTTAGGACCTTTGGCGCAAATCTACACAGTTCCACCGATCTGAACCAAAATTACCGTTTGGAACCCAGCAGGTAACACTGCCTACTTTAAATTTCGGACAGACCTCTCCATTCCTTGCATTTAGGCCCGTTGGCACATATCTACACCGTTTCACCGATATCAAGCAACATTTGTATATCTACCCTTTGGGACCATGAGAGTAGACTAACACCGTCCACGTGAAATTTCGGGCAGACCACTTCATTCTCTGCATTTAGGCCCTTTGGCACAAATATGCACCGTTTCATCGATCTGAACCAAAATTTGTATAATTACCCTTTGGAATCCGGCGAGTAACACAATCTACATGAAATTTCGGACACACCACTCCATTCCCTGCATTTAGGCCCTTTGTTGCAAATCTACACCGTTTCACCGATCTGAACCAAAATATGTATACTTACCCTTTGGAACCCTGCGGGTAACACTGTCTACATGCAATTTCGGACAGACCACTCCATTCCCTGCATTTAGGCCCTTTGGCACTAATCTACGCCGTTTCACCAATCTGAACCAAATTTTAAATACTTTCGCCATTGGAACCCGACGAGTATCACTGTCTGGATGAATTTTCGGACAGACCACTCCATTCCCTGCACAAATCTACACCGTTTCACTTAATTGCACCAAATTTTACATACTTACCCTTTGAAATCCTGCTGGTACCACTGTCCACTTGATAGTTTGGAAAACCCTCTCCATTCCCTACATTTAGAAAACAGAAAAAATGAACTTGAAAACCACGTTTTTAGGCCCTAGAACATGTCCGTAGGGTACCTCTAGGAATATTTTAATAATTCTATTGTTGGCTGTTAATTTCGGCTGCATCACGTCGTCCCTACCAGTGTTCTGGTGCAGAATTGCGAAAATAGTTACATCTTGCGCTGCTTATAAATTGCAGTCACGAGGAGTAATTAGTGCAAAAAGATTTCTTAGGCCCCTTAAAACAGTTGTCACTATGAATATTATGCCTCTGTATAAGTGCGATGGTGATGGTGCAGTACATTGAGGCTATCAGCTGCAATAAGCGATGGTGCCTTCAAATTTACTTTCGTTTATTCCGATCCCTATCCTTCAGCGCTATGTGGCGATAAATGCCACTATTGCTGCCTCAGGAGCTTGGGACAGCCAAGTGCTCTGATTATTTTCCTACGGCTCTATGCGCCAAAAGACGACACTATTGATTGGTCTCTATTTTCCTAACAGCCAATGAGATATAGGTCCTAGACCGTGTCTCTTATTTCACTTACTCCTCTTTCTAATCATATTTTTCAATTCGTTTGTAAATTACATGTGTCAGTACTGTAGTTAGTAAATAGCAGTTTCCCTATTCATTATTATCATTATCATTACGGGAAAATGTCCTGAATGTTACGTCCATTATACTGTACTACTTATCACCCCCACTACCACGACCACCACAAAAGTTATATTTTTTCTTTCTGTTAGTTTAAATATCATTTGCCAGTTCTGTAGTAGTATTCATTATCATCCATAAAACAAATGAATCCACCGAGCGAAGCCGGGCACTACTGCTAGTAGTGCATATTTTTTAAACGTGATGCATATTTGACCAATAATAATTAGTGCATTTTCGCTTGTATATTTATTCATTTAATAGTGCATGAACTTCCGGGTCTTACTCATCATGATGTTCTCTTTTTCTTTTAAATATGGAGACTTTCTTTCTGGAAGCACCTCGTAAATGAATGAATGAATGAATGAATGAATGAATCATCAATCAATCAATCAATCAATCGAAGGCCCTGAATGAAAGGTCAGCAACAACCAAACCAACAAACATCGTCGTCTTATCGTTGGGGACTGTGTCTGTTAGGTAGTCAGCTCGAAGGCTGGTTGGATCCTCAGACAGTACCGCCGTTAGGTTATGTGGATAGATACCCACAAAAAATCAAGGCAGCGCTATAGTGAGGCGTACTAGGCAAGACGATGAGCGAGGTAGTTTGCCATTGCTTTCCGCACTGAGTCAGTACAGCAGTACTAACCCTATGAGTAGAACACTTCACAGCATCCGCAGGCACTGACTGTGCCCTGAATGTCATTACTAAGCACCACTCATATCCCAATAGCTTCCATATAATCACAGCCATGAGTGAGACTGAGACATCGGTGAAAAGCCTCATTTTACTCTAGCCTGTGCCAACAGACAAATGCAATTGAGTCGTCAAGTTACAAAACTCGTTTAATCCACTTGTGAATAAGAATCATTTTCATGAGAAACGTTTCTCTGGACTTTGCCTCACGTATCTTTTGTATTTGTAGTTTTCTACTTTTTGCTTTGTGTTTTTGGTTTTGTGTTTGCTTTGTGCTTTTGATTTTACATTTTACTATCTGCTTTTGCTTTTTTGAATTTTGCTTTTTGCTTTATGTTTCTTGTTTTCTACTTTTGCTTTTGTCTTTGAATTTTGCTTTTTGCTTCGTCTTTTTTTTGTTTGTTTTGTGTTTGTTTCAGCTTTTGCTGTTTTTAAATTTTGCTTTTTGCTTTCTGTTTCTTTTTTTGTTTCCTGCTTTTGTGTTTGAATCTTGCTTTTTGCTTAGTCTTTTTTGCTTTGGTGCTGTGTTTGTTTTCTGGTTTTGCTTTTTTCGAATTATGCTTTTCGATTTATGTTTCTTTTTTTGTTTTCTGCTTTTGCTTTTGAATTTTGCTTTTTGCTTCGTCTTTTTTGTTTTGGTTTTGTGTTTGTTTTCTGCTTTTGCTGTTTTTGAATTTTGCTTTTTGATTTATGGTTTTTGTTTTTTGTTTTCTGCTTTTGCTTTGGTTTTTGATTTTGTTTTTTGCTTCGTGTTTTTTGTTTTTGGGTTTGTGTTTGTTTTCTGGAAAATCAAAATATCATAAAACAAAATAAGCAAAATAAAATCAAAATAAAAAATAAATAAAATTAAACAAAACAAAATAAAATAGAGTAAAATAAAAGATACTGTTAGTCAGTCTGAAAGACTAGACTTCATATCATTTTAAATGCTAGCAGCTGAGTACCAAGAAGGCAGTGCTAGAACAGAGTTTCAAGATTCTATTTTGTTTCTTCACTGCCTACTTGATTGTTCTCGCACTGCCTTCTTGAAACTCTGTTCTCGCACTGCCTTTTTGGTACTCGGCTGCTACATCGTACTATGACGTCACACACTCAGTGCATTGTCGGTACATTTCGTCCCGTCACCGTAACGTAACGCCAGACCTCAGCGTAACGACGAAGTCGACAAGATCATTTAAAATGATAAAATAATTAAATAAATAATTTTACGGCATTATCCTTATTCACAAGTGGATTAAACGAGTTTTGTAACTGGACGACTCAATTGTACTCCATTCATCAAGGGATGGAAAACAGGCCATCGTTGGGGGCAATGACTTCTAATTTACTAGGATAATGAAGCCTGTATCTATACTGTACATCGCTATTGACGCAAACGTCCATATTATGAAGAGAGCTTATTAGGATGAGGATATGAGTGATTAGACCAGGACTGGACACCCAGAGGAGTGTGGGTGAGATGCCGCATTATGATAATAAGGAAGCTGGAACACCAAATCTTCATGTAACATTATCTCAAGCCGTGGAGTGGAACCAATCTTCATCTTACTGACTGTAGGCGGTGCTGCTTGGCACAGCAGTGTATCCTATCAACAGCCATTCTATATTATTATTATTTATTCGTTAATTCCCCTTAGGCTAATGAGAGTGTTACAACACAATCAATTTTCATGTTGAGCCTCTATGGACTGCGTGGTAACAACCAACTTCACTTTAGTGTTACTCTTGCTCCGGCTTTGACTCCCTGCCAGTATCTTCTGACCCCAGCGACGAGTGTCTGTTTATGTTCTTCGGACAAAGGTCCTCTCCGTCTTCCGGAAGTTGATACCATTTTAAAACCTTGGTAGTTGTTGTTCACCAATCTTCTGAATGTGTTCCTGTCAAGAATTTCTCGGTCTAGAGATCTTTTTCGCATTCCTCGAACCATCTCGGCCTTGTTGCCTTAGATTTGATGAAACTCCATATTCTTTTGGTTAATCGATCATCAGTCATCCTCAAACGGTGACCGTTAAATAGTAGCCGTCTCTTCTTAATTGATGCTGTGATAGGGTCTATGTTGTTGTACAAGTCCTCATTTGCTCTCATTCGCCACTGTCCTTCAATCCATCTATTACCTAGGATTTTTCTTAATATCCTATGCTCTCTTTTTTCCAGTTGGTCGGCTTGACCTTTACTATTCATAGTCAAAGTTTCGGACGAATATAATCCCTCAGGTTTTACAACTGTGGTATAGTGTCGGAACTTGGCCCCTATACTCATAGACTTTTTGCTATAGGTATTCTTTGTAATGTGGTATGCCTGGTCTAACTTCCTCCTCCTGACATTAATTGCTTCCTTTTCTAAAATCCATTATTTATTATTATTCCTTTCTTCTTTTTTCCCAAAAACCTCTCATATAAACACTATGCTTCATCCTTCTCTCCTCCGTCTACTTCTTTCCTGGTTGTCTCTCTATGGGAGTTTGCTCAAACTTCTGTTGTCTAAGTTTTTCTCTGTGTGTGCTCCTGTCTGCCATGTCTTCTGTAGAGATGTTTAGTTTCTTGAGGTCTCCCACGGTTTCCTTTACCCAATTGGTTTTTAGTGTACTATTCGTAACGATATTAAAATTTTTCTTGGTCAGTCTGTGTTCGTTCATCCTATGTATATGTCCATAAAATTTTGTCCTCCTTTTCCTTATGTTGCTTGTAATCGTCTCTGTCTGTATGTACAGTTCTATTGTCGGTCTCTTTTACCATATTCCCTCTTTCTGAACTGGCCCGTAGATCTTTCTCAGAAAATTTCTCTCTTGTTTTTCTAATATTATTATTGTTTGAACTTAAGATGAACCAATTTTCACTTCTCTCCCTTCTTCCTCTCCTCTTCCCAAAATCTCTTCGCCTTTTAACTGTGTTCCTGTTTCCGTTGTTCTGTCCACAGTGTTCCCGCCTTCTTCTTTTCATTTTACTTTAAATTTTGTATTCTTAATCTTGTTTCTGAATTCTCCTCTGCCTCCAATCATTTGCCTGTCAATCCCCACCTGCCTTAAGTCTTCCTCTATTTCATGATACCAAATAGTTTTCCTCCTTGAGCTGTTTACTACATCAAAGATTTTCTTTGTAAGTCTGTTGTTGTTCATCCTCTGTATGTGCCCGTAAAAAGTTCGTCTGCGTTTCCTGATCTTATCGGTGAGTCTGTCTGAGTACTCGTATAGCTCTTTGGTCGGTCTTTTCATCCATATGCCATCTCCGCGCATTGCTCCAAATATTTTTCTGAGAATTTCGCGTTCTATTCTTTCAATTTATAGGATGCCTGATGCTCCAATTGTTGTCGTTTCTGACGCATATAATGCTTCTGGTAGTACGACTGTTTTGTAGTGTAGCCATTCTATATTATTAGTATTATTATCATAGATTTTCCCTTTTGGGAGAGCGTGCGAACTTGAGCCAATCACAGCTTCACTTCCTTTTCCTCTTCTCTTTTCTTCCCAAAACCTCTTCATTAATTCACTGTGTATTTTCTTCCTTTCCTCTATCCATTTTTTCCTCATTGTTTCTTTTCTTGAGACTTGTTCAAATTTCTTGTTTCTGATTTTATATCTGAACTGATTTCTGTTCTTAATATCGCCTTCAGAGATTTTGAATCGTTCCAGGTCCTCCTGTGTTTCTCTCATCAAGCTGGTCTTTAATTTACATGTATTAATGATTAAAACTCCGTAATTTTTTGTGCCGTGTCTTGTGTGGGTTTCGCCTAGGACACCAAGCTGGCTCATCAGCAGGTTCTTGATATCCCCGCCCGGACCCCCACAGGAGTAGCGAATTGCGCGCTACCTACCTTTAAATAAAGTGCGCCTGCGCCTCTTCACTGCGAGAACTAAAAGCTCAAACAGCCACCACCTCCCTATGAAGGTTTCCATGCCTTCATAGGGAGGTTATGGCTGCTTGAGCTTTTAGTTCTCTTGGGCATAGCAGTTCAGCATGCTACCGACTACGCCTCCAAAGTCGCTACAGCTTCCCTACGTAAAAAGGAGACAAAACTTACTACCCTCCACTCAAAATAGTGCCAAGGTACTTGAAGAGAGAAGACCAAAATGGGAGGGTATTTGGCTTGCATTTTATTGTACAGACGCCAGGACGGACACTGGACGGAGGCATATCAAGAATTAACGCATGTCATCACGAGTTTAGCGGTTCATGGATATCACCACAAACCGTGTGCGACGACACATTTCCATGAAGTTGGAAATGAAAGGAAGGAAGGGAAGGATGCTTGTAGTTTAACGTGACCGTTAATCGCGAGATCATAAGCCACGGGACCTCCTTTTTACGTTGAATCCGAACCACAGGACATGGCATTTCACTTCGAAAATCTCACATGCATTGACCGGGATTCGAACCCGGGCCACCTTGGTGAGAGGCATACAGCTAGACCACTGAGCCACCACGTCCCAAGTAGGAAATGAGTGTGTGTGTGTACTTTGTGTGGCGAAGGTTGTGAACGCTATCACATCAACCGATGCAAAAATAGGACAAAATCAGTTTTCGAGTATAGCAAAGATCTATAGACTTTAATAACCAACATGAATTGTATTTTGGCCATTCGGCTGCAATTAAATTTATATAAAACTTATATTCGGAAAGGAGCAGTTCCGCCTCTTAAAACAACACTAACTAACTTATATTGGGGCGTGGCGGCGCAGCGGTCAAGCTGTTGGCCTTTCACCTAGGTGGACTGGGTTCGATTCCCGGTCAATGAATGTGACACATTTTTGAAGTGAAAAGCCATGTCCTGTAGTTCGGATTCCACGTAAAAAAAAGGAGGTTCCATGGCTCATAATCACAAGATTCAAGGTCACGTAAAACTGCAAACTTACTTCCTTATTTAACTTAGCGGCTTCGGTGGCGTAGTCGGTAGCATGCTGAGCTTCTATGCCCAAGATCGCGGGTTCAAACCCGTTCGAAGTCGTCGGATTTTTTTAAGAAAGTTAAAAGTCCCTTAGTATGCCTTCCTTCGGAGGGGAGTAAAGCCGGTGGTCCCTTGTCATATATTTATGGCATGTTAAAGAACCTTCCACTAATTACACCTGTGTGAAGCTAAATTAGGTGAAACATTTGACTAACGTTCGTAGGTTCCTACGTTCGTTGTCAAGAGCCAACTGTGGTGGCATCTGGTAACTAAGTTCTGAACTAGTTGGCCCTTGACGGTGGCATTTGGCGGCAAAAGTAGGAACTACTTGAAAAAATTCAATGTCTGCAGTCCTTACTTGAATTAAAACAGATAACGCACACTAATACAGCCATCACAATTAACACCGGTTATCAGACAGATTCTGCACACACCCAAAGTACACGGGGCTACATGACCACGTTGTCGCAGCCCCTAAACTGAGGAACCAACCAACCAACCTTATATAACTTATATTCGGAACACCCCTCGGTATTTGGAACAGTATGGCCATGAGAACCAAGCTCAAACACAAAGACTACGCTGCATCTGGTTAGGAAACATAAGTTCCTTATTCCATCACAAAGGCAAGTATCAGCTGAGAGACCTGGTATTGCCTTACAAGGCGACCTGGAATGTTTTGTGTAACAAGGTCTTTCAGCTAACAATTCAATCTGCTTTGTTTTGACATGAGGTTGCTCAATCATAGCTGACAATAAACACAGGGTTCAGACGAAGGTTCATCAGGTTCTCGGGTGGTTTATATGGATACTAACAGAACGGTATTTGATATTAATAGCCAGACGTTATCAATTGAGCTACTGTTGCAATTCCTGGGAATATCATAGACACTGTTCAATTTAGGGCCTTATAATGTGGTTTTCAGAGATCCCTTACAGACTCCCGAGCTTTCTGTCTCACATTCAAGGGATCAAAATAAGATTTGGCGGCTTCGGTGGCGTAGTCGGTAGCATGCTGAGCTTCTATGCCCAAGATAGCGGGTTCAAATCCGGCCGAAGTCGTCGGATTTTTTTAAGAGCGTTAAAAATCCCTCAATATGCCTTCCTTCGGAGGGGAAGTAAAGCCGGAGGTCCCATGTCATAGATTTATGGCATGTTAAAGAACCTTGCACTAATTACACCTGTGTGAAGCTAAATTGTAGTCTATAGGTTAGGAATTTAAACACGAATTGTGCTAAATATTCCGGCATAACTCAACAAAATGACAGTGTTTCGCCCCGGTGTGCAATTGGGCTCTTCAGTTGGTTAAAGCACACCTCACCAAGACACTGTCTAGTACACACTGGGAAGGCCATTGCAAGACGTATTTGATACATGTGTATCCACGTCACGAACAAAGCCAGTGCACTATGGGAGTCGAAACTCCACTCCAAAGCAATTATAACCTTACCTTGGCATTGAATATATAATTTTCAAAAGAAAAATATGTATTGTCCGTTGAGCCATTATATATTTAAACACGAATTGTGCTAAATGTTCTGGCATAACTCAACAAAATGACAGTGTTTCGCCCCGGTGTGCAATTGGGCTCTTCAGTTGGTTAAAGCACACCTCACCAAGACACTGTCTAGTACACACTGGGAAGGCCATTGCAAGACGTATTTGATACATGTGTATCCACGTCACGAACAAAGCCAGTGCACTATGGGAGTCGAAACTCCACTCCAAAGCAATTATAACCTTACCTTGGCATTTAATATTGCACACCGGGGCGAAACACTGTCATTTTGTTGAGTTATGCCGGAACATTTAGCACAATTCGTGTTTAAATATATAATGGCTCAACGGACAATACATTTTTTTCTTTTCGTTTGAAAATTATATATAGGTTAGGAATGTAAACAATGCTCTTAGGTTCCGACGTTCGTTGCCAAGAGCCGACTGCGGTGGCGTCTGGTAGCTAAGTTCTGATCTAGTAGTCGTTGACGGTGGCTTTTGGCGGCAAAAGTAGGAACTATTTCAAAAATTCAAAAGTCTGCAGTCCTTACTTGAATTAAAAAACAGATAACACACACACACTAATACAGTCATCACAGTTTACACTGGTCATCAGACAGATTCTACACACACCCAAAGTACACGGGGACACATGACCGCGTTGTCGCAGCCCCTAAAACTTAAGAACCAACCAGACTCCCGAGCTTTCTGTCTCACATTGAAGGGATCAAAATAAGATTTGCTCGTCCATGTAGGAAAATGTTTGTATTTCGCCAATTTTGCCATGTATTTTGAAAAGTTATCGCCTATAGTCTCACATTTATGAGAAGTACGGTAAAGAGTTACATCCATGGTCAGTGTCGTGCCTCTGATGGATATCTGAACCAAATTTTACGTCGGTCCACCCATACGAAACGATCATGGCGGCCAAGCGAAGATGAAACATTTAAATAGACTTTTCTCGCGATTTAATCATCCGAGCGTAGTGAAACAAAGCACAGCAAATGTATATACACATTGTAATGCGCTGGCATATAATTTAATTCAATTGTTTACATAACTTCAGGATGGTGCCTGTGCAAAATTTTAAAATTAACTTTTTATTTCGTGTCTCCTAATCATACGATCGAAGTGAACGTTTGAATAATGAACCTTTGCAATAATCGTCATCTAATAGTACATAACTCTATGTCCTAAAAAATCCAACATGGCGACCATCCGATATATTTAGGCGAATCTCAATATCTAAGAATCTATTACGGCAATCAAACTGAAATTTTGTATGTTGATTAAGGCTATAAACATAACTATTTGAAAAATTCTAAGTTGCAGTCTGTACTTAAATAAACAAAAACAGATAACACACACTAATACAGTCATCACAATTAACACCGATTATCAGACAGATTCTACACACACCCAAAGTACACGGGGCTACATGACCGCGTTGTCGCAGCCCCTAAACTTAAGAATCAACCAACCAATCTACCACAGCAATCAAACTCAAATTTTGTAAGTGTATAGATGCTATAAGCACAAGTTCACCTATGGACGTTCAATAACCTGGCGAGCAAACATCCAATATAGCGGCGATGCGAAATTTAAATATTTAAATAGATGTTTCTCGTGATTCAACCATCCGAGTGCAGCGAAACTTGGTACGGCATATGCTACAGTACAAATGTTAATCCACTGATATCTAATTTATTTCAATTGTTTGCAAAACCACAAGATGGCGGCTGAGCGAAATTTTAAAATCTCGTTTTTATTTCTTGTGTCCTAATCATGCGAATGAAGTTTGAATAATACACCCATGCAATAATCTTCTGCAATAGTGCATAACTCTATGGATATAAAAATCCAACATGGCAACCATCCGAAATATTTTGACGATTCTCAATATCTACGAGTCTATTACATCAATCAAACTGAAATTTTGTATGTCGATAGGGGCAATGAACATAAGTAGGATATATGAAAATAGGCTATTTAGTTCTTCACAGAACTACGTGTTATAAATGACAAACATGGAATGTTTTTTTAAATTTTTAACGAATTCTCCCAATAAATGGAAGACGTTAAGCAAATAACTCAACTTTTTTGGTCCTTCTTGATGTTCCGATAGGCTTTCATTCATTCCGAGAAGGCTTGTTTACGTTCCTCCGACCACTTTGGTCTGTACTGTTTTTGTTTTGGTTGCTCTGATGTAACTTCCCATTTGTTTACTCTGTGTCTGAAGGTCTCCCTTTCTGAAATGCTTGTTGAACTTATGGCTGCGTTTCTGAATTCCTTTCGAAGTTCTTCTTGCCAAGGTGTTGAGTTCTTGAGTGAGGTTGTATAATCTGTTATCCATTTCGTCAATCGATTTTCTGGTTGTCTAGTGAGATGACCATTTAATTCGTCTTATCTTAATATCAACTTCGATGTTTGAATAGCGTTCTGTTGTTTTGATTGTAACCTGTAACCATCTTGGGAATATCTTGCTCCTAAGGTTTTCCTAATGATCTTCCTTTCTACTTTTTTGATTTCTTCAAGTTCATGTTTGTTGTTAAGTGTCAGAGTTTCGCTTGCGTAAAGGATTGTTGGTTTTATGACTGTGTTGTAGTGCCGAATTTGTCTGTTTTGACATAAGGTTTTTATTGTAGATCTTTTGGACTAACCCTAACGCCTTTTTGACTTTCGTTGACGATTTTGTTGTGAGATTTTTTCAAGACCTGTCGGCTCGATGAATTCTTCGAGGGATTTAAAGTGCGGCGTCCTGTCGATTATACCGTATTTTGTTTTCAGGCTCGTGATTCGTGATCCCTCTTTCTCTCCCTCTCTCTCTTGCTCTTCCTCTCCATCTCCATCTTCCTCTCCCTCTTACTATCCTCTCTCTCTCCCTCTCCATCTTCCTCCCCTTCTCCATCTTCCTCTCACTCTTACTCTCCTCTTCCTCTTCCTCTCCTATCCTCTCCCTCTCCCTCTCCTCGCTCTCTCCCTCTCCATTTTCCTCCCCTTCTCCATCTTCCTCTCGCTCTTAATCTCCTCTTCCTCTCCCTCTCCATCTAACTCTCTTCTTCCTCTTCCTCTCCCTCTCCATCTTTCTCTCCCTGTTCCTCTCCCTCTCCATCTTCCTATCCCTCTCCATCTTACTCTCTTCTTCCTCGCCCTCTCCATCTTCCTCTCCCTCTTCCTCTCCATCTTCCTCTCCTTACTCTCCTCTTCCTCTTCCTCTTTTTCTCCCTCTTCCTCTCCCTCTTCCTCTTCCTCTTCCTCTCCCTCTCCATCCTCCTCTCCCTCTCCATCTTCCTCTCGCTCTTACTCTCCTCTTCCTCTCCCTCTCCATCCTCCTCTCCCTCTCCATCTTCCTCTCACTCTTACTCTCCTCTTCCTCTCCCTCTCCCTCTCCCTCTCCTATCCTCTCCCTCTTACTCTCCTCGCTCTCTCCCTCTCCATTTTCCTCCCCTTCTCCATCTTCCTCTCGCTCTTAATCTCCTCTCCCTCTCCCTCTCGCTCTTACTCTCCTCTCCCTCTCCATCCTCCTCTCCCTCTCCATCTTCCTCTCGCTCTTACTCTCCTCTTTCTCTTCCTCTCCCTCTTACTCTCTCTCTTACTCTCCTCTTCCTCTCCCTCTTCCTCTCCTCCTCCTCCTCTCCCTCGTCCTCTTCCTCTTCCTCGTCCTCTTCCTCTTCCCTTTCTCTTCTTCTTATTAAACAGGACATATCCCGGCATAATCGAGATGGTTGTTCTCACTAGCCTTAAAGAATAGGGAGACATTTCATTACACACATCAAAAGAGTTTTGCATATTGCCATGGAGCACAGTGAGGACTGACTTATTTATTAAGCAGTGTTTCTACACAATTTACATCGGGAACATAGGCAGGCCATTTTATTCTGTGAATACCATTCTCCTGAAGAAAAGCACTCTGTGAGGGCGAGCGTTATTGTCCACGAAAGTGAACTTTGGGCCGAAAATATCAGCATAGCCTTGCACTATAGGTGCCAGGATAGTATCCCTGTAACGTATCCTGGGATGCAGCAGCAAAAATAGTCAAAACTACAGCTTTATCTTTGTGTTACGCGGCAGGTGAAGATGCTAGCCCGGTGTGGTATAATTCTGTACATGCTAAACAAGTTGATATCGCCCTAAATGAGTCTTGCAGACTCGTCACCGGATGTCTGATACCTACACCGCGGGATAAGCTCCACTACTTAGCTGGAATTGCCCCTCCAGACATCAGGCGCGAAGTAGCTGCACACAGAAAAAGGTATAGGCTAAGGCATCTACCTCCGATAAACATCCCCTGCATAATCATCATCCTCCTCCTCCAAGACTGAAGTCCAGGGAAAGTTTCATGAGGACAACAGTTAACATTGGCCAACGGATAAATTCCCGGTTATCTGTGTGGAAGATGAGATCTGAACACCATTGCATGACACCATCGGAAAATCTAGCTGCTGGTTTCACTGAAGAATGGCCAGTGTGGAAAACTCTGAACAGGCTCAGAACAGGGGTTGCAAGGTCAAACGACAACTTGAGGAAATTGGGTTATTCCACATCATCAACCCTCTGCGAATGCGGGGCTCAACAAACTACGGACCACCTATACCAGTGCAGATTATGTCCTGCAAGATGCAACATTGGTGATATGATGTCCGCAAGATCTGAAGCCATAGAAATTGCCAAATACTGGGCTAACGTTGTTTAGACTGTCATCTTTGTTTTGTTTACCTACTTCATTTAACATTTCTTAACGTAATATTATTTTCAATTTCAAATAGTAATTGTGTTATTCTTATTATGTATATGTACATATCTATGTACATATCTATGTATTTTAGGAAAAAGTAGACTTATGAGATCGATCCGGGAAAATGTCTGTCCATCTGACCGTCTGTCCGTCCGTCCGTCCGTCTGTCCGTCTGTATGTCTGTCTGTCTGTCCTTCTGTCTGTCTGGCTGTGTGTGTGTGTCCCCCTATCAACTCCTAAACGGCTGCAGCTATCGAAAACAAATTTGGTAAGAGTAAAGATCTATACCTGAATATCTCACGGCGATATCTTAAATTGACGTCAGTGCTACCAACTGATGAAAAATCGCAATTGTAATTTGAGCTCTATGATGGATATCTCAGAAGTTATGCATGCGAACTATTCCAAAATTGGCACACATATAGACAATAGCATTCCAGATAAATTTTCAGAAGACCATACATGCCAGTTTTGCCAACATGATTCTAAGCCTGCCTATAAGTCCCAATTTCTAAATGCATGTAACTTCTATACTATTGGTTGGATTTCAACCAGATTTCGTATGTACGATGTGTACTACAGCAGATATGACTGTTCGTATGCTAATGAGCCACCAGGGCTGCCAACTGTTAATAAATGCTCTCTCTATATTTTAACCCTAATATCAATATATCAAAAAGTATACTAGCCAACAGCTCTAAACTTTGCATACGTATAGTACATTCCATTTTACCTTAGTTTGGTGTAACTTATATACATCAGTGCAGCCAACACGATTCTAAGCCTGCTGATAGGTCCAGTTTGTATATGCATATAACTTCTATACTAACACATGGATTTCAACCAAAATTCGTATGTGCTTTCTGTACCATAACAGTTATGACTGTGCGTATTTGTAAGAACAAGCAGGGCTGCCAACTGTTAATAAATGATCTCTCTATTTGTTTAATCCTAATAGCAATATATTAGAAAGTATGCACGTCATCTCTAAACTTTGCACACGTATAGTACATGACATTCCAGATTAAGTTGGGTTAACTAATATACCTCAGTACTACCAACATGAATCTAAGCTTTCTGAAAATTGCAGTTTTTAATTACATGTAACTTCTTTCCTAACAAATGGATTTTATTCAAAATTGGCCCTGTAATAGATCGTAATATTTCAGATTAATTCTGAGCATTACATACATGATATTGTTCCCAACATGACTTTACGCGCACTGATAAATCCAATATAACTTCTATACTAACACATGGATTTCAACCAAAATTCGTATGTGCTTTTTGTACCATAACAGTTATGACTGTGCATATTTCTAAGAACAGGCAGGGCTGCCAACTGTTAATAAATGATCTCTCTATTTGTTTAATCCTTATATCAATATATTAGAAAGTATGCACGTCATAATTTCTAAACTTTGCACACGTATAGTACATGACATTCCAGATTAAGTTGGGTTAACTAATATACCTCAGTGCTACCAACATGAATCTAAGCTTTCTGAAAATTTCAATTTTTAGTTACATGTAACTTCTATCCTAACAAATGAATTTTATTCAAAATTGGCCCTGTAATACATCGTAATATTTCAGATTAATTCGGAGCATTACATACATGATATTGTTCCCAACATGACTTTACGCGCACTGATAAATCCAATATCAAACAGCATGTAACGCCCATACTATCCATTAGACTTCAGCCAAATTTTGTATGTGTATTCTACATCTTAAGAGAAGGAACTAAGTATATATTCAGAGTCACCAGGCCTTCTACTGTAGTAAGTTACTCTATTACTTGATTTCGTCATTATTCTAGATATATTGGCATCAATCTGAAATTTTAAGAAAAGGAGGTTCTTTAGTTCGTCACGGAACTACTTGTTTCTTTGTTAAATACTGTAGTCTGATGCTTTTGACTCGAGTAAATAAAATCCCTGTCATACGCCCTGGGATGTACACAGTAGAGGCTCAGTACCCATACATGATGCCACCCCAATTGGCAACTCAAACTAACACTTGGGGCGCTGCGGTCGGTCTGGATAAGTAGGGTTTAAAATACTCAATAACACGCGTTTGATATGGAACACTTTTTATTATTCGGTTATGATCAGTAAATATGGTCTCTAAAGTAATGACAGTGTTATTTTTAATTGTATATATGTATAACTGTGCGATACACGTGATCTAATTTGTGTGTTCCACTGGATTTTTTGTTGTCATTTGCATATTATCAAGCATCAGTTTTTTTGGTTGATGTAGATCAGCTGATTCAAATTTACACAGGGCTACACTTCGGACATTATTTCGGTACTATTATGCGCAATATA
This sequence comes from Meconema thalassinum, assembly GCA_946902985.2. Classification (NCBI taxonomy): domain Eukaryota; kingdom Metazoa; phylum Arthropoda; class Insecta; order Orthoptera; family Tettigoniidae; genus Meconema; species Meconema thalassinum. Next base: position 181,218,379 of record OX336395.1, read on the forward strand.
ATGTAAATGTCGATCCTGAGTCAACGCCGAGGACATTCAAATAGAGAAATACGGTACATAAACAAATAAATAACACACCGAAGCTGTGCTACTTTTATCATTCCGAGACTAGCATCCACGCAAACCAGACGCCACTGTTCCAAGCTCCGACTTATATCGTGAATTGATGTCAAACTAATGATCCGCTAGCCTTTCCGCCAAGCCTACGCCTCGTAATCGCTAAGTTCTTCGATATTCGAGCTATTCCACTACGAGTCATATAGGCCTAATTTGCCTCCCCGTGGGCACTGTAGAATGAGTGATTCCGCTACCATTCAAATATTCAACACCAAACCCACCTTTTAACCATCCAAATCAAGCAATTCCTGTCGCCCGACGAGTTTTAATACAAGTTAAACTCATCCCTTCTCCCTACCTAGCAGCCAATAATTAATTATTTAATTAATTATTCAAGTAACTTCAATCTTACCAGCGCGCCCATCGTAACAGCTGTTTTTAAACTGAATAACCTTCGCTGGCTTTACGTCGCAGGTCTTCTGTCTGTCTACCTCGACAAGTGTTAGATCCTTCCCGGGGTGGAAAGGTATTATTAGGTATTAGGTATTATTAGGTATCATCACATTTCGACTATTGCTATTTGCATCTTTTGGAAAGTGATGAAAACATATATCCGCAGCCCTCTTATACATCGACTTACAGCCGTAAACTGAGCAATACACTTTGCTTTTACTCATTTTTCACTCTATCAACGAGTAAAACTTATTACTTATGTATAAAGACACGAACAATTTACCACGATCTGTTTACCAATACAAGAAACCATATACAAACAGTCACCACGTGACAAATGTACCCTACTTGGTAAGTTTCTCATTTTTACCGCTAGATGTCATATCAGATAGCTGGAGTTGCCAATACATTGCACCATCTCCTCTCTGTTGGTATCGGTCTAGGATATATTGGTCTTGCATACGTTCACCAGGTCGTCTCCACACTCGCACTGATCTATCCTCATTGACACAGGCGAGTGTTCACAGTCGATATACACGCACGCAAGTGGTTTGAGACCACTACGACTCTTGGCCAGCAATATGCAAAACTTTCTTTGATGTGTGTATTTTCAGTGCAAGACACACGTGAAGCTAGCAAAGCTACAGTTAGTACAAGAACCTTGACAGTGCGTGTCATAACGTAGCACAGTGAGATAACAGCCAACAGCTGATAGCACGACTTGCCTGGCACAGTGTGATGAGTAGGCTAGATTCTAACTAGCCACGTGTTCTTCTTGTGAAAAAGTGTAAAATAGGTTCTTACTGTTTAACGCCTTATAGGTTAGTGGCAGGGGCGGATCTAAGGGAGGGCGATCGCTCAGGGCCCCGCGGTCCGAGGGCCCCGCGCCATGGATTGTTTCAAATTTAATTGATTCATTAACTATACTTTTCAAACTAATTTTTAATTCATATTCTTTTTTCTGTGCAGCTATGACCTCCCGTGACCGTTTCGCAAGTTTAAATTTCAGTGAAATGATGGAAGACTTCAGGGTTAATTTACAATTAAAGGGGTGTCCAAATTTTTATATTGTAAACTAAATTGCCATTCTAGCAACTACCACAATGAATTTATTTAATTTTTTATTCCACATAACTATTATTAACATGAGTGTTTTTGACAATAAATATAACATATTATTTAAAAATGCTAATTTAAAAAAATATTGTAAGTCGCAAAGTAATATTTTAATATTTCATAGTTTACATAATCTTCTTCAAGGGCCCTTAAAGGTTTGTTACGTATTATTAAAAAATGTACTGTATTGTATTCGAAATACTGTAACCATTCTTTATTTTATTATTACAGTGGAAAGTGGCTAATTCGAACTTCTATAATTTGAAATCTTCTTTAATTCTACTTTTTCTCCTGGTCCCTATCATTTTATATACAATCTATGCTACAAAATCGTGGATAATTCCAATTATATTTTGGATAATTCGAAGTTTTTAGTGTGAAAAGCCGATCGGAAGCCAAACAGTTCGGTCAGTTCCCGAAAACACTGTTCCGGGTGCAGCCCAAGCAACAAACCACATCATAGAACTTCAGCATTTTTTTGAAAGTAAAAATGATGTACCGTAAGTGATTCTGTTTTCCGTTCCTTAAAAATGTTAGATTCTTTTGTGATGGCTGAGAGACTTAATTGTAGGTAACAGGTAAAAATCTCAAACTATTTTGGAAAACAGTAGATTTCTCTAAGACTTAACTAGATTGCTGGATTACTACTGCCGTTAAATAGGTGAATAGTACATTTTGATATTATTTTTCATTTGAAACTTTTGAGGTTATTCACGATATAGTATTTATAAAGTACCGTTGTCTGTTAATCTGCTTTGTTAAACGTAAAGCATTATGTAAACGTAGTACAATATATTTTCTCTACCATTTTGAAAGAACTTTCTTAATTCAAAGTTTTGGATAATTCGAATTTTTTTACTGGTCCCTTGAGGTTCGAATTATCCAAGTTCCACTGTATTACAAAAAGGCCTTTTGATTTTTTTTATTGCCTATTGTTGTGGGCCCCACCTTATCATATCGTCCAGGGCCCCGAAAGGCCTTGATCCGCCACTGGTTAGTGGTCTCCAAATTAACCACCTATTATATGGACAAATTAAATTATCAAAGATGCAGATGGTTGAATCTTTTAGCGAAGTTTGTTTTGGAAGTGTTAAAATTTCTGAAAATCAAATATGATTTTATTTCCTTGGACTTAAGTGCTTGATATTGTTTTTAAGAAAAACAAGTAAAATTGAAAAAATAAAGGTTAAAATATCATATTAAAAAGTTTAATTAGAAACAAATATGCTTGTAAAATTAAAAATAAATAAGTTGATAAAAATCAAAATAATCATTCCATCTGTCTACCCACATGATTTCTTGATTTATGCACACAGTGAAAATAAATAAGTGTATAAAAATTCCAGAGTGATATCGGTAATAGTTTCGGAGATATTGAATGATGGTGAAATATTTCGCACAGCCGCCATGTTGGATTGGTGAGACGTAACAAAATTTGAAGGGCACGGTAGGGGTCGTCCGTAAAAGTGCTATGAACTTACCGAGTTTCATTGAAATCGCTCCAGCCGTTTAGATTTTATTAGGGAGGGACACACACACACACGAATCACACACATAAGCACACACACAGACAAGGGGCGGATGACCTCGTAGTTCCGCCCCTTAAAACAACAAACTGTCCGTTTCTGTGGAGTTTTTAGTGCTTACCGTTCCTTTGTTTAACGACATTGTTCTTCTGTCTTCATAAACCATTCATCCGATTGTGATGAAACTTAAAATGAATTGGTATATTGGCAATGTTTCTAAGTTTGTACCGTGTCTTGTGTGGGGTTTCACTTAGGACACCATGCTGACTCTTGTTAAGGAGGTAGCGCGCAGTTTACTACTTCTGTGGGTGTCCGGGCGCGGACGCCAAGAGCCCGCTGATGAGCCGGCTTGGTGTCCTAGGCGAAACCCCACACAAGACACGGCACACACATAGAATGATTGCCGAGTATTGAAAATGATGATGAAAATAATAATAATAATAATAATAATAATAATAATAATAATAATAATAATAATAATTCAGGTTAGAAGCAGCAATGCAAGTCACTATCCTTAAAGGCACTGCCAATATGACACGCTTAAGGATCACTGCAGAGAAAACGAAATGAGCTATAACGAAACAAAACTACCAATACAACAATCTGGCGCTCGTCGTGTTGTGGCGACTGTTGTAGAAACTGATATTTTCTTGGAATGTTGGTGTAACTCGTGAGAACTCCTTGCCATCCACACACCTTGTATGAATACCGGACCAAGGATTTACCTAAGGATTTGATTTTCTTGTTCTTCTAAATTTTAAATGAGTAATTATAATGTTATTGGATTTACGTCACTTTTAACTATTACGGGTTTTAGGGACACCGGGGTACCATAATTTTGCCCCGATGGGGATCTTTAACGTGCCAGTAAATCTATGATGATGATGATGATGATGATAATTGTTGTTTTAAGGGGTAAGACAAGGCTGTGGACTCTCTCCATTGCTATTCATAATCTACAAGAATGCTATAATAAAGGAATGGAGGTGTGAAAGACATGGTTCAATACCTATCAGCAGGCATCTAAAAAATTTAGATGCTATACTATTTGCTGGTGATGTTGCATTGGTAGCAGCTTCTGAAGATGATCTGCAGTGGTCAGTTTTCAACCTCCAGAAAGTGGCATCAAAATTCAGCAGGTGCATTTCTACTGAAAAGACTAAAGTAATGGCCTTTAAGGGTAAGGACCCTTTCCCAGTAAAATTTGTCTGGATGGTAAAATTTTAGAAAGAGTTAACGAATTCAAGTATTTAGGATATCATTTATCATTTCAAGAAGAACGAGACATAATTGCAAAAATAACTAATTATACCAGAACAACAGGAATCATCAATCATGTCATGAAGCCATCTCTTGTCCAAAGGCATACACGCTTGCGTTTGTATAACACATTAGCCAGACCAACCCTATGCTATGGCAGCGAGGCATGGACAATAAGATGTCAGGACATCTCCAGACTCACAGCACGCGAAATGACCTTTATGCGCCGAACAGCAGGCTATACTAAATGGGATCATAAGAGAAACGAGGATGTGCTGAAGGAACTAAAAGTGAAACCAATAACTACATACATTTGTGACTACCAAGAGAACTGGAAGCATCATGTCCAAAGGATGGAACCTGGAAGATTACCAAAGGAGATCCTTCGCTACCAGCCACGGGGAAATAGATCGATAGGACGTCCGATGAAGAGATGGAGGGAAAGTGCAAGACCGTAACGGGAAATTAGGCCCAATACTTGGAAGGAAGATGATGATGAAAATGTAAATGAAATGAAACTAACTACATACTTACAAACTAGAAGAGGAAAGGGAAAACAACAATAAGAACATGGGAAACAAATGACAGGAGGAATCAAAAGGCCCTCAAGCCTCGAAGAATGAGAATTAAGGGACTTGGAAGAAACTAGAGCCAGGAAAGGCAGACAGGAAAGGTAAAGAGGAGAGGGACCACCCCAAAGGCAATGGAAGAAGGAGAAGAACCTGACCCAGCTCAGGAAGCCCTCGGGGTTGCCAACCCCCAAATTCACCAGACGTGAGCCCTTGAGGGTGTAGCACAATCCAGGGTGCACCAGAAGTGGTGGGGCTACACACACCCTGCCGCCTTGAGCAGAAGGCAGGAGATACAATGAAAAGAAAACAAGAGATCTGACCCCTCGAAGAATGAGGGATCAGGAAAGATGAGACGGACCAATTAAGGTGGGAAAGTGAAAGAGTCCCTAGGCCTCGGATATCCTAATAACGTCGGAGTCGGAAAAGAACAAGAGTTGACCAAGGGAGGTCGAGAGGAGAGATGACAGAGAGGAGCCCGGCACAAGTAATTGGAAGCAATGCCGGACTCAGCTGGGGTCCCGTGGTCGCCAACCCACGTCCCACTAGATGTGAGCCCCTGAGTGGAGCAGTAAATCTACTGACACGACTCCCTCGCATTTGCGCACTATCAAATGCCAACTGACTACGTCAGGATTCGATCCAACAACCTTGGGCTTAGCAAGCGAGAATGTTACCACTGAGCCACGCAGCCAGCCAACAACAACAACAACAAGGCAACATTTGCAAATGACTTCCAACACGGTAACGCCCCTATATGAATCAACACGAACAAGTTCCAAACGCCACAAAATACCCAACGTATGGACTTAACGTTTATACTGGAAGGTATCTCCAGTAACGTGGCCATGAACATTGAACTCTTTACACTTCACCATTCCTTTTAAGACTGTTTCTCTGAAGGACACCGAACAAGCAGAGAAGGCACACAACAAAGAAAGCTGAGATGTCAATGGACCAGCACAACAAGTGCTGATAAGACCAGAGTACACAAGGGACCCTTAACACTTCCGATAAGTGAGGAATGTAGACTTAAATGACCATTACAACACAATGAACGATCCAATACCAACAATGTTCAACTTGTAACTACTTGCTTCACAGGGCTGAGAGGATCCCGTTCCAAATCTCAGACCAGAATTAAAAGTTCTTGGCATAGCTGAGAATCGAATCCAGACCTCCGAGGTCTGTAGACGAGCTTCTAGCATGGAAGATGATGATAATTGTTGCTTTATTATTATTATTATTATTATTATTATTATACCGAGTGAGTTAGCCGTGGTCGTTACGGCATGGCTGCTGGCAGTCGCTCACATCCGGGAGGCGAGGAGGTTCGAATCCCCCCGCCGGCAACCTTGAAGATGGTCTTCTGTGGTTTCCCATCTTTCTTCCAGGCAAATGTCGGGGTTGGTCCCTAACTATAGGCCACAGCCGCTACCTTCCAACTCCTCGTCCTTACATTCGCACTTTCCTCCCAGACAACACTCCACACACGACGGTACTTGTAGCTCACCCAATGGGTGTCCGCTTAGAAGTAGCTACAAATTGGTGAGCCGAACTTGTCCTCCTCAGACACTCCCGGCACTAAACGCCATACGCCAAACAAACAAACAAACAAATATTATTATTATTATTATTATTATTATTATTATTATTATTATTATTATTATTATTATGTGTCAATGGACCCCAATGGATCACGCATTACTTTTAAGATTCGCCTGGCTAGCTGCGTGGCTCAGCGGTAGCGTTCTCGCTGGCTAAGCCCAAGGTTGCAAGATCGAATCCTGGCGCAGTCAGTTGTCATTTGAGGGTGCGCAAATGCGAGGGAGCCCTGTCAGTAGACTTATTGGTACGTTAAAGATCCCCTTCGGGACAAAATTCCGGCACCCCGGTGTCTCTAAAAGCTGCAGTAATTAAAAGGGACTTAACACCAATAACATTATTTACTTATGACTAGCTACCACCGACAGTAGTGGCTACGCTGGCTAAAACGCAGCATTAGGTCATGGGGCCAAGCTCTCTGCTGACTCGGTAGACGCGTGGGTTCGAGCCCCACCGTCGGCCGTCCTTGAAATGGTTTTCCGTGGTTTCCCATTTTCAACACCAGACAAATGCTGGGACGGTACCTTCTGACAGGCCACGGCCGCTTCCTTCCACATCCTTGCCCAGTTTCATTCACCATCATTCATTTCATCTCTCATTAATTTCTCTCATGAGGTTGGCGTCAGGAAGGGCATCCGGCCGTAAAAACCATCGCCACAAAGACTTCCATCGCATCTCATCCCCGACCCCGTTGGAAAACGGGAATAATAAGGGGTAGACATACATACACATTTATGACTAACTACCCACCCTGGCTTCGCCCGGAAACTGAAACATCATTTATATAATTTACTAGAAACCCGACCACTCTTCGCCCGGGAACAGTTATGAATGCATTACGTGATAAGAGCTTTTTTTTTCCAATGTCAATGAACAACGACCACTATCCATTTTACGTCTCGGCATGATGGGTTAAAATCACTGACTGGACTATTAATTTTATTATCATGGAGATGCATGTGCAACAAATACTTATCAAACGTAATGTGAGAATGGGGAGGTGCATGAAACACAAATCCCCCTTCCGTCCAATCTTAACTTGACTGTGAATTTTGCGGACCGAAAAGTTCACAGGCGAAATGAAGAAAAACCGAGTTGCACTTCCGGGGAAACTCCAAACACAACCACTCTTCTCTAACGTTTTTAACTCAACACGACTCGACAGTTTGCTGCCGGCTGTATCTGGGGCAATAAGCTCGTCCGATAGCTAAGCTGTAATAACTGGGGTGATAGACTCGCCCCTAGCTAGCTCGTAAACTGTCGCCTCAGTAACTGAATGGAGATTGTTGGAAGAAATGAAAACCTAAAAACACTTATAGTGGGCGATGTATTGTAGATAGACATATGCTCTCCCGGGCTTTTTGTAGAACTTCTCACGCTGAACAATTCTTACACTCATAGTATTTAGATATTTTTAACGGTTTGACCAGCGTAGGCTTATAAAGCGCTTGGACGCCAGGTTTTTTGTTTCGACTTTTCCACTGAAATCGTTACTGCTCGGCTTCCTTTGATCATAAATAAATTATTTTCTACAGAAATCATCCTCGAGAATCCTTTAAGTTACAGAGTGGTGAAAACCGCATCAAAATCCATCCAGTGGTTCTCGCGTTTACCCGTAACAACCAAGAATCGGGGACTTAGTTTTATACTAAGTAGAGATGGAGGAATCATAATTCATAACAGAATTCTCTTTATCGGACACTAACCATGAACATTTCTTCCCTGTGCCATAGGAACTGTGGGGATGACTCCCTTTGTCTTTGTGAATTCTTTCTTTCTCTCTCTTGTGACAATTGAGAAATTATATCTTGCACAATTTCATTGTTACGTGATAAGCGTATTTCTTCCTATTTCAATGAACTTACGACCTATATCTTTTTCCCGTCTTGGCATGATGGGTTAAAATCACTGACTGGACTATTAATTATCTTATCAAGGAGATAGCATGTGCAACTAATTCTTGTCAGACGTAATTGGCGAGGTGCATGAATCACAAATCCCCCTTCCGTCCAATCTAAACTTGACTGTGTATTTTTCGGAACGAAAAGTTCACAGGCGAAGTAAAGAAAAGCCGAGTTGCACTTCCAGGGAAACTCCAAACACATCCACTCGTCTCTGAAGTCTTAACTCGACACGACTCTACGGACTCGCTTGCCAGCTAGCTCGTAAACTGTTTCGAAGCTAGTAATTGAATAGATAATTGTTGGAAGAAATGAAAACGTAAAACCACTTATAGTGGGCGATGTATTGAAGATGTCCTGGACTTTTTTGTAGAACTTTTCAGGCTGAACAATTCTTACACTCATAGTATATTGATATGTTTAACGGTTTGTCCAGCGTAAGCTTAAAAAGGGCACGAACGCCATTTTATTTCAACTTTTTCACTGAAATCGTTACTGTTTGGCTTCCTTTGATCAGAAATATATTATTTTCTACAGAAACCTTCCTCAAGATATCCTTTACAGAATGGTGAAACCCGCATCAAAATCCATCCAGTGGTTCTCGTGATTACCCGTAACATCCAAGAATCGGGGACTTTGTTTTATACTGAGTAGAGATTGCCTTTCTGATCTTCCATATGTCTCTCGTTCTCTCTCTAATGGCCATCATTCTTTCCTCAGTCCACTCAGTCCTCTTTGGAGCGACAATCTATGGTGTTACATTCCATCCATTTACCCTACATCGGAATAGGTTCCTGTCAAAGACTTCCGCTGTTCTTACTTGGGCCTTCTCCAAGTCTTATTTGACTTGCTGAATCCATGGTATATTCTTCAGTTTTTCTGCGTAGTTCATGATCTTAAGTGTAAGCCTAGTCGGTGGGAGTCTTGGAACATGTCCATAAAATGTCAATCTTCGTTTTCTGATGTCTGCTGCAAGATTAGGTCATTTCCAGTTGCTTTACGCGATTTCATACTATACAGTAGAGTCTCGCAAACTCGGCCTAATGTGGACCGAAGGGTGGCCGAGTTCACGAAAATGTCGGGTTATCAGGAAATATGTTAAAAAGACGAAATAAGCGTTTGTTTTGGTTTAAAAGTAAGGAAGGAAGCTTGTAGTTTAACGTGACCGTTACTCTGTAGATCATAAGCCACGGGACCTCATTTTTACGTGGAATCCGAACCACAGGACATGGCATTTCACATCGAAAATCTCACATGCATTGACCGGGAATCGAACCCGGACCGCCTTGGTGAGAGGCATACAGCTAGACCACTGAGCCACCACGCCCCTGGTTTATAAGTGAGCAATGCAGTACATTTATTTGTTTTTAACAGAAACACAAGTTTTAAAACGATTAAGCCACTACAATTACAGTACATGAATATATAGTTCAGTACTGTACTACTTTACCGCATTAAAATCAAAGGAAACAATTAAATTATAGAAGAAAACTTAGAAAAACTATGCCTACAAATTATTTTTATAATATGTACACTGTGCAGTAGATGTACAAAACAATTCCCGTGGGCAAATAGTTTTTTCACTTAATGAAAATTACCATTTACTATTTTTGCAAAAAAAAAAAAAGTAAGTAATGTTCTTTTGCTTTTCGCTTTGAAACCTGTTTCTTGAAGCCTCGTCACGAAGACGGCGAAGAAACAGAATTGCGGAGAATGCGCAATCAAATAAATACAACGCTCTGCGCGAGAATCGTTTGTTTACCTCTTACTGCCAACAGTTTGTGCATTTACAGCACAGTGCTGTACAACTACCTGTATTTATCAGGTCGTCGTTATTTTTCTTACTATCTACTGTATGTCAACTTGTTACACGTCGTATTTAACTGTCGATAAATCCATCGATGGACAAGACGAAAGAAAACATAATAATGCTCTGTGCGGAAACACAAAAGCAAACAAAAATCATGATCATTTTCTCCTGTCAGGGTAGCCGAGAAATCCGGAGTGCCGGGTTACCGAGTGCCGAGTTTGCGAGACTCTACTGTATATGATTTGCAGTCAATGACCATAGCTGGGTATTTTTAATTGAACGCACGAGAGCTCCCAACAAGTTCGTTTCAATTAGTTCCAACTTTCGCTACCAGATGTCACTGTCAATAACACCTGGCGGCGAGCGTTGGAACTTGATAGGGCGTTTCCTAACCAGCCAAATATAATCTAAACATGTTGCCACACACAACCAATTGTAGTGATAGATTTATGGCACATAAATGAACCTAAGACATGGGACCGCCGGCTTAACTTCCCCTCCGAAGGAAGGCATACTGAAGGATGTTAACGCTCTTAAAAATCCTACGAATTCGGCCGGGTTTGAACCTGCCATCTTGGGCATAGCCACCGAAGCCGCTGTACTTGGGGGTAAATCTGAGACTTATTCTCGTACAAAGCTGTCGCATTCAGTGACATCGGCCAAAAGCGAAAGTTTTCAAAGGTAATCGCCACTTAAGTGGAAAAGCCGGCGCATTAATGCGGTTCTCATCAAGCGGAAAAATTGTGGCTTTTCTGATGATGATTTTGTTATAATGTGACATGAAAATGACCATGTTAGCCGTGTTCCTTATTTACGAAGTATAATAAGTCAATATTAATTTGACTGTATATATCACTATCTGCAAGCCTCCGTGGCTTAGGCGGCAGCACGCCGGCCTCTCACCGCTGGGTCCGTGGTTCAAATCCCGGTCACTCCATGTGAGATCTGTGCTGGACAAAACGGAGGCAGACAGGTTTTTCTCCGGGTACTCCGGTTTTCCCTGTCAAAATTTCATTCCAGCAACACTCTCCACTATCATTTCATTTCATCTGTCATTCATTTAATCATTGCCTCAGAGGAATGCGTCAGGCCTCGGCAGCCGGCACATTTCATATCCTCGCCGCCAGATGGGGGCTTCATTCATTCCATTCCTGACCCGGTCGGAGACTGGAAGCAGGCTGTTGATTTTCATTTTCATATCCCTATCTACAGCTTGTAATATTTATCTCAACGATAGGCTATTATTCCACAGCTTCTTCACATTAGTACTTGATTATACCCATTCTGACAAATTCAATCTTAAAATAAAAGTTTTGTCTATATAACATACACATCCATGTTCCTTCTTCAAGCTGGTTTTATATCAAGATTTACTTCTTTTGCATTTAACATATTTTTTTAATAGTGTATGTGTCTTTTAGGTTTCAGACGATTGATTTTTTAGAAATAGTTTTCAGAACAACCTTCTTTTTGGTAATATTTTTCATGTACTGTAAAAGCCTTGCATTTCTATTCTAATTAATATTTGAGTGTCGCCTCCGTAGCGTAGCGGTCAGCATGCTTAGCTGCCGCCCCGGAGGTCCTGGGTTCGATTCCCGGCTCTGCCACGAAATTTGAAAAGTGGTATGAGGACTGGAACGGAGTCTACTCAGCCTCGGGTGGTCCAAATGAGAAGAGGGGGTTCGATTCCCACCTCAGCCATCCTCGAAGTGGTTTTCCGTGGTTTCCCACTTCGTCTTCGGGCAAATGCCAGGATGGTACCAACTGTAAGGCCACGGCCGCCTCCTTCCCTCTTTCTAGCCTCTCCATCCCAATCTTCCATCCCTTCCCATCCCTCATGAGGCCCCTGTTCGCTTTGCAGGTGAGGCCGCCTGGGCGAAGTGCTGATCACACCTCCCCAGTTGTATCCATCCCGATTAGATGTTCCAAGCTCCAGGACACTGCCCGTAGAGGCGGTAGTGGTGAGTTCCCTCGCTGAGTCCGTCGGAACCCCCAACCTAGAGGGTAAATTGAATAAATAATAAAAAATAAATAAACAAATATTATTTGCGCTGAGGATGGCCACAATGTGGCCGAAACCGGTACAATAAAAAGTACTAATTAATATTGACCTATGGTTCTTAATCTTCAGAACTTATTTTAATTGTTGTTTAAAGGGGCCTAACATCTAGGTTATCGGCCCCTAATGGTTTGGATGAGAGTCGAAATGAAAGATGATCAAATGAAACTTACAACTAAAACTAACTACTGACTTACAAACTAGAAGGGAAAATGGGGAACAAAAAGGAGAAGATTGTAAATAAAAGACAGGAGGAAAGGAAATGCCCTCAAACCTCGAAGAATGAGAATTGAGGGACTTGGAAGGAAGGAGAGCCAAGAAAGGCAGAGAAGAAAGGGAAAGAGCAGAGGGTCCGCCCCAAAGGCAATGGGAAAAGGGTGAAAACTTTACCCAGCTAAGGAATCCCTCAGGGTCTCCAAATCCCAAGCTCACCATCCGTGAGCCCTTGAGGGTGTAGCAATATCCAGGGTGCACCATAAGTGGTGAGGCTACATACACCCTGCCTCCTTAAGGGCCTTGAGCACAAGGCAGGAGGTATACTAGCATGAAGATAACATAAAAGGTCTGACCCCTCGAAGAATGAGGGATCAGGGCAGATGAGACAAATGCCAATTTACGCGGGAAAGTGAAAGACTCCCTAGGCCTCGGATAAAGTAATGCCTTCGGGGTTGGTAAAGAAGAAGAGTTGACCAAGGAAGGTTGACAGGAAAGATGACAGAGAGAGGCCTGGCACAAGTAAGTGGAAGTATTGCCGAACTCAGCTGGGGTCCCATGGTCGCCAACCCACGTCCCACTAGATATGAGCCCCTGGGGGAGTGACTTTATGAGACTTGCTAGCTATTTGTAGTTGGTATCGCACATTATAAGACACGATGGGACGCCAAAGATTGCGTATGAAGGAACCATGCTGGACAAAAACTGCAATGGAAGGTCACAACATGATTATGTTCGACAGATAATTAATCAACGAAGCTAGAACTTACAGTGACGAAACGGAAAGAGTTAAAAACAGAGGAGAATGGAGATTGCTGACGGGTTTTCTTGTATTTTGTTTTCGGAGGACAGAGACTGTCTGTGGTGTCAGTGTAGGTATGGTAGTGATTTGTAGAGATATTTATATTGCATATTTAGATCTGATGATGCTCGCTTGACGAGCGAAACCTGTCATCCCTTAGCTTCTTCTTCTTCTTCAATAGTCCATAACACTTTCAATCACATGTAATTTATTTCAGGTTATATCCCTCCCTATATTATTCTGCTAAGGTCCCATTCCAGTTTTGTACCGAAAATACAGTTAGGTCCCATTAACACCAACCTACACATGTGGGGTACCTACAGGTTCAGCATAACCCAATGCGTAAGCGAAACGCACTCACTTACTCTTTAAATGCCTCACAATTAAACAAATACATTAAAACATGTATATTTACCATGAAATAATGAAAGAATGCAACACGGTAACCATGGTAACAGAATCTCACAGGTCCATCTATTTCTGCAAGACGCAATGCAATTCCTATTATTACATTACTGTGAAAGTTTCCAGACGGTTATAAGGTTATCACTGAACAAAATTAAGCTGTAAATGCATGTGAGATTTTCGAAGTGAAATGCCATGTCTTGTGGTAAAACTACAATCTTCCTTTTTTCTAAAATCTCAAGTGTGTTTTTACTCAAAACACTCGTCCTTTTTTCTTGATTTTCTTTTCCGTATAATTTTATTTATTATTACAATTATCAGTTGTATTCTTTTGCTATTATTTTTTTACGTTTGTTGTTTCAATTTTATGTGTGTTGAGAGGGAAAGATGACCTCTCTTTTTCCCTCTAAAAACCAGCAATAACTAATTCACTGAAGATATTTTAGATACATATATTTTAAGAAAATTAACCTTAAAGCACAAATTGTTACAAATTTTCTTTTTGTATAATTTTTTGAATACTTATTTTTTGTTATGAAAAATTAATATCAACGAAAGAGAAAACTCAAGGTGAATATTAATCAACTTTGCTCGTAATTCATTTAAGTTAGTTTCAGGGGCGTATATAAGGGGGGGGGGGGAGCTGAGGGGGATCCAGCCCCCCCCCCTGAAAAAAACAATAAAAATTAAGAAAGTGTTGCTTTGGTAAAAGTATAAAATAATCGTAAATTTGGTTGTACCCTAATCTTAACTTATTGGCTAAGTTATAAACAATATTAAGATTGGAATTAGACTACCTCGTGGTGTAGTGGCTAGCATTCTTGGCTCCCGCCCCGGAGGTCTGAATTTGATTCACGGCTCTGCCAAGAAATTTTAATTCTGGTCTAAGGGCTGGAACGGGGTACACTCAGCCTTGTGAGACAAAACTGAGAATTCCACAATCCCACAATTCCACAATTGAGAAATAAATTATCAATTTGAAAAAAAAAAAACATGTTTACCTTTCTGCTTAATACATTGACTAATATTTAGATATTTGCCATTCATACTCCATAGGGCATAATAAAAAATTCATTAAGTATAAAATTTTATTTTTGTTGTGTTTTATTCTACAACTTTTTTTGTATTGCCACTATTATTGTAGACTTTATAAATTTAGAATTATAAAATTAACTCTTGTCTAAAATAATTATACAAAGTTATATTCTCTATGATATTGGTTGATATTTCTGGGTATTTTGCGGTGACAATCCCCTGACAATATTCACAATTTTACAGGATAGTCAGAATCCCCCCAGAAAAAAAATGGTATACACGCCTCTGTTTAGTTTTAATTAATTTTATGACAGTTACTGAAGAGGGCCATAATGTGGCCGAAAATGTTATAATATTATATTATATTTTCAAAACTGTTCATTAACTAAGGTGTATTTAATAAATTCTCATGGTATTTTACTTATGATTATAACGTCAATAAGGAACCTTTCGTAATATGATTAATTTCATATCATCCCAGGGGCGTAACTTATATACAATTTTTTTTTCTTCAGTGGGGCTGACTATCGTGGATAATTGTGAGTATACTCAGGGGATTGTCACCGCAAAATATCCAGAAATATCAACCAATATCTTAGTGCATATAACTTTGTGTAATTATTTTAGAATTGTACTGTATAATTCTAAGTTTAGTATAATTTGTCAATTTATTAAGCAGAAAGGTAAACAGTTTATTTATTTATTTATTTACAAATTGATAATTTATTTCTCAAAAGTACCGTACTGTGGAATTCTCAGTTTTGCCTCACTAGGCTGAGTGTACCCCGTTCCAGCCCTCAGACCAGAATTAAAATTTATTGGCAGAGCCGGGAATCGAATTCGGACTTCCGGGACGGCAGCCAAGAATGCTAGCCACTACACCACCACGAGGTAATCTAATTTCAATCTCAATATTGTTTATAACTTAGCCATTAACTTAAGATTAGGGTACAACCAAATTTATAATAAATTTTATGCTTTTACCAAAGCACTTAATTTTTATTGGCTTTTTACGAGGGAGGGGGGGGGGGTTGGAGAACTCACAGCTCCCCCCCTTACATACGCCCGTGTATCATCCAGTATCACTGAAGGTAGTAACCGCTAGGATGGTAACCATGGCAACAACCGAGATGATTAATACTCTGCACAAGATGATAACCAGGAACTAGAATAAGATTCTGAAGACAACTTACCACGTAGCGCGTCGCCCTGCAAGGGTCATCCGGTACAGTAACGCTCCTACGGAACTGTTTGTACCTTGGGGGAACGGTCTGCATGACGGTGAAGAAGATTACGAACAAACGAAGGAACGACTAACTCATGGCCGAACCGCACCACACCACAACAGAACACAACCAACACTGACTGACTTACTTGTTGAAGAGCTTGAGAGAGCGCGAGCTGAAGCCCCCACAATGCACCGCGCCAGCCACACATACACATACACACTAAAAACAACCTCGGTCAGCCTTGCTGCCAAGTGCTGGTACCACCACAAGGTTGCCAACAGTGTTTTGATTGATCACTGTAATTAACAGTGCCTCATTTGGTGCCACTGCTTGAGTGGGTTTTCAAGTTCACACGCGCGAACTTGACAGGGGATTATAGAAGTATACCCCCAGGCAGGGACGTATATAAGGGGGTAGCTGTGGAGGAACCATCTCCCCCCCCCCCCCTCCCGAAAAATGCAAATTAAGGAAGTGTTGTTTTGGTAAAAGCATAAAATAATTGTAAATTTATTGGCTAAGTTATAAACAATATTAATATTGAAATTAGATTACCTCGTGATGTAGTGGCTAGCATTCTTGGCTGCCGCACCGGAGGTCCAAATTCAATTCCTGGCTCTGCCAAGATATTTTAATTCTGATCTGAGGGCAGGAACGGGGTACACTCAGCCTTGTGAGGCAAAACTGAGAATTCCACAGTATGGTACTTTTGAGAAATAAATTATTAATTTGTAAGAAAAAAAATAAACAAGATGTTCAGTAAAGAACATATAGCCTACTTTCTCCTAAATGTATGAGAATAGTTATAACTCGTTGTTATTATCAAAGAGTATAATAGAATCATTTCTTGGTTGAAGACCTTAGAAACTATTTACCTCTACCAAACGCCACAACCTAGAAAAGAAACTACTACCATCATTGAAGAAAGATAGATAAGAAGTATCTCAAGAATGTTATGGATCTGGAGACATAATCGACCGGACTGGCTGCGTGGCTCAGCGGTAACGTTCTCGCTTGCTGGGCCCTACGTTGCAGGTTCGTATCCTGGCGCATCAGCTGGCATTTGAGGGTGCACAAATGCGAGGGAGCCGTGTCAGTAGATTTACTGGCACGTTAAAGATCCCCTTCGGGCCAAAATTCCGGCACCCCGGCGTATCTAAAAGCAGCAGTAGTTAAAAGGGACGTAAAACAAATAACATTATTCTTATTGTTATAATTACATAATCGACCCACCGTGGGCAACATCCAACTTTGAGTTGAGGCATGTCTATACACGTCTGGTTGTGCATGGCTTTCACAACCCTAATTGAATTAACAAATCTTTCCATGACCCTACAGAGACGTGTGTATACAAACTATGTGGATATTTTCGATTGCTATTTGCCTGAAATAAAAGTATTAATTAATAACCTGAACTAGCATCAACGGCTAGAATTCAGTTACTATGTGAAATCGTTTTGTTCTTTACTTCAAATAAAATTTTCAAATAAAGCACAATAGGCTGTTACAAACCCTTTAAAATAAAAAGTAAAAATTTATCGTAGTATTGTGCCCGTTTAGACCGGAGTCCGCACGACCACATATGCATTTTACCAAGAATCAGTCAGCACGAGAGTCAAAATATCCCGGGGCGCCAGATGGGTTAAAGCTAATCGCAAAAACGACATCAAATGAAAAAAATGCTTTACTGATTTTTGGCTCAATGCAACAATAAGGATAGAAGGAGATTCAACTGGAATAACACATCATATAAAATTATCTCATTTTATTCTGAATTTAAAATTGACTGTAAAATAAAATGCTCAAAGCAGCATCATTCATGTGTGGCGACCCACATTACTATTTACACAATGTACAGAAATTTTCCAACACATTGGACAATTATCTTTGGAGACACAAGTCTGATTATCAGTCCTGTAGACTGTGTTCCAAAATTATAATAATTATTTATGCTTAAATCCAGTTCAAATTTAATTGTCTTTACTGGAAATACTGTAGTTCACATAATATTAACACTCGTAGAATAATTGTTCATAGAATTTTTAACTTTCACTTATTTTTCCAGTTTCAAAAAAAAATATTGTCAAAAAATATTATCATCTCTGAATTTACACAAATTATGTACACATATTAATAACAACATCTGAAAAGTATCTGACCCTTGAGCATAGCATCGAAGAACTGTGCGAAGCACAACAAAATGAATTGTTCTTCCGACCTTAAACGTTTCGAGAAGTGACTCGATTATGAACTTCAAGTTTCTAACAAAATATATGATTTCCGAATCATCAACTTGATCAATAAATTGTTGGACCATTCAATTATTCGATTTTCCACTTGGAATCATTGTTAAGAAAAATATTTATATTTGTGGTCATTTTAATAATTTTCACAACTTGCAATTCTTGAACAGAATGCGGAAATAAGAATTGTAGCTTCATAATAAATTCATTTATTTCATGACACTAGGATTGAAAAAAGTCCTTCAAATTATTCGTGGTTATAGAATTGTTTTTAATTGGCAGTGGCCCATTCTATTATTTTTATAAGAACACAATATTCCCACAACAACGGCAAAGGTCTTCCTCTGAAGAAGAATAAAATACTATCATGACAAACACCGGGTTCTAGTAAAATCAAAGTCTTAATGGAATCCGTAAACAAGATTGAAATAAGAACTGATGGTTTTTTAAGAAATAACCTTAGGGTCATTCATACGACGCAATGTGTAGTTCCAATACTCCTTCTTTAACACTGAGTCATCGAACCTGCTATTTGATTGATGCTCAAATAAAAACCTCCTCATTCCTGCGACTTAAACATGCGCACCTGGCAATGGCATTTCAACTACTCCACACACATAAATTTTCTTCTCAAAATTTATACAATAAATCAAGCCTCTGCTTATTATCAACACTGAAAGATTTATAAACTTACAAGTTTATTTTATTTTACCATTCAGTTCAAATCGTGAAATTACCACACTTATGATACTCTCTATTTCACTTTCGAATGTGTATCTACGTCATGATTTTATATAATTACAAAATATCCTAATTGATACAAATATCATTTGCTTCCCGTTTCATGCCTCTCCGTGTTATCTGAAAAATATACTTTGCTCATGGCAAATATTAACTGTTCAACCAGAACTGTCATGTTGGTTGAATGCGGGCTTGCGCTAACCACTATCCTTCGGAAAATCACCTGTTCCAAACTAGAAATGATTAAACTACTTCATAAGCTCTCTCTCAATGAATGTGATTATTAGAAAATATAAGATCCAAGAATTATTTAGAAAAGTTATGAAAATCATTATTATTATTATTAGTGGATTATTATTATTATTATTAGTTATATTATTTTAAATATGATTAACTATTATTTCATTATGTGAGAATCCACATGTTCGATTCTTCGAATATGGATAAAATATCCATTTCTCAGCAAGAATAATTATTAACTTTTACAGTTACCTCGGCTGATTACCGTGATTATCAAAAAAATATGAAACATTCAAATAAATGCTCGTTATGCTCGGTCATCGATCCTAAACTGTTCTGAGTGCTGAAAATACTCAGAATAACCCTAATGTGTCTTGCGTAAATCATTGCAAGATTTAAATACGAAGAAAAGTAAATGTGTTGGTCATCTGCAGAAAATGAGTTTGTTCCAATTAGCTAGGCATAATATAAAATCAAATGTGGCTTACATTTCTCGTTGGTCTTGAAGCGTAGTGAACCTGGTCTGTACCAGATTTATCCAGATACATGCCCTATTGGACACGCACGTCTAATCCTTGTATCGGTCGCCATTATATACCCAACAAGACATAGTGGAAATATCTCTTGAAGTTGGAAGTAACTGTTGATCCATTATAATATTTACTTCTGTTAAAGCCATAGCAGTTTGCTTAAATGGGGTCAGATCCAAATGATCTATTCTCAAATACGTCAGTTGTAACATAACTCACGGTAATCTTTTTAGTACAAGAAAACACTGACAGTCTAAATCAATCAACGGCTGTTCTGAAGATCGTTCCCTGGGCATGGTTTATCACCATCTATCATGCGCGAAGCAACTTATAGTTTCCCTTTGTCGGCTAATGAACAATACCGTGATAGAATGGCCTTCAATATACTGAAAGATCGGAGTGGTTATCAAGTTACAATATATGAAACTGACTAATTGGATTTAAATATCCAAGTATAGAATTATTATTACTGGACTGTGACAAAGTACTTTCTTGACAAAGTCCAGCATATGTCCATATAGAAATAAAGTATTTCACTAGTGTCCGTAGAAAAATAACAATCACCTTAGTGATTCCCTCTGCCGGAAACTTACTATGTTCCACACGTATCGTAGTACTTTTGTAACTATCACAATTTAAAGATATCTTCGGCGTAGATCCGGCAACCATGTGCCTTGGCTCAACGTAGCAGCAGCACCTTGTCATGCAAGAGCTTGGTTCTAAGTGAGCTGATGATGCTTGGGCCGGTCGGCTTTTATTCAAAACGGTCGGGTCCACGCTGGATCACGCTGAAATCTGGAAATCCTCATATCTCCGGTGTCTCTGGTCCAATTCACTTGAGGCTAAGTGCATTCTCTTTCATTTGGCCGTGCCAGTAATCTGATCCAAGTCTCAAGTCTCTACTCCATGGCTAACTATTTAATCAACAAATAGTCTCGACCTCTGCTACTACTCGCTACGTCACTTGACATGCTCTTGGCTGCACAAAGTTTCCATTTCCTTCTAGAAGTATTGGAGCGCGATATTCAAATATCTCAACTTTCAAAAGCGGCTGTAGCCTTTCCCTTGATATCTAGGTGTCTGAATCTTGGAATACCCATTCCTAGAGTTGGGCACAGTATCATCTTGCCATTCTTTAAGTTCGATGCACATAGAATGCCAATGGTATACGGTACTAACCAATGGAGTCCCACGTAGACCAGTCGTGACATCTAGTGGAGAAGTATCGAACAATATAACCCTAACAGGGCGAGTGCATTCTAGTGGCCATAAGAAGAAACTTTTCAATA
This sequence comes from Meconema thalassinum, assembly GCA_946902985.2. Classification (NCBI taxonomy): domain Eukaryota; kingdom Metazoa; phylum Arthropoda; class Insecta; order Orthoptera; family Tettigoniidae; genus Meconema; species Meconema thalassinum. The sequence continues at coordinate 181,239,459 of OX336395.1, forward strand.
AAATCTTGAAGTTAAGAAGTAGGCCGGCGTGCAGTTACCTTTTTGGCTGATAGATGTCTCGAGCAAATCTGCTGGTGAATTATGTTTTAATTAAATATAGCCTATATTTTCCACCGTAATATGCAAAATATAACGCTTAATTTTCAAACGTCTGAATCATTACAAAACAATAAATATATAAAATTTCAAGCAAAAAAAAAATCTCTGATGGGGTTTGAACCATAGGCATATGAGTGATAGGCCAACGTTTTACCACGCAGCCATTTGTGCCAACGAATATCGTTCTATACAAAATGACTTACATATAACTTGTTAGCAAATAATGACTTAGACTAAACGATTTCATCAGTGGAGTATATTATTTATTTATAAAGCATTTCATACAAAGTTCATTTATTTTGTATCAGTACGCTATATTGCATGCAATACTCCAATTAGTGAAATAAAAGTCAGGCACAAGATATCCGCTGCCATCTTGTCTTCTTACCGAGACGGCTCAGCTTTTTAAAATCACTTCTGCACTATAGTATTACAAAATAAACTTTTAATTTCGAACGTGCCTCTTTCTTTAGAAAAGTTAAATCGTTTCTCGGCTCGATAATCGGAACTGGTGGGTTCCATGATATGGATTATAAAGTTTGCATAATTCGCACGGCCGCCATCTTGAAATGGTAAGGCGGATGACCTTGTAGTTTGGTCACAAGACGCGTCCTATATGAAGGTATGTTATTACCAAATTTGGTAGAGATCGGATAATTTGGTTAGTCGCTATTTGATTTTACGTTTTGAACGTTTGAGTGGCCGCCATTCAGTTTTGATAAAGATGGCGGCAATATAAAACATGACACTGAGGTGCCCTTTGCTTGTTCTACCTCTGTACCAAATTTCGTTCAATTCGGTTTCACCGTGTTCGAATTGATAGGGGGGGGGGACAGACATTCAGAGTACACACACACACACACACAGACTCTCACACACACACACACACACACACACACATACAAACAGACACACAATTTTTGGCCCTGTAGTGATCTCATAAGTCTACTTTCATTTTTTGCAAAAATCGAAAGTAGGCTAAAAACTGACCTTTCTGCTTAATAAATTGCCTAATATTTAGATATTTTCCATTCATACTCCATAGGCCATAATAGAAAATTCATTAAGTATAAAATTTTATTTTGTGTTGTGTTGTATTTTACAACTTTTTTGTATTTCCACTAATATTGTGGGCTATATAAACTTAGAATTTTACAATTAACTCTTATTTAAAATAATTACACAAAGTTATATGCTCTAAAATATTGGTTGATATTTCTGGGTATTTTGCGGTGACGATCCCCTGAGAATACTCTGTCGTCCGTGCACCTTTTAAGCTGACGCTAAGGTAAACCGTTAGAGATACCCGGCGAAGGCGCCCGCGGGTTGCTAGTATTAGATTAACATTTTAAAAGAAACATTAAAAGAATTTAACGTTTACAATGGGTTCGGGAATGAAATGAATGAAAGTCTTCATGGTGGGTGATTATTTTAGGGCCGGATGCCCATCCTGACGCCAACGTCATGAGAGGAGTTAATGAAAGAAGAAATGAAGATAAATGAAACTAGGCAAAAAGGTAGCTGTTGTTGTTGATTCATTTTAGGGGCTTTGCGACATCGCAGTCATGTAGTTTCGTGTACTTGAGTGTGTGTGTATGTATGTATGGATGGAATATTTCTGATAACCTGTGTTATTGTGATTGCTGAATTTGTGTGTGTATTTGTAATACAGATGAGGATTGGAAAGGAGACGACCGTGGCCTTAACCGTTTATAGGGCAAAAATATGTATTTTATGTGTTTTTACATTTAATTTAATTTTAATTATTATTATTAATGTAAATTTTTGTTTCTCTAATTTGAATGTTTATATTTATTTATAATTTTTAATTTATGTTCTTATAGATTTAGTTTTAATATTATTTTTATTTAACTAATTAATTAATTTCGAATTGATGTTTACAATTATAAAGAAATAGAAAACTTAATTTTAAAATTTTTCACAGCCGACATCTTGAGGTTATGTAAACAATTGAACTAAATTAGATGCCAGTGTTGTATAGTAATTTTCTGTACAAAGTTTCACTGCGTTCGGATGGTTAAATCGCGAGAAAAATCTATTTAAATGTTTCAACTTCGCTTGGCCGCCATGTTCGTTTTGTAGTTAACAGGTTTTTGAAAGTCACATAGATGAACGTCTAGTAGTGCCGTTTATAACCGTACAAAATTTCACGGTGATATGAGTAATAATTTCGGAGATATAGAATGCCGGTGAAATATTTCGCACAGCCACCATGTTAGATTGGCGAGACGTAATAAAATTTGAAGGGCACGACCAGGGTCGGCTGAAATAGTACTATCACCTTACCGAGTGGAGGAGGAGGAGGGGTTGGGGGGGGGGCACACAAACGGACGCACACATACACTCACACACGGACATATTTACATATTTTACGCCCACATTTGAGCACTTAAATTAAACCCAATCCTCTACGGATTGACAGGGAATTTAGCTGTCATCTTCCTCCTCTCCCAAAACCTCTTCATTCTGGCTGCCCTCTGCTTTTCAGATATGACATATTGTTTTCGTCGATTACAGTGTAAGCCTTATATGTTGGTTCTTTAGAATCCCTGTTTTCTTCTCTATTTTCAATTTCTTTCGTTGTAATATTCAACTCATCTAAATTATTTTGAACTTCCTTGAACCAATTATTTTTTGTTTTCTTTTTACAAAAGTAGTTAAATAGTTGTTTTAGCAGTCTATTGTCATGTAATCTCGATAAATGACAGAAAACGGCAATTCGCCTTTTCTCATCGTGTCTATTATTGAATCAATTTCCCGTTAGACAACTGCATTAGGCATCACACTCCATTGTCCATCCACCTGGTATTTTTAGCCTACTTTTCACATTTTGCAAAAATGAGGAAAAAGTAGTCTTATGAGATCGGACAAATGTGTGTCTGTCTGTCTGTCTGTCTGTCTGTCCTTCTGTCTGTCTGGCTGTGTGTGTGTCCCCCCCTATCAACTCCTAAACGGCTGCAGCAATCAAAACCAAATTTAGTATGAGTAAAGATGTGCACCGGAATATCTCACGTCCATATTTGAAAATGATGTCAGTGCTACCAACTGCTGAAAAAACGCACTAGAAATTTCAGCTCCATGTTGGATATCTTGCAAGGTATACATGGTAGCTATTCCAAAATTGGCACACATGTAGATAATACTATTTCAGTTTAATTTCCAGGAGGCCAACCATGACAGTGTTACCAAAATAAGTTTAAACCTCCTGATAGGTTCAATGTTTAAATGCATATAACTTCTACACTATCAATTGGATTTCAACCAAATTTTGTATGTAATATCTGTACATAAACGGATATGATTAGGCGTATTCTTACGAGCCGCCAGGGCTGCCAACTGTTAATAATTGCTCTCTCTATTTTTTTTTATCCAAATACCAATATATCAGAAAGTATGCAAGCCAACAGCTTTAAACTATGCACACGTATATTCTGACATTTTAGATTAATTTGGAGTAACTTATATACGTCAGTCCTACCAACATGATTATAAGCCTGCTCATCATTTTCTTCGGCTTATCCCAATTAATTGGGGTCGCCGGAGCCAACCTGGCTCATTTTAGTTTTGGCCTGCTGATAGTACCAATTCTTAAATACATGTAACTTCTGTACTATCAGTTGGATTTCAACCAAATTTCGTATGTGCAATGTGTACCATAACAGATATGACTATAACTATTGTTAAGAGCAATCAGGGCTGCCAACTGTTAATAAATGCTGTCTATATTTTTTTACCCTAATATCAATATATCAGAAAGTATGCAAGCCAACAGCTCTATACTTTGCACACGTATAGCACCTGACATTCTAGATTAATTTGGAGTAATTAATACAAGGCAGTGCTGCCAACATGATTCTATGCCTGCTGATATATCCAATTTTAAAATACATGTAACTTCTATACTAACAAATGGATTTCATCCAAAATTGGCACAACAAAATATCATAATATTTCAGATTATTTCTGACCAGCACACGCATGGTATTGTTGGCAACATGCTTTTACGCGTGCTGATAGATCCAGTGTCTAACTGCATGTAACGTCCATTGGACTTCAACCAAATTTTGTATTCTGTACCTAAAGAGATGGAACAAAGAATATATTCAGTCACCAGGGCTGCCAACTGTAGTGCTCTATTAGGCTACATCATACCAGGTATATTTTGAACTAATTAGATATTTCGATATTACCAACTTAATTTCGTCATTATTCTAGATAGGTTCATATACTGTAGAATAATCATTGGCATGAAAAGTAGGCTGTATAGTTCTTCACGGAACTTCTTGTTTTGTATTAATGATTGCTCTGATTATCCTTCTGTCAACCTTCAGCAGTTGATCTGTCGTTGATTTGGTGTTTAATTTAAATAGTGTTTCACAAGCGTAAGTCGCTTTAGGTTTAACGATGGAACAGTGATGCTGAAATGTAGCATTTATCGAAAGAGATTTCTCCTTGTCTGTTGGCCAAGTAATTTGTTGTGCTTTTTAAATTTAAATGTTCTACTTTCTATTGACGATTATTCATTGGAGCTCCAAGTGAAAATTTCACCAAGATATTTAAATTTATTTACAACTAGCAATAGTGCCCGGCTTCGCCCGGTGGATTTATTTGTTTTATGGATGATAATGAATACTACTACAGAACTGGCTCATGATACTTAAACTAACAGAAAAATATAATTAAAATTATAACTTTTTGTGGTGGTAGTGGGGGTGATAATTAATACAGTATAATGGACGGTTTAGGGGCAGATGACCTCGTAGTTCCACCCCTTAAAACAACAATAACTAACTAACTAACATTCAGGTCATTTTTCCGTAATGATAATGATAATAATGAATAGGGAAACGGCAATTTACTAACTACAGTACTGTCACATGTAATTTACAAACGAATTGAAACATATTATTAGAAAGAGGAGTAAGTGAAATAAAACACACTGCCTAGGGCCTACATATCATTGGATGTTTGAAAAATAGAGATTAATAGTGTCGTAGGAAAATATTCAGAGCACTTTGGAAAACGTCGGCTGTCCCGAGCTCTTGAGGTAGCAATAGTGTCATTTATCGCCACATACCCCTCAATGATAAGGATCGGAATAAATGAAAGTAAATTTGAAAGCACCAACGCTTATTGCAGTTCATCTACACCTCAATGTACTGCACCACCACCATCACACTTATACAAAGGCTTAATATTTTCATGGTGATAACTGTTTTAAGGGGCCTATGCAATCTTTTTGCACTAATTACTCCCCGTGACTGCAATTTATAAGCAGCGCAAAATGTAACTATTTTCGCAATTCTGCACCAGAACACTGGTAGGGGTGACGTGATGCAGCCCGCATTGCCAGCCAACAATGATATTCTTACAGTTACACTACTACTGACATGAATGGTTCTATGGCCTCAAAACGTGTTTTTCAAGTTCATTTTGTCTGTTATTCCAAATATAGGGAATGGAGAGGGTTGTCCAAAATATCAAGTGGACAGTGTTACCAGCAGGGTTTCAGTGGGTAAGTATGTTAAATTTGGTCCAAGTAGGTGAATCAATGTAGATTTGTGCCAAAGGCCTAAATGCAGGGAATGTAGTGATCTATCCGAAATTTCATGTAGACAGTGTTACTCGCAGGGTTCCAAAGGTTAGTCTAAGTATGTAAAATTTGGTACAGATGGGTGAAACGGTGTAGATATTTTCCAAAGGGCCTAAATGCAGGGAATGGAGTGGTCTGTCCGAAATGTCACGTAAACAGTGTTACTCGCAGGGTTCCAAAGGTTAAGTATACAAATTTTGGTTCAGATCGGTGAAACGGTGTAGATTTGTGCCAATGGGCCTAAATGCAGGGAATAGCGTGGTCTGTCCGAAATTTACAGTGGACAGTGTTTGTTACCCGCAGAGTTTCAAAGGGTAAGTATACACGTTTTGGTTCAGATCGGTGAAACGGCGTAGATTTGTATAAATAACAGAAAAACGGACAAACATTGAGCTTAATATACAGTATATAAATTTTAATTTGTTTGTTATTGTTTAATAGTTGGTGATTTATTTTAAAAACGAAGAAGACATATTTATGGAACATTACATATCCAAACACCACAGTCTCACGAGGACCAGACAAGGCCAATAACTGTCAAAAATTTACATTTACTCAGCTACACGAAAATAAATAAATATATATATACTGTATATCCGTGGATATCTTTCCGACTTTTTCACTTCTATGCTCTTTGAATTCTTGGAACGATTTGCACATTTCTGCATCGGATGTTGTAAACGAGAATTGCTTGTCAAGGATATATTTTTGTAACTCATACTCTTCCTTCTCCGCACGTTTCTGTTCGCGGCAATTTTTTACCTTTTCAACGTTCAACATTATGCAAAACAAATAAATTCCTAACGAAATAGACAATACGTTACTAAGAGCTTGAGTTCTTATAGCAACGTATAGGTTACGCTACGAATATAGCATGCATGAACAAAACAACACGTAACTAAGAGTTTGCGTTCTTATAGCAACGCATAGATGGCGCTACTGACCAAGTAAATAGGGCCATTCAAAAAGAAATGAGCCGGAGGCTATAAAACGAAATTCTGTGCCATTCTTTCAAAGGTATTGCCCAGCACTGTTGAGGCAATTGTTCCACTGCGACGCAAGGCTGAGAATGTCTGTGGCTGCGTTGTGAACCAGTTCCGAACGTAACTACTTGACGTCGTCGTCCAAGGTGAATCGATTGCCCCTGAAAACCTTCTTCAGCTTACCAGAAATGGCACAATCGCAGGGAGACAGGTCCGGGCTGTATGGATGGAAACTGAGGACTGAATGTCTGCAAGAGCTCCTTGACTGCGTTGGTTGTATTGCCAAGGAACAGAATATGAATAAATAATATCGTATGGCATCGAGTGCTGGGTGAAGGCTTTGTTATTTGACGCCCAAAAGGCAGCTTGCATGTCGAATTTCGTTGTTCCGTGGAACGCTATGAAAGTCAAGGAGGTTAGATATCTAAGCTCCTTGACACTATAGCGCTTTCTAGTAGAAAAAGGAGGAACTTTTGTGTTGGAGGAAAATCCCGAGATTATTTTTGCCAATATGAACATGGCCTACTGAATTCAAATGGGTTCCTTAACATCATATGATATGCGTGCCGTCATCTTTGTCGTCATTCAAAAATCACTTTCCATGGCCAGGAGCGAACCTGCAAGCTTAGGGTAGGTAGTCCGACACGATAACCACTCACCCACCATGGCGACAGAATGATCCCGCGGGAGAGCTGTCCTGGTCATTTCGATTTGTCCTGTGGGACAATAACTGGTACCTGCTGCATATAGTCCTAGATAATGCGGTGTGGTGCTCCAGACCGTGCATCATCGGCCAACGACATCCATCCTTCCGTGAATCACTTGTGCCACGTCTTAACCCTAGCCACGAAAAGGCATTGCTCTCCGTACACTTGTGCCATTCTTCGATGAATTTCCGTTCCCCGTACTCCTGCTGGCAGGTAACGCACCACAACCCTTTTTTCTTCTTTTGAAGCCTCAATGTCACTGGTTTCCACACGACTGAGTGCAGTGGACGATCGACGTGTGTGCCTGCTCGCTCTGTCGTCACGTGGGTGGGCTCCCATGTCCCTCTAGCAGTGATTTTTGTACCTCGGCGCTCTCATGGGGACCGTGCCGCCGTCCCCAGGCCAGGTCATTACGATCCGTTTAGCAATATTCCCTGGCTCGTTGCTATTCGAATAGCCCTCATACATACATGAACATACAACACGTAATTAAGAGCATTTGTTCTTATAGCAACGTATAGATAACGCTACTGACCTAGCATGTACAGGGTCTTTCATATAAAATAAGAGCGCCAAGCGGCGGCTTTGTTAACCGCAGCTGCGGTCACCTTGGCCGAGCTTGTGGCACGCGAAGGCCCCATGCTTTAAGCGTGTGTACAATCCTATATGATGCAGCGGCCTTGCTAGCGTGTGTACAATGCTGAAATCTTACCTCGTATATACTAAGCGCGCGCGTTCAATACTACAGCAGGGGGCCGTGGCGCGTCACAAGCTCGGCCAAGGTGACCACAGCTGCGGTTAGCAAAACCGCCACTTGGCGCTCTTATCTTATATATAAAAGTGAAAGTCTGTATGTATGTATGTATGTATGTATGTGGGTATGTATGTGGGTGGGTCTGTTCCGTATACAAATCTACACCGTTACACCGATCTCAACCGAATTTTGCATACACATAGTTTAGGACCCAGAAGGAACCGCTGGCTACATGCATTTTCGATAGTCTTTCTCATTCTTCTGATTTCGACCCTTTTGCACTCCAGCACATGCTAATCAAATCATAAAATATACTCATGAAGGAATGGCAAGGCGGATAGTTTCCATGGCAACATAGCTCAAGTCGAGACACGGCCGACTGGATGCCATTTGCGCTCTGCACTACCGGTATAGAAAATGAGGATCTTTACTTGAAATCACGTTAGTTACTCAACTTCTCACACAGCACTGTCAACCGAGTTTAGCATAACAAAGACTTGACACTATCTTCTATATATTTGTCAAATACCACTCAGTCACTCATTCATTCATCACGAAATCTCAGAAACTATCAAACGGATTGGAATGAAATTTGGTATGCAGCTTCCCCAAGGGCCGCAAATGCCCACTAAGAGAGGATTTTTGGATATTCTGGTTCTAAAGGGGTGTTAAGGGGGTAGACCTGCATTTCATTGAACAGCAATATCTCCCGATTGGTTTCATTGGGGGATGTGATACTCGGCACATAAACTCATCATTAAAAATAAGAAGACACGAGTCGGAGGGTTTTTCGATGTGGTGTATATTATGAGGTGAAAGGGGTGAAAAGTGGGGATTGAAAGATTCCTAACGGAGCGTGTATCTCTTAAACGACATAGGCGAGGAGTTTGAAACTCAGCGGAAAAAAATCAGCATAAAAATAAGTAAATATGTGTTTGACCGTTTTATCATAAATCCAATTTAAGGGGCCCATGGGGAGGGGTGAAATTCTGGAGGGGGGGGGGGGAGAAACAGGAAATAAAGTGTCCTAACTGATTGAATGACTCACTCACTCATCAAACTCAGGGGGAAAAACTGCTTTAAAGTAAGTAAATAGCTGTTCGACAGTTTTTTTTTCATAAATCAAATTTAAGGGGTTCATGGGGAGGGGTGAAATTCTGAAAAAAGAAAATTGAAAGAAAATGTCCTGACTCACTCACTCACTCACTCACTCATCATCATCGCCCAGCCAAAATGATTGAAGTTAGAAACATGACAGTTTGGGGATATGTTCATTGTATTTCAAAACAGTCTACTAAGGGAGGATTTTCGGATATTCAGGTTCTAAAGGGGTCTTAATGGGGTTAAACCTGCATTTCATTGAATAACAATATCTCCCGATTGGTTCCATTGGGGGATGTGATACACGGCATATAAACTCAACATTAAAAAGTAAGACACGTGTCTGAGGGTTTTTCGATGTGGTGTATATTATGAGGTGAAAGGGGTGAAAAGTAGGGATTGAAAGATTCCTAACGGAGCGTGTATGTCTTAAACGACATAGGCGAGGAGTTTGAAACTCAGCGGGAAAAAATCAGCATAAAAATATGTAACTATGTGTTTGACCGTTTTTTTTTCATAAATCCAATTTAAGAGGCCCATGGGGAGGGGTGAAATTCTGGGGGGGGGGGACAGGAAAGAAAATGTCCTAACTGATTGACTGACTGACTCACTCATCAAACTCAGGGGGAAAAACTGCTTTAAAGTAAGTAAATAGCTGTTCGACCGTTTTTTATCAATCAAATTGAAGGGGTTCATCGGGAGGGGTGAAATTCTGAAGGGGAAAAAAAAAATGAAAGAAAATGTCCTGACTCATTCACTCACTCATCATCGCCCAACCAAAAATATTGAAGTTGGAAACATGGCATTTTGGGGATATGTTCGTTGTATGTCAAAACCGTACACTAAGGGAGGATTTTTGGATATTCAGGCTCTAAAGGGGTCTTAAGGGGGTTAAACCTGAATTTCATTGAATAACAATATCTCACGAGTGGTTTCATTTGTGGATGTGATACTCGGCATATAAACTAATCAATAAAAATAAGCAGACATGTGTCTAAGGGTTTTTCGATGTGGTGTATTATTATGAGGTGAAAGGGGTGAAAAGTGGGGGTTGAAGGATTCTTAACGGAGCGTGTAGGCCTATCTCTTAAACGACATAGGCGAGAAATTTGAAACGCAGCAAAAAACATCAGCTAAAAAGATAAGTAAGTCGGTGTTCGACCGTTTTTTCATAAATTAATTTAAGGGGCCAATGGAGTGGGGTGAAATTCTGGGGGAAAAAAGGAGAGAAAGTGTCCTAACTGACTAACTCACTCACCAAACTCAGGGGAAAAAGACAGCTTTAAAAATAAGTTAATAGGTGTTCAAGCGTTTTATCATCAATCCAATATAAGGGGCCCATGGGGAGGGGTGAAATTCTGGTAAAAATAATTGAAAGAAAATGTCCTGTCTGACTCACTCACTCATCACGCCCAGCGAAAACTATTAAAGCTGGAAAATTGAAATTTTGGGAATATGTTCGCTGTATGTCGAAAACGTCAACTAAGGAATCATTTTTGTTTATTCGGGTTTTAAAGAGATGTTAAGGGGGTAAACGTGAATTTCATTGAATAACGATATATCATGAGTTGTTTCTTAGGGGATGTGATATTCGGTATATAAACTAATCATTAAAAATAATCAGACATATGTCTAAGGGTTTATCGATGTGGTGTATATTATGAGGTGATAGGGGTGAAAATTGGGGGTTGAGGGATTCTTGACGGAGAGTGTATCTCTTAAAGGACATAGGCGAGAAGTTTGAAATTCGGCGGGAAAAGAACAGCTTAAAATACAAGTAAATAGGTGTTCGACTGTTTTTTTTCCATAAATCCAATTTAAGGGGCCCTTGGTGAGAGGTGAAATTCTGAAAAAAAAAAAAAACAGGAAAGAAAGTGTCCTAACTGATTGACTCACTTACTCACTCATCAAACTCAGGGGGAAAACAGCTTTAAATAAGTACATAGGTGTTCGACAGTTTGTTTCATAAATCCAATTTAAGGGGTTCATGGGGAGGGGTGAAATTATCAAAAATAAATGAAAGGAAATGTCCTGACTGACTCACTCACTCATCATAGCCCAGCCAAAATTATTAAAGTTAGAAACATGACATTTTGGGGATATGTTCGTTGTATGTCGAAAACGTCCACTAAGGAAAGAGTTTTGAATATTCAGGTTCTAAATAGGTGTTAAGGGGGGTAAACGTGCATTTCATTGAATAACCATATCTCACGAGTGGTTTCATTTGGGGATGTGATTCTTGGCATATATAATAATCATTAAAAATAAGCTGACACATGTCTAATGGTTTCTCGATGTAGTGTATATTATGAGGTGAAAGGGATGAAAAGTGGGGGTTGAAAGATTCCTAACGGACCGTGTATCTCTTAAACGACATACGCGAGGAGTTTGAAACTCGGAGGAAATAAATCAGCTTAAAAATAAATAAATAAATAAATAAATAAATAAAATAAATATGTGTTCGACCGTTTTATCATAAATCCAATTTAAGGGGCCTATGGGGAGGGGTGAAATTCTGGAAGAAAAACGTCCCCTAAGGAAGGATTTTTGGATGTTCACTCTCATCGACCAACCCAAACGATTAAAGTTAGAAGAATGATATTTTGGGGATATGTTTGTTGTGTGTCGAAAACGTCTACCAAGGAGGGATTTTTGGATATTCAGGTTCTAAAGGGGTTTTAATGGGGTTAAACCTGCATTTCATTGAATAACAATATGACACGACTATGACGCGAGCGAAGCGAGGCTAAAAATGAGATGATGTGCGTCTATGTATTACTCAATCACGCAAGTACCACTGGTCCGATTTACATGAATTTTACATGGAAGTAGCTGATTTACCTGGTTAACATATAGGTTACTTTTGATTTCAATACTTTGTACTATTTAAATATGGCGACCATTTTAGTGACTTCACTACACCCTTTGGTTTAAAACTTTCATATTTCCATTTCAAATACAAAGAGAACGCTAAGAAATAGCAAACTTTTGATGGTATATACGAGGTTAAAAATTACATTTTCTATCCGAAAGGTATCTCCAACCGTTAGCGAGTAAAACCTAAATTTGTGCTATAAAACAGGTCAACGCCGAGCGGTGTAGTTGGACAAAATGTTCCATCCTTAATCTCCCTCTGCGCAGCACCTCGCCTATCCCCTGTTTTAACTGTGACCTTCATTTTTAATTTATTTATGACGCGTAGCGAAGCACGGGTACTTCAGCTAGTTTTATATGAAAGACCCTGTATAGATGGACAAAACAACACGTAACTAAGAGCTTATGTTCCTATAGCAACTTATAGATGATGCTACTGACTTATACATAGATGGCGAACAATGCAATGAATAAGAAAGGGTTTGTTGAACTGTTAGAGGCCAAAGAACGAACAATCCTGAAAAAGATCCTAGAACCAGTCAGAGAAAATGGAGAGTACAGGAGGCGACATAACAACGAACTCTACATACGTGTAGAAAGAATAACGGACTTGATGCGGAAAAGGAGAATTAGTTTCTATCGCCACATAACACACATGAGCTAGCAGAGACTGACCAACCGCATATTTTCCTACTTTGTAGACAAGGAAACCAAGGGACCATGGTTCTCTGAGATAGAATAAGATCTTATAGAAGTAGGGAGTTCGCTTGAGGACATTCAAGAACGTCTTCCTCTCGAGAAAGAACTTAGAGCACACCAGCGATTCCAAGAGAAGCCAAAACTGAGAGCAGGCAAGAAGTGGATGGCTGACAGAAAGGAAGCGCACAGGAAACGGATGAAGGAAGTTGGTTGGTTCTTAAGTTTAGGGGCTGCGACAACGCGGTCATGTAGCCCCGTGTACTTTGGGTGTGTGTAGAATCTGTCTGATAACCGGTGTTAATTTTGATGACTGTATTAGTCTTTGTTATCGTTTTTTTTTTTTTAAATTTAAGTACTGCAACTTAGATTTTTTCAAATAGTTTCTAATTTTGCCGCCAAGCGCCACCGTCAATGACTACTAGGCCAAGTTCAGAACTAAGCTACTAGACGCCACCGCAGTCGGCTTCTTGGCAACGAACGTAGAAACCAAAGAGCGTTGTTTACATTCTTAACCTATCCAATTTAGCTTCACACAGGTGCAATTAGTGGAAGGTTCTTTAACATGCCATAAATCTATGACATGGGACCGCCGGCTTTACTTCCCCTCCGAAGGAAGGCATACTGAGAGATTTTTAACGCTCTTAAAAAATCCGACGGCTTCGGCCGGGTTTGAACCCGCTATCTTGGGCATAGAAGCTCAGCATGCTACCGACTACGCCACCGAAGCCGTCTCGGATGAAGGACTACTGGGAAAAGATTAAAGCTCAAAGAAGGAAACAGTTGAAGTAACGTGGTCCATAGCTGGCCGAAACGAAGAAGAAGAAGAAGAAGCAGAGGAAGAAGATGGCGAACACTGGTTGCCATGGTATCGGAAAATGTAGGACGCTGATTACAGATAAACTAAAATTTCCCACCCTTCATTAACTATAGCGATCTCGCGTTCCACAGTTTGTGTACCATTGTACTTCATTCGGTCACAAATTACAATTCCGTGTTTGTTTCTTTGTTCTAGTGCACATGGCCCCTCAGGAAGTTCACAGCAGTTGGCGGAAGGTAACGTCAAAATTGATTACCTACAAGGGCAGGTGTTAAAAGTAGAACGCAAAATTCTGCCATTTCCGGGTGCGATTTCCTGAGAAAGAAACTGCAAGTACACTTGATGTTGTATCAGAGCCCTTCGATATGTAGCGGCTAGCATTTATTGCTGTCACCCAGAGGTCCATGCTCAATTCCTGGTTATGCCAAGAAATTTAATTCTGGTCTGAGGGCTGTAACCGGGTTCACTCAGCCTTGGGAGGCAAAACTGTACAGAGGTGAGTTCGATTATCACCTTCGTCATCTTGGATGATGATGATGATAATTGTTGTTTTATGGGGTCTAACATCTACGTTATCGGCCCCTAATGGTCTGGGTGATAGAGAAAATGACAATTTAAACGGAAACCATAACAAATATTAAGCTGAACTGAAAATACTGTTGCGTGCCACCCCCTAGTGGCACTTCCGTAATTGGATTACGGTGGGTAGAAGCACAACACAAATTGTTCCTTTAAAGAAACGTATTAGCTTTATTGCGGGCTAGAAAGATACACCACACAATAGCAAATACAAGCAATTAGTATCTCACTCTAGTTTCCTCTTTTAGGGAACACTTGCCTTTCACTTGTCAATAAGCCACAGAAGTTAATCCCTCCTAATGGGACCGGTGGCCTCGGTAGAACTACCTGCAACACTTCCTTGAATACACAAGCTACAGTTATTTACGATAGCCAGTCACTCACCACTACACTCTGCTTCGCTGTCCGCTGGCTAGGGAAACAGCCCCCGGCGCTTTCGCAAATCACCACAATATCTCTGTCGCACTAGGTAAACACACACTCTTCAAATCTAGTCCCTCCGTAGGCTTCACACTCCTTCGCTGTCATGAGAATCAGCTTCACTAGGGTTTCGCAAGTCACGTCACCAACAACTGTCGCTCAGGTAAAAGCACGCACTAGCTCAAAAACACTCTCCACCTCGCTGGCCAGGTCGCTCTTATATAGCAGGCTGGTGACTCAATGAATGCTTCTAGACCCGTCCAGGATTCACGGTTTCTCGAGATTTCCATCACTGGCTGGGTCACGAATATTCTGGACCATCCCTTTGTCCGCGCAGCCCGTTGCGTAAGGCGCACGTAATACACTGAGGCAGAGCACAGCCTGGGGCAGCTGTGACTCATACGGCGAGGCGACAAAACAAACTCACAGCCGTTACAATACTTACAAAATGGAACTCAGATTGAAATGACTCAGAAAATGTAGAATGGAAATACATAGAAAAGGTAATTTAGATGGTAAATACTCACAAAAGGAATACGCACAAAATGTAGTTGAGGTTCAAAATACTTACAAAATGCAATGTAGATTCGAAATACTCACAAAATGCAACTGAAATTCAAAATACTTACAAAATGCAATTGAAATTGAAAATGCGTACAAAATGCAATTGAGGTTCAAAATACTTACAAAATGCAATTGAAATTGAAAATACACAATGCAAGTTAGATTGGAAAAGGCCGGTTCAGATTCAAAATTCTCACAAAGTGCAATTGGAATTCAAAATACCTACATACCGGTAATGCAATTGATATTGAAAATGTAACAAAAAGTATTGTAGATTCAAAATACTCACAATATGTGAAAGCCCACGATTCAAAATACTGTAGTGACAAAATGCAATTTAGATTAAAAATACTTACAGAATGGAGTTTAGAGTTTAGAATACTTACAAAATGCAATGTAGATAGAAAATACTTACAAAATGTGGTTGAGATTTAAAATCCTCACAAAATGCAATTTAGAGACACGGGGAGCCAATTCATAAAAACAGGGTGGGAATCGGGAAAAGGAACTATAATGAAAAGAAAAAAGAAGGCTGATCCTTAGAAGCATGAGGGATCAGAAAAGATGAGACAAGGGACAATTAATGTATAAAAGTAGCATTAAGAACTTCAATTAAGTGTGCTGATTCTACCGGATGCTATCACTTCCCTTTATTTCACTTGAAATTGCTACAAAACATATTAAGGATTGGAATACATAAATAAACAGGGTGTAATTGATATGATGGAGGTCCGTTACACTGGTGATAGAAGAGACTATTCCAAGCTTCCTAGGTAAAAAATTTGTCACCTATATTGAAATTGAAAATTAATCATTAAAAAGTCAATGTTTTTATTTTTTTCAGAAACTAATCAAGCAGATAGTGGTGCAGCAGGCTGGGGGAAACTGGGCGGAGCGAGGTGTGACGACGCGTGGAGGGGAAGGTGTTACGTAATCGGAGCATTGACCTGACCGGTTGACTTAAGGGGTGGTAGGCTATCAGCTGATATGAGGATAAGCGGCAACGTCTCGTAAGAAAATGTGTATTGCCGTTGTTCTTGTTGTTGTTGTTGTTGTTGTTGTTTTTGACAACGCACGCAATGGCTTGGGACGTTAGGACCGGTAGTATTGTGTAGCCTACTTTGTACGTGTGGAATTCATTGATTGATGTTCATGTATAAAATAATTTCGATACTCAGCCATGGCGTATCATTGGCGTCCTTGTCGGACCTTCTCTTGACTAGTTTCTGAACATACTAAAAACATTCACTTAATGAAATACAGTCTGACAAAATTCCGACATTCCGTAGTCTGTTCAGAACTAGGCATTTAAGACGGAAGTAAAATACTTGATGTTTTGTTTGAGAGGCTTGGCGATTTGGTCATTTAGCCCCATGCAGCTGGGTGTGATTGATTGATTGATTTTATTTTCACGGCTACACTTAGAACTTAAGAGCTCCTTTACAGTAACGCCCTACATAAAATAAGATTAGGGCTTATAAAGATTTCACTTACATTCACAATAAAAATAATCATAGTCTAACAATTATAGTAACAAAAAGATAGTAACAATACAATAATAATAATAATACTAATGATAATGGAAAAATTATATACAAAAGAGTGAGAGTGCATACAGACTATCAGCCCGAAAAACAAACACCATATACTGTACAAGAAAAGCTATTAAAGTAGACAAGTTGTCAGCTATTGTCCTTGTGTTATAATTGAACTTAATAAAAAGTATTTTAACATAATACAGTAATCAAATGTGAGAGGTATACTGCTCCAAGATGTCTTTTGAAAGCTGCAGTGCTTGCAATGTTGACGAACTTATATAAATCGAAGGTGTTGAAGAGGCGTGAGGCGGTGCAAACAAAAGATTTATTGAACTTCATGGTTCAGTGTATAGGAATCTGGAGTGTTAATTTTGTGTATCTATTTTCTCGATTATGAACAGAATTCATTGGTGTAAACGGGGTTTTGGTATGTAATATTTTATGTGTCAGAATGGCAACTGATAACTGCCTGCGCACGTGGAGTTTCAGCCATTTTAGCTGCACGTAGTAAGGTGTGATATGTTCATCTCGCTTTACATCCAGAATGTACCGAACACATGCATTCTGGACTCTTTGTAATTTGATGTTCTGTGTTTCTGGTAAATCATTGTATACAGCAGAGCCATAATCAATGATTGGAAAAATGAGAGTTTGGGTACAAATTGTGGGATAACCTGTGTTTTTGTGGTTTCTGTAGTAATGTGGGTATTTGTAATTCAGGTGAGGATTCGGAAGAAGGCGCCGGCCCCGTGGTGTTGGGGCAGCGCAACTGCCTCTCACCCGGAGGCCCTGGGTTTGATTCCCGGCTCCATCAGGGATATTAGAAACTGACGTGAGGACTGGAACGGGATGCACTAAGCCTCGTGAGGGCAATTGAGAAGCTGTCTGACAGTGAGGCAGTGCCCCAGTCAGGAAAATCAAGATTAGTGGCCGAGGGGACCCGATGCACTGACCACGCGTCACCCTAATATCTGCAGGCCAAATGGCTGGACAGCGGTCGCTTGGTAGGCCTAGGCTATTCATGGGCTGCACTGCCAGCGGTTATGGTTATTGGGAAGAAGGCGGCCGTGACCTTAGGTTAGGAACCATCCCGGCATTTGCCTGGGGTAGAAATGGAAACCCATGGGAAACTACTTCCAAGATTTAATACTAGTACGGTACCACATGTACATAATTGTGAATTGTCCCATCCCATCTGCAGCCCTGGGGTGGCCATAAACTGGAGAGGGGGGTGTTGATTTATTGGCCAATCAACAATGTACATACATATGAAAATACACGAAAATGAAAATAAAATACAAATACATTGTTATAATACAGTGTTATTATTATTATTATTATTATTATTATTATTATTATTATAACAGTAAAGGAAATATAGCGAGTTGGTCGGCCCTACCAAAAGGCAATGGCAGTAGAACGGGTAAATACCTTACCTATCATTGTCTCAAGTTCGGACGTGATCCCAAGTACCTTGCTCCAAGGCCATAAAGAACTGGATCTGGATACTCATCTGTAGAAACTAATGCAGAAGGCAGTAGTTCTCTCAACATCCCGACTCGTCCGGAAGTTCTTGGGTAGTGATTTCGACTTTCCAGCTTAGGAGTGGCTTTTTCAGTACAGTAACTATACTTTGGTTCCCTGAAGCCCACATAGATATGTTGTGATGTACCAGCAATGTGCTATAAGTTATTTACTGTATAATACAATACTAATAATTAAATGATAGCGAGGCTGTGTAGCTTAGGTAGTGCAGTGCTATCCTTCTCGACGGTTCGATCTAGGCTCAGTCATGTTATAAATGCCGATGGATGTAATGGCACGTACATGAGACTCTGTGAACACACCATTCCGGAATCTCGACATGCCCGAAAAAAATAATTAATAGTGTGTCTAATAACGTATTCTTCCTCTTTCTTCGAATGAGCCAACTATGGACTACGTAGGTTAACCAAAATGGTTTTCAGCTTGATGAGTTGTGATTGGTTTCACGTTCTCAAGAGTCTTCTTCCTAGCCCATATATCTCCTTCATTTTATGACTTTGAAATTGTTTAGCAGCTTCTGACCGCTTTGGTCTCTGCCCTTTTTTAAGCTTAATCTGTGGGTCTTCTTTTAACATACTATTATTATTACACTGAAGAAAATGGAAATTGCAACACCATGAAGGCATTGGTCATTTGTGTTGATTTTCAAGATATAGAATGATGCCATGTAGGTATATAAACGATCAAAGTTTCAGACCCATTGGATTGTTGCTACAGGTCTCCCCACGTGATTGGTCGCGGAGGAATCAACTCTAGTATACGGACTCTGGTATAGCGTAGTTGACTTGCAGTCTGTGCAGTGAAGTGTTCCCTGTCAAACATGCCTCGACGACAGAGAAGAGCACGCTATCAACAACTGTCGCCGTTTGAGAGGGCTCGGATAATTGGGCTGTGTGAGGCTGGATTATCGCTAAGGACTGTCGCTGCACGTGTTGGCCGACAGGCATCTACGGTACAACGTGTATGGCAGCAGTGGTCAAATGAAGGTACCCACACTCGTAGACCTGGCACAGGCCCAGCGCGACAGACAACTGTGAGAGAGGATCGCCGCATCATTCGGATGGCCTGGATGGAACCCCATGCAACAGCAGCGCAAATTCAGCAGCTGTGGCACCCCACGTTACACAACAAACAGTTGGTAATCGCCTGCGTGCAGCTGGCTTACGATCCCGTGTCCCTGCAGAAGGTGTTCCATTGACCCCACAACAGCGACGTGTAAGGCTGGCCTGGTGTCGAGAATGATCGACGTGGGTCGACGAATAGCATAGGGTCGTCTTTAGTGATGAATCGCGCTTCTGTCTTGCCCGTAGTGATCGCCGGGATCGTGTGCGCCGACGTACCGGGGAGAGGGGCCGCCCAGACCTTATTGTCGAGAGGCACACAGGGCCAACACCAAGCTTTATGGTCTGGGGAGCTATTGGCTTTAATGTGAAATCACAATTAGTGCTTGTTGAGGGCACTATGACTGCTCGCCAGTACGTTTAGTTTAGTTAGTTAGTTAGTTATTGTTGTTTTAAGGGGCGAAACTACGATGTCATCTGCTCTTAAACAGTACGTTTATAGGGTACAGTACTCAATCCAGTGGTTGTCCCTATGATGGCGAATATTGCTAATGGGATGTTTCAGCAGGGCAATGCCCGGGTTCACACTGCACGCATCTCCAGAGAAGCTCTCCACGACATCACAAACTTAGAATGGCCCGCCAGATCCCCGGACCTCAGTCCTATTGAGCATGTGTGGGACATGATGGGTCGTCAACTGGCCAACCGTCTTCAACCACCCACAACTCTGGAACAACTGACGCGTGCAGTGCAGCAAGCATGGGGCACAATTCCTCAGGAAGCGATCCAGGGCCTTATTGACTCCATGCCTCGCCGAATTCATCAATGTATTGCAGCTCGTGGTGGGCACATCCTGTAATGATTGTTGTCCAAACTTGCGGTCAGAGGGACCTGAAATTTTGATCATCGAATCACAACCGAACACTCGTCCTGCATGTTCAATTGCAGCAATGTAGCACCACTTCTTCTCGGTGTTGCAATTTCCATTTTCTTCATTGTATTATTATTATTATTATTATTATTATTATTTGTAGTAGTAGTGGTCCCGGGATGGTTTTGTCAAGAAGACAGGGTGTGGTTTTTTAGTGGGTAAGAATCCCACACTCTTGAGGAGTGTGGACCCTTCTCAAGGTCTTATGCAAGATTTTTCCTCTTCCTCCGTAAAAAAATAAGTTGTAGTATTAGACTATTAAACCATGTGAGATCTGTGCTGGACAAAACGGAGGCAGACAGGTTTTTCTCCGGGTACTCCGGTTTTCCCTGTCAAAATTTCATTCCAGCAACACTCTCCACTATCATTTCATTTCATCTGTCATTCATTTAATCATTGCCCCAGAGGAGTGCGTCAGGCCTCGGCAGCCGGCACAGTTCATATCCTCGCCGCTAGATGGGGGCTTCATTCATTCCATTCCTGACCCGGTCGGAGACTGGAAGCAGGCTGTGGATTTTCATTCATTAGACTATTAAACAAATTATATGAGTTTATGTCTTTACTGAACATTATTTCTTTTTAAGTAGAGTTCCAATTGTTAAGGACGTTCAGGAAATAAATATTTTGGTAACAATGATGATGGACGAGATTTGCAAGAGTGTTGTGATGGTTGTTGTTAATTCATTTTAGGGGCTTGGGACATTTGTTTATCAGCCCAGTTTACTTGGGTGAGTGTTGAATTTGCCTGATAAACTGTGTTTCTGTGGTGGCTGTAGTAGTATGTGTAGCTGTAGTTATTAGGGTCGTGAATGAGGTTGGTGTCTCGGAACTCCGAGTACCATAGTATCCCGAAGAATCCGGGGAAATCCAAACTCAGGATAGCCACTGTCGGTGCTGAGTTAGGACCTCCAGTCACCAGACTTGCTGCTATCGCGGTGCGCGATTAGACGCGCAAGGCTACACCGCGGCGGTAGTAAAGAAATCATCCGTGGTCTTATGATAGGACATCCGAACTTGAGCATCGTGGGATGCCACGGGAAATCATCTTGTGGTGATGGGAAGTAAGGAAGCTTGTGGTTTTACAAGACCATAAATATCGTGATGATGAGCCACGGGAACTCCGTTTTACGTCCGGTCCGCCGTGGTGAGAGGCCAACAGCTGGACCGCTGCGCCATTACGCCCAGACTTGCATATCGGCCGGTAATGGTAATCTGTCCAAACACTAACACCACATGTTGATGATGATAATAATAATAATAATAATAATAATAATACTAATAATAATAATTATTTATTTATTTATTTATTTATTTATCGTATGGCTTTTAGTGCCGGGAGTGTCCGAGGACATGTTCGGCTCGCCTGAGTTGTAGCTGCTTCCAGCGGACACCCTAAAGGGTGAGCTACGAGTTCCGTTCAATTTCAACTAGTTCCAACTTTCGGCACCAGATATCAATGATACCTAGTGGTGAACGTTGGAACTTTGATAGAGCGTTCTGACGAAATCTAACCCAACAAATTTTGCTTTACACAAGTTTAGTCTGTGAAAGGATCTTTTACATGCCATAAATCTATGACATGGGACCGCCGGCTTTACTTCCCCTCCGAAGGAAGGCATTCTGAAGGATTTTAACGCTCTTAAAAATCCGACGACTTCGGCCGGGTTTGAACCCGCTATCTTGGGCACAGCAGTTCAGCATGCTACCGACTACGCCACCGAAGTCATCAGTCTTTTGACTGGTTTGATGCAGCGCTCCATGTCTCCCTGTCTTGAGTTAATCGTTTCATCTCTACATAGTTACCACACCCTACATCCGAAGCAATCTGTTTAACATATTCTACCCTTGGTCTACCCATACAGTTCTTGTCCTCAACCCTTCCTTCCATAACTAAGCTTACTTTTCCTGGGTGTCTTACTATGTGTCCTACCAACCTATATCTTCTCTTCATTAGCAGTCGACAGAAACATCTCTCCTCTCCCACTCGTCTTAATACCTCTTCGTTTGTCACCCTATCTACCCATCTCATCTTCATCATTCTCCTGTAACACCACATTTCAAATGCTTCAATTCTCCTCTTTTCTGCTGCACCAATAGCCCAAGTTTCACTTCCATAGAGTGCCACGCTCCAAACAAAGGTTTTCAAAAATGAATTCCTAATACCTAAATCTATATTCGATGTCAACATATTCCTTTTTTGTAGAAAGGCTTTCCTTGCCTGAGCCAACCTACTTTTTATATGCTCTTTGCTTCGTCCATCACTGGTTATTTTGCTTCCTAAGTAACAGAAGTCTCCTACTTCATTCAGCTTTTCACCTGCCAATTTGATGTGCATAGAGGTTTCTGATTTATTTCGGCTGCATTCCAGTAATTTTGTTTTACATTTATTAATTTTCATCATGTATTCATTCCGTAAGACGGAGTCCATACCATTCAAAAACTCATTCAAATCCTCAGACGTGTCGGCCAAGATGACGATGTAATCAGCAAATCTAATAGGCTAATAATAATAATAATAATAATGAAAAAAAAATCCACAGCCTGCTTCCAGTCTCCGACCGGGTCAGGAATGGAATGAATGAAGCCCCCATCTAGCGGCGAGGATATGAAATGTGCCGGCTGCCGAGGCCTGACGCACTCCTCTGGGGCAATGATTAAATGAATGACAGATGAAATGAAATGATAGTGGAGAGTGTTGCTGGAATGAAATCTTGACAGGGAAAACCGGAGTACCCGGAGAAAAACCTGTCTGCCTCCGTTTTGTCCAGCACAGATCTCACATGGAGTGACCGGGATTTGAACCACGGATCCAGCGGTGAGAGGCCGGCGTGCTGCCGCCTAAGCCACGGAGGCTTCAATAATAATAATAATAATAATAATAATAATAATAATAATAATAATAATAATGAAAAATGAAAATCCACAGCCTGCTTCCAGTCTCCGACCGGGTCAGGAATGGAATGAATGAAGCCCCCAGCTAGCGGCGAGGATATGAAATGTGCCGGCTGCCGAAGCCTGTCGCACTCCTCTGGGGCAATGATTAAATGAATGACAGATGAAATGATAGTGGAGAGTGTTGCTGGAATGAAATTGTGACAGGGAAAACCGGAGTACCCGGAGAAAAACCTGTCTGCCTCCGTTTTGTCCAGCACAGATCTCACATGGAGTGACCGGGATTTGAACCACGGACCCAGCGGTGAGAGGCCGGCGTGCTGCCGCCTAAGCCACGGAGGCTTCAATAATAATAATAATAATAATAATAATAATAATAATAATAATAATAATAATAATAATAAGAGTCAGCATGCGTAGTTCTGGTGGTAGAGTGCTAACCTTCCCGAGGGTGCGATCTACGTTCAGTCATGTAGTAAATGAATGGGATCTAATACGATCATGTCCATGGATTTCATGGCACATACAAGAAATCCTACGTACATAAAAGTCTGGCAACTCGACATACCAAATGGAAACATAAAAGAAGTTAGTGTGTCTAAAAGCCTATTATTATTATTATTATTATTATTATTAGTGTTATTAATATTTTTATTACAGTTGTTGCACTATCTTCGCACAAAGATTGACCAACATTTCCTTAAATTAATTTACCAAATCTTTAAGATTTCTATTTTCTATGCATAGTCCATGAGGCTGGCAAAATCCTAGACAGAGCCACCATCACTAGTCATGTAGCCACTCCCCATGAAGGTGTAAATCAGCTGTTCATAGGCTCGGATTGTGTATGTCAATGCCTTTGGCAGACAATGCGAGTAGGTCACTCGACTTCCGACTCTTTTCAACATTCCTCAGCGTAGGAGGGGAGGGCGATGGGGAGAAGTCAGCTGTGCTGCTGAGGGGAACGCAGCCTATGCACTTTTCCAAGACAGTGACCGACGATTTTTGTGATTTAATTCCACCTACACTAATTAAGATACGACTAAATTTCATGAAGATATTTGCTTAGAATAGTCTCTTCTATCACCAGTGTAATGGACTTCCATCAAATCAAATACACCCTGTATAACTCAACTTCAAATGCATCGCCATGATGACTTGTTTCACACAATTTGATTGTTTTTGCTGCCAACATTAACAACCAACACTTCCTAAATCCTGATAGGAACTATATTGAAAGGAAAAAGATGGCTGATCCCTAGAAATGAAAGATGATACAAGGGCCAATTGAGGCAGGAAAGGAAGAGACTCCCTAGGCCTCTGAAACCCTAATACCGTCAAGGTCGGAAAATAACAAGAGTTGACCAAGGGAGGCCGACAGAAAAGAAGACGGAGAGGAGCCTGGCACAAGTAAGAGGAAGCAATGCCGGACTCAGCTGGGGACCCGTGGTCGCCAACCCATGTCCTACTAGATGCCCCGGTCAATGCATGTGAGATTTTCGAAGTGAAATGCCATGTCCTGTGGTTCAGATTCCACGTAAAAAGGAGGTCCCGTGGCTCATGATCGCGAGATTAACGGTCACGTTAAACTACAAGCTTCCTTCCTACTAGATGCGAGCCCCTGGGGGGTGATTACCCTGCACTTCTTCAGGCAAATGCTGGGAAGGTACTTAATTTAAGGCCATGGCCGCCGCCTTCCCAATCCTCACCTGCATTACAGATACACACAATAATACAACCATAACAAAAAATACTGATTATCAGACAAAAAATCCACACACACCCAAGTACAAGGGGCTACTTGACCACGGTGTCCGAGACAATCCACTGAAACAACAACAACAACACAACAACAACAACAACAAAAACTGATTTAGTAGCCTTAACATGTAATTTGTTGTTGTTAATTCATATACGGGCTATGCGACAATGTGGGCATTTAGCACTGAGTACTGTAATTGGTTATCTGTAGAATTTGTCTGATAACCTATGTTATTGTGATGTCTGTACTAGTGGGTGTATTTGTAATTCAGATGAACATTGGGATGAAGGCGGTCGTGGCGTACAGTTAGGAACCATCCTGGAGTAGAAGTGGGGAAACCACGGAAATCCAACCACTTCCAGGTTGGCTGAGGTGGGAATCTAACCCATATCTTTTCAGTTCTGCCTCACGAGTGTATTTCATTCCAGCCCTCAGACCAGAATAGAGTGTCTTGTCAGAGTTGGGAATCGAATCCATTTTTCTCGGGTGTTAGCCAGGAATGCTAGTCACTACACCATACAGTGGACGTACTGTTTGTGTTGGTGGTCGTTGATCTTATGATCATATATCCCTTGTAGTTGGGCTCGTATGGAATGTACGAGAACAGCTCAAAAAATAAGTTTCACTTCTCAGTTATAGCCATTTATTACACCACCTATACAACAGCAACACGCCTATAACGACATACAATGCAACGTCACTTTTCAACTTAGTTTCCAAGAGACTCCAAACATTTCTGCGAACGTACAACCCAACTTGTCGATCCCGGATGCATAAAAAGTTCCTCCAGCGTTCTGCAACCACATACCTCCTCATCGGTATGGAAACGTCGACCACCGAGCTCCGTTTTGGGCTTACCGAACAGATGAAAGTCACATGGCGCTAGGTCGGGACTGTAGGGTGGGTGTTGCCGGACCTCCCACTTGAAACGCTGCAACAGCTCGAATTGCTGACACCACTTTACGATCCCTTGCCGGGAAATGGCCCGCTCCCCATACACAGCACTAATTTCACGATGAATGTCCGTGCAATTCTTCCTTTTGGCCCGTAGGAATCGGATTGTCGCACGCACCTCATATTTGGAGTGGACGTCCAGTCGACGCGCCATTGCTTTTGGCCGCTATTCACCCCATACAGGACGAGACACCACAACGACCTGCCTAACAGACGTGTGGGTGGTGTCTGTCCCTTTTTTTTTCGCACCAAATTTTTTTTCCGACGTCCAAACTGCAAGCTTGGTTGGCAATTTAAGTCGGTACCAACTCGACTTGCCGAAACTGTAACGTACCTTGATATTTTTCTCGGAGCTCGATGTAAAAGTCGCAAAACACGCCGTTGCAATTTGTACGAATATTTTTGGTGCGCTAAACGCATCAAATTTCTATCCGTGTAACTTGCAAAAAAATTGGTCTGGTTTTGTACGTTTGGTTATTTTGTGATTGCGTTGTTAGTGATACCATTTTTCTTAACAATTTCGATTCTGTGACACCCCCAAAGCCAAACTCTAGATCCGCGCCTGAAGATGGGCTACCCTAGTGGTGGTCCGGGCAGTGTGTATGAAGAGCCCGCTGATGAGCCTGACTTGGTGTACCGAGGTGAATCATCGAAAAAGACTGGCCAAAAAAAATTTTTTTTGGAGTGTAATTAATGGCTCTGAAAGTCAATATGCCATCTTTATAGCTTTCTTAGTTTCCAAATTCAAGATTTTGAGTGACATGGACTAAGCGTCTTATGGGGATAATAGAGCTGTTAATAAGAGATGTTCGGTTATCGATTCATTTGAAACGGTTAATCGACTGACCGTTCTATCGATACATTCATTAACAGAATAATCGATTAATTGATTTATGGACACGAGATGAGAAAATAAGTTTAAATGAGAGGTTATCGCTTAAGTTGAGTTACGTTTATTTTTGGAATGATGCACAGAAATGTATAAAAGTTACTTTTTGCCTAAATATACAAAGAGTCCTTCCTTGTTTATGTTAACAATAACCAAATAAGAGTCAGTGACAGTGGAAGGAAAAACATCAATCAAATTGGGAAGGGTTTCGAAAAAAGAAAACGAAGAATTTTCAGAAATGATTTTGTGTTCCTTGTTTAATGGTTACAATTTACGACAGAAACATTTTTGTTTTACTTGGATTTAGCCTAGTTTTTGACAAAGAAGATACATTATTTAAAAATATATTGATATATGAATCGCAGCCAATGACCATAAGCTGGCAGTTTTTATTGAACGCCCGAAGTTTCCAGACAAGTTCAATATATGATACAACTAGCAACCCGACCCGGCTTCGCCCGGGAACAGTTATGAATGCATTACGTGATAAGCGCTTTCTTTCCAATGTCAATGAACAACGACAAATATCCGTTTTACGTCTCGGCATGAGGGGTTTAAAATCACTGACTGGACTATTAATTATATTATCATGGAGATGCATGTGTAACAAATTCTTGTCAGACGTAATTTAAGAATGGCGAGGTGCATGAAACACAAACCCCTTCCGTCCAATCCTAACTTGACTGTGAATTTTTCAGAACGAAAAGGTCACAGGTGAAATGAAGAAAAGCCGAGTTGCACTTCCAGGGTACCTCCAAACACAACCACTCTTCCCTTAAGTTTTTAAGTCAACACGACTCGACAGTTTGCTGCTGACTGTATCTGGGGCAATAAGCTCGTCCGCTAGCTATGCTGTAACTGGGGTGATAGACTCACCCCTAGCTAGCTCGTAAACTGTCACCTCAGTAACTGAATGGAGATTGTTGGAAGAAATGAAAACGTAAAAACACTTACAGTAGGCGATGTATTGAAGATAGAGATATGCTCTCCGGGCTTATATTTTTTTAGAACTTTTCATGCTGAACAATTCTTACACTCCTAGTACGGTATATATATATATTTTAACGGGTTGCCCAGCGTAAGCTTAAAAAGCGCACGGACGCCAGTTTTTTTTCGACCTTTCCATTGAATTCGTTAGTGCTTGACTTCCTTTGGTCATAAATAAATTATTTTCAACAGAAAACTTCCTCGATATATCCTTTACAGAATGGTGAAAATCACGTCAAAATCCATCCATTGGTTCTCGAGTTTACCCGTAACATCCAAGAATCGGGGACTTGGTTTTATACTAACAAAGTAGAGATCTATTTTAATTAAATAAATGTCTGCAAAGTACATTTATTAATCAACAAAGCAATTAAACAATTGAGGCGCACTGTTCCAAAATCCACCTTATCCGTTTTAGCAAATTTTTCAGAAGACGAAAAGAAAAGGTTTCGTGTTAAACTCCAGTAAAATTCAAGTATTTATTCATGTTTATAATATCGAGATGTGGGCCCTTATTCATATATCTGCGATCTGCATACTACTCGTGATACACAAGGAAGATATTGACAAATTATGATTCGATAAGGAGAGTTCGGGAACTGTCATGGTGGATAAGGTCGGATTTTGGAAACTTAACTAAAATTGTATAATGATAACTTTCGTTATAAAGTGATATTATAATCGAAATTATTTTATTGTTTATATGTTCTTTAAAGTCATAAAATGTGTTAAGAATTAAGAAATATTTATCCAGAAAATAAGTAACGTGCGAGTAAAAACAACTGGAGCGAAATAATTGGGAACAGCATTGCCACCAGTTTCAAAGAATACACACTTATTATTATTATTATTATTATTATTATTATTATTAAGCCCGGAAGGAAGCCGTAGCACGCAAGATGGAGCTTTGGCAGCAGAGGTGGAATTACGATCACAGAGGAAGATGGACAGCTCGGCTGATACCGAGTCTGGTCGAGTGGACGAGTAGGAAACACGGAGAAATAAATTACTTTCTGACACAGATGTTGACAGGTCATGGCTACTTTCGGTGTTACCTTCATCGTATGGCCAAAGTAAGGAGTCCAGTTTGTATTTACTGCGAGAACGAACGAGATGACGTTTATCATACGTTTTTCGTCTGCGATCGTTGGGCAGCGGAGAAACAACAACTTGAAGCTGAGGTTGGTCCAATAACGCCGGACAATATAGTTGGCATTATGCTGAGAAACGAGCTCAGCTGGGATACGGTCGCTTTCTTTGTTGAGGTGGTCCTTCGTCAGAAGAAGTCGGATGGGGACTTGCTCGATTTAGTCGATTGAGTCTGCGATCCGCGGGCTATGAATGGAGAAGTAAGATGGTGCTTGTGAAGCAAAGAAAATGACTCCATCCTGAAGTAATACGAAAGTGGTCCCGGGATGGATTTTGTCAAGAGGACAGGGTGTGGTTTTTTAGTGGGTAAGAATCCCACACTCTTGAGAAGTGCGGACCCTTCTCAAGGTCTTATGCAAGATTTTTCCACTTCCCTCGTAAAAAAAAAAAAATAATAAAAATATTATTATTATTATTATTATTATTATTATTATTGAATATCCAAAAAAATCCAGAGGTGCATTAGGGTTGTAGATTAAAAACAAAGCAAATACAAATATTTCTAACATAGTTTACAAAAAATGTGTTGATGAAAGTGAGAAATTGTCCTAAACAGCACTGCCTCTTGAAAATATGGTACAGCTGTTTTAAAAGTTCCAGGTTAGAGCTATTATAATGGCATTGTAAATAGTATCTTTTCTTTTCAAAAACTGGACACTCAAATATAAGGTGACACCGATTGAGTCAGTCCACAAAATCATGAATAGTCATCTTTTGCTATTTGAAATCGATCAAATTAAGACTTGAATTTCCCATGACCAGTTAAAAATTGTGTGAGGACAAAGTTAGGCACTAATAATTTTGATAACAGTCAATTTTGTACTTACGGGAAGAATATTTCTCTTGTTACAGATCCTTTCAGGCTACATGTCCATGCGATATTACACTTACACAGCGTACATAAAACTTCATAAATATCGTGCTGACGACTTCTCCATAGAGCATTCTTTGAGATACGTTCCTCTTTCAGTGCCACATATATGGATAAGGTGGATTTTGGAAACATCATCTTAGGATAAGGCGGGTTTTGGAAACGACACCTGAATTCATGTTACATTTACATGGGATAAGGTGGGTTTAGAAACTATTTTCTTGTTGATAAAGTTGCTAAATCATATGATCTTTGGAGATGAGCGAAAAACTCAATTTTCCTAAAAACTGGAAAAGGCGGATTTTGGAACCGTGCGCCTTAATTATTCGACCAATTGATTATATTAAACGCACAATCGTTTAGTTGTTATTAGTAGGAATTAATCGATTAAAAGGACCAGCGCTAGGGAATAAGGTATCCTGAGACTCTGCCTAGCTTCTGAAGATCAGACCAGTCAGCAATACCGCGGCTATTTACGAAGTTCCAGTGTGTGTAACGCTACACTGTGCTATCAGCAAACATCCCAGTCTCGGTAAATATTTTGCGGGCACACAGCTGCACCGTGAAAACACTGTTCAGCGCCGCTACTCTGGTTACTCTGTATCAACAGGAGACAAACACCGCCCCTGTGGAGACTGCCTTATTTACAACGTTTGGGACAATACGCAGTCGAGTCGCATTACAAGCGGTAGAGGTGATGATGAACATTCTCGTTTTAAAGGGCTTTACTTCTACGTTATCGGCCCCTAATGAAATGAAATGTTACGAAATGAAAGGATGATAATAAACACAGACCACTGCCAGAGACAGGGGCGAATATAAGACTACAACAAGTAGTTCCGTAAAGAACTATACAGCCTATTTTCATATATCCTACTTATGTTAATTGCCACTATCAACATACAAAATATCAGTTTGATTGCTGCAATAGATCCGTAGATATTGAGAAAACTCTAATATTTCGGATGGTCGCCATGTTGGATTTTTATATATGTAGGTCTTAAGAGTTATGAACAGTTACATAAAGATTATTGTGTACGTGTAGTATTCAAACTTCAATCGCAAGATTAGGATACAAGAAGTATAAACGAGTTTTTAATATTTCGCACAGCTGCCATCTTGTGGTTATGGAAACAATTGAAATAAATTAGATGCCAGTGGATTAACATTTGTATAAGGATTTACTGTACCAAGTGTCACTGCACTCGGATGGTTAAATTGCGAGAAACGACCATGTGAATATTTATACTTCCCGTCACTGCCATGTTAGATTTGTGATCACCAGGTTATTGAAAGTTATTGAAGTGAACTTATGTTCATAGCCCCTATGAACATTAAAAAGTCAGTTTGATTGCTGTAATAGATTCGTATTGAGATCCATCTGAATATTTCGGATGGTCGCCATGTTGGATTGTTATATGTATAGGCCATAGAGTCATGTATCATTAAAGGAAAATTATGGCGCAGGTTCATTATTCAAACGTTCACTTAGATCGCATGATTACGACACAAGAAATAAAACTTAATTTTAAAATTCGCAGCCGCCATCTTGAGGTTATGTAAACAATTTACCTAAATTATACACCAGTGCATTACAATGTGTATACACATTTCCTGTACCAAGTTTCATTGCATTTGGATCATGAAATCGCGAGAAAGGTCTATTTAAAAATTTCAATTTGCTTCGCCGCCATATTCGTTTTGTAGTTAACCAGTTTTTGAAAGTCTTATAGGTGAACTTCCAATAGTGCTCTTTATCTCCGTACAAAATTTCAGGGTGATACCGCTAATAGTTTCAGAGATATAGAATGCCGGTGGAATATTTCGCACAGCCGCCATCTTGAGGTTATGTAAACAATTGAACGAAGTTAGATGTCGGTGCATTACAATGTGTATGAACGTATACTGTACCAAGTTTTATTGCGTTTGGTTGGTTAAATCGCGAGAAACGTCTATTTAAAAGTCGCAACTTAGATTGTCCGCCATGTTGGTTTTTTAGTTACCAGGTTTTTGAAAGTCTCATAGGTGAACTTCTAGTAGTTCCCTTTATCACCGTACAAAATTCCAGGGTGATATCGGTAATAGTTTCGGAGATATTGCATGCTGGTGAAATAATTCGCACAGCCGCCATGTTGGATTGGTGAGACGTAACAAAAGTTGAATGGCACGGTGGGGGTCGTCCGGAATAGTGATATGAACTTACCGAGTTTCATTGACATCGCTCCAGCCGTTTAGAGGTTATTGGGGGGAGGGGACACACACCAGTACACACACCATCACACACACAGACAGACACACGGACAAAATGTGATCTCATAAGCCTATTTTGTCATAAATGAAAATAGGCTAAAAATTAAGAATGTGTTGTTTTGATAAAAGCATAAAATAATTCTAAATTTGGTTGTAGCCAAATCTTAACTTATTGGCTAAGTTAAAACCAATATTAAGATTGAAATTAGACTACCTCGTGGTGTAGTGGCTAGCCTTCTTGGCTGCCACCCCGGAGGTCCGAATTCGATTCCCAGCCCTGCCACGACATTTTAATTCTGGTCTGAGGGCTGGAACGGGGTGCACTCATCCTTGTGAGGCAAAACTGAGAATTCCACAGTACGGTACTTTTGAGAAATAAATTATCAATAAAAAAAAGTTTACCTTTCTGCTTAATAATAAAATGACAAATATTTAGATATTTGCCATTCATACTACAAAGGCCGTAATAGAAAATTCATTAATCATAAAGTTTTATTTTGTGTTGTGTTGTATTTTACAACATTTTTTGTATTGCCAGTAATTGTAGGCTCTATAAAGTTAGAATTTTACAATTAACTCTTATTTAAAATAATTACACAAAGTTATATGCTCTAAAATATTCGTTGATATTTCTATGTATTTCGCGGCGACAATCCCCTCAGAATTTCACAATTTTCCAGGATAGTCAACCCCCTGTGAAACAAAATTGTATATACGCCCCTAGCTAGATATGAAAATGAGAATGGTTAGTTTAAAACAGCAATGAGCCCCAACAATTATGCCATCTTTGGATAAAAGCAGTTAATACGGCGATGATAGAAAACAATAAAACAAATCGTACAAATATTTGAAAATGAGATGGTGTGTGTCTGTCTTTCTATCTGTCTGTCTGTCTGTCTGTGTGTTACTCAATAACGCAAGAACCACTGGTACGATTTAAATGAAATTGTGCATGGATGTAGCTGATTTACCATGTTTACATATAGGATACTTTTAATTTCGATATTTTGTACTATTAAAAAATGGCGACCATTTTAGTGACGTCACTACACCCTTTGGTTTCAAAATTTCATATTTCCATATAAAATAAAAAGAGAACGCTAAGAAATAGCAAACTTTTGATGGCACATTTGAGCTTCAAAATTTAATTTCCTATCCGAAGGGTCCTTATCACTTTTCGTGTATCTCCAACGGTTAGCGAGTAAAACCCACATATGTGACGTCACTACACCCTTTGTTTTCAAAATTTCATATTTCCATTTCAAATAAAAAGAGAACGCTAAGAAATAGCAAACTTTTGATGGCATACATGAGCTTTAACATTTAATTTTCTATCCGAATGGTCCTTCACTTTTCGTGTATCTCCAACGGTTAGCGAGTAAAACCTTAATTTGTGCAATAAAACACGGTGAACACCGAGTGGTGCAGTATATCTCTACATACATAAAAATTAAAGTTTGTATGTTTTTTCGCAATTTCTACGGAAATTTGAGTAATTTACGCGTTTCAGACTGTTTTATTATGAATGCGCGCGAAAATAATTTTTTGGTCTGTCTGTTTGTTTGTCTGTGTACAACTTTGTTCCCTTATAACTCGAGAACGGCAGGGTGTATCAACGTAAAATTTTGTACAGATATCCATCAGAGGCACGACACTAATTATTGATGTACCTCTTTTCCGTACCTCTCATAAAAGAGGGCCTACCTCCTTAAAATACATGCTGAAATAGGAGTAGAAGGACGAGACGAAGATCATTTTCATCCCCTCAATGTGAGAGACAAAACTCGGGGGCCCTAAAGTGTCCCCGAAATCCACATTTTAAGGCCCTAAAACCAACCGTTTTTGAGATATTCCCAGAAAACGAATTTCATTTAATAAACTAATGAACGAATTCACGCCGGTAACCATGGCAACAGATTCTCAGAGGTCCATCTATTGCTGTAAGACGCAATGCAATTCCATCAATTACATTGGTGTGAAAGTTTGCAAACGGCCAGAAGGTTATCACGGAAAGAAATTAAGCTGTAAAATTCATCAATACGTATAAATGTGCTTAAGGGGGTCAAGGGGTACACTAGAATTTTTCACGCGATTTACACCTACGGGTGTGGTAAGGCAGGTATATTACATTCCTATCCCTATATTATATTATTATTATTAGTATTATATTATGGCGTACAACGAGGAGACAAAGCCCCTCGGTGCCAGAAACAAAACTTGGGGGCCTCGAAAAACTACATTATAAGGCTCTAAAACCAACAGTATCTGAAATATTCCCAGAAAACTAATTTAATTTAATTTAACAAACTAATGAAGGAATGGAAATCGGTAACCATGATAACATTATCTCAAGGGGTGGCATCCAACTTTCCATCTATTTCTGTAAGAAGCAATGTCACTCCATTTATACCTTGCCACGGTGGGTGAGTGGATAGCGTGTCGGTCTACTAACCCCAAGATTGCAGGTTCACTCCTGGCCGTGGTAAGTGATTTTTGAAAAGCGGCAAAAATACGACTCGCATGTCATACGATGTTGGCATGTCAAAGAACCCATTTGAATTCAGTAGGCCGTGTTCATAATGGCAAAATTAATCTCAGCAGTTTCCGCCAACACAAAGTTCCTCATTTCTCTACTAGAAAGTGCTATAGTGTTCAAGGAGCTTTGATATCTACCCTCCTTGACTTTCATAGTGATTCAAGGAACAACGAAATTTCGACATGCAAGCTACCCTCTGGGTGTCAAATTACGAAGCTTGCACCCGGCACCCGAGGCCATACGATATTATTATTAGGCTACTCCATTTATTACATTTCTGTGAAAGTTTGCAAATGGCTATAAGGTTATCATGGAACCAACGTAGACTGTATAATTCGTCAATGCAATTAAGGGGGTCAAGGGGTAACCTATAATTTTTTCATGCAATTTCACGTGCGACATATAGTACAGAAAGTCTATTATATCTCCAAACAGCAACATTATTTTCAAAAATTCCTGAATTGAATCAGCATTTTTTGCGGCTTTTAGGAATTTGGGCCATTTGAGGCTAAAGAACCTGAATTTTCATGCACCACATCTTAAGGCCCTTAAATTAACAGTGTGTGTGATATTCCCAGAAAACTAACTTCGTTCTGATAAACTTATGAAGGAATGGCAAACCGCTAACCATTGCAACAGTAGCTCAATTGATAATGTCTGGTGTTAATATATAACACCGTTCGAAGAACGGGTACTTCTGCTAGTAAGGCATAAACGCTACATATTGTAAAACATAGTCCCCGATTCTTGGAAGTAACAGGTAGGGCCTAATCTCGAGAATTACTGGATAGATTTTGATGCGGTTTTCACCATTCTGTAAAGGATTTCTCGAGCAAGGTTTCTGTTGAAAATATTCATGAGCAAAAGAAGCCGAGCAGGTAGAATTTCAGTGAATTGAGTGAAAGAAAAACCAGCCGTCATGCGCCTTTTAAGCTTACGCTGGGTAAAGCGTTAAAAATATCTATATACTATGAGTGTGAGAATTATTGTTCAGCATGAAACGTTCTACTAAAAAGTCCCCGACAGCATATCTCTATCTTTAATACATCGCCCACTATAAGTGTTTTCACGTTTTCATTTATTTCAACAATCTCCATTCAGTGTAAATTTACATTACTAGCTTCGGAACGAGTTTACGAGCTAGTGAGTGAGCCTATCACCCCAGCTTCAGTCAGCATCAAACTGTAGAGTTGTGTCGAGTTAATACTTCAGAGCCCCCCAGGGGCTCAATCTAGTGGGACGTTTGTTGGTGACCACGGGGCCCCAGCTGAGTCCGGCATTGCTTCCACTTACTTGTGCCAGGCTCCTCTCCGTCTTCCTTCTTGTCGACCTCACTTGGTCAAATCTTGTTCTCCTCCGACCCCGATGGTATTAGGCTATCCGAGGCCTAAGGAGTCTCTTCCTTTCCCGCCTTAATTGGCCCTTGTCTCATCTTTTCTGGCACCCTCCTTCTGCGAGGGGTCAGCCTTCTTTTTCTTTTCATGTTATCTCCTGCCTTCTGCTCAAGGCCCTCAAGGAGGCTAGGTGTATGTAGCCCCACCTCTTCTGGTTCACCCTGGATATTGCTACACCCTCAGGGGCTCACGGCTGGTGAGTTTGGGATTTGGCGATCCCGAGGGACTCCTGAGCTGGGTCCGGTTTTCCCCCCTTTTTCCATTACCTCTGGGGCGCACCCTCTCCTCTTTCCTCTTTCCTATCTGCCTTTCACGGCTCTTCTTCCTTCCAAGTCCCTCAATCCGCATTCTTCGAAGGTTGAGGGCATTTCTTTTCCTCCTGTCCTCTATTTGCCTTGTTCTGCTTTTGTTTTCCATTTCTTCTTCTAGTATATAAGTTAGTAGTTAGTTTTAGTTATAGTTAACATTTCCTTTCATTATCATCTTCACAATCACCCAAACCATTAGGGGCCGATAACCTAGATGTTATGCCCCTTAAAACAACAATTATCATCGTCATCATCATCAAGACTTCAGAGAAGGGTATATGTGTGTTTGGAGTTTCGTTGTTCACGTCTACTTTACTGAATTACGTCTGGGATCTGCCGTCCGAGCGCCTTTTAAGCTTACGCTGGGTAAACCATTAAAAAAACCGGTGAAGCCGGAGCGGGTTGCTGAAGCCGGGCCGGGTTGCTGGTAGAACAATAAAAATAGAGATGAGCACAATAAACACATAAAACAATCTAAAAGGAAACTAAAAGTCTTATTGAAACTTAAAAGACTAACCACACTCTCTCATGAACCGGATGACGAGGTCAGCTTACGGTCCGTCATCAGAGGGTGTTAGGCACTTTTAGAGCTCAAGCAGCCATAACCTCCCTATGAACGCTTCCAAAAAGATGGTATATTGGCTTTCCTGGCCAGAGAATTAAAACTCAGCATCTTAATACCAACATTTTGGAAGCCTTCATAGGGAGGTTATGGATGCTTGAGCTTTTGGTTCTCTCAGTAAAGAGTCTCAGGTGCGCTTCATAAAAAGGGGGGTAGTGCGCAGTTCGCTACCCCAGTGGGGGTCCGGGCGGGGACACCAAGAGACCGCTGATGAGCCAGCTTGGTGGAGGTGGTCCTGTTTGTGTTTGAGTCTTCAGTTTTTTTGACTGGTTGGATGCTGATATCCATGCCTCCCTCTCCGGAGGTAATCCTTTCATCTCTACATAGCTATCAGATCTTAGATCCGAGAGAATCAGTTTAACATAGGCTATTCTAACCTTGGTCCATCCCTATCTTTCTTATACTCGACCTTTCCTTCCATAACTACTGTCGGATTTTTTATTATGGATACCTGAGTTTAGGCCTTATTTACAAACAAACCAATTTACCTATTGAAAACTGAGTTACTGTATACTGCAATATTCCCTGTTCAATTCTGCGTTAGGCTATATACGCTAATTATTCTCAAGTTTTTTTTTTAAATTTGTGGTTGTATGAAACTTTGTCCGGGATTTTGGCGTATTTTTTAGGAACCGCTCACTTGAAAAATCAGTATATACATGGGCAACTACTTGTCTGAGGGGAATGACATTTTTATAGGTTATAGATACATGTATTGGTAGTGTATATCTCAAATTTCAACGTTTTTTAACTACCCACAAATAAGTTCTTATACCGTTCCTAAAGTATTTTTTCTCGGCCCAGGATAAACGTACAGCAGGAAACTTGGCCTCAATTTGAAGCTCTCATTCGTGATTATTGGAAACTGCAACCACTGCAAACGTACAGTGTGATGGGGAATTTATGAAGAGTAATATTGATGGGAGGTTGATTCCTATTCCTGGGTGTCTTAGTATGTGCCCTACCAACTTATCTCTTCTCTTCATTCGTAGTCGCCAGAAACATCTCTCCTCTCCCACTCATCTTAATACCTCTTCATTTGTTACTCCATCTGCTTATCTGATCTTCATCATTCTCCTGTAACACCACATTTCAAATGCTTCTATTCTCCTCTTTTCTGCTGCACCAATAGTCCAAGTTTCACTTCCATACAGCGGCCCTGTTCCGCCCTTTAAAACAAAAATAACTAACTAATTTAGCGGTGCCTTAAAGGGGCAAAACATATTGATACTAATACATAAAAATCTGTTGTTGTTGATTCTTTTACGGGTTTTGCAACATCGTGCTCATGTAGCCCCGTGTACTTGGGTGCGTGTAGAAATTGTCTGATAACCTGTGTCACTGTGATGTCCGTACTAGTGTGTGTATTTGTAATTGAGGTAGAATTTGGGTAGGAAGCGGCCGTGTCCTTAAGTTAGGTACCATCTCGGCATTTACCTGGAGTAGAAGTGGTAAACGAATGAAAATCACTTTTGCCAACATGTTTTGCCTCACCAGGCCCTCAGACATGAAGTAAATGTCTTTATCGGAGCCGGGAATCGAACCCGGGCCTTCGCGGTGACACCCAAGAGTGATAGCTACTACGCAATGAGACGGACTACACGCTTAGTAACTACATCACGTCTCCACGCGTGCATGTATGAACACACGATAAGGAGAATTTTTCGAGTGGCTTTGGTGGCGTAATTGGAAAAATGCTGAGCTTCTATGGGTAAGATCGCGGGTTCAAACCCAGCTGAAGTCATCAAAATTTTTAAGAGCGTTAAAAATCCCTCAGTATGCCTTCCTTTGGAGGGGAAGTAAAGACGGCGAGCTCATGTTATAGATTTATGGCATGAATACAATCTTCCACTAACTACAATATTGTGTTAAGCTAAATTTATAGGTTCAATTTGATTAACGCTCTATTAAGTTCCAACGTTCACCGCCAAGTGCCGGGTGTGGTGACATCTAGTAGCCAAGTTCGCAGTTAGATATCGTTGACGGTAGCTTTTGGTAGCAAAAGTAGGAACTACTTGAAATTGATCGTCTACAGTCCTTACAGGTTTTTTTCTTTTTGGAGTCGTTTCGGCCATCAATGGACCACGATGTTCTTCACTCATATGATCACTGTAATGCTTGTTTTCTTGTCTGCCAGTAGATCTTCATTCTTGACGAATGTTCAGCTCTCCTTTCTTCCGTCCACTTGCAGTGAGGACGAGGCATCACAGATGTTAAAGGTTGTAGATTACTGGTTAATTTAACCGCCTTTCTGAACAGGTTCCTATCCCAAACCAGAGATTGATTGATTCGAGCTTCTGTTAGGTACTTTTTAACTTGCGTCGACCATTTACAATAGGATTTTTTTTCGAGATGATGACTGTATTCGATATGAAAGTCGATGATGCTCCATCCGTTCCAAATGTCCAAAGAAATACATTCTCCTTTTTCTCATCACGCTCACCAAATCTTCTATATGCTCAAATAATTCATTGTTATGTCTTCTTCTGTAAGTACCATTATCATTAACAGGTCGTAATATTTTCCTTAGAATTTTCCGATCCTTAAGTTCTAATTTTCTCAATGGGCCTTTGTTTGTCATCTGTAAGCATTCTGCGGCATACAGTGCTGACGGCCTAATTACTGTGTTATAATGACAAAGTTTGACATTCCGGGACAAGCTTTTAGTTTTGTAAATGTTTTTGCAGGTTTAAAAGGCACCTTCCAATTTGTTACATCTGCTCTCAATGGCAGCTATTTCTGAAATTTAAATTTTCGGACTTTATTTTATTTTTTGCAGACGAATCGTGATGAATTTTGAGGCATCTTTGACATTTGTGATAAAATTAGTTTTATGGAAGGCCACTTTAAGTCCAGTTTTAGCAGCAATGATTTGTAGTTTATTAAGTTGCTCAGTGGCCTCTTCCTTACTGAATTACAAATAATACACACCAATACAGTCATCACAATTAACACCGGTTATCAGACAAATTCTACACACACCCAAAGTACACGGGGCTACATGACCGAGTTGTCGCAGCCCCTAAACTGAGGAACCAACCAACCAAAATGTTTCGAAGCTCAAGTATGGAAATGTCAACCTGTTCATATACCATATATCACCGAGATAACATTTTGTGAAGAGTCTTCCAGCCCACGCCACGTGTTCCTGTTACCAATGGACATAACTTCTCAGAAACTCTGATATCAGTCTGAGAGATCTTGTAAAATAGCTTTGACATTTCACATGGTTTTAAGATTAACTCTACCATTTGACAAACAGATATAAGAATTAACAGGGTGTGGTTGCTGCGTTGTCTACTTCCCATCTGTTAGCCCCAGGCCAACGCCCTGCCTCGCCGACAAGGGAACCATGGTAACGACCACTATGCGCCAAATAGGTCATTGCTAAAAGATATACTACTTCTTATTATAGAACTCCAACTTGTACTGAACATGTGTGTTGTGGGTGATGATTTCTAGTGCAGGGAACGGCACTGCTGTGAAAAGGCCAGCACTGACCTGATTGCTTAAGTGGAAATCGCCAGCAACTCGTAAGTGTCATGCAGGAAAGCATCATAAATAGGCTATATGAGGGAAGTCATAATGATGATAATAATAATAGTAATGTTCCACTTAAAATATTTCAATTTTTTGGAGAAATTATTCATATCTCTGGTTTAAACCACGCATAAAATACTTAGTACTAAACAAAACAAAACCATACACAAATTCAAAAAACAGGAAATGAAAATACTTGAATCAAGGAACGTTGGCAATACTTGGTCCAAGGAAAGTTGGCAATACTTAAATACAAAAATGTAAATAAGAAATGTATACCTGTACAGAAATATTATCAGAAGCAGTTTTGCACACGGTCACTTGGTCCGAATAATTGACTACACTATTTGTCAATTTTGATAATAAGTTTTATGTTCGACCCTGACTGTTATATGTCAGAAAACTGTACTATAATGAGGCTCATGATAACACTATTATTCATTATGAAACAGTTTCTCCGACCAATTAGATCTCAGGAAACTGTTGTTTGACCAATTAGAGAAGGATAGCATCGCACCTGCACTGAGTTCCACGGCCTTCTAATTTAAATTTCACTGCGTGGCCTAGTGTCATAGTAGGGTAATCGAGGAGGCCATGGTCAAATACAAGGCATTCTCTGCGTCTCATGCGCTCTGTTCAGTACATAAAACTGGTGAAATCTCGACAGATATTTATGAATATTTATGTTCGAACATAAAATAGTTATAATAATTATCGTCGAACATAAACAGTCGTATGCAACTCGCCTATAATGGTAATTAAGACACTCGTATGGAAATTATAAAACTCGCATATGCTCGTTTTATAAACATACTCGTATCTTAATTATTGCCATTATAGGCTCGTTGCATAATCTACTATTATATTCTAGTCGGGGACGTAATATTTCAGTGGTCAAACCGCTTGCCTTTCAACAAGACGGACTGTGGAGATACATGTGAAGTGAAACATCGCGCCTGTGGTAAGGGCTAAAACTTTTTATCGTTTGATTTCAATTGTCACCATAAAAATCGATTAATTGTGACAAATAACGATTAATCGATTGGTTGAGTAATTGATATTATTTCGACGATTAATCGATGAGTGTACTTCTCTCATTTCACTACGCTCTTACGGATGAAAAGCAGACATTTAATTAATTAAAATATATTGTATCGTATATATATTTAGCCTATATTCATTTTATGAAAAAAAAAAGTTTATGAGATCCCCTTTTGTCCGCGTGTGTGTATGTGTGTGCGTATGTGTGTGTGTATGTCTGTGTCTCCCCTTATAACTTCAAAACTGCTGGAACGATTTCTATAAAACTCGGTAAGGTCATTGTACCGTACCATCTCGACCGACCCCGACCGTGCCCGTCAAATTTTATTACGTCTCACCAAACCAACATGGCAGCTGTGCGAAATATTTCACCGGCATTCCATACCTCCAAAACCATTACTGATATTACCCTGAAATTTTGTACCTTGATAAAGGGCACTACTAAAAGTTCATCAATGGGACTTTCGAAAACCTGTTACCTACAAAACGAACATGGCACCAAGGGAAGTTGAAACTTTTAAATAGACTCTTCTCGCGATATAACCATCCAAACGCAATGCAACTTGGTACGGCAAATGTTTAAACACAGTGCAATGCATTGGCATCTAGTTTGGTTCAATTTTCTTCACAACCTCAGGATGGCGGCTGTGCGATATATTTCACCGGCTTTCTATATCTCCGAAACTATTACTGATACCACCCTGAACTTTTGTACGGTGATAAAGGGTACTACTAGAAAGTCAGCTATGAGACTTTCCAAAAACCTGTAAATAACTAAACGAACATGGCGTCAAAGCGAAGGTGAAACATTTTAATAGATTTTTATCGCCATTTAAACAACTGAGCGCAGTGAAATATGGTACAGTAAAGGTTTATACACATTGCAATGCACTGGCATCTAGTTTAGTTCAATTGTTCACATAACTTCAAGATGGCGCCTGTGTGCAATTTAAAAATTACGTTTTAATTTCCCGTGTATTAATCATGCGATCAAAGTGAACATTTGAATAATGAACCTACGCAAAAATCGTCATCTAATAGTACAGGCCGGACGTTTGTTTTAGACGAGTGAAAATTCTTAATGGAAGCCTGGAGGCGAGTTACTACAGTACCTGTGTTGTTATCAGCTGCCCCAAGCGGTCCGATGATTGACAAATCTTTTTCACACTACTACTGAAGTACAGTCATTGGCAAATATAATGACATTCTGTTCGTAACTACGTAACGTGTACTTCTGCGTCGCACAATACTTCGAAGTGGACTGTACTGTCTGCTCAAGTCTGGAATTCCATTACATCAGGTCGGTGGTGACAAGTATGAAGCGATAGGGTGAGAGAGTGAGTGAGTGTAGGCTCACCCACATGCTTCAAGGTCAAGGGCAATCGTCTAAAACAAACGTCCGGCCCGTACATAACTCTATGGACTACAGATATAAAATCCAAAATGGCAACCAACCGAAATATTTAGACTATTCTCACTATCTATTAACCTATGATGGCAATCAAACTGAAATTGTGTATGTTGATAGTGGCTATGAAGATATTTTCACCTATAGGACTTTCAATAACCTGCTGAGCACAAATCCAACATGGTGGCGAAGCGAAATATAAATATTTAAATGGACGTTTCTCGCGATTTAACCATCCGTGCGTAATAAAACTTGATATGATAAATGTTTATACAATTTTTAATCCACTGGAATCTAATTTATTTCAACTGTTTTCATAACCACAAAATGGCAGCTCTGCGAAATTTTAAAATCTGATTTTCTTTTCTTGTGTTCTAATCATGCGATTGATGTTGGAATACTACACCTACACAATAAACCTTAGGTAATAGAAAATAACTTTAAGACCTACAGTACATATATAAAAATCCAAGATGGCGACTATCCAAAATATTTGGATGGTTCTCAATATCTACGGATCTATCACAGCAATCAAACTGAAATGTTGTATGTTGATAGATGCAATTTACATAAGTAGGATATATGAAAATAGGTTGTATTGTTCTTCACGGAACTACTTGTTACATAATTCACGTTCTTTGTGAAAACTAGGCTAAATTAAAGTGAAACGAAAATGTTCCTGCCGTAAATTGTAAACATTAAACAAGAATTCAAAATCTTTGCTAAAAACTCTTCATTTCCTTTTTTCGAAACCCTTCCCAATTTCATTGATGTTTTTCCTTCTACTGTCACTGACTCTTATTTGGTTACTGTTAACATAGACAAGGAAGGTCACTTTGTATATTTAGGCAAAAAGTAACTTTTATAGATTTCTATACATCATTCCTAAAATAAGCGTAACTCAACTTAAGCGATTACCTCTCATTTAATATTCAGTTTTATTTCGTATCTACTAGTCCAGGAATTCTCAACCTGTGGTACGCATACCCCGAAACATTTCAGGGGGTACGCGGCAGGCCATCCTTCTACTCGATCCACATGCGCAGTGAGCTTCGTGCCGTGACTACTGTGTGAGTTATTTACGGCGCGTGTATTTGAACTCCACAAAGAATTGCATCTTTTCTTTACCAAGCACAATTCTAATTTATCATCAGTACTCAATGAATTTGGTTGGCTTTTAAAATTGGCCTATTTAAGTGATATTTTTGAAAAACTGAACATTTGGAATAAGTGTATGCAAGGTAGTGTTTCTGATATGTTCTATGTTGAAATGAAAACTAACGCAATGATTGCAAAAATCACCCTTTGGGAAATGGAACTGAAATACAACAACTATATTTTGTTTTATTTAAATATATTTCCTTATAAAATTACAAAGGTTAAACCATACTAACTAAATGCCTTTCACATTTTTAATAACCATTATTACTACCTAAGAAAGGTTAGTAGGGGGTACGCAGGATGTTTTTTTTAAAGGGGTACGATGGTTGAAAAGGTTTGAGAACCCCTGTAAACTAGTCAATTAATCGATTCTTCACTTATTCGATTCAATGGTCAGTCGATTAATCGATTGGTTGA
Source organism: Meconema thalassinum (assembly GCA_946902985.2). Classification (NCBI taxonomy): domain Eukaryota; kingdom Metazoa; phylum Arthropoda; class Insecta; order Orthoptera; family Tettigoniidae; genus Meconema; species Meconema thalassinum. Next base: position 181,283,926 of record OX336395.1, read on the forward strand.
TTAATTTCAAATTATTCGAATAATCTATCATCGCTTACTACCAGCTCTAGACTCCACGTAAAATGTGAGGTCTCGTGGCTAGCCGTAGCAAAATTAACGCCACGGACACCTTAAACTACTAGCTTCCTCCTTTGCTTCTTAATCCTACGGTAGTCGTGACACGTTCCAGACCAATGGAAGAAGCATCCTGTGTCAGCAGCTCTAATCCAAGACAACTACTAATTGACGTCTAAGAATAACGAAGACAATCACTGCAGTAGCTGGTTGACACGTGTCAGAGGGCAATTTGTTAGCGCTACCCACAGGAATAATAACACGAGGCTGCTTTCCTTGTCGCCAGCCATTTGTCTTCAGTTGCTTGGCAACGACCTCTTCAGGACCGGCTGAAGCACTGGCTGTCCTAATAAGCCATTCTTTCTCTTTCAAGAAAGGAGCCTGCCGTGATTGACAAATTGAAATGAAATTGTGGACTTGGATGCAATAGTGATTTAACCAACAAATCTGACAAATTGTTGATGTCATATTGATGTCGTGAAATAAATAAAAATAAAAAAATAAAATTTAAAAAAAGAATAAAATAAATAAGTAAATAAATAATTAAGTAAATAAATAAGTAAATAAGTAAATAAGTAAATGAATAAGAAGATAAATAAATAAATAATTAATTAAACAAATAAATAAATAAACAAATACAGTAAGTAAATAAATAAATTAGGCTAATTAATGCTTAAATAAATAAATAAGTGTATTAATAAATAAATACGTAAATAACAAGTAGTTCCGTGACGAACTCAAGAGCCTACTTTTCTTCAAATTATTGAGACCATATATCAACAGTTGGCAGACCTGGCGACTCTAAATATATTGTTAGTTCCTTCTCTTAAGTTACACAATGCACATGCAAAATTTAGTTGAGATCCAATAGATAGTATGCACGTTACATGTATTTAAATATTGAATTTATCAGCATGCGTAAAATCAGGTTGGCAACACTGCCATAAATTGGATGCTCAAACTTAAATTGAAATATTATGATCCAGGCCTACAGTATATAGGGTAAAGTAAGGTAATTTGGTGATAATTTTATATTATAGCAATATTAAATATGAATATACATAATTTATTTACTTTAAATTCAATGTATCATATAGAACAGACCGTTAGCTACAGGTTTTGATCATCAATGTCTTCTTGTAATTATTTTTTATTGAAATCTATGTCATTTTGTACAACTCACTTGAGTAAGGTTATTTGGTGATACATATATGTAATTTGGTGACAGTAGGAAGGTAATTTGGTGATAGTTGTCTAAACATGTTTTTACTTTCTAGAGTTGTATAACTGCATTCCACAGGAGTTTTGTCTTATGATGAGTTTTCACAACACACGTCACACATGTACACGATTACATCGTCATCAATATCAGGCTTTCGTTTCATGTTGTCTTTTTTCCAGCATTATACCGTAAGGTAATTTGGTGATAGTCTATTTTCTGAAAATAATTATGAAATTTGTTAATTTACACTACCTACAACTCTAATATTTATTAAATTCTCATTCCTTTAAACATTTAAAGAAATCAGACTCGAAATCTGACATAAAAATATAAAATAACAATATTGTGGCTTACCATCAGCTTAGTAGAAAATACTTAAATATTTCGGTATTATCTTAAGGTTTGTGCCGAAAATGTCTGTGGTATCCAACTTTTCTCTCACTGTTAAAAACTCACTTTCTTAGGAACAGATTGACACAAAGACTAACTAAAATAAACGATATTTTGACCCACTAAATTTCACTTGAAGAGCACACTGTATTTAAGACGTCAGCACTTGTCAATTCTCTGCCACTAAGGGTAAGTGTTACAAAATCGCATACCTCAGTAAGAGGAAGGGTCTAAGGATTATATGTGAGCTCAGAGCAAAGGAAAAACCCAAGACTCCCTTCAGACAACAGGCGAGCTCAAGAATAGAATAGGTTTTGTGGTGGCATTCTTTTAAAAGTTTATCACCAAATTACCTGTCTCGCCAAATAACCTTACTTCACCCTATGTGCCAATTTTGAATGAACTTCGTTTATTACTATGGAAGTTAACATGTGATTCAACATTAAACCTATCAGCACGTGTAGAATCATGTTAGCAGCTCTGTCGTATATCGGTTGCTGAAAATTAACCTACATTTGCAGGTACTATATGTACGGTTTGCAAAGTTTAGAACTGTTGGCCTGCATACTTTCTGATATATTGAGATTAGGATAAAAATGTATAGAGTGCATTTTCAACAGTTGGCAGCCCGTTGGCACTGCAAAAAATGCATATTCATATCTGCTCCCGTGCGCAAATCACATACCAAGTTTGGTTGAAATCCAATAGATAGTATGGAAGTTACATGCATTTAATGATTGGACCTATCATGAGGCATAGAATCATGTTCGCAACACTCACATGTATGGTCTCCAGTAAATTAGTCTGGTGAACTATTGTATATACTGTATGTGTGTCAATTTTGGAATAATTCCCATGCATATCTTCCGAGATATCCAACATAGATCTAAATTTTCAATTGTGATTTTTCAGCAGTTAGTAGCACTATCGTCATTTTCAAATGTGGCCTTGCGATATTCAGGCGTAGCTCTTTACTCATGCCAAATTTGTTTTCGATAGCTGCAGCTGTTTAGGAGTTGATAGGGGGGAACACACACACACACACAGCCAGACAGACAGACAGACAGACATACAGACAGAAGGACTGACAGACACACATTTGCCCGGATCGATCTCATAAGTCTACTTTGTCCTCATTCCTACAATATGTGAAAAGTAGGCTAAAAATAAGTAAATAAATAAGTAAATTAATAAAGATGCAAATTAATAAATAGGTAAAAATAAAATTAATAAATAAATAAGTAAATATGCAAATAAATAAATAAATGAGTACATTAATAAGTAAATAAATAAATAATTAAATTAAAATAGATACCGGTGCATAACTAAAAATAAAATAAACATAAAAAATCAGAACATATGATGAGTTATTTATTTATTTATCGTATGGCATATACACATCAGTAATATATAAATGACATCATCGTAATATAAAATAGAAAACAGAGTAGGCCTACGATGGAAGAAAAAATTAAGGAAGAAACGAAAAAAATAAATAAAGAATAAACGAAAAAATAAACGAAGGAACAAATAAATATTACATTTAATACAATAAAATCTTAATCAACGAGTCAATAAAAATAAAACAATAAACGAATAAATAAATATAAAAATAATTTTCGTCATTATAAAAAGGAACTGCAATGGAATCTAGGAGTAATAAAGTTGAATTGGCCTTCCAATTTACGAAGGACACTTATAACAGGAAGTCTCTCTCCTGGAATACCAAGATAAAACATTATAACACGGTAATTAAACCAGAAGCCTTATATGCAGCCGAAACATTGTTTCTCGCCACCCAGGGACCGCTTGAAAGGTTGGAGGTCAAGGAAAGGAAGATAATACGCAAAATCTTAGGCCCCAACTTTCATAACAACAAATTAATCCATGTCAGGAACGAAATTCTTTACAAAAAAAAAAAAAAAACAAACAAACTGAAAAACTCTCAGACACAATAAGAAAACGGAGAATTGATTTTTATGGGCACATCCTCCGAATGAATTCAAATACTGTAGATTAACCTAAAAGATCTTCGACGACTTCCGTAATAAAAAAACAAAACCTCTTTGGTTTAAGGAAACCGAGAAAGACCTAGTGGAACTCCAAATTACAGACACCATGCTCATGGACAAAAGAGCCAAAACTGTCACCAAGGATAAGAAGCAACGGTTCCAAGTGAAACTCAAACAAAAGCGTACGATCCACATCTCTGCCGAAGAAAGGGCAGCAAGATCTCAAAGGCTGAGGCAATACTGGGTCCAAACGAAAGCTCAAAACAATAAAAAAAAAGTGATTGATTTCATGTACCCCAAAGTTGGGTGAAACAAATAAAGAAGAAAAAGGAACTGCCATGTGTTTTGCCACTACCAAGGTAACATTCTTACGACGCCACTGCTCACATTAAAGCGACAATGTTTACTGCAAGTTATTTGGAGTCAGCCATTATTTCGAAAACGGTTGGCAATATAGGACTGACAATATGTGAGAACAGAGCAGAGAACTCTCGAGAAGTGTGTGTGGGTAGTCAGCGCTGATCGCTGTACAAGATAGAACCAAACAAGCTGTTAGAGCTGTTAACACAACAGATGGCTTCCGTGGTTACTGGTGACAGATAAGAGCCAAGGTATTCATTGCACGTGGAACAGACTGTCACAAACAAGTGGTAGGTACTCAAGTCGTGAAGGACAGTGGTTGGTTGGTTCCCTAGTTTAGGGGCTGCGACAACGCGGTCATGTAGCCCCGTTTACTTTGGGTGTGTGTAGAATCTGTCTGATAACCGGTGATAATTGTGATGACTAGGGTTCGGAGATGCCCTAAAAACTAGCTAAATATGACTGAAAAACTATAAAATATGACCTAAGAAACTTTGAAATATGACATGAATTTTTGGGATAGGTAGAGTGTCACTAACATACAGTAAACGTCTTAGTGCCAAAACGTGTTCAGCGTTAATACACCAGACACATTTAATCATACAAACTGACAAGGGAACTTCAGTACATTAAAATTTTCAACATTCATTCAGTATCATATTCTTGAGATGCAGTTCTTGCTCGGTTTTCCTAAGACATAACATGGCATTTCCTTGTTTGCTAATTGCTTCTGAGCTAAATATATCTATTGGAGTGACATCCTATTGGAAGAGAGAAGCACACTATCGTCATGATCCGTGACCTAATACGTTCAGTGTCGCAATCTAACTTGTCCAGAAATATGTGCTAAAACACGTCCGTAGGGGAGCGCCTTCTTGGAATCAGATCTTCTAAACCTGCTATCTGACTGTTCTGCGAAAAGAAAGAAAAATGTATCTACTACACTATTCGGAAATCCTGTGTTTGAAACTCGACGCAGATAACACGTACCTTGTTATCGACGCCTAAATTTAAACAAAAATGCTGAAATTATAACCAAATATGACCTCATATTACTGAAATATGACAAAATATGACCAAAACAATAAAAATGGCTGAAATATGCATTTATAGGCAACATCAAATTGTGTTTAACGTGGTCAGGGACCCGTCATTCTAACTTATTTTCAGATTTCGGGTTAAATGAGCTCAGGAAAAAAATATGACTTTTCCTTAACATCCGAACCTTAGTGATGACTGTATTAGTGTGTGTTATCTGTTTTAATGCAGACAATAATTTAAAGTAGTTCCTACCTTTGCTACCAAATGCTACCGTCCACGACACCTAGATTGTGGACTTGGCTACTAGATGGCATTGCAGTCAGTACCTGTCGGCGATCGTTGAACTAATAGAGCATTATCAAGTATAACCTATAAATTTTGGCTTCACACAAGTGTAGTAAGTGGAAGGTTCTTTATCATGTCATAAATCTATGACATGGGCCCGCCGGCTTTATTCCCCTCCTAAGGAAGGCATACTGAGTGATTTTAACGCTCTTAAAAATTCCAATGACTTCGGCCGGGTTGAACCCATGACCTTGGGCATAAAAGCTCGTGAAGGACACTTATACCTGTCAGAAAACACCCTCGTCTCTCAGGAATATCAGAATGAGTTTCAATTTCTTAGTTTCTTCATGATTTATTTAGGGGGCTTTGTGACATCATGGTTATGAAGCCCCGTGTACTTGAGTGAGTTCGTTTTTTTTCTGATAACCTGTCTTATTGAGATGGCTGTATGTGTGTGTGTGTTTGTAAAGAATATAACACGAACACTGGCGCCGGGCCATTTTGACCCTTAGCGTGTCACTCCCTTTTTCTTGTAGTCATACGAATTTTAATGAAGTAATTTCTACCTGGTGTCTTTCTATGAACTATTCTCAATATAAAATGAGGTTTATTTATATTTTTCGAATTTTACATGCAGAAAAATGACAATCATTATCGTAAGAGTATAATTGGCCTTGATAGTAGCGGTAAAGCAGTCGTCTCGTTTTCTTGTACAAAGGAGCTGATGACCAAGGTGTCCCTGCACCCTAAACATGGATCAACAAGAATGTGAGCTATGTTATTGTGCTGCACCAAAATAGTTGGATTTTCCCCCTAATTTTTTACAGATTGTCCCGACTAACGTAAGCCGAAAATTGTCACGCGAGGACTGGCGCCATGGGTATATCTGACCCGACCGTAAATAATATAGAAATATCTTGAGTGTTCCAAAAGCTTTGAGCATGTTTCTTTTTCAGAGTGAATTTCAAGGCTAGGTAGGATGGTACAGTCAGTGCCGGATTAAGGTAGAATGAGGCCCAAGTCCCTCAGATTTTTGGGGCTTCCTAATTTTTTCAAATATTTTTTATTTTTTAGCACCTGTACATTTAATAAAGTATATACAAGAGTTCTTTTTCTCAAGATGAATAATACACTTTATATTAAATCATTCATAGGCCAACATATATACATACATTTCAATTGAAACGATCATCATTATTTGAAAACATTTCAGATGATTTGATGAACAATTTAACAAATCATACTATTTTTTACTTCTGTAAAATGTAATCAATTCTTTTTTCTGTTTTTTTCGGTCAATGAAATCTTCTACAACGTCATCAAAATCAATTTCCCGCAGAACATCTGAGTCGATATACATTAAACTTAGCATGCCTAATCGTTCCTGTGACATGATACTTCTTAGCGCACTTTTGATCCGTTTCAATTTTGAAAACGAGTGCTCCGCAGAACAATTCGTTATCATGAGTGTCAGGAAAATGCGAAAAGCAATTTCAACGTTCGGAAAAACAGACTCAAGCTTGTCTCGAATAAGAATTTCGTAAAGTTCAGAATGAGTGAACTCAGTTTTTAAAGGACATTGTAATCATCATATATATTATTTCAGTTGTATGCATCCCTCCTATAGCGCTCACAAGTGACCGATCGTGACAAATGAGCATTCAAATGAAAGATAATAGACATTAGCAGTGACTTATTGCACTATAATTTCATAAATATCTATAATTTCTTTAAAAAATGACATTAAAAAAATTGTACGAAGTGTGCGATTTGCAAACACCGTTGATGTAGGAAAATACGCTCCATAATTGCCTGTTTCATGTCATATTAACATTCTGACGTCTTTCCTTTGTCCTGAAATGCAAATAGTGTTCTATAAATCATTTGGTTGAAATAAAAACATAACCTTTCTCCTTAAGTCTCTCATTATAAACCTATTGGGGAGAGAGTGGTTTATGATCATGCGAGATTTCTCGCACGGGTCCGCTAATTTAATATAATGCTGGAACTGTCTCAGTTCCGGGTATTTTTTTTTTCTAAATCTTCGTAATAACATTGAACTAAATTAGAAATTGCTTGGGGGCCCTAGGCTTGGGCCTAGTCGGGCCTAATGGGTAATCCAGCACTGGGTACAGTAAGAGAAAGGAAATCAAGACTGACCATAACGAAAGTACAGAGCATAATTTAAGCCCCGGGTCAAAAATACCCACGCGCCAGTCCACGCGGGTCTATTCGAGGGTAGGATTGTGAAGGTAGCAGCCGTGGCCTTAATTGAAGAACAATCCCGGCATTCACCTGGAGTTGGAGTGGGAAACCACGGAAAACCACTTCCAGAATGGCTGGTTTGGGAATCTTCTCAGTTTCCTCTGACGAGGCCGAGTGGTCCCCGTTCCAGCCCTCAGATCAGAATTATATTTCTTGGAAGAGCCGGGAATCAAACCCGGCCTTCCCGGGCGACAGCCAAGAACGCTAGCTGCTACACCATGAAGTTAAGGCAGACCACCAGTAATTTCCAAGATTAATGGCTGAGGTGATCCGATGCTCTGACCACGCGTCACCCCAATATCTGCAGGCCAAATGGCTGGGCAGCGGTCGCTTGGTAGGCCTAGGCCCTTCATGGGCTGTAGTGCCAGGGGTTATTGTTATCAGTTACTTCAATAACATCCGTCTTGATGTTAGTGATGAATTTCGAAGTACTTCTGATGCAGCTCAACACCTCGAGGTCGCACAAGGTGTGAGTTATGGAGGATCCTGACATATAGCCAGAGAGCACCACTATATCTTCTCATCAGAATTAAGGCAGACCATCAGCTAATTCAATTACGGCCGTCACGGTGCTGGTGATGAGTTTCGCACACTTGTCACGGTGCCGGCACGCAGCCTACTAAAGCTCCATTCAGAGAGGAGATAATACAGATTAGCATATTAAGAACCCCACAAGCTTTAAAGGCCGGAGTGACGTAATTGATCTTCATAATGACCGACAGTATGATACTTCTCAAAAAAGACTTTTGTTAGATGTTTTAAATTTAACGGCACCCTGCTCACTTCCGTGTATTTTAAGTGTGGTAATTCCTATGAATACTTAGGAGTAGCCTTGCAAACAACCGCAATATCATTTCGAATACATGCCAAAGAAAAGGCCATAATTGCCATAAAAGTCATGGCAGATATATAAGGTGCGTTCAAAAAGTAACGAGACAGAGGCTGGAATGCGCAAACCGGTGACTACATCACCTAATCGTGGCGTGTGTAACGAAGTGTGGTTCCAACCAGAGTGTGGAAGGTCATAGCCCGTCGCTAGAGGGCACGCGTGCACTTCACGTGACGATACAAAGCGAGCAGCAGCATGCATCAATCGTCCAACGCTGCCAGTCGCATTGCAAACAGTGACATGGAGGCGTCAACCGAAGTGCAAAGCGGTGTTGTTCGGTTTCTAACAGCGGAAGGAGTAGGGGGAACGGACATTCATCACCGAACACTGCATGTCCCTTGCAAGGGTCAAGGCGTGGCACAAGCGCTTCAAGGAAGGACGGGTGTCGTTAGCCGATGATGCCCGGTCTGGGGCACCCCCCCTGCATTACCGATGACAACGTCCAGCTGGTTGATGCACTCATTACCCAGGACCGCCGAGTGACAGTGAACGCCATAGCCGCCGTGGTCGCTCCACGACAATACACGACCTCATACGGCCAACACAGTCGCGGCACTCCAGCAGAAATTCAAATGGGAGATTCTCGGCCACCCTCCATACATTCCAGATCTCTCTCCCTGTGATTACGCCATGTTTGGTCCCCTGAAAAGGGCTCTGCGAGGCCAACGATTCACCTCGGACGCCGACGTCCAGCTGTACGTGCGGAACTGGTTCACATCGCAGCCCAGGGAATTTTATGAAACAGCCATTCACCGCCTCGTGTCACAGTGGGGCAAGTGCCTCAACAGCCAGGGCCAATACTTCTAACATACAGGTACTGGTTTCTGTAATTATGCCTCCGGCTCGTTACGTTTTGAACGCACCTTATAGATCGCATTCAATAAATCTCCCTAGAGAAGGCAATGACGCTCTTTCGAGTGAAAATTGTCCCAATTTGGACATATGGCATACACTTAGTACGGGAATTCTTAAAAATGAATGACCTAAAGGAATGGGAGAAAGTGAAGGCTACCTTTCTCAAGCGAGTAGCCTAATTGTGGTGTCCAAATACACCCCATCAAGATATGTATACATCTTGACGAGGGAGTCATTTTTGTTGGAAGATCTGCATTATGTGTTGCTAATTCCAGAAACAGTGGCGTATAGGAAGCTGATGTCGGAAAATATGAAGAAGAGAGGAGAAATTGAAGAAGATTTCTATGCAACAGCTGCTATGTTAAGACAGGAGCTGGACAGGACCGAATAAAAGCATGAAGAATGTTGAAACGCGACTGACAGTACAGGGTTTCACCTTAAAGTGTGTGCCATAAGCACTTTTCATATAGTGACGAATAAGTGTCTATGTACATTTTGTAAACTACAGTGTAATATTATAATTTGTTAGATTGTAAGAAATGACCAAAATCAGTGACCCTTCTAATGCGCCCCATTGCATTATGAAACCTCACATTGGAAAGCGTAGCAGGCTCATATGTGGTACATCAACATGACAGTTGCTGGCAACATATTGACAATGGCTGGGGTAGTAACGAGTACACGGTTATTATACTAACCTATGGAGCAGGCGCGGATCTAGAGTTTTTTTTTGGGGGGGGGGGGTCAGAGATTCGATCTAGAGTTTGGCTTGGGGGGGGGGGGTCAGAGAATCGAAATTGTTAAGAAAAATTGTATCACTAAAAACGCAATCACAAAATAACCAAATGTACAAAACCAGACCAATTTTTTTTGCAAGCTTCATGGATAGAAATTTGATGCGTTTAGCGCACCAAAAATAATCGTACAAATTGCAACGGCGTGTTTTGCGACTTTTTCATCGAGCTTCGAGAAAAGGATCAAGGTACGTTACAGTTTCGGTAAGTCGAGTTGATACCGACAAAGGGAGAAAGTCACAGCTTAAATTGCCAACCAAGCTTGCAGTTTGGACGTCGGCAAATAATGTTGGTACGAAAAAGCCCCAGTTTCCTATCCGTGCATTGCTGCACATTCATCGTGACATCACTATAAACATCGATTCGGTAATCACAAGGTTTGCTAAACAAAATAGACGAGTTGATTTTGTTGTATAACTAATAGTTTTTATACAAGAGGTTTGAAGTTGTAAATATGTACAGTTGTAACAGAACATAATAATTCCAATAAAGATAATTCAGTATTGAATAAAATGAAAAAAAACCTGTTTTATCAGTTAAAATTCGTTAAGTTTTATTTGTCTGGTAATTGTGTTTTCGTTTTTTGAGTTTGCAAAAAAATTTGGTCTCCGTTTGGGGGGGGGGGGGTCATGACCCCCGTGACCCCCCCCCTTGAATCCGCGCCTGCGTATGGAGAAGCCGTTCCTCAGTCAGAATTGTCAAAGCTGCGACAATGCGATCATAAATTAACAAGATTGGTACGAATGACTTTGGAAAGAACAGCATGTAAAGTAAAAGTTGAAGGTATTTTATCCAATACCTTTTAAGTTAACAAAGGATTAGGTTGGTTGGTTGGTTGGTTGGTTCCTTAGTTTAGGGGGTGCGACAACGCGGTCATGCAGCCCCGTGTACTTTGGTTGTGTGTAGAAATTGTCTGATAACCAGTGTTAATTGTGATGACTGTATTAGTGAATGTTATCGGTGATTCATGTAGATTGTAGAAGGACTGCAGACGATTAATTTTTTTCAAGTACTTCCTACTTTTGCTAACAAATGCTACCGTCCACAACACCTAGCTGTGGACGTGGCTACTAAATGCCATCGCAGTGAGCACCCAGTGGCGAACGTTGGAACTAATATAGCGTTACCAAACCAACCTACAAATATTAGTTTCCACAAGAGTAGTTAGTGGAAGGTTCTTTTTCATTCCATAAATCTATGACATGGACCGCCGGCTTTACTTTTTCTCCGAAGAAAGGCATACTGAGGGATTTTAACGCTCTTAAAAATCCGACGACTTCGTCCGGGTTTGAAGCCACGATCTGGGGCATAGAAGCTCATCATGCTACCAACTACGCCCCCGAAGTTGCTCGTCATAGCTCGAGGTTTCATAATGAGGTACATTAGACGGCTAGCGCTGAGGAACATGTAGCGAGTGGCCGTCAGGTTGTTATCTCTTGGCATTCTGACGTAACCTGCATGCATTAATGGAATCCCTTAGGATTTCAATTATTAGACCCCGCGTTCATCATTAGTGCATGCGGGACACCTAAAAGTAGATTGTACGGGGCAAATGAGCCAGCTGGTATACAACGATACGTACATTGTACTCTTCTAATGACATGGTGAGACAAGGCCATTGGCCGCTACTAGGTCAGACGACTGTCTGGACGAAAATTACTGCTTGTAACTACAAGAAAGGGGGTCTGGGGGGGGGGGGTAAGCCACAGGTTAGGTTTGTATTTGTATGTACTGCCTTATTAGCACATAAACTTTAATCCTGTATAGGGCAGAATAATACAGTAGTAAATACAGGGTCATCGAAAAATAATGCCAACATTTAAAACAATGATACCACCGAAACCCTTATGTTAAACGTGACATTCTTTCACTGAACGCCAGCTGGTTAAAGTAAGTTTTGTTTTGGAGGGGACGTGACCTTGCTATACGCACATTAGATGCGCAGTAGCCAAGTTCGGCCGGGGGTGCGCGCGTCAATGACTGCACCGCCCGACAAACTGCACCTGATTACAAAGCTGTTATTCGATGGTTTAATCAGTTTATAGAAGCAGGGACTGTAGGGAAAAAATCTAGGCCAGGCCGACCACCAACATCAGGATTAAACGCACGCTTTCCCAATGGCTGGATTGGTACGTGCAATCATTTCAGGAGTAACTGTCAAGATGGCATGAGAAATTCGCTCCCACAGGTGCTCCAAATCCCGAGTTTTTCTGCATACACAATGTTTTTAATGTACCCCCAGAATAAAATAATCCAAAGGGGGTGACGTCAGGACTTTATTGGCGCGAGCGCCCCTGGCTGACCTTGGCTACTGCGCATCTAATGTGCGTATAGCAAGGTCACGTCCCCTCCAAAACAAAACTTACTTTAACCAGCTAGTGTTCAGTGAAAGAATTCACGTTTAACATAAAGGTTTTCGGTGCTATCGTTTTTTTAAATGTTGGCATTGGTTTTCGATGACCCTGTATATTTTATTTGTATTTGTTGACATTTAATCACTCACTCAATCACTCACTCACTTACTTAGTTGGCCATACGAACCGAAGTCGGGTCATTGCCTCACTCTTTAGCCGCTTCCATTGTTTTCCGTCTCCGGCCATATTCTCGTTGGCTCCCAGGGCCTCCAGGTCTTTCCTGACTCGATCCTGCCATCTCAACGTTGGTCTACTGAGGGACCTTTTCCTTGCGGGTTTCCTTCTAGCACTCTTTTTACAATCCCTTCTTCCCTTCTCAGTACATGTCCCAGCCATTCTATTCTTCTGCTCCTTATTACTGCTATCCCATCCGGTTCGCTATACAGTGCGTGAATTACTGTGGGGTTTCTTCTTCTGAAGTTTCCCTGCACTAATTTTATTACTTTAACCTAGTTATAATTATTATTAATTTTAATTTTTGTTCTCTTTTAACATTTTAATGCTCATAATTACTTTTATAATTTTACAATTAAGATGGTAAGATTATTAGAAATTTCATTTTTATAAGCTTATTTATTTTCAAGATTTAGAGGCATATTAAGCATTATTAAACAATTAAAAGTAGTAAACAATTAAAATTAAAAAGTATAGAAAACTACGATAATAAATATTAAAATTAAAAATGCATTACTTTTATTACCATTTTTCAGTGTTTACATTTTTATTTTAATTGTTTTTTTTAAATTATCTCGCACCCTTGGTCAAGGAGATAAGATTTTTTTAAATATATTTTTTTTACTGGATTAATTGTTTGTTATTCTTTTTGACTTTCAGTAATGTTACGTGCAATGCCCGCACCAACGTTTTTAAAATATGTATCTTCCCTATATGTGACTTCCCGACCTTTGAAACGACCGCCTGATGGCTTGGTTCCGATTATGAACACGAGATGGCAGCTTCTATCGGACTTCGGCGCTTCTAGCCGTGGTTCCTTCTTCACCGCTAGAGTGTGTTTGTGGTGCCTTCTAAACTCGTCCTAATCGAGTCATATTTGAAGGCTATTATATTCTACGTCATGGAACAAAAGACTATATATACATGATACTGCCAAATTAATTACTTAATAATCACATTGTTGCTTGATGTGTCATGCTGTGATTGGACAATTACATTAACATGAATGCAGTGCGGTATTTGACTTGTGATTCTCCGCCATCTTGTGAGCATTATAGTCTGTCGTCAAGAAATCAACAAGCTAGTTGGTCGAAAGAGTATCTCTGCGTGTGCTGGGGGCCGTGGCCCCTAGCCGCTACGAAATGTGGATAAATGCAAAAAGGAATTGCATGAGCTCTTAAGGCTGTATTTCGCCTTTTCGCATTGAAGATTGAGAATGAAAGTGATATATTATCGCAACTTGATGCAGACCAGTGCTTGTGACCCAAACGAAGCATGTGCTGGGTGGGCCATTTTCAGGCAATCTAGTGCCGTATAACGTTATTTGGTTTGTGTGTTAATTATTTTATTTTATTTGTGTCTCCACAGAGAAGTTTTAAGGTACGTTATTAATTTTTATATATTTTGTTGTGGAGCTCCGATATTGGCCTTATATTAATGTTTTAATTCTGTATTTTGTTTCTCCTGGTAGGCCTAATTTTTCTCCTTTACTAATGTTACCAGATATGTAAATTTTTATTGTTTTCTTCGTACCTTTGGAGACACGCTTCTAGTTTATTTTACGTTGTGAATTTTTATTTATTTAGTTTTTGGGTAGTCTTTGGGATTGCCCTATTATTAATTTAATTTACGATCCGTTGCTCCCTAAATTGTTTCATGTCAATAGTGTTAAGGCGTAATTCTTTCCTTCCATTTTGTTCTCTCTGGTGATTTTAAATTAATTTTATGCTAATTGTTTGCCGTAATTCGATTTGACATGCGGTCGTCTGTTTTGGTGGCCATGTTTGTTTTTGTTTTTCCCAAGTGCATTCTGGTCTTGGGAGTGCAGTCTCTTGGCGTCGAGCGGGAAACTCAAACGTGTTGTGGTGTTAGCTTGTATTGTATGTCTACCCCTTATTATTCCCGTTTTCCAACGGGGTCGGGAATGAGATGCGATGGTAGTCTTTGTGGCGATGGTTTTTACGGCCGGATGCCCTTCCTAACGCCAACCTCATGAGAGGAGTTAATGAGAGATGAAATGAATGATGGTGAATGAAACTGGGCAAGGATGTGGAAGGAAGCGGCCGTGGCCTGTCAGAAGATACCGTCCCAGCATTTGCCTGGTGTTGAAAATGGGAAATGTGGTGTTAGCTTAATATGTTTTTTTTATTAACCTTGTTGGTTTAACCTTGTGTTTTTGGTGAATGTTCCTGTGTTTTTTCTCAGTCACGAATGTTGTGGATTTCTTAATTAATCATATTTTATTTTTATATTTAATTTAAAATTTTTCGTTTTGCGTCGTGGCCTGGATCTCTGCATGTCGGGTCGGTATTGCGTTCTAGTAAATTATCAAGCCCTTTCTCATTTAATAATGCCTGTCTACTGATTTTCTTCCTTTGGGCTTAATTTTTTTTTAAATTTAATGTTTTCGTTTTGGTTCAGCAAGCAAGCATGAAAAGCCTTATCTAGTTTTCTAAGATAATTGTCTTATTTTGGCCTTAAGCCACGTGCATCTTCAGAGGGTGTCTTGGCCATAGAGTTTCTTCCTTTTAGGTAGATTTCATTAGAAAGCTAACTATTGCAATGGGTCCCATGTTTCGACTTCCGGAAAATTTCGACATATCTTCGCGTTTCACATCCCCCAGACCCCAAAACCACCGTCAGTTCAAAAGTTTATATATAATTTATGTATATATATATATATATATATATATATATATATATATATATATATATCAGTTTCTTGTGGACACGATAACTGCCGTAATTTTGCACCAATCACTTTGAATTTTTTACATAAAATGTATCCCTATAAAATCTCGGTCGAGTTCGTTAATGGGCAAAATCGGTCGAAGGGGGTGAAAATGGGAGGGCTTTTTTTCGAAAAATTGAAATTTCGCTATAACTCTCTTAATACGTGAAATATCGAATCCATTCAAAGTTCATAATATGTGTCGGATAAGTGCCAACAATTTATGTCAAATAAGTTTTTTGATAGCACCAACCATTGACCAAAGGGGTGGAAAAAAGTGGGTTTTTCGGGAAACATTAATCATATCTCTCTTAATAGGCACAATATCAAAACCGTACAAAATGGCCAATATTCCCCTAATAATTACCTAAAACTTTTGTCTGAAAGAATTTTTGATATGACCCACCATTACGCCAAGGGATGAGAAAAATGATTTCGGAATTATAAGAAAATGCCAAGAGCTATCAGAGGTTGCCATGGCAACACTACTAAATTGATGAGGGATGAGCCGTTGCCATGACAACGCACTTGCACGAGATCAGATTCAGTATTTCCATGTGACTAAGCCGGCCCGGTGGTGTTGGGGTAGCGCGCCTGCCTCTCACCTGGAGTCCCCGGGTTCGATCCCCGGCTCCGTCAGGGATTTTAAAACTGACGTGAGGGTTGGAACGGGGTGAACTCAGCCTCGTGAGGACAATTGAGTAGCTGTCTGACAGTGAGACAGCACCCCGATCACGAATACCAATATTAACGGCCGAGGGGACCCGACGCGCTGATCACGCGTCAACCCAATATCTGCAGGCCAAATGGCTGGGCAGGGGTCGCTTGATCGGCCTTAGCCCGTCATGGGCTGGATGGTGCCAGGGGTTGACTTTGACATCTGACTAAGTGGGAAGCGGCTTCGGTGACGTAACTGGTAGCATGCAGAATGTCTATGCCCAAGGTCGCGGTTTCAAAGCCGGCCGAAGTCGTCGGATTTTCTAAGAGCGATAAAATCCCTCAGTATGCTTTCCTTTGGAGGGGAAGTTCCAACGTTCGTTACGAGTTGCTGGTTGGGGTGGCATATAGTAGCCAAGTTCACAGCTAGGAGTCATTGACGGTAGTACCTGGTAGCAACATTAGGAACTACTGCTTGAAATTGACCGTCTGCAGTCCTTACCTGAATTACAGACTAATACATCCATTACAATTCACACCGTTTATCAGACAGATGCTACACTCACCCAAAGTACACGGGGTTAGATGACCACGTTGTCGCAGCCCCTAACCTGAGGAACCAACCAGAGGTAGATTTCATTAGAAAGCTATTGCAATGGGTAGGCTACCATGTTTCGACTTCCGGAAAATTTCGACATATCTTCGCGTTCCACATCCCCCAGACCCCAAAACCACCGTCAGTTCAAAAGTATATATATATCAGTTTCTTGTGGACACGATAACTGCCGTAATTTTTCACCAATCACTTTTTACCGAATATGTATACCTATAAAATCTCGGTCGAGTTCGTTACTGGGCTAAATCGGTAGAAGGGGTGAAAATGGAGGGCTTTTTTTTTTTCGAAAAAGTGAAATATTGCTATAACTCTCTTAATATATGAAATATCGAATCCGTTCAACGTTCATACTATGTGTCGGATAAAGCCCAAAAATTTCTGTTTGAAGAGTTTTTTTATATCACCAACCATTGACCAAAGGGGTGGGAAAAAGTGGGTTTTTCGGGAAACATTAATCATATCTCTCTTAATAGGCACAATATCAAAACCGTACGAAATGGACAATATTCCCCTAATAATTACCTAAAACTTTTGTCTGAGAATTTTTGATATGACCCACCATTATGCCAAGGGATGAGAAAAATGATTTCGGAATTATAAGAAAATGCCAAGAGCTATCAGAGGTTGCCATGGCAACACTACTAAATTGATGAGGGATGAGCCATCAGACGTTGCCATGACAACGCACTTGCACGAGATCAGATTCAGTATTTTCATCTAAGTGGGAAGCGGCTTCGGTGACGTAACTGGTAGCATGCAGAATGTCTATGCCCAAGGTCGCGGTTTCAAAGCCGGCCGAAGTCGTCGGATTTTCTAAGAGAGCTGAAATCCCTCAGTATGCTTTCCTTTGGAGGGGAAGTTCCAACGTTCGTTGAGAGTTGCTGGTTAGGGTGGCATCTAGTAGCCAAGTTCACAGCTAGGTGTCGTTGACGGTAGTACCTGGTAGCAACATTAGGAACTACTGCTTGAAATTGACCGTTTGCAGTCCTTACCTGAATTAAGACTACTACAGCCATTACAATTCACACCGTTTATCAGACAGATTCTACACTCACCCAAAGTACACGGTGTTAGATGACCGCGTTGTCGCAGCCCCTAAACTGAGGAACCAACCAGAGGTAGATTTCATTAGAAAGCTAACTATTGCAATGGGTACCATGTTTCGACTTCCGGAAAATTTCGACATATCTTCGCGTTTCACATCCCCCAGACCCCAAAACCACCGTCAGTTCAAAAGTTTATATATAATTTATGTATGTATATGTGTATATACATATATGCATATCAGTTTCTTGTGGACACGATAACTGCCGTAATTTTGCACCAATCACTTTGAATATTTTACCGAATATGTATACCTATAAAATCTCGGTCGAGTTGGTTAATGGGCTAAATCGGTCGAAGGGGGTGAAAATGGGGGGCTTTTTTTTTTTCGAAAAAGTGAAATATTGCTATAACTCTCTTAATATGTGAAATATCGAATCCGATCAACGTTCATACTATGTGTCGGATCAAGCCCAAAAATTTATGTTTGAAGAGTTTTTTTTATAGCACCAACCATTGACCAAAGGGGTGGGAAAAAGTGGGTTTTTCGGGAAACATTAATCATATCTCTCTTAATAGGCACAATCTCACAACCGTACAAAATGGACAATATTCCCCTAATAATTACCTAAAATTTTGTCTTAAAGAATTTCTGATATGACCCACCATTATGCCAAGGGATGAGAAAAATTATTTCGGAATTATAAGAAAATGCCAAGAGCTATCAGTGCTTGCCATGGCAACTCTACTAAATTGATGAGGGATGAGCCATCAGACGTTGCCAAGATAACGCACTTGCACGAGATCATATTCAGAATTCCATCTGACTAAGTGTGAAGCGGCTTCGGTGACCTAACTGGTAGCAAGCATGCTGAATGTCTATGCCCAAGGTCGCGAGTTCAAAGCCGGCCGAAGTCGTCGGATTTTCTAAGAGCGCTAAAAATCCCTCAGTATGCTTTCCTTTGGAGGGGAAATTCCAACGTTTGTTGCGAGTTGCTGGCTGCGGTGGCATCTAGTAGCCAAGTTCACAGGTAGGTGTCGTTGACGGTAGTACTTGGTAGCAACATTAGGAACTACTGCTTGAAATTGACCGTCTGCAGTCCTTACCTGAATTACAGACTAATACAGCCATCCCTAAGTACACGGGGTTACATGACCGCGTTGTCGCAGCCCCTAAACTGAGGAACCAACCAAAATCTCTGCGGGAGATATAATTTTGCGTGAAGAAGTAACAGACCGTTACATAGTTACACATCAGTGTCGAAACCTTGCATAAGGACAGTGTGACCACAAGTATAAAAATGGACCCGAAATGACAAGAAGGTTACCTTTCCCATAAGACAATAATGAAATGAAAATCCACAGCCTGCTTCCAGTCTCCGACCGGGTCAGGAATGGAATGAATGAAGCCCCCCATCTAGCGGCGAGGATATGAAGTGTGCCGGCTGCCGAAGCCTGTCGCACTCCTCTGGGGCAATGATTAAATGAATGACAGATGAAATGAAATGATAGTGGAGAGTGTTGCTGGAATGAAATATTGACAGGGAAAACCGGAGTACCCGGAGAAAAACCTGTCTGCCTCCGTTTTGTCCAGCACAGATCTCACATGGAGTGACCGGGAGTTGAACCACGGACCCAGCGGTGAGAGGCCGGCGTGCTGCCGCCTAAGCCACGGAGGCTGCCCCCATAAGACAATAATATGTTTAAAATAAGCATAAAATGACGAAAAACAAAGTTAATTAAGCTCCAATTATAAAATACCTTCTCGCAATAAATGAGGTCTGATCCTTCTACGAAAACCTGCATATTCTGCCTATTTTCGCCTATCCCCAAGTTTGTCCGGTGAAATCTACCTCCGCCTTCCGGCGTGCCGAGAGGACCTTTTTTTAAACGATTTTGTTAATTTTTTTTGCATCCTTCTGATAATTAAATTTTTCTTTTAAATACGGAGCGACTGTTGTGGCATTATTTCGTCGGCAGCAGTTCTATTAGTTATCGGAGGGTGTCTGTAGATGAGCCTGTGCTTTCCCCTTCTCCACCTTCCTTCCACCCCTTTTGGTGTTCTTCTGTTGGGGCATGTCATCTGGAGGTGATTTTGCTGTGGAAGCGATGCGGACCTCTGAAGACAGGTAAGTAGGCCCATCCACCCTGGCCACCCCCGGTGTGTCAAGTAATATTAACACTTCCAAAATAATATTTGTTGGTACAGAATATGGCTGAAAGTTTCAACCATCAGCAACATAGACAATATAAATTGTCCTTACAGTAGGTGGTTAATATATAGACCACTAACCTATAAAGAGTTAACCTGTATGCATCGTTTAAACCTTTATTGTCGCCCTTGACGTCATGGATGCCGCCATTTTATGTCTAAGGGACTTTTGTAGTGTAATGTTTTGCGATCTACAGTTCAGTATATTACTCCCTCAAATACTATGCTCTTTCCATTTTGAATTACAGCTTCCATCATCAAAAAATGCTGAAGCGCACCTATCTGAGAGAAGGGAGAAGAGAGAAGACGTTCCGCTACAGTTCTACAGCACGGATACCATGATCAACCGGAACTGGACCAACGCCAATCAGAAACTAAGACATGTGGTGATAAAGATAGCAGTGCATGGGTACCACCATGAAAATGAAAATTCACAGCCTGCTTCCAGTCTCCGACCGGGTCAGGAATGGAATGAATGAAGCCCCCATCTAGCGGCGAGGATATGAACTGTGCCGGCTGTCGAGGCCTGACGCACTCCTCTGGGGCAATGATTAAATGAATGACAGTTGAAATGAAATGATAATGGAGAGTGTTGCTGGAATGAAAGTTTGACAGGGAAAACCGGAGTACCCGGAGAAAAACCTGTCTGTTTGAACCATGGACCCAGCGGTGAGAGGCCGGCGTGCTGCCGCCTAAGCCACGGAGGCTACGCATGGGCACCACCATAAAATATGTAAAAACATGTCCTACCACGCCTAAAATGAACTCTGCGTGTGCTCGTTATGTGACCAGTTCTGTGACATATAACACATCACACGATGTAAAAATGACCAAAAATCACTGTGCGATTATGGCAAGGACTTAACTAATGTAAATCTATGTTATGCACATTCGTGCGCTTTTCTATTAGTAATAATAATAATAATAATAATAATAATAATAATAATAATAATAATAATAATAATAATAATAATAATAATAATAATAATAATAATAATAATAATATCTGTTTTGCATTTTTTTCAATATATTTTAAATTTAAAAAGTATTTTCTTTGAATTAAGAGAAAAAGGTCGATTGGAGTTTTACGTGACCGTTAATCTTAAGATCATAAGCAACGGGACCTCGTTTTTACGTGGAATCTGAACCACAGGACTTGGAATTTCACTTTGAAAATCTCACATGCATTGACCGGGAATTGAACCCGGTCCACCGTGGTGAGAGGCCAAGAGCTTGACCACTGTGCCACCAGGCCCCCTGAATCAGGAGAACTGTTCGGTCAAAAGTAGATTTTCATTATAAAGCTTACTATAGCAATGGGTACCATGTTGGGACTTCCGGATAACTTCGACTGACCTTCACGTTCCACATTCCACAGACCCCAAAACCACCGTCAGTTCAAAAGTTTTAAATATATATTTCTTGTTGACAAGATAACTACCATCGTTTTGTACCAATCACTTTCAAATTTATACATAAACAAATAGTTTCGTGACGAAATATAGAGCCTACTTTTCTTAAAATTTAAGATTCGTGCGAATTTATTTATTTATGGCTAGCAACTAGGTGAATTACAATATAATAAATGTATATATACGAGGGGCTTTTCTAGGTCATACCCGTTGTGATATTACGCCGTTGCAGCACTGCGGTCGGCATTCCATGCAGGTGCGCTGTGTAACTGCGTCTATTGGCAAGGCTGAGACGCCATTACGGCAACAGTCGCCCTTGTGTGGGTGTGTTGACAAGCTTTTGAAATGACATCGCCGATCGCGGGTCCCGCCGACTCGTAGAAAAAAAAAAAGAGAAAACTCCCCTGTAAGATAAGCTGCTATTTGGCCACCACTGTCAGGCAAATTGCGTGCTTACTCAGGAGAACTCCGAATGTTTAAGAGTTATACACATTTTGCCTGTCAGTGGTGGCCAAATGGCGGCATATCTTACAGGGAAGTTTTGTCTTTTTTCTACGAGTCGGTGGGGCCCGTGATCGACGATACAATTGCAAAAGCTTGTCAACACACCCACACATGTGCGACTGTTGCCGCAATGGCGTCTCAGCCTTGCCAATAGATGCAGGTACACAGTGCACCTGCACGGAATGCCGACCGCAGTGCTGCAACGGCGTAATATCACAACGGGTATTACTTAAAAGAAAACGCCACTCGTTCTTTAACATGCCAACAACGTATGTCGCCTTTCAAAAATCACTTACCATGGCCAGAAGCGAACCTGCAAGGGGTTGGTAGACCGACACGATAACCACTCACCCACCGTGGCAAGCATTCAGCCCTGTGTACTTGGGTAAGTGTGGAATTTTGTCTGGTAACCTGTGTTATTATGACGGCTGCAATAGTGTGTGTATTAGTAATTCAGGTGAGGATTGGGAAGAAGAAGGCAGCCGTGGCATTAACTTAGGAACCATCCCGATGTTCAGTAATGGCGGCAAACTATGGCGTTATTTGGCTGGCCAGGTGCGGAGCGAGTGGACCTCGCAATTCCCGGTCCGGTGACTCATATCGTTAGTCATTCATATGGACGTGTATCTGCAAAGCTTGGACGTTTGTGTTGCACGTTTAGTGAGTATTGTGATTACTGTGACCGTTAGTCATGCCTAGACACCAATTCACATTGCACGAACGTGGGTATATCCTTAATTCAGAGTCGCCTAGATGCAAAACCAGCTAAAGTACTTTTTTAAGGTTGGGAAAACAGCAAAAACCGTTTTTAAGCGGTTCAAAAGAGGTACAAATGAGATTCCTTTTTTAACAGTGCAAAAATAGTGGTTTATAAATACCTTAAAGTCGTCGTATTTAGCAGGTTTTGCAACCGAATGAAATGCAGTTAGCCGGATTTGCAACCTTTTGAAAGGTTCAAAGCTAGTAATTTGGAAAACCTGACATGCGAGTTGTGAGACGGGAAATAGGTTTGAAAGTATATGGGGTTAGTGGTTCTTATATTATAAGATATTGCCTAAAATTATTAATAATAATTGCCATGTTGAAAAGTCATATTTTGCATGAGTTGAAAGGGACAATAAATGCACTGTCAACATTATCAAAATCAAAACATTTGCAAGTTTCTGTTTAATACATAAGTTACATTATTAACACAATCACTTTGTTACAGACTTTTATTTTTAAACGACACTCTCACCGTCAGCGTCACCGAATAGTTCGAAAACATCGTCAGCTTGGTCAGCTACTCTGCTTGGCTCTGCAGTCAAGCTCTCTTGTTGAGTGAACACGTCCGTAAAGAAAATTAACGTTTCATCAGGGTCCCATTGCTCTCCGAAAGTAGAGCCAAAAATCTCTTAACGTCATCGAGTTTAGCTTTTTTCACAACTTTGCCTGTAGGGATGATGTCAGGGAGATCATTCTTAAAAGTTTTCCCTTTCTTGGTAAGTCTCTTTGGCTGTCAGGCTTCGAAATTATAAAAAGGCTCTCCTTGCACAAAGCACACTTTTTTAGTTGGGCTCTGCGTAAAATCAGTTTCTTGGCCTTGTGGAACTGGAAGTGCCATGTTCCTGGGATTTTCGGAACGTTCTGGGAGTAAGTCTTCCAATCATGTACTGTGCAATCGTCTCCCAAATGAACCAGCGTGGAACCTGAACCCCTATTCTCCCAATCCGAATCCGAATTGTGGTGACTCATTGCTTAAGTCCAACAAAACAATGTTAGATCCATCAATAAATAATTCATTGTAACCACTAAAAAAAAAGAATTGTCATTAAAAACACTCACCAATGAGGGTTATGCTGACATCCCGCTCAACTTGCGATTGTAACCGTTCTTGCGTCATCCACAAATGCAGCGACTCCACTTTTACGTACTACCAACATAAGCAGTTCCATTACTGCCTACCTAACACTTCTGCGACTCTTAACGCCCTACAAAATCCGTAAACGAGACAATTGATGGAACATAGCAACAATTGGCAGGTTTTGCATCCGTACGGTTAGAAGTAGGCAATCGATATACCCAACATAGCTGGTTTTGCAACCGTTTGCCACTTGGCTGGTTTTGCATCCGAACAAGCTCGACACTTAGCAGGTTCTGCAAACGAACGCTTTCTTCGAAGCTCATTTTGTGAGCGTTGTAGTTGTTTTTGCACCCTGAGTCTTTCAACAATCGTTAGAGGACGCAAAATCGCATCCAATGGCGCTAAAAGCTACTTTTTTGAATTTTTGTCAGCTGGTTTTGCAACTAGGTGACTCGATGAAAACCAGAATGTCTTGTACTGAAACGAGACGAAAATTTCGAATCAAGTTTCCAGGAAGACCAGTGCCTAATGCCAGTAAAATTAGGAGGCTCGCTAAACGATTCAAGAAAACTGGCTCCGTAGATAATAAAAAAATGTTAACGGACAACGCTGTATTCTTGCAGAACAAAAATTAGTTGATATTGTTGTCCATTCTTTCATCAGAAGATGTCAGGTGTGTGTTACCAGAGAGAGAGGACATGTTAAGCATCGCCTATGAGCACTGTAAGTACACATTATTGAACTTGTTTGGTAAAAGTGTGAAAGTGCGCACCACCACCGGCTGAACCGTGTACGCGGGTCCGCGATCAGCACCAGCTTAGCTTGCCGTATTTACCGGGGCGCACTAAGATAGTATAGACATCACAATGACACAGATTATCAGATAGTTTCCAAACACCCCCAGGGGCAGGACAACTACAGTTGCTTTTTTGTTTGTTGTTGTTGTTGTTGTTGTTGATTATTTTAAGAGGCTTTGCAACATCGTGGTCATATATCCCCTTGTACTTGGTTGTACGTAGAACTTTGTCTGATAACCTGTGTCACTGTAATGTCTGTAGTAGTATGTGTATTTGTATTTGTTATTGAGGTATGATCTGGGTAGGAAGAGGCCGTGGCCTTAAGTTAGGTACCATCCCGACATTTTCCTGGAGTAGAAGTGGTAAACCACGGAAAACCACTTCTAGGATGGCTGAGGTAGAAATCAAACCTGCCTCTTCTCAGTTTAGCTCCTGAGGCTGAGTGTACCCTGGTCCAGCCCACACACCAGAATTTAATTCCTTGGCAGACCCGGGAATCAAACCCGGACCTCTGGGGCGACGGTCAAGAATTCTAGTCACTACGCAACTACCTGTAGGTGGATTTCATAACTAGTGGGACGCGGATCGGTCACCAAGGGACCACAGCTGAGACCAATATTGCTTCCACTTACTTGTGCCAGACTCTTCTCTGTCATCTTTCCTGTCGACTTCCGTTTGTCAATTCTTGCTCTCATCCGACCCGGATGGTATAAGGGTATCAAAGGCCTACGGTGTCTTTCACTTTCCCGCGTTAATTGGCCCTTGTCTCATATTTCCTAATCCCGTCATTCTTTTAGGGGTCAGTCCTCTTCTTTTGCGATTTATGATATCTCCTGCACAAGACCCTAAGGAGGTAGGGTGTGTGTAGCCCCACCCTGGATTGTGCCACACCCTCAAGGGTTTACGGCTAGTGAGGGATTCCTGAGCTGGGTCCGTTTCTCCTTTTTCCATCGCCATTGGGGCGGACCTTCTCCTCTTTCCCCCTTTAAACCTGCCTTTCATGTCTCTACGCCTTTCCAAGTCTCTCAAACCTCATTCGTCGAGGGTTGAGGGCATTTCTTTTCCCTGTCATTTTTTCCATATTCTTTTTTTTCTTTTCATCTAGTACATACGTTAGTAGGCAGTGAAATTAAATTAAACCATAAGAGGCTGATGACCTAGATGCTTTGCGCCTTAAAATAACAATTATCATTCAATACACACCCAAATACACGAGGTTATATGACCAGGATGTTGCAAACCCCGTAAAATTGAACCAACAACTGATTTCCTGTAGTCTTGGAAAGAGAAGCTGAGTGGGGATATATTTATTTTGGGGTCACTCAACCCCAATGGGAAGTCCCCAATACTGATATCGTGACCGCCGTCCCTGCAATGCCAGAGTCCAGATTACCTACTAGCTAGAGTGAAACCAACAGCCAAATGCAAGACGCAGCGAGTCCTCTATCGGTTACACTACTCACTAGCAGTTAACAGAAAGAAGAACTCCACTGCCATCTGTCACATAATCTCCTAACTTACTCCACTTAACAGCGAACCCTCCCGCCTGGATGTTATACTACTCATTTTACACGTCTGATTGAAGTGTTGCAGCAAAGCTCCTTCCTTCACAAGTGTCACGACTCCACAAACAACATCGCTTTCTTTGTTTACATACTGCAGGTGTCTGGTTTCACACAGGCGACCAAGTTATGCGCTTCCTGAGCCCAAGTGACTCGAGTTCGATATTAACCGTGGCAGGGACTTCAGGTGACATTAGCTTCGATTCGGCTTCTTAATGCAGTTTTCTTTTATTTCTTAAATAATTAATTTTTTAAAATATTAATTTGGAACAAAACCATGGGATTTTTAGAAGGTGGCCATGGGTTTGAATTAATAACAACCCAAGCATTCGCCTAGAGTACAATTGGCGTACCACGCCTCTCATCAAAGCGAACCAGGTTCGATACCCAGAAAATGCATGTGAGAATTTCAAAGTGACGTCCTGGTTTTGGATTCAACGCGAAACGTTATTCATTTTTTATAGGCGTGAGGATCAGTACGTTGCTGGCTAATTTATTACTCTAGGCAAGAAAGTTTTCCATCTCTACATCCGATTCTTGGATGTCACGGGTAATCTTGAGAACCACTGGATGGATTGTGATGCAGTTCTCACCATTCTGTAAAGGATTTCACGAGCAAGGTTTCTGTAGAAAAAAAAAAAATTATGATCAAAGGAAGCAGAGCAGTAACGATTTCAGTGAATCGAGTCGAAGAAAAACCTGCCGTCCATGCGCCTTTTTAGCCTACGCTGGGTAAACCGTTAAAAATTACTTTATATTATGAGTGTAAGAACTGAAAAGTTCTACAAAAAACTCCCCGACAGAATATCTCTATATTTAATACATCGCCCTCTATAAGTGATTTTACGTTTTCATTTTTTTTCCAACAATCTGCATTCAGTGGAAATTTAAATTACTAGCTTCGGGGCGAGTTAACGAGCTAGCGATCGAGCCTATCACCCCAGCTTCGGCCAGCATCAAACTGTCGAGTCGTGTCGAGTTAAGACTTCAGAGAAGAGTGTAGGTGTTTGAAGTTTCGCTGTTCACCTCGGCTTTTCTGAATTGCGTCTGGGACCTGCCGTCCGTGCGCCTTTTAAGCTTACGCTGGACAAACCATTAAAGATACCGGGCGAAGCCGGGGCGGGTTGCTAGTGTATGAATAAAATGAGACACACAATAGTTTGAAATTTGTCTCAACAGTCTGCTATTTCTCGTTTTGTCGGATACTACATAAAAAGTCCCTTTACAAAAGCTCTTATCTCGTGGCGTAGTGGCTACCATTATTGTCTGGGTTGGATTCATGGCACTGAGGAAAAGCTGAAAAGAGATTAGTTCGATTTCCACCTCAACCATTCTAGATGTGATTTCCTGTGGTTCCTCAATTCAACCTTAGGCAAATGTTAGGATTATTGATTATTTTTCATTAAATCGTTACAGATATACACATTTTACAAAATTCAGAAAAACGGTACACATTTTATGAATTTCCTTACAATTCCTACTCATTGTTTAACATGTATTTAAATATATATATATATATATTGTTACAATATAATAAAGACCGTGGGAACATTGTCCACTCCAACTCTGAAAATTGTGCACTTCTTGCAGATTATTTTGGTAAACTACTCAATTGTGAGAAACCTCAGGAAACATTTCAATTTTGTCATACTCTACGGAATCCTGACTCGGAACCACCGGACCTACAGGAAGTTCGTGAAATAATCCAATCCATGAAAAACAACAAAGCGTCGGGAAAGGACCAGATCGTTGCAGAACTATGGAAAAATGTAGGTGAAAACCTCATCATCAAACTCAAAGAAATTATTGATGAAATCTGGCAAACAGAAAAAATTCCTCCAGATTGGAAGATGGCGATCATCCGTCCAGTATACAAGAAAGGTAACAAAACGAACCCAAGCAATTACCGAGGGATCTCATTACTCTCGGTAACTTACAACATTTTGTCCAAAGCTCTTTTGAACCGTGCCTATCTTCAACTGGATCCGCAGATTGGTGAATACCAAGATGGGTTCCGGAAAGGCCGATCGTGTACAGAGCAAATTATCAATTTGAAAAAATCAATGTCTTACTTCCGTAAAATGTCAAACAAAAATTATGTCATTACTTTTGTTGACTCTGCAAAGGCTTATGACAGCATTGACCGTGAATCCCTTGTTG
This sequence comes from Meconema thalassinum, assembly GCA_946902985.2. NCBI lineage: Eukaryota > Metazoa > Arthropoda > Insecta > Orthoptera > Tettigoniidae > Meconema > Meconema thalassinum. The sequence goes on from OX336395.1 coordinate 181,312,219, forward strand.
CTGTACTCTCAGAATTTGGATTAGATCGCAAGACAACATCAATCATCAAAGATACCCTCTTGAATACAAGTTCAAAGGTTAAATTTATGGGAGGACTGAGCACAGAATTTTCAATTGATACAGGAGTGCGTCAAGGAGATGGATTATCTCCATTGTTGTTTAACTGTGCGCTCGAAAAAGTTGTCCGAGAATGGAGACGAGCTGGTGCACCATCCAATAGACTAGGACCAAAACTCAAAGGGATAACACTAGACTGTTTGGCATTTGCGGATGACATGGCGTTAATTGCTCCAAGCATTTCTGATGCCCAGAAACAACTTGAATTACTCCAAGAACAAGCAGCAAAAATCGGCTTACGGATTTCTTTTGACAAAACAAAATTTATGACGGATATTAAAACTGCTCTGAATACACTCTGCATCGGTAATTGTCAGGTATTTAGGTGAATGGATCAATGAAACTGGCAACGAAATAAAAGCTATAGTAGCAAGACTACAGAAAATGGAAACTGCTTTCCATTTGACAAAACAAGTTTATAACAAAAAATGCCTCTCTTGGAATTGTAAAATTCAACATTATAAAACAGTAGTCTTGCCTGCAGCCCTTTATGCAGCCTAGACACTTAATCTACAACATAAAACACAGAGAAATCAATTGGAGATTAAGGAACGCAAAATCATGCGAAACATTTTGGGACCAAGAATTAAAGAAGGAATTCACCTTCCAAAACCTAATGCTGACATCTATTTAAAAATTACTAAAATCACAGACACAATCCGTATGAGAAGGATCCAATTCATGGGACGTTTGGACAGAATGGACCCAACTAGGTTAACAAATAAAATCTATACGTTTTTGCAGAAAAAGGCAACAATGTCCAATTGGTATAAACAGGTGGAAAAGGACTTGGCTGAATTAGGTTTTCCCAATCTCAAGGATCGAGAGGAAATTAGGAAAATTACTCATACACGGGGTTTTGAGGTAGAAGAGAGAAGAACTACGTCTGGTCGCAGCAACGAAGACTAGCTCAATCGTTGCGCATGAAGAGTTATTGGGCAAACATCAAGGCCAAGAGGTGTTGATTCCGCGTGATCCTAGGAGACCCATTCGCGCAGAAGAAGAAGAAAGATAGGTCGAAATAGAATATCAAATTCATACAGAGAAGGAAGAGCTACTAGAAGGTGCAACCTTGTGTGTGGATGCATACCATTGGTTATGATTTCTAAAAATTGTGTAATGGCTTAGTCGAATAACACGTTCTATGTGAATGATGTATGCAAAATAAAAATAAAAATGAATATGAAGGAAAATTAAATTTGCGTTTGTATAAACTTGTAGGCTCAACTAATTATGGTATATTGACTTTCACGGCCGGTGAAATAAAACTCAGCAGTTCTTCTAGGTTTGTGCCGTGTCTTGTGTGGGGTTTCGCGTAGGACACCAAGCTGGCTCATCAGCGGTGTCTCGGTGCCCCGCCAGGACCCCCACAGTAGTAGCGAACTGCACGCTACCTGCCTTTATATAAAGCGCACCTGCGCCTTTTTACTAGGCAAAACCCCACACAAGACACGGCACAAACCTAGAAGAATTGCTGAGTTTCAACTAACTATATTTTCTATTTTAATTTTGTTTTCTATGAGAAAATGTTTTATATGCATCTTCAGGTTTGCATGATTTCCTTGAAATTCTTTTAATTTATTTGGGAGAATGTTATAATATAATTTTGGTGAGAAATACAGAAAGTTACGTTTAGCTATACTTAACTTAGGTTGATATAAAATAGAGTGGTCCTCTGTAATACTTCTGCTTTCAAACCCGTGACTTACAACTTTAATTCTATTTCTACCTTTAAAAATGTATTAATATGGTTCCTTACTTATGGCCACGGACGCCTCCTTACCAATACTCACTCCGTTACAGATACGCACTCTCGGAGCGTAGCCATGATAGTAAAACGTGCACCACGGCCGTGATGGCAGCTTCAGCAAGATCAGATACTGGAGGTTAGAATCCCGGCACTGACAGTGATCCGAGTTTTTCAACACTCCCTTCAGGCAAATACTGGAATCACTCACTCACTCTGAAGGTTTCTATAAGACACGAAGATCCCGCGCCTAACTCACAAAACGCCTCCGCTGAACTCTGTTTTGGGCGACTTCTTGCCAATTGTCCACATTCAGATGTCTACAAAGTTTGGAAATTTCATTTTTCCAGGATCTTCGTGGTCTTCCTACAGGCCTTTTCCTCTTGGTGCTTCTTTAAAGGTTTGTAAGACCATCCTATCATCTTCCATCCTTTGTAAATGACCTCGGGGCTTCGGTGGCGTAGTTGGTAGCATGCTGAACTGCTGTGCCCAAGATCGCGGGTTTAAACCCGGCCGGAGTCGTCGGATTTCTTAAGAGCATTAAAATCCTTCAGTATGCCTTCCTTCGGAGGGGAAGTAAAGCCGGCGGTCCCATGTCATAGATTTATGGCATGTACAAGAACCTTTCGTGCCGGCCCCGTGGTGTTGGGGTAGCGCGCCTGCCTCTCACCCGGAGGCCCCGGGTTCGATCCGCGGCTCCGTCAGGGATTTTAAAACTGACGTGAGGGTTGGAACGGGGTGCATTCAGCCTCGTGAGGACAATTGAGTAGCTGTCTGACAGTGAGACAGCGCCCCGATCACGAAAACCAAGATTAACGGCCGAGGGGACCCGACGCGCTGATCACGCGTCACCCCAATATCTGCAGGCCGAATGGCTGGGCAGCGGTCGCTTGGTCGGCCTTAGCCCATCATGGGCTGGATAGTGCCAGGGGTTGACTTGACAAGAACCTTTCACGAACTAAACTTGTGTGAAACTAACATTTTAGGTTAGTTTTCGCTGTAACGCTCCATCAAAGTTTCAACGTTCACCACTAGGTGTCAGTGACATCTGGTAGCGAAAGTTGGAACTACTTATAATTGAACGGAACTTGTAGCTCACCCCATGGGTGTCCGCTTGAAGCAGCTACAGCCTCTGGCGAGCCGAACATGTCCTCGGACACTCCAGGCACTAAAAGCCATACGATAAATAAATAAAAAAATGTAAGACCATCGTATCATCTCCCATCCTCAGTAAATACCCAGCCCCTTGAAGTCTTCTGGACTTAATGATGTTGAGTATTGGTGCTTGCAGTGATCTTTTTTTCCAGCTCTGAAATGCGGGGTCAAACATTTTCCTATACACTTTATTTTCGAAAACCTGCAACTGGTGTTCTTCCTGTTTTGTTTAACTCCATGATTCTGCACCATAAGTTAGAACTGGCCTAATGATGGTTTTGAAAATGAAAATCCACAGCCTGCCTCATGTCTCCGACCGGGTCAGGAATAGAATGCATGAAGCCCCCATCTAGCGGCGAGGATATGAACTGTGCCGGCTGCCGAGGCCTGACGCACTTCTCTGGGGCAATGATTAAATGAATGACAGATGAAATGAAATGATAGTGGAGAGTGTTGCTGGAATGAAATTTTGACAGGGAAAACCGGAGTGCCCGGAGAAAAACCTGTCTGCCTCCGTTTTGTCCAGCACAGATCTCACATGGAGTGACCGGGAGTTGAACCACGGACCCAGAGGTGAGAGGCCAGCGTGCTGCCGCCTAAGCCACGGAGGCTTCAATGATGGTATTGTATATTTTAAATTTTGTAACTTATTTCTCGTGAAAAATTTGGATCCCAATAAACACTGCAGAGAGTAGTACACTTTGTTAGCATTCTGTATTTTAACTTTAATTTCCACTTCTCTGTGATTCTGTTCATCAATCATGACTCCTAAGAATTTGAAATGTTCAACCCGCTCAAAACTATGCTTGCCAAAATGCTGGGCTAGTACCTTATTTTAAATCCCAGGGCACCGACCCCATCCCTGCCCCTACTACAGTCCAAACACACGGCTGATGATCAAGATGTCAAAAGTCCCTTAAATGAATTAGCAACAACAAAGAAATACGCATACACTACTACGAATACCGCAAAAACACAGGTTATCAAGCAAATTCTATAAACACACAGAGACGCCCACATAGGCTGCACGAAGTCGAAGCATATAAGCCCCTAGGCGAAAACAACAACAACAACAACAACCACAACGCTTTTAACCCTTTATGGGATAGTGGTCTCTATATTAACCACCTGTCATGAGGACAGTTTATGCTTTCAAAGATGCAGACAGTTGAATCTTTCAGCTAAATTTCGGAGAATTTTCATGTCAAATATTTTAAAAAATCTAAAAATGAAATATCATTTACGTATCTACTTGACGTAATGTGTTAGATAAAATGTAATAAAAATAATTAAAAGTATAATCATTAACAATTAAAGTGTAAAAATAAAATATAAATATAGAAATAAAAATCATAAAAATAAAATTATAATAATAAAAGAAATGTTAGAATTAAAATAATAAATATAACTATAAAAAATTATGAAAATATTTGCAAAAATCAATTCGAAATTAGTTAATTAATTAATTAATTGAACAAAAATATCACAATGAAATATATAAGAACATAAATTGAAAATTAAAATTAATTATTATATAAATATTATTAATAATTATAACAATTAAAATAAATTAAAATGTAGAAACACATTAAATTAAACAAGAAGTTCCGTGAAGAACTATACAGCCTACTTTTCATGCCAATGATTATTCTACAGAATATGAACCTATCTAGAATAATGACGAAATTAAGTTGCTAATATCGAAATTTCCAATTAATTAGAAATACTGTATACCTGGCATAATGTATCCTAATAGAGCACTACAGTTGGCAGCCCTGATGACTGAATATATTCTTAGTTCCGTCTCTTAAGGTACAAAATACAAAATTTGGTTGAAGTCCAATGAATAGCATGGACGTTACATGCAGTTAAACATGGGATCTAACAGCGTGCGTAAAATCATGTTGGCAACAATGTCATGCATGTATTGGTCAGAAATAATCTGAAATAATATGATCTATTGTTGTGCCAATTTTGAATGAAATCCATTAGTTAGTATAGAAGTTACATGCATTTTAAAATTGGACCTATCAGCAGGCTTAGAATCAAGTTGGCACCACTGACGTATATTAGTTACTCCAAATTCGTCTAGAATGCCAGGTACTATACGTGTGCAAAGTTTAGAGCTATTGGCTTGCATACTTTCTGATATATTGATATTAGGGTAACAAAAATAGGGACATCACATATTAACAGTTGGCAGCCCTGGTTGCTCTTTAGAATACGCATAGTCATATCTGTTATGGTACACATAGCACATACGAAATTTGGTTGAAATCCAAATGATAGTATGGAAGTTACATGTATTTAAAGTTGGACCTGTCAGCAGGCTTAGAATCATGTTGGTAGCACTGACGTATGTATGTTACTCCAAATTAATATAGAATGTCAGTTACTATACGTGTGCATAGTTTAAAGCTGTCGGCTTGCATACTTTCTGATATATTGGTATTTGGATAAAATAAATTAGGAGCATTTATTAACAGTTGGCAGCCCTGGTAGGTCTTAAGAATACGCTCAGTCATATCTGGTTATGTACTGTCCCCGTTTACCTGGATAGTAGGCTGTCAGATATCCGCCCCCTCAATCGGATTGCCAATTATCAATCGCACCGGCACAGTTACATCAATGAAAATGGCACTGACAGATACTATCGAGATAAGAGCACAGAAATTCACAGGAAATCATTGTGGAACACACCAAAATAGACGGGGGTGCATACTTACCGTTGCTTACCTCTTAATTATCTCGGGGTTTGAGTTGACAACAGGATCACTAAAAGTCTGTTCACACAATAATCTCCGCCATGACATTTAAAAATGAACCAGAAACGAAGACGAGAACTTTGAACTGTACAAAAGCTTTATTTCTAATAAAGGGTCTGATTTTCCTAACACAACAAAATATACGTGGCTATCAGTAGCCCAAGTCAATCTGACTACGTCCTCCAGTAGGACTTGCAAAATTATTATACAACATGATATAAAACATTTTAGCTCCCAAGAGCTCCAAATAATGTAATATTCATAACACTATTGGATTGGAAAAGGACGTCAGGGTGTGACATATATATAGAGCATGTGTTTCCTTTTAATAAACAAGAGAATGATATTTATAGTCGCAAGGCCGGAGTGTACGACCTCACTCTCTGAAAACCATATGTTGACACAGCTGCGGGCTACCTTCCAGCCTGCTGCATACCGGTCAAATGCACTCCCTTCTCACACGCTATGTTACGTAAGAGCACAGCCTGCTCTCTCAAAACTTTAAATGTCTTACAAGACAACTCACATTATATTTACGCAAATCTTTCAAGTATTTTGATCACATCCTAATGGATCATTACATAAATTTCTTAAACTTGTTAACTTCAATCCAAGTGTTTAATTAGCTCTTAAATGTTTATAACAAAATCACATAAATTATTTCTAACAATTAGAAATTGTTTATAATATTTGTCAAAGACAATAAAAATATTCTAAGCACGCCTTTAACATCTCTCTCGTTTCATATTATTTTCAAAAATATTTACAGCAATTATTTACAATATTAACATTTAAATTGTTTGAATTATTAATTTAATAAATACATTAGCCACATGTTCATTCGGTTGGTAATTTTATAATCCTGTTTAATATAATCGACCAATGAAGGTTAGTTATACATGTTAATGTCACAATTCGGTTTTAATAAAGTTCTTTAATAATGATTTGTGACGGCAACCTTCATTCAACATCTTTTCTCAAATTCTTTCAAAACTCGTGTTAATTATAACAGTAAATCACTTGATTAATTTTCAACGAACTATAACAATCTTACTCCAGCGGAAAATCCTTCGCTAACAAGTTAATGCACAATCTGCATTAAAAATATGCCCAAAATCATCATATATTAATCTATATGGCATTTACAACTTTCACATCACTTACAAAACTTCCACAAATAATTCTTTAACATTTATTCCTGTGGGAACTTCCTTCATATTCAAGGGCATTATATCTCAGCGACTTTCAACACGCGCTGCACTAGCGATTACACATTCATAGTTCCACTTAAAAATTTTATAATCATAATAGTTTCAAAACTGTTTTTCTATTTAACCTTCGTAGATTTCATTCATGAACTGAAATGAAGTCAAAACTTGCCAATCACAAACAAATTTAATAGTGAATACGCTTATATACGCCTATCTGGTCTATCAAAATTTAAGATTAACATCTTAAAAGAAATTGTAGTATGAAAATACTATCTTCAAATAAAGTGCGACTAAACTGCAAAGTAGTCGAATAGAATCCATTTAGACTGGGGAATGCAAACATCGTTATATAATTCTCTAATTGAGAAAAACTCCTAACAAAAGTACTTGACTTTAATGCATTCAATAATTCATTATTAACATTACTCTTTCACAAAATTGTCTATGATGCAATGTTCATTCATAACTGACGATAAATGTCTGTGTTGCAATCAATTCAAATAACGACTAGTATTTCCAAGATCGTCGATAACGTAAGAGATTTTAACGCTCTAAAATCATTTAAATGTTCTTCCTTCTTGATGATGACAGAAAATTGTTCAAAGTAATTAAACTGGGGAAGAATTACTTTAATAAAATGACACGCTGTCTGAATTTAAATCTGCCATAAAAATCATTAACTTACAGTCAAATCGTGACTACAAAAAAAAATATTAATTACTGAAAAATCTAAATATCAGTCTCAACTGATTCAAAATCGTTAACTATGCCCATGACATAACAATGTCTTAATAAATCGTCGAAAAATGCAAAATTCAACAAGGTGTACTGAGAATAAGAATCTCAACAAGAAAATAAGGCAAAATACATGAGGGTAAAAATATGGGAAAAATGGATGCTCAAACATTACTAGGTTACTCAAATACAATAAACGTTCACGACTACCTTATCTGCCGATTGACGTTCCAGAGGAAAATTCCCCAAAGAAGACTGCTGATGGATCCATTTCACCACGTTAAAGCTGAGCTCCATCCTCGAAATAGGAAATAGCACCCTCGAAGAATCGAACTGCTTCCTTCTCCGTGAATCGCTCTGCTCCTCGAATACGAATAGACATCCTTCCGGCAATAATCTTCATTGTGAGTCGGGACTACCCTGACCTCTCTTGAAAAATTCCCTGAAGTTCCAGTAGACAATCATCATGACGTTTTGTAGAAATTTCCGAAGAAATTATTCATATTCAGAGTATGAAATTGTTTCTATGGCTGTTCGATGGTATTCAGCCTTTACTTACGAAACATGGGTGTAGATGGTATTCACCGCATGTTCGCTTGTGTGGAATAGCAATTAGCGAAGTTCCATGTCGCTATCTTACTCCAATGAAGTATGTCCCAATTGCAATAAGCCTTCTTAGCCTTCCATCTGCACTTCAGTTGTAGTGTCAGAAGAACAAACTGCCGTATTCAAATGCTCCATTATACTGTATCGATCTGTAAGCAAGCAATCTGAAGTCTTTCTACTCCACTCACAGCGTTAGCCTTGCGTTGTTTCTGGCTTATACAAAAGTGTTTCTCTAGTGGCGAGATAATCACTTTTGCCAGTCGTACAAAACAGCTAATATCTTTTGAAGTACTCGGTCGAAATTGTTCAGCTTTTCACTATAATTGCATGTAGTACTGCACAATACAATTATGTTATCGTAGACCGCTAACTGTTTGAAGTTAAACTTATAGAAGCTTTCTAAGGTCCGTTTCAACTTCACCTAGTTTGACCTGGTTCTCGTTAACAAAGTGGCCTCGCCACGCGTTATAAAAACGATTCTTTTCACTTGCTGTTCACTTTGATGTCTCACTATATTGAATGTATAAGAAACTGACTTTCACAAATACTTCGATGATCTGAGCATTATATCTCAGAATGATCAGCGAACGAAAGAGAAGAGAAGAGAAGAGGTTCCTCTCTTCTGCGCAAGCCCTTTTATTACCTTCTCGAGGGGCGTTACCATCCCTTCCAAAGCGTGATACTACGTCATCGCTAGAACTTCCAACTTCGTTAATACATGACGGATTTTCAAAATTCAAAAACAGAAAATAAATTTCATCAAAATTCCAAATCAATGCTTTTACTGCAAATGGATTTCCACAATTCTGCATTCAAAAAGTCATAAAAATACCATAGTTTCGGCAATCTCCGTCTTCCTTTAAACTATCGTTCATTGGTTCATGCCTCTCCTCCAATAGCATAGTTTCTTCCTCAGCAGAATTCCTCGTTTCCTGCGACTGCGTCGTACATCTTGGAACATTCTGGACTAAAATGCTGACGTCACTGAGAATCTCAGCTCAAGTAGCTTGCTGGCATAACATTTACGTCATCCGTGCTTACGTCATGACTACCCACGTCATAACTATGACAGCCATAACTCTAATCATAATTTCAAATACAGCCACCGTGGTCTCTACATAATTCAATTACGGGGGCATTCTCCTCCCACCACGTTTTAAAAACAGTTGCAAATTGTTTTTAAACTCAATGTTACAAGTATCTCAACTCTCTTGAACACGAAATTGAATTATTACTGGCTTACTCTAGTATGATATTTCCTCTATGTTCCTTAATCATATAATTCTTCTACTCTGGGTTGTATGTGGTTAATGTATTCTTTCCTCTCTAATTCCTCTTCTGACCAGTGTTTCTATTCTCACAGTTCTGCTGGCTCGTAGAAGGCCCAGGATCGATTACAACATCCTGCCTTTTCCTTTGATTGTCAGCTTCTTTATCCCTTAATTCTTTTAAGTATTGCTGGCTTTCCTTTTCTCTTTGCTGATATTGATCAGGTGTCATAACCTGACTTTGAGTATTCTGGTTTCTATTTTGGTTTTGGTTATTCCTATTATAGTTACGGTTATACCCATTATTGTTAAAATATCTGCCTCTTCCATTATAGTTTCCTCGGTTGTAGTTCCAACCTCTTCTCTGTTGATATGGTCGGTAACCTTGTGATCTATAATTTCTAAACTGATTATTCCTGTGAGGACCTACATTGTCAGTTTTCTCCTCCTCTGGCTTGTCAGTTTGTTGGACTTGGTCCATGTATACCGTATTGATTTCCTTATACTCTTGCCTTTGACCTTTCTGGACTACGTTAGGCATTGGACTTGTGTAGTCTAACCTTCTTAGTAATTCATCCATGCTGGATAAATCCCTGATGTTGGACGAAATTATAAGTCTCCTCACCTCAACTGGCAGCATACGAGAAATCGCATCTATTAGTTGCTCCGTGGACAATGGTGGTTGCAAAAATCTCAAGCGGGACAACTGACTCGTAAAGAAATCAGCGTACCTCGTTGGAAGAGTACCTGAGTATTTTCTTGAATATACCTCCGCTCTTAACGAATTCTGCGCTTCTATGGACCAAAATCGTTTGATTAATGCCTCTGCAAACTCGTCAAAGTTGCTGAATGTATATCTAAAAGCTCTAAACCATTCAAGGGGTCCTCCAATCAGATATCTCTCTACAATCTTCATCTCTCTCTCTCTGGGAATGTGAGCTTCGATGAAATAATCTTTGAGATTCCTTACATACTCTATAGGTGTCAAACTATCAGTGTTACTGAATTTTTGTGGTTTGTCCTCGAAATTCCTAATGACCGTCACGTTCCTTGGATATGAATCCGGATAGTTTTTCCCACTATCTCGATAATTCCACTCAGATTCCATATTCCTCTCGTCATCCTCCTCTCTGAATCTGGATACACGTTCTTCAGGAGTCACGTCTCTTTCTTCTAGATCTAGGTGACATCTTCTGGTATGCTTCCTGTTCAATTCGCAAGCTAAGCCTTCTGTATCCTTATCGGTGATTTCTGTTAAGACTTTCTTGACTATCTCTTCCTTGTAGTTCTCCATTAAACTAGCCTCTCCTAACTTTAAATTTTTCAGTTTACTCGTCGTTTCGTTTACATCCGAGACAACTTTATGAATTTGATCCTCTAATGTAGATTTTAAAGTTTGCATATCCTGATCTAGTTGTGTTCTATCGTCAACTTGTTTTTCGGATAGCGAATTTATCCTGACGCTTAAATCTTTTCTAATCTGTACTACCTCATTGTTAATTTCTATCTGCGTACTGGCAAGTTTTCTTTCAATCCTTTCCTGAATTTGGGTTACATGTTCCCCACTTGACTTATTCCACTCGTCTTTCCATACCGCTACGTTTGCTGTTAACATCTCGGCTATGTCTACTTCGATATCCTCTTTTAATACTCTATTGTGGTCTAATACCTGTGTTCTCATGACCTCTACGTCATACTTCAACTCTGCTAAAGACGTTGTTGTTCTAACCGATTCATCGACTAACCTAGTCGTTAATGCAGTTATATTACGCGTACAAAGAGTTTTTGAGTTTTCGATTTCTTCCCTGACTTTATTGACATCAGTTTGGACTTTAGTGATATCTACGAAAACTGTGTTGACCTCTACCTGAATCTTAGTTACATCACTTTGCACCTCAGTTATATCCGCATGAATATTGTTAATGTCTACCTGAACATTGGATACATCTGTTCTAGCTTTTTGAATTTCTTTCTGGACTTCCTCGACCTTGTCTTGGACAGTCGCTACATCGTTTTTGACAACAACAACTTCGGCTCTAGCACAAGCAATATCCCCTCGGACATTAGCTACATCTAAATTTAACATTGTAAGGTCTCTCTGTACCTTAGACACATCATTTTTAACATCAGACACATTTGTGCGGATGTCACTTACAGTATTTTCAATTCCTAGGGTATTAATCTGTAAACGCGACATATTATCCTCCAAATTGGCAGCACTAGTATGAAGAACCTTCAAACTTTCACCCATGCTAGCTGTCAAATTAGCAGACAAAGTACTAGCATTCTCCTCCATTCGACTAGTATTCCTAGCTTCCATCTCCTTCATACTACTATTCAAATTAGCAGACATATTACTAGCATTCTCCTCCATCCTTGCATTTAAATTAGCAGACAAATTATTAACATTCTCCTCCATTCGACTATTATTCTCCTTCATGCTTTCATTCAGCATCTGCTTCATGTTAGCAGACATCTCCTCTAACATTTTCTTCAAACTTTCATCTGCCATTACAATATTATTATTCAAAATGGATTGCTGTAGGGACATACATCAAAAGAGCAAAATAACAACGTTTGAGCAACACTTTTCACCATATATAAATTTGATCAATTTTCTGTCTTAAATCTAACTTATAACTACCTTATAATTAATATTCGAAGATACTTCATGTTGAAACAAACTCAAGCACATGTTCAAATTTCTCTGGCTCAATTTAAAATATCCTAACACAAATAATTTACATTTACAATCCAAATAATTAATTTTATCTTTAATATGACTGAAATGTCATAAGCCGGTCAAATAAAATAAGATTCCAGATTATAGGCGATTTTTCTAAGTTTCCTGCCCATTTAACCTTTCTCAAGTTGTATAAGATCTGATCTTTTCTGAGTGTAATTTTCCTAATACAATACAACATTTAATTCCTATATAATCACACTCTTAAATACTACAATTGGCCTAGACATCTAACAAAGAATCAACCTCTTTATTTGAGTCTAATCGAACCTCACGTTTTAGGTTTGTCAATCTTTCTGGTGTTCAACCTGGTAATCCAGTTTTTGTTGAACACGCCCCACACGTTGACTGCGCCAATCTTTCTGTCCCCGTTTACCTGGATAGTAGGCTGTCAGATATCCGCCCCCTCAATCGGATTGCCAATTATCAATCGCACCGGCACAGTTACATCAATGAAAATGGCACTGACAGATACTATCGAGATAAGAGCACAGAAATTCACAGGAAATCATTGTGGAACACACCAAAATAGACGGGGGTGCATACTTACCGTTGCTTACCTCTTAATTATCTCGGGGTTTGAGTTGACAACAGGATCACTAAAAGTCTGTTCACACAATAATCTCCGCCATGACATTTAAAAATGAACCAGAAACGAAGACGAGAACTTTGAACTGTACAAAAGCTTTATTTCTAATAAAGGGTCTGATTTTCCTAACACAACAAAATATACGTGGCTATCAGTAGCCCAAGTCAATCTGACTACGTCCTCCAGTAGGACTTGCAAAATTATTATACAACATGATATAAAACATTTTAGCTCCCAAGAGCTCCAAATAATGTAATATTCATAACACTATTGGATTGGAAAAGGACGTCAGGGTGTGACATATATATAGAGCATGTGTTTCCTTTTAATAAACAAGAGAATGATATTTATAGTCGCAAGGCCGGAGTGTACGACCTCACTCTCTGAAAACCATATGTTGACACAGCTGCGGGCTACCTTCCAGCCTGCTGCATACCGGTCAAATGCACTCCCTTCTCACACGCTATGTTACGTAAGAGCACAGCCTGCTCTCTCAAAACTTTAAATGTCTTACAAGACAACTCACATTATATTTACGCAAATCTTTCAAGTATTTTGATCACATCCTAATGGATCATTACATAAATTTCTTAAACTTGTTAACTTCAATCCAAGTGTTTAATTAGCTCTTAAATGTTTATAACAAAATCACATAAATTATTTCTAACAATTAGAAATTGTTTATAATATTTGTCAAAGACAATAAAAATATTCTAAGCACGCCTTTAACATCTCTCTCGTTTCATATTATTTTCAAAAATATTTACAGCAATTATTTACAATATTAACATTTAAATTGTTTGAATTATTAATTTAATAAATACATTAGCCACATGTTCATTCGGTTGGTAATTTTATAATCCTGTTTAATATAATCGACCAATGAAGGTTAGTTATACATGTTAATGTCACAATTCGGTTTTAATAAAGTTCTTTAATAATGATTTGTGACGGCAACCTTCATTCAACATCTTTTCTCAAATTCTTTCAAAACTCGTGTTAATTATAACAGTAAATCACTTGATTAATTTTCAACGAACTATAACAATCTTACTCCAGCGGAAAATCCTTCGCTAACAAGTTAATGCACAATCTGCATTAAAAATATGCCCAAAATCATCATATATTAATCTATATGGCATTTACAACTTTCACATCACTTACAAAACTTCCACAAATAATTCTTTAACATTTATTCCTGTGGGAACTTCCTTCATATTCAAGGGCATTATATCTCAGCGACTTTCAACACGCGCTGCACTAGCGATTACACATTCATAGTTCCACTTAAAAATTTTATAATCATAATAGTTTCAAAACTGTTTTTCTATTTAACCTTCGTAGATTTCATTCATGAACTGAAATGAAGTCAAAACTTGCCAATCACAAACAAATTTAATAGTGAATACGCTTATATACGCCTATCTGGTCTATCAAAATTTAAGATTAACATCTTAAAAGAAATTGTAGTATGAAAATACTATCTTCAAATAAAGTGCGACTAAACTGCAAAGTAGTCGAATAGAATCCATTTAGACTGGGGAATGCAAACATCGTTATATAATTCTCTAATTGAGAAAAACTCCTAACAAAAGTACTTGACTTTAATGCATTCAATAATTCATTATTAACATTACTCTTTCACAAAATTGTCTATGATGCAATGTTCATTCATAACTGACGATAAATGTCTGTGTTGCAATCAATTCAAATAACGACTAGTATTTCCAAGATCGTCGATAACGTAAGAGATTTTAACGCTCTAAAATCATTTAAATGTTCTTCCTTCTTGATGATGACAGAAAATTGTTCAAAGTAATTAAACTGGGGAAGAATTACTTTAATAAAATGACACGCTGTCTGAATTTAAATCTGCCATAAAAATCATTAACTTACAGTCAAATCGTGACTACAAAAAAAAATATTAATTACTGAAAAATCTAAATATCAGTCTCAACTGATTCAAAATCGTTAACTATGCCCATGACATAACAATGTCTTAATAAATCGTCGAAAAATGCAAAATTCAACAAGGTGTACTGAGAATAAGAATCTCAACAAGAAAATAAGGCAAAATACATGAGGGTAAAAATATGGGAAAAATGGATGCTCAAACATTACTAGGTTACTCAAATACAATAAACGTTCACGACTACCTTATCTGCCGATTGACGTTCCAGAGGAAAATTCCCCAAAGAAGACTGCTGATGGATCCATTTCACCACGTTAAAGCTGAGCTCCATCCTCGAAATAGGAAATAGCACCCTCGAAGAATCGAACTGCTTCCTTCTCCGTGAATCGCTCTGCTCCTCGAATACGAATAGACATCCTTCCGGCAATAATCTTCATTGTGAGTCGGGACTACCCTGACCTCTCTTGAAAAATTCCCTGAAGTTCCAGTAGACAATCATCATGACGTTTTGTAGAAATTTCCGAAGAAATTATTCATATTCAGAGTATGAAATTGTTTCTATGGCTGTTCGATGGTATTCAGCCTTTACTTACGAAACATGGGTGTAGATGGTATTCACCGCATGTTCGCTTGTGTGGAATAGCAATTAGCGAAGTTCCATGTCGCTATCTTACTCCAATGAAGTATGTCCCAATTGCAATAAGCCTTCTTAGCCTTCCATCTGCACTTCAGTTGTAGTGTCAGAAGAACAAACTGCCGTATTCAAATGCTCCATTATACTGTATCGATCTGTAAGCAAGCAATCTGAAGTCTTTCTACTCCACTCACAGCGTTAGCCTTGCGTTGTTTCTGGCTTATACAAAAGTGTTTCTCTAGTGGCGAGATAATCACTTTTGCCAGTCGTACAAAACAGCTAATATCTTTTGAAGTACTCGGTCGAAATTGTTCAGCTTTTCACTATAATTGCATGTAGTACTGCACAATACAATTATGTTATCGTAGACCGCTAACTGTTTGAAGTTAAACTTATAGAAGCTTTCTAAGGTCCGTTTCAACTTCACCTAGTTTGACCTGGTTCTCGTTAACAAAGTGGCCTCGCCACGCGTTATAAAAACGATTCTTTTCACTTGCTGTTCACTTTGATGTCTCACTATATTGAATGTATAAGAAACTGACTTTCACAAATACTTCGATGATCTGAGCATTATATCTCAGAATGATCAGCGAACGAAAGAGAAGAGAAGAGAAGAGGTTCCTCTCTTCTGCGCAAGCCCTTTTATTACCTTCTCGAGGGGCGTTACCATCCCTTCCAAAGCGTGATACTACGTCATCGCTAGAACTTCCAACTTCGTTAATACATGACGGATTTTCAAAATTCAAAAACAGAAAATAAATTTCATCAAAATTCCAAATCAATGCTTTTACTGCAAATGGATTTCCACAATTCTGCATTCAAAAAGTCATAAAAATACCATAGTTTCAGCAATCTCCGTCTTCCTTTAAACTATCGTTCATTGGTTCATGCCTCTCCTCCAATAGCATAGTTTCTTCCTCAGCAGAATTCCTCGTTTCCTGCGACTGCGTCGTACATCTTGGAACATTCTGGACTAAAATGCTGACGTCACTGAGAATCTCAGCTCAAGTAGCTTGCTGGCATAACATTTACGTCATCCGTGCTTACGTCATGACTACCCACGTCATAACTATGACAGCCATAACTCTAATCATAATTTCAAATACAGCCACCGTGGTCTCTACATAATTCAATTACGGGGGCAGTACACATACAACATACGACATTTGGTTGAATTCCACTTGATAGTGTAGAAGTTATGTGCATTTAAAAATTGGACCTATCAGGAGGCTTATAATCACTTTGGCAACACTGCCATGTTTGGCCTCCTGGAAATTAAACTGAAATATTATGATCTGTACGTGTGCCAATTTTGAAATAGCTCCCATTCATACTTTCCAAGATATCCAACATGGAGCTCAAATTTCAATTGCAATTTTTTTAGCAGTTGGTAGCACTGACATCATTTTCAAATATGGCCGTGAGATATTCAGGTATAGATCTTTACTCCTACCAAATTTTGTTTCGATTGCTGCAGCCGTTTAGGAGTTGATAGGGGGGGGACACACACACAGCCAGACAGACAGACAGAAGGACAGACAGATAGACAGACAGACAGACACACATTTGCCCGATCTCATAAGTCTACTTTTTCCTCATTTTTGCAAAATGTGAAAAGTAGGCTAAAAATAGTTTTGCTCTATGAAGGGTTAAAGCCTCGGCCATCTCCTTCCCAATCCCAACCCCAATTTACAAATAACAAGTACGGCCATCACAATAACAAACACAGTGGCTAGCATTCTTCGATGTCGCGGAGGCCCGGGATTGATCCCCGGTTCTGCCAAGAAATGTAATTGTAGTCTGAGGGCTGGAACAGGGTTCACTCAGCCTTGTGAGACAAAACTGAGAAGAGGTAGATTCGATCCCTGCCTCAGTCATCCTGGAAGTGGTTTTCAGTGGTTTCCCAGTTCTACTCCAGGAAAATGCAGGGATCGTATCTAACTTACGGCCACGGCCACTTCCTACCTAAATCCTACCAGGTGCCACAGGTTATCAGACAACTTCTACACACACCCTAGTACACGGGGATAAAATGTTCCTCCTGTGTTACTCCCTTGTATCCTTCGCATTACTTTCCCCACGGTAATTTTTAATCCTTAGTTAACTTAAAAGGTAGCTTTTGTGGCGTATCTGGTAGCATGCTGAACTTCTATGTCCAAGATCGCGGGTTCAAACCCAGCCGAAGTCATCGGATTGTTTAAGAGCGTTAAAAATCCGACAGTATGCCTTCCTTGGGAAGGGAAGTAAAGCAGTCGGTCCCATGTCATAGATTTACGGCATGATAAAGCACTTTACACTAATTACACTTGTGTGAAGCTAAATTATAGGTTAGATTTGACTAACGTTCTTAGGTTCCAACGTTCGTCAGGAGCCGACTACGGTGGCATCTAGTAACCAAATTCAGAACTAGTTGGTCGTTGACGGTGGCGTTTGGTAGCAAAAGTTGGAGCAAGACCTACTAGAAAATCAAATGTCCATACTTGAATTAAAAACAGATAACACACAGTAATACAGCCATCAAAATTAACACCCGTTATCAGACAGATTCTACACACACCCAAAGTACACGGGGCTACATGACCGCGTTGTCTCAGCCCCTAAACTGAGGAACCAACCAACCAACCTAAACCTTTGTTAACTTAAAAGGTATGGATAAAATACCATCAAGTTTTACTTTACATGTTGTTCTTTCCAAAGTCATTCGTACCAATCTTGTTGTTTATTAGATATTAGCAACCCAATCCGGCTTCGCCCGGTATCTTTAACGATTTACCCAGCGTAAGCTTAAAAGGCACATGGACGGCAGGTCCCAGATGCAATTCAGAAAAGCCGAGGTGAACAGCGAAACTCCAAACACATATACTCTTCTCAGAAGTCTTAACTCGACACGACTCGACAGTTTGATGTTGTCCGAAGGTGGGGTGTTAGGCACGCTCGTAAACTCGCTCCGAAGCTAGTAATTTAAATTTCCGCTGAATGGAGATTGTTGCCTGAAGCTGGGGTGTTAGGCACGCTCGTAAACTCGCTCCAAAGCTAGTAATTTAAATTGCCACTGAATGGAGATAGTTGGAGGAAATGAAAACGTAAAAACACTTATAGTGGGCGATGTATTAAAGATAGAGACCTGCTATTCAGGAATTTCTTGTAGAACGTTTCATGCTGAACAATTCTTACTCAATATATAGATATTTTTAACGGTTTACCCAGGGTAAGCTTAAAAGGTGCACGAACGGCAGATCTTTTCTTTGACTCGATTCACTGAAATCTTTACTGCTCGACTTCCTTTGGTCATAAATGAATGGTTTTCTACAGAAACCTTCCTTGAGAAATCCTTCACAGAATGGTGAAGACCGCATCAAAATCCATCCAGTGGTTCTCGAGATTACCCGTTTACATCCAAGAATTGGGGACTTGTTTTTATACTACAGTATGTAGAGATTCCTGCCTCTTCAATATTGTCTTCCATAGCTCAGCTAAGAAAGGAAAATTACCTGTTTGACCGAGATTCCTTTATCAAGACTGGCACTGATAAGGTACCTATCCTGTGATAACAGGGGAAATAATGTGCCTCTTGGCAGTCATTTACACAGTGAAGCCAGCCTTGTCGATGACGTCAGCTACACAATGGTAAACAAACGAGTGGGAGTAATGCGTACCGCTGTGGCTGCCAGGAGCACACGACAAAGAGTGGATCTTACGAATCAGCAAAATTACCAGCAAGTCTTGAGGCCTTCGCAAATTCTTTTCACAGAAGGACTGTCATATCTGCATCAATGACCAAAAGCATCATTATTACTGAACTCAGGGCATCTTGGTCATCAGCTCCATTTAGTAGGATGAAGATGATGATGATCATTGTTGTTTTAAGGGGCCTACCATCTAGGTTATCGGCCCCTTATTGTTTGGATGATAGTGAAAGATGAGATAACAATGAAAACTATAACTAATACTAGCTACAAACAAGATGTTCAGTAAAGTACATATAGCCTACTTTCTCCTAAATGCATGGGTATTGCTATAACTCTTTGTCCTTTTAAGGAGTATAATTGAATGTTGGATGCAGTAGCTTGTTGAAATACAACGTGTTATACGGATATTACAGTAAACATGAATATGAGGTGCCCTTTGCTAGTGCTACCTCTGTACAAAATGCCATTCAATTCGGTTTCACCGGGTTTGAATTGATATTGTGAATCGATTTGCACACATACATGACCGCTATCTGCAAACTATTGGGCTGATGACCTTGTAGTTCAGTCAAAAGATACTTCCCACAAAAAGGTATGTTATTGCAAAATTTGGTAGAGATCAAATAGTTAGGTTGGTAGTAATTTGATTTAAGCTTTTAACATTTGGTGTGCCGACATTACGTTTCCGTCAAGATGGCAACGATATAAAGCATGACACTGAGTTGCCTTTTGCAAGTGCTACCTCTGTACCACATTTTGTTCAATTCGGTTTCACCGTGTTTGAATTGATAGAGGGAATAGATTTGCACTCATACATGGCCGCTATCTGCAGACTATTGGGCTGATGACCTTGTCGTTTAGTCCCAAGATGCTTCCCACATACAGGTATTTTGTTGCAAAATTTAGTAGAGATCAGATGATTATGTTGTTCGTAATTTGATTTAAGCTTTTAACATTTGGGTGGCCACCATTACGTTTCCGTCAAGATGGCGGCGATATAAAACATGACAGTGAGGTACCCTTTGCTTGTGCTACCTCTGTACCAAATTTCGTTCAATTCGGTTTCATCGTGTTTAAATAGATAGGGGGAATCGATTTGCACACATACATGGCCGCCATCCGCTAATTATTGGGCTGATGACCTTATAGTTTGATCTAAGGATTCTTCATAGATAAAGGTATAATGTTGCAAAAATTGGTAGAGATCCGATGATTAGGTTGGTCGTAATTTGATTTAAACATTTTACATTTGGGTGGCCGCCATTATGTTTTCGTCAAGATGGCGGCGATATAAAACATAACACTGAGGTGCCCTTTGCTATTGCTACCTCTGTACCAAATTTCGTTCAATTCGATTTCATCGTGTTTGAATTGATAGGGGGAATCGATTTGCACACATATATGGCCGCCATCTGCAAACTATTGGGCCGATTCCCTTCAAGTTTAGTCAAAAGACGCTCGCCATACAAGTATATGTTGTTGCAAAATTTGGTAGAGATCGGATGATTAGGTTAGTTGGTATTTGATTTAAGCTATGAATATTTGGGTGGCCGCCATTACGTTTTCGTCAAGATGGCGGCGATATATTACATGACACTGAGGTGCCCTTTGCTAGTGCTACCTCTGTACCAAATTTCGTTCAATTCGGTTTCACCGTGTTCGAATTGATATGGGGGACAAACATCCAGAGTACACACACTCACACACACACACACACAGAGTCACACACAAGAGACGCGCAATTTATCGCCCTGTGTTGATCTCATAAGTCTACTTTCATTTTTTGCAAAAATCGAAAGTGGGCTAAAAATACATACTAGAAGAAGAAATGGTAAACAAATAAAGGATAAAGCAAATAAAGGACAGGAAGAAAAGAAATGTCCTCAAACTTCGAAGAATGAGGATTGAGGGACTTGTACGGAAGGAGAGCCATGAAAGGCAGATCAGAAAGGGAAAGAGTAGAGGGCCCGCCCCCAAGGTCACAGGAGAAAGGGGACAAAACGGACCCAGCTCAGGATTATGACGGAGTCGCCAACTCCCAAACTCACCAGCCGTGAGTCTACGAGAGTGTAACCCCATCCAGGGTGCACCAGAAGTGGTGGGGCTACATACACCCTTCCTCCTTGAGGGTCTTGTGCAGAAGGCAGGAGATAACAAGAAAAGGAAAAGAAGTCTGACCCTTCGAAGAATGAGGGTATCAGGGAAGATGAGACAAGGGCCAATTAAAGCGGGAAAGTTAAAGACTCCCTAGGTCTCGGATACCTTAATACCGTTGGGGTCGGAAGAGAACAAGTGTTGACCATGAGAGGTCGACAGGAAAGAATACGGAGAAGATCCCGGCAAAAGTAAGTGGAAGCAATGCCAGACTCAGTTGGGGTCCCGTGGTCGCCAATGCATGTCCCACTAGATGTGAGCCCTTGGGGAGCATTTAGTAGGGTGTGTGTTGAATTTGTATGATAACCTGTGATGGACGAAGCAAAGAGGGTATAAAAAGTAGGTTGGCTCAGGCAAGGAAGGCATTTTTACAAAATAGGAATCTGTTGACATCGAATGTAGATTTAGGTATTAGGAAGGCATTTTTGATGGCCTTTGTCTGGAGCGTGGCGCTCTATGGAAGTGAAACTTGGACTTTTGGTGCAGCAGAAAAGAGGAGAATTGAAGCGTTTGAAATGTGGTGTAACAGGAGAATGATGAAGATCAGATGGGTAGATAGGGTTACAAACGAAGAGATATTAAGACGAGTGGGAGAAAAGAGATATTTCTGGCGACTGCTATAGAAGAGATAGGTTGGTAGGACATATACTAAGACACCCAGGAATAGCAAGTTTAGTTATGGAAGGGAGGATCGAGGACAAGAACTGTAGGGGTAGACCAAGGTTAGAATATGTTAAACAGATTGTCTCGGATGTGGGGTGTGGTAGCTATGTAGAGATGAAATGATTAGCTCAGGACAGGGAGACATGGAGAGGGCAAAATGACCGAAGGCTCAAACAACAGCTACATAGGCCTAGAGAAACAAAAAAGGAAAATTTGAACTTGAAAAAATTGCTTAGAGGTAAATTTTTGATATTAGTTTAAAGTTGATGCATATCATTCCACCTAGTCAATACATATAATTCTTTCTTTTAAAACAAGTGTACAATTGCTTCGAGTCATATATTAACTGATCTTCAGCACTTGTGACATACAGTAATATGGTAACCCTTATTAGCCTTTTTTCATTTTATGAAAAAAAAATAGGGTTATGAGATCACCTTTTGTCCGTTTGTGTGTGCGTGTGTGTGTTTCTGTCTGTCTGTCTGTCTGTGTGAGTGTTCCCCCTAAAAACTTCTAAATGGCTGGAGCGATCTCAATCAAACTCAGTGAAGTCATAGTACTATTACGGTCACCCACGACCGAGCCCTTCAACTTTTATTCCGCCTCACCAATCCAACATGGCGGCTGTGCAAAATATTTCACCAGCATTCAAAATATCCGAAACTATTATAGATATAACCCTGAAATAATGTACGGTGATAAAGGTCACTACTAGAAGTTCGCCTATGATATTTTCAAAAACCTGGTGACTACAAAACCAACATGTCGGCCAAGTGAACGTGAAACTTTTAAATAGACGTTTTTCGCGATTTAACCATCCAAACGCAATGAAACGCGGTACAGCAAATGTTTATACACATTGTAATGCACTGGCATCTAATTTCGTTCAATTGTTCAAGTGGCGGCTGTGAGAAATATTTCACCGGCATTCTGTATCTGCGAAACTATTACTGATATCAGCCTGACATTTTGTACGGTGATAAAGGGCACTACTGGAAGTTCATCTATGAGACTTTCAAAATCCAGTTAACTATAAAACGAACATGGCGGCCAAGCGAAATTGAAAGTTTTAATTAGACTTTTCTCGCGATTTAACTATCTGAGCATCGTGAAATATGGTACAGTAAATGTTTATACATATTGTAATGTACTGGCATCTAATTTTGTTCAAATGTTTACATGACCTCAAGATGGCGGATGTGCGAAATTTTAAAATTAAGTTTTTATTTCTTCTGTTGTAATCATGCGATCGAAGTGAAAGTTTGAATAATGAACCTACGCAATAATTTTCCTTTAATGGTAGTCTTCATAGCTCTATGGCCTATAGATATAAAAATTCAAGATGGCGACCATCCGAAATATTTATACGGTTCTCAATATCAAAGAATCTATTACAGCAATCAAACTGAAATTTTGCATGTTGATAGAGGCCATTAACATAAGTAGGATGTATGAAAATAGACTGTATAGTTCTTCACGGAACTACTTGTTTTCTAATATATGCTTATACTCATAACTTGCAGTATAAAATATTTTTTATAAAATGTACTTTTTCTCTTGTTCAGATAGTTCATTATCTTCGTTGATAGATACGTCGGTTGCTTTAGGTAAAAATATGTAACTTCCTTCTTGTATAGTGTGCACTCAACGAAAATAATGAACTATCTGAACAAGAGAAAAAATGCATTTTATAAAAGAACAAGAAGTTTCGTGACGAACTAAAGAGCGTACTTTTCTTAAAATTTCAGATTCATGCTAATGATTAATCTATATGAATCTTTCTAGAATAATGACGGAATTAAGTTGGTAATATCAAAATATCTAATTAATTCGAAATACTGTCTACCTGGCATAATGTAGCCTAATAGAGCACTTCAGTTGGCAGCCCTAGTGACTGAATATAATCTTAGTTCCATCTCTTAAGGTACAGAATACAAAATGTGGTTGAAGTCCAATGGATAGCATGGACGTTACATGCAGATAAACATTGGATCTAACAGCGCACGTAAAATCATGTTGGCAACAATGTCATGCATATATTGGTCAGAAATAATCTGAAATAATATGATCTATTGTTGTGCAATTTTGAATGAAGTCCATTAGTTAGTATAGAAGTTACATGCATTTTAAAATTGGACCTATCAGCAGGCTTAGAATCAAGTTGGCACCACTGACGTATATTAGCTACTCCAAATTAATCTAGAATGCCAGGTACTATACGTGTGCAAAGTTTAGAGCTATAGAATTGCATTTTTTTCTGATATATTGATATTAGGGTTACAGAAATAGAGATAGCATTTATTAACATTTGGCAGCCCTGGTTGTTCTTAAGAATACGCATAGTCACATCTGTTATGGTACACATAGCACATACGAAATGTCGTTGAAATCCAAATGATAGTGTAGAAGTTGCATGTATTTAAAGTTGGACCTCTCAGCAGGCTTAGAATTATGTTGGTAGCACTGACGTATATAAGTTACTGCAAATTAATATAGAATATCACATACTATACGTGTGCATAGTTTAAGGCTGTCAGCTTGCATACTTTATGATATATTGGTATTTGGATAAAATAAATTGAGAGCATTTATTAACAGTTGGCAGCCCTGGTGGCTCTTAAGAATACGCTAAGTTATATCTGTTTATGTACACATAGCACATACGAAATTTGGTTGAATTCCAATTGATGGTGTTACGGCTGTGAGTTTGTTTCATCGCTCGCCGCATGTGTCACAACAGCCCCAGGGCTGGGCTGCTCTGCCTCAGTGTATTGCGTGCACCTTATGCAACAGGACTACTAGGACAAAGGGATGGTCCAGAATATTCGTGACTCAGCCAGTGAAGGAAACCTCGAGAAGCCGTGAACCCTGGATGGGTCTAGAAGCATTTATTGAGTCACCGGCCTGCTATATAAGAGCGACCTGTCAAGCAGTGTGTAGTGTGTTTTTCGAGCTAGTGCGAGCGTTTATCCTGAGCGACAGAAGTGTGGTGACTTGCGAAACCCCTAGTGAAGCCGATTCTCTTGACAGCGAGGGAGCGAGAAGCATACAGGGGACTGCCTGTGTTTTGAGCGAGTGTGATTTCACTGAGCGACAGACGTATTGTGGCGAAGTGCCGTGCGAGTTACGAAATCCAGTGACATTGGTTCCCAGCTTGTGAACAGCGAAGCAGCGTGTGGCAGGTTATCGTAACTGTAGTTTCTGTACATGAGGGAGAGGTGCAGGTAGTTTCTGTCAAGGCCACCGGACTCATTAGCACGGATTAACTTCTGTGGTTTGTTGACAAGTGAAAGGGGGCAAGAGCTCTCCATAAGGAAGAGACTTGAGGAAACTGGAGTAAGTTTCTAATTGCTTGTATTTGCTGATGAGTAGTGTATCTTTCTGGCCGCAATAAAGTTAATTATTTCTTTAAAGGAACAATCTATGTTGTGCTTCAACCCACCGTAATTCAGTTAACAAAATTGTCACTAGGGGTTGGCACGTAATAACTGGTGTCAGAAGTGGGATTACGAACTCAAACACAAGCACAACACCTGACAGTCCTGGCTTCAGAACCCGAGCAGGTCATTTTTTTTAAAATTTTCCTGTGAGTGCATGCCCTTTACAAGACAAACATCTAAAATGGAAGCGCAATTTGCAGCATTGCTAGAAAAGTTAAGTGGCATGGAAGCCAAGATGGAAGACGGCCAGAGGCCAGAAGAAGATGGAGGACGGCCAGAAGAAGATGGAGGACGGCCAGAAGAAGATGGAAGACGGCCAGAAGAAATTCGCCAAGGACCTGAAAGATGACCTGAAGAAGATGGAAGACGGCCAGAAGAAGATGGAGGACGGCCAGAAGAAGTTAGCCGAGGACCTAACTGCCAAACTAGAAGACGGCCAGAAGAAGATGGAAGACGGTCAAAATAAGCTAGCGGAGGACCTGAAGAGGATAGAGGACGGCCAGAAGAAGATGGAAGACGGTCAGAATAAGTTGACACAGGACCTGAAGAAATTAGAACTGGGTCTGCGTGAGGAAGTCACGGCAGTGGAAAAGAAGTTCGACGCCTTACAAGTGGAAGTTGCCGAGCTGCGCCAACACCCGCTGATGGGGGTGGAGGAGAAATTCAACGCCTTACAAAAGGAAGTTGCCGAGCTGCGCCAACGCCCACCGACGGGGGTGGAAGAGAAATTCAACGCTCTACAAGAGGAAGTTGCCGAGCTGCGACAACGCCCGCCCACCGTTACACCGGGAATATCAGGAACGGGACATAGTAGAGTGACGCCCCCAACCTTCGACGGAAATGTCCCGTGGAGCACCTACTTACGTCAGTTCGAGGCGGCCTGTTCCATAAATAACTGGAACAACACAGAAAAGGCTACAGCTCTCATTGTAGCGCTGAGAGGTGACGCCCTTAACATCCTTCAGGCCATCCCGACTGGATCCCAGGACTACGCTTCACTGATCGCCCATATGGAGTCCCGATATGGAGATAGCCACCTTCAGCAGCCCTACCAGATGCAGCTACGGACCCGGGTACAGAAGAACGTGGAAACCCTGCAGGAGTTCGAGATGGACATCGCACGCCTCGTATGACTCGCCTATCCAACAGCGCCGGCCGACTTTCTGGAACAGATTGCGACGCAGACCTTCACCGACGGGCTACGGGACTCGGACACTCAACAGGCGCTGCGACTCGCGCGCAATAAGACCCTGGCAGATGCGCCGAGCCACGCACTTGAGTTCGAGACGGCAAAACAGGCATCTAGAATGCACGTTCGGGTGCGTCAGGTGGACGTCGACGAACCAGCAAAAACCAACGAGACCAAGCCCCTGGCCGACGAATTGATGGAGGCGCTAAGCCGTTACTTCGATAGTCGCGGCACTACCAGCAACGACACAGCCGGAAGACAACCGGAGAGGCGGCCCGGAAGAGGACTACCGACCTGCTGGGCCTGCGGTAAGAAAGGCCACCTGAGCAAGGACTGCGGTGATCACCGCCGCCGAGGGTATCCGACGGGAAATCAGTCGTCTGAAAATCGCGCGGCCCAAGGAAACGAGTATTAGCCAGCCTTGGGGGGCAAAGGTTGGCTTGTGACAGTCGTCAAGCCCCGGCAGTCCAAGTGCGTGTGACGAAGTTACGGAGGGACAATAGCAGCCTGATGGTCGACGGAGTCGTCAACGGAGTGAGCTGGCCCAAGCTGATCGAAACGGGAGCGTCGAGGACCATCGTCAATCCCACCGTGATCCCGAAGTGGAGAGTGCAACCCACACAAAGGAACCTCCAGCTAATAACCGCGACCGGAGAGACCGCACCGGTACATGGCGAAGCATCACTGGAGCTCGTCATTGGTCGACGGGCGGTGAAGCATCCAGTGCTTGTGGCTGACGTATCATACGAAGTGATCATCGGACTGGACTTCCTGGACCAGAACAACATAATCTTGGACCTGAGTACCAACACTCTGCACTTCGGAGGTGAGGAACTTGCTTTGAAACCAGCACACGAGGCCGTCACAGCACGACGAGTAAGGTTGAGAGAGGACGTCATCGTTCCTGCCAGGACGGAGGTCAGCACCGCCGTAATTGTCGACGGAACTGCTCAGGGAGTGGCGGCTGTCATCGAGCCAAAATATGAGGACATCCAGACAAAAGGTTTGCTATTTGCCAAGACCCTCATCAACACGACGTCTCGGCCGTACGTCCGCCTGTCCAACCTGATGACTACGACATTACGGTTCACCGGGACACCAACCTAGGAGTCTGCGAGCCCGTTACCTGGATTGCCCGCATCACAGATACGACGGACGGACACCTGCAGACGGACAACCGAAGAAGACGCGCACTGCCAAAAGAACTACAGAAGCTGTTCCAAGGATCCCAGGACCATTCAGACGAGGAACAATCACGCCACTTTCAGGACCTGCTACGCGAATTCCAGGACGTCTTCTCCGTGGGGAGCAAAGACTTCGGCAGGACAAGCTTGGTCCGGCACAGAATCGACGTTGGGGACAGCGCACCAATTAGGGCCCCATTCCGACGTGTCCCGCTCGCCAAGCAAGCCGAAGTCGACCGGATGGTAGAAGAGATGAAGGAGCAAGGGGTGATCGAGCCATCACATAGTCCTTGGAGTTCTCCGGTCGTGCTTGTGAAGAAGAAGGACGGTTCCACCAGGTTCTGCGTGGACTACAGGCGGGTGAACGACGTCACGAAGAAGGACAGCTACCCTCTACCCCGGATCGACGACACGCTGGACACCATTATCAGGATCAAGATGGTTCTCCACCTTGGATTTGAAGAGTGGCTATTGGCAGGTGGAGGTCCACCCTAAGGACCGCGAGAAAACGGCGTTCTCTGTGGGCAGCGGGCTCTGGCAGTTCACCGTCATGCCATTCGGTTTGTGCAATGCCACTGCGACCTTCGAAAGGCTAATGGAGTCCATTCTGAGGGGACTACACTGGAAGACCTGCTTGGTCTACCTAGACGACGTCATCGTTCTGGGAAAAAGCTTCGAGGAGCACTACAGCAACCTGAAGGAGATCTTGACGAAGCTACGGGCTGCCCAGCTGAAGTTGAGCCCCAAGAAGCAGGTCCAGTACCTTGGGCATATTGTCTCCGAGGAAGGGGTGCGCACAGACCCAGAAAAGACCGCAGCTGTGAGGGAGTGGCCAGTTCCGAAGGACAAGTCCCAACTACGAAGCTTCCTGGGACTCTGCACTTATTACCGTCGCTTCGTGAGAGGATTCGCCGACATCGCCAAACCACTGCATCAACTGACTGAGAAGGACCAACTCTTCACATGGACAGCAGAATGCCACAGTGCCTTCGAACAACTCAAGCAGGCTCTGTGCACCGCCCCTATTTTGGCCTACCCCAGACCTGGAACAAGGTTCATCGTCGATACCGATGCCAGCGACTTTGGTATATGGGGAATCCTGTCGCAAATAGTGGACGGCGAGGGGAGAGTAGTGGCCTACTTCAGCAAAGCCTTGTCAAAGCCAGAGAGGAACTACTGCGTCACCAGGAAGGAACTGCTCGCCATCGTGAAGACCATCGAACACTTCCACAAGTACCTGTACGGGCAAGAATTTCTCATCAGGACCGACCATGCATCCCTGTGGAGGCTCCTGAACTTCAAACAGCCCGAGGGTCAACTCGCGCGGTGGTTAGAGAGGCTTCAACAGTACAACTTCGAGATCCAGCACAGGAAAGGCCAACTGCATTCAAATGCCGACGCCCTGTCACGAAGACCGTGCCCCGAAGACTGCACCTTCTGTACTAGGAGGGATGTGAATACCGGGATACAGTGCCGACGGACTACTGTGGAACTTCAAGGGAACTGGAGCCGCGAATCTTTCACGCGGGCACAAGCAGAAGATGATGACCTGGGACTGATAGCCGAATGGAAGAGGGCCTGTGTCCCCAGACCCGGATGGAACATTGTTAGTGACTCCAGTCCAAAGTTTAAGTCCTACTGGGCGCAGTGGGACTCGCTGATTGTAAGGGATGGCCTCATCTGCCGCGCCTGGGAGAGCACCGACGGGAAGACATCTCGGGAACAAGTCGTCGTTCCAAAGGCTATGACGGAGGAAGTCCTGAAGGAAGTCCATGGAGGATCATCTGGTGGACACCTAGGGATAAAGAAGACCCTGGAGAAGCTGAGAGAGTGGTTCTAATGGATCGGATGCCGAACTGACGTGGAGAACCACTGCGCGAGGTGCCACGATTGCGCAGCCAGCAAGGGCCCAGGACCTAAAGACCTACAACGTGGGCGGCCCCATGGAGAGAGTGGCCATCGATGTTGCAGGGCCATTCCCGTTAAGCGAGGCAGGGAACCGCTACATATTGGTCGTCAGCGACTACTTTACCAAATAGCCGGAGGCGTATGCGCTCCCTAACCAAGAAGCCGCGACGATCGCAGAGACCCTGGGAGGAACTTCGAGTTGCAGGTGTTCCAGAACCTATGCCAGCTGCTGGGAATCCGGAAGACAAGGACAACGCCGCTACACCCTCAGTCCGACGGGATGGTAGAGCGATTCAATCGCACCATCGAGAACCGTCTCCGAATAGTCGTCAGCGAGCAACAGAGGGATTGGGACAAACATCTTCCACTATTTCTCCTGGCCTATCGCGCCGCCGTGCGTGAAGCCACCGGGTGCACACCAGCCCGGGCCATGTTTGCGAGGGAGCTCCGTCTACCTGTCGATCTTGTCTTCGGCCGACCTGGGAATGATCCGGTCCCGGTAAGCCAGTATTGTCAAGAACTGGTCGACCAACTGGAGGACGTGCACGCGTTTGCGAGGAGGAAACTGCGGATCGAGACCGACCGAATGAAGACCCGATACGACCAACAGACTGATGCCGGCGGATTCCACGAGGACGACCTAGTCTGGCTTTTCAACCCATTACGGAAGAAAGGCCTGTCACCCAAACTGCAGAAGTCCTGGGAGGGCCCGTACCGAGTCGTGAAACGGATCAACGATGTCGTCTACAGGATCCAGCGGAGCCCGAGGGCGAAGATGAAGATCGTACATCAAGATCGCCTGGCAGCCTACGGAGGGACACAGACGGACCAATGATTGATCGGGACGATCAGCCTTTTAGGAAGGGGGTGGTGTTACGGCTGTGAGTTTGTTTCATCGCTCGCCGCATGAGTCACAACAGCCCCAGGGCTGGGCTGCTCTGCCTCAGTGTATTGCGTGCACCTTATGC
This sequence comes from Meconema thalassinum, assembly GCA_946902985.2. NCBI lineage: Eukaryota > Metazoa > Arthropoda > Insecta > Orthoptera > Tettigoniidae > Meconema > Meconema thalassinum. The sequence goes on from OX336395.1 coordinate 181,342,896, forward strand.
AACAGGACTACTAGGACAAAGGGATGGTCCAGAATATTCGTGACACAGCCAGTGAAGGAAACCTCGAGAAGCCGTGAACCCTGGATGGGTCTAGAAGCATTTATTGAGTCACCGGCCTGCTATATAAGAGCGACCTGTCAAGCAGTGTGTAGTGTGTTTTTCGAGCTAGTGCGAGCGTTTATCCTGAGCGACAGAAGTGTGGTGACTTGCGAAACCCCTAGTGAAGCCGATTCTCTTGACAGCGAGGGAGCGAGAAGCATACAGGGGACTGCCTGTGTTTTGAGCGAGTGTGATTTCACTGAGCGACAGACGTATTGTGGCGAAGTGCCGTGCGAGTTACGAAATCCAGTGACATTGGTTCCCAGCTTGTGAACAGCGAAGCAGCGTGTAGCAGGTTATCGTAAGTAACTGTGTTTTCTGTACATGAGGGAGAGATGCAGGTAGTTTCTGTCAAGGCCACCGGACTCATTAGCACGGATTAACTTCTGTGGTTTGTTGACAAGTGAAAGGGGGCAAGAGCTCTCCATAAGGAAGGGACTTGAGGAAACTGGAGTAAGTTTCTAATTGCTTGTATTTGCTGATGAGTAGTGTATCTTTCTGGCCGCAATAAAGTTAATTATTTCTTTAAAGGAACAATCTGTGTTGTGCTTCAACCCACCGTAATCCAGTTAACCAAAGTGTCACTAGGGGGGTGGCACGTAACAATATTGTAGATGTTATATGCATTTAAAAATTGGACCTATCAGCAGGCTTAGAATCATTTTGGCAACACTGCTATGTATGGCCTCCAGGAAATTAAACTGAAATATTATTATCTATACGTGTGCCAATTTTGAAATAGCTCCCATTCATACCTTACAAGGTATCCAACATGGAGCTCAAATTTCAATTGCGATTTTTCAGCAGCTGGTCGCACTGACATCATTTCCAAATATGGCACTGAGATATCCAGGTATAGATCTTTACTCCTACCAAATTTTGTTTCGATTGCTGGAGCCCTTTAGGAGTTGATAATGGGGGACACACACACAGCCAGACAGACAGACACACAGTTGCCCGAATCGGTCTGATAAGTCTACTTTTTCCTCAATTTTTGCAAAATGTAGAAAGTGGGCTAAAAATGTATAAGTTATATATACGCACCACTATCATGCGACGGAGGTGACTGAAATTCTACGGGCACCTCTTCCGGATGGAGAACGGTAGAATCACCAAGAAGATCTTCAACTTGATTAATGGCTACAAGACGGGCAGCTTGTGGCTTAATGAAGTGAAACAAGACTTGAATAACACTAGCATTTTAGAATGTGATATTCTTGACCATAGTGTTAACTCTTGGTCCCCTCCACGCGAAGTGATTAAGACCCGACCACCCCTCACAAAGGAGAGGAAGGACAAGTTATTGGCTCGACTGAGGAGATATTGGAGAACAAAGAAAGCATCACAGAAGCACTTGTCAGAAGCGCTCCATAGTGGCCTTTGATCACTAATAATTATAGATTTTATACTGAACAACAGCAACTCTATGGGTTTAATGATTGTAATATTTTTATTTGGAACATCTTAGGAAAAAGATTACAATATTATGTCCCAACTGCTGAAGATGAGTTAAAATATGACTCGAAACAATATTGTACACTGTTTTAAAAGGACACACACACAGCCAGACAGACAGACAGACACACATCTGCCAAGATCGATCTCATAAGTCTACTTTTCCTCATATTTGCAAAATGTGAAAAGTAGGCTAATAATATATGTATTGACTAGGTCAGCGGTTCCCAAAATGTGCGCCGCGGCACCCCGGTGCGCCGCGAGCTAGTGCCAGGTGCGCCGCCGTTGTCTACCAACAAGGCCTACAAAAAATTTGCGTCTCGGTACGTTTTTGTCGTTGTAAGCTTTTGCGTTTGGGGAAAGCGCCGTGAACGTTGCCCGGCGGCCTCTATGTGTACGCGTCCATGTACGTTATCTAGTCTAGCACTCTACTCTACATTCAGCGCAGCCTGCAATCGCGGCCATCACGTCATTCTATTCTTGGAACTCGTTGCTAGGCAACGAAACTACCTTCGTGTATTTTCGGAAATCGTCGTACGTCCTCGGCAGACAGTGCACTGCTTGCGTTCCAGTTTCTGCTATTGTTTTGTTTTCAGTTGTTATTGGCAGTGTTCAGGTGTTCTGCGCGTCACACACAAGTGAAGTAAATAATCAAAGTAGTGAAGCTATTGTTTTGTTCTGTTTTTTCAATTGTTAGTAATTAAATTTTTCGTTAAAATGAAAAGATTCTTATCGTCAAATAAAACTGAACAAGGAAGTAAGCAAAGTAGTGCGTCCGCATCAACTTCTGCGAAGAGCGATGCCGATACTGGTGAGGCAGCTGAGGGAAGCCGTAAACCAAAATACAGAAAATATGACGATAAGTATTGAGATTTTGGTTTTTCTTATATTGAAATTAATAATGAAGAACGCCCACAATGTATTGTTTGCATGAAGGTTTTATCTGTTGAATCTATGCTGCCTAGCAAACTAAAACGACATTTAGAAACTGTCCACCCAAACATGGTTGGGAAACCAAGAGAGTTTTTTCAAAGAAAGCAAACTGATGCAGTAAAACAAAAGGCTTCTTTTTCTAAACATTCCAAAGCCAACAGCGATGCTATTTTAGCTTCATACAAAGTGGCATATCGCATTGCAAAATGCAAAAAACCTCACACAGTTGCGGAAGAGCTGATTTTACCTGCTGCTGTTGACATGGCTAAGATAATGATCGGTGAGGAAGCAGGGAAACAGCTTCTTAAAATTCCTCTGTCAAACAATACAATAAGCAGGAGGATTTATGACATATCTGAGGATATTAGCAACCAACTTATAAATAGTTTGAGAGGTAAAGAGTTCGGAATTCAATTAGATGAGGCTACTGACAGTTACAAGGACGCTCATTTAATTTGCTACGTTAGGTATGTGAATGAAAAACAGTTGATAGAAGACTTGTTGCTTTGTAAAGAAATTGAAGGAGGCACCTCTGGTAAAGAATTGTTTGATATTGTTGACGGTTTTATGGCAGAGAATGATATTAACTGGGAAAACTGTGTTGGGGTGTGTACTGATGGAGGCCGGTCAATGTCAGGCCACTACAAAGGACTGCAATCTCGCATTCGAGCAAAAGCCCCAAATACTGTTTGGACATACTGTATTATACACCGAGAAGCACTGGCAGCAGAAAAGTTCAGTTCAGAGTTAAGTGCAGCTTTAAAAACCGTGATACAAGTAATAAACTTAATCAAAACAAGACCAATGAAGGCCCGTTTTTTTTCTAAACTATGTGATGACACAGGCGCTCAACATTCATCGCTTTTGTACTATAGCAGTGCGCGATGGCTATCTCTGGGAAATTCTCTGCTAAGAGTGTTTGAACTGAGACAAGAAATCCACATGTTTCTGAGTGAAGAAAATAATGTTCTTGCTGATATTTTTATTGATGAAAGTTTTCTCCTTAAACTGGCGTTCCTGACAGACATATTTGAACGTTTGAACATTCTTAACAAGTCTTTGCAGGGGAACAATACAGATATTTTTCAAATGACTAGTAAAGTTGAAGCATTCAAGAAAAAACTTATGCTTTGGGAAAAAAGTTTGAAGAATGGAGATTGTTCGATGTTTTCATCTTTGAACCAGTTTCTACAAGAAAACGATTTTACTCTGAAAGAAGAAATGAAAAAAAAAATGTTGACTCAGCACTTGTCTCAATTACAGAGTTATTTTGAAGACTACCTGCCAAAAGATGAAATCAAAGCGCAGCAGTGGGTAAACGACCCTTTTCAAACTGAAATACCTCAATACTTCAGTAATGAAGAAGCAGAACAGCTGATTGACATTTCAACGGACTTGTCATTGAAATCACAATTTCAGTCCCAATCCCTGTTTGAGTTTTGGAGTGGTATTGAAAACGAATTTCCAGTGTTGATCAAGAAGGCTTTGCGTGCTGTTATTCCGTTTGCCAGTTCTTACCTTTGCGAGTGTGGTTTTTCTGCTGTTGCAGTGATGAAATCCAAGTATAGAGCAAAGCTTAAAATTGAAAAAGAAATTCGGGTTACTCTATCAAAATTTACTCCCAGGTACAATGAACTTATAAAAGACAAACATGCGCATCTCTCCCATTGAAACATAAAAATATGGACTTTGTTAATTTATGTATAATTTTTTTCAAGTTGGCACTTAATTTATGTTCATTTATGTGTTAGAATTTTTTAGTTTGTTTTTTTAGAGTTGTGTTTTTCTAATGTTTGTTTCAAGTTGATTTTTTGCAATAAATCATGTATTATTACAACTCTTGTATGTTAAATGTTATTTCTTGACCTCTGTAAGAACAAGGTAAACCTGGTAAACTTTGTCAGCAACTGACCAATCTGTGAGAATTGTTTAAATTCCTGAATTGTGTGTTGTTATAAAAATAGTAACAATTTTATTTACAATTTTATGTAAAAATATATTAACAATTAACTATTCAAAAGAGAAATGTAAAATGTAATGCAATGCAAAATGGGTAAATTATACTAGGTGCGCCGCCAAGCCATGTTTGTACTGAAAGGGAGCCGTGGGTTAAAAAAGTTTGGGAACCTCTGGACTAGGTGGAATCATATGTACCCATTTTAAACTAATTGTAAGTCAATACGGAACAATAACAAAAAATAATATGGTCTTTTTAAAGATTAAATTTTTGGTATGGTATCGTAAAAAGCGAACAAAGTATTTTTATTACCAATGTGTGGTGTTAGAGTCTTCAGTCTTTTGACTGGTTTGATGCTTCCCTGTCCCGAGTTTCATCAATCGTAAGAACATGGTTGTATAAAATTACCCTGGCTATGAAAGGCAAATTATTCCATCTTTTTACTCGTTAATCGCTTTGAATTTCCTTGGACTTGTAGTGAGAATGAGCCTCACATATGGCGGGCGTTCAGAGCACGCGCCCAGGACAATTGTACATTATGAATGTAGTAGAGCTGTTAAATGTCAACAGGATGGGACTCATTAGTGTAGCATAACGCCACCAACTTCTGGCGTCTAAGAGAGTATTAACTCCAAATGCAACTCTTTTAAGCTGTCCAAATGAATACAACAATTTAACGTTTTTACTTTGTCTAGAGTGTGGCGCTCTATGGAAGTGAAACTTGGACTGTTGGAGCAGCAAAAAGGAGGAGAATTGAAGCGTTTGAAAAGTGGTGCTACAGGAGAATGATGAAGATCAGATGGGTAGATAGGGTTACAAATGAGAAGATATTAATACGATTGGTAGAGGAGATATGTTTCTGACGACTGCTAATGAAGAGAAGATTGGTTGGTTCCTTAGTTTAGGGGCTGTGACAACGCAGTCATGTATCCCCGTGTACTTTGGGTGTGTGTAGAATTTGTCTGATGACCGGTGTTAATTGTGATGGCCGAATTAGTGTGTTGTTTCTGTGATTCAGGTAGAAGAACTGCTGGCGATTAATTTTTTCAAGTACTGTAGTTCCTACTTTTGCTACCAAATGCTACTTTCCCCGACACCTACCTGCGGACGTTCCTACTACACGCCATTGCAGTCAGTACCTGGCGGCGAACGTTGGAACTAATATAGCGTTATCAAACTAACCTGCACATTTTAGATTCCACAAGTGTAGTTATTGGAAGGTTCTTTTTAATGCGATAAATCTATGACATGGGACCGCCGGCTTTACTTCCCCTCCGAAGGAAGGCATACTGAGGGACTTGTAAAGCTCATAAAAAATCCAACGACTTCGACCGGGTTTGAACCCACGATCTTGGGCATAGAAACTCACCATGCTACCAACTATGTCACCGAAGTCGCCAATGAAGAGAAGAGAACTGTTGGTAGGACACATACTAAGACACCCAGGAAGAGCGAATTTAGTTATGGAAGGGAGGGTCGAGGACATGAAATGTAGGGGTAGACTAAGGTTAGAATAATTATGTTAAACAGATTGCCTCAGACGTAGGGTGTGCTGGCTATGTAGAGATGACACGATTAGCTCAGGACATGGAAGCATGGATGGCTGCATCCAACTAGTCAAAAGACTGAAGACTCAATCAACAACAACAACATTAAAAATTGCTCAAAGCGGAACGTCTATAAAGCGGAAACTTGTCCAATGTGAACGCAAGTTATGATCCCAGCGCACTGGGTATGGTTTTGCATGTTATTTATGTTGTATAAATCGGAATCTGTTCAACGCGGGAAAAACGGAAAGAAATTATGAATATAATTGCTCAAACCTTAGTGTACAATACGAAACTTATGCTTTTGCTGTGTAATTTATTTAGGCATATCCGGTACTGCAGAAAAATTGCTACATAAATATTTCGTTATGGAGAGAGCCAGGTATTTACATACCGTATCACACTGATCTATGAGGTATAAGTTCCCCAAATTCTTCGAAGAATGGGATTTATATCTCCACTAATTGCCTGACTAGCTATGGTCATTTTGTGTCCTGTCAGTAAATTTGTGTCAGTTGTGAAGACAGCACGATGGCTAAGCAATATATGCCATTGACACTGAACGAGAAGATGAAAATTACTGAAGCGAGTGAAAAGAAAAACTTGTCTGTGCGTGAAATTTAAATGGAGAAGGGCGCACGTGTCTAATCTTAATGCAAAACTTGAAACTTCGCCGGGTATCTTTAACAGTTTACCCAGCGTAAGCTTAAAGGGCGCACGGTCGGCAGGTCCCAGACGCAACTCAGAAAAGCGGAGGTGAACAGCGAAACTCCTGACACATGTACTCTTCTCTGAAGTCTTAACTCGACACGACTCGACTGTTTGGTGCTGGCCGAAGCTGGGGTGATAGGCTCACTCACTAGCTCGTAAACTCGCTCCGAAGCTAGTAATTGACATTTCCACTCAATGGAGATTGTTGGAAGAAATGAAATCGTTAAAACATAGTGGGTGATGTATTAAAGATAGAGATATGCTGTCCTGGACGTTTTTTGTAGAAATTTTCATGTTGAACAATTCTTACGACCTTCTTCTTTCTAATTTGGTCAACTATGGACTGCATAGAACTTAGGGCTTCTTCGCCTTCCCTCTCTTTTCTTCCCAGAACCTCTTCATTCTTTCGCTTCTTATCTTTCTCTCCTCCTCGGAAATGATCCGCATGGGTCTATTTGTAATTGGTTTCTCCTCAAATGATTTTAAACTGTCTATCTTTCTTCTAAACTCACTTCTATCGTGGATCAACTCTGGAGTAATTCCAACTTCTGCTGCATCCCTCTTGACCTCTTCTACCCACTTAGAGGTGGCCTTTAATCCCATGATGTATTTGAAGATCTATTTGGTCAGTCGGTTCTCGTCCAATCTTACCAGGTGTCCATAGAATTTCAGCCTTCTTTTCCGAATCCTTACACTCATTGTATATAGATATTTTTAACGCATAGCGGCAGGTTTTTCTTTGACTCTATCAGAATACCTGATCAGAACATCCAACAATCTCCAGTCATTGACAACTAAAACATTGCATCCTGGAGTGGGAGTGAAGTGGATTCAGTAAAGGAAAGCAACCCCTAGTGCAAAGATGAAGGGATACTGGGCTAAGAAAAAATCGCGCCAGAGTTAGGAACTGCGTGGTCCACGGGGCCCCAACGAAAGAAGAAGAAGAAGAAACTATAAACTAATGAATTTTGTAGAGGACATCATAAACTCTAATGTTAATAGTTGTGTGAAAAAGAAATTGAAATAAATTCAATGTGGAAGTTGACAGGTGATCTCAAAAAATGCCAATTGTTTTACAAAAATAAAAAAATAAAAATTAACGATTGTGATGGCATAACTGCCTTTATTTACATTCTAGTTAACCGTTAGTAAAAGAAAGATATCATTGAAGCAATTTTCAGTGTTGCCTTGTTAGCAATTAAATTCAAAAAGATGGTATATTGGCTTTCAAGGCCAGTGAATTAAAACTCAGCAAATTTTCTAGGCTTATGCCATGTCTTGTGTGGGGTTTCGCCTAGGAACAGCAACCTGGCTTATCAGCAGGCTCGTGGTATCCGTGCCCGAACCCCACAGGAGTAGCGAACTGTGCACTACCTCCATTCTTTTGAAGCGCACGTGGGCCTCTTAACTGCGAGAGCTAAAAGCTAAAGCAGCCTTTCACCTCCCTATAAAGGCTTCCAAAATGATGGTATACTGGCTTTCACGGCCAGTGAATTAAAACTCAGCAATTTGTGTAGGCTTATGCTGTGTATTGAGTGGGAGTTTAGCCTAGTTTAGCCTAGGACACCAGTGGGCGTAGATACCAAGAGCCCGCTGATGAGCCAGCTTGGTGTTCCTAAGTGAAACCCCACAAAATACACGGCTTAAACTTAGAAACATTGCTGAGTTCTAATTAATTTAATTTTTCAATGCCTTTAAAACGTAATTTTTTGCATGCATGTAAAATTTAAACAATAAATCAATATCCCTCCCTTCAATTTTTTGCATGTCGAGGGGTGAAGATGGGATTTATTATTATTATTATTAATAATAATAATAAACCGATGAATATGGGCTTCAAGACCACATCTAAATGGGTAGATGAGGTGAAAAGGGATGCGGCAGAAGATGGAATCACACTACAGATGGGCCACAACAGAAGAGAGTATAAAAGCATTTCAGGAGAAACCAACAATGAGGAGACCCAAATAGATAATTTCCGATGAGGAGAGAAAGAAAAAAAGCGAAAGCATGAAGAGGTTCTGGGAGTAGAATAGAAGAAAAGACAAAAAGACTTAAGTTCTTTCGGTCCATAGTTGGCCAAATTCGAACAAAAAAGTGAAAGTCGGTCTGAAATACCAGACTTTGTATCATTTTAAATGTTACAAATGCTGACAAATGCTAGAAAGGCTGGAGGCTTCTCGCTTCGCTCGAAGCCAAAGACTCTTGACATGTTAGAAAATTATCTGCATAATATTTATCTTGCTTATCTTGTTTCAAATTACTCGCGAACAGCAAGTGCAAACCAAGGGCAAAGCAAGATCAAGCGCGCGTGATGCCGCAAGCTCACCAGAGCGCGCGGGGACGTGCCCCTTCCATTCAGTCTAAAAGCACTTATAGTGGGCGATGTATTGAGGATAGAGATATGCTCTCGCAGACTTTTTTGTAGAACTTTTCATGCTGACCAATTCTTACGCTCATAGTATATTGACATTTTTAACGGTTTGCCCAGCGTAAGCTTAAGAAGCGCAAGGACGCCAAGTTTGTTTTCGACTTTTTCACTGAAATCGTTACTGCTTGGCTTTCTTTGATCATACATAAATTATATTGTACAGAATCTTTCCTCGAGATATCCTTTACAGAATGGTGAAATCCGCATCAAAATCCATCCAGTGGTTTTTGATATTATTCGTCACATCCAAGAATCGGGACATTTTGTCTTATACTAACGAAGTAGAGATTGTCGGGGAACACATGCACCATGCGGTACTATGACGTCACACACCTCAGTGCATCTGGGTACATTTCGTCCCATCACCGTAACGTAACGCCAGACCCCAGCGTGACGGCGAAGTCGACAAGATCATTTAAAATGATAAAAAAGATGAATAACAGTTTCAAGCTCTATCCTTTGCATATGATGCCGTAATATGGGGACACACAGGAGCTGAGGTACAACAGAAACTGAATACTTGGAATGAAATATTTCAACAATTTCATTTGCAAATTAGCCATTCTAAAACGGTGGTGTTGCCAGTAAGTAGACAAGAAATTCACGTAACTATAACTCTCAATGGCAACAAGTTGGAACATGTGGTTCGCTTTCAGTATCTTGGAAGTTAGGTAGTATCTCGAGATAACCGATCATCTGCAGAAATCTCGCACAGAATACAGAAAGGAGCAAACATTTACCATCTAGTGAGAAACCGTCTCCGGGATAAACAAATTTCATTGAGAGTTAAGCTAGTTCTGTGAAAATGTTTCGTCCTGCTGATCACCTTCTACAGCCTTGAAACATGCGTCCCTAACAGCAAGGACGCCAGTATACTTCTTCTTCTTCTTCTTCTTCTTCCTCTTCTTCAAGTGCCTCGTCCTCCAAGAATATTGGCGATCAGTAGCATGATCTGCTGTTTATCCATAGCCGTTCTAAACAGTGACACTGTATTAAGTCCAAACTACTGGCTTAAGTTCTTTAGCCAGGATATTCGTCGGCAACCTGGACCCCTAATGCCATCAATCTACCCTTGAATAATTAATTGCAAGAGGTGGTATTTGTTGTTGCGCATGAAATGACCAAAGTATTCTAATTTTCTTCTTTTGATGATACTGAGAATTTCCGAGTCTTTATTCATACGCCGCAGTACTTCCACATTTGTGACTTTAGCTGTCCATGATATCCTTAAAATCCTGTGATACGTCCACATTTCAAATGCTATCAGTTTCTTATTTAAAACCTCGGTAAGTGTCCATGATTCAACTCCATAGAGCAGGACACTAAAATCGTAGCATCGAAGCAGTCGGGTGCGTAATGACAGACTTATATCACGGCTAGTCAAAACTTTTCTCACTTTCATGAAATAACTTATGGCCTGATCAATTCTACAGCTTCAAGCAATGGAAATGAAGTTCTTAAGGACAATGGTTCTGAAAACTAAGAGAGACAGGATTAGAAATCCGTAACCAACGCCAGGCTACGATGGTTTGCACACCTGAAGAGAATGGACAATCAGAGAACAGCTCGCAGGTGGTTGGATAAGGAGATCGGTTGGTTGGTTGGTTCCTCAGTTTAGGGGCTGCGACAACGTGGTCATGTAGCCCCGTGTACTTTGGGTGTGTGTAGAATCTGTCTACATGAGATCTGTGAATCTTTTCTCAGTTCCAGTGCGCCTCTAGGGAAAGGAAAGGTTGAAGAACTCTAAATATAAATGACATTCATGTAATCCTTGAGGCTGCAAGGAGCTGTGAATGTGTAATTTGGTTAACTAATCAGCCAAAGTATGCTTTAATTGATTAATGTCTAAGTTACTGAGCTGCTTGACTATGTATGAGCTCTGCCCACCAGAGGTCGTGACCTCGAGTTGGGTCGTAGTTATGTTCTGTATTTCTTAGAAACTGTGCGCTTGTGGGGTAGCAATACAGGGTGTCTCAAAAATGTACTAACACTTTGAATGATTATAAAATGATTATTTATGAACATGGAGACAAGTTTAAGGGCTTCAATTATAGAAAAGGCATGTAATTAAAGACTCATGTTCGCAAATGTTCAGCTTGATGACCGTCAGTGTCCAGGAGTTCGACAAACTGCCACCAACGCACCGGACCATTGCTCGCATCAAAGATAAATTTGAAGCAGATGGAACCGTTCACAACGTCAACAAGAAATGTTTTGGATGACGACGGACATTCACCAGACCTAGAAAAGAAGAACAGATGCAGGAAGCCCTCACTCGATCCCCACCGAAATCACTACGACAAACGGCTCGAGACACACATCTCAAGAGATAGCGTCCATCGCATCATGAAGCGTCTGCGCTGGAAATCCTACATTCCAACACAAAATTGGAAATTGACAGACAATGTCACGAAATTCCAAATGAACTTTGTCGTAACGTTTGCGAATCCATTGCTTCGCGTTATCAGCTTTGTCTGGACACTGACGGTCATCGATTTGAATATTTGAGAACATGAATCTTTAATTACATGTCTCCTCAATAATTGAAGCCCTTAAACTTGTCTCTGTGTTTATAAATAATCATTTTATAGGCAATCAACGTGTTAGTACATTTTTGAGACACCTGTATACACACAGAGTTGTCGCAAAATTACGTCGACAAACTGAAACCAGAGTTTCCGGCCCTTATCTGAAGCAACTTGAGATAGGACTCTTATGGCCGGAAACGAACCGTCGAAAATCTGTGCGACATTAAACTATTAACGAGGCAAATCCACAACACTGCGTCGAGAAAGTGCGACTTTTTCTGTTTCCGTTACATACCAGCTACGGAAGAATGCCGCCACTTCCCGTCTATTAAACTAGCTTAGTAGTATCGTGCACGCAAAAAAATGGAAAAATCAAGATCAGAAAAAACTTGCGTTTGGCTCTGATTCGAACCGCTACCAAATGACTCGTTTCAAGAAACACGCCACGCCGTGCACGATACCACTGAACTAGTTCGCCAGACGGGAAGTGGCGGCATTCCTCCGCTGCTCGTACGGAACGGAAGCATTAGAAACAGTGTTGCCGATTTGCCTCGTTAAAAGTTTAACGTCGCAAAGATTTTTAACGGTTCGTTTCCAGCCATAAGTGTCCTGTCTCAAGTTGCTAGAGATAAGGGCCGGAGCCTCTGGTTTCAGTTTGTCAACGTAATTTTGTGACACCCTGTATATATTCACGAGGGAAATGGAAAATCTTGCATAAGACACTTGAGAAGGGTCCGCACTCCTCAAGCGTGTGGGATTCTTACTCACTAAAATCCACACCCTATCCTCTTGATAAAATCCATCCCGGGACCACTTATGTATTACATCAGGATAGTATCGTTTTCTATGCTTCTCGAACACCTTCTTACTCCTCTATTCATACGCAATCCGTAAATCGCAGCCTTACTCCCTCAAATCATATAAGTTTTGCCAGAGAATCGTATCGACAAAGAAAGCGACCTTGTCCCAGCTGTACTGGTTATAATAAATATATAAATAACCCCCTAGCACTCCATCCCATGAAGGGCCTAGGCCTACCAAGCGACCGCTGCCCAGCCATTTGGCCTGCAGATATTGGGGTGACGCGTGATCAGCGCGTTGGGGCCCCTTGGCCGTTAATCTTGGTTTTCTTGATCGGGGTGCTGTCTCACTGTCAGACAGCTATTCAATTGTCCTCACGAAGCTGAATGCACCCCGTTCCAGCTCTCATGACAGTTTCTAAAATCCCTGACAGAGCCGGGAATCGAACTCAGGGCCTCCGGGTGAGAGGCAGGCGCGCTACCCCAACACCACGAGGCCGGCCAACTGTACTGGTTCCTTAGCATAATTTTCACGATGTTGTCTGGAGTAATTGAACCAACGTCGGATTCATGTTGTTGTCTTTCCACCGTCCATCAAAAGCAAGAGGAAGAACGTATGCTATACATCAACTGGATTATTTTCGAAGTAAATGCATATAGAATTCCTTACTTTGGTCATCCGGCAGAGATAAATCCGAAAGGAGCCATGGCTAGTCAACATCTGAGTTAGATAGTAATTGATCTTACCATGCCTTCTGGTTGTCCACACAACCAAACTCGGTATCAGTCGAGCCGTCCATCTTCCTCTGGGATCAGCATCCCACCTCTGCTGTCAAAGCTCCATCTTGTGGGCCAAGGCTTCCTTCCGGACTTGCACCTTGTCCAGTTCTTCTTGTCTGATGTATACGTCCTGACGTTCTTGCGCTGGTAAGTCCACTGGTGCAACACCTGAGAAAACCAGTACTGCAGGCTCCGAAACAATACGATAAGCACACGCCACCCTCAGAGCTCCTCTCCTCTGAATTGTAGATATGCGATTTTGAAATGTCTCCTTCCTCAGCGAAGCAGAACAAATCTCCGCACCACAGGAGAACTGTCTGCGTGGTGGACATCAGGAGTCCCCGCCGCGCCACGCCGCGCCGTTTGTTTTGCCGTGGAGCAAGTACATTGGTCATGAGTCTACCCAGGGCGGCTGTCAGTTCCTCTGCATTGTCAGCTGCCTTCTTCTTCTTGCTTCGTTACGGCAAACTAAGGACCACGTCATGTCAACTGTTTCTTCTGCAATTTAATGTTGGCCTAGAACTCTTTCATTCGCAATCGATGTTGCACATTTCTCTCCGTCTTCCACGCCTTCGTGGTCTTTAGTTTCGGTCTAGGTTGAAAACTCCAATGTTCTTGATGTTTTTCTCTAAGTGGGCCACGCTCCTGGATATCTTGGAATGCTATCCCAATCTCCAACAGATCTTTCTCTACTTCACTTTGTCTTTTTCTCATGAAGAAAAGCAAAATTCGGTTGGATAGTCATGTTGATTTCATTCGGGTTATATGTGCTTAGAAAGTAATCCTCATTTTTCTCATCACGTCAGTTATATTCTCTACGTGTGTGTACAACTCTTGGTTGTGGCGTCTTCGGAACTCGCCGTGCTCTTTGACTGGACCCAGGATTTTCCTCAATATCTTCCTTTCCTTGGTCTCCAGATTTTCCCATTATGCCTTTTTTTAAATTCTTGTCGAGACATTCCGCTGCATACAAAGCTTCTGGCCGGATGACCATGCAGTAGTGCTTAAGTTTTGCATTCAGGGATACAGATCTTTTGTTGTACACATTCTTAGTTAAATGGTAAGCCATTTCAATTTTATTCAAGCGTGACGCAAAAGCCTCGTTTTCGGACATTGTAGGGTCTATCCATTTACCAACATACTTATTATTATTATTATTATTATTATTAATATTATTATTATTAATAATAATAATAATAATAATAATAATAATAATAATAATAAAATGACTGTGAAACGAATGAGCCCAGCGAGACTGACCAACCGCAACATAACTTACTTTCAGGAGAGGAAAACAAAATGGGCCTGGTTCATTGAACTGGATAAAGATCTGAAAGAAGTGGAGATTACACCAACTGACATTCAGGAGCGCGCCCCACTCATAAGAAAACTCCAAGCTTGCAAAGGTTTCGAAGAAAAACCGAAGCTGAAAACGGGAAAGATTTGGACCCAGGAACGGAAGGAAGTCCATCGAGAACGAATGCGAACGTACTGGGCAAACATCAAAGCCAGTAGGAGACAGTTGGAATGACTCGGTCCATTAATGGCCTATACAAAATTAATGAATGAATAAAATGACTATGAAAATCCGCAACAATTGGTTAACAGAAATACATGAAGATCTACAAGAAATCGGTATTGCTGAGAAAACCATTCCAGATAGAGTAAAATTTAGAAGCCTAGTAAACTCAAAAGAAATCCGTATTGGTATAAAAAGGTTAGATATTAATTGCTCAGTTTTCCAAGCGGAATTAATGGGCATCATCATGGTAGTTGAATGGACTGAACTACAGAATGATTGCACTTTAAATTATGCTATTCTTGTGGACTCAAGAGCTGCAATCTTTGCTATAGCCAACAGAAAAAATACCCATCTCTCGCCACTGAAATAAGAGACAAAATTATTGCCCTCAACAAGTTGAACAAGATTACTTTTCAATGGATTAAAGGACACACAGGACTATGGGGGAATGAGAGAGCTGACTATCTCGCCAGGATTGTTGTCAGCCATAGAACTGCTATAGATTATAGTTTATCACAAATCATGGTCGCTACAAATCCTATCTTCATGAAATGAACATCATTGATTCACCAATTTGCAGCTGCCAGGAAAAATCTCAACAGACGGCTCGTCACCTGTTGACTGAATGCACCACGTACTCGGGAGAACGACCAACTGTACTACGATCATTACCACTGCATACCATTATGAAGCACCACTGGAAAACTGTCGAAATAACAGAATTTAAACAAATAATCTTCTACTCACTTCAATAATATTATTCATGTTAGTTTTGCATTTAAAACCGTAAATATCCCGTGGTATACCTGTAGGTGAAACACGGGTTGTAACTATATTAAATAAATTTAAAAAAAAATCATAAATTTGCAGAGAAACCTAAAAGGAAAAATACCGGCTGGACAGAAGCACGCAGAAAGGAACACAGTGAGCGAATGAAGAGATATTGGGAAGAAAAGAAGAAGGAACATTGTGCAAAATAAGTTCAAGCGCGCTCCGTAGTTGGGCATAACGATTTTTTTAAATGACGGTGATATGTCAAACAGCCAGGTTGTCGACGCCTATTTGGGATCTTGCAGTGGATTTTCTACTGCTGATTTACGGAGGATGCTTGCGACACAATTCATCGTCATTATACAATCAAAACAAAGAGAATGCAAACTCCCTTCACGTCTCGTTCAATGCCGTGCTATTAAGTTAAAAGAGGCCACGCGTAGGACGCGCTGTTACAGTCGATACATAAATCAGCTGCTAGATTAAATCGTACACACGCACACCTGCCTTGTTTATTTCCGCGACCACAATTCTTAT
Organism: Meconema thalassinum; assembly: GCA_946902985.2. Lineage (NCBI taxonomy): Eukaryota > Metazoa > Arthropoda > Insecta > Orthoptera > Tettigoniidae > Meconema > Meconema thalassinum. The sequence continues at coordinate 181,358,967 of OX336395.1, forward strand.
CATTCTGAACTTTAAATGTGATTCCAGCTTCTCCCATAACTTACATTGTAACCAAAACAACTAATAAATATTATGGATTATCAGGTAAATATGTTTGAGTTATGGGCAAGATTTGATAGCTTTGTTGATGGGACTGTCTTGCAACATTGTAAATACAAAATAAATAGTTTCTTTTGGGTGCTTAATTCTTTAGTATTTATCAGTAGGGACCGGATTCTTCGGTTTTTACCCATTTCTTCCTTAGTTCTATATACAAAAATACTTTTAAACTTCTCCGAAATTCATGAATTCTGTAGTACCTAAAAAACCTACATAATATGCGAGTACCCAAGAATACCTGATTGCAGTTTTGTTCCATATTTTGTAGGATATATGAATTTAGTCCATCTTATATATAAAAGTGAAAGTCTGTATGTATGTATGTGGGTGGGTTGGTTCCGTATACAAATCTACACCGTTCCACCAATCTCAACCAAATTTTGCATACACATAGTTTAGGACCCAGAAGGAACCGCTGCCTACATGAATTTTCGATAGTCTTTCTCATTCTTCTGATTTCGGCCCATTTGCACTCGAGCAAAGGCTAATAAATTCATAAAATATACTCATGAAGGAATGGCAAGGCAGATAGTTTCCATGGCAACATAGCTCAAGTCGAGACACGGCCGACTGGATGCCAGTTCCGCTCTGCACTACCGGTTTAGAAAATGAGGAGCTTTACTTGAAATCCCGTTAGTTACTCAACTGCTCACACAGCACTGCCAACTGAGTTTAGCATAACAAAGACTTGACACTATCTACTAGATATTTGACAAATACCACTCACTCACTTACTCACACATTCATCACGAAATCTCAGAAACCACCCAACGGATTGGAATGAAATTTGGTATGCAGCTTCCTCAAGGGCCGCAAACGCCCACTAAGAAAGGATTTTTGGATATTCAGGTTCTAAAAGGGTGTTAAGGGGGTAGACCTGCATTTCATTTAATAGCAATATCTCCCGATTGGTTTCATTGGGGGATGTGATACTCGGCATATAAACTAATCAATAAAAATAAGCAGACATGTCTCTGAGGGTTTTTCGATGTGGTGTATATTATGAGGTGAAAGGGGTGAAAAGTGGGGGTTGAAATATTCCTAACGGAGCCTGTATCTCTTAAACGACATAGGCGAGGAGTTTGAAACTCAGCGGAAAAAAATCATCATAAAAAATAAGTAAATAGGTGTTTGACCGTTTTTTTCATAAATCCAATTTAAGAGGCGATGTGGAGGGGAGAAATTCTGGGAAAAAAAAAAAAACAGGAAAGAAAGTGTCCTAACCGATTGACTCACTCGCTCTTCAAACTCAGGGGGAAAACCTGCTTAAAAATAAGTAAATATGTGTTCGACAGTTTTTTTGATAAATCAAATTTAAGGGGTTCATCGGGAGGGGTAAAATTCTGAAGAAAAAAAAATATTGAAAGAAAATGTACTGACTCACTCACTCATCATCGCCCGGCCAAAAATATTGAAGTTGGAAACATGGCGTGGCATGGGATATGTTCGTTGTATGTCAAAACCATACACTAAGGGAGGATTTTGGAATATTGAGGTTCTAATTGGATCTTAAGGGGGTTAAACCTGCATTTCATTGAATAACAATATCTCACGAGTGGTTTCATTTGTGGATGTGATACTCGGCATATAAACTAATCATTAAAAATAAGCAGACATGTGTCTAAGGGTTTTTCGATGTGGTGTATTATTATGAGGTGAAAGGGGTGAAAAGTGGGGGTTGAAGGATTCCTAACGAAGCGTGTAGGCCTATCTCTTAAACGACATAGGCGAGAAATTTGAAACTCAGAGAAAAAATCAGCTTAAAAAATAAGCAAATCAGTGTTCCACCGTTTTTTCATAAACTAATTTAAGGGGCCAATGGGGTGGGGTGAAATTCTGGGGGGAAAAAAGGAGAGAAAGTGTCCTAACTGACTAATTCACTCATCAAACTCAGGGGAAAAAGACAGCTTAAAAATAAGTTAATAGGTGTTCAAGCGTTTTTTCATCAATCCAATTTAAGGGGCCCATGGGGAGGGGTGAAATTCTGGTAAAAATAATTGAAAGAAAATGTCCTGTCTGACTCACTCACTCATCACGCCCAGCGAAAACTATTAAAGTTAGAAACATGAAATTTTGGCAATATGTTCGCTGTATGTCGAAAACGTCAACTAAGGAAAGATTTTTGTTTCTTCGGGGATTAAAGAGGTGTTAAGGGGGTAAACGTGCATTTCATTGAATAACGATATCTCATGAGTTGTTTCTTTGGGGATGAGATATTCGGTATATAAACTAATCATTAAAATAATCAGACATAGGTTAAAGGGGTGAAAATTGGGGGTTGAGGGATTCTTAACGGAGCGTGTATCTCTTAAACGACATAGGCAAGAAGTTTGAAATTTGGCGTGAAAAAACAGTTTAAAATATAAGTAAATAGGTGTTCGACCGTTTTTTCATAAATCCAATTTAAGGGGCCCTTGGAGAGGGGTGAAATTCTGGGGGAAAAAACAGGAAAGAAAGTGTCCCAACTCACTCACTCATCAAACCCAGGGAGGAGGAACAGCTCTAAAATAAGTAAATAGGTGTTCGACCGTTTTTTTTTTCATAAATCCAATTTAAGGGGTTTATGAGAGTGTTGAAATTCTGAAAAATAATTAAAAGAAAATGTCCTGACTTACTCACTCATCATCGCCCAGCCAAAATTATTGAAGTTAGAAACATGACATTTTTGGGTTATGTTCATTGTATGTCGAAAGCGTCCACTAAGGAAGGAATTTTGGATTTTCAGGTTCTAAAAGGGTGTTAAGGGGGTAGACTTGCATCTAATTGAATAACAATATCTCCCGATTGGTATCCTTTGGGATGGGATACTCGGCATATAAACTCATCATTAAGAATAAGAAGACACATGTCTGAGGGTTTTTCGATGTGGTGTATATTATGAGGTGTATGTGTGAAAAGTGAGTGTTGAAGGATTCTTAACGGAGCAAGTATCTCTTAAAAGACAGAGGCAAAATGTATGAATCTCAAGGATAAAAATCAGCTTGAAAAAGTAGTAAATAGGTGTTCGATCGTTTTTTCATAAATCCAATTTAAGGGGCTCATGGGGAGGGGTGAAATTCTGGGGAAAGAAGTCCACTAAGGAAGGATTTTTGGATATTCACTCATCATCCCCCAGCAAACCTATTGCAGTTAGAAACTTGAAATTTTGGGGATATGTTCCTTGTATGTCGAAAAAGTCCACTAAGGATGGATTTTTGGATATTCATGTTCTGAAGGGGTGTTAAGGGGGTTAAACTTGCATTTCATTGAATAACAATATCTCACGATTTGTTTCATTTGGGGATCTGATATTCGGCATATAAACTAATCATTCCAAATAAGCAGACATATGTCTAAGGGTTTATCGATATGGTGTATATTATGAGGTGAAAGGGGAGAAAATTAGGGGTTGAAGGATTCTTAACGGAGCATGTACTGTTATCTCTTATTCAACATAGGCGATAAATTTGAAATTCAGCGGAAAAAGCATCTTAAAAAATAAGTAAATAGGTGTTTGACCATTTCTTCATAAATCCAATTAAAGGGGCCCATGGGGAGGGGTGAAAAATTCGGGGGAAAGAAACAAGAAAGAAAGTGTCCTAACTGACTCACTTACTCACTCATCAAACTCGGGGGGGGGGGGGGGGACAGCTTTAAATAAGTAAATACGTGTTCGACAGTTTTTTTCATCAATCCAATTGAAGGGGTTCATGGGGAGGGGTGAAATTCGCAAAAATAAATGAAAGAAAATGTCCTGACTGACTCACTCATCATCGCCCAGCCAAAATTATTGAATTAAGAAAAATGAAATGTTGGGGATATGTTCGTTGTATGTCGAAAACGTCCACTAAGGAAATAGTTTTGGATATTCAGGTTCTAATGAGGTGTTAGGGGGGTAAACGTGCATTTCATTGAATAACAATATCTCACGAGTGGTTTCATTTGGGGATGTGATACTTAGCTTATTTTTAATGATTAGTATATATGCCGACACATGTCTAATGGTTTTTCGATGTGGTGTATATTATGAGGTGAAAGGGATGAAAAGTGGGGGTTGAAAGATTCCTAACGGAGCGTGTATCTCTTAAAGGACATAGGCGAGGAGTTTGATTTTCTCCGAGTTTCAATCAGCTGAAAAAAAAAGACTAAATAATTAAAATAAGTAGGTGTTCGACAGTTTTTTCATAAATCCAATTTAAGGGGCCTATGGGGAGGGGTGAAATTCTGGAAGAAAAACTTCCACTAAGGAAGGATATTTTGATGTTCACTCTCATCGACCAACCAAAACTATTAAAGTTAGAAGAAGGGGATATGTTTGTTGTGTGTCGAAAAGGTCTACTAAGGAGGGATTTTTGGATATTCAGGTTCTAAAGGGGTGTTAACGGGGTTAAACATGCATTTCATTGAATAACAATATGACACGACTATGACGTGAGCGATGCGAGGGCAAAAATGAGATGGTGTGTGTCTGTGTATTACTCAATCACGCAAGAAGCACTGGTCCGATTTGCATGAACTTTACATGGAAGTAGCTGATTTACCTGGTTAACATATAGGCTACTTTGGATTTCAATACTTTGCACTATTTAAAGATGGCGACCATTTTGTCACGTCACTACACCCTTTTGTTTCAAACTTTCATATTTCCATTTCAAATAAAAAGTGAACGCTAAGAAATAGCAAACTTTTGATGGCATATACGAGGTTTAAAATTACATTTTCTATCCGAAAGGTGTCTCCAACAAAATGTTCCATCCTTAATCTCCCTCTGCGAAGCACCTCCACTGTCTCCACATTTTAATTTATTTATGACGCGTAGCGAAGCACGGGTATTTCAGCTAGTAATTTATAAAAGTAAACCACGAGCCAGTGTTTATTCCTAGCTCTAGTTGATTGAGAGAAATCCTACCTCTGGTGGCTTCGGTGGCGTAGTCGGTAGCATGCTGAGCTTCTATGCCCAAGTTAGCAGGTTCAAACCCGGCCGAGGACGTCGGATTTTTTAAAAGCGTTAAATATCCCTCAGAATGCCTTCCTTCGGAGGGGAAGTAAAGCCGGCGGTCCCATGTCATAGATTTATGGCATGTTAAAGAACCTTCCACTAATTACACCTGTGTGAAGCTAAATTGGATAGGTTAGGAATGTGAACAACGCTCTTAGGTTTCTACGTTCGTTGCCAAGGGACGACTGTTGTGGCGTCTAGTAGCTAAGTTCTGAACTTGGCCTAGTAGTCTTTGACGGTGGCGCTTGGCGGCAAAAGTAGGAACTATTTGAAAAATTCTAAGTTGCGGTACTTAAATTTAAAAAACAGATAACACACACACCAATACAGTCATCACAATTAACACCGGTTATCAGACAGATTCTACACACACCCAAAGCACACGGGGCTACATGACCGCGTTGTCGCAGCCCCTAAACTTAAGAACCAACCAACCAACCAGAAATCCTACCTGCCAGAAAATTCAAATACCTTCAGCACTTTTCAGCTTATATCTTATTGTTTGGTTATTTAGTCAGGAAAGTGGGGATACATCTCTTATTGCTTCCAAGTTCCCTATATTCTAAATAAACGAAGTTAAACGGGCTAGAGTGTGAAAATCACCTCTGGTATCCTTGTTTTTATTGAAATTTAATAATTAACATATTTAAGGAGAACAAATATGCCTGAAAGTGTGAAGTTATCGGTGATGATTTGATGACGTACCATTGTGTAAAATATTTAAACTCTCGTTGCAATCAGATTTTCTACTGACAAGTTATGCGCAGTTTATGTCACCTTTCGCTACACCTAAAATAAAAACCTATTATAATATATATAATATCGTATGGCCTCGGGTGCCGGATGCAAGCTTTGTTATTTGACACCCAGAGGGTAGCTTGCATGTCGAATTTCGTTGTTCCTTGACGATGATAGTCAAGGAGGTTAGATGTTAGATATCTAACCTCCTTGAACACTATAGCGCTTTATAGTAGAGAAATGAGGAACTTTGTGTTGGCGGAAACTCCCGAGATTAATTTTGCCATTATGAACTCGGCCTACTGAATTCAAATGGGTTCTTTGACATGCCAACATCGAATGATATGCGAATCGTATTTTTGCCGCCTTTCAAAAATCACTTACCACGGTCAGGAGCGAACCTGCAATCTTGGGATTAGTAGACCGACACGATATTCACTCACCCACCGTGGCAAGCTAAAAAAAACCTATTTAAGAACCTATTCTACCAATTAAAACCCTAAAAAAAACTATTTTATGTTTTTGTAAACCTAAAATGACGATTTTAAAAACAAAAAATCCGGTCATAGTGATGATATTTATCTTGCGATTATGTAAACAATTCAACTAAATTAGAAATCAGTGCATTTCAATGTGTATAAACATTCGCTGTACCAAGTTTCACTGAGTTCGGATGGTTAAATCGCGAGCAAAGTCTATTTAAATTTTTCAACTTCGCTTGGCCGCCATGTTAGTTTTGTACTTAACAGGTTTATGAAAGTCACATAGGTGAACTTCCAGTAGCGTCCTTCATCACCGTACAACATTTTCAGGGTAATATCGGTAATAGTTTCGGAGATATAGAATGCCGGTAAAATATTTCGCACAACCACCATGTTGGAATGGTGAGACATAATAAAATTTAAAGGGCACTATCGGGGTCGGATAAAATAGTACTATGACCTTACCAAGTTTCATTAAAATCGCTCCAGCCGTTTAGATTTTATTAGGGGACACACACACATACGCAAACACACACACGAACAAAAGGTGATCTCATGTGCCTTTTTTTTTCATAAATTAAAATAGGCTAAAAATAAGTAATTCGATGAAATGTTCATTTTGAAATACAAAGCAATCTTCGGATTGATGACAAACGATTGGATTGTGTAAGTTTACACTTACTGATTGGAGAATATTTCTCTGTACTTCTGCAAAACGTTTAGTGTAACCTCAACTTAACACTGTTCATTGTCAAGCCTTTGTACATTGGTAGTTGCAAATAAAACGTATTACTGTAGCCTATATGCTATCGGTATCAAAAACGGAAACTTGTAGTTTTGCATTCGTTGATTATGTCTCATTGTTGACTAAGCTTCCGCCCGCCACATAAAGCAAAAACAAAATATCTTAAACAAAACCCATTGCAGAAAACGACAAACACGAAACCGAAAACAAAAGGCTATAGAGCAAAAATAAAAGCATATACATGACAAACACTCAAAGCAAAAATCTATAATAAAAGCCAAAGCATTAAAAATAAAAAAACAAATAACCATTAACAAAAAACACAAAACAAAAACAAAAAACCAAAACAAATGCAAAAATAAAATCCAAAAGCACAAGCATAAAAAATTAATGAATAAAATAAAAAACAAAATAAAAAAGCACAAAGCAAAAACAAAAGGAAAATCAAAAATCACAAAGCGGAAACAAAATAAAATAACACAGACAAAACAAAAGAAAAAACAAAATAAAATACACAAAGCAAAAATAAAATAAAAAACAAAGAAAAAATAAAGCAAAATAGAATTCGAGAAGCACAGAACAAATTAAAAATTAAAAAACAAAAATGTCAAAAATAAAAATATAAACAAAACAAATAAACAAAATCGAAAAGCACAAAGCAAAATCAAAAGTCAAAAACCAAAATAAAAGACAAAGCAAGAACAAAACCAAAACCAAAATCGAAAAACACAAAGCAAACAAAGTCAAAATCAAAATCAAAAAACACAAAGAAACAAGAAGTTCAGTGACGAACCAAAGAGCCTACTTTTCTTAAAATTTAAGATTCATAATAATGATTAATCTAAATGGGTCTATCTAGAATAATGACGAAATTAATTTGGTAATATCCACATTTCTAATTAGTTCGAAGTACAGTATACCTGGCACAATTTAGCCTAATAGAACACTACAGTTGGCAGCCCTGGTGACTGAATATAGCCTATTGTTAGTTCCATCTCTTAAGGTACAGAATACAATATTTGGTTCAAGTCCAATGGATAGCATGGAGGTTACATGCAGTTAGACATAGGATCTAACAGCGCGCGTAAAATCATGTTGGCAACAACGCCATGCATGTGTTGGTCAGAAATGATCTGAAATAATATGATCTATTGTTATGCCAATTTTGAATGAAATCCATTAGTTAGTATAGAAGTTACATGCATTTTAAAATTGGACCCCATCAGCAGGCTTAGAATCATGTTGGCGTATATTAGTTACTCCAAATTAATCTAGAATGCCAGGTACTATACGTATGCAAAGTTTAGAGCCATTGGCTTGCATACTTTCTGATATATTGATATTAGGGTAACAAAAATAGAGACAGCATTTATTAACAGTTGGCAGCCCTGGTTGCTCTTAAGAGTACGCATAGTCATATCTGTCTTGGTACACATAGCACATACGAAATTTGGTTGAAAACCAAATTATAGTATAGAAGTTACATTTATTAAAAATTGGACCTATCAGCAGGCTTTGAATCATGTTGGTAGCACTGACGTATATTAGTTACTCCAACTTAATATACAATGCCAGGTACTATACGTGTGCATAGTTTAAAGCTGTCGGCTTGCATACTTTCCGATATATTGGTATTTTGATAAAATAAATTGAGAGCATTCATTAACAGTTGGCAGCCATGGTGGCTCTTAAGAATACGCTCAGTCATATCTGTTTATGTACGCATGGTGCATACGAAGTTTGGGTGAATTCCAATCGATAGTGTAGAATGTATATGCAATTAAAAACTGGACCTATCAGCAGACTTAGAATAATTTTGGCAACACTGTCATATATGGATGGCCTCCTGGAAATTAAACTAAAATATTATTATCTATACGTGTGCCAGTTTTGAAAGAGCTCCCATGCATACCTTCCATGATATCCAACATGGAGCTCAAATTTCAATTGCGATTTGTCAGCAGTTGGTAGCACTGACATCATTTTCAAATACGGCATTGAGATATTCAGGTATAGATCTTTACTCATACCAAATTTTGTATCGATAGCTGCAGCCGTTTAGGAGTTATTAGGGGAGGACACACACACAGACAGACAGACAGACATTTTCCCGGATCGATCTCATAAGTCTATTTTTTCCTCATTTTTGCAAAATGTGATATGTAGGCTAAAAATAAAGCATAAACAAAATAAAAAAGCATAAAGTAATAACAAAATCAAATAAAACAGTAAAAATAAAATACAACCAGAAACAAAAATCAAAAACAAAATCAAAAAACGAAAGCAAAAATTAAAAGCAGAACGCAAAAACAGAAGCAAAATCAGAAAACACAAAGCTAAAGCAAAATTAAAAACAAAAGCAATGAAAAAATATAAAATAAAAAACAAAACAATAACATAAAATCAAAAGCAAAATCAAATTCAAGATCGAAAATAAAAACACAGACACAAAACCTAAACTTTGAACCAAAGGGAAGAGAGCAAAAGAAAGCATTTCAAAGTTGTGTCCTATAATGATTACATATAGACCTAGTGAATCGCTCTTCATGGCTTATTAGTTCAGCGCTCATCCCCCTCCAGGAGCAAATCCTATTTACGCCACTGAATACATGAACCTGCTCCTCCAAAATGAACAAGTATTGAGGACAACGATATAAACAATGAGGTGAAGGCGACCTCGAGGGAAGTACTGACTCACCTTCGAAATACTGTATAAGGGTCATGAATGGTTGCAGCGGTACACCCACTACTGAGGAATTATGTTTCCTTGTATATCACTGCAGGTGGGTAGGAAGATTAGTGCTCGGTATTTTCGGGGAGAACTGGGACGTAGCTAAACCTCTAGTCACCTCAAGACCTTAGCGGTCCTTTTGATGTTCTGATCAGTGAAGAGTTCCCACCTTCACTGCATTTTGGCATACAAGATTTGCCAGCACATGTTGCTATGTCTCCATAATAATAATAATAATAATAATAATAATAATTATAATAATAATAATAATAATAATAATAATAATAATAATAATAATAATAATAAGACAAGCTAAGGAGCAACCAAGAATTCACCCACAAGTTGGAAACTTTAAATCCAGAGAATTGGGAACAATTACAAGAGGCTATAGTCAGAACTGCAAAGGAGACTGTCCCACTCACAAAATCAAGAAAGCATCTTTGGTGGGATCATGAATGTGATACAGAAGTTCAGCTAAGACAGGTTGCGTGGCAGAAATGGAATTGTCACAAAAATGAAGAGAACAGGGTCAACTTCCTAAACGAGAGAAAATCTGCATCAAAAACCATCCGTGGCGTGAAACGTACGTTTAATAAGGAACAGTTGGTACAGATTGAGCAAGACTTCCAGAAAAATAACACACGTAACTTCTATAAAACCTTCAAGCACAGTCTGAACAAATACAACCCCCCAAGTCTACAGTTTAAAGATTCCAACAGGAAATTAGCTCACAGTGATAAAGATAATTGTCAGATTCTAGCAAGTTATTTTGAAAACCTCCTCAACTGTGAGGCTCCAGTGACCCCTTTCGTTTATGAAATAAATCCAAACATCCACCCCGATTCGTCCCCACCTACAAAGGCTGAAATCACGAAGATAATCCAAGAGCTGAAGGACAACAAGGCACCGGGTGAAGATTTGATAATTGCTGAACTGTGGAAACATGCAGGGGAAAAGGCAATCGACAAGCTTGTTGCAATTATTCAAGAGATCTGGGAGAGCGAAAAACTCCCAAGTGGATGGACCTCTGCCGTAATTCATCCACTACATAAGAAAGGGGAGAAAACCGATGTGAACAATTACCGTGGCATCTCTCTTCTGTCAATAACTTACAAGATCCTCTCAAAAGCTCTACAGAATAGGGCGGAACAACAAATCGATCCACAACTGGGGGAATACCAAGGGGGTTTCAGAAAGGGACGGTCATGTGCTGAGCAGATTATGAATCTGAAGTCCATCCTTTCATATCTGAAACTCAGGAACAGGGAATTCGTGGTGACCTTTGTTGATTTTAGAAAAGCGTACGACTCAATTGATCGAACCACCCTATTGCAAATCCTTGAAGAGTTTGGCTTAGATAACAAGACACAATCAATTATCCAGCAAACCCTGACAAACACCACCTCCAAAGTGAAGTTCAGAGGAGAGATGTCCGATGCCTTTGAAATCAGGACAGGAGTGAGGCAAGGAGACGGACTCTCACCTCTACTCTTCAACCGTGTTTTAGAAAAGGTCATCCGAGAATGGCGGAAGGAAATGAAAAATTCAAGGGTGGAAAATGGGGTAAGGCTAGGGTACAAGTATATGAATCTTACAATCGACTGTCTAGCCTTTGCAGATGATCTAGTGATCTTTTCAGATTCCATTGATACGGCAGAAGAACAACTTAACCAACTGAAAAATCAAGCACTGAAGGCTGGGCTTCAAATCTCCTTTGAGAAGACACAATTCATGACAAACATAAAATCAGCGCCCAGGGAACTGGAGGTCGGACTAGGAAAAGTTCAGAAGGCAGAAAAGTTTAAATACCTCGGTGAATGGATAGAGCCTAACCTATCAGAGAAAGAAGCCTTCGTGTCACGCATTAATAAAATGGAAATGGCATACAACCTGACTAAAGACATCTACAATAAGAGATCGATATCCTTAAACGCCAAAATTAGACATTACTGCACTGTTATTCGACCAGAGGCTCTGTATGCGGCAGAGACTCTAACAATGAACAAGAAAGGTCTAATGGAAAAACTAGAGGCGAAAGAAAGGAAGATTTTGAGGAAAATCCTGGGTCCTATCAATGAAAACAGCGAGTACAGAAGGCGTCACAACCACGAATTATACAAGCACGTGGAGAAGATCAGTGACACGATTCGAAAAAGAAGGATTGCCTTTTATAGCCACGTGACACGAATGAGCCCAGGCAGGATATCAAAACGGATATTGACGTACTTTCATGATAAGAAAACCAAAGGGGCATGGTTCACGGAAGTTGAGAAAGATCTACGTGAAATGAAAAAATTTCCCCTAAAGATATCCAGGAGCGTGTTCCACTTCAGGAAAAACTACGTACGCACAAAGGTTTCCAGGAAAAGCCGAAGCTGAAGACAGGGAAGGTGTGGTCCCAAGAGAGAAAAGAACAACACCGGAGACGAATGCGGGAACACTGGGCGGTAGTTAAAGCTCGGAAGAAGAGACAGTTGAACTGACGTGGTCCCTAGTTGGCCGAATCGAAGAAAGAATAATAATAATAATAACCATAATAATAATAATAATAATAATAATAATAATATCGTATGGCCTCGGTGCCGGGTGCAAGCTTTGTAATTTGACACCCAGAGGGTAGCTTGCATGTCGAATTTCGTTGTTCCTTGAATCACTATGAAAGTCAAGGAGGTTAGATATCTAAGCTCCTTGAACACTATAGCGCTTTCTAGTAGATAAATGAGAAACTTTGTGTTGACGGAAACTCCCGAGATTAATTTTGGCATTATGAACTCGGCCTACTGAATTCAAATGGGCTCTTTGACATGCCAACATCGTATGACATGCGTGTCGTATTTTTGCGCCTTTCAAAAATCACTTACCACGGCCAGGAGCGAACCTGCAATCTTGGGGTTAGTAGACAGACACGCTATCCACTCACCCACCGTGGCAAGCTTATGTCTCCATAAGCTGGCTACATTACGTTTCAGAATTTCCTTTGCAAAAGTCTATGAATAAATTTTTCTGGTTGGTTAGTTGCTCAGTTTAGGGGCTACGACAACGCGGTCATGTAGCCCCACGTACTTAAGGTGTGTGTAGAATCTGTCTGATAACCGGAGTTAATTGTGATAGCTGTATTAGTATGTGTTATCTGTTTTAATTCAGTAAGGACTGCAGACATTCAATTTTTCAAGTAGTTCTAACTTTTGCTATGAAGCGCCACCGTCAACGACCAACTACACTACTGTTTGTAGAAAGTGAAACACCAATAACAAGAGATGTGACCACATTGCACTTTAAACCACAGATTAGGGACATGCCAATACATTACTGATTAGAAAGACAGTCCGGTACATGCACGTTGACGGTCGATCTTCTGTACGGCGTCGCGCCACCATATGCTGCACTCAGAGCCGCTAGACGTCGTGGCATAGAATCATACAGCGCTTGAATACGCTGCCGGGAAATACCGTCCCACGCGGTTTGTAGGCGCGTCCACAAAGCATCAATAGTGGCGGCAGGTGGACCTGAACGAACAAGTTGCCGACCGACCATATTCCAGACATGTTCGATGGGTGACATGTCAGGCGAACGGGCAGGCCAGGGAAGCAGAGGTATCCGTCGTTCTGCGAATAAGGCTTGCACATTCCTCGCCACATACGGGTGGGCGTTATCCTGCTGAAATATGGCCTGTGGAACGGCTTGCAAGAGGGGCAGTGCCGTGGGCTGTAAAACTTCCCTGATGTAGCTGTCACTGTTCAAATTGCCCGCAAGACGTACGAGGCGCGATCACCTGTTATAGATAATTGCGCCCCAAACTATTACACCTGGTGTTTTTTCGCTAAGCCGCTCAACAATACAGTCTGCCAGATTGCGTTCTCCACGGTGGCGTCGAATGCGTATTCGGCGATCACTGTAGGACAAGTTGAAGCGGAACTCGTCCGAAAACACTACATTTCGCCACTCAGCCTGCCAGTGTCGGCGTGCACGTGCCCATTGTAGTCGGAGGCGTCGGTGGTTCCCAGTCAATAGAAGCCGATGCAGTGGCATGCGTGCTACCAGTCCAGCCATCAAAAGACGGCGCTGCACCGTCGACGCAGATATGTCCACCCCTGTTGCAGTGCTCCAACGTCGAGCCAACACCGAGGACGACGCGATTCTGTCCGATACGGCCATGCGGAGAAGATGGCGGTCGTATCGCGCTGTGGTCACATTGCGTCGTCCTGTACCCTGTCGTCGCTGTGTACGGCCCTCCTCTCTCCACTGGATCCACATACGCCTTACTGTTGACGCAGTGTGCCCTGTACGAGCCGCAATGTCCCGGAACGACAGACCCGCCTCCCGGAGGCGGCCTTAATTTAGGATCCTTCCCATCATTCACCTCGGGAAGAAGTGGGGAAACAACTCATAACCACTTCCAGGATAGCTGGGTGGGAATCGAACTTGCCTCTTCTATTTTTGCCTCACGAAGTTGAGTGTACCCCCTTCCAGACCCCAGACCAGAATTAAATTGCTTGGCAGAGCCGGGAAACAACCCCGGGTCTTTGCGGTGACAGCCAAGAGTGCTGGCCACTACGTAACGAGGTGGAGAGGACAAAATAAAAACATATTTTCGAAATTTTGCAAAGTCGCCATGTTGAATTTCCCAAAACAATTCAATAAACTTACTGTAAATACCAGTTTATTAAGCCTTGCATAAAGGTGTATCGTTCCAGGTTTCATTGCACTCGGGTGATTAAATCGGGTAAAAAGCCCATTTTAATACTTGAACTTTTCATAACCGTCATATTGGATTAGCACTTATCAGGTTGCAGCTGGGATGTAGGTAGGAGGCAGCCTCAATTTAGGCACCATCCCCACATTCACCTGGACTAGAACTTGCAAGTCATCTGAATCTGACCAGAATTACATTACATTCCATTCCGTGCCCAAACCGGGAATCGAACCCGAACCTCAGGGTGACTGCCAAGATTGCTAGTCACTGCGCCTCGAGGCGGATAAATTTAATTCCGTTATGAGGGCTGGGACGGTGTACAGTACACTCAGCCTCGTGAGGAAAAATAACTAAGAAATGGTTTTCCGTGGTTTGCCCACTTCTACTCCAGGCAAATGCTGGAATGGTTCCTAACTTAAGGCTACGGCCACCTCTTTTCCATTCCTCACCGCAGTTAAAAATACACAACACTTCTACAGACACCACAATATTACAGTTTGTAAGACAAATTCTACACACACCCAAGTACACGGGACTGCTCGTACAAATCCCTAAATGAAACTACAACTATTTTCTGTACAATTTTCTTTATCGCTGATCTCCCAGCTTGGCTCCACTCACGGACTCTGAAAGGGTGTTAAGGTATAAATTACGTATAGATAACTACGTCGACATCGTACTCAATCTATTAACACAGAGAACAAAACAAGTCTACAGGCGCATCCCACATGCCAGTTACAAGTTCCTATGGTAGATGTCGTATTCAGCTACCGTTGATCCTCCACATCCTTCCCACCCTGGTCGATGTCCAGAGGAATCACCAGTTGCATCGGTCGGCTGACTCTAGAACCATCGGGCAGACGCAGGATGGCTGTCCTCACTCGGCCGTCTCTCCCTTTCTGTATTTCATTGAATCAGGTCCTCTTCCACATATACCTAGGCAGGAAGTCTCCCTGTAAGAGGGCAAGGTCTCCAACTCGCTGTTTCGAATATTTACCGGCTGGACACTTAACCTCGTGGTAACTCCGCAGTTGCAGGAAGTATTCCCTCTTCCACCTTCGCCAGAAGTCTTCAGATATGTTCATCTTCAATCGAAATTCTTCTTCCATCAGGCTCAGGTCCGTTTGGAATGGTCGTGAGTTTCTCTCCGTTCAGAAAGTGAGAAGGTGTAAGAGCTTCAAGTAGCTCCCGTCTTGCTCAATGGGACGTGAATGGGTGTCTTGAATGGGTGGCTTCAATGCTGATCAGTACAGTGTTGAGTCCTTCTTTATCGCCCTGCGATCGCCCGAGTACCTTTCTGAGACAGCGTTTGGTTGAACCGATCATCCTTTCCCACCATCCTCCCCACCAAGCCACACGTGGAGCGATGAATTTCCAAGTCCCATTGTGATGCACTGGATATTCATGCGTCTTAGGATTGGTGAGCACTTCCAAAAATTGAAGCTCTCTAGTTGCTGCGTGGAAGGTTTGGGCGTTTTCAGAGTATATAATTCGCGGCACGTCATCCCACAAATCTCTGGAATGCCATTACAAATTTGTCGGTAGACAGATCCGTTGCTAGTGTCAGGTGTACTGCTCGCACCGTTGAACAGCTGAACAGAACGATGTGAGCTTATTTCAGCTCGTTCCCTTACTTGATGTAGAGTGGGCCAACAAAGTCGATGCCATTCACAGCAAATGGTCTAGTAGAACGAAGTCGATCCAATGGCAATTGGGGCTCCTATCTCTTCTCACCTCTTCTTGTGAGATATTCGTCATGGTAGACATCCGTGTAAGAACTTTTTGATGGCTTGTCTGGCTCGTAGAATCCTAAATTCCACGCGAAGTTCTTCTAGTGTTACACGGACACCCAAGTGAAGAAGCCTGATGAGGGTTTGTTTGATAAGAAGATGAGTGATGCATGTGAACCGTCCAAAGAAATTGGATGTTTCTCATCATTTGTCAGGTCTGAAAATTGTAGACGGGCCCCAAGGCGAATAATACCGTCTTGTAGGAAGGGATTGAATCGAAAAATCTTGGATGATTTTGACAGAGGTTGATTTTTCTTCAAGGCCATCAGTTCAGTAGTGAAGCACTCATGTTGAACCTGACGTATCCATTACATCCATGCTGTCTCCATGATTTCGGCAGATGGTTTTCACTTCTCTTTCTTATCTCTTTCAAGCATCTAACAAACCGAAGAATCCACGCGGCAACATGTAGCATCTTACAGTAGGAACGGAAGCGTGATGTCGTGAGCAATACTTCTGGAACCGTAACCACAACGATTTGATAAACCTTCTTTCCCTCTGGTAGAGCCGTGTCTAGCACAGTGATATCACGAGGCCACGAGTTAGGATCCTGGGCAAGCCAAGAAGGCCCTTGCCACCATGAATATTTTGAGGTCAGCTCTTGTGCGTGTAGTCCTCTTATAAGGTAGTCTGCAGGATTGTCGATGCCGGGACAGTGTCTTAATTGGCTGGATGAAGTGTGCGTGTGCATTTCGGTCACACGGTTGCAAACGAAGATGTTACAGTGGTTTGGATTGTTCCGTATCCATCCTAATGTGACGGTCGAATCGCTCCATAAGGTAGTGCAGGAAGAATTAACTCGTCTCCTGACATAAGTAGCGAAAAAGACGTGATCCAATCAAGGCTGCAAGTAATTCCAGTCAGGGAAGTGTAACTCTCTTCAGAGGTGATAATCTGTTTTTACTGAAGACAGTGTTGGCATTGCAAGTTGTGCCAGTGGTTGTCCTAACGTACAGAACAGCACCATATACTCTTTCTGAAGCATCGCAGAATTCGTGCATAGAAAGATAGCCGTTTAATGTAGATATACCAATCCATCTAGGAACCCGGATGGAAGACAAATGCGACAGATTCGAAGTCCAGGCGTGCCATCTCTGGCCAAGATCAACTGGTAAGATGTTATTCCATTGTAATCCCTTACACCAGGTGTCTTGAAAAAGAATCTTGCCAATGATCAGTGTCGGTGAAAACAGACCGAGCGGTTCATAAAATCTGGCAGTAACTCGAAGAAGTTGGCGCTTAGTTGCTGGTTTGTCAAGTAGTTCGTTATTAATGTCCTCTAGAGTGGCGAAGAGGTAGTCCGATTTTGCGTTCCAGTTAACACCAAGCACTTGTGTTTCCGTTTTTACATCATGACCTTCTGCTCTCCAGATTTCTCCGAATAGTAGGGAACTAGTAAACCATTTAGACAATGGGAGTTTAATAAAGCGATGAGTTCATAATATGCGACAACGGCTGAGTTGTCATCACCTACGCTGCCTGCGAAATCATCCTTAAAAGTACAACTATCAAGAAGAGCTGTTGCAGTTGGGTACTTCTCAGGGTAGAGTGCTGCCAGTTCTCCCCGAGTTGCCGAAAGTAGGAATGGGCTGCAGGTATGTCCAAACGGTAATCGAGTAAACCGATACTTTACGATATCCATGGTCGTCTGCTTAATTCCATCGGCACTAGATTCAATTATATACCATAGATACCTTGTCGGATCCCTATCATTCTCATCTAAGGTCAGTTGCAGAAATGCTTGGCTGCCATCACAGACAATGCCACTTGGATACAATCTGAATCGGAGCAACGTCGGTACGATTTCAGGTATATATGGTCCCATTTCTAGTGCATCGTTTAGCGTCTGTTCGCCTCGCTCATGAGAAGAGGCGTCGAACACGATCCCCCATTAGAACCACTTCTCTTTAGCTTCATGGCAGCATGGTGTGGTAGATAAAAGACGTTTCGGGAAGTGTCATCTGTGGGAGTTATTTCAACTTGCTTCTTTACAATGCAGTCCAACAGTGCGCATGGTACATAGTCTTGAAATCCGAATCGTGTTCCATTGGATTCTCATGAGTCTGGAATCTTCTATGTGCTTTCCACAAGTTATCTGTCAAAAGTAGATCCTTTTTTTCGTAGAAGTAATACAACTCTTCTTCCGTCTTCGATGCGATACGTGTCGTGGAATTCATGTTGGATAGTTGCATCTTATTCGTTCATTTTCCTGTCTTGTGTCTCTCGAATACCAATTGTTTCCATATCCTGGGTTTCGGCACCAATATGTTGAGGTAAAAAGTACGTATAAACAACTACGTCGACTTTTTACTCAATCAATCTATTAACACAGAGATCAAATCATATCTACAGGCGCATTCCACATGCCAGTTACAAGTTCCGATGGTAGACGTCGTATTAAGCTACCCTAGCTACCCTTGGTCGTGCTACCATCTACCGGCGACTACTGAAACCATCTGCACTCATTCTGTAACCAGGTCCTTTTTGACTATTCCTCACTCCCACAGCCACACAAATCAAGTCATAAATCACCTTCAGCTACCCTTGGTCATCCAAAAAGTGATCATTCCTGTACCGTCGCAAAGGCGGTGTCTGTAAGCTGAAAACACCGTCAGTAGATACAACTGGGGATGGTGACAGGCGACCGCTAACTGGGGTCTAATTTAGGAAGGGTCAGGGAAGGGAATTTGGAAAGAAGTCGGCTGAGGGCCTGTTGAAAGGAAACTTCCCGGTATTTGCCTGGGGCTGAAAATGGAGAAACCAGGAAAACCATTTTCAGGACGGCCAAGATGGGATTTGAACCTACGCTCTCCCAATGCCAGCGGGGCACGAGCTAGTGCGTTAGCACTCACGGCCATCGTGGTGGGTTTATGTACATTTGTCGTGAACTATTTTGCTTTAACACCAGTCACCATGTCTGGTAGCTGTGCACCCAAGCCATCATCTCCGAGAATAGTGACAGAATCCCGTCACATTTTATTCTAGCGTCTCGCTCTGTTGGCACTGCTAATGTGCCATTTTACAGGCGCTCCCTAGCGAGTGATGAGTGCTACACTATGTTAGTTGGCTGAGTGTTAGACTGAACTCTTGTTTATACATAAACCAGCACTGATTACACAGTGATGGTTTCGTGTTTCCATTGATATTCCCTTATTTTGCAATCTTGTCCGATCCCGAGACTAAATAATTCCAGGGATCGATTCCCGACCAGGCCGTGGAGATTTTAAACTCCTGATATTATTATTATTATTATTATTATTATTATTATTATTATTATTATTATTATTATTAATCGTTTGGTATGGTACACACTTACAACATATCACAGCTTAATAATAAAAAGAGCAGATAGTCTCGTAATTTAAGATCTAAATTTATGACATAGTCCACTGATGCTGGATTCACTGAGATGAAATCCAATATGTTGCCTCCATAGGATCTTAGAGGACAGTCCTGAATGATGTGCTTCACCGTTTGTCTATCGGCTCCACAGTCACACTTTGGAGAGGGTAACCTGTTCCACTTGAATAAAGAGTCCGCACACACACAAGAATTGGTCCTGATCCGGTTTAATTTCGATTATATCCGACGAGGAAGATCAAAGCCAGGTACTTTAGATGTGTCAGATGGCATGTCTCGGCACTTCTGTGGAGCAAAAATCTTCCAATCATGAGACCACTGCTGGACTATGTCAAATTTCTCATTGATAAGTCTCGTTAATATCCCCTGGATCGAGGACTGGGTGCTCGTGATATCTATCACGACTGGCGATTTTCTTCGCCACCACTCTCAGTATTATGCCTTTAGTAGTGTTCATAAGGGAAAGAATGTTCTGAAAATACTCTTAGACATTAAAAAACCTCTCGCGGACCTAGTATATATTTAAACACATACAGGGTCTTTCATATAAAGTAAGAACGGTGAGCGGCGGCTTTGTTATCCGCTGCTGCAGTCGCCTTGGCCGAGCTTGTGGCGTGCCACGGCCCCCTGCTATAGTATAGAAAGTGCGCGCATAGTATATACTGTACTCGATCTTGGAATAAACATGCAGGTTTTCAGTCGCCAGTCTGAACCTCAGATGTTAACATGAGACAGTTATCATTACAACATCGTATTTATCTACGTAAAATTTATTTAAATTCGAGTCGGCTCGGCGGGTACGTGATGCATTTGTTCAGCAATTTCCTGATGAAGTGCCACCTTCACTAGCACACATTCACGTAATTGTAAATAAGTTTGACACTACTGACTCAGTGCTCAATAAAAAACATAAAATTAAAAATCAGAAAGATGACAGTGGCAAAACTCACTCGCGTCAGCCAGAATGTGGTTATCAGATACAATGCCTGTATAACCCAGGAAGGACGACACTTCCAGCATCTTTTATAAGGTAATATTTCATACAGGATTGCACACACGCTTAAAGCAGGGGGCCGTGGCGCGCCACAAGCTCGGCCAAGGCCACCGCAGCAGCGAATAACAAAACTGCCGCTTGCCGTTCTTACTTTATATGAAAGAGCCTGTAGTGCACATTAAAATAATCGAAATGAAAAAGACGCGCAGGTCGCCCACGGGCGTCAACTAGAAAGACCTGTACTCAGCCTCTCCGGAGGCCACACGATCATTTCATCATCGAACGGCAGTGATGTGAGGGAGGACGGATGGGGTGGATGAAGGTGGAGTGGAGTCAAATCTGAACTATGAAGAGCATCTTACTAGCTGCATATCATTTATAGGATAGTCCTATATTTTTACAAATATTTTTTTTTATTTTTTCTCTCCTTTGTATAAAGTTTAGGTATGTTTTAGGTGTTTTGTGTTATTTGTTCTGCTTTTGCTTTTGAATTTTTCTTTTGTTTTCATTTTTCTGTTTTTGATTTGAGTTTCTTCTTCTTGTTGTGTTTCGGCCAACTATGGACCACGTCATTTCAACTGGTTTCTGTGTCAAGCGTTAATATTCGCCAAGTACTGTCGCATGAATTCTTGATGTTGTTGCTTCCTTTTTATTTATTTTTTTGCTTCGTGTTTGTTTTTCCCTGCTTTGGCTTTTGTTTTTGCGTTGTGTTTTATTGATTTTGGTTTCATGTTTGTTGTTTTCTGCTTGGGCTTTTGTTTTTGTTTTGTGTTTTTTAATTTTGGTTTCATGTTTTTGTTTCCTGCTTTGGCTTTTGTTTTTGGTGTCGTCTTTGTTGTTTCCTGCTTTGGCTTTTGTTTTTGGTATAGTCTTTGTTGTTTCCTCGTTTGGCTTTTGGTTTTGATTTTAATTGCTTTTGTATTTTCTTGTTTTTTCTTTTTATTTGTTTTTGCTTTAATCCGAAGATTATTTTATTCAAAATATACATTCTATCGAATTACGTATTTTTATTACATGGCTCTGGAGGGGGTCTCCCCCTGATTACCCCGTGAAGTTACGCTACTGGGCTATGATAGCCCTCACCCTCTCCTTGCCTATGGGATTCTCATTGTGTGGGAATACCTGACGAAGTGCAATCTGAATATCATGAAAAAAGTAAAAGCGATGTTCCTATAGCATGAACTTGTCTATCGAGATTTACGCCTTCAAGGTTGATTATGTGCTCACCAGAGAACACTTGCTACTGGAAGATCTTCGCTTCCAGCCAGGGATGTATGTACAATTCTTTTCCGGGGGGGGGGGGGGGGGGGGGGGAGGGCTGACTATCCTGGAAAATTGTGAGTATCCTCAGGGGATTGTCACCGCAAAATACCCAGAAATATCAACCAATATCTTAGAGCATATAACTTTGTGTAATTATTTGAGATTAGATTCTAAGTTTATATAGCCTACAAGCTGTACCCGGCATGCGTTGCAATGCCAATCAAAGAAAGTGTTGGCATTGTAATTTGGTTTCTTGAAGTGCTTTTGGATACACAATTTTTTCTTCAATTTCCGTTAACTACCTCTAAGCTATCGTAAAATGGATTTACTAATTTTGAAACATTTGTGGGAGCGAGCGCAACAACTCACCAAAGTTTCATCGCAATCGGATGAATGGTATATGAACGCAGATGGAACTTTGCTGAAACACTTCACGCATCGACACTCGTTTGTTGCATCTACTCGTGCGCTACCTATTGTAAAATGGATTTACTAAGTCGAAAACCTTCCCTGGCGTATTCACAACAAATCATCAAAGTTTCATCGCAATCGGATGAATGGCATATGAACGCTTACGTGAATTTGTTTAGATGATTCGCGCGCCGTCACTCATTTGTTGAATCAACTCGCGCGCTACCTATTGTACAATATATTTACTAAGTCAGAAACCTTCCCTGCAGTGTGCACAAAAACTCACCCTAGTTTCATCACAATCGGATGAATGGTATATGAACGCAGATGGAAGTTTGTTGAAACGGTTTGTGCGCCGTCACTCATTTGTTGAAACTACTCGTGCGCAACCCATTATACAATGTACTTAGTAAATTAGAAACGTTCCTTGCAGTGTGCACAACAACTCACCCAAGTTTCATCGCAATTGGATGAATAGTAGGCCTATATGACCGCATACGGGACTTTGTTGAAGCGATTCGTGTGCCTTCGCTCATTAGTTGAATCTACTCGTGCGCTACCTATTGTAAAGTATATTTGCTAAGCCAAAATCCTTCCTTAGAGTGTACTCAATATCTCAGCCAAGTTTCATCGCTATCGGGCGAATGGTATATGAACGCATACGTGACATTGTTGAAACGCTTCGCGCGTCGTAGCTCATTTGTTGAATCTACACGTGCGCTGCCTATTGTAAAGTGGATTTACTCAGCCAGAAACCTTCCCAAAAGTGTACACAACATCTAACCCAAGTTTCATAGCTATCGGACGAATGGTATATGAATGCATACGGGACTATCTTGAAACGTTCTGCGTGTCGTCACTCATTTGTTGAATCTACTCGTGCGCTATCTACTGTGAAATGTATTCACTCACCCAAGTGTCATTGCTATCGGACGAATGGTATATGAACACATACGGGACTTTGTTGAAACGGTGTGCGCGTCGTCGCTCATTTGTTGAATCTACTCGTGCGCTACCTATAGTAAAGTGGATATACTAAGCCAGAATCCTTCCTTAGAGTGTACTCAATATCTCACCCAAGTTTCATTGCTATCAGATGAATGGTATATGACCTTATACGGGACTTTGTTGAAACGATTCGCGTGCCGTCACTCACTTGTGTAATCTACTCGTGCGCTGCTTATCGTAAAGTAGATTTACTAAGCCAGACATCCTCTCTGGAGTGTACACAACATCTCACCCTAGTTTCATCGCTATCGGACGAATGGTATATGAACGCATACGTAGCTTTGTTGAAACGCTTCGCGCGTCGTAGCTCATGTGTTGAATCTACTCTCGCGCTGCCTATTGTAAAGTGGATTTACTAACCCAGAAACCTTCCCTGAAGTGTACACAACATCTAACCCAAGTTTCATAGCTATCGGACGAATGGTATATGAATGCATACGGGACTTTCTTGAAACGCTTTGCGTGTCGTCACTCATTAGTTGAAGCTACTCGTGCGCTATCTTCTGTGAAATGTATTTACTAAGTTAGATACCTTCACGTAAGTGTACACAATATCTCACCCAAGTTTCATTGCTATCGTACGAATGATATATGAATACATACGGGACTATGTTGAAACGCTTCGCGGTTCGTAGCTCATTTGTTGAATCTAATCGTGCGCTTCCTATTGTAAAGTAGATTTACTAAGCCAGACACCTTTCCTGGACTGTACACAACATCTCACCCAAGTTTTATCGCTATCGGACTAATGGTATATGAAAGCATACGTGACTTTGTTGAAACGCTTCGTGCGTCGTAGCTCATTTTTTGAATCTACTCGCGCGCTGCCTATTGTAAAGTGGATTTTCTAAGCCAGAAACCTTCCCTGAAGTGTACACAACATCTAACCCAAGTTTAATAGCTATCGGACGAATGGTATATGAATGCATACGGGAATTTGTTGAAACGCGTTGCGTGTCGTCACTTATTTGTTGAATCTACTCGTGCGCTATCTACTGTTAGTTAGAAACCTTCCCTGGAGTGGAAACAACTTCTCACCCAAGTTTCATCGCAATCGGGTGAAAGGTTTAGGAACAAATACGGGACTGTGTCGAAATGCTTCGCGCGTCGTTGCTCATTTGTTGAATATACTCGTGCGCTGCCTATTGTAAAATGGATTTACTAAGTCAACCTTCCTTGGAGAGTAATCAACATCTCACCCAAGTTTCAGCGCAATCGGATGGGTGGTGTATGAACGCATAGGAGACATACACTCCCACATACATACTATCACGTAACATTGATTTTTATATATATACAAGCTGTACCCGGCATGCGTTGCAATGCCAATCAAAGAAAGTGATGGCGTTGAAATTCTGTTTCTTGAAGTGCTTTTGGATACACAACATGTTAACTGCCTCTAAGCTATCATAAAATGCATTTTCTAATTTAGAACCATTCGTGGAAGCGTGCACATCAACTTTCAAAAGTTTCATCGCTGTCACTCATTTGTTGAATCTACTCGTACGCTAACTGTTGTGAAATGGATTTACTAAGTCGAAACCCTTCCCTGGCGTGTACACAATAACTCATCAATGATTCATCGCAAGCGGATGAATTGTATATGCACGTATACGGGGTTTTGTTTAAACGATTCGTGCGCTGTCACTCATTTGTTGAATCTACTCGAGCGCTACCTATTGAGAAATGTATTACTAAGTCGAAGCCCTTCTCTGGCGTGTACACAATAACTCATCAAGATTTCATCGCAATCGAAGAATGTTATATGAACGCAATAGGGGATTTTGTTGAAACGCTTCGCGCGTCGTCACCCATTTGTTGCATCTACTCTTGCGCTACTTATTGTGAAATGGATTTACTAAGTCCCCTTCCCTGGCGGGTACACAATAACTGATCAATGTTTCATCGCAATCGGATGAATAGTATATGAACGCATACCTGATTTTGTTTAAACGATTCACGCTCCGTCACTCATTTGTTGAATCTACTCGTGCGCTACCTACTGTAAAATGTATTTACTAAGTTAGAAACCGTCACGTAAGTGTCCACAACATCTCACCCAAGTTTCATCGCTATCGGACTAATGGGATATGAAGACATAGGGGACTGTATTGAAACGCTCCGCATGTCGTCGTTCATTTGTCGAATCTACTCGTGTGCTACCTACTGTGAAATGTATTTACTAAGCCAGAAACCTTCCTTGGAGTGTCCACCATATTTCACCCAAGTTTCACCGCTAACGGCAGAATGGTATATGACCTCATACGGGACTATGTTGAAACGCTTCGCGCGTCGTCCCTCATTTTTGAATCAACTTGTGCGCTGCATATTGTATAGTGGATTTACTAAGCCAGAAATTTTCCATGACGTGTACACAACATCTCACCCAAGTTTCATAGCTACGGACGAATGGTACATGAATGCATACGGGACTTGGTTGAAACGCTTCGCGTGTCGTCGCTCATTTGTTGATTCTACTCTTGCGCTACATATTGTAATATGGATGTACTCAGCCAGAAACCTTCCCTGGAGTGTACACAACATCTCACCCAAGTTTCATCGCAATCGGATGAATGGTATGTGAACGTATACGGGACGTTGTCGAAACGCTTCGCGCGTAGTCACTCATTTGTTGAATATAAACGTGCGCTTCGTATTGTAAAATGGATTTACTTAGCCAGAAACCTTTCCTGGAGTGTACACAACAATTCACCAAACATTTATCACTATCAGACGACTGGTATATGACTTTATACGGGACTTTGTTGAAACGCTTCGCGTGTCATAGCTCATTTGTTGAATCTACTGGTGCGATACCTATTGTAAAATGTATGTACTAAGCCAGAAACCTTCCCTGGAGTGTACACAACATCTCACCCAAGTTTCATCGCTATCGGATGAATGGTATATGAAATTATATAGGACTTTGTTGAAACGCTTCGCGCGCCGTTGCTCATTTGTTGATTCTACTCGTGCTCTACCTATTTTTAAAGGGATTTACTAAGCTAGAAACCTTCCCTGGAGTGCACATAAAATCTCAGCCTAGTTTCATCGCTATCGGACGAATGGTATATGAACGCAAACGTGACTTTGTTGAAATGCTTCGCGCGTCGTAGCTCATTTGTTGAATCTACTCGTGCGCTGCCTATTGTAAAGTGGATGTACTAAGCCAGAAAATTTCCCTGCAGTGTACACAACATTTTACGCAAGTTTCATAGCTATCGGACGAATGGTATATGAATGCATACGGGACTTTGTTGAAACGCATTGCGTGTCATCGCTCATTTGTTGAATCTACTTGTGCGCTATCTACTGTGAAATGTATTCACTAATTTTGAAACCATCACGTAAGTGTACACAACATCTCACCCAAGTTTCATCGCTATCGGACGAATGGTATATGAACACATACGGGACTTTGTTGAAATGCTTCGCGCATCGTCGCTCATTTGTTGAATCTACGCGTGCGCTACCTATTGTAAAATGGATTTACTAAGTCAGAAACCTTCCTTTGTGTGTACTCAACATCTCACCCAAGTTTCATCGCAATCGGACGAATGGTATATGAACGCATAGGAGACATACCCACAGACCCACAGACAGACAAACTATCACGTAACATTGATTTTTATATATACCTATAGATATACACACATCAAAAAAAGTTTTGCATCACCTCGGTTCCCAGATCTCCGGCATATAGACGTTGACTGTGTATATTGTATCAAAGATACAGTCCCTTTGACTGTTCATAGATGTCACTAAAACTGCTCAAAGATGTAAACAACCATGCATGAGCAGGGCCTATTAGACGGAGGGGGTACGACAGCCGATCAGTTCCAGTCATTCCACCAGGACGAAGGTACGCTGCTCATGTTGTCTGTAGTTCTACCATGCCTAGAAGGTCAATACCGCAGTTCGATCGCGTCCGCATTGTTACTTTGTGTCAAGAAGGGCTCTCAACAAGGGAAGTTTCCAGGCGTCTCAGAGTGAACCAAAGCGATGTTGTTCGGACATGGAGGAGGTACAGAGATACAGGAACTGTCGATGACAGGCCTCGCTCAGGCCGCCCAAGGGCTACTACTGTAGTGGATGACCGCTACTTACGGATTGCCGCTCGGAGGAACCCTGACAGCAATGCCACCATGTTGAATAATGCGTTTCGTTCAGCCACAGGACGTCGTGTTTCAACTCAAACTGTGCGCAATAGGCTGCATGATGCGCAACTTCACTCCCGACGTCCATGGCGAGGTCCAGCTTTGCAACCCCGACACCATGCAGCGCGGTACAGATGGGCCCAACAACATGCTGAATGGACCCCACAGAATTGGCATCACGTTCTCTTCACCGATGAGTGTCGCATATGCCTTCAACCAGACAATCGTCGGAGACGTGTTTGGAGGCACCCTGGTCAGGCTGAACGTCTTAGACACACTGTCCAGCGAGTGCAGCAAGGTGGTGGTTCCCTGATGTTTTGGGGTGGCATTATGTGGGGCCGACGTACGCCACTGGTGGTCATGGAAGGCTCCGAAACGGCTTTACGATACCTGAATGACATCCTCCGACCCATAGTGCACCCATATCGGCAGAATATTGGAGAGGCATTTGTCTTCATGGACGACAATTCTCGACCTCATCGTGCACATCTTGTGAATGCGTTCCTTCAAGATAACGACATCGCTCGACTACAGTGGCCAGCATGTTCGCCAGACATGAACCCTATCGAACATGCCTGGGATATGTTGAAAAGGGCTGTTTATGGACGTCTTGACCCACCAACCACTCTGAGAGATTTACGCCGAATTGTCGTTGAGGAGTGGGACAATTTGGACCAACAGTGTCTTGATGAACTTGTGGATAGTATGCCACGACGAATACAGGCATGCATCAATGCAAGAGGACGTGCTACTGGGTATTAGAGGTAGTGGTGTGTACTGCAATCTGGACCACAAATGCTGAAAGTCTAGCTGTATGATGGTACAACATGCAATGTGTGGGTCTCATGAGCAATAAAACGAGCTGAAATGATGTTTGTGTTGATCTCTATTCCCTTTGTATTTAACGGTTCCGGAACTCTTGGAACCGAGGTGATGCAAATTTTTTTTTGATGTGTGTATACAAGCTGTACCCGGCATGCGTTTCAATGCCAATCAAAGAAAGTGTTGGCGTTGAAATTCTGTTTCTTGAAGTGCTTTTGGATACACCACATGTTAACTGTCTCTAAGCTATCGTAACAAGGATTTTCTAATTTAGAACCATTCGTGGAAGCGTGCACAACAACTTTCAAAAGTTTCAACGCTGTCACTCATTTGTTGAATCTACTCGTACGCTACCTGTTGTGAAATGGATTTACTAAGTCGAAACCCTTCCCTGGCGTGTACACAATAACTCATCAATGATTCATCGTAATCGGATGAATTGTATATGCACGTATACGGGGTTTTGTTTAAACGATTCGTGCGCTGTCACTCATTTGTTGAATCTACTCGTGCGCTGCCTATTGAGAAATGTATTACTAAGTCGAAGCCCTTCCCTGGCGTGTACACAATAACTCATCAAGGTTTCATCGCAATCGAAGAATGTTATATGAACGCAATAGGGGATTTTGTTGAAACGCTTCGCGCGTCGTCACCCATTTGTTGCATCTACTCTTGCGCTACTTATTGTGAAATGGATTTACTAAGTCCCCTTCCCTGGCGGGTACACAATAACTGATCAATGTTTCATCGCAATCGGATGAATAGTATATGAACGCATACCTGATTTTGTTTAAACAATTCGCGCTCCGTCACTCATTTGTTGAATCTACTCGTGCGCTACCTACTGTAAAATGTATTTACTAAGTTAGAAACCGTCACGTAAGTGTCCACAACATCTCACCCAAGTTTCATCGCTATCGGACTAATGGGATATGAAGACATAGGGGACTGTATTGAAACGCTCCGCATGTCGTCGTTCATTTGTCGAATCTACTCGTGTGCTACCTACTGTGAAATGTATTTACTAAGCCAGAAACCTTCCTTGGAGTGTCCACCATATTTCACCCAAGTTTCACCGCTAACGGCAGAATGGTATATGACCTTATACGGGACTTTGTTGAAACGCTTCGCGCGTCGTCCCTCATTTGTTGAATCAACTTGTGCGCTGCATATTGTATAGTGGATTTACTAAGCCAGAAATTTTCCATGACGTGTACACAACATCTCACCCAAGTTTCATAGCTACGGACGAATGGTACATGAATGCATACGGGACTTGGTTGAAACGCTTCGCGTGTCGTCGCTCATTTGTTGATTCTACTCTTGCGCTACATATTGTAATATGGATGTACTCAGCCAGAAACCTTCCCTGGAGTGTACACAACATCTCACCCAAGTTTCATCGCAATCGGATGAATGGTATGTGAACGTATACGGGACGTTGTCGAAACGCTTCGCGCGTAGTCACTCATTTGTTGAATATAAACGTGCGCTTCGTATTGTAAAATGGATTTACTTAGCCAGAAACCTTTCCTGGAGTGTACACAACAATTCACCAAACATTTATCACTATCAGACGACTGGTATATGACTTTATACGGGACTTTGTTGAAACGCTTCGCGTGTCATCGCTCATTTGTTGAATCTACTGGTGCGATACCTATTGTAAAATGTATGTACTAAGCCAGAAACCTTCCCTGGAGTGTACACAACATCTCACCCAAGTTTCATCGCTATCGGATGAATGGTATATGAAATTATATGGGACTTTGTTGAAACGCTTCGCGCGCCGTTGCTCATTTGTTGATTCTACTCGTGCTCTACCTATTTTTAAAGGGATTTACTAAGCTAGAAACCTTCCCTGGAGTGCACACAAAATCTCAGCCTAGTTTCATCGCTATCGGACGAATGGTATATGAACGCAAACGTGACTTTGTTGAAATGCTTCGCGCGTCGTAGCTCATTTGTTGAATCTACTCGTGCGCTGCCTATTGTAAAGTGGATGTACTAAGCCAGAAAATTTCCCTGCAGTGTTCACAACATTTTACGCAAGTTTCATAGCTATCGGACGAATGGTATATGAATGCATACGGGACTTTGTTGAAACGCATTGCGTGTAGTCGCTCATTTGTTGAATCTGCTCGTGCGCTATCTACTGTGAAATGTATTCACTAATTTTGAAACCTTCACGTAAGTGTATACAACATCTCACCCAAGTTTCATCGCTATCGGACGAATGGTATATGAACACATACGGGACTTGTTTGAAACGCTTCGCGCATCGTCACTCATTTGTTGAATCTACGCGTGCGCTACCTATTGTAAAATGCATTTGCTAAGTCAGAAACCTTCCTTGGAGTGTACTCAACATCTCACCTAAGTTTCATCGCAATCGGACGAATGGTATATGAACGCATAGGAGACATACCCACAGACATACCCACAGACAAACTATCACTTTACATTGATTTATATATATATATATATAGATAGATAGACAATTAGTGGCAATACAAATAAATTCGTAAAATACACC
This sequence comes from Meconema thalassinum, assembly GCA_946902985.2. NCBI lineage: Eukaryota > Metazoa > Arthropoda > Insecta > Orthoptera > Tettigoniidae > Meconema > Meconema thalassinum. Next base: position 181,389,774 of record OX336395.1, read on the forward strand.
ACAACTATCTAAATAATTGTCAATTTATTAATATTATAACTTTTCTTTTCTTTTCGACTTGATAATTTATTTCTCAATAGTACCGTATTGTGGAATTCTCAGTTTTTCCTCACAAGATTGAATGTACCCCGTTCCAGCCCTCAGATCAGAATTAAAATTTCTTAGCGGCCAAATATGCTAGCCACTACACCATGAGGTAGTCTACCTTCAATCTTAATATAGTTTATGTTCGACCCTCACTATTATGTGTTATAAAACTGTATCATAATGATGGTCATTATAACACCGTTTTAGGTAGATTTCATTAGAAAGCTAACTATTGCAATGGGTCCCATGTTTCGACTTCCGGAAAATTTCGACATATCTTCGCGTTTCACATCCCCCAGACCCCAAAACCACCGTCAGTTCAAAAGTTTATATATAATTTATGTATATATATATATATATATGTATATCAGTTTCTTGTGGACACGATAACTGCCGTAATTTTGCACCAATTACTTCGAATTTTTTACCGAAGATGTATACCTATAAAATCTCGGTCGAGTTCGTTACTGGGCTAAATCGGTCGAAGGGGGTGAAAATGGGGGGCTTTTTTCGAAAAAGTGAAATTTCGCTATAACTCCCTTAATACGTGCAATATCGAATCCATTCAAAGTTCATAATATGTGTCGGATAAGTGCCAAAAATTTATGTCAAATAAGATTTTTGATAGCACCAACCATTGACCAAAGGGGTGGAAAAAAGTGGGTTTTTCGGGAAACATTAATCATATCTCTCTTAATAGGCACAATATCAAAACCGTACAAAATGGACAATATTCCCCTAGTAATTACCTAAAACTTTTGTCTGAAAGAATTTTTGATATGACCCACCATTACGCCAAGGGACGAGAAAAATGATTTCGGAATTATAAGAAAATGCCAAGAGCTATCAGTGGTTGCCATGGCAACACTACTAAATTGATGAGGCATGGACCATCAGACGTTGCCATGACAACGCACTTGCACGAGATCAGATTCAGTATTTCCATCTGATTAAGTGGTTGGTTGGTTGGTTCTTAAGTTTAGGGGCTGCGACAACGCGGTCATGTAGCCCCGTGTACTTTGGGTGTGTGTAGAATCTGTCTGATAACCGGTGTTAATTGTGATGACTGTATTAGTGTGTGTTATCTGTTTGTTAATTTAAGTACTGCAACTAACAATTTTTCAGATAGTTCCTACTTTTGCCGCCAAGCGCCACTGTCAACGACTACGAGGCCAAGTTCAGAACTGAGCTACTAGACGCCGCCGCAGTCGGCTCTTGGCAACGAACATAGAAACCTAAGAGCGTTGTATACATTCTTAACCTATCCAATTTAGCTTCACACAGGTGCAATTAGTGGAAGGATCTTTAACATGCCATAAATCTATGACATGGGACCGCCGGCTTTACTTCCCCTCCGAAGGAAGGCATACTGAGGGATATTTAACGCTCTTAAAAAATCCGACGGCTTCGGCCGGGTTTGAACCCGGTATCTTGGGCATAGAAGCTCAGCATGTTACCGACTACGCCACCAAAGCCGCCTGATAAAGTGGGAAGCGGCTTCGGTGACGTAACTGGTAGCATGCTGAATGTCTATGCCCAATGTCGCGGTTTCAAAGCCGGCCGAAGTCGTCGGATTTTCTAAGAGCACTAGAATCCCTCAGTATGCTTTCCTTTGGAGGGGAAGTTCCAACGTTCGTTGCGAGTTGATGGTTGGGGTGGCATCTAGTAGCCACGTTCACAGCTAGGTGTCGTTGACGGTTGTACCTGGTAGCAAAATTAGGAACTACTGCTTGAAATTGACCGTCTGCAGTACTTACATGAATTAAGACTAATACAGCCATTACAATTCACACCGTGTATCAGACAGATTCTACACTCATCCAAAGTACACGGGGTTAGATGACCGCGTTGTCGCAGCCCCTAAACTGAGGAACCAACCAGAGGTAGATTTCGTTAGAAAGCTAACTATTGCAATGGGTACCATGTTTCGACTTCCGGAAAATTTCGACATATCTGCGCGTTTCACATCCCCAGGCCCCAAAACCACCGTCAGTTCAAAAGTTATATATAATTTATGTATGTATATGTATATCAGTTTATTGTGGACACGATAACTGCCGTAATTTTGTACCAATCACTTTGAATTTTTTACCGAATACGTATACCTATAAAATCTCGGTCGAGTTCGTTACTGGGCTAAATCGGTCGTTGGGGGGTGAAAATGGGGGGCATTTTTTTCGAAAAAGTGAAATATTGCTATAACTCTCTTAATATGTGAAATATCGAATCCGTTCAACATTCATACTATGTGTCGGATAAAGCCCAAAAATGTATGTTTGAAGAGTTTTTTTTATAGCACCAACCATTGACCAAAGGGGTGGGAAAAAGTGGGTTTTTCGGGAAACATTAATCATATCTCTCTTAATAGGCACAATATCAAAACCGTACAAAATGGACAATATTCCCATAATAATTACCTAAAACTTTTGTCTGAAAGAATTTTTGATATAACCCACCATTATGCCAAGGGATGAGAAAAATAATTTCGGAATTATAAGAAAATGCCAAGACCTATCAGTGGTTGCCATGGCAACACTACTAAATTGATGAGGGATGAGCCATCAGACGTTGCCAAGATAACGCACTTGCACGAGATCAGATTCAGATTTCCATCTAAGTGTGAAGCGGCTTCGGTGACGTAACTGGTAGCATGCTGAATGTTTATGCCCAAGGTCGCGAGTTCAAAGCCGGCCGAAGTCGTCGGATTTTCTAAGAGCGCCAAAAATCCCTCAGTATGCTTTCCTTTGGAGGGGAAGTTCCAACGTTCGTTGCGAGTTGCTGGTTGCGGTGGCATCTAGTACCCAAGTTCACAGCTAGGTGTCGTTGACGGTAGTACCTGGTAGCAACATTAGTAACTACTGCTTGAAATTGACCGTCTGCAGTCCTTACCTGAATTACAGACTAATACAGCCATCCCAAAGTACACGGGGTTACATGACCGCGTTGTCGCAGCCCCTAAACTGAGGAACCAACCAAAATCTCTGCGGTAGATATAATTTTGCGTGAAGAAGTAACAGACCGTTACATAGTTGCACATCAGTGTCGAAACCTAGCATAAGGACAGTGTGACCACAAGTATAAAAATGGACCCCAAATGACAAGAAGGTTACCGTTCCCATAAGACAATAAAATGTTTAAAATAAGCATAAAATGACGAAAAACAAAGTTAATTAAGCTCCAATTATAAAATACCTTCTCGCATTAAATGAGGTCTGATCCTTCTACGAAAATCTGCATATTCTGCCTATTTTCGCCTATCCCCAAGTTTGTCCGGTGAAATCTACCTCCGCCTTCCGGCGTGCCGAGAGGACTTTTTTCATTATGATACAGTTTCTCCAGCCAATCAGAGCTCGTTCATTGACCAATTAGGTAACTATACCTTCGCGCATGCACTCAAAATCCAACATGTCGGACATAAACACAACATCGAACTACACACATCAAAAAAAGTTTTGCATCACCTCGGTTCCAAGAGTTCCGGAACCTTTAAATACAAAGGGAATAGAGATCAACACAAACAACATTTCAGCTCGTTTTATTGATCATGAGACCCACACATTGCATGTTGTACCATCATACAGCTAGACTTTCAGCATTTGTGGTCCAGATTGCAGTACACACCACTACCTCTAATACCCAGTAGCACGTCCTCTTGCATTGATGCATGCCTGTATTCGTCGTGGCATACTATCCACAAGTTCATCAAGACACTGTTGGTCCAAATTGTCCCACTCCTCAACGACAATTCGGCGTAAATCTCTCAGAGTGGTTGGTGGGTCAAGACGTCCATAAACAGCCCTTTTCAACATATCCCAGGCATGTTCGATAGGGTTCATGTCTGGCGAACATGCTGGCCACTGTAGTCGAGCGATGTCGTTATCTTGAAGGAACGCATTCACAAGATGTGCACGATGAGGTCGAGAATTGTCGTCCATGAAGACAAATGCCTATCCAATATTCTGCCGATATGGGTGCACTATGGGTCGGAGGATGTCATTCAGGTATCGTAAAGCCGTTTCGGAGCCTTCCATGACCACCAGTGGCGTACGTCGGCCCCACATAATGCCACCCCAAAACATCAGGGAACCACCACCTTGCTGCACTCGCTGGACAGTGTGTCTAAGACGTTCAGCCTGACCAGGGTGCCTCCAAACACGTCTCCGACGATTGTCTGGTTGAAGGCATATGCGACACTCATCGGTGAAGAGAACGTGATGCCAATTCTGTGGGGTCCATTCAGCATGTTGTTGGGCCCATCTGTACCGCGCTGCATGGTGTCGGGGTTGCAAAGCTGGACCTCGCCATGGACGTCGGGAGTGAAGTTGCGCATCATGCAGCCTATTGCGCACAGTTTGAGTTGAAACACGACGTCCTGTGGCTGAACGAAACGCATTATTCAACATGGTGGCATTGCTGTCAGGGTTCCTCCGAGCGGCAATCCGTAAGTAGCGGTCATCCACTACAGTAGTAGCCCTTGGGCGGCCTGAGCGAGGCCTGTCATCGACAGTTCCTGTATCTCTGTACCTCCTCCATGTCCGAACAACATCGCTTTGGTTCACTCTGAGACGCCTGGAAACTTCCCTTGTTGAGAGCCCTTCTTGACACAAAGTAACAATGCGGACGCGATCGAACTGCGGTATTGACCTTCTAGGCATGGTAGAACTACAGACAACATGAGCAGCGTACCTTCGTCCTGGTGGAATGACTGGAACTGATCGGCTGTCGTACCCCCTCCGTCTAATAGGCCCTGCTCATGCATGGTTGTTTACATCTTTGAGCAGTTTTAGTGACATCTCTGAACAGTCAAAGGGACTGTATCTTTGATACAATATACACAGTCAACGTCTATATGCCGGAGATCTGGGAACCGAGGTGATGCAAAACTTTTTTTGATGTGTGTATAATAAATTACCGACATGGAATACCCACCGTCCATATGTTCGCGTAAATAAACTGGCGAATATGAGACAAGAAATAGCACTGTACCGGTACCTTAATATCCCCAAACCAATTTCTACACAGCGCGTGGTTTTGACACGACTTCAATGACAGTTTTACTGAATACTGGTGCGCAATCTGAACATATGGTATTGAAGCACACAGAGTGCATGCGTCGGTTGTCCAGAGAGCTTGGACAAGAGAGATATACTACCCACCGCAGCACCCGATCACAACATTCTACTGTAGTGACTGAACAGATATTTATGAATATTTATGTTAAAACATATAATAAAGTTATAATTATCGTCGAACATAAACACTCGTATGCAACTCGCCTATAATGGTAATTAAGACACTCGTATGGAAATTATAAAACTCGCATACGCTCGTTTTATAAAAAATACTCTTGTCTTAATTATAGCCATTATAGGCTCGTTGCATAATGTACTATTAAAACTTAGCCAAGAGTTAAGGTTAGGGTACAACCAAATTTACAATTATTTCATGATTTTACCATAGCAACACTTTATTCATTTTAATTGGCTTCTTTCGCGGGAGGGGCGGTGGGGGTGGGGGTGGGGGTGGGGATGGAGCCCTTACAGCTCCCCCCTTTTTAAAAATTTATTTTATTTACTGCATGCCCCATTACAATGTAGTAATACTACATGCTTAATTATTACTTATTAATCATTTCAGATTAAAACTATACAATTTATATTATAAATATTTTATATTGAACCCTTATTGATCTTCGATAAATAAGTATTCATATTTATTATTATTATTACTACGGCCCAGGCAGCACATAAGGAAGTCGACTTGGATATTAGGGAGGCCAGCATTTCGTAACGATTGCAACAGAAGTTGAGCCAGTAGCTATTCCTGGGGGACGGCCAGAATTAGTCGAGTTCAAGGCTAAATTGTGCAACTACTGTACCAAAATTGGAGACATAAAGGAAGAATCACGAGGTCTTCTCAACGAACATACGATTGAATCAGCCAATCGCAAGAGACCAAGCCGTGACCACGAGGTGGACGGCGTCAGTAGTAAAAAGCCCGCGGAAGTGTGTATCTAAGGAACCGCCGAACGGATTAATTTCCGCTCGAGTAATTTGAGACGTTGGATTTATTTGGAGAAGAATGACACTAGTTACATCTTTGTGAGACAAAAACTCTGGAAGTTTTTATCCGACTTTGCCCCACTCCACCGCCCTTGTCAGTTTCTCATAAATAGCTTGGCCTGACGCCAATTAAAGTCTTATCTTGTGGAGCCTTCAGAGGCAGACTCCACGTCAGTTCGAAGTGTGAATTTTAAAGTCTATTCTTGTGGAGCCTTCAGAGGCATACTCCACGTCAGTTTGGTTTGTGATTTTGACGCTCGAATTTATCTAAGTCAGTATTCGGTGTAAAATATGATTTTTACGCTCTAAATCAGTAAAGCTAATTCATTTTGTGAGCTTTGAGGAACTAAAGTCGCAGCGATCGCAGTATCAAATTTTAAAAGCTGTAATACATTTTATTATAAAATCAACTTTGTTGTGTGAACTAAACAGTAACATTCATTTCAAGACGACGAGTTCAACTTTAAGAGGGAAGTATCGTACCACCCTAATTAGCGCTTACCAGGACCGAAGTCCATAGTACAGACGGAAATACCGGACGAGATAGCGACTGCTAGTGCAGCCAGGATTGTGAGCTTGTTAACGAGCCAGTGGCGCGGACTCGAGATGTATATTTTCTGTATAAATTGTGTGTATTTTATGTATGTTTTATAGTGCGTGTGTCTGATATAATTAGGGCCAGTCTTCGCTATTAATCGCAATAGGACAATTGTGGGTGAACTGAGTAGCCTGCAAGCGATTATAGATAGGCAAATATATAATATTGAACTTTTCTGCCGAGGAGTCCAGACCAAGATGAACAGCACGTGGTGTGAAGTTGGGATGAGCTTCAAGAAATCAGCACAGACGACTACTATGGAGAGCTAAATTGTCCATAGGGCAATGGGTTGAGGAGGATGTCCTTGGTCTACATGCAGAAGCGGTGATGTACTAAAATTGGATTATTTCAATTATGTAGTTAGATTTGGCCGGGGAACTTTGTATATAGTCATGTTTTTCTTTCTTGTTGTTTTAGAGTTTTTCTTGTACCGACACTATATGTTTAAATGTCCGTTGGCGCGTGGCCAAAGTGTTTGTTGATATTTTGTTTCTTTCTTGAGTCAAGTGTAATGTACGCGGCGTGCGTGCGTAATTTTTTATCCTTGCAATTTGCGGAACCCGTTACATTCGATAAATGGTGCTTTATTAACGTTAATATTTGAAATAGGAATGGGAGGAAATGAGTGTAAAACATTTTGCCGAACAGGTTATTATTCATGTTAGGGTAGCCGAGTGCACCAACTTAAAAGTAATTGTAGAACACCTTCGTTCTAATTTTGATAGATTTTCTTGAGTCCTTTTCAGGTGACTAGTCACGGCATGAACGATGGCGCCAGCATGTGGATATTATTTGTGTATTTTATTTCAGGGTCTGTCAAAACCCATACGTGTGATTCAGTGTGTGTTGATGTGTCTAGTGTGTGTTGATTCTACGTGAGGAGGGGGTAGTTGTCCTACCGCCCTTATATATATTTTTGCTGCTATTGTATTTTAGATGGAAAGACAGAGTGCTCTTGGGAGACTGCTGATTCTTGTCCATATGTTTTTCTGACACACACGTATTATTGTGCTTTGGGGCACATTTCTTCGAGGTTCGACCCCATGTTCTGGGAGGTCGAGGTTATTGACACGTGGGTTGACAGACATGCAGAGTTCCACAAACCGCCCGTTTTGCCTGTGACTTATTTTGATAGGCAGTCCTTTTGACCGACTGAACCCTGTAAGCTTTCATGCAGCAAACCTGTTCATTGTGACGGCTAATTTTTAAGCCATAATTAATTGGGGAGTTCGCCATGTGTGTAACGGATTGTTGTACCTTGTATAGATAAAATATTGTGATTAACGTAAATGTTGGCTGTTTGCCTATTGCTTTGTTGATGACTCGATTTCATGTATTTTGTTTGTCACACCCGTGTGGTGTAGTGGTAGAGTATTCGTAAATTTTGACAGCGGTCATCTGAGTATTTTTCTATTGGTCACGTGTTAATGTACTTGTGTTGATTTGTGTGAGAAGTCCTAAGATTTTAGGCAGTAAATGTTGCTACGGCAATTCAAGTCCAATTTCACACGGAAATTTTGTGTTTGTTTATAGTAGATTTAGGAAGTGTCGATTTAACTTAAGTATTGTAGTTGTGTTCCCTTGTGTCGGTCTAGCTCTAGGAAATGCGGATTCGTTGTTTGAAGGGTCATTCTGGATGATAACGAATCACGCATTCAAAGTACACATCGTGGTGCATGTAGAACGGCGTACGCACTTATATGGTCACTTTTGCATCTTTTATTTAAGGACACTTGGTCCAGGTAATTAATCTCTCCAGAGATATCGCCTAAGTTGTTTGGCATTTTTATTAAGCGGGAGTCAGTTGGGAGTTTTTGTTGTTAAATTGTTTATATGTAAATATGGTGATTTGTTATTAAATTCAGTTGTTTTAACCCTGGCTTCACTCTTTCCTGCATGTTATTTTGTTATATGTTACCCTGCAAGTTAATGAAGCGCCCTGACAGCAACTTACGAATATGACCTGTTACGCCCCGAATCTGAGTCTCATATGCTTCTTTGCAAGGGTTCAATATCTATGGCCTGTTAAATGAAATTTGTGTCACTAAAATGATTAACAGATAAGAAAATAGAAATAAAAATTATCTATTTAGTATTTCAAATGAGATAGAGTTTGCAAAAGTAAAGAATTCCCTAGGGTAGTTTCTAGCAAGTTCATCTTTATTTATAGGCCAGTTGTCTGATGTGCTATTAATATATCTCTTTCTTTCCCTAATAACTTACACTCATATAATAAGTGATCTACTGTCTGGTGACCGTTATTGCAAATACATGTTGGACTATCTATAATTTTAAATCTGTATAAGTATGATTTAATATTGCCATGTCCTGTTGTCATAACTGTAACATTGGGCGTTATGTTCATTTTCAATTTTAGTCTGTTCTGTACACTGGGGAAAAATGATTTTGTAATTTCGCCCTTGGATGTAATGTCCCATTCATTCTGCCACTTTCTCAAACTAAACACACTTAATTCTTTTAACATATTACTTTTTGGAATTCTATTATAGCACTCACTTAAACCGCTTTGTGCTGCTTCTTTAGCCAGCTGGTCCGCTAATTAATTTCCCTCATTTCCGTATTTCGCCTTAACCCAACTGAAGACAATCACCCAATTCTGTTTCTCCATTTCAATTGCTTTTCTTCTAATTTCCTCTATGAGAAATGTATGGTTTTTGTAGTTTTTAAGGGCATCTATCGTAATTTGGCTGTCTGTGGAAATAAGTGCGGTTCTCTGCTCCGTGTCCATGGATTCTAGATGTTGCAATGCCTTAACGATAGCTAGCTGTTGTGCTTGATTATTAGAACATCGTTTGTCTAGTTTATATTGCAGCTGTTGAATGAACTCGTTTCCATTGTATATGACAATTCCAGATCCTACTCCATCCTCACTTTTACTTCCATCAGTGTAAACATTGAAAGAATGCATCTGTTCATAATTTTCGTCAATAATTTTAACAATGTCAGCAGGGTTTGACCATTGATTTACTTCCATGCCCATGTCAATTGATCGATCTTCTTTACTATTAACTTTAATAAGATCGTAGTATGCTCCAGTCTCCTCAATTTGAATATTAATTGGAATTAATCCTGTTATCACACAGAGAGCTTCATTAGATACAGTTCGATAAGCTTTAGCTATTCTGATATTTATCAGCCTTTGGACTCTTATCAATTTTACAGCTCCCCCCCTTATATACGGCCCTGCTTCCAGCTCCAGTTACAATCCACGCTAGCGTACAAAACCACCCCCTCGAACACCAAAGGAAAAGACAGAAATGATGATGATGATAATTGTTGTTTTAAGGGGCATAACATCTAGGTTATCGGCCCCCAATGGTCTGGGTGATAGCGAAAATGGCAATGAGATGGAAACCATAACGAAAGCTAACGGAGATTGAAAATACCGACAAAAAGTAATTTAGATTGAAAATACTCACAAAATGCAGGTTAGAGTAAAAACAAGTAGTTCCGTGAAGAACTATACAGCCTATTTTCATATATGCTACTCATGCTAATTGAACCTATCAACATACAAAATTTCAGTTTGATTGTCGTGTCAGATTCGTAGATATTGAGAACCGTCTAAATATTTCAGATGGTCGCCAGGTTGGATTTTTATTTATGTACTATTACATGAAGAATATTTTGTACGGGTGGTATTGAAACGTCAATCGCATGATTAGGACAAAAGAAGTAAAATCAAGATTTTAAAATTTTGCACAGCTGCCATCTTGTGGTTATGAAAACAATTGTAATAAATTAGATGCCAGTGGATTAACATTTGTATAGCATTTAACGTACAAAGTTTCACTGCACTCGGATGATTAAATCGCGAGAAACGTCCATTTAATAATTTATACTTCGCGTCGCTGCCATGCTGGATTTGTGCTCACTGGTTTACCGAAAGTCCTATAGGTGAACTTAAATATCAGTTTAATTGCTGTAAAAGTTTCGTAGATATTGAGAACCGTCAAAATAATTCTGATGCTCACCATTTTGGATTGTTATATGTATAGGCCATAGTTATGTACCATTAAAGGAAAAATTATTGCGTAGGTTCATTATTCAAACTTTCACTTCGATTGCATGATTGCGACACAAGAAATAAAAACTTAATTTTTAAATTTCGCACAGCCTCCATCTTGAGGTTTTGTAAACAATTGATCTAAATTAGATGCCAGTGCATTACAATATGTATAATCATTTACGGTACCACATTTCAATGCGCTCAGAGAGTTAAATCACGAGAAAAGTCTATTAAAATGTTTCAAATTCGCTTGGCCACCATGTTCGTTTTGTACTTTACAGGTGTTTGAATGTTACATAGATAAACTTGTAGCAGTGTCCTTTATCACCGTACGAAATTTTACAGCGATATCTGTAATAGTTTCGGAGATATAGAATGCCAGTGAAATAATTCGCACAGCCGCCATTTTGAGGCTATGTAAACAATTGAACTAAATCAGACGCCAGTGGATTACAATGTGTATAGACATTTGCTGTACCAAGTTTCATTACGTTTGAATGGTGAAATCGCGAGAAAAGTATATTTAAAAGTCTCAACTTCGCTTGGCAGCCATGTAGGTTTTTTAGTTACCAAGTTTTTAAAGTCTCATAGGTGAACTTCTAGTAGTGCCCTTTATAACCGTACAAAATTTCAGGGTGATATCTGTGACAGTTTCTGAGATACTAAATGCTGGTGAAATATTTCACACAGCCGCCATGTTGGATTGGTGATCCACAATAAAATTTGAAGGGCACGGTCGGGGTCGGCCAGAATGGTGCTATGTTCTTACCGAGTCTCATTAAAATCGCTCCAGCCGTTTAGAGGTTATTAGGGGGGGGGACACACTCACGAATCACACACACACGCACACACAGACACACGGACAAAAGGTGATCTCATTGACAAAAGTGTAATTTAGATTCAAAATACTTACAAAATGCAATTTGATTGACAATACTTATAAAATGTAGTGTAGATGCATAAAATTCACTAAAGGTAATTTAGATACACGGGGAGTCAATTCACAAAAAACAGTGTGGGAATCTTAAAGAGAAAATGAAATATAAAGAAACGAAAACTAAGGCTGATCCCTAGAAGAATGAGGGATCAGGAAAGATGAGACAATGGCCAATTAAGGCGGGAAAGGAAGAGACTCACTAGGTCTCGGATACCCTAATACCGTCGGGGTCGGATGAGAACAAGAGTTAACCAAGAGAGGTCGACAGGAAGGAAGACGGAGTGAAGCCCAGCACAAGTAAGTGGACGCAATACTGGACTCAGCTGGGGTCCCGTGGTCGACAACCCACGTCACACAAGTTGTGAGCCCCTGGGGAGAAAGGTGAAAATATGGGATGACTTTCACACTACGGACGCCATGACCAGGGAGGATTGGAAGGGAACCAACTACACCCTGTGATATCAGGTGACCAGATTCGCAATACATGGCTTCCACTTCAAAGTATGTGACAATGCTCGTTTTCATGACCCAACTGTCTCATATGTGATGGGGTAAGAGATGCCATATGTGGATTGTAAAAACCACTCGCTATCATTAACCATAGAGTGGTAACTTTCGTCTCCACGACAAAAACGGGATACACTTCTGCTTCCCCCACTTCTCCCTTTTGTCAAATCCCCACCAGTGTTTGGCAGTCCTAAATTAGAAAGCAAAATCAAAAGTCAAAATCCGAAAAAAAAAAAAAAAAAAAATTAGTCAAAATCCACAAAACCACCCAAAAATCAAAATTAGTCAAAAAAATGTTCAAAAAGTAAAAAAAAAAACACGAAAATATACCTGAAATCTAAAACAAACACAACAAAGAACACAATTCGTCAAAATAAAAAAAAAACAATCAAAATTAGACGAAAGAAAGCTCAAAAAGTACCGAAAAGAAACAAAATATCACATTTAGTCAAAATCCCAAAAGAAAACAATCACAATTAGACAAAATTAGTGAAAACCAGCTCACAAATTCCAAAATAATAAATAAATAAATAAATAAATAGAAAATAATATAGTCAAAATCAAAAAAGTAGACAAAATTAGTTGAAACCAGCTCACAAATTAAAAAAAAAATAATTAAAAAACATAAGTCAAAATCCAAAAAGTCAAACCAATCAAAATAAGATTTAAAAAGCTCAAAAGTCCCAAGTAAACAAAAAATCAAATTATAGTCAACATACAAAAAGAACACAATCACAATTCGATAAAATTAGTGAAAACCAGCTCACAAATTTCAAATAAATAAATAAATAGTCAGAATCCAAAAAATCAAACCATTCAGAATTACACAAAAGAAACCCAAAAAGTAAAAAAATAAAAATCAAATTTAGCCAAAATCCAAAAAGAAAACAATCACAATTAGACAAAATTAGTGAAAACCAGCTCACAAAGTACTAAATATAAATTGGTCAAAATCGAAAAAATCAAACCAATCAACATTAGACAAAAAGAAACTCAACATGACCCCAAAAAACAAAAAAACAAATTTAGTCAAAATCCAAAAAGAAAATCAAAATTAGACAAAATTAGTAAAAATTAGCTCATAAATTCCAAAATAATATATACATAAATAAAAAATTATTCAAAATCAAAAAATCAACAATATTAGACAAAAAAAAGCTCAAAAAGTCACAAAAAACAAGAACTCAAATTAGAGTCAAAATACAAAAAGAAAACAATCACAATTCAACGAAATTAGTGAAAACCAGCTCACAAATTCCAAAATAATAAATAAATAAAAAATTAGTAAAAATTCAAAAAAGAAAAATAGCAAAAACCCAACAAAATTATTCAAAAACAGTGTCCATTCTGCTAGCCTAGAGAGTGAAATAAAAGTTGAAGTAAGTGGTATGGTTGGTTGGTTCCTCAGTTTAGGGGCTGCGACAACGCGGTCATGTAGCCCCGTGTACTTTGGATGAGTGTAGAATAATCTCTCTGGTAACTGGTGTTAATTGTGATGACTGTATTAGTGTGTTTTATCTGTTTTTTAATTTTTAAGTACATACTGCAACTTAGAATTTTTCAAATAGTTCCTACTTTTGCCGCCAAGTGCCACCGTCAAAGACTACTATGCCAAGTTCAGAACTTAGCTACTAGACGACACCGCAGTCGGCTCTTGGCAACGAACGTAGAAACCTAAGAGCGTTGTTTACATTCTTAACCTATACAATTTAGCTTCTCACAGGTGTAATTAGTGGACTTTTTTTAACATGCAATAAATCTATGGCATGGGTCCGCCGGCTTTACTTCCCCTCCGAAGGAAGGCATACAGAGGGATTTTTAACGCTCTTAAAAAATCCGACGAATTTCGGCCGGGTTTGAGCCCGCTATCTTGGGCATAGAAGCTCAGCATGCTACCGACTACGCCACCGAAGCCGCTGAAGTAAGTGGTATATATTATCAGAATCGTATACGTCACCGATGCGAAGCGCTGTCGATAACAACGTTGCAATTATCGCTACCGTTCTAGGGCTAACGCAATTTTGTACAAGTGACGAGAAAAGATGTCATTTTCACATTTAAATAGCATTTGTATTTTCTTTGTATTGTTTTAATAATGGCCGTTTGGCTGCAATATATCATTATTATTATTTAATCGGATATGTATCAAAATATCATTAGTCAATAAATACATTAATGATAATATTTGTTTAATGGACCAGTTTCGACCACATGAGGGTCTTCATTAGCATTTATAAACAAGTTGTATTAAGAAACTAATATGTATCAAGTTGCGAGTTATTGAATGGCAGTTTCTTCCAGAAGATGTCGTCATTGTTTATCCCACATTAATTTGTTGATTATCCAAAAGATAGAACTTAAGTAAAACCTACTAGTACGAGGTGTATCCAGAAAGTGAATGAATGAAAATCCACAGCCTGCTTCCAGTCTCCGACCGGGTCAGGAATGGAATGAATGAAGCCCCCATCTAGCGGCGAGGATATGAACTGTGCCGGCTGCCGAAGCCTGTCGCACTCCTCTGGGGCAATGATTAAATGAATGACAGATGAAATGAAATGATAGTGGAGAGTGTTGCTGGAATGAAATTTTTGACAGGGAAAACCGGAGTACCCGGAGAAAAACCTGTCTGCCTCCGTTTTGTCCAGCACAGATCTCACATGGAGTGACCGGGATTTGAACCACGGACCCAGCGGTGAGAGGCCGGCGTGCTGCCGCCTAAGCCACGGAGGCACTACAGGTGTATCCAGAAAGTAAGTTTCCCAATTTTTTTAAATAAAAAAGAGAACATAGTCATATGCAAAACTGTAATATCAACAGGTACAGCAATGTGTCAGCTATTTCTCGACATAGGCACCAAACGAATTGAGACACTTGTCATAGTATATAGGTCCCTCACTTTTCTGGTTAACGAGCGGTGACACAAGCATAAGGCAGTAGCACGCACCGACAATAACCGTTGTTCGCTACTGACCAATAGCTGACGGTTGTTGACCAATAGAATGCTTCCTCTATCACTCCACGTGGCCTCTGAAGTTACGCTCTGGTGGCTAGCTCGTGTTTCCGACAGGTATCAGTGTCCAATGTTGCACATCTGCACATAGTTCTGTCCAGTCTCGCTGCTTGCCCTCAGTGGCTACGGTGAGAATTTCACAACGCTGTGCCTCACGCTAGGAAAGCCTGGCCCCAGGTGCCATGGAATGTAAACATATCCGCCCAGCTAGATTTCAAAGCCAAGCCACACGTTAACCAGGAAAGTGAGGCAACTGTAAGCAAATATAAGGTGCGTTCAAAAAGTAACGAGCCGGAGGCTGGAATGCGCAAACCGGTGACGACATCGGCTAATCGTGGCGTATGAAACGAAGTGTGGTTCCGACCAAAGCGTGGAAGGTCACAGCCCGTCGCTAGAGGGCACGCGTGCACGTCACGTGACGATACAAAGCGAGCAGCAGCATGCATCAATTGTCCAACCAAGACCAAGACAGTAGGCCATTCGACCTGCTTCCCGGTATGGTTGAAGACTGTGGGGCACCCATTGGGCACACACTTTCCGCAAGTGCAGTCGTTCCTTCATGATGGTGTGCACACTTCCGACGCTCAATCCGACCATGGGGGCTTTGGCGTTCACTGTCACTCGGCGGTCCTGGGTAATGATTGCATCAACAAGCTGGACGTTGTCATCGGTAATGCAGGGGGGTGCCCCAGACCAGGCATTATCGGCTAACGACACCTCTCCTTCCCTGAAGCGATTGTGCCACACCTTGACCCTTGCAAGAGACATGCAGAGTTCGCCGTACACTTCTGACATTCGGCGATGAATGTCCGATCCCCCTACTCCTTTCGCTGTCAGAAACCGAACAACACCTCTTTGCTCTTAATTTGACACCTCCATGTCACTGTTTGCAATGCGCCTGTCAGCGTTGGACGATTGATGCATGCTGCTGCTCACGTTGTATCGTCACGTGACGTGCACGCGTGCCCTCTAGCGACGGGCTGTGTTCTTCCACGCTCTAGTCGGAACCACACCTTATTACACACGCCACGATTAGCCGATGTAGTCACCGGTTTGCGCATTCCAGCCTCCGGCTTGTTACTTTTTGAACGCACCTTATATATCAACTTTTGTGTCCTGTGTTATAAAAGTCTGCGCCTGTGAATAGAACCACCGTGTGATATTCGTTTTCGCTCTTCGTCGGTGTGAAAATGCTGACTGGAGGGCAGGAATATTTTGAAGTGCAAGGAAAGGTGGAAATTGCAGGGAGCAAGATCAGGACAGCAAGTGTTCTGCAGAAGTTTGTCTGGGAGCTGTTTGATCATCCACCGTACAGACCTCATCTTGCTCCCAGCGATTTTCTTTTTCATGATACAAAGAACCCTAGGGCGGTGTCAGTATCAATATGGAAGTGAACTGACTTGAGCAAAGGCTATGACTCATCTGCCATTGTTCATCGTACAGCTAGTTATTACTGAGCATCTCCATTCACGACCTGAGGATTTAGGAAGGTCACGGCAATTACCCTATATCAGCGCGTTAAAACTGTGGAGTTTCGCAATCAAACCTAATGGTGGAGAGTGTTGATGATGATGATGATAATTGTTGTTTAAAGGGGCTAACATCTAGGTTATCGGCCCCTAATGGTTTGGGTGATCGTGAAGATGATAATGAAATGTAAACTATAACTAAAACTAACTACTAACTTATATACTAGAAGAAGAAATGGAAAACAAAAGGAAAATAAGGGAAATAAAGGACAGGAGGAAAAGAAATGCCCTCTACCCTCGAAGAATGCGGATTGAGGAACTTGGAAGGAAGGAGAGCCATAAAAGGCAGATAGGAAAGTGAAAGAGGAGAGGGTGCGCCCCACAGTTAATGGTAAAAGGGGGAAAACCGGACCCAGCTCAGGAATTCCACGGGGTCGCCAACTCCCGAACTCACCAGCCGTGAGCCCCTGAGGGTGTAGCTATATCTAGGGTGCACCAAAAGTGGTGGGGCTACATACATCCTGCCTCCTTGAGGGCCTTGAGCAGAAGGCAGGAGATAACATGAAAAGAAAAAGAAGGCTGACCCCTCGCGGAAGGAGGGTATCAGAAAAGATGAGATGGGAAAGGAAGAGACTCCCTAGGCCTCGGATACCCTAATACCATCAGGGTCGGAAGAGAACAAGAGTTGACCAAGAGTGGTCGACAGGAAAGAAGACGGAGAGGAGCCCGGCAAAAGTATGTGGAAGTAATGCCGGACTCAGCTGGGGTCCCGTGGTCGCCAACCCACGTCCCACTAGATGTGAGCCCCTGGGGGGGGGGGGGGGGGGTAAGAAAATGATACTGAAATGGAAACTATATTTTAACTAACTAACTACAGGCTTGCAGTGGCGAAGCTGAAGGGGAATCTTTGAGACTTAGAATACCCATTTCATTCTCAAGGAATATGAACATTTAAATTTTCCTATTTTTCATTGGCATAGGCAAATTAAATCTCTAGTTTTCGGTATTATTCTCTGTAACCATGGTGGGATTGACGCCAGCTTCTCAGCGCGGGACGAGCAACCAGTGAGTCTCCTTTGAAACAGGCTCAAGTCTTTGTGGACAGAAAAGGCAAATGCGCATGCGCCATGAGGAAGGTTGATTGTTGGATGCGTCAGCCGAGAGCCTAGGCTCCAAGCAGTGCATTTGTGAGGCGGGCGGTATTTCAGCGCATGCATGTTCGTTTGTGAGTTTTAAAACATGGATCAATGTACTGATTTAATAGTGTATTTAAAATCAAGAATATTTTCTTCGTTGTCCTATGAAGAGAATATTTTTTGAACAACGGCCTAGAAAAAATATATCAAGAAACTTTGCGCCTCATAAGACTGATTCTTACCTTTGTTTTTTCTACTGCTTCGAGTGAACGAAGTATGAGTGCATTGAAGAGAGTTAAGACATTTTTAAGGAACTCCATGTCGGATTCTAGACTGAGCAATTTGAGTGATCTGGCTAATGAGAAGAGTTTGGAGCACTATATTTCCAGATATGACATATTCAAAGAACGCATCATTGATATCTTTGCTGAGCGAAAAACACGACGACTGGAGTTATTCTATAAAAAGATGTTCAGTAAAGAACATATAGCCTACTTTCTCCTAAATGCATGGGTATTGTTATAACTCTTTGTCCTTTTCAAGGAGTATAATTGAATGTTGGTTGTAGTAGCTTGTTGAAATACGACGTGTTATACGGATATTAAACATGAATGTGAGGTGCCCTTTGCTAGTGCTACCTCTATACAAACTTTCATTCAAATCGATTTCACCGTGTTTGAATTGATATGGTGAATCGATTTGCACACAGACACGGCCGCTATCTGCAAACTATTGGGCTGATGACCTTGTAGTTCAGTCAAAAGATGCTTCCCACAAAAAGGTATGTTGTTGCAAAACTTGGTAGATATCAAATAATTAGGTTGGTCGTAATTTGATTTAAGCTTTTAACATTTGTGTGGCCGCCATTACGTTTCCGTCAAGATGGCGGCAATATAAAACTTGACACCGAGGTGCCGTTTGCTAGTGCCACCTCTGTACCAAATTTCGTTCAATTTGGTTTTACCGTGTTTGAATTGATAGGGGGAATCAATTTGCACACATTCATGGCCGCTATCTGCAAAATATAGGGCTGATGACCTTGTCGTTTGTTCAAAAGATGCTTACCACATACAAGTATATTGTTGCAAAATTTAGTAGCGATCAAATTATTAGGTTGGTCGTAATTTGATTTAAGCTTTTAACATTCGAGTGGCCGCCATTACGTTTCCGTCAAGATGGCGCAATATAAAACTTGACACTGAGGTGCCCTCTGCTAGTGCTACCTCTGTACCAAATTTCGTTCAATTCGGTTTCACCGTGTTTGAATAGATAGGGGGAATCGGTTTGCACACATACATGGCCACCATCCATAAATTATTAGGTTGATGACCTTGTAGTTTTGTCTAAAGGTTCTTCATACATAAAGGTATAATGTTGAAAAATTTGGTAGAAATAAGATGATTAGTTTGGTCGTAATTTTATTTAAGCTTTTAATATTTATGTGGCCGCCATTACGTTTTCGTCAATATGGCGGCGATATAAAACATGACACGGAGGTGCACTTTACTAGTGCTACCTCTGTACCAAATTTCGTTTAATTCGATTTAACCGTGTTCGAATTGATGGGGGGACAGTCATTCAGAGTACACACAGACACACACACAGACTCACACACAGGCGGCTTCGGTGGCGTAGTCGGTAGCATGCTGAGCTTCTATGCCCAAGATCGCGGGTTCAAACCCTGCCGAAGTCGTCGGATTTTTAAGAGCGTTAA
Source organism: Meconema thalassinum (assembly GCA_946902985.2). Lineage (NCBI taxonomy): Eukaryota > Metazoa > Arthropoda > Insecta > Orthoptera > Tettigoniidae > Meconema > Meconema thalassinum. The sequence goes on from OX336395.1 coordinate 181,409,324, forward strand.
AAATCCCTCAGTATGCCTTCCATCGGAAGGGAAGTAAAGCTGGCGGTCCCATATCATAGATTTATGATATGTTAAAGAACCTTCCACTAATTACACCTGTGTGAAGCTAAATTGTATAGGTTAAGAATGTAAACAACGCTCTTAGGTTCCTACGTTCGTTGCCAAGAGCCGACTGCGGTGGCATCTGGTAGCTACGTTCTGAACTAGTAGTCATTGACGGAGGCGTTTGGTGGCAAAAGTAGGAACTATTTGAAAAATTCAAAAGTCTGCAGTCCTTACTTGAATTAAAAAACAGATAACACACACTAATACAGTCATCACAATTAACACCGGTTATCAGACCGATTCTACACACACCCAAAGTACACGGGGCTACATGACCGCGTTGTCGCAGCCCCTAAACTTAAGAACCAACCAATTCTCTCTCTCTCACACACACACACACACACACACACTTACAGACAGACACACAATTTTTCGCCATGTGTTGATTATAAGTCTACTTTCATTTTTTGCAAAAATCGAAAGTAGGCTAAAAATTATAAGGTACTAGAAGAAGTACCCGTTATTCGAAAGGTGTTCGGTGTTAACACCAGACATACTAATAATAATAATAATAATAATAATAATAATAATAATAATAATAATAATAATAATAATAATAATAATAATAATAATAATAATAATGTTATTGGTGTTACGTCCCTTTTAAGTACTGTTGCTTTTAGAGACGCACCAGACATTATCAATAGAGCTACTGATGCAATGGTTAGCGGCTTGTCATTCCTTCATAAGTTTATCAGAACGAAGTTAGTTTTCTGGGAATATCACACACACTGTTAATTTAAGGGCCTTATAATGTAGTTTTCGGTGACCCTTTATAGACTCGCGAATTTTGTGTTTCACATTGAGAAGTGCAACATATGCTTTGGTCGTCCTTCTAGGATAATTTTTATATTTCGCCTATTTTAGCATGTATTTTGAGAAGTTTTTCCCTATATCCACCCTTCTACTGTATGAAAAGTACGGTGAAGAGTTTTACAAATGATTGGTGTATTGAATCATGTTTACCATACCTAATTTTACGATGCACCAAGCATCCGAACATGAGTTATAGGCGTACATAAGGATACACAGACAGACAGACAGACAGACAGACAGACAATTCTATTGTTCTATTGTCTAGAACATATCACCCAGAAATCCAAATATGGGTATATCTACCACACAGTATCAAAGAAAATCATCCTTACGATGAACCCGTATGTCGACAACAACAAGTAGTTCTGTAAAGAACTATACAGCCTATTTTCATATATCCTACTCATGTTAATTGCCACTATCAACATACAAAATTTAAGTTTGATTGCTGTAATAGATTCGTAGATATTGAGAACCGACTAAATGTTGCGGATGGTCGCCATGTTGGATTTTAATATATGTAGGTCTTAGAGTTAAGTACTATTACATGAAGATTATTGTGTACGTGTAGTATTCAAACTTCAATCGCATGATTAGGACACAACAAGTAAAATCGAGATTTTAAAATTTCGCACAGCTGCCATCTTGTGGTTAAGGAAACAATTGAAAAAAATAGATGCCAGTGGATTAACATTCGTATAAGGATTTACTGTACCAAGTTTCACTGCACTCGGATAGTTAAATTGCGAGAAACGACCATGTGAATATTTATACTTCGCGTCGCCGCCATCTTGGGTTTGTGATCACCAGGTTATTGAAAGTCCTATAGGTTAACTTATGTTCATAGCCCCTATGAACATTAAAAAAATCAGTTTGATTGCTGTAATAGATTCGTAGATATTGAGATCCATCTAAATATATCGGATGGTCGCCATGTTGTATTGTTATATGTATAGGCCATAGAGTTCTGTGCCATTAAAGGAAAAATATTGCGTAGGTTCATTGTTCAAACTTTCACTTCGATCGCATGATTATGACACAAGAAATAAAAACATAATTTTAAAATTAGCACGTGCCTTCGTCAAAATAATCAGTTTTGAGTTATATTTACAAAGTTCTTAAAATAGTATCAGCATGTCGCTTCGTCTTAGAACTGTTTTTTCTTTTTAAATCTTATATACAAGTCACTTAGTAAACAGCCTGTAGCTTCGTCAAATTGATCTTTTAACTGCATTATTCTTCTCTCTATACTCTAATCAATATCTAGAGCAAAAGGAACATTTATTAAAAATACTGTTACTCTTCCAACTGTTGAGTTGCTCTTTGGATACTATCATCCATTGCAACATATTTGCTTTTCCTTTTTGTGGCTTGCGAATTCAACTCTGCCCGCATAATTTTTTCGTATGAATTTTGAGACTCCCTCTTCAAACACAACACCAAGTCTCTTACACGGGGATGTGGTTTTCCGAATTTCAAATTCAGATTATGGTTCTAACCCTCTACATAGTTATTCGTTCTATGCCTCTTCCCATGGCAATTCCACATTTCAATTGGAATATGCACGCTTTCAAGCCATTGCTCGACATTGTCTGGCTGCGTGGCTCAGGGGTAACGTTCTCGCTTGCTGAGCCCAAAGTTGCAGGTTCGAAACCTGGCGCAGTCAGCTGGCATTTGAGGGTGCGCAAATGTGAGGGAGCCATGTCAGTAGATTTACTGGCACGTTAAAGATCCCCTTCGGGGCAAAATTCCGGCACCCCGGCGTCTCTAAAAGCCAGTGTAGTTAAAAGGGACGTAAAACCAATAATATTATTATTATTACATTGCTCGACAAAGTAATAAAAAAACTCGATTATCATTTCATTGTTCGAGGCAGGGCAGGGTTTAAAAAAGACATTCTGAATTAGTGGGACTCATTAGATTATTTACTCAGGCGTGAATACGCGGTCGGAACTCATGGGACGTTTTTACTAAGAAATTTGTTTTCGACACAAGAAATAAAAATTTAATTTTAAAATTCGCACAGCCGCCATCTTGAGGTTATGTAAACAATTGAACTATATTACATACCAGTGTATTACAATGTCTATAAACATTTTCTGTACCAAGTTTCATTGCGTTTGGATCATTAAATCGCGAGAAAAGTCTATTTAACATTTCCAAAGTCACTTGGCCGCCATGTTCGTTTTGTAGTTAACTGGATTTTGAAAGTCTCATAGATGAACTTCCATTAGTGCCCTTTATCTCCGTACAAAATTTCAGGGTGATACCGGTAATAGTTTCAGAGATATAGAATGCCAGTTAAATATTTCGCACAGCCGGTATCTTGAGGTTATGTAAACAATTCAACGACGTTAGATGTCAGTGCATTACAATGTGTATATACATATACTGTACCAAGTTTCATTGCGTTTGCTCGGTTAAATCACGAGAAACGTCTATTTAAATGTCTTAAATTCGCTTGGCCGCCATGTTGGTTATATAGTTACCAGATTTTCAAAAGTCACATAGGTGAACTTCTACTAGTTCCCTTTATCACCGTACAAAATCTTAGGGTGATATCGGAAAGAGTTTCGGAGATATTGAATGCTGGTGAAATACTTCGCACAGCCGCCATGTTGGATTGGTGAGACGTAACAAAATTTGAAGGGCATGGTCGGGGTCGTCCGGAATAGTGCTATGAACTTACCGAATTTTATTGAAGTCGCTCCACACACACGCAACAACAGACAGACACACGGAAAAAAGGTGATCTCACAAGCCTATTTTTTTTTCATAAATGAAAATAGGCTAAGAATACTTTCATTTTTCTAATCGGATGTGTATCTTTTTGAGATATTACCATTTTTCAACATTTTAAACTCATTTTCATTTTAGCCGATTACAGCGCCGTCTATCATGAACCAAAAAAACTAATCATACTAAAGTTACATTTTTTTCTCAGCGAATCCAAATCTGTGATTTAAAATAGGGGTTCCTATTTAAGATTTCAAAGTCATACCCCCTCCCGCCACATGGGATGATGCAGGGGGCGTCGAGCACTATGTTATTGGATGTCCCTCTTCGAGGCCATAAACTTTTATTTAAACTTCTTTTAATTCGATTTGTATTTTTCCAAATAATCCAAAAAAAATAATTTAAATGCCTCGCCCTGTAAATAAAAATTAACCCAGGATGAGTAAGATGGGATGCAGGCTCACCCCAGAGTACTTTTATTCTGGGATGTCTTGAAGTTGGTAGAATTGATTTCACCCCTGACTCTGTTTGTCTCGTTATCAGGTTGTCAGTGCCACTGTGACCTTTGGTCTGCGTATTTATCAGTTGCCTGGACACAGACCTTGAGGTGGTGTCGTACCGCACCTTACTGAATGCGATACTTTTCCTGTTGTACAATATTACAGTGAACTGTTTACTATCTACGAACAAACCAAAGTTTTCCGTGCTGTTTGTAACAGACTTGCATGTCAGGAAAACAAATTGGCTGAAAAGTGTGTAAAAAATCTCTTTTATGAAGAGCACATTTTCGAACATTATTTTGAAACAGTTTTATTGTATGTTCTATACTGACTCGAATTATTAAAAGCTTTCATTTTCTTTACAATAAATTGATAATAGGGTCATTATCTATGTGCGCCCCGATAAACACGGCAAGCTTAGCCGGCTGTGACTGTCGAAGATCGCGGGTGCGCGAACACGGTTCAGTCGGTGGTGGTGCGCACGTTCACACTTTTACCAAACATAGTCAAAAATGTGTACTTACAGTGCTCATAGCCGATGCTGAAAATGTCCTCCCTCTCTTGTAACACACACCTGATATCTTCTAATCTCTCTATATATAACAAGTAGTTCCGTGAAGAACTATACAGCCTATTTTCATATATCCTACTTAAGTTAATTGCCTCTATCAACATACAAAATTTCAGTTTGATTGCTGTAATAGATTCGTAGATATTGAGAACCGACTAAATATTTCGGATGGTCGCCATGTTGGACTTTATATATGTGGGTCCTAGAGTTATGCACTGTTACATGAAGATTATTGTGTACGTGTAGCATTCAAATTTCAATCGCATGATTAGGACACAAGAAGTAACAACGAGATTTTAAAATTTCGCACAGCAGCCATCTTGTGGTTATGGAAACAATTGAAATAAATTAGATGCCAGTGGATTATCCTTCGTATAAGGATTTACAGTACCAAGTTTCACTGCACTCGGATGGTTAAATTGCGAGAAACGACCATGTGAATATTTATACTTCGCGTCGCCACCATGTTGGATTTGTGATCAACAGTTTATTGAAAGTCCTATAGGTGAACTTATGTTCATAGCCCATATGAACATAAAAATATTCAGTTTGATTGCTATAATAGATTCGTAGATATTCAGAGCCGTCTAAATATTTCGGATGGTCGCCATGTTGTTAAATGTATAGGCCATAGAGTCATGTACCATTAAAGGAAAATTATTGCGTAGGTTCATTATTCAAACTTTCACTTCGATCGCATGATTACGACTCAAGAAATAAAAACTTAATTTTAAAATTCGCACAGCCGCCATCTTGAGGTTATGTAAACAATTGAAATGAATTAGATACCAGTGCATTACAATGTGTATAAACATTTCTTATACCAAGCTTCATTGCGTTTGGAACATTAAATCGCGAGAAAGTCCTATTTAAATTTTCAAATTCGCTTGGACGCCATGTTCGTTTTGTAGTTAAGCGGTTTTTGAAAATCTTATAGATGAACTTCCAGTAGTGCCCTTTATTTCCGTACGAAATTTCAGGGTGATACCGCTAATAGTTTCAGAGTTATAGAATGCCAGTGAAATATTTCGCACAGCCGCCATCTTGTGGTTATGTAAACAATTGACCCAAGTTAGATGTCGGTGCATTACAATGTGTATAAACATGTACTGTACCAAGTTTGATTGCGTTTTGTTGGTTAAATCGCGAGAAACGTCTATTAAAACGTCGCAAATTCGCTTGGCCGCCATGTTGGTCTTGTAGTTACCAGTTTTTCAAGGGTCACATAGGTGAACTTCTAGTAGTTCCCTTTATCACCGTAAAAATTCCAGGGTGATATCGGTAATAGTTTCGTAGATATTGATTGCTGGTGTAATATTTCGCACAGCCGCCATCTTGGATTGGTGACACGTAACAAAATTTGAAGGGCACGGTCAGGGTCACCCGGAATAGTGCTATGAACTTACCGAGTTTCATTGAAATCGCTCCAACCGTTCAGAACTTATTAGGGGGGGGGGGGCACACACACACCTCACACACACACACACACACACACACACACGAACACGCACACGCACACACACTCGGACAAAAGGTGATCTCATAAGCCTATTTTTTCAAAATTGAAAATAGGCTAAAAAGAAAAGAAAAAAGATTAGTTGAAATGTGCTCTCAAACTAAATTCACCTAACGTGTACTTCCTGACATGTTCGGTGGCGTAGTCGGTAGCATGCTGAGTTTCTATGCCCAAGATAGCGGGTTCAAACCCGGCCGAAGCCGTCGGATTTTTTAAGAGCGTTAAAAATCCCTCAGTATGCCTTCCTTCGGAGGGGAAGTAAAGCCGGCGGTCCCATGTCATATATTTATGGCATGTTAAAGATCCTTCCACTAATTGCACCTGTGTGAAGCTAAATTGGATAGGTTATGAATGTAAACAACGCTCTTAGGTTTCTATGTTCGTTGCCAAGAGCCGACTGCGGCGGCATCTAGTAGCTCAGTCCTGAACTTGGCCTAGTAGTCGTTGACGGTGGCGATTGGCGGCAAAAGTAGGAACTATTTGAAAAATTCTTAGTTGCAGTACTTAAATTAACAAACAGATAACACACACTAATACAGTCATCACAATTAACACCGGTTATCAGACAGATTCTACACACACCCAAAGTACACGGGGCTACATGACCGCGTTGTCGCAGCCCCTAAACTTAAGAACCAACCAACCAACCTTCCTGACATGAAATAGAATTGAAAGCCTTGTAGATGAAACGCAATACACTTCACATAAAAACTGACCCTCTACGTTGTGTTGGGTCCCCATACACAGGAAGACCTCTATCATAAATTATAAAAGCTTGTGGTGCATGCAAATTCAGGTTCTTTAGTCTCAAATGGCCCAAATTCCTAAAAGCCGCAAAAAATGCTGATTCAATTCAGGAATTTTTGAAAACAATGTTGTTGTTTGGAGATATAATAGACCTTCTGTACTATATGTCGCACGTGAAAATTGCATGAAAAAATCCTAGGTTACCCCTTGACCCCCTTAATTGCATTGATGAATTATACAGTCTACGTTGGTTCCGTGATAACCTTATAGCCATTTGCAAACTTTCACAGAAATGTAATAGACTAAATGTAATAAATGTAATAAATTGCTTCTTACTGAAATAGATGGAAAGTTGGATGCCACCCCTTGAGATAATATTGTCATGGTTACTGATTTGCATTCCTTCATTACTTTGTTAAATTAAAGTAAATTAGTTTTCTGGGAATGTTTCAGAAACTGTTAGTTTTAGAGCCTCATAATGTAGTTTTCGAGGACCCTCGAGTTTTATTTCTGGAGCCGAGGGGCTTCGGCTCGTCGTTGTACGCCATAATATAATATCAATAATAATAATATAATATAGGGATAGGAATATAATAGACCTGCCATACCACACCCGCAGGTGTAAATCGCGTGAAAAAATTCTAGACTACCCCTTGACCCCCTTAAGCGCATTTTACGTATTGATGAAATTTACAGCTTAAATTGGTTCCATAATAACCATCTAGCCGTTTGCAAACTTTCACACTAATGTAAATAATGGAATTGCATTGCGTCTTACAGCAATAGATGGACCTCTGAGAATCTGTTGCCATGGTTATCGGCTTGCATTCGTTCATTAGTTTATTAAATTAAATTAAATTAGTTTTCTGGGAATATCTCAAAAACGGTTGGACGTAGGACATTAAAATGTGCTTTTAGGGCCCCCGAGTTTTGTCTCTCACATTGAGGGGCTGAAAATGAGCCTTGTCTCGTCCTACTCCTATTTCAGCATGTATTTTAAGGGGGTATGCCCCCTTTTATGAGAGGTACAGAGAAGAGTTACATCAATGATTAGTGTCGTGCCTGTGATGGATATCTGTACCAAATTTTACGTTGATACACCCAGCCGTTCTCGATTTATAAGGGAACAAAGTTGTCCACAGACAAACAAACAGACAGACAGACAGACAGACAAAAAATATTTTCGCGCGCATCCGTCATAAAACAGTATGAAACGCGTAAATAACTCAAATTTCCGTAGAAATTCAGAAAAAAAAACAGACAAACTTTCATTTTTAGCCTACTTTCGATTTTTGCAAAAAATGAAAGTAGACTTATGAGATCAACACAGGGCGAAAAAAGTGTGTCTGTCTGTGTGTATGTGTGTGTGAGAGTCTGTGTGGGTGTGTGTGTGTGTGTCTGTGAGTGTGTGTACTCTGAATGTCTGTCCCCCCCCTATCAATTCGAACACGGTGAACGCGAATTGAACGAAATTTGGTACAAGGGTAGCACTTTCAAAGGACACCTCAGTGCCATGTTTTTTTTTATCACCGCCATCTTGACGGAAACGTAATGGCGGCCAAACAAATGTTCAAAGCTTAAATCAAATTATGACTAACCTAATCATCCGATCTCTACCAAATTTTGCAACAACATACCATTATAAGGGGAGCATCCTTTGACCAAACTAATATGTCATCAGCCTAATAGTTTGCGGATGGCGGCCATCTTTGTGTGAAAATCGATTCCCCCTATTAATTCGAACACGGTGAAACCGAATGGAACGAAATTTGGTACAGAGGTAGTACTAGCAAAGGGAACCTCAGTGTCATGTTTTATATCACCGCCATCTTGACGGAAACGTAATGGCGGCCACACAAATGTTCAAAGCTTAAATCAAATTACGACTAACCTAACCATCCGATCTCTACCAAATTTTGCAACAACATTCCTTTATGGAGGAAGCATGCACTGACCAAATTAATAGGTCATCAGCCTAATAGTTTGCGGATGGCGGCCATCTTTGTGTCAAAATCGATTCCCCCTATTAATTCAAACACGGTTAAACCGAATGGAACGAAATTTGGTACAGAGGTAGCACTAGCAAAGGGCACCTCACTGTCATGTCTTATATCGCCGCCATCTTGACGGAAACGTAATGGCGGCCACACAAATGTTCAAAGCTTAAATCAAATTACGATTAACCTAATCATCCGATCTCTACCAAATTTTGCAACATCATACCTTTATAGGGGGAGCATCCCTTGGCCAAACAAATATGTCATCAGTCTAATAGTTTGCGGATGGCGGCCATCTTTGTGTGAAAATCGATTCCCCCTATTAATTCGAACACGGTGAAACCGTATGGAACGAAATTTGGTACAGAGGTAGTACAAGCAAAGGGCACCTCAGTGTCATGTTTTATATCACAGCCATCTTGACGGAAACGTAATGGCGGCCACACAAATGTTCAAAGCTTAAATCAAATTACGACTTAACTAATCATCCGATCTCTACCAAATTTTGCGTCAACATACCTTTATGGAGGAAGCATCCTTTGACCAAATTAATAAGTCATTCGCTTAATAGTTTGCGGATGGCGGCCATCTTTGTGTGTAAATCGATTCCCCCTATTAATTCAAACACGGTGAAACCGAATGGAACGAAATTTGGTACAGAGGTAGCACTAGCAAAGGGCGCCTCAGCGTCATGTTTTATATCGCCGCCATCTTGACGGAAACGTAATGACGGCCACCCAAATGTTAAGGGCTTAAATCAAATTACGACCATCCTAATAATTTGATCTCTACCAGATTTTGCAACAACATGCCTTTTTGTGGAAAGCATCTTAAGTTAGACTACAAGGTCATCAACCCAATAGTTTGCAAATAGCGGCCATGTATGTGTGCAAATCCATTCCCCATATCAATGCAAACATGGTGAAACCGAATTGAATGAAATATTGTACAGAGGTCACTAGCAAAGGGCATCTCATATTCATGTTTAATATCCCTATAGCACGTTGTATTTCAACAAGCTACTACAACCAATATTCAATTATACTCCTTGAAAAGGACAAAGAGTTATAACAATACCCTTGCATTTAGGAGAAAGTAGGCTATATGTTCTTTACTGAACATCTTGTTATGTATGTAGAGATATACTGCACCGCTCGTTGTTGACCGTGTTTTATTGCACAAATTTAGGTTTTACTCGCTAACCGTTGGAGATACACGAAAAGTGATAAGACCTTTTGGATAGAAAATTGAATGTTAAAGATCATGTATGACATCAAAAGGTTGCTATTTCTTAGCGTTCTCTTTTTATTTGAAATGGAAATATGAAATTTTGAAACCAAAGGGTGTAGTGACGTCATAAATGTGGGTTTTACTCGCTAACCGTTGGAGATAAACGAAAAGCGAAGCTCGTATGTACCGTCAAAAGTTTGCTATTTCTTAGCGTTCTCTTTTTATTTGATAAGGAAATATGAAGTTTTGATTAAAATGTGTAGTGACGTCACTAAAATGGTCGCCAATTTTAATAGTGCAAAATATCGAAATAAAATGTATCCTGTATGTAAACCTGGTAAATCAGCTACATCCATGCAAAATTTCATTTAAATCGGACCAGTGGTTCTTCCGTTATTGAGTAGCACACAGACAGACAGAAAGACAGACACACACCATCTCATTTTAAGCCTACTTTTCACATTTTGCAAAAATGAGGAAAAAGTAGACTTATGAGATCGGGCAAATGTGTGTCTGTCTGTCTGTCCTTCTGTCTGTCTGGCTGTGTGTGTGTGTGTGTGTGTCCCCCTATCAACTCCTAAACGGCTGCTGCAATCGAAACAAAATTTGGTAGGAGTAAAGATCTATACCTGAATATCTCACGGCCATATTTGAAAATGATGTCAGTGCTACCAACTGCTGAAAAATCGCAATTGAAATTTGAGCCCTATGTTGGATATCTCGGAAGGTATGAATGGGAGCTATTTGAAACTTGGCACACGTATAGATAATAATATTGCAGTTTAATTTCCCGGAGGCCATACATGGCAGTGTTGCCAAAATGATTATAAGCCTGCTGATAGGTCCAATATTTAAATGCATATAACTTCTACACTATCAATTGGAATTCAACCAAATTTCGTATGTGCTATGTGTTCATAAACAGATATAACTGAGCGTATTCCCAAGATCTACCAGGGCTGTCAACTGTTAATAAATGCTCTCAATTTATTTTTTCCAAATACCAATATATCAGAAAGTATGCAAGCCGACAACTTTAAACTATGCACACGTATAGTACCTGACATTCTGTAATAATTTGGAGTAACTTATATACGTCAGTGCTACCAACATGATTCTAAGCCGGCTGAGAGGTCCAATTTAAAATACATGTAGCTTCTATACTATCATTTGGATTTCAACCAAAATTTGTATGTGCTATGAGCACCATAACAGATACGACTATGGGTATTCTTAAGAGCAACCAGTGTTGCCAACTGTTAAAAAATGGTGTCTCTATTTTTGTTTCCCTAATATCAATATATCATAAAATATGCAAGCCAATAGCTCTAAAATTTTGCACACGTATAGTACCTGACATTCTAGATTAATTTGGAGTAATTAATATACGTCAGTGCTGCCAACATGATTCTAAGCCTGCTGATAGGTCCAATTTAAAAATGCCTGTAACTTCTATACTAACAAATGGATTTCATTCAAAATTAACACAACAAGAGATCATATTATTGCAGATTATTTCTGAGCAATACATGTATGTCATTGTTGCCAACATGATTTTAAGCGCGCTGTTAGATCCAATGTTTAACTGCATGTAACGTCCATGCTATCCATTGGACTTCAACCAAATTTTGTATTCTGTACCTAAAGAGAAGGAAACAAGAATATATTCAGTCACCAGTGCTGCCAACTGTAGTTCTCTATTAGGCTACATTATGCCATGTATACAGTATTTCGAACTAATTAGAAATTTCTATATTACCAATTTAATTTTGCCATTATTCTAGATAGATCCATATAGATTAATCAATGGCATGAATTTTAAATTTTAAGAAAAGTAGGCTCTTTAGTTCGTCACGGAACTTCTTGTTATATATTAGTATAGCAGAAGTACCCGTCCTTCGAACGGTATTATATATTAACACCAGACATTATCAATTGAGCTACTGTTGCAATGGTTAGCGGTTTTTCGTTCCTTCATAAGTTTATCAGAACGAAGTTAGTTTTCTGGGAATATCACACACATAACATCACAACATATGCTTTGATCGTCCTTCTAGGATAATTTTTACATTTCGCCTATTTTCGCATGTATTTTGAGAAGTTTTTCCCTATATCCACCCTTCTACTGTATGAAAAGTACGGTGAGGAGTTTTATAAATGATTGGTGTATTGACTCATGTTTACCATACCTAATTTTACGATGCACCACGCATCCGAACACGATTTATAGGCGTACATAAAGATACACAGAAAGACAGACAGACAATTCTATTGTCTACAACATATCACCCAGATATCCAAATATGTTTATATCTACCATACAGTATCAAACAAAATCATACTTACGATGAACCCGTATGTCGGCAAAAAAAAAAATATTAGTTAAAATGTGCTCTCAAACTAAATTCACCTAACGTCTACTTCTTGACGTGAAATAGAATTGAAAGCCTTGTAGACGAAACGCAATACACCTCACATAAAAAATGACCCTCTACGTTGTGTTAGGTCCCCATACACAGGATAAATTATAAAGGCTTGTGGTGCATGACAATTCAGGTTCATTAGCCGCAAATGGCCCGAATTTCTTAAAGCCGCAAAAATGCTGATTCAATTCAGGAATTTTAGAAAATAATGTTGCTGTTTGGAATTATAAAGGAAGATTGTAGTTTTACGTGACCATTAATCGCGAGATCATAAGCCACGGGACCTCCATTTTACGTGGAATCTGAACCACAGGGCATGGCATTTCACTTTGAAAATGTTTGGAGATATAATAGACCTTCTGTACTATATGTCAAACGTGAAAATTGCATGAAAAAAATCTAGGTTACCCCTTGACCCCCTTAATTGCATTAATGAATTATACAGTCTACGTTGGTTCCGTGATAACCATATAGCCATTTGCAAACTTTCACAGAAATGTAATAAATGGAGTGACATTACTTCTTACAGAAATAGATGGAAAGTTGGATGCCACCCCTTGAGATAATGTTGTCATGGTTACCGATTTCCATTCCTTCATTAGTTTGTTAAATTAAATTAAATTAGTTTTCTGGGAATATTTCAGATACTTTTGGTTTTAGGGCCTTATAATGTAGTTTTCGAGGACCCTTTAGGGCCCCCAAGTTTTGTTTCTGGCACCGAGGGGCTTTGTCTCCTCGTTGTACGCCATAATATAATAATAATAATATAATATAGGGATAGGAATATAATAGACCTGCCGTACCAGACCCGGAGGTGTAAATTGCGTGAAAAAATTCTAGTGTACCCCTTGACCCCCTTAAGCGCATTATACGTATTGATGAATTTTACAGCTTAATTTGGTTCCGTGATAACCTTCTAGCCGTTTGCAAACTTTCAAACCAATGTAATTAATGGAATTTCATTGCGTCTTACAGCAATAGATGGACGTCTGAGAATCTGTTGCCATGGTTACCGGCTTGTATTCGTTCATTAGTTTATTAAATGAAATTAGTTTTCTGGGAATATCTCAAAAACGGTTAGTTTTAGGGCCTTAAAATGTGGATTTCGGGGACCCTTTAGGGCCCCCGAGTTTTGTCTCTCACATCGAGGGGCTGAAAATGATATTTGTCTCGTCCTTCTACTCCTATTTCAGCATGTATTTTAAGGGGGTAGGCCCCCTTTTATGAGAGGTACGGAGAAGGGTTACATCAATGATTAGTGTCGTTCCTCTGATGGATATCTGTACCAAATTTTACGTTGATACACCCAGCCGTTCTCGAGTTATAAGGGAACAAAGTTGTCCACTGACAATCAAACAAACAGACAGACAGACTAAAACATTATTTTAGCGGGCATCTATCATAAAACAGTCTGAAACGTGTAAATAACTCAAATTTCCGTAGAAATTCAGAAAAAAACAGACAAATTTTCTTTTTTATAGAGATATACTTCACCGCTCGGTGTTGACCGTGTTTTATTGCACACATTTAGGTTTTACTCGCTAACCGTTGGAGATACACGAAAAGTGATAAGGACCTTTCGGATAGTAAATTAAATTTCAAAGCTCGTATGTGCCATCAAAAGTTTGCTATTTCCTACCGTTCTCTTTTTATTCCATACGGAAATATGAAATTTTGAAACCAAAGGGTGTAGTGACGTCACTAAAATGGTCGCCATTTCTTAATAGTGCAAAATATCGAAATTAAAAGTATCCTATATGTAAACCTGGTATTTCAGCTACATCCATGCAAAATGTCATTTAAATCAGACCAGGGGTTCTTGCGTTATTAGGTAACACACAGACAGACAGACAGACAGACAGAAAGACAGACACACACCATCTCATTTTTATATATTAGTACTAGCAGAAGTACCCGTTCTTCGAACGGTGTTCGTTGTTAACACCAGACATTATCAATTGAGCTACTGTTGCAATGGTTAGCGGTTTGTCATTCCTTCAAGTTTATCAGAACGAAGTTAGTTTACTGGGAATATCACACACACTGTTAATTTAAGGCCCTTAAAATGTAGTTTTCGGAGACCCTTTATAGATTCCCGAATTTTGGGTCTCACATTGAGAAGCGCAACATATGCTTTGGTCGTCCTTCTAGGATAATTTTTATATTTCGCCTATTTTAGCATATATTGAGAAGTTTTTCTCTATATCCACCCTTCTACTGTATGAAAAGTACGGTGAAGAGTTTTATAAATGATTGGTGTATTGACTCTCATGGTTACCATACCTAATTATACGATGCACCAAGCATCCGAACACGAGGTATAGGCGTACATAAAGATACACAGAAAGACAGACAGACAATTATATTGTCTACAACATATTACATAGATATCCAAACATGGGTATATCTACCATACAGTATCAAATAAAATCATCCTTACGATGAACCCGTATGTCGACAAAAAAAAAGTTAAAAGTTGCTCTCAGACTAAATTCACCTAACGTGTACTTCCTGACGTGAAATACAATTGAAAGCCTTGTAGACGAAACGCAATACACGTCACATAAAAACTGAACCTCTACGTTGTGCTAGATGCCCATACACAGGAAGAGCCCTTTCATAAAATATAAAGGCTTGTGGTGCATGAAAATTCAGGTTCTTTAGCCTCAAATTGCCCAAATTCCTAAAAGCCGCAAAAAATGCTGGTTCAATTCAGGAATTTTAGAAAATAATGTTGCTGTTTGGAGATATAATAGACCTTCTGTACTATATGTCGAAAGTGAAAATTGCATGAAAAAATTCTAGGTTACCCCTTCATCCTCTTAATTGCATTGATGAATTATACGGTCTACGTTAGTTCCGTGATAACCTTATAGCCATTTGCAAACTTTCACAGAAATGTAATAAATGGAGTGACATTGCTTCTTACAGAAATAGAAGGAAAGTTGTATGCCACCTCTTGAGATAATGTTCTCATGGTTACCGGTCTGCATTCCTTCATTAGTTTGTTAAATTAAATTAAATTAGTTTTCTGGGAATATTTCAGAATCTGTTGGCTTTAGAGCCTTATAATGTAGTTTTCGAGGACCCTCTAGGGCCCCCGAATTTGTTACTGGTACCGAGGGGATTTGTCTCGTCGTTGTACGCCATAATATAATACTAATACTAATATAATATAGGGAGAAATTATAACACCTAATGTTTTTAATTTTTAATGCAGCCAATGGCCATGTACTTTTCTTTTCAGGATGGGTCAGGGAAGGGATATTATCAGAGAAAGAAGCATTCACATCACGCATGATAGCAAAATGGAATTGGCCTACCATTTAACTAAGGACATCTATACGAAAAGGTCAATATCCTTCAACGCAAAACTAAAACATTACTGCAGTGTCATCCGTCCAGAGGTCTTGCATGCTTCTGAATGCCTCACGACGAACAAAAAAGGCTTGGTCGAGAAACTGGAGGCCAAAGAAAGTAAAATTTTGAGAAAGATATTGGGTTCCATCAAAGACAATGGGGAATACAGAAGACGGCATAACCATGACCTATATACTCATGTGGAGAAGATAAGCAACGTCATCCGGAAGAGGAGGTTACCATTTCTTGGGCATGTGAAACGATTGAGCCCAGCGAGACTGACCAACCGCAACATAACTTACTTTCAGGAGAGGAAAGCAAAATGGGCCTGGTTCATTGAACTGGATAAAGATCTGAAAGAAGTGGAGATTACACCAACAGACATTCAGGAGCGTTCCCCACTCAAAAGGAAACTTCAAGCTTGTAAAGGTTTCCAAGAAAAACCGAAGCAGAAAACGGGAAAGATTTGGACCCAGGAACGGAAGGATATCCACCGAGAACGAATGCGGGCGTACAGGGCAAACATCAAAACCAGTAGGAGACGGTTGGAATGACGCGGTCCATAGATGGCCTATACGAAATGAATGAATGAATGAATGAATGAATAATACGGGGATAGGAATATAATAGACCTGCCGTACCACACCCGCAGGTGTAAATCGCGTGAAAAAATTCTAGAGTACCCCTTGATCCCCTTAAGCGCATATACGTATTGATGAATTTTACGGCTCAATTTGGTCCGTGATAACCTTCTAGCCGTTTGCAAACTTTCACACTAATGTAATTAATGGAATTGCATTGCGTCTTACAGCAATAGATGGACCTCTGAGAATCCGTTGGCATGGCTACTGGCTTGCATTCGTTCATTAGTTTATTAAATTAAATTATTTTGCTGGGAATATCTCAAAAACGGTTGGTCTTCGGTCCTTAAAATGTGGTTTTTGGGGCCCCGAGTTTTGTCTCTCACATTGAGGGGCTGAAAATGAGTTTTGTCTCGTCCTTCTACGCCTATTTCAGCATGTATTTTAAGGGGGCCTTTTATGAGAGGTACGGAGAAGAGTTACATCTCAACTCAATGATTAGTGTCGTGCCTCTGATGGATATCTGTACCAAATTTTACGTTGATACACCCAGTCGTTCTCGAGTTATAAGGGAACAAATTTGTCCACAGACAAACAAACAAACAAACAAACAGACAGACAGACAATAATTTTATTTTCGCGCGCATCCGTCACAAAACAGTCTGAAACGCGTAAACAACTCAAATTTCCGTATAAATTCAGAGAAAAATACACAAATTTTCATTTTTATATAGAGAGAGATATACTAAACCGCTCGGTGTTGACCGCGTTTTATTGCACAGATTTTGGTTTTACTCGCTAACCGTTGGAGATATACGAAAAGTGATAAGGAACTTTCGGATAGAAAATTAAATGTTAAAGCTCATGTATACCATCAAAAGTTTGCTATTTCTTAGCGTTCTCTTTTTATTTGATAAGGAAATATGAAATTTTGAAACTAAAGGGTGTAGTGACGTCACAAATGTCAGTTTTACTCGCTAACTGATGGAGATACACGAAAAGTGATAAGGACCTTTCGGATAGGAAATGAAATTTCAAAGCTCGTGTGTGCCATCAAAAGTTTGCTATTTCCTACCGTTATTTTTTTATTTGATATGGAAATAGGAAATTTTGAAACCAAAGGGTCTAGTGACGTCACTAAAATGGTCGCCATTTTTTAAAAGTGCAAAATTTCGAAATATAAAGTATCCTATATGTAAACCTGGTAAATCAGCTACATCCGTGCAAAATTTCATTTAAATCGGACCAGTGGTTCTTGCGTTATTGAGTAACACACAGACAGACAGACAGACACACACCATCTCATTTTTAGCCTATTTTCAATTTTGAAAAAATAGGCTTATGAGATCACCTTTTGTCCGTGTGTGTGTGTGTGTGTGTGTGCCCCCCCCCTAATAAAATCTAAACGGCTGGAGCGATTTCAATGAAACTCGGTAAGTTCATAGAGCTATTCCCGGTGACCTCGACCGTGCCCTTCAAATTTTGTTACGTGTCACCAATCCAACATGGCGGCTGTGCGAAATATTTCACTAGCATGCAATATCTCCGAAACTATTACCGATATCGCCCTGAAATTGTGTACGGTGATAAAGTGCACTACTAGAAGTTCACCTATGAGACTTTCAAAAACCTGGAGACTACAAAACCAACATGGCGGCCAAGCGAATTTGAGACTTTTAAATATACTTTTCTCGCGATTTAACTATCCAAACGTAATGAAACTTGGTACAGCAATTGTTTATACACATTGTAATGCACTGGAGTCTAATTTAGTTCAATTGTTTACATAACCTCAAAATGGCGGCTGTGCGAAATATTTCACTGACATTCTATATCTCCGAAACTATTACAGATATCACCCTGCAATTTTGTACGGTGATAAAGGGTACTGATACAAGTTTACCTATGTATATTTCATAAACCTGTAAAGTACAAAACGAACATGGCGACCAAGCGAATTTGAAATATTTTAATAGACTTTTCTCGTGATTTAACTCTCTGAGCGCAGTGAAATGTGTTACTGTAAATGATTTTGCAGATTGTAATGCACTGCCATCTAATTTAATTCAATTGTTTACATAACCTCAACATGGTGGCTGTGCGAAATTTTAAAATTAAGTTTTTATTTCTTGTGTCGTAATCATGCGATCGAAGTGAAAGTTTGAATAATGAACCTAGGCAATAATTGTCCTTGAATGGCACATAACTCTATGGCCTATACATATAACAATCCTAAATGGCGAGATTCCGAAATATTTAGACGGTTCTCAATATCTATGAATCTTTTACAGCAACCAAACTGAATTTTTTTATGTTCATAGAGACTATGAACATATGTTCACCTATAGGACTTTCAGTAAGCTGGTGAGCACAAATCCAACATGGCGGCGACGCAAAGTATACATATTTAAATGGACGTTTCTCGCGAATTAACTATCCGAGTGCCGTGAAACGTTGCACGTTAAATGCTTATACAAATATTGATCCACTGGCATCTAATTTATTTCAATATTGTTTGCATAATCACAAGATGGCTGCTGTGCGTAATTTTAAAATCTCGTTTTTACTTCTTGTGTTCTAATCATGCGATTGAAGTTTGAATACCACACGTACACAATAATCTTAATGTAATAGTACAAAAATAAAAATCCATCCTGGCGACCATCTGAAATATTTAGACGGTTCTCAATATCTACGAATCTGTTACAGCAATTAAACTGAAATTTTGTATGTTGATAGAGGCAATTAACATGAGCAGGATATATGAAAATAGGCTATACAGTTCTTCACGGAACTACTTGTTATATATTAGTATGATGATGAGCTTTATAGAATACCCAGTTGCATGAATATAGCTTTGCCACTGCAGGCTGCATACTAGAACAAGAAATAGAAAATAAAAGAATAATAAGGTAAGTAAAATGCAGAAGGAAAATAATGCCCTCAACACTTGAAGAAAGAGAATTAAAGGACTTGGAAAAAAGAAGAGCCATGAAAGGCAGATAGTAAAATGGAAGAGGACAATTTCCGACCTAGCGTCACTGGAAAATGGGGAGAAATCAGACCCAAACTGGAGTCCCTCGTGGTCGCCAAATCCCAAACTCAACAGCCGTGAGCCCTTCAGGGTGCAGCACTGTCCAGAGTGTTCCATAAGTGGTGGGGTTACACACACCCTGCCTCCTTTAGGGCCATGCGCAGAAGGCAGAAATAGGCCTACTTTGGGAAAAGGTCTAACCCATCGAAGAAAGAGGGATCAGGAAAGATGAGGTAAGGGCCAATTAAGGCGGGAAAATGAAAGGCCTCGGATACCTTAATACTGCAGAGGTTGGAAGAGAACATGAGTTGACGAAGGGAGGTCGTCAGGAATGATGACAAGGGAGAAGCCCGGCATAAGAGAGTGGAAGCAATGCTGGACTCAGCTGGGATCCCTTGGTCACTAGTCGAGAGTCCATGGGGAAGCAAGATGAGAGTAGACAACGATGCACGTAAGTAGAAGCAATGCTGGACTCAGCTGGGATCCTGCGGTCGCAAGACATGAGTCCCTGGGAATGCCAGATTAGAGTGGAGCACGATGCATCTAAGTGGAAGCAGTGGAATGCCAGACTCAGCTGGGATCATATGGTCGCTAGACATGAGTCCCTGGCGAAGCCAGAATAGAGTAGGCCATGGTGAAAGTAAGTGGAAGCAATGCTGGACTCAGCTGGAATCCCGTGGTCGCTAGACATGAGTCCCTGGGGAAGCCAGATTACAGTGGAACTCTATGCACCTCAGTGAAAACAATGCTAGACTCAGCTGGGGTCCCGTGGTCGCTAGACATGAGTCCATGAGGAAGCCAGATTAGAGTACAGCACGATGCACCTAAGTGGAAGCAATGCTGAACTCAGCTGGGGTCCCGTTGTCACTATTCATGGGCCTCTGGGGAAGCCAGATTAGAGTAGGCCTCGGTGCAAGTAAGTGGAAGCATTGCTGGACTCAGCTGTGGTCCCTTGGTCGCTAGTCATGAGTCCCTGAGGAAGCCAGATTACAGTAGACCACGATGCATGTAAGTGGACGCGATGTTATGATCCACAAGTTGTGGGCCCCTGAGAATAACCATAGCAGGTTAGCTAATAGAAGCTCAACAGGTGTAGCAGTTCCATGCTAATGTGACAAGAACTGTTATTCCAGCATCTATAATAACACGTTATTACACGTTCCCTACTAGCTTATTACTACAGTGTGAGAGTGGAGTCGGGATATATAACAACTCTCCTTAAGAGAGGAGTAGTTATAGCCGCCAACGCGAAATAACTAGGTCACTAGCCTCTAATGACTGAGCTTCTATGCCCAAGATCACGGGTTGAAACCCGGCCGAAGCCGTCGGATTTTTAAGAACGTTAAAAATCCCTCAGTATGTCTTCCCTCGGAGGGGAAAAAAGCAGGCGGTCCCACGCCATAGATTTATGGCATGAAGAAGAACCTTCCACTAACTACACTCGTGGAAGCTAGAATGTGTAGGTTAGTTTGATAACGCCGCCAGGACTGCGATGGCATTTAGTAGCTACGTCCGCAGCTAGGTGTCGCAGACGGTAGCATTTGGTGCCAAAAGCAGGGACTACTTGGAAAAAATAATCGTCTGCAGGGGACTGCCTGTGTTTTGAGCAAGTGTGATTTCACTGAGCGACAGAGGTATTGTGGCGAAGTGCCGTGTGAGTTACGAAATCAAGTGACATTGGTTCCCAGCTCGTGGACAGCGAAGCAGCGTGTAGCAGGTTATCGTAGGTAACTATAGTTTGTGTACATAAGGAAGATGTGCAGATAGTTTCTGTCAAGGCCACCGGACTCATTAGGACGGATTAACTTCTGTGGTTTGTTGACAAGAGAAAGGGGGCAAGAGCTCTCCATAAGGAATAGACTTGAGGAAACTGGAGTAAGGTTCTAATTGCTTGTATTTGCTGATGAGTAGTGTATCTTTCTGGCCGCAATAAAGTTAATTATTTCTTTAAAGGAACAATCTGTGTTGTGCTTCAACCCACCGTAATCCAGTTAACAAAAGTGCCACTAGGGGGGTGGCACGTAACAACTGGTGTCAGAAGCCGGATTACGAATTCAAGCACAAGCACAACACCTGACGGTCCTGGTTTCAAAACCCGAGCAGGTCATTTCACTCTAATTTTCCTGTGAGTGCATGCCCATTACAAGACAAACAACCAAAATGGAAGCGCAATTTGCAGCATTGCTAGAAAAGTTAAGTGCTATGGAAGCCAAGATGGAAGACGACCAGAAGAAGATGGAGGACGGCCAGAAGAAGATGGAGGACGGCCAGAAGAAGTTAGCAGAGGACCTGAAGGACGGCCTGAATAAGTTAGCAGAGGACCTAACCGCCAAATTTCTGGATGGCCAGAAAAATCTGGAAGAGTGTCTGCTGACGAAATTAGAGGAGAGCCAAAGGAAATTAGAACAGGGCCTACGTGAGGAACGCGCAGCAGTGGAAAAGAAGTTCGACGCCTTACAAGTGGAAGTTGCTGAGCTGCGCCAACGCCCGCTGATGGGGGTGGAGGAGAAATTCAACACCTTACAAAAGGAAGTTGCCGAGCTGCGCCAGCGCCCACTGACGGGGGTGGAAGAGAAATTCAACGCTCTACAAGAGGAAGTTGCCGAGCTGCGCCAACGCCCGCCCACCGTTACACCGGGAATATCAGGAACGAGACATAGCAGAGTGACGCCCCCAACCTTCGACGGAAAGGTCCCGTGGAGCACCTACTTACGTCAGTTCGAGGCGACCTGTTCCATAAATAACTGGAACAACACAGAAAAGGCTACAGCTCTCATTGTAGCGCTGCGAGGTGACTCCCTTAACGTCCTTCAGGCCATCCCGACTGGACCCCAGGACTGCGCTTCACTGATCGACCATATGGAGTCCCGATATGGAGATAGCCATCTTCAGCAGGCCTACCAGATGCAGCTCCGGACCCGGGTACAGAAGAACGCGGAAACCCTGCAGGAGTTCGAGATGGACATCGCACGCCTCGTAAGGCTTGCCTATCCAACAGCGCCGGCCGACTTTCTGGAACAGATTGCGACGCAGACCTTCACCGACGGGCTACGGGACTCGGACACTCAACAGGCGCTGCGACTCGCGCGCAATAAGACCCTGGCAGATGCGCTGAGCCACGCACTTGAATTCGAGACGGCAAAACAGGCATCTAGAATGCACGCGCGGGTGCGTCAAGTGGACGTCGATGAACCAGCAAAAACCAACGAGACCAAGCTCCTGGCCGACGAATTGATGGAGGCGCTAACCCGTTTCTTCGATAATCGCGGCATTACCAGCAACGACACAGCCGGAAGACAACCGGAGAGATGGCCCGGAAGAGGACAACCGACCTGCTGGGCTTGAGGTAAGAAAGGCCACCTGAGCAAAGACTGCAGTGATCGCCGCCGCCGAGGGTATCCGACGGGAAATCAGTCGTCTGAAAACCGCGCGGCACAGGGAAACGAGTATTAGCCAGCATTGGGGGGCAAAGGTTGGCTTGTGACAGTCGTCAAGCCCCGGCAGTCCAAGTGCGTGTGACGAAGTTACGGAGGGACAATAGCAGCCTGATGGTCGACGGAGTCGTCAACGGAGTGAGCTGGCCCATGCTGATCGACACGGGAGCGTCGAGGACCATCATCAATCCCACCGTGATCCCGAAGTGGAGAGTGCAACCCACACAAAGGAACCTCCAGCTAATAACCGCGACCGGAGAGACCGCACCGGTACATGGCGAAGCATCACTGGAGCTCGTCACTGGTCGATGGGCGGTGAAGCATCCAGTGCTTGTGGCTGACGTATCAAACGAAGTGATCATCGGACTGGACTTCCTGGTCCAGAACAACATCATCTTGGACCTGAGTACCAACACTCTGCACTTTTGGACGTGAGGAACTTGGTTTGCAACCAGGTCACGAGGCCGTCACTTTACGACGAGTAAGGCTGAGAGAGGACGTCATCGTTCCCGCCAGGACGGAGGTCAGCGCCGCCGTAATTGTCGACGGAACTGCTGAGGGGGTGGCGGCTGTCATCGAGCCCAAATATGAGGACATCCAGACAAAAGGATTGCTAGTTGCCAAGACCCTCATCAACACGACGTCTCGGCCGTACGTCCGCCTGTCCAACCTGAATGACTACGACATTACGGTTCACCGGGACACCAACCTAGGAGTCTGCGAGCCCGTCACCTGGATTGCCCGCATCACAGATTCGACGGACGGACACATGCAGACGGACAACCGAAGAAGACGCGCACTGCCAGAAGAACTACAGAAGCTGTACCAAGGATCCCAGGACCATTTAGACGAGGAACAATCACGCCAACTTCAGGACCTGCTACGCGAATTCCAGGACGTCTTCTCCGTGGGGAGCAAAGACTTTGGCAGGACAAGCTTGGTCCAGCACAGAATCGACGTTGGGGACAGCGCACCGATTAGGGCCCCATTCCGACGTGTCCCGCTCGCCAAGCAAGCCGAAGTCGACCGGATGGTAGAAGAGATTAAGGAGCAAGGGGTGATCGAGCCATCACATAGTCCTTGGAGTTCTCCGGTCGTGCTTGTGAAGAAGAAGAACGGTTCCACCAGGTTCTGCGTGGACTACAGGCGGGTGAACGACGTCACGAAGAAAGACAGCTACCCTCTACCCCGGATCGACGACACGCTGGACACCATATCTGGTTCAAGATGGTTCTCCACCTTGAATTTGAAGAGTGGCTACGGGCAGGTGGAGGTCCACCCTAAGGACCGTGAGAAAACGGCGTTCTCTGTGGGCAGCGGGCTCTGGCAGCTCACCGCCATGCCATTCGGTCCGTGCAACGCCCCTGCGACCTTCGAAAGGCTAATGGAGTCCATTCTGAGGGGACTACACTGGAAGACCTGCCTGGTCTACCTAGACGACGTCATCGTTCTGGGGAGAAGCTTCGAGGAGCACTACAGCAACCTGAAGGAGATCTTGACGAAGCTACGGGCTGCCCAGCTGAAGTTGAGCCCCAAGAAGTGTCAGCTCTTCCAGAAGCGGGTCCAGTACCTTGGGCATATCGTCTCCTAGGAAGGGGTGCGCACCGATCCAGAGAAGACCGCAGCTGTGAGGGAGTGGCCAGTTCCGAAGGACAAGTCCCAACTACGAAGCTTCCTGGTCGCTTCGTGAGGGGATTCGCCGACATCGCCAAACCTTTACATTGACTGACTGAGAAGGACCAACTCTTCAAATGGACAGCAGAATGCCACAGTGCCTTCGAACAACTCAAGCAGGCTCTGTGCACTGCGCCTATTCTGGCCTACCCCAGACCTGGAACAAGGTTCATCGTCGATACCGATGCCAGTGACTTTGATATAGGGGGAATCCTGTCGCAAATAGTGGACGGCGAGGAGAGAGTAGTGGCCTACTTCAGGAAAGCCTTGTCAAAGCCAGAGAGGAACTACTGCGTCACCAGGAAGGAACTGCTCGCCATCGTGAAGACCATCGAACACTTCCACAAGTACCTGTACGGGCAAGAATTTCTCATCAGGACTGACCATGCATCCCTGCGGTGGCTCCTGAACTTCAAACAGCCCGAGGGTCAAGTCGTGCGGTGGTTAGAGAGGCTTCAACAGTACAACTTCGAGATACAGCACAGGAAAGGCCAACTGCATTCTAATGCCGACGCCCTGTCACGAAGACCGTGCCCCGAAGACTGCACCTTCTGTACTAGGAGGAAGGAGAACACCGGGATACAGTGCCGACGGACTACTGTGGAACTTCAAGGGAACTGGAGCCGCGAATATTTCACGCGGGCACAAGCTGAAGATGATGACCTGGGACTGATAGCCGAATGGAAGAGGGCCTGTGTCCCCAGACCCGGGTGGAACATTGTGAGTGACTGCAGCCCAAAGTTTAAGTCCTACTGGGTGCAGTGGGACTCGCTGATTGTAAGGGATGGCCTCATCTGCCGCGCCTGGGAGAGCACCGACGGGAAGACATCTCGGGAACAAGTCGTCGTTCCAAAAGCTATGACGGAGGAAGTCCTGAAGAAAGTCCATGGAGGATCATCTGGTGGACACCTAGGGATAAAGAAGACCCTGGAGAAGCTGAGAGAGCGGTTCTACTGGATCGGATGCCGAACTGACGTGGAGAACCACTGCGCGAGGTGCCACGATTGCGCAGCCAGCAAGGGCCCAGAACGAAGACGACGGGGTCCACTGAAGACCTACAACGTGGGCGGTGCCATGGAGAGAGTGGCCATCGATGTTGCTGGGCCATTCCCGTTAAGCGAGTCAGGGAACCGCTACATATTGGTCGTCAGCGACTACTTTACCAAATGGCCGGAGGCGTATGCCCTCCCTAACCAAGATGCCGCGACGATCGCAGAGACCCTGGTGAAGGAATTCGTCAGCCGGTACGGAGTACCCCTGGAGCTGCACTCCGACCAAGGGAGGAACTTCGAGTCGCAGGTGTTCCAGAACCTATGCCAGCTGCTGGGAATCCGGAAGACAAGGGCAACGCCGCAACCCCTCAGTCCGACGGGATGGTAGAGTGATTCAATCGCACCATCGAGAACCATCTCCGAATAGTTGTCAGCGAGCACTAGAGGGATTGGGACAAACATTTTCCACTATTTCTCCTGGCCTACCGCGCCGCCGTGCATGAAGCCACTGGGTGCACACCAGCCCGGGCCATGTTTGGGAGGGAGCTCCGTCTACCTGTCGATCTTGCCTTCGGCCGACCTGGGAATGATCCGGTCCCAGTAAGCCAGTATTGACAAGAACTGGTCGACCAACTGGAGGACGTGTATGCGTTCGCGAGGAGGAAACTGCGGATCGAGACCGACCGAATGAAGACCCGATACGACCAACAGACGGATGCCGGCGGATTCCACGAGGACGACCTGGTCTGGCTCTTCAACCCATTACGGAAGAAAGGCCAGTCACCCAAACTGCAGAAGTCCTGGGAGGGCCCGTACCGAGTCGTGAAAAGGATCAACGATGTCGTCTACAGGATCCAGCGGAGCCCGAGGGCGAAGATGAAGATCGTGCATCGAGATCGCCTGGCAGCCTACGAAGGGACACAGACGCAACGATGTCGTCTACAGGATCCAGCGGAGCCCGAGGGCGAAGATGAAGATCGTGCATCGAGATCGCCTGGCAGCCTACGAAGGGACACAGACGGACCAATGATTGATCGGGACGATCAGCCTTTTAGGAAGGGGGTGGTGTTACGGCTGTGAGTTTGTTTCATCGCTCGCCGCATGAGTCACAACTGCCCCAGGGCTGGGCTGTGCTCTGCCTCAGTGTATTGTGTGCGCCTTATGCAACAGGACTACTAGGACAAAGGGATGGTCCAGAATATTCGTGACTCAGCCAGTGATGGAAACCTCGAGAAGCCGTGAACCCTGGATGGGTCTAGAAGCATTTATTGAGTCACCGGCCTGCTATATAAGAGCGACCTGTCAAACAGTGTGTGTGTTTTTTTTTACGAGCTAGTGCGAGCGTTTATCCTGAGTGACAGAAGTGTGGTGACTTGTGAAACCCCTAGTGAAGACGATTCTCTTGACAGCGAGGGAGTGAGAAGCATACAGGGGACTGCCTGTGTTTTGAGCGAGTGTGATTTCACTGAGCGACAGAGGTATTGTGGCGAAGTGCCGTGTGAGTTACGAAATCCAGTGACATAGGTTCCCAGCTCGTGGACAGCGAAGCAGCGTGTAGCAGGTTATCGTAAGTAACTGTAGTTTGTGTACATAAGGAAGAGGTGCAAGTAGTTTCTGTCAAGGCCACCGGACTCATTAGGACAGATTAACTTCTGTAGTTTGTTGACAAGTGAAAGGGGGCAAGAGCTCTCCATAAGGAAGAGACTTGAGGAAACTGGATTAAGGTTCTAATTGCTTGTATTTGCTGATGAGTAGTGTATCTTTCTGGCCGCAATAAAGTTAATTATTTCTTTAAAGGAACAATCTGTGTTGTGCTGCAACCCACCGTAATCCAGTTAACAAAAGTGCCACTAGGGGGGTTGCACGTAACAGTATTGTAGTTAACAGGATTCAGAAAGTCTCATGGGTGAAATTGTAGAAGTGATCTTTGTACAAAATTTCGGAGATATAGAATGTCGATGAAATATTTCGCACAGCCGCCATGTCGGATTGGTGAGACGTAATGAAATTTGAAGGGCATGGTCGGAGTAGGCCGTATTAGTACTATGACCTTACCAAGTTTCATTGAAATCGCTTTAGCCGTTAGTTGAAGTTATTAGGGGGACACTCGCACATACGCACACACATATACCCTCTCACGGACAAAAAGTGATCTCATAAGCCCATTTTTAGCCTATTTTCTATTTTGAAAAAATAGGCTTATGAGATCACCTTTTGTCCGTGTGTGTGCGTGTGTGTGTGTGTGTGTGTGTGTGTGATTCGTGAGTGTGTCCCCCCTTATAAAATATAAACGGCTGGAGCGATTTCAATGAAACTCGGTAAGTTCATAGCACTATTCTGGGCGTCCCCGACCGTGCCCTTCAAATTTTGTTACGGCTCACCAATCCAACATGGCGGCTGTGCGAAATATTTCACCAGCATTCAATATCTCCGAAACTATTAGCGACATTACCCTGACATTTTGTGTGGTGATAAAGGGAACTACTATAAGTTCACTTATGTGACCTTTGAAAACCTGGTAACTACAAAACCAACATGGCGGCCAAGTGAAGTTGCGACTTTTAAATAGACGTTTCTCGCGATTTAACCAACCAAACGCAATGAAACATGGTACAGTATATGTTTATCTAAATTGTAATGCACCGACATCTAACTTCGTTCAATTGTTTACATAACCACAAGATGGCGGATGTGCGAAATATTTCACCGGCATTCTATATCTCTGAAACTATTACCGGTATCTCCCTGAAATTTTGTACGGAGATAAAGGGCACTACTGGAAGTCCATCTATAAGGCTTTCAAAAACCGGTTAACTACAAAACAAACATGGCGCCAAGCGAATTTGAAAATTTTAAATAGTCCTTTCTCGCGATTTAATGTTCCAAACGCAATGAATTCCGGTACAGGAAATATTTATACACATTGTAATGCACTGGTATCTAATTTAGTTCAATTGTTTACATAACCTCAAGATGGCGGCTGTGCGAATTTTAAAATTAAGTGTTTATTTATTGTGATGTAGTCATGCGATCGAAGTGAAACTTTGAATAATGAACCTACGCAATAATTTTCCTTTAATAGTACATGACTCTATGGCCTATACATTTAACAATCCAACATGGCGACCATCCGACATATTTAGACGGCTCAGAATATCTACGAGTCTATTATAGCAATCATACTGAATGTTTTAATGTTCATAGGGGCTATGAACTTAAGTTCACCTATAAGACTTTAAATAACCTGGTGATCACAAATCCAACATTGTGGCGACGCGAAATATAAATATTCACATGGACGTTTCTCGCAATTTAACCATCCGAGTGCAGTGAAACTAGGTACAGTAAATCCTTATACGAATGGTAATCCACTGGCATCTAATTTATTTCAATTGTTTCCATAACCTCAAGATGGCAACTGTGCGAAATTTTAAAATCTCCTTGTTACTTCTTGTGTCCTAATTATGCGATTGAAGTTTGAATACTACACGTACACAATAATCTGCATGTAACAGTACATAACTCTAGGACCTACATATGTAAAATCCAACATGGCGACCATCCGAAATATTTAGTCGGTTCTCAATATCTACGAATCAATTACAGCAATCAAACTGAAATTGTGTATGTTGATAGTGGCAATTAACATAAGTAGGATATATGAACATAGGCTGTATAGTTCTTCACGGAACTACTTGTTTCATAAAATGAAAATAGGCTAAAAGCATACATAAAATGAAAACAACCCGCTGAATTTGTTAGCTCAAAAGTAATTTACTCCTATTTGATATAGAAATTAAAGTGGCATCTCTCTGACCACTGACTATAGTAGTTATTGTCATAAACTGACTTCATTTACACTGTGCACCCATCAAAAACATTTCTTAAATACAGTAGGCCCAAGTGCAAGGAGCTGATGACCACAATGTATACAGGCCTTAAAAAGAATAACAAATACTAATTACCCCACTGGTGTGCACGTGGTTTTATATTTTCGACAATGTGCCATTTGAGTGAAATAACCTTTCCCTGGAGTTCTGGAATCTTCTCCCAAGGTTCTTCCTTATTGTCGAGCCCTTAGGTCAAGGATTCTCACGTAACCGGTCATTATTCTTGCGTTTTACTACATATCCATTCAAGAAGATATAGATATTGCTTCCTTACTGCGCACCGCGGGAGTAGAAGGTACAGTTCACGCCATAGTTTCTTGCCGGTGAGGCCTGAATGCGCATTGGGATTCCGTAGAGTCCGCGAGCCTCAAATTCTAGGGCATGCGCGTTGATACGAAAATTTTCAGGCTTGGCCGGGTCACAATTTATTTAGAGTATGGTTTTACAATAATAATAATATCGTATGGCCTCGGGTGCCCGGTGCAAGCTTTGTAATTTGACACGGAGAGGCTAGCTTGCATGTCGAATTTCGTTGTTCCTTGAATCACTATGAAAGTCAAGGAGGTTAGACAATAGATATCTTAGCTCCTTGAACACTATAGCGCTTTCTAGTAGAGAAATGAGGAACTTTGTGTTGGCGGAAACTCCCGAGATTAATTTTGCCATTATGAACTCGGCCTACTGAATTCAAATGGGTTATTTGACATGCTAACATCGTATGACATGCGTATCGTATTTTTGCGGCCTTTCAAAAATCACTTACCACGGCCAGGGGCGAACCTGCAATCTTGGGGTTAGTAGACCGAAGCGCTATCCACTCACCCACCGTGGCAAGCTTATGGTTTCACAGATACAATATGTACGCAGATGATAATTAGTTTAGGAAAGGAAGACAAACTATATATTTATATCTAAATTGTTTATGTAAGTAATTGTCTCCGGTGATCCATGAGCGAAATCAGTGACGTTGACAGTGTACTTTCTTTTAGGGCACTTGGTGATGATATGCTGGATGGTCTGCTTAGGGACACCACAATCACAGTTAGGTGAAGAAATTATTTTCCATTTATAATGGAAGTTTGCACAGTTGCCATGACCCGTACGAATCCTGTTGAGAGTTGACCATGTTTTCCGAGGAAACTCAAATCCGCGTGGCAGCGATGATCCAATGCGTGGTAAGGTTGATCCAGGCCTAGTATCCTGTCTTCTCTGCCATTCTTTAGTTATGTTGAAGTTGGTATTCTCCAAGTCTATTGCAGTTTTGTTGATGGATTTAAGAGATCGTAGACGATGGGTCACAATCATTATATAAGGTGCGTTCAAAAAGTAACGAGCCGGAGGCTGGAATGCGCAAACCGGTGACGACATCGGCTAATCGTTGCGTGTGTAACGAGGTGTGATTCCGACCAGAGCGTGGAAGGTCACAGCCAGTCGCAAGAGGGCACGCGTACACGTCACGTGACGATACAAAGCGAACAGGAGCATGCATCAATCGTCCAACCAAGACCAAGACCAAGACCAAGACAGTAGGCCATTCGACATGCTTCCTGGTGTGGTTGAAGACCCATTGGGCACATACTTTCCGCAAGTGCAGTCGTTCCTTCATGATGGTGTGCACACTTCCGACGCTCAATCCGACCATGGCGGCTATGGTGTTCACTGTCACTCGGCGGTCCTGGGTAATGAGTGCAACAACCAGCTGGACGTTGTCATCGGTAATGCAGGGGGTGCCCCAGACTTGGCATCATCGGCTAACCACACCCGTTCTTCCTTGAAGCGCTTGTGCCACGCCTTGACCCTTGCAAGGGACATGCAATGTTCGCCGTACACTTGTGACATTCGGCGATGAATATCCGTTCCCCCTACTCCTTTCGCTGTCAGAAACCGAACAACACCTCTTTGCTCTTCGTTTGACGCCACCATGTCACTGTTTGCAATGCGACTGACAGCGTTGGACGATTGATGCCTGCTGCTGCTTGCATTGTATCGTCACGTGACGTGCACGCGTGCCCTCTAGCGACGGGCTGTGACCTTCCACGGTCTGGTCGGAACCACACCTCGATACACACGCCTCGATTAGCCGATGTCGTCGCCGGTTTGGGCATTACAGCCTCTGGCTCGTTATATTTAGACCCTTGGGCAGAAATTTATTTATTTATTTACTTATTTATCAATATGAAGGAACACAGGCACCAGCCCAAATACATTCCTTCTTGACATTATCTGATTAAATAACAACATGTATCAGTGGAAAATAGAGAAAACAGATTACACAAATTACACAAATGAAGAACAGAACATAAATACTACAAAGGAGATCGTGAAAATATAAACCATAAAATGAAAACAAAACTTTACAAAGTAGAAAAAAAGAATATACAAAAATAATGGAGAAAAGAGTATCCAGTATTCAAGGAACAGCTGCTTTTACTTGTTTATTGAATAAGTTAGTGCCAGCGAATAAATCTACTTGAACATCAATTGAATTATAAAATGATAATATTTTACCTAAAGGCGAATTAGAATGGTGAACACTTTTAGATCTTGGGATGTGAAAGAGTGCTTGCTGTCGAGATCTTACTTGTGGTACATGAAAAGTGATGAATTGAATTAATTCTTGGCAGTCAACTTTTCCAGTTAAAATTTTCCTCAGCAGTTGCAAAGAACTTAACGACCTTCTACTTTTCAAGGACTTGAAATTGATCAAATTTCGTAAAAACTGAGTCGAAGTATCAAATGGACAAAATACATTGAACGTCTTATAATACATGTATCTTAGAAATTTATTTTGCACAATCTCAATGTGATGAATTTGATCTTTATAAAAGGGATCCCAGATTACTGCTGAATATTCTAACTTGCTTCGAACTAAACTTTCATACAACTTAACAATTACTCCAGTTTTAGTAAATAATTTGGAGTTTCTAATGACAAAACCAAGCATCTTGTTGGCCGAACTAATTATATTTGCAATATGGTTATTAAAGGTTAATTTGCTGTCATAAATAATTCCTAAATCATTTATCGACGGTACAATTTCGAGTGCTGTTTCTCCAATACAATATTTAGGATTTATATACTCCTTCTTCCTTGTAAATACCATGACTTTACATTCTTTTACATTAAGGACTAAATTATTACTAACACACCAAGCTACAATATTATTAACATCCCTCTGAAGGTCATTCTCGTCTCTCAAGTTGTAAATGGTCTTATATAGCTTTACATCGTCAGCAAACAATAAGCAGTCAGAGTAACATAGAATATTAGGCAAATTATTAACCAAAATTAGAAATAGAAGAGGCCCAAGATTAGATCCTTGTGGGACACCAGAAGAACTAACAAAATTACCTGAAATTTCACTTCTGAAACAAACAAATTGCTGTCTAAATTTCAAGTAGGAGCATAACAATTGAAGTAATGGTTTAGCAACTCCAAACTGGTACAGCTTTGTCACCAGAATTTTATGGTCTACTTTGTCGAATGCCTTTTCTAAATCCATGTATATCACGTCAGTTCTTCTATTGGTATCTAATGCATTGTAAACCTTTTGAGTAAAACCCAGCAAATTTGTAATAACTGATCTGCCGGGCATAAAGCCATGCTGATATTGTGAGAGCTCAACCTTAATATGATTGTAAATCTTAGAATATAAAATGTGCTCATATACTTTTGCTATAGCATTTATCACTGAGACAGGGCGGTAGTTCGATATCATTTCAGAGTTGCCTCCCTTTAGGATTGGAATAATTCTAGACATTTTCCACTTTCCAGGAAAGCTTGACGTCTTTAAAGAAAGATTAAAGATGAAGGCCAACTGAGAAACCAATAAGTCCACACAGCCCTTGATTATGTAAGGTGGTATGCCATCAGGCCCACAGGATTTCTTAGGCTTTAATTTTCTATTTATAGTTGTTCTTACTTTATCCACCGTTATGTGAGTCACGTTCAGCATATCAACCCTGGGCAAAACAGGAAATTCATTCAAAGACAAATGATCCACGTTATAAGTAAAATTCGTTTTGATATATACTGAAGAGAAATACTCAGCAAACCCATCTGCAATACTTCCAGCTGTATAATGATTTCCGCTTAATATAAATGTGTAGTCGCGTGTACGTGTTCCCGCTTGCTTTTAACACACGTCCAAAACTGATTAATGTTATTCTTAACTCCATTTTCCAGACTATGAATGTAAACAGCATAAGCCATTCGTAATTTTGTTTTTAGTTCCGATCTAAGCTGTCTAAATCTTTCATCATAATATTTCGAAAAACGTCTTTTTGCAGCACACTTTTTCTTAATTTTTATGGTTTGGATAATATCTCGAGAGAACCATACTGGATATTTGGATTTTCGAGTGAATTTCTGCTTAGGTACACAATTTTCAAAACATTTGTAGCATGAAGAATAAAAGAAATCAACAGCATGATCAACATCCTTAAATGTGTACAGTAAACTCCAGTCTAAATCTCGTATGTTGCAATAGAGTCTCAAAAAATCAGCCTTTTTGAAGTTGTAATATTCACGATTAATTCTAGGAAGCAATGGAACCTTTTTAATGGGTGGTATTGCTAAATAAAGTGCAGGGTGATGTAAGTCTTCAGGTACCAACGGGAATTCTTCGTGCTTTAAATCAATTTGAATATTACCTAAAACCAAATCCAATGTCTTGAAATTAGAATTTTGAATATTGTTGTGCGATGATAATCCAAGATACGAGATGAACTGGAATAAACGACGACAGACCGTGGACCCTTCATTAAAATTATAACCAGCGTTGCTAATTTCAGGTACGTTGAAATCGCCCACGATCAGGCAGTCAGATGTTATAAGACTATCAACGTTTTCAATGTAATTAAAGTATCCTTCATATACAGAGAGTTTAGAGGAGGGGGTAATGTAAACAACATTTATGAATAATTTACGAGTATGACCCTGAATGTAAAGAGTTAAGGATTCGCATTGTTGTTCATTATAGATAGAGCATAATTTGGATGTATACCCCTTTTTGACTGCTACGGCTACTCCTCCACCTCTAGACTTCCCAGATATAAACATATCCCTATCATTTCTGAACATTACATAACGATCATCGCATAACTCACTATCCATAATATCCTGACCCAAGAAACTCTCTGTTAATACAATTATATCATAGTCACAACAAAGTAGATTTTTAAGAAACACGTCAGTTTTTGTCCTTAGGCCCCGAACATTTTGATAATAAATGGACAATTCATTTACAGACATTAGTATACAATAAAAAATATAGTGAATAAAAAACTGATATAACTAAATATAAATCAATAATGCATACCAAAGTATTAAGAGGAGCCAACGAACAATTAAATACATTTCTGTGCCAGTACATCGAAATCACAACTTACTCAGGTCCTCGTTAGTACTGATGACATGAATTGGACTCCCTTCTAATTTCCTAATCATGATCTTTCCACTTCTACTAACCCAAAGGTATTTATAGCTCTTTTCCCGCTGCAGTTGCTTAGCCTTTGCAAATAACACTCTTCTAGCTGGGGCAAGTGATTGATTAATATATATTGGGCTGGAAGTTGACATACCAAGGTGTGTTGTAGAAAGGGTCCGCTTAACCTTTCGTTTGGCAAGAAATTGCTCCTTGTGGGTCCTTCTAACAAATTTAACAATAATTCCTGAAGTGGGACGATTGTGAGCCTTTTTTAGACGATGACAGGCATCAATCATGTCCTCCTTCAAATCTAAATCTAAAGCCTTGCCTATATTAATGACAGTCTGTACGACATCTTCATTAGGGGACTCTGGAACACCAAATATTTCCACAGTGTTTGACCTTGAATATTGCTCAAGGTCATCACACCTCGATGCAAGATTATTTGTCACATTCGTCAGACGTCTGTTTTCTGATACTAAATTGCCTATGATTGTTTGTTGCCTATCAATATTTTCCTGCTGTTTACTGATAAGCTTGCTACTTTCATCCAATCTGTCATGACAGGCATCAATAGATTTCCCCAGTTGCCTCTCAATGTCAGTAGTAGACTTGTTTACACTGTCCAACTTCTCCTGCATAGATAGTAATAGTTTGTATATTTCACCAACAGATGGCACTACGGACGCTGGCTGGTTTTCACTATGTAAACTCTCACGCATCTTACTATAGCACTGTTTACACCTCCATAATTGGCTCTGCGATCGCATATACTCTACATCCGATTCTTTGAGATTCACACATTTACTGTGAAACCAATTATTACATTCACTGCACTGAATTTTGGCTGTTACGTCTTGTCTAGGCACTGCCTTTGAACATTCCAAGCAGGTACTCATCGCTACACTCTTTGGATATACAGTATCGACTTGAAAGGCAAAGATGTGACAGTGAGGATACCCCTATACTTCAGTTGAATTAGGTTGGTAATACTGGTGTTCTAGTGTTTACATGCACATAACGACTATAAAAACTGCTCAATTTGGCAATTATGTGAATATCTACCGGTTTACATTATATATTAAATATTCCTGAGTAACTTACTGCACTCGTAGACACATGTTTAAGTCGTTCCACTTAAAAATTCACCAGAAACAACTCTATTTACACGGAGCACAAACTGACCCGACCGCCTTACACCATTGCCATCGCCACAGTTATTTTCTTTTTCGGTCACTTTTAATACTCAATAGGCTCATTAACCAACAAGTTTAGAGGGTGCATTGATGTTAGCTCTTGTCTTAATTTTAAGGGCATAAATGGCAGTATCGATTGTTTGCCAGAGTAATTTTATCTTATTATATCTAATATTACTGTTCCAAAGTATCGAATCTGCAATACAATTACAAAAGAAACAATTATTTGAATTAATTTTTAGACCATTAGATTTTATTTAAATGAAAAAATCTAAATTCCAATAATTTTCTTCAAAAATTGAACACAATTAAACAAGAAGTTCCGTGACGAACTAAAGAGCCAACTTTTCTTAAAATTTAAGATTCATGCCAATGATTAATCTATATGGACCTATCAAGAATAATGTCAAAATTAAGTTGGTAATATCGAAATTTCTAATTAGTTCGAAATATACCTGGTGTAATGTAGCCTTATAGAGCAGTACAGTTGGCAGCATTGGTGACTGAATATAATCTTAGGTCCATCTCTTAAGGTAGAGAATACAACATTTGCTTGAAGTCCAATGGATACCATGGACGTTACATGCAGTTACACATTGGATCTATCATCGCGCGTAAAATCATGTTGGCAACAATGTCATGCATGTGTTGGTCAGAAATAATCTGAAATATTATGATCTCTTGTTGTGCCAATTTTGGATGAAATCCATTTGTTAGTATAGAAGTTACATGTATTTTAAAATTAGACCAATCAGCAGGCTTAGAATCATGTTGGCAGCATTGCCGTAAATTAGTTGCTCCAAATTAATCTAGAATGGCAGGTACTATACGTGCGCAAAGTTTAGAGCTGTTGGCTTACATACATTATGATATATTGATATATTGATAATAGGGTAAAAAAATAGAGACAGCATTTCTTAAGAGTTGGCAGCCCTGGTGGCTCTTAAGAATACGCTCTGTCAGATCTGTTTATATACGAAATTCGGTTGAGGTCCAATCGATAATGAAGAAGTTAAATGCATTTAAAAATTGAACCTATCAGCAGGCTTAGAATTATTTTGGCAACACTGCCATGTATGGCCTCCTGAAAATTAAACTGAAATATTATCTATAAACGTGCCAATTTTGGAATAGCTCCCATGCATACCTTCCAAGATATCAAACATGGAGCTCAAATTTCAATTGTGGTTTTTCAGCAGTTGGTATCACTGACATCATTTTCACATATGGGCTGGAGATATTCAGGTATATATATTTACTCATACCAAATTTGGTTTCGATTGCTGCAGCTGTTTAGAAGTTGATAGGGAGGGGAGGTCGACACACATTTGCCCGGATCGATCTCATAAGTCTACTTTTTCCTCATTTTTGCAAAATGTGAAAAGCAGGCTAATTACAATACATCAATTAGCATACAACAATCTACTCAAAATTTGATTCTTCTGAAACATTAGGTTCGGGGAGTGTATCTCGCACTGTTTCTGGTATCGGAAGGGTTTCATAAAATGCATGATGAGCATTTGGAATTTGCGGGTTATAGCAAAGATTGTTCTGATCCTTTAATTTTGCACCGGAGATGCAGAATCTTGCAGGGTAAGGTTTTACTACTTGAGAGTCTCATGGGCGGCCTTTTCGGTTCCTGAGAACGATCCTACTAAACATAGCATCTTCATAAGCAGTCTTTATCTGAACTGTCCCTGGTTCGTCCTTTGTATGAATGAAAATCCACAGCCTGCTTCCAGTCTCCGACCGGGTCAGGAATGGAATGAATGAAGCCCCCATCTAGCGGCGAGGATATGAACCGTGCCGGCTGCCGAGGCCTGACGCACTCCTCTGGGGCAATGATTAAATGAATGACAGATGAAATGAAATGATCGTGGAGAGTGTTGCTGGAATTAAATTTTTACAGGGAAAACCGGAGTACCCGGAGAAAAACCTGTCTGCCTCCGTTTTGTCCAGCAGAGTTCTCACATGGAGTGACCGGGATTTGAACCACGGTCCCAGCGGTGAGAGGCCGGCGTGCTGCCGCCTAAGCCACGGAGGCTTCGTCCTTTGTATAACGAAACCAAACAGCTTTTCGGAAAGGCAAAGGATTCTTACCTTCAACCGATATAAAACTGTTCTTTTTCGGGCTGAAATTTTTAAAGTCAGTGTGCACCAATGAAGAAACACTGTAGGGTGATGGATTCTTGCGTGCATTTCGTATCTGTTTAAACCATCCTTCAGGAGTGCACACTCAGAGGTTCTTTGCAGACATATATTTTTTGATGAATAGAATCAGATTCCATTAAAATGTGCCCTGGCTCAAAATAAATGTGATCAATCTGCTGGAGCTTTTGGTGTTTCTTGATTGTTTCAAGACACATACAGACAAAGTTGGCATATTTTTGTTGACCCTCGCAGCTATCTGACATTATTACATTCTCAATATCAGGCAAATCTGACACAATCGTTACATTGTTGTATACTATTGTGATGAATACGGCAAACTAACCAAAGTGCAGATTCGCGACTTTGCCATTGTCAAAATCCCATTGTATGCAGTTTCGTAAATAAAGAAGAGCTAATTGATGCCAAACGGAACAATCTACAGATACAATACTTTGCCAGACTGTAGATCTTATATTAATAGTAATTCTATGATATAGAAAGCAGTTTCGCTATTTTTGCACTTTCGCTAGTTTGCCAGAGGTGGGACGAGTTATCATCACTAAAATATTATGCCTCTGTATAAGTGCGATGGTGTCGGTGCAGTACATAAGCGATGGTGCTTTAAAATTTACTTTCATTTATTCAGATCCTTATCCTTGAGCGGTATGTGGCGATAAATGACACTATTGCTACTTCAGGAGCTCGGGACAGCCGAAGTTTTCCAAAGTGCTCTGATTATTTCCCTATTGCACTATGTGACAAAAGACGACACTATTGATCTCTACTTTTCTAACAGACAATGAGTTAGGCGCTAGGCAGTGTCTTTTATTTCACATACTTCTCTTTCTAATCATATTTTTGTAAATTACATGTGTCAATACTGTAGATAGTAAATAGCCGCTTCCCTATTCATTATTGTCATTATCATTACGGGAAAATGACCTGAATGTTACGTCCATTATACTGTACTACTTATCAACCCCACCACCACCACCACCACCACCACCACCACCACCACCACAAAAAGTTATATTTTTAAAATATTTATTTCTGTTAGTTTAAGTATTATGTGCCAGTTCTGTAGTAGTATTCATTATCATCCATAAAACAAACAAATCCACTGGGCGAAGCCGGGCACTACTGCTAGTCATTTATATAGAAACTAGCAACCCACCCCGGCTTCGCCCGGGAACAGTTATGAATGCATTACCGGTACGTGATAAGCGCATTTTTTCGATGTCAATGAACTGCGACCTATATCCGTTTAACGGCTCGGCATGATGGGTTAAAATCACTGACTGGACTATTAATTACATTATCATGGAGATGCATGTGCAACGAATTCTTGTCAGACGTAGTTTAAGAATGGCGAGGTGCATGAAACGCAAATCCTCCTTCTGTCCGATCTTAACTCGACTGTGTATTTTGCGGAACGAAACGTTCACAGGCGAAATTAAGAAAAGTCGAGTTGCACTTCCAAGGAATCTCCAAACACAACCACTCTTCTCTGAAGTCTTAACGCAACACGACTCGACAGTTTGCTGCTGGCTGTATCTGGAGTAATAGGCTCGCCCACTAGCTAGGCTGTAACTGGGGTGATAGGCTCGCCCCTAGCAGGCTCGTAAACTGTCGCCTCAGTAATTGAATGGAGCGTTGGAAGAAATGAACACGTAAAAAAACTTATAGTGGGCGATGTATTGAAGATAGAGATATGCTCTTGCGGACTTTTCTGTAGAACTTTTCATGCTGAACTATTCTTACACACATAGTATATTGATATTTTTAACGGTTTGCCCAGCGGAAGCTTAAGAAGCGCACGGACGCCAGGTTTGTCTTCAACTTTTTCACTGAAATCG
This sequence comes from Meconema thalassinum, assembly GCA_946902985.2. NCBI lineage: Eukaryota > Metazoa > Arthropoda > Insecta > Orthoptera > Tettigoniidae > Meconema > Meconema thalassinum. The sequence goes on from OX336395.1 coordinate 181,449,561, forward strand.
TTACTGCTTGGCTTCCTTTGAACATAAATGAATTATCTTCTACAGGAACCTTCCTCGAGTTATACTTTACAGAATGGTGAAACCATCAAGTTGTTCTCGAGATTACCCGTGACATCCAAGAATCGGGGACTTCGTTTTATACCAAGTAGAGATTAACCCTGGATGAGTTAAGTGTGATGCAGGCTCACCTCAGAGTACTTTTATTCTGGAATGCCTTGAAGTTGGTAGCATTGATGTCATCCCTGATTTTGTTTGTCTCGCTAACAGGTAAGTCAGTGCCACTGTGACCTTTTGTCTGCGTATTTATCAGTTGCCTGGACACAGACCTTGAGGAGGTGTCGCACCGCACCTTACACAGTGAGATACTTTTCCTGTTGTACAATTTCAGTGAACTGCTTACTTTCAACGAACAAAACCAGTGCTGTTTGTAATGGACCTGTAGGCTATGTCAGGAACACAACGTGCAAGCTGCCTTGGCTGAAAAGTGTGAAAATAACCTCTTGTATGAAAAGTATATTTTGGAACATTATTTTTAAATAGTTTCTTTTTGGTATGTTCTATATTGACTCGAATTATTAAAAACTAACATGGCGGCCAAACGAATTTGAACCATTTAAATAAGACTTTTCTCGCAATATAACTATCCTAGCTTGCTGAAACTTGGTACAGCAAATGACTATACACATTGTAATGCACTGACATCTAATATAGTTCAATTATTTACATAACCCCAAGATGGCGGCTGTGAAAAATTTTAAAATTTAGTTTTTATATCATGCGATTGAAGTCAACGGTTGAATAATGAACCTATGCAATAATCTTCATCTAATGGTACATAACTCTATGGCCTATACATATAACAATCCAACATGGTGGCCATTCGAAATATTTAGACGGTTCCCAATATCTATGAATCTATTACGGAATCAAATTGAAACTTTGTATTGTAATCTTTCAATTCTTGCCACAAGATGGCTTCACCCAGAGAAGCCATTTGTAACTTTGAAGATACAAAATTTAAATAAAAATGAATATTCTGCCTCATAAATGGCCTTTCTTTAAAATTTAAGCAACTGGCATAATTGGTATTGTAATTAAACAAATCCACCTTATCGAAACTCTTCTTATCTCCGGGCGTGTGCAGATATTCTGAAAGGACTGGCTCGTACATAGGCCTTACCAAAACCTCCTATAAATTAATAAAGATGAAGGAAGGTTTACATGCATCTAACTAAAAAGAAACTATCCAATTTAAATTTACTTTATATTCTGAAGCTGCATGCAAGAAATGGATAAATATAATAAAAAGAGTGACACACAAGAAATGCAATTAAAAATATATAATATAATAATATAATAATAATAATATTTAGGCCTTTAAAGATTTCTTAGTTTGTTTTCACATTACCGGTAATGCCGTCGTCTGCCGTATATTTCTAGTTTCGTCACCACTTTGAAGCTGGTCAGCCATGCCATTATGGTTTACCGCCATGAAGGTCTTCTTCAACTTAGCACAGTTATCTTGATGGGTATTAGCCCTACTATGATTGTGGCATTACAGCCAGAACCCAATCACGTGGTACCCTCCATACTAAAACAATTCGGAGGTACCGTACGGTCTTCAAGCTTTCCGTAGAAAAACCAAGCGCTCAGTTCAAGAGAGACACCCTACACAACCTGACATCTCAAAGTCCAGCGAGACAATCCCTTCCGCCGTGCACTAGGTCGCTTGCTACAACACGTCTCCCAGCCACAGCTCCTTCCAGGAAGTCTTCACAGAATTGCTATTGTCATACGCCTGTTTGTCCAGACCACTCATTGCATTTGCTCGGCCGCTTCCTCATCACCCCCTCGGGGTGAGCGAGCATACCTGCTCGAGACAATAGTGTCCATTAAGTGTTGCCTCCTGCACGTGTGACCAGAACATTAACCTGACTCCTGGTTCGGTGGTCTGAACAATATTAATAAACTTTCTTAGACAACATACGATTAGAGCTAGCTTCAGAATCTCGTCAATAGTGACCTAAAATACATTGAATAATTAATAATAAAAAGTATTCGTATATGATAATAGTAATAATAATAATAATGACACTGCGTCTACTGCAGACGTGTCCAATGCAATTGAACACGTTGCCAACACGATAACATGATATAAAGAAATAATAAACCCACTAGCCTACATTAAAACTGTCATGGGGGACTCATAAAATATAGGTTACAGTATGTTGATAGATGCTATTAACATAAGTTCACCTATAGATCATTCAATAACCTGGTGAGCACAAAATCAACATGGCGGCTACGCAAAATTTAAACATTAAAATAAATTTTGCTCGCGACTTTTCATCCGAGCGCTGTGAAACTTTACACGGTATATCTTCATACAAGCCTTAATATATTGACGACTAATTTAATGGAATTTTACGAGAACTTAAAAATTGTGGCTGTGCAATTTTTTTAGCCAACTTTTTTCATTTTGCAAAAATGAAGAAAAAGTAGACTTATGAGATCGATCCGGCAAAGTGTGTGTCTGTCTGTCTCTCTGTCTATCCTTCTGTCTGTCCGTGTGTGTGTGTCCGCCCCCCCCCCCATCAACTCCTAACGGTTGCAGCTATCGAAACCAAATTTGGTAAGAGTAAGGATCTATATCTGAATATCTCAAAATTATATTTTAAAGTCACGTCAGTGCTACCAACTGCTGAAATAGCAATTGAAATTTGAGCTCTATGTTGGATATCTCAGAAGTTATGCATGCGAACTATTCCAAAATTGGTATACATTTAGATAATAACATTCCAGATTAATTTACAGAAGTTCATACATGCCAGTGTAGCCAACATGATTCTAAGCCTGTCGATAAGTCCAATTTATAAATGCAGGTAACTTCTATACTAATGATTGAATTTCAACCAAATTTCGTACTAACTATGTGTACAACAACAGATATGACTGTGCATAGTCTAAGGAGGCACCAGGGTTGCCAGCTGTTAATGAATGCTCTCTCTATGTTTTAACCCTAACATCAATATATCAGAATATATGCAAGCCAACAGCTTTAAACTTTGCACACGGATACTACCTAACTTTCTACTTTAGTTTGGTGTAACATATATAATCAGTGCTGCCAACATGATTATAAGCCTGCTGATAAGTCCAGTTTTTAAATGCATATAGCTTATATACTAACAGATGGATTTTAACCCAGTTTCGTAAGTGTTTTGTGTACCATAACTGTTATGATTATTCGTATTCGTAAGAACCAGCAGGGCTGTCAACTGTTAATAAATTCTGTCTCTATTTGTTTAATCTTAAATCAATATATCAGAAAGTATGCAAGCCATCATCAGCTCTAAACTTTGCACACGTATAGTACCTGAAATTATAGATTAATTTGGAGTAACTAATATACATCAGTGCTACCAACATGATTCTAAGCTTTCTGTTAGTTTCAATATTTAAGTACATGTAACTTCGATTCTATGAAATGATTTTATCCAAAATTGGCACTATAATAAATCGTAATATTTCAGATAAATTCTGAGCATCACATACATGACATTGTTCCCAACATGATTTTACGCGTATTGATAAATCCAATATCAAACAGCATGTAACGTCCATACTATTCATTAGATTTCAACCAAATTTTGTATGTGCATTCTACACCTTAAGAGATGGAACTAAGGCTATATTCAGAGTAACCAGGGCTACCACCTGTAGTAAGTTACTCTTTATTTCAGGTGTATTTCAAAGTGCAGTACTTAGAAATGTTAGTATTACCAACTTGATTTCGTCATTATTCTAGACAGATTGGCATGAATCTTAAATTTTAACCCTGCGTTACCCACGCTAACACGGTTACACCAATGCCCTCGCACGGACTAGGAGACCGTGTTTTCTTTTCATTGTTAAAATTTGTTTATAATGAACAAATTTTGATATTTTTGACAAACTCTAATTTACATAAGAAGTATAGAAGTATGCTAGTGGTAATTACCTGTTTTACGTAATTACAAGCCTACAATAATATGTGTAATTATCAACTAAAAACATGTAACTCAAGAACTAATAACAGAGAAAAAAACTTTTTACTGGAAATAACTTATCAAACAACATTGCTTTTGAAAATGAAATCTGTTGGGCCGATAACCTAGATGTTAGGCCCCTTTAAACAACAATCATCATCATTATTATTTGAAAATGACATCTTAGAAACGTGCATGTAATGAAATCTGTATGGTTAGCATAATGTCAACTCTGGAAACATCTGACAGTTTTGCACATACACAATGACACTTTTTAGTCTGAATCTGTTTCTTCCAGAAGAACATCAAATATATCAGGTTTACTTAACACTTCATTTAGTAGACGAAGAATCCTATTCTCCTCATTATGATTAATTTTGTTCAGGATTTAGACATACTAGAAAGTTGAAAAAACACAAACACATTTACTCACGCACGGAATGACAAACCGGGCTTGGAGAAAACAGCACTGTTACAACTCAAGGTCACACCGAAAACTGAACGAAAGAGTAGGGGTGGGGCTGGGGTGTTGGAAACGGAAGCTATACCGGCTCACCGCACTTTTTGCCAACTTATAGCTATGCAATAACAATAACAACCTACGCCTGGTCCGTAAGACCTTGCGCGAGTAACGCAGGGTTAAGAAAAGTAGGTTCTTCAGTTCGTCACGGAACTACTTGTTAAAATTTCGTTTTCATTTCTCGTGTCCTAAATAGGATATATGAAAATAGTCTATTTAGATCTTCACGGAACTCCTTGTTCATGTTGATATTACATAAGTAGGGCTCGGATTTTTAGGTACTAAAAATCGAGAAAATATTTATTTTTTATGTATTAAAAATACCTGAAATATGTGACAAAAAGGTAAAAATATTTAATTATAATTTAGTTTATTAATGTAAATATAAACAGTATGCAGTACTTACGAATGCAATTTATTCTATGTCTCACTGACTGCTGAAGCATTACAATACACAACGAGATACATCTTCAGGTTGTCCATCACAAATGGCCAACGATTATCGCGAAACACTTATTTAGAAGGCGCGAAACTACGGCACTATGTTTCTTGCCCTTGAGGTATTGTGTAACTTGAGATCGCTGTTCAGCCTTGATTGCTCTTCCACATGGTTGGCAGTATAGAACGCCCCCCTCAGAAGTGAAATTATCTTAAAATTCTGCAACATACTGCTGCAGACGATAACTTGTATTTGATTTTACTTTAGGCATCGTAGAACTGCCTTACAACCCACAGTGCCAGAAATGTACTGCATGTGAGTGACACTGGCACGTGGTGCAGTAAGAATAACACAGCTGCAAGCTGATATACGCTCTGCATGAAGATTAGATAGCTCACAGGTTCTTACCCATTGAAGTAACAGAACAAAAGTGCAATAAACTGAAAGATCTAGCATACTGATTTTTTAAAATGTAAATATTATGTCTTTTTATGTGCTAATAAGTGAAAAACAGGAATTTATGTACTTATAGAAAAGATGCTTAAAATATGTATTTACATAAGAAATATATTTATTTACATAAACAGCCGAGCCCTATACATAAGCATCATAGCCCTAGTGATAACATCAGGTGTACAGTTGATGAGTGATACGTGTCATTGAGCTCACAGTCGCTAACATGTTAGAATACACCTGTTACTTTTCAATCCGGAACAACAAACACCATCTGTTTTGCTCGCTAAACCTAGCAACGTAGTGAAGTAGGTCGAGTCACGCTACAATAGATCCTAGCTCCGAATACCCGAATATCAGCGTTGGCAGTGACCATCAAGGATGTTGTTTTCTCCACACTTCCACCAGGCCAATGCCATCTCACGTCTCATGGCATCTAATGCCGTTCAAGAGCAAAAATATTTAGAGTTATACACACTACTACGGTCATCACAATAACACAGGTTATCAGAAAAACGTTACACAATTCACAAAGGAGTACACGGAGCTGATTATCAGAGACAAACACGCCCCTGCTTGTAACGAAAACGACGCTGAAAATAATAATAATAATAATAGTATCGTGTGGCCTCGAATGCCGGGTGAAGACTGTGTTTTTTTCCCCCCAAAGGGCAGATTGCATGTCGAATTTTTGTTGTTCCTTGGAGCGCTATAAAAGTCAAGGAGGTTAGATATCTCAGCTCCTTGACACTATAGCGCTTTCTAGTAGAGAGACGAGGAAGTTTTGTGTTGGCGGAAAATCCGGAGATAAATTTTGCCATTATGAACACGGCCTACTGAATTCTCTAACATGCCAACAGCGTATGACATGCGTGTCGTGATTTTTGTTGCCTTTCAAAAATCACTCACCATGGACAGGAGTGAACCTGCAAGTTGGGGGTTGGTAGTTCAACACGATAACCCCTCATCCACCGTGGCAAGCCGTGAAGAACTATAGCCTATTTTCATATATCCTACTGGTCTTACTTACTTAGGACTCGAGAAATGAAAACGAAATTTAAAAAAATGCACAGCCGCCATTTTAAGTGTTTATAAAATTCCATTAAAATAGACGTCAGTATATTAAGGCTTGTATGAAGATATAACGCGCCAAATTTCACAGCGCTCGGATGAAAATTCGCTAGAAAAATCCATTTAAATATTTAAATTTTGCGTCGTCGCCATGTTGGTTTTGTGCTCACCAGTTTATTGAACGATCCATAGATGAGCTTATAGTAATAGCTTCTATCAACACACAAAATTTCAGTTTGATTGCAGTAATAGATTCGTAGATATTGAGAGCCATCTAAATATTTCGAATGGCTGCCATGTTGAATTGTTATATATGTAGACCATAGAGTTATGTACCATTCGATGAATATTATTGCGTAGGTACATTATTCAAACTTTCACTTCGATCGCATGATTAGGACACAAGAAATAAAAAGAAATTAAAATTTCGTACAGCCGCCATCCTGAGGGTATGTAAATAACAGAACTAAATTGAATGTCCATACGTTGCAATGTGTATAAGAATTTGCTGTAGGGCGTTTGGTCCCATGTTATTAGGATCCGGGGGTGTTATTTGCTTAATGGGGTTAAAGTATGGGTCTCTCCCAGGGGCTCACAGCTAGAGGGACGTGGTTTGGTGATCACGGGACCCAAGCTGAGTCCGGTATTGCTTCCAGTTACTTATGCTGAGGAAGTTTCCCGTGCAGCTGTTTCACCATCCACGCATTCTGCTTCTGAAGAATATATGATTATAAATCTGTAGTTCACTCCACACCAGTAACGTGAAATCATCAGCCTCACAGATGGCCTTGTGGAGATTAGAACTAAGTATTTTATATTAGCATATTTCCATTTATGAAAAACGTAGGTTAGTAAGATCACCTTTTGTCCGTGTGTATGAGTGTCCCCCTTAGTAAAATATAAACGGCCGAAGCGATTTCAATTAAACTCGGTAAGTGCATACTGCTATCTCGTTGAACCCAAAAATGATCATGGTATAAGGTAAGGTGGACCACCGAACAAACATACACTCATACACTGGTATACACTGAGGAGACATAACAATAAACACAAAGGTATAGACATAAGTCATAGCCGGCATAAGAAGGTATAGAGTATGGTAAGATAAGAAGGCGCCAGACAAAGAACAAGACGGACGACACGAGTGTATTGACAGACAATAATACCTGTAATTTTGATTTCAGAAAGTATACACGCCGACACAAGAGGCGATACGATATGGAGATTACGCTAATAATTACATGTTTTTTTTACTTCTCCACTTTACAGACGGCGGCACCAGATACATGATACATGTTTTTGTGCCATGCTATTATTATGCACCATCTTTACTCACTAATTTGTACACATTCTAACATAATGCAACACACTCACCACCATTCTTTTACAGCTACACTCCAGAACACAGAAATCTGAACAGCAGGGTTGATACCTGTGGGGTATCAGGCCTACTGACAGATAAAGAAAATAGCGTCAAAGATGTGACGTACCATACGACACTAAGGGCGCAACCGATTTGTGGCGTCGACTCCTATTGTCAAGTGTGAAGGCATTCGCCCACAGAGAATGATTCACAGGATAGAGGTATATCAGCAGTACGACCACTAAACTGCACCGGAAACGGCCGGACAGGATTAGCCATGACACGGCACATGAATACAAAGGGTAGCGTGCACGCAAGGTACAGTAGATACGGCCGTCTAGGTATAAAATAATTAAGATAGATATAAGTGAATAATGTAAAAGGAAATAATGTAATAATGCCACACAATGTAAACACACATATTCTTATTTATCACACACACGTACACACTGACTTTCCTTTCTACCCTTCTAACTTAAATTTTGTAAAAATGTCTTACCTCACCTCGAGCAATAAAAGCATATTATATTAAACCATTAATCACACCTTAAGACATTTTTTTCTTTCTCTCTACACTATCTCTTTATTTTTATTGTTACATTTTGTAACATGTTTTTCTAGGGGGTTTTATGCCACTAACACAAGTTAGTTGGACTATATCATATTTGTTAAACGCGGCAATAATCCGGCCAAGTTAAATTATTTCAGTTTATTCAATTTTATATTTCATATTATTATTATTATTAATATTTATTACGTCATTTTTTTGGAGCTTTTAAATTTGGAAGATTACAGATAGGATTTCTACTAGTAGAAATCCGTATCTTTATTGGATGATTCCAATATATAAATTGCATGGCAAATCATTTCATACTTTAAGACGGGATTTTATTCATTAGGGCTAGAGAAAGTGGTGGATGACTCACTGGTTATTTCAATACGAGAATAGACTGGAGTACAATAGAATTACGAAATCCGAGGGAACACTTCAAACCAAGAAAACGTGGTATGATTTACGTCTTGCCCGGTAAAACGGAAAATGTACAGGGACGCGTCTTGTCCGGGGGATGGAACCTCATGGCGCGAAGAGCCACATGAGGTGACCAGCCAATCAAGGAAGAAGAAGCAACTTAGGACGGGCATGGCGAGAAACGTGACGCACGCGGATTGGTCGAAGCAGCGAGGCCGCGGTGTGAAACTAGACTCTGGTGGGAGAAGCTGGAAGTCCATATAGTGAACGCGCTGGTTGATGAGAAGGACATACATTAAGACTTTACGCTTGGTGCAGTAAGCACGTACTTTGTTCGCAAGTCCCAAGTGGGACAATTTATTCACGCTAACTCCGCTGATCACATCAGATCATGGGTTCCACGCGTCTTGCAGTGCTAAGGCAGGCGACGTGTTATGGTTCATGGATTATACTCCACCACAAGCAGTAACGATAACTTTTAATCTACGAAGAAGAACCTGAGGCCGTCAACTCCAATGAAGAACATCAGACGCAACGAGACTTCAAGCACGTGGGAGACAATGTTTCCGTTGGTGAGCTCATGTAATCTACGACACACACTCTCTGTTTTTCGATAGGGCCAATATAAATTCTTTAAGCATAAATTGGGAAATAAGTTAAATTCACGTTATTCTCCCGACCGGCGTATTAAGTAATTTTGTTCGTGGCAATGGTTAAAGTAGTATGCTCCGTTAATAGTGTTAATTTTAAACAAGATGCTATCATGTTTTCTAAGTATATTAAATTCAATTTTTACAAAGTAGATTCTTTGATTCCAGTAGGTAGCAATAGTTGTAATACCACATCCTTCTCCAGAATCAAATGTTGTCTGGGTTGATGATCCAATAATCCCACGGCCTAGTCATTAAGAGTTTCTCATACGTTCTACTCACGCTAGGGGTCGATATTAAGTATATACATTTAGCTTGGAACACAGTGTATCCAGCTTGGCGCCCAACATAGATCAAACTTAGCAGTAGTATTTTCTGGTGAACAGTCCGCCTAAGTAAGAAACATTACAATTTTACACCTCACGCAGAAGGCAATTTTTTCATCCAGCTACAAAGCAGCATCACAGCAACCACCGATGTTTTTTTCCTTCTGCAAAACCAAAAATGAATAATTTCCCACACCATGTACTGTAAACAATGTATTTTTAATTCCAATGTCAAGTTTTATAATGAATAATTTTATGTGAATAATGAACTAAGTATAAACCCAAAACCCACCCTCTCTGAGCACACGCTAAACTCACATCACCACCAGGACAACACGACATCGACACATCCACGCGACACCGAAGAAGAAGAGGGACAAGAAGAGGAAGAAGAAGAAGAAGAAGAAGAATCACTACAACGACACGACCACTCTATTTCCCGTTCGCGAGGCCGCGAACAAAGGCCGAGGAGATCTTGTACAGCCCAGGGGCAGTACCCCTAAGACCAACCCCTCCATCTTTCATCAAAACCACCCTCATAGGCATACCATAAGCCTCATATACTTCTTCAACACAAGCAGGCCCGGCAATACTGCTGACAGCCACGCTTACATAATACACATATAAACACACTAACTGGAGCGGCAACAGTGAGGAAACGTTGACCAAGCAGTGGGGGAAGGCCTTAAAGGCTAGGCCCAGAAGAGCCCCATTATCTGTTCGTGGCCAGCGGCCCTGCTCTTCCGAGGTCCGTTCCAGCTCTTCACCAGATGAGAACTAGCCGTGTGCTCAGATTCCTTATCATTGTAACACCTACCCTGAACACTTTTGTATTTTACACCTTGTACTTTACTTTATATCTGTCTAACTCCTAAAAGGGACAGTACATCACAGCTACTGGCCAATAAATACTTGGTCAGTAAACACACACATTTATTACTCATTACACCCCATTTTACATCCTTACACCCAACCTGACTTTAGTCATAATTGCCCCTGACCGTAGAGGCCAGGAACTGCATCGTCAGGAATTCTATTGTACTCGAGCAAGCGGCCCGACTGCAGAGCGTCAAGTCGCCGACTCTGCACGTGAGCTCGCTGGAACGCTCGCTCTACTTAATTGGCAGCCTAGATTAATAGCCCATACCTAGACATTCATCCCCTGGCAGGTAAACACATCCTGTAGGGACGCCCCCAATAGATTACGTACTCACACCAACACACTACACTGGTAGTCTCCCCCAATTACGGGAAACTACCCTTTTTCGGAAACATCCCTTAAATTAACACATATACACTACCCTGTTGATCCCACCCCCAACAGAGGGATAAAACAATAAGTAACTGGAAGCAATACCGGACTCAGCTTGGGTCCCGTGATCGCCAAACCACGTCCCACTAGCTGTGAGCCCCTGGGAGAGACCCATACTAAATTTTTGTTGTTGTTCAATTCAAGGATTTTGTGACTTCATGGTCATGTATTCCCGTGTACTGGGTGTGTAATTGTAATTGGAGCCGTCGCCGTAATTCAGGAATCATTCGGGCAGTCACCTGGTGTAAATGTGGGAAACCACGGAACACCAATTCGAAAATGACTGAGGTGGGAATCAAACCCCAGACTTTCGTGGCGAAAGCCAAGAGTGCTAGTCTCTACCCCAAGGGGCAGATGACCTCGTAGTTCCGCCCCTTAAAAACTCAATAACTAACTAACTAACCCTTACACCAGGAGGGGGTTGCAATCCAACAGAGGATGCTAGTCACGACGGAACGGATTGGCAGATGACCTAGCTTTTCCCGCCCCTTGGTTGGTTCCTTAGTTTAGGGGCTGCGACAACGCGGTCATGTAGCCCCGTGTACTTTGGGTGTGTGTAGAATATGTCTGATAACCGGTGTTAATTGTGATGACTGTATTAGTGTGTGTTATCTGTGATTCAGATAGAAGGACTGCAGACGATTAATTTGTTCAAGTAGTTCCCACTTTTACTACCAAATGCAACCGTCCACGACACCTAGCTGCGGACGTGCCAACTAAATGCCATCGCAGTCAGCACCTGGCGGCGAACGTTGGAACTAATATAGCGTTATCAAACTAACCTACAAATTTTAGCTTCCACAAGTGTAGTTAGTGGTAGGTTCTTTCTCATGCCATAAATCTATGACATGGGACCTCCGGCTTTACTTCCTCTCCGAAGGAAGGCATACTGAGGGATTTTTAACGCTCTTAAAAAATCCGACGACTTCGGCCGGGTTTGAACTCGCAATCTTGGACACAGAAGCTCAGCATGCTACCGACTACGCCACCGAAGCCGCGCTTCCCACCCCTTGCAACAACAATAACTTATTAGCCGAAGTGTTCAGTAAGAAGGTACAACCTGGCACCGAAATAGAATGTCGATATCGACGTGCTAGTCCTGGTGGCATTGACATAAAATCACGCGATGTAAACATGCGAGGTAAATCGCTCAAAATGTTTGCGATGAGGAGGGTAAGCATAACAGAGATCAGATGATGATGATGATAATTGTTGTTTTAAGGGGACTAACATCTAGGTTATCGGCCCCTAATGGTTTGGGTGATCGTGAAGATGATAATGATATGTAAACTACAACTAAAACTAACTACTAACTTATATACTAGAAGAAGAAATGGAAAACAAAAGGAGAATAAACCAAATAAAGGACAGGAGGAAAAGAAATGCCCTCAACCCTCGAATAATGCGGATTGAGGGACTTGGATGGAAGGAGAGCCATGAAAGGCAGATAGGACTGTGAAAGAGGAGAGGGTCCGCTCCAAAGATAATGGATAAAATAGGGAAAACCGGACCCAGCTTAGGAAACCCTCGGGATCGCCAACTCCCGAAATCACCAGCCGTGAACCCTTGAGGTTGTCGCACTATCGAGGGTGCACCAGAAGTGGTCGGCCTACACACACCCTGCCTCCTTAATGATCTTGTGCAGAAGACAGGAGTTAACATGAAATTAAAAATAAGTCTGACCCGTCGCAGAAGGAGGGTATCAGAAAAGATGCAACAAGGGCCAATTAAGGCGGGAAAGGAAAATACTCCCTAGGCCTCGGATACCCTAATTGGTCGGGATCGGAAATGAACAAGAGTTGACCAAGTAAGGTCGACAGGAAGGAAGACGGAGAGGAGCCCGGCACAAGTAAGTGGAAGCAATGCCGGACTCAGCTGGGGCCCCGTGGTCGCCAACCCACGTCCCACTAGATGTGAGCCCCGGGGGGGGGGGGGATATTCTAGAGACAACAGTACGTGGTCACAGTGGTGTACCGACAGGGAGTTTTAGCTTTTTACAGGGTGTCTGCTACTCTGGAAAACAGGGAATGCTCAGGGAATTTTTAAATCCTGGAAAACTCAGGGAATTATCAGGGTATTTTAATTACACTTGGAGAATTATCAGGGTATTTAATGACATTCGGGAAATTATCAGGGTATTATTGACACTCGGGGAATTATATGGGTATTTAATGACACTCGGGGAATTATTAGGGTATTTAATGACACTCGGGGAATTATCAGGGTATTTTAATGACACTCGGGGAATTATCAGGGTATTTTAATGACACTCAGGGAATTATCAGGGTAAATTATCAGGGTATTTAATGACACTCGGGGAATTATCAGGGTAGTTTAATGACACTCGGGAAATTATCAGGGTATTTTAATAACACTCGGGGAATTATCAGGGTAGTTTAATGACACTCAGGGAATTACCAGGGTATTTTAATGACACTCGGGGAATTATCAGGGTAGTTTAATGACACTCGGGGAATTATCAGAGTATTTTAATGACACTCGGGGAATTATCAGGGTATTTTAATGACACTGAGGGAATTTTAGTTTTAAAAGGCCCAACCTTGAATAATTGGAAATAAAGCATTTAAATTTTGATGGGGGAAAAGTAGCCTATATTCTGGTGACGATTGTTGTATGTTCGTACTGACGTTAAATCGGTACGCTCTCATTTCTTGCAAGATAGAGCACACAAATTACATGTGTACACTGTGTATTTGTATATAAATGTGTAACTGTACGACTTGAGAGCATTATTATTGACGAGCTACTTTCAATACTCGCAAGTACAACGGTTACTCTGGATGAAAAATTTAGAATGGCAGCCTCCGTTGCGTAGTGGTCAGCGTGATTAGCTGCCACCCCGAAGGTCCGTGGTTCGATTCTCGGCTCTGCCACAAAATTTGAAAAGTGGTATGGGGACTGGTACGGGTTCTACTCAGCCTCTGGTGGTCCAATTGAGTAGAGGGGTTTTAATTCCCACCTCAGCCATATTCGAAGTGGTTTTCCGTGGTTTCCCACTTCGTCTTCGGGCAAATGCCGGGATGGTACCAACCGTAAGGCCATGGCCGCCTCCTTCCCACTTCCTTGTCTAACCCTCCCGCTCTTCCCATCCCTTCACCAGGCCCCTGTTCGTTTTGCAGGTGAGGCCGCCTGGCCGTAGTACTGGTCACACACCCCAGTTGTACCCCCGACTCAGAGTCACAAGCTCCAGGACACTGCCCTCAGTGGCGGTGGAGGTGAGATCCCTCGCTTAGTCCGTGAGAAAGAGCCAACCATGGAGGGTAAAACGATAACGAAAAAAAAAATAAACAAAAAACGCAAACGCAAAATTTAGAAATAGGGAGAATATAGAAAAATAATATTTCTTTTGTCTTTTCAACTTTGCCATGCTACCCTTACTTGTTCAAGCACTTTTTGAAATCCTCTTTAACTTCAAACTCTGTTTTATATATTTACTAGCAACCCGGCCCGGCTTCGCCCGGGAACCGTTGTGAATGCATTACGTGATAAGCGCTTCTTTACGATGTCAATGAACTACGATCAATATCCGTTTTACGTCTCGGCATGATGGGTTAAAATCACTGACTGGACTATTAACTATGTTAACATGGAGATGCATGTGCAACAAATTCTGGTCAGATGTAATTTAAGAATGGCGGGGTGCATGAAACACAAATACCCCTTCCGTCCAATCTAAAAACACTTATAGTGGACGATATATTGAATATAGAGGTGTGCTCTCGCGTACGTTTTTGTAGAACTTAAGATAGACATAATGCTCTCGCGGACTTTTCTGTAGAACTTTTCATGCTGAACAATTCGTACACTCATACTATATAGATATTTTTAACGGTTAGCCCAGCGTAAGCCTACAAAGCGCTCGGACGCCAGGTTTTTTTTTCGACTTTTCCACTGAAATCGTTACTGCTCGGCTTCCTTTGATCATAAATAAATTATTTTCAACAGTAATCATCCTCGAGATATCCTTTACAGAATGGTGAAAACCGCATCAAAATCCATCCAGTGGTTCTCGAGTTTACCCGTAACATCCAAGAATCGGGGACTTGGTTTTATACTAAGTAGAGATTAAGGAAGGAAGCTTTTAGTTTTTACGTGACCGTTAATCATGATATTATTATTATGCGATCATGAGCCACGGGACCTCTGTTTTACGTGAAATCCGAACCACAGGACATGGCATTTCACTTCGAAAATCTCACATGCATTGACCGGGAATCGAACCCGGTCCACCTTGGTGAGAGGCCAACAGCTTGACCGCTGCGCCACCACACCCCTAAGTAGAGATTATGGCCACTACTATCACTCAAGAGAATTATCTGGGAATCTGTTAGTTGGTTTTGGTAGACATCCTGGTTTAACCCCCCAGAGATTTTTGTTTGCCTGAACCCCCATATCTTCCCATCTATCACCTGCTACATGTTTTACATTACCGCCAGTGAGGCCTCTCTACTCAGAAGGAGCCCACTTCGTTTGCCGTGTACACTTATTTAGTTAATTGTGAGGATTGTTCGCATATAACGCCATCGAGATAGATAGATATTGAGAGTTAATCGAGACGGCTTCAGTGGCGTAGTTGCTAGCATGCTGAGCTTCTATGCCCACGATCGCGGGTTCAAACCCGGCCGAAGTCGTCGGATATTTTAAGAGCGTTAAAAATCCCTCAGTATGCCTTCCTTCTGAGGGAAAGTAAAGCCGGCGCCGGCGGTCCCATGCCATAGATTTATGGCATGTAAAAGAACATTCCACTAATTGCACTTGTGTGAAGCTAAATTATAGGTTAGATTTGACTAGCGCTCTTAGGTTCCAACGTTCGTCGCCAGGAGTCAACTGCGGTGGTATCTAGTAACCAAGTTCAGACTAGTTGTCTTTGACGGTGGCGTTTGGTATCAAAAATAGGATCTTCTTAAAAATTGAATACCTGCAGTCCTTACTTGAATTAAAAACAGATAACACACACTAATACAGCCATCACAATTAACACCAGTTATCAGACAGATTCTAAACACACCCAAAGTACACGGGCTACATGACCGCGTTGTCGAGGCACCTAAACTGAGAAACCAACCAGAGTTAATAGTAATGGCAGTAAGACGACCACATAAAGGTAAGAGGGGAAAATGTTCCAATCGATCGGGCATTCACAAATCTTGGGATCACTTTACAAACAACAGGTCACTGCTACAGACTGAACGTAAAAGGAAAAGTCTCAGCTGCAATCAGAGCAATATACGGTACAGTATATAATAAAAGACCTACAGATTGTAACAATAAAATCAGCAATGAAACTGTTTCATGCAGTAGTGAGCCCAGTAGCAACTTATGGGATACAGATTATATGGGATCACCTCACACTCGCAGACCTCCGATCCATAGGAAGAGCGAAGGCAAGGTTCCTTAAAAAGAATTCTATGTGTTGGAATAAACAAAAAGTCGAGACTAGTTTGTGAAATGGCCAAAGAGACTTTCCATATTGAGGACATAAAGGCAAGGTTCTTACTACCATCTACTCAAAATAGTGCCAAGGTACTCGAAGAGAGGAAACAAAAGAGGGAATATATTTGGCTTGAATTTTATTGTACAGACCTTGTGTTTACAGTGGCTTTGCCATATTTTCAAATGCCATATTAAAATAGCGGAATAATTGATGAGTAGGCTAGGTGCCGGTACTGTTTACAGTGGTCTTGCCATATTTTCAAATGACATATTAAAATAGCGGAATAATTGATGAGTAGGCTAGGTGCCGGTACTGTTTACAGTGACCTTGATATATTTTCAAATGACATATTAAAATAGCGGAATAATTGATGAGTAGGTTAGGTGCCGGTATTGTTTACAGTGGCCTAGCCATATTTTCAAATGACATATTAAAATAGCGGAATAATTGGTGAGTAGGCTAGGTGCCGGCACTGTTTACAGTGGCCTTGCCATATTTTCAAATGACATATTAAAATAGCGGAATAATTGATGAGTAGGCTAGGTGCCAGTATTGTTTACAGTGACCTTGACATATTTTCAAATGACATATTCAAATAGCGGAATAATTAATGAGTAGGCTAGGTGCCGGTACTGTTTACAGTGACCTTGACGTATTTCCAAATGACATATTAAAATAGCGGAATAATTGATGAGTAGGCTAGGTGCCGGCACTGTTTACAGTGGCCTTGCCATATTTTCAAATGACATATTAAAATAGCGGAATAATTGATGAGTAGGCTAGGTGTCGGTATTGTTTACAGTGGCCTTGACATAATTTCAAATGACATATTAAAATAGCGGAATAATTAATGAGTAGGCTAGGTGCCAGTATTGTTTACAGTGGCCTTGCCATATTTTCAAATGACATATTAAAATAGCGGAATAATTGATGAATAGGTTAGGTGCCGGTATTGTTTACAGTGGCCTTGCCATATTTTCAAATGACATATTAAAATAGCGGAATAATTGGTGAGTAGGCTAGGTGCCGGCACTGTTTACAGTGGCCTTGCCATATTTTCAAATGACATATTCAAATAGCGGAATAATTGATGAGTAGGCTAAGTGCCGGCACTGTTTACAGTGGCCTTGCCATATTTTCAAATGACATATTAAAATAGCGGAATAATTAATGAGTAGGCTAAGTGCCGGCACTGTTTACAGTGGCCTAGCCATATTTTCAAATGACATATTAAAATAGCGGAATAATTGATGAGTAGGCTAGGTGCCAGTATTGTTTACAGTGACCTTGACATATTTTCAAATGACATATTAAAATAGCGGAATAATTAATGAGTAGGCTAAGTGCCGGTACCGTTTACAGTGGCCTTGCCATATTTTCAAACGACATATTAAAATAGCGGAATAATTAATGAGTAGGCTAGGTGCCGGTACTTTTTACAGTGGCCTTGCCATATTTTCAAATGACATATTAAAATAGCGGAATAATTGGTGAGTAGGCTAGGTGCCGGCACTGTTTACAGTGGCCTTGCCATATTTTCAAATGACATATTAAAATAGCGGAATAATTGATGAGTAGGCTAGGTGCCGGTATTGTTTACAGTGACCTTGACATATTTTCAAATGACATATTCAAATAGCGGAATAATTAATGAGTAGGCTAGGTGCCGGTACTGTTTACAGTGACCTTGACGTATTTCCAAATGACATATTAAAATAGCGGAATAATTGATGAGTAGGCTAGGTGCCGGCACTGTTTACAGTGGCCTTGCCATATTTTCAAATGACATATTAAAATAGCGGAATAATTGATGAGTAGGCTAGGTGTCGGTATTGTTTACAGTGGCCTTGACATAATTTCAAATGACATATTAAAATAGCGGAATAATTAATGAGTAGGCTAGGTGCCAGTATTGTTTACAGTGGCCTTGCCATATTTTCAAATGACATATTAAAATAGCGGAATAATTGATGAATAGGTTAGGTGCCGGTATTGTTTACAGTGGCCTTGCCATATTTTCAAATGACATATTAAAATAGCGGAATAATTGGTGAGTAGGCTAGGTGCCGGCACTGTTTACAGTGGCCTTGCCATATTTTCAAATGACATATTCAAATAGCGGAATAATTGATGAGTAGGCTAAGTGCCGGCACTGTTTACAGTGGCCTTGCCATATTTTCAAATGACATATTAAAATAGCGGAATAATTGATGAGTAGGCTAAGTGCCGGCACTGTTTACAGTGGCCTTGCCATATTTTCAAATGACATATTAAAATAGCGGAATAATTGATGAGTAGGCTAGGTGCCAGTATTGTTTACAGTGACCTTGACATATTTTCAAATGACATATTAAAATAGCGGAATAATTAATGAGTAGGCTAAGTGCCGGTACCGTTTACAGTGGCCTTGCCATATTTTCAAACGACATATTAAAATAGCGGAATAATTAATGAGTAGGCTAGGTGCCGGTACTGTTTACAGTGGCCTTGCCATATTTTCAAATGACATATTAAAATAGCGGAATAATTGATGAGTAGGCTAGGTGCCGGTATTGTTTACAGTGACCTTGACATAATTTCAAATGACATATTGAACCCGATGGGGTTATGCTGACTGGAATCGAGCATGGTTCTCAGAGACTGTGATCTCAGTATAAAGGTTCCACCAGGAAGCGAACCAGAGATCTGAAGAGGGAGTTTCTTGGTAAAAAAAAACCCTCGAAAGAAATGTATATTTAATCACTGGTGTGATTTTTGATGAAATGGCATTATTTATTAAAATAATGTAGGAAATAATGAGCAGATTATATCATTATAAGACGATTTGGTGTAAGCTATTGGAGGCTTGAAGCACAGAGGAGGGCAGAGCTGACATTTACTAATTGGCCCAGAATTGTGGGTTGGTCCCAGTGGAGCCACGTCCATCTCTGTCACCCCATTATGTCGTCTGGAGCAGGGGTGAGGTCTGAATAATGACATAGGTATTCCCCGACGGAGAATGGATTTGGAGTAGGGGCGGAGAAATGCCCAGAAAAATCATTGATTACTCGTGATTGGAGTAACGAATCGAGATGAGAGTTGCACACAGGTGAATATTTTGGCAAGAAGATAATTTTAGAGTCTTTTACCTGCGAAATTGGTGCATATTTAATGATGTGCGTAAGGACTGTAAAACGACCATTGTTCGCGGATGGATGTGAAGATGTTGCCGGGGGTTTCCCGTTAGGTAGCGTCCCACGCCATGGAGAAAGGAATTTATATTAATTAATTGGACGAGCGATTCCTTTGCACACAGATAGTTTTGGGACCTGTGAAGAGAGAGGAACACAATGATCATGGTTTGAAGACCTGAATCATGCTGTGAGAGGAGCCAAGATTACGCGGGAAGATGTTGCTCTACTTTCTGTGGAAATCCGATATAAGGGAGTAGACCCCAGGAGGAGCTGTCAGCTATGCTCAGTCTCACTCAGTTGTCACGCAGTCTACATGCCGCCAAGCGCAGCTACAGCCAGTTACAGTCTTACTCAATTATCAATTGTAGCACAATGGCAATAAGTTGCAATCAGTATGCAGCAAATATGCAGCAGTACGAGACAGCGTGTAAGTCGCATACAGAAGTCTTCAAATAAGTTACGTGCAGTCTTCGAGTGAAACTTCAGTCAGCTACAGCCAGGTTGAAGCAAGTTCGTCAAGGCATAACGCATGACGATTCTATTCATCAAGACGCCGAACAAAGACTGGTATGTGTAAAAGAAACAGTAAATATGCTTGTATGAATAATAGTCGTGATACAGGCATAATTAGCAGCATGAACTATGACGTGTTCAGTTACGAAGCACCGTATAGACTAACGGTAGCACTATTGTATATAATTATTTGTGAAAGTGTTGAACTTTATTAAGCGCAGTGTGTATAGTATTAACTAATCGTATATGTGTAACTACGATAGAATGCGCGAAAGAAACTCTACTAAGTGTTTGGTATTGCCATGAGAGTACCAGATGTTAACGCTCATGTTTGGGAGCCAGCGTATTGATGTAACGCAGGACGCTCACTGTAGGAGTAATGATCGTCATAAAAACTGTTGGAGAGTTCCGAGAGCAGATAACCAGACTTTCAATCAGGAGTTGGTAACGTAAGATGCCGTCGACACCTGCAATTTCGATCTCTGCTAGGGAATTTCAGCATTGAAGTGTGTATAAAGTGACGAGTGTTCAGTGTAATGCATATGTAAAAATATCATTTAAAGTAGTGTTTGATGAAGTGTTTCACATGTTTGGGGAGTGATAACTTCCTGAAAGGTATGCAACGTGTCGTGTTGGTGATAGAAATTATGTGTAATCAAATGTGTGTAAACAAGAGAAATATGTCGCGTTAAACCCATTATGGCGGGCGACATGGAAGAATATGATTGGTCGGAGCCACCTTAGATGCCTATAGAGATGTAAGTACCCCACAAATTATGGTTATGATTATGTAGAAGTTTGGACCGCTGCATGTCTGTGATTCCGTAAAGATATTGTGAATTCCTTATAGATGCCAGTAAAAATCAGTTAGGAGGCTGATCCTCCATGTTTATTCAGTAATGAATTGATTTTGATAGAGTTGAAATGTTGATTTGCATCATTAAGTGGAGTAATTATTCCCACTATGAATTAAGAATGGCAATCAGTTATGTAAATGCAACGAACGCGATTGTTCGAGTTTAAAACGTTTAGCTATGTCGGAAATTTTGGTAATTTATGTGAGAATAATAATAAATGATGATTTTGGTCATTTATGTCAATGAGATTTATAATAATAATAATAAAGGATGATTTTGGTCATTTATGTCAGGGAGAAATGATGATAATAATAATAATAATGGTTATTAAGAGTATGAATGAACGCATCAGGAAACAAATAAATGTGGTAAGCGAGAATTATTAACGCTAAGTGCAAGACTTATCAATCTAAGCAGAAAGATGTTACAGTGAGATTACATTACAGTAACTATGGAAAGAAGTTTTATATCAGAATATTGCAGATATTCAGTAATGATACCAGTAATGAAAGAGCTTTTAGTGAATTGAATTTGCAGCTTAATTGAGAAGCTTATAGAGTAAATGTTAGATTTCTCTTAATATTATAGGTCGGAGTGTCGTAGCATGGAGCATTAGGGGCCAGATAGTCTATTCTACGTATGAATTCTCCTATGTCGTGGACATTGTTGGAGATATTATTTATTCCAGAGTTTTAGTGATGGACCCTAACTCTGAAGAAAGGATTGAAATGTGTTCCGGACTGGAATCTCGACAGAGTCGAGGAAACAAGGACACCTCGCAGCTCTATGATTTCCCGAGAACTTATTGATGAGTTATTTACGCTCGTTGGCAGCGAAAACTCATGGCGACAGTGGTTTTCTGCGCCTATATTATACTTGAGACATCGGTCAAACCGCCAGGCTCATGCATTGCGAACCCCGAACCTTCATGTTGAATGGACCCATGTGAGGCCATTAATTAATCGTTATCCTCGACGTAGGAATAATTACAAAAGCTCATTCAATACCTGTTGGCATAATAGTCAATTAAGATCCTTTGGGAACATGTGTGTCGGTCAGGACACAGTGTTTGTCTTGTAAATCTTCACTGCTTAGAGAGAGGGAGGCTTTCAAACTATTAGAAAGGTCGAGATAATTGGTGAAACGACCCATTCCACTTTCTATTGTGTAGCGACTTCCTTAGCCGAGGGTCGGAGCTAACCACCCGGGCCGCTCAGGCAAGTTATAAAGGGAAGAGTCTAGACCTTGTTGAAATGACATATAATGCAAGATTGTTATGTTGAATATTATAGCCATGTGGTTTGTGAACACATGGATAATTATAGTTCATCCTGATGGTTCATTATTTTAGCTATCTGACGAATAGTTACATGATATATTTGTACTGTCACTGGAGCCAAGTCATGTAGTTGGTGACTAGATGCCAATCGCCATGAGCGCGAGGTAGTCTATCGTACAATCCGACATAAGCTATAACGTAACGTTTTATCTAGGAATCACAGACAGCATGCGGTGAAACCATATAATTGGAGGATGTGTAGGGGGTAGCTTACATAATTATGGAGTTGCACGTCGATTTTGGTGCAACGTCCAAATAGGTAAATGCATGCAAAGCATTTCATTGGTGAGAAGAAAAATATCAAAACACGCACGGCACACATAATTGTTTAACGTAAAGAGGTTTAAGGAATAATCCTTGTTGTAATATTAAAGAAGTCACATTGTATGACTGTTATGTTAATGTACAGTTTGTTTTGAAGTCGTAGGTGCATCAGCGCACTAGTATATCCTTGTGAAGTTCACAGAAGGGTAAAGCCTTATGGCTAGGTATGACTTTGTTGTGATTTTATATTTGTTTACTTGTGGATTGTGGAAGTAAAATTTTTGTTTGCTTTATTTTTATGCTTTTTGGGTATTGTTTTGTGTTTGAAGCCATGATTTATTTTACTGAATTAAAGTTTTAGAATAGAGTTGTGCCTTATCATTGTAGAGTTGATACCTTTTTGCCTCAAATCCAAAATATGCACTGCTCAATTGGGGTTACCGTACACGCCTGAGAGCTGATGCTAGTTGGAGGCAGATGCATATTATCCATCGAGATTACTCACATGGGTACATGGGAATTGATGTCCTATACTGTGATTTGAGCTAAAGGTACGACTAAAGTCGGTCAGATTTAATGCACACAACTCTATTAAAGTAAGAATTAACGAAGTAGGGTGTGACCGCTCCTAATCCATAGCTAAGTTCCGATACGTATATATAAATTTTGATAGATAGTACATTTTCTCTATTAATTTATCATGGCGTGGCCTAAGTGGGGCTTTCGGCAGTAAAAACCACTCCCTGAACAGTTTTTATAGTAAATTAGAATATGGCCGATGTCCTACTAATACCACTCTCTGATCTAATTTATCATGGCGCCCAGAATACGTGGAGCTTATGGGATTTAGGGAAAACCCATAGATTTTTATGGTATTTCATGGGGAAAACCATAGTAATTGTTTTGCCTCAAACTGTGTTTGAGTGATTTTTGAATTCAGTAGGCTTTTGAGGTAACGCAGAATCTCTCTATTGAGAAGAGAATGGCCTAAGGGTACGAGCGTTACTTACCCAATCCACAATCTACTATAATATTATCAGGTTTTGTACGACTTCACAATATGTGTGCAGTGTTTGATGTTTCTCTTCGAAACGTATCCACATATTTTTCCAGGAAGCCTGCCTGCATATTTAAGTGTGTTATTGGAAAATGTCAGGTACACAGGAGATCTTGCAAGTTATTGCAGGACTGAAACAGCATTTTGATGCTGCTCACGAGCAGAATAAACAGGAAACCAAGGCGTTCCAGGATAGTATAAACACTCGGTTAGATGAGAACCAGAGAGAGTTAAATAACAGGTTAGATGCCAATCAGGAGGCAATTAATGCAAATCAGGTTGCAATGGATAATAACCAGATTGAATTAAACAATAAGTTAAGTCAAATGCAAGAGGTTATTAAGACCGAAGTAACAGATACTGTTGTAAGCATTGTATCGGAAATGCAGGTAAATACTGATAAACGTTTCGAGGCTATAGAAGCCAAACTTGAGGGTAATTTGCAAGCGTGTAGGCATGCTCAGGAGCAAACCAACAGTAAATTAGAGGCGTTGTCTAACGATATTAAGGATATTCAGATCCAAAATGAGGCGAATCTCGAACGCCAAGCGAAACAGTTCGCAGAGTTTACGAAAACAGTAGACCAGAGATTAGAGGAGAACGACTCCAAATGGGATCAGAAATTGAAAAGCTACGCTAGAGCAATTAACGGTGACCTCAAGAAACAGGACCAGAATATATTAGGTCAATGCCAGGAAATAGGCGAAATTAAGGCTATCGCTCATGAAAGTAAGGAGCTGGTAGGCAACGTGAAAAGTCAGATGGGTCAAGTTCATAAAGAACTGGATCAAGTGCAAAGCGACATTGTCATAGTCAATAAAAGGCAAGAGGAAAATAGAGGCGAGATCACCAAGGTCCGGAATGAATTGTCTAAAGTCAATGGACACATTCAAGATGAAATTAAAGTGCTGAGAGAAGAACTCGAAATAAGAGAAGGCCAGAAAACAGAGGCAAGCGACAAGACCCTTGCTCAAATTAAAGAGGACGTAGAGGATGAAATATTCCATATCAAACAAAGTCTGAAAGAAGACAAGGTGAAAATTTTTCAAGTAGCCGAGGAAAACCGAGATAGGCTTACGAGAATAGAAAAAGAAGTCATTACTCGCCTAGAAAGAGCAGAAATGCGCCATAACCAAATGGAGACTAGGATAATAGCACAGGAGGAGACACTTCTGAAAGATCCTAAGTCAAGTGAAGGCAGCATAGAGGATATGAGAAAAACAAGGTGGGCAGACCTAGAAACCCAACCTATAAGCAGGAATGCTGCAGGCGCAGGAGAAAGTCCTTACATGACGCCAGGTGTACCAATTGCGGCATCGACGCCACATGAAAACGCGATGCACACCCAGGTGATAAACGTCATTAGGGCAAGCGAAGAAAAACCTAGGAAATTTTCAGGTAGTCACTGTAGTATGACACCAAAATATTGGTTAAAGGAAGTGACTGAATATCTCAATGATGCACGAATACCGCAGGAGCGTAGGCTACGTGCTATAGAGAAGTTAACAGAGGGGGAGTGCGCATTATGGTTTCGCAGCTTCCGTTACACTTTTGATACTGTTGAGGAATTCCGCGAGGCATTCTTGAAGAGATATTGGGACGCCGCGACTCAGCAGAATTTACGGCTGGATTTGTATGCCAAAAAGTACAGCACGAACAACCCGACGAAGTACGCAGAATTCTTCATATCGCAGATGTGTCGTTTTAAAGAGCTGGATCAAAAACCTAGTGAACTGGAGCTATGCATTGCTATCGCCAAACAGCTTCCATACGAGATCCAAAGGCTACTAATCTCGGCTAATGCGAAAACTGCTATGGAAATGGAGACAGTTCTAAGGCAACTGGACCTCACCACAGCAAATACTATGCGTCAGAGTCGAACCGTGGAACAAGTCCACGTGACCAACACACAGACTGACCAAGAGCAAGCTCCAAGGAACAACAAGGCCACGAGCACAGAAACTTTAGATTCCTATGGACGGCAATGGGAACAGGAACCCAGAAAATGGCAGTCAAGGTACAAAGGAAATGCTAATAAAGCAGGAAGAGGTCGAAGTTCGTGGAATAAACACAATAACAGGGGCAAACCGTACCATAACAATGGAGGTAATAATGGCCAGGAAGGCAATAATAGAAATTGGAGACCCCAAGAGAGAAGAAGTAACTTCGATGACGAGGCAGAAGAGCGATATCATGCTTCTTTGCGATACCTCGAAGAAAGGGGAGATGAGCCCCAGAAACCACAAGTCCGCTGGCAAGAAGTCATGCAGAACAGGACATCGCCAGACAGATATGGAGATGGAGCTAAGAGTTTGGAACTACAGCGCAGCGAACAGGAGAGAAGGAACTCCAAAGGGGCGGGCGCTGAAGAAAAAAAAACGCCAAAATTAGAAGAGCTCGAGACTGATGGATGGAAGTCTATTAACATCATCAATTGGATAGCCAAACCAGAAGAATTGATTGAGGATACAGGAGGACCACAGGTCATGGTCAAGAGAAAATTGCCTATTATAATTGTGAGAGTGGCAGGATTAAAAGTCAGAAGTCTGTTAGATACGGGATCAACAGTGAGCCTGATGACACAAGCTCTATATAATGAAATAGCCCGGAGAGAGAACATTTTGAAGATACCGATCTCCAGTGTCAAAATTAAAGGGGTAATTCCAGACAGAACAATGATATGTAAATACCAGGTATTCCTAGATTTACAGATAGGAGGCTCGATTTTCTCACAGAGTTTCCTGTTAGTAAACAAACTACCTTATAACATACTTATTGGGGCAGAGTTTATAAGGGAATACAGAGTGATAATTGACCTAGCACAGGACAGGGTTATGTTCCATGTGAATGAAGAAGCTGAAGGCTTAGAGGTCGCACTCAATGAAATTGAACCAGGATCCAGTGAACAAGTATGGCATACATACAGATATGTGGCTGATGAAGAAGTGTTAGCTATTGAGCAGTTAGAAGAAGAGCTCAAAACACTAGCCACAGACTTGGAAAAAGATCTGGAACCCAAATTGGAAGAATACATTTCGGAGAAGCTAGAAGAAGCGAAAATTGGGCTAAAAGAGAAGGAAAATTTAAAGCAGTTATTGCTGGAACAGAAGGAAGTCTTTGATTCGAGACCTGGTCGGATAAAGAACTTCACTTATGCTTTTCAAGTCAGTGATTGGACACCATTTAGGCAGAAACCCTACCCTATAGCTGAAAAGCATTATGCTAAAGTGAAAGAGGCAATTCAGGAGATGTTGGAGGCCGGCGTTATTGAGAAAACACCTACGCCTTATGTAAGTCCATTGGTAATTGTACCAAAGACAGACGGATCTGTCAGAGTCTGCTTGGACCTGAGACGCTTAAATTTGAGAGTTATTCCGGAATTTGACCAAGTGCCACCTATTAAAGAGATCCTCAGGAAGTTTAGAGGGAAAACTATATTCTCAAATTTGGATATCACATCCAGTTTCCACCATCTTGAATTAGAGAAGAAAACTAGTCTGTTGACAGGATTTATGTTTGATCAACATACATTCACATTTTTAAGGCTACCTTTTGGGTTGAAAACAGCTGGTTCAGCCCTGATAAGAGCGTTAGATCGCAATCTATCAGATGAGGTTAAAGAGAGTACCATCAGATATGTAGACGACATTCTACTCACATCAGAATCTCTGGAGGAGCACATGAGAGACCTGAAGAAGTTGCTAGATGACCTTCGAGAGGCTAACTTTAAGGTCAATATCAAGAAATCGCACTTCTGTCAGAGGGAAGTTAAATTCCTAGGGCATGTTATTGATGCAAATGGAGTGAAGCCTAATCCAGGTAAATTGGAGGTAATTCGGAATTTCCCTCGACCCACGAAAGTTAAGCACGTCCGACAGTATTTGGGAGTAATTGGATTCTTTTCGAACCACTGCCCAAACTATACTGCGACAGTAGCACCACTGCAGGACCTATTGAAGAAAGGCGGCAGATGGAATTGGACGGAGCAATGTCAGGAAGCATTCGTGAGGTCAAAACAAATGCTGTTGGAATATGTGAAACTGGGATACCCAGATTATACCCAGAAGTTTATCATACAGACGGATGCATCACTTATTGGGATTGGAGCGATGCTATTCCAGGAAAATGTTGACCAGCCTGAGAAGAAAGTTTTTATCGCCTTTATAAGCAGAAGACTGAGAGCCCATGAGAAAAACTACACGATCACAGAGATAGAATTGCTCGCAATTTTGTACGCGTTGCAATCGTGGCACAAACTCGTGTACGGCTTCCGAATAGTTCTGAGAACAGACCATAAAGCTTTAACATTTTTGTTAAAGACGGATTTGTCTAGTCAGAGATTGACAAGATGGTCCCTGTATATCCAGCAATTTAATGTGGAAATAGAATACTGTCCAGGGAAAGAGAATGTAATACCGGACATATTAAGTCGTTACCCTAGAGAAGAAGAAGTACTAGCGGTCCAGATTGAGAATCGAGATCAGAAGACGTTGGATGACTTAAGGAACATTACCAACCTACAACGCGAAGACCCATGGTTGAAGATGATAATCGATTACTTCGAGGGACGCTTAGCAAGGGGAACTGCGATATACAGAGAGGCGGAGGCATTGGCAACAGAATATGTATGGTATAATCAGATATTACACAAGTGGGACGATGTGGATCACACACGTCAAAGGATTGTAATTCCTGCATCTTTGCAGAGGAGATTAGTATGGCTAGCCCACAGAGCATTTGGACATCCTGGAATAGATAAAATTTGTGCTCTGTTGAAGGAAGCATTTACTTGGCCAAAATTGAGAGAAACGGTGAGAGATGCTATTAGAACATGTGATCTTTGCCAAAGGGTAAAGCCGAATCCCTTTTTAATGAGGCAACGACCTATCCCGTTGTTACCAGAGAAGCCAAGGCAGCTATTGAGTATCGACAACTTTGGACCATTGCCTAGAGCACGTAGAGGCAATAGACACATTTTTGTAGCCATGGATGTATTTTCGAAAATGGTGGTGTTGTGCCCCATTCAAAAGACAAGTTCAAAACAGGTCTTGAAGCGCCTGAAAGAGAGAGTTATTCCGATTCTTGGGAAGCCGGACAACATTCTCTCGGACCACGGAAGTTGCTTTACTAGTGCAGAATTTCGTCGAGAACTGGAAACTCTAGGAATTAGGCAGATTTTATCTACCATTCGCCATCCTGAGGCAAGTCCCGTTGAAAGAGTAATGAGAGAGGTCCAGAAATACATGAAGATCTACTGTTCTGAAGCGAATTGGCGTTGGATTGAATTTCTAGAAGTCATTGAATACTGTATAAATAATACTGTACATGAGGCGACAGGTCAGGTTCCCGTTACTCTACATCTGGATCAGAGACCAGAGAGACCGTGGAATGGTGTTATTCCATTACCTGTAGACGCACAGCCCGGTAGAGAATTGAGGATCCAACGAACCTTTGAATATCTCAAAGCACAGGCGGAGAGACGTCAGAGAAGGAATCGTGCGAAGATGTATCATAAACCGCTTCTCGTGGGACAGAAAGTTTTAATTAAGAAACCCGCCAGTTCAGATCCAGAGGCACGGAAGTATAAAAAGTTTATTTTTGCTTACCACGGCCCGTTCGAGGTGATAAGAGACCTCCAGAACAATGCATACAGGTTAAGGCATTTAGAGAATGGAAACGAGGTCGTTATGAACATAGCCAACTTAAAAGTTTATTACTCGCCAGAAGAATTCGACGAACCAGAAGAAGAATTAGTAACGCACACCCAACTCAACGTGGAGAGCGGAGACAGCCAAGCAGGCAGACCTGAATGTTGGAACGGCGAGACGGGACGAGAAGCAGACAGTTTACCCAGTGTAAGCGGAGAGCAGAAAGAATGCCAGTGTTTGCGAGAATTCTATGAAGAAATGGTCAGAGTGGCCAGAGAGGTTGAGGCTGTAAACGCGACCCTTCGCAGGGAGAATAGACAGCTCAGAAACAAGGCCGAGTGTGGAAGGGGGAACACTACTAACCCACTCGCAGCCAGACAAGGTGAAGGACCCCAGACGTAAACACAGACGGTGGTCGACAGTCAGCTGGTTACTTATATAAGCCACTTGCATTGGACTTTTATAAGTTTTGCAAGGGGAACATGAACCCGATGGGGTTATGCTGACTGGAATCGAACATGGTTCTCAGAGACTGTGATCTCAGTATAAAGGTTCCACCAGGAAGCGAACCAGAGATCTGAAGAGGGAGTTTCTTGGTAAAAAAAAACCTCGAAAGAAATGTATATTTAATCACTGGTGTGATTTTTGATGAAATGGCATTATTTATTAAAATAATGTAGGAAATAATGAGCAGATTATATCATTATAAGACGATTTGGTGTAAGCTATTGGAGGCTTGAAGCACAGAGGAGGGCAGAGCTGACATTTACTAATTGGCCCAGAATTGTGGGTTGGTCCCAGTGGAGCCACGTCCATCTCTGTCACCCCATTATGTCGTCTGGAGCAGGGGTGAGGCCTGAATAATGACATAGGTATTCCCCGACGGAGAATGGATTTGGAGTAGGGGCGGAGAAATGCCCAGAAAAATCATTGATTACTCGTGATTGGAGTAACGAATCGAGATGAGAGTTGCACACAGGTGAATATTTTGGCAAGAAGATAATTTTAGAGTCTTTTACCTGCGAAATTGGTGCATATTTAATGATGTGCGTAAGGACTGTAAAACGACCATTGTTCGCGGATGGATGTGAAGATGTTGCCGGGGGTTTCCCGTTAGGTAGCGTCCCACGCCATGGAGAAAGGAATTTATATTAATTAATTGGACGAGCGATTCCTTTGCACACAGATAGTTTTGGGACCTGTGAAGAGAGAGGAACACAATGATCATGGTTTGAAGACCTGAATCATGCTGTGAGAGGAGCCAAGATTACGCGGGAAGATGTTGCTCTACTTTCTGTGGAAATCCGATATAAGGGAGTAGACCCCAGGAGGAGCTGTCAGCTATGCTCAGTCTCACTCAGTTGTCACGCAGTCTACATGCCGCCAAGCGCAGCTACAGCCAGTTACAGTCTTACTCAATTATCAATTGTAGCACAATGGCAATAAGTTGCAATCAGTATGCAGCAAATATGCAGCAGTACGAGACAGCGTGTAAGTCGCATACAGAAGTCTTCAAATAAGTTACGTGCAGTCTTCGAGTGAAACTTCAGTCAGCTACAGCCAGGTTGAAGCAAGTTCGTCAAGGCATAACGCATGACGATTCTATTCATCAAGACGCCGAACAAAGACTGGTATGTGTAAAAGAAACAGTAAATATGCTTGTATGAATAATAGTCGTGATACAGGCATAATTAGCAGCACGAACTATGACGTGTTCAGTTACGAAGCACCGTATAGACTAACGGTAGCACTATTGTATATAATTATTTGTGAAAGTGTTGAACTTTATTAAGCGCAGTGTGTATAGTATTAACTAATCGTATATGTGTAACTACGATAGAATGCGCGAAAGAAACTCTACTAAGTGTTTGGTATTGCCATGAGAGTACCAGATGTTAACGCTCATGTTTGGGAGCCAGCGTATTGATGTAACGCAGGACGCTCACTGTAGGAGTAATGATCGTCATAAAAACTGTTGGAGAGTTCCGAGAGCAGATAACCAGACTTTCAATCAGGAGTTGGTAACGTAAGATGCCGTCGACACCTGCAATTTCGATCTCTGCTAGGGAATTTCAGCATTGAAGTGTGTATAAAGTGACGAGTGTTCAGTGTAATGCATATGTAAAAATATCATTTAAAGTAGTGTTTGATGAAGTGTTTCACATGTTTGGGGAGTGATAACTTCCTGAAAGGTATGCAACGTGTCGTGTTGGTGATAGAAATTATGTGTAATCAAATGTGTGTAAACAAGAGAAATATGTCGCGTTAAACCCATTATGGCGGGCGACATGGAAGAATATGATTGGTCGGAGCCACCTTAGATGCCTATAGAGATGTAAGTACCCCACAAATTATGGTTATGATTATGTAGAAGTATGGACCGCTGCATGTCTGTGATTCCGTAAAGATATTGTGAATTCCTTATAGATGCCAGTAAAAATCAGTTAGGAGGCTGATCCTCCATGTTTAATCAGTAATGAATTGATTTTGATAGAGTTGAAATGTTGATTTGCATCATTAAGTGGAGTAATTATTCCCACTATGAATTAAGAATGGCAATCAGTTATGTAAATGCAACGAACGCGATTGTTCGAGTTTAAAACGTTTAGCTATGTCGGAAATTTTGGTAATTTATGTGAGAATAATAATAAATGATGATTTTGGTCATTTATGTCAATGAGATTTATAATAATAATAATAAAGGATGATTTTGGTCATTTATGTCAGTGAGAAATGATGATAATAATAATAATGGTTATTAAGAGTATGAATGAACGCATCAGGAAACAAATAAATGTGGTAAGCGAGAATTATTAACGCTAAGTGCAAGACTTATCAATCTAAGCAGAAAGATGTTACAGTGAGATTACATTACAGTAACTATGGAAAGAAGTTTTATATCAGAATATTGCAGATATTCAGTAATGATACCAGTAATGAAAGAGCTTTTAGTGAATTGAATTTGCAGCTTAATTGAGAAGCTTATAGAGTAAATGTTAGATTTCTCTTAATATTATAGGTCGGAGTGTCGTAGCATGGAGCATTAGGGGCCAGATAGTCTATTCTACGTATGAATTCTCCTATGTCGTGGACATTGTTGGAGATATTATTTATTCCAGAGTTTTAGTGATGGACCCTAACTCTGAAGAAAGGATTGAAATGTGTTCCGGACTGGAATCTCGACAGAGTCGAGGAAACAAGGACACCTCGCAGCTCTATGATTTCCCGAGAACTTATTGATGAGTTATTTACGCTCGTTGGCAGCGAAAACTCATGGCGACAGTGGTTTTCTGCGCCTATATTATACTTGAGACATCGGTCAAACCGCCAGGCTCATGCATTGCGAACCCCGAACCTTCATGTTGAATGGACCCATGTGAGGCCATTAATTAATCGTTATCCTCGACGTAGGAATAATTACAAAAGCTCATTCAATACCTGTTGGCATAATAGTCAATTAAGATCCTTTGGGAACATGTGTGTCGGTCAGGACACAGTGTTTGTCTTGTAAATCTTCACTGCTTAGAGAGAGGGAGGCTTTCAAACTATTAGAAAGGTCGAGATAATTGGTGAAACGACCCATTCCACTTTCTATTGTGTAGCGACTTCCTTAGCCGAGGGTCGGAGCTAACCACCCGGGCCGCTCAGGCAAGTTATAAAGGGAAGAGTCTAGACCTTGTTGAAATGACATATAATGCAAGATTGTTATGTTGAATATTATAGCCATGTGGTTTGTGAACACATGGATAATTATAGTTCATCCTGATGGTTCATTATTTTAGCTATCTGACGAATAGTTACATGATATATTTGTACTGTCACTGGAGCCAAGTCATGTAGTTGGTGACTAGATGCCAATCGCCATGAGCGCGAGGTAGTCTATCGTACAATCCGACATAAGCTATAACGTAACGTTTTATCTAGGAATCACAGACAGCATGCGGTGAAACCATATAATTGGAGGATGTGTAGGGGGTAGCTTACATAATTATGGAGTTGCACGTCGATTTTGGTGCAACGTCCAAATAGGTAAATGCATGCAAAGCATTTCATTGGTGAGAAGAAAAATATCAAAACACGCACGGCACACATAATTGTTTAACGT
Source organism: Meconema thalassinum (assembly GCA_946902985.2). Lineage (NCBI taxonomy): Eukaryota > Metazoa > Arthropoda > Insecta > Orthoptera > Tettigoniidae > Meconema > Meconema thalassinum. Next base: position 181,483,104 of record OX336395.1, read on the forward strand.
AAAGAGGTTTAAGGAATAATCCTTGTTGTAATATTAAAGAAGTCACATTGTATGACTGTTATGTTAATGTACAGTTTGTTTTGAAGTCGTAGGTGCATCAGCGCACTAGTATATCCTTGTGAAGTTCACAGAAGGGTAAAGCCTTATGGCTAGGTATGACTTTGTTGTGATTTTATATTTGTTTACTTGTGGATTGTGGAAGTAAAATTTTTGTTTGCTTTATTTTTATGCTTTTTGGGTATTGTTTTGTGTTTGAAGCCATGATTTATTTTACTGAATTAAAGTTTTAGAATAGAGTTGTGCCTTATCATTGTAGAGTTGATACCTTTTTGCCTCAAATCCAAAATATGCACTGCTCAATTGGGGTTACCGTACACGCCTGAGAGCTGATGCTAGTTGGAGGCAGATGCATATTATCCATCGAGATTACTCACATGGGTACAATATTAAAATAGCGGAATAATTAATGAGTAGGGTAGGTGCCGGTATTGTTTACAGTGACCTTGACATATTTTCAAATGACATATTAAAATAGCGGAATAATTAATGAGAAGGCTAAGTGCCGGTACTGTTTACAGTGGCCTTGCCATATTTTCAAATGACATATTAAAATAGCGGAATAATTGATGAGTAGGCTAGGTGCCGGCACTGTTTACAGTGACCTTGACATATTTTCAAATGACATATTATAATAGCGGAATAATTGATGAGTAGGCTATGTGCCGGTATTGTTTACAGTGACCTTGGCATATTTTCAAATGACATTTTAAAATAGCGGATTAATTAATGAGTAGGCTAGGTGCCGGTACTGTTTACAGTGACCTTGACATATTTTCAAATGACATCTTAAAATAGCGGAATAATTGATGAGCAGGCTAGGTGCCGGTACTGTTTACAGTGGCCTTGCCATATTTTCAAATGGCATATTAAAATAGCGGAATAATTGATGAGTAGGCTAGGTGCCGGTACTGTTTACAGTGGTCTTGCCATATTTTCAAATGACATATTAAAATAGCGGAATAATTGATGAGTAGGCTAGGTGCCGGTACTGTTTACAGTGGTCTTGCCATATTTTCAAATGACATATTAAAATAGCGGAATAATTGATAAGTAGGCTAGGTGCCGGTACTGTTTACAGTGACCTTGCCATATTTTCAAATGACATATTAAAATAGCGGAATAATTGATGAGTAGGCTAGGTGCCGGTATTGTTTACAGTGGTCTTGCCATATTTTCAAATGGCATATTAATATAGCCGAATAATTGATGAGTAGGCTAGGTGCCAGTACTGTTTACTGGGGCTTTGGAATATTTTCAACTGGCATACTAAAATAGTGAAATATTTGATGAGTAGGCTAGGTGCCGGTATTGTTTACTGTGACCTTGACATATTTTCAAATGACATATTAAAATAGCGGAATAATTAATGAGTAGGATAGGTGCCGGTACTGTTTACAGTGACCTTGACATATTTTCAAATGACATATTAAAATAGCGGAATAATTGATGAGTAGGCTAGGTGCCGGTACTGTTTACAGTGGCCTTGTCATATTTTCAAATGGCATATTAAAATAGCGGAATAATTGATGAGTAGGCTAGGTGCCGGTACTGTTTACAGTGGTCTTGCCATATTTTCAAATGACATATTAAAATAGCGGAATAATTGATGAGTAGGCTAGGTGCCGGTACTGTTTACAGTGGTCTTGCCATATTTTCAAATGACATATTAAAATAGCGGAATAATTGATGAGTAGGCTAGGTGCCGGTACTGTTTACAGTGACCTTGCCATATTTTCAAATGACATATTAAAATAGCGGAATAATTGAAGAGTAGGCTAGGTGCCGGTATTGTTTACAGTGGTCTTGCCATATTTTCAAATGGCATATTAATATAGCCGAATAATTGATGAGTAGGCTAGGTGCCAGTACTGTTTACTGGGGCTTTGGAATATTTTCAACTGGCATACTAAAATAGTGAAATATTTGATGAGTAGGCTAGGGGCCGGTACTGTTTACTGGGGCTTTGGAATATTTTCAACTGACATATTAAAATAGTGAAATAATTGATGAGTAGGCTAGGTGCCGGTATTGTTTACTGTGACCTTGACATATTTTCAAATGACATATTAAAATAGCGGAATAATTAATGAGTAGGCTAGGTGCCGGTACTGTTTACAGTGACCTTGCCATATTTTCAAATGACATATTAAAATAGCGGAATAATTGAAGAGTAGGCTAGGTGCCGGTATTGTTTACAGTGGTCTTGCCATATTTTCAAATGGCATATTAATATAGCCGAATAATTGATGAGTAGGCTAGGTGCCAGTACTGTTTACTGGGGCTTTGGAATATTTTCAACTGGCATACTAAAATAGTGAAATATTTGATGAGTAGGCTAGGGGCCGGTACTGTTTACTGGGGCTTTGGAATATTTTCAACTGACATATTAAAATAGTGAAATAATTGATGAGTAGGCTAGGTGCCGGTATTGTTTACTGTGACCTTGACATATTTTCAAATGACATATTAAAATAGCGGAATAATTAATGAGTAGGATAGGTGCCGGTACTGTTTACAGTGACCTTGACATATTTTCAAATGACATCTTAAAATAGCGGAATAATTGATGAGTAGGCTAGGTGCCGGTACTGTTTACAGTGGCCTTGCCATATTTTCAAATGGCATATTAAAATAGCGGAATAATTGATGAGTAGGCTAGGTGCCGGTACTGTTTACAGTGGTCTTGCCATATTTTCAAATGACATATTAAAATAGCGGAATAATTGATGAGTAGGCTAGGTGCCGGTACTGTTTACAGTGGTCTTGCCATATTTTCAAATGACATATTAAAATAGTGGAATAATTGATGAGTAGGCTAGGTGCCGGTACTGTTTACAGTGACCTTGCCATATTTTCAAATGACATATTAAAATAGCGGAATAATTGATGAGTAGGCTAGGTGCCGGTATTGTTTACAGTGGTCTTGCCATATTTTCAAATGGCATATTAATATAGCCGAATAATTGATGAGTAGGCTAGGTGCCAGTACTGTTTACTGGGGCTTTGGAATATTTTCAACTGGCATACTAAAATAGTGAAATATTTGATGAGTAGGCTAGGGGCCGGTACTGTTTACTGGGGCTTTGGAATATTTTCAACTGACATATTCAAATAGTGAAATAATTGATGAGTAGGCTAGGTGCCGGTACTGTTTACTGGGGCTTTGGAATATTTTCAACTGAGATATTAAGATAGTGAAATAATTGATGAGTAGGCTAGGTGCCGATACTGTTTACTGGGGCGTTGGATTTTTTTCAACTGAGATATTAAAATAGTGAAATAATTGATGAGTAGGCTAGGTGCCGATATTGTTTACTGGGGCGTTGGAATATTTTCAACTGGCATATTAAAATAGTGAAATAATTGATGAGTAGGCTAGGTGCCGGTACTGTTTACTGGGGCTTTGGAATATTTTCAACTGAGATATTAAAATAGTGAAATAATTGATGAGTAGGCTAGGTGCCGATACTGTTTACTGGGGCCATGGAATATTTTCAACTGACATATTAAAATAGCGGAATAGTTGGTGATTAGGCTAGGTGCCGATATTGTTTACTGGGGCGTTGGAATATTTTCAACTGACATATTAAAATAGTGAAATAATTGTTGAGTATGCTAGGTGCCGATACTGTTTACTGTGGCCATGGAATATTTCCAACTGACATATTAAAATAGCGGAATAATTGATAAGAACATTAGGTGCCGGTATTGTTTTCGGGGGGCCTTGGAATATTTTCAACCGACATAATAAAATAGCGGAATACTTGGTGAGTAGGCTAGGTGCCGGTACTGTTTACCTTGTGTTTGCTGGCGCTGGAGCAGCAGTGCACGTTACCCATGGCAACAGGCGGCTATCAGCAACTCCATGGAGTAAACACAACACAACACAACACAACACACGTCGCGCACCAAGCCTCATGCTCATCTGTCTGGTCGCTCGGCCAGCCCAGCCACGCGCTCAGTGACGTCATCATCCCCTCCTCCCGGCGTTGCTAACCTCTGACCTCACCCATTGGTTCGCTATGAGACGACCATTATAAATAGCGAAGAGGTACGCAATGCACTGACCTGCTTAACAACAGGTAGGATGCACTTGTCATGATCACTGATAAATAGAAACCGGACATTTATGCATTGAAAGCGATTAAAATATCAATGCACTTTTTTTAAAATTCGATTTTACCCCCCAGGTTGGTGTTTCCCATGGACTCAGCGAGGGAACTCACCACTACCGCCTCTACGGGCAGTGGCTTAGAGCTGGGAATATTTGGTCGGAGTGGATACAACTGAGGAGGTGTGATCAGCACCTCACCCAGGTGGCCTCACCTGCAAAGTGAACAGGGACCTCACGAGGGATGGGAAGGAAGAGGGAGATTGGGATGGATAGGTAGGGAAGCGGGAAGGAGGCGGCCGTGGCCTTACAGTAGTACCATCCCGGCATTTGCCCGAAGACGAAGTGGGAAACCACAGAAAACCACTTCGAGGATGGCTGAGGTGGGAATTGAACCCCCTGTACTCATTTGGGCCACCCGAGGCTGAGTAGACCCCATTCCAGTCCTCATACCACTTTTCAAATTTCGTGGCAGAGCCGGGAATCGAAGCCAGGACCTCCGGGGCGGCAGCTTACCATGCTGACCGCTACGCTACGGAGGCGACTATGCATGCAATTATGCACTGTAAAAGTAGAAAATATGCATTAAAAATTGAAAAATACGCACTTAACAACAAGCCAACCTTATTCACTCTCTTGATACATGTATCATTCACTGCAGAAAGAAGCATCACATTAGATAATTGCAAGTCTTTCTATGTTTTCTGGAGACAAATTACGTCTATTATAATCGTTTTCAGTGCATAAATGGCCGGTCCTTAGCCATCAGTTGAATAATCACTATTACCTGACACCCACTGTTTTAATAAATACTTTCTGCTGCTCTTCTCTTTGGGCATTTTGAGTTAAGGATATGCAGACTAAGAATAAAGTAACACAATATCTGAAGAAACTCCTCACAAAACTAACCTCGGGCTCTCGAGATGATGAAAGGAATGTCCCACCCCATTCCCTTCTTGAAATAACCAGACAGCATGCTTACGTAAAAATATTAGTTACTAATTTGTTGATCATAAAATTGCTTACAAGGGATGCCTAACACGCAGGCGAAACCTATTTTGTTCAAGATGTTTTCATTTATAGGTTACTTAATTTCAACTGCAGATGCTAAAATATGCTGTTATTTTCAGAATATGCAAACAATCCAATAAACCCTCAAAATATGGATTTGCATATGCGCATATGCATTTTCAAAAAATCCGGTCCCTCCTGATAAATGATTGGCATCTGAGGTCCACTCTATAAGCGTCAAAGCTTATGTGTTATTTTGGTAAATAACTCGGTGGTTTGTAATGGAAGCAAATATAGGCTGGACAGCTTCTTCAAGCTTTCCTGAACTTTTTCTACACAACATATTTCTCAACAGAGACGAGGATTTGCCTCGAGGTACCAGTTGTGAATATTACTCAAGTTCTCGCGGTGATTGATTCTCTGATTGTCTGAGATCATAGCAGAAACAGGTTCGAGTGAAAGCAGATGTTTGTGATGTAACCAGTGGTCCAGTGTCTACACCAAAACAAGATAAATGCAAAGGGAAATACACTTGTTGTTGTTGTTGTTATTGTTTCATTTCGGTGGTTGAGTAACGTAGTATCAACCTCGTGTGATATCGTAATCTGAGTATCAGTGTCCATTATAGATGTGTATGTATGTCTACCCCTTATTATTCCCGTTTTTCCAACGAGGTCGGGGATGGATGAGATGGAAGTCATTGTGGTGGATGGTTTTTACGGCCGGATGACCTTCCTGTCACCAACCTCATGAGAGGAGATAATGAGAGATGATTTTTTTGGTCGTGTGACTTCCTGAGAGGTGGAGTGCTGTTCTTTTTAGTCGACGCCCGTGGGCATCCTGCGCGTCGGGATGAGATATGGAATGGATAAAGATGAAATTAAAACTGAGCAAGGATGTGGAAGGAAGCGGCCGTGGCCTGTTTGAAGGTAACGTCTCAGCATTTGCCTGGTGTTGAAAATGGGAAACCACGGAAAACCATTTCAAGGACGGTCGACGGTGGGACTCGAACCCACGCATCTACTGAGTCAGCAGACCCAACACTGCGCTTTAGCGAGCGTAGCCATCAATGTCGGTTCCTTTATAGATGTGTATGCAACTATAATTTATTACCGAATTTTCAACCAGAGAAGGGATCTGCCAGAAAGCGCCATTATAACTACACAGTAGATTATTCCTATTCGAGAGTAGCCTGTTGCCATTGTAACGTGGGCTATGTTGCCAATACTAGCAACGCCCTTGGGTATCGTTCATTTGCTTTGCTTTTGGACGTGCCATACAATTATACATACCGTATTCATTTTGTGGAAACGTAGAGATCAGATTGCAAGCCTGTCATCAGTCTGTCTGTTAGTCAGATTTATTTATTTATATGAAAATGAAAATCCACAGCCTGCTTCCAGTCTCCGACCGGGTCAGGAATGGAATGAATGAAGCCCCCCATCTAGCGGCGAGGATATGAACTGTGCCGGCTGCCGAGGCCTGACGCACTCCTCTGGGGCAATGATTAAATGAATGACAGATGAAATGAAATGATAGTGGAGAGTGTTGCTGGAATGAAATTTTGACAGGGAAAACCGGAGTACCCGGAGAAAAACCTGTCTGCCTCCGTTTTGTCCAGCACAGATCTCACATGGAGTGACCGGGATTTGAACCACGGACCCAGCGGTGAGAGGCCGGCGTGCTGCCGCCTAAGCCACGGAGGCTTTCTATTTATTTATATATTTAATTTAATTATTTATTTATTTATTTACTTATAGCGTAGCGGTCAGCACTGTTAGCTGCCGCCCCGGAGATCCTGGGTTCGATTCCCGGCTCTGCCACGAAATTTGAAAAGTGGTACGAGGACTGGAACGGGGTATACTCAGCCTCGGGTGGCCCAAATGAGTAGAGGGGGTTCGATTCCCCCTCAGCCATCCTCGAAGTGGTTTTCCGTGGTTTCCCACTTCGTCTTCGGGCAAATGCCGGGATGGTACCTTCTTCAAGGCCACGGCCGCCTCCTTTCCTCTTCCTAGCCTATCCATCCCCATCTTCCATCCCTTCCTATCCCTCCTAAGGCCCCTGTTCGCTTTGCAGGTGAGGCTGCCTGGGCGAAGTGCTGATCACACCTCCCCAGTTGAATCCATTCCGACCAGATGTTCCAAGCTCCAGGACACTGCCCATAGAGGCGGTAGTGGTGAGTTCCCTCGCTGAGTCCGAGGGAACCACCAACCTATAGGGTAAATTGACTAAATAAAAAATAAAAAATAAAATTTACTTAATTCATTCCTTTATTTATCGATTTATTGATTTATTTATCTATTGATTTATTGATCGATTCATTCATTTATTTAATTAATTGAATTATTTATTGACTGATTCAATTATTTAATTCATTTATTTATTGATTCATTGATTCATTCATTCATTCATTCATTTATTTATGTATTTATTAATTTAATTAATTCATTCCTTCATTTATTGATTAATTGATTCATTCATTCATTTATTTTTTATGTATTGATTCTTTCATTTTAATGATTTATTTAATTCATATTTATTTAAAGATTTATTGATTGATTGATTCATAAGTTATTTATTGATTTATTTATTGATGTAGGGCCCATTGATTTATTCATTGAATCATTCATTTATTGATTTATTGATTTATATATTCGTTCATTCATTTTTATTTATCCATTTTAATGATTTATTTATTGATTTATTGACTTATTCATTCATTTATATATATATTTGTTTATTTATTGATGGATAGATTAATTTATTGATTTATTTATCCATTGATTTATTTACTTAGTTAGTCAGTTAGGCTTAAAAGAAAAGTTAGGTAGATGTCAGTGTCATAGTCTATACTATTTTTAATTAGCGGTAGATTGTGATAACTTGCGTGTACAATACTGTAAATTAACAAAATTAGTTTCAGTGCCAGAAGCTGCGAAAGAATGTATGACAACGCAGAGCAGCAACCAGACCAGAATTAAATTTAATGGTAGAGCTGGGATACAGACCCGGACCTCAGAGATGACGGCCAAGAGTGCTACCCACTACAACATGAGGCATTTTCCCTTAAAGGAAAAATATATAATTTTAAATCTGACTTGAACCCTGAAAACATGCATAATTGTAAAGAAAATGCTGCCAATGAAAACCATATTAACATTCTCCATGAACAGGTAAGTGAACATCAACTTGAAAATGAAAATCCACCGCCTGTTCCAGTCGACCGACCGGGACAGGGATGGAATGAATGAAGCCCCCATCTAGCGGTGAGGATATGAACTGTGCCGGCTGCCGAAGCCTGTCGCACTCGTCTGAGGCAATGGTTAAATGAATGACAGATGAAATGAATTGATAGTTAAGAGTGTTGCTGGAATGAATTTTTTGACAGGGAAAACCGGAGAAACTCGGAGAAAACCCTGTCTGCCTCTGTTTTGTCCAGCGAAGATCTCACATGAAGTGATCGGCATTTGAACCACGGACCCAGCGGTGAAAGGCCGGCGTGCTGTCGCCTAAGCCACGGAGGATAAGTGAAGATCAAATTACCATATTTAAATATTCAGACACGTTTAACTTTCGTGGATCCTCCTCTCTGGCTAGTCACGTGGATGTATTCTCATTCATTCAAAGAGCGTATAACTGACGCAACATCGTGGCCATGAGCAAGTGTGAGGCACTCAGACAGACAGTTAATAGATTTCCATTACTCCGAGATGAGCTCATCCTTATTTACACGAGCTGTAACGTACACATACAAACATCGAATTATTATAATTAATTGTTGGAATAATTTTGGTTGGTTGGTTCCTCAGTTTAGGGGCTGCGACAACGCGGTCATGCAGCCCCCGTGTACTTTGGGTGTGAGTAGAATCTGTTTGATAACCAGTGTTAATTGTGATGCTTGTGTTAGTGTGTATTATCTGTAACTCAGGTAAGGACTGCAGACGATCAATTTCAAGTAGTTCCTACTTTTGCTACCAAATGCTACCGTCAACAACACCTAGCTGTGAACTTTGCTACTAGATGCAACCGCAACCAGCACCTGCCGACAAACGTTGGAACTTTGTAGAGCGTTAATCAAATTTAACCTAAAAATTTAGGTTCACACAATCTTAGTTAGTGGAAGGTTCTTTTACATGCCATAAATCTATGATATGGACCCACCGGCTTTACTGCACTTCCCCTCAGAAGGAAGGCATACTGAGGGACTTTTAACGCTCTTAATATAATCCAACGACGTCGGCCGGGTTTGATCCCGCTATCTTGGGCATAGAAGCTCAGCATGGTACCAACTACGCCACCGAAGCCGCCCCACCGTACATATTCAAACATGGAATTATTGCTATTGTTGGAATGATTTTGAATAGCCTTCAATTATCTGATTCAAACATATATTCACATTATGTTGTTTTTATTGTTGTTGTTGTTGTTGTTGCTGATGTTTGAGTCTTCAGTCTTTTGACTAGTATGATGCAGACTTCATGCCTCCCTTTCCTGAGCTAATCGTTTCATCTCTGCATAGCTACCACACCCTACATCCGATAATAATAATAATAATGTTATTGGTTTTACGTCCCTTTTAACTACCCTGGCTTTTAGAGACGCCGGGGTGCAGGAATTTTGCCCCGAAGGGGATCTTTAACGTGCCAGTAAATGTACTGACACGGCTCCCTCGCATTTGCGCACCCTCAAATGCCAGCTGACTGCGCCAGGTTTCGAACCTGCAACCTTGGACTCAGCAAGCGAGAACGTTACCCCTGAGCCACGCAGCCAGGCAATCTGTTTAACATATTCTAACCTTGGTCTACCTCCACGGTTCTTGTTCTCGACCCTTCCTTCCATATCTAATTTTGCTATTCTTGGGTTTCTTAGTAGACTATGTGTCCTACCAACCTATCTGTTCTCTTCATTAGCAGTCACCAGAGACATCTCTCCTCTCCCTATTGTCCGAATACCTCTTCATTTGGTACTCTATCTACCAATCTGATCATCATCATCCTCCTGTAACACCACATCTCAAATGCTTCAATTCTCCTCTTTTCTGCTGCACCAGTAGTCCACGTTTCACTTCCATAGAGCGCCAAGCTCCAGACAAAGGCTTTCAAAAATGACTTCCTAATGCCTAAATCTATATTCGATGTCAACAGATTCGCATTAGTTATATTGTTATTTCATTTGAGAGGCATGGACATCGTGGTCATTTAGCCCCCGTGTACTTGGGTATGAGTGGAGAACGTTTCTGATAGCATGTGTTATTGTGGTGTTTGTAGTAGTATGTGTATTTAAGGTGGGAGAATGGGAAGGAGGTGATTGTGCCCTTAGTCAGAAACCATTTCGGCCGGCATTTTCCTGGAGCAGAAGTAGGAAACCACGGAAAACCACTTCCAGGATGGCTGAGGTGGGAATCGAACCTAGGCCTACTTCTTCTCAGTTTTACCACACGAGGCTGAGTATACTCTGTTACAGTGCACGGACCAGAATTAAATTCCTTGGTAGAGCCGAGAATCGAACCCAGATCTCCAGGGCGACAGTCAAGATCACTAGCCGCTACACCACAAGTATTTTGTCTATAATCTAACGTTCGAATAATTGTAATAAACAAGCAAAAACAAAGAGAAAAGAAAGCATATAGGGAAGAAGAAAGAGAGAATTAGGGACCGGATTATTAGGTTTTTACCAAATATTTTCTTTACTTCTAAATACAAAGAATTTAATACTTTTCCGAATCACACTCTAAAGTATTCATGATTTGTGTAGTACTTAAAACAAGATGTTCAGTAAAGAACACATAGCCTACGTTCTCCTAAATGCATGGGTATTGTTATAACTCTTTGTCCTTTTCAAGGAGTATAATTGAATTTTGGTTGTAGTAGCTTGTTGAAATACAGCGTGCTATACGGATATTAAACATGAATATGAGATGCCCTTTGCTAGTGCTACCTCTGTACAAAATTTTATTCAATTCGGTGTCACCGTGTTTGAATTGATATGGGGAATCGATTTTCACACATACAAGGCTGCTATCTGCACACTATTGGGCTGATGACCTTGTAGTTCAGTCAAAAGATGCTTCCCAAAAAAAGGTATGTTGTTGCAAAATTTGGTAGAGATCAAATGATTAGGTTGGTCATAATTTGATTTAAGCTTTTAACATTTGAGTGGCCGCCATTCCATTTTCGTCAAGATGGTGGCGATATAAAACATGACACTGAGGTGCCCTTTGCTAGTGCTATCTATGTACCAAATTGCATTCAATTCGGTTTGACCGTACTTGAATTGATGGGAGGAATCGATTTGCACACATTCATGGCTGCCATATGTAAACTATTGGACTGATGACCTTGTACCTTGGTCAAAGAACGCTTCTCACATAAATGTACGTTGTTGCAAAATTTGGTAGCGATCAGGTGATTGGGTTGGTTGTAATTTGATTTAAGATTTTAATATTTGGGTGGCAGCCTTTACGTTTCCGTCAAGATGGCGACGATATAACACATGACACTGAGTTGCCTTTAGCGAGTGCTACCTCTGTACCAAATTTCGTTCAATTCGGTTTTAACATGTTCGAATTGATAGGAGGAATCTATCTGCACCCATACATTGCCGCAATCCGCAAATTATTGGGCTGATGTCCTTGTAGTTTGGTCAAATGATGCTTCATACATATGGGTATAATGTTGAAAATATTGGTAGAGATCAGTTGATTAGGTTCGTCGTAATTTGATATAAGCTTTTAACATTTGTGTGGCCGCCATTACGTTTTCGTCAAGATGGCGGCGATATAAAACATGACACTGAGGTGCCCTTTGCTAGTGCTACCTCTGTACCAAATTTCGTTCAATTCGGTTTCATCGTGTTTGATTTGATAGGGCGAATCCTTTTGCACACATACGTGGCCGCCATCTGCAAACTATTAGGCTGATGACCTTGTAGTTTAGTCAAAAAACGCTCGCCATACAAATATACTTTGTTGCAAAATTTGGTAGAGATCGAAGATTAGGTTGGTCGTAATTTGATTTAAGCTTTGAACATTTGCGTGGCCGCCATTACGTTTTCGTCAAGATGGCGGCGATATAAAACATGACACTGAGGTGCCCTTGCTAGTTCTACCTCTGTACCTAATTTCGTTCAATTCGGTTTCACCGTGTTCGAATTGATAGGGGGGACAGACATTCAGAGTACACACACTCACAGACACACAGACACACAGACAGACACACAATTTTTCGCCCTGTGTTGATCTCATAATCTACTTTCATTTTTTTTGCAAAAATCGAAAGTAGGCTAAAAAATACTAAATGATATGCGAGCACCTAAAAATACCTAATTGCAGTTTTGTTCAATTTTTTGTAGTATATTTGAATTTTTAGTCCATAATTTTTAAAAGTAAACCACAAGACAGTATTCATTCCTAGCTCTAGTTGATTGAGAGAAATCCTACCTGTCAGAAAATTCAAATACTTTCAGCACTTTCAGCTTATATCTTATTGTTTGGTTATTTACTGTCAGGAAAGTGGGAATAAATCTCTTTTCTTAAATCAGTCAATAAAAGTTTCAATGACGAGAACGACCTCACCAAAGGTTAAAAACCTGCGGTTCTATTATTCGCGCCAGATAGGCTTTCTGTTTTCGAACCTTAAGGATTGTCAGGGCCCGAATTCGGGGGAGAATTCGAAGAAAAACAAACTATTTAGACGAAAACCTCAAGAATATGCATTTATATGCTTATATTCTGAAGACCACGGTTCTATGCATTTATATGCTCGATAAATTTCAATTCTGTTGGTCCCTGAGAGGTGAAAATACCAACGAAAGGTTTCTTTCAATATGTACTATTCAGGAAAAAAAATATGCAAATATGCTCGAATCCGAGCCCTAATTATAACGAATTCTTTTCAGACGTAATTTAAAAATGGCTAGGTGCATGAAACACAAATACCCCTTCCGTCCAATCTTTAATTTACTGTGTATTTTGCGGAACGAAAAGTTCACAGGCGAAATGAAGAAAAGCCGAGTTGCACTTCCAGGGAAACTCCAAACACAAGCACCCTTCTCAGAAGTCTTAACTCAACACGACTCGACGGTTTGCTGCTGACTGTATCTGGGATAATAGGTTCACCCGCTAGTTAGGCTGTAACAGGGGTGATAGACTCGCCCTTAGTTAGCTCGTAAACTGTTGCCTCAGTATTTGAATGGACATGGTTGGAAGAAATAAAAACGTAAAAATACTTATAGTGGGCGATTTATTGAAGATAGAGATATGCTCTCTGGACTTTTTTGTAGAACTTTTCATGCAGAACAATTCTTACACTCATAGTATTTAGATATTTCTAACGGTTTGCCCAGCGTAAGCTTACAAAGCGCTCGGACGCCAGGTTTTTTTTTTCGACTTTTTCACTGAAATCGTTACTGCTAGGCTTCCTTTGATCATAAATAAATTATTTTCTACAGAAATCATCCTCGAGATATCCTGTACAGGATGGTGAAAACCGCATAAAAATCCATCCAGAGGTTCACCCGTGACATACAAGAATCGGGGATTTAGTTTTATACTAAGTAGAGATTTAAGAAGTTAATTAAACGGGCTAGAATGTGAAAATTACTTCTGGCATCCTTGGTTATATTGAATTTGAATAATTAACATATTTAAGGAGAGCAAATATTAACAAAACTTGTGAAGTTCTCGGTGATGATTTGAATTTTAAAAAAGTATCAATCTGTAAAATATTTACACTCTCGTTGCAATCACATTTTCTATTAACAATTAGGCATTAATGTTAAGCTTAGTGCAGTTTTATGTATGGTATTTTTCACCCGAGGTTTAAATAATGCTCTGTACTTTCGTTTTGGTCAACCCTTATTTCCTGTCGCTTACTGTACCTTCCTTCCTAGCCTTGACCTTCACCCTGCCAAATAAACATGCCCATAGCTTTTTGAGCACTCAAGATATTTCTATATTATATACGGTCGGGTCAGATTTATCCATGGAACCAGTTCTCGCGTGAAAATTTTCGGCTTATGTTTTGTCGGTTCAATCTGTAAAAACTAAGGGGGAAATCCACCTATTTTGGTTCATCACAATTCATTAATTCATTCATTCATTCATTCATTCATTCATTCATTCATATTTACGGTCTATTTAAAAGAAATAACATGACTGCTTTGCCACCACTATGAAGGCCAATTACACTGTTACGAAATGAATTATCATTTTTCAGCAGGTATTTGAAAAATGTAAATAATCCTCATTTTATATTGGGAATAGTTCATAGGAAGACACCAGGTGTAAAATTACATCATTAAAATGCGTACGACTACGATAAAAAGGGAGTGACACACTAAGGATCAAAATGACCCGGCGCCAGTCCTCGTGTTATATTTCTTCACGTCAGTTCTCCAAGGTTAAAAACCTATTAAAACCTAAAGAAAAAAGCTTTTCTTTATGAAACCCTAAAATGACAATTTAAAAAACCTAAAAGTCCGGTCCCTAGTGATAAGTGATGTTTTTTTTGGTATGATATATATTGATAAGGATCTATCTGAACGAGGAAGGGGTTAACCCCAATCCTACCCCTTGGATTCGCCCCTGCTTTGAACGACTTGTCCACTGGACATATTTCTTTACACAAATTACTGTAATTTTGGGGTACCTACCATCTTAGAATAATTCAAATATTTGAATTGTTTGATTCTTTTCGAGTACCTCGAATGTTAGAATGATTTGAACAATTGATATTGTAATTTTCAGTTGGTCAACACAAAATAAAAATAAATAAAAAATAACATAAAATTAATTATACGAGATTGTTATGGACTATTAAAGAAAAAGAAGAAAACTAAGGGATGACATGTTTCACTCGTCAAGTGAACATCATCAGATCCAAATTAACAAGACAAATAGTTCTACAAAACACTACCAAACCCCACAGATAATCTCTGCACTGCAAAAAAAAACTGTCAGAAATTTAGCAAGTGTGGTTTATTTATTTATTTATTTATTTATTTATCGTATGGAATTTAGTGCCGGGAGTGTCCGAGGACATGTTCGGCTGGCCAGGGTCTGTAGCTGCTTCAAGCGGACACCCATAGGGTGAGCTACAAATTCCGTTCAATTTCAAGTAGTTCCAACTTTCTCTACCAGATATAAATGATACCTAGTGGTGAACGTTGGCACTTTGATAGAGCGTTCCAACGACATCTAACCAAGAAATTTAGCTTCACACCACATTTGGGTGGCCGCCATTCCGTTTCCGTCAAGATGGCCGCGATATAAAACATACCCTGAGGTGCCCTTTGCTAGTGCTACCTCTGTAATAAATTTCATTCAATTCGGTTTCACCGTGTTTGAATTGATATGGGGAATCGATTTGCACACATACATGGTCACTATCTGCAAACTATTAGGCTGATGACCTTGTAGTTCAGTCAAAAGATGCTTCCCACAAAGAAGGTATGTTGTTGAAAAATTTGGTAGAGATCAAATGATTAGGTTGGTCGTAATTTGATTTAAGCTTTTAACATTTGGGTGGCCGCCATTCCATTTCCTTGAAGATGGCAGTGATATAAAACATGACACTGAGGTGCCCTTTGCTAGTTCTACCTCTGTACCAAATTTCGTTCAATTCGGTTTCACCGTGTTCGAATTGATAGGGGGGCAACAGACATTCAGAGTACGCACACTCACAGACACACAGATACACAGACAGACACACACATTTTCGCCCTGTGTTGATCTCATAAGTCTACTTTCATTTTTTGCAAAAATCGAAAGTAGGCTAAAAACAATATTCCTCCCCCAACTAATCTATACTGCTCTCATACACTAAGGCAATAAGCCCTAAACTAATATAGAATTGCAAACTAATTTGCGGAAATGATCTACAAGTATTAAGTGTAATGGATCTGATGATGATCGCTTGACGATCGAATCTGGTCATCCAAGAGTATTTACTAATCGCATGTGTTTTTTTTTTCAGAATTAGGGAACAACCCATCATAATATTGGTAGAGACAGTCAAAATTAATGAATGAGAGGGGCTAACATTCTCGGTTAATGAGGGTAACTTAACCATTCTTGAGTGAAACTGAATTTTTCACACTGCTTTATTAACAAGTTGACGATGATTATGATAATTGTTGTTTAAGGGGGGCTAACATGTAGGTTATCGGCCCTTTTTTTTCTCGTGTGGTCTCCTGAGAGGCCGAGTGCAGGTTTTTCTAGTTGACGCCCGTGGGCGACCTGCGCGTCGGAATGAGAGATGGAATGGATGAAGGTGAATGAAACTAGGCAAGGATGTGGAAGGAAGCGGCCGTGGCCTGTTAGTAGGTACCGTACCAGCATTTGCCTGGTGTTGAAAATGGGAAACCACGGAAAACCATTTCAAGGACGGCCGACGGTGGGGATTGAACCCACGCGTCTATCGAGTCAGCAGAGAGATTGGCCCCATGACCTGACACTGCGCTTTAGCGAGCGTAGCCACTCCTGTCGGTATCGGCCCCTAATGGTTTAGGTGATAATGGAAATGAAAGATGATAAAATGAAACTTACAACTAAAACTAACTACTGGCTTACAAACTAGAAGAGGAATTGCCCTCAAACCTCGAAGAATGAGAATTGAGGGACTTGGAAGGAAGGAGAGCCAAGAAAGGCAGAGGAAAGGGAAATATGAGAAGGTCCGCCCCAAAGGCAATGGAGAAAGGGAGGAAAACTTGACCCAGCTCAGGAATCCCTCGGGTTCTCCAAATCCCAAACTCACCAGCCGTGAGACCTTGAGGGTGTAGCACTATCCAGGGTGCACCAGAAGTGGTGGGGTTACACGCACCCTGCCTCCTTTAGGTCCTCGAGCAGAAGGCAGGAGATAACATGAAAAGAAAAAGAAGGCTGACTGACTCCTCGAAGGATGAGGGTACCAGGAGTGATTAGAGAAGGGCCAATTAAGGCGGGAAAGTGAAAGAATCCCTAGGCCTCGGATAGGCCTACCCTTATACCGTCGGGGTCGGAAGAGAACAAGAGTTCGCCAAGGGAGGCCGAGGGAAAGGGTGTCAGTGAGGAGCCCGGCACAAGTAAGTGGAAGCAATGCCGGGCTCAGCTGGGGCCCCATGGTCACCAACCCACATCACACTAAACGTGAGCCCCTGAGGGGTACTAATAAGTTATTATGTCAGTAATTATTAGTTATTAAGAGTTGTACGCAGACAACAGATCCAAGTTTGTCGTTGAAAGGTTAGTTCTTCTATTTGTCAGCACGACACGAGAACTGTGAAAAGAGAAACGATAGTCTTATTCCTCTCCTCTAGGGCCCTGCGCGGATAAACAAAACGTTATCCGCATCCGCCCCGTATCCGCAAGACTCTTATCCGCATTCACACGACTGTTATCCGCATCCGCCCCGCATTCTCACGACTCTTATCTGCATCCACCCCGCATCCGCACGACTGTTATCCGCATCCGCCCCGCATTCTCACGACTCTTATCTGCATCCACCCCACATCCGCACGACTGTTATCCGCATCCACCCCGCATCGGCACGACTGTTATCCGCATCGACCCCGCATCCGCACGACTGTTATCCGCATCCACCCCACATCCGCACGACTGTTATCCGCATCCACCCCGCATCGGCACGACTGTTATCCGCATCCGCCCCTAATCCGCACGACTCTTATCCGCATCGACCCCACATCCGCACGACTGTTATCCGCATCCACCTCACATCCGCACGACTGTTATCCGCATCCACCCCGCATCGGCAAGACTGTTATCCGCATCCGCCCCTAATCCGCACGACTGTTATCCGCATCCACCTCACATCCGCACGACTGTTATCCGCATCCGCCCCGCATTCTCACGACTCTTATCTGCATCCACCCCACATCCGCACGACTGTTATCCGCATCCACCCCACATCCGCACGACTGTTATCCGCATCCACCCCACATCGGCACGACTGTTATCCGCATCCACCCCACATCCGCACGACTGATATCCGCATCCACCCCACATCCGCACGACTGTTATCCGCATCCACCCCGCATCCGCACGACTGTTATCCGCATCCACCCCGCATCCGCACGACTGTTATCCGCATCCACCCCACATCGGCACGACTGTTATCCGCATCCACCCCACATCGGCACGACTGTTATCCGCATCCACCCCGCATACGCACGACTGTTATCCGCATCCACCCCGCATCCGCACGACTGTTATCCGCATCCACCCCACATCCGCACGACTGTTATCCGCATCCACCCCACATCCGCACGACTGTTATCCGCATCCACCCCACATCCGCACTACTGTTATCCGCATCCACCCCACATCGGCACGACTGTTATCCGCATCCACCCCGTATCCGCACGACTGTTATCCGCATCCACCCCACATCCGCACGACTGTTATCCGCATCCACCCCACATCGGCACGACTGTTATCCGCATCCACCCCACATCCGCACGACTGTTATCCGCATCCACCCCGCATCGGCAAGACTGTTATCCGCATCCGCCCCTAATCCGCACGACTGTTATCCGCATCCACCTCACATCCGCACGACTGTTATCCGCATCCGCCCCGCATTCTCACGACTCTTATCTGCATCCACCCCACATCCGCACGACTGTTATCCGCATCCACCCCACATCCGCACGACTGTTATCCGCATCCACCCCACATCGGCACGACTGTTATCCGCATCCACCCCACATCCGCACGACTGTTATCCGCATCCACCCCGCATCCGCACGACTGTTATCCGCATCCACCCCGCATCCGCACGACTGTTATCCGCATCCACCCCACATCGGCACGACTGTTATCCGCATCCACCCCACATCGGCACGACTGTTATCCGCATCCACCCCGCATACGCACGACTGTTATCCGCATCCACCCCGCATCCGCACGACTGTTATCCGCATCCACCCCACATCCGCACGACTGTTATCCGCATCCACCCCACATCGGCACGACTGTTATCCGCATCCACCCCACATCGGCACGACTGTTATCGGCATCCACCCCGCATCCGCACGACTGTTATCCGCATCCACCCCACATCCGCACGACTGTTATCCGCATCCACCCCACATCCGCACGACTGTTATCCGCATCCACCCCACATCCGCACGACTGTTATCCGCGTCCACCCCACATCCGCACTACTGTTATCCGCATCCACCCCACATCGGCACGACTGTTATCCGCATCCACCCCGCATCCGCACGACTGTTATCCGCATCCACCCCACATCCGCACGACTGTTATCCGCATCCACCCCACATCGGCACGACTGTTATCCGCATCCACCCCACATCCGCACGACTGTTATCCGCATCCACCCCACATCCGCACGACTGTTATCCGCATCCACCCCACATCGGCACGACTGTTATCCGCATCCACCCCACATCGGCACGACTGTTATCCGCATCCACCCCACATCCGCACGACTGTTATCCGCATCCACCCCACATCCGCACGACTGTTATCCGCATCCACCCCACATCCGAACGACTGTTATCCGCATCCACCCCACATCCGCACGACTGTTATCCGCATCCACCCCACATCCGCACTACTGTTATCCGCATCCATCCCACATCGGCACGACTGTTATCCGCATCCACCCCGCATCCGCACGACTGTTATCCGCATCCACCCCGCATTCGCACGACTGTTATCCGCATCCACCCCACATCCGCACTACTGTTATCCGCATCCACCCCACATCGGCACGACTTTTATCCGCATCCACCCTACATCCGCACGACTGTTATCCGCATCCACCCCACATCCGCACTACTGTTATCCGCATCCACCCCACATCCGCACGACTGTTATCCGCATCCACCCCACATCCGCACTACTGTTATCCGCATCCACCCCACATCGGCACGACTGTTATCCGCATCCACCCCGCATCCGCACGACTGTTATCCGCATCCACCCCACATCCGCACTACTGTTATCCGCATCCACCCCACATCCGCACGACTGTTATCCGCATCCACCCCACATCGGCACGACTGTTATCCGCATCCACCCCGCATCCGCACGACTGTTATCCGCATCCACCCCACATCGGCACGACTGTTATCCGCATCCACCCCACATCCGCACGACTGTTATCCGCATCCACCCCACATCGGCACGACTGTTATCCGCATCCACACCGCATCCGCACGACTGTTATCCGCATCCTACCCACATCGGCACGACTGTTATCCGCATCCACCCCACATCCGCACTACTGTTATCCGCATCCACCCCATATCCGCACGACTGTTATCCGCATCCACCCCACATCGGCACGACTGTTATCCGCATCCACCCCGCATCCGCACGACTGTTATCCGCATCCACCCCACATCGGCACGACTGTTATCCGCATCCACCCCACATCCGCACGACTGTTATCCGCATCCACCCCACATCGGCACGACTGTTATCCGCATCCACCCCACATCCGCACGACTGTTATCCGCATCCACCCCACATCCGCACGACTGTTATCCGCATCCACCCCACATCGGCACGACTGTTATCCGCATCCACCCCACATCCGCACGACTGTTATCCGCATCCACCCCGCATTCGCACGACTGTTATCCGCATCCACCCCACATCCGCACGACTGTTATCCGCATCCACCCCACATCGGCACGACTGTTATCCGCATCCACCCCACATCCGCACGACTGTTATCCGCATCCACCCCGCATTCGCACGACTGTTATCCGCATTCGCACGTTTGTTATCCGAATCTACTGGCATTACAATAGTATTTTTATTATATAAAGCATAAATTACTATAGCAACATTTTTAGACATTACAGGAAAAGGTCGTTCCTTAGGCTGGTTGTTGGTTGGTTGGTTCCTTAGTTTAGGGGCTGCGACAACGCGGTCATGTAGCCCCGTGTACTTTGGATGTGTAGCCTATAGAATCTGTCTGATAACCGGTGTTAAATGTGATGACTGTATTAGTGTGTGTTATCTGTTTTAATTCAAGTAAGGACTGCAGACATTCTATTTTTCCAAGTAGTTCCTACTTTTGTCGCCAAACGCCACCGTCAACGACCAACTAGTTCAGAACTTAGTTAGCAGATGCCACCGCAGTCGGCTCTGGACGACGAACGTAGGAACCTAAGAACGTTAGTCAATTGTTTAAACTATATATAATTTAGCTTCTCACAGTGTAATTAGTGGAAGGTTCTTTAACATGCCATAAATCTATGACATGTGACCGCCGGCTTTACTTCCCCTCCGAAGGAAGGCATACTGAAGAATTTTTAACGTTTTTAAAAAATCCGACGACTTCGGCCGGGTTTGAACCCGCGATCTTGGAATCCTTAACTTTTGTCATGTACTATGTTTAAAATGAATGTTATACAGCCAGAATTGCAACTTATTCCTGTTCGGAGTGTTAATTATACTTAATGACAAAATTTGTATGAGATTAACTAAAATCATCATTTTACATTTGTCATGAAGAAAAAAAAAAATATAACGGAAAAGTGTGTTATTTCATAAACATCCGGGTCCTAGTAACTTAATGTTATTATACAAGTTAGGATTGTATTCTAAAAACTATCCGCAAATTTTCTCCAAACATTATCCGCAGATTATCCGCTATCCGCAAGCCATGCACACTACGGTATATATGCATGGTGAAAAATCTTGCGGATATCCGCGGGTTTATTTGCGGTTATCCGCATCCGCGCAGGGCTTTACCTATAGCGTCTGCCACCTATCAAGTCGTTTACGTACCATTTGAACTCATTCCATCTGGCGACAACATTCCAAACCTTGTGGATTTTTTTCAGATATGACAAGGGGCAGATAACAATTCTGTTATGGAACTTGGTTAATAAATATTATTTAAAAAAATCTAAAATTTCCAAATTTAGTTAATTTATTCATCAATTGCCTAAAAAATTCGATTTTTCGCGAGTGTTCCACGAGTTGAAACGTGTAAGTAAATGATATTTTTAATGTAAAACATGTTCTTAAACCAATGTTTATTTGTTGTTTTTTTTTTCAATGATTTCGCGATTCAACAAAATTATGTTTTATGGTCCGACTAAGCTCAAATAATGTACAGCGTTTCGCCCCAGTGTACCATTGTACAGTGGGTCATAATCGAAATCTATGAGGACAAAATTATTCAATTTCATCATTAAAAAAATAAAAATTTCTTACTTCTACAGCATTCTCATATAATTGCCGCTCACTATTCTGGGATATAAACGCATCTTAGTGTAAATCTGTCACCAATGTTCGAGCAGTCTGAATTGGAGGTTGAATGTAAGTGGCTGTGGTTTGGTTGTCTTTGTGGTTAGTGTGATCCTTTTAGATGGAACATGATGCTGAAGGTATGATCTTTGTAACGTGTTTCAGTTATTAATGGGCGTAATTGTCACGTATTTTTAGCTATATTTGCTTTATATAATATTTAACTATTATTTTTAAAATTATATTTTCACCTAGATTTTTAATAGGTCGCGTCACTCTGCGTCACTTTCTACTTAATGTTAAAATGTAGATAGAGTCTTGTAGTTTACGCCTGTTATAAGATTTTTTGCATCTTTTTGCAACTTACTTAGTTATTTTACGTTTTAGAAGATGCCGCGCAACCAGTTCTCACACGTTTACAACAGTTTGAAGCACTGGATTCGACGATTATGTCAAAAGTGGTACTTCGTGACATTGTTAAAAATAAATTAGGGGTTGAAAATTGTTCTGAAGAGATAACTGAATGCTCTATCCAACTCCTAGTCATAGACAATTTCTTGCATGTGTAGACGTAGCTTAAGAAAGGTCTTAACTGATGTTTATTATGAAATAAACAAATAATATACGTAGCTTTCACTCTAAATTCATGATTAAAACGTAAAAAATAATTTTGTCCCCCTAGATTTCGATTTTGACCAACAGTGCATTGGGCTTGTCAGTTGGTTCTCTTTCGAGAACATTCTTTCGACATATCGATTACCAAGGTAAGGTTTGCATTTGCTTTAGAAGGAAGACTATACTTCCTGTAGTGCTTCGGCATTGCTCGTGACGTCTATACTACATATTATAATGTGTATCAAGATGTCTTGCATTGGCCTGCGCAGTGAGCAATATTCAGCATCTTGGTGAGGTGTACCGTTCCAACTGAAGAGCCCAATGGTACACTGGGGTGAAACGCTGTATATTATTTGACCTTAGCCGGACCATCCCTCCCTATATTATTCTGCTAAGGTCCCATTCCAGTTTTGTACCGAAAATAAGATCTTATTAACACCAACCTACACATATGGGGTACCTACAGCTTCAGCATAACCCAATGCGTAAGCGAAACGCACTCACTTACTCTTTAAATGCCTCACAATTAAATAAATGCCTTAAAACATGTATATTTACAATGAAATAATGAAAGAATGCAACACGGTAACCATGGTAACAGAATCTCACAGGTCCATCTATTTCTGTAAGACGCAGTGCAATTCCAATTATTACCCGACTGTGAAAGTTTCCAGACGGTTATAAGGTTATCACTGAACCAAATTAAGCTGTAAAATTCATCAATACATACAGTATAATGCGCTTAAGGGGGTCAAGGGGCACTCTAATTTTTTTCACGCAATTTTCACGTGTGAGTGTGGTCCAAAAGGTATTTTTCACCCGACTATAAATGGTCTCCGAAAACCATATTTAAAGGCCCTTAAATTAACAGTGTCTGTAATATTCCCAGAAAACTAACTTCGCTCTGATATACGTATGGAGGAATGACAAACCCCTAACCACTTCACCAGTAGCTGAATTGATAAAGTCTGATTATTCATACCAAGGATGAATCAGTCATAGCATTCATGATTGAGATTTTGCTAAGTGTACTCTTTACAAGTAGAATATTCGCGGGCGAAGCCACGACGGGTAATGCTAGTTTAACATAATTTTGTTGAATAATCACAGCTCAAAGGACCATAACAACATGTTTCTCTTTCGAGAACATTCTTTCGACATATGATTTCACGAGTCGCGAATTTTGACTGTCTCTAATAATTTGGTACAATCGTGTTGACCGACTGAAAATCATAAAATCTCGACACTACTAGGCCTGTATCTCGTCTGTACAATGATATGTTAGTGTGACAAAGCAGCCCAAGATTAGAACCCGCGACCTTGTAAAGAACGCACTGCTCCGCTGAGCGCTGTACGAGCGATGACATCATACAAACATGACGTTAGGGTTACGTAACAGGTGCGGGTGGCAGCGGGTGGAAGGAAGTTTTGTGTGTTGTGAACTCCAAGACGCCATCTTCAAACGGGCGTGACTGTCCTTCTCCTCTCCCTACCGCCCCTACCTAGCAGAACTTTGAGGGGAGGTGAATTAAACATGGGAGCCTTATACTAGCTTTAATTACTGGCTGGCTGCGTGGCTCAGCGGTAACGCTCTCGCTTGCTGTGTCCAAGGTTGCAGGATCGAATCCTGGCCCAGTCAGCTGGCATTGGTGGGTGCGAAAATGCGAGGGTGCCGTGTCGGTAAGTTGGTTGGTTGGTTGTTTTTAGGGGCTGCGACAACGCCGTCATGTAGCCCCGTGTACTTTGGGTCCGTGTGGAATTTGTCTGATAACCTGTTTTATTGCGATTTGTAATTCAGTTGAGGATTGGGAAGGAGGTGGCTGTGGCCTTAACCCTTTATAGGGCAGACTATTTTTTTTCTAATTTTTACATTATTTTATTAAATTTAAATTTTCAATTCAGCTCAAATTTTTATTTTTATTTTTAATATTCAATATTATTTATTTATGATCTTTTATGTTATAATTTTGACTTTTTAATTTTATAATATAAATTTAATTTAATTTTTAGTGTGTTTTATGAAAATGAAAATCCACAGCCTGCTTCCAGTCTCCGACCGGGTCAGGAATGGAATGAATGAAGCCCCCATCTAGCGGCGAGGATATGAACTGTGCCGGCTGCCGAGGCCTGACGCACTCCTCTGGGGCAATGATTAAATGAATGACAGATGAAATGAAATGATAGTGGAGAGTGTTGCTGGAATGAAAATTTGACAGGGAAAACCGGAGTACCCGGAGAAAAACCTGTCTGCCTCCGTTTTGTCCAGCACAGATCTCACATGGAGTGACCGGGATTTGAACCACGGACCCAGCGGTGAGAGGCCGGCGTGCTGCCGCCTAAGCCACGGAGGCTCTAGTGTGTTTTATATTAATTTGTATATTTATGTTTTATTTTATTGTTTAATTTTAATATTTTTGATTATATTTACTTGTTGAAATTTTATCCAGCACCATAAAACAAGACATATAATATTTACTTATCAGAAATATTACACCGACAGAAATTGTGTTGTAATTAGGCTGAAAGTTTCAACTATTAGCACCTTTGATAATAGCCTACAAACTCTTTTATAGTAGGTGATTAATACAACCTGTGACAATAAAGTTCGGTGAATAGTCCTGTACTATCATTAAAGTGAACAATGCACGACAAGACCCTACTGTCCTTCGAAATAGTCGCCTCTCGTAACTATGCAATGATGAGATCGGCGATACATGTCCTGGAAACTTTGCAAGAAGGCGTCCTTTGGGATGGTATTCAAAAGCCTCGTCACGTTGCGTTCTGACCGAAAAGTTCGGATTGTTAGCTTACCTGAACAGCAGTTACTGTCCTTCGAAGTATTCCCCGTGGATATGGTTATGCACTTCTCAGAATGTCTGTACAAGCCCTATAAACTCTTTAGGGATAGCCTTCAGTTGGGTCATCAGATTACGTTGGATGTCTGAAATGTTCGAATACCTGTGGCCCTTCAGAGCTTTTTGGTGACACTGGACCTCAACCCCGCCTCTCCATACTTTGACGCTTGACGTTGGGGTCGTATCTAAACACCAGGTCTCGTCGCCCGTGACGATGGTTTTCCGTGCCATTCCATTCCACAAGACATTCACCCTTCGCACTGCCACCCGCGAAACAAGTGTGCATGGTAGGTTGCATAAATTCATCCTTCTAAACACGCACTGTGTTAAACAGGTCTTACACGTTGCGTTGTGTGTCGCCAACGTTGTCAGGTTGACTGTTCAGACTTTATTCACCGAACGCAACGTGACGAGGCTTTTGAACACCATCCCAAAGGACGCATTCTTGCAAAGTTTCCAGGACATGAATCGCTGATCTCAGCATTCCATGGTTATGGGAGGGGACTATTTCAAAGGACAGTAGGGTCACTGTCGTGCATTGATCATCTGTGTTTTTAGTACAGGACTATTCGCCGAATTTTATTGTCACAGATTGTATATAGACCACTATCCTATAAAGGGTTAAGTTAGGAACCTACTTCGGCATTTGCCTGGAGTAGAAGTGGGAAAACCAAGGAAAACCACTTCCAGGATGGCTGAGGAGGGAATCGAACCTTCCTCTTCTCAGTTTTAGCTTATGTGGTTGAGTGTACTCCGTTCCATGCCTCAGACCAGGAGCTAGCCACTACGCAACTAGGCGGACTACCGCAGTAGTAGGCTAGTAACCTGCTAGTTCCCAAAATTCACTAAGTATGGCTTTTAGTGCCGGGAGTGTCCGAGGACATGTTCGGCTCGCCAGAGGCAGTAGCTGCTTCAAGCAGACACCCATGGGGTGAGCTACAAGTTCCAACTTTCGCTACCAGATGTCACTGACACTAGTGGTGAACGTTGGAACTTTGATAGAGCGTTCCAACGAAATCTAGAAATGTAGCTTCACACAAGTTTATTTATTTATTTATTTATTTATTTATTTATTTATTTATTTATTTATTTATTTATTTATTTATTTATTTAGCGTATGGCTTTTAGTGCCGGGAGTGTCCGAGTACATGTTCGGCTCGCCAGAGGCCGTAGCTGCTTCAAGCAGACACCCATGGGGTGAGCTACAAGTTCCAACTTTCGCTACCAGATGTCACTGACACTAGTGGTGAACGTTGGAACTTTGATAGAGCGTTTCAACGAAATCTAGGAATGTAGCTTCACACAAGTTTAGTTAGTGGAAGGACCTTTTACATGCCATAAATCTATGACATGGGACCTCCAGCTTTACGAGGGCTGTATTTGTAAGTAAGGGCCGTTATTTTTTTAAATTAACCAAACATTTTATTTAGAAACCATATTTATTTTTAGGTTTTACATACCTTCCTCTATTTTTAGCCTACTTTCGATTTTTGCAAAAAATGAAAGTAGACTTATGAGAACAACACAGGGCGAAAAAAGTGTGTCTGTCTGTGTGTGTGTATGTGTGTGAGTCTGTGTGTGTGTGTGTATGTGTGTGTGTGTGTGAGTCTGTGTGTGTGTGTGTGTGTGTGTGAGTGTGTGTACTCTGAATGTCTGTCCCCCCCTATCAATTCGAACACGGTGAATGCGAATTGAACGAAATTTGGTACAAAGGTAGCACTAGCAATGGATACCTCAGTGTCATGTTTTATATCGCGGCCATCTTGACGGAAACGTAATGGCAGCCAAACAAATGTTCAAAGCTTAAATCAAATTACGACTAACCTAATCATCCGATCTCTACCAAATTTTGCAACAACATACCATTATGGGGGCAGCATCCTGTGACCAAACCAATAGGTCATCAGCGTAATAGTGTGCGGATGGCGGCCATCTTTGTGTGAAAATCGATTCCCCCTATTAATTCGAACACGGTGCAACCGAATGGAACGAAATTTGGTACAGAGGTAGTACTAACAAAAGGCACCTCAGTGTCATATTTTATATCGCCGCCATCTTGACGGAAACGTAATGGCGGCCACACAAATGTTCAAAGCTTAAATCAAATTACGACTAACCTAATCATCCGATCTCTACCAAATTTTGCAACAACATACCTTTATGGGGGGAGCATCCTTTGACCAAACTAATAGGTCGTCAGCGTAATAGTTTGCGGATGGCGGCCATCATTGTGTGAAAATCGATTCCCCCTATTAATTCGAACACGGTGCAACCGAATGGAACGAAATTTGGTACAGAGGTAGTACTAACAAAAGGCACCTCAGTGTCATGTTTTATATCGCCGCCATCTTGACGGAAACGTAATGGCGGCCACACAAATGTTCAAAGCTTAAATCATATTACGATTAACCTAATCATCCGATCTCTACCAAATTTTGCAACAACATACCCTTATAAAGGAAGCATCCTTTGACCAAATGAATAGGTCATTAGCCTAATAGTTTGCGGATGGCGGCCATCTTTGTGGGAAAATCAATTCCCCCTATTAATTCAATCACGGTGAAACCGAATGGAACGAAATTTAGTACAGAGGTAGCACTAGAAAAGTGCATCTCAGTGTCATGTTTTATATCGCAGCCATATTGACAGAAACGAAATGGCGGCCACACAAATGTTCAAAGCGTAAGTTAAATTACGACTAACATAACCATCCGATCTCTACCAAACTTTGCAACAACATACCTTTATGGAGGGAGCATCCTTTGACCAATCTAATAGGTTATTAGCCTAATAGTTTGCGGATGGCGGACATCTTTATGTCAAAATTGATTCCCCCTATTAATTCGAACACGGTGGAACCGAATGGAACGAAATTTGGTACAGAGGTAGCACTAGCAAAGGGCACCTCTGTGTCATGTATTATATCGCCGCCATCTTGACTGAAACGTAATGGCGGCCACACGAATGTTCAAAGCTTAAATCAAATTACGATTAACCTAATCATCCGATCTCTACCAAATTTTGCAACTACATACCTTTATAGAGGGAGCATCCTTTGACCAATCTAATAGGTCATTCGCCTAATAGTTTGCGGATGTTGGCCATCTTTATGTCAAAATTGATTCCCCCTATTAATTCGAACACGGTGGAACCGAATGGAACGAAATTTGGTACAGAGGTAGCACTAGCAAAGGGCACCTCAGTGTCATGTTTTATATCGCCACCATCTTGACTGAAACGTAATGGCGGTCACACGAATGTTCAAAGCTTAAATCAAATTACGATTAACCTAATCATCCGATCTCTACCAAATTTTGCAACTACATACCTTTATAGAGGGAGCATCCTTTAACCAATCTAATAGGTCATTCGCCTAATAGATTGCGGATGGCGGCCATCTTTATGTCAAAATTGATTCCCCCTATTATTTCGAACACGGTGGAACCGAATGGAACGAAATTTGGTACAGAGGTAGCACTAGCAAAGGGCATCTCAGTGTCATGATTAATATCACCGCTATCTTGACGGAAACGTAATCGCGGCCACCCAAATGTTAAAAGCTAAAATGTAATTACGACCAACCTAATAATCTAGTCTCTACCAAATTTGCAACACCATATCTTTATGTGGGAAACATATTCTGACCAAACTGCAAGAACATCAGCCCAATAGTTTGCAGAAGGTGGCCAGGTATGTGTGCAAATCGATTCCCCCTATCAATTCAAACACGGTGAAACCGAATTGAACGACATTTGGTACAGAGGTAGCACTAGCAAAGGGCACCTCATATTCATGTTTAATATCCCTATAGCACGTTGTATTTCAACAAGCTACTACAACCAACATTCAATCATACTCCTTGAAAAGGACAAAGTGTTATAACAATACCCATGCATTTAGGAGAAAGTAGGCTATATGTTCTTTACTGAACATCTTGTTTTTACATAGTTGCCTTGATTATTTAGGCACTTGTCATACCTTAAAACTAGGTTCTGAAATCCTCTGCATAAAAGTTTGCCGCCTGCTCTGACAACCAAGAATTCACACTTGAGGAAAATCCATTGTTAGAGTGGTTATCATGAAATTTCGGTCCTCGTGAATTTTCGTGTCAATTGCAGTCACCAAGTCATCTGTGATCGCAGATCTGAGCGTTCATCGTCACGTACATTTTCACGCCCAGTTTTGAACTCGCGTACCCATTTCCGCACTTTACCTTCCGTCATTGCATTATCACCATACACCTCACAAAGCTGACGATGAATATCTGCAGCCGACATGTTTCTTGCACTCAAAAAACGTATCACAGATTGTACCTCACACGCGGCGGGCGAATCAATAATCTTGAACATTGTAAAGATGCACAGTTCAGCGTACAGATTAGCTACACAGCTGCAACTGACGCCTGCTTGTTCGCAAAGGATGCCGGGAGGTAGCGCGCACGCTTGTTGTGGCGTGCGCACTAACTACGGGCTAAAAAGAAACGGCCCTTACTTAAAAAAACAGGCCTCGTACTTCCCCTCCAAAGCAAGGCATACTGAAGGATTTTAATGCTCTTAAAAATCCGACGACTTCGGCCGGGTTTGAACCCGCTATCTTGGGTACAGCAGTACAGCAAGCTACCAACTATGCCTTCGAAGACGCTGAGAAGTCGATTGAATCTTTCTTATAACTAGCAACCCGCCCTGGCTTCGTCCGGTATCTTTATTGGTTTATCTAGTCAGTGAAAGCTTAAAAGACGTACGGATGGCAGGCCCCAGACACAATTCAGAAAAGCCGAGATAACAGTGAAATTCCAAACAGATATACTCCTCTCTGAAGTCTTAACACGACACGACTGGGCAGTTCGATGCTGGCCGAAGCTGGGGTGATAGGCTCGCTCACTAGCTAGTAAACTCACATCGAAGCTAGTAATTTAAATTTCCACTGAATGGAGATTGTTGGAAGAAATGAAAACGTAAACACGACTCGGCATTTTGATGCTGGCCGAAACTGGTGTGATAGGCTTGCTCGCTAGCTCGTAAACTCAACCGAAGCTAGTAATTTGAATTTCCTCTGAATTTTTGGAAGAAATTAAAACGTAAAACCACTTATA
Source organism: Meconema thalassinum (assembly GCA_946902985.2). Lineage (NCBI taxonomy): Eukaryota > Metazoa > Arthropoda > Insecta > Orthoptera > Tettigoniidae > Meconema > Meconema thalassinum. The sequence continues at coordinate 181,514,078 of OX336395.1, forward strand.
GTGGGCGATGTAATGAAAATAGAGATATTCTGTCATGGACTATATTGTAGGACTATGTTCAACAATGATTCTTACACTCATAGTACAGTATATAGATAGTTTAATGGTTTATCCAGCGTAAGCTTAAAAGGCGCAGGGACTGCAGGATTTTGTTCGGCTTCATTCACTAAAATCGTTACTGCTCGGCTTCCTTTGGTCATAATTTTTTTTTCTACAGTAACCTTCCTCTCGAAATCCTTTACAGAATGGTGAAAACGCATCAAACTCCATCCAGTGGTTCTCGAGATTACCCGTTACATCCAAGAATCGGGGACTTTTTTAATACCTAGGTAGTAGACACTGTATGTAGAGGGCAATGGCCTGGCCATGTTTTTTTTTGTGTGACCACTTGAGAGGCCGAGTGCAGGTCTTTCTAGTCAACGCCCGTGGGCGACCTGCGCATCGGGATGAGAGATGGAATGGATGATGATGAATGAAACTGGGCAAGGATGTGGAAGGAAGCGGCCGTGGCTCGTCAGAAGGTACCGTCCCAGCATTTGCCTGGTGTTGAAAATGGGGAAACCACGGGAAACCATTTCAAGGACGGCAGACGTTCGGGGTCGAACCCACGCGTCTACCGAGTCAGCAGAGAGCTTGGTCTCATGACCACGCTGCGCTTTAGCCATCGTAGCCACTGCTGGCCATGTTGAAACACCGGATCCCATGAAAACTCCGCAGTTAAGCAGCATTGGGCGTGGTCAGAACTTGAATGGAATGCCGGTCCTGGGGGACTACGCGCTCTTGGCGGGGAGAGGGTTAGGAGGAGGGGAAAGGACCTGGCCACCCCACCACACGTAAACTTCCGCTCACGTAAACTCCGGCGCAGGATAGCCTCTTCGGAGGTACGAACCTTCATTCGGGCAGAATACATAAAGAAAAAAAAGTAGAAATGTGTAGACCTATGTTCGTCAATAAGAGGCTATTTTATTCCTGAATTCACTGCGTCAACGTAAAGCGTGGAGTGAAAATCCACAGCCTGCTTCCAGTCGACCGACCGGGTCAGGGAATGGAATGGAATGAATGAAGCCCCCATCTAGTGGTGAGAATATGAACTGTGCCGGCTGCTGAAGCCTGTCGCACTCCTCTGAGGCAATGATTAAATGAATGACAGATGAAATGAAACGATAATGGAGAGTTTTGCTGGAATGCAATTTTAGACAGGGAAAACCGGAGTACCCGGAAGAAAAGCTGTGTGCCTCCGCTTTATTCAGCACAAATCTCACATGGAGTGACCTGGATTTGAACCACGGTCCCAGCGGTGAGAGGCCGAAGTGCTGCCGCCTAAGCCACGGAGGCTGAGGCAGTAATCGTAGACTAATCTTCCAAAATATTAAAAATTCTGTTTAAAATACTGTGAAAATGGCAAACTACGAAAACTATTTTCAGGGCAGCTGAGGTGGGATACGAACCTACGCTCTCCCGATGCCACCGAGGCATACGGTGGCGCGTTTACGCTCTCGGCCACCGTGGTCGGTTGCAAATGGATAATAAGCTCGGGATATTGCATAATTCTTCGTCTTCGAATTGTTTGACGTCTGTTTAACGTATCTAAAGCGTGGAGTAAAAAATTGTATTTGTTTCTAAAACTTAACTAATCCAGGCCGCGATCCATGCTCCCTTCCAAACTCTGTTAAGTCTCCCTTCCAAACTCTGCTAAGTCCAACACCCAAGCGCTTGAGTAACCACCTGTTACCCGCCAGTAACCTGCATTTCATATGACATGTGTTGAAGAGCTAGTTTCCACGTATTAAGCCTTTGGAGTGGCTTTGATTTAGGAGGTTTGGTGAATCCTCGAGAAGATTCCGGTAGAAGCGCAGGAAGAGAAGAAGGAACGTAACCAAATATACTGAATGTACTGTAGATGTTTTATTCTACAAAACCCTCTTAAATCTGGTGTAATTTTCCAGAATCGAACTAAGTCAAGTGACTTAGCATTCTAACGTTAATGACTTCAAAACAGGTTTCAGTTTGTCAGCATTGGTCCTAATTCTACTGTGGAAATATTTATGTCATAATGCAGTAATATTTCCAAAGTAGGTTACGGAATAAAGTACAGAGATAGGAGTGTGATCTTCAATCCATACAGGAACCAGACAGCAGTAAATTCAAGAAATTAGGAGTAATGATTCAAGGAGAAATATTCTCAACTAGCATTACTCGTCACGGCTTCGCCGGCGAATATTCTAGTTGTAAAGAGTACACTTAGCAAAATCTCAATCATGAATGCTATGCCTGATTTATCCTTGGTAGGAATAATCAGACTTTATCGATTCAGTTACTGGTGCAGTGGTTAGGGGTTTGTCATTCCTTCATACGTATATCAGAGCGCAGTTAGTTTTCTGGGAATATCACAGGCACTGTTAATTTAAGGGCCTTTAAATGTGGTTTTCGGAGACCCTTTATAGTCGGGTGAAAAAGACCTTTCGTACCACACTCACACGTGAGAATTGCGTGAAAAAAATCTAGAGTGCCCCTTGACCCCCTTGAGCGCATTATATTGTATGTATTGATGAATTTTACAGCTTAATTTGGTTCAGTGATAACCTTATAACCGTCGGGAAACTTTCACAGTAATGTAGTAATTGGAATTGCATTGCGTCTTACAGAAATCGATGGACCTGTGAGATTCAGTTACCATGGTTACCGTGTTGCATCCTTTCATTATTTCATTGTAAATATACATGTTTTAAGGTATTTATTTAATTGTGAGGCATTTAAAGAGTAAGTGAGTGCGTTTCGCTTACGCATTGGTTATGCTGAACCTGTAGGTACCCCATATGGTGTTAATGGGACCTTATTTTCGGTACAAATCTGGAATGGGACCTTAGCAGAATAATATAGGGAGGGATTCTGAGCTTTGCTAATGACATTGTCATCTCAGCCGACTCAGCAGAGGACTTAAATGAATTTTTAAATGGTATGGACTCTGTCTTGCGGAATGAATTCATGATGAAAATCAATAAATGTGAAACAAAAATAATGGAATACAGCTGAAAGAAATCAGAAACGTCAAATTGGCAGGTGAAAAGCTAAAGGACGTAGGAGACTTCTGCCACTTAGGAAGCAAAATAACCATAGAGGATATAAAATGTAGGTTGGCTCAGGCAAGGGAAGCATTTCTACAGAAAAGGAATCTGTTGAGATCGAATATATAAGGTGCATTCAAAAAGTAACGAGCCAGAGGCTGGAATGCGCAAACCGGTGACGACATCGGCTAATCGTAGCGTGTGTAACGAGGTGTGGTTCCGACCAGAGCGTGGAAGGTCACAGCCCGTCGCTAGAGAGCACGCGTGCACGTCACGTGACGATACAAAGCGAGCAGCAGCATGCATCAATCGTCCAACGCTGCCAGGCGCATTGCAAACAGTGACATGTAGGCGTCAAACGAAGAGCAAAGTTGTGTTGTTCGGTTTCTGACAGCGGAAGGAGTAGGAGGAACGGACATTCATCGCCGAATGTCACAAGTGTACGGCGAACACTGCATGTCCCTTACAAGGGTCAAGGCGTGGCACAAGCGCTTCAGGGAAGGACGGGTGTCTTAGCCGATGATGCCCGGTCTGGGGAACCCCCTGCATTACCGATGACAACGTCCAGCTGGTTGATGCACTCTTTACCCAGGACAGTACCGAGTGACAGTGAACGCCATAGCCATCGTGGTGGGATTGAGCGTCGGAAGTGTGCACACCATCATGAAGGAACGACTGCACTTGCGGAAAGTGTGTGCCCAATGGGTGCCCCACAGTCTTCAACCACACCAGAAAGCATGTCGAATGGCCTACTGTCTTGGTCTTGGTTGGATGATTGATGCATGCTGCTACTCACTTTGTATCGTCACGCGACGTGCACGCGTGCCCTCTAGCGACGGGCTGTGACCTTCCACGCTCTGGTCGGACCCACACCTCGTTACACACGCCACGATTAGCCGATGTCGTCACCGGTTTCCGCAATACAGCCTCCTGCTCATTACTATTTGAACGCACCTTATAGATTGCCTCGGATATAGGGTGTGGTATGTAAGTAGAGATCAAACTATTTGCTCAGTACAGAGAAGCATGGAGAGCTGCATTAAACCAGTCAAAAGGCTGAAAACTCAAAAAACAAGGTTATTAAAACTCAGCAATATTGTTGTAGGTTTATGGCATGTCTTGTGTGGGTTTCGCCTAGCTACACCAAGATAGGCTCATCAGCGGGCTCTAGGTGTCCGTGCCTCCACAGGGGTAGCAAACTGCGCACTACCTCCCTTCTTATGATGCACACCTGCACTTCTTTACTGCGAGAGATAAAGGCCTAATCAGCCTTTCACTTCCCTATAAAGGCTTCCAAAAGATGGTATACCAACAAGGTTATTGTTCAAAATGTGCATTTACTATTTAAAAAAAACACAATATTTTTGTATTAGTGAATTTTGGAATCGAGCTCCTCAATAGGGTCTGTAGATTGGGAAGGAGGTGGCCGTGGCTTGAGTCAGATACCGTCCTGTCACTTGCCTGAGTAGATGTGGAGAAACCACTTCCCATTTATATCGATGTCTACCTCTTATTAACCCAGTTTCCAAAGGGGTCGTGGATGAGATGCGATGAAATTCCACGTTGCTGATGGTTTCTACGGCCGGATGCCCTTCCTGACACCAACCTCACGAGAAGAGTTAATGAGAGATAATAATAATAATAATAATAATAATAATATCGTACGGCCTCGGCTGCCGGGTACAAGCTTTGTAATTTGACACCCAGAGGGTAGCTTGCATGTCAAATTTCTTTGCTGCCTGAATCACTATGAAAGTCAAGGAGGTTAGATATCAAAGCTCCTAGAACACTATAGCGCTTTCTAGCAGAGAAATGAGGAACTTTTTGTTGGCGGAAACTCCCGAGATTAATTTTGCCATTATGAACACGGCCTACTGAATTCAAATGGGTTCTTAGACATGCCAACATCGTATGACATGCGTGTCGTATTTTTGCCACCTTTCAAAAAATCACTTACCACGGCCAGGAGCGAACCTGCAATCTTGGGGTTAGTAGACCGACACGATATAGACTCACCCACCGTGGCAAGCTAGAGATTAAATGAATGATGATGATGATGATGATGATGATGATGATAATTGTTGCTTTAAGGGGCGTAACATCTAGGTTATCGGCCCCTAATGGTTTGGGTGATCGTGAAGATGATATTGAAATGTAAACTATAACTAAAACTAACTACTAACTTACATACTAGAAGAAGAAATGGAAAACTAAAGGAGAATAAGCCAAATAAAGGACTGGAGGTAAAGAAATGCCCTCAACCCTCGAAGAATGTGGATTGAGGGACTTGGAAGGAAGGAGAGCCATGAAAGGCAGATAGGAAAGTGAAAGAGGGGAGGGTCCGCCCCTGAGGTAATGGACAAAAGGGGGAAAACCGGACCCAGTTCAAGTATCCCTCGGGGTCGCCAACTCCCGAACTCACCAGCCGTGAGCCCCTGAGGTGTAGCAATATCTAGGGTGCACTAAACGTGGTGGGGCTACGTACACCCTGTCTCCTTGAGGGCCTTGAGCACAAGGCAGGAGATAACATGAAAAGAAAAAGGAGGCTGACCCCTCGCAGTAGGAGGGTATCAGAAAAGATAAGACAAGGGCCAAATAAGGCAGGAAAGGAAAAGACTCCCCAGGCCTCGGATACCCTAATATCGTCGGGGTCGGAAGAGAAAAAGAGTTGACCAAGTGAGGTCGACAGGAAAGAAACTGAGAGGAGCCCGGCTCATGTAGTGGAAGCAATGCCGGACACACCTGGGGCCCCATGGTCGCCAACCCACGTCCCACTAGATGTGAGCCCCTGGGGGGAAGGGGGGGAATGAATGAAGATGAATGACAATTCAATTTCAAGTAGTTCCAACTTTGGCTACCAAACGTCACTGTCACTAAAACCTAGCGGCGAACGTTGGAACTTGATAGAGCGTTTCCTAACCAACCAAATCAAAGTCAATCCCTGGCACTATACAGCCCATGACGGGCTAAGGCCGACCAAGCGACCGCTGCCCAGCCATTTGGCCTGCAGATATTGGGGTGACGCGTGATAAGCGCGTCGGGTCCCTTCGGCCGTTAATCTTGGCATTCGTAATCGGGGCGCTGTCTCACTGTCAGACAGCTACTCAATTGTCCTCACGAGGCTCAGTGCACCCCGTTCCAACCCTCACGTCAGTTTTAAAATCCCTGACGGAGCCGGGGATGGAACCCGGGGCCTCCGGGTGAGAGGCAGGCGCGCTACCCCAACACCACGGGGCCGGCCTCTAACCAACCAAATATGACCTACAAATCTTGCCACACACCACCAATTGCAGTGGTAGGTTCTTTTACATGCCATAAATCTATGACAAGTGTTCGCCGACTTTACTTCCCCTCCGAAGGAAGGCATACTGAAGGATTTTAACGCTCTTAAAAATCCGATAACTTCGGCCGGGTTTGAACCCATGAACTTGGACACAGTAGTTTAGCATGCTACCGACTACGCCACCGAGGCTGCTTAAATCACGTCGCCCGTTAATCTTAGTTTTCCTGATCGGAGTACTTCCTCATTGTCAGACAGCTACTTAATTTTCCTTCTGAGGCAGAGTGCCTGGGCTGGTAACTGAACACGAGTTTCTCTTGGAAGGTGGTCTCACAAGACTTTTACAAAGATATGACAGATGTGTGAGTGGGAAAAATCTTGTCAACGCATACAAAACCTGCTCGGAGAGGTGTGTCGGTACTTTCCATATTCCGAATGAAATATGTGGGATAGGTACAGACAACCTCAAAAGTACACTACCATTCCTTCACACGACATAAAAACTTTGCTAATCACACGAATCATCTTCATCTGTTGTTGTTTATGTTGTTGAGACTAGCTGCGTGGTGCAACGGTAACGTGGGTGAGTGGTTATCGTGTCGGACTACCAACCCCGAGCTTGCAGGTTCGCTCCTGGCATTGGTAAGTGATTTTTTGAAAGGTGACAATAATTACGGTACGCATGTCATACATTGTTGGCATGTTAAAGAACCCATTTGAATTCAGTAGGCCGTGTTCATAATGGCAAAATTAATCTCGGGAATTTCCGCCAACACAAAAAGTTCCTCCCTTTCACTACTAGAAAACGCTAGATATCTAACCTCCTTGACTTTCATAGCGCTCCAAGGAGCGATAAAATTCGACATGCAAGCTGCCTTCTGGGCGTCAATTAACAAAGCTTTCACCCGACACCGGAGGCCGTACGATATTATTATTATTATTACACAAGAATCTCGTTTATCCGGCCCTCATTAATCGGGATCTCCGGTTTACCCGGATCGAAAATAATTTAAAAAAATGTTTTTTCTGCACAGTATATATTTTACGGGGTCGATTTTTCTTAAATGTCTTTTCCATCAAGGATAGATAAGGTCAGGAATTGGAAGTAATTCGGCCACGGTGTATCAAAGGTATCGTCCCAGCATTCGCTTCTTCGTGATCATATTGCGCGCAAACACTATAAAAATGTAGAACAAGAAAAACTCACACATTATTCTAGTGCATAAAACAGTCGTAAATGTAAGAAAAGTGTTCTTATGATTTGTGTACAATTTAAAAAGGTATTACAACTTATGTTAATAGATTATATAACATGCATTTATTTTTTATTTTTTACGGATTATCCGGATTTTCGATAATCCTGATCAGTTCCGGTCCCACTTGATCCGGATAAACGAGGTTCTTGTGTATTATAATTATTATTATTACTATGCTTGCTGTGCCCAAGGTTGCAGGATCGAACTCTGGTGCAGTCCGTTGGTATTTGAGTGTGCGCAAATGCGAAGGAACAGTGTCAGTAGATTTACTGGCACGTTAAAGATCAACTTCGAGGCTAAATTCCGTCACCCTGGCGTCTCTAAAAGCTGCAGTAGTTAAAAGGACGTCATTAGTGGGGCTTGGACATCGTGGTCATTCAGCCCCGTGTGCCTGGGTGTGCCCAATTCGTAAGATGACACGTGATAGACGGATGATTGTTCACCGGAAACCCAATCATATCTGGTCGATTAGATTAGCAGTTTGCCTTTTCTACCACTACGAGCGTTAGTGTGAGTCAATGAAACTCAACCATATCCGGTCGATTAGATTAGCAGTTTGCCTTTCCTACCACTACAAGCACTGGTGTGAGTCAATGAAATTCAACCATATCCGGCCGAATAGATTAGCAGTTTGCCTTTTCCAAAACTACGAGCGCTAGTGTGAGTTAATGCAGAGTTTCACTTAAGCCCGTATAACTACTTCCGGTGTGAACATTTTTTATAAAATGAAAAAATACGTTTGTAAGGGTATTTAACCAAGGAACACTTTAAAAGAAAGATTTATGTATGGCTACCCCTTATTATTCCCGTTTGCAACGAGGTCGAGGATGAGACGCGGTGAAAAATATACGTGGCGGGTGGGTTTTTAAGGCCGGATGCCCTTCCTGACGCCAACCTCATGAGAGGAGTTAATGAGAGATAATAATAATAATGTCGTATAGCCTCGGGTGCTGGGTGCAAGCTTTCTTATTTGACACCAAAAGGGTAGCTTGCATGTCGAATTTCGTTGTTCCTTGAAGCACTATGCAAGTCAAGCAGGTTAGATATCTAATCTCCTTGAACAATATAGCGCGTTCTAGTAGAGAAATTAGGAACTTTGTGTTGGCGGTAAATCCCGAGATTAATTTTGCTATTATAAACATGGCCTATTGAATTCAAATGGGTTCTTTGAAATGCCAACATCGTATGACATGGTGTCGTATTTTTGCCGCCTTTCAAAAAAAAAAAAAAATCGCTTACCACGGCCAGGAGCGAACCTGCAAACTTGGGGTTAGTAGACCGACACGTTGACCATTCACCCACCGTGGCAAGCTAATGAGAGATGAAATGAATGATGGTGAATGAATCTGGGCAAAGATGTGGAAGGGAGCGGCCGTGGCCTGTCAGAAGGAACTGTCCCAGTATTTGCCCGGAGTTGAAAATGGGAAACCACGGAAAACCATTTCAAAGAAGGTCGACGGTAGGGCTCGAACCCACGTCTACCAAGTCCACAGATAGATTGGCCCCATGGTCTAGAGCAGCGCATTAGTGAGTGTAGCTATCGCTGTCGGTAAAGAAAAAAATATGTAAATAAGTTAATTTGGCTAGGATTTGAATCAATAAGAGAACGAGTAAAGAAACAAGCGATTTTAGGCTGATGTTCTGAGGCTGCATTTAGGCCGGAAGTGATTTTCAAAATTTAGACACATATATGGACCCGTCTACAATAACATGGAAGGTAAATGGGAGAGAAGAAAGAAAGAAGACATGTACCAGAAGTTTGGAAAGCCACACATTGGACGAATATTGGGACAGAGGAGCCTACAATGGTTTGGACACATCTTACGAGCGGACGGATCCCTTCCTAGGAGAGTCCTCAACCCACGAGAAAACGCCTGAGAGGACGCCCAAGAACACGATAGAAGGATCGAGTGACGATGATCCTCCAAGAAGTGGAACCGACAGCGTGAAGGATGATGCTCGAGACCGGAAAAGACGGAGCGCCATCTGCAGCAAATACCTCCTCTCATGATTGACTGACTTTCCTTTTATTGGATCTTTTTCGTGTTTTGTAATATTTTTAGCCTACTTTTCAAATTTTGCAAAAATTAGGAAAAAGTAGACTTATGAGATAGATCCGGGGAAATGTGTGTCTGTCTGTCTGTCTGTCGGGCTGTGTGTGTTACCCCCCCCCCCCCCTATCAACTCCTAAAAGGCTGCAGCAATCGAAACCAAATTTAGTATGAGTAAAGATGTATACCGGAATATCTCACGTCCATATTTGAAAATTATGTCAGTGTTACCAACTGCTGAAAAAAAACACTAGAAATTTGAGCTCCATGTTGGATATCTTGGAAGATATGCATGGGAGCTATTCCAAAATTGGCACACATGTAGATAACACTATTTCAGTTTAATTTCCAGGAGGCCATACATGACAGTGTTGCCAAAATAATTTTAAGCCTTCTGATAGGCCCAATTTTTGAATGCATATAACTTCTACACTATCAAATGGATATCAACCAAATTTTGTATGTAATATCTGTACATAAGCAGATATGACTGAGCGTATTCTTAAGAGCCACCAGTGCTGCCAACTGTTAATAATTGCTCTCTCTATAACTTTATCCAAATACAAATATATCAGAAAGTATGCAAGCCGACAGCGTTAAACTATGCACACGTATATAGTAAAGCCATCATAACTTCCGACTTGACGTTTCAGTGTTACCCTAGAGTTATCTAGAGGTCAGAAGGAAAATCACCTTAACCAGACAATCACAGGCAGTCATTCAAATAAATATATCACGACAAATTGAGTTTCGTTCGCTATGACGTGATTTAGTGAACGAAACTCTACTTTAGCACTGAAACGTCAAGTCGGAAGTTATGATGGCTTTACTATAGTACCTGACATTTTACATTAATTTTGGAGTAACTTATATACTTCAGTTCTACCAACATGATTCTAAGCCTGTTGATAGGGCCAATTTTTAAATACATGTAACTTCTATACTATCCGTTGGATTTCAACCAAATTTCGTATGTGCTATGTGTAACATAACAGATATGACTATAAGTATTCTTAAGATCAATCAGGGCTGCCAACTGTTAATAAATGCTGTCTATATTTTTTTAACCTAATATCAACATATCAGGAAGTATGCAAGCCAACAGCCCTATACTTTGCACCCGTATAGCACCTGCCATTCTAGATTAATTTGGAATAATTAATATAAGTCTGTGCTGCCAACATTATTCTATGCCTGCTGATAGGTCCAATTTTAAAATACATGTAACTTCTATACTAACAAATAGATTTCGTCCAAACTTGGCACAACAAGATATCATAATATTCCAGATTAGGCAATTTCTGACCAGCACACGCATGACATTGTTGCCAACATGATTTTACGCGTGCTGAAAGATCCAATGTCTAACTGCATGTAAGGTCCACTGGACTTCAACCAATTTTTTTAATTCTGTACATTAAGAGATGGAACTAAGAATATATTCAGTTACCAGAGCTGCCAACTGTAATGCTCTATTAGGCTACATTATACCAGGTATATTTCGAACAAATTAGACATTTCGATATTACCAACTTAATTTCGTCATTATTCTAGATAGGTTCATATACTGTAGAATAATCATTGGCATGAAACTTAATTTTAAGAGAAGTAGGCTCTTTAGTTACGGAACTTCTTGTTTCCTTTGTAATATTTTTTGGTTTTTGTAATATTTGTAATATTTATATTTTCCTTTTTTTAATTCTACTGTAGGCCTCAAAGGCCTGCTTAATACAATAAATGTACATGTATTTATGCTCGACCCTGACTATTATATGTCAGAAAACTGTACTATAATGAGGCTCATTATGACATTATTTTTCATTATGAAACAGTTTCTCTCACCAATCAGAGCTCAAGAAACAGTTGTTTGACCAACTTGATAATTAGATGCGCTGAGTTCCACGGCCTTCTAATTTAAATTCCACTGCCTGGCCTAGTGTCATAGTAGGGTAATCGAGGAGGCCATGGTCAAATACAAGGCATTCTCTGCGTCTCATGCGCTCTGTTCAGTACATAAAACTGGCGAAATCTCGGCAGATATTTATGAATATTTATTTTCGAACATAAAATAGTTATAATAATTATCGTAAAACATAAACAGTCGTATGCAACTCGCCTATAATGGTAATTAAGACACTCGTATGGAAATTATAATAATGCTCGTGTCTTATTTATTGCCATTATAGGCTCGTTGCATAATGTACTAGTATGTATGTATGTATGTATGTATGTTAGTTTGATAGAGCTCTCCAAGACGCACAATTTGAAACCTTTCCGGGGCCTTTAGCCCTTCAACATTTGTCACATTTGAGGAACTTGATAATTTTACGGTTTTCCTAAGATAGCTACCCCTACTTTGTCTTCTAAGACAGTTAGTTATTTATTTATTGTTGTTTTAAGCCGAGGAACTACGAGGTCATCTGCCCCTCTTAACACAGATTAAAGTTTACAGATTTGGAATGGAATTTAAAATTTAGAGGTGGACACCTAAATGTAAATGTAATAAAACCAAAAATTAAATAAAACTAATAATTATAATATAAACAAAAATGACGGCATAAACAAAACATTCAGTATTAAAAAAACCACTGCTAAGACATGTTTGCAACATTAAAACTATGGTACCGTACTGTACATCCAAACCTAAAAATATTTGGTTGGTTGGTTCCTCAGTTTAGGGGCTGCGACAACGCGGTCATGTAGCCCCGTGTACTTTGGGTGTGTGTAGAAACTGTCTGATAACCGGTGTTAATTGCGATGACTGTATTAGTGTGTGTTATCTGTTTTTTAATTTAAGTACTGCAACTTAGAATTTTTCAAATAATTCCTACTTTTGCCGCCAAGCGCCACCGTCAACGACTACTAGGCCAAGTTCAGAACTTAGCTACTAGACGCCACCGCTGTCGGCTCTTGGCAACGAACGTAGAAACCTAAGAGCGTTGTTTAGATTCTTAACCTATCCAATTTAGCTTCACACAGGTGCAATTAGTGGAAGGTTCTTTAACATGCCATATATCTATGACATGGGACCGCCGGCTTTACTTCCCCTCCGAAGGAAGGCATACTGAGGGATTTTTAACGCTCTTAAAAATCCGACGGCTTCGGCCGGGTTTGAACCCGCGATCTTGGGCATAGAAGCGCATCATGCTACCGACTACGCCACCGAAGCCGCCAATTTAACAATGAACTCTTATCTAAAATAATTACACAAAGTTATATGCTCTAAGATATTGGTTGATATTTCTGGGTATTTTGCGGTGACAATCCCCTGAGGATACTCACAATTTTCCACAATAGTCATCCCCCCCCCCCCCCCCCCCGGAATAAGAATTGTATATATTCTTCTGATAGCACTGACTAGGTATTTTCTTCTTCTTTCTCTTCTCCTTTAGGGGCGTGGTGGCCTTTCTCCAAGGTGGACCGGGTTCGATTCCTGGTCAATGCATTTTCGAAGTGAAATGCCATGTCCTGTGGTTCGGATTTTACGTAAAAAAGGAGGCCCCGTGACTCATGATCGCATAATAAACGGTTACGTAAAGAAAATCCTCATTCTCCTTCTCCTTCACCTACTCGTATCATTGATGGACACAGGAACCTCTTCGGCCAATAACTTCTGTGTGGTACGTAATGAGGTAGTCCGTGGAGCTATCTACCTATACACGTGCCTCCTAATGTTTGTTAACAACTTGCTGTTGCACTAAATCTTCTGGTCATAAATTCACTCTCCGAGGGAAATGACGTTAAAAAAGAAAAAAAAGATGAAATCTCCACACACACCTATCATCGCCAAAATTTATTGCAGAATATTAACCCGAAAGTCAACTTTTCATAAAGAGTAGACGTAATAGATCGACATAGGTTGAAGGGAAGTTGGTCTTGATAGGACATTATGATCTCTACCAGTGGAACTGTAGATGTATGAAGTAACGTTACAATATTTAAGAGTCAATAATATCCAAGATTCCCTAATTTCTCTAACATTACCGACCGTGGAATAATACAGTATATATTTTCTCATTATAGAAATGGATGTAACTTACCGTATATGACATATTATCTTCTTTAATATTGATTCGAGCCATATATATGGGAGTGAGAGCGTGATAAAATCGCAAGCAAATGACTAATAATGTATCTACGTGTATATTTTCTAGCACTAAACCATGGATGTGCTTTGATAGTAGGTTGAACTAGGTATTTTGTTTTTAGTACTTGAAACGACAACAATGCTTTTTGTCTCGGGGAACTGTCATTCTGTTAAGTGGAGGCCACCGCCATCTCTGTGTTTCCATGTGAACTACTCGTATTGTCTAATTACGCCGCGCGACACTAGAGGACTTGCTAGTCCTGCCAAGCCCGGCAAAATCAAACACTGCGGTAATGGTTAAGTTTCATGTTTGACGTTCTCGGAGCTTCCCGGAGCCAATCAGAAACGTTGTGCATGCACATGCGCAGTACGGAAGGAGTAGCCAGCGATGTAAACATAGCCTGTGAATGCGCTTTCTAAACTTGCTTCTCTAAAGCGCACAATTCGTGTTTAATAAAGTTATTATAACCTTATTATAACCCTCTGAAGCATTTCAGTTGTGTAATTGGTGTTTATTAGTGGGAGCTTGCTGATTGTTTTAATATTATTACGCTATAGCTGATTGTGCGCGCATGCACAAGTTCACGTTCCCGGGGCAATTGTGAACCAGCCTTAAGCCTTCAGTTTTACATGACGCTTAACCCAGCGATTGTTGTTGTTGTTGTTGTTGTTGTTCTATTTGAGGAGCATAGTGGCTAGCACTCTTGGTTGTCACCGCAGAGGGCTGGAACGGGGTACAGTCAGCCTCGTGAGGCGGGTTTGATTCCCACTTTCATCGTGGAAGTGGTTTTCCGTGATGTCCCACTTCTACTCCAGATAAATGGTGGGATGGTACCTAACTTAAGGCCAAGACCGGCCCCTACCTACACAAATCCTACCTCAATTACAAATACACACACTAGCAAAGACATCAGAGTGACACAGGTTATCAGACAAATTCTAAACACAACTAAGTATACGGGATACATGACCACAATATCGCACGCTAAAACAATCAGCAACAACAGTACGGTAACTCATTTGAGGGGCCTGGGCATTGTAGTCATTCAACCCCGTGTACTTGGGTGTGTGTAGAATTTTCTGACTGATATAAGCTGTGTTACTGTGATGGCTGTATTAGTGTGTGTATTTGTAATTCAGGTAAGGATTGGGAAGGAGGTGACCGTGGCCTTACGTTAGTACCCATCCCGGCATTTGCCTGGAGTAAAAGTGGGGAACCACGGAAAAACAATTTCAGGAGGGCTTAGGTGGGAATTGAATCCACCTCTTCTATGTTTTGCCTTACGAGACTGAGTATACCACGTTCCAGTTCTCAGACCACAATTAAACTTCTTAGCAGAATTGCGAATCGAACTTCAGGAGAAACAGGCAAGAATACTAGCCACTACACCAATACCAGGGTTAATAGGAGGTTGGTTGGTTCCTGAGTTCAGGGCCTGCGACAACGAGGTCATGTAGCCCCTTGTACTTTGGGTGTGTGTAGAATCTTTCTGATAACCGGTGTTAATTGTGAAATTAATGTGTGTTATCTGTAATTCAGGTAAGTACTGCAGATCAATGTCAAGTAGTTCCTACTTTTGCTACCAAATGCTACCGTCAACGACACCTAGCTGTGAACTTGTCTACTTGATGCCACCGTAACTGTCACCTGGCAGCGAACATTGGAACTCAATAGAGCGGTAATCAAATCTAACCTACAAATTTAGCTGCACAAAATTGTAGTTGGTAGAAGGTTCTTTTACATGCCATAAATCTATGACATGGGCCCGCCGGCTATACTTCCCCTCCGAAAGAAGGCATACAGAGGGATTTCACTCTAAAATAATCCGACGACTTTGGCCGAATTTGATCCCAAGATCTTTGGCATAGAAGCTCAGCATTCTACCAACTACGCCACCGAAGCCGCCTGATTAATAGGAGAATAACGTTTAGGCTATAAAATTGGGAGATTCGATCCAGGTGCATAGTTCAATTTTTGCAATACGTACTAGCCACCTCGTGGGAGGGGCAGATGACCTCGTAGTTCCGCCCCTTCTATCATGAATTTTAATTCTGGTTAAATTTCTGAAATATATAGCCTACTTGTTTGACCTATTAATTTCTCAGGAAGTAATTCAAGTAGAGAGTTGAAATTTCCACCATTTTGTTCATCATGCTGTATTTGTTGATCATCGTCATATCCTAAAGGCAAGGCCTTGTCGCTGAAACCGCATTTGTCTCTCCTCTGCTGACTGCAGACATTCGATTTTCAAGTGGTTCCAACTTTTGCAACCAAACGCCACCGTCAACGACTAACTAGTTCCGAACTTTGTTACTACAGTAGATGCCACTGCAGTCGGCTCCTGGCAACAGTCAAATCTAACCTATAATTTAGCTTCACACAAGTGTAATTAGTCAAAAATTTATGACATGGGACCGCCGGCTTTACTTCCCCTCCAAAGGGAGGCATACTGAGGGATTTTTAACGCTCTTAAAAATCCGACGACTTCGGCCAGGTTTGAACCCGCGACCCCGGGCATAGAAGCTCAGCATGCTACCAAATGCGACACCGAAGCCGCCAGGAACCAGAATCTTAGGTCTTTACCTATTTTTATCCTTACCTCGAAATACAAAAATTCTTGAATACTTTATGTTCGACCCTGACTATTTTATGTCAGAAAACTGTACTATAATGAGGCTCATTATTAATTATGAAACAGTTTTTCCCACCAATCAGAGCTCAAGAAACAGTTGCTTGACCAATTAGATAATTAGATGCGCTGAGTTCGACGGCCTTCTAATTTAAATTTCACTGCCTGGCCTAGTAGTAGGGTAATCGAGGAGGCCATGGTCAAATGCAAGGCATTCTCTGCGTCTCATGCGCTCTGTTCAGTACATAAAACTGGCGATATCTCGACAGATATTTATGAATATTTATGTTCGAACATTAAATAGTTATAATAATTATCGTTGAACATAAACAGTCGAATGCAACTCGCCTATAATGGTAATTAAAGACACTCGTATGGAAATTATAAAACTCGCATACGCTCGTTTTATAAACATACTCGTGTCTTAATTATTGCCATTATAGGCTCGTTGTATGATGTACTATTTCCGAATCACACCCAAAAGAGCCTTATTAATCAATTCTGTAGTAGGCTACCTAAAAAAGAACTAAGTGATATGCGAGTACCTAAAAATACCTAACTCAAGTTTTGTTCCATTTATTGTAGTATAACTTATTTGAATTTTTAGTCCATCATTTTTGAAAGTAAACTTGAAGACAGTAATTAAGTACACGTTTTTCGGGCTTGTAGGCCATGGTCCAGACAGGATATCTCCCGACTTTTCACCGGAAACTGCGTCCGGCATTATCAAGGGTTCCGCGCTCCTTTCCTTGGTCGGCAAGGAATGGAAAGGAGCGGAAGCCTTTTTTTTAGCGTATGGCTTTTGGTGCCGGGAGTGTCCGAGGACATGTTCGGCTCGCCAGTGTTTGTAGCTGCTTCGAGGCGGACACCCAATGGGTGAGCTACACGTACCGTCACGTGTGGAGTGTTGTCTGGGGAGGAAAGTGTGCGTGTAAGGACGAGGATTTGGAAGGTAGCGGCTGTGGCCTATAGTTAGGGACCAACGCGGGCATGTGCCTGGAAAAAAGATGAGAAACCACAGAAGACCTTCTTCAAGGTTGCCGACGGGGGGATTCGAACCTCACGGCTAACTCACCTGGTAGCGGAACCCTTGATAATGCCGGACGCAGTTTCCGGTAAAACGTCGGGAGATATCCTGTCTGGACCACCGGCCTACAAGTCCGAAAAACTTGTACTTAATTATGAACGCCGGCCGTGAAAGCCTAAGCTGTTGAAGACAGTGTTCATTCCTAGCTGTAGTTGATTGAGAGATATCCTACCTGCCAGAAAATTCAAATACTTTCAGAATTATTCAGCTTATTGTTTAGTTTTCTCTGTCAGGAAAGTGGGGATAAATCTCTTATTGTTTCCAAGAATCCTATATTCTAAATAAACAAAGATCATTAAACGGGCTAGTGTGTGAAAATCACCTCTGGTAACCTTGATTTTATTGTATTTGAATAATTTACATAATTAAGGACAGAAATAGTCGCCTCCGTAGCGTAGCGGTCAGCATGGTTTGCTGCCTCCCCGGAGGCCCTGGGTTCGATTGCCGGCTCTGCCACGAAATTTGAAAAGTGGTATGAGGACTTGAACGGGGTCTACTCAGCCTCGGGTGGTCCAAATGAGTAGAGGGGGTTCGATTCCCACCTCAGCCATCCTCGAAGTGGTTTTCCGTGGTTTCCCACTTCGTCTTCGGGCAAATGCCGGGATGGTGCCTACTTTAAGGCCACGGCCGCCTCCTTCCCTCTTCCTCGCCTATTCATCCCTCATGAGGTCCCTGTTCGCTTTACAGGTGAGGGCGCCTGGGCGAGGTGCTGCTCACACTTCCCCAGTTGTATCCACCCCGACCAGATGTTCCAAGCTCCAGGATACTGCACGCAGCGGCGGTAGTGGTGAGTTCCGTCGCTGAGTCCGTGGGAGCCACCAACCTAGAGGGTAAACCGACTAAAAAAAAAAGGAGAGAAATATTGCCTAAAAGTGTGAAGTTATCGGTGATAATTTGATGACGTATCGTTATGTAAAATACGTATTTACACTCTCGTTGAAATCTACTATAAATTAGGCATTAATTTTAAGCTTTGCGCAGTTGATGACAATTTTTGGTACTCTTTAAACTTCAAAGAAACTATTTTATGTGTTTGAAAACTTAAAATTACGATTTTCAAAACCTAAAAATCCAGTCCCAAGTGATTAATACATCCCAAGTAACAGAATTGATTGACTTGTTGTACGGTGTCATCTTTTATCTTGATGTTTGTTGATATTTATTCATTTAATTTCCTGACAGCTAATCATCATTTTGTTTTCGAACCATTCAGTTTCAATTTTGATTCTTGTAGGGTTGATAGTAAAATTATTCAGCCAAATGCAGAACGTCACTCAAAATATTCTTGAAACGCAAAAAAACATTTTTCCAAATAAAATTAACCTAAATTTAAAAGATATGTTTGAGTTGTGTAACTATAAGCTGAAGAGTAACAATGTTGTTGGTTGGTTCCTCAGATTAGGGGCTGCGACGACGTGGTTACGTAGCCCCGTGTACTTTGGGTGTGTGTAGAATCTGTGTGATAACCGGTGTTAATTGTGATGGCTGTATTAGTGTGTGTTATCTGTAATTCAGGTAAGGACTGCAGACGATCAATTTCAAGTAGTTCCTACTTTTGCTACCAAATGCTACCGTCAACGACACCCAGCCGCGAACTTCAATACTGAATGCCACCGCAACCGGCACCTGGCGACGAACGTTGGAACTTAACAGAGCGTCAAACAAATCTAACCTACAAATTTAGCTTCATACGATTGCTGTTAGTGGAAGGTTCTTTTATACACCATAAATCTATGACATGGACCCACTGGCTTTACTTCCTCTCCGAAGGAAGGCATACTGAGGGAGTTTTAACGCTCATAAAAAAATCCGACGACTTCGGCCGGGTTTGAACCCACGATCTTGGGCATAGAGCTCAGCATGCTACCAACTACGCCACGGAGGCCGCCGATATTGCGATGAATAACAATCCCGCCATTTTGGCAACAAGAAATAGTACAAGTGTCGACGCCGTGTTTAGCCGATTTCTTTATAATTTGACGACTCGAGAATTAGGTATTTCCTACTTCTCTCATCATCGTCCTTCACTCAGTATAGCGTCCTGGCTGCTAATTTCTTGATCTAGATTTGTACATGTCCCCGCAACTTAAATAGCTAAATTTGTGTGTCAGCAACGTTATTAAGAAAATGGTTTACAGATCTATCCTCATGCAAATTGCGAGTGTTGTAAACATGTGTTTGCCTGTAATATAACCTTGTTACATAGAAAGGCTGTAAACCTATGAGGTTACATGTTCTTTTGCATGTTCTTTTGTTCATAGCTATAGATTTTCACATCTGTGGACATAGTATCTATGTATAATTTTAGTTTGTTTTTCTTATCTCTTTGATTTTTTTTATTCCTCAACTCTTTACTGGAGGTTTACATGGCGATTACTTACAGCGAGGCACCACGGGGCTACCATAATAGTGAAAAAGTCATTCTCGTTGCCCTCTAATATGGTGTGTGATCACCTCAGATGGCCAGGACAGTTACACACCTGCGTGGCATGGACGGTATGAGGTTATCAATCAGCTCTTTAGGGATATTTGGCCATTCTTCCATGAGTGCACTATCCAGCTCGGCAACCGTTGTGGGAGGTGCTGGTCTGGCTGCAATGCGTCTGCTAAGTGCATTCCAGACATGCTAAATCGGGTTTAAATCCGGTGAACAAGATGGCCACTCCATTCGTTCAATGCCCTCGTCGACAAGCATGTTGTCCAACAGTGCAGCTCTGTGGAGTCGTGCGTTATCGTCCACCAGAATGAACCCATCGCCTATGGCAGCAGCGTAGGGCACAACAAACGGTCGATGGATCTCGTCTCGATACCTCTGAGTAGTCAAAGCGCCATTCTGAACGACATAGAGATCCGTAGTCCGCCAATACTGACTCCAGCCCACACCTTTCGTCCACCACCATGATATGGTGCTGTTTCCTGCACATAAGCGGGATTGTTCCGAGTTCCACGTTCTCTCCAGATGAGAGAACGACGACTGTCCGCCTGAACACAATATCTTGACTCATCTGTGAACAGAACTCGGCGCCATTCGTTACGACGCCAATCCTGATGTTCCTCCGCCCAGTTTCTGCGGGATAATCGGTGGCGTGGTTTAATGGGACACACACCATAGGCCTCCGTGCGTAGAGGCCACTTTCTCGAAGGATTTCGGACTATTTGTGTTGATATTTCGCGTCCTGTTGCCGCCTGGAGGGTGCGTCGCAGCTGAGTTGCATTCAGCCTCCTGTCTCGACGGGCTGTTAACCGGAGATAACGGTCATCTCTTGCTGATGTTACCCGTCGACGACCTTGGCCTGGCCTTCTTTTAACGGTTCCTGTTGTCTGAAATCACATCCAGGTCCTGGAAATTACACTTTGGGACACTCCAATAGCTGCAGCCCCCTTCCTCGGTGTCTGTACCGCTTCCAACCTCCCTATGGTTCTCTATGCCATTCCTTCGGGTAAGTCACGTTGTTGTTGCATTGCACTACCTGCTCACTACACCATCTGAACCCAACTGCTTGTGTCATTCGTTTGGTAGAGTAAACACACGTCCACACCAACCCCCTCTGCAGCAGCAACTTTCTGTTATTACCACTATCTCGGTTGCCGTAATGTTGATGTCTCCACTCCGTAGAACCGACAGAAAGACGTCGAACCATTTTAGGTCATTCTGTCGATGACAATACGCAGAACCTAAATACCTCAACTGATCCCCCAATTGTTTTGACCAGTGTAGTAGAGACGTCGTTATTAAAGTATATGTGAATTGAAAGGATTAATGAAGATAAGATCAGGATAGGCACATTCGAATGCGCACACAGATAAGAGTTGTTTATCAGTTTACATGTTGTTTTATAATAAGGAGGACGTCAAATGGAGGAGGATATGATTCGGGATATGCTACTAATGCTGCTTAGCAAGTTCACAGAGACGGAAGAGTCTATATATAAGACATTAAAGGAGTCTACTAGTTCATTAAAGGAGTCGGTTAGTTCAGATATTAATGAATTAAAGGAGTCTGTGAAGCAGTGGAATGAATCTGTAGGTACGGAAATAGGATCAGTAAGAGAGTCTTTAAGTACGGAAATAGGATCAGTGAAAGAGTGTATGAGTAAGGAAATAGGAGAAGTTAGGCAGGATAGCGTGGATAGCCTTAAGGAGGAACAGGTGACATTGATAGAGAGGAATGAGAAGCTCAAGGAAGAGAGAGAACGAGGTGAAGAAGAACAAGGTTATATGGAGGAAGTGAATGAGCTATGTGTGATTAAGGAGCAGGGAAATTATCCGAGATGTGGGGGGCGTGAGAAAGCAGGTGATATGGAAGAAACTGAAGGAGAGGAGGCAGGTGAAAGAAAGGAAAAGACAGAAGAGAAAGGAGAAACGGATAAGGAAGAAGGTGAAACAGAAGGGCGTGAGAAAGCAGGTGACATGGCAGAAACTGAAGAAGAGAAAGAAGAATCGGATAAAGTTGGTGAAGAAAAAGAGGCTAAAGAGGAGGGTAAAATACAAGAGTGAGTCATGTAGAAGACAACATACTGGAAAAAGATAAGGTGAAGAAGAGTTGGAGAAGGAAGATGGGGATGAAAAGGATGAGATGTAAGACGAAGAGAAAGGAAGTTTTGAATAGTATGAGACAGACAAGAAAGAACAGGAGAAAAATGAGGAAGGGAAGGAGAGAGGAACGTTGGAGATGGAAGATGAGGAGTTCGAGGTATGGGATGACATGGCAAATGAAGAAAAAGACGAGATGGAAGGCAGGAGAAGATATAGAAGAAATGGAAACACGTTTTAATATAGTAAAAGTGCAGAGAGAGGATGTCATGTAAGGGAGCGTGCAGTTTATTCTCAACTTCTTGTGGGAGACTGGTATTCATCCCAATGAAGGCAACGGAATATCCTGGTTCCAAGTGATAGGTGTGTTGACATGTCATGGACATCAGCTACAAGATTCCTAAGAGAATATACGCAGTTACATGGGAACGTCATGGATGAAGGCTATGAGTTCATGCCAAAGAAGAATAGGCTACATTTGCACGTTACAATGGTGCAAAAGATTGGAGCAAATGGGAGGCTATACAAGTGCTTCAGCTTCAGCAGTTATTAATGCTGATGACGTATACACCGCCAGTCTTAAGAAGAAGGAAGTGTGGGATTAAGAACAGTGGTTATACTGAGTTGTTCTCTTTGTGTTTGTATAATAGTATAATTATGTTTGTTAATTAGATTTAAGAATTATAAGGCTAACCGTCCGAAGTAGTCGGATTTTCAAGAGCGTTAAAAATTTCTCAGTATGCCTTCCTTCGGAGGGGAAGTAAAGCCGGCGCGGCGGTCCCTTGTCATAGATTTATATCATGTAAAAGAACCTTCCACTAACTACAATTGTGTGAAGCTAAATTTTGTAGGATAGATTTGATTAATATTATAATAGTTTTAACGCTCACCGCCAGGTGCTGGTTGCGATGGCATCTAGTAGTAAAATTCGCAGCTAGGTGTCGTGGACGGTAACATTTCATAGCAAAAGTACGAACCACTTAAAAATTGATCGTCTGCAGTCCTTAGCTGAATCACAGATAACACACACGAATACAGCCATCACAATTAACACCGGTTATCAGACAAATTCTACACACACAGTACATGGGGCTACATGACCGCGATGTCGCAGCTCCTAAACTAAAGAACCAACCAACCAACTAACCGAAATTATTAGAATACTAGTTAATACCTGTCAAAACATGACGGTCATTGGGAAAATATTTAATGGAGGATTCTCTTATACAGTACGGTATGCATTTTTGAACGATTACTGTTTGACACTGTTGCTACTTGAAGGGCGTCGAAAGATCGACTTCGCAGCATATAACTGGCCATGACTGAAACCTTGATGAAGCAAATAGAGACCTACACGTTGCAGAGTTTCCCCTTGAGCTTTATTGATTATGATAAAGTACGCCAAGTGAATTGGAAATTGGAAAATTGAAGTGTTTTATCGGAAGATGTTAAATCAAGTCTGCCCATTAAGTGATTTGCCTCCACATATACTTACTGTAAAACTTTGAGCCATAGAGCCACAACACTATTTTCCCTCCTTTTAAATTCTCATCAACAAAGATCTCAGTAAGACGCGGCGGAATCCACCATTTCTCTGGTGGAATAGAGCCATTGTGCGCAAGCGCGGGAGTGACCGATATTACATTTTCTTTAATAATTAAGAAATATACCCTAACATATATTTTCCTTTTAAAGACACTCTGCAAATCTACATGTCAAGAGCTCTCGTTAGAATGCATTACGAAGTCAATCGGTTAAGTCGTTATCTCAATCTCGCGGTAACAAAAATCCCCTTAGTATTTTAAATTATACAATTTTTCTCCAGAAAATATTGTAAATTACACTGAAGAAAATGGAAATTGCAACACCATGAAGGCATTGGTCATTTGTGTTGATTTTCAAGATATTGAACGATGCCATGTAGGTATGTAAACGATCAAAGTTTCAGACCCATTGGATTGTTACTACAGGTCTCCCCACGTGATTGGTCGTGGAGGAATCAACTCAAGTATATGGCCTCTGGTGTAGCGTAGTTGACTTGCAGTCTGTGCAGTGAAGTGTTCCCCGTCAAACATGCCTCGACGACATAGAAGAGCACGCTATCAACCACTGTCGCCGTTTGAGAGGGCTCGGTTAATTGGGCTGTGTGAGGCTGCATTATCGATAAGGACTGTCGCTGCAGGTGTTGGCCGACAGGCATTTACGGTACAACGTGTATGGCAGCAGTGGTCAAATGAAGGTACCCACACTCGTAGACCTGGCACAGGCCCAGCGCGACAGACAACTGTGAGAGAGGATCGCCGCATCATTCGGATGGCCCGGACGGAACCCCATGCAACAGCAGCGCAAATTCGAGCAGCTGATGCACCCCACGTTACACAACAAACAGTTGGTAATCGCCTGCGTGCAGCTGGCTTACGATCCCGTGTCCCTGCAGAAGGTGTTCCATTGACCCCACAACAGCGACGTGTAAGGCTGGTCTGGTGTCGAGAACGATCGACGTGGGTCGACGAATGGCAGAGGGACGTCTTTAATGATGAATCGCGCTTCTGTCTTGCCGGCAGTGATCGCCGGAATCGTGTGCGCCGACGTACCGGGGAGAGGGGCCGCCCAGACCTTATTGTCGAGAGGCACACAGGGCCAACATCAAGCATTATGGTCTGGGGAGCTATTGGCTTTAATGTGAAATCACAATTAGTGCCTATTGAGGGCACTATGACTGCTCGACAGTACGTTCATAGGGTACTCAACCGACAGTTGTGGCTTCGCGGGCTAAAGCGCTGCGTTAGGTCAAGGGGCCAAGCTCTCTGCTGACTCGGTAGACGCGTGGGTTCGAGCCCCACCGTCGGCTGTCCTTGAAATGGTTTTCCGTGGTTTCCCATTTTCAACACCAGGCAAATGCTGGGACAGTACCTTCTGACAGGCCACGGCCGCCTCCTTCCACATCCTTGCCCAGTTTCATTCATCTTCATCCATTCCATCTCTCATCCCGACGCGCAGGTCGCCCACGGGCGTCGACTAGAAAGACCTGCACTCTGCCTCTCAGGAGGCTACACGTAAAAAAAAATTAAAAAAAATAGTGTACTCAATCCAGTGGTTGTCCCTATGATGGCAAACATTGCTAATGGGATGTTTCAGCAGGACAATGCCTGGGTTCACACTGCACGCTTCTCCAAAGAAGCTCTCCACGATATCACAACCTTAGAATGGCCCGCCAGATCCCCGGACCTTAGTCCTATTGACCATGTGTGGGACATGATGGGTCGACAACTGGCCAACCGTCCTCAGCCACCCACAACTCTGGAACAACTGACCCTTGCAGTGCAGCAAGCATGGGCCACAATTCCTCAGTAAGCGATCCAGGGCCTTATTGACTCCATGCCTCGCCGAATTCATCAATGTATTGCAACTCGTGGTGGGCACATCCTGTATTGATTATTGTCGAAACTTGCGGTCAGAGGGACCTGAAAGTGTAATCATCGAATCACAACCGAGCACTCGTCCTGCATGTTCAGTTGCAACAATGTAGCACCACTCCATCTGGGCGTTGCAATTTCCATTTTCTTCAGTGTATATTTTTTCTCATTTCTAAAGTGTACGACTGAAAGGCTCATTGCGTCCAATGCCCTTATACTTAATATTGCGCCCGACGGAAGGTTAATGTGGCTTCATTTTTAATGTTCTAACGTGGGCACCATAGGGATAGCTGACTTCCCTTAAGGGAAGTTCTTTGCCGAACACTTATATGCCTCATGAATCATCCTATTCAAAAATTCTGAAATTATCTCATCTTCCTGTTTAGGACAGACAGCTGGAAGTTATTTTCACGAGGAATGACACATGGCTATAGGGTAATTGTTTTATATTTCGAAGTGTTTTGCAAGGGCCTTTGTTTCTGACAATATTAGGAAGCATAAATCTGTTGGTGTGTTGACCTCGACTCGTCCCACCGCAGCAAGAGGGATATCCCCTGCCTACACACAATAACAAGTGAGTGGCGGGCAGCATGGCTCTTCGACAAGCGCCAATACTCGGCTTCTCACCGCAAGCGGGTGCTACAGGAGCTGGGGGTAAACATGTTGCTCATTAAATTCAATGAACACTACAACTTTTCAATCGGTCAACACAATACAGGGTCATCGAAAAATAATGCCAACATTTCAAAACATTATAGCACCGAAACCCTTTATGTTAAACGTGTAATTCTTTCACTGAACGCCAGCTGGTTAAAGTAAGTTTTGTTGTGGAGGTGACGTGACCTTACTATGCGCACACTAGATGCGCAGTAGCCAAGGTCGGCAGGGGGGCGGGCGCGCCACTGACTGCACCACCCGATGAACTGCACCTGATTACAAAGCTGTCATTCCATTGTTTAATCAGTTTATAGAAACAGGGACTGTAGAGAAAAAAATCTAGGCCAGGCCGACCACCAACATCAGCAGTGAACGCACGCTTTCGCAATGGCTGCATTGGTACGTGCAATCATTTCAGGAGTAACTGTCAAGATGGCGGCAGAAATTCGCTCTCGCAGGTGCTCCAAATCCCGATTTGTTTTCTGCATACACAATGTTTTTAATGTACCCCCAGAAAAAGAAATCCAAAGGGGTGAGGTCAGGACTTCATGGGCGCGCGCGCCCCCGGCCGACCTTGGCTACTGCGCATCTACTGTCGACCAAAGTATTATGTGCACTCGAGTTTGAAGACCTACATAAAATCCAATAACATCATCATTTTCGTCGTTCTATCTTACGTTAGGTTATGTAGGTTTGGAATTTTTAATATATATTTTAATAATTTTTATCGCAGTTGGAACACAAAAAGTGCACGTTTTTAAGAGTGTTTCAACCATGCGTCACATTTAACAATTATTATCTCAAAAACCCTCCATCAGATCGAAACCAAATTTTAACACAATATACATTGGAATGTTGTATAACTGGTTTATTAATTTTAAAATTGTGTGTGTCCAAGAAACAAAGTTGTTATCATTGTTGTACGGTAATTTTTCTCGGCTCAGGGTGGTTGGAAAATGTAGTTCTTGGTTGCGTTGTAATCATTATACATCAAAAAGTTATGCTGTATGACTGTGAAATACGTAAATTAATTCACTTATTTTATATCGGTTTGTATTTGTACGAGGAAATAACACATGGTTCACCAGCTAGCCGCTTAAGGAAAAGCTGTACAACGTTGCTGAGATGGAGCCCATCACTTCCGAGCGAGACGTGCCATGATGCGTGTGGCATGCGTGATGCTGTACAGCTGTTCCCGGAGTGGCTAGCTGGTGAAACATGTGTTATTTCCTCGTACAAATACAAACCGATTTAAAATAAGTGAATTAATTTACGTATTTTACAGTCATACAGCATAACGTTTCGATGTATAAGGATTACAATGCAACCAAGAACTACATTTTCCAATCACCCCGAGCCGAGAAAACGTTACCTTACAAAAATGATAACAACTTTGTTTCTTGGACACACACAAATTTAAAATTAATAAACCAGTTATACAACATTCCAATGTATATTGTGTTAAAATTTGGAGTCGATCTGATGACGGGTTTTTGAGATAATAATTGTTAAATGTGACGCATGGTTGAAACACTCTTAAAAACGTGCACTTTTTGTGTTCCAACTGCGATAACAATTATTAAAATATATATTAAAAATTCCAAACCTACATAACCTAACGTAAGATAGACGACGAAAATGATGATGTTATTGGATTTTATGTAAGCCTATTGGTTACTTCACAAACAACCTTCAAACTCGAGTGCACATAATACTTTGGTCGACAGTAGTGTGCGCATAGCAAGGTCACATCCCCTCCAAAACAAAACTTACTTTAACCAGCTGGCGTTCAGTGAAAGAATTACACGTTTAACATAAAGGGTTTCGGTGCTATCATGTTTTTAAATGTTGGCATTATTTCTCGATGACCCTGTATATTCCCAATTAATGAAACATGCCAAAACACAACCTAAAAAAATAGATGTGTTCAAATAAATGCTAAGGCTGGTACTTTTAATCGATTAATTTCATTATTTGAATGTCCGGCTCCGTGGCTAAATGGTTATCACGCTAGGCTTTGGCCCGAAGTGCCCCATCAGGGATTTTAATCACCTGGGTGTATGTGACGTGTTCATCATCACTTTATCCTCATTACGACGCGCAGGTCGCCTACGGGCGACAACTCGAAAGACCTGCACTCGGCCCCTCCGGAGGCCGCACGATTATTATTATTATTATTATTTGAATAATCAATTAATCGAAGCAGGAAAATCGATTAATTGCTACTAATTACAGTAATTGATTGTGCGTTTAATCGATGGTAGTTTTAATCGATAAATCATTGGTCGAATAATTGGTTAATTGTTTCATCGATTAATCGATGTACTTCGCTCTCACATAAGCAAAACAGACATTTAATTAATTAAAATATATTGGACTAGCATTACCCGTCACGAATATTCTAGTTGTAAAGAGTACACTTAGCAAAATCTCAATCATGAATGCTATGATTGATTTATCCTTGGTATGAATAATCAGACTTATCAATTCAGCTACTGGTGCAGTGGTCAGGGGTTTGTCATTCCTGCATAGCTATATCAGAGCGAAGTCAGTTTTCTGGGAATATTACAGACACTGTTAATTTAAGGGCCTTTAAATGTGGTTTTCGGAGACCCTTTATAGTCGGGTGAAAAAGACCTTTCGTACCACACTCACACGTGAAAATTGCGTGAAAAAAATTCTAGAGTGCCCCTTGACCCCCTTAAGCGCATTATACTGTATGTATTGATGAATTTTACAGCTTAATTTGGTTCAGTGATAACCTTATAATCGTCTGGAAACTTTCACAGTAATGTAATAATTGGAATTGCATTGCGTCTTACAGAAATAGATGGACCTGTGAGATTCTGTTACCATGGTTACCGTGTTGCATTCTTTCATTATTTCATTGTAAATATACATGTTTTAAGGTATTTATTTAATTGTGAGGCATTTAAAGATTAAGTTAGTGCGTTTCGCTTACGCATTGTGCTATGCTGAACCTGTAGGTACCCCATATGTGTAGGTTGGTGTTATTGGGACCTTATTTTCAGTACAAATCTAGAATGGGAACTTAGCAAAATAATATATGGAGGGATTATATATTTTTAGGTTGGTTGGTTGGTTGGTTCCTCAGTTTAGGGGCTGCGACTACGCGGTCATTTAACCCCGTGTACTTTGGGTGAGTGTAGAATCTGTCTGATAACCGGTGTTAATTGTGATGGCTGTATTAGTGTGTGTATCTGTTTTTTAATTCAAGTAAGGACTGCAACTTTGAATTTTTCAAATAGTTCCTACTTTTGCCGCCAAACGCCACCGTCAACGATTACTAGGCCTAGTTCAGAACTAAGCTACTAGACGCCACCGCAATCGGCTCTTGGCAACGAACGTAGAAACCTAAGAGCATTGTTTACATTCCTAACCTATACAATTTAGCTTCACACAGGTGTAATTAGTGGAAGGTTCTTTAACATGCCATAAATCTATGACATGGGACCGCCTGCTTTACTTCCCCTCCGAAGGCATACTGAGGGATTTTTAACGCTCTTAAAAATTCCGACGGCTTCGGCCTGGTTTGAACCCGCTATCTTGGGCATAGAAGCTCAGCATGCTACCAACTACGCCACTATTTTTTGAAATGTATATGTTTATATATGAATTGCAGCCAATGGCCATAGCTGGGTATTTTTGATTGAACGTCCGAGGGCCCCCAACAAGTTACTAATATACCTTCTTTGTGAAAACTAGGCTAAAACAAAGTAAAACGAAAATTTTCCTGTCCTAAATTGTAAACATTAATCGAGAATTCAAAAATTTTGCTGAAAACAGTTCTTTTTTTACCCTTCCCAATTGGATTGATGTTTGTCCTTCAACTGTCACTGACTCTTATTGGGCTATTGTAACATAGACAAGGAAGGACACTTTGTTTATTTAGGAAAAAAGGAACTTTTATAAATATCTATACACCATTCTAAAAATAAGCGTAACTCAACTTAAGCGGTGACCTCTCATTTAAACTTCCTTGCTTATCCCATCTCTACTAATCAGTTCGTTATCGATTAATTTTACAACTGCATGTTTCAGCATGATTCCACTCCATAGAGGACTCACTTCCAGTGACGAATTATTTCAGAAAGTCATGCCCTTCTGCGGCGTAACGCGTTAAGTGATCCAAGCTTGTCATCATTCGATGACCCTTGTGGTTGTCTGTCAGCTGATTATGCACCCAGCCAGCACTAATTTCACAAGTTGGCGACAGTAACATGCGTGCCGTGTTTGTTTCGTAGTTCAAACTTATCTCACTAGAGCTGCACACGAAAACAAAATACTCTATGCAGCGCAAACTTCAAAGTATATCAACGTGAAAATTCAACATTCCAGCTGCAATACCAGGAGAGAAAATGATGATTGTGCGTTACTTTCCGATCTGCTCTCGTATTTTTGAATTTGTAGGCACCACTAAAAGAATTATCACCAGCCACCATTGGTTGATTAACACTTTATCTTTCTTAATAATTTACAAACCACCAAGGAGAGCTTGTGACTTACCTTGCAGTGTCTCTTGAACCTGGAGCAGGCAAGAGGTCGCGGGCTCTTTGCCAGACCGGTCCTCCACACAGGCTTCGTATCGTGCCTGCGACCGCACGATCGCTCGCACATCGCCTGAGAACACAAGTTATCGTTGTTTATTGTTTAAAGGGTACAGTCAACAAGGTAATCAGATGATAATGATGATGATGAAAATTGCTGTTTTAAGGGGCCTAACATCTAGGTTATCGGCCCCAACAAGGCAATCAGTCCATGGTGATAATGAGGTTGATTATGACAAAGATGATTGGCACTCTAACTGAGTAGCGGCTTAGGTGGCATAGTTGGTAGCATACTGAACTGCTGTGCCCAAGATCGCGGTTTCAAACCCGGCCGAAGTCGTCGGATTTTTAAGAGCATTAAAAATCCTTCAGTATGCCTTCCTTCGGAGGAGAAGTAAGGCCGGCGGTCCCATGTCATAGATTTATGGCATGTAAAAGATCATTTCACAGACTAAACTTGTGTAAAGCTAAATTATTAGGTTAGATTTCGTCAGAACACTCTATCAAAGTTCCAACGTTCACCACTAGGTATCATTGATATCTGGTAGCGAAGGTTGGAACTACTTGATATTGAACGGAACTTGTAGCTCACCCTAATAAGGGTGTCCGCTGGAAGCAGCTATAGACTCTGGCGAGCGGAACATGTCCTCGGACACTCCCGGCACCAAAACCCATACGATAATAAATAAATAAATAAATAAATAAATAAATAAATATTGGGTAGTTACTAGGGCTGGTACTTTTGATCGATTAATTTCAGTTATCGAATAATCCATTAATCGAAGCAGAAAAATCGATTAATTGCGATATATAACGATTAATCGATTGTGCGTTTAATCGATTAATCAATTGTTCTTTTAATCTATTAATCGATTGGTAGCATAATCGATTAATCGGTTTGTGGATTAATTGATTCATTGCTTTGTCAGTTAATCGATGTACTTCGCTCCTTTCACTCACAGAAGCAAAACAAATATTTCTAATCAAAATATAATGTATCATATATCTTTAAATAATGTACCTTCTTTGTGAAAAGTAGGCTAAAACAGAATAAAACAAAAATGTTCCTGTCCTAAATTGTAAACATTGAACAAGAATTCAGAATCTTTGCTGAACCCTACAATTTCTTTTTACCGGCCGCGGTGGCCGAGAGCGCTAACGCGCTTCCTCGTGCCTCGCTGGCATCGGGAGAACGTGCGTTCGAATCCCACCTCGGTCGTCCTGAAAATGGTTTTCGTGGTTTCCCATTTTCACCACCAGGCAAATGCCGGGACAGTTCCTTTCAATAGATCCACGGCCGATTTCCTTCCAATATCCCTTTCCTGATCCGTCCTGAAAAGAAAAGTACATGGCCATTGGTTGCATTAATACAATTATTATTCAATTTCCTTTTTCGAAACCCTTCCCAATTTGATTGATGTTTGTCCTTCCAGTGTCACAGACTCTTATTTGGTTATTGTTGTAAAAATAAAAAAGGAAGGACACGTTGTATATTTAGGTAAAAAGTAACTTTTATAGATAACCATACATCATTCCGAAAATAAGCGTAACTCAACTTAATCGATGACCTCTCATTTAAATTTAATTTCTTATCTCTTGTCTACTAATCAGTTAATCGATTTTTTGATCAGCCGATTAATCTATTATTCAGTCAGTCCGACAATCACAAGGGGTTTCGATGAATTTCAAATTATTCGATTATTCCATTTCATATCGATTAAATCACTGGCTTGGGTATGAATTTCAAGAGAATGGGGATAATGGTTGGTTGGTTCCTAAGTTTAGGGGCTGCGACAATGCGGTCATGTAGCCCCGTGTACTTTGGATGTGTGTAGAATCTGTCTGATAACCGGTGTTAATCGTGATGACTGCATTAGTGTGTTTTATCTGTTTTTTAATTCAAGTAAGGACTGCAGACTTTTGATATTTTCAAATAGTTCCTACTTTTGCCGCCAAACGCCACCGTCAACGACTACTAGTCCAAAACTAGTTCAGAACTTAGCTACCAGACGCCACCGAAGTCGGCTCTTGGCAACGAACGTAGGAACCTAAGAGCGTTGTTAACATTCTTAACCTATACAATTTAGCTTCACACAGGTGTAATAAGTGGAAGGTTCTTTAACATGCCATAAATCTATGACATGGGACCGCCGGCTTTACTTCCCCTCCGAAGGAAGGCATACTGGGGATAATACAAGCAAGC
The DNA here is from genome assembly GCA_946902985.2 of Meconema thalassinum. Lineage (NCBI taxonomy): Eukaryota > Metazoa > Arthropoda > Insecta > Orthoptera > Tettigoniidae > Meconema > Meconema thalassinum. Next base: position 181,546,911 of record OX336395.1, read on the forward strand.
ATAACCGGATCTAACCCCTTAAGCTTCGCATATTGGATTTTTTTAAATGTATAGCAGCAACACGATTGGGTTTGACGCGATATTGAAAGTGGCTAGAGGGGAGTGTGATAAAATAAAGTTGGCAGCACTGAGTCAACATTGCATTTTTCAACATGATGACTGATATTTTCGTCAGTTTACTGCTCCAAATCCCTGCAGATATTTTACAGGCCCTAGGAGAGAAAGCTAAAGAGAAATGGAATGTATACCACGTGAGAAATACCAAAGGATTTTGAGCAAACCATTCTTATTCCCATTCCAAAAAAGCCCAGATCAGAGTTGTGTGAAGATCATAGGACATTGAACCTCCTCACCCATGCCTCTAAAATCTTAACTTGAATTATCTACCACCGAATAGAGAGGAAAATAGAGGATAATATTTCAGGAGATCAATTTTGATTTATAAAGGGAAGAGGCACACGAGAAGCTATCCTCAGTGTAAGAGTAGGCCTAATTATCGAAAAAAAAAAAAAACGGAAATTGGCAAATTAGTGGTATTGGCATTCATTGATATAGAGAAAGACTTCGATAATGTGAAGTGGAATGTGATGTTTGAAATCCTAAGGAATTTGAAAATAGACAACAGAGACGGAAGAATACTTTAACATCTTTACAAAAACCAGACAGCATTAATTGGAAATAAAAGAGTAGAAGCGAAAGTTGGGAGAGGTATAGGCTAAGTCAAGGAAGTGGATTATCACCAGTCTTATGTAACATCTATATTGAGGAAGCCAGGACACAGGTCTTCGACAGGGATGCATATTGTCTCTCCGTTTATCATAGTCATGGATGTAATTCACAAGAATGTGAAACAGAGATTTGGACGAGAGGCAACAAAGGCCATGTTGTTTGCCGATGATATAGTGATATGGGTTAGGCGAAAAGGAAGTGCAAAAGTAAGTAGATGTTTGGAGTCAAGACATAGAGAAATTTGGGATGAAAGTAAGCACAGAGAAGGGCGAGACAATGGTAATGTCAAGAAGAACAAAGGAAGGGAGAGGAACGATAAAACTAAATGGGGAAAGTCCAGAAGTGGTTAAGAGTTTCAAGTATCTGGGAAGTGTGATCGCTGAGGATGGAAGGATAGAGGAGGAAGTTGGATGGAGAATACAAAATGCAAGCAATTTTTATCAAAGTGTAAAGGGTATTGTTTGGAACCGAGACTTCCCAAAGAAATGTAAAATTCAACCTATTACTAGCCTTTACTAACAAAAGCAGCAGGAACATGGACTACTACAAAAAGAGAGAAGAGTAGAATACAGGCAGCGGAGATGAGGCATAGAGGGCAAGACCAGAAGAGGTTGGTTGGCTGGTTGGTTCCTTAGTTTAGGGGCTGCGACAACGCGGTCATGTATCCCCGTGTACTTTGGGTGGGTGTAGAATCTGTCTGATAACCGGTGTTAATTGTGATGACTGTATTAGTGTGTGTATCTGTTTCAATTCAAGTAAGGACTGAAGACATTCAATTTTTCCAAGTAGTTCCTATTTTTGCCACCAAACGCCACCGTCAACGGCCAACTAGTTCAGAACTTAGTTACCAGATGCCACCGCAGTCGACTCTTGACAACGAACGTAGGAACATAAGAACGTTAGTCAAATGTTTAACCTATATATAATTTAGCTTCACACAGTTGTAATTAGTGGAAGGTTCTTTAACATTCCATAAATCTATGACATGGGACCGCCGGCTTTACTTCCCATCCGAAGGAAGGCATACTGAGGGATTTTTAACGTTCTTAAAAAATACTACGACTTCGGCCGGGTTTGAACCCGCGATCTTGGGCATAGAAATCAGCATGCTACCAACTAAGCCACCGAAGCCACCATCCAGAAGAGGGACAGGACAGGACAGGACAGAAACAACAACGTTAAAGTGGTATGGTCACATGATGAGGATGGAAGAGGAGAGAGTACCAAAGAAAGCTTCTACCGAAAGAATGACAGGGAAGAGACTACGAGGAAGACCCCGAAAGAGGTGGACGGATCCAGTCTGGGAGTGCATGAGAGGAAGAAAACCTGAAGATGTATTTAAAAAAGGAGAAGAGTGGTGGAGAGACAGGCAGCGATGGAGGTGTGTAATTCACAACCCGACCCAGGAAGCTGGAAACGTGAGATGAAGGTGATGATTAGGGGGCGGATTTCTATGACAAGTCATATGTTTTCCCTTAACATTACATCATATAGTCTTGTATTTTCAATCGGTTCCAAGCATGGTAATCAAAATTAAACAGGTTTTATTGGGCATATAAATGCATATTTAGGCTTTCGTAAGTTTTATGGCATATTTTGAACAAAATATCATTATGAACGGCATATTTTGGTAATTTGAATTTCGTTTCATAAAAATCAGAATAAGCTCTAGAAATTATTGTTCAGGATAGACTGGAATATACTACTGAAGAACCATTCTACAGTAGTTTATCGAATGTTTCTAACATATATTTTGTGTATAAATTAAAACTGATTGAATATTGAACAGTGAAAGTAACTGTAGTTTTTGTGTCTTCCACAGAGTCCGTCCTTGCCTAGGAGTATGCAGTGTAACCTTAACGAGTTCAAGAAATATTCATTATTTTTGTTGATTTTGGGTTAAAGATTTCGAAGAAATAAAACTTTTTAACTCTTAATAAATTGCAGCCTGTAGCAATCGTAATAAAAGTGTTTCTATGTAACGTAGATGCTATTCATTAAGTCATATTTTGAATTTTATAGGTCATATTTTATGTTTTTAGGTCATAAATGCATACATATTTCATATATTTTTAAGTCATAGAAATCCGCCCCCTAGTGATGATGATTGAGGAAGCCATTAAAGAATTTTTAGCTTTTGACAATCAACGCGTAAAAGTTAATGGTAAGCTGTACAGCACCATACATTTTGCAGATTACATAACATGAAAAAGACATGGAAGAGGCACTAAATCACATGAATGACTTATTAAATGTAAGGTGTGGTATGAGGATAAATAAAAAGAAGACCAAGATAATGGCATTGAACGTTTAAAAGTATACGCCAAATCAATACTTAACAAATATATATTTTATATATTGGGACATGTTTCGACCTTCAATGAAAATCAATTAAGATTTAAAAAACTAAAAATAGATATATATGACTTAAATCTAAATAAGAAATGAAAAGTTAATGATAATAATTGTAATAAATTAAATATAGTAATAAAATAGATATCCTTACATATGTAGTATTAAATAAAAATAAATATAATATTGGTCTTTTTACAATAATTTTCAAAAGTATTTAGAAAATAAGAAATGTTAATGGTGAGTGTAAAAATGTTAAGCTTTAATTTTTTTTAACAAAAAATAATTTAGAAAATCAAGTTCTAAAATCAATAAAAAAAATCAGTTCAGCGCTTTAATGGCAAATGTGTTTGCATTCTAAGATAATGGCATCCACTAGGGATGGTGAACGAGTTGATAATGAGCTACTGGATGGAGAACACCTAGCCCAAGTACGAAAATTCAAATATCTGGGCGTCTGATCACAACTGATGTAAAATACACGAGAGAAGTAAACGCTCGAATTGCACAAACAAAAGAAGCTTTTTCAAAAAGGAAATCTTTACTAACGTCAAAGGCCGTCAACTTGGAGGTACGAAAACACTTTGTGAAAAGTTTTATATGGAGTATCGTAAGCTATGGCTCTGAAACTTGGACCCAAAGAAAGGTAGACGTGACGGAACTCAGAACATTTGAGATGTGGTGTTGGAGAGGACTCCTGAAGATACCGTGAACTGATAAAGTCACAAACGAGGATGTTCTCAGAAGAGCAAATGAGCCTCGCAACTTGGTTGAATCTTTAAGCAAACAAAGAAACAGTCACTTGCTTCGACTTTCTGACTATTTGAATGAAAATTGGAAGGAAAATGGAGCAAAGGAAGACCAAGAACACAATTTATCAACAGCATTAGAGACCAGCACACCTAATGCCATTTCAAGTTGATGGCTAAAGGACGGAGACGCTTGGACGTCATGCATGTGTCCCACAAACCCAACGCTTGAGGAGATGAAGAAGAAGAAGAAGACCGCTCCAAATTTAAAACTTCGATTATTTCCTTATTAAAGTGCGAATATGGTGTTTCTTAAATGCAATTAGCGTCTGTAACCATTGCACAGTACGTAGAAACAACTTTCCGAGTGATACATGCAGAACAGGGGCGTATATAAGGGGAATTATGAGCCCCCCCCCCCCCCTCTCGAGAAAAGCCAATAAACATTAAGAAAGTGTTGCTTTGGTAAGAGCATTAAATAATTGTAAATTTTGCTGTACCCCAATCTTAACTTACTGGCTAAGTTATAAATAATATTAAGATTGAAATTAGACTAACTCGTGGTGTAGTGGCTAGCATTCTTGGCTGCCGCCCCGGAGGTTCGAATTCGATTCTCGGCTCAACTAAAAAAAACTGTTTACCTTTCTGCTTAGTAAATTGACAAATATTTGCCATTCATACTCCACAGGCCATAATAGAAAATTCATTTTGCTTGTGTGTTGTGTTGTATTTTACAGTATTTTTGTATTGCCAGTAATTGTAGGCTATATAAACTTTGAATCTTATCTAAAATAACTACACAAAGTTATATGCTCTAAGATATTGGTTGATATTTCTGGGTATTTTGCGGAGACAATCCCCTAAGAATACTCACAATTTTCCAGGATTGTAGCCCCCCCCCCTCCGAAAAAAAATGTATACGCCCCTGACGCAGAATTATAAATGTGCCCCGTCAACTGCACGAATACCCAATATTTGACTCATTTTGTACTCGAACAAAACCAGATAGGCTAATGTCCCAGGCAACTCTCTGTCATCTGACACGCCCCTACTTTCACGAGCTGTTGTATTAAACAGTCTTTCATTAGTCCAATAGGACAAGCATGACCTTGAAATCTGCATTCCAATGATAATCAAGTCGGAAGATATTATTGAGAAACAAAACAAGGTTAGAACGGACGAACAGCCCACGTAGTTATTAGGAAATGTTCTAGGTACGTTGTAAAGTAAAACAGCTACGGGATGTACAGTGCTTGGAACAGACAAACGCGACATTGAATAATGTGTAGCACTTATTTCCCCCCACGCTCGGATTCCACGACAACTGATTTATTGCGCTCGACTGGGGGTCAGTCAGTAACACTCTTACTTCTATTGCTATCAAACAAAGAACACGTCTTTAAACCTAGAACTGTTCGGTGACGTAGTTGGTAGCATGCTGAGCTTCTGTGCCCAAGATGGCGGGTTCAAACCCAGCCGAAGTCGTCGGAGTTTTTAGAGCGTTAAAAATCTCTCAGTATGCCTTCCTTCTGAGGGGAAGTAAAGCCGGCGGGGCCGATGTCATAGATTTATGGCATGTTAAAGAACCATCCACTAATTACTGTACACTTGTGTGAAGCTAAATTATAGGTTAAATTTCACTAACGCTCTTGGGTTCCAACGTTCATCGCCAGGAGCCGACTGCAGTGGCATCTAGTAACCAAGTTCAGAACTAGTAGTCGTTGTCGCATGTAATATATATAATATTTGTTTATGAATTAAACTATTAAAAACCAATATAGCCTACTTATCATGTACTATATGACATGATATATGGCAACGTTGCAAAGTGAGGCGATGATAGAGCGATGTAAACTGTGTAACAATCAGTTTGCTCTGATCTTATGTGTAACAACATAACCTCTTATTACTCTCCAGTGCCTTCGCTCTTAAGAGCCTATCAAGAAAGCAACAAGTGTCCTTGAAGCGTGTGACAAAAGGTTTTTCCCTAACTTTTATACCCTTATCAAACTTTTGGCAATTTTACCTGTCTCTGTAGATACCTCCGAGTAGGCTGAACACATACTTAAGAAATTCTACTTCTGAAAACAGACTGAACGGTCTAGTAATGTTACTTACTCACAGAGACATTACAAATCACTGACGAAGTTATACACCGATTTGGTAATGCTTCAAGAAACCTTGCCTTTATATTATAGTGTAAGTTGCAAATCAAAACAGTAATAAAAAACTCAGCAATTTTTGTAGGTTTATACCGTGTCTTGTGTGGGATTTCGCCTAGGACACCAAGCTGGCTCATCAGCGGGCTCTTAGTGTCCTCGCTCAGACCCCCCCCCCCAGGAGTTGCGAACTGCGCGCTACCTCCCGTTTTATGAAGCGCACCTGCGCCTTTTTTACTACGAGAACTAAAAGCTCAAGCAGCCATAACCTCCCTATGAAGGCTTCCAAAAATATGGTATATTGGCTTTCACGGCCAGTGAATTAAAACTCAGCAAATTTTCTAGGTTTATACCGTGTCTTGTGTGGGGTTTCACCTAGGACACCAAGCTGGCTCATCAGTGGACTCTTGATGTCCTCGCCCGGACCCCCACACAAGACACGGCACAAACCTAGAAAAATTGCTGAGTTTTAATTCACTGGCCGTGAAAGCCAATAAATCAAAATAGTGAAAAACCACAGCTGGTTTCCAGTCTCCGACGGGGTCAGGAATGGAATGAATGAAGCCCCCATCTAGCGGCGATGATATGAACTGTGCTGGCTGCCGAGGCCTGACGCACTCCTCTGGGGCAATGATTAAATGAATGACAGATGAAATGAAATGATAGTGGAGAGTGTCGCCGGAATGAAATTTTGACAGGGAAAACCGGAGTACCCGGAGAAAAACCTGTCTGCCTCCGTTGTGTCCAGCACAGATCTCACACGGAGTGACCGAGATTGGAACCACGGACCCAGCGGTGGGAGGCCGGCGTGCTGCCTCCTAAGCCACGGAGGCTTCCAAAATACCAAAACAGTAATGTTAATTACATCCATCTAAATAATATCGAGTGAGCAAGATGATTGTATTAATAACACGTAGTTCCGTGAAGAACTATACAGCCTATTTTCATATACCCTACTTATATTAATTGCCACTATCAACATACAAAATTTCAGTTTGATTGCTGTAATAGATTCGTAGATATTGAGAACCGACTTAATATTTCGGATGGTCGCCATGTTGGATTTTATATATGTAGGTCCTAGAGTTATGTAATGTTACATGAAGATTATTATGTACGTGTAGCATTCAAACTTCAATCGCATGATTAGGACACAAGAAGTAACAGGGAGATTTTAAAATTTCACACAGCTGCCATCTTGTGGTTATGGAAACAATTGATATAAATTAGATGCCAGTGGATTAACATTCGTAAAAGGATTTACTGTACCAAGTTTCACTGCACTCGGATAGTTAAATTGCGAGAAACGTCCATGTGAATATTTATAATTCGCGTCACCGCCATGTTGGATTTGTGATCACCAGGTTATTTAAAGTTCTATAGGTGAACTTAAGTTCATAGCCCCTATGAACATAAAAAAATTCAGTTTGATTGCTATAATAGATTCGTAGATATTCAGAGTCGTCTGAATATTTCGGATGGTCGCCATGTTGGATTGTTAAATGTATAGGCCATAGAGTCATGTACCATTAAAGGAAAATTATTGTTTAGGTTCATTATTCAAACTTTCATTTCGATCACATGATTAAGACACAAGAAATAAAAACTTCATTTTAAAATTCCCACAGCCGCCATCTTGAGGTTATGTAAACATTGAACTAAATTAGATGCAGTGCATTACAATGTGTATAAACATTTCCTGTACCAAGTTTCATTGCGTTTGAAACATTAAATCGCGAGGTCGATCTAAAATTTTCAAATTCGCTTGGCCGCCATGTTCGTTTTGTAGTTAACCGCTTTTTGAAAGTCTTATAGATGATCTTCCAGTAGTGCCCTTTATCTCCGTACAAAATTTCAGGATGATACAGCTAATAGTTTCAGAGACATAGAATGCCGGTGAAATATTTCGCTCATCCGCCATCTTGTGGTTATGTAAACAATTGAACCAAGTTAGATGTCGGTGCATTACAATGTGTATAAACATATACTGTACCAAGTTTTATTGCGTTTGGTTGGTTAAATCGCGAGAAACGTCTATTTAAAAGTCGCAAATTCGGTAATAGTTTCGGAGATATTGAATGCTGGTGAAATATTTCGCACAGCCGCTATGTTGGATTGCTGAGACGTAACAAAATTTGAAGGGCACGGTCGAGGTCGCCTGGAATAGTGCTATGGACTTACCGAGTTTCATTGAAATTGCTCCAGCCGTTTAGAATTTATTAGCGGGACACACACACACACACCTCTCACACACACACACACACACACACACACACACACACGGACAAAAGGTGATCTCATAAGCCTATTTTTTCAAAATTGAAAATAGGCTAAAAAGTAACATAAAATAGTGCTACAGGTCCTACCAAAAGGTTAAGGACACATGCCTATTACATAAATTCCACTCCTGTTCATAAACTTTTGGTCTCAGGCATGCGATACTTTGCAGGTAACTAGTACGTGATCAGAGGAACATTTGCTGAAATATTCATTAAATTATCACGCTTCAAATGGATCCCCCTTTTTTTTTTGTAAAATAATATGAACAAGTAGTTCCTTCTACTCGAATCATTGCAATCGTTACTGATCGGCTCTATTAAGTTCCAACGTTTGCTACTAGGTGCCGGTTGCGGTGGCATCTAATAGCCAAGTTCACAGCTAGGTGTCGTTGACGGTAACATCTGGTAGCAAAAGTAGGAACTACTTGAAATCGATCGTCTGCAGTCCTTACCTGAATTACAGATAACACACACTAATACAGCCATCACGATTAACACCGGTTATCAGACAGATTCTACACACACCCAAAGTACACGGGGCTATATGACCGCGTTGTCGCAGCCCCTAATTTGAGGAATCAACCAACAGTAGAAATTGTATAATAGCCTGTGTTATTGTGGTGAATGTAGCGGTAGTGTGTATATGGGTGTTGTTTTTGAGTTATTACAGTATTGGGGGCGGCTTCGGTGGCGTAGTCGGTAGCATGCTGAACTGCTGTGCCCAAATATCCCTCCACAGACTAAACTTGTGTGCAGCTAAATTGGTAGGTTAGATTTCGTCGGAACGCTCTATCAGAGTTCCAACGTTCATCACTAGGTATCATTGATATCTGGTAGCAAAAGTTGTAACTACTTGAAATTGAACGGAACTTGTAGCTCACCCTAAGGGTGTCCACTGGAAGCAGCTACAGACTCAGGCGAGCCGAACATGTCCTTGGACACTCCCGGCACTAAAAGCCATACGATAAATAAATAAATGCAGTAGGCCATTGAGGTAAGAGTTCTGGGACATGCAATAAGGCACCATCCCAGCATTTGTGTGGAAATATTAGAGTATGTGGGGATGGTTCACATTTAGGTAACTCGTGGTCAGCGCCGGGTTAAAATATTGTTATTCATTTAGGGGCTTTGCGACACCGTGGCCCTATGTACTTGGGTGTATTGATTCTGTATGATAACCTGGCGTAGTGGATGGTATTCTGGCTGTCACCGTGGAGGTCCGCGTTCGATTCCCGCCTCTGCCAAGAAATATAATTCAAGTCTGAGGGCTGAGGCAGAACTGAGAGGAAGTGGTTTTAACTCCTACCTCGGCCATCCTGTAAGTCGTTTTCCGTAGTTTCCTGCTTCTACTTCAGTCAAATGCTGGGATTGTACCTAAATTAAGGCCACGGCTACCTCCAACCCAAATCTTAGCAGTAATTACAATTACTGTACACACACCATTTTATTTCTATTTATCGTATGGAATTTAGTGCCGGGAGTGTCCGAGGACATGTTCGGCTCGCCAGTGGCTGTAGCTGCTTCAAGCGGACACCCCTAGGGTGAGCTACAAGTTCCGTTCAATTTCAAGTAGTTCCAACTTTCGCTACCAGATGTCAATGGTACCTAGTGGTGAACGTTGGAACTTTGATAGAGCGTTCCAACGAAATCTAACCAAGAAATTTAGCTTCACACAAGTTAAGAATTTAAAAGGATCTTTTACATGCCATAAATCTATGACATGGGACCGCCGGCTTTACTTCCCCTCCGAAGGAAGGCATACCGAAGGATTTTAACCCACTTAAAAAATCCGACGACTTCGGCCGGGTTGGAACCCGCTATCTTGGGCACAGCAGTTCAGCATGCTACCAACTACGCCACCGAAGCCGCTTATTACACACACTTGTACAGTCAGAACAAAAAAACTGAACTTAGAACTTGCTGCTTCTATCCTATGAACTTGACTCTTACGATCCTAGTCATGGAACGTGATCAAACGCGTTTTAATACGCTAGTGCGAAGAGGCGAGTGCCTTATCGACCACACCACACAGCCGTCAGCCGGTCCGAAGGTCGACAAATGTTTACGACCCTCGGATTACACTCACCTGCTACGTCGTCATCAATTGATTATGGCATAATTCTTCTCAAATTCGAGGTTAACGCTAAGTTACTTGGCATCACAAGAACACCTACTCACACTGATTTAGCGGGATGGTATCAAGAAGTTGTTCAACTCGGCAATTTTTCTACGATTATGCCGCGTATTATGCGGGGTTTCGCCTAGGAACACCAAGCTGGCTCTTGGTGACTGTGCCCCGACCCACACAGGAGTAGCAAACTGTGCACTACCCCCCTTCTTATGAAATGAACTCGCGCTTCTTTACTGCCGTGAAAGCCAATATACCATCTTTTTGGAAGCCTTTGTTTGGAGGTGACAGGTTGCTTGAGCTTTTACCTCTCGCCGTACAGAAGCTACTCCTTTTGTGGGGAGGGGGCCGGGTACGGACACCTAAGGCCGCTGATGAGCCTATCTTAGTGTACCTAGGCGAAACCGCGCACAAGACACGGCATAAACATATAAAGATTGCTGAGTTTAATATCCTTGGATGTGAAAGCCAATATACCATACTTTTAAAAAGTTGTTAATTCATTTGAGGAGCTTGGGACATCTTGGTCATTAGCCCTCATTTATCATTTTATCAATGACTTTGGAATGCATCCCCTAAATCACGTGATGTCATCTATGGTCCACTAAACTTTGAACAGTCCAAAAGTGGACCACCAGTAATAATCTACTTGGAATCCCTTTGCTCTAAATTAACACGAAAACTAGAATATAGCAATTCAAGCAAACAAAAAAAAGTGTGGTATTCTGCATTAGCAAGGTGCCTCTTTTAGTGGAAATTCTAAAAATCATTTTACCGTCAGTTTCATAAGAAAATGTAGTTTAGAAAGGAAGATTGTAGTTTAACGTGACCGTTAATTTCGCGATTATGAGCGAAGGGACCTCCTTTTTACGTGGAATCCGAACCACAGGACATGGCATTTCACTTCGAAAATATCACATGCATTGACCGGGAATCGAACCCGGTCCACCATGGTGAGAGGCAGACAGCTTGACCGCTATGTAGTTTAGACTGTTGAAATAATTTCAGTGCCTTGCAAAACATTTTTACTGCATTAAGTCATTCATATTATCCTAAAACCGGGTGAGTTAGCCGTGGTCGTTATGGCGTGGCTGCTGGCAGTCGCTCACATCCGGGAGGCGAGGAGGTTCGAATCCCCCCGCCGACATCTTGAAGATGGTCTTCTGTGGTTTCCCATCTTCCTTCCAGGCATATGCCGGTGTTAGTCCCTAACTATAGGCCACAGCCGCTACCTTCCAACTCCTCGTCCTAGCCTTACTGAAACCTGGTAAACCAAATGACAAACCAGAAAGTTATAGACCCATAGCTTTACTTAGTATACTATATAAGCTCCTCGAAAGATTGGTGTACAACAGAACGTGCCACAAGATCTTTGAACATGTACCGGTTGAACAGGCAGGTTTCAGACCTAACCGCAGCTGCACAGATCAAGTCCTCTCCTTAACAAGCTTCATAGAAGCTAGTTTCCAGAATCAAGAGAAGTCGTCAGTCGTATTCATTGATTTGACAGCTGCATAAGATACTGTCTGGAGACAAGGTGTCATATTAAAACTTCTACAAGTAATTCCATGCCTAAAAATTGCCAATCTCATCAATGAAATGCTCGGTAACCGATGTTTCCAAGTGCTAATGGGCAACAAGATGAGTTCACAAATGAAGCTGAATAATGGGCTGCCACAAGGATCTGTTCTCGCCCCTATTCTCTTCAGCTTGTACATATCAGACATGCCTGAAACCATATCAAGAAAGTTTGGGTATGCCTACGACTGGGCACTCGCAGTGAAGCACAGAGATCTTGAAGTTACAGAGTCCATATTGACCAATGATTTGTCAGTTATTGGTGATTATTTCCGCAAATGGAGGTTTCTGCCAAGTGTGGATAAGACAGAAGTCTCATCGTTTCACCTAAACAGTAAATTGGCCAACAAAGAGCTCAAGGTCTACTTTGAAGGAAGGCTACTCAAGCACAACAGAAACCCGAAATACCTAGGGGTCACACTTGATAGAACGCTCAGTTACAAACAGCACCTATTAAGAACAGCTGCCAAAATCAAAACTCGGAATAACATCCTCCAGAAGCTATGTGGAACGTCATGGGGCTCCTCTGCATCAACACTTCGTACTTCAGCTCTGGGATTGGTCTACCCTGTTGCGGAATACTGCTCCCCAGCTTGGATGAATAGCACTCACACAAGACTTGTTGACACTCAGCTCAACCATACCATGCGTCTTATAACTGGTACAATCAGACCTACATCTACTTTTTGGCTACCCATACTTAGCCACATACCACCTCCATCTCTGCGACGGGAGAGTGCACTTGTCCGTGAATACAAACATCTACAGAAAAATCCTAACCTCCCTGTTCATGCAGACACCCCAACCATCGGTAAAGGAAGGCTTCGTTCTCGCAATCCACCTTTAGAAACTGGAAGGATGCTAGTTAACAACGGCTTTAATATCAATGACTGCTGGAGACACACATGGCAGAGTAATACTACTACAGAACAACTGAAGATGCCATGTATATCGACCAAACCACCTGGTTTTGATTTACCACGCAAGATCTGGTCGGTTCTTAACAGCATAAGAACCAACACTGGCAGGTGTGCCGATTCTTTGTTCAAGTGGAAGAAAATAGCTTCTCCATGTTGTGACTGTGGTGCTGAAAAGCAGACTGTTCAGCATGTAATTTCAGAATGTCCTCTGAGAGCTTTTCCTGGCGATCCAACAGAGTTCCTGGTGATGACGGAGGGATCAATAGACTATATTCGTGGCCTGGACATTAATTTGTAATTTGTTATCATTGTAAATAGTATTTTTTTTAGTGATGTTTGTAGCCATACGCTAAATAAATAAATAAATACAATCACACTTTCCTCCCCAGACAACACTCCACACGCGACGGTACTTGTAGTTCACCCCATTGATGTCCGCATAGAAGCAGCCACAAACTGGCGAGTCGAACATGTCCTCGGACACTCCCGGCATTAAAAGCCATACGCTAAAAAATAAAAAAATAAAGAAAGAAATTTTATCCTAAAGGCAAGCAAGACCTTGTCGCTGAAACCACATTTGTCTCTCCTCTGCTAAACGTTTCAAATCAGCATATTCCTGGAAAGTTAGTCTGCCCATTACAGAATCCAGATACTTCTTCCTTGGTCTTCCTCTTCCCTTCTTCCCTAAACCTTTCCTTCCAACACGATCGTTAGGAAATTGTTATGGAGTAGTTTGTTTTCCTCTTTTGTACAGTGTTGATCAACTCCCTTGTTTCATCTACTGCCTTGGTGGCACATACAGCTTAAGGAGCCACAACAATAATGATTTTAATATTATAACAATGCCTGCCATAAATCTTGTACAACAATGATATACATTTCCAAGGAAACACACACACCTTGCTATTAGAAGCAAAGTTAAAAATTTTCAAAATTCAAAAGGTAGGCTAATTATTTTTATCAATTTTTTCAAAACGTGGTTCTTGTTTTGTGCGGACCTTCACCGTTTCCATGATATCTCCGGTGTTTATAGGGATTTTTTGGAGTTTTTTTTTTTAATGTGGGTGTTAAACCTTCTGCTACAAAATGAATCTCGCATATTTTCACATGATTAATTAATTAATTAAGCGTCATTATTTCCATTTTTATTCCGAGCAAACTAAAAAAAAAATGTTAACGTTTCATAGAAAGACTAATTAAAGCCACAGCGGTTTTGAGTGTGATTCATTTTGTAGCAGAAGGTTTAACACCCATATTAAAAAAGGAAACTCCAAAAATTCCTATAAACACGGGAGATATCAGGGAAACGGTGAAGGTCAGCACAAAACAAGAACCAATTTTGAAAACAATGACACAAATAATTACCATTTGAATTTTGAAAATTTTTAACTTTGCTTCTAATAGCAAGGTGTGTGTGCTTCCTTGGAAATGTATATCATTGTTGTGCAAGATTTATGACAGGCATTGTTATAATATTGAAATCGTTATTGTTGTGGCTCCTTAAGCTGTATGTGCCCCCTTAGGACCTTTTGGTTTGACTTTTTCTCTATCCAGCTTACTTTCAGCAACCTCCTACATATCCACATATCCATTGCTTCCAGGCGTTTTATATCTTGTTTACTAAGACCCATGTTTCACAGCCATACAACAAAACACTCCACACAAACATTTTGACAAAGTCTTTCCTAATGTTAGTGTTAATATTTTTGTTTTTCAGAAGATGTTTCTTGTTACTGAAAGCCTGTTTACAATAGCTAGAAGCCATGAAAAGTAAAAATGAAATGTTGGAAAATTCGAATAATTTACAGTTATACACACCTCTATATAAGAAGCAAGTCCAAATCCAGCTCGTTTAGCGTTTCATCTCCACAAAACTTAAGACTATGATGATGATAATTGTTTAAGGGGCCTAACATCTAGGTTATCAGCACCTAATGGTTTGTGTTGTAGTGAAAATGGAAGATGTCACGAAATCTTCAACTCAAACTAACTACCGACTTAAGAACTAACTTTGTTTCTATAAGAAGAAAGGGACACCAAAATTATTGGGTGTGTGAAACTACGATGCGTGACGATATTTGAGCGTGACAACGTCTTCTCGGACTGATTTCTTTAAACTGTCACTCTTGCGAAATTTCAGCTTCGAATATATTTTAATTATGTATTTTGCGGAACGGAAAGTTCACAGGTTAACTGAAGAAAAGCCGAGTTGCACTTCCAGGGAGACTCCAAACACAACCACTCTTCTCTGAAGTTTTAACTCAACACGACTCGAAAGTTTGTTGCTTGCTGTACCTGGGATAATAGGTTCGCCCGCTATCTAGGCTGTAACTGGGGTGATAGACTCGCCCCTAGCCAGCTCGTATACTGTCGCCTCAGTATTTGAATGGAGTTTGTTGGATGAAATGAAAACGAAACAAGATGTTCGGGAAAGAACATATAGCCTACTTTCTCCTAAATGTATGGGTATAGTTATAACTCTCTGTCCTTATCATCTCCTAATTTCTTCCTATTTGAAGTGCAAATTGGCACACAGGATTTGAACAGTGGCGTTCAAACCATAGTTTATAATTTACCCCAGCATTTTGCAATTTCATCAGCAAACACTCCAAACACCGACTACTTACAATAATTGAAACTTCGTTGCTCTAATAAGGCCCATCTACAATGCGCAGTCGGCAGTCCGTAGTTGGTAGTCCTCGGTCGGCAGTCACGATCGACTCCGTGTATACTATAGGCACCATACACAATATGAAGTTGCAGTTGGTAGCTGGCAGTTGGCAGTCGCGAATTTTATCCTTGACTGCCAACTACCCGACTGCAGCAATGTAATAGCCAATCAGAGCAGATCAGAAACTGACGTCACGTTGTTGTTCTGTGTCGTGTACGAATGATATAGGACTAAGTGAAGTAACTTCGCAACCCGTTAATTTATAGGCTAATCTTAAATACACGGTATAACAAAATAATCCATCTCCAAATCATCCATATTGCAAGTTTTGAGGTTATCAACAACGACTCTGTGCACAAGGAATAAACGAATGTTACTGTATTATTACTCCTAGCAGTCGTTAAGACTGGGTTCACTAACTGGCCGGTATAGAGCGCTGCTCGAATCTATAGTTTCTGCATAGTACAACTGAAGACTGGTAGATGTCACTCCGGTGGAGAATGTAGTTTTTTTTAATATATAATTTCCATGTCGCCTCCGTAGCGTAGCGGTCAGCATGGTTAGCTGCCGTCCCGGAGGTCCTGGGTTCGATTCCCGGCTCTGCCACGAAATTTGAAAAGTGGTACGAGGACTGGAACGGGGTCTACTCAGCCTCGGGTGGCCCAAATGAGTAGAGGAGGTTCGATTCCCCCTCAGCCATCCTCGAAGTGGTTTTCCGTGGTTTCCCACTTCGTCTTCGGGTAAATGCCGGGATGGTACCTTCTACAAGGCCACGGCCGCCTCCTTCCCTCTTCATTGCCTATCCATCCTGACCTTCCATTACCTTCCCTCATGAGGCCCCTGTTCGCTTTGCAGGTGAGGCCGCCTGGGTGAGGTGCCAATCACACCTCACCAGTTGTATCCACTCCGATTAGATGTTCCCAGCTCTAGGACACTGCCCGTAGAGGCGGTAGTGGTGAGTTCCCTCGCTGAGTCCGTGGGTTCCACCAACCTGGAGGGTACACGACTAAGAAAAGAAAAAATAATTTCCATTGCAAAAAGCACCATATAACGCTTTATTTCATAACGCCTCAGTACTCAAGAAACAATAAATATAAAAAAATCAAGCAAAAAAGTTCTACTCTGATAGGATTTGAACCCCGGCCAGCCACATGAGAGACGGGAGCTCTAACCACACAGCCAATCGTACACTCATAACTCACGCGTTATCGATTAAATACATATAACGTATTGTATTAGCAAATAATCACTTGGACTGAAGATTTCTTCACTGGAGTATATTTAAAACCGAGTTCATTTCATATTAAGTTCATATAATTTTTATCAGTAGGTTATATTGCATGCAACATACTGAAATTAGTAAAATATAGGTCAGAACGAGAGATCAGCTGCCATCTTGTCAAATAGCCGAGACGATTCAGATTTTTAAAGTCACTTCTAGATTATAATATTACAATATAAACTTTTAATTTCGAACGAACCACGTCGCTTAGAACAGATTAAACAATTCTTGGTTCGATAATCGGAACTGGTGGGTCCCATGTTATGGATTATAAATTTTGCATAATTCACACGGCCGCCATCCTGAAATGGTACGTTTGATGACCTTGTAGTTTGGGCACAAGACGCGTCCCATATGAAGGTAGGTTGTTACCAAATTTGGTAAAGATCCGATGATTAGTTTGGTCGTAATGCATTATTAAGTTTTGACCATTCGATTGGCCGCCATTACCTTTTGGTAAAGATGGCGGCAATATAAAACATGACACTGAGGTGCCCTTTGCCAGTGCTACCTCTGTACCAAATTTCGTTCAATTCGGTTTAACCGTGTTCGAATTGATAGGGGGGGGGGGGGACAGACATTCAGAGTACACACACTCACACACACACACAGACTCACACACACACACAGACTCACACACACACATACACACACACAGACAGACACACAATTTTTGGCCCTGTCTTGATCTCATAAGTCTACTTTCATTTTTTGCAAAAATCGAAAGTAGGCTAAAAACACCTATAGTGGGCGATGTATTGAAGATAGAAATATGCTCTCGCGGACGATTTTGTAGACCTTTTCATGCTGAACAATTCTTACACTCATAGTATATACATTTTTTAACGAGTTGCCCAGCGAAAGCTTAAAAAGTACACGGGCGCCATGTGTTGTTTTTTTTGGACTTTTTCATTGAAATCGTTACTTCTCGGCTTCCTTTGATCATAAAAAAATAGTTTTCTACATAAATCCTCCTCAATATATCCTTTACAGAATGGTGAAAACCGCATCAAAATCCATCCAGAGGTTCACCCGTGACATCAAAAAACGACAGTAGCGACACTCGAGCGCAGCAACAGAAGAGAGAGAGAGAGAGTGTTGCTCCTGAAGAGAGATAAAATGATATCCTCACCTTTCACTGTATAGTACATTATGCAACGAGCCTATAATGGCCATAATTAAGACACGAGTATTTTTATATAACGAGCGTATGCGAGTTTTATAATTTCCATACGAGTGTCTTAATTACCATTATAGGCTCGTTGCATACGACTGTTTATGTTCGACGATAATTATAACTTTATTATATGTTTTAACATTGAAAAATGAAAATCCACAGCCTGCTTCCAGTCTCCGACCGGGTCAGGAATGGAATGAATGAAGCCCCCATCTAGCGGCGAGGATATGAACTGTGCCGGCTGCCGAGGCCTGACGCACTCCTCTGGGGCAATGATTAAATGCATGACAGATGAAATGAAATGATAGTGGAGAGTGTTGCTGGAATGAAATTATGACAGGGAAAACCGGAGTACCCGGAGTAAAACCTGTCTGCCTCCGTTTTGTCCAGCACAGATCTCACATGGAGTGACCGGGATTTGAACCACGGACCCAGCGGTGAGAGGCCGGCGTGCTGCCGCCTAAGCCACGGAGGCTGGACATGTTTTAACATTAATATTCATAAATATCTGTTCAGTCACTAGAATGTTGTGATCGGGTGCTGCGGTGGGTAGTATATCTCTATTTCCCAGGCTCTCTGGACAACCGACGCATGCGCTCTGTGTGCTTCAATGCCATATGTTCAAATTGTGCTCCAGTATTCAGTAAAACTGTCACCGAAGTCGTTTCAAAACCACGCGCTGTGTAGAAATTGATTTTGGGGATATTAAGGTACAGTGCCATGTCTTGTCTCAGTTTATTTACGCGAACATATGGACGGCGCAATTTCGGTAATTTATATAGACATGTTGGATTTTGAACGCATGCGTGAAGGTATCCTTATCTAATTGGTCACACAACTGTTTCATGAGCTCTGATTGGTGGGAGAAACTGTTTCATAATGAAAAATAGTGTTATAATGAGCCTCATTTTGATACAGTTTTCTGACACATAATAGTTAGGGTCGAACATAAACACTTTTTCACGAACGTTACTGTAATCCAACAATTTATTTGACGTTGTCGCGTCAAAAAAAATGAGAAAGGAAAAAAATACAGACAGAGTAAAATCAGCACTTGAAGAATGAGGACCGAGGGTATCGGAAATAAGTAAAGTAGAGCCATGAAAGGCGGCGGATAGGAAAGGGAAATACCATATTGGTGTTTAAAGAGATCTAACATCGAGGATAACGGCCCCTAATGCTTTGGGGGATAATAAGAAATGATGATGAAATGAACACTAGAGCTAAAACTTAAAACAAACTTAGGGGTCAGAAGAAGAAAAGAACAAAAAGGAAGGAATACTTTACATCCATCATGAGGCTAAATTTGCGAATATCCTCGGATATATGCATCCACGCAAGCCTCTACTCTCCGAGAATAATAGTGTTATTGGTTTTAAGTCCATTTTAATTACTCTGACTTTTAGAGAGCCGCGGTGCCGGAATTTTGCCCCTTAAGGGGATTTGTACATAATATTTTTGTTTATGA
Organism: Meconema thalassinum; assembly: GCA_946902985.2. Lineage (NCBI taxonomy): Eukaryota > Metazoa > Arthropoda > Insecta > Orthoptera > Tettigoniidae > Meconema > Meconema thalassinum. Next base: position 181,566,403 of record OX336395.1, read on the forward strand.
ATTAAAACATTGATGGTTAGTTGGTTCCTCAGTTTAGGGGCTGCGACAACGTGGTGATATAGCCCCGTGTACTTTGTGTGTGTCAGCTGGGTGCGTGGCTCAGCGGTAACGTTCTCGCTTGCTAAGCCCAAGGTTGCAGGTTCGTATCCTGGCGCAGTCAGCTGGCATTTGAGGGTGCGCAAATGCGTGGGAGCTGTGTCAGTAGATTTACTGGCACGTTAAAGATCCCCTTCGGGGCAACATTCCGGCACCCCGGCGTCTCTAAAAACCAGAGTAGTTAAAAGGGACGTAAAACCAATAACATTATTATTATTATTATTATTATTATTATTTACTTTGTGTGTGTGTAGAATCGGCCTGTTAACCGGTGTCAATTGTGATGGCTGTATTAGTGTGTGTAATCTGTAATTTAGTTAAGGACTACAAACTATCAATTTCAAGTAGTTCCTACTTTTGCTACCAAATGATACCGTCAACGACACCACGCTGTGAACTTGGCTACTAGATTTCACCGTAGTCGGCACTTGGCGACGAACGTTGGAACTAATAGAGCGTTAATCAGATATAACCTACAAATTTAGCTTCTCACAATTGTAGTTAGTGGAAGGTTCCTTGTTGTTGTTGTTGTTGTTTGAGTCTTCAGTCTTTCGAGTGGTTTGATGTAGCCCTCCATGTTTCCCTGTCCTGAGCTAATATTTTCATCTCTACATAGCTACCACACTCTAGCCTACATCCGATGCAATCTGTTTAACATATTCTAACATTGGTCTACCCCTACAGTTCTTACGAGGGTCACTACGAAAGTTTTGAGATACTCCAAAAGTATTTTTATTTAAATTATTCCGATTGTTGCACTTTCTCAAAGTACTCACCACCACACTGTATACACTTTTGCATTCGCTGAAACCACTTCTGGAAGCACTCCTGCCACATGTTTTCTTCGATGGCTGCAAACTCATCTTCGTAGGTCATAACAGCTTCTTCAGGGGTTGAAAATCTCTTTCCACGCATGCAATTTTTACAATTGGGAAGAAAAAAAATCACACGGAGCCAGGTCAGGACTGTAAGGTGGATGAGTCATTTGTTTGACCTCCGTAGAATCCAGGAACTGAATTGTCATGCTGGCCGTGTGTGCAGACGCGTTGTCGTGATGGAAAAGGATCCCTCGCAGTCCCGTGCTTGGCCGCCGTTCTTGATGTTTGGCAAAAACTTTTGACAGGCAAACCGTGGTGAACCAATTAGCGGTAACTGTCCTTTGTTCCTCCAGAGGAATGGTTGCCACATGACCACTCTTCGAGAAGAAGGAAGCCACCATTTTCTTGCCAACACTTCGGTGGCGCTTCACTTTTGTCGGTGTCTTGTCATCAGGAAAGATCCACACTGCTGATTGCTGCTTGGTCTCGGGGTCAAATTGATAAATCCAGGTTTCGTCACCCGTGACGATGTAAGAAACCCGTCTTGAGTCCCCTCCTTTGAATCTAGTCAGCATTTCCTCACACCATTCAAAACGGGCGTGTTTTTGTTCTTCTGTCAAATTGTGAGGCACCCATCGGGATGAGACCTTCCTCACACGAAGGGATTCATGCAGGATTTTCAAAACTGCTGGCGAACCAATCTGCAATGCTGCCTCAATTTCTTTAAATGTTAGCCGATTATTTTCGCGAAGCATTTTCTCCACGTTTGTGATGTTTTCCTCAGGCACCACCGTTGCCGGACGCCCGCTTCTCTCCTCATGTTTCAAAAAATTTCGGCCCGTTTTAAATTCCTGAAACCACCGGAAAACTGTGGCACGGGAAGGAGCTATCTCCCCCAAAAGCCTGTTGCAAACGCTCAAAACATTGAGACTGGTTTGACCCACTTTTAAAATCATAGAAAATCTTTGCACGAAAATGCTCTCTTTCCAGCTCCATTGCAGCAACTGACTACCAGCGCGCTGCGGCTTGCTCGACCTTGCACTGCGGGACTTCCCGGAGCGGGAGAGTCGCTTCCTGATACCAGGTTACTCACAAAGGATGGGGCTTCCACACCCTGCGTTCCATTCAAGTGGGTCAACCTCCACTTTCTCACATCTCAAAATTTTCGTAGTGACCTTCGTATCATCGACCCTTCCTTCTATAACTAAGCTTGCTATTCCTGGGTGTCTTAGTATGTATCCTACAAACCTATCTCTTCTCTTCATGAGCAGTCACCAGAAACATCTCTCTGCTTTCCCACTCGTCTTAGTTAGTTATTGTTGTTTTAAAGGGCGGAACTACGAGGTCATCTGCCACTCGTCTTAATACCTCTTCATTCGTAACCCTATCTACCCATCTGATCATCATTCTCATGTAACACCACATTTCAAACACCTCAATTCTCCTCTTTTCTGCTGCACCAACAGTCCAAGTTTCACTTCCATAGAGCGCCATGCTCCAGACAAAGGTCTTCAAAAATGACTTCCTAATACCTAAATCTATATTCGATATCAACAGATTTATTTTCTGTAGAAATGGTTTCCTTGCCTGTGCTAACGTACTTTTTTTATATCCCCTTTACTTTGTCCGTCACTGGTTATTTTGTTTCCCAAATAACAGAAGTCACCTACTTCCTTTAGCTTTTCACCTGCCAATTCGACATCCATAGGGGTTTCCGGTTTCTTTTACGTGCCATAAATCTATGACATGGGGCCACCGACTTACTTCCCCTCCGAATGAAGGCATACTGAGGGATTTTGAACGCTCTTAAATCAGATAACTTCGGCCGGGTTTGAACCCGCGATCTTGGGCATAGAAGCTTAGCATGCTACCAACTACGCCACCGAAGCCGCCCAATTAAAACATTAAAAACTAATATACTCATCATGTACTATTGTTACTAAGCGACATATGGCAACGTTGCAGAGCGAGGCGACGGTTGCGCAATGTAAACAGTGTGTAAATCAGTTTGCTCTGATGAATTAAAATCCACAGCCTGCTTCCAGTCTCCGACCGGATCAGGGAATGGAATGAATGAAGCCCCCATCTAGCGGCTAGGATAAGAGCTGTGCCGGCTGCCGAAGCCTGTCGCACTCCCCTGGGCAACGATTAAATGAATGACTGATGAAATGAAATGATAGGGGAGAGTGTTGCTGGAATGAAATTTGTGACAGGGAAAACCGAAATACCCTTAGAAAAGCCGGTCTGCCTCCGCTTTGTCCAGCACAAATCTCACTTGGAGTGACCGGGATTTGAACCACGGACTCAGCGGTGTGAAGCCGGCGTGCTGCCGCCTAAGCCACGGAGGCTCAAGTTTTTTCTGATCATATGAATGTAATAACATAACTCTTATTACTCTCCAGTGCCTTCCTACCAAGAACAGCAACAAGTGCCCTTGAAGCATGTGACAAAAGTTTATTCCCTAACTTTAATACCCCTGTCAAACTTTTGGCAATTTTGCAAGTCTCTGTAGCTAAGTTCGAATAGGTTGAAAACTTACTAAAAAAAAACAGACTGAATGGTCTAGCATTGTTATCTATTCCCCAAGACATACTAATAACTGGCGATGAAGTTACTGTACAAACCGATATGGTAATGCTTCATGAAATCTTCACTTTATATTATAGTGCAAGTTTTAAATTATTATTTACATCTAAATACTATCAAGTGAGTAAGATTACAGGCCTATTAATAAAAAGTAACATAAAATGGACTTACTGTACTGTAGTTGTGTTTGACATTAACCTAACACAAAACATCACAACAAATTGGTTGAAAAACTGATGCCAGATAGCCATAAAATTCATTTTACACCAAATTTTCCCTGCGAGAAACTTCGAACCCCCTTTTCTTTGGAGGAACATTGCATGCTCTCAAACCCCCGGATAGCCCCTCCCCTAAATAAACCTCTGTATACGCCCCCGATCGGGACACTTCGCCATTCCCATCAATCACACGTCTACGTTTCAACGTTATTTTTCCGTGACTGGGTTTCTACTATGGAATTCATCTCCTTAAAATATTAGAAACGAGAAAACTGTTAAGATATTCAAATTTTCTGGCCTAAATTACCGACTGCGCACAAGCATAACTACGATCATTTCAAATATTGACCTCGTAAGTCAAGTTGCACACTTTCCCCACACACTTTTCTAAGCGCCACATGTTTTGCCTGGGCACAGGTGAGGGGGAGGGGGGAAACAGTTGAATACAGTAGGTCCATGGCCTCCTGTTGCAAGCTGTTGTTGTTTTGGTTGCCATAGCAACGACTAGTTCCTTACCTGACTGTGATGGCACTGCTGTAGGTAGCGAGAGAAGATCTATAAGGCACTGCACTTTGTCACACTCAATTCAACACTGCACTAAACGCGAATAGAAAGCACACACGCCGCGCCAAGCGAGTGGCCAGGGGTGTATGAATGTGTGAGCGTGCGAGTGTTGGTTGGCGAGGCTACGATACCAACACTGCGAGTAGGTAGACAGGTTCTCCCACTTGAAAACATTTGACCAACAAAACCGCTTCATTAACTTAACTTCTTATCAATGATAAGTGATCTAGAATACTGACCTGGGGGCTGTCTAAAACAGTGCCATTTTACCTAACATTGAATTAACAGACTACCGCATAAATTTAAAAATCCCCCTCGGCACGCCGGAAGCAGGAGGTTGATTTCACCGGGCAAATAAAATGTTTCAAATTCACTAAAATTGGCAATTATTGTATACCTACAAAAGTTACACATGTTTAGCATATGAAAAGCCCCATCTTCTTATAATTCCGAATACATTTTTCTCATCCCTTGACGTAAGGGCGTGTCATATCAAAACTTCTTTCAGACTGAAGTTAAGGTGATTTGTAGAGGAGTATTAACCATTTTAAAACCGGGTGAGTTAGCCGTGGTCGTTACGGCGTAGCTGCATGCAGTCGCTCACATCCGGGAGGCGAGGAGGTTCGAATCCCCTGCCGGCAACCTTGAAGATGGTCTTCTGTGGTTTCCCATCTTCCTTCCAGGCAAATGCCGGGGTTGATCCCTAACTATAGGCCACAGCCGTTACCTTCGAACTCATTGTCCTTACATTCAAACTTTCCTCCCCAGACAACACTCCACACGCGACGGTACTTGTAGCACATCCCATGGGTGTCCACGTAGAAGAAGCTACTAACTCTGGCGAGCCGAACTTGTCCTACTCCCGGCAGTAAAAGCCATACGCTATCAAAAAGAAACATGTAAAAAAAGATTTGATATTGTGCCTTTAACGGAGGTACGAATTTATTCCTCTCAAAACCCCATTTCTTTTCCACCCTTTCAGTCAATAGTTGGTACTATCAAAAAGCTTTTGGCCCTTGTCCGAAGAATAGTACTAACTTTGAATGGATTTGATTTTTCACGTACTAAGAATGTTATAGTGATATTTCACTTTTTCGAAAAAGGTCCCCCATTTCCGCCCCCTGGGTCCGATTGTTCCCATTAACGAAGTCAACTGAGATTTTGAATGGTTATATTTCATGTATAAATTTGAAAGAGATTGGTGCTAAATACCGGTAGTTATCGTGCCCACAAGAAAGTGACATACTAGAAATATAAATGAAGGCCTTATTTCAATAGTGGTACATCTCTACGTTTAAAATAAAGGGAGTTATCCTCTTTTTCATATAAATGAGAGGCGAAACTATGCATTATGGCACTCTCTTTGCAGACCCGGCCGAAGTCGTCGGATGTTTTAAGAGCATTAAAAATCCCTCAGTAGCCTTCCTTCGGAGGGAAAGTAAAGCCAGCGGTCCCATGTAATAGATTTATGGCATGTAAAAAACCTTCCACAAATTACACTTGTGTGAAGCTAAATTATAGGTTAAATTTGACTAACACTCTTAGATTCATACATTCGTCGCCAGGAGCCGACTGCGGTGGCATCTAGTAACCAAGTTCAGAAGTAGTAGTCGTTGATGGTGGCGTTTGATAAGAAAAGTAGGAACTACTTGTAAAATTGAATGTCTGCAGACCTTACTTGAATTAAAAGCAGATAACACACAATACTGTATTCAAAATTAACACCGGTTATCAGACAGATTCTACACACACCCGAAGCACATGGGGCTACATGATCGAGTTGTCGCAGCCCCTAAACTAAGGAACTAACCAACCATCTCTTTGCAGAAGAATATTAGCTGGATGTGTACCATTTTTGAAATAAGAAAAAAACTGACTTGTTTGAACATGAAAAAGAGGATAACACCTTTCATTTTAAAAGTGAAATTGTACCACTATTGAAATATGGCCTTCAAATTATAATAGGCCATAAACATTTGAACTGACAGTGGTTTTGGGATCTGGGAGATGTGAAACGCGAATATACTGTACTAGCAGTAGTGCCCGGCTTCGCCCGGTGGATTTATTTGTTTTATGGATGATAATGAATACTACTAGAGAACTGGCACATGATACTTAAACTAACAGAAAAAAATAATTAAATATAACTTTTTGTGGTGGTGGTGGTGGTGGTGGTGGTGGAGATGGTGGTTGTAGTGAGGGTGATAAGGAGTACAGCATAATAGACGTAAAATTTAGGTCATTTTCCCCTAATGATAATAATGAATAGGGAAACGGCTGTTTACTAACTACAGCACTGACACATGTAATTTACAAACACATTTCTAACAAGAAGTTCCGTGAAGAACTATACAGCCTACTTTTCATGCCAATGATTATTCTACAGTATATGAACCTATCTAGAATAATGACGAAATTAAGTTGGTAATATCGAAATATCTAATTATTTCAAAATATACCTGGTATAATGAAGCCTAATAGAGCACTACAGTTGGCAGCCCTGGTGACTGAATATATTCTTAGTTCCACCTCTTAAGGTACAGAATACAAAATTTGGTTGAAGTCCAATGGACGTTACATGCAGTTAGACACTGGATCTATCAGCACGCGTAAAAGCATGTTGCCAACAATACCATGCGTGTGCTGGTCAGAAATAATCTGAATTATTATCATATCTTGTTGTGCCAATTTTGGATGTAATCCATTTGTTAGTATAGAAGTTAGATGTATTTTAAAATTGGACATATCAGCAGGCATAGAATCATGTTGGCAGCACCGCCTTGTATTAATTACTCCAAATTAATCTAGAATGTCAGGTGCTATACGTGTGCAAAGTATAGAGCTGTTGGCTTGCATACTTTCTGATATATTGATATTAGGGTAAAAAGAATATAGACAGCATTTATTAACAGTTGGCAGCCCTGATTGCTCTTAACAATACTTATAGTCATATCTGTTATAGCACACATTGTACATACGAAATTTGGTTGAAATCCAACTGATAGTATAGAAGTTACATGTATTTAAAAATTGGTACTATCAGCAGGCTTATAATCATGTTGGTAGAACTGACGTATATAAGTTACTCCAAATTAATCTAAAATGTCAGAATATACGTGTGCATAGTTTAAAGCTGTTGGCTTGCACACTTTCTATATATTGGTATTTGGATTTAAAAAAATAGAGAGAGCAATTATTAACAGTTGGCAGCCCTGGTGGCTCTTACGAATACGCGCAGTCATATCTGTTTATGTACAGATATTACATACAAAATTTGGTTGTAATCCAGTTGATAGTGTAGAAGTTATATGCATTTAAACATTGGACCTATCAGAAGGCTTAAAATTATTTTGGCAACACTCTTATGGTTGGCCTCCTGGAAATTAAACTGAAATAGTATTATCTACATGTGTGCCAATTTTGGAATAGCTCCTATGCATACCTTGCAAGATATCCAACAAGGAGCTCAAATTTCTAGTGCGTTTTTTCAGCAGTTGGTAGCACTGACATCATTTTCAAATATGGACGTGAGCTATTCCGGTGCACATCTTTACTCATACTTAATTTGGTTTTGATTGCTGCAGCCGTTTAGGAGTTGATAGGGGGGGGGGGGACACACACACACAGCCAGACAGACAGACAGACACACATTTTCCCGGATCGATCTCATAAGACTACTTTTTCCTCATTTTTGCAAAATGTGAAAAGTAGGCTAAAAATGATTAGAAACAGGAGTAAGTGAAATAAAAGACACTGCCTAGGGCCTATATCTCATTGTCTGTTAGAAATGTAGAGACCAATAGTGTCGTCTTTTGTCGCATAGCGCCGTAGAAAAATAATCAGAACACTTTGGAAAATGTTGGCTGTCCCGAGCTCCAGAGGTAGCAATAGTATAATTTATGGCCACATAGCGCTCAACGATAAGTTTCGGAATAAATTAAGGTAAATTTGAAGGCACCAACGCTTATTGTAGCTGATAATCTCAATGTATTGCAGTGGAGTGGTCTGTCCGAAATTTCAAGCAGACAGTGTTCCTTGTAGGGTTCCAAAGGGTATACAAATTTTGGTTCAGATCGGTGAAACGGTGTAGATTTGTGCCAAAGGACATAAATGCAGGGAATGGAGTGGTCTGTCTGAAATTTCATGTAAACAGTGTTACTCGCAGGGTTCCAAAGGGTAAGTATACACATTTTGGTTCAGATCGGTGAAACGGTGTGGATTTTTGTCAAAGGGCCTAAATGCAGAAAATGGAGTGGTCTGTCCAAAATTTAAAGTGGACAGTGTTACCCGCAGTGTTCCAAAGGGCGTGTGTACAAATTTTGGTTCAGATCGGTGAAACGGTGTAGATTTGTGCCAAAGGGCCTAAATGCAGGGAATGTAGAGGTCTGTTCGAAATTTAACATAGCCTAAACTATTCCTCTTGAATCTGGCTATCATATATAAAAGGAATTTTTCGAATCTGACTGGTAGTTCCAGAGATTAGCGCGTTTAAACAAAAAAGCAAACACACAGACTCTTAAGCTTTATTATATTAGTATACTGTAGATGTCAAAATTTTACGTAAGTCGTAACATGATACCCATTGCAATAAAAAACCTAGTTTTTGTATTTTAAAAATTCTGTTTTTGCCTGTATAAAATTATACTTAGACATCATAGTAATTTTGTTATTTCATCTAGACAGTGGTCATATCCTCGCCGCTAGATGGGGGCTTCATTCATTCCATTCCTGACCCGGTCGATGACTGGAAACAGGCTGTGGATTTTCATTTTCATCTAGACTGTGGGTTGGACAACGAAACCATCAGCCCGTGTAACTGCGAGTGAAAATACAGTAAAACTGTATTCAACGGAATCAAAAGGAACTCGCAAACATTTCCGTTAACGATAGGTTTCCGGTTAACGGAGGTGACTATGATAAAATAATGAAACCTTGGACATACTGAGAAAAAATAAAATGGTTACCTTATTCAGTGTTTTACTTAGCTACATCTGCTAAGAATTAATACAGTAGACTACTGTACAGTGGCGTAACTAGGATTTGCTTCTTGAGGCGATGAGCGGAGTCAAATCTGAACTAATTGCGTTTTTGATGTTGTGTTTGTTGTTTTCTACTTTGTTTTTGGTTTTGATTTTGTGTTTGTTTTTAGTTTTTTCTTTTGTTTTAGAATTTTGCTCTTTGCTTTCTATTTTTGGTTTTAAGTTTGTATCCTGCTTTTGCTTTTCTTTTCAAATTTTGTTTTGTGCTTTTGGTTTTGTGTTTCCTTTCTGATTTTGTTTTTGTTTTCGAATGTTGCTTTTTGCTTTGAGTTTGTTTTCTGCTTTTTCTTTTGTTTTAGAATTTGCTTTCTATTTTCTGTTTTTGGCTTCTGTTTTGTGTTTGTTTTCTGATTTTTCTTTTGTTTTTGAATTTTGCTTTCTTTTTTGTATTGTGTTCGTTTTCTGCTTTTTCTGTTGTTTTCGAATTTTGCTTTCTGTTTTTGGTTTTGTGTTTGTTTTCTGCTTTTGCTTTTGTTTTCGAATTTTGCTTTTTATTTTCTGTTTTTGGCTTGTGTTTGTTTTCTGTCTTTTCTTTTGTTTTAGAATTTTGCTTTCTGTGTTTTGTTTTCTGCTTTTGCTTTTGTTTTAGAATTTGTTTTTTTATTTTCTGTTTTTGGCTTTTGTTTAGTGTTTGTTTTCTGCTTATTCTTTTGATTTAGAATTTTGCATTCTGCTTTTCTTCTTTTTTCGAATGTTGCTTTTTATTTTCTGTTTTTGACTTATGGTTTGTGTTTGTTTTCTGCTTTTTCATTTGTTTTTGAATTTAGCTTTATGTTTTTTGTTTTTGTATTGTGATTGTTTTCTGCTTTACCATTTGTTTCCGAATTTGGTTGCTGTTTTTGGTTTTGTGTTCGTTTTCTGCTTTTGTTTTGTTTTCGAATTTTGCTTTTTATTTTCTGTTTTTGGCTTTTGTTATGTGTTTGTATTCTGCTTTTTTTTAGAATTTTGCTTTTTGCTTCCTGCTTTTGGTTTTGTGTTTGTTTTCTGCTTTTGCTTTTGTTTTTCAATTTTTCTTTTTGCTTTTATTTTTGGTTTTGTGTTTGTTTTTAGCTTTTGCTTTCTATTTTGGTCATGTGTTTGTTTTTGCTCTTGGCTTTGTGGGGTGGCTAAATAAGACAACCAATGAAAGCAAACCTACTTGTTTGATCCCGATAGTATTTGCACCTCTCAATGTGCCTAACATTAAATATTTTACACAAGTGAAGATAAATGTTCTCAAATTATAAACGTACACGATCCAATCGTTTGTCAACAATCCGAAAGTTGTTTTATTTTTTTAATTATGTGGCTCTGGGGGAGATTAATCCCCCTAATCACCCCCCGTAGTAACGCCACTGTTACTGTGTCACTTTTTCTCTCGTGTTAAGATCAAGCACAACTCTTGCTTTCGAAGCCATAATGCCGAAATACAGTATGTCAGTAATGTAAGTTGTGGAGTGCTGAATTCTTAGCTTAAGTTATTGACAAGTTGGGGCCAAGACAAAGACAGGCATTTGTTGATTGACAACTCATTGAAGCGAGCATTGGGAAAGTCGAAACACGCAATTAACCGTACACTTTGACGTGTGAATTTAGGGAACAAAAAAGATACAGTCAGTCTGAGAGACTAGACTTTATATCATTTCAAATGACGCATGCTACAAATGCTACACATGTTAGAAAGGCTCAGGAGGGCTTCTCGCTTCGCTCGAATACACATTACTCGAAGCCCCAGGACTCTTTCAACAGACTCCATTACCCATTAACTTAGGCCTACCGCGCGGGAACGGAGAGCGGGAGGTGCACTCTGCTGCATGACGTTACGCACTCGCCGTCTCCGTATCTCATAACGCTAAACCCACTGCCATCGTAATGTTCAGGCCATCATGCAGCGACTCTTAACGATTGATCAGCTGATCGGTAGGGGGTAGAGATGGCGACCATTTTGCTTTGTGCTATGTTGTTTATATCTTTTATGAATGAGTATCCGCGTGAAAAGTGTTACTTGAGAACGCTTCTACTTACTGTACCCAACTGTCATCATGTGGAACATGTGTTCGTATCCCAGCTAACTCACGGTCTTTCGAGGTATGGGGCGTTCCTGCCCACCATACGACCACATGCTCAGGATTTGAGTCTACCAGGTAACTACTCTACATGAAATACACAACATATTCCTAAAATAAAATATTTACTGGTATAAAATCATGGCTATACAACAAATACAAATAAAGGACAAATTATATTTAATTCCCACAAATAAAATCTGGGTTATTTTGTGAGTCTCCTTCTTAAAATAGTGCTACACTGCACTCAAATCTATTTCTAGCATCCTATCATTGATACTTTCAGACTTCCATGGGTTTCCATAGTGTTCATCATGTGACACAATTTTACTTAACTGGAGTATCATAACACAAAAGTCACATATCACATCAAAATGACATTAATAAAACATTACTCCGTTTCTTATGGCATTTACTTTGATTAGCATAAATTCATTATTTTCTGCATTAATTAACAATTATTTGTTGTGTCGTGTGAATCATCCTCCTTCTTTCCATCAAAATGAAACGCTTAAAAAGTGGTACACTTCCCTTCCAAAATAAACATGGATAGAAATATTTATAGTTTCACCATACAACGATTTTCTGGGTCTTGTCGGGATTATTATCGTTACAAATGTGTCATGTTCTTAGAAATCACATACCCGTCTGCATAAATTAGCGTGAACTGGCAAAATGCATTCTAAAAGGATGCCTAACACTTTATTTGGTTCAGTGTTCCTCTTCAGAGAATAACTGGGCCAAATATTATCCGATTTCTTTGATTCAACAACGTATGTGTGTTGCAACACATCTTTTAATTCAATTGGCATCATCATAACACTCATATCTCAATTGCATATTGAAATATCGAGATTCTTCAGTGTCCTACTGTGACCATAATTTAAAGGACTGGCAGACCGACGTTCCCTTTCCCCAGCAGGCAATAAAATTAGTTCCGGCAAGCTGCACAAGATGGCCGCTCGACTCAGTGGGACAACCCACTTCTCTCATCTGCTGTCAAGGTCAAGTTTGTTTACAATTGCATTGCAGCAGGGATACGCTAAGTGTTGTTCCTAAGTAATTGAGTCATTTAATCATTTAACACCTATAATTAGAGTGTATTGGGCTCAACTGGCTCCTTATTAACATTCATGGCTGGGGATGGATTCCTGTGATAGCCTTGCCGTTCTATGGTGAATACTAGTGGCTTTTGGACGCGCATCATAATGAGAACACAGGATTCTCACCAGCAGCTGTCACAATTATAACATGAGGAAATCTGCGTTTCCTAAACGACGAATATGATCCTTACCTCTCAGGGTAGATCATTTATACACATGCTCACGGAGTCTCAACGGACATCATTCGTGGCCATAATTCATGCAAGCGTTGGATACAGACAGGCTCTGTCCAATTCGCTGCGAATAATAGAGTATGCACAAGGGCGATACTACTCGTAGATTAGCCAACTTCTCACCTAACGCGCAAGATATATTAGATTGGTCCCCGCAATATTTATTTACGTAAATCACTGGATTCTACGTTATTTCTGCACGCTTATATGCGGCTCAAACAATACTTCACATAGATGACTCAATTATTAAGGCACCCGCGTTCTCTCTGTAATAACACTTAAGCCAAAGCTTTAAATAGCTCCTAATAACAATGTATAAATTAACTGGCTTACTTTACTTTAATGGTCCTCAAATATAATCCTAAGGATTGACCATATCAAATATTCATTCAACACATCATTGACACTGAAAAACTCTCGTATCTCGTTATATTCCACGTTACTTCCTTACTGTTTACCAAAATACAGTATCTTTATATTAGACATGACACATCTTGAACATTATTTAGGCCAAAAATGCCTATTACTTTACTGTTGCCGACCCCAGATTATTATTATTATTATTATCATTTAACGTTATCGTTACATTCATCACTATTTTCGGCCTGAATGGCCCTAAACAAATCACCTTCCAAGCCATACTTTATTCAAGACGAGTGGTGAAAACTCGTTCAATAAGTGACTGTTACATCTTAGTCTCAAAGTGATAAATCGTTATATGGTGAACTATTTAGTTATAACAACATTGTAAATTGGTACTCACTTTTTATTTTCGCTGGATGGTGCCAGCCTTTCAGCTTCAGGCCTACCATGACGCTTGATTTAAGCCATCATGTTATATTTTTCACAACACTTAATTTCACACATTTCCCACATGATAAACATACTCTTATCAGTGGCCTCTTTCACATTTACACAATGCATATTAATCACTGTACACATGAACACTTTTAAATCACTATTACACAATTTATGTACACTTATTCACTATTTCACAGGTTGATTCTTACTCGGACTCTTCCTACGCCTGATCTCAGAGATGCGATGCAATTACGCCAACCGCTGGTCTCCGTGAAAGTTTAACAGCGTTTACGGACGTTCGATCCTCGTCACCTGCAATATCGTTCAGCTCACTGTCAAGATTAAGTGGCGATGTTTCCCAAGCTCCCATCATTGTAGTGATCATGATGATAATGTCATATACAATTCTGACAATACCTCCCGGTATATGTAATGTTCAAAAACATTATAAGTTCCTCTTTCGCTGTGGCGACTTTATATTTGCGTCAGATAATAGATAGATATCTGTATTAAATTAACTTCGACGCACTTCATAATTACTTATGAAGCTGTAAGACTTGCTTCTATTGTTCTTCGACGGCTGGGCGTCGATACTTTAAAATTTCGCGCACTTACTGGCAGCGTATTAGTTACGTGTATACTTGAGAACAGGCTGAAGACAACAAGATAACTCACTTGGTCTGCACTGCTCCCTCCTTATAAAGGTTTCTCGTAAAAACTAGTCCACCGGACATGTGGCTGCGACTCCTTCCTTGAAATAATACATTTTCAGCCGAAATGACATATACACCTTGTTTATTTAGGTGTGGAGGTTTCATAAACGTTCGCGTGCCGGCGATCGCTTCATCCAATTAATTACAATTAATTGCCTTAGTCCAGCGCGTCAGGACGCCATCAGGGTGATTCCCCCTTGACTGGTCACCAAATCACTCCTCTCGAGCGTAGGCTCGGTAGTAACGCGTTCATTTGGAGATATAGGCTTTAATTTAGGTGTAAAATCATTCCTAAATTATCTCTCCTAAAATATATTCACCTGGGTGTACATTTCACTCCATTTTAATGCTCCACTTGGCTGTAATTAATTAATTTCCGTGGATAGTCATCCCTACCCTAGGTTCCATCGTTGTCAAGCGGTGAATACCCGGGTCATTAATTTTGAGCTGTCTCCTCGCTCCAGACGAAAGTAGGTCCCTTGGCGCCTTCGGTCTCCACCCATTTTCCAACTGTAATTAGTAAAACGTCAACTGGCCTGCTCTCGTTCGTATATGCCTCGAAAACGTATATTTGCTTGCATTTGCTTACCATTCTTCATCTTAAAACTGCTATGATATTCACATACAGGCCGTGAAATCATGCTACATTATCATATGTCAATATTTAACACATTGCTCTTCGGGTTCCCTAAAACTGTTCCTCCTCAGAGATCAATGGTTCGATTCCCGTTAGGGTCATGTGCCTGGTCTTCTCAGATAGGACCTGAGTTCGATGCCAATCTGCCGTGACCAGTTGGGCACATTACGTCATCTTGAATGAGGATTATTTATTTTTCTGAAACAAATGTTCATTTTGTAGGTAGGTTATTGTATCTACGCAAACTTTGCGTTGCATGTTTGTCATCACACAGAAGGTTATGCTTTAGTTAGGACCTCTATATCACTTATTATTTCGACTCATACTAGTTTTTTGGATGGTAATAAAATGTTGTTAGTTCAGGAAACCTCCTTCCCAGGTCGCAGGTATGTCAAAAGTTTGTTTATAGCAACTACCGGTATTATGAAAGAAATGATAATGTGGCTTGCTTCTCCTTCCCCACCACGACAATATAAGAAAACAA
This sequence comes from Meconema thalassinum, assembly GCA_946902985.2. NCBI lineage: Eukaryota > Metazoa > Arthropoda > Insecta > Orthoptera > Tettigoniidae > Meconema > Meconema thalassinum. The sequence goes on from OX336395.1 coordinate 181,581,740, forward strand.
TGCATACACAACATTCCTAGAATTTATTTGTACAATACGGGGAATACACGAGTGTGTGTTAACATTTCCCTGAAAGTAAGATACCATTCTTCGGGAGAGAAGAGCTAATCGCCTTCATGGTAAGTTGTTAGTTAATATGGTTTCAATTATTGTAAGAAGTTCCCAAACTTCAGCCTATGCTAGGACTGGAAACATTTCTAATATGATAATGCTGAGGTTAAGTTACTTACTGTATGTAAATCAGAGAAGCGATATCCGGTATTCAGTATCTACTGAAGTCAGTCCAAGTTACATTATTTGTGATAATGGTCTCTTGATCAAGCGCAAGTGAATATGGTAATGTTTTCATGGCAGCATTTGTGTAGGCTACTGTATTTACATTAATGGGATTGTTAGCACCTGGTGTATGTACTGTAGGTTATTGATACCTGATTTCAAAATTACAACCCTTCGTAAATGCCTGATGCAAGAAACAAGTTAGATTGAGTCATAGAAAATAAGTGCTGTTAGGATAGTCACTGTTTAAGTCACCTTGAGGGTGGCCTGTGCATTGATTACAGTTAGAGATAGGTTACATTGTGCTTTGTCATCCACGAGCAGTTTAGGACGCGATCTGTTGAATAGCCAAGAGTGATGTGGGTTTTTCTCAGGCATCTACTATAAACCTTTTCAAAGCGGTGAACAACGAGAAAATGGCCAAGAATATATCTTATTCTCGACGTCAAAATACTGCAATTCAGCCCTGTTTGTGTGTTTCAACGTCCTAGTATATGTACCGGCAATGTACCATTTTGTTCACTCTCAAAATACCAGCTACATCGGCCGGATTCAAACAAGCGGAGCGATAATTAGGCGTATGTAGTGGTAACGGATGGAAGTGCCAATCAGTCCTAAATAGGATTGCTATTTTTCTACGTCTTGAAGCGGGAGCGTAATTTATATTAGGTTTGAAGAGACTGCGTGTGAAGGGAGCTATCTGACTTGCTGCTGCGACTATGACGACCCTAGGCGTGGCGTCACAGTAGGAGCCTTACGGCCTGTACATTACGATGGCAGTGCCAGACCCCAGGTGTAAACTCCGACTCGGTGCATATGCCCTGAACAACATGATGACGTCATACACGCCGTAACCGTAACGCATAATAACGGTAGACCAAAGCATAACGATGAAGATCATTTGAAATGATAAAAGGAAGACCTACTTACACATTCCTTGTTATCAATAGAACCAACTGTTACATTAGACGAGGTAGACTTTCACAGGATGCCTGAAAATTTTCTGAACACTGCATTCCAGAACTTTGAAATTTTCCGTGAAAATGCGTACAGTATTTTGATTTCCATTGTGCACCTTGAGAATGAATTTCAAAGTAGAGAGCGAATCGTCGGATAACTGATCAATACAACTACAGGGTGTTCAAAAATTCCTATTACACACTTCTAGAGGTTGTAGAGACTAGAGAGTACCCTGCAAATAGCATTTGAATACGGAACTCTGCCCGAAAACGCTCCACTCCGGTGCTACATTAATGACAGGGTCGAAGCAAACCGCTACTGAATTTAAAACTCAGCATTTTTTTTTTGTGGGGTTTCGCCTAGGAACAAAGCTCAAGCAGTCTTTCACCTACCTCCAAAGGCTTCCAAAAAGATGGTATATTGGTTTTCATGGTCTGTGAATTAAAACTCAGTAATTTTTCTAGGTTTGTGCCGTGTATTGAGTGGGTTTTCACCTGGGAACACCAAGCTGGCTCATCATCAGGCTCTTGGTGTCCGTGCCCGGACACTCACAGGAGTACGAACGGTGCACTACCTCCCTTCTTATGAAGCGCATCTGGGCTTCTTTACTAAGAGAGCTAAAAGCTCAAGCAGCCTCCCTATAAAGGCTTCTAAATGAAGGTTCTTTTAAAAGCCTTTATAGCGCAGGTGCGCTTTATAACAACGGAGGTAGTGCACAGTTCGCTACTCCTGTGGGGATCCGGACGCGGACACCAAGAGCCAGCTGATGAGTCTGCTTGATGTTGCTAGGCGAAACCCCACACAAGACACGACATAAGCCTAGAATGATTGCTGAGTTTTAATTCCTTGGCCGTAAAAGTCAATATACTACTCAATTTGTTACAATCTTTTTTTCTTTCTTTACAAACCGATTACTTTAGGGAAGCATTTAGGCACATTTTGTGAAAAACAAATGAGGCCCACAAAAGCAAAGACCATACTGTATACTCGATCATCTAGGTGACCTCTTCATGATATTATTTCAATCTTCACCTGAACTACATATACACTCACTACAGTCATCACAATAACACAGGTTATCAGATAAAAGTATATACACACACACACACACACAAGTTCACGAGGCTAAATGACCACGATGTCCATGTCCCTAAAATTGAACAACAACAACCCGTTTACTTACCTCTGACACTACAGCCCATGAAGGGCCTAGGTCTACCAAGTGACCGCTGCCCAGCCATTTGGCCTGCTGATATTGGGGTGACGCGTGATCAGCGCATTGGGTCCCCTCAGCCGTTAATCTTGGTTTCCATGATCGGGGCGCTGCCTCACTGTCAGACAGCTACTCAATTGTCCTCACGAGGCTGAGTGCACCCCGTTGCAGCCTTCAAGTCAGTTTCTAAAATCCCTGACGGAGCCGGGAATCGAACCTGGAGCCTCCGGGTGAGAAGCAGGCACGCTACCCCAAAACCACGTGGCCAGCAACTTGGGTGTGATGTTTTTCTTTGTTTTGTTTGTCTGGTGACCTGTGTTATTTCGGTGCCTGTAGTATTTATCAAACCAAAATCTCTCTAAGGAAGTAGATGAAACAAGGGAGTTCATCAACACTATAGAAAAGAGGAAAATAACATTCCTTGGCCACACACTACGTCACAGCAATTTCCTAACGATCGTGTTGGAAGGAAAAGTTTTGGGGAAGTAGTGTAGAGGAAGACCAAGGAAGAAGTATCTGGATTCTGTGATGGACAGATTAAATTTCTAGGAATATGCTGATTTGAAACGTTCAGCACAGCAGAGACAAATGTGATTGCAGCGACAAGGCATTGCCTTGATGATATTGTATTTGTGACAGCTACTCAATTGTCCTCACGAGGCTGAGTGCACCCCGTTCCAACCCTCACGTCAGTTTTAAAATCTCTGACGGAGCCGGGGATCGAACCCGGGGCCTCCGGGTGAGAGGCAGGCGCGCTACCCCAACACCACGGGGCCGGCTATTTGTGTACAGCATGTATTTATAACTGAGGCAAGGAATGTGAAGGATGTGGCCGTGGCCTTAAGTTAGAAACCATCCCAGCATTTCCCTAGAATAGAAGTGGGGAAACCACGAAAAAACAATATCTAGGATGACTGAAGTAGGAATCGAACCCACATCTTCTCAGTTTTGCCTCATGAGCCCGTACCAACCCTCAGACGAGAGTTTAATTTCTTGGCAGAGCCGATAATCAAACCCAGGACTTTGAGGGGTAATAATAATAATAATAATGAAAAATCCACAGACTGCTTCCAGTCGACCGACCGGGTCAGGGAATGGAATGAATGAAGCCTCCATCTAGCGGTGAGGATATGAACAGTGCCGGCTGCCGAAGCCTGTCGCACTCCCCTGGGGCAATGATTAAATGAATGACAGATGAAATGAAATGATATTGGAGAGTGTTGCTGGAATGAAATTGTGACAGGGAAAACCGGAGTACCCGAAGAAAAACCTGTCTGCCCCCGCTTTGCCCAGCACAAATCTCACATGGAGTCACCGGGATTTGAACCACGGACCCAGCGGTGAGAGGCCGGCGTGCTGCCGCCTAATCCACGGAGGCTTGAATAATAATAATAATAATAATAATAATAATAATAATAATAATAATAATAATAATAATAATAACTCCGCCACTGCCGGTCCCAAGCCCGGGGCCTCATCTCGTAAGTGATGAGGAAGGAGGAGGGGGAGGAGTAACACCTCGTTGAAAAACCTGGGTCCATCTGGCTCCGGATGGTAGCACCCTGTAAGGGCCCCTGCCTAGGGTTACTAGGTGAAAATTGGTCAACGGTCCTGATGGCGGAAGAGGAATCTACGATTCCCAACGATGGATGGAGCGGAAGAGCCAGGTGGTTTCCCCACCAATAAAGAACTCTAAATCCAAATGCGTTTGTTCCCAGATTGGGCGGCTTATGGTCAGCGTCTTTTCACCAAGTGATGCGGCTGTAAACATGCTCCAGGAACTAACAATCCCTGGTTCTAAGAAACCTAGTGGATAACCACTAGACCCCATTTCATACAAGTAACCATGGCGCGAGCAAATAATAACAGTGTTACCCCAGGTGGTAACCAATCCACCCGTCAACTGACGGCACCCGGGCGTTCAGACTCTGGGGGACCCGGGCAACCACGGCCACAGAGAAAATCGGAGTTCTCTGGCAAACTTCCACATAAGACACCAACATACGTAGGAACTCTAAACATCAACACTCTCATACAGCCTGGAAAATTGCACAATCTAGTGACAGAACTCGACAGACAGAAGCTTCTAATCCTCGCGCTGCAGGAGACACGTATCACAGATGAAGACACCATGGACTACGGCAATTACCGCTTGTTCAAGAACAAGACTGACAGGCGCGTTGCCAAAGGCGCTCCACTTCTGGGGATGGCCTTCATGGTCCACAAGACCATAGTAGAATCCTTAGAAGAAGTTACTCCAGTAAACAACAGATTTATGAGCATGCGCTTCCGGTGCGCCAACAAAAAATACACACTGATCAACGCACTCGCCCCTACTAACCAAAGTAACAAGAGCGATCCACAGTCCGCAGACAAATTCTGGTCGACCCTTGACACAGTGATGTCCAAAGTCCCCAGGGATGACGTCAAACTCCTCATGGGCGACTTAAATGCACAGATCGGTAGAGAAAAGATGTACAGGAAAACAGTCGGAAACTATCCTGCACATAAATTCACAAATAAAAATGGCACACGACTCATAGAACTCTGCTAGCAGAATAACCTCAAGCTCATGTCAACATCTCTTAGAAAACACCCTAGAAAACAGAAAACCTGGCGTTCTCCAGTCCAGCAGTTAGGTGAGTTCCAAATCGACCATGTGGCAATCTCATATCCAGTACAGAAGGAGATTCATGATGTACAGGTGTGTAGAGGAGCCAACATTGACTCTGACCATTACCTAACACGCGTCAAGGTCAAGTTCACCCCAAAAAGAACTTTCTGTAAGAAAACCCCCCTACCAAAATTTGACACAAAAAAGATCACAGACTCTGGAGTGAAGGAAGCCTGGGGAAAAGAACATACCAATGACTGGCAAAATTTCCACCGAAAAATCATAGAAACAGCACAAGCTCTCATTCCTTTGAAGAAGAATTCCAAACATCCTTGGTGGGATGTTGATTGTGAGAATACACTCATTACCAGGAAATTGGCGTATCAGAAATACAACAGTAAAAAATCCCCAGAAAATTTACAGACTTTCCTTGAAACACGAAAAACAACTGCAAAAATTATCAGACAATCCAAGAGGAGATACCTGAAGGAACAGTTGGACTCCATTGAGGACAACTTCCGTAACTACAACGTAAGGGACTTCTACAGAACGTTTGCAGGACACATCATAGGGTACACACCACCAAACCTTTGCTTCAGAAAATGTGATGGAAAATTAGCACTAACGAATAAGGAGAATTGCAAGGTGATGGCACAATACTTCTCTGAACTTCTCAACTGTCCAGAACCAATAGAGAGATTCTCAGAGGAAGAACCTACAGCCAAGAACGCGGACTCATTACCTCCGACACAAGAGAATGTTCACAGGCACATCCTCAAACTCAAGAACAACAGGACATCTGGTGAAGACGGCATAGTGGCCGAACTACTGAAAAACCTAGGGCCACACTCACTTAGGGAACTCACACAGATTATCACTGACATCTGGACATAAGAAAAGCTACCAGATGAGTGGAAATGTGCATTGATCCACCCATTACACAAAAAAGGCGACCGCTTTGACGTAAACAATTACAGGGGCATTTCACTATTACAAGTTACGTACAAGATCCTCTCAGCGAGCCTACTCCAAAGGACTCGGGACCAGCTGGAACACAAGATTGGCGAGTACCAGGCGGGATTTCGTTCTGGTCGTTCCTGCGCGGAACAAATCTTCAACCTAAAAAGTATATTGAAAATCAAAGCCCTCAGGAATACTCCAGTTATATGTACCTTCGTTGACTTCAAGAAGGCATATGACTCCATTGACCGTCAGTCATTGTTCAACATCTTACACGAGCAAGGTTTGGATAGCAAGACCTTGCGATTGATCAAACAGACACTGACAGACACGACATCAAAAGTGAAATTCATGGGGGAAATCTCAGAACCATTTCAGATCAATACAGGTGTTCGCCAAGGTGACGGGTTCTCTCCGCTCCTCTTCAACCTAGTGCTGAACAAAGTTATCAAGGAATGGGAGAAAGAGCTGAGACTTCAAGGTTACTGGAGGCCAGTGCGACTAGGATGACCAAAGGACGAACTGGAGGTTGGATGTCTAGCCTTCGCGGATGATCTGGCACTACTCTCAGATAACGAAACCACATCAATCAGACAGATAGAAGTACTCCAAGAGTGCGCCGAAAAAGTAGGACTACAGATCTCGTTCCAAAAGACAGAGTTTTTCTGTACGAAATTCGACATACAGGATTTAAACACGAAATATGGCAAGATCAATGGAGTCGCCCACTTTAAATACCTAGGTGAAGTGCTTAAACCGACGGGAAAAGAGAAAATCGCGCAGAATACTAGGTTAATGAAAATGAAGGGAGCCTTATACAAGACACAGGGTGTCTACAACAAAAAATGTCTGTCCACATTCACTAAACTTCGTCATTACAACACGGTTATTAAACCTGAGGTGCTTTATGCTAGTGAGACGTTGACGTTACACACTAAGGGCGACTTGGAAAAAATCCTCACAGAGGAAAGAAAAATAATAAGGAAAATAATTGGACCAAAGCACACAGATGAAGGATACAGGCTTCACTCCAGATACACCACAGAGAAATTGTCCAACCTCGCAGCAGACATCAGAAAGAGGCGACTAAAATTTTACGGCCACATCAGCAGACTCCCACAAACCAGACTCACCAACAAAATTCTTAGATACATACAGCGGCTCAAGATTACTACGCCCTGGATGATGCAAGTCAAAATTGATCTAGTAAAAGCACATGTCGACCCAGAAGACGTCATAGACAAAAGCGTATTTAGACACAAAGTATACAAGTGGGAAGTGTTGTCAGAGAGAGCTGCACCTACAGCCCAAAGACCAAAGTGGACCGAAGAAAGGAAGAGGGCCTTTAGTGCACGAATGAAAGAGTACTGGAAAGACAGGAAGAACAAAAAGTCATGATTGCTTCGCGTGGTCTAATAGGTCTGTAACGTGTAAAATAAATAAATAATAATAATAATAATAATAATATCGTATGGCCTCGGTGCCGGGTGCAAGCTTCGTTAATTGACGCCCAGAGGGCAGGTTGCATGCCGAATTTTATCGTTCCTTGGAGCGCTATGAAAGTCAAGGCGGTTAGAGATCTAAGCTCCTTGGCACTATAGCGCATTCTAGTAGATAATGGAAGAACTTAGTACTGGCGGAAAATCTCGAGATAAATTTTGCCATTATGAACACGGCCTACTGATATTCAAATTCGTTCTTTAACAAGCCAACAACATATGACATGAGTACCGTGATTTTTATTGCCTTTTAAAAATTACTTACCACGGCCAGGAGCGAACCTGGAAGCTTGGGGTTGGTAGTCCGACACAATAACCACTCACCCACCGTGGCAGGGGTCAATAGTCTCAACTCGTATCTCGAGACCACGGAGGGCGGCACGAATCAGTTCTCGCCTCAGCCGTCCTAGGAGAGGTTTCCCACTTCTGGCAAATGTCGGTAGGGCTTCTATCATAAGCCCACGAGTGTCTCGTTGAATATCTTAGCTTCACACTACTACGGATGCCACAACAACACAAGCCAACAGACACGCCCCTTAATAAATTCTCGCTAAACCAAGGTGTGAGTTCGGTGATCGGTCATTAAACCCAACTGCTCAGGACACCACGTACTCTTTGGCATACATTTTTCTGAAAATTTCTATGTCAAAATTCGTAATCATTTCACACATTCTACAAAAGCTAAGTAGAATTTCATGGCCATAATCAGCTCAGAATATACTGTTTTTTGTATGTTACAAGAATCATAGCTGTACCTTTACCAAAAACCCAGAAAATGAATAGTATAATGACGTCAGCTAATGTACACAATTCCTATGCCCAAGAGTACGTGGTGTCCTTTTAAATCAACACGCCATATTCTCATGTCGGGTGTGAAAATGATGGAAGGTTACTCAAAGTTCACTTTAAATGTGTTTCGTGATATGGGGACTGAGAACGAATTTGCGTGGTAGCAGAATATATGGGCGTGTGTATCATTATAGGTGTTAAATATTAATAAGAACTCAGTTTGGAGATAATAGCCTTATTTTCTGCGCTGTCCTTCGCTCTAACGTGTTTATATTAGTAGATAATTGACTAATTAGAAGACGCCGAAAGAGACTGTAAATGTATTCGCAATAGAGGTCACCATATTTATTGTTAGTCCATATTGATATTCTCGCCCGGGGAGATGACTATAAACATAATTTACACTGAACTCAATTTGTTGAGAAAACTCGTAGGCTATTTGCATTGTGGATTATAGACAAGAATGGTAGATTTTACTTCAACTAGGGAATCTGTGCGAGACAGCTCGCATGTTCAATAACACCCGCTCAGCTTTAACTGTTATGTGAGCTTATATAAATATATTTATGTTCGACCCTGACTACCGACAGTAGTGGCTACGCTGGCTAAAGCTCAGCATTAGGTCATGGGGCCAAGCTCTCTGCTGACTCGGTAGACGCGAGGGTTCGAGCCCCACCGTCAGCCGTCCTTGAAATGGTTTTCTGTGGTTTCCCATTTTCAACATCAGGCACATGCTGGGACGGTACCTTCTGACAGGCCACGGCCGCTTCCTTCCATATCCTTGCCCAGTTTCATTCACCATCATTCATTTCATCTCTCATTAACTCCTCTCATGAGGTTGGCGTCAGGAAGGGCATCCGGCCGTAAAAATCATCGCCACAAAGACTTCCATTGCATCTCATCCCCGACCCCGTTGGAAAACGGGAATAATAAGGGGTAGACATACATGTTCGACCCTGACTATTATATGTCAGAAAACTGTACTATAATGAGGCTCATTATAACACTATTTTTCATTATGAAACAGTTTCTCCCACCAATCAGAGCTCAAGAAACAGTTATTTGGCCAATAAGATAATTAGATGTGCTGAGTTCCACGGCCTTCTAATTTAAATTTCACTGCCTGGCCTAGTGTCATAGTAGGGTAATCGAGGAGGCCATGGTCAAATACAAGGCATTCTCTGCGTCTCATGCGCTCTGTTCAGCATATAAAAATGGCGAAATCTCGACAGATATTTATGAATATTTATGTTCGAACATAAAATAGTTATAATAATTACCGTCGTATGCAACTCGCCTATAATGGTAATTAAGACACTCGTATGGAAATTATAAAACTCGCAACGCTCGTTTTATAAACACACTCGTGTCTTAATTATTGGCATTAAAGGCTCGTTGCATAATGTACTATATTGGTGGTGCCAATGCAAAACCCGTATCTAATTTTTTGCGATTTTGTTGTTGTTGTATAGAATTACACGCCGAACTACACTGCTCCTTATGTAAAAATACTAAACTAGTTCGTCAACAATGACTGAGATAAAAGATACCTCGCAGCTGAATAGTTAATCAGTAAGACCCAGAAGTTCATGCAAATTCATATTTTTGCATACTTATGCATATTTTGGTTATTTTGGCTGAATATATCATATTTTTCTTCTTTGCCTGCTTAAGTGCATATCTCTGGTTGAGAAGGGAGTGTATTCTAATTTCCTATTGTCATGAAGAGCTTTTTGTTACTTCATGCTCTTAAAGTCGTATATTTCGATTCGGACTCCGAGAGTCTCTCACAGAATAATACTAAAATTATTTCAATATCAGGTACGTTTCATTCGTCTTTGCAAGTTAATATCAATTACTTTTGTTCAGCATTCACTATGTAAAAATTGTAAAATTAATTTCATTTTTAATTAAAAGTTCAATGGCTTTTATAATTTGTATATCAGTTATACTTAACAATTAACTCAATGAAATAATTATTGATGGTCAACACCGCTTGAACATCCATAAAGTAACATTTGTAGCCTATTTTCAATTTTGAAAAAAAATAGGCTTATGAGATCACCTTTTGTCCGTGTGTCTGTGTGTGCGTGTATGTGTATGTGAGGTGTGTGTGTGTGTCCCTAATAACTTTTAAACGGCTGGAGCGATTTCAAAGAAACTCAGTAAGTTCATAGCACTATTCCGGACGACCCCGACCGTGCCCTTCAAATTTTGTTACGTCTCACCAATTCAACATGGCGGCTGTGCAAAATATTTCACCAGCATTCAATATCTCTGAAACTATTCCCGATATCACCCTGGATTTTTTTACGGTGATAAAAGAGACTACTAGAAGTTTGCCTATGTGACTTTTGAAAAACAGGTAATTACAAAACCAACATGGAGGCCACGCGAATTTGCGATTTTTGGTTATTTAGTCTATTGATCTTTGCTATATTCTAAAATTGATTTTGTCCTATTTTTGCATCGGTTGATGTGATAGCGTTCACATCTTTCAGCACACAAAGTACACACACACTCATTTCCTACTTCATGGAAATGTGTCGTCGCACATAGTTTGTGGTGATATCCATGAACCGCTAAACTTGTGATGACATGCCTTAATTCTTGATTCGCCTCCGTCCAGTGTCGGTCCCACATGGCGTCTGTACAATAAAATTCAAGCCAAATATCCTCCCTTTTTTGTCTTCTCTCTTCAAGTACCTTGGCACTATTTTGAGTGGATGGTAGTAAGAACCTTGCCTTTATGTCATCGATATAGAAAGTCTCTTTGGCCATTTCATATACCAGTCTCGACTTAGTGTTTATTCCAACACAGAGAGCTCTTTTAAGGAACCTTGCCTTCACTTTTTCTATGGATCGGAGGTCTGCGAGTGTTAGGTGATCCCATATAATCTGTATCCCATAAGTTGCTACAGGGCTCACTTCTGCATGAAACAGTTTCATTGCTGATTTTATTGATACATTCTGTAGATCTTTTATTGTATATATTGCTCTAATTGCATCTGAGACTCTTTCTTTTACGTGAAGTCTGTAGCAGTGACCTGTTGTTTGTAACGTAATCCCGAGATATGTGAATGCCCGAACGATTGGAACATTTTCCCCTCTTATCTTTATGTGGTCGTCTTCTGCAGGCCTTCCTCCTTTTCTAAAAGTCATTTGCATGGTCTTGTCTGTGTTAATTTGAAGGCTATTTTTATCTGCCCAAACCGTCAACTTGTTCACTGCTTCCTGCAGGTGTATTAGATTGGCTGAGCTCAGCACCATGTCATCTGCATATACGTGTAATGATGTTGTCTCATGCTCAATAATCCTAGGTATGTCGGCTGTGGCAATATTAAACAGAATTGGGCTAATCGGATCTCCTTGCATCAACCCATTTGTCTGGTATATTTCTTCGGAAATAGTGATTCCATCACTGATGTTGACTCTATTATATGATAAAATGTTTCTTAGTAATTTGCGACTTTTAAATATACGTTTCTCGCGATTTAACCAACCAAACGCAATAAAACTTGGTACAGTATATGTTTATACACATTGTAATGCACCGACATCTAACTTCGTTCAATTGTTTACATAACCACAAGATGGCGGATGTGCGAAATATTTCACCGGCATTCTATATCTCTGAAACTATTAGCGGTATCACCCCGAAAATTGTGTACGGAGATAAAGGGCACTACTGGAAGTTCATCTATAAGGCTTTCCAAAACCTGTTAACTACAAAATGAACATGGCAGCCAAGCGAATTTGAAAATTTCTCGCGATTTAATGTTCCAAACGCAATGAAATCTGGTACAGGAAATGTTTATACACATTGTAATGCACTGGTATCTAATTTAGTTCATTTGTTTACATAACCTCAAGATGGCGGCTGTGCGAATTTTAAAATTAAGTTTTTATTTCTTGTGTCGTAATCATGCGATCGAAGTGAAAGTTTGAATAATGAACCTACGCAATAATTTTCCTTCAATAGTACATGACTCTATGGCCTATACATTTAACAATCCAACATGGCGACCATCCGAAATATTTAGACGGCTCTGAATATCTACGAATCTATTATAGCAATCAAACTGATTTTTTTATGTTCATAGGGGCTATGAACTTAAGTTCACCTATTGGACTTTAAATAACCTGGTGATCACAAATCCAACATGGCGGCGACGCGAATTATAAATATTCACATGGACGTTTCTCGCAATTTAACCATCCGAGTACATTGTAACTTGGTACAGTAAATCCTTATACGAATGTTAATCCACTGGCATCTAATTTATTTCAATTGTTTCCATAACCACAAGATGGCAGCTGTGAAAAATTTTAAAATCTCCTTGTTACCTCTTGTGTCCTAATCATGCGATTGAAGTTTGAATGCTACACGTACACACTAATCTTCATGTAAAAGTACATAACTCTAGGACCTACGTATATAAAATCCAACATGGTGACCATCCGAAATATTTAGTCGGTTCTCAATATCTACGAATCTATTACAGCAATCAAACTGAAATTTTGTATGTTGGTAGTGGCAGTTAACATAAGTAGGATATATGAAAATAGGCTGTATAGTTCTTCACGGAACTACTTGTTTACTACTCAGTATTGTTTCTTAGTTGAGATATTTAACAAAAGGTTTAACTGAAAGTTATATGTCCGTCTGTTCGTATTTTCTTCATGTTCAAAATAGAAGCGCTAAAGAACACGGAGTGATCGTAATTGCCGTTGTTATTTCATAGTGAATATTTTTGATGTGTAACATCTTTCCGCTCGGTTGCTGGATAGTTTTGTGGGAGTGATTTTGAAAATTGGGGACGGAAGTGAATCGGGCGGAAGTGGATCGAGCGGAAGAGGATCGGACGGAAGTGAAGACGCACTGCCAGAAAAATGGGACGTAAGTGAATCTGGTGGAAGTGGATCGAACGGAAGTGGATCGGACGGAAGTGAAGACGCACTGCCAGCTGGATGTACAATTGAAAATGTGTGTTTTGGAAACAAGGCAGTATGTGCTCTGTAGCGCGAGAATGTTATGGCAATACAGTAGGCAGTGAATTTAGCAGGCACTGGTTTGACGACCACAGTGGCAAATGTTTCACCGACTTTCATTTGTCATTGAGAAGTTTACGAAGCTTCACGTTCAAGCTGAATATCACATGGGGTAGGACAAAGACGACAAATGACATTTAAGTAAGCGGCATTATTGTCAAGCTGTGGGTGAGTAGTCGAATATAAAATGCATAACAGAATGTCGTTATATGAGTGGAATAAAAGCTGTATTTTCATCATATGTGAGACTAGATCATTTCATGATTGTAGGAAGCCATGTTTTGATTGTTTACGACGAACTGTATGAGAGTCTTGAGAATAATGAATGTTATATTTACTGAGGAATATGCTCACAGTATTTGAGAGTACTGTCGACGTTGTGTGTCACTTTGTTATTATGAATTATTAATGTAAAAAGAAGGAAGGAAGCTTGTAGTTTTGCGTGTCCGTTAATCTCACGATCATGATCCACGGTACCTCCCTTTTACGTGGAATGCGAACCACAGGACATGGCATTTCAATTCGAAAATCTCTCATGTATTGACCGGGAATCAAACCCGGTCTACCTTGATGAGAGACTAACAGCTTGACCGCTGCGCCACAAATGTGACAGTAGCATATCTCCAATTCAATCTATACATTCATCATAGTACCAATATGAAAATGGAGTGTAAATTAACATTTTAAGAATGTCCAAGCTGTGTAGTATACCAGTAGGATAACATGTCAGATGTTACACATCATACTATGCGACTACTGTAAGGCTCGTATCATCTTTTGAAACATGATGTATATTTGACCAATAATAATTAGCGCATTTTTGCATGCATATTTATTCATTTAATAGTGCGCGCGCTTCCTGCCCTTACTGTTGTTTGAGTCTTCAGTCATTTGACTGGTTTGATGCAGCCCTCCATGCCTCCCTGTCCTGAGCTTAGAGATGGGCTGCAGTTGACTGAAAACAGTCGAATTAGTCGATAGTTAAAACAATCGACTTATTCGACTGCTTTAAAAAAACAGTCGAATGAATTCAACGACTACTCACCGTATCATAAACAAGTCGTTTGCAAACGACTGATCCCAAAACAATCGTTGGAAATCATTCGAATGAAACAAGTCGTAGGCAAACGACTAGTTCCAAGCGAATGGAATCATTCGAATTGAAGTAGTCGTTGTAAACGACTGATCCCAAAGCAATCGTTGGAAATCATTCGAATGAAACAAGTCGTTGGCAAACGACTAATTCCAAGCGAATGGAATCATTCGAATTGAAGTAGTCGTTGTAAACGACTGATCCCAAAGCAATCGTTGGAAATCATTCGAATGAAACAAGTCGTTGGCAAACGACTAGTTCCAAGCGAATGGAATCATTCGAATTTAAGTAGTCGTTCTAATCAAACGACTTCTTCAGGATAACTTCATGCTACAATTCATTGTGCTGTATGTTTATTGTAGAGCTTTAATTAATAAGTTAAGTATACCTGTCGGTGCCTATAGTTTTATACAGTTCGTTGATTCTTTCAATGAAATAGCCTAAATCCAGTTGTCCAAGTTATTGGAAATGTTAAGCATTCAATATTTAGGTTATGTTTGAACTCCAGATACCGGTTTTGTGGCCCATCATCCCAGGCAAGCCGGTAAATACCCTTGCCTCCCAGTCAGATGGATCATCTGGCCGTAATTTTGAATTAGAGTAAGGTTGTAGTATGCGTGGTCAGATTTAGACAATAGCCTACTCCATGAAGGGGTCATGGCTACGCCTTCTATGTTTGTTTAATGAATAGAGTAACTGAAATGAGGGATGTATACTGATATTAAGATTTGTGGAATGAGTTTATGAATTTTAATAGAATTTAATGAAGTCTTCGGTAAAGTTGAAGGAGACATGATCGTGTTTAGACAATAGACTACTCCATGAAGGGGTCATGACTATGCTTTCTATGTCTGTTTAAGGTGTAGTGTGGCTGAAATGAGGGAGGTTTACTGATTTTGGTGTTTGTGGAGTAGTCTTTTCGTTTATAATTTAGGTTTTGTGAAGCTTGTTGCGGAGTTGTTTTATGGATTTTATTGCTCTGCAAATGAAGTGTATTAGGGGGTTCTGGGTTTGGTTTAGCTGTAGTTTACAGGGTTATGGCTGAGAGATGTTGTAGCAGGCCTTACAACTGTGTCAGAGCAGTGGCGTGCTGTGTGGGAGGGGGGTTAGTGGCAAAGACATGAGGGCAGGGATGGAAGAGTTTGTATGTTCGTAGATTCTTTCAATGAAATAGCCTACGTCCAGTTGTCCAAATATATATGTATGTCATTTCATTGGAAATGTTAAGCATTCAATATTTAGGTTATGTTTGAACTCCTTAACACAGAATGAGAATTGGGTGCATTCTTGAATTATTACACAACTTGAACATGGGCTTACCAATTATGGCTTACAGTTCTATTTATTGTATGAATGAATTTCATTCATTTATTCTACCGCGTGATAAATGAATTACAAGAAAATTATTATGAAATTCTCCCCATAGCGTGATGGTAATGATCGATGCAAACATAGAATAGATTTTCCAGGTAAATTAAATCAGAAAATATTTTATATTGGGATCCAATATTAATAGCATTTTAGCAAGTCGGAGGGCGTGTACGCTCAAATTGATTCTGGTCGTCAATTGGTTTGTAGAGATGGGCATCAGCACTCGACCGACAAAAGTTAAAACCATCGACTTGTTTGACTGCTTTTAGGAAACAGTGGAATGAATTCAACGACTACTCACCGTAACATAAACAAGTCGTTTGCAAACGACTGAACTGATCCCAATTGTTTTAACATGTTCTGAGCGCTGGCATAGTTTTACGTTCTGGTCATAAATTGTTTGTATTCACATGGTTGCCAACATATCCACTGAAAGTTCGCTCTCGTTACTGTTCTAAAGTGCTCTATTGTCGTGTCTCGTGTGTATTTATTCTAGGCTGTCGTGTTCTTGTTCAAGTTGTATTTCAACTCTACATTCTTAGTATTTTCTGCAAAACAACTAAGAAATAAAAGATACGTCACAATTTTGGCTATGGAATTGTTACCGGTACTTACGAACTCCCTTTCAGTTCTAGTAATTTAATTAAGTATTGCTCTATTGCTTCACTTATTCAGAGTACATACAGGTAATGTGTCCTATACCAATATCGGGGAACATTTACTCATTGCAACATTGGATATAATGGCTGTACTATACACAACGCCGCAATCTCCATTCGAAGCACATTAAAAATAAATAACTTGGATCAATTGCATGTTGCCGAGTGTCGCGTAGTCCAAACTAACGTCTGCAAAAATAGGTAGGTTAGGGAGAAGTTTGTTTTTCATCTGTTGGTACAACAGAACTCCGCGGGTAACGGCTTACAGTGCTTTGTACGCCGCCTAGAAGCGACTACTTTCAGTCGAATACATGAAACGACACGCTTTTAAGAGCTATGCGTATTCAGGTAACCATTCGACTGAAAGTAGTCGAATATCTAGTCGATAGTTTCTTCAAACGAATGACTAGTCAGTCGATAGCTAAAACTAGTCGATAGTCCCATCTCTACCTGAGCTAATAGTTTAATCTCTACATAGCTACCACATCCTACATCCGAGGCAATCTGTTTAACATACTCTAACCACGGCCTACCCCGACAGTTCTTGTCCTCGACCCTTACTTCCACCGGTTCCCTCATATATCCCATGTTTATAGGAATATTTGGATGTATTTTCAAACCTTTAGCTACAAAATGAAACTCACTGAAACCTTTGTGACTTAAATGAGTCTTTCTATGAATCGTTAAAATTGTTTTTTGAGTTTGCTCAGAATAAAAATGAAATATCATGATTGAGCCGTTACTACTTCTAAGATAATAACAAGACGATAAATGTTGAGAGTAGTTCCATCTACTGGTTATTTCTTGAACTTGTATTTATCGATTGTATTAGCCGGCAATTGCTTGAAATATGAAATGCACCCGCTAGGTAAATGGCATTGCTATCAAAGGAACGCAGGCTAACAATTATGATGGATGACAAAAGTTTAGTGCTTTTCAGTCGGTCAACACGAATGTACCCAAAAGAGCTAGGTTATGCCCTAATCCCGAAATAAATTTCATGAGATTAATAAATACACTAGGTTGACCAGTTTCGATCGTCAAGCGATCATCATCAGATCCATTACACTTAGGCTATAAATCTATGTTTGAAAATACAGGTGAAAATATTTACAAAATGTAAAACTATTTAGTTGCAGTATTGGTAATGCAACTGTCGGTACATGCTAATTGTAGTAAGTTATATATGATGTTAGGTAAAATGCTAAAATGGTGATAGAAATCCGGAGTTTGTCTGTTTGACTACGTATATGGTTGTAATAAGTCAACAATGATTATACTGTAATGTTACAGGCTATTACTTATCTGGTTGTCTTCTTGGCTGGAGCTACGAACAGTTTCGTGTTCACTCTTACAACAGTTGTGGTCGACTGAAATGGGATGTTATCTCAACGAAACTGGTTTTCCCGTTCTCCCCCCTGTTCCTATGTGTTAAACATACCCATGACAAAAGACAACTATAATAAGGAAATAAGAACCATTAAGCAAATAGCAAAGGAAAACAATTTCCCGCCAAGCAAAATAGACCCTATTATATACACACGTAGAGAGGAATCGCGTTGCTTGCTTTTAAAAGGGTTAATGGTCTTAAGGGTCTCTTGTTTGTTTGATTTCTGAAAAGGAAGTATTTCGTATTTTATATTTTCCTTGCGTGTGTTTACGTTTCGTTGTGCTTGATAATCGAATTACAAGGAAGATACGAGTTACTTCGGGCGTTACGCTGGGGGTGTTTATGTTTTGTGTTGTTGCGTGGGGGCACGATGGTGAATGCCGTGAGTCAATATTTTGTTTAAATTTGCACTACGGATAGGTAGTATTGTGTTTTTTTTAATGTTTTGTGGGTAAATGATTTAGATCTTCATATTCCTCCTTGACATTCCTTTATAAGCTAGTATTTCTTAATTATTACGGGTGGCAAATATTCATTGTTCATTGGGTCTTGACTGGCAATCGGGTTATTGTTTGTAGTTGTTTCCTTGTGTTTTATTTTGTATCCAGTCAATAATCAACGCGTGACCTTCCCTACGTTATTAAATGTGGTGTATTGATCAATCTTTCAGGGCGCGATATGTGTGTCGTTTTTCAGTATCCGGAGACAGAACTCGGTACAAATCTTACTTCTTGTAAGATGATCGAATCTCGCACTTCGTTCGTAAAGAAGATTTACTCTAGAAGTTAATGACGTTACTTTTTAAGTTATTTAATGTTGATAATAGTTGTTTTAAGGGGCCAACATCTAGGTTATCGGCCCCTAATAGTTTGGGTGATAGTGAACATGAAAGATGATCAAATGAAACCCACAACTAAAACTAAACTACCAACTTACAAACTAGAAGAGGAAATGGGAAACAAAAAGGAGGAAGGAAAGCCAAGAAAGGCAGAGAGGAAAGTGGAGAGGGACCGCCCCAAAGACAATGGAAAAATTCCTCTCGGCACGCCGGAAGGCGGAGGTAGATTTCACCGGGCAAACTAGGGGATAGGCTATTATAGGCAAAATATGCAGGTTTTCGTAGAACGATCAGACCTCATTTATTGCGAGAAAGTATTTTACTATGTAATTGGGGCTCAATTAACTTATCTTTCGTCTTACTATGCATATTTTTAACATTTAATTGTCTTAGGGGGACGGTAACCTTCTTGTCATTTGGGGTCCATTTTTAGCCTATCTTCAATTTTGAAAAAATAGGCTTATGGGATCACCTTTTGTCCGTGTGTGTGTGCGTGTGTGTGTGTGAGGAGTGTGTGTGCCCCCCTAATAACTTCTAAACGGCTGGAGCGATTTCAATGAAACTCGGTGAGTTTATAGCACTATTACGGACGACCCCGACCGTGCCCTTCAAATTTTGTTATGTCTCACCAATCCAACATGGCGGCTGTGTGAAATATTTCACCAGCATTCAATATCTCCAAAACTATTCCCGATATCACCCTGGAATTTTTTACGGTGATAAAAGGAACTACTAGAAGTTCACCTATGTGACTTTTGAAAAACTAGTAACTACAAAACCTACATGGCGGCCACGTGAATTTGCGACTTTTAAATAGACGTTTCTCGCGATTTAACCAACCAAACGCAATAAAACTTGGCACAGTATATGTTTATACACATTGTAATGCATCGACATCTAACTTGGTTCAATTGTTTACATAACCACAAGATGGCGGATGTACGAACTATTTCACCTGCAATCTATATCTCTAAAACTATTAGCGGTATCACCCTGAAATTTTGTATGGAGATAAAGGGAACTATTGGAAGTTCATCTATAAGATTTTCAAAAACCGGGTAACTACAAAACGAACATTGCGGCCAAGCGAATTTGAAAATTTTAAATAGATCTTTCTCGCGACTTAATGTTCCAACCGCAATAAAATCTGGTACAGGAAATGTTTATACACATTGTAATGCACCGACATCTAACTTGGTTCAATTGTTTACATAACCACAAGATGGCGGATGTACGAAATATTTCACCTGCATTCTATATCTCTAAAACTATTAGCGGTATCACCCTGAAATTTTGTATGGAGATAAAGGGAACTACTGGAAGTTCATCTATAAGATTTTCAAAAACCGGGTAACTACAAAACGAACACGGCGGCCAAGCGAATTTGAAAATTTTAAATGGATCTTTCTCGCGACATAATGTTCCAACCGCAATAAAATCTGGTACAGGAAATGTTTATGCACATTGTAATACACTGGTATCTAATTAAGTTCAATTGTTTACATAACCTCAAGATGGCGGCTTTGCGAATTTTAAAATTAAGTTTTTATTCCTTGTGTCGTAATCATGCGATCGATGTTAAAGTTTGAATAATGAATCTACGCAATAATTTTCCTTTAATGGTACATGACTCTATTGCCTATACATTTAACAATCCAACATGGCGACCATCCGAAATATTTAGACGGCTCTGAATATCTACGAATCTATTACAGCAATCAAACTGAATTTTTTAATGTTCATAGGGGCTATGAACTTAAGTTCACCTATAAGACTTTAAATAACCTGGTGATCACAAATCCAACATGGCAGCGACGCGAAGTATAAATATTCACATGGAAGTTTCTCGCAATTTAACCATCCGAGTGCAGTGACACTTAGTACAGTAAATCCTTATACGAATGTTAATCCACTGGCATCTAATTTATTTCAATTGTTTCCATAACCACCAGGTGGCAGGTGTGCGAAATATTAAAATCTCCTTGTTACTTCTTGTGCCCTAATCATGCGATTGAAGTTAGAATGCTACACGTACACAATAATCTTCATGTAACATTACATAACTCTAGGGCCTACATATATAAAATCCAAGATGGCGACCATCCGAAATATTTAGTCGGTTCTCAATATCTACGAATCTATTACAGCAATCAAACTGAAATGTTGTATGTTGATAGAGGCAATTAACATAAGTAGGATATATGCAAATAGGCTGTATAGTTCTTCACGGAACTACTTGTTATACTTGTGGTCGCACCGTCCTTATGCAAGGTTTGGAACTGATGTGTAACTATCTAACAGTCTGTTACTTCTTCACGTCAAATTTTATCTCCCGCAGAGAAGTTGGTTGATTCCTCAGTTTAGGGCTGCGACAACGCGTTCATGTAACCCCGTGTACTTTGGGTGTGTGTAGAATCTGTCTGATAAACGGTGTTAATTGTGATGGCTGTATTAATCTGTAATTCAGGTAAGGACTGCAGACGGTCAATTTCAAGTAGTAGTTCCTAATGTTGGTACCAAATATACTGTCAACGACACCTAGCTGAGAACTTGGCTACTAGATGCCACCGCAACCAGTAACTTGCAACGAACGTTGGACTTCCCCTCTGAAGGAAAGCATACTGAGGGTTTTTCAGCGCTCTTTGAAAATCAGACGACTTCGGCTGGCTTTGAACCCGCGACCTTGGGCATGGAAGTTCAGCATGCTACCAGCTAGGCAACGTTACCGAAGCCGCTTCCCACATAGTCAGATGGAAAACTGAATGTGATCTCGTTGTCATGGCAACCTCTGATAGCTCATCACTCATCAATTTAGGAGCGTTGTCATGGTAACCTCTGATGGCTCTTGGCATTTTCTTCTAATTCCGAAATCATTCTTCTCATCCCTTGGCCTAATGGTGGGTTGTTTGCGTTGTTCCGACCACTTTGGTCTGTACTGTTTTTGTTGTGGTTGCTGTGATATAACTTCCCATTTTTTTAACTTTGTGCCTGAAGGTATCCCTTTCTAAAATGTCAGGTGAACTTATGTTTGCGTTTTTGAGGTCCTTTCAAAGTTCCTCTAACCAAGGTGTTGAGTTCTTGAGTGTGGTCAAATAATCTATTATCCTTTTCGTCAATCGATTTTCATTCGTCTTTTCTTAATGTCAATTTCGATGTTTGAAAATTTTCTGTTGTTTTATTGATGTATTATTATTATTATTATTATTATTATTATTATTATTATTATTATACGTCTTTATAATGAAATATTTTTACATGTTACGCTCAGGAATGAGAACACCTATTTTAATATATTTTGAAGTGTGTAGTCGATGTTTGGTCAACAATGTCGTAGCGTATTTTCTTACACATCTCTTCCATATCAGTAGCGGACTGTTTAATTATTCCATTTTTTTTCTTTAGTCGGTTACCCTCCAGGGTTGGCTTTTCCCTCGGACTCAGCGAGGGATCCCACCTTTACCGCCTCCAGGGCAGTGTCTTGGAGCTTGAAACACCGTCTCGTGGGATACAACTGGGGAAGTGGGACGAGCACCTCGCCCAGGCGGCCTCACCTGCAAAGCGAACAGGGGCCTTATGAGGGATGGGAAGGGATGATTGGGAGGGATAGACAAGGAAGAGGGAAGGAGGCAGCCGTGCCCTTACGTTAGATACCACCCCGGCATTTGCCTGGAGACGAAGTGGGAAACCACGGAAAACTGAGGTGGAAATTGAACTCCCCTCTACTCATTTGGACCACACTAGGCTAAGTAGACCCCGTTCCAGTCCTCATACCACTTTTCAAATTTCATGGCAGAGCCAGGAATCAAACCTCGGACCTCCAGGGTGGCAGCTAAACACGCTGACCACTACACCACGGAGGTGACATTCCAAATTAATACTGTATATTATTATTATTATTATTATTATTTTGAGACAGTGGCCCCCAGTTTGAGAGCCTTGTTGCCTTAGTAACCATATAGGCCTAGATGCGCACTTAAAATAACACTTTCGAAGATATTTGAATTTACTAACATTTTAGGGGATTATTCTTGACACTAAATTTTTATTTTGGTAGCACTGATTATTACATTTAAAATGACATTCGGTGAAGAAGAAATCTACATTTTGTATGACTTTTAGTAACTTTAGGGACTTTAAAGTCCAACACTGCGAGTTCGTACTATCTCGCCGATAGGCGTACAAGCTTTCAATAATGTTCTTATAATGGGCAGGTGACCTCGCTGTTTCATCCCTAAAAACAACAATAACTGACTCACTAATGTTATAATAATAATAATAATAATAATAATAGTATTTTTTTTCGTGTGGCCTCGAGGGAGACCGAGTGCAGGTCTTTCTAGTCGACGCCGTGGGCGACCTGCGCGTCGGGATGAGAGATGGAATGGATGAAGATGAAGGAAACTGGGCAAGGATGTGGAAGGAGGCGGCCGTGGCCTGTTAGAAGGTACCGTCCCAGCATTTGCCTGGTGTCGAAAATAGGAAACCACGGAAAACCATTTCAAGGACAGCCGACGGTGGGGCTCGAACACACGCGTCTACCGAGTCAGCAGAGAGTTGGGCCCCATGACCTAACGCTGCGCTTTAGCGAGCGTAGCCAATGGTGTCGATATAATAATAATAATAATAATAATAATAATAATTTTAATAATAACGTGGTATGGTGCAAGCTTTGTTATTGGACACCCAGAGGGCAGCTTGCATGTCGAATTTCGTCGTTCCTTGGAACGCTATGAAAGTCAAGGAGGTTAGATATCTAAGCTCCTTGAGACTATAGCGCTTTCTAGTAGAGAATGGAGGAACTTTGTGTTGGTGGAGAATCCCGAGATTAATTTTGCCATTATGAACACGGCCTACTGAATTCAAATGGGTTCTTTAACATGCCAACCACGAATGACATGCATGTCGTGATTAATGTCGCCTTTCAAACTTACCCACCGTGTCACCATATAGGTGCCTCTACTAAACTAAAGCTAGATGACGAACTCTTGATGCCATGGTAACCAACGTGGCCTTTTCTGTCCACGCTAATCACAGATAGCGGCTTCGGTGGCGTACTTGGTAATATGCTGAGCTTCTAAGCCCAAGATAGCGGGTTCAAACCCGACCGAAGCCGTCGGATTTTTAAGAGCGTTAAAAATTCCTCAGTATGCCTTCCTTTGGAGGGGAAGTAAAGCGGGCGGTCCCATGTCATAGATTTATGGCATGTTAAAGAACCTTCCACTAATTATACCTATGTGAAGCTAAATTGTATAGGTTAAGAATGTAAACAACGCTCTTAGGTTTCTACGTTAGTTGCCAAGAGCCGATTACGGTGGCGTTTAGTAGGTAAGTTCTGAACTAGGCCTAGTAGTCGTTGACGGTGGCGTTTGGCGGCAAAAGTAGGAACTATTTGAAAAATTCAAAGTTGCAGTCCTTACTTGAATTAAAAAAAACAGATACACACACTAATACAGCCATCACAATTAACACCGGTTATCAGACAGATTCTACACACACCCAAAGTACACGGGGATACATGACCACGTTGTCGCAGCTCCAAAGCTGAGGAACCAACCAACCAATCAAAGATAGACCATCAACTCTAAAACACGTCCATATTAGAAACGAGTAGGCCACCCCACACGAAGCCTCTGTGGGTTTATAAGTGACAACCTTATGTCGCAGCAGTTAATCGCCCGATAATCCCCGAGTGGGCAGAATGGATCTGTCACTGTAAGAGATTTGCAAGTGGCTTATGACAAGTTAGTGTGGGTAGTGATACGTTTCATTGTAATACCTCAAGTGGCACCTGAAGGACTTGTCTTTCGCAAGCCGCTTTGATCACTCGACAGAAGTAATTAGGCAAATGGCTTCTCGCAGTAAACACTGAACCACTCTCAATGGAACATACAGTACAACTCCCCAGGTTAGGAAGCGCCCGAAGGATTGAAAACTTTTACACTCGTGACGCTTGTTGTATGACCTGGTAGGCGCCTTATTTTATGTTCATATTCAATCCGTATTGACATATAGCCTAACGACGCTTTTTTTAAAGATAGATTTAGGTGTTAGGAAGTAATTTTTGAAGGCCTTTGTCTGGAGCGTGGCAGAAGAAAAGAGGAGAATTGAAGCGTTTGAAATGTGGTGTTACAGGAGAATGATGAAGATCAGATGGGTAGATAGGATTACAATCGAAGAGGTATTATGACTAGTGGGAGAGGAGAGATGTTTCTGGCGACTGCTAATGAAGAGAAGAGATAGGTTGGTAGGACACAACCTAAGTTAAACAGAAATAGCAAGCTTAGTTATGGAAGGAAGGGTCGAGGGCAAGAACTGTAGAGGTAGACCAAGGTTAGAATATGTTAAACAGATTGTCTCGGACGTAGGGTGTGGTAGGTATGTAGAGATGAAATGATTAACACCGGACAGGGAGGCATGGAGGGCTGTATCAAACCAGTCAAAATACTAAAGACTCAAACAACAAGAATGAAAACTTGTGCTATAATGAGCCTCATTATAGTATAGTTTTCTGACATATAATATTTACTTTTCGCCATGGTCGAACATAATATATATAGATTTTTATAATTTTTTCTCGCTAATTTGTATTTAAAAATATATAGCGATATATGTATATTAATAACATTTTTATAAGAAAGGAAAAAATAAAACTATTATTGCAAATTGCGGTTTTATTTATTACTCATAGGTCTAAAAAAACACAATTTTATATAATAAGTACAAACTACGAAAGAAAGCCCGGCAGACGGGCAGCTGAGTAAAGTTTGCGTGGTCACGCACATAGAGGCCCTTACTAACCTATTGCTCGTAATCACTCTGGCTCCATGGCTAATTGGTTAGCGTGCTGGGCGGGGCCTTCTGGGATTTTAATCTCCTGGGGTTAATTGCCCTGGCTCGGGCACTGGGTGTATGTGACGTCTTCATCATCACTTCATCCTCATTGCAGCGCGCAGGTCGCCCACGGGCGTCAACTAGAACGACCTGCACTCGGCCTCTCAGGAGGCCACACGAAAAGAAAATAAAAGAAAAGAAAAGAAGACTCGTATCACCCACGCATACCACCTGAAACGAGCGTACCACCAGTTGGGAACCCCTGGGCCAGAGTATAAAATCTTTATTGAAAATATTTTGGGTTTTTTGAAAATGATGGCGCAGAGGTCACCTCGACCAGCAGAGCGGCTCCCCAGGGAGGGCCCCCACCCCCACTCCACTCGGGGCGACGTCCTACTAGTCTCCCTTTTATTGATTACAAACATTTACATACATATACATATTAACAACCATTTTTTATGGGCAGTATACAAACAGGACATACAATATATAGAAAACGATTTTAAACAAATGTTCATTTGCAATGAAAACGTTCATCTGCCGTGGCAGTAGTGTTCATAATCATTAGAAGTGTCACTTGATGTCACTTAACATTGTTGCGACACACGATAATGTTGATTGATTGTTTAACTGAGGCAGAAGGTTATTTTCACTGTTCACTGGGAATGGAGCACTAAACGTTTTGGTTGTTGCGCTGATTTTGGTGGGCATAGAGAAAAAGAAAAATGGAAAACAAACGTTAGGGACAGAGATGTGGTATTGCAGTTGTAGAAAAAGAAATTTGTGCAGGCTATATGGCTATGGCTCACTGAGCTTCAAAAGGGCCAGGAAAACCGCCACCACCAATTGTGTCGTACATTAGAAAAGAAAAGGGAAAAATGGATAGTTGGTGCGATGGAGCGAAAAGTGATTGTAGCTTATAGTGAGGAAACTAAGTGATTGTTGGTGGGAAGAGATAAGAATTAGATGGGGTATGCTTGTCATGAAGGATGGCTTAGACAAGGGGGGAAATCGCGAGGGCTTCTGAGAAAAATGGAAAATCATCGTTACTGGCCTTGGTTAGGTATTTGAGGTGACGTTTATGGATAGAGGTAAGGATGGGAGGGAAAGTGTACAAGGGTGTAAAGTTAGCTGATGAAGTATCGAAGGGTAGGCGATGGGGTATGCGTAAGGCGTGTCTGTCTAGCTTACAAAGGTTGGCGATGATCCAGAATATTGAGGCATATAAAAGGACGGGGCGGATGAAGGTCCGGTAAATCTGGAGGATTTGGGGGGCTTTAAGGCCCCAGGCATGTCATATGAGTGTACAGGTGGCTGCTAGTCGGTGGTAGCCTCGGCGGTAGATGATTTGGAGATGATGATTCGATTTGAAATTATTTTGTAATGTAATGCCTAGGTAAGTCACCATGGTGGTTTCTATGAGAGGGAGAGAATGAAGAGTAAGTTGAACTTGATTACATGGTCGGCAAATACGGGATTTTGGGCTGAAAACTATGAATTGGGTTTTACGAGGATTTACAGTGATTTGAGAAACGTTAAACCAATTTTGGAGTGAATTTAGGTAGGTTTGCAGGAGGCGATTGAGGAGAGGAGCTGTTCGGGCGGGGCCAAGTATGGCTAAATCATCGTGAGGTATGTCGTATGTGTAGAGGAGATAGAGGGGGGGGGGGGTGAGAGGGGCGACCCCTGGGGGACAACTGCTTGGAGGGGGAAAGTATAGGAATGGGCGTCGCGCAAGCGGATCGATGCAGTGCGATGGTGTAGGAAGTTATATATGAGTCGGATGATGGAGTGGGAGATGGCGGAGTTTAAACATGAGAACTGGTAAATATACTGTGTCAAAAGCTTTCTCAATGTCTAGGCATATGAGGGCGGCCGTGTGACGGGGTTTAAGGTAAGCATGGATTGAAGAAGTGAGGTGAAAAGGTGGTCGTTTGAAGAGCTCCGTCGGCGGAAACCAACTTAGGATTCTGAGATGAGGAGGAGAGATTCCAGCTAGGTGTTTATGCGGTGAGCAAGGATTAGTTCGAAAATTTTGGAGAGAACCGGAAGAAGACTGATGGGTCGGTAAGAATGTTGGTCGGAGGGTTTCAGAAATAGCAGGATGGAGACTTTGCACCAGTGGGATGGATAGGAGTCGGTGTAGAGGATGGTTTTGTACACGAGCAGACTGAGGATATGGAGAGGGGGGAGTGGAGATTATTGGATGTGTCGATAGGTAAGTGTATCTGCCCCTGGTGCGGTTGGTTTGCGTCGACGCAGAATCCCGGTGATTTCAGCTGGTGTGATCATATTAGATATGGGCAAATTGGTCAAACGAATGGAGGAGGTCGGGGGGTGTGGATCGGATCGTTTAGACGATGGATAATAAGGGTGTCAAAGGGATTACAGAAACAATGGTTTTGGACAGGGGAGGAAACACTAAACAGAGTAAAGTGGGTGGCGAATGTATCTGGTTTAGGTTGAATTGATGATCGGATTGGAGGGACCAGCAGTACCGGAAAGATAAGATAATTCTTTTCTTTCCGATACCCCCGACCCCTCGTTATATTTTCGTATTTATATATATATACATATATGCAGTCGTTTCATTCCGCCGCATGGCTATTGCCCCTGCGGCGGCGGGCCCCCTTAGACGGTTTCGCCGTCTCTTCGGGCCAACGGGTTAAGGTGTTTGGGAGAGGTGGGAATTTTGGTGGTGGGGGAGTTTGGTTTTTGGATTTGGAAGAAAGTGTGTGGGGATTGTTAGTGGAGGCATTGTGGGTAGTTTTGGAGAAGGGCGCAAGGGGCGAAGTATTGTGTTGAGCAGGAAGAGTTAGGTGCAGGAATGTGGGAGAGTAGGGTGACTGCTTCATTGTGTGTAAGGATAATTTTGAAGTGTCGGAAATTTTTCCAGACCAAGAAAACGCGGAAAACATGGAAATAACTGCTGCTAGTGCCAAAGTAGACTAAGGAACTTCTATTGCTCTGAGATTTATATAAATTGTAACGAAGTAAGTTTGGTGGAGAAAAAGAAAAGGGGGAGGGGGGCTGTAATTACGTCCAGATCATAAGTATTTTTTTAATGAATGATGGCGATGAGAAGGGAGTAATGAAAGATGTTTGCTGAGATTAGAAGGAAAGTGGTATGGTAGTAAAGAGACGGGAGGAACATGTGTGAGAAGATGAACATGGTGAAGTTTTTTTTTTAAATATGGAGATGAACAATGTTGGTGGGAAGAGGGTAATGATTGATGTTGGTTGAGATGAGGATGAGACAGATATAGAATAGAGAGAGAGAGAAAGAAAGAGAAGTAAGAAAGAGGGAAATGGAAAAAGAGAATAGTATTGCTGGCGATATGAAAATAGTGGCGATAAAATGAAGTGGAGGGGGTGGGGAGTTGCAGATGATGTGAATGAGTAGTTGAAGAGTCATGAAAAGTTATATCGGCGTGAGATGTGCGTGATGGAGATGTTGAAAGTGAAAACCATTGGTTGCTACTTGGACCGTTGGTCGGTGCTAGAGCTGGTGGGTGAGGCTCGTGTTGCTGCGTGTTTGTCGCCCAACGCCATTCTCAGTTAGGGGCTGGAGGCAGTGCCAAAAGACTGTAGATGCCCAATTTTGTCCGCACCGGGGCGCGATGTGGTTGTTGGATGAGTGGCGTGACTATTGGGTTGCCGGTTCTTCGCGCTCTCAAGAGATATCGGCGATGCCGGAGGTCTATATAGGTGGTGAGCGGTGGCAGTGGCATCCTGTCCAGCAGGTCTGCCGTTCGATTTGTGAAAGGCAACCGCATGGCGACCCTGACGAGGCGGCGCTCCAGTGCAAGATAGGGGCGAAGGGGGCATTCGGGGAATCCTGCCCATGCCGGATGCCCGTACACTAAGAAAGTGCGTATTAGGGCCTTGTAAGTATATAATAATAACTTCTCGTTGAGGCCCCAAGTGGTCCCTGCCAATCGCCGCAGTAGATATGCGCGCTTGCGTGCATTGGGGAGTTTCAGTTTGAAGTGAGGTCGGAAGGTGAAAAACTCATCAAAGATCAATCCAAGGTACCGAACAGTGCGGGCGGGGACCAGTCGACGGTTGTCCAAGCGGATGTTGAGGTTGTCGAGATTTCGAGTAGGCACAGAGGCCCTCCGACGGGGGCGAAAGAGAATGGTTTGTGTCTTCGAGGAATTTAGGCGCAGGTGCCATCTGCCACACCAGGAGGAGAAAAGGTCCAAATAGGATTGGACTTGAGTGTTTATGTGGGCGACGGTGGGAAGAGGCGCGACTATTGCCGTATCGTCGGCGAACTGCAATAATTGCATTGGAGGGGATGGTTGGGGGATATCGGCGACGAAGAGGACGTACAGAAGTGGGGAGAGGACGGAGCCCTGGGGGACGCCCTGTTCGAAAGGGATGGGGCGGGAGTAGTGGCCGTTGATGCGGATTCGTGACGTGCGGTGGCGGAGAAAGGCGTTGAGGAAGCGGAGGCAAGTGTGGGGGAGATGGAAAAAATGAAGTTTGAGGACGAGTGCGTCGTGCCAGACGGTGTCAAAAGCCTTCTGGAAGTCGAAGGCGATGAAAAGGGTGGGAGCAGGGCGGTTGTAATTATCGGCAATGAGGGTGGAGAGACGGAGGAGTTGGTCTTGGGCGGAGAGGTGGGGACGGAAGTCACATTGGGAGAGGGGTAAGAGCTGGTGTCGGTGGAAATGGGTATGGATACGCTTGGTAAGGATTCTCTCGAAGGTTTTTGAAAGGACGGCGGTCAGGCAGATGGGACGGTAGGAATCGGGCGAGGA
Organism: Meconema thalassinum; assembly: GCA_946902985.2. Lineage (NCBI taxonomy): Eukaryota > Metazoa > Arthropoda > Insecta > Orthoptera > Tettigoniidae > Meconema > Meconema thalassinum. The sequence goes on from OX336395.1 coordinate 181,612,051, forward strand.
AAGTGGTTTATCAGGTTTTGGGAAGAGGAGCATCGTGGCTTGAGGCCAGGGGGTAGGGTAGAAGCCGGTGCGAAGGAGATGGTTATAGAGGTGGGCTAGAGCGGTGAAGAAAGGGGGTGGTGCTTCCTTGAGGTGGCGGTATCTGATGGAGTCGGGACCAGGGGCGGTGTTAGTGGTACGGGAGAGAGCGATGGCTATGTCGATGGGGGTGATGAGGTCGTCTAGAGGGTGGGGGGAGAGGGCATGGTTGGGTGAGGGCTGCAGATAGGGGCGTTGAGGTACCGTGGAGATGAACTCGTCATCGTCGTATAGAAACGTTGGGTCCGGTGCGTCTCGGAATACTCGGGCGAATTGGTTAGCAAAGAAGGCTAGTTTTGCCGGGTCGTCAGGTGGTGCGGCGTTGTCATAGACAATGGGGTATTGCGGAGTGGACGTCTTTCCGGTGAGTCGGTTGAGGTGACTCCATTCAGCTTCGAGCAGGTGTTGTGCCAGGAGAGCCGCTCGTGTGCCTCAATGTCGATTTTACCTGGCGAAGAGTCTGTCGATGCCGCTGCAGGAAGTAGCGGTCACGGGTGCGGAGGTAGGAGTTATGATAGGAGTGGGAAAGTGCTAGTAGACGCCTAGCTTTGGGTGGGATAGGTGGTCGGTTAGGGGTCAATGGGGTAAGGGGGACGTGGCGTAGTGCCGCTTCTTGGAGCGTATCCTGTAGATGATACGTGTAGGCATCGACCGTTTCCTGGGAGCTGAGCGGTAAGGTGTCGGTTCGCAAACGCTCCGTGATCTGCAGGCGATAAGCTGGCCAATTTGCCGAGCAGAAGTTTTGAACCATAACGGGAGGTGGTTTAGGTACATTTCGATTGGGAGTGTGAAAAGATAATAAAACAGGGGCATGGTCGCCTCCAATGAGAGGTAAGACTGAAACGTGAAGGAGGTGGAGTAGGGAGTTATGCGCTATGATGGCATCAGGAGTGGTTTGGGAGGACGGGCGCGTGGGTTGTGGAATGGGGACGAGCGAGGCGTTAATGTGGTTTAGGTAGATGTCGAGGCTCCGGAGTTCGGTAGCCGTGCGATCATGTAGATTGAGATCAGCCATGATGATAAAGTGGGGGAAAGATTCGGCTACATGGGTAATAAAAACCTTTGGAAGAGGATGGCGAGGACGGGTGTATATTGTTGCGAGAAGGAGAACGCGGGATGAAAAAAAAAACCGTGGCGATGAGGCTCTCTGGAAAGTGTAGGGGGGGGGGGGGAGGGGGGATATGTGGGCGGATGGGGAAGCGTGGTCGGTGAGCGAGTGCAGAACCGCCACGGCCTAGGTTATGGGGACGGTCCGCTCGTAGAAGGGTATATCCGGGGAGTAGGGCGTGGTGATCGCTCCGAAGAAACGTTTCATTTAAAAGTGCCACAACGACGTGGTGGGTGGATAAGGTGTAACTCAATAGTGTGCGGCGGGCATTGAAGGAGCAGACGTTCTGGTAGAGGATGGTGATGTTACGGGGTGTTCGGATCCTTGTTTGTTGTTGAGCCATTTTCGGTTTATACTGCGGTGACGTGGGGGTAGGGGAAGAAAGTGAAGTGAGTTACAGGACCCGAAAAAGAGGGATGGAATTGCACCCCGAAGATCTGCTGAGCAGCGTACTGAAGTTGAGTCAGTATGAGAGGGCGATTGAACGGCAGAATATTTTGAATGGATATGACCATGAATCTGATCACATCCTCGATGGTGGGAGGAGGGAATTGGGAAAGAGCGGGTGCGGTAGGAGGGTCAATGGACCTGACCGGTGCTACGGTTTCAGGGCGGTTGGGGAGTGGTGCAGGCTTGGCCTTAAGTAACTTATAGGAGTAAGTGGCATGGGGCTCGTGGCATTGGTTGCAACGAGGGGGTTGAGCGAGGTTAGGGCACCGTCCGGTGGTGTGCGCGAGTTGGGAACAGTGGCCGCAGCGCGGGGGTTCCCGGCATTGGTCAGTAGGATGGGCGTTATATTGAAGGTACCGATTGCAACGAAGTGCGACAGGGGCCGGTGCTTTGGAGGGCTCGACACGGTGGTGATAACGGTATAGAAAAATCCCAGTGGTAAGAAGGCGGTCGACCTCCGCCTGGGTGGCCAGGAGGATACGCACCATCCAGGTCGGACCGTCCACATTACGGATGCGAAAAGCCTTCCTCACATCAATCTGCTCAAGCTGAAGTTCCTGGAGCACTACCTCCTCGGTGAGGTCCGGGTCCACACCCCGGATGACGCACGAGAAGTGAGGTTGGCGCTGGGGTGGGGGAGGGATGGCGGGGGTTTGGCGGGCGCGAAGAGGCTCCGCGGTGACGTTAGGGCCCAGTTCGCGAACGACGTCCGTGCTGTGCAGTACAGTGGCCGTGGCGTCGTGGTCCGTTTTTACGTACACGCCGTTGGTAGAGGCTGTGGCGGTGAATTTGGCGTGGCCATGTACACGGCGCAGTGCGACTGTGAAGAGGTATTTCTTAGCGTGTGTGTGTCCACGAAAGAGGAAGACATGTTTGTAAGTTGGTTCGGAAGCCTTGGAGGCATAGGATGGGAGGGTGGAGGGGATAGAAGCTGGTGCGGCGTCGGAGAGTGCAAAGTTAGGGATAGGGGCGGTGGCAGGTAAGCGTGGATCGTGCGGAGAAGGATGAACTTTGGGTGGTGGGGAAATACTGCAGTGCCGTCTGGAAGAGGACGGAGCCTCCTCCATCCCTTCATGAACCATCTGGCGAGAGCGGTGGGCTGCCCCCTCGGTATCGGAGGAGTCAGATCCGGGCCGCTTTTCAGAACGGCTCAGAGTTTGTCTCACCAGACCCGGTAGTTGGAAGTGGGTTCCTGTGGGAAGTAAGGTGGGGATCCTGGTCGTGATATTTTTGGGGGGGATTGCCTCCCCTTCCCTGAGGGGCGGGCGGAACGTTAGTGACGTTCCCCGGAGGGCCGGATGTGGTAGGAGTGGTTTGCTTCGGTGCTTGGCGATGTTTTCCCTTGCCTCTGCCCATGGTGAGATGTTGAGAGTTTTAAGAAAAGCGAGTTGGTGAAATATTTAAGGAAAGAAGCAAGGAAACCAGGAAAGTCAACTGACAATGGGTGGAAGTGTAGGGAGGAGTCAAATGGGTCGCTGGGTGAAGTGGGACGGAAGGCTGTATGGCGCAGCGGTATGATGTCGCCTTCAAATATAAGGAATGGAGTGGTACGTGAAAGGGAATGCAAGGGAATTATAGACAAAAACGTAAGATGACGGTGAGGATATGTCGAAGAAGGGCCTACGTCAGGAGAAATATATCTCGCTGGCGAGGACTGAATGATAATGGGAGAATTAAAGCAGTATGTATGATGAATGAGTAAGTCTGGAAAGAAATATTTCGCAGACGAGCTGTATGTAAGTGTAATTGTGGTGATATGGATGATGATGTTTCGTGTAGATAATGAAGTAGAGATGGAAGTAATGTCGCTACAGCAGTACTCGAGAAGCAAGCAATACGTCTACAGGCGCTACACAGAAAGAACGTAGCTGTGTATTGCAAGCACTAGGTATTCTGAGTAGCGTGCACTGGCGATGATGTACGATGAATAACTGATCTGATGGCTCTGGTCAATCCCCTTGAAGAACAGTAAGTAGGCAAGCAGCGTGAATACGACGATGTCACCAGACAGTTCAGTAGATTTGCGATGTGAGGATGAGATGAATTCATATTTTCGTCTCGATCGTAGATATTTATTTAAAGAAAAATATTCTACAAATACCAGTGTATCTAATGATTATATCAATTAAAGATAAAACTATGCATATATAATCACACATTTGTTTTATTTGTATTTAGAATATTTTTCTACATCTAAATATATACCTTGGTGCAATATTTTAACACTAATTACAGTATTAGACCGATAATTTATTCACCCAAATGTGACTGCTCAACCGGCCGACGCGCTCTCGAGTTTCACAATATTCACAGTAGAGAACGCTACGCAGGAGGTGCTTCTCTCTGTAGCGGGTTGTTGAAGTTGGTGACTAAGCTCAGCCGAATAGATTCTACAGATCTCCGCATGGGCGCTGCATGTCGTGTATATCCGTTGCCTACACGGATGTTGAAGACCGGGAACACAGACGACCCTTGACAGATACGTAAATGGGTGCATTGAAATTAAATGTTATTATTGAAACTTTATGCGATTGATGAGTTCTTTGTTTAAATACTAATAAATGCAGGACGAACAAACATGACGTATTTGGTCCGTATTCGGGCTCTCAATACGAGTCTAATGAAAATGATGTAGTGTCGACAAAACCACGAAGAGGAAACTCCCCTTTCCATCAGCACAATGGCGTAACTAGGGTTTGGTTCTGGAGGGGGATGAACTGAGTCAAAATTAAATTAAGGGTGGGGGTGAGGACTCGGACATAATGGATAAACAAAACGTTATCCGCATCCGCCCCGCATCCGCCCGACTGTTATCCGCATCCGCATGACATTTATCCGCATACGCATGACGTTTATCCGCATCCGCACGTTTATTATCCGAATCCGCTGACATTACAATAATTTTAATTTATTAGATAAAGCGTTAAGTATTAAAGCTACACATTTAGACATTTGAGGAGAAATTCATTCACCCAGGCCAGGAGTGCCCAACCTTGTTTAACTAAGGGTCATATTGTAAATAGTTGATGATGATGATAATTTTTGTTTTAAGGGGCCTAACATCTAGGTTATCGGCCCCTAATGGTTCGGGTGATCGAGAAGATGATAATGGAATGTAAACTATAACTAAAACTAACTACTAACTTAATATACTAGAAGAAGAAATGGAAAACAAAAGGAGAATAAGGCAAATAAAGGACAGGAGGAAAATAAATGCTCACAACCCTCGAAGAAGGCGGATTGAGGGACTTGGAAGGAAGGAGAGCCATAAAAGGCAGATAGGAAAGGGAAAGAGGAGAGGGTCCGCCCCCACAGGTAATGGATAAAAGGGGGGAAACCGGACCCAGCTCAGGAATCCCTCGGAGTCACCAACTCCCGAACTCACCAGCCGTGAGTCCCTGAGGTTGTAGCAATATCTAGGGTGCACCAGAAGTGGTGGGGCTACAGTACATACACCCTGCCTCCTTGAGGGCCTTGAGCACAAGGCAGGAGGTAAAAGGAAATGAAAAAAAGGCTGACCCCTCGCAGAAGGAGGGTATCAGAAAAGATGAGACAAGGGCCAATTAAGGCGGGAAAGGAAGAGACTCCCTAGGCCTTGGATACCCTAATACCGTCGGGGTCGGAAGAGAACAAGAGTTGACCAAATGAGGTCGACAGGAAAGAAGACGGAGAGGAGCCCGGCACAAGTAAGTGGAAGCAATGCCGGACTCAGCTGGGGCCCCGTGGTCGCCAACCCACGTCCCACTAGATGTGAGCTCCTGGGGGTTGTAAATTGTTGGGGGACATTGCGGGCCAATGACACTCCGGGGGGTTTGAGGGGTATAGAATTTTTTTAAAATATAGATGCAATATGGTGAGTTTTGTGGCTATCTGAGCTTAGTTTTCTTAGTATTTCCACGCTCGATATTTATTTGTAGTTGATAAAATAATTATACACTAAAAATAAATTTAAATATTTTTAATAAATCCCTTTAAAATAGAAGTAAGTTACGATGCTATTCAATACACTCATACAGCATGAATGGCAAAGAGTGAGTATTTATGTTCTTTTGACACAATTATTAATCAAATTATGAAATAAAGTTCATGATAATTTAGTTTAGTGCGACGACTGGAGCTTGGTTGGTTGGTTCCTAAGTTTTGGGGTGAACTGCAGATGTTTGCTGATGACATTGCAATGTATACCTCCAAGCATAAGAAATGCGATGCCATCAATGCTATGCAACGCTGGATTTCTGTGTTCTGGCGTTGGTGTGTTCTTAATAAAATTAAAGTGAATGGCGAAAAAACTCACGCCATTCTCTTTACTCGCCGTCGCCCCCAGTTTGACCAACTCAGTTTGCATCACTCCCTCCTTCCTTGGTCTAGCAGTGTCAAGTACCTTGGCATACTGCTAGACAAATCCCTCACTTTTCGATTGCATGTGGCCCGAGTCTTACAGCTTGCAGCAGCTAGGAAAAAGGCTATTTGTGCTCTCACTAGTAATAAATATTTGAGCTCATTTATTAAGAAGCAATTATATCTTGCTCTAGTCCGTCCTATCCTGCTGTATGGCTGTGAGGCCTGGGGCCACATATCTAAAATGCATATTGACAAGATGCAAACATTCCAAAATAAAACTCTCCGACAGTTCCTTCAGGTCAAAAGGTCCGTCAAAAGAAACTCGGAAATTAGACGTGACCTTAATATTCCTCTCATTGATGAACAGATCAGAAGGATCTGCAAGTTGGTCAAACGAAGAATACACCATAATATCCAATCTGGTACTAAAGGCCTTGATCATATCTACAAGCCAAGATGGCGTCGGTGAGTGAAGTGCGTTTGTTCCGGTCTCCTGTTTTGTGCTGTTTTATTATGTTATTCTTTCACGTAATTAGTTCTTTTCTTGTGAGTGGTAGTGATGTGAGGCTGTCCATGATTTGTGAAAAGAATTTTGAAGCTTCAGTAAGCTGGAAGTGCTCCAATCGGAGTTTTAATTTTTGCTGTTTCTCTGCTGCTGGATTGTCACCTGCCATGCTGCTAAAAGGAGCCAGCCCTTCAACTAGGAGAGGTACGGTCACATCAACATCAACGGTGACCACAGTCTTCATGCTTCTTCTACTGTCAGGTGATGTAGAAATTAATCCTGGTCCGTGTTCGAACAGTTCTATGTCCATATACTTTCAGAACACTCAGAGCGTGGCCAACAAGCTGGACAATATAGATTTGAGCAGCAGTGATTTTAATAACATGTCAATAATAGCCTTAAATGAGTCTTGGCTTTTTGACAGTTTTCTTGACTCAGAACTCGCTTTTTCTAGGACTCATGACATATTTAGGAGAGACAGGGCTGGGCGTGGGGGCGGTGTTGTAATTGCTATGCAGTCTCAGTTGCGTGCCAGGAGAAGAGCGGACTTAGAAAGTGAATGCGAGATTATTTGGTTGGAAATCCAAGGAAGGTCTAGTGTGTTCGTGGGCTGTGTGTACCTACCTGCCTGCCTCCTTAAACCGCCTGGAGCAGCTACATACCTCTCTCAGCAGGGTGCACGCCCAGTTGAAGGACAAGGATACAGTTATATTGTGTGGGGATTTTAACGTGCCGGACATCTCATGGGGGCAGCAGGACGGGCCTTCTCTCGTACCTTTAAAACTAACTGAAAGTGCAGTGAACTCTATCTTCTGCGAAATAATTGAGAAATTCTCTCTGCATCAATTGAATCCACATCTCACCCGTGGACAAAACTACCTCGATCTACTGTTTACTAATATTCCTAAAATCCCTCAGTCTGTAGAGTTAGAAAAACCGGGGTGGATTCCATCCGACCATAGTGCTCTAATATGGAACATAGATTTTCATGACACTGGTTTATTTAAAAAACCACCTCGCAGGGAAATTTTTAACTGGAAGAAGGCAGACATGAACCACCTGAAATATTTGCTGGATTATTGCCCATGGTCCCTCCTTGATATCAGGAACGACATTAATGAGAATTGTGAGATATTTTATGATCTCTTGATGTCCGCAGTTCGAGAAGCAGTTCCTCGTGTGAAGGTTAATCCCTACCGTTATCCATCTTGGTTTGATGCAGATGTAATCAGCGCACTACACTCGAAAAATAGCGCTCATCTTCAATGGAAACGCTCTTCTTTGGAATGCCATAGAATTGAATTTGTGGTCAGGGGGACCGAATTCAAAGAAATTCAGCACCGAAAGTATGACGCCTACCTGGAAGACATAGACTCCAGTGTGAAATCTAATCCGAACAGACTATGGTCATTCATTAAGCAGAGATCTAGGAACACCAGATTACCGGTCTCGCTCGAGTACGACGGACGTACCAGTACTGATGCAAACTCTGCCTGTGAGCTGTTTTCTGAATATTTCGAAACCTTATTCCTTCCTGTAAATTCTATACCGCCACCCCTACCTCATCTGCCACCCTCCAGTAACGACAGCATTTCTTACTTCCATATTTCCGAAGACTGCATCAAGAATAAATTACATAATCTAACCTCTGGCAAGTCTCCCGGTCCTGATGCCATTCCTATAGAAATAATTAAATCTTTATGCCACCAGCTATCTCGTCCACTTTATATTCTTTTCAACCAAGCCATCAGTGAAGGAGTGTTTCCGGATTACTGAAAATCAGTCCATATCCCCAGTGTTCAAGAAAGGCTCCAGGCAGAAAGTAGTTAATTACAGACCAGTATCACTAATGTCTATTTTCGCACGAGTCTTTGAATCAATTGTTCGGGACGAAGTGTACGCCCACGTATCACCATTCATCACTGAATTTCAGCACGGCTTCCTTCCTAGGCGATCCACTGCTACCAACCTAGCAGTCTTCACTCATGATGTATCCACCTTTATGAATAACCGTGGTAGTGCTGATGTTATCTATACTGATTTCTCTAGGGCTTTCGACAGCGTACATCACAACCTACTGCTTCATAAAATTTCAAATTTTGGTATAACTGGTAATCTTTAACGTTTCTTCAAAAGTTACCTCTCAAATAGAACCCAATCAGTTACAATTAATAATAATAAGTCTAAATCTGTAAAAGTTACTTCCGGTGTCCCTCAGGGTTCTGTATTGGGCCCTCTGCTCTTTATACATTTTGTGAATGATATCCCTCGTATAATTCATAATTCTAGGTGCCTGATGTACGCTGACGACCTTAATCTGTATATGCCCATCAGTACTATAAATGACTGTGAGTTGTTGCAAGAAGACCTACACCAACTCAGTGAATGGTGTGAAACATGGAAACTGAAACTGAATACTGAAAAGTGTAAAGTCTTGTCAGTTTCATTGAAACGTAACCTCCTACCCAGGTTTAATTATTGTATTAATAATGAAACGCTAGGTAGAGTGTCAACCATTAAGGATTTAGAGGTGACAATCACAAATAATTTCTCGTTCGATGAACATATTTCAAAAATATGTCGTGAAAGTTTCCGGATCCTGGGATTTTTGAAAAGAAATTGTTTAAATTATTTTTCGGACATAACTCTATCCAAATTATTTAAGTCACTCATTCGGCCTAAATTGGAGTACTGTAGTGTGATCTGGAATCCTTTTCACAGTAATAAAATTGACGCCATCGAACGTGTGCAAAAGAGATTTGTCAAATGGCTCTGTTACAGGGGTGGACGATCGTACCATAGAGCTGAGTATGAGAGTTATTGCAACGTGTACGGTCTTCCTCCACTAAGCAGTCGGCGCACAGTGGGAGACGTGAGATTCCTGTGGAAACTGGTAAATGGTGGAATTGACTCTAATCAGTTGCTAGCTGACTTGGGTTTTCACGTCCCTCAGAGAACCACCAGACGGAAGCACACGTTCGATGGGGGCAGATCGAGAATTAATGTAAATAAAAATTCATGTCTGATCCGGTTGCAGTCAACATACAGCTTGCTGGAGAGTAATAGTGCTACTGATATTCACTTCGACTCTCTATCAACTGTTATGAGAAACATCTCAAGTGGGCTGTAAAATAGTGTGTGCATTTTGTGTTTTTTCCATTTGCGTTTATTGATTGATTGATTGATTGATTGATTGATTGAACATGTGGTTGAATGAATGGTTGATTGATTTTTTGATTGAATGTACGAGCGACTGAAGTAATGTATTTTTTGTTTGCTGTTATCTAGATCCTCGAATGTCACTCTTATATTACTTCTTTTTTCCCAGTTTCTGAACTTTTTCTTCTATCTTTCATTTTATGTTTTTGCCTTTTTCCGTTTACTGTAGATAGTTTTGTTTTTTCTGTAATTATTTCAATGTTTCTTGTACACAGGGATTGTATGAATGAATGCATGAGATAGGATGTTTGAGTGCGTGTCAGTATGGTTGTGGTTGTTGATTTATAATAGACTAGTGTATTTCTATTTTTTGTTCGTGTTTGCTGTTATTGTTTTGTTTATACTTGTAAATTTTATTGTTAATTATTATATTGTCACTAGTGGATTCTATCTGACTGACAATAAAGAATACATACATACATATATAAGTCTATTAATATCAAGCAGCCAATTACTAGGCGCAGTTTCCCAGGTCCTTGGCTTGTTTATCAGAAGCTTTAGATTTTTCATTTGATATTTTCCCAAATTTTAATTGTTAACAAGGTTTAAGTTAGGCTGGTAGCTGCCTTGTGTTATCTTTAGTTCTTATTTTCCGTTACATCGTCTTGAGGGTTTCAGCTCTGATTGTACGCAGCTCGGGCTTCGCCCTCGCAGTATAATCAGATTGATTTCTTCCCTCCTATGTGTAATTACCACGCGAGCTCATCCGACTTAGGTACTCCCCTTTCTACTGACGAGTCATAAGGCGTTTTCGGCCTTGATGCTTTCGTTTATCTGGTAACAAAAAAAAGTTTTGGGGCTGCGGCAACGCGGTCATGTTGCCCCGTGTACTTTGGGTGTGTGTTGAATCTGTCTGATAACCGGTGTTAATTGGGATGGCTGTATTAGTGTGTGTTAGAGCTTAGCAATTTGAAGTGCGACCCTGTGTGAGCGCTAGCTCTGTCAGCCAGAGTGACACAGAGGACAGCGAGCTTGTAGTTCGCATTTTTTCCGGGGTTTCAGTTGGAGTTGCTGAGCTCTATCTGTTTTTTAATTTAAGTACTGCAACTTAGAATTTTTCAAATAGTTCCTACTTTTGCCGCCAAGTGCCACCGTCAACTACTACTAGGCCAAGTTCAGAACTTAGCTACTAGACGCCACCGCAGTTGGCTCTTGGGAACGAACGTAGAAACCTAAGAGCGTTGTTTACATTCTTAACCTATCCAATTTAGCTTCACACAGGTGCAATTAGTGGAAGGTTCTTTAACATGCCATAAATCTATGCATGGGACCGCCGGCTTTACTTCCCCTCCAAAGGAAGGCATACTGAGGGATTTTTAACGCTTTTAAAAAATCCGACGGCTTCGGCCGGGTTTGAACCCGCTATCTTGGGCATAGAAGCTCAGCATGCTACCAACTACGCCACCGAAGCCGCATAAATCCCTTTAAAATACAAGTTACGATGATATGCAATACACTCATACAGCATGAATGGCAAAGAGTGAGTATTCATGTTCATTTGACACAATTAATAATCAAATTATGAAATAAAGTTCATGTTAATTTAGTTTAATGCGACGACTGGAACTTGTTTCAAAGTTTTGGCAACACGGTGCGGGTCAGACAAAGTAGTCTCGCGGGCCGTAGGTTGGGCAGTCCTGATCTAGGCTGTGTGTAAATCGCAGGACAATGTTCACTGAGTTTTGTCCCTCTGAGTAACGGCAAGTGAAACAGCGAGTGGCTAGTTATAGTACTTACATATCGTCGGATATACCCACGCAGGCAAGCGCAGATATAAAGGACTTTTTGGGGGGATTAGTCAACACTAATTGAGGGTATTTCCATGATTGGCTTCTCTCACTTCTCTATTATTCTCATACGGGCGGGCATCAATTCCGCTTGGGAATTCCAGTCAGGTAGCCTGGGTTACCTTAATTCCGCTCGGTCCTCCAAGGGACCCAAAAATAAGTTCCTCAACTCCGCTCAGGCTTTGACAAGGGGTCGGCAAAGGGGTTATCCCCAATGACGTAAACAAATGTCATAACCCTCCTGCTCGCATACCAAGGGCCGGGTCTAACACCTTATGCAGCGCATGAGTGAATTCTTGAATGCAGCTGATTTTTTCGTTCTAGGCTGGAAAACAGTATTTTCAGCATCCGCAGCTGATATCGAAAGTATCTTTTTAGGTACAAATTATACACCTATTATTATCTAAATTTAATTTAATAATGTCTGACGAGGTTAAAAAACATACAAACATTTAATTATGCACATGTCAAAAAATATGTATAAAATTTGTAGAAAAAAATAAAAAAAAACTTGGCAGACTTATTTAAAAGAATATTATGTTTAATGTTAAATCACTTGTATTTTCTGCCATGTAAGTTATAATGTGCAAAACACTTTATACCTGATTTAACGAATGAGCGGACTTGACATCAATGGCACAACATTGTCTTACGAACACCACCACGCCATCGGTCAAACGCTGTGAAGTCCAGACCGCTCATTCGTTAAATCAGATATAAACATACAGTGAAACCCCTGAAATCCGAACTAATTGGGGCTGTAGCCTGTTCGGATTTCAAATTGTTCGGATTAGCCGAATATATCCATAACATAATAACCAGCCCTCTTTACGGTATAGGACTGTACGTTGAGCTAGCGACAGTGAGGAAGAAGAAACTTCGAGAGACAATGAGACTTATACTTAAGCTGCATCTGCTCTTGACATGGCATTGCGCTTCAGTCACGCCAGACGATGTCATGTTCTTGCGACTCTGGCGCACAATTGCCACCGCGGAAATGTTTTCGTCGCTTCGAAAATTGAAGATAACTGATTTCAAGTGAAAGATTAAGTGATATTTTGTGTTTTTCTATTGTTATTTCATTTGTTTTTACAACGTGATTAACCTAAGGAATTACAATAACCAACTTTTCCGTTTCTCAATCGTGGATGAGTTAAGTAGCCTATGTAGCTTAGGCACATTTACACTTTGGTAGGTATGCTAACTGTACTTCTTTGTTTATTTTTCAACTAATTATTTAAAATAACGTTATATTGTAGAATATATAATTGTTTTATGACTAAAATAAGTTTCTCTTCTTTTTTTTTCAAACTTGAAATTGTCGAAGAAAACTCGTTCGGATTACCCGGGATTTCGGATTTCTGGGGTTCGGATTTGAGGGGTTTCACTGTAATACATAAAGACCTCGATATTAATCACTGTTGTTAAATAAAAATAAGGACTGGAAATGCGCTGCATAAGGTGTTAGACCCGGCCCTTGGTATGCGAGCAGGAGGGTTATGGCATTTGTTTACGTCATTGGGGATAACCCCTTTGCCGACCCCTTGTCAAAGCCTGAGTGGATTTGAGGAACTTATTTTTGGGTCCTTTGGAGGACCGAGTGGAATTAAGGAAAATCGAGCGGAATTGATGTTCGACCTCTCATACAATGCAAGCGAAAGCACAAAGGGGAAATAACAAGAATCGTGAGAGACGCAAATCTTTGCAAAAACTAAAATTATTAAAAAAAAATCCAGTTCAACATTGTATTCTAAAAAACTATCCGCGAATTTACTCTAAACGTTATCCACAGATTATCCGCTATCCGCACAGCCATGCAAACTGTATCCACTTAACGAAAATTTTTGCGGATATCCGCATCCACGCAGGGCTTTAGACATAATCAATGTAAGATATTATACGGCCCGGAAGTTTGAAAATCCCTTATTTGTTTCGTGATTGATTTCCTTATAATTTGATATGTTGAATTTGAAATTATCAATGTGCTCGAAAATTAACGAATTTGAAATCCTATGATGTAGGCTAATTATTGCTAAAATAACATATAACTAGAGGACCCGTGCGAGAACTCTCGCATACTGGATTGTGTGCGCCCTATGTGTACAAACTACCCGCCCGGCTCTAGTGCTATCCGGGCTTTATGCGACACAGTTCTGCCAGGGGCTATCGTCTTGGTTATTTCTTTAAAAGCACTTTATAAACAAATAAATATATTTCCGATGACGTTTCAAGAAATTAAAGATTTTTCCTGTACTATTGAAACGATTTGAAGATTTTGGTACAAACCACACCTTCTAACTCCCTCCGGTTTAAGAGCTTAAATTTTGTGAAACATACACCTTGGCGTATTACAGTATATAATAAGATTCTTTTTTTAATCCCACAATTTAAAAAAAAAGTCTATAGTCTACACTATCTGATCAAAAGTGACCAGACACCTATCTGAAATTGCACTTAAACTTTACCTGTGCCAAGTTCCCTATTATTGGACATTAATTGGGATGGGTCCACCCTTCGCCTTTATTACGGCTCGAAATCTGCTGGTGACGCTTCCAGTGAGGTGTCGGAATGTCTGTGGAGGAATGACAGCTCATTCTTCCTCAAGAGCCACAACAAGAGAAGATAGGCTAGTGATGTTGGAAGCTGGGGTCTGGAGCGAAGTCAACGTTAAAACTCATCCCAAAGGTGAACAATTGGGTTTAGGCCAAGACTGAGCATGCCAGTCCCTTTCAGGAATGTTAGTTAGTTATTGTTGTTTTAAGGGGCGGAACTACGAGATCATCTGTCTCTTTTCAGGAATGTTATTGTCCACAAACCATTGCCTCACAGATGCAGCTTTATGGCAGGTTGCAATGTCATGCTACTACAAACAATCATCGTCTCCGAACTGGACCTCAACCATACACAGTACGGAATGGTTTAAAATAATAATTTTATTAATGCAGCCAATGGCCATGTACTTTTATTTTCAGGACGTGTCAGGGACGGGATATTGGAAGGAAATCGGCCGTGGACCTATTGAAAGGAACCGTCCCGGCATTTGCCTGGTGGTGAAAATGGGAAACCACGAAAACCATTTTAAGGACGGCCGAGGTGGGATTCGAAACCACGCTCTCCCGATGCCAGCGAGGCACGAGGTGGCGCGTTAGCGCTCTCGGCCACCGCGGCCGGTGAATGGTTTAAAATGAAAATGATTTTCGTGGTTTCCCATTTTCCTTTCAATAGGTCTATGGCCGATTTCCTTCCCAAATCCCTTCCCTGACCCTTTCTGAAAAGAAAATACATGGCCATTGGCTGCATTAATAAATATCCACAGTCTGCTTCCAGTCGACCGACCGGGTCAGAGAATGGAATGAATGAAGCCCCCCCCATCTAGCGGCGAGGATATGAACTGTGCCGGCTGCCGAGGTCTGTCGCACTCCTCAGGGGCAATGATTAAATGAATGACAGATGAAATAAAATGATAGTAGAGAGTGTTGCTGTAATGAAAGTTTTGACAGGGAAAACCGGAGTGCCCCCGCTTTGTCCAGCACAAATCTCATATGGAGTGACCAGGATTTGAACCACGGACCCAGCGGTGAGAGGCCGGCGTGCTGCCGCCTAAGCCACGGAGGCTCATTGGCTGCATTAATAATATTATTAATAAAATTATTAAAATTGGTTCAGTTGAAACCAGCCACCACTATCATGCGACGGAGACGACTGAAATTCTACGGTCACCTCTTCCGGATGGAGAACGATAGAATCACCAAGAAGATCTTCAACTTGATTAATGGCTACAAGACTGGCAGCTTGTGGCTTAATGAAGTGAAACAAGACTTGAATAAAGCTGGTATTTTAGACTGTAATATTCTTGACCGTTCCAAATTTTGTGATAGTGTTAACTGTTGGTCCCCACCACCCAAAGTGATTAAGACCCGACCACCGCTCACACAGGAGAGGAAGGACAAGTTATTGGCTGGACTGAGGAGATACTGGAGAACAAAGAAAGCATCGCAGAAGCACTAGTCATAAGCACTCCTTAGTGGGCTTAAATCACTAATATCGCTACTTAGTATAAAATAAAGTCCCCGATTGTTGGATGTCACGGGTAATCTCGTGAACCACTGGATAGATTTTGATGCGGTTTTCACCATTCTGTAAGGGATATCTCGAGGAAGGTTTCTGTAGAAAATTATTTATTTATGATCAAAGGAAGCCAAGCAGTAACGATTCCAGTGAGAAAGTCGTAAAGGAAAACCTGGCGTCCGTGCGCTTTTAACGCGTACGGTGGGAAAACCGTTAAAAATATCAATATAGGCTTCGGTGGCGTAGTTGGTAGCATGCTGAATTGCTGTGCCCAAGATAGCGGGTTCAAACCCGGCCGAAGTCGTCGGAATTTTAAGAGCGTTGAAAATACTTCAGTATGCCTTCCTTCGGAGGGGAAGTCAAGCCGGCGGTCCCATGTCATAGATTTATGGCATGTAAAAGATCCTTCCACAGACTAAACTTGTGTGAAGCTAAATTGTTGGGCTAGATTTCGTCAGAACGCTCTATCAAAGTTTCAACGTTCACCACTAGGTATCATTGATATCTGGTAGCGAAAGTTGGAACTACTTGAAATTGAACGGAACTTGTAGCTCACCCTAAGGGTGTCCACTGGAAGAAGCTACAGACTCAGGCGAGTCGAACATGTCCTTGGACACTCCCGGCACTAAAAGCCATACGATAAATAAATACTATGAGTGTAAGAATTGCTCACCATGAAAGGTTCTACAAAAAAGTCCGGGAGAGCATATCTATCTCTATCTTCAATACATCGCCCACTATAAGTGATTTTACGTTTTCATTTCTTCCAACAATCTCCATTCAATTACTGAGGCGACAGTTTACGAGCTAGCTAGGGGCGAGCCTATCAACTCAGTTACATTCTAGCTAGCGGGTGAGCTTATTATCCCAGATACAGCCAGCAGCAAACTGTCAAGTCGTGTTGAGTTAAGACTTCAGAGAAGAGTGGTTGTGTTTGGAGTTTCCCTGGAAATGCAACTCAGCTTTTCTTCATTTCGCCTGTGAACTTTTCATTCCGCAAAATACACATTCAAGTTAAGATAAGACGTAAGGGGAATTTGTGTTTCATGCACCTCGCCATTCTTAAATTACGTCTGACAAGAATTCGTTGTACATGCATCTCCATGATAATATAATTAATAAACCAGGCAGTGATGTTAACCCATCATGCCGAGACGTAAAACGGATATAGGTCGTAGTTCATTGACATTGAAAGAAAAGCATTTATTACGTAATGCATTCATAACTGTTCCTGGGCGAATCCGGGGCGGTGTGCTAGTTAATAATAAAATGGGTTCATATCCTTCTAAATTTAGAATTTTCTTAAGTGCAACATCACTGATGGACTTGTTACTCAGGTGACATCCAATGACTTGTCCACGTACAAAGGCACTGAGCTCACCAGACCAATCCATTTTACTTTTACTGCTTCTCTACGGACAACAGGCATTGAACCAAGCACTTGGAGTACCACTGTGGAGAATCATCCTTGCTGGTGATCGACTCTGGCAGTTGCACAATTTGTGCGTGAACATCGAAGGCAAGCCGTAGATAAATTCCGGAGGCGTAAACTATGTCAAGTTTAATCACAACATCCACCCTCTATAAAGTACAACCAATGTGGTCGATTGTTTCTTGCCCGGATTGGCTTCATAAGACACCAAATACTTCTTCATGGGTATTGAAGAATTGCAGGAGAGAAATGAATACGTCTTGGACACGAGTAACAGCCGACGAATGACAACAAAATATTCCCGCCTCCTTTCGTACTGGCGGGTCCGCCTCTCGTGACATCTACGGTTCAATTACGCATTACACAGGGGTCACTGGGTACTTTTGAGCAGACAGTGTAGTTCATAAGTTTTATGATGTGTGTAAATAAGTGGCAACATAGTAAGACCAGCCAACTCTATTGTTGATAAAATTGAGGAAAAGACAAGAAACCTATACTTCAATATTTTAATTTGGCTATTTTTTCAGGTGTCAAATAATGTATTGGCCAACGCGGGAAGGTCAACAACCCACCAAGAGTATTCTGGTAATAGTGGACAATGTATAAAGGTTTGTTGGCCAAAGCATTAGATAAAGATGTAATGATAAAAGGAGTTGACTTTACAAAGGTCGCATGACAATTTAGCAAACATTTGGAGGACCAGACAATATTATTGTCACCAAATAAGGAGGTCCAGGAAGGCATAAAGGACACAACACCACCAATAACTAATAATAAGATATATTATCAAATAGGTGGCACATAAAACAAATACTCAAAGGTGGCACATAAAACAAATACTCAAAGGTGGCACATAAACATATGAGAAACACTGGCACAAATTTACACAATTGAAGAAGCACTCGCATGGAGTTAACACACGTTAAGTCTTGAGCCTAAAACACATATATTGTCTTGAACGTAGCTGCAGATCAGTACATCATAGAACGGCATGCAATACACGGCGGTTCCAAAGAATGATATAGTTTAAATATGCAACACAAGTGGAGTTGCAACAAATAATGAATAAACAGGTCACATGGAACGAGAATGTGTCGTCGAACCAGGACTGACTTACAGTGATGCGCCGATACCATAAGCCCAAAAAATGAATTGTTAATAAAACAAATTATGTGTGAAACGCAGGAAGTCAAAGTAGTTGCTGTCATACAAATACCGGGATATGCCAATCGCACGGCATTGTCACAATAGTAAAGCAGTTTAGCCTAGCGTCAACCTCCATTTAGTGATGATGCAGGAAGATGGTGCCTGGACTTGTAACACATGCTTCCAGACAAACAATGAATTACTTATCACACGAAACAACATCATTATTCATACGCGTGAAGACAAATTGTTAGGCAGTAGATGAAGATGGAAGTAAACACATTACAACAAAATATCCGACGCCGCGGATTGAAGAATTCGTCGACATGGCGCGTAGCAACATCAAGCATGGTTTGATGAGACCGAAAATCACCATAATGTCACTGCCCTAACAAAATATGAATCATGTGCATAGGACATGATTGCTAAGCACGGTTACTATGAAGATAGCACCAATTATAGAAATGATTAGCTGGATATTCGTTGATATATCACAACCAGCGTTGAAGCACAACATTCCGTCATGGCTGCAGACTTAGAGAACGAAGAAGAAACACGTGATTGGTCGCCACAAACAGCAAGGAGGCCTCTGATAGGCTGGAAGCAGCCAATCACAGTAGGGAGTTCAAAAACAAGTCGGAGGCCTCTGATAGGCTGAAAGCAGCCAATCACAGTAGAGAGTTCAAAGACAAGTCGGAGGCCTCTGATAGGCTGAAAGCAGCCAATCACAGTAGAGAGTTCAAAAACAAGTCAAAGAGAATAAAGAAGAATCAATGTGGCCAACTTAGGATACCAAAATACCTTCTAAGCAAAAATATCCTACTGGAAACACGGTAGTGGGAATACTACATGTAATCAAAACAAATGAATCATGACAACTAACCAACATAAACAAAACTAACTTGACAATGAATAAATGCAATGAAGACAAATAATAAATATATGTACAACCACACAGAGTGGAAACAAATAGGGAAACACAAAACTGGTTTGCCAAGACAGTGGCCGAACCATATTGCCCGCACAGAAACAACAGGCAGGTTGTTTATGAAATACAAGAGGGTTTAGTTCTGCGGCAACAAGGGAGACACCTTGACGATGGGACGTTTCAAGAGTCCAGAGGTGGTATGTAGAGAGACCACACGAGCTAGGCCGTCCTTACCACAATGAACCTCAAGAATACGTCCAAGTCGCCAGTAAGTAGGAGAAACATTGTCATCCATAATAAGCACAAGCGTGCCAACCTTGAGGTTAGGAGACACACGGTTCCACTTGTGACGTTGTTGAAGGGAGAGTAAATGATCTGTGGACCATTTACGCCACAATGAAGTCATAATCTGTTGAAGTAATTGCCATCTAGACAACCTATTGATGGGCACTTCAGAAGCGTCAGGAATGGGCAAGGCATTCAAAGGTCGTCCAACCAGAAAGTGACCTGGCGAGAGATAGCACAAGTCCGTAGGATCCTCAGTCATAGGCGAAATGGGTCTAGAATTTAGAATGGCTTCAATTTGCACCACGAGAGTGGTCAATTCTTCATACGTAAGTACATGAGCCTTCATGATTCTTATTAAATGAGATTTCAAAGATTTGATGTTTGCCTCCCAAATTCCACCAAAATGCGGAGAACTAGGAGGAATGAAGTGCCACTGAATTAGTAGCGATGAGGTAGAATCTTGAACAACAGATTGAAAATCTGCAGAGGAGAGCAACGAACCAAGATCAGCAAGGTCAGACTGTGCGCCTTGAAAGTTGGTACCATTGTCAGAATACACTTGAGCGGGAACGCCCCTTCTACTGCAGAAGCGAGTAAAAGCTACAACGAAAGCATGACTGGAGAGGGAAGTGACGACTTCAGTGTGCACAGCCTTCGTAACCATACAAACGAACATTGCGATGTAGGCCTTAGTCGAGACCCTTGACCTGGGGCCACCGTACCTGATAGTGAATGGACCACAGTAATCAACACCAACGTGATTAAAGGGAAAGGTTTGATGGAGGCGAACAGCTGGGAGTTGACCCATTAACTGTTCAGAAGGACGTGCAGCGTAGCGCACGCAAGTAACACAAGAGCGAGATAGGCTACGAACAAGTTTTCGTAGTGAAGGTATCCAGAAGCGTTGTCGGATAGTCGCAATCACAACCTGGACCCCGTCATGAAGCAACTTTAAATGGGTATGTCTGACCAGGACTTTAGTGAAATGATGGTCATTGGGTAAAAGTATCTGGTGTTTTGTATCAAATGGAAGGTCGGCCATTTCCAAACGGCCTCCCACACGAATAGTGCCATCAGAGTGAAGCAAAGGGTGCAAATTGCTGATGGTGGAAGTGGATGGCACTTGCTCATTCTTCATTAGAGCAGCAAGTTCAGTAGAGTAGCACTGAGCTTGAATCATTTTCACACATGTAAGTAGTGCAACATCAATTTCAATGGCAGTGAGTGGACCACTGATCCTAGTGGTATTTCTACAATTAGAGAAAAACCTAATACAGTAGGCTATGACCCTCAACAATCTTGTGTAGGAAGAAAAATTGTTTAAAAATTCAATGTCAACAGGTTTAGATACATTTGCGCACGAAATTCTACACTCAGGCAATTCGGACACAGGAGTGTCAAAGATATCTGAAGTACTGGAGCTTGTAAAGGCCTTCAACCATACTGGACCATACCACCATAGCTGAGTATTTTTCAATTCTGAGGGCATACAGCCTCGGGAAATTATGTCGGCTGGATTGTCACGGGAAGAGACATGTTTCCAGGCGCAGTGACCAGTAAGCCTTTGTATTTCAGCAACTCTATTGGCAACAAAGGTTTTCCATTTTGAGGGGGGCGAAGCCAACCAAGACAAAACAATAGCGGAATCTGTCCAACAATAGACGGATTCAATAAGCAAGTTCAAAGCGGGTTGCACCTTTGCAAGTAATTTGGAAAGCAAAAGTGCACCACATAACTCAAGTCTGGGCAAAGACAACTGTTTAAGAGGAGCAACCTTCGACTTAGCGCACACAAGTGCAACAGTGACGACGCCGTTGGTATCAATTGACAATAAATAGAGGCAAGCTCCATAGGCCTGCTGACTGCTGTCGCAGAAGCCATGAAGTTGCATAGATTTGATTTCTGAAGCAAGCTTAATCAAACGTGGAGTAGAAATCTCAGAAATCGCAGGCAAATTGCTATAAACATTCAGCCAAGCTTGCGCGATTTCCATTGGAAGGGGGTCATCCCAACCGAGTTTGTGAATCCACAAATCTTGGAAGAGAATCTTACAAGCAACCACAATAGGTGACACTAAACCCAAGGGGTCAAAGATAGAGGCAACAATGGACAAAAATGAACGCTTAGTAAAAGTAATTGAAGTGTCACAGTTCACGATAGGTGACTGAATCCGCAACAAGTCATCGATAGGTTGCCAATAAAGTCCTAGCGTTCTGGCGACTGTTTCTTCACCATCGCCGAAACTACGGAGTTGTTGTTTCTCTTGATGATCAAGAGGAATGTTATCTATTAGAGTCATGGAGTTTGAACTCCACTTACACAGTTCAAAACCACCTAATCTCAAAAGAAGGGTCAATTCATCATACAGAATGAGTGCGTCATGCTCGGAATCACATCCCGAGATACAATCATCAACATAGAAGTCGTTTAAAACAATCTGAGTGGCAGCTGGAAAAGCTGTCCCATCAGTGAGGGCGAGCTCCTTTAGCACACGAGTGGCTAAGAAGGATGCTGGGGCAGTACCATATGTAACAGTGTTTAATTGATATTCTACCATTGGGTCTGAAGGAGAGTCTCTCCAAAATATTCTCTGTAAGTCACGATCTTCGTGATCTACAAGAATCTGTCTGTACATTTTACTCAGTTCAGCTGCAAACGCTATCAAGTGAGTACGGAACCGAAGCAAAATAGAGAACAAATCCTGCTGAATTACAGGGCCCACCAACAAGGTATCATTAAGGGAGCACCCAGACGTAGTAACCATCGAAGCATCAAATACCACTCTGAGCTTTGTAGAAGTACTGTGCGGCTTGAAAACAGGATGATGGGGAATGTAGTAAACTTCACCATCAGTCGGGTGGGGGGCGACTTGCATATGGTTTAAGGCTAGATATTCATGCATGAATTCAGTGTATTCTAACCTTAACTCAGGGTTACGAGCCAAACGTCTTTCGAGAGAGTGAAAACGATTTAATGTAGCGTAGCGAGAGGCACCTAGAGGCTCCGAGTCTACCTTGCGAGGGAGTCTAACCACAAATCTACCATCGTCTTGGCGAGTGGTAGTAGCAACAAAGTGTTCTTCACATATGGATTCGTCAAAAGACAACACTGGGGTTTCAACTTCTTCAACGTTCCAAAACGCTTCCAGCTGTTGTTCTACATGAGGGCGTGAGAGTGTAAGTGCTGATACCACGTGCGATGGTTGCGAGGTGCTTGCACTGGGCAGCCTCTCAGAAAACACCCAACCCACAGAGGTATTTTGAATGATGGGCAAATCACCAACTGGTATGATTTTACCAGGGCATAACAGGTCAAAGAAATATTCTGCACCAAGAACAAGGTCAATAGATTTAGTGCAATTGAAATCAGGATCAGCTAAATCAATATGTGATGGAATGTTCCATTCAGAGGTGTCGAAACCAGCAGCGGGTAGCTCAAGTGCAATATTGGGAACCACGAGACATTCAAGCTTAGCAGACCAATTAGTAGCACAGGCAGAAACGTTCACATCAGCAACAACAGTAGCAGTGCTTTGATTTTGACCAACACCGCGAATGTGTACCTTTATAGGTTTGGTGTGGAGTCTTAATTTCTTAATTAAGTGTGACGAAATTAAGTTACAATCTGATGCAGAGTCAAGTAGTGCAGTGACAGGTACACGTAAGTCATTGCCAGCTAATATATTCAACTTGGCAGTGGGTAATAGCGTCCTTGAAAATTGATTGTCACGAGCGACGTTACTGCAACTAGTGTTTACCACGTTAGCATGAGCTTGAGAAGCATCATTACTAGTGCCACTGGAGGGCTCATAGTGAAGAAGAGTGTGGTGTTTTCGGGAACAAGTGTTACAAGAGTACTTCGAACATTGATGATTAGGCTCGAAATTACGCAAACAATTATAACATAATTTTCGAGACCTGACAAAATCCCATTTGGCTGTGGACGAAAGTTTAATAAAGGTACCACATTTCGACAATTGGTGATCAATGCTCCTACAATATGTACAACGAAATTTGGTAGTAGTTAACATGGGTTTCTGAGGCGAATGACCTTCAGTTTTATGTTTGGGTACAGCAGTATGTAATGCAGGTCTGAACCCATTCTTTTCAGTTATTTCCAGTACCTTGCATTTTTTCTCTAAGAAGCTAACCAAGTCCTGGAGAGTGGGAATTCTCCCTGAATCAACATGATTCTCCCATTCACGGATGCTATCATTATCTAGTAGCTCCAATATAAAATGTGACAATAACAAGTCTTGAAGGAGAACCCCGTTAAAGTCCAAAGCTTCTAACGCATTGACATGAGAAACAAAGTGGTCGATGATGGCACGCAAGGACACTGAATCATTACCGCATGCAGGGGGCTTGAAAAGCTTGGTGACATGGTTATGCGCTATGAGCCTAATGTTATTGTATCGAGTTGTCAGAAAGTTCCATGCAACCATAAAGTTATCATCTGACACAGTAATGTTCTTTAGGAGGAGCTTGGCCTCCCCACTAAGACTAGAATTAAGGTAGTAGAACTTAACAATATCAGAAAGAGCATGGTTATCAATTACTATGGCCTTGAAGCTATCTCTGAAATTCAGCCAGTCTGTGAAGTCGCCACTGAACTGCGGAATTTGAATTTCAGGCAACTTTATATGCGCTGCAGCTACGTTAGCATTAGGAAATTGTGCACTCTGCAAATTATTCAAAGGGTTATCACTGTCTGTAGTGTTGGATTTTTTGAAATTGTCACAATGTAGTTTAATTTTAACCATCAACTCAAAATACTTATCTTCGAAGTCACAACGTTCGGCTATTTCTTCGTCGATATTGTCTGTAATATCCTCTAAAGCGACTTGCGCTTCGTTAAATTGTTTATAAATTTCCTCGCATTTGTGTTTGCGTAAAACTAACATTTGATATTGCTCTTCTGTAATGTCCTGAAAGTTGCTAATTACTTTTTCTTGTGAGGTAAGCATGCCCTTAGCGACTGCACGCTTCCTAACTAAAAGTCTCTTTTCGGCATCCTCCATAATGAGTTTAGGATTGCCCGCCTAGATGTAATTACCAGAGTTGCACACCTAACTAACACAACCAACTAACTAACACAAAAAATAAACACTGAGACAATGGTCTCGATTAAGTTGTAAACAAACATCTGAACATAGAATACTGTATTGTGTCCTTGGGAAGTTAATGGGAACGTATACAATTTAAATTTATGGCCTTCCTGGTGAAATAGCAAGAAACAAGGGCCCAACATGGCCAAAACAATGCTTAATAATTCATTCAAAGTAGTAAACAGCTCAATATCCGGCCCGGAGGACCAAATAATGTATTGGCCAACGCGGGAAGGTCAACAACCCACCATGAGTATTCTGGTAATAGTGGACAATGTATAAAGGTTTGTTGGCCAAAGCATTAGATAAAGATGTAATGATAAAAGGAGTTGACTTTACAAAGGTCGCATGACAATTTAGCAAACATGTGGAGGACCAGACAATATTATTGTCACCAAATAAGGAGGTCCAGGAAGGCATAAAGGACACAACACCACCAATAACTAATAATAAGATATATTATCAAATAGGTGGCACATAAAACAAATACTCAAAGGTGGCACATAAAACAAATACTCAAAGGTGGCACATAAACATATGAGAAACACTGGCACAAATTTACACAATTGAAGAAGCACTCGCATGGAGTTAACACACGTTAAGTCTTGAGCCTAAAACACATATATTGTCTTGAACGTAGCTGCAGATCAGTACATCATAGAACGGCATGCAATACACGGCGGTTCCAAAGAATGATATAGTTTAAATATGCAACACAAGTGGAGTTGCAACAAATAATGAATAAACAGGTCGCATGGAACGAGAATGTGTCGTCGAACCAGGACTGACTTACAGTGATGCGCCGATACCACAAGCCCAAAAAATGAATTGTTAA
This sequence comes from Meconema thalassinum, assembly GCA_946902985.2. Lineage (NCBI taxonomy): Eukaryota > Metazoa > Arthropoda > Insecta > Orthoptera > Tettigoniidae > Meconema > Meconema thalassinum. The sequence continues at coordinate 181,637,343 of OX336395.1, forward strand.
TAAAACAAATTATGTGTGAAACGCAGGAAGTCAAAGTAGTTGCTGTCATACAAATACCGGGATATGCCAATCGCACGGCATTGTCACAATAGTAAAGCAGTTTAGCCTAGCGTCAACCTCCATTTAGTGATGATGCAGGAAGATGGTGCCTGGACTTGTAACACATGCTTCCAGACAAACAATGAATTACTTATCACACGAAACAACATCATTATTCATACGCGTGAAGACAAATTGTTAGGCAGTAGATGAAGATGGAAGTAAACACATTACAACAAACTATCCGACGCCGCGGATTGAAGAATTCGTCGACATGGCGCGTAGCAACATCAAGCATGGTTTGATGAGACCGAAAATCACCATAATGTCACTGCCCTAACAAAATATGAATCATGTGCATAGGACATGATTGCTAAGCACGGTTACTATGAAGATAGCACCAATTATAGAAATGATTAGCTGGATATTCGTTGATATATCACAACCAGCGTTGAAGCACAACATTCCGTCATGGCTGCAGACTTAGAGAACGAAGAAGAAACACGTGATTGGTCGCCACAAACAGCAAGGAGGCCTCTGATAGGCTGGAAGCAGCCAATCACAGTAGAGAGTTCAAAAACAAGTCGGAGGCCTCTGATAGGCTGACAGCAGCCAATCACAGTAGAGAGTTCAAAGACAAGTCGGAGGCCTCTGATAGGCTGAAAGCAGCCAATCACAGTAGAGAGTTCAAAAACAAGTCAAAGAGAATAAAGAAGAATCAATGTGGCCAACTTAGGATACCAAAATACCTTCTAAGCAAAAATATCCTACTGGAAACACGGCAGTGGGAATACTACATGTAATCAAAACAAATGAATCATGACAACTAACCAACATAAACAAAACTAACTTGACAATGAATAAATGCAATGAAGACAAATAATAAATATATGTACAACCACACAGAGTGGAAACAAATAGGGAAACACAAAACTGGTTTGCCAAGACAGTGGCCGAACCAGAGGAAAAGACAAGAAACCTATACTTCAATATTTTAATTTGGCTATTTTTTCAGGTGTTATTGTGACTCACATGCTGAAATTGACCGGAAGCCAAATTGACTCCGATCCATGCAAGATTCACATTTCTTATTTATTCTAGAGTGTATGATCCGGAGGAAAATTTTGATTACGTGAGACATCAATCTAATGATATGGTAGTCATCAGAATGAGATGAGTTGAACTTCTTCGGCAGTGGCAGTTCAGCATGCATCCGACTACTCCACCGAAGCCTTATTTACCAACCAATTTAGTTTGGCATATATCGATGTTGACCGAATGAATGTTATCATTCCGTTGCTGTTTTGGGATGCCAGAAGATTTAAGGAATGAATACAAAGGTATGTCATTAGCCACCACCACCACCACCACCACCACCACCACCACCACCACCACCACCACCACCACCACCAACAACAACAACAACAAAGATGATGATAAATAAATGAGGCAGTGACCAGAAATTAGTAGTGTATAAGTGAGAAAGCCCCGGTCACGAAAACCAAGATTAACGGCCTATGGGACCCGATACGCTGACCATGCGTCACCCCGATATCTGCAGGCCAAATGACTGTAGTGCCAGGGGTTATTATAAGTGAGAAACCACATATTGTCCCCAAACAGGCAAGAGCTACAAGAGGTCCTCAACAACCTACAGCTTTGGGCTGAGGAAAATGAGTTCATCATCAACCTGAAGAAGACTAAGTATACGGCCTTCCGAAAAGGATGCCAACTAGCCATGGAAAATAGACTGACCCTTGGAGAAGAAGAAATCACCTCAGTCAATCTCTACAAGTTCTTTGACATCACCCCCTTCAGAATCCATAATAAAGGAATGAACAACAGCGGCCATCAGAGAAATGTATGATTTTAAAACCCTCACCAAGCTATCACTACAAAACAACAATGATCCTCTTTCATGCAAAAATAACCTCTATCATATCTTACGGCATAGAGCTGATATAGGAGAGGCTAACTACATCCGATTTAACCACAATAGAAAAAGTGAAGTTTAGTTTCATCAAGAGAGCACTTGGAGCAGCAAGAACATCACCATCCAGACTGATACTGTATAAGTGCTAATAAGAGAACCCTTCTTCATCAAAGAACTCCGATCTAAATTACTCTTCCCATCTACCAAACCAATGGAGAAACTGCTCGAGGCAAGACAACAGAAACAGCGGACATGCCACTGGATTTCTATGCAACAGAAGCGATGACAAACAGAAAATGGACAGAATGATAATAATAATAATAATAATAATAATAATAATAATAATAATAATAATAATAATAATAATAATAATAATAATATCGTATGGTCTCGGGTGCCGGGTGAAAGCTTTGTTATTTGACACCCAAAGGGTAGCCTGCATGTCGAATTTCGTTGTTCCTTGAAGCACTATGAAAGTCAAGGAAGTCTAAGCTCCTTGAACACTATAGCACTTTCTAGTAGAGAAATAAGGAACTTTGTGTTGGCGGAAACTCCCGAGATTAATTTTGCCATTATGAACACTGCCTATTGAATTCAAATGGGTTCTTTGACATGGTGTCGTAATTTTTGCCGCCTTTCAAAAATTACTTACCACGGCCAGGAGCGAACCTGAAAGCTTGGGGTTAGTAGACCGACACGTTGACCACTCACCCACCGTGGCAAGCTAATGGACAAAAGAAAACCAAGAACTAAGACATGTGACAACAAGACTAGCTATCCATGGCTTCCACCGCAAAATATGCAAAAATGTAGAATATCATGAATCCAACAAACTGCCATTTGTGGCTCTTCAGTCGGAAATATGACTATGCCCAATGAATGGGTGGGGTACGAAGTACCGCTACTGTATAAATATGTAAATTCACTCCTGGAAAATATTAAATGTATTTATTTATTTATTTATTTATTTATACTATGGCTTTTAGTGCCTGGAGTGTCCGAGGACATGTTCGACTCGCCAGAGGCTGTAGCTGCTTCAAGCGGACACCCATAGGGTGAGCTACAAGTTCCATTCAATTTCTAGTAGTTCCAACTTTTGCTACCAGATGTCAATGATACCTAGTGGTGAATGTTCGAACTTTGATAGAGCGTTACAACGAAATCTAACCTAGAAATGTATCTCCACACAAGTTCAGTCTGTGGAAGGATCTTTTACATGCCATAAATCTATTACATGGGACCGCCGGCTTTACTTCCCCTCCGTAGGAAGGCATACTGAAGGATTTTAACGCTCTTAAAAAATCCGACGACTTCAGCCGGGTTTGAACCCGCTATCTTGGTCACAGCAGTTCAGCATGCTACCAACTTCGCCACCGAAGCCGCTATTATATGTCATCATCATCATCTTGCACAGTTTCCAGCCACTGGCCGGGTCTGTTTGGAACACAAGCCTCTCCAACGTCTTCTGTCTTCCCACCATCTCTCAGCCTCCACCCTTGTCCAGTCTTCTCCTCTCTTCTTCACGCTTTCTTCCACCCCCTTCAGCCACCTGTCTCTCGGTCTTCCTCTCGGTCTCTTTCCTTCCCACATCGTCTCGTGTATCCTCCTGGGTATCCTCTTCTCCACCATTCGTTTTACATGTCCATACCATCTAAGTCTAGATTTCTCTATACCATCCTGTAATGGTTCCTCCTTCATTAATTCTCTGGTCCTCTCATTTCTTATTCTGTCCATCTTTGTAGCTCCAATACTGCTTCTCAAGAACCTCATCTCACTGGCCTGTATTTTGCTCTTCTCCCTTCCTTTCATAACCCAGGTCTCCGAGGCATACGTCAGGATAGGGACATAGTACGTCCGATACATGATCTTTTTGCTGTTCTGAGGGACATCCTTGCTCCATAACATGCTTCTCACACTCCTCCGGAACGCTTCTGCTGTCTCCCCCGCTCATTTATTTCTCTATCGTTTCTTCCATTATCATGTATGAACTAAATCAATACAGTAATTCAATTTTTATTTGCACCATATTATACACAAAATTTGATGGTGAAGCATTGCCATACTCTGCTGCCATAACACATGATGTGGAATAAAGAGTACATGATCCTACAGTTGGTGATTCAGGGGAATATCTCAGGCCAAAGGAGACTTGGCCGATGGAGAATCTCATGACTGAAGAAGCTCAGGGACTGGCTTGAGATGAACATGACCCTTTTCCGTGTGGCAGACTCCAAAACTAGAACAGAAATGATGACCATCAACTTTCTATAGAAGACGGCTTGACAAGAAGCAGAAGGAGAAGAATACTTATATAAGGGTACACACATCTTAAACAATATGTAGGCTATGATAAAACTGAGCAATGTTTCTAGGTTTATGCTGTGTCTTATGTGGGGTTTTGCCTAGGAACACCCAGATGTACTCATCAGCAGGCTCTTGATGTCCGTGCCCGGACCCTCACAGGAGTATTGAACTGTGCACTTCGATTTCGAACGTCGTGACCCTTCACGTAATTCTGTTAACAATTCCCCGCAATACACCGCGATCTTCTGCTGTGTGCATTAATTTCTGAAGTGTCAGACTATCTGGTCAAGCTAGAAAATCATTCCAATTACAGGAATATGTGAAAAAGAACCTGAAATAAATTACAATACATGTGATGAAGATTTATATATATTGTTACGGGCCATAGGAGAAGAAGAAGAAGAAGAAGAAGAAGAAAACTAAGTGGTTTTCTTTTTCACATATTTCAGTAATTGGAATGATTCTATGTTGACCAACTGAATGCTATAATATTAAGGCACGGTGGGTGAGTGGATAGCGTGTCGGTTTACTAACCCCAAGATTGCAGGTTTGACCTGGCCATGGTAGACTAAGTGATTTTTGAAAGGCGGCAAAAATACGACACGCATGTCATACGATGGTGGCATGTCAAAGAACCCATTTGAATTCAGTAGGCCGTGTTCATAATGGCAAAATTAATCTCGGGAGTTTCCGCCAAAACAAAGTTCCTCATTTCTCTACTAGAAAGCGCTATGGTGTTCAAGGAGCTTAGATATTTAACCTCCTTGACTTTCATAGTGATTCAAGGAACAACGAAATTCGACATGTAAGCTACCCTCTGGGTGTCTCTGGGTGTCAAATTACAAAGCTTGCACCCGGCACCCGAGGCCATACGATATTATTATTATTATTATTATTATTATAAGACAATGTTAGAAGGAACAAAGGAAGGAAGAGGAACGATAAAACTACATGGGGAAAGTCTAGAAGTGGTTAAGAGTTTCAAGTATCTGGGAAATATGATCGCAGAGGAAGGAAGGATAAAGGAGGAAATAGGAAGGAGAATACAAAATGCAAGCAATTTTTATCAGAGTGTAAGGGGCATTGTTTGGAACCGAGACGTCCCAAACAAATGAAAAAGGGCACTATATTCAACCTATTACCAGCCTATTCTAACATATGCAGCTGGAATATGTACTACTACAAAAGGAGAGGAGAGTAGAATACAAGCAGTGAAGATGAAATTTCTAAGAGGCATAGAGGGAAAGACCCAGTGCTGGATTACCCATTAGGCTCGACTTAGCCCAAGCCTTGGGCCCCCAATTATCTGGGGCCCCCAAAACTTTATTCCGAAGATTTAGAAAATTTGTATCCAGAACTGAGACAGTTCCAGCATTATATTAAATTACAATGTCTTTTAAAAACTGAGTTCACTCATTCTGAACTTTACCAAATTCTTATTCGACACAAGCTTGAGTCTATTTTTCCGAACGTTGAAATTGCTTTTCGCATTTTTCTGACCCTCATGATAACGAATTCTTCTGCGGAGCGCTCGTTTTCAAAATTGAAAAGGATCAAAAGTGCGCAAAGAAGTATCATGTCACAAGAACGATTAGACATGCTAAGTTTAATGTATATCGAGTCAGATGTTATGCGGGAAATTGATGTTGATGACATTGTAGAAGATTTCATTGACCGAAAAAAAAATTGATTACATTTTACAGAAGTAAAAAATAGTATGATTTGTTAAATTGTTCATCAAATCATCTGAAATGTTTTCAAATAACGATGATCGTTTCAATAGAAATGTTTGTATATGTATGTATACATGATTTAATAAAAAAAAGTGTATTATTTATCTTGAGAAAAAACTGTTATATATACTTTATTAAATATACAGGTGCTAAAAAATAAACAAATATTTGAAAAAAATAAAGGGGCCCCAAAAATCTGAGGGACTTGGGCCTCATTTTACCTTAATCCGGCACTGGCAAGACCGGAAGAGATAGAGTTAAAAATGAAAAGATAAGCAAAAGGACAGGAATCTTGTAGCTGCAGGACAGGATAGAGACAACAATGTTAAAGTGGTATGGTCACATGATGAGGATTGGAGAGGAGAGAGTACCAAAGAAAGCTTTTTCCGAAAATATGACAGGAAAGAGACCACGAGGAAGACCCCGAAAGAGATGGACGGATACAGTCTGGGAGTGCATAGAGAAGAGGGGAAGAAAACTTGAAGATGTACTTTAAAAAGGAGAGGAGTGGTGGAGAGACAGGCAACGACGGAGGTCTTTAACCCTCTCGCTGCTCGCGCCAAAAGTGCCAAAGCCGATTGAATCGGCGCGCTGTTTATCTAATATTTGTAGATTTCTGTAGGCATATGTCCGTGATTATTTCATACTGTTGGAAAGGTGAGGTTCCAAGCTTGCCTGTGCGGTGTCTACTTTTTTGCTTCGAAGTCCGTTACGCGATAGGTTTGAGTTTGTATTCACGCCCTCCCTTACCGCTCCCCCAATCACGCATGTTCCCGCCAAAATTGCGGTACAGTTGTTTTCTGCCAACAGATGCATCTAAGAACTTTATGCAGCTGGAAACCTAGTGTTTCTTAGAATATGACTCTAAGGGTCCTTAATTTAAACTCAAAATTGATTTTTTACAAAAAAAAATTGAAAAATTGAACAATTATCAGAAAGACCTCCATTAAAAAGGTTTAGATGCAGTATTTACCTTTCCGAACATAATGTATAAAAGAATGAGGTATTGGTTATAAAACAAAGCAAAAATAGACTAATGATTCTGTCCTTGAAAGTGTGGTATTTATGACTTTTTTGAATAGTCTGCATGACCATTGAAAATGGCTTGGCACTAAGAGGGTTAATTTACAACCCGACCCAGGAAGCTGGAAACGGGAAATGAAGATGATGAAGAATAAGGCAACACTGAAAAATGGCTTCAAAGCCATCTTTCTCTGAAGAGTTGGGCTTGAAAGCAATAATGTCGATTCTCCGCTTCCTGCCTTTAGTTGCTACATCATGCGCCTGTATAACACTTCTTCTTCTTCTCTACTTTTTCTTTAGCATTTGTCCCACAAATTAGCAGGGTCTTCTTTTTTGGTTCTCTTTCACCATATTACGCAATTCCGTGCCATGTCAGGATGAAGTCGGGCAATTTTTAGATCGTCATGTATGGTGTCAAGCCAACGCTGTTTCGGTTGTCCTATTGGTCTCTTCCCTATCCAATCCAGTGTGTGCAACTGTTGTTTCAGCAGCTCGTAAGACTTGTCCATGCCAGCAGAGACTGCTTTCCCTCCTCTTTTCAACAATTGGCGCTACTCCATATCGCTTGGGAATGTTATTATTACTGTGTCGAGCCAGATGTCCATCTGAGCATCTTTGTCTCCATCACACCAAGTTGCTGGTCCAACTCCTTAGTTGAAGGCCAGTATTCTGCCCCATACAGAGCAATAGGATGGACCATGGAACAATGAACTTTAGGCTTTTGCCGGTCTGGAATCTTCTTATCACATAAGACAACTGATAAAGAGCACCAGCCATGCGCTGCCCACGCGATGTGATATTTCAGATCTGAGGTTCCCATCTGCAGTAATAGTCGAGCCAAGATATTTAAATGACCTGTATAACAATGCGACTGTATAACTATTGTCTTGGAGTTCAGTTTAGTTTGTCTGGCTAATGGCAGGTTTACTCTTTCTCTTTACTCTTAATGTTTCATTAGGTAATAGAGGTCCGAACAACAGAAGGCCAAAGATAAATGGAATGACTTTAATCACTGAGAGACCCAGTGCACAGTACGGCAGTGCAATATTTGCTTAACCAGGCCTGAATATCTCGTCTGCAAACTTAACTGTAGATAACGACACAGAAATACAGACCGCAGCAACAGAGTCCTATACAGTAACATCCATGTACAAACCTCCAAATAATGCATTTAATTTCAAAGAACCAGATAATTTCTATTCGCAACCAGTGAAGTTGGTCATGGGAGACTTTAACTGCCACAGTATATCATGGGGTTACAGAGAAACAGACCAGAGTGGAGAAGACCTTGAAAACTGGGCAGAATGCACGGGCCTGAAGCTAATACACGATCCAAAGCTACCATACTCTTTCAGGAGTGGAAGATGGGGCCGTGTATATAACCCAGATAATATCTTTGCAAGTGAAAATATTGCCCACCAAGTGAAGAAAGAAATGGGAGACCCAACTCCAAGGACACAACATCGAGCAATCATCTGCACTAGAGAAGCAGTCATCAAACCCAAGTAAACTACCTTCCAGAGAAGGTTTAACTTTAAACGAGCAATGGGATAAACTCTCTGAGGAACTTGACTCCAAAATCCTTGAACTGGACCCTTCTCCAGAGAAATATGACTCCTTTATAAAGCTGGTCAAAGCTGTCTCACGTAGGTACATACCTCGTGGATGTAGAACAACTTATATACAGGCACTAGACAAAGATACAAAAACACTTATGAATAAATTAGAACTCCTCTTTTAAGATGACCCATTTTCTGAAGAAACAGTACAGGCTGGTGAAGACCTGATACTAGCCATATCAGCTACAAGGAAAGAAAAATGGTGTGATCTCATGATGCAGCTTGATATGAAACAAAACAGTAGAAAGGCATGGCAATTGCTGAAGAACCTTGGAAATGAGCCAACAACTACTCCCTCGGCCATTCCTGATATAGCACCTAACCAGATAGCGCAGCAGCTATTGTTGAATGGCAAAGTTAATAAAAAATCTGCAACTCCAAAGATCCAGAGAATTACTGAGGAGAATAACTATATTGGCACAGCTTTCTCACTGGAAGAATTAGAAACCGCAATATGCTCAATGAAGAACAATAAAGCCGCTGGATTATATGACTTGAGGATGGAACAAATAAAAATGTTTGGACCAGCAACCAGGAAGTGGATCCTAGATATGATGAACACCCGTGTATCAAGATTGCAAATACCAAAGATCTGGAGAAAAACCAAAGTTGTGGCCCTACAGAAACCTGGGAAACAGCCAACAGATGCCAAAAACTTCCGACCGGTATCGCTCCTATGCCATCTCTATAAAGTTCTAGAGAGAATGATCCTCAATCGAATCTCAGAGCAAGTTGACAAAACTCCGATTAGAGAACAATCGGGCTTTCGTCCCGGGAGGTCGTGTTGTGGACAGTCCTTGAACCTGACACAACACATAGAAGATGGATATGCACGCGGGCAGATCACCGGTGTCGCCTTTCTTGACCTTACTGCCGCATATGACACCATCAATCACAGGACTCTATTAACGAAGATCTATGCCATCACGAAAGACTTCCACCTAACACAGTTTATAAGATGTCTGCTACAAAACAGACGTTTCTTTGTTATCCTACAAAACAAAAGGAGCCGATGGAGGACACAGAAAAATGGTATCCCACAAGGAAGTGTGCTAGCCCCACTGTTGTTTAATATGTACACTAATGACCAGCCAATTCATCCTGTCACAAAATCTTTCATTTACGCAGACGACACAGCAATTGCTGCCCAAGGGACAACTTTTGAGGAGGTTGAAGGAAAACTCACAACAGGTCTTAAAGCACTATCTGCCTATTATGATAGCAACTACTTGAAGCCGAACCCTTCCAAAACACAAGTGTGTGCATTCCACTTACGGAACAGAGAGGCTTGGAGGAAACTGAGAATAACCTGGAGAGGTCAACAACTAACCAACTGTGACACCCCAAAATACCTGGGAATAAAGTTGGACCGTTCCCTCACCTTCAAAGACCACTGCACAGATACAAAAATGAAAGTTTGTGCTAGGAATAACATTATTAGGAAACTGACCGGCAACAACTGGGGAGCACATCCAGATGTCCTCCGCACATCCGCCCTTTCTCTGTGCTTCTCCGCTGCTGAATATGCAGCACCTGTATGGCACAACTCGAGCCATGCCAAACAGGTAAATATTGCCCTAAATGAAACAGGACGGATTGTAACAGGCTGCCTGGGGGCAACCCCTGTTGAAAAAATATACCACCTAATGGGCGTAGCACCTCCAGATATCCGAAGAAGAACGGCAGCTGAAATAGAAAGAAAGAAGCAGGAGACGGACCCAAAACACCCCCTATTTGGAAGTGAACATCAACTACCAAGACTGAAATCGAGAAAAAGTTTCCTCCAGACGACACAACCAATTCAGACACCACCTGCAAACCGTCGGATACAACTCTGGCGTAGCTCATCATCAGAGAAATATTGGGACAACCCCAAAGAAGAACTTGCTGCAGGTCATCACTTCCCATACGAGACATGGAAGGTCCTTAATAGACTGAGGACTGGAGTATCTCGGAGTAAGGTGAACATGAAGAAATGGGGATTCAGCTCAGAGGACGAACTATGTGAGTGTGGTGAACATCAAGACCACCAGCACCTACTCAACTGCAGGAAACTATCAGAACCTGTCTCCATGGACGATCTGGTAGCCGCCAGTGATAAGGCAGTTCGTGCAGCGGAATTCTGGGCATCACGTGGAATATAAAGATGCACATATACTTTGTAATCTTTCTATATATATATTTATAATATGTTATGTTCTGGACACGTATAAATAAATAAATTAGGTAATAATAATAATAATAATAATAATAATAATAATAATAATAATAATGATAAAGATAATTGTCAGATTCTAGCAAGTTATTTTGAGAACCACCTCAACTGTGAGGCTCCAGTGACCCCTTTCGTTTATGAAATAAATCCAAACATCCACCACGATTCGTCCCCACCTACAAAGGCTGAAATCACGAAGATAATCCAAGAGCTGAAGGACAACAAGGCACCGGGTGAAGATTTGATAATTGCTGAACTGTGGAAACATGCAGGGGAAAAGGCAATCGACAAGCTTGTTGCAATTATTCAAGAGGTCTGGGAGAGCGAAAAACTCCCAAGTGGATGGACCTCTGCCGTAATTCATCCACTACATAAGAAAGGGGAGAAAACCGATGTGAACAATTACCGTGGCATCTCTCTTCTGTCAATAACTTACAAGATCCTCTCAAAATCTCTACAGAATAGGGCGGAACAACAAATCGATCCACAACTGGGGGAATACCAAGGGGGTTTCAGAAAGGGACGGTCATGTGCTGAGCAGATTATGAATCTGAAGTCCGTCCTTTCATATCTGAAAATCAGGAACAGGGAATTCGTGGTGACCTTTGTTGATTTTAGAAAAGCGTACGACTCAATTGATCGAACCACCCTATTGCAAATCCTTGAAGAGTTTGGCTTAGATAACAAGACACAATCAATTTTCCAGCAAACCCTGACCAACACCACCTCCAAAGTGAAGTTCAGAGGAGAGTTGTCCGATGCCTTTGAAATCAGGACAGGAGTGAGGCAAGGAGACGGACTCTCACCTCTACTCTTCAACTGTGTTTTAGAAAAGGTCATCCGAGAATGGCGGAAGGAAATGAAAAATTCAAGGGTAGAAAATGGGGTAAGGCTAGGGTACAAGTATATGAATCTTACGATCGACTGTCTAGCCTTTGCAGATGATCTAGTGATCTTTTCAGATTCCATTGATACGGCAGAAGAACAACTTAACCAACTGAAAAATCAAGCACTGAAGGCTGGGCTTCAAATCTCCTTTGAGAAGACACAATTCATGACAAACATAAAATCAGCGCCCAGGGAACTGGAGGTCGGACTAGGAAAAGTTCAGAAGGCAGAAAAGTTTAAATACCTCGGTGAATGGATAGAGCCTAACCTATCAGAGAAAGAAGCCTTCGTGTCACGCATTAATAAAATGGAAATGGCATACAACCTGACTAAAGACATCTACAATATGAGATCGATATCCTTAAACGCCAAAATTAGACATTACTGCACTGTTATTCGACCAGAGGCTCTGTATGCGGCAGAGACTCTAACAATGAACAAGAAAGGTCTAATGGAAAAACTAGAGGCGAAAGAAAGGAAGATTTTGAGGAAAATCCTGGGTCCTATCAAAGAAAACAGCGAGTACAGAAGGCGTCACAACCACGAATTATACAAGCACGTGGAGAAGATCAGTGACACGATTCGAAAAAGAAGGATTGCCTTTTATAGCCACGTGACACGAATGAGCCCAGGCAGGATATCAAAACGGATATTGACGTACTTTCAGGATAAGAAAACCAAAGGGGCATGGTTCACGGAAGTTGAGAAAGATCTACGTGAAATGGAAATTTCCCCTAACAATATCCAGGAGCGTGTTCCACTTCAGGAAAAACTACGTACGCACAAAGGTTTCCAGGAAAAGCCGAAGCTGAAGACAGGGAAGGTGTGGTCCCAAGAGAGAAAAGAACAACACCGGAGACGAATGCGGGAACACTGGGCGGTAGTTAAAGCTCGGAAGAAGAGACAGTTGAACTGACGTGGTCCCTAGTTGGCCGAATCGAAGAAAGAATAATAATAAGAAGAAGAATATCGTAAGGCCTCGGGTGCCGGGTTCAAGCTTTGTTATTTGACACCCAAAGGGTAGCTTGCATGTCGACTTTTGTTGTTCCTTGAAGCACCATGAAAGTCAAGCTTCTTGAACACTACGTATAGTGCTTTATAGTAGAGAAATGAAGAACTTTGTGTTGGCGGAAACTACCGAGATTAATTTTGCCATTATGAACACGGCCTACTGAATTCAAATTGGTTCTTTGACATGCCAACATCGTATGACATGCGTATCTTGATTTTTGCCGCCTTTCAAAAATCACTTACCACGGCCAGAAGCAAACCTGCAAGCTTGGGGTTAGTAGACTGACACGTTAACCACTCACCCACCGTGGCAAGCTTCATTAGGTCATAAGATTTATAAATCTTTATGATATCAATTTCCTCTTCTAATTTTACCATTTACTGCCCCTTCCAATGCTCTTTTCACCAAACTATTTTCTCTCGTGCAATGTCTAATCCAATTCATTTTTCTTTTTCGTATCTTTTCTAACACCATTCTTTCTTTTTCTATTTTCTGCAATACGGGTACCTCTTGACTTCTTATTTCTTCTTCCCAACTTATTCTTTCCATCCACCTCCAAATGCACATTTCTAGAGCCTCTATTCTTCTTTTCTAAGTGTCCAGGTTATTGGACAAGTACATGCACCTAACATCTGTTGAAAGAAGAAATTGTGGTAATTTAATAATAGACTGCTGCACATTTGAAAATGTTGTACATTTTGAGTATTTGGGTGTTCTCGTTAATAATAAAAATAAAGTGAGTGAATAAATAAACAGAAGGATTATTAATAGAAACAGAGCCTATTTTGCCAATCTGATACTCATTAAATCGCAATTTTTGTCGTATGAAACAAAACTCAAAATTTACAAAACCTTGATCAGACTAGTGTTAACTTATGGCTCGGAAACATGGAATATGTTTGTTCAGGATTGCAATAAACTTAGGGGGTTTGAGAGGAAAATAATACGCAGAATTTATGGTGCTGTATTGAATACAGCAGAATGGAGGATACGAACTAATAGAGAAATAGATGAAATCCTCAAAAGCAAAGACATTGTTCGATATATAAAATCTCAAAGAATACAATGGCTGGGCCACGTTGAAAGGATGGAAGACAAAAGAACACCAAAGATTATATATAAAGCCAGAATGGAAAGAAGACGACGCCCTGGTAGACCAAGGAATCGATGGAAAGATGAAGTGGAGGTGGACTTGCAAACAATGAACGTACGACCCTGGAGAACAGCTGTCCAAGATCGAGATCGTTGGAAATCTGTGGTTGGGGAGGCCAAAGCTCCCACCGGGCTCTAGTGCCAGATGAAGAAGAAGAAGAAGAGTGTTAAGCCTTGCTGTCACGGCCTGTGACTTGGCGAGCCTGGTCTGTAGTTTGCCCGACCTCACGCCGTGGGAACGCAAAGACTCGTTATTACTCGGGTTGGCTCGAGGTGGCTCAGCCTCCCGCATATTCTGGCACCTCAAGGGCTTAGGACTCAACGGATGACAAGCCTCAATACAGCTCGAGCACTCGTTTTCACGATCTGTTGTAGTTTGTTGCAGTTTGTGCTGGTTTATTCAGTTTTCTGAACCTTTAAGCCTTGTTCCTTGTTTTCAGTGCTTGATTACAGATATTTATGGATAATTATGGAGTGGTCCAATTTAGTGATCATGGAGTTTTTAGATCTGTACGAGGGAGAACCTTCTATCTGGAACCCGAAAAATGCTGACCACAAAGATAGAAACAAGATATATGATGCTTGGAAGCGAATCCAAGGTAGCATCAGCGTTGAGTGCTCGTTAAAAATCTGGCTTTGGTGGCTCTTCTAGACTTGTGGCCGCTCGAGATTTGCCAAGCCACGAGCCTTTCTGCTCCATGGGAACGGCTTGAGGTCGGAATACGACAGAGCACGACAGACCACAACAGTCTACAAGTCTGTGAGTAGGATCGCCAAGTAACAGGCCGTGGCTTTAGACCAGGGCCATCCAGTCATTGCGCTCAGGGAGCACGACCACGCTCAGAGGGCGCGACCGCACTCGGGGAGCACTGGGCAGTCAGACTAGAACTCCTTCCCCTACCACCACTACACTGTGGCAGCGAGGAGACCTGAGATAGACGGACGATGCTCAGACCACGCTGACTACAGTAGATACGTACGGTACGTACAGTCGTGCGGCCGACGGCTTCTGTGGCTTTGTTGACATCATATAGATAGGGCTGTTTTGCCATAATAAATATACCGCATAACATATCAAATGGCACTCCGATGTATGGAATGTGCAGGAATAGAACGCAAGTGTTAAGTAAAGAATATTGTGATTTAAACTGAAATGTAAACATATTAGAGAGGAAAATTCAACAACATTTTACCAATATGAACAGATAGTACAGATCTTGAGTGACTTTTGCTCCGTCGTTTCTACGAACTCTCAGTTTTGGAACTCTTCTCTAAATTGGGTTGACAATTTCTGGCCACAGCTATTCGTAAACAATTGCGCAAGTTTCTATCGCTCATCGGTGCACGATGTGTACTTTTGGTAAGCTTAAGAACCGAAAAGAAACGCTCACAAACGTACGTTGAGCCAAACATTGCTCACATCGCCGCGGAGGGCAGACCGCGTGCTCAACCAGCCAAGCTCCTCATACCACTATCGAAACTACTTTCCACCAAAGCGCTCGGAGCACTGGCTTACAGTGAGGCCGGAGCGCTGTGTGGATGGCCCTGCTTTAGACTGTTGGTTTTAAGGGGAGACTCCACTGAATAATTTAACTTCTCTCCTAATGTATCGATTTCAAATTAATTTTGTGATCATATATTGAACCCGAGGGGGTTATGCTGACTGATATCGAACGTGTATCTCAGAGACTGTGATCTCAGAATAAAGGTTCCACCAGGGAACGAACCCGAGATCTGTTGAGGGAGTTTCATTGTAAAAACCCCTAGAGGAAAATATATATTTAATCACTGGTGTGATTTCAGTTGATAATGACATTATTTATTAAAATAATGCAGGGAAAAGGAGCGGAATGCAGCATTATTGGACTACTTGGAGTAGGCTATGCTGGACTTAGAACGCAGAAGTAGAGAGTTTGACGTTTTACTAATAGGCCCAGAATAGTAGAAGGAGACTCTTGGAGCCGTGTCAATCTCGCTGACCTAGTTAAGTCGTCTGCAAGGGGTCGGGGGGTTGAATAATGACCAGGTTCTTCCCCGTTTGAGAAGGAACATGAGAGTGGGATGAGAAGATCCCAAGGAAAATCATTGATTACTCGTAATTGGAGTAACGCAATGACATGAGAGTTGCACACAGGTGAATCTTTAGCCAGGAGGCTAATTTTAGAGCCTTTAATCTGCTAAATTGACGCATATTTAATGGAGTGCGTAGGGACACAGGACGATGGATGTTCGCGGCTGGGTTTGACGATGTCGTCAGGGATTCCCACTGAAACCGCGTCCCCAATCCATGGGAAAAGCAATTAATATTAATTAATTGGCCGATCGATCCTTCAGCACGCAGATAGTTCTGGGATCAGTGAAGAAAAAGGAACCCGATGAGCATTGTTTCGAGACCAGAATCACGCTGGGAGAGGAGTTGAGATAGCGCGGGAAATTTAGCTCCACTTTTTGTGTGAAACCAATATAAGTGAGTCGACCCTTAGCAGAAGACAGTCGTCAGACAGTCGGAGACAGTGGTAGTTTTTGAACAGACTCGAGCGCGGAACGTATGTCGGTCCGGCTCAGGAAAGGACGCTCAAACAAAGACTTGAACATTTGAGTGTTAACCATTATATTCACCGCACATCGTAATGCACCAAGTGAGAAGATAATCATGCATGGTCATGAAATAATAAGAAGTACGGTAATCAACGAACGTTATTGTGTGAAATGCGTATTACCGAAGTCAAGGAAGGAGGCCCGGACTTCAACTTGGGAAGCCGCGCAGTAAAACCTTTAGAAAGCTTTATTAAGGAAAGTCGTGCTGCAGGTGATGTCAGCAGTACGAACAATGGTTTGTGTTCACATAGGAACTACCGTGTGATATAAGTTGCAGAACTATTGAAGGTAATAAGCTGTGTAAAAATTATGTACAATGTTAAGCGCAGTGTATAATGTATAGACTGGTTATACATGTCTTATTACGCTGGAATGCGCTTGGAGAAACTTTATGAAGCATTTGGTAATATCTTAGAATACCAAATACTAACGCTTGGGACGGAAATTAGCATATTTATGCAAAGCATGAAGTTTACCGTAGGATTATTGATAGACTGTTGGTGAATTCCGGAGGCAGATGAACCAGACTTTCAATCAGGAGTTGGTAGGAGCACGGAAGATGCCGTCGACACCTGCAATTCTGATATTTTGCCGGGGAGTTCAACCAACGAAAAGTGTAAAAAGTGACGTGTGTTATGTGTAAATAATATGTGAAAAATCTTTTAAATTAATGGTATAATAAGTGTCATAAAGTGTCATGTGTTTTGGAAGCAATAGCTTCTTTATAGAAATGAAAAGTGCCGTGCGGTTGGTGAGAGAAATGTATCATAAAATGTGTATATTCAAGATGCAAATGTCGCACTAAATCTGCATATGGCAGGCGACCCGGAAGGATATAAGTGGTTGGAGCCACCATGATGAGCCTATATATGTGAGTACCCCACAAATTATGATTATGTAGAAGTATAGGCCACTGCATGTAATGTGATTTCAGAGTGATAAAGATGCCAGTAAAATCAGTATTAAGAGGTAGACCCTCCAGGTTTAATCATTATTGTGTTGATTTTAGTAGAGTTGAGATGTTGTTACATCAGTGAGTGGATTAATCGTTACCACTATTAATAAAATGGCAAATCAATTATTTAAACGTAACGTAAAGAACACGGTTGTTCGGATTTTAAGATGGTTATGTTGTGCCGGATTTTGGTAATTTATGTCAGTAAGAATAATAATAATAATGAATAATAAAAGGTATGAATGAATACATCAGGAAAAATGTGGTAAGCAAGAAATATTTACGCTAATGGGAAGACTTATCGATCTAAGCAGTAAGATTATACAGTAAGATTACATTAAGGGATTGAGAAAAGTGTTAAACATTAAATATATTGTATTAATGGGAATATAATTATGCAAGGAAATGGAAAAGCTTTCTAGTGAATTGAATTTGCAGCTTGTGTAAAAGCTTATAGAGTAATTGATAGATTTCTCTTAAATATTAACGGACGAAGATTATTACATTAGGTCATGGAACCAGGTATTCTATTCGACGTATGAAATTTCGTATGCCGTG
The DNA here is from genome assembly GCA_946902985.2 of Meconema thalassinum. NCBI lineage: Eukaryota > Metazoa > Arthropoda > Insecta > Orthoptera > Tettigoniidae > Meconema > Meconema thalassinum. Next base: position 181,655,372 of record OX336395.1, read on the forward strand.
GGTATACTGGGATATGTGCTTTGTGCCAGAGTGTAATTAGTGTTGGACCCTAACTCTGATGATGGATATGGAATGTTCCGGGTTCGAATCCTGTGATAGATGAGGGGAGAACGTTGGACACCTCTGCATTCTATCTGATCGCCCGAGAACTTATTATTGAGTGATTCGGCTCTTGTGAAGCGAATCTTATGACGGCAGCATGTGGGCTGACCGCAGCATTTATTTTAGATACCGGTTATCCTACTAGACCAATGTTTTTATGAATCTCATGCCTTCATGTTGAAATGGACCGATTTGGTGACAGTTATTATTATATCCTCAGGGTAGGAATAAATGTTAAAGCTCATCCAATACCTATTTGCATAATATTCAGTTTAAATCCATTGGGATATGTGTGTCACTGTGACCACGGTATTGTCTTTACAAATCGTAATACTGCTTGGGGAGATGAAGTCCAGGAATCAGGGAGACAAGGGTCGGTTTACAGCTGTGAACAACCCCTACTCCGTTCCATTGTATACAGACAGCTCCAAGGGGCTGGGTCGCTAAACGTACCATGAAGGTTAGCGTTTTGAGAGGAAAGATTTAAGACCTTGCTTGCATTGAAAGAAACATTGTTATAGTGAGTAATGAAGTCATGTGGTTTAAGAACACATTGGTAATTATAGATCACCCTGATGGTTCATGTTTTTAGCAATCTAACGAATGGTTGGAAGTTGAATTTGTTACTGTCACTGACACCTTTTTCAAAAGTTGGTTACTAACGCCACAGGCTACGCGCGCAAGGGTAGTTTAATAGTATCATCCGACACAGCGTTAACTAAAGTTTTAAGATGAAATCACAACGGCATGCAGTGGAGCTATATAAATAGAGGAAGTGTAGGGGTAGCTTGACATAATTATGGGGTTGCACGTAGACTGTTGTGCGACACCTGAATAGGCTAATGCATGTAAAGCATTTGGTGGGAAGAGAAAGATCAAACACACACGGCACACATAATTGTCAAATTAAGACGAGGTTTAAGGAATAAGTAATTTTGTGAAATTAAAGAAGTCACATTGGATGACAGAAGAATTAAAGTACAGTTTGTTTATGAAGTTGTATGTGCATCAGCGCACTAGAGTGAATTGTAAAGTTGATATAAGGGTAAAGGTTTGAGTTATGATATGAATTTATTATGATGATATTATATTAATATTAGTGGATTGTGGAAGTAATATTTTTGTTTGATTTTGTTTTATGTTTGTTGGGATTGTTTTATTTGTTTGAAGCCATGATTTTATTACTGAATTAAAGTCTTAGAATAGAGTTGTGCCTTATCATTGTAGAGTTGATACCTTTTAGTTTCAAATCCAAAGTATGCAACTGCTCAATGGGGGAACGGTACACGCCCGAGTCCTGATGCTAGCTGGAGGCGGAAGCATATTTTCCATGGAGATTACTCACATGGGTACAATATATATATATATATATATATATATATATATATATATATATATATATATATATATAACGTAAGGATGTAGCAATGTCTAAGGTTTGAAGGCCATAACTTGAATGGTTTATGAATTGTTAATTTTTAATGTGGTTTTTAATGGCATTTTTTACAACCAACTTTTGATACTGAGATATCAATTCTTACATTTCAATTTCTTCAGACACAGTAACAGGACATATTTTAAGAGTTCTGTGCATTTATTTTATGAGAATGTTTGTTTATTTACCCTTAGTTCATTTTTCAAATTTATTTTTTTCTCTCCAAATAATTTGTACATAAATGTCATTGAAACTGTATATCGTTTAAAATTAATGCACAGAAGTATGCAAATACCTCGTGACTACGTCCTGCCAAAATTTCACTGAGATTGGTTAATATTTAGGATACAAAAGTTGTATTGAAGTTGGAAATCAAACTTATAAAAATTTACCTCTCAACAAAATGGTTGTTGAAATCACTAGTTCAGCCTTTTAACACCACGATTCGCTACATTTGAAGGAAATGCAATCAGCCAACTTCGGAAAAAAGATTATCTGATTGGTGAGAAGATGGTTGTATTTGATGGTGATATCATCAAATACTATCTTTGACAGCTGTCAGTGAGCCACGCCTCCCTCATGCAGTCCATATAACAAATATTATTTAGACTTATTTATAATTGGAATAGAACCAAATATTTCTGGGATCTAAGAGAAAGCACTCCAAGAGTCTGAAATAGCCAATAAAAATACTTTGAAAAAAATTGAAGTTTTGCGGTGGAGTCTCCCCTTAAACAGTGCATAATTGCTCTGTTTTGTTGCCTGAATGGAGAAGATGGGTCAGTAAAGTGTAAAGTGCATGTGATGAATAAACTACGGACTTTTAACTATACTCCGTCCAAGCAATCTTCGAAATGCCAGTGTTAAAACTCGTAATCTGTGCACTGGAGTGACTCGGCTGACTGGCCAATTAGGTGCGATGCCACTGAATAATAAGCGCAGGTGCGAGGCGCGATCTTGGCTTCAACCAACTCTCGCAACGGCTGGGCTACCAAGCTCCAACTATCGCATTCTCTTTTCACTTACTCTGTGTGACGTCATGCGTAAACCTACTTCTCTGATTCCGTGGAAGAGGTATAACTGTTCCTGGAGTTAATAAATCCTAAACAGTTTCGGCTCCATACATATCCACACTTCAAACATAACACTTCACCAATCTCTTTCTTAGATCTATATCCATTTCGCCTCAAAGTAATTTTCTTTTCTTTAAAGGCTTCTTTTGCTAACACAACCTTTGTTGTTATTTCTTTTGAGCAAATTATGTCATGTACAACCCAACTTCTTAGGTTATTAAAACTTTCACACTCCACTCTCACTCCGTTGGCTTCTCTGGGACGTGACAATCCCGTGCCGCTCTCACTTCTGCCTCCATTTCCTCCTATCCAGCGCAGTATTCTCCCATCCAGTAATACCCCTGTCTGCAGTCAGAGGCCACCACATCTTGCCATCTACTCCTAGGTCTTCCAGGGGGTCTCGAACCTTCGATCTTCTTCTCGTACACCTGGCGAACTATTCTGGCAGCGTCCATTCTGATGACATGCCCTGCCCATTGTAGCCGTTTCTCTTCCATGATCTACACTCACCTGGGTTGATTGGCTAACTTGTACAGCTCATGATTTGATCTGAGAACCCATCTTTGTGTTTCCAGGTCGAAAAAGGGGCCGAAAATTCTTCTATATACTTTGTTTTCGAAGACTGTAAGTTGTTGTTCCTCCCTTTTGGTCACACTCCATATTTCAGCTCCGTATAGCAGTACAGACCTGATAATAATATCGTATGTCCTCGGGTGCCTGGTGCAAGCTTTGCTATTTGACATCCAGAGGGTAGCTTGCATGTCTAATTTCGTTGTTCCTTGACTATGAAAGTCAAGGAGGTTAGATGTTAGATATCTAACCTCCTTGAACACAATAGCGCTTTCTAGTAGAGAAATGAGGAACTTTGTGTTGGCGGAAACTCCCGAGATTAATTTTGCTATTATGAACTCGGCCTACTGAATTCAAATGGGTTCTTTGACATGCAAACATCGTATGACATGCGTGTCGTATTTTTGCCGCCTTTCAAAAATCACTTACCACGGACAGGAACGAACCTGCAATCTTGGGGTTAGTAGACCGACACGATAACCACTCACGATCGTGTTGTATACTTTTAATATTAAAACTTTCAACTTGTTCAATTTCTCCTTCTAATTTTGTTTTAAGTTTTTCACCTTTTCCACCTATTATCATACTTTTTGTCGTTTTCTCATTTATTTTCATTCCATATATTTTACATATTTTATCCAGGTTTCTTAACATTTGTGTTACTAGTCTTTTATTCTACTGCATAACTACCATCTGTCTGTTGAGTAGTCAGGCTGGTTGGATCTTCAAAAAGTGCCACTACAGGTTATGTGGGCTAAAACTCATTAAAACCCCAAGGGATCACTATAATGAAGCATACTAAGCAAGGCGAGGAGTGATGTAGTTAGCCATTACTTTCCTCACTGAGTCGATACAGCAGTACCAACCCTACGAGTGGAAGTTTTCACACTACACACAGACACTAGTTGTGCCTTGAAGACCATTACTCAGCACCACTCACTCCTCATTAGCTTCCATATTATAATCACAGCCATGAATGGGACTGAGACATCGGTGAAAAGCCACATTTTACTCTAGCCTGTGCCAATACACAAATGCAAAAATACTGCATCCATCAAGAGATGGTAAACAGGTGGATAACTACCATATCATCTGTTAATCTAATACATTTAAATCTTCTTCCTCCTTTACATACCGTTCTCTCCATATCCCGTCAAAACATTCCTTATTATTAATTTGTCTTCGAGAGAGAAATTTTAAGAGCTAACTTTTGCTTAAGGCTGATCCTACATTGGAAGCGGCCACAAGACCCGACCCGGCCAGACCAGACCAGTCCAGACTCGGTGCTCCTAAATTGCAGCTAGTTTTCAGCCAGGAGCGGAAGAACCAGTACTGTGTCAACTCTCGATGAGGAAAGTTGTCTATTATTACAGTTGAAAAATGGACGAGGAAGTAATTGATTTCATGTTATTGGACAGGAATTTATTATTAAACTCGTGTAAAGGAAAATTGGTTCATGAGTTCAATGAAAACCACCGTCAAAGTGAATTTTACACAACCTGCCTACCAAAGGGTAGTCACCCTGATGAATTCAAAAAATATCATAGAAGTAGCCCTACGGAAGTGGAGTAACTTCAGGACTTGTATAGAGCCAGCAGAAAACCTAACAAACTCGCTCACACACTAATTCAATTAACATTCCTTTTTTCTACCATTATGGCACAATTAAACACAAAAACCAAGTTCAATAGATGGTGTTAAAACGCACTACCTCGACCAAAGCTTCCGGGCAAATGGAAGAAAAAAACAAACCTGTTTGATTGCTTCCAATGTAGGATCGGCCTAAGGCCCTAATCCTCATAAAACCGAAACCCCGCTGCGTGAGAAATACTTGTATAAGGCTTAGGATCAATTGCTTGCCGATTCGTTTGAAGCCGCCTGGGACTTGACCAACTGATGAGCTTAATGTGTCACTGAGGTAAAATGCTACCAAAATACTGTAGTTTGAGAAATCTGGAAAGTTACTGTTTCCTTATAAATTGGATTGTTATGTTCACACATGGAATGAAATAAAACTGAAGTGGATCAAATTAATAGCACAACTCCAACACACTGACGCTTCTATCAAGTTTTAAGTTGACTGCTAGCTGATGATTTTTCAGAAAAGCAGGTTATTTGAAATTTACATACTCCAAGAAATCCAAAGGGAGAGGCTTTCCCGCTCGCACATTTCTCACTCGCATTGAAGCTGGTCAAACTCCAAGTTCTATATAAACTGAGGTACAGCTTTGAAATATGTTATGGTTATGAATAGTCATATTATAAATCACTGTGGGAAACCAAAGCATTGTAAGTTGATTAGTTCTTGAGATATTAATTATTTTGTACATTTATTGTGCAAATTATTCGAGTTTTATAAAGGTCGGGCGCGTGAAACAAATCAAGATAGTGTAACTTTTAGGTAATATTCTATTGCACTGTAACAATTGGAAGAAACCTACCGATCCGTTTTTGAGTTGCATTAATGAGTGTGAAGAATTTTTTTTTTCATATCCAAGTTTTATTCTACAAAAAATCTGGAATTTTTCAGTTTGATTTTTTTTTGCAGTCAGACCAAAAGTGCAATCTAAAAATCGATCCGCAGGTTTATAGTTGAATTGAAGACAATACATGCACATTTTGAAAACAATATCATAAGATTTATGACACGTGTAACATTTTGAATGCCTGAAAAAGTGAATCAGAGAAAACAGCAATTTTCTAAAATGATGCACAATTTACCAGGGACATTAGAACTGTCCTGCAGCATAGGTGACACCCTACTCCTTCTCTTTTGCAGCCTCCTTCTTCACTTTTGTCAGTTTCACCGTCCGTCGATTTGCCTTTCGCTTCTCCAATGATGACCGCAGACTTTCATACTTACTGCGACTGTCACATCTTTCAAGTGTTTGTGTTCTTACATGAGATACGGAAGTTTGTATTATTCCTGATTTCAACTCAATTGTTGCACTACACCCCATGTTGAATTCTGCTACAGAATTATACACAGCAATTTCAAGTCTCTTCCGTTAAATAAGTATCTCTTTTGGGCACTTCCTCCAGATAACAGAATGCAGAGACTCATTCTGATTTTGGGTAGCACACCGGATGCATCTGTATAGTAGCTCATCTGATGCCAGCCTTAGATAAACAGGCATAATCTCGACAAGTAAGACTTCGGAAAGCTTTACAGCCATTTTGTAATGACTCTGTGGTGTTTTGCAGCTGCGATACTTTGATTGTAGAAGCACCAAGACTCAGAAACTGCAGGACACTTCCTGTGCTGAGGCATTTAAAGGACTGCACGCCAGACATTTAAAAGCTTCGCTACGGCTTTAAAAATGGCGGAATTCGGATAAAAAAAATTCCTCTCGGCACGCCGGAAGGCGGAGGTAGATTTCACCGGGCAAACTAGGGGATAGGCTATAATAGGCAAAATATGCAGGTTTTCGTAGAAGGATCAGACCTCATTTATTGCGAGAAAGTATTTTACAATGTAATTGTAGCTCAATTAACTTTTCTTTCGTCTTACTATGCATATTTTTAGCCTACTTTTCACATTTTGCAAAAATGAGGAAAAAGTAGACTTATGAGATCGATCCGGGAAAATGTGTGTCTGTCTGTCTGTCTGTCTGTCCGTCTGTCTGTCTGTCTGTCTGTCTGTCCTTCTGTCTGTCTGTCTGGCTGTGTGTGTGTGTCCCCCCTATCAACTCCTAAACGGCTACAGCAATCAAAACCAAATTTAGTATGAGTAAAGATGTGCACCGGAATATCTCACGTCCATATTTGAAAATGATGTCAGTGCTACCAACTGCTGAAAAAACGCACTAGAAATTTGAGCTCCATGTTGGATATCTTGCAAGGTATACATGGGAGCTATCCCAAAATTGGCACACATGTAGATAATACTATTTCAGTTTAATTTCCAGGAGGCCAACCATGACAGTGTTGCCAAAATAATGTTAAGCCTTCTGATAGGTCCAATGTTTAAATGCAAATAACTTCTACACTATCAATTGGATTTCAACCAAATTTTGTATGTAATATCTGTACATAAACAGATATGACTGAGCATATTCTTAAGGCCAACAGGGCAGCCAACTGTTAATAATTGCTCTCTCTATTTTTTTCATCCAAATACCTATATAACAGAAAGTATGCAAGCCAACAGCTTTAAACTATGCACACGTATATTCTGACATTTTAGATTAATTTGGAGTAACTTATATACGTCAGTTCTACCAACATGATTATAAACCTGCTGATAGTACCAATTTTTAAATACATGTAACTTCTATACTATCAGTTGGATTTCAACCAAATATCATATGTGCTATGTGTACCATAGCAGATATTACTATTAGTATTGTTAAGAGCAATCAGGGCTGCCAACTGTTAATAAATGCTGTCTATATATTTTTACCCTAATATCAATATATCAGAAAGTATGCAAGCCAACAGCTCTATACTTTGCACACGTATAGCACCTGACATTCTAGATTAATTTGGAGTAATTAATACAAGACAGTGCTGCCAACATGATTCTATGCCTGCTGATATGTCCAATTTTAAAATACACGTAACTTCTATACTAACAAATGTATTTCATCCAAAATTGGCACATAAAGATATCATAATATTTCAGATTATTTCTGACCAGCACACGCATGACATTGTTGCCAACATGCTTTTACGCGTGCTGATAGATCCAATGTCTAACTGCATGTAACGTCCATTGGACTTCAACCACATTTTGTATTCTGTACCTTAAGAGATGGAACTAAGAATATATTCAGTGACCAGGGCTGCCAACTGCAGTGCTCTATTAGGCTACATTATACCAGGTATATTTTGAACTAATTAGATATTTCGATATTAGCAACTTAATTTCGTCATTATTCTAGATAGGTTCATATACTGTAGAATAATCATTGGCATGAAAAGTAGGCTGTATAGTTCTTCACGGAACTTCTTGTTAACATTTTATTGTGTTAGGGGGACGGTAACCTTCTTGTCATTTGGGGTCCATTTTTAGCCTACTTTTCACATTTTGCAAAAATGAGGAAAAAGTAGACTTATGAGATCGGGAAAATGTGTGTCTGTCTGTCTGTCTGTCTGTCTGTCCTTCTGTCTGTCTGTCTGTCTGGCTGTGTGTGTGTCCCCCCCTATCAACTCCTAAACGGCTGCAGCAATCAAAACCAAATTTAGTATGAGTAAAGATGTGCACCGGAATAGCTCATGTCCATATTTGAAAATGATGTCAGTGCTACCAACTGCTGAAAAAACGCACTAGAAATTTGAGCTCCATGTTGGATATCTTGCAAGGTATGCATGGGAGCTATTCCAAAATTGGCACACATGCAGATAATACTATTTCAGTTTAATTTTCAGCAGGCCAACAATGACAGTGTTGCCAAAATAATTTTAAGCCTTCTGATAGGTCCAATGTTTAAATGCATATAACTTCTACACTATCAATTGGATTTCAACCAAATTTTGTATGTAACATCTGTACATAAACATATATGAATGAGCATATTTTTAAGAGCCAACAGGGCTACCAACTGTTAATAATTGCTCTCTCTATTTATTTATTTTATCCAAATACCAATATATCAGAAAGTATGCAAGCCAACAGCTTTACACTATGCACACGTATATTCTGACATTTTAGATTAATTTGGAGTAACTTATATACGTCAGTTCTACCAACATGATTATAAGCCTGCTGATAGTACCAATTTTTAAATACATGTAACTTCTATACTATCAGTTGGATTTCAACCAAATTTCGTATGTGCTATGTGTACCATAACAGATATGACTATAAGTATTGTTGAGAGCAATCAGGGCTGCCAACTGTTAATAAATGCTGTCTATATTGTTTTTACCCCAATATCAATATACCAGAAAGTATGCAAGCCAACAGCTCTATACTTTGCACACGTATAGCACCTGACATTCTAGATTAATTTGGAGTAATTAATACAAGGCAGTGCTGCCAACATGATTCTATGCCTTCTGATATGTCCAATTTTAAAATACATGTAATTTCAATACTAACAAATGGATTTCATCCATAATTGGCACAACAAGATATCATAATATTTCAGATTATTTCTGACCAGCACACGCATGGTATTGTTGGCAACATGCTTTTACGCGTGCTGATAGATCCAGTGTCTAATTGCATGTAACGTCCATTGGACTTCAACCAAATTTTGTATTCTGTACCTTAAGAGATTGAACTAAGAATATATTCAGTCACCTGGGCTGCCAACTGTAGTGCTCTATTAGGCTACATCATACCAGGTATATTTTGAACTAATTAGATATTTCGATATTACCAACTTAATTTTGTCATTATTCTAGATAGGTTCATATACTGTAGAATAATCATTGGCATGAAAAGTAGGCTGTATAGTTCTTCACGGAACTTCTTGTTATACTTGTGGTCACACCGTCCTTATGCAAGGTTTGGAACTGATGTAACTATCTAACAGTCTGTTACTTAACTTTGAAATTTTATTATTCTTTCCAATTTTTTTCTTCGTGTAGCCTCCAGAGAGGCCGAGTGCAGGTCTTTTAAGTCGACGCCCGTGGGCGACATGCGCGTCAGAATGAGAGATGGAATGGATGAAGATGAATGAAATTGGGCAAGGATGTGGAAGGAAGCGGCCGTGGCCTGTCAGAAGGTACCGTCCCAGCATTTGCCTGGTGTTGAAAATGGGAAACCACGGAGAACCATTTCACGGACAGCCGACGGTGGGGCTCGAACCCACGCGTCTACCGAGTCAGAGAGCTAGGCCCCATGACCTAATGCTGCGCTTTAGCCAGCGTAGCCACTACTGTCGGTCTTTCAAAGTTATAGTTACGGCAATACGGACCTGAACAATCGACATTATGAGTCTGTTACTTCTTCACGTCAAATTTTATCTCCCGCAGAGATGTTGGTTGATTCCTCAGTTTAGGGCTGCGACAACGCGGTCATGTAACCCCGTGTACTTTGGGTGTGTGTAGAATCTGTCTGATAACCGGTGTTAATTGTGATGGCTGTATTAGTCTGTAATTCAGGTAAGGACTGCAGACGGTCAGTTTCAAGTAGTAGTTCCTAATGTTGGTACCAAATATACCGTCAACGACACCTAGCTGTGAACTTGGCTACTAGATGCCACCGCAACCAGTAACTTGCAATGAACGTTGGTCTTCCCCTCTGAAGGAAAGCATACTGATGGATTTTCAGCGCTCTTTGAAAATCCGACGACTTCGGCCGGCTTTGAACCCGTGACCTAGGGCATAGAATTTCAGCATGCTACCAGCTAGGCTACGTCACCGAAGCCGCTTCCCGCATAGTCAGATGGAAAACTGAATGTGATCTCGTTGTCATGGCAACGTCTGATAGCTCATCCCTCATCAATTTAGAAGCGTTGATATGGTAACCTCTGATGGCTCTTGGCATTTTCTTCTAATTCCGAAATAATTTTTCTCATCCCTTGGCGTAATGGTGGGTTGTATCAAAAATTCTTTCAGACAAAAGTTTTAGGTAATTATTAGGGTAATATAGTCCATTTTGTACGGTTTTGATATTGTGCCTATTAAGAGAGATATGATTAATGTTTCCCGAAAACCCCACATTTTTTTCCACCCCATTGGCCAATGGTTGGTGCTATCAAAAAACTTTTTAAACATAAATTTTTGGCAATTATCTGACATATAATATGTACTTTGAAGGGATTCGATATTTCAAATATTAAGAGAGTTATAGTGATATTTCACTTTTTCGAAAAAAGCCCCCCATTTTTACCCCCTTCGACCGATTTTGCCCTTTAACGAACTCGACTGAGATTTTATAGGGATACATATTATGTAAAAAATTCAAAGTGATTGGTGCAAAATTACGGCAGTTATCGTGTCCACAAGCGACTGATATATATATACAGGGTGTATTTGATATGATGGAAGTCCGTTACACTGGTGATAGAAGAGACTATTCTAAGCTTCCTAGGTAAAAAATTTGTCACCTATCTTGAAATTGATAATTAATCATTAAAAAGTCAATGTTTTTAGTTATTTCAGAAACTAATCAGGCAGAAAGTGGTGCGGCAGGCTGGGGAAACGAGGCGGAGCCCGATGTGACGACGCACGAAGGGGAAGTTGTTACGTAATCGGAGCATTGACCTTACCGGTTGACTTGAGGGGTGGTAGGCTATCAGCTGTTTGAGCTCTACCGTCTCGTAAGAAAATGTGCATTGCCGTTGTTCTTGTTGTTGTTGTTGACAACGCACGCAATGGCTTGGGACGTCAGGACCGGTAGTATTGTGTAGCCTACTTTGTAAGTGTGGAATTCATTGATTGATGTTCATGTATAAAATAATTTCGATACTCAGCCCTGATGTATCATTGGCGTCCGTGTCGGACCTTCTGTTGACTAGTTTCTGAAAATACTAAAAACATTCTCTTAATGAAATGCAGTGTGACAAAATTCCGACATCCCGCAGTCTGTTCAGAACTAGGCATTTAGGACGGAAGTAAAAAACTTGATGTTTTGTTTGAGAGGCTTGGCGATTTTGGTCATTTAGCCCCATGTAGCTGGGTGTGGGTAGAATTTGTGTGATAACCTGTGTTTTGTGGTTTCTGTAGTAATGTGGGTATTTGTAATTCAGGTGAGGATTGGGGCAGTGCAACTGCCTCTCACCTGGAGGCCCTGGCTTCGATTCCTGGCTCCATCAGGGATATTAGAAACTGACGTGAGGGCTGTAACGCAGTGCACTAAGCCTCGTGAGGGCAATTAAGTAGCTGTCTGACAGTGAGGCAGTGCCCGAGTCAGGAAAATCAAGATTAATGGCCGAGGGGACCCGATGCACTGACCACGCGTCACCCTAATATCTGCAGGCCAAATGGCTGGACAGCGGTCGCTTGGTAGGCCTAGGCCCTTCATGGGCTGCACTGCCAGCGGTTATGATTATTGAGAAGAAGGCGGCCGTGGCCTTAAGTTAGGAACAATCCCGACATTTGCCTGGGGTAGAAGTGGGAACCCATGGAAACCTACTTCCAAGATTTAATACTAGTATGGTACCACATGTTCATATTGTGAATTGTCCCATCCCATCTCCAGCCCTCGGGTGGCCATTAACTGGAGAGGGGGGGATTGATTTATTGGTCCATCAACAATGTAAATACATATGAAAATACACGAAAATGAAAATAAAATACAAATACATTGTTATAATACAGTGTTATAATAATAATAATAATAATAATAATAATAATAATAATAATAGTCTAATAATAATAATAATAATAAGAGTCAGCATGTGTAGTTCTGGTGGTAGAGTGCTAACCTTCCCGAGGGTGCGATCTACGTTCAGTCATGTAGTAAATGAATGGGATCTAATAAGATCATCTCCATGGATTTCATGGCACATACAAGAAATCCTACGTACATTAAAGTCTGGCAACTCGACATACCAAAAAGAAACATAAAAGAAGTTAGTGTGTCTAAAAGCCTACTATTACTATTATTAGTATTATTAATAAGTTTATTACAGTTGTTGCACTATCTTCACACAAAGATAGACCAACAGTTCCTTAAATTAATTTACTAAATCTTTAGGATTTCTATTTTCTATGCATAGTTCATGAAGCTGGAAAAATCCTAGACAGATCCACCATCACTAGTCATGTAGCCACTCCCCATGAAGGTGTGAATCAGCTGTTCATAGGCTCGGTTTGTGTATTTCAATGTCATTGGCAGACAAGGCGAGGAGGTCACTCAACTGCAGACTCTGGTCAACATTCCTCAGCGTAGGAGGGGAGGGAGACGGGGAGAAGTCAGCTCTGCTGCTGAGGGGAACGAAGTGAAAGCCCGTTTCCAAGATATTGACCGACGATTTTTGTGATTTAATTCCACCTACACTAATTAAGATCCGACTTAATTTCATGAAGATATTTGCTTAGAATACCATCTTCTATCACCAGTGTAAAGGACTTCCATCATATCAAATACACCCTGTATATATATATATATATATACATACAGGGTGTAATTGATATAATTGAAGTCCCGTTACACTGGTGATAGAAGAGACTATTGTAAGCTTCCTGGGTACAAAAATTGTCACCTATCTTTAAATTGAAAATTTATCATTAAAAAGTCAATGTTTTTAGGCTTTTCCGAAATTCTTCAAACAGAAGGTGAGGCAGCAGGCTGGGGTAAACAGGGCGGGGCGAGGTGGGGCGATGCACGGAGGAGAAGTTGGTACGTAATCGGAGCGTTGACCTTACTAGTTGAGGGGAGGTATCAGCTGTTACGAGGAAAGCGAGCGATACCCATCTCGTAAGAAAATTTGTATTGTTGTTGTTGTTGTTGTTGTTGTTGTTGTTGTTGCTGTTGTTGTTGTTGTTGAAATTGGACGCAATGTCTTGGGACGTTATGACCGGCAGTATTGTGTAGCCTACTTTGTAAGTGTCATTGCCGTCCGGCACTTTAATGAAATACGGTGTGACAAAATTCAGACATCCCGTATTCCGTTCAGAACTAGCATTTAAGAGGAAAGGAATACACTTGATGTTTTGTTTGAGAGGCTTGTCGATTTTGGTAATTTAGCCCCATGTGGTTGGGTGTAGGAAGAATTTGTCTGATAACCTGTGTTTTTGTGATTTCTTTAGTTATGTGGGTGTTTGTAATTCAGGTGAGGATTGGGAAGGAGGCGGCCGTGGACTTAAGTTAGGAACCATACCATCATTTGTCTGGGGTAGATGTGGGAAACATGGAAAACTACTTTCAAGATTTAATACTAGTAGCCTATGTTACCACATGTACATAGTAATAATAATAATAATAATAATAATAATAATAATAATAATAATAATAATAACAGCCAGCCTTGTGGTGTTGGTGTAGGGCGCCTGCCTCTCACCCGGAGGCCCCGGGTTTGATTCCCGGCTCCATCAGGGATTTTAGAAACTGACGTGAGGGCTGGAACGGGGTGCACTCAGCCTAGTGAGGACAATTGAGTAGCTGTCTGACAGTGAGGCAGCGCCTCGATCACGAAAACCAAGATTAACGGCCGAAGAGACCCGATGCGCCAATCACGCGTCACCCCAGTATCTGCAGGCCAAATGGCTGGGTAGCGGTCGCTTGGTAGGCCTAGGTCCTTCACGGGCTGTAGTGCCAGGGGTTATTTATTACTTTAATAATAATAATAAGAAGAAGAACATTAAAGCAAATATAGCGAGTTGGTTGGCCCTATCAAAAGGCAATGGCATTTAGAACGGGTAAAGACCATGTGACGGGGAATTATAGAACTAGACAAGGAAATAGATTGGTCAATATTGAAGGAAAACTAATTGTTGGAAAAGAAGAGTTTAAAGATACGTGGCAAAGATATATAGAACACTTGTTTTATGATACTCGACAGGAGCCACCTCGAATAAATGGTGAAACAGGACCCCAAATTCTGGTAGATGAAGTACAAACCGCGATAAAAGCCATGAAGGATGGTAAAGCCACTGGCCCTGACAATGTGAATGCTGAATTTTTAAAGCTTTTGAATGAAGATAATGTGAAATGGTTGACTAAAATATTCAACGACATTTACAATTCTGGGAACATTCCTCAGGAATGGCTTAAATCGGAATTCATCACACTACCAAAAAAACCCGGAGCTAAGTTTTGTAGTGAGTACCGAACAATCAGTCTCATGAATCACATCTTGAAGGTATTTCTGAAGATCATTCATCGCAGAATATACAAAATATGTGAAGAACAAGTTTCTTCTACACAATTTGGTTTTAGAAACGCATTTGGCACACGTGAAGCCCTATTTAGCATTCAAGTATTGTTTCAAAGGTGCCGTGATGTGAACTGCGATATATATGCCTGCTTTATTGACTATCAAAAGGCTTTCGATAGAGTAAGACATCATAAGATGATAGAAATTTTACAAATGATTGGCTTAGATGATAAAGATTTACGAATAATTGTGAACTTGTACTGGAATCAATCTGCTTATGTGAGGTTGGGTAACGAGAACACGGAAGATATAGATATTCTAAGAGGTGTAAGACAAGGCTGCATATTGTCTCCATTGTTATTTAACATCTATTCGGAATATATCTTTAAAGAAGCTCTAGAGGATGTTGAGATGGGAGTGCTCTTAAATGGTAACTGGATAAATAACATTCGATATGCCGATGACACTGTGATTTTTGCGGATAGTCAAGAAAGCCTGCAACATATCATTGATAAAGTTATCCAAAAAAGCCATGAATATGGTTTAGATATAAACCCTCAGAAGACAAAATTGATGGTCATTAGTAAAAACAAAGTCTCTGCATGCAAACTAAATATAGACCAGAAACCCATTGCACAAGTGCATAAGTATATATACCTTGGCACTACCATAAATGACCAATGGGACCCTTCTGATGAGGTGAAGTCTCGAATTGGGAAAGCCCGGACAACTTTCAATAAGATGCGGAATTTGTTCAGACATCATGGGCTGACAATGACTACGAAAATCAGGCTTTTGCGTTGTTATGTGTTCTCTACTCTTTTTTACGGTGCTGAGACATGGACTCAGACAGAGTCTTTATGTAAACGGTTAGAGGCCTTTGAAATGTGGCTGTATAGAAGGATATTGCGGATACCATGGACAGACCATGTCACAAATGTTGAGGTTCTCCAAAAAATGAAAAAAAATAAGGAGGTATTAACCACCGTGAAAATCAGGAAAATCCAATACCTAGGACACATCATGAGGAATACCACCAAGTTCCATCTCCTACAGTCTATTCTTCAAGGAAAAATACCAGGGAAGAGAAGTGTTGGACGAAGAAGAATATCCTGGTTAAAAAATCTCACAGCCTGGACCTCAAAAACATCTACTGAATTATTCCGAGCTGCAAGTGATAGGAACAGCACAGTCAAGATGGTAGCCAACATCCGGAACGGATAGGAACCATAAGAAGAAGAAGAAAGACCATACCTATCATTGTCTCAAATACGGGCGTGATCCGAAATTCCTTGCTCAAGACCTTAAAGAACTGGTTCTGGATACTCAAATTGACAAACTAATGCAGAAGGCAGTAGCTCTCTCAACAACCCGAATCGTCTGGAAATTCATGGGTAGCGATTTCGACTTTCCAGCTTAGAAGTGACCGTTTCAGTAGCAATAGTTTGGTTCCCTGAAGCCCATATAGTTATGTTGTGATGTACCAGCAATGTGTTATATGTACTGTATAAAACAATAATAATAATTAAATGATAGTGAGGCTGTGAGCTCAGGTATTCGAGTGCTATCCTTCTCGAGGGTTCGATCTAGTCTGAGTCATGTAATACATGAAGGTGAAGAAATACGACAGAATTATGCCGATGGATGTAATGGCACGTACATGAAATTCTGTGAGCACAACATTCCGGAATCTCGACATCCCCGCCAAAAATAAAAGTAGTGTGTCCAACAACATATTACTATTATTATTATTATTATTATTATTATTATTATTATTATTGTTATTATTATTAATAGTAGTAGTAGTAGTAGTATACACTTTATAAGAGACTATATCTTTACTGAATGTTATTTATTTTTAAGTAGGGTTCCAATTGTTTAGGACGTTCAGTACATAAATATTTTTTGGTAACAATGATGATGGAAGAGACTTGAAAGCGTGTTGTGATGGTTATTGTTAATTCTATTTAGGGGCTTGGGACATTTGTTTATCAGCACCGTGTAGTTGGGTGAGTGTTGGATTTGCCTGATAAACTGTGTTTCTATGGTGACTAGTAATATGTGTAGCTGTGCAGGCGCGGATTCAAGGGGGGGGGGGTCACGGGGGTCATGACCCCCCCCCCCAAACGGAGACCAAATTTTTTTGCAAACTCAAAAAACGAAAACACAATTGCCAGACAAATAAAACTTAACGAATTTTAACTGAAAAACAGTTTTTTTTAATTTTATTCAATACTGAATTATCTTTATTGGAATTATTATGTTCTGTTACAACTGTACATATTTACAACTTCAAATCTCTTGTATAAAAACTACTTGTTATACAACAAAATCAACTCGTCTATTTTGTTTAGCAAACCTTGTGATTACCGAATCGATGTTTATAGTGATGTCACGATGAATGTGCAGCAATGCACGGATAGGAAACTGGGGCTTTCTTCGCACCAAAAATTTTTGCCGACGTCCAAACTGCAAGCTTGGTTGGCAATTTAAGCTGTGACTTTCTCCCTTTGTCGGTATCAACTCGACTTGCCGAAACTGTAACGTACCTTTATCCTTTTCTCGAAGCTCGATGTAAAAGTCGCAATACACGCCGTTGCAATTTGTACGAAGCTTGCAAAAACATTGGTCTGGTTTTGTACGTTTGGTTATTTTGTGATTGCGTTTTTAGTGATACCATTTTTCTTAACAATTTCGATTCTCTGACCCCCCCCCCCCCAAGCCAAACTCTAGATCGAATCTCTGACCCCCCCCCCCCCCAAAACCAAACTCTAGATCCGCGCCTGAGCTGTAGTTATTAGGGTCGTGAATGAGGTTGGTGCTCCTGGACTCCAAGTACCATACTATCCCGGCATGTGTTTCGAAAGCGCATGGAAGAATACAGGGAAATCCAAACTCAGGATAGCCACTGTCGGTGCTTAGTTTGAACCTTCAATTACCGGACTTGCTGCGATCGTGGTGTACGATTAAATGCGCATGCCTACACCACGGGGATAGGCATTCCAACTTTGGGCTTGTGGGATCCCACGGGAAATCATCATGTGGCTGCAATTGGTGGGAAGTAAGGAACCTTGTGTTTTTACATGAAGGTAAATTTCGTAATCGTGAGCTACTGGACCTCCTTTTTATGTGGAATCCGAACCACAGGACATGGCATTTCACTTCGAAAATCTCACATGCATTGACCGGGAATCAAACCCGGTCCGCCGTGGTGAGAGGCCAACAGCTGGACCGCTGCGCCATCACGCCCCGACTTGCATATCGGTCGTTGATGGTAAGCTGCCTCAATACTAGCACCCCATGAACATGATGATGATAATAATAATAATAGTCTAATAATAAGAAGAAGAGTCAGCATGTGTAGCTCTGGTGTTAGATTGCTAAAAATAAAAGTCTGGCAACTCGACATAGCAAATAAAAAACATAAAGGAACTTAGGTTGGTTCCATAGTTTAGGGACTGCGACAACGTGGTCAGGTAGCCCCGTAGAAGTTAGTGTGTCTAAAATCCTATTATTACTATTATTAGTACAGCAGTAGTAGCCTGGTATAATAATAATAATAATAATAATAATAATAATAATAATAATAATAATAATATTTTTGTTACGGTTGTTGCACTGTCTTCACACAAAGATAGACCAACAGTTTCTTAAATTAATTTACCAAATCTTTAGGATTTCCATTTTCTATGCATAGGCGATGAGGATGGCAAAATCCTAAACAGATCCACCATCACTAGTCATGTAGCCACTCCCCATGAAGGTGTGAAACAGCTGTTCATAGGCTCGGTTTGTGTATTTCAATGCAATTGGCAGACAAGACGAGGAGGTCACTCAACTTCAGACTCTTGTCAACATTCCTTAGCGTTGGTGGGGAGGGCGACGGGGAGAAGTCAGCTGAAGGGAACAAAGTGTAAGCCCGTTTCCAAGACATTGACCGACGATTTTTGTGATTTAATTCCACCTACACTAATTAAGATCCGACTGAATTTCATGAAGATATTTGCTTAGAATACCATCTTCTATCACCAGTGTAAAGGACTTACATCATATCAAATACACCCTATTTTATGAACCCTTGCAAAGAAGCATATGAGACTCAGTTTTGGGGGGGGTGTAACGGTTCATATCGTAAGTTGTTGTCAGGGCGCTTCATTAACTTGCAGGGTAACATATAACAAAATAACATGCAGGAAAGGGTGAAGCCAGGGTTAAAACAAATGAATTTAATAACAAATCACCATATTTACACTTAACAAATAAACAACAAAAACTCCCATCTGACTCCCACTTAATAAAAATGCCAAAAACTAGGCCAAAATCTCTGGAGAGATTAATTACCTGGACCAAGTGTCCCTAAGATAAAAATAACAAAAGTGACCATATATGTGCGTATGCCGTTCTACATGCATCACGATGTGTACAATGAATGCGTGATTCGTCATCATCCTGAATGATCATTCAAACAACGAATCCACATTTCTTAGAGCTAGACCGACACGGGGGAACACAACTACAATACTTAAAATTAAACCGACACTTCCTAAATCTAATATAAACAAACACAACATTTCCGTGTGAAATTGGAATCAAATTGCCGTAGCAACATTTACTGCCTAAAAACTTAGGACTTCTCACACAAATCAACACAAGTACATTAACACGTGACCAATAAAAATACACAAATGACCGCTGTCAAAATTTACAAGTACTCTACCACTACATCACACAAGTGTGACACACAAAAAATTACATGAATCGAGTCATAAACAAAGCAATAGGCACACAGCCAACATTTACGTTAATAATACAATATTTTACCCATACAACGTACAACAAGCCGTTACACACATGGCGAACTCCCCAATTAATTATGGCTTAAAATTAACCATCACAATGAACAGGTTTGCTACATGAAAGCTTACAGGGGTCAGTCGGACAATCAGGACTGCCTATCAAAAATAAGTCACAGGCAAGACGGGTGGTTTGTGGAACTCTGCATGTCTGTCAACCCACGTGTCAAATATCTCGACCTCCCAGGACATGGGGTCGAATCTCGAAGAAGTGTGCCCCAAAGCACAATAATACGTGTGTGTGTGTCAGAATAATATGGACAAGAAACAGCGGTCTCCCTAGAGCACCCTGTCTTTCCATCAAAAAAATACAACAGCAGCAAAAATATGAGAGCGGTAGGACCTCTACCCCCTCCTCACGTAGAATCAACACATACTTGACACAGTAACACACACAATCACACGTATGGGTTTTGACAGACCCTGAAATAAAAAGACACAAATAATTTCCACATGCTGGCGCCACCGTTCTATGCCGTGACTAGTCAAACTGAAAAGGACTCAAAAAAATCTATCAAACTTAGAACGAAGGTGTTCTAAAAATTACTTTTAAATTGGTGCTCTTGGCAACCCTAATATGAATAATAACCTGTTCAGCAAATATCTTACAGTAATTACCTCCCATTCCTATTTCAAATATTAACGTTAATAAAGCACCATTTATCGAATGTAACGGGTTCCGCATTTGCATGGACAAAAATCACGCACGCACGCCGCGCACATTACATATGACTCAAGGAAAAACAAATATCTAACAAACACTTTGGCCACGCGCCAACGGACATTTAAAACATTTAATGTCGGTGCAAGAAAAACTCTAAACAACAAGAAAAGAAACATGACTATTTACAAAAGTTCCCCGGCCAAATCTAACTACATAATTGAAATAATCCAATTTTTGTACATCACCGATCTGCTTGTAGAACTAAGGACATCCTCCTCAGCCCATTGCCCCTATGGACAAATTAGCACTCCATCGTGGTCGTCTGCGTTGAATTGTTGAAATTCATCCCAACTCCAAACCACGTGCTGATCATCTTGGTATCGACTCCTTGGCAGAAAAGTTCAATGTTAATTATTTTACCTATCTATAATCGCTTGCAGGTTACTCAGTTCGCCCACAATTGTCCTAATGCGATTAATTGCGAAGACTGGCCCTAGATATCTCGCACACACGCACAATAAAACACATATAAAATACACTGCAATTTGTACATAAAATATACACCTCGAGACCACGTCACTGGCTCGATAACAAGTTTAAGATCTTGGCTGCACTGGCAGTCGCTATCTTGCTCGGTATTTCCGTACTGTTCTGTTGACCTTCGCTCCGGTGAGCGCTAATTAGGGTGTTACAAGACTTGCCCCTCACAGCTGAACTCGTCGTCTTAAAGTAAATGTTACAAGTTACCACGCACTGGCGTGAAATATTTAGCTCACAAAATAAAGTTGATTTCAGAATTAAATGTATTAGAGCTTTAAAATTCGATATTACCACTGATGTGACTCTAGCTCCTCAGAGCTCACAAATAAAATCACTAAATTCAGAGCGTTAAAATCACGATGCAGACTGGCGTGAAGTTAGCCTCTCAAGGCTCCACGAAGAATGACTTAGATAATTTCGAGCGTCAAAATCACGATGCAAACTGGCGTGAAGTAAGCCTCTCAAGGCTCCAAAACGATTGACTTAGAGTAGCGTCATGCCAAACTATTTATTAGAAACTGACAGGGGACGGAGGAGTGGGGTGGAGTCGGATAAAAATTTCCATAGTTTTTGTCTCACAAATATGGGACTAGTGTCATTCTTCTTCAAATAAATCAAACGTCTCAAAGCACACGTGCGGAGATTAATCCGTTCGGCGGTTCTTTAGATACTCAATTCCGCGGGCTTTTTACTACTGACGCTATCCACCGCGTGGTCATGGCTTGGTCTCTTGTGATTGGCTGGTTCAATCGTATGTTCGTTGCAAGTGACTCGTGATCCTTCCTTATGCTTCCAATTTTGGTACAGTAGTTGCTCAATTTGGCCTTGAACCCGACTAATTCTAGCCGTCCCCCAAGAATAGCTACCAGCTCAGCTCCTGTTGCAATCATTACGAAATGCTAGCCTCCCTTATATCCATGTCGACTTCCTCAAGTACTGCCTGGGCCGTAGTAATAATAATAATAAATATGAATACTTATTTATCGAAGATCAATAAGGGTTCAATATATATACATAAATTATATATAAACTTTTGAACTGACGGTGGTTTTGGGGTCTGGGGGATGTGAAACGCGAATATATGTCGAAATTTTCCGGAAGTCGAAACATGGTACCCATTGCAATAGTTAGCTTTCTAATGAAATCTACCTAACACCGCTATCTGATCCGCAGGGGATAGGGTTGTATTAATATGGAAAAAAGAAAAATCAATATTTTTTACATATTTCACTAAATTTCCAGTCCCAATGTCCCTCAAGCACCTAGAGCCTGAGGGCAACTTCTCTATGACAAGTCGACTTCCTACCTTTGAGGATTTTGGACATTTATTTTAATCTTATGAAATAAGAATTACGAATTAGTGGTGAAAGTAGGAAATCGACTTCTCATGATTTTGCAGTCTACATTCTTTCAAGGAGGACATTTTGGCATCTTTCCACTCTAACGCTTAATCATCGCATTGACCCCCCCCCCTCCCCCCTCTCCTGTTTTACGTAATCACAAAGCAATAATTCTTGGTATTTTGCCTTTGATCTCCTTATCCAACCAACTGCGCGCTGTTCTCTGATTGTCCATCTTCTTCAGGTGTCCAAACCATAGTAGCCTGGCGTTGGTTACGGATTTACAGAGTGATTGGTTGATGCCTACTTGATGTCGTATCTCTTCATTTCTAATCCTGTCTCTCTTATTTTTTTGAACTGGGATGACATACCATCATCATCATCATGAACCAGATCCAGTTTCCCGGGTGCGGTGAATGAGCACTCTCCATTTAGTTCTCTCCTAGAATGTCTCCCCTTCCACGACCTGCTGCAAATCCAGGCCTCTCCCTGCAAGATCATTTCTAACCTGGTTGATCCATCTCTTCCTTGGTCGACCTCTTGGTCTCTTGCCTTTCAGTTCTTTCTCAAACCACACTCTAGCTGTTCTTTGTGTGTCCATTCCTTTGAGATGACCGAACCATTTCAGCCTGGCTTCAAAACAGATCTCATTAAGAGATTGTTCTACTTGAACAAGATGGTGTATCTCATCATTTTTTAATTTGTCTCTCCTTGTCTTCTGAATCATAGTCCTTAAAAACTTCATCTCCACCACCTGTAGTTTGCTGGTATTGAGAACCGTCTAAATATTTCGGATGGTCGCCATGTTGGAATTTAATATATGTCAGCCCTAGAGTTATGTACTATTAGATGACGATTATTGCGTAGGTTTATTATTCAAACGTTGACGTTGATTGCATGATTAGGACACAATAATTAAAAACATCATTTAAAAATTTCGCACAGCCTCCATCTTGACGTCAGTGCATTACAATGTGTATAAAGATTTGCTGGACCGAGTTTCACTGCGTTTGGATGGTTAAATCTCGAGAAATGTATATTTAAATGTTTCAACTTCGCTTGGCCGCTATGTAGTTATCAGGTTTTTAGGAGTCACAGGGGTGAACTTCTAGTAGTGCCCTTTATCACTGTACAAAATTTCAGGATGATATCAGTAATAGGTTTGGAGATACAGAATGCCAGTGAAAAATGTCGCACAGCTGCCATGTTGGATTGGTGAGACGTAATAAAATTGAAAGGGTACGATCGGGATCGGCCGAAATACTACTATGACTTCACCGAGTTTCGTTGAAATCACTCCCGCCGATTAGAACACACACACACAAGCGCACACACATACACACACGGACAAAAGGTGATCTCATAAGCCTATTTTTTCATAAATGAAAATAAAAATTCAAATTGGTGGATCCAATATAGTGAACCATATCCTTAAAATATTGGTGTAAACTGAGTGTTTCTGTAAATTACGTTTCTATTTTTTTCTTTTGGAGGGGGGGGGGGGGGGGATGGGGTACCGCCACAACTGAATCTCTTCACTAGCCGCCACTGGATAGTGGGAATTATTTAGATGTGGAAAAGAGTCATGGCAGTTTTTACTAAACACATAACTAGCGACATATTGCAGTCGTAGCTTCAAGAGGGGCGTATTACCGGAATGATGCCTTGTAGTTGGGTTTTAAACATTATTTGTGAAATACACTTCATATAGGCCTAGTTTATCGAAAATTTCGAAATTTAGCCCGAATTTAAATCAGTCAGAATTTTTAAATTCAAAATCAAGGCTGAGTGAATTCAGTTTCAAACCACAAATCAGAATTACACATCCCGGCAGAGGTGGAAATCAAACCTGGACCGTTGGGACAGATGATTGACTATAGATACTGTATTAATTTCCGTTTTAACTGTTACAGATTAATTGGTTATTTGTGCATGTCTTTTCTTCCCGTTGTGTAGTCGACATTTCACGTTAAAATGGGGTGAATATCTTTCAAGTTTTTGATGGAATACTTCTACATATCGCATTTATTGCCGAGACAACAGTGTTTACGGTCAAGTCAAATTCGCAAGATTCGAAATACATAGCCTACTTATCGACTCTGATCTAAAACGTCGATTTATTTGTGTAATGTACCGATCGCATCAATTTCTGACCATGTTTCATTTAAGGTTTCGTTATTTATTTGTTCGCGTCTGTAGAAGGTAATTTTATAAATAAACACTCAGTCTCGTTTCCTCACAGCTTGTTAATAGCTGGGTAGCGCTCTCTCTGATGGCCGGAAGGCTATGACGTCATAAATCCTATTGCATGACCTTGGGAGAATCATTCACTGCTCTGTGACCGAATGTAACAGCTTAAGACAACAATGCAAATTTGAGGTTATGGTCATTGTTGGTGCAATATCCAGGGCTGGATTTGTGACGGTACACACCAGTACGCCATAGCGAAACCTCTGATCGGGGGAAAAGTCGACTATATAACAATATATTTAGAACCATGGAACGCTAGTTTAAGTCAAGGTCAACTTGGTCTTTGATTGAACTGTACCTCAAAGTACGTGGAATCTTGGCTGCTTCGGGACGGCACTCCGCTCTGGATAATAACAGCAAGGTGAGAGAAAGAGGAGGCACATACAACGAAAACTTTTCTTAACTTTGGACAATTTATAAACTGTGAGGTAAAACACGTTTAAGTACAGTAAATAAATAATTATTTCAGAAAACTGTAAAGACAAAATTATTATTTTTATTTTATTTAGTCAATTTACCCTCAAGGTTGGTGGTTCCCACGGACTCAGCGAGGGAAATCACCACTACCGCCTCTGGGCAGTGTCCTGGAGCTTGGAACATCTGGTAGGAGGGGATACAACTGGGGAGGTGTGATCAGCACTTCGCCCAGGCGGCCTCACCTGCAAAGCGAACAGGGGCCTCAAGAGGGATGGGAAGGGATGGAAGATTGGGATGGATAGGCTAGGAAGAGGGAAGGAGGCGGCCATGGCCTTACAATAGGTACTGTCCCCGATAAATCGGATAGTAGGCTGTCAGATATCCGCCCCCTCAAGCGGATTGCCAATAATCAAACGCACCGGCACAGCTACATCAATGAAAATGGCACTGACAGATACTACCGAGATTAGAGCACAGCAGTTAACAAGAAAATTATTGTGGAACACACCAAAATATACGGGGGTTCATACTTACCTTTACTTACGTATTCAAATTAATCTCGGGTATGGGTTGCCAACTGGATCACTTAAAGTATGCCCTCACAATAACCTCCACCATGATATTTAAAATGAACCAAGACGGAAACAAGAAACTTTAAACTGTACAATAATTTATTTCACATAAAGGGAATGATTCTAACAAAAATTCAACAAAATACACATGGCAATCAGAAGCCATTGTCAATATAACCATGTCCTCCTGTAGGACTTGTAGACTTTACATACAAAATCTCAGCTTTATTAGCTTATAAAGAACGTAATAATAGTAATGCACTTGGAATGGATGAGGGAATTGGGACGAGACATGTAGCAATTGTTTCCCTTTAATAAACAACACACTTTATTTATAACGGCAAGTCTGCTATGTAGTCGACCTTGGCCTCTAACATACAGTTGTCAGGCCAGCTGCGCCATGTCGCATGCCTACGTCGTCAAGTGGACCCACCGGTCCGGCCAACGTTAGCATATGCTCGTTACCTCAGAGCCTAGCTCCTTTTCAAACACTTTAAATGTCCTCAACTCAACTCAAATATTATCACGCAAATCTTTTAAATGCTCTAATCACATGTTACTGGATTACTCTAATAATCCCAAAACTTGTTTAATGGTATAATCCACTTGTATAATTAGCGTTCTTTAGAGTATAATAACCAAACTCTTAATGTTTATAACAAATGCTCATTAATTGTTTATAACAATTATAAATTGTTTATAATATTGTCAAACGACAATTGAAAAATCTATACATGCCTCTCTTAATTCCTTTCGTTTCACATTATTGTTAGAGATATTTACACAATTATTTACAATATTAATATTATTTATTTTAGAAATACATTAAACCACACGTTTATCCGGTTGATAATTACTCAAATCGGGTTGATATAATCGACCAATGAAGGTTAGTTATATTTAAGCTTATATTCAGGTTTAATAAGTTTTAATAATAGTTATTATTATTAGTGACGGTAACCTCCATTCAAAATCGTTATCTCAAATTGTTTAAACACTCTTGTTAAGTAAAACAGTAATTTCACATGATTAATTTTCAAAGGACCTGGACAATAAACTCAGCGGAAAAATACTTCGCTCAAACGCACAAAATTGCATAAAATAGGCCCAGAATTCATCATATATTTCCATATATATGGCATAAAAATCTTCCACAATATATTCAAAAACCTCCACTTACAAATTCATCAACTTCATTAATTACTGTGGGAACCTCCTTCAATTATTCAAGGGCATTATTCATCAGCGACTTTTACACGTCCACTGAACTAACGATTATACATCCATAGATCCACTTTAAAAATTCTTATATTCATAAATTGTATCAAAACTGTTATTATTTTTAACCTTCGTGGGTTTCATTCATGAATCTATATGAAGTAAAAATTTGCCAATCACAAATAAATTTAATAGCAAATACGATTATACACGCCTCTCTGGTCTATCAAAATTGAGATTAATATCTCCTAAGTATCGTAGTATAAAAATACTATCTTCAAACAAAGTTCATCTAAACTGCATAAATAGTCGAATAGAATACAATTAGACTGTGGAATGCAAACATTATTGTTCCAATCTAGTATTGAGAAAAATTCCTATCAAAAGTTCATTACTTTAGTGTATTCAATAAATCGTAATCAAAGTTCCTATTTCATAAAATTGTCTATAATGCAATGGTAATTTCAGAACTGACGATAAATGTCTATGTTGCAATCATGTTCATAAAACGACTAGTATTTTCAAGATCGTCGATACAGTAATAGATTTTAACGCTCTAAAATCTTTTAATTATTCTTCGTTCTTGAGGATGACAGAAAATTGGTCAAAGTAATTTACTGAAAAGAATTACTTTAATAAAATGACACGCTGTCTGAATTCAAATCTACCATAGAAAATCATTTACTTTACAGTCAAATCGTGACTACAAAAATATGCAAAGTACTGAAATAATATAGAATATCAGTCTCAACTGATCCAAAATTATTTAAATATGCCAATGACATAACAATGTCTTAATAAATCGTAGAAAAAGGCATAAATCAACAAAGTGTACTGAGTACAGAAATATCAAGCAAGAATATGGGGCAAAATATAGGACAGAACATATGGGAAAAATGGTTGCTCAGATATCGCTAAATGACTCAAATAAAACAAGAAACGTTCACGACTACCTTATCTGTTGATTGAAGTTCTAGAGGAAAATCTTCCAAAGAAGACTGCTGACAGTTCCATTTCACCAAAAAGATGTGCTCCGACCTCGAACCTGGAACCAGCGCCCTCGGAGAATAGAACTGCTTCCTCCTCCGGAAATTGCACTGCTCCGTGTATACGATAGACATCCTTCTGGCAGAACTCTTCTTTGTGAGCCGGGTCCACCCTGGCCTCTCTTGAAAGTTCCCTGAAGTTCTGGCAAAACTCTTCTTTTTGAGCCGGGTCCACCCTGGCCTCTCTTGAAAATTCCCTGAAGTTCTGGTAGAAATTCGCCATGAAGTTTATTGCAATCATTTTCCGTAGAAATCTTCATAATTGTGGAGTATGAAAATATTTCCACTGCCATGTGATATAATTCAGCGTTGGACAACGAGGCATGAGTGTAGTTGGATATTCGCTACATGCTCGCTTTTGTAGAAAGACGATTAGCGAAGTTCCATGCTGCTATTTCACTCCATTGATATATGTCCCAATTGCATTAAAGTCCTTAGCCTTCCATCTCCATTTCCGTTATAATAGTTGAAAGAATTGCCATATTATATTGTTCCATGTTAGAATGCAGCGTTATATCATCAAAAGCAATATGTAGTAGCACGGTTGCACTACACGTGTCAGCCGTAGCGTAGAATGTGATATTACAAAAGTGCTTCTCAGGTGGCGAGAAAATCACTTTTGTCTGCCGTCTTAAAATGCCAATATCTTCGAAATTGTAATCTTGAAAATGTTCAACCTTTCTACACACTTTAATATAGTACTGCACAATAGAATTAACTTAAAGGCATTAGTCAACTCTTGATATATTATCCTGTAGACTCGTTAATATGTGCGTTTCAACTTCGCCTAGTTTCAAACACCGTAAAATGGAACTGCGGCACTGCTCCGTGCTCGTTCGATGCGGTGGGCTTTACCACACGCTAAAGACGACTTGCTTCACTTATTCACTCGAAAACGACTATATGACATCAGAAATATATATGCGGTATGAGAGCTTCTCTCTGCTGTGCAAGACCTTTTATCAACTTCTTAAGGGGCGTATCCATCCCTTCCATAGCTTGTTTCTCCGTCATTGCTAGAATTTCTAACTTGGGCAATACTTGACGGATTTTCAAATTTCAAAAACTCAAAAATAATTTCTTCAAAATTCCAAATCAATGCCATAACTGAAAATAGGTTTCCACAATTCTGCATGCCATAAGTAATTAAATATAGTAGTTTCAGTAATCTCCGTCTCCCTCCAAACTATCGTTCATTGGTTCGAGTCTTTCCTCCAATCGCGTAACTTCTTCCTCAGCACAATTCCATGTTTCCCTGCGACTGCGTCGTAAATCTCAGATCTTTCTCGAACAAAATCATGACGTCACCAAGAATCTCAGCTCAAGCAGCCTACTTGCATGAAGTCTGCGTCATCCGTGCTTACGTCATGAGTATCCACGTCACAACTATGACAGCCATAACTTTCTTCATATTTTCCAATACAACCACCGTGGTCTCAATATAGTTCAATTTACGGGGGCATTCTCCCTTCACCACGTTTTAAAAACAGTTGCAAATTGTTTTTAAACTCTGTGTTATAAATATCTCAATTCACTTGAACACGAAATTGCATTATTATTGGCTTACTCTTGGATAATATTTCTTCTAGTTTCCAGCATTGAACTTGCCATATACGACATTATTCTCATCATCGTAGAGTTCATAACAGTTGTTTCCATAAGCATTCGTAATTCTGAACGGACCCATAAATACTATTCCAAACTTGGGATAGATTTTCTTACTCACATCAGCCTTGACAGGTCTGCGTAGTAATACCAGATTTCCAATTTCTAAGGGAGCACCAACACGTTTTCCAGCTACTCTTTTCAGTCGCTTTTGTGCTGCTTTCTGGAGTTGTTACTTCGCTTTGTCAATTCTCTGCTACCTTCCTAGGTCGGGATCTCTAGGAATGTGGTTAAAAAGATTGTCCCACGGCCTTTCTGGGTTTCTTCCTAGATGAAGTCTCATTGGCACCTCTCCTGTGCTCTCCTGCACTGTAGAATTTAGACATTCCTCAATAAGGGGTACAAATCTCACCCAACCAGAATGATCATTCGGACAGAAAATTCGACAAAATTTCGAAAATTCAGCCATATATCTTTCTGAAGAATTCGATTCCGGATAGCGCACGCTTGAAAATATGTGCTTAATACTAAGCCTTTCCATATCTGCAGTAAATTCTAAGGATGTAAACTGAGCTCCATGATCCGATAGTAGATATTCTGGTTTACCAGCTTTTGGAAATACAGCATGTTCCAGTCTGCTTACAACGTTCCTCGTGTTAGCTTTTTGCATGGGACTCATTGTTACAAATTTCGGGAAGACATCCACGGTAACCAACAGATACTGATTACCCTGGTATCCCTTCGGACAAGGACCAAATATGTCCGTCGCCATGAGTTCATTTGGTTTAGAGGGAATCATAGCCTTAGGTTTTCCTTTTAATAGAGCGGAAGCATACTTTGCTCTTTGACATTTATCACATGAACGAATGACATTAGCAATGCTGGAACGCATGTTAGTCCAAATAAACCTCTCTTTAAGAGTATCAAGGGTTTTATCTAAACCGGCATGTCCAGTTGCGTGATGAGCTACCCACACTAAATTGACAACAAGTTTAGGTGGCACGACTATTCGGAGCTTTGTATGCGCAGAGTCAGCATACTTACATACGATGTCTCCACTCAAGACAAAGTGTCGTGATTCTCTCTGTGTAGCTGCATAGTCAACATCAGTATTGTCCATGTAACCCTTAAGGAACCTGTACATTTTCCTGATTGGAGCGTGTCTCTTCTGTGACACACCGATTCGGGCTAACCTCCTAACGGTCTCTTGATCTTGCTGCTCCAATTGTACATGGTGTATCTGCACATTTTTGATAGGGTTACGTGATAAAGCATCAGCCAGTAAGTTATCTTTCCCAGGCTGATGGACAATCGTGGCATTAAACTGTTGGGTGAACAAAGCCCAACGTGTCAATCTATCACTAGACATGTCAGTTTGCAGCATAAACTGAAGTGCTTTGTGATCTGTAATAATGATAACCTTGTGTCCCACAACCTTTTTTTCCACGGTTGCAAAGCTGTTACAAAAGCTAATGATTCTAGTTCTGTCGTAAAGTAGTTTTCCTCGTGTTTCTTTAACTTTCGACTAGTGAACGCAATGTAGTGCTTGTTGCCTGCCTCGTCTTTTTGGTATAAGACTGCACTAATGCCTATTCTTGATGCATCAGACTCAATATAGAACATCTTCTCGAAGTCTGGGTACTCCAGTTTAACATTGTTTCTGAGCATCTCCTTTGCTTTCTCAAAAGCCTCGTCTGCTGCGGTACTCCATTTCCATCTATTCTTCTTCTTGAGTAAGTCATTCAGAGGAGCCATAATTTCAGAGTGTCTCGGACAGTGACTGCTGATGAATTGGCATGCGCCTACAAATTCTCTGACTTGTTTCACCTTAGTTGGCTTTGGGAACCTTGTGATCGCATCTACTTTCTGCATGTTTGGATGATATCCATCCTTATCAATCGTATGCCCCAAGTAGTTGATCTCCTTCTTCAAGAATTGACATTTTCCAAAATTGACCTTAATATTGGCCTCCCTTAAATTTTCAAACAACTTTCTCAAATGCACTAAATGTTCTGCGGCATTGGGTGAAGATACAATTAAATCGTCAATGTAGCAGATTACATTTTCCTTTACTTCGTCAGTGAGCTTGCTATCAAGTGCTCGAATAAGTGCTGGTCCACTGTTGACCATTCCAAAAGGCATTCTCACAAAGACGCATGACGTCTGGTCAAATAAGAATCCAGTGTACTGCATACTTTCTTCTTCCAGTTGAACTTGGTAAAACGAAGATGTCAAGTCAAGAACACTGAAACATGCTCTCCCTTTGAACTTTCGAAGCAGATCTCTAATCTTAGGTGGTCGGTCATTTTCTGGAAGAATCTTCAAGTTGATGGTCCGAGCATCGAGACATAGACGTATCTGACCATTACTTTTCTTAACTACAGTGATGGGGTTTATGTAAGACGACGCCTGTTTTTTAATAATCCCGTCTACCTCCATTTTTCTGATCAACCCTCGTACTTCTTGATAGTATTTCTCAGGTATGGGGTATATTCTCTTTTGGTAAGGGGTTTCATCGGTTAGCCTTATCTTGTACTTATAGTCTTTAATCAATCCAGGCTTTTCATCAAAAATATCTTGGAATTCCTTTATCAAATCCTCAAATTCCCCCTGAATTTCTTCAAATCCTTCAGTTTTTCTACTGGGTATTTCTGTTAGATTCTCCACTTCATTGATAATGGTATTTAAAATTTCTTCCCTAAGGTCTATCTCCAGACTGTTTTTCACGTCCTGTTCTTCGATCTCTTCTGTGATCATGTACCCATCATTAAAGCTAATAATCCTATTCTTCATGTCAATAATGGCTCCAACTTTCGATATAAAATCGATTCCTAGCACAATATCGAAATGGATCTTGTTCACCACAATAAAGATCTGTTCATAATTCCTTCCATTAATTTCAAAGTTCAACAACACTTGGATCTTGCCTTTCAGTGCCTTGTCTTGGAAAATTCCTCCCACTTTGACGGTAGAAACAGGTAAAACTGTCATGTTTTCTCCTTTTAACAGACTTTGATAACATTGATCAGAAATGATAGAAATAATTGCGCCGGTATCCATAAGAGCTTTGTACTGTTGTCCGTCTATGAGTACAGAAATAATAGGTAATGCACATGGTCTTTCCTCTTTGACGATTCCCCTCTCTTCTAATAAATCCTCATCAGTAACTTCATAAATTTCATTAATGGTGATTAGGTGTGGTGTGGCAATGTATTCATGGTTTCTCACTGTCGTTGAGAAATCGGCGTTTTTTGTGTGTGTTACCAATCTCAAAGTTCTGCTGGCTTGTAGAAGGACCAGGATCGATCACTACATCCTGTCTTTTCTTTTGGTTTTCAGCTTCCTTCTCTCGTAATTCCTTAAGATACTGCTGACTTTCTTTCTCTCTCTCTTGATATTTGTCGGGTGTCATAACCTGACCTTGAGAATTCTGATTTCGATTCTGGTAATTTCTATTGTAGTTCCTATTGTAGCCCTGGTTATTGTAGTATCTACCTCTTCCATTGTTATAATTTCCTCTATTATTATTCCAGCCTCTTCTTTGCTGATATGGACGGTAACCTTGCGATCTGTGGTTGCGAAAGTGATGGTTCCTGTGAGGACCTACATTTTCAGTTTTCTCTTCACTGGGCTTGTCAGTTTGCTGAACTTGATCCATATAGACTGTATTAATGTCTTTGAATTCGTGCCTCTGACCTTTTTGTACCACATTTGGCATTGGACTCGTGTAGTCAAGCCTTCTCAATAATTCGTCCATACTGGTCAAATCCCTGATGTTTGACGATATGATGAGTCTTCTCAAGTAGTGGGATGGTGGGGGAGCTGCTTATAAAAGCAAGTGGTGAGCCCCTGCGACCTTGGAATGGAAAGAGCCATGCTAGGAGGGCGTGCTTGGATTCGTTTTTTTCGTCTCGTCATGCTCTTTACGGGAATGTAGGTATCGAAAAGGTGAAGTTAGGGTTTTGGGTCAAAAAATGCGTTTTTCACATTTTTGTCGATTTTCGGAAAACGGGCCATGCAAGGAGGGCGTGCTTGGATTCGTTTTTTTCGTCTCGTCATGCTCTTTACGGGAATGTCGGTGTCGAAAAGGTGAAGTTAGGGTTTTGGGTCAAAACATGCGTTTTTCACATTTTTGTCGATTTTTGGAAAACGGGTCATGCTAGGAGGGCGTGCTTGGATTCGTTTATTTCGTTTCGTTGTGCACTTTACGGGAATGTCGGTGTCGAAAAGGTGAACTTAGGGTTTTGGGTCAAAACATGCGTTTTTCACATTTTTGCCGATTTTTGGAAAACGGGTCATGCTAGGAGGGCGTGCTTGGATTCGTTTTTTTCGTCTCGTTGTGCTCTTTACGGGAATGTAGGTGTCGAAAAGGTAAACTTAGGGTTTTGGGTCTAAATATGCGTTTTTCACATTTTTGCCGATTTTTGGAAAACGGGTCATGCTGGGAGAGCGTGCTTGGATTCGTTTTTTTCGTCTCGTTGTGCTCTTTACGGGAATGTAGGTGTCGAAAAGGTGAACTTAGGGTTTTGGGTCGAAAAATGCGTTTTTCACATTTTTGCCGATTTTTGGAAAACGGATAACGTGATGATGACGTGCGTGATAGTATGTTTTCGTCTCGTTGTGCTCTTTACGGGGATATAGATATGGAATAGGTTAAAAGCTGGAAACATGTTTTTTTTAGTCACAAATGGGTTTTGTGATTTTCCCTCATATTGTGAAAACCGAAAACGTGAGAATGACGTGTGTGATAGTATTTATTTCGTTTCATTGTCCTCTTTACGGGGATATAGATATGAAAAAGGCAAAAAGCTGGAAACATGGTTTTCTTATGGAAAAGGTGTTTTTTGTTCATTTTCGCGTTATTTGGAAAACGAATGAGGCGATTTTTATGATGGTCATGTCGATGTATTTATGTCGTTCTGTTTACGGGAATGTAGGTATGGAAAACCTAAAATGATGGTTTCCGTTATTTTTTTCGAGATCGTTGAGGAAAACGGGGAAAAAATGTAAGAAACCAGATTTGAAGTCACGTTAGGTTATGCGCTATGATGTTAGTAAAACATTTATGCATTATTATTATTATTATTTGTCTTGACTGGTCAGGGCTCACACGCAGAGAGAGAACATGTTTAATGCAATGAGAATTGAAAGCATTGAAGCTAGCCCACGGCGATCCAGACAGACACAGGTCTTATCATCGTACGTGCCTCGCAGCAGAGAGAGATAAGAGGCTGGTGTCATTATACAGTGTGCGGATTTATAATGTGTATGTCATAGCCTAGGTTCATTATGGACTCATCATGCAACGCAAAGTTTGAAACAATGAGTGAGTGTATAACATCATGATAACAGATTGGCATGGGCTCGAACAAAGCGGTTATTGGACATGTAATAAACAATAAAAACTACCCTTACCCGGGGGGGTGAAATAGTATTTTTTTTTTGTATGTGTGCGCACGGACGGGTTTTGTCAAAAGGACCTAACTATACGTTAGTTAATATTTTCTGAACCCCTCATGGGATTTTGCCATAGGCAGTATTATAGCCCTGGGGGTGACGCCCCGTTTTTGAATGTATGATTCATTTTTGTCGAAAGGGCCTAACGACACTTTTGTTCATATCTCGCGAACCAATCATGCTAGGGACTTGTATGAGGGGTCCTAGCACTTGGGGCAATATTCCCTGTTTGGGGGTGAAACTACCCCCTAAAATTGAAAAATCCCTATCTCGGAAACGAAGAAGCCTAAAATTAGGTGTGATAGCTTAAAAAATAGGGGATGATATGGGCTTTTACCTCGATGGATCATTTCACCCCTAAAACAGTAAATAGTCATGCTATGGGGAAAAAACGTGTTAAACGCCTAAAAATGATAAATGAACCTAAGATCTTTTGTTTTTGATGAAAAATAGCAGGGGGGGTGAAACTACCCCCCAAAATTGAAAAATCCATATCTCGGAAACGAAGAAGCCTAAAATTAGGTGTGATAGCTTAAAAAATAGGGGATGATATGGGCTTTTACCTCGATGGATCATTTCACCCCTAAAACAGTAAATAAATATGTTATGGGGGAAAAAACGTGTTAAACACCTAAAAATGATAAATGAACCTAAGATCTTTTGTTTTTGATGAAAAATAGCAGGGGGGTGAAACTACCCCCCCCCCCCCCAAAATTGAAAAATCCCTATCTCGGAAACGAAGAATCCTAAAATTAGGTGTGATGGCTTAAAAAATAGGGAATGATATGGGCTTTTACCTCGATGGATCATTTCACCCCTAAAACAGTAAATAGTCATGTTATGGGGGAAAAAACGTGTTAAACACCTAAAAATGATAAATGAACCTAAGATCTTTTGTTTTTGATGAAAAAATAGCAGGGGGGGTGAAACCACCCCCCCCCCCCCCCCAAATTGAAAAATCCCTATCTCGGAAACGAAGAAGCCTAAAATTAGGTGTGATAGCTTAAAAAATAGGGGATGATTAGGGCTTTTACCTGGATAGGTCATTTCACCCCTAAAACAGTAAATAGTCATGTTATGAGGAAAAAATGTGTTATACACCTAAAAGCATAAGCATCTTTGTGAAACCATGCTTTAATGGACATGTGTATGGAGGATGATTGTTGTTATTATTATTATTAGGTAATTATGGATTAATGTGCGGATAGATAACTAACCTGTGGGGAGCGTGATGGCGCAGGTGCTTAGCTGCTCGTCTTTACTCGGGCAGGTGGGGTTCAAATCCCGGTGACGGCGGGGGTTGGAATTTTCACTTG
Source organism: Meconema thalassinum (assembly GCA_946902985.2). Classification (NCBI taxonomy): domain Eukaryota; kingdom Metazoa; phylum Arthropoda; class Insecta; order Orthoptera; family Tettigoniidae; genus Meconema; species Meconema thalassinum. Next base: position 181,691,544 of record OX336395.1, read on the forward strand.
AAAAAAATCACGTGGCGTCAGAAAGGGCATTCGGCCTTAAATCCCCGGCCAAAACCAAAATGAGCCTGGTTGGCTCCGGCGACTCAAAATAATTGGGAAAAGCCAAAGAAAGAAAAAAATGATAACTCACCAGTAATAGTAAACATTGGTTTGAGGTGTTGAACAAGTCAGGATGGGCAACCCTTTGCCATGGTTCACGAATGCACCCCAAAAAGTTTTACCTGTCAAGACACAGTCTACCCTGTTGCAGCCTTTAGAAAAAAATCGAACCGGGGCCTCTGTGGTGACAGTGGACTTATTTTCATGATGATTTTTAAACAAACCTAGGCTTGCCTACTACCGCTGTGTTGAATCTGCACAGAGACTCTGGCTTTGGTTTGCGTAGTGTGCCTTGCTGATAACAGCACAGCGACCTTGTCAGTAAGTTTCATATTACTCATTTGCTTGATAGCGGACATGCTATGCACATGACTAGATCGTTGTTAGGTTTGACAAAGGCTTAGTGAAGCTTATGGCAAGCTTGAAATGAATGTCATGGTATAGTCGGGGTTGGAAGCCAAGACCTTAGGGTTGACAACCAAGTAGGTTAACCACTACACGGTGAGATGGTCAAATAATAATGTAACAGAACATATAGAAACGTTTTCTATAGTTTAACGAATTGGCATACCATGAGAGGTGTAGGTAATGGAAATTGAATCCTTAGCTGATGATTATACTACTTTCCATGCGCACGTTTAAGCTATCATGTTAGAAAAAGAATGGTATGGCTTGTTTTAAACGGAGAATATTCATTGTGTTTACTGTGAAACACAAATCTGAATTTAAAATTAATTTAAAATAATTAATTTAAAATTAACTAATTTAAAATTAGTTTAGTACGCTGAAGTTAAAATGAATAATGATCACGTTACAGACAGCCAGTTTCAAAGCCATGAGAACTAAGTGAACAAAGTATAAAATTCATGAGCCAGTGAGGAATTCAACATGCTGTCCTTTGGACAAGAGAGAAGCGTTCTACAGCGACCCTCAATGGTTTGGGACATCGTAAAGATGAAAATTAAATCTAAGCTACTACACGCTTATATACTAGAATAAGAAATGGAAAACAATTGGTCAAATAAAGGACAGAAGGAATAAAAAATGGCCCTCAACCCTCAAGCATAAGGATTGAGGGAGTTGGAAGGAAGGAGAGCCATGAAAGGCAGATAAAAAGTATACTAGGAGTGGCTTTGCCCCAGAGGTAATGGATAAAGAGGAGGAAAACTGGACTCAGCTCAGAAATCCCTTGGGGTTGCCAACTTCCAAACTGATCAGCCCTTGAGGGTGTAGCCATAGGCAGAGTGCACCGCAAGTGGTGTGGCTTCTTGAGGGCGCTTGGGCAAAAGACAGGGAATAACATGAAAATAAAAAAGCAAGGCTGCCTCCTCAGGATATCAGAAAAAATAAATAAACCAGGGCCAATAAAGTTGCAAAAGGAAGAGACTCCCTAGGGCTCGGATACCCTAATCATGTTGGGGTCGGTAGAGAACAAGAGTTGAGCAAGTGTGGTCGACAGGAAATAAGACAGAGAGGAGCCTAGCACAAGTTAGTGGAAGCAATGACGGTCTCAGCTGGGACTCCGTGATCGTCAACCTACATGACACTAGATATGACGCCCAGGGGTGGAATTAAAGACCTCTATTGTTTTATATCACATGGCATGCCTTATAATGCAATACTGGTCCTAGGGTGTGCAAAATTGTATTAGAAACTCAGCTAATAATAGTGTGCTTGCCCATGATTATTTTCCCAAGGACTGATAACCATGATTTCCAAGCCCCTAAGTAAGACAAAAAAACAAATGATTTTCATTTTCCAATGAGTTAGCCCCTTGGTGGTGAAAGGCACACTCTAATACAACCATTATAGTGACAGGTTATCTGTTAAATACCTAACTATCCCCAGATTTACCTTAAATTTTCCTAAAATCCACTACATTTTCCGAAAATTGACCAAATGACACAACATTCCAGCAAAATTCAACAAATGACTACCAGATTTATTGAAATTCCATTGATTTACCTAAGCATGGTTTAAACTACCTCAAATTCATATAAAATTAGACGAATATAGATGAAAATTCACTAAAATTTACCGAATTTAGCCAAGTGGTGTACAAACCATGAAATTTATCCAATTTTTATTAAAATTGACTACATGTATTCGAAAATTCCATAATATTCCCTTTACATGTATGCTTTTTGTTGTTGTTGTTGTTGTTGTTGTTGTTGTTGTTGTTGTTGTTGTTGTTTCGTTTACCACACTCCCTGTAGACAATCATTTCAACATGACTTTCTCCTAGACTAGGAGCTTCACATTCGACATGATAGCTGAGTTTCATTTCCCATAAACTTGTCTCTGAGGTGGGTGTCAGGAAAAGGCATCCAGCTGTAAAAACCACACCCTCACGTAGACTTTCATAACCTCTTACGTTGAGGTTCCTTACACTAACGACATTAAATGATTGAACGGTTTCCTCTTCACAATTCCTGTCTATACTTTCCTCTTTAAGGTTGCAAGATGTTTGCAAGATTCCTAAAATGCAATTAAATGTAATAAATACCTTAAGATGGTTTCATTTGTTTAATGATATGGTGTTGATGATGGATATATACGTTAAGACTAATTTTTGTTAGGTCTTGACTGGCCTTGCAATTAGAAATTGACAAACCAAACATGGGTTATCTACCAGGGGAACACTTTGACCTCTATGTTGGTTATTGACCAGTAAGTACAGTTCTAGTAATGAGACAGAAATCCAACACAAACAATGAGCGCGCAATGCGGCGGAGATTGGTACCACGATGTACTGTCGGTTATGTAGCTATGTGGAATGCACATCACATATGGTTTACTTGAAGGTTTGGAGATTCCATTAAAGATATTTCTACAATAAACCATTTTCAAATGGTCATTCGTTGGTGTGAAAATATTTATTATATGGTATTTTATGAAAACAATTATGATTTATAAAAAAAAATATATGTTTACTGTATTCTTATTTAATGTAAGCACTGGAGGCACTATCGACCAACATACAGCACTATCTGGAATGTATATTGCATACTTGAAGGTTTGGTGATCCCATTAAAGGTATTCCTACAATAAATGATTTTTAAGTTGTCGTTCTATGGCGTGAAAATATTTAATATACGATATTTGCTAAAAGGATTTACCAGTGGAATTATTTTACAAGTAGTTATTTTAATGACCAACAGAGTTCACTGTTAAGAAGGTAGAGCCCTATGTGGAATGTAGGATAACATGTTATACATGATACGTGACAACTGTAAGGCTTGTGATTTTTAAGATGCCTTTAACCCTATATTAAACACTCAGTTTGCAATACTGATAACTGCAATGTTACTGAAAAAAAATTGAAACAAAACAAAAATCAGCATTGAAAAACCAAAAAGTGGTTGAGCATATATACAGTGGGGAAAAGAAAAGTTTTGTAAACACTAATGTCCAACAAGACTAATTAAATCAGTAACTGTCAGGGTGGCCGAGTGGTTAAGGCGTTTGACTTAAGATCAACTTTCCAAATATATAAGGAAGCAAGGGTTCGAATCCCTTCCCTGACATAACTATTGCTTGAACATGCAAGAAAACAAGAAATATACACAAACTATGTTTATCAATTTAATCATTTTTTTTACAAGAGATAGACACACAGAATACAGCTCTTTTTGTTTATTATTTCTTTTAAACATAACACTTGTTGAAAATTTTTTTTTAGGGGATGGGTGTGTTGCTATGTTGACCCATCACACAATAATAGCAGCTTTACGAAGTTCATTTTCTATATTTAATAGCTCTTTCTCATAACCAATATGACCAAGCTGTTTACAGGCATGCAAGAGCTGTAGACGTTCGACTAATATATTAGGATCGTTCCATTTACTATTTTTTATGAATGGTTTCAGAATCTCGGGAAGCAGTTCATCATTATCACCATTAATATGATTATCATCCTCATTATTATAATCATTTTCATAATGATGATCATTATCATCGTTATCATTACCATGATAATTTCCACCTGTGTCCACAGTCTGTTCAATGGTTTGAGTTGTCTTTGATAGTGTTGAAAGCTTTTTTTTAGATGTGCTAGAATGCTTTAACATTGTTATGTTATTATTACCACTATTACCTTTCCCCACTAACTTTTTGATGGGGTATATTGTCTCTGATAGGGTTGAGGGCTTTTGAGATGTGGGTGCATGTCTGAACATGGGTTTCACAGGAGGTGTTAAAGGTTTCTCATTAAACAACTCGCTAACAGCATGAGTGCGTTGTAGTGTATTAAACTTGAGGTTAATATTATCTTGAGCAGTACTATCTTTCTCTTGGACTTGGTTTCTTGCTTTGGTTTGGGTTTTCCTTACATTTAGACTAGCGTGATTATTAAGTTTACATTCATGATTGTTTGAAGAAAGTACGTCCAATTCTTTTGTTTTAAGCATTCCTCGACACTGTTTCGATCGTTGCTTTGAACAGCGCCAAATAACAGTTCCATTTTTATTGCTTCGTTTCACAATATATGAATATCCTTTATAGTATGCATAAGGCTTACCATACCTAGTCACTGATACTTCCATATCAACTGTCAAGCACAAACTAATCTCTAGTAAAGACAACTTGGTAATAACAACAATAGTTTAATGTGGGAGCATATATACATGCAAAAAAGTGGGAGCAAAGGTGGGGGGGTAAAAAGTGGGAGCAAATGTGGGAGAAAAAAATAACTGTGAGCAAAAAGTGGGAGCATATATGGGATCAAATGTGGGAGCAAAGCAAATATAAAAAAAAAGTGGGAGCAAATATGCTAACAAATATGTCAACAAATATACCAGCAAAAGTAAATACACAAGTCAAGATAGATTAAAGTGCAAAGAAAATATGCAAGCAAATATGAGAGCAAAAATGGTGTTTTTTCTAAAACAACTAGACATAACAAACTTAGTCATAACCTAACCTAACCTAACCTCACCTAACCTCACCTAACCTCACCTCACCTAACCTCACCTAACTTCACCTAACCTAACCTAACCTAACTTAACTTCACCTAATCTAACTTGACTGAACTTTACCTAACCTAACCCATCATAACTTCACCTAACCTAACTTTACCTCATCTAACTTCACCTAACCTAACTTTCAACTCACAGATCAAAATTAAATTCTAGGCATAGTTGAGTTGGAACCCAAGACTTCAGGGATAACACACAAGTATACTAGCCACTACACCGCAAAATGGGCAAATTATCATGCAACACAACATAAAGTAAAAGTTTCCTGTAGTGTAACTCATTGGCTGTCAACCATAGTTTGGGAATTCAAACCCAAGACCTCAGGACTTTTGTTTTGAACATTATCAGAAATATTATTCCATTTACATTTTGCTGCTGCTGCTGCTTATAGTTATAAGAGTTGGCATTAATATGGAAAGCAAAAAGTGGGAGCAAAACGTGTAAGCAGAAGTGGGAACAAACAAGTGTGAGCAAATATGGGAGCAGAAAGTGGGAGCAAATGTGAAAGCAAAAGTGGGAGCAAAAAGAGCGAGCAAAAGTGAGTGTACAAAGTAGGAGCAAAATGTGTGAGTAAAAAGTGGGGGCAAATGTGGTGTTTTACTAAAACAATCTCCCCTAACCTAACCTAAACTAACTTCACCCAACCTAATTTCACCTAACCTAACTTTACTTAACCTAACCTTCCAACTCTCAGATCAAAATTAAATTCTGGCCATAGTCGAGTTGGAACCCAAAACCTCTGGGATAACACCCAAGTATACTAGCCACTACATCGCGAAATGGGCAAATTATCATGCAACACAACACAAAAATAAAAAGATTTCTGTAGTGTAACTCATTGGCTGACAATCATAGTTGAGAATTCAAACCCAAGACCTCAGGACTTTTGTTTTGAACATTATCAGAAATATTATTCCATTTACATTTTGCTGTTGCTTTTAGTTATAAGAGTTGACATTAATATGGGAGCAAAAGTGAAAGCAAAAAGTGGGTGCAAGCATGGCTGGTTGTAGAGACTTTCATATCAACAAATACACATAAATTAAAATTTAGTAAAGTGACTTGGCTAATAATAATAATAATAATAATATTAACAGTTTAAAAAAAATTCAAGGGGATTGATATTTTTCAGGGTGTAATTTCCAAAGTACTGTCAAGAATAATAATTACATGAACAGATTCCAAGAACTCTAGAGTGCTTTTAAGGTTAATGATTGGCTAGGAGTGAGATAGAGCTAGCTAACCTAAGTTAACCTCAGCTCAGTAAACCTAACCTTGTCACATGGCATGTTCTACAAGTATAGACTTGCTTTGAGACTGGCTATGACGTCACAGATGAATGGCGGTGGGAGGCTGGACATGACGTTTTTATTATCCAAAAACATTTTCCTTTTTGCCAGCCTCCCACCGCCATTCATCTGTGACGTCATAGCCAGTCTCAAAGCAAGTCTATACTTGTAGAACATGCCATGTGACAAGGTTAGGTTTACTGAGCTGAGGTTAACTTAGGTTAGCTAGCTCTATCTCACTCCTAGCCAATCATTAACCTTAAAAGCACTCTAGAGTTCTTGGAATCTGTTCATGTAATTATTATTCTTGACAGTACTTTGGAAATTACACCCTGAAAAATATCAATCCCCTTGAATTTTTTTTAAACTGTTAATATTATTATTATTATTATTATTAGCCAAGTCACTTTACTAAATTTTAATTTATGTGTATTTGTTGATATGAAAGTCTCTACAACCAGCCATGCTTGCACCCACTTTTTGCTTTCACTTTTGCTCCCATATTAATGTCAACTCTTATAACTAAAAGCAACAGCAAAATGTAAATGGAATAATATTTCTGATAATGTTCAAAACAAAAGTCCTGAGGTCTTGGGTTTGAATTCTCAACTATGATTGTCAGCCAATGAGTTACACTACAGAAATCTTTTTATTTTTGTGTTGTGTTGCATGATAATTTGCCCATTTCGCGATGTAGTGGCTAGTATACTTGGGTGTTATCCCAGAGGTTTTGGGTTCCAACTCGACTATGGCCAGAATTTAATTTTGATCTGAGAGTTGGAAGGTTAGGTTAAGTAAAGTTAGGTTAGGTGAAATTAGGTTGGGTGAAGTTAGTTTAGGTTAGGTTAGGGGAGATTGTTTTAGTAAAACACCACATTTGCCCCCACTTTTTACTCACACATTTTGCTCCTACTTTGTACACTCACTTTTGCTCGCTCTTTTTGCTCCCACTTTTGCTTTCACATTTGCTCCCACTTTCTGCTCCCATATTTGCTCACACTTGTTTGTTCCCACTTCTGCTTACACGTTTTGCTCCCACTTTTTGCTTTCCATATTAATGCCAACTCTTATAACTATAAGCAGCAGCAGCAGCAAAATGTAAATGGAATAATATTTCTGATAATGTTCAAAACAAAAGTCCTGAGGTCTTGGGTTTGAATTCCCAAACTATGGTTGACAGCCAATGAGTTACACTACAGGAAACTTTTACTTTATGTTGTGTTGCATGATAATTTGCCCATTTTGCGGTGTAGTGGCTAGTATACTTGTGTGTTATCCCTGAAGTCTTGGGTTCCAACTCAACTATGCCTAGAATTTAATTTTGATCTGTGAGTTGAAAGTTAGGTTAGGTGAAGTTAGATGAGGTAAAGTTAGGTTAGGTGAAGTTATGATGGGTTAGGTTAGGTAAAGTTCAGTCAAGTTAGATTAGGTGAAGTTAAGTTAGGTTAGGTTAGGTTAGGTGAAGTTAGGTGAGGTTAGGTGAGGTGAGGTTAGGTGAGGTTAGGTGAGGTTAGGTTAGGTTAGGTTATGACTAAGTTTGTTATGTCTAGTTGTTTTAGAAAAAACACCATTTTTGCTCTCATATTTGCTTGCATATTTTCTTTGCACTTTAATCTATCTTGACTTGTGTATTTACTTTTGCTGGTATATTTGTTGACATATTTGTTAGCATATTTGCTCCCACTTTTTTTTTATATTTGCTTTGCTCCCACATTTGATCCCATATATGCTCCCACTTTTTGCTCACAGTTATTTTTTTCTCCCACATTTGCTCCCACTTTTTACCCCCCCACCTTTGCTCCCACTTTTTTGCATGTATATATGCTCCCACATTAAACTATTGTTGTTATTACCAAGTTGTCTTTACTAGAGATTAGTTTGTGCTTGACAGTTGATATGGAAGTATCAGTGACTAGGTATGGTAAGCCTTATGCATACTATAAAGGATATTCATATATTGTGAAACGAAGCAATAAAAATGGAACTGTTATTTGGCGCTGTTCAAAGCAACGATCGAAACAGTGTCGAGGAATGCTTAAAACAAAAGAATTGGACGTACTTTCTTCAAACAATCATGAATGTAAACTTAATAATCACGCTAGTCTAAATGTAAGGAAAACCCAAACCAAAGCAAGAAACCAAGTCCAAGAGAAAGATAGTACTGCTCAAGATAATATTAACCTCAAGTTTAATACACTACAACGCACTCATGCTGTTAGCGAGTTGTTTAATGAGAAACCTTTAACACCTCCTGTGAAACCCATGTTCAGACATGCACCCACATCTCAAAAGCCCTCAACCCTATCAGAGACAATATACCCCATCAAAAAGTTAGTGGGGAAAGGTAATAGTGGTAATAATAACATAACAATGTTAAAGCATTCTAGCACATCTAAAAAAAAGCTTTCAACACTATCAAAGACAACTCAAACCATTGAACAGACTGTGGACACAGGTGGAAATTATCATGGTAATGATAACGATGATAATGATCATCATTATGAAAATGATTATAATAATGAGGATGATAATCATATTAATGGTGATAATGATGAACTGCTTCCCGAGATTCTGAAACCATTCATAAAAAATAGTAAATGGAACGATCCTAATATATTAGTCGAACGTCTACAGCTCTTGCATGCCTGTAAACAGCTTGGTCATATTGGTTATGAGAAAGAGCTATTAAATATAGAAAATGAACTTCGTAAAGCTGCTATTATTGTGTGATGGGTCAACATAGCAACACACCCATCCCCTAAAAAAAAATTTTCAACAAGTGTTATGTTTAAAAGAAATAATAAACAAAAAGAGCTGTATTCTGTGTGTCTATCTCTTGTAAAAAAAATGATTAAATTGATAAACATAGTTTGTGTATATTTCTTGTTTTCTTGCATGTTCAAGCAATAGTTATGTCAGGGAAGGGATTCGAACCCTTGCTTCCTTATATATTTGGAAAGTTGATCTTAAGTCAAACGCCTTAACCACTCGGCCACCCTGACAGTTACTGATTTAATTAGTCTTGTTGGACATTAGTGTTTACAAAACTTTTCTTTTCCCCACTGTATATATGCTCAACCACTTTTTGGTTTTTCAATGCTGATTTTTGTTTTGTTTCAATTTTTTTTCAGTAACATTGCAGTTATCAGTATTGCAAACTGAGTGTTTAATATAGGGTTAAAGGCATCTTAAAAATCACAAGCCTTACAGTTGTCACGTATCATGTATAACATGTTATCCTACATTCCACATAGGGCTCTACCTTCTTAACAGTGAACTCTGTTGGTCATTAAAATAACTACTTGTAAAATAATTCCACTGGTAAATCCTTTTAGCAAATATCGTATATTAAATATTTTCACGCCATAGAACGACAACTTAAAAATCATTTATTGTAGGAATACCTTTAATGGGATCACCAAACCTTCAAGTATGCAATATACATTCCAGATAGTGCTGTATGTTGGTCGATAGTGCCTCCAGTGCTTACATTAAATAAGAATACAGTAAACATATATTTTTTTTTATAAATCATAATTGTTTTCATAAAATACCATATAATAAATATTTTCACACCAACGAATGACCATTTGAAAATGGTTTATTGTAGAAATATCTTTAATGGAATCTCCAAACCTTCAAGTAAACCATATGTGATGTGCATTCCACATAGCTACATAACCGACAGTACATCGTGGTACCAATCTCCGCCGCATTGCGCGCTCATTGTTTGTGTTGGATTTCTGTCTCATTACTAGAACTGTACTTACTGGTCAATAACCAACATAGAGGTCAAAGTGTTCCCCTGGTAGATAACCCATGTTTGGTTTGTCAATTTCTAATTGCAAGGCCAGTCAAGACCTAACAAAAATTAGTCTTAACGTATATATCCATCATCAACACCATATCATTAAACAAATGAAACCATCTTAAGGTATTTATTACATTTAATTGCATTTTAGGAATCTTGCAAACATCTTGCAACCTTAAAGAGGAAAGTATAGACAGGAATTGTGAAGAGGAAACCGTTCAATCATTTAATGTCGTTAGTGTAAGGAACCTCAACGTAAGAGGTTATGAAAGTCTACGTGAGGGTGTGGTTTTTACAGCTGGATGCCTTTTCCTGACACCCACCTCAGAGACAAGTTTATGGGAAATGAAACTCAGCTATCATGTCGAATGTGAAGCTCCTAGTCTAGGAGAAAGTCATGTTGAAATGATTGTCTACAGGGAGTGTGGTAAACGAAACAACAACAACAACAACAACAACAACAACAACAACAACAACAACAACAAAAAGCATACATGTAAAGGGAATATTATGGAATTTTCGAATACATGTAGTCAATTTTAATAAAAATTGGATAAATTTCATGGTTTGTACACCACTTGGCTAAATTCGGTAAATTTTAGTGAATTTTCATCTATATTCGTCTAATTTTATATGAATTTGAGGTAGTTTAAACCATGCTTAGGTAAATCAATGGAATTTCAATAAATCTGGTAGTCATTTGTTGAATTTTGCTGGAATGTTGTGTCATTTGGTCAATTTTCGGAAAATGTAGTGGATTTTAGGAAAATTTAAGGTAAATCTGGGGATAGTTAGGTATTTAACAGATAACCTGTCACTATAATGGTTGTATTAGAGTGTGCCTTTCACCACCAAGGGGCTAACTCATTGGAAAATGAAAATCATTTGTTTTTTTTGTCTTACTTAGGGGCTTGGAAATCATGGTTATCAGTCCTTGGGAAAATAATCATGGGCAAGCACACTATTATTAGCTGAGTTTCTAATACAATTTTGCACACCCTAGGACCAGTATTGCATTATAAGGCATGCCATGTGATATAAAACAATAGAGGTCTTTAATTCCACCCCTGGGCGTCATATCTAGTGTCATGTAGGTTGACGATCACGGAGTCCCAGCTGAGACCGTCATTGCTTCCACTAACTTGTGCTAGGCTCCTCTCTGTCTTATTTCCTGTCGACCACACTTGCTCAACTCTTGTTCTCTACCGACCCCAACATGATTAGGGTATCCGAGCCCTAGGGAGTCTCTTCCTTTTGCAACTTTATTGGCCCTGGTTTATTTATTTTTTCTGATATCCTGAGGAGGCAGCCTTGCTTTTTTATTTTCATGTTATTCCCTGTCTTTTGCCCAAGCGCCCTCAAGAAGCCACACCACTTGCGGTGCACTCTGCCTATGGCTACACCCTCAAGGGCTGATCAGTTTGGAAGTTGGCAACCCCAAGGGATTTCTGAGCTGAGTCCAGTTTTCCTCCTCTTTATCCATTACCTCTGGGGCAAAGCCACTCCTAGTATACTTTTTATCTGCCTTTCATGGCTCTCCTTCCTTCCAACTCCCTCAATCCTTATGCTTGAGGGTTGAGGGCCATTTTTTATTCCTTCTGTCCTTTATTTGACCAATTGTTTTCCATTTCTTATTCTAGTATATAAGCGTGTAGTAGCTTAGATTTAATTTTCATCTTTACGATGTCCCAAACCATTGAGGGTCGCTGTAGAACGCTTCTCTCTTGTCCAAAGGACAGCATGTTGAATTCCTCACTGGCTCATGAATTTTATACTTTGTTCACTTAGTTCTCATGGCTTTGAAACTGGCTGTCTGTAACGTGATCATTATTCATTTTAACTTCAGCGTACTAAACTAATTTTAAATTAGTTAATTTTAAATTAATTATTTTAAATTAATTTTAAATTCAGATTTGTGTTTCACAGTAAACACAATGAATATTCTCCGTTTAAAACAAGCCATACCATTCTTTTTCTAACATGATAGCTTAAACGTGCGCATGGAAAGTAGTATAATCATCAGCTAAGGATTCAATTTCCATTACCTACACCTCTCATGGTATGCCAATTCGTTAAACTATAGAAAACGTTTCTATATGTTCTGTTACATTATTATTTGACCATCTCACCGTGTAGTGGTTAACCTACTTGGTTGTCAACCCTAAGGTCTTGGCTTCCAACCCCGACTATACCATGACATTCATTTCAAGCTTGCCATAAGCTTCACTAAGCCTTTGTCAAACCTAACAACGATCTAGTCATGTGCATAGCATGTCCGCTATCAAGCAAATGAGTAATATGAAACTTACTGACAAGGTCGCTGTGCTGTTATCAGCAAGGCACACTACGCAAACCAAAGCCAGAGTCTCTGTGCAGATTCAACACAGCGGTAGTAGGCAAGCCTAGGTTTGTTTAAAAATCATTATGAAAATAAGTCCACTGTCACCACAGAGGCCCCGGTTCGATTTTTTTCTAAAGGCTGCAACAGGGTAGACTGTGTCTTGACAGGTAAAACTTTTTGGGGTGCATTCGTGAACCATGGCAAAGGGTTGCCCATCCTGACTTGTTCAACACCTCAAACCAATGTTTACTATTACTGGTGAGTTATCATTTTTTTCTTTCTTTGGCTTTTCCCAATTATTTTGAGTCGCCGGAGCCAACCAGGCTCATTTTGGTTTTGGCCGGGGATTTAAGGCCGAATGCCCTTTCTGACGCCACGTGATTTTTTTCAAGTGAAAATTCCAACCCCCGCCGTCACCGGGATTTGAACCCCACCTGCCCGAGTAAAGACGAGCAGCTAAGCACCTGCGCCATCACGCTCCCCACAGGTTAGTTATCTATCCGCACATTAATCCATAATTACCTAATAATAATAATAACAACAATCATCCTCCATACACATGTCCATTAAAGCATGGTTTCACAAAGATGCTTATGCTTTTAGGTGTATAACACATTTTTTCCTCATAACATGACTATTTACTGTTTTAGGGGTGAAATGACCTATCCAGGTAAAAGCCCTAATCATCCCCTATTTTTTAAGCTATCACACCTAATTTTAGGCTTCTTCGTTTCCGAGATAGGGATTTTTCAATTTGGGGGGGGGGGGGTGGTGGTTTCACCCCCCCTGCTATTTTTTCATCAAAAACAAAAGATCTTAGGTTCATTTATCATTTTTAGGTGTTTAACACGTTTTTTCCCCCATAACATGACTATTTACTGTTTTAGGGGTGAAATGATCCATCGAGGTAAAAGCCCATATCATTCCCTATTTTTTAAGCCATCACACCTAATTTTAGGATTCTTCGTTTCCGAGATAGGGATTTTTCAATTTTGGGGGGGGGGGGGGGGTAGTTTCACCCCCCTGCTATTTTTCATCAAAAACAAAAGATCTTAGGTTCATTTATCATTTTTAGGTGTTTAACACGTTTTTTCCCCCATAACATATTTATTTACTGTTTTAGGGGTGAAATGATCCATCGAGGTAAAAGCCCATATCATCCCCTATTTTTTAAGCTATCACACCTAATTTTAGGCTTCTTCGTTTCCGAGATATGGATTTTTCAATTTTGGGGGGTAGTTTCACCCCCCCTGCTATTTTTCATCAAAAACAAAAGATCTTAGGTTCATTTATCATTTTTAGGCGTTTAACACGTTTTTTCCCCATAGCATGACTATTTACTGTTTTAGGGGTGAAATGATCCATCGAGGTAAAAGCCCATATCATCCCCTATTTTTTAAGCTATCACACCTAATTTTAGGCTTCTTCGTTTCCGAGATAGGGATTTTTCAATTTTAGGGGGTAGTTTCACCCCCAAACAGGGAATATTGCCCCAAGTGCTAGGACCCCTCATACAAGTCCCTAGCATGATTGGTTCGCGAGATATGAACAAAAGTGTCGTTAGGCCCTTTCGACAAAAATGAATCATACATTCAAAAACGGGGCGTCACCCCCAGGGCTATAATACTGCCTATGGCAAAATCCCATGAGGGGTTCAGAAAATATTAACTAACGTATAGTTAGGTCCTTTTGACAAAACCCGTCCGTGCGCACACATACAAAAAAAAAATACTATTTCACCCCCCCGGGTAAGGGTAGTTTTTATTGTTTATTACATGTCCAATAACCGCTTTGTTCGAGCCCATGCCAATCTGTTATCATGATGTTATACACTCACTCATTGTTTCAAACTTTGCGTTGCATGATGAGTCCATAATGAACCTAGGCTATGACATACACATTATAAATCCGCACACTGTATAATGACACCAGCCTCTTATCTCTCTCTGCTGCGAGGCACGTACGATGATAAGACCTGTGTCTGTCTGGATCGCCGTGGGCTAGCTTCAATGCTTTCAATTCTCATTGCATTAAACATGTTCTCTCTCTGCGTGTGAGCCCTGACCAGTCAAGACAAATAATAATAATAATAATGCATAAATGTTTTACTAACATCATAGCGCATAACCTAACGTGACTTCAAATCTGGTTTCTTACATTTTTTCCCCGTTTTCCTCAACGATCTCGAAAAAAATAACGGAAACCATCATTTTAGGTTTTCCATACCTACATTCCCGTAAACAGAACGACATAAATACATCGACATGACCATCATAAAAATCGCCTCATTCGTTTTCCAAATAACGCGAAAATGAACAAAAAACACCTTTTCCATAAGAAAACCATGTTTCCAGCTTTTTGCCTTTTTCATATCTATATCCCCGTAAAGAGGACAATGAAACGAAATAAATACTATCACACACGTCATTCTCACGTTTTCGGTTTTCACAATATGAGGGAAAATCACAAAACCCATTTGTGACTAAAAAAAACATGTTTCCAGCTTTTAACCTATTCCATATCTATATCCCCGTAAAGAGCACAACGAGACGAAAACATACTATCACGCACGTCATCATCACGTTATCCGTTTTCCAAAAATCGGCAAAAATGTGAAAAACGCATTTTTCGACCCAAAACCCTAAGTTCACCTTTTCGACACCTACATTCCCGTAAAGAGCACAACGAGACGAAAAAAACGAATCCAAGCACGCTCTCCCAGCATGACCCGTTTTCCAAAAATCGGCAAAAATGTGAAAAACGCATATTTAGACCCAAAACCCTAAGTTTACCTTTTCGACACCTACATTCCCGTAAAGAGCACAACGAGACGAAAAAAACGAATCCAAGCACGCCCTCCTAGCATGACCCGTTTTCCAAAAATCGGCAAAAATGTGAAAAACGCATGTTTTGACCCAAAACCCTAAGTTCACCTTTTCGACACCGACATTCCCGTAAAGTGCACAACGAAACGAAATAAACGAATCCAAGCACGCCCTCCTAGCATGACCCGTTTTCCAAAAATCGACAAAAATGTGAAAAACGCATGTTTTGACCCAAAACCCTAACTTCACCTTTTCGACACCGACATTCCCGTAAAGAGCATGACGAGACGAAAAAAACGAATCCAAGCACGCCCTCCTTGCATGGCCCGTTTTCCGAAAATCGACAAAAATGTGAAAAACGCATTTTTTGACCCAAAACCCTAACTTCACCTTTTCGATACCTACATTCCCGTAAAGAGCATGACGAGACGAAAAAAACGAATCCAAGCACGCCCTCCTAGCATGGCTCTTTCCATTCCAAGGTCGCAGGGGCTCACCACTTGCTTTTATAAGCAGCTCCCCCACCATCCCACTACTTTCTCACCTCCACAGGCAGCATACGAGAAATCGCATCTATCAACTGCTCTGTTGAAAATGGGGGTTGCAAAAATCTCAAGCGTGATAACTGGCTCGTGAAGAAATCAACGTACCGTGTTGGAGGAGTACCTGAATACTTCCTTGAGTATACCTCAGCTCTTAATGAATTCTGCGCTTTGATGGACCAGAATCGTTTTATCAGTGCCTCTGCAAATTCGTCAAAATTACTGAAAGTGGAGCGAAATGCTCTGAACCATTCAAGGGGTCCTCCAGCTAGAAATCTCTCCACTATCCTCATCTCTCTTTCTCTGGGAATGTGAGCTTCAATGAAATAGTCTTTCAGGTTCCTGATATATTCTATCGGTGTTAGACTATCAGTATTACTGAATTTTTGAGGTTTGTCCTCGAAGTTCCGGATGACTGTCACATTTCTCGGATATGAATCCATGTAATTCTTTCCACTATCACGATATTTCCATTCAGGTTCAATATTCCTATCCTCTTCTTCTTCCCGGAATCAGGATATATGTTCCTCTGGACTAATATCTCTCTCTTCTGTAGCGAGGTTACATCTTCTGACGTAATTCCTATCATCTTCATCAGTCAAGCCTTCTGGATCCTTATCCGTGATTTCCGTGATGACTTTCCTGATTAACTCTTCTTTATAGGTTTCCATCATGCTGGCTTCTCCTAGTTTCAAATTCTGAAGTTTGCTCGTGGTTTCATTAACATCAGAGACAACCTTATGAATTTGTTCCTCTAACGCGGATTTTAATGCTTGCACGTCCTGACCTATTTGAGTTCTATCCTCTACCTGCTTTTCGGATAGCGAGTCCATCCTTATACTCAAGTCCTTCCTAATTTGCACTACTTCATTATTTATGTCTACTTGTGTACTGGCAAGTTTTCTTTCAATTCGTTCCTGAATCTGAGTGACATGTTCCCCACTTGACCTGTTCCATTCATCTTTCCACACCGTTACATTTGCAGTTAACATTTCCGCAATATCTACTTCAATGTCTTCCTTAAGTAAACGATTATGATCTAAGACTTGGTTCTCATGACCTCTACATCATACTTTAATCCTGCTAAAGAAGCTGTTGTCCTAACAGACTCGTCAACCAACCTAGATGTTAAAGCACTAATGTTACGAGTACAAAGTGTTTTTGAAGTTTCAATTTCTTCTCTTACTTTATTAACATCAGTTTGAACTTTAGCAATGTCTACAAAAACTGTATTTACTTCTACTTGTATCTTATTTATATCGCTTTGCATCTCATTTACATCGGAATGAATATTATTAATGTCTACTTGAACATTTGACACATCGGTTCGAACATTTTTAATCTCTCTCTGAACTTCTTCAACCTTATCTTGTACAGTAGCAACATCGTTCCTAACAACAATTACTTCAGCTCTAGCACAGGAAATATCACCCCGAACATTAGCAACATCAAGATTCAACATAGTAAGGTCTTTCTGTACCTTAGAAACATCAGTCTTAACATCTGAAACATCTTTATGCACATTGGATAAATCTTTATGGACATTGGACACGTCTGTGCGCATGTCAGTTACAGCATTCTCGATTCCCTGGGTATTGATCTGTAAACGCGACATATTATTTTCTAAGTTTGCAGAACTGGTCTGAAGAACTTTCAAACTTTCATCCAGCATCTGCTTTGTTCGACTAGCATTCCTAGCTTCCATCTCCTTTACACTTTCATCCAGCCTAACAGACATGTTACTAGAATTCTCCTCCATCATCTGCTTCATTCTACTAGCACTCCTAGCTTCCATCTCCTCCAACATCTTTCTTATACTTTCATCTGCCATTTCAATAATATTTCAAGAATAGACTGCTTTAGGGACATACATCAAACAGAGCAAAATAACAACATCTGAGCAACATCTTTCACCATATATATAAGTTTGAGCAATTTTCTATCTTAAATCTAACTTATAATTATCTTATAATTAACTTTCGTAGACACTTCATGTTGAAACAAACTTAAGCACATGTTCAAATTTCTTTGGTTCATTTTAAAATATCCTAACACAAATAATTTACATTTACAATCCAAATAGTTTAATTTTATCTTTAATATGACTAAACATGTCATAAGCCGGTCAAATAAAATAAGGCTCCAGATCATAGGCGATTTTTCTAAGTTTCCGGCCTATTTAACCTCTCTCAAGTTGTATAAGATCTGATCTTTTCTGAGTGTAATTTTCCTAATACAACACAACATTTAGTCCCTATATAATCACACTCTCAAATTCTACAATTGGCCAAGACATCTAACAAAGAATCAACCTATTTATTTGAGTCTTCACAATCCCATTGACATCGATAACTTGGTAATCCACTGTTATTCGAACACTCCACAAAATTGCGGTGCCAATTTTACTGCAATAACTTGGTAATCCAATGTTTTGCTGAACGTGCCCCACCGAATTGCGGTATCAATCCTATTGATCGTGCCAATCGAGCCAATCCAGCCGATCGTGCCGATCGTGCTGATCGTGCTGATCGTGCCCCACGTTTTAGGGTCGCCAATCCTACTGTCCCCGATAAATCGGATAGTAGGCTGTCAAATATCCGCCCCTCAATCGGATTGCCAATAATCAAACGCACCGGCACAGCTACATCAATGAAAATGGCACTGACAGATACTACCGAGATTAGAGCACAGCAGTTAACAAGAAAATTATTGTGGAACACACCAAAATATACGGGGGTTCATACTTACCTTTACTTACCTATTCAAATTAATCTCGGGTATGGGTTGCCAACTGGATCACTTAAAGTATGCCCTCACAATAACCTCCACCATGATATTTAAAATGAACCAAGACGGAAACAAGAAACTTTAAACTGTACAATAATTTATTTCACATAAAGGGAATGATTCTAACAAAAATTCAACAAAATACACATGGCAATCAGAAGCCATTGTCAATATAACCATGTCCTCCTGTCGGACTTGTAGACTTTACATACAAAATCTCAGCTTTATTAGCTTATAAAGAACGTAATAATAGTAATACACTTGGAATGGATGAGGGAATTGGGACGAGACATGTAGCAATTGTTTCCCTTTAATAAACAACACACTTTATTAATAACGGCAAACCTGCTATGTAGTCGACCTTGGCCTCTAACATACAGTTGTCAGGCCAGCTGCACCATGTCGCATGCCTACGTCGTCAAGTGGACCCACCGGTCCGGCCAACGTTAGCATATGCTCGTTACCTCAGAGCCTAGCTCCTTTTCAAACACTTTAAATGTCCTCAACTCAACTCATATATTATCACGCAAATCTTTTAAATGCTCTAATCACATTTTACTGGATTACTCTAATAATCCCAAAACTTGTTTAATGGTATAATCCACTTGTATAATTAGCGTTCTTTAGAGTATAATAACCAAACTCTTAATGTTTATAACAAATGCTCATTAATTGTTTATAACAATTATAAATTGTTTATAATATTGTCAAACGACAATTGAAAAATCTATACATGCCTCTCTTAATTCCTTTCGTTTCACATTATTGTTAGAGATATTTACACAATTATTTACAATATTAATATTATTTATTTTAGAAATACATTAAACCACACGTTTATCCGGTTGATAATTACTCAAATCGGGTTGATATAATCGACCAATGAAGGTTAGTTATATTTAAGCTTATATTCAGGTTTAATAAGTTTTAATAATAGTTATTATTATTAGTGACGGTAACCTCCATTCAAAATCGTTATCTCAAATTGTTTAAACACTCTTGTTATGTATAACAGTAATTTCACATGATTAATTTTCAAAGGACCTGGACAATAAACTCAGCGGAAAAATACTTCGCTCAAACGCACAAAATTGCATAAAATAGGTCCAGAATTCATCATATATTTCCATATATATGGCATAAAAATCTTCCACAATATATTCAAAAACCTCCACTTACAAATTCATCAACTTCATTAATTACTGTGGGAACCTCCTTCAATTATTCAAGGGCATTATTCATCAGCGACTTTTACACGTCCACTGAACTAACGATTAAACATCCCTAGATCCACTTTAAAAATTCTTATATTCATAAATTGTATCAAAACTGTTATTATTTTTAACCTTCGTGGGTTTCATTCATGAATCGATATGAAGTAAAAATTTGCCAATCACAACTAAATTTAATAGCAAATACGATTATACACGCCTCTCTGGTCTATCAAAATTGAGATTAATATCTCCTAAGTATCGTAGTATAAAAATACTATCTTCAAACAAAGTTCATCTAAACTGCATAAATAGTCGAATAGAATACAATTAGACTGTGGAATGCAAACATTATTGTTCCAATCTAGTATTGAGAAAAATTCCTATCAAAAGTTCATTACTTTAGTGTATTCAATAAATCGTAATCTAAGTTCCTATTTCATAAAATTGTCTATAATGCAATGGTAATTTCAGAACTGACGATAAATGTCTATGTTGCAATCATGTTCATAAAACGACTAGTATTTTCAAGATCGTCGATACAGTAATAGATTTTAACGCTCTAAAATCTTTTAATTATTCTTCTTTCTTGAGGATGACAGAAAATTGGTCAAAGTAATTTACTGAAAAGAATTACTTTAATAAAATGACACGCTGTCTGAATTCAAATCTACCATAGAAAATCATTTACTTTACAGTCAAATCGTGACTACAAAAATATGCAAATTACTGAAATAATATAGAATATCAGTCTCAACTGATCCAAAATTATTTAAATATGCCAATGACATAACAATGTCTTAATAAATCGTAGAAAAAGGCATAAATCAACAAAGTGTACTGAGTACAGAAATATCAAGCAAGAATATGGGGCAAAATATAGGAGAGAACATATGGGAAAATGGTTGCTCAGATATCGCTAAATGACTCAAATAAAACAAGAAACGTTCACGACTACCTTATCTGTTGATTGAAGTTCTAGAGGAAAATCTTCCAAAGAAGACTGCTGATAGTTCCATTTCACCAAAAAGATGTGCTCCGACCTCGAACCTGGAACCAGCGCCCTCGGAGAATAGAACTGCTTCCTCCTCCGGAAATTGCACTGTTCCGTGTATACGATAGACATCCTTCTGGCAAAACTCTTCTTTGTGAGCCGGGTCCACCCTGGCCTCTCTTGAAAGTTCCCTGAAGTTCTGGCAAAACTCTTCTTTGTGAGCCGGGTCCACCCTGGCCTCTCTTGAAAATTCCCTGAAGTTCTGGTAGAAATTCGCCATGAAGTTTATTGCAATCATTTTCCGTAGAAATCTTCATAATTGTGGAGTATGAAAATATTTCCACTGCCATGTGATATAATTCAGCGTTGGACAACGAGGCATGAGTGTAGTTGGATATTCACTACATGCTCGCTTTTGTAGAAAGACTATTAACGAAGTTCCATGCTGCTATTTCACTCCATTGATATATGTCCCAATTGCATTAAAGTCCTTAGCCTTCCATCTCCATTTCCGTTATAATAGTTGAAAGAATTGCCATATTATATTGTTCCATGTTAGAATGCAGCGTTATATCATCAAAAGCAATATGTAGTAGCACGGTTGCACTACACGTGTCAGCCGTAGCGTAGAATGTGATATTACAAAAGTGCTTCTCAGGTGGCGAGAAAATCACTTTTGTCTGCCGTCTTAAAATGCCAATATCTTCGAAATTGTAATCTTGAAAATGTTCAACCTTTCTACACACTTTAATATAGTACTGCACAATAGAATTAACTTAAAGGCATTAGTCAACTCTTGATATATTATCCTGTAGACTCGTTAATATGTGCGTTTCAACTTCGCCTAGTTTCAAACACCGTAAAATGGAACTGCGGCACTGCTCCGTGCTCGTCTTTGCTGACATGGACGGTAACCTTGGGATCTGTTGTTGCGGAAATAATTATTCCTGTGAGGACCTACATTTTCAGTTTTTCCTTCCTCAGGCTTATCAGTTTGCTGCACTTGATCCATGTAGACTGTATTAACGTCTTTGAATTCGTGCCTCTGACCTTTTTGTACCAAATTTGGCATTGGACTCCTGTAGTCAAGCCTTCTCAACAATTCGTCCATACTTGTCAAATCTCTGATATTTGACGATATGATCAGTCTTCTTACTTCCACAGGCAGCATACGTGAAATCGCATCTATCAACTGCTCTGTTGACAATGGGGGTTGCAAAAATCTCAAGCGTGATAGTTGGCTCGTGAAGAAATCAGCGTACCGTGTTGGAAGAGTACCTGAATACTTCCTCGAGTATACCTCAGCTCTTAATGAATTCTGAGCTTCTATTGACCAGAATCGTTTTATCAGTGCCTCTGCAAATTCGTCAAAATTGCTGAAAGTGTACCGAAATGCTCTGAACCATTCGAGGGGTCCTCCAGCTAGAAATCTTTCTACGATTCTCATCTCTCTATCTAGGAATGTGGGCTTCTATGGAATAGTCTTTAAGATTCCTGATATATTCAATCGGTGTGAGACTATCAGTGTTGCTAAATTTTTGAGGTTTGCCTTCAAAGTTACGGATGACTGTCACATTTCTCGGATATGAATCCATATAATGTTTCCCACTATCACGATACTTCCATTCAGGTTCAATATTCCTATCCTCTTCTTCTTCCCTGAATCTGGATATACGTTCCTCAGGACTAATATCTCTCTCTTCTGTAGCGAGGTTACATCTTCTCACGTAATTTCTATCCTCTTCACCAGTCAATACTTCAGTATCCTTGTCTGTGATTACCGTGATGACTTTACTAATCAACTCTTCCTTATAGGTTTCCATCATGCTAGCTTCTCCTAGTTTCAAATTCTGAAGTTTGCTCGTAGTTTCATTAACATCAGAGACAACCTTATGAATCTGTTCCTCTAACGCAGTTTTTAATGCTTGCACGTCCTGACCTATTTGAGTTCTATCCTCTACCTGCTTTTCGGATAGCGAATCCATCCTTACATTCAAGTCTTTCCTAATCTGAACTACTTCATTATTAATGTCTACTTGTGTACTGGCAAGTTTTCTTTCAATTCGTTCCTGAATCTGATCTACATGTTCCCCACTTGACCTGTTCCATTCATCTTTCCAAACCGTTACATTTGCAGTTAACATTTCCGCGATATCTACCTCAATGTCGTCCTTAAGTAAACGATTGTGATCTAATACGTGGGTTCTCATGACCTCTACATCGTATTTTAAACCAGCTAAAGAAGCTGTTGTCCTAACAGACTCGTCAACTATTCGAGTCGTTAATGCACTAATGTTTCGAGTACAAAGGGTTTTTGAAGTTTCAATTTCCTCCCTAACTTTGTTAACATCAGTTTGAACTTTAGCAATGTCTACAAAAACAGTATTGACTTCTACTTGTATTTTATTGATATCGCTTTGCATATCGTTAACATCTGAATGAATATTATTGATGTCTACTTGAACATTTGACACATCAGTTCGAGCATTTCTAACCTCTTTTTGAACTTCTTCTACTTTGTCTTGTACAGTAGCAACATCATTCCTAACAACAATTACTTCAGCTCTAGCACATGAAATATCACCCCGGACATTAGCAACATCAAGATTCAACATAGTAAGATTTTTCTGTACCTTAGAAACATCAATTTTAACCTCAGAAACATCTTTATGCACATTGGACACGTCTGTGCGCATGTCAGTTACAGCATTCTCGATTCCCTGGGTATTGATCTGTAAACGCGACATATTATTTTCTAGGTTTGCAGAACTGGTCTGAAGAACTTTCAAACTTTCATCCAGCCTAATAGACAACTTACTAGCATTCCTAGCTTCCATCTCCTCCATTCTAATAGACAAATTAGCAGACATATTACTAGCATTCTCCTCCATCATCTGCTTCATACTGCTATTCATGCTAGCTTTCATCTCCTCCAACATTTTCTTAATACTTTCATCTGCCATTTCAATAATATTTCAATAATAAACTGCTTTAGGGACATACATCAAACAGAGCAAAATAACAACATCTGAGCAACATTTTTCACCATATATAAATTTGAGCAATTTTCTGTCTTAAATCTAACTTATAATTACCTTATAATTAACCTTCGTAGACACTTCATGTTGAAATAAAATCAAGCACATGTTCAAGTTTCTTTGGTTCATTTTAAAATATCCTAACACAAATAATTTACATTTACAATCCAAATAATTTACTTTTATCTTTAATATGACTAAACATGTCATAAGCCGGTCAAATAAAATAAGACTCCAGATCATAGGCGATTTTTCTAAGTTTCCAGCCTATTTAACCTCTCTCAAGTTGTATAAGATCTGATCTTTTCTGAGTGTAATTTTCCTAATACAACACAACATTTAATCCCTATATAATCACACTCTCAAATTCTACAATTGGCTAAGACATCTAACAAAGAATCAACCTCTTTATTTGAGTCTTCACAATCCCTTTGACATCGATAACTTGGTAATCCAATGTTATTCGCACACTCCACAAAAATTGCGGTGCCAATTCTACTGCAATAACTTGGTAATCCAATGTTATTCAAGCACTCCGAACTTCGATTGTGCCAATTCTACTGGCGTTCAACCTGGTAATCCAGTGTTGTTGAACATTCCCCACGGAATTGCGGCGCAAATCCTACTGTACCCGATATCCGGATAGTAGGCTGTCAGATATCCGCCCCCTCAATCGGATTGCCAATATTCAATCGCACCGGCACAGCTACATCAATGAAAATGGCACTGACAGATACTATCGAGATTAGAGCACAATAGTTAACAAGAAATTATTGTGGAACACACCAAAATATACGGGGGTTCATACTTACCTTTACTTACCTCTTAAATTTATCTCGGGGACTGGGTTGTCAACTGGATCACTTAAAGTATGCCCTCACAATAACCTCCACCATGATATTTAAAATGAACCAGAACGAAGACGAGAAACAATAATTTATTTCACATAAAGAATGATTTTAACAAAAATAATACAACAAAATATACGTGGCAATCAGAAGCCATCGTCCATATAATCATGTCCTCCTGTAGGACTTGTATACTCTACATACAATGTTTCAGCTTTCTCAAGCTCATAGTAACTTAAAAATAATAATGCACTTGGAATGGAAACGGGATTTGGGACGAGACACATATATCAATTGTTTTGCGTGTTTATATACTTCACATTTTATATATAGCCACAAGGCTATTATGGATAAGTCCTTGGCCTCTGTCATACAGTTGTCCGGGCCAGCTGCAATGCACCTGCATCGTCAAAGCGGACTCACCCCGTTCGTTCAACCCTAGCATAAGCGAGTTACCTCAGAGCTTGGCTCTCCTTTTCAAAACACGTAAATCTCAACTGAAATATTATCACGCAAATGTTTTAAATGCTCCATTCAAACACCAGTGGATTACTCCAACAATCCCAAATCATGTTTAATTGTTCAAACCATTTGTTTAATTAGCGTTGTTTAGAGTATAAAAACAAAACTCTTAATGTTAATAACAAAAGTTCATTAATTATTTATAACAATAATAAAATTGTTTATAACAATGTCAAATGACAATTGAAAATATTATACACGCCTCTATTAATCACTATCATTTCAAATTATTATCAAAGGTATTTACAAAATTATTTTACAATATTATATTGTTTATATTATTTATACAAGAAATACATTAAACAACACGTTTATCCGGTTGAGAATTACTTAAATCGTGTTGATATAATCGACCAATGAAGGTTAGTTATATTTAAATGTCAAATTCAGGTTTAATAAGGTTTAATAATTATTATTATTATTAGTGACGGTAATCTCCATTCAAAATCTTTATCTCAAATTATTTAACACTCTTGTTAATTTTAACAGTATTTTCATATGAATAACTTTCAAAGAACCAGGACAATACATTCAGCGGGAAAATACTTCGCTCAAAACGCACAAAATTGCACAACAATTGTCCCCAAATTCATCATATATCTTCATATATATGGCATAAAAATCCTCCAAACTACATACAAAAACCCCCACTTATAAATTCATCAACTTCATTTATTACTGTGGGAACCTCCTTCATAATTCAAGGGCATTATTCATCAGCGACTTTTACATGTCCACTGAACTAATGATTATACATCCATTGTTCCTCTTTAAAAATTCTTATATTCATCAATTGTATTAATGACTGTTATTATTTAACCTTCGTGGGTTTCATTCATGAATCGATATGAAGTAAAAATTTGCCAATCACAAATAAATTTAATAGCAAATACGATTAGACACTCCTCCCTGGTCTATCAAAATTGAGATTAATATCTTCAAAGTATCGCAGTATAAAAATACTATCTTCAATCAAAGTTCATCGAAACTGCATGAATAGTCGAATAGAATACAATTAGATTGTGGAATGCAAATATTATTGTTCCAATCTATAATTGAGAAAAACTCCTATCAAATGTTCATTACTATATATAGTGTATTCAATAAATCGTAATCAAAGTTCATATTTCATAAAATTGTCTATAATGCAATGATAAATGTCTATGTTGCAATCATGTTCATAAGACGACTAGTATTTCAAAGATCGTCGATATCGTAATAGATTTTAACGCTCTAAAATCATTTAATCATTCTTCTTTCTTGAAGATGACAGAAAATTGGTCAAAGTAATTTACTGAAGAGAATTACTTTAATAAAATGACACGCTGTCTGACTTCAAATCTGCCATAGCAAATCGTTAACTTTACCGTCAAATCGTGACTACAAAAATATGCAAATTACTGAAAGAATCTAAATCATCAGTCTCAACTGATCCAAAATTATTTAAGTATGCCAATGACATAATAATGTCTCAACAAAACGAAGAAAAAGGCATAAATCATCGAAGTGTACTGAGTACAGAAATATCAATCAAGAAAATGGGGCAAAAGATAGGACATAAAATATGGAAAAATGGTTGCTCAGATATCGCTACAAGACTCAAATAATACAAGAAACATTCACGACTACCTTATCTGTTGATTGAAGTTCTAGAGGAAAGTTTTCAAAGAAAACTGCTGTTGGTTCCAATTCACCAGCGTAAAGAAGTGCTCCGACCTCGAACCTGGAATCAGCGTCCTCGGAGAATCGAACTGCTTCCTCTTCCGGAAATTGCACTGCTCCGTGGATACGAAAAACATCCTTCTGGCAAAACTCTTCTTTGTGAGCCGGGTCCACCCTAGCCTCTCTTGAAAGTTCCCTGAAGTTCCGGTCGTAAATCGCCATGAAGTTTTTTGTAGTTATTTCCGCAGAAATATTCATAATCGTGGAGTATGAAAATATTTCCACTGTCATCTGGTATAATTCAGCGATGGATTCACGATGCATGAGTGTAGTTGGATGTTCACTACATGCTCGCTTTTGTAGAAAGACGATTAACGAAGTTCCATGCTGTTATTTCACTCCAACGATATATGTCCCAATTGCATTAAAGCCTTAGCCTTCCATCTCAACTTCCGTTATAATCATTGAAAGCACTGCAAGATTATAATGTTCCATAGTAGACTGTATCGTTGTATTACCAAACGTATTCTCCAGTATCACTGTTGCAATCCACGTGTCAGCCGTAGTGTATAATGTGGAATTTTAAAAGTGTTTCTCAGGTGGCGAGAAAATCACTTTTGTTGGCAGCCTTAAAGTGCCGATATCTTTCGAAGTATAACTGTGAAATTGTTCAAATCTTCTACACACCTCAATGTTGTACTGCCCAATTGAATTATAATAAAGGCTGAAGTTAACTCTTGATATCTTATCTGGTGGAAACGTTAATGTGAGCGTTTCAACTTCACCTAGTTTCGAGCAGCGTAAAATTGAACTGCTCCGTGTTCGTTCGATGCGCCGGGCTTTAACCACACGCTAAAGACAACTTGCTTCACTTATTCACTCGAAAATGACTATATGATATCTGAAATATATATGCGGTATCAGCGGTATGAGTTCTGAGTATGAGTTCTGAGAGCTCCTCTCTTCTGTGCACGACCTTTTATCAACTTCTTAAGGGGCGTATCCATCCCTTCCATAGCCTGTTGCTGCGTCATTGCTAGAAGTTTTAACTTTGGCTATACTTGACGGATTTTCAAATTTCAAAAACTCAAAATTAATTTCTTCAAAATTCCAAATCAATGCCATAACTGAAAATAGTTTTCCACAATTCTGCATGCCAAAAGTAATCAAATATCGTAGTTTCAGCAATCTCCGTCTTCCTTCCAAACTATCGTTCATTGGTTCGAGTCTCTCCTCCAATAGCGTAACTTCTTCCTTAGCACAATACCTTGTTTCCTGCGACTGCGTCGTAAATCTCCGATCTTTCTCGAACAAAATCATGACGTCACCAAGAATCTCAGCTCAATCAGCCTACTTGCATGAAGTCTACGTCATCCGTGCCTACGTCATGAATATCCACGTCACAACTATGACAGCCATAACTTTACTCATTTATGCCAATACAGCCATCGTGGTCTCAATATAATTCAATTTACGGAGGCAGTACCATCCCGGCATTTGCCCGAAGACGAAGTGGGAAACCACGGAAAACCACTTCGAGGATGGCTGAGGTGGGAATCGAACCCCCTCTACTCATTTGGATCACCCGAGGCTGAGTAGACCCCGTTCCAGTCCTCATACCACTTTTCAAATTTCGTGGCAGAGCCGGGAATCGAACCCAGGACCTCCGGGGCGGCAGCTAACCATGCTGACCGCTACGCTACGGAGGCGACGACAAAATTATAAAACAAGAAATAAAAGATTGTTGGTGAACATGTGTGTATTTGCAAACCAAATGTATTTAATTTTTAAAATTACGTAAATAATAAATTGAAATAATGTACAGTGTTTGAATGATGGCCTACATTAAAATTTAATGTAAGCCAACGGTTATGGTAAGAAAAATGTTGCTACAGCAGTCTCAATTTAACTTTAAATTGCAACCAATCGCAATATTTCGAAATATTATTATTAGGGCTCAACCGGCCGTGATGGCCGAGAGCGCTAACGCAGTACCTCGTCCCTTGCTGGCAGCGGGAGAGCGTGAGTTCGAATGCCACCTCGGACG
This sequence comes from Meconema thalassinum, assembly GCA_946902985.2. NCBI lineage: Eukaryota > Metazoa > Arthropoda > Insecta > Orthoptera > Tettigoniidae > Meconema > Meconema thalassinum. The sequence goes on from OX336395.1 coordinate 181,720,536, forward strand.
TCCTGAAAATGGTTTTCGTGGTTTCCCATTTTCACCACCAGGCAAATGCCGGGACGGTTCCTTTCAATATGTCCACGGCCGATTTCCTTCCAATATCCCGTCCCTGACCCGTCCTGAAAAGAAAAGTACATGGCCATTGGCTGCATTAATAAAATTATTATTAGGGCTCAGATGTTTAGGAAACATCGTATTTTTTTCTTTGCATCTAACTTGTTTTCATGTCCGATTGGTTTCTGATGCAAATCAAGTGATTATCGCCACAATACAGTGGTTTTTATTTGTCATATAAATGCATATTTCGAACACTTATTACCATGAGGTCATATTTTAAGCACTTTTTGGTAAGAACGTCGTATTTCGACAGTTTGACGGCAGCTATAGGTGTGCAATGATCCTCAACTTACCGAACGGGAACTGGTGTTTACAGAATTAGACTGTAAATAACTATTTAAGTTAAACATGTTTATTCAGAAAATTAATATGAAAATCGGAATAATGAACCTAGTTTACAATTTAATCTCGAAGGGATTGTCGCTTGGATTTATAATAAAAAACGATCATATTTAAAATCAGTGATTTTTAGGTCATATTTTGTCATTTTTGAGTCATATTTCGTCATTTGTAAGGTCATATTTGCTTGTATATTCGGACTATTTGTAGGTCTCCAACATCCGAGCTCTAGTTAGGCCTATTATACAATATAATTAAATCGTTGATTCCTTGCATCATTTAGGGCCGTGCACAGTAAAATCGGATTGTGTTTGGATAATGGGGAAGAACCAAGACATTTCTTTACGTAAAGTTGCAGTTTTCAATAATTAAAATAAAATAGAAACAATTGCTTGATTAGAATCTTCGATCATAAATCCAATAGATGTCTGATGACGTCACATTTTTGAGACCACGGCCAACGAGAAATACTGGCCCTAGTGCGCTTTCGTGACGTCAGCAATGTAGTGCTGTTGCACCACTTCCGGTAGGGTTATGTATGACGGGAACATAAACCGTATTGTCTACAAGATGATGAAATCACAGAATACTTAACCCATATCATATCAGAAAACACGCTGTAAAAAACATTGACCCAACACAACCATGCCTTCTGGCAAAACATACATGGTAATTACAACTCAAGTCTTACACTGATCAATCTTATGAAGTCCATTACTTAGCCACAATTTACTCATTTATTCAATACTCTAAGTAGAACCGGTAGATCACTTATCCTTAATCGTTGTAGTTGATCACAAGGCTAATACTTTTCAGGAGTATGTTATCTTTCCATGGCGGTTGCTTGTTAATTATGTGGAATTACTTGACGGTTACAAAGTGTTCATGAAGGTTATGAAAAGCTATGAATAGTGCCGGACAATGTATGCATGTAGGCCTGTATAGTTGAACGATGTACATAAATGTATCAAACGTTTTTGTAATAGAAAGATATTCACGAACATAATATTCTATGGTCTTCGTCTTACTGCCGGTGTGGTAGTCACCTTGTCTTCATCATTGAATCTGTATAAATGCTCGTATTCATTTTCCACTTGTCTTCATAGAAGGTATTGATATGAGTCGTTAGTCGGTGGCGAGTGTATCTCTTCTATAAACGTATTAATTTCTGTTCCGCCCCTTAAAACAACAATAACTAAGTAATACTTTCACTGCAAGTTTCTTTGATCTAATTATACTCATGTCACTGCTCATGTCCACGTAAGTTACTCACAACGAAGGTCACAAGCTCTACAACTCGACTTACTGTACTCGTCGCAGCTATTAAAGACACAACAAATCCTTGAATCCTAGTTCGAGTGGATTTTTCTTACGAGTAACGTCAACATGTAAATAGGTTATCTATAGCTGGCGTAGTTTTGTAAACCTATACAGTATAATTTATCGTGCTTGAAAACACACGGCACATCTAAACTGGGTCCATTTCAAGAAGATTGATATAAAATATCGCATTTCTGCTGCGTATTAATCTCTCTCGACTTAAACGTACAAGCACCATCAAGCACTACATTGCCTACGTCACAAAAGGAATAGGTTTACGCGCCATGGCCTGCCTTTCTCGTTGGCCGTGGTTCAGACCAACATCTCGATCAGCTGACTAAATGGAACTGTGGTGGTTTGGAACACTGAAATAGGCCCTACTACACGTGATGATAGAATAAATTGGGCTATTTTAAGTGAGTTCTTTTCATTACGAAGCCATAATGGTGTAATACTGTGTCGCGTATGGATGTAAGGAGACGTTTAAAAAGGATCGGGCATTTCTTTCCATAGGTCTGTCTGTCTGTTAGGTAGTCAGCCCGAAGGCTGGTTGGATCCTCAAAAAGTACCGCCGTTACGTTATGTGAGTAGATACCCACAAAAACCCAAGGCAGCGCTATTTTGAGGCGTTCTAGGCAAGAAGAGGAGTGAGGTAGTTTGCCATTGCTTTCCTCATCTTTCCATAGGTACCGGTAAGTTAATTCATTGTAAAATAACCCTAACATTCTTGACTTAACTAATTGCATTTCTTTCGCCTACGTTTCCTCTTAACTCCGAAACATGAATGAAACATAATTAAAGATATAAATGCTGGCATTTATTATAAATTATTATAATTTACCCTATCCCTTACTCCACTGAACAGGCCTGTATTTATTCTGAAAGGTATCAAGTATTTACATGTCCATATATTTTTTTCTAGGTGTTTTGTTGAGACTGCTAGTAAATGCATCTCTGAACCATAAAAATGCTTAATGTCCCTACGCTGGATTAAATGTAGTGTGGACTACGCAATGCAGTCGTCAATCATGTTCAGTGTAAAATTGCAAGTTATGCTACATATGTGACGGTGTAGTCTTCAATAATACGCTGAGGTAATATTTGTCATCTTATTAAACGTATGGCCAGTGCGTTTGGTTGAGGAAATTGAGATTCTTCTAGGATACATTGCATCCCTGAATTAGTAAATTCTTCCTAGAATTTCGAAGTTCTGGGTTATTTTTGCTAAGGTTTCTATGATTTATAGGAAAAGGAATTTAAAAGGAAACAGTTCATTGATTATAATGTTTTCCTGTGTAGCAAATGTAATGTATAGTTCTTAAAAAGCAACGCTTACTAAATCAATAGACTTGCGTATTTCCATTTGCCCATGTTGTTTTGTTCACTTTCATAAAATACTGAAGTGTAAGGTAACGCTGAATGAGGTACTGAAATTAGCCAAAATATATTTTATGATGAAAAATACATTAGGAAATGGTGTAGTAATAGATTGAACTTGTTGGGAGCCGTCTTCGCTCCCAGGAATTACCCTGGTACTCATTTCTGGTGTAGGCTGAGTGAACACCAGTGCTATTTGCGTTTTCGAAAGTGGTAGTTTTGTTTCTAAAATCCACTACCAGGATGGAGATCGAACCCATTCCCTTTCAGAAACTCAGCGCCTGAACCAACTGCGCCACGCAGCTCCCCAAATAGCCTAAATCTTGCAATAAACATATTTCAAACAATAAGGTTATTCACCTATTCATACCCGGTGCCATTAACAACCCCACGTCGCAGTTTGAGAGTTAAGGTCTTGGCCGCCTCCTACTCTAATTCTAACTCAATTACAAATACAAAGACCAGCTTGAAATCGTTACCTCGTACAAATACCTGCGATTTATTTATTGTATGGCTTTTAGTGCCGGGAGTGTCCGAGGACATGTTCAGCTCGCCAGAGGCTGTAGCTGCTTCAAGCGGACACCCATAGGGTGAGCGACAAGTCCCGTTCAATTTCAAGTAGTTCCAACTTTCACTACCAGAAGTCACTGACACCTAGTGGTGAACGTTGGAACTTTGATAGAGCGTTCCGACGAAATCTAACCTAGACAATTAGCTTCACACAAGTTTAGTCTGAGGACGGATCTTTAACATACCATAAATCTATGACATGGGACCGTCGGCTTTACTTCCCCTCCAAAGGAAGGCATAGTGAAGGATTTTAACGTTCTCAAAAAATCCGACGACTTCGGCTGGGTTTGAACCCACTATCTTGGGAACAGCAGTTCAGTATGCCACCAACAACGCCACCGAAGCAAACAACAGGAACAGCTATTACTACACACACTAAAGAAAAGACAGCAGCAGCCATGAAATACTACAGGACTGCTGCACAGAAAAAAAAACCGTTTTGTTCCAAAAACTGTGCTATGGTTGACTTTTTGTAAATCGTTAGAAAAGCACAAAAAACTCAACTCTGAATTTTAGAATAATTTGCACGATCATTTTGCCTGAAAACCCAAAAATAAACATTGAAAAGCGTTTTTCATTGAATCGACGTATTTTAAAGAAAAGTTTTTTAAGCAAAAAACGTAGAAGACATTATCACCTACAATTCGTCTCATTGAGGTCATGTCATACGTTTTGAAATACAGAAGTTAGGTGGCGCCAAAGTGTCCAAGAAAGTGTTTTTTCACTTTTTGTCCTAGGAAAAATGTTTTGATCACAAAAGGGCGAATCAGAAATTTGTTCCTCTCAAAATTGTCTACATCATTTATTGAAACATTTTTTTCCTCCGCCTTACCGTTAGTTTAGTCTGCCGAAGTGTGAAAATTGTACTATTCAGATGGCACAAAGGTTAATATGTGTAAAGTTATGATTGATACGTTGCAATTGAAATAGATATGATTGCTTGAGCTAATTAACAAACACAGTCCGCGTCCTGTTTGACACCGTGTCTAAATTATGCCCACCGCTCTCTCCGCAGTAACCATAGTAGCCTTGACTACGCAGCGTTGCATTTGCTGCGCTATAACTTTGGAACAGTAAGTCGGAGGAAACAAACGTTTAAATAAATGTTGCAGACAATTTTGAGAGGAACAAATTTATGTTTCACTCTTTTGTGAAAAAACTATTTTGTCTAGGACAAAAAGTGAAAAAACGCTTTTTCGGAAACTTTGGCGCCACCTAGCTTCTGCATTTCAAAACGTATGACATGACCTCAATGAGACGAATTGTAGGTGACAATGTCCTCTACATTTTTTGTTTAAAAAACGTTTCATTAAAATACGTCGATTCAGAGCAAAACGCTTTTCGATGTTTTTTTGAGTTTTCCGACAAAATGATCGTGCAAATTATTATAAAATTCAGAGTTTAGCTTTTTTGTGCTTTTCTAACGATTTACAAAAAGCCAACCATAGCACAGTTTTTGGAACAAAACCATTCCAGCTGTACTGTACTAAAAGCAATGTATGAAATTCCAAAAGTCTACAGTCTATCAGTATCACTAGCTACAGTAACGGCACTATTTAAAATTAAAGTGGCCCCAGTGGTATCCATCTCATATGGAATAATCTTTCGGAAGCAAACTTAAAACGACTAAAAATTATAAAGGCCACGTACTTAAAATGCATTCTGCAGATTCCAAGTTTTCGGAAAATCGAATAACATAATCTTCTTGGCAATGAAACATTGGTTGGTTGGTTGGTTCCTTAGTTTAGTGGCTGCGACAACGCGGTCATGTACTTTGGGTGTGTATAGAATCTGCCTGATAACCGGTGTTAATTGTGATGACTGTATTAGTGTGTGTATCTGTTTTTTAATTCAAGTAAGGACTGCAACTTTGAATATTTCAAATAGTTCCTACTTTTGCCGCCAAACGCCACCGTCAACGACTACTAGGCCTAGTTCAGAACTTAGTTACTAGACGCCACCGCAGTCGGCTCTTGGCAACGAACGTAGCAACCTAAGAGCGTTGTTTCCATTCTTAACCTATACACTTTAGTTTCACACATGTGTAATTAGTGGAAAGTTCTTTAACATGCCATAAATCTATGACATGGGACCGCCGGCTTTACTTCCCCTCCGAAGGAAAGCATACTGAGGGATTTTAACGCTCTTAAAAAATCTGACGGCTTCGGCCGGGTTTAATGAAACATTCGTTCTGGAAGATATCAAATCGCTCTTAAAGCTACCCAACACGGCTGTCTTGGACGCGGTCTTGGAAGAGAGGAAAACAAAAGCACGTCAAATTCCAAGATACTTTTTAGATACCGAAGCAATGAAGAATCACGCATGGAAAGGACCAAACTTCAAGTTACATCACGTCTTCACGCGTTACGCTGCACATGATTTTCATAGGAAAAAAAATACAGTCAGTCTGAAAGACTAGACTTTATATCATTTCAAATGACGCATGTTACAAATGTTACACATGTTAGAAAGGCTCAGGAGGGCTTCTCGCTTCGCTCGAAGCCCCAGGACTCTTTCCACAGACTCCATTACCCATTAACTTAGGCTTCCCGCGCGGGCACCTCGTTAAGTGTCACCCTGTAATTTGCTCTGATATCCGGCACACCTCTTTAGGAGGCACCCTGTATTCTTATCTGTTATCTTGTATATCTCTTTAGAAGTCAACCTGTATTCTTGTGTGACATCTTGTACACCTCTTTAGGAGTCACCCTGTATTCTTGTCTGACATCTTGTGCACCTCTTTAGGAGTCACCCTGTATTCTTATCTGCCATCTTGTACACCTGTTTAAGAGTCACCTTGTATTCTTATCTGGCATCTTGTATATCTCTTTAGGAGTCACCCTGTATTCTTGTGTGACATCTTGTACACCTCTTTAGGAGTCACCCTGTACTCTTGTCTGACATCTTGTGCACCTCTTTAGGGGTCACCCTGTATTCTTCTCTGCCATCTTATACACCTCTTTAAGACTCACCTTGTATTCTTATCTGTCATCTTGTATATCTCTTTATGAGTCACCCTGTATTCTTATCTGGCATCTGGTACTGTATTTTGCTCTGACATCCTGCACAACTCTTTAGGAGGCACCCTGTATTCTTGTCTGACATCTTGTGCACCTCTTTAGGATTCACCCTGTGTTCTTCTCTGCCATTTTGTACACCTCTTTAAGAGTCAGCTTGTATTTTTTATCTGGCATCTTGTATATCTCTTTAGGAGTCACCCTGTATTGTTATCTGGCATATTGTACTGTATTTTGCTCTGACATCCTGGACACCTCTTGAGGAGGCACCCTGTATTCTTATATGGCTTCTTGTATATCACTTTAGAAGTCACCCTGTATTCTTGTGTTCGCTTCGCTCAAAGACCCACGTCGCTCGACGCTGCATGACTCTTTCAACAGACTCCAATAACCATTAGCATCTGCTTCCCTTGTGGCTGCTTGACGTCACGCACTCAGTTCCCGCGCGGCTGCATGACGTAACTTCCCGTGCGGCTGCATGACGTCACTTCCGTCTCCGTCTCCGTAACGCATAACGTTGGACCCAAGCATAACGACGAAGTCGACAAGATCATTTGAAATGATAATATATAGGCTACAATTCCGAGATTCCACAATCCGACATAACAGTGCATATGTCGTCTATGTGGGGAGCTATGCTCTCTGTACCATCTTGGAAACAGTGCTGAAAGATTACAACCGATCAGCACATTTGCTAAAGACTGATACAAATCAGTATTATCGTATTGGTTGGTAGCTTGCCACGGTAGGTGAGTGGATAGCGAGTCGGTCTACTAAGCCCAAGATTGCAGGTTCGCTCCTGGCCGTGGTAAGTGATTTTTGAAAGGCGGCAAAAATACGACACGCATGTCATAGGATGTTGGCATGTCAAAGAACCCATTTGAATTCAGTTGGCCGTGTTCATAATGCCAAAATTAATCTCGGGAGTTTCCGCCAACACAAAGTTCCTCATTTCCCTACTAGAAAGCGCTATAGTGTTCAAGGAGCTTAGATATCTAACCTCCTTGACTTTCATAGTGATTCAAGGAACAACGAAATTCGACATGCAACTACCCTCTGGGTGTCAAATTACAAAGCTTCCACACGGCACCCGAGGCCATACGATATTATTATTATTATTGGTTGGTTGGTTCCTTAGTTTAGGGGCTGTGACAACGCGGTCATGTAGCCCCCGTGTACTTTGGGTGTGTGTAGAATCTGTCTGATAACCGGTGTTAATTGTGATGGCTGTATTAGTGTGAGTTATCTGTGATTCAGGTAGGACTACAGATAATTATTTTTTTCAAGTAGTTCCTACTTTTGCTACTAAATGCTCCCGTCCACGACACCTAACTGCGGACGTGGCTACTAAATGCCATCGCAGTCAGCATCTGGCGGCGAACGTTGGAACTAATATAGCGTTATCAAACTAACCTACAAATTTTAGCTTACACAAGTGTAGTTAGTGAAAAGTTCTTTCCCATGTCGTAAATCTATGACATGGGACCGACGACTTAACTTCCCCTCCGAAGGAAGGCATACTGAGTGATTTTAACGCTCATAAAAAATCCGTCGACTTCGGCAGGGTTTGAACCCACGATCTAGGGCATAGAAGCTCAGCATGCTACGAACTACGCAACCGAAGTCACTAGTATTATCTTAATCATACAATAATTACTTTTCTTTCCTTTTGTATACATTGTGTTTAATAATAATAATAATAATAATAATAATAATAATAATAATAATAATAATAATAATAATAATAATAATAATACATAAGACATCACAGCGACACAGGTCATCAGACAAATTCTACACACACCATTGTATACGGTGCTACATGACCACGATGCTGCAAAGTCCCTAAATGATTCAACAATATTTTGGTCGGTTGGTTGGTTCTTAAGTTTAGGGGCTGCGACAACGCGGTCATGTAGCCCCGTGTACTTTGGGTGTGTGTAGAATCTGTCTGATAACCGGTGTTAATTGCGATGAGTGTATTAGTGTGTGTTATCTGTTTTTTTTAAATTCATGTAAGGACAGCAGACTTTTGAATTTTTCAAGTAGTTCCTACTTTTGCTGCCAAACGCCACCGTCTACGATTACTAGTTCAGAACTTAGCTGCCAGACGCTACCGCAGTCGGCTCTTGGCAACGAACGTTTGAACCTATACAATTAGCTTCACACAGGTGTAATTAGTGGAAGGTTCTTTAACATGCCAGAAATCTGTGACAGTTGGTCTGTCACAATACTTCTACTACCCCATAATTGCGTCAATCGCCAAAGCCCGGGCCATGGAAAGCAGTGTAATCTCTGAGAAGATTGAAGATGTGTGATCTCCTTGGTTTTGTTAGGGAACGGACATATAGAGACTCAAGTGTGATATCTTTGTTTTTACTAGTGTTTGACTACTTAAGTTCCTTGTTTTTAATTCTGTAATATAACAATTGGATGGTGGCGCCATTAAGACTTGAGATAGACTGGATTACGCTAGCACATGAAAAGAACTCCCAGTCTCGCTTTTAATGTCATTATATATACGGTTATCCAACCGAGGTGACGGATTTTCCTTTAATATCAAAATAGGAAAGACATTATTTTATTTTCATTATTCAGTTTCCAATAATTTTCTTGTCACCGTCCTCCTCTCTAGGGGTATTGTCTTAAGTGTGACCACGTGTATTTTGGTGATATAAGTATTTTCCCCTTTTTCTTAAATATAGGATATTTTGTCTGCATTATCTATCCTTGCATAGTAATGGATTTTAAAACCACCGTCTTCGCCAAGGGCCACTTCTACTCTAGATTTTAAACCACCCTCTTCGTCTAGGGTCCACTTCCACTCTCGGAGCAAGTTCTCCGTTATCCCTGTCTACCTCCTTTTCTTTCTGATTCGCTTTTTCGGGGGCGGATAAGGTAAGGGGGGTTACAAAATCTATGACATGGGACCACCGGCTTTCATTCCCCTCCGAAGGAAGGCATACTGAGGTATTTTTAACGCTCTTAAATATCCGACGACTTCGTCCGGATTTGAACCCGCGATCTTGGGCATAGAAGCTCAGCATGCTACCAACTACGCCACCGAAGCCGCCCAACAATAATTTATGGCCATGAAATAAAATAAAATTCAGCTGGAGAGAATCTTACAAACCCCTAATTAGTTTTATATCAAATACAATGGTTTATATCCCGTATCATAGCTTCCTGGACAAGTATTAATGAGGCATTCTATGTCTTACTGCCACGTAACATTAACAACAGACATTCTTGCTTTATCAAGCGTGATTATGGCTTTTTGTTTACTAGCGCCCGTGCATGACACAGTACCAGCGGTGCACAAATAATTGCATAGCATTAATTAAGATGAGTAAGTTACATCCTTTTTTCCCTTTTCTCAAGGCATTTGTATGTTCTCCTATTTGTATAAATAAATGTACATTTCATCTTCCCGGAGAACCAAATCACAATCAGAGCAGCGCTCTTACTCTGGTTGGTTGCTCAGTTTAGGGGCTGAGACAGCGCGGTCATGTAGCCCTGTGTACTCTGGGTGAGTTTAGAATCTGTCTGATAACCGGTGTTAATTGTGATGGCTGTATTAGTGTGTGTTATCTGTTTTTAATACATGTAAGGACTGCAGACATTAATTTTTCAAGTAGTACCTACTTTTGCTACCAAAAGCCATCGTCAACGACATCTAGTTCTAAACTTGGTTACTAGATGTCACCGGTGGTGACGAACGTTGGAACCTAAGAGCGTTAGTCAAATCTAACCTAAAGTTTAGTTTCACACAAGTGTAATTAGTGGACGGTTATGTTACATGGCATAAATCTATAGTTTACTTCCCCTCCGAAGGAAGGCATACTGAGGGATTTTTAACGCTCTTAAAAATTTGGACGACTTCGGGTTTGAACCCGCAACCTTGGGCATAGAAGCTCAGCATGCTATCAACTACGCCAACGAAGCCGCTTACTTTTCATTTGTATTGATGTGAAATGCATCATACCCCCATGTAATTTGTCCGATTTGACATAATTATTTGTTACCTATGAATAGGTAAAATAAAAATAATCCACCTTATCCAACTAATCGCATATGGTCTATTATTTCAGTAGTATAGATCCCTCCTGTGGCTCTCACAAGCGACCGATCGTGACAAATGAGCATTCAAATGAAAGAGAATAGACATTAGCAGTGACGAATTGCACTCTAATTTCATAAATATCTATAATTTCTTTAAAACATGACTTTAAAAAATGTACGAAGTGTGCGATTTGCATATACTGTTGCTGTAGGAAAGTACGCTCCATAATGCCTGTCCACTTAACATATTGGCCGCTGTAACGCCTGTTTCATGTAATTTTAACTTTCTGAAGTCTTTCCTTTATCGTTTTGCATGGATTTCAGAAACTGTAAATCAAAGGAATAAGTACGGTACTCAAATCGTTTAATTTCATAAATATCGAACAACCGGTGAGTGTTATGATGATTCAATTTTCAGTGATTGCCTTCTTAAGTTAGGGAACGTGGAATTCTAACTGAAATGTAAATAGTGTTCTATAATCATTTGGTTGAAATAAAATCATAACTTTTCCCCTTAAGTCTCTCATTATAAACTTATTGGGGAAAGTGTGGTTGATGATCATGCGAGATTTCTTGCACGGGTCCGCTAGTCATATATAATACAGTACTACTGTAGTTTCGAGTGGCTTGTAACTTTCCTCAGTTATAATTAAAATTAAACATATTAAACTAAGAGCATCACTCATTTAAACATTAACATTATATGAAAGAAAATAAGCATTAAACATAATAATATTCACCAAAACATTTTTTCAGTAATCGTTGAATAACCTTCTAAAATACAGTATTAAACATTCTGTTTAAAATAATGTTACTGTAATTATAATCAAAAAATACTGTTAAATTTGATGACTGTATCAGAAGAAATCGGTAAGAATATGGTAAAAATATAATGTAAATTTGTTTAAAAAATCAAATCTGTTACATTTGAAGAGCAGTCGAGTCCCGCTAATCCGTAATTGGGACCGAACTCTGTTTGGATTAGCGAAAATTCGGATTAGGTGGATTTTCGTCAAGTACGACAATATATTGACTTTAAGGCTCGAAAACCAACACTGTACTTTTTCTTGTTGTTTGAGTCTTCAGACTTTTGACTGGTTTGATGCAGATCTCCATGCCTACCTGCCCTGAGCTAATCGTTTCATCTCTACATAGCTACCACACCCTACATCCGAGGCAATCTGTTTAACATATCCTAACCTTGGTCTACCCCTGCAGTTCTTGTCCTCGACCCTTCCTTCCATAACTAAGCTTGCTATTCCTGGGTGTCTTAGTAAGTGTCCTACCAGCCTATCTCTTCTCTTCATTTGCAGTCGCCAGAAACATCTCTCCTCTCCCACTGGTCCTAATACCTCTTCGTTTATAACCCTATCTACCCATCTGATCTTCATCATTCTCCTGTTACACCACATTTCAAGCGGATTCGGTGGCGTAGTTGGTAGCACGTTGTACTACTGTGCCCAAGATAGCGGGTTCAAACCCGGCGAAAGTCGTCGGATTTTTAAGAGCGTTAAAAATCCTACAGTATGCCTTCCTTCAGAGGGGAAGTAAAGCCGTCGGTCCCATATCATAGATTTATGGCATGTAAAAGATTCTTCCAAAGACTAAACATGTGTGAAGCTAAATTGATAGGTTAGATCTCGTCGGAACGCTCTATCAACGTTCCAACGTTCACCACTAGGTATCATTGATATCTGGTAGCGAAAGTTGGAACTACTTGAAATTGAACGGAACGTGAAGTTTTACCCTAAGGGTGTCAGCTGGAAGCAGCTACAGACTCAGGCGAGCCGAACATGTCCTCGGACACTCCCGGCACTAAAAGCCATACGATAAATAAATAAAACCACAGTTCTGACGCTCCAATTTTCCTCTTTTCTGCTGCACCAATAGTCCAAGTTTCACTTCCATAGAGCGCCACGCTCCGGACAAAGGCTTTCAAAAATCACTTCCTAATACCTAAATCTATATTCGATGTCAACAGATTCCTTTTTTTTTTTAGAAATACTTTCCTTGCCTGAGCCAACCTACTTTTTTATGTCTTCGTCCATCACTGGTTATTTTGCTTCCTAAGTAACAGAAGTCTCCCACTTCCTTTAGCTTTTCACTTGCCAATTTGATGTCCTTAGAGGTTTGTGAGTTATTTCGGCTGCATTCCAATATTTTTGTTTTACATTTATTAATTTTCATCATGAATTCTTTCCTGTAATGTAACTTACTGTAATGTTTTTTCTAAGCACTGTTGGCGTCTACCTAGCTTGCAGCAATGCCTCTGCGACACATAAGCTTCCACTAATGGTAATCAGAAAATCGGCTAAACCACGGTGTTTCAAAAACATGAACTCACTCCCTGTATATTTTTTCCCATACAAAAAACACTGACTTTACTTCTTAAGTGTTGATTTGCTTTTCCATTTGTTATGTCGTTAACGTAAAGAAAATTGCAATCAAACTTTGTTGTGCACATTATTGGTAGGTCTACGCCTTCCGTTTTTTGTTTTTATCATTTAAATGATCTTGCCGACTTTGTCGTTACGCTGGGGTCTGGCGTTACGTTACGGTGACGGGAAGAAATGTACACAGATGCCCTGAGGTGTGTGACGTCATAGTACTGCTTGGTGCATGGGTTCCCAGACAATCTCTACTTCGTTAGTATAAGACAAAAATCCCCGTTCTTGGATGTCACGGGTGATCTCGAGAACCACTGGATGGATTTTGATGCGGTTTTCACCATTCTGTAAAGGATATCTCGAGGAAATATTCTGTTGAAAATAATTTATGTATGATCAAAGGAAGCCAAGCAGTAACGATTTCAGTGAAAAAGTCGAAAACAAACTTTGCGTCCGTGCGCTTCTTAAGCTTACGCTGGGCAAACCGTTAAAAATATCAATATCTATGAGCGTAAGAATTGGTCAGCATGAAAAGTTCTACAAAAAAGTCCGCGAGAGCATATCTCTATCTTCAATACATCACCCACTATAAGTGTTTTTAGACTGGATGGAAGGGGCCCGTCCCCGCGCGCTCTGGTGAGCGTGACGGCATCCCGCGCGCTTGACCTTGCTTTGCCCTTGGTTTGCACTTGGTTTGCACTTGCCGTTCGCGAGTAATTTGAAACAAGGTAAGCAAGATAAGTATTATGTAGATAATTTTCTAACATATCAAGAGGCTTTGGCTTCGAACAAAGCGAGAAGCCTCCAGCCTTTCTAGCATTTTTCAGCATTTGTAGCATTTAAAATGATACAAAGTCTAGTCTTTCAGACTGACTGTCACTTCTTGTGTATAAGATAGCCGACAAATTCGCTGTTTACCCCTGTAGCATATATTTCATGTGTTTTCTTTCTTTCTTTCTTTCTTTCTTTCTTTCTCGTTTACCCTCCAGGGTTGGCTTTTCCCACGGACTAATCGGGGATCCCACCTCTACCGCCACTGGCAGTGTCCTGGAGCTTGAGACTCTTAGTCTGGGATACAACCGGGGAGTGTGACTAGCACGTCGCCCAGGCAGCCTCACGTGCAAAGCAAACAGGGGCCTGATGAAGGGATGCGAATAGTGGGAGTGATAGACAAGGAAGGGGGAAGCAGGCTGCCGTGGCCTTAAGTTATGCACCATCCCGACATTTGCCCGAATACGAAGTGGGAAACAACGGAAAACCATTTCGAGGGTAGCTGAGGTGGGAATCGAACCCCCTCTACTCATTTGGACCACCCGAGGCAGAGTAGACCCCGTTTCAGTCCACAAACCACTTTTCAAATTTCGTGGCAGAGCTAGGAATCGAACCGCGGTCCTCCTGGGTGGCAGCTAATAATGCTGACCACTACACCACGGAAGCTACTCATGTACTTCTGTGCTAATAAATTAACGGTTTTACTTGGAAATACTAGTTTAACCTTAATCTTTATTTTTCCTGTTTTAAAATTCAAAACAAATTTGGTAGATATTTTTCCTAGGCCTGTTCGGATTAGGTGGATTTTTGGATTGGCGGGGTATTATTGAAAATTTAAAAAATTATCACAAAAATATTGCATAGGCCTATATAAACTTTTGAAGTTCTAAATTAGAGAAATCTGCTTTCATGGAGTAGGAAACGGTAGTGAAAACATCCCTTATGGTTTTCAAATGTTGGTTGGTTGGTTCCTCAGTTTAGAGACTGTGACAATGTGGTCATGTAGCCCCGTATACTTTGGCTGTGCGTAAAATCTGTCTGATAACCGGTGTTAATTGTGATGACTGTATTAGTGTGTGTTATCTGTTTTTAATTCAAGTAAGAACTGCAGACGATCAATTTCAAGTAGTTCCTACTTTCGCTATCAAATGCTACCGTCCACGACACTTAGCTGTGATCTTCGCTACTACTAGAAGCCATCGCAACGAGCGCCTGGTGACGAACGTTGCAACTTAAGAGCATTAATCAAACCTAACCTACAAATTTTGCTTCTCACACGTTTAGTTAGTGCAAGGTTCCCTTACACGCCATAAATCTATGACATGAGCCCGCTGGCTTTACTTCCCCTCCGAGGAAGGCATACAGAGTGATTTTTAACGCTCTTAAAATATCTGACGACTCGGCCGGGTTTGAACCCGCGACGTTGGACATAGAAGCTCAGCATGCTATCAACTACGCCACTGAAGCCACCTTTTTAAATGTTATTATCATCCAATAAAATAACGGGTGAGTTAGCCGTGGTCGTTACGGCGTGGCTGCAGGCAGCCGCTCTCATCCGGGAGGCGAGGAGGTTCGAATCCCCCCACCGGCAACCTTGAAGATATTCTTCTGTGGTTTCCCATCTTCCTTCCAGGCAAATGCTGGGATTGGTCCCTAACTATAGGCCACAGCCGCTACCTTCCAAATCCTCGTCCTCTTACATTCACACTTTCCTCCCCAGACATCACTCCACACGCGACGGTACTTGTAGCTCACCACAAGGGTGTCCGCATTGAAGCAGCTACAAACTCTGGTGAGTCGAATATGTCCTCGGATACTCCCGGCACTAAAAGCCATGCACTAAAAAAATAAAAATAAAAGGTCATTTTGATTTTGAATAAATATCGTGGCTATGCAGGTAGAAATGTTATTAAAACGTCCCCTGTGTTTTCAGCAATTTGGTACTGTATTTATTAGAATGAATGGAATTTCTGCTACCAAGTGGGAGGTGTCTCCTTGGATGACCACGAAGGCGGTGGCAGGAGGACTTGGAGGAGTAACCTTGAGTCCTCAGAATCAAATCTTGGAGGAGGCATGCAAAAGATCGACCAGATTAGTCAGTTGGTTAGTTATTGTTGTTTTAAGGGGCGAAACTAAGAGGTCATCTGCCACTATCGACTAGATTGGCGGTGTGTGGTGGAGCAGGCCAAGGTCCTTCAACTAGCGGTTTCAGTGGCGTAGTCGGTAGCATGCTGAGCTTCCATGCCCAAGATAGCGGGTTCAAACCCGGCCGAAGTCGTCGTATTTTTAAGAGCGTTAAAATCCCTCAGTATGCCTTCCTTCGGAGGGGAAGTAAAGCCGGCGGTCCCATCTCGCTTTGTTCGAAGCCAAAGCCTCTTGATATGTTAGAAAATTATCTGCATAATACTTATCTTGCTTATCTTGTTTCAAATTACTTGCGAACGGCAAGTGCAAACCAAGGGCAAAGCAAGGTCTAATGCGCGGGATGCCGCCCGCTCACCAGAGCGCGCGGGGACGTGCCCCTTCCATCCAGTCTAAAAACACTTATAGTGGGCGATGTATTGAAGATAGAGATATGCTCTCGCGGAATTTTTTGTAGAACTTTTCATGCTGACCAACTCTTTCGCTCATAGTATATTGATATAATTTTAACGGTTTGCCCAGCGTAAGCTTAAGAAGCGCACGGACGTCAAGTTTGTTTTCGACTTTTTCAACTGAAATCGTTACTGCTTGGCCTCCTTTGATCATACATACATTATTTTCTACAGAATCTTTCCTCGAGATATCCTTTACAGAATGGTGAAAACCGCATCAAAATCCATCCGGTGGTTCTCGAGATTACCCGTGATATCCAAGAATCGTGGATTTTTGTCTTATACTAACGAAGTAGAGATTGTCGGGGAACACATGCACCAAGCGGTACTGACGTCACACACCCCAGTGCATCTGGGTGCATTTCGTCCCGTCACCGTAACGTAATGCCAGACCCCAGCGTATCGACGAAGTCGACAAGATCATTTAAAATGATAAAATTCAATGTCTGCAGTCCTCACTTGAATTGAAAACAGATAACACACACCAATACAGTCATCATAATTAACACCGGTTATCAGACAGATTCTACACACACCCAATGTACACGGGGCTACATGACCGCGTTGTCGCAGCCTCTAAACTGAGGAACGAACCAACCAACCGGTTTCCTTAAGTGGCTTCACTTGTATGTCTTCACGGATCTTTTCATTCCTGAACATATCACGTCTCGTTTTCTGAAGCATTGTCCTCAGAAATTTCATTTCCCCTGCCTGAAGTCTGCTGTTATGCCTTCTATTAATGGTGCACGTTTCCAGGCGATATATTGCTCTTGGTACATTTCTTATAATTTTAAATGGTCTTGTCGACTTCGTCGTTACGCTGGGGTCTGGCGTTACGTTACGGTGACGGGACGAAATGTACCGAGATTCACTGAGGTGTGTGACGTCATAGTACTGCTTGGTGCATGCGTTCCCCGACAATCTCGACTCCGTTAGTATAAGACAAAAATCCCTGATTATGGATGTCACGGGTAATCTCGAGAACCACTGGATGGATTTTGACGTGGTTTTCACCATTCTGTAAAGGATATCTCGAGGAAGGATTCTGTGGAAAATAATTTATTTATGATGAAAGGAAGCCAATCAGTAAGGATTTCAGTGAAAAAGTTGAAAACAAACTTGGTGTCCGTGCGCTTCTTAAGCTTACGCTGGGTAAACCGTTAAAAATATCAATATACTATGAGCGTAAGAATTTGTCAGCATGAAAAGTCCGCGAGACCATATCTCTATCTTCAATACATCGCCCACTATAAGTGTTTTTAGACTGGATGGAAGGGGCACGTCCCCGCGCGCTCTGGTGAACGTGACGGCATCCCACGTGCTTGACCTTGCTTTGCCCTTGGTTTGCACTTGCCGTTCGCGAGTAATTTGAAACAAGATAAGCAAGAGCATTTTTCAGCATTGGTAGCATTTAAAATGATACAAAGTCTAGTCTTCAGGCTGACTGTCACTTTTTTATTTATCGTATGTCTTTTAGTACCGGGAGTGTCCGAGGACATGTTCGGCTCGCCAGAGGCTGTAGCCGCTTCAAGTGGACACCCATGGGGTGAGCTACAAATTCCGTTCAATTTCAAGTAGTTCCAACTTTCGCTACCAGATGTCACTGATACCTAGTGGTGAACGTTGGAACTTTGATAGAGCTTTCCAAAGAAATCTAACCTAGAAATTTAGCTTCACACAAGTTTAGTCTGTGGAAAGATCTTTTACATGCCATAATAATAATAATAATAATCGTGTTGCCTCCGGAGAGGCCGAGTGCAGGTCTTTCTAGTTGACGCCCGTGGGCGACCTGGGCGTCGTAATGAGGATGAAGACGTTACATACACCCAATCCCCGAGCTACGGCAATTAACCCCAGGAGATTAAAATCCCGGATGGCTCGGCCGAGAATCGAACCCGGGGCACTTCGGACCATAGCCTAGCGTGTTAACCATTTAGCCACGCAGCCGGACTACATGCCATAAATCTATGACATGGGACCACCGACTTTACTTCCCCTCCGAATGAAGGCATACTGAAGGATTTTAACGCTCTTAAATAATCCGACGACTTCGTCCGGGTTTGAATCCGCTATCTTGGGCACAGCATTTCAGCATGCTACCAACTACGCCACCAAAGCAGCCTCTGTTGGTACAAAGTAGGCCTTATACAATGTTGTTTTTGATATTAAATACTTTTGACTGTCCCAATGGTGACTCGTGACTTAGTGGTACAATTTAGTTCCCTTCTGAATCCTATTGGTAATTTCCGCTGAGCAACGACCATTTCGAGTTATAATACTGCCAAGGTACTGGAACTGATCAACTTTTCGCAAGTTCTTTCCATCCAACATGATATTTAAATTACCATTTTGTCTATTAACCTTCATGGCTACCGCCATTGCAGGACTAACTTTTAGTCGAAATTCATTCAATTGGTTGTTCCAAGTACACAAGAACCTCGTTTATCCGCATTAAGTGGGACCGGAAATGATACGGATGATCGAAAATCCGGATAATCCGAAGAAAAAAAACATGTTATATAATCTATTAACATAGGCTGTAATACCTTTTTAGCCTATTTTCAATTTTGAAATAAGAAAAATAGACTTATGGGATCACCTTTTGTCCACGTGTGTGTGCGTGTGTGTGTGTGTGTGTGTGTGTGAGGAGTGTGTGTGTGTGTGTGTGTGTCCTCCCCTAATAAAATCTGAACGGCTGGAGCGATTTCAATGAAACTCGGTAAGTTCATAGCACTATTCCGGACGACCCCGACCGTGCCGTTAAAATTTTGTTACCTCTCACCAATCCAACATGGCGGCTGTGCGAATTATTTTACCAGCATTCAATATCTCCGAAAATATTCGCGATATCACCCTGGACATTTTTACGGTGATAAAGGGAACTACTCGAAGTTCACCTATGTGACTTTTCAAAAACTGGTAACTACAAAACAAACATGGCGGCCACGCGAATTTGCGACTTTTAAATAGACGTTTCTCGCGATTTAACCAACCAAACGCAATAAAACTTGGTACAGTATATGATTACACACATTGTAATGCACCGACATCTAACTTAGTTCAATTGTTTACATAACCACAAGATGGCGGATGTTCCAAATATTTCACCGGCATTCCATATCTCTGAAACTGTTAGCGGTATCACCCTGAAATTTTGTACGGAGATAATGGGCACTACTGGATGTCCATCTATAAGACTTTCAAAAACCGGTTAACTACAAAACGAACATGGCGTCCAAGCGAATTTGAAAAATTTAAATAGACCTTTCTCGCGATTTAATGTTTCAAACGCAATGAAATCTGGTACAGGAAATGTCTATACACATTGTAATGCACTGGTATCTAATTTAGTTCAATTGTTTACAGAACCTCAAGATGGCGGCTTTGCGAATTTTAAAATCAAGTTGTTATTTCTTGTGTCGTAATCGTGCGATCGATGTGGAAGTTTGAATAATGAACCTACGCAATAAGTTTCCTTTAATGGTAATTGACTCTATGGCCTATACATTTAACAATCCAACATGGCGACCATCCGAAATATTTAGACGGCTCTGAATATCTACGAATCTATTATAGCAATCAAACTGAATTTTTTTTATGTTCATAGGGGCTATGAACTTAAGTTCACCAATAGGACTTTAAATAATCTGGTGATCACAAATCCAACATGGTGGCGACGCGAAGTATAAATATTCACATGGACGTTTCTCGCAATTTAACCATCCGAGTGCAGTGAAACTTGGTACAGTAAATCCTTATACGAATGATAATCCACTGGCATCTAATTTATTTCAATTGTTTCCATAACCACAAGATGGCAGCTGTGCAAAATTTTAAAATCTCCTTGTTACTTCTTGTGTCCTAATCATGCGATTGAAGATTGAATGCTACACGTACACAATAATCTTCATGTAACAATACATAACTCTAGGACCTACATTAATAAAATCCAACATGGCGACCATCCGAAATATTTAGTCGGTTCTCAATATCTACGAATCTATTACAGCAATCAAACTGAAATTTTGTTTGTAGATAGAGGCAATTAACATAAGTAGGTTATATGAAAATAGGCTGTATAGTTCTTCACGGAACTACTTGTTTCAATTGTACAAAAACATATAAGAATATTTTTCTTACATTTACGACTCTTTTTTATACACTAAAATAGTGTGTGAATTTTTTCTGTTTCACATTTGTACAGCGTTTGCGCTCAGCACGATCACGAAGACGTTTTACTAACATCAGTTCTCAATTCCAGGCGAATGCCGGAACGGTACCTTTGATAGACCATGGCTGAATCACTTCCAATTCCTGTCCTTAACTCTCCTTGGAAGAAAAGACATTCAAGAAGAGTCGACCCCGTAAAAGAAATACTGTGCAGTAAAAAGGAATTTTTATTATTTTTGATCCGGATAAACCGGAGATCCGGATTAAAGAGGGCCGGATGAACGAGGTTCTCGTGTATTTAATTTCTTCTGCACTTCCTCAACTGTGCAACCCCAAATCACCACATCGCACAGAGTGTCGAATCCCAATTCCAGGTGGAAAAAATTAATAACTTCGTTAATTGTGCTGGGATTCTATTAAAAGTTGGCAATATACCGTTTTCGAGGTCGCTGAATTCATTTCTGTCATCGTCTAAAGTGTACGATCTTCGGGGGTAAATATTTAGCAGTGAGGGGTAAGGTGAGGTGTAAAAAATGACCGAAAGCAACACAAGAATCATCCATTTTTGGTAGTAAAAATAACGATTTGGTTGTGTATATGATAGTTTATGACAGTGGTAAGCATACTATTTAAACTGGATAAAATATGAATAACAATGAGACTTTCAGTCAAGTATTCTTGTTACACCTTATTTGAGGGAATAGACGAAGTCACTGTATGTAAAATCATCCAGATTAAAAACGTCGACTATATTAATTTGTTATTAAATATAGAACAACGAAATATGCACAAAAAATAACATTTATTTTCTAAAAATAAAAAAATATTCTTCAAAATCATACAAACAATTTCTTTATAACAAAATGTTATTTTACAGTCCTGTTATTGACGTAGTTTCAGTAAACACACTTCATACACGAAAACAATATTATTTCTCTAGAAAAGCATGGAAATAAAGACAACATATATTGAATATTAGGCCTATTTCTCCTATTGCAAATAAAAAGAAAACGTCCATTCGTCAAGTAATGTTCTCATTAATCTCATTCCCCTCAATAATAACAAAATGTCTAATGTTCATTCGTCACCTGATTCTTCTGTAGAGTCCAGAGCATCGTCGGCAAAGCTATACTGGTCTTCATCATTTCATGTCAAAGTTCCTTGGGAGTCATTAAGTAACTCAATAGTGTTTTAGATCCCTTAGTTGGGGGGGGGGGGGGGAGTTTAGGGATCTAAACATTAGTGTTATTGTACTAATTTGGAAGGTTGTTTCTAACTGATGGCAGCTTCTCGTAGCTGGGAGAGCTCACCAGTGTAGCGTGTTGTTTGATGTTCAAATGCTAGAGGGTGTTCCTGCTAAGATGCAAGAACCTACTAGGGGATGAACCTCTGAGTGCAGGCTAATGTGCCGGCCTGCCAGCTGGGCAGAGTGAATGATATAACAAACGTGCTAATGTCAGCGGCTCGCTGTTATGCAGTCGAGTCGCCCGCGGGAGCACAATGAAGCCTGAGCAAGCAATAACTGGCTACTATTGTCACGGCCAATCGTGACGAGAGTCAGGAAGGGTGTAAGGATGTAAAGAGGCGTGTAATTATGAATGCAATGTGTAGTTTACTGACCAAGTGTTTTATTGGCAAGTGAGTATGAAATTGTAGGTCCCTTTTAGGGAAATGTAAATAATGGTACAAGTTAAGTGTACAAGTTTGTGGATGGGTGTTACAAAGTAAAGAATATCTGAACACTTGCTGATGCTCACCTGATGATAGTAGCTGGAGCAGGGCCTTCGGCAGCACACACTGTATAACAGATAATGCTCCCAAAGGGTCTCTCTTCTTATAGGTCCTGCCGTTGCTCAGTCAGCATTCCACTGACATAGCTGCCCCAGTTAGTTATAGTGTTAATGTTTATGAATGTGTTGCAAGTGGTTGGCTAACCTCCCGAGTTGGGTGGCCGCCTCTTGCCGTGTAAAAGTGATGTTCTGGTCTTATGATGTTTGCCAGTTGGGGTGAGTTTTAGTAGAAGATGGGGGGTGGCTTCCAGGGGGTACAGCCCCCCGGGCCTGTACAAGTGTCCTCTTTCGATTAGTTCGCGTCCCCGCGAACGGGAACGGAACGTGGAGTGGGGGGTGTTGATGTGATGGATCGTTGTTGATTCCTCCTTGTACTTCTTCTTCTTCTTTTCTTCTGTGTTGATGTCGTGTAGAGGTAGCGATGTCGTGTTGATGTGAGATGTGAGATCAGCTTGTGTTCAGAGGGGTGGGTTTTGAGATATATACATATACATATGATAATTTAAAACGGTTCATTAAAAAGCTGACATTGAAATATTAAAAAGTACAACAACAACAAAAAATACATGGTTTAGCCATTATATATATATTGGTATTGTGCAGGGAGGAAAAAACCCAGGGCTGGACGGGTGGTTGTGCCGTCCGGCGCTGTATTGGGGAAAAATTGCTCCCTGCAATGTGAAAGATGGAAGAAATAGAAAAAAATAGGTGTCCCAAGGTATAAGTTAAAGGAATACGTAAAATATAATTTATTGTGCTGGGGTAAAACGGGACACCTTCGCAAATTTGGACGTTAGAAGAAAGAAAAATGAAAGAAACAGAAGCATAATCAGTGTATACATGTGTGTGATAAATAAAAATATGTGTGTGTACAGTGTGTGGCATCATTGGTAATACATTTTGTATGAGGTGCCTCTTAACAGTATTACAGTATTTTCTTTTACATTATTTACTTATATCTATCTATCTCAATTATTAATTATTTTATACCTAGACGGCCGTGTCTACTGTACCTTGCGTGCACGCTACCCTTGTATCCATGTGCCGTCTCACGGCTAATCCTGTCCGGCCGTTTCCCGGTGCAGTTTAGTGGTCGTGCCGCTGATATATACCCCTATCTTGTGAATCATTCTCTGTGGGCGAATGCCTTCACACTTGACAGTGAGAGTCGCCGCCACAAATCGGTTGCGCCCTCATTGTCGTAGATTGCGTCGCATCTTTGACGCTTTATTTTCTTTGTTTATGTTGATCTGTCAGCAAGCCTGATACCCCACAGGTATCAACCCTGCTGTTCAGATTTCTGTGTTCTGGAGTGTAGCTGTAAAAGAGTGGTGGTGAGTGTGTTGGATTGTGTTAGAATGAGTACAAATTACAAATACAAATTAGTGAGTAAAGATGGTACATAATAATAGCATGGCACAAATAACATGTTGCTGCTGTATGGCAGTGAAATCATTGTCACCAGTGACATATGTCTGGTGACGCCGCCTGAAAAATGGAGAGGTTAAAAAACATGTGACCATTGCATACTCTCCATATCGCCTCCTGTGTCAGTGTGTCCACTGGCTGAAGCGCTTTTTCCTCTGGAATAAATGAATGATTAGTATTAACATTTGGCCAATGCATATGTTCGTTTTTCCTAACGTATGATCGGGCTTACCCTAGACGGTGCCGCAATGTTTTTTCTTAATCTTAAGGTGCTTATCTTAAAGTATTGTGTTATCTTAATCTTAGTTAGCCTAGTTAACCTAACGTATTGTCGGGCTTACCCTGATGACGGGTTTGTTTGTCACCAGGCGCCGAAATATTTTGTCTTAATGATACTTATCCTAATGTATTATATTATCGGGCTTACCCTGGTACCGGTTTTTGGTCACCAAGTGCCGAAAAATTTTGTCTTAATTTTAGAAAAAAAATGCCTTAAATTTAAGACTATGCTGTATGTACATGCCGAGTGGACCTTACTCTAATGCCGAAATGTGCTGTGCCATTATTTAGCAACAGCGCTTATTGAATTTGCTTACATCTAAGTGACCTTAAAAATGGCACTGTAACTTAAATACTAAAATTTAGATGGAGGCTCGTCCGTCCGATTTCTCTCGCGGGGGCCCTTGTAGTACATTGTTGAGACCGGAACCCAACAATGCCTCGTAGTCCCCTCCGTCTTAATCCTAATTGTCGACACTTATATTAATGCTTACTAACTAGTATTAATAAAGTTCCGGGCGGCTGCGGTGCCAAAATAGCAAACACCTCGTCCGGCCATCCTGTTCATTGCCGTTGTATTTGCATATGTTGTCATTGTTCTTCCTGTGTTATTCTTTGCTGTATTCAGCATTGCTGGGCTTGCCCACTAAAACCCCTGTGAGTGCTCGCTGTGCTCCTCATTTAATATCTCTGGCCGCCCGGTGCGTAACCATTTAAGCTCTGGCGACCCGTTATCAGCCATTTATGTGGGCGCGGGGCCGAATGACCGCATTCATTCCATATTATTTTTATTTCATATTATTCATTGTTTGTTTATTTGGTTGTCTTCACCTCTGCCGCGCGGGGCAAGGACTTGTCGGATCTAGGATTGGTCCCGCTGAATCCTGAGATCCTGCTTCACTCCTGCGCGTAGGAGACTAACTTCCCGCCCTGGAAGTTCTACTTACTTACATACTAAACTAAGAGTCTAGTCGTAATTTGGTCGTTCCTAGGGTCATCTCCTGAGTCCGGTGTGGAGCTGGCTATTTCTCCCACCAGCCGTAGAAAGTCTCCCCTGCAGGTCTGGCTTCGATGCCCGTAGCACATAGTGGGTGTAACTTTTCTTTGTCCCGGGGGCAGGCTAGGCCTTCCGGGACTCCGACGTTTGCCCGTGCTAGGTCATCGGCGCTTCGACCTTACGAAATTCGTCTTTCTGGTCTGGGTCATCGAGTTAACTGGGGTAGGTAGGGCTCGTCATCGCCTTCCCCTGCTCTGCTCCTGTGTGGCGCCTCTGGCCTTCCGCTTACGCTGTCATCATCATTCAGCGTGTCTCAGATTCCTTTTTTATACAAAAAAAATGAGTGTACTATGTAAATAATTTATTGTGTAAATAATGTAAAATTTTTAAGTGTTCTGGGGTTGTAGAATCTTCTAAATGCATGGACTACTTTAGGTCTGCTATTGCTACGCCGGACTTCCAGCTGTAATGCCTTGGTAATTTTCATGGCGGCGTTAATAGGGTTTTATGGCGTTAGGTTCCCTGTTATTGGGATCCGGGGGTGTTATCTGTTGAATAGGCTTAAAGCATGGTAGGAGGGGGTTGCGCATCTTTGGGCTCCATGTTAATGGTGGCCTGGAGCCGGTGATGCTATCAGGATGTCTTTACAGTGAGTGGACGGGGTAGGTATTTCCCGGGTTTGCAAACATTTTCACAAAGTGTCATGCAGGTTCAATAATAATAACCCTTGGTATGTGGGTGGGATATTCCATGCATGTGTCTGGATATGAGGCGTATCCGCTCTCATTTAAGGATAGGTATCGGTCGAGGTGTGATAATACTATGTCCCTTGCGTGCGGGATTATTTAATAAAAAGAATTGTTAATATAAATTTGGCCTCATCTCTTGCTTAGAGATGTGCATTACGCTTATTTGTCGTTTTTCCGACTCACCCCTAATACTCGGGCGTAAGCATTGAGAGCCAGGGCGTAGTGAGTCCTCTCTTTAAACGCATGACGTCTATCACCAACCCCAATGTATATTTTGTCATGTAGTTTAGCTGTTTTTATGTGTTTGTGTTGGCTAATGTTGTGAGTGACGAGGTTATGGAAGGAAAAAGGTGGTATAATGGTAGCCTGTGGGTGGTATATAGGCTATCTTGCTGGTACCATCCATCTCTGCTCCTGTCATCCTCACTTAGTCAATATCTGCTTTCTATCCGCTCCTTGGGATAGTAAAGTGTGGTGACGCTGTGACGTCACGGCCTAATTTGGTCTCTCATTTGTAATGTTAATGTAGCAAGTGATTTGTAAAGTGACTGGTCATGTCCTGATCGCCTATGATGGTTTTGGGATTTAAAAAATCAAAAAGAGAAGTAGTTATTGGGGGGGGGGGGGGGTGTTCCTTCAGAGTACCTGTCTGTGTTCGCCCCTGATTAGTGGTCGCGTGTGGGATGGACGTGGTCGTAATTGTGATTAGCGCAGCTGCGTGTGTGTGGCAATGTTCCGCTACAGCATGCGGGCGGGTGGGCTGTTATCGCCTAAGTCCTATCGTGTGTCGCGTGTCTGAGTGTCAGATGGCGCGTGTAACCTGTTATTGCATTTGTGAACATGTCCCTGTGGCCCTAAGATAAGTCCGGCCTATCGTAACTGCATATTGCTAAATGCTAGGGCCATTGTAAACACTACTGAATTCTGTGCCAGTATTCATGTGTACTGTATGTTAGTGTTGGTATAGTTTCTGTCTTTGTATGGAAGCGTCATCATATTTGTGTGCCATCAGCACGTTTGGGTGCTCTAGGAATGTCTACCGACAACAATGTTGAAATGCGCGAGAATTTGCAACGCAGTGGTGTTGTGTTAATGTTTCCCATATGCTTGTATGCAGGAAGTCTCTGACGTTACGTATGTCGGCTGCCGGAACGTGACTTTTGCCAATGTGCGAGTGTTGTCACTGTTTGGGATTCCGGGTGGGCCAGTGTGCTAATCCGTCCTGTTTTTGCTAGCAACGTTGTGTGGACACTTATTCCATAAGACCTTTGTCTTGTGAAATTGCTATACTTGTGTTTGGGAAGTCTATTTCCTATGTTTGGTGTTATCGAAATTTTGCATGGTGTTTGGCCGGAGAAAATGTGGTATTACCTGTTTATGTACTTGTATGGGGCCAACTTCCGTCTGAATGGGACTCTGGATTTTTGTTTTCAACGGCGTCCGATTTTTACTGGGCGTTCGGACCCGCGATCCCATGTAATTCCCCGTGTTCTATGTCTGCGTTGTCTGTTGGGATTGTGTGTCCCCAGTGTGGCTTTTGATTGTGTTTTTCGCGCTAAGAATACCATTGGTTAGTTTGTTTTTGGCACGACTGTGTTGTGTGGTCGCGAGTTCGTACCCGGCTTGCTTTAAGGTCCTGGTGTTACAATTTTTTGTACTGTATGTACCATGGCACGTGTATCGTTTGTTTGAGACACGCAGATGAGAATACGCTTTGGCGTGAACAATTTGGGTCTTTTGGAATGCCCCTCGTATTCTAATTTTGAGAGTTATAGGGTTTCGAAACTCCCGTAAATGAATGTGTATGTTCCGGCCAGGCCTGAAGTACGCTTAGTTTGTCCGTAGCTAGTGAATGGTCGCGCACTCACGGGTGTGTTATCGCTGACTGCGATGGTGTCTAGTTTCATTGACGTGTGCACTATCTGTTACTTGTCTGGCGATGTGCATATGTCCAGCACGTGTGTGTGTGGGAGCTGGATTGCTCGCTTTCTTGTTGTGAGCATGGCTTTCCGTAATGGAAAAGAACCTTCGTCTAAATACGTTCGTGTCCCCAAATCTTATGTTATTGTAGGCGTGGGATGAATATATTCCTGTTAGTGGTACCAGATGTCATTATGTATGTGTGTCACCGGGCCGCTAGTTGCGTGTTTGGTGACCAGGTGTCGGAGGTGATTTTATTGTTTTGTGCGTATGGATATCTGTTAGTGTAACTGTCCTTTATCATTCTATCCTCCCATTGGATAGTTACCCGACCTTGCACTCCTGGTATCCAGAAGGTTGCGGGTTCGAGACCGTCTTTGTCCAGGCTAATTATTCCTGTTGCCTTTTAGGCTGTGTCTCCGGGACAGTTCTGCCAAGTGTTAGGGTCGTATCCCGGTGCGGTCAGCGGGGTCCGAAGGCTATTTCTTGGCCTTCTTTCCCGTCTGCCAGTGGGATCATTTCCCTTCCTTTTGACAGTGTTCCCGCCTTTACGTGTAGGTGTCGTTTTGCGGGTGTGATATGCCTTCATACGGCGGGCGTGTATGGTGTCTTTGATGAGTTTTCGCCCATGGCGCACGCTGACTATGTAATTGAGGTCAGATACCTTCCTGCAGACTTTGAAGGGACCTGACCAGCGTGGCAGGAGGAACTCGGACACATTTTTCTTATGGGCGGAATTGGAGACCATAACCAATTGCCCGGGTGTGTATTCCACGGTCTTTCTTTGCCGATCGTACCGTTCTTTTTGTTTTTTCTGCGCCGCGGCTATGTTCTTTCTAGCGTCCATGCGAGCTATCTGCAAGTGCTCTAGCCGAGCGGCATTGTCCGGGTGAGTGTCCTGTGGGATACATATATTGTCTATGGGACTTTTGGGTGTGTACCCATGCAACAGGAAGTGTGGAGAGTGTTTTGTGGCCGTGGATATGGAGGTGTTGTAACTAAATGTGATGGGCTGCAGATAATCATCCCAGTCTGTCCCTGTGTCCCCTGTAAATTTAGCTAGGGCCATTCCAATTATTTTATTCATACTTTCTGTTAGACCGTTGGTTTGTGGGGAAAAACTCGTGGTCGTATATGCCCTTATCCTGAGTACCTCCAAAAACTGTTGGAGCACTCTCGAGGTGAATATGGTACCTCTATCGGATAGTAGGGTTTGGAATAGGCCATATCGTGTAACTATGTCGAATAAGAATTCGACTATGCTGTTTGTGTCTGCTTTGGGCACGGCCTTTGTTATCATGTACCGGGTGAGATACTCGGTGGCAACCAGTATGTATTTATTGCCTTTTTGAGATGTCGTAATGGGGCCTTTAACGTCTATCCCGACTCTGTGAAATAGCTCTCCTACGGGAATTGGGTTGAGTAATCCATGAGGCTTGCCAGGCCTTGTTTTGAATCGCTGGCAAGTGTGACATGTCTTTACGAAGGTGTCTATGTCGGCCTTCATGTTTACCCAATAATACTTGTCCCGGATTCTAAGGTATGTTTTATGCGTACCCAAATGTGCCCCTGCCAGTGGGCTATTGTGGTGTCCGATCATGATATTCTCTTTCAATGACTCCGGAACCGCTATAGGTGCATTATCGTGCATGGCTGTGGGCTTAAATTTCAGTGCCCCGTCTTTGTCTAGGAAAAATCGCCTAGACAGCCGTGCTGTCTTGGAATCCACCTTATCCAAGTTTTTTAGTGCCATTAGAATCTGTTTCAAGTATAGATCACGTTCTTGCTCCTGCTGGATGTTAACCACCGTCAGGGCAAAAGTGGGCATGTCGTCCCATTCGTGGTCCTTACTGACATCCGGGGGATCGGCTACTGGCAGCCTAGACAACCCATCTGCGTCTAGGTGTGTAGCGCCTTTCTTGTGCTTGACCACGAAGTTATATTCATACAAGCGGAATATAAACCTATTGAGCCGCGAATTTGGGTTTTTAAATTTGTCCCAAAAAAGCAAGCTCGCGTGGTCAGTCACTACCGTGAACTGGATACCATAGAGGTATACCCTGAAAGAGTTCACTCCCCACGAAAATGCCAGCATTTCCCGCTCTGTGGCAGAGTATCTAGTCTCAACGGCCGTTAGTTTCCTGCTAGCATAAGCCACGGGCCGTATGCGCCCTTCTGCATCTTCCTGCAATAGGGCCGCCCCAAGCCCGTACTGGCTGGCATCCACGTGTAAAAAGGTGGGCCTATCACTATGGAAGTGTTGCAGTAAGGGTGGTGAGGTTAATAGTTGCTTCAGTGTGTTGAAGGCATCTATGTGTTCCTGTTTAATGCTGAAGGGCGTTTTTTCACGTGTGAGTTCGGTTAGGGGGTGGGCGATGTGCGCAAATCTGTGGATATATTTCCTGTAATATGAGGCCGGTCCAATAAAACTGCGCAATTGTTTCAAATTTGTGGGCATTGGGATGCCCGTTATTGCGTCAGTCTTCGCTGGGTCGGGAATAATGCCCTCTTTGTTTACAATATGGCCCAATATGTTAATCTGCTGTCTGGCAAATTGACATTTCGCAGGTTTAAGCCTTAATTTGGCCTCTCTGATCCTTGCGAAAGCCTCCTCCAAATGTACGATATGCTCGTCAAAGGTGTTGGAGAAGACCGTTATGTCGTCCACGTAAACTAATACGGACGGCCATTTAGACCTGAAAACGTTTTATCCACTAGCTTTTGGAAGGTCTGGCTGGCGTTACGGAGGCGCATTGGTAACCTTGTGTAGGTATATAGACCGTTCTCTGTAACTAACGCCAGCTTGTGCCTATCTGGTTCATAGACGGGGATTGAATAGAATTCACCATAACAATCCATCGAACTGAACCAGCTAGCCCCGCCAAGGGCATCCAAATAGGTGTCTGCCCTTGGTAGTGGATAACTATCAATTTCGACTAACTTATTGAGCCTACGGTAATCAGTATAAAACCTGTGGGATCCGTCCCGTTTTTTGGTCAGCAAAACTGGAGCGCTGTAGTTCGAAATAACGGGGACAATGACCCCTGCCTCGAGCATCTCTGTGATCTGAGCGTCGATGGCGTGTCTCTCCTTCTGGCTCACACTGAAGGGAGGCTGGTGTACTGGCCGGTCACTGGTGAGGGTGACGTGGTGTTCGATAAGGTCTGTCACTGCGAGATCCTTCATCGAATGGGCAAAATATCCCTGTTGGTCTCCAGGAGCTCCGTGAGCCTTTTATTTTGCTCCGGAGTCAGGTCCTGTCTGTGGGTCTGCTTGGCCGCCTTATCTGTGTGTGTGTCTGTGTGTTGGCTGATAGTGTGCAGTGTAGAGGCCTGGTGCTCGCGAATTTCTCGCTCCGCTCGAATCCCATCTGTGTTCCTGGTGTATATCATGGGATGTGTGGTGAGCCTCTGGTCATGCTTTAAAAGCATCTTACCGCTAGCAAAATTGATGCTAGCCTCATACTTAGCGAGGAAATCCATGCCAATTATGGCTGACGCAGAAAGATGTTCTATAACGAACATGGGGTGTGTTGTGGCAAAATGGTCTAGCCTGAGATGTATGTTTGCCACCCCCGCGTTTTCTAGCGTCTGAGCATTGGCCGCTCCCAGCCGGATGTCACTCTTGACACCGTGTATTTGCCCTCCGGTAACGTGTTTTCTATTTACACAACTTACCGCTGCCCCAGTGTCAATTAGGGCCTGCACCCTGTGGCCATTTATGCTGGCGTGTATCGTGAGGGCCGATACCTGGAATCCATTGCCCTGCAAAGATGTGTTGTGTAGGGTGTATGTTGTTGTTGTTGTTGCTACTGGCGTAACATCTGCGATGGGAAGGCATGGAGCTGACAGCTTATCGTACCTGGCACGCTTGCCCTCTCGGCTTACTTCCTGTCCCGAGTACTTTGGCTCGGTCAGCAAAGTGCGCTCACCGAGTACATTGCCTGCTCTCTTAACCGCCCGCGCTGTGAAAATAGAAGTCTGCTGGCGAACGTTTAATGTACTGACCGTTCCCAGCTTTTGTGTAGGTGTGCTGTTGTTTTCTTCCTCTTGGGAAGGTGTGTCTGCAAATGTGACTCTGCGTTTGCACTTGTTATCCCGTTTTTTGTTCCAGGCGGTCGCGAGTTCGACTCCTGTTGCTGGCTTCCCAATGCCAAGTGAGCTCGCGTCCTGCGCCTGAGTGGGGTCAGTTCCCGCCCTGTGTTGTGGTGTAGGGGGTATGGCTTTCTGTCTGGAGGGTGTGGGTTTGCTCTCAGTCTGTTCGCGCGTGATTGTGAGGGGCGTATAGTGTCCCGCCTGAGGGTTCCCTGTAAACAGTATGTGTAGGTCCCTGTCGAATCCCGCAGTTGAAAATAGCGGTGGCGAGTGCACATCAGTGTATACATGTATGTTTGCTTGGAGTACCTTGCGGAGGGCGGTCATCTCTACGGCGCTGGCATAGGTACCGTCCTTGCCCATGTATTTTTTGTTGTCCGCCCCGGTATGGAATGGGTTTTCCTGCTCGTCCGATACAAAATCTCGGTACTCTTTCCAGTTGGCCAGGATATGTTGGACCGTTTCCTGTCTGTAGTCCCTATGATAATCCTCGGTGTTCCTGACTAGGAAGCTCATGGCCCTAAACAGACAGTTGCCGTCTCCTTGTATGGGGTGTGTCTGGAAACGGCCCGGGGGCGGATCGTCAGCCTTGGCTTTAGCTGGCTGCTTTTTCCCCTTACTCTTACGAGCTTGTTTGGGGAAAGGGCCTTTTTGGTGTTGTGTTGGGGGAGGAACCTCAGCCGCTTTATCAGCTGGCCGAACCTCCCCGTCTAATCGTTTTTTTGAAACGTGGGTGTTCGTCTCCCTGTACTGTATGTGCGCCCCCCCTCGGGCTGGGTAGGTATTTACCGGGTTTGCAAACATTTTCACAAAGTGTCATGCAGGTTCAATAATAATAACCCTTGGTATGTGGGTGGGATATTCCATGCATGTGTCTGGATATGAGGCGTATCCGCTCTCATTTAAGGATAGGTATCGGTCGAGGTGTGATAATACTATGTCCCTTGCATGCGGGATTATTTAATAAAAAGAATTGTTAATATAAATTTGGCCTCATCTCTTGCTTAGAGATGTGCATTACGCTTATTTGTCGTTTTTCCGACTCACCCCTAATACTCGGGCGTAAGCATTGAGAGCCAGGGCGTAGTGAGTCCTCTCTTTAAACGCATGACGTCTATCACCAACCCCAATGTATATTTTGTCATGTAGTTTAGCTGTTTTTATGTGTTTGTGTTGGCTAATGTTGTGAGTGACGAGGTTATGGAAGGAAAAAGGTGGTATAATGGTAGCCTGTGGGTGGTATATAGGCTATCTTGCTGGTACCATCCATCTCTGCTCCTGTCATCCTCACTTAGTCAATATCTGCTTTCTATCCGCTCCTTGGGATAGTAAAGTGTGGTGACGCTGTGACGTCACGGCCTAATTTGGTCTCTCATTTGTAATGTTAATGTAGCAAGTGATTTGTAAAGTGACTGGTCATGTCCTGATCGCCTATGATGGTTTTGGGATTTAAAAAATCAAAAAGAGAAGTAGTTATTGGGGGGGGGGGGGTGTTCCTTCAGAGTACCTGTCTGTGTTCGCCCCTGATTAGTGGTCGCGTGTGGGATGGACGTGGTCGTAATTGTGATTAGCGCAGCTGCGTGTGTGTGGCAATGTTCCGCTACAGCATGCGGGCGGGTGGGCTGTTATCGCCTAAGTCCTATCGTGTGTCGCGTGTCTGAGTGTCAGATGGCGCGTGTAACCTGTTATTGCATTTGTGAACATGTCCCTGTGGCCCTAAGATAAGTCCGGCCTATCGTAACTGCATATTGCTAAATGCTAGGGCCATTGTAAACACTACTGAATTCTGTGCCAGTATTCATGTGTACTGTATGTTAGTGTTGGTATAGTTTCTGTCTTTGTATGGAAGCGTCATCATATTTGTGTGCCATCAGCACGTTTGGGTGCTCTAGGAATGTCTACCGACAACAATGTTGAAATGCGCGAGAATTTGCAACGCAGTGGTGTTGTGTTTATGTTTTCCATATGCTTGTATGCAGGAAGTCTCTGACGTTACGTATGTCGGCTGCCGGAACGTGACTTTTGCCAATGTGCGAGTGTTGTCACTGTTTGGGATTCCGGGTGGGCCAGTGTGCTAATCCGTCCTGTTTTTGCTAGCAACGTTGTGTGGACACTTATTCCATAAGACCTTTGCCTTGTGAAATTGCTATACTTGTGTTTGGGAAATCTATTTCCTATGTTTGGTGTTATCGAAATTTTGCATGGTGTTTGGCCGGAGAAAATGTGGTATTACCTGTTTATGTACTTGTATGGGGCCAACTTCCGTCTGAATGGGACTCTGGATTTTTGTTTTCAACGGCGTCCGATTTTTACTGGGCGTTCGGACCCGCGATCCCATGTAATTCCCCGTGTTCTATGTCTGCGTTGTCTGTTGGGATTTGTGTGTCCCCAGTGTGGCTTTTGATTGTGTTTTTCGCGCTAAGAATACCATTGGTTAGTTTGTTTTTGGCACGACTGTGTTGTGTGGTCGCGAGTTCGTACCCGGCTTGCTTTAAGGTCCTGGTGTTACAATTTTTTGTACTGTATGTACCATGGCACGTGTATCGTTTGTTTGAGACACGCAGATGAGAATACGCTTTGGCGTGAACAATTTGGGTCTTTTGGAATGCCCCTCGTATTCTAATTTTGAGAGTTATAGGGTTTCGAAACTCCCGTAAATGAATGTGTATGTTCCGGCCAGGCCTGAAGTACGCTTAGTTTGTCCGTAGCTAGTGAATGGTCGCGCACTCACGGGTGTGTTATCGCTGACTGCGATGGTGTCTAGTTTCATTGACGTGTGCACTATCTGTTACTTGTCTGGCGATGTGCATATGTCCAGCACGTGTGTGTGTGGGAGCTGGATTGCTCGCTTTCTTGTTGTGAGCATAGCTTTCCGTAATGGAAAAGAACCTTCGTCTAAATACGTTCGTGTCCCCAAATCTTATGTTATTGTAGGCGTGGGATGAATATATTCCTGTTAGTGGTACCAGATGTCATTATGTATGTGTGTCACCGGGCCGCTAGTTGCGTGTTTGGTGACCAGGTGTCGGAGGTGATTTTATTGTTTTGTGCGTATGGATATCTGTTAGTGTAACTGTCCTTTATCATTCTATCCTCCCATTGGATAGTTACCCGACCTTGCACTCCTGGTATCCAGAAGGTTGCGGGTTCGAGACCGTCTTTGTCCAGGCTAATTATTCCTGTTGCCTTTTAGGCTGTGTCTCCGGGACAGTTCTGCCAAGTGTTAGGGTCGTATCCCGGTGCGGTCAGCGGGGTCCGAAGGCTATTTCTTGGCCTTCTTTCCCGTCTGCCAGTGGGATCATTTCCCTTCCTTTTGACAGTGTTCCCGCCTTTACGTGTAGGTGTCGTTTTGCGGGTGTGATATGCCTTCATACGGCGGGCGTGTATGGTGTCTTTGATGAGTTTTCGCCCATGGCGCACGCTGACTATGTAATTGAGGTCAGATACCTTCCTGCAGACTTTGAAGGGACCTGACCAGCGTGGCAGGAGGAACTCGGACACATTTTTCTTATGGGCGGAATTGGAGACCATAACCAATTGCCCGGGTGTGTATTCCACGGTCTTTCTTTGCCGATCGTACCGTTCTTTTTGTTTTTTCTGCGCCGCGGCTATGTTCTTTCTAGCGTCCATGCGAGCTATCTGCAAGTGCTCTAGCCGAGCGGCATTGTCCGGGTGAGTGTCCTGTGGGATACATATATTGTCTATGGGACTTTTGGGTGTGTACCCATGCAACAGGAAGTGTGGAGAGTGTTTTGTGGCCGTGGATATGGAGGTGTTGTAACTAAATGTGATGGGCTGCAGATAATCATCCCAGTCTGTCCCTGTGTCCCCTGTAAATTTAGCTAGGGCCATTCCAATTATTTTATTCATACTTTCTGTTAGACCGTTGGTTTGTGGGGAAAAACTCGTGGTCGTATATGCCCTTATCCTGAGTACCTCCAAAAACTGTTGGAGCACTCTCGAGGTGAATATGGTACCTCTATCGGATAGTAGGGTTTGGAATAGGCCATATCGTGTAACTATGTCGAATAAGAATTCGACTATGCTGTTTGTGTCTGCTTTGGGCACGGCCTTTGTTATCATGTACCGGGTGAGATACTCGGTGGCAACCAGTATGTATTTATTGCCTTTTTGAGATGTCGTAATGGGGCCTTTAACGTCTATCCCGACTCAGTGAAATAGCTCTCCTACGGGAATTGGGTTGAGTAATCCATGAGGCTTGCCAGGCCTTGTTTTGAATCGCTGGCAAGTGTGACATGTCTTTACGAAGGTGTCTATGTCGGCCTTCATGTTTACCCAATAATACTTGTCCCGGATTCTAAGGTATGTTTTATGCGTACCCAAATGTGCCCCTGCCAGTGGGCTATTGTGGTGTCCGATCATGATATTCTCTTTCAATGACTCCGGAACCGCTATAGGTGCATTATCGTGCATGGCTGTGGGCTTAAATTTCAGTGCCCCGTCTTTGTCTAGGAAAAATCGCCTAGACAGCCGTGCTGTCTTGGAATCCACCTTATCCAAGTTTTTTAGTGCCATTAGAATCTGTTTCAAGTATAGATCACGTTCTTGCTCCTGCTGGATGTTAACCACCGTCAGGGCAAAAGTGGGCATGTCGTCCCATTCGTGGTCCTTACTGACATCCGGGGGATCGGCTACTGGCAGCCTAGACAACCCATCTGCGTCTAGGTGTGTAGCGCCTTTCTTGTGCTTGACCACGAAGTTATATTCATACAAGCGGAATATAAACCTATTGAGCCGCGAATTTGGGTTTTTAAATTTGTCCCAAAAAAGCAAGCTCGCGTGGTCAGTCACTACCGTGAACTGGATACCATAGAGGTATACCCTGAAAGAGTTCACTCCCCACGAAAATGCCAGCATTTCCCGCTCTGTGGCAGAGTATCTAGTCTCAACGGCCGTTAGTTTCCTGCTAGCATAAGCCACGGGCCGTATGCGCCCTTCTGCATCTTCCTGCAATAGGGCCGCCCCAAGCCCGTACTGGCTGGCATCCACGTGTAAAAAGGTGGGCCTATCACTATGGAAGTGTTGCAGTAAGGGTGGTGAGGTTAATAGTTGCTTCAGTGTGTTGAAGGCATCTATGTGTTCCTGTTTAATGCTGAAGGGCGTTTTTTCACGTGTGAGTTCGGTTAGGGGGTGGGCGATGTGCGCAAATCTGTGGATATATTTCCTGTAATATGAGGCCGGTCCAATAAAACTGCGCAATTGTTTCAAATTTGTGGGCATTGGGATGCCCGTTATTGCGTCAGTCTTCGCTGGGTCGGGAATAATGCCCTCTTTGTTTACAATATGGCCCAATATGTTAATCTGCTGTCTGGCAAATTGACATTTCGCAGGTTTAAGCCTTAATTTGGCCTCTCTGATCCTTGCGAAAGCCTCCTCCAAATGTACGATATGCTCGTCAAAGGTGTTGGAGAAGACCGTTATGTCGTCCACGTAAACTAATACGGACGGCCATTTAGACCTGAAAACGTTTTATCCACTAGCTTTTGGAAGGTCTGGCTGGCGTTACGGAGGCGCATTGGTAACCTTGTGTAGGTATATAGACCGTTCTCTGTAACGAACGCCAGCTTGTGCCTATCTGGTTCATAGACGGGGATTGAATAGAATTCACCATAACAATCCATCGAACTGAACCAGCTAGCCCCGCCAAGGGCATCCAAATAGGTGTCTGCCCTTGGTAGTGGATAACTATCAATTTCGACTAACTTATTGAGCCTACGGTAATCAGTATAAAACCTGTGGGATCCGTCCCGTTTTTTGGTCAGCAAAACTGGAGCGCTGTAGTTCGAAATAACGGGGACAATGACCCCTGCCTCGAGCATCTCTGTGATCTGAGCGTCGATGGCGTGTCTCTCCTTCTGGCTCACACTGAAGGGAGGCTGGTGTACTGGCCGGTCACTGGTGAGGGTGACGTGGTGTTCGATAAGGTCTGTCACTGCGAGATCCTTCATCGAATGGGCAAAATATCCCTGTTGGTCTCCAGGAGCTCCGTGAGCCTTTTATTTTGCTCCGGAGTCAGGTCCTGTCTGTGGGTCTGCTTGGCCGCCTTATCTGTGTGTGTGTCTGTGTGTTGGCTGATAGTGTGCAGTGTAGAGGCCTGGTGCTCGCGAATTTCTCGCTCCGCTCGAATCCCATCTGTGTTCCTGGTGTATATCATGGGATGTGTGGTGAGCCTCTGGTCATGCTTTAAAAGCATCTTACCGCTAGCAAAATTGATGCTAGCCTCATACTTAGCGAGGAAATCCATGCCAATTATGGCTGACGCAGAAAGATGTTCTATAACGAACATGGGGTGTGTTGTGGCAAAATGGTCTAGC
Organism: Meconema thalassinum; assembly: GCA_946902985.2. NCBI lineage: Eukaryota > Metazoa > Arthropoda > Insecta > Orthoptera > Tettigoniidae > Meconema > Meconema thalassinum. The sequence continues at coordinate 181,758,846 of OX336395.1, forward strand.
CTGAGATGTATGTTTGCCACCCCCGCGTTTTCTAGCGTCTGAGCATTGGCCGCTCCCAGCCGGATGTCACTCTTGACACCGTGTATTTGCCCTCCGGTAACGTGTTTTCTATTTACACAACTTACCGCTGCCCCAGTGTCAATTAGGGCCTGCACCCTGTGGCCATTTATGCTGGCGTGTATCGTGAGGGCCGATACCTGGAATCCATTGCCCTGCAAAGATGTGTTGTGTAGGGTGTATGTTGTTGTTGTTGTTGCTACTGGCGTAACATCTGCGATGGGAAGGCATGGAGCTGGCAGCTTATCGTACCTGGCACGCTTGCCCTCTCGGCTTACTTCCTGTCCCGAGTACTTTGGCTCGGTCAGCAAAGTGCGCTCACCGAGTACATTGCCTGCTCTCTTAACCGCCCGCGCTGTGAAAATAGAAGTCTGCTGGCGAACGTTTAATGTACTGACCGTTCCCAGCTTTTGTGTAGGTGTGCTGTTGTTTTCTTCCTCTTGGGAAGGTGTGTCTGCAAATGTGACTCTGCGTTTGCACTTGTTATCCCGTTTTTTGTTCCAGGCGGTCGCGAGTTCGACTCCTGTTGCTGGCTTCCCAATGCCAAGTGAGCTCGCGTCCTGCGCCTGAGTGGGGTCAGTTCCCGCCCTGTGTTGTGGTGTAGGGGGTATGGCTTTCTGTCTGGAGGGTGTGGGTTTGCTCTCAGTCTGTTCGCGCGTGATTGTGAGGGGCGTATAGTGTCCCGCCTGAGGGTTCCCTGTAAACAGTATGTGTAGGTCCCTGTCGAATCCCGCAGTTGAAAATAGCGGTGGCGAGTGCACATCAGTGTATACATGTATGTTTGCTTGGAGTACCTTGCGGAGGGCGGTCATCTCTACGGCGCTGGCATAGGTACCGTCCTTGCCCATGTATTTTTTGTTGTCCGCCCCGGTATGGAATGGGTTTTCCTGCTCGTCCGATACAAAATCTCGGTACTCTTTCCAGTTGGCCAGGATATGTTGGACCGTTTCCTGTCTGTAGTCCCTATGATAATCCTCGGTGTTCCTGACTAGGAAGCTCATGGCCCTAAACAGACAGTTGCCGTCTCCTTGTATGGGGTGTGTCTGGAAACGGCCCGGGGGCGGATCGTCAGCCTTGGCTTTAGCTGGCTGCTTTTTCCCCTTACTCTTACGAGCTTGTTTGGGGAAAGGGCCTTTTTGGTGTTGTGTTGGGGGAGGAACCTCAGCCGCTTTATCAGCTGGCCGAACCTCCCCGTCTAATCGTTTTTTTGAAACGTGGGTGTTCGTCTCCCTGTACTGTATGTGCGCCCCCCCTCGGGCTGGGTAGGTATTTACCGGGTTTGCAAACATTTTCACAAAGTGTCATGCAGGTTCAATAATAATAACCCTTGGTATGTGGGTGGGATATTCCATGCATGTGTCTGGATATGAGGCGTATCCGCTCTCATTTAAGGATAGGTATCGGTCGAGGTGTGATAATACTATGTCCCTTGCATGCGGGATTATTTAATAAAAAGAATTGTTAATATAAATTTGGCCTCATCTCTTGCTTAGAGATGTGCATTACGCTTATTTGTCGTTTTTCCGACTCACCCCTAATACTCGGGCGTAAGCATTGAGAGCCAGGGCGTAGTGAGTCCTCTCTTTAAACGCATGACGTCTATCACCAACCCCAATGTATATTTTGTCATGTAGTTTAGCTGTTTTTATGTGTTTGTGTTGGCTAATGTTGTGAGTGACGAGGTTATGGAAGGAAAAAGGTGGTATAATGGTAGCCTGTGGGTGGTATATAGGCTATCTTGCTGGTACCATCCATCTCTGCTCCTGTCATCCTCACTTAGTCAATATCTGCTTTCTATCCGCTCCTTGGGATAGTAAAGTGTGGTGACGCTGTGACGTCACGGCCTAATTTGGTCTCTCATTTGTAATGTTAATGTAGCAAGTGATTTGTAAAGTGACTGGTCATGTCCTGATCGCCTATGATGGTTTTGGGATTTAAAAAATCAAAAAGAGAAGTAGTTATTGGGGGGGGGGGGGGTGTTCCTTCAGAGTACCTGTCTGTGTTCGCCCCTGATTAGTGGTCGCGTGTGGGATGGACGTGGTCGTAATTGTGATTAGCGCAGCTGCGTGTGTGTGGCAATGTTCCGCTACAGCATGCGGGCGGGTGGGCTGTTATCGCCTAAGTCCTATCGTGTGTCGCGTGTCTGAGTGTCAGATGGCGCGTGTAACCTGTTATTGCATTTGTGAACATGTCCCTGTGGCCCTAAGATAAGTCCGGCCTATCGTAACTGCATATTGCTAAATGCTAGGGCCATTGTAAACACTACTGAATTCTGTGCCAGTATTCATGTGTACTGTATGTTAGTGTTGGTATAGTTTCTGTCTTTGTATGGAAGCGTCATCATATTTGTGTGCCATCAGCACGTTTGGGTGCTCTAGGAATGTCTACCGACAACAATGTTGAAATGCGCGAGAATTTGCAACGCAGTGGTGTTGTGTTTATGTTTTCCATATGCTTGTATGCAGGAAGTCTCTGACGTTACGTATGTCGGCTGCCGGAACGTGACTTTTGCCAATGTGCGAGTGTTGTCACTGTTTGGGATTCCGGGTGGGCCAGTGTGCTAATCCGTCCTGTTTTTGCTAGCAACGTTGTGTGGACACTTATTCCATAAGACCTTTGCCTTGTGAAATTGCTATACTTGTGTTTGGGAAATCTATTTCCTATGTTTGGTGTTATCGAAATTTTGCATGGTGTTTGGCCGGAGAAAATGTGGTATTACCTGTTTATGTACTTGTATGGGGCCAACTTCCGTCTGAATGGGACTCTGGATTTTTGTTTTCAACGGCGTCCGATTTTTACTGGGCGTTCGGACCCGCGATCCCATGTAATTCCCCGTGTTCTATGTCTGCGTTGTCTGTTGGGATTTGTGTGTCCCCAGTGTGGCTTTTGATTGTGTTTTTCGCGCTAAGAATACCATTGGTTAGTTTGTTTTTGGCACGACTGTGTTGTGTGGTCGCGAGTTCGTACCCGGCTTGCTTTAAGGTCCTGGTGTTACAATTTTTTGTACTGTATGTACCATGGCACGTGTATCGTTTGTTTGAGACACGCAGATGAGAATACGCTTTGGCGTGAACAATTTGGGTCTTTTGGAATGCCCCTCGTATTCTAATTTTGAGAGTTATAGGGTTTCGAAACTCCCGTAAATGAATGTGTATGTTCCGGCCAGGCCTGAAGTACGCTTAGTTTGTCCGTAGCTAGTGAATGGTCGCGCACTCACGGGTGTGTTATCGCTGACTGCGATGGTGTCTAGTTTCATTGACGTGTGCACTATCTGTTACTTGTCTGGCGATGTGCATATGTCCAGCACGTGTGTGTGTGGGAGCTGGATTGCTCGCTTTCTTGTTGTGAGCATAGCTTTCCGTAATGGAAAAGAACCTTCGTCTAAATACGTTCGTGTCCCCAAATCTTATGTTATTGTAGGCGTGGGATGAATATATTCCTGTTAGTGGTACCAGATGTCATTATGTATGTGTGTCACCGGGCCGCTAGTTGCGTGTTTGGTGACCAGGTGTCGGAGGTGATTTTATTGTTTTGTGCGTATGGATATCTGTTAGTGTAACTGTCCTTTATCATTCTATCCTCCCATTGGATAGTTACCCGACCTTGCACTCCTGGTATCCAGAAGGTTGCGGGTTCGAGACCGTCTTTGTCCAGGCTAATTATTCCTGTTGCCTTTTAGGCTGTGTCTCCGGGACAGTTCTGCCAAGTGTTAGGGTCGTATCCCGGTGCGGTCAGCGGGGTCCGAAGGCTATTTCTTGGCCTTCTTTCCCGTCTGCCAGTGGGATCATTTCCCTTCCTTTTGACAGTGTTCCCGCCTTTACGTGTAGGTGTCGTTTTGCGGGTGTGATATGCCTTCATACGGCGGGCGTGTATGGTGTCTTTGATGAGTTTTCGCCCATGGCGCACGCTGACTATGTAATTGAGGTCAGATACCTTCCTGCAGACTTTGAAGGGACCTGACCAGCGTGGCAGGAGGAACTCGGACACATTTTTCTTATGGGCGGAATTGGAGACCATAACCAATTGCCCGGGTGTGTATTCCACGGTCTTTCTTTGCCGATCGTACCGTTCTTTTTGTTTTTTCTGCGCCGCGGCTATGTTCTTTCTAGCGTCCATGCGAGCTATCTGCAAGTGCTCTAGCCGAGCGGCATTGTCCGGGTGAGTGTCCTGTGGGATACATATATTGTCTATGGGACTTTTGGGTGTGTACCCATGCAACAGGAAGTGTGGAGAGTGTTTTGTGGCCGTGGATATGGAGGTGTTGTAACTAAATGTGATGGGCTGCAGATAATCATCCCAGTCTGTCCCTGTGTCCCCTGTAAATTTAGCTAGGGCCATTCCAATTATTTTATTCATACTTTCTGTTAGACCGTTGGTTTGTGGGGAAAAACTCGTGGTCGTATATGCCCTTATCCTGAGTACCTCCAAAAACTGTTGGAGCACTCTCGAGGTGAATATGGTACCTCTATCGGATAGTAGGGTTTGGAATAGGCCATATCGTGTAACTATGTCGAATAAGAATTCGACTATGCTGTTTGTGTCTGCTTTGGGCACGGCCTTTGTTATCATGTACCGGGTGAGATACTCGGTGGCAACCAGTATGTATTTATTGCCTTTTTGAGATGTCGTAATGGGGCCTTTAACGTCTATCCCGACTCTGTGAAATAGCTCTCCTACGGGAATTGGGTTGAGTAATCCATGAGGCTTGCCAGGCCTTGTTTTGAATCGCTGGCAAGTGTGACATGTCTTTACGAAGGTGTCTATGTCGGCCTTCATGTTTACCCAATAATACTTGTCCCGGATTCTAAGGTATGTTTTATGCGTACCCAAATGTGCCCCTGCCAGTGGGCTATTGTGGTGTCCGATCATGATATTCTCTTTCAATGACTCCGGAACCGCTATAGGTGCATTATCGTGCATGGCTGTGGGCTTAAATTTCAGTGCCCCGTCTTTGTCTAGGAAAAATCGCCTAGACAGCCGTGCTGTCTTGGAATCCACCTTATCCAAGTTTTTTAGTGCTATTAGAATCTGTTTCAAGTATAGATCACGTTCTTGCTCCTGCTGGATGTTAACCACCGTCAGGGCAAAAGTGGGCATGTCGTCCCATTCGTGGTCCTTACTGACATCCGGGGGATCGGCTACTGGCAGCCTAGACAACCCATCTGCGTCTAGGTGTGTAGCGCCTTTCTTGTGCTTGACCACGAAGTTATATTCATACAAGCGGAATATAAACCTATTGAGCCGCGAATTTGGGTTTTTAAATTTGTCCCAAAAAAGCAAGCTCGCGTGGTCAGTCACTACCGTGAACTGGATACCATAGAGGTATACCCTGAAAGAGTTCACTCCCCACGAAAATGCCAGCATTTCCCGCTCTGTGGCAGAGTATCTAGTCTCAACGGCCGTTAGTTTCCTGCTAGCATAAGCCACGGGCCGTATGCGCCCTTCTGCATCTTCCTGCAATAGGGCCGCCCCAAGCCCGTACTGGCTGGCATCCACGTGTAAAAAGGTGGGCCTATCACTATGGAAGTGTTGCAGTAAGGGTGGTGAGGTTAATAGTTGCTTCAGTGTGTTGAAGGCATCTATGTGTTCCTGTTTAATGCTGAAGGGCGTTTTTTCACGTGTGAGTTCGGTTAGGGGGTGGGCGATGTGCGCAAATCTGTGGATATATTTCCTGTAATATGAGGCCGGTCCAATAAAACTGCGCAATTGTTTCAAATTTGTGGGCATTGGGATGCCCGTTATTGCGTCAGTCTTCGCTGGGTCGGGAATAATGCCCTCTTTGTTTACAATATGGCCCAATATGTTAATCTGCTGTCTGGCAAATTGACATTTCGCAGGTTTAAGCCTTAATTTGGCCTCTCTGATCCTTGCGAAAGCCTCCTCCAAATGTACGATATGCTCGTCAAAGGTGTTGGAGAAGACCGTTATGTCGTCCACGTAAACTAATACGGACGGCCATTTTAGACCTGAAAACGTTTTATCCACTAGCTTTTGGAAGGTCTGGCTGGCGTTACGGAGGCGCATTGGTAACCTTGTGTAGGTATATAGACCGTTCTCTGTAACGAACGCCAGCTTGTGCCTATCTGGTTCATAGACGGGGATTGAATAGAATTCACCATAACAATCCATCGAACTGAACCAGCTAGCCCCGCCAAGGGCATCCAAATAGGTGTCTGCCCTTGGTAGTGGATAACTATCAATTTCGACTAACTTATTGAGCCTACGGTAATCAGTATAAAACCTGTGGGATCCGTCCCGTTTTTTGGTCAGCAAAACTGGAGCGCTGTAGTTCGAAATAACGGGGACAATGACCCCTGCCTCGAGCATCTCTGTGATCTGAGCGTCGATGGCGTGTCTCTCCTTCTGGCTCACACTGAAGGGAGGCTGGTGTACTGGCCGGTCACTGGTGAGGGTGACGTGGTGTTCGATAAGGTCTGTCACTGCGAGATCCTTCATCGAATGGGCAAAATATCCCTGTTGGTCTCCAGGAGCTCCGTGAGCCTTTTATTTTGCTCCGGAGTCAGGTCCTGTCTGTGGGTCTGCTTGGCCGCCTTATCTGTGTGTGTGTCTGTGTGTTGGCTGATAGTGTGCAGTGTAGAGGCCTGGTGCTCGCGAATTTCTCGCTCCGCTCGAATCCCATCTGTGTTCCTGGTGTATATCATGGGATGAGTGGTGAGCCTCTGGTCATGCTTTAAAAGCATCTTACCGCTAGCAAAATTGATGCTAGCCTCATACTTAGCGAGGAAATCCATGCCAATTATGGCTGACGCAGAAAGATATTCTATAACGAACATGGGGTGTGTTGTGGCAAAATGGTCTAGCCTGAGATGTATGTTTGCCACCCCCGCGTTTTCTAGCGTCTGAGCATTGGCCGCTCCCAGCCGGATGTCACTCTTGACACCGTGTATTTGCCCTCCGGTAACGTGTTTTCTATTTACACAACTTACCGCTGCCCCAGTGTCAATTAGGGCCTGCACCCTGTGGCCATTTATGCTGGCGTGTATCGTGAGGGCCGATACCTGGAATCCATTGCCCTGCAAAGATGTGTTGTGTAGGGTGTATGTTGTTGTTGTTGTTGCTACTGGCGTAACATCTGCGATGGGAAGGCATGGAGCTGGCAGCTTATCGTACCTGGCACGCTTGCCCTCTCGGCTTACTTCCTGTCCCGAGTACTTTGGCTCGGTCAGCAAAGTGCGCTCACCGAGTACATTGCCTGCTCTCTTAACCGCCCGCGCTGTGAAAATAGAAGTCTGCTGGCGAACGTTTAATGTACTGACCGTTCCCAGCTTTTGTGTAGGTGTGCTGTTGTTTTCTTCCTCTTGGGAAGGTGTGTCTGCAAATGTGACTCTGCGTTTGCACTTGTTATCCCGTTTTTTGTTCCAGGTGGTCGCGAGTTCGACTCCTGTTGCTGGCTTCCCAATGCCAAGTGAGCTCGCGTCCTGCGCCTGAGTGGGGTCAGTTCCCGCCCTGTGTTGTGGTGTAGGGGGTATGGCTTTCTGTCTGGAGGGTGTGGGTTTGCTCTCAGTCTGTTCGCGCGTGATTGTGAGGGGCGTATAATGTCCCGCCTGAGGGTTCCCTGTAAACAGTATGTGTAGGTCCCTGTCGAATCCCGCAGTTGAAAATAGCGGTGGCGAGTGCACATCAGTGTATACATGTATGTTTGCTTGGAGTACCTTGCGGAGGGCGGTCATCTCTACGGCGCTGGCATAGGTACCGTCCTTGCCCATGTATTTTTTGTTGTCCGCCCCGGTATGGAATGGGTTTTCCTGCTCGTCCGATACAAAATCTCGGTACTCTTTCCAGTTGGCCAGGATATGTTGGACCGTTTCCTGTCTGTAGTCCCTATGATAATCCTCGGTGTTCCTGACTAGGAAGCTCATGGCCCTAAACAGACAGTTGCCGTCTCCTTGTATGGGGTGTGTCTGGAAACGGCCCGGGGGCGGATCGTCAGCCTTGGCTTTAGCTGGCTGCTTTTTCCCCTTACTCTTACGAGCTTGTTTGGGGAAAGGGCCTTTTTGGTGTTGTGTTGGGGGAGGAACCTCAGCCGCTTTATCAGCTGGCCGAACCTCCCCGTCTAATCGTTTTTTTGAAACGTGGGTGTTCGTCTCCCTGTACTGTATGTGCGCCCCCCCTCGCTGGCTGCGCCAACTTCCCGCTTGCGGTGTGTAGCTAGGTTTGGTAGGTATTGCCCCCCTATCTGCCCGGCGGGGTGCCTCATCCCTAAACTCCCTCGGGTGTTTGTCAGGGAGGGGGTAGTGTTCCGGGCCCTTTGGGTGTGTATTTGTATTGTCCCGACCTTTTGTGGTTTTCCTTGTCTGTCGGTTACTGCCCGGTGGTCCGTTTTCCTGTCTCCGCCAGGGTGGGGTGTATGTTTGCTGCTGCGGGGGCGGGTTTTCCCGGTGATTCCCCTTTTCCCTGTACTGGGAAGGTGCATATCCCTGTCTGGTCGGGGGTGGGTTTCCTCGACGGTCCCCATTTCCCCTATACTGTGGGGGTGCATAGCTTTGCCTGCGTGGGGGCGGGTTCTCCCGATAATCCCCATTTCCCCTGTACTGCGGGGCTGCATAGCCTTGCCTGCTTGGGGGGCGAGTTTTCCCGATACTCCCTGTCTGCCCTGTATTGTGGCGGGCTGCTTCGCCGGGGGATGGTGTGCTCGTACTCCTCAGTGTAGTACTCCTGTGTGTACGGGGATGGTGGTCGCCGTGAGGGGTATGTCGGCTCTGTGTCCGCGTATGATACCGGTGAGTATCGCGGAGGGTAGTGTGGCCTATCCTGTGCGTGTGGTGTTGTTGGCCGCTGTGGAGGGTAGTAATTTTCCTCCCTGCCGTAGCGTCTCCTCTCTGTGTACCCCCTGTCCCTCTCAGGATAATAGCGCTCCTCCGTGTCTGCGTGTTCATCCCTTAGCGGTCTCCCGCCTGCTTGGATGGCAGCTATTGTTAACTTTTCCATCCGGTCCACTAATTCATCCATCTTATGACTAGTGTCGTCCTTTTGTGGATGAAAGTGCTGATCCACGGCTTTCTCCGTAGCTTTTTCCGTGATCTTTTTCCCTGCCTCTATTGTCTTTATGTTCTCCAGCATGTGTTGGACCGTGGGGTTGTTCATAATGCACAACTTGTCCACGATGGATGGTCTGAGGCCCTGCATTAACAGCTTGACTTTCTGCTTGTTCGTCATAGCTGCGTTATATTTATCGCACATTAGCAACTTTACGTTGATGTACGCCTGGGCGCTTTCTTTAGGTCCCTGTGACCTCTGTCTAATTTGGTCATACAGGTCGTCATCATCTGGTATGAGCTGGAGTTCACTTTTCAACAATAAAGTGATTTCCTCCCATGTGTCATTTTCAAGGTTGTCCTCATGAAGCTCATACCATGTCATGGCCGCCTTTGTGAGGTATGCAGGAAGGAGCCGTTTTCTAACTTCCTCGCTCCAACCATTGATCCGAGCCGTTCTATTGAAGGCCTTGAGGTATTCCTCGGGATCCTGGCCTTCCCCGTGAATTTTGTGGGGTGGATCATGGGGTATTCTGTTGTCTGTTCATCTCGTGTTCGGTTATCTCTTGTTAGCTGTGTAGTGATTGTGATCTGTCTATGCTGTTCGCCCCTCTATCGTGTGCCGAGGTGTTCGTGTTATTCAGAGGGGAATTAGCCTCGCTTCCCGTGTACGACACTTGTGTTACGTTACCAGGTGGCTCGTCACCTGATATATCGGTACTGATTGATGGTGTGTTGTCGTACTGTGTGGATTTGACTACGTGTACAGTCCTGTCTAAATCCTGTTTCACTGTTTCCAGAATAGTGTGGATGTCTAGAACTGCCTCTGTCGTGTGATTGTCTGATCTAACAGTGTCTGTCTCTAGTAACTGTGTGATGCGCTCGAGCAGATTATCAGTTTTCTGCTCTGTGATTTGTAGTTGCTGCAACAATAGGGGGTGGAGCGTTGGAAAGCAATCTACTTCACTAGCGCTGGATATTGGTGACTCTTGTCTTTGTTCACTGGCCTGGGATCGTGTAAAATGTATAACTTGTGCTGCCGCTGCAGGGTGTTGAGCGCGGATCTCTGATGTCTTGAATTCGAGGTCCCTAAGAAGTTGTACTGCAGTCTGGTCAGTTATCAAGTCACTGTTCTTAATTTTTAACTTCGGCAGGAGTGGAGTTGTACTAGCCGACAAATGGTGCGCAAAGTCTCTTAGTGTGGTTCTAAATGTGGTCATTTAATTTCCACGGACCTTGTACTGTGGGGAGGGTGGGGGTGGGTGTAATAATACAAACTCCCGTATAATAAAAAAAATGTAGGACGTAATGTAGGAGAGAAAAAAAATAGTCTCGCTTGGCTGCGTGCGGTAGGGGTTGTTTCTACTACGAGGGCTCGTTGTATGAGTCCTACCCTTACTGTGCGTAGTAGCCGGCGCCTCCACCAATATGTTTTAGATCCCTTAGTTGGGGGGGGGGGGTAGTTTAGGGATCTAAATATTAGTGTTATTGTACTAATTTGGAAGGTTGTTTCTAAATGATGTCAGCTTCTCGTAGCTGGGAGAGCTCACCAGTGTAGCGTGTTGTTTGATGTTCAAATGCTAGAGGGTGTTCCTGCTAAGATGCAAGAACCTACTAGGGGATGAACCTCTGAGTGCAGGCTAATGTGCCGGCCTGCCAGCTGGGCAGAGTGAATGATATAACAAACGTGCTAATGTCAGCGGCTCGCTGTTATGCAGTCGAGTCGCCCGCGGGAGCACTATGAAGCCTGAGCAAGCAATAACTGGCTACTATTGTCACGGCCAATCGTGACGAGAGTCAGGAAGGGTGTAAGGATGTAAAGAGGCGTGTAATTATGAATGCAATGTGTAGTTTACTGACCAAGTGTTTTATTGGCCAGTGAGTATGAAATTGTAGGTCCCTTTTAGGGAAATGTAAATAATGGTACAAGTTAAGTGTACAAGTTTGTGGATGGGTGTTACAAAGTAAAGGATATCTGAACACTTGCTGATGCTCACCTGATGATAGTAGCTGGAGCAGGGCCTTCGGCAGCACACACTGTATAACAGATAATGCTCCCAAAGGGCCTCTCTTCTTATAGGTCCTGCCGTTGCTCAGTCAGCATTCCACTGACATAGCTGCCCCAGTTAGTTATAGTGTTAATGTTTATGAATGTGTTGCAACTGGTTGGCTAACCTCCCGAGTTGGGTGGCCGCCTCTTGCCGTGTAAAAGTGATGTTCTGGTCTTATGATGTTTGCCAGTTGGGGTGAGTTTTAGTAGAAGATGGGGGGTGGCATCCAGGGGGTACAGCCCCCCGGGCCTGTACAATAGCTTCCATAGGTAGGTTGGTTCTTAAGTTTAGGGGCTGCGACAACGCGGTCATGTAGCCTCGTGTACTTTGGGTGTGTGTAGAATCTGTCTGATAACCGGTGTTATTTGTGATGACTGTATTAGTGTGTGTTATCTGTTTTTTTAATTTAAGTACTGCAACTTAGAATTTTTCAAATAGTTCCTACTTTTGCCGCCAAGCGCCACCGTCAACCGACTACTAGGCCAAGTTCAGAACTTAGCTACTAGACGCCTCCGCAGTCGGCTCTTGGCAACATTCTTAACCTATCCAATTTAGCTTTACACAGGTGCAATTAGTGGAAGGTTCTTTAACATGCCATAAATCTATGACATGGGACCGCCGGCTTTACTTCCCTTCCGAAGGAAGGCATACTGAGGGATTTTTAACGCTCCTAAAAAATCCGACGGCTTCGGCCGGGTTTGAACCCGCTATCTTGGGCATAGAAGCTCAGCATGCTACCGACTTCGCAATGTGGTGATTACCACATCAACATATATATTATTTCAGTAGTATAGATCCCTCCTGCGTCGCTCACAAGCGTCCTATCGTGACAAATTAGCATTCAAATGAAAGAGAATAGACATTAGCAGTGACAAATTGCTCTCTAATATATATAATTTCTTAAAACAAACTTTTAAAAAACCTACGATGTGTGCGATTTGCAGATACTGTTGCTGTGGGAAAATACGGTCCATAATTGCTGTTCACTTCACTTTTTGGTCGGTGTGACGCCTGTTTCATGTCATTTTAACATTCTGAGGTCTTTCCTTTATCATTTTGCATGGATTTCAGAAAAAGTAAATCAAAGGAATTAGTACTCAACTCGTGTACATTCATAAATATCGAATAACCGGTGAATGTTATGATGATCCAATTTTCAGTGATTGCCTTCATAAGTTAGGGAACGTAGAACTTGGAATTCTAACTGAAATGTAAATAGTGTTCTATAATCATTTGGTTGAACAACCTTTCTCCTTAAGTCTCTCATTACAAACCTATTGGGAAAAGTGTGGTTTATGAACATGTGAGATTTCTCGCACATGTCTGCTTGTATTTAAAATTCCCTGTATCAGCACGATATATAGTTTTACATTACACATTTCCTTTATAAGCCCCCACACACTATCAGACCAGACCAGACCAGACCAGCAGACGTGGACGCGCAAGTTGCTAGGTCTGGGGACTACTTTGCATACACACCAACATACCAGACCTCCAGACCTCAGTTGTCTTGAGTCGTCCGCCCAGTAATAAGTAAGAAGGTTATTGTTATTTTGTTGAGTATTTAAATACGTACTGTGATGGCGCCGCATCTTTCAAATCAACCGAAAATTGGACTACCATTGTGTGTTGCATTGATCAGTGATGAGGATACACGGAAGAAGAGAAGAGTATTGGAGAAGAAGATGTATAAAGAAAAGCACAGGTAGGAGTTGGAATCAGCTGATTTCCGCACTTTTCTACGAATGGAGGAACAGTGTTTTACCGAATTACTCTGTATGTTCCAGCCATACATTTGCATGATAGGACCTCCCTCATGATCGCCTACTTCAATATCATCGGCACTCGCGTTGTTTCTATGCTGGGAATATTGAGAAATGGCGACAGAATCTTGTAATAAGACGTAGTGCCTCTCTATTCAACACTAGAATAGGTACTGAACTGTTGCAGATCGCGACAGAGCCCGCCAGTCGGCCAGACAGCGCTACACACAACACAGACAGGCGAGGGGCAGGCTGGTGATCTGAAGGTTTTCCAGCCACACCGCCAGACAGTCAGCGCAGATCGAATTGGGCGCAGACAGGCCTACACACTGTCGAACTGCTCGCCCATCAGCTACTTTTTCCGACCGTCTGCTGGTCAGGTCTGATAGTGTGTAGGGGGTTTAAAATTTGGATTTCTTGAAGACTTGCACATCTCAAGGTCCAGGTCTATTTTTATAAGCACTGGTACCTGAATCAAAGGGATGCTTGCTATTGTTACAGCCACATATTTTAGAAATCTTTCTTTGCTCAAAAACAATTGAATCGGTCGGAGCTGAAAAGCATTAAGTCAACAAGTAGTTCCGTGAAGAACTATGCAGCCTATTTTCATATATCCTACTCATGTTAATTGCCTCTATCTACATACACAATTTCAGTTTGATTGCTGTAATAGATTCGTAGATATTGAGAACCGACTAAATATTTCGGATGGTCGCCATCTTGGATTTTGTATATGTAGATCCTACAGTTATGTACTGTTACATGCAGATTATTGTGAACGTGTAGTATTCAAACTTCAATCGCATAATTAGGACACAAGAAAAAACAAGGAGATTTTAAAATTTTTCACAGCTGCCATCTTGAAGTTATGGAAACAATTGAAATAAATTAGATGCCAGTGGATTAACATTCGTATAAGGATTTACTGTACCAAGTTTCACTGCACGCGGATGGTTAAATTGCGAGAAACGTCCATGTGAATATTTATAATTCGCGTCACCGCCATGTTGGATTTGTGATCACCAGGTTATTTAAAGTCCTATATGTGAACTTAAGTTCATAGCCCCTATGAACATTAAGAAATGCAGTTTGATTGCTAAAATAGATTCGTAGATATTCAGTATCGTCTAAATATTTCGGATGATCGCCATGTTGGATTGTTAAATGTATAGGCCATAGAGTCATGTACCATTAAAGGAAAATTATTGCGTAGGTTCATTATTCAAACTTTCACTTCGATCGCATGACTACATCACAATAAATAAAATCTTAATTTTAAAATTCGAACTGCCGCCATCTTGAGGTTATGTAAACAATTGAACTAAATTAGATACCAGTGGATTACAATGTGTATACATATTTCCTGTGCCAGGTTTCAGTGCGCTCGGAACATTAAATCGCGAGAAAGGTGTAGTCTATTTAAAATTTTCAAATTCGCTTGGCCGCCATGTTCGTTTGGTAGTTAACCGGTTTTTGAAAGTCTTATAGATGGTCTTCTAGTAGTGCCCTTTATCTCCGTACAAAATTTCAGGGCTTTACCGCTAATAGTTTCAGAGATATAGAATGCCGGTGAAATATTTCGCACATCCGCCATCTTATGATTTTGTAAACAATTGAACGAAGTTAGATGTCGGTGCATTACAATGTATATAAACATATACTGTACCAAGTTTCATTGCGTTTGGTTGGTCAAATTGCGAGAAACGTCTATTTAAAAGTCGCAAATTCGCTTGGCCGCCATGTTGGTTTTGTAGTTACCAGATTTTCAAAAGTCACATAAGTGAACTTATAGTAGTTCGCTCTATCACCATAGAAAATGTCAGGGTAATATCGGTAATAGTTTCGGAGATATTGAATTCTGGTGAAATATTTCGCACAGCCGCCATGTTGGATTGGTGAGTCGTAACAAAATTTGAAGGGCACGGTCGACGTCGCCGGGAATAGTGCTATGAACTTTCCGAGTTTCATTGAAATCGCTCCAGCCGTTTAGATTTTATTAGGGGGGGGGACACACACACGAATCACACACACACGCACACACACACGGACAAAAGGTGATCTCATAAGCCTATTTTTTCAAAATTGAAAATAGGCTAAAAATGGAATTAGTATTGTGAAGTATTGACCCAAAGACCTTTGAACGGCATAGGAAAGAATTAAGTCAGCCGGCTTCGGTGGCGTAGTCGGTAGCATGCTGAGCTTCTATGCCCAAGATAGCGGATTCAAACCCGGCCGAAGTCGTCGGATTTTTAAGTGCGTTAAAAATCCCTCAGTATGCCTTCCTTCGGAGGGGAAGTAAAGCCGGCGGTTCCATGTCATAGATTTATGGCATGTTAAAGAACCTTCCACTAATTACTCTTGTGTGAAGCTAAATTGTATAGGATTAGAATGTTACAACGCTCTTAGGTTGCTACGTTCGTTGCCAAGAGCCGACTGCGGTGGCGTCTAGTAGCTAAGTTCTGAACTAGGCCTAGTAGACGTTGACGGTGGCGTTTGGCGGCAAAAGTAGGAACTATTTGAAAAATTCAAAGTTGCAGTCTCTACTTGAATTAAAAAAACAGATACACACACTAATACAGCCATCACAATTAACACCGGTTATCAGACAGATTCTACGCACACCCAAAGTACACGGGGCTACATGGCCGCGTTGTCGCAGCTCCTAAACTGAAGAACCAACCAACCTTCTGTTTAAGCCAGAAACCACTGCTACATGTAGTGTGATCAGAGGAGAAAAGCATTAAGTCAATGACTTGCTGCCTTTCTGCGCCATATTCCGTACTTAATGTTGGCTGCACTTGTAGATTCCCGCGTGTTTTAATGCTATCGTAAATTATATTTGTACAGGGTTTAGCTGGTTTTTATGTTACAAATCCATATTAAAATAAAATATCATGTGAAATATTCATTCTAGATGGCTTTATGCCGTACTAACTGACCACGGAGCTTAAAGGCATTAAGTCACGTTCCCAAAATTGATTTTATGTTCGACCCTCACTATTATGTGTTAGAAAACTGTATCATAATGATGGTCATTATAACACCGTTTTTCATTATGATACAGTTTCTCCAGCCAATCAGAGCTCGTTCATTGACCAATTAGGTAACGATACCTTCGCGCATGCACTCAAAATCCAACATGTCGGACATAAACACAACATCGAACTATAATAAATTACCGACATGGAATACGCACTGTCCATATGTTCGCATAAATAAACTGACGAAAATGAGACAAGAAATAGCACTGTACCTTAAAATTACCAACGCGAATTTCTGCACAGCGCATAGTCGTCAAATGACACCGGTGACAATATTACTGAGGGACGGCAGATGTAAACATATGGCCCGATATGGCATTGCAAGCACCCAGAGCGCATGCGTCGGTCGTTCAAAGATCTTGAAAGACACAGATATAACACCCAACGCTCGCTCTGCGATCACCTAATTCAAGTAGCTGACTCTCAACAGATATTTATGAATATTTATGTTAAAACATACGCTCGTTTTATAAAAATACTCGTGTCTTAATTATAGCCATTATAGGCTCGTCGCATAATATACTATTAAAATATGTTTATTGAATAAACATTGATATATCGCTAACACAAATATAACCTGACTAGTTGCTTAAAAACATAGATGACTAATATAGTGTGTTTGTTAAGTTCTGTTCTGTCAATGACGTTTTATCTGTCTCCTGAAAAGTAGTGGTAAGTGACTTAATACGTTTCAGCTCCTAACAATTCAATTTATATGTACATAACTGTAAGCTTGTCCTGTGTTGCCATATTTTCTGTCACTGAAAACGACAATTCGATTATGTATATTAGCAATCCACCCTGGCTTATTTGGTTGGTTCTTAAGTTTAGCGGCTGCAACAACGCGGTCATGTAGCCCCGTGTACTTTGGGTGTGTGTAGAATCTGTCTGATAACCGGAGTTAATTGTGATGACTGTATTAGTGTGTGTATCTGTTTTAATTCAAGTAAGGACTGCAGACGATCAATTTTCAAGTAGTTCCTACTTTTGCCGCCAAACGCCACCATCAACAACTACTAGTTCAGAACTTAGCTACCAGACGTCACCGCAGTCGGCTCTTGGCAACGAACGTAGGAACCTAAGCGTTGTTTACATTCTTTACCTATACAATTTAGCTTCACACAGGTGTAATTAGTGGAAGGTTCTTTTACATGCCATAAATCTATTGTTTACTTCGCCTCCGTAGGAAGGCATACTGAGGGATTTTAACGCTCTTAAAAATCCGACGACTTCAGCCGGATTTGAACCCGCGATCATGGGCATAGAAGCTCAGCATCCTACCGACTACGCCACCGAAGCCGCCACCCCGGCTTCACCCAGTATCTTTAACGGTCTACCCAGCGTAAGCTTAAAACGCGCACGGACGGTAGGTTCCACACGCAATTCAGCAAAGCCGAAGTGAACAGCAAAACTCCAAACACATATACTCTTCTCCGAAATCTTAACTTGATACGACCGAAACTGGGGTAATAGGCTCGCTCACTAGCTCATAAACTCGCTCCGAAGCTACAGTAGTAATTTAAATTTGTGCATATTTTGTTAAAAAATATTTTAAGGGACTGCGCGCTTCAGTAAGTTGAGCCATACTATGCCCATTTGCACCCTGATCTAAATATCTCAGTCGCCTCCGTAGCGTAGCGGTCAGCATAGCTATCTGCCACCCGGAGGTCCTGGGTTCGATTCCCGGCTCTGCCACGAACTTTGCAAAGTGATGTGAGGACTGGAACGGGGTCTACTCAGCCTCGGGTGGTCCAAATGAGTAGAGGGGGTTCGATTTCCACCTCAGCCATCCGTGGTTTCCCACTTCGTCTCCGGGCAAATGCCGGGATGGTACTGCCCCCGTAAATTGAATTATTTAGGGACAAAATGAGAGTATTTTCCGTCCCCATGATAAAATTTAACTAGCAAATATAATTTCTGGAAATATGACACAAGAGGGTCGTGTTACAAGCTCGACGCTGTGGGAGAGCCCGATCACGTGATATGTTGTACAATGGACGCTTCTAGAAGGCTATTCTTAGCATAGCAACAGCGAGTTTGGAAATTAATATTATAAATATTGTTATAAATTATGCTATTGGATCCCAGTCCACAGCCAATGAGGAGAGGTCTTATTGAAGACGGGATCAATTTTAATTACACAATATGAGGAAATTATGCATTTAGGCCATTAGAAGAGGATTTTCTTATTTGGTAATGAAGAGAATATTAAGAGAAATTGTGTCTGATACTTTAAAAACCGCAGATCGGTTAATCTACGCAGTAATAAGCATTAGAAATCTACGCGCTAAAATTATTGAGGGAGATTGATATGGCCGCCAAAAATTCAACTTGGAGGGGGAGATCCTAGGATCGAGGTTCTTATTCCAGCAGACTTTGAAGAGTGAGGAAGTGATTTTACTGGGTTAACGGAGATCCCAAGGCTTAGTCCGAGTGCGACGATTGTCGACTTGTGAAGACGCGAGGATAGCTAGGCGGAGCGTTGGAGATCACCGCACTTCCATTCTGTGTGAAGTTGCGAGGAACATATTATTGATTATATTCCATACAATATTGAGATTTGAAGTTATATAAGTGAACATTTATCAAGAACAGGTCGCCTACTATTTAGTGTGGAAAGTCGAGCGCTTAAATATTCACCGTTTCGACAATATCAGCCTGTCTAGTTACATTTCCAAATGTGTTGGAAACAGAGCTAAAGATCATTATAAATTGCAACGTGAAGTTGGCAAACGCAGTTCAAGAGAACAGTGGCGGAGGACTTTTAGTATTGGCGCAACACATAAACATTAACAGTATGACTATAATTATTCTTAAAACATTATCATTCAACTTTATTTATATTGTTGATATGATGGACTAAACAGTCATGCGCCAGAGACATATTCGATAGCTGAAGTGAAGATACAACAATGGAGCTTCGTTAGACAACGTATTCTTGAATACAGACGTAGTGTACAGTCCACCTTGTGCACTTTCGTCAGTCTACGAATACTAATATAACATCAATTAGCAATGGAAACATTTCATTCACTATTTATATAAATATTTCCATAATTGTATTCCAATTATGAAGCCGATACATATTTACGACGGAGAATGGAGACTTTACAGAAGAGATTTGTCAAAATGCTAGGGAAGGTAACCCAGCAACCCAGAAGAATTTGCCAGAAGTATGTCTTTCGAGCCCAGGCGAATGTTGGTGAATTCCAGAGAGAGACGTTTCTTATCTCTGAGGTCGCAGATCCAAGGTTCGAATGCAGATCCATATCAGTGTCTTGTACTGAGGAAACATCTAAAGTATTGTGGCAATAATTACATTGATCTTCAAGTTTTAGTCTAAATAAGGTATTAGTGTATGTCAATTGTTATATAGAGCTTGATTAGTGACATTCTGAGCAGCGATTTTATTCCATATTTCCAGCAATCTTATTCCATATGTTCGGCGATTTTATTACATATTTCTATGTTTCCACATTTCATGTATTTCAGTGCTTTTATGTATTTTACACTTCAGATGTGTGTTGAGATTTTTATACTGCAAGATTATTTAGAAGATGATTGCATTTCATCTATTTTTCAATTTTATTCTACGGATCAGTTGTGGAACATACATTAAAAATTTTGTTTGAGGAACCATATTGCCTCATTGGAGACTAGTCGTTTCGACTCTCGAATTTTAATAATTTCATTTAACCAAGTATTCTGACATTGTGTCATAACTTCAAATTAAATTTTTATTAAATTTAATTTGAGCACTTTAATGTGACATCATATTACTTCAAGAAAAGAAGAAAGATCGAATGATATTGTTATATCATTATTGTACATAAACTATCGACGATCTAAGAAATACTAGTCGTTTGATAAGACCGAAGTCTTAATTCCTATGCACATTCTTTGTGTAGAGTGGAAAAATATTACGATATTGACAAACCTTTCTTATTATCTGTAAAGCTAAGAGTTTTGTTCATTTAATATGTTTGAGGAGATACCTTTTGATAGAAGATTATTCAAATCTTTGGCTAGGAATTCAAAGCTAGTTTATCCCGGTCAGGATTGAATTCTATCTGACACTATAAATAACATGTGTGTTATTTCATTCTATTTGTGTAACATCAAGTCATTTTGTCAACGTGATATTACAACGATAAACAATTTATAGCTAGACAAGTGAGATGAAACAGGAGTATTATTTTTATTACATGTATTTGTGACAGACGAGTTAACAATTAATTATCTTGTTGTGGAGTAAACTTTAGGAGGATAATCACGACTGTCTAATATCGTTCATTACAATTGGAAGTTTCGTTTGAAGAACTTACGTATGTATAATTGTAGTCCTGTAATCATGTGCAATGATACTGAGGGTCATGCCATTATTTGAGAGAAATTCCTACATAAGATATGTTAATAACAATTAATCCCTTTTGATTATTGTTTAACATAGTAGATGATAATTGTTTATGCCATATATACTGTTATATGAGGTTTTGTAGAGCTATGGAGTGCTCAGGCGAGGGAATTCCGCATTTGTAGGAAGTCAAAGTATTGTTGTTCTTTGATTAAAAGGCATGTATCATGATAAGAGCCGTTGTATACAAGTAGTTCAGTTCTTGTGAATTAACGATTTAGCTGTGTTAACAGGAGGGTTTCAGCGGAAAAGCAACATGAGAAAGATAGTCTACTCACGTCTATAATACCATTATTAAATTTTTATTAAACCCGAATTTATGTAATTAAGTACAGTTCACCTTAATCAGTCGACTCTATTATACCGATAATGTAATGAAACCTATATAAGACGAGGTGTACGCAGTATATTAAAACTACAGAACGTTAAAGAAAGAGTGGTTATGTGAAAAACCAGTGTATATATTTAGTTAAGATTTTTACTGTAACCGAGAAGTTAGAATCTCGAAAGTGTCGCGTTAGCAACACTAGATAATGGATATTATAATAAACATATTACATGTAATTAATTTTGTGGAAATGATTTAATTAGTTAAACAATTTAATAGGATTTATCAATCAATTGTTTTGGAATAGAGTGTGTTTATGAGCGGATGTTGTGGGAATGAATGATTGTTTATTGTTAAGAGCATATGTGGAACCGTATTGGTCTAGAACAATGTATGTCTACCCCTTATTATTCCCGTTTTCCAACGGGGTCGGGGATGAGATGCGGTGGAAGTCTTTGTGGCAATGGTTTTTACGGCCGGATGCCCTTCCTGACGCCAACCTCATGAGAGGAGTTAATGAGAGATGAAATGAATGATGGTGAATGAAACTGGGCAAGGATATGGAAGGAAGCGGCCGTGGCCTGTCAGAAGGTACCGTCCCAGCATTTGCCTGGTGTTGAAAATGGGAAACCACGGAAAACCATTTCAAGGACGGCCGACGGTGGGGCTCGAACCCACGCGTCTACCGAGTCAGCAGAGAGCTTGGCCCCATGACCTAATGCTGCGCGTTAGCCAGCGTAGCCACTACTGTCGGTATTGGTCTAGAACAATCCGGAGTGCGAATGAAAGAGTGTATAATTCTTTTTTTAGAATGATTGGTTAAGAAACAGGGCAGTTATATGAACTTTTGTAAGATCTAAATGTTAATTTTTACGTGTTTTATAAATGCACACATGCAGTCTCTGTGGGCTAGCAAGAATGATTCACCGTTAGCTCTGGGGAGCGATGACATAATATTTAAGCAGGTGTAGACTCACAGCCTTCTGTTTATTTTATAAACCAGTTTCGAGTACGGCATGGTGCCGATATTTCATTGATAAAACCAAGTTTCTGCACGTGCGTTCTACAGCGCAGGTTTGTGAATGAAAACATGTGTATGGAATGCCATTCAGAGGCTTCACTAAACGTTTTTATTTCTACGCTGTGTAGGCCTAGAACAAGCCAAGTTTTATACTCATAATTCTTAATACAGCATTGTAGTAAGATGTAGAATTGAAAAGGAGGTGTGAATGAGTGCGTGTTTTATAATTTTAATGTTAATTGTTAAATTCATTTATTATTATTTGTTTATAGTACATTAGTTTACCTTTTTGTTAATAAATTTGTTCAGACTGTTTTCCATTGTTGTTGGAGTGATTCATATTAAATATAAGGAGCAGAGTATTGTGGATATAGTGTAGGCGAAGCTGAAGTCCCAGTCCCCGAGGTAAGTAAAGGTGCGTGCCCCGTGTAGTTGGTTGTTGATCCACAATATTCTGGTAACTGCTGTCTTTAAATCCTTAAAGACCATGTCGGAAGCGATTTCTAATGTTGTAGTTGCCGGAGCAATTCGAAATAGGCAATCCAGCGGGGGCAATGGATATTCCAACAGGATCTTTTCCGGATTATCGGGTACAGTACTGCCCCCGTAAATTGAATTATTTTTGGACAAAATGAGAGTATTTTCCGTCCCCATGATAAAATTTAACCAGCAAATATAATTTCTGGAAGTATGACACAGGAGGGTAGTGTTACAAGCTCGAGGCTGTGGGAGAGCCCGATCACGTGATATGTTGCACAATGGACGCTTCTAGAAGGCTATAATTGGCATAGCAACAGCGAGTTTGAAAATTAATATTATAAATATTGTTATAAATTATGCTATTGGATCCCAGCCCAATGCCAATGAGAAGAGGTCTTATTGAAGACGGGATCAACTTCAATTACACAATTTGATGAAATTATGCATTTAGGCCCTTAGAAGAAGATTTTCTTATTTGGTAATGAAGAGAATATTAAAAGAAATTATGTCTGATACTTTAGAAACCGCAGATCGGTTAATCAACGCAGTAATAAGCATTAGTAATCTACGCGCTAAAATTATGGTGGGAGTTTGATATGGCCGCCAAAATTTCGACTTGGAGGGGGAGATCCAAGGATCGAGGTTCTTATTCCAGCAGTCTTTGAAGAGTGAGGAAGTGTTTTTACTGGGTTAACGGAGATCCCAAGGCTTAGTCCTAGTGCGACGACGGTCGACTTGTGGAGACGCGAGGATAGCTAGGTGGAACGTAGGGGATCACCGCACTTCCATTCTATGTGAAGTTGCGAGGAACATGGAATTGATTATATCTCTCATATCATTGAGATCTGAATATAACTAAGCGAATATATACGAAGAACAGGTCGCATACTATATATTGTGAAAAGTCGAGCGTTTTAAAACTTACCGTTTCGACAATATAAGCCTGTTAAGTCAGATGTTCAAATGTGTTGGAAATAAAGCTGAATATCATTTTAAATTGCAACGGGAAGTTGGCGAACGCAGTTCAAGTGAACAGTAGTGGAGAACTTTTAATATTGGCGCAACACATAAACATTAACAGAATGACTATTATTATTCTTCAAGTGTTTTCATTCAACATAAGTAACATTGTTGATATGATGAACTAAATAGCCATGCGCCAGAGACATATTCGATAAAAGGAGTTAAGATACAACGATGGAGCTTCATTAGACGACGTATTCTTGAATAGAGACGTAGTGTACGGTCCATCTTGTACATTTTCGTCAGTCTACGAACACTAATATAACATCAATTAGCAATGGAAATATTTCATTCGCCATTTATATGAATATTTCTATAAATTATTCCAATGATGAGGCTGATACATATTTACGACGGAGAATGAAGATTCTACAGAAGAGATTTGTCAAGATGCTAGGGAGGATAGCCCAGCAACACAGAATAATTTGCCAGAAGGATGTCGTTCGAGCCCAGGCGAATGTTGGTGAATTCCAGAGAGGGACGTTTCCTATCTCTGAGGTCGCAGATCCAAGGTTCGAATGCAGATCCATATCAGTGTCTTGTACTGAGGAGACATCTAAAGTATTGTGGGAATACTTACATAGATCTTCAAGTTTTCGTCCAAATAAGGTAGCAGTGTATCTCATTTGTAGTATAGAGCTTAATTAGTGACATCCTGAGCCAGCGATCTTACTCCATATTTTCAATATTTCCATATTCCATATTTCCATATTTTCACATTTCATGTATTTCAGTATTTTCATGTATTTTACACTTCAGATGTGTGTTAAGATTTTTATGCTTCAAGATTATTTAGGAGATGATTGCCTTTCATCTATTTTTCAATTTTAATCTAGGAATCAGTTGTGGAACTGTCATTAAAATTTTGTTTGAGGAATCATATTGCCTAATAAAAGACTAGTCGTTTCGACTCTCGAATTTTAATAATTTTATTTTAAACCAAGTATTCTGACATTGTGTCATAGCTTCAAATTAAATTCTTATTAAATTTAATTTGAGCACTTTAATGTAACAACATATAACTTCAAGAACAGAAGAAACATCGAATGATATTGTTATAACATTATTGTACATAAACTGTCGACGATCTAAGAAATACTAGTCGTTTGATAAGACCGAAGTCTTTATCCCTATGAACATTCTTTGTGTAGAGTAGAAAAACATTACGACATTGACACACCTTTTTTATTATTTGAAAAGCTAAGAGCTTTGTTCATTTAATATGTTAGAGGAAATACCTTTTGATAGAAGATTATTCAAATCTTTGGCTAGGAATTCAAAGCTAGTTTATCCCGGTCAAGATTGTATTCTATCTGACACTATAAATAACATGTGTGTTATTTTACTCTATTTGTGTAACATCACGTCATTTGTGGACATGATATTACAACGATTAACAATTTAAAGCTTGACAAGTGAGGTGAGACAGGAGTATTATTTTTATTACATGTATTTGCGACAGACGAGTTAACAGTTAATTATCTTGTTGTGGAGTAAACTTTAGGAGGTTAATCACGACTGTCTAATAAGGTTCGTTACAGTTGGAAGTTTCGTTTGAAGAACTTAAGCATGTACAATTGTAGTCCAGTAGTCATGTGTAATGATACTGAGGGTCATGCCATTATTTGAGAGAAGTTCCTACAGAAGATATGTTAATAACAATTAATCCTTTTGATTATTGTTTAACATAGTGGATGATAATTGTTTATGCCATATATACTGTTATATGAGGATTTGTAGAGCTATGAAGAATGCTCGTGCGAGTGAGTTCCGCATTTTTAGGAAGTCAAAGTATTGTTGTTCTTTGATAAGAAAGCATGGATCATGATAAGAGCCGTTGTATACAAGTAGCCCAGTTCTTGTGAAGTAACGATTTAGCTGTGTTAACAGGAGGGTTTTAGCGGAAATACAACTTGAGAAAGATTGTCTACTCATGTCTATAATACTATTATTATATTTTATTAAACCCGAAGTTATGTAATTACGTACAGTTAACTTTAATTAGTCGACTGTATTATACCAATATTGTAATGAAACCTGTATAAGACGATGTGTAAGCAGTATATCAAAACTACGGAACGTTAGAGAAGGGTTATGTGAAAACCCAGTGTATATAGTTAGTTGAGAATTGTATTGTAACCGAGAAGCCAGAATCTCGAAAGTAACGTGTTTGCAACACTAAATAATGTATATTATTGTGAACATATTATATGTAATTTTGTTTTGAAAATGATTTAATTAGTTAAATAATTTTGTAGGATTTATTAATCAATTGTTTTGAAATAGCGTGTGTTTTATGAGCGGATGTTTTTGGTATGAATGATTGTTTAATGTTAAGAGTAAATGTGGAACCGAATTGGTCATGAACAATTGCGGGGTGCGAATGAAAGAGTGTATATAAATTTTTAGAATGATTGTTTAAGAAACAGAGTAGTTATGTGAACTTTTGTAAGATCTAAATATTATTTTTACGTGTTTTTATAAACGCACACAAGAGCAGTCTCTATGTGGGCTAGCGAGAATGATTCACCGTTATAGTTGGAGAGCGATGACATAATATAAGCAGGTGGACACTCACCGCCTTCTTTATAAATTGTAAAACCAGTTCCGAGTGCAGCGTGGTGCTAATATTTCATTGATGAAACAAGACCACTGCACGTGCATTCTAAAAACGCAAACTAGTGAATGAAATCAGTTGTCTGGAATGCCACGAATGCAAGAGCTTTCATTAAACGGTTTTATTTTTACGCTGTATAGGCCTAAAACAAGCCAAGATATTATGCTAATAATTTTTATACGCAGCATTGTAGTAAGATGTAGAGTTGAAAGGAAGTGTGAATGATTGCGTGTTTTTATTTTAATTTCTATTGTTAAATTAGTTTATTGTTATTTTGTTTATACTAGATTAGTTAACACTATTGTTAATAAATTTTATTCAGTTTGTTATCCGTTGTTGTTGGAGTGTGATTCATTTTAAATATAAGGAGAAGAGTATTGTGGATGTATTGTAGGCGAAGCTGAATTCCCAGTCCCCGAGGAGGTAAGTAAAGGTAAGTGCCCCGTGTAGTTTGTTGTTGATCCACAACATTCTTGTAACTGCTGTATGTAAATCCCTAAAGGCCATGTTGGAAGCGATTTCTAATATAGTAATTTGCAGGAGCTGTTAGAAATAGGCAATCCAGCTGAGGCAATGGATATTCCAACAGGATCCTTTCCAGATTTTCGGGTACAGTAGCTACTGTCAGGCTATGGCCGCCTCCTTCCCTCTTCCTAGCATATCCATCCCAATCTTCCATCCCTTCCCATCCCTCATGCGGCCCCTGTTCGCTTTGCACGTGAGGCCGCCTGGGCGAAGTGCTGATCACACCTCCCCAGTTGTATCCATCCCGACCAGATGTTCCAAGCTCCAGGACACTGCCCATAGAGGCGGTAGTGGTGAGTTCCCTCGCTGAGTCCGTGGGAACCACCAACCTAGAGGGTAAATTGACTAAATAAAAAAAATCTAAATATCTCTCTCCCCTGCGGAGATAAATTATTCTGGTCAATTTTGATGGAGATTCTAAAAGTTATAAGTTAGTCAGTGAAGCACAGCCTTATGGTCCTAATGTAAATATAGAGAAACTTGAATGTGTAGGGCATGTGCAAAAAAGAATGGGCGCCAGACTTAGGAAACTAAAATATGACTTGGAAGGTAAGGTGTTGGAAGATAAGAAACAAATTGGTGGTGTTGGTAGGTTAACTGATATAGAAATAGATCTGATTCAGACTTACTATGGGTTAGCTATTAGGAGAAATACCCACAGTTTGAAGCATATGAGTCAGCAGTGTGGCGACATTTTTACATGAGGCATCTTCTGATTCACACCCACAATATACCTTGTGCCCTAAAGGTGAGGAGTCATGGTGTGGGTTTCAGAAAGCATTAGTTGGTGGTACTAGTTATCATCACAAACACTCACTTCCTAGTGCAGTGATAGAAGCCATGAGATCTGTTTTCAGAGATCTCAGTAAAGATAAACTCTTGAAAAAATGCTTGCATGGGCAGACTCAAAATGTAAATGAAAGTTTTATTAATTATGTGTGGGAACGCTTACCAAAAGCTGTTTTCATAGAATATTGTTGCATCCGGGGAATGCACCCTCACCCCTCTATTACCTTCAAATACATCCATCCCCACATAAATGCCTTATAGAACTTCCACTACACATCTCATAGCAACAACCTTCAATGACCCTGCAACTTGGACTTCAACGACTCCCGGCCAGCTCCTCACATCCTGTGAAAAGTGCAATTATGCACACTCACCAATAAAAGGTTATAAAACTGTGGAGGTGAGGTAACTCGAGGTCAGTCTGCCTCAGTGTCATCTTGTGCCAGACCACTGCAGAACGCCGCTCCGCCGCAGGGTAAGTGTCTAAGCGATCTACACTCCGCACAAACAGTCACACTTTCGCCCCTTATTGTTTGAATTATGATAGCATCAAGTTTAATAACTGCACTGCAAGTTCTAGGAGTACTCCCAGTTGGAAGTACCAATTAAAGGCATACCTTTTTCAAGTATCTGGTCATCTAGTTTATTTTCTTAGTGTTAAGATCCTACCCTTCATCCCCCGTCCCCGGTAGGATTCAGGGAACACTTAATTGATTGCTCCGTGACGCCTGTAGTCAGCCACGCGCCCACGCCACTCTTTACTTGTCTCGATCTTAGCGCGAGCCGCGCCCACGTTTGCATTATTCCAAGTAGCAGCCGCTCAGCTGCTCAGAACCTCTTGCAGCCCTTAACTCCGAGACCTCTCCCTCGAACTACCCGACCAGACAGCACCATTGTGAGTTCTCCTTTTCGAGCCCCGTCCACGCTCTTGGACTGCTCCAACGCCCCCTTTCCCTATACGCTTATCTCCAGCATTCCCCCAAATTCCCTTTTCTCCCCCTGAACACTATATTGTAGAGGGTCCCCACTCAGGTCCCCTATAATTGATGGAGGCGCTAGGTACCGTGACGTTGTTTTAGAACAACGCCCTAGAGTTACAAACAACGTAGCTCTGCGGTCAAGATCCCAAAATTAACCTCTTACTAAGCCAAGCTCACGCCACTCAAAAATTGAGTTTTTTTAGTGTACAGATTAGGTAGTATCTAGTACCCACCCAAACCCGCCCCAGCAGGTAAAACATTTCTAACGCTACCCTTATATAGAAGGAAGCAATTTGCGGCCCCATACGGTAACAGGGGGCCACATTATTTAATTACCCGCCCATTTCGATCTCCAGTGCCTTAGGCAGGATAGCGACGGCAATGTTTCATTTCCCACCCCCGTAAAATTAGGGGAGATTCCATACAAAAAGGGAAAATCCTCCCACAACTCCGATAGTCCGCATACATCCATATATAGTTAATTATTAAGGGTAAAATTGATACACTTACTAGGTAGCGCATCCCTGAAGGCTACACGCCACTGTACCTCCATGACTATCAGCATTCCCTCCGGACACGCTAGGCATAATTACAGACTTTAGCAGCCCCATACCTCGAGAGGATATACCTTTCTACGGCCACAGCCTATTTTTCTATATACACACAATGGCACCTCATGCCGACATCCCCGAGGTTCCACGTACACGAGGGAGGAGGCACCACACACATGGATAGGAAATCCGAATTATTCTTTGCCCTCCTCCGAAACCGCCAGTCCCGTATGTATAAAGTACAGGTGCATATACAGGCATTACAAGCGAGGGTAAGCCGGGCGCAGAATAAGTACGTTCCCACCCCCACCGATACGCGTAAAGCACTCCTCGCCCGGTCGCACTGCAATTTGCTCGACACCCATAGGGCATTGCAGGCCAAACATACGAAAACCCAGAGGATCCATAACCAGATTGACAGGGTTTATGGTCACCTCCCTCCCAACGCAATCCTCCAACGCATCAGGGCGCAGCATGCGATATTGACTCGACACTTCGCACAGCTTATCGCGGAATATAGGAGGCTGAGCGTCCAGCTAATAGAAGTATATACGGCCCACTCCAAATAGGAAGGAGGTTACCGTGGCCACAACGCGTACTAGCCCCACACTTCAGTACAATACACAATTACATACGGTTAACCCCCACATCCACATATTCCACCCGCCGCACTTATACAACCACCTAGGACGTTACCGCATCTGCGGGCAAACAACGGTCCTAAACTCCGCCGAAAAGCCATAATAATACAAAAGCCAATCACATTCACACCCGCAGAGGAGCCAAAACGGCTTAAGCCTAAAATCACCCTCCTCCAAACGCCCCGAACACCGGATACATCCCCAGAGTGGATTCCCGGTGCCAAAATTGCATTAGCCATTCGAGGGCAAAAGCGGTACGCCTTACGATTGAAACCAGCTCAGGACATAACATTGGAATTCACATAACTAGACTCCAGGACCATTTTTTTCCCTTTCAGACACATAATATATAGGTATACATAGAAAGTAAGATATGCCGAGGCTAGCTGCACATGTAGCGGCTAAGTGTCCCCAAAATCTCCATCAGTCCCCAGGGACATATCGAACCCAGGACCATACGAAGAGCAAAAGCGCCGAACGCACTATGGAATCTGGTAGACCATATTCACGACTACGTGTCGGTTCCAATCCCACACATTGCCCAGACATTACCTACTTATAAGTTGCATGCTTAAATACTTAATAGTGTATTGCTATATATGTATATTGTATTATTTCCATTGCATACTTGTATTACACGTAGGGCAAATAGCAATTGCCAGAGTAAGGGCTGTCGGTACAGTGAAACACATGTTTCCTACCAGCCGCCAGGCCAGGTCATTATCACACAACAGGATACTGTCATACGATACCCAACACTGACTCAGCAACTTGCACGCTCGTATGGACACAGCCGTGCACGGTAAGGCACGTGCCCTGACACACGCATAAATAGCCATGCGTACTTCCATATATTCACCCGGAGTCCACACGGGAGATCTCGGAACGATTTACTTCTAGTTAATGACCATACACACACTGTAGATCACACAGTAGTTTGACGAGAGGCATATCCACCTCACATCTTTACACTAAAGTGCACACTCAGGCATAGGTCCATTAGTTGACCGATGGAAGATTCACTTACGTCTAAAACAGACTCAGTAGGATTTACATGCATTTACACAATACCATAGCATAACAATTAGTTACACTACATAACATGGCCACGGCCATTTTTTTACACACACCTCCATACTAGAATTACCGCGGAAAGATGATGATACGCGTAGCCATACTTCACACACAAGCACGAGGTACACGGGTTACGGAAGCGAGGTTACAACCTCCTTCCACTTAAATTATCGCTGATGCAGATAATACCCTAGCAGGATTTCTTCAATATAACGTGTCAACATACGCTTACAAACATAGATTAAGAGTAGGGGGGTGATGACAGTTCTGCCCCCCCCCCCCCCCCTAATCCCAATTCGAGCCGATAACTCTCGAACCCGTGGTTGGAGATTCACGAATGAGGTGTCGTTGGACACGGGCTGACGGGGGCTTTGCTATGGACCACTCATTTCAACCCCTAAACACAACCTACCCCTACTAGGGGTTGAAATTGTAATTTTTAGTGAAAGTCTCTTTTCAAATGCGACATGTATAAGGTGCGCTGCTAAAATGAACTTAAACGTTGTTGCTCATATAGCGCATGCGTTTTACGAGATGCCGCTATGGATTAACATTTTTGTTTTTGTTTTATACGCATGCGCACTTGGGATTTTTGTAAGAGGGCAAGCTCTTTGAAAAAAATGATTGATAAGAAGAGGTTTTGGTGGTGAGGAGAGAACCAGATAGTCGCCTACTTTCCTACGAAGTTTGCCGATATCTCTCGAACGCAAGGTCGGATTTGGACGTGTGACGTGTCAAATCGCTTGCCTCAAAGCCCTATATATGCTATTAATAGGTTAAAGTTTTGAGAATGAGGGAAACAGGCTTTTTGGGGGTAAAACCATGATTTTAGACTTTTTCCGATATTTCACGAATGCCTGGTCGGATTTGGTCCTATGACGTGTCAAATGGCTTGTCTCGAAACCCTTTTTATTTTGGTAATAGGTTAAAGTTTTTGAGAATGAGGGAAACAGAATGTTTAGGGGTTAAACCGTGATTTTAAAATTTTTGCTATACCTCGTGAACCAATCATGCTAGAGGCGTGTACGAGGGGTCCAAGGACTCGGGCTGACGTCCTCTTTTCTATGGACCACTCGTTATATTTTTTAAATAAATTGGAAACTCGATTTTGGGGTAAACAAGTGTTTTTTGCGATTTTTACTGATATTTCACGAACCAATAAGCCTAGAGACAAGTGCGAGGTGTCATTTTTTTCACCGCGTTGCCCTCTTGCCGAGGATGTTCGTGATGAGCAGGAACATACTTTTTGCTTTATCTCGCAAACCCATAATGCTAGAGACGTGTACGAGGTGTCCTATAGGACTCGGGATCACGCCCCCTTTTAGAAACTATGTTTGACATTTTGACAAAGGGCCTAACGCCATACATGTTGAAAAAATTCTTTATCGATACCTGTTTATAATATTTATGAAGCGTGGTGATTGAGAGAGACGATACGGCTAGGTGTGTGTGTTTCAACGAACCTGTCGCTGACCACGGTGGCTGTGTTCAATAGATCAATCGCTATTTCGACAGGTCGGTTTATGACAGAGCGAGGGTGCGTTTTTCTGATACTTTACCCCGAAGATGATCTTTAACGTGTAAACGGTGATGAGAACTTGGTTCTATGTTGGTCGAAGCGAGTACAGAAAACAAACTTGCAGAGGAGCAGGAGGTGAATGTCATTTGAGCTTATTGGATTGCGCTGATCTTACTTGACAACAAGTGCAATGGAAAATGACAAAGACGCAGAGGACACTTGAAGGTGAAATAATCTGACCATCGTGGTGGCAGGGAAGAGCGAATACACGTATGAGATGACATGTACGCTAAACAAGTTACATCCTGTTTGCTTCGTACGTGACAAAATGCAAGTTCATGTGAAATTTGATCCGGCACAGGTGTTCACTTTGGGCGTTAGCTGTCCACGTGACCGATAACAGGATGTTCAAAGCGTGGGAAAAAATGATTATACATGCAATGTAACATATATAAAGACATGTCGTTATCATTTCCACTCTCACTTAGGTGAATACCTTTGAACACATTGCGTTGCGTGAAACCCCTGGTCTTGTTTAACAGTTTTGGTGTTGGTGGAAAATACTTAACCTTGTTGTGGGGTAGGTATTTATTTATATATTTATTCATTTATACATTTATTGATTTATATATATATTTACAAGTAATTATTTATTGATTAGGTAATTAATGATTTTATTTATTTATTTGTTTGCAGATAACCGGTATACCTTACATGTCTGAGAGAGAAGAAACCATTGCACTTTTGAGCTCACTAGAAGGAAACAGCAACAAGCCACTGCAAGTAAAGGTGAGATGATTTTTTATAAACTAACTTGTTTCATTTTTTTGTTTTATGTTTTATTTTATGAAATGCATGTATTAACCTGAATTTAGGTATTTATAGCGGTTTAATTTATTTCTTTTTAGAAATTTGGAAAGAAAAGCATTACCGCCGTAGCAGTTGCTGCAGAAAAGCCTAAACGCACTAAAGCGAAACCACTGCCAAAGAGTGAACTGTTTAAAACTCAGGTAAGTCTATCTTAAAAATGCTATTCCATTTTACCACTACTGAAACTCGTAGACAAAAAAAATCATTACCTGTACATGACTGGGACAATGACTGCTTTCTTGATTAATGGCTATGTTGTTGTTGTTGACTGGGAAAAGTACAAGGCCATGTTGGATTTTCTAAAAATAAAAAAAATAAATTTAATTTATGGGTGGTTCCCTATGGACTCAACGAATATCCACAGGTTTGAACATGATAATGTGAACAAAGTGACATGACATTCATTTTTGTTTATATATTGGTTAAAGTGGGGGGGGGGGGGGGTGTAAATGACTGTAGATTTATAAAAAGAAAATAAGTACAAGGTTATTGTTAACCTTTTGCCAACATACAGTTTATTTTTATTATGTTTAGATATATTAATGCCAATTAACGTAAACGTTTTATTTACAAGCATTGATTGATTGATTGATTGATTGTTTGATTGAGTGAGTGATGGGTTATTTTGTTTGCTTTTAGGTGTCGTCATGTGCCATTAACGTAATGAACAGACAGTGAACAAGCATGCATTATGCTTTAAAGTACTCTGTGCTCTTGTGCAACGTTAATAACTTACAATAAGAAAAAGTTTTATTATAACACATGGCGTTAGTACCAAATACAACAAGTGAGCAAGTTGGTTTACCACGTGGGTTAAATTTAAAATCAGAACATGACCGTTGGTTAACATTTAAATCCTGGCCTGTAGGCTTTTTGTCGACACATGAACTTGCAAAAGCAGTTTTTTTACTTGAACCGAGAAGATGTGGTGCGCTGCATGTTTTGTCGTATTGAATTTTCACACTGGGAAGAAGGGGATGATCCCTTTAGAGACCATTTGCGATGGTCTCCTCATTGTCCTTACATGCTTGGAAAGCAAGTGGGTAACATACCTGTGTATTCATTTTACCGAACCACAAGACCATTGGCCGCTACTTACGTTGCTGAATCACAAATAAATAATAATGATGTATTACCAGCCAACGGTAGTGTCGATATATGTGGTCCATATGCCATAGACAGTGTTGAATTGGCGTGTGCTTTTGAAAAATTGGGAGTTTGCAAGACTAAAGCACTAGCACACCCAGAGTACAGCTCTGTTGAAAAACGTTTAGAATCTTATAAAAATGTTTGGCCATTAATATTAAAACACCTTACCAAACAGCTAAGTGAAGCTGGATTTTTTATACTGGTGAAGGGGATAAAACAATATGTTTTATTGTGGATTTGATTTAAATTTATTCGCCATGCATAGTACAAAATCCCTAATTGCACAATATTATTAAAGCTGTTTTAGAGTGTAATAGGTATGCTTTTGTTTTGTTTATAGACTACTACAATGAATGTTTTGAATGCTGCGGGACAATCATGTGGCTTAGAGACAAAGAAGCTCAGCGAATTGCCAACGCATATTCCATTCCGCATTATCAAGATTCGGAAATTGAAAACAGCATATGGTGATCGTGTACTTTGTGTATGTGAAAACTTTGAGACATTTCTGCCTATACGATTTAATGATATATCTGAAAGTGTTTTTGATGATGAAGT
Organism: Meconema thalassinum; assembly: GCA_946902985.2. Classification (NCBI taxonomy): domain Eukaryota; kingdom Metazoa; phylum Arthropoda; class Insecta; order Orthoptera; family Tettigoniidae; genus Meconema; species Meconema thalassinum. The sequence continues at coordinate 181,793,293 of OX336395.1, forward strand.
CAATAATGCTGTGCAACCTGTACACTTAATTTATGAAGGTTTTAAAAACAATAGGTGCATGATTCGTTTTAATTAAATAAAAGAAATCAGATAATAATGGAAGATATAAGTCATGACAATGGACTGATCGAAAAATATGTGTATAGAATAATAATGTCTTAGTGTTTAGTATTGTCTTAAAAAATATTATCATGAAACAAAAAAAATGTATATAAAGTTTGTAAGTAAATGAAAATAATGGTACAATGTTGTTTTATTTTCTATAGAAGTCAGAATATTTAACATTGCAGAGTATACATGATTATGACAATAAAAAGCACACTTAATACAAGTCTTTGCCTTTACGCTAGTGTGTTATAGATTTAAAAACAAAGCTTGTTGTAGATCTTTCTTCTTCCACGGTAAACAATAGGCATGAAAACGTTATTGTCCTGTTTTGGATCATTATCACTATGATAATCATAAGCAGCATGATCTATATCACTATTATTATAATCACTATAATTATCCTCAACATTATCCTCAACATTACTAAAACCAGTTAAATATTCCTGGTCCTGTTCCTCTTCCTCTTCCTCTACAGTGTCCTCATGTAGAGTCTGCGTGGCTTTTGATAATGTTAAGGGTTTTTTGAACATTGAATTATTTTCAATAGTAGTATTGTTTTGTAGCACTTGCTTTTTAACATTTTCATGATTTTCTGTTGACAGCAATAGTGTTTCATGCAGTACACTACATTGATGATCACTGACACTTAAAACCACACTATTTTTGCTTTTTAGCTCACTGCGACATTGTTTTGAACGTTGTTTTGTACAACGCCAAATAACAGTTCCATTTTTATTGGTTCGTTTCACAATATATGAATATCCTTTATAGAATACATGAGGCTTACCATACCTAGATACTTCCATATCAACTGTCAAGCTTAGACTAAGCTCTAGTAAAGACAACTTGGTAATAAGAACAATAGATTAATGTGCGAGCATATATGGGTGCAAATGTGGGAGCAAAAAAATGTGGGAGCAAAAATTGGAAGCAAAAAGTGGGAGCAAAAGTGGGAGCAAAAGGTGGGAGCAAAAATTGGGAGCAAAAAGTGGGAGCAAAAATTGGGAGCAAAAAGTGGGAGCAAAAAGTGGAAGCAAAAATTGGGGGCAAAAAGTGGGAGAATAAATTGGGAGCAAGAAGTGGGACCAAAAATTGAGAGCAAAAAGTGGGAGCAAAAAAAAGTAGGAGCAAGTATGGGAGCAAATGTGAAAGCAAAAGTGGGAGCAAGTATGGAAGCATATGTGAAAGCAAAAGTGGGAGCAAAAAAAGTGAGAGAAAAAAGTGGAAGCAAAAAGTGGGAGCAAAAAGTGGGAGAAAAAATTGGGAGCAAAAAGTGGGAGCAAAAAGTGGGAGCAAAAAAAAGTAGGAGCAAGTATGGGAGCAAATGTGAAAGCAAAAGTGGGAGCAAGTATGGGAGCATATGTGAAAGCAAAAGTGGGAGCAAAAAAGTGAGAGATAAAAGTGGGAGCAAAAAGTGTAAGCAAAAGTGAGACAAATATGAGTGCAAAAAAAGTAGGAGCAAGTATGGGAGCAAATGTGAAAGCAAAAGTGGGAGCAAAAAGTGAGAGAAAAAAAGTGGGAGCAAAAAGTGTAAGCGAAAGTGGGAGCAAATATGAGAGCATAAAAAAGTGTGAGCAAATGTGGGAGCAAAAAGTGGGAGCTAAAAGTGTAAGCAAAAGTGGGAGCAAAAAATTGGGATCAAAAAGTGGGAGCAAAAATTGGGATCAAAATGTGGGATCAAAAGAAAGTAGGAGCAAGTATGAGAGTAAATGTGAAAGCAAAAGTGGGAGCAAGTATGGGAGCAAATGTGAAAGCAAAAGTGGGAGCAAAAAGTGAGAGCAAAAAGTGTAAGCAAAAGTGGGAGCAAATATGAGAGCAAAAAAAAAATCAGGAGCAAGTATGGGAGCAAATGTGAAAGCAAAATTGGGAGCAAAAAGTGAGAGAAAAAAAGCGGGACCAAAAAGTGTAAGCAAAAGTGGGAGCAAAAATGTGGGAGCAAAAAGTGGGAGCAAAACGTGTAAGCATAAGTGGGAGCAAACAAGTGTGAGCAAATATGGGAGCAGAAAGTGGGAGCTAATGTGAAAGCAAAAGTGGGAGCAAAAAGAGCGAGCAAAAGTGAGTGCACAAAGTGGGAGCAAAATGTGTAAGTAAAAAGTGGGGGCAAATGTAGTGTTTTACTAAAACAATCTCCCCTAACCTAACCTAACCTAACTTCACCCAACCTAATTTCACCTAACCTAACTTCACCTAACCTAACCTTCCAACTCTCAGATCAAAAATTAAATTCTGGCCATAGTCGAGTTGGAACCCAAAACCGCTGGGATAACACCCAAGTATACTAGCCACTACACCGTGAAATGGGCAAATTATCATGCAACACAACACGAAAATAAAAAGTTTTCTGTAGTGTAACTCATTGGCTGACAACCATAGTTGAGAATTCAAACCCAAGACCTCAGGACTTTTGTTTTGAGCATTATCAGAAATATTATTCCATTTACATTTTGCTGTTGCTTATAGTTATAAGAGTTGGCATTAATATGGGAGAAAAAGTGAAAGCAAAAAGTGGGTGCAAGCATGGCTGGTTGTAGAAACTTTCATATCAACTAATACACATAAATTAAATTTTAGTAAAGTGACTTGGCTAATAATAATAATATTAACAGTTAAAAAAAATAAAGGGATTCATATTTTTCAGGGTGTAATTTCCAAAGTACTGTCAAGAATAATAATTACATGAACAGATTCCAAGAACTCTAGAGTGCATTTAAGGTTAATGATTGGCTAGGAGTGAGATAGAGCTAGCTAACCTAAGTTAACCTCAGCTCAGTAAACCTAACCTTGTCACATGACATGTTCTACAAGTATAGACTTGCTTTGAGACTGGCTATGACGTCACAGATGAATGGCGGTGGGAGGCTGGACATGACTTTTTATTACGCAAAAACATTTTCCTTTTTGCCAGCCTTCCACCGCCAATCATCTCTGACGTCATAGCCAGTCTCAAAACAAGTCTATACTTGTAGAACATGTCATGTGACAAGGTTAGGTTTACTGAGCTGAGGTTAACTTAGGTTAGCTAGCTCTATCTCACTCCTAGCCAATCATTAACCTTAAATGCACTCTAGAGTTCTTGGAAACTGTTCATGTAATTATTATTCTTGACAGTACTTTGGAAATTAAACCCTGAAAATTATCAATCCCTTGATTTTTTTTAAAACTGTTGATATTATTATTATTAGCCAAGTCAATTTACTAAAATTTAATTTATGTGTATTAGTTGATATGAAAGTCTCTACAACCAGCCATGCTTGCACCCACTTTTTGCTTTCACTTTTGCTCCCATATTAATGCCAACTCTTATAACTATAAGCTACAGCAAAATGTAAATGGAATAATATTTCTGATAATGTTCAAAACAAAAGTCCTGAGGTCTTGGGTTTGAATTCTCAACTATGGTTGTCAGCCAATGAGTTACACTACAGAAAACTTTTTATTTTCGTGTTGTGTTGCATGATAATTTGCCCATTTCACGGTGTAGTGGCTAGTATACTTGGGTGTTATCCCAGAGGTTTTGGGTTCCAACTCGACTATGGCCAGAATTTAATTTTTGATCTGAGAGTTGGAAGGTTAGGTTAGGTGAAGTTAGGTTAGGTGAAATTAGGTTGGGTGAAGTTAGGTTAGGTTAGGTTAGGGGAGATTATTTAGTAAAACACTACATTTGCCCCCACTTTTTACTTACACATTTTGCTCCCACTTTGTGCACTCACTTTTGCTCGCTCTTTTTGCTCCCACTTTTGCATTCACATTTGCTCCCACTTTCTGCTCCCATATTTGCTCACACTTGTTTGCTCCCACTTATGCTTACACGTTTTGCTCCCACTTTTTGCTCCCACATTTTTGCTCCCACTTTTGCTTACACTTTTTGGTCCCGCTTTTTTTCTCTCACTTTTTGCTCCCAATTTTGCTTTCACATTTGCTCCCATACTTGCTCCTAATTTTTTTGCTCTCATCTTTGCTCCCACTTTTGCTTACACTTTTTGCTCCCACTTTTGTTTTCACATTTGCTACCATACTTGCTCCCACTTTTGCTTTCACATTTACTCTCATACTTGCTCCTACTTTCTTTTGATCCCACTTTTTGCTTCCAATTTTTTGCTCCCACTTTTGCTAACACTTTTAGCTCTCACTTTTTGCTCCCACTTTTTGCTCCCACATTTGCTCACACTTTTTTATGCTCTCATATTTGCTCCCACTTTTGCTTACACTTTTTGCTCCCACTTTTTTCTCTCACTTTTTGCTCCCACTTTTGCTTTCACATTTGCTCCCATACTTGCTCCTACTTTTTTTGCTCTCATATTTGTCTCACTTTTGCTTACACTTTTTGCCCCCACTTTTTTCCCTCACTTTTTTGCTCCCACTTTTGCTTTCACATTTGCTCCCATACTTGATCCTACTTTTTTTTTGCTCCCACTTTTTGCTCCCAATTAGTGCTGCCACATTTGCTCCCAATTTTTGCTCCCACTTTTTGCTCCCAATTTTTGCTGCCACATTTGCACCCATATATGCTCCCACTTTTTGTTCCCACTTTTTTCTCCCACTTATTGCTCCCCATTTTTGCTCCCACTTTTTGCTCCCACATTTGCACCCATATTTGCTCCCACTTTTTGCTCCCACTTTTTGCTCCCACATTTGCACCCATATATGCTCCCACTTTTTGCTCCCACTTTTTGCTCCCAATTTTTTCTCCCACTTTTTGCTCCCACTTTTTGCTTCCACTTTTTTTCTCTAACTTTTTTTTGCTCCCACTTTTGCTTTCACATATGCTTCCATACTTGCTCCCACTTTTGCTTTCACATTTGCTCCCATACTTGCTCCTACTTTTTTTGCTCCCAATTTTTGCTCTCAATTTTTGCTCCCACTTCTTGCTCCCACTTTTTTCTCCCACTTTTTGCTCCCACTTTTTGCTCCCACTTTTTGCTCCCAATTTTTGCTCCCACATTTTCACCCATATATGCTCTCACTTTTTGTTCCCACTTTTTTCTCCCACTTTTTGCTCCCAATTTTTGCTCCCACTTTTTGCTCCCACATTTGCACCCATATTTGCTCCCACTTTTTGCTCCCACTTTTTGCTCCCAATTTTTGCTCCCACATTTGCACCTATATATGCTCCCACTTTTTACTCCCACTTTTTGCTCCCACTTTTTGCTTCCACTTTTTTCTCTCACTTTTTTTGCTCCCACTTTTGCTTTCACATATGCTTCCATACTTGCTCCCACTTTTGATTTCACATTTGCTCCCATACTTGCTCCTACTTTTTTTGCTCCCACTTTTTGCTCTCAATTTTTGCTCCCACTTCTTGCTCCCACTTTTTTCTCCCACTTTTTGCTCCCACTTTTTGCTCCCAATTTTTGCTCCCACTTTTTGCTCCCACTTTTTGCTCCCACTTTTTGCTCCCAATTTTTGCTCCCAAATTTTGCTCCCACTTTTTGCTCCCACTTTTTGCTTCCAATTTTTGCTTCCACTTTTTTTTGCTCCCACATTTGCACCCATATATGCTCGCACATTAATCTATTGTTCTTATTACCAAGTTGTCTTTACTAGAGCTTAGTCTAAGCTTGACAGTTGATATGGAAGTATCTGTGACTAGGTATGGTAAGCCTCATGCATTCTATAAAGGATATTCATATATTGTGAAACGAACCAGTAAAAATGGAACTGTTATTTGGCGTTGTACAAAACAACGTTCAAAACAATGTCGCAGTGAGCTAAAAAGCAAAAATAGTGTGGTTTTAAGTGTCAGTGATCATCAATGTAGTGTACTGCATGAAACACTATTGCTGTCAACAGAAAATCATGAAAATGTTAAAAAGCAAGTGCTTTTGAAAATAATTCAATGTTCAAAAAACCCTTAACATTATCAAAAGCCACGCAGACTCTACATGAGGACACTGTAGAGGAAGAGGAATAGGAACAGGACTAGGAATATTTAACTGGTTTTAGTAATGTTGAGGATAATGTTGAGGATAATTATAGTGATTATAATAATAGTGATATAGATCATGCTGCTTATGATTATCATAGTGATAATGATCCAAAACAGGACAATAACGTTTTCATGCCTATTGTTTACCGTGGAAGAAAAAAGATCTACAACAAGCTTTGTTTTTAAAACTATAACACACTAGCGTAAAGGCAAAGACTTGTATTAAGTGTGCTTTTTATTGTCATAATCATGTATACTCTGCAATGTTAAATATTCTGACTTCTATAGAAAATAAAACAGCATTGTACCATTATTTTCATTTATTTACAAACTTTATATACATATTTTTGGTTTCATGATAATATTTTTTAAGACAATACTAAACACTAAGACATTATTATTCTATACACATATTTTTCGATCAGTCCATTTTCATGACTTATATCTTCCATTATTATTTGACTTTTTTATTTAATTAAAACGAATCATGCACCTATTGTTTTTAAAACCTTCATAAATTAAGTGTACAGGTTGCACAGCATTATTGACTTCATCATCAAAAACACTTTCAGATATATCATTAAACCGTATAGGCAGAAATGTCTCAAAGTTTTCACATACACAAAGTACACGATCACCATATGCTGTTTTCAATTTCCGAATCTTGATAATGCGGAAAGGAATATGCGTTGGCAATTCGCTGAGCTTCTTTGTCTCTAAGCCACATGATTGTCCCACAGCATTCAAAACATTCATTGTAGTAGTCTATAAACAAAACAAAAGCATACCTATTACACTCTAAAACAGCTTTAATAATATTGTGCAATTAGGGATTTTGTACTATGCATGGCGAATAAATTTAAATCAAATCCACAATAAAACATATTGTTTTATCCCCTTCACCAGTATAAAAAATCCAGCTTCACTTAGCTGTTTGGTAAGGTGTTTAAATATTAATGGCCAAACATTTTTATAAGATTCTAAACGTTTTTCAACAGAGCTGTACTCTGGGTGTGCTAGTGCTTTAGTCTTGCAAACTCCCAATTTTTCAAAAGCACACGCCAATTCAACACTGTCTATGGCATATGGACCACATATATCGACATTACCGTTGGCTGGTAATACATCATTATTATTATTTATTTGTGATTCAGCAACGTAAGTAGCGGCCAATGGTCTTGTGGTTCGGTAAAATGAATACACAGGTATGTTACCCACTTGCTTTCCAAGCATGTAAGGACAATGAGGAGACCATCGCAAATAGTCTCTAAAGGGATCATCCCCTTCTTCCCAGTGTGAAAATTCAATATGACAAAACATGCAGCGCACCACATCTTCTCGGTTCATGTAAAAAAACTGCTTTTGCAAGTTCATGTGGCGACAAAAAGCCTACAGGCCAGGATTCAAATGTTAACCAACGGTCATGTTCTGATTTTAAATTTAACCCACGTGGTAAACCAACTTGCTCACTTGTTGTATTTGGTACTAACGCCATGTGTTATAATAAAACTTTTTCTTATTGTAATTTATTAACGTTGCACAAGAGCACAGAGTACTTTAAAGCATAATGCATGCTTGTTCACTGTCTGTTCATTACGTTAATGGCACATGGCGACACCTAAAAGCAAACAAAATAACCCATCACTCACTCAATCAATAAATCAATCAATCAATCAATACTTGTAAATAAAACTTTTACGTTAATTGGCATTAATATATCAAAACATCAATAAAAATAAACTGTATATTGGCACTAACAGTAACCCATGTACTTATTTTCTTTTTATAAATCTACAGTCATTTACACCCCCCTCCCTTTAACCAATATATAAACAAAAATGAATGTCAAATCAGTTTGTTCACATTATTACGTTCAAACCTGTGGATATTCGTTGAGTCCATAGGAAACCACCCATAAATTAAATTTTTTGTTTATTTTTAGAAAATCCAACATGGCCTTGTACTTTTCCCAGTCAACAACAACAACGACATAGCCATTAATCAAGAAAGCAATCATTGTCCCAGTCATGTACAGGTAATGTGCGTTTCGTTTTTTTAAGCGACTGCTACGGCGGTAAGGCTATTCTCTCCAAGTTTCTAAAAATAAATAAAATAAACCGCTATAAATACCTAAATTCAGGTTAATACATACATTTCATAAAATAAAACATAAAACAAAACAAAAAATGAAACAAGTTAGTTTAAAAAATTATCTCACCTTTACTTGCAGTGACTTGTTGCTGTTCCCTTCTAGTGGGTTCAAAAGTGCAATGGTTTCTTCTCCCTTAGACATGTAAGATATGCCGGTTATCTGCAACAAATAAATAAATAAAATCATTAATTACCTAATCAATATATAATTGCTTGTAAATATATATATATATGAATCAATAAATGTATAAATGAATAAATATATAAATAAATACCTACCCCACAACAAGGTTAAGTATTTTCCACCAACACCAAAACTGTTAAACAAGACCAAGTAATTCATGCAACGCAGTATGTTCAAAGGTAGTCCACCCAAGTGAGAGTGGAAATCATAACGACATGTCTTTATATATGCTACGTTGCATGTATAATCATTTTTTCCCACGCTTTGAACATTCTGTTATCATGCACGTGGACAGCTAACACCCAAGTTGAACACCTGTGGTAGATCAAATTTCACATGAACTTGCATTTTGTCACGTACAAAGCAAGACAGGATGTAACTTGTTTAGCGTGCATGTCATCTCACATGTGTATTCGCTCTTCCCTGCCACCACGATGGTCAGATTATTTCACCTTCAAGTGTCCTCTGCGTCTTTGTCATTTTCCTTTGCACTTGTTGTCAAGTCAGATCAGCGCATTCCAATAAGCTCAAATGACATTCACATCCTGCTCCTCTGCAAGTTTGTTCTCTGTACTCACTTCGACCAACATAGAACCAAGTTCTCATCACCGATTACACGTTAAAGGTAAAATATCAGAAAACGCACCCTCGCTCTGTCATAAACCGACCTGTCGAAATAGCGATTGATCTATTGAACACAGCCACCGTGGTCAGCGACAGGTTCGTTGAAACACACACACCCAGCAGTATCGTCTCTCTCAACCAGCACGCTTCATAAACATTATAAACAAGTAAAGAAAAAGAAAAAGTTTTTTCAACATGTATGGCGTTAGGCCCTTTGTGACTTATTTTTTGGAAAAAATATCTACCACATTTGAAAGTGGGGTGTTAGTCCGAGTCCTAGGACACCCCGTACACGTCTCTAGCGTTATTGGTTCGTGAGATATCGGCAAAAATCACAAAAAACACGTGTTTACCCCAAAATCGAGTTTCCAATTTTTTTTTAAATTACAACGAGTGGTCCATAGCAAAGAGGACGTCACTCCTAGTCCTTGGACCTGTCGTACACGCCTCTAGCATAATTGGTTCGCGAGATATAGCAAAAAGTTTAAAATCACGTTTTCCCCCCAAAAAACCGTGTTTCCAGCATTTTACCTTTGCGACACCTACATTCCCGTAAAGAGCGCAACGAGACGAAAAAACGAATCCAAGTACGCCTTCCTAGCATGACTCCTTCCATTCCAAGGTCGCAGGGGCTCACCACTTACTAAGTGGAGCAGCTCCCGTGTTACCACACTACTACAAATTTTTGCTCTAGAGACTTTAAATTTATTTTGGGGGTAGAGGGGGTAGGGACGATTGATTTACGTCAAACAATTTTTTTTGTTGAGTTCCTAGTTTCCAAAATATAGGATTTTCAATATTCGAGTGTTTTCAAAAAAACATAAAAAATAAAAAAGTTTTATTTCAAAAAATAAAGGTCATAAAGACCATTCGTTTGAGCCATGGCACAACGTTCTATCATGTTTGGTTTTCAAACTATTACCTATTTTCGAAAACGAAAATTTTCAAAAAAAAAATCAAAAATATAACGAGTGGTCCATAGGAAAGAGGACGTCAGCTCGAGTCCAACGACACCTCATTTGTCAAAATCGGACCATGCGTTCAAGAGATATTTAACATGGCCGAGGCTTAGTAGTGGGTCGAGGAGGGTTCTGGAGTGAGTTGGAACTCTCACTACCCCCCTACTATTAAGGTTCACCTAATGGACAACACAATAACACAGGTTAGCGGCCTTTCATTCAGGCCGACACTCCCTATTACAAGAACACAGGTGAGAGGCTTTCAGAACAGGTCCAGATTCCCATTACAATAACACAGGTTAACATCCTGGAATATAGGCAAAAACTCCTTACCAAACCAACACGGGTTCGATGCATCCACACTGCTAATTACGAACTATCACGATAACACAGTTTAGCGGCCTTCCGCACAGGCCAGATAACCCTACATTTGGACACAATAGGTCATCAGGACCACACACTTGTGGGAAGATTGGGCAAGGACATACTTACGGAGGTCACATAGTATCCCACACTGTAAATCCATGCTACATTCTCTCATACAGTTCACTCAGTCCCACACATGGGACAGCGCACTCATTATAAGCAGTGACGCGCGATCCATCCACGACACCGGAAACAGTCTTGCTACAACAGCATCTCAGCCTGAACATAGCAGGGCAGCCAACACATACCGGCCACATATGGCGCTGTCACTATCCACGCAGCCAATTATATATATATATATATATTTCCTAACATGGGATCTTTCATTTTTATTTTTGTTCAAAGGTGGCATTGACCACACAATAACGTCATAAGGACATGCATAACAAACAGTTCTCCAACGAGGCGTCATCATCCTTAGCCGACGATTAAGTTCACGCACTCAAAATTTAAATATTTCATCCATTCCTTAGCCTACGAAGGTTCGGACTCATGGCACAGACACTTGGCTGGGGCAATTCCCCTAACGGACCGAATAGGACATCATGTTTTTCATCCATACGCCCAGTTATGGTGTATGTGATGCTACTGTCACATTCAATGAGGGTGCAAAGGGTAGACTAAATGTTTTGAAGGCGATGGTCATAGAAACCGGTAAAAACACCACAACAGCTTTGTGTCGAATCGACAAAGATCGAGTAAAATATGCAGAAAAAGCTGCTAAGGCCTCGTCAAAGGAAGGCAGAATTGAAAAAAGAAGGAAGGTAGATGAATCAGCTGAAGCAGATTATGATGACAATTCTTCAGGAATGCACTAAAGTAAGATGTAATATTAATTTTATCTTTATATCACTTTTTCTCAATACCACATTCATGCGAACATAGGTATATATTTTTCAGGAACTGTTTGGCATAGAACGCTGAAATTTAGACCATACATTTTACATGAAATACTGAGTGCTGTCCTCTAAAATTATACAATTAGGTTTGATAGGTTCGAAAATTATTATTATATCTAGTCTATATTTTTTTTTATTTGGCAATTTTTTAGTATGGTAATATCTTTTTTAATGAAATCTATATCAGTTAGGAAGATGAATTGAGTCATCAAGGTCTTGTATCAGTGGTTAAATATCATGTAAAAATCTCATGACCAAATTTTGAAAAATGTACTCAGAAATTGTACCTAAATGTCAAAAATATTATGACTTTTTGGTAAATTTATGACCTATTTACTTGAGCGTTTTTTCATTTAGAACAATGAAACTGTTGTGAATTAAAGAATAGGCCCTGATAGAGACTGAAAAATAAATTGAAAAAAAATCACAGTCAGTCTGAAAGACTAGACGTTGTATCATTCCAAATGACGCATGCTACAAATTCTACACATGTTAGACATGCTCAGGAGGGCTTCTCGCTTTGATCGAAGCCCCAGAAGTCTTCCAACAGACTGCATTACCCATTAACTTAGGCTTCCCGCGCGGGCACCTCTTTAAGGGTCACCCCTAACTTTTTACGTTCGTCATATTCCTTATGACGTTGAGCAGCAGTATTATCAGTTAATATAATATTTTCTAACTTTTTACGTGCCTTATATTCCTTATTTCGTTGAGCAGCAGTTGAACGCTTCATGATCGACAAGTTGCAAGTCATGCATTATCACTGAGCTAACGCACCGGCTTCCCGCGCGGGGAACAACGGGTAGCGGGAGGTGCAAGAATCACGTGAACGCTTCATGCGCTAGTCTGAAATGACATATCTGCATGACGTCACTTCCCGCGCGGCTGCATGACGTCACGTCCGTCACCGTGTCCGTGTCCGTGTCCGTAATGCATAACGATGGACCCCAAACATAACGACGAAGTCGACAAGATCATTTGAAATGATAAAATTCATTGAAAACCATGATAAGCGTTTTTCAGCATTGCACACTTCCCGGTTCCCTTAAGTGAATTGAAAGTGGTTCAAAAAATTTGACATAATTATATGCGTATGAATGAAGAAACGTTCTTGAAGCTCCTTTCTCTACTTGCTCGGTTTATTCAGAAAGATGATGATGATTATAATTGTTGTTTTAAGGGGACTAACATCTTGGTTATCGGCCCCTAATGGTCAGGGTGATAGCGAAAATGACAACGAAATGAAAACCATTACGTAAATTAAGTGAGACTGAAAATACTTACAAAATGGAACTCAGATTGAAACGACTTACAAAATGGAGAGTGAAAATACGTACAAAAGGGAATTTAGAACGAAAATACTCGCAAAAGGAATAGATTGAAAAACACGCACAAAATGTAGGTTAGGTTCAAAATACGAACAAAATGCAATGTAGAGTCGAAATACTTACAAAATGCAATTGAAATTCAAAATACTTACAAAATGCAAATGAGATTGAAAATACGTACAAAATGCAATTGAAATTGAAAATACACAGTGCAGTTTAGATTGAAAAAGCCCATTTCAGAATCAAAATACTCACAAAGTGCAATTTAAATTCAAAATACTTACAAAATGCAATTGAAATTCAAAATATTCACTTACTAGACTTACTAAAAAGCAATTTAGATTAAAATCCTTACAAAATGCAATTGAGGTTGAAAATACTCGCAAAATGCAATTTAGATCGAAATGACTTACAAAATGCAACTTAGATAAAAAAAACACAAAATGTAGTGTAGATTCAAAAAATTCGCTTAAGGTAATTTGAATATACGGGAAGCCAATTAACCAAAAACAGTGTGGGAATCTTAAAGAGAAGAGGAAATATAATGAAAAGAAAACAAGAAGTCTGATCCCTCGAAGAGTGAGGGATCAGGAAAGATGACACAAGGGTCAATTAAGGTGGGAAAGTGAAATACTCCCTAGGCCTCGGATACCCTAATACCGTCGGGGTCGGAAAAGAACAAGAGTTGTCCAAGGCTGCCGATAGGAAAGAAGACGGAGAGGAGCCTGGCACAAGTAATTGGAAGCAATGCCGGACACAGCTGGAGTCCCGTGGTCGCCAACCCACGTCCCACTAGATGTGAGCCCCTGGGGGGAGACATTCAGGAAGCTAAGAAGCGTAAAATACCATAGTTTTGGTTGGTAGAGATCCTCTGTACCCGTCCCGGTCCTTGACGATGCCTCAACTTTATATTCTTTCCGATAACAAAAGTTGGTGCTTTTCAGTCGGTCAACACGAATGTACCCAAAAAGAGCTGGGTTATGCCCTAATTACATGAGATTAATAAATGCACTAGGATGACCAGTTTCGATCGTCAAGCGATCATCATCAGATCCATTACACTTAGGCTATAACATCTATATTTGAGAATACAGGTGAAAAATACTGTATTTACAATATGTACACTTATTTAGTTGCAGTATTGGTAATGCAACTGTCGGTGTATGCTAAATGTAGTATATCTAATGTTAGGTGAAATGCTAAAATGGTGATATAATCCGGAGTTTGTCTGTTTGGGGTGATTATATGGTTATAAAAAATCAACTATGGTTATACTGTAATAATACAGGCTGATACATATTCGGTTGTCTTCCTGGCTGGAACTTCGAGGAGTTTCGTGTCCACTCTAGCACCAGTTTTGGTCGACTGAACCCGGGTGTTAACTGGACGAAACTGTTTTTTCCTCCCCTCCCCCCTTTGTTCCTATGTGCTTTCTGAGGTCAGTGCAATGTTTATTTGTGTGATGTTGCCAAATCTACATAAGAGTGTATGTTATTGAATACAGGAATATCTAACACTATTAAAGACCGTGGAACTGTCTTCGCCACGCGTGGACTAAAAAGTCATTCGAACTAAGCGCTGCCTGGTCTATTGAAGACGTCCCGGCACCTTTAATACTGCCAAGCATACCGGCAGAAAAAAGTACATAGTACACCTGATCCAGATAACATTTACCTATTAACCACCGCTATCCCCCCCCCCCCCCCCCACCCTTTTTAAAAATCTAGCTTGGCTGTATCGCTAAGTTGTGTCTTGTTTCCGACAGGGTGTGTTTTAATTAGAGTGAAAAGGGGTGAACTCTCCATAAAAGTGTGTTCATTTAGATTGTTGGGATTGTTTCGTTTGGCTGGGTGAATCTCGATTGCTTCCTTTATGTCGAGAGCTCTGCCTTTCGATTCGTGATGAATTATTTTTAGGTCAGTCTCGATTTTAGTAAAGCTGTGCCCCGTGTCACACATATGTTCGCATACGGCTGAATGTGTTCCGTATCTTATCGCATTCCTATGTTCATTATAACGTGTGTCTACTCGTCTTCCACTCTGTCCAATGTAATTAGCTTGGCAACCAGTGTCTTGGCATGTAATAGAATATACCCCTGACTCTGAATAGGGTCTTGTTTATTTAGATTACTATTTTGCAGGTGCCTCCCGGTTATATTATTCGTTGTGAATGCTATTTCTATGCCTTGCTTTTGAAAATATTAGTGATTTTATATGTGTTCGTATTCACATAGTTGAAGCGCGCAAATTTTTCTAATTAATGTCCGGTTTGGGAATCGTTTTATCTTTACTTTTATGTTTGGCTATAATTTGTTTTTTTTTTCGTCCAGTTAACACCCGAGTTCAGTCGACCAAAACTGGGGCTAGAGTGAACACGAAACTGCTCGAATATCCAGCTAGGAAGACAACCGGATAAGTATCAGCCTGCATTATTACTGTATATCCATAGTTGATTTTAGCCTACTTTTCACATTTTGCAAAAATGGGGAAAAGTAGACTTCTGAGATCGGGCAAATGTGTGTCTGTCTGTCTGTCCTTCTGTCTGTCTGTCTGTCTGTCTGAATGTGTGTGTGTCCCCCTATCAACTCCTAAACGGCTGCTGCAATCGAAACAAAATTTGGTAGGAGAAAAGATCTATATCTGAATATCTCACGGCCATATTTGAAAATGATGTCAGTGCTACAAACTGCTAAAAAATCGCAATTGAAATTTGAGCTCCACGTTGGATATCTTGGAAGGTATGAATGGGAGCTATTTCAAAATTGGCACACGTATAGATAAAAATAATGCAGTTTAATTTCCAGGAGGCCATACATGGCAGTGTTGCCAAAATGATTATAAGCCTGCTGATAGGTCCACTTTTGAAATGCATATAACTTCTACACTATCAATTGGAATTCAACCAAATTTCGTATGTTGTATGTGTACATAACCAGATATGACTGAGCGTATTCTTAGGACCCACCAGGGCTGCCAACTGTTAATAAATGCTCCTAATTTATTTTATCCAAATACCAATATATCAGAAAGTATGCAAGCCGACAGCTTTAAACTATGCACACGTATAGTACCTAACATTCTATATTAATTTGGAGTAACTTATATACGTCAGTGCTACCAACATGATTCTAAGCCTGCTGACAGTTCCAAATTTAAATACATGTAACTTTCATACTATCATTTGGATTTCAACGAAATTTCGTATGCGCTATGTGTACCATAACAGATATGACTATGCGTATTCTTTAGAGCAACCAGGGCAGCCAATTGTGAATATGTGCTGTCCCTATTTTTGTTACCCTAATATCAATATATCAGAAAGTATGCAAGCCAATAGCTCTTAACTTTGCACACGTAAAGTGCCAGGCATTCTAGATGAATTCGGATCAACTAATATACGTCAGTGCTGCCAACATGATTCTAAGCCTGCTGATAGGTCCAATTTTAAAATGCATGTAACTTCTATACTAACTACTGCATTTCATTCAAAATTGGCACAACAATAGATCATATTATTTGAGATTATTTCTGACCAAAGATGCATATCATTGTTGCCAACATGATTTTACGCGCGCTGTTTGATCCAAAGTTTAACTGCATGTAACGTCCATGCTATTCATTGGACTTCAACCAAATTTTGTATTCTGTATCTTAAGAGATGGAACTAAGAATATATTCAGTCATCAGGGCTGCCAACTGTAGTGCTCTATTAGGATACATTAGGCTATGCCAGGCATACAGTATTTCTAACTAATTACAAATGTTGATATTGGCAACTTAATTTCGTCATTATTCTAGATAGGTTCATAAGTAGGGGAGTAGTGAGAGTTCTGCCCCCCCCCCCCACCACAAATACTCCCAATGCGAGCCGATAACTCCCGAACCCGTGGTCGGAGATTCACGAATGAGGTGTCGTTGGACTCAAGCTGACAGGGGCTTTGCTATGGACCACTCGTTATATTAAAAAAATGAAAATTTTTGTTTTTGAAAATAGACGATAGTTAAAAAACCAAACATGATAGAACGTTGGGCAATAGCTTAAACGAACGATCTTTATGTCCTTTATTTTTTATAAACAAAACATTTTAATGTTTTATGTTTTTTTGAAAAAAGTGTAATTTTGAAATTCTTATATTTTGGAAACTAATGAGTTTACAAAAAGATTTGATTGACATAAATGAATGGCCCTGACCCCTCTACCCGCAAAATAAATGTCAAGCCACTAGGACTAAAACTGTGCAGTAGGGGAGTAGTGAGATTTCTAAATAGTGACACGAGCAGCTCGTCTACGCTGACCTTTTATGTATATTTCCCGAAACCATGGGCATGCGACATATCGTTGGACTCGGGCTGACGCCCTCTTTTTAATGGACCACTCGTTATATTTTTCAAAAAAAAAATTGAAAAATTTTGTTTTTGAAAATAGACGATAGTTAAGAAACCAAACATGATAGAAAGTTGTGCAATAGCTTAAACGAACTATCTTTATATCCTTTATTTTTTATAGAAAAACTTTTTAATTTTTTATGTTTTTTTTTGAAAAAAGTGTAATTTTGAAATTCTTATATTTTGGAAACTAACGTGTTTCCAAAAAGATTTGTTTGACATAAATGAATGGCCCTGACCCCCTCTACCCGCAAAATAAATTTCAAGCCTCTAGGACTAAAACTGTGCAGTAATGGGGTAAGGCCAATTCTACCCATAATCGCGCGTGTGCTTGAATACGTATGGCTACGTTGGAAAAAGTTGGTGGTGGGGGAGAACTAGGGTCGAGTGAGGGGTCGTTTAGATGGTATTTTTCCGCTCTATTGGATGGTGAGGTTATTTTTTACAATGGGTGGAATTTGGAAACGCAATTTGAGGTAAACGTGCGTTTTTGACATTTTGGTGATATTTAATGAGCTTGTAAGGCTAGAACGATGTGTTGTTTAGGAACGAGGTGACGTTCTCTTGGCTAAGAATGTGTGTTGATTTTTTTTTAATTTAGAAAATTCTTGTTTTTTTGGATTGGCCCTATTTTGAAAACGGTGAATGTTAAAAAAAAGTTTGTTTTACGTTAATGAAAGGAGGGTATGCCCTCTAGGTGAGTAGCAAGTTTCAAGGGTGTAGGAGGAAAAACAAATTGATAGCCTACATTCTCGCGAACATTGGTAATCATTGGCGAACGGATGGTCGGATTTTAACAAATGAGGTGTCGTTGGACTCGAGCTGACGTCCTCTTTCCTGTAGACCACACGCTATATTTTTGAAAAAAAAAAAAAAAAAAAAAAAAAAATTAGAAAAGTTTTGTTTTTAAAAGTAGGCGATAGTTTGAAAACCAAACATGATAGAATGTTGTGCCATAGTTCAAACCAAAGGCCTCTATGACCTTTATTTTTAGCCTATTTTCAATTTTGAAAAAAATAGGCTTATGAGATCACCTTTTGTCCGTGTGTGTGTGCGTGTGTGTGTGTGTGTGTGAGGTGTGTGTGTGTGTCCCCCTAATAAAATCTAAACGGCTGGAGCGATTTCGATGAAACTCGGTAAGTTCATAGCACTATTCGCGACGACCTCGACCGTGCCCTTCAAATTTTGTTACGTCTCACCAATCCAACATGGCGGCCGTGCGAAATATTTCACTAGCATTCAATATCTCCGAAACTATTACCGATATCGCCCGTAATTGTGTACGGTGATAAAGGGCACTACTGGAAGTTTACCTACGAGACTTTCTAAAACCTGGTGACTACAAAACCAACATGTCGGTCAAGTGAAGTTGAGACTTTTAAGTAGACGTTTCTCGCGATTTAACTAACCAAAAGTAATGAAACTTGGTACAGCAAATGCTTATACACATTGTAATGTACTGGAGTCTAATTTAGTTAAATTGTTTACATAACCTCAAAATGGCGGCTGTGCGAAATATTTCACTGACATTCTATATCTCCGAAACTATTACAGATATCACTCTGAAATTTTGTACTGTGATAAAAGGTAATGATACAAGTTTACCTATGTATATTTCATAAACCTGTCAAGTATAAAACGAACATGGCGACCAAGCGAATTTGAAATATTTTAATAGACTTTTCTCGTGATTTAACTCTCTGAGCGCAGTGAAATGTGGTACAGTAAATGATTTTGCAGATTGTAATGCACTGTCATCTAATTTAATTCAATTGTTTACATAACCTCCAGATGGCGGCTGTGCGAAATTTTAAAATTAAGTTTTTATTTCTTGTGTCGTAATCATGCGATCGAAGTGAAAGTTTGAATAATGAACCTAGGCAATAATTGTCCTTGAATGGTAGATAACTCTATGGCCTATACATATAACAATCCTAAATGGCGAGCTTCCGAAATATTTATCGGTTCTCAATATCTATGAATCTTTTACAGCAACCAAACTGATTTTTTTATGTTCATAGAGACTATGAACATATGTCCACCTATAGGACTTTCAGTAACCTGGTGAGCACAAATCCGACATGGCGGCGACGCGAAGTATAAATATTTAAATGGACGTTTCTCGCGAATTAACTATCCGAGTGCCGTGAAACGTTGCACGTTAAATGCTTATACAAATGTTGATCCACTGGCATCTAATTTATTTCAATTGTTTGCATAATCACAAGATGGCTGCTGTGCGTAATTTTAAAATCTCGTTTTTGCTTCTTGTGTTCTAATCATGCGATTGAAGTTTGAATACCACACGTACACAATAATCTTAATGTAATAGTACAAAAATAAAAATCCAACCTGGCGACCATCTGAAATATTTAGACGGTTCTCAATATCTACGAATCTGTTACAGCAATTAAACTGAAATTTTGTATGTTGATAGAGGCAATTAACATGAGCAGGATATATGAAAATAGGCTGCATAGTTCTTCACGGAACTACTTGTTTTCATAATAAAACTTTTTTATATTTGGAGACTTTTTGAAAACCCTTAAATTTTGAATTTTTACTATTTTGGAAACTAACACATTGATAAAAAATTTGTTTGACATAAATGAAAGATCCCTATGCCATCTACCATCACAATAAATGTCAAGTCTCTAAGACCAAAAAACTATGCATTTTAATTTTTTTATTTTAATTTTTTTTAAATAAAAGCGTTTTGTAGACAGAGAGCCGGTAGCGCTTGACGTATGTTACAACGAGGCTATGATTGGCCATGGTGGATACTGGAAATGGCTATTTCGACGGGGGCGATGTATGGCAAAACGAGGGGTTGCTTATCGATATTTTTTCCTATGACGAATGAATGAAGGCGAATATTTTGAAATGTGACAAGCATGCTAAGATTTTTTTACCCCTGAAGGAGATCTTTAACGTTTTAGTTAACGGTGATGAGCGAGATCGCTCTCTGACACAACAGACGGTTGTAGGATATGACCAAGTGATTCTTAGACGTTGGCGATCTCGGTGACCGTGCCCGGAAGAAATGAATAGCTATTTTGGTGGGATGGTGGGGGCAGCATATGACGGTTGGTTTTGTGACATTTCCTATGACGGATAGAGTCGAATATTTGAAAATGTGTTAAGTGTGCTAGGAGTTTTTTTTACCCCTGAAGGGGATCATTAACATGCTAGTAAACGGTGATAAGCGAGACTGCTGTCTGGCACAGTAAATGGTTTTAGAATATGGAAACCTATAACATTTGCTCGACCAAGTCATGTGCATGTACGCAAAGAGCCAAAACGGTAAGGTCATTGGCCTGAAATGTTATAAACTAAATATTGAACTGGGTAAAGTCATGTGTTTTAGGATGAAAGTATGTGGTTAACATGATCATGTATTGAGGATGGCCGCTTGCTAGTAATTATTATTATAGTAAAAATTTAATAATAACAATAATAATAATAATAATAATAATAAGACACACATGTTTTGTATGCTAACACGCAAACAGTCCAGCTCACTGGTGACGGAATATTGTACCTAGCCAGAGGAATCGTTAGAGCTGTTGCTGGTGCTGACGAGGCAGGAATATCTACCTCAGAAGGAAGTGTGATATCAGCTTACTTGCCTCGTGGTGGCTAACAGGTGTGCTGTTTAAGCAGAGACCGCCATTTTGGTTCTGAGACAGTAGGACTAGCGATGTATAAGAGGTAGCCATTTTGGTTCCCTATTAAAAACATGAAACTAGTATAAGGTACACGAATCTTATTCAGATTGAGGAATGTGAAGAGGCGTGGGAACACGTGCGAGAGAGAGAGACAGGGAACCATTCAAGGTCAAAACACTGAGAAAATACAACTTTTTCTGTTGCTAGGCTAACTGATAACGATTGCGTTAGTCATGCACTTGCCATTTTAGCACACGGACGTATACAGTAGAGCTGTGGAAGAAAAATCCTTTTATTTTTTGGTAAGTACCTATGAATGATTATTTTAATAATGTCATGCTAATGAACTTTAAATTTGTAGTTATTGATTAGGTAATTAATGATTTTTATTTATTTATTTATTTGTTTGCAGATAACCGGTACACCTTACATGTCAGAGATACAAGAAACCATTGCGCTTTTGGGTCCACTAGGAGGAAACTGTAACAAGCCAGTGCAAGTGAAGGTGAGATTATTTTTTTAAACTAACTTGTTTCATTTTTTATTGTTTGATATTATTTTATTTTATGAAATGCATGTATTAACCTAAATTTAGGTATTTATAGTGGTTTATTTTATTTATTTTTAGAAACTTGGAAAGAAAAGCCTTACCACTGTAGCAGTTGCTAAAAACCCAAGACGCGTAGAGTGTAACCATTGTTTCCAGGCAGTGAACTATTGAAAACTCAGGTAAGTCTAACTTAAAAATGCTATTCCATTTTACCACACATGAAAAACCATAGACAAAAAATATTCATTACCTGTACATGACTGGTACAATGATTGTTTTCTTGAATAATGGCCATGTATTGGCAAACGGTACAAGACTATATTGGTTGTTGACTGCGAATAGTACAGGGCCATATTGGATTTTCTAAAAAACAAAAAAACAAAAAAAGTTAATTGATAGGTGGTTCCCTATGGACTCAACAAATATCCACAGGGTTGATCAAGATAATCTGAACAAACTGACATGACATTCATTTTTGTTTATATATTGGTTAAAGGGGGATGTACATGACTAAAGCTATATAAAAAGAAAATAAGTGCATGGGTTACTGTTAGTGCCAACATACAGTTTATTTTTAATGGTGTTTTGATATATTAATGACAATTAACGTTAAAGTTTAATTACAAGTATTGATTGATTGATTGATTGATTGAGTGATGGGTTATTTTGTTTGCTTTTTAGGTGTGGTCATGCGCCATTAACGTAGTGAACAGACAGTGAACAAGCATACATTATGCTTTAAAGTACTCTTTGCTCTTGTAGAACTTTAATAACTAGCAAGTTAAAAATTCTTATTATAACACATGGCGTTAGTACCAAATACAACAAGTGAGCAAGTTGGTTTACCACGTGTGTTAAATTTAAAATCCGAACACGATCGGTGGTTAACATTTGAATCCTTGCCTGTAGGCTTTTTGTCGACACATTAACTTTCAAAAGCCGTTTTTTTACTTGAACCGAGAAGATGTGGTGCAATGTGTGTTTTGTCGTATTGAACTTTCACACTGGGAAGAAGGGGATGATCCATTTAGAGACCATTTGCGATGGTCTCCTTGTTGTCCTTACATGCTTGGAAAACAAGTGGGTAACATACCCGTGTATCCAGTTTACCGAACCACAAGACCATTGGCCGCTACTTACGTTGCTGAATCACAAATAAATAATAATAATAATGATGTATTACCAGCCAACAACGGTAGTGTCGATATATGTGGTCCATATGCCATAGAGAGTGTTGAATTGGCAAGTGCTTTTGAAAAATTGGGAGTTTGCAAGACTAAAGCACTAGCAAACCCAGAGTACAACTCTGTTGAAAAACGTTTAGAATCTTATAAAAATGTTTGGCCATTAATATTAAAACACCTTACCAAACAGCTAAGTGAAGCTGGATTTTTTATACTGGTGAAGGCGGTAAAACAATATGTTTTTATTGTGGATTTGCTTTAAAGGAATGAAGGATTGGCAAATGACTTATGACCCTTTTGTGCAACACGCTCGTTGGTTACCTAACTGTAAATACATGGTGTTGCTTAAAGGTCAGGAATTTGTGAACACTATTCGTAAAGAAAACGTGATTGCAGCACAAGACATAAAAGTGCCTTTAGAGTTAGAACACGTGGAGCAAATACATGAGGCTGAAAAAAAAGACTTGTCTCACGAACAGATACAAAAGTGTGACCAACAATTATTTAAAATTTGTTATCAAGATGAACTAGGTGTTGTATTTTTGCCTTGTGGACACATGATAGCCTGTGTCAAGTGTGCATTAGAACTAAACACTTGTGCTATATGCAGAAAAGCAGTATCTGCTACAGTTAGAGCATTTCTTGCATAAATACTATAATTTATTACCAATGCATAGTGCAAAATCCCTCATTGCACAATATTATTAAAGCTGTTTTAGAGTGTAATAGATATGCTTTTCTTTTGTTTATAGACTACTACAATGAATGTTCTGAATGCTGTGGGTCAAGCATGTGGCTTAGGGACAAAGAAGCTCAGCGAATTGCCAACGCATATTCCATTCCGCACAAAAGGGTCATCAGACATTTGCCAATCCTTTAAAGCAAATCCACAATAAGAACATATTGTTTTATCCCCTTCACCAGTATTTAAAAAATCCAGCTTCACTTAGCTGTTTGGTAAGGTGTTTTAATATTAATGGCCAAACATTTTTATAAGATTCTAAACGTCTTTCAACAGAGCTGTACTCTGGGTGTGCTAGTGCTTTAGTCTTGCAAACTCCCAATTTTTCAAAAGCAAATGCCAATTCAACACTGTCCATGGCATAAACATATATCGACACTACCGTTATTGGCTGGTAATACATCATTATTATTATTATTTATTTGTGATTCAGCAACGTAAGTAGCGGCCAATGGTCTTGTGGTTCGGTAAAATGGATACACGGGTATGTTACCCACTTGTTTTCCTAGCATGTAAGGACAACAAGGAGACCATCGCAAATGGTCTCTAAATGGATCATCCCCTTCTTCCCAGTGTGAAAGTTCAATACGACAAAACACACAGCGCACCACATCTTCTCGGTTCAAATAAAAAAAACGCCTTTTGCAAGTTTATGTGTCGACAAAAAACCTACAGGCCAGGATTCAAATGTTAACCACCGATCATGTTCTGATTTTAAATTTAACCCACGTGGTAAACCATCTTGCTCACATGTTGTATTTGGTACTAACGCCATGTGTTATAATAATACTTTTTTAAATTGCAAGTTATTAACGTTCTACAAGAGCACAGAGTACTTTAAAGCATAATGTATGCTTGTTTACTGTCTGTTCACTACGTTAATGGCGCATGACCACACCTAAAAAACAAACAAAATAACTCATCACTCAATCAATCAATCAATCAACCAATACTTGTAATTAAACTTTAACGTTAATTGTCATTAATATATCAAAACACCATTAATAATAAACTGTATATTGGCACTAACAGTAACCCATGCACTTATTTTCTTTTTATAAAGCTTTAGTCATTTACATCCCCCTTTAACCAATATATAAACAAAAATGAATGTCATGTCAGTTTGTTCAGATTATCTTGATCAACCCTGTGGATATTTGTTGAGTCCATAGGGAACCACCTATCAATTAATTTTATTTGTTTTTTTGTTTTTTAGAAAATCCAATATGGCCCTGTACTATTCGCAGTCAACAACCAATATAGTCTTGTACCGTTTGCCAATACATGGCCATTATTCAAGAAAGAAATCATTGTACCAGTCATGTACAGGTAATGAATATTTTTTTGTCTATGGTTTTTCATGTGTGGTAAAATGGAATAGCATTTTTAAGTTAGACTTACCTGAGTTTTCAATAGTTCACTGCCTGGAAACAATGGTTACACTCTACGCGTCTTGGGTTTTTAGCAACTGCTACAGTGGTAAGGCTTTTCTTTCCAAGTTTCTAAAAATAAATAAAATAAACCGCTATAAATACCTAAATTCAGGTTAATACATGCATTTCATAAAATAAAATAATATCAAACAAAAAAAAATGAAACAAGTTAGTTTAAAAAAATACTCTCACCTTCACTTGCACTGGCTTGTTACAGTTTCCTCCTAGTGGGCCCAAAAGCGCAATGGTTTCTTGTATCTCTGACATGTAAGGTGTACCGGTTATCTGCAAACAAATAAATAAATAAATAAAAATCATTAATTACCTAATCAATAACTACAAATTTAAAGTTCATTAGCATGACATTATTAAAATAATCATTCATAGGTACTTACCAAAAAATAAAAGGATTTTTCTTCCACAGCTCTACTGTATACGTCCGTGTGCTAAAATGGCAAGTGCATGACTAACGCAATCGTTATCAGTTAGCCTAGCAACAGAAAAAGATGTATTTTCTCAGCATTTTGACCTTGAATGGTTCCCTGTCTCTCTCTCACACGTGTTCCCACGCCTCTTCACATTCCTCAATCTGAATAAGATTCGTGTACCTTATACTAGTTTCATGTTTTTAATAAGGAACCAAAATGGCTACCTCTTATATATCGCTAGTCCTACTGTCTCAGAACCAAAATGGCGGTCTCTGCTTAAACAGCACACCTGTTAGCCACCACGAGGCAAGTAAGCTGATATCACACTTCCTTCTGAGGTAGACATTCCTGCCTCGTCAGCACCAGCAACAGCTCTAACGATTCCTCTGGCTAGGTACAATATTCCGTTACCAGTGAGCTGGACTGTGTGCATACAAAACATGTGTGTCTTATTATTATTATTATTATTGTTATAATTATTGTTATTATTAAACATTTTACTATAATAATAATAATTACTAGCAAGCGGCCATCCTCAATACATGATCATGTTAACCACATACTTTCATCCTGAAACACATGACTTTACCCAGCTCAATATTTAGTTTATAACATTTCAGGCCAATGACCTTACCGTTTTGGCTCTTTGCGTACATGCACATGACTTGGTCGAGCAAATGTTATAGGTTTCCATATTCTAAAACCATTTACTGTGCCAGACAGCAGTCTCGCTTATCACCGTTTACTAGCATGTTAATGATCCCCTTCAGGGGTAAAAAAAATTCCTAGCACACTTAACACATTTTCAAAAATTCGACTCTATCCGTCATAGGAAATGTCACAAATCCAACCGTCATAAGCTGCCCCCGCCATCCCACCAAAATAGCTATTCATTTCTTCCGGGCACGGTCACCGAGATCGCCAACGTCTAAGAATCACTTGGTCATATCCTACAACCGTCTGTTGTGTCAGAGAGCGATCTCGCTCATCACCGTTAACTAAAACGTTTAAGATCCCCTTCAGGGGTAAAAAATCTTAGCATGCTTGTCACATTTCAAAATATTCCACTTCATTCATTCGTCATAGTAAAAAATATCGAAAAACAACCCCTCGTTTTGCCATACATCGCCCCCGTCGAAATAGACATTTCTAGTATCCACCATGGCCAATCATAGCCTCGTTGTAACATACGTCAAGCGCTACCGGCTCTCTGTCTACAAACACGCTTTTATTTTAAAAAAATTAAAATAAAAAAAATAAAATGCATAGTTTTTGTTGGTCTTAGAGACTTGACATTTATTGTCAGGGTAGATGGGATAGGGATCTTTCATTTATGTCAAACAATTTTTTTGTCAACGTGTTAGTTTCCAAAATAGTTAAAATTCAAAATTTAAGGTTTTTCAAAAAATCTCAAAATATAAAAAAGTTTTATTATGAAAAAATAAAGGTTATAGAGTCCATTGGTTTGAACTACTGCACATCATTCTAGCATGTTTGGTTTTCAAACTATCGCCTACTTTTAAAAACAAAATTTTTCATTTTTTTTTCTTCAAAAATAAAACGAGTGGTCTATAGGAAAGAGGACATCAGCTCGAGTACAACGACACTTCATTTGTTAAAATCCGACCATCCGTTCGCCAATGATCACCAATGTTCGCGAGAAAGTAGGCTATCATTTTGTTTTTCCTCCTACACCCTTGAAACTTGCTACTCACCTAGAGGGCATACCCACCTTTCATTAACGTCAAACAAACTTTTTTCCAACATTCACCGTTTTCAAAATAGCGCCAATCCAAAAAAAAAAAACAAGAATTTTTCAAATAAAAAAAAACAACACACATTCTTAGCCAAGAGAACATCACCCCTTTCCTAAACAACACATCGTTCTAGCCTTACAAGCTCATTAAATATCACCAAAATGTTAAAAACGCACGTTTACCCCAAATTGCGTTTCCAAATTCCACCCATTGTAAAAAATAACCTCACCATCAAATAGAGGGGAAAAACACCATCTTAACGACCCCTCACTCGACCCTAGTCCTCCCCCACCACCAACTTTTTCCAACATAGCCATACGTATTCAAGCACACGCGCGATTATGGGTAGAACCGGCCTTATCCCACTACTACACAGTTTTAGTCCTAGAGGCTTGCAATTTATTTTGCGGGTAGAGGGGGTCAGGGCCATTCATTTATATCAAACAAATCTTTTTGTAAACTCTTTAGTTTCCAAAATATATGAATTTTAAATTACACTTATTTCAAAAAACACAAAAAATTAAAAAGTGTTATTATAAAGAATAAAGGACATAATGATCGTTCGTTTAAGCTATTGCACAACTTTCTATCATGTTTGGATTTTTAACTATCGTCTATTTTCATAAACAATTTTTTTTAAATATAACGAGTGGTCCTTAGCAAAGCCCCCGTCAGCTCGAGTCCAAAGACACCTCATTCGTGAATCTCCGACCACGGGTTCGGGAGTTATCGGCTCGCATTGGGAGTTTGGGGGGGGGGGGGGCATTTTAGCATTTCACCTAACATTAGATATACTACATTTAGCATTCACCGACAGTTGCATTACCAATACTGCAACTAAATAATTGTACATATTGCAAATATTTTTCACCTGTATTCTCAAACATAGATGGTTGGTTGGTTCTTAAGTTTAGGGGCTGCGACAACGCGGTCATGTGGCCCCGTGTACTTTGGGTGTGTGTAGAATCTGTCTGATAACCGGTGATAATTGTGATGACGGTATTAGTGTGTGTTATCTGTTTTTTAATTTAAGTACCGAAACTTAGAATTTTTCAAATAATTCCTGCTTTTGCCGCCAAGCACCACCGTCAACGACTACTAGACCGAGTTCAGAACTTAGCTACTAGACGCCACAGCAGTCGGCTCTTGGCAACGAACGTAGAAACCTGAGTGCGTTGTTTACATTCTTAACTTATCCAATTTAGCTTCACACAGGCGTAATTGGTGGAAGGTTCTTTAACATGCCATAAGTCTATGACATGGAACCGCCGGCTTTACTTCCCCACCGAAGGAAGGCATACTGAGGGATTTTTAACGCTCTCAAAAAATATCCGACGGCTTCGGCCGGGTTTGAACCCGCTAACTTGGGCATAGAAGCTCAGAATGCTACCGACTACGCCACCGAAACATAGATGTTATAGCCTAAGTGTAATGTATCTCATGAAGATCGCTTGACGATCGAAACTGGTCATCCTGGTGTATTTATTAATCTCATGTAATGTATAGTCGCCTCCGTAGCGTAGCGGTCAGCATGGTTAGCTGCCGCCCCGGAGGTCCTGGGTTCGATTCCCGGCTCTGCCACGAAATTTGAAAAGTGGTACTGTACCCGTATTACCTACCAATACCTGTTGAATCCCTGGATAACAGCTGGATCGTAGAACCTGAAAAATCCCCGGCTAGAAAAACCCCCAAGTTCTACCAACAGACACAGGGATAATAGGGCCACTCGAATACCTAACAGGATGTATTAAGACTGACCAAGGCTCAGAGAAAGAAAAGACTAGCTCAAAACACAAGAATTCTTCAAAAGGAAGAAAGAATCTCAAAGGTGTGGTAAACCCTAAAATACCCAGCGATGGCCCCCTTAATACACCCTTCCATCACCTCTATAAAGCATCACGCAATAATTAAAACCAAATAATAAATTAGTTTATTACAAGAATAAACATGACAAGAAATATAAATTTTGTCGATACCACGACCAATCAAAAATCTCATTAATTATACTGGATTGTCTTTCAGCTATGGAATATGGGAAAGGCTTCCAAAGTGAATTACCCATTATCTCAACTAACTTTTAGTTCTTTCAAAAATAAGGTATAATAATAATAATAATCGATCCCATAGGATAAGCACACACACACAAAATTATATGAATTGAATAAATTGGATTTATTTCGGTTCATTAACTGAATGAACATCTTACACAAAAATACCCTGATTATAACCAATAATCTTACACGACATTTTCAATAGCATTATATGGTCTTGTTATTTAATGATGAAATTAATATGGCATATTTACAGAATATACAAATTTACACAAAATTCTAGAATAATTTCGATTATTCTCCTCCCACTGACTTAATGTCACGACATTCACTTCTGCTTAAAATTGTTTAATTGTTTCACTTCTAACTTCAGGGTATTTCTGCCGAACAGTTAAGTTAAGCAAAAATTAATCATAGATTCAGCATTAAATAGTTATCGGTGATCCTTGTTAAACATACATGTTTTGGCAAATTCGTTAAAATTTTACTGGAACTATTGAACTGGATATCCACTCAAGAGCCTTAACAATAATGCTCAGAAAAATATTAATCTTCACACAGGCATTACTTCACGATAATAACAGCGATAAAGTCACCTATGACAAAATCTTAACCATACTAGGTTAAATACAACGCCTCTCTGGGTTGAAACCTCATTCAATCTAATCTTGATTGGCACACGATGCTCAATTTTCAACAAGAAAATTTGCTTCGCAAAGCACTGTATCAAAATGCTTAAACACAAGAGCATTATTCCTAATACATGCCTCTTAAAATCTAACATGCACCTATAATTGGAGCCTTACTGTTTTAAATCCACAATTATGAAAATCAGCTGTTTATAATAAAAGCCTGAACTCGTGCTCAGAAAAATAATTTGATTCTGTAACAGATTATTAATAAAGCCTAGTGGATTCCAGAAATACTCCACCTATTTTTAGAAAACTTGCCTTACATTGATGTATTACAATATTCATAGTTCTTAAACGTATGACTTATAGTAAGTCATTCCTGGGATTATCCTCGCAAATTTGGATGTCGTTCAAATACCCTCTTAATAGAGAAAAACTATTGCACCAAAGGCAATGATATCGATTTAATCCAATGTTAACTTCATACAAGAAGAAAAGTATAACACTCCCAACCACTGAAAACTGAGGTTGTAAAAGCGATTTATAAAAATAAATCCAATCTCAAAATAAGATCTTTCCTGAATTTCCCGAACGCGAAAATGTCGGTGGATTAGTTCTACAGCATGGATCTAGGTTAACTACAGAGGCTAAGCAACTAATGACCCATTAGTCAATCCACTTCGAAAATCACGCTCAAAAAATACAAGTTAAATCTGTTAATAAACTGAAGAAAAATAGTCTCCAGACTCGAAGTGACAATCAGAATAACAGGATCCGAAAACTTCCTAATATCTTTATAATAATAAGGAAAGAAAAATTCTCCTCAAAGAATAACATAATCCAAGCGAAAGTGCTTAAAGAACAATGCACTAGAATATGTAAACCTCAGTCAGAGTTCTCAATGCCGCTTTAAAAAATTGCGTTACCAAAATATTCTTACACAAAAATCTGGAGATCTTCCTCCTACAGTGACTTTTCGACATATAAGGATGAGCATATCAGTTTAAATACTGTAAAATACTATTGAAATTTTAAATTTATCAATCAAAATACAAAAAGGATGCACTCATTTTTATGAGTCAAAATCCTGGCATCATCGAAGGTCAGCTTCGAAATAGGCATCGAACCTGCACTTTCTACTCAACCATTTAATCTACAAAAATCAAAATATGGCAATGTGTGATTGTTCACATGTCCACGCTACACTACTGTAACAGGTTGAAGTGATCTGTACCTTTGGCGAATCTGGATGAGGGAAAAAAACGATATCGTTAGCCATACTAGGCTCCAGACCAACACAAAACATGTCGGACTCCAACTGGATCTCCAGAGAACGAACCATGGTCCTCCTAGGCTCGAACATCTCCAGACCGGTCGACAGATCCCAATATATCCTGGCGATATCTTTCCACACGCATTAGAATACCGATGGCTTAACCGCAAACAGTTCATCAACTCGTCACGAAGCGAGAGTGAACTCGAACAGCCGTAAATATTTCCAATATAAAAATGCGGATGTGACCCAGTTCACACGAGTCCACGCGGCCCCTTGCATTACGAAACTCGCTTGTACACTTCATGGTAAATGAATGTTGCTGCAAAACTGTTCCCGCTACCACTCTGCTAATGCAGTATTCCTATTGTAATCTAGCCTACCATCGTAATGGATATAGGCTTCATTGTATTCCTTCCCTCTGACACCTTGCTTAAGAATGTGCTTTTCTTAAAGAAGTATAGCCACTGTTAAAAGTTTGAATCAGCTCTAGGCTGCATTTTCATGAAGGTTTACAAGCGGAGTGTTACGATATAATACACCCGAGCTGGCGGTCGGGATTATGAAAGTATTCTTCCGCATGGTCCGTTAGTGGCGGCGGACACACGGTCGCAAAGATAAACATAATACATGTTTAAAACCATGTCTGATCCCCCTTAAGCAAGTCTCTACTCCACGTAGAATGCTGAACGAACCAGCGTATAAACTTCGGCACGCTCACACGTTTTGAAAATCCCGTTAACTGGCGACTTCACATTCACTATTGCCAGGGTTATTACTGCACGTTTTCAGTTTCACAAGTACCGGCTCTCCACACGAGGTCGCTTGAGCAAGATATCCGCTTCCCCCATTCCTCTATACGCCACGAGTCGATATAAATATATCGCAGTCGAAGTATAATCACTAGTGACTTAACAGATCTTCTTCTGTTTTTCATACTTGCTTTGTAATAGCTTTCTGCCATGGAAATATGCATACAGACATAAATAGCAGTCATTACATATAGCGCTAAATATACTTTAATTCGTATTAATCATTCTCAGGTGAATCGATCGATATAATGTTAGACAATGTCAACAAGATTATTATCGATGACCTTCGGGCTTCTCGACGGAAATACGAGCTCTACCGATCCATTCTTGATAGCAGAACTTTTGCTTGCTGTAGACAAGCTGTTATGATAGACTTCAGTGGCTAGCTTGAAGGTTACAGGGCGTTCCAAAATACTGTATCCATATCTGTACTTAAGACCTTTAGGAATAATGATGCATTTTCCCTTTGATACCTTAAATAAAAGTCTCCTCAGCTTTTATTTACACCATTCCAGGTAATCTCGGCATATGTAGCATTATTCAGTCAACACTCAGACTATCTTTTTCACATATCTTTTCAGGTTTTTTTTGCGTTGAAACGACCTATCGTTTCTCTTTCATTTAGGCTTACTACTTCATAACAATTATTTCCGAACGACCTAGCGATTTTATAGGGTCCGTGGAAGACATAGGAGAACTTGGTGAATTGCTTCTTAGCAACATCTGCTTTTGTCGGTTTCTTGACGAGAATCATCTCGTTTACTCTCATCGGTAGCCGATATCTTTTATTTCTGATCCGTTTATGCCGCTTCTCGGCTGCATCCATCAAGCTTTCTCTAGCTGAATTAATTCTTTTTGGACTGTAGGCTCCCTGTACTTAGGCAGAAATCTCACGATCTCTGTCCAGGCTCTTTCTGGCCTCCTATTATGGTGTACAACCATGGGTATGTCGGATAAGCTCTCATGGAATGTGGAATTCATGCAGCTTTCCATGAGTGGGATGAACTTTACCCAGCTTGCATGATCCTCAGGACAGTAAATTCTCGCGAACTTGCTAATTTCTGCCATCACACGTTCCGAGACGTTAGATTCCGGATATCTAACGCTAGAAAACACGTGCTTGACACCAAGCCTAATCATGGCATTCTCAAAATCCATCGAAGTAAATTGAGCTCCGTGATCCGATAGGAGAGTTACAGGTTTTCCCGCCTTTGGAAACGCACTGTTTTCAAGACGGCTAAGGACTTGGGCTGTAGTGGCCTGCTGCATAGGGTCGAGAGTCACGTACTTTGAGAATACATCGAGCGTGACTAGGAGAAACTGGTTTCCCCTAGCCCCCTTCGGGCAAGGACCGAAGATACCGCAAGCCATTAGCTTTCTCGGCCTTTCTGGAATAATGGCTCGAGGTCTCTCTTTTGATAACACCGACGGGTGTTTCCCTCGTTGGCACTCCTGGCATGATCTGATAATGGCTGCTATAGTGCCCCGCATCTTGGTCCAGGTGAATGTCTCCAATAACGTTCTGAACAATTTGTCGATACCCCCATGGCCAATGGGGTACTTGAAGTCTCTAATCAAGCCAGGTTTATCATACCCATTAATCAGTTTAGGAGGGACTACAATTCTAATTTTCGTCCTCTCTCGGTCAACGTATTTACAAACGACATCATCACACACCAGGAATTTCTCAGAGCGCTTCCTAGTCTGCTCGTAGTCAGGATCGGTATGGTCCATTGCACCTCTCAAAAACCTGTACATATGTATAGTTGGGGTGTGTCTCTTCTGTGACACCGCTATCTTCTTTAGCTTCTCCAGGGTGAGTTCTTGTTCCCTCTCCAACTGTACAGTGTTAATCTCGATCTTACTAACTGGATTTCTTGAGAGTGCATCCGCGAACAGATTATCCTTTCCAGGCTGATGCACGATGGTGGCGTTGAACTGCTGGAGAAACAATGTCCACCTCGTCAATCTGTCACTGGAAAGGTCGATTTGCATCATAAACCGAAGCGCTCTGTGATCCGTGATAATGACCACTCGATGTCCTATCAGAAGCTTCTTCCACTTTTGAAGAGCAGATATGAATGCCAAACTTCGAGCTCAGAGGTGAAATAATTCTTTTCGTGTTCCTGCAGCTTTCTGCTGTGGAAGTCCAAATAGTGCTTCCTCCCATCCTCGTCCTTTTGATTGAGGACAGCACTAATACCAATTTTTGAAGCATCAGACTCGATATAAAATAACCGATCAAACTCGGGATATTCCAGTTTAATTCAATTTTGGAGCATGAGCTTGGCCTCTTCAAATGCCCTATTCGTTTCCTCTGTCCATTTCCATTTATTATTTTTCTTTAATGCCTCATAA
The DNA here is from genome assembly GCA_946902985.2 of Meconema thalassinum. Taxonomy (NCBI): domain Eukaryota; kingdom Metazoa; phylum Arthropoda; class Insecta; order Orthoptera; family Tettigoniidae; genus Meconema; species Meconema thalassinum. The sequence continues at coordinate 181,827,171 of OX336395.1, forward strand.
AATGGGGCCATAGTAGTTGAGTATCCCGGACAGAGGCTACTCAAGAACTGGCACATACCCAGAAACTCACGGAGCTGCTTTACTTTTACGGGACGAGGAAATCTTGAAATGGCGTCTATCTTCTTCAAGTTTGGGTGATACCCAAACTGATCAATTGTATGGCCTAGGAACTTGATAGATTCATGCATGAATGGACACTTATGCATGTTGACCTTAATATTGGCCTCTCTTAAATTCTCAAATAGCTGTTTCAAGTGCACAAGATGTTCTTGAACATTAGCTGAAGAAATTATCAAGTCATCGATATAGCAAATAACGTTACGTTTCACGCTTTCGGTTAATTTGCTATCAAGAGCTCTGATCAAGGCCGGACCGCTATTCACCATTCCAAAAGGAACGCGACAGAAAACATACGTGGTCTGATCAAATAAGAACCCGGTGTATTGCCGGCTATCTTCCTCCAGCTCTACTTGATAGAAGGAAGCGGTTAGGTCTAGGACGCTGAAACATGCTTTACCTTTGAACTTTTTCAAAAGTTCTCTAATTTTTGGTGGACGGTCAGTTTCTAACATGATTCTCGTGTTGATCTTCCTGGCGTTTAAACAAAGCCTGAGTTGTCCGTTCGCTTTCTTTACCACAGATATCGGATTCAAATACGAAGAAGCTTGTTTTTAGCCTATTTTCAATTTTGAAAAAATAGGCTTATGAGATCACCTTTTGTCCGTGTGTGTGTGCGTGTGTGTGTGTGTGATTCGTGTGTGTGTCCCCCCTAATAAAATCTAAACGGCTGGAGCGATGTCAATGAAACTGGGAAAGTTCATAGCACTATTCCCGTCGACCTCGACCGTGCCCTTCAAATTTTGTTACGACTCACCAATCCAACATGGCGGCTGTGCGAAATATTTCACCAGCATTCAATATCTCCGAAACTATTACCGATATTACCCTGACATTTTCTATGGTGATAGAGGGAACTACTATAAGTTCACTTATGTGACTTTTGAAAACCTGGTAACTACAAAACCAACATGGCGGCCAAGCGAATTTGCGACTTTTAAATAGATGTTTCTCGCGATTTGACCAACCAAACGCAATGAAACTTGGTACAGTATATGCTTATATACATTGTAATGCACCGACATCTAACTTCGTTCAATTGTTTACATAATCACAAGATGGCGGATGTGCGAAATATTTCACCGGCGTTCTATATCTCTGAAACTATTAGCGGTAAAACCCTGAAATTTTGTACGGAGATAAAGGGCACTACTGGAAGTCCATCTATAAGACTTTCAAAAACCGGTTAACAACAAAACGAACATGGCGGCCAAGCGAATTTGAAAATTTTAAATAGACCTTTCTCGCGATTTAATGTTCCAAGCGCACTGAAACCTGGCACAGGAAATATGTATACACAATGTAATCCACTGGTATCTAATTTAGTTCAATTGTTTACATAACCTCAAGATGGCGGCAGTGCGAATTTTAAAATTAAGATTTTATTTATTGTGATGTAGTCATGCGATCGAAGTGAAAGTTTGAATAATGAACCTACGCAATAATTTTCCTTTAATGGTACATGACTCTATGGCCTATACATTAACAATCCAACATGGCGACCATCCGAAATATTTAGACGATACTGAATATCTACGAATCTATTTTAGCAATCAAACTGCATTTTTTAATGTTCATAGGGGCTATGAACTTAAGTTCACCTATAGGACTTTAAATAACCTGGTGATCACAAATCCAACATGGCGGTGACGCGAATTATAAATATTCACATGGACGTTTCTCGCAATTTAACCATCCGCGTGCAGTGAAACTTGGTACAGTAAATCCTTATACGAATGTTAATCCACTGGCATCTAATTTATTTCAATTGTTTCCATAACCTCAAGATGGCAGCTGTAAAAAATTTTAAAATCTCCTTGTTTTTTCTTGTGTCCTAATTATGCGATTGAATTTTGAATACTACACGTTCACAATAATCTGCATGTAACAGTACATAACTCTAGGACCTTCATATATAAAATCCAACATGGCGACCATCCGAAATTTTTAGTCGGTTCTCAATATCTACGAATCTATTACAGCAATCAAACTGAAATTGTGTATGTTGATAGTGGCAATTAACATAAGTAGGATATATGAAAATAGGCTGTATAGTTCTTCACGGAACTACTTGTTTTATTATACCATCTCTCTCCATTTTATCCATAATCTCTTTGACCTCATCATGGTATTTTTCTGGGATAGGATAAAGCTTGGCTTGGTAAGGGGATTCATCTATTAGCCTAATCTGGTACGTGAAGTCTCTAATCAAGCCAGGTTTATCATCGACGATGTCCGCAAATTGACAAATCAAGTCGTCAAATTCTTCTTTCACGTTTTTAAATCCCTCGGATTTCAAGGTATATTGTTCCCTCTCTTGCTCGGTTTCTTCAACTACGTGATCCAGGATTTCCATTCTAGGGATATCTCTGTTAATTTCGTTTCCATCCATTTCTTCCATCACTACATCCTCTGTACTTTCTTCCTTGAATCTTATTATTCCTTTGTCCATGTCGATGATTGCCCTAGCTTGTGTAATAAAATCAATCCCATGTATGACGTCAAAATTAATATTCTTAACGACAACGATAATATGTTCATAACTTCTCTCATTGATCCAGAATTTCATTAGAATTTGCACTTTGCATTTCATAGTTTTATCCTTAAGTATCCCACGAATTTTTTTTGGAGATGCTGGAAGAATGGTAAATTGGTTTTCTGGTTTCAATCTCTCGAAACAGTCCTCATCAACTATTGAGATCATAGCACCTGTGTCCATCAGAGCTTTACAGTGTTGTAGACCAATTTGTATATTAATAACGGGAAGTTCAACTACCCTTCCTCTCGGTTTCGTTTCTGGTTCAAATAGAAGATCTTCGTCAGTAGCTTCAAAAATTTCAAAAATCGTGATAACAGAGGAATGCGTGGCAACGTCAGTCATTAATTTCGCCTGGAAATTGGCGTTTTTTCTAGATCCGGAGCTCTTTCTGAACTCCGACCTTCTCTGCTAGTTCTGGGTTGTGACTTATCTGGATTTTCATCCTTTCTTTCCTTCGATTTTCTTCGTCCAACCTCAGTGGACTTATCTCGCCCTCTCTTGAGCATACCCTGTTGCACTTTCTTATCGGACGCCTCCGTTCGATAATTGTTGTATCTTGAGTACCCTTGATTTTGTCTCTTATCTCTGTTGTCACGGGTATCTCTATCATCCCTATTATATCTGTTATCTCGATTATTTTGATCATCTCTGTAATTCCTGTTATAAGGCGTTTCTCGGTGATCATTCCGGTTTCGATCATTATCTCTTCGATAGAAATTTCTCTCCTCGTAGCGACGTTGACATGGCCTCTCCTGGGCGTCCCTACGTTGGTTTTCCCATCTCCTCTCTTCCTGATGGGTATTTCTAATAGGACCCATTCTATCATCTCTTCTTTGCTCAAAACGATCCGTCTGCTGTGTACGGTTCATCATTACCGCGTTTACAACTTTCGGTTCCTGCCTGGCATTTTTGACTATGGTAGGTTACGTCATCATACTCATGTGATCTAATTGACGTAACAAGTCATCTAACGACGTTAAAGATGATACTCCGGAAGAAATAATTGATCTCCTTACTTCCGCAGGATCCTGCTTCAAGGAGTTCTTCTTGGGTTAACGGCGGCTGGAGAAAACGAAGTTTTGCTAACTGACACGCAAAGTACTCAGCATAGCTGGTTGGTCCTGTACTGGAGTACTTGCGTGAATAGACTTCCGATCTCACATTTTGTTGGACCTCGATCGACCAAAATCTTTGTATGAAGGCCTCCGAAAACTGTTCAAAATTGTTAAATGTGTAACGAAAGGCCCTGAACCATTTTAACGGAGCATCGGTAAGAAACCTTTCCACCATACGTAGCTCACGCTCACGTGGCACACGTGACTCCAAAAAGTAATCTCTTAATGCCCTCACAAATTCGATCGGTGTCATTCTATCCAGATTGCTAAACTTCCTAGGTTTGTCATCAATGTTTCTTATTATGGTTACATTCGGTGTCCTTTCTATTGATCTCGAAGTATAATCATCCACGCCTACGTTGGGGTTCGGAGAACTAAACGTCTCCCTGCTTGTTCGAATGGGACTCGGATGTTTCATTTGACTGAGTTGAACGTTGGGTTCGTTATTGGGAGATTCCTGCATCATCCTTACCCTACTATCAGGTACTATCACTTCAGGTTGTTCAACCACAACTCTAAAATCGGACTGTAAAAGTGATCGCAATTGATCTTTTAGCGTATCTAAATTGATATGCCCCTCTAGATTAATTTGCTCGAAACCCTTTCTAATTTCATTAATCTCGGAAGTTTTCTTCTCCCTGACCTCATTTAACTCTATCTTACATTGGTCGACTTTAGTTTCAACAGTATTAATACATTTCTCTAAATCGGATATGTTATTAATCTGTGTATTTTGAATTCCATCCATTCTTTTTCTTAGATCTTCCCTAACATTTATTATGTCTTTGCTATTAGTTGCAAGACCAGTGGCAAGTTTGGATTCTAACTTAGATTTCTCAACTTTAACACATTCCTCATTAATTTTCATGATATCTTTACGAAATGTTACAATATTATCTCTTATGATCCCCTTCAAATCTATGTCAAAATCATCCCTGAGAAGTTTCGTATGATCTGTGACTTGAGCTCGGAGTGTCCCCATTTCACATTTCAACTGCTCCAGGCTATTCTGGGTCTGATTAGTGTCATGGGAAAACTGTAGCTGAAGTGCTTCTAATTTTTTTTACTAAGCTTCACACTTTTTTCAAAGTCTAGTCTAATCTCAACTTGAAACACTTTACTTGATTTTTCTAGCTCCATTAACTTAACCTCCGTCTGATTTTGACTAGATTCGATTTTTCGGACCTCTAACTCCATTTTATTTTTGGCTGGATTCAATTTGATTTACATTATTCTGAATATTAGCCTACTTTCGATTTTTGCAAAAAATGAAAGTAGACTTATGAGATCACTACAGGGCGAAAAAAAGTGTGTCTGTCTGTGTGTGTGCATGTGTGTGAGTCTGTGTGTGTGTGTGTGAGTGTGTGTACTCAGAATGTCTGTCCCCCCTATCAATTCGAACACGGTGAGCGCAAATTGAACGAAATTTGGTACAAAGGTAGCACTAGCAGAGGACACCTCAGTGTCATGTTTTATATCGCCGCCATCTTGACGGAAACGTAATGGCGGCCACACAAATATTCAAAGCTTAAATCAAATTACGATTAACCTAATCATCCGATCTCTACCAAATTTTGCATCAACATACCATTATGGAGGGAGCATCCTTTGACCAAACTAATAGGTCATTAGCCTAATATTTTGCGGATGGCGGCCATCTTTGTGTGAAAATTGATTCCCCTATTAATTCGAACACGGTGAAACCGTATGGAACGAAATTTGGTACAGAGGTAGCACTAGAAAAGGCCACCTCAGTGTCATGTTTTATATCACCGCCATCTTGACGGAAACGTAATCGCGGCCACCCAAATGTTAAAGACTAAAATGTAATTACGACCAACCTAATAATCTAGTCTCTCCCAAATTTTGCAACAACAAATCTTTATGTGGGAAGCATATTCTGACCAAACTGCTAGATCATCACCCCAATAGTTTGCAGATGGTGGCCAAGTATGTGTGCAAATCGATTCCCCCTATCAATTCAAACACGGTGAAACCGAATTGAACGAAATTTGGTACAGAGGTAGCACTAGCAAAAGACACCTCAGTGTCATGTTTTACATCGCCGCCATCTTGACGGAAACCCAAATGCTAAAAGCTTAAATCAAATTTCGACCATCCTAATAATTTGATCTCTACCGGATTTTGCAACAACATGCCTTTTTGTGGAAAGCATCTTATGACTGACTACAAGGTCATCAGCCCAATAGTTTGCAAATAGCGGCCATGTATGTGTGCAAATCCATTCCCCAGATCAATTCAAACACGGTGAATGATTTTTTTTACAGAGGTAGCACTAGCAAAGGGCACCTCATATTCATGTTTAATATCCCTATAGCACGTTGTATTTCAACAAGCTACTACAACCAACATTCAATTATACTCCTTGAAAAGGACAAAGAGTTATAACAACACCCAAGCATTTAGGAGAAAGTAGGCTATATGTTCTTTACTGAACATCTTGTTTTTGACTTGGGACAGAATCTCTTTTTGACTGGATTCTATTAATCCCACATCTGTTCTTAAATCATTGATTTGGGATTGCATAATCCTTACATTAGAGTTAACATCCTTTACTGTTTCATCAATTCCCTTTGGACTAGTCTGAACATTGTTAAGATCTGTTTGCATTGAAGTTTGACTATTTTGCATTGATGTTTGACTATTCTGCATTGATGTTTGACTAGTTTGGATATTGTCAATGTCAAGTTGCATTCTTTCTTGGCCAACCTGTACCACGCCAACATTAGCTCGTAGTGAACTGATATCTAGTTGTGTTTTTCTAATATCGTCCTGGATATCTTCGATATTAGATTCTACACTGGTAACCTTCTTTTCTACTCTTTTAGAACTATCTTTGATAGCCTTCAAGGAGGATTGCATAGTATCAATTTCCCCCCTGATACCCTCAGCAACTGCATCTTTTATCAATCCCTGATTTTGAATAACAGTTTCGGACATATGGTCTAATGCAGATTTAGTTTAGACCTTAATATTTTCTATGTCCTGATTCAAATTATCCATTTTATTTTGAATAATTTCAAACATCTTCTTACTGTAACGTCACCAACAGTCACCATGTTACCTTCAGACATGCTTCACTACACTTCACAAGAAATAAGAATACCACACCAACAAAGCACAGCGAGAACATCTACAAACAACCACCATTTACCATACATGCTCATCATTATTGTGTGGCATTGCCTTAAAATAAGCTTTTGTCTAAATACGAAGTGCCCAATTTGATTTGGGATCGCCTATATACAAGTGCGTGTTGGTTTATATCGGTGAAGGTCTATGATTCTACCATTACTCAAATTTAAATTTGTTACAAACACTTCTATTTTTAATGATGTCAGCAATGATCATCAGCCGGAAACAAGTAGAACAAATTATTAACAGAGCGTGTGGCACCACTCCAATACATAAAATACAAAATATAATAATGGTTGCAATACCACTTGTAAGTCAAGTAGCTCGAGTATCCTCGTAATTGCTTTGTTCCATAGGAATTCCAATAGTTCGTGCCAAAATATTGGTTCACCATTATTTTATTGCCTTGATTCATGGTCACACAGGAAACACGGTGTTCCAATTCGTGATCTGTGTTACATGATCATAAAACTAATTTCCACATTGTACTTTCAGTTTCAATTTTGGCAGAATTATGGCATTCAACTCCCTGGTATTCGCTCTGGTATTCCAGTTTTTCGAAGCCCCTGAGCTGGGCGCCACCTAATGTACCCGTATTACCTACCAATAACAGTTGAATCCCTGGATAACAGCTGGATCGTAGATCCTGAAAAATCCCCGGCTAGAAAAACCCCCAAGTTCTACCAACAGACACAGGGATAATAGGGACACTCGAATACCTAACAGGATGTATTAAGACTGACCAAGGCTCAGAGAAAGAAAAGACTAGCTCAAAACACAAGAATTCATCAAAAGGAAGAAAGAATGTCAAAGGTGTGGTAAACCCTAAAATACCCAGCGATGGCCCCCTTAATACACCCTTCCATCACCTCTATAAAGCATCACGCAATAATTAAAACCAAATAATAAATTAGTTTATTGCAAGAATAAACATGACCAGAAATATAAATTTTGTCGATACCACGACCAATCAAAAATCTCATTAATTATACTGGATTGTCTTTCAGCTATGGAATATGGAAAAGGCTTCCAAAATGAATTACCCATTATCTCAACTAACTTTTAGTTCTTTCAAAAATAAGGTATAATAATAATAATAATCGATCCCATAGGACAAGCACACACCAAAAAAATATATGAATTGAATAAATTGGATTCATTTCGGTACATTAACTGAATGAACATCTTACACAAAAATACCCTGATTATAACCAATAATCTTACACGACATTTTCAATGGTCTTGTTATTTAACGATGAAATTAATATGGCATATTTACAGAATATACAAATTTTTCAAAATTCGAGAATAATTTCGATTATTCTCCTCCCACTGACTTAATGTCACGACATTCACTTCTGCTTAAAATTGTTTAATTGTTTCACTTCTAATTTCAGGGTATTTCTGCCGAACAGTTAAGTTAAGCAAAAATTAATCATAGATTCAGCATTAAATAGTTATCGGTGATCCTTGTTAAACATGCATGTTATGGCAAAGTCGTTAAAATTTTACTGGAAATATTGAACTGGATATCCACTCAAGGGTCTTAACAATAATGCTCAGAAAAATATTAATCTTCACACAGGCATTACTTCACGATAATAACAGCGATAAAGTCACCTATGACAAAATCTTAACCATACTAGGTTAAATACAACGCCTCTCTGGGTTGAAACCTCATTCAATCTAATCTTGATTGGCACACGTTGCTCAATCTTCAACAAGAAAATTTGCTTCGCAAAGCGCTGTATCAAAATACTTAAACACAAGAGCATTATTCCTAATACATGCCTCTTAAAATCTAACATGCACCAATAATTGGAGCCTTACTGTTTTAAATCCACAATTATGAAAATCAGCTGTTTATAATAAAAGCCTGAACTCGTGCTCAGAAAAATAATTTGATTCTGTAACAGATTATTAATAAAGCCTAGTGGATTCCAGAAATACTCCACCTATTTTTAGAAAACTTGCCTTACATTGATGTATTACAATATTCATAGTTCTTAAACTTATGACTTATAGTAAGTCATTCCTGGGATTATCCTCGCAAATTTGGATGTCGTTCAAGTACCCTCTTAATAGAGAAAAACTATTGCACCAAAGGCAATGATATCGATTTAATCCAATGTTAACTTCATACAAGAAGAAAAGTATAACACTCCCAACCACTCAAAACTGAGGTTGTAAAAGCGATTTATAAAAATAAATCCAATCTCAAAATAAGATCTTCCCTGAATTTCCCGAACGCGAAAATGTCGGTGGATTAGTCCTACAGCATGGATCTAGGTTAACTACAGAGGCTAAGCAACTAATGACCCATTAGTCAATCGACTTCGAAAATCACGCTCAGAAAATACAAGTTAAAACTGTTAATAAACTGAAGAAAAATAGTCTCCAGACTCGAAGTGACAATCAGAATAACAGGATCCGAAAACTTCCTAATATCTTTATAATAATAAGGAAAGAAAAATTCTCCTCAAAGAATAAGATAATCCAAGCGAAAGTGCTTAAAGAACAATGCACTAGAATATGTAAAACTCAGTCAGAGTTCTCAATGCCGCTTTAAAAAATTGCGTTACTAAAATATTCTTACACAGAAATCTGGAGATCTTCCTCCTACAGTGACTTCTCGACATATAAGGATGAGCATATCAGTTTAAATACTGTAAAATACTATTGAAATTTTAAATTTATCAATCAAAATACAAAAAGGATGCACTCATTTTTATGAGTCAAAATCCTGGCATTATTGAAGGTCAGCTTCGAAATAGGCATCGAACCTGCACTTTCTACTCAACCATTTAATCTACAAAAATCAAAATATGGCAATGTGTGATTGTTCACATGTCCACGCTACACTACTGTAACAGGTTGAAGTGATCTGTACCTTTGGCGAATCTGGATGAGGAAAAAAAAACGATATCGTTGGCCATACTCGGTTCCAGACCAACACAAAACATGTCGGACTCCAACTGGATCTCCAGAGAACGAACCATGGTCCTCCTAGGCTCGAACATCTCCAGACCGGTCGACAGATCCCAATATATCCTGGCGATATCTTTCCACACGCATTAGAATACCGATGGCTGAACTGCAAACAGTTTATCAACTCGTCACGAAGCGAGAGTGAACTCGAACAGCCGCTAAATATTTCCAATATAAAAATGCGGATGTGACCCATTTCACACGAGTCCACGCGGCCCCTTGCATTACGAAACTCGCTTGTACACTTCATGGTAAATGAATGTTGCTGCAAAACTGTTCCCGCTACCACTCTGCTAATGCAGTATTCCTATTGTAATCTAGCCTACCATCGTAATGGATATAGGCTTCATTGTATTCCTTCCCTCTGACACCTTGCTTAAGAATGTGCTTTTTTTAAAGAAGTATAGCCACTGTGAAAAGTTTGAATCAGCTCTAGGCTGCATTTTCATGAAGGTTTACGAGCAGAGTGTTATGACATAATACACCCGAGCTGGCGGTCGGGATTATGAAAGTATTCTTCCGCATGGTCCGTTAGTGGCGGCGGACACACGGACGCAAAGATAAACATAATACATGTTTAAAACCATGTCTGATCCCCATTAAGCAAGTCTCTACTCCACGTAGAATGCTGAACGAACCAGCGTATAAACTTCGGCACGCTCACACGTTTTGAAAATCCCGTTAACTGGCGACTTCACTTTCACTATTGCCAGGGTTATAACTGCACGTTGTCAGTTTCACAAGTACCGGCTCTCCACACGAGGTCGCTTGAGCAAGACATCCGCTTCCCCCATTCCTCTATACGCCACGAGTCGATATAAATATATCGCAGTCGAAGTATAATCACTAGTGACTTAACAGATCTTCTTCTGTTTTTCATACTTGCTTTGTAACAGCTTTCTGCCATGGAAATATGCATACAGACATAAATAGCAGTTATTACATATAGCGCTAAATATACTTTAATTCGTATTAATCATTCTCAGGTGAATCGATCGATATAATGTTAGACAATGTCAACAAGATTATTATCGATGACCTTCGGGCTTCTCGTCGGAAATACGAGCTCTACCGATCCATTCTTGATAGCAGAACTTTTGCTTGCTGTAGACCAGCTGTTATGATAGACTTCAGTGGCTAGCTTGAAGGTTACAGGGCGTTCCAAAATACTGTATCCATATCTGTACTTAAGACCTTTAGGAATAATGGTGCAGTACGAGGACTGGAACGGGGTCTACTCAGCCTGGGGTGGCCCAGATGAGTAGAGGGGGTTCGATTCCCCCTCAGCCATCCTCGAAGTGGTTTTCCGTGGTTTCCCACTGCGTCTTCGGGCAAATGCCGGGATGGTCCCTTCTTCAAGGCCACGGCCGCCTCCTTCCCTCTTCCTTGCCTATCCATCCTCACCATCCCTTACCTTCCCTCATGAGGCCCCTGTTCGCTTTGCAGGTGAGGCCGTCTGGGCGAGGTGCCAATCCCACCTCACCAGTTGTATCCCTTCCGATTCGATGTACCCAGCTCTAGGACACTGCCCGTTGAGGCGGTAGTGGTGAGTTCCCTCGCTGAGTCCGTGCGTTCCACCAACCTGGAGGGTAAAACGACTAAAAAAAAAGTAATTTATTTGGTGGCGCTGCAGGGTATGAGAACATGTGTTTAAAACATTGTAAGTATTGAAATTGGCCAAAATAACTGTAGTAATGGAATCTGGAGATGATATAGTAATAGATGTTCACTCGTCCGCTGGCGTAGACCCACCATCCCGCCCCAATAGGAGCACGACTTATATAATTGAAATTGCTGCCCTGACTGCCATCTTTGTGAAGGAGTCCATAATGCCAACCCCACGCATTCGGAACTATATCGCATGTGGCAGACCAATGGTTTTGCCTAGACCAATATTTTCGTGCAGACCAATGGTGGGCCGCGTTAGCTAATAGATAACACCCCTGGTTATTGGCACGCACAGTGGGGAACTCACGCATCAATAATCTTCATCCAGGCCAATGGTTTTGCCTATTATTTCATTATTCATGTTGGCAACGTGTCACGTGGGTATGGCGTGGTGTCCGGGGTGAATGTAAAATGGCCGATCTTGTTCAAATGAACACGACCAATAATGCTTTATTTACGTTAAAGGTAATTATTTCCGGTGCAGCAGTGGCAATTGAAATTGTAAAACGACTCCCAACAACTCCGAGAAAGGTTTGTGAATCACAAATACTACATTTTCAATAATATACCTTGTTAAAGGTTACGAAAAGGCATGTTCTCACAGTCTGCAGAATTAGTATTTATTTCAGGATTAGGGCATAACGTGCTCTTTTTTGGGTACATTCGTGTTGACCGACTGAAAAGCACCAAACTTTTGTTTACTTAGGCAACACCGAAAAATGGCTTCAAACCTCACAATGTTCTTTCCGATAATTACTTCGTATGTTTATTTTTCGCACAGCACTATCTTTATCTGCAGATGGTTCTAATAATAACCCCTGGCACTACAGCCCATGAAGGGCCAAGGCCTACCAAGCGACCGCTGCACAGCCATTTGGCCTACAAATATTGGGGTGACGCGTAATCAGCGCATCGGGTTCCCTCAGCCGTTAATCTTGGTTTTCGTGATCGGGGCGCTGCCTCACTGTCAGACAGCAACTCAATTGTCCTCACGAGGCTGAGTGCACCCCGTTCGAGCCCTCAAGTCAGTTTCTAAAATCCCTGACGGTGCCGGGAATCGAACCCACAAGCAAGGTTCACTATGGTATATTTCTATGAATGTTTTGATGCACTGTATGTTATTGGCTCTCGACGCCATTGCGATTGAAACTCGCGAGCCAACTTGGCACTTTTCTATGCACTCGAAACTGAACTGATATGACGCTACACACGCTCCGGTTTGCCTGCACAGGCGTGTCGAATGCTTTTTCAATTGTGTTCAGGCGGCCTGTTCAGGTGACAATACCTGCGCAGTTTTATCATCCACAAGCCCCGGCAGACCTGCACAGGAACGTGTGTAGCGGCCTTATTAGGGCCTGTTTTTCAATCGCTGGGCAAAGTTCGGAGTAGCGTACTTCCAGCATTAAACGCCATATTGGGGTTTTCAATCGCTAGGCAGCGCTGCCATGGGCATAAATGTGGTGGGTAAATTGGCCATATTTACTCGGTGCTATTTGTGCTGGATAAGCATTAAACCTTCGGAATAGTGACACTCCGTAGTTGATTTGTTTTTCTCCTACCAGCTGTGAACACTTAATGATTTGTATCATGGATTTGTATTCTAATCTTATGAATCTTTACTTCATGGCTTGTTTTCGTTTATCGAAAAGTGCTGTGATGGCTGCACTAGAATTATCAGCTTCGGTACGCACACAGGTGATGACATTATTGTATACATTATACGCTAATAGAAAATTAAAAATTTCCAAGTTCTCGTATACTCCACAGCTTGGACATTCTTAAAATTGTCACTTATCTTGTAATTTCCGCTCTGTTTTCATACCGGTACTATGATGAATGCATAGATGGAATTGGAGATATGCTACTGTCACACTTGTTTCAACAAGCATCACATATTAAGTTATTGTATATTGTAAATTAAGAGGAGGGATAAAACCGTAGTCTCTAGCCTATCTATAGACTACTAGAAATGATGTTCAATACAATCAGATCACGCTTGCTGCAACATATTGTAATACAATTTAGATAAATCGTTATTTCATCTAGATTCTGTTAAAATGACACCTTATGATATGATAAATATCGTTTAAATCGATAATCTGGTAGGAAAAATAATTGTGGTTAAAACCCGAGACTTAATACAGGGTGTATATCACAGACCAAGACGCTATCACCGCGGCTATTACAACCACGTATGTGATGAGTACAAGACCGTTACTTATTTTCACGTACGGGTAATATTAACTAAGCAATATTTTATGCGTCGCCTCCGTAGCGTAGCGGTCAGCATGGTTAGCTGCCACCCCGGAAGTCCTGGGTTCGATTCCCGGCTCCGCCACGAAATTTGAAAAGTGGTATGAGGACTGGAACGGGGTCTACTCAGCCTCGGGTGGTCCAAATGAGTAGAGGGGGTTCGATTCCCACCTCAGCCATCCTCGAAGTGGTTTTCCGTGGTTTACCACTTCGTCTTCAGGCAAATGCCGGGATGGTACTGTCCCCGTTTACCCGGATAGTAGGCTGTCAGATATCCGCCCCCTAAATCGGATTGCCAATAATCAATCGCACCGGCTCAGCTACATCAATGACAATGGCACTGACAGATACTATCGAGATATGAGCACAGAAGTTAACAGGAAATCATTGTGGAACACACCAAAATAGACGGGGGTACATACTTACCGTCACTTACCTCTTAAAATTATCTCGGGGATTGAGTTGACAACAGGATCACTAAAGTCTGTTCACACAATAACCTCCACCATGACATTTAAAAATGAACCAGAACGAAGACGAGAACTTTGAACTGTACAAAAGCTTTATTTCAAATAAAGGGTATGATTTTAATAATACAACAAAATAAACGTGGCTATCAGTAGCCCATGTCAATCTGACTACGTCCTCCTATAGGACTTGCAAAATTATCATACAACATGATATAGAACATATTAGCTCCCACGAGCTCCAAATAACGAAATATTCATAACACAATTGGATTGGAAAGGAAGTGAGGACGAGACATATATAGAGCATTTGGTTCCCTTTTAATAAACATGACAATTGTATTTATAGGCGCAAGGCCAGAGTGGACGACCTCACCCGCTGATAACCAGTTGTTGGGACAGCTGCGAGCTACCCTTCAACCTGTCGCATACTTGTCAAATGGGCTCCCTTCTCATGCCACATTACGTAAGAATACAGCTCTCTCTCAAGCTTTAAATGTCCGCAAGACAACTCAAATATATATTTACGCAATTCTGCATTCCAAAAGTAATAAAAATACCATAGTTTCAGCAATCTCCGTCTTCCTTTAAACTATCGTTCATTGGTTCAAGCCTCCCCTCCAATAGCATAATTTCTTCCGCAGCGGAATTCCTCGTCTCCTGCGACTGCGTCGTACATCTCGGAATATTCTCGAATAAATGCTGACGTCACTGAGAATCTCAGCTCAAGTAGCCTGCTGGCATAACGTTTACGTCATCCGTGCTTACGTCATGACTACCCACGTCATAACTATGACAACCATAACTTTCCTTATAATTTCCAAAATAGCCACCGTGGTCTCTATATAATTCAATTACGGGGGCATTCTCCTCTCACCACGTTTTAAAAACAGTTGCAAATTGTTTTTAAACTCAGTGTTACAAGTACCTCAACTCTCTTGAACACGAAATTGAATTATTACTGGCTTACTCTAGGATAGTATCTTTTCAAATTTCCAGCATTGAACTTGCCGTAAATGACATTATTCTCATCATCGTATAGTTCATAACAGTTGTTTCCATAAGCGTTCGTAATTCTAAACGGCCCCAGGAACACTAATCCAAATTTGGGGTATATTTTCTTGGTCATATCAGCCTTGACAGGTCTGCGTAATAATACAAGATTTCCAACTTGTAAGGGTGTACCAAAACGTTTTCCAGCTACTCTTTTCAATCGTTTCTCTGCTGCTTTCTGGAGTTGTTCCTTCGCCTTGTCAATCCTCTGCTGCCTTCCTAGGTCGGGATCTCTAGGTATGTGGTTGAAAAGATTATCCCACGGCCTATCTGGGTTTCTTCCTAGATGAAGTCGCATTGGCACTTCTCCTGTGCTCTCCTGCACTGTAGAGTTCAGACATTCCTCAATAAGGGGTACAAATCTCACCCAACCAGAATGATCATTTGGGCAGAAAATTCGACAGAATTTCGAAAATTCAGCCATATATCTTTCTGAGGAATTCGATTCTGGGTAACGCACGCTTGAAAATAAATGCTTAATGCCAAACCTTTCCATATCCGCTGCAAATTCCACGGATGTAAACTGCGTTCCATGATCAGACAGTAGATATTCCGGTTTACCAGCTTTAGGAAATACAGCATTTTCCAGTCTGCTTACTACGTTCCTTGTGTTAGCTTTCTGCATGGGACTCATTGTAACAAATTTTGAGAAAACATCCACGGTCACCAACAAGTATTGGTTACCCTGGTATCCCTTCGGACAGGGGCCAAATATATCCGTCGCCATGAGTTCGTTCGGCTTAGAAGGAATCATAGCCTTCGGTTTTCCTTTTAGTAAAGCAGAAGCATACTTTGCTCTTTGACATTTGTCACATGATCGAATGACCTTGGCAATGCTGGAACGCATGTTAGTCCAGATAAATCTCTCTTTAAGAGTATTAAGAGTTTTATCTAAACCGGCATGTCCAGTTGCGTGATGAGCTACCCACACTAAATTGACAACAAGTTTAGGTGGCACGACTATTCGGAGTTTTGTATGCGCAGAGTCAGCATACTTGCATACGATGTCTCCACTCAAGACAAAGTGTCGTGAATTTCTCCGTGTAGCTTCATAGTCAACATCCGTATTGTCCATGTAACCCTTGAGGAACCTGTACATTTTCCTTATTGGAGCGTGTCTCTTCTGTGACACACCGATTCGGGCTAACTTCCTAACGGTTTCTTGATCTTCTTGCTCCTATTGTACATGGTGTATCTGCACATTTTAATAGGGTTACGTGATAGAGCATCAGCCAGTAAGTTATCTTTCCCAGGCTGGTGGACGATAGTGGCGTTAAACTGTTGGGTGAACAAAGCCCAACGTGTTAATCTATCACTCGACATGTCAGTTTGCAACATAAACTGTAGTGCTTTATGGTCAGTAATAATGATGACCTTATGTCCCAGCAGGATTTTCTTCCACGCTTGCAAAGCTGTCACAAAAGCTAACGCTTCAAGTTCTGTCGTGAAGTAGTTTTCCTCGTGCTTCTTCAACTTCCGACTAGTGAACGCAATGTAGTGCTTGTTGCCTGCCTCGTCTTTCTGGTATAAGACTGCACTAATGCCTATTCTTGATGCATCAGACTCAATATAGAACACCTTCTCAAAGTCTGGGTACTCCAGTTTCACATTATTTCTGAGCATCTCTTTTGCTTTCTCAAAAGCCCCGTCTGCAGCGGTGCTCCATTTCCATCTGTTGTTCTTCTTGAGTAAGTCATACAGAGGAGCCATAATTTCAGAATATCTTGGACAGTGGCTGCTAATAAATTGGCATGCGCCTACAAATTCTCTGACTTGTTTCACCTTAGTTGGCTTTGGAAATCTCGTGATCGCATCTACTTTTTTCATGTTTGGATGATATCCATCTTTATCAATAGTATGCCCCAAGTAATTTATCTCCTTCTTCAAGAATTGACATTTTCCAAAATTCACCTTGATATTGGCCTCCCTTAAATTCTCGAACAACTTTCTCAAGTGCACTAAATGTTCTGCGGCGCTGGGTGAAGATACGATTAAATCGTCAATGTAGCAGATTACATTTTCTTTCACTTCGTCAGTGAGCTTACTATCAAGTGCTCGAATAAGTGCTGGTCCACTGTTAACCATACCAAAAGGCATTCTGACAAAGACCCATGACGTCTGGTCAAATAGGAATCCAGTGTACTGCATACTATCTTCTTCTAGTTGAACTTGATAAAATGAAGACGTCAAGTGAAGAACGCTGAAACATGCTCTCCCTTTGAATTTTCGAAGCAGATCTCTAATCTTGGGTGGTCGGTCATTTTCTGGAAGAATCTTCAAGTTGATGGTTCTGGCATCGAGACAAAGACGTATCTGACCATTACTTTTCTTCACTACTGTGATGGGGTTTATATAAGACGACGCCTGTTTTTTAATAATACCGTCTACCTCCATTTTTCTGATTAACCCTCGTACTTCTTGATAGTATTTCTCAGGAATGGGGTATATTCTCTTCTGGTAAGGGGTTTCATCTGTCAGCCTTATCTTGTATTTATAATCCTTAATCAATCCAGGCTTTTCATCAAAAATATCTTGGAATTCCTTTATCAGATCCTCAAATTCCCCCTTAATTTCTTCAAATCCTTCAGTTTTTCTACTGGGTATTTCTGCTAAATCTTCCACTTCATTAATTATAGTATTCAAAATTTCTTCCCTAAGGTCTATTTCCAGACTGTTTTTCACGTCCTGTTTTTCTATCTCTTCTGTGATTATGTACCCATCATTAAAGCTAATACTTCTGTTCTTCATGTCAATAATAGCTCCGACCTTCGATATAAAATCGATTCCAAGCACCATATCAAAATTGATCTTGCTCACCACAATGAAGATCTGTTCATAATTCCTTCCATTGATCTCAAAGTTCAATAACACTTGAATCTTGCACTTCACTGCCTTATCTTGGAATATCCCTCTCACTTTGACGGTAGAAACAGGTAGAACTGTCATGTTTTCTCCTCTTAGCAGACTTTGATAACATTCCTCTGAAATGATGGAGATAATTGCACCAGTATCCATCAGCGCTTTGTACTGTTGACCATCTATCCGTACAGAAATAATAGGTAATGCACATGGTCTTTCCTCTTTAACGATACCCCTCTCTTCTAGCAGATCTTCATCAGTAACTTCGTATATCTCATTAATTGTAATCAGGTGTGGTGTGGCAATGTATTTACAAGTTCTCACTGACGTTGAGAAATCGGCGTTTTTTTAAATGTTACCGACCTCAAAATTCTGCTGGCTCGTAGAAGGCCCAGGATCGATTACAACATCCTGCCTTTTCTTTTGATTTTCGGTTTCTTTATCCCGTAATTCTTTTAGGTATTGCTGGCTTTCCTTCTCTCTTTGCTGATACTGATCGGGTGTCATAACCTGACCTTGAGTATTCTGGTTTCTGTTTTGGTTTTGGTTATTTCTATTATAATTTCGGTTATAACCATTATTGTTGTAATATCTGCCTCTTCCATTGTAGTTTCCTCGATTGTAGTTCCAGCCTCTTCTCTGTTGATACGGTCGGTAACCTTGCGATCTGTTATTTCTAAACTGATTATTCCTGTGAGGACCTACATTGTCAGTTTTCTCTTCGTCTGGCTTGTCAGTTTGTTGGACTTGGTCCATATACACAGTATTGATTTCTTTGAAGTCCTGCCTTTGACCTTTCTGTACTACGTTAGGCATTGGACTTGTGTAGTCTAACCTCCTCAGTAATTCATCCATGCTGGTTAAATCCCTGATGTTGGACGAAATTATTAGTCTCCTCACCTCAACTGGCAGCATACGAGAAATCGCATCAATTAATTGCTCCGTTGACAATGGGGGTTGTAAAAATCTCAAGCGGGACAATTGACTCGTAAAGAAATCAGCGTACCGTGTTGGAAGAGTACCTGAGTATTTTCTTGAATACACCTCCGCTCTTAACGAATTCTGCGCTTCTATGGACCAAAATCGTTTGACTAATGCCTCTGCAAACTCGTCAAAGTTACTGAATGTGTATCTAAATGCGAGAAACCATTCGAGGGGTCCTCCAATCAGAAATCTCTCCACTATCTTCATCTCTCTCTCTCTGGGAATGTGAGCTTCGATGAAATAATCTTTGAGGTTCCTTACATATTCTATAGGCGTCAAACTATCAGTGTTACTGAATTTTTGCGGTTTGTCTTCAAAATTCCTGATGACCGTCACGTTCCTCGGATATGAATCCGGGTAGTTTTTCCCACTATCTCGATAGTTCCACTCAGGTTCCATATTCCTCTCGTCATCCTCCTCTCTGAATCTGGATATACGTTCTTCAGGAGTCACGTATCTCTCTTCTGGATCTAGGTTATATCTTCTGGCATAATTCCTATTCAATTCGCAAGCCAAGCCTTCTGTATCCTTGTCAGTGATTTCCGTTAATACTTTCTTGATTAACTCTTCTTTGTAGTTCTCCATCAAACTAGCCTCTCCTAACTTCAAATTCTGCAGTTTACTCGTCGTTTCATTTACATCCGAGACAACTTTATGAATCTGATCCTTTAATGTTTGCACATCCTGACCTAGTTGTGTTCTATCGTCAACTTGTTTTTCGGATAGCGAATCTATCCTGACGCTTAAATCTTTCCTAATCTGTACTACTTCATTGTTAATCTCTATTTGAGTACTGGCAAGTTTTCTTTCAATCCTTTCCTGAATTTGGGTTACATGTTCCCCACTTGACTTATTCCACTCGTCTTTCCATACTGCTACGTTTGCTGTTAACATTTCTGCTATGTCTACTTCGATATCCTCTTTCAATAATCTATTATGGTCTAATACCTGGGTTCTCATGACCTCTACATCATACTTTAAACCTGCTAAAGACGTTGTCGTTCTAACTGATTCATCAACTAATCTAGTCGCTAATGAACTTATATTACGCGTACAAATGGTTTTCGACTTTTCTATTTCTTCCCTGACTTTATTTACATCAGTTTGGACTTTAGTAATATCTACGAAAACTGTGTTGACTTCTACCTGAATCTTAGTTATGTCACTTTGCACCTCAGTTATATCCGAATGAATGTTATTAATATCTACCTGAACATTGGACACATCAGTTCTAGCATTTTGAATTTCTCTTTGGACTTCCTCGACCTTGTCTTGGACAGTCACAACATCATTTTTAACAACAACTACTTCGGCTCTAGCACAAGAAATATCACCTCGGACATTAGCCACATCTAAATTCAACATTGTAAGATCTTTCTGTACCTTAGACACATCAAATTTAACATCATCAACATTTTTATGCACATTAGATACATCTGTGCGGATGTCAGTTACAGTACTCTCAATTCCTAGGGTATTAATCTGTAAACGCGACATATTATCCTCTAAATTAGCAGCACTAGTCTGAATAACCTTCAAACTTTCACCCATGCTAGCTTTCAAATTACTAGCATTCTCCTCCATTCTTGCATTCAAATTAGCAGACAAATTACTAACATTCTCCTTCATGCTTTCATTCAGCATCTGCTTCATACTGCGATTCATGTTAGCAGACATCTCCTCTAACATCATCTTCAAACTTTCATCTGCCATTACAATATTATTCAAAAATAGACTGCTGTAGGGACATACATCAATAGAGCAAAATAACAACATTTGAGCAACACTTTTCACCATATATAAATTTGATCAATTTTCTGTCTTAAATCTAACTTATAACTACCTTATAATTAACCTTCGAAGATACTTCATGTTGAAACAAACTCAAGCACATGTTCAAATTTCCCTGGCTCATTTTAAAATATCCTAACACAAATAATTTACATTTACAATCCAAATAATTTAATTTTATCTTTAATATGACTAAAAATGTCATAAGCCGGTCAAATAAAATAAGATTCCAGATTATAGGCGATTTTTCTAAGTTTCCAGCCTATTTAACCTTTCCCAAGTTGTATAAGATCTGATCTTTTCTGAGTGTAATTTTTCTAATACAATACAACATTTAATTCCTATATAATCACACTCTTAAATTCTACAATTGGCCTAGACATCTAACAAAGAATCAACCTCCTTATTTGAGTCTAATCGATCCTCACGTGTTAAGTTTGCCAATCTTACTAGCGTTCAACCTGGTAATCCAGTTATGTTGAATCGAGCCCCAACGTTTTAGGGTCGCCAATCTTACTGTCCCCGTTTACCCGGATAGTAGGCTGTCAGATAACCGCCCCCTCAATCGGATTGCCAATAATCAATCGCACCGGCTCAGCTACATCAATGACAATGGCACTGACAGATACTATCGAGATATGAGCACAGAAGTTAACAGGAAATCATTGTGGAACACACCAAAATAGACGGGGGTACATACTTACCTTCACTTACCTCTTAAAATTATCTCGGGGATTGAGTTGACAACAGGATCACTAAAGTCTGTTCACACAATAACCTCCACCATGACATTTAAAAATGAACCAGAACGAAGACGAGAACTTTGAACTGTACAAAAGCTTTATTTCAAATAAAGGGTATGCTTTTAATAATACAACAAAATAAACGTGGCTATCAGTAGCCCATGTCAATCTGACTACGTCCTCCTATAGGACTTGCAAAATTATCATACAACATGATATAGAACATATTAGCTCCCACGAGCTCCAAATAACGAAATATTCATAACACAATTGGATTGGAAAGGAAGTGAGGACGAGACATATATAGAGCATTTGGTTTCCTTTTAATAAACATGACAATTGTATTTATAGGCGCAAGGCCAGAGTGGACGACCTCACCCGCTGATAACCAGTTGTTGGGACAGCTGCGAGCTACCCTTCAACCTGTCGCATACTTGTCAAATGGGCTCCCTTCTCATGCCACATTACGTAAGAATACAGCTCTCTCTCAAGCTTTAAATGTCCGCAAGACAACTCAAATATATATTTACGCAATTCTGCATTCCAAAAGTAATAAAAATACCATAGTTTCAGCAATCTCCGTCTTCCTTTAAACTATCGTTCATTGGTTCAAGCCTCCCCTCCAATAGCATAATTTCTTCCGCAGCGGAATTCCTCGTCTCCTGCGACTGCGTCGTACATCTCGGAACATTCTCGAATAAATGCTGACGTCACTGAGAATCTCAGCTCAAGTAGCCTGCTGGCATAACGTTTACGTCATCCGTGCTTACGTCATGACTACCCACGTCATAACTATGACAACCATAACTTTCCTTATAATTTCCAAAATAGCCACCGTGGTCTCTGTATAATTCAATTACGGGGGCACTGCCCCCGTAAATTGAATTATAGTGAGACCACGGTGGCTGTATTGGCATATGTGAATACAGTTATGGCCGTCATAGTTGTGACGTGTATATTCATGACGTAGGCACGGATGACGCAGACTTCATGCAAGTAGGCTGGATGAGCTGAGATTCTTGGTGACGTCATGATTTTGTTCGAGAAGGATCTGAGATTTACGACGCAGTCGCAGGAAAGCAAGGAATTGTGCTGAGGAAGAAGTTACGCTATTGGAGGAGAGGCTCGAACCAATGAATGATAGCTTGGAGGGAGACGGAGATTACTGAAATTACCATATTTAATTACTTTTGGCATGCAGAATTGTGGAAATCTATTTTCAGTTATGGCATTGATTTGGAATTTTGAAGAAATTTATTATGAGTTTTTGAAATTTGAAAATCCGTCAAGTATAGCCAAAGTTAGAACTTCTAGCAATGACGGAGGAACAAGCTATGGTAGGGATGGATACGCCCCTTAAGAAGTTGATAAAAGTACTTGCACAGCAGAGAGGAGGTTCTCATGGCTCATGGCTCATGGCTCATGGCTCATTTTCTCATTCTCATATTGTCAGACTTCGAGTTCTTAATTCCGATAGAACAAGTATATATTATTCAGTGAAGCAAGTCGTCATTAGCAAGTGTGGCAGAGCCCACAGCATCGAACAAGCACTGAGCGTGCAGCAGTGCAATTTTACGGTTACTAAAACTAGGCGAAGTTGGAGCGCACACATAAACGAGTCTACAAGATTATCTATCAAGAGTTAGCTACTACATTTATGCTAATTCAATTGTGCATTACAATATTGAGGCGTGTACGAAAGTTGAACATTTTCACTATTATACTTTGGAAGATATTCGCATTTTAAGACTGCAGACAAAAGTGATTTTCTCGACACCTGAGAAGCACTTTTATAATACCACATTCTACGCTACGGCTGACACATGTATTGCAACCGTGATACTGAAGATTACATTCGGTGATACAACGCTACATTCTACAATGGAACTATATAATCTGGCAGTACTTTCGACTATTATTATAACGGAAGTGGAGATGGAAGACTAAAACTTTAATGCAATTGGGACATACATCAATGGAGTGAAGTGGCAACATGGAGCTTCGTTAATCGTCATTCTACAAAAGCGAGCATGTAGTGAACATCCAACTACACTCATGCATCGTAACCCATCGCTGAATTACATCAAATGGCAGTGGAAATATCTTCATACTCCACAATTATGAACATTTCTGCGGAAATAATTGCAATAAACTTCATGGCGAATTTCTACCAGAACTTCAGGGAACTTTCAAGAGAGGCCAGGGTGGACCCGGCTCACACAGAAGAGTTTTGCCAGAAGGATGTCTATCGTCTACACGGAGCAGTGCGATTTCCGGAGGAGGAAGCTGTTCTATTCTCCGAGGGCGCAGGTTCCAGGTTCGAGGTCGGAGCACAGCAGTCTTCTTTGGAAATTTTCCTCTAGAACTTCAATCAACAGATAAGGTAGTCGTGAACGTTTCTTGATTTATTTGAGCCATTTAGCGATATCTGAGCAACCATTTTTCCCATATTTTCTGTCCCATATATTCTGCCCCATATTCTTGCTTGATAGTTCTGTACTCTGTACACTTTGCTGATTTATGCCTTTTTCTACGATTTATTGAGGCATTATTATGTCATTGGCATATTTATATAATTTTGGATCAGTTGAGACTGATATTATATATTGTTTCAGTAATTTGCATATTTTTGTAGTCACGATTTAACTGTAAAGTTAACGATTCTCTATGGCAAGTTTGAATTCAGACAGCATGTCATTTTATTAAAGTAATTCTATTCAGTAAATTACTTTGACCAATTTTCTGTCATCCTCAAGAAAGAAGAATGATTAAAAGATTTTAGAGCGTTAAAATCTACTACTTTATCGACGATCTTAGAAATACTAGTCGTTTTATGAACATGATTGCAACATAGACATTTATCGTCAATTCTGAAATACCATTGCATTATAGACAATTTTATGAAATATCAACTTTGAGTACGATTTATTGAGTACACTATAGTAATGAACATTTGATAGGAGTTTTTCTCAATTGTAGATTGGAACAATAATGTTTGCAGTCCACAGTCTAATTGTATTCTATTCGACTATTTATGCAGTTTAGATGAACTTTGATTGAAGATAGTATTTTTATACTGCGATACTTTGATGATATTAATCTCAATTTTGATAGACCAGGGAGGCGTGTCTAATCGTATTTGCTATTAAATTTATTTGTGACTGGAGAATTTTTACTCCATATCGATTCATGAATGAAACCCACGAAGGTTAAATATAATAACAGTTTTCGATACAATTGGTGAATATAAGAATTTTTAAAGAGGAACTATGGATGTATAATCGTTAGTTCAGTGGACGTGTAAAAGTCGCTGATGAATAATGCCCTTTAATAAGTTAAGGAGGTTCCCACAGTAATATTGATGATGATGATGAATTTATAAGTGGAGGTTTTTTTGTGTGTATTGTGGATGATTTTGATGCCATATATAATGAGATATATGATGAATTATGGGCCAATTTTTGGTGCAATTTTGTGCGTTTTGAGCGAGGTATTTTTCCGCTGAGTGTATTGTTCAGGTCCATTGAAAATTGTTCGTGTGAAGTGACTGTTAAAATTAACAAGAGTGTTTAAATAATTTGAGATAAAGATTTTGAATGGAGGTTACCGTCACAAATAATAATTATTAAATCTTATTAAACCTGAATCTAAAATTTAAATATAACTAACCATCATTGGTCGATTATATCACCACGATTTAAGTAATTATCAACCGGATAAACGTGTGGTTTAATGTATTTCTAATGTAAATAATATAAATAATGTAAATAACTATGTACATATCTTTAATAATAATTTGAAACGAACGGGATTAATAGAGGCGTGTATAAATTTTTCAATTGTCGTTTGACAATGTTATAAACAATTTAAAATGTTATAAATAATTAATGAACATTTTGTTATAAACATTAAGCGTTTTCGTTATTATACTCTAAACAACGCTAGTTCAACAATTGGAATATACAATTAAACAAGATTTGGGATTATTAGAGTAATCCATTGATATTTGAACGGAGCATTTAAAAGATTTGCGTGATAATATTTGAGTTGAGATGTGAACATTTAAAGTGTTTTGAAAAGGAGCTAGGCTCTGAGGTAACTAGCATATGCTAACATTGGTTGGACAGGTGCGTCCATTTGACGAAGCAAGCATGCGACACGGTGCAGGGTGTATTGCAGGTGGCCAGATAACTGAATGGTAGAGGCCAAGGTCATCTACATAGCAGCCTTGCGGTTATAAATAAAATGTGAAGTTCATGAACAAGGAAACAAATGCTATATGTCTCGTCCCAACTCCCTTATCCATTCCAATGTGCATTGTTGTTATTATTACGTTCTTTTGAGCTAGAGAAAGCTGAATTTTTGTATGTGAAGTCTACAAGTCCTACAGGAGGACATGGTTGCATTGACAGTGGCTTCTGATTTCCACGTATATTTTGTTGTTAAATTTTGTTAAATTTTTTTTTTCTTTATGTGAAATAAATTATTGTGCAGTTTAAATTTTCTTGTTTCCGACTTGGTTCATTTTAAATATCGTGGTGGAGGTTATTGTGAGGGCATACTATTAAGTGATCCAGTTGAAAATCCAGACCCGAGATTAAATTGAATAGGTAAGTAAAAGGTAAGTATGAACCCCGTATATTTTGGTGTGTTCCACAATAATTTTCATGTTAACTACTGTGCTCTAATCTCGATAGTATCTGTCAGTGCCATTTTCATTGATGTAGCTGTGCCGGTGCGATTGATTATTGGCAATCCGATTGAGGGGGCGGATTTCTGACAGCCTACTATCCGGATTATCGGGGACAGTACCTACTGTAAGACCATGGCCGGGATTTCTCCTCTCTTATTTTCCCTTTCTTCTAGGCATTTTCCCAGCTCTCCGTGGATGGAAGTTGGAGCTTAGTCCTCAGATCTTGCACTAGGAAAGTTTCCTTTGCCAGCTCATACACCAGTCTGGACCTTGTATATCTGGACACGCCCAGGATTACCTTTAGGAAGTGTGCCTTTACTGCTTCCATGGTTTTGAGGTCTCCGATGCCCAGTTTGCCCCATATTATTTCGATATCATAAGTTAGAATTGGAATAATCTTTGTTTTGAACAGCGACATTGCTGTATCTAGTGAGAGTTTTGTCGGGGTCCTGATGTCATACATTGCCTTTGTGGCTGCCGTAGCTCTCGATTGTACATGTAGTCTGAAGGATTCGATGGTCGTCTGGAGTGTTACGCCGCGATACTTGAAGGTGCTAACTGTGTTTAGCGGTGTGTTTCCGAGCGAGATTCTATCGTCATGACTCTCCTTTCCCCCTTTCCTGAAGGTAATTTTCACAGTTTTCTCATTGTTAATGTTCAGCTTGTTATCTTCTGCCCATTTCTCCATTACGTTGATAGCTTTTTGCAGCACTGCCTTGTTGATTGATGCAATTGTGATGTCGTCAGCGTAGATGTAAATCTTCACAGAGCTTTCCGCCTCTTGCCTTATACGTTGTATGACATCGTAGGTTAATGCAACACTGAACTATCTTGATATCACAATAACAAGAAACAATGATTTTTTCACATTCAAGGTTTTTAGAAAGCCAACGACTACATGAAACATAATTTTAAATGATTCTTTACATCCCAGATCACATAAGGCATCAACATTTTATAGCCTTATTCATAGAGCCATAAATGCACCCGTGCTTTCTAGTGATTACGTCTATGAAATAAACACAATTGATGCTATAGCTGATCTCAACGGATACAGTAGGAGTTTCGTAAATAAAAATTTAAATAGAATAAAGATTAAACCAATTTCGACACTTCAACGAAAATCCAAAGAAAGAGCTTTAGTAAGTTTTACTTATATGTCCAATAAAATCTATGGAATAAGAAATATTTTAAGAAAGAAATTGCGGAATAGCCTTCAAAACAAATAACACTACAGCTAACCTTTTATATAATTTTAATTCTGTAAATAAGGAGCATACATTTAATAAATCGGGAGTTTATAAACTGACATGTAACGATTGTCAATCTGTATGCATAGGCCAAACTAGCCGCATGCTTTTCAACAAAGATATTATGAACATGTAAACGCAAATAAATACAGAAAACACTCTAGTATGAGTGAACACATCAATGAGTCACTCCATTCTTTCACTTCAATAAACACAGATTTAACGATACTTCATTTAAAAGATAAGGGTAAGATTTTATACATACTTGAAGAAATAGAAATTTACGTCAACCTGAAATTGGGTACTTGTAGTAATCTTAATGAATCTATTAATGACAATATCCCCCATCTTTTATTGATTTTCAATGTTACCCATTACAGACCTACCAAATCCAATCTAAATTTTATATATAACTAATATAAGTTTTCCTATAAAATATTTTGTAACTCTTTGGGAGTGATGAACCAATTACAAAACTACTTAAATTAGCCGTAATACCTTGTGGTTGGTTGGTTCCTCAGATTAGGGGCTGCGACAACGCGGTCATGTAGCCCCGTGTACTTTGGGTGTGTATAGAATCTGTCTGATAACTGGTGTAAATTGTGATGGCTGTATTAATGTGTGTATATAAGTAACACCTTGTGTAATGATGAGTATAGTATTATGGCCACTGCTGTACCTCAAACACTCCTATAGAATCTCTCTTGAGTATAATATTATGGCCATTACTGTAGTGGAAGGTAGCAGCTTCCACTCTTTGTGACATCGGCGCTAGATTGGATTGAATTGTCAGCCGGGATGGTACCTACCGTAAGGCCACGGCCGCCTCCTTCCCTCTTCCTTGCCTATCCCTCATGAGGCCCCTGTTCGCTTTGCAGGTGAGGCCACCTGGGCGGGGTGCTGGTCCCAACTCCCCAGTTGTATCCCGCGACCAGGTGTTTCAAGCTCCAGGACACTACCCTGGCGGCGGTAATGGTGCGATCCTCCGCTGAGTCCGAAGGAAAAAGACAACCTGGAGGGTAAACCGACTAAAAAACAAAAAGAGAAAAAGATACGCGAATCCGTATCCCCTTAAGTAGTTTCGTAGAAGGTTCAACACTCCTGAAATGTTACCATACGAAGTTCGAGCAGAAAATTCAAAAAGTACAGACAGAAGGCTTACTTAGGCTGTGTCCCAATAGTACAATTTCAGCCGTAGTGAACTAGATAGTCAACTAATATTCCGGATGTTACGTCAGAAGTCGTGATCCAATACTACTTAGCACATAGCAATCAAGTCTGGTTGGTTGGTTCCTCAGTTTATGGGCTGCGACAACGCGGTCATCTAGCCCCGTGTACTTTGGGTGTCTGTAGAATCTGTGTGATAGCCGGTGTTAATTGTGATGACTGTATTAGTGTGTGTTATCTGTTTTCAATTAGAGCGAGGACTGCAGACATTGAAGTTTTTCAATTAGTTCCTACTTTTGCCGCCAAACGCCACCATCAACGCCTACTAGTTCAGAACTTGATTACCAGATACCACCGCAGTTGGCTCCTGGCGACGAACGTCGGAACCTAAGAGCGTTTGTCGAATGTTTAACCTATATATAATTTAGCTTCACACAGGTGAAATTAGTTGAAGGTTCTTTAACATGCCATAAATCTATGATATGGGACCGCTGGCTTTACTTCCCCTCCGAAGGAAGGCATACTGAGAGATTTTTAACGCTCTTAAAAAGTAAGACGACATCGGCCGGGTTTGAACCCGCGATCTTGGGCATAGAAGCTCAGCATGCTACCAACTACGCCACCGAAGCCGCCTAGCAATTAAGTCTGTAGTTGGCCTAGCTAGTGAACGAAAGTACATGCTAGATTGTCGACTACTTCTATGCCCAAGATCGCGGGTTCAAACCCGGCCGATGTCGTCGGAATTTTTAAGAACGTTAAAAATCCCTCGGTATGCCTTCTTTCTGGGGGGAAGTAAAACCGGCGGTCCCGTGTCATAAATTTATGGCATGTTAAAGAACCTTCCATTAATTACACCTGTGTGAGGTTAAATTAATATAGGTTATACATTTGACTAACGTTCTTAGGTTCCTATGTTCGTCGTCAAGAGCCGACTGCGGTGGCATCTGGTAACTAATTTCTGAACTATTTGGTCTCTGACGGTGGCGTTTGGCGCAAAAGTAGGAACTACTTGAAGAAATTCATTGCCTGCCGTCCTTACTTGAATTAAAACTGATACACACACTAATACAGCCATCACAATTAACACCGGTTATCAGACAGATTCTACACACACCAAAAGTACACGGGCGTTGTCGCAGCCCCTAAACTGAGGAACCAATCAACCAACCAACCAACCAACCAACCATTGTCGACTACGTAAATGAAGCCCAGTGCGTTGCTGAACACAAGTCTATGAAGGAGGCCATGAATCAAGCAGACATATCCCAAATCTCCGTAGTGCATAGCACATTGCACAGAGTTGCTAGCAGCTAGGCAATAGTTAACAACTTGAGTATTGGGACACATCCTCAGTTTAGACAGAATTCATAATAGAAACTAAGTTAATGTCGCGATGACAATAACAATAATTCTCATCGCAATCCATTGTTTACCGAAGGTAAATTTGTGTATGGTATTCCTACCTATATTTCCACAATCGCTATCTTGTTATCCTTGAATTAATAATAATGATAATACATTGTTATAATAAGTAATATTGAATTCCCAAATTAATGACCGATGATTTATAAGAGTTGCCAGGTTTCGGTACATCTTTGTGTGGTGACCAGTTAATGCAGACCAGCGGCATGAAGACTCACACTCTCACCATTGTCTTCCTCTTGCAGGTAATATTATTGGTAATCTGTACAGAGGTGAGCAAATTATTAGAATTAAATAAAAAGCAAAAGCAAAGGCAACTCCTTACAGGCCATGGAGGCCCTGGGAGTAGTGGAAGGTAGAGGCTTCCACTTTTTATCATTTGAAATGATCTCGTCGACTTCATCGTTATGCTTAGGTCTACAGTTATGCGTCACGGTTACGGCGTGTTTGACGTCATCATGTTGTTCAGTGCACATGCACCGAGTCTGAGTTTACTCTTGGGGTCTGGCTTTATGGAACGAAGACGGCGAGTGCGTGACGTCATGCATGCAGCCTCCGCGCGGAAAGCCCAAGTTAAAGGGTAATGGAGTCAGTTGAGTCTGACTTTACTCGTGGGGTCTGGCGTTATGCGATACGGAGATGGCGAGTGCGTGACGTCATTCAGCCCCCGCGCGGGAAGCCTAAGTTAAAGAGTAATGGAGTCTGTTGAGTCAGAGTTTACTCCTGGGGTCTGGCGTTATGCGAACGGAGACGGCGAGTGCGTGACGTCATGCAGCCCCCGCGTGGGAACTCTAAGTTAATGGGCAATGGAGTCTGTTGAAAGAGTCCTGGGGCTTCGAGCGAAGCGAGAAGCCCTCCTGAGCCTTTCTAACATGTGTAGCATTTTTAGCATGCGTCATTTGAAGTGATATAAAGTCTAGTCTCTCAGACTGACTGACTATCTTTTGTGACATCGGCACTAGATGGGATGGAGTTGTCAGCTCCACACTCGGTCGTCTTTGCTCCCAGGAATTACCATAGTACTCATTTCTGGCGTAGGCTGAGTGAACCCCAGGGCTATTTGCGTTTCCGAAAGTGGTAGTTTTGTTTCTAAAATCCACTACCTGGGTGGGGATCGAACCCACTCCCTTTCAGTTAGAAGGTCAGCGCCTCTACCGACTGCGCCACGCAGCCCCCAATAAGAATCAAATAGAAAATTCAAATCAGTACGATTTTTAGCCTATTTTCAATTTTGAAAAAATAGGCTTATGAGATCACCTTTTGTCCGTGTGTGTGTGCATGTGTGTGTGTGTGTGTGAGGTGTGTGTGTGTGTCCCCCTAATAAATTCTAAACGGCTGGAGCGATTTCAATGAAACTCTGTAAGTTCATAGCACTATTCCGGACGACCCCGACCGTGCCCTTCAAATTTTGTTACGTCACACCAATCCATCATGGCGGCTGTGCGAAATATTTCACCAGCATTCAATATCTCCGAAACTATTCCCGTTATCACGCTGAAACATTTTACGGTGATAAAGGGAACTACTATAAGTTCACCTATGTGACTTTTGAAAAACTGGTAACTACAAAACCATCATGGCGGCCACGCGAATTTGTGACTTTTAAATAGACGTTTCTCGCGATTTAACCAACCAAACGCAATAAAAATTGGTGCTTTACACATTATAATGTACCGACATCTAACTTTGTTCAATTGTTTACATAACCACAAGATGGCGGATGTGCGAAATATTTCACCGGCATTCTATATCTCTGAAACTATTAGCGGTATCACCCTGAAATTTTGCACGGAGATAAAGGGCACTACTGGAAGTTCATCTATGAGACTTTTAAAAACCGGTTAACTACAAAACGAATATGGCGGGCAAGCGAATTTGAACATTTTAAATAGATCTTTCTCGCGATTTAATGTTCCAACCGCAATGAAATCTGGTACAGAAAATGTTAATATACATTGTAATACACTGGTATCTAATTTAGTGCAATTGTTTACATAACCTCAAAATGGCAGCTGTGCGAATTTTAAAATTACGTTTTTATTTCTTGTGTCGTAATCATGCGATCGAAATGAAAGTTTGAATAATGAACCTACGCAATAATTTTCCTTTAATGGTACATGACCCTATGAACTATACTTTTAACAATCCAACATGGCGACCATCCGAAATATTTAGACGGCTCTGAATATCTACGAATTTATTATAGCAATCAAACTGAATTTGTTTATGTTCATAGGGGCTAAGAACTTAAGTTCACCTATAGGACTTTAAATAACCTGGTGATCACAAATCCAACATGGCGGCGACGCGAATTATAAATTTTCACACGGATGTTTCTCGCAATTTAACCATCCGAGTGCAGTGAAACTTGGTACAGTAAATCCTTATACGAATGCTAATCCACTGGCATCCAATTTATTTCAAATTGTTTCCATAACCACAAGATGGCAGCTGTGCGAAATTTTAAAATCTCACCGGCATTCTATATCTCTGAAACTATTAGCGGTATCACCCTGAAATTTGTGTGCTAATCATACGATTGAAGTTTGAATGCTACACGTACACAGTAATCTTCATGTTACAGTACATAACTCTATGACCTACATATATAAAATCCAACATGGCGACCATCCGAAATATTTAGTCGGTTCTCAATATCTACGAATCTATTACAGCAAAGAAACTGAAATTTTGTATGTTGATAGTGGCAATTAACATAAGTAGGATATATGAAAATAGGCTGTATAGTTCTTCACGGAACTACTTGTTTTTTTGGGAAAATCATTTTATTGTACAACGGATGACATCCTTTCACCCTACTTGGTGAAGTTTCCCCCCCTGTAGACTGACAACTTTTCCCCATAAGGAATCACGACTGGAAATTATTAGAATTGGATATTCCGAGGGATACCTGGGTGCGTTTTCTCTTATTTCATTGACTTTGGAATGTGCCCTCTAAATCAGGTGATTTCAATCCATGGTTTACGAATCTTTGTATAGTTCAAGAGCGGATCATCAGATCAAAAGACGTTGAATTCCCCGGCGCTGAATTCACACGAAAAGTAGAATATAGTAATCAAAACCAAACGTGAGACATTTTGCTGTAACAAGGCCCATCTCTTAGTGGAAATTATATATAATCATTTTACTCTAAATTTCTTAAAATAACCCCCCAGGGGCTCACATCTAGTGGGACGTGGGTTGGTGACCACGGGACCCCAGCTGAGTCTGGCATTGCTTCCACTTACTTGTGCCGGGCTCCTCTCCGTCTTCTTTCCTGTCGACCTCTCTTGGTCAACTCTTGTTCTCTTTCGACCCCGATGATATTAGGGTATCCGAGGCCTAGGGAGTCTTTCACTTTCCCACCTTAATTGGCCCTTGTCTCATCTTTCCTGGTACCCTCATTCTTCTAGGGATCAGCCTTCATTTAGGTAGATTTCATTAGAAAGCTAACTATTGCAATGGGTCCCATGTTTCGACTTCCGGAAAATTTCGACATATCTTCGCGTTTCACATCCCCCAGACCCCAAAACCACCGTCTGTTCAAAAGTTTATACATAATTTATGTATGTATATATATATATATATATATATATATATATATATTTATGTATATCAGTTTCTTGTGGACACGATAACTGCCGTAAGTTTGCACCAATCACTTTGAATTTTTTACCGAATATGTATACCTGTAAAATCTCGGCCGAGTTCGTTACTGGGCTAAATCGGTCGAAGGGGGTGAAAATGGGGGACTTTTTTTCGAAAAAGTGAAATATTGCTATAACTCTCTTAATATGTGAAATATCGAATCCGTTCAACGTTCATACTATGTGTCGGATAAAGCTCAAAAATTTATGTTTGAAGAGTTTTTTTATAGCACCAACCATTGACCAAAGGGGTGGGAAAAAGTGGGTTTTTCGGGAAACATTAATCATATCTCTCTTAATAGGCACAATATCAAAACCGTACAAAATGGACAATATTCCCCTAATAATTACCTATAACTTTTGTCTGAAAGAATTTTTGATATGACCCACCATTACGCCAAGGGACGAGAAAAATGATTTCGGAATTATAAGAAAATGCCAAGAGCTATCAGAGGTTGCCATGGCAACACTAATAAATTGATGAGGCATGTGCCATCGGACGTTGCCATGACAACGCACTTGCAAGAGATCAGATTCAGTATTTCCATCTGACTAAGTGGTTGGTTGGTTCTTAAGTTTAGGGGCTGCGACAACGCGGTCATGTAGCCCCGTGTACTTTGGGTGTGTGTAGAATCTGTCTGATAACCGGTGTTAATTGTGATGACTGTATTAGTGTGTGTTATCTGTTTGTTAATTTAAGTACTGCAACTAAGAATTTTTCAGATAGTTCCTACTTTTGCCGCCAAGCGCCACTGTCAACGACTACTAGGCCAAGTTCAGAACTGAGCTACTAGACGCCGCCGCAGTCGGCTCTTGGCAAGGAACATAGAAACCTAAGAGCGTTGTTTACATTCTTAACCTATCCAATTTAGCTTCACACAGGTGCAATTAGTGGAAGGATCTTTAACATGCCATAAATCTATGACATGGGACCGCCGGCTTTACTTCCCCTCCGAAGGAAGGCATACTGTGGGATGTTTAACGCTCTTAAAAAATCCGACGGCTTCGGCCGGGTTTGAACCCGTTATCTTGGGCATAGAAGCTCAGCATGCTACCGACTACGCCACCGAAGCCGCCTGACTAAGTGGGAAGCGGCTTCGGTGACGTAACTGGTAGCATGCTGAATGTCTATGCCCAATGTCGCGGTTACAAAGCCGGCCGAAGTCGTCGGATTTTCTAAGAGCGCTAGAATCCCTCAGTATGCTTTCCTTTGGAGGGGAAGTTCCAACGTTCGTTGCGAGTTGCTGGTTGGGGTGGCATCTAGTAGCCAAGTTCACAGCTAGGTGTCGTTGACGGTAGTACCTGGTAGCAACATTAGGAACTACTCCTTGAAATTGACCGTCTGCAGTCCTTACCTGAATTAAGACTAATACGGCCATTACAATTCACACCGTTTATCAGACAGATTCTACACTCACCCAAAGTACACGGGGTTAGATGACCGCGTTGTCGCAGCCCCTAAACTGAGGAACCAACCAGAGGTAGATTTCATTAGAAAGCTAACTATTGCAATGGGTACCATGTTTCGACTTCCGGAAAATTTCGACATATCTTCGCGTTTCACATCCCCCAGACCCCAAAACCACCGTCAGTTCAAAAGTTATATATAATTTATGTATATGTATATATATATATATCAGTTTATTGTGGACACGATAACTGCCGTAATTTTGCACCAATCACTTTGAATTTTTTACCGAATATGTATACCTATAAAATCTCGGTAGAGTTCGTTACTGGGCTAAATCGGTCGAAGGGGGTAAAAATGGGGGGCTTTTTTTTCGAAAAAGTGAAATATTGCTATAACTCTCTTAATATGTGAAATATCGAATCCGTTCAACGTTCATACTATGTGTCGGATAAAGCCCAAAAATTTATGTTTGAAGTTTTTTTATAGCACCAACCATTGACCAAAGGGGTGGGAAAAAGTGCTTTTTTCGGGAAACGTTAATCATATCTCTCTTAATAGGCACAATATCAAAACCGTACAAAATTGACAATATTCCCCTAATAATTACCTAAAACTTTTGTCTGAAAGAATTTTTGATATGACCCACCATTATGCCAAGGGATGAGAAAAATAATTTCGGAATTATAAGAAAATGCTAAGAGCTATCAGTGGTGCCATGGCAACACTACTAAATTGATGAGGGATGAGCCATCAGACGTTGCCAAGATAACGCACGTGCACGAGATCAGATTCAGATTTCCATCTGGCTAAGTGTGAAGCGGCTTCGGTGACGTAACTGGTAGCATGATGAATGTCTATGCCCAAGGTCGCGAGTTCAAAGCCGGCAGAAGTCGTCGGATTTTCTAAGAGCGCTAAAAATCCCCCAGTATGCTTTCCTTTGGAGGGGAAGTTCCAACGTTCGTTGCGAGTTGCTGGTTGCGGTGGTATCTAGTAGCCAAGTTCAGAGCTAGGTGTCGTTGACGGTAGTACCTGGTAGCAACATTAGGAACTACTGCTTGAAATTGACCGTCTGCAGTCCTTACCTGAATTACAGACTAATACAGCTATACCAAAGTACACGGGGTTACATGACCGCGTTGTCGCAGCCCCTAAACTGAGGAAACAACCAAAATCTCTGCGGGAGATATAATTTTGCGTGAAGAAGTAACAGACCGTTACATAGTCACACATCAGTGTCGAGACCTTGCATAAGGACAGTGTGACCACAAGTATAAAAATGGACCCCAAATGACAAGAAGGTTACCGTTCCCATAAGACAATAAAATGTTTAAAATAAGCATAAAATGACGAAAAACAAAGTTAATTAAGCTCCAATTATAAAATACCTTCTCGCAATAAATGAGGTCTGATCCTTCTAGGAAAATCTGCATATTCTGCCTATTTTCGCATATCCCCAAGTTTGTCCGGTGAAATCTACCTCCGCCTTCCGGCGTGCCGAGAGGACTTTTTTCTTTTCATGTTATCTCCTGCTTTCCGCACAAGGCCCTCAAGGAGGCAGAGTGTATGTAGCCCCACCACTTCTGGTGCACCCTGGATAGTGCTACACCCTCAAGGACTCACAGCTGGTGAGTTTGAGAGTTGGCGATCCCGAGGGATTCCTGAGCTGGGTCCGTTTTGTCCCCATTTTCCTCTGGCCTTGGGGTGGGCTCTCGCCTCTTTCCCCTTTCCTATCAGCCTTTCATGGCTCTCCTTCCTTCCAAGTTCCTCAATCCTCATTCTTCGAGGGTTTAGGGTATTTCTTTTCTCCCTGTCCGTTATTTGCCTTATCCTTTATTTGCTTACCATTTCTTCTTTTAATATTTAAGTTCGTAGTTAGTATTAGTTATAGTTTTAATTCTTATCTCATCTTTCACTATCACCCAAACCTTTAGGGGCTGATAACCTAGATGTTAGGCCCCTTAAAACAACAATTATCATCATCATCATCATCTACTGAAAATAAAATGTAATTGTGAATAATGGTTAATAATTCAAATAATCTCAGCACCTTGTTATACTATACAGGGTCTTTCATATAAAATAAGAACGGCAAGCGGCAGTTTTGTTATTCGCTGCAACGGCGGCCTTGGCCGAGCTTGTGGCGCGCCATGGCCCCCTGCTGTTCTATTGAAAGCGCGCTCATAGTACATACGAGGGCTGATTTTTTTTTTCAAGTTCCGATGGACTGTATAAAAATAACAGATTGACATACCAAACTGATTTTACTACTAAATGTTTGCTTGTTTTATTCTTATGTCTCAACATAATCACCAAAACGATTGAAACATTTGTCGTATCGTTACACCAGCTTTCCAATGCCCTCGGCAAAATATTCTGCCGCCACTGAGTTGGGTACGTCTGGAGAGTCTCCTGATGTGTTTCCTTTTTGGCGAGGTGGTGCCGCCCAACCATATCTTCAATTCTAAAAAAAAAAAGGGGGGGAAATAATTCATGACCACACTGTACCAACGTTACGATAGACTTTTACAAAGAATTCAAGTGTGAAGTTTTGGACCATCTACCGTTTAGTCCAAACCAGCACTGAATGATTTTCACCTTTTTCGAGAATTGAAGGTATGGTTGGACGGCAACGTCTCGTCAAAAAGGAAAAACTGCAGGAGATTGTCCAGACGAACCTACCTGAGTCGCGGCAGAATATTTTGCCGAGGGCATTGGAAAGCTGGTGTAACGATACGACAAATGTTTCAATCGTTTTGTCGATTATGTTGAGACATACGAATAAAACAAGCAAACATTTAGCAGTTAAATCAGTTTGGTATGTCAATCTGTAATTTTTATACATCGAAAAAAAAAACAGCCCTCATTTTATGTAGGCCTACTATGCGCGCGCTTTCAATAGTACAGCAGGGGGACATGGCACGCCACAAGCTCGGCTAAGGCAGCCGTAGCAGCGAATAACAAAACTGCCACTTGCCGTTCTTATTTTATATGAAAGACCCTGTATATTTAGTGCATTAAATCATGAAAGTATAAATGAAATTTTGGAAAACTGTCGTTGAGTCTAATAATTTGCACACCCCTGTATTATAGCAAAACTCTAGATCCCTAGAGTGGTTCTATCGAGAATTCAAACTAACAGAAGAATCACTGTGCCTTGAACAATTGATTCGGTCGGAGCTGAAAAGTATTAAGTAAGTTTTCACTACTTTTCGAGAGACAGATACAACATAATTGACAGAACAGGACTTAACAAACATACTGTATTTGTCATCTATGTTGTGAAGTAACTATTCAGGTTATATTTGTGTTAGCAGAATATCAATTTTAATTTAGTTGGTTGGTTCGTTCCTTAGTTTAGGAGCTGCGACAACGCAGTCATGTAGCCCCGTGTACTTTGGGTGTGTGTAGAATATGTCTGATAACCGGTGTAAATTATTGTGATGACTGTATTAGTGTGTGTATCTGTTCTAATTCAAGTAAGGAATAAAGGCATTCAATTTTTCCAAGTAGTTCCTACTTTTGCCGCCAAACGCCACCGTCAACGACCAACTAGTTCAGAACTTAGTTACCAGATTCCACCGTAGTCGGCTCTTGACCACGAACGTAGGAACCTAAGAACGTTAGTCAAATGTTTAACCTATATATAATTTAGCTTCACACAGGTGTAATTAGTGGAAGGTTCTTTAACATGCCATAAATCTATGACATGGGACCGCCGGTTTTACTTCCCCTCCGAAGGAAGGCATACTGAGGGATTTTTAACGTTCTTAAAAAATCCGACGACTTCGGCCGAGTTTGAACCCACGATCTTGGGCATAGAAGCTCAGCATGCTACCAATACGCCACTGAAGCCGCAATATAATTTAATAATAATTTAATAAGTGCAGCTAACTGCCAAAAGAAATATATACATGACCGTGCATACAATAACCTAAATACGACCACACATTCAGTCATTGCTGAAATCTGTCAACGAGACTTTCCTTTTGGAGCACAAAAGCAGGTGATAACGGTCACAAGTTGACCCACACAGTTTACACCTGCAGTTATCGTCCGGGTCGTGGAAATTCTCAGTCTGGCATATCCGGTGGTGGAAACCATGTGCGGCGTATCGCGTCACTACATGCCATAGTTCATATCCAACTTGAGTCCATTCTCTGTAAATCATGGCATCTGTTGAAAAGAACGTTGGCCATATGTCTTGCCGTTTTACATTGAGTTCTTGTACAAGTTCTGTGTAGGCGGCGGTTGATGGTAGTAATAGGTTAAGGCGAAGATCTTCGATGAAAAATTGCTCTCTTGCTAGCACTTAGGTGAGGCGAGACCGTGTGAATTTCGACAGGCACAATGTTATTTTCAGGAAAGTGGCTTTGACTCTTTCTATTTCTTCCAAATTTCTCTTCGTCAGTTGTAGCCAAATTGTCTCTAGTCCATAAGTTGTGATTGGGGGTAATTTTAAGGTGAAACAGGGTGATAGCTGTGACTAAAGATAGCTGTCTCAGATTCCTTCTAGTGTGAATAACAATCTTTGCCGCGGCGACTCTTTCCTTGACGTGTAGGCTATAGACATCTCCTCTTGTCTGAAAAGTGATTCCAAGTACTTGAAGTGTGATACATTCTGTAGCGGGACATTCTTGTACATAATGAAGTCATTTGTTGAAAGTCTACCTCCTTTTCTGAATGCCTTTTTCACAGTTTTAGTACCGTTCAGTGTTAATTCATTGTTTTCGGCCCATGTTGAGAGTTTATCAAAAGCAGATTGAATGCAATCTAAGTTTCGAGAAGAGAGGACCATGTCATCTGCGTAAGCGTATATTTTAACGTTATCAACTGCAATTTCTCCAGGTATTTCCGCAGTGGCTATGATGAAAAGCAGTGGGCTCAGGGGTTTCCCTGCAGTACTCCGTTGGTTTGGGTCATCGGGTTTGACTTAGACACTCTGTTGTCTATTTCTATTTGAATGTTAGACGAGATATTTTATATTAGACGTGTCACTTGATTTCTTCCGGCGATGTCTTATATTTTCCTGATTAATAGTTGCCTGTTCAACAAGTCGAAAGCTTTTGTATAATCTATAAAAACTGCATGGAGCATCCCTCCTGGGAGCCTGAGTGCCACCT
The DNA here is from genome assembly GCA_946902985.2 of Meconema thalassinum. NCBI lineage: Eukaryota > Metazoa > Arthropoda > Insecta > Orthoptera > Tettigoniidae > Meconema > Meconema thalassinum. The sequence goes on from OX336395.1 coordinate 181,867,614, forward strand.
CAATATCCTCTTGAAGACATTTTACTGCATGAATTGTGGATTTCCCTTTAATGAATCCAAATTGCTGCTCAGGGATTGCGTGAGATGTCAGTTTGCTAAGTCTGGCAGTTAATAGTCCTGTCAGAATTTTTAGTGGCGCACACTCCAAAGCTATCCGCCGGTATGAGTTCGGGTCCCTCGAGTCACCTTTCCTTTATACAAAACCTTTAGTGTAGAAAGCCTCCATCTGTTTGGGATGTTCCCTTGTCTTACATATGCATTAAAAAGCTCAGTCCATGTTGTTGCAAGAGCATGTGCAGATTCCTTCAGGTGTTCGAAGAAGATACCATCTGGACCGCAAGCTTTTTTATCTTTTGTTTTTGCGATTTGCTTCCGAACTTCTTCCAGTGAGAATGGATTCGTTAACTCAATTTCTTCGTCTTGGTTTATGTTAGGTGGACGTGTTTCTCTGTCTTGTAAAACCATCCTGAAGTGTTTTTCCCATGTGCTAAGTGGAATGTCTCTCGGGAAATAGGGTTGTTTTGGCGCTGAGTCTTTGAACCATTGTTGTTCAGAAACTTCAATGAGTTTCTTCTCTTCTTTTACAAGATGGTTCTTTTTGCTTTGATCTATAGTTTGTTTGTAGTGTTTTCGTGCTGTGTTATATGTCTCCAGGTCTTTCTGAGTTTTGCTCTATGTAGTGCGATTAGCGCTGTTTTTCTTGCTTGATAGCACTCTCGGGTGAACCAAGGTTTTTCCCTCCGTTGCCTCCATTTTTGCGTTACTATTGCATGTGACAGCTGTTCTTCAATTATACTCAAAGCCTCGTCTATGTTGCCTCCTTTGATCTCTTGTAGCGCTATGGGTGTCGCATCCATGTTGAGTTTGCTTATATCGATTTCTCTGGTTATCCTTGTTGACCGCTTGGTTGGCTTCTCTTCTGCGAAAGATCCTTTCATTTTAATTAGGGTGCTGACCGGTAAGTGTTTTCGTACCGGCAGGTATTGTCTGATCTCTTGATGTGTCTTGCCGCCGTTTGCGAACACAAGGTCAATAGTACTGGAACCATTAGGTCCAACGAAGGTTTTTTCCTTTTTGTCGTTGATCAACGTTAGGCCCTCCTTTTCTAAATAACTGATCACAGTGTTCGTCTTCAGAGAGGAAGCATCAATCCTGCAGTTCATGTCTCCTAATAAGATTAGCTTGTCGTTTCTGTTTGTCAGGCTGAGAGCATTTGCAACTTCTTCCATTATATCATCTGCCTTATAGTCTGGTTGGAAGTACACACACATTAGTATGCATAATTTTGTTTTCACTAATAGAATATTTGGAGAACTAAGCTGAATCTCGAAGGGGGCAAGGTAGGTTTTATTAACATAGTTATGCCACCTTTGGGCCTTCCCCTTTCTCCTTGCGTTGCATATGAATGAATTGAATAAAAATGATCTGTGCTCCATTGTGTGGTCAAGAACGTTTCCGTAAGTGTAACTAAGTCATAGGCGTTGAAAGTATCCTCTGGTATCATGTTGACAGCGTTTTTCAATCTTTCTATGTTCCATAACAATATCTTCACCAGATTTTCCTTTCCTGATTTTTTATAAACTGATATTTGCTTTTTGTTGCGTGAAGTGGGCAATAAAGATCGTGAGTCCTTATTCGAGGGATCCTGCAGCCCGTTTTTGTATGAAAGCTCGGGAGAGGCGAAATCGTCTGACTAGTACATTAATTGGCCAAAAGTCAGGGTTTTCAGTCATTCCAAGGTATTGAAATGATATTCCAACTTTGAAGGCCTTGTTTGTGCCTGTAGTGTTCAGGTCTTCACATGCTATATCCCCCTGAATTCCATTTTTGCGTAGAAATGAAATCACTTTGCCACCTGTTGTGTTCTCTTTCAGCTTCCCTATGTAGAGCCAAGCCGTTCTTTCTCCTGCTTGTAATCCTTCATCCTCCTTTGTCCCGATAACCACAGTTGATCTGGGGGTGCTCCGAGAGTTTTCTCTCCGCTGAGGTATTGTCCTCCATGGTGTGCTGCTTTCTCCTGCTTGAAGATCTTCGCCTTCCTTTGTTCCGAGAATCATTTCTGTCCTTGACTTCCAATGAGTCTTTCGGGACGATGTCCTCCACGCTGCAGTGCTTTGCGTACCGTCTTCTATGGATTCTTCCCCCTTTCTAGGGTTACATTTCGGTACTATTTCTAGGGCTTTATTGTTGACGAGAGGTGGGCATTGTTTATCATAATTGTATGATTCATCCTTCGAGGTAATAAATACACACATCAAAAAAAGTTTTGCATCACCTCGGTTCCAAGAGTTCCGGAACCTTTAAATACAAAGGGAATAGAGATCAACACAAACAACATTTCAGCTCGTTTTATTGCTCATGAGACCCACACATTGCATGTTGTACCATCATACAGCTAGACTTTTAGCATTTGTGGTCCAGATTGCAGTACACACCACTACCTCTAATACCCAGTAGCACGTCCTCTTGCATTGATGCATGCCTGTATTCGTCGTGGCATACTATCCACAAGTTCATCAAGACACTGTTGGTCCAAATTGTCCCACTCCTCAACGACAATTCGGCGTAAATCTCTCAGAGTGGTTGGTGGGTCAAGACGTCCATAAACAGCCCTTTTCAACATATCCCAGGCATGTTCGATAGGGTTCATGTCTGGCGAACATGCTGGCCACTGTAGTCGAGCGATGTCGTTATCTTGAAGGAACGCATTCACAAGATGTGCACGATGAGGTCGAGAATTGTCGTCCATGAAGACAAATGCCTCTCCAATATTCTGCCGATATGGTTGCACTATGGGTCGGAGGATGTCATTCAGGTATCGTAAAGCCGTTTCGGAGCCTTCCATGACCACCAGTGGCGTACGTCGGCCCCACATAATGCCACCCCAAAACATCAGGGAACCACCACCTTGCTGCACTCGCTGGACAGTGTGTCTAAGACGTTCAGCCTGACCAGGGTGCCTCCAAACACGTCTCCGACGATTGTCTGGTTGAAGGCATATGCGACACTCATCGGTGAAGAGAACGTGATGCCAATTCCGTGGGGTCCATTCAGCATGTTGTTGGGCCCATCTGTACCGCGCTGCATGGTATCGGGGTTGCAAAGCTGGACCTCGCCATGGACGTCGGGAGTGAAGTTGCGCATCATGCAGCCTTTTGCGCACAGTTTGAGTTGAAACACGACGTCCTGTGGCTGAACGAAACGCATTATTCAACATGGTGGCATTGCTGTCAGGGTTCCTCCGAGCGGCAATCCGTAAGTAGCGGTCATCCACTACAGTAGTAGCCCTTGGGCGGCCTGAGCGAGGCCTGTCATCGACAGTTCCTGTATCTCTGTACCTCCTCCATGTCCGAACAACATCGCTTTGGTTCACTCTGAGACGCCTGGAAACTTCCCTTGTTGAGAGCCCTTCTTGACACAAAGTAACAATGCGGACGCGATCGAACTGCGGTATTGACCTTCTAGGCATGGTAGAACTACAGACCACATGAGCAGCGTACCTTCGTCCTGGTGGAATGACTGGAACTGATCGGCTGTCGTACCCCCTCCGTCTAATAGGCCCTGCTCATGCATGGTTGTTTACATCTTTGAGCAGTTTTAGTGACATCTATGAACAGTCAAAGGGACTGTATCTTGGATACAATATACACAGTCAACGTCTATATGCCGGAGATCTGGGAACCGAGGTGATGCAAAACTTTTTTTGATGTGTGTATATCTGTTTCATGTAGTGGTTCCGTTGCTTGTTGATGTTGTTTAGCAGGTTGCTTACAGGTGTTCATCCACAATATTGTCTCCTCTACCTTCTTCTGTATTATTGTTGGTATGGAATCCTTGATGAGATCTAATATCATATTCATTTTTTGATCTAGTTCTTTTAGTTTTGTGTCTTGGTGTCATTTTGTGTCACTATTTGCGGGTTACAAACAGTGCAGAGCCATGTTAGCATGCATTTTTTTCTTTTTAATTGCGTCGTAATCCCCTTTGGACATATTTAAATATTCCTGGTGCTGCCATATGTTGCAGGACTCGCATTCGAAGGCATTATCAGTGTTCTTAACTCGATTATTACAGATGTCTCAAATGTCATCCGTGTTATCTGTTGATGTTGATGAGATAATCTCTTTGGGATTTGCGTTTGCCATGGTGTGTTTTTGTTCTTTACTCTTTGACATTTTCACTGCGAAATATATGTCTGCCTTATAACATCCATGACAAGATGGCTGCAATGATAATTGTGCAGTTTATTCTGTACTCTTTGATCAAAAGCTTTCCAGATGATTAATCTGTCAACAATTTCTATGACAATATGGCGATTGGTGTTTTTGCCAAATTCGAGAGTTTATTTACAACTTAGATAGTTTGATTGATTTGATAATTTCGATAATTGGCTTTCACTAACACTTTCACTGCGTACACCAAAAACTGAACTTCGCTCAGTTTACCTCTAAAATTCCGTATCATATAGGATATTCTCACTATAATTCAATTCAATAAATTACGAGACACTTGTATTCACTGCTTCTTCACTCCACTAAATCTAAATCAAGTACCATTTTACTGAATATGAAACCACGCTTTCAGCACTGATACAAATACACCTCACCGACACGCAATCCTTTACTCCGACCAATGTGAAAATTCAAAAAAATATGTTAAATGGTCCGGCTAAGCTCAAATTATCAGCGTTTCGCCCCGGTGTACTATTGGGCTCGTCAGTTGGTACAGTACACCTCACCAAGACGCTGAAAAGTGGGCACCTTCTATATGTTCTTTGTTGCTTTCTCTTAGCAATCATTTGTCGTATTCCAGATTATTCCTTCTATATGTTCTTTGTAGCTTTCTCTTAGCAATCATTTGTCATATTCCAGATTATTCCTGACGAAGAAAGACATGGATTCTTTAGAAACGCGTCGAATTTTAATATAATAAACACGGCATAAGCCCAAAATTCAACATTATGAATAAGAGAAGAGATAAGTTGGTAGGACACATACTACGACACCCAGAAATAGCAAGCTTAGTTATGGAAGGAAGGGTCAAGGACAAGAAATGTAGGGGTAGACCAAGGTTAGAATTTGCCTTGGATGTAGGGTGTGGTAGCTATGTAGAGATGAAACGGTTATATCAGGACAGGGAGGCACGAAGAGCTGTATCAAACCAGTCAAAAGACTGAAGACGCAAACAACAACAAACATATTTTTCAAATCAATTTTGGAGACGGGACTTAATGCCTTTCAGGTCCGTGGTCAGTTTTGTGCGGCATAAAGCCATCCAGAAGGCATATTTCACGTGCTATTTTATTTTAAAATGGATTTGTAACATAAGAACCACCTAAACCCTGTACAAATTTAATCATTTCAGAATTATGTTGCAGAATGTTCATTAATACAATAAAAATATATTCTCCTATTTACACGCAATCTTCTATCTGCTCAAAAAAATTAAAGCACCACTTTTTTCAAAGGCCACCAAATTTTGAAAAGTTGACCTACAAGCTCGAAATCTCAGTATGACGTTTATCCTGACGCCTACCAAGCATATGCTTCAGCACAACTCCCCAATTTGAGTAGTTTCGGGGTAGCACCCCGAAAACCAGCCCATTTTCGAAAACCGCAAATTGATGTTTGCGAAAAACGCTGCAGGACTTGTCGCAGGTTGCCAATGCAGTCGAAAATGAATGAGTCTTGCTCTTAAAGGTTCCACAAACACGTTGAAATCGTTACATTTGACGTTTGGGCATTTTCAACCCCCTTCATCATCCCCTCAACATGGACTACCATTGGGGGGTCTGAGAAGGTACCGGGTGTGTTTAACCACCTGAAAACCTGCACACCGTCCTCAGTTGCTGATTGCAGTAAGTTCTTAAGGCCTCCGGCAATGTCCACACCCCCTAACACCCTCAACTGGCATGGGACCAAACCACCCCTTCTCGATTCACCCCTAAGGAATGTTTTAATCGAGATGTTTATCAGTGCTGCTAATGGGGGGTCTTCCCCTAACGTTTAAAAAAAGGAACTGTGCCTTTGTCACCACCCCTTCCCCTGCAACCCCCGTTTGTATGATTTTTCGAATCAGGCCCTTTTTAAGGGCTGAAACGACGTCTTAATCGCTGAAAGGGCTGTAAAGGTCCTTAGAAGTAGTGGTGACACGAAATCAACCCCTTCCGATCGATGATTGACATTCCGTCCCGCAAATTCGAAATTTTTGCACCCCCAACCCTCCCTGTCTAGACGCGTAATGCGTCATGGCAGAGTTTTCAGAGTTGGATCAAAATGAAGCTTATGGCCTGCAATGGAGCCCAAAACAGCAGACTGGGTAGAAATTCATCGGTAGGTTGGGAAACGGGACAAAAAATTTTCAAAAAAGTGTACAGCCTACAGTACGTACGCCCATGCTTAGGCAACCCACATCACGTCCGTGCGTGTGGGTTGCCTATGATCGGCAATAGGTTACAAAGTTTGGCAATGGGAGAAAAATGACGTGATGTGGGTTGCCTATGCATTGGTGTACTTACTAGAGGCTGTTAACTTTTTTGAAAATCTTTTGGTCCCGTTTCCCACCCTACCGATGAATTCCCATCCAACCTGCTGTTTTGGGCTCCATTTCAGGCCATAAGCTTCATTTTGATCCAACTCTGAAAACTCTGCCATGACGCGTTACGCGTCCAGACAGGGAGGGTTGAGGGTGCAAAAATGTCAACTTTGGGGGATGGAATGTCAATCAAACATCGGAAGGGGTTGATTTCGTGTCACCACTACTTCTAAGGACCTTTACAGCCCTTTCAGCGATTAAGACCTCATTTCAGCCCTTAAAAAGGGCCTGATTCGAAAAATCATACAAAAGGGAGTAGCAAGGGAAGGGGTGGCGACACAGGCGCAGGTCCTCTTTTGATACGTTAGGGGAAGACCCCCCCCATTAGCAGCACTGATAAAAATCTCGATTTAAACCTTCCTTAGGGGTGAATCAAGACGGGGTGGTTTGGTCCCTTGCCAGTTGAGGGTGTTAGGCGGGGTGAACATTGCCGGAGGCCTTAAGAACTTACTGCAATCAGCAACTGAGTACGGTGTGCAGGTTTTCAGGTGGTTAAACACATCCGGTACCTTATCAGGCGCCCCCAATGGTAGTCCATGTTTAGGGGATGATGAAGGGGGTTGAAAATGCCCAAACGTCAAATGTAACGATTTCAACGTGTTCGTGGAACCTTAAGAGCAAGACTCATTCATTTTCGACTGCTTTGGCAACCTGCGACAAGTCCTACAGCGTTTTTCGCAAACTTCAATTTACGGTTTTCAAAAATGGGCTGGTTTTGGGGGCGCTATCCCGAAACTACACAAGTTGGGGAGTTGTGCTGAAGTATGTGCTTGGTAGGCGTCGGGGCAAACGTCATACTGAGATTTCGACCATGTGCAGTCAACTTTCCAAATTTGGTGGCCTTTGAAAAAAGTGGTGCTTTAATTTTTTTGAGCAGTATATATATCGTAGTCTTCTCCTAACGCAAATCTTCTCAACTAATGTTAAGTTTCAAATCTTACTGCCAAAAATTTAAATAACGACGTTGAAAAAAAAATGAAATACAAAATATTAGAACCTACAAATATTGATAAAAGATGCGTAGTCGAACCAAAATCTTAATAAACTGATATATAAAAATGACAGAAACGTCATAGTTAATCCACAAATTCATTTTCATCATATTAATAAAGCATGATGAAATAAGTGCTATCCACTAATACTTCTAATTTCACCATCTACATAATATAAGATCTTCCAGCTACCTTGAGATGGCTTCAGGACGAGAATGTGTATTGACACACATAATAATAATATCGTATGGCCTCGGGTGCAAGCTTTGTTATTTGACACCCAGAGGGTAGCTTGCATGTCGAATATCGTGGTTCCTTGAAGCACTATAAAAGTCAAAGAGGTTAGATATCTAAGCACCTTGAACACTATAGCGCTTTCTAGTACAGAAATGAGGAACTTTGTGTTGGCAGAAACTCCCGTGTTTAATTTTGCCATTATGAACATCCGTGTCTTAATTTTTGCCGCCTTTCAAAAATCACTTACTACGGCCAGGAGCGAACCTGCAAGCTTGGGGTTACTAGACCGACATGTTAACCACTCACCCACCGTGGCAATCTTTGGAACACATCATTCCTATTTGGAACGAACCTCAATTCCAGACTGCGAAAAGACCTGCCCCGGCCTCAAACTAGTGATCGAACCCGTCTCCTCGCCTGCTCGAACACCTCTCCAAGAACCCTGGATCTCTCTCACTCGACCACTCTGGATTGGGCTTCGTAGCGCTGGGGTTGTTGACGCCAAATCTCTTGTTTGCTGAATCATCTCCATCATGCGATAGCATTTCATTACAGAATGGTATAAGTAGACTACTTACGTTGACTCTGTACCCTTGAGAACAATAAATATGCAAATTATAGTCCGCTAGCTCACTCGGACATTCGAGGCATGGCATATTCTCCCACTAATATGATTCACACATTCAGGATCAAGCACAGGATAGACATTTCAAATGAACATCAAATTCAAAATCTAACAATTATTTAATGAATATCAAAAATTAGGCGCTACAACAATTAAATTGACAATACAATGTTCACACTTGTCTAAAACTAGACAAGGAATCAATAAAATAAAACCACAAAATCAATAATAAAGGTTCCAAATGAACCTGACAAAAATCAACAAACTTTTCTCTTCCATAAAGCAAGTTATTTCAACTTCAAATTGGAGCATCTCATGGCTCTAAGATTACTTTTACATAGTTATTCATTTAAAATAAAGCACTTTTAACCCCCATGTGTAGTTTTAACTTAAGTTGTGCTAATTTGTTTATAACAATTACATTTCTTAAAGTTCACGTGAGTTTCAAAATTTCAACCCTCTCCAAATAATTCTACCAATCAGTGTTGTCGGGGAAAGAATTTGTGCATTTCCTGAGTACTGAAAATTACTGAATAATTCAAGTTAAAGGAGACTCCCAAGACTCCTTTAATATTTTCATTTTTACTCTGGAACAACATTCATATAGTTATTAAGAATAAGGGATTTTACAGTAGTCTTTGACTATTTATTTAAGCTTATACGGTTCTCTGAACGATTTTTGGGCAAGAAATAATAATACTAAATCTCGGTACTGATGACCGGTGTGTCCCAAGACATTTAACTTCTACTGCATAAGGCGTGTTTTCACGGACCTACCACAAGCAGTTAGTGACCCGCCTTCAGTGCTGTCAAAGTACTTCACGCTTGATCATGATGGTGAGGGTCGCTCAGCTCCCTGCTCAACATAGACTGAATTCTTTTCTCTGGCCGACAGGCTACTACAAGAATTTTTCTTTACTCGAAGGCCCACACAATAGATCCATTCATAATTAAAATTTACGCGGTCAATAGTTATCCGCTTATATATGCACAGGTGAACTTATTGGTTGTCAGGTATTATCATTGGTGAGTCTCGCATTCATATATCAATAATGACGGGCTCTCAACGTAGATGAACCTTAGTTCATAATAATAATAAGTCTGCCCCCTAGGTATAATTCCATATTGGGAGTTCTTACCAAATTTGACACAGGAGTGTGACCATTAAACACCAAATCCTCCTTAAATTAGCGACTTTTTGAGGGGCTACATGCACTGTCCTCATGCGCTTACAAAATATATAGCACCCGTATTCCAATTTGCCTCACTGCAAACACATTCAACTCATAGAACCTCGCACAACTCCACCTGACAATCAATTTAAAACCTGGCACGAAATCACAGCAATAATTAGCGTGAAAATTCAAATAAGCTATCCTAGCTTTTGTTACAACATTATTTGTGTGATATTTCGAGTAAGATATTTACTGCTTCTATTAAGCTCTGTCTCATTACATTATTGGCACTTTCCAAATTTATCTGGTATAAATATTAATTCACTTTGACATCACCTTCATTAGAACATATTGTTCAACAATAGTTAATATTATTATTATTCAAAGAACCTTAACGATTTCCAACATCATTACATTTATTGTTATTTATTGAACAATTATTTTTATGTTTATTTCTTGCTTTTAAAACGTATGTTACTTCACATTATATCACTTTAAGACGTGATTTCCAAATAATATACTCCATTGAGTATTTACATTGAACACTATTAAATAGTTAATTCATGATTTATTTATCGTTCAGAAAGATCGTACGCTTCAGATTATACACATTTCAGTTCATTATCCCTGATATTATGAGAACATCTCAGATATTAGTATGGACAAATCCTTCCCCTTCCAAAAGCAACACATAATTAAATTTCGGTACTTACATGATTATCCTCGAGCCGCTAGCTCCAGGGTCCCAATAAATCCGCCTCATAACCCACATCTTTGGGTTTTAAGCCTCCATAATAAACTACACTAAACTCACGGTATACACTAATTCTTCTTTAACATTTGACATTTTTAAAACACTAATATCCTCTCTTAGAGGTATAAAAATCATATTTCTCTTTACACTTTATAACACTAAACAAACACTGAAAAATTATAATTAACACTTGATAAAATAATATATACAAATTACACTTTATAACACTGTGGTTACACTTATTTCTTCACGTTTGTGAAACTTTCCTTTCTCCCGAATACAAGAAGTTGCAGATACTAACGGTGTTTCCCTAGTTCTGGCTCCTAACTGGATCGATTGGAAGTCTCTTTCTTAGTATTCGCTGGACAGGTATGGATACTCCTATCCTACTCCAGTTTCCCTATAGTAATCGGCACTTATCAGTTTATAGCATGATTCTATCTCGTTCAGATTTGCAAGTTCCGTTCTTGTATAAAGTCTTTCGTGGTACTGTCCTAGAGTCGCTATTACAATAGTTACAATGCGCTCTGTCAATGTTTCTCTCTCGTCCATGTTTGGACCTGATTTTATGAATACTACTGTATTCTACTCGTGGCATAATCTGTGAAGATTTTCACACCTTTTCCCATGAAGTTACTGTCCTGCTTATAATGCCTTTAACGTGACGTCACTTCAGCACTAAATTCCTTAAGCACAAGTAAATTTAGGCCATTATCCTACGTTAGACCCTACTGAAATGAAAATCCACAGCCTGCTTCCAGTCTCCGACCGGGTCAGGAATGGAATGAATGATGCCCCCATCTAGCGGCGAGGATATGAACTGTGCCGGCTGCCGAGGCCTGACGCACTCCTCTGGGGCAATGATTAAATGAAATTATAGTGGAGAGTGTTGCTGGAATGAAATTTTGACAGGGAAAACCGGAGTACCCGGAGAAAAACCTGTCTGCCTCCGTTTTGTCCAGCACAGATCTCACATGGACTGACCGAGATTTGAACCACGGACCCAGCGGTGAGAGGCCGGCGTGCTGCCGCCTAAGCAACGGAGGCTTGCACGTTAGATCCTACTACGGTTCTTTAACGCACTGGATAAAGTTCGGTTTTCACTACTTTTAAAAGTTCTCGTTCACTGTCGAGATAATTCGACGTTTCTTCGATACTGATATAGTACTTGAGGCCTTACACGCCTCTGTTGGCTGAAGTTAATTTGTTGGCCTATAATATTATAAGTAGGGTAGTGAGGGGGGTTCTAACTCACCCATTTTATTTGTATCCAACAGAACATGTTAATATAATTAATATCTCTCGAACCCACGGTTCGATTTTAACAAATGAGGTGTCGTTGGACTCGGGCTGACGCCCTCTTTCCAATGGACCACACATTTCAACCCCTAAATAAAACCTACCCCTACTAGGGGGTGAAATTGTAATTTTTTAGTGAAAGTCTCTTTTCAAATGCGAGGTATAGATAGATAGATAGATAGATAGATTTATTTTGACTGGCAAGATTAGAGCCATTGGGCCCTCTCTTCCACCTAACCAGATTATACAAATAATAAATGATGAACAATACAAATACAACTTAAATCTAACAATATTACAATGTTGATATAATATAAAATACATATGAAATGGATTAGCTTGATAATATACAATACAAATACAACTTAAATCTAACAATTTTACAATTTTTATACAATATAAAATACATATTAACTGGATTAGCTTGGTGGTGTAGGCTGTTAATTGTTGCATTGTTAGGGCGAATAACTAAGATACTTAGGAGTAAGTTTAAAATTACAGTAAGGTAAAGGAAATAGGCTACTGAAAAAAAGTAGACTAATGATGGTGATGAAGATGATGATGAAGATAATTAGTCGTTACTGAAGGAGGTTATTTAGATATCTAAATAGAGAGTAAATGAGAAAGTGAGAATTGGAAAGTTTGAATATATGTAATACGACGTAAGAATATAAGCATAAATGTTGAGTTCAACTTTCATTTACTTAGTGAGTATGTACTGCTGGCAACGCTGCTTGAAGCTGGACGGGGTTGCTCCTCTGACAGAGCGAGGCAGATTGTTCCACAGTCGTGCAGTAGCAACAACGAAGGAGTTGGTATAGCGTACTGTGCGGTGTATGGGTATCAGCAAGAGTGTGTCGTTTTTTGACCGTGTTCCAAGAGTATGCTCGTACGAGAGGCGGTGAAGCTGAGAGTGCAGATAAGCTGGAGTTGAAGTTGAGAGTATTTGTTGAAGAATACATAAAGAATGGAGGTCACGGCGTTGATTTAGACGTAACCAGTTAAGTTGCTCATAAGCGGGGGTGACATGGTCATAGTACCGTAAATTAAATATGTAGCGTACACAGGCATTTTGTGCATGTTGGAGTTTGTTTTTAAGAGTAACAGTGAGATCTTTGTATACCACATCGCAGTAATCAAAATGAGGCAATATTAGGGAGGAAACAAATCGTTCCTTTAATACACGAGAGAAAATATTCCAGAATCTTCTAAGTGAATTCAATGCGGAAAATACTTTTCTGGAAACATTGCAGACGTGCTGCGTCCAGGAAAGATGTTTATCTATAATAACGCCAAGATCTTTAACTGACTCACGGAATTCGATTGGGGGAATCGCACAAGCGTAATTTTTGTAATGTGGGTTCATTTTTTAGTTTTAGGAGGATTTTCGGGTGGGAGATTATGATTGCTTGGGTTTTAGCCTCATTGAGTCGTAGTCCATGTAAGCGAGTCCAGTTACAGATTTCAGTTGTCTTCATTAAAGGTGCCGATTGCTTCCGATAGTTTTTCAGGCGCTGAATGCAGGTAGATTTGTACATCATCAGATTATAGGTGGTGTTTGCATTTAGTGATTGATGACGGAATGTCGTTTATATATATATTGAAAACAGGAGCGGTCCAAGGACTGACCCCTGAGGGACTCCTCTCTCTCAACTGGACGCCATGAAGATATTTGATTTAAGTTAATTTTAACACATTGTTGACGTCCACGTAGATAAGAGTCCATCCATTGGATACTGTTCTTGGACAGATGAATTTTAAATTGACAAGAGAGTAATATGTCATGGTCAACAGAATCGAAGGCTTTACTGAAGTCAAGCAGTGTTAGGATTGTTACTAGCCCACTGTCCATAGCCTTTCTTATGTCATCCGTGACCATGAGTAGTGCAGTACTAGTACTATGATTTTTGCGGAAGCCGGATTGGTGTTCATCAAGGATATTGTGCTCTAGCAAATAGGAGGAGAGTTGTTCGTGGACAATAAATTCCAGTGATTTGGAGAGGGATGATAGTATACTGACCGGGCGATAATCGCTTACATGTTTAGCCTGTGTATTTTTTGGGATTGGGATGACGAAGGCCGCTTTCCAAGGCGATGGGTACATACCTGTCATTAACGACTGATTGAATATGTGTGTTATTGTGGGAAGTATAATATCAATGATACGTTTGAATAATTCGATTTCTATATTGTCAATCCCTTTAGATTTCGATTTTATTCGAAGAATAGCACGTCTGGCTTGTGAGGGGGTAACATGCGAGAAATGGAATGTTTCTCTGTTAGGGGTGGGGATGTTGTAGTTATTGATCAAAGTTCTGTGTTTCATGTCAGGGTCAACTGAGTGTCCGATAGTTGTAAAATGTTCGTTGAGTGTGTCAAGAGGTAGATTAATGGGGTTGTCAATTTTCTCTCTACCTATTCCCATATTTCTTAGTTCCTTCCACGCCGCAGAGGGTTTAATATTACCTCCTAGCAGGTTATGAGCATGTCTGATTCGAGCATTACGTACCGTTTGGGAAGTTTTGTTTCGAAGTTTTTTGTAATCATCATAATTCTGTTGAGTTGGTAATCTCTTAAACTTTCTGTGTACCACATCGCGCTTAGCCATCAGTACTTTAAGTTCCGGGCTGAGCCAAGGTGCGGGAGGTCGCGTTGCTCGAACAGATTTTACTGGAGCATGTCTGTCATAAAGTTCCGTCAAGTATTCGGTCATTGTGAGTACCTTATCATCTATGTTGTGAATAGTCAGTATATCGTGCCATGGGATACATAGAGCATCTTCTGTCAAGGAGTTCATATCAATTTTAGAGAGGTCTCTGTACATGATGGTCCTTGGTTTGGTCTTGGGACATTTTAATGAGTAGGAGATATAGATGAAATCATGGGCTGAAATTCCGGGTACAGATGTCTGACCAAACTGAAGCACCCTGTCAGTGTTCTTTACTGATATCAAGTCAATTGTCGTGTGTGAAGTACGCGTGTGATGTGTTGGTGATAGTTCTAATATTTTCATGTCACATGACGAAAGCATATTCAGCAGTTGCCGAGTTTCAGACTTGGTGTTGTCGCCTATATTAGTATTGAAATCGCCCATGACTATTACATGTTGGTAAAGTGGTAGGATTCTTAGTAACGCATTCTCCACGTCCTTCAAGTGACCCAGTGAAGGTGCTTTGTAAACAACACAGACAGCGCACTTTTGATGGGCGGCATCAATTTCGAATAGCATAAATTCAGGCCTCCTATTATACTGGCTATCAGAACATGCTAAGACTTTAGGATTAAGGTTTGACTTAACGAAAGCTCCTACCCCACCTCCTCTCTTCCCAACACGGTCATTACGTATTAGAGTGTAGCCGGGAAAGTGGAATGATTTAGATTGATTTAGCGGTGATAGCCACGTCTCGCTCATCAAACAAATATGGAACAAATCAGGTATAATGAGTTCAAGTTCATGAAAATGTGCCGATAAGGATTGTACATTCACGTGGGCTATATGGATTCCGGTTGGGTGAAGTGACACATTTTCAAACAGTCGATCTCGAGTCGAGATAAGGTCATTGTTTGTGGGAGCTAATTGTAGCCTGTTATTTGAAGTGAATGGAAACGGTTCGGTAGGGGAGGGGAGGGGTGAGGGAGTGCGGGAGAAATTCATTTCACTGCAGGGGGTGGCTGCCCGAGTGCTGCTGTCAGAGGTAACATTCTTGTCGATCAGGTTTGCCAACTTAAGAAATGAAAACCGAACTAACAGAAATGTAATGGTAAACTAAGACTAATATAATATAATAGTAAACAGATAATAATGATTAGAACTAAGATGGCATATATTGGCCGCAGTCAGCTAGGTGAATAGTTTTTACACTGTAGATACTGATTAGTTAGGTAAGTCACTCATACGGTTAATCCTGATTTTGGTACCATCCGGTTTCTTGATAAGGATATCGCCCTGAGAACTCCAGCAATTTCTGACTGAGAATTGAGAAATTGCAGCCTTCAGAATCGCCAGTCGGGTGGAGGTGAGATCCTCACGGATGGTAACATTGCTTCCCTTGAGCAATCTTTTTTTAAGGAACACCTCCCGCCTCGTACGGAATGAAGTGAATTTCACAATGATGAGCCTGGTTTTTCCAGGGGATTTGGGTCCAACACGATGGCTACGGTCAATATCAAGGAGGTTAACACTAGCACCAATATCTTTAAATACGTTTAGAGCAAGTTAATCTGTATTTTCTTGAGTACTTTCATGCACACCGAAAATCCTGATATTGGCTCTCCTGCTATATTGTTCTAAGGAGTCGTACTTTTCTTCAAGCTCATTTCTCAGTGCTTGGATTTCAAAGTCACGACTCTCAAGTTTTTTAGTGAGATCAGATACCAGGTCCATATTGAACTGAAGAGACTTCTCCAGTTCTTTGATAACAATTTCAGTCACTCTCACAGAGATAGCGGATATAATAGTTTCAAGAAACTTACCCGAACTGAGAGTCTCGTCAAGTACCTTAGCTACGGTCTCTTCAATTAAGTTGGCACTATCGCTGGCGTCTCTTGAGGCACGCTTATTCTTGCTTCTCGTCATCCTGGTTTAATTATGATTTTGTTATGTATGTAAGTGTTATCACTCGAAATAACGTAACACAGGTTATGCTCACTTACTATACACACGTGAACCACTTATTTTAGATGTACCTACTACACAATAACACCTTCTAATTCACCTAAACTGAGGAGCCGAGCTCACGCACGTCTGTCAAGCATGGCCGTTACTAGTTACTACTATATAAGGTGCGCTGCTAAATTGAACTTAAACGTTGTTGCTCATATAGCGCATGCGTTTTGCTGGATGCCGCTATGGATTAACATTTTTGTTTTTGTTTTGTACGCATGCACACTTGGGATTTTTGTAAGAGGGCGAGCTCTTTGAAAAAAATGATTGATAAGAAGGGGTTTTGGTGGTGAGGAGAGAGCCAGATAGTCGCCTACCTTCCTACGGAGTTTGCCGATATCTCTCAAACGCAAGGTCGGATTTAGACGTGTGACGTGTCAAATCGCTTGTCTCGAAGTCCTATATATATGTTATTAATAGGTTAAAGTGTTGAGAATGAGGGAAACAGACTTTTTGGGGGGTAAAACCATGATTTTAGACTTTTTCCGATATCTCACGAATGCATGGTCGGATTTGGTTCTATGACGTGTCAAATGGCTTGTCTCGAAACCCTCTTTATTTTGGTAATAGGTTAAAGATTTTGAGCATGAGGGAAACAGATTTTTTTTGTGTAAAACCTGTGATTTTAGACTTTTTGCTCTATCTCGCAAACCAATCATGCTAGAGGCGTGTACAACGAGTCCAAGGACTCGGAGTGACGTCCTCTTTGCTATGGACCATTCGTTATAATAAAAAAAATTGGAAGCTCGATTGTGGGGTAAACACGTGTTTTTGTGATTTTTGCCGATATTTCACGAACCAATAACGCTAGAGACGTGTACGAGGTGTTCTAGGACTCGGGCTAACGCCCCCTTTCAAATGTGGTAGATATTTTTTCCAAAAAAATAATTCACAAAGGGCCTAACGCCATACATGTTGAAAAAACTTTTTTTTTCTTTACCTGTTTATAATGTTCATGAAGCGTGGTGGTTGAGAGAGACGATACTGCTGGGTGTGTGTTTCAACGAACCTGTCGCTAACCACAAGGACTATGCTTAATTGAACAATTGCTATTTCGGCGGGTCGGTTTATGACAGAGCGAGGGTTCGTTTTTCTGATATTTTACCATTGACGTGTAAACGGTGATGAGAACTTGGTTCTATGTTGGTCGAAGCGAGTACAGAAAACAAACTTGCCGAGGAGCAGACGAGCAGGAGGTGAATGTCATTTGAGCTTATTGGAATGCGCTGATCAGACTTGACAACAGGTGCAATGGAAAAATGACAATGACGCTTGAAGGTTAAATAATCTGACAATCGTGGTGGCAGGGAAGAGCGAAATGCATGGGAACACGTGTGAAACCACATGTAAGCGAAACAAGTTACATCCTGTTTTGCATTGTATGTGACAAAATGCAAGTTCATGTCTGGCACAGCAAATGGTTGTAGAATATAAAAACCTATAACATTCGGTCGACCTAGCAATGTGCGTGAATGCAAAGCACTAAAACTGTAAGGCCATTCCCCAAATATTTTATAAACTATTCATTGGACATGGTGAAAGTGTATGATTCAAGTGTACATGTATTGAGGATGGCCGCTTGCTAATAATTATTATTACAGTAAAATGTTTAAGACACACATGTTTTCATTGCTAGCACACACAGTCTTGCTTGCTCACACTCAATACACGACATGGCCAGGCCTTGTCAGAGCGACTGCTGATAACACAAGAATGTCTCTGTGGGCAGGAAGTAACGGGTCAGGTTACTTGGCTGGTAGAGGCTAGCAGGTCTGCCGTTTAAACAGACCTGGTAGAGGCTAGGAGGTCTGGCGTTTAAACAGAGAGACCGCTATTTTGGTTCCTAGACAGCCGTACTACCGATGTATAAGAGGCAGCCATTTTAGTTCCTTATTAAAAACATGAAACAACTATAAGGTACATGAATCTTATTCAGATTGAGGAATGTGAAGAGGCGTGGGAACACGTGTGAGAGAGACAACATTTCAAGTTCAAAACGCTGAGAAAATGCAACTCTCTCTGTTGCTAGGCTAACTGATAACGATTGCGTTAGTAATGCACTTGCCATTTTAGCAAACGGACGTATTCAGTAGAGCTCTGAACTGAACTTTGGAACAAAAAATCCTTTTATTTTTTGGTAAGTACCTATGAATGATTATTTTAATAATGTAATGCTAATGAACCTCAAATTTGTAGTTATTGATAGGGTAATTAATGATTTTTATTTATTTCTTTATTTGTTTGCAGATAACCGGTATATCTTACATGTCTGAGATACAAGAAACCATTGCGCTTTTGGGCCCACTAAAAGGAAACTGTAACAAGCCAGTGCAAGTGATGGTGAGATTATTTTTTTAAACTAACTTGCTTCATTTTTTTGTTTGATATTATTTTATTTTATGAAATGCATGTATTCACCTGAATTTAGCTATTTATAGCGGTTTATTTTATTTGTTTTTAGATACTTGGAAAGAAAAGCCTTACAGCCATAGCAGTTGCTGAAAACCCAAGACGCAGTTGAGTACAACCATTGTTTCCAGGCAGTGAACTATTGAAAACTCAGGTAAGTCTAACTTAAAAATGCTATTCCATTTTACCAGTACTGAAAACTCGTAGACAAAAAATTCATTACCTGTACATGACTAGGACAATGATTGCTTTCTTGAATAATGGCCATGTATTGACAAACGGTACAGGACTATATTGGTTGTTGACTGGGAAAAGTACAAGGCTATGTTGGATTTTCTAAAAACAAAAATTTAAATTTACTTTATGGGTGGTTCCCTATGGACTCAACAAATATCACAGGTTTGAACAAGATAATCTGAACAAAATGACATGACATTTTTTATATATTGGTTGAAGGGAAATGTAAATGACTGTAGCTTTATAAAAAAAGTAGATGGGTTACTGTAAGTGTAGACATACAGTTTATTTTTTGAAATTCTTTTTTGGATGGTGTTTTTATTTAATGCCAATTAACGTTAAAGTTTAATTACGAGTATTGATTGATTGATTGAGTGATGGGTTATTTTGTTTGTTTTTAGATGTGGTCGTGCGCCATTAACGTAGTGAACAGACAGTGAACAAGCATACATTGTGCTTTAAAGTACTCTCTGCATCGTTAATAACTTGTCTCACGAACAGATACAAAAGTGTGACCAACAATTATGTAAAATTTGTTATCAAGATGAAATAGGTGTTGTATTTTTGCCTTGTGGACACATGATAGCATGTGTCAAGTGTGCATTGGAACTTAACACTTGTGCTATATACAGAAAAGTAGTATCTGCTACAATTAGGGCATTTCTTGCATAACTAGTATAATTTATTAGCCATGCATAGTGCAAAATCCCTAATTGCACAATATTATTAAAGCTGTTTTAGAGTGTAATAGATATGCTTTTGTTTTGTTTATAGACTACTACAATGAATGTATTGTTTGTTGTGGGACAATCATGTGGCTCAGAGACAAAGAAGCTCAGCGAATTGCCAACGCATATTCCATTCCGCATTATCAAGATTCGGAAATGGAAAACAGCATATGGTGATCGTGTACTTTTTGTATGTGAAAACTTAGAGACATTTCTGCCTATACGGTTTAATGATATGTCGGAGAGTGTTTTTGATGAAGTCAATAATGCTGTGCAACCTGTACACTTAATTTATGAAGGCTTTAAAACAATAGGTGCATGGTTCGTTTTAATTAAATAAAAAAACAAATGTCAAATAATAATAATAATGGAAGTTATAAGTCATGACAATGGACTGAAAGAAAAATATGTGTATAGAATAATAATGTTTTAGTGTTTGTTATTGTGTTAAGAATATTATCATGAAACCAAAAAAATATATATAAAGTTTGTAAATAAATGAAAATAAAGGGAAATGTTGTTTTATTTTCTACAGAACTCAGAACATTTAACATTGCAGAGTATACATGATTATGACAATAAAATGCACACTTAATTCAAGTCTTTGCCTTTACGATAGTGTGTTATAGTTTTAAAAACAAAGCTTGTTGTAGATCTCTTTTCTTCCACGGTGAACAATAGGCATGAAAACGTTATTGTCATGTTTTGGATTTTTATCACTATCATAATCATAAGCAGCATGATCTATATCACTATTATTATAATCACTATAATTATCCTCAACATTACTAAAACCAGTTAAATATTCCTGGTCCTCTTCCTGTTCCTCTTCCTGTTCCTCTTCCTCTTCCTCTTCCTCTACAGTGTCCTCATGTAGAGTTTGTGTGGCTTTTGATAATGTTAAGTTTTTTTTGAACGTTGAACTATTGTGAGCAGCAATATTGTTTTCTTGCACTCGCTTTTTAGCATTTTTATGATTTTCTGTTGACAGCAACAATGTTTCATGCAGTACACTACATTGATGATCACTGACACTTAAAACCTCACTATTTTGACTTTTTAGCTCACTGCGACATTGTTTTGAACGTTGTTTTGAACAACGCCAAATAACAGTTCCATTTTTATTGCTTCGTTTCACAATATATGAATATCCTTTATAGAATGAATGAGGCTTTCCATACCTAGTCACTGATACTTCCATGTCAACTGTCAAGCGTAGACTAAGCTCCAGTCACGACAACTTGACAATAAAAACCATAGTTTAATGTGGGAGCATATATGGATGCAAATGTGGGGAGCAAAATAAAAGTGGGAGCAAATGTGTGAGCAGAAAGTGGAATCAAAAAGTGGGAGGAAATGTGGGAGCACAAATAATAAACTTAGTTATAACCTAACCTAACCTTACCAAACCTAACTTCATCTAACCTAACCTAACTTAACTTAACCTAACCTAACTTAATCTAACTTGAAAGTGAGATCAAATGCGGAAGCAAAAAAGTTGGAGCAAATGTGGGAGCAACAAGAGGGAGCAATTGTGGTAGCAAAAAGGTGGGAGCAAAAAGTAGGAGCAAAAAATTGGCAGCAAAATGTGGGAGCAAAAAGTGGGAGCAAATGAGTGAGCAACATGAGGAAGCAAATGTGAGAGCAAAAAAAGTGTGGAGCAAAATTTGGAGAGCAAAAAGTGGGAGAAAAAGTTGGAGCAAATGTGTGAGCAACGAGAGGGAGCCGGCAAAAAAGGTAAATATTTTTTGTTTAATAAGAAGATATGTCCAGCCTCCCACCACCATTCATCTGTGACGTCATAGCCAGTCTTAAAGCAAGTCACAACTTGAATAACATTAGCTTAGGTGAAGTTAGGTTAAATTAGGTGAGCTGGGGTTAAGTTAGGTTAGCTAGCTCTATATCACTCCTAGCCAATGATTAAACTTAAAGTACTCTAGAATTCCCTGAATCTGTTTCATGTAGTTATTATTCTTGACAGTACTTTGAAAATTCATACTTGAAAAACATAATTAAAATTTATTGTTTATATTTTATTATTTTTATTATTACTAATAATAATATTATTATTACTCAGATTACTCCACCAACATTTAATTCATGTGCATTGGTTGAAATAAAAGTCTTAACAACCAGTCATGGTTGCTCCCACTTTTTGCTCCCTCCTTTGCTCCCACATTAGTTTCCCACTTTTTGCTCCCACCATTTTTTTGCTCCCACATTTGCTCCCTCCTGATGCTCCCACATTTGCTCCCACTTTTTGCTCACACATGTTGCTCCCCCACTTTTTGCTCCCACATTTGCTCCCTCTTGTTGCTAACACATTTGCTCCCACTTTTTTGCTCCCACTTTTTGCTCTCCAATTTTTGCTCCCACTTTTTTTGCTCACTCATTTGCTCTCACATTTTGCTCCCTCTTTTTGCTGCCAATGTTTTGCTCCTACTTTTTGCTCCAACTTTTTTGCTCCCACAATTGCTCTTTCTTGTTGCTCCCACATTTGCTCCCACTTTTTGCTCCCACATGTTGCTCCCCACTTTTTGCTCCCACTTATTTTGCTCCCACATTTGCTCCCACTCTTTGCTCCCACATTTTATGGTCCCAAATTTGCTCCCTCTTGTTGCTCCCACATTTGCTCCCACTATTTGCTCCCACTTTTTTTTGCTCCCACATTTGCTCCCTCTTGATGCTCACACATTTGCTCCCACTATTTGCTCCCCAATTTTTTGCTGCCAAATTTCCCCCCCCCCACATTTGCTCCCTCTTGTTGCTCACTCATTTGCTCCCACTTTTTGCTCCCAATTTTTTGTTCCTACTTTTTGCTCCCAGTTTTTGCTCCGACAATTGCTCTCTCTTGTTGCTCCCACATTTGCTCCCACTTTTTTGCTTCCACATTTGCTCCCACATGTTGCTCCCCACTTTTTGCTCACACTTTTTTTGCTCCCACATTTGCTCCCTCTTGTTGCTCTTACATTTACTCCCACTTTTGCTCCCCAAATTTTGCTCCACACTTATTTTGCTCTCACATTTGCCCCCTCTTGTTGCTCACTCATTTGCTCCCACTTTTTGCTCCCACATTTTGCTGCCAATTTTTTGCTCCTACTTTTTGCTCCCACTTTTTTGCTACCACAATTGCTCCCTCTTGTTGCTCCCACATTTGCTCCCACTTTTTTGCTTCCGCATTTGATCTCACTTTCAAGTTAGGTTAAGTTAGGTTAGGTTAAGTTAAGTTAGGTTAGGTTAGGTGATGTTAGTTTAGGTTAGATTAGGTTATAACTAAGTTTATTATTTGTGCTCCCACATTTGCTCCCACTTTTTGATTCCACTTTTTGCTCACACATTTGCTCCCCACATTTGCATCCATATATGCTCCCACATTAAACTATTGTTTTTATTGCCAAGTTGTCTTGACTAGAGCTTAGTCTATGCTTGACAGTTGACATGGAAGTATTAGTGACTAGGTATGGTAAGCCTCATGCATTCTATAAAGGATATTCATATATTGTGAAACGAAGCAATAAAAATGGAACTGTTATTTGGCGTTGTTCAAAACAACGTTCAAAACAATGTCGCAGTGAGCTAAAAAGTAAAAATAGTGAGGTTTTAAGTGTCAGTGATCATCAATGTAGTGTACAGCATGAAACATTGTTGCTGTCAACAGAAAATCATAAAAATGCTAAAAAGCGAGTGCAAGAAAACAATATTGTTGCTCACAATAGTTCAACGTTCAAAAAAACCTTAGCATTATCAAAAGCCACACAAACTCTACATGAGGACACTGTAGAGGAAGAGGAAGAGGAACAGGAACAGGAAGAGGACCAGGAATATTTAACTGGTTTTAGTAATGTTGAGGATAATGTTGAGGATAATTATAGTGATTATAATAATAGTGATATAGATCATGCTGCTTATGATTATTGATACGTGCAAGGGCACGTCTCTACCATTTCAAACATGTATTTAATCAGGGACGCTGTTCTTGAAGTTTGAAACGACCGCCTGATGACTTGCTTCCCATTCTGAACACGAGATGGTAGCGCCTGTCGGTCTTGGAGAGATTGCAAGTAGTTCCTGTGTCTCCCCAATAGGTGGTGTGGGCTTCGCCTTATTAAATTCGTTATACGCATGACATGATTAAAAGACAATCACATTCTTCGTCTTCAAACAAATGCTAGTGCATTCATGATACCGCCAAATTATGAACCTATTTTATGACATTGTTGTTTTGATGTGTCTTTCTCTGATTGGACAATATGATTTGCATGAAGACAGTTCGATAAATGACGAGCGATTCTCCGCCATTTTTGTGGAATCCATTAGTGGTCGCCAAGACAAATAAGAAGGACTGGTCGCGAAAGGTGTCTCCTCTGATGGGGGGGCGGTTGCCTCCCCCATCCTCTACCAAATATGCATATATTCAAGAAAAAGGAATTGCCGTTTTTCTTCAGGCTGTTTATTTTCATCGTTCCGCCGTGAAGAGGAAATGTGCAAGGATAATCGCAACTGGATGCGATCAAGTGCTTGTATCTACACGCCGCATCGGCGTGTTAGCCATTTTTGTGAAGTACATGTAATAACGTAAAATTATGTGTTAATTATTTTATTGTTATTGTGTCTCCATGGAAAAGGATGTAAGGTACGTTTTTTTTTAAATTTAATTTATTTAATTATTTTATTTTGGGATCTCCAAGTTTGGGCGTGTACGAATGTTGATCTTCTGTTGTGTTCTCGCTTGTAGGCCAAAAATTTCTTTTTCGTTTTAATAACGTTTCCTTATATATATTAAGTTTCTTATTTATTTTTTGTTTACCTTCTGGAGACACATTTATTAATTTATTTCATGTTTAAATTATTATTTATATTCCTTTGTCAATCTTGGGATTGACATTGTAATTTATTCATGATCCGGTGCATTTCTCGATTATAATAGCGTTTAGACCTAATTATTTTCCGCCGTCATTTTCTTTACGCTAATGTTTAAATTTAGTTTTATTAATTGTTTGCCGTAATTTCGACCTGGCATGGTTTTGGTGTGGCCATACCTTTTGTTTACCGTGATGCATTGTGGTCTCGTTGTCAGTCCATTTGGCGCGGGTCTCAATAGCAGACGTGTTGTGAATTAACTTAATCCTTTTTTAGTGTAATCTTGTTAATGTTAATTTCGTGATTTTTGGTAATGTCCTTGTGTTTTCCGCCGGCGAGCATATCATTTATTTTTTTAATTTTCTATCCCATTTAATTTTTTTTTGAAAGTGTAATTTAATTTTCAATTCCTTTTGTTTTGGCGTGGCCTCAACATCTGCATGTCGGATCGTGATTGCATTACCTTGCAATTCATCAAGCCCGTTCTGAGTATGTTATGCATGTAATATTTATTTTAACCTTTGGGCTGTAAAATTTTTTTTTAAATTTAAATTACCTTTTTCCTTTTCTTGGCTTTTGCAAGCAAGCATGTTAGGCGCTATCTGGCATTCTTGTAAAATTGTGTGGATTGATGCATGTTCAGTTTAGGTGAAGGTTCCTTAAATTTTTAATATTAAACCTATTGTTTTTTTTTAAATTCTTTGGTTGTGGCATTATTTAGCCGACGGCAGTTCTGTCGGTTTTTGGAGGGTGTTTGTACGATAGCCTGTGTGTGTTGTCCCCTTATCCATCTTCCTTCCACTCCTTTGGAGCTCTTCTGTCGGGACATGTCATCGGGAGGTGATGTTGCTGCGGAAGTGACCCGGACCCCTGAATACAGGTAAGTTGGCCCATCCACGTTTCCCGTACACGCCTCATTCTGGTAAGCAAAGCGTTGGTTATCGAGAAACCGACGTGCTGCTGGCCAGTGCCGTCCAAGGCTGTAAAGGGGGGGGGGGTAGCATTTTGGTAGCAGAGCGTGGTTATCGAGAAACCAACGTGCTGCTGGCCAGTGCCGTCCAATGCTGTAAAGGGGGGGTAGCATTTTGGTAGCAGATCCCGCTCATGTTCACTTCCGTAACTATCCCCTCCCCAGTACCCACAGGCTGTTTTATGGACCCCTCTAATACTGATGGGTCAGTTGTTGGTGGGATTTTGTCAGGAAAATGTACTTAATGTTATGTTTTGCTAATCCTTGTCGTTATTGTGTTTCATGTTGCCTCTGGATATCCATGTGGTATGCTGGATGTATGGTGTCCTGTTTTTAAACGAGGCGTTTACCCCTGTATTTTACCCTGTTTGTGTGCAACATCCCCAATGAAGATGAAGCCCGGTGAGTGACCGACATGTGTTCTTGGCATGGGAAATGGGATTTCTTAATGTTCTAATAGCCTATTATGCTGCGTGTGAAGGCATCCTGGAGCCCCGTCGGAAGCTGGTAGCCTGATTGTTTGTGCCTATTTTTGTGATTTAGCTCCCTGTTCTCGAGCCAAGCAGGTGGTGACGTGTGCAGTTCTGGACAGCATGGTGCATGATTTGGTGTAGTAGGGTGGCTGTGTTTGAGTGTCAGCCTAATCTTTGGTGATGGTAATTGCTGGTTGTGGTACTGCTGTGAAAGTGTAAACTGTCCTTGTAATTCCTGAAATTTGTTTCCTTCTATATTGGTTGTCTGCATTCTGTGTTTTCCAAAATGGCCGACAACAATAGTGTTTTCAATTTAATCGACTTAAGCGATAACCTTGTGAATTTAGAGAGTTCTTCTGGGGTTGATCGTGAATCACCTCTGTTTACTAGGTCTGAGGTTTTGGGATCGATTACCAGTAGTAGTTTGCCTGCCCCTCTGTTGCCTGTCGCTGGCTCGTCCATTCCACTTAATCCTGCATACCGTCATTCTTCTCATGTTAGGTCACCTAGTGATTTCCTGGGTCCTGCCGACCCATTGCATCCCAGTTCTTTCACTAGTAATATTAATGTTTTGTCGCCTGTAGAGGGTGTGCGAGCGGGCTACCATGGTAACAAGGTCTCTATTCCTAATGCTACGTTCTCACCTACCGTTAATTATGGGTCGATTCCTCATCCTATTTCTGGTTTCTTAACTAAGTTAAAGCATTTCAACCTTGATGACGTTACCCAAGTGGTACAATTTTTAAAACAAGTGGTCGAGTTGGGTAACCATGCCTCGATTTTTGGGATGTCGGAAGTTCAGATTTTCCAACTTTTGTATCCAGTTGCATCCGGTATGCTGCGCGATAAGCTTGTTGAAGCTATCCACCTCCGCATGTCCTTAGCCATGTTTATTAGGGAAGTGTTGTGGTTTTTTGTCCCTGCGAGCGCTCTAAGTGCTCTCGAACAAAGGTTCCTTTATCGTGTCCAAAGGCTGGACGAGTCCCTTAGCGACTATGTCAGTGACATTAAGGTGTATGCCCAGGTTTTTGCATCCCCTTTAACCGAGCGACAGTTGGTGTCATCAATTGTGAATGGGTTTTCGCCTCAATATAGGTCATACATGACCATGTGTACCAGGCCTTCGTCATTCGTCGAGCTGAAACAGGTCGTTATAGAGGCTATGGCTGTGAAGCATGCAGATTCCCTTCGTGTAGCTAATGTTCCTCCTCCTTCCTTGATGGCTTGTCCCCCTCCTTTCTTGATGTCTCGTCCCCCACCTAAGGTTATGTTTCATACTCGACCTAATATTAAGTGCCACTCGTGCGGTGGAGTGGGACATGTCAGGAAGGTGTGTCCGAGTTACCAGGCTGTGTATCGCCAATGACGGAGCGTTGAGGAGACCAATTCGGGTGTTACTTCCAAGGATATTTCTGTGTGTAAGAATTTGGGAAAACCCTGTGAAGTTTCTGGTCGCCCTACCAATGATAGTCTTGATAACTCTATGAAAGCTAATTCATCATGTGCTAATTCTGCTTATGTTGCTGGCCTACCTAACCTGTCGGTGAGCAATGTCGTGGCAAGTCAGCCTAATTCTAAACGTTGTGTGAATCCTGTGGTGCGGGTGTCCTCGTCACCTAATTGTAATCGTTTTAGAGCGAGTAATGATTTTGGAATTTCTCCTGTGGCTAAAGGAATATCCCCGTTTATTGAAATTTGTGTTAATGACGAGCCCGTTTCTGCATTGCTTGATTCTGGTAGTGTCGCATCCTTTATAAGCGAGGACTGGTTTTTATCTATGAAGAGTGTTTGCAAATTTCCTGAGTTAGAGCCTAACAATGAATCTTTTATTTCGGCAAATTGTTCAAACTTAAATATTTTGGGTAGTATGACAGTCAAAATTCATATTCTAAATTTTTCTTGGAAATTTAAATTTTTGGTTGCCAGAAATCTTTCTTGTGCTGTGGTCATTGGAGCTAATTTCATGTCACACGTTGGTATGCTTCTTGATTTTGGTGCTCGCAACTTATGGTTTAAGTTTAATCCACAGAGTAAATTATCGTTTAACCCACTTTTATCTTCTCCTGCTGTCAATTCTGTTACTGAACCTATGACTATTGAGGATCTCGATCTGGAAAATTTAACGAGTCTTCAAAGGGAGGCCATTAAGAGGTTATGTCAGGAGTATGGCGATGTATTTACTGACAAGCTGGGTGTTACCCATTTGATGGAGTACAATATTGAGCTAACCGATTCTGTGCCGGTGCGTTCCAGCCCGTATCGCCTTGCCCCGCCCAAGATGGCTGAACTTCGTAAGATTATCGATAAGATGTTAGAAGAAGGTGTAATCCAACCCTCTATCTCTGCCTACTCATCCCCTGTATTTCTTGTGCCAAAACCTAACGGAGGTTTTCGGCCGGTGGTCGACTATAGGGCTCTTAATCAAAAAGTTGTTTTGCAGTCCATTCTTTTGCCCAACCTTCACACATGTTTTAGTTGGTTTCGCAATGCGAAGGTGTTCACGATCCTCGATTGAAATTCTTCCTACTTCCAAATTCCCCTCTCTCCTGAATCCAGGCATGTTACTGCTTTTTCCACTGACTGGAACCTGTTTGAATATGCCCGTGTCCCGTTTGGCCTATCCACCGGAGCCGCTGTGTTGAGTAGACTTCTGGACAAGGTATTTTCAGAAATTAAATTCAAGTTTGTGTACCACTACCTTGACGATGTGGTGATCTATTCCGAGTCCTTCGAGGAACACGTTGATCATCTGAAAATTGTACTTGATCGGTTGCGTGACGCTGGACTTACCGTCAAATTGTCCAAGGTTTCCTTTGCCAAGCCCAAAATTTCCTTTTTGGGACATATTGTTTCTGAATCCGGTATCTCAGTGGACCAATCTCGCACGCAGGCCATCAGAGATTTTAAACCACCCAAGAACGCCAAGGGTGTTGCTCGTTACATTGGAATGGTCAACTTCTTTCGCATGTTTATCAGTAACTTTGCCGACCGGGCTGCTCCTCTAAATCAATTACGCAAAAAGGCTGTGAAGTTCGAGTGGGGTCCCTCTCAGCAAGCAGCCTTCGAAGATCTTAAGCTTGCGCTCTCTAACGCCCCTGTGTTAGCCATTCCGGATTTTGGAAAGCAGTTCATTGTGCAGACTGATGCGTCTGGTCGTGGTGTTGGTTGTGTCCTTCTGCAGGAATCTGATCTGGGTCGGCAACCCATTGCATACGCTTCTCGTACCTTAACGGACGCAGAGAGGAAGTATTCTATTTACGAACTTGAGGGCTTAGCTGTGTTGTTCGCTCTAGAAAAATTCCGTATGTATCTTGAGCACACCAAGTTTCTCCTTGAGACCGATAACCAAGCCTTGAGCTGGGTCTTAGGGAAACCCCGCAAAACTGGTAGAATTGCTAGGTGGGCAACTAGGATTCTGTCGTTCCAGTTCACTGTCCAACATATTCGTGGGTCCGAAAATGCGGTAGCTGATTCTTTAAGCCGCATGTACGAGGAAACAACTGAAGAGGATGTTCAGGAAAGTGAACCTGTAAACCTTGTATCTGCTGTAAATTGTGTCAATGCCGTTCTTAGCAATTCCCCTGTGCTTTTTGAAGATGTGAGACGATTCCAGAAAGAAGACCCCTCCTTATCTAGCCTTATTGACCGTATCAATTCTGGTGAAGTGATCAAGCCCTACTCTCTGAAGGACGGTGTGTTGTGTTGTTCGTCTCGTCATGACCGCCTACCTAAAATTGTGCTCCCGTCAATCCTCATTCCGGAAATCTTTCGTTACTATCATGAATCTCCTGTTGGTGGCCACCTAGGAGTATTCAAGACCCGAGCTAAAATCAGACAGTTTTTCATTTGGCAAGGTATGGATGGCGACATCAGGAGGCTCATCAGGAATTGTGCTGCATGCAGTATTAGCAAACCTCCGGTTTCTACTAAAGTTGGCCTGTTGGCATCTGAACCGGCATCTAGACCCATGGAGAGGCTTTTTATCGACCATGTTGGACCGTTCCCTCGCTCTGGTCGGGGAAACTAATTTGCGCTTGTTTGCACTGACGGTTTCTCCCGGTTTAGTTGGATTTTCCCCATCAGACAGGCTACGACCAGTTCCGTCATAAAGTGTCTTAATTCCATCTTCTCGTCTTTTGGGCCGTGTCAGTATCTGGTGTCAGATAATGCCAAGTGCTTTGTATCTCATCAGTTCCGTCAATTCTTGTTTGATTATGCTATTTCGCACGTAACCACCACTCCCTATTTTCCTAACCCGTCTCTCGCTGAGCGAGTCAATCGTAATCTCCGTTCTGCTCTGATTGCTTTCCACCACGACGACCATTCCAAGTGGGATTCTAATTTGCATTGGCTCAATTTTGCTTTCAACACCGCCGTGCATGAGAGCACGCAAGCTACCCCTTTTTCGCTAATGTTTTCCTTTATGGCTAATTCTCCGTTGTCTAATCTGTGGAACCTGCACGATCTCCTTCCTGACAGTTTCACGCCCGAGGATATGAGGGCGAAATTCGACAAGGCTAGAGAGAATATTAAGGTATCCCATGACCAACTTGCCAGGCGACACAATGCCTGTCGCAAGCCGGCTGATTTGGAAATTGGTGATGTTGTGTACGTCCGCAATTTCGAGCCCAAGGGCGTCAGTAATCTTGTCTCAAGCAAGTTAACCCCTCGTTTTAAAGGCCCATGCTATGTAGAGGCATTCTTGACTCCTGTTACTCTTCTTGTTCGAAACCCTAAGGCCAACAAAATTTATAGAGTGCATCTATCACACATTAAACGAGGTGGAGAGGTGTCTAATGAGGAGATGCTACCGTAAATTTTGTAAAACAAATTTTGTAAACTGAATTTGTATAATGTAGAGTATCCCTAACCTTCATTGAAGCCTTCAAGCTTCTGTTCCTTGTGGAATTTTGAATTTAATTGGGTTTGAAAACTCTGGTGGGATACAAAATGTATTGTTGGGAAGTTCCCATTGTAATGGTAAATTGTAAAAGTGTACCTAATTTTGATGTTTCATAGGAGATGCTAACATGTAAGTTGGGCTCGGTGGGAGACCTAACTCATGGTAACTTTGTATTCCTGTTCCCTTTGGGAATTGTAGTGGTCATTCCTCTACCGTAGTTCCTTCGAAATGTAAAGTCGTCTAACTCATGTAATCTTGTAATGTACTTCGAATCTGTAAAAAAGGTAAACTTGTTAATGAAATTTTGTAAGCACGGATCTAGGGCTTGGTCAAAAATTTTCTTCATTTAAATTCAAACTTGTTTCTCTTTGTAAAATGTAGTAAGATATTGTAAATTCTGTAATACTTTTTTGAAACTAGATTAACTTCTATTTTTGTAAATGGCTGCCCACGCGTCGAATCGTATCTTGCACATTGCTTCATCCTACTTCGTCTAAAACGACCTACATTGGACTTGCTGAAAATTTTTCCTAACGTGTCTCGGACTCTGAAAGCACTGCTGGTGCTGGTGTACTGCGTTTCTGAAGGTTTTTGGACACAGTGAAGCTGTTAACTAAGTGGTTTGCGAGGTGATCTATTATCCCTTCACTGATAATCTGACCCTGCATTCTTCCTAACCAAAACGATGCGGTTTCATCCATCAATTGGAGTTAACTGGTGAACATTATCTTCGGGAAGCATCTCTGGTGAATCGACAAGTTAAGGAGGACTGTCTATGCCTTGGCATATTCGTGAACGGTGTTCACGCTTAAGGGAGGGAGACTGATACGTGCAAGGGCACGTCTCTAGCATTTCAAACATGTATTTAATCAGGGACGCTGTTCTTGAAGTTTGAAACGACCGCCTGGTGACTTGCTTCCCATTCTGAACACGAGATGGTAGCGCCTGTCGGTCTTGGAGAGATTGCAAGTAGTTCCTGTGTCTCCCCAATAGGTGGTGTGGGCTTCGCCTTATTAAATTCGTTATACGCATGACATGATTAAAAGACAATCACATTCTTCGTCTTCAAACAAATGCTAGTGCATTCATGATACCGCCAAATTATGAACCTATTTTATGACATTGTTGTTTTGATGTGTCTTTCTCTGATTGGACAATATGATTTGCATGAAGACAGTTCGATAAATGACGAGCGATTCTCCGCCATTTTTGTGGAATCCATTAGTGGTCGCCAAGACAAATAAGAAGGACTGGTCGCGAAAGGTGTCTCCTCTGATGGGGGGGCGGTTTCCTCCCCCATCCTCTACCAAATATGCATATATTCAAGAAAAAGGAATTGCCGTTTTTCTTCAGGCTGTTTATTTTCATCGTTCCGCCGTGAAGAGGAAATGTGCAAGGATAATCGCAACTGGATGCGATCAAGTGCTTGTATCTACACGCCGCATCGGCGTGTTAGCCATTTTTGTGAAGTACATGTAATAACGTAAAATTATGTGTTAATTATTTTATTGTTATTGTGTCTCCACGGAGAAGGATGTAAGGTACGTTTTTTTTTAAATTTAATTTATTTAATTATTTTATTTTGGGATCTCCAAGTTTGGGCGTGTACGAATGTTGATCTTCTGTTGTGTTCTCGCTTGTAGGCCAAAAATTTATTTTTCGTTTTAATAACGTTTCCTTATATATATTAAGTTTCTTATTTATTTTTTGTTTACCTTCTGGAGACACATTTATTAATTTATTTCATGTTTAAATTATTATTTATATTCCTTTGTCAATCTTGGGATTGACATTGTAATTTATTCATGATCCGGTGCATTTCTCGATTATAATAGCGTTTAGACCTAATTATTTTCCGCCGTCATTTTCTTTACGCTAATGTTTAAATTTAGTTTTATTAATTGTTTGCCGTAATTTCGACCTGGCATGGTTTTGGTGTGGCCATACCTTTTGTTTACCGTGATGCATTGTGGTCTCGTTGTCAGTCCATTTGGCGCGGGTCTCAATAGCAGACGTGTTGTGAATTAACTTAATCCTTTTTTAGTGTAATCTTGTTAATGTTAATTTCGTGATTTTTGGTAATGTCCTTGTGTTTTCCGCCGGCGAGCATATCATTTATTTTTTTAATTTTCTATCCCATTTAATTTTTTTTTGAAAGTGTAATTTAATTTTCAATTCCTTTTGTTTTGGCGTGGCCTCAACATCTGCATGTCGGATCGTGATTGCATTACCTTGCAATTCATCAAGCCCGTTCTGAGTATGTTATGCATGTAATATTTATTTTAACCTTTGGGCTGTAAAATTTTTTTTTAAATTTAAATTACCTTTTTCCTTTTCTTGGCTTTTGCAAGCAAGCATGTTAGGCGCTATCTGGCATTCTTGTAAAATTGTGTGGATTGATGCATGTTCAGTTTAGGTGAAGGTTCCTTAAATTTTTAATATTAAACCTATTGTTTTTTTTTAAATTCTTTGGTTGTGGCATTATTTAGCCGACGGCAGTTCTGTCGGTTTTTGGAGGGTGTTTGTACGATAGCCTGTGTGTGTTGTCCCCTTATCCATCTTCCTTCCACTCCTTTGGAGCTCTTCTGTCGGGACATGTCATCGGGAGGTGATGTTGCTGCGGAAGTGACCCGGACCCCTGAATACAGGTAAGTTGGCCCATCCACGTTTCCCGTACACGCCTCATTCTGGTAAGCAAAGCGTTGGTTATCGAGAAACCGACGTGCTGCTGGCCAGTGCCGTCCAAGGCTGTAAAGGGGGGGTAGCAATTATGATAGTGATAATGATCCAAAACAAGACAATAACGTTTTCATGCCTATTGTTCACCGTGGAAGAAAAAAGATCTACAACAAGCTTTGTTTTTAAAACTATAACACACTATCGTAAAGGCAAAGACTTGTATTAAGTGTGCATTTTATTGTCATAATCATGTATACTCTGCAATGTTAAATATTCTGATTTCTGTAGAAAATAAAACAACATTGTACCATTATTTTCATTTATTTACAAACTTTATATACGTTTTTTTTTGGTTTCATGATAATATTTTTAAGACAATACCAAACACTAAAACATTATTATTCTATACACATATTTTTCTTTCAGTCCATTGTCATGACTTATAACTTCGATTATTGTCATTATTTGACATTTGTTTTTTTATTTAATTAAAACGAACCATGCACCTATTGTTTTTAAAGCCTTCATATATTAAGTGTACAGGTTGCACAACATTATTGACTTCATCAAAAACACTCTCCGACATATCATTAAACCGTATAGGCAGAAATGTCTCTAAGTTTTCACATACACAAAGTACACGATCACCGTATGCTGTTTGCAATTTCCGAATCTTGATAATGCGGAAAAGATTATGCGTTGGCAATTCGCTGAGCTTCTTTGTCTCTAAGCCACATGATTGTCCCACATCATTCAAAACATTCATTGTAGTAGTCTATAAACAAAACAAAAGCATATCTATTACACTCTAAAACAGCTTTAAAAATATTGTCATTTAGACTTTCACGGCCCGTGTTACTATTCATAATGTTGAATTTTGGGCTTATGCCGTGTTTTATTATACTGAAATTCGACGCGTTTCGAAAGAAACCATGTCTTTCATCGTCAGGAATAATCTGAAATACGACAATGTTGCTAAGAGAAAGCAACGAAGAACATATAGAAGGTGCCCAAAGATGCACGCCATTATAGCCCCATGTTAGGGACGACGGAAAGCAGCAGTGAATTACTTTCTCAGGGTTCTGATAATAGGTAGCCAGGATTCACTGAGATTGTAGCCGGTGTCGCGGTTGAAATTATCTGGGTGTTTACGTATTTCAACCGCCTCCCTGATGATTCTGGGACGATATTGCTTTATACGGGCAAGAACATCCACTCCTTGGAACATGACATCATGGCCAGGTGTTAAAGCATGATCGGCAACAGCTGATTTATCAGGTTGAATGAGCCTGATACATCTATTATGTTCCTTAATGCGAGTGCATATTGTTCTCGAAGTCTGCCCGATGTAAACCTTGCCACAAGTACAGGGAACTCTGTAGATACCCGGTTGTTGCAATTTAGGCAAACTGTCCTTAGTTGGTCGCAGGAGTTGCCTAATCTTAACAGAAGTTCCAAATACAGTCCGTATGTTGTACTGACGTAGGATTTTAGCACTACGATCCTTTGTGTTATGTATGTACGGAAGGTAAGCAGTTCCTCTTACATCTCTTTTCTCAACTGACGTCCTATTATTATTTGTTGGTTTCAGAACCGTAGAAATCATAGCCTTGCTATAACCGTTGCTCTCAAAGGTGGTTCGCAGGGTGTTAATTTTTTCTTGTAAAGAAGACGCTTCACAAATCCTCCTAGCCCTGGTAGTTAGAGTTGTAAGGATACCATGTTTCTGGGCAGGGTGATGGTGAGAACTTGCGTGGAGATATCTATTGGTGTGTGTTGGCTTACGAAAAACGCTGTGTCCTAAAGATCCATCCTCTTTCTTGGTGACGAGAACATCTAAAAAAGGTATTTTGCCGTCAGATTCCTTTTCCATGGTGAAACAAATAGAAGGGTGCTGGAGATTAAGGTGATCCAGGAAATGGCTAAGATTTTCCTCACCTTCCGTCCAAACAACGAACGTGTCATCCACATAACGCCACCAGATCTTCGGTTTGAAAGGAGCCGACGACAAAGCTTTCTCTTCAAAGTTCTCCATGAAGAAATTAGCCACAACAGGAGAGAGAGGACTACCCATGGCCACACCATCAGTCTGCTCATAAAAACTCCCATTCCATAGAAAGTAGGAGGAGGTCATGCAGTGATAAAAAAAAGTCTTGTGATGTCTTCAGGAATAAAGCCATTAATGAGAGACATAACACCATCAATAGGTACTCTCGTAAACAGAGACACCACGTCGAGACTCACTAGAATATCACCCGGCTGAAGTGTTATAGCTTTTATCTTTTCCACGAAGTGTGTGGAATCCTTAATGTACGAAGGCATGTTACCCAGAAGCGGCTGAAGTAGTCTACCTAAGTATTTGGAAAGGGCATATGTAGGAGAACCAAACGAACTAACAATAGGTCTAAGAGGGACATCTTCCTTATGTATTTTAGAAAGACCATAGAGTCTCGGAGGAATAGCATCCCCAGGAAGGAGAGTCTTCGCTGTATCCGCTGGAATAGATGATTGCTTGATCAATTTGACGGTGACATTTGAGTAGCGAGTAGTAGGATCACGACTATTAATCCTATATACAGGATCTGATAACAAAGACGAGATCTTGGAATCATAATCAACCTTATCCAATACCACTGTCGCGTTACCCCTGTCAGCGGGGAGAACGATAATATCAGAATTGTCCCTTAGATCTTTAAGTGCCCGGCTTTCGCCTTGTTTTAAGTTGGTGTTAGGTGGCTTAGCGGTCTTGAGAACTCGGGAACATTCTTTCCTGGCTTCCTCGGCCTCTTCAGGTGTGAGGTGATGTACCGAGGATTCTACGGATGTAATAAGTTCTTCAATAGGAATTCTTCTAGGCGCTACAGCAAAATTGAGACCTTTTGGGTATCACTTAGGGGCTTGCTGGACAAATTTACGACAATCTTGTTAGCATCAAGTCTAATGGCTTGAGATTTCTGTAACTGACATAACCTATCATATTTGGAAATATGTCTGTCCCTCACCTGATCTAGAACGCTGTTAGCTTGCACTGAAGAAATACGATCAAAGATCTTCCATAGTTCCTCACTTACGAAGTTTGAGAGGCGTAGATGTAGCTGTAGTAACTCCCTCGAAATAAAATCCTACATATGCCCTTTCCAAATAGTTAGGTAGACTACTTCAGCCGCTTCTGGGTAACACGCCTTCGTACATTAAGGATTCCACACACTTCGTGGAAAAGTTAAAAGCTATAACACTTCAGCCGGGTGATATTCTAGTGAGTCTCGACGTGGTGTCTCTGTTTACGAGAGTACCTATTGATGGTGTTATGTCTCTCATTAATGGCTCTTTTCCTGAAGACATCACAAGACTTTTTTTTATCACTGCATGACCTCCTCCTACTTTCTATGGAATGGGAGTTTTTATGAGCAGACTGATGGTGTGGCCATGGGTAGTCCTCTCTCTCCTGTTGTGGCTAATTTCTTCATGGAGAACTTTGAAGAGAAAGCTTTGTCGTCGGCTCCTTTCAAACCGAAGATCTGGTGGCGTTATGTGGATGACACGTTCGTTGTTTGGACGGAAGGTGAGGAAAATCTTAGCCATTTCCTGGATCACCTTAATCTCCAGCACCCTTCTATTTGTTTCACCATGGAAAAGGAATCTGACGGCAAAATACCTTTTTTAGATGTTCTCGTCACCAAGAAAGAGGATGGATCTTTAGGACACAGCGTTTTTCGTAAGCCAACAAACACCAATAGATATCTCCACGCAAGTTCTCACCATCACCCTGCCCAGAAACATGGTATCCTTACAACTCTAACTACCAGGGCTAGGAGGATTTGTGAAGCGTCTTCTTTACAAGAAGAAATTAACACCCTGCGAACCACCTTTGAGAGCAACGGTTATAGCAAGGCTATGATTTCTACGGTTCTGAAACCAACAAATAATAATAGGACGTCAGTTGAGAAAAGAGATGTAAGAGGAACTGCTTACCTTCCGTACATACATAATACAACGGATCGTATTGCTAAAATCCTACGTCGGTACAACATACGGACTGTATTTGGAACTTCTGTTAAGATTAGGCAACTCCTGCGACCAACTAAGGACAGTTTGCCTAAATTGCAACACCCGGGTATCTACAGAGTTCCCTGTACTTGTGGCAAGGTTTACATCGGGCAGACTTCGAGAACAATATGCACTCGCATTAAGGAACATAATAGATGTATCAGGCTCATTCAACCTGATAAATCAGCTGTTGCCGATCATGCTTTAACACCTGGCCATGATGTCATGTTCCAAGGAGTGGGTGTTCTTGCCCGTATAAAGCAATATCGTCCCAGAATCATCAGGGAGGCGGTTGAAATACGTAAACACCCAGATAATTTCAACCGCGACACCGGCTACAATCGCAGTGAATCCTGGCTACCTATTATCAGAACCCTGAGAAAGTAATTCACTGCTGCTTTCCGTTGTTCCTAACATGGGGCTATAATGGCGTCCATCTTTGGGCACCTTCTATATGTTCTTCGTTGCTTTCTCTTAGCAACATTGTCGTATTCCAGATTATTCCTGACGATGAAAGACATGGTTTCTTTCGAAACGCGTCGAATTTTAGTATAATAAAAAAAGGGCATAAGCCCAAAATTCAACATTATGAATAGCTCTAATAATATTATGCAATTAGGGATTTTGCACTATGCATGGCTAATAAATTATACTAGATATGCAAGAAATGCCCTAACTGTAGCAGATACTACTTTTCTGTATATAGCACAAGTGTTAAGTTCCAATGTACACTTGACACATGCTATCATGTGTCCACAAGGCAAAAATACAACACCTATTTCATGTTGATAACAAATTTTACATAATTGTTGGTCACACTTTTGTATCTGTTCGTGAGACAAGTTATTAACGATGCACAGAGTACTTTAAAGCACAATGTATGCTTGTTCACTGTCTGTCCACTACGTTAATGGCGCATGACCACATCTAAAAACAAACAAAATATCCCATCAATCAATCAATCAACCAATCAATCAATACTAGTAATTAAACTTTAACGTTAATTGGCATTAAATAAAAACACCATCCAAAAAAGAATTTCAAAAAATAAACTGTATGTCTACACTAACAGTAACCCATCTACTTTTTTTTATAAAGCTGCAGTCATTTACATTTCCCTTTAACCAATATATATAAAAAAATAAATTTCATGTCATTTTGTTCAGATTATCTTGTTCAAACCTGTGGATATTTATTGAGTCCATAGGGAACCACCCATAAAGTAAATTTAAATTTTTGTTTTTAGAAAATCCAACATAGCCTTGTACTTTTCCCAGTCAACAACCAATATAGTCTTGTACCATTTATCAATACATGGCCATTATTCAAGAAAGCAATCATTGTCCTAGTCATGTACAGGTAATGAATTTTTTGTCTACGAGTTTTCAGTACTGGTAAAATGGAATAGCATTTTTAAGTTAGACTTACCTGAGTTTTCAATAGTTCACTGCCTGGAAACAATGGTTGTACTGAACTGCGGCTTGGGTTTTCAGCAACTGCTACGACGGTAAGGCTTTTCTTTCCAAGTTTCTAAAAACAAATAAAATAAACCGCTATAAATAGCTAAATTCAGGTTAATACATGCATTTCATAAAATAAAATAATATCAAACATAAAAAATGAAACAAGTTAGTTTAAAAAAATAATCTCACCATCACTTGCACTGGCTTGTTACAGTTTCCTTTTAGTGGGCCCAAAAGCGCAATGGTTTCTTGTATCTCAGACATGTAAGATATACCGGTTATCTGCAAACAAATAAAGAAATAAATAAAAATCATTAATTACCCGATCAATAACTACAAATTTAAGCTT
Organism: Meconema thalassinum; assembly: GCA_946902985.2. NCBI lineage: Eukaryota > Metazoa > Arthropoda > Insecta > Orthoptera > Tettigoniidae > Meconema > Meconema thalassinum. The sequence continues at coordinate 181,907,071 of OX336395.1, forward strand.
CATTAGCATTACATTATTAAAATAATCATTCATAGGTACTTACCAAAAAATAAAAGGATTTTTTCTTCCAAAGTTCAGTTCAGAGCTCTACTGTATACGTCCGTTTGCTAAAATGGCAAGTGCATTACTAACGCAATCGTTATCAGTTAGCCTAGCAACAGAGAGAGTTGCATTTTCTCAGCGTTTTGAACTTGAAATGTTGTCTCTCTCACACGTGTTCCCACGCCTCTTCACATTCCTCAATCTGAATAAGATTCATGTACCTTATAGTAGTTTCATGTTATTAATAAGGAACGAAAATGGCAGCCCCTTATACATCGGTAGTACGGCTGTCTAGGAACCAAAATGGCGGTCTCTCTGTTTAAACGCCAGACCTCCTAGCCTCTACCAGGTCTGTTTATACGACAGACCTGCTAGCCTCTACCAGCCAAGTAACCTGACCCGTTACTTCCTGCCCACATAGACATTCTTGTGTTATCAGCAGTCGCTCTGACAAGGCCTGGCCAGTTCGTGTATTGAGTGTGAGCAAGCAAGACTGTGTGTGCTAGCAATGAAAACATGTGTGTCTTAAACATTTTACTGTAATAATAATTATTAGCAAGCGGCCATCCTCAATACATGTACACTTTAATCGTACACTTTCACCATGTCCAATGAAAAGTTCATAAAATCTTTGGGGAATGACCTTACAGTTTTAGTGCTATGCATTCACGCACATTGCTTGGTCGACCGAATGTTATAGGTTTTTATATTCTACAACCATTTGCTGTGCCAGACATGAACTTGCATTTTGTCACATACAAAGCAAAACAGGATGTGACTTGTTTAGCTTACATGTGGTTTCACTCGTGTTCACATGCATTTCGCTCTTCCCTGCCACCACGATTGTCAGATTATTTAACCTTCAAGCGTCATTGTCATTTTTCCAATGCACCTGTTGTCGAGTCTGATCAGCGCATTCCAATAAGCTCAAATGACATTCACCCACTGCTCGTCTGTTCCTCGGCAAGTTTGTTTTCTCTACTCGCTTCGACCAACATAGAACTAAGTTCTCATCACCGTTTACACGTCAAAGGTAAAATATCAGAAAAACGAACCCTCGCTCTGTCATAAACCGACCCGCCGAAATAGCAATTGTTCTATTAAGCATAGTCCTTGTGGTTAGCGACAGGTTCGTTGAAACACACACCCAGCAGTATCGTCTCTCTCAACCACCACGCTTCATGAACATTATAAACAGGTAAAGAAAAAAAGTTTTTTCAACATGTATGGCGTTAGGCCCTTTGTGAGTTATGTTTTGGAAAAAATATCTACCACATTTGAAAGGGGGCGTTAGCCCGAGTCCTAGGACACCTCGTACACGTCTCTAGCGTTATTGGTTCGTGAAATATCGGCAAAAATCACAAAAACACGTGTTTACCCCACAATCGAGCTTCCAATTTTTTTTATTATAACAAGAGGTCCATAGCAAAGAGGACGTCACTGCGAGTCCTTGGACTCGTTGTACATGCCTCTAGCGTGATTGGTTCGCGAGATAGAGCAAAAAGTCTAAAATCACAGGTTTTACACCAAAAAATTCTGTTTCGCTCATGCTCAAAAACTTTAACCTATTACCAAAATAAAGAGGGTTTCGAGACAAGCCTTTTGACACGTCATAGAACCAAATCCGACCTTGCATTCGTGAGATATAGGAAAAAGTCTAAAATCATGGTTTTACCCCCAGAAAGCCTGTTCCCCTCATTCTCAAAACTTTAACCTATTAATTACATGTATAGGGCTTTGAGACAAGCGATTTGACACGTCACACGTCCAAATCCGACCTTGCGTTTGAGAGATATCGGCAAACTTCGTAGGAAAGTAGGCGACTATCTGGCTCTCTCCTCACCACCAAAACCCCTTCTTATCAATAATATTTTCAAAGAGCTCGCCCTCTTACAAAAATCCCAAGTGCGCATGCGTACAAAACAAAAACAAAAATGTTAATCCATAGCAGCATCCAGCAAAACGCATGCGCTTTATGAGCAACAACGTTTAGGTTCATTTTAGCAGCGCACCTTATACATGTCGCATTTGAAAAGAGACTTTCACTAAAAAATTACAATTTCACCCCCTAGTAGGGGAAGGTTTTATTTAGGGGTTAAAATGAGTGATCCATTGGAAAGAGAGCGTCAGCCCGAGTCCAACGACACCTCATTTGTTAAAATCGGACGATGGGTTCGAGAGATATCAATTATTTTAACATGTACAGTCGGGTACAAATAAAATGGGTGAGTTAGAACCCCCCTCACTCCCCTACTGTTATACTTTGCCAAAGTTCAATTCTGATTCTGACTATTCGCAGCACGACGATAGTTTATTTTAACAAAACTATGGAGATTCGTTGTTCGCTGATACTGTATGACCACACTTGTTCTAGCGTTGACTGTATGATTACAACTTGGTGAAGCAGCGCTTCCCGCTAACTGATAATTGACGCAGTACCTCCACTCACGGAGTACTCGTAGATTATACGTGAAACAGCACCACGTTCCTTAGGACTCTGAAAACTGCATGATTTCCTTTGCGCTCAGTGGGTTTATATTTGATTTGGCTACAAATATACCAGTTTTGCTCCCGCTAAAAATTAATTTCCAAAATAAGCGTCGCATGTTCTCAAAAATATTAGCTCCGTGGAGCACATGACCCGAACTTCTCAATGATACTAAATATTTCGAAAATCGATCGTGGCAAATACGATTAAAATTACAATAGCTCCTGAATTAAGTGGGCGTATAATTTCTTTTTTCTCCTTCTCCTAGCTGCTGGTTCGGTGAATACCCAATGACGTAGCGCTGACCTATGCTCTTCTAAACTGTTCAATAATTATAAACTTTTATTACATTACAATTTCTAACTTCCAGAATAACTAACATTGCCTGTGATATCCTTTAAGATTAATGCATAATTCTGGCTCAATTCAATAATTCGCTATTTCTTCTGGTCACGCCTCCCAAACAGTGTTTTCATTTTCAAGCTGAGTAAGGGTTTCTTAGACGATCTTCCCTCTCTGTCTTCTGAATGGAAAATCTCCATGGCGATTACATCCTTTGATGCAAGCATTTTTCGGCAGAGCGGCCGATGATCTCATTAGGCAGCTGTGTGCTCGGGCTCAACTATTGCGCCATCCTTATGCGTCACGCAGGGGTGATCTCACCTCGCCTTCTTGCTATGTTACAACTGAACTGTAGTCTTCTAAAGTTTTCCAACTTTCCAAACTAAAAGATCATGAATTCGAATCTTGTGCACTCCACAAGGGCACAGCTCTTGTAGTTTGCTTTCATGCATTTTATGTACATTTTCTAGCATGGGATTACTCTTCACACTCGGTTCTGCTTCACTGTTGCGTTTCACCTATTTGCTTAGCAATGAATATTAGCACTTTCGAAGAACTGCTTGATTAGTCCCCCCGACTCAAGTCCGTATAACATGTTGGTTGGTTCTTAAGTTTAGGGGCTGCGACAACGCGGTCATATAGCCCCTCCGTATAACATGGTGGTAGAATAAATGTAGAAATATAACTGCTGAATCTTGTGTCAGCTGTTCCATGAATAGGTTTGCATGTCCCTCGTAAATATTTTATGTTCACTTAAGATGCTTGTATAACGCAGAAAAACTTTGCTTTAGGAGTCTAAGTCCATTGAATGAGTGCATGCTTAATACTGCGAAGCACAAGATATAAGAAAACTTTCGTTTCACTCCCGAGAACTACGAAGCGCAATGTTTCAAAATTCAAATCAGAGTAATCGCTCTAGTGAGTACACACATCTTGCTCGTCAGGCTTTCCCCACCATGCAAGATGACTCAATCGATATTAATCAAAGTCAATCGCCTACAAGAGCGATAAATATATTTTAAAAGCTTCTGCGGCTTAAAAACTTTCTCATAACATCATCATAATGCGTCGAAATAGTATTAATAATGAGTACGTATAGTTGTTCCCCTCTGTAATCTCTGTAATTAGTAATTTCATGTAATTTTATAAGTCCGTGCGAGAGATTGCTTCCCCCACTATAAGAATTTGGCCTTGGCTAACATGTGAAGCGAGGTCAACAGACTAGCTTGCAGCCGATTACAACATATGCTTGGCCGGTAAGTATCAGAATTATTGCTAAGACAGCTGCAAACTGATTTCAACTCTTCATCGAGCGTTTAAAGTGTCGTAACATCTCGTAAAAATACTTCAGACAAACGTTGTACCAATAGGCAGAGGAAAATACGGGGACAGTACCATTCCGGCATTTTCCCGAAGACGAAGTGGGAAACTACGGAAAACCACTTCGAGAATGGCTGAGTGGGAATCGAACCCCCTCTACTCATTTGGACCACACAAGGCTGAGTATACCCCGTTCCAGTCCTCATATCACTTTTCAAATTTCGTGTAAGAGCCGGGAATCGAACCTCGGACCTCCAAGGTGGCATCTAAGCATGCTGACCACTACACCACGGAGGCGACGAAAATAATTAATACCTTGAATAAAAAGAGATGGCGTGGTTTGGTACCTTCAGAATACAAGTCTATGAAAGAAGTCATGCTTCAAGCACACATGTTCCAAAGCTCCTTAGTGTATAGTACTCAGTGAGTAGTTGCTAGCAACTAGTTAATAGCTGTGATCAACTTGAGCTTTTTTTAGGGATATCTGTCTGTCTGGGTTCGCTGGAGGAAACATATAGGATTACGTGTTTCAATCGTCACGTGGTCATCATCAGATCCTGATCACAAGGAATGAAGTTGGAAAGCAGCTTGTTAGAACTTGAACAGAAATGTAGGAAGATCAGTGTTTCACAGACTAATGTTATGTCGGTTGGGAAAAAACGTAGGTAGAATGCCAGGTGGGAGGAACTAAATTTGAGCATGGGCTGTGTATTCCCTTAGGATGGTAGTTTTGGCATAACTATAAAAATAAAAAATAAATAAATAAAAAAATAAAAAAATAAAATTAAACCTTAAAAGTAAAAAATAAAAAATAGAAAAAGACGAAAAAAATAATATTAAGAATTAAAAGTTTAAAATAAAAAGGAACAAATATATAAATAATAAATTAAATATAAAAAATAAATAAATAATAAATAAATAAAAATAAAGAGTAGAGGCGTGGAAAAGCCAATACAGTGGGTTCTCAGTTGTGAACTACAGTATTCTGCAAGAAAGAAGTTAGTGTAGCGACGAAACTCTACATCGCTCAATATTTAGACCGACCTTGCTGTATGGAAGTCAGAGTGGGTAGATTCAATTAAATACTACTAATTTTGGGGGTGAAATAGTAATTTTTTTGCACGCATGTGCACTTGCGGCTTTTGTAAGATGGCGGGCTTTTTAACTGATTATTTATGGATGAGTTAATTTTTTTTAAATATCAAAAGAACCCAAAACTAATAGGTCATCGGCTTTTAATATCTCGCTAACCAATGGTCAGATTTGGACATATGAGGTATCAAACGACTCGGGCTGATACCCCTCTTTTCCCATAGCCTTGTTAATGTAACCAAAGAAACCAAAACTAATATTTCATCGGCTTTTTAATATCTTGCCAACCGATAATGCTAAATACTTGTACGAGGTGTTCTAGGACTCGGGCTGATGCCCCTTCTTTTCCCATAGCCTTGCTAATGTAACCAAAGAACCCAAAACTAATTGGTCATCGTTTTTTAATATCTTGCCAACCAAAGCACTTAACAATGATAAATTAACCTTGAATCTTTTGTTTTTGATGAAAAATAGTAGGGGGGTGGTTGAAAACTACGCCAAAATTGAAAGATCGATACATTGGAAACTAAGAATCCTAAAATTATGTGTTATAGCTCAAAATAGGTAATCTAATACTATTTTTTTACCTCGATATGCCATTTCACCCATAAAACAGTAAATATAGATTTTACAGGGAAAAGGTGTTAAACACCTTAAAATGATAAATTATCCTAAGATGTTTTGTTTTTGATGAAAAATAGTAGAGGGTTGAGTCTACCCCAAAATTGAAAAAACGAGACCTTGGCAACTAACAACCCAAAAATTATGTGTTATAGCTCAAAAAATAGGTAATCAAATACTCTTTTACCTCGACAGGTCATTTCAACCCTAAACCAATGAATATAGATTTTACAGGGGAAAAGGGTGTTAAACACCTATAAATGATAAATTATCCTAAGATCTTTTTGTTTTTGATGTAAAATACACCGCACCAAACCTAATCGATAGAAAGCCAAGGGCCTAAGTGTACAACTCATGGGTGGATGCTGTCATTGTTGATGTCAAAAGGAAAGGGATAACGCTCTACCTATAGAGGGTAAGGTAAAGCAAGCGCATGGTGCTAATGCACACACCCAAGTACTTGGAGCACACACAACTATCCCATGCTGTTTTTATGGGTTGACCGTTAAAACGTGTTCAGTGTTTACTGGGCAAGATGGTCGCTACCCACAACGAGCTTTTAAGTACACAAAGCTAATAATCTATGCACGCACTCGCAACAAACTAAACTAAACTGTCTTTCTGGCAGTGCTTAGCCAGAAGGCAGATGACAGAAATGCATCGCTAACAGAAATACAATCATTTCCGGTCGTCTAATGTTACCATCTAACCATTTCGTGCTGCTGTGGCAAGCACTCTCGGCTCTTGCATTAGAGGTCATAACTCGATTTCCAGCTCTGAGGACTAGAACGAAACAAACTAAGATAGAAGGTCATGGTGGTGCAGTGGTTAAGCTCTTAGCCTTTTACTAAGGCAGACCAGGGTTCCATTTTCGGTTAATATGCATGTCATAAACATATAAAAAGCAGGGATAATGTTTAAGACTGATTACACTTGTTTCTTTAACAAATTATTATTTGGATTACAAATACAAAGGCAGACTGGGTTCGATATACAGTTAATGCATGTAAGATTTTTGATTTTTCTTGATTTTAGACTTTGGTTTTAAAATTTACATTTTAGATTTTAGATTTTGCGAAAAGACCATACCACAATGTCATGACTTGACATTTTCGGTAACTTATTATTAAAGAATGACATATAAGGATTTGTATTACTTGTATTTACGTTTTTGCTACTATACATTTTTTAGATTTTAGATTTAGAATTTTGATTTTTGATTTTAGATTTTGGGTAAAGACCAAACTAATATTGACTATTTATTATACACTGTTATGTAGGTATAAAGATGATAACACTATACTTAAGAACAACTCTTAGGCTTTGACCAGCCTTGCAATATGAATTTCCTAACCAGACACGAGTTAGCTATCAGTGAATACTTTGGTACCTATGCTTATCATTGATCAGTGAGTAGGATTGAGAAAGCTGTCTACCATTTTTGGATCATATACAACAGATACTTAGGCCTATATAGAAACCGAGCGACCATGTTTGCTTTTCCTTTACAAAAAAAAAAAAAAAAAAAAAACAGACATTATATCAGAGACGATTAGAATACTTATGTAGAGCCTACTAAAACGATGTTGTGTAACTGTAAATGCTAGTCAACGGACGGTGACTCATAACTAAAACCCATGATACGATACCTGACAGATTTGCTTAACTCCCAGTTCACAAGACTGATAAACGCAAAGTTATGGAAAATCAAAAATTCTACATTCAAAAACGATCAAGTGGTTGAGTCAATGTACACTGGAAAGTTTTTTTTGTGGTAAATACTCAAGTCCACAGAACAAATTGAATTAGTAACAGTCAGGTTGGCCGAATATGGGGCGGATTGAGTAGCTCCATGGGTGTCGATGCCGGTCCCAAACCCGAAGAAAGGAGGAGGGTTAGGGAGACCAGTCTCAACTCTCCCTGCAAATAATTTGTGAGAGACATAGCAGACCATCTAGCTATAATGGCATGTGCTTAGGTCAAAAGGTGGTAGCATTTATACTGTTATGTGCACTGAGGAAGGCAACAATGCGGCCAAAACTTGTACAATAAAAAGTACAAATTAATATTGACTTAAGGTTTTTAATCTTCAGGACTTATTATACTTCGTCAATAAGGAACAGGGCTAACATGGTCATTTTCATGTCACATTATATTCTCTCGTGGTAAAAGTCCTGTCCTTGCGTTTTCAGCCACGTTGTCACGAAGTGTTTCACCTCCTCATCTGAAGCGAATCATCGACCTCCTAGGTGCTCCTTCAAGTGAGGAGACAGGTGAGAGTAGCTTGGAACAAGGTCAGGGCCCTAGGAAGGGGAGTCAACGGTGTCCCAGCTGAACCGCTTCAACAGCGTGAGGGTCTTCTGGGCTGTATGAGGTCGCGCGTTGTTATGAAGGAAGATGACGCCCTTGGTGAGAAGTCCTGGCCGCGGTTACATGTTTCGCCCACAGAAATCGAATAACTGAGCAGATATCTTGGCGAGACCAGTTTTCTAACTGAGTTGCCATTAGTTGCTTAGCCTACCTACAACTAGCGCTATAGGTCAACGGTGGCTGAAACTCTGCACAGTTACCAACCGTATGTATTCGAATTACCCCACACTACTAATCCCTCTATAACAGACGAAACTCCATGAATATCGGTCTTTTAACCTTAGTTTCTGATTCCCCTCGTAATTAATTTCTAAACTGAAAAAAAAACCAAGTAGTTCCGTAAAGAACTATACAGCCTATTTTCATATATCCTGCTCATGTTAATTTCTTCTAACAACATACAAAATTTCAGTTTAATTGCTGTAACAGATTCGTAGATATTGAGAACCGTCTAAATATTTCAGATTGTCGCCAGGTTGGATTTTTATTTTTGTACTATTACATTAAGATTATTGTGCACGTGTGGTATTCAAACTTCAATCGCATGATTAGAACACAAGAAGAAAAAACGAGATTCTATAATTACGCACAGCAGCCATCTTGTGATTATGCAAACAATTGAAATAAATTAGATGCCAGTGGATCAACATTTGTATAAGCATTTAACGTGCAACGTTTCACAGCACTCGGATAGTTAATTCGCGAGAATCGTCCATTTAAATATTTATACTTCGCGTCGCCGCCATGTTCGATTTGTGCTCACCAGGTTAATGAAAGTCCTATAGGTGAACATATGTTCATAGTCTCTATGAACATAAAAATATTCAGTTTGGTTGCTGTAAAAGATTCATAGATATTGAGAACCGTCTAAATATTTTGGAAGCTCGCCATTTAGGATTGTTATATGTATAGGCCGTAGAATTATGTACCATTCAAGGACAATTATTGCCTAGGTTCATTATTCAAACTTTCACTTCGATCGCATGATTACGACACAAGAAATAAAAACTTAATTTTAAAATTTCGCACAGCCGCCATATTGAGGTTATGTAAACAATTGATTTAAATTAGATGGCAGTGCATTACAATCTGCAAAATCATTTACTGTACCACATTTCACTGCGCTCAGAGAGTTAAATCACGAGAAAAGTCTATTAAAATATGTCAAATTCGCTTGGTCGCCATGTTCGTTTTTTACTTTACGAGTTTATGAACTATACATAGATAAACTTGTACCAGCACCCTTTATCACCGTACAAAATTGCAGGATAATATCTGTAATCGTTTCGGAGATATAGAATGTCAGTGAAATATTTCGCACAGCCGCCATTTTGAGGTTATGTAAACAATTGAACTAAATTAGACTCTAGTGCATTACTATGTGTATAAACACTTGCTGTACCTAGTTTCATTACGTTTGGATGGTTAAATCGTGAGAAAAGTCTATTTAAGAGTCTCAACTTCGCTTGGTCGCCATGCTCGTTCTCTACTTTACAAGTTTATGAAATATACATAGGTAAACTTGTATCAGTACCCTTTATCACCGTACTCAATTGCAGGGTGATATCTGTAATAGTTTCGGAGATATAGAATGTCAGTGAAATATTTCGCACAGCCGCCATTTTGAAGTTATGTAAACAATTGAACTCAATTAGACTCCAGTGCATTACAATGTGTATAAACATTTGCTGTACCAAGTTTCATTACGTGTGGATAGTTAAATCGCGAGAAAAGTCTATTTAAAAGTCTCAAATTCGCTTGACCGCCATGTTGGTTTTGTAGTCACCAAGTTTTTGAAAGTCTCATAGGTGAACTTCTAGTAGTACCCTTTATCACCGTACACAATTTCAGGCGATATCGGTAATAGTTTCGGAGATATTGAATGCTAGTGAAATATTTCGCACAGCCGCCATTTTGCATTGGTGAGACGTAACAAAATTTGAAGGGCACGGTCGAGGTCGCCGGGAATAGTGCTATGAACATACCGAGTTTCATTGAAATCGCTCCAGCCGTTTAGATTTTATTAGGGAGGGACACACACACGAATCACACACACACACACACACACACACACACACGCACACACACACGGACAAAAGGTGATCTCATAAGCCTATTTTTTCAAAATTGAAAATAGGCTAAAAATACTGGAAAGAAAAACCACTAACAAAAGCAAATCCAAAACCGAAACAAAAACAATTAAAAACAAAAACAAAACACAGGAAAAACAATACCAAAACAAAAACAACAAAAAAACAAAAAAAAAAAAAAAAGCAAATCCAAAAAGGAAAAGAAACAAATCAAAACCAAAATCAAAACTCAAAACCAAAAGCAAGCCCAAAATCAAATACAAAACCAAAACAAAAAACTAAACCAAAACAAAAAACAAGAAACAAAACCAAAATGAAACTCAGAACAAAAAACAAAACCAACGCCAAAAACAAAAAACAAAAACAACAAACTAAACCAAAACAAAAAACAAAATACAAAAAACAAAAAAATCAAAACCAAAAACAAACACAAAAACAGAAACCAAAAACCAGCATAAAAGGTCAAAAACCAAACCAAAAACAATACAAGAAACAAAAACAAAACAAGAAACAAATCAAAACAAAAACAAAACCAGGAATAAAAACCAAAATGAAAATAAAAAAGACACCGAAAACAAAACCAAAACCAAAATGAAAACAATAGACAAGTCTAAGAATAAAAACAAAACAAAATATAAAAAACAAACACAATAACAAAATCAATACCAATGCCAAAAATAAAAAATTAACACGAAACAAGTATGAATCCCAAGCACACCCAAGTTGACTGTTTGAATTGCATTCTAACCTCAACGTTTCAACGAGAAGAATGCCCAAAAAGAATAATATGGCACTTACAAAAGCAAAGCAACCGAAACAAGCACAGAAATGTTTAAACTATTGAGAAGCTAGCCCGTGATATCATAGTAACAGCCCACAAGGCTCACTTGAATAGGAATAATCGATTGTTTAACGACAGTGGCACTTTCAGGTAGATCCTTTCTATTGCTAGAAATACCGCAGTTCACAGCCATTCCAACGGGAACGTTCAGAACTACTAGTAAGAGAATGCTAATCAAATATTTTCTTGTTTTCAGGTGGCGCTGCACTTCACATGGAGCTCCCGTAAGGAAACAGGTGAGAGTCGCTTGGAACAAGCCATTTCGTAATTACTTTGTCACACCTATTTCCAAAGTTCTCTTCACAATATCACTCTACTTGGCAAATACACATCAACCATCATTTATAACCTAACTTATTCATCATATATATTTTCACATTCACTTCTCTTCAATTCAGCACTGTTTTATCAAGACCTTTTTTATGCTTTATTAACAATTTTTTTGTAACAGATCTGATTTTTGAAATTTTCCTCTGTGAGCATTTGGAACAAAAATATTTTAGTATCCTCTATTAAGACAACATTTTTATTAAGTTGTATGCTACTGCACAGTTATTTATCCTATACCACGCTGAGGAAAGTCACAATGTGACCGAAACCAGTACGGTTTCAGTGCACTAAATATTGACGTAAGGTAATAAATAGTTTGTTATAATTAATACGTCCATAAGGAATCGGGCTATCAAGGTCATTTTTATGTCATTTTATGATAATTTTTGTATTCATTTATCCCTCTATATGGGATTTTTGGTGAATCGATTTTTGTGGAACTTCTTAAAATTAAATTTTGTGAAAGGCCATAACTTAAGAAAACTCTCTATATTGAACCCTCGCAGGAAGCTTTTTATGAGACTTTTTTCGGGGGTAGTGAACGGTTCATAATGAAATTGCTAAAATACGCTTCTTTTTCAGATACAAGGTAACATAGCCTAAATATATGGTGGAAAGAAAAGAAAGCGAAGCCAAAATAAACAAAACAAATTTAATTCCAGAACAAAAATATCAACAAACAACAAAAATATGGAAAAAAAACACTCCCTTAATCTTACACCCATCATTAATCAATGAATAAACACCAAATAAATATCTCTCCCAGAGATTTCCAAAATTTCAGGACCGGAGATTTGGCCTGATTATTCTTCAATTCATGTGCGTGCGTGGTGTGATAAAGCATGCGATATGGTATGAGTACAGATACGAGATTTGGTGCCATCATGCGGTAGCCGTCAAGCCACAAATCCGTATTTGAGATAAATTAGCGATGGGAACTAAACACAACAAAAATATAAATTTACACTACCGACACTCGCTAAATTTAATTATTTACAACAACGATTTCCGATGAAATCTGAATCAACTGTGCCCAAAGCACAGCAAGATTGCCTCAACACAGGACTTCACAATATAGACACAAGAATGATTAACGTGACCACGACTATAAAAACAACAAAATGACCGGGTGTCATTTTACATCATAAACACAAGGTGTCAACCAGAATAAAAGATCAAGAATAAAATGAATACACAATAAATGCTCAAGAACAAATGCACTTATTTATAAAACGAAACATTTTTATTTGAACGTGACAACATGAAAATACCGCGCGGGCGTGGAGAACTTCACCTTTTAATATTATTCAAGACTTTAAATGAACAAGCAAGCTATATTTAAGAGACTGCTCTAATTAGTGTCCAGAAATACCCAAGATCAGCACTCAGTGTGGACTCTCATTATCACCTGTCAAATCACCCTCGTGTCAACAACATCCCAGGCCAGCATTATGCCCGGTTCCAAGATACGAGGAAAGTACAGCTGTCAAATCAGCTACCATGTGTGTGTCATAAATAATATCTCATTAATTCCCTTTGGAATTACAAGATCCAATTGGACTGGTCAAGGTCTCCGTGGAGCATCACTTACCATCCGTAACTGCAGCCGACGAAGACTTGGCAAATCTATGCCAATCTCCCGCGCATAAATTCAAATTTTTCACACATAGACACACAGATACACAATATCACACGTTAGGGTTTGACAATCACCTGAAATAAAATCACACAAACATTTCCCATACACCTGGCGCGTCTGATCTAAGTAATTCGACCGCAGAATAAAACCAATACTAACATCAAAATCCAAATAAAAATAAAAAATATAAGGGAAGGGGCGGTTCTTTCCAAAATCTGTCACAACAAAGGCAACTCAAAAATACTTGTTCACTCAAAACATCACTACAAGAACTTATTTTCCCTCCTATTATTTTATCGTTACATTTATAACTGCTCCACTTATCACCTTGGCCGCAATTCAAGTGTACCCCAAACCAAAATATTCGCACATGTACACGGAGTGTACGGATTACTATTACACATAAACATAATCAAAACCAGTGGTCACGTGTCTTCGCGCATTTACAATTGAGTGTCGGGACACTACATTAAAATCTACTACAATTAAAACAAGAATAAAATCACAAGAAAAATATATACATAATTGTTAAATCAATGTTCAGTACGCATCCATAACAGCTCATCACGTCAGCGTATGTCACTTTCCATGGCCCACTGGATATTTACACTGCCAGAGTAAACATTTCTGTAGATTGATCGGTCATCATCCCAGTAGTCGCCCTCGTATCGATCATCATGATGCCTTCTTAAAGATGGAAAATCAAAGTTCAAATTATTATTGTACCCGCTTGGCGGAGGATGCTCAGTCAGTACTCGGCTTGGCTACTGCGGTATCGGGACGCGTGACGTTCCCTCTACCACTGACTTAACATCCGATATGTAGGCACAATCAGGTTGACAAAATTTAGGAAAAACTCAACATTACAATTAAAAATAATTATTTATTCGTTAAAAGAAAAGTAAATTCACTCAATACATGTCAAAATCAAAATCACTTGGTATTAACTCTTCAGGTATCAAAAATAATCAACTCAAAAACACTTAAACATCGAATCACTTGGTATTGTCTCTTCAAGTGTCACTCATAAAATAAATAAAAATCTCCATTAAAAATCATCAAAATTCACTCTAATGTCATTTCATTGTTCCGTGAAGTTTCGTGAATACTTAGTCTTGCTTAAATTAAACTATTACCATTTTTGTTTATTTCACTCAGGCGTTGAGGGCGCCTATCATTTAAATCATATAATTTCTCCAAGGTTTGGACATTTACATTCATTTCATTTACCCTTCAGGGTTTCTTTTATCCCTTATGTTTATTTAAATATTTATTTATTTATCATTTATTTAGTCCTTTGGATCTTAATAATATTTCTTCACAAAGCCTTAGATTTTAAACATAATACAATACTGTACAAAAACATGCCATGACTTTGATCGAACCCGTAACTCTCCAGTTACTCTCCATGCATCTAGGTGACTTGCTTTGTGCTGTACTGCGCACTGTATTGTTTATTGCTGTGGGATATTTATTTATAACAAATTCCATTATTTCTTAACCCGTTACTTATTTATTCATGAAAGAAGGAATTTTCTTTATCAACAATCAATTATTTGACAAATCCGTCAAATTCTTATATAGCATTTCAAACTTTGACTTTGAATGAAATTTTCATTCCCATAAAATAATTCTACAATTAGTTTTTGCTTGCACCATTTGTTTTAAATTTTATAATTTCCGTGTAACAGTTTCTCTTTCCACCAGTCTCGGCTCGACCCTACTTTACGACCGGACTCATTAAGATGTTTCCTCTTTCTCCCCCACAAGGGCAAGGTCGCGTACACAAGCCGCCCCCTCCTCCTGTGGTACTTTACAACTAGATTTACGATGGCTGGTCGACACTCCTTGCTTTCACGCTAGGGTAGCTTTTAAACATATGATTTCCAAGACTTACAATTCATTTCACTACGGATATTTGCTCCGTTCTTATTTAATTATTATTATTTATCTTTCGCTCCCAGGATATTAATATTTGATTCGGAGAGGCTGTACGGTAGTTTATTATTACAACTCTTACGACGCTTATAATGCCTCTGATAACAATACCTATATTTCAACAATGCCTTTTACACAACAATATCTTCCTATAACAATACCTAGCTGGGATACCCATCCTGCAGCAGGATTTACATATCTTTCGACGCTTCTTTAAACAATTGATTCGGTTGGAATTCTATTCATCCACAATACAACAATGACTTTCACAACAATATCTCCATATATTCCACGCTTCATTTAACTACATTCGGTGGGAATCTATTCATCCACAATACTCAACAATACACAACTTTCGACGCTTCATTTAACTACATTCAGAGGGAATCTATTCATCTAAAATACTCAACAATACACAACGTTTCATTAGGCAAAAATATACGAGGCTTCTACATTTCAACAATATATTCGGTGGGAATTTACCTCCACACATTTCGACGATTTTTACTACATTTCCATCTCACGAATAAATCTATCCTGGCTTAACGCATATTTATATTCAACTTGAAACTATACTTTATTATTTTTTATTGGCCCTTACGGCAATGCAACTTGCTTGGATACTTTACGACATTCGGCTGATTTCGGCATTCCAACTATCCATTTCACAACCTTGGCACAGTAGCCTATAAGGTAATACATTCGTTCTTGGATGTTTTATTTCACCATTGACTTGGATATTTATCATTTATTTAATTTATTAACATATAATTTCTCGCTCTAATTTTCATGTTTGAGTTCCTAGACACGGATCTTTAACTATAACTTTATTCTTTAACTTGTTTATTATTATTTGCGTTCTTATTATTCCATATTTTAACTCATCTCATTATGACGCTCTATTCTTTTGATATCTGTTATTTGGTATACAATTTACCCATTATTATTTAACTTATCCCTTCGATTTTTATAATTATATTATGGTGCGTATTTACTTCATAACTAGGCAACAATTTAAGCCGTTTAAGTCATTATTTTATTCCTTCTTTCAAATTCATTTATTTATCATGTATTTCGTTATCGGGCTTCCATTTATTTATTTTTTACAGATCCCAACAATGCTTTATTTCCACCGAGGCGGTCCTCATGATTAACCATCATCTTTTTCAACATTTCAATTATTTGCATATTCATTTCATCAATGAATCATTCGTCAAACTCCCTAGTCGGCGAATGGTTCTATTGATATTCGCGCACAGTACAACAACAAAGAAATATTAATAACGTTTCATCAACTCACCCAGGTGATGACTCCACTCCTAGATAGGCTCACCCATCATGCTTCATATCTAGTCTTCCATCACAACACTTTTCCCTGAAATTTCTATATTACACTTATATATTATTACACTGACACATAAAAACATATTATAACACTTTAACATTATAGCACTTTTCTTCTTCACACGCACCCCTATCTCAGAGCTTGGGGCAATGATTTTTCGCATTGGATGATCCCTGACGATACCTCGCGTTTCTGCTTTGAACGTGCTAATTTGCTCCTTCCTCGCTCATCGAAGTTTCTGATATCCTGTCCTCCGTGAAATTCTCTAAATCCGCGTTCCTGCTCACTCGCTCCTGCTGAATCATGAATATAAATGTTCGTCGTGCTCACCCTCACTCTTTCCGTGATCTTTCTTCGCTTTAATGATATATTTCCTAGCTTGGTCTCCAGTTCGAGAACCTTAACTTGTCTAGCTCGTATTTTTGACGCTTTTTATCTTGAGTCTCGAAACCGCAGTCTTCTAGGTCCCTACTCATGTACTTCGTGATGAATACTTGTTGATATTATTCCTTTCTAGGATTCGCTGCTTTATACTGTCTTTCTTTGACGCAATGTATTTATATTTCGTGTTCCTAAGACACCGATTTCTAATTTTTAAATACTGTCTCTTCAAAACTTCAAGTTCCGTAACTATCACTCTTGTTTCGCGTCTTTTCGTATACTTTCTCCTGCAGCTATTCGATTTAGAATCCTCTAACTTATTTAAGTCTCCACTGTTAATCTATTCTGACTGGTGATGTGTAGCGCACCTGGCCTACAGTATTTAGTGTTCAACTTGTATTTTGGCTAGCCTACACTGAGGTCTTAGATAAATGTCTTATAACGCTGCCTCCATCAGGAGTCCCTGATGATAACTGTGATTTTCTATATATCGTTGCGCCTTCCTGAGGCTTGACGGACTATCGTATAGCGTGCGTCTCCCCGAGGCTTATTTCGAACTGTGTCTTTTGACTGTTGATTGAAGTCAAACTGTAGACTGTCATATACTCGAACCAACGTACAGCACCTCCACTGGCCTGCTAATACTGGAGACTGACTTTCTGTCGCCTGGTATCGAATTGTAGACCGTTTTGTACTTGAACTGACGTACAGAGCCTCCCCGGGCCTACTAATAACTGAAAGCTGACATTTCGTGCAACACCTCCACGGGCCTGCTAAAAACTGAAGACTACATACAGTGCCTCCACGGGTCTGCTAATAACTGAAGACTACATGTCCACTGCTTGCAATGGCTTCCTTTATATACGACTCATAAAAATAAACTACTTTGCTTATGTCGCAAAAAATATCTCCTAAACCAACTCCTAAATAAGCAAATCATGCTCTAATTACACACGCTCTGTTCACACGCATAAACATTTTTATAATAATATCTGGATTGTGTATGTTAAAGCATTTAGACCAAATGTCTACTCTCAAAATTATTAAGTTCACTGCAGAACAAAATCTCATCAGAGATTCAAAGTTTTAAAATTATCACTTGGCTCTCATGGAGACCACAAAATAGTATCAGTCATCTCTCGTGGAGATCAAAATTAAAAGTATCGTCAACTTGCGCAGATTGAACTCAAAAGTCTCTCGTGCAGAATGCACTCAAAAATGTGTCGTCTCGCACCAATCAACCTCAGAAAATGTGTAAGTTCACTAGCACATCAACCTAATTGTTACAGATCTGGCAAATGGTTCTATGGTGGGGACTTTTAAATCACAATAAATCTAAGAATTTGGCGCACAGATTTGCGAGTGGTATCAAAGATCTTCTTTTCCCATGCAGGTTACTGTCCTGCTTTGCAGAATTAAATCCCGTCGTGAATTAATTCAATCCAATTTTCCCTCGCTTTTTGATGGCACGCTTCTTTCCCGCCGAAAGTGGCTTGGTCCTTCATGATTCGCAGATTCATATTCAGTATTGTTGCAGTAGACACAAAACTCCGCCCATCTTGACGTCATAAGTCTATGTCCTTCTCTGTTCCCCACTCAAAGTGCTCCTTGTCAAACGTTGCGAACAAAGGGTAACGAGTCCATCTACGCCACTATGGGACGCTTGGCTCTCCGTTCAGTAACCTTTCTTTCCAGGAAATATTAATATATAACCCCCTGTCTTCAACTTGCTCAATTCTCGCGACATCAGGTGCCCACTTCCTTCGACTTGACGGCTAACTCAAATGCAGCATATAATAAAATATGAACAATTATTCTATGATAATAGTAATAAGGGTTCATCTTCCTCCAACAAAGTTTAAAATTGGAACAAAATCTTGATTTGAATTTTCAAACACCCACATAGTTATAATTTTTTCAAAATATGTACACTTGAAGTTAGTTAAATGTCCCTTTTCCAGTCTGAGTATCTTGCATACCTCAGTTCACTAATTGCTTCTCCATAGTGTGTCGACTAATGTACCTTGGACTCGCCGAGCCGTCAATCACCTGTCACTTCCCAGTATCTCCCTCTCTGTCACAACAAGCACGTAGACTTGCCTGTCTCGTTGACTTGTTTGTAAACAATGACTCGCCCATTTATTCCTCCGTCCAGTAGCCCCGTACATTTGAGTGAGTTTTCTTAATTAGCACCAGCATTTGCAACTGCTTCATATTCAATTTGTTCCCATGGCTCTCTTTTATAGTATAGTTTTAATTTTGCAATGTTGAAGACTGACTTCATTCCAGTGCTCAGTTCTTCAATCCTGTAAGCATTATTTCCTAGATTATTGATGATGCGGAACGGGCCCACGTATTCGGCCCTAAATTTTGTAAATACTTTGTTCTTAGGGTCAGAGATAGGTGGTCGTTGCATAAGTACAAGTTCCTCTTTGCGAAGTTCACGGTGAAATTTCTTCCCTCGACACCTGCGTAGCCATCGTTCTGCCTGATTTTTCATATGTTTCTTAGTCCTCTGGATTCTTAATTAGTGTGCCACCAATGGATCCTTAGGACATGGAATGATATTGTCTCAAGATCTTTCTGGTACTTTGTTATGGTGCACTAGTAATGGTACCTATCCTGTAGACTCATGCTTGGTTGTGTTCATAAAATGCTCGATGTCACCAACTTTATCTTCCCATTTGTTATGTTCATTAGGTATCAGAACACGATAATATTTTTCTACACAACGAATCACTCTTTCACTCGGGTTAGCTTGGGCGTGCCTTATACTTGATAAAATGTATTTTATTCCTGGGTCCTCAATTCCTTTTCTGAAAACAGAACTGGTAAAATAGCTACAATGATCTGACTAAGTGTATTCAGGTTTTCCTAGTGCAGGAATGACTTTGTTTTTAATTCTGCTGAGAACTTGTTTTGACGTGGTCTTTTGGATCAGGCACAATACCACGAATTTGGAAAAGACATCTACACATACTAAAAGATGTTTACACCTACGCCTTCCTTTGCGTAAAGGTCCTAGACAGTCGATCACCAGCAGCTCACACGGTTTCTGCGGTAATAAAGGCTTTGGATACTGCTTCATGAGGTAATTATTAGGCTCAGTGCGCTGACATGCATCACAAGTCTTAATTACCTCGACAATAGTAGACCTCATCCTTGGCCACGTAGAAGATTCCCCTATCGTCGCCTCTGATTTATCTATGCCAACGTGTCCTAATGTCTCATGACCGTATCACGTTAATCCTCTCTGAAAAGGAGCTGGAACTAAAATCCTGAGTTTTGTGTGCTCTTCGTCCACAAACTTGTGTAGAAGGCCATTGAAATATTGGTAATAGGGTTCCTTCGCTCTTGCTTCTCGATATTCAGGTGTCCCCTATTGTATTTCTTTCCTGAAATATTTTATCATCATCAGCTTCCATGGATCATCCATTGAGGAATAGGCATTTAACAATAAGCCAATATTATTTACTCTTCTTTTCCTTCTTTGCCGTAATATGTGCAGTCGTTCTTGCATGTTGTTCAAGTTGAAATTTCTTTTCACATTTCACTTCCTTCGAGCATACTTGACAATAGACGACAACTCCATCAGTTGAATAATCACTATTACCGGACACCCACTGATTTAATAAATACTTTCTGCTGCTATTCTCTTTAGGCATTTTGAGGCAGCAAGCTTGCGTAAAATACTGTTATCTCGTTATCTTTTCCTCAGAAAGTTGCTTACCCGGATAGTGATAGGAATGTCCCACCCCATCTATTTCTTGAAATGCTAGGCGTAAAGTACTGTTATAACGTTATCTGTTTCTCAAAAAGTTGCTTGCAAGGGATGTCCAACACGCAGGCTAAACCAATTTCGTTCAAGATGTTTTAAATTATACTAAATTAGGCTAAAATATGCTGTTATGTTCAGAATCTCTCTATATATAAAAATGAAAGTTTGTCTGTTTTTTCTGAATTTCCACGGAAATTTGCGTTATTTGCGCGTTTCAGACTGTTTTATGACGCATGCGCGCAAAAATATTTTTTTTGTCTGTCTATGGACAACTTTGAGTCGTTATAACATGAGAACGGCTGGGTGGATCAACGTAAACTTTGATACAGATGTCCACCAGAGGCACCACACTAATCATTGATGTAACTCTTCTCCGTACCTCTCATAAAAGGGGGCCTATCCCCTTAAAATACATGCTGAAATAGGCGTAGAAGGACGGGCCGACAAAGCTTATTTTCAAACCCTCAATGTGAGAAACAAAACTCGGGGGGCCGAAAACCACATTTTAAGGCCCTAAAACCAACAGTTTTTGAGATATTTCCAGAAAACTAATTTCATTTAATAATCTAATGAAAGAATGCAAGCTGGTAACCATGGCAACAAATTCTCAGAGGACCATCTATTTCTGTAAGACGCAATGCAATTCCATTTATTACATTACTGTGAAGTTTGCAAACGGCTATCAGGTTAACACGGAACCAAACTAAGCTGTAAAATTCATCAATATGTATAATGCGCTTAAGGGGGTCAGGGGGTACACTAGAATTTATTCACGCGATTTTCACGTGCGGGTGTGGTACGGAAGGTCTTTTATATCCCTATCCCTATATTGTATTTATTATATTATTATCATTATTAATATTACTATTATATTATGGCATACAACGACGAGACAAAGCTCATTTTTCATCCCCTCAGTGGCAGAAACAAAACTCGAGGGTTCCCGAAAACTACATTTTAAGGCTCTAAAACCAACCGTTTCTGAGATATTCCCAGAAAACTAATTTAATTTAATAAACTTATGAAGGAATGCAAGCCGGCAACAATGACAACAGGTTCTCAAGAGAAGACATCCAACTTTCCATCTAATTCTGTAAAAACAATGCCACTCCACTTATTACATTTCTGTGAAAGTTTGCAAATGGCTACAAGGTTATCACGGAACCAACTTAGACTGTAAAATTCAACAATGCGCTTAAGGGGGTCAAGGGGTACCCTATAATTTTTTCACGAGATTTACACGAGTGATATGTCGTACAGAATTATATCCCCAAACAGCAACATTATTTTCAAAAAAATCCTGAATTGGAATAGTGTATTTTGCGGCTATTAGGAATTTGGGCCATTGGAGGATAAAAACCTGAATATTTATGCACCACAAGCCTTTATAATTTGTTAATGGTGTCTTCCTGTGGACGGGGACGTTACACAATGGTGAAGGTCAGTCTTTATATGAGGTGTATTGCGTTTCGTGTACGAGGTTTTCAATTTTATTTTCACGTCAGGAAATACACGTTAGGTGAATTTAGATTGAGCACATTGACTTTTTTTTCTACAAACGGGTTCATCGTAAGGATGATTTTGTTTGATCTGTGTGGTTGATATGTCCATATTCGGACATCTGGGTGATATGTTGTACGTTGGTTGGTTGGTTCCTCAGTTTAGAATCAGCGACAACGCGTTCACGTAGCCTGGTGTACTTTGAGTGTGTGTAGAATCTGTCTTATAACCGGTGTTAATTGTGATGGCTGTATTAGTGTGTGTTATCTTTATTTCAGGTAAGGACTGCAGACGATCAATTTCCAGTAGTTCCTACTTTTGCCACCAAATGCTACCGTCAACGACACCTAGCTCTGACTTGGCTAATAGATGCCACCTCAACCGACACCTGGTGGCAAACTTTGGAACTAATAGAGCGTCAATCAAATCTAACCAACAAATTTAGTTTACCACAATTGTAGTTAGTGGAACGTTCTATTACATGACATAAATCTATGATATGGGACCGCCGGCTTTACTTCCCCTCCGAAGTAAGGTATACTTTCTGTATATCTTTATGTACGCTTATATTCGTGCTCGAATGTTAGGAGCATCGTAAAATTAGGTATCCATGAGAGTCAATACACCAATCATTTATAAAACTCTTCACCGTACTTCTCATAGAAGGGTTGGTATAGGAAAAAACTTTTCAAAATACATGCTAAAGTAGGCGAAATATAAAAATTATCCTAGAAGGACGACCAAAGCATATGTTGCGCTTCTCAATGTGAGACACAAAATTCGGGGGTCTATAAAGAGCCTCCGAAAACCACATTTTAAGGCCCTTATATTAACAGTGTCTGTGATATTCTCAGAGAACTAACTTCGTTCTGATAAACGAATGAAGGAATAACAAGCCCCTAACCATTGCAACAGTAGCTCAATTGATAGCGTCTGGTTATTAATACCGAAGACCGTTCGAAGACCGGGTACTTCTGCTAGTATGTAATAAATCCAATCTTCTTCTTCTACTTCTTCTTCATCTGGCACTTGAGTCCGGTGAGAATTTTGGCCTTCCCAACCACATATTTCCAACGATATCGATCTTGGACAGCTGTTCTCCAGGATCGTACGTTCATTGTTTGCAAGTCCGCCTCCACTTCATCTTTCCATCGATTCCTTGGTCTACCAGGGCGTCGTCTTCTTTCCATTCTGGCTATATATATAATCTTTGGTGTTCTTTTGTCTCCATCCTTTCAATGTGTCCCAGCCATCGTAGTCTTTGTGATTTTACATTTCGAACAATGTCTTCGCTTTTGAGGATTTTATCTATTTCTCTAGTATTTCGTATCCTCCATTCTCCTCTAGTCAATACAGCACCATTCATTCTGCGTATTATTTTCCTCTCAAACACCCTAAGTTTATTGCAATCCCGATCTGACATATTCCATGTTTCTGAGACATACGTTAACACTGGTCTGATCAATGTTTTGCAAATTTTGAGTTTTGTTTTATGCGACAACAATTGCGACTTAATGAGTGTCAGATCGGCAAAATAGGCTCTGTTTCCATTAATAATCATCCTATTTATTTCTTCACTCACTTTGGTGGCGTAGTTGGTAGCATGCTGAACTGCTGTGCCCAAGATAGCGGGCTCAAACCCAGCCATGATCGTCGGATTTTTAAGAGCGTTAAAAATCCTTCAGTATGCCTTACTTTGGAGGGGATGTATAGCCGGCGGTCCCATGTCATAGATGTATAGCATGTGAAAGATCCTTCCACACACTCAACTTGTGTGTAGCTAAATTTGTTAGGTTAGATTTCGTCAGAACGCTCTATCAAAGTTCCAACGTTCACCACTAGGTATCATTGATATCTGGTGGCGAAAGTTGGATCTACTTGAAATTGAACGGAACTTGTAGCTCACCCTAAGGGTGTCTGGTCGAAGCAGCTACAGACTCAGGCGAGCCGAACATGTTCTCGGGCACTTTCGGCACTAAAAGCCATACGATAAATAATAAATAAATAACGAGAACAACCAGATACTCAAATTTACATTATTTTCAAAAGTGCGGGAGTCTATTATTAAATTATCGCAGTTTCTTCTTCTTTCAACAGATGTTAGGAGCATTCACATTTAGACCCATTTTCCTCCGTTCCTTCTTCATCTCTTCAAACATCTCCTTTAAATAGTCTAGGCTTCTCGGTATCAATACTACATCATCAGCTTAGGCACACATTTGGGTTGATTTATATACTATATTATTATTTGCTCCTTCCAATTTCTCCAATATATTATGTAAACCAAGTTGAATAGTGAAGCAGACATGGCATCACCCTGTCGTACACCTCTTTGTAAGGAAAATTCAACACCAAGTTTACCTTCCACCATTACTTTGGCTTTAGCATTTCCTGCAGTTATTCTCACTAATCTTATTAGCATTTCGGGAATTCCTTTCTGTTCTATATAGCTGTACAATCCTTCCCTGTCAATACTATCAAAGGCTTGTCTGTAGTCTACAAACAACCTATGAAGATCTAAGTTGTTTTCATAACACTTTACCATCGCTTGTCTAACAACGAAGATTTGATCAATAGGCAATACATCCAATAATAATAATAATAATAATAATATCGTATGGCCTTGGGTGCAGGGTGCAAGCTTTGTTATTTGACACCCAGAGGGTAGCTTGCATGCCGAATTTCATTGTTCCTTGAAGCACTATGAAAGTCAAGGAGGTTAGATATCTAAGCTCCTTGAACACTATAGCGCTTTCTAGTAGAGAAATGAGGAACTTTGTGTTGGCGGAAACTCCCGAGATTAATTTTGCCATTATGAACAGGGCCTACTGAATTCAAATGGGTTCATTGACATGCCAACATCGTATGACATGGTTACGTAATTTTTGCCACCTTTCAAAAATCACTTACGACGGCCAGGAGCGAACCTGCAATTTTGGGGTTAGTAGACCGACACGTTGACCACTCACCCACCGTGGCAAGCTAATAAATCCAATAAACCTACAAAATATGCATTTGCATATGCGCATATACATTTTCAAAATATCCAGTCCCTACCCATTTCTACCAGGACTGTAGGGAGTTACCTGCACCGCACAGGCTTAACTAGCCGGCATTTTCTCATGGGACTATCCTTACCGTAACCTTTGCTCTCTCAGTGTACAGTACTGTGGAAAATAAAGACAGAAGGAAACAGCAAACCTACCAGGACAAGGCTGCGAAAAACACAAATGCAGAATTTGAAAACAACAATATATTGATCTACGGATGATTAAATGTTTCAAATATTATACACTAGCTGAAGTACCCGTGCTTCGCTACGCGTCATAAATAAATTAAAATGTGAAGGTGACAGTTAAAATAGGGGATAGGCGAGGTGCTGCGCAGAGGGAGATTAAGGATGAAACATTTTGTCCAACTACAACGCTCGGCGTTGACCGTGTTTTATAGCACAAATTTAGATTTTACTCGCTAACCGTTGGAGATACCTTTCGGATAGAAAATGTAATTTTAAACCTCGTATATGCCATCAAAAGTTTGCTATTTCTTAGCGTTCTCTTTTTATTTCAAATGGAAATATGAGTTTGAAACCAAAGGGTGTAGTGACGTCACTAAAATGGTCGCAATCTTTAAATAGTGCAAAGTATTGTAATCAAAAGTAACCTATATATTAACCAGGTAAATCAACTACTTCCATGTAAAATTCACGTTTATCGGACCAGTGGTACTTGCGTGATTGAGTAATACACAGACACACACCATCTAATTTTTAGCCTTGCTTCGCTCGCGTCATTACTTACATTACTTACATGGCTAGGAGCGATCATCCTTTCAAAGTTAAGGGCCGACCACAGCGAACAAATTATGGTAAATATTCTTTTGTAAACCGTGCCATTGATAACTGGAACTCTCTACCTGCCGCAGTCTTAGAGCCTTTTCCCAAACATATAGGTGTGTTTAAGAAAAGACTGACTATTTGTGTAAATACTCCAGTTTAATTGTTGTATAATTGTTATTGAATTCTTATGTGTAATTATTTATTTGTTATGTATATCCAATTTGCCTCCGGGGGCCACACCCTCCATTGCAAATAAATGAATGAATGAACGAATGAGTGTCATATTGTTATATAATGAAATGCAGTTTTAACCCCGTTAACACCCCTTTAGAACCTGAATATCCAAAAATCCCTCCTTAGTAGACGTTTTCGACACACAACGAACATATCCCCAAAATGTAATTCTTTTAACTTTAATAGTTTTGGTTGGTCGATGAGAGTGAACATCCAAAAATCATTCCTTAGTGGACGTTTTTCTTCCAAAATTTCACCCCTCCCCATAGGCCCCTTAAATTGCATTTATGAAAAAACGGTCGAACACCTACGTATTTTATTTATTTATTTATTTATTTATTTATTTATTTATTTTTAAGCTGATTGATTTCCTCCGAGTTTCAAACTCCTCGCCTATGTCTTTTAAGAGATACACGCTCCGTTGGGAATCTTTCAACCCCCACTTTTCATTCCTTTAACCTCATAACATACACTACATGGAAAAACCATTAGACATGTGTCAGCTTATTTTTAATGATTAGTATATATGCCAAGTATCACATCCCCAAATGAAACCACTCGTCAGATATTGTTATTCAATGAAATGCACGTTTACCCCCTTAACTCCTCTGTAGAATCTGAATATCCAAAACTCTTTCCTTAGTGGACGTTTTCGACATCCAATGAACATATCCCCAACATTTCATGTTTCTAATTTTAATAATTTTGGCTGGGCGATGATGAGTGAGTGAGTCAGTCAGGACATTTTTTCATTTATTTTTGATAATTTCACCCCTCCCTATGAACCCCTTAAATTGGATTTATGAAACAAACGGTCGAACGCCTATTTACTTATTTAAAGCTGTTTTCCCCCTGAGTTTGATGAGTGACTAAGTGAGTCAATCATTTAGGACACTTTCTTTCCTGTTTTCCCCCCCAGAATTTCTCCCCTCTCCAAGGGCTCCTGAAATTGGATTTATGAAAAAACGGTTGAACACCTATTTACTTGTATTTTAAGCTGTTTTTCCCGCCGAATTTAAATTTTTGGCTTATGTTGTTTCAGAGATACACGCTCCGTTAAGAATCACTCAACCCCCAATTTTCACCCCTTTCACCTCATAATATACATCACATCGACAAACCCTTAGACATATGTCTGATTATTTTTAATGATTAGTTTCTATACCGAATATCACATCCCCAAAGAAACAAATCATGTGATATCGTTATTCAATGAAATGCACCTTTACCCCCTTAACACCTCTTTAAATCCCGAATAAACAAAAATCATTCCTTAGTTGACGTTTTCGACATACAACGAACATATTCCCAAAATTTCATGTTTCCAACATTAATAGTTTTCGCTGTGCGTGATGAGTGAGTGAGTCAGACAGGACATTTTCTTTCAATTATTTTTACCAGAATTTCACCCTTCCCCATGGGCCCCTTAAATTGGATTGATGAAAAAACTCTTGAACACCTATTAACTTATTTTTTAAGCTGTCTTTTTCCCCTGAGTTTGATGAGTGAAAGAGTCAGTCAGTCAGTTAGGACAATTTCTCTCCTTTTTCCCCCCAGAATTTCACCCCACCCCATTGGCCCCTTAAATTAATTTATGAAAAAAAAAACGGTCGAACACCGATTTACTTATTTATTTAGCTGATTTTCTTTCTCTGAGTTACAAATTTCTCACCTATGTCGTTTAAGAGATAGGCCTTCACGCTCCGTTAGGAATCCTTCAACCCCCACTTTTCACCCCTTGCACCTCATAATAATACACCATATCGAAAAACCCTTAGACACCTGTCTGCTTATTTTTAATGATTAGTTTATATGCCGAGTATCACATCCACAAATGAAACCACTCCTGAGATATTGTTATTCAATTAAATGCAGGTTTAACCCCCTTAAGACCCCTTTAGAGCCTGAATATCCAAAAATCCTCCCTTAGTGTACGGTTTTGACATACAACGAACATATCTCCAAAATGCCATGTTTCCAACTTCAATATTTTTGGCTGGGCGATGATGAGTGAGTGAATGAGTCAGGACATTTTCTTTCATTTGTTTTTCTTCAGAATTTCACCCCTCCCGATGAACTCCTTCAATTTGATTGATCCAAAAAAACTGTCGAACAGCTATTTACTTACTTTGAAGCAGTTTTTCCCCCTGAGTTTGATGAGTGAGTCAGTCAGTCAATCGGTTAGGACACTTTCTCTCCAGTTTTTCCCCCCCCTGAATTTCACCCCTCCCCATGGGCTCCTTAAATTGGATTTATGAAAAAACGGTCAAACAAATATTTACTTATTTTGTATGCTGATTTCTTTCCGCTGAGTTTCAAACTCCTCGCCTATGTCGTTTAAGAGATACACGCTCCGTTAGGAATCTTTCAATCCCTACTTTTCACCCCTTTCACCTCATAATATACACCACATCGAAAAACCATCAGACACGTGTCTTCTTACTTTTTAATGATGAGTTTATATGCCGTGAATCACATCCCCCAATGAAACCATTCGAGAGATAATGTTATTCAATGAAATGCAGGTTTAACCCCCTTAAGATCCCTTTAGAACCTGAATATCCGAAAATCCTCCCTTAGTAGACTGTTTTGACATACAATGAACATATCCCCAAACTGTCATGTTTCTAACTTCAATAATTTTGGCAGGGCGATGATGATGAGTGAGTGAGTGAGTGAGTGACAGGACATTTTCTTTCAATTTTCTTTTTTCAGAATTTCACCCCTCCCCATGAACCCCTTAAATTTGATTTATGAAAAAAAAACCTGTCGAACAGCTATTTACTTACTTTAAAGCAGTTTTCCCCCTGAGTTTGATGAGTGAGTCAGTCAGTCAATCAGTTAGGACACTTTCTTTCCTGTCCCCCCCACCAGAATTTCACCCTTCCTCATGGGCCCCTTAAATTGGATTTATAAAAAAACGGTCTAACACATATTTACTTATTTTTTATGCTATTTTTTTTTCGCTGAGTTTCAAACTCCTCGCCTTTGTCGTTTAAGAGATACACGCTCATTTAGGAATATTTCAATCCCCACTTTTCACCCCTTTCACCTCATAATATACCCCACATCGAAAAACCCTGAGACTCGTGTCTTCTTATTTTTAATGATGAGTTTATGTGCCGAGTATCGCATCCCCCAATGAAACCAATCGGGAGATATTGCTAGTCAATGAAATGCAGGTCTACCCCCTTAACACCCCTTTAGAACCTGAATATACAAAAATCCTTTCTTAGTGGGCATTTGCGGTCCTTGGGGAAGCTGCATACCAAATTTCATTCCAATCCGTTCGGTGGTTTCTGAGATTTCGTGATGAATGAATGAGTGAGTGAGTGGTATTTGACAAATATATAGTAGAAGATAGTGTCAAGTCTTTGTTATGCTAAACTCGGTTGACAGTGCTGTGTGAGTAGGTGAGTAACTAACGGGATTTCAAGTAAAGATGATCATTTTCTATACCAGTAGTGCAGAGCTCAACTGGCATCCAGACGGCCGTGTCTCGACTTGAGCTATGTTGCCATGGAAACTATCTGCCTTGCCATTCCTTCATGAGTATATTTTATGATTTGATTAGCCTGTGCTTGAGTCCAAAAGGGCCTAAATCAAAAGAATGAGAAAGACTATCGAAAATTCATGTAGCAAGCGGTTCCTTCCGGGTCCTAAACTATGTGTATGCAAAATTTGGTTGAGATTGGTGGAACGGTGTAGATTTGTATACGGAACAGACCCACATACCCACATACCCACATACAGACTTTCACTTTTATATATAAGACTAGCTGAAGTACCCGTGCTTCGCTACGCGTCATAAATAAATTAAAATGTGAAGGTGACAGTTAAAATAGGGGATAGGCGAGGTGCTGCGCAGAGGGAGATTAAGGATGAAACATTTTGTCCAACTACAACGCTCGGCGTTGACCGTGTTTTATAGCACAAATTTAGATTTTACTCGCTAACCGTTGGAGATACCTTTCGGATAGAAAATGTAATTTTAAACCTCGTATATGCCATCAAAAGTTTGCTATTTCTTAGCGTTCTCTTTTTATTTCAAATGGAAATATGAGTTTGAAACCAAAGGGTGTAGTGACGTCACTAAAATGGTCGCCATCTTTAAATAGTGCAAAGTATTGTAATCAAAAGTAACCTATATATTAACCAGGTAAATCAACTACTTCCATGTAAAATTCACGTTTATCGGACCAGTGGTACTTGCGTGATTGAGTAATACACAGACACACACCATCTAATTTTTAGCCTTGCTTCGCTCGCGTCATTACTTACATTACTTACATGGCTAGGAGCGATCATCCTTTCAAAGTTAAGGGCCGACCACAGCGAACAAATTATGGTAAATATTCTTTTGTAAACCGTGCCATTGATAACTGGAACTCTCTACCTGCCGCAGTCTTAGAGCCTTTTCCCAAACATATAGGTGTGTTTAAGAAAAGACTGACTATTTGTGTAAATACTCCAGTTTAATTGTTGTATAATTGTTATTGAATTCTTATGTGTAATTATTTATTTGTTATGTATATCCAATTTGCCTCCGGGGGCCACACCCTCCATTGCAAATAAATGAATGAATGAACGAATGAGTGTCATATTGTTATATAATGAAATGCAGTTTTAACCCCGTTAACACCCCTTTAGAACCTGAAATATCCAAAAATCCCTCCTTAGTAGACGTTTTCGACACACAACGAACATATCCCCAAAATGTAATTCTTTTAACTTTAATAGTTTTGGTTGGTCGATGAGAGTGAACATCCAAAAACATTTCTTAGTGGACGTTTTTCTTCCAAAATTTCACCCCTCCCCATAGGCCCCTTAAATTGCATTTATGAAAAAACGGTCGAATACCTACGTATTTTATTTATTTATTTATTTATTTATTTATTTATTTATTTATTTTTAAGCTGATTGATTTCCTCCGAGTTTCAAACTCCTCGCCTATGTCTTTTAAGAGATACACGCTCCGTTGGGAATCTTTCAACCCCCACTTTTCATTCCTTTAACCTCATAACATACACTACATGGAAAAACCATTAGACATGTGTCAGCTTATTTTTAATGATTAGTATATATGCCAAGTATCACATCCCCAAATGAAACCACTCGTCAGATATTGTTATTCAATGAAATGCACGTTTACCCCCTTAACTCCTCTGTAGAATCTGAATATCCAAAACTCTTTCCTTAGTGGACGTTTTCGACATCCAATGAACATATCCCCAACATTTCATGTTTCTAATTTTAATAATTTTGGCTGGGCGATGATGAGTGAGTGAGTCAGTCAGGACATTTTTTCATTTATTTTTGATAATTTCACCCCTCCCTATGAACCCCTTAAATTGGATTTATGAAACAAACGGTCGAACGCCTATTTACTTATTTAAAGCTGTTTTCCCCCTGAGTTTGATGAGTGACTAAGTGAGTCAATCATTTAGGACACTTTCTTTCCTGTTTTCCCCCCCAGAATTTCTCCCCTCTCCAAGGGCTCCTGAAATTGGATTTATGAAAAAACGGTTGAACACCTATTTACTTGTATTTTAAGCTGTTTTTCCCGCCGAATTTAAATTTTTGGCTTATGTTGTTTCAGAGATACACGCTCCGTTAAGAATCACTCAACCCCCAATTTTCACCCCTTTCACCTCATAATATACATCACATCGACAAACCCTTAGACATATGTCTGATTATTTTTAATGATTAGTTTCTATACCGAATATCACATCCCCAAAGAAACAAATCATGTGATATCGTTATTCAATGAAATGCACCTTTACCCCCTTAACACCTCTTTAAATCCCGAATAAACAAAAATCATTCCTTAGTTGACGTTTTCGACATACAACGAACATATTCCCAAAATTTCATGTTTCCAACATTAATAGTTTTCGCTGTGCGTGATGAGTGAGTGAGTCAGACAGGACATTTTCTTTCAATTATTTTTACCAGAATTTCACCCTTCCCCATGGGCCCCTTAAATTGGATTGATGAAAAAACTCTTGAACACCTATTAACTTATTTTTTAAGCTGTCTTTTTCCCCTGAGTTTGATGAGTGAAAGAGTCAGTCAGTCAGTTAGGACAATTTCTCTCCTTTTTCCCCCCAGAATTTCACCCCACCCCATTGGCCCCTTAAATTAATTTATGAAAAAAAAACGGTCGAACACCGATTTACTTATTTATTTAGCTGATTTTCTTTCTCTGAGTTACAAATTTCTCACCTATGTCGTTTAAGAGATAGGCCTTCACGCTCCGTTAGGAATCCTTCAACCCCCACTTTTCACCCCTTGCACCTCATAATAATACACCATATCGAAAAACCCTTAGACACCTGTCTGCTTATTTTTAATGATTAGTTTATATGCCGAGTATCACATCCACAAATGAAACCACTCCTGAGATATTGTTATTCAATTAAATGCAGGTTTAACCCCCTTAAGACCCCTTTAGAGCCTGAATATCCAAAAATCCTCCCTTAGTGTACGGTTTTGACATACAACGAACATATCTCCAAAATGCCATGTTTCCAACTTCAATATTTTTGGCTGGGCGATGATGAGTGAGTGAATGAGTCAGGACATTTTCTTTCATTTGTTTTTCTTCAGAATTTCACCCCTCCCGATGAACTCCTTCAATTTGATTGATCCAAAAAAACTGTCGAACAGCTATTTACTTACTTTGAAGCAGTTTTTCCCCCTGAGTTTGATGAGTGAGTCAGTCAGTCAATCGGTTAGGACACTTTCTTTCCAGTTTTTTCCCCCCCCTGAATTTCACCCCTCCCCATGGGCTCCTTAAATTGGATTTATGAAAAAACGGTCAAACAAATATTTACTTATTTTGTATGCTGATTTCTTTCCGCTGAGTTTCAAACTCCTCGCCTATGTCGTTTAAGAGATACACGCTCCGTTAGGAATCTTTCAATCCCTACTTTTCACCCCTTTCACCTCATAATATACACCACATCGAAAAACCATCAGACACGTGTCTTCTTACTTTTTAATGATGAGTTTATATGCCGTGAATCACATCCCCCAATGAAACCATTCGAGAGATAATGTTATTCAATGAAATGCAGGTTTAACCCCCTTAAGACCCCTTTAGAACCTGAATATCCGAAAATCCTCCCTTAGTAGACTGTTTTGACATACAATGAACATATCCCCAAACTGTCATGTTTCTAACTTCAATAATTTTGGCAGGGCGATGATGATGAGTGAGTGAGTGAGTGAGTGACAGGACATTTTCTTTCAATTTTCTTTTTTCAGAATTTCACCCCTCCCCATGAACCCCTTAAATTTGATTTATGAAAAAAAACCTGTCGAACAGCTATTTACTTACTTTAAAGCAGT
Organism: Meconema thalassinum; assembly: GCA_946902985.2. NCBI lineage: Eukaryota > Metazoa > Arthropoda > Insecta > Orthoptera > Tettigoniidae > Meconema > Meconema thalassinum. The sequence goes on from OX336395.1 coordinate 181,940,616, forward strand.
TTTCCCCCTGAGTTTGATGAGTGAGTCAGTCAGTCAATCAGTTAGGACACTTTCATTCCTGTCCCCCCCACCAGAATTTCACCCTTCCTCATGGGCCCCTTAAATTGGATTTATAAAAAAACGGTCTAACACATATTTACTTATTTTTTATGCTATTTTTTTTTCGCTGAGTTTCAAACTCCTCGCCTTTGTCGTTTAAGAGATACACGCTCATTTAGGAATATTTCAATCCCCACTTTTCACCCCTTTCACCTCATAATATACCCCACATCGAAAAACCCTGAGACTCGTGTCTTCTTATTTTTAATGATGAGTTTATGTGCCGAGTATCGCATCCCCCAATGAAACCAATCGGGAGATATTGCTAGTCAATGAAATGCAGGTCTACCCCCTTAACACCCCTTTAGAACCTGAATATACAAAAATCCTTTCTTAGTGGGCATTTGCGGTCCTTGGGGAAGCTGCATACCAAATTTCATTCCAATCCGTTCGGTGGTTTCTGAGATTTCGTGATGAATGAATGAGTGAGTGAGTGGTATTTGACAAATATATAGTAGAAGATAGTGTCAAGTCTTTGTTATGCTAAACTCGGTTGACAGTGCTGTGTGAGTAGGTGAGTAACTAACGGGATTTCAAGTAAAGATGCTCATTTTCTATACCAGTAGTGCAGAGCGCAACTGGCATCCAGACGGCCGTGTCTCGACTTGAGCTATGTTGCCATGGAAACTATCTGCCTTGCCATTCCTTCATGAGTATATTTTATGATTTGATTAGCCTGTGCTTGAGTCCAAAAGGGCCTAAATCAAAAGAATGAGAAAGACTATCGAAAATTCATGTAGCAAGCGGTTCCTTCCGGGTCCTAAACTATGTGTATGCAAAATTTGGTTGAGATTGGTGGAACGGTGTAGATTTGTATACGGAACAGACCCACATACCCACATACCCACATACCCACATACCCACATACCCACATACAGACTTTCACTTTTATATATAAGATTATCTTACGATTGAAATTGTACATTATAAAAACAAATCTAATTCACATTTTATAAAATTAAAATATTCTTAATTAACTCATTTATTAAAAAATTAATTACTTCGCATTTTATTGCTAATTGGAAACCATTAAATTTCTCTTGAAAATAATACGGTGCCTGGTGAATTTTATAAGGCTTCTGAATGACATTGTGACGCACGGAATTCTTGAGATATCTGAAATTGACTACTATTCGGTAGGTTTCATTTGAAAGCTACCAAAACAAAAGTTTGGTGCTTTTCAGTCCGTCAACACGAATGTACCCAAAAAGAGCTGGGTTGTGCTCTAATCCTGAAATAAATTACATGAGATTAATAAATACACTAGGGTGACCAGTTTCGATCGTCAAGCGATGATCATCAGATCCATTACACTTAGGCTATATTATCTATGGTTGAGAATACAGGTGAAAAATATTTACAATATGTACAATTATTTAGTTGCAGTATTGGTAATGCAACTGTCGGTGTATGCTAATTGTATTTTATCTAATGTTAGGTGAAATGCTAAAATGGTGATAAAAATCCGGAGTTTGTCTATTTGGGGTGATTATATGGTTATACAAAATCAAATATGGTTATACTGTAATAATACAGGCTGATACTTATCCAGTTTGTCTTCCTAACTGGAACTTCGGGCAGTTTCGTGTTCACTCTGGCACCAGTTTAGGTCGACTAACCCGGGTGTTAACTGGACGAAACTGGTTTTTCCATTTCTCCCCCATTTTGTTCTTATGTGGCTTCTGAGGTCAGTGCATTGTTTATTTGTGTGACGTTGCCAAGTCTAGATAAGAATGTATGTTACTGAATACAGGAAGATCTAAAACTATTAAAGACCGTGGAACTGTCTTCGCCACGCGTGGACTAAAAAGCCATTCAACTAAGCGGTAGACGGTCTATTGAAGACGTCCCGGCACCTTTAATACTGCCGCGCATACCGGCCTAGGCTTATTGCAGAAAAAAAGTACATGGTACACCTGGTCAAGATAACATTTACCTATAACCACCGCTATCCCCCCCCCCCCTTTTTTTATCTAGCTTGGCTCTATCGCTAAGTTGTGTCTTGTTTCCGACAGGGTGTGTCTTTTAGTAGAGTGAAAAGGGGTGAACTCTCCAGAAAAGTGTGTTCATTTAGATTGTTGGGATTGTTTCGTTTGGCTGGGTGAATCTCGATTGCTTCCTTTATGTCCAGAGCTCTGCTTTTCGTTTCGTGACGAATTATTTTTAGGTCATTATCGATTTTAGTAAAGCTGTGCCCCGTGTCACACATATGTTCGCATACGGCTGAATGTGTTCCTTGTTTTATCGCATTCCTATGTTCATTATAACGTGTGTCTACTCGTCTTCCACTCTGTCCAATGTAATTAGCTTGACAGCCAGTGTCTTGGCATGTAATAGAATATATCCCTGACTTTGAATACGTGTCTTGTTTATTTCGATTACTATTTTGCAGGTGCCTCCCGGTCGTATTGTTCGTTGTGAATGCTATTTTTATGCCTTGCTTTTTGAAAAGATCAGTGATTTTATATGTGTTCGTAGTCACATACAGTAGTTGAAGCGCGCAAATTTTTTCTCATGTCTGTCCGGTTTGGGATATTTTTCTTGGCGGGAAATTGTTTTCCTTTGCTATTTGTTTAATGGTTGTTATTTCGTTATTATAGTTGTCTGTTGACATGGGTATGTTTAATGCCCTGTGCACCATTGAGTTGAACCCCGCTAATTTGTGCGTACTGGAGTGATTAGACTAATTATCGATTGTATGCGAGGGTTGTGTGGCTTTCCGAAATATGGAATATGACAGTTCGTTATCTTTACGTTCAATAGTTATGTCGAGATAATTTATTTTTCGGTCTGTTTCGGATTCCTTAGTGAATTTGATTGAGTGTTGTAGGCTATTAATGGATTGGAGAATATTGTTTCTTCGCTTGTTAGTTCAGTATCGTAGATGCAGATTACATCATCTACGTATCCTTTCCATATTACTATTCCCTTTGTTGAAGTCTTTTCTAGGAACTCATTTTCAGGTGCATTATAGATGTTAGGCCCCTTAAAACAAAAATTATCATCATCATCTAGTGCATTAATCAAGATGTCAGCGATTAGTCCGCTTAGTGGTGACCCCATCACTAGGCCATCTGTTTGTGTGTATATTTTATTGTCGAATTGAAACACGTTTTGGCTGAGAACGACCCTCAGTAATCTCACAATCTCTTCAGTTTCTTTTGCCGAATTGTTGGATTTTAAGTTGTTTTCGATAGTGTTGATTGAATCAATAATAGGAATGTTGGTGTACATGTTAGTTACATCGAAATATACAAGCCTCAAGCTAGACTTCATTTGTAGGGTGTTCAATTCTGTTACTAATTCCGTTGTGTTCTTTACAGAGTTGTTTTTGTCGTTGGAAAGGCGGTGTTTAAAATTTTTAGTAGCTCTTTGCTGATTTTGTAATTAGGAGCATTCCTACAATTGACTATTTGTCTCTTTGGGCACTCCTTTTTGTGTATTTTAGGTTGTCCCCTCAATGACGGTATATTTGGGTTCATGTTTATTAGTTTTGATTTTTCAGCTTTGGTCAATATGTACTGTATTCTGTTTCTTTTAATGCACTTTTTATTTGTTTTCTGAGTTAGTGGGGTCTTTTGCTAATTCCTTGATTTCGGAGTTGTTTAGGAATTCGACTGCTTTTTCAATGTCTTCTCTTTTGTTCAAAATTACTGTGGTCTTTCCCTTATCTGCTTTTGTGATGATTAAGTCATGTTCTTTTATTTTTTGTTTCAGTGACTTTATTTCTTTTAATTGTTTGTTGTTTTGAATGTTATTGCTTTCTCCCTCTCGTTTGAATTTTTTTCGGCTTCGTTGGTGGCAAGATTTTTGGTTAATTCCCTGTCTTCTGTGCGGAGCATGTGACTGGCTATCTCGATATCTGTGATTAACTGTTTTATATTATGGTTCGTGTGTGCGTCTGTGCAGTTGTATTTCAAAGCTTTGTCTAACATATTCATTTCATCTTGAGAAAAGGTTACGTTCGTTCTGTTGTTCACCCTGCTGTGGAAATTGAATTAATTGTTGTTCGTGTGTTGTTCATTAGATTGATTGTTCTCTATTTCTCCTAGTTTTCTTAGTTGATATTCTAGTGTTTTTTGCTTCCTCGTTGCTCTCATTTTGATGGTGTCATGTAGGTCCCATTGGGATGCGTGCCAGAAGTTACTTAGTTGCAACTGAATATCGTATAGTTGTTTGTTGATTTTTTGCTTTCTTATGTATGAGAATCTTAGTTCTTTTTTATCCAAAGCGCTTTGGCTTGTTTAGTTGAAATGATTGAGGCTGCTGTAACCGGTAAGGTTTTAATTGGTACCTATTTAGGGGTGAGATTTAGTTCTATACATTTTTGTTGAACAAAATTGACTTGTCTATGTTCATGAGTTTTAGCCTGAGTGTTTTGAACATCTTGGCTTCACGATTTGTATGACTGGCCATGGACATTATGCGATTTGAAGACATTTTTCAGTGTCGCCTAATTAAACAAAAGTTTGGTGCTTTTCAGAAGGTCAACAGAATGTAGCCAAAAAGAGCTGGGTTGTGCCCTAATCCTGAAATAAATTACATGAGATTAATAAATACACTAGGATGACCAGTTTCGATCGTCAAGCGATGATCATCAGATCCACTACACTTAGGCTATAACATCTATGTTTGAGAATACAGTTGAAATATATTTGGAATATGTACAATTATTTAGTTGCAGTATTGGTAATGCAACTGTCTGTGTATGCTAATTGGACGAACTGGACGAAACTGGTTTTTCCCTTTCTGCCCCCTTTTGTTCCTATGTGTTTCTGAGGTCAGTGTAATGTTTATTTGTGTGACGTTGCCAAGTCTAGATAAGAATGTATGTTATTGAATACAGGAAGATCTACAACTATTATAGACCGTGGAACTGTCTTCGCCACGCGTGGACTAAAAGGCCATTGAATTAAGCGGTACACGGTCTATTGAAGACGTCCCGAAACTTTAATACTGCCGCGCATACCGGCCTAGGTTTATTCCAGAAAAAAGTACATAGTACACCTGGTCCAGATAACATTTACCTATAACCACCGCTATTTCCCCCCCCCCCCCTTTTTATCTTGCTTGGCTGTATCGCTAAGTTGTGGCTTATTTCCAACAGGGTGTGTTTTTAGTAGAGTGAAAAGGGGTGAACTGTCCAGAAAAGTGTGTTCATTTAGATTGTTGGGATTGTTTCGTTCGGCTAGGTGAATCTGGATTGCTTCCTTTATGTCGAGAGCTCTGCATTTCGATTCGTGATGAATTACTTTTAGGTCAGTCTCGATTTTAGTAAAGCTGTGCCCCGTGTCACACATATGTTCGCATACGACTGAATGTGTTCCGTATCTTATCGCATTCCTATGTTCATTATAACGTGTGTCTACTCGTCTTCCACTCTTTCCAATGTAATTAGCTTGACAACCAGTGTCTTGGCATGTAATAGAATATACCCCTGACTTTGAATACGTGTCTTGTTTATTTAGATGACTATTTTGCAGGTGCCTCCCGGTCGTATTGTTCGTTGTGAATGCTATTTTTATGCCTTGCTCTTTGAAAAGATTAGTGATTTTATATGTGTTCGTATTCACACACAGTAGTTGAAGCGCGCAAATTTTTTCTCATTACTGTCCGGTTTGGGCTATTTTTCTTGGCGGGAAATTGTTTTCCTTTTCTATTTGTTTAATTTGTGCGTACTGGGGTGATTAGACTGATTATCGATTGTATGCGAGGTTTGTGTGGCTTTCCAGAATCTGGAATATGACAGTTCGTTGTTTCCTTTACGTTCAATAGTTATGTCGAGATAATTTATTTTTCGGTCTGTTTCGGATTCCTTAGTGAATTTGATTGAGTGGTGTAGGCTATTTATTATTATTTAGGCTATCACTCGTGATACGAGTATGATTGTCTTCCAAGTTACATTTATGTAAATCTTCGCTGTAATCCAACATTAGGCCTAATCATATTGCGTGAGTTCTTTGGTGACTGTACAGTCCGATCCGAGAACCACAGACTCTTCCACAATATTGGCACACAAGGTCTTGAGCAGCCAGTGGATCTTGGGGGTTGATTATTCTGCGAATCATGCGCTCTTTCCTGGCATCTCTTTTTTCAGCCAGAAGCCTTCTTCTCTCTTGTTCGAAGTACAAGTGGCCTTGATGGACGTTGCGGCGCCACTCTGATCGGTCGGATGCGACAGCCTCCCAGTTACCTGTATCAATTTGACATTTCTTCAAGTTGGTCTTCAGAACATCTTTGTAGCGTTTTTGTTGCCCACCCTGCTTTCTCTGACCGACATTCAGCTGGCAATATAAGATTTGTTTTGGGAGGCGGGACTCAGGCATGCGAACTACATGTCCTGTCCATCGAAGTTGGTGTTTTATAATGAGAGCCTCTATACTAATAGTGCTAGCTTCCTCTAAAAGACTTGTGTTAGTGCGCCGGTCTTGCCATTTAATACCAAGAATTCTCCTAAGGCATCGTTGATGGTATTTTTCTAAAGATACGAGGTGCCTTCTGTAAGTAACCCAGGTTTCGCAGCCATAAAGCAGAGTGGGAACTACAACAGCTTGATAAACGTATAATTTTGTTAGAATGCTAATGTCGTGGTTGTCAAACACGTGAACGAGCAAACGACCAAAGGCTGCACTGGCACATTGGAGGCGGTGTTGAATCTCAGCGTCAATGTTCGCATTTGTTGATAGGTGACTACCCAAATAGGGAAAATGATCTATATTCTTTACTTTATGTCCATCAATCATGATAGCAGGAGCAGTAGCCCTGTCATGTGATGTAGGCTGATGAAGAACCTGTGTTTTATTGGTGTTTATGTCCAGACCAATGCTTCTGTATGCCTCATTGAACACATTCAGTGTGGTTTGCAGATCTTCATCTGAATTTGCTAAGATGACATTGTCATCAGCATACTGGAGATCAAGAACGGATGTAGCTGACACTTTAGTTTTTGCACGTAATCTGTTGAGATTGAATAAACCTCCATCTGTCCTAGATATAATTTCTACACCCTTTGGAATCTTTTCTTGGACCAAATTTAGTACAACACTAACATATATTGAAAAGAGTGTGGGGGCAATCACACATCCCTGTTTGACACCCGTTGTAATCTTAAATGGCTCTCCAGGGCCATTGCTGTTTAGGACCGTGCCATTGATATCATCATGTAGTAATCGAAGAATTTGAATGAATTTTGGGGGGCAGCCAAGTGTGGCAAGAATCCTCCATAGCATTTCTCGATTGACCGAATCAAATGCTTTAACAATATCTATGAAAGCCATATATAGAGGGCGTCCTTGCTCTCTGGATTTCTCCTGCATCTGCCTAGCACAGAAGATCATATCTGTTGTGCTTCGATTAGGTCGAAAGCCACACTGAGTTTCAGGCAGTATTTCTTCGGCCAACGGCTTCAAACGGTTGGATATGACGTTGGCCAGGATTTTACCAGCAACAGAAAGCAACGATATACCTCGATAATTACCACATTGTGCCCTATCACCTTTCTTAAAGATGGTTATTATCAAGGCATCCCTTAGGTCTTTAGGTATGGTAATGGTAGTCCATATTTTAAGTATGAGTTGGTGTATGTGATGAACTAGAGTAGTATTCCCTACTTTAATGAGCTCAGCAGGAATCCCATCCATGCCTGATGCTTTATTGTTTTTGAGCTGATTGATGGCAGATTGAATTTCTGATAGAGGCGGAGGATCATCAAGGTGGTCTTTAGGAGGTCTCTGATGAAGGCGGGTGAAAATGTTATTATCAACCTGTGTGTCCCTGTTGAGTAGCTCTTCAAAATGTTCTTTCCAACGGGAATTAATGGAGTTTGTGTCTCTAAGAAGTTCCGTGCTATCTTTAGACTGCAGAGGATTCAAACCATGATAATGTGGCCCATATATAGTTCTTGTTGCTTTGAAGAAAGCATGAGTATTTTTCGTTTCGGCTAGATGCTGCATTTCACGGGATTTGGAGATCCACCATTGATTTTTCAAGACCCGAGTTTTCCTTTGCACTTCAGCCTTTGCATCTTTATACAGTTGCTGTTTGGAGATAGAAGTTGGATTGGCTTGCCATGCATGGAATGCTTTCCTCTTCTTATCAATAAGATTCTGGATTTCTGCATCATTCTCATCAAACCAGTCAGCATGCCTCATCTTGACGAAACCAATCGATTCTTCACACGCTGAGAGTATAGCAGACATGACTGTTTGCCAAAGTTCCTCAACCTTTTCAGGGTAATTATCTGGTAACTTTTCATTCAGAAGTTCATGAAACTTCCTTTTAGCAGTAACGTTTTGTAAACGTTCGGTGTTCACCCTGCGCCTGATGTGCTTTCTCTGTTTTCTGCGATTTTGGAGAATTTGTAGAGTCATTACAGATCTTATTAATCGATGATCCGTCCTGCAGTCATCAGCACTTGTCAGATCCCTTGTGAGTAGTACGTCACGCTTGTCTCTTGCTCGCACAATCACGTAATCAAGTAGGTGCCAGTGTTTTGATCTAGGATGCTGCCATGAAGTCTTAAATTTGTCCTTCTGTCGGAATAGTGTGTTTGTGATTACGAGGCTATGTTCAGAACACTTGGATAAAAGGAGTGTCCCATTAGAATTGCATTTCCCAACACCATCTTTTCCAATAACATCAGCCCATAATGCTGCGTCTCTTCCAACGCGAGCATTGAAGTCTCCTAGGAGGATGATTTTATCAGATTGCGGTATATCCTTCAAGATCACATCAAGTTGAGAGTAAAATACTTCCTTCTGTTCATCATCAGAGGTGAGAGTTGGAGCATATGCACTAATTACAGTCGCTCGTCGGCTGTTTTTTAACTTTAGTCGTAGTGTCATAAGCCTTTCATTTATACCATGTGGAAGTTCATCAAGAAGGTTGACAAGCTCGTTCTTAATGGCAAAGCCAACTCCATGAATACGTTGATCTTCAGTGTCTTTCCCTTTCCAGAAGAAAGTGTAGCCACCTCCATGTTCCTTCAGTTGTCCTTCATTGGCTAACCTTGTTTCGCTGAGTGCGGCAATATGAATGTTGAATCTTTTCAGCTCACGGGCAACAATTGCCGTTCGCCTTTGTGGTCGATTATGTGTGTCATTGTCCATCAAAGTACGGACATTCCATGTAGCAAAATTAATTTTCATTGTGGTTCGACCGCTTGTGGTGTACCCTCTGAACGCGGTTATCCAGTCGGGTGATATTAGGCTGACTATTTTTAGGGCACCTTTTTTAGCCCCCTCTCCATTCAGGGTAAGCAGAGTGGATCCTAAACAGGCCTGCTTAGTCACGAATGCAGCATACGAATTGCTCTACAGCCCATCCTCAGGCAAAGCGAAGATCACACATTCGTCGCCTACGTGCCGGTTCATCACTAGGAGCTCCCAGACAACACAATCCTGCTCCCGTCACAACTCCCCGATCGCCGCAGGACTTGTGATTAATTGGCGAATAGATTTTGTATCCTTCCTTCGTTGTTTAGAAGACGCCTGTGCGTGACATCTTTTAATGTGGGCATGTTGTTGCACATCAACAGACACACAGTACTTGACAGATACAGGGCCTTTATCCAGTGGCATAGAAGCTATGACGACTGGTGGTCCTGGACTGTTGCAGCCTTCATCCGCCTTCCCAACCGTTCGGGCAATACTAGTTGCTCATGCGCTTGGTCCACTGTTGAGGTCTTCTATGCCGTTGATCATTATTGGTTCATCCGCCTTAAGAGATAGTTTCCCATCTCAAGGGCAAGAGAGTGCCCTAACCTCAATCTGCTCATCCGCCTTACATAAGCCGTTGGCAGGAGAGAGGGGAACTCCTTATCCCGGGAGTTATTCGGTCGTCAGAGCCGCGTCAGTATGGAGCAGGGTGTACCACGTGCAGGTGAGGATGACGTTTGGATAGAGAGAAACTACCCCTTGCACCCCTTGTAGGCTATTAATGGATTGGAGAATATTGTTTCTTCGCTTGTTAGTTCAATATCGTAGATGCAGATGACATCATCTACGTATCTTTTCCATATTACTTTTCCCTTTGATGAAGTATTTTCTAGGAACTCATTTTCTAGTGCATTAATGAAGATGTCAGCGATTAGTCCGCTTAATGGTGAGCCCATCGCTAGGCTTTCTGTTTGTGTGTACACAAATTAGCGGGGTTCAACTCAATGGTGCACAGGGCTTTAAACATACCCATGCCAAAAGACAACTATAATAAGGAAATAAGAACATTAAACAAATAGCAAAGGAAAAAAATTCCCGCCAAGAAAAATAGACCAAATTATAGCTAAACCGAAAAGCCAGTACGTATTTAAAACACAATTAAATTAAGCAATTAATGTGTTGAAATCAGTCGACACCTGGTTAAATGTAACCATGATGGGGGTAATGTAGTATCGTTGAATATTTTGAGAAGTTCTGGAATAATGTATAAAATAACAGTGATTGTAATGAGAATAGAAAGATTCATGATGAATTTATTGAAATATTATGCGAACTTATTGATAGTCGCTTGGTCAAGTATATTGTGAATTTTTATCGTGATGGAGCACGAGAAATGCTGTAATGAAACTTTGTTTGATATATTACCCACCAATGAATTTTAAGAATGGATATTTGAGATGATGGAATTAATTGTTTAAAATACAAATCATGTTGAAATACTGATAAGAAACGTAAATGAAGCTCACAATGATGTTAAGGAAAGGTAATATTAAAATCTACTCACTGATTATGAGAATTGCGTTTGATTAACATAATTGTTTGTCGAATGAGACATAATTAGACGAAATAATAATTTACGCAATGGAGATAGTAACATTTTGGAAGACATGAATCATGCATAGGTTCAGACATGATCGAAGTTGTATATAAATGTATATAAACCTTTTGAACAGAAACTACGTGTATATAATAAGGTGAAGTTATTCTTTATGGTAACTCACTGTGATTTTTGTGATGGAATTAAGAACGACAGATGCAGGTTTGCGTCAGCATTATTATTACGAAGTCTTGATTGATATCTTAATTTTTGAACTTTCATTATCGTCCTTTTCTCTACGTTTGTCTTCGTTAAATAAATCGTCAATTTATTTTAAATTTTACTCTGATATGGTGATTTAAATTAATGTAAGGATGTGTTGGGAGGACCAGTGTTTGACTTTTTATCAACGTAAGACTCTATCCAAGAGATCTTTCGTAGATTCTCGAGTTCCCCTTTGAGCTAGTTAATTTTTTGTGCTTTTCCACTGGTGTTTTCTTAACACATTCTTATATTTATGTGTGTCCATATTCCTGGTTGATCCATGTTGTTAGAATTTTGGTTTCTTCTATCCGGGTACTTCAGATTCTACGATACAGAGGTGTCATCGGATTCAACAGGTATTGACCACGAGGATACGGGTACAGTACCATGTTACGACATTCGGAATATTTTGACATATCGTCGCGTTTCACATCCCCCAGACCCCAAAACCACCGTCAGTTTAAAAGAATATATGAAATCTTAACCCCTCTGGCATCTTCGGTGGCGTAGTTGGTAGCATGCTGAGCTTCTATGCCCAAGATTTCGGGTTCAAACCCGGCCAAAGCCGTCGGATTTGTTAAGAGCGTTAAAAATCCCTCAGTATGCCTTCCTTCGGAGGGTAAGTAAAGCCTGCGGTCCCATGTCATAGATTTATGGCATGTTGAAGAATCTTCCACTAATTACACTTGTGTGAAGCTAAATTATAGGTTGGATTTGACCAACGCTCTTAGTAGGATAAAAAGACCGATTCTGGCGCAGGGGCTAATGGGCAAGATGGCCGCCACGCGCAATCAGCCCTATGTTATTTTTACGGAGGGGACAGTCGTAGCTGGCACAGGGGCTAACGGGCAAGAATGCCGCCACTCTCTAAGACAGTCAATGACGGCCGTGTAAAGCAGCTAAATGGAATATTTATAATTTATTTATTATTTATTATTATAATTTTATTTTATTTATTGTATTCTGTATATATATTTTTAATAATGTTTTAATTTTTAATATTTAATTAAGGTCATTAACCTAACAATTATCTAACCCACAGAAACCCCATTTAGAGTTTTAAATTAATGCATGAAAGATTTTCTATTTTTACTTTTTTCATTTTAAAATTTTAGATTTTAGTTTTTACATTTTATGTTTTAAAATTTTAGATTTTAGTGTTTTAAATTTTACATTTTTAGATTTTACAATTTAGATTTTAATTTTTCATTTTATATTTTATATTTTATATTTTGTGAACAATACCAAAACCGCAAGGTCACTGACGAAAGATTTTACCTTTAATTTTTTTAATTATACATTTTTAAATGATTTAATATTTAATTTATTATTTTTGACACATGACTAATGTGTAACCTGAAAGTGGGAGCAAATATGGGGGCAAAAAGTGGTAGCAAAAAGTGAGAGCAAAAGAAAAGTGGGAGGAAAAAGTGGGAGTAATAAGTGGGAGAAAAACGTGGGAGCAAGAAAGTGGGAGCAAATATGGAAGAAAAAAGTGGGTGCAAATGTGGGAGCACAAATAATAAACTTAGTTATAACCTAACATAACTTAACCTAACCTTACCTAACCTAACTTTACCTAACCTAACCTATCCTAGAGAAACCTCGTTTAGATTTAAATTAATGTATGTAAGATTATTTATTTTTACATTTTACATTTTCGATTTTTTATTTTTAGATTTTAGATTTTAAGATTTTACATTTCAGATTTTCCGAAAAGAGTAAACTACAAGGTCGCAAACCTAACCTCACCTAACCTCACCTAACCTAACCTAACTTTGCCAAACCTAACTTAAGCTAATACAAAGGCTAATGCACATACACAAATTATATAAGGGCACATGCAACTATCCTTACGCTAGTCTTATAGGCTACTGTACAACATGTTCACTACCCCAACCGGCTTATTTTTTTCATGTTTACACATTTGTCAATTTACCATTTTCCCACTTCCATTTTTTTAAAATATCAGTTTAAAGGATTTTGAATTTTGTCAATATGGAAACATGGGTTTTTCCAAATTGGTCGTTTACATGTTTTTTTATTTAGTCCATGTACAAAGTTCATATTTGCAAAACAAGATTTTTTCATTACATATAACAAGGCTGTACACTTTATCCATAAGTCTGCAAGTAATACATGGGTTATACTATACTTATGGCTACCTAGTTTTAGCTAACTAAAGCAATTTCTCAAAATTACTAGAGGTTAATAGTTTGAATTAGGAGTGGGAGGTGGGTAGTAATTAAAAATATCCATGCAGTGTTCATACAATATTTTTTTATTCATTTTAAATATATTTACACTATTTACACTTAATACATTTGTTATAAATTGTACAGCTGTTTTTATTTTGTTTTCTATTTTTATTTATTTTTTAGTATGAATACCAATTTTTAATTTTGGTTTTTTTATTTTTGGAGTGCTATTGTTTTGTTTCCTAAATTGTTTTGTTTTATGTATTTGCTACATGCAGGCAGAGGATATTCATAACTTCACTCTTTAAGCATGGTCAATAATTGATTAATGACCATAGGCATGTGTACCTATACCATTCGAATCAATTACTCTTTTATCATCATCAGGACACAAAGCAATTTTGTTTAGTCTTATAGATGATATGTCATGTTGTTTAGAAGCAATAATGTTCATTGGTATTCTTTTTACCTCGTTTTTCATAATACAATCACTATAATATTGAAAGCTTATACAATTTTTGACAACACCTTTTCTAATACCTTTAATCTCTTTGATTTCTTTACCATTTATGTCTAAAGCGTACATTTTAGCTCTAAGTCCAACAAATGCTTTAATAATTTGTCCACAAGCCTCGTCTTTAAACTTCCCCAATGTTTTCTTGTTTGATGTAGAGTAACATATGTGATTAGTAGGATAATCGGGTGTGTCCAGGTGTTCTAGGAAATCCAACATGTCTTGATAAACATCATTGGTGTTTACTAAATAAATGAACGAGTCGGTATCCATATACATGAGTTAAAGATTTTCCATCCCATAATATGGTAGCAGGACATCATATTGGTGAGAATACATTAGAGTTTTTCAAATATCCAGTAAACACATTCCAATATATATAGGCTTAATGAATAAAGTTACGTTTAGCCATGTGGAAAGCAGCTAGATTAGGACCATAAATTGTTCTGACAATGAATGATGGTTTTGCGATTAGCTTTTCTGCCATTCTGCTGTCAGTCACAAGACGTATGTCTATTCTTTTACGAATATTTTCCATTGTTTTTCCAAAAATGGCATTGTTGAATAATTTGTACAGATTTTTTCAAAATCTTTTTTGGCTTGTTTTCAAAGGTTGTTATTAAAATCAACGTTTGCCTTTGGCCAAGACCTTTGTTTAAACTATAACACGCGATGAAATTTTACCAATTTTAGTCCATGATCTAGAGCCTGTTTAAGTGTCATGTAGTGAACAACGTATCGCCTTCGATTTCCAAGATGAGAAATTAGTTTTTTCAGAGACGAATCCTTAGGTTGTGTACACTCTGGTAGGAAAGTTAAATCGTTGTTTAGATCAGGAAGGTCAGATGAGTAATCAACATCAACGTCTAGAATGTATCCCACAGGGTCGTCTTTCTTTAGTTTTTCTAGATCAACAGTATCTGGAGAAACCCACTGAAATCCACCGTAAGGAAGAAAGTGACACATAGCCCACCCGTATTGGTTGTTGGCATCATCATAGGTATTAAACTGCGATGGTTTCTTAGAATCATAGCTTTCCATGTTCTTATTGTTAGCTTCAGCATACCGATGAGACACCTGGCATATGCCTCCACGTATTCCAGACTCGATTAAAAGAATATGATCGTAATCCAGTAGCAATTCCAGTTCAAGGCCAGTGTAAAGGAGCAGTGCCTCAAAACTTAGACCAGGTGAACTAAAGAAGTGTGCTGCATCCACTCGGTGTGTTTCTAGTGTTTTGTTTCTGGACGTTTCAAAACTGTCTACGAGAAGATGTACATCTGAAGTTAGGTAGAGGTCACTATATTCCCCTAGAGTTTTAAATTTGAACTGATTCCATACATTTTTGGCATGTTCATAGTCCTTTTTGCTAACATTTTCTTGACTTAATTTGTTAAAGAATGCCTCTTTTGGAGGTAAACACGTTTCACTTAACTTTTCCCATGAATCAATGTAATCATAACAAAATACGTCTTTACGAGTCATGAGCGTGGCATTTTCTTTTCCAAAGTACTCGTCTGTTTCAGGGTATGATGTTAAGTTAGAAACTAAGTTTTCCAAACTACTCGGCATTAACCGAAACGTGTCCACAAATCGAAGCTTAACATTTCCTACATATTTGGTAAAGGAAGTGTACTTTTCTTTGGAGTTAGCGATTACATCGACTCTCTCAGTAGTACATCCCAATTGCTCTACAATGAAATTTGCGTCGTAGCCACTCATCTTATGTAGAAATACAGGAACGGGATTACGTGTTATACACCTCAAATTACAGTTGTTATGAGCACTTCCACGATATTCCCCCTGTAATATGGCAATGGTCTCGAACTTTCCAGTCCTCTTTAGTAAATGGTTTATTACAGAAATAACAGATCTCAGAACATTGGAACTCTGCTCCTTGATCCTGAGTTAAGGTCTTTGGAACATTTAAGCTGTAAAGGCGATCGATTTCATTAGCTATTAAGACCAAACAGTCCATAAACTTTTCTGCAGCGTCAGGTCCACGATAAATAACAGGTTGGTTTCGAAGGTTTGTCTTTATGTGTTCCACAGCAGGTGAGGGTGTAACGTATATACCAAAGCTCATAGGAACATGACTCCGGTATGGCACTGTATAACTTGCCTCAGGATTAGGCAGACATGTTTAAGTCAAGAAAATGTTAGCAAAAAAGACTATGAACATGCCAAAATGTATGGAATCAGTTCAAAATTAAAACTTTAGGGGAATATAGTGACCTCTACCTAACTTCAGATGTACTTCTTCTCGCAAGCTGCTTTGAAACGTTCAGAAACAAAACTCTAGAAACACACCGAGTGGATGCAGCACACTTCTTTAGTTCACCTGGTCTAAGTTTTGAGGCAATGCTCCTTTACACTGGCCTTGAACTGGAATTGCTACTGGATTACGATCATATTATTTTAATCGAGTCTGGAATACGTGGAGGCATATGCCAGGTGTCTCATCGGTATGCTGAAGCTAACAATAAGAACATGGAAAGCTATGATTCTGAGAAACCATCGCAGTTTATTACCTATGATGATGCCAACAACCAATACGGGTGGGCTATGTGTCACTTTCTTCCTTACGGTGGATTTCAGTGGGTTTCTCCAGATACTGTTGATCTAGAAAAACTAAAGAAAGACGACCCTGTGGGATACATTCTAGACGTTGATGTTGATTACTCATCTGACCTTCATGATCTACACAACGATTTACCTTTCCTACCAGAGTGTACACAACCTAAGGATTCGTCTCTGAAAAAACTAATTCCTCATCTTGGAAATCGATGGCGATACGTTGTTCACTACATGACACTTAAGCAGGCTCTAGATCATGGACTAAAATTGGTAAAAAATTATCGCGTGTTAAAATTTAAACAAAGGCCTTGGCCAAAGGCATACGTTGATTTAACAACCTTCGAAAACAAGCCAAAATGATTTTGAAAAAATCTGTACAAATTATTCAACAATGCCTTTTTTGGAAAAATAATGGAAAATATTCGTAGAAGAATAGACATACGTCTTGTGACTGACAGCAAAAAGGCTGGAAAGCTAATAGCTAAACCAACATTCATTGACGGAACAATTGGTGTTTGGTGATTCAAATATTAACTTACTAAACAAAAATAATGTAACCAAATCATACCTCAATCTACTATGAAGCTATGGTTTCACACAAGGCAATACTCGGTATCCAACAAGAATATGTTAATCAACAAGTACACTCCTTATTCAGGTAGCCACTAATAACTGTAAATATACCTATATGATAAGCAATATAAATATTGATATTAGTGATCATGATATTCTTGCAACTGAGATTTTCTGGTCAAATTACTATCCAGGCAAAAGCCCAATCTCGATCATTACATTTAAATACCCCCACAACAAGCAAAGGTCTAGTTCAAAAAACGTAAATAAAAATTACCGGTACGTGAAAAAAACCTTATTATCTAATGATCTCAATCAAATAGACTGTTTAGATGTTGTAAGAGAAACTTACATCGCCATGAAACACAAAATCTTGACACAGACACCCAACAAAGAAAACACTGACACAACTTTGAAGGAAATACACCAGAACCACAATAACCCATGGATAACAACAGAGTTAATTCAGCTAATAAAACATGGTGACCTACTACATGCTCAACTTAAAACTAACATTCACAGAAACAACAACCTCTTGAAGGAAGAGCGCATAATATGTAGGAACAAAGTGACAGCTTTAAAACGGAAACTGAAATCCTCATACTATGAACGTAAATTAACATTGAACGCCAATAGCATAAAAGATACTTGGAAAGTAATCATTGAAATGATCTACAATTGCACAACTGAAAATCAAGATGGTACCAGTGAGATAATAATTGACGGTAAATCTTTCACAGGAAAAGAAAATATTTGCAATGCTCTAAACACTCATTTTATAAACATAGCACACAATTTAGCCAAAAACTTCCTCTCAGGGAAGAAAGTTAATGAAATTAATGTCAATACAGATTCCATATTTATGACCCCGACTAATGAGATGGAAATTCGCAATATTATATTAAGCCTTAAAGTGAAAAGTAGCCAAGACAAAGAGGGTATGTCAGTAAAATTGTTAAAAAACTTCATTGACATACTAAGTCGCCCACTAACTACTTTAATAAATTTATCGATAGAGACTGGTCTGGTGCCTGATTATCTAAAAATAGCACGAGTCATACCAGTCTATAAAGGAGGTGACAAAAGCAATCCAGACAATTACAGACCCAATTCTATCCTCCCACCCATATCCAAGGTACTCTAAACATTAATAAAAACAGAATTGTTAATTTTTTAAATAAAAATGATTACTTCTACAATAGTCCTGTAAAATTAGAAAAAAAAGGGGGTAGGTGTACATCAATTTCCGGCAAGCTGGAAATGGTGTTAATACCTGCATTCCATGTACAAATCATGTACTCTGAGTTTGCACCATCGCAGGAAGTGAGCATAACTTTGCCGGACAAAAAACCGCGAAATTTTCAAACTTGATTCAGTTTTTCACGTATAACATACAAACTATGGGCCGTACGGAAAATTTTATTCTTACCTTTTTAAAAAGCATAAAATTTTGCGTCGAATGACCCCCCCAAATTTTAATGTTGATGAGAATTTGAGGGAGTAATCTCCGTTCGAAGGAGTTTTTTTCATCTTGGCGAAAAAAAAAACCGAATTCCTCGACTTTCAATCGCCTCTACACCCAAACGGCTGTTCCTATGTTTAGTGTGTGTGCGTGTGTGTGTGTTTGTGGTACCCTACGCCAACCCCTCGTATACCTGGGCCTCAACCCCTCAACAAAGGGACCGCACCTAAAGCATTAGCTCCCCTCCCCTCTCTGCCCTCTACATTCTTCGAACAGCCCGTTTCTCTCACATTTCAGTTCAGTTTCCGTGTTGTTCTCAACTTGTGTACACGTAATGTTCTGTGCTGGAATTTAGATGTTCCCGAACTGTTTTTTCGTGAGAGTGACATGATTCGTTGTTATGCTTCAATCTACTCGTGCTCAAGATGGATATTAACAATTGTTTTATATGTGACAGAGGCCTGTTTGTTGAGGAAACAACAACAGTGCTTGAACGAGGAATACAGTCGTTAATCACTCACAGCAAAGCAAAGAAAGACACCTTCTACTTAGGAGTCGTTCCTCAATCACTGTTCATGAAAGATGCAGGAAACTGTATTTGAAACGCAGGAGTGGGAAAGATGAAGCCACAGCAAGTCGCGGCTTCAAGCGCAATGTGCAGGGATTTGATTTTAAAAATAAGTGTATAATCTGTGAGGGAGATGCGTCAGCCGATTTTGTGGCAAAAGAAAAGAAGAAGCCAGCAAGCAGACGAGAATCTGTGCAGCATGTTATGACGCTGGAATTCAAGGATTTCCTCATTGCAGCTGCTACGAGCAGGGAAGATGAACAGGTCTTCGGTAGACTCACGAGTGTTTCTGATTTGGTTGCTGAGGAGGCCAGGTACCACAGATCGTGTGGTAAGAAGTTCCTGGGTCGTATTGGAAAAGGCCACAAAGTAGGACGTACTGAAGATGACCATGTGAGCGAGGCCTTCAATTACATTTGTAAATACATTGAGGATAATGATGATGAATGCCAATTTACATTTCCTGAGATTCTCAAAGACTTCAAAGGAAGTGTTCTGAGTAGACAAACCCTGAGAACAAGACTAAGGAAGAAGTATGGTGAGGACATCATATATACGAATGTGCCCGGCAAGCCCTCAGTGATATGCTTTCGAAACACAGGGCATAAGAATTTAACGGACATCTGGTATAATTCCAAGAAGAAGAACGTCAGAGAAGAACGCATTCGCATTGTGGAAGCAGCTGCGGCTATCATTTTCAGATTTTTTGATGAGTATTAGCACAGGAGTGACAGGGGATGAAACCATCAATTGCTATGAGGTAATGGAAAAGGGAAAAGAGAGCATTCAGAGGATTGTGTTAAGTTCCGCAGAAAAGATCGGGTAATTCCTCTGAAAGCGGTTAAATCCAAAGTCAGAATCCATCAAGAAGACATCCCAGTGAATTCAGATACCCTCTTTCGACGAATTACATTCTTTAAACAGTCAAATGAGCAGCTGAAATCTTACTTTGAATACGAGTTGGCTCCATTCCCGCTTTCAATGTTCGACGACACGGGGCTACGGAAAACCAAAAGGTCTGTGTTCTATGAGTTATTCGAACCTCTGACTGAAGCACCTGATCTCTCTCAAAGTGCCTTTGTAATTGACGGTGGCTTTCTCATACACAAAGTGCATTGGCAGTCCAAAGAAAAGTTCTTTAGTATAATAAATAAGTACACCAATTACTTGAAATGTCACTACAAGCCGGAAACAACGACAATAGTTTTCGATGGCTATCCAGAAGATGCCGAGGCCAAAAGCACGAAGTGCGCCGAGAGGCTTCGACGCCAGACCAAGATTTCTGCAGCGACTGTGGTCTTCACAGAAACAATGACGTCAACGATGCCAAGGGAGAAATTTTTGTCTAATGACAAGAATAAAGCACGGCTCATTGACATGTTGACTACAAAGCTAACGTCTGAAGGCTTCACGGTAATCCAGGCTGTTGAAGATGCTGACTCCCTCATTGTCAGGCAAGCCATGGAAAAGTCAAAGAAGTTTCCCAAAGTGGTTATTGTTGGAGAAGACACAGACCTCCTCATACTTCTCACAGCACTGGCGCCGTCGTCTTCAAATGTCCTCCTTATGAAGCCAGGAAAGGGCACCGCGGACAACATATTCTTTTCCCCAGATCAGCTGAAATGCTCAAATGTTGTCAAAGAGCACATACTCTTTCTGCATGCCATGAGTGGCTGTGATATTACCTCGGCATGTTATCGGCAGGGGAAGATGAAATTTGTAAATACCCTTGAAAAGTCTGAGAAGTTGCAGGAAGCTGCCAAGTGTTTCAAGACGCACCATTCCACACACGAAGAAGTCTCAGCAGCTGGTGAACAGTTCCTGGCAGCAGTATATTCACAAAGAAAACGATGGCAAGTCACTCGATGATCTTCGATTTTCAACCTTCACGAAGACATTGTCAAAGGCTGCCTTCGACCTGGCTGCTCTGCCCCCTACAAGCACAGCTGCAAAACAACATTCGTTCCGATTGTACCACCAGGTACAGGCTTGGTATGGGCGAGAGCTCGACCCTATCACTTGGGGTTGGCGAAGATCCGCGCAAGGACTCCTCCCAGTCACCAAAACCAAGGACCCTGCTCCTAGCGAGGTGCTACATGCCATAGCATGCAAGTGTGTCCAGGGGTGCAGGAGCAAGTGCTCCTGCAGAAAGGCTGGACTGAAATGCTCAACTATCTGCCTTAACTGTCGGGGCCAGGCTTGCTCGAACACCCCTTTGGAAGAAGAGGAAGAAGTCATCACAAGCCCCATGAATTTGGATGAGGAATTCGAGACAAGACACGTACATCATGATGATGAAGAGAACGGATCTACCGACGAGGAAGAAGAAGCCTGGGAACCTGCGTCCATGGAACCAGAAGCGGGGCGATCGTCTTAAAAAAAGTGCAAATAGACTTTCACCACTTACTTTTTATTAATTTCATAATTTCATAAATTACCTATTTCACTCAATATACAATTCACACGTTACTTGAAAAAAAATTTTTTTTTTACATGTTTATTGTTTTTCTTCTTCACACCTGATTTCCTAAACAGCAATATCAGCCATCACATCTCGAAACTTGAATTAAGATTAAAAAAAGTCAATGAGTATCCATTAAAGTGAAGTGCTCTCAGTTTTTCTTCTGAATTCTCATAAAATTCAATTACATATTATTCACAACTTTTATTTCATGAGTTTTTGAATTGGAACAGCCGTTTGGGTGCTAGAGACGACTGAAAGTCGAGGAATTCTTTTTTTTTCGCGAAGTTGGAAGACAATCCAACTTTGATTACTCCCTCAAATTCTCATGTAAATTTAAAGTTGGGGAGGGCATTCGACACAGAATTTTATGCTCTTTAAAAAAGGTAAGTATAAAAGTTTTTGTAAGGCCCTTAGTTTTAATGTTATGGGCGAAAAACTGAAAAAAGGCTGAAAATTTCGTGTTTTTTTGGGCGTCAAACTTTATGCTCACTTCCTGCGATGGTGCAAACTCAGAGTACATGTTTTCTACATGGAATCAAGGTATTAACACCATTTACAGCTTGCCGGAAATTGATGTACACTCGATCCCTTATTTTACTGGACTACAAAGGGCAGTATGGATTCCGAGAAAACTCAAGCACAGAAATAGCCACAATTGATATAATCTCTAACTTGCAGGATGCCATAGACAATAAGATGACAGAGAGTGGCCTTTTCATAGACCTGAGAAAGGCGTTTGATACTGTTGACCATGAAATTCTTTTAGGGAAACTTGATAAAGCAGGTATCCGAGGAGTAGCTTGGACATGGTTTAAAAATTACCTATCTAATCGTAAGCAGTATGTTGAAATAAATGTCTACAGAAGTGAGGACGTAAATATTACCAACGGTGTGCTCCAAGGATCAATACTGGGTCCTTCCCTCTTCTTAGTATATATTAATGACATAGCAACATTCAGTTTTCATGGTGATATAGCGTTGTTTGCAGATGACTTAAGCATTTTTAGCCTATTTTCAATTTTGAAAAAATAGGCTTATGAGATCACCTTTTGTCCGTGTGTGTGTGCGTGTGTGTGTGATTCGTGTGTGTGTCCCCCGCTAATAAAATCTAAATGGCTGGAGCGATTTCAATGAAACTCGGAAAGTTCATAGCAATATTCCCGGCGACCTCGATCGTGCCCTTCAAATTTTGTTACGACTCACCAATCCAACATGGCGGCTGTGCGAAATATTTCACCAGCATTCAATATCTCCGAAACTATTACCTATATTACCCTGAAATTTTCTATGGTGATAGAGGGAACTACTATAAGTTCACTTATGTGACTTTTGAAAACCTGGTAACTACTAAACCAACATGGCGGCCAAGCCAATTTGCGACTTTTAAATAGACGTTTCTCGCGATTTGACCAACCAAACGCAATGAAACTTGGTACAGTATATGTTTATATACATTGTAATGCACCGACATCTAACTTCGTTCAATTGTTTACATAATCACAAGATGGCGGATGTGCGAATTATTTCACCGGCATTCTATATCTCTGAAACTATTAGCGGTAAAACCCTGAAATTTTGTATGGAGATAAAGGGCACTACTGTAAGTCCATCTATAGGACTTTCAAAAACCGGTTAACTACAAATCGAACATGGCGGCCAAGCGAATTTGAAAATTTTAAATAGACCTTTCTCGCGATTTAATGTTCCACGCACTGAAACCTGGCACAGGAAATATTTATACACATTGTAATCCACTGGTATCTAATTTAGTTCAATTGTTTACATAACCTCAAGATGGCGGCAGTGCGAATTTTAAAATTAAGTTTTTATTTCTTGTGATGTAGTCATGCGATCGAAGTGAAAGTTTGAATAATGAACCTACGCAATAATTTTCCTTTAATGGTACATGACTCTATGGCCTATACATTTAACAATCCAACATGGCGACCATCCGAAATATTCAGACGATACTGAATATCTATGAATCTATTTTAGCAAACAAACTGCATTGTTTAATGTTCATAGGGGCTATGAACTTAAGTTCACCTATAGGACTTTAAATAACCTGGTGATCACAAATCCAACATGGCGGTGACGCGAATTATAAATATTCACATGGACGTTTCTCGCAATTTAACCATCCGCGTGCAGTGAAACTTGGTACAGTAAATCCTTATACGAATGTTAATCCACTGGCATCTAATTTATTTCAATTGTTTCCATAACCTCAAGATGGCAGCTGTGAAAAATTTTTAAATCTCCTTGTTTTTTCTTGTGTCCTAATTATGCGATTGAAGTTTGAATACTACACGTTCACAATAATCTGCATGTAACAGTACATAACTCTAGGACCTACATATATAAAATCCAACATGGCGACCATCCGAAATATTTAGTCGGTTCTCATTATCTACGAATCTATTACAGCAATCAAACTGAAATTGTGTATGTTGATAGTGGCAATTAACATAAGTAGGATATATGAAAATAGGCTGTATAGTTCTTCACGGAACTACTTGTTTACAATGCGTACTTCACCAACACGCTGATTACACACATGCAGGAGGACATGAATACAATACTTGGCTGGACGCAGTCAAATAAATTAACAATAAATGAAGATAAAACAAATTATTTAATAATATCTAAGCGTAGAACAAAGACATCACTCAGAATATAATGCTGAATTGAAAGGCAGTTAAAAGGTCTCATCTGTCAAATACCTAGGCCTAATAATAGATGAAAATCTCTCCTGGCAAAAGCACATTGATGCATTAGTTTAAAAAAATATCACCTGCCTCTGGGATGATGAAAAAATTGAGCTACTATATCCCAAAATATCTACTCAGGAAAGTTTATTTTCCTTAATCCATAGCCACTTACAATATTTGAATACAATTTGGATAATATGATCAAATTACCTAAAAAAGGAAATTGCGGTAATTCAGAATAGAGCCATAAGAAATATTTATAACTACCCTTTTTTAACACCAACCAAACACCTTTATATTACGAGTAAAATTCAACCAGTAGCCCTAAATGCAGAAATAAAATCAAATGTCAACATGTAACTAATCCTACACAAAAGTATCCACACAAATTTAAACTTCACTAAACAATCTGATTTACACGCCTACAAAACTAGATATGCAGATGGCACATCACTTTTCCATATCAATTTCAAACAATATGGCAGTAATAGCATTAAGAATAGTGCCTTTGTAAAGTTCAATAGACTACCAGAGAATATAAAAATTGCACCTAGCCT
The DNA here is from genome assembly GCA_946902985.2 of Meconema thalassinum. NCBI lineage: Eukaryota > Metazoa > Arthropoda > Insecta > Orthoptera > Tettigoniidae > Meconema > Meconema thalassinum. Next base: position 181,965,355 of record OX336395.1, read on the forward strand.
ACCAATCTTTAAAACGAGGCTAAAACAGTTTATGTGGAATGATTATAAAATGTCAGTTTGAAGAAATTCCAAAATCTGAGAAGACAAAAGAAGACTACATTGTGTACAAAAACTTATGAAAGCTACAAAATGTTGTATATATTTTCATACTAAAAACTTTGTAAACTAGACATTGAATTGTAATTTGTCGCCAACAAGATAAAACTGTACGATTCCTTTGTATATGAGTCTTTGACTCGTTAAGGGATTAATAAAATGCATTATTATTTTTATTATTATTATGGCCCTAATCTAGCTGCTTTCCACTTGGCTAAACGTAACATTGTATTCAATAAACCTATATATATTGGTATGTGTATACTGGATATTTCAAAAACTCAAATGTATTCCCACCACTGAGGTGTCCTGCGACCCTATTATGGGATGGAAAATCTTAAACTCATGTATATGTATACCGACTCGTTCATTTGTTTGGTTAACAGCAAAGATGTTTATCAAGACAATTTGGATTTCCTAGAACACCTGGACACATCAGATTATCCTACTAATCCCATATGTTACTCTACATCAAACTAGAAAACGTTGGGGAAATTTAAAGACGAGGTTTGTGGACAAATTATTAAAGCATTTGTTGGACTTAGAGCTAAAATGTACTCTTTAGACATAAATGGTAAAGAAATCAAAAAGATTAAGGTATTAGCAGAGGTGTTGTCAAAAATTGTGTAAGCTTTCAAGATTATAAGGATTGTTTTATGAAAAACGAAGTAAAAAGAATACCAATGAACATTATTGCTTCTAAACAACATGACATACCATCTATAAGACTAAACAAAATTGTTTTGTGTCCTGGTGATGATAAAAGAGTAATTGATTCGAATGGTATAGGTACACATGCCTATTGGTCATTACTCAATTATTGACTATGCTTAAAGAGTTAAGTTATGAATATCAAAATCCTCTGCCTGCATGTAGCAAATACATAAGACAAAACAATTTAGGAAATAAAACAATCGCACTCCAAAAATAAAAAAGTCACAAAAAGAAAAAGAAGAAGTTCCGTGACGAACTAAAGAGCCTACTTTTCTTAAAATTAAGGTTCATGCCAATGATTAATCTACATTATATGAACCTATCTAGAATAATGATGAAATTAAGTTGGTAATATCGAAATGTCTAATTAGTTCGAAATATTCCTGGTATAATGTAGCCTAATAGAGCACTGCAGTTTGCAGCCCTGGTGACTTAATATATTCTTAGTTACATCTCTTAAGGTACAGAATACAAAATTTGGTTGAATTCACGTTACCTGCAGTTAGACATTGGATCTATCAGCACGCGTAAAAGCATGTGGGCAACAAAGTCTTGCGTGTGCTGGTTAGAAATAATCGGAAATATTATGATATCTTGTTGTGCCAATTTTGGATGAAATCCATTTGTTAGTATAAAAGTTACATGTATTTTAAACTTGGACCTTTCAGCAAGCATAGGATCATGTTGGCAGCACTGACTTATATTAATTACTCCAAATTAATCTAGAGTGTTAGGTGCTATATGTGTGCAAACTATAGAGCTGTTGGCTTGCATACTTTCTGATATATTGATATTAGGGTAAAAATATAGACAGCATTTATTAACAGTTGACAGCCCTGATTGCTCTTAAGAATACTTATAGTCATATCTGTTATAGCACGTACGAAATTTGGTTGAATTCCAACTGATAGTATAGAAGTTACATGTATTTAAAAATTGGTCTTATCAGCAGGCTTAGAATCATGTTGGTAGAACTGAAGTATATAAGTTACTCAAAATTAATCTATAATGTCAGGTACTGTACGTGTGCATAGTTTAAAGATGTCGGCTTGCATACTTTCAGATATATTGGTATTTGGATGAAGAAAATAGAGAGAGAAATTATTAACAGTTGGCAGCCCTGGTGGCTCTTAAGAATACACTCAGTAATATCTGTTTATGTACACATATTACATACAAAATTTGGTTGAAATCCAATTAATAGTGTAGAAGTTATATGCATTTAAAAATTGGACATATCAGAAGGCTTAAAAGTATTTCTGCAACACTGTCATGTATGGCCTCCTGGAAATTAAAGTGAAATAGTATTATCTACATGTGTGCCAATTTTGGAATAGCTCCCATGCATACCTTCCATGATATCCAACATGGAACTCAAATTTCTAGTGCGTTTTTTCAGCAGTTGGTAGCACTGACATCATTTTCAAATATGGGCTTGAAATATTCCTGTATACATCTTTACTCATACTAAATTTGGTTTCGTTTGCTGCAGCCGTTTAGGAGTTGATAGGGGGAATACACACACAGCCAGACAGACAGAAGGACATCAGACACACACACATTTTCCCGGATCGATCTCATAAGTCTACTTTTTCCTCATTTTTGCAAAATGTGAAAAGTAGGCTAAAAATGGTATTCATACTCAAAAATAAATACAAATAGAAAACAAAATAAAAACAACTGTTCAATATATTTAAATATATAAATATATTTAAAATGAATAAAAGAATATTGTATGAACACTGCTTGGACATTTTAAATTATTACCCACCTGCCACTCTTAATCCAAACTGTTAACCTCTAGTAATTTTGGGAAATTGCTTTAGTTAGCTAAAACTAGGTAGTCAAAAGTAGAGTATAATAACCCATGTATTACCTACAGGCTTTGGGATAAAGTGTACAGCCTTGTTATATGTAATGAACAAATCGTGTTTGGCAAATATGAACTTTGTACATGGACTAAATAAAAAAAATGTAAACAACAAAATTGGAAAAATTATGTTTCCATATTGACAAAATTCAAAAAACTTTAAACTGACATTTTTAAAAACTGGGAATGGGAAAATGGTAAATTGACAAATGGGTAAACAACAACATGAAAAAGTAAGCCGGTTGGGGGTACTGAACGTGTTGTACAGTAGCCTATAAGACTAGCATAAGAATAGTTGCATGAACCCTTATATACTTTGTGTATTTGCATTAGCCGTTGGATAGCTTAAGTTAGGTTAGGTAAAGTTAGGTTAGGTTAGGTTAGATTATAATTAAGTTTATTATTTGTGCTCCCACATTTGCTCCCACGTTTTGCTTCCATATTTGCTCCCACTTTCATGCTCCCACTTTTTGCTCCCTCTTTTTGCTCCCACTTTTTTTTTGCTCTCACTTTTTGCATACCACTTTTTGCTCCCATATTTGCTCCCACTTTCAAGTTAGGTTAGGTTAGGTTAGGTTAGGTGAAGTTAGGTTAGGTTAAGTTAAGTTAGGTTAGGTGAAGTTAGGTTAGGTTAGGTGGAGTTAGGTTAGGTTAGGTAAAGTTAGATTAGGTGAAGTTAGGTTAGGTTAGGTTAGGTTAGCATGCCATATGTGTAAGTGATTGTGTGCAGTGACCATGTTACACATTAGCTCTGTGCCAAAAATAATAAATTAAATATTAAATAATTTAAAAATATATAATTAAAAAAAGATAAAACTTAGGTCAGTGACCTTGTAGTTTTCTTTTTCACAAAATATAAAATCTAAAATGAAAAAACTAAACTTTAAAATGTAAGATCTAAAAATGCAAAATAAAAATAATCTAAAATCTAAAAGTAAAAAATAAAAATAAAATAAAAAAAAACCTAAAATTTAAAATGAAAAATGTAGAAATAGAAATCTTACGTGCATTAATTTAAACCTTTAAATGAGGTTTCTGGGGGTTAGATAATTGTTGGGTTATTGACCTTGCAGTTTAGTGCTTTGACACAATAAAAATAAAAATAAAAATTAAATATTAAAATTAAAAAGAAATTAAAAACAATAAATAAAATAAAATTATAATAAGTTGATAATAATTAAGTAATAAATATTCCATTTAGCAACGTTACACGGCCGTACTCTCCCTGTGACGTCATTGACGGCCTTTGGGAGTGGCGGCCATCTTGCCCATTAGCCCCTGTGCCAGCTATGACTGTCCCATCCATAAGAATAACACGAGCTGGTTGCCCGCAGCGGCCATCTTGCCCATTAGCCCCTGTGCCAGAACCAGCCTTTTTTATCTTACTGCTCTTAGGCTCCAACGTTCATCGCCTGGAGCCGACTGCGGTTTCATCTAGTTATCAAGTTCAGAACTAGTTGTCGTTGACAGTCGCGTTTGGTAGCAAAAGAAAGAACTACTTGAAAATTGAATGTCTGCAGTCCTTACTTGAATTAAAACAGATAACACACACTAATACAGCCATCAAAACTAACAGCGGTTATCAGACACATTCTACACACACCCAAAGTACACGGGGCTACAGGTCTACGTTGTCGCTGTCCCTAAATTGAGGAACCAACCAACCAAATTTCTGAAAGTTATTCTGTCCCGTAATATGCCTGTTAGTATTCCCATCTCTGACATATTCCTCCTTATAATCTGTATCCACTGATTACCATTCTTACACTAACTTGATTAAGAATTGCTTAGTTAGTCTGGTATTATCGATCCTCATTATGTGACCAAAGAACCGAACTCTCATCTTCCTGATTTTATCTGGCATTCTTTCTGTTTCTTCATTCTTGTACAAGTCCGCATTCCTCTGGTATCTGAATTCTCCGCCTTCAGGGTTTCTAAAGTTCCACAAATTTTGCTTAATATTTTCCTTTCATTTTTCTCTATATTTCTTCTATTTCTCCTGTTTTCATGGAGAACATACACTCTGCAGCATAGAGGTATTCAGTCTCAATTCGCTTTTGTTATGTTGTTTATATCCTACTTTAATGTAATTTAATCAGCTGGAGCTGAGAAGTATTAAGTCAGTTTTCACTACTTATCAGAAGACAGATAAAACGTCATTGACAGAACAGAACTTAACAAACACACTATTTTAGTCATCTATGTTGTGGAGCAACTATTCAGGTTTTATTTGCGCTAGCGGAATGTCAATTTTAATTTAATTAACATATTTTTCAAATCAATTTTGGAAACATGACTTAATAACCTTTCAGCTCCGTGGTCAGTTTAATGCGGCACAAAACCATCCAGAATGAATATGTCACATGAAATTTTATTTTAAAAAGGATTTGGAACATAAAAAACACCTAAACCCTGTACAAATGTACTTTACAATAGCACTGTAACACGCGGGAATCTTGCAGTGCGGCCAACATTAAATACTGTGCCCGTTTCTCCAATGGGACAGGCGATCACGCGGCTCACATCCTGGCCCCATCGGAAGAAACGTCCAAGGGAGTGGGTAATGGAATTAGGGCGTGAATTTTGGTTCGAATAAAAACAAATAAACAAAAATGCTCAAGCGAGCAAAATACCAAGTGTCTCGGGTCGTTTACGGGCCGGGAATGATACAGCTAACTGAACCAAATTTCAAAGGCAAGCACCCTAATTTAAATGAACAAGCAAGAAATGGAAACCCTATGTAAAACACATTGTTCCTTTATTGATGAAAGGATTAGCAAAGAGATGACACCTCCCTAACACGCACGAGTATCAAGGTTATGGTGGGACAACGTTAAAAAAAGTTCATAGTCCCTAAACAAAGAAAATTATACTAAATTCAACTCGTGTGTGTCCTCACTTAAAGTTCCGACAAGGAGATTGCCTTGCAAGAAAATAACTTAACCCATATTTCATCGTTGCACACGTATGTAAACATCACTGGCCACTTATCACAAAATTCAACTGTGGCATAAACTCAAAAAATCTAGAATACCTATTCATAACACAACAGTCTACTCTTACACAGTAATGGACAAATCTCCTGTATCAAACTGCAAATTCATAACTAAAGAGCATCACATATCGCTTCGAAAAAAAAATACAAATATCTAATCAGCCTCACATAATATGAAATTCACTAACTAATTTTATCGTAAATTATAAACACTCACAGATTATGTTCAAATATTTAGACTATTAATTCATATTATTATTACTGATTTATATTCACTGTTCCAACAACTTTGATCCTCAATAACATATTCGTTTATTGCAATTAAATTATAGCATTGTCTGACGTTTCGGAATAGGTTAAGAAACTTGTAATATTGTACCCTAGTGTATTTCATTTTCATGACGAACATTTCATCGCAACCATTCCGTCGAACACTATGTGTGATGATCCGAACAACCTAACCATAGAGCGTACCATCAATTACATCACTGCTCTATTCAATACTAAAACCTTTGAATAAATGTAACACATTCATCAAGAATAAAGGACCCTGTCCTCACAAATTCAATTTCACGGTCATACTGTACGTACCCTTTAGAACCCTGCGAGTAACACTGTCTGCATAAAATTTTGGACACACCACTCCATTCCCTGTATTTAGGCCCTTTGGCACAAATATTCACCATTTCACCGATCTGAACCGAATTTTACATACTTACCCTTTGGAACCCGATGAGTAAACTGTCTGCTTGAAAATTTGGACTGACCACTCCATTCCCTTCATTTAAGTCCTTTGGAACAAATCCCTACCGTTTCACCGATCTGAACCTCATTTTGTATACTTACTCTTTGGAACCCTGCGGGTGACACAGTCTACTTTAAATTTTGGACAGACCAATCCATTCCCTGCATTTAGGCCCTTTATCACAAATCTACACCGTTTCTCCTAATTGCACCAAATTTTACATACACTTCGAAACCCTGCTGGTAACAGTGCCCACTTGATATTTTGGACAATGCTCTCCATTCTTTACATTTAGAATAACAGACAAAATAAACATGAAAACCACGTTTTAAGGCCCTAGAACCATTCATGTCCGTAGTGGTGTAACTGTAAGCGTATTTAATAAGTCTATTATTATTATTATTATTATTATTATAAGTCTATTGTTGACGGGCAGTTCGGGATGCATCACGTCACCACTACCAGTGTTCTGGTGCAGAATCGCGAAATTAGTTGCATCTTGCTTTGTTTATAAATTGCAGTCACGGGGAGCAATTATTGCAAAAGGATCTCTTAGGCCCCATAAAACAGTTATCATCATGAAATTATTATGCCTCTGTATAAGTGCAATGGTGTTGGTGCAGTACACTGAGGTTACCAGCTGCAATAAGCGTTGGTGCTTTCAAATTTACCTTCATTTATCCCGAACCTTATCGTTGAGCGCTATTTGGCGATAAATGATACTATTGCTACCTCAGTAGCTTGGGACAGCAGTAGTGGAGTGAGGCGGTTTCAGCCCCCCCCCCACTACTACTCTCAATGCGAGCCGATAGCTCTAGAACCTGTGGTCGGAGATTCACGAATGAACGTCATTGGACTCGGGATGACGGGGGCTTTGCTATGGACCAGTCATATTTTTGAAATGTTTTTGAAAATTTTAGTTTTTGAAAATAGGTGATAGTTTGAAAACCAAACATGATCGAACGTTATGCCATGACTCAAACGAATGGTTTTTATGACCTTTATTTTATATAATGAAACTTTTTACTTTCTATGTTTTTTTGAAAACACTCGAATTTTGAAAATCCTATATTTTGGAAACTAGGAATTCTACAAAACAATTTGTTTGACATAAATGAAAGGTCCCTATGCCCTCTACCTGCATAATAAATTACAAGTCTCTACAGCAAAAAATTGTGTTCTGTAAGTAGTGGGATGAGGGGAAAGATACGGCACTTCTTTTTGAACCCTCCTCGTATTTGCCCCGAACGTGATATCTCGCTAACCAATCATGGGATTTGAACATACAGGGTGTCCTAGCACTCGTAGTGATGCCCCCTACTTTCCTATAGGCTCTTTATTTAATTAAAAGACCAAAACTAAAAGGTCATCCGCTTTTAATATCTCGCGAACCAATCATACTAGAGGCGTGTACGACCGGTCAAAGGACTCGGAGTGACGTCCTCTTTGCTATGGACCACTCGTTATATTTTAAAAACAATTTGGAAACTGGATTTTGGGGTAAACACGTGTTTTATGTGAATTTTGCCGATATTTCACGAACCAATAACGCTAGAGACGTGTACGAGGTGTCCTAGGACTCGGGATAACCCCCCCCCCCTTTCAAATGTGGTAGATATTTTTTCCAAAAAATAATTCACAAAGGGCCTAATGCCATACATGATGAAAAAACTTTTTTTCTATACCTGTTTATAATGTTCATGAAGCGTGGTGGTTGAGAGAGACGATACTGCTGGGTGTGTGTGTTTCAACGAACCTGTTGCTAACCACAATGACATTGCTTAATAGAACAATCGCTATTTCGGCGGGTCGGTTTATGACAGAGCGAAGGTGCGTTTTACTGATCTTTCCTATGGCAGATGGATGGAGGCTAATATTTGAAAATGTGTGAAGCATGCTAAGATTTTTTTACCCCCGAAGGGGATCTTTAACATGTAAACGATGATGAGAACTTGGTTCTATGTTGGTCGAAGCGAGTACAGAAAACAAACTTGCAGAGGAGCAGACGAGCAGGAGGCGAATGTCATTTGAGCTTATTAGAATGCGCTGATCTGACTTGAAAACAGGTGCAATGGAAAATGACAAAGACGCGGATGACGCTTTAAGGTTAAATAATCTGACAATCGTGGTGGCAGGAAAGAGAAAAATGCATGTGAACACGTGTGAAACCACATGAGGGCTAAACAAGTTACATCCTGTTTGCTTCGTACGTGACAAAATGCAAGTTCATGTGAAATTTGACCTGGCACAGGTGTTCACCTTGGGTGTTAGCTGTCCACGTGACCGATAACAGAATGTTCAAAGCGTGGGAAAAATGATTATACATGCAACGTAACATATATAAAGACATGTCGTTATCATTTCCACTCTCACTCAGGTGACTACCTTTGAATATATTGCGTTCGTGAAACCCCTGGTCTTGTTTAACAGTTTTGGTGTTGGTGGAAAATACTTATCCTTGTTGTGAGGTAGGTATATAATTATTCATTTATACATTTATTGATTTATATATATTTACAAGCAATTATTTATTGATTAGGTAATTATTGATTTTTTAATTTATTTGTTTGCAGATAACTGGTATACCTTACATGTCTGAGAGAGAAGAAACCATTGCACTTTTGAGCCCACTAGAAGGAAACAGCAATAAGCCACTGCAAGTGAAGGTGGGATTATTTTTTTAAACTAACTTGTTTAATTTTTTGTTTCATATTTTACTTTATGAAATGCATGTGCTAACCTGAATATAGGTATTTATAACGGTTTATTTTATTTATTTATTTATTTTTAGAAACTTGGAAAGAAAAGCCTTACCGCCGTAGCAATCGCTGATAACCCGAGATGCAGTAAAGTGCAACCATTGTTTCCAGGCAGTGAACTATTTAAAACTCAGGTAAGCCTAACATAAAATGCTATTCCATTTTACCACTACTGAAAACTCGTAGACCAAAAAAATTCATTACCTGTACATGACTAGGACGATGATTGCTTTCTTGATTAATGACTATGTATTGACAACCGGTACAAGACCATATTGGTTGTTTACCGGGAAAGTACAAGGCCATATTGGGCTTTGTAAAGAACAAAAATCTTAATTTAACTGACAGGTCGTTCCCTATAATAATAATAACAATAATAATAATATAATATTAATAATAATAATATTAATATCGTATGGCCTCGGATGCCGGGTGAAAGCTTTGTTATTTGACACACAGAGGGTAGCTTGCATGTCGAAGTTAGTTGTTCCTTGATTATGAAAGTCAAGGAGGTTAGATGTTAAATATCTCATTTCTTTAAACTCTATAGCACTTTCTAGTAGAAAAATGAGGAACTTTGTACCCTATGAACTCAACGAATATTCACAGGTTTGAACATGATAATCTGAACAAAATGACATGACATTATTATTTTTTGTTTATGTATTGGTTAAAGGGGAATGTAAATGACTGCAGCTTTATAAAAAGAAAATAAGTACATGGGTTACTGTTAGTGCCGACATACAGTTTATTATAATTTTTATGGTGTTTTGATATATTAATGCCAATTAACGTTAAAGTTTTATTTACAAGTATTGATTGATTGATTGAGTGATTGGTTATTTTGTTTGCTTTTAGGTGTCGTCATGCGCCATTAACGTAATGAACAGGCAGTGAACAAGCATACATTGTGCTATAAAGTACTCTGCGCAAAGTTAATAACTTACAATTAGAAAAAGTTTTATTATAACACATGGCGTCAGTACCAAGTACAACAAGTGAGCAAGTTGGTTTTCCACGTGGGTTAAATTTAAAATCAGAACATGACTGTTGGTTAACATTTGAATCCTGGCCTGTAGGCTTTTTGTCGACACATGATCTTGCAAAAGCCGTTTTTTTTACTTGAACCGAAAAGATGTGGTGCGCTGTGTGTTTTGTCGTATTGAACTTTCACACTGGGAAGAAGGGGATGATCCCTTAAGAGACCATTTGCGATGGTCTCCTTGTTGTCCTTACATGCTTGGAAAACAAGTGGGTAACATAACTGTGTATTCATTTTACCGAACCACAAGACCATTGGCCGCTACTTACGTTGCTGAATCACAAATAAATAATAATGATGTATTACCAGCCAACAACGGTAGTGTCGATATATGTGGTCCATATGCCATAGACAGTTTTGAATTGGCATGTGCTTTTGAAAAATTGGGAGTTTGCAAGACTAAAGCACTAGCACACCCAGAGTTCAGCTCTGTTGAAAAACGTTTAGAATCTTACAAAAATATTTGGCCATTAATATTTAAACACCTTACCAAACAACAAAGTGAAGCTGGATTTTTTTATACTGGCAAAGGGTATAAAACAATATGTTTTTATTGTGGATTTGCTTTAAAGGATTGGCAAATGACTGATGACCCTTTTGTGCAACACGCTCGTTGGTTACCTAACTGCAAATACATGGTGTTGCTTAAAGGTCAGGAATTTGTGAACACTATTCGTAAAGAAAACATGATTGCAGCACAAGACTTAAAAGTGTCTTTAGAGTTAGAACACGCGGAGCAAATACACGAGGCTGAAAGAAAAGACTTGTCTCCCGAACAGATACAAAAGTGTGACCAACAATTATGTATTTTTTTTATCAATATGAACTAGGTGTTGTATTTTTGCCTTGTGGACACATGATAGCCTGTGTCAAGTGTGCATTAGAACTCAACACTTGTGCTATATGCAGAAAAGCAGTATCTGCTACAGTTAGGGCATTTCTTGCATAACTAGTAAAATTTATCAGCCATGCAAAGTGCAAAATCCCTAATTGCACAATATTATTAAAGCTGTTTTAGAGTGTAATAGATATCCTTTTCTTTTGTTTATAGACTACTACAATGAATGTTTTGAATGCTGTGGGTCAAGCATGTGGCTTAGAGACAAAGAAGCTCAGCGAATTGCCAACGCATATTCCATTCCGCATTATCAAGATTCGGAAATTGAAAACAGCATATGGTGATCGTGTACTTTGTGTATGTGAAAACTTTGAGACATTTCTGCCTACACGGTTTAATGATATGTCGGAGAGTGTTTTTGATGAAGTCAATAATGCTGTACAACCTGTACACTTAATTTATGAAGGTTTTAAAAACAATAGGTGCATGGTTCGTTTTAATTAAATAAAAAAACAAATGTCAAATAATAATGGAAGATATAAGTCATGACAATGGACTGAAAGAAAAATATGTGTATAGATAATAATGTTTAATGTTTAGTATTGTCTTAAAAATATTATCATGAAACAAAACAAAATGTATATAAAGTTTGTAAATAAATAAAAATAATGGTACAATGTTGTTTTATTTTCTATAGAAGTCAGAATATTTAACATTGCAGAGTATACATGATTATGACAATAAAAATCACACTTAATACAAGTCTTTGCCTTTACGATAGTGTGTTATAGTTTAAAAAACAAAGCTTGTTGTAGATCTTTTTTCTTCCACGAAGAACAATGGGCATGTAAACGTTATTGTCTTGTTTTGGATCATTATCACTATCATAATCATACGCAGCATGATCTATATCACTATTATTATAATCACTATAATTATTCTCAACATTATCCTCAACATTACTAAAACCAGTTAAATATTCCTGATTCTCTTCCTCTTCCTCTTCCTCTTCCTCTACAGTGTCCTCATGTAAAGTCTGCGTGGCTTTTGATAATGTTAAGGGTTTTTGAACATTGAATTATTTTCAATAGTAGTATAGTTTTGTAGCACTTGCTTTTTAATATTTTCATGGTTTTCTGTTGACAGCAACAGTGTTTCATGCAGTACACTACATTGATGATCACTGACACTTAAAACGTCACTATTTTAACTTTTTAGCTCACTGCGACATTGTTTTGAACGTTGTTTTGAACAACGCCAAATAACAGTTCCATTTTTATTGGTTCGTTTCACAATATATGAATATCCTTTATGGAATTCATGAGGCTTACCATACCTAGTCACAGATACTTCCATATCAACTGTCAAGCATAGACTAAGCTCTACTAAAGACAACTTGGTAATAAGAACAATAGTCTAATGTGCGAGCAGATATGGGCGCAAATGTGGGAGCAAAAAAGTGGGAGCAAAAAGTGGGAGAAAAAATTGGGAGCAAAAAGTGGGAGAAAAAAGTGGGAGCAAAAAGTGGGAGCAAAAAGTGGGAGCAAAAAAAAGTAGGAGCAAATATAAGAGCAAATGTGAAAGCAAAAGTGGGAGCAAAAAGTGAGAGAAAAAATGTGGGAGTACAAAGTGTAAGCAAAAGTGGGAGCAAATATGAGAGCAACAAAAGTAGGAGCAAGTATGGAAGCAAATGTGAAAGCAAAAGTGGGAGCAAAAAAGTGAGGGAGAAAAGAGTGGGAGCAAAAAGTATAAGCAAAAGTGGGAGCAAATATGAGAGCAAAAAAAAGTGTGAGCAAAAATGGGAGCAAAAAGTGGGAGCTAAAAGAGTAAGCAAAAGTGGGAGCAAGAAATTGGGAGCAAAAAGGGCAGCAAAAAGTGGAAGCAAAAATTGAGAGCAAAACGTCGGAGGAAAAAAGTAGGAGCAAGTATGGGAGCAAATGTGAAAGCAAAAGAGGGAGCAGGTATGGGAGCATATGTGAAAGCAAAATTGGGAGCAAAAAGTGGGAGGAAAAAAGTAGGAGCAAGTATGGGTGCAAATGTGAAAGCAAAAGAGGGAGCAAGTATGTTAGCAAATGTAAAAGCAAAAGTGGGAGCAAAAAGTGAGAGAAAAAAAGTGGGAGCAAAAAGTGTAAGCAAAAGTGGGAGCAAATGTGAGAGCAACAAAAGTAGGAGCAAGTATGGGAGCAAATGTGAAAGCAAAAGTGGGAGCAAAAAGTGAGAGAAAAAAAAGTTGGGGCAAAAAGTGTAAGCAAAAGTGGGAGCAAATATGTGAGCAAAAAAAAAAAAGTGTGAGCAAATATGGGAGCAAAAAGTGGGAGCAAAATGTGGGAGCTAAAAGTGTAAGCAAAACTGGGAGCTAATTAGTGGGAGCAAAAAGTGGGAGCAAACATTGGGAGCAAAAAGTGGGATCAAAAGAAAGTAGGAGCAAGTATGAGAGTAAATGTGAAAGCAAAAGTGGGAGCAAGTATGGGAGCAAATGTGAAAGCTAAAGTGGGAGCAAAAGGTGAGAGAAAAAAAGTGGGAGCGAAAAGTGGGAGCAAAAGTGGGAGCAAATATGAGAGCAAAAAAAAAGTGAGAGCAAATATGGGAGCAAATGTGAAAGCAAAAGTGGGAGCAACAAGTGAGATAAAAAGTGGGAGCAAAAGGTGTAAGCAAATGTGGGAGCAAATATGGGAGCAAAAAAAAGTGTGAGCAAATATGGGAGCAAAAAGAGGGAGCAAAACGTGTAAGCAAAAGTGGGAGCAAACAAGTGTGAGCAAATATGGGAGGGGAAAGTGGGAGCAAATGTGAAAGCAAAAGTGGGAGCAAAAGTGAGAGCAAAAAGATCGAGCACCAGTGAGTGCACAAAATGGGAGCAAAATGTGTGTGTAAAAAGTGGGGGCAAATGTGGTGTTTTACTAAAACGATCTCCCCTAACCTAACCTAACCTAACTTCACCCAACCTAACTTCACCTAACCTAACCTTCCAACTCTCAGATCAAAAATTAAATTCTGGCCATAGTCGAGTTGGAACCCAAAACCTCTGGGATAACACCCAAGTATACTAGCCACTACACCGCGAAATGGAAAAATTATCATGCAACACAATACAAAAATAAGAAGTTTCCTGTAGTGTAACTCATTGGCTGACAACCATAGTTGAGAATTCAAACCCAAGACCTCACGACTTTTGTTTTGAACATTATCAGAAATATTATTCCATTTACATTTTGCTGTTGCTTATAGTTATAAGAGTTGGCATTAATATGGGAGCAAAAGTGAAAGCAAAAATTGGGTGCAAGCATGCCTGGTTGTTGAGACTTTTGGGTAGATTATTGGCTGAGGAATAACCTAACCACCAAGGGAAGATGATTAAGAAAAGGAGATAGGTTTCAGACTGGAGAAAAAGGATCGAAAAATAGGAAGAGAGTCACACAAAAGTTATAAATTTAACCTTTAATGCACATAGAGGCGGTTTCCACTGAAAATCCGTTCTCTGATACCTAAAATGGGTAAGAGCTTGGTCTAAGCTGACGGAAAATACAGCTAGGACTTGGGCGGTTTGCAAGAGAGTGGCCTTAGTATATTCCCTCTCAAGCAGGCATAAGACTACTATGGGGAAGGGTGTTGGTCTGGCAAGACTGAGAGTAACAGATTTATTGTATGCCTGTTCAAAGAAATTCGTTTTTGCAAAGTAATTCGAAGGATGCCAATAATTTGAATCAGGTTTGGTATTTCCCGTTTTCGAAGTTATAGAGTTCCTGAAAAAGCGACCAAGTGCTTCCAAGAAGGATAATGATAAAAAATTATACCTTGGGGAGTATTTTTGGGAAGTGGACCAATGGTTGCATTTGGAAATGGCTAAGCTTTTACTCAGCAAGGAGCCGGCTAAAAGTTTAGACAAAAAGAAACACGTATCTTTTGGAAAACAAACCATAAGTTTTCGGAGAGGATCTCCACAAGCAGGTAGCTGGCATAGCGAGCTTTACTTGCCTTACTGGCCAGTTAGGATTAGCTTTTAAAGCTAAGAGAAACTTTGACGAGATTACCACTAAGAGTTCTTGCTCAAATGCAACGAGTGATGAAAGCCCTATTAATAGACTTAATGGCATTGAGTAGGGAGAGCCAAGGAAGACAGGATCTTGCCTAAACGTTGTACTAG
This sequence comes from Meconema thalassinum, assembly GCA_946902985.2. NCBI lineage: Eukaryota > Metazoa > Arthropoda > Insecta > Orthoptera > Tettigoniidae > Meconema > Meconema thalassinum. The sequence continues at coordinate 181,980,555 of OX336395.1, forward strand.
AAAAATGAGAAAGCGAAAAGAAACGCTTAATTTATTTAACAATTCAAAAGAAGTTGATAACTTTATCAAATATATATTTTCAATTTGGTTAACAATTTTGGGGTCACAGACCTCAGAAAACATTAAACGTTTGCTCCAGGCACTTAATAATTCTTGAAGGTTTCAAACCTTATATATGAATAAAATCTTTGTAAGATTTAAAAAAGAGAAATGAAGTGATTAAAGTTTAAACATTCAATTGAGTACAAGGAGTGTACTTTAAGAAATTTCCAGGTAACTATTTTAGAAAAAAGTTACAACTTCGAAAATAACAATAAGAAAAACGTGAAGAATAAGATAGAAGTTCCTACAACTTCTTATATTTAAGCTGAATTACTTTTGGTTAATATACAAATAAGGGCAGGTCACTTACTGTGAAACCTAAAGAGAGAATCAAAAGGAAGGTTCTCGACCTCCTATGTTTAAATAGGAATCACGAGCCAAATGGGGCAGTTTCCATTTCGTGAGACCTAGAAATAACTCACTCAAGAGTTGAAAGAATTGTTTTCCCTGATTATAAGGTAGAAACAATGTAAGCTTGAACCGTGTATAAAACACGTAGTTATACAGAAATTAAGTAATGCTAAACAAACAAGATGGAATGGCACTTCGTTAGAGTGACACCTTATTGGAAATGATCCAGATTTATAATTTTATTAATATGGTTTGTTAGTAGAAGGTTTAGGAAAGATCGATTGGGATTGAGGATAAATGTTCATGGCCTTATTTAATGTAAACGAACGATCGCGACGCGGTAGAAAAGTTGGACAAGCACTAGTTTTCACTATAGTCTGTTAAATAGATGAAAAGTTCACTGTAGAAACACGAAAGTTTATGGGAAAGAAAGTTATTGCAATGATGAAAATAACTGATTGCACAAGGTAGGCGAGAGTCTATTTCTTGAGAAGGTTGTGAATTACAATTAAATGCGCCACAGAACATTCCAACGGTGGAAGAAAATTCGCTATTGAGCTTTAATTCAGAAGTGAGATTCTTCAATTTTAAATAGTATTCTCACAAGTGAGTGAAAAATACATGACGGCAGGACTTGTAGATAAAGTACAGGATCTGGAAGGTTCCAGAACGATCTTAATAGAAGAATGGGGTCAAAGTTAATCCAGCGGAGGAACTAGCTTGGTAATTTATAGACAGCGGGTATTAGGTAATATCCCACGTGGTGAGAAGATTTCTCATTTAACAAGCATAAGAAATGCTGCTTTTCACCAAAATTGGCTTAATTAGACAAAAGCCCAACATGGAAAATCCCGCGAAGGATGATTATTTCAACAAATAAGTAATTTCACACTGCCTATAAAAGATCGTTAAAAGCATGTAGAAGTTAAAACCATGAAGATGAGGTTAAAACTTGAAGTTTGTACTTAACTTTGCTGCATGGCGAAAGTGAGGTTCTCCTTGATGTTTAAAGTTACCACATGGCGTGGAATCTAAAAAATGCCTCGTTAGGTCAGGAGGCTAGCTCTAGTTGAGCCTTAACTGAGTCGACGGCCGGCGCACAAGTGAGACCCACTCAGCGACGCACAGAGAGTCCAAGGAAGGGAGTGGGGGTAGGAGACAAAAGGAATACATATCAGAATAACCAACATAAGAAATCAAATTCTCTTGAGGAGATGGTCTTCAAAGAGTTGATAGCAGGCGATACTAGCACAGCATGGTGAGTGAAAAAGTAAACGAAGTTCTCTTGCTCATGGAGATAATAACTGGCGATGGCAACGAGAACTGGTGGCCAGATGGAAAAGGAAGTCCTCTTACACCAGGAAGAATTGAGGAGCTTCAGAGATTCGTTGCTAGATGACAATAGGTGGGTCATAGAAGATATATATCAGAACAGACTCACAAAAGATATAAGCGACATGACCATCAAAGAGAAAATAGAAGATCACTGTTGGTGTTTGATAAAGAGGAAGGAATGAACAAGCAAAGAGCATTAAACTTTATATTCTCTCGTACCTTGTATTCCAAGAATACACCATACTGGGAGGGAAACACCAACAGAGAACAAATAAGCAGTTAAACATTTAAAGGTAATGGAGCGATCAAAGGAAGTGGTCTTGTGATCGGACCATTAGTGGTCAAGACTCTGACCACCCTGACTCTCCCATCTCTTCCAGGATAACACTCGGTCACTCTACCAGAGGTCCAGACTAGGGGGGGGGGGTGAAACATCCCTAACCAAGACCAAGTCCCCCACTTTAATGTCGGGACTGGGAAGAAACCACGTCTGTCTCCGTTGCAAGGAAGTTAAATGTTCCCTCTTCCAAAAAGAATTACGGAGGGCTTCAAGTTTACGCCAAACGATAGGTAGATTAGAATCCCTGAAAGAATTGGGAAGAGGAGGAGGGGCAGAAAGAGAAGTGCCGATAAGGAAATGACCAGGTGTAAGTGGAAGCAGGTCATCAGGGTCATTGGAAAGCGGAGTTAAAGGGCGAGAATTCACAACGCCTTCAATCAGAACGGACAGTGAATTGAATTCCTCGTAATTCAAAATGCGATTACCTAAGACTTTTCCTAAATGACGTTTAGTGAGCTTTACGCAAGATTCCCACCTACCACCGTGATGAGGAGCGTAGGGAGGTATAAAGCGCCATTTGAAACCCTTTGAGTAGGAAATATTAGAAATTTGTTCCATGGCAGGAGAAGATGTGAGAGCTTTCTTCCACAGAGAAGCTGCGCCCTGAAAAGTGGAAGCGTTATCAGAGAACATCTCTGAAGGAACACCACGCCTAGCGGTGAAGCGAGAGACAGCTGATAAAAAGTAAGAAGTAGAAGCATTCGTTACTAGTTCTAAGTGGATTGCGCCAGTAACCATGCAAACAAAGAGAGAGACATAAAGTTTACCAAACAATTTGCGTTTAGCTTCAGGAGAATTTCGTTGATATTGGAACGGACCCATATAGTCCACACCAGTTAAAGCAAATGGGCGTATGGAAGAAGAGCGAAAAGAGGGCAGATCGCTCATTAATTGAGTATTGATTTTAGGTTTCGCTTTGAAGCAAGGAATGCACTTGTGAATTACAGAAGAAACTTCATGAATTCCATTTATAATCCAGTACTTTTCCCTTAAGAGGCAAAGCAGAGTGCGTGTACCAACATGCAGATTACGATAATGAAAGTCACGTATAATTAAGGAAGTTACGTGATGTTTGGAAGGCAAAATAACGGGATGCTTTTTGTCCTCAGAGAGCAAAGATTGTGAGAGCCTTCCACCTACCCTGAGTAACCCATGGTCATCAAGGAACGGGGCCAAAGCACGAAGACGACTGGATTCGGGAAGATCCCTTTTAGAAGAAAGTAAAGACAATTCAGAAGAAAAGGCTTCTTGCTGTGTCAGTTGTAAAACCTTAATGGTAGCGAGATTCAATTCATGATTGGTAAGGTGTGGTTTGGGGAGAAGAGGTTGGTCAACCACAAAATATTTCCATCTAAGGAGATAGGCGACAATTCGTATTAATTTATGAAAAGAAGAATAGCGGGACAACAAGGGATGAGAAGCGTTGGAAACAAGACACGAAGCAATAGATGGAGGTTCTTTAGCGTCAGGCAAATTGGAGTTTGTAGCTGGAGGTTTAGAAGGCCATGAAGAAGAGTCTTCGAGTAACCACGAGGGCCCATGCCAGTACAACTGGGAAGCTGCCAATTGAGCAGGTAAACAACCACGAGAGATAATATCGGCTGGGTTATCAGCACTGGGCACATGCCTCCATTGACATCCAGAAGAAAGAGCTTGAATTTTGGAAACCCTGTTTGCAACAAACGTTTGCCAGTGAGAGGGGTTCTTGGCGATCCAAGAAAGGGTGATCATGGAATTGCTCCAGAGATAGATTTGAGAGAATTCGACTTTTAATACCTCCCGTAATTCCTTAACGAGTTCTGCAGCCATGAGTGCAGCACACAATTCAAGCCTAGGCAAAGTGATAGTTTTAAGAGGAGCGACCTTCGATTTGGCACAAACAAGGTTGGAAACTGGAGATCCATAGAATGAACCGTGATAAACTAAATATGCGCAGCAACCGTAAGCTTTTTCGGAACTGTCCGCAAACACATGAAGGAAAAAAGATGCATTAGAATGAGAGCTAATTAAATTCCTGGGAATTTCAATAAGGGAAAGATCCAGCAAATTGCTGCGAAACGAGAGCCAACGATTAAGAAAAGAAAGAGGGACAGTGTCATCCCATTCACATTTGAGCGACCACAGCTCTTGCATGAAGAGTTTGGCTATAACGATAACTGGGGCAAGGAATTGAAGCGGATCAAAAATTTTTGCAATTTCAGAGAGAATCTGTCTTTTTGTGTTAGGAAGCTCTTCTGCGAGCGAAACTTTATAGATGAGAGTGTCAGTGCTAGTGTACCAATGAACTCCTAGAGTTTTTATAGATTCGGAGTTTCCACAAATTTCGACAGAAGAAGGATCTACGTCTTCGATGGGAAACTGGGCGAGAAACTCAGGGGAGTTGGAATTCCACTTATGAAGTGGGAAACCTCAATTCCTTAGCAATGCCTGAAGTTCTAAAGACACAAAAGAAGCTTCCTCCAAAGTGGGGAAGGACTGCAAATAATCGTCAACATAGAATGACGTAGTTAGTGCTTCAGAGGCTTTGGAATTAAATAAATGACCATCTTGTGAGGCTAGTAAGTGTAGAGATCGGATAGCAAGGAAAGCAGAGGGTTTTAAGCCATAAGTAACCGTTTTTAAGCGAAATATCTTAATGGGCTTACTGATTTCATCACGCCACAAGATTCTTTGGAGATCTCGTTGTTCCGGTTGAATTAAAACTTGACGGTATATCTGTTTTATATCAGCTATGACAGCTATGGCAAATAATCGAAAGTTTAAGAGTATAGCAGATAGATCTGACAGAATAGCAGGACCAGAGTAAAGAGTGTCGTTAAGGCTGTTGCCATTAACGTTGGGTGATGAACCATTGAAAACAACTCGGATTTTATCTTTTACAAGAGGGTTTTTCCACACGGGATGATGATTTAAATAAACCGTTTCATTTGGGGGGTGCAATTCATCATCAGATTTGTTGATAACTTCCATATGATCTAAGCTTTCATACACATCCATGAAATCAGTATACTGCTGTTTAACTAGAGGTTCTTTCTTGAATTTGCTCTCGATAGCAAAGAGAGCTTTTCGAGCTTTGGGCTGAGAGTTAATAAGTTTGGGAGGATTATGTAATCTTGGCATTTGAACATCGAACCGGCCATCAAAAGAACGAGTGGTGGTGTTCAAAAAAGTTGCTCACAGAATTCATTTTCTGATGAGGTTACATTAGGAGGATCAACGCTTTCAAGCCTCCAAAACTGTTCCAGGTCAGTATTGGAGAAGTAACATTGCGATGCAAGTTGGGGAGAATAATGGGGAAGTTGACCTGTGACGATCCATCCAAAATTAGTGTCTCTGGCGACCACGTTTGAGGATAACTTGCGAACCTGTTTACGAAGGCAATTCCAGAAAACATTGGCACTAAAGAGTATATCAATAGGGTTTTGCATGTTGAACAAAAAAAGGATCGGCTAGCCTTAAATGCGAGGGAATGTTTAACCCTGAAATATCCACAGAGTGACTTGGAGTGTCTTCTCCAATGCTATTGAGAATTAGACAATTAAGTTTGAAGACGTTGTTTCTATGACAAATATCACTCATGGTTAGCTTCGAGAATTGTAAGGCTTGCGATTTTGAGCTGTTGATGCCCGACACGTTGATAGAAGTGGGGTTTACAGGTAGGCCTAGTTTTCTAATCAAGGAATTAGACACAAAATCATGAGTTGCCGCTGAATCTAGAAGACCGCGTGCACGGACCCAGTTGCCAAAGTTATCCTGAACTTCGATTTGGACAGTAGACAACAATACTTGAGCACTGCGAATGGACTTGGCATTTTGAATATACGATGAAGCATTAGAACTGTTAGCACTATCATTTTTCGGAGAAGTAGATGCTGTCGGTGACCTTGCCTGATCATGACGATGTAGCAAAGTGTGATGAGCCTTTTCACAATGGTAGCAAAATCTTGTGGACTTGCAATTAGAAGCAGAATGAGTAGGCGCTAGGCAATTGAAGCAATGCTTGTTCTGGGAAACTAATTTTCTTCTGTCGTCGACTGACATTTCTTTAAAGGATTTACAGCGGTATAGGGCATGGGGATCTCTACAAAGTATGCACTTTAAAGGTTCGTTTAAACTCTTGCGAGGTTCGCTTTGAGTGTTTAAAACCATAGACCTAGCAACACGACGTTCACTAGACCTAGTTGGGTAACCAGTAGAGTTTGATTTAAATTTAGATGAGCTGGAACCGGGTTTTTGGGTATTAGACGCTAAGCGTTCGCTTTTAGGTTTGATAGACATAAATTCAAATTTGGAACTCGGGGAAGAGGGTTCACTTTGATTAGCTAGAGCGGTTAAAATTTGGCATCTAGCGTTTATAAAAGTGACTAAATGCTCGTAAGGGTAGTCGTCTTCTTTAGAAAGTTCAATTTCCCAAGCTTTGAGGGTAGCAGCATCAACTTTAGAGACTACTAAATGTATTAGGAAAGTATCCCAATGTTCAGTAGGTTGATCTAATTGGGACAAAGCCTTAACGTGAAGTTGTGTAGTATCAACTAGAGTACGAAAACTAGTGACGTCATTGTGCTGTGACGCAGGTAGGTTGAATAGAGCCTTCATATGGCGTTGAATACGTAACCGTAAATTTCCATATCTTTCTTTTAATAAGTTAAAGGCAATGGGGTAATTTTTGGCACGTAGAGGAAGTGCTTCGACTAACTGCAAAGCTTGACCTCGGAGGATAAATCTCAAGTAATGAAACTTGTAAATGACTTGAATGTCTTCATTGTCATGAACAAGGGAGCAACATAATTCACAGAAAGAATCCCAAGTAGATTCATCTCCAGAGAAATAGGGTAAATCAATTTTAGGTAAAATTGGTTTGGGCTTATGAGAACCATCACGGAAAGAAGATTGTGGTTCGTGAAGGGAACCAAGAACAGAAGCGTACTTTTTCTGCTCCTCTTCGAGTTGGCGTATTATTTTGAAAGCAGAACCTATGCCTTCGTAATATTGGTTTTCTACTTCGACTCGATCTTCGGTTTGATTGAACATACAAGTTTCTATTTCAGTTTGAATGTTACAATAATTTTCATAAGAACATTCGAAATCCCTTACACGATGTTTCAACAAGTCTAATTGAGCTTCTGAGGGATCTAACTCTTTTATGTACTTTCTGAATCGGGTAATTTGCCCTTTATAGGATGCTCGTTTAGAAGTAAGTTTTTCATCCTTATCCTTTTCAGTAGGAGCCATGTTAAAGAGAATAGATTGAAATGTAACTCACGAAACTGTGGAACCTTGGAAATAAGTAGAAAGAACGGGACACACCAAAGGAGACAGGAGCGGCCCCTTTCCCCTTCACAGGCTTTGCAAGATGTGGTTATAGCTGAAAGATTCAAAGCAGATATTAATAATTTGCAAGGTATTGTCAAATGACACTTTTAAAAAGAATAAGAATAGAAAATGGACTCTCCCGGGTTTCTGGGACCAAATTTTGGGTAGATTATTGGCTGAGGAATAACCTAACCACCAAGGGAAGATGATTAAGAAAAGGAGATAGGTTTCGGACTGGAGAAAAGGAGAGAAAATAGGAGGAGAGTCACACAAAAGTTATAAATTTAAACTTTAATGCACTTAGAGGTGGTTTCCACTGAAAATCCGTTCTCTGATACCTAAAATGGGTAAGAGCTTGGTCTAAGCTGACGGGAAATACAGCTATGACTTGGGCGGTTTGCAAGAGAGTGGCCTTAGTATATTCCCTCTCAAGCAGGCATAAGACTACTATGGGGAAGGGTGTTGGTCTGGCAAGACTGAGAGTAACAGATTTATTGTATGTCTGTTCAAAGAAATTCGTTTTTGCAAAGTAATTCGAAGGATGCCAATAATTTGAATCAGGTTTGGTATTTCCCGTTTTCGAAGTTATAGAGTTCCTGAAAAAGCGACCAAGTACTTCCAAGAAGGATAATGATAAAAAATTATACCTTGGGGAGTAATTTTGGGAAGTGGACCAATGGTTGCATTTGGAAATGGCTAAGCTTTTACTCAGCAAGGAGCCGGCTAAAAGTTTAGACAAAAAGAAACACTTATCTTTTGGAAAATTAACCATTAGTTTTCGGAGATGATCTCCACAAGCAGGTAGCTGGCGTAGCGAGCTTTACTTGCCTTACTGGCCAGTTAGGATTAGCTTTTAAAGCTAAGAGAAACTTTGACGAGATTACCACTAAGAGTTCTTGCTCAAATGCAACGAGTGGTGAAAGCCCTATTAATAGATTTAATGGCATTGAGTAGGGAGAGCCAAGGAAGACAGGATCTTGCCTAAACGTTGTACTAGAAAAATGAGAAAGCGAAAAGAAACGCATAATTTATTTAACAATTCAAAAGAAGTTGATAACTTTAACAAATATATATTTTCAATTTGGTTAACAATTTTGGGGTCACAGACCTCAGAAAACATTAAACGTTTGCTCCAGGCGCTTAACAATTCTTTAGGTTTCAAACCTTATATATGTACTAAAATCTTTGTAAGATTTAAAAAAGAGAAATGAAGTGATTAAAGTTTAAACATTCAATTGAGTACAAGGAGTGTACTTTAAAAAATTTCCAGGTAACTATTTTAGAAAAAAGTAATAACAATAACAATAACAATAACAATAAGAAAAACGTGAAGAATAAAATAGAAGTTCCTACAACTTCTTATATTTAAGCTGAATTACTTTTGGTTAATATACAAATAAGGGCAGGTCACTTACTGTGAAACCTGAAGAGAGAATCAATAGGAAGTTTCTCGACCTCCTATGTTTAAATAGGAATCACGAGCCAAATGGGACAGTTTCCATTTCGTGAGACCTAGAAATAACTCACGCAAGAGTTGAAAGAATTGTTTTCACTGATTATAAGGTAGAAACAATGTAAGCTTGAACCGTGTATAAAACACGTAGTTATACAGAAATTAAGTAATGCTAAACAAACAAGATGGAATGGCACTTCGTTAGAGTGACACCTTATTGGAAATGATCCAGATTTATAATTTTATTAATATGGTTTGTTAGTAGAAGGTTTAGGAAAGATCGATTGGGATTGAGGATAAATGTCCATGGCCTTATTTAATGTAAACGGACGATCGCGACGCGGTAGAAAAGTTGGACAAACACTAGTTTTCACTATAGTCTGTTAAATAGATGAAAAGTTCACTGTAGAAACACGAAAGTTTATGGGAAAGAAAGTTATTGCAATGATGAAAATAACTGATTGCACAAGGTAGGCGAGAGTCTATTTCTTGAGAAGGTTGTGAATTACAATTAAATGCGCCATAGAACATTCCAACGGTGGAAGAAAATTCGCTATTGAGCTTTAATTCAGAAGTGAGATTCTTCAATTTTAAATAGTATTCTCACAAGTGAGTGAAAAATACATGACGGCCGGACTTGTAGATAAAGTACAGGATCTGGAAGGTTCCAGAACGATCTTAATAGAAGAATGGGGTCAAATTTAATCCAGCGGAGGAACTAGCTTGGTAATTTATAGACAGCGGGTATTAGGTAATATCCCACGTGGTGAGAAGATTTCTCATTTAACAAGCATAAGAAATGCTGCTTTTCACCAAAATTGGCTTAATTAGACAAAAGCCCAACATGGAAAATCCCGCGAAGGATGATTATTTCAACAAATAAGTAATTTCACACTGCCTATAAAAGATCGTTAAAAGCATGTAGAAGTTAAAACCATGAAGATGAGGTTAAAACTTGAAGTTTGTACTTAACTTTGCTGCATGGCGAAAGTGAGGTTCTCCTTGATGTTTAAAGTTACCACATGGCGTGGAATCTAAGAAATGCCTCGTTAGGTCAGGAGGCTAGCTCTAGTTGAGCCTTAACTGAGTCGACGGCCGGCGCACAAGTGAGACCCACTCAGGGACGCACAGAGAGTCCAAGGAAGGGAAAGGAGTGGAGGTAGGAGACAAAAGGAATACATATCAGAATAACCAACATAAGAAATCAAATTCTCTTGAGGAGATGGTCTTCAAAGAGTTGATAGCAGGCGATACTAGCACAGCATGGTGAGTGAAAAAGTAAACGAAGTTCTCTTGCTCATGGAGATAATAGCTGGCGATGGCAACGAGATCTGGTGGCCAGATGGAAAGGGAAGTCCTCTTGCACCAGGAAGAAATGAGGAGCTTCAGAGATTCGTTGCTAGATGACGCTAGGCGGGTCATGGAAGATATACATTGAACCCTTCAGTACTGCAGTGTTTATATGCAAGAATCGAAATCAAGGGGTCGCGCTCAGTTCATAGTGTGATGTTTACGTTCGTCAAACAACATGCTTTACTGAGGCAAGGGTCATAGGATTAAACTATAATTAAGAAAGAAGTGACAAGACGTAAAATAATAACATAATTTAATGACTATTTGTGCAAAAATGAAATGAATATAAACAACAACAATAATAATATTCCTCCCTGAATCTTCCCATGACAAAAATATCTATCAATGTTGAGGAGTCAGACGGATCTCCCCCTCATAAAAATGTGGATCCAAGTTCAACTAACTTGCATTGGGATTTTATGTACACGTAATGACTAACTACGAGGAATGAGTACTTTGGATGACTGTTCGTTTACATCGGGTAACAGCCACGATGCTTACGAACAATCACCTCGTAAATCAACGTTTACGGATATGGGACACAACACTAATAAAAACCCTTAAAAATTAATGCTGACACACAATCTAAAATCTAATAATTACAGGAATCTCCCTCGAGACCCTCCTTCAATGCGGTGACGCATCTGACAAATGAGCTGCCAACCTGGCCAATTGCTCAATACACAAACAAGGAAAGACAGCATCGCACGTGACTACACGGGTCACAAATATGAAACATAAACATGGAATTAAACCAACAACAACAAAAGCCTCACCGGCTGAGATTACCTTATATGAACAAACATGCACGTCAAGCTAACGCTTCGGAGATTATAGTGATTCGTAGGCAACTCCCATTTATTTAAACAATTTTTACCATTGATCAGTTCTTATTCTGTATTTCAAGTAATTTTACGGAGCCAACAAGCACTCCATTAATGACCTTGATACAATCCTTTCAGCCCGCCTTGTGAAACCAGCTACCCCCTACCACAACTCTTGTCATCGTCCAGCTACAGTGTGTAAAAATAACCAGACCAACTGTCCCGTTATCTCGTAGAATCAACAGCACCAAATCTCAACCACATAAACATATGGTAAGACATTAATCGAAATAGCCACATATGTCCTCGCAAGGTAACGATATGGGCTTGGCATCAAGCTGACATAAATCAGTCTACGCTGAAATTCCCGCTTGTAATGACCACTAAAATACACACACACACACACTGCTGGGAATGACATAACACATTTCACACAGGTCGGTTGAATAAGATGCTCACAAACTATTTAAGAAAATATTAAAACCTACGAGAGAGCTGACTGCCCCTCGCCACAATTCACATTGCTCCAACGGCAATAAACTCACTGAATCTGATCAATAATAAACATTACAAAGATTAATTTACCCTCCAATCTACTGCATGATTATACTAATTCAGTCCTACTTCTGAAACACAACATATCTCCGAGAGACGTTTCTTAACCGCATTACGTAAACATATGCGAACACGGTCGTCCACATAGTCACGTTAGTTAAAAAACAAACAAACAAGAGATTACAACTAAACAAAATTGTGCGAGCTGTTTCCATGCAAAAGGTGTGTCCGACCAAAACTAAATACACTACGTTAATCAACACAAGCAAGATATTTACAAAAAATATTTGTCCCATATACCATAAGTTAATTTGTCAGATAATAAGAATATTATTCAGTACTCATCCTCGGCCAATCACCGTCAGCGAACATCTGCTGCCATCTCCCAATTTAATGCTGCTTAGCTCGTCTCAAACATCTCGATGGAGTGTTGACAGTTCAAAACTTCTTCCAGGATATGCGATGTCATCTCTCGTGCTGGTGCAAAAAGGTATAGATTATTATACACTCGATATCTGACTACTAAGTTCACCGTTTCAGGTACTTATTTCCCCAGAACAGTCTGTTGGCGAATTTTCGAAGATACTGTCCCTACAAAATAGTACTATGACCATCTATCACACTGATTTTAACACACATTAGTAATAATAAAAATCTGTGTCCTCATGACACGCAAAGTACAAGTGCCTACGTCCTCTGAGCTGTGGTTAACTTAGGTTAGCTAGCTCTATCTCACTCCTAGCCAATCATTAACCTTAAAAGCACTCTGGAGTTCTTGGAATCTGTTCATGTAATTATTATTCTTGACAGTACTTTGGAAATTACACCCTGAAAAATATCAATCCCCTTGAATTTTTTTAAACTGTTATTATTATTATTATTATTATTAGCCAAGTCACTTTACTAAAATTTAATTTATGTGTATCAGTTGACAAGAGTTTAGTGCTTTTCAGTCGGTCAACACGAATGTACCCAAAAGAGATGGGTTATGCCCTAATCCTGAAATAAATTACATGAGATTAATAAAACACTAGGATGACCAGTTTCGATTGTCAAGCGATCATCATCAGATCCATTACACTTAGGCTACAAAATCTATGTTTGAAATACAGGTGAAAATATTCAAACATAGATTTTGTAGCCTAAGTGTAATGGATCTGATGATGATCGCTTGACGATCGAAACTGGTCATCCTAGTGTTTTATTAATCTCATGTAATTTATTTCAGGATTAGGGCATAACCCATCTCTTTTGGGTACATTCATGTTGACCGACTGAAAAGCACTAAACTCTGGTTTACTAAGGCAACACTGAAAATATGGCTTCAAACACCACAATGTATCAGTTGATATGAAAGTCTCAACAACCAGCCATGCTTGCACCCAATTTTTGCTTTCACTTTTGCTCCCATATTAATGCCAACTCTTATAACTATAAGCAACAGCAAAATGTAAATGGAAAAATATTTCTGATAATGTTCAAAACAAAAGTCCTGAGGTCTTGGGTTTGAATTCTCAACTATGGTTATCAGCCAATGAGTTACACTACAGGAAACTTTTTATTTTTGTATTGTGTTGCATGATAATTTGCCCATTTCGCGGTGTAGTGGCTAGTATACTTGGGTGTTATCCCAGAGGTTTTGGGTTCCAACTCGACTATGGCCAGAATTTAAATTTTGATCTGACAGTTGGAAGGTTAGGTTAGGTGAAGTTAGGTTGGGTGAAGTTAGGTTAGGTTAGGTTAGGGGAGATTGTTTTAGTAAAACACCCCATTTGCCCCCACTTTTTACACACACATTTTGCTCCCATTTTGTGCACTCACTTTTGCTCGCTCTTTTTGCTCTCACTTTTGCTCCCACTTTTGCTTTCACATTTGCTCCCACTTTCTCCTCCCATATTTGCTCACACTTGTTTGCTGCCACTTTTGCTTACACGTTTTGCTCCCTCTTTTTGCTCCCATATATGCTCACACTTTTTTTTTGCTCCCATATTTGCTCCCACTTTTGCTTACACTTTTTGCTCCCACTTTTTTTTATCTCACTTGTTGCTCCCACTTTTGCTTTCACATTTGCTCCCATATTTGCTCTCACTTTTTTTTCTCTCATATTTGCTCCCACTTTTTCTCCCACTTTTCGCTCCCACTTTTTTCTCTCACTTTTTGCTCCCACTTTTGCTTTCACATTTGCTCCCATACTTGCTCCCACTTTTGCTTTCACATTTACTCTCATACTTGCTCCTACTTTCTTTTGATCCCACTTTTTGCTCCCAATGTTTGCTCCCACTTTTTGCTCCCACTTTTTGCTCCCATATTTGCTCACACTTTTTTTTGCTCTCATATTTGCTCCCACTTTTGCTCCCACTTTTTGCTTCCACTTTTTTTTCTCTCACCTTTTGCTCCCGCTTTTGCTTTCACATTTGCTCCCATACTTGCTCCCACTTTTGCTTTCACATTTACTCTCATACTTGCTCCTACTTTCTTTTGATCCCACTTTTTGCTCCCAATTTTTGCTCACACTTTTTGCTCCGAATTTTTTGCTCCCACTTTTGCTTACACTTTTTGCTCCCACTTTTTTTTCTCTCACTTTTTGCTCCCACTTTTGCTTTCACATTTGCTCCCATACTTGCTCCTACTTTTGTTGCTCTCATATTTGCTCCCACTTTTGCTTACACTTTTTTCTCCCACTTTTTTCTCTCACTTTATGCTTCCACTTTTGCTTTTACATATGCTCCCATACTTGCTCCCACTTTTGCTTTCACATTTGTTTCCATACTAGCTCCTACTTTTTTCCTCCCACTTTTTGCTCCCACTTTTGCATTCACATATGCTCCCATACTTGCTCCCACTTTTGCTTTCATATTTGCTCTCATACTTGCTCCTACTTTTTTTCCTCTCACTTTTTTCTCTCAATTTTTGCTCCCACTTTTTGCTCCCACTTATTGCTCCCATTTTTGCTCACACTTTTTTTTTGCTCTCATATTTGCTCCCAATTTTTTCTCTCTCATTTTTTTGCTCCCACTTTTGCTTTCACATTTGCTCCCATACTTGCTCCTACTTTTGTTGCTCCCATATTTGCTCCCACTTTTGCTTACACTTTGTGCTCCCACTTTTTTCTCTCACTTTTTGCTCCCACTTTTGCTTTCACATATGCTCCCATACTTGCTCCCTCTTTTGCTTTCACATTTGCTCTTATACATGCTCCTAATATTTTTTGCTCCCACTTTTTGCTCCCAATTTTTCTCCCACTTTTTGCTCCCACTTTTTTGCTCCCACATTTGTGCCCATATCTGCTCGCACATTAAACTATTGTTCTTATTACCAAGTTGTCTTTACTAGACTGTCTATGCTTGACAGTTGATATGGAAGTATCTGTGACTAGGTATGGTAAGCTTCATGCATTCCATAAAGGATATTCATATATTGTGAAACGAACCAATAAAAATGGCACTGTTATTTGGCGCTGTTCAAAACAACGTTCAAAACAATGTCGCAGCGAGCTAAAAAGTAAAAATAGTGAGGATTTAAGTGTCAGTGATCATCAATGTAGTGTACTGCATGAAACACTGTTGCTGTCAACAGAAAATCATGAAAATGTTAAAAAGCAAGTGCTACAAAACAATACTACTATTGAAAATAATTCAATGTTCAAAAACCCTTAACATTATCAAAAGCCACGCATACTCTACATGAGGACACTGTAGAGGAAGAGGAAGAGGATCAGGAATATTTAACTGGTTTTAGTAATGTTGAGGATAATGTTGAGGATAATTATAGTGATTATAATAATAGTGATATAGATCATGTTGCTTATGATTATGATAGTGATAATGATCCAAAACAAGACAATAACGTTTACATGCCTATTGTTCATCGTGGAAGAAAAAAGATCTACAACAAGCTTTGTTTTTAAAACTGTAACACACTATCGTTAAGGCAAAGACTTGTATTAAGTGTGCTTTTTATTGTCATAATCATGTATACTCTGGAATGTTAAATATTCTGACTTCTATAGAAAATGAAACAACATTGTACCATTATTTTCATTTATTTACAAACTTTATATACATTTTGTTTTATTTCATGATAATATTTTTTAAGAAAATACTAAACATTAAACATTATTATCTATACACGAATTTTTCTTTCAGTCCATTGTCATGACTTATATCTTCCATTATTATTTGACATTTGTTTTTTTTAATTAATTAAAACGAACCATGCACCTATTGTTTCAAAACCTTCATAAATTAAGTGTACAGGTTGTACAGCATTATTGACTTCATCAAAAACACTCTCCGACATATCATTAAACCGTGTAGGCAGAAATGTCTCAAAGTTTTCACATACACAAAGTACACGATCACCATATGCTGTTTTCAATTTCCGAATCTTGATAATGCGGAATGGAATATGCGTTGGCAATTCGCTGAGCTTCTTTGTCTCTAAGCCACATGCTTGACCCACAGCAGTAAAAACATTCATTGTAGTTGTCTATAAACAAAAGAAAAGCATATCTATTACACTCTAAAACAGCTTTAATAATATTGTGCAATTAGGGATTTTGCACTATGCATGGCTGATAAATTTTACTAGTTATGCAAGAAATGCCCTAACTGTAGCAGATACTGCTTTTCTGCATATAGCACAAGTGTTGAGTTCTAATGCACACTTGACACAGGCTATCATGTGTCCACAAGGCAAAAATACAACACCTAGTTCATATTGATAACAAATTTTACATAATTGTTTGTCACACTTTTGTATCTGTTCGTGAGACAAGTCTTTTCTTTCAGCCTCGTGTATTTGCTCCGCGTGTTCTAACTCTAAAGGCACTTTTAAGTCTTGTGCTGCAATCATGTTTTCTTTACGAATAGTGTTCACAAATTCCTGACCTTTAAGCAACACCATGTATTTGCAGTTAGGTAACCAACGAGCGTGTTGCACAAAAGGGTCATCAGTCATTTGCCAATCCTTTAAAGCAAATCCACAATAAAAACATATTGTTTTATCCCCTTCGCCAGTATAAAAATATCCAGCTTCACTTAGTTGTTTGGTAAGGAGTTTTAATATTAATGGTCAAATATTTTTATAAGATTCTAAACGTTTTTCAACAGAGCTGTACTCAGGGTTTGCTAGTGCTTTAGTCTTGCAAGCTCCCAATTTTTCAAAAGCACATGCCAATTCAACAATGTCTATGGCATATGGACCACATATATCGACACTACCGTTGTTGGCTGGTAATACATCATTATTATTTATTTGTGATTCAGCAACGTAAGTAGCGGCCAATGGTCTTGTGGTTCGGTAAAATGAATACACAGGTATGTTACCCACTTGTTTTCCAAGCATGTAAGGACAACAAGGAGACCATCGCAAATGGTCCCTAAAGGGATCATCCCCTTCTTCCCAGTGTGAAAGTTCAATACGACAAAACACACAGCGCACCACAACTTCTCTGATCAAGTAAAAAAAAACGGCTTTTGCAAGTTCATGTGTCGACAAAAAGCCTACAGGCCAGGATTCAAATGTTAACCAACGGTCATGTTCTGATTTTAAATTTAACCCACGTGGTAAACCAACTTGCTCACTTGTTGTATTTGGTACTGACGCCATGTGTTATAATATTTTTTTCTTATTGTAAGTTATTAACGTTGCACAGATTACTTTAAAGCACAATGTATGCTTGTTCACTGCCTGTTCATTACGTTAATGGCGCATGACGACACCTAAAAGCAAACAAAATAACCAATCACTCAATCAATCAATACTTGTAAATAAAACTTTAACGTTAATTGGCATTAATATATCAAAACACCATAAAAATTGTAATAAACTGTATGTCGGCACTAACAGTATCCCATGTACTTATTTTCTTTTTATAAACCTGCAGTCATTTACATTCCCCTTTAACCAATACATAAACAAACAAGTAGTTCCGTGAAGAACTATACAGCCTATTTTCATATATCCTACTTATGTTAACTGCCACAATCAACATACAAAATTTCAGTTTAATTGCTGTAACAGATTCGTAGATATTGAGAACCGTCTAAATATTTCAGATGGTCGCCAGGTTGGATTTTTATTTTTGTACTATTACATTAAGATTATTGTGTACGTGTGGTATTCAAACTTCAATCGCATGATTAGACAACAAGAAGTAAAAACAAGATTTTAAAATTACGCACAGCAGCCATCTTGTGATAATGCAAACCATTGAAATAAATTAGATGCCAGTGGATCAACATTTGTATAAGCATTTAACGTGCAACGTTTCACGGCACTCGGATAGTTAATTCGCGAGAAACGTCCATTTAAATATTTATACTTCGCGTCACCGCCATGTTGGATTTGTGCTCACCAGGTTCCTGAAAGTCCTATAGGATAACATATGTTCATAGTCTCTATGAACAATAAAAAATTCAGTTTGGTTGCTGTAAAAGATTCATATATATTGAGAACCGTCTAAATATTTCGGGAGCTCACCATTTAGGAGTGTTATGTGTATAGGCCATAGAGTTATGTACCATTCAAGGACAATTATTGCCTAGGTTCATTATTCAAACTGTCACTTCGATCGCATGATTACGACACAAGAAATAAAAACTTAATTTTAAAATTTCGCACAGCCGCCATCTTGAGGTTATGTAAGCAATTGAATTAAATTAGATGGCAGTGCATTACAATCTGCAAAATCAATTACTGTACCACATGTCACTGCGCTCAGAGAGTTGAATCACGAGAAAAGTCTATTAAAATATTTTAAATTCGCTTGGTCGCCATGTTCGTTTCGTACTTTACAGGTTTATGAAATATACATAGGTATACCTGTATCAGTACCCTTCATCACCGTACAAAATTGCAGGGTGATATCTGTAATAGTTTCGGAGATATAGAATGTCAGTGAAATATTTCGCACAACCGCCATTTTGAGGTTATGTAAACAATTGAACTAAATTAGACTCCAGTGCATTACAATGTGTATAGTCATTTGCTGTACCAAGTTTCATTACATTTAGATAGTTAAATCGCGAGAAAAGTCTATTTAAATATCTCAACTTCGCTTGGCCGCCATGTTGGTTTTGTAGTCACCAGGTTTTTGAAAGTCTCATAGGTGAACTTCTAGTAGTGCCCTTTATTACCGTACACAATTTCAGGGCGATATCGGTAATAGTTTCGGAGATATTGAATGCTAGTGAAATATTTCGCACAGCCGCCATGTTGGATTGGAGAGACGTAACAAAATTTGAAGGGCACGGTCGAGGTCGCCGGGAATAGTGCTATGAACTTCCCGAGTTTCATTGAAATCGCTCCAGCCGTTTCGATTTTATTAGGGGGACACACACACGAATCACACACACACACACACACACACACACACACACGCACACACACACGGACAAAAGGTGATCTCATAAGCCTATTTTTTCAAAATTGAAAATAGGCTAAAAATAATAATGTCATGCCATTTTGTTCAGATTATCATGTTCAAACCTGTGAATATTTGTTGAGTTCATAGGGTACAAAGTTCCTCATTTTTCTACTAGAAAGCGCTATAGAGTTTAAAGAAATTAGATATCTTTCGTCTAACCTCCTTGACTTTCATAGTCAAGGAACAAATAAATTAGACACGCAAGCAACCCTCTGTGTGTCAAATAACAAAGCTTGCACCCGGCACTCAAGGCCATACGATATTAATATTATTATTATTAATATATTATTATTATTATTATTATTATTATTATTATTATTATTATAGGGAACGACCTGTCAGTTAAATTAAATTTTTTGTTCCTTACAAAATCCAATATGGCCCTGTACTTTCCCGGTAAACAACCAATATGGTCTTGTACCGGTTGCCAATACATAGTCATTAATCAAGAAAGCAATCATCGTCCTAGTCATGTACAGGTAATGAATTTTTTTGTCTACGAGTTTTCAGTAGTGGTAAAATGAAATAGCATTTTATGTTAGGCTTACCTGAGTTTTAAATAGTTCACTGCCTGGAAACAATGGTTGCACTTTGCTGCGTCTCGGGTTTTCAGCGATTGCTACGGCGGTAAGGCTTTTCTTTCCAAGTTTTTAAAAATAAATAAAATAATCTGTTATAAATACCTAAATTCAGGTTAGTACATGCATTTCATAAAGTAAAATATGAAACAAAAAATGAAACAAGTTAGTTTAAAAAAATAATCCCACCTTCACTTGCAGTGGCTTATTGCTGTTTCCATCTAGTGGGCTCAAAAGTGCAATGGTATCTTCTCTCTCAGACATGTAAGGTATACCAGTTATCAGGAAACAAATAAATTAAATATCAATAATTACCTTATCAATAAATAATTGCTTGTAAATATATATAAATCAATAAATGTATAAATGAATAATTATATACCTACCTCACAACAAGGATAAGTATTTTCCACCAACACCAAAACTGTTAAACAAGACCAGGGGTTTCACGAACGCAATATATTCAAAGATAGTCACCTGAGTGAGAGTGGAAATGATAACGACATGTCTTTATATATGTTACGTTGCATGTATAATCATTTTTTCCCACGCTTTGCACATTCTGTTATCGGTCACGTGGACAGCTAACACCCAAGGTGAACACCTGTGCCAGGTCAAATTTCACATGAACTTGCTTTTTGTCACGTACGAAGCAAACAGGATGTAACTTGTTTAGCCCTCATGTGGTTTCACATGTGTTCACATGCATTTTGTTCTTCCCTGCCACCACGATTGTCAGATTATTTAACCTTAAAGCGTCATCCGCGTCTTTGTCATTTTCCATTGCACCTGTTGTCAAGTCAGATCAGAGCATTCTAATAAGCTCAAATGACATTCGCCTCCTGCTCGTCTGCTCCTCTGCAAGTTTGTTTTCTGTACTCGCTTCGACCAACATAGAACCAAGTTCTCATCATCGTTTACATGTTAAAGATCCCCTTCGGGGGTAAAAAATCTTAGCATGCTTCACACATTTTCAAATATTAGCCTCCATCCATCTGCCATAGGAAAGATCAGTAAACCGCACCCTCGCTCTGTCATAAACCGACCCGCCAAAATAGCGATTGTTCTATTAAGCATGGTCATTGTGGTTAGCGACAGGTTCGTTGAAACACACACACCCAGCAGTATCGTCTCTCTCAACCACCACGCTTCATGAACATTTTAAATAGGTAAGAAATAAAAAGTTTTTTCAACATATATGGCGTTAGGCCCTTTGTGAATTTTTTTTGGGAAAAATATCTACTACATTTGAAAAGGGGCGTTAGCCCGAGTCGTAGGACATCTCGTACACGTCTCTAGGGTTATTGGTTCGTGAAATATCGGCAAAAATCTCAAAAAACACGTGTTTACCCCAAAATCGAGTTTCCAATTTTTTTCAAACTATAACGAGTGGTCCATAGCAAAGAGGTCGTCACTTCGAGTCCTTGGACCCGTCGTACACGCCTCTAGCATGAATGGTTCGCGAGATATTAAAAGCGGATGACCTTTAATTTTGGTCTTTTAATTAAATAAAGAGCCTATAAGAAAGTAGGGGGCAACATTACGAGTGCTAGGACACCCTGTATGTTCAAATCCCATGATTCGTTAGCGAGATATCACGTTCGGGGCAAATACGAGGAGGGTTCAAAAAGAAGTGCCGTAAGTTTCCCCTCATCTCACTACTTACAAAACACAAATTTTTGCTCTAGGGACTTGACATATATTTTGGAGGTAGAGGGCATAGGGACCTTTCATTTATGTCAAACAAATTGTTTTGTAGAATTCCTAGTTTCCAAAATATAGGATTTTCAAAATTCGAGTGTTTTCAAAAAACATAAAAAGTAAAACATTTTCATTATAGAAAATAAAGGTCATAAAGACCATTCGTTTGAGTCATGGCATAACGTTCTATCATGTTTGGTTTTCAAACTATCATCTATTTTCAAAAACAAGAATTTTCAAAATTTTTTTCAAAAATATAACGAGTAGTCCATAGCAAAGCCCTCGTCATCCCGAGTCCAACGACACCTCATTCGTGAATCTACGACCACAGGTTCGAGAGTTATCGGCTCACATTGAGAGTACTAGTGAGGGGGGGGGGGGGGGCAGAAACCGCCTCACTCCACTACTGACAGCCGAAGTTTGGCTGAAGCTGGGCACTACTGCTAGTGACGTAATACATTTCTAACAGCCAATGAGATATAGGCCCTAGGCAGTGTCTCTTATTTCACTTACTCCTCTTTCTAATCATTAAAAAAAATGTTTGTAAATTACATGTGCCAGTGCTGTAGTTACAAAATAGCCGTTTCCCTATTCATTATTATCATTACGGGAAAATGAACTGAATGTTACGTCCGTTATACTGTACTACTTATCACCCCCACTACAACCACCACCACCACCACCACCACCACCACCACCACCACAAAAGTTATATTTTTAATTTTTTTTCTGTTAGTTTAATTATCATATCCCAGTTCTGTAGTAGTATTCATTAACATCCATAAAACAAATAAATCCACCGGGCGAAGCCGGGCACTACTGCTAGTGACGAAATAATACCATTTTAATCAACCTCGTCACACTTGACGGAATACTTTTACACAACATCCTCACAAAAATCATGCATTATTAGCATGTCTCGAGAACCCACACTTGACATAGCGTGTCAACCTTATCTGGACAAGGAGGTCGTATGATAATATGAAAAACTATCCAAGAAACCTTACTTGATAATTTTCAACCATATCCAGCGTATCATTTTGCTATCAAATTCTTTGCAATACCTGATAAACATTTCATGACCACCATGTACAACTATACTGTCGACAATTCTATCTCACAACTAGGCATGAACGTTATCAAATATTTCTTATACTGACTATAGCAGTATTTTTCAACCATTCATTACAATGCCTCGGAAATTGAAATGCTTAAACCTTCAAGCAAAATGGGCATCTCATATCCTCGTTACTCAATTCCAACTTATTACCATGTCTCAGAGAATAAATGTATGTTTTATTCCTAATATCGATACTGTTAATTTATGAAAGTCAAACGACTCGAAGTAAAAAAAATAATCTGTACAACCCTATGAGAAAATGATGCTCTTATTCAACCTAGAATAAACAAGTATGGTTGGTTGGTTGGTACCTCAGTTTAGGGGCTGCGACAACGCGGTCATGTAGCCCCGTGTACTTTGGATGTGTGTAGAATCTGTCTGATAACCGGTGTTAATTGTGATGGCCGTCTTAGTAAACAACTATGAAAGGCGTTAAATTATACGAATGGCTTTAAGCTACACGTTCTCAAGTAATCTTATGGCCTGGCTATTCGAAATGGATGTTCTCTTCTTCACGATGAACGGGAATGAAAATGAAACGTCTTACTTTGTATCCGGCGTCGTGATGCATCCATGTCCTCGAAATTCCTAGGTGTCGGCATCTCCTGGTCACCCCGACGGCGTCGTTCCTCCAGCGGCTCCGCGATACGGTCTCCAGCATCTCCCAGCACTCCGGTAGAAGCATCCGCTTCCGGCGCCTCTCGACCTCCTAGCGACGTCCATGTCCGCCCACTGGTTCCACCTCATCACCCTCAGCGTCGGCGTCTCTTGACATCTCATTCCTGGTCCACGCGCCCATCTCGTCGCGATCGTTCACCCCATGGCAGCCCCTTTATAGGTTTAGTGCTGCATAATTTGCGTATTCAGATTCATGTTGATTCTCAGCATATTTGAGTCCGTGTTTATACGGTTCATCTTGCCTTGTCACAATATTATATTTCACTATACTAGGGCACTTCCATGTCCACGCACTATAATATCCAGTTCCTTGATCATTCGAATTTACGTACTGTGCCCGTTTCCCCGACGTCACGTTGGTCTGGCGATTTCAACGTGAAACCGAAGAAAGGACACAGCCGATAAAAAATTAAGTCCTGGAAATATTTGTCCGCCCCCCCTCAAAAAAAACGAAAAATAGCTCGGGCAGGCAAGAGATCGATTATCTCGATTAAATGGATAGGCATGTAAGGTTTAACAGGACAAATATCTCTCAATAAGAAAATAAGAAAATATCACTGATTCGGGAGAAGTTCAAAAACTACAGGAATAATATGAGAGCCTTTAAAATCAATGTCCTTAATTTATTTAGGAGCAGACGAACAAAAAATAAATAAATTTACACTCCTATCACGATCATTAGGTTGGGATCATGAAAATACAAAATGTCCATCTATGTTATTGAGCTACCCTATTTGTCTTAATCTGGGAAGTACTTGCAAAATAAATTATTAGAGTTCAAGTGTTCAATGATTAGCTGAGTAACAATTTAATAAAAAGATACGTCACTTCCACTTTCAGCTTAAAAAAATTATAAAAATTCATTATACACTTTTCCTTCCCATACATACTAACTGAATTCATAATTTACACACAAATTTCACACATTTATAATATTTACAGATATTATATTGTCAATGATGACTGTTAAACAATTAATTTGGCGAAATTAACTTGTAGAAAGAAATTGTTATTATAAACAAATTATCAAAATAATTTAAAGTTTTCTTATGGAAATTATATCTTCTTTAAATAACAATAACTTGTTATAGCCGCCACATAACTGTCTTTAAATGACATCCTAATCCCTCATATCATTTACAAATCATTAGCTGAGTTTGTCATATTCTTATGGGACCAATTTAATTATTCAGATTGCGACATTATAATTTTAGCATTTATTAAATTATAATACAAATGATTCACCCGTGATCTGCAGGAATTATTAATATTTAATTTACTAGCTCAGGTAACTCTGATAACATTTCTTATATTATGACGATTAACAGTAATGCAGTTACTGTCATTGTACTATTTTCCACCATTGGAAATACTTATTATGATTACAAATGTAAAACACATTCATATATCATTAAGCCTAGGCCTGCATAAGCCCCTATACCTCTTGGAATGATCAAAAACATCAACTATATCCTCGAAGAAATTTATTAATTTATTAAACTATTAACAAGTTGGAATGGTATTTCTCATCTCCAACAGCTGCCAACATGAGACCACTATAACGTGTCTACAACTTATAATTCATTGTGCTTATACTCAAAGTGCAGTTCCTTCTCAGCTGCACTTAGCCGCTGTGGAGAACATTCCCTGGCGCTCTGTATTTTATTAGTCATAAGAAAAACCCACCATTTTATGATACAAATGCATGTAGACATTTGCAGTTTCAAGCAATAACCGCCAAGTCCACAGGAGCCAATGAAACTGCTCATCCGTCTCACGGGACATAGCTTATATTTAGGTAGATTTCATTAGAAAGCTAACTATTGCAATGGGTCCCATGTTTCGACTTCCGGAAAATTTCGACATATCTTCGCATTTCACATCCCCCAGACCCCAAAACCACCGTCAGTTCAAAAGTTTATACATAATTTATGTATATATATATATATATGTATATCACTTTCTTGTGGACACGATAACTGCCGTAATTTTGCACCAATCACTTTGAATTTTTTACATAATATGTATCCCTATAAAATCTCGGTCGAATTCGTTAATGGGCAAAATCGGTAGAAGGGGGTGAAAATGGGGGTCATTTTTCGAAAAATTGAAATTTCACTATAACTCTCTTAATACGTGAAATATCGAATCCATTCGAAGTTCATAATATGTGTCGGATACAGCCCAAAAATTTATGTTTGAAGAGTTTTTTGATAGCACCAACCATTGACCAAAGGGGTGGAAAAAAGTGGGTTTTTCGGGAAACATTAATCATATCTCTCTTAATAGGCACAATATCAAAACCGTACAAAATGGACAATATTCCCCTAATAATTACCTAAAACTTTTGTCTGAAGGAATTTTTGATATGACCCACCATTACGCCAAGAGATGAGAAAAATGATTTCGGAATTATAAGAAAATGCCAAGAGCTATCAGTGCTTGCCATGGCAACACTACTAAATTGATGAGGGATGAGCCGTTGCCATGACAACGCACTTGCACGAGATCAGATTCAGTATTTCCATCTGACTAAGCCGGCCCCGTGGTGTTGGGGTAGCGCGCCTGCCTCTCACCCGGAGTCCCCGGGTTCGATCCCCGGCTCCGTCAGGGATTTTAAAACTGACGTGAGGGTTGGAACGGGGTGCACTCAGCCTCGTGAGGACAATTGAGTAGCTGTCTGACAGTGAGACAGCACCCCGATCACGAATACCAATATTAACGGCCGAGGGGACCCGACGCGCTGATCACGCGTCACCCCATTATCTGCAGGCCAAATGGCTGGGCAGCGGTCGCTTGGTCGGCCTTAGCCCGTCATGGGCTGGATGGTGTCAGGGGTTGACTTTGACATCTGACTAAGTGGGAAGCGGCTTCGGTGACGTAACTGGTAGCATGCAGAATGTCTATGCCCAAGGTCGCGGTTTCAAAGCCGGCCGAAGTCGTCGGATTTTCTAAGAGCGCTTAAATCCCTCAGTATGCTTTCCTTTGGATGGGAAGTTCCAACGTTCGTTACGAGTTGCTGGTTGGGGTGGCATCTAGTAGCCAAGTTCACAGCTAGGTGTCATTGACGGTAGTAACTGGTAGCAACATTAGGAACTACTGCTTGAAATTGACCGTCTGAAGTCCTTACCTGGATTACAGACTAATACATCCATTACAATTCACACCGTTTATCAGACAGATTCTACACTCACCCAAAGTACATGGGGTTAGATGACCACGTTGTCGCAGCCCCTAAACTGAGGAACCAACCAGAGGTAGATTTCATTAGAAAGCTAACTATTGCAATGGGTAGGCTACCATGTTTCGACTTCCGGAAAATTTCGACATATCTTCGCGTTTCACATCCCCCAGACCCCAAAACCACCGTCAGTTCAAAAGTATATATATATATATATATATATATCAGTTTCTTGTGGACACGATAACTGCCGTAATTTTGCACCAATCACTTTTTACCGAATATGTATACCTATAAAATCTCGGTCGAGTTCGTTACTGGGCTAAATCGGTAGAAGGGGGTGAAAATGGGGGGCTTTTTTCGAAAAAGTTAAATATTGCTATAACTTTCTTAATATATGAAATATCGAATCCGTTCAACGTTCATACTATGTGTCGGATAAAGCCCAAAAATTTATGTTTGAAGAGTTTTTTTATATCACCAACCATTGACCAAAGGGGTGGGAAAAAGTGGGTTTTTCGGGAAACATTAATCATATCTCTCTTAATAGGCACAATATCAAAACCGTACGAAATGGACAATATTCCCCCAATAAATACCTAAAACTTTTGTCTGAAAGAATTTTTGATATGACCCACCATTATGCCAAGGGATGAGAAAAATGATTTCGGAATTATAAGAAAATGCCAAGAGCTATCAGAGGTTGCCATGGCAACACTACTAAATTGATGAGGGATGAGCCATCAGACGTTGCCATGACAACGCACTTGAACGAGATCAGATTCAGTATTTTCATCTAAGTGGGAAGCGGCTTCGGTGACGTAACTGGTAGCAAGCAGAATGTCTATGCCCAAGGTCGCGGTTTCAAAGCCGGCCGAAGTCGTCGGATTTTCTAAGAGAGCTAAAATCCCTCAGTATGCTTTCCTTTGGAGGGGAAGTTCCAACGTTCGTTGCGAGTTGCTGGTTAGGGTGGCATCTAGTAGCCAAGTTCACAGCTAGGTGTCGTTGACGGTAGTACCTGGTAACAACATTAGGTACTACTCCTTGAAATTGACCGTCTGCAGTCCTTACCTGAATTAAGACTACTACAGCCATTACAATTCACACCGTTTATCAGACAGATTCTACACTCACCCAAAGTACATGGGGTTAGATGACCACGTTGTCGCAGCCCCTAAACTGAGGAACCAACCAGAGGTAGATATCATTAGAAAGCTAACTATTGCAATGGGTAGGCTACCATGTTTCGACTTCCGGAAAATTTCGACATATCTTCGCGTTTCACATCCCCCAGACCCCAAAACCACCGTCAGTTCAAAAGTATATATATATATATCAGTTTCTTGTGGACACGATAACTGCCGTAATTTTGCACCAATCACTTTGAATATTTTACCGAATATGTATACCTATAAAATATCGGTCGAGTTCGTTAATGGGCTAAATCGGTCGAAGGGGGTGAAAATGGGGGTCTTTTTTCGAAAAAGTGAAATATTGCTATAACTCTCTTAATATGTGAAATATCGAATCCGTTCAACGTTCATACTATGTGTCGGATAAAGCCCAAAAATGTATGTTTGAAGAGTTTTTTTATAGCACCAACCATTGACCAAAGGGGTGGGAAAAAGTGGGTTTTTCGGGAAACATTAATCATATCTCTCTTAATAGGCACAATCTCAAAACCGTACAAAATGGACAATATTCCCCTAATAATTACCTAAAATTTTGTCTTAAAGAATTTCTGATATGACCCACCATTATGCCAAGGGACGAGAAAAATTATTTCGGAATTATAAGAAAATGCCAAGAGCTATCAGTGCTTGCCATGGCAACTCTACTAAATTGATGATGGATGAGCCATCAGACGTTGCCAAGATAACGCACTTGCACGAGATCATATTCAGAATTCCATCTAAGTGTGAAGCGGCTTCGGTGACGTAACTGGTAGCAAGCATGCTGAATGTCTATGCCCAAGGTCGCGAGTTCAAAGCCGGCCGAAGTCGTCGGATTTTCTAAGAGCGCTAAAATCCCTCAGTATGCTTTCCTTTGGAGGGGAAATTCCAACGTTCGTTGCGAGTCGCTGGCTGCGGTGGCATCTAGTAGCCAAGTTCACAGGTAGGTGTCGTTGACGGTAGTACCTGGTAGCAACATTAGGAACTACTGCTTGAAATTGACCGTCTGCAGTCCTTACCTGAATTACAGACTAATACAGCCATCCCTAAGTACACGGGGTTACATGACCGCGTTGTCGCAGCCCCTAAACTGAGGAACCAACCAAAATCTCTGCGGGAGATATAATTTTGCGTGAAGAAGTAACAGACCGTTACATAGTTACACATCAGTGTCGAATCCTTGCATAAGGACAGTGTGACCACAAGTATAAAAATGGACTCCAAATGACAAGAAGGTTACCGTTCCCATAAGACAATAAAATGTTTAAAATAAGCATAAAATGACGAAAAACAAAGTTAATTAAGCTCCAATTATAAAATACCTTCTCGCAATAAATGAGGTCTGATGCTTCTACGAAAACCTGCATATTCTGCCTATTTTCGCCTACCCCCAAGTTTGTCCGGTGAAATCTACCTCCGCCTTCCGGCGTGCCGAGAGGACTTTTTTTTTATTATGCATAGGTCCATTTCACAGCTGTTTATCAGGTCATACGATAAGTACAAATTGTAATGCAGAGGCACGTCTTTCTCAATTTCTGAAAATTTTGCCAATGTGGACTTGGCGGCTTTTGCATGTGAGATCGTCAATTGAAATAGAGAGTTGAAATTTTCACCATGTGTGTATTAGTGTATGTTGATTGGTTTGTTAATGTTTCTGTTTCAGAATTAGATAGCAGAGGATTATTCACGGATTTATTAGGTAAGCCAACAAGTACACATGAAGGGGAACACTGGGTAATTTCAGCATGGGTTAATTGAGCGGCTTAGAAGCCAAGGGAGACAAGTGATATCTGATAAGCATGGAAAAATCATCCTTATTGACATATCTTTTAAGGGGGGATGTACCACTTTGAGGTCAGAATTATAGAATATGTATTGTGCTTTTTGGTTATCATGTTTTCTTCAATGTGTGAAAATTTGGAAATTATATTAACACTGGAAGTACATTAAGGTAACTAAATATATATCAACCTAAAGGAACTTCCACTTCCACCAAAAATTTCAAATGCTTTTTTCCACAACTTACATTTTCCAGTATTTATGTTCCTTTTTCTCGTAAGCTACTTAGTGCGATTGCATGAAATTTCCAGGGCCTCTTCATTTCGTACTCTCACTTCTTTTGCTCGAAAAATAATTCAAACAGAATGGTAGTAATTGATTTATGGTTCATAAACCCCTCCAAATTTTAATTCAAGAAGTCCAGAATCTAAAGAAATAAATATTTTGAAAAATATGGTACTGTACTTACATCAAAGATTTTAGAACTAAGCACTTATGAACAAACCATACGATAACAACATGAAAACCAAAGGAATTCCTCCATGGCTTACCGAGAAAAAGAAACATTTTTTTATTTATATTTGTTTTTGGAGAATTCTTAATAACCTATGCAATAGGCTCCATTTTCAATATACTTTAAAATAGTATGCTATATAGTTGTTATTTCCCTAAAATTACATCGAGTTATTTTTGAAAATGAAGCCACAGGAATAATTATAAATTTTTATGATTTTCGGAGTACATCCCCACTTAAAAATCACTTTCTCACACTTATCAAAATTAATTTGTCTCGTTTGTCATCTAAGCCCCTCAATTTATTAGTTAACGCCCACATTGCACAGTGGGTCAAAATCGAAATCTAGGAGGAAAAAAATATTTATTTTCATAATAAACAAGTAGTTCCGTGAAGAACTATACAGCCTATTTTCATATATCCTACTCATGTTAATTGCCTCTATCAACATAAAAAAAAAACAGTTTGATTGTGAGATAGATTCGTAGATATTGACAACCATCTAAATATTTTAGATGGTCGCCAGGTTGGATTTTTATTTATTTACTATTAAATGAAGATTATTGTGTACGTGTAGTATTCAAACTTCAATCGCATGATTAGGACACAAGAAGTAAAAACGTGATTTTTAAATTTCGCACAGTTGCCATCTTGTGGTTATGAAAACAATTGAAATAAATTAGATGCCAGTGGATTAACATTTGTATAAGCATTTAACTTGGAAAGTTTCACTGAACTCGGATGGTTAAATCGCGGGAAACATCGATTTAAATATTTATACTTTGCGTCGCCGCCATGTTGGATTTGTGCTCACCAGGTTACTGAGAGTCATATAGGTGAACTTATGTTCATAGCCTCTACGAACATAAAAATATCAGTTTGACTGCTGTAAAAGATTCATAGATATTGAGATCCGTCAACATACTTCGGATGCTCGCTATTTTGGATTGTTATATGTATAGGCCGTAGAGTTATGTACCATTAAAGAAACATTATTGCGTAGCTTCACTATTCAAACTTTCACTTCCATCGCATGATAACGACACAAGAAATAATAACTTAATTTTAAAATTTCGCACAGCCGCCATCTTGAGGTTATGAAATCAATTGAACTAAATTCAATACCAGTGCATTACAATATGTATAATCATTTACTGTACCATATTTCACTGCGCTCAGATGGTTAAATCACGAGAAAAGTCTATTAAAATGTTTCAACTTCGCTTTGCCGCCATGTTCGTTTTCTACTTTACAGGTTTTTGAATGTTACATAGATAATCTTGTAGCAGACACCTTTATCATCGTACAAAATTTCAGGGTGATATCTGTAATAGTTTCAGAGATATAGAATGCCAGTGAAATATTTCGCACAGCCGCCATTTTGAGGTTATGTAAACAATTGAACTAAATTAGACGCCAGTGAATTATAATGTGTATAAATATTTGCTGTACCAAGTTTCATTACGTTTGGATGGTTAAATCGCGAGAAAAGTCTATTTAAATGTCTCAAATTCGCTTGGCAGCCATGTTGGTTTTGTAGATACCAGGTTTTTGAAGGTTTCTTTGGTGATCGTCTAGTAAAGTCCTTTATCACCGTACAAAATTTCAGGGTGATATCTGTAACAGTTTCGGAGATACTGAATGCTGGTGAATTAATTAGCACAGCCGCCATGTTGGATTGGTGAGAGACAATAAAATTTGAAGGAAACGGTCAAGGTCGGCCAGAATGGGGCTATGACCTTACCGAGTTTCATTGAAATCGCTCCAGCCGTTCAAAAGTTATTAGTGGGACACACACACACACACCTCACACACACACACACGCACACACACACGGACAAAAGGTGATCTCATAAGCCTATTTTTTCAAAATTGAAAATAGGCTAAAATCAAATTGTATTATTTCTACAGCACTCGCATATAATTGCCACTCACTATTATGGGATATAAACGCGTCTTAGTGTAAATCTGTCACCACTGTTCTAGCAGTCTGAATTGGAGGATATAACAATAATAATATCTTATGGCCTCGGGTGCCGGGTGCAAATTGGAGGGTGAATGAAAGTGACTGTGGTTTGGTTGCCATTGTGGTTAGTGTGATGCTTTAAGATGGAACATGCAGTTGATGGTATGATATTTGTAACGTGTTTCAGATATTACTAGGCGTAATTGTTACGTAATTTTAGCTATATTTGCATTTTATAATATTTAACTAATATTAGCCTACTTTCGATTTTTGCAAAAAATGAAAGTAGACTTATGAGATCACTACAGGGCCAAAAAATGTGTGTCTGTCTGTGTGTGTGTATGTGTGTGTGTGAGTCTGTGTGTGTGTGTGTGTGTGAGTGTGTGTACTCTGAATGTCTGTCCCCCACTATCAATTCGAACACGGTGAAACCGAATTGAACGAAATTTGGTACAGAGGTAGAACAAGCAAAGGTCACCTTAGTGTTATGTTTTATATCGCCGCCATCTTTACTAAAACTTAATGGCGGCCACTCAAACGTTCAAAACGTAAAATCAAATAACGACTAACCAAATCATCCGATCTCTACCAAACTTGGTAACAACATACCTTCGTATAGGATGCGTCTTGTGACCAAACTACAAGGTCGTCCGCCATACCATTTCAGGATGGCGGCCGTGCGAATTATGCAAACTTTATAATCCATATCATGGGACCCTCCAGTTCCGATTATCGAGCCGAGAATCGTTTTAACTGTTCTAAAGGAAGAGGCACGTTCGAAATTAAAAGTTTATTTTGTAATACTATAGTGCAGACGTGATTTTAAAAATCTGAGGCGACTCAGTAATAAGACAAGATGGCAGCGGATATCTTGTGCCTGACTTATATTTCACTAATTTGAGTATTGCATGCAATATAGCGTACTGATACAAAATAAATAAACTTTGTATGAAATGCTTTATATATAAATAATATACTCCAGTGATGAAATCGTTTAGTATAAATCATTATTTGCTAACAAGTTCTATGTTAGTCATTTTATATAGAACGATATTCGTTGACACAATTGGCTCAGTGGTAGAGCGTTAGCCTATCGCTCAAATGCCTATGGTTCAATCCCGATCAGAGCTAGGTTTTTTGCTTGAAATTTTATATGTTTATTGTTTTGTAATGACTCAGACGTTTTAAAATTAAGCGTTATATTGTGCATATTATGGTGTAAAATATATATTTAATTAAAACATAATTCGCCAGCAGATTTACTCGAGACATCTAGCGGCCAAAAAGGTAACTGCACGCCGACCTACTTATTAACTTATAGATTTTATTGAAAAGTTTCTTCTTATGGCCGCTAGAATGCACTCGCTCTGTTAGGATTATATTCTTCGATACTTCACCACTAGATGTCACGACTAGTCTACGTTGGGCTCCATTGATTACTATACCATTGGCATTCTATGCGCATCGAATTTGAAGAATGACAAGATGATACTACGATACATTTTTACATTTTATTTTAAAGGGTTTGTAACAGCCTATTTTGTGTTACTTGAAAATGTTATTTGAAGTAAAGAACAAAACGATTTTACATAGTAACTGAATTCAAGCCGTTGGTGTTAGTTCAGGTTATTAATTACTACTTTTATTTCAGGCAAATAGCAATCGAAAATATCCACATAGTTTGTATACACACGTCTCTGTAGGGTCATGGAAAGATTTGTTAATTCAATTAGGGTTGTGAAAGCCATGCACAACCAGACGTGTAAAGACATGCCTCAACTCAAAGTTGGATGTTGCCCACGGCAGGTCGTATATGTAATAATAATAATAATAATAATAATAATAATAATAAAAATAATAATAATAATAATAATAATGTTATTGGTTTTACATCCCTTTTAACTACTGCTGCTTTTAGAGACACCGGGGTGCCGGAATTTCGGCCCGAAAGGGATCTTTAACGTGTCAGTAAATGTACTGACACGGCTCCCTCGCATTTGTGCACCCTCAAATGCCAGCTGACTGAACCATGATACGAACCTGCAACCTAGGGCCCAGCAAGCGAGAACGTTACCGCTGAGCCACGCAGCCAGTCCGGTCGATTATGTCTCCAGATACATAACATTCTTGAGATACTTCTTATCTTTCTTTCTTCAATGATGGTAGCAGTTTTTATCTAGGTTGTGGCGTTTGGTAGAGGTAAATCGTTTCTAAGGTCTTCAACAAAGAATAGTTCTATTATACTCTTTGATAATAACAACGAGTTATAACTATACTCATACATTTAGGAGAAAGTAGGCTATATATTCTTTACTGAACATCATGTTTTAAAATTATATTTTCACTTAGATATTTAGTATGTCGCGTCACTCGCGTCACTTTCTACTTAATGTTAAAATGTACCTAAAGCCTTGTAATTTACGCCTGTTATAAGATTGTTTGCATCTTTTTGCAACTTAGTTATTTATTTTACGTTTTAGAAGATGCCGCACAACCAGTTCTCACACGTTTACAACTGTTTGAAGCACTGGGTTCGACGATTATGTCAAAAGTGGAACTTTGTGACTTTGTTAAAAGTAAATTAGGGATAGAAAATTGTTCTGAAGAGATTACGGAATGCTCTATCCAACTCCTAGTCATAGACAATTACTTGCATGTGTAGACGTAGCTTAAAAACGGTCTTAACTGATGTTTATTATGAAGTAAACAAATTATATACGTTGCTTTCACTCTAAATTCATGATTAAAACGTAAAAATATTTTTGTCTCCCTAGATTTAGATTTTGACCCACTGTGCAATGTTGCAGTTAAATCACGCCGAATACAATTTAAGTAAAATAAGATTTGACAGGGAATTTGGTTATCATCTTTCTCCTCTCCCAAAACATCTTCATTCTGGTTGACCTGGCTGCACTTGCTTCATTAGATATGACATAATTATGGTTTCCGTTGTTTAGTTTTTAGTGTAAGTTTTGTGTGTTTGTTCTTCAGAATTCTCATCTAAATCATTTTGAACTTCTTTGAACCAATTATTTATTGTTTTATTTTTCAATTATAACATTATCCAATAAATTCTGTCTGTCGTACTTTTAGGTCAAAATTAGGGGAATATTATTTCCAAAACATGA
This sequence comes from Meconema thalassinum, assembly GCA_946902985.2. Lineage (NCBI taxonomy): Eukaryota > Metazoa > Arthropoda > Insecta > Orthoptera > Tettigoniidae > Meconema > Meconema thalassinum. The sequence continues at coordinate 182,015,427 of OX336395.1, forward strand.
ATAACTATAAATTTAACAACACTGAATACAGATTCAGAACAACTTTGTTTCTCATTTCCCCGCAAATGGTATTTAATCGCTGAATTCCCAATGTTCAAATTACTGCAGGTAGACTTAATGACAGACAATTTGTTTATAAGTACTGTACCCGTTCGTCCTAGGAATGCGATGACCCATCTGATATTACATCGCATTCCTGGAGTTCCAGGACAGAGCGGAGTTATATGAACCTCTAGTCAAATAAGGAATGTGTCGGAAATACAGCTGAGATATCGAAAAAGCAGTGGGTAACACGAGACAAAGTAGCTCTAGGGTCGTTACGGGCTTAAGTTTAATAAACAAAATGCAAATATAAATGAGCGCCATCAACTGAATTCCTAGCAAACCACATCCTTTCCGGTTAAGCCTTAATCAAGACAAGGAAAGAAAAAGGAAAATCACACCATCATCAGATCACAACTAAGATAAAAACAAATATATTTCACTTTGATAGTCAGACAGACATTTTAAATATTCATCCTACCTGAGAGTATGGTCGAATGCCAACGTTAAATTGTCATTGTCCAAAAATCGAACCATCTCTTTTCTAATCAAAAGTATTTCATCCACATAAAACGTGAAAAATCTCTAAAGTTCTCTTGGGTTCTCAGGATCACCGAAGCACTATGTCTTTCGTCACTGACATTTGTGATACCTGAGACCTAATTTCTCTTTAATTTAACATCATGGACGTGGATTTGAAAAAAATATTAATCTGTCTAAACATACACATTATAATCACATATTTTAAACATCACGTAATTTTATGGCTTGCATGGCATAATTCAAATGTTAAATACGTTAGTAAAATGCTCCTAAACATCGAATAATTAATTTACACTATTTACAGTGTCATTAATAATTTCTTGTTTGTGAATTACAGAAAATCCACTGCTCATTGGTCACAATCATCATCATCATCAAAGTTAAATATTTCTCACATTAATTCTCATCTCAAAATTCAACATATTCCTATCAGAATCATTAACTCATCACCATTAAATCATTTAAATGAAAATTATTATCATCACTTCATTATACTTTCTAATTATTCACACACTCTTATTTTATCATCTACTTCATATTAAATCATCTTAAATCATCAATGCAAATTGTTTAATTCCTCAACTCAAGTTGCAATTTCTTTATATCTCAATTAAATTTATTTTTAATCCATATAAATTCATTAATCATCAGCTTCTTTAATTAATTATCACCTTCTAATTCAGTTATTCATCATCTACCCAATCGTCTATTAATTTATTTAAATCAGTTTATTTATTCAATCTTTAATTCATCCATTTACTTAATTCATTGATTTATTCCAAAATTTAATTTATCAATTTATTTAAATGTTATTCTTCTGGTTATTTAGATTTTTATTATTTCATCTAGTCATTCTGATTTTTATTTCATTAGGTCAGATCATTAATATGCTTAAATTTCAGATTATTATTTCATTAATTATTATTATCAGAAAATCTTGTATTATCAACTTTATTTATTTGTTTAATTTCCTAACAAATTGTTTAATATGGGTTATAGAACGTTGTCCTACAGTTTTATCACTTCCAAGTTATATCTCGTATTTAATTATCATGCCAAAAAATATTATTGCCTTCACGACATCACGTTGGATCTGACTATCCACAACTACATTATATATCCTCACTTCTTCAAATATCACATTTGAATACCACAATTATTCCACAAAACTCCATAAACATTCAGCACATACAGCATGAATCTCAACAATTACGCTAGACTGGGTTCGACAACCTCATGTCTGCCTCAAAATACATTAGCAACATTGCAAATATCACTTGGCAACTTCCACAGAATGCCTATCACAAACTTCACTAACCATGTTGCATGATCTACAAAAAATATATAACTAGCTTCAAATTATCAACGCGCACAATCTCCAATAACTGTAATTATTCTGATCACATCTAGACAACTTCTTAAACAATTAGAAAAAATATTACCTTAGTAATTCAAGATCTGCTTTCAAATAGCATAAATTCTCTTACAATTCTCATAATTCACATCACAGAAAAACACCAATGTGCTATAATCTCTCATATCAAAATCTGCAATACTGATCTGCGTTAAAATAAATCTGACCATTAATGATTCATCTTACAAGATTCAATTACTTTAAATCCTTCTCAAAGGTATCAAACTCAATTATAAAAATCATCAAAAGCATCAGCTGTATCAGCTGTTAAACTGAAAGTACTCTCAAAAGAGTATAGCAACAAAATATTTGATTGGCAAACAAGAATTACAAATGTAACCCTGCTGACATTTATCTTTAATTTATTTAACAAAATTTCGACTGATATGTGACTAGTAGTTCCTTGTTTGATTCTCTTACAATCTCAAGTACACTCGGATGATAAAAATGAGTCCCTCTATGGCAAGTAAGATGAGTAACCACCGTACAATCGTATAAATACGAAAGACCTTGCCCCGTCGACTAATATGATAGTGCCCTGAACGATGGGTAAGATGAGTAACCACCATACAATCGTATAAATACGAAAGACCCCATCTCGAAGACTAAATGAGTGAATGTACCAGATAGGAATCAACAAGTCTCTAGTTGTCATATAAAAGCGATATTCATTCACTAAAGTGAATAACATCTTAATATCTCCAAACAATCCAATGGAAAAAATCCCTACCGATGAATAATACACACTCGCTAGTATGCAATGAACTGACGAAGTAATTTAGATAATTAATTGCAGATCACGAGTTCGAAATACTCGTCACACAAAAAAACTATTCATGAAAACTATCCTTACTGGAAAAATGTCTAAAAGACCAAACATCTGCTTAATAAAGCCAACCAATGGTGAGAATTTCGTATAATGATGCCTGCCATATCATATGGTGACGCCATATTATAGCAAAAATTTGAAGCATATAAAGTCAAAGCCATGTCTAAACAATCGTATCACTCCTATTAGAAAAATATACATGTGTGCCCAGTATTCATGAAATAATCATATCAGGAAGTTATAACTCTTACAGTACCTTCTCATAATCAGCTGTTATTAAATTTCAAAGATCGTCGATTATCCCTATGTAATGAATTTCTCGAAAGATCGGCGTGAATATCATTCCATCCACGCAATGACGATTGCCTTCACAATCCCAAGTGAATCAGCTGGTAGACCTCCTCCTCGTCAGGAATCGAATCCATCGCTCTGTGGTACCATCGCGTCTCTGTCTGCGTTTACTCCGACATGATAAACTGCTGGTTATCCATAGCGGATATTGTCCAAATCCTCACGAAAAAGTTCATAGAAACAGCGGACCCCCTATTCCTCTTCTACGTTACGCCACTGTTCCATACAATGTTCAGTTTGAGTGTTGAAAGTTCAATTTCCACAGCGGTTAAGTCTCACTTGTAGAAAATAAAATTGTTTCATCAGAGTGTCTAAGTTTATGAAACACCCTGTAGCTGTGTTCGTACTCGGTAATTTATATCACTGCATAAGAAAGAATTGCATTAATGCACGAGCTAATGTTCATAGGTGCATATGCTTATAACATTTCATTTGCTTAAAATTGTTAATGTTATTTGGAATGCGTTATGAAATGCATAGTCGTAATGTCATTGAAAAACTATGTTCAGTTGAAGTTCACAGTTGCAGTATCTCGTAACTATCTGCCTTTATAATTCAAATGCTGAATAAACGTTCCAACTCAATGTTGTAATGAAGTTCAGCTTCTGTCATAATGCTTGCGTATACAATTGGAAATAACCCGCTCGTCCCTACTGCAATGCTAGAATAATCTCCGCCTAAAGCTGGCCTCGCCATGTCACTCTGCTATGCTGTTCTGCGTAACCAAAATGCAGCTTGAAATAAAGTTCTCCAACCACTATCGCAATGCTGTTCTAAAACCCCGGCCTTCTCATGCTTGCTTGACCCGTACAGCTGGTTCTGTAACCGGTCTTCACGCTGCCTACTGCGGGTGTCCGCCTGGCTCACTGACCTACTTTTCGTTCGCTGCTTGGTGAAGTTAAAACTGTCGCTTTCACTTTCCGTGACAAAAGCTGTTCGCTGCGCGACCTTTCCATACGCTCGGCATATGTCCTACTCAGCTCGCTCTCTGAATTCGACTGCGTTGCTCGCTGTACTGGACTCTCTTGCTAACTGTATTCAACTCCTCTGCTTACAGAGCTCAACTGCTTGGCTCACTGAGCTCGACTGACTGTCTCTGGACTGCATTGACCTCTACCTCCCTAGCGCAGTCACGTGACGTTCTCCCCACCTCTGTGGTCTTGCGTCACAAATATAATCTCGAACCCCGATCATCTCGGCTATTAAGTTATAAAATAACTTAATGGTTATCTGACTTCCTTCAAATTATTACCATATATAATGCTTGTTATATCTCCTCTTCTGAGATGTTTAAATACCATGTTCCATATAGATCTTAATAAAGCTTCATATTTCCATCCATAATTCCATCCGCTTGACTGCCGTCAGAGCCTTCTTAATCCTAGACCTTCTACGTCATCTTGACATTCCTCTTGACTCGATCTGAGCGCTATCTTTTCATAACTCTTCCCATAATCTCAACTACGGCTTAATGTCTGCTGGCGTAGCCGATAGCCTCAACTAGGTATCGGGTACATCTCTCCCGAACATCTCCTTTTTTATCAGGATTGAGAAAAAAATATACTCTCAGGCATTCTATATGTAACACATGTACACGATAGCTCTACAATCCTCTTATTCAGCAAGATGGTACTTTCTGACTCTCAACAATGATGATTGATTTCCAATGATTAGCATCTTGAATCTGTATTACTTTGACGTCTATTTCTTCCTTCACTACTCGTGCTTGCTCGATTGACATCCCTGACTGTCTCCTCGGGTGGTGCACTAGGCTGTCTACATTCTTGCCTCGATCTCTCATATTCACGATTATCTCGTCTTTCATTTGGCTCATTTCTTCGGCCATCCTGCCTGTCGTTCCGATTATACTGTTGACCTTGGCTCCAGTTGTTTCTACCACGATATCTATTGTTCTATCGATTCCTATCTTGATATCTGGAATTCTGATTATAATTTCTGTATCGGCTTTCTCTTACTTCCCGATCGTATGGCCTCTCATATGGTCCTCTATATCGATCATTTCCACGAACGTTACGGATGTTTCCTCGATTTCCTTCGTTCCTTCTGTTTTCCCAGGAATCTCTTCTGTCCGTCTGAGCTGCGTTATCAACGACTACCGCATTCACCTCTTGCGTGTTTCGATTGTCGTTTCTTGCATTTCTAGGCGTAACTTGAGCGCTTGTATAGTCTAATCGCCGTAAAATGTCGTCATAATGCTCAAGTGTGTTTGCTCCAGACGCTATGAGTGATCGCTGTACCTCAATCGGTAACTGTCTCGCTATAGCTTGCAAAAGCTCTTCTTCTGGCAATGGAGGAATCAGAAACTGTAATTTAGCCAATTGTGAGGTAAAATAATTGGCATAATGCGTCGGATGTGACGTAGAATAACGCTCCTAGTACATTTCTGCTCTTACGTTCAGCTGATCCTCTGCACTCCAAAATCTCCTTAAGAATGCTATTGCAAATTGCTCCATATTCGCAAAATTGCTTCTGAATGCTCTAAACCAAGTTAACGCAGGCCCGTCTAAGGCGCGTTCGACTATCCTTAGTTCTCTCTCCTTGGCTACTCTATGTTCCGCCATGTAGTCCCGAATATCTCGCAGAAATTCGACTGGTGTGACTCCTGTGTTTCCTGAAAACTTCCTCGGCTTGTCATCCAGATTTCTGATAATGGTAACTGGACCTGAGTATCGTTCACTTGTACCCAACGTACTCCTATTCGAACTCGGATTATCCTGAGGGGTTGAACTTGCCCTTTCGAATGTCACATTCGGTTGCGTTTGACGGTCTTCTCCCATGCTAACCTCTTGATTACTCGTACTGCGGTCTATCGGTGTCTGATTTATTGATATTTCCCCTGATGTAATATTTTGACTTGAGAAGCTATTAATCATAGATTCTAGTTTAGTCATCCTATCTTCTGCCAATTTCTCTACGGTCTTGACCTGAGTCTTCAACTCATCTAACGACGTAACATTCTGCGTTTTATTACTCTCTTCTAAAATGTTTTTCAACTTGTCTATCTTGTCTTCGCATGTATTCTTTACTGACGCGACTTGTTCCTTTAACAGATGAACATCTGTCCTAAATAGAGTTGAATCTATCTTCATCGCTTCCTTGTTCTCCGTAAATCTCGCTTCTAAGTTCGCCATACCTGCGATTAATTTCTCATCTAATCCTGCACGTTTTTCTTTTGCTTCGGCATCGACGTCACTATACCGTTCTTCCACGATTGCACCGACTTTATTTTTAAATAAAGCTAAGTTTTCATTAACCTTTTGCTCTATATCATCATCCATTTTCCTAATATCATTCTGCAATTGATTCTCTAATGATTTAAATTAGAATTAACCTCTCCTAAAACTTCCTCTTTAATGGTCCCAATTACTGACTTTAAATCTTTGATCTCATTACCTAGATTCATCTCTAGACCTTTGATTTTAGTCTCGAAATATACTTCGGTAGACCACTCTTGAATTTTGCCTACATCTGCCACTAAACCATCGAAGTCGAATCTCAACTTCGATACATCCGATTTAATGTCTTTCTGTATAGGCATAACGTCTGTTCTTAACGTAAGAATGTTTTCTTCTCCTCTACTTTCTGATTCAATAATATTCTTTCTTAATATTTGAACATTTTCCTCTCCTTTCATATTTACTGCAATTATATCTAATTGTAAAGTCTTAAGCATTTCATTATTCTTTAAAGTTAATCTATTCTCTAACCTAGTTAACTTGTTTTCTAACTCTGTGTTAGTTTCTTCACTACGAGCTTGTAATTTCTCTTCCAATGATTTAAAATTATCCTCACTATTTGACTGTAATCTGGTCTCCAATAACATCAACTCATCTTTACTATTTGACTGTAATCTTTCTTCTAATGATTTAAAACTATCCTTCAAGTTAGCTTCACTACTAGTCTGTAACCTAGTCTCCAATGACTTTAAATTATCTTCATTACTAGTCTGTAATGCTTGCACATTTTCTTTACATTTAGCTTCTAACCTAGCTTCTGAACTATTTATCTGTTCTTTAACTTCCGTTTCCATTTTAGAAATAGTTTCTGCAATACCAGACATACCACTCTGTAACTCTCCTAACACCTTAGCTAAATCTTCCGGCAACATAATTATGTTTTCAATAGACGTTTTATTCAGAGACGTTAGACAACACATCACAATGTCTCAATTCCTGCATTCACTTGGGTATAGGAAAAATGACTTATAACTAACATGATATAATACTAATACGATTAACATGAACACTGGAATGGGCACACAAGTATATTGTCTGACTAAGTTTAATAAATTTTATAACACAATTAAATGAACTTGAGATCAATCTCTCAGTAATCTGAATCTGATGTGATTTCATAGAATAAACAAAATCGAAGCCCCACAGGTGGGTAAAGCAAATTCTCCCTCTCTCTCTGTACCCGTTCGTCCTGGGGATGCGATGACCCATCTGCTATTACATCGCATTCCTGGAGTTCCAGGACAGAGCGGAGTTAAATGAACCTCTAGTCAAATAAGGAATGTGTCGGAAATTCAGCTGAGTTATCGAAAAAGCAGTGGGTAACACGAGACAAAGTAGCTCTAGGGTCGTTACGGGCTTAAGTTTAATAGACATAATGCAAATATAAATGGGCGCCATCAACTGAATTCCTAGCAAACCACATCCTTTCCGGTTAAGCCTTAATCAAGACAAGGAAAGAAAAAGGAAAATCACACCATCATCAGATCACAACTAAGATAAAAACAAATTTATTTCACTTTGATAGTCAGACAGACATTTTAAATATTCATCCTACCTGAGAGTATGGTCGAATGCCAACGTTAAATTGTCACTGTCCAAAAATCGAACCATCTCTTTTCTAATCAAAAGTATTTCATCCACATAAAACGTGAAAAATCTCTAAAGTTCTCTTGGGTTCTCAGGATCACCGAAGCACTATGTCTTTCGTCACTGACATTTGTGATACCTGAGACCTAATTTCTCTTTAATTTAACATCATGGACGTGGATTTGAAAAAAATATTAATCTGTCTAAACATACACATTATAATCACATATTTTAAACATCACGTAATTTTATGGCTTGCATGGCATAATTCAAATGTTAAATACGTTAGTAAAATGCTCCTAAACATCGAATAATTAATTTACACTATTTACATTGTCATTAATAATTTCTTTTTTGTGAATTACAGAAAATCCACTGCTCATTGGTCACAATCATCATCATCATCAAAGTTAAATATTTCTCACATTAATTCTCATCTCAAAATTCAACATATTCCTATCAGAATCATTAACTCATCACCATTAAATCATTTAAATGAAAATTATTATCATCACTTCATTATACTTTCTAATTATTCACACACTCTTATTTTATCATCTACTTCAGATTAAATCATCTTAAATCATCAATGCAAATTGTTTAATTCCTCAACTCAAGTTGCAATTTCTTAAATTATATCTCAATTAAATTTATTTTTAATCCATATAAATTCATTAATCATCAGCTTCTTTAATTAATTATCACCTTCTAATTCAGTTATTCATCATCTATCCAATCGTCTATTAATTTATTTAAATCAGTTTATTTATTCAAACTTTAATTCATCCATTTACTTAATTCATTGATTTATTCCAAAATTTAATTTATCAATTTATTTAAATTTTATTCTTCTGGTTATTTAGATTTTTATTATTTCATCTAGTCATTCTGATTTTTATTTCATTAGGTCAGATCATTAATATGCTTAAATTTCAGATTATTATTTCATTAATTAATATTATCAGAAAATCTTGTATTATCAACTTTATTTATTTGTTTAATTTCCTAACAAATTGTTTAATATGGGTTATAGAACGTTGTCCTACAGTTTTATCACTTCCAAGTTATATCTCGTATTTAATTATCATGCCAAAAAATATTATTGCCTTCACGACATCACGTTGGATCTGACTATCCACAACTACATTATATATCCTCACTTCTTCAAATATCACATTTGAATACCACAATTATTCCACAAAACTCCATAAACATTCAGCACATACAGCATGAATCTCAACAATTACGCTAGACTGGGTTCGACAACCTCATGTCTGCCTCAAAATACATTAGCAACATTGCAACTATCACTTGGCAACTTCCACAGAATGCCTATCACAAACTTCACTTAACCATGTTGCATGATCTACAAAAAATATATAACTGGCTTCAAATTATCAACGCGCACAATCTCCAATAACTGTAATTATTCTGATCACATCTAGACAACATCTTAAACAATTAGAAAAAATATTACCTTAGTAATTCAAGATCTGCTTTCAAATAGCATAAATTCTCTTACAATTCTCATAATTCACATCACAGAAAAACACCAATGTGCTATAATCTCTCATATCAAAATCTGCAATACCGATCTGCCTTAAAATAAATCTGACCATTAAAGATTCATCTTACAAGATTCAATTACTTTAAATCCTTCTCAAAGGTATCAAACTCAATTATAAAAATCATCAAAAGCATCAGCTGTACCAGCTGTTAAACTGAAAGTACTCTCAAAAGAGTATAGCAACAAAATATTGGATTGGCAAACAAGAATTACAAATGTAACCCTGCTGACATTTATCTTTAATTTATTTAACAAAATTTCGACTGATATGTGACTAGTAGTTCCTTGTTTGATTCTCTTACAATCTCAAGTACACTCGGATGATAAAATGAGTCCCTCAATGGCAAGTAAGATGAGTAACCTCCGTACATTCGTATAAATACGAAAGACCATGCCCCGTCGACTAACATGATAGTGCCCTGAACGATGGGTAAGATGAGTAACCACCATACAATCGTATAAATACGAAAGACCCCATCTCGAAGACTAAATGAGTGAATGTACCAGATAGGAATCAACAAGTCTCTAGTTGTCATATAAAAGCGATATTCATTCACTAAAGTGAATAACATCTTAAAATCTCCAAACAATCCAATGGAAAAATCCCTACTGATGAATAATACACACTCGCTAGTATGCAATGAACTGACGAAGTAATTTAGATAATTAATTGCAGATCACGAGTTCGAAATACTCGTCACACAAAAAAACTATTCATGAAAACTATCCTTACTGGAAAAATGTCTAAAAGACCAAACATCTGCTTAATAAAGCCAACCAATGGTGAGAATTTCGTATAATGATGCCTGCCATATCATATGGTGACGCCATATTATAGCAAAAATTTGAAGCATATAAAGTCAAAGCCATGTCTAAACAATCGTATCACTCCTATTAGAAAAATATACATGTGTGCCCAGTATTCATGAAATAATCATATCAGGAAGTTATAACTCTTACAGTACCTTCTCATAATCAGCTGTTATTAAATTTCAAAGATCGTCGATTATCCCTATGTAATGAATTTCTCGAAAGATCGGCGTGAATATCATTCCATCCACGCAATGACGATTGCCTTCACAATCCCAAGTGAATCAGCTGGTAGACCTCCTCCTCGTCAGGAATCGAATCCATCGCTCTGTGGTGCCATCGCGTCTCTGTCTGCGTTTACTCCGAAATGAGAAACTGCTGGTTATCCATAGCGGATATTGTCCAAATCCTCACGAAAAAGTTCATAGAAACAGCGGACCCCCTATTCCTCTTCTACGTTACGCCACTGTTCCATACAATGTTCAGTTTGAGTGTTGAAAGTTCAATTTCCACAGCGGTTAAGTCTCACTTGTAGAAAATAAAATTGTTTCATCAGAGTGTCTAAGTTTATGAAACACCCTGTAGCTGTGTTCGTACTCGGTAATTTATAACACTGCATAAGAAAGAATTGCATTAATGCACGAGCTAATGTTCATAGGTGCATATGCTTATAACATTTCATTTGCTTAAAATTGTTAATGTTATTTGGAATGCGTTATGAAATGCATAGTCGTAATGTCATTGAAAAACTATGTTCAGTTGAAGTTCACAGTTGCAGTATCTCGTAACTATCTGCCTTTATAATTCAAATGCTGAATAAACGTTCCAACTCAATGTTGTAATGAAGTTCAGCTTCTGTCATAATGCTTGCGTATACAATTGGAAATAACCCGCTCGTCCCTACTGCAATGCTAGAATAATCTCCGCCTAAAGCTGGCCTCGCCATGTCACTCTGCTATGCTGTTCTGCGTAACCAAAATGCAGCTTGAAATAAAGTTCTCCAACCACTATCGCAATGCTGTTCTAAAACCCCGGCCTTCTCATGCTTGCTTGACCCGTACAGCTGGTTCTGTAACCGGTCTTCACGCTGCCTACTGCGGGTGTCCGCCCGGCTCACTGACCTACTTTTCGTTCGCTGCTTGGTGAAGTTAAAACTGTCGCTGTCACTTTCCGTGACAAAAGCTGTTCGCTGCGCGACCTTTCCATACGCTCGGCATATGTCCTACTCAGCTCGCTCTCTGAATTCGACTGCGTTGCTCGCTGTACTGGACTCTCCTGCTAACTGTATTCAACTCCTCTGCTTACAGAGCTCAACTGCTTGGCTCACTGAGCTCGACTGACTGTCTCTGGACTGCATTGACCTCTACCTCCCTGGCGCAGTCACGTGACGTTCTCCCCACCTCTGTGGTCTTGCGTCACAAATATAATCTCGAACCACGATCATCTCGGCTATTAAGTTATAAAATAACTTAATGGTTATCTGACTTCCTTCAAATTATTACCATATATAATGCTTGTTATATCTTCTCTTCTGAGATGTTTAAATACCATGTTCCATATAGATCTTAATAAAGCTTCATATTTCCATCCATAATTCCATCCGCTTGACTGCCGTCAGAGCCTTCTTAATCCTAGACCTTCTACGTCATCTTGACATTCCTCTTGACTCGATCTGAGCGCTATCTTTTCATAACTCTTCCCATAATCTCAACTACGGCTTAATGTCTGCTGGCGTAGCCGATAGCCTCAACTAGGTATCTGGTACAGTACAAATAAGGCATTAATAGTCTGAAAATAAAATAGCAAAAATAATGCCCATAACATATTATGGTATGTATTTGAGTTTAAATTGACGCTATAAAACATATGCAATATAACATTAAGAAAACATAATTTTACCTTGTATTTCATCTTCTTATCCATTTCACCCACTTTGGGGGTACGATAGATCTATCAGTGATAAGTGGGCCGTGTTTAAATCATCCCAGTATTTTTTAGCCTATTTTCATTTATGAAAAAATAGGCTTATGACATCATCTTTTGTCCATGTGTCTGTGTGTGCGTGTGTATGATGGTGTGTGTGTGTCCCTAATAACTTCTAAACGGCGGTGCGATATCAATAAAACTCGGTTAGTTCATAGCACTATTCCGGACGACCTCGACTGTGCCCTTCAAATGTTGTTACGTCTCACCAATCCAACATGGCGGCTGTGCGAAATATTTCACCAGCATTCAATATCTCTGAATCTATTACCGATATCGCCCTGGAATTTTGTACGGTGATAAAGGGAACTACTGGAAGTTCACCTATGTGACATTTGAAAACCTGGTTACTACAAAACCAAGATGGCGACCAAGTGAAGTTGCGACTTTTAAATAGATGTTTCTCGCGATGTAACCAACCAAACGCAATAAAACTTGGTACAGTATATGTTTATACACATTGTAATGCACCGACATCTAACTTCGTTCAATTGTTTACATAACCTCAAGATGGTGGCTGTGCGAAATATTTCACCGGCATTCTCTGTCTCTGAAACTATTAGCGGTATCACCCTGAAATTTTGTACGAAAATAAAGGGCACTAATGGAAGTTCATATATAAGACTTTCAAAAGCCAGTTAACTACAAAACGAACATGGCGGCCAAGCGAAGTTGAACATTTTAAATGGACCTTTCTTGCGATTTAATGATCCAAACGCAATGAAACTTGGCACAGGAAATGTTTATATACATTGTAATGCACTGGTATCTAATTTAGTTCAATTGTTTATATAACCTCAAGATGGCGGCTGTGCGACTTTTCATATTAAGTTTTTACTTCTTGCGTCATAATCATGCGATCGAAGTGACAGTTTGAATAATGAACCTACGCAATTATTTTCCTTTAATGGTACTGTACCCGTTTTGACCGAGATCCAGCGACCACCTTTTGTAAAATACCGACATCAGATTAGCACGAGAAAATATATCTCAGGGTCTATCTATGTGAATACTTGGGTCTAATCTGGCATCCCTGATCTCGGTAATTCACAAGTAAGGTAAGGTGAGAAATTATTTTTGAACTAGCACATTCCTTAAAATCTCAATTTATCTATATAGTAAAAATGAATTGCTGTTCGTTAGTCTCGCTAAAACTCGAGAATGGCTGGACCGATTTGGCTAATTTTGGTCTTGAATTATTTGCGGAAGTCCGGAGAAGGTTAAAAAGGTGAATAAATATGAAAGTTGTAGCGCACAAGTAGATTCAACAAATGAGTGACGGCACGCGAATTGCTTAAACAAAGTCCCGTATGCGTTCATATATCATTCATCCGATTGCTATGAAACTTTGGTTGTATTGTTTTGCACACTCCAGGAAAGGTTTCTGACTTAGTAAATCCTTTTTACAATAGGTAGCGCACGAGTAGATTCAACAAATGAACGACGACGGCAGAAGCGTTTCAACAAAGTCCTGTATGCGTTCACATACCATTCGTCCGATAGCGATGAAACTTGGGTGAGAGGTTGTGTACACTACAGGCAAGGTGTCTGGCGTAGTAAATCCATGTTATAAAAGGTAGCGCACGAGTAGATTCAACAAATGAGCGACGACGAGCGAACCGTTTCAACAAAGTCCCGTATGCCTTCATATACTGTTCGTCTGATAGTGATGAAACTTGGGTGAGATGTTGTGTACACCTCAGGGAAGGTTTCTGGTTTAGTAAATCGTCTTAACAATACGTAGCGCACGATTAGATTCAACAAATGAGCGACGACGGCCAAAGCGGTTCTACAAAGTCCTGTATGCGATCACATAACATTCGTCTGATAGCGATGATACTTGGGTGAGAGGTTGTGTACACTAGAGACAAGGTTTCCGGCTTAGTAAATCCATGTTATAATAGGTAGCGCACGAGTAGATTCAACAAATAAGCGACGACGAGCGAAGCGTTTCAACTAACTCCCGTATGTGTTCATATACTATTCGTATGATAGTGATGAAACTTGGGTGAGATGTTGTGCACACTTCATGGAAGGTTTCTGGCTTAGTAAATCCACTTAACAATAGGTAGTGCACGAGTAGATTCAACAAATGTGCGACGACGGGTGAAGCGTTTCAACAAAGTCCTGTATGAGCTCACATACCATTCGTCCGATAACGATGAAACTTGGGTGAGAGGCTGTGTATACTACAGGCAAGGTGTCTGGCTTAGTAAATCCATGTTATAATAGGTAGCGCACGAGTAGATTCAACAAATAAGCGACGACGCGCGAAGCGTTTCAACAAAGTCCCGTATGCCTTCATATATTATTCTTCTGATAGTGATGAAACTGGGCTGAGATGTTGTGTACACCTCAGGGAATGTTTCTGGTTAGTAAATCGACTTAACAATAGGTAGCGCACGATTAGATTCAATAAATCAGTGGCGACGTGCGAAGCGTTTCAACAAAGTCTTGTATGCGTTCATAAACCATTCGTCCGATAGCGATGAAACTTGGGTGAGAGGTTGTGAACACTACAGGCAAAGTTTCTGTCTTAAAAATCCATGTAATGATAGGTAGCGCACGAGTAGATTCAACAAATGAGCCACGATGCGCGAAGTGTTTCAACAAAGTCCCGTTTGAGTGCATATACTATTCGTCTGATAGCGATGAAACTTGGGTGAGATGTTGTGTACACTTCAGGGAAGGTATCTGGGTTAGTAAATTCACTTTACAATAGGTATCGCAGTAGTAGATTAAACAAACGAGCGACGACGCGCGAAGTGTTTCAACATAGTCCCGTATACGTTCATATACCATTCGTCTGATAGCGACTAAACTTGGGTGAGTTGTTAGGACACTTCAGGGAAAGTTTCAGGCTTAGTTAATCCATTTTACAATAGGTAGCGCTCAAGTAGATTCAACATATGAGCGAAGGCGCGCGAAGCGTTTCAAACAAGTCCCGCATGCGTTCATATACAATTTGTCCGAAAGCGATGAAACTTGGGTGAGATGTTGTGTACACTTCAGGGAAGGTTTCTGGCTTAGTACATCCACTTTACAATAGGTATCGCACAATAAGATTCAACAAATGAGTAACGGCGTGCGTATCGTAAAAAAAATCCGTAGGCGTTCATATTCCATTCATGCGATTGCAATGAAGTTTGGAGAAATGTTTCCACTCCCGCAAAGATTTCTGATTTAGTAAATCCATTTTACAATTAGTAGCGCACGATTAGATTCAATTAATGTGCGATAGCGCGTGAATCGTTTCAATCAAGTCCCGTATGCGTTCATATAACATTCATCCGATTATCATAAAACTTTGGGGAGTTGAGCACAGTCCTGGGAAGGTGTATGAATTAGTAAATCCGTTTTTCAATGGGTGGCGCACAAGTAGATTCAACAAATGAGTGTCGTCGCGCGAATCGTTAAGCAAAAGCCGTATGCGTTCATATGCCATTCATCCGATTGCGATGAAACTTTCATGAGTTGTTGTGTACACGCCAGGGAAGGTTTTCACTTAGTAAATCCATTTTACAATAGGTATTGTACGAGTATATTCAACAAATGGGTGCCTGCGCACGAATTGTTTCAACAAAGTCCCGTATGCGTTCATATACCATTCATTTCATTGCGATGAATATTTGGTGATTTGTTGAGCACGCTCCCATGATTTCTTTGAGATAGTAAATCAATTTTGCAATAGTTTAGAGGTGGTTAACGGAAAAAGAAAAACAATATAGGGAATCCAAAAGCACTTCAACATACAAATTTACAATGCCAACACTTTCTTTGATTGGCATTGCAACGCATGCCGGGTACAGCTAGTTTATAGATAAAAATATGATTTGAATGGCAAAAACCTCAACAAAGATAAAACAAATCACACATGAGAACTCAACAGTCCCTAAAATATTACTAGAATGTCGCAGATATCATAATCAGAAAATTAATTAGTCCATTCTATTATCCAAAAAAATAAATTCAAAAAGAATATTTACACCGGTAATCACTGTTCAATAATGAGTCCTGAGTGATCTCTAATATTTACATGTTCGTAATTCACTTTTCGAAAGATTGCATTTGATTTATCAAATATCCGGAGCAAAACATTTCTCAAAAAAAAAAGTCACTTGATTCATTCGGTGTTATTCCAAAATTAGACTTATTTGGAAAAATTATCATATCACTGATTCGTTGTTTCATAACAATACCAATACTCGACTGACATAAAGTCGAATGTTAATAATTGTTCATAAAGATTTTCAATTTCCAAAAAACGAAATTTGTTCAAAAACTCTTCATAATATTTTGAAAATTTAACTTTCTTCTTTCCTCACTTTCATTTGTTTAAATGTCACAAAAAAATTTAATTATTTTCATATGTTATTAACATTACACAGAAATTGTTGTAAACAATATAAATTATTGCTATCCACCATCAGCGGATTAAATCATTGAACTCTTCACCAAAATTTTATGTTATTAAAAATGTTCTATCACCAAAATTTTCATATCTTCTCATAAAAAAATTTAATCGAAAAGATTTATTATTATTATTAATTAATAAATTTCAAAATTTCTCTTCACTTTATTTATAACAAATTTTCTCAACCTCTCAGATGATGAATATTTTATTTGCTCATTTCCACTGTTATTATTATTATTCCAAAATAAAAAATTCATTAATTATTTATTTTTAATTCATTTGCACATTTCATCTTATTTTTTTTTCTCGGTCAGGTTCAACAAATCTAAATTCATGTTCTTCAATTATTTATTTAGGCATACCATCGGAACTTCGAGTTGATCCAGAAAAAAAATATATTTAAGATTTGGATTAACTAGTGAAAACTGACAAGAATATGGGGCGGTCCACATTGCCTAACCCTTCTTTTACAAATTTTAGCCCACAGGCTCTTTCAAACATACGCACATCCTTGTGGGCCCACAACTACGGGAACAAAAGCCTCTTGGATGACCCCCAAGGTCTCCACAACTTTAAGTGTCGCCAAACGCACACTAAAATCACCACCAAAATATTCTGCACACAACATCATATTATTATTATTTATTTTTATCACATATATTTTTTTTCTTGTAATATTTTGTCAATTACTAGACTGTGTTCTTCAGTGTTATTTTACCAATAAGATAAATTCTGGTCAATATCTCCTTGCCTCCCAATTACATAAATTCTCCCTGACTTGATACATTAAATACCTGCCATCCCTTTCTTTTCATCTGAATATATATTTTTTAAGTGCTTTTGGAAAAAATAATTCTGAGCTCAAAAATCTAACTACTTCATTCTCTTCATCCATAAACTCAATTAAATTTATTTAAACTTCCAAACTTTTATTCAAAAATAAACAAAGTTATTTAATTTAAGTCCTTCCAACTAATTAAATTCAACCACAAATTATTATTATTATTATTATTATTATTATTATTATTACAAAAATATTTAGGCATCATCAATGTCATAAATGATTATTATCGCCCTATTCCTTTAATAAATAAATATTTAAATCTCATCTGTAAAAGATTATTATTAACATCTTCTATTATTTTTAGCCTATTTACAATTTTGAAAAAAATAGGCTTTTGAGATCACCTTTTGTCCGTGTGTGTGTGTGCGTGTGTGTGTAAGTGAGGTGTGTGTGTGTCCCCCCCTAATAAAATCTAAACGGCTGGAAGGATTTCCATGAAACTCGGTAAATTCATAGCACTATTCCGGGCGACTCCGACCGTGCCCTTCAAATTTCGTTACATCTCACCAATCCAACATGGCGGCTGTGCGAAATATTTCACCACCATTCAATATCTCCGAAACTATTCCCGATATCATCCTGAAATTTTAAATGGTGATAAAGGGAGCTACTAGAAATTCACTTATGTGACCTTTGAAAACCTGGTAACTACAAAACCAACATGGTGGCCACGCGAATTCGCTACTTTAAAATAGACGTTTCTCGCGATTTAACCAACCAAACGCAATAAAATTTGGTACAGAATATGTTTATACACATTGTAATGCACCAACATCTAACTTGTTTCAATTGTTTACATAACCACAAGATGGCGGATGTGCAAAATATTTCACCGGCATTCTCTCTCTCTGAAACTATTAGCGGTATCCCCCTGAAATTTTGTACGGAGATAAAGGGCACTATTGGAAGTTCACCTATAAGACCTTCAAAAACCGGTAAACAACAAAACAAACATGGCGGCCAGGCGAATTTGAAAATTTTAAATAGACCTTTTTTGCGATTTAATGTTCTAAACGCAACGAAATTTGGTACAGGAAATGTTTATAAACATTGTAATGGACTAGTATCTAATTTAGTTCAATTGTATAAATAACCTCAAGATGGCGGCTGTGCGAATTTCGAAAATTTTATTTTTATTACTTGTGTCGTAATCATGCGATTGAAGTGAAAATTTGAATAATAAACCTGCGCAATAATTTTCCTTTAATGGTACATGACTCTAAGGCATATACATTTAACAATACAACATGGCGACCATCCGAAATATTTAGACGGCTCTGATTATCTACGAATCTATTATAGCAATCAAACTGAATTTTTTAATGTTCATAGGGGCTATGAACTTAAGTTCGCCTATAGGACTTTAAATAACCTGGTGATCACAAATCCAACATGGCGGCGACGCGAATTATAAATATTCACATGAACGTTTCTCGCAATTTAACCATCGGAGTGCAGTGAAACTTGGTACAGTAAATCCTTATACGAATGTTGATCCACTGGCATCTAATTTATTTCAATTGTTTCTATAACCACAAGATGGCAGCTGTGCGAAATTTTAAAATCTCTTTTTTACTTCTTGTGTCCTAATCATGCGATTGAAATTTGAATGCTACACGTACACAATAGTCTTCATGTATCAGTACATAATTTTAAGACCTACATATATAAAATCCAACATGGCGACCATCCGAAATATTTAGTCGGTTCTCAATATCTATGAATCTATTACAGCAATCAAACTGTTATTTTGTATGTTGATAGTGGCAGTTAACATAAGTAGGATATATGAAAATAGGCTGTATAGTTCTTCACGGAACTACTTGTTATTAAATGCATTAATTATTTAATCAAATAAACAATTAACAATTAATTTAATTTAGTTCCTAATGTTCGGTAATATCACTCCCTAATTATTTATAACTTTAAATAGCATCGTAATTATTTATAACATTATTAACTTATTAACTTCACACTTGATTATTATTATTATTATTATTAAATAAATCAAATTATTTAAATAATCCAAGCCGCAATTACTTCTGCTCTCATAATAAGAATTAAAGAAAAATATTTATATCCCGTGGAATTATCGAAATATTTCATGTCGGAACATTAACTAATGCCTGTCCTGACAAAAATCGTAGATCGAAAAATAAATTGTCAGACAGCAGTTCCATTTGTCATCCAGACAAATACAATTGAAAATCTAGCTATGGGGAAAAATGAGTGTTGATTTCTGATCGTGACTGTTCAAAAATATGGAATTCTCTAATACTACTGGTTAGTGGATAGTACATGAGTAGTTGTCTTACTTAATTCTTGATGTAGAGGAAGGGCGCGTCCTGCGGTGTACACTATTCCAACAGTCCCAGTTTCAACCAAGCAAGCAAGGTGAATAGACGTGCAGTGAAGTGTAAGGAAGAATGGGAATCGCTATTCAGCAGTACCGGGCGGTCATCGGCCGTTGGCAGGCTAGAGTGAAGTGCGATTTCGGTGTCGGGAAGGTGATAGCGGGCAACGTCACTGGACAGATGGGGGTTTTGGCGATGGGGATGGTAGCGCTGGTTGTGGCGACGCTACTATTAATTGGAGGAGTGGAGTCAAACCCAGGGCCTGGTCAGCTGGGATGGCAAGAAATGGAAAAAATAAGGGAAATTGTAAAGGAAGTGTCACAAAATGACCAGATCCGGGACATTCTTCGTGAGCAATGTAAGGAATTCAAGGAGATGAAGACATGTATAAGAGAAGAGATGGGAATAGTGACAGAAAGGCTGACCGAGAATAGCAGAGAGATAAAAGACCTAAGAGAAAAGGTGAAGATATTAGAGGGGGAGGTAAATGAATTAAGAAAGGCCAAGCTGGATGAGAGAAAGAAAAACGTCTTCATTTACGGAATAAAGGAAGATGCCAAGGAAAGCACCGAGGATCTAACATCCAAGGTGCTCCGAGTGATTAGTGAAGGCATGCGGATAAGCATTGGAGTCTCAGAGATTGACAATGTGACCAGGATAGGCCGGGGAAGGGGCACGAGGCCCGTGAAAGTGTCTTTAGTTTCTTCGCTGATGGCTCACAGAATTCTGAGGAACGCAAAGAACCTGAAAGGGGAGAGGATATGGGTAAGGAGAGAAATGAGTAAAGAAGAGGCAAGCGAGCAACGGACCTTGCAGTTTCATTTAAGGAAGGCAAGGAGCTCAGGTCTCAAGGCTTATGTAAAAGGCAATAGACTGGTGGTTAGCGGCAACAACTGGGATCGGATTTGGACAGTGGCACAACTCTAGGATATGGAGAAGCAACAACAACAGGAGACAGTCAGACCTAGCAACCAGGTGGAAGCAGCTGGCGGTTCAGAGGGAAGTGCGGTGATTCAACAGAGAGCATCGACCTCCAAGTCCAACACGGAAGTGGCGAGAGCAGGAACGACCAACGTCAGCGCCAGGAACACCGGACAAGTGCGTGGTTTGCAGAAAGGTGAGACTGTCAAACAACGAGTTACTAGTCTAAAAGAACTATGGGGCAAGAAAACCTTGACAGAGCAGTTTAATGTTGAGAAGGAGGTCATTTCTTCTCCAGGTGGCAGCATACTGGAGCTAGAGAAAGCTAGAGTTACTAGAAGTAAAGCTACCGCCAGCAAAGAGGGTAGGGGTAAAAAATAACTAAACTGGAATATTGCTAGCATAAATATAGAGGGTTTTTTAAATAAGAGAAGGAACGATGTAGTTTTGACCCTAATAGAAGATATGCAGATTGTAGGATTTGTTGAGAGTTGGCTCCCTGTAGGTTGCGAGGTTAAAATAGATGGCTTCAATATATATACAAAACCTAAGATTAGGAAAGCTCGTACAGGTAGGTTTCCGGGGGGAATTGTTGTTTTAATTAAAGAAGAGGTGAGGGAATTATCAGAATTTATTAGTTCAGAACTGGAAGAAGTAGTGTGGGTAAAAGCAGATATTAGGGGGAGGGGGAAATGAACGGTATGTTTCGGCTTTGTCTACAACCCTCCGGAGAATTCCCCGTATGCAAGAGAAAGCTTTTTCGATGAGTTAGCTATGGAAATAAACAGAATTCAAAATATATATGAAGAGGCAGAGATTGTGCTTTTAGGGGACTTCAATGCGAGGGTTGCAGACAGAAAGCCCCTTTACAGCAAGGGGGTTGCCGAGGCCGTATGTGGGGATAGGCACAGCAAAGACAAGGAATGTAATAAGAACGGAGAAAGGATTTTGGAACTATGTGGTGCAGAAGAGCTATATATATTAAATGGTGTCTGTGTGGGGGATGAAGAAGGTAACCTGACGTATATAACAGAGACTGGAGGAAGTGTAATAGATTTAGCAATATGTTCCAGAGGAGCACTAGCCCTAATTAAGAGGTTCACTGTTGAAGAATGGGGGGAATCACACCACCTACCAATTGTCGTCAACATGCAGGGAGCGGTGACAAAATTAAAATCAAAAGGGGACCCACAAGTTAAAGCTATAGAGAGAAAAGTAAATAGATTCAGATGGAGGGAGGAAAACTGCAGAGAGTTCCAGAACTACTTCCAGGGAGAAAATTTTGAGCTGATAAAGGTAGGGATAAGTTTAATGATCAGTAATGATGAAATTGAAGGGGTAATACGTATGATTGAGAATGCAATTATGATGGCCGGGCGGAAAATGCGCGTGAAGGCTAGAGGAAAATTAGGGAGAATTAAAGGATGGTACGATGCATCTTGTAGAAGGAAGAAAACCGAAGTTATTAGGGCACTGAAGTTATACAAGAGAGGAGGGGATGATACGATGAGAGTAGAATTTTGTCGTCTAAGGAAGGAATATAGGGAACTGCTCAGCAAAATGAAAGATGAAAGGCAGGGTAAGGAAGCTACAGCACTAAATAAGGATTCTAAAGCTAACGACTGTAGCAAAGTGTGGAGCAGGATAAATTCTTACTGTAGGGGGAGCAGAAGTGGTGGGGGGAGCTCTATTAGTGATGAAGTATGGATTGCATATTATGAGAATCTGTTAAATGCTGAAGATAATTGGAGGAAGAGGGATGAGTTTGGCGTCCCGAGGGGGATGGAGGTCGTTCTGCCTATGCTGGACCAAGTCATATCGATAGAGGAAATTAAGGGAGTAATAGTAAAGAGTAAAGGAGGGAAGTCAGGTGCTATTTCGGGGATAACAAATGAATTTTGGCAAGAGTTGAGTAATAATAGGTTCATGATGGACAGCTTGGTAAAAATCTTTAATAAAATCTTTGAAGGAGGTAGATTTCCGAGGGCGTGGCAGGAAGGGATAATTTGTCCAATATATAAGAAGCGTGGGGACAAACTAGACCCAGGCAACTATAGAGGCATAACTTTGCTTGATAATTTGAGCAAAATGTACACCGGGGTCTTAGCCAAGCGTTTAATAGCATGGGCAGAGGGCAGTTCGGAGTTCTCCAGACTCCAGACAGGGTTCAGAAAAGGGATGAGAACCAGTGACAATATAATGGTGGTTAAAACGGTGATGGACAAGTACATAAGAAGGAAAAGAGGCAAGCTGTATATCACAGCTATTGATTTGGAGAAGGCGTTTGATTCAGTGAGTAGGGGAGCTGTCATGGCTAAGCTGGGGAAAATCGGGGTGTCACATAAAATGATACGAGCAATTGAGAATGTGTATTCCGAAGTGAAATGTGCAATTAAAACTAAAGATGATGTAATTGTAGGAGAGATAACGTCTAATATAGGATTAAAACAGGGATGTAAATTATCCCCGGTGCTTTTTTTTGCTATTTATCAACGATATTTTTGATTCAAAGGGCTTTGAGCAACGGTCCAACCCTTGCCTGGACAATTATGATATCCCGGGCCTAGCTCTTGCTGATGACATCCTTCTGCTTGCTCTAACACCCTATAATATGCAATATAGTATTGACGAGATTGTGAGATACTGTGAGGACTGGAACTTAAAAATTAACCCGAGTAAGACCAAAGTTATGGTCTGCAAAAAGGGAGTTAAACTGGCTAAGAATGAAAAGTGGGTCATGTATGGGTCTCAGTTAGAGACGGTGAAAAAACTTGAGTATCTAGGGACGATAATGGCGAGTAATGGTAAATGGACCGAACAAATTAAAAGGGCAAAATCGAAAGGGCTAGCGGCATTGGCGAATGTTAAAGTGTTAGAGCGTAGGTTACCGAATCTTGACTACAAAGTGTATAAGAATGTGTTCAACGCCCTCATCGTTTCAAGAGCACTCTATGGAGTGGAAGTATGGGGTTTAGAGGAAGGAACGAAAACCCTGGACAGTATTGTAAGTAGGTTCGCCAAGATAATTTTGGGGCTACCTAGTTGCACGGCGAATTGTGGAGCGAGAATGTTGTGTGAGGATGTAAGCATTAGACAACATATCATAAACAGGGTCATAAAGTCTTGGATTCGTTTAAAAGCAGGTGGAGGGGGGGAAATGCTTAAGGTAGCCTACCTGCACCAAATGAAGCATCAGCAAGAGGGCTACTGGGTGGACGGGGTAAGAAGTGTACTGGAAAGATTAGGAATGGGTTATCTATGGGATAGGGACTTACAAAGAGAGGAAGGTAGGGTGTGTAAAAAAGTGTGCAGAAGGGTTAATGACGTAGAGTTGCAGGTGCTAAGGGAAGAGTGCACCAGTAGGAGAACCTTAACGGAGTTCTGCGAAATAAGGAACTTTATGAGCATAAAGCCTCAATGCCTAATGAAAAGAGAAATGAGAGGGATAATTTGGTGGTTAATGGGGGTGTATAAGAACAAAGCGTTGAGAGAAGTAGGAAAAGAGGACATTTGCCTGTTTTGTGGGAAGGTTATGGGTGCGGCGCACCTGATCAGGGAATGCAAGGAAATTAAAATGATAAGAGCAAAATTTGTAGACAAAGCAGATCTAAACAGAATAGAAAATGAAAATGAGTATCACACTTTAATTAAATTACTAAAAAGGGAATGGGGAAAGCAGGTCAATTAGCAAAATATTTTAATACCATCAGGGCAATGTGGAATAAGAAAGCGTCGGATGAGATTCAGAACAAAGATGCATGTAAATTAAGCATTCAAGTACAGGAGATGGCTTCCAAAGCTATAAATCTTGTTAAAGCCTAGGAGAGCCTATCTGTATTAACTAGGTAGCCTATACGATACTACCGTACAGCCACATATTGCTGTCTGTAGATTTTTCCTGTGAGTTTGATGGTTTTTTTTCCTTACCACAAAACTTATCAGACTCTTACAGTCAGTAAGGGCTCGATAGGGAAACAAAAGTAATTCTTTCTGTGAGGTGTCTCCCATGGAGAACTGTCAAAAAATGAAGAACACTGTGTCCACATTTATGATTAAGAAAGATCTTTGTGCAGTTTCCATCAGAAAAGTTGCCCAGTGATATTGTGAATGAAGATAACTACTGCAAAACATTATTAAGTTTTGAAATAACAAGGAAGCTATGAAATGCCGAATGGACATTTGGTTTAATTATCTAACGCCACACTGTACATTTATGTTATCTATGTGTTTATTGTCTGTATGTCACGATATGACTCTCTGAGTTAAAGTGACAATTAACAAGTAGACTTGGTTTAAATAAATAAATAAATAAATATTCCAACAGTGTCTTCCCATGGCCATCTGCCGTATCCATATACCTCGCTCTTCTCCATGTCCTAACAATCTTACGAGTAGTTTTAGCGGCGCATGTTGATATTCGCAGTCGCTCGTTCGAAATAACTCCCGCTATTCACCAGTACCGTGTAACATGACGAAAAGTTGCTCAGTCCTAGACTGGTACAGTACTCCTGTAGATTTGAGAATACATCTCATATTCAAATAATGCGGTTTCGTTTGCACGCTATGATAGGAACACCTATTAGCTGCATAAACGAACTGATGAAATAAAACTTCTCCTGATGAAATTCGAAGTGCCTGATGTATAGTCACCGCAAGAAGTACATCGTTCTGTAGGCTAACTTCTGTGAATGGTTTCGACACTACCATCACCTGACTGTAGAATATGTGACCGGAAAGTCAGTGAATATTCTAAGTCCATACGCTGCCAAAAGTTAAGTTCGTTCACTCGAACAAAAACTAAGTCGTGCTGACCACTGGTACGGCGACTAAGTTCTCCGACCGTCAGAATCTCGGCGTGTATACTGTCACTTCACGTTACGTAGTTCCGCACATGAGCAAATGCTCCGTTGTAATGATGTGACTATGTTCAGAATCGTGGCCTTTATATAGTCCAGCGAGAAATTGTTCCAGAACTTTCCATCTCGTATCTCGGCTTTTACTGGACCGATTTTAACACTTGATAGCTCAAATTTCTTCTCTTGTAATTGCCAGTAAAGGGTGCTAATTTCCTAGCGTCCATTTCTTCTCCTAAAGGAAATTCCAGAAAATATTTCTCGTGACGTATGCGGGCTCCACGTCATAAACTCACGTCACTCGCCCCTGCGATGCATGCTTCCCTCAGCACTCTTGAGTCTCCTCCGCGCGTTAATCTAACCATCCATTCCCTCAATCTCTTCAACTAATAACTCTTCTTTCCAAAATAATAATGTCAACAATGTCACGGACGTGTGAACGATCCGGGTATAGTACATGACTCTATGACCTATACATATAAGAATCCAATATGGCGATCTTCCGAAATATTTAGACGTCTCTAAATATCTATGAATCTATTATAGCAATCGAACTGTTTTTTAATGTTCATAGGGGCTATGAATATAAGTTCACCTATAGGACTTTCAATATCCTGGTGATCAGAAATCCAACATGGCGGCGACGCGAATTATAAATATTCACATGGACGTTTTTCGCGAAATTTAACCATCCTAGTGCAGTGAAATTTGGTACAGTAAATCCTTATACAAATGTTAATCCACTGGCATCTAATTAGTTTCAATTGTGTCCATAACTACAAGATGGCAGCTGTGCGAAATTTTAAAATCTCGTTTTTACTTCTTGTGTCCTAATCATGCGATTGAAGTTTGAATGCTACACGTACACAATAATCTTCATGTAACAGTACATAACTCTAGGACCTACATATATATAAATCCAACATGGCGACCATCCAAAATATTTAGTCGGTTCTTAATATCTACGGATCTATTACAGCAATCAAAATGAGATTTTGTATATTGACAGTGGCAATTAACATTAGTAGGTTATATGAAATTAGGCTATATAGTTCTTCACGGAAAAGTTGTTTTTTCTTCCATTCAGATCTTGCCGTCCTCTCTTCTTCAGAAATTCTGTATAGTCTTTGGTCTTGACCCAGTCCTGGAACCTCTTCATTTTATCTTTGGCTATGTTCTTCGCGGATCCATCTGCAAGCAACCCTTCTGTAATTTGGAACTCTCGTAGGTCCTTCTCAGTCTCCTTCAACCAGTTCGGCTGGTTTTTCTTATTGGGGGAAACAATCGAAGATTCTTTTAGTTATCCTTTTCAGGTCCGTTCTTAGGATGTGGCCATAGAAGTCTATCCTCCTTTTCTTTATTGTATCGGCAATTTATTCGGTTCTCCTATACAGGGTTTCATTGCTGATGTGCAAATGAACAATGAAGAGTTGTTCGTGGTTAATAAATTGAAATATCTTGGTATCACCCTGCAGACAACGGGTCGATCATTCAGTAATCATGTCGAAGAAAGGACATCAACAGCTATTAAAACATGTGCAGACTTAAGAACATTCACCGTTTATCGTTGAGTACGGCTTTGACACTTTTTGATGCCACAATAACACCAGTAATAATTATGGCATCGAATGTATATGGGAAAATCTAACATAGAATACAAGATTCTCGAAAGAATTGAAAAGGTGAAAGAAAGGCTCATTACACACTGTCTGTGAATAGGGAAATATGCTTCATCAAGACTTGCCTATGAACTAGAAAGAGAGACCTACTACATAGAGGACATCAGACATCAGCTAAACCTGCCATCTACTGATGCTTATCTGACCCTTCTAGCGACTAGACAAAGGAAAAGAATGGACATTGACCTGGAATTCACCGATGCAATGCAAGACGGATCACGGACAAACGCTAACGAAGAACAAAGACACAGAATTACATGACTAGCTATCCATGGCTTTCACCACAAGTTATGTAGCAATAGGAAATTTCAGCTACCAAACGAAAACTGCTTGTGTTCACTCTGCGAAAAATGTTGCGGAAGATATCAAATTAGCAAAGAATAGTTTGATGTACACGTTGTATATTGTATATGCCCTTTCGGGTGCTATTCCTATTAATAATATTTGCCGATGTACAAGAGTTCGTCATTATACAATTTTGGACCTAGAATTTTTCATGGTTTATTCCTTTACTTGATCTCCAACTTTTTCATTGGACCATTAAGTAGTTATGGACAGCGTTTTCTCAGCGAAAAGGGCTTCAAGCTTGACTACTATATTATAATGCCTTATCTTGCATTCCAGGAGAGTGATTTCTTTTTTTTGTTATAGGCTAGGTGTCTTTTGTAAGCTGGAAGTCTGTTTCCATTTTGTTTCGTCTAGATTCCATTGCTTTCTTCTCAAGACCATTCCAACTGATCCACTCTCCGAGATATTTGAAATCCCAGACAATCTCTATTTTTTGTTTACCCAGATTCAAATATGTCGGAGGTTCCTTAATGTTGGTTATTATTTTTGTCTTTCCGAAGGCGATCTTGAGACCTATCTTCTCTGCTTGCTTCAGCAGTTCGAGATACTGCTCCTTGGCTTCCTCCCATGTCTCAGCTAGTAAGGCCATGTCATCTGCGAAAACTAAACACTTGAACTTGATACCCTTGTTTGCCGATCCTACTCGGATTCCACCACGGGCTGTCTTATCCCATTCCGTGACTACTTTCTTCAAGGCACAGTTGAATAGTATGGAGGAATGTTCGTCACCCTGCCGCACATTAGTAAGCCTACTTTTCTCATTTTGCAAAAATGATGAAAAAGTAGATTTATGAGGTCGATCCGGAAAAATATGTGTCTGTCTGTCTGCACGTCTGTCGTCCTTCTGTCTGTCTGTCTATGTGTGTGTGTCCCCCTATCAACTCCTAAACACCGACAGCAGTGGCTACGCTGGCTAAACAGCAGCATTAGGTCATGGGGCTAAGCTCTCTGCTGACTCGGTAGACGCGTGGGTTCAAGCCTCACTGTCGGCCGTCCTTGAAATGGTTTTCCGTGGTTTCCCATTTTCAACACCAGGCAAATGCTGGGACGGTACCTTCTGATAGGCCACGGCCGCTTCCTTCCACATCCTTGCCCAGTTCCATCTTCATCTTCATTCATTCCATCTCTCATCCCGACGCGCAGGTCGCCCACGGGAGTCGACTAGAAAGACCTGCACTCGGCCTCTCAGGAGACCACAAAAAAAAACCTCCTAAATGGCTGCAGCTATTGAAACCAAATTTGGTAACAGTGAAGACCTATATCTCAATATCTCACAGCCATATTTGAAATTGACGTCAGTGCTACCAACTACTGGAAAATCGTAATTGAAATTTGAGCTCTATCATGGATATCTCAGAAGTTATGCGTGCAAACTATTCCAAAATTGACACACATATAAATAATAACATTACAGATTAATTTTCAGAAGTCCATACATGCTAGTGTTGCCAACATGATTCTAAGCCTGCCGATAATTCCAATTTCTTAATACATGTAACTTCTATATTATCATTTGGATTTCAACCAAATTTCTTAGGTACTATGTGTACTACAACAGATATGACTGTGCATATTCTCATGAGGCACCAGATCTGCCAACTGTTAATAACTGCTCTCTCTATGTTATAACGCTAATACCAATATATCAGAAAGCATGCAAGCCAACAGCTCTAAACTTTGCACACGTATAGTACCTGACATTCTACCTTAGTTTGATGTAACTTATATACATCAATGCTGCCAACACCATTCTAAGCCTGCTGATTGGTCCAGTTTTTAAATGCATATGACTTCTATACTAACAATTGGATTTCAACCAAAGTTCGTGTGTGCTTTGTGTACCATAACAGTTATGACTATGCGTATTCGTAAGAACCAGCACGGCTGCTAACTGTTAATAAATGCTCTCTCTATTTGTTTAATCCTAATATCAATATATCATAAAGTATGCAAGCCAACAGCTCTAATCTTTGCACATGTATAATACCTGACATTTTAGATTAATTTGGAGTAACTAATTTACCTCAGAGCTACCAACATGAATTAAAGCTTTGTGATAGTTTCAACTTTCAATTACATGTAACTTCTACACCAACCAACGGACTCTAACCAAAATTGGCACTATAATAGAACGTAATATTTCTGATTAATTCTGAGCATCACATACATGACATTGTTCCCAACATGATTTTACACGTACTGATTAATCCAATATCAAACAGCATGTAACGTCCATACTATCCATTAGATTTCACCCAAATTTTGTATGTGCATTCCGTACCTTAAGAGAAGGAACTAAGAATATAATCAGAATCACCAGGGCTGCCAACTGTAGTAAGTTACTCTATAAGGCTACTATTTCAGGTGTATTTCAAACTGCAGTACTTAGAAATGTTAGTACTGTATTATCAACTTGATTTCGACATTATTGTAGATAGGTCTATATAGATTGGCACGAATCATAAATTTTAAGAAAAGTAGGCTGCTTAGTTCGTCACGGAACTACTTGTTTTGATCTCAAAGGTGGCTGACAATTCTCCCATGAATTTAACTTTGGAAAATGCATTAGCGAGGGTTTCACTGATGAGGTTTGTTGTTTTGCCATCCAGACGTAATTCGCTAGGTACAGAAAAGGAGGGTTTCTCGATCTAGTGAGTCATACACCTTTTGGAATTCAATGAAGGAGATGACGTATGTATTTGCCCTGGATTTCTGGTAGGCTAGGAGATTCTTGAGGATCAAGATTTGTTCCCAATTGATGATCTAACCGTGATCTAGCCTTTGAGAATATCTTATATGTAGTATCAAAAGTGATTTAACCCTGTAGTTGGTCGCGTCTTTTTTATCCCCCTTCATGTGGATTGGGTGGATAAGGGTCATCTTTCCTCTTATGGCCGATAGAATGCACTCACCTTATTAGTGTTATCTTATGCGAACCATTTCCTCCAGATGTCAGGACTGTTCTATGTAGGACTCCTTTGGTTTGCCTTCCGTTGGCATTCTATACGCATCGAATTTGAAGAATGACAAGTTGATAATACGATAATTTTTTATTTTGAAGCGTTTGTAACAGCCTGTTGTGCATTATTTGAAAATGTTATTTGAACTAAAGAACAAACGGTCTGTACGCTATCTGTTGGTGCCAGTTCAGTATATTATATTAATACTTTTATTGCATTCAAGTAGTCATCGAAAATAAGGAATGAACATGTACACTAAACTTGCGCTCTGGCGCTTTGAATTGGCAACTCAAACTAACAATTGGGGCGCTGCGGTCGGTTTGGATATGTAGGGTAAAAATCCTCAATAACACGCCTTTGATATGGAACACTTTTTTATTTCTCAGTTAAAATCAGTAAATGTAGTCCCTAAAATAGTGACAGTGTTATTTTAATTGTATATATGTATAACTGTGCGATACACGTGATCTAATTTGTGTGTTCCACTGGATTTTATGTGTCAATTGCATATTATCAAGCATCGGTTGTCTGCTGGTATTTGTTTTTGAGCAGTTTGAGTCATTGCGCTGTTACGTTTAAAAGCTATATTTGAGTTTGCTCACTATGCCATAGACTCTAGAAATTATTTGCTGCTTGGTAGGGCGAAGGGATGAGTTTAACATGTATAATAACTCGGGGAAGACAGGAATTGCTTGATTTGGATGGTTAGCAGGTGGGTTTGGTGTTGAATATCGGACTGGTAGCAGGTTCTCGCAGAGTTGAAATTTACTCTGCGAAGTCAAATTAGGCCTATATGACTCGTAGTGGAATGGCTCGGATATCGCAAAGCGAGGTGACGGCGGTTGGTAGGGTTATTGGAAATGAACTAGGGATCGGGGAAGGATACCTGACTGATGAAGCTTGGCTGTCTTGGTACGGCTTGGCTCGGCGAGACTGTGTTTGGCTCTCTAGGTGCGGCTTGGCTCAGCGAAAGAGTAAACAACCCTTCCTGTCGTCAGTAAGTGTAGTGGTGAGTGGCCTAACCCACTCCTGTTGCCCGTATTTATTTGGTATCGTCACATTTCGGCTGTTGCTATTTGCATCTTTTGGAAAGTTATGAAAACTTATATCCGCAGCCCTCTTATACTTCTACATCGACTTACAGCCGTAAACTGAGCAATATAGGCTACTTTGCTTTTACTCATTTTGCACTCTATCAACGAGTAAAACTTATTACTTATGTATAAATACACGAAAAAATTACAATGATCTGCTTACCAATACAAGAAACCATATACAAACAGTCACCACGTGACAAATGTACCCTACTTGGTAAGTTTCTAATGTTTACCGCTAGATGTCATATCAGATAGCTGGAGTTGCCAATTGGTTAGTCATGATTGATTGTTTCCTTTTACAACAGAGCTCTAAGTGGTAGCGTTCAAATGCTTGTCCACACAGATGGCATACACACGTCACTGCACGATCATGGAAATATATTTTAATGCAAATAAGGTGGTGAAAACCATGCACCACTAGGCGTGTAAACACATGCCTCAACTCAATGTTGGCTGTTGTCCACATCCGGTCGATCATGGCTCCGATTCCATAAAGTTCTTGAGGTAGTCTCTTTCTTTCGCCAATGATGTTAGTAGCTTTCCGGTTCACAGATTACTCTCTGGCGTTTGGTAGAGGTAAATAGTTTCTAAGGGCTTCAACCAAGAAATGATTCTATTATACTCCTTGATAAAGTCAGTTATAACTATACCCATACATTTAGGAGAAAGTAGGCTAAGTGTCCTTTGCTTAACATCTTGTTGATGTGTAACATCTTTCCGCTCGGTTGCTGGATAGTTTTGTGGGAGTGATTTTGAAAAATGGGACGGAAGTGGATAGGAACGATCGAGCTGGCAGTGGTGGATCAAACGGATGTATGCACTGCCCGCTCGATCGATCAAACGGAAGTGTACTAGCTGGCAGTGGTGGACAACGGAAGTATGCACTGCCCGATCGATCGATTGAATGGGAGTGTGTCCTAGCTGGCAGTGGTGGATCGAACGGAAGTAAGAGACGCACTGCCAACTCGATCGATCGATCCAGCTGGCACTGGTAAGAGAAGCAATCAGCGCACGGTGTCGAAAATTGATACCATGGCTCTCGGCCATGTGGAATGTATATGACATACTGAACGGAAAACGCTCATGCGAACTCTGGTGTCAAGTGATTTAAACAAATGACATGGTACATGTTCGAAGTCTTCTTATCAGTATTTTTAAATGGTAAAATGCCATAATGTCGCCTCCGTAGCGTAGCGGTCAGCATGGTTAGCTGCCGCCACGGAGGTCCTGGGTTCGATTCCCTGCTCTGCCACGAAATTTACAAAGTGGTATGAGGACTGGAACGGGGTCTGCTCAGCCTCGGGTGTTTCAAACGAGTAGAGGGAGTTCGATTCCCACCTCAGCCATCCTCGAAGGGGTTTTCCGTGGTTTCTCACTTCGTCTTCGGGCAAATGCCGGGATGGTACTGTCCCCGTATATTCTAGAGGGGTTGGATATCCGAAGCACGGCTGGATTCGTAGACCCTGACAGCTCCGGCGAAAAATACTAGTCAAGGATCTACTTCCAACTAGTCCCTCGCGAATATACGTGGCGGAAATTACGACACAACTGTGAATTACATGAAAATTGCACTTAGCTCGTAGTAGAACACCTACCTTTATTCTCGGGGATCTCGTGGTCAGCCTCTGGACCTGTAATGGGTTTCACAGTTGCATCTCCTTATAACTAAAATAAATCATGACGACACGGCTTCTAATAAAACTAAACGATTTAATAACAAAAGAGGTAAACTATGGCTAAACGTTCCTACAATAAAATAAAAACACACTCCCATTCTCTCATCTTTACATTCACACCACTGATAGAACTGCGTTCTATGAACGCTATGATAAAATTTGGGGTAGCTTGTGTCAGTACATCAAGCTGTACAACAAATACACACCCCTGTGTATTTACATTCCTCTGGCGCGTTCCAATAAACATCTGGGCGCTCAGTGCGCGCGATCCTTGCCACGCGTCCGATGACATAACATTCACCGTTGCATTCCCAGTCCTAGCTGGTTTAAAAAGGTGCAAGCCGTGCGGTTCGAAACAGCTCTCTCCATTTGTGCGGCCTAGCCGTGGCCTTGGCTGGTAACGAGTTTTAATCAGCCCTCGCTATTCCGGCCTGGCTTACAAATCACCTCTCCATAACAATAAAAGCTGTGTTAAAATTAAACATATTCACGTCAGACAAATACGTGACCTGTACGCACATCCTACATGCTATTAACATAAAACTTCTATACACACTTCCATTTATACTCTCGCATTGTGACGTCCCAATGGAGTTCATTTCATTCACACTGAACAAGAAACAAACCACATACAGTCACATACTCATTCATACTCTAACCACTACGTTAAAACAATCCATCAACTTCCTATGCCTAACATAATATACACTCGATTGGCAAATAATGAAAGTTAACAGTACACGAATTTACAATGACGTTTATAGCATTAGCTATAGTCCTTTCAAAATATGTAGCGTCTATATTGCACCCGTTCATCCGAGGTATGCGATGATCCATCTGCCATTACATCGCATATCTGGCTTTCCAGGCCAGAGTGGAGTTAAATGAACATGAAATAAAATAAGGAATGTGTCGGAAATTCAGTTGAAATATCACAAAAGCAGAGGGTAACACGAGATAAAGTATCTCTAGGGTCGTTACGGGCTTAAATTTAATCATGATAGCAAATAGAAATGGGCGCCATCAACTGAACCCCTAGAAAACCACATCCTTTCTGGTTAAGCCTTAATTGAGACAAAGGAAAGGATTGGGAAAACAACATCATCATCAGATCACAACTAAGATAAAACAAAATTTATTTAAACTTAATCAGTCAGACAGAAAATGAACCACAAACCCTGGCTAAGAGTATGGTCGAATGTAAACGTTAGGTTGTACTATTCCTCAAAAATCGAACCATCTCTGTGCTATTTCAAAGTATTTTTCATCCACATAAAAAATAAAATTGACTAAAGTTCGCTTGAGTTCTCAGGGCCACCGTAGCACTATGTCTTTGCGTCACTGACATTTCGTGATCCCTGAGATCTAACCTTTCGTTAATTTAACATCAGTAATTTGGATGTCAAGAAATATGAATCTGTCTAACACAAAGTACCCTAAAAACACATATATTTAATTATTCACTCACTTCTATGGCTTAAATGGCACTAATCAATGTTGGAAATCCCAACAATTACTCCTAAGAATCTAACAATTAATTTATACACCATATTAAACTATTGCTGATCATTGCTTGGTTGTGAATCAAAGAAAACTTCACTATTCATTGGTCTTCACCATCTTTATCATGTCAAAAAAATTAAATGTTTCTCACATCAGTTCTCATCCCAATATTCGTTATATTCAAGTCAGAATAATAAATTTATTACCATCAGATCATCTAAATGAATATTATATTCATCAATTCATTAGATTATTCAATCATCCACACACTCTCATATCATTATCTCATTCAAATTAAATTATCTCAATCCATCCATTTAAATTGTTTAATTCATTAATTTAAGGTGCAATTCATCAATTTATTTAAATCATATCTCTTATTTAAATTAATTTAAATTCATTTAAATTTTATTAGTCATCTGCTCCTTTAATTAATTATCACCATTTTATTCATTTATTCATCAGCTGTTTAATCACCTATTAATTTATTTGATTCAGTTAATTTATTCAACTATTAATTCATCGATTTAAATTATCGAGTTTATTCACATTTTAATTCATCGGGTCAGATCATTAATATGTTTAAATTTCAGATTATTATTTCATAAATTATTATTATTATTATTATGAGAAAATCTTGGATTATCAAAATTATTTATTTATTTAATTTCCTAAAAATTGTTTAATATAGGTTATAGAACGTTGTCTTAAAAATTTTATCAGTTCCAAATTATACCTCATATTTAATTATCATGCCAAAATAATACCTTGCCTTCACAAAATCACGTTGGATCTCACTATCCAAAACTTCACCATTTAATCTCACTTTGTCAAATACCACATTTGAATACCATAATTATTCCATATAACACCATAATTATTCAGCGCACAGCATGAAACTCAAAAATATGCTAGACTGGGTTCAACAACCTCATGTCTGCCTCAAAATTATCATTGGCAATGTTGCAAACTTTCACTTGGCAACCTCCAAAAATATCTATCTAAAATACTTCACATAATCACGTTGCATGATCCACTAAAATATATAACTGGCTTCAGATGATTAACGCACACAATCTACAAGAACTGTAATTAATATGGTCATATCAAGACAACTTCTTAAACAATATGAAAATTACCTTAGTAATCGTAATCCAATTCAAGATCTGGTTTAATTCAGAGCATAAATTCTCTTATGATCCTCAGGATTTACTTCAAAGAAAAACACCAATGTGTTATATTACCTCACATCAAAAATATCTAATAATGATCTGCCTCAAAATAAATTCTGACAGTAAATAACTCATCTTACAAGATTCAATAACTTGAAATCCTTCTCAAAGGTATCAAATCACTCACAAAGAGTATCAAAAGTATCAACTGTTAAATGAGTATACTCTCAAAAGAGTATTGCAACAAATTATTGGATTGGCAAAACAAGAATTACAAAGTGTAACCCTCCTGACATTTATTTTTAATTTATTTGACAAAATTCAACTAATATGGGACTGGTAGTTTATTGTTTAATCTTCTTACGATCATAATTACACTCGGATGATAAAATGAGACCCTCGATTGGCAGGTAAGGTGAGTACCACCACACAATTACTTAGAGCAACAGGCCCCGCCTCGTAGACTATGATGATAATTCCCTAAAAACGACAGGTAAAGTGAGTGCCACCACACAGTTACTCAGAGTAAAAGGCCCCATCTCGTAGACTAATGAGTGACTGTACATGATTGGAATCAACAAGACCCTATTTGTCACATAAAAGCGATATGCATTCACTTGAGTGAATAAAATTTCAATATCACCAAACAATCCAATAAAGATAAAAAAATCCCTACTGATGAATTATACATACTCGCTAGTATGCAATGAACTGACGAAAAAATCAAATTATCCAATTGCAGATCACGAGTTCGAAACACTCGCTATAAATATCCCTAATCAAGAAATACTATCCTCACAGAAAAATATAAAGACCAAAATCCTGTCTAATAAAGTCAACCAATGGTGAGAACGTTGCATAAATATGCCTGCCATATCAAATGGTAACACCATATTTTAGCAAATGGAGTAATAAAATATTTAAGCCATGTCAAAAAATAATAGTAGCACCCCTTCTAAAATATATAAGAGTATGCCCAGTGTTCATGAAAAATCATATCAGTAATGCCATAACTCTTACAATGCCTTCATATTCCAGATGTTAATAGAATTCAAAGATCGTCGGTAATCCAAGAGTTTGTCACAGATTTCTCGCAAGATCGACGAAAACGCTGTATCACCCACTGAACTAACGCCTGACTCCATCCAAGTGAATTTGATGTCATATTTATCCTCTTCATTAGGAACCGAATCCATCGCTCTGAGATGCCATCACGTCTCCGTATCCGCCTCGCACGACATGATGAACTGAAGATTATCCATCATGGATATTGTCCAAAATCTTCCATAAAAGTTCAAAAACACAGAGTACCCCATACTCCTCGAATATGTCACGCCACTGTTCCATAAACTATTCGGTTGGCATTCGATAATAATGTTAGTCTCCACAGCGGCTGAATTGCACTGGTAGAGAAATAATGTAGCTTTAAAAGTGTACTGATTTTTCAGACACCCTGTATCTGTGTTCGTAACTAAGATAGTTCATAACTGTTCATGATATGTAACTATTATGCTGCACGTGCCACCATTCACAAAGTGCATATGCTTACATATTTTCACTTGCCAAAAGCAGTAATGTTGGAACGGCCCCCTATTCACCTAAAATATTTCGGTTCAAATGCATCATGATATATGCTGTAATGCTGCTGAAATAAGTTCAAGTCCATCTGAATGTCCATAATAAAAGTGTATAATTGTAACTGGACTGCAAAATTGGACTGTTGAAACACAAGTCCTAACATCTCAAACTTGACAAAATGTCAGAGTAATGTTCAACTCGTTGACCATCGCATGGTAACAAAATGTCGCCCACAGCACGACACGCTCCGCTTCACTGTCTTTGTGTAATATGAGGTTGAATACTGGCCTCATTATACTGCTTCGCTGTGCTGTTATACATTGAGAATGTAGCTTAAATAATGTTTCTCAATCCTAGTGTAATAGTGCTTATTGCTTCGGTAAATTGTAAGCTTGAAAAAGCATTGCTGTTTCACGTGAATATTACTGCGATGTTGAAATAACATGTGTCTGAACACCGGCTTCCTTGCTCAAGTTAACGGCTTGTATGACCTGCCCTATGGACAGCATGTGCTCCAAAAACGAACTCCGAATACTGCGTTGCAGGCCTCGCCTAGCGACTCTCTCCCGCACGTAACTTTCCGTATTGCAGTGCCTTATAAACTGTTCAATTATAGCACGATTTGATCCACTCAGCTGGACTGCTGGAATACTTCTCTTCGCTGGTGTCACTGCGTTCGGCCGTCTCGCCCTCACCTTCCACGGGACTTCCTCCTTCCTTCCGCTGTCTGACATCACAGCTCTAACCTCAACCACACTATTTCGGCTATAAAGTTATAACATAACTTAAGGAGTTGTCAAACTTTCTTCAAGTTATTATCAATAAGATTTCTTGATATTTCCTTCCCTTCTGAGGTTAGATAAGGTTTTATTCCATATTAATCTTAATAATCATCCAGTATTTCTCCCGTAATTCCATATGTTTGAGGGGTAGTGGCTCTATCTCCCTCGGCCTCCTACGTCATTTCCTACCATTCTTCTGACTCGATCTGAGCGCTATATTTTCTCCTTGCCCACAAATCTCAACTATGGCTCGATCACAACTGGCGTAGCCGATAGCCTCAACTAGGTATCGGGTACAATATACACTTGAGCCTGAGCTCCGATCTAAGAGTAGTGTCAAATACAGTGAACTGAGATCCTTAAAATCCTCTACATCTCCAGAAATAACCACCACTAGCCTCTTTTCTCTGATCTGGTGTCAAAATAGTTTAAATACATTCGACCACTAAAGGTGAAACATATGTCATTACATATTTGGGTTTAATAATCTCGATAAGTGTATAATATAACAGATGTCATTATCTATTTCCAGTTTCAATTTCAACCGTGACCCTTCATGGCCTCTCTAATCCAAAGTCGTGTATACAAAATATGGAGTACTCCCTAATCACACCTCTATGCCTTGCCAAACTTAGTTATGCCCACGCAATGACTGTACTATAAAATGCGGAACACCTCGTATGCCAACTACATACGGAATTCTATACACATAAAAACAACTATCAAAGGGTTATCACCTTCACATCTTTCAAACTGGCATTCCTTAAAAAGGGCATAATTCCTCAGCGTTGTCAAAACAATCGCTGGTCCAATGAACAATAACAAAAATTGTTAAATTTAATTTATACATCTTATCGACCTTTGAAATTTACGATACTAACCTCCTCACTTATTACTCTTGAAACGTTACTCTGTTAAGTTTAAACTGTCGTGCATACATTTAATAAAATACTGAATCTCATCTTCATACTTCTGGGTTCGACTTTAATCGAAGAAGGAATATTATGTCTACAACGTGACATGATATTACTCCTCGTAAATATTTAATCAGAACATAATATCTGTGTGTGTCCAACAAAAATCGATCACGACGAGGATATCAAACGATAACTACCCTAACGTCGGATGATAATAAATCTTACAAGAAGACTCTAGCATCAAATAAACTTAAATGACTGAAAGTTCATAGCTTTCTCCAATAAAACATACAATTAGTCATATTCGTATTCTCTCCATTCAGAACGAATGTCAATGAGTACTGACGATAGTAATCGTTTCCACGTTAAATGTTTCTTTTCCACAAGATGTCATGATATTTCACAATATATCACTACCAAACTCTTCTTCTCTTGACGTTTCTTCTCGACGGATAAAATGCCCAAATTAAACTAATAAAAATTAATTTCATGGGTAACATAGACGAAAATGTCTATCACCTGCATTCAGAATGAATTCATAAACGTCGAAAATAAGTTAATGTTCCTTAAAGGAAATGAGAAATTCTAGTTCCTCGAACAAGTAAAAATAATCTCCGTTCAGAAACTGGATTCCTAGCTAACGAAGCTAAAAGCGTCGCGAGACGATCACTACAATAAATTTCGAAGAATAAAAATGCTATAGATGGAGTGCATAAATATTGTGTCGAAATACGGATAAAGGATTTGCTCAGAAAGTGTCACTACACGCTCTAACTACAAGGTTAGTGAACATTGCTACCTGGACTCGAAATCTAGAAGATCAAGATAGAGTATTACAAAATACTCGGATGTTACATCTCCCAAAGATCTGGGCTGGATCCTAGCTCGTCTCCAAGAACTCGTGACCTCAGGAAAGGAATGAATTCCCCTACTGGAAAACAGCAAGCTCTGACCGGGATCGAACTGCGGGCCTCCAATCATCATCTTCCTTGTGACCGGGATAACCCTGGACCTCTTGATAATCTTGATGTTTCTTATTTCTCCGTCAGAGCACAGATTAATTATAACAGCGAGTATCGTCGAAAGATCTGCTTTCCAATTCGAAAGGCATTCGAAAAGGAAGTCTTGGACCTCACTCGTATAACGAACATTCATGTAGATGGAATTTGAACATAATTCCGTAGTCGCAGATGTGAATATTGAGCCCAAGTTTGACGAAAATGCACTAGAATAGAGATGTACATCAAGTCTCATGATCGCTCATTAAGTAGACATTCATGAACAGTCTCCTCTAACGAAGCTCCATCGTTGACTATACTGCTTCTATCTGCCTATACTCCTGGCGCACATAATAATTTAGTCCATAATAATCTTCATAATAGTCGACTGAATAATATTCTTCACTATGGAATACATCTCCATCCTATGTGTTGTAAAACAGTTCCACACAAGCAATGCTAACATACACTCGTACTCACTTATGGCTGTTGCAAACGCTGTAGTCGCTCGGAAAAAAGTGTCTTATCGCGCTGGATGAAATACTTTTCTCGCGCTTCACTAAACTGCTTATAATTGCTGAAATACTTTCCTCAAACTTCTGAAAGTTCGTAATACACAATATCTGATAGCAAGCTGCAATCTGTATTTGAAATAATGTCTCTGAAGTCGATCAGACCGAATTAATTGCGGCATATAAGTTCATCGCAACTTCACTTAGTTTCAAGGCGCGGTAATCTCCTAACTCTACCCTCGCATAGGTCTTGTGTCCACGAGTAACCTTCTACAAGCTCAGTGAAACACTCGGAACTCCTCTCTCTTCCTGTAACACACGTCTCACCTCTCGGACATTCAGATGATCAAGTGCCTCAATGCTTGAAACCTCCCCTCGAACTCGACCGATTCCGGCCGCCTTTTTGAGTTCCCTCTCAAATTCGCGCGGGCTCTAGCAAATCGCTTATTCCTTCCAATAGCGACCTGCTATCGACTTATAAACTATTTCCAATATTTTATTATCATATTCTTCTCTTTTCCAATATATAAATTCACTCTCTAGGGGCTTAAATGAATTAAATATCCAAAAAATGTAGCTGCTGGAACTCCTGTCTTCTCTAAAAGTTCTTCCTATTGGCAGTAAGCTCATATCCAATGGGATAATTTATAACAATATTTAAACAATTCCTGGGAATATTCGCTGTTGCTAGGTCGATTCTAAGCTTCTGGAAACTTCCATTGTGCAATACAATCACGTGACGGAATTTCCCTCCTGCTCAACGTCGCCTCACGACTGGTTTCTGCCAAGTTCCAGCCATCATATTCCTTGGTTAAACTTTATCATGGGCTTCGAAAAAAATGTATTATTCCCATTTTCATCCCTTATAATTCATTTTACGGGGGTATTCCTCTCCCATCTCAATTTAAAAAACAGTTGCAAAATTGTTTTTAACCACTTCGAATCAGGACCTTGGACATGTCACTGAACTCGAAAATGAATTATATTTTCAGCCTACTTTCTTAAAATATTTCTTCAGGTTCTTCGCGTTTTATTTTCCCAAAATGTCATTGTTCTCTTCATCATACAGCTCATAACAATTATTCCCATATACAGTCTCAATTCGGAGCGGTTTTCTTTCTTCTTTCCCTGCGTTCGTCTCGGTTATATTTATTGGACCGTTCTCCTCTTCTAGTCTTGCGTAGTGGTATTTCTGCTCTCCACCTTTTTCTCTCGTCGTCCTACCGGTGTTCCGCAATACCTTCTATACGACTGTTTCTCATTGGGTTTCTCTTTACTCGTACAGGGAATCGGATCTTCGCTCAAGTTTGAACTACTTCCGTTTCCTCCTTCCTTTTCTCTTAATTCCTTCAAGAATCGCTTTCCTTCTTGATGGCGTCCATCATAATCTTCTTTGGTC
Organism: Meconema thalassinum; assembly: GCA_946902985.2. Classification (NCBI taxonomy): domain Eukaryota; kingdom Metazoa; phylum Arthropoda; class Insecta; order Orthoptera; family Tettigoniidae; genus Meconema; species Meconema thalassinum. The sequence continues at coordinate 182,057,817 of OX336395.1, forward strand.
ATAACCTCATTTCTCTGTGGTCTATCGTGGTTCTGGTTCTGATAATTGCGGTTGTTTCGACCATTATAATTATGATTATTATACCGGTAATTATTATTGTTGTGGAAGAAACCGCTTCTTCGATTCTCCCTGATAGTTTCCTCGTCCTTGTTGTTGTTGTTGCTGATAGGGACGGCCACCAGGGAATCTCCTATACCTTGGTTCAGGTCGCCTATCTCTAAAATAGGTATTTCTCTCTGGACCTACATTTCCCTTCTCCCGTTCTTTAGGGCTTTCTGTCTGATCAATATACACAGTATTAATATCTTTATAGTCCTGACGTTGGTTTCTCGCTACGACATTGGGCGTTGGACTAGTATAATCCAATTTCCGAAGAAGTTCGTCCATGCCGGCAAATCGCTGATTCCAGACGAAATTACCAGTCTTCTCACTTCAACTGGCAACATTCGGGCAATGGCATCTATCAGCTGTGCCGTAGATAGTGGGGGTTGCAAAAACCGTGGCCGGGAATGTTGCGTTGTAAAGAAATCGGCGTAACGCGTCGGTAATGTACCCGAATACTTCCTGTAGTATACTTCTGCGCGTAAACTATTCTGCGCTTCTATGGACCAATAACGCTTCATTAGGGCTTCAGCAAACTCCTCGAAGTCCACAAATGTGTACCTGAAGGCGCAAAACCATTCAAGGGGGCCCTCTCCCATTTAGCGTTCCACTATCTTCATCTCCCGTTCTCTAGGAATGTGAGCCTCCGCAAGGTAGTCACGGATATTCCTGATATACACAATTGGGGTGTATGAATTGAGGTTGGTACATTTACGAGGTTTGTCCTCAAAATTACGGATTACCGTCACGTTTCTCTGTTGAGAATCTTGGAAACTGGGACAATATTCCCTCCTCTCTCTTTCGGGTTCTCTACTTCTATCTTCGAGTCCCTCATGGTGTCTTAACATCCTTTCTTCTGGTCTCACTCCTCTATCTCCTGTTACCATACTGAGTTTTCTACGACAATCTCCATAGTCTTCCATTTCTATCTTCTCCCTTTCTTCTATCTCCGCAATCAACTCTTTCACTTGTTTCTCTATTTCTTTCTTCATTATCTCCTTATAGACTTCAAGATCTGCCACGTCTCCTAAGCTCAGATTTTTCAATTTCCCACTAATGTATTCCTCAATATTAGTGGATTTTCCTTCCTTAATCTCATTGACGACGGTGACTACTGTATCTATCCTTTCGTCTAAACGTTTACTACGATTTTCTAACGTTTCCTTTAACGCTTGATTCTCCTCGACCGATTGATTCTTTTCGTCAACCTGTCTCTGTAATAGTTGATCAATACGCTTCCCTAGATCTGACCTAATAGACATTACATCACGATTGATCTGTAATTGCGTAATGGCAAGCTTACTCCCAACTTTACCTTGTATTAGCTTAATATGTTCTGCGCTCGACTTATCCCATTCGTCTTTCCAAATGACTACGTTATCCTTCAACATCTCGGCTATATCTAGTTCAATGTCCTCCTTTAAAATTTTATTGTGGTCTATCATCTGACTACGCAGAGTTTCAACTTTAGTTTTCAACTCGGCTAAAGAAACAATGGTCTTTAGAGAATCGTCAACAAATTGCGATCTCAAAGCACCTATACCTTCTGAACATTGTGTTTTAGATTCTTCTACTTCCTTCCTGATCTTATTAATGTCCTCCTGGAACTTATTTACATCAACAAACATAGAATTAACCTATCATCTGACTACGCAGAGTTTCAACGTTAGTTTTCAACTCGGCTAAAGAAACAATGGTCTTTAGAGAATCGTCAATAAATTGCGATCTCAAAGCACCTATACCTTCTGAACATTGGGTTTTAGATTCTTCTACTTCCTTCCTGATCTTATTAATGTCCCCTTGTACCTTATTTAGATCAACAAACATAGAATTAACCTCTGACTGTACTTTACCGATATCATTTTATACACTAGTTATTTCTGTCTGGACATTATTAACATCTATTTGCATGTTATTCACATTCTCCTGAATCTTATCTACCTTTGTTTGAACTTGGGAAACATTGTATTTCACAAGAGAAATATCATCTTTAACCAACGTGACATCATCTTTGACCAGGGCAACATCAGAATGCACACCCTTAACATCCTCCTTCAATTCAGCGGAGCTGGTCTGCAATCCCTGTAAAGAATTTTGCATAACCTGAATATCTCCTTTGAAACATTCCTCCACACCACTGACCTTACTAACCACAGTATCAAGATCTGCCTGTCGATCTTTCTTTAGCTGTTCTCTGTCCTTCTTTGCCTCGTACAATTTCCTCTGTAAGTCAATAAGATTTACTTTCAGATTCTCTTTAATCTGATTCTCCGCACCGTCTAATTTCTCAAGTTACCCTACAAACTCTCCTTCTTCTCGTTCATCAACTTATGGACATCCTCCATCGCCATCGTTGCCATTACAACAATCTCAATAATAAAAAGTTCTATAGGAATATAAACAAATAGAGCGATATAGCAACACTTTAGAGCATCCTTTTAATCCATGTATTCGGGCATCTTGTCGTCTCGCCTTTTCATTAACTTAATGCTAAATCACCAAACATTCTAATTCTAAAATACCAGTTCCTAAACGTTCGCGTGTGATTTATTTTAGATACACTACCATAAAGAACATTTACATTTATCACCATTAAACAATTAAACTTTATATTAGCATGGCTGTCAATAATCATGGGCCGGTAAATTAAAATATATTCCGATCATAGATCATTTCGAAAACGATAACCTATTACTCCTTTCTCAGGCTATCCATTAGATCTGATCTTTCGTTTGAGTGCAATTTTATTATAAACAAAGCAAATATTACATATATAATTACACTCTAGCTCGCCGCAGATGATATGGTTAATTAATCCCTTAAATTAAAGTTGAGCTGTCACCTGGATAGCTTCTAAATGGCCTCATGAAGCTATTTTCGTAGCCCCAAAATCTAGGGTGCCATCTTTCCACTGTCCCCGTATATTCTAGAAGCGGTCCGTTGGATATCCCAAGCACGGTTGGATTCGTAGACCCTGACAACTCCGGCGAAAAATACATGTCAAGGATCTACTTCCAACTAAACCCTCGCGAATATACGTGGCGGAAAATACGACACAACTGTGAATTACATGAAAATTGCACTTAGCTCGTAGTAGAACACTTACCTTTATTCTCGGGGATCTCGTGGTCAGCCTCTGGACCAGTAATGGGTTTCACAGTTGCATCTCCATATATCTAAAATAAATCATGACGACACGGCTTCTAATAAAACTAAACGATTATTAACAAAAGAGGTAAACTATGGCTAAACGTTCCTACAATAAAATGAAAACACACTCCCATTCTCTCATCTTTACATTCACGCCACTGATAGAACTGCATTCTATGAACGCTATGATAAAATTTGGGGTAGCTTGTGTCAATACATCAAGCTATACAACAATTACACACCCCCGTGTATTTACATTCCTCTGGCGCGTTCCAATAAACATCTGGGCGCTCAGAGCGTGTGACCCTCGCCACGCGTCCGATGACATAACATTCACCGTTGCATTCCCAGTCCTAGCTGGTTTAAAAAGGTGCAAGCCGTGCGGTTCGCAACAACTCTCTCCATTTGTGCAGCCTAGCCGTGGCCTTGGCTGGAAACGAGTTTTAATCAGCCCTTGCTTTTCCGGCTTGGCTCACAAATACACCTCTCCATAACAATAAAAACTGTGTTAAAATTATACAAATTCACGTCAGAAAAATACGTGACCTGTACGCACATCCTACATGCTATTAACATAAAACTTCTATACACACTTCCATTCATACTCTCACATTGTGACGTCCCAATGGAGTTCGTTTCATTCACACTGAACAAGAAACAAACCACATACAGTCACATACTCATTCATACTCCAACCACTACGTTAAAACAATCCATAAACTTCCTATGCCTAACATAATATACACTCGATTGGCAAATAATGAAAGTAAACACTAAACGAATTTACAATGACGCTTATAGCATCAGCTATAGTCCTTTCAAAATATGTAGCGTCTATATACACTTGAGTCTGAGCTCGGATCTAACAGTTGTTTCATATACAGTGAACTGAGATCCTTAAAATCCTCTACATCCCCAGAAATATCCACCACCAGTCTCTCCTCTCTGATCTGGTGTCAAAATAGTTTAAATTAATTCGACCACTCAAGGTGAAACATATGTCGTTACATATTTGGGTTTAATAATCTCGATAAGAGTATAATATATCAGATGTCATTATCTATTTCCAGTTTCAATTTCAACCGTGACCCTTCATGTCCTCTCTAATCCAAAGTCGTGTATACAAAATATGGAATACTCTCTACTCACACCTCCATGCCTTGCCAAACTTAGTCATGCCCAGGCAATGACTGTACTATAAAATGCGGAACACCTCGTATGCCAACTACATACCGAATTCTATACACATAAAACCACTATCAAAGGTTAATCACCTACACTTCTTTCAAACTGGCATTCCTTAAAAAGGGCATAATTCCTCAGCGTTGTCAAAACAATCGCTGGTCCAATGAACAATAACAACAATTGTTAAATCTTTAATTTATACATCTTAACGACAATTTGTACTTTACGATACTAACCTCCTCACTTAATACTCTTGAAACGTTACTCAGATAAGTTTAAACTGTCGTGCATACATTTATTAAAAATACTGCATCTCATTTTCATACTTCTGGGTTCGACTTTAATCGAAGAAGGAATATTATGTCTACAACGTGACATGATATTACTCCTCGTAAATATTTAATCATAACATTATATCTGTGTGTGTCCAACAGGAATTGATCACGACGAGGATATCAAACGATAACTACCATAACGTCGGATGATAATAAAGATTACAAGAACAATCTAGCTTCAAATAAATTTAAATGACTGAATGTTTATAGCTTTCTTCAATAAAACATACAATTAGTCATATACGTATTCTCTCCATTCAGAACGAATGTCTATGAGTTCTGACGATAATAATCGTTTCCACGTTAAATGTTTCTTTTCCACAAGATGTCATGAAATTTCACAATATATCACTACCAAACTCTTCTTCTCTTGACGTTTCTTCTCGACGGATAAAATGCCCAAATTAAACTAATAAAAATTAATTTAATGGGTAACATAGACGAAAATGTCTATCACCTGCATTCAGAATGAATTCATAAACGTCGAAAATAAATTACTGTTCCTTAAAGAAATGACAAAAGCTTGTTCCTCGAACAAGTAAAATTAATCTCCGTTCAGAAACTGGATTCCTAACAAACAAAGCTAAAAGCGTCGCAACGATCACTACAATGAATTTCGAAGAATAAAAATGCTATACATGGAGTACATAAATATTGTGTCGAAATATGGATAAAGGATTTGCTCAGAAAATGTCACTACTCACTCTAACTACAAGGTTAGTCTTGAAGTCTAGAAGATCAAGATAGAGTATTACAAAATACTCGGATGTTACATCTCCCAAAGATCTGGGCTGGATCCTAGCTCGTCTCCAGGAACTCGTGACCTCAGGGAAGGAACGAATTCCCCTACTGGAAAACAGCAAGCTCCGACCGGGATCGAACTGTGGGCCTCCAATCATCATCTTCCTTGTGACCGGGATAGCCCTGGACCTGTTGATAATCTTGATGTTTCTTCTTTCTCCGTCACAACACAGATTTATCATAACAGCGAGTATCGTCGAAAGTTCTGCTTTCCACTTCGAAAGGCATTCGAAAAGAAAGTCTGGGACCTCACTCGTATAACGAACATTCATGTAGATGTAATATGAACATCGTTTTGTAGTCGCTGATGTTGATGTTGAGCTCATGTTTGACGAGAATGCACTAGAATAGAGTTGTACATCAAGTCCCATGATCGGTCATTAAGTATACATTCATGAACAGTCTCCTCTAACGAAGCTCCATCGTTGACTATACCGCTTCTATCTGCCTATACTCCTGGCGCACATAATAATTTAGCCCATAATAATCTTCATAATAGTCGACTGAATAATGTTCTTCATTATGGAATACATCTCCATCCTATGTGTTGTAATACAGTTCCACACAAGCAATACTAACATACACTCGTACTCACTTATGGCTGTTGCATGCGCTGTAGTCGCTCGGACAAAAGTGTCTTATCGCGCTCGATGAAACACTTTTCGCGCCCTTCACAAAACTGCTTATAATTGCTGAAATATTTTCCTCAAACTTCTGAAAGTTCGTAATACACAATATCCGATAGCAAGCTACAATCTGTAGTTGAAATAATGTCTCTGAAGTCGATCAGACTGAAGTAATTGCGGCATATAAGTTCATCGCAACTTCACTTAGTTTCACGGCGCGGTAATCTCCTAACTCTACCCTCGCTTAGGCCTTGTCTCCACGAGTCACCTTCTACAAGCTCGGTGAAACACTCGGAACTCCTCTCTCTTCCTGTAACACACGTCTCACCTCTCGGACATTCAGATGATCAAGAGCCTCGATGCTTGGCATCTCCCCTCCAAGTCTACCGATTCCGGCCGCCTTTTTGAGTTCCCTCTCAAATTCGCGCGGGCTCTAGCAAAACTCCTCATTCCTTCCAAGAGCGACCTGCTATTACCATATTCTTCTCTTTTCCAATATATAAATTCACTCTCTAGGGGCTTAAATGAATTAAATACCCATAAAAATATAGTTTAAGGAAATCTCGTCTTCTCTAAAACTTCTTCCTATTGGCTGTAAGCTCATATCCAATGGGATAATTTATAACAATATTTAAACAATTCCTGGGAATATTCGCTGTTGCTAGGTCGTTTCTAAGCTTCTGGAAACTTCCATTGCGCAATACGATCACGTGACGGAATTTCCCTCCTGCTCAACGTCGCCTCACGACTGGTTTCTGCCAAGTTCCAGCCATCATATTCCTTGGTTAAATTTTATCATGGGCTTCGTAAAAAATGTATTATTCCCATTTTCATCCCTTATAATTCATTTTACGGGGGCATTCCTCTCCCATCTCAATTTAAAAACAGTTGCAAAATTGTTTTTAACCACTTCGAATCAGGACCTTGGACATGTCACTAAACTTGAAAATGAATTATATTTTCAGCCTACTTTCTTAAAATATTTCTTCAGGTTCTTCGGGTTGTAATTTCCCAAAATGTCATTGTTCTCTTCATCATACAGCTCATAACAATTATTCCCATAGACAGTATCAATTCGGAGCGGTTTGCTTTCTTCTTTCCCTGCGTCCGTCTCGGTTATATTTATTGGACCGTTCTCCTCTTCTAGTCTTGGGTAGTGCTATTTCTGATCTCCTCCTATTTCTCTCGTCGTCCTACCGGTGTTCCTCCATATCTTCTATACGAGTCTTTCTCATTGGGTTTCTCTTTACTCGTACTGGGAATCGGATCTTCGCTCAAGTTTGAATTACTTCCGTTTCCGCCTTCCTTTTCTCTTAATTCCTTCAAGAATCGCTTTCCTTCTTGATGGCGTTCATCATAATCTTCTTTGGTCATAACCTCATTTCTCTGTGGTCTATCGTGGTTCTGGTTCTGATAATTGCGGTTGTTTCGACGATTATAAATATGATTATTATTCCGGTAATTATTATTGTTGTGGAAGAAACCGCTTCTTCGATTCTCCTGATAGTTTCCACGTCCTTGTTGTTGTTGATAGGGACGGCCACCACGGAATCTCCTATACCTTGGTTCAGGTCACCTATCTCTAAAATAGGTATTTCTCTCTGGACCTACATTTCCCTTCTCCTGTTCTTTAGGGCTTTCTGTTTGCTGTATCTGATCCATATACACAGTATTAATATCTTTATAGTCCAGACGTTGGTTTCTCGCTATGACATTGGGCGTTGGACTAGTATTATCCAATTTCCGAAGAAGTTTGTCCATGCCGGCCAAATCGCTGATTCCTGACGAAATTATCAGTCTTCTTACTTCAACTGGCAACATTCTGGCAATGGCATCTATCAGTTGTGCCGTAGATAGTGGGGGTTGCAAAAACCGTAGCCGGGAATGTTGCGCTGTAAAGAAATCGGCGTAACGCGTCGGTAATGTACCCGAATACTTCCTGGAGTATACTTCTGCGCGTAAACTATTCTGCGCTTCTATGGACCAATAACGCTTCATTAGGGCTTCAGGAAACTCTTCGAAGTCCACAAATGTGTACCTGAAGGCGCAAAACCATTCAAGGGGGCCCTCTCCCATATAGCGTTCCACTATCTTCATCTCCCGTTCACTAGGAATGTGAGCCTCCGCAAGGTAGTCACGGATATTCCTGATATACTCAATTGGGGTGTATGACTTGAGGTTGGTACATTTACGAGGTTTGTCCTCAAAATTACGGATTACCGTCACGTTTCTCTGTTGTGAATCTTGGAAACTGGGACGATATTCCCTCCTTTCTCTTTCGGGTTCTCTACTTCTATCTTCGAGTCCCTCATGGTGTCTTAACATCCTTTCTTCTGGTCTCACTTCTCTATCTCCTGTTTCCATACTGAGTTTTCTACGACAATCTCCATAGTCTTCCATTTCTATCTTCTCCCTTTCTTCTATCTCCGCAATTAACTCTTTCACTTGTTTCTCTATTTCTTTCTTCATATCCTCCTTATAGACTTCAAGATCTGCCACGTCTCCTAAGCTCAGATTTTTCAATTTCCCACTAATGTATTGCTCAATATTAGTGGATTTTCCTTCCTTAATCTCATTGTATCTATCCTTTCGTCTAAACGTTTACTACGATTTTCTAACGTTTCCTTTAACGCTTGATTCTCCTCGACCGATTGATTCTTGTCGTCAACCTGTCTCTGTAATAGTTGATCAATACGCTTCCCTAGATCTGACCTAACAGACATTACATCACGATTGATCTATAATTGCGTACTGGCATGCTTACTGTCAACTTTACCTTGTATTAGCTTAATATGTTCTGCGCTCGACTTATCCCATTCGTCTTTCCTAATGACTAGGTTAGCCTTCAACATCTCAGCTATATCTATTTCAATGTCCTCCTTTAAAATTTTATTGTGGTCTATCATCTGACTACGCAGAGTTTCAACGTTAGTTTTGAACTCGGCTAAAGAAACAATGGTCTTTAGAGAATCATCAACAAATTGCGATCTCAAAGCACCTATACCTTCTGAACATTGTGTTTTAGATTCTTCTACTTCCTTCCTGATCTTATTAATGTCCCCCTGGACCTTATTTACATCAACAAACATAGAATTAACCTATCATCTGACTACGCAGAGTTTCAACGTTAGTTTTCAACTCGGCTAAAGAAACAATGGTCTTTAGAGAATCGTCAACAAATTGCGATCTCAAAGCACCTATACCTTCTGAACATTGGGTTTTAGATTCTTCTACTTCCTTCCTGATCTTATTAATGTCCCCTTGGACCTTATTTACATAAAAAACATAGAATTAACCTCTGAATGTACTTTACCGATATAATTCTGTACACAAGTTATTTCTGTCTGGACATTACTAACATCTATTTGCATGTTATTCACATTCTCCTGAACGTTATCTACATTTGTTTGAACTTGGGCAACATTGGATTTTACAAGAGAAACATCATCTTTAACCAACGTGACATCATCTTTGACCATGGCAACATCAGAATGCACACCCTTAACATCCTCCTTCAATTCAGCGGAGCTGGTCTGCAATCCCAGTAAAGAATTTTACATACCCTGAATATCTCCTTTGAAACATTCCTCCACACCACTGACCTTACTAACCACAGTATCAAGATCTGCCTGTCGATCTTTCTTTAGCTGCTCTCTGTCCTTCTTTGCCTCGTACAATTTCCTCTGTAAGTCAATAAGATTTACTTTCAGATTCTCTTTAATCTGATTCTCCACACCGTCTAATTTCTCAAGTTACCCTACAAACTCTCCTTCATCTCGTTCATCAACTTACGGACATCCTCCATCGCCATCGTTGCAATTACAAAATCTCAATAATAAAAAGTACTATAGGAATATAAACAAAGAGCAATATAGCAACACTTTAGAGCATCCTTTGAATCCATGTATTCGGGCATCTTGTCGTCTCGCCTTAACATTAACTTAATGCTAAATCACCATACATTCTAATTCTAAAATACCAGTTCCTAAACGTTCGTGCCTGATTTATTTTAGATATACTACCATAAATAACGTTTACATTTATCACCATTAAACAAGTTAGCTTTATATTAGCATGGCTGTCAATAACCATGGGCCGGTAAATTAAAATATATTCCGATCATATATCATTTCGAAAATTATAACCTATTACTCCTTTCACAGGCTATCCATTAGATCTGATCTTTCTTTTCAATGCAATTTTATTAAAAACAATGCCAATATTACCTATATAATTACACTCTAGCTCGTCGCAGATGATATGGTTAATTAATCCCGTAAACTTAAAAGTTCAGCTGTCACCTGGATAGCTTCTAAATGGCCTCATGAAGCTATTTTCGTGGCCGCAAAGTCTAGCGTGCCATCTTTCCACTGTCCCCGTATATTCTAGAGGCGGTGCGTTGGATATCCCAAGCACGACTGGATTCGTAGACCCTGACAGCTCCGGCGAAAAATACTAGTCAAGGATCTACTTCCAACTAAACCCTCGCGAATATACGTGGCGGAAATTACGACACAACTGTGAATTACATGAAAATTGCACTTAGCTCGTAGTAGAACACCTACCTTTATTCTCAGGGATCTCGTGGTCAGCCACTGGACCTGTAATGGGTTACACAGTTGCATCTCCTGATATCTAAAATGAATCATGACGACACGGCTTCTAATAAAACTAAACGATTTAATAACAAAAGAGGTAAACTATGGCTAAACGTTCCTACAATAAAATAAAAACACACTCCCATTCTCTCATCTTTACATTCACGCCACTGATAGAACTGCATTCTATGAACGCTATGATAAAATTTGGGGTAGCTTGTGTCAATACATCAAGCTGTACAACAATTACACACCCCCGTGTATTTACATTCCTCTGGCGCGTTCCAATAAACATCTGGGCGCTCAGAGCGCGCGACCCTCGCCACGCGTCTGATGACATAACATTCACCGTTGCATTCCCAGTCCTAGCTGGTTTAAAAAGGTGCAAGCCGTGCGGTTCGCAACAACTCTCTCCATTTGTGCGGCCTAGCCGTGGCCTTGGCTGGAAACGAGTTTTAATCAGCCCTCGCCATTCCGGCCTGGCTCACAAATACACCTCTCCATAACAATAAAAGCTGTGTTAAAATTAAACAAATTCACGTCAGACAAATTCGTGACCTGTACGCACATCCTACATGCTATTAACATAAAACTTCTATACACACTTCCATTCATACTCTCACATTGTGACGTCCCAATGGAGTTCATTTCATTCACACTGAACAAGAAACAAACCACATACAGTCACATACTCATTCATATTCTAACCACTACGTTAAAACAATCCATCAACTTCCTATGCCTAACATAATATACACTAGATTGGAAAATAATGAAAGTTAACACTAAACGAATTTACAATGACGCTTATAGCATCAGCTATAGTCCTTTCAAAATATGTAGCGTCTATATACACTTGAGCCTGAGCTCCGATCTAACAGTTGTGTCATATACAGTGAACTGAGATCCTTATTATCCTCTACCTCCCCAGAAATATCCACCACCAGTCTCTCCTCTCTGATCTGGTGTCAAAATAGTTTAAATAAATTCGACCACTCAAGGTGAAATATATTTCGTTACATATGTGGGTTTAATAATCTCGATAAGAGTATAACATAACAGATATCATTATCTATTTCTAGTTTCAATTTCAACCGTGGCCCTTCATGTCCTCTCTAATCCAAAGTCGCGTATATAAAATATGGAGTACTCTCTACTCACACCTCTATGCCCTGCCAAACTTAGTCATGCCCACGCAATGACTGTACTATAAAATGCGAAACACCTCGTATGCCAACTAAATACGGAATTCTATACACATAAAAAACACTATCAAAGGATTATCACCTACACTTCTTTCAAACTGGCATTCCTTAAAAAGGGCATAATTCCTCAGCGTTGTCAAAACAATCGCTGGTCCAATGAACAATAACAACAATTGTTAAATCTTTAATTTATACATCTTAACGACCTTTGGACTTTACGATGCTAACCTCCTAACTTATTACTCTTGAAACGTTACTCAGATAAGTTTAAACTGTCGTGCATACATTTAATAACAATACTGCATCTCATCTTCATACTTCTGGGTTCGACTTTAATCGAAGAAGGAATATTATGTCTACAACGTGACATGATATTACTCCTCGTAAATATTTAATCTTGACATTATATCTGTGTGTGTCCAACAAGAATCGATCACGACGAGGATATCAAACGATAACTACCCTAACGTCGGATGATAATAAATCTTACAAGATCAAACTAGCTTCAAATAAATTTAAATGACTGAAAGTTCATAGCTTTCTTCAATAAAACATACAATTAATCATATTTGTATTTTCTCCATTCAGAACGAATGTCTATGAGTTCTGACGATAATAATCGTTTCCACGTTAAATGTTTCTTTTCCACAAGATGTCATGATATTTCACAATATATCACTACCAAACTCTTCTTCTCTTGACGTTTCCTCTTGACGGATAAAATGCCCAAATTAAACTAATAAAAATTAATTTAATGGGTAACATAGACGAAAATGTCTATCACCTGCATTCAGAATGAATTCATAAACGTCGAAAATAAATTACTGTTCCTTAAAGGAAATGACAAAAGCTTGTTCCTCGAACAAGTAAAAATAATCTCCGTTCAGAAACTGGATTCCTAACAAACGAAGCTAAAAGCGTCGCAAGGCGATCACTACAATAAATTTCGAAGAATAAAAATGCTATAGATGGAGTACATAAATATTGTGTCGAAATATGGATAAAGGATTTGCTCATAAAATGTCACTACACGCTCTAACTACAAGGTTAGTGAACATTGCTATCTGGTCTCGAAGTCTAGAAGATCAAGATAGAGTATTACAAAATACTCGGATGTTACATCTCCCAAAGATCTGGGCTGGATCCTAGCTCGTCTCCAGGAACTCGTGACCTCAGGAAAGGAACAAATTCCCCTACTGGAAAACAGCAAGCTCCGACCGGGATCGAACTGTGGGCCTCCAATCATCATCTTCTTTGTGACCGGGATAACCCTGGACCTCTTGATAATCTTGATGTTTCTTCTTTCTCCGTCACAGCACAGATTCATCATAACAGCGAGTATCGTCGAAAGTTCTGCTTTCCACTTCGAAAGCCATTCGAAAAGAAAGTCTTGGACCTCACTCGTATAACGAACATTCATGTAGATGGAATATGAACATCGTTTTGTAGTCGCTGATGTTGATGTTGAGCTCATGTTTGACGAGAATGCACTAGAATAGAGTTGTACATCAAGTCTCATGATCGTTCATTAAGTAGACATTCATGAACAGTCCCCTCTAACGAAGCTTCATCGTTGACTATACCGCTTCTATCTGCCTATACTCCTGGCACACATAATAATTTAGTCCATAATAATCTTCATAATAGTCGACTGAATAATGTTCTTCACTATGGAATACATCTCCATCCTATGTGTTGTAATACAGTTCCACACAAGCAATGCTAACATACACTCGTACTCACTTATGGCTGTTGCATGCGCTGTAGTCGCTCGGACAAAAGTGTCTTATAGCGCTGGATGAAACACTTTTCTCGCGCTTCACAAAACTGCTTATAATTGCTGAAATACTTTCCTCAAACTTCTGAAAGTTCGTAATACACAATATCTGATAGCAAGCTACAATCTGTAGTTGAAATAATGTCTCTGAAGTATATCAGACCGAAGTAATTGCGGCATATATGTTCATCGCAACTTCACTTAGTTTCAAGGCCCGGTATTCTCCTAACTCTACCCTCGCATAGGCCTTGTCTCCACGAGTCACCTTCTACAAGCTCGGTGAAACACTCGGAACTCCTCTCTCTTCCTGTAACACACGTCTCACCTCTCGGACATTCAGATGATCGAGAGGCTCGATGCTTGGCATCTCCCCTCCAAGTCAACCGATTCCGGCCGCCTTTTTGAGCTCCCTCTCAAATTCGCGCGGGCTCTAGCAAATCGCTTATTCCTTCTAATAGCGACCTGCTATCGACTTATAAAATATTTCCAATATTTTATTATAATATTCTTCTATTTTCCAATATATAAATTCACTCTCTAGGGGCTTAAATGAATTAAATATCCATAAAAATTTAGTTGCTGGAACTCCCGTCTTCTATAAAACTTCTTCCTATTGGCTGTAAGCTCATATCCAATGGGATAATTTATAACAATATTTACACAATTCCTGGGAATATTCGCTGTTGCTAGGTTGATTCTAAGCTTCTGGAAACTTCCATTGCGCAATACAATCACGTGACGGAATTTCCCTCCTGCTCAACGTCGCCTCACGACTGGTTTCTGCCAAGTTCCAGCCATCATATTCCTTGGTTAAATTTTATCATGGGCTTCGAAAAAATGTATTATTCCCATTTTCATCCCTTATAATTCATTTTACGGGGGCAGTACCTTCTTCCAGGCCACGGCCGCCTCCTTCCCTCTTCCTTGCCTATCCATCCTGACCATCCATTACCTTCCCTCATGAGGCCCCTGTTCGCTTTGCAGGTGAGGCCGCCTGGGTGTGGTGCCAATCACACCTCACCAGTTGTATCCACTCCGATTAGATATTCCCCGCTCTAGGACACTGCCCGTCGAGGCGGTAGTGGTGAGTTCCCTCGCTGAGTCCGTGGGTTCCACCAACCAGGAGGGTAAACGACTAAGAAGGAAGAAAGAAGAAGGAGAAGAAAAATAATGCCTTAATATCAAACATTGTAAGTAGTCGGCATTGCATTGGCATAAGGCATTTTAAACTCAATGTCACTCAGGAACATTATCGAAACAAGCAAAAATATAAATGGAACTTAATTCCGTAATGCAGTAGTTTGAACGTGGAAATAAGTCACCATCTTGTGCACGATATTTCCGTAGTAGAAATAGCCGTAGGGTTATTGCGTATGACTGTGAATCTTGAGATATTGGGTTCGATTCCTGGGCGGGGTAGATATTTTTGCTACCAGATTATAATTTTAAACGATATTTATCATATCAATATGACTCATGTTAACAGAATCCATATGAAATTACGTGTTGGTCTGTGAATCAAGAGGACCTGTTTATATGGAATTGAAGGTTATGAGCGGTGTCGCGTCTATTAATCTAGTTGATCCATATCGTATTCTTTATTTAGCCTAGTGCTGGTGGAAGCTACAAATCATCTAATAAAATGAGTTCCGTGTTATAAACTACAATATCTGTAAAACACTCCCTTTTACAATAGATTAATATTTGTGCCAATAATACTGTAAAATACCGGTGAATCAACAATTTCACGTGAGGTTTCTTCTATGTCAGATGTTACACATCATATGCGACTACTGTAAGGCTCGTATTTTTTTAAAATATATTTAGTGACCGTCTTTCTCATATTCAAGAATTTTTGTGTATTGCTTTCCGTTCGTTGTGACTGCCATTTGTCCCATGCTTCCTTCCTTCCTTTGTTTTCACTAGGTCGTCACATTCTTCTGACCACCAAACATGTCTTTTGACTTTTGTTATAGGGGCTAATTGTTCGGCTTTTGATAATAGGTTCCCTTCCATTTGATCCCAATCTTGGTTGTGTATATCCTTTGTTGCAAGATAGTATTCTTGTATTTCAATAGAAACCATATTACAAGCGGCTTCGGTGGCGTAGTCGGTAGCATGCTGAGCTTCTATGCCCAAGATAGCGGGTTCAAACCTGGCCGAAGCCGTCGGATTTTTTAAGAGCGTTAAAAATCCCTCAGTATGCCTTCCTTCTGAGGGGAAGTAAAGCCAGCGGTCCCATGTCATAGATTTATGGCATGTTAAGGAACCTTCCACTAATTGCACCTGGGTGAAGCTAAATTGGATAGGTTGATAATCTAAACAACGCTCTTTGGTTTCTACGTTCGTTGCCAAGAGCCGACTGCGGTGGCGTCTAGTAGCTAAGTTCTGAACTTGGCCTAGTAGTCGTTGACGGTGGCGCTTGGCGGCAAAAGTAGGAACTATTTGAAAAATTCTAAGTTGCAGTACTTAAATTTAAAAAAACTGATAACACACACTATTACTGTCATCACAATTAACACCGGTTATCAGACAGATTCTACACACACCCAAAGTACACGGGGCTAAATGACCGCGTTGTCGCAGCCCCTTAACTTAAGAACCAACCGACCAAACCATATTACATTTGCACAACAAACTTGAATGATAAAGGTGACGGTCTCCAGAAAGTAGCATGACAAAACTTTACACTACAAAGGAAAAATGTGAGTAGATCGAGAAATATCGATGTTTAGCCTATTTTCATTTTATGAAGAAACAAGCTGTACCCGGCATGCGTTGCAATGCCAATCAAAGAAAGTGTTGGCGTTGAAATTCTGTTTCTTGAAGTGCTTTTGGATACACAACATGTTAACTGCCTCTAAGCTATCGTAAAATGGATTTTCTAATTTAGAACCATTCGTGGAAGCGTTCACAACAACTTTCAAAAGTTTCATCGCTGTCACTCATTTGTTGAATCTACTCGTACGCTACCTGTTGTGAAATGGATTTACTAAGTCGACACCCTTCCCTGTCGTGTACACAATAACAGATCAATGATTCATCGCAATCGGATGAATTGTATATGCACGTATAGGGGTTTTTGTTTAAACGATTCGTGCGCTGTCACTCATTTGTTGAATCTACTCGTGCGCTACCTATTGAGAAATGTATTACTAAGTCGAAGCCCTTCCCTGGCGTGTACACAATAACTCATCAAGGTTTCATCGCAATCGAAGAATGTTATATGAACGCAATAGGGGATTTTGTTGAAACGCTTCGCGCGTCGTCACCCATTTGTTGCATCTACTCTTGCGCTACTTTTTGTGAAATGGATTTACTAAGTCCCCTTCCCTGGCGGGTACACAAAAACTGATCAATGTTTCATCGCAATCGGATGAATAGTATACGAACGCATACCTGATTTTGTTTAAACGATTCGCGCTCCGTCACTCATTTGTTGAATCTACTCGTGCGCTACCTACTGTAAAATGTATTTTTTAAGTTAGAAACCGTCACGTAAGTGTCCACAACATCTCACCCAAGTTTCATCGCTATCGGACTAATGGGATATGAAGACATAGGGGAGTGTATTGAAACGCTCCGCGTGTCGTCGTTCATTTGTCGAATCTACTTGTGTGCTACCTACTGTGAAATGTATTTACTAAGCCAGAAACCTTCCTTGGAGTGTCCACCATATTTCACCCAAGTTTCACCGCTAACGGCAGAATGGTATATGTCCTTATACGGGACTTTGTTGAAACGCTTCGCGCGTCGTCCCTCATTTGTTGAATCAACTTGTGCGCTGCATATTGTATAGGGGATTTACTAAGCCAGAAATTTTCCATGACGTGTACACAACATCTCACCCAAGTTTCATAGCTACGGACGAATGGTACAAGTATGCATACGGGACTTGGTTGAAACGCTTCGCGTGTCGTCGCTCATTTGTTGATTCTACTCTTGCGCTACATATTGTAATATGGATGTACTCAGCCAGAAACCTTCCCTGGAGTGTACACAACATCTCACCCAAGTGTCATCGCAATCGGATGAATGGTATGTGAACGTATACGGGACGTTGTCGAAACGCTTCGCGCGTAGTCACTCATTTGTTGAACATAAACGTGCGCTTCGTATTGTAAAATGGATTTACTTAGCCAGAAACCTTTCCTGGAGTGTACACAACAATTCACCAAACATTTATCACTATCAGACGAATGGTATATGACTTATACGGGGCTTTGTTGAAACGCTTCGCGTGTCATCGCTCATTTGTTGAATCTACTGGTGCGCTACCTATTGTAAAATGTATGTACTAAACCAGAAACCTTCCCTGGAGTGTACACAACATCTCACCCAAGTTACATCGCTATCGGATGAATGGTATATGAAATTATATGGAACTTTGTTGAAACGCTTCGCGCGTCGTCGCTCATTTGTTGATTCTACTCGTGCTCTACCTATTTTTAAAGGGATTTACTAAGCTAGAAACCTTCCCTGGAGTGCACACAAAATCTCAGCCTTGTTTCATCGCTATCGGACGAATGGTATATGAACGCAAAAGTGACTTTGTTGAAATGCTTCGCGCGTCGTAGCTCATTTGTTGAATCTACTCGTGCGCTGCCTATTGTAAAGTGGATGTACTAAGCCAGAAAATTTCCCTGCAGTGTACACTACATTTTACGCAAGTTTCATAGCTATCGGACGAATGGTATATGAATGCATACGGGACTTGGTTGAAACGCTTTGCGTGTCGTCGTTCATTTGTTGAATCTACTCGTGCGCTATCTACTGTGAAATGTATTCACTAATTTTGAAACCTTCACGTAAGTGTACACAACATCTCACCCAAATTTCATCGCTATCGGACGAATGGTATATGAACACATACGGGACTTTGTTGAAATGCTTCGCGCATCGTCGCTCATTTGTTGAATCTACGCGTGCGCTACCTATTGTAAAATGGATTTACTAAGTCAGAAACCTTCCTTGGAGTGTACTCAACATCTCACCCAAGTTTCATCGCAATCGGACGAATGGTATATGAACGCATAGGAGACATACATACCCACCCACAGACAAACTATCACGTTACATTGATTTTTATATATATAGATAGGCTTATGAGATCACCTTTTGTCCGTGTGTGTGTGTGTGTGTGCGTATGTGTATGTGTATGTGTGTCCCGAATAACTTCTAAACCGCTATAGCGATTCCAATGAAACTCGGTAAGGTCATTGCATCATTTTGCCCAACCGTGACCGTGCCCTTCAACATGTTATTACGTGTCACCAATCCAACATGGTGACTGTGCGAAATATTTCAGTAGCTTTCAATATCTCCGAAACTATTACCACTATCACCCTGGTAGTTTGTACGGTGATAAATGACACTACTAGAAGTTCACCTATGAGACTTTCAAAACCTTGGTAACTACGACACCAACATGGTGGCCAAGCTACTTTGAGACTTTTAAATAAACTTTTCTCGCGATGTAATCTTCCAAACGCAATGAAACGTGGTATAGCCAATGTTTATACACATTGTAATGCACTGGCAGCTAATTTAGTTCAATTGTGTACATGAACTCAAAATGGCGGCTGTGCGAAATATTTCACCAGCATTCTATATCTGCGAAACTATTACTCATATCACCCTGAATGTTTGTACGGTGATAAAGGACACTACTACACGTTTATCTATGTAATGTTTAGAAACCTGTCAAGTACAAAACGAACTTGGCGGCCAAGCGTAGTTGAAGCATTTTAATAGAATTTTCTCGCGATTTAACCATCTGAGCGCAGTGAAATATTGCACATTAAAAGTTTATACAAATTGTAATTCACTGGTATCCAATTTAGTTCAATTGTTTAAAATTAAGTTTTCATTTCTTGTGTCGTAATCATGAGTAATTCAAAGTGAAAGTTTGAATAATGAACCTACGCAATAATTTTCCTTTAATGGTACATAACTCTATGGCCTATACGTATAACAATCCAACATGGCGACCATCTGAAATATTTAGACGGTTCTCAATATCTACGAATCTTTTACAGCAATCAAACTAAAACTTTTTATGTTCATAGAGGTTATGAACATACGTTCACCTATAGGACTTTCAATAACCGGGTGAACACAAATTCAACATGGCGGCGACGCGAAGTATACATATTTAAATGGGCGTTTCTCGCTAATAAAACATCCGAGTGCAGTGAAATGTGGCACGGTAATTGCTTATACAAATTAATGTTAATCCACTGGCATCTAATTTATTTCAATTGCTTTCATATCCACAAGATGGCAGCTTTGCGAAATTTTAAAATCTCGCATTTACTTCTTGTATCCTAATCATGCGATTGAAGTTTTAATACTACACCTACACAATAATCATCATGTAATAGTACATAACTCTAAGTCCTACATATACAAAAAACCAACATGGCAAACCATCCAAAATATTAGACGGTTCTCAATATCTACCGATCTATTACCGCAATCTAACTGAAATTTTGTATGTTGATAGAGCAATTAACATAAGTATACTTTTGTTCTTCACGGAACTACTTGTTAGATTTGAGTGCCATCTGTTAGCCTGTTGTTTCAGAATGTTTTAAAAATTTCCAACATTATTATTGCGCCTATTCTCTCAGTATGAATGGTCTTATACATATATTAATCAGCTCAGAATTAATAATAGTAGACTAATAAGTTCCGGCCAGAATAAATCAGAATTGGAAATATCCTAGCTTTTGCACATTGACAGGTGAAAATGCTATCGATATCAAACATGAAAAGTGTAGGTTTGCTTTCATTGAATGTCTTATTTTGCTCCCCGCACAAAGCAAAAAGCAAAAACAGACACATGACGAAAGCAGAAAGCAAACAGCAAAATTCAAAAACAAAAGCAGAAAACAAACAAAAAGCAAAATTCAAAAGCAAAAGAAGAACGCAAACACAATATCAAAAACAAAACACAAAAAAGAAAAATTCAAAACAAAAACCAGAAAAACAAAGCAATATTATAAAAAAACAAAAGCAGAGAACAAACACAAAAACAAAAACAAGAAACACAAATCATAAGGCAACATTTAAAAACAACAGCAAAAACAGAAAACAAACTCAAAATATAAAAAACAAAACAAAAAGAAAATTCAAAAAAAGAAAACAAAAATGCAAAATTCTAAAAAATATTAGGAACAGGAAACAAACACGAAAACAATTAACACAAAGCAAAGAGAAAAATTCAAAAACATAATCAAAGGCAAAAAAACACAAAACCAATAACAAAAAATAATCAAAGGCAGAAATAAACCACAAAACCAATAACAAAGACACAAAACAAAGAGCAAAATTCAAAAACTGATGCAAAAGCAGAACACAAACACAAAATAAAAACAAAAGAATGCAATATTTGAAAACAAAAGCAAAATCAGAAACAAACACAAAACTGAAACAAAAATCACAAAACAAAAAGCGAAATTCATAAACAAAAGCAGAAAACAATAAAATAAAAACAAAAGCAAAACCGGAAAACAAACACAAATCCAAAAACAAAACACAAAGCAAAAATAAAAATAATATTGCGTGTGTGCATCTACAATGCTCGGCGATATTCGAGCGTGTCAACGTCTTCTCGAACTGATTTCTTAAAACTGTCGCTATTCTCTGAAGTTTTAACTCAATACGACTCGACAGTTTGCTACTGGCTGTATTTGGGCTAATATATTCGCCCGCTAGGTAGGCTGTAACTAGGGTGATAAACTCGCCACTAGCTAGTTCGTAACCTGCCGCCTCAGTATTTGAATGGAGATTGTTGGAAGAAATGAAAACTTAAAAACACTAACTTATAGTGGGCGATGTATTGAAGATAGAGATATGCTCTCTGGGACATTTTTGAATAACTTTTCATGCTGAACAATTCTTACACTCAGAGTATAAACTATAGATATTTTTAACGGTTTGCCCAGCGTAAGCTTAAAAAACGCAAGGACGCCATGTATTATGTTCGACTTTTTCACTGAAATCCTTACTGCACGGCTTCCTTTGATAATAAATAAATTATTTTCTACAGAAATCTTCCTCAAGATATCCTTTACAGAATGGTGAAAACCGCATCAAATCTATCAAGAGGTTCACTCGTGACATCCATAAACGACGGTAGTGACACTCGAGCACAGTAACAGAAGAGAGAGAGAGAGAGAGAGAGAGCGTTGCAGCAGAGAGATAAAACGATATCATCACCTTCACTGTAACACTTTTTCAAGAACGTCCCTGTAGGCTATTCCAACAATTTATTTGACGTTGTCAAGTCAAAAATTAGAAAACAACAAAAACAAAATCAAAATCGCTATTAGTTCAGATTTGATTCCCCTCATTCCCCTCCGGAAGCAAATCGTAGTTACGTCACTGGAAGGGACATCACAGGAGTTGAACCCAAGTCCTACTGGGAGACCACGAGAGCCGACATCAGCGTATAATAATTGCATTCTTTAAGAATTAAATGTATATACTGTGCCCGTTCGCCACCTTTACACGATGGCAAGCTACTGGGCACTGATGGGTCGCCATGCACATATGTGAAATTTGAGAATAATGCGAGCATGATAGGGACGTTGGAGTCTTCCTCATTAGATAAATGCAACATTGTCCTCAAATTCCACGCGAGGAAGTGGGAAGATAGGATATCACACATCAGAAGCACGAATTTGTTTAAGATAAACTGTAGCGAACATATATTTTCCATGGACTGTAGTAGAACATAATAAAAATAACCTTCTTACGATCTGTAGGGGAAATATCTACTTAAAAAGACACTTCTGTGGAAAGAAAACATTCTAAATTCTACCCCTACTGTCGGTCTATTCCGAAAATAATTGATTAATTAATTAAATAATTTATTTTATTATTATATAATTTGGAGTCCTGAATATGACCAAGTCATGTTGAATGTGGACAAGTCACGATTCAGAATGACCTGACAAACCAGACCGATTAAATTGATCCACTAAACCATGTGGAATGCTAAAAAATGCGCTTCGCAAAAATGCGCTAGAATAAACAAATAATCAACATGCGCTACAAAAGTGCGCTCAAAACTGAAATGATGATGCCAAAACCATCGCTACAATAACCATAATTCATATAATTATTTGCAATATTTACATTATCATCACAGACTTCAATCAACTCTGGTTGGCAATCCTTCTGTCTCATATGTGATCAAAATTCCTATTTTTATTTCTTACTGCTCAAAATAAGCATATGTGAGCGTCAAATATTCTTGATCCATATAGATGGCTATTACTTTAGATATCAACCTGTCTGTTATCAACAAATGTTATTTTCATTAACTGCCTTCAGGAGCGATCAGCTATCGCATAATTCACAACATCAACTATATTCGATTCTGTTTTCGTATTTCCCAACTTGATTCCAATAACATATTATTAACCTCATTAGGATGGTATTGCGCTTTAAGGGGAGAATGAATGGCCTATCCCGCTAATGTTAAATTTGCTAATTTCATGACCCATTTTCTCAAGAACTACTTCATGCAAAGTGGTGAAACTTTTGCAGATTATTTATACATGCTTTATGTACTTACCCATCTAGTTTTATTGACATACACATTCTAGGAGTCGGGATAGATTTTTTTTCTCCATTTCATTTTTTTCACACCTGTTTGTGTCAAATTATTGTACACTTTTCTTCAAATATACAAGCTATCTCTACAATTCTAGAGGTATGGTATTACACGGGTATTCTACATGAACAGTGAAACAATCAAGAGTATATCTACTATAGAACCGGAGATAACGGGTCATTTGTCTGAAAAAAGTTAGTTTTTCAGAAATGACAATTAAAAATTAATTTAGATTGTACCTCACTTTTCAATGGGGACAACATCTAAAATGCGCCGGCAGCGTAGTCTTCATCTCCTACATTGTCCGAGTGCATCCTCTTCTTCCTCCTGAAAGACCTTGCATCCCTGGACACTTTTTGGGCCAGTAGCTCTGCCTTGTCGACTCGCTCCTTGTCCAGTTGTTTCACTATGGCTGGTGTATTCCAACCAGTCTTCACTCTTAGCTCCTCCAAGACATTCAGTCTACCAGTATTGCCTTCATTAAAAGTGATGGCAGCAGCACTCACACCAAATTTCATTGTATGGTACCCCACAAATATATTTTTAGGTACTCTTGACAACACTACATTTTTGAATGACTCATTCATGTTTTGTGTTTTCCCTGCCAGACATTTCTTCAGTAGGTCTGGATTTGCCAAATCTCTATTAATTCGCTTTATAGCCAACATACCAGCCTCAGGTATGGAGGTCTTGTGGGTAAACGTATCGAAAATACCAGCTGCAGCAGCTTTTTTTGTATTTACACCACTCGCCGGGACAATGTTTCTTTTTCCAGGAGGAACTTGAAGGAGTAGCAATGTGTAGAGCTGACGTACTAGGTGAACTTTCATTCCTAACCTCATTCACAACCTCGTTTACACCTGGATAAGTTCTGTAGTACCGATTTCCTTTGTTATTTACTTTATTGAACACTCCTTTCGCTCCTGTCATGATTAGATGTACTCATGATCAATAACACAAATAAACAATTGCATGTTATACCAAGAATATCGCACGCAGAACGTAAACAATAAACACAACTGTTATGCCAGTCCCGCTAACTTATGTAGCAAAACTTCCTCTAGAATTTAAATCAAACCATAGGCTTCTAGACCTTATGATTCTTGAGATATGAAGTGTTTACTGAAAAATGGTACATGAAATCCTGAAAATACCCTATGCAACTAATTAAATTAAATTAAAAATATTTCTAATTAAGCAAATTTAATAAATCATACACCAAATTAATCAGCAAAGTCCAAATAATGTTTTGGCATCAAAAACAAAAATTACAACTTTTATTTATTGTTATTACACTATCATCCCATCATTATCAATGCTCACTTGCAAAAACCTCGCACATTTTTGCGGAAAAATACTAATATTCACTATATTCTTGGAAACAATAATTATCATGACAACTTCTAAAACTTTTACTATTCCCTTTTTATCATATCTACTTCATTTAACGCAGGGACCAGAGCTTACTCTATTCTGTCTAATAATCAACCTTTCACATAGGGACCAGTGACAATCTCACTCTGTCCAATAACAACAACTTTTAACTTCAAGAATAATTTTATCATAAATGAGCTTCAATAATAGTTCATATTTCATCAACAGAATTTTATTAATATTATCATGATTAGTGTCTGATCTGCTTTATCTATTTTTAGCAACAAATACCTCCTTTACAGATTGATGGTTCATCAGTTAACAACAATTATTATTACATCTTGAATTTGTTATAAACAATTTCGCAGAATTGTTTAACTCCGGCGGCGCGTCCATGGCATACGGTTCCTGGGTAAACCATGAAGTCGTACCACGTTCCCGCGTTGCTTCCTCCATCGGACCTTGACTGGCTGGTTCGACACGGCTTCCGACTCCAGTTCCACCCTCCTGAATAGTGTCATCATCCTGGATAATCCCTGGTTTACGAGTCCTCGGTCCTCCATCCAACTGGTGGGCTACAGATCGCCTCTGGTGATAAACCAGGGTAAGCTTGAGGTCTCTTCGTCAGAATCATCCATTCTCATGTTCACCTATCCACCTGTGTCTAGTCCTCCACAGCAAAGAACATGTTACTGGATGTGGAAATTCTTGCATACTGCAGAATAGTGGATATCATTGCTCTGTGGTTTTCAATCATGTTGCTGTGGTTCTTAAGCATATCAAAATAGTTTCAAGTGATTGCTTCGATGAATTTGAACTTTATAGAACATGCAGTCCAATTTACGTAGCGATGCACCTTAAATTTTATTATTATAAAATCGTGATATGTTGTACATTCAGACAAGTAGATTAAAGTGCACTTTGAATAATTCGCCTGCGATGAATATTTCGATAATCCTCGAGCGTCTGAAATTGACACCTCGGGTATCTTGTACTGTTCAGACTGTGTTGTTGACAAGCGCTGCACGACGCGGTGACCTTGCTATCACGCAGAGATCTGATGACACACTCAGATTAACATCGAAGAACAGCTTACGACTAGGAAATGCGATTGCGAGTGAAGAAGTATGAGTGACTACCTGCAGCCAGGGCTCACCTTATATACGCTGGCGCTGGGCTGACGACACGGGGTCTACACACCTTAGTGATCGAGTACTTGTTATAATTGTTATAGAACCTAAACGGCCCATCCGATCATAATAAAACTCATAACAATTTTTCTTTATGACCCAAAACGTTGTCTGACACACTTGTAAGTCATATATTCCTATTTACTTGCTTGTATTATGCATGTTAATATGTTTACCATCATATTCCAGCAATCATAAAATATTCCTTAAATATATACAGGCCAACTGTGGCTCTCGAGCACATACACTATCCACTTCTTTCAACAACAAAAAACTTGATTTGTTTCCAACTCAACATCAACAATTTTTGATGTGTAACATCTTTTCACTCGGTATCCGGATATTTTTGTGGCACTCGGTAGCTGGACATTTTTGTGGGAATGATTTTGGAAAAGAGACGGAAGTGGATGGGACGGAAGTGCATGGGACGGAAACAATGAGCGCGCGCGGTGGCAGAGATCGGTACAACGACGTACTGTAAGCCATGTGACTATGTGGAATTTAAATCGCATACGGTTTACCTCAAGGTTTGGAGGCCCCATTAAAGAAATTGCTTCAATAAATCATCTTTAAATTGTCGTTCTTTGGTGTGAAAATATTCATTATATCATATTTGCTGAGAACAATTACGATTTATTAAATCTTCATACTTTTGCTGTATTCTTATTTAATGTATGCACTCGATGCCTCGAGTGCTATATCGCATCAACCAACACTCCAAACAACGTAGGAATTCAGTATATTAACACCGACTACAAAAAATAATTGAAACTTCGTTGGTCCAAATAGCTTAATCACTTAATCACTTTGTAATTTGTAATGAAAACACCCATACATAGCCCAAAAGTTACACCTCTAACATGTGCAGATACACTTGCCAGCTGATTGAAATCGAGTTCGTAGTTGTCTGCGCGAACCGCTAGATGGCACGCATAATCAGAGTCGCGAGTTTCTCGTGGGAGTTTCCACTATTATCATATTAAGCTATTTGGTTGGTCTAAACGTATCACTGAGAGAAACGCCTTTAATATACCTACTGCACACCTAATTTTTAATTGCGCCTATACTTGGCAGTGCGCTATATCGGCAATAAGCGGCCATTTTCAATAACACTGCTTGCGAGGGTTCACTAACCGGCCGGTATAAAGCGCTGCTCGCATCAAGTATAGGCAGTGGATTGCTCCCGCATACAGTTGCAGGTATATGTCACTACTGCAGATGCATTTGAGAATCCTTTCACGTTTGCTGGCACAAGGTAGCACTATGAGTTCATTCTTTAAAAAATGCGAGTAAGTAATATGCAATTATTCGAATAACATATCAGATGTTACACATCATATGCGACTACTGTAAGGCTCGTATTTTTTTTAAGTTTGCTGAATTATATATTCCAATGCTTTCTCCCGTTCCAATCCTTGCTAGACGATAGCTTCCATTATGTAGGGACTGTATTACTTGATAAGGTCCTACATAAGGAGGTGCAGATTTTGAATATACCTTCTCCTTAACATCAGATGGTATTGGCTTACGAACCAAGACTAAGCATTGTCCAGGTAGCTGGTCTCTAAATCTCTTATTCCTCGTTTGCTTAGTTCGTTTCTCTACTTGGAATTGAAGTTTGTCATGAGCGGCATGGATCCTATCGTCATGACTCATCTCTATTGCTGGAGGGATTAGGACAATGTTATCCCAGGTATTTTTGGTTTGATTCAATGATGAAGAACTGAAGGTATTTGACAAGTACTTTAATGAACCATGTTATTTATGGATTCAATAGCTATGGGAAATACATCCATCCATTTCCAATTGTTCCCTGAACAGTAAAGCCTACCAAATTTTGCAATCTCCGATATAATTTTTTCTGCAGTATTGCTTTCAGTATAACGTATCGAGAAAAAACCTGCTGATTCCCTACACCTTCCATGGCTACCCGGAATTCCCTTGATGTAAATTGAGATCCATGATCCGAAAGAAGAAAATCTGGTTTTCCTGCTTCTGCAATTACATTGTCACTAATGCGGTTGATGATACACTTGGCATTAGCTTTTTAATGGGATGTAGCATAGTAGAATTGCTGAAAATATCAATGGTGACAAGAATATATTTGTTACCCCTCTTGGATTAGGGAATTGGTCCAAATACATCCGTAGCATAATTTTCCCTCGGTCTATTTGGAATGATAGGTCTCGGCCATTCACTTAAAATTGAGAAGCATACTTGTCCACTGACACAGGTCACATGTGCGCAATATTCTTCTTACATCTTCCCTCTTCTTTCTCCATATACTTTTCTCTTTAATCGTGCAGATGGTCTTGTCCATTCCTGCATGTCCAGTGGTTCTAAGCTCAAGCCATCTGATCGGTTCCTTCAAGATTGGAGGAGTCATAATCTTCAACTGGGTATGATCTGGATCACTGAATTTGTAAACAATGTTGTTCCACAAAACATATTATTCTGTCATTCGCTCAAATTTAGTGTAATCTTCATCGACACGGTCCAAGTCCCGATGTATGATTCGATACATTTTACGAATATGTAGGTCACGCCTTTGTGCTTTGGAAATATACTGTAAATTACGTAGGGTGCTCTTGTCCTCATTCATTAATTTCATATGAATTACACTAACTGGTTCGTACGGAAATCTGCTCAATCTGTCGGCCAACAAGTTCTCTTTACCTGGTCTATGTTGTGCTGTTAAATTGAACTGTTGACCGAGCAGAGCCCATCGTGTCACCCTTTCACTGGCCATGGTGGTTTTCATAATGAATTCTAAGGCTCGGTGATCTGTCCTTACAATAATGGAATGTCCAATTAAAAGTTTCTTCCAAGTTTCTAGAGCAAATACGATGGCGAGTGCTTCTAACTCATTAGTGTAGTAATGCTTTTCATGTGGCTTTAACTTCTTACTAATGAAAGCTAAGTAGTGTCGCTGTTTATCGTCATCCTCTTGAAGTAGGACGGCTCCTATTCCCACGGAGGATGCATCTGATTCAATAATGATATTCTTATCGAAATCAGGATATTTTAATTTAATGCTCTCCTTCATTAGCTTTTTAGTATTCTGGAAAGCTTCCTCACATGTCTCATCCCATTTCCAACGATTTTGATTCTTCAAGAGTTCTTGGAGTGTAGATAATGTTCAACAATGACCAGAAAATAATTAGCAAGCTCCGAAAAGTGCCGGACATGTTTTACTCGAGTAGGTCGAGAAAATTGAAGGAGTGAATCGATCTTAGTCTCATTTGTTCTACATCCCTGTCCATCAATGATATGTCCAAGGTATTTTATTTCGGAGCTGTAGAATTGACATTTTCCATAGTTCACCTTAATGTTAGCTTCCCTTTGGTTACCTAATAACAATTTAAAATGCTGGAGATGTTCTTCATGAGTCCGTGATGCAACAATCAAACCATCCCATAGCATTGTGTAAATTCCTTGACCTCTGAATTCAAATTCATGTCTAATGCTCTAATAAGCACTGCTCCAGACGTTTTCATCCCAAAAGTTAGGCGATTAAATACATATGTCTGTTGATCGTAAAGGAATCCGGTATACTTTCTTGAATCCGGGCTGAACATTACACGATGATATGAAGAAGTGAGGTCAATCGTAGACAGAAATCACTTTCCTCGAAATTCATGAAGCAACTCCCTAATCTTTGGAGGTTGATCGTATTCTGGTAGTAATCGATCGTTTAAGGCTCATACATCAAGGCAAATGCGCAGATTGTCATCACCCTTTGGTACCACAGCTAAGGGGTTGACATATTGTGTTGGACATCTAGAAATAATTCCATTCTTCTCCATATCAGCAATAATCTCCTTAACCTTAGCCTTATATTTTTCCACAATCGGATATAGTATCTTCTGGTATGGGCCTTCTTCTTTAACTCTGATATTGTATTCAAAGTTTCGTATTTGTCCAGGCTCAGAATAAAAAAATGTCCTGGAACTGGGATACCAGCTGACCTAAACCAGATGTGTCTCTCAATCGGTCTCTAATGGCGGTTGCTACTTCCTCTATTTTCACTTCTTCTAGGATCAGATGCCATCTGACCTCTTCATCCTTTAGATCATGACGTCTTTGAAATGCTACGTTATTTGCACCCTCAAATCTGATGACATTCGCTTTCAAATCAATGGCAGCTTGGTATGCAGTCATAAAATCTGCCCCCACAATCAAGTCATATTGACTCTCCTTAATTACCAAAAATTCATGTTCAAACTGTCTTCCTCCAATACATAAATCCAAATAAATTTGAGTTTTGCACTTTATCGTCTTGTCCCTCCCTATATTATTCTGCTAAGTTCCCATTCCAGTTTTGTACCGAAAATAAGGTCCTATTAACACCAACCTACACATATGGGGTACCCTCAGGCTCCGCATAACCCAATGTGTGCGCGAAACACACTCACTTCCAATTTAAATGCCTCACAATTAAATAAATAACTAAAAAATGTACATTTACAATGAAAGCACGGTAGAGCCATCTAGCGGGAGCTTGGCGTACTGCTAGCTGAGGAGTCTCTCAATAAATGGCTCAACCTACATTCACGTAGTGAAAGCTCGCACAGGCCCACTAGTCTAGTGTAATGCCTTTTTGCTGAAACAGGGATTTCAGTCACATGATGAAGTGCTTTGCACTATAAATAAATTTTCTCTGCTACCAGACTAACCATTGCTCCAGTGTCAACGAGCGTTAATATTTTTTCACCTTATACTTCACATATAATCATCAGGAGTTCTATCATGTTACGTGCTCTTGGAAAATTATTAGGGAATTCGTCAATCAAATCTTCATCGCATGCTTGCCATTGTACTATATGTACCTCAAAACTGATGAAATCTATGCTATCTTCGCTTAATGTAGTGCATGTTCCAAAATCGGCGTTTTTTATAGCGGGGCCATCCGTGTTACCTTCCCTCGATGTTCCAGGTTTCAGTTCTAGCTCCCCAGTCTTCTGACATCCAGGTACCTCTGAGATTCTGCAGCTCTCTCTTCCAAGTACTGCCTGCTATTTCGTTGTTGGTATCCCTGATCATTCCTGTCCTGATATTTCCTCCCATGATATCGGCTCCGGTATTCATACGGTCACCCACGGAGGTCGAAATTTCTCCCGCCATCAGGAGTTCTATCCTAGTTATACTAATTCCTACCATAATAATCTCTCATATCCTGATATGACATTCTTTGATAACCTCGCCTATACATAGGTTTTCCCTGGTTTCTTTGATTATTGACATTAGTTTGATTCAGTCAGTCATCGACTATGGTGTTCACTGCTCTAGTTTCTGATCCCAATTCCTACTTTGAAAGAATTGGTTACTAGTGTGGTCGAATCTCTGTAGAACGTCATCAAAGATAGGAAATCACACATCAGAAGCACAAAAATGTTTAAGATAAAACTGTAGCGAACATTTATTTTCCATGGACTGTAATAGAACACAATAAAAATAACCTTCTTTCGATCTGTAGGGTAAAATATCTACTTAAA
This sequence comes from Meconema thalassinum, assembly GCA_946902985.2. Classification (NCBI taxonomy): domain Eukaryota; kingdom Metazoa; phylum Arthropoda; class Insecta; order Orthoptera; family Tettigoniidae; genus Meconema; species Meconema thalassinum. The sequence goes on from OX336395.1 coordinate 182,089,280, forward strand.
ATTCTACCCCTACAGTCGGTTTATTCCGAAAATAATTAATTTAGTAATTAATTAATTTATTTTATGATTATATTAAGCCCCCGTGGCTTAGGCGGCAGCACGCCGGCTTCTCACCGCTGGGTCCGTGGTTCAAATCCCGGTCACTCCATGTGAGATCTGTGCTGGACAAAACGGAGGCAGACAGGTTTTTGTCCGGGTACTCCAGTTTTCCCTGTCAACATTTCATTCCAGCAACACTCTCCACTATCATTTCATTTCATCTGTCATTCATTTAATCATTGCCCCAGAGGAGTGCGTCAGGCCTCGGCAGCCGGCACAGTCCATATCCTCTCCGCTAGATGGGGGCTTCATTCATTCCATGCCTGACCCGGTCGGAGACTGGAAGCAGGCTGTGGATTTTCATTTTCATTTTATGATTATATTATTTGGAGCCCTGAATATGACCAAGTCATGTTGAATGAGGACAAGTCACTATTCAGACTGATTAAATTGATCCACTACACCATATGGAATAAACAAAAATGAAAAAAAAATCCATCAAAAACTGCGCCTCGAAAAAATGTGCTAGAATAAAAAAAATAATCAACATGCGCTACAAAAGTGCGCTCAAAACTGAAATGATGATGCTCAAACCTTAGCTAAAATAATCGTAATTCATAGAATTATTTGCAATATTTACATTATCCTCATAGACTATAATCAACTCAGGTTGGCAATCCTTCTGTTTCATATTTGATCAAAATTCCTATTTTTATTCCTTACTACTCAAGTGAAATATGCATATGTGAGCGTCAAATATTCTTGCTCCAGACAGATGGCTATTACTATAGATATCAACCTGTCTGTTATCAACAAATTTCATTATTATTAACTGCCTTCATGAGCGATCAGCTATCGCATAATTCACAACACCAACTACATTCGAATCTGTTTTCGTATTTCCCAACATGATTCAAATAACATATTATTAACCTCATTAGGATGGTATTGCGCTCTTAAAAACACGTTGACAGTTATTATTATTATTATTACACTATCATCTTATCATTATCAATGCTCACTTGCAAAATCTTTGCAAACATTTGCGGAAAAAAACAAAAAATCACTATATTCTTGGTAACAATAATTATCATCACAACTTCTATAACTTGGAGAACTATTTTACTATTCCCAATTTTGTCATATTGTAACGTGCCACCCCTTGTGGCACTTTCGTTAACTGGATTTGGGTGGGTAGAAGCACAACACAATGGTCCTTTTAAAGAAATAGTAATTTTATTGCAGGTCTTAGCAAGTTACAGTTCACCACACAATAAACAGATACAAGCAATTAGCTCTCTTACAGAAGCTGCATCTATGGCTCTCGACTCACCCTTTCACTCAGTTATGCAGTTAATCTTACCGTAATGAGGTCCGTGTCCTCGGCTAGAAGTAACGGTACTCTCCCTCAAGTAGACAAGCCACACTCACTTGTTCCGAATGTGCACTGCCTCGCCGTCTGCAGGCTTGGAAAACAGTCCACTGTGTTTCGCAATCCACACAGCACTTCACCGCATGCAATAGCCTCACTTGGGATTCGCACGTCACGTCACCAACTATTGTCGCACTCGCTCAAAAACACCCCCCCCCCCCCCCCCTTGCTTGTGAGGTCGCTTTATATAGCGAGGCTGGTGACTCGATGGATGTTTCCAGAATTGACCAGGGTTCACACGTTCTCGAGAATTCAAACACCAGTAGGGCCACGAATATTCGAGACGGTCTCTTTTGTACTGCCCGTATTCAGTGTAGCGCAAATCGCTGGTAACACACAGTCAGGATAGCCTGGGGCGGACTGATTCACGCACGGGGCGACGAAGCTGTCTAGCATTCGTAACACCACCCCCTTCCTAAAAAGGCTGATCGTCCCGATCAGTCCTTGGTCCGTCTGTGTCCCTACGTAGGCTGCCAGGCGATCTCGATGCACGATCTTCATCTTCGCCCTCGGGTTCCGCTGGATCCTGTAGACGACGTCGTTGATCCGTTTCACGACTCGGTACGGGCCCTCCCAGGACTTCTGCAGTTTCGGTGACAAACCTTTCTTCCCTAATGGGTTGAAGAGCCAGACCAGGTCGCCCTCGTGGAATCCGCCGGCATCCGTCTGCTGGTCGTATCGGGTCTTCATTCGGTCGGTCTCATTCCGCAGTCTCCTCCTTACGAACGCGTGCACGTCCTCCAGTATGTCGACCAGTTCTTGACAATACTGGCTTACCGGGACCGGATCGTCCCCAGGTCTGCTGAAGGCAAGGTCGACAGGTAGACGGAGTTCCCTCCCAAACATGGTTCGGGCTGGCGAGCACCCGGTGGCTTCATGCACGGCGGCGAAGGTCAGGAGAAATAGCGGAAGGTGTCTGTCCCAATCCCTCTGGTGTTCGCTGACGACTATCCGGAGATGGTTCTCGATGGTGCGATTGAATCGCTCTACCATTCCATCGGACTGGGGATGTAGCGGCGTCATCCTTGTCTTCCGGATTCCCAGCAGCTGGCCTAGGTTCTGGAACACCTGGGACTCGAAGTTCCTCCCTTGGTCGGAGTGCAGCTAAAAGGGTACTCCGTACCGGCTGATGAATTCCTTCACCAGGGTCTCTGTGATCGTCGCGGCTTCTTGGTTAGGGAGTGCGTACGCCTCTGGCCATTTGGTGAAGTAGTCGCTGACGACCAATATGTAGCGGTTCCCTGCCTCGATCAACGGGAATGGCCCAGCAACATCGATGGCCACTCTCTCCATGGGGCCGCCCACGTTGTAGGTCTTCAGTGGGCCCCGTCGTCTTCGTCCTGGGCCCTTGCTGGCTGCGCAATCGTGGCATCTCGCGCAGTGGTTCTCCACGTCTGCTCGGCATCCGATCCAGTAAAACCGCTCTCTCAGCTTCTCCAGGATCTTCTCTATCCTAGGTGTCCACCAGATGATCCACCATGGAATTTCTTCAGGACTACCTCCGCCATAGCCTTTGGAACGACGACTTGTTCCCGAGATGTCTTCCCGTCGGTGCTCTCCCAGGTACGGCAGATGAGGCCAGCCCTTATTATCAGTGAGTCCCACTGCGCCCAGTAGGAATTGAAGTTTGGACTGCAGTCGCTCACAATGTTCCACCCGGGTCTGGGAACACAGGCCTTATTCCATTCGGCTATCAGTCCCAGGTCATCATCTTCTGCTTGTGCCCGCGTGAAAGATTCGCGGCTCCAGCTCCCTTGAAGTTCCACGGTAGTGCTTCGACACTGTATCCCGGTGCTCTCCTCCCTTCTGGCACAGAAGGTGCAGTCTTCGGGGCACGGTCTTCGTGACAGGGCGTCGGCGTTAGAATGCAGTTGGCCTTTCCTGTGCTGGATCTCAAAGTTGTACTGTTGAAGCCTCTCTGACCACCGCGCGAGTTGACCCTCGGGCTGCTTGAAGTTCAGGAGCCACTGCAGGAATGCATGATCGGTCCTGATGAGAAATTCTTGCCCGTACAGGTACTTGTGAAAGTGTTCAATGGTCTTCACGACGGCGAGCAGTTCCTTCCTGATGACGCTGGTGTATTCTTGGAATACACGGTACGAGAGATTATAATTTTCAATGCTTTTGCATGTTCTTTCCTTCCTCTTTGTCAAACACCAACAGTGATCTTTTGTTTTATCTTAGGTGTTCAGGTCGCTTATATCTTTTATGAGTCTGTTCTAGATATATATTCTCTGTGACTCACCTAGCGTCATCTAGCAGCGAATCTCTGAAGCTCTTCAACTCTTCCTGGTGCAAGAGGACTTACTTATCCATTTGGCCACCAGATCCTGTTACCATCGCCAGCTATTTTCTCCTTGAGCAAGAGGTCTCTGTCTACTTTTTTACTCACCATGCTGCGCTAGTATCGCCTGTTATCAACTCTTTGAAGACCAGCTCATCAAGAGAAAATAATTTTTTGTTATAAAGTTGGCAATGTTTATATGTTCTCCTTTTGTCTCCTCTCCCCCACTCTTTTCCCCTTCCTTGGACCCTCCGTGCTCCGTTGAGCATGTCTCACTTCTCAGTCGGCAGTTGACTCGATCAGTTAAGGCTCCTCTCGAGCCAGCCTCCTCAAACCAAGAGGCATACTCTCTTCTACGCCATGTTGACAAAGTAGTTATCGTCAAAGGGAACTTCACTTTCAACATGAAATCAAGATAAGTACCATCTTAAAGTTTTAACCTCATCTTCATGGTTTTAACTTTCACGTGCTTTTAACGATACTTTTATAGACAGTGTGAGATTATTTATTTTGGGGCAAAAATCATTCTTCGTGGGATTTGCCATGTTGAGCTTTTGTTCGTACAAGCCAACCTTACTAGAAAAGAGCTTTTCTTAAGCTATTCAAATGAGAAATCCTCTCACTACTGTGCCCTTGCAGCAAGAAATATGCAAATCACAGTATGCCAGAATTGCTCAATTCGAGATTTTTCGGGGCTGCGGTAAGTTCTCCCACTCTGTGACTTACATATTTTGGATTAAATAGAGGATACACTTGCAAAAATAACAACAAAATCAACCCCTCTTTTAACACATTTAATTAATCAAAAATTATGGCGCTACAAACAAATAAACACATAAACTACTGACCAATATCATTCTACTTGTCCAAAGTGAACAAGGAATAGCATAAAAATAAAACAAATATTAGATTAAAACACATGGTTTTCTTTAAAACCAACAATTCATGATTATTTTCACTTCCATAAAGTACTTATCTTAAAGTTCCAAATAACTACGAGTTTCTTTGGCTCGATACTTTCCCATAATAATGGTGTCATATTTTTGTACACCTCAAGAATTATTTTTGTCTTTTCTTATCATCAAAACAAATATATAATTACATTTAAAATTACATGTTAATTATTCACTTCAATATTTGGGCATATCACATGTTCTCCATATTTACTATCTCTCTCAAGTTTTGCAAATTCACTACGGTGATCGGGAAAACTATTTGTGTACTCCAGAGTTATAAAGATTACTTGACAAAGTCAAAAACTATGATCACTCCCGAAACCTAGTTATCTTCACAAAACTCGTGGATTCCTATTTTCCATCCAATATTACAATAGGGATTTTATTTAATTCATTTGTCTTATAAGACCATTATCACATAAGAAAACTACGATCTGAATTGGCAAGCGATAATATCAATCTACAAGGACCTCGGTTCAACGCCCGGGTCATTAACAACTTTAAACACTCACGGTGTATTTAACACATCTTACAAGACGGTTTTTACCCACCCTCGCTCTATGAGGGTCAGGCCATTATACTCGGGCGTGATTTATGACAAGGAAAGCGACTCTCTGCCTAACCTACGGTGGCAGCTCTCTTCAATGCTTTAAAACAAACCTTCACATTATTCTCAGTTCTGTGGAGAGACCTGGCTTTTAATTCACTTATTTCCATTCAACAATATTCTTTGGCTCATAAACCACTTTCGTAACCTTGGCATTTATTAATTATGAGAGGGTCCTCATTGATTGGGAAGATTAATACACATTCTACGACGAATAATTAGGGGCTTTAACAACAAGAGGATTCTAGGTTCGAATCTCTTAACATTCCTCGGGAACATTTCCACATCAGAGGACTTATACAAAACGCGATTTAGGGTCAAGCCGTAGCTTACAGGACCTACGCTCAATAATACCGTACATTAGCTCCCTTTTAAATAATACACACATGGCCTCGTGATCCACGTCACAATTTAGAGGACTTACAACATATCTCAATTCACTGCAATCAACTACCCTCCATAAGTAACTTACCAAGTACTTTAACTTTTACGCGTTCCTAGCGTGACTTTTTATTTAATTGCGTTCCATTACCCTACACATTACTTTACGGCCGAATGTCTTCCAAAGAACTGATAAATTTCATAGTAACAACTGATACATATCTTAATTCTTATATTAATCTTTTCCGTTGACAATAAATCGCTCCCTTTTTAAGAACATGCATTCACATCATGTCTTATACATTTGTTAAGGCTTCAACGCTCTATATTTTTATATCATTCAATTTAATATTTATTTAGATTTCTTTACCTTGTTATTCACATCATGTTTTCATTCCTTACAAAAGCTCAAAAGCTATTTCTTTTATATAATTCAAATTTACCTTTATGTAAATATCTTTGTTATAATTATTATTATCACGCTTGCTTTTATAACATTCATTAAATACTGAAATTTCATTCCATGTCTTTCCTCTACAGGATTTATTATTTCACATAATTATTTATTATTTCTTAAAACTTTATTTTCGTTCAGATCGCGTTCTTATTTAGTTATTATTCATTTAAAAACATCCCTTCTACTCAAAACTCCGGTGGAATTGTACACAAAAATTTTCCCGACACCAAAACATAATGAAAATCTTTACTTACATGTTTAAGGTCGCTTTCTGACCTTTATTCTCGTTTGATGTGACATTTTGGCCCACCTTCTTGACCTACTCCATATTGTACAATCTCATCTTATGTACAGAAATTTCTTGACACATATTCACTATATTTAACACTGACAACATTTTTTTTAATACACTGGTGTATCCGTTTTGAACACACATTAAAACACTAAAAAATATTACTCTGGTACATATTATAACACATATCACTGTGCATAAAACGCCTTCACTTTACCTAAAACACTTAAAATGACACTCTTATTTCTTTTCTTACAATATTTACACTTCACTCCTATCACACGGGTGTATCTCAACGATTTTTACAATTTCTGTCGGCTGTTGATGATCCCTGATGTGAATCCTATCGACCTGCATTGGACGTGTGATTTTACTCGTTCAAAGTTTCTCTCTCCTACAATGGAAACTACTGGTTTCAGTCTCTCAAAACCGCTTCTATTGTCTATTACTCGGCTTTACTTTATCTGCTTTAACTAGGCGATAAATGTCTTTTCTTTGCCGTCATCTTTATTTATATATGGTGGTCTATCGCACCCTATAGTTTCTATATCTTGGCCTCCCTTCGAGGACCGTATACTGTCTATCGTACCGTTTAGTTTCTATATCTTGGCCTCCCTTCGAGGACCGTATACTGTCTATCGTATATTTTTGACGTTTTCTCACTAGAGTACGTTTCCCTCTGGTTTCGAACCTAAGTTCCTAAGTTCCTTTCGCTTGAACTTCTATCTTTCGCGATCGTAATTACTGTTTATTCTTGTCCTTTATAGGACTTAATGTCTTTAACAATGTCTTCACTAGACGTAACGCCGTTTATTTGTTGGAGTTCTTATAACTTCGTAACTGTATTGAACTAGTGTTCTTCTGGAACTCGAAGTTCCCTACTGATCGCTGTGTCTTACTTTGGCGATATTGCTTTAAAGTCCGTATATTTAATGTTCTTTATAAATTAGGACTCTTCAAAGTCTCGAACTGCTAATCCTCAGCGTAGCGTACTTATATCGTAACTGGTCTACACTCGGTGAACTTGTAGCATAGCCTCCCACAGGCTCCGGATCGATGTCTGATACAGCTTAACGTCCCCCTCACGGGCTCTTGAATACGGCGTATACGATGTGGTGCAGCACTTCCGCTCACGGAATGCTCGTAGACTGATGATTATGATGCTCCAGCGTAACGCCCCCCTGGACGGACTAATACTGCATGTACTGATACAGCGTGACGTTCCCCTCACGGGCTCTCGTAGACTGCATGCACTGATGCAGAGTAACACCCCCTCACGGGCTGTCAGAATAACTGCATGATTGGCTTGGTGAGGCCAGGAGTTTTATACCTTTCAGCCAAAAAAAGATAAAACTCTAGTCCTTTTCGTGACCAACTTTTGAACTAATTGTCGCACAATTATAAAAATTATATATCCAGAAAGCTCGTCTTCCAAACGTAAAATAATCTTCCTGTGCATGGAAATCGATCGTGCATTTCCGAGATATTAATTAATTTCTCGTCCTCAACTGTGTGGGTGGTGCTGTTCTTTTTTTATTCTCCCACTCCTTAGGTCTCGGTGAACCCCCAATGACGTCTACTTGCGTTTGCAGTTTTCTCCTGTGCAATTTTTACAAGGTTTTTCTTTACACAAAAATCTCTAATCCAAATTGATTCACCGTACTGTATCTGTTTACTTATTTTTATACTCGTAAACGGGTTAAATTTAATTATTCCTGTTCTGACTCAGCAGCGAGGTTGCCATATTCCTGCAACGTAAGAGCAATTTCCGAGTCCAGCTTCTTCGTCTTACAGTCAAAACTTTCCACTCGTTCTAATAATATCCATGACTGGCTCCTTATAAATGTCAAGAGGCATGAGCTCATCTAAGGAACACCTGGCCCTAGCGCTTGCACAATGTTAGGCTATAATCCTGGCTTGAAATCTCTCTCCGTTCCCTTAGAAACTGTATGATTCTTTCATTCTTTTCTCAAAGTACATGGATTCGACTCTCTTTGAGGCCATGGTACATGGGTTCATCTCTCCCCTCCTTAGGTAAATAAATTTTCGAAAAATTTTGAGGAAATTTATTTCAATTATTTATAAAAATCTTATTTTTCCTTTAATAGTCGAAGCCATTATAACGTTCTCCGTCCTTTTTGTTTCTTTATTCCTAAAAAATCCCACGATAATTTGATTTCTTTCATCTTTTTAAGTCATATCCGGTAATTGTGTCGGTTGGGTACGCTCTGTCCCTACCCTTTCTTTCTCCTTTTTATTTGTCTGGATATCAGGTTTCCAGAACCTCATTCTTCTTTACGGGTGTGGTCTATTCCTACCCGTTCCCTTATTTCATCATTCTCCTTCCTCAAATTGAAATTTTCTTCTTCAATAAAATCAATTATTTCTTTAAAGTTCCCTTCCTCTCTGGTTTATATTTGTATGGGTCTTTCTTAAAGGTCCCATTCATTCATTTATTCCCCTAGTGGACGTCTACACTTCAGGGTCATAAATTTCTTGTCACGTTCGGGTGTTTTGTTAGTCTTCCTCTAGTCTGGTGTGCACCCTCCAGGCTTGCGTCAAACAGTTTGTTTCTTTTCTTCTTTTATAAGACGGACATCCTGCCGGTCTGTTTCTCTTTCCACATTTCATATTGTCAACTTAATGACCTTCTTTAAATTACCTTGCGGGTGCAACTGGCTTTACCCGTAACATCATCATTATTATTGTCAGACTCCTCAAGTCTGTAAAATTTCATTTTCATTCTTAAGAGCTCGGTCTAACCTCACCTGACTCTTTTCGGTTTTCTACCACCTTCCTCATCTCTTTTTGCGATGGTGTTGGGGTAGCGCCCCTGCCTCTCACCCGGAGGCCCCGGGTTCGATCCCCGGCTCCGTCAGGGATTTTAAAACTGACGTGAGGGTTGGAACGGGGTGCACTCAGCCTCTTGACAATTGAGTAGCTGTCTGACAGTGAGACAGCGCCCCGATCACGAATACCAAGATTAACGGCCGAGGGGACCCGACGCGCTGATCACGCGTCACCCCAATATCTGCAGGCCAAATGGCTGGGCAGCGGTCGCTTGGTCGGCCTTAGCCCGTCATGGGCTGGATAGTGCCAGGGGTTGACTTTTTTTTATTATTTAATGGTTGCATAGGCTTACCCCGTTGGTTCCAATGGAATAATTCTTTTCTTCATCTCGCATCGAGATGGCATTTCGAAAGAGTATTTCTTTTTTCGACTCTTCCAATTCTTTAGATCCTTCAGATCTCCCGTCTTTCTCTTCTTTTTATCCTTCCCTTTCTTTTTACGAAGTTTCCAACTGAAATATGCCTGAGCGTCCTCTTCCTCCAAGGCATTGTACATTGTCTCTCCTCCTTTCCTAGTTTCCATGGGGTATCTGTTTTCCTGTAAACCGACTACCAATTGCGGTTTTCCTCTTTCCTGATTTTCTTCAAAGGCATCTCCTTCCTTCTTTTCATTAGCTCCAGCAATCTCATCTTTTCCTTTGAGGTTTTCTTGGCTCGTGTTTGGACCTCTTTCCATTTCTCTTTCCTTTTGTTGATATTCTTGATATTTCCTCATTAACTCAAGAATCTGTGCTTTCAACTGTTCCTTTTCTTTGTTGATTTGTATCTTATTTTCCTTATCCTCAGGAATTTCTTCTGAGTTTTCTTCTTCAATTTCCATGACATCTTGAACCTCTGTTTCTATCGGTGTTATGACAATAGTTTCTATTATGGTTTCATTTCCTTTCTCCATTTCTTCAGGAATTATTATTTCCATCTCTTCAACTTCCGCTTCTTTCATTATTTCCTGTTCAGAGATTATTTCTGGCTCTCCCAGCTCAACCTTTTTATCAAAATGATTCTCTTCACTTCGCAGCTCGTTTCCACTTTGGCTATTCTCCTGGTCTGGACTTACTACTTCCTCTTGAGTATCCATATCTTCTTCAGGAAGGATCTCAAGGTTGTTCTCAGTCTCCACTGGAATTATTACGATTTCTTCTTCTTGTTTTTCTTCTATAATATCAATTTTGGGCTTCTCTGGCACCGTGACTTCTTTTTCTTCTTCAATTTCAGCTTGTTTTTCCTCTTGGGCAACTATTTCATTTGCCTGACGGTTCTGCTCCCACATGTATTCCTCATATTTCTTTTGGATGGCTTCTAATATTTCTTCGTATTCCGAAATCTTAACCTTTCTCAATTCAGCTAACTCCTAAACAGTTATTATATCTTGTTCATCATACATGCTCATCGTGAACTGATGCATCTTACTCTTTTCTTTTCCTATCCATTGTTTCTGTTCCTGCACGTAAGCTCCTTCTTTTGGCTTTGGATAAAAGGTATTCCACCAAATGTGATTCCATTTATCATGTACCTCCGACCATTTTTCCCTTATCTCATTAATTTCCCCCATAAATGTCTTTATCTGTTCCCACGAAGCTAATTCCATTTTTCCTTCTTTCACCATACGTTCTGCAAATTTCTTCTTTGTTTCTCTTAATGACTCTTTAACTTTAGAGATTTCTTTGTACAATTCCTCTAATTCCTGTTTGGGTATTGTATACCAATTTTTACTTGCCCTTTCACGGAGCTCAGATATCTTCTTTATTTCCTCGGAAATACTTTCTCTTTGTTCCTCAATTCCTTCTTTCACCCTTGAATTTAAATCTTTTAATTCCCAAAGTTCGTCATCCATCTTCTCATGCTCATTCCGCATTTCCCTAATTATATCCAAGAATTCTTTTACTTCATCCCAAGTCGCCATTTCTACCTTTTCCTGATCCTGAACGCAAAGACTATCGTTCTTTTTCCCTTCGTTTTCCGAGCCTACCTGACCCTGCATTGCTACGTGAGACTTGGAATTACCTTTACTATTATTATCCTCGGGATTAATTTCATTCTCCCTTGGAATCGGTTTACATTTTTCTTTTTCCGTTTGGAGCTCTAAAGGCTCATTTGTTACCCTGTTGTCTGCAGACATGTTACCTTCTCTTCGTGTAACTATGTCTCCAGTTGCACGCATGCTTTCTACAGAAACCTTTACAATTTCCTTATTTGGGTACTCTTTATCATCTATTTGGAGGTTCTCTTGACTATCTCTAGCTTTACTTTCTGCCTTCTTGGCCTCCCAAACTTCATTATTTATCTTTATCATTTCCTCCATCTCTTTATTAAAATGCTCCCTCAGGCACTTCTTAACATCTGTAATTTTATCTTTATCTTTACTCTTTACACTTACATTCTCTGAGAGCCTCCTCCTCTCTTCACTTAATGACATCTTATTAGAATATAGTGGGCTACCCATGCCACATCGCTAGGACATGCTTGAGAGATAGTAATCTGAACCATTGTGTCCCAATTTCTTTCAAAAAAATTTATTCTTTGGTACGGGTGTTTACTACACCGTACCCTTTTGATATCTTTAATCAATCTCGTACACTTTATGGAAGTGTTTAAAATTCAAAATTTCGAAAAACCATTTTTTTTAATGAAAATTTTGATTTTTCGAGAAAACTCGGGTTTTCCCTAGGAAAAATCAGCCCTGCGTACTGGGCGCCATGAAAGTAGATAATGGTTTTCCTAGGTGTATGATAAAATCATACAGGCCCCACGTTGGAAAACGGATAAACACATTAACTACTCCGGTTCCAAATGAACACGGAGTCCATCAGATAACACAAATGTTATATTAAATAGGTGGGTTCCTTTACACCCACAATTCACGATTATTTTCACTTCCATAAAGTACTTATCTTAAAGTTCCAAATAACTACGAGTTTCTTTGGCTCGATACTTTCCCATAATAATGGTGTCATATTTTTGTACACCTCAAGAATTATTTTTATCTTTTCTTATCATCAAAACAAATATATAATTACATTTAAAATTACATGTTAATTATTCACTTCAATATTTGGGCATATCACATGTTCTCCATATTTACTATCTCTCTCAAGTTTTGCAAATTCACTACGGTGATCGGGAAAACTATTTGTGTACTCCAGAGTTATAGAGATTACTTGACAAAGTCAAAAACTATGATCACTCCCGAAACCTAGTTATCTTCACAAAACTCGTGGATTCTTATTTTCCATCCAATATTACAATAGGGATTTTATTTAATTCATTTGTCTTATAAGACCATTATCACATAAGAAAACTACGATCTGAATTGGCAAGCGATAATATCAATCTACAAGGACCTCGGTTCAACGCCCGGGTCATTAACAACTTTAAACACTCACGGTGTATTTAACACATCTTACAAGACGGTTTTTACCCACCCTCGCTCTATGAGGGTCAGGCCATTATACTCGGGCGTGATTTATGACAAGGAAAGCGACTCTCTGCCTAACCTACGGTGGCAGCTCTCTTCAATGCTTTAAAACAAACCTTCACATTATTCTCAGTTCTGTGGAGAGACCTGGCTTTTACTTCACTTATTTCCATTCAACAATATTCTTTGGCTCATAAACCACTTTCGTAACCTTGGCATTTATTAATTATGAGAGGGTCCTCATTGATTGGGAAGATTAATACACATTCTACGACGAATAATTAGGGGCTTTAACAACAAGAGGATTCTAGGTTCGAATCTCTTAACATGCCTCGGGAACATTTCCACATCAGAGGACTTATACAAAACGCGATTTAGGGTCAAGCCGTAGCTTACAGGACCTACGCTCAATAATACCGTACATTAGCTCCCTTTTAAATAATACACACATGGCCTCGTGATCCACGTCACAATTTAGAGGACTTACAACATATCTCAATTCACTGCAATCAACTACCCTCCATAAGTAACTTACCAAGTACTTTAACTTTTACGCGTTCCTAGCGTGACTTTTTATTTAATTGCGTTCCATTACGCTACACATTACTTTATGGCCGAATGTCTTCCAAAGAACTGATAAATTTCATAGTAACAATTGATACATATCTTAATTCTTATATTAATCTTTTCCGTTGACAATAAATCGCTCCCTTTTTAGGAACATGCATTCACATCATGTCTTATACATTTGTTAAGGCTTCAACGCTCTATATTTTTATATCATTCAATTTAATCTTTATTTAGATTTCTTTACCTTGTTATTCACATCATGTTTTAATTCCTTACAAAAGCTCAAAAGCTGTTTCTTTCATATAATTCAAATTTACCTTTATGTAAATATCTTTGTTATAATTATTATTATCACGCTTGCTTTTATAACATTCATTAAATACTGACATTTTATTCCATGCCTTTCCTCTACAGGATTTATTATTTCACATAATTATTTATTATTTCTTAAAACTTTATTTTCGTTCAGATCGCGTTCTTATTTAGTTATTATTCATTTAAAAACATCTCTTCTACTCAAAACTCCGGTGGAATTGTACACAAATTTTTTCCCGACACCAAAACATAATGAAAATCTTTACTTACATGTTTAAGGTCGCTTTCTGACCTTTATTCTCGTTTGATGTGACATTTTGGCCCACCTTCTTGACCTACTCCATATTGTACAATCTCATCTTATGTACAGAAATTTCTTGACACATATTCACTATATTTAACACTGACAACATTTTTTTTAATACACTGGTGTATCCGTTTTGAACACACATTAAAACACTAAAAAATATTACTCTGGTACATATTATAACACATATCACTGTGCATAAAACGCCTTCACTTTACCTAAAACACTTAAAATGACACTCTTATTTCTTTTCTTACAATATTTACACTTCACTCCTATCACACGGGTGTATCTCAACGATTTTTACAATTTCTGTCGGCTGTTGATGATCCCTGATGTGAATTCTATCGACCTGCATTGGACGTGTGATTTTACTCGTTCAAAGTTTCTCTCTCCTACAATGGAAACTACTGGTTTCAGTCTCTCAAAACCGCTTCTATTGTCTATTACTCGGCTTTACTTTATCTGCTTTAACTAGGCGATAAATGTCTTTTCTTTGCCGTCACCTTTATTTATATATGGTGGTCTATCGCACCCTATAGTTTCTATATCTTGGCCTCCCTTCGAGGACCGTATACTGTCTATCGTACCGTTTAGTTTCTATATCTTGGCCTCCCTTCGAGGACCGTATACTGTCTATCGTATATTTTTGACGTTTTCTCACTAGAGTACGTTTCCCTCTGGTTTCGAACCTAAGTTCCTAAGTTCCTTTCGCTTGAACTTCTATCTTTCGCGATCGTAATTACTGTTTATTCTTGTCCTTTACAGGACTTAATGTCTTTAACAATGTCTTTACTAGACGTAACGCCGTTTATTTGTTGGAGTTCTTATAACTTCGTAACTGTATTGAACTAGTGTTCTTCTGGAACTCGAAGTACCCTACTGATCGCTGTGTCTTACTTTGGCGATATTGCTTTAAAGTCCGTATATTTAATGTTCTTTATAAATTAGGACTCTTCAAAGTCTCGAACTGCTAACCCTCAGCGTAGCGTACTTATATCGTAACTGGTCTACACTCGGTGAACTTGTAGCATAGCCTCCCACAGGCTCTGGATCGATGTCTGATACAGCTTAACGTCCCCCTCACGGGCTCTTGAATACTGCGTATACGATGTGGTGCAGCACTTCCGCTCACGGAATGCTCGTAGACTGATGATTATGATGCTCCAGCGTAACGCCCCCCTGGACGGACTAATACTGCATGTACTGATACAGCGTGACGTTCCCCTCACGGGCTCTCGTAGACTGCATGCACTGATGCAGAGTAACACCCCCTCACGGGCTGTCAGAATAACTGCATGATTGGCTTGGTGAGGCCAGGAGTTTTATACCTTTCAGCCAAAAAAAAGATAAAACTCTAGTCCTTTTCGTGACCAACTTTTGAACTAATTGTCGCACAATTATAAAAATTATATATCCAGAAAGCTCGTCTTCCAAACGTAAAATAATCTTCCTGTGCATGGAAATCGATCGTGCATTTCCGAGATATTAATTAATTTCTCGTCCTCAACTGTGTGGGTGGTGCTGTTCTTTTTTTATTCTCCCACTCCTTAGGTCTCGGTGAACCCCCAATGACGTCTACTTGCGTTTGCAGTTTTCTCCAGTGCAATTTTTACAAGGTTTTTCTTTACACAAAAATCTCTAATCCAAATTGATTCACCGTACTGTATCTGATTACTTATTTTTATACTCGTAAACGGGTTAAATTTAATTATTCCTGTTCTGACTCAGCAGCGAGGTTGCCATATTCCTGCAACGTAAGAGCAATTTCCGAGTCCAGCTTCTTCGTCTTACAGTCAAAACTTTCCACTCGTTCTAATAATATCCATGACTGGCTCCTTATAAATGTCAAGAGGCATGAGCTCATCTAAGGAACACCTGGCCCTAGCGCTTGCACAATGTTAGGCTATAATCCTGGCTTGAAATCTCTCTCCGTTCCTTTAGAAACAGTATGATTCTTTCATTCTTTTCTCAAAGTACATGGATTCGACTCTCTATGAGGCCATGGCACATGGGTTCACTACGTGGGATATTATCTAATACCCACTGTCTATAATTCACCAAACTAGTTCCTCCGTTGGATTTTCTTAACCCCATTTTTCTACTAAGGTCGTTCTGGAACTTTCTAGATTCTGTATTTTATCTACAAGTCCTGCCGTTATGAAATTTTCACTTACTTGAGAGAATGCTATTTAAAATTGAAGAATCTCACTTCTGAATTAAAGCTCAATAGCGAATTTTCGTCCACCGTTGGATGTTCTTGGCGCATTTAACTGTAATCCACCATTTTCTCCAGCAATAGACTTTCGTTCATCTAGTGCAACCAGTCAGTTTTTTTCAAATTGAAATAACTTTCTTTGCCAAAAACTTTCGTGTTTCTTATAGTGAACTTTTCATATATTTCAACGAACTATAGTGAAAACCAGTGCTTGTTCAACTTTCTACCGCGTCGCGATCTTCCGTTTACATAGAAATAAAGCCATGAACATTTTTCCTCAATCCCTATTTCTCTTTCCTAAACCTCTTACTAACAATCTGTAACAAACTTTTAAATTTAGGTCTGTTTCAACGAGGTGTCAATCTATAGATGTGCCCTCCCATTTTTTCTCATGTGTAATTAATTAATTTCTGTATAATTACGTGTTAAGCGCACATTTCAAACTTACATTGTTTCTCCCTTCTGATCAGGGAAAACAATTCTTTCAACTCTTGAGTGAGTTATTTCTAGGTCTCACGAAATGGAAACTCCCCCATTTGGTTCGTGATTCCCATTTAAAACATAGGAGGTCGACAACCTTCCTTTTGATTATCTCTTCAGGTTTCACAGTCAGTGACCTGCCCTTATTTGCATAATAACCAATATTAATTCTGTATAAATATAAGAAGTTGTAGGAACTTCTATATTATTTTTCATGTTTTCTTATTGTTATTTTAGAAGTTTTCACTCTTTCTAGAATATTCTCTCCGGAATTTCTTAAGGTACACTCCTTGTACTCCAATTAACGTTCAAACTTTAATTACTTCATTGGTTATTTGTTTAAATCTTATAAAGATTTAGAAACATGTAAGGTTTTAAACCTTGTAAATTGTCAATTGCCTGGAGCAAACGTTTAATGTTGAGAGGTCTGTGACCCCATTTGTCAAAAAGTTCAAATGAACTATGTTTGTCAAAAATATATTACATACTTATTAAATCCATTATCCTTCTTTGAATTGTTTAATAAATTAAATATTTGTTTTTGGATTTATCATTTCGCAAGTACAACGATTAGGCAAGATTTTGTCTTCCTTGGCTCTTCCTACTCAATGTTATTAAATTCATTAATAGGGCTTTCACCACTTTTTGCATTTGAGCAAGAAATCTTAGTTTCCACCTCACTAAAGTTTCTTTTAGCTTTAATAGCTAATTCTAATTGGCCAGTAAGGCAAGTAAATCTCGCTAAGCCAGCTACCTGCTTGTGGAGATCCTCTCCGAAAACTTATGGACAGTTTTCCAAAAGATAAGTGTTTCTTTTTGTCTAAACTTTTAGCCGGCTCCTCGCTGAGTAAAAGCTTAGCCATTCCTAAATGCAACCATTGGTTCATTCAACAAAATTACTTCCCCAGGTGTAATCTTTTATCATTCTCCTTCTTGGAAGCACTTGGTTAACTTTTCAAGAATTCCACAACCTTGAAAATTGGAAATACCAAATCTGATTTAAATTATTGGCATTCTTCGAATTATTTTGAAAAAACGAATTGCTTTGAAAACCCATACAACAAATTTGTTACTATCAGTCTTGCCAGACCATCACCTTTCCCTATAGTAGTTTTATACATGCTTGGGAGGAAATACACTAAAGCCTCTCTCTTGCAAATCGCCCAAGTCCTAGCTGCGGTTCCCGTTAGCTTCGACCAAGCTCGTACCTACTTTAGGTATCAGAGAGTTAATTTTCAGTGGCAACTGCCTCTAAAGGTATTTAAAGTTAAAATTACAACTTTTGTGGAACTCTCCTCCTATTTTTCTATCCTTTTTCTCCAATCCAAAACCTACTTCCCTTGGTGGGTGGGTTATTCCTTATCCAATAACCTACCCAAAAATTGGTCCCAGAAACCCGGGAGAGTCCATTTTCCATTTTTTCTTTTTTAAAAATTGTCATTTGACAATACTTTGCAAATTATTAATATCTGCATTGAATTTTTCAGCTATAAATACATCATGCAAAGCCTGTGAAGGGGAAAGAGGCTGCTCCTGTCTCCTTTGGTGTGTCCCGTTCTTTCTACTTATTTGCTGCTGCCAGCTTGACAGCATTTCCAAGGTTCCACAGTTTCGTGAGTTACATTTCAATCTACCTTCTTTAACATGGCTCCTACTGATAAGGATAAGGATGAAAAACTTACTTCTAAACGAGCATCCTATAAAGGGCAAATTACCCGATTCAGAAAGTACATAAAAGAATTGGATCCCTCAGAAGCTCAATTAGACTTGTTGAAACATCGTGTAAGGGATTTTGAACGTTCTTATGAAAACTACTGCAACATTCAAACTGAAATAGAAATCTGCATGCTCAATCAAACAGAAGATCGAGTCGAAGTAGAAAACCAATATTACGAAGGCATAGGTTCTGCTTTCAAAATAATACGCCAACTCGAAGAGGAGCAGAAAAAGGACGCTTCTGTTCTTGGTTCCCTTCACGAACCACAAACTTCTTTCCGTGAGGGTACTCACAAGTCCAAACCAACTTTACCGAAAATTGATTTACCCCATTTTTCTGGAGATGAATCTGCTTGGGATTCTTTCTATGAATTATGTTGCTCCCTTGTTCATGACAATGAAGACATTCAAGTCATTTACAAGTTTCATTATTTGAGATCTATTCTCCGAGGTCAAGCTTTGCAGTTGGTCGAAGCACTTCCTCTGCGTGCCGAAAATTACCCCATTGCCTTTAACTTATTAAAGGAAATATATGGAAATTTACGGTTAAGTATTCAGCGCCATATAAAGGCTCTATTCAATCTACCTGCGTCACAGCACAATGACGTCACTAGTTTACGTACTCTAGTTGACACTACACAACTTCACGTTAAGGCTTTGTCCCAATTAGATCAACCTACTAATTATTGGGATACTTTCCTAATACATTTAGTGGTTTCTAAAGTTGATGCTGCTACCCTCAAAGCTTGGGAAATTGAACTTTCTAAAGAAGACGATTACACTTGCGAGCATTTAGTTACTTTCATAAACGCTAGATGCCAACTTTTAACCGCTCTAGCTAACCAAAGTGAACCTTCATCTCCTAGTTCCAAATTCGAATTAATGTCCATCAAACCCAAAAGTGAACGCTCAGCGTCCAATACCCAAAAACCCGGGCTCAGCTCATCCAAATTTAAATCAAACACTACTGGTTACCCAACTAGGTCTAGTGAACGTCGTGTTGCTAGCTCTATTGTTTTAAACACGCAAAGCGAACCTCGCAAAAGTTTAAACGAACCTGTAAAGTGCATACTTTGTAAAGATCCCCATGCCCTATACCTCTGCAAATCTTTTAAAGAAATGTCAGTCGACGACAGACGAAAATTAGTCGCTCAAAACAAACATTGTTTCAACTGCCTAGCGCCCACGCATTCTGCTTCTAATTGCAAGTCCACAAGACTTTGCTACCATTGTGAAAAGGCTCACCATACTTTGCTACATCGTCATGATCAGGCAAGGTCATCGACGGCATCTACTTCTCCGAAAAATGATAGTGCTAACAGTTCTAATGCGTCATCGTATATTCAGAATGCCAAGTCCATTCGCAGTGCTCAAGTATTGTTGTCTACTGTCCAAATTGAAGTTCAGGATAACTTTGGCAACTGGGTCCGTGCACGCGGTCTTCTAGATTCAGCGGCAACTCATGATTTTGTGTCTAATTCCTTGATTAGAAAACTAGGCCTGCCCGTAAACCCCACTTCTATCAATGTGTCGGGCATCAAGAGCTCAAAATCGCAAGCTTTACAATTCTCAAAACTAACCATAAGAGATATTTGTCATAGAAACAATTTCTTTAAACTTAATTGTGTAATTCTCAATAGCATTGGAGAAGACACTCCAAGTCACTCTGTGGATATTTCAGGGTTAAACATTCCCTCGCATTTAAGGCTAGCCGATCCTTCGTTCAATATGAAGAACCCTATTGACATACTCTTTAGTGCCAATGTTTTTTGGAATTGCCTACGTAAACAGGTTCGTAAGTTATCCTCAAACGTGGTCGCCAGAGACACTAATTTTGGATGGATCGTCACAGGGCAACTTCCCCATTATTCTCTCCAACCTGCCTCGTAATGTTATTTCTCCAACACTGACCTGGAACAGTTTTGGAGGCTTGAAAGCATTGATTCTCCTAATGTGACCTCTTCAGAAAATGAATTATGTGAGCAACTTTTTTTGAACACCACCACTCGTTCTTCTGATGGCCGGTTCGTTGTTCAAATGCCAAGATTACACAATCCTCCCAAACTTATCAACTCTCAGCCTAAAGCTCGCAAAACTCTCTTTGCTATCGAGAGCAAATTCAAAAAAGAACCCTTTGTCAAACAGCAGTACACTGATTTCATGGATGAGTATGAAAGCTTGGATCATATGGAAGTTGTTAACAAATCTGATGATGAATCGCAACCCCCAATTGAAACGGTTTATTTAAATCATCATCCCGTGTGGAAGAACCCTCTTGTAAAATATAAAATCCGAGTTGTTTTCAATGGTTCATCGCCCGACGTTAATGGCAACAGCCTTAACGACACTCTTTATTCTGGTCCTGCTATTCAGTCAGATCTATCCGCTATACTTTTAAACATTCGGTTATTTCCCATAGCTGTTATAGCCTACATAAAACAGATGTACCGTCAAGTGTTAATTCAACCAGAACAACGAGATCTTCAAATAATCTTGTGGCGTGATGAAATCAGTAAGCCCATTAAGGTATTTCGCTTGAAAACGGTTACTTATGGCTTAAAACCCTCTGCTTTCCTTGCTATCCGTTCCCTACACTTGCTAGCCTCACAAGATGGTCATTTATTTAATTCCAAAGCCTCTGAAGCACTAAAACTACGTCATTCTATGTTGACGATTATTTGCAGTCCTTCCCCTCTTTGGAGGAAGCTTCTTTTGTGTCTTTAGAACTTCAGGCATTGTTAAGGAATGGAGGTTTCCCACTTCATAAGTGGAACTCCAACTCCCCTGAGTTTCTTGCTCAGTTTCCCATCGAAGACGTAGATCCTTCTTCTGTCGAAATTTGTGGAAACTCCGAATCTATAAAAACTCTAGGAGTTCACTGGTGCACTAGCACTGACACTCTTATCTATAAAGTTTCGCTCGCAGAAGAGCTTCCTAATACAAAAAGACAAATCCTATCTGAAATTGCAAAAATTTTTGATCCGCTTCAATTCCTTGCCCCAGTTATCGTTATAGCCAAACTCTTCATGCAAGAGCTATGGTCGCTTAAATGTGAATGGGATGCTACTGTCCCTCTTTCTTTTCTTAATCGTTGGCTCTCGTTTCGCAGCAATTTGCTGGATCTTTCCCTTATTGAAATTCCTAGGAATTTAATCAGCTCTCATTCTATTGCATCCTTTTTCCTTCATGTGTTCGCGGACAGTTCTGAAAAAGCTTATGGTTGCTGTGCATATTTAGTTCATCACGATTCACTCTATGGATCTCCAGTTTCCAACCTTGTTTGTGCCAAATCGAAGGTCGCTCCTCTTAAAACTATCACTTTGCCTAGGCTCGAACTGTGCGCTGCACTCATGGCTGCAGAACTTGTTAAAAAACTACGGGCAGTATTAAAAGTCGAATTCTTGCAAATCTATCTCTGGAGCGATTCCATGATCACCCTTTCTTGGATCGCCAAGAACCCCTCTCACTGGCAAACTTTTGTTGCAAACAGGGTTTCCAAAATTCAAACTCTTTCTTCTGGATGTCAATGGAGGCATGTGCCCAGTGCGGATAATCCAGCCGATATTATCTCTCGTGGTTGTTTACCCTCTCAATTGGCAGCTTCCCAATTGTACTGGCATGGGCCCTCGTGGCTAATCGAAGACTCTTCTTCATGGCCTTCTAAACCTCCAGTTACAAACTCCAACGTGCCCGACGCTAAAGTACCTCTATCTATTGCTTCGTGTCTTGTTTCCAACGCTTCTCATCCCTTGTTGTCCCGCTATTCTTCTTTTCATAAATTAATACGAATTATCGCCTATCTCCTTAGATGGAAATATTTAGTGGTTGACCAACCTCTCCTCCCCTAACCACACCTTACCAATCATGAATTGAATATCGCTACCATTAAGGTTTTACAACTAACACAGCAAGAAGCCTTTTCTTCTGAATTATCTTTGCTTTCTTCTAAAAGGGATCTTCCCAAATCCAGCCGTCTTCGTGCTTTAGCCCCGTTCCTTGATGACCATGGGTTACTCAGGTTAGGTGGAAGGCTCTCGCAATCTTTACTCTCTGAGGACAAAAAGCATCCCGTCATTTTGCCTTCCAAACATCACGTAACTTCCTTAATTATACGTGACTTTCATTATCGTAATCTTCATGTTGGTACACGCACTCTGCTTTGCCTCTTAAGGGAAAAGTACTGGATTATAAATGGAATTCATGAAGTTTCTTCTGTAATTCACAAGTGCATTCCTTGTTTCAAAGAGAAACCAAAATCAAAACTCAATTAATGAGTGATCTGCCCTCTTTTCGCTCTTCTCCTATACGCCCATTTGCTTTAACTGGTGTGGACTATATGGGTCCGTTCCAATATCAACGAAATTCTCCTGAAGCTAAACGCAAATTGTTTGGTAAGCTTTATGTTTCTCTCTTTGTTTGCATGGTTACTGGCGCAATCCACTTGGAACTAGTAACGAATGCTTCTACTTCTTATTTTTTATCAGCTGTCTCTCGCTTCACCGCTAGGCGTGGTGTTCCTTCAGAGATGTTCTCTGATAACGCTTCCACTTTTCAGGGCGCAGCTTCCCTTTGGAAGAAAGCTCTCACTTCCTCTCCTGCCATGGAACAAATTTCTAATTTTTCCTATTCAAAAGGTTTTAAATGGCGCTTTATACCTCCCTACGCTCCTCATCACGGTGGTAGGTGGGAATCTTGCGTAAAGCTCACTAAACGTCATTTAAGAAAAGTCTTAGGTAATCGAATTCTGACTTATGAAGAATTCAATTCACTGTCTGTTCTGATTGAAGGTGTTGTTAATTCTCGCCCTTTAACTCCGCTTTCCAATGACCCTGATGATCTACTTCCACTCACCCCTGGTCACTTCCTTATCGGCACTTCTCTTTCTGCCCCTCCTCCTCTTCCCAATTCTTACAGGGATTCTAATCTACCTATCGCTTGGCGTAAACTTGAAGCCCTCCGTAATTCTTTTTGGAAGAGGTGGAACTTGGAATATTTAACTTCCTTGCAACGGAGACAGAAGTGGTTTCTTTCCAGTCCCGACATTAAAGTGGGAGACTTGGTCATGGTTAGGGATTTTTCTCCCCCTCTAGTCTGGATCTCTGGTAGAGTTATCCTGGAAGAGATGGGAGAGTCAGGGTGGTCAGAGTCTTGACCACTAACGGTCCGATTACTAGACCCCTGTCTTTGATCGCTCCTCTTCCCTTAAATGTCTAACTGCTTATTTGTTCTCTGTTGGTGTTTTTTCCTCCCAGTATGGTGTATTCTTGGAATACACGGTACGAGAGATTATAATTTTCAATGCTTTTGCATGTTCTTTCCTTCCTCTTTGTCAAACACCAACAGTGATCTTTTGTTTTCTCTTAGGTGTTCAGGTCGCTTATATCTTTTATGAGTCTGTTCTAGATATATATTCTCTGTGACTCACCTAGCGTCATCTAGCAGCGAATCTCTGAAGCTCTTCAACTCTTCCTGGTGCAAGAGGACTTACTTATCCATTTGGCCACCAGATCCTGTTACCATCGCCAGCTATTTTCTCCTTGAGCAAGAGGACTCTGTCTACTTTTTTACTCACCATGCTGCGCTAGTATCGCCTGTTATCAACTCTTTGAAGACCAGCTCATCAAGAGAAAATAATTTTTTGTTATAAAGTTGGCAATGTTAATATGTTCTCCTTTTGTCTCCTCTCCCCCACTCTTTTCCCCTTCCTTGGACCCTCCGTGCTCCGTTGAGCATGTCTCACTTCTCAGTCGGCAGTTGACTCGATCAGTTAAGGCTCCTCTCGAGCCAGCCTCCTCAAACCATGAGGCATACTCTCTTCTACGCCATGTTGACAAAGTAATCGTCAAAGGGAACTTCACTTTCAACATGAAATCAAGATAAGTACCATCTTAAAGTTTTAACCTCATCTTCATGGTTTTAACTTTCACGTGCTTTTAACGATACTTTTATAGACAGTGTGAGATTATTTATTTTGGGGCAAAAATCATTCTTCGTGGGATTTACCATTTAACATTTACCATGTTCGTACAAGCCAACCTTACTAGAAAAGAGCTTTTCTTAAGCTATTCAAATGAGAAATCCTCTCACTACGTGGGATATTATCTAATACCCGCTGTCTATAATTCACCAAGCTAGTTCCTCCGTTGGATTTTCTTAACCCCATTTTTCTACTAAGGTCGTTCTGGAACCTTCTAGATTCTGTATTTCATCTACAAGTCCTGCCGTTATGAAATTTTCACTTACTTGTGAGAATGCTATTTAAAATTGAAGAATCTCACTTCTGAATTAAAGCTCAATAGCGAATTTTCGTCCACCGTTGGATGTTCTTGGCGCATTTAACTGTAATCCACCATTTTCTCCAGCAATAGACTTTCGTTCATCTGGTGCAACCAGTCAGTTTTTTTCAAATTGAAATAACTTTCTTTGCCAAAAACTTTCGTGTTTCTTATAGTGAACTTTTCATATATTTCAACGAACTATAGTGAAAACCAGTGCTTGTTCAACTTTCTACCGCGTCGCGATCGTCCGTTTACATAGAAATAAAGCCATGAACATTTTTCCTCAATCCCTATTTCTCTTTCCTAAACCTCTTACTAACAATCTGTAACAAACTTTTAAATTTAGGTCTGTTTCAACGAGGTGTCAATCTATAGATGTGCCCTCCCATTTTTTCTCATGTGTAATTAATTAATTTCTGTATAATTACGTGTTAAGCGCACGTTTCAAACTTACATTGTTTCTCCCTTCTGATCAGGGAAAACAATTCTTTCAACTCTTGAGTGAGTTATTTCTAGGTCTCACGAAATGGAAACTCCCCCATTTGGTTCGTGATTCCCATTTAAAACATAGGAGGTCGGCAACCTTCCTTTTGATTATCTCTTCAGGTTTCACAGTCAGTGACCTGCCCTTATTTGCATAATAACCAACATTAATTCTGTATAAATATAAGAAGTTGTAGGAACTTCTATCTTATTTTTCATGTTTTCTTATTGTTATTTTAGAAGTTTTCACTCTTTCTAGAATATTCTCTCCGGAATTTCTTAAGGTACACTCTTTGAACTCCAATTAACGTTCAAACTTTAATTACTTCATTGGTTATTTGTTTAAATCTTATAAAGATTTAGAAACATGTAAGGTTTTAAACCTTGTAAATTGTCAATTGTCTGGAGCAAACGTTTAATGTTGAGAGGTCTGTGACCCCATTTGTCAAAAAGTTCAAATGAACTATGTTTGTCAAAAATATATTACATACTTATTAAATTCATTATCCTTCTTTGAATTGTTTAATAAATTAAATATTTGTTTTTGGATTTATCATGTCGCAAGTACAACGATTAGGCAAGATTTTGTCTTCCTTGGCTCTTCCTACTCAATGTTATTAAATTCATTAATAGGGCTTTCACCACTTTTTGCATTTGAGCAAGAAATCTTAGTTTCCACCTCACTAAAGTTTCTTTTAGCTTTAATAGCTAATTCTAATTGGCCAGTAAGGCAAGTGAAGCTCGCTAAGCCAGCTACCTGCTTGTGGAGATCCTCTCCGAAAACTTATGGTCAGTTTTCCAAAAGATAAGTGTTTCTTTTTGTCTAAACTTTTAGCCGGCTCCTCGCTGAGTAAAAGCTTAGCCATTTCTAAATGCAACCATTGGTTCATTCAACAAAATTACTTCCCCAGGTGTAATCTTTTATCATTCTCCTTCTTGGAAGCACTTGGTTGCCTTTTCAAGAATTCCACAACCTTGAAAATTGGAAATACCAAATCTGATTTAAATTATTGGCATTCTTCGAATTATTTTGAAAAAACGAATTGCTTTGAAAACCCATACAACAAATTTGTTACTATCAGTCTTGCCAGACCATCACCCTTCCCTATAGTAGTTTTATACATGCTTGGGAGGAAATACACTAAAGCCTCTCTCTTGCAAATCGCCCAAGTCCTAGCTGCGGTTCCCGTTAGCTTCGACCAAGCTCGAACCTACTTTAGGTATCAGAGAGTTAATTTTCAGTGGCAACTGCCTCTAAAGGTATTTAAAGTTAAAATTACAACTTTTGTGGAACTCTCCTCCTATTTTTCTATCCTTTTTCTCCAATCCAAAACCTACTTCCCTTTTTTTAATCATCTTCCCTTGGTGGGTGGGTTATTCCTTATCCAATAATCTACCCAGACGCAGTAGTTCCTCTCTGGCTTTGACAAGGCTTTGCTGAAGTAGGCCACTACTCTCTCCTCGCCGACCACTACTTGCGACAGGATTCCCCCTATACCAAAGTCGCTGGCATCGGAATCGACGATGAACCTTGTTCCAGGTCTGGGGTAGGCCCGAATAGGTGCGGTGCACAGAGCCTACTTGAGTTGTTCGAAGGCACTGTGGCATTCTACTGTCCACGTGAAGAGTTGGTCCTTCTCAGTCAGTCGATGCAGTGGTTTGGCGATGTCGGCGAATCCTCTCACAAAGCGACAGTAATAAGTGCAGAGTCCCCAGGAAGCTTCGTAGTTGGGACTTGTCCTTAGGAACTGGCCACTCCCTCACAGCTGCGATCCTCTCTGGGTCGGTGCGCACCCCTTCCTCGGAGACGATATGCCCAAGGTACTGGACCTGCTTCTGGAAGAGCTAACACTTCTTGGGGCTCAACTTCAGCTGGGCAGCCCGTAGCTTCATCAAAATCTCCTTCAGGTTGCTGTAGTGCTCCTCGAAGCTCCTCCCCAGAACGATGACGTCGTCTAGGTAGACCAGGCAGGTCTTCCAGTGTAGTACCCTCATAACGGACTCCATTAGCCTTTCGAAGGTCGCAGGGGCGTTGCACAGACCGAACGGCATGATGGTGAACTGCCAGAGTCCGCTGCCCTCAGAGAACGCTGTTTTCTCGCGGTCCTTAGGGTGGACCTCCACCTGCCAGTAACCACTCATCAAATCTAAGGTGGGGAACCATCTTGATCCTGATATGGTGTCCAGCGTGTCGTCGATCCGGGGTAGAGGGTAGCTGTCCTTCTTCGTGACGTCGTTCACCCGCCTGTAGTCCACGCAGAATCTGGTGGAGCCGTCCTTCTTCTTCACTAGCACGACCGGAGAGCTCCAAGGACTATGTGATGGCTCAATCACCCCCTGATCCTTCATTTCTTCCTCCATCCGGTCGACCTCAGCTTGCTTGCCGAGCGGGACACGTCGGAATGGGGCCCTGATTGGTGCGCTGTCCCCAACGTCGGTTCGGTGTTGGACCTAGCTTGTCCTGCCGAAGTCTTTGCTCCCCACGGAGAAGACATCCTGGAATTCGCGTAGCAGGTCCCGAAGTTGGCGTTGTTCCACGTCTAGATGGTCCTGGGATCCTTAGTACAGCTTCAGCATTTCTTCTGGCAGGGCGCGTCTTCTTCGGTTGTCCGTCTGCAGGTGTCCATCCGTCGTGTCTGTGATGCGGGCAATCCTGGTAACGGGCTCGCAGACTCCTAGGTTGGTGTCCCGGTGAACCGTAATGTCGTAGTCGTTCAGGTTGGACAGGTGGAGGTACGGCTGAGGCGTCGTGTTGATGAGGGTCTTGGTAATTAGCAATCCTTTTGTCTGGATGTCCTCATATTTTGGCTCGATGACAGCCGTCATTCCCTCAGCAGTTCCGTCGAAAATTACGGCATAGCTGACCTCCGTCCTGGCGGGAACGATGACGTCCTCTCTCAGCATTACTCGTCGTGCGGTGACGGCCTCGTGTGCTGGTTGCAAAGCAAGTTCTTCATGTCCGTAGTGGAGAGTGTTGGTGCTCAGGTCCAAGATGATGTTGTTCTGGTCCAGGAAGTCCAGTCCGATGATCACATCGTTTGCTACATCAGCCACGAGCACTGGATGCTTCACCGCCCGCCGACCAATGACGAAGTCCAGTGATGCTTCGCCATGTACCGGTGCGGTTATTAGATGGAGGTTCCATTGTGTGGGTTGCACTCTCCACTTCGGGATTACGGTGGGATTGACGATGGTCCTCGACGCTCCCGTGTCGATCAGCATGGGCCAGCTCACTCCGTTGACAACTCCGTCGACCATCAGGCTGCTATTGTCCCTCCGTAACTTCGTCACACGATCTTGGACTGCCGGGCCTTGACGACTGTCGCAAGCCATCCTTTGCCCCCCAAGGCTGGCTAATACTCGTTTCCCTGGGCCGCGCGGGTTTCAGACGACGGTTTTCCCGCAGGATACCCTCGGCGGCGGCGATCACCGCAGTCCTTGCTCAGACGGCCTTTCTTACTGCAGGTCCAGCAGGTCGGTAGTCCTCTTCCGGACCGCCTCTCTGGGTGTTTTTCGGCTGCGTCGTTGTTGGTGGCGCCGCGACTATTGAAGAAATGGCCTAGCGCCTCCATCAATTCATAGGCCAAGGGCTTAGTCTCGTTGGTTTTGGCCAGTTCGTCGACATCCACTTGACGCACCCGCGAGTGCATTCTAGATGCCTGTTTTGCCGTCTCGAACTCAAGTGCGTGGCTCAGCGCATCTGCCAGGGTCTTATTGCGCGCGAGTCCCAGCGCCTTTTGAGAGTCCGAGTCCCGTAGCTGCTGGCTGACTCCTCCACCAAACGACTGCTCCCGAGCCGCCCGGCTCCGCTCCTTATATACACAAGGCCGACAGGCGTGTACAAAATGGCGAAGCCGCGAGCACGGGCGCAGCCGCCTGGCGAGGAGCGGCCAGGCTGATGGCCCTCTGCTTTATTGATTAAATTTGGCAGCCTTACAAAATATTAAAACATGGCAGAAACAAAACATACAAGTGCAAATACACAAAAAAATTTCAAGTCACTTAGCCTACCATGCACAAATTCAGTTCCTTTGATATTATAATCACTGTCCTTGTCCCTTGTCCCGTTCCCGCAAATTCCACGGTCGTCGACCCAGGCACTCAGCTTCACGATGGGAGAAATTCACTTGTACCAGGGCGTGTTCGTAATCATGAAGAGATCGCCAGGATGTCGTCCGTTGGATAGAAGAAGGACAGGGAGCCTCCGGTCTGCGAAGAGTCGTCCGCCGGGAGGATGATCCTCGCAGTTCTATCTGGCTGCTGGTGCCCCTTTCCCTCCCCCGCGTGGTCCGCGTCCTCGGCCGGCCCCTCGAATAGGGCCTCCGCGGGAGACCGCGGGCTGGCGGGCTGGTAACTGAAATTGGAAGTTCGGTGGTAATTCGAGTACCTCGTCCCCTCCAGCGCTGTCTAATTGTATGGCATATGTCCATCCCTTGGTCAGGGCGGCATACAGTAAGTTGGATCGGTTGAACGTGTACTTTTGTTGTCCGGGATCTAGGAGTTGCCAATTCGAGAGAAGATATAAGGTGGTCTGCACGTCGTGGTGGTGCTGACAGAGGCGGGCTCGGAGGTGGCAACACCACCTTCTTGGCTGGTGATGCGGATCGTGATCGTGACTGCTGCGTCTTGTGATGTGATGTGTCCTTTTTACTAGAAGAAGAAGCCTTTTGTTCGCGGAAATGCTGTGCTACACTGGCTTGAGCTGTGTATGATTGACGATGGTCCTCGACGCTCCCGTGTCGATCAGCATGGGCCAGCTCACTCCGTTGACAACTCCGTCGACCATCAGGCTGCTATTGTCCCTCCGTAACTTCGTCACACGATCTTGGACTGCCGGGCCTTGACGACTGTCGCAAGCCATCCTTTGCCCCCCAAGGCTGGCTAATACTCGTTTCCCTGGGCCGCGCGGGTTTCAGACGACGGTTTTCCCGCAGGATACCCTCGGCGGCGGCGATCACCGCAGTCCTTGCTCAGACGGCCTTTCTTACTGCAGGTCCAGCAGGTCGGTAGTCCTCTTCCGGACCGCCTCTCTGGGTGTTTTTCGGCTGCGTCGTTGTTGGTGGCGCCGCGACTATTGAAGAAATGGCCTAGCGCCTCCATCAATTCATAGGCCAAGGGCTTAGTCTCGTTGGTTTTGGCCAGTTCGTCGACATCCACTTGACGCACCCGCGAGTGCATTCTAGATGCCTGTTTTGCCGTCTCGAACTCAAGTGCGTGGCTCAGCGCATCTGCCAGGGTCTTATTGCGCGCGAGTCCCAGCGCCTTTTGAGAGTCCGAGTCCCGTAGCCCGTCGGTGAAGGTCTGCGTCGCAATCTGTTCCATAAAGTCGGCCGGCGCTGTTGGATAGGCGAGCCTTACGAGGCGTGCGATGTCCATCTCGAACTCCTGCAGGGTTTCCACGTTCTTTTGTACCCGGGTCCGGAGCTGCATCTGGTAGTCCTGCTGAAGATGGCTATCTCCATATCTGGATTCCATATGGGCGATTAGTGAAGCGTAGTCCTGGAATCCAGTCGGGATAGCCTGAAGGACGTTAAGGGCGTCCCCTCTCAGCGCTACAATGAGAGCTGTGGCCTTTTCCGTGCTGTTCCAGTTGTATATGGAACAGGCTGCCTCGAACTGACGTAAGAAGGTGCTCCACGGGACCTTTCCGTCGAAGGTTGGGGGCGTCACTCTGCTCTGTCCCGTTCCTGATATTCCCGGTGTAACTGTGGGCGGGTGTTGGCGCAGCTCGGCAACTTCCTCTTGTAGAACTTTGATTCTCTCATCCACCCCCGTCGGCGGGCGTCAGCGCAGCTCATCAAATTCCTTTTGTAGAACGTTGAATCTCTCTTCCGCCCCCGTCAGTGGGCTTCGGCGCAGCTCGGTGAATTCTCCTGTAAGGCGTCGAACTTCTTTTCTACTGCTGTGACTTCCTCACGCAGGCCCTGGCAGACGGCGTTGACTTCCTGACGCAGACCCTGTTCCAAATTCTTCAGGTCCTCTGCTAACTTATTCTGACTGTGCTCTAATTTGGAGGTTAGGTCCTCGGCTAACTTCTTCTGGCCGTCTTTCATCTTCTTCTTTCCGTCTTCCATCTTCTTCAGGTCCACCGCTAATTTATTTTGACCGTCTTCCATCTTCTTCTGGCCGTCTTCTAATTTAGCAGTTAGGTCCTTGGTTAAATTCTTCTGGCCGTCTTCTAATTTGGTTTCCACGCCACTTAACTTTTCTAGCAGTAGTTGTAATTGTGCATCCATTTTAGCTGCGGTAAAATGACCTGCACGGGTTTTTGAGACCAGGACCTCCAGGTGTTGTGCTTGGGTTCGTAATCCCACTTCTGACACCAGCTGTAACGTGCCACCCCTTGGGGCACTTTCGTTAACTGGATTATGGTGGGTAGAAGCACAACACAATGGTCCTTTAAAGAAATAGTGGTTTTACTGCAGGTCTTAGCAAGTTACAGTTCACCACACAATAAACAGATACATGCAATTAGCTGTCTTACAGAAGCTGCCTCTATGGAGCTCGACTCACCTTTTCACTCAGTTATGCAGTTAATCCTTCCGTAATGAGGTCCGTGTCCTCGGCTACAAATAAAGGCACTCTCCCTCAAGTAAACAAGCCACACTCACTTGTTCCCAATGTACACTGACTCGCCGTCTGCAAGCTAGGAAACAGTCCACTGTGTTTCGCAATCCACACAGCACTTCACCGCATGCAATAGCCTCACTTGGGTTTCACACGTCACGTCACCAACTATTGTCGCACTCGCTCAAAAACACAGTCCCCCCTTGCTGGTGAGGTCGCTTTATATAGCGAGGCTGGTGACTCGATGGATGTTTCCAGAATTGACCAGGGTTCTCGAGAATTCCAACACCAGTAGGGCCACGAATATTCGAAACGGTCACTTTTGTACTGCCTGTCTTCAATGTTCCGCAAATCGCTGGTAACACACAGTCAGGATAGCCTGGGGCGGACTGAGTCACGCGCGGGGCGACAAAGCTGTCTGGCATTCGTAACAATATCTACTTCATTTAAGGCAGGGACCAGAGGCTACTCTACTCTGTCCAATAATCAACATTTCACATAGGGACCAGTGAAAATCTCACTCTGTCCAGTACCAATAACTTTTTACTTCAAGAACACTTTTATCAAAATAAAAATGGAAGAATGTAGTTTCACGTGACGGTTAATCTCGTATCATGAGACACGGGACCTCCTTTTTACGTGGAATCCGAACCACTGGACATGGCATTTCACTTTGAAAATCTCACATGCATTGAACGGGAATTGAACCGGGTCCGCCATGGTGAGAGGCCGACAGTTTGACCAAAGCGCCACCACGCCCCCATATTCATAAATGAGCTTCAATAATAGTTCATATTTCATCAACAGATTATTATTATTATTATTATTATTTTTTTTTTTTTATTATAATGATTAGTGTCTTATCTGCCTTATATATTTTAGCAACAAATACCTCATTTATAAATTTACGGTTTATCAGTTAACAACAATTATTATTACATCTTGAATTTGTTATAAACAATTTCTCAACGTTCCCACGTTGCTTGTTCCATCGGACCTTGACTGGCTGGTTTGACACGGCATCCGAGTCGAGTTTCATCCTTCTGGATAGTGTCATCATTCTGGATAATCCCTGGTTAACGAGTCCTCGGTCTTCCGTCCAACTGGTGGGCTACAGATCGCCTCTGGTGATAAACCAGGGTAAGCTTGAGGTCTCTTCGTCAGGATCATCCATCCTCATGTTCACCTATCCACCTGTGTCTAGTCCTCCACAGCAAAGAACATGTTACTGGATGTGGAAATTCTTGCATACTGCAGAATAGTGGATATCATTGCTCTGTGGTTTTCAATCATGTTGCTGTGGTTCTTAAGCATATCAAAATAGTTTCAAGTGATTGCTTCGATGAATTTGAACTTTATAGAACATGCAGTCCAATTTACGTAGCGATGCACCTTAAATTTTATTATTATAAAATCGTGATATGTTGTACATTCAGACAAGTAGATTAAAGTGCACTTTGAATAATTCGCCTGCGATGAATATTTCGATAATCCTCGAGCGTCTGAAATTGACACCTCGGGTATCTTGTACTGTTCAGACTGTGTTGTTGACAAGCGCTGCACGACGCGGTGACCTTGCTATCACGCGGAAATCTGATGACATCAAAGAATAGCTTACGACTCGGAACTGCGATTGCGAGTGAAGAAGTATGAGTGACTACCTGCAGCCAGGGATCGCCTTATATACGCTGGCGCGGGGCTGACGACGCGGGGTCTACACACTGTACCCGTTCGTCCTGGGGATGCGATGACCCATCTGCTATAACATCGCATTCCTGGAGTTCCAGGACAGAGCGGAGTTAAATGAACCTCTAGTCAAATAAGGAATGTGTCGGAAATTCAGCTGAGTTATCGAAAAAGCAGTGGGTAACACGAGACAAAGTATCTCTAGGGTCGTTACGGGTTTAAGTTTAATAGAAATAATGCAAATATAAATGGGCGCCATCAACTGAATTCCTAGCAAACCACATCCTTTCCGCTTAAGCCTTACTCAAGACAAGGAAAGAAAAGGGAAAATCACATCATCATCAGATCACAACTAAGATAAAAACAAATTTATTTCACTTTGATAGTCAGACAGACATTTTAAATATACCTCCTACCTGAGAGTATGGTCGAATGCCAACGTTAAATTGTCATTGTCCAAAAATCGAACCATCTCTTTTCTAATCAAAAATATTTCATCCACATAAAACAAGAAAAATCTCTAAAGTTCTCTTGGGTTTTCAGGATCACTGTAGCACTATGTCTTTCGTCACTGACATTTGTGAAACCTGAGACCTAATTTCTCTTTAATTTAACATCATAAATGTGGATTTGAAAAAGTTATTAATATGTCTAAACATACACATATTATAATCACATATATTAAACATCACGTAATTTATGGCTTGCATGGCATAATTTAAATGTTGAACATGTTAGTCAAATGCTCCTAAACATTGAATAATTAATTTACACTATTTACATTGTCATTCATAATTACTTATTTGTGAATTATAGAAAATTCATGGCTCATTGGTCATCGTTATCATCATCAAAATTAAATATTTCTCACATTAATTCTCATCTCAAAATTCTACATATTCCTGTCAGAATCATTAACTCATCACCATTACATCATTTAAATCCTCAACTCAAGTTGCAATTCCTCAAATTATATCTCAATTAAATTTATTTAATTCCATATAAATTCATTAATCATCAGCTTCTTTAGTTAATTATTACCTTCTAATTCAGTTATTCATCATCATTACAATCGTCTATTAATTTATTTAAATCAGTTTATTTATCCAATTTTTAATTCATCCATTTATTTAATTCGTTGATTTATTCCAAAATTTAATTTATCCATTTATTTAAATTTTATTCTTCCGGTTATTTAGATTTTTATTATTTCATCTAGTCATTCTGATTTTTATTTCATTAGGTCAGATCATTAATATGCTTAACTTTCAGATTATTATTTCATTAATTATTATTCGCAGAAAATCATGTATTATCAACTTTATTTATTTGTTTAATTTCCTAACAAATTGTTTAATATGGTTTATAGAACGTTGTCTTACAGTTTTATCACTTCCAAGTTATATCTGGTATTTAATTTATCATGCCAAAATATATTATTGCCTTCACGACATCACGTTGGATCTAACTATCCACAACGACATTATATATCCTCAATTCTTCAAATATCACATTTGAATACAACAATTATTCCACAAAAACTCCATAAATATTCAGCACATACAGCATGAATCTCAACAATTACGCTAGACTGGGTACGACGACCTCATGTCTGCTTCAAAATACATTAGCAACATTGCAACTATCACTTGGCAACTTCCAGAAAATGCCTATCACAAACTTCACTTAACCATGTTGCATGATCTACAAAAAATATATAACTGGCTTCAAATTATCAACGCACACAATCTCCAATAACTGTATTTACTCTGATCACATCTAGACAACTTCTTAAACAATTGGAAAAATATTACCTCAGTAATTCAAGATCTGCTTTCAAATAGCATAAATTCTCTTACAATTCCCATAATTCACATCACAGA
This sequence comes from Meconema thalassinum, assembly GCA_946902985.2. Lineage (NCBI taxonomy): Eukaryota > Metazoa > Arthropoda > Insecta > Orthoptera > Tettigoniidae > Meconema > Meconema thalassinum. Next base: position 182,124,492 of record OX336395.1, read on the forward strand.
AAAACACCAATGTGCTATAATCTCTCATATCAAAATCTGCAATACTGATCTGCCTTAAAATAAATCTGACCATTAATGATTCATCTTACAAGATTCAATTACTTTAACTCCTTCTCAAAGGTATCAAACACAATTATAAAAATCATCAAAAGCATCAGCTGTAACAGCTGTTAAACTGAAATTACTCTCAAAAGAGTATAGCAACAAAATATTGGATTGGCAAACAAGAATTACTAAACGTAACCCTGCTGACATTTATCGTTACTTTATTTAACAAAATTTCGACTGATATGTGACTAGTAGCTCTTTGTTTGATTCACTTACAATCTCATGTACACTCGGATGATAAAAATGAGTCCCTCTATGGCAAGTAAGATGTGTAACCACCGTACAGTCGTATAAATACGAAAGACCTCGCCCCGTCGTCTAATCATGATAGTGCCCTAAGCGATGGGTAAGATGAGTAACCACCATACAATCGTATAAATACGAAAGACCCCATCTCGACGACTAAAATGAGTGAATGTACCAGATAGGAATCAACAAGTCTCTAGTTGTCATATAAAAGCGATATTCATTCACTAAAGTGAATAACATCTTAATATCTCCAAACAATCCAATGAAAAAATCCCTACTGATGAATAATACACACTCGCTAGTATGCAATGAACTGACGAAGTAATTTTAGATAATCAATTGCAGATCACGAGTTCGAAATACTCGTTACACAAAAAAAACTATTCATGAAAAATATCCTTGCTGGAAAAATGTCTAAAAGACCAAATATCTGCTTAATAAAGCCAACCAATGGTGAGAATTTCGTATAATGATGCCTGCCATATCATATGGTCACGCCATATTCTAGCAAAATTTCGAAGCATATAAAGTCAAACCATGTCTAAAACAATCGTATCACTTCTATTAGAAAAATATACATGTGTGCCCAGTATTCATGAAAATAATCGTATCAGGTAGTTATAAATCTTACAGTACCTTTTCATAATCAGCTGTTATTAAATTTCTAAGATCGTCGATTTTCCCTATATAATGAATTTCTCGAAAGATCGGCGTGAATATCATTCCATCCATGCAATGACGATTGCCTTCGAAATCCCAAGTGAATCAGCTGGTGGACCTCCTCTCGTCAGGAATCGAATCCATCGCTCAGCGGTGCCATCGCGTCTCTATCTGCGTTTACTCTGACATGATGAACTTCTGGTTACCCATAGCGGATATTGTCCAAATCCTCTCAAAAAAGTTCATAGAAACAGCGGACCCCCTATTCCTCTTCTACGTTACGCCACTGTTCCATTAAATGTTCAGTTTGAGTGTCGAAAGTTCAATCTCCCATAACTGATAAGTCTCACTTTCGTAAAATAAAATTTTACATGAGAGTGTCTAAGTTTATGAAACAACCTGTAGTTGTGTTCATACTCGGTAATTTACAAAACTGCATAAGAAATAATTTCATTAATGCACGAGCTAATGTTCATCAGTGCATATGCTTACAACATTCCGTTTGCTTGAAATTGTTAATGTTACTTGGAATGCGTTATGAAATGCATTGTCGTAATGTTATTCAGAAAAACTGTGTTCAGACTGCGTTGAAATGCAGCTTAGAATAAAGTTCTCCAACTACTCGCAATGCTGTTCTAACATCCCGGCCGCCTATGCTTGCTTGCTCGGCAAGTCCGCCTGGATCAATGACCTGCTTGTCGTTCGCTGCTCGGTGATGTTGAAACTGTCGCCTACACTTTTGCCGTGACAGTTTCGGTTCGCTCCGCGACCTTCACCATGCGTTTGGCTTGCGCTACTGAGCTCGACCCTGCTTGCTCGGCTGACAGAGCTCCACTGAATGTATCCGCACTGTCTTTACTCTTATCTGCCTGGCGCAGACACGTGGCGTTCACCCCACCACTATGCTCTCGCGTCACAATTATAATCTCGAACCCTCATCATCTCGGCTATTACGTTATAAAATAACTTAAGGGTTATCTAACTTCCTTAAAATTATTACCACATATAATGCATGTTATATCTTCTCTTCTAAGATGTTTAAATACCATATTCCATATAGATCTTAATAAAGCTTCATAATTCTAACCATAATTCCATCTTCTTACAGATGTCAGTGCCTTCTTGATCCTAGACCTACTACGTCATCCTGACATTCCTCTTGACTCGATCTGGGCGCTATCTTTTCTTAACTCTTCCCAAAACCTCAACTACGGCTTAATGTGTGCTGGCGTAGCCGATAGCCTAAACTAGGTATCGGGTACATCTCTCCCGTACATCTCCTTTTTTATCAGGATTGAGAAAAAAAATACACTCTCAGGCATTCTATATATAACACATGTACACGATAGCTCTGCAATTCCCTTATTCAGCATGATGGTACTTTCTAACTCTCAACAATGATGATTGACTTCCAATGATTAGCATCTTGATTCTGTATTACTTTGACGTCTGTTTCTTCCTTCATTACTCGTGCTTGCTCGATTGACATCTCTGACTGTCTCCTCGAGTGGTGCACTAGGCTGTCTATCTTCTTGCCTCGACCTCTCATATCTACGATTATCTCGTCTTTCGTTAGGATCGTTTCTTCGGCCATCCTGCCTGTCGTTCCCATTATACTGTTGACCTTGGCTCCAGTTATTTCTGCCACGATATCTATTGTTGTATCGATTCCTGTCTTGATATCTGGAATTCTGGTTATAATTTCTATATCGGCTGTCTCTTGCTTCCTGATCGTATGGCCTCTCATATGGTCCTCTATATCGATCATTTCCGCGCACGTTAAGGATGTTTCCTCGATTCCCTTCGTTCCTTCTGTTTTCCCAGGAATCTCTTCTGTCCGTTTGAGCTGCGTTGTCTACGACTACCGCATTCTCCTCTTGCGTGTTTCTACTGTCGTTTCTTGTATTTCTAGGCGTAACTTGAGCGCTTGTATAGTCCAATCGCCGTAAAATGTCGTCCTAGTGCTCAAGTGTGTTGGCTCCCGACGCTATGAGTGATCGCTGTACCTCAATCGGTAACTGTCTCGCCATAACTTGCAAAAGCTCTTCTTCAGGCAATGGAGGAATCAGAAACTGTAATTTAGCCAGCTGTGACGTAAAATAATTGGCATAATGCGTCGGATGTGATGTAGAATAACGCTTCGAGTACATTTCCGCTCTTACGTTCAGTTGATCCTCGGCACTCCAAAATCTCCTCAAGAATGCGATTGCAAATTGCTCCATATTCGCAATATTGCTTCTGAATGCTCTAAACCAAGTTAGCGCAGACCCGTCTAAGGCGCGTTCGACTATCCTTAGCTCTCTTTCTTTGGCTACTCTATGTTCCGCCATGTAGTGTCGAATATCTCGCAGAAATTCGACTGGTGTGACTCCTGTATTTCCAGAAAACTTCCTCGGCTTGTCATCCAGATTTCTAATAATGGTAACTGGACCTGAGTATCGTTCGCTTGTACCCAACGTACTCCTATTCGAACTTGGATTATCCTGAGGGGTTGAACTTGCCCTTTCGAATGTCACATTCGGTTGCATTTGACGGTCTTCTCCCATGCTAACTTCTTGATTACTCATACTGCGGTCTATCGCTGTCTGATTTACCAATGTTTCCCCTGATGTTATATTCTGACTGGTGAAACTGTTAAACATAGATTCTAGTTTAGTTATCCTATCTTCTGCCAATTTCTCTGCGGTCTTGACCTGAGTCTTCAACTCATCTAACGACGTAACATTCTGCGTTTTGTTACTCTCGTCTAAATCGTTTTTCAACTTGTCAATCTTGTCTTCGCATGTATTCTTTACTGACGCGACTTGTTCCTTTAACAGATCAACATCTGTCCTAAATAGAGTTGAATCTATCTTCATCGCTTCCTTGTTCTCCGTAAACCTCGCTTCTAAGTTTGCCATACCTGCGATTAATTTTTCATCTAATCCTTCACGTTTCTCTTTTGCTTCGGCATCGACCTCACTATACCGTTCTTCCACGATTGCACCGACTCTATTTTTGAATAAAGCTAAGTTTTCATTAACCTTTTGCTCTATATCGTCGTCCATCTTCCTAATATCTTTCTGCAATTGATTCTCTAATGATTTTAAATTAGAATTAACCTCTCCTAAGACTTCCTCTTTAATGGTCCCAATTACTGACTTTAAATCCTTAATCTCATTACCTAGATTCATCTCTAGACCTTTGATTTTAGTCTCGAAAGATACTTCGGTAGACCACTCTTGAATTTTGCCTACATCTGCCACTAAACCATCGATGTCGAATCTCAACTTCGATACATCCGATTTAATGTCTTTCTGTATGGACAAAACGTCTGTTCTTAAAGTAAAAATATTTTCTTCTCCCCTACTTTCTAATTCAATAATATTCTTTCTTAATATTTGAACATTTTCCTCTCCTTTCATATTTACTGCAATTATATCTAATTGTAAAGTCTTAAGCATTTCAATATTCTTTAAAGTTAATCTATTCTCTAATCTAGTTAACTTGTTTTCTAACTCTGTGTTAGTTTCTTCACTACGAGCTTGTAATTTCTCTTCCAACGATTTGAAACTATCCTTCAAGTTAGCCTCACTAGCTTTCAAATGACTTTCAGTACTAGTCTGTAATCTAGTTTCTAATGACATCAACTCATCTTCACTATTTGACTGTAGCCTTTCTTCTAATGACTTAAAATTGTCTTCACTATTTGACTGTAATAATTTTAAATTTTCTTCAGTACTGGTCTGTAATCTAGTCTCCAATGACTTTAAATTATCCTCACTAGTTGACTGTAATCTGGTTTCTAATGACTTTAAATTATCTTCACTAGTTGACTGTAACCTAGTCTCTAATGACTTTAAACTGTCGTTCAGATTGCCTTCGTTACTAGCCTGTAATGCTTGCACATTTTCTTTGCATCTAGCTTCTAATCTAGCTTCTGAACTATTAATCTGTTCTTTAACTTCCGTTTCCATCTTAGAAATAGTTTCTGCAATACCAGACATACCCGTCTGTAACTCTCCTAACACCTTAGCTAAATCTTCCGGCAACATAATTATATTTTCAATATACGTTTTATTCAGAGACGTTAGACAACAACACATCACAATGTCTCAATTCCTGCATTCACTTGGGTATAGGAAAAAATGTCTTATAACTAACATGATATAATACTAATACGATTAACATGAACACTGGAATGGGCACACAAGTATATTGTCTGACAAAGTTTAATAAATTTTATAACACAATTAAATGAACTTGAGATCTATCTCTCAGTAATCTAAATCTGATGTGATTCCATAGAATAAACAAAATCGAAGCCCCACAAGTTGGATAAAGCCAATTCTCCCTCTCTCTCTGTACCCGTTCGTCCTGGGGATGCGATGACCCATCTGCTATAACATCGCATTCCTGGAGTTCCAGGACAGAGCGGAGTTAAATGAACCTCTAGTCAAATAAGGAATGTGTCGGAAATTCAGCTGAGTTATCGAAAAAGCAGTGGGTAACACGAGACAAAGTATCTCTAGGGTCGTTACGGGCTTAAGTTTAATAGAAATAATGCAAATATAAATGGGCGCCATCAACTGAATTCCTAGCAAACCACCTCCTTTCCGGTTAAGCCTTACTCAAGACAAGGAAAGAAAAGGGAAAATCACACCATCATCAGATCACAACTAAGATAAAAACAAATTTATTTCACTTTGATAGTCAGACAGACATTTTAAATATACCTCCTACCTGAGAGTATGGTCGAATGCCAACGTTAAATTGTCATTGTCCAAAAATCGAACCATCTCTTTTCTAATCAAAAATATTTCATCCACATAAAACAAGAAAAATCTCTAAAGTTCTCTTGGGTTCTCAGGATCACTGTAGCACTATGTCTTTCGTCAGTGACATTTGTGAAACCTGAGACCTAATTTCTCTTTAATTTAACATCATAAATGTGGATTTGAAAAAGTTATTAATCTGTCTAAACATACACATATTATAATCACATATATTAAACATCACGTAATTTATGGCTTGCATGGCATAATTTAAATGTTGAACATGTTAGTCAAATGCTCCTAAACATTGAATAATTAATTTACACTATTTACATTGTCATTCATAATTACTTATTTGTGAATTATAGAAAATTCATGGCTCATTGGTCATCGTTATCATCATCAAAATTAAATATTTCTCACATTAATTCTCATCTCAAAATTCTACATATTCCTGTCAGAATCATTAACTCATCACCATTACATCATTTAAATCCTCAACTCAAGTTGCAATTCCTCAAATTATATCTCAATTAAATTTATTTAATTCCATATAAATTCATTAATCATCAGCTTCTTTAGTTAATTATTACCTTCTAATTCAGTTATTCATCATCATTACAATCGTCTATTAATTTATTTAAATCAGTTTATTTATCCAATTTTTAATTCATCCATTTATTTAATTCGTTGATTTATTCCAAAATTTAATTTATCCATTTATTTAAATTTTATTCTTCTGGTTATTTAGATTTTTATTATTTCATCTAGTCATTCTGATTTTTATTTCATTAGGTCAGATCATTAATATGCTTAACTTTCAGATTATTATTTCATTAATTATTGTTCGCAGAAAATCTTGTATTATCAACTTTATTTATTTGTTTAATTTCCTAACAAATTGTTTAATATGGTTTATAGAACGTTGTCTTACAGTTTTATCACTTCCAAGTTATATCTCGTATTTAATTTATCATGCCAAAAATATTATTGCCTTCACGACATCACGTTGGATCTAACTATCCACAACGACATTATATATCCTCAATTCTTCAAATATCACATTTGAATACAACAATTATTCCACAAAAACTCCATAAATATTCAGCACATACAGCATGAATCTCAACAATTACGCTAGACTGGGTACGACGACCTCATGTCTGCTTCAAAATACATTAGCAACATTGCAACTATCACTTGGCAACTTCCAGAAAATGCCTATCACAAACTTCACTTAACCATGTTGCATGATCTACAAAAAATATATAACTGGCTTCAAATTATCAACGCACACAATCTCCAATAACTGTAATTACTCTGATCACATCTAGACAACTTCTTAAACAATTGGAAAAATATTACCTCTGTAATTCAAGATCTGCTTTCAAATAGCATAAATTCTCTTACAATTCTCATAATTCACATCACAGAAAAACACCAATGTGCTATAATCTCTCATATCAAAATCTGCAATACTGATCTGCCTTAAAATAAATCTGACCATTAATGATTCATCTTACAAGATTCAATTACTTTAACTCCTTCTCAAAGGTATCAAACACAATTATAAAAATCATCAAAAGCATCAGCTGTAACAGCTGTTAAACTGAAATTACTCTCAAAAGAGTATAGCAACAAAATATTGGATTGGCAAACAAGAATTACTAAACGTAACCCTGCTGACATTTATCGTTACTTTATTTAACAAAATTTCGACTGATATGTGACTAGTAGCTCTTTGTTTGATTCACTTACAATCTCATGTACACTCGGATGATAAAAATGAGTCCCTCTATGGCAAGTAAGATGTGTAACCACCGTACAGTCGTATAAATACGAAAGACCTCGCCCCGTCGTCTAATCATGATAGTGCCCTAAGCGATGGGTAAGATGAGTAACCACCATACAATCGTATAAATACGAAAGACCCCATCTCGACGACTAAAATGAGTGAATGTACCAGATAGGAATCAACAAGTCTCTAGTTGTCATATAAAAGCGATATTTATTCACTAAAGTGAATAACATCTTAATATTCCTAACAATCCAATGAGAAAAATCCCTACTGATGAATAATACACACTCGCTAGTATGCAATGAACTGACGAAGTAATTTTAGATAATCAATTGCAGATCACGAGTTCGAAATACTCGTTACACAAAAAAAACTATTCATGAAAAATATCCTTACTGGAAAAATGTCTAAAAGACCAAATATCTGCTTAATAAAGCCAACCAATGGTGAGAATTTCGTATAATGATGCCTGCCATATCATATGGTCACGCCATATTCTAGCAAAATTTCGAAGCATATAAAGTCAAACCATGTCTAAAACAATCGTATCACTTCTATTAGAAAAATATACATGTGTGCCCAGTATTCATGAGAATAATCGTATCAGGTAGTTATAACTCTTACAGTACCTTTTCATAATCAGCTGTTATTAAATTTCTAAGATCGTCGATTTTCCCTATATAATGAATTTCTCGAAAGATCGGCGTGAATATCATTCCATCCATGCAATGACGATTGCCTTCGAAATCCCAAGTGAATCAGCTGGTGGACCTCCTCTCGTCAGGAATCGAATCCATCGCTCAGGGGTGCCATCGCGTCTCTATCTGCGTTTACTCTGACATGATGAACTTCTGGTTACCCATAGCGGATATTGTCCAAATCCTCTCAAAAAAGTTCATAGAAACAGCGGACCCCCTATTCCTCTTCTACGTTACGCCACTGTTCCATTAAATGTTCAGTTTGAGTGTCGAAAGTTCAATCTCCCATAACTGATAAGTCTCACTTTCGTAAAATAAAATTTTACATGAGAGTGTCTAAGTTTATGAAACACCCTGTAGTTGTGTTCATACTCGGTAATTTACAAAACTGCATAAGAAATAATTTCATTAAATCACGAGCTAATGTTCATCAGTGCATATGCTTACAACATTCCGTTTGCTTGAAATTGTTAATGTTACTTGGAATGCGTTATGAAATGCATTGTCGTAATGTTATTCAGAAAAACTGTGTTCAGACTGCGTTGAAATGCAGCTTAGAATAAAGTTCTCCAACTACTCGCAATGCTGTTCTAACATCCCGGCCGCCTATGCTTGCTTGCTCGGCAAGTCCGCCTGGATCAATGACCTGCTTGTCGTTCGCTGCTCGGTGATGTTGAAACTGTCGCCTACACTTTTGCCGTGACAGTTTCGGTTCGCTACGCGACCTTCACCATGCGTTTGGCTTGCGCTACTGAGCTCGACCCTGCTTGCTCGGCTGACAGAGCTCCACTGAATGTGTCCGCACTGTCTTTACTCTTATCTGCCTGGCGCAGACACGTGGCGTTCACCCCACCACTATGCTCTCGCGTCACAATTATAATCTCGAACCCTCATCATCTCGGCTATTACGTTATAAAATAGCATAAGGGTTATCTAACGTCCTTAAAATTATTACCACATATAATTCATGTTATATCTTCTCTTCTAAGATGTTTAAATACCATATTCCATATAGATCTTAATAAAGCTTCATAATTCTATCCATAATTCCATCTTCTTACAGATGTCAGTGGCTTCTTGATCCTAGACCTACTACGTCATCCTGACATTCCTCTTGACTCGATCTGGGCGCTATCTTTTCTTAACTCTTCCCAAAACCTCAACTACGGCTTAATGTCTGCTGGCGTAGCCGATAGCTTAAACTAGGTATCGGGTACAACACCTTAGTGAACGTGTACTTGTTATAATTGTTATAGCACCTAAACGGCTCATCCGATCATATTAAAACTCATAACAATTGTTCTTTATGCCCCAGCACGTTGTCTGACACACTTAGAAGTCATATATTTCTATTCCCTTCTATTCTTAAAAATATATACAGGCCAAATGAGGCTCTCGGGCACAATACTTAACATTAAGTTGGATATGAGTTACAAGTTTCCAGCATGTTTGTGGTTGAAGCAAGCAGTGACCGCGCACCCTTCACAGACCCAAAGCATAACTGCTTTCACAGTTAGGGCAGTGTCAAGTGCTGATTTTTATAATGTGTAGGACGTAATATGATAGGCTTAACTTAAGGTAATTACTATAGCTGGGCTAAATTGAGATATTAGACTCAGTCTAATATTAATTATTCAGTCACACAACAGTATTACGAACACATTACTCAATACAATACAGTCGAATACGCCTCCAAAGATGTGCACACGCTGAAAACAGACTAACCATTCTGACTGCGCGAAAACGTAACCAATAAGTCCGTAGTGTTGGTTTAAATTCAACCAATGGCGAGACTTCAGGATCTCAGTCGATGTCCTCAGAGGACCAAAACTGCCCCTTCTCCCTCAATTGCTCCCATACATTTCTAAAGCTATAAACACATGGTTTTAGGATGCAAGGCTTCCTTCCTCAGCTTTCTACTCGGGGCGGTGAAGGTCACATTTCACTCATCTAGGGGTTAAATGTAGAACTAGTTACAAGTACTGACAGTGACAGTGAGACAGAGCTTATCGAGAGGGCGCGCAAGGTAGCACCAAATACAATTTTACAAAACAATGAATTTAATTTTTTTAAACAGTTTCAGCTGAGAGCTGACTCTAGGATGTTCCTCACGTCCTACATGGAGGAATGGTCACTGAGTTAGGGGGTGTTTCTACGCAGCTGGAAGAGTTCGTTCACTGGTCAATATGTGAAATAGATGGAAATAGTTCCCAGGCCAAAATTTAAATATCCAACCATTCTAAATTAAGAAAAGAAGACAGTATTATGCCTGGTAGCTAGGACGTCGAGCGTGCAAAGGCTGGTCGTCGCTGCACTAGACAGCAATTAATACCTGGTTGGTTGGTTCCCTAGTTTAGGGGCTGCGACAACGCGGTCATGTAGCCCCATGTACTTCGGAAGTGCGTAGAATCTGTCTGATAACCGGTGTTATTTGTGAAGGCTATATTAGTGTCTGTTATTTGTAATTTAGTTATGGACTGCAGACGATCAATTTCAGGTAGTTCCTACTTTTGCTACCAAATGCTACCGTCAATGACACCTAGCTGTGAACTCGGCTACTAGATGCCACTGCAACCAGCACCTGACGTCGAACTTTGGAACTTAATAGAGAGTTAATCAAATCAAATCTAACCTACAAATTTAGCTTCACACTATTGTAGTTAGAGGAATGTTCTTTTACATGCCATAAAACACGTCATTGGCCCACCGGATCCACTTCCCCTCCGAATGAAAGCATACTAAAGGATTATTAACGCTCTTAAAAAATCCGACGGCTTCGGTCGGGTTTGAACCCGCGATCTTGGGCATACAAGCTCAGCATGCTACCAACTACGCCACCGTAGCCACCGAAATCATATTACATTCGGCTTTTAAGTTATACCATTTCTTTATGTAAAGGAAAATGTCCCTTTTTACACTCAAATTTGAGAAAGATCTTTGTAGAGGCAGATAATGTATAAATGCACTCGCAATTCAAAAGTCTATTTAAGCAGTAACACATTATTACACAATCATACACCCACCACCATTTGTATTATAGTAATTCATTGCCCTGGTCAGCAGCTCCTGCCGTTGGCCAAGTGTGGCGCTCCTCATAGAAATGTAGCCTATACTATTTCCTACCCCCCCCCCTCCAGGGACTCACATCTACTGGGACGTGGGTTGGCGACCACGGGAACCCAGCTGTCCGGCTTTGATTCCGCTTAGTTGTGCCAGGCTCCTCTCCGTCTTCTTTCCTATCGACCTCTCTTGGTCAACACTTGTTCTTCTCCGAGGCCTAGCGAGTGTCTTCCTTTCCCGCCTTAATTGCCCCTTGTCTCATCTTTCCAGTTACCCTCCTTCTGCGAGGGGTCAGTCTTCTTTTTCTTTTCCTGCCTTCTGCACAAGGCCCTCAAGGAAGCAGGGGGTATGTAGCCCCACCACGTCCGGTGCACCCTGGATATTGCTACACCCTCAGGAGTTCACGGCTGGTGAGTTCGGGAGTTGGCGATCCCGAAGGATTCCTGAGCAGGGTCCTTTTTGTCCTCTTTTTCCTCTGACCTTGGGGCAGGCTATTTCCCTTTCCTATCTGCGTTTCATGGCTCTCCTTCCTTCCAAGTCCCTCAAACCTCATTCTTTGAGGGCTGAGGGCATTTATTTTATTCCTGTCCTTTATTTGCCTTATCCTTTACTTGTTCACATACTTCCTACTGTACCCTTGGGAGAAGCAGTTCACAAGACTCTATTTTCGGGGTCATGATTGGTTCTTGGTTGTTAGTGTTTTAGAGATATAATTGCTTCCATTTAATTCCAGGAATCATAGGGTTAAGTATAACTAGGAATAACGTAAAACACAACTAAAATAAACATTTAATAAATGAATCAATAACAAATCAAAACAATTATAAACAAATACCTCCCTGAATTGACCCTTCCAAATGTAATCACAAGAAATAAACACTGACTGAAATTGAAATTCAGCCCGAAAACAACACCAGAATCAACTGCTGTTCAAAATGGTGAATACAATTCCACCTTAATAAAAGTTATACGTTGTGGGCGAGCGGCGATAAGCTGTGAAGAAAATGGGCACTCAATTAACGAGAATTCGCTTCCATAACGACTCAATCGAATAAGTCACGAATTCCCGTTTTGCAGATCCTAGTAACGGCATATGGGAATACACAAGTGAAATGGCTAACACAAATAATTAAATACTGACATACACTAAAGTACACGGGGCTACATGACCGCGTTGTCGCAGCCCTTAAACTAAGGAACCAACCAACCAACTGACATACACTAACCCTTAAAAAGAAAATCAAAATCAAATACACGGGATTATTCAAATAAAATTGTCGCCGATCCGGTCTTACACTTGCAAAAGTAGTGGTGCGATTACGTGACATACACCATCACACAGGTTGACCGGGTGTCAACATACATTTACATAAGAAATCTCGCTTCAGAAAATGCCAGAGAAACAACAACAGAATAAGAAAATACGTCCGTAATGGCTGTATAAAAACATGAATAAAGCAATGAGTTTTAATTAACATGACACAAGAATAGTAGAGATGGCGGCATGAATAACTCCTCATTTAATATCACAACATATTATAATCACTCAGGCTTCAACGTAATAATCTTTCAAAGTAAATTTACAGGACTCACTGCCTGTTAATGACCATTGGACTGATCTGCGTGACCATTGGAACACTCACTCATTCACTTGACAAATGCCTCAGGTGTGGCATAACAAAAATAGACTCCGGGCTCCCCTTTGCTCCAGAATACCGTTAAACCAAGCCTCCCATAGTCCTCTGTAAACGCGTGCAGAAATTCACAAAATACAACAGACATCTCTTGAAAAATCCTCTCAGGGATATCAAGATTCAAATAGCTCCTGATCAGTCGTCCCATGCGTGTCGACTGTCGGAGGGATATGCGGCATACAGAAGATGAATCAAGTCACTTCCAGCGAGCATATCAATACACACGCACCATTATCAGTGGCGGTTCACTTATAACGTAGTTGGTGGGGCTGCATGCACATGCATTAACTTACCTTATTTGTAGATCAGCTCCAGGCGCCGAGTCTTGTACGTGACGAATTTTTCGATGACAAGGTTATTAAAATTCGGTATGCTGTTTATCAGACCCTTCTCAATAGACAGCATTCCAAGTGCAGTAAGTCTTTCTTGTCCCATGGCATTCCTGAGGTACGTCTTGATCCTCTTGAGGCACGAGAAGCAGCGTTCTGGTTCAGCGGTAGTCATAGGCAGGGTGATAGCGATACGTAACAGTTTAACGACCTCTGTAAATGACGGACCTAAGTTTTCAGTGAGAAGGAAACTCAAAAGTTTTACAGCACCACCAATGTTTCGAAATTCTTCTCTTTGATACAATATAGTCAGTTCAGTCCTTAGTTTGTCCGGCTCGAGCATCGGAAAGACACGTACGGTAGCTCGTAAGTCTCCTTCCGGAAATGAGTTCTTATGTATCTCAAATATTTCGTTTTGCAGAAGAGAAGAAAGTACTAAATGGTCAACAAATTGAAACCGCGATGTGACTTGATTGTTGATGACGTCAAAAACTTCCCTTGCAGCAGCAATACGCGTTTGACTTCCTCCGATCTTCCGTCTCTTTCTAGGATGTTCACTCTCGTCAGATTTATTATCCAAATGGAATGATTCTCGGACTTTCTGGACAGTTTCAACAAAACTCGAAACGCAGCTACGCACTTTCCCTACATCGATCTGACGACACTGTAATTGTTGGTACAGAATGTCCACATGAGGAATGATGCAATGAAAGAAACGGAGCCAGAAATTGAATTCTGGATCATCCAGTGACCGAAGAAGAGAACTAGCTTCGTTAACTGTAATATCACTCGAACAATCTGAATCGACTAGCACAGTGAAACATTCTTCTAGGGATTCTTTTTTCTCAAACACAGTGTTCACCGTTCTAGCTCGAAAATTCCACCTGGTTGCTCCCGCAGACGGTATTCTCCTGGACCCACACGAATCTAAAACTGATGTCCTGTGCGACGATCTCGAAAAGAATGCTGGGATAGCAGACAAATTGGCAAAACATACTCGAGCTTTTGTATTCTGCTTAGCGGCTCTTTCCATAATCAGGTTCAGCTGATGGGCGTAACAGTGGATAAAAAAGGCATTCTTGTATTCGTCCCTGATTCGCTTCTGCACGCCATTTATTGCGCCACTCAACACAGATGCTCCCTCGTAGCTCTGGGCAATTAACTTTCCCTTGTTGCCTTTCAATATTATGTGTAGCTGAGAAACAATGCATTCATATATTGAATTTGCATCCTGACCAGCTGGCTAAAAAAATCCCCAGAATATTTCAACTGCTTTGCATTCATTAGTGCAATATCGCAATACAATCACCAACTGCAACTTCTCAGTGATATCGGTAGTTTCATCGGCAAGAAGAGAAATGAAATCTACATCCTCAATTTCAGCTAAGATTCTTTCCCGACATACTTCCAGCATGCAACTAAGCATATAATTTTGTATGCTTTTCGATGTTCCTTTGAATGCTGTCGAGCTTTCTAAATGACTCTGAAAACAGGAATATAATTCCCTCGTGTATTGCACTAAATTTAGAAACACGCCTTTGTTGTCTGAATCGGCCTTCTCATCATGTCCGCGTAGCGCTAACTCATTAAAGCCACATAACTTAATACAGTTTATTAACTTTGAAAGTATTTCCCTGTTTCTAGTTACTTCATTGTTATGACGCTCAACCGATTGTTGATATACCGAACTTAAACTTTTCTGTACATCCACTTTCCCTAACACTGCAAAATTTACCATGTTATTTAAATGAGTTCCGGAAGATGCGTGTTTCTGAATTTTTTCGCTCAGTTTTCTAAGATCAGTCATTCCCTTTTGAGTACAGCTAAATTCTACACCGAACAAAATGCATGGAAAACAAAATAAAGCATTCTTTATCTCGCAACCACACAGCCAATCAAATTTCATATACACGTCAGGATTGAAGCTCCTAGTGTATTGCTTCTGCCTGCTAGTAGAACACTGTTTGATGTCTAACACAGGTGTTGGTCTCCCCTTACCCTTTACATCACATTTTTCGTGAAGCGTCAAACTACTAAATTGAAGCGACTGTAAAAATTGCACAGTGTTACTCATTATTTACTTGAAACACAATCACAAGCTAATCACACAACCGTACACAAACTCCAACAGCACGTACTACGGTTGTTGACAAGGGGGTAACTTCCACAGCTTGTGTAGAGCACTGGAGTAACGGAAAATTTTTCTAAAACTGGTCTGAAATAAATCGGTTTTGTAAGAACAAGGAACATTGCTAGGTATCATTAAAATAGGGCGAAATATACTGAGAAATAATATGCAAGTATTTGTTAAAATCACGCAAGCATACTATATTAGAATCTTTATCAATAATTCGCACGTTGGCTAGACTGATTTTACAAGTGCTTGAAGAAAATAGCGCCAGTCATGGAAATGGTTGAATGCCTCCCTCCTTGCTTTCACTGGCTAAGGGATGGAGATGGACTTAGTTCTGCTAGAACCTAACAGATACCGTGAGTGCCTACTTCCTGCTTTTACTTACGATTTTATAGCTACTCAGTGCTACAAACATAGCCATGTTACAGCAAAAGCCGCTGCGATTTAAACATATCCTTGCGATAGTATTATGATTCTATCTATAATTTATTGCATTAGAATATTAGTTGCTAATTTTCTAAATACGAATTAGGAGCAGTTAACCGCTGCCAGTACAATATTTGAGCTGTTTGTAAACAGTATACCCGATTGTTTCCAAAGATGTGTTGGCACTTCGTATCGTTGCTGCATGGAGTGCAGCTCCCAAAGAGGCTTTCATGACCTGCCTTGGCAATGGGGGAAGTGGATTCAGGAAGTGCGATTTAAGTTCTTAAGCCGCTGCAGAGGATGCAGCAGCCGTGGTGGGAAGCGGATTCACAAACCAGCCTATACTTGCGATAAATTTTAATGGCCCAGCAGAGATCCGTATAATTATACCGATACCCCGTTACGTTCAAAGTGTAAATTGATGTTGTCAAATACCCTGGGGGGGGGGCTGCAGCTCTGCAGTTCCCCTTCACGGACCGCCACTGACCATTATGACATGACCACCTGTACTCAGTTCCAAGACCCACTCACACTCACGTCAGATCAGAGTTCCCTACTGTGTCTCCACAAGACATGTAACTAGTGAATTGAAGTAAAATTACGTGACGATAAAGCTAATGGCTTTTCGTATAAAACAACAAGTAGTTCCGTGAAAAACTATACAGCCTATTTTCATAAATCCTACTCATTTTAATTACCACTATCAACATACAAAATTTCAGTTTGATTGCCGTAATAGATTCGTAGATATTGAGAACCAACGAAATATTTCGGATGGTCGCCATGTTGGATTTTATATATGTAGGTCCTAGAGTTATGTACTGTTACAAGAAGATTATTGTGTACGTGTAGTATTCAAACTTCAATCGCATAATTAGGACACAAGAAGTAACAAGGAGATTTTAAAATTTCGCACAGCTGCCATCTTGTGGTTATGGAAACAATTGAAATAAATTAGATGCCAGTGGATTACCATTCATATAAGGATTTACTGTACCAAGTTTCACTGCACTCGGTGGATAAGTTGCGAGAAACGTCCATGTGAATATTTATACTTCGCATCGCCGCCATGTTGGATTTGTTATCACCAGGTTATTTAAAGTCCTATAGGTGAACTTAAGTTCATAGCCCCTATGAACATTAAAATATTCAGTTTCATTGCTGTAACAGATTCGTAGATATTCAGAGCCGTCTAAATATTTCGGATGGTCGCCATGTTGGATTGTTAAATGTATAAGCCATAGAGTCATGTACCACAAAAGGAAAATTATTTCGTAGGTTCATTATTCAAACTTTCACTTCGATCGCATGACTACATAACAAGAAATAAAAAAATAATTTTAAAATTCGCACAGCCGCCATCTTGAAGTTAGGTAAACAATTGAACTAAATTAGATACCAGTAGATTACAATGTGTATAAATATTTCCTGTGCCAGATTTCAGTGCGTTTGGAACATTAAATCACGAGAAAGGTCGATTTAAAATTTTCCAATTCCCTTGGCCACCATGTTCGTTTTGTAGATAACCGGTTTTTGAAAGTCTTAAAGATGGACTTCCAGTAGTACCCTTTATCTCCGTACAAAATTTCAGGGAGATCCCGCTAATAGTTTCAGAGATATAGAATGCCGGTGAAATATTTCGCACATCCGCCATCTTGTGGTTATGTGAACAATTGAACGAAGTCAGATGTTGGTGCATTACAATGCATATAAGCATATACTGTACCAAGTTTCATTGCGTTTGTTTGGTTAAATCGCGATAAACGTCTATTTAAAAGTCGCAAGTTCGCTTGGCCGCCATGTTGGCTTTGTAGTTACCAGGTTTTCAAAGGTCACATAAGTGAACTTATAGTAGTTCCCTTTATCATCATACAAAATGTCAGGGTAATATCAGTAACAGTTTCGGAGATATTGAATGCTGGTGAAATATTTCGCACAGCCGCCATGTTGGATTGGTGAGTCGTAACAAAATTTGATGGGCACGGTTGGGGTCGCCCGGAATAGTGCTATGAACTTACCGAGTTTCATTGAAATCGCTCCTGTCGTTTAGATTTTATTAGGGGGGGGGGGCATACACACACACACACGAATCACACACACACACACGGACAAAAGGTGATCTCATGAGCCTATTTTTTCAAAATTGAAATTAGGTTAAAAATAATACCCCCAGATCTGAGATTACGTTACAATTACTACAAGATTCATTTGTCACCGTGACTCTAGTTTCTTGGTTATGTAAATAACTCGGCTGAACGCTATTTGCCATGCGCTCCAACGCGTCATAGAAACCACGTACACAAGACAAAAACAATCACAATCTTAAACGCTATATTCACACAAAGGGCCTCGTGTAGCCCACGAAAATAACTAGTATGTCAGCTACAAAATTAATACAAAGGATGTACATTTAAAACACAAGTAGTTCCGTGAAGAACTATACAGCCTATTTTCATATATCCTGCTCATGTTAATTGTCTCTATCAACATACAAAATTTCAGTTTAATTGCTGTAACAGATTCGTAGATATTGAGAACCGTCTAAATATTTCATATGGTCGCCAGGATGGATTTTTATTTTTGTACTATTACATTAAGATTATTGTGTACGCGTGGTATTCAAACTTCAATCGCATGGTTAGAACACAAGAAGTAAAAACGAGATTTTAAGAGTATGCACACCAGCCATCTTGTGATTATGCAAACAATTGAAATAAATTACATGCCAGTGGATCAACATTTGTATAAGCATTTAACGTGCAACGTTTCGCGGCACTCGGATAGTTAATTCGCGAGAAACGTCCATTTAAATATTTATACTTCGCGTCGCCGCCATGTTGGATTTGTGCTCACCAGGTTACTGAAAGTCCTATAGGTGAACATATGTTCATAGTCTCTATGAACATTAAAAAAATCAGTTTGGTTCCTGTAAAAGATTCATAGATATTGAGAACCGTCTAAATATTTCGGACGCTCGCCATTTAGGATTGTTATATGTATAGGCCATAGAGTTATGTACCATTCAAGGACAATTATTGCCTAGCTTCATTATTCAAACTTTCACTTCGATCGCATGATTACGACACAAGAATAAAAAATTAATTTTAAAATTTCGCACAGCCGCCATCTTCAGGTTATGTAAACAATTGAATTAAATTAGATGGCAGTGCATTACAATCTGCAAAATCATTTACTGTACCACATTTAACTGCGCTCAGAGAGTTAAATCACGAGAAAAGTAGATTAAAATAATTCAAATTCGCTTGGTCGCCATGTTCGTTTTGTACTTTACAGGTTTATGAAATGTACATAGGTAAACTTGTATCAGTACCCTTTATCACCGTACAAAATTGCATGATGATATCTGTAATAGTTTCGGAGATATAGAATGTCAGTGAAATATTTCGCACAGCCGCCATTTTGAGGTTATGTAAACAATTGAACTAAATTAGACTCCAGTGCATTACAATGTGTATAAACATTTGCTGTACCAAGTTTCATTACGTTTGGATAGTAAAACCGTGAGAAATTTTTATTTAAAAGTCTCAATTTCGCTTGACCGCCATGTTGGTTTTGTAGTCACCAGGTTTTTGAAAGTCTCATAGGTGAACTTCTAGTAGTGCCTTTTATCACCGTACACAATTTCAGGGCGATATCGGTAATAGTTTCGGAGATATTGAATGCTAGTGAAATATTTCGCACAGCCGCCATGTTGGATTGGTGAGACGTAACAAAATTTGAAGGGCACGGTCGAGGTCGCCGGGAATAGTGCTATGAACTTACCGAGTTTCATTGAAATCGCTCCAGCCGTTTAGATTTTATTAGGGACACACACACACACACCTCACACACACACACACACACACACACACACACACACACACACACACGGACAAAAGGTGATCTCATAAGCCTATTTTTTCAAAATTGAAAATAGGCTAACAAGCAAAACAAATATTTACACAATTTACCATATGACACGCGACCCCACCTGTCCAAAATTAGATTTCTTTTTTTACTCAGCACTTTCAGCTCATCATTACATCATCTATATCGCCAGCCATCTTCCCTAAATTATTGGCCTAGCCCATCATCGACATCTCAGCAATGGTCTTCCTTCCTTCAATGAGTTTGTAGTTCATCTTGCTGCAGGACAAAATTCAATATTATTACATGCACAAATTTTGCTAGCTAACTGATATAATTTCGAATACTCAATTCGCCGAAAAAGTTCGTTTAGCAGTGCGTCGACTGTCCCTAACTTCTGTGGTATGGTAACCACCTACATAAAGCACTGAATTTATCGTATAACTTAGACCAACTGCAATTGCATCGCACACAACTGATATGATAATTATGCAGAAATATTACAAGTACTGTGCATCGCACAGATGCGTAAATGTTTAAGTCAAATTGCCATCTAGACACGCAAAGTAACAAAGTGTCGACTCGACACGCACAAGAAATATGTGATGTCCCCTGGACACACAAGCGTAGTGTGTTTCACATTGCACCTTTAGCACTATTTATATGAAAATGACACAATTTTAAGGGACGGGTTGAGCAACTGAGCCAAATATTATAATACTAGGACTACCAACATGTGAGACCACTTAAAATGATCGTGACATTCTGCACGTCAATAATTTAATCATCCGAAAGCGATTCGATCATACACGTTCAAGCAATTTTATTGCCGCCAATTCCTCGATCCCGCCGTCCTTCGGCGTCATCTCCTCTCATTGGTTGTTCATCTCGCACATTTCGCGGTTCACCTGCAAAACAACGCCTGTGGGCGTGGTCAGAATATCATTTCATCCTATTCTCATCGTTCTCTTTCCTTGTTTCAAGCTCGCGGACAATGAAATAATTTAACCATGCGTCAGAAGCGTGGTGACGCGCTGCAAGTCATTCAAACTGTCTCTAACTGTTTCTCTGTGGCTCCAAGAGGATGTTGTAAATAGATTTTCAGCCCCTTCCTATTGTCAATCGGAATGCTGATGCGACCCTTCGTTTCCAACTACTCCACTACCTGGATATTGTGACACATGAGCAAGTTCTGGCTTCTACAGTACCAGCATATCATACAGAAAGGATAAAATATAAAATCATTAATAAGGGTCCGATATTAAGGGTTCGCTACATATTAGTATTAGTTATATTCATTCTCTTCTCATCTTTCATATCACCCAAACCATTAGGGGCCGATAACCTAGATGTTAGTCCCCTTAAAACAACAATTATCATCATCATGATCATTTCTTTTGAATGTTTATTCATCTTACCCATCTTTCGCCATGATTCTGCATCTTCACTATCTGACTCGGACATCACCAAACACTCACAATAACAGATTAAGTCCAGCTCCGTGGCTAAATGGTTAGAGCGCTAGGCTTTGGCCCGAGGTGCCCCGGGTTCGATTCCAGGCCGAGCCATCAGGGAATTTAATATCCTGGGGTTAATTCCCATGGCTCGAGGACAGGGTGTATGTGACGTCTTTATCATCACTTTATCCTCATTACGATGCGCAGGTCGACCATGGGCGTTAACTAGAAACAACTGCACTCGGCCTCTTCGGAGGCCACACGATCATTCAGAATGAAAATACAAAAGGCTGTGTTTTTAATTAAACGGCTCATAACACTCTTAAACAGTTTGTTAACATTATTGTCAACAATAACGTATTATTGTTCCGTACCACAGGACTGACCTGCGCTGACAGCTGGCGCAGGGTTTAGTTGAAAAGGGACTTATTCCAGCACAGTGTCCCTTCTTCCACTCATTGAAAATTCTCGGTCACTGAAAATACTGACCACTGCATTGGAACGTGTACCTTATTCAACGAAATAGGTAGAGTTTGCCATCAGGAACAAAATGGCTATCTCAGTTAAATTTTCGATTTTTATCTTACTGGTACATTTCACATTTTGTAACAAGTAGTTCCGTGAAGATCTATACAGCCTATTTTCCTATATCCTACTTATTTTAATTGTCTATCAACAAACAACATTTCAGTTTGATTGCTGTAGTAGATCCGTAGATATTGAGAACCGTCTAAATATTTCGGATATTTTGATATATGTAGGCCATAGAGATATGCACTATTAGATGCCGATTTTTGGTTAGGTTCATTATTCAAACGTTCACTTCGATCGCAAGATTAAAAAACGTAATTTTCGAATTGCCCACAGCCACCATCTTTAGGTTATGTGAACAATTGAACTAAATTAGATGCCAGTGCATTACAATGTATATAAACATTTACTTTATCATATTTCACTACGCTTAAATGGTTAAATAATGAGAAAAGTGTATTACAATGTTTCACCTTCTCTTGGCCGCCAAGATTGTTTT
Source organism: Meconema thalassinum (assembly GCA_946902985.2). NCBI lineage: Eukaryota > Metazoa > Arthropoda > Insecta > Orthoptera > Tettigoniidae > Meconema > Meconema thalassinum. The sequence continues at coordinate 182,146,756 of OX336395.1, forward strand.
GTATTTTACAGGTTTTTGGAAGTCTCAAAGGCGAACTTCTAGTAGTAGCCTTTACCACCGTACAAACTGTCAGGGCGATATCAGTAATAGTTCCCGAGGTGTTGAATGCTGGTGAAATGTTTCGCACAGCCGCCATGTTGGATTGGTAAAACGTAATAAAATTTAAAGGTCACGGTCTGGGTCGGCCAAAGTAGTACTATGAACTTACCGAGTTTCATTGAAATCGGTCCAGCCGTTTAGAAGTTATTAGGGTGGAAACACACACACACATACACACACGCGGAAATGGTGATCACATAAGCCAATATTTTCATAAATGAAAATAGGCTAAAATGAGGAAAAATTAGACTTATGAGATCGGTCTGGGCAAATGTGTGTCGGTCTTTCCTTCCATCTGTGTGTATGCCCCCCCCCCCCTATCAACTCCTAAACGGCTGCAGCTATCAAAACAAAATTTGGTATGATTAAAGATCTATACCTGAATATCTCACGGACATATATGAAAATGACATCAGTGCTACCAACTGCTAAAAATCACAATTAAAATTTGAGCTCTATGTTGGATATATCAGACGTTGTGCATGCGAACTGTTCCAAAATTAGCACACACAGAGATAACATTCCAGATTAATTTTCAAGAGCCCATATATGACAGTGTTGACAACAAGATTCTAAGCCTGAATTGGATTTCAACCGAATTTTGTATGTGCTTTGTGTACCATAACAGATATGAATAAACGTATTATTGGGAGCAAGCAAGGCTGCCATCTGTTAAGAAATGCTGTCTCAATTATTTTTACCCCAATATCAATATATCACCAAGTATACAAGCCAACAGCTATAAACGTTGCACAAGTATCGTAGGCCTACCTGACATTCTATTGGTAGATTAATTTGGACTATACTAACAAATGGATTTCCAAAATTGGGACAATAGATCATAATATTTCAGATTAATTCTGAGCAACACATACACGACATTGTTGCCAACATGATTTTACGTGCACTGATAGATCCAATGTTAAAGTTCATTTCTGATATATAGATTAATCATTGATGAAAAGTAGGCTCTTTAGTTCATCACGGAACGATGTACTTGTTTCGAATATGTTCCTGCTTGCCCACACCAATTCTATTAACAGCAACGTTACAAATTTATGTTAGCGATAGGATTACAAACTAGACAGAAGTAAGCGTTAGTGTTCCTATTGCCCTTGACAAATAAAAGACCTGCGTTCTATCCATACAAAGATAGAACCGGAATGACCTGTTTAGGAGGGGGGGTTTAATGGTGGGACACACTAGGTGGACACACTAGCCTGGCGGGGTATACTAGGCTTTGAAAATCTGAAATGCGAAGATTTTGGATAACTTGAAAACTGTGGTAAATATTTAGCGTGCTCTAGTGGCCAAGCGATAAAAGCTAGCGAGCTGGTTCTAGTATTAATTTTAGGAAATTTCATCAGCTTCATTATATCTCTCGGATGCGTCGTTTCAGAGTTATAAGCGAAAAACTATTACAAATTCCGAAATTTTATGGTTTTTTTTTGATTTTCAGAATCAACACCCCATAAAATATAATATAGATCCGTCGAGAATACTTCATCAATTATATCCTGAATCAACTACTTTCCGTCATCATATGACTGGACTATTTTGTTTTGTTTTGTTTCTAGGTACTGTTATTGAATTAATTGATCTAAGGAGCGGCAAAGGTGACACTGACGATGCTGCAGCTGCTGATTTGGGTGATGGTAAAAGTGATTCTTGGGTTGGCCAAGGTGGTGGTGATTTTGGTAGAAGTTCAACGAGCGGTGATGGGGATAAAGGTAGGAAAAAATATAGGTTTTTATTCTGCATAGGTATTGTTTCACAGCCGTTCATCAGGTCGTACGATAAGTACAAATTGTAATGCAGAGGCACGTCTTTCTCAATTTCTGAATATTTTGTCAATGTAGACTTGGCGGCCTTTGCATGTAAGATCTGAATTGAAGTAGAGAGATGAAATTTTCACCAGGTGTTTATTAGTGTCTGTTGATTGGTATGTTAATGTTTCTGTTTCAGAATTAGCAAGCAGAGGATTATTCAAGGATTTATTAGGTAAGCCAACAAGTACATATGAAGGGGAACACTGGGTAATTGCAGCATGGGTTAATTGAGCGGCTTAGCAGTCAAGTGAGGAGCCTACGTGGCTTAGGCGGCAGCATGCCGGCCTCTCACCACTGGTCCGTGGTTCAAATTCCAGTCAGTCCATGCGAGATTTGTGCTGGACAAAGTGGAGGCAGACAGGGTTTTCTCCGGGTACTCCGGTTTTCCATGTCACAATTTCATTCCTGAAACACTCTCCCCTATCACTTCATTTCATCTGTCATTCGTTTAATCATTGCCCCAGGGGAGTGCGACAAGCATCGGCAGCCGGCACAGTTCATATCCTCACCGATAGATGGGGCTCCATTCATTCCATTCCCTGCCCTGGTCGGTCGACTGGAAGCAGGCTGTGGATTTTGATAAAAGCCAAGGGAGACAAGTGATATCTGAAAAGCATGGGAAAATCACCCTTATTGGCATATCTTTTAAGGGAGGAGGTAACACCTTGAGGTCGGAATTTTAGAATTTGTTTTTGTCTTTTTTTATTGGATAACATGTCTTCTTCAATGTGTGGAAATTTGAAAATGATATTAACATTGGATGTACATACAAATAACTAAATATATACGGTATCATCCTAAAGGAACTTCCTTTTCCACCAAAAGCTTCAAATACTTCTTTCCACTACTTACATTATCCAGTATTTATGTTCCTTTTTCTCGGAAACTACTTAGTGCGAATGCATGAAATTTCCAGGGCCTCTTCATTACATATTCTCACTGCTTTAGCTCGAGAATTCATTAAAACTGAATGCTAGTAATTGATTTATGGTTCATAAACCCCTCCAAATTTCAGTGCAGAGTATCCAAAATCTAAAAAATAAATATTTTCATAAATTTGGTAATGTACTTACATCAAATGTTTTAGAACTAAGCACTTATCACCGAGGTATTTGAAATCCCAGACAATCTCAATTTTTTTGTTCCCCCAGTTTCAAATATGTTGGAGGATTCTTAATGCTGGCTATTCTTATGGTCTTTCCGAAGGCGATCTTGAGACCTATCTCCTCTGCTTGCTGCAGTTCGAGGGACTGCTCTTTGGCTTCCTCCCATGTCTCAGCTAGTAAGGCCATGTCGTCTGCGAAAACTAAACACTTGATCTTGATACCCATGTTTACCGATCCTACTCGGATTCCACCACAGTCTGTCTTATCCCATTCCGTGACTACTTTCTTGAAGGCACAGTAGCGGCATCGGTGGCGTAGTTGGTAGCATGCTGAACTGCTGTGCCCAAGATAGCTGTTTCAAACCGGGCCGATGTCGTCGGATTTTTTAAGAGCGTTAAAATCCTTCAGTATACCTTCCTTTGGAGATGAATTAAAGCCGGCGGACCAATGTCATAGATTTATGGCATGTAAAAGATCCTTCCACAGACTAAACTTGTGTGAAGATACATTTCTAGGTTAGATTTCTTTGGAACACTCTATCAAAGTTCTAACTTTCACCACTAGGTATCAGTGACATCTGATAGAGAACTTTGGAACTACTTGAAATTGAACAGACCTTGTAGCTCACCCTATGGGTGTCCGCTTGAAGCAGCTACAGCCTCTGGTGAGCCGAACGTATCCTCGGACTCTCCGGGCACTAACATCCATTAAATAAATAAATAAATAAATGAATCAAGGCACAGTTCAACAGTATGGCGGACAGTCCGTCACCCTGCTATACACTAGTTTTATCTCAAAAGGGGCTGACAATTCCCCATGAATTTCTCTTTGGAAAATGCATTAGTGAGCGTTTCCCTGATGAGGTTTGTTGTTTTGCAATCCAGACGTAATTCTTTAGGTACAGAAAGGTAGTTTTCCCGATCTAGGGAGTCATATGCCTTTTGGAATTCAATGAAGGTGATGACGTATATTTTCGACCTTGATTTCTGGTAGGCTATGAGATTTTTGAGGATCAAGATTTGCTCCCAACTGATGATCTAACCGTGATCTAGCCTTTGGGAATATCTTATATGTAATTTCCAAACGTGATTTGCCCCTGAAGTTGGTCGGGTCCTTTTCTCCCCCTTCATGTGGATGGGGTGGATAAGGGCCAACTTTCCTCTTATGACCGATAGAATGCACTCGCCCTATTAAGGTTATCTTATGCGAAACTTTTCCGCCAGATGTCATGACTGGTCTATGTAGGAATGCATTGGTTTGCCTTTCGTTGGCATTCTATACGCATCGATTGTGATGAATGAAAAGTTGATAATACGATACATTTTTATTTTAAAGCGTTTGTAACAGCCTATAGTGTGTTATGTGAAAATGTTATTTGAACTAAAGAAGAAAACGATCTGTACGCTATCTGTTGGTGCTAGTTCAGGATAGTAATTAATAATTTTACTGCAGCCATCGAAAATAAGGAATGAACATGCACATTAATATTGCGCTCTGTCGCTTTGAATTGCATAGTCTTTGATTGAATGTCTTCTTTTATTACAGTGTTCTAAGTGGTAGCGTTCACATGCTTGTCCACATAGTTGGCATACACACGTCACTATAGGCTCATGGAAATATTTGTTAATGGAAATAAGGTGGTGAAAACCATGGACCGCCAGACGTGTAAACACATTCCTCAACTCAAAGTTGGCTGTTGTCCACGTCCGGTCGATCATGGCTCCGATTCCATAAAATTCTTGACGTATGACTTCTCTTTCTCTCATTCTTTCTTTCTTTCTTTCTTTCTTTCTTTCTTTCTTTCTTCCTTTCTTTCTTTCTTCAATGATGTTAGTAGTTTTTCCGAGGCTCCGATGTACAGATTACCCTCTTGCTTTTGGTAGAGGTAATTAGTTTCTGAGGTCTTCTATGATTCTATTATACTCCTGGATAAGGACAGTTATAACTATACCCATCCATTTAGGAGAACGTAGGCTATGTTTTCTTTGCTGAACATCTCCTTTTTAATATTTTTATTGACCGTCGTTTTATATTCAAGAATTTTTAGCCTACTTTTCACATTTTGCAAAAATGAGGAAAAAGTAGGCTTATGAGATCGGGCAAATGTGTGTGTGTCTGTCTGTCTGTCTGTCTGTCCTTCTGTCTGTCTGGCTGTGTGTCCCCCCCCCCCTATCAACTCCTAAACGGCTGCAGCAATCAAAACAAAATTTGGTGGGAGTAAAGATCTATACCCGAATATCTCACAGCCATATTTGAAAATGATGTCAGTGCTACCAACTGCTGAAAAATCGCAATTGAAATTTGAGCTCCATGTTGGATATCTTGGAAGGTATACATGGGAGCTATTTCAAAATTGGTACACGTATAGATAATAATATTGCAGTTTAATTTCCAGGAGGCCATACATGGCAGTGTTGCCAAAAGATTTTAAGCCTGCTGATAGGTCCAAATTTTGCATTTAAATGCATTTAACTTCTACACTATCAATTGGATTTCAACCAAATTTCGTATGTGGTATGTGCACATAAACAGATATGACTGAGCGTATTCTTAAGAGCCACCAGGGCTGCCAACTGTTAATAAATGCTCTCAATTTATTTTATCCAAATACCATTATATCAGAAAGTATGCAAGCCGACAGATTTAAACTATGCACACGTATAGTACCTGGCATTCTGGATTAAATTGGAGTATCTTATATACGTCAGTGCTACCAACATGATTCTAAGCCTGCTGAGAGGTCCAACTTTAAATACATGTAACTTCTATACTATCATTTGGATTTCAACCAAATTTCGTGTGTGCTATGTGTACCATAACATATATGACTATGCCGATTCTTAAGAGTAACCAGGGCTGCCAACTGTTAATAAATACTGTCTCAATTTTTGTTACCCTAATATCAATATATCACAAAGTATGCAAGCCAATAGTTCTAAACTTTGCTCACGTATAGTACCTGGCATTCTAGATTAATTTGGAGTAACTAATATAGGCCTACGCCAGTGCTGCCAACATGATTCTAAGCCTGCTGATAGGTCCAATTTTAAAATACATGTTACTTCTATACTAACAAATGGATTTCATCCAAAATTGGTACACCACGAGATCATAATATTTCAGATTATTTCTGACCAACACATGCATGACATTGTTGCCAACATAATTTTACGCGCGCTGATAAATCCAAGGTCTAACTGGATGTAACGTGCATGCTATCCATTGGACTTCAACCAAATTTTGTATTCTGTACCTTAAGAGATGCAACTAACAATAGCCTATATTCAGTCACCAGGGCTGCCAACTGTACTGCTCTATTGGGCTACATTATATAAGGTATATTTCGAACTAATTAGGAATTTCGATATTACCAACTTAATTTCGTCATTATTCTAGATAGGTCTATATAGATTGGCAAGAATCTTAAATTTCAAGAAAAGTAGGCTCTTTAGTTCGTGACGGAACTTCTTGTTGTTTTTTGCTTTCCTTCTGTTGCGACTACCATTTGTGCCATGCTTCCTTCCTTTGTTTCAATAGGTCGTCGCATTCTATCGACCACCAAGTATGTCTTTTGACATTTGTTATAGGGGCTAATTGTTTGGCTTTTGATAGTAGGTTCCCTTTCATATGATCCCAACCTTGGTTGTGTATATCTTTGTTACAAGATGGTATTCTTGTATTTCAATAGAAAACATATTACATTTGCACAACAAACTAGAATTATAGAGGTGACGGTCTCCAGAAAGTAGCATGACAAAACTTTACACTACAAAGGAAAAAGGTGAGTAGATCGAGAAATATAGATTTTTAGATTTGAGCGCCATCTGGTAGCTTGATCCTTGGTAACCTTTAATTGGATACTAACGGTGTATTGTTTCATATTGTTAAAAACATTTCCAACATTATTATTGCACCCATTCACGCAGTATGCATGGTATTATGAATATACTATTCACCACATAATTAATAATAATAATAATAATAAAAATAATAATAATAATAATAATAATAAGTTCCTGCCATAATAAATCAGGATTGGAAATTTCCTAGCTTTTGCAAATTGACAGATGAAAATGCTATCGAGATCAAACATGAAAATGTGTGGGTTCGCTTTCATTGATTGTCTTATATTCTCCCACCCTGCACAAAGCAAAAAGAAAAAACAAACACATGATCCGAACATAAAGCAAAAGGCAAAATTTAAAAACAAAACCAGAAAACAAACAAATAACCAAAAACAAAAAGACACAAAAAAGCAAAATTCGATAACAAAAACCTGAATCACAAAGCAAAAAGTAACATTATAAAGAATCCCAAAGTAGAGAAGAAGCACAAATGAAGAAACACAGAGAAGAATGAAAATCCACAGCCTGCTTCCAGTCTCCGACCGGGTCAGGAATGGAATGAATGAAGCCCCCATCTAGCGGCGAGGATATGAACTGTGCCGGCTGCCGAAGCCTGTCGCACTCCTCTGGGGCAATGATTAAATGAATGACAGGTGAAATGAAATGATAGTGGAGAGTGTTGTTGGAATGAAATGTTGACAGGGAAAACCGGAGTACCCGGAGAAAAACCTGTCTGCCTCCGTTTTGTCCAGCACAGATCTCACATGGAGTGACCGGGATTTGAACCACGGACCCAGCGGTGAGAGGCCGGCGTGCTGCCGCCTAAGCCACGGAGGCTTGCCACTTGACTATATGGCCTATACATTTAACAATCCAGCATGGCGAGAAAACTTCTTCGGCAATTATTTCCTGAATCGACTACTTACCGTCACCAAATGATTGTACTATTGGCTTTTTTGTTTTGTTTCTAGGTACTGTTGGTAAATTAATTGATCAAAAGAGCGGCGGTGGTGACACTGACGATGCTGCTGCTGCTGCTGCTGCTTTGGATGATGGTAAAAGTGATGCTTTGTGTAGAAGACCAATGAATGGTGGTCTTGGCAAAGGTAGGAATCATTTATGTTTTTATTCTGCATAGGTTTTGTTTCACAGCCGTTTATCAGGTCGTACGATAAGTAAAAATTGTAATGCAGAGACACGTCGTTCTCAATTTCTGAAAAAATTTTCATTGTAGACTTGGCGACTCTTGCTTGTAAGATCCTCAATTGAAGTAGAGAGTTGAAATTTTCACCATGTGTTTACTAGTGTCTGTTGATTGGTATGTCAATGTTTCTGTTTCAGAATTAACTAGCAGAGGATTATTCAAGGAATTATTAGGTAAGCCAACAAGTACACATGTAGGGGAACACGGGGCCTCCGTTGCTTAGGCGGTAGCATGCCGGCCTCTCAGCACTGAGTCCGTGGTTCAAATCCTGGCAGTCCATGTGAGATTTGTGCTGGACAAATCGGAGGCAGACAGGTTTTTCTCCGGGTACTCCGGATTCACCTGTCACAATTTCATTTCAGCAACACTCTCCCCTATCACTTCATTTCATCTGTCATTCGTTTAATCATTGCCCCGGGGGAGTGCGACAGGGTTCGGCAGCCGGCACAGTTCATATCCTAACCGCTAAATGGGGGCTTCATTAATTCCATTCCCTGCCCCGTTCGAACGTTGGAAGCAGGCCGTGGATTTTCATAAATTCCAAGGGAGACAAGTGATATCAGAAAAAAAATGAGAAAATCACCCTTATTTGCATATCTTTAAGGGGGATTTACCACCTTGAGGTGGGAATTTTACCATTTGTTTTTGTGTTCTTTAATTGGTTATCATGTTTACTTCAATGTGAGAAAATTTGAAAATGATATTAACACTGGAAGTGGGGGCTGCGTGGCGCAGTCGGTAGAGGCGCTGAGCTTCTAACTGAAAGGGAGTGGGTTCGATCCCCACCCAGGTAGTGGATTTTAGAAACAAAACTACCACTTTCGGAAACGCAAATGGCCCTGGGGTTCACTCAGCCTACACCAGAAATGAGTACCAGGGTAATTCCTGGGAGCAAAGACGGCCGGGCGTGGAGCTGACAACTCCATCCCATCTAGTGCCGAAGTCACAAAAAGTGGAAGCCTCTACCTTCCACTACTCCCAGGGCCTCCATGGCCTGTACGGAGTTGGCTTTGCTTTTAACACTGGAAGTACATACAAATAACTAAATATATACGGTATCAACCTAAAGGAACTTCCACTTCCATCAAAAACTTCAAATGCTTCTTTCCACAAATTACATTATCCTGTATTTATGTTCCTTTTTCTCGGAAACTACTTAGTGCGATTGCATGAAATTTCCAGGGCCTCTTCATTACATACTCTCAGTGCTTTTGCTCGAGAATTAATTCAAACAGAATGCTAGAAATTGTTTTATGGTTCATAAACTCCTCCAAATTTTAGTGCAATAAGTCCAAAATCTAAAAAATATATATTTTCAAAAATATGTTACTGTACTTACATCAATGGTTTTAGAACTAAGCACTTATCAACAGGCCTTCTATAATAATAAGAGAACTAAAGGAATTCCTCCATGCCTTACAGAGAAAAAGGAACATTTAAAAAAAAAAAAAATCTCCAAAAATTCTTAATAACCTATGGAATGAGACCCTGATTTAAGGAGATATAAAAGGTTTCAAAGTGGTGATAGAAAATGTTGAATGCGGTGAAATTAAGAAATGGAGGTGTGACTGTGCTTAATAACTATGCAGACGGAACACGGAGTTGGTTAAATAATGAACACTATAGAAACGTGTGGAGGAATAAGAAACAATTTAATCTAATTATTATTATTATATTATTTTAGAAATAACTGAAACTCAAATGAATTCGTATTTAATATCTAACCTAACATTTATTTCAACAAATATTTTCCGTGGTTAATATAGTTCTTTGCTCACTAACTCGTGAAACTTATGTTGTCCACAGAGTATAAGCAGAGCATTGGTTCCACGATTTCAGGACTTTAGCCTATCATTCTCGAGAAGGGACTTCGTTATCTCGTATCTTAAGAAACATTTATGTTTAATATTTATTATTTTATTTCAAACGACTTATAGTGGAACTATTTATATTGTTTTTAAAATATATATATTTTTTTAGTCGTTTACCCTCCAGGTTGGTGGAACCCACGGACTCAGCGAGGGAACTCACCACTACCGCCTCTACGGGCAGTGTCCTAGAGCTGGGAACATCGAATCGGAAGGGATACAACTGGTGAGGTGGGATTGGCGGCCTCACTTGCAAAGGGAACAGGGGCCTCATGAGGGAAGGTAAGGGATGGTTAGGATGGATAGACAAGGAAGAGGGAAGGAGGCGGCCGTGGCCTTGATAAAGGTACCATCCCGGCATTTGCCCGAAGACGAAGTGGGAAACCACAGAAAACCACTTCGAGGATGGCTGAGGGGGAATCGAACCCCCTCTACTCATTTGGGCCACCCGAGGCTGAGTAGACCCCGTTCCAGTCCTCGTACTGTACCCTTTTACCTACCAATACCTGTTGAATCCCTGGATAGCAGCTGGATCGTAGAACCTGAAAATGCCCCGGCTCTAAAAAACCCCCAAGTTCAACCAACAGACACAGGGATAATAGGGCCACTCGAATACCTAACAGGATGTATTAAGACTGACCAAGGCTCAGAAAAAGAAAAGACTAGCTCAAAACACGAGAATTCTTCAAGAGGAAGAAAGAATCTCAAAGGTGTGGTAAACACAAAAATACCTAGCGATGGCCCCCTTAATACACCCTTCCATCACCTCTATAAAGCATCACGCAATAATTAAAACCAAGTAATAAAGTAGTTTATTGTAAGAATAAACAAGACAGAGAAATATCAATTTCGTCGATACCACGACCAATCAAAAAAAAAATCTCATTGATTATATTGGATTATCTTCCAGGAAAAAAATATATATATTACCCATTATCACAACTAACTTTTAGCTGATTAAAATATAAGGCATATTAATAATAACAATGATGATCAATCCCATAGGGTAAGCATTCACAAAAAGAGAAATATTATAAGACTTGAATACATTAAATTAATTTCGGTTCCTTAACGGAAATAACATCTTATACAAAAATATCCTGGTTATAATTACTAATCCTACACGACATCTTCAGTAACTTTATATGTTCTTGTTATTGAATGAAGAAATTCATATGGCCTATTTACAGAATATAATTTACACAAAATTCCAGAATAATTTCAATTATTCTCTTCCTACTGACTTGAAGTCACGACATTCCTTTCTGTTTAATATTATTTCAATTCTTGTTTTAGGGAAATTCTGCCGAACAGTTAAGCTAAGCAAAAATTAATTGTAAAGTCAGTCTTAAATAGTTATCGGTTTCCTTTTTAAACATACATCTTATGACAAAATTGTTATATTAGTTTTACTGGAAATATTTAACCGAATATCCACTCAAGATTCCCAACAATACTGCTCGGAAAAATATTAATCTTCACACAGGCATTTTCACGATAACAGCGATAAAGTTAACTATGACCAAATATTAACCATCCTAGGTTAAAACAACACCTCTCTGGGTTAAAACCCCAATCAATCTAATCCTGATTGGCACATCTGGCTCACTCCTCAACAAGAAAAATATGCTTTACAAAGCATTGCATCAATATACTTAAACACAAAGACATTACTCATAGTACATGCCTCTCTAAAGACCAATATGCACCTATAATAGGAGCCTTACTGTTATAAATCCACAATTATGCAAATCAGCTGTTTATGGTAAAAATCCTGAATTCGAAAAATATGATCCCGTAACAGATTACCAACAAAGCCGAGTGGATTTCAGAAATATTCCACCTAACTTTAAAAACTTGCCTTACATTGATTTATTACAAGATCCATAATTCTTAAACGTATGACTTATAGTAAGTCGTCCCTGGGATTATCCTCGCAATTTTGGATGTCGTTCAAATACCCTCTTAATAGAAAAAAACTATTGCACTAAAGGCAATGATATCAATTTAATCCAGTGTTAACTTAAAAAAAAAATATATATAAACTGTATATAACGCTGCCCAACCACACAAACTGAGGTTGTAAAGAGGTCTATAAAAATAAATTCAATCTCAAAATAAGATCCTCCCTGAATTTCCCGAACGCGAAAATGTCGATGGATTAGACCTACAGCATGGATCTAGGTTAGCAACAAAGGCTAAGCGACTAATGACCCATTAGGCAATCCATTTCGAAAATCACGCTCAGAAAACACAAGTTAAATCTGTTATTAAAAAAAAACTGAAGAAAATATAATCCAAGGACTCGAAGTAACATTTAGAATAACTGGGTCCGAAAACTTCCTAGTATCTTAATAAGAATACGAAAAGGAAAATTCCCCTCCAAAGAATACGATGATCCAAGCGAAAGTGCTTAAAGAACAATGCACTAGAATATGAAAACTCAACCAAAGTTCTCAAAAGAAAGTTGCGTTACTAAAAATGTTCTTACACAAGAAAAACTGTAAATCTTCTTCCTACATTTGCTTCTCGACAAATAAGAATGAGCATATCATTTTAAATACTGTAAAATACTACTGAAATTATTAATTTATTCATCAAAATTACACAAAGGATGCACTCATTTTTATGAGTCAAAATCCTGGCATCATAGAAGGTCAGTTTCGAAATGAACATCGAACCTGCACTTTCTACTGAACCATTTAAACTACAAAATCAAATATGGCAAAGTGGTATTTATAAATGTCCACGCTACACTACTGTAACAAGTTGAAGTGATCAGTACCTTTGGCGATTCTAGATGAGGAAAAAAGGATATCGTTGGCCATAATCAGCTCCCAACCAACAGAAAATATGCTGGACTTCAACTGGGTTTCCCTAGAACGAACCAAAGTCCTCCCAGGCTCGAACAACACCCGGTCGGTCGAAATAGTTCCAACATATCCTGGCGATATCTTCCCATACATATTCGAACACCAACGGATGGACCGCACACAGTTTATCAACTCGTCACGACGCGAAGGTGAACTCGAACCGTCACTAACAAGTTCCAATATGAGAACGCGCGTGTGAACAAGTTCACGAGGGTCGACGCGGCCCCTCTCGACACGAGAGTCGCGTGCACACTTCATGCTAAATGAATGTTGCCTTCGACAAGTCCCCGCTGCACCCTGCTAATGCAGTATTCTTAAATCAATTTAGCCTACCATCGTAGTGGATATAAGCTTCATATTGTCCCTTCCCCTTGACACCTTGCTTGAGAATGTACTCTTTTCAAAAGGTATAATCACAGTGAAGAGTGAATCAAATCTAGGTTGCATTTCCACGACGGATTATATGCAGAGTTTCGTGACACATCACGGCTGAGCTCGCGGTCGTGATTATAAAAGTGTCCATCCGCATGGCCCGTTAGTTGCTGTAGACACACAGTCGCAGAGGTAAATTATTACATGTTTAAGACCATGTCTGAGCCCTATTAAACACGTTTCTACTTCACGTAGAATGCTTAACGAACTAGAATACACTTCAGCACGGTCACACGTTTTTAAAACTCCCGTTAGCTGGCGATTTTACTTTCACTGATTTCCAGCTCAACCCTCTGCGCTGTCAAGTTCTATACACATTGCGCTCTGCACGAGGTCGCCTGAGTCTCACATCTGCTTCCCCCACTGACTCACACACACGTCATGACTCGATACGAAATATATCGCAGTCGAAACGTAATCAGCAGTGAGTTAACATATCATCTTCTGTTCTTCATACTTTCTTAATAATGGCTTTCTTAATAATAGCTTTCTGCCATGGAAATATACATATAGACACATGTATCTGCTTACATAAAGCGCTAAATATGCATTAATTTGTATTAATCACTCTCAGGTGAATCGATCGATATGGTGTTAGACACAGTCAACATGGTTATTATCGATGAGCTTCGGGTTTCTCGTCGGAAACACGAGCTCTGCCGATCTCTTTCTTGATAGCATGGCTTTTTCTTGCTGCAGACCAGCTGTTATGATCGACTTCAGAGGCAAGTTAGGAAGTTACAGGGTGTTCCCAAAATACTGTAACCATGTCTGTACTTAAGCCCTTTTATGAATAATGGTGCATTTTCCCTTTGATACCTTAAATAAAAGTCTCCTCAACTTTTATTTACACCATTCCAGGTAATCTCGGCATATGTAGCATTATTCAGTCAACACTCAGACTATCTTCTGCACATAATTATCTTTTCAGGTTCTTTGCATTGAAACGACCTATCATTTCTCTTCCATTTAGGCTTACTACTTCATAACAATTATTTCCGAACGACCTAGCAATCTTATAGGGTCCGTGGAAGACATAGGAAAACTTGGTGAATTGCTTCTTAGCCACATCTGCTTTCGTCGGTTTCTTGACGAGAATCATCTCGCCTACTCTCATCGGTGGCTGATATCTTTTATTTCTGATTCGTTTATGCCGCTTCTCGGCTGCATCCATCAAGCTTTCTCTAGCTGAATTAATTCTTTCTTGGACTGTAGGCTCCCTGTCCTTAGGTAGAAATCTCACGATCTCTGTCCAGGCTCTTTCTGGCCTCTTATTATGGTGAACAACCATAGGTATATCTGATAAGCTCTCATGGAATGTGGAATTCATGCATCTTTCCATGAGTGGGATGAACTTCACCCAGCTCGCATGATCCTCAGGACAGTAAATTCTCGCGAATTTGCTAATTTCTGCCATAACACGTTCCGAGACGTTAGATTCCGGATATCTAACGCTAGAAAACACGTGCTTGACACCAAGCCTAATCATGGCATTCTCAAATTCCATCGAAGTGAATTGAGCTCCGTGATCCGATAGGAGAGTTACAGGTTTTCCTGCCTTAGAAAACACACTGTTTTCAAGACGACTAAGGACTTGAGCTGTAGTAGCCCTCTGCATAGGATCGAGAGTCACGTATTTAGAGAATACATCGATTGTGACTAGGAGAAACTGGTTTCCCCTAGCTCCCTTCGGGCAAGGACCGAAGATATCGCAAGCCATTAGCTCCCTCGGCCTTTCTGGAATAATGGCTCGAGGTCTCTCTTTTGATAACGCCGACGGGTATTTCCCTCGTTGGCACTCCTGGCATGATCTGATAATGGCTGCTATAGTGCCCCGCATCTTGGTCCAGGTGAATGTTTCCAATAACGTTCTAAACGTTTTGTCGACACCCCCATGGCCAATGGTGCCGTGAGCTAACCACACCAACCCATTTATCAGTTTAGGAGGGACTACAATTCTAATTTTCGTCCTCTCTCGGTCAATGTATTTACAAACGACGTCATCACACACCAGGAATTTCTCAGATCGCTTCCTAGTCTGTTCGTAATCAAGATCGGTATGGTCCATTGCACCTCTCAAAAACCTGTACATATGTCTAGTTGGGGTGTGTCTCTTCTGTGACACCGCTATCTTCTTTAGCTTCTCCAGGGTAAGTTCGTGTTCCCTCTCCAACTGTACAGTGTTAATCTCGATTTTACTAACTGGATTTCTTGAGAGTGCATCCGCGAGCAGATTATCTTTTCCAGGCTGATGCACGATAGTGGCATTGAACTGCTGGAGAAACAATGTCCACCTCGTCAATCTGTCACTGGAAAGGTCGGTTTGCATCATGAACTGAAGCGCTCTGTGATCCGAGATAATGACCACTCGATGTCCTATCAGAAGTTTCTTCCACTTTTGAAGAGCAGAGATGAATGCCAAAGCTTCGAGCTCTGAGGTGAAATAATTCTTTTCGTGATCCTGCAGCTTTCTGCTGTGGAAGTCCAAGTAGTGCTTCCTCCCCTCCTCGTCCTTTTGATAGAGGACAGCACTAATACCTACTTTTGAAGCATCAGACTCTATGTAAAAAATCCGATCAAACTCAGGATATTCCAGCTTAACACAATTTTGGAGAATGAGCTTGGCCTCTTCAAATGCTCTATTCGTATCCTCTGTCCATTTCCATTTATTATTTTTCTTTAATGCTTCATACAAAGGGGCCATAGTAGTTGAGTATCCCGGACAATGGCTACTCAAGAACTGGCACATGCCCAGAAACTCACGGAGCTGCTTTACCTTTGCGGGACGAGGGAATCTTGAAATGGCGTCTATCTTCTTCAAGTTTGGGTGATACCCAAACTGATCAATAGTATGGCCTAGGAACTTAATAGATTCATGCATGAATTGACACTTATGCATGTTGACCTTAATATTGGCCTCTCTTAAATTCTCGAATAGCTGTTTCAAGTGCACAAGGTGTTCTTGAACATTCGCTGAAGAGATTATCAAGTCATCGATATAGCAGATAACGTTACGTTTCACGCTTTCCGTTAATTTGCTATCAAGGGCTCTGATCAAAGCCGGACTGCTGTTCACCATTCCAAAAGGAACGCGACAGAAAACATACGTGGTCTGATCGAATAAGAATCCGGTGTATTGCCGGCTATCTTCCTCCAGCTCTACTTGATAAAAGGAAGCGGTCAGGTCTAGGACGCTGAAACACGCTTTACCTTTGAACTTTTTCAAAAGTTCTCTAATTTTTGGTGGACGGTCAGTTTCTAACATGATTCTCGTGTTGATCTTCCTGGCGTCTAAACAAAGTCTCAATTGTCCGTTCGCTTTCTTTACCACAGTTACTGGATTCAAATACGAAGAAGCCTGTTTTTTTATTATACCATCTCTCTCCATTTTATCTATGATCTCTTTGACCTCATCATGGTATTTTTCTGGGATAGGATAAAGCTTGGCTTGATAAGGGGATTCATCTATTAGCCTAATCTGGTACTTGAAGTCTCTAATCAAACCAGGTTTATCATCGAAGATGTCCGCAAACTGACAAATCAAGTCGTCAAATTCTTCTTTCACATTTTTAAATCCCTCGGCTTTCAAGGTATATTGTTCCCTCACTTGCTCAGTTTCTTCAACTACGTGATCTAGGATTTCCATTCTAGGGATATCTCTATTAATTTCGTTTCCATCCATTTCCTCCATCACTACATCCTCTGTACTTTCTTCCTTGAATCTTATTATTCCTTTGTCCATGTCGATGATTGCTCTAGCTTGAGTAATAAAATCAATGCCTAGTATGACGTCAAAATTAATATTCTTAACGACTATGAAAATATGTTCATAACTTCTCTCATTGATCCAGAATTTCATTAGAATCTGCACTTTGCATTTCATAGTTTTATCCTTAAATATCCCACGAATTTTTGTTGGAGATGCTGGAAGAATGGTAAATTGGTTTTCTGGTTTCAATCTTTCAAAACAGTCCTCGTCAACTATAGAGATCATAGCACCTGTGTCCATCAAGGCTTTACAATGTTGTAGACCAATTAGTATATCAATAACGGGAAGTTCAACTATCCTTCCCCTCGGTTTCGTTTCTGGTTCAAATAGAAGGTCTTCGTCAGTAGCTTCAAATATTTCAAAAATCGTGATATCAGAGGAATGCGTGGCAACGTCAGTTATTAATTTCGCCCGGAAATTGGCGTTTTTTTTTCTCGATCCGGAGCTCTTTCTGAACTCCGACCTTCTCTGCTAGTACTGGGTTGTGACTTATCTAGATTTTCATCCTTTCTTTCCTTCGATTTTCTTCGTCCAACCTCCGTGGACTTATCTCGCCCTCTCTTGAGCCTCTCCTGTTGCACTTTTTTATCGGACGCCTCCGTTCGATAATTGTTGTATCTCGAGTACCCTTGATTTTGTCTGTTATCTCTATTGTCTCGGGTATCTCTATCATTCCTATTATATCTGTTATCTCTATTGTCTCGGGTATCTCTATCATTCCTATTGTATCTGTTATCTCGATTATTTTGATCATATCTGTAATTCCTATCATAAGACGTTTCTCGATGATCATTCCGGTCTCGATCATTATCTCTTCGATAAAAATTTCTCTCCTCGTAGCGACGTTGCCAAGGCCTCTCCTGGGCGTCCCTACGTTGGTTTTCCCATCTCCTCTCTTCCTGATGGGTATTTCTAATAGGACCTATTCTATCATCTCTTCTTTGTTCGAAACGATCCGTCTGCTGTGTACGGTTCATCATTACCGCGTTTACAACTTTCGATTCCTGCCTGGCATTTTTGACTATAGTAGGTTGCGTCATCATACTCATGTGATCTAATCGACGTAACAGGTCATCTAACGACGTTAAAGACGATACTCCGGAAGAAATAATTGATTTCCTTACTTCCGCAGGCAATTGACGTGAGATAGCTTCAAGGAGTTCTTCCTGGGTTAATGGCGGCTGAAGAAAACGGAGTTTTGCTAACTGACACGCAAAGTATTCAGCGTAGCTGGTTGGTCCTGTACTGGAGTACTTGCGTGAATAGACTTCTGATCTCACATTCTGTTGGACCTCGATCGACCAAAATCTTTGTATGAAGGCTTCCGAAAACTGCTCAAAGTTGTCAAATGTGTAACGAAAAGCCCTGAACCATTGTAACGGAGCATCGGTGAGAAACCTTTCCACCATACGTAGCTCACGCTCACGTGGCACATGTGACTCCAAAAAGTAATCTCTTAATGTCCTGACAAATTCGATTGGTGTCATTCCATCCAAATTGCTAAACTTCCTAGGTTTGTCATCAAAATTTCGTATTATGGTTACATTCGGTGTCCTTTCCGATGATTTCGAAGTATAGTCACCCACGCCTACGTTGGGGTTCGGAGAACTAAAAGTTTCCCTGCTTGTTCGAATGGGACTCGAATGTTCCATTTGACTGAGCCGAACGTTGGGTTCGTTGTTGGAAGATTCCTGTATCATCCTTTCCCTACCATCAGGTACTATCACTTCAGGTTGTTCAACTACAACTCGAAAATCGGACTGTAAAAGTGATCGCAATTGATCTTTTAGAGTATCTAAACTGATATGCCCCTCTAGATTAATTTGCTCGAGACCCTTTCTAATTTCATTAATCTCGGAAGTTTTCTTCTCCCTGACCTCATTTAACTCTATCTTACTTTGGTCGACTTTAGTTTCAACACTGTTAATACGTTTCTCTAAATCGGATATATTATTAACCTGAGTATTTTGAATTCCATCCATTCTTTTGCTTAGATCTTCCCTAACATTTATTATGTCTTTGCTATTAGTTGCAAGATCAGTGGCAAGTTTAGATTCTAACTTAGATTTCTCAACTTTAAAACATTCCTCATTAATTTTCATAATATCTTGACGAAATGTTACAATATTATCACTTATGATCCCTTTCAAATCGATGTCAAAATCATCCCTGAGAAGTTTCGTATGATCAGTGACTTGAGCTCGGAGTGTCCCCATTTCACATTTCAACTGCTCCAGGCTATTCTGGGTCTGATTAGTGTCATGGGAAAACTGCAGCTGAAGTGCTTCTAAATTTTTTTTACTGAGCTTCACACTCTTTTCAAAGTCTAGTCTAATCTCAACTTGAAATTCTTTATTAGATTTTTCTAGCTCCATTAACTTAACCTCCGTCTGATTTTGACTAGATTCGATTTTTCGGACCTCTAGCTCCATTTTATTTTGACTGGATTCTATTAATCCCACATCTGTTCTTAAATCATTGATTTGGGATTGCATAATCCTTACATTAGAGTTTACATCCTTTACAGTTTCCTCAATTCCCCTTTGACTAGTCTGAATATTGTTAAGATCTGTTTGGATTGATGTTTGACTAGTTTGCATATTGTTAAGATCTGTTTGGATTGATTTTTGACTAGTTTGCATTGATGTCTGACTAGTTTGCATATTGTTAAGATCTGTTTGGATTGATGTTTGACTAGTTTGGATTCTTTCTTGGGCAACCTGTACCAATCCAACATTAGCCCGTAGTGTACTCATATCTAATTGAGTTTTTCTATTATCATCCTGGATATCTTCGATATTAGATTCTACACTGGTAACCTTCTTTTCTACCCTTTTAGAACTGTCATTGATAGCCTTCAAGGAGGATTGCATAGTATCAATTTCCCCCCTGATGCCTTCAGCAACTGCACCCTGCACAGTTTCAGACATATGGTCTAATGCAGATCTAGTTTGGACCTTAATATTGTCCATGTCCTGATTCAAATTGTCCATTTTATGTTGAAGAATTTCAAACATCTTCTTAACGTCACCAACAGTCACCATATTACCTTCAGACATGCTTCACTACACTTCACAAGAAATAAGAATACCACACCAACAAAGCACAGCGAGAACATCTACAAACAACCACCATTTACCATATATGCTCATTCTTATTGTCTGGCGTTACCTTAAAATAAACTTATGTCTAAACACAAAATGCCCCATTTCATTTGGGATCGACCATATACAAGTGCGTGTTGGTTTATATCGGTGAAGGTCTATGATTCTACCATTACTTAAATTTTAAATTTACTACAAATACTTCTATTTTTAATGATGTCAGCAATGATCATCAGCCGGAAACAAGTAGAACAAATTATTAACAAAGCGTGTGGCACCACTCCAATACATAAAATAAAATAAAAATTAATAATGGTTGCAATACCACTTGTGGGTCAAGTAGCTCGAGTATCCTCGTAATTGCTTTGTTCCATAGGAATTCCAATAGTTCGTGCCAAAATATTGGTTCACCATTATTTTATCGCCTTGATTCATAGTCACACAAGAAACACGGTGTTCCAATTCGCGATCTGTGTTACATGATCATAAAACTAATTTCCACTTTGTACTTTCAGTTTCAATTTTGGCAGAATTATGGCATTCAACTCCCTGGTATTCGCTCTGGTATTCCAGTTTTTCGAAGCCCCTGAGCTGGGCGCCACCTAATGTACCCTTTTACCTACCAATACCTGTTGAATCCCTGGATAGCAGCTGGATCGTAGAACCTGAAAATGCCCCGGCTCTAAAAAACCCCCAAGTTCTACCAACAGACACAGGGATAATAGGGCCACTCGAATACCTAACAGGATGTATTAAGACTGACCAAGGCTCAGAAAAAGAAAAGACTAGCTCAAAACACGAGAATTCTTCAAGAGGAAGAAAGAATCTCAAAGGTGTGGTAAACACAAAAATACCTAGCGATGGCCCCCTTAATACACCCTTCCATCACCTCTATAAAGCATCACGCAATAATTAAAACCAAGTAATAAAGTAGTTTATTGTAAGAATAAACAAGACAGAGAAATATCAATTTCGTCGATACCACGACCAATCAAAAAAAAAATCTCATTGATTATATTGGATTATCTTCCAGGAAAAAAATATATATATTACCCATTATCACAACTAACTTTTAGCTGATTAAAATATAAGGCATATTAATAATAACAATGATGATCAATCCCATAGGGTAAGCATTCACAAAAAGAGAAATATTATAAGACTTGAATACATTAAATTAATTTCGGTTCCTTAACGGAAATAACATCTTATACAAAAATATCCTGGTTATAATTACTAATCCTACACGACATCTTCAGTAACTTTATATGTTCTTGTTATTGAATGAAGAAATTCATATGGCCTATTTACAGAATATAATTTACACAAAATTCCAGAATAATTTCAATTATTCTCTTCCTACTGACTTGAAGTCACGACATTCCTTTCTGTTTAATATTATTTCAATTCTTGTTTTAGGGAAATTCTGCCGAACAGTTAAGCTAAGCAAAAATTAATTGTAAAGTCAGTCTTAAATAGTTATCGGTTTCCTTTTTAAACATACATCTTATGACAAAATTGTTATATTAGTTTTACTGGAAATATTTAACCGAATATCCACTCAAGATTCCCAACAATACTGCTCGGAAAAATATTAATCTTCACACAGGCATTTTCACGATAACAGCGATAAAGTTAACTATGACCAAATATTA
Source organism: Meconema thalassinum (assembly GCA_946902985.2). NCBI lineage: Eukaryota > Metazoa > Arthropoda > Insecta > Orthoptera > Tettigoniidae > Meconema > Meconema thalassinum. Next base: position 182,168,540 of record OX336395.1, read on the forward strand.
ACCATCCTAGGTTAAAACAACACCTCTCTGGGTTAAAACCCCAATCAATCTAATCCTGATTGGCACATCTGGCTCACTCCTCAACAAGAAAAATATGCTTTACAAAGCATTGCATCAATATACTTAAACACAAAGACATTACTCATAGTACATGCCTCTCTAAAGACCAATATGCACCTATAATAGGAGCCTTACTGTTATAAATCCACAATTATGCAAATCAGCTGTTTATGGTAAAAATCCTGAATTCGAAAAATATGATCCCGTAACAGATTACCAACAAAGCCCAGTGGATTTCAGAAATATTCCACCTAACTTTAAAAACTTGCCTTACATTGATTTATTACAAGATCCATAATTCTTAAACGTATGACTTATAGTAAGTCGTCCCTGGGATTATCCTCGCAATTTTGGATGTCGTTCAAATACCCTCTTAATAGAAAAAAACTATTGCACTAAAGGCAATGATATCAATTTAATCCAGTGTTAACTTAAAAAAAAAAATATATATAAACTGTATATAACGCTGCCCAACCACACAAACTGAGGTTGTAAAGAGGTCTATAAAAATAAATTCAATCTCAAAATAAGATCCTCCCTGAATTTCCCGAACGCGAAAATGTCGATGGATTAGACCTACAGCATGGATCTAGGTTAGCAACAAAGGCTAAGCGACTAATGACCCATTAGGCAATCCATTTCGAAAATCACGCTCAGAAAACACAAGTTAAATCTGTTATTAAAAAAAAACTGAAGAAAATATAGTCCAAGGACTCGAAGTAACATTTAGAATAACTGGGTCCGAAAACTTCCTAGTATCTTAATAAGAATACGAAAAGGAAAATTCCCCTCCAAAGAATACGATGATCCAAGCGAAAGTGCTTAAAGAACAATGCACTAGAATATGAAAACTCAACCAAAGTTCTCAAAAGAAAGTTGCGTTACTAAAAATGTTCTTACACAAGAAAAACTGTAAATCTTCTTCCTACATTTGCTTCTCGACAAATAAGAATGAGCATATCATTTTAAATACTGTAAAATACTACTGAAATTATTAATTTATTCATCAAAATTACACAAAGGATGCACTCATTTTTATGAGTCAAAATCCTGGCATCATAGAAGGTCAGTTTCGAAATGAACATCGAACCTGCACTTTCTACTGAACCATTTAAACTACAAAATCAAATATGGCAAAGTGGTATTTATAAATGTCCACGCTACACTACTGTAACAAGTTGAAGTGATCAGTACCTTTGGCGATTCTAGATGAGGAAAAAAGGATATCGTTGGCCATAATCAGCTCCCAACCAACAGAAAATATGCTGGACTTCAACTGGGTTTCCCTAGAACGAACCAAAGTCCTCCCAGGCTCGAACAACACCCGGTCGGTCGAAATAGTTCCAACATATCCTGGCGATATCTTCCCATACATATTCGAACACCAACGGATGGACCGCACACAGTTTATCAACTCGTCACGACGCGAAGGTGAACTCGAACCGTCACTAACAAGTTCCAATATGAGAACGCGCGTGTGAACAAGTTCACGAGGGTCGACGCGGCCCCTCTCGACACGAGAGTCGCGTGAACACTTCATGCTAAATGAAAGTTGCCTTCGACAAGTCCCCGCTGCACCCTGCTAATGCAGTATTCTTAAATCAATTTAGCCTACCATCGTAGTGGATATAAGCTTCATATTGTCCCTTCCCCTTGACACCTTGCTTGAGAATGTACTCTTTTCAAAAGGTATAATCACAGTGAAGAGTGAATCAAATCTAGGTTGCATTTCCACGACGGATTATATGCAGAGTTTCGTGACACATCACGGCTGAGCTCGCGGTCGTGATTATAAAAGTGTCCATCCGCATGGCCCGTTAGTTGCTGTAGACACACAGTCGCAGAGGTAAATTATTACATGTTTAAGACCATGTCTGAGCCCTATTAAACACGTTTCTACTTCACGTAGAATGCTTAACGAACTAGAATACACTTCAGCACGGTCACACGTTTTTAAAACTCCCGTTAGCTGGCGATTTTACTTTCACTGATTTCCAGCTCAACCCTCTGCGCTGTCAAGTTCTATACACATTGCGCTCTGCACGAGGTCGCCTGAGTCTCACATCTGCTTCCCCCACTGACTCACACACACGTCATGACTCGATACGAAATATATCGCAGTCGAAACGTAATCAGCAGTGAGTTAACATATCATCTTCTGTTCTTCATACTTTCTTAATAATGGCTTTCTTAATAATAGCTTTCTGCCATGGAAATATACATATAGACACATGTATCTGCTTACATAAAGCGCTAAATATGCATTAATTTGTATTAATCACTCTCAGGTGAATCGATCGATATGGTGTTAGACACAGTCAACATGGTTATTATCGATGAGCTTCGGGTTTCTCGTCGGAAACACGAGCTCTGCCGATCTCTTTCTTGATAGCATGGCTTTTTCTTGCTGCAGACCAGCTGTTATGATCGACTTCAGAGGCAAGTTAGGAAGTTACAGGGTGTTCCCAAAATACTGTAACCATGTCTGTACTTAAGCCCTTTTATGAATAATGGTGCAGTACCACTTTTCAAATTTCGTGGCAGAGCCGGGAATCGAATCCAGGACCTCCGGGGTGGCAGCTAACCATGCTGATCGCTACGCTACGGAGGCGACTAATATTTATTTAAAATATCTTATTTGCAGCATTTTGTTGGTATTAATATTTTAGGGTGAAAATAACTTATTTCGCAAAATACCTTTATTTCGCGACTTCAACATTGACACAAATTGTATGTTTGGGGTAAATATATTGTTGTGAATACATATATATGCTTGCTGAGATATTTCGCGGATATCGTTAAAACCCAGAATCTGGGACTCTGCCTATGGAATATGCTCTATTTTCAATATAGCAGCTTCGGTGGCGTAGTTGGTAGCATGCTGAATTGCTGTGCCCAAGATAGCGTGTTCAAACACGGCCAAAGTCGTCGGATTTTTTAAGAGCGTTAAAAATCCTCCAGTATGCCTTCCTTCGGAGGGGAAGTAAACCCGGCGGTCCCATGTTATAGATTTATGGCTTGTAAATGATCTTTCCACAAACTAAACTTGTGTGGAGCTAAATTTCTAGGTTAGATTTCGTTAGAACGCTCTATCAAAGTTCCAACCTTCACCACTAGGTATCATTGACATCTGGTAGCGAAAGTTGGAACTACTTGAAATTGAACAGAACGTGTTGCCCACCCTCTGGGTGCCCGCTGGAAGCAACTACAGACTCTGGCGAGCCGATCATGACCTCGGACACTCCCGGCACTAAAAGCCATACGATAAATAAATAAATAAATAAATATTTTCAATATAGTTTAAAACAGTACGCTATATACTGTAGATGTTATTTCCCTAAACCTCCATCGAGCTATGTTTGAAAATAAATCCACAGGAATCATTTAAATATTTTGATGCTATTCGGGGTACATCCCCCCTTAAGAATCATTTTCTCACACGTATCAAAAATAATTTGTCTCTTTTGTCTTCTATGCCCCTCAATTTATTAGTTTACGCCCACATTGGTGCAGTTAAATCACGCCGAATACAATTTAAGTAACATAATTTTTGACAGGGCATTTAGTTATCATCTTCATCTTGTCCCAAAACCTCTTCATTCAGGCTGACCTGGCTGCACTATTTTTAGCCTATTTTCATTTATGAAAAAGATAGGCTTGTAAGATCACCTTTTGTCCGTGTGCGTGTGTGTGTGATTCGTGTGTGTGTCCCCGCCCCCCCCCCTGTAATAAAATCTAAACGGCTGGAGCGATTTCAATGAAACGTGGTGAGCTCAAAGCACTATTCTGGGCGACCCCGACCGTTCCCTTCAAATTTTCTTACGTCTCACCAATCCAACATGGCGGCAGTGCGAAATATTTAACCAGCATTCAAAATCTCCGAAACTATTACCGATATCACCATGGAATTTTGTATGGTGATTAAGGGAACTACTAGAAGTTCACTTATGTGACCTTTGAAAAGCTGGTAACTACAAAACCAACATGGCGGCCAAGCGAATTTGCGAATTTTAAATGGACGTTTCTCGCGATTTAACCGACCAAACGCAATGAAACTTGGTACAGTATATGTTTAAAACTCAGCAATTCTTCTAGGTTTGTACTGTGTCTTGTGTGGGGTTTCGCCTAGGACACCAAGCTGGCTCATCGGCGGGCTCTTGGTGTCCGTGCCCGGACCCCCCACAGGAGTGACAAACTGCGCGCCACCTCCCTTTATATTAGGTGCAACTGCACCACTTGACTGCAAGAACTAAAAGCTCAAGCAGCCTTAACCTCCCTATGAAGTATATGAGTAGTGGAGTGATGGCGTTTCTAACCCACAAGGTGCTCAAAAAGTTAGTGCACACTTTTTTTTCTTATTTATATCTCGCGAACGCATGGTCCGATTTTGACAAATGAGGTGTCGTTGGACTCGAACTGACGTCCTCTTTCCTATGGACCACTCGTTATATTTTTTGATTTTTTTTTGAAAATTTTCGTTTTCGAAAATAGGTAATAGTTTGAAAACCAAACATGATAGAACGTTGTGCCATGGCTCAAACGAATGGTCTGTATGACCTTTCTTTTTTTAATAAAACTTTTTTATTTTTTATGTTTTTTTGAAAACACTCAATTTTGAAAATCCTATATTTCGGAAACTAGGAACTCAACAAAAAAAATTATTTGACGTAAATCAATGGTCCCTACCCCCTCTACCCCCAAAATGAATTTCAAGTCTCTAGAGCAAAAATTTGTAGTAGTGTGGTAAGGACCGAGCTGCTTACAAAAGGAAGTTGTGAGCCCCTGCGACCTTGGAATGGAAGGAGTCATGCTAGGAAGGCGTGCTTGGATTCGTTTTTTTCGTCTCGTTGCGCTCTTTACGGAAATGTCGGTGTCGAAAAGGTAAAATGCTGGAAACACGGTTTTTGGGGGTGAAACCGTGATTTTAAACTTTTTGCTATATCTCGCGAACCAATCATGCTAGAGGCGTGTACGACGGGTCCAAGGACTCTGAGTGACGTCCTCTTTGCTATGGATCATTCGTTATAAATTTAGAAAAAAATTGGAAACTCGATTTTGGGGTAAACACACGTTTTTTGTGATTTTTGCCGATATCTCACGAACCAATAACGCTAGAGACGTGTACGAGGTGTCCTAGCACTCGGGCTAACGCCCCCTTTCAAATGTTATAGATATTACATGTTGAAAAACCTGTTTTTTTTCTTTACCTGTTTATAATATCCATGAAGCGTGGTGGTTGAGAGAGACGATACTGCTGGGTGTGTGCGTTTCAACGAACCTGTCGCTAACCCCAAGGACCATGCTTAATAGAATAATCGCTATTTCGGCGGGTCGGTGTATGACAGAGCGAGCGTTCGTTTTTCTGATATTTTACCTTTGACGTGTAAACGGTGATGACAACTTGGTTCTATGTTGGTCGAAGCTAGTAGAGAAAACAAACTTGCCGACGAGCAGGAGGTGAATGTCATTTGAGCTTATTGGAAGGCGTTGATCTGACTTGACAACAGGTGCAATGGAAAAATGACAATGACGCTTGAAGGTGAAATAATCTGACCATTGTGGTGGCAGGGAAGAGCGAAAGGCATGTGAACACATGTGAAACAACATGTAGGCTAAACCAGTGACATCCTGTCTTGCTTCGTACGTGACAAAATGCACTTTCATGTGAAATTTGATCCGGCACAGGTGTTCACTTTGGGTGTTAGCTGTCCACGTGACCGATAACAGGATGTTCAAAGCGTGGGAAAACATGATTATACATGCAATGTAACATATATAAAGACATGTCGTTATCATTTCCATTCTCACTTAGGTGACTACCTTTGAACACATTGCGTTGCGTGAAACCCCTGGTCTTGTTTATCAGTTTTGGTGTTGGTGGAAAATACTTAACCTTGTTATGGGGTAGGTATTTATTTATATATATATATTTATTTATACATTTATTGATTTATATATATTTACAAGCAATTATTTATTGATTAGGTAATTAATGATTTTATTTATTTATTTGTTTGCAGATAACCGGTATACCTTACATGTCTGAGAGAGAAGAAACCATTGCACTTTTGAGCCCACTAGAAGGATACAGCAACAAGCCACTGCAAGTAAACGTGAGATGTTTTTTTTAAACTAACTTGTTTCATTTTTTTGTTTTATGTTTTATTTTATGAAATGCATGTATTAACCTGAATTTAGGTATTTATAGCGGTTTATTTTATTGATTTTTAGAAACTTGGAAAGAAAAGCCTTACCGCCGTAGCAGTTGCTGAAAAAAAACCGAAACGCACTAAAGCGAAACCACTGCCAAAAAGTGAACTGTTTAAAACTCAGGTAAGTCTAACTTAAAAATGCTATTCCTCTTTACCACTACTGAAACTCGTAGACAAAAAAAATTCATTAACTTTACATGACTGGGACTATGATTGCTTTCTTGATTAATGGCTATGTTGTTGTGGTTGACTGGGAAAAGTACAAGGCCATATTGGATTTTCTAAAAATAAAATAAATAAAATTATGGGTGGGTGGTTCCCTATGGACTCAACGAATATCCACAGGTTTGAACATGATAATGTGAACAAAGTGACATGACATTCATTTTTGTTTATATATTGGTTAAAGGGGGGGGGGGGTGTAAATGACTGTAGCTTTATAAAAAGAAAATAAGTACATGGGTTGCTGTTAGTGCCAACATACAGTTTATTTTTAATGATATTTTGATATATTAATGCCAATTAACGTTAACGTTTTATTTACAAGTATTGATTGATTGATTGAGTGAGTGATGGGTTATTTTGTTTGCTTTAAGGTGTCGTCATGTGCCATTAACGTAATGAACAGACAGTGAACAAGCATACATTGTGCTTTAAAGTACTCTGTGCTCTTGTGCAACGTTAATAACTTACAATAAGAAAAGTTTTATTATAACACATGGCGTTTGTACCAAATATAACTAGTGAGCAAGTTGGTTTACCACGTGGGTTAAATTTAAAATCAGAACATGACCGTTGGTTAACATTTGAATCCTGGCCTGTAGGCTTTTTGTCGACACATGAACTTGCAAAAGCCGTTTTTTTTACTTGAACCGAGAAGATGTGGTGCGCTGTGTGTTTTGTTGTATTGAACTTTCACACTGGGAAGAAGGGGATGATCCCTTTAGAGACCATTTATGATGGTCTCCTTGTTGTCCTTACATGCTTGGAAAACAAGTGGGTAACATACCTGTGTATTCATTTTACCGAACCACAAGACCATTGACCGCTACTTACGTTGCTCAATTACAAATAAATAATAATAATGTATTACCAGCCAACAACGGTAGTGTCGATATATGTGGTCCATATGCCATAGACAGTGTTGAATTGGTATGTGCTTTTGAAAAATTGGGAGTTTGCAAGACTAAAGCACTAGCACACCCAGAGTACAGCTCTGTTGAAAAACGTTTAGAATCTTATAAAAATGTTTGGCCATTAATATTAAAACACCTTACCAAACAGCTAAGTGAAGCTGGATTTTTTATACTGGTGAAGGGGATAAAACAATATGTTTTTATTATGGATTTGCTTTAAAGGATTGGCAAATGACTGATGACCCTTTTGTGCAACACGCTCGTTGGTTACCAAACTGTAAATACATGGTGTTGCTTAAAGGTCAAGAATTTGTGAACACTATTCGTAAAGAAAACGTGATTGCAGCACAAGACATATGAGTGCCTTTAGAGTTAGAACACGCGGAGCAAATACATAAGGCTGAAAGAAAAGACTTGTGTTACGAACAGATACAAAAGTGTGACCAACAATTATGTAAAATTTGTTATCAAGATGAACTAGGTGTTGTATTTTTACCCTGTGGACACATGGTAGCCTGTGTCAAGTGTGCATTAGAACTTAACACTTGTGCTATATGCAGAAAAGTAGTATCTGCTACAGTTAGGGCATTTCTTGCATAACTAGTATAATTTATTCACTATGCATAGTGCAAAATCCCTAATTGCATAATATTATTAAAGCTGTTTTAGAGTGTAATAGGTATGCTTTTGTTTTGTGTATAGACTACTACAATGAATGTTTTGAATGCTGTGGGACAATCATGTGGCTTAGAGACAAAGAAGCTCAGCGAATTGCCAACGCATATTCCATTCCGCATGATCAAGTATCGGAAATTGAAAACAGCATATGGTGATTGTGTACTTTGTGTATGTGAAAACTTTGAGACATTTCTGCCTATACGGTTTAATGATATGTCGGAAAGTGTTTTTGATGAAGTCAATAATGCTGTGCAACCTGTACACTTAATTTATGAAGGTTTTAAAAACAATAGGTGCATGATTCGTTTTAATTAAATAAAAAAGTCAAATAATAATGGAAGATATAAGTCATGACAATGGACTGAAAGAAAAATATGTGTATAGAATAATAATGTCTTAGTGTTTAGTATTGTCTTAAAAAATATTATCATGAAACAAAAAAATGTATATAAGGTTTGTAAATAAATGAATATAATGGTACAATGTTGTTTTATTTTCTATAGAAGTCAGAATATTTAACATTGCAGAGTATACATGATTATGACAATAAAAAGCACACTTAATACAAGTCTTTGCCTATACGATAGTGTGTTCTAGTTTTAAAAACAAAGCTTGTTGTAGATCTTATTTCTTCCACGGTAAACAATAGGCATGAAAACGTTATTGTCCTGTTTTGGATCATTATCACTATCATAATCATAAGCAGCATGATCTATATCACTATTATTATAATCACTATAATTATCCTCATCATTATCCTCAACATTACTAAAACCAGTTAAATATTCCTGGTCCTCTTCCTGTTCCTCTTCCTCTTCCTCTACAGTGTCCTCATGTAGAGTCTGCGTGGCTTTTGATAATGTTAAGGGTTTTTTGAACATTGAATTATTTTCAATAGTAGTATTGTTTTGTAGCACTTGCTTTTTAACATTTTCATGATTTTCTGTTGACAGCAATAGTGTTTCATGCAGTACACTACATTGATGATCACTGACACTTAAAACCACACTATTTTTGCTTTTTAGCTCACTGCAACATTGTTTTGAACGTTGTTTTGTACAACGCCAAATAACAGTTCCATTTTTATTGGTTCGTTTCACAATATATGAATATCCTTTATAGAATGCATGAGGCTTACCATACCTAGTCACAGATACTTCCATATCAACTGTCAAGCGTAGACTAAGCTCTAGTAAAGACAACTTGGTAATAAGAACAATAGTTTAATGTGTGAGCATATATGGGTGCAAATGTGGGTGCAAAAAAGTGGGAGCAAAAATTGGGAGCAAAAAGTAGGAGCAAAAAAGTAGGAGCAAGAAAGTAGGAGCAAAAAGTGGGAGCCAAAATTGGGAGCAAAAAGTGGGAGCAAAAAGTGGGAGCAAAAATTGGGAGCAAAAAGTGGGAGCAAAAATTGAGAGAAAAAAGTGGGAGAAAAAAAAAGTAGGAGCAAGTATGGGAGCAAATGGGAAAGCAAAAGTGGGAGCAAGTATGGGAGCATATGTGAAAGCAAAAGTGGGAGCAAAAGAGTGGGAGCAAAAAGTGGGAGCAAAGAGTGGGAGCAAAAAGTGGGAGAAAAAATTGGGAGCAAAAAGTGGGAGCAAAAAGTGGGAGAAAAAATTGGGAGCAAAATGAGGGAGCAAAAAGTGGGAGCAAAAATTGGGAGCAAAAAGTGGGAGCAAATATGAGAGCAAAAAAGTAGGAGCAAGTATGGGAGCAAATTTGAAAGCAAAAGTGGGAGCAAAAAGTGAGAGAAAAAAAGTGGGACCAAAGAGTGTTAGCAAAAGTGGGAGCAAATATGAGAGCAAAAAAAAAAGTGGAAGCAAAAAGTGAGAGCAAAAATGGGAGCAAAACATGTAAGCAGAAGTGGGAGCAAACAAGTGTGAGCATATATGGGAGCAGAAAGTGCGAGCAAATGTGAAAGCTCGCTCTGTCATACACCGACCCGCCGAAATAGCGATTATTCTATTAAGCATGGTCCTTGGGGTTAGCGACAGGTTCGTTGAAACGCACACACCCAGCAGTATCGTCTCTCTCAACCACCACGCTTCATGGACATTATAAACAGGTAAAGAAAAAAACAGGTTTTTTCAACATGTAATATCTATAACATTTGAAAGGGGGCGTTAGCCCGAGTGCTAGGACACCTTGTACACGTCTCTAGCGTTATTGGTTCGTGAGATATCGGCAAAAATCACAAAAAACACGTGTTTACCCCAAAATCGAGTTTCCAATTTTTTTTAAATTTATAACGAATGGCCCATAGCAAAGAGGACGTCACTCCGAGTCCTTGGACCCGTCGTACACGCCTCTAGCATGATTGGTTCGCGAGATGTAGCAAAAAGTTTAAAATCACGGTTTTCCCCCCAAAAAAACCGTGTTTCCAGCATTTTACCTTTTCGACACCGACATTTCCGTCAAGAGCGCAACGAGACGAAAAGAACTAATCCAAGCAAGCCTTCCTAGCATGACTCCTTCCATTCCAAGGTCGCAGGGTCTCACAACTTCCTTTTGTAAGCAGCTCTGTCCTTACCAGACTACTACAAATTTTTTCTCTAGAGACATGAAATTTATTTTGGGGGTAGAGGGGGTAGGGACCATTGATTTACGTCAAATAATTTTTTTTGTTGAGTTCCTAGTTTCCGAAATATAGGATTTTCAAAATTCGAGTGTTTTCAAAAAAAACATAAAAAATAAAAAAGTTTTATTAAAAAAATAAAGGTCATAAAGACCATTCGTTTGAGCGAAGGCACGACGTTGTATCATGTTTGGTTTTCAAACTATTACCAAATTTCGAAAACGAAAATTTTCAAAAAAAATTCAAAAATATAACGAGTGGTCCATAGGAAAGAGGACGTCAGCTCGAGTCCAACGACACCTCATTTGTCAAAATCGGACCATGCGTTCGCGAGATATAAATAAGCAAAAAAAACTGTGCACTAACTTTTTGAGCACCTTGTGGGTTAGAAGCGCCATCACTCCACTACTTATATGTTTATATACATTGTAATGCACCGACATCTTACTTCGTTCAATTTATTACATAACCTGAATATGGCGGCTGTGCGAAATATTACCCCGGCATTCCATATCTCGGAAACTATTACCGGTATCACCCTGAAATTTTGCACGAAGATAAAAGGCACTACTGGAAGTTCATCTATGAGACCTTAAAAAACCGGTTAACTACAAAACGAACATGGCTGCCAAACGAATTTGAAAGCTTTAAATAGACTTTTCTCGCGATTTAATGATCCAAACGCAATGAAACTTGGTACAGCAAATGTTTATACACATTTTAATGCACTGGTATCTACTTTAGTTCAATTTTTACATAACCTCAAGATGGCGGCTGTGTGAATTTTTTAAATTAAGTTTTTGTTTCTTGTGTCGTAATCATGCGATGGAAGTGAAAGTTTGAATAATGAACCTACGCAATAATTTTCCTTTAAAGGTACTGCCCCCGTAAATTGAATTATACTGAGACCACGGTGGCTGTATTGGCATAAGTGAATAAAGTTATGGCTGTCATAGTTGTGGCGTGTATATTCATGACGTAGGCACGGATGACGCAGACTTCATGCAAGTAGGCTGGTTGAGCTGAGATTCTTGGTGACGTCATGATTTTGTTCGAGAAGGATCTGAGATTTACGACGCAGTCGCAGGGAAGCAAGGAATTGTGCTGAGGAAGAAGTTACGCTATTGGAGGAGAGGCTCGAACCAATGAATGATAGCTTGGAGGGAGACGGAGATTACTGAAACTACCATATTTAATTACTTTTGGCATGCAGAATTGTGGAAATCGATTTTCAGTTATGGCATTGATTTGGAATTTTGAAGAAATTAATTATGAGTTTTTGAAATTTGAAAATCCGTCAAGTATAGCCAAAGTTAGAACTTCTAGCAATGACGGAGGAACAAGCTATGGTAGGGATGGATACGCCCCTTAAGAAGTTGATAAAAGGCCTTGCACAGCAGAGAGGAAGTTCTCATGTCTCATGTATCAAGTTCTCAGGCCTCATGGCTCATTTTCTCATTCTCATATTGTCAGACTTCGAGTTCTTAATTCCGATAGAACAAGTATATATTATTCAGTGAAGCAAGTCGTCATTAGCAAGTGTGGTAGAGCCCACAGCATCGAACAAGCACTGAGCGTGCAGCAGTGCAATTTGACGGTTACTAAAACTAGGCGAAGTTGGAGCGCACACATAAACGAGTCTACAAGATTATCTATCAAAAGTTAGCTACTGCATTTATGCTAATTCAATTGTGCATTACAATATTGAGGCGTGTACGAAAGTTGAACATTTTCACTATTATACTTTGGAAGATATTCGCATTTTAAGACTGCAGACAAAAGTGATTTTCTCGACACCTGAGAAGCACTTTTATAATACCACATTCTACGCTACGGCTGACACAGGTATTGCAACCGTGATACTGAAGATTACATTTGGTGATACAACGCTACATTCTACAATGGAACTATATAATCTGGCAGTACTTGCGACTATTATTATAACGGATGTGGAGATGGAAGACTAAAACTTTAATGCAATTGGGACATATATCAATGGAGTGAAATAGCAGCATGGAGCTTCGTTAATCGTCATTCTACAAAAGCGAGCATGTAGTGAACATCCAACTACACTCATGCATCGTAATCCATCGCTGAATTACATCAAATGGCAGTGGAAATATCTTCATACTCCACAATTATGAACATTTTTGCGGAAATAATTGCAATAAACTTCATGGCGAATTTCTACCAGAACTTCAGGGAACTTTCAAGAGAGGCCAGGGTGGACCCGGCTCACACAGAAGAGTTTTGCCAGAAGGATGTCTATCGTCTACACGGAGCAGTGCAATTTCCGGAGGAGGAAACTGTTCTATTCTCCGAGGGCGCAGGTTCCAGGTTCGAGGTCGGGGCACATCTTTACGGAGGTGAAATGGAACCAACAGCAGTCTTCTTTGGAAATTTTCCTCTAGAACTTCAATCAACAGATAAGGTAGTCGTGAACGTTTCTTGATTTATTTGAGCCATTTAGCGATATCTGAGCAACTATTTTTCCCATATTTTCTGTCCCATATACTTTGCCCCATATTCTTGCTTGATATTTCTATACTCTGTACACTTTGCTGATTTATGCCTTTTTCTACGATTTATTGAGACAGTATTATATTATTGGCATATTTAAATAATTTTGGATCAGTTGAGACTGATATTATATATTCTTTCAGTAATTTGCATATTTTTGTAGTCACGATTTGACTGTAAAGTTAACGATTTTCTATGGCAAATTTGAATTCAGACAGCGTGTCATTTTTATTAAAGTAATTCTATTCAGTAAATTACTTTGACCAATTTTCTGTCATCCTCAAGAAAGAAGAATGATTAAGAGATTTTAGAGCGTTAAAATCTATTACTTTATCGACGATCTTGGAAATACTAGTCGTTTTATGAACATGATTGCAACATAGACATTTATCGTCAATTCTGAAATACCATTGCATTATAGACAATTTTATGAAATATGAACTTTGAGTACGATTTATTGAGTACACTATAGTAATGAACATTTGATAGGAGTTTTTCTCAATTCTAGATTGGAACAATAATGTTTGCAGTCCACAGTCTAATTTTATTCTATTCGACTATTTATGCAGTTTAGATGAACTTTGATTGAAGATAGTATTTTTATACTGCGATACTTTGATGATATTAATCTCAATTTTGATAGACCAGGGAGGCGTGTCTAATCGTATTTGCTATTAAATTTATTTGTGACTGGCAAATTTTTACTTCATATCGCTTTATGAATGAAACCCACGAAGGTTAAATATAATAACAGTTTTCGATACAATTGATGAATATAAGAATTTTTAAAGAGGAACTATGGATGTATAATCGTTAGTTCAGTGGACGTGTAAAAGTCGCTGATGAATAATGCCCTTTAATAAGTGAAGGAGGTTCCCACAGTAATATTGATGATGATGATGAATTTATAAGTGGAGGTTTTTTGTGTGTATTGTGGAAGATTTTGATGCCATATATAATGAGATATATGATGAATTATGGGCCAATTATGATGCAATTTTGTGCGTTTTGAGCGAGGTATTTTTCCGCTGAGTGTATTGTTCAGGTCCATTGAAAATTATTCATGTGAAGTTACTGTTAAAATTAACAAGAGTGTTTAAATAATTTGAGATAACGATTTTGAATGGAGGTTACCGTCACTAATAATAATTATTAAATCTTATTAAACCTGAATCTAAAATTTAAATATAACTAACCTTCATTGGTCGATTATATCAGCACGATTTAAGTAATTATCAACCGGATAAACGTGTGGTTTAATGTATTTCTAATATAAATAATATAAAATAATGTAAATAACTATGTAAATATCTTTAATAATAATTTGAAACGAACGGGATTAATAGAGGCGTGTATACATTTTTCAATTGTCGTTTGACAATGTTATAAACAATTTAAAATGTTATAAATAATTAATGAACATTTTGTTATAAACATTAAACGTTTTCGTTATTATACTCTAAATAACGCTAGTTCAACAATTGGAATATACAATTAAACAAGATTTGGGATTATTAGAGTAATCCATTGATATTTGAACGGAGCATTTAAAAGATTTGCGTGATAATATTTGAGTTGAGATGTGAACATTTAAAGTGTTTTGAAAAGGAGCTAGGCTCTGAGGTAACTAGCATATGCTAACATTGGGTGGACAGGTGCGTCCATTTGACGAAGCAAGCATGCGACACGGTGCAGGGTGTATTACATGTGGCCAGATAACTGAATGATAGAGGCCAAGGTCAGCTACATAGCAGCCTTGCGGTTATAAATAAAATGTGAAGTTCATGAACAAGGAAACAAATGCTTTATGTCTCGTCCCAGCTCCCCTATCCATTCCAAAGTGCATTGTTGTTATTATTACGTTCTTTTGAGCTAGAGAAAGCTGAAATTTTGTATGTAAAGTCTACAAGTCCCACAGGAGGACATGATTGCATTGACAATGGCTTCTGATTGCCACGTATATTTTGTTGTTAAATTTTGTTAAATTATATTTCTCTTTATGTGAAATAAATTATTGTGCAGTTTAAATTTTCTTGTTTCCGACTTGGTTCATTTTAAATATCGTGGTGGAGGTTATTGTGAGGGCATACTATTAAGTGATCCAGTTGAAAACCCAGACCCGAGATTAAATTGAATAGGTAAGTAAAAGGTAAGTATGAACCCCCGTATATTTTGGTGTGTTCCACAATAATTTCATGTTAACTACTGTGCTGTAATTTCGGTAGTATCTGTCAGTGTCATTTTCATTGATGTAGCTGTGCCGGTGCGATCGATTAGTGGCAATCCGATTGAGGGGGCGGATATCTGACAGCCTACTATCCGGATTATCGGGGACAGTAGGATTGGCACCGCAATTTCGTGGGGATCGACAAAACTGGATTACCAGGTTGAACGCCAGTTGGATTGGCACAATCAACGTGTGGAGTGATCGAATAACATTGGATTACCAAGTTATCGATGTCAATGGGATTGTGAAGACTCAAATAAAGAGGTTGATTCTTTGTTAGATGTCTTGGCCAATTGTAGAATTTGAGAGTGTGATTATATAGGGATTAAATGTTGTGTTGTATTAGGAAAATTACACTCAGAAAAGATCAGATCTTATACAACCTGAGAGAGGTTAAATAGGCTGGAAACTTAGAAAAATCGCCTATGATCTGGAGTCTTATTTTATTTGACCGGCTTATGACATGTTTAGTCATATTAAAGATAAAATTAAACTATTTGGATTGTAAATGTAAATTATTTGTGTTAGGATATTTAGAATGAACCAGGGAAATTTGAACATGTGCTTGAGTTTGTTTCAACATGAAGTGTGTACGAAAGTTAATTATAAGGTAATTATAAGTTAGATTTAAGACAGAAAATTGCTCAAACTTATATATGGTGAAAGATGTTGCTCAGATGTTGTTATCTTGCTCTGTTTGATGTATGTCCCTAACGCAGTCTATTATTGAAATATTATTGAGATGGCAGATGAGAGTATGAGAAAGATGTTGGAGGAGATGAAAGCTAGCATGAATAACAGTATGAAGCAGATGATGGAGGAAAATGCTGGTAATTTGTCTATTAGGCTGGATGAAAGTTTGAAAGTTCTTCAGACCAGTTCTGCACACTTGGAAAATAATGTGTCGCGTTTACAGACCAGTACCCAGGGAATCCAGAATGCCGTGACTGACATTCACAAGGATGTCTCGGATGTTAAAGTAGATTTATCCAATGTCCATAAAGATGTTTCCAATGTTCATAAGGACCTTAATATGTTGAAACTTGATGTTGCTAATGTCCGGGGTGATATTTCATGTGCTAGAGCAGAAGTAATCGTTGTTAGGAATGATGTTGCTACTGTACAAGACAAGGTAGAAGAAGTTCAAAGAGAGATTAGAAATGTTCGAACCGATGTGTCAAACGTTCAAGTAGACATAAATAATATTCATTCTGATGTTAATGATATGCAAAGCGATATCAATAAGATGCAAATAGAAGTTAATACAGTTTTTGTAGACATTGCCAAAGTTCAAACTGATGTTAATAAAGTTAGTGAGGAAATTGAAACTTCGAAAACGCTTTGTACTCGTAACATTAGTGCTTTAACAACTAGATTGGTTGACGAGTCTGTTAGGACAACAGCTTCACTAGCTGGATTAAAACATGATGTAGAGGTCATGAGGACCCAAGTCTTAGATCATAATCGTTTACTTAAGGAAGACATTGAAGTAGTTATTGCTGAAATGTTAACTGCAAATGTAACGGTTTGGAAAGATGAATGGAACAGGTCAAGTGGGGAACATGTCAATCAGGTTCAGGAGCGAATTGAACGAAAACTTGCCAGTACACAAGTAGATATAAATAATGAAGTAGTTCAAATTAGAAAGGACTTGAATATAAGGATGGATTCGCTATCCGAAAAGCAGGTAGAGGATAGAACTCAAATAGGTCAGGACGTGCAAGCATTAAAAACCGCGTTAGAGGAACAAATTCATAAGATTGTCTCTGATGTCAATGAAACTACGAGCAAACTTCAGAATTTAAAACTAGGAGAAGCTAGCATGATGGAAACGTATAAAGAAGAGTTGATTAGGAAAGTCATCATGGAAATTGACTTGTGAAGATAATAGGAATTACGTGAGAAGATGTAACCTCGCTACTGAAGAGAGAGATATTAGTCCTGAGGAACGTATATTCTGATTCCGGGAAGAAGAAGAGGATAGGAATATTGAACCTGAATGGAAATATCGTGATAGTGAGAAGAATTACATGGATTCATATCCAAGAAATGTGACAGTCATCCGAAACTTTGAGGACAAGCCTCAGAAATGTAGTAATACAGATAGTCTAACACCGATAGAGTATATTAGAAACCTGAAAGACTATTTTATTTAAGCCCATATTCCTAGAGAAAGAGAAATGAGAATCGTAGAAAGATTTCTAGATGGAGGACCCCTTGAGTGGTTCAGAGCATTTCGGTACACTTTTAGTAATTTCGATGAATTTGCAGAGGCACTGATAAAACGATTCTGGTCAATAGAAGCACAAAATTCATTAAGAGCTGAGGTATACTCGAGGAAGTATTCGGGTACTCTTCCAACACGGTACGCTGATTTCTTCACGAGCCAGTTATCGCGCTTGAGATTTTTGCAACCCCCATTGTCGACAGAGCAATTGATAGATGCTATTTCTCGTATGCTACCTGTGGAGATGAGAAGGCTTATTATATCGTCAAATATCAGGGATTTGACCAGTATGGACGAACTATTGAGAAGGCTTGACTACACGAGTCCAATGCCAACTTTGGTTCAAAAAGGTCAGAGGCACGAATTCAAAGACATTAATACAGTCTACACGGATCAAGTTCAGCAAACTGATACGCCTGCTGAAGAGAAAACTGAAAATGTAGGTCCTCACAGGAACAATTATTTTCGCAACAACGGATCACAAGGTTACCGTCCATATCAGCAAAGACGAGACTGGAATAACAATAGAGGGAACTATAATAACGGAAGAGGTAGATATTATAATAACAATGGGTACAATAGGAACTACAACAAAAATAACCAGTACCAGAATCGGAATCAGAATTCTCAAGGTCAGGTTATGACACCGGACAAGTATCAAGAGAGAGAGAAAGAAAGTCAGCAGTATTTGAAGGAATTATGAGAGAAGGAAGCTGAAAACCAGAAGAAAAGACAGGATTTAGTGATCGATCCTGCTCCTTCTACAAGCCAGCAGAATTTGGAAAACAGGAATACAGGACAGAAGAGAAAGTAGAGAGGAGAGAATGCATTAGCCACACACAACCCAGAGAAGAAGAGACTTATGATTAAGGAACATAGAGGAAATATCATACAAGAGTAGAATAATAATTCAATTTCGTGTTCAAGTGAATTCAGATATTTATAACAGAGAGTTTAAAAACAATTTGCAACTGTTTTTAAAACGTGGTGAAGGGAGAATGCCCCCGTAAATTGAATTATACTGAGACCATGGTGGCTGTATTGGCATAAGTGAATAAAGTTATGGCTGTCATTGTTGTGACGTGTATATTCATGACGTAGGCACGGATGACGCAGACTTCATGCAAGTAGGCTGGTTGAGCTGAGATTCTTGGTGACGTCATGATTTTGTTCGAGAAGGATCTGAGATTTACGACGCAGTCGCAGGGAAGCAAGGAATTGTGCTGAGGAAGAAGTTACGCTATTGGAGGAGAGGCTCGAACCAATGAATGATAGCTTGGAGGGAGACGGAGATTACTGAAACTACCATATTTAATTACTTTTGGCATGCAGAATTGTGGAAATCTATTTTCAGTTATGGCATTGATTTAGAATTTTGAAGAAATTAATTATGAGTTTTTGAAATTTGAAAATCCGTCAAGTATAGCCAAAGTTAGAACTTCTAGCAATGACGGAGGAACAAGCTATGGTAGGGATGGATACGCCCCTTAAGAAGTTGATAAAAGGCCTTGCACAGCAGAGAGGAAGTTCTCATGTCTCATGTATCAAGTTCTCAGGCCTCATGGCTCATTTTCTCATTCTCATATTGTCAGACTTCGAGTTCTTAATTCCGATAGAACAAGTATATATTATTCAGTGAAGCAAGTCGTCATTAGCAAGTGTGGTAGAGCCCACAGCATCGAACAAGCACTGAGCGTGCAGCAGTGCAATTTGACGGTTACTAAAACTAGGCGAAGTTGGAGCGCACACATAAACGAGTCTACAAGATTATCTATCAAAAGTTAGCTACTGCATTTATGCTAATTCAATTGTGCATTACAATATTGAGGCGTGTACGAAAGTTGAACATTTTCACTATTATACTTTGGAAGATATTCGCATTTTAAGACTGCAGACAAAAGTGATTTTCTCGACACCTGAGAAGCACTTTTATAATACCACATTCTACGCTACGGCTGACACAGGTATTGCAACCGTGATACTGAAGATTACATTTGGTGATACAACGCTACATTCTACAATGGAACTATATAATCTGGCAGTACTTGCGACTATTATTATAACGGATGTGGAGATGGAAGACTAAAACTTTAATGCAATTGGGACATATATCAATGGAGTGAAATAGCAGCATGGAGCTTCGTTAATCGTCATTCTACAAAAGCGAGCATGTAGTGAACATCCAACTACACTCATGCATCGTAATCCATCGCTGAATTACATCAAATGGCAGTGGAAATATCTTCATACTCCACAATTATGAACATTTCTGCGGAAATAATTGCAATAAACTTCATGGCGAATTTCTACCAGAACCTCAGGGAACTTTCAAGAGAGGCCAGGGTGGACCCGGCTCACACAGAAGAGTTTTGCCAGAAGGATGTCTATCGTCTACACGGAGCAGTGCAATTTCCGGAGGAGGAAACTGTTCTATTCTCCGAGGGCGCAGGTTCCAGGTTCGAGGTCGGAGCACATCTTTACGGTGGTGAAATGGAACCAACAGCAGTCTTCTTTGGAAATTTTCCTCTAGAACTTCAATCAACAGATAAGGTAGTCGTGAACGTTTCTTGATTTATTTGAGCCATTTAGCGATATCTGAGGAACTATTTTTCCCATATTTTCTGTCCCATATATTTTGCCCCATATTCTTGCTTGATATTTCTGTACTCTGTACACTTTGCTGATTTATGCCTTTTTCTACGATTTATTAAGACAGTATTATATCATTGGCATATTTAAATAATTTTGGATCAGTTGAGACTGATATTATATATTCTTTCAGTAATTTGCATATTTTTGTAGTCACGATTTGACTGTAAAGTTAACGATTTTCTATGGCAAATTTGAATTCAGACAGCGTGTCATTTTTATTAAAGTAATTCTATTCAGTAAATTACTTTGACCAATTTTCTGTCATCCTCAAGAAAGAAGAATGATTAAGAGATTTTAGAGCGTTAAAATCTATTACTTTATCGACGATCATGGAAATACTAGTCGTTTTATGAACATGATTGCAACATAGACATTTATCGTCAATTCTGAAATACCATTGCATTATAGACAATTTTATGAAATATGAATTTTGAGTACGATTTATTGAGTACACTATAGTAATGAACATTTGATAGGAGTTTTTCTCAATTCTAGATTGGAACAATAATGTTTGCAGTCCACAGTCTAATTTTATTCTATTCGACTATTTATGCAGTTTAGATGAACTTTGATTGAAGATAGTATTTTTATACTGCGATACTTTGATGATATTAATCTCAATTTTGATAGACCAGGGAGGCGTGTCTAATCGTATTTGCTATTAAATTTATTTGTGACTGGCAAATTTTTACTTCATATCGCTTCATGAATGAAACCCACGAAGGTTAAATATAATAACAGTTTTCGATACAATTGATGAATATAAGAATTTTTAAAGAGGAACTATGGATGTATAATCGTTAGTTCAGTGGACGTGTAAAAGTCGCTGATGAATAATGCCCTTTAATAAGTGAAGGAGGTTCCCACAGTAATATTGATGATGATGATGAATTTATAAGTGGAGGTTTTTTGTGTGTATTGTGGAAGATTTTGATGCCATATATAATGAGATATATGATGAATTATGGGCCAATTTTGATGCAATTTTGTGCGTTTTGAGCGAGGTATTTTTCCGCTGAGTGTATTGTTCAGGTCCATTGAAAATTATTCATGTGAAGTTACTGTTAAAATTAACAAGAGTGTTTAAATAATTTGAGATAACGATTTTGAATGGAGGTTACCGTCACTAATAATAATTATTAAATCTTATTAAACCTGAATCTAAAATTTAAATATAACTAACCTTCATTGGTCGATTATATCAGCACGATTTAAGTAATTATCAACCAGATAAACGTGTGGTTTAATGTATTTCTAATATAAATAATATAAAATAATGTAAATAACTATGTAAATATCTTTAATAATAATTTGAAACGAACGGGATTAATAGAGGCGTGTATACATTTTTCAATTGTCGTTTGACAATGTTATAAACAATTTAAAATGTTATAAATAATTAATGAACATTTTGTTATAAACATTAAACGTTTTCGTTATTATACTCTAAATAACGCTAGTTCAACAATTGGAATATACAATTAAACAAGATTTGGGATTATTAGAGTAATCCATTGATATTTGAACGGAGCATTTAAAAGATTTGCGTGATAATATTTGAGTTGAGATGTGAACATTTAAAGTGTTTTGAAAAGGAGCTAGGCTCTGAGGTAACTAGCATATGCTAACATTGGGTGGACAGGTGCGTCCATTTGACGAAGCAAGCATGCGACACGGTGCAGGGTGTATTACAGGTGGCCAGATAACTGAATGATAGAGGCCAAGGTCAGCTACATAGCAGCCTTGCGGTTATAAATAAAATGTGAAGTTCATGAACAAGGAAACAAATGCTTTATGTCTCGTCCCAGCTCCCCTATCCATTCCAAAGTGCATTGTTGTTATTATCACGTTCTTTTGAGCTAGAGAAAGCTGAAATTTTGTATGTAAAGTCTACAAGTCCTACAGGAGGACATGATTGCATTGACAATGGCTTCTGATTGCCACGTAAATTTTGTTGTTAAATTTTGTTAAATTATTTTTCTCTTTATGTGAAATAAATTATTGTGCAGTTTAAATTTTCTTGTTTCCGACTTGGTTCATTTTAAATATCGTGGTGGAGGTTATTGTGAGGGCATACTATTAAGTGATCCAGTTGAAAACCCAGACCCGAGATTAAATTGAATAGGTAAGTAAAAGGTAAGTATGAACCCCCGTATATTTTGGTGTGTTCCACAATAATTTCATGTTAACTACTGTGCTGTAATTTCGGTAGTATCTGTCAGTGTCATTTTCATTGATGTAGCTGTGCCGGTGCGATCGATTATTGGCAATCCGATTGAGGGGGCGGATATCTGACAGCCTACTATCCGGATTATCGGGGACAGTACATGACTCTATGGCCTATATATATAACAATCCATCATGGTGACCATCCGGAATATTTTGACGGTTCTCAATATCTACGAATCTGCTACAGCAATCAATCTGTTTTTTATGTTCATAGGGGATATGAAGATAAGTTCACCTATAGGACTTTCAATAACCTGGTGATCCCAAATCCAACATGGCGGCGACGCGAATTATACAAAATCACATGGTCGTTTCTCGCAATTTAACAATCCAAGTGCAGTGAAACTTGGTACAGTAAATCCTTATACAAATGTTAATCCACTGGCTTCTAATTTATTTCAATTGTTTCCATAACCACAAGATGGCAGCTGTGAGAAATTTTAAAATCTCATTTTTACTTCTTGTATCCTAATCATGTGATTGAAGTTTGAGTACTATACGTACACAATAACCTTCATGTAACAGTACATAACTCTAAGCCCTACATATATAAAAAAAAGTTCATCATGGCGACCATCCGAAATATTTAGACGGTTCTCAATATCTACGAATCTATTACAGCAATCAAACTGAAATTTAGTACGTTGATAGAGGCAATTAACATTAGTAGGTTATATGAAAATAGGCTGTATAGTTCTTCACGGAACTACTTGTTTTTCATATGACATAATTATGGTTTTCATTGATTAGTTTTTATTGTAAGTCGTGTGTGCTTGTTCTTCAGAATCCTCATCTAAATCATTTTGAACTTCTTTGTACCAATTATTTTTAGCCTATTTTCATTTTATGAAAACAAAAAAGGCCATGTCGTCTGCGAAAACTGAACACTTGATGTTGATACCCTGGTTTACCGATCCTGCTCGAGGAGGGGGATGATAGTTCTAACCCACCGGGTGCTCAAAAGTAAGTACCAGCGCTCCGCTTATTGCTATCTCGCGACCCTATGGTCGGATTTAGACATATGGGGTGACCTAAGACTCAGGGTGAATCCCCCCCCCCTTCCTTATGGACCATTCGTTATATTAAAAAATTGATTGCAATTTTTGTTTCTGAGAGTAGGCGATATTTTCATAACTAATTATTTTAGGACGTTGTACAATAACTCAAACGGAAGGTCTCTATACCCTTTATCGTTAGAACAAATCTTTATATTTTGTACCAAAAAACAAAGATATAATAATTAACATTGTCTATATTTGGGAAACTAGGAATTTTACAAAAAAAAAACAGTGTGTTTGACGTAAATGAAAGTTCATTTCCCCCTCTACCCTCAAAATAAGTTTCAGGTCTCTAGGAAAAGAACTGTGTGTAGCAACGGGGCATCTACTTCATTTGGAGCCGGTCATTGTGATGCGCTGTGACGACAGAGCGTTGGCTCGGGAAGAAAGGAATGGTTGTGGGAGGGGTTGCTTGGTTTAGTTTGATTGGTATTTTTTCCGATCTATCGGATGGTGAGGTTATGTTTTAAATCCGTGGACTATGGGAAACGCATTTTTTGTTAAAACCATGTTTTTTACATTTTTGCTGATATCTTGCGAACCAATAAATCAAGGGACTTGCATGAGGTGGCTTATTTTTCGGCGGGTGGTCCCCTTGATGACGCTGTATGTGGTGACCAGGTGGGATACGGATTTTGGGGTACAAACTTGATTTTTTACATTTTTGCTGATATCTGGTGAACCAATAAGGTTATAGACGAGTATGAGGTATGAAATTACTCGGGGTGACGTCCCTGTATTGAATGTAGTATTTATTTTTCCAATTTTTTTACAAACAGCCTAACTACATACATGTTGAAAAAAATAACTTTTTTACCTTTAAATTTTAATTAAGAGTGGTAGTAGAGAGAGACGGCACCGCTGGCATGTGTTTAAACGAGCCTGTCGCCGGCTACGGTGGCCGTGCCCCCGGGAAATCAATAGATATTTCAACAGAACGGCGGGACGGCAGGGTGGCCTACGTCTGTTTGTTTTCCGATCTTTCTTATGGCGGACTGATTGATTCTAATATTCAGAAGAATGTGAAGCATGCTATGATTTTTTTTTACCCCTAAAGCGAATCTTTAACGTGTTATTAAAATGTAGTGACTCGACTTTGTGTTATTGACATAGGCTTATAGACCAGCGGACTGTTTCTAGGATATGAAAACCTATAACGCTTTTGTTGACTAAGCGATGTGAATAAAGGCAAGACATGAGTGTAAATGAAAAAAAAATGTGATGAGACGAAGCTGGCTTTATATATCACAACAGAACTTGTGTGTGTATTGTGGATGGATTGAGGAACAGACGGCAGTACAAGCAGCCAGCAAGAAAAGAACAAACCTGCTCGGGCTAGCTGGCTGCGAATCTTATCAAGTTTGAGGAATGCGCGGATCTCACCTGGCATCAACGCTAGCTTGAGACAGAGGACAGACAAAGGTCAAACACTAAGAATATAGATGGCAACAGTGTCAGAGTGGAAACGTACAAACAGTGCGACTCATCACCACTATCGCCACAGCCAATAGCCTAACGAGAAGTGTCAATAGCAGTGGTGGGAGGGGAGGGTAGGAGCGGCGAGGGAGGGGGGAACCAAGAGAGTTCTGGTTCACATCACCGCCAATAGCCATACGAGAGCTGTGTGAACAGCTGTGGTGGGGAGAGTGGGCAGGGATTGAGAGAGGGTAGAGAGGGGGAGAGAACGACGTGTTGCTGATAAGACATGTGGACTTGTATGTAGACCTGAGCACAATACAGAGGGGTACAGGTTGAGTAAACACGAGTGAATAAATAACTATAGGCA
The DNA here is from genome assembly GCA_946902985.2 of Meconema thalassinum. Taxonomy (NCBI): domain Eukaryota; kingdom Metazoa; phylum Arthropoda; class Insecta; order Orthoptera; family Tettigoniidae; genus Meconema; species Meconema thalassinum. Next base: position 182,193,900 of record OX336395.1, read on the forward strand.
CACGGGTTCAGACAAAATCTAATTTATTAATCCAAGAATTGAAGGCTGAGCTAAATCCCAACCATTTCACATATATTTTGTTTCCTTTTTGTTAAAACACTTTTTCCAAAAGGTGATGTTTTGGAAACGCAGTCTTTAGGAGTTCTTTGAGATAAAACCTTCCTTTTATGGGTTGATGGTTGAGGTCCTCGAGTAAATACATGACTGGGATGTCCGAGTTGACTTGACGAATACGAAATAGTTCTGTTCCCAATTCGGCATGTAGCCCTTGTCGAAGACAGACTTAAATTCGCTCACACGAACATGGTCACCGATAATAAGGTGGTGACGTTTAGTGTCAGACGCTTTTATGGGGTTAAACAGTTTATCCAGACACGGAATATTTTTGTTCACCAGTCGCGGCTTGGTCCCAACGGTTCTGTGTTTGGTATCATTGTAACGTGACACTAGCTCAGGTAATAAGTCTAGCCAGTGGTAAGAGCCCCGAGCCGTGAACTCTTTCCATACATTAGTTTCTTAGCGTGCGATTAAATCTTTCAACCACACTGGCTTCTAGATTGTAGTACGTGATGTAATGATGAATATTCATACATTTGAGAAAACTGGAGAAATCCTTGTTGAAAAATTATTTGCCCTGGCCGGTTTGCAACTACTGGGGTTGACGTTGATTGTTGAATAATACGTTCAAAGGCCTAGGTGACAAGTGGGCCAGACTTGCGACACACAAGTTGAACAAAGGTCATTTTGGAATACACAACAATGACAGTCAATATATTGCGTACACCATCGTTAACGCCAGCATAGGGAATCATCTCCACCAAATTAGCCTGCAAAAGTACTTCCACACCGCGTGAAATAACCTTGAGTTGTTGATAGTTACGACAAGCTGTGCGATGCAACTCGCGAGCTATTTCCACTTTGATGGGTGAGGACTTAAACAATAATTTTGGCATTTCGCAGTCCTTGTTCAATTTCTTGAATTTCCCAATCGTGACCAGTATGGCCAGCTTGACGTGAAGCATGCAAGAGCTGTAGCCACTGGACGAGCTTACCGGGATTATGCCAGTAGGTAGCATCAAAAGGGGGTTTAATGGTTTAAATGTCACTCCTGAAGCTGACACTCTACGACGAACACTGTGACTGGTTGGAAACATTTTCGCAATGATGGTTCAATATTTTTGAGATATATTGACATTCACTTGCTGAGAGAGTTTATACTGTCTTTTGTGAGCATTATTTTCCAATAAAATTGATTTATTTTTGTCACGATCATCAGACGTATAGACCTCTGAAAATGGTATTCGGGAAAATAACAGCTTTAACAGGTCCGGCGTTAATTGATAGATTGTGTTTTTAATGATGACACTAGTATCAGTAAATTTAATAGATGAATCACCAATTTTAAAACCATCATCTTCATAGTGGCCACCATACGTCACATCAGACTTTACAGTAAAGAGCCTTGTGAGATAAGGTTCCAGCTGCGATCCATAATATTTTTTAAAATGTTGAGGCGTGGCTAAGAGTTGTGATAAAAGTGCTTGCTTGGTAGTGTACCCGTTCGTCCTGGGGATGCGATGACCCATCTGCTATAACATCACATCCCTGGAGTTCCAGGACAGAGCGGAGTTAAATGAACCTCTAGTCAAATAAGGAATGTGTCGGAAATTCAGCTGAGTTCGTGAAAAAGCAGTGGGTTTCACGAGACAAAGTATCTCTAGGGTCGTTACGGGCTTAAGTTAATAAAAATAATTCAAATATAAATGGGCGCCATCAACTGAATTCCTAGCAAAACCACTTCCTTTCCGGATAAGCCTTACTCAAGACAAGGAAAGAAAAAGGAACATCACACCATCATCAGATCACAACTAAGATAAAAACAAATTTATTTTACTTTGATAGTCAGACAGACATTTTAAATATAAATCCTACCTAAGAGTATGGTCGAATGCAAAGTTAAATTGTCATTGTCCATAAATCGAACCATCTCCTTTCTAATGCAAAATTATTTCAATCCACTTATCAAGAAAAATGTATAAAGTTCTCTTGGGTTCTCAGGATCACTGTCGCACTATGTCTTTCGTCACTGACATTTGTGAAACCTGAGACCTAATTCTCTTTAATTTAACATCAATGTGGATTTAATTAAGTTACTAATCTGCCTAAACATACACATATAATAATCACTCATGTTAAATATCACATAAATTATGGTTTGCATGGTATAATTTGAACGTAGAACATGTTAATCTAATGTTCCTAAACATTTACTAATTAATTTACATTATTTACATCGTCATTAATCTCTTATCTGCGAATTACAGAAAATTCAAATTCTCATTGGTCAACCTCATCATTATTATCAAAATTAAATATTTCTCACATTAATTCTCACTTCAAAATTACGAATATTCCTGTCAGAATCGTTAATTCCTCACCATAACATCATTTAAATTCACATTTCAAGTTGCAATTCCTTCGAATTATCTCTCAATTAAATTTATTTAATTGCATATAAATTCATTAATCATCAGCTTCTTTAATTAATCATCACCTTCTAATTCAGTTATTCATCATCATTACAATCGTCTAATAATTCATTTCAATCAGTTTAATTAATTCAATCTTTAATTCATCCACTTATTTAATTCATCGATTTATTTCAAAATTTAATTTATCAACTTATTTAAATTTCAATCATCTGGTTATTTAGATTATTATTTCATCTAGTCATTCTGATTTTTATTTCATTAGGTCAGATCGTTAATATGCTTAAATCTCAGATTATTATTTCATTAATTATTATTTTCAGAAAATCTTGTATTATAAACTTCATTTATTTGTTTAATTTCCTAACAAATTGTTTAATAAGGTTTATAGAACGTTGTCTTACAGTTTTATTACTTCCAAGTTATATCTCGTATTTAATTATCATGCCAAAAATATTATTGTCTCCACGACATCACGTTGGATCTAACTATCCACAACGACATTATATTTCTTCAATATTCCAAATATCACATTTGAATATAAGAATTGCTACAAAACTCCATAAATATTCAGCACATACAGCATGAATCTCAACAAATACGCTAGACTGGGTACGACGACCTCATGTCCGCTTCAAAATACATTATCAACGTTGCAACTATCAAATGGCAAATTCCACAAAATGCCTATCACAAACTTCATTTAACCACGTTGCATGATCTACAAAAATATATAAATGGCTTCAAATTATTAACGCACATAATCTCCAATGACTGTAATTACTCTGATCACTTCTAGACAACTTCTTAAACAATTGGAAAAACATTACTTCAGTAATTTAATATCTGCTTTCAAATAGCATAAATTCTCTTTCACAAGTTTCATAATTCACATCGTAGAAAAACACCAATGTGCTATAATCTCTCACATCAAAATCTGCAATACTGATCTGCCTTAAAATAATTATGACCATTAATGATTAATCTTACAAGATTAAATTACTTTAAATCCTTCTCAAAGGTATCAAACACAATTATAAAAATCATCAAAGCATCAGCTGTAATAGCTGTTAAACTGAAATTACTCTCAAAAGAGTATAGCAACAAAATATTGGATTGGCAAACAAGAATTACTAAATGCAATCCTGTTGACATTTATCGTTACTTTATTTAACAAAATCTCGACTGATATGTGACTAGTAGTTCCTTGTTTAATTCACTTACATCTCGTGTACATTCGGATGATAAAATGAGTTCCTCAATGGCGAGTAAGATGTGTAACCACCGTGCAATCGTATAAATACGAAGGACCTCGCCCCGTCGACTTGGATGATAGTTCCCTAAACGGTGGGTAAGGTGAGTAGCCACCATACAATCGTATAAATACGAAGGACCCCACCTCGTAGGCTATATGAGTGAATGTACTAGAAAGGAATCAACAAGTTTCTAGTTGTCATATAAAAGCGACGTTCATTCACTAAAGTGAATAACTTCTTAATATCTCCAAACAATCCAATGGAAAAAATTCCCTACTGATGAATAATACACACTCGCTAGTATGTAATGAACTGACGAAGTAGTTTCTGATAATCAATTGCAGATCACGAGTTCGAAATACTCGCTACTCAAAAAAAAAACTATCCATGAAAAATATCCTAGCTGGAAAAATGTCTATAAGACCAAACATCTTCTTAATAAAGTCAAACAACGGTGAGAATATCGAATAATGATGCCTGCCATATCATATGGTCACTCCATATTCTAGCAAATTCGAAGTATATAAATTCAAACCATGTCTTAATAATCAAATCACTCCTATTAGAAAATATACATGTGTGCCCAGTATTCATGAAAATAATCGTATCAGGTAGATAGAACTCTTACAATACCTTTCATTATCAGTTGTAATATAATTTCCAAGATCGTCGATTTTCCCTACCTAAAGATTTCTCGTAAGATCGGCGTGAATATCATTTCATCCATGAAATGATGATTTCCTTCGAAATCCCAAGCGAATCAGCTGTTGGACTCCTCTCGTCAGGAACCGAATCCATCGCTCTGTGGTGCCATCTTGTCTCTATTCACGTTTACTCGATCATGTTGAACCTCGGATTACCCATAGCGGATATCGTCCAACTCCTTCTCGAAAAGTTCATGGTAACAGCGGACCCCCTACTCTTCTTCTAATATACGCCACTGTTCCGATAAATGTTCAGTTTGAGAATTGTAAGTCCTCTCTCAACTTACTGCAAAGTTCTACTTGAGTAAAATAAAAATTTTACTAGATAGTGTTCAAGATTACGATACACCCTGTATCTGTCTATAATATGTAATCCATGAAAATGGTATAAGATAAAAATCTTATAAATGCACGCTGTACTGTTCATCAGAGCCTATGCCAAACATTCAGTTTACTTGGAATAGTAAAAAGTCGCTTTGAATGTATTATATAACAGCATGGTTATAAGGTTAATTGTGAAAGCCTGTGTTCGAACAACGTCGAAATGAAGCTTGAAATAAAGTCTTCATATGCGCTCAGTGTGGTTTTGAAATACCCCGGCTATCTACAATTGTCTTCTCGGCTAGGTCGCCTGTATCAACGACCCGCGCGGCCTCTGTTGCTCGGTGATGCGAGAAATGTCGCCTACACTTGCCGTGACGGTTTACGTGTGTTGCGTGACCTTCAATGCCCGTCTCGCTGTGCTATAGAGCTGCTCTGTACTGCTCGCCTCATTGAGCCCAACTGAACCGCTCAGCGCTGTGTCCCAGCTTATGAGCTCCGTGCGACACGTGGCTAATTCTCCCCACCACGGTGCTCCTACGTCACGAAGATAGTCTCGAACCCGACTCCTCTCGGCTGTTCTGTTATACAATAACTTATTTCCATAAAATTATTTCCACATATAATGCATGTCATATATACTCTTCTAAGTTGTTTTAACTTATTATAATCCCATATATATTTCAATAAAGCTTCACATCTTTATTAATAATTCTATCTTCTTACAGATTTCAATGCCTCCTTGATTCTCGACCTCCTACTCTTCTTGGCTCTCTTCTTGACGCGATCGATGCGCTATCTTATCTGAATGCTTCCCAAAACCTCAACTATAGCTTAATGTCAGCTGGCGTAGCCGATAGCCCAAAATAGGTATCGGGTACATCTCTCCCGTACATCTCCTTTTTTTTTATCAGGATTGAGAAAAAAAAATACACTCTCAGGCATTCAATATATTATACATGTACACGATAGCTCTACAATTTCCTTTACTCAGCATGATGGTATTTCCTGATGCTAGCTGCATTAAAAGTTCCTACAACTTCATCAGTATCCATTCTGACAATCTTATAGCTATTATTCTGGTATGTTTGTTCAATACGGAACGGTCCAGCGTACAATGGAGCGAATTTATGGTAGATCTTCAGCTGTAGGTTCGAAGTGACTGGCTTCCTAATCAGCACCTCATCATTTTCTTGAAATGGCTCGTGGAACCTCCTTCCTGCCTGTCTCCTGGCTCTCTTCTCCGCCTGTCTTCTGAGCCTCTCTCCTGCCATCTCGACTCTTCTTTCTTGTGTGGGTTGAGGATCTACTGGTGCCCTCACGACTCTATCCCATGGTCTATCTGGTTTCAATCCATGATGAAGCATGGACGGAATCTGTCCTGTGCTTTCATGTACTGTGGAATTCAAGCATTGGCTAATGATGGGTATCACTTCCATCCATCTATGGTGTTGCCTTGACACATATAAGCGACACAGCTTACTTATCTCCGGCATAATTCTTTCGGCGGGATTTCCCTCTGGATACCGTACAGAATTAAACACATGCCTGACTCCTAAACGTTCCATAGCAGTAGAAAATTCCATGCTAGTAAATTGCGATCCATGGTCACTCAACAAAACTTCAGGTTTCCCCATGCTCGGAATAACTGTTTTCTCAAGTCGATTTATTACGTACTTGGACGTAGCTTTCTGTATAGGGCATAGAGATACGTACTTCGAAAATACATCGACTGTTACTAAAACGAATTGATTGCCTTTCGTCGAACGAGGAATCGGACCAAAAATGTCCGTCGCGAAAAGTTCTCTTGGCTTGCTGGGTAATATTGATCTGGGAATTTCTTTCATTAACTTAGATGAGTATTTACTTCGCTGACAACTGTCACAGGTCTTTATGACGTCGCGAATCGTTTGTCCCATTTGTTTCCAAACAAAAGTTTCTTGAGCGAGAGCCAAAGTCTTGTCTACACCTACATGAGCTGCAGTTCGGTGTATCATCCAAATAACTGGTTTGACAAGCTTGGGTGGGATCACTACTCTAAGTCTAGTATGATCCTGGTCAATATATTGGCATATAACACCTCCCATAATATGATGTCTTCTAGCCTCTATCTCAGTTCTTTGAAAATCTGGATCAGTGTTATCCATCCTACGTGTCAGAAAACGGTAAATTCTTCGCAAAGGTGCATATCTCTTCTGAGTTTGCGATAACAACTTCAACTTTTCTAGAGTACCACTATCCTCTTGAATCAAATTTATATGGTTGACTATTACTTCTTCACAAGGGTTTCTGCTCAGCACATCTGCTAACAGATTTAACTTCCCCGGTCTATGTACAACAGTTGGGTTAAATTGCTGTAAGAACAGAGCCCATCTGGTGATGCGGTCACTCGCTAAGTCTGTCTTCATAATAAATTGGAGAGCTTTATGATCTGTGATCACTGTTATGTCATGTCCAAACAACACCTTCTTCCACGTTTTGAGAGCATGAACCACTGCTAATGCCTCTAACTCAGTTGCATAGTAATTCTTCTCACAATTCCTAAGCTTGCGACTGGTGAAAGCTAAATATCTATGTTTCTTGTCATCATCCAGCTGATATAGGATTCCACTAATACCTATTTTGGATGCGTCTGTCTCTACAAAAAATCGTCTTGTAAAATCAGGATACTCGAGCTTGATATTTTGGATTAGCATTTTCTTGGCCGCTAAAAATGCTTGATTGCATTTGTCGTCCCATTTCCATCGATTTCCCTTCCTTAATAAATCCTGCAGAGGTGCCATTGTCTCAGTATATCCAGGACAATGTGTTGAAAAGAACTGACACATGCCTAAAAACTGCCGTACCTCTTTAATCTTTCGTGGTGTTGGAAACTCTGAAATTGCCATTATCTTCTTTGGATTGGGCCTATAACCATCTCCATCGATTCTATGTCCAAGAAATTCAATTTCTTCATGAAAGAATTGACATTTATTGAAGTTCACCTTGAAGTTCGTTCTTCTAAGATCTTCAAAAAGCATTTGAAGGTGTCTGATATGTTCTTCCGCTGTCTCAGACGCTATAATCAGGTCATCAATATAGCTTACCACATGCTCTTTAACTGCATCTGACAAATTTTGATCTAGTGCTCGGATCATCACCGGACCACTATTTTTCACACCAAAAGGTAACCTATTGAATACATATGTTTTATGGTCAAACAAGAACCCTGTGTACTGTTTGCACTCTTCTGCTAGCTCAACATGATAATATGAACTAGTCAGATCGATTGTCGAGAAGACACTCTTTCCTCTAAATCGGCGTAACAATTCACGAATAACAGGTGGTCTATCGTGTTCAGGAAGAACTCTTTCGTTAAGGGATCTGGCATCTAGACATATCCTCAGCTTACCGTTAGGTTTCTTGACAACAGCTAAAGGATTCAAATAAGCAGTTGGCATTTTCTTAATTATTCCATCTGTTTCCATGTCGCTTATCATTATGCTAACTTCCTCCTTCCATTTATCCGGAATGGGATATAAATTTTTATGGTATGGTTTGTCATCCATCAACTTGATGCTGTATGTAAAATTTTCTATGAGACCTGGTTTGTCATTGAATATATCCTCATATTCTGAAATTACTTGATCAAACCGCCCCTTAATTTCTGGATTTATTTTACTAGTTATGCCAATTTTATCTTCTATAGACCTTTCAACGCTGCATACAATTTCATCCAATATATCCTCTCTAAAGAATGTCATCTCCGATTCTTGATTTTCCATAACCCCTTCTTGAAAGTACATGCGCCTACTCTGCATATCTATGATCAGGCCACTCTCACTTAGGAAATCCACTCCTAGGATCATGTCAAAATGTAGTTGACCCACTACTAGGAACATCTGTTCAAAACTTCTGGTTCCAATCCCGACATCTAAAAGTACCTGACTTTTACATTTCATACTCTTGTCTGGAATCACCCCTTGAATTTTGCTAACAACAGTTGGCAACATTGTAATTCTTCCTAATAATTTTAATTCATCCAGGCAACCTATGGATATCAAGCTCACCATAGCTCCTGTGTCTACAAGTGTCTTTATTTCTTTTCCCATGACTTCCACACTAATAACTGGCAATTCATGTCTATTTTCCCGTTGTACTATGTCTTCTTCCTCGATTAAATCCTCGTCCTTGACCTGATATGTTTCTACGATGACGATTGATTCCCAATGATTTTCATTTTCTTCTGGAGTTAATTTGACGTTTTTTTTTTCATTGCCACTCGTGCTGGCTCGATTGACATCTCTCATTGTCTCCTCGAGTGGTGCACTAGGCTGTCTATCCTCTTGTCTTGACCTTTCATGTCCACGATTATCCCTTCTGTCGTTAGGATCGTTTCTTCGGCCATCCTGTCGGTCGTTTCCATTAAACTGTTGACCTTGGTTCCAGTTATTCCTTCCCCGATATCTGTTATTATACCGATTCCTGTCCTGATACCTGGAATTTTGGTTATAATTCCTATACCGGCTATCTCTCGCTTCTTGATCGTATGGCCTTTCATATGGTCCTCTATATCGATCATTTCCTCTTGCGTTACGGATGTTTCCTCGATTCCCATCGTTCCGTCGGTTCTCCCAGGAATCCCTTCTATCCGTTTGAGCTGCATTGTCCACGACTACCGCGTTTACTTCTTGCGTGTTTCTGTTGTCGTTTCGATTACTTCTCGGTGTAACCTGTGCGCTCGTATAATCCAATCTCCGCAATATGTCATCATAATGTTCCAGCGTATTGGCTCCTGATGCTATCAGAGATCGCTGTACCTCTATCGGTAACTGTCGCGCTATAGCTTGCAAAAGCTCTTCTTCTGGCAATGGAGGAATAAGGAACTGTAATTTAGCCAGCTGTGACGTGAAGTAGTTGGCGTAATGCGTCGGATGTGACGTAGAATAGCGTTTAGAGTACATCTCCGCTCTTACGTTGAGTTGATCCTCGGCACTCCAGAATCTCCTCAAGAAAGCCATGGCAAATTGCTCCATGTTCGCAAAGTTGCTTCTGAACGCTCTAAACCACGTAAGTGCAGATCCATCTAAGGCGCGTTCTACTATCCTTAGCTCTCTTTCTTTGGCTACCCTGTGTTCCGCCATGTAGTCTCGAATATCTCGCAGAAATTCTACTGGTGTAACTCCTGTATTTCCCGAAAACTTTCTCGGTTTGTCATCTAGGTTCCTTATAATTGTGACTGGACCTGAGTATCGTTCGCTTGGACTCGACGTACTCCTACTCGAACTTGGATTCTCCTGAGGGGTTGAACTGACCCTTTCGAATGTCACATTCGGTTGCATTTGACGGTCTTCTACCATGCTCGTGTCTTGATTCGTCATACTGCGGTCTATCGCTGTTTGATTCATCAATGTTTCCCCTGATGTTACATTATGACTGGTAAAACTGTTAACTATGGATTCTAGTTTAGTCATCCTGTCTTCTGCTAATCTCTTGACCTGAGTCTTCAACTCATCTAACGATGTAACATCCTGCGTCTTGTTACTTTCGTCTAGATCGTTCCTCAACTTGTCAATCTTTCCTTCGCACGTGTTCTTCACTAACGCGACTTGTTCTTTCAACAGATCAACATCTGTTCTAAATAGTGTTGAATCTAATTTCATCGCTTCCTTGCTTTCCGTAAACCTAGCTTCTAAGTTTGCCATACCTGCGATTAATTTTTCATCTAACCCGTCACGTTTCTCTTTTGCTTCGGCATCGACCTCATTATATCGTTCCTCCACGATTGCTCCGACTCTATTTTTAAATAAAGTTAAATTTTCGTTAACCTTTTGCTCTATATCGTCGTCTATCTTTCTAATATCCTTCTGCAATTGATTTTCTAACGACTTTATATTAGAATTGACCTCTCCCAAGACTTCATCTTTAATGGTCCCAATTACTGTCTTCAAATCTTTTATTTCGTTACCTAGATTCGTTTCTAGACCCTTAATCTTAGTCTCGAAAGATACTTCGGTAGACCAATCTTGAATTTTTCCTACATCTGCCACTAAACCATCGATGTCGAATCTCAACTTCGATACATCTGACTTAATGTCTTTCTGTATGGTCATAACGTCTGTTCTTAAAGTAAAAATATTTTCTTCCCCTCTATTTTCCAACTCGATAATATTTTTCCTTAATATCTGAACATTTTCCTCTCCTTTCATGTTTACTGCAATTATGTCTAATTGTAAAGTTTTCAACATCTCATTATTCTTTAAAGTTAAACTATTCTCTAATCTGGTTAACTTATTTTCTAATTCAGTATTAGTTTCTTCACTACGAGACTGTAATTTCTCTTCCAACGATTTGAAATTGTCTTCACTATTTGACTGTAGCCTAGTCTCTAATAACATCAACTCATCTTTGCTATTTGACTGTAATAGTTTTAAATTAGTTTCGTTACTAATCTGTAATGATTTTAAATTCTCTTCAGTACTAGTTTGCAATGCTTGTACATTCTCTTTACATTTAGCTTCTAATCTAGCTTCTGAATTATTAATTTGCTCTTTAACTTCAGTTTCCATCTTAGAAATAGTTTCTGCAATTCCAGACATACCCGTCTGTAACTCTCCTAACACCTTCGCTAAATCCTCCGGCAACATAATTATATTTCAATATAGAATTATATAGAGACGTTAGACAACAACACATCACAATGTCTCAATTCCTGCATTCACTTGGGTATAGGGAAAAATATCTTATAACTAACATGATATTACTAATACGATTAACATGAACACTGGATTGGGCACACAAGTACATTGTCTGACTAAGTATAATAAATTTTGTAACACACTTAAATGAACTTGAGATCAATCTCTCAGTAATCTAAATCTGATGTGATTCCATAGAATTAACAAAATCGAAAAGCCCCACTAGTTGGATAAAGCCAATTCTCCCTCTCTCTCTGTACCCGTTCGTCCTGGGGATGCGATGACCCATCTGCTATAACATCACATCCCTGGAGTTCCAGGACAGAGCGGAGTTAAATGAACCTCTAGTCAAATAAGGAATGTGTCGGAAATTCAGCTGAGTTCGTGAAAAAGCAGTGGGTTTCACGAGACAAAGTATCTCTAGGGTCGTTACGGGCTTAAGTTAATAAAAATAATTCAAATATAAATGGGCGCCATCAACTGAATTCCTAGCAAAACCACTTCCTTTCCGGATAAGCCTTACTCAAGACAAGGAAAGAAAAAGGAACATCACACCATCATCAGATCACAACTAAGATAAAAACAAATTTATTTTACTTTGATAGTCAGACAGACATTTTAAATATAAATCCTACCTAAGAGTATGGTCGAATGCAAAGTTAAATTGTCATTGTCCATAAATCGAACCATCTCCTTTCTAATGCAAAATTATTTCAATCCACTTATCAAGAAAAATGTATAAAGTTCTCTTGGGTTCTCAGGATCACTGTCGCACTATGTCTTTCGTCACTGACATTTGTGAAACCTGAGACCTAATTCTCTTTAATTTAACATCAATGTGGATTTAATTAAGTTACTAATCTGCCTAAACATACACATATAATAATCACTCATGTTAAATATCACATAAATTATGGTTTGCATGGTATAATTTGAACGTAGAACATGTTAATCTAATGTTCCTAAACATTTACTAATTAATTTACATTATTTACATCGTCATTAATCTCTTATCTGCGAATTACAGAAAATTCAAATTCTCATTGGTCAACCTCATCATTATTATCAAAATCAAATATTTCTCACATTAATTCTCACTTCAAAATTACGAATATTCCTGTCAGAATCGTTAATTCCTCACCATAACATCATTTAAATTCACATTTCAAGTTGCAATTCCTTCGAATTATCTCTCAATTAAATTTATTTAATTGCATATAAATTCATTAATCATCAGCTTCTTTAATTAATCATCACCTTCTAATTCAGTTATTCATCATCATTACAATCGTCTAATAATTCATTTCAATCAGTTTAATTAATTCAATCTTTAATTCATCCACTTATTTAATTCATCGATTTATTTCAAAATTTAATTTATCAACTTATTTAAATTTCAATCATCTGGTTATTTAGATTATTATTTCATCTAGTCATTCTGATTTTTATTTCATTAGGTCAGATCGTTAATATGCTTAAATCTCAGATTATTATTTCATTAATTATTATTTTCAGAAAATCTTGTATTATAAACTTCATTTATTTGTTTAATTTCCTAACAAATTGTTTAATAAGGTTTATAGAACGTTGTCTTACAGTTTTATTACTTCCAAGTTATATCTCGTATTTAATTATCATGCCAAAAATATTATTGTCTCCACGACATCACGTTGGATCTAACTATCCACAACGACATTATATTTCTTCAATATTCCAAATATCACATTTGAATATAAGAATTGCTACAAAACTCCATAAATATTCAGCACATACAGCATGAATCTCAACAAATACGCTAGACTGGGTACGACGACCTCATGTCCGCTTCAAAATACATTATCAACGTTGCAACTATCAAATGGCAAATTCCACAAAATGCCTATCACAAACTTCATTTAACCACGTTGCATGATCTACAAAAATATATAAATGGCTTCAAATTATTAACGCACATAATCTCCAATGACTGTAATTACTCTGATCACTTCTAGACAACTTCTTAAACAATTGGAAAAACATTACTTCAGTAATTTAATATCTGCTTTCAAATAGCATAAATTCTCTTTCACAAGTTTCATAATTCACATCGTAGAAAAACACCAATGTGCTATAATCTCTCACATCAAAATCTGCAATACTGATCTGCCTTAAAATAATTATGACCATTAATGATTAATCTTACAAGATTAAATTACTTTAAATCCTTCTCAAAGGTATCAAACACAATTATAAAAATCATCAAAGCATCAGCTGTAATAGCTGTTAAACTGAAATTACTCTCAAAAGAGTATAGCAACAAAATATTGGATTGGCAAACAAGAATTACTAAATGCAATCCTGTTGACATTTATCGTTACTTTATTTAACAAAATCTCGACTGATATGTGACTAGTAGTTCCTTGTTTAATTCACTTACATCTCGTGTACATTCGGATGATAAAATGAGTTCCTCAATGGCGAGTAAGATGTGTAACCACCGTGCAATCGTATAAATACGAAGGACCTCGCCCCGTCGACTTGGATGATAGTTCCCTAAACGGTGGGTAAGGTGAGTAGCCACCATACAATCGTATAAATACGAAGGACCCCACCTCGTAGGCTATATGAGTGAATGTACTAGAAAGGAATCAACAAGTTTCTAGTTGTCATATAAAAGCGACGTTCATTCACTAAAGTGAATAACTTCTTAATATCTCCAAACAATCCAATGGAAAAAATTCCCTACTGATGAATAATACACACTCGCTAGTATGTAATGAACTGACGAAGTAGTTTCTGATAATCAATTGCAGATCACGAGTTCGAAATACTCGCTACTCAAAAAAAAAACTATCCATGAAAAATATCCTAGCTGGAAAAATGTCTATAAGACCAAACATCTTCTTAATAAAGTCAAACAACGGTGAGAATATCGAATAATGATGCCTGCCATATCATATGGTCACTCCATATTCTAGCAAATTCGAAGTATATAAATTCAAACCATGTCTTAATAATCAAATCACTCCTATTAGAAAATATACATGTGTGCCCAGTATTCATGAAAATAATCGTATCAGGTAGATAGAACTCTTACAATACCTTTCATTATCAGTTGTAATATAATTTCCAAGATCGTCGATTTTCCCTACCTAAAGATTTCTCGTAAGATCGGCGTGAATATCATTTCATCCATGAAATGATGATTTCCTTCGAAATCCCAAGCGAATCAGCTGTTGGACTCCTCTCGTCAGGAACCGAATCCATCGCTCTGTGGTGCCATCTTGTCTCTATTCACGTTTACTCGATCATGTTGAACCTCGGATTACCCATAGCGGATATCGTCCAACTCCTTCTCGAAAAGTTCATGGTAACAGCGGACCCCCTACTCTTCTTCTAATATACGCCACTGTTCCGATAAATGTTCAGTTTGAGAATTGTAAGTCCTCTCTCAACTTACTGCAAAGTTCTACTTGAGTAAAATAAAAATTTTACTAGATAGTGTTCAAGATTACGATACACCCTGTATCTGTCTATAATATGTAATCCATGAAAATGGTATAAGATAAAAATCTTATAAATGCACGCTGTACTGTTCATCAGAGCCTATGCCAAACATTCAGTTTACTTGGAATAGTAAAAAGTCGCTTTGAATGTATTATATAACAGCATGGTTATAAGGTTAATTGTGAAAGCCTGTGTTCGAACAACGTCGAAATGAAGCTTGAAATAAAGTCTTCATATGCGCTCAGTGTGGTTTTGAAATACCCCGGCTATCTACAATTGTCTTCTCGGCTAGGTCGCCTGTATCAACGACCCGCGCGGCCTCTGTTGCTCGGTGATGCGAGAAATGTCGCCTACACTTGCCGTGACGGTTTACGTGTGTTGCGTGACCTTCAATGCCCGTCTCGCTGTGCTATAGAGCTGCTCTGTACTGCTCGCCTCATTGAGCCCAACTGAACCGCTCAGCGCTGTGTCCCAGCTTATGAGCTCCGTGCGGCACGTGGCTAATTCTCCCCACCACGGTGCTCCTACGTCACGAAGATAGTCTCGAACCCGACTCCTCTCGGCTGTTCTGTTATACAATAACTTATTTCCATAAAATTATTTCCACATATAATGCATGTCATATATACTCTTCTAAGTTGTTTTAACTTATTATAATCCCATATATATTTCAATAAAGCTTCACATCTTTATTAATAATTCTATCTTCTTACAGATTTCAATGCCTCCTTGATTCTCGACCTCCTACTCTTCTTGGCTCTCTTCTTGACGCGATCGATGCGCTATCTTATCTGAATGCTTCCCAAAACCTCAACTATAGCTTAATGTCAGCTGGCGTAGCCGATAGCCCAAAATAGGTATCGGGTACAGTAGGGAAAGGTGTTTCAGCAATGGTCAAGTTTTTTTTACTCTGCAAGGGGATGCTTGATCACCCTCATCCTCATCATAGCTAAAAGTAGTCAATTCTTCTTCTTTCTCTTCCACAGGGACCTCCTGTAGAGTCTGCGTGGCTTGTGAAACGAAGGGTAGCGTTTCAGATGGCCTGAAAGAGAGTTTAAACATGGCTTTTAGAGGAGCTGCTAAATATTGTTGAATAAACAAAGCATTATCCGCACGTGATCGTTTCAATTGACGAAACTTTCGGCGAATATTATTTTTTGCTCGAATAATATGATTTTTTAATTGACTCCCTGCTAACGCCATGGTATCTCAACAAATGACTTAAGAGGGAATGAGACAGCCCCTTAAATAGTAATAAAATGATAAAATCCTAAGCGATAACGTCTTTGGTTGAGTTCACTTTGTTTGTCAATGACCAAACAGGCATGGCATTGGGTGTTCGAGCAAATGGGTAATGAACAACGTACCGCCTTCGATTTCAGAGATGAGGAATTAGATTTTTCAGAGGTGAATCCGTAGATTGTGTACACTCTGGTAGGAAAGGTAAATCGTTGTGTAGATCATGAAGGTCAGATGGGTAATCAACATCAACGTCTATAGTGCGTCTCTACCTTAAAAGACAGTACGCATTAAATGGAGCGCGCTGATGCCAGATCTGCTGCATATACTGAACCCGAGGAGGTTATGCTGACTGGAATTGAACGTGGTTCTCAGAGACTGTGATCTCAGTATAAAGGTTCCACCAGGGAACGAACCAGAGATCTGTAGAGGCAGTTTCATGGTAAAAACCCCTCGAAAGAAGTGTATATTTAATCACTGGTGTGATTTTTGGTGCAATGACATTATTTATTAAAATAATGCAGGGAATAATGAGCAGATTACAGCATTATTGGACTACTTGGTGTAGGCTATACGAGGCTTGAAGCACGGAGAGGACAGAGTTGACATTTTACAAATTAGCCCAGAATTGTGGGTGGGGCCCAGTGGAGCCATGTCCATCTCTGTGACCCCATTCTGTCGTCTGGAGCAGGGGGAGGCCTGAATAATGACCCAGTTATTCCCCGACGGAGAATAGATTTGAGGAGTGGGAGGAGAGATGCCCAGGAAAATCATTGATTACTCGTGATTGGAGTAACGAATTGAGATGAGAGTTGCTCACAGATGAATCTTTTGGCAGGAGGCTAATTTTAGAGCCTTTTACCTGCGAAATTGGAGCATATTTAACGAAGTGCGGAAGGACTGTAAAGCTACCATTGTGCGCGGATAGATTTGAGAATGTTGCCGGGGGAATTCCCGTAAGATAGCGTCCCACGCTATGGAGAAAGGAATTAATATTAATTAATTGGACGAGCGATTCCTGTGCACGCAGATAGTTTTGGAATCTGTGAAGAAAGAGGAACCCAATGATCATGGTTTGGAGACCAGATTCACGCTGTGAGAGGAGCCAAGATTTCGCGGGAAGATTTCGCCCTACTTTCAGTGAGAATCTGATATAAGGGAGTAGACCCTTGGAGGAGCACCCAGTCTCGCTCTGTCTCAACCCAGTCTCTCTCAGTTGAAGCTCAGTCTACGCGCAGTTCGCGTGCAGTGTGCACCCAGTTACAGCTCAAGTGAATCTTCAGTCTTCACGACGTTAGAAGTTACCCAGGTGCAGCACAGTTGCAGTAAGTTGCAAACAGTATGCAGCAAGTACGAGGGCAGTACGAGACAGTATGTAAGCAGTATACAGCAGTCTTCAAGTAAGGTACGAGCAGTCTTCAAGTGAATCTTCAGTCAGGTACAGCCACTGTGAAGCAAGTTCGTCAAGGCAGAACGCATGGCGGTTCTACTCATAATAGACGCCGAACAAAGACTGGTACATGTAAATGAAGCATTTTATAAGCTTTTATGAATAATAGTCGTGCTATAGGCATAATCAGCAGTACGAGCTATGCCGTGTTCAGTTACGAAGCACCGTGTAGACTAATGGCAGAACTATTGTAAATAATTATTTGTGTAAAGTATTGGACAGTGTTAAGCGCAATGTGTATAGTATTGACTGATCGTATGTGTAATTACGATGGTATGCGCTAAATGAAACTCTATGATGTGTTTGGTAATGTCATGAGAGTACCAGATGTTAACACTCAAGACGGGATCTAGCATATTTATGCAACGCAGGACGCTTACCGTAGGAGTAGGAAATATAAAAACTGTTGGTGGATTCCGAAAGCAGGTAAACCAGACTTTCAATCAGGAGTTGATAGGGGCACGGGAGATGCTGTCGACACCTGCAATTTCGATCTTTGCTAGGGAGTTTCAGCATTGAAAAGTGTATAAAGTGACGTGTGTTAAGTGTACAGCATATGTAAAATATCCTTTAAAGTAGTGATTAGATAAGTGTTTCACATGTTTGGGAGCAATAGCTTCCTGAGAGTTATGCAACGTGTCGTGTTGTTGATGAAAATTATGTGTTATAAAATGTGTGTTTGCAAGATGAATATGTCGCGTTAAACCTGCTAATGGCGGGCGACATGGAGAAATATGATTGGTTGGAGCCACCATAGACGCCTATAGAAATGTAAGTACCCCACAAGTTATGATTATGTAGAAATATGGGCCATTGCATGTTGTGAATTCCGTAAAGATGCCAGTAAAAATCAGTTTAGGAGGCAGATCCTCCATGTTTAATCAGTATTGTGTTGATTTTTATAGAGTTGAGATGTTAATTTGCATCATTAAGTGGAGTAATTATTCCCACTATGAATTAAGAATGGCAATCAGTTATGTAAATGTGACGAACGCGATTGTTCGGATTTTTAAGACGTTTGGCTATGTCGGATTTTGGGTAAAGTTATGTGAGAATAATAATAAAGTAATGATTTGTTGGTCATTTATGTCAGTGAGATTAATGGTAGTAATAATAATGAATATTAAAAGTATGAATGAACACATCAGGAAACAAATAAATGTTGTAAGCGAGAGATTTACGCTAATTGCAAGACTTATCAATCTAAGCAGTAAGATGATACAGTGAGATTACATTACAGTAATTAAGGAAAGAAGTTTTATATCAGAATATTGCATATATTCAGTAATGTTGCCAGGCATGAAAGAGCTTTTAATGAATTGAATTTGCAGCTTATATGAGAAGCTTATAGAGTAAATTGTTAGATTTCTCTTAATAATATAGGTCGGAGGTCGTAGCATTGAGTAAGGGGCCAGATGGTCTATTCTACGTATGAAATCTCCTATGTCATGGGCATAAGTGGAGATATAATGTTATGCCAGAGTTGTAGTGTGTACCCTAACTCTGAGGAAGGATATGAAAGTGTTCCGGGTTGGGATCCTGTGATAGAGACGAGGAGAACGAGGACACCTCGAAACTCTATGGTCTCCCGAGAACTTATTTGATGAGTTATTCCGCTCGTAGAAGCGAAACTCATGGCGGCAGCTGCAGTAGCGCCTATATTTTACTTGAGACATCGGTCACCCGTTAGACTAATGCATTACGAACTCCGAACCTTCATGTTGAATGGACCCGTGTGAGGCCAGTTATTATTATATCCTCTGTGTAGGAGTAATTATAAAAGCTCATTCAATACCTGTTTGCATAATAGTCAACTAAGATCCTTTGGGATATGTGTGTCGGTCAGACAACAGTATTTGTCTTGTAAATCTTTACTGCTTAGAAAGGAAAGCATTCAAAACCTTTAAGGAGGGTCGAGGTAATTGGTGGAACACCCATCCCACTTTCTATTGTGTGCTGACTCCTCTAGCCGAGGGTCTGCAGGGGCACTCGAGCCGTCAAGGCGAGTTGAAAGCAAAAGATTTTAGACCCTGGTAAATGACATATAATGAAAGATTGTTATGTTGAGTAATGTAGCCATGTGGTTTAGGAACACATGGATAATTATAGATCATCCTGATGGTTCATTATTTTAGCTATCTGACGAATAGTTAGATGATGTATTTGTACTGTCACTGAAACCAAGTTTTGAAGTTAGTTACCAGATGCCAGTCGCCACGAGAGCAAGGTAATCTATTGTAGCATCCGACACAAGCTATAACGTAACGTTTTATGTAGGAATCACATACAGCATGCAATGGAACCATATAAATAGAGGAAGTGGAGGGGTAGCTTACATAATTATGGAGTTGCACGTTGATTGCGGTGCAACGTCCGAATAGGTAAATGCATGAAAGCATTTGTTTGGTGAGAAGAGAAAAATCAAAACACGCACGGCACACATAATTGTTAAAACCAAGAGGTTTAAGGAATAATTAATTTGTGATATTAGAGAAGTCACATTGTATGACTGTTATGTTAATGTACAGTTTGTATTGAAGTCGTAGGTGCATCAGCGCACTAGAATATCTTTATGTAGTTCACATAAGGGTACAGTTTTATGGTTTAATATGATTTTATTATGATTTAATTTTTGTTTATTTGTGGATTGGGGAAGTAAACTTTTGTTTGCTTTGTTTTTTTTTGGTTTTGGGAGTGTTTTTTGTGTTTGAAGCCATGATTTTCATTTACTGAATTAAAGTTTTAGAATAGAGTTGTGCCTTGTTATTGTAGAGTTGTTACCTTATAGCCTCAAATCCAAAATATGCACTGCTCATTTGGGGGAACGGCACGCGCCTGAGACCTGATGCTAGCTGGAGGCAGCTGCATATTTACCATCGAGATTACTCACATGGGTACAATACCAAGTTCTGCAAGGCCGGCCACATGATGTAACATAACTCGTATACAGGCGTGTTTTTACGAAAAACTTGGGAAATTTCCAAAATATTTGTTTGTTGCATATAACTGTACCTCATGCCTTGAAGCGAACGACGGTACAATATTTAGATTATGATACACCGAAGCTCAGAGCGCGATTTTATTACACACATTATAATAATTTATAATTTTCAATTAATCATGAATATGATAATATTAGAACATACATTTTCTCGAATATCATAGGCTATAGGCTAATAAATTATAATATGACATTTAATGATAATATTGATTATAATAATAAAATAATAACATAGCCTATATTGTGGTCCACGTAATTTACCCAATTTCGTGTGGTTAAGTGGTGGTATGCAGCCGAAATTAAATTATTATTTTTTTGTTTCTTGAATGACACGTTGTTCAATTTTATATAGGCTAGTTCGCGCCCATACCATTTCGTTGGGATTAAGTTCACTCTGGTATGGTGGCAAGCAACGAACACATTTCTCTGCTGTGATAGCTTACATTGTCTATTACTAGGCTAGATCCTTTGGGAACATTGGGCAACAATTGCTCGACGAACCACTTTTCATACACTTCACCTGTCATTTCGTCGTGGGTGTCTGCCGCGTTCTTTTGACCCAGAAACGTTAACTCTGCACCATTAACGAACCCTTGTTCATTCCCAGGACGAACAAAGGCGAACTACGGAAACCACATCGAGGATGGCTGAGGTAGGAATCGAACCCGCCTCTTCTCAGATTTGTCTCATGAAGTTGAGTACACCCCGTTCCAGCCCTCAGATCAGAATTAAATTTCTTGGCAGAGCCGGGATTCAAACCCGGGCCTCCACGGTGACAGCACAGTGACAGCCAAGAATGCTAACCACTACGCAACAAGGCGGACAATTTATAGAGAACCCAAGCTCCATTTCATTTCACAGTTTAACTTCACACCATCACCCTCCCTCTTTCAAACGCAGTCGGGCAGATAGCCTGCGGGCCACATTAGTAAACAAACTTTCGGTGTGTCAGCGCTGGGTGGGAGATGTACGCAATGTGCTATAACTTATGAATGCTATCTGATATCGAGCTCTGGTTTGTTTTAAAAACTACTTCGGACATTAATGAGCATTTATTCTCGCTTCGTCACCAACGTAAAGTCAACAGCAAAAATGTTTCTTGCTATGTAACTTTTGTGTGACACCTTCCCAGATTTTTCAAGTAACATTTAAGAAAAAAATCATAACTTTCTTATTAGGAAAATAATTACTGCCCTGAGATATAGGGTATCTTGTACCAACATCAGGCAATCTAAAAATAAATTCTTGATCTGTTGCGATCATTAGTTCATATCTAAGGCGTGATACGTTTTATATCCGCAAAAATATAGATTCGCGCTAAAATATCGTAATTGTGAAAATTGGGTCATGTGTTAATTATCTATGGCTTTTATTTTTACATCATCATAAAGAGCGGAAAATTCTCTATAAGACACGCAGACATTTTCTTAGATTTGTCACTTTCAATTATTGGAAAATGGCAACATCGCCGGCTTAGAAGAGGACGAAGCTATTTTCAGGACATAGGAGTGAGAGTGAGAGGCAAATACTACATTTAATTCCATACTGTCTTTTAAGGTAGAGACACACTATAGAATGTATCCTACTGGGTCGACTTTCTTTAGTTTTTCTAGATCAACAGTATCTGGAGAAACCCACTGAAATCCACCATACGGAAGGGAGTGGCACATAGCCCACCCGTATTGGTTGTTGCATCATCATCTATATATATAAAGCACAAAGTTTGTCTGTTTGTCTGTTATGTATACAAATCTACACCGTTTCACCGATTTGAACCAAAATTTGTATACTTACCCTTTGGAACCTTGCGGGTAACCCTGTCAACTTAAAATTTCGGACAGACCACCCCATTCCCTGCATTTAGGCCCTTTCGCACAAATCTACACCGTTTCAGCGATCTGAACCAAAATTTGTATACTTACCCTTTGGAACCCTGCGAGTAACACTGTCCACTTAAAATTTCGGAAAGACCACCCCTTTCCCTGCATTTAGGCCCTTTGGTCCAAATCTACACCGTTTCTCCGATCAGAACCAAAATTCGTATTCTTACCCTTTGGTACCCTGCGAGTAACACTGTCTGCTTGATATTGCGGACATACCACTCCATTCCCTGTATTTAGGCCCTTTGGCACAAATCTACACCATTTCACCGATCTGAACCAAAATCTGTATACTTATCCTTTGGAACCCTACGAGTAACACTGCTTGAAATTGCGGACAGACCACTCCATTCCCTGCATTTAGGCCCTTTGGCCCAAATCATCACCGTTCCACCGATCTCAACCAAAATTTGTATACTTACCCTTTGGAACTCTTCGACTAACACTGGCTGCTTGAAATTGAGGAGAGGCCACTCCAACCCTTGCATTTAGGCCGTTTGGCACAAAATCAACACCGTTTCACCGATCTGACCGAAATTTTACACACTTATCCTTTGGAACACGACACGTAACACTGTTCACTTTAAATTTTTGACAGACCACACTATTCCCTGTTTTTGGCCCTTTGGCACAAAACTACACCGTTTCACCGATCTCAACCAGATTTTACACAATTAGCCTACCCTTTGGAACTCGACGAGTAACACTGTCCATTCGAAATTTCGGACTGACCACTCCATTCCACACATTTAGGCCCTTTGGCACAAATCTACATCGTTCATCGATCGAAAACAAAACGTGTATACTTTCCCTTTGGAACCCGACGAGTAACACTGTCCACATGAAATTTCGGACAGACCACTCCATTCCCTGCATTTAGGCCCTTTGGCACATATCTACCCAACCGATCTGAACCTAAATTTGTATACTTACCCTTTGGAACCCGACGAGCAACACTGTCCACTTAAAACTTTGGACAGACCACCCCTTGCCCTGCATTTTGGCTCTTTGGGACAAATCTACACCGTTTCACTGATCTGAACCAAATTGTTTATACTTACCATTTGGAACCCGACGAGTAGCTCTGTCGACATGAAATTTCGGACAGACAAATCTAATCCCTGCATTTAGGCCCTTTGGTGCAAATCTAAACGGTTTCTCCGATCTCAACCAAATTTTACTTACTTACCCTATGGAACCCGATGAGAAACACTGTCCACTTGAAATTTCTGACATACCACTCCATTCCCTGCATTTAGCTCAGGAATCCCTCGGGGTTGCCAGCTTCCTAACTCATCATCCATGAGCCCTTGAGGGTGTACCGAGTGGTGGGGCTACACAGACCCTGCCTCTTTGAGGGCCTTGAGAAGAAGGCAGGATATATTATGTAAAGGAAAAGAAGGCAGACCCCTCGAAGAATGAGGGCATCAGGAAAGATGAGACAACGGCCAATTAAGGCGGGAAATTTAAAGACTCCCTAGCTCTCGGATACCCTAATACAGTCGGGGTAGGAAGAGAACAAGAGTTGACCAAGGCAGGCCGACAGGAAAGAGAACTGAAAGGAGCCCGGTACCAGGAAGACTCAGCTGGGGTCCCATGGTCGCCAACCAACGTCCCACAAGTTGTGAGAACCTGAGGAGGGGGGGGGGGAGCGGTTGTGAGAATAGCTTCCTGATTCATCGCGAGGTGACATGAGAGGACTTTCCAGAGCCCGCCGTGTTATCTGCTGATGCCAGCACAGGGCCGTTGCTCAAGCCACTGTGGTGTTTTGAAAGAGAGAGCGATTCCCCGGCCAATCTAAATAGGACGGGGAACCCCGAACATGTGTCATCATATTTCGTCATCATCTGCGATCATCTCAGGTTCGTGCAGCTTGGACCCATATTCTTTGCCGAGCTGTACGCCATAAGCTCTTTCACTAGACGCATCGAGTACAGGCCGAAGCCAGAAAATAAGGTTGAGACTTTGGAAGACAAGGAAGCTAGACATCTGAATTACCTATATCAGTTTTGAAATTACACCATTTTCGTTTAGTAGTCATTTTTTCATTATATTATTATTAAAAAAATCATCATAAGAGCAAATGACCTAGATGTTACGCGCATCATACCACTAATTACCGCCGCATGAAGTCTTTCTCGACTGTGATTTCTAAAATATTTATTTGTATTACAGTACATTGTGTACATTATAAGTTGAAGTATCAATTCAGTACCGGTAGAAGTTTCCCTTATCATCCTCATCATAAGGGCAAATGACCTAGATGTTACAACCATTACACCATTAATCACCACACTGAATAAGTCTTCCTCGCCTGTGAATTTTGAAATATGTATTTCTATTTCGGTAGTTTGTAAGTTTGACGTGTTAATTCAACAGTAGTTTTCATTATCATCCTTATCAAAAGGGCAAATTACCTAGATTGAAGCCCATTATTATCTTTCTAAGGAAATTTGAGCCATTATCATCAAAACACCGGGCGAAGCCGGGTACTACAGCTAGTAGGTGATAAACTGTGATGGCTTCTCAGAATCATAGGGGTCCATGTATTTATTGTTAACTTCAGTATACCGATGAGCCACCTGGCATATTCCTCCACGTATTCCAGACTCTATTAAAATAATCTGATTGTAATCCTGCAGCAATTCCAGTTCAATTCCAGTGTAAAGGAGCATTGCCTCAAAACTTAAACCAGGTGAGGTAAAAAAGTGTGCAGCATCCACTCGGTGTGTTTCTAGTGTTTTGTTTCGAAAAGTTTCAAAGCTGTCTGCAAGAAGGCGTACATGTGAAGTTAGGTATAGGTCACTATATTCCCCTAGAGTTTTAATTTTGAACTGATTCCACACATGTTTAGCATGTTCATAGTCTTCTTTGCTATCATCCACTTGACTTAATTTGTTAAAGAATGCCTCTTTTGGAGGTTAACACGTTTCACTTAACTTTTCCCATGAACCAATGTAATGATAACAAAATAGGCCTACTCCTTTACGAGTCATGAGCTTTGCATTTTCTTTTCCAAAGTACTTATATGTTTCAGGTTATGGTGTTAAGTTGATAACTAAGTTTTCCAAACTACTAGGCATTAACTGAAACGTATCCACAAATCGAAGCTTAACATTTCCCACATGTTTGGTGAAGGAAATGTACTTTTCTTCAGAGCTAGGAATAACATCCACCCTCTCAGTAGTACACCCCAATTGCTCTACAATGAAATTTGCGTCGTAGCCACTCATATTTTGTAGAAAGGCAGGAACTGGGTTACGTGTTTTACATCTCTAATTGCAGTTATTATGTGCACTTCCACGGTATTCCCCTGTAATATGACAATGGTCTCGAACTTTCCAGTCCTCTTGGGCGCGCGCCACGCAGGAAGTGCGGGGTAACATACGATTACGTCAGCGAAACATCTCATCTAGAGTTTCAAATTTAGCCACTATGGCGCGCGCAACACAGGAAGTGCGTGGAAACATACGATTACGTCAGCGAAACATGAACTCACTTGTCTGTTGTATGAGTATCACTTTAGTATTGGCATCAAGCAGCAAAAGACGTTTACTCACCAAATCCATCGTTATGGTAAGCTCTTTTTCTTGCCATTATGGAAAGCTCTTAGAATAAAATGTTATAGTGTTTCTGGTCACTTATAGCTAAAGTGTAATAGACATGATTTTTTTTTTGTTTATAGGCTACTACAATAAATATTCTCTATGCAATGGGGCAGAACTGCGGATTAGAGAGAAAGAAGCTCACTGAATTACCAATGCATACTCCATTGCGTATCATCAACATTCAAAAAGTGGACACAATGTATGGTGAACGTGTATGTACTATGTGTCAGTGAAAGTTTTCAGACATTTCTTCCTGCACGTTTTAATGATATGTCAGAAAGTGTGCTCGAGGATGTAAATCGTGGTGGACATTCTCTATATCTAATTTATAAGGGCATAAAGAACAATAGATGTATTGTACGGTTTAACGAATTAAAAACTCTCATGCTGAATAATAATTTAGACTGTTTTATTTCTTACTACCCCCCAGTGATTTTTAAGAGTTCTAGACCCTCCTCCACATTCCTCCACACTAGACTAGGATAGGTTAGGTAGATTAGGTTAAGTCAGGTTAAGCTATGTTCACTAGCTTTATTTGAAAAGCGCGCCATGCAAGTCTTTGCGCGCTGCCGCCATCTTGTAGGAGGAAAGCCGTAGGAGGGTATAGAACCGGCCCAAGCATACTACTTTGTGTCCTATGGACCTGAAATTTATTTTAGGGGTAGAGGGGTAAAGACCTTTTATTTATGTTAAACAAACTTTTCTGTAAAATTCTTAGTTTCCAAAATATGGACAATTTGGGAATTGGACTTTTTTGGAAAAAGTTAGAAAAATGTTAAGTTTTGTTCTAACGATAAAGGACTTAAAGACCATTCGTTTGAGGGTATATATGACTTTTTAGGATGAATAGCTTTTAAAATATCGCCTACTTTCAAAATTGAACTTTTTGGTTTTCGTCCTAGGGACCGTAAATTTATTTTTGGGATAGAGGGGTAAATACCTTTCATTTACGTGAAACAATAATTTTTGTAAAATTATTAGTTTCCAAGATATAGACAATTTTGAAAATTGTACTTTTTTGGAAAAAACGAAAAAATTAATAAGTTTTGTTCTAACGACAAAGGACTTAATGAACATTTGTTTGAGTCTATATATGACTTTTTAGGATGATTAGTTTTCAAAATATCGCCTACTTTCAAAATTGAACATTTTGGATTTTGTGCCAGAGACCTGGCACTTGGTTTGTGGGTAGAGGGGGGTAAAGACCTGTCATTTATGCCAAATACAACTTTTTCTAAATGATTGTTTTTGGAAAAAAACTGTCAAAAATTCCATGTTTCTTTCTAATGATGAAGGACATCAAAGCCATTGGTTTGAGTCTATATATGACTTTTTAGGATGATTAGCTTTCAAATTATAGCCTACTTTCCAAACATTTTTTTAAATTAAAAAAAGATAATATTTTTCGACTGAGAGTGGGATAAATGTAGGTGTTAGAGTTAACATATGACTTTATATGTTTTTTTAGTTTAAACATATAGCCTACTTTCCCCATTCACCTTTTTTGAAAAAAAAAATAAAAAATATAATGTTCTTGACTAGGCGTGGGATAGAGGTAAGAGTAACAGTTGAGAGTACCTTAGAGTACTTTGAATTTTTTGAAAGATTAGTGTGTTGTTGTTGTTGCTTACAAACACGTCAGTAAGCATTATGCTGTGATAAAAAGGACTGATATACTTCCCAAGACCAAGAGAAAAATCCACTAAATGCATTGACAAAATAACTTGTGAAATAAGCCAACACAAAAAAGCCGAAATATAAACCAACACGAAAGCCCACACAAAAGCCAACACAAAAAGCCAACACAAAAGCCAAGAGAAAGGCCGACACAAGAGCCAACATAAAAGGCAACATAAAATCCAATTTAAAAGCCAATATACAGAATAAGACAACACAAAAAGCCAACATATGACCCCTCACATAAACTAATACTTAAGCTAATTTGTAAAATGTTAAACACTAGCATATACATATAGCCTCAATATAGCGCTGCCTTGGGTTTTTGTGAATATCTACTCGCATAACGTAACGGCGGTGCTTTTTGAGGATCCAACCAGCCTTCGGGCTGACTACCTAACACATACATTTAAGGTAATGCAACATTCCCATACAATTGCGACATTTAACTTTTTGCTGCATTATTTAAATAAGATATAGCCTATTTGTATTAAACGATGAAGCAAACCCGCTGTGTGTATTGTTAGTGGTATGAACAAATGTGTTCATTATTGGAATGCATACTAGTAGTTGAGTGAGTTGTCATATTGACCGATAGGTAGCATGCTGGTAGTTGAGTGAGTGTTGATATCGACCGCTAGATAGTATGCTGGTCGTTCAGTAATGTTGATATGGAGCACTAGGTACCATGCTGGTCGTTCAGGTAGTTCTCATAATCACCGCTAGATAGTGAAACATACTTCGCCTGTCGCATGTGGCTATTTGACAACGTTTTACCGCGTGAAAATGTGCTTGTATAAGCTGTGCATATAAATTTAATATACAATTAACCACTAAGGAATTAGAACTAACATGTATAGCCTTGTGTAAGGAATATACGAGTCCTTAGCAGGAAAGAGTGTCTAACTAACAAGTGTACAGCCTTTTGATATGCAGTAAGTACCTGATAACCTGGAGTAGGGTGTAACAATATTTTCAGTTGACTACTACCTTTTAAAGTGATTGCATTGTGAAAGACCGTCTCACCGACCATTGCACAGCCTTGTACTACGTGGTAAGCAGCTGTTCGTTTTGACAAGAGTATATTAGAAGACCCTGATCAAGAAAATAATCAGTTAACTACTACCTCTCACAGTGTTCACATCGTAAAAGACTGTCTCACCTACCGGTGTACAGCCTTGTCATACGCAGTAAGTAGCTGTTGGCCTTGACAGGAATATATTAGAGGACCCTTAGCAAGAATATCGCCAGTTAATTACTACCTCTCACTGTGATCACATCGTGAAAGACTGTCTCACCTACCAGTGTACAGCCTTGTCATATGCAGTAAGCAACTGTTGGAAAAAAAACATCCATAATGGAAGAAACTATTCCAAGCTACATGTGTAAAGAGTGCGGAAAAACTTTTCTCCGGGACTATGATAGAAAGCGTCCCGAAGTATCGTGTGGTAAATTTTATGAGTGCAAAACTTGTGGCAGTAACTTTAATAATGCCTACAATGGATGTTTTTCAGTAATATATTTCCCTACATCACTAGCTGACATCCCCAAATTTGAAAAAGCCAACGACATATCCATTAATGTGTTTGGACTGGAAGAAGACAACAAACTGTTCCCTCTAAAAGTTGTGGATGGAGAGCTACAAGACCATCGTGACCTCTTTCTCCTAATTTCTTCATCCGGCCAGAACCACTATATATTTATCAAAAATTTTGATAAACTAGTAGGACATCAGATTACCCGCTATGAACATAAGATATATACACGTAAACGGTGTTTTACTCACTTCGATAATCAATGTGGGCAACAAAGAATGGAAAAATTGAAAGAACATAGAGCTTTGGGTGTCCAGCATGAAATTCCTAGGGTTGAAATGCCTATTAAAACCCCATTCTGAAATACTTAAATGAGGAAGAAATGTTGAGAATACCTTACGTTATATATGCAGATTTCGAAAGTATACTCTTACCATATCAAACATGTCTACCCAATCCTGAGGCAAGTTATACAGTGCCATACCAGAGTCATGTTCCTATGAGTACTGATATATATGTTAAACCCCCACCAGCTGTGGAACAAATAAGACAAACCTCGCGATCCAACCTGTTATTTATCGTGGTCCTAACGCAGCAGAAATGTTTATGGACTGTTTGATCTCAATAGCTAATGAAATTAATCACCTCTACAGCTTAAATGTTCCGAAGGCCTTAACTGAGCATCAAGTTTCAGAGTTCCAATGTACTGAAACCTGTTATTTGTGTCATAAACCATTCACCCAAGAGGACTGGAAAATTCGAGACCATTGTCATATTACAGGGGAATACCGTGGAAGTGCACATAATAACTGTAATTTGAGATGTAAAACACGTAGCCCAGTTCCTGTCTTTCTGCATAATATGAGTGGCTGCGACGCAAATTTCATTATAGAGCAATTGGGGTGTACTACTGAGAGAGTCGATGTTATACCTAACTCTAAAGAAAACTATATTTCCTTCACCAAACATGTGGGAAATGTTAAGCTTCGATTTTTGGATACGTTTCGTTTAATGCCTAGTAGTTTGGAAAACTTAATTACCAACTTAACATCATACCCTGAAACAGACAAGTACTTTGGTAAAGAAAATGCAGCGCTCATGACTCGTATAGGAGTATTTTGTGATGATTGGATTGATTCATGGGAAAAGTTAAGTGAAACGTGTTTACCCCCAAAAGAGGCATTCTTTAACAAATTAAGTCAAGAGGATGTTAGCAAAGAAGACTATGATCATGCTAAACATGTGTGGAATCAGTTCAAAATTAAAACTCTAGGGGAATGTAGTGACCTTTACCTAACTTCACATGTACGCCTTCTTGCAGACAGCTTTGAAACTTTTCGAAACAAAACACTAGAAACACACCGAGTGAATGCTGCACACTTTTTTACTTCACCTGGTTTAAGTTTTGAGGCAATGCTCCTTTACACTGGAATTGAACTGAATTGCTGCAGGATTACAACCAGATTCTTTTAATAGAGTCTGGAATACGCGGAGTCACATGCTAGGTGTCTCATCGGTATGCTGAAGCTAACAATAAATACATGGACTCCAATGATTCTGAGAAACCATCACAGTTTATTACCTATGATGATGCTAACAACCAATACGGGTGGGCTATGTGCCACTCCTTTCCCTATGGTTGATTTCAGTGGGTTTCTCCAGATACTGTGGATCTAGAAAAACTAAAGAAAGGCGACCCTGTGGGATACATTCTAGACGTTGATGTTGATTACCCATCTGCCCTTCATGATCTACACAACGATTTACCTTTCTTACCAGAGTGTACAAAACCTAAGAAATCGCCTCTGCAAAAATTAATTCCTCATCTTGGAAATCGAAGGCGGTACGTTGTTCATTACATGGCACTTAAACAGGCTCTAGATCGTGGACAAAAATTGGTAAAAATTCATCGTGTGTTAAAGCTTCAACAAAGACCTTGGCTAAAGGCATTTTAATAACATTTTGTTTTAATATCAACCTTCGAAATCAAGCAAAAAATGATTTTGAGAAAATTTGTTCAAATTATTCAACAACGCCATTTTTGGAAAAACAATGGAAAATATTCGTAAAATAATAGACTGACAGCAAAAAGGCTAGAAAGCTAATAACTAAACCAACATTCATCGACAGAACAATTTATGGTCCTATCCTCGCTGCTCTCCACATGGCTAAACGTAATATTGTATTCAATAAGCCTACATATACATTGGAATGTGTATACTGGACATTTCAAAAACTCTCATGTATTCCCACCACTATGATGTGCTGCTACCCTATTATGGCATGGACAATCTTAAACTCATGTATATGGAAACCGACTCGTTTATTTATTTGGGTAAGACCAAAGATGTATATCAAGACAAGTTGGATTTCCTAGAACACCTGGACACATCAGATTATCCTACTAATCATGTGAGTTACTATTTATCAAACAAGAAAACCTTGGGAAAATTCAAAGACGAGGCCTGTGGACAAATTATTAAGCATTTGTTGGACTTAGAGCTAAAATGTATGCTTAAGACATAAATGGGAAAAATTCAAAAAGATTAAAGGTATTAGCAAAGGTATTGGTAAAATTGTATAAGCTTTCAAGATTCTAAGGATTGTGTAATGAAAAACGAGGTAAAAGATACCAATGAAAATTATTGCTTCTAGGCAACGTAACATATCATCTATAAGACTAAACAAAGTTGCTTTGTGTCCTGGTGTTGATAAAAGAGTAATTGATGCTAAAGGTATAAGTACACATGCCTATGGTCATTATTCAACCGTTGACCATGCTTAAAGAGTTACGTTATGGATATGAAAATCCTAAAACAAGAAATATATTATTTGTAAAACAATAGCACTACAAAAATTAGAAAACATCACCAATCAAGCTAGAAAAAAAGGAAAAAAATCATACTTAAGAATTAAAGAAAACAATTTCAATTCAAAAAATATCCAACGGTTATATTATAACAAAAAATAAATAAAAGGAAAAAATGTATTATGTAAAATATTGTAAATTTATTTAAATTAATAAAAAAATATTGTACATTTTAATTACTACCCCACCTCACACAATCCCAATGCAACTGTTAACATCTAGTAATGTTAAGAAATTGCCCTTAGGTAGCCAAAAGTATAGTATAACCCATGTATTACCTATATGCTTTTGGACAAGGTGTTGTTGTTGTTGTTGTTTGAGTCTTCAGTCTTTTGACTGGTTTGATGCAGCTCTCCATGCCTCCCTGTCCTGAGCTAATCGTTTCATCTCTACATAGCTACCACACCCTACATCCGAGGCAATCTGTTTAACATATTCTAACCTTGGACTGCCCCTACAGTTCTTGTCCTCGACCCTTCCTTCCATAACTAAGCTTGCTATTCCTGGGTGTCTTAGTATGTGACCTACTAACCTATCTCTTCTCTTCATTAGCACTCGCCAGAAACATCTCTCCTCTCCCACTCGTCTTAATACCTCTTTGTTTGTAACCCTATCTACGCATCTGATCTTCATCATTCTCCTGTAACACCACATTTCAAATGGTGTACTGCCTTGTTATATGTTATGAATAATTGTGTTTCGCAAATATGAATTTTGGACATGGACTAAATTAAAAACATGTAAACAACAAAATTGGGAAATCCATATTTCCATATGGACAGAATTTAAAAACTTAAAACTGACATTTTAAGAACTATAAATTGGAAATTGGCAAATTGCAATGTGTGAAATATGGAAATGAAAAAATACAAATGAATAAAAGCTTTTACTTTTTAAAACTTAACTGACTTTGCAATGCTAAGCTGGTTGTGCATAGCGAACATCTTGTACAGTATCCACAGTGCAGGTGTTTGCTTTACCTTACTTTCTATAAGACTAACATAATGATAGTGGCATGTGCCCTTATATACTTTGTGTATGTGCATTAGCCTTTGGCTTAGCTTCACAGGTTAGGTTAGGTTGGGGTTTGCATATGCTAGGTTAGGTTAAGCGTGATTAGGTTAGATTTGTTATGTTAGCTTAGGTTAGGTTATGTGAGGTTAAGTTAGCTTAGGTTTGGTTATGTGAGGACATGTTTGGTTAGATGAATTGAGGTTAGGTAAAGTTAGATTACGTTAGGGTAGGTTAGGTTAGGTTAGGTTAGGATTGGTTAGGTTAGGTAAAATTAGGTTAAGTAAAGTTAGGTTAGGTTAGGTATAGTTAGGTTTGTTAAGTTAGGTTAGGTAAAGTTAGGTTAGGGAAGCAGGCCATATGTGTAAATGGTTGTGTACAGTGACAATTTTGTGTAGCCCTGTGATAAAAATAATAAATTAAATATTAAATAAATATTTTTTAAAGTTAATAACAAATAAATAATGATTTGAAAAGCCCTTTATTTAAGAGTGCAGTTGCGCGTGGCGGCCATCTTGCGCATTAGCCCCTGGCCCAGCCATGACTGCCCCTCTATACAATCAGCATGGGGTTGGACTCACACAGCCGCCATCTTACGCTTTACCCCTGTGCCAGAAGCGGTAACCTTACCTACTAGCTAGGTCTTTGGTAGGATAGGACTGTGCTGCAGCTGAATAACCTAACATTGATTTGTTAGGGATTCGAGGTTCTGTAGTAGAGTTTGTCATTAGGTTACCTGGTTCGTCGGTACTGGAGAGAACAGTGATTTCGTTAATCAGTTGATTCATTTGGTTTCTTAAAACTTGATGATTTTCATTATTTTCATTCAGTAGGTTGGATAAATTTTACCGACCGCTATCAAAAGAGGTGGCCATAGAGGGTGAAGCAACAGTTATTTAGGTTAGTAAGTGCGGAATTCGCCACAAAACAGATTTCTGTTGTACTCACTTATTCCCGGGGATATTGATTTTTTAGATCTGGCGTTTTAGACGTTATAACAGAGCTTGAAAACACAAATATAGCCTATATATAATTTTAAGCAACAATATAACACGCGAACGTCACAAAAGTCACAGTCATCTCGATGTGACACAATGAAAATACTAAATGCTGTGTATTTATTTTAACGGCTCACAACACACTAAACAGCTTGTTAACATTATTGTTCCGTACCACAGGACTGACCTGCGCTGACAGCTGGCGCAGCCGTTAGTTGAAAAGGGGACTTATTCCAGGAAATTGTCCCTTCATCCACTGAGAGAAAATTCTTAGTCACTGAAAATACTGTCCACTACATTGGAACGTGTACCTCTTTCAACGCAATAGATAGGGCTTGCCATCAGGAACAAAATGGCTATCTCAGTTAAATTTTAGATTTTTAGCCTACCGGTACTTTTTACATTTTATAATAAGTAGTTCCGTGAAGAACTATACAGCCTATTTTCATATATACTACTTATGTTAATTGCCTCTATCAACATACCAAATTTCAATGTGATTTCTGTAATAGATTCGTAGATATTGAGCACCGTCTAAATATTTCGGATGGTTGCCATGTTGGATTTTGATTATGTAGGCCATTGAGTTTATGTATTATACTATTAGATGACGATTTTTGGGTAGGTTCATTATTCAAACGTTCACTTCAATCAGATGATTAAAACACAAGAAATATAAACTTAATTTTTAAATTGCCCACAGCCTCCATCTTTAGGTTATGTGAACAATTGAAATAAATTAGATGCCAGTGCATTACAATGTGTATAAACATTTGCTGTACCATATTTCACTGCGCTCGGATGTTTAAATGTTGAGAAATGTCTATTAAATATTTCACCTTCGCTTGGCCACCATGTTTGTTTTGTATTTTACAGGTTTTTGTAAGGCTCATGGCTGAACTTCTAGTAGTACCCTTTACCAGAGTACAAAAATTTTCATGGTGATATCAGTAGTTTCGGAGGAATAGAATGCCGGTGAAATATTTCGCACAGCCGCACGTAATAAAATTTGAAGGTCGGCTGAAATAGTAATTGGCTAAAAATGAGGAAAGCGTAGACTTATGAGATCGGTCCGGGCAAATGTGTGTCTGTCTGTCCTTCTGTCTGTGTGTGTGTGTCCCCTATCAACTCCTAAACGGCTGCAGCTTTCAAAACCAAATTTGGTATGATTAATGATCTATACCTGAGTATCTCACGGCCATATTTGAAAATGGCATCCAGTGCTACCAACTGATGAAAAATCACAATTGAAATTTGAGCTCTCTGTTGGATATCTCAGAAGTTATGCATGTGAACTGTTCGAAAATTAACACACACAGAGATAATAACGTTCCACATTAATTTACAGGAGTCCATATATGACAGTGTTTCCAACACGATCCTAAGCCTGCATTGGATTTCAACCAAATTTCGTATGTGCTTTGTGTACAATAACAGATATGAACAATCGTATTATTGAGAGCCAGTAGGGCTGCCAACTGTTAGTAAATCCTCTCTCTCTCTCTCTTTAACCACAATATCAATATAACACAAAGTATACAAGCCAACAGCTCTAAATGTGGCATACGTATAGTACATGACATTCGAAAGGTAGATTAATTTGGAATAACTGATACATGTCAGTGCTGCCAACATGATTCTAAGCCTGCTGATAATTCTTGTAACTACTAAACAACAAAATGATTTTCAAAATTGGGACAATAATAGATCATAATATTTCAGATGAATTCTGAGCAACACATATTGTTGCCAATAATAATTTTAATAATAGAATTTATTGCAGCCAATGGCCATAAGTAGGATCATGTTACAAAATATAGCAAATGTTCAGTCTTTTGCATAGTGGGACAGAGGTAATGTTCTTCGTGTGCATTCAATCAGGTGATACGGTGGGCAGTGTAGACCGCATATTACACACACACAGTCTATGGATGGCTCATGAAAGCCCTTCCTGTTACAGATGCGATGATGAAACCCATGTATTGCGCCTCTTGTGTAGATGTGGCGTAGCTCGAAGTTTGCGTCTTTCCATTCTTTGTTGATCATGGCCGGGGTTCGATAGAACTCCGGGTATATTTCTTCTTTTTTCAGGAGTTGTTCCTCAAGGAATTTTGTGGAGGCTGGGGTTGATGCCAGGTTGTGGGTAGTCATTACATCTTCAATTAATGATCTTGTACCTGCTAGCTGGTACGCAAGTCGGGTTGGCGCGGATTTGGAAATGCAGAGAGCTCGCTTTACGTATCTGGCCTTGGCTCTGTCGAGAGACTGTACGTTTTTGTGGCTTAGGTGTGGCCATATCATCTCGATGGCATATGACACCACTGTGGCGACTTTTAGCTTAAATAGTGCCATTGCGGTTCTAAGGGAGAGGGTTTCCAGGTTTCGGATCTCCATTGTGGCCTTTATCGTGGCGACGGTTTTGTCCTCTATGTGTCTGGTGAATGTCAGTCCGGAGACCTGTAGAGTCACTCCTAGGAATTGGAATTAGTTTACTATTTCCAACGTTTGATTTCCGCAGGTGAAGATGTCCTTGGAAGATAGTTTCCCTCCCTTGCGGGACTTCATAAGCTTGCTTATGTCCTGGTTTATGTACATGTCGTTGTCTTGTGACCACTTCTTTAGTTTGATGAGTGCTTCTTGTAGTGATGCCCTGTTGTTGCTTAGTAAGTCCAACTTCACGTCTGGTGTTGTTACCATTTGGGCGACGTCGTGCGTGAACATATTGAACAATATCGGGCTCATGGGGTCGCCTTGCAATACGCAGTTCGTTTGGGTGATATCTGTTGATTCCAGAAGACCATCGCTGATCCTTATTACATTCATTTCCATGATGTTGGCTATGAATCTAAGGAGCTGGTATTCGGGGCCTAGGGCTGCTTTGAACTTCTGGACGAGTATGTTTCGGTTTATGCAATCAAAGGATTTTGTGTAGTCAATAAAGGCTGCAAGGGCATACCCTTTGGGTTGCTTATCGAGTTCATTATATATTCCAGTACGTTTTGCACTGCCTGTACTGCGGACCTGCTAGATATGAAGCCGTATTGCTTTGATGGCATGACCGCCATTAATCGATCAAAAATCCCGCTCCGAATTATATTGGACAGCATCTTTAATGCGACGCATTCTAATGCTATACCCCTGTATGAATCGGGAGAGTCCTGAGGACCTTTGCCTTTATATAACATCTTTATAGTTGACCTTCTCCAAGCGTTTGGGATAGTTTGGAGCTCAATGCACTTGTTGAACAGTGCTGTCCAGATACTGGTGGTGTAGGGAATGGATTCTTTGATTAATTCGTTTGCAATGTTGTCTGGTCCTTGGTAGGTTTTAGATTGGGATTAACACTACCTAAGGGATGATGATAAGAGAGAAAAGGAGATAGGTTTCGGCGTGGAGACAAGTATTGGTAGATAGTATGAGATTCCAACACTAAGTTTTAAACAGATTGAAAGAGAATTTGGCAGTGCCAACCATAAGAGGAACCTAACTTTAGCGGGGGAGGCAGGCGAAGAGCGCGTGAATTGAGGCTGCCTGCAAGCGCTCGGTAATTTTACTTTCCCTCTCTAGCCGGTATTCCGGTACTATGGGGACGGGTGGCACTCTGGTGAGGCAAAGTGAGCTGAGAAAAAAAGAGAATGTACTAACTTTCCCTTTAGAAGGGTTAGATTTTTTTATACATTCAAGAATGATGGAAAGATTTGAATTTGGAGTGATGATTTTATTTCTTGGTACTTTTGTATCTCTGGCAAACCAATCGAATGCTCCCAGAGAGTGAAAATACAAAGGGGTTTTAATTATTTTAGCTATGTTGTTATTGTTTTAGTGAAAATCTTATAAGAATACCAATTGTTGCACTTAAGAAAAACTAAGCTGTTACCCAGCAAGATGCCGATTAAAAGCTTAGAAAAGAGGAAGAACTCAAGCATAACTCAAACAAAACTTAAATTTGGAAAACAAACTTTAAGTCTGAGAGATAATCTCTACAAGTAGGAAGCTTGCCTCGATGGCCTGTTAGATTTGGCTATAAAAACCAAGAGAAACTTTGAAAATGTTATTACTTGAAGTTTTAATTTAAATGCAACAAGTAGTCAAGACTTTATTATTTTAGAAATTATATTTTTTCGGAAATATATCTTAGGTTTAAAGGTAGAATCAGGGAAGAGAAGGTCCTGCCTAATTGTGATTTTACGGAGAAAGATAAATAACAGAGGAAAACAACTAATTTATTTAACAATAAATATAATCTTAGGAAACTTAACACTTGGTTGATTCAAAATCTTATCTTTTAAAGTTAGAAGAATCTGTTCTTTGGTTATTTCTACAAATCTAAAAGTCTCATACCCAAAAAGGCAAAAGTTTACTATGAAAAATAGTGTACAAGTTTCGAACTTGTTACAAGCACTAAACCTCTACAAAGGTTTTTAAACCGTGCTTAAAATTGCGAAATTTAAAGCTTTTAAAAGCAATAAATTGTACAGTGAATATAACTTTTACAAATTAGGTAAGTTACAAGCGCTATTTGACTGCACATTTGGTGAGCCAACAAGCTACAGACATGTAGATTAAATCCTGATCGTGACAGGAAAACAGAGAATTAAATGCGGAGATTACCGCTATTTTGCGCAGAATTTAACAATATTTGAAATTCAAGGATATACAGGTCGTATTAACGAAACGTGAAGAGAAAAAACCAAACAGGTACAAAAGTAAGCTTAGAAATACACGAATCCTGAACAAGCAGGAAATAAATAAATAAAGATTAAAAAGAAGTTTCTACAACTTCTTATATTTAAGCAGAATGAAATAGTGTTAAATAGAACACAATTGGGAGGGCGCCTATGGTTGGACGAAGCCTCGTTAATTTGAATTTGGTTAGTAGAGGGTGTTTGGAAAAGGAGGATGGGGATATAATGTTTTGGCCAATTTTATTGCTCTAACGAACGCGGCACGGTTGATAGTTGAACGGGCACTGTTTTGCACTCAATCTATTGATGAATTGGAAAAGTTCACTATTGCAGTACAGAAAGTTTATGAAACGAAAAGTTATTACAGTTACGGAGATCACTTAGTAGAATTTGAACTTGAATCAGTTTATTGCGTTGAAGAGTTTTTAGGTTGCAGTAGAATAATGCGGTAAAGTTCCCACGGTTGAAAGCAAATTAGGTGTTGACCAGCAGTTTAAGTAACGTAAATTCCTCAGTGAAAAGTATTCCCATAATTAGAGTGGAAAATACCAAATTGCTTGAATAGTAGAAAGATTGGTTAGCGTAGAAAGTTCTGAAGTTATGATGACGGTTGAATGGGGCAAGAGAGCTCCCGCGGTGGAAAGCTAAGTTTTATAGACAGTGGGTAATTTGAATTAAATCCCTCGTTGTGAGAAAGTATTCTCAATTATTTTATACAAAAAGTACTAAATTTCACATCGGAAAGCTAGCTTAGATAGCTAAAGCTTGACAGCGAAACTCCCCCGAAGACGGTTATTGCACAACATTGAGCAATATCACACTGTCTATAAATTTAAATTAAAAAGCGTTGAGTCCTTTTAAAAACATTAAAACAAGTTTAAAACCATTGGAATTTGGTACTTAGCTTTCTTTCCATGTAGCAGGCGATGGTTCCTGGTGACAGTTGGTTTAAATAGTAGACATGGCGTCTAATTTAAGATGTCTCATGAGTGCAGGAGACTTGCCCGGGAGAGGGCTACAAACTGTATGCTCGAAGACTAAAACAGGACTGAGAGTGAGCAGTTCCGCACTGTAGCCTTGACGGCTGAACAGCAAGAAGAAGCGAGCGAACTGAGCGGCACACTGATAGAGGTAAGCGATAACGCACACGTCAGAGGTAGGCGGGCGAGGGGGTAGGGAAAGAAACAAAAGAGTTTATACATAAGAGTGACCAACATACAAAAAATAACATCTATGTACAAGTGTAAATCTTCTTCATGGAGCAGTTAGCTGGCGACGAACACGAAGCCTGGTGGATTTTAAAGAAGTCCTCTTGACCTGAGGCGATTGAAGAAGTTCAGAGGGTAGCTGTAAAATGCTGCTGGGCTGGTTCCGTAGCAGCTGCACCTCTAGAACAAACTTATACAAAAAATAAGCAAGTGTACGGGGAAAATAGAATATAATGGTTCGCTGTTGGTGTCTGCGGGAAGGCAAATTAAATAAATAAATTAATGTAGAAAGCCAAAGAGCAGCAAAATACAACTCTGACTGTGTATTTCTAGAAATACACCAGTCCTGCCGCTTTGCGGGGCTTACTTCATTGCGCAGTGTGACGCACTTCCTCTTCAGTTATATACCTGAGTGGCTCAGTTCTGTGGTCATTGGTTGTTGTGTCTTGTGCGAGCTTCGTTTTCTGTAATAGTTCAGAGAAGTGGGCTTCCCAGGTTTCCATTGGTATTTTGGCTACCACGTTGGTTCTTCTGGTGTCTAGAGCTCTATACGGTTTGTGTTCCGCTTCTTTGATTAGTTGTCCTTCCATCCTGCATGTGTATTCCTTTCTCTTTGTACGGAGTATGTTTTTGTATACCAGCCTTTCCTGATTATATTTTCTTCGGTTTTCTTGGTCTGGATTACTGTTGAAAACACGGAACCTTTGGAGGACCCTATTGCTCTATATGAAGCACTCCGAGTCAAACCAAGGTTTACTTCACTTTCTGGTTGATGGACCAATTCCATTGGCTAGGAGGCAGTCTTGGAGTGACGCTAGTGCAGTGTCGATTTGCCCTGCTTCTATCTGGCTAACTGCCAGATCCTGGTCGAGGGTCTGGTTGAAAGGACATTATGTCTTGTGATCTCGGCGTCCATCTCTGTGTGACGTTGGGGTCTTGTTCAGTGTTCTTCTGTATTTGGAAAGCTGCCTTTGCTGGTAGGTGCTTTCTGAAGGAAGCCCAAGGGTTTGTTTCTAGGACTGAGTGTGTTCCCACCTTCATGTTTCCACCACGGTAGAGATTCAAATCGATGGTGCTAGTCCCATTGTGTGCTATATAAGTGGGGTGTTCTGCTCTGTTGATCACCTGTAATCCCTCTTCTTCTATTAGTTCCAGAAAAGCTCTACATTTGCGGTCTGGCTTGTCCAGGCGACAGTTGAAATCGCCTGCCATTACTACTGGTGTTGCTGGGTCTGCGTGCTCGAGCGTCGTGGCGATACATTCTACTACTTCTTCTGCTGTTGATTGAGGTCTAAGATAGACTCCTATTATTATGACGTCATCTAACTGGATGATGACTGAGTCTTCTGTTGCTGGAGTGTCTCTCGCGTGGCCTTGGGATGGTTTATAGAAACATGACACCCCACCTGAGGGTCGACCGTGTTGGGACGGTTTTTCTGGGGCGTGTGCCGAGTAGTTGCCAGATATCTCCATGGGTTCGGTTAGAAATGTTTCGCAGAAGATTAGAACATCTTGTTCGAATAGTGCATTGTCAGGTAATATCCTCAGTGTTGATTTTATTCCGTCAACATTCCAGGTGGTTATATCTATGGCTCGGGTGGTTTGTTGTTGGTTATGAGAACATGTAGGGGCGAAAAGTGATATCTTCCGGCCAGAAATCTTCTCTGTCGATTTTGTTCATCTCATCTGCAGTTACTGCTATCTTGAATGCTTTCGATCGGTCACGGGCT
Organism: Meconema thalassinum; assembly: GCA_946902985.2. Taxonomy (NCBI): domain Eukaryota; kingdom Metazoa; phylum Arthropoda; class Insecta; order Orthoptera; family Tettigoniidae; genus Meconema; species Meconema thalassinum. The sequence continues at coordinate 182,235,724 of OX336395.1, forward strand.
CTCAACTCGTCACAGGCTTTGACGGTCGATATGCCTTTTTCTGTCATGTATTCGGTTATGTCCTCTGCTGTTGTGGATTCATCCAACCTAGCGATGAATAGCCACTTGAGCTTGCTCGTGGGCTTCAATCTGTTTGTTTTGGTTCCAGTTCCTTTCTTAAGAGCCGGGCACCTGTCCTTGGAAGCTGCCCTAAGTTGTCTGTTATCATGATGGGTGATGCCGTTTGTGGTTTCTTCAGCTGTAGTACACGTATCCTGAGTTTCAGTAGCAGTCCTAAGTTGGATTGGATTTTGTCTCCGTCTTCTTGCGGCTACGTCTCTCCACATTATTTTACGAGCGCTGATAGATCCAATGTAAAAGTTCATTTCTGATATATAGATTAGTCATTGATGAAAAGTAGGCTCTTTAGTTCATCATGGAACTACTTGTTTGGAACATGTTCCTGTTATCCCACACCAATTCTATTAACTGCAACGTTATAAATTTAAGTTAGCGATAGCTTTACAAACTAGACAAAAGTAAGCGTTAGTGTTCCTATTTCCCTTGGCAAAAGAAAGTCCTGCGTTCAATCCATACAAAAGAAAGAACAGGAGTGACCTGTTTAGGGGTTTTTCGAAGGGTTGGATGGTGGGACACACTAGCCTGGCGGGGTATACTATTCTTTGAAAGTCTGAAATACGAAGATTTTGGATAACTGTAAAACTGTGGTCAATATTTAGCGCGCTCTAGTTGCCAAACGTGAAATGCTAGCGAACTGGTTCTAGTCTTATTCTTAGCCTACTTTTCACAATTTCCAAAAATGAGGAAAATTAGACTTATGAGATTGATCCGGGGGAAATGTGTGTCTGTCTGTCTGTCTGTCCGTCCTTCTGTCTGTCTTTCTGTCTGTCCTTCTGTCTGTCTGGCTGTGTGTGTGTCCCCCCCCTATCAACTCCTAAACGGCTGCAGCAATCAAAACCAAATTTGGTAAGAATAAAGATCTATATCTGAATATCTCACGACCATATTGGAAATTGACGTCAGTGCTACCAACTGCTGAAAAATCGCAATTGAAATTTGAGTTCTATGTCGGAGATCTCAGAAGTTATGCATGCGAACAATTCCAAAATTGGAACACGTATAGATAATAACATTCAAGATTAATTTTCTGAAGTTCATACATGTCAGTGTTGCCAATATGATTCTAAGCTTGCCGGTAGGTCCAAATTTTAAATGCATGTAACTTCTATATTATCGATTGAATTTGAACCAAATTTCGTATGTACTATGTGTACTACAACACATATGACTGTGAGTATTCTAAAGAGCCACCAGGGCTGCCAACTGTTAATAAATGCTCTCACTATGTTTTAACCCTAATGCCAATATATCAGAAAGTATGCAAGCCAACAGCTCTAAACTTTGCACACGTATAGTACCTAATATTCTACCAAAGTTCGGTGTAACTTATATACATCAGTTCTGCCAACACGATTCTAAGCCTGTTGATAGGTCAATTTTTTAAATGCATATAACTTCTATACTAACGAATGGATTTCAACCAAACTTCGTATGTGCTTTGTGTACCATAACAGTTATGACTATGTGTATTCTTAGGAACCAGCAGGGCTGCCAACTGTTACTAAATGTTCTCTCTATTTGTTTAATCCTAATATCAATATATCAGAAATGTATGCAAGCCTTCAGCTCTACACTTTGACTTTCTAGATTAATTTGGAGTATCTAATATACCTCAGTGCTGCCAACATGATTGTAAGCCTTCTGATAGTTTCAATTTTAATTACATGCAACTTCTATACTAACAATTATTACCAATTGGCATTATAATAGATCGTAATATTTCAGATTAATTCTGAGCATCACATACATGACATTGTACCCAACATGATTTTACGCGCACTAATAAATCCAATATCAAACAGCATGTAACGTCCATACTATCCATTAGACTTCAACCAATTTTGTATGTGCATTCTATACTTTAAGAGATGGCGCTAAGCATATATTCAGAGTGACCAGGGCTGCCAACTGTAGTAAGTTACTGTATTAGGCTACATTATTTTAGGTTTATTTCAAACTGCAGTACTTAGAAATGTTGGTATTAGGAACTTGATATCGTCATTATTGCAGATATGTCTATATAGATTGGCATGCATCTTAAATTTTAAGAAAAGTAGGCTCTTTAGTTCGACACGGAACTACTTGTTTAGGAAATGTTATCAACTTTATTTTAGTTTGCATATTAAGGCTTTCACGGCCCGGATATAAATAATTCATGCTTTTGGGTTAATGCCGTGTGTATTTTTAATTTAAACCATACGATTCGGAGAAACCTTGCCTCCTTTTTCAATGGAAATAAACAATGTGGCACAGTCAACGGCGAAAAAACAGATGGAAACTCCTCCAGTGAAAGCAGTTCCTCTCACGTCGGAGCTCTGAGAAGGTTGTCTATCCCTCCTTCTGGGATGTAGGGACCTATATATCGTTGATTCATTATAGCCATTACCCTTAAACATGGTTTGTAAGGCATGTAACTCTTCCTGAAGAGTTGATGCCTCACAAATACGTTCCGCTCTTTTGGCTAGAGTTGTTATAATTCCTTGTTTTTGTGCTGGGTGGTGGTGGGAGTCCGCATGTAAATAACGGTTGGTGTGAGTTGGCTTACGGTAGACGCTGTGCCCCATGGAGCCATCCGCTTTCCTCCTCACAAGAACATCCAAAAAAGGTAAGCATCCATCTGACTCTAGCTCCATTGTGAAGTGGATTGAAGGATGCAGCTGATTTAGGTGGTTCAGAAAGTGGTTCAGTTTCTCAGGACCCTCCTCCCACACCACGAACGTATCATCCACATACCTCCACCAAATCACAGGTTTGAAAGACGCCGAAGATATAGCCTCCCCCTCAAAATGTTCCATGAAAAAATTTGCCACGACAGGCGAGAGTGGACTTCCCATGGCCACACCATCAGTCTGCTCGTAATATTTACCATCCCACAAGAAATAACTGGAACACAAGCAGTGGTGGAATAATCGGGCAATGTCCTCAGGAAACAAATCCTTGATGAGTGACATGACCGAGTCCACCGGCACTCTGGTAAACAAGGACTCTACATCAAAACTCACCAAAATAGCATTTGGTTGAACGGCGATGGTTGACAATTTTTCGACGAAATGGGTTGAATCCCTAATGTGGGACAACTCTAGCCAAAAGAGCGGAACGTATTAGTGAGGCATCAACTCTTCAGGAAGAGTTACATGCCTTACAAACCATGTTTAAGGGTAATGGCTATAATGAATCAACTATATATAGGTCCCTACATCCCAGAAGGAGGGATAGACAACCTTCTCAGAGCTCCGACGTGAGAGGAACTGCTTTCACTGGAGGAGTTTCCATCTGTTTTTTCGCCGTTGACTGTGCCACATTGTTTATTTCCATTGAAAAAGGAGGCAAGGTTTCTCCGAAACGTATGGTTTAAATTAAAAATACACACGGCATTAACCCAAAAGCATGAATTATTTATATCCGGGCCGTGAAAGCCTTAATATGCAAATTAGAAACCTCTATGGGGAGGAAGTTGTTCGACAATCATCTAAATTTAGTAAGTTGAGGCAAAGAAGGAGCTCTCTCCTTTCATCGTTGTCCTTCTTTCTTAGATGCAGGGATCATAACATCATTCCCAACTGTGTAAAATTGAAGCAAACTATACACACTCATAAAGCTATGAGAATTTATCAGCGCGCTAGCAAGGCACTCGTTATCGAGAGGATCCAGAACTCTCGTACTGGATTGGACGCAGTTTCCCGTGAGTTATTACACTTACATCTGCTTCTTAGTAGCATTCTCTCAGAGGAATTGTGGCTCTTCTTTGAACGTATCTCCGCTATTCAGGCCGAGAATAATTTTTGTCAGGCTGTAGATAGACAAAGAGCTAAGTTCGTTCGATTGTCCTCGAGACAAACAGCTCCTCGTACGGTTCTTGATACTAGTAAAGTTGTAGTCAATCTCTCTAATACCCCTTTAGATGACTATCAAACAACTTTACTAAGCAGAGGTCTCAACTTTGCTCTCGCACCCTCCAAAATTCATACAGAGGAGTTAATCACATCCGTTGAGGCTGCCATCTACAATTTACCTCCAGATGAAGCTGAAGAAGTTAGACAAGAAAGTGTGAGGATATTAAGATCCTCTAAAGTGCCCGCACCCAATTTAACTCGGGGTGAAAGAAAGGCATTGAAGGAACTAAGAAATAATGACACCATTTCTATTCTTCATGCTGACAAGGGAAATGCGACAGTGGTGATGGATACCGTTGAATATAAAAGTAAAATCTCGATTCTGTTATCTGATCCTGTCTACAGACTGTGCACTCGTGATCCAACCACTCGTGTATCCAATGCCACTGCTAAGCTTGTTAAACTGTCATCTATTCCAAAAGAAGAGGGAAGATGTCTTATTCCGAGAGATGCTGTTCCTCCGAGATTGTATGGTCTTCCAAAAATCCATAAGCAAGACGTCCCTCTTCGACCAATTGTTAGCACAATAGGTTCTCCAACTTATGCTCTTGCGCAATATCTCAGCAAATTGCTTCAGCCGCACTTGGGGCGCACACAGTCCTACATTAGGGATTCAACCCATTTCGTCGAAAATTTGTCAACCATCGCCGTTCAATCAAATGCTATTTTGGTGAGTTTTGATGTAGAGTCCTTGTTTACCAGAGTGCCGGTGGACTCGGTCATGTCACTCATCAAGGATTTGTTTCCTGAGGACATTGCCCGATTATTCCACCACTGCTTGTGTTCCAGTTATTTCTTGTGGGATGGTAAATATTACGAGCAGACTGATGGTGTGGCCATGGGAAGTCCACTCTCGCCTGTCGTGGCAAATTTTTTCATGGAACATTTTGAGGGGGAGGCTATATCTTCGGCGTCTTTCAAACCTGTGATTTGGTGGAGGTATGTGGATGATACGTTCGTGGTGTGGGAGGAGGGTCCTGAGAAACTGAACCACTTTCTGAACCACCTAAATCAGCTACATCCTTCAATCCACTTCACAATGGAGCTAGAGTCAGATGGATGCTTACCTTTTTTGGATGTTCTTGTGAGGAGGAAAGCGGATGGCTCCATGGGGCACAGCGTCTACCGTAAGCCAACTCACACCAACCGTTATTTACATGCGGACTCCCACCACCACCCAGCACAAAAACAAGGAATTATAACAACTCTAGCCAAAAGAGCGGAACGTATTTGTGAGGCATCAACTCTTCAGGAAGAGTTACATGCCTTACAAACCATGTTTAAGGGTAATGGCTATAATGAATCAACTATATATAGGTCCCTACATCCCAGAAGGAGGGATAGACAACCTTCTCAGAGCTCCGACGTGAGAGGAACTGCTTTCACTGGAGGAGTTTCCATCTGTTTTTTCGCCGTTGACTGTGCCACATTGTTTATTTCCATTGAAAAAGGAGGCAAGGTTTCTCCGAAACGTATGGTTTAAATTAAAAATACACACGGCATTAACCCAAAAGCATGAATTATTTAACTTTATTTTATCTCTAGGAAGCGTCGTTTCGGAGTTATAAGCGAAAAACTAAAACAGCTTCCGAAATTTTATGGTTTATCGCCATTTTTGGTTGGTTGGTTCTTAAGTTTAGGGGCTGCGACAACGCGGTCATGTAGCCCCGTGTACTTTGGGTGTGTGTAGAATCTGTCTGATAACCGGTGTTAATTGGGATGACTGTATTAGTGTGTGTTATCTGTTCTTTTATTTAAGTACTGCAACTTAGAATTTTTCAAATAGTTCCTACTTTTGCCGCCAAGCGCCACCGTCAACGACTAGTAGGCCAAGTTCAGAACTTAGCTACTAGACGCCACCGCAGTCGGCTCTTGGCAACGAACGTAGAAATCTAAGAGCGTTGTTTACATTCTTAACCTATCCAATTTAGCTTCACACAGGTGCAATTAGTGGAAGTTTCTTTTACATGCCATAAATCTATTACGGCTTTACTTCCCTTCCGAAGGAAGACATACTGAGGGATTATTAACGCTCTTAAAAAATCCGACGGCTTCGGCCGGGTTTAAACCCGCTATCTTGGGCATAGAAGCTCAGCATGATACCGACTACGCCACCGAAGCCACTTCGCCATTTTTATGGTGAAATCTAATCGATAAATGGATTTTCAGATTCAACACCTCAAAAAAAAAAACATAATATAGATCCGTCGAGAAAACTTCTTCAGCAACTATTTCCTGAATCGACTACTTTCCGTCATCAAATGACTGGACTATTGGCTTTTTTTCTTTTGCTTCTAGGTACTATTGGTGAATTAATTGATCAAAGGAGCGGCGATGGTGACACTGCTGCTGCTGCTCCTGCTGCTGCTGTTGATTTGGTGGATGATGGTGAAAGTTATGCTTTGGGTGGCCAACCTAGTGGTGATTTGGGTAGAAAATATTCGCGCCCTTCGAATGATCCAGTACAGCTAACCATCAACTTTCCTATAAGGAAGGTACCTACACAGGTAGGAAGCGTTTCCAAATTTCGATATTTATATCTCCTATTTGAAAGAAAAGTAACTTTCACACTATTTCAGCAAATAGAGTACGTACGGTACCGTATTGAGTTATTGTGCCAGAAATGTTTCTTTTAAGTTCTTGTTTATTGTCAAAATAAAGGTTTGTATTGATTAATAGCTTATACAACAGTTTGTTTCCGGATTATCCGGATTTTCAATTGTGTGGAATCTTCCGGTCCCACTTAGTCCGGATAAATGAGGTTTTTGTGTTTCAACTTGTGTTGTCCTATGTCATTGATGTGTGTGTGCCACCTGCGAATGGAACCAGCGTGTGATATTAGTCTTCATATCTTTGTCAGTGTGAAAATGCTGACTGGATGAATGATGATTTTTTGGCGGTGCAAGGAGAAAATAGCTGGGAGCAAGATGAGGACAGCAAGTGTTTGGCAGGGAACTGTTTGATCATCCACCGTACAGTCCTGATCTTGCACTAAGCGATTTCCACCTTTTCTTGCACCCAATGAGAAGGGGAGACCCCCTCCCACTTTGTACCTGTGGAACCGTTTTCACCGTGGTCCACATTTTAACCGAGTTTGTGGATCTTGCTGACTAACGAAGAAACCTTGGTTTGCAGATGTCACTCAAACTTATATTAGTGGATGACGCGGTGACTGCTGGTCTCGTCATCCGCTTTATAAGTGAGAGTGGGTTAGGGCCAGAAATCTAAATTTTCCAGTGTACAATGACTTAATGACCTGTTAGTTTTTGAATGATGATTTTTTTGTTTTTCCGTAATTTTTGTTTATTTTTATAATTATTAGTATTATTTAATTTTTTGTTTTATAAATTTTCGGTCTTTACAAATTTAGGTAACTTATCCACCTCTAAATTTTAAACTCCATTCCAAATTTGTATTCTTTAATCTGTGTTAGGAGGGGCAGATGACCTCGTAGTTCCGTTCCTTAAAACAACAATAACTAACTAACTAACACCTTTTCTAGCACCACAAATAAATTCTGTTCTCTGGTCAGCAATTTCACACTGACCAAGGGCTGAAGATGAATATCACTCGCTGGTTCCATTCGCAGGCGTGGTTTCCCAAACCGTAGAAGTCTGGGGACCACTCAGCCCGAAATTGAATCATGTACTGTACCCGTTTCCCATACGTGACGTCTGCCCGGAAATCAAACGTGACTTCCAAGAAATGATACTTGGTTGTTACAATTAAATTTAGGAGTCCCTGAAATATATATTCAGAAAAACTAAGCAAAAATCAACTGCAAGCATGGGTAGGCAAGATATCTAGTATCTCGGGTCGATCAACGGGATAGGAGAGAAAGGTTTCCTCAGATATATATTTCCAAATAAAATAGGATTGTATCATTCAATCAGGTAGAGGCTCCAATCTGCAGGAATAATTTAAGATTGATAAGATAAAATGGTCTATTTTATTCAAGAGCAGACGAACACACAAATAAGTAAATAAAGCACTCCTATAATCAAATCGGTTTATGCTTATGTTGGGATCATGGATCCAAAGGTGCTACCTTTCCGATTTGACTATCCTATTTTACTTTCCTTTTGGGGGTATGTGAATAAAATTACAGTTACAATATTCGTTGGTTCAGCTGAATTAAAAATAAAATAATTATTTCGTTGCACTTCACTTTCACTTTTTTCAGCTCTTTGAGTAATCAATGAATTGAATTAACATTTCACTTCTGTCTTCTCCCCATAATCAAATCTATCTCAACACTGAAAATCCACACATGTAAAAATATTAAAGTTAGGATTCATTAACATAGAAAAACACGAGTATTAAATTATATCGAATATATAAATTACACAATTATTTACAAATATCTGACATAGTGGAGTAATGTTCAGAATATAATGAGATAATCTCATATCAAATGTTCATCAATAATATAACTATTCTTCTTCTTCTTATTCCAATCCTAGACAATGTTGCATCAATCTTTTCATCATAGTAAAATTCCATGGTTTAATTCCAAATTAATTGTTATAAATGAATAATTATAATTTTCTTCCATAGACTTCATCATTAATACCATGGTTTATCTTTAAGTTAATGGCTTGATGTGGCAAGATTAATTAACAATTTAATTGGTTATAGATTATCCATTATTTAAACATATAAATCTTTGAAGAAGTTATCAGATTAAGCTGACTCCTAGAAATTATTATTATCGTTCCTCGAAATTAGTATCAATATTATTCGTTATACAGCATTAAATTGCATTATTATTATCGTCGCAACCATTAATCATGCACTTCATAAATTACCTCTTTGGGATTGTGTTAACACAGACACATCCTCGAATTATCCTAATCACAAATACTAGTTGTGAAATAATCATTATCAAATACCATCAATTATTGAACATCCATTTCATTATTCTTGAATGGGCCACTCATTCAAATGTTGCCACTATAAGACCACTTTCACCAAAGTGTCTAAAACATTAATTATTATATCATGCTTCCTATTTTGCTATTTAAAATACATCATGATCCATACTGCTCGATACTATTCGATAATCTCTCAGATTAATAATACAGAATCTTTCAATTACTGGCTCATTAATGGATAGCCAATAAATTATTATAAACTGTTCCATTATTTCAATCATGAATTGTATTAATGTCATAAATTGCTATACAGAATGCAATTATGATCGATGAACATCATTAATCAATAATTAATAAAAATAATTATGCTTAAAATAATTTAGTTATTACTATTAGACCTATTATAAACATCCATAGTTAATTAATAATATCAAGTAATTCATATTAGTCAAATAAATTAACCATCCCTGCTAATCATCTGGAAATATCATTCGCAATCGCATCAAAATTAAATGTGCGTAAATATTCACAATTCAGAAAATTAAATTAATATAATTTTCAATTATATATGTTTAATTAATTAAATAAAAAAATAAATTCTAATTTATACTGAACGAAGAAAATGTGTGAAATATATATTTAAATTAGCAATGTCTAACGTCTAAAGTTGATCTTTTATGTTTGAAAATCAGGCATAAAATCTCAGTCATCTGAAAATAAAGTCAATCATTATATCATTGTAATGGTTATCATGGTGTGTAATAGGTGTTGAATGGACTCACTGCCGTCAAATATGGTGTTATGCCCCACGATGTCATGATGTTTAAAGTTGCCTGAATTTGCTAGATCGACGACGTAAAAATTTGTTAAATTCCATCATCAACATGTAGACTGTACGATGTAATTGTGTCTTCAGATCCTGGTATGCATCAATGTTCATAAGTTTCCCCTTAATTAATTTAAGCCTTCATAATCTTGACTGTATAAATGTTATTAAGTGTTCCCACGATGTTCATAGCGTGTAAAGTTAGCATGATGAAAAATTCAAGTTCCCAATATTTCATTTGCCTGTCCACCACAGCTCTATTAATGCTCCACATTTTTGTGAATCTTGATGTTCTGTTTTATATTAACAGTAATGTTCATTAAATTGTGTTTTGGTCATATATGTTGAGTAGAATAATACTCTTCTGAATGTTGTAGTGTAATACCAGGTATAATGAAGCTGTTACATAGCATGGAAAAACTGTGCTAATATATAAAGTTGAACTGTTCGTAATGGCAGTCTTCATGACAGTGTAAAATTCCAATGTGTTGTGGAATAATGTCATATAAGTACTCACATAAGCCTCCGTCCAAGCACACGCTTCACTGAGTTTAACAATCTGCATAAACACGTTTCCGTTTGTGCGTTATAATTCGAACTCACGTTCAGTTAAGAACTTACTTTCCGTGCGCGATATGAAACATCACAACCTCGATAGAGATAGGTTTGAGTTTCATGCGTGTATAAGCTCCGAATGAAATACTGGGAATGAACTGCTGTTCGCCGCTACAAGATATCTGGCAACTTCTTTCCTTATCACGTGGGATAGAGAAGGGGTGAGCTCAGATACTCCCTCTGTCTGACGTCACATATAACGATGCTTGACATATGTACATTTATACTAAATACCCGGCTTTCTGCCACAATAATAACAGTTAGTCGATTGTTATTTTCTGTTATCTTAATTCGACTATTCCGAGACAGATATATAATTATAGATGTATAAGTTGATAATGCTAATTCATATGTCTCCTAAATGGATTCTCATGCCATTCGTGCAAAATAAATTGTCGCTAGGATTGGAGACTCGCCCTCAAGTTCATATATGGGTCGGACTGAGAGTCTATGCTTCCTCTCCGTTTGCAGCTGTGGTTAGCGTATCTCAAGACTAGATTTCGGTCACAGTACGGACTACCTACACCCCCAACCTTTGCTGTAACCTTTCTTCAGCACCTTCCCCATAACAAAATTCAGGAAGTACAACCGTTTCCAGAAATCAATGTTTACTATTACTATTAATTAATTTAGAGTACAAATTAATTACAAATTATTTAATAAATCAAAATTATTTCTTTATAATGTATATATTCAGCGATTGACGAAGCAAAGAAAATATAAAAGGTGGGTTGGCTCAGGCAAGGAAAGCATTTCTACAGAAAATAAATATGTTGACATCAAATATAGATTTAGGTATCTGTCAGTGATTTTTGAAAGTCATTGTCTGGAACGTGGCGCTGTATGGAAGTGAAACTTGGAGTGTTGGTGCAGCAGAAAAGAGGAGAATAGAAGTATTTTAAATGCGGTTTACGGGAGAATGATGAAGATTAGATGGGTAGATAGAGTAAGAATTGGGTACAATCGTGTTGACTGACTTAACAACATTAAATTTCGGGTTTACTAATGGTAATAGAAAGCAAATAATACATGAAACATTTTTGGAAAATGTAAGAAAATTCTCGTATTGATTAATGGATAATTAATTAGAATGCTCCGAAAATCAATAAAATTATATTAAACTTAGTAGGCCTACATGTTTCGATCACAAAATGGGACCTTCTTCAGAAAATTAGAATCAATTCTTAGCCCTTTACAGGATCGTGATCGGTATATTAACCACCTACAAAAAGGACAATTTATATTGTCAAAGATGCATGTGGTTGAATCTTACATTCATATTTCAACTAATTCTTGTAGAAGTGTTAATGTTTCTGTAAACCAAGTATAATTAGTTTATCCCCTTGACCAAGGGTGCTAGATAAATGTTTTAATAAAAATAATTAAAATAAGAAAGTAAAAGTTTAAAAAATGGTAATCAAAATAATGCAATTTTAATTATAATTTTCCTGGTTTTCTTTACTTTTTAATTGTTTAATAACGCTTAATATTCCTCTAAATTTTGAAAACAAATAAGCTTATAACACTGAAAATTCTAATAATTTTACCACCTTAATTGTAAAATTATAAAAGTAAATATGAGAATTACAATCTTTAAGAAGAGGAAAATTAAAATTAATGATAATTATAATTAGGCTAAAATAATTAAATGTAAATGTAAACAAATAAAATGTATTTACTACTGTACTATTTTGCCCTATAAAGAGTTAAGAAACTAATGTAATAAAACTGTTGAGAAATGAAATGACCGTAACTAAAATATATACAGGATGAACGTTAAGTGATCGTTCAATGACGTACGTACTTCAGCCAGTGGCGCTTAAAATGCGGGAGATATGAACGTCTGCTGTAGTGCTTTTTTTTTCGGGTAGCGGGAAGACGGTACGTTTCCGGACACAAGTTCCTATGCTAAACATAACCGTCTTGGTTCCCACTACAAGCCCTCAAAGTCTGTATTGGGAATTTAGAAACACACTGTATATGTTGGTCCAACCATCCCAACCATGAAGTCAGAAAGGTGACTGGTATTCTTTATCAGTTCCGTCGAAATTTACCATACCTTCCTTTTAATATTAGCTCAGGAAAATAAGGTTTTTAGGTCCGAAGAAATGTTATAAATCTAATTTTTTCAGAACCCATTAATTCGACCCCAGGGAACAACATATCAAAACACTCGGGCGTACATGTGCCGGCTTCCTTGATTTCCAGGCCTGGAAACCTGGAATTCCAGGAATTCTTCATCAACGTCCTGGAACGCCCGTAAAATCCGAACGACTCGACCGAGGTAGACAAAAGTAGTATCAAATGAAATAAAAAAAGCATGCAGATTCCATATATAAGACTTTAGAATATGATTTTCTCCTTTCTGGATAGATTGTAACAAAAAAAGCGATTTTTTTTAGGCTTAATTTTTTCTGCAAATACAGCAACGACTGAAAACCAAGTATATAGGCCTACTAAAAATCATACATTATATAACAAAGACTACATTTTCAGCTTTTCAGACCATCTGTCATGTTTGTTTTCCGTTTATTTCTGAAAAGTTATAGCGAAAATTAGACGTGTAGTAGTTGTCAGTGCAGGATTGCGTTGTGTCGTCGGGGGTTTAGCCTATTCGGTTAGCACCTGGAAAGTAAAGGTTGAGCTAATGGTTTTTTGTCTACGGAAGCAACACAAGATGAAATTTTTATTTCAACACATAATAATTAAGTATGAGTTAAGCCTTCGAAATCATAGGATAAATGCATTGGATGAAAAGGTGTAATACAGGAAACTGGTAGTTTAAGTGACATCGGGTGCATCTAGATCCTGATCTATTTCATAACGATGTACTGCATTTTCACAATTTTGTCCATGACATTCAGAGCACATTTCTGAGCACTCTTGGCCCGATCGTCTACATCCACAATGCACTCCGCAGTACGTCTTGCAATCGCAGGCAATTAGGAGGAGAAGAGAATCAGGAGTTGGTGGCAGGTGGTAGGTTATTACTGAGTACTAATCCTACCTAAGGGAAGATGATGAGAGAGAAAAGGAGGTAGATTTAGGAGTGGAAACAAGTATCGGTATAAAGGAAGAGAATCCAACACAAAACAGAAGAAAAATACGAACTGAGCAAACGATTCCACTTGACAAAGCTAGTCTTCATCATGATCTTGAGCAGTTTCCAACCGCTGGTCGGGTCTGCTTGGAACATAAGCCTCTCCATCGTTTCCTGTCCATCCACCATCTCTCGTCATTTACTGTGTCCCAGCACACTCCTCTTTCCTCCACACTCTTCTTAACTTCTTTTGTCCATCTGTCCCTTGGTCTTCCCCTTGGCCTCCTTCCCGTCATTTCCATTCCAAACATCTTCTTCGGTATCCTCTCCTCTTCCATCCTCCTCACATGTCCATACCATTGTAGCCTAGATCGCTCTATTCTATTTTGCAATGGTTCCTCTCTTACCATCTCCCTGACTTTCTCATTCCTTACTCTGTCCATTCTTGTCACTCCTACCCTACTCCTCTGGAACTTCATCTCCACTGCTCGTATTTTATTCTTGTCCCTTTCCTTCATCACCCATGTTTCTGAACCATATGTCAAAATTGGCACAAAGTAGGTCTTGTAGGTGATTCCTTTACATTTTTGTGGTACATCTTTATTCCATATCATCCCCCTAACACTCTTGAAAAATCCATCTGCGCACCTTCCCCTCTCATTTATTTCCATCCTATTGCCTCCCTTTTCTTCAATTATGCTTCCCAAGTACTTGAAGCATTCTACTTTCTGCAACTGCTGTCCTCCAAGTGTTATGCCCATATCCAGTCTGTTCTTCTTCCTCGTTGTGATGACCACTTCACTCTTTTGTGCTGAGAACTTCATCCCATATGATAACACTACCTTCTCCCACTCATCTAATTGCTCTTGTACTTCTTCCTCATCCTCTCCCCATACCAGAAGGTCATCAGCAAACAACATTGCCTTCATTTTCCTTTCCCCAATGCTATTTACCACTTTTCGTATGATTCCATCCATCACCACTATAAATAACAGGGGTGAGAGGGCACTTCCCTGTTTCAGACCACTCTCCAGTTGAAACCATTCCGTTCTCTCTCTTCCCACCTTTACACAGCTTTTGCTTCCCTCGTACATTGCTTTCACTCTTGCCACTGTCTCCTTGTTCACTGCTTTTGCTCTCATTGCTTCCCATACCTTGTTTCTATTAATACTATCATATGCTTTCTCAATATCCAAGAAGGTCATCACCAGATCTTTCCCATATTCATAATGGTGTTCTTGTAGCTGTCTTACTGCAAAGATGAGGTCAACTGTTGACCTTCCTGGCCTGAATCCATACTGTTCTTCCCTCAGCCCATCTTCAACTTCTGTCCGAATTCTTCTCTCCAGTACCTTCTCAAATATTTTGGCGCAGTGGCACATGAGTGTAATTCCCCTGTAGTTCTTGCATTCCTTCCTACTTCCCTTTTTAAATATGGGTATTATTATCCCTCTTTTCCAGTCCTCTGGTATTTTCTTCTCCCTCCATATCACTTTCATTACTAGAAAGAGCCACTGTGTTCCTATCACCCCTGCTGCTCTCACCATCTCTACACTCACTTCGTCTATTCCCGGTGCCTTTCCCCCTTTCATCTTCTTTAATGCTTCCTCCACTTCTTTCCATGTCAATTCCTTCTCTGAAATGTCTTGGTCACTGTCTGTTTCTTCCTCCACAATGTCCACTACGCTGGTTTTATTTGGATTTAGGAGTTCCTTGAAGTATTCTCTCCAGATAACCTTTACTTCTTCCATATTTTCGACCTTTCCATTTCTGTCCACCATTCTGACATTTTCCCCTGTATCTCTTCTCTTTGCCTTTATCATTCCATACAACACTTTCTTACTGCCATCACAGTCCTAGTGAAGTACCTAAAATGTGTGGGGACCTGTCTACGGCTAACGGGGAGTGCAGCGAGAGCTGGGGTAGCCTGCGAGCAATCGCTAAGTGCTCTTTCCCTCCCGAGCAGATATGCCGGTACTATGGGGAAGTATGATACTCTATCAAGGCCAGGTATGCCAAAAGGGAAGAACCTAGACAAGTTTACTTCCAAAGGGTAAGATTTTAGAAAGCCTTTCGAAATGCTAGAAGACTTTGAATTTGTCGTGATAATTTTGTTTCTAGACACTTGGACCTCTGACAGAACGGCAGAATGCCCCCAGAGTGGGAAGCGATAAAGCAACTTTATTGCTTTTAGAAATCGTTTTATTATTATTAATAAAAACTTCAAGAAAGTACCAATTGTTGCATCCAAAGCAGGCTGAACTCGTACCCACGCAGGGTGCTGACTAAAAGTTTAGAACAGAGGAAAACCTCAGGCGTAATTTAAACAAAACCAAAATTATGAAATTAGAACACAAGTCAGAGAGAAAATCTCTACAAGTAGGCAGCTGTCGGAGGAAGCTATACTTGCCTCAGTAGTTTACTAGAATTAGCTAAGATAGCTAAAATAAACATTATAAATGTTGTTATTGGAAGTTTCGTTTTAAACGCAACAAGTGGTAAAGTTTTATTGATTCAGAGATTGCCTTTTCTGTTTTGAAATAAGCAATAATTTTGGGAGGTGGATCAGGGAAGAGAAGGTCCTGCCTAACCGTGATTCTAGCAAGAGAGATCAAGCGGAAAACAATAAAGAATTTATTTAACAATTGGTAGACTTTGCGGAAATTAACAATTATTAGATGTAAAATTTAATTTGAGCTAAGAACAATTTAGCTGTTTTAAGCTAAGGTAATAGATTGTGGTTTTAACAAATTGGAAGTCTGATAACCCTATTTGTACAAACCGCTTACAAGAGTTATTGAGCAAACGTATGATTAAAAAGTTTTTACCTGTTAGGTTAATTACAAAGAATTACAATTTAGTATAACATTTTGTTAAATTGTTTAGGTAGAAGACCAAAGAGTAGAATGCCCTTATGGCAAGGGAAAAGGATATAAACAAATACATTAAATTCCTGATCGTAACAGGAGGAAAAAGGAAAATTACAAGCGAAGGTTACCGTAATTATTTAAGCAGAAGTTAACAAATGCTATATTCAAATGGGTCAGATCGAATTAACGAAGCCTGGAACAAAAGAAAGAGGTACAAAAGTTTAATAATTAGAAAGTTGACAATTCCTGAGCTAGCAGGATAAGAAAAGAACGATTAATAATTAGTTTCTATAACTACTAATATTTAAGCGGAATTTAAAGAATAACAAATTCTAATGGAGCAGGTCACACTTTGTGAAGCCTGGATTACACAAATTAGATAACAATGTTATAATTGGGAAAAAAGTAGAACTCCCTAGTTTTAGAGGGGAAAACAATACATATGTAAATGTGGGCTATAGCCACATGCATTGAAGCGGGTGGGTGCTTAAATTTTAACGAGGCCTCATCGAGAATTACTAAATAATTAAATTTGTTAGTAAAAGGTATTTGGGGAAAAGGAGATAAGGATTATAGTTCTGGCCAATATTTTATTGCTCTCAATCGAACGCGGCGCGGTAGATAGTTGAACGGACACTGTTTTGCACTAAAGTTTGTGGATAGGTGTTAAGATTTTCACTATTGTAGCACTGAAAGAGAAAGAGAAACGTAATTGCAGTTTATGGAGATACTTGGTTGAATTTAATCATGTTTTGTGCATTGAGCAGGTTTTAAGTTGCAATGGATAGTTCCAGCTAACTTTAGGTTTTCAGCAATTCGACTGTATTGGGCGTAGTGCTTCACGGTTTGAAGTTTTATGTAAAATTCCAGAACTGTAATGACAGTTAGATGGCGTGGTAGAAATCCCTCGAAGGCAAGTTAAGTTTTAGAAAGTTATTAATGAGTTTTGACAAAAATCCCACGGTGAGAGAAAGAATCTCTTTTATATCATACTAGAAGTACTAAATTTCATGTTCGAAAATAAGCTTTCGATATCTTGAGAATGACAGAAAATCCCGCGGTGGCCGTTATTGCACAATATTAGATAATCAGAATAAATCCATTGAAGCTTTGCAGTTTAGATTAAAAACTCATTAAAATGTTTAAAATCACTGTATTTAACTTTGCATGTTGAGCAGGCGATGGTTCCTGGTAACCGTTAGATTAAAAGTCTGACATGGCTTCGATTTTAAAATTGCCTCATGGAGACAGGAGGCTGGCCTCTAAGAGGGAGCACAAAACTGTTCACTTGACGACTAGACTAGAAGTGCGAGCGAGCAAACACGCACACGACAGAGCTAGGTAGGCAAGGGGGAGAGGGAAGGGAAACAAAAGCTTATGACAGAATGGGAAACATTGAAAAAATAAACACCCTTATACAAAAAAATGTTATTCTTCATTCTGCAGTGTCTTCAAGGAGATGTTAGCTGACGACGAAGACGATACCTGGTGGACCGGTGTGTTATTCCTCTTGACTCGAGAAGTTTGAAGAACTTCAGCGGGTAGCCGCAAGATGCCGCTAGGTAAATTCCATAGAAATACACATCTAGAACAAACTTAAAAAAAAACTTAGGCACCTGGAATGAGAGAGATAGAATACAGAAGGTCGCTGATGGTGTCTGTAAGAAAGGAAATTAAATAAATAAAGTTAAGGAAAAAGGCAAAGAGCAGCAAGAACAAACTCTGACTAGACGTGTATTCCAAAGAATACACCATGCTGAGGGGCCAGACAACAGCAGAGAACAGAAAAAAAAATGATTTTAAGGATTCAGAGGAAGGGGAGCAATGAGATATGATATGACCGTTGGTAGTCAAGACCTCCATCACCTGTACCCTTCTATCCCTTCCCGGGTAGCATTCCCCGACCCTGCCAGAGATCCAAACTAGTTGTAGGGGGGAGAATCCATTACCAAAATTAGATCTCCCACTCTGATGTCCGAATTGGAAAGAAGCCACTTCTGTCGCCGTTGCAAAGACGTTAAGTACTCCAATTTCCACATTTTCCAGATGGAATTACGAAGAGCTTCAATTTTACGCAAAACAATAGGCAAGCTATAATCTCTATGAGAATTAGGAAGGTGAGAAGGGGAAGAAAGAGAACTACAAATAAGGAAATGACCAGGTGTTAATGGAAGTAAATCATCAAGATCATTAGAAAGCGGGCCAAGGGTCGATAATTAACAATACCTTATGACAGAATGGGAAACATTGAAAAAATAAACACCCTTATACAAAAAAATGTTATTCTTCATTCTGCAGTGTCTTCAAGGAGATGTTAGCTGACGACGAAGACGATACCTGGAGTGAGTTAAATTCTTGATAAGTTAGAGTACGACTGCCTAAAACCTTTTTTAGATGACGTTTAGTAAGCTTGATACAAGATTCCCACCTACCGCCGTGATGGGGGGCGCATGAAGGTACAAACCGCCATTTGAAACCTTTAGCGTAGGAGAAGTTAGAAATTTGTTCCAAGGCAGGAGAAGATGTAAGAGCTTTCTTCCTCAATGAGGCTGCGCCTTGAAAGGTGGAGGCGTTATCAGAGAACATTTCAGAAGGGACGCCACGCCTGGCAGTGAAGCGAGAAACAGCTGACAAAACGTAAGAAGTAGAGGCATTTGTTACTAGTTCCAGATGGATCGCACCAGTAACCATGCAAACGAAGAGAGAAACATAGAGTTTTCCAAACAATTTGCGTCTAGCTTCAGGAGAATTGTGTTGATATTGAAATGGACCCAGGTAATCTACGCCAGTTTAAGCAAAGGTACGAATAGGATAAGAGCGGAAGAAGGTAGATCGCCCATCATTTGAGTGCTAACCTTAGGTTTCACCTTAAAGCAGGGGATGCATTTGTGAATTACTGAAGAAACTTCATGAACTCCATTTATTATCCAGTACTTTTCCCTTAATAAACAAAGCAGGGTGCGAGTACCCACGTAAAAATCTAGATAATGGAAGACACGTATGATTAAAGAAGTTACGCGATGTTTGGAATGCAAAATAACGGGATGCTTTTTGTCTTCAGAAAGTGATGAGTGCGAAAGCCTACCACCTAACCTGAGTAACCCATTGTCATCAAGGAAAGGGGCTAAGGCGCGAAGACGACTGGATTTCGGAAAGCTTCTTGCTGTGTGGGTTGCAAAACTTTAATAAGAGCTAGATTTAATTCAAGGTTGGTTAGATGCGGTTTAGGTTGAACAGGTTGGTCAACAACAAGATATTTCCATCTAAGTAGATAGGCAAAAATCCGGATTAGTTTATGAAAAGAAGAATAGCGAGATAATAAAGGAAATGAAAAGCTGGAAATAAGACAAGGAGCGTTAGATTTAGCTACTTTAACGTCAGGCAAGTTGGAGTTTGTAATTGGATGTTTAGAAGGCCAGCAAGAAGGGTCTTCGTTTAACCACGAGGGTCCATACCAGTACAACTGAGACTCTGCCAATTGAGAGGGTAAACAACCACGAGAGATGATGCCAGCGGGGTTATCAGCGCTAGGCACATGATTCCATTGACATCTCAAAGAAAGCGTTTGAATTTTCAAAACTCTATTGGCAACGAAGGTTTGCCAGTGGATGGGAATTTTGGCGATCCAAGGAAGAGTAATCATGGAATCGCTCCATAGATAGATTTGATGAAATTCAATTTTTAAGACTTTATGCAGTTTTAGCAAGTTCTGCGGCCATGAGTGCAGCACACAATTCGAGTCTGGGCAAAGTGATTGTTTTAAGCGGGGCTACTTTAGATTTAGCACAAATAAAATTTGATCGTGAAGATTTGTTTAGAGGATTGCTATAGACAAGGTAGGCACAGGAAGCGTAAGCTTTTTCGGAGCTATCGGCAAAGACATGAAGAAAGAAAGATGTATTAGTAGAAGCGTTAATTACATTTCTAGAAATTTCAATAAGTGAATGGTCAAGTAAACTACATCGAAAAGAAAGCCATCTATTAAGGAAAGAAGAGGGAACAGCTTCGTCCCATTCACATTGGAGAGACCATAGCTCTTGCATAAAAAGCTTGGCGATAAAAATGACTGGAGCAAGAAATTGAATTGGATCGAAAATCTTAGATATTTCTGACAAGATTTACCTCTTCGGAAAGCGAGACCTTGTAAATGAGAGTATTAGTGCGATTGCACCAGTGTACTCCTAGCGTTTTTATGGATTCGGAATCTCCGCCAATTTCAAAAGAAGGACCTACATCTTCGACGGGAAATTGAGCAAGGAACTCAGGTGAATTCGAATTCCACTTATGAAGTGGGAATCCTCCATTTTTTAACAAGGCTTTTAGTTCAAGAGGAATGAGGGAAGCTTCTTCAAGAGTCCGAAAGGATTGAAAGTAATCGTCGACATAAAAGGATGAGGTTAATGCTTCTGAAGTTTTAGCGTTAAATTAATGACCATCTTGAGAGGCTAACATATGTATGTAGGGATCGGATAGCAAGGAAAGCAGAAGGTTTAAGACCATACGTAACTGTTTTAAGCGAAATATTTTAATGGGTTTACTGGTTCCGTCACGCCATAAGATTCTGTGAAGATCTTGCTGTACGGATTGAATTAAAACTTGACGGTACATTTGTTTGATATCTGCTATGACAGCTATAGGAAACAGGCGAAAATACAAAAGTATAGTAGATGGATCGGACTGAATAGCAGGACCGGAGTAAAGAGTATTGTTAAAACTATTGCCATTAGCGTCTGGTGAACCCGTTAAAAACAACGCGAATTTTGTCCTTAACAAGAGGGGTTTTCCACACGGGATGGTGATTCAAGAAGACAGTTTCTACTGGGGGATAGTAGTGGTTTTGCAAGAGTTCAAAACCCTCCACCTCCACATTCCTCCACACAAGATGGCGATGGCGCGATATCTCTCAAACGCAGGTCGGATTTTGACGAATGAGGTGTTGTTGAACTCGGGATGACACCAAATTTATAATAAAGCACTGGGCCCTCAGCCCGCCGCTCCTCGCCAGGCGGCTGCGCCCGTACAGCTCGGCTTCGCCTCCTTTGTACATGCCCGGCTGGGTTTTGTATATAAGGAGCGGAGTCGGGCTGTCGGGAGCAGTCGTCTAGGTGGAGGAGCAGGCAATTGGACAACATATTTCCACCCCAAAATAAAACCTACCTCTAATAGGGGGTGAAATTGTTTTTTTTAGAAAATCTCGCTTTTCAAGTGCAACATGTGAGAGTTTGCTTGCCAGTATGGAATTAAACGTTGTTCCACACAAAATACATGTGTACGGTGGAAAGCCACTATGATTTAACATGCTTGTTTTTTGTTTTTACGCATGCCCACTCATAGTTTTTGTAAGAGGGCGGGCTTTTTAAAGATGGCGGCTGTAGTGTAACCTAACCTAACCCAACCCACGAGGGGTGATCAAAAAGTATTCCAAGCGGCGCTTGTCGATAGGCAAACCAATAATCAATGAGGACATGTAAGGCCTTGAGGCGATAACCCCTTTTGATTGATCCCTGTTCATTTGTCCCTTTGGACTGGTCCCAATTGACGGGTCATCGCTGACGAGTCCCTTTGGACAGGTCATTGTTGACGAGTCCCTGTGGACGGGTCCTTGTTGACGGGCCCCTGTTGACAGGTCATATTTGACAGGTCATTGTTGACGGGTCCTTGTTGACAAGTCCTAGTTGATGGGTCCCTGTTGACAGGTCCTTTTGACTAATCCCTTTGGACCTGCCCCTTTCGACTGATCCCTATGGACTGGCCCATGAATTTATCCAAATTGTGCCAAAGGGCTAACTATTTTTGTTGTTGTTGTTAATGTCTCACGGAACAATAAGGCTAGGAACTTGTATGAGGTATTGTAGGACTTGGGATGAAGCCCCCTTTTAGAATATATTTTTGAAATTTTGACAAAAGGCCTAACTACACTTTTGTTAATATCTCGCGAACCAATCATGCTAGTGTCTTGTATGAGAGGTCCTAGCAATTGGGGGCGATGTCCCCCTTTAGGGGGTGAAACTATCCCCCACCCCCACCCAATTGAAAAATCGATATCTTGGAAACTAAGAACCCTAATATTATGTGTAATAGCTTTAAAAATGGGTCATAAGATATGCTTTTACCACGATAGGTCATTTCACCCCTAAAACAGTGAATGGTGATTTTACAGGGGAAAAGGTGTTAAACACCTAAAAATGATAAATGAACCTAAAATCTTTTGTTTTTGATGAAAAAGAGTTGTTGTTTGAGTCTTCAGTCTTTTGACTGGTTTGATGCAGCTTTCCATGCCTCCCTGTCCTGAGCTATTCGTTTCATCTCTACATAGCTCCGACACCCTACATCCGAGGCAATCTGTTTAACATATTCTAACCTTGGTCTACCCCTACAGTTTTTGTCCTCGACCCTTCCTTCCATAACTAAGCTTGCTATTCCTGGGTGTCTTAGTATGTGTCCTACCAACCTATCTCTTCTCTTCATTAGCAGTCGCCAGAAACATCTCTCCTCTCCCACTCGTCTTAATACCTCTTTGTTTGTGACCCTATCTACCCATCTGATCTTCATCATTCTCCTGTAACACCACATTTCAAATGCTTCATTTCTCCTCTTTTCTGCTGCACCAATAGTCCAAGTTTCACTTCCATAGAGCGCCACGCTCCAGACAAAGGCTTTCAAAAATGACTTCCTAATACCTAAATCTATATTCGATGTCAGCAGATTCCTTTTTTGTTGAAATGATTTCTTTGCCTGAGTCAACCTACTTTTAATATCCTCTTTGCTTCGTCCATCACTGGTTATTCTGCTTCCTAAGTAACAGAAGTCTCCTACTTCCTTCAGTTTTTCACCTGCCAATTTGATCTCCATGGAGGTTTCTGATTTATTTCGTCTGCATTCCAGTATTTTTGTTTTACATTTATTAATTTTCATCATGAATTCTTTCCGTAAGACGGAGTCCATACCATTCAAAAACTCATTCAAATCCTCAGGCTTGTCGGCCAAGATGACGATGTCATCAGCAAATCGCAGAGTTGAAATTATTTCTCCTTGAATCTTCACTCCCACTTTAAATTTTTCTCTAATTTCCTTCATTGCTTGTTCAATGTAAAGATTGAAAAG
Source organism: Meconema thalassinum (assembly GCA_946902985.2). Lineage (NCBI taxonomy): Eukaryota > Metazoa > Arthropoda > Insecta > Orthoptera > Tettigoniidae > Meconema > Meconema thalassinum. Next base: position 182,259,066 of record OX336395.1, read on the forward strand.
TATGGGTGATAAGTTGCAGCCTTGCCTTACACCTTTCTGAATACCAGCTTCTCTTTCATGTCCTTCAACTCGAATGACTGCTGTCTGGTTTCTGTACAGATTGTGTATCACCCTCCTATCCCTGTACTTTATTCCAATCGATTTCAAAATGCCAAACAATTTAGTCCAATCAACGTTATCAAAAGCCTTTTCTAAGTCTACAAAAGCCATGAACGTTCTCTTATCTTTCCTTATTCTACCTTCCAAAATCAGCCTAAGACTTAGTACAGCTTCCCTTGTTCCTACATTTCTCCTGAAACCAAGTAGGGGGGGGGGGGGGGGTGAAAACTACCCCAAAATTGAAAAATTGATATCTTGGAAAATAAGAACCCTAAAATTAGGTGTGATGCTCAAAAAATTGGCCATTAAATACTCTTTTACCACGATTGGTTATTTTACCCCTAAAACAATGAATGCATATTTTACAGGGAATAAGGGGAAACCAATAATCAGATTTGGACACATGAGGTGTTATAAGACTCAGGGTGACAATCCCTTCTTGAATTTATTATTTACTTTTTGAAATTTTGACAAAGGGACTAACCACACATTTTGAAAATTTAGATTTTTAACTTTTGAATTTATTTTTATATTTTTTTAGTAGTGAGAGACAGTAATGGTTGTATTTAAACGAGCATGTCGCCGACCACGGTGGCCATGTCCAATGGATGAATCGATATTTTGTGAAGCATTGATTGAAGAAGGTCATGCGACGACTTGTTTTAAGAATATTTTTTATGATTTTTCCTATGATGCATGCATTTATTTAAATATCCCAAAACGGCAAGGTTACTGATTTGAAATTTTATAAACTAATAATGGGATTTGGACACATAAGGTGTCCTAGAACTTGACATGACGCTTTCTTTTTATGGCTTATGAATTTTCCCAAAAAGATTGAAAACAACAAGGTCATGGACTTTTGTTTCTCTGAATATATTGCAAACCCATAATGTTAGATATTTATGGTGAGTGATGAAACCTAGCTAGGTAGAGAAAGAATTATTGTAGGCTACACGTATGGTGACTGACAAGTCTTTAAACATTGAAACTTGTTTTTAAACATGACCGCAGTACATAGGGAGTATAGGTTTTAGGCATGACATGACGAACGGTGTGTACAAAATCAAATTTATTGATTCAAGAATTAAGAGTAGACTATCTTTAATTCATTGGTTAAAGAGGGTAGCTAAGAAAACCAGATGATGACTACACTGTACCAAACCGAAACAATACAATCCTTATTGGATGTCTAATGTTACTTGCTAACCATTTTGTTCTGCAGTGGCAAGCACTTTTGGCTCTTGCACTAGAGGTCTTAACTCGATTTTTAGCTTTAAGGCGTAGAACGAACCAAACTAAGAAATACGGTTATGGTGTTGCAGTGGTTAAGCTGGTTAGCCTTTGACTAAGGTAGACCAGGGTTTGATTTAAGGTTAATACGCATGTCAAAAACATATCAAAAAGCAGGGATAATGTTTTAAGTCTGATCTCACTTGTATTTTTTTTTCAAATTATTACCTGAATTACAAATACAAAGGTGGACTGAGTTCAATATGCAGTTAATGCAAGTAAGATTTTTGATTTGTTTTTGATTTTAGACTTTGGATTTTAGAATTTACATTTTAGCTTTTAGAATTTACAAAAAGACCAAACCATAATGTGATGACTTTTAATTTTCGGTAACTAATTATTAAAGAAAAACATAAGGATTTGTATTACTTGGAATTATGTTTTCTATACTATAATTTTTTTGGTTTTAGATTTTAGAAATTGGATATTGGATTTTAGATTTTAGCTAAAGACCAAACTAATATTGACTATTCATTAGACACTGGTATGTAAATAGAAAGATAATTAGACAATATGTTAAGATGAATTTTTAGGTGTTGACTGGCCTTGCAATAAGAATTGACTAACCAGACATGAGTTAACTACATACCAACGAAACACTTGGGCGACTATGCTTGTTATTGACCAGTGAGTAGGGTTTTAGAAAAACTGTTTGCTATTTTGGGTTATATACAACAAATGCATAGACCTACTGAGCAACTATGTTTGCAAAACAAGACATTATACCAGAGACGATTAGGATTCTTATGTAGCTCAGGCAAGGAAAGCATTTCTACAGAATTTGTGACATTGAATATAGATTTAGTATTAGGAAGTCATTTTTGAAGACCTTTGCCTGGAGCGTGACACTCTATGAAAATGAAACTTGAACTATTGGTGTAGCAGAAAAGTGGAAATTGAAGTGTTTGAAATGTGGTGTTACAGGAGAATGATGAAGATTAAATGGGTAAATAAGGTTACAAATAAAGAGGTATTAAGACAAGTGGGAGAGGAGTGATGTTTCTGGCAACTGCTAATGAAGTAAAGCGATAGGTTGGTAGGACACATACTAAACCACCCCGGAATAGCAAGCTTAGTTATGGAAGAAAGGGTTGAGGACAAGAACTGTAGGGGTAGACCAAGGTTATGATATGTAAAACAGATAGCATTGGATGTAGAGTGTGGTAGCTATATAGAGATGAAACGATTAGCTCAGGACAGGGAGTCATGGAGAGCTGTATTAAACCAGTCAAAGGGCTGAAGACTCAAACAACATGTAGAGCTTACCAAAATAATGTTGTGTTATGGTAAATGCTAGTCAACAAACAGTAATGCATTACTAAAACCCATGACACGATACCTGAGAGCTTTTCTAAAATTATTTTAAGATGCTTTTAACCCTATATTTAACACCCAGTTCTCAAGACTCATAACTACAACGTTATAGAAAAAAAAAAACTACATTCAAACACGAGCAAGTAGCTGAGTCAATGTACACTGGAAAATTTTGTAAACATTCAAGTGCACAAAACAAATTACATTATTAACTGTCAGGTTGGCCGAGTGGTTTGTATTTTCAATACAAAAAAGCAAGGATTTGAACCCCTTACCTGACATAACTCTTGCTTTAACATAGCTTAGCGATACTGTATTATTATGATACTCGATACACAAACCATAGATAGAGTGTATTGTTTAAGTCCACTCTCTCTTTCTAAACATAGCTAGAGACTGTCGATGGTTAACAATTGCATTAATAGTGGGAGGATGTAGTGATAGTAATTAAGAAAAAGCAGACAATAACCATAAAATATTTTTATTAAATTCATTTTTATAATAGATACACACTGAATACAACTCTCTCTGTTTACCATTGTTTGACATATTTTTTTTAAACACAACGCTTGTTGTAGATCCTTTTATAACTTTCTCCGGGTACTCTTGTTCTTAAAAACTAGGGAAGTCGCAATGGTTTTATAGACATAAAACCCTCATCCTCTTCTTTTTCATCATCCTCATCATCATCATCATCATCATCATCATTATGAATATTATCATAAAAATTATGATAGTCATTTTGACCATCATCATCATCATCATCATCATCCTCAACATCACTAGAACTATCCAATTTCTCTTGTTCCTTTTCCACCGAGACCTCTTGTAAAGTCTGCGTTGCTTTTAATAGTGTTAAGGGTTTCTTAGACGTTGACAACTGTCCTAACATGACTTTTTGAGGACATGATAAGTGATTTTGAACAAACACTGCACTATCTGGAGCAGCAATAATTCTCTCTTGGACTTGTTTTTTTTTTACCTTGGTTAGAGTATTTTGTCCATTTAAATGTGTATTAATTTGAGATTCACGATGATGCTCGTTTGAAGTAAGTACGTTAGAGTCCTTTGTTTTAATAATTCCTCGACACTAATCTAATAAGGTGGCGGCCATAGCTGGCGTGTGCGTGCGGGGGAACATACGATTACGTCAGCAAAACATCTCATCTAGAGTTTCAAATTTAGGATTGCGCCTTCTACCAATTGCGCCTATTATCAATAGCGTCTTCTACCAATTGCGCCTACTGTCAATTGAGCCTACTATTAATAGCGCCTACTACCAAACGCGCCTACTATCTATTGCACATACTACCAATCGCGCCTACTATCAATTGCGCCTACTACCAATTGCATCTACTAAGAATAGCTCCTACTACCAATTGCGCCTTCTGTCAATTGTGCCTACTACCAATCGCGCCTTCTACCAATCACGCCTACTACAAATTGCGCCTACTGTCAATTGCGCCTACTTTCAATAGCGCCTACTATCAATTACGCCCACTGTCAATTGTGCCTACTATCAATTGCGCCTACTACAAATCGCGCCCACTACCAATTGCGCCTACTACTAATCGCGCCCACTAATAATCGCGCCTACTGTCAATTGCGCCTACTCTCAATAGCGCCTACTATCATTTACGTCCACTACCAATCTCGCCTACTGTCAATTGCGCCTACTACCAATCGCGCCTACTATTAATTGTGCCTACTATCAATTGCGCCTACTACCAATCGCGCCTACTACCAATCGCGCCTACTGTTAATTCCGCCTACTACCAATTGCGTCTACTACCAATCACGCCTATTACTAATCGCGCCTACTACTACTAATCGCACCTACTATGAATCGCGCCTACTGTCAATTGCGCCTACTATCAATTACGTCCACTACCAATTGGGCCTACTGTCAATTGCGCCTACTAATAATTGTGCCTACTATCAATTGCGCCTACCATCAATTACGCCTACTATCAATTGCGTTGCGTATGAATAGCGCCTGCTATCAATTACACCTGGTAAAAATCGCTTCTAGTAAAAATCACGCTCAGTATAAATCATAATCAGTATAAAACGCGCCCAGTATCAAACGCGTCTACTAATCGTACCTACTAAAATTGAGCGTGCTATTAAACGCACCCTGTATACATTGCTCCTACTAACCATGGCTCCTATCAATTACAGTCAATAAGAACCATAATCACTATAAATTGTGTTCAGTATAAATATTGACATTGACCAATGTGTGTGTAAATCACTTGTAGTCTAAAAATTGTTCATGTAATTATTATTCCTGACAGTAATTTGAAAATTCCACCTTTAAAAAATATCAATCCACTTCATTTATTTTACTGTTATTATTACTAAAGTGACTTTACTAAAATTAAATTCATGTGTATTAGTAAATATGGAAGTCTAAACAACCAGCCATGGTAAGCCATGTGTCTACTATAAAGGGTATACATATACCGGTATTCTAAAAACAACCAATAAAGATGGAACTGTTATTTGGCGATGTTCAAAACAACGATCTAAAAAGTGTCGAGGAATGATTAAAACAAAAGACTCCAACGTACTTACTTCAAACGAGCATCATTGTGAATCTCAAATTAATACACATTTAAATGGACAAAATACTCTAACCAATGTATAAAAGCAAGTCCAAGAAAAAAATATTGCTGCTCAAGGTAGTGCAATGTTTGTTCAAAATCACTTATCATGTCCTCAAAAAGTCATGTTAGGACAGTTGTCAACGTCTAAGAAACCCTTAACACTATCAAAAGCAACGCAGACTTTCAAGAGGTCTCAGTGGAAAAGGAACAAGAGAAATTGGATAGTACTAGTGATGTTGAGGATGATGATGATGATGATGATGATGATAATGATGGTCAAAATGACTATCATAATTTTGAAGACAATATTCATAATGATGATGATGATGATGAAGAGGATGATGAAAAAGAAGAGGATGAGGGTTTTATGTCTATAAAACCATTGCGACTTCCCTAGTTTTTAAGAACAAGAGTACCCGGAGAAAGTTATAAAAGGATCTACAACAAGCGTTGTGTTTAAAAAAAATATATGTCAAACAATGGTAAATAGAGAGAGTTGTATTCAGTGTGTATCTATTATAAAATGAATTTAATAAAAATATTTTATGGTTATTGTCTCCTTTTTCTTAATTACTATCACTACATCCTCCCACTATTAATGCAATTGTTAACCATCGACAGTCTCTAGCTATGTTTAGAAAGAGAGAGTGGACCTAAACAATTCACTCTACCTATGGTTTGTGTATCGAGTATCATAATAATACAGTATCGCTAAGCTATGTTAAAGCAAGAGTTATGTCAGGTAAGGGGTTCAAATCCTTGCTTTTTTGTATTGAAAATACAAACCACTCGGCCAACCTGACAGTCAATAATGTAATTTGTTTTGTACACTTGAATGTTTACAAAATTTTCCAGAATACATTGACTCAACTACTTGCTCGTTTTTGAATGTAGATTTTTTGTTTTTTCTATAACGTTGTAGTTAAGAGTCTTGAGAACTGGGTGTTTAATATAGGGTTAAAGGAATCTTAAAATAATTTTAGAAAAGCTCTCAGGTATCGTGTCATGGGTTTTAGTAATGCATTACTGTTTGTTGTCTAGCATTTACCATTACACAACATTATTTTGGTAAGCTCTATATGTTGTTTGAGTCTTCAGCCCTTTGACTGGTTTAATACAGCTCTCCATGACTCCCTGTCCTGAGCTAATCGTTTCATCTCTATATAGCTACCACACTCCACATCCAATGCTATCTGTTTTACATATTATAACCTTGGTCTACCCCTACAGTTCTTGTCCTCAACCCTTTCTTCCATAACTAAGCTTGCTATTCCTGGGTGTCTTAGTATGTGTCTTACCAACCTATCGCTTTACTTCATTAGCAGTTGCTAGAAACATCTCTCCTCTCCCACTTGACTTAATACCTCTTTATTTGTAACCTTATTTACCCATTTAATCTTCATCATTCTCCTGTAACACCACATTTCAAACACTTCAATTTCCACTTTTCTGCTACACCGATAGTCCAAGTTTCATTTTCATAGAGTGTCACGCTCCAGTCAAAGGTCTTCAAAAGTGACTTCCTAATACCTAAATCTATATTCAATGTCAACAAATTCTGTAGAAATGCTTTCCTTGCCTGAGCTACATAAGAATCCTAATCGTCTCTGGTATAATGTCTTGTTTTGCAAACATAGTTGCTCAGTAGGTCTATGCATTTGTTGTATATAACCCAAAATAGCAAACAGTTTTTCTAAAACCCTACTCACTGGTCAATAACAAGCATAGTCGCCCAAGTGTTTCGTTGGTATGTCGTTAACTCATATCTGGTTAGTCAATTCTTATTGCAAGGCCAGTCAACACCTAAAAATTCATCTTAACATATTGTCTAATTATCTTTCTATTTACATACCAGTGTCTAATGAATAGTCAATATTAGGTTGGTCTTTAGCTAAAATCTAAAATCCAATATCAAATTTCTAAAATCTAAAACAAAAAAAAAAATATAGTATAGAAAACATAATTCCAAGTAATACAAATTCTTATATGTATTTCTTTAATAATTAGTTACCGAAAATTAAAAGTCATGACATTATGGTTTGGTCTTTTTGTAAATTCTAAAATCTAAAATGTAAATTCTAAAATCTTAAGTCTAAAATCAAAAACAAATCAAAAATCTTACTTGCATTAACTGCATATTGAACCCAGTCCACCTTTGTATTTGCAATGCAAGTAATAATTTGAAAAAATACAAGTGTAATCAGTCTTAAAACATATCCCTGCTTTTTGATATGTTTTTGGCATACGTATTGTACAGTCCCCCAGGGGTCTGCATCCCCTGGAAGCCACCCTCCATCATCTATCAAAACCATCCCTAACTGGCAAATCTCATAAGTCCAGAACAACATCTTTCACACAGCAAGGGCAGCTAACCAACCTGGAAGGCTTGCCAAACACTTGCATCACACCATAAACAGCTACACATAACTATCTGGGGCAGCTATGCCAGTGGAATGCTGACAGCACAACAGCATAACCTATAAGAAGGACCTTAATGAGGACAGGTCCTACTCTCTACTATCTGTCATACAGTGCGTATCGCCGAAGGCTCTGCAGGCTGCTATCTCCAGGTGAGCATCAGTGAAGTGTTCAGAGTTCCTATATTTTGTAACCTACCCCACAGACTTGTACACATAATTTGCACTATTGTTCGCACTTCCCTAAAAGGTACATACTATTTCATACATCACTGACCAATAAACACTTGGTCAGTAAACTACACCTTGTACTCGTAATTACACGCCTCTTCACATCCTAACGCCCTTCCTGTATTCCGTCACGAGTAAGCGTGACAGTAGTAGCCAAATAGTTGCTAGCTCAAGCTTCATCGCACTTCCTGCAGCGACCCGACTGTCTAAACAGCGAGTCGCCAACACAGCTGACGCCGCACGTCGGTTATATAACTCTCTCTCCAACCAGCTGATAGGCTAGTACATTAACCTGTACACAGAGGTTCATCCCCCGAATCACACTTACGTCTTTATAGGAGCATCCCCTAGCATCCTAACACTAAACAACACTCTACACTGGTCAGCTTACCCAGCTACGGGAAGCTACCCCCTCCTAGGCATTACCTTATAATTTAGTACATTAACACATCCGTTTTAGATCTAACTACCCCCCAACTAAGGGATCTAAAACAGTATTAACCTAAAATCAAACCCTGGTCTACCTTAGTCAAAGGCTAACCAGCTTAACCACTGCACCACCATAACCGTCTTTCTTAGTTTGGTTCGTTCTACGCCTTAACGCTAAAAATCGAGTTAAGACCTCTAGTGCAAGAGCCAAAAGTGCTTGCCACTGCAGCACAAAATGGTTAGCAAGTAACATTAGACATCCAAAAAAGATTGTATTGTTTCGGTTTGGTTCAGTGTAGTCACCATCTGGTTTTCTTAGCTACCCTCTTTAACCAATCAATTAAAGATAGTCAACTCTTAATTCTTGAATCAATAAATTTGATTTTGTACACACCGTTCGTCATGTCATGCCTAAAACCTATACTCCCTATGTACTGCGGTCAGGTTTAAAAACAAGTTTCAAGGTTTAAAGACTTGTCAGTCACCATACGTGTAGCCTACAATAATTCTTTCTCTACCTTGCTATGTTTCATCAAGCACCATAAACATCTATCATTATGGGTTTGCAATATATTCAGAGAAACAAAAGTCCATGACCTAGTTGTTTTCAATCTGTTTGGGAAAATTCATAAGCCATAAAAAGAAAGCGTCATGTCAAGTTCTAGGACACCTTATGTGTCCAAATCCCATTATTAGTTTATAAAATTTCAAATCAGTAACCTTGCCGTTTTGGGATATTTAAATAAATGCATACACCATAGGAAAAATCATAAAAAATATTCTTAAAACAAGTCGTCGCATGACCGTCTTCAATCAATGCTTCACAAAATATCGATTCATCTATTGGACATGGCCACCGTGGTCGGCGACATTCTCGTTTAAACACACCCGGTACTGTCTCTCACTACTAAAAAATATAAAAATAAATTCAAAAGTTAAAAATCTAAATTTTCAAAATGTGTGGTTAGGCCCTTTGTCAAAATTTCAAAAAGTAAATAATAAATTCAAGCAGGGATTGTCACCCTGAGTCTTATAACACCTCATGTGTCCAAATCTGATTATTTGTTTCCCCTTATTCCCTGTAATATATACATTCATTGTTTTAGGGGTAAAGTAACCAATCGTGGTAAAAGAGTATTTAATGACCAATTTTTTGAGCTATCACACCTAATTTTAGGGTTCATATTTTCCAAGATATCAATTTTTCAATTTTGGGGCAGTTTTCACCCCCTACTCTTTTTCATCAAAAACAAAAGATTTTAGGTTCATTTATCATTTTTAGGTGTTTAACACCTTTTTCCCTGTAAAATCACCATTCACTGTTTTAGGGGTGAAATGACTATCGTGGTAAAAGCATATCTTATGACCTATTTTTAAAGCTATCACACATAATATTAGGGTTCCTAGTTTCCAAGATATCGATTTTTCAATTGGGTGCGGGTGGGGGATAGATTAACCCCCCAAAGGGGGACATCGCCCCAATTGCTAGGACCTCTCATACAAGACACTAGCATGATTGGTTCGCGAGATATTAACAACAGTGTAGTTAGGCCCTTTGTCAATATTTCAAAAATACTTTCTAAAAGGGGGCTTCATCCCAAGTCCTACAATACCTCATACAAGTTCCTAGCCTTATTGGTCCGTGAGACATTAACAACAACAAAACAATTAGTTAAGCCCTTTGTCACAATTTGGATAAATTCATGGGCCAGTCCATAGGGATCAGTCCAAAGGGGCCGGTCAAAAGGGATTAGTCAGAAGAACCTGTCAACAGGGACCCATCAACTAGGACTTGTCAACAAGGACCCGTCAACAATGACCTGTCAAATATGACCTGTCAACAGGGGCCCGTCAACAAGGACCCGTCCACAGGGACTCGTCAACAATGACCCGTCCACAGGGACTCGTCAACAATGACCCGTCCAGAGGGACTTGTCAGCAATGACCCGTCAACAGGGACCAGTCCAAAGGGACAAATCTACAGGTATGAATCAAAAGGGGTTATCGCCTCAAGGCCTTACATGTCCTCATTGCTTGTTGGTTTGCCTATCGACAAGCGCCGCTTGGAATACTTTTTGATCACCCCTCGTGGGTTGGGTTAGGTTAGGTTACACTACAGCCGCCATCTAAAAAAATCCCACCCTCTTACAAAAACTATGAGTGGGCATGCGTAGAAACAAAAAACAAGCAAGTTAAATCATAGTGGCTTTCCACCGTACACATGTCTCTTGTGTGGTACAACGTATATTTCCATATTGGCATTCAAAATCTCACATGTTGCACTTGAAAAGCGAGATTTGCTTAAAAAAATAATACAATTTCACCCCCTATTAGGGTTAGGTTTTATTTTGGAGTGGAAATGTGTTATCCAAAGGAAAGGGGGTGTCAGCCCGAGTTCAACAACACTCATCCGTCAAAATCCGACCATGCGTTTGAGAGATATCGCGCCATCGCCATCTTGTGTGGAGGAGTGTGGAGCTGGAGGGTTTTGAACTCTTCCAAAACCACTACTGGGGATGTATTTCGTCATCAGATTTACTGACAACTTCCATGTGATCCAGACTTTGATTATTCTTTCATGAAGTTGGTATATTGTTGTTTAACGAGGGGTTCCTTCTTGAATTTGCTCTCGATAGCAAAGATGGCTTTTCGAGCTTTAGGTTGAGAATTAATATGTTTTGGAGGATTGAGTAGTCTTGGCATTTGAACTATGAATCGGCCTTCGGGTGAACGAGTAGTAGTGGAAATGAAAAGTTGCTCCCAGAATTCGTTTTCTGAGGATGTTAAGCTGGGGGAGTCAATATTTTCTTGTTTCCTGAACTGTTCTAAATCAGTACTCACAAAATGACATTGCGACACAGGTTGGGGGGAATAATGGGGGAGTTGACCAGTAACAATCCACCCAAAATTAGTGTCTCTGGCAAACACGTTGGAAGATAATTGACGAATTTGCTTGCGAAGGCAATTCTAGAAAACATTGGCACTAAAATTATGTCAATAGGACCTTGGATATTAAACCGAGGATCGGCAAACCTTAAGTGGGAAGGAATAGTTAAACAGGAAGTGTCAACAGAGTGACTAGGAGTATCTTCGCCAACACTGTTAAGAACGAGACAATTTAGTTTGAAAAAATTATTTCTATGACAAGTGTCCTTTATAGTTAATTTTGAGAATTGCAAAGCTTGTGATTATAAGCTGTTAATGCCTGATACGTTGGTAGAAGTGGAGGTTACTGGAAGACCAAGTTTTTCGATTAAATAATTGGAGACAAAATCATGGGTCGCCGCTGAGTCGAGGAGACCAGGGGCACGGACCCAGTTGCCAGATTTATCTTGAACCTCAATTTGAACAGTGGACAATAGTACTTGAGCACTACGCAAGGACTTGGCGTTTTGAATAAAAGATGAAGGATTAGGATTGTTAGTATTATCACTTTTTTGAGAAGTGGAAGCTGCTGATGACCTCGATTGATCATGACGATGCAATAAAGTGTGATGCGCTCTTTCACAATGAAGACCGAGTCTAGTGGACTTGCAATTAGAAGCGGAATGTTTACGTGAACGACAATTAAAGCAGTACTTGTTTTGAGATACGAATTTCCTTCTGTCATCCACTGATAGCTCTTTGAAAGTTTTGCATATGTATAAAGCGTGAGAATCTTTGCATAGTATGCACTTCAATGGTTCATTAAAACTTTTACGGGGTTTAACTTGGGTACTTAATGCAAAAGAACCAGCGGTACGGCGTTCAATGGATCTAGTTTGGTAACCAGTGGCGTTTGACCTAGATTTAGAAGAACTAGACCCAGGTTTTTGAGTACTAGACCCTGCATATTCGCTTTTAGATTTAGGTGACATAGATTCACGTTGAGAATTTGGAGAGGCGGGTTCACTTTGGTTTGATAAGGTGGTTAAAAGTTGACATCTAGTATTTATAAAGGTGACTAAATGTTCATAAGAGTAATCATCATTATTAGAAAGTTCAATTTCCCAAGCTTTGAGAGTAGCAGTATCAACTTTCGTAACCACTAAATGTATTAAGAACGTGTCCCAATGGTCAGTGGGCTGATCCAATTGGGATAATGCTTTAACATGAAGTTGTGTCGTTTCGATGAGAGTACGCAATCTTGTGACGTCATTATGCTATGAAGAGGGCAAGTTGAATAAGGCCTTCATGTGGCGCTGAATACGTAAACGTAAATTGCCATATCTTTCCTTCAATAAGTTAGAGGCAATGGGGTAGTTTTCGGCGCTTGATGGGAGTGCTTCAACTAACTGCAGTGCTTGATCGCGGAGAATTGATTTTAAATTTGTTAAAACCACAATCTATTACCTTAGCTTAAAAGAGCTAAATTGTTCTTAGCTCAAATTAAATTTTACGTCTAATAATTGTTAATTTTCACTAGGTCTATCAGTTGTTAAATAAATTCTTTATTGTCTTCCGATTATCTCTCTTGCTAGAATCACGGTTGTTTATAGCCTTTTCGCTTGCTATCAGGGCATTCAACTCTTTGGTGCTCTACCTAACCAATTTAACAAAATGTTATACTAAATTGTAATCTTTTGTAATTAACCTAACAGGTTGAAAACTTTTCAATCATACGCTTGCTCAATAACTCTTGTAAGTGGTTTGTAAAAATAGGGGTATCAGACTTCCAATTTGTTAAAACCACAATCTATTTCCTTAGATTAAAACAGCTAAATTGTTCTTAGCTCAAAGCTAGTGAAGTAGCTAAAATGTGTGGGGACCTGTCTGCGGCTAACGGGGAGTGCAGCGAGAGCTCGGGTCGCCTGTGAGCAATCGCTAAGTGCTCTTTCCCTCCCGAGCAGATATGCCGGTACTATGGGGAAGTATGATACTCTAGCAAGGCCAGGTATGCCAAAAGGAAAGAACCTAGACAAGTTTACTTCCAAAGGGTAAGATTTTAGAAAGCCTTTCGAAATGCTAGAAGACTTTGAATTTGTCGTGATAATTTTGTTTCTAGACACTTTGACCTCTGACAGAACGGCAGAATGTCCCCAGAGTGGGAAGCGATAAAGCAACTTTATTCCTTTTAGAAATCGTTTTATTATTATTAATACGAACTTCAAGAATGTACCAATTGTTGCATCCAAAGCAGGCTAAACTCGTACCCACGCAGGATGCTGACTAAAAGTTTAGAGCAGAGGAAAACCTCAGGCGTAACTTAAACAAAACCAAAATTTTGAAATTAGACCACAAGTCAGAGAAAATCTCTACAAGCAGGAAGCTGGCGGAGCAAGCTATACTTGCCTCAATGGTTTGCTAGAATTAGCCAAGATAGCTAAAATAAATTTTTATAAATGTTGTTATTGGAAGTTTCGTTTTAAACGCAACAAGTAGTAAAGTTTTATTGATTCAGAGATTGCCTTTTTTATTTTGAAATAAGCAATAATTTTGGGAGGAGAATCAGGGAAGAGAAGGTCCTGCCTAACCGCGATTCTAGCAAGAGAGATAAAGCGGGAAACAATAAACAATTTATTTAACAATTGATAGACTTTGCTAAAATTAACAATTGAAATGAAAATCCACAGCCTGCTTCCAGTCTCCGACCGGGTCAGGAATGGAGTGAATGAAGCCCCCATCTAGCGGCGAGGATATGAACTGTGCCGGCTGCCGAGGCCTGACGCACTCCTCTCGGGCAATGATTAAATGAATGACAAATGAAATGATAGTGGAGAGTGTTGCTGGAATGAAATCTTGACAGGGAAAACCGGAGTACCCGGAGAAAAACCTGTCTGCCTCCGTTTTGTCCAGCACAGATCTCACATGGAGTGACCGGGATTTGAACCACGGACCCAGCGGTGAGAGGCCGGCGTGCTGCCGCCTAAGCCACGGAGGCTATTGCTAAAATTAACAATTATTAGATGTAAAATTTAATTTTAGCTAAGAAAAATTTAGCTGTTTTAATCTAAGGAAATAGATTGTGGTTTTAACAAATTGGAAGTCTGATACCCCTATTTTTACAAACCACTTACAAGAGTTATTGAGCAAGCGTATGATTGAAAAGTTTTCAACCTGTTAGGTTAATTACAAAAGATTACAATTTAGTATAACATTTTGTTAAATTGGTTAGGTAGAGCACCAAAGAGTTGAATGCCCTGATGGCAAGCGAAAAGGCTATAAACAACCGTGATTCTAGCAAGAGAGATAATCGGAAGACAATAAAGAATTTATTTAACAACTGATAGACCTAGTGAAAATTAACAATTATTAGACGTAAAATTTAATTTGAGCTAAGAACAATTTAGCTCTTTTAAGCTAAGGTAATAGATTGTGGTTTTAACAAATTGGAAGTCTGATACCTCTAATTGTACAAACCGCTTACAAGAGTTATTGAGCAAGAGTATGATTGAAAAATTTTCAACCTGTTAGGTTAATTACAAAATATTACAATTTAGTATAACATTTTGTTAAATTGGTTAGGTAGAACACCAAGAAGTAGAATGCCCTGATGGCAAGCGAAAAGGCTATAAACAAATAGATTAAATTCCTGATCGTAACAGGAGGAAAAGGGAAAATTACAAGTTTAATAATTAGAAAGTTGACAATTCCTGAGCTAGCAGGATAAAAAAAAAAGATTAATAAGTAGTTTCTATAACTACTAATATTTAAGCGGAATTTAAAGAATTACAAATTCTGATGGAGCAGGTCACACTTTGTGAAGCCTGGATTATACAAATTAGATAACAATTTTATAATTGGAAAAAAGTAGAACTCCCTAGTTTTAGAGGGGAAAAACAATACATATTAAAATGTGGGCTATAGCCACATATATTGAAGCAGAGTGAATAAATTGTAAATGGAACAAAAGGGGAAGGGCGCTTAATTTTAAGCCAGGCCTCATCGAGAATTACTAAATAATTAAATTTGTTAGTAAAAGGTGTTTGGGGAAAAGGAGATACCGATTATAGTTCTGGCCAATTTTTAATGCTCTCAATCGAACGCGGTGCGGTAGATAGTTGAACGGACACTGTTTTGAACTAAAGTTTGTGGATAGGTGTTAAGATTTTCACTATTGTAGCACTGAAAGTTCATAGAACAAGAGAAACGTAATTGCAGTTTATGGAGATTCTTGGTTGAATTTAATGATGTTTTGTGCGTTGAGCAAGTTTTATATTGCAATGGATAGTTCCAGCTAACTTAAGTTTTTCAACAATGTGACTGTATTGGGCGTATTGCTTCACGGTTTGATGTTTTATGGCAAATTCCAAAACTGTAATGACAGTTAGATGGAGTGGTAGAAATCCCTCGAAGGCAAGTTAAGTTATAGAAAGTTATTAATGAGGTTTGACAAAAATCCCACGGTGAGAGAAAGAATCTCGTTTATATCATACTAGAAGTATGTTCGAAAATAAGCTTTCGTTATCTTGAGCATGACAGAAAATCCCGCGGTGGCCGTTATTGCACAATATTAGAAAATCAGAATAAATCCATTGAAGCTTTGCAGTTTAGATTAAAAACTCATTAAAATGTTTAAAATCACTGTACTTAACTTTGCATGTTGAGCAGGCGATGTTTCCTGGTAACCATTATATTAAAAATCAGACATGGCTTCGATTTTAAAATTGCCTCATGGAGACAGGAGGCTGGCCTCTAAGAGGGAGCACAAAACTGTTCAATTGACGACTAGACTAGAAGTGCGAGCGAGCAAAAACGCACACGACAGAGCTAGGTAGGCAAGGGGAAGAGGGAAGGGAAACAAAAGCTTATGACAGAATGGGAAACATTGAAAAAATAAACACCCTTATACAAAAAAAAGTTATTCTTCAAGGAGCAGTGTCTTCAAGGAGATGTTAGCTGACGACGAAGACCACGCCTGGTGGATCGGTGTCTAAGTCTTCTTGACTCGAGGAGTTTGAAGAACTTCAGCGGGTAGCCGCAAGATGCCGCTAGGTAGATTCCATATAAGATACACGTCTAGAACAAACTTAAAAAACAACTTAGGCACCTGGAATGAGAGAGATAGAATACAGAGGGTCGCTAATGGTGTCTGTAAGAAAGGAAATTAAATAGATAAAGTTAAGGAAAAAGGCAAAGAGCAGGAAGAGCTAACTCTGACTAGACGTGTATTCCAAAGAATACACCAGCAGGGTTGTGGGAACGGTCAAAAGCGAGTAGGCAATAACTTGCCAGCTCCACACTGTTGGATTAAGGTTTCTTCCCAGCAATTCTTGAACCTAAAATATAACTCAACATATTTAACTCTCCTGAGAAATACTAGAAAAATATTCTATACATGTAGTGTAAAGGAAAACAATGAATAAAATCTGCAAGGAAGTCCACATTGAGGGCTGTTGTAGAGCTTCCCTTGTTGGAGGAAGAGTCGCAAGTTCAAACTGAGAAGTCAGAGCTTGGCGCGCAATGGTCATCTGGTACAGACGATGTCAAGGATAATCGATATTCTCCAATTCATTTCCTCCAGGATACAGTGCCCTCATGAACTTTTCTCCAAAGTGCAAACTTCTTCCCGACTCGCAGATGGATTTGTGTATGTTTTGACAATTTCATCCCGAAGATCCACACTTTCTTGAAGCAATTTGTAAGCCTTCTTCTTCTCCTTCCCGTAGATTGCAGATGTTTTATCACCACCTGAGACAGCATGGGAGTACAGCAAGCAGTTCTACATGTCACCTATTTCATCTTGAATAGCACCAATATCGTACAGCTTTCCAGGGCACTTGGAAGTCCCAGGGTGCAGCATGAAGACATCTCCCGTCTGACGCCTAGCAATCAGCATTGCTAGAAGATCGATATCGTTACCGACTACAACTGCAGACTTCCCCAAGCTCTCTATCTCCAAAGTAGTGTGCAGGATGAGAGGATCGGCGTCCCCAGTTGCCTGGTATACTCGAACTTTTACAGCTTCAAATCTTGAAACAAGTACATCAATAAATCGAGATTTGTCTCTCCTGTTCGTCAGAAAGTCCGCCGGTGATGCTGTCGATGTCGAATGTTTGGTAAAGTCGATATCAATACAGGTCCTTCTTGCAGCGCAACGCCTATGTTCCGCTTCTTTCGTAGTTGGCTGGCCATTGTATCCGTCGAAAACAGCAACTGCAGATGGGTATCGAGTCATAACGTGGCTGACGTAAAGGTCGCGAATTTCTCCGTATGTTGCCAGTCGAGGCCAACTAACAGCGTACATGAGATAGCCTCCGTCAATGACATACGTGGTCTCGGGACAAAGTTGATCTCCAATTTCTGAGTGCTTAAAAGGGACGCAAACGCTGACTTGTTCGTTTTGCGCATTGAACAACTGTCAAAAAGAGAGGGTGGATTTGGCGCCAGCTCATAATTAAAGTACTCCGCTTTTTCAGTTTCGTTTTTTGAAACACACACTATTCTCATAAATAGCTGACTCGAGTTTACGGGCGTTACTTCATTTCTGATCGCCACGGTACCGTCTGCTAAACGTGCAAACAAATTCTAATCTAAAAATTAAAATTTTCCCTTTGTTTTTTGTTACAAAGTACCCCAAAAGCAGAGAAAACATTGCTTATAGTACTATTTGTGGAATCTGCATGTTTTTATCGTTCATTTGATACCTTTTTTTGTTTACCTACGTAGAGTTGTTTGGTGTTTACTCCCGTCCGGTAATACCAACTTACCTTCGGGTTAAATTTGTGCGTCAAGAGTGCGTCAGGCCTCGGCAGCCGGCACAGTTCATATCCTCGCCGCTAGATAGGGGCTTCATCATTCCATTCCTGACCCGGTCGGAGACTGGAAGCAGGCTGTGGATTTTCATTTCATAATGTTTCTATGTGCGCTCCCTTTGTTCGTCACTTGTTCTAGGGCGACCGGGGGACTTCTTCTCGTCAACACTGCCAGTTTCCTGAAACGGTTCATACCAACGTCTAATGCTATTAGCATGGGGGACGGGAGTGAACTCTACCATAAACACGTCAGTAAGTGCTTTGATGAATTGTAACAGATATAAACTCCTCACACAACAATACACACTTTGCTTTCTGCTGAACTATCACCATCGCAATCACACTCACTACTGAAACAGTGGTGTGGCGACTTCCTTTCGCACACTCATTCTTCGTATCGGCTGAAGATCAAGGACGGAGTACAGTCACATCTAAAACT
The DNA here is from genome assembly GCA_946902985.2 of Meconema thalassinum. NCBI lineage: Eukaryota > Metazoa > Arthropoda > Insecta > Orthoptera > Tettigoniidae > Meconema > Meconema thalassinum. Next base: position 182,277,571 of record OX336395.1, read on the forward strand.
AAAACTCGATGAGTTCCTGATTAGTTTTTAGTTTGAATTATTGATTTATCTCACTTACAACGGGAGATATAAATTTTTGAAATTGCTGCAACCTTTTCCGGTGACCCTGTATTTTTGAACAGCTTAACTTAATATTTTATTTTCAATTCAGTCTTCTTCTTTCGAACCCCATGATTTTCGTTTTCTTTGTGTTTGTTTTTAGCCTGAACTTCTCTAAAGTGTTGTTTAGCATACCGAGCATCATACCGAGCATCTTAGTCATTTTGTGCTCTGAATCAGCTGCCAAAGCAATATCATCTGCAAAGCGATAATGGTTACTTGGTTATATTACTGCTTTTCTCCTTAACGGTGAGATGAATATTGGGAATTTCACACCAGAGGTCCGAACACTTTTACCATAAATCTATACTGTGCTATATATAAAAATGAGATGCTGTGTATCTGTGTGTCTGCGTAATACTCAATCACGCATGAAACACTGGTCCGATTTACATTACATTTTAGCTGATTTACCTGGTTAACATGTTGGCTACTTTTCATTTCGATACTTTGCACTATTTAAAGTTTACACCCTTTGGTTTCAAACTTTCATTTTTCCGTTTCAAGTAAAAAGAGAACGCTAAGAAATAGCAAACTTTTGATGGGATATAAGAGGTTTAAAATTTAATTTTCTATCCGAAAGGTCCTGATCACTTTTCGTGTATCTCCAACGGTTAGCGAATAAAACCTAAATTTGTGCTATAAAACACGGTCAACACAGAGCGGTGTAGTTGGACAAAATGTTCCATCCTTACTGTACTCTCCCTCCGCGCAGCACCTCGCCTATCTCCTGTTTTATATGTCGCCTTTACATTTTAATTTATTTATGACCCGTAGTGGAGCACGGTTACTTCAGCTAGTTATTAATAAATCACACCCTTGGCTTGGGAGGCCCGGCTTAAGTACTCAAGGGCTAAAATGGCACTCACAAACGGATACTAACATAATGGCAACTGATAAGTGGAATATTTTTGGGCAGGGAAGAGGAAAGATAGTGCCACACCCATTTCACTTCCATCCCTCTGGCTCAATCAGTGAGTATTAAATTAGGGCAGTGGCATAACTACGGGGGGAGGTTGATTAGGGGAATCAACCCCCCCCCCCCCAACCGAAGTCAAATATTTAAAAAGACCGAAATTTGATGAAATTTTAATAAAATAAAAATCTATTCTCGGATTGTTGACAAACGATGGGATTATGTAAGTTTATAATGTGAGAAGATTTATTTTTACTCGTGTAAAATATTTAGTGTTAGGCACATTGAGTGTTGCAAATGTTATCGCGATCAAACATGAAGGTTTTCTTTCATTGGTTGCCTTATTTTGCCCACTGCACAAAGCAAAAAATAGCACATGACCAAAACAGAAAGCGAAAAAGCAAAATTCAATAAAAAATCAAAAGCACAAAATTAATACAAGAACAAAAACCACAAAGCATAGAGCAAATCTCAAAAGAAAGCAAAAGCAAAAACGTATACAAAAACAAGAAACACAAAGCGAAAAGTAAAAGCAGGAATAAAATAAAAAAAACTCAGAGCAAAATTCAAAAGCAGAAAACAAACAGAAAAACAAAGTAAAAAACAAAATTCAAATTAAAAGAAAAAAGCTAAAGCATAAAAAAATCACAAATCAAAAAGCAAAATTCAAAAACAAAAGCAGAATAAAAACACAAATCACAAAAAAAAAATCAAAGCAAAAAGCAAAATTCTGAAAATTAAAAGCAGAAAACAAATGCAAAATGAAAAAACAAAACACGAAGCAAAGTGCAAAATTCGAAAACAAATTCGAAAGCAGAAAACAACCACAAAAAATTAAATAACAAAAGCAAAAGCAGAAAACAATCACAAAACCAAAAACAAAAGCACAAAGCAAAAGGAAAAATTCCAAAACAAAAGCAAAAGCAGAAAACAAACAGAAAACTGAAAACACAAAGCAAAGAGCAAAATTCAAAAGAAAGGAAAAGCAGAATACAAATACAAAGAAACAAGCACCAAGCAAAAAGCAAAATTTGAAAAAACTTACGAAGAAAACAAACAGAAAACCGAAAACACAAAGGAAAAAAAAGAAGCATAACGACAAAAAGTCACAAATCAAAAATCAAAATTCAAAAATTACAGTTAGTTTGAAAATCTAGACGTTATATCATTTCAAATGACGCATTCTACAAATGCTACACATGTTAGAAAGGCTCAGGAGGGCTTCTTGCTTCGCTCGAAATCCCAGGACTCATTCCTTAAGCTTCCCGCGCGGGTACCTCTTTAAGGGCCACCCTGTATTTGAGTCTGACATCTTTTTCAACTCTTTATGAGTCACCCATTATTTGAATCTGATATCTTGCAAATCACTCTAAGGGTCATCCTGTATTTGAATTGAATCTAATATACTGTACACCTCGTTAAGTGTCACCCTGTAATTTGCTCCGACATCCTGCACACCTCTTTAGGAGGCACCCTGTATTCTTATTTGGCATCTTGTATATCTCTTTAGAAGTCACCCTGTATTCTTATGGGACATCTTGTACACCTCTTTAGGAGTCACCCTGTATTCTTGTCTGACATCTTGTGCACCTCTTTAGGAGTCACCCTTTATTCTTCTCTGCCATCTTGTACACCTCTTTAAGAGTCACCTTGTTTTCTATCTGGCATCTTGTAAATCTCTTTAGGAGTCACTCTGTATTCTTATATGGCATCTTGTACTGTATTTTGCTCTGATATCCTGCACATCTCCTTAGGAGGCACCCTGTATCCTTGTTTGACATCTTGTGCACCTCTTTAGGAGTCACCGTGTATTCTTCTCCGCCATTTTGTACACCTCTTTATGAGTCACCTTGTATTCTTATCTGGCATCTTGTATATCTCTTTAGGAGTCACCCTGTATTGTTATCTGGCATCCTGTACTGTATTTTGCTCTGACATCCTGCACTCCTCTTTAGGAGGCACCCTGTATTCTTATATGGCATCTTGTATATCTCTTTTGAAGTCACCCTGTATTCTTGTGTGACATCTTGTGCACCTCTTTAGGAGTCACCCTGTATTCTTGTCTGTCACCTTGTTCACCTCTTTAGGAGTCACCCTGTATTCTTCTCTGCCATCTTGTACACCTCTTTAAGAGTCACCTTGTATTCTTGTCTGGCGTCTTGTATATCTCTTTAGGAGTCACCCTGTATTCTTATCTGGTATCTTGTACACCTCTTTAGGAGTCACCCTGTATTCTTTTCGCTTCGCTCAAAGCCCCAGGTCGCTCGACGCCCCAGGACTTTTTCAACAGACTCCATTAACCATTAGCTTCTGCTTCCCGCGTGGCTGCATGACGTCACGCACTAGCTTCCCGCATGGCTGCATGATGTCACTTCCCGCGCGGCTGCATGACGTCACTTCCGTCTCCGTAACGCATAACTTTAGACTCAAGCATAACGACGAAGTCGACAAGATCATTTGAAATGACAAAAACAAAAGCAGGAAACAAACACTAAACAAAAAACTGCTACTGCATGTCATACTATGTTTAATGGTTTTTCTAACTGTAGTTTTCCCAGGAAAATCTCGTTCACATTTTCCTCCTTTACGGCCACCATTGTCGTTGTTTGTTATTAATATGCCTATAGAGTGCCAACATAACCGCTGTTCAACCACTGCAATATTGATGTGGCGATTACATTCTTAAAATTACTGGATTATACGCATATTATCCTTGTAAAACATTCTGTTTTGTTAAACTAATATACAGGATGTCTCAAAACTTTCAGATCAAATTGATACAGGTGCTACAGGACCATGAACTGAGATAGGGAACCAATGGGCGGAAATGCATGTTTATTGTGTTATGGACGTACACAACTTATAACTCATACCAACATCTTAGCTCATAGTAATAGTTCACAGTGACGACCGTCAGTCTCAATGCATGTATTGCAATGGTGCATGAAGATTTTCGCACCCTCTCAATGATCCCTGGTGTCTGTTGTACAAGGAGACAGGCAGCTTGGACCTCAGCAAGCAGGTCTTCATCCGTTTCTACTGGAGTTTCATACACCAATGACTTGACATAACCCCATAGGGAAATATCCAGAGGTGTGAGATCCGGCGATCGCGATGGCCAGGGGACAGGACCTCTCGTTCTAAACCAACGATGAGGGTACGTGTTGTTCAGCTACTCATGGACATTAACATTGACGTCATGTCATGTTGAAACCACACCCTTTCACGGACAACAAGGGGTAGAGTCTCTAAGAACTGTGGCAGCACTTCTCGAAGGAACATCAGGTAAGCTGGACCAATCATATTAAATGGCATTTAATTAAAATGAAATAAATTGCATTTCCACCCATTGGTTCCCTATCTCAATATACTCCGTTGAGGACCCAAAATGTTTGAGACACTCTGTACTGTATACAGTATATACACCGGGTAAATCAGCTGCCCCTGATAATATGGGTTTAAGCAGCCCAACTAACACGTGCTGTCAGGAAGATCGATATTTCTCGGCTTGCATCCCGTATGGTACTAATGCTCTGCAAGCATTTCCCGCAAACGATACTGAACACTATTATTAGCCTACTGTTCACATTTTGCAAAAATGAGGAAAAAGTAGACTTATGAGATCGGGCAAATGTGTGTCTGTCTGTCCTTCTGTCTGTCTGTCTGTCTGTCTCTCCTTCTGTCTGTCTGTCTGGCAGTGTGTGTGCCCCCCCCCCATATCAACTCCTAAACGGCTGCAGCAATCGAAACAAAATTTGGTAGGAGTAATGATCTATACCTGAATATCTCACGGCCATATTTGAAAATGATGCCAGTGCTACCAACTGTTGAAAAATCGCAATTGAAATTTGAGCTCCATGTTGGATATCTTGGAATGTATGAATGGGTACTATTTCAAAATTGGCACACGTATAGATAATGATATTTCAGTTTAATTTTCAGGAGGCCATACATGGCAGTGCTGCCAAAATGATTATAAGCCTGCTGATAGGTCCAAATTTTAAATGCATATAACTTCTACACTATCAATTGGGTTTCAACCAAATTTCGTATGTGCTATGTGTACATAAACAGATATGACTGAGCGTATACTTAAGAGCCACCAGGGCTGCCAACTGTTGATAATTGCTCTAATTTTTAAAAAAATCCAAATACCCATATATCAGAAAGTATGCAAGCCGACAGCTTTAAACTATGCACACGTATAGTACCTGACATTCTATATTAATTTGGAGTAACTTATATAAGTCAGTGCTACCAACATGATTCTAAGCCTGCTGAGTGGTACAACTTTAAATACATGTAACTTCTATATTATCATTTGGATTTCAACCAAATTTCGTGTGTGCTATGTGTACCATAACAGATATGGCTATGCCGATTCTTAATAGTAACCGGGGCTGCCAACTGTTAATAAATACTGTCTCTATTTTTGTTACCCTCATATCAATATATCAGAAAGTATGCAAGCCAATAGCTCTAAACTTTGCACACGTATAATACCTAGCATTCTAGATTAATTTGGAGTAACTAATATAGACCTACGCCAGTGCTGCAAACATGATTCTAAGCCTGCTGATGGGTCCTATTTTAAAATGCATGTAACTTCTATACTAACTAATGGATTTCATTCAAAATTGACACAACAATAGATCATATTATTTCAGATTATTTCTGACCATTACATGTATGTCATTGTTGCCAACATGATTTTACGCGCGCTGTTAGATCCAATGTTTAACTGCATGTAACGTCCATGCTATCCATTGGACTTCAACCAAATTTTGTATTCTGTACCTCAAGGGATGGAACTAAGAATATATTCAGTCACCAGGGCTGCCAACTGTAGTTCTCTAATAGGCTACATTATGCCAGATATACAGTATTTTGAACTAATTAGAAATTTCGATATTACCAACTTAATTTCGTCATTATTCTAGATAGATCCATATAGATTAATTATTGGCGTGAAACTTAAAATTTAAGAAATGTAGGCTCTTTTGTTCGTCACGGAACTTCTTTTTTTCCTTCGTATTAGTCTGTAGCCACATAAAGGGAAATAATGATAGTGTTCAGTATCGTTTGCAGGATTTTCTTGAACGACTTCGGTGGCGTAGTTGGTAACATGCTGAGCTTTTATGCCCAAAATCGTGGGTTTAAACACGGCCGAAGTCATCGGAATTTTTAAGAGCATTAAAAATCCCTCAGTATGCATTCCTTCGGAGGGAGAAGTAAAGCCGGTGGGCCCATGTCATAGATTTATGGCATGTAAAAGAACCTTCCTCTAACTATAGGGTTACCATCTAGAAAATAATGTTTCAATGCGCGTGTGCACCAAAGTAGGGGAGAGTGTTTCCAGCTCTCTTGTCTCTCCATTGCTAGTCTTTCTTCTGTGCATGCGCGTCAGGTAGGGGAAGTGTGTCTCTCTCTCTTCCTAGCTGCTACTGGTTTCCTTGTCGTTGTCGTTGGACTTTGTGAAGTCGTGTATGGAGGGGGAAGCTCTTAAGCAGCAACATACGGTGTGTCCCACCTCCAACATTCTTTCCTACTTGGTACCCCTATACAATTGTGTGTAGCTAAATTTGACCGCTCTATTACATACCAACGTTCGTCACCAGATGCCGGTTACGGTGGCACCTAGTAGCCAAGTTCACTGTTAGGTGTCGTTGACGGTAGCATTTGGTAGAAAAAGTAGGAACTGATGATGATTATGATAATTGTTGTTTTAAGGGTCCTAACATCTAGGTTATGGGCCCCTAATGGTTTGGGTGATCGTGAATATGATAATGAAATATAAATTATAACTAAAACTAACTACTAACTTATATACTAGAAGAAGAAATGGAAACACAAACGGAGACTGTGACACCGGGGGTGGCAAGGGTGGGACTACCTAAATTTTTTCAGAGGTCCGCATCGCTAACTGCAAAATCACCGCCAGAAGACATGCCCCAACAGAAGAACACCTAAGAAGGAAGAAGGTGGAGAAGAGGGAAACGCACAGGCTCGTCTACAGACACAGTCCGATAACCCACAGGACTGCCACCAACGAAATGATGCCACAACAGGTTGCTTAATATTTTAAAAGAACATTTAATCACCAAAAAGGGGCAAGAAAATATAAATTAATAAAATCCTCCAGCCAACGCAACCTTTAAAAAACTTTTATTGCCACAAAAAAAAACTCTCTGGTGAAGGACATTGGCTTAAGGACAAAACAAGACAATTACTTATGAAAACTAGAGAAGGCTTTACATGCTATTTTGCTGAGCAAAAATGAAAACATTTAATTTAAAAAAAATAAAGCCCAAAAGAAAGAAAGTCAGCAGACAGGGATCACCAAATGAGAACGGGCCTGATAAAACACTAAGGTACGCAAAACTGACTCGGCATGCAAGGATCAAAGCCACGAGGAAAAGAAAGGTTTTTTTAAATATAGGACCAATTTACAAATCCAAAACTTTCATGACAGCGGTATACTCAGGAACACTCACAAACAAAATACACGGTAAAAAAAAGATGAACAAAAAACATTCTAATCTACCACCACAACACGTTTGAGTGTCCCGCTCGACGCGCAGAGAATTACACTCACTGGACCACAATGCACGCGGACCAAACAAAAAAACAAACATGGCCACGAAACAGATGCTTGCATGTCCAGCCGAATCACAGCAAACAATTACCTTTTAAAATAGAACGTCACCAGAGAGAGAAAAGAAAAGGAGGAAATAATTACATCTTAACACAATTAACACGCGACAATTTAGGATGCTACGGATCGTAAAGCAAATTAATAATAGGCCAATCCCTAAGATTACCAAAAGAAAAGAAGCAACAACTCATAACGAGAATTCCATAAGGAAAATAAACTAAATAAATAATAAATTACAACGTAAGATAAACTTGTAACGTGTCTCCGGAAGGTGCGAAAGAAAACAACAAAATTTTTTATATCAGGTAACATTAACAAAACAGAAAAATTAGGCCTACAATGCGAAACAAAATACATTATTAAAACATCCATATAAGGCCAATAACGGAGCTCCCATAACAATATATATATATATTATATAACAAAACGTACCTTAGAATCCTTCCTCAGTGGAGACACAAAGTAACAAAGAAAACTAACACATTTTAAATAATTTTAAAATACACAAACTGCCTCAACATGGCTAACCCAGCACATGCGCCGTTTTGGTTACAAGCATTTTTTCTTGCAGCAAGTTGCGATAATTATGCCACACTTCCTCTTCAAGATGAAAAGACGAAATTATAGCCTTAGGAGCACAGGCATTTCCTTTTTTTTTTAGAATACATCCATATTTCGTGGAGGCCAGGGGGGCAAGCCCCCGGGCAACGGAGACACCTTTCACGACCCGCTAGCTTCTTGCTTTCTAGACGACAGACTAAGAAGATGCCAACATGGCGGATATCCAAAAGTCAAAAAGCCGCAGTGCATTAATGTTAATTGTAATTGTCCAATCACAGATTGACACATCAAGTAACAATGTGCGTATTATATAATTATTTTGGCGGCATGATGCATATAGAGTCGTTTGTTTAATGACGTATATTTTTTAAATATGTCTTGATTAGACGAGACCAGAAGACACCACTCACACACTATAGCGGTAGGAGATACAACCCCCGGCTAGAGGTGCCGACAGATGCTGCCATCTCGAGTTCACTAGCCACACCAACCCATCTAGGCGGGCGCTTTAAACGTAGGGAATACAAATAGGTAGAGGAGATGCATAAATAAAAACGTTGGGACGTGCTTTGCATGTAACAGTCTCCCTCCCTTAAGCGTGAACACCGTTCACGAATATGCCTAGGCATAGGCAGTACTCCATAACTAGTCGATTCATAAAATAATGGTATGTCCAAAGTTTCCAGAAGATAATGTTCACCAGTTAACTCCAATTGATGGATAAAACCGCATCGTTTTGGTTAGGAAGAGTGCAGGGTCAGATTATCAGAGATGGGATAATTGATCACCTCGCAAACCACTTAGTCAACAGCATCACTGTGTCCATAAGTCTTCAGAAACGCATTACACCAGCACCTGCAGTGCTTTCAGAGTCCGAGACGCGTTAGGTAAATTTTCAATAAGTCCAATGTTGTTAGCTTTAGACGAAGTAGATGGATGCAATGTGCAAGATAATATGCGACGAGTGGGCAGCCATTTACAAAACAGAAGTTAATCTTATTTCAAAAATAAAAGTTTACAGAAGTTACTAATTCTTAATACATTTTACAAATGAGAAACAAGGTTGAATTTATATGAAAAAAGAAAATCCTGACCATGCCCTAGATCCGTGCTCACAATAGTTAATTAAATAACAAGATTTACCGAAGTAAAGGTCATTACCAAGGTTACGTTTTTACAGACTAGTAGTACTTTTCTAGAATACACGAGTTGAACGACTATACATTCAGAAGGTGCTACGGTAGAGGAATGACCACTCAATTTCCCAAGGAAACAGGTATACAAAATCACCATGAGTTAGGTGTCCCACCGAGTCCTACTTACATGCTAGCATCTTCTACGAGAACATCAAAATTAGTTCCAATTTCACAAAGGTAGGCTATTACACGATGTTAACATTTTACCATTAAATTGGAATTACCCAACAGTTACAAGCTGTATCCCAGTAGAGTTTGCAAATCCAATTCAAAATTCCAGAAGGAACAGATGCCTGAAGGCTTCAATGAAGGTTAGGGATACTCTACATTATACAAAAATCAGTTTACAAATTTATGGTAGCATTTCTTCATTACAAATCTCTCCACCTCGTTTTATTCGCGACAGATGCACACTGGATATTTAGTTGGCCTTAGGGTTTAGGAAAAAGAAAATTAATTAAGCTGACATGTATGCATCTACATTTGTTGGTTCGTGATCGCATGCATTGCTTGGCATGGGGACAATGAGGAATACAAACGCAGATACCGTAACGACAAAAACCAAAAGGAAATGGCAGCGCAGAAAACAAAACACCAGTACACTATCACAAGGAACGAAATTGAGGTTCGACACCCGATGACTATACAGCCGAAATCCGCCTGGGTGAGACAAATCCAACATAAAAAGAACTAAGTTCAACAGTACACGAGGTACAATGAGGTTTCCTCGTTCAGGTTTAAGACACGAACACGTACAACCAAAGGATGCCTAACTTGGCCCGAAAATACGGTTAGATGAGAAAACAAGCCGCTCTTGTCGAAAGATGAGGCTAACTAACGCACCATTCCAAACGATTTAGGCAGAAAAAAAATTAGAATTACCAGTCAAAAGCAGAAAATTTTACTTAAGATACAGAGGCTGATGACCGAGATTGCCATAGCAAGAACTAAAACAGAAGGCCTATGTCATTTATAGTTAGCATGACGCAACTGATGACCCTGATTTCCAGCAACAACAGATTACTGGCTTTAAATGCAAAACAAGCTGACTTACAGAAGCTGATGACCACAATTTCCAACAGAAATTTAACCCCAGTAAATTTAGAAGACCCTATATTAATTAACAAACCCGAAAGCACATTACATTATGGCTGTTCACGAACTGAGACCTCATATTCGCAACAACATATTCATCGCAGAACATACTCAAATAGCAGCAATACATAATTTTTACCACCCACAAAAATAATTCCCATTAATACGCAAATATGCAAGTTATGCAGTCGTAGAGACATCATGACACAAACAAATACAATAAAAAACACAATACCCAGACAATTACATTACATGACACATACTTGCATGTCATCGAACAGATCAGTCCCATAACCGAGGCTCTTCGGATCGTGCAAGTCCTATATACAACCTGCCCAGGGATCAAACTAAGAAAGAATCCCATACTTCTAACCTAGATAACCCCAGACAGTAGATATCTCCATGTAAAACAGACCTACATATTATGTTTAGTTCAAAATTACAAGGAAAGCAACTAATAAAAATACGATCCTAGGCTTACTTTTGCAAACAAAACAAACCCTAAATTACCCCACCCTACAAATCTAAATCAAAATCTAACGTTAACACATACATCCAGACACGATTTGCACACCATACACACTTACCCCAGAACGATTGCAGCAAAAAGTAAGTGTATGAACAAAAATTTACAAATCGCACACTGCGATAAAAACATCTCAAAACAAACACTTACCTTTAATAAGATTAGGAAGAATTTCTAGCCAAATAACAGTGACATGCACGTTAAATGTGCCTTTGGGCACCACAGTTGGGACATAGGGAGGGCAGATTTCCATAGGTTAGCCCTTTTAATCGGACTACACTTCTCCATAACACCAGTAGGCGTGACAGTTCCATAATAAATATATCACGAGGACAGCATATTACAACAGAATTTCATGCAAAAGAAACATACAGGAACACAACAGTCTTCTTAAACACCGACACTGCCTCGACACCTGAAATTTCGACAAATAACATCATGCACAACGTTGCTCAGGACTGCAGATGTCATCCCTTGCTAGGCTCCAGAACAGGAAGCTAAATTACAACAAATTGCTACAAATCACAGGGCGAACAGCTTCAGACAGGGCTCCTCGATGCCTTCACTCGCATGTAGGCTATCAGAGAATGAACAAACCCACATTTCCCATGCCAAGAACACATGCCAGTCACTTACCAAGCTTCTTTTTCATTGGGAGTGTTGCATCATATACAGGATAAATTTCATCACAGAATCCTCGCTTGGAACAGGTCACTTCACATATCACCACATGGATTTTTAGAGGCAAACATGAAACCAAACAAACGACAAGGATTAGCATAAAATGACATTAAGCGCACTGACATGACACATCTCATCAGCAACAGCTCTATCAGCACCAGAAGGGTCCATAAATGAGCCTGCGGGTACGGGGGAGGGAACAGCTGCAGAAACGACAAACGAGCTCGGTCTGCTACCAATGTGACACCGGGGGTGGCAAGGGTGGGCCTACCTAAATTTTTTCAGAGGTCCGCATCGCTAACTGCAAAATCACCGCCAGAAGACATGCCCCAACAGAAGAACACCTAAGAAGGAAGAAGGTGGAGAAGAGGGAAACGCACAGGCTCGTCTACAGACACAGTCCGATAACCAACAGGACTGCCACCAACGAAATGATGCCACAACAGGTTGCTTAATATTTTAAAAGAACATTTAATCACCAAAAGGGGCAAGAAAATATAAATTAATAAAATCCTCCAGCCAACGCAACATTTAAAAAACTATTATTGCCACAAAAAAGGAAGGACATTGGTTTAAGGCCAAAACAAGACTATTACTTATGAAAACTAGAGAAGGCTTTACATGCTAGTTTGCTGAGCAAAAACGAAAACATTTAATTTAAAAAAAAATAAAGCCCAAAAGAAAGAAAGTCAGCAGACAGGGATCACCAAATGAGAACGGGCTTGATAAAACACTAAGGTACGCAAAACTGACTCGACATGCAAGGATCAAAGCCACGAGGAAAAGAAAGGTTTTTTTTAATATAGGACCAATTTACAAATCCAAAACTTTCATGACGGGGTATACTCAGGATCACTCAAAAACAAAACACAAGGTAAAAAAAAGATGAACAAAAACATTCTAATCTACCACCACAACACGTTTAAGTGTCCCGCTCGACGCGCAGAGAATTACACTCACTGGACCACAATGCACTCGGGCCAAACAAAAAACAAACATGGCCACGAAACAGATGCTTGCATGTCCAGCCGAATCACGGCAAACAATTACCTTTTAAAATAAAACGTCACCAGAGAGAGAAAAGAAAAGGAGGAAATAATTACATCTTAACACAATTAACACGCGACAATTTAGGATGCTACGGATCGTAAAGCAAATTAATAATAGGCCAATCCCTAAGATTACCAAAAGAAAAGAACCAACTACTCATAACGAGAATTCCATAAGGAAAATAAACTAAATAAATAATAAATTACAACGTAAGATAAACTTGAAACGTGTCTCCGGAAGGTGCGAAAGAAAACAGCAAAATTTTACATATCAGGTAACATTGACATAACAGAAAAATTAGGCCTACAATGCGAAACAAAATACATTATTAAAACATCCATATAAGGCCAATAACGGAGCTCCCATAACAATATATATATATTATATATCAAAACGTACCTTAGAATCCTTCCTCAGTGGAGACACAAAGTAACAAAGAAAACTAACACATTTTAAATAATTTTAAAATACACAAACTGCCTCAACATGGCTAACCCAGCACATGCGCCGTTTTGGTTACAAGCACTTTTTCTTGCGGCAAGTTGCGATAATTATGCCACACTTCCTCTTCAAGATGAAAAGACGAAATTATAGCCTTAGGAGCACAGGCATTTCCTTTTTTTTTAGAATACATCCATATTTCGTGGAGGCCAGGGGGGCAAGCCCCCGGGCAACGGAGACACCTTTCACGACCCGCTAGCTTCTTGCTTTCTAGACGACAGACTAAGAAGATGCCAACATGGCGGAGATCCAAAAGTCAAAAAGCCGCAGTGCATTAATGTTAATTGTAATTGTCCAATCACAGATTGACACATCAAGTAACAATGTGCGTATTATATTATTATATTATATTATTTTGGCGGCATGATGCATATAGAGTCGTTTGTTTAATGACGTAGAACACTATATTTTTTAAATATGTCTTGATTAGACGAGACCAGAAGACACCACTCACACACTATAGCGGTAGGAGATACAACCCCCGGCTAGAGGTGCCGACAGATGCTGCCATCTCGAGTTCACTAGCCACACCAACCCATCTAGGCGGGCGCTTTAAACGTAGGGAATACAAATAGGTAGAGGAGATGCATAAATAAAAACGTTGGGACGTGCTTTGCATGTAACAGTCTCCCTCCCTTAAGCGTGAACACCGTTCACGAATATGCCTAGGCATAGGCAGTACTCCATAACTAGTCGATTCATAAAATAATGGTATGTCCAAAGTTTCCAGAAGATAATGTTCACCAGTTAACTCCAATTGATGGATAAAACCGCATCGTTTTGGTTAGGAAGAGTGCAGGGTCAGATTATCAGAGATGGGATAATTGATCACCTCGCAAACCACTTAGTCAACAGCATCACTGTGTCCATAAGTCTTCAGAAACGCATTACACCAGCACCTGCAGTGCTTTCAGAGTCCGAGACGCGTTAGGTAAATTTTCAATAAGTCCAATGTTGTTAGCTTTAGACGAAGTAGATGGATGCAATGTGCAAGATAATATGCGACGAGTGGGCAGCCATTTACAAAACAGAAGTTAATCTTATTTCAAAAATAAAAGTTTACAGAAGTTACTAATTCTTAATACATTTTACAAATGAGAAACAAGGTTGAATTTATATGCAAAAAAAAATCCTGACCATGCCCTAGATCCGTGCTCACAATAGTTAATTAAATAACAAGATTTACCGAAGTAAAGGTCATTACCAAGGTTACGTTTTTACAGACTAGTAGTACTTTTCTAGAATACACGAGTTGAACGACTATACATTCAGAAGGTGCTACGGTAGAGGAATGACCACTCAATTTCCCAAGGAAACAGGTATACAAAATCACCATGAGTTAGGTGTCCCACCGAGTCCTACTTACATGCTAGCATCTTCTACGAGAACATCAAAATTAGTTCCAATTTCACAAAGGTAGGCTATTACACGATGTTAACATTTTACCATTAAATTGGAATTACCCAACAGTTACAAGCTGTATCCCAGTAGAGTTTGCAAATCCAATTCAAAATTCCAGAAGGAACAGATGCCTGAAGGCTTCAATGAAGGTTAGGGATACTCTACATTATACAAAAATCAGTTTACAAATTTATGGTAGCATTTCTTCATTACAAATCTCTCCACCTCGTTTTATGTGCGACAGATGCACTCTGGATATTTAGTTGGCCTTAGGGTTTAGGAAAAAGAAAATTAATTAAGCTGACATGTATGCATCTACATTTGTTGGTTCGTGATCGCATGCATTGCTTGGCATGGGGACAATGAGGAATACAAACGCAGATACCGTAACGACAAAAACCAAAAGGAAATGGCAGCGCAGGAAACAAAACACCAGTACACTATCACAAGGAACCAAATTGAGGTTCGACACCCGATGACTATACAGCCGAAATCCGCCTGGGTGAGACAAATCCAACATAAAAAGAACTAAGTTCAACAGTACACGAGGTACAATGATGTTTCCTCGTTCAGGTTTAAGACACGAACACGTACAACCAAAGGATGCCTAACTTGGCCCGAAAATACGGTTAGATGAGAAAACAAGCCGCTCTTGTCGAAAGATGAGGCTAACTAACGCACCATTCCAAACGATTTAGGCAGAAAAAAATTAGAATTACCAGTCAAAAGCAGAAAATTTTACTTAAGATACAGAGGCTGATGACCGAGATTGCCATAGCAAGAACTAAAACAGAAGGCCTATGTCATTTATAGTTAGCATGACGCAACTGATGACCCTGATTTCCAGCAACAACAGATTACTGGCTTTAAATGCAAAACAAGCTGACTTACAGAAGCTGATGACCACAATTTCCAACAGAAATTTAACCCCAGTAAATTTAGAAGACCCTATATTAATTAACAAACCCGAAAGCACATCACATTATGGCTGTTCACGAACTGAGACCTCATATTCGCAACAACATATTCATCGCAGAACATACTCAAATAGCAGCAATACATAATTTTTACCACCCACAAAAATAATTCCCATTAATACGCAAATATGCAAGTTATGCAGTCGTAGAAACATCATGACACAAACAAATACAATAAAAAAACACAATACCCTGACAATTGAATTACATGACACATACTTGCATGTCATCGAACAGATCAGTCCCATAACCGAGGCTCTTCGGATCGTGCAAGTCCTATATACAACCTGCCCAGGGATCAAACTAAGAAAGAATCCCATACTTCTAACCTAGATAACCCCAGACAGTAGATATCTCCATGTAAAACAGACCTACATATTATGTTTAGTTCAAAATTACAAGGAAAGCAACTAATAAAAATACGATCCTAGGCTTACTTTTGCAAACAAAACAAACCCTAAATTACCCCACCCTACAAATCTAAATCAAAATCTAACGTTAACACATACATCCAGACACGATTTGCACACCATACACACTTACCCCAGAACGATTGCAGCAAAAAGTAAGTGTATGAAAAAAAAATTTACAAATCGCACACTGCGATAAAAACATCTCAAAACAAACACTTACCTTTAATAAGATTAGGAAGAATTTCTAGCCAAATAACAGTGACATGCACGTTAAATGTGCCTTTTGGCACCACAGTTGGGACATAGGGAGGGCAGATTTCCATAGGTTAGCCCTTTTAATCGGACTACACTTCTCCATAACACCAGTAGGCGTGACAGTTCCATAATAAATATATCACGAGGACAGCATATTACAACAGAATTTCATGCAAAAGAAACATACAGGAACACAACAGTCTTCTTAAACACCGACACTGCCTCGACACCTGAAATTTCGACAAATAACATCATGCACAACGTTGCTCAGGACTGCAGATGTCATCCCTTGCTAGGCTCCAGAACAGGAAGCTAAATTACAACAAATTGCTACAAATCACAGGGCGAACAGCTTCAGACAGGGCTCCTCGATGCCTTCACTCGCATGTAGGCTATCAGAGAATGAACAAACCCACATTTCCCATGCCAAGAACACATGCCAGTCACTTACCAAGCTTCTTTTTCATTGGGAGTGTTGCATCATATACAGGATAAATTTCATCACAGAATCCTCGCTTGGAACAGGTCACTTCACATATCACCACATGGATTTTTAGAGGCAAACATGAAACCAAACAAACGACAAGGATTAGCATAAAATGACATTAAGCGCACTGACATGACACATCTCATCAGCAACAGCTCTATCAGCACCAGAAGGGTCCATAAATGAGCCTGCGGGTACGGGGGAGGGAACAGCTGCAGAAACGACACACGAGCTCGGTCTGCTACCAATGTGACACCGGGGGTGGCAAGGGTGGGCCTACCTAAATTTTTTCAGAGGTCCGCATCGCTAACTGCAAAATCACCGCCAGAAGACATGCCCCAACAGAAGAACACCTAAGAAGGAAGAAGGTGGAGAAGAGGGAAACGCACAGACTCGTCTACAGACACAGTCCGATAACCAACAGGACTGCCACCAACGAAATGATGCCACAACAGGTTGCTTAATATTTTAAAAGAACATTTAATCACCAAAAGGGGCAAGAAAATATAAATTAATAAAATCCTCCAGCCAACGCAACATTTAAAAAACTATTATTGCCACAAAAAAGGAAGGACATTGGTTTAAGGCCAAAACAAGACAATTACTTATGAAAACTAGAGAAGGCTTTACATGCTAGTTTGCTGAGCAAAAACGAAAACATTTAATTTAAAAAAAATAAAGCCCAAAAGAAAGAAAGTCAGCAGACAGGGATCACCAAATGAGAACGGGCTTGATAAAACACTAAGGTACGCAAAACTGACTCGACATGCAAGGATCAAAGCCACGAGGAAAAGAAAGGTTTTTTTAATATAGGACCAATTTACAAATCCAAAACTTTCATGACGGCGGTATACTCAGGAACACTCAAAAACAAAACACAAGGTAAAAAAAAAGATGAACAAAAACATTCTAATCTACCACCACAACACGTTTAAGTGTCCCGCTCGACGCGCAGAGAATTACACTCACTGGACCACAATGCACTCGGGCCAAACAAAAAACAAACATGGCCACGAAACAGATGCTTGCATGTCCAGCCGAATCACGGCAAACAATTACCTTTTAAAATAAAACGTCACCAGAGAGAGAAAAGAAAAGGAGGAAATAATTACATCTTAACACAATTAACACGCGACAATTTAGGATGCTACGGATCGTAAAGCAAATTAATAATAGGCCAATCCCTAAGATTACCAAAAGAAAAGAACCAACTACTCATAACGAGAATTCCATAAGGAAAATAAACTAAATAAATAATAAATTACAACGTAAGATAAACTTGAAACGTGTCTCCGGAAGTTGCGAAAGAAAACAGCAAAATTTTACATATCAGATAACATTAACAAAACAGAAAAATTAGGCCTACTATGCGAAACAAAATACATTATTAAAACATCCATATAAGGCCAATAACGGAGCTCCCATAACAATATATATATATATATATATTATATAATAAAACGTACCTTAAAATCCTTCGACAGTGGAGACACAAAGTAACAAAGAAAACTAACACATTTTAAATAATTTTAAAATACACAAACTGCCTCAACATGGCTAACCCAGCACATGCGCCGTTTTTGTTACAAGCGCTTTTGCATGCAGCAAGTTGCGATAATTATGCCACACTTCCTCTTCAAGATGAAAAGACGAAATTATAGCCTTAGGAGCACAGGCATTTCCTTTTTTTTTAGAATACATCCATATTTCGTGGAGGCCAGGGGGCAAGCCCCCGGGCAACGGAGACACCTTTCACGACCAGCTAGCTTCTTGCTTTCTAGACGACAGACTGAGAAGATGCCAACATGGCGGAGATCCAAAAAGTAAAAAAGCCGCAGTGCATTTATGTTAATTGTAATTGTCCAATCACAGATTGACACATCAAGTAACAATGTGCGTATTATATAATTATTTTGGCGGCATGATGCATATAGAGTCTTTTGTTTAATGACGTAGAACACTATATTTTTTTAAATATGTCTTGATTAGACGAGACCAGAAGACACCACTCACACACTATGGCGGTAGAAGATACAACCCCCGGCTAGAGGTGCCGACAGATTCTGCCATCTCGAGTTCACTAGCCACACCAAGCCATCTAGGCGGGCGCTTTAAACGTAGGGAATACAAATAGGTAGAGGAGATGCATAAATAAAAACATTGGGACGTGCTTTGCATGTAACAGAGACTAAGGCAAATAAAGGACAGGATGAAAAGAAATGCCCTCAACGCTCGAAGAATGCGGATTGAGGGATTTGGAAGAAGGAGAGCCATGAAAGGCAGATAGGAAAGAGGAGAGGGGTCCTCCCCACAGGTAAGGGAAAAAAGGGGGAAACCGGACCCAGCTCAGGAATACCTCGGGGTCGCCAACTCCCGAACCCACCAGCCGTGAGTCCCTGAGGGTGTAGCAATATCTAATAATAATGTTATTGGTTTTACATCCCTTTTAACTACCCTGGCTTTTAGAGACGCCGGGGTGCCGGAATTTAGCCCCGAAGGGGATCTTTAACGTGCCAGTAAATGTACTGACACGGCTCCCTCGCATTTGCGCACCCTCAAATGCCAGCTGATTGCGCCAGGTTTTGAACCTGCTACCATGGTCACAGCAAGCGAGAACGATAACCCTGAGCCACGCAGCCAGACTAGCAATATCTATGGTGCACCAGAAGTGGTGGGGCTACATACACCCGGCCTCCTTGAGGGCCTTGAGCAGAAGGCAGGAGATGACAGGAAAAGAAAAAGAAGGCTGACCCCTCGCAGAAGGAGGGTATCAGGAAAGATGAGACAAGGGCCAATTAAGGCGGGAAAGGAAGATACTCCCTAGGCCTCGGATACCCTAATACCGTCAGTGTCGGAAGAGAACAAGAGTTGACCAAGGGAGGTCGAAAAGTAGGAACTACTTGAAATTGATCGTCTGCAGTCTTTACCTGAATTACAGATAACACACACTAATACAGCCATCACAATTGACACCAGTTATCAGACAGATTCTACACACACCCAATGTACACGGGGCTACATGACCGCGTTGTCGCAGCCCCTAAACTGAGGTACCAAGAAACCAACCAACTAGGAATGTTTGCAGTGCATTATTACCATACGGGATGCAAGAAAAGAAATATCGACCTTCCTGATAACAACGATAGTTGGGCTGAATAAAACAATATTATTAGGAGCAGCTGATTCGCTTGGTATACCTAGGTATATTAAAAAGGAAGCTTGTAGTTTAACGTTACCGTTAATCTCGCGATCATAAGCCACGGGACCTCCGTTTTACGTGGAATCCAAACCACAGGACATGGCATTTCACATCGAAAATCTCTCATGCATTGACCGGGAATCGAGCCCAGTCCGCCTTGGTGAGAGGCATACAGCTTGACCGCTGCGCCACCACGCCCCCCCCCCCCTTGGTATATTGCTATCATCTACTATTATAAGTTATTGACGAATATACTTTCTCATTTAGAACATTTACTGTTTGTTATTTGTAGATCTTCAGTCGGTGAACACGATTTTGCCCTATGAATGGGCGGGAAAGAAGAAGAAATTACCTGTATTAGTTAATTATCACAAATAAATGGGGCAATTGTAATAATTAATTATTACATGTATTTTTTCCAGGAGTGTATTACATATTTATATATTGTACCCTGCCCATTCATTGGACAAAATCGTGTTGACGATTGAAGAGCTACAAAAATAAGTTTGTACGACCTTGAACATTTGTGTGCATGCGTGAATTTTTCCCGCCTATCGATAGCGTCTGTTGCTGGTAAGCAGCATTTGAGTGAAGTAGTGGGTAGTGCTCTCGTTGGTGTTTCATTGCAAGGATTCTAATTTGGTTTCCGGGTCGAACCCGGACACCCAGGACTCGTCACTAGTGATTCAGGTGAGCCACCGCTACCAGATGGTAGGAGGTCCTTGCCCTATAGGGACTAGCTCTCCAAGTGAGTTCAGTTGAGCTACCCCTACCGGATGGTAGGAATCCTTGCCCTATAGGGATGTGATGGGGTTTTGCTATTTGTAATTTGTAATCCTACCACTGATATTATTGTATGTTTGAACAGATGAAGACTAACTGAGCGATCTGGCAGACAACGGGACCGTCGGCGCTCGCAACTACCTTCCGGTTCAGCACTGAAATGGATACATGTACAGAATTGATGGGGTTGTGGAGAAAAGGCACATGCCACATAGTACTGTAATGCAAAGTATATACAGGCCTATATATAATTTTTGTTACTATGAGGTACATCATGTCAACCAGTGTCAATTTCATGGATTTTCTGAATTATTACATGTTCCCAATTATTGTCACCAAATAAACACTCATTTTCCCAATTTATTATCCATTTAGCAAACCTGTAGCTGTAAAATTCCTATTTATTTTAGCTATTTCATATTTTGTATACTTATTATTGAGCCCGTATTCGTTCATGCTGGTGATAGTTTCTTTGAAAGAATGATTATTTTACAGTGAGGGAGTGCTGAACGTACTCAGGAAGCTAGCTCAAGCTTCAGATATTCTTTCGACTCTGCAGAGCTCTCATACATATTTTTTCCTGGACAATATAAATGAAACTTTATTTTGCAAACTTCAAGAATTTATCATATGTCATTCTGCGTAATTTATCACGTCATTGTGGCCTAATTATTGATTTTTAATCAATGGTAAAGCTATTTCATCGCAGATATGCGAACCGGAACTAATTAGTCGCTACACGACATTGGGAGTTTTGATGCCGGAACTTCATCCCCAGAGAAGAGAATGAAAAACCTATTGTGAGTTCGGAATGAACACACGCGTTTTTGAGTTCGCGGACGGATCACGCGTCGAACCTTACTCGTCCAGATTATAAGTTCAACTGTGAATCCAGTTGCATCACATTGTTTAAGCACCCTAGTGTGCTAGTGATTTATAGGGATTCCGTGCGAAGTGCACGAGCAATAATGCCAGAAGGAAATTCACGCATTATTCATGAAACTGTGATATTTGTGTTTTTGCACGTGGTCAGTCAAATTATACCACGTTGTAGTGATGCCCTCGGGCACAGTAGGCACCAACGTTACGTGAGAAGTGGTGAATATTGGCGAAAACCCTTATAAGACGCTGTGTAATTAGTGTGAGTGCGCAATCCATCATATTAAAACCAAGCCGTGTTAGTGCTGGTACGACGTACGAATATTGTGATATTTAGTGATAACGTGTTGTTCAAGTATTAGAAGCTGTGAAACAGATACCTGTTGTATCTTAAATTCAGAGGCAGACAAAAGGGCCATTTTTGTAATAAGTACGCAAAAGTTTGGAGTCCGTGCTACTCATAAACAACCTATGATTTGTAAATTCTGTGTTTATTCATATTTGCCACACAACATGATGATCCTACTTGACCACGTGGACGTAATCTTTTCCCACGTGTACATGATGTCCGTGATGGCCTAAGCTAATTCTTTGAGGGGGTTGTCCAGAACTAGGCTTACATTTGGAATAGGAAGAAGACTAGAAAGGGCAGGACGATAAGCCCAGGATGGATTGAGTTAACCCTCCTACCTAGAGGAGATGATAAAACCCCTCATCTCCAGCTTAATATGAGGTGAACCACAATCCACTGTGAGTCTTGTATCTATTTCTCTATTGTAAAGGTTATAGGTCTTGGTGGAGTAGTTTTTATCAACCGTATAGGTAGAATTTGTAATTTCGTAATCTTTTACATGTATTTTTCAGTTATCAGCTTACGCATTCTGGTCTAGAACTATTGGTGAGACACCCAGTGACAATTTGTACGCCGGTGTAACTGTATTTATGTATATTTCAAGATTAGGCACCCATAGATTTGCCTTAGCGTTGAGAGCTATTTTCAGGCAGCTTATGCTGCATCTTGAGGGAAGAGTGTGAATTCTCCAGTTAAACTTAACACACACCCTGCTTAATTTGATTACTTTCACGCCTTCTGCGGGCATATGATTTGGTGATGTAGGTTTCAATCACGGGTTTTTAATGGAATTTGTTAATGGAATTTATGAATGTACGATCAGTGCGTTGTTTAGTCTGTCTCGAACCCGAGTACATCGACGTTTCATTTTGTACAGCGCTAGGAGTTGACGTGTTGTCCCATTCACGTTAATTTGTACCGAGTTCTAGCACATGAAAGTTGTTAGAAGTTGAGAAGCAGTTGTGACATGTCTTTGAAATAGCAACGCAGTTGAGACGAGTGAAACGTCTATATTTTAGGTTTCTTTGCTTATTTGAAACAGTTATATATTTCTACATCTTTACCCATGGCAGAGACCAATGTAGTTAGGACACTATATTCTATTTGTGTGTATTTGTGAGGGTCACGTCAGGTCGTTTATATGTCAACCCAAGGTAAAAGACATCCATGCTAACTTGCCGAGTGCAAGAGTTTTCACATGCAGTGAAACACGCAGTGAGTTGTCAAGCTGACGACACCACTCAAGGCCAAACAAACCTGTTTTTCCAACTACCCAGAATTCCAGTGTTCTCATTGTGAGACTTGGCTATTGATCGACGTTTAAATGTTACTTATTTTTGTATGGAATGCTTCTGAGCAATGCCAGAAGTAGGCTTCTGAATATAGGTCAACAGCTTATTGAGCTGTATATTTGTATAGGGTGACAAACAAGTCACAAGTTTGGAAGATCACTATTTTCGTAAGCGACTGGGATTATTCGTTTCATGATTTGTATATGATGAGAGGTTTTCCCATTATTACAGACCAGACAATTTTGTATCAGGTTAGCTATTTTTGTTATTATTGTGTCCATGCAAACATACGTTGCATGTTATTGTTGTGTCCGTTTGTTGACACGTTGATGGAGTGGATTTATACTCTCAACCTTGGATCCTGGCAGTATTGAGCATTGATGCTAGACTGACCCATGTTTATTCTTGCGAGCTAGGAGCCGCAAATGACGTTATTATTGGAGCCATTTTGTAGCTCATGGTATTGTGGAGACCGCCAGAGTCATGTACTTGGTAAGCATATCGAAGGAGAATCACCGGTATGCAGCCTTGTGTCATTATGGTCAATCGTCATAAACTATGAATTAAACCTACGAGTTAAACTGTTCTAAAAATCATGAAATCTAATTACTGTAAATCTACTATGTTAATGAAAATCCACAGCCTGTTTCCAGTCTCCGACCGGGTCAGGAATGGAATGAATGAAGCCCCTATCTGGCGGCGAGGATATGAACTGTGCCGGCTGCCGAGGCCTGACGCACTCCTCTGGGGCAATGATTAAATGAATGACAGATGAAATGAAATGATAGTGGAGAGTGTTGCTGGAATGAAATTTTGACAGGGAAAACCGGAGTACCCGGAGAAAAACCTGTCTGCCTCCGTTTTGTCCAGCACAGATCTCACATGGAGTGACCGGGATTTGAACCACGGACCCAGCGGTGAGAGGCCGGCGTGCTGCCGCCTAAGCCACGGAGGCTTAAATCTACTATGTTAATATGATTAATAATTCATCATTAGTTAAACTTTGACCTAATGATTCTGATTGCTGACCGACGCATTGAGCTAATCATTCTCCTAATGGAAATATTTGACAGAGCTGACACGATTTTGACCGACGGCTATCACTGGTAACCATTAGTTTGCAACTTGTGGGCCGATGTGATTTCATGCGTTGTTAGTCGCAGTTTTACTGTGCATTCACAAACCTAATTAAACACATTAGATCACAATTAGGAGCAAACAGCTTCCTAACTTGTGTAAGCATGTTATGTTAATAAGATTCCTGTCGTATCGTTTATTTATTTCTGTGTACTACCTGATTATCCCATTGCCATGTAATTATTGTTGTTACGATTATTGTACTTTGTTGATTGTTAAGTAGGATAGTTGCTATCCTAGAGTTGTGTAAATTATTTTCTTACGGATGCTTCTCGCCGTAATTTATTGTCAGTTAGGACTTAGCTGAATTAGGCAACGTTAAATGTAAAAACGAAAGTGGTACCAACATAACTTAGATGTGCTGTCATGTTTGACATTGTTGTTTCATGATGTTTCTGTCTGGATTCATCATCTTTGCCTGTATCTTCAATCAGGGTTTCTGTATGTACCACATTCCAAGCTTTGTTTGTGCTTTCTTTTCTGTAAGTAGGACTTTTCGAGAGGGCTAACTTAGCTTCAATTAGTTTTTTTTATTATTAGCTTTGCGGATTAGCCGAATTCAAGCCCTCCGATATTAGGATAGGGGTATGATTTTTGAAGAAATATTTTCTTCGAATTTTACTTCAGCCTGGATGTTATGATTTACTAGCTTTGTGTTTTGTGGGTGTGCTTCATTGAGCTTCTATAACATGACCCCGTGAAGACCCGATTCCTTGGGAAGTGGACCTCGTGCCGGCTAGCCCTAAAAGATGTATATCCGATCCTATCAGGTTGTGTGTTCGAAGAATGGGGTTGTCTGGAATGCCATTCACGGTTGATGGTACCCCGACAATCTAACGGGCACATTATGAACGAGGATGACTTTTACTATGCTACTGTTTTTAGAAGAATATCACACTCCTTCCACATAATCTCAAATTAATGTTAATCGAATGTTACTGGTATGCCACTGTACGGAAATAACGAAGGCACGGTATATTTGATCCTATTACACTACATAGCAAATTTTAAGTTTTTGTTTGTCCTTGTGTTGAAAGTGCTATTTCCCGATTGTTTATGCCCCAAAAGTACGGAAAATGGCGAATATGTTCCTTAAACTTTGCTTTGCTCATGTGGAAAAGCAACACACATTTAAATATATGCTGGTACTTATTTTACTATGATCCATGCATTTTAATTGCTTTAAACATAATCTTTCTCGTTCTTTGTGTCTTTGCTAGTTATGATTAAAGCAAGTGGCAAAATAAATTAAAATACGTTAATGTCACAAATATCAATGTCCTGCTCACAAAAGCAAAGTTTGACATGAATATTTTTTTTCTTACATTTTCAAACATAATCAATTAGAAAATAACATTTACTTTCCAAGGACAAAAATTGTGTTACGTAGTGTTATCCTCCATTTTAGGTTTTTTATACTCATAAAATTTATCATTATACGCTTACCTAGTGGTCCATTATTTCTAACACCAATAATTATCAGTTTTTCTTATTTTATGCTCACACGCCCGTGTACTGAAAATATTTTTAGCCTGCTTTTCATATTTTGCAAAAATTAGGAAAAAGTAGACTTATGAGATCGATCCGGGAAAATGTGTGTCTGTCTGTCTGGCTGGCTGTGTGTGTGTCCCCCCTATCAACTCCTAAACGGCTGCAGCAATCAAAACCAGATTTAGTATGAGTAAAGATGTGCACCGGAATATCTCACGTCCATATTTGAAAATGATGTCAGTGGTACCAACTGCAGAAAGAACGCACTAGAAATTTGAGCTCAATGTTGGATATCTTGCAAGGTATGCATGGAAGCTATTCCAAAATTGGCACACATGTAGATAATATTATTTTAGTTTAATTTCCAGGAGGCCAACCATGACAGTGTTGCCAAAATAATTTTAAGCCTTCTGATAAGTCCAATGTTTAAATGCATATACCTTCTACACTATCAATTGGATTTCAACCAAATTTTGTATGTAATATCTGTACATAAACAGATATGACTGAGCGTATTCTTAAGAGCCACCAGGGCTGCCAACTGTTAATAATTGGTCTCTATATTTGTTTTATCCCAATACCAATATATCATAAAGTATGCAAGCCAACAGCTTTAAACTATGCACACGTATATTCTGACATTTTAGATTAATTTGGAGTAACTTATATACGTCAGTTCTACCAACATGATTATAAGCCTGCTGATAATACCAATTTTTAAATACATCTTACTTCTATACTATCAGTTCGATTTCAACCAAATTTTGTATGTGCTATGTGTAAC
Source organism: Meconema thalassinum (assembly GCA_946902985.2). Taxonomy (NCBI): domain Eukaryota; kingdom Metazoa; phylum Arthropoda; class Insecta; order Orthoptera; family Tettigoniidae; genus Meconema; species Meconema thalassinum. The sequence goes on from OX336395.1 coordinate 182,304,301, forward strand.
ATAACAGATATGACTATAAGTATTGTTAAGAGCAATCAGGGCTGTCAACTGTTAATAAATGCTGACTATATTTGTTTACCCTAATATCAATATATCAGAAAGTATACAAGCCAACAGCTCAATACTTTGCACACGTATAGCACCTGACATTCTAGATTAATTTGGAGTAATTAATACAAGGCAGTGCTGCCAACATGATTCTATGCCTGCTGATATGTCCAATTTTAAAATACATGTAACTTCTATACTAACAAATGGATTTCATCCAAAATTGGCACAACAAGATATCATAATATTTCAGATTATTTCTGAACAGCACGCGCATGGTATTGTTGGCAACATGCTTTTACGCGTGCTGATAGATCCAGTGTCTAACTGCACGTAACGTCCATTGGACTTCAACCAAATTTTGTATTCTGTACCTTAAGAGTTGGAACTAAGAATATATTCAGTCACCACGGCTGCCAACTGTAGTGCTCTATGAGGCTACATTATACCAGGTATATTTTGAACTAATTAGATATTTCGATATTACCAACTTAATTTCGTCATTATTCTAGATAGGTTCATATACTGTAGAATAATCATTGGCATGAAAAGTAGGCTGTATAGTTCTTCACGGAACTACTTGTTTTAATAGGAAATGCTAACATTATTATAGAAAGCTTTCCAATCGGTCAAAAATTCAAAAGCTAAAGCAGAAAACAAACAAAAAAACTCAAAACAAAATTCAAAAACAAAAGCAAGAGCAGAAAACAAAAACACAAATAATGAACACAAAGCAACATTCAAAAGCAAAAGAAGAAAACAAACACAAAAAGCACATAGCAAAATTCAAAAACAAAAGCAAAAGCAGAAAACAAACACAGAAAACTCATCAAAGTTCAAAAACAAATGCAAAAAACAAACAGTAAAACATCTCAAAGCAAGATTCAAAACCAAAAGCAAAAAGCAAACACAAAAAATTACAAAGAAAAATTCAAAAACAAAAGTAAAGGACAAACAAAAAACACAAAGCAAATTTCAGAAACGAAGGCAAAAGCAGAAAACAATCGCAAAACCAAACGCACAAAGCAAATCACAAAGGAAAATACAAAAATTATGCGGAAAAAGAAGCATTTTAACACCCTAACCTGAAAGAAAAATTACATGAGGTATTTATCGCTATATCACATTTTTAATGAAAAAAGGGGGTTGAGGTTTAATTGGGTGACACGTTTTGATCGTCATGCAATAATCATCATCATATCTTAAGTAAACAGGATCTGATGATGATGACGATCGAAACATGTCATCACACCCCCTCGCCCCCTCCCAACTTTTTGTACATAAAATTGTGTTATTTTAGTGATAAATATCTCATTAACATTTAATATTGTAGCTTACAATCGGTCAACACAAAAATCATTCCCATCCCTGGAATATGTGAACAATTGACCTGAAATAAATAACATTTGATTAAGATTTATAAATATTGTTACAAAATCTGATGATGCTCGTGAAACATGTCATCTGTTAGTTTTCTTCTTCTTTTTCAATAAACAGTAACAATATAAATCTTAATCACATGTAATTTAATTCAGGTTATTTTTCACACATTCCAGTAATGGGATTGATTGTGTTGAACGACTGAAAGCTAAAATACAAAGCAAATTAGTAAACATAAAATAAAAATACTAAAAACAAAACAAAATTATTCAAAATTCATTAAACTTAAAAAAATCATAATTAGTCGAATTTTCAAAAAAGAAACCACTCAAAATGTAAACAAACGAAAAAACTTTTAATATAAATAAACACAAAAATAGAAATTAGTCAAAATGAAAAAAACATTCAAATAGTCCAAAAACATAAAAATTAAAAATTAGTCAAAATAAAAAAAAACAATCTCAATTAGTCAAAATTAGTGAAAACTAACTCAAGAATTCCAAATATATATATTAGTAATTATAAAAAAAAAAAAAAAAAAAAACAGAAAAAATATTCAAAAACAGTTTCCATTCAGCTAGCCAAGAGAGTAAAATAATAGTTGACGTGTGTGGTGCTTATTATTTTCAGTTGAGAGAATGGTAGTTGTCGCCGATGCGAAGCGCTACTGATATCAACGGTGCAATTAACGCTAGGTTAGGGCATGTAAACACTTGTTTTCCCGCCTAATGTAATTGGACACAAAAATTTGAATTGACCGTCTGGAAAGCTTTCTTCGTTAGAACTAGGCAACTTTGAAAAATGGCTTCTATCACTTCAATAATGTAGATTTCCAGTTTTTAAAATTAGGCATAAGGTTCTCATAACATATTTATTTATTTAGTGATGTATTTTATGTCTTTAGTAGTGGCGAAGTTAGGGCTCATGGCCCTCTATTACTCTTAGCCATGCAATATGGTACCAGTACATATGACACAATTTTTGGAGAACATTAAATACCCTACAAGTTCATAATGATGATCAATAAATAGTAAATTATTTATGTGAATACTAATATTAACGAATGAAGCACACGAATAATAGTAATAATAATAATAATAATAATAATAATAATAATAATAATAATAACTGAGCCGTGAAACTGTTTAAAACTCTGGACAAAGACAATAATAATGGATAACTGTATACTAAAGATTTTAAAAGTGTGCTTAATTTGGCGCGTTACTCTAATCGCCGGGGTTGTGCTGAAGCAGTTACCGTTTTTGCCGGTAAGTCACACCTGCAATCGGAACTATCGTCTGTAGAGCGGTTGAAATACTGAACTACCCTATCGGAAATACCTGGCAGAAGTATGTGTCCTTCAAAGAATTAATAATAAATAATTACCGACAATACCTATTTGTGGCCATGTTCATAATCTTACTTCTGCTATTCTTCTGCCGCCTAATAAAGTGATTGGTTGCACTTTAAATATTAGGCTCGGGTGAAATCTTTGTCGTCAAAATTTGCTGCCATCTTGGTAAAAAAAAAGAAATAGAAAATATTGCTGGGAGCTTGGAACGATCAGACGTGCCTCGAATACTCTCCCCCTGCGGGGGCGGGAATTCATAGTTTTCCTGCTGTGGAATTGATTGAAAAACAAAATTGGTTTTGCCTTAAAGAAGCGGATAACTTGACATATCCGTGAATTCGAACTCAAGTCTTTATTTATGTAATTTATGAAGTAATTGGTGGGCCACACGCTGGAGTAGCATGACAGCTCTCGTGAATGCATTTGGTCAACAAGAGTGCAATTTGGAATAATTATGTGGTGATAAGTTTTTTATTTTATTTTAAGGACTTGAGGTATGTGGACAATTTGTCATTGTATTTATTTTTATTTATTTTTATTTAGTGAAATGTGAACATGGAGGCCTTGTGCCCATTAGAGGAGGTTATCTGGTCTACCACCGACCGAGAGTGGCTTCCCAAATAACGCCTTCCTCGAACATATATGGCCGAAGAGGATCGGAGTACACTCCTTGTGGGGATATTCCGGCACAAGACTCCTCGTCTCAATAGGGATCAGGTTCCCATCATAGCATAAATTAGTTTTCATGATTTAATCTGTGATTATTAGTTTATAATCGTAGGTTTAAGAGTGCAATAATTATGACGATTGACCAAATTGCAAGGCTTCCTAAATAAGTGGACTACCTCTTGTGTGCTCACCAGGTTACTGAAAGTCATATAGGTGAACTTATGTTCATAGCCTCAATAAACTTTTTAAAAAATCAGTTTGATTGCTGGAAAAGATTCTTAGATATTGAGAACCGTCAAAATATTTCGGATGCTCGCCATTTTGGATTGTTATATGTATAGACCATAGAGTCATGTACCATTAAAGGAAAATTATTGCATAGCTTCATTATTCAAACTTTCACTTCGATCGCATGATTACGACACAAGAATAAAAACTTAATTTTAAAATTTCGCACAGCCGCCATCTTCAGTTTATGTAAACAATTGAACTAAATTAGATGCCAGGGAATGACAATATGTATAATCATTTACTGTACCACATTTCAATGCGCTCATATGATTAAATCACAAGAAAATGTATTAGAATGTGTCAACTTCGCTTGGCCGCCATGTTCGTTTCGTAGTATACAGGTTTTTGCAAGTTACATAGATAAACTTGTAGCAGTGCTCTTTATCATCCTACAAAATTTCAGGTTGATATCATAAATAGTTTCGGAGATATTGAATGCCTGTGAAATATTTCGCACAGCCGCCATTTTGAAGTTATGTAAACAATTGAACGAAGTTAGATGTCGATGCATTGAAATGTATATAAACATATACTGTGCCAAGTTTCATTGCGCTTGGTTGGTTAAATCGTGAGAAACGTCCATTTTCGCAACTTCGCTTGGCCGCCATGTTAGTTTTGTAGTTACTAGGTTTTCAAAGGTCACATAAGTGAATTTCCAGTAGTTCCCTTTATCACCATACAAAATTCCAGGGTGATATCAGTAATAGTTTCGGAGATATTGAATACTGGTGAAATATTTCGCACAGCCGCCATGTTGGATTGGTGAGACGTAACAACATTTGAAGGGCACGGTCGGGGTCGCCCGGAATAGAGCTATGCACTTACCGAGTTTCATTGAAATATCTCCAGCCGTTTAGATTTTATTGGGGGGGGGGGACACACACACGAATCACACACACACGCACACACACACGGACAAAAGGTGATCTCATAAGCCTATTTTTTCAAAATTGAAAATAGGCTAAAAATATAGTGTTATATAGGCTTTCACGCCCGGTGAATTAAAACTCAGCAATTCTTCTAGGTTTGTGCCGTGACTTGTGTGGGGTTTTGCCTAGGACACCAAGCTGGCCAATGAGCGGGTTCTTGGTGTCCCCGCCCAGACACCCACAGGAGTAGCGAACTGCGGGGTAACTACCTTTTTATGAAGCGCACCTGTGCCTCTGTATTGCGAGAACTAAAACTCAAGCAGCCATAACGTCCCTATGAAGGTTTCCAAAAATATGGTATATTGGCTTTCACGGCCGGGGATCCGGGCGGGGACATCAAGTGCTGGAGTGGCAGGACAAGGCTTGACCACTGCCGGAGGGAAGATGACGTGAGAAAGGGAACAGGCTTACGGATGAAAGCAAGAGTAGGCAACAAAGGAAAGAAACCAATATTTTTTTTAAAACTAACAATTTCATTAAGATATTTAACAACACTGTTTGTAACAGGGCAAGGAAGATAATTCCTCAAGGCTGAGAAATCTAAGGTAGAAAGACCTAACTAAGATGGGTAGTAAAAAGAATAAACTTTAAATTAAATAGGATTTGTTGCAAAAATAGCTTATGACCCGAGGAAGAAAAAAAAAATGCTGTATGCATAATTGCGCGACAAGCAACCAAGAGTGTGGATAAACAATTTGCAAATGAAATTAGCAAAGCAAGTTGCAACTAAGACTTTATGCAATGATGCAAGGAAAAATGTTGATTAATGAGCCAAAAGTTCAAAAAATAGCTTCGATCATTAAGTTAACAAAGATATGGGGAGATATTTCATAAAGCATTCTAAACCGCTACAAAGAATGAAACAAGTAAAGAATAGCTTGGCCACCCACCGAGGATGAACCACGAAGCAAGAAATAGGTTGAACGTGAATTAGAAAAAGGCAGGGGGCTCCAGTGGCCACTTAAAGTTGCCACACCAATGAGGCTATAAATGGATACAAAGTGTTGGCAGTAACTGCACATTCACAACTCATTTGTTGTGGTTAAGATGCCTCTTAAGTTAAGCAGAATAAAAGGCTTGAATAGCCAAGATCAAGAACGTAATAAAATACATTTTATTGCTCCTTAAAAGTTGGGCGAAACAGCCTCTAACAAGAAATCACATATACAACGAATGGGTAAAAGGAAGGCCTAAACACTTATAAGTTTAGCTTAAAAGGTACAGATACTACTAGAATATTTATACAGACTTTACTTAATTGTAAATTTAAAAAAAGGGGAGGTCACTTCAATGAAGCCTCAAATTTACAAGAAAAAATATATACAAAGGTTATTTAATTAAATTTAAATGTTAGTAAATGGGAAATGGGAAAAGAAGAATGGGGTTTGTTTTGAGTTTTTTGGGTGCTTGGTTTGGGTACCCAACACATATGGTTTGCAATGAAAACCAATATATCGAAGCACACGGAAAAGTCACTATTGAGTTTGATATTGTTTGTTCTGAGTCGGTAATTAGCAGTAGTTCAATGTTATTGAGTTGTTGATGAGGTTTCCAATGTAACTTTGAACAATTCATAGTCCATTGCATGATTCGAAATGTCACCAGTTGCAAGTAGCGTTAAATGGGGCTAGTAGAAAAATGCCTCGATGAAATTAAGAATAGGTAGGTACAGTTTCAAGATTTCAGTAGAAAATCCCTCGAAGAAACGAAGCTTGACTTTCCAACTGCCACAGGTTTAATAGCATAATTCCCACGTTGGGAGAAAAAGTATCCCCTATTTTGATAGATATAGTAATGGAAAGTTTTCATGACAATACAAATTGCTAGCTTACTTACACTTTGGCAAACACTTTGGCAAAGCAATGTTACATTTCCCTCGTTGGAGACCGTTAGCGATTACACCAGTATGTAAAGTTCAAATTTTGCCGATAATGTTTATTTGAAGTGCTCAGATTAGGAAATTGACACAGGCCCCATAAGATCTCTACTTAGTATAAAACAAAGTCCCCGATTCTTGGATGTTACGGGTAAACTCGAGAACCACTGGATATATTTTGATGCGGTTTTCACCATTCTGTAAAAGATATCTCGAGGATGATTTCTGTTGGAAATAATTTATTTATGATCAAAGGAAACCGAGCAGTAACGATTTCAGTGGAAAAGTCGAAAAAAAAAAGCCTGTCGTCCGAGGACTTTGTAAGCTTACGCTGGGCAAATCGTTAAAAATATCTGAATACTATGAGTGTAAGAATTGTTCAGCATGAAAAGTTCTACAAAAAGTCCGCGAGAGCATATCTCTATCTTCAACACATCGCTCACTATAAGTGTTTTTACGTTTTAATTTCTTCCAACCATGTCCATTCAACTACTGAGGCAACAGTTTACGAGCTAACTAAGGGCGAGTCTATCAACCCTGTTACAGCCTAGCTAGTGGGCGAACCTCTTGCCCCAGATACAGCCAGCAGCAAACCGTTGAATCGTGTTGAGTTAAGACTTCTGAGAAGGGTGGTAGTGTTTGGAGTTTCCCTGGAAGTGCAACTCGGGTTTTCTTCATTTCGCCTGTGACACACAGTCAAGTTAAAATTGGATGGAAGGAGGATTTGAGTTTCATTCACCTCGCCATTCCCTGGAAGCGCAACTCTCATTTCGTCTGTGAACTTTTCGTTCCGCAAAATTCAGAGTCAATTTAAGATTGGACGGAAGGGGGATTATATTATATTACTTTATACTGATTGGCGTAGAATCTCTACTTAGTATAAAACAAATTCCCCGATTCTGGATGTCACGGGTAATCTCGAGAACCACTGAATGGATTTTGATGCGGATTTACCATTCTGTGAATGGCATCACGAGGAAGGTTTCTGTAGAAAATGTACCATTAAAGGAAAATTATTGCGTAGGTTCATTATTCAAACTTTCACTTCGATCGCATGACTACATCACAAGAAATAAAAACTTAATTTTAAAATTCGCACTGCCGCCATCTTGAGGTTATGTAAACAATTGAAATAAATTAGATACCAGTAGATTACAATGTGTATAAATATTTCCTGTACCAGGTTTCAGTGCGCTTGGAACATTAAATCGCGAGAAAGGTCTATTTAAAATTTTCAAATTCGCATGGCCGCCATGTTCGTTTTGTAGTTAACCGGTTTTTGAAAGTCTTATGGATGGACTTCCAGTAGTGCCCTTTGTCTCCGCACAAAATTTTAGGGAGATACCGCTAATAGTTTCAGAGATATAGAATGCCGGTGAAATATTTCGCACAACCGCCATCTTGTGATTATGTAAACAATTGAACGAAGTTAGATGTCTGTGCATTAAAATGTATATAAACATATACTGTACCAAGTTTCATTGCGTTTGGTTGGCCAAATTGCGAGAAACGTCTATTTAAAAGTCGCAAATTCGCTTGGCCGCCATGTTGGTTTTGTAGTTACCAGGTTTTCAAAGGTCACATAAGTGAACTTATAGTAGTTCCCTCTATCACCATAGAAAATGTCAGGGTAATATCGGTAATAGTTTCGGAGATATTGAATGCTGGTGAAATATTTCGGACAGCCACCATGTTGGATTGGTGAGTCGTAGCAAAATTTGAAGGGCACAGTCAAGGTCGCCCGGAATAGTGCTATGAACTTTCCGAGTTTCATTGAAATCGCTCCTGCCGTTTAGATTTTATTAGGGGGGGACACACACACGAATCACACACACACACACACGCACACACACACACGGACAAAAGGTGATCTCATAAGCCTATTTTTTCAAAATTGAAAATAGGCTAATAAAAAATAAAAAAAAAGGAAAGAAAGATAGATGATTCAGTATCTCCGAGTACCGTAGTTTCGTAGGAGGTTCAACACTCCTGAAATGTTACCATTTTAAGTTCTAGCAGCAATTTCAAAACGTACATTGAGAAAGCTTACTTAGTTCAGACAGAATACATAATAGAAACTAACTCAACGTCGCGATAACAATAATTCTCATCGAAATCCATTGTTTAACGAACGTATTTGTGTAAGGTATTCCTGTATTTCCACTAGCGCTATCTTGTCATCCTTGAATTAATACTAATGATAATTAATTGTTTTATTAAGCATTATTGAATTCTCCAATTAATGACCAATGGTATATAAGAAGAGGCAGGTGTCAGTAAATTTATTGTGTGGCGACCAGTTATTGCAGACAGCAGCATGAAGACTCACACGCTCACCCTCGTCTTCCTCTTGCAGGTAATATTATTGATAATCTGTACAGAGGTGTGCATATTAATTACTTGAATCAACTAGAGAATAGCGGCTTCGGTGGCGTAGTCGGTAGCATGCTGAGCTTCTATGCCCAAGATAGCGGGTTCAAACCCGGCCGAAGCCGTCGGATTTTTTAAGAGCGTTAAAAATCCCTCAGTATGCCTTCCTTCGGAGGGGAAGTAAAGCTGGCGGTCCCATGTCGTAGATTTATGGCATGTTAAAGAACCTTCCACTAATTGCACCTGTGTGAAGCTAAATTGGATAGGTTAATGTAAACAACGCTCTTAGGTTTCTATGTTCGTTGCCAAGAGCCGACTGCGGTGGCGTCTAGTAGCTGAGTTTCGAACTTGGCCTAGTAGTCGTTGACGGTGGTGCTTGGCGGCAAAAGTAGGAACTATTTGAAAAATTTTAAGTTGCAGTACTCAAATTAAAAAAAGACAGATAACACACACTATTACAGTCATCACAATTAACACCGGTTATCAGACAGATTCTACACACACCCAAAGTACACGGGGCTACATGACCGCGTTGTCGCAGCCCCTAAACTTAAGAACCAACCAACCAACCAACTAGAGAATTTAAATCAGTATGATTATTTTTATTCAAAATTATTTTATTGAACAACGTATAACAACCTTTATTTTATATACATCGAGTTGAGCCTCTATGGACTGCGTGGTAACAACCAACTTCACTTCAGTGTCTAGGTCTTGTTCTTGTTCCGGTTTTACTTCCTGCCAGTATCTTCTGTCCCCTGCGACAAGTGTCTGTTTATGTTCTTCGGACAAAGGTCCTCTCCGTGTTCCAGAAGTTGATACGATTTTAATACCGGTAGTTGTTCACGAATCATGTAAATGTGTTCCTGTCAGAAATTTCTCGGTCTAGAATACCGATTTGCCTGAGATCTTTTTCGCATTCCTCGAACCATCTCGGCCTTGTTGCCTTAGACTTGATGAAACTCCATATTCTTTTCGTTAATCGATGATCAGTCATCCTCAAGAGGTGACCGTAAAATAGTAGCCGTCTCTTAAAATAGAATGTAATAGAATGGTTAACTATTTCAAATAACTTCAGCGCCTTCTAAATATATCTAGTGCATTAAATCATGTTGTTTGAGTATTCAGTCTAATGACAGGTTTGATGCAGCATTACATGCCTCCCTTACCTGAGCTAATCGTTTCATTTCTACATAGCTACCACATCCTACATCCGAAGCAATCTGTTCAACATATTCTAACCTTGGTCTACCCCTACAGTTATTGTCCTCGACCCTTCCTTCCATAACTAAGCTTGATATTCCTGGGTGTCTACGTATGTGTCCTACCAACCTATCTCTTCTCTTCATTAGCAGTCGCCAGAAACATCTCTCCCCTCCCACTTGTCTTAATACCTCTTCGTTTGTGACTCTATCTACCAATCTGATCTTCATCATTCTCCTGTAACACCACATTTCAAACCCTTCAATTCTCCTCTTTTCTGCTGCACTAATAGTCCAAGTTTCACTTCCATAGAGTGCCACTCTCCAGACAAAGACTTTCAAAAATGAATTCCTAATACCTAAATCTATATTAGATGTAAACATAATCCTTTTTGTTTAAATGATTCCCTTGCCTGAGCCAACCTACTTTTTATATCCTCTTGGTTCGTCCATCACTGTTTATTTTGATTCCTAAGTAACAGAAGTCTCCTACTTCCTTCAGCTTTTCACCTGCCAATTTGATGTCCATAGAGGTTTCTGATTTTTTCGGCTGCATTCCAATATTTTTGTTTTACATTTATTCATTTTCATCATGAATCCTTTCCTCATGACGGAATCCATACAATTCAAAAACTCATTCAAATCCTCAGGCGTGTCGGCCTAAATGACGATGTCATCGGCAAATCTCAGAGTTGAAATTATTTCTCCTTGAATCTTCACTACCACTTAAAATTTTTCTATAATTTCCTTCATTGCTTGTTCAATGTAAAGATCGAAAATTATGGGTGATAAGTTGCAGCCTTGCCATACACCTTTCTGAATACCAGCTTCTCTCTCATGTCCTTCAGCTCGAATGACTACTGTCTGGTTGCTGTATATATTGTAGATCACCCTCTTATCTCTGTACTTTATTCCAATGGTTTTCAAAATGTCAAAAATTTAGTCCAATCAACGTTATCAAAAGCCTTTTCTAAATCTACAAATACCGACAGTAGTGGCTACGCTGGCTAAAGCGCTGCGTTAGGCCTTGGAGCCAAGCTCTCTGCTGAGTCGGTAGACGCGTGGGTTCGAGCCCCACCGTCGGCTGTCCTTGAAATGGTTTTCCGTGGTTTCCCATTTTCAACTCTAGGCAAATGCTGGGACAGTACCTTCTGACAGGCCACGGCCGCTTCCTTCCACATCCTTGCCCAGTTTCATTCATCTTCATCTATTCCATCTCTCATCCCGACGCGCAGGCCGCCCACGGGCGTCGAATAGAAAGACCTGCACTCGGCCTCTCAGGAGACCACACGACAAAAGAACCTACAAATGCCATGAACGTTCTCTTATCATTCCTTATTCTACCTTCCAAATAATGAAAAGTATAAATGTAATTTTGTAAAACTGCCGTTGAGTCTAATTTGTTGCACACCCCTGTATATATATATATATATATTGTTACGGCTGTGAGTTTGTGTCATCGCTCGCCGCATGAGTCACAACTGCCCCAGGGCTGGGCTGTGGCCTGCCTCCTGTATTGCGCGCGCCTTATGCAACAGGGCTACTAGGACAAAGGGATAGTCCAGAATATTCGTGACTGGACCAGCGATGGAAACCTCGAGAAGCCGTGAACCCTGGATGGATCTAGAAGCATTTATTGAGTCACCGGCCTGCTATATAAGTGCAACCTGTCAAACAGGAGTTGTTGTGTTTTACGAGCTAGTGTGAACGATTATCGTGAGCGACAGAAGTGTGGTGACTTGCGAAACCCCTAGTGGAGCGGGGAAGTGAGACTCCTACAGAGGAACTGTGTCTTGAGCGAGTGTGTTTATTTCCAGTGCGACAGAAGTGATTGTGCTACATTGTGAAACAGTGAATGACAGGCCTAGTGCAGCTATTCCCATCCAGCGTACGGGGCCACCTCATTACGAGGGATTAACTGTGGTCTGTTGAAAAGTGAAAGGGGAAGTATTCTCGACTTGAGGAAACTGGAGTTAGGTAATAATTGTTTGCTTTTGCTGAAGAGTACTGTATCCTTCTGGCCGCAATAAAGTTAATTATTTCTTTAAGCAGTAATTAAGCAGTAATTTCTACCCACCGTAATCCAGTTAACAAAGGTGCCGCTAGGGGGGTGGCACGCAACAACTGGTGTCAGAAGCCGGATTACGAACTCAAGCACAAGCACAACACCTGGCGGTCCTGGTTTCAAAACCCGAGCAGGTCATTTTCTCTAATTTTCCTGTGAGTGCATGCCCTTTACAAGGCAAACAACTAAAATGGAGGCGCAATTGGCAGCATTGCTAGAGAAGTTAAATGGCATAGAAGACGGCCAGAAGAATTTAACCAAGGAGCTAACTGCTAAATTAGAAGATGGCCAGAAGAATTTAACCAAGGACCTAACTGCCAAATTAGAAGACGGCCAGAAGAAGCTAGAAGACGGCCAGAAGAAGATGGAAGACGGTCAAAATAAGTTAGCGGAGGATCTGAAGAAGATGGAAGACAGTCAGAAAAGTTTAGCCGAGGACCTAACTTCCAAATTAGAAGACGGTCAGAATAAGCTAGCAGAGGACCTAACCGCGAAATTTCTGGATGGCCAGAAAAATCTGGAAGAGTGTCTGCTGACGAATTTACAGGAAAGTCAAAAGAAATTGAAACAGGGTCTGCGTCAGGAAGTCAACACCGTCTGCCAGGGCCTAAGTGAGGAAGTCACAGCAGTAGAAAAGAAGTTCGACGCCTTACAAGAGGAAGTTGCCGAACTGCGCCAACGCCCACTGACGGGGGTGGAAGAAAAATTCAACACTTTACAAAAGGAAATTTCTGAGCTGAACCAACGCCCGTCGACGGGGGTGGAAGCGAGATTCAACGCTCTTCAAGAGGAAGTTGCCGAGCTGCGCAGACGCCCGCCCACAGGTACACCGGGAATATCAGGAACGGGACAGAGCAGAGTAACGCCCCCAACCTTCGACGGAAAGGTCCCGTGGAACACCTATTTACGTCAGTTCGAGGCAGCCTGTTCAATAAACAACTGGAACAGCACGGAAAAGGCTACAGCTCTCATTGTAGCGCTGAGAGGCGACGCCCTTAACGTCCTTCAGGCCATCCCGACTGGATCCCAGGACTACGCTTCACTAATCGCCCATATGGAGTCCCGATATGGAGATAGCCATCTTCAGCAGGCCTACCAGATGCAGCTCCGGACCCGAGTACAGAAGAACGCGGAAACCCTGCGGGAGTTCGAGATGGACATCGCACGTCTCGTAAGGCTCGCCTACCCAACAGCGCCGGCCGACTTTCTGGAGCAGATAGCGACGCAGACTTTCACCGACGGGCTACGGGACTCGGACACTCAACAGGTGCTGCGTCTCGCGCGCAATAAGACCTTGGCAGATGCGCTGAGCCACGCACTTGAGTTTGAGGCGGCAAAACAGGCATCTAGAATGCACGCGCGGATGCGTCAAGTGGACGTCGACGAACCAGCAAAAACCAACAAGACCAAGCCCCTGGCCGATGAACTGATGGAGGCGCTAGGCCGGTTCTTCAAGAGTCTCAGTACCACCAACAAAAACGTAGCCGAAGAACATTCGGAGAGGCGGCCCGGAAGAGGATTACCGACCTGCTGGACCTGCCGTAAGAGAGGCCACCTGAGCAAGGACTGCGGTGATCGCCGCCGCCAAGGGTTTCCGTCGGGACAGTCAGTCGTAGGGAAACCGCGCAGCCCAGGAAAGCAAGTATCAGCCAGCCTTGGGGGGCAAAGGTTGGCTTGTGACAGTCGTCAAGCCCCGGCAGTCCAAGTTCGTGTGACGCAGTTACGGAGGGATAATAGCAACCTGATGGTCGACGGAGTCGTCAACGGAGAGAGCTGGCCCATGCTAATCGACACGGGAGCATCGAGGACCATCGTCAGACCCACCGTGATCCCGAAGTGGAGAGTGCAACCCACACAAAGGAACCTCCAGCTAATAACCGCGACCGGAGAGACCGCACCGGTACATGGCGAAGCATCACTGGAGTTCGTCATTGGTCGACGGGCGATAAAGCATCCAGTGCTTGTGGCTGACGTATCAAATGAAGTGATCATCGGACTGGACTTTCTGGACCGCAACCTGCGCACGAGTCCATCACCGCACGACGAGTAAGGTTGAGAGAAGACGTCATCGTTCCCGCCAGGACGGAGGTCAGCGCTGTCGTAATTGTCGACGGAACTGCTGGGGGAGTGGCGGCTGTCATCGACCCAAAATATGAGGACATCCAGACAAAAGGATTGCTAGTTGCCAAGACACTCATCAACACGACGTATCGGCCGTACGTCCGCCTGTCCAACCTGAACGACTACGACATTACGGTTCACCGGGACACCAACCTAGGAGTCTGCGAGCCCGTTACCTGGATTGCCCGCATCACAGATACGACAGACGGACACCTGCAGACGGACAACCGAAGAAGACGCACACTGCCAGAAGAACTACAGAAGCTGTACCAAGGATCCCAGGACCATTTAGACGAGGAACAATCACGCCAACTTCAGGACCTGCTACGCGAATTCCAGGATGTCTTCTCCGTGGGGAGCAGAGACTTCGGCAGGACAAGCTTGGTCCAGCACAGAATCGACGTTGGGGACAGCGCACCGATTAGGGCCACATTCCGACGTGTCCCGCTCGCCAAGCAAGCCGAAGTCGACCGGATGGTAGAAGAGATGAAGGAGCAAGGGGTGATCGAGCCATCACATAGTCCTTGGAGTTCTCCGGTCGTGCTTGTGAAGAAGAAGGACGGTTCCACCAGGTTCTGCGTGGTGAACGACGTCACGAAGAAGGACAGCTACCCTCTACCCCGAATCGACGACACGCTGGACACCACATCAGGGTCAAGATGGTTCTCCACCTTGGATTTGAAGAGTGGCTACTGGCAGGTGGAGGTCCACCCTAAGGACCGCGAGAAAACGGCGTTCTCTGTGGGCAGCGGGCTCTGGCAGTTCACCGTCATGCCATTCGGTCTGTGCAACGCCCCTGCGACCTTCGAAAGGCTAATGGAGTCCATTCTGAGGGGACTACACTGGAAGACCTGCCTGGTATACCTAGACGACGTCATCGTTCTGGGGAGGAGCTTCGAGGAGCACTACAGCAACCTGAAGGAGATCTTGTTGAAGCTCCGGGCTGCCCAGCTGAAGTTGAGCCCCAAGAAATGTCAGCTCTTCCAGAAGCGGGTCCAGTACCTTGGGCATATCGTCTCCGAGGAAGGGGTGCGCACCGACCCAGAGAAGACCGCAGCTGTGAGGGAGTGGCCAGTTCCGAAGGACAAGTCCCAACTACGAAGCTTCCTGGGACTCGGCACTTATTACCGTCGCTTCGTGAGAGGATTCGCCGACATCGCCAAACCTTTACATCAACTGACTGAGAAGGACCAACTCTTCACGTGGACAGCAGAATGCCACAGTGCCTTCGAACAACTCAAGCAGGCTCTGTGCACCGCGCCTATTCTGGCCTACCCCAGACCTGGAACAAGGTTCATCGTCGATACCGATGCCAGCGACTTTGGCATAGGGGGAATCCTGTCGCAGGTAGTGGACGGCGAGGAGAGAGTAGTGGCCTACTTCAGCAAGGCCCTGTCAAAGCCAGAAAGGAACTACTGCGTCACCAGGAAGGAGCTGCTCGCCATCGTGAAGACCATTGAACACTTCCACAAGTACCTGTAAGGGCAAGAATTTCTCATCAGGACCGACCATGCATCCCTGCGGTGGCTCCTGAACTTCAAGCAGCCCGAGGGTCAACTCGCGCGGTGGTTAGAGAGGTTCAACAGTACAACTTTGAGATTCAGCACAGGAAAGGCCAGCTGCATTCTAACGCCGACGCCCTGTCACGAAGACCGTGCCCCGAAGACTGCACCTTCTGTGCCCGAAGGGAGGAGAACACCGGGATACTGTGCCGACGGACTACTCTGGAACTTCAAGGGAACTGGAGCCGCGAATCTTTCGCGCGGGCACAAGCAGAATATGATGGCCTGGGACTGATAGCCGAATGGAAGAGGGCCTGTGTCCCCAGACCCGGGTGGAACATTGTGAGTGACTGCAGCCCGAAGTTTAAGTCCTACTGGGCACAGTGGGACTCGCTGATTGTAAGGGATGGCCTCATCTGCCGTACCTGGGAGAGCACCGACGGGAAGACATCTCGGGAACAAGTCGTCGTTCCAAAGGCTATGACGGAGGAAGTCCTGAAGGAAGTTCATGGAGGATCATCTGGTGGACACCTAGGGATAAAGAAGACCCTGGAGAAGCTGAGGGAGCGGTTCTACTGGATCAGATGCCGAACAGACGTGGAGAACTACTGCACGAGGTGCCACGATTGCGCAGCCAGCAAGGGCCCAGGATGAAGACGACGGGGTCCACTGAAGACCTACAACGTGGACGGCCCCATGGAGAGAGTGGCCATCGATGTTGCTGGGCCATTCCCGTTAAGCGAGGCAGGGAACCGCTACATATTAGTCGTCAGCGACTACTTTTCCAAATGGCCGGAGGCGTATGCGCTCCCTAACCAAGAAGCCGCGACGATTGCAGAGACCCTGGTGAATGAATTCGTCAGCCGGTACGGAGTACCCCTGGAGCTGCACTCCGACCAAGGGAGGAACTTCGAGTCGCAGGTGTTCCAGAACCTATGCCAGCTGCTGGGAATCCGGAAGACGAGGACAACGCCGCTACACCCTAAGTCCGACGGGATGGTAGAGCGATTCAATCGCACCATCGAGAACCATCTCCGAATAGTCATCAGCGAGCACCAGAGGGATTGGGACAAGCATCTTCCACTATTTCTCCTGGCCTACCGCGCCGCCGTGCATGAAGCCACCGGGTGCACACCAGCCCGGGCCATGTTTGGGAGGGAGCTCCGTCTACCTGTCGATCTTGCCTTCGGCCGACATGGGAATGATCCGATCCCGGTAAGCCAGTATTGTCAAGAACTGGTCGACCAACTGTAGGACGTACACGCGTTCGCGAGGAGGAAACTGCGGATCGAGACCGACCGAATGAAGACCCGATACGACCAGCAGACGGATGCCGGCGGATTCCACGAGGACGACATGGTCTCACTCTTCAACCCATTACGGAAGAAAGGCCTGTCACCCAAACTGCAGAAGTCCTGGGAGGGCCCGTACCGAGTCGTGAAACGGATCAGCGATGTCCTCTACAGGATCCAGCGGAGCCCGAGGGAGAAGATGAAGATCGTGCACCGAGATCGCCTGGCAGCCTACGGAGGGACACAGACGGACCAATGATTGATCGGGACGATCAGCCTTTTTAGGAAGGGGGTGGTGTTACGGCTGTGAGTTTGTGTCATCGCTCGCCGCATGAGTCACAACTGCCCCAGGGCTGGGCTGTGGCCTGCCTCCTGTATTGCGCGCGCCTTATGCAACAGGGCTACTAGGACAAAGGGATAGTCCAGAATATTCGTGACTGGACCAGCGATGGAAACCTCGAGAAGCCGTGAACCCTGGATGGATCTAGAAGCATTTATTGAGTCACCGGCCTGCTATATAAGTGCGACCTGTCAAACAGGGGTTGTTGTGTTTTACGAGCTAGTGTGAGCGATTATCGTGAGCGACAGAAGTGTGGTGACTTGCGAAACCCCTAGTGGAGCGGGGAAGTGAGACTCCTACAGAGGAACTGTGTCTTGAGCGAGTGTGTTTATTTCCAGTGCGACAGAAGTGATTGTGCTACATTGTGAAACAGTGAATGACAGACCTAGTGCAGCTATTCCCATCCAGCGTACGGGGCCACCTCATTACGAGGGATTAACTGTGGTCTGTTGAAAAGTGAAAGGGGAAGTATTCTCGACTTGAGGAAACTGGAGTAAGGTAATAATTGTTTGCTTTTGCTGAAGAGTACTGTATCCTTCTGGCCGCAATAAAGTTAATTATTTCTTTAAGCAGTAATTGGTGTTGTGCTTCCTACCCACCGTAATCCAGTTAACAAAGGTGCCGCTAGGGGGGTGGCACGCAACAATATACATATATAACCCATGTACCACTGGTTCAAAGGGTCGAATCCATGTATTATGGTAAAAAGATGGAAGGAAATATCCAGTCTTCAGTGGAACATAGAAAGTTTTTATACGAGAGGGCGAGCATAACGTTGTGCAAGAAAGAAGAGCCCAGGTGGCCAGGAAATGATATCATGCAAGACGCACAGATAAGGAGCCGGTCACGAATATTAATAGAACGAGTGGAACCTTCCGTCGGAGTGACTGCGAGCATGTTTCGGAAATTGATCTTACGTTGCAGTAAATTGGCATCGTCGCAGTTATGCAAGAAGAAGAATAATTAGATTTAAAGCACTTGCGAGCATACAATTAACAAAAGAAATACATTATTGTGAATCATTTCGGAATAGAGATTTTTGTGTGGAGAAAAAGGTTTTAATAATTGCCTAGGAATGAAGTGCAAACGTGGCCATACGTCATTAAAAGTTCCCCGAGACCCGCGGTGGTGGGGATTAAAAATCAACTGTAACACCCACATATCTGAAGACCAAATTTTATTTAATATCTCAGAACTGCACGATCGATTTTCGTGTGCAAAGAAGTCAGTTTATGTTTAGAAAACGAGCTTTCCAGAGATATAATTTTTAATAGTGTGCGACCATTAAAAAAGACGTAGAATTTATCCTTTTGTCGCCGATTTGTATAAAAGTCCTGGCCGTGCCAGGCAAATCATGCAGTACTTACTAGACCTTGAGAGGTCGTGATACTCTGTATCACCACGTGCACCCGTAAGGAGTGACCGAGAAGTATCATCATAGTATCGCCGTGTGAAGACTTAGGAAAATCCTAATACAGGATTTAGTTCCGCCAGTATCAGTCTTATAGTGAAAGTTCCGTATTACAGTCAAAGTAGGCTGCGAACTTAAAAGAACAGGCGATAGGTCTTCAAATAATAGTTTAGTAAAACGACTGAAAGTGTCGTAACGTTTGAAGTACCAACGATAGAGAAACGAACATTTCTAGCAAAGTTAAAGAACCCGATCAGGGTCAGACGAAATAAGGGCCGCATAGTATTCTGAAAGATAGTAATTAGAGAACAGAATAATCAGAAGTGAGAATTTAATTCAAGACGTTGTTTCAAGGAAACAAACGAACTATAAAAATCACTAAGTTACGTATTGAAGGAGGAGCATTAGATGCTAGAAAATAATAGGTCACCGATAGAGTATTTGGGAGACCGTGAACAAGACAGACTTTCGCTAGACAAATTAAATAGTGTCTAGAAAGAAACAATTTCGAGCTAATAATAATAATAGCCGATCGTCAGAAAACCGGATTTGAAGAAGTACCATTCCAGGGAGGGGTAGAGTGTTCGAGACTTTCATATTCTGATCAGATAGGGAGCCGACATCTACTAGTTTCACCCTTGGATACGGGGAAGATAGAAATCACGTGTGTAAGGCTAAAATCAAAGCCTCAGTGATAAAAAGCAGTGTATTGTAAATATAGGGAATTTGTGTTAGTGTAATAATTTTTCAGTGAATTCATTTGTGTATTATAAAAGAATACAAAATCGTATTCAAAATGTTACCAGTGTGTAAGGTATATAAGTTATATGTGTGTCAAGAAATGTCAGCGTATGAAATGGAATTAGGGAAGATGGCTTAAACACATTCAAGTGGGCGACATGAAACATCGTTGGAAAATACGGTCGAGGACCGTCTTATCATGTGAGTAACCATTTCATTATGTCATGTGTTGGGAAATGTTTGCGTGCAATCCACCTGAGAATGAGAAAATAGGGATGTTTTTGTATAATAAATAACAGAATAATAGCGCGATCTGAACAACTAAAATTGAGAAAGTATAAAAATAATTTTTGTGAAATGAATAAATCCCTTTTGGGAAATGTATAAAATAAAATATCATTGTATTTGATAAATGATTTAATTATATGAAAGCAAGCGTAATAATAATAATAATCACAATTAGATAAATGAAGATTATGATGAATAATATGAAAGTAGTAGCTTTTGAGCTCCTTTAAAGGAATAAATACATGTTGTGAACATATGTTCTTAAGGTAAAGCGATTATTGTACGGGAGAGGAGTAATATAATATTGAGATAGAGATCAAATGTGATTTTGAATTTATCAGTTCTTTGAAGTCAAGTTGGAAATAAAGGATAAGCGTAATGTATCGCATTGAAGTAAATTTGTCACGCTAGGAAGGCGTTGAACCTAAATATACTTGGTAAATTTAATTATGAGGGGCAGTTGGTCGTGGTAATTGAGCTATAGTAAGTCCTCTATATAGTGATGTGGATCACGAGGCCATGTGTGTGTTGTGTTATAATAGGGTGCAAATGTATTGTATTATGAGCGCAGGTTAAAAGGCTGAGGCCGCCCTAAGTTTCATTTATATAAGTCCTCCAGTATGGGATTGGTTCCCGAGGCAGTTGAGAGAGTCGAACCCAGATTCGTTTATGTATTGAAGCCCCTAATTATTCGTTGTTGTATGTGAATTACTCTTGCCCACCAATGAGGATACTTCCTAATTATTAACTGCCAAGGCTACAAATATTTTGTAAAGTAAGTGAATGAGAAGCCAGGCCTGTTCAGAGAACTGCATTTAAGAAAGAGCTGTGTTGAAACTAGGAGTAGCTCGCCCCGTGGGGGCGATGGCCGTGAAGTCTCCCTCCCTACAATAACTCACGCTAAGTGTCCAGGCTAGACCTCTTGTCATTGATGTTGCGGTCGGTCGGGGATCCGTTTGTTTTGAAGTTATAATACGCTAGCTTGTTTAGAGTTTGTTTAACGACCCGGTCTTCGAACCGAGGTTCTTGTAGATGAAGATTACCGCTTGCAAGTTCAGATCGTTGCTTTCTTATGAGATAATGGTCTTTTAAGACAGATAATAATACATCCCTAATATAATGTTATAATTATGATGTAATGATTCACGAGTTCAGTGAAGACATTTAGATTTCGGGAGTGATCTTAATTTTTGACAATGTTCAAGTAGTCTTCAGAAACTCGGGAGTGCGCAAATGTTTTCCCAATCACTGTAGTGAATTGTTGATTTGAGAGAGATGGTAACTGAGAACATTGTGAAAGCCCAAAGTTTAAGCAAAGTAGCAAAAGTACTTTAATAAGAATTATATATGGTTTGAATTATAAAATACTCATATAATAGGAAGTGATATGCAGTAAAGTGATAACACAGTTTATATTGGAATGTATAGAGCCTATTGGAGCTCTGAATTGCATGGAATTTTAAAAAGGACACTATATGGAAGTGAAAATAAGAGATATATTTGTTGGTTTATGAGAGACCATTTATTTATGATTTAACATTTGTTTTATATTGTATGCCTTGTTTACTTCAGTATTTTATGTGTTTAATTTTTTTGTAGCGCCACATATTGGAATAATTAAATGTTTTATAGTAGGAGTTGAGTTTGTTTATTTATTTATTTATTTATTTATTTATTTATTTATTTATTTTGGAAGTGTATCCTCTATTTAATCCAAAGTATGTAAGTCACAGAGTGGGAGAACTTACCATAACCCCGAAAATCCCGATTTGAGCATTGCTGGCATACTGTGATTTGCATATTTCATGCTAAATGGGCACAATATATATATACCCCATGAGGGGTGGGCGGGCCTCTATAGATGGCAGCACCATCTCTTGGGCCAGGAGTGGAGAAAGAGTTGGAGAAGGGAGCTGTGTTGAAGGTGGAGGTGTTGAGGTGTGGAATTGGGAGTAGTGAAAGTGGAATGGACCTCTTGGCTAAGATTCAAGTTTTGAAATTTTGAAGTTTGAGAATTTTTTTAAGTTTTGTAATTTGTGAAATTTTGATGTTTTGGAATTTTGAGATTTTAAAATTTTGAAGTTTTGAAGTTGGAAATTTTGAAAATGTTGAGATTTGATAATTATGAAAATTTTGAAATGTTTGTAATTTTGAAAATTTTGATTCTTTTTCTTTCTTTTGTAATGATTGCGATGGAGGAAATGGATGATGGCGTTTAATGAGATGAGAGTATTGGATGATGTTTGTGGAGATGAGAAGGAGAGCGGTGCTGTAGAAGAGAGAGAAAGAGGAGAGAAGAGAAAGACTAATATATATGAGACACCTCTGCATTATAGTAACTCTCTAGATCCCTACAGTGGGTCTATCGAGAATTCAAACTAACAGTGGAATCACTGTCCTCGAACAATTGCACTTAAGTAAAAAAAGAAATATATACTTAGGCAAGAATTTAGTGCCCTAATCCTGAAATAAATTACATGAGATTAATAAACACACTAGGGTGACCCGTTTCGATCGTCAAGCGATCATCATCAGATCCATTACACTTAGGCTATAAAATCTATGTTTGAAAATACAGGTGAAAATATTTACAATATGTACATTTTTTAGCCTACTTTCGATTTTTGCAAAAAATGAAAGTAGACTTATGAGATCAACACAGGGCGAAAAAAGTGTGTCTGTCTGTGTGTGTGTATGTGTGTGTGTGAGTCTGTGTGTGTGTGTGTCTGTGTGTGTGTGTGTGTGTGTGAGTGTGTGTACTCTGAATGTCTGTCCCCCCTATCAATTCGAACACGGTGAATGCGAATTGAACGAAATTTGGTACAAAGGTAGCACTAGCAAAGGACACCTCAGTGTCATGTATTATATCGCCGCCATCTTGACGGAAACGTAATGGCGGCCACACAAATGTTCAAAGCTTAAATCAAATTACGACTAACCTAATCATCCGATCTCTACCAAATTTTGCAACAACATACCTTTATGGGGGGAGCATCCTTTGACCAAACCAATAGGCCATCACCGTAATAGTTTGTGGATGGCGGCCATCTTTGTGTGAAAATCGATTCCCCCTATTAATTCGAACACGGTGCAACCGAATGGAACGAAATTTGGTACAGAGGTAGTACTAACAAAAGGCACCTCTCTGTCGTGTTTTATATCGCCGCCATCTTGACGGAAACGTAATGGCGGCCACACAAATGTTCAATGCTTAAATCAAATTACGACTAACCTAATCATCCGATCTCTACCAAATTTTGCAACAACATACCTTTTTAGAGGAAGCATCCTTTCACCAAATGACTAGGTCATTAGCCTAATAGTTTGCGGATGGCGGCCATCTTTGTGTGAAAAACAATTCCCCTATTAATTCAAACACGGTGAAACCGAATGGAACGAAATTTGGTACAGAGGTAGCACTGGCAAAGGGCACATAAGTGTCATGTTTTATATCGCCGCCATATTGACAGAAACGTAATGGCGGCCACACAAATGTTCAAAGCTTAAGTTAAATTACGACTAACATAACCATCCGATCTCTACCAAACTTTGCAACAACATTCCTTTATGGAGGGAGCATCCTTTGGCCAATCTAATAGGTTATTAGCCTAATAGTTTGCGGATGGCGGCCATCTTTATGTCAAAATTGATTCCCCCTATTAATTCGAACACGGTGGAACCGAATGAACGAAATTTGGTACAGAGCTAGCACTAGCAAAGGGCACCTCAGTGTCTTGTTTTATATCGCCACCATCTTGACAGAAACGTAATGGCGGCCACACAAATGTTCAAAGCTTAAGTTAAATTACGACTAACATAACCATCCGATCTCTACCAAACTTTGCAACAACATTCCTTTATGGAGGGAGCATCCTTTGACCAATCTAATAGGTTATTAGCCTAATAGTTTGCGGGTGGCGGCCATCTTTATGTCAAAATTGATTCCATCTATTAATTCGAACACGGTGGAACCGAATGGAACGAAATTTGGTACAGAGGTAGCACTACCAAAGGGCACCTCAGTGTCATGTTTTATATCGCCGCCATCTTGACGGAAACGTAATGGCGGCCACACGAATGTTCAAAGCTTAAATCAAATTACGATTCACCTAATCATCCGATCTCTACCAAATTTTGCAACTACATACCTTTATGGAGGGAGCATCCTATGACCAATCTAATAGGTCATTCGCCTAATAGTTTACGGATGGCGGCCATCTTTGTGTCAAAATCGATTCCCCCTATTAATTCAAACACGGTGAAACCAAATGGAACGAAATTTGGTACAGAGATAGCACTAGCAAAGGGCATCTCAGTGTCATGATTTATATCGCCGCCATATTGACAGAAACGTAATGGCGGCCACACAAATATATAAAGCTTAAATCAAATTACGACTAACATAACCATCCGATCTCTACCAAACTTTGCAACAACATACCTTTATGGAGGGAGCATCCTTTGACCAATCTAATAGGCCATTAGCCTAATAGTTTGCGGATGGCGGCCATCTTTATGTCAAAATTGATTGCCCCTATTAATTCGAACACGGTGGAACCGAATGCACGAAGTTTGGTACAGAGGTAGCACTAGCAAAGGGCACCTCAGTGTCATGTTTTATATCGCCGCCATCTTGACGGAAACATAATGGCGGCCACACCAATGTTCAAAGCTTAAATCAAAATACGATTAGCCTAATCATCCGATCTCTAGCAAATTTAGCAACAACATACCTTTATGGAGGGAGCATCCTTTGACTAAACTAATAGGTCATCAGCCTAATATTTTGCGGATGGCGGCCATCTTTGTGTGAAAATCGATTCCCCTTATCAATTCGAACACGGTGAAACCGAATGGAACGAAATTTGGTACAGAGGTAGCACTAGCAAAGGGCACCTCAGTGTCATGTTTTATATCACCGCTATCTTGACGGAAACGTAATCGCGGCCACCCAAATGTTAAAAGCTAAAATGTAATTACGACCAACCTAATAATCTAGTCTCTACCAAATTTTGCAACACCATATCTTTATGTGGGAAACATATTCAGACCAAGCTGCAAGAACATCAGCCCAATAGTTTGCAGATGGTGGCCAAGTATGTGTGCAAATCGATTCCCCCTATCAATTCAAACACGGTGAAACCGAATTGAACGAAATTTGGTACAGAGGTAGCACTAGCAAAGGGCACCTCATATTCATGTTTAATATCCCTATAGCACGTTGTATTTCAACAAGCTACTACAACCAACATTCAGTCATACTCCTTGAAAAGGACAAAGAGTTATAACAATACCCATGCATTTAGGAGAAAGTAGGCTATATGTTCTTTACTGAACATCTTGTTTAATTGCAGTATTGGTACTGCAACTGTCGGTGTATGCTAAATGCAATATATATGATGATAGGTGAAATGCTAAATGGTGATAGATATCCGGAGTTTGTAATTTGGAGTGATTATTTGGTTGTAAAAATCAACTATGGTTAAACTGTAATATTACAGGCTACTACTTATCTGGTTGTCTTCCTTGCTGGAGCTAGGCGTAGTTTTCGTGTTCACTGCTACTCCAGGTGTGGTCGAAAATTGTAATATTACAGTTTAACCATAGTTGATTTTTACAACCATATAATCACTCCAAATTACAAACTCCGGATATCTATCACCATTTAGCATTTCACCTAACATCATATATACTTAGGCTGTGCCCCAAAGCTACATTTTATTATATTTGAATTGCAGCCAATGGCCATAGGCCCGTAGGCTCCTCATCAAGTTCAATTTCAATATGGCTACCAGAAATGCCACTGACACTGACACCTAGCGGGGAACTTTGTAATATGATAGAGCGTTGCTAACCAAATAACCTACATATTTAGCTACACACTACTTATTGTATTGGTAGGTTCTTTTACATGCCATAAATCTATGACATAGGCCCCGCCGGCTTTACATCTCCTCCAAAGGAAGGCATACTGAAGGAATTTAACACTCTTAAGAATCCGACGACTTCGGTCGGGTTGGAACCCACCATCTTTGGCATAGCAGTTCAGCATGCTACCGACTACGCCACCGGTGTCTTGGGGTCAACCTGAGAATGTCGCTTTCAATGACATCGGACATGAGTGTAAACTCTCAAAGATTGATCGCCACTTAACACTTTTTAGGACAGAATAGTACTGTAGTAAATCTATTTTATTTGTATTTATTTATATTTAATTACTTTAGCCTAATTATAATAATTATTAATTTTAATTTTTGTTTTCTTTAACATTTTAATGCTCATAATTACTTTTATAATTTTACTATTAAGATGGTAAAATTATTAAAAATTTCACTTTTTAAGCTTATTTATTTTCAAAATTTAGAGGCATATTAAGCATTATTAAACAAATAAAAATAGTAAACAATTAAAATTAAATGGTAAAGAAAACTAGCATAATAAAAATTGAAATTGAAAATGCATTTTTTTTTTACTTTTTTATTTTAATTGTTTTTATAAGACTTTTATCTATCACCCAAGGTCAAGGAGATAAACTAATAATAAAATTAGATCTCGGATATTTAGATAAATAAATATTTTTTTATGTAAATTCATATTTCAAGCATTTTTTCTATAAATACATAAATTCCTGCGGTTCACATAAAAAGACATAATATTTAAATTTTTTAAATTTAAAATCAGTATGCTAGATGTTTCAGTTTATTGCATTTTTTTGTGATGGACAACCTGAAGATGTATCTCATTGTGTATTGTAATGCTTCAGCAGTCAGTGAGACATGGAACAAATTGCATTCGTGAGTGCTGCATATTAATAAACTAAATTATAATTAAATATGTTTACTTTTTTGTCACTTATTTCAGGCATTTTTAATACATGAAATATACATATTTCTCCGATTTTTAGCACTTAAAAATCCGAGCCCTAGACTACTAATAATATTGGGTTTACAGAAATATTAACTCCTCCTCAAGAATTAGTTGAAATATGAGTGAAAGTTTCAACTATCTGCATCTTTGAAAATATAAATTGTCCTTTTGCTGGTTGGAGTGACCATTGACCTACAAAGGGTTCAGTGGGAACTGCAGCGCATCAATGCGGTTCTAATCAGGTCAGGAGGAAGAATTGAAAGCTACATTTTCAACCATAATGAACTACAGCAGACAGTCGACTAATATTCCAGATATGATAACCGCTGTCAATTGTGATGGCTGTATTAGTGTGTGTTATCTGTAATTCAGGTAAGGATTGCAGATGATCAATTTCAAATAGTTCCTACTTTTGCTGCCAAATGCTACCGTTAACGACACCTAGCCGCGAACTGGGATATTAGATGTCACCGCAACCGTCACCTGGTGGCGATCGTTCGAACTTAATAGAGCGTCAATCAAATCTACCCTAAAAAAATAATTTAGCTTCACACAATTGTAGTTTGTGGAAAGTTCTTTTACATGTCATAATTCTATGACATTCGCCCTCCGTCTTTTCTTCCCCTTCGAAGGAAGGCACACTGAGGGACTTTTAATGTTCTTAAAAAATCCGACGGCTTCAGCCGGGTTTGAAACCGCGATCTTGGGCATAGAAGTTCACTATGCTACCAACTACGCCACCAGAGCCACCTATCATCGAAAAGAACAGGGGGCCTCATGAGGGATGGGAAGAATGGGAGGGATAGACAAGGAAGAGGGAAGGGGGCGGTTGTGGCCTGACGGTAGTTACCATCCTGGCATTTACCCGAGACGAAGTGGGAAACCACGGAAAACCACTTCGAGGATGGCTGAGGTGGGAATAGAATCCCCTCTACTCATTTGGACCACCCGAGGCAGAGTAGACCCCGTTCCAGTCCTCATACCACTTTTCAAATTTCGTGATAGAGCCGTGAATCGAACCTCGGACCTCCGGGGAGGCATCTAAGTCCGCTGACCACTACACCACGGAGGCGACGAAAATAATTATTACCTTTAATAAAAATCATGCGAAAAATTTTGGGACCAAGAATTAAAGATGGAATTCACCTTCCGAAACCTAATGCTGACATCTATTTAAAAATTACTAAAATCAAAAACACAATCCGTATGAGAAGGATCCAATTCATGGGACATTTGGACAGAATGGACCTAATTAGGTTAACAAATAAAATCTATACGTTTTTGCAGAAAAAGGCAACAAAGTCCAATTGGTACAAGCAGGCGGAAAGGGACATGGCTGAATTAGCTTTTCCCAATCTCAAGGATCGAAAGGAAATTAGGAAAATTATTCATACACGGGGTTTTGAGGCAGAAGAGAGAAGACCTACCAGACACGTCTGGTCGCAGCAAGGAAGACTCGCTCAATCGTTGCGCATGAAGAGTTATTGGGCAAACATCAAACCCAATAAGTGTTGAATCCGCGTGGTCCTAGGAGACCCATTCGCGCAGAAGAAAAAAAGGGATGGTGCGGTTTTGTACCTTCAGAATACAAGTCTATGAAAGAAGTCATGCTTCAAGCACACATGTTCCAAAGCTCCGTAGTGCGTAGTATCTAGTGAGTAGGTGCTAACAGCTAGTTAATAGCTGTTATCAACTTGAGCATTTTTAAGGATATCTGTCTGTCCGTTGACCACTTCATGGTATAGTGGCTAGCGTTCTTGGCTGCCTCTCGGGAGGTCCGGGTTCGATTCCGGGCTCTACCAAGTTATTTTAATTCTGGTATGAGATCTGGAACGGCGTATACTCAGCCTTGTGATGCAAAACTGATAATAGGAGGATTGGATTTCTATCTCAGCCATCTTGTAAGTAGTTTTCCGTGGTTTCCCACTAAAGACAAATGCCGCGATGGTTCCTATCGTAAGGCCATGGCCGCCTCCTTCCCAATCCTTGCCTGATTACAAATTCATACACTAATACATCCAACACAAAAACACAGGTCATCAGAAAAAACACACATCCAAGTACACGGGGCTAAATGGCAACGATCTGGCAAAACACCTAAATCAATGAACAACGACAACAACAATCTCCAAGCGCGTGTTTATAAGTCTTGTTGTTGCTTATTCTAGGTGCTGCAACATACAGCCCCGTGTATTTGGGTGGGTGTGGAATTTATGTGATAACCTGTGTTATTGTGATGGCTGTACTGGATCAGTGCCTCTAGTGGGTTGCTATGAATAATAATATAATATCGTATGGCCTCTGGAGCCAGCTTTGTTATTTGACGCCCAGAGGGCAGCTTGCATGTCGAATTTTGTTGTTCCTTGGAGCACTTTGAAAGTCAAGGCGGTTGGTATTAGCTCCTTGACTCTATAGCGCTTTCTGTTAGGGAAAGGAGGAACATTTTTGTGTTGGCGGAAATCCCGAGATTATTTTTTTCATTATGAACACGACCTACTGAATTCAACTGGGTACTTTAACATGCCAACAAAGTATGACATGCGTGTCGTGATTTTTGTCGCTTTTCAAAAATCACTTACCATGGTCAGGAGCGATCCTGCAGGCTTGGAGTTGGTGGACCGACACGATAACCACTCACCCATCGTGGCAAGCTAGTGGGCTGCTTACTACAATCGATTCCTACTCTCTCTTCAATGCATGAGCTGCCAAGGATGCGATTTTCTAATCCAGCATTTTTTTACCTTGATTAATAAAAGCACCACGAGATAGCAGCCCATGCGGTGACTATAAAAATATAACAGGGCAAGGGAATAACGCTCTACTAGTGACTGTTACTTCACGGTGAAACGTGTTACCAATTAAATATTCACTGTAAATTGATACAATCTGCACTCGTTGTTATTTGGAAAGGTATTCTACGAGAAAAGCTTAGATAACCAGGTCTAATAAACCAAGCAAATCTCACGTCGTAATTTATTTCTGCTGATACAATAGCCTAAGCACCGTTTTTTTTGTTGTACGTAGAACTATCAAACGCTCTTGTTCGTACCAAAGAACATCGATTATTTAGGTTCAAAGATACAATTGCAGCCTAGGATTACGTGGCGCTGTTATCTCACGAATTATTTGAAAAGTTTGACAAATGCAATGTTTAATTAGAACAAGAAGTTCCGTGACGAACTAAAGAGACTACTTTTCTCAAAAATTAAGATTCATGCCAATGAGTAATCTATATGGATCTATCTAGAATAATGACGAAATTAAGTTGGTAATATCGAAATTTCTAATTAGTGCGAAATACTGTTTACCAGGCATAATGTAGCCCAATAGAGCACTACAGTTGGCAGCCCTAGTGACTGAATATATTCTTAGTACCATCACTTAAGGTACAGAATACAAAATTTGGTTGACGTCCAATGGATAGCATGGACGTTACATACAGTTAAACATCGGATCTAACAACGTGCGTAAAATCATATTGGCAACAATGTCATGCATGTATTGGTCAGAAATAATCTGAAATAATGTGATCTATTGTTGTGCCAATTTTGAATGACATCCATTTGTTAGTATAGAAGTTTCATGCATTTTATAATTGGACCTATCTGCAGGCTTAGAATCATGTTGGCAGCACTGACGTATATTAGTTACTCCAAATTAATTTAGAATGCCAGGTTCTATACGTGTGCAAAGTTTAGAGCTGTTGGCTTGCATACTTTCTGATATATTGATATTAGGGTAATAAAAATAGAGACAGAATTTATTAACAGTTGGCAGCCCCGGTTGCTCTTAAGAATACGCATAGTCATATCTGTTATGGTACACTTAGCACATACGAAATTTGGTTGAAATCCAAATGATAGTATAGAAGATACATGTATTTAAAGTTGGACCTCTCGGCAGGCTTAGAATCATGTTGGTTGCACTGACGTATACAAGTTACTCCGAATTAATATAGAATGTCAGGTACTATACGTGTGCATAGTTTAAAGCTGTCAGCTTGCATACTTTCTGATATATTTTTATTTGGATAAAAGAAATTCAGAACATTTATTAACAGTTGGCAGCCCTGGTGGCTCTTAAGAATATGCTCAGTCATATCTGTTTATGTACACATAGCACATACGAAATTTGGTTGAATTCCAAATGTTAGTGTAGAAGTTATATGCATTTAAAATTTTGACCTATCAGCAGCCTTATATTCATTTTGGCAACACTGCCATGTATGGCCTCCAGGAAATTTAACTGAAATATTATTATCTATACCTGTGCCAATTTTGATATAGCTCCCATTCTCTATCTTCCAAGATATCCAACATGGAACTCAAATTTCAATTGAGATTTTTCAGCACTGACATCATTTTCATATACGGCATTGAGATATTCAAAGATAGGTTATGTTCTCCTACCAAATTTTGTTTCGATTGCTGCAGCCGTTTCGGAGTCGATAGTGGGGGGGACATACACACAGCCAGACAGCCAGCCAGCTAGACAGACAGAGAGACAGACAGACAGACAGACAGACAGACATTTGCCCAGATCGATCTCATAAGTCTACTTTTTCCTCATTTTGCAAAATGTGAAAAGTAGGCTAATAAGTCTACTCTTTCCTCATTTTTTCAAAATGTGAAAAGTAGGCTAAAATTCACGCCAAGGACACCTGCCTAAAGTGCCATATCTCGAGTTATCTTTGTTTTCACATTTTGTCTTGCTGTTTTTTCCTCTTCTTCTCTTTTTTGTTTAATTCTAAACCAGGAAATTAATTCTATTTGGGAAGTTCCAGTCAATCAAAAGTTGATTTGATGTATCGTGGACGGAGGTAAAATATATTAACTGTGAAATTAATTTATTTTTTACAATAGTAAACATATTTATCTTTAATAGCTGATAACCTGTCTGCTTAAAAGTTGAATTGATGTATCGTGAACGCAGGTAAAATATATTATCTGTGAAATTAATTTATTTTTTACAATAGTAAACATATTTATCTTTAATAGGTGATAACCCATCTGCTTATTTATCTTCAGTTGATACGCAATTTAAAATTGACTATAAATCTTATGAAGAAACTCAGTCAATAAAACATTCCAATCCTACAGCAAGGAAACCTCATTTTTAGAAATACACGACTGAACTGGGACGTGGGTTGGCGACCACGGGACCCCAGCTGAGTTCGACATTACTTCCACTTAATAGTGCTGGGTTCCTGTCTGTTTTCTCTCCCGTCGACCACCCTTGGTCAACTCTTGTTCTTTTCTGACCCCGACGGTATTAGGGTGTCCGAGGCCTAGGGGTCTTGGCCCTTGTCTCATCTTTCCTGATACCCTCAAACTTCGAGGGGTCAGCCTTCTTTTCCTTTTCATGATATCTCCTGCCTTCTGCTCAAGGCCCTTAAGGAGGCAGGGTGTGTGGAGCCCCACCACTTCTGGTGCACCCTCGACAGTGCAACACCCTCAAGGGCTCACGGATGGTGAGTTCGGGAGTTGGCGACCCCGGTGGATTCCTGAGCTGGGTCCGGGTTTTTCCCTTTTTTCATTGCCTCTGGGGCGGACCCTCTTTTTTAGCCTATTTTCAATTTTGAAAAAATAGGCTTATGAGATCACCTTTTGTCCGTGTGTGTGTGCATGTGTGATTCGTGTGTGTGTCCCCCCCCCATAATAAAATCTAAACGGCTGGAGCGATTTCAATGAAACTCAGTAAGTTCATAGCACTATTCCGGGCGACCCCGACCGTGCCCCTCAAATTTTGTTACGACTCACCAATCCAACATGACGGCAGTGCGAAATATTTCACCAGCATTCAATATCTCCGAAACTATTACCGATATTACCCTGACATTTTGTATGGTAATAAAGGAAGGAAGGAAGGAAGGAAGCTTGTAGTTTAACGTGACCGTTAATCTCGAGATCATGAGCCACGGGACCTCCTTTTTACGTGGAATCCGAACCACAGGACATGGCATTTCACTTCGAAAATCTCACATGCAATGACCGGGAACCAGGTAATAAAGGGAACTACTATAAGTTCACTAATGTGACCTTTGAAAACTTGGTAACTACAAAACCAACATGGCGGCCAAGCAAAGTTGCGACTTTTAAGTAGACTTTTCTCGCGATGTAACCAACCAAACGCAATGAAACTAGGTACAGTATATGTTTATATACATTGTAATGCACCGACATCTAACTTCGTTCAATTGTTTACATAACCACAAGATGGCGGATGTGCGAAATATTTCACCGGCATTCTATATCTCTGAAACTATTAGCGGTATCTCCCTGAAATTTTGTACGGAGATAAAGGGCACTACTGGAAGTCCATCTATAGGACTTTCAAAAACCGGTTAACTACAAAACGAACATGGTGGCAAAGCGAATTTGAAAATTTTAAATAGACCTTTCTCGCGATTTAATGTTCCAAACGCAATTAAACCTGGTACAGGAAATATTTATACACATTGTAATGCACTGGTATCTAATTTAGTTCAATTGTTTACATAACCTCAAGATGGCGGCTGTGCGAATTTTAAAATTAAGTTTTTATTTCTTGTGATGTAGTCATGCGATCGAAGTGAAAGTTTGAATAATGAACCTACGCAATAATTTTCCTTTAATGGTACATGACTCTAAGGCCTATTCATTTAACAATCCAACATGGCGACCATCCGAAATATTTAGACGGCTCTGAATATCTACGAATCTATTATAACAATCAAACTGATTTATTTAATGTTCATAGGGGCTATGAACTTAAGTTCACCTATAGGACTTTAAATAACCTGATGATCACAAATCCAACATGGCGGCGACGCGAGGTATAAATATTCAGATGGACGTTTCTCGCAATTTAACTATCCGAGTCCAGTGAAACTTGGTACAGTAAATCCTTATACGAATGATAATCCACTGGCATCTAATTTATTTCAATTGTTTCCATAACCTCAAGATGGCAGCTGTGTGAAATTTTAAAATCTCCTTGTTACTTCTTGTGTCCTAATTATGCAATTGAAGTTTGAATACTACACGTACACAATAATCTGCATGTAACAGTACATAACTCTTGGACCTACATATATAAAATCCAACATGGCGACCATCCGAAATATTTAGTCGGTTCTCAATATCTATGAATCTATTACAGCAATCAAACTGAAATTGTGTGTGTTGATGGTGGCAGTTAACATAAGTAAGATATATGAAAATAGGCTGCATAGTTCTTCACGGAACTACTTGTTTCCTTCACTTTCCTATCTGCCTTTCATGGCTCTGCTTCCTTCAAATCCCTCAATCCTCTTTCTTCGAGGGTTGAAGGCATTTCTTTTCCTTCTGTCCATTATTTGCCATATTCTCCTATTGTTTTCCATTTCTTCTTCTAGTAGCCTATATAAGTTAGTAGATAGTTTTAGTTATGGTTTACATTTCATTATCATCCTCACGATCACCCAAACCCTTAGGGGCCGATAACCTAGATTTTAGGCCCCTTAAAACAACAATTTTCATAATTATCATCATTGGGAATTTCATGTTCGTCCAACTTTTCCGTGTAAGGGTCGGTAGTACATTATCGCAATATTATCACCAAGAAAACGGAGTTCATCGGGGTTCTCTGCTGAGTGTCACCTGGTTCGCGATTGCCATAAACGGCATTGTTGCCGCCGCCAGGTCCACGGTAGTTTTATCGCTAATAATAATAATAATAATAATAATAATAATAATAATAATATGTAGACGACTTAGCTCTGCATTACTGCTCTGGAAGTATGGCAATCGCGGAACGGCAAATGCAGCTAGCAATTAACCGGGTTGACAGGTGGGCTCACGACCGTGGTTTTCGTTTTTCAGCAGCGAAAACCTCCGTCGTCCATTTTTGTCGGCTCCGGAGGCTACATTTACACCCTGAACTACATCTCAGGGATGCTGCGTTGCCGTTGGTTGACACTTATCGCTCCCTGGGGCTCCATTTTGACAGCAAATTAACGTGGCAGCACCATAAACGGCAAGTAACAACGGCGTATCTCAGGAAACTGAACATGCTCAAGTTCCTTAGTGGCACTAATTGGGGGTCTGACCGTGGGGTGCTGCTACGGTTCTACCAAGCCCTCGTCCTGTCCCGGCTAGAGCAGGCTGTTCCAACCGAGCTGCTCAAGAGTGAGCAGCTGAGTACTCGCCGCCTTGCGTGAGTAATCCTGCAACATGGAATACAGCTCTAGTGTGGGGACTGGCGTCAAGACTGGCAGGAAGCGCATGGACTTGTGTTATGACCTTCGCCCAGTGACGTATTGGCTATCACCCCAGTACCTCTCCAACCGTACTCCAAGCATCACCCCTGAGTACTCGCGTGTACCCATACTCAAACTCGTTGATTTGGAACAGTCTGGGCTAGACTATGGTTCTGCGGCATACGGTTCAGCAAGGCCAGCAACCTTGAAAATGCTGGACAGTATCCACCATAGTGGCGTTAGGCTGGATACCGGTGCCTTCCAGACCAGCCCAATACCCAGCCTACTCGCCGAATCGGGTGTTCCACCTCTAAATTGTGCGCCAAATGCCGCAACATCCGAGCTATGGAGCTATTTTCAGTACCCAATAGCATCAGAGGTACGCCAACCAGCCTCGTACCACACGATAGCTCGTGTAGTGAAATTGGAGTGGCTATAAGTCCCTGTATGATCCGGACACCTAGCGAGGTGCCTCCGTGGCAAGTTCCGCGTCCGGAAATTCGGTTAGATCTACTCCGAGGTCCTAAGGTGAACACGGATGCCTCCATTTATCGGAGGCAGTTTCACAGCATAGTTCACCAATTTCTGGATGCTAGCATTCTTTACACGGATGGTTTGAAGGTGGACACGAAGGTGGGTTGTGCTTACGTTATTGATGGTGCAAATACCAAGATCTCTTTGCTTGAAGCCTGTAGCGTGTTCACTGCGGAGCTCATTGCCATATATGAAGCTCTGCAGTTTGCACTACAGGATCCACGAATCCACTTTCTCGTGTGTACCGACACTTTGAGTTCGTTGCAGTCAATTGGAACATGTTTCCGGCAACACCCCCTAGTGCAGCGTATCCACGACCAACTAGCCGGGCCGTGCCGCGCTGACACTCGAATCACCTTTTTGTGGCTTCCATGCCACATGGGAATTGCGGGAAATGAGTTAGCGGATCAAGCTGCAAAAGAGGCGGTATCACTACCACCTCGACCAATGGAGGTACCCCCTAGAGATATTCGCTCTCAGTTACGCCGACAAGTACTGGCATTTCGGGGGAGTCAGTGACTAGCTGACCCAATGCCCAGTAAACTGAGAGCGATCAAGGGAATTACACGTGTGTGGCGGAGCTCTTTCCGGTCACGGAGGGAGTCCGTCATTTTGTGAAGGCTAAGGATATGTCATACATGATCCACCCACTCGTACCTAATGAGAAGAGAAGACCCCCCACTTTGTACATGTAGAGCCGTATTGACCGTGGCCCACGTTCTAACCGAGTGTGTGGATCTTGCTGACTTACGAAGAAACCTTGGTTTGCAGATGACACTCAAACTTATATTAGCCGATGACACGGTGGCTGCTGATCTCGTCATCCGCTTTATAAGTGAGAGTGGGTTAGGGCCAGCAATCTAAATTTTCCAGTCAACATTGACTCAACGACTTGTTCGTTTTTGAATGACGATTTTTGTTTTTCCGTAATATTTTATTTTTTTATTATTATTAGTTTTATTTAATTTTTAGTTTTATTAATTTTTGGTCTTTTCAAATTTAGGTAGTCTATCCACCTCTAAATTTTAAATTCAAATCCAAATTTTTATATTTTAATCTGTGTTAGGAGGGGCAGATGACCTAGTAGTTCCGCCCCTTAAAAAGCAATAACTAACTAACTCTGCGATTTCCCCCACACTTACACTCCAGGCGCATGCCAGGATGATTCCTAAATTAAGGCCACAGTCGCCTCCAACTCAAATCCTCGCTCTAGTTACAGGCACTAATATAGCCATCACAATAGCACAGGTTATCAAACGGATTACACTCACATACACCTAAGTATACGGGGCTACATAACCACTACATAGAAAAACACTAAATGAATCAACAACTAAACAAGTAAACAGACTAATATAAATCATCATCATTCTCGTCATCATAACCATCATTTATTATACCTAGCAGGCCATTGAGACCCATGACAGGAGGCAAAGAAACATAGCACACATATCAAATATACAACATTACATCCATTGTCGTCAACCATTTGATCAGTCCGATATTTTCCTTTACCTTTTTCTTTGATCTCGTAATTTAAGACTGGTAGTTTATCAGCCTTCCGAGCCCGAGCTCAGTGATGGGGCTGCCATATAAAGTGCTGAGCCACCTGGTTTCTTATCAAAGTGACCTTCTAGGCGAGTTGCCTTCACCACGGCTCATACAGTCTTACATACCCTTACCCATACCGTATCTATGCCGTTGTCCATCTGCTGGATTGTCCGTCTTTAGAGAAGATTTCTCATCGCAAGGACATAGGGTGCCCTTCTCCTCACCTTGCTCATCTGCCCTCAAAGAAGGTCATTGGCAAGGTAAAGAACTCCTTATCCCGGGAGTTATTCGGACATCAGAGCCTCGTCAATGAACAGCAAGGTGCACCACGTGTATGAAAAGGATAGCATTTGAATGAGAATTCCCTCACCAGTCATTAAAATATACCTTCTAAAAAGAACTATCAAAAAGGATCATAGAGACAAAAAAAAAGGCAGAATATAAAAGGCATGGATCACCAAACACTATATAGGAGTGAGTGCGTTAAATCTCTCAGAAAAAAAATACAAAAATTCTTGAGGTAATGTAATATCTTATAGCTAGAACTGAAGGATTCATGCGTTTACATATTCAAAAGTTGATTGCGTTCTGGTAAGATCTATCACCATATAAAAGCGTACGGATATATTTCGTTATTCATTACAGTCCCTATATAGGCGGCTTCGGTATTTCAATGACGTGCCCCCGTTGAAGCAAAACAGATAATAGCATTAATTCTTATAAAAAGAAAAATGCGTGGACTAAAACATATTGCACGATTTTTAAATAAAGCACAAAAAAACGAAATCAATAAAGATCAAATTCTTTGAGTATTTTGACACAAAGTGGATGACGCGATCACTCGCCACCATATCATCGGATCTACTCCCGGTTCTGCCATGAAATTGAATTCTGATGTCAGGTCTGGAACGGGGCAAAACTGAAGTTCCATTCCCACCGGAGCCACCCTGGAAGTGGGTTTCCGTGGTTTTCCACTAGTTCTCCTCAATCACAAATACATACGCTATTACTGACATCACAATAATACAGGTTAACAGACAAATTTTACACATACCCAAGTACCCAGGGCTAAAATTCCACTGATGTCTAGCCCTTTAAATGAAAAGAAATATGACGACAACAACAACAAGTAGTTACCTTTAACCATCTCGCCTTACAGGGGCAGATGACGTCGCTGTTCCGCCCCTTAAAACAACAATAACTATTATGATCGAACAAATTACTCACTTCCAGGTGTCAATAAAGCCAAGAGGCTCCGGATATGCCCGAGAAGCGAAAGGATCGGTCAGTGTCTAGACGCTCGGTGTAATCTAGTTGGCAATGTTTGAGATCATCGACCACGAAACTTTTGCACTTAAAACATGGCTGCTTTTAAATTAAAGACTACATACTGTACTACGTTTCGCCATACATGAGGAAACTAGATAACTACGAGGTGTGATCAAAAACTAAGATTTCAAAGCCTGTAGTGAAACGTGTACATTTCATTTCATACAACGAATACAACCAACTGATAGTACATACATTAGGTTATTTTTCAACATAGTCAAGCACTTGTCACTTCGTGGGACGAGTTTGAATATTCTCTCATGATAAGTCCTGAAGATTAAAAACCTTAAGTCAATATCAACAACACAATTGAAAATATGTGTAACCTCTCAATTTAACGCATGCCTACGTAAAGGTACAATTGCCGCGAACTGGAGGAAATCGACAGTTAAAGTGCTGTACAAAGGGAAAGGGGACTGCGGGGACCCGAACTCATAGAGGGGGATTGCCCTTGAGTGCTCATTATTGAAAATCCTTACAACATTAATTTGCGAGCGCCTCACGTCCACAATTGAAGAGTGGATACCTGACGAACAATTCGGGTTTCGAAAGGGTAGATCTGCCACACAAGCCATCCAATGCTTACAGTTAGATGTTGAGGAAGCTTTAACATTACCTCGGAGGAAACTGCATGCTGTATTCGTTGACTACAAAAGAGCTTTTGACACCCTTAACAGACAAATTATCATCGACAAACTTGAGAAATTGGTAGGCGAGATTAGCTACTTAGCTAGAATCATAAGGAATCTGCTGAGTAGTAACCAAATAGAAATCCCTGACGGCATCATCACTTCTGAAGCAATCGAGCAAATGAACGGGGTCCATCAAGGCGATCCTCTCAGTCCGATATTGTTTACAACAGCAACAGCTGACGTCACTACAATAGTTCCACCCAATGTTAAAATGTATATGTACTGTGCCCTTTTGTACAAGAAATATGCAAATCACTGTCCAACTGCTCAGTCTTATCTCTTTGGGGCATAGAACGTCCTCCCACTGAGTGATTCACACATTATAGTATCAAGCTTAGGATAACACTTCATTGAAATGAAATTCAAAATCCTACTATAATACTATTTAATTATCAAAATAGGCGCTACAAATACAAACAAATAAACTGAATCAGCTTCACACTTGTTCTAATGAACAAGGAACAAATACAACATTAATCTATCAAAATCAATATTTGAGGTTCCACTGAACCCTAAACAAAATTATAAAAACTGCTCTCACTTCCATTTAGCAAAACTACAAAATTATCTCAAAACGAGCTCTAAAATTCCCGGTAAAATTTATTACATATAATTTTCTATTTATAAACACACTAAATATTCTTAACTTGAATATTTTATAAATTTGAGTTAATGTTATTAAAATAAAAAAATGGTGTCAACAATTAACATTTATTTGGGTACCACCTGATATTGAAACTATATCATCCCTCTTTCCAACACTACCAAATTGTATTTGTCTTCAGGAACCTCATGCACCACAATCTTTGGAAACTACTGATTTAC
Source organism: Meconema thalassinum (assembly GCA_946902985.2). Classification (NCBI taxonomy): domain Eukaryota; kingdom Metazoa; phylum Arthropoda; class Insecta; order Orthoptera; family Tettigoniidae; genus Meconema; species Meconema thalassinum. The sequence continues at coordinate 182,344,193 of OX336395.1, forward strand.
TCAACTCAAAGTAGACTCCCAGCTACCCGATATTTCCAAAAATAACTTGGGAACAATAACATTTATCATGCAACAATACAAAGGGCTTTTCATTATTGCCTCAATGACAATCTATTTATTCATGAAGTGCGGATCTATAATATAACGGCAAGGATAAATAATCATAGCAAAACTCGGTACAGATTACCCGTCCATTAAAAGTTTATTACAGCAGAACGCAGACGGTGTCTGGCTTTGTTACTGACCTACCCCAACAGTGGCCTTCATTAAGAAAACTTCACGACACTTCAGGCTTTAAATTCATGACGGCGAGGACAAGTCAATGCTTCCTCCCTCCTGAACGGTACTTTACAACAGCCTTCAAACAAGCGTGAACTCTGAGATTTGGAAAAGCGACACATCACATTCATTTAACAAAACAATCTGAGGTTCTAATGACCTATTTCTGTGGCTCAGGTATAATTATAATTTCGGAGCTTTATCACTGGCAAGTAAGAACTCAATAAAACCAATAATAATTAAGGGGCTTTTGACGTGAGAGAACTCCGGTTCGATTCTCTGCCCAGCCTCTAGGATATTTCCATTTTTGAGGACTTTGGACTAACACCTGGAGCGAGGGTATCTGACCACTCGTCCGAATAATAATAGCGACTTTTGGAAAGGTATTCACACTCAATTCCGCGCTTGACAGTAAACTTAGCACCCTTTAAAGCCTGTCATTACAAACACACACACAATCATTTACTCTATCCAGCTGATCCCCGCAATTATAATCTCCTGGTATTATTTTTCACCGCATGTATAGCGTGACCATTAATAACATACCGCTCATTGACGACAATCAATACATTCATGATGCCTTCCAAAGCCTAATATTTATTCCACATAATAACTTTCTTCGTCCAAAAATAATAGTTTTGCCCTTAACGTAATCTTGACTTTCCATTTACAAGAACACAACTGGTCAATAATTATCATTGTCATTATTATTATTTCAGCACACAACGGCTCATACTTGAATATTACTTCAATAATTGGTTTATTCATTACATTATTCTTATCATTTTTAGCACATAACGGCTCATACCTGAATATTATTTCACTAAACTTATTCATTCAATACATTAATATTATTATTATTATCCTGCTTGCCTTTAAATAACATTTACATTTTAGTAATTTTTACTTTAATTATTAGATCCCGCACTTCTCATTATCACACAGTTTTAAATCCCTGATTTTCAATATTGGAGAATACTTTCCCCATGGTTAATATTGTTACACGAGATTCCCGAATCCAAAACACATAATAAAATTTGGTGTTACTTACATGAATTATCCGGCCAAACTCTCCTGATTCCAGCGGAGCGACATTTGGCCCACACTAAAAATCTCACTCCATGTTGGCACGCATATTATCACTAATTTAATTGCCCTCTAGTTTATACACATTTAAATTAATATGAGGGATTACACACATTTTTCACAACACTAAAAAAAGAATCACTAAAAATATAAATTTCACTAATAATTATATTTACACACAGAATTTCACTTTGTGGCATCAAACACTGCCTGACACACGTGAATTCTTTTCGATCCAAATCCTGGGGGTGCCAGTTTCGACCGCTGCCATCTACTTCCTATTTGGATAATGACAGTCTCGTACGAATTTCCCCTACTTGGCTATGAATATTCTCCTAATTCTGGTGTTGAATTTATCGGCACTTACACTACTGCACGATAATATTGTCTCTTCCGGTATGCAATTGTCTATATGGGAAACGGTCTATGGTTTACATTTACCCCTGGAGTCACTATACTGCGCTCAACAATTGTATTTAGTACTTTGCGTCTGAACTGAATTCTGACGGCTATTGTCTTTACTTGGTGGAATACATCCCTGGACGTGGCTACTGATGTCTATTTGTAGACTCCTACTCTATCGCCACTTGTGACGCTAATCTCCTCAATTCAGGAAAATTAAGTGTTTGCTATGTTTGACCCTACTGTGGTTTTTTAACGCACTGGGAAAAAACGTTTAGAGCTTCAACTCTCAGCTGATGTCTCGTATACTTTCGAGATACTATGATGTAACTTCAAATACTAGGGTCTGGGCTTCGACTACCCTCGCCGGCTAACGTATGTTGCTCACAGTTTAAAACTTGGCCTAAGTCTGTCGACTATTAATTGTTCGAAATTTTGACGATACTTTCCTTTTGAAAAGAACTTCAATGTTTTTAAGGCGCGGTGACGCTGATGAACGCTAGATAGTACTTCTCTTAAGAGTACTTCCGCTTCGTGATACAGATTCGAGTCCCAACGGACTGAATAAAACTGCCGGTGCTGATGAACAGCACGACCATGATGATTACTGCATGTGAAACAGAACCGTGCGCTCCCGCGCCCTTGGTAAACTGAATTTGATCCAGCCTCTCGCCCCACTGGACTGACGAAAACTGCATGATTTCCCTTGGGCTCACGGCCTTTATATTCCATTCTGGTAAAAATAAATAAATTTCTCATCTTCTACACCACCAATTTCCAAAATAATTGTCGTACGATGTTAAAAAAAAATATCTCTGAAAAGCTGAGGTTGTAAACGTCTCAACAATATCTAAGTTTCCAAGAATCGATCGTACAAATCTTTAATATTAATTCAAATGATCTCTTCAATTTTGTGGGCGGTGTATTCGTTTTGTCTCCCTCCATAAGATCCTGGTTCGGGAAATCACCAACTACGCAATGCTGATTGTGCATTTCTTTCTTGTACAATTACTATTGACTCTATCCACTCTAAAAAAATCTCTTTCCCTGGATAATTAACATTGATGGAGTCCTTTCTTTAGTTTAATGCCCGCAAATGGCTTAATTTCAATTATTTCTCTGATTTCTTGACTCCTCCCTTGAAGCAGCGATGCCATTTAACTGTCGAATAAGGGCTATTTCCGAAACTCCATCTCTCTAATCTCAATGGAATATTTTCAGATCTATATTTATCGAGTGCGTAGCCTGGTCTCTGGTGACTGTTCATGACATCACCCTGCAGCTGTGGCCTGGCAATCTGTGGTTACACAACTTATCCACGCTTCACGCAATATGATGCGGTATTACCCTTCTCAACTAACTTCAGAACTCCATTCTAAAGCCTTCATTAATTCTTTCTTTTCTGAAATACAAGGACGTGGGTTCGATACTGTACCTCTCCCATGGGTTCAGTACGCAGATGATATGGTAATGACCTCTACAAGTGTAGAAGACCTACCAATCACCGTGAACAATGTAGCAGTATGGGCCGAAGATAACGAAATGAGTTTGAACGAGACGAAGACAGTCACTATATCTTTCAGAAGGGGAGGAAAGCCCGCCACGTTTCATTAAAAGGCACCCCCTTGACTACAGTCTCCCATTTCCGGTAACTGGGGGTAACTATGCAGACATCTGGGAACGTCTTTACGATGCTCGTGTGAGAGAGGCTGGACGCTGCTCTGACAGCTGTGAGCGACATCGAGCATTTATGCAGCCTATCCCTGAAGACGGCAATAAGACATTTTTGGTTAAAAATAGCACCAGTCGCGATGTATGGCCTGGAAATTATTTGCAAACATTTTAGGCACAGACATCTGGCAACGCTGGAAATGATCAAGGCAATGTATCTGAAAAGATCCTTATGCCTATGCAAGTTCACGCCCTCGCGGTTTGAGTATGTCATGACAGGGGAACTACGCTTCATTGAAGAAGTCAGATTGCAGATGCTCCTGCCGCACACAACGGGACATGGGGAGTATTTACGTCTCATGACAGCAAAGAGAAATGACGTTTGGCATGAGTTTTATACGACGGACGCTATGACTAAACAGGACTGGATGCAAGGATCCTACGAGCTGAGACATATCTTGACACGCTTTGCGGTCCATGGTTTCCACCACCGGATCTGCATGAGAGACGTCTATCACCAACCAGACGAACTGTGCGTATGCAAACTCTGCAAGGGTCCTTGCGACAGATACCACGTGAGGACGTGCAAGTGCAGAGAGGTGTCGCTGACGAAATTTTGTGAAAATTAGAAAATATATGGACAACCCTTGGAATGAGGCATTTCTCATAGAGGAGCTCAGACTGTCGATGTTTCTACCTTCTACACCAAGCTACGTACTAGACCTCCAAGAACTGCATCAGACGAAAACAGAAATCCGGATAGTAATGCGGGACGAAGACGTGCTATAGCCCCAGTCCAGGCTGTGCGTGCGATCTCGGTGATATATTTTCTGAAAGATACCATGCGTCAAATGTTAAAAGAAAATGTATATGAGTTTATATTACCTGGCATACTGTACATTTTGGCCATTGGCTGCACTCATTAAATTATTATTAATTTGTACTTTTTATTGTACCGGTTTCGGCCACATTGTGGCCTTCCTCAGCGCAAATATATTATGTAAAACGAAGTGTCCTGACTGACTCACTCAATGACTCATCATCGCCCAGCCAAAGCTATTAAAGTTAGAAACATGACATTTTGGGGATATGTTCGTTGTAAGTCGAAAACGCCCACTAAGGAAGGATATTTGAATATCAGGTTCTAAATGGGTATTAAGGGGGGGGGTAGACCTGCATTTCGTTGAATAACACACGTTAATTGCCTCTGTCAACATACAAAATTTCAGTTTGATTGTTGTGATAGATTCATAGATATTAAGAACCATCTAAATATTTCAGATGGTCGCCAGGTTGGATTATTATTTATGTACTATTACATGAAGATTATTGTGTACGTGTGGTATTCAAACTACATCGCATGATTAGGACACAAGAAGTAAGAACGAGATTTTAAAATTTCGCACATATGCCATCTTGTGGTTATCAAAACAATTGAAGTAAATTAGATACCAGTGGATTGACATTTGTATAAGCATTTAACGTGCAATGTTTCACTGCACTCGGATGGTTAAATTGCGAGAAAGGTCCATGTGAATATTTATACTTCGCGTCACCGCCATGTTGGATTTGAGCTCACCAGGTTACTGAAAGTCCAATAGGTGAACTTATGTTCATAGCCTCTATGAACATAAAAATCAGTTAGATTGCTGTAAAAGCTTCGTAGATATTGAGAACCGTCAAAATAATTCGGATGCTCGCCATTTTGGATTCTTATATGCATAGGCCATAGAGTTCTATACCATTAACGGAAAATTATTGCGTAGCTTCATTATTCAAACTTTCACTTCGATCGCATGATTACGACACAAGAAATAAAAACTTAATTTTAAAATTTTGCACAGCCGCCATCTTGAGGTTATGTAAACAATTGAACTAAATTAGATGCCTTTGCATTAAAATATGTATAATCATTTACTGTACCATATTTCACAGCGCTCAGATGGTTAAATCCAGAGGAAAGTCTATTAAAATGGTCAAATTCGCTTGGCCACCATGTTCGTATTGTAGTATACAGGTTCTTGAAAGTTAAATAGATAAAATTGTAGCAGTGTCCTTTATCACCGTACACAATTTCAGGGTGATATCTGTAATAGTTTCGGAGATATAGAAGGCCTGAAATATTTCACACAGCCGCCATTTTGAGGTTATGTAAACAATTGAACTAAATTAAACACCATTGCATTACAATGTTTATTGACATTTGCTGTACCAAGCTTCATTACGTTTGGATGGTTAAATCGCGAGGAAAGTCTATTTAAAACTTTCAAATTCGCTTGGCCACCATGTTTGTTTTGTAGTTAACCGGTTTTGAAAGTCTCATAGATTAACTTTCAATAGTGCCCTTTATCTCCGTACAAAATTTCATGGTGATACCGGTAATAGTTTCAGAGATATAGAATGCCGGTGAAAATTTTCGCACAGCCGCCATCTTGAGGTTATGTAAACAATTGAACGAATTTAGCTGTCGGTGCATTACAATGTCTATAAACATATACTGTACCAAGTTTCATTGCGTTTGGATGGTTAAATCGCGCCAAACGTCTATTTAAAAGTCGTAAATTCGCTTTGCCGCCATGTTGGTTTTGTAGTTACCATATTTTCAAATGTCACATAGGTGAACTTGCAGTAGGTTCCTTTATCACCGTGCAAAATTCCAGGGTGATATCGGTAATAGTTTCGGAGATATTGAAATCTGGTGAAATATTTCGCACAGCCGCCATATTGGATTGGTAAGACGTAACAAAATTTGAAGCGCACGGTCGGGGTCGCCTATAATAGTGCTATGAACTTACCGAGTTTCATTGAAATCGCTCCAGCAGTTTAGACGTTATTAGGGGGGACACACACACCATCACACACACAATCACACACACACCATCACACACGCACACACAGACAGACACACGGACAAAAGGTGATCTCATAAGTCTATTTTTCCATAAATGAAAATAGGGTAAAAATAAGAAAACACATGTCTGAGGGTTTTTCGATGTGGTGTATATTATGAGGTGAAAGGGGCAAAAAGTGGGAGTTGAAGGATTCCTAACGGAGCAAGTATCTCTTAAACGACAGAGGCAAAATTATGAAACTCGGGGGGAAAAAATCAGCGTGAAAAATAAATAAATAGGTGTTTGGTCGGTTTTCTTTTCATAAGTCCTATTTAAGGGGCCCATGGGGAGGGGTGAAATTCTGGGGGGAAAACGTCCACTAAAGAAAGATTTTTGGATATTCACTCATCTCCCAGCCAAATCTATTGCAGTTAGAAACATGAAATTTTCGAGATATGTTCGTTGTATGTCGAAAATGTCCACTAAGGATGGATTTTTGGATGTTCTAATGGGGTTTTAAGGGGCTTAAACTTGCATTTAATTGAATAACAATATCTCACGAGTTGTTTCATTTGGGAATGTGATACTCGGCATATAAACTAATCATTAAAAGTAAGCAGACATGTGTCTAAGGGTTTTGCGATGTGGTGTATATAATGGGGTGAAAGGAGTGAAAATTGTGAGTTGAAGGATTCTTAATGGAGCGTGTATCTCTTAAATGACATAGGCCAGAAGTTATAAATTCAAAGGGGAAAAAATCAGCTTAAAATAAGTAAATAGGTGTTCAACCGCTTTTTCATAAATCCAATTTAAGGGGTTTATGGGGAGGGGAGAAATTCTGAAAAATAAATGAAAGAAAATGTCCTGACTGATTCACTCATACGTCATCGCCCAGCCAAAATTATTGAAGTTAGAAAAATGAAATGTTGGGGATATGTTCGTTGTATGTCGAAAACGTCCAGTAAGGAAGGATTTTTGGATATTCAGTTTATAAAGGCATGTTAAGGAGGTAAACGTGCATTTCATTGAATAACAAAATCTCAGGAGTGGTTCCATTTTGGGAAGTAATACTTGGCACATAAACTAATCATTAAAAATAAGCAGACACGTGTCTAATGATTTTTCGATGTGGTGTATATTATGAGGTGAAAGGGATGAAAAGTGGGGGTTGAAGGATTCTTAACGGAGCATGTATCTCTTAAACGACATAGGCGAGGAGTTTGAAACTCAGAGGAAAACAATCAGCTTAAAAATAAGTAAATAGGTGTTCGACCGTTCTGTCATAAATCCGATTTAAGGAACCCATGGGGAGGGATGAAATTCTGGAAGAAAAACGTCCACTAAGGAAGGTTTTTTGGATATTCACTCTCACCGACCAACCAAAACTATTAAAGTTAGAAAAATGATATTTTGGGGATATGTTTGTTGTATATATGTCGAAAACGTCTACTAAGGAAGGATTTTTAGCCTACTTTTCACTTTTTGCAAAAATGAGGAAAAAGTAGACTTATGAGATCGATCCGGGCAAATGTGTGTGTGTCTGTCAGTCCGTCTGTCTGTCTGTTCTTCTGTCTGTCTGTCTGTCTGTCTGTCCCCCTCTATCAACTCTTAAACGGCTGCAGCTATCGAAACCAAATTTGGTATGAGTAAAGATATCTCATGATATCTCAAGGCCATATTTGATAATGATGTCAATGCTACCTACTGCTGAAAAACCTCAATTGAAATTTGAGCTCCATGTTGGACATCTTGGAAGGTATGCATGGCCGCTATTCAAAAATTGGTACACATATAGATAATAATATTTCAGTTCAATTTCCAGGAGGCCATACATGACAGTGTTGCCAAATGATTCTAAGCCTGATGATAGGTTCAATTTTCAAATGCATGTAACGTCAACACTATCAATTGTATTTCAACCAAATTTTTATGTACTATGTGTGCATAAACAAATATGACTGAGCGTATTCTAAAGAGCCACCAGGGCTGCCATCTGTTAATAAATGCTCGCTCTATATTTTCATCCCAATAGCAAAATATAAGAAAGTATGCAAGGCGAAAGCTTTGAACTATGCACCCGTATAGTACCTGACTTTCTAGATTAATTTGGTGTAACTTATATACGTCAGTGCTACCAACATGATTCTAGGCCTGCTGATAGGTCCAATTTAAAAAAACTTGTAACTTCTATACTGACAAATGGATTTCATCCAAACTTGGCACCACGATAGATCATAATATTTCAGATTATGTATGACCAACACATGCACGACATTATTACCAACATGATTTTACGCGCGCTCTTAAATCCAATGTCTCACTGCATGTAACGTCCATGATATCCATTGGACACTCGACAACATTTTGTATTCTTTACCTTAAGAGATGGATCTATGAATACTGTATATATGCAGTCACCAGGGCTGCCAAATGTAGTGCTCTATTAGGCTACATTATGGCAGGTATATTTCGAATTAATTAGAAATGTCGATATTACCAAATTAATTTCGTCATTATTCTAGATAGGTCCATATAGATTAATCATTGGCATGAATCTTAAATTTTAAGAAACGTAGGCTCTTTAGTTCCTCACGGAACTTCTTGTTGGATATTCAGGTTCTAAAGGGGTGTTAATGGGGTTAAACCTGCATTTCATTGAATAACAATATCTTACAAGTGGTTTGATTTGGGGATGTGATACTCCGCATATTAACTAATGATTAAAAAATAAACAGACACCTGTCTAAGGGGTTTTCGATGTGGTGTATATTATGAGGTGAAAGGGGGAAAATGTGGGCGTAGAGGATTTTCATTTTGTGTAATTTTATGATGTGTACTTTTTTATTGGCATTTAGGTAAATGGATTTTGTGTTTAGTCAGTGTGTTTAACATACTGTATCTCACTTATTTCCTATCTAAGTTTGCGGTCGGAAACCGTATTGTGATTTTGAGTCGAGATTTTACACATGCGCTGCGACGTAACGTTGGGGAGATTTTGATATTGATGTGCCATGGTTGTGCTATATTTTCTTTATTGTCTGATTGTTCACAGTCTTTACCAATTTATTATAATTTTTACTCATGGTGGGCGAGTGGTTAACGTGTCATTCTTCTAACCCCCCAAGCCTGCAGGTTCGCTCCTGGCCGTGGTAAGTGATTTTTGAAAGGCGGCAAAAATTACGACACCATGTCATACGATGTTGGCATGTCAAAGAACCCATTTGAATTCAGTAGGCCGTGTTCATAATGGCAACATTAATCTCGGGAAGTTTCCGCCAATACAAAGTTCCTCATTTCTCTATTAGAAAGCACTGTAGTGTTCAAGGAGCTTAGATATCTAAGCTCCTTGACTTTCATAGTGCTTCAAGGAACAACGAAATTGGACATGCAAGCTACCCTTTGGGTGCCAAATAACAAAGCTTGCATTCGGCACCCGAGGCCATACGATATTATTATTATTATAAGCATGCCATTCATGATTGAGACGTTGCTAAGTGTACTCTTTACAACTACAATTTTCGCGGGCGAAGCTGAGATGGGTAATGCTAGTAATAATATGAATTGAAAACAAAGACTTACAGTTCATGAAAAATGTTTATCATAAAAGAAGTTTGTTCTCAAAACTATTTCTAAAAAATTTATCGTTTATGAGCTAAAAAACACATACATTAAAATTTAAAAAAGAAACAGATCTGTTCCTTCTTCAAGCTGGTTTTATATCAAGATTTATTTCTTTTGCATTTAACATATTATTTTTGTAACAGATCTGTTTTTGATTTATTATTTTTATTTTAGTATATGTGTTTTTTATTTTTAGACGATTAATGCTTAGCCTATTTTCATTTATGAAAATATAGGCTTATGAGATCACCGTTTGTCCGTGTGTCTGTGTGTGTGTGCGTATGAGTGTGATTCGTGTGTGTCCCGCTCCCCCTAAAAAAATCTAAACGGCTAGAGCGATTTCAATGAATCTCGGTAAGTTCTTAGCACTATTCCGGACGACCCCGACCCGTATCCCGACCGTGCCCTTCAAATTTAGTTAGGTCTCTCCAATACAACATGGCGGCTGTGCGAAATATTTCATCAGCATTCAATATCTCCGAAACTATTACCGATATCACCCTGGAATGTTGTCCGGTGATAAAGAAAACTAGTAGAGGTTCACCTATGTGACGTTTGAAAATCTGGTAACTATAAAACCAACATGGCGGCCTAGCGAAGTTACGACTTTTAAATAAATGTTTCTCGCGATTTAACCAACCAAACGCAATGAAACTTGGAACAGTATATGTTTATACACATTGTAATGCACCGACATCTGACTTCGTTCAATTGTTTACATGACCTCAAGATGGTGGCTGTGCGGAATAATTCACCGGCATTCTATATCTCTGAAACTATTACCGGTATCACCCTGAAATGTTGGACGAAGATAAAGGGCACTACTGGAAGTTCATCTATGAGACATTCAAAAATCGGTTAAGTACAAAATGAACATGGTGGCCAAGCAAATTTGAAAGTTTTAAATAGACTTTTCTCGCGATTTAATGATCCAAACGCAATGGACCTTGGTACAGCAAATGTTTATACACTAATGCACTGGTATCTAAAGTAGTTCAATTGTTTACATAACGTCAAGATGGTGGCTGTGCGAATTTTAAAATGAAGATTTTATTTCTTATGTCGTAATCATGCGATCGAAGTGAAAGTTTGAAGAATGAACCTATGCAATACTTTTCCTTTAATGGTACATGACTCTATGGCCTGTACATATAACAGTCCAACATGGCGACCATCCGAAATATTTAGACGGTTCTCAATATCTACGAATCTATTACAACAATCATACTGAAATTCTGTATGTTGATGGTGTCAATAGGCTTTAGTTCTTCACGGAACTACTTGTTTAGAAATAGTTTTGAAAACAACCTTCTTTTATGGTAAAACTTTTTCATTGTGGTGTTTGAAGCCATATTTTCAGTGTTGCCTTAGTAAACAAGTAGGAGTCCACGCAGCACGACCTGCTTTGGATGAGAAGGTGCGGCAAGATAGCGGCGAGCAAGAGGGGTAATAATCTCAAACAACAACTTCGTTGGCAGCAAGGTCTCATGCCTTGCATTTCGCGCCTTTGGCCCGATTGTGTGGTAATGTAGGAAAATTATAAAATGTTATTCTATGCAATGCTGACAGCATCACGTGGTTATGAAAGCCGGACGTCTTCGGAAATGGAAAATATATTACAGCTGTAAATACATTATTTAACATATTGAAAAGGTGAAATCGGGTTATTATAGATAATTTTCCGTAGAATTCAATGAGACGATCAGTTGAATTTTTACAAATTATTATATACATTTGGGCCACATTTTTTTAAAACCAAAAGCATTTAATGACATTAAAACGGTGAGAGATATCAAAATATGATAAGGGGTAAGAAAGTTGCTAATCACTGAGATCATACTCCTGTACATTTAATTTGTTTCGATACGACCAACCGTTTCCGGGATATATCGTTTACAATAAAAAAGGATGATAATCAAGGCCCCTAAAAAGGTCCGGACCTGCGCCGATTTTAACGCCCGATAATAGGGTTCCTCACAGGCCCTAATTCTTTCCCCGTACCAAATTTCAGCTTCATATCTTGAAAATTGCGACCTGTAACTTGCTAAACGCAAAAATGTCACGCACAATGGATATATTCAGGGCCCCAAAAAAAGAAAACGGTGAGAGATATCAAAAAATCGTTTAGAGTAAATAGTTGCATACCGCGGAGATCTTACACCTGTACTTTTAACGTTTTTCGATACGACCAACCGTTTCCGAGATATATCGATTCCAAAAAAAAGTTTGAAATTCAGGGCCCCCAAATAAGATCAGTCTCTGCACCGTTTTAAACGCCCGACAATAGGTTTCCTCACAGGGTCTAACTCTTTTACCGCACCAAATTTCAGTTCGATATCTTGAAAATTGCGCCCTGTACTTCGCTAAACCCTAATATGTCTCGCACAATGGACATATTCAGGGCCCCTAAAAAAAGAAAACGGTGACAGATATCAAAAAATCGTTATGAATAAAAAAGTTGCATACCGCAGACATCTTACACCTGTATATTTAACGTTTTTCGATACGACCAGCCGTTTCCGAGATATATCGATTCAAAAATTAGGATGAAATTCAGGGCCCCAAAAAAGGGTCCGGCCCTGCACCGATTTTAACGCCCGATAACAGGGTTCCTCACAGGCTCTAACTCTTTCACCGTACCACATTTCAGCTCGATATCATGAAAATTGCGACCTGTGCTTTGCTAAACCCAAAAATCTCATGCCCAATGGACATTTTCAGGGCCCCTAAAAAAGAAAACGGTGAGAGATATCAAAAAATTGTTTAGAGTAAAAAAGTTGCATACCGCGGAGATCTTACACCTGTACATTTAACGTTTTTCGATACGACCAACCGTTTCCAAGATATATCGATTCCAAAAAAACGTTTGAAATTCAGGGCCCCCAAAAAAGGTCCGGCCCTGCTCCGATTTTAACGCCTGACAGCAGGTTTCCTCACAGGCCCTAACTCTTTCAGCGTACCAAATTTCAGCTTGATATCTTGAAAATTGCGACCTGTACTTTGGTAAACGCAAAAATGTCACGCACAATGGACATTTTCAGGGCCCCAAAAAAAGAAAACGGTGAGAGATATCACAAAATCGTTCTGAGTAAAAAAGTTGTATACCGCGGAGGTCTTACTCTTGTAGATTTAACGTTTTTCGATACGACCAACCGTTTCCGATATATATCGATTCCAAAAAAAGGTTTGAAATTCAGGGCCCCCAAAAAAGATCCGGCCCTGCACCGATTTTAACGCCCAACAAAAGTGTTCGTCACAGGCACTAACTCTTTCACCGTACCAAATTTCAGCTCGATATCTTGAAAATTGCGACCTGTACTTTGCTAAACCCAAATATGTCACGCACAATGGACATCTTCAGGGCCCCAAAAAAAGAAAACGGTGAGAGATATCAAAAAATCATTATGAATAAAAAAGTTGCATACCGCGGAGATCTTACACCCGTAGATTTAACGTTTTTCGATACGACCAGCCGTTTCCGAGATATATCGATTCAAAAAAATAGGATGAAATTCAGGGCCCCAAAAAAAGGTCCGGCCCTGGACCGATTTTAACGCCCAACAATAGGGTTCGTCACAGGCCCAAACTCTTTCACCGTACCAAATTTCAGCTCGATATCTTGAAAATTGCGACCTGTACTTTGCTAAACGCAAAAACGTCACGCACATACATACATACATACATACATACATACATACATACATACATACATACAGACAGACTTTTTTTAAAAAAAAATTTTTCGACTCTGATTCGATTGGTATAGGTTTGAAACGTGGGCGACGCTTAGTTTCCGAGATCTCGAAAAATCCTACCACGGCTATATGAAAGCCTATAGGATCTTTAGATCCGGCTTTCATAACAAGAGTTTAGTGCTTTTCAGTCGGTCAACACGAATGTACCCAAAAGAGATGGGTTATGCCCTAATCCTGAAATAAATTACATGAGATTAATAAAACACTAGGATGACCGGATTCGATCGTCAAGCGATCATCATCAGATCCAATACACTTAGGCTACAAAATCTATGTTTGAAATACAGGTGAAAATATTTACAATATGTACAATTATTTAGTTGCAGTATTGGTACTGCAACTGTCAGTGTATGCTAAATGCAGTATATATGTTAGGTGAAATGCTAAATGGTGATAGCTATCCGTTGATTGTACTTTAGAGAGATTATATGGTTGTAAACTATGGTTAAACTATAAAATTTTAGGCTAACTACTTATCTGATTGTCTTCCGTACAACAGCTACTCGCAGTTTTCGTGCTCACTGGAACGCACTGTGCGGTCGACTGCGGTGGTTATCTTAACGACTGGTTTTTCCCTGCTTTCTCCCCCCTGCTCCTACGTGCTGTGGGGAGTGATAGCGATGTGTTTATGTGAGGTGTTGCCAACCTAGATAAGATGTATGTTATTGAATGAGGTAGGTCTACAACTATTAAAGACCGTGGATTAGCCCTCGCCACGCGTGGAGCATAACCCATTCGAACTAAGCGTTGACGGTCTTATGAGGACGTCCCGGCACCTTTAATACTGCCGCGAATATGGGCCTTGGTTTATTGCAGAAGAAAAGTACATCGTACACCTGATCCAGATAACATTTACCTATTAATAACCCCCTAATTTCCCCCCTTTTTTATCTAGCTTGGCTGTGTCGCTAAATTGTGTTTTGTTTCCGACAGGGTGTGTTTTTTTAGTAGCGTGAAGAGGGGTGAGCTCTCCATGAACGTGTGTTCATTTAGATTGTTGGGATTGTTTCTTTTGGCTAGGTGTATCTCGATTGCTTCCTTTATGTCAAGAGCTCTGCCTTTCGATTCGTGATGGATTATTTTAAGGTCCGACTCTATGTTGGTAAAGCTGTGCCCTGCGTCACACATATGATCGCACACGGCTGAATGTGTTCCGTATCTTATCGCATTCCTATGTTCATTATAACGTGTGTCTACTCGCCTTCCACTCTGCCCGATGTAATTAGCTTGACAATCGGTGTCTTGGCACGTTATAGAATATACCCCTGACCTTGAATACGGGTCACGTGTATTTAGATTACTATTTAGGAGGTGCCTAGCGGTTGTGTTTTTCGTCGTGAAAGCTATCTTTATGCCTTGCTTTTTGAATAGGTTAGTGATTTTATATGTATTCGCATTCACATAGTTGAAACGCGCAAATTTTTTCTCATTACTGTCCGGTTTGGGAATCGTTTTATCTTTATTTTTATGTTTGGCTATAATTTGATTTACTTTGCTTGGCGAGAAGTTGTTTTCCTTTGCTATTTGCATAATAGTTCTTATTTCCTTATTATAGTTGTCTTTTGACATGGGTATGTTTAAAGCTCTGTGCACCATTGAATTGAAATCCGCTAGTTTGTGCGTACTGGGGTGATTAGACTGATTGTCGATTGCATGCGAGGTTTGTGTTGCTTTCCGGAATATGGAATATGAAAGGTCGTTGTCTTTACGTTCAATAGTTATATCGAGATAATTTATTTTCCGGTCTATTTCGGATTCCTTAGTGAATTTGATAGAGTGGTGCAGGCTATTAATGGATTGGAGAATTGTTTCTTCGCTTGTTAGTTCAGTATCGTAGATGCAAATTACATCATCTACGTATCTTTTCCATATTACTATTCCCTTTGTTGAAGTCTTTTCTTAGAACGCATTTTCTAGTGCATTGATGAAGATGTCAGCGATTAACCCACTTAGTGGCGATCCCATTGCTAGGCCTTCTCTGTGTGTGTATATTTTATTGTCGAATTGAAACACGTTTTGGGTGAGAATGACCCTCAGTAATCTCACAATCTCTTCAATTTCTTTTACCGAATTGTTGGATTTTAAGTTGTTTTCGATAGTGTTGATTGCTTCAATAATCGGAATATTGGTGTACATGTTAGTTACGTCGAAGGATACTAGCCTGAAGCTAGGTTTCATTTGTAGGGTGTTCAATGCTGTTACTAGTTCTGTTGTGTTCTTTACAGAGTTGTTTTTGTCGTTGGAAAGACGGCATTTTAAGATTTTTAGTAACTCTTTGCTGATTTTGTAATTAGGGGCATTCCTACAATTGACTATTGGTCTCATTGGGCATTCCTTTTTGTGTATTTTTGGTTGTCCCCTCAATGACGGTATTTTCGGGTTCATGTTTATTAGTTTTGATTTTTCGGCTTTGGTCAGTATGTATTCTGTTTCTTTTAGCGCACTTTTTATTTGTTTTTGGAATTTGTTGGTGGGGTCTTTTGTTAATTCCTTGATTTCGTTGTTGTTTAGGAATTCGACTGTTTTTTCAATGTATTCTGTTTTGTTCAAAATTACTGTAGTGTTTCCCTTATCTGCTTTTGTGATGATTAAGTCATGTTCTTTTATTTTTTGTTTCAACGACTTTATTTCTTTGAGTTGTTTGTTGTTTTGAATGTTATTGCTGTCGCCCTCTCGTTTGAGGATTTTTTTGGCTTCGTTGGTGGCGAGATTTTTGGTTAATTCCCTGTCTTCTGCTGGGAGCTTGTGACTGGCTATCTCAATATCTGTGATTAACTGTTTTATATTGTGGTTCGTGTGTGCGTCTGTGCAGTTGTATTTAAACCTTTGTCTAACATATTCATTTCACCTTGAGAAAAGGTTACGTTCGTTCTGTTGTTTACTCTGCTGTGGAAATTGAATTCATTGTTATTCGTGTGTTGTTCGATAGATTGATGGTTCTGTGTTTCTCCTAGTTTTCTTAATTTATTTTCTAACGTTTCATGCTTCCTCGTTGCTCTGATTTTGATGGTGTCATATAGGTGCTCGGTGAAGCTGTCCCATTGGGCTGCGCGCCAGAAATTACTAATTTAATTCAGGATTAGGGCATAACCCATCTCTTTTGGGTACATTCGTGTTGACCGACTGAAAAGCACTAAACTCTTGTTTACTAAGGCAACACTGAAAATATGGCTTCAAACACCACAATGTTCACGGCTAGTCAGGCAAATCGTGAAGCCAAGAATTTCAAATCACTCAGGCTTAAACTCATGAATTTAGACAAGTCAATTTGGTTCAACAAAAAATGTATAGAACTAAACCTCACCCCTATATACGTACCAATTAAAACCGTACCGAACACACCAGCCTCGATCATTTCAACCAAACAAGCCAAAGCGCTTTGGATAAAAAACGAATTAAGATTTTCATACATAAGAAAGCAAAAAATTAACCAACAATTGTACGACATTCAATTGCAACTAAGTAATTTCTGGCTCGCAGCCCAATGGGACAGCTTCACCGAGCACCTACATGACACCATCAAAATCAGAGCAACGAGGAAGCATGAAACGATAGAAAATAAATTAAGAAAACTAGGAGAAACACAGAACCATCAATCTAACGAACAACACACGAATAACAATGAATTCAATTTCCACAGCAGAGTAAACAACAGAACGAACGTAACCTTTTCTCAAGGTGAAATGAATATGTTAGACAAAGGTTTGAAATACAACTGCACAGACGCACACACGAACCACAATATAAAACAGTTAATCACAGATATTGAGATAGCCAGTCACAAGCTCCCAGCAGAAGACAGGGAATTAACCAAAGATCTCGCCACCAACGAAGCCAAAAAAATCCTCAAACGAGAGGGCGACAGCAATAACATTCAAAACAACAAACAACTCAAAGAAATAAAGTCGTTGAAACAAAAAATAAAAGAACATGACTTATTCATCACAAAAGCAGATAAGGGAAACACTACAGTAATTTTGAACAAAACAGAATACATTGAAAAAACAGTCGAATTCCTAAACAACAACGAAATCAAGGAATTAACAAAAGACCCCAACAACAAATTCCAAAAACAAATAAAAAGTGCGCTAAAAGAAACAGAATACATACTGACCAAAGCCGAAAAATCAAAACTAATAAACATGAACCCGAAAATACCGTCATTGAGGGGACAACCAAAAATACACAAAAAGGAATGCCCAATGAGACCAATAGTCAATTGTAGGAATGCCCCTAATTACAAAATCAGCAAAGAGTTACTAAAAATCTTAAAATGCCGTCTTTCCAACGACAAAAACAACTCTGTAAAGAACACAACAGAACTAGTAACAGCATTGAACACCCTACAAATGAAACCTAGCTTCAGGCTAGTATCCTTCGACGTAACTAACATGTACACCAATATTCCGATTATTGAAGCAATCAACACAATCGAAAACAACTTAAAATCCAACAATTCGGTAAAAGAAATTGAAGAGATTGTGAGATTACTGAGGGTCGTTCTCACCCAAAACGTGTTTCAATTCGACAATAAAATATACACACACAGAGAAGGCCTAGCAATGGGATCGCCACTAAGTGGGTTAATCGCTGACACCTTCATCAATGCACTAGAAAATGCGTTCTTAGAAAAGACTTCAACAAAGGGAATAGTAATATGGAAAAGATACGTAGATGATGTAATTTGCATCTACGATACTGAACTAACAAGCGAAGAAACAATTCTCCAATCCATTAATAGCCTGCACCACTCTATCAAATTCACTAAGGAATCCGAAATAGACCGGAAAATAAATTATCTCGATATAACTATTGAACGTAAAGACAACGACCTTTCATATTCCATATTCCGGAAAGCAACACAAACCTCGCATGCAATCGACAATCAGTCTAATCACCCCAGTACGCACAAACTAGCGGATTTCAATTCAATGGTGCACAGAGCTTTAAACATACCCATGTCAAAAGACAACTATAATAAGGAAATAAGAACTATTATGCAAATAGCAAAGGAAAACAACTTCTCGCCAAGCAAAGTAAATCAAATTATAGCCAAACATAAAAATAAAGATAAAACGATTCCCAAACCGGACAGTAATGAGAAAAAATTTGCGCGTTTATTAATCTCATGTAATTTATTTCAGGATTAGGGCATAGCCCATCTCTTTTGGGTACATTCGTGTTGACCGACTGAAAAGCACTAAACACTTGTTGTAATCTAAATAAACGTGACCCGTATTCAAGGTCAGGGGTATATTCTATAACGTGCCAAGACACCGATTGTCAAGCTAATTACATCGGGCAGAGTGGAAGGCGAGTGGACACACGTTATAATGAACATAGGAATGCGATAAGATACGGAACACATTCAGCCGTGTGCGATCATATGTGTGACGCAGGGCACAGCTTTTCCAACATAGAGTCGGACCTTAAAATAATCCATCATGAATCGAAAGGCAGAGCTCTTGACATAAAGGAAGCAATCGAGATACACCTAGCCAAAAGAAACAATCCCAACAATCTAAATGAACACACGTTCATGGAGAGCTCACCCCTCTTCACGCTACTAAAAAACACACCCTGTCGGAAACAAAACACAATTTAGCGACACAGCCAAGCTAGATAAAAAAGGGGGGAAATTTGGGGGTTATTAATAGGTAAATGTTATCTGGATCAGGTGTACGATGTACTTTTCTTCTGCAATAAACCAAGGCCCATATTCGCGGCAGTATTAAAGGTGCCGGGACGTCCTCATAAGACCGTCAACGCTTAGTTCGAATGGGTTATGCTCCACGCGTGGCGAGGGCTAATCCACGGTCTTTAATAGTTGTAGACCTACCTCATTCAATAACATACATCTTATCTAGGTTGGCAACACCTCACATAAACACATCGCTATCACTCCCCACAGCACGTAGGAGCAGGGGGGAGAAAGCAGGGAAAAACCAGTCGTTAAGATAACCACCGCAGTCGACCGCACAGTGCGTTCCAGTGAGCACGAAAACTGCGAGTAGCTGTTGTACGGAAGACAATCAGATAAGTAGTTAGCCTAAAATTTTATAGTTTAACCATAGTTTACAACCATATAATCTCTCTAAAGTACAATCTACGGATAGCTATCACCATTTAGCATTTCACCTAACATATATACTGCATTTAGCATACACTGACGGTTGCAGTACCAATACTGCAACTAAATAATTGTACATATTGTAAATATTTTCACCTGTATTTCAAACATAGATTTTGTAGCCTAAGTGTATTGGATCTGATGATGATCGCTTGACGATCGAAACTGGTCATCCTAGTGTTTTATTAATCTCATGTAATTTATTTCAGGATTAGGGCATAACCCATCTCTTTTGGGTACATTCGTGTTGACCGACTGAAAAGCACTAAACTCTTGAAAACTTTTTCATATACTGTAAGTCTTGCTTTTCTATTCATATTATTATTTGCGCTGAGGAAGGCCGCATCTGATACAATATAAAGTACTAATTAATATTGACTTAAGGTTTTAATCTTCAGGTCTTATTATACTTCGTCAATATGGAACAGGGCTAACATGGTCATTTTCATGTCACATTATATTCCCTCATGGTAAAAGTCCTGTCCTTGCGTGTTCAGCCTCGTTGTCACGAAGTGTTTCACCTCCTCATTTGAAGCGAATCATTGACCTCCTAGGTGCTCCTTAAATTGAGGAGACAGGTGAGAGTCGCTTGGAACAGGATCAGGGCTCTAGGAAGGTGGGTAAACGGTGTCCCAACTGAACCGCTTCAACATTGTGGTGGTCTTCTGTGCTGTATGAGGTCGCGCGTTGTCATGAAGGAAGAAGACGCAATTGGTGAGAAGTCCTGGCCGCGGTCACATGTTTCGCCCACAGAAATCGAATAACTGTGCGGATATCTAGGCGAGACCATTTTTCCAACCGAGTCGCCATTAGTTGCGTAGCCTGCCCACAACTAGCGCTGTAGGTGAAGGGAGGCTGAATCTCTCCACAGTTACCAACCGTATGTAGTAGAATTACCCTACTGTACTAATTCCTGTACAACAGACGAAACTCCATGAATATCGGTCTTGTAACATTAATTTCCGATCACCCCTTGTAATTAAATTTCTAAACTGAAGCAATTCCTTGTAAAAATAAAACCACTAACAAAAAAATCCAAAACCAGAAACAAGACCAAAAAAAAAACCAAAACCAAAACAAAGAAAAAACAATACCAAAACAAAAAATAAAAATAAAACAAAACCACAAGCAAAACTAAGAAGATAAGTAACAAATAAAAACCAAAACCAAAAATAAAAACCAAAAAACAAACAAAAACAAAGCAAAACTAAAACCAAAAGCAAGGCCAAAAGCAAATACAAAACCAAAACAACAAATGAAACCAAAACTAAAAGCAAAAACAAAACAAAAAAATAAGAAACAAAATCAAAAACAAAACCAAAAAAATCAAAACAAAACCAAAGCCAAAATAAAAAACAAAATCACAAACACAACCAAAATCAAAAACAAAAACAAACTAACAAAAAATAAAACATAAATAAAAATCAAACACAAAAAACCATCATCAAAGAACAAAAACCAAACCAAAAAATATCAGAACAAATAAAATCTAAGAATAAAAACCAAAATCGAAATAAAAAAAACAAAAACAAAATAAAAAGAAACAAATAAATACAAAGGACAAATCCAAGAACAAAAATCAAAACCAAAATCAAAAACAAATAAAAATCAAACACAATTACAAAATCAATACCAAAGCCGAAATAAAAAAACTCGAAACAAATATGAAACCCAAGCACACCCAAGTTGACTCTTTGAATTGTATTCTAACCTCAACGTTTCAACGGAAGAATGTCAAAAATGATATGGCACTTTCAAAAGCAATGCAACCGAAACAACCACATAAATTTTTACGCTATTGAGAACTTAGTCCGTGATATCATAGTAACAGCCCACAAGTTGCCACAAGGCTCACTTGAATAGGAATAATCGATTGTTTAACGACAGTGACGCTTCCTGGTAGATCCTTTCTATTGCTAGAAATACAGCAGTTCGCAGCCATTCCAACGGGAACATTCAGAACTACTAGTAAGAGAATGCTAATCAAATAATTTCTTGTTTGCAGGTGGTGCTGCCCTTCACATGCAGCTACCGTAAGGAAGCAGGTAAGAGTCGCTTGGAACAAAATCAGAGTTCTAGGAAGCGGGGTAAACGGAGTAAAAAAAAACACACACACACAAAAAAACGAAACAAATATGAAACCCAAGCACGCCCAAGTTGACAGTTTGAATTGCATTCTAACCTCAACGTTTCAACGAAAATAATATTTAAAATAATATGGCACTTTCAAAAGCAAAGCAGCCGAAAGACGCACAGAAAAAAAAGAGCCAAAAATATACATAGTGGCGTAGGTGATTTTAAATGTTTGGGGGTTACAATCCTCAATGGCAATATTTTATATTGTGAACTTTTCTGTATTATCAAAATGTCCAACACGTATAACTACGTTACGTGATTTTAGATACGCTCAGCCGACGGCCCACCTGCTCCCGCGACTTGAGGGAATGAAATAACGAAATATGCATGCAATCTGTATGTACCCTTTTTTGGGTTGGATGGGATGATGTGGTGGTGGAACATCAAGGGCATCTGCCTTTGTTTTCCGCTGGAAGATACAATAATGCCTATGAGTTTTAATTGAAGAAGACATACGTTCTCCTTTGCGTATTTGCACTAAATTTGTGAATCAGCCATTATTCTACTGATTCCATGGCAAGGGTCAAAAGCCCTGAGTTATGTTGTTTCACTAAAATTTAATTAATTAGTTCTAGAGTAGAGAAGCTCTGTTCTACCCCAGCTTAATGGTGAGCAGTAAGTTAAAGGCTTTTACATATTCACGAAATGCTGTTCAGTAAGTTGTCTATAAATAAATGGTATATGCCAGTGCACTCTATCGCTAACGGGGTTCATTCAGCCAGCTTAAGGGCGCAAATTTGAAATATATGACATTTTCTGAAAAGTAGTTCATTATATTATTTGGACATTTCTGATCAAATTGACATATAAGTTAATTAGAAACCAGAGATTTTCGCTGTCACAATTTCTTTTCGAATTTCAAGTTGAAATTTATTTCTACGTTTCACTTCCTTCGAGCATACTTGACAAAAGACGACTTTGCCATCAGTTAAATAATCATTATTACCTGATACCCACTGATTTAATAAATACTTTCTGCTGCTGTTCTCTTTAGGCATTCTGAGGCAAGAGCATGCTTGCATAAAATATCGTTATATCGTTATCAGTTCCTGATATTAGTAGGAATAGACTTCGCTCACGCCACCCTCCTCTGATTACTGCACAAAGGCTCGTTGAAAGTGAGTTCAATGTGACTGCCCGTTGGAAGCAGTTCTGGTCGATCTCTGCCTCACCAGAACAACAAACTATGCCATGCATCACAACCAAGCCTCCAGGTTTTGAGCTTCCTACAAGAATTTGGTCCACCCTAAATAGGATAAGAACAAATTGTGGCAGATGCGCGGACTCTCTTCTCAGGTGGGGGAAAATTCCATCTCCGAAATGTACCTGCGGTGCTGATAGACAAACTATTCAGCATATCACACAAGATTGTCCACTAACTGCCTTCTCTGGGGATTCAGTTGAGTTCCTGATGGCTACACAAATATGCATTGACTACATGAAGGATGCAAATCTGACATTTTGACCCTTATCTGAGTTCAGCCTTGTATATAGTTATTTTCTTTCCGTTTCATGCTGTTTTAATTATCATTATATTATAATATGTATTATGATGTGTTTTATACTATACGCTAAATAAATAAATGTTCCTCAGAGAGTTGTTTACAGGGCACACTACCCGGATGGTGAAAGGAATATCCCACCCCATCGATTTATTGAAATGCCAGGCGTAAAATACTGTTGTCTCGTTTTCTGTTCATCAGAAAGTTGCTTACAACGAGGCACCTGTACCGCATAGGCTTCACTAGGCGACATTTTCTCATGGGACTATCCTTCCCGTGACTTTTGTTCTCTCATTGTACAGTCCTTCTATTTTTCTCTCTCTCTCTCTTTCCGTTTGGCTTCCGGAGAGGCCGAGTGCAGGTCTTCCTAGTTGACGCCCGTGGGCGACCTGTGCGTCGTAATGAGGATGAAGTGATTATGAAGACGTCGCGTCGCATACACCCAGTCCCCAGGCCAGGGCAATTAACCCCAGGAGATTATAATCCCTAATGGCCCGGCCGGTAATCGAACCCAGGACCCTTGGGGCCAAAGGCCAGCACGCTAACCAATTAGCCATGGAAAATAAAGACAGAAGAAAATAGCATACTTACCAGGACAAGGCTGCGAGAAACACAAATGGAGAAATTGTAAACGACAATATATTGAACACGGGATATGCTTTACGGATGATTAAATGTTTCAAATATTTGACATTATCTTACGATTGAATTTTGTACTTAATAACAACAAATCTAATTAAATTTTTATAAAATTAAAATATTCCTAATTAACTTATTTACTAAGAAATTAATTACTTCGCATGGCATTGCTAATTGGAAATCATTAAAATTCTCTTGAAATCATTACGGTACCTGGTGACTTTTATAAGGCTTCTGAATGACATTGTGACTCACGGAATTCTTGAGATATCTGAATTTGATTACTATTAGGTAGATTTCATGAGAAAGCTACCTATTGTTGAAACCCTCCGCAGATGCGGATATCCGCAAAATTTTTCGCCATTCAGATATAGTTTGCATGGCTGTGCGGATATGGGATAAGCAGCGGATAATGTTTGGAGAAAATTTGCGAATAGTTTTTTATAATAAAATCCGATCTTTTTTAATATCATTATTATAAACCTTGGCTCGTTCCATTTTTGAAAGCATTTGTTTTCATCCCCTTCTGGCTTGCTGGGCCTATCGTAGCTTCACCAGAGCCCCGTTAGCCGTCACTTTTCAGGGTTCCTGTAGGACCTTCACAGCTACCGTAACGGTTCCGGGACTCACGAAGTCCCCACTGTACTTCGCCCCTACAGGCAATCCCCTACTTTTAGCAGTTGCCCGTCTCCCACGACGTGGACGAGGGGTTGGACTTAAGGGAGAGAATTGATGAAGGAGGAACCATTACAGGATGGTATAGAGAAATCTAGACTTAGATGGTATGGACATGTAAAACGAATGGAGGTGAAGAGGATACCCAGGAGGATACACGAGACGAAGTGGAAAGGAAAGAGACCGAGAGGAAGACCGAGAGACAGGTGGCTGAAGGAGGGTGGAAGGAAGCATGAAGACGAGAGGAGAAGATTGGACAAGGGTGGAGGCTGAGAGATGGAGGTAAGGCAAAACGTTGGAGAGGCGTATGTTCCAAACAGACCTGGACAGTGGCTGGAAACTGGGCATGATGATGATGATTAGGAACCGGATGTTTATTTTTCCGTTATGTGTTTTTCATGACAAATGTAAGATGATGATTTAAGCTAATCTCGTTCAATTTATGTCCTTACGCACAGTTAACACTCCGAACAGAAAAGGGTTGCAATTCTGGCTGTATAACATTCATTTTAAACATAGAACATTTCATACAAAGCCTATGAGAACGACGTTTTCCTCAAATGTCTAAATATGTTGCTTTAGTAATTTATGCTTCATTATAATAATATTTTTGATTACAGTAGATATTATTATATAGTTATTGTTGTTTTAAGGGGCGGAACTATGAGGTCATCTGCCACACATTGTTGTGACACCAATAGATTCGGATAACAAACGTGCGAATGCGGAAAGATGCGGATAACAGTTGTGCGGATGCAGGGCGGATAACAGTTGTGTGGATGCGGGGCGGATGCGGATAAAAGTCATGCGGATACGGGGCGGATGTGGATAAAGTTTTGTTTATCCACGCACGGCTCTACGTATTGTAATGAGTACTGTGTCCTTTACCAACATAGTTGCCAAAATCCGAAGATGAGCTGGATTGCAAAGTCTTCTGGTCATCCGGCTAAAAGAAACCACTGGAAGAAATGCTTGGCAATAGGGTAAAACAACTAGCTACAGCTGTACTAGGTTCAAATGTTCTTCATCAAAACGAAACTAATAAAAGAAAATGAGAATCAAACATATCTCAGGCATAGATTAAATTTAAAATGATCAAGAAGAAAATCGTGAACGTAGTACAACTTTGTTAATTAATATAAATGAAAATCTGATGTGATCGAACCAACGATAACCTCGTGTTCGTATTTAATTCCCCTCGTATAAATTACAAGTGATGATGCACAAAATATTTACATCCACATAAAAAAATTGACCATCAACCTCGTGTTCCATTTTAACTCAAAATTACAGAGGACTTAAAGTTCTCAAATACATCCATCAACACGGTCAGGTATTCCTGAACTAAACTAGAAAATAATCGGAGTACCAAAAAAAAACATCTATACTGCGATTTAAAGTTCCGCTCGTCTGGATTGATCTATCCTAATCACAAAATACATTTTAATCTATACAATGTGGGAATCTCCGTCGTCCCTTCCTATCGCAAATTGTTCCAATTCATCTCAAAGCTTAAAAAAGAAATTTGACGACCATGGTGCTATTTACTTCATAAATGTTGAGTCATTTTACTATAAGTATTATTTACAATTTAAATTACAGGACTTTCACTTCCATATAAACTCCACGGTAATTATCCTTGCTATGTCTTATTTGAGGATGCAACTTTCCTTAACGCTATGCTTGTTTATACAAATTTCTGTCTTACAATTGAGTCAAGCACATGTGTTACATTTCGTACTCGGTGAAATAATTAATAAGGCTTGACTTAATATTTGATACAGCAGACACATATCATTTCTATCTGTTTCATTGCCAAAATCTCCTTAATAAAACAATTTAAGGATTTGCGCAATTTTCCTCCAACACAAGACGACTAACAATAATTTCCACAGAATTATCGTACTATTAACATTCAACATTGACCTGGTCTTTTCGAGACCCAGTTTGTATAACCGCTAGACGGTTATATTTTACGTTACATCACACTCCATTCTCAAACAACAAAAATTATTCCACTACAATACTTCTCCAACACCACTTTGATCAGTTATAAAAACGTGTCTTCATACACGACAATACGATTTACAACAATAACTGATCATCAAATATTCTTCCAATTATTTTTTACAATCGGTGCGTTTTCAAATTATTCGTGTCCGGCAAAGTTTCAAAGTTCTCTCTCGCAAATGTTAACTTTAACAGTCAATATATTTTACAGTCTTTTATCTGCTACTTTTTCGATCATTACATTAACTTAATTATTTAATTAATTACAGTTGTCCACTGTGCTTCATTATAATTCCGTTCTTGAATCATACCTCGCGTAAGTTTTATAATTTCTTTCCATTGTTACCAAATTATTTTCACTATATTCTCAGAGAAGTTAACTGCAAACAATTATCGATGACGTTAACAAATTTCTATCACGTCATCGCAGATTGCGAATACTATGAAGTATAAATAGTAATCAGCTGAGCTGAGGAGCATTTGAAAAAGAAAATGGAGAACAAAATCCATATACCTACTCGAATTTCTATGATGAAAAACAACTGCTATTAAATAAAATATGTAATCGGAGTCTAGAGTAAACTCTAATAATTATTAATTTCCATATTAAACAAACGTTAAATAATTACGAAAAATACGACGGGAAAATAATTTTCAAGATAACTGCAACAAAAAAAAACCTGAAATCTACACATTTTCAAAGATATTGAAATATCACGACAAAGAAGTTCTAAGAAAAATGTTTTCCAAAATTCCCAATCTACTCATGCCAAAACTACATAATTAAGACGTCTTCTACCTAATGTTGAACTCTGCTTCCGATGAAAGGAAATACGGGAAAAATACCGTATTCAACTATCCTAGTCTGGCCATTCCTCATAGCTGCTACTTTCCACGTCCTCAGCTGGCTATCAGGTCCCCACACTCCTTCTCGGAGAACGAACTTGGCTGTTCTGTATAGGCTGGGAAAGCCTCTAACTTCATCTTCTTCCCTCTAAGATGTGAAGTAGAAAATCTAAATGTTTCCACTCTCATGATTACTGTATGGCAGTTCTAGGTAATCTCAGAAGTCTTCTTGGTCGTCATTGTTTGCATGATGTCAAGTTGCTTCAGATTCTCCATGGTCTCTCATTGCAGCACTCCCTTAATCAATTTACTCCATCATTACGATACTATCTTGGGAATCAATCATATTTATTCCCCTCGCTGCCATGGCTAATAATAATTCCATTATCAGTTGAAGTTTCATCTATGTTCATTTATAACCTTCGTAGGTTAACCGTTCTGTCGATGTTATCAGCTTCACTGTGAAGTATTACAGGCACTGTTCACTGTCCTCAACATGCTATTTTAGATGAAAGTTAATTTTCTAAACTGTCCGTGCGATGTTATTCGAACGTAATCATGTGCGTTCAATGCAGGCAAAATGCACTAGAAACTAGCCACATTAAAAGCACGGGGCTACGGTTCACTTGTACCCCAAACACTCGTACAAGTTCCGATGCGTTACAACTCGGTGACCACACT
This sequence comes from Meconema thalassinum, assembly GCA_946902985.2. NCBI lineage: Eukaryota > Metazoa > Arthropoda > Insecta > Orthoptera > Tettigoniidae > Meconema > Meconema thalassinum. The sequence continues at coordinate 182,372,457 of OX336395.1, forward strand.
CCGTTCACTTAGTGAAATTCACTGCATAACATCCACTAAATCTGTGTTTCGACTGTCTGGAAGACAAACCCTCTCACGAACAACTGACAGGGGGCGTTCAGTTGTTTTTACCCCTTCCATACATTCTTCTGTCTTTGGCTAAGTAAATTAGTTCGCATTCTTCTCATATTTACTGCAATTATACGTGGAAAATCTCCGAAAAAGCAGTTAAAACATTACAAATGTTAATTTCTGTCGTTAGGGTTAGATGACGGCGTTTAACATAACTCTTAACGTGGAAAATCAAATTAAATATACTTCGCTGCAAGTTCGACACCTCTCGGCTATCTGCAGCCATGCGGTGGCTGACTCTTCACATCGTTTGACCTTGGCCAACGCTAGCGCGGTTCAACTTGTCATCGCCGTGCAGCCATTTTCTCAAATTGCGGTTTATAAAATTTCAAGGGCTGTCCAAACCTGCGTCCCATCATTTCACCATAGGCGCCGAGGACATGTTTAAAAACATTTCCCCTATATTCAGGCTCAAAATAACGCTGGTTTCGTTGCTAGATGATATCCAACCTTACAGGTTCTATCTCACAGAAAATACGGGTTCAATTCTCTCATGCTGCTATAAATAAAGAAGTGGTACATATTTTTGTTTTGACGATATAAATTCAAACCTTACTGAAACTGGATTTTTAGTGCCTTTAACCGTCTACTTATACTAACTTAAGATAGTATTTCTTTATACTTTTGGCATTAAACTTCCCCCAGAACGGTGTTGTCTTCAACCTTTAAACTGTTATTGTTTTAAACTGCACCTATTCTATAGGGCCCAATATACAAACAATTGAATTTACTAAACACCTGCCTTGGAGAATCTGATGACACAAGGTTTACGAATCAGGACCAAATCGTTCACCTGCAGTGGCAAACTGTAGCGTTTGGCAAGAGTACTCTTTAGTCGCTTCTCAGCTGATCTTTCAAGGTGCTCCCTTGCTCCCTCTACTCTTCTTTCCATCGTCATCTCCGGATCTTTCAGGATCATCTGATAGATTTTACTCCAGGGTCTTTCAGGTCTTTTATTGAAATGTAAAACGGACGGAATTTCTGCCGAACTTTCATGTATAGTAGAATTCAAACAGTCTTGGATCATGGGAATAAACTTAAACCAATCTCTATGATCTTCAGAGCAATAAATTCTAGCAAACTTTACGATCTCTGCCATATAGCGTTCCTCCGAATTTCATTCGGGATTTCAGAGGCTGCCAAAATTGTGCATAATGTCTAATCTTTCCATGGTTACCTGGAATTCCATGGAGGTAAATGGGTTACATGATCCGTCTACATGAATTCCGGTTTTCCTCCAGTGGAAATGACGCCTCCCTCAATCCTTCTGATTTCTTGTTTTGAGGTTGCCTTATGCTTAAGATTTATCATTATCCACTTTGAAAGTATGCCCACGACCACCATTAAATACAGGTTTCCATGAAAAACCCTTAGGACCTGGACCAAAAATTTCCACTGCGAACAATTCCCTAGGTTTCATAGGAAGAATAGCTTTGGGCTTTTCCTTGAGCAATTCAGATGCATGCTTGCTCTTTTGGCAATCATCATACGATCTTACCATGTCTCCTACGATCTCTCTCATATTGGTCCATATGAATCTCTCTTTAATTTTGCTGAGGGATTTATCAAATCCACCATGGCCGATGCTTCTATGTGTTAACCATATGATTTTTGTTACCAAATTTGGTGCCACTTCAATCCTGATCAGAGTCCTTTCTGCATCCGCATAACGGCAAACTATATCTGCACATAATACATAACGATTCGACCTCTTCTACCCGTCAGCGCAATCAGCATCGTTGTTGTCCCTAAAACCTTTAAGAAACTGGTACATTTTCCTTATTGGAGCGTGTCTCTCCTGTTCTTGAGTCGGTTAATAGTCTCCTCATCTTCCTGCTCCAATTGTACCGTGTATATCCGGATACCATCACTCGGGATTCTTGATAGTCTTTCCCTGGTCTATAGATGATGGTTCCATTAAACAGTTGCATAAACAGAGTCCAACGTGTTATGCGATCACTCTACATATCCGACTTCATCATGAACTATAGCGCTTTATGGTCCGTGACTATGATGATTGGATGGCCGATAAAAATGGTCTTCCATTTATGAAGCGCTTCCCCAAAGTATAATGTTTCCAATTCAGTTGCGAAGTAGTTCTCTTCGTGCAGCTGTAATTTTCGGCAGGAGAAAGAAATATAGTCCCTACCTCCATTCTCGTTTACTTGATATAACACAGCAGTTATCCCTATTCTTGACGCATCAGATTCCGCATAAAAAATTCGCTCGAAATCTGGGTGGCTTATCTTTACATTCTGGCGCAGCGTCTCTTTCGCGTTCTCGAATGCTCGTTGAGCTTTACTGTTCCACTTCCACCGATTATACTTTTTAATAACTCGTGGAGGGGTGCCATAATCTCCGAGTAGTTAGGGCATTGGGGGCGAATAAATCGGCAAACACCAACAAATTACCTGATCCGCCTAACTTTAGTTGGAGTGGGAAAGTTGATGTTTGCTTCTTTCTTGTCCTGATTAGGATGATACCCATCTTTGTCTGTAGTGTGTCCAAAAATTTTAGCTAATTATGGCAAAAGTAGCATTTTAAAAATTAACTTTTATGTTCGCTTGCTTCAGATTTTCAAAACGTTTTCTCAAATGGACAAGATGTTCTTCTTGAGATGCTGACGAGATGATTAAGTCGTCAATGTAACATAGCACGTTCTGTTTGACATCTTCTGTTAGCTTTTCGTCTAATGTCCTAATAAGAGCTGGTCTACTATCATGACACCAAACGGGACACGGTTGAAAACATAGCACTTTTGGTCGAATAGGAATTCAGTGTATTGTTTACTCTCCTCTGTGAGTTCGACCTGGTAAATATTTGCCGTCAAATCTACAGTCGAAGAACAAGACTTCCCTTTCAAACTTCTCATAAGCTCTCTGATTTTCGGAGATCTGTCTCGTTGTAGCAGGATTTTGGAATTAATCGTTTGTGCATCAAGGCATAACCTCAGTTTCCCGTTACTTGTCTTGACCACGGTAATAGTTTGTAGATATGGGGATGCCTGTTTCTTTATTATTCCGTCCTTTTCCATATTTCAGATGATTTCCGTAACTCCCTTATTGAATATCTCAGCTATACGATAAATCCGTTTCGAGAAAGGTGTCTCATCTGTCAAGCGAATGCGGTACTTAAAATCCATAACTACTGCGGATTTCTCATCGAACACATCTCGAAATTCTGCAATCATGTTTTCAAAATCATCTTTAATTTCTTCAAATCCGATCGCTTTTAACACATAATGATGACACTCCTCTTCTACTTCGTTTACCAATTGTTCCAAAATTTCTTCTCGGACTTTATATTCTGGGATGTAATCAAAATTCTTCATTTCCGACTCTTCTTTGTCTTTCACGGATTCCTTAAATTTGATGACTTTATTCTTCATGTCGATGATGGTCTCGACCCTTGTAATAAAATCAATAGCCAGGATTGCGTAGAAATTTATTTGATTCACGGCGATGACAACATGTTCGTAGCGCCTGCCGTTTATGGAAAATTCCAGTAAAACTTGAATTATACATTTTACAGATCTATCCATTATTATGCCTCGAATTTTTACGTTAGATGCTGGCATAGCCGTCATACTTGTTCCTTTCGAGAACCAGTCATAGCATTCCTCATATAATTATGAGATCATGGCTCCAGTATCAACCAGAGTTTTACAGGCCTCCTTTTCCATTCGTCATGGCTTCCGTTATGTAAAATTCGAGCCAGATTTCATCTCTCTTCTTCACTACCTCATACGTTAGTCTTTTCCAGGCGTCCGTAGATGGTAGTCCTCTCTTCGTCCATAGGTCCTCAATGAAGAAGTTCTCCTTTGCAAATTCGTACACTATTCTAGATTTTGCATATATCGATAATCCCAGGGTTGCTTTTAAGAAGCGCGAATTCACTGCCTCGGGCATCTTCAAGCCCGCCAGGATCAGTTTCTCCCAGATGATTTCTATCCAATTTGTGGCGATGGGCGCTATTATTGCGTCAAATAATCTCATAGCGGTTCCCAAAGAGAGTCCCGTGATTGATTTAATGCCATATATGGCTTCAGTTGCCGCCGTTGCACGAGACTTGATGTGGACTCTGTAGGCTCTAGCTGTTGTTTGCATTGTCAATCCTAAGTATGTGAATGTATTTACTGTCGTGAGGGGATTCAATCCTAGGTATATCCTGTCTCCCGAGGCCTCTGTCACCTTATCGAAACGTCATTTTTTCTGTTTTTTTCTGTGTTAATTTTCATCTTGTTATCCTTTGCTCAACTGTCTAGATTTGTTATGGCTTTTTGCACTTCATGTACGGAACTCGAACCAATGACCATATCGTCAGCGTATAGGTATATTATAGCATTTTCCATTCCTAGCGTAGTTGCCGTCACCAAATCGTACGTTGCAATGTTGAACAGTAGGGGGCTGAGTGGGTCTCCTTGTAATACACCGTTGGTTTGTGTTATCAAATTCAAAGTTGTGACATGGTCATCAATTTGAATATAATTTGTGGTCAGAATGTTGCTTATTTGTGTCGTGAGCTTGTTGTTTTCGCCTATTATGGCTACCAGTTTCGCAATTATTAGCGACCTGCTTAACGAGTCAAAGGCTTTCGCGTAATCAACAAACACTACGTGAAATTTGCCACTTGGATGTCATAGGGCTTCTTCAATGTCATTGAGTAGGTTGTTAATGGCGTGGAGAGTGTTTCGTCCTTTACGGAATCCAAACTGTTCATCTGGGAGTTTATGGTCTACTGCTTCTGTGATCCTTTTAGCGAGGAATTTTGTCAGTATCTTCATCATGTTCTATTCGATAGCGATCCCTCTGTTGGAGTTTGGATATGATTGATCACCATTACTCTTCAACAGTACTTTAATAGTTAAGACTCCCTGCTGTGGGGATGCTGCATTCATGTAGACACTGGTTCATTAAGTCTGAGATTGACGGAAGCAACATCTCTGTTGATTCTTTCAAGTTTTCGTTACAAATCCCGTCAGGTCATATGGTCTTTTTGTTTTTGAGTAACATTATAGCTTCTTCTATCTCCTCCGATGTGAATAGGTTGGTTTCATTTTGGTATGTTCCCGTTTTAGTTGGTTCAAGATTGCTGACATATCCGTCTACGTTTAATATGTTTCGGAAGTGTTTTTCCCATTCAGCCATTTCTATTTTTGCAAAGCCATAAATTCTCCTATGGTTCAATGCTACAAAAGGGTCATTGATGTCTTCTTCTGCTATTTTTATCGCCTCTTTTCCAAATTTTCCTTACGTTTTACAGATAGTAGTCTTTTGTACTCCTTCTTGATGATGCTGCATTGTAGTATTGCCTCCTGGTCTGTTGTAAATTTTGTGACATGCATGGCCTCGATGACTCTTTGTCGAACCATATTCGCGATCTTCTTTCCGACTTATACACAAGTGCTGATCTGATAGTTCGTTACAGGGATAGCATGGCTGCGTCAATGTCTTTTCTCTTTATGTGTTTATCAAAACTTTTCCATTCCTCCGATTCCTGTCTAAGAACATCTTTGTCTGTCTGTCGTGAAGGGTTGGTATTTTTAGTTTATTTTCTCTTGTCCATTTGTGAGACTTTAAATTGTGTCGAGATCGGGCAGTGTTTCTTTATCATCGCCTCCTCTGAAGTGAGACATACAGTGTAATTTGGTAACTTAATGGTACGTCCTTTATAGAAAACTAAATCTATAGTGCTGCTCCCTGACTGTGCAAAGTACGTTCGATCTTCAACCTTGTTGACGAGGTTAAATCCTTCCTCCGTCATTAGTTCGAGGAGTTCTTTCGATCTATGGTTATCGACGTCTAGTCTGCAGTTGAAGTCTCGGGCCAATATAATGTCTCTGTCCTGAGGTACATGTCCCACGGAGAACATGGTTTTTGATATCAGATCTTCAAATCGAAGTATTTATCATTGTGTCTTGGTCTTGGTATGTACCTAGAATTTTACCAATGCTTGGTTTGTAATAACATGAGGTGCCACGCATTGGTCTCCCTCTTGGCCCTTGCGTTGCTGGAATATGCTGTGCGTAGAATCCATTAATGTCAATAGGTTTGGTCGATCGAGTCTCTAGTAGTATGGGTATATCATGTGAATGCTGAAGGTTATTGTTTGTCAATGATAAGGCGCTCTTTAAGCCCTCTATATTCCAGAGCAAGATGTGCAGCTGGTTAGGCTGTGAGGAAATGTCCTGGTTTGCGGGAGCGAAAAAGCCGGTAGCGTCTCGCGAAGACACCATTGGGCCACGCTCCTGTGACGTAAACCTTGACAGATCTTGGGAAGGCATAACTACTCGTAGTGCTTTTTGTGTGCTGCTAGTAGGAAGTCCTTCACATTCAATGATATCTGTTACATTTAGGTTTGTTCGATGGCGCTGTACCATTTCTACAGTGGTGTTATGGTGGAGTCGGCTTAGGTATAGCCATGCTCTTGATTCGTATTGCCATTTAAAGAGCTGATCCTGTGTGTGTATACTGTTGTCAAATTGTTCGTTGCGAGTTGTAGTACGAGGGTTTCAATTGTGCATTCTTTCTTTAATAATTAGTTACTCAAAACTTTAAGTCATGACATTATGGTTTGATATTTTCGCAAAATCTAAAATCTAACATTTAAAATTAAAAAAAGTCCTCTCGGCACGCCGGAAGGCGGAGGTAGATTTCACCGGACAAACTTGGGGATAGGCGAAAATAGGCAGTATATGCAGGTTTCCTTAGAAGGATCAGACCTCATTTATTGCGAGAAGGTATTTTATAATTGGAGCTTAATTAACTTTGTTTTTCGTCATTTTATGCTTATTTTAAACATTTTATTGTCTTATGGGAACGGTAACCTTCTTGTCATTTGGGCTCCATTTTTATACTTGTGGTCACACTGTCCTTATGCAAGGTTTCGACACTGATGTGTAACTATGTAACGGTCTGTTACTTCTTCACGCAAAATTATATCTCCCGCAGAGATTTTGGTTGGTTCCTCAGTTTAGGGGCTGCGACAACGCGGTCATGTAACCCCGTGTACTTAGGGATGGCTGTATTAGTCTGTAATTCAGGTAAGGACTGCAGACGGTCAATTTCAAGCAGTAGTTCCTAATGTTGCTACCAGGTACTAATGTCAACGACACCTATCTGTGAACTTGGCTACTAGATGCCACCGCAGCCAGCAACTCGCAACGAACGTTGGAACTTCCCCTCCAAAGGAAAGCATACGGAGGGATTTTTAGCGCTCTTAGAAAATCCGACGACTTCGGCCGGCTTTGAACTCGCGACCTTGGGCATAGACATTCAGCATGCTTGCTACCAGTTACGTCGCCGAAGCCGCTTCACACTTAGTCAGATGGAATTCTGAATATGATCTCGTGCAAGTGCGTTATCTTGGCAACGTCTGATGGCTCATCCCTCATCAATTTAGTAGTGTTGCCATGGCAACCACTGATAGCTCTTGGCATTTTCTTATAATTCCGAAATCATTTTTCTCATCCCTTGGCATAATGGTGGGTCATATCAAAAATTGTTTCAGACAAAATTTTAGGTAATTATTAGGGGAATATTGTCCATTTTGTACGGTTTTGATATTGTGCCTATTAAGAGAGATATGATTAATGTTTCCCGAAAAACCCACTTTTCCCCACCCCTTTGGTCAATGGTTGGTGCTATAAAAAAAACTCTTCAAACATAAATTTTTGGGCTTTATCCGACACATAGTATGAACGTTGAACGGATTCGATATTTCACATATTAAGAGAGTTATAGCAATATTTCACTTTTTCGAAAAAAGCCCCCCATTTTCACCCCCTTCGACCGATTTAGCCCAGTAACGAACTCGACCGAGATTTTATAGGTATACATATTCGGTAAAATATTCAAAGTGATTGGTGCAAAATTACGGCAGTTATCGTGTCCACAAGAAACTGATATGCATATATATATATATATAGTCTACACATATACATACGTAAATTATATATAAACTTTTGAACTGACGGTGGTTTTGGGGTCTGGGGGATGTGAAACGCGAAGATATGTCGAAATTTTCCAGAAGTCAAAACATGGTACCCATTGCAATAGTTAGCTTTCTAATGAAATCTACCTCTGGTTGGTTCCTCAGTTTAGGGGCTGCGACAACGCGGTCATCTAACCCCGTGTACTTTGGGTGAGTGTAGAATCTGTCTGATAAACGGTGTGAATTGTAATGGCTGTAGTAGTCTTAATTCAGGTAAGGACTGCAGACGGTCAATTTCAAGCAGTAGATCCTAATGTTGCTACCAGGTACTACCGTCGACGACACCTGGCTGTGAACTTTGCTACTAGATGCCACCCCAACCAGCAACTCGCAACGAACGTTGGAACTTCCCCTCCAAAGGAAAGCATACTGAGGGATTTTAGCTCTCTTAGAAAATCCGACGACTTCGGCCGGCTTTGAAACCGCGACCTTGGGCATAGACATTCTGCATGCTACCAGTTACGTCACCGAAGCCGCTTCCCACTTAGATGAAAATAGTGAATCTGATCTCGTGCAAGTGCGGTGTCATGGCAACGTCTGATGGCTCATCCCTCATCATTTAGTAGTGTTGCCATGGCAACCACTGATAGCTCTTGGCATTTTCTTATAATTCCGAAATCATTTTTCTCATCCCTTGGCATAATGGTGGGTCATATCAAAAATTGTTTCAGACAAAATTTTAGGTAATAATTAGGGGAATATTGTCCATTTTGTACGGTTTTGATATTGTGCCTATTAAGAGAGATATGATTAATGCTTCCCGAAAAACCCACTTTTCCCCACCCCTTTGGTCAATGGTTGGTGCTATAAAAAAACTCTTCAAACATAAATTTTTGGGCTTTATCCGACACATAGTATGAACGTTGAACGGATTCGATATTTCACATATTAAGAGAGTTATAGCAATATTTCACTTTTTCGAAAAAAGCCCCCCATTTTCACCCCCTTCTACCGATTTAGCCCAGTAACGAACTCGACCGAGTTTATAGGTATACATATTCGGTAAAAAGTGATTGGTGAAAAATTACGGCAGTTATCGTGTCCACAAGAAACTGATATATATTGTGCCCTTTCAGCAAGAAATATGCAAATCACAGTATGCCAGCATTGCTCAATTCGGGATTTTCGGGGTTGTAGTATGTTCTCCCACTCTGTGACTTACACATTTTGGATTAAATAGAGGATACACTTGCAAAAATAACAACAAAATCAACTCCTATTTTAAAACATTTAATTAACCAAAATTATGGCGCTACAAACAATAAAAAATTAAGCTACTGACCAATATCCTTCTACTTGTTCCAAGTGAACAAGGAATAATATAAGAATAAAACAAATATTATATTAAAACACATGGTTTCCTTTAAAACCAACAATTCATAATTATTTTTACTTCCATAAAGTACCTATCTTAAAGTTCCATATAACTACGAGCTCCTTTGGCTCGATATTTTCCAATAATAATGGTGTCATTCTTCTTATACACCTCAAATACTGTTTTTATATATTTTTTATCATCAAAACAAATATATAATTACATTTAAAGTACATGTTAATTCTTTACTTAAATATTTGGGCACTTCACATGTTTTCAGCATTTACCATCCCTCTCAAGTTTTTTACAAATTCACCATAGTGATCGGGAAAATACTTGTGTACTCCAGGGTTATAAAGATTACTTGACAAAGTCATAAACTATGATTACTCCCGGAACCTAGTTACCTTCATTTAACTCGTGGAATCCTACTTCCATACAACGTTACAATAGGGATTGTTATTTATTTATTTATTTGTCTTATAAGACCATTATCACATAAGAAAACTACGATCTGAACTTGCAAGCGATAATTTCATCTACAAGGACCTCGGTTCAATTCCCGGGTCATTAACAACTTTAAACACTCATTCCTTCTTACAGACGGCCTTCACCCAACCCTCCTGCTTTGAGGGTCAGACCGTTATACTTGAGCGAGATTTATGACTGGTAGGGTGACTCCCTCTCTAGTCTACGGTTGGAGCTCTCTTCAAAGCTTTTAAAACAAATCTTCCTTTCTTTTCAGTCCTATGGAGAGACCTGGCATTTAAATTCACTTATTTCCTTTCAACAATATTATTTGGCTCATAAACCACTTTCGTAACCTTGGCATTTATTAATTATAAAGGGTCCTCATTGATTGGGAAGAGTAATACACATTTTACGACGAATAATTAGGGGCTTCAACAACAAGAGGATTCTAGGTTCGAATCTCTTAACATGCCTCGGGAACCATTCCCACATTGGAGGACTTATACAAAATGCGATTTAGGGTCGGCCTGTGGCCTACATGACCTACGCTCAATAATACCATACATTTGCTCCCTTTTCAATATAATAACACACACATGGCCTCGTGATCTCTGTCACTATTGGAGGACTTACAACATATCTCAATTCTCCGCAATCAACTACCCCTCATAAGTAATTTACCAAGTACTTTTAACTTTTACGCATTCCTAGCGTGACATTTTATTTTAATTGCGCTCCATTGCGCTATACATTATTTTTCAGCCTAGCGTCTTCCAAAGAACTGATAAATTCCATATTAACAATTGATACATATCTCAATTTTTATATTAATCTTTTCCTTTGACAATAATTGCTCTATTTTAAATAACATGCATTAATATCATGTCTTATACTTCTATTAAGGCTCCAACGCTCTTATTTTCATATCATTCAGTTTAATCTTTATTTATATTTCCTTTATAGTATTATTATTATTATTATTATTATTAATACGCTGGCTTTTATAACATTCGTCAAATACACTGACATTTTATTCATACATTTCCTCTACAGGATTTATTCTTTCACATAATTATTTATAATTTCTCAAAATTCTATTTTTGTTCAGACCGCGTTCTTATTCTGTATTTAGTTATTTAGAAACATCCCTTTTACTCAAAAACTCCGGTGGATTTGTACACAATCATTTCCCCGACACCAAAACATAATGAAAATCTTTACTCACATGTTTAAGGTCGTTTCTTGACCCTTCTCCTCGTGCAATGCGTCATTTTGGCCCACTTTTTTTTAAATTACTCCATCGTGTAAAAAATTCATTGCATGTACAGACATATCTTGACACATATTTAACACGTATACATTTAACACTAATAACATTTTAAATACACTGGTGTATCCGTTTAGAACACACAATAAAAACACTGAAAATATATTACTTTTAACACAAAATCTGGATATATTTACACTTCACGAATTTTGATCACTAGACCGCTATTTAAGCCTATCACACGTGACCTCTTGACCTCCCGTCTCCAAGGGTGAAATTTAGTAATGTCGGCTTCCTATCCTCTCTGAATATGAAAGTCTCGAATCATCTACTTCCTCCCTGCAATAGCACTCCTTCGAATCCCGTTCTTAACGATCTGCTATTTCTCTGACACGAACGGCTCCCCTTTTAGACCCTATTTATTGATCTTAGCAAAGTCTGTTCTGTTCACGGTCCCCTCGATAATTTATCGGTGACCTATGGATTTTTAGCAACTAATACTTCTTGCGTCTTAGTACTTTTGAATAGTTCGTCTGCTTTCTTGAAACGATGTCTATAGTTTCCTGTCTTCTTCTTTGCTTATTCGGTTCCCGCACTTCTAATCTTCTAGAATACTTACGAACCTTATTTTCTCTGTCTTTCCCTGCTCGGGTTCTTTAAATTAGATAAACTGTTTATCTCGCTGTTCCAGTACTTCCGTACGTTATGATATTTTTGGTCGTTTACTTAAAGACCTATCGCCCTGAGTCCTAAGTTCGCAGCCTGCTTTGACTGTATTTTATGAACTTTTCACTGTAAATGTTACACTGTCGGACCTAAATCCTGTAACTAGGATTTTCCTAATTTTTCAACACGGCGATACTGTAATATTACTTCTTTGCAACCCCTTTACGGATGCACGTAAATTATTGATACCGCGACGCCCGGGGCTGTCGGATATTTTCTATGCGATGTGATGCAACGTTTTTTCCCCTCAAGGAAAGCTGATATACCGTCTTCGGTGTGTTTCAGCGTGACGCCCCCTCACGGACTGTCGGAATACTGCATTCGGTGCTTATACTTGTTGCACAGTATGACCTCCCCTGAGGTTCATACGTTTGAAGACTGCGTGGTTATGATGCTCCAGCGTCACGTCCCCTGGACGGACTAGTAACTGCATGTTTGGTCTGGCTTGGCCTGGACTTAAATACTAATTAGTCACAAAAAGATAAAACTCTAGTCCTTTTCGTGACCAACTTTTGAAATAACTGTCGTACAATTATAAAATTTATATCTTCAGAAAGCTCGTCTTCTCAACGTCAAATGATCTCACTGCGCATAAGAATCGATCGTGCAATTCTGAGATATTAATTAATTTGTAGTCTTCAGCTGCGTGGGTGTAGCTGTTCAATTTTAAATGCCCCACTCCTCTGGTATCAGTGAATCCCCGATGACGTATACTGCGTTTGCAGTTTTTTCCTGTGCAATTATTACAAGGTTTTTCTTTACACAAAAATCTCTAATCCGAAATGATTCATAGTACTGTATTTATTTACTTATTTTCATTCCTGCAAATGGGTTAAATTTAATTATTCTTCTTCTGGCACATCGGCGCTGTTGCCGTTTTCCTGCAAGCTAAGCTGGATTTCCGAGACACGCCTCTCTGTCTTACAGTAAAAATTTTCCACTCGTTCTATTAATATCCATGAACCGCTCCTCTCAAGGAGTCAAGAGGCATGATCTCATCTCCTGAACACCTGGTCCCCGTTGCTTGCACAACGTTAGGCTAGAATCCTGGCTTGAAATTTCTCTATGTCACATTAGAAACTGTATGTTTCTTTCATTCCTTCCCCAAATACATGGATTCGACCCCTTTTGAGCCAATGGTACATGGGTTCAATATATATATATATATATATATATATATATATATATATATATATATACTTTTGAACTGACGGTGGTTTTGGTGTCTGGGGGATGTGAAACGCGAAGATATGTCGAAATTTTCTGGAAGTCGAAACATGGTAGCCTACCCATTGCAATAGTTAGCTTTCTAATGAAATCTACCTCTGGTTGGTTCCTCAGTTTAGGGGCTGCGACAACGCGGTCATCTAACCCCGTGTACTTAGGGTGAGTGTAGAATCTGTCTGATAAACGGTGTGAATTGTAATGGATGTATTCGTCTGTAATTCAGGTAAGGACTGCAGATGGTCAATTTCAAGCAGTAGTTCCTAATGTTGCTACCAGGTACTACCGTCAATGACACCTAGCTGTGAACTTGGCTACTAGATGCCACCCCAGCCAGCAACTCGTAACGAACGTTGGAACTTCCCCTCCAAAGGAAAGCATACTGAGGGATTTTAGCGCTCTTAGAAAATCCGACGACTTCGGCCGGCTTTGAAACCGCGACCTTGGGCATAGACAATCTGCATGCTACCAGTTACGTCACCGAAGCCGCTTCCCACTTAGTCAGATGTCAAAGTCAACCCCTGGCACCATCCAGCCCATGACGGGCTAAGGCCGACCAAGCGACCGCTGCCCAGCCATTTGGCCTGCAAATATTGGGGTGACGCGTGATCAGCGCGTCGGGTCCCCTCGGCCGTTAATATTGGTATTCGTGATCGGGGAGCTGTCTCAATGTCAGACAGCTACTCAATTGTCCTCACGAGGCTGAGTGCACCCCGTTCCAACCCTCACGTCAGTTTTAAAATCCCTGACGGAGCCGGGGATCGAACCCGAGGACTCCGGGTGAGAGGCAGGCGCGCTACCCCAACACCACGGGGCCGGCTTAGTCAGATGGAAATACTGAATCTGATCTCGTGCAAGTGCGTTGTCATGGCAACGGCTCATCCCTCATCAATTTAGTAGTGTTGCCATGGCAACCCCTGATAGCTCTTGGCATTTTCTTATAATTCCGAAATCATTTTTCTCATCCCTTGGCGTAATGGTGGGTCATATCAAAAACTCTTTCAGACAAAAGTTTTAGGTAATTATTAGGGGAATATTGTCCATTTTGTACGGTTTTGATATTGTGCCTATTAAGAGAGATATGATTAATGTTTCCCGAAAAACCCACTTTTTTCCACCCCTTTGGTCAATGGTTGGTGCTATCAAAAAACTTATTTGACAAAAATTGTTGGCACTTATCCGACACATATTATGAACTTTGAATGGATTCGACATTTCACGTATTGAGAGAGTTATAGCGAAATATCAATTTTTCGAAAACGCCCCCCATTTTTACCCCCTTCGACCGATTTTGCCCATTAACGAACTCGACCGAGATTGTATAGGGATACATATTATGTAAAAAATTCAAAGTGATTGGTGCAAAATTACGGCAGTTATCGTGTCCACAAGAAACTGATATACATATATATTCATAAATTATATATAAACTTTTGAACTGACGGTGGTTTTGGGGTCTGGGGGATGTGAAACGCGAAGATATGTCGAAATTTTCCGGAAGTCGAAACATGGGACCCATTGCAATAGTTAGCTTTCTAATGAAATCTACCTAAAACAAACATCAAACATCAAACATCAAAAATACAAAATACAAAATATAAAATATAAAATATAAAATATAAAATATAAAATATAAAATATAAAATATAAAATATAAAATATAAAATATAAAATATGAAATATAAAATATAAAATATAAAATATAAAATATAAAATATAAAATATAAAATATAAAATATAAAATATAAAATATAAAATATAAAATATAAAATATAAAATATAAAATATAAAATATAAAATATAAAATATAAAATATAAAATATAAAATATAAAATATAAAATATAAAATATAAAATATAAAATATAAAATATAAAATATAAAATATAAAATATAAAATATAAAAATGAAATGCTGTTCGTTAGTCTCGCTAAAACTCGAGAATGGCTGGACCGATTTGGCTAATTTTGGTCTTGAATTATTTGTGCAAGTCCAGAGAAGCTTTAGAAGGTGAATAAATATGAATGTTGTAGCGCACGAATAGATTCAACAAATGAGTGCGGCACGCGAATAATAAACAAAGTCCCGTATGCGTTCATATACCATTCATCCGATTGCTATGAAAGTTTGGTTGTATTGTTGTGCACAGCCCAGAGAAGGTTTCTGACTTAGTAAATCATTTTTACAATAGGTAGCGCACGAGTAGATTCAACAAATGAGTAACGGCAAGCGTATCGTTTAAAAAAATGCCATATGCGTTCATATACAATTCACCCCAATGCGATTAAACTTGGGTGAGGTGTTGTGTACACTTCAGGGAAGGTTTCTGGCTTAGTATATCCACTTAACAATAGGTAGCGCACGAGTAGATTCAACAAATAAGCGACGGCATGCAAAGCTTTTCATCAAAGTCCCGTATGCGTTCATATACCATTCGTCCGATAGCGATGAAACTGGTGTAAGAGGATGTGTACACTCCAGGCAAGGTTTCTGGCTTAGTAAATCCATGTTACAATAGGCAGCGCACGAATGGATTCAAAATATGAGCGACGACGCGTGAAGCGTTTCAACAAAGTACAGTATGCGTTCGTATATTATTCGTCCGATAGCGATGAAACTTGGATGAGATGTTGTGTACACTTCAGGGAAGATTTCTAGCTTAGTAAATCCATTTTACAATAGGTTTCGCACAAGTTGATTAAACAAATGAGCGACGACGCGCGAAGTGTTTCGACAAAGATCCGCATGCGTTCATACACAATCGTCCGATGGCGATGAAACTTGGGTGAGTTGTTGTGTACACTCCAGGGAAGGTTTCAGGCTGAGTTAATCCATTTTACAATAGGCAGCGCACGAGTAGATTTAACAAATGAGCGAAGACGCGCGAAGCGTTTCAACAAAGTCCCGTATGCGTTCATATACCATTTGTGCGATAGCGATGAAACTTGGGTGTGATGTTGTGTACAGTTCCGGGAAGGTTTCTGGCTTAGTAAATCCTCTTTACAATAGGTAACGCACGAGTAGATTCAACAAATGAGCGACGGCACGTGAATCGTTTCAGCAAAGTCTCGTATGCATTCATATGCCATTCAACCGATTGCGATGAAACTTTAGTGAATTGTTGTGTACACCCGAGGAAAGGTTTCTGACTTAGTAAATCCATTTTACAATTGGTAGCGCACGAGTAGAGTCAACAAATGGGTAACGGCACGCGTATCGTTTAAACGAAATTCCTTATGCGTTCATATACCATTCATGTGATTGCAATGAAATTTAGTGAAATGTTGTTTCCACTCCCGCGAAGATTTCTGATTTAGTAAATCCATTTTACAATTGGTAGCGCACGAGTAGATTTAACTAATAAGCGACAGCGCGTGAATCGTTTCAACAAAGTCCCGTATGCGTTCATATACCATTCATCCGAGTGTGATAAAACTTTGGAGAGCTGAGTACAGTCCTGCGAAGGCTAAATTCGTTTTTCAATGGGTGGCGCACAAGAAGATTCAATAAATGAGTGACGGCGCGAATCGTTTAAACAAAATTCCGTATGGGTTCATATGCAATCATCCGATTGTGATGAAACATTATGAGTTGTTGTGTACACGCCAGGTAAATCCATTTTACAATAGGTAGCGTACGAGTATATTCAACAAATGCGTGACGGCGCTCGAATCGTTTCAATAGTCCTGTATGCCTTCATATGCCATTCATTTCATTGCGATGAAACTTTGGTGAGTTGTTGAGCACACTCCCTTGAAAGTTTTTGAGATAGTAAATAAGTTTTATAGTAGTTCAGAGGTGGTTAACGGAAAAAGAAGAAAATATTGGGAATCCAAAAGCACTTCAACTAAGTCACAACGCCAACACATTCTTTGATTGGCATTGCAACGCATGCCGGGTACAGCTAGTATAAAATATAAAATATAAAATATAAAATATAAAATATAAAATATAAAATATAAAATATAAAATATAAAATATAAAATATAAAATATAAAATATAAAATATAAAATATAAAATATAAAATATAAAATATAAAATATAAAATATAAAATATAAAATATAAAATATAAAATATAAAATATAATATAAAATATAAAATATAAAATAAAAGCAGAAAGCCACACGTTTTGTTTTGATTATTTTATTCTAGATTTCGTGTGAATTTAGACCAGAGAGACTGCATGACTTTTATTACTGGTTGTCAACTCTTGAACTATTCAAAAATTCGTAGGCAATGGATTGAAATTGCCTGATTTACCACCATGTACTTGAGAGTGTATCTATCATCAGACCCATATAGTTTAATATATGCCCCGTGTAGTTGGTTGTGTGTGTGCGTTAAAACATTTCTAAATAAGAGTTTAGTGCTTTTCAGTCGGTCAACACGAATGTACCCAAAAGAGATGGGTTATGCCATAATCCTGAAATAAATTACATGAGATTAATAAAACACTAGGATGACCAGTTTCGATCGTCAAGCGATCATCATCAGATCCATTACACTTAGGCTACAAAATCTATGTTTGAAATACAGGTGAAAATATTTACAATATGTACGATTATTTAGTTGCAGTATTGGTACTGCAACTGTCAGTGTATGCTAAATGCAGTATATATGTTAGGTGAAATGCTAAATGGTGATAGCTATCCGTAGATTGTACTTTAGAGAGATTATATGGTTGTAAACTATGGTTAAACTATAAAATTTTAGGCTAACTACTTATCTGATTGTCTTCCGTACAACAGCTACTCGCAGTTTTCGTGCTCACTGGAACTCACTGTGCGGTAGACTGCCAAACACCACAACATTTCTAAATAACAATAATAATATGTGTAGAGTCTTATACACCTGCGATAAGGGTTTACGCTCAGCATTTATGGTCAAAATACTGGTGTTTGTAATCCCGAGCTCTTGGTTGTATGCATTTGGCCCTTGTGCTTGCTTTTCCTCACCCTCCATAGGTAGAGCTTCATCCTTTTCCTTTTCGCATCGCTAATGACAGCATCCAACCACTAGTATTACACTTAGGCCATGGCCTTGTCTTCGATTAGGTTTGGTTAAGTTAGGGTAGCTTAGGTTAAGTTATGCTATATCCGCCATCTTGGAACGTTTTGATCACACCTCGTAGGTTAGGTTAGGTTAAGTTAGGTTAGGCTTGTTTAAACTATGCTATGGCCACCATCATGTGATTTCGGCTACCCTCTTTAACCGATCAATTAAAGATAGTCTGCTCGGCTACCCTCCACCACTCCTTCATGGTGAGAGTGTACTGTGGTAAGGCCTTGAGATCCTCTTCCAGTCACCAACGACTTCAACTGTCCTGTAATATATTTTTATGGGCTGCAATATCATTTCATAATAATAATAACAATACTACTACTAATAATAATAATAATAAAAATAATAATAATAATAATAATAATAATAATAATAATAAAACATTTGACATAACCTTTCTCTAATCCTGTTTTTTGGGGGAAAATGTAAAAATATGAGTTGTTCATAAAAAAAGGGGGCGTCACTCCGTGCCATTTAACACCTCACATGCCCGTCTACGGTCATGCGTGTACGAAATTTCTCAAAATACGTTAATTACCTAAAAGTTATGTTTTTAGTCGGCAGCATGCTGAGCTTCTATGCCCAAGATAGCGGGTTCAAACCCGGCCGAAGCCGTCGGATTTTTTAAGAACGTTAAAAAATCCCTCATATGCCTTCCTTTAGAGTGGAAGTAAAGCCGGCGGTCCCATGTCATAGATTTATGGCATGTTAAAGAACCTTCCACTAATTGCACCTGCGTGAAGCTAAATTGGATAGGTTAAGAATGCAAACAACGCTCTTAGGTTTCTACGTTCGTTGCCAAGAGCCGAGACTGCGGTGGCGTGTAGTAGCTAAGTTCTGAACTTGGCCTAGTAGTTTTGACGGTGGCGCTTGGCGGCAAAAGTAGGAACTATTTGAAAAATTCTAAGTTGCAGTACTTAAAACACTATTAGTCATCTCAATTAACACCGGTTATCAGACAGATTCTACACACACCCAAAGTACACGGGGCTACATGACCGCGTTGTCGCAGCCCCTAAACTTAAGAACCAACCAACCAACCTAGGTTAGGTTAGCTAAGGTTAAGTTATGCTATAACCGCCATCTGGGAACTTTTTGATCACACCTCGTAGGTTTGGTTAGGTTAAGTGAGGTTAGGGTTGGATAAGTTATGCTATGGCCACCATCATGTGGTTTCGGCTGCCCTCTTTAACCGATCAATTAAAGATAGTCTGCTCGGCTGGGGGCGAAACGCTGGCATTTTATGTTTGATGTGGCGGGACCAATTTTATCATATTAATTGACAATTTATCTGATCAAACGGGAATTACATCATATTCCCATTTGGGAACTCATAACCTAATTGTCACAATTCAACTACTGCTACATTTTTGTCCTAGGGACATGAGACTTGTTTTAGGGGCTAGAGGGGGGTAAAGACCGTTGGTTTTAAATCCAACACACAAATTTTTTAAAATCCTAGTTGCGGAAATATAGCAGACTTTCCAAAATGATTTTTTTAAATTTAAAAATACCACGTTTTGTTTTAACGATAAAGAGTATAAGGACCTTTGGTTTGAGCTATTGTGCAACGTTCTCCGATGAATAGCTTTGGGAATATAGCCTACTTTCCGAATACATTTTTAGGCTATAAATAACAAGTTCTCCTTAGGAAAGGGGGCATCACCCCGAGTCCTTTGAGACCTCATATGTCCATACCCGATTATTGTTTCGCTAGATATCGGCACCCGTTGGAACGTGCGTGCGTGCGCAGTCCCTATAACAACACAGGTTAGTGCGTTTAAATCCATGTTGTTCCACTACTTCCAATGGTTACATTTCTACAGAATATAACCTTTATGAACATTTGACCCAGTTTCTCAGAAACTAATTGAGGACCTTACATGCAAAAGCCGCCAAGCTCAATTTCTGATATTTTTACGCGCTTTACGCCATTATGTGCGCAATGAAGAATTCCTTGCATATATTATATTAGTCATAAGCAAAACCCGCAATTTGATGTTACTAATGTATGTAGAAATTTGCAGTTTCAAGCAATAACTGCCAAGCCCATCGGGTTATGGCAAGCAAGAACCACTAAGTCAACAGGAGCCAATGAAACTGCTCATCCGTCTCACAGGACATAGTTTATATTTTATTCTGCATAGGTTTTGTTTCACAGCTGTTTATCGGGTCATACGATAAGTACAAATTGTAATGCAGAGGCACGTCTTTCTCAATTTATGAAAATTTTGTCAATGTGGACTGTGCGCCATTTGCATGTAAGATCCTCAATTGATTTTAGAGTTGAAATTTTCACCATGTGTTTATTAGTGTCTGTTGATTGGTATGTTAATATTTATGTTTCAGAATTAAGTAGCAGAGGAATCTTCAACGATACAATAGGTAAGCCAACAAGTACACATGTAGGGGAACACGGGGTAATTGCAGCATGGGTTAATGGAGCGGCTTAGAAGCCATAGGAGACAAGTGATATCTGATAAGTGTGGGGAAATAACCCTTATTGACATATCCATAACGGGGTCACGTACCAGCTTGAGGTCGATATTTGAGAAACTTTTTTGTGTTTCTTATTGGTTATCATGTTTTCTTCTATGTGTGAAAATTTGAAAATTATATTAACAGTGCAAGTACATAAAAATAACTAAATATATATCAACCAAAGGGAACTTCCACTTCCACTAAACATTTCAAATGTTTCTTTCCACAACTTTTATTTTCCAGTATTTCTGTTTCTGTTTATGTTTCTCAGAAACTACTTAGTGTGATTGCATGAAATTTTCAGGTCCTCTTCATTACATACTCTCACTGCTTTTGCTCGATAATTAATTCAAACAGAATGCTAGAATTTGATTTATGGTTCATAAACCCCTATATCTAAAAAATAAATATTTTCAAGAATATGGTTCTGTACTTACATCAATGGTTTTTAGAGCTAAGCTCTTATGAATAGGCCTTACGATAACAACATGAGAACCAAACGAATTCCTCCAAGGCTTATAGAGAAGAATGATCATTTTGTTTTTTATTTTTGTTTCTGAAAAATTCTTAATAACCTATGGATAGAGACCCTGATTTATGGTGATATAAAAGGTTTCAAAGTGGTGATAAAAAAATGTTGAATGCGGTGAAATTATGAAATGGAGGTGTGACTGTGCTTAATGACTATGTAGACGGAACACGGAGTTGGTTAAATAATAACACTATAGAATCGTTTGGAGGAATAAGAAACAATGTAATCTAATTATTATTATTATTATTATTATTATTAATACCATTATTTTCGAAATAACAAAAACTCAAATGAATGTATATTTAATATCTAACCTAACATTTATTTCAACAAATATTCCCCATGGTTACAAATGTTCTTTCCTCACTAACTCGTGAAACTTGTGTTGTCAATCAAGTATAAGCAGATCATTGTTTCAACGATTTCAGGACTTGGACTAATCAATCTCGAGAAGGTACTTCGTTATCTCGTATCTTAGGAAACATTTATATTTAAGATTCATTATTTTCTATCAAACGACTCATATTGTAAATATTTATATTAATTTTGAAATAAATATTTATTTAAAATATATTATTTGCAGCATTTCGTTGGAATTTAGCATTTTAGGGTGAAAATAACACATTTCGCAAAATACCTTTATTTCGCGATATTTCGCGACTTCAATATCGACAAATATTTTATATTTGGGGTGAATATATTTTTGTGATATCATATAGGGCCTATATGCTTGCTGAGATATTTCGCGGCTATCGTTAAAACCAAGAATTCGGGACTCTACCTATGGAATATGCTCTAATTCAAATCTATATATTAAAACACTACAGTGATTTTTGTTACCACGAGATTGAGAGAACGGTAGAACTGATTTACTTCGTAGAGCACTCTGACGAAAGCTCTTGGCCTGTAGATTTGCAGAGTGTCTTTAAAATAAACAAATATGCCACAGTATATTTTTAAACTTATATAGAAAAATGCAGAATTCTTTCCGTTCACGTATGCGCACAATCGACTTGGCTGATGACAGAGATGGCGGTTAGAAATCCATCATATATGTATTAAAACACTATGCTGTTTTTGTTAGCACGAGATTGAGGGAACGGTAGAACCGATTCATTTCGTAGAGCAATTTGACGAAAGCTCTAGGCCGGTAGATTTGCAGAGTGACTTAAAAATTAACAAATATATTACAGAATAGTTTTAAAATAATACACAAAAATTCAGAAATCTTGCCAAACACGCATGCGCACAATCACCTTGCCTCATGACAGTCATGGTGGTTACAAGTCCATCGTGTTTCAATTTGATAGTTATTGATAAGAATTATAAAGGAAGGGAGCATTGTGTATGATGTATCCAGGATATAGGCCTATACTGCAATAGAATTATAAAAGTCGGAAAATGCTGAAATACGTAAACTGACAGTTGAGTGTGTATGTTGTTTAACTAAATTAATATTGATTCGGTGATTCGGTAGCACAGGTGGCAGCGTCAAAGACTCTTAATTTATGCATCGCGCAATGGAAGGTGTTCGAATCCCACCGACATGTTTTTATTTCCGTATTTATCTTTCTTGGTATTGCTATTCCATTGTCAAAACATATTTTACCCTTAGCATTCACGTAAACTAAGGAATTCGGCGCGATTTACGTTGCCATCTTATATATATATATATATATATATCTAAAACACTTAGGTGATTTTTGTTACCTCGAGATTGAGGAAACTGCTGAATCGATTGGCTTCGTAAGGCATTCTAACGAAATCTCTTGGTATGTAGATATGCAGTATGTCTATAAAAGGAAAATATATGTTAGGGTATATTTTTAAATGATTAAAGAAAAATGTAATATTCGTGGCGAATGCGCTTGCGTACAATGGCATTCTTTCACGAGAGAAAGTGCAGACAAAATATCCACAGAATCGTAGTGTTATCTTTGTTTATGAGAATTAAAAAGAGGGAAATATGGCTTATGATGTTCTCACGATATATACTGGAATTGATACATGAAAGAAGGGATGTATTGAAGAACTTCAACAGGCATTTGAGTGCGTTTGATGTTTAGGTAACTTAATATTGCAATCGAAGTCCGTTGTGTGGTTGGCTCAGGGGTAGCATTGCGGACCACTGACTGAATTTTGCATAGTCGAAGGAGTTCGAATCCCACCTCAGACGTGTAATTTATTTCCCAATTATGCTTTCTGGCTGCTGGTAATACATTGTCTGAACATTATTTTAATTTCATTATTCCCGTAAAATAAGGAATTCTCCACGCTTTACGCTGCCATCTATGTATTTAAAACAATAATATTCGTGGCGATTGCGCGTGCGCACAATGGCGTTCTTTCACAAGATAAATGGCGGATAAAATATCCACCGCAACGTAGTGTGATCTTTGTTTATGAGAATTAAAAAGAGGGAAACTATCCCTTATAATGCTCTCACGATATTGTGCACGTTAGACAAGGATATCGGGGAGCTCCGGTTTCAAATGGCCCTTCGAAAATCCTCCTCCAACCTTCACACAATATGGGGAACGACACATGCATGGACTGGTTCAACACAAAAGTCTGCTCTCGGGGGTATCGGGAATTGGTGAGGTTCTATTCTTAACCAGCCCAGAGAAAGGCTTCAGCATTAAAACTAAGCGAGAAAGAGGTCAGTCTTAAGTTAAAATCCATTGAATTCACGTATTCAAGAACAGATCCCTAGCCTATTATGAGAGGTGTCAAACGGCTTGTTCAAACTAATCTGCCCTGAAATAAGGAATAGAAAAGTCCTAACTGTGAATCTGGTTTAAACCTCTCATGATCCTGAATACAAAATATTACACGATAGCAAATTGACTAGGAGCATGACACATAAAATTAGCCCTAAGCAATTACATCGAAAATGATTACGGGAGGGTAACTACATCATTGAATTTAAAGCAACGCAAGACATGTACTTGTTTACAAATACTAGAATTCATTTACACTTACAAGCAAGGGACAAATATCTACGATATCACGGTATCATCTCCAACATTCACATTTATCTTTAATTATCTGATCTAATCCTATCTGAAATTTAAATAAAATAAAGGAGAAGCTTTTATTAATAAATAAAAATCAAAACTATGCATAATTGTTCTAACAACAAAAAATAGTTAAACTAATGACAACATAAATATTTACATCAGGTAAGCAATCGTATAGTTTGTGCAATTGGCTCAGCCTGCCTGCACGATTTGCCACTCATTGTGACAAACTGTCATGAGTGAGTGGACATGGGGGTAAAGAATAGAAGAGGATGGCCTGGAACACTGCTATGGCAATCATAGAAATAACCTCCACTCACCTTGCTACCAATCTGATGTGTGGACTGTTGTTATCACGTCACCAATTGGCTGCCGTCTAAAAGAATGTCAGGAAAAGTGTCAAAAATTTATCAAAAGTAACGACGCTCATCAATTTCTAATTTCGGTCCACCAAAATATACTTGGTTCTTAATAATACACTCCTGCCTAAATTGTGCATTATGAAACCTTCTATTACTAATCTACGGTTCCAACCCTTTACATAAATTTATTGAAACATTGGTTCACCGACTGGACGCTGCATGTCGTGGTTCTTGACTCGCTTTGAGATTGTTAGCGATCTCATATAATAGCTTATATCACCTCCACATGGCTTATGCTTGTCGATCCATTGTTAATTTCCCCCACAGCATTTTGGCTTAGCACATCTTCCTTCCTTTGGTAAAGTAATCGTATTTATATATTGTGCCCTTCCAGCAAGAAATATGCAAATCACAGTATGCCAGCCAAGCTCAAATCGGGATTTTCGGGGTTTTGGTATGTTCTCCCACTCTGTGACTTACACATTTTGGATTAAATAGAGGATACACTTTCAAAATAAAAACAAATTCAACTCCTATTTTAACACATTTAATTAACCAAAATTATGGCGCTACAAACAAATAAAATAAATAAACTATTGACCACTCCTCCTACTTGTCCAAAGTGAACAAGGAATATATCAAAAACAAACTATTATTATATTAAAATAATGGTTGCATTCAAACCAACAACTCAAAATTATTTTCACTTCCATAATGTATCTATCTTAAAGTCCAATATAATTACGAGCTCTAATGGCTCGATACTAATCAATAATGACGGTGTCCTTCTTTTACACACCTCATTAACTATTTTATGAGTTTCTTCTCACCAATAAAAATATATAATCATATTTAAAGTACATATTACTTCTCTACTTAAATGTTTGGGCATTCCACAATATTCTCAACATTACCATCTCTCTCAAGTTTTACAAATCCACTACAATGATCGGGAAAATACTTGTGTACTCCAGAGTTATAAAAGATTACTTGACAAAGTCAAAAACTATGATTACTCCCGGAATCTAGTTATCTTCATCGAACTCATGGAATCCTACCTCCATACAACATTACATTAGGGATTTTATTTATTTATTTGTCTTATAAGACCATTATCATATAAGAAAGCTAACGATCTGAACAGGCAAGCGGTACTTTCATCTACAAGAACCTCGGTTCAAATCCCGGGTCATTTACAACTTTTAAAACAATCACGGTGTATATTTACTTCTCTCAGACGGTCTTTTTCCCGACCTAGGACACTTACAATAACAA
This sequence comes from Meconema thalassinum, assembly GCA_946902985.2. NCBI lineage: Eukaryota > Metazoa > Arthropoda > Insecta > Orthoptera > Tettigoniidae > Meconema > Meconema thalassinum. Next base: position 182,398,294 of record OX336395.1, read on the forward strand.
GGGTAGACCGTAATCACTTGGGCGAGATTTATGACTAAGAGGGGACCCTCTTGCCGTGCAAGCGTGGCAGCTCTATTCAATGCTTTTAAAACAGATCTTTCTTTCTTCAGTTCTCTGGAGAGACCTAGCGTTTCTTTCATACACTTTCTACAAACATTATTAGGTTCATAAACCACTTTCGTAACCTTGGCATTGATTAATTACGAAGGGTCCTCATTGATTGGTAAGATTAATTCACATACAACGACGAATATTTAGGGGCTTCAACAACTTGACGAGTCTGGGTTCGACTCTCATTAACATGCCTCGGGAACCATTCCCATACTTGAGGACTTATATAAATGCGACTAGGGTCGGCCGTGGCCTCCATTACCTGCGCTCACAATACCATACATTTGCTCCCTATTACAATTACATAACACACATAGCCTCGTGATCTACGTCACTATTGGAGGACTTACAACATAGTTCAACTACCGCAATCAACTACCCCTCGTAAGTAATTTACCAAGTACATTTAGATTCTACGCGTTCCTGGCGTGACAATTTACTTCATTGCGCTACATTGCGCTATACATTATTTTTAAGCCTAGCGTCTTCCAAAGAACTGATGAATTCCACATTAACAATTGATCCATATCTCAATTTTTACATTAATCCTTCCCCTTGACAATACTCGCTATATTTTAAGAACATGCATTAACACCATGTCTTATACTTTTATTAAGGCTCAAACGCTCTTACTTTCATATTATTCAATTTAATCTTTATTTATATTTCTTTCATTATTATTATTATTATTATTATTATTATTATTATTTATATATTCATATCATGTCCTCATTCCTTACAAAAGCTCAAAAGCTATTTCTTTCATATAATTCAAATTTATCTTTATTTATATATCTTTCATTATGATTATTATTATTACGCTTGCTTTTACAGTATTTGTCAAATACACTGACTTTTTATTTCATACATTCCTCTACAGGATTTCACATAATTATTTATAATTTCTCAAATTTTATTCGTTCAGACCGCGCTCTTACTCTGTTATTTGTTAATTAGACATATCCCTCTATCTCAAACTCCGGTGGATTGTACACAAACACTTTCCCAACACAAACATCATGAAAATCTTTACTCACATGTTATAGGTCTTCCTGACCTTCTTTTTTCCTGCGACGTTTCATTTTTGCCCACTATTTTGAAATTACTCCATTTTGTACAAATTCATTTCATGTACTGACATATCTTGACACACACTTAACTCGTATATATTTAACACTGATAACATTTTTAAATACACTGGTGTATTCCTTCAGAATACACGATAAAAACACTGAAATTATTACTTTTAACACAAATTTATATATATTTACACTTCACAGATTCTAATCACTAAGGCTGCTATTAAGCCTTCACACGTGATTTCTTGACCTCCCGTCTCCAAGGGTGAAATTTAGTAAATGTTGGCTTCCTATCCTGTCAGAATGTGAAAGTCTCGAACCACCTACTTCTTCCCTGGAATAATTCTCCTTCAAATCCCGTTCCTGACGATCTGCTATTTTTCTGACTCGAACGGCTCCCTTTTAGACCCTATTGGCTGGTCTAGCGAAAGTCTATTCCGTCCACGGTTCCCCAGAAAATCTATTGGTGATCTCGTGATTACTAGCAACTAATACTCCTCGTATCGTAGTGCTTTTTGAACAGTTCGTCTGCTTTCTTGAAGCAATGTCTAGAGTTTCCTTCTCCTTTCCGCTTATTCGGTTCTCGAATTCCTATCTCTCAGGAATACCTTGCGAACCTCGTTCTGTCCGTCCCTACACGGGTTCTTTACAGTTGATAGAATGTTTATCTCGCTGTTACGTTACTTCAATACGTTATGATACTTTTGTTCGTCTAATTTAAGACCTATCGTCCTGGGCTCTAAGTTCGCAGCCTGCTTTGACTGTATTTACTGAACTTTTCACTGTAAACTTTATATTATCGGAACTAAATCCTGTAACTAGGATTTTCCTAATTCCCCACGCGGCGATACTGTATTAATACTTTTTGGCTACTCCTTATGGATGCTCGTTGGTTATATATACCGCGACGCTCTTGGCTGTCGGATAATGTCCATGCGATGATACAGCGTTTCCCCTCGAGGAATACTTTTAGAGTCTTCGGCGTCATGTAGCACTATGACGCCCCCTGGGCTATCGGAAACTGCTTGACGTGTTGTAGCATCTCCCCTCAAGGAGTCTGTCGTGAACTGCATGATTGATCTGGCTTGGCCTGGACTTTTATACTATTTAGTCAAAAATAAATAAAATCCTAGTCCTTTTCGTGACCAATTTTTGAAATAATTGTCGCACAATTATAAAAATTATATCTCCAGAAAGCTCGTCGTCCAAACGTAAAATGACCTCACTGCGCATGGAAATCGATCGTGCATTTCCGAGATATTAATTAAATTTTAGTCTCCGTCTGTGTGGGTGTTGCTGTTGATTTTTATATCCCCTCTCCTCGGGCTTCAGTAATTCCCCTATGACGTATGGTTACGTTTGCATTTCTTTCCTGGGCTATTATTAAAAGCTTTTTCTCCACACAAAAATCTCCTATCCGAAATGATTCACAATGCTGTATTTATTTACTTACTTTTATTCCTGCAAATGGGTTAAATTTAATTATTCTTCTTCTGGCACAGTTGCGGTGTTGCCGTTTTAATGCAAGGTAAGGTTGATTTCCGAGTCGTGCTTCTCTGTCTTACAGTCGAAACTTTCCACTCAGTCTATTTATACTCGTGACTGGTTCCTTATCAATGAGTCAAGCATGATGTCATTTCCTGGCCACCTGGTTTAACTTCTTGCACAACGTTATGCTAGCATCCTGGCTTGAAATCTTTCTATATGTTCCATTGGACTGTATATTTCTTTCCTTCCTTTTACAAAAATTACATGGATTCGACCTCTTTTGAGCCAATGGTACATGGGTTCATCTCACCCCTCCTTAGGTAAGTAAATTTTCGAAAAATTTTGAGGAAATTTATTTCAATTATTCATAAAAATCTTATTTTTCTTTTAATTGTCGAAGCCATTCATAACGTTTATCCGTACCTTCTATTTCTTTATTCCTTTAAAGTCTCTTCCTCTCTGGTTTGTATTTGTATTGGGTCTTTGAAAGATCCCATTCATTCATTCATTTTCCTTAGCGGACGTCTCCACTTCAGGGTTATAAATTACTTGTCTCGCTCGGTAGTTTACTATTCTCCCCTAGTCTGGCGCATGCTCTCCACACTTGAGTCAAACAGCTTTATTTCTTTTCTCGTCTCATAAGACGGGCGTCCTGCCGGTCTATTTCTCTTTTCTCATTTTGTACTGTCAACCTATTGACCTTCTTTAAATACCTTACGGGTGCAAATGGCTTTACCCGTTACTTCTTCATTATTGTTTTCAGACTCCAAGTCTGTAAAATTTCATTTGGTTTTTAAGAGCTCGGTCTATCCTCACCTGACTCTTCTTGGTTTTCTTTCGTTTTCTTCATCTCTTCCTGAGATGGTATTTCAAATAAAATTTCCTTTATTCTCTCACTCTTTAACGGGTGCATGCGGCTTAACCCGTTAGCTATGCTGGAATAATCCATTTCCTTCATCTCGCACCGAGATGGTATTTTCAAATAGTATTTCTTTTTCCTAGTCTTCCAATTCCTTAGATCCTTCAGGTCTTCTTCCTGTTTCTTCCTTCTGTTATTCCATTTCTTTTTACGAAGTTTCCAACTGAAATACGCCTGAGCGTCTTCTTTCTCCAAGGCATTGTACGTTATTTCTCCTTCTTTCCTAGTTTCTAAATAGTATCTATTCTCTTGTAAACCGTCTACCAATTTCGGTTTTCTTCCTCTTTCCTGATTTTCTTCAAAGGCATCTCCTTTCTTCTTTTCATTATTTCCAACAATCACATCTTTTCCTTTGAGGTTTTCTTGGCTCTCATTTGGATCTGTTTCCATTTCTCTTTCCTTTCGTTGCCACTCCTGGTATTTGATCATTAATTCAAGGATCTGTGCTTTCAATTTTTATCCTTCTAATAGCCTCTTATTTTCCTTATCCTCAGGAATTTCTTCTAGATTTTCCTTTTCAATTTCTGTGACATCTTGAACCTCTACGTCTTTCCTTGCCTCAATGACATTCTCTATTATAGTTTCCTTTACTTTTTCCATGTCTTCAGGAATTATTATTTCCATCTCCCCAACTTTCGTTTCTTTTGTTATTTTCTGTTCTGAGATTATTTCTTGATCTTCCAGCTCAACGTTTTCGTAAACATGTTCTTCTTTACTTTGCAGCTCGTTTTTATTTCGGCTGTCCTCCTGGTCTGGAATTCTCATTTCCTCTTGAGTCTCCATTTGTTCTTCAGGAAGGACCTCAAAGTTTTTCTCAGTTTCCACTGGAGTCATTTCGATTTCTATTTCTTGTTCTCCTTCTCTAATATCAATTTCGGGCTCTTCCGGCACCGTTACTTCTTTTTCTTCTTCGATTTCTACTTGCTTTTCAGCTTGGGCAACGGCTTCATTTGACTGACGGTTCTGCTCCAACATGTATTCCTCATATTTCTTTTGGACGGCCTCTAATATTTCTTTGTATTCCCGAATATTGACTTCTCTTACTTCAGCTAATTCCTGAATGCTGATTATCCCTCGTTCATCATATATGCTCTTCCTAAAGGAATGCATTTTATTCCTTTTTCCCTCTATATACACCATCTGTTCCTTAAGGTATTTCTTCTTATCGTGATCCTTATAATAAGTATTCCACAAGATCTTATCCCAGGCCATTTTCATATCCCATAATGAGAACCATATTTCCTTTACGTCCTCAGCCAATGTATTTATCTGTTCCCATGAAGCTAGTTCTATTTTTCCTTCTTTCACCATGCGTTTCGCAAATTTCTTCTTCGTGTCTCTTAATGACCTTTTGACCTCAGGAATTTCTTTGTACAACTCTTCTAATTCCTGTTCAGGTATCGTAAAGTTATTTTTACCTGCCCTCTTACGAAGTCCGAGTATCTTTTCAATTTCCTTGGAAATACTTTCTCTTTGTTCCTTAATTTCCTCTTTCTTCTTTGAATCAGTACATCTCAAATCCCAAAGTTCATTCCTCATTTTAATGTGCTCTTTTCGCATTTCATCAATTATATCCAAGAATTCTTTTACTTCATCCCAAGTCGCCATTTCTACCTTTTCCTGATCCTGAACGCAAGGACTATCGTTCTTTTCCCCTTCGTTTTCCGAGCCTACTTGAACCTGCATTACTACGTGAGACTTTGAATTAACTTTACTATTATTATTTTCTGTACTAATTATATTCTCCCTTGGAATCGGTTTACATTTTTCTTTTTCCTTTTGGTGCTCTAAAGGCTCAAATTTTACCCTGTTTTCTGCAGACGTGTTACCTTCTCTTCGTGTAACTATGTCTCCAGGTGCACGCATGCTTTCTAAAGAAACCTTTACATTTTCTTTACTTGGGTACTCTTTATCATCTATGGTTTTACATTTATCTTTGCTCTCTATCCTTACATTCTCCGAGAACCTCCGCCTCTCTTCACTTAATGACATCTTATTAGAATACAGTGGGTTACTCATGCCACATCGCTAGTACATGCTTGAGAGGTGGTAACCTGAACCATTGTGTACCAATTTCTTCAAAAATTTACTTTGGTACGGGTATTTACTACAACGTACCCTTTTGATATCTTTATTCAATCTCATAAAGGTTTATGGAAGTATTTAAAATTCAAAATTTCGAAAAACCATTTTTTTTTCCAAAAATGAAAATTTTGATTTTTCGAGAAAACTCGGGTTTTCCCTAGGAAAACTCAGCCCTGCGTACTGGGCGCCATTTTATTTGTTTTAGGTGGGGGTTTGTTATAATTCAGGGCTGCTCGGTGTGAGTTTCTAGGGACCCATGCGGTCAGTTAATATTATATGTTGTAGCTACTCCTATCATTATCTTTACTTTTACATGATATGACCGTCTTCAGTGTTCCTCTAATTATTAATCCAAGCACAGTATTTCTATGCCCCCCCCCCTGTGCCCTTCCAGCAAGAAATATGCAAATCACAGTATGCCAGCCAAGCTCAAATCGGGATTTTCGGGGTTTTGGTATGTTCTCCCACTCTGTGACTTACACATTTTGGATTAAATAGAGGATACACTTTCAAAATAAAAACAAATTCAACTCCTATTTTAACACATTTAATTAACCAAAATGATGGCGCTACAAACAAATAAAATAAATAAACTATTGACCACTCCTTCTACTTGTCCAAAGTGAACAAGGAATATATCAAAAACAAACTATTATTATATTAAAATAATGGTTGCATTCAAACCAACAACTCAAAATTATTTTCACTTCCATAATGTATCTATCTTAAAGTCCAATATAATTACGAGCTCTAATGGCTCGATACTATTCAATAATGACGGTGTCCTTCTTTTACACACCTCATTAACTATTTTATGAGTTTCTTCTCACCAATAAAAATATATAATCATATTTAAAGTACATATTACTTCTCTACTTAAATGTTTGGGCATTCCACAATATTCTCAACATTACCATCTCTCTCAAGTTTTACAAATCCACTACAATGATCGGGAAAATACTTGTGTATTCCAGAGTTATAAAAGATTACTTGACAAAGTCAAAAACTATGATTACTCCCGGAATCTAGTTATCTTCATCGAACTCATGGAATCCTACCTCCATACAACATTACATTAGGGATTTTATTTATTTATTTGTCTTATAAGACCATTATCACATAAGAAAGCTAACGATCTGAACAGGCAAGCGGTACTTTCATCTACAAGGACCTCGGTTCAAATCCTGGGTCATTTACAACTTTTAAAACACTCACGGTGTATATTTACTTCTTTCAGACGGTCTTTTTCCCGACTTAGGACACTTACAATAACAAGGGTAGACCGTAATCATTTGGGCGAGATTTATGACTAAGAGGGGACCCTCTTTCCGTGCAAGCGTGGCAGCTCTATTCAATGCTTTTAAAACAGATCTTTCTTTCTTCAGTTCTCTGGAGAGACCTAGCGTTTCTTTCATACACTTTCAACAAACATTATTAGGTTCATAAACCACTTTCGTAACCTTGGCATTGATTAATTACGAAGGGTCCTCATTGATTGGTAAGATTAATTCACATACAACGACGAATATTTAGGGGCTTCAACAACTTGACGAGTCTGGGTTCGACTCTCATTAACATGCCTCGGGAACCATTCCCATACTTGAGGACTTATATAAATGCGACTAGGGTCGGCCGTGGCCTCCATTACCTGCGCTCACAATACCATACATTTGCTCCCTATTACAATTACATAACACACATAGCCTCGTGATCTACGTCACTATTGGAGGACTTACAACATAGTTCAACTACCGCAATCAACTACCCCTCGTAAGTAATTTACCAAGTACATTTAGATTCTACGCGTTCCTGGCGTGACAATTTACTTCATTGCGCTACATTGCGCTATACATTATTTTTAAGCCTAGCGTCTTCCAAAGAACTGATGAATTCCACATTAACAATTGATCCATATCTCAATTTTTACATTAATCCTTCCCCTTGACAATACTCGCTATATTTTAAGAACATGCATTAACACCATGTCTTATACTTTTATTAAGGCTCAAACGCTCTTACTTTCATATTATTCAATTTAATCTTTATTTATATTTCTTTCATTATTATTATTATTATTATTATTATTATTATTATTTATATATTCATATCATGTCCTCATTCCTTACAAAAGCTCAAAAGCTATTTCTTTCATATAATTCAAATTTATCTTTATTTATATATCTTTCATTATGATTATTATTATTACGCTTGCTTTTACAGTATTTGTCAAATACACTGACTTTTTATTTCATACATTCCTCTACAGGATTTCACATAATTATTTATAATTTCTCAAATTTTATTCGTTCAGACCGCGCTCTTACTCTGTTATTTGTTAATTAGACATATCCCTCTATCTCAAACTCCGGTGGATTGTACACAAACACTTTCCCAACACAAACATCATGAAAATCTTTACTCACATGTTATAGGTCTTCCTGACCTTCTTTTTTCCTGCGACGTTTCATTTTTGCCCACTATTTTGAAATTACTCCATTTTGTACAAATTCATTTCATGTACTGACATATCTTGACACACACTTAACTCGTATATATTTAACACTGATAACATTTTTAAATACACTGGTGTATTCCTTCAGAATACACGATAAAAACACTGAAATTATTACTTTTAACACAAATTTATATATATTTACACTTCACAGATTCTAATCACTAAGGCTGCTATTAAGCCTTCACACGTGATTTCTTGACCTCCCGTCTCCAAGGGTGAAATTTAGTAAATGTTGGCTTCCTATCCTGTCAGAATGTGAAAGTCTCGAACCACCTACTTCTTCCCTGGAATAATTCTCCTTCAAATCCCGTTCCTGACGATCTGCTATTTTTCTGACTCGAACGGCTCCCTTTTAGACCCTATTGGTTGGTCTAGCGAAAGTCTATTCCGTCCACGGTTCCCCAGAAAATCTATTGGTGATCTCGTGATTTCTAGCAACTAATACTCCTCGTATCGTAGTGCTTTTTGAACAGTTCGTCTGCTTTCTTGAAGCAATGTCTAGAGTTTCCTTCTCCTTTCCGCTTATTCGGTTCTCGAATTCCTATCTCTCAGGAATACCTTGCGAACCTCGTTCTGTCCGTCCTTACACGGGTTCTTTACAGTTGATAGAATGTTTATCTCGCTGTTACGTTACTTCAATACGTTATGATACTTTTGTTCGTCTAATTTAAGACCTATCGTCCTGGGCTCTAAGTTCGCAGCCTGCTTTGACTGTATTTACTGAACTTTTCACTGTAAACTTTATATTATCGGAACTAAATCCTGTAACTAGGATTTTCCTAATTCTCCACGCGGCGATACTGTATTAATACTTTTTGGCTACTCCTTATGGATGCTCGTTGGTTATATATACCGCGACGCTCTTGGCTGTCGGATAATGTCTATGCGATGATACAGCGTTTCCCCTCGAGGAATACTTTTAGAGTCTTCGGCGTGATGTAGCACTATGACGCCCCCTGGGCTATCGGAAACTGCTTGACGTGTTGTAGCATCTCCCCTCAAGGAGTCTGTCGTGAACTGCATGATTGATCTGGCTTGGCCTGGACTTTTATACTATTTAGTCAAAAATAAATAAAATCCTAGTCCTTTTCGTGACCAATTTTTGAAATAATTGTCGCACAATTATAAAAATTATATCTCCAGAAAGCTCGTCCTCCAAACGTAAAATGACCTCACTGCGCATGGAAATCGATCGTGCATTTCCGAGATATTAATTAATTTTTAGTCTCCATCTGTGTGGGTGTTGCTGTTGATTTTTATATCCCCTCTCCTCGGGCTTCGGTAATTCCCCTATCACGTATGGCCACGTTTGCATTTCTTTCCTGGGCTATTATTAAAAGCTTTTTCTCCACACAAAAATCTCTAATCCGAAATGATTCACAATGCTGTATTTATATACTTACTTTTATTCCTGCAAATGGGTTAAATTTAATTATTCTTCTTCTGGCACAGTTGCGGTGTTGCCGTTTTAATGCAAGGTAAGGTTGATTTCCGAGTCGTGCTTCTCTGTCTTACAGTCGAAACTTTCCACTCAGTCTATTTATACTCGTGACTGGTTCCTTATCAATGAGTCAAGCATGATGTCATTTCCTGGCCACCTGGTTTAACTTCTTGCACAACGTTAGGCTAGCATCCTGGCTTGAAATCTTTCTATATGTTCCATTGGACTGTATATTTCTTTCCTTCCTTTTACAAAAATTACATGGATTCGACCTCCTTTGAGCCAATGGTATATGGGTTCAATATAGCCATTGTGATTTGGAATATTTTGGACCCCATGTTAACCAATTTGTGGGACAGGGGTTTCCACTGATTGTACGGTACACTGTTTATTCAATTCTGCACTGAGCTTAAGATGCGGTTATGAAAATTGCTCATCAACTTCCGCAACTGCTTCTACAATATCGCTTTTGCGATATGCTCACACGAATGCTGGCACTGGTGGATTGCAATTTATAGTTCAAGAATTATTACAGCTCAAATTTGCAATTTTCAAATAAAAGAATAGCCGTAGCACTTTATAATAATGTTTTACAGTTATTAAATTCTCTTAAATTGCACTCACAAAATGTACATTACCAATGTACGTGAATTTTCCGTCATGCAGTCGACGAATTAACTCAGTCACGTTATTACCAATTTTACTAATTTTACGAAAATCAATCCAATACGGCTTTTAAAACGATTACAATTACAGTTTTACCAATTTCCACTGCTATTCATGCAGGGATGCCTTACAATTTCTCAACTACTGTCGGATTTCAACGTGGCACTTAGTAAAATTTCACTCACGTTAAGTATGCGTCTGTCTTCTCGAGATGCTCGACTATATGTGTGTGTGTGCAGTCGGCCGAACTGACATCGAGCCTCGTGTGCCGCGCAAAATCCACATTTTGCCTTTCTGCGCTGTAATAAATGTTTTTAGTATTACTAACAATTTATAATTCATTTATAATTATTTTCAGGATGTCCAAAATATGTATATATTTTAAATAATAGAATTATGCTCAAATATTATTTCCCACTGAGCTCAAAGAGTCTGCATTCAATCAGGGTGCATGCATTCAATGCTGTTACAATGATACTGCGCTTACTTCAGATCGTTTCAGAGTACAATTGCCAAATTGAACATGTGCTATCGGTTGCACTATGTCAGTTAAATTTTCAATTTTTAGCCTACCGGTACTTTTCACATTTTATAATAAGTAGTTCCGTGTAGAACTATACAGCCCATTTTCATATATCCTACTAATGTTAATTGCCTCTATCTACATTCCAAATTTCAATTTGAATGCTGTAATAGTTTCGTAGATATTGAGAACCGTCTAAATATTTCGGATGGTTGCCATGTTGTATTTTGATTATGTAGCCCATAGAGTTATGTACCATTAGATGACAATTTTTGGGTAGGTTCATTATTCTAACGTTCACTTCGATCACATGATTAATAAACAAGAAATAAAAACTTAATTTTTAAATTGCGCACAGCCTCCATCTTTAGGCCATGTGAACAATTGAACTAAATTAGATGCCAGTGCATTACAATGTGTATAAACATTTACTGTATCATATTTCACTGCGCTCAGATGTTTAAATCGCGAGAAATGTCTATTAAATGTATCACATTCGCTTGTCCACCATGTTTGGGCACGGTCGGGGTCAGCCGAAATAGTAATAGGCAAAATATAAGGAAAACGTAGACTTATAAGATCAATGTGGACAAATATGTGTCTGACTGTCCTTCGGTATGACCCCCCCCCCCTTCAACTCCTAAACGGTTGCAGCAATCAAAACCAAATTTGATGTGATTAATTATCTATACCTGAATATCTCACGGACATATTTGACATCAGTGCTACCAAAATTCACAATTGAAATTTGAGCACTATGTTGGATACCTGCCTGCTAGTTGGGAACTCCTGGTTCAAGAAAAGAGAAAGCTACACAATCACATGGTACAGTGAGGACTTGACCAGGAAGTCAGTGGTCGACTATATACTGTATGAGAAAGATTTAAATAAGAACATCACGGACATCAAGGTCATACCATCGGAGAACCTGCATAGCGACCATCGATTGCTGGTAATGAACCTGAGAGGGACTAAGGAGAAGAAAGGGACTGAGAACCAGGAAATACGTACAAGGGTATGGAAACTGAAAGAAGGAGATAGAAGGGTCGAGTACCTCAAAATGGTAAAGGAAGGAATTCCAACAGATGAAGAAAGAGGGGTGGAAGAGGAATGGGCTGGATTTAAGAAGACACTAGTAGGTTCAGCAGAAGCAGTATGTAGGAGGACAAGTAGTAAGAAGAGGTGGAAGGAAACACCATGGGGGAATGAGAAGACAAAAGAAATAGCAAGGGAAAAGAATAGAGCCTTTAGGAGGTGGTATCAAAATAGGACGGAAGAGACAAGGGAAGAGTACCAGGAAAGAAAGAAGGAGGCAATGAGAGTAGTGGCTGAGGAGAGAAGAAAGTGGATGGAAGAGTGGACAAAGATGATGAAGGAGGATAGTGAAGGTACAAAAAAGGTCCTATATGGGATGGTAAAGAATATGAGGCGGAAGGATCCTACGGATTATGTTAGAATGGTGAACAAAAGGGGACAAGAGATAGAAAATAGGGAAGAACTGAAGAAAATGTGGAAAGAATATTTTGAAGAACTCCTGAACCCAAATGGAAACCACGGCGAGGAGGAAGAAATCGGGGAAGAGGAAGATAAACTGCAAAACAGAAAAGGACTTAACATGGAAAGAAGTGGAAGATGCAGTAAGGAAGATGAAAGGAGGGAAGGCACCGGGTGTGGATGAGTTGAGTGTGGAGATGTTGAGAGCAGCAGGAGAGGTGGGGATAGAATGGTTGTACCGAGTGATGAAGACAGCATGGAACGACAGGAAGACCCCAGAGAACTGGAAAAAGGGAATAATTGTCCCGATCTTCAAGAAAGGTAGTAGAACAGAATGCAGAAACTATCGCGGAATAACACTGGTGAGTCATTGTGCAAAGATGTTTGAGAAAGTTTTGGAAAGGAGAATTAGGACAAGGATAGAAGGAGGGATGAGGGAAGAACAACATGGCTTCAGAGCAGGAAGGTCCACAGTGGATTTGATTTTTGCTGTAAGGCAGTTACAAGAACAGCATTATGAGTATGGAACAGATCTACTGATGGCCTTCCTGGATATTGAGAAAGAATATGGCAGTGTATGCAGAAACAAAATGTGGAAGTCCCTGGAGGATAGAGGAGTAGAAAAATGGACTATAAGGAGGATAAAGGAGATGTACAAGGGAAGCGTGAGCTGTGTGAAAGTGGGAGGAGAGAGATCGGACTGGTTGGAACAGAGAAACGGCCTGAAACAAGGAAGTGCACTGTCACCGTTACTTTTCATTGTGGTGATGGATGACATAATGACCCGGGTGGCTCAAGTAATTGGGAAAGGAAAGGTGAAAGCAATGGTGTTTGCAGATGATTTGATGATTTGGGGAAACAAGGAGGAGGAGGTACAGGAACAGTTGGACGGGTGGGAAGGAATAATACAAGGGTATGGGATGAAATTTAGCATAAATAAGAGTGAGATGGTGATCACAACAAGGAACAAGGAAAGAACCACAACAGGAATAACAATTGGTGGGGAACAGCTGAAGAAAGTGGAGAGTTTCAAGTATCTGGGAAGCCTGATCCAAGATAATGGAAGAAACGATAGAGAAATAAATGATCGGGGAAGACAGGCAGAAGCATTCCGGAGGAGTGTGAGAAGCATGTTATGGAGCAATTATGTCTCTCAGAACAGCAAAAAGATCATATATCGGAAGTACTATGTCCCTATCCTGACGTATGCCTCGGAGACCTGGGTTATGAAAAGAAGGGAGAGGAGCAAAATACAGGCCAGTATGATGAGGTTCTTGAGAAGCAGTATTGGAGCTACAAAGAGGGACAGAATAACAAATGAGAGGACCAGAGAATTAATGAAGGAGGAACTATTACAGGATGGTATAGAGAAATCTAGACTTAGATGGTATGGACATGCAAAACGAATGGAGGAGAAGAGGATACCCAGGAGGATACACGAGACGAAGTGGGAAGGAAAGAGACCAAGAGGGAGACCGAGAGACAGGTTGCTGAAGGGGGTGGAGGAAAGCGTGAAGAAGAGAGGAAAAGACTGGACAAGGGTGGAGGTTGAGAGATGTTGGGAAGACAGAAGACGTTGGAGAGGCTTGTGTTCCAAACAGACCCGGCCAGTGGCTGGAAACTGTGCAAGATGATGATGATGATGATGTAGGATACCTCAGACGTTATGAATGCGAACTGTTCCAAAATTAGCACACACACAGAAATAATATCGTTCCAGATTAATTTTCAGGAGTCCATATATGACAGTGTTGCCAACATGATTCTACGCCTGCTGATAATACTTGTAACTACTATACCAACAAATGGATTTCGAAAATTGGGACAATAATAGATCATACTATTTCAGATTAATTTTGAGCAACACATACATGACATTGTTGCCAACATGATTTTACGTGCGCTGATATATCCAATGAAAAATTTCATTTCTGACATATAGATTGATCATTGATTAAAAGTAGGCACTTTAGTTCATCACGGAACTATTTACTTGTTGGGATCACGTTCCTGTTTGCCCACACGAATTCTATTAACAGCAATGTTATAAATTTAAGTTAGCGATAGGATTACACACTAGACAAAAGTAAGCGTTAGTGTTCTTATTGCCCTTGACAAAAGAAATACCAGCGTTCTCTCCATACAAAAGAAAGAACCGGAATTACCTGTTTAGGGGGGCTTCAGGGGGTTAAAAGGTGGGACACACTAGGTGAACACACTAGCCTGGCGGGGTATACTAGGCTTTGAAAGTCTGAAATACGAAGATTTCGGATAACTTGTAAACTGTGGTTAATATTTAGCGCGCTAATGTGGCCAAACGAAAAAATGCTTGCGAGCTGGTTCAAGTCTAATTTTTAGGATATTTTATCAGCTTTATTTTAGGATGTGTCATTTCGGAGTTATAAGTGAGAAACTAAAACAACTTCCGAATTTTTATGGTTTATCGCCATATTTATGGCGAAATCTAGTCGATAACTTGATTTTCAGATTCAACAACTCAAAAAACATAATATAGATCCGTCGAGAAAACTTATTCAGCAATTATTTCCTGAATCGACTACTTTCCGTCATCAAATGACTGGACTATTGGCTTTTTTGTTTTGTTTCTAGGTGCTATTATAAAAAATATTCATCTAAGGAGCGGCGATGAAAACTCTCAAGAAATTCCTCGCCACGTAAATGCACGCAATTCAAGTGCTCGCCATGCAAGTCACAGTGCTCGACATGGGAGTGCAAGCCATGCAAGTCAGAGCACTCGACATGGGAGTGCACGCCATGCCAGTCAGAGTGCTCGACATGGGAGTGCACGCTATGCAAGTCAGAGTGCTCGACATGGGAGTGCACGCCATGCAAGTCAGAGCGCTCGAGATGGGAGTGCGCGCCATGCAAGTGCACTACGTAGTAATGATGATAACAACGCTGTGAGTGGTGCTAAGTCTAGGAGTGATGATGGTGATTCTACCATGAAAGGTAATATTTTGTAATATATTCTGCCCTATTCCTTTAACTCTTTATAGGTTAGTGGTCTATATATTAACCACCTACTGTAGGGAAAATTTATATTGTCAATGATGCTGATGGTTGAATCTTTCAGCCATATTCTGTACCAACAAATGTTATTTTGGAAGTGTTAATATTACTGAAAGTCAAATATTATCCCTTTATCTCCTTGACCTAAAGTACATGAAACAATGTTTTTTTAATAAAAACAATTAAAATTAAACTTTTAAAAATGGCAGGCCTAATAAAATGATAATTAAAAATAAATAAGCTCATAAAAATTAAGATTATAATACTTTTATATCCTTTATTTTTAGAACATTAAAATGTTAAAGAAAATAATAATAAATATTATTAATTGATAATAGAGTAAAATAGGTCCTTCGGTACAGCAAAGTTTGCGGAAGAGGCAACCCAGTGCTCGGGGTTAATAGAGTAAAATATATTTGTTCATATCATGGACACCCGTAGCGTCTGTACTCCATAGGAGCGGTTACAAAAGGCGTCTGTTCTCCATGTTAGGAGCGGCCTAGTTCATAGCTGGCAGTAGGTCAAAAAAAATTATTTGGGATTCCATTTCCCCTTAAGTTATGCTATATCTGCCATCTTGGAACGTTTTGATCACACCTCGTAGGTTAGGTTAAGTTAGGTTAGGCTTGTTTAAGTTATGCTATGGCCACCATCATGTGTTTCCGGCTACCCTCTTTAACCGATCAATTAATGATAGTCTGCTCGGCTACTCTCCACCACTCCTTCATGGTGAGAGTGTACTGTGGTAAGGCATTGAGATACTCTTCCAGTCACCAATAACTTCAACTGTCCTGTAATGTATTTGTATGGGCTGCTATATCATTTCATAATAATAATGATAATAAACATTTGACATAAAGTTTCCATAATCCTCTGTTTTTTGGTGAAAAATGTACAAATATGTGTTGTTCATAAAAAAAAGGGGGAGCCACTCAGTGCATTTAACACCTCACATGCCCATCTACGGTCATGCGTTTACGAAATGTCTCAAAAACACGTTAATTACCTAAAAGTTATGATTTTTAGTAGAAATCACAAAAAATAAGATCAAATACCCATAAATCGAGCCGTCACACGATCCTCCCCAATAAATAGATTGCGAGATATGGGGTTGTCGGTCTGCGAGATGCGGTCCTAGTGCCCGCTTTAACGGTCGAGGCGTACGCTGTGCGCTAAGTAACTCCATTATCAATAATTATTTAAAAAAAGCCGCTTAAGTATTACCCTAGTCACGTCTCCCTAAAGCCAAGTACACTGGTATATAAATAAAAGGGTTCCCTCTTGTACTTAAGCTCTTTGGCATAACATTTTGGTTAAATCCATTGTCCTCTGTAAAGATGACATGACAATCTTTCGTTTGAGCCCACACAAAATCCCTAGCGTTATTGGTTCACAAAATATAATGGGCGGATGACTTAGCTGTTGGTTAAAATTTGGTTAAATCTATAAACTAACCTCGACATAGCAATGAGAGCGTCACCCCGGGTCCTACGACATGTCACACGTCCAAATCCAATCATTGGTTCACAAAATATCGGCAAAAAAACTGAACGCCAGGTATAGTCATCTTACAAAAACTGTCAACTACTGCTACGTTTTTGTCCTAGGAACATGGGACTTGTTTTAGGGGCTAGAGGGGGTAAAGACCTTTGGTTTAAATCCAACACACTACTTTCTAAAATTCCTAGTTTCGGCAATATAGCATAATTTCCAAATTGCTTTTTTTTTTTTTTTTTGAAAAATCTAAGAAATACCATGATTTGTTTTAACGATAAAGGGTATAAAGACCTTTGGTTTGAGCTATTGCGCAACGTTCTCCGATGAACAGCTTTGGGAATATAGCCTACTTTCCAAATATATGTATTTAGGCTATATATATATATATAACAAGTTCTCCTTAGGAAAGGGGGCATCACCCCGTCCATTGACACCTGATATTTCCATACCCGATTATTGTTTCGCTACATATCGGCTAAATTTTGGCCACGTGCACGTGTGCAGTCCCTATAACAACACAGGTTAGTGCGTTTAAATCCCTGTTGCTCCACTACTTCCAATGGTTACAATTCTGCAGAATATAACCTTTATGCACATTTGACCAAGATTCTCAGAAACTAATTGAGGACCTTACATGCAATAGCCGCCAAGTCCAATTTCTGACATTTTTACGCGATATACGCCATTATGTGCGCAATGAAGAATTCCTTGCTTATATTATATTATATTAGTCATAAGCAAACCCCGCAATTTTATGTTACAAATGTATGTAGAAATTTGCAATTTCAAACAATAACTGCCAAGTCCATCGGGTTATAGCAAATCCACAGGAGCCAATGAAACTGCTCATCCGTCTCACGGGACATAGTTTAGGTTTTTATTCTGAAGAGGTTTTGTTTCTCTCTGTTTATCAGGTCGTACGATAAGTACAAATTGTAATACAGAGGCACGTCTTTCTCAATTTCTGAAAATTTTGTCAATGTGAACTGTGCGCCATTTGCATGTAAGATCCTCAATTGAAGTAGAGAGTTGAAATTTTCACCATGTGTTTATTAGTGTCGATTGATTGGTATGTTAATGTTTCTATTTCAGAATTAAGTAGCAGAGGAATCTTCATGGATATAATAGGTAAGCCAACAAGTACACATGTAGGGGAACATGGGGTAATTGCAGCATGCGTTAATGGAGCGGCTTAGAAGCCATAGGAGACAAGTGATATCTGATAAGCATGGGAAAATCACCCTTATTGACATATCTTTTAAGGGGGGAAAGACCACTTTGAAGTCAAATTTTGAGACATTTTATTTTGTGTTTTTTCATTAGTTATCATGTTTTCTTCATTTTGTGAATTTGAAAATGATATTAACAATGCAAGTACATAAAAATAACTAAGTATATATCAACCTAAAGGAACTTCCACCAAACATTTCAAATGTTTCATTCCACAACTTACATTTTCCAGTATTTATATTTCTGTTTATGTTTCACAGAAACTACTTAATGTGAATGCATGACATTTTCAGGTCCTCTTCATTACATACTCTCAGTGCTTTTGCTCGATAATTAATTCAAACAGAATGCTAGTAATTGATTTATGGTACATAAACCCCTCCAAATTTAGTGCAAAAAGTCCTATATCTAAATAAGAAATATATTCGAGAATATGGTACTCTACTTAAATCAATGGCTTTAGAGCTGAGCTCTTATGAACTGGCCGTAAGATAACAACATGGGAACCAAAGGAATTCCTCCAAGGCTTATAGGGAAAAAGGAACATTTTTTATTTTTGTGTTTGATTAAGTCTTCATAAACTATGGATAGAAACCCAGATTTATGCTGATATAAAAGGCTCCAAATTGGTGAAATAAAATGTTGAATGCGGTGAAATTAAAAATTGCATAGTCGAAAGCGTTCGAATCCCACCTCAGACATGTCTTTGATTTCCCAATTATTCTTTCTGGCTATTAGTAATACATTGTCTTAACATATTTTAATTTTATTATTCCCGTAAAGTAAGGAATTCTCCACGAATTACGTTGCGATCTATATATTTAAAACAGTAATATTCGTGGTGATTGCGTGTGCGCACAGAGCCCTTTTTTCACGAGAGAAAAGGTGGATAAAATATTCACCGCACCGTAGTGTGATCATTGTTTATAAGAATTAAAAAAAGCGAAAATTTCTCTTATGATGTTCTCACGATATTGTGCCCGTTAGACAAGGATATCGGGGAGCCACCGGTTTCAAATTGCCCTTTTAAGGTCCTCCTCCAACCAACATACAAGTATAGGGAACGACACATTCATGGACTGGTTCAGCACAAAAGTCTGCTCTCGGGGGTGTTGAAAATTGGTGAGAATCTATTCTTAACCATCCCATAGGACTGCATCGGCATAAAAACTAAGCAGGCAAGAGGCCAGTCTTAAGTTAAACCACAATGAATTCAATTATTCAAGAACAGATCCCTAGCCTATTATGAGAGGTGTCAAACGGCTAGTCCGTACTAATCTGCCCTGAAATAAAGATAATCAAGAAGTTCCGTGACGAACTAAAGAGCCTACTTTTCATGCCAATGATTATTCTACAGTATATGAACCTATCTAGAATAATGACGAAATTAACTTGGTAATATAGAAATGTCTAATTAGTTCGAAATATTCCTGGTATAATGTAGCCTAATAGAGCACTACAGTTGGCAGCCCTCGTGACTGAATATATTCTTAGTTCCATCTCTTAAGGTACAGAATACATAATTTGGTTGAAGTCCAATGGACGTTACATGCAGTTAGACAATGGATCTATCAGCACTCGTAAAAACATGTTGGCAACAATGTCGTGCGTGTGCTGGTTAGAAATAATCGGAAATATTATTATATCTTGTTGTGCCCATTTTGGATGAAATCCATTTGTTACATGTATTTTAAAATCGGTCCTGTCAGCAGGCATAGAATCGTGTTGGCAGCACTGACTTATATTAATTATTCCACATTAATCTAGAATGCCAGGTGCTATACGTGTGAAAAGTATAGGGCTGTTGGCTTGCATACTTCCTGATATATTGATAATGGGGTAAAAAAATATAGACAGCGTTTATTAACAGTTGGCAGCCCTGATAGCTCTTAAGAATACTTAGTCATATCTGTTATGTTACACATAGCACATACGAAATTTGGTTGAAATCCAACTGATAGTATAGAAGTTACATGTATTTAAAAATTAGCCCTATCAGCAGGCTTAGAATCATGTTGGTAGAACTGAAGTATATAAGTTACTCCAAAATTAATCTAAAATGTCAGGTACTATACGTGTGCATAGTTTAAAGCTGTCGGCTTGCATACTATCTGATATATTGTTGCATCTGAGGAATGCATTCCCCATCCCTCCCATATCTATAACATACTCAATTAACCATACACAAATATCGGCGGCATATTTCACATAAACCTCTACACCCTGAAGGCAGACACAGGACATGGCAACGACCCAGGGCATAGCGACGACCTCAGATAACCTAGGCCAGCACCGCATTTCCTATAGAATCCGCAACTCCGCACAATCAGCAAGGCGGATTCTATAAAACAGGGGAAGTGAGGTGAGCGGGGATCAGTCTTCCACAGTGTCACCAGGTGCCCTCACACTGTCCGAAGTCATCCAGATTGGTGAGTGTACAAGCGAGCTCATACCAGACACACAGACACTTATACTTTCATCCCATAGATAAATTGTAATTACCATCTGCGTTATTATCATTTGCTCTACAGAGCTCCACAGTACTCCACCTTGGGAGTACAGATTAAAACCTAGTAGTTAAAAGCTAACTGGTCATTTGGTTCTTTTATTTAATTAGTTAGTAAAATCCTACCCCTTAAACCTTTTCCCGGTAGGATCCCGACAGCATTTAGTTAATTGTTTAATGGCTATAGCAGACAGCCACTGGTGTCACGTCACATTGCATGCGTGAACATTATTCGCTAGCAGAGCGACCAGTCGTCCACGTTAACAGAACTCGAGCGGCCACACGGCTGTTCAGACACTTCTTCAAGTAAACTACCCCTTGCCATCATCCTTTTGAACTACCCAAGTAGTCTGTACAATTGGGTGTTCTCCCTTCGAGCTGTGTTCACGCCCGAACCACTCAAACCCCCTTCTTTTCACACCAGAGCCCCGAGTAGCCTTCAGCTACTCTCCCTTCATCCCCCTTTCAACACACTTGTAGAGGCTACCCTCTCAGGTACCCTACAAATAGTGGAGGCGCTAGGTACCGTGACGTTGTCATAGGACACCGCCAAGGGGGTACATACAACGTACCTTCGCGGTAAAGATCCCTAATTTAACCTTTTACTAGCCAAACGAACGCAACCCAAAATTGGGATTTTTTTTGAAGTACGGGTGCAATAATATTTTTTGTGTCTACCCAGGCCCGCCCTAATAGAGATTACATTGCTTAACGCCACCCTTACATAATAATCAGCCATTAACGAGCCCCGAATTCGCTACGCCCACCCCATATAATCCATAGGGGCCACATCTTTGCCCACCCAGTTCGGTCCCCGGTACCTTAATTAGCTTTGCAACAATAATATTTCATTTCCCACCCCCGTACGAATAGGGAACATACCCAACAATTAGGGAAGATAGTTCCCACAGCTCCCCTTGCCGAAGAGATATCCATAGATATTTCCCTATACAGGGGACAGATAGATACCTACACAGAGGTGGGATACACCCCATTACATACAACCATGTCCACCGCCCAGAGCAAGAATAAGCGCCAGGGTAGCGTCATAACCTAATACCTGGACACTAATACCAGACTACCACACCCCAAGGTCGTAATTAGGAACGCGGACCACATAGACGCGAGCAACGCAGATCGCAAAATTACTCAATTAGAAACTGAGGCCCTAGATCTTCGAGGACGGTACCCTCATACAATACTCAACATACCCTCTCCCGATAACCAGCAGTCCAAGACTAATCAACATACTGTTTTAGATCCCTTATTTGGGGGTGGTAGGATCTAAAACGGAGAGTTATTGTGTTGATTTAGAAAAAGGTGTCTAAAAGGGGGTAGCTTCCCGCAGTCGGGCAAGCTGACCAGTGTAGAGTGTTGTTTAGTGTTAGGGGGCTCCTATAAATAATGTAGGAGTGTTTTAGGGGATGGAACTCAATGCAAGGGTCACTGTGCTGGTCGCCCAGCTGTCTGGTTAGATAATCGAATTGTACGTGTCAGCTGTATGGCGCGGGCCGCTCCTAGCAGGCAGGCCGATATGGAATACAAGGATGCTTACACTAGCAAGTATCTGGCTACCACAAGTCACGTCTAATAGTGACGGATAGTTCAGGAAGGGAATTAGGGCGTAGAGAAGCGTGTAAACAGTAATGCAGGTGTAAGAGACTGACCAAGTGTTTATTGGTCAGTAATAATGTATATGTGAGTCCCTTTTAAGGGATGTAGTGATGTTACAATGTAAAAGCACAATTTGTGGGTAAAGGTTACAAATAGAGGAGATCTGAACACGTCTGACTCACCTCTGATGATACCAGCGTAGCCTCCGGCCGACACGTTGAAACACTGATAATTGAGAGCCCCTCTGACCTCCTTTGGACCCCTTTATATATTCTTCGGCGCTATGCTGTCAGCATTGTGACGGCATAGCTGCCCTAGTTAATAATGTGTCGCTGTGTGTAATAATTGTGCAAGGATTGAACCAGCTTTCTAGAATGGCAAGCTGTCCTTGCGGTGTTGATGGATGTTGGTCTGGCTTTACAAGGGTTGCCAGTCAGGAGATTTAGACAGATGATGGGGGGATGGTCTCCAAGGGGTGCATACCCCTGGGGTACTGTACAATACCCAAACCAACGAGAACCTCAACCCCACATTAGTACATCTCGATGTGAAATTATTACTCAACACGCAGGAGGCCCATGACAAGTTACATGCCCTTATCCGACGGTTAGGCAAAACTGTGCCGGACATTGGCAGTACAGCCCTCATCACGGATATTCAAACCGCCAGTGAGGCCCTCCAGCACACTATTCATCAAACCCTTCCCAAGACCCATACGGTCCCGGTTGAGCATCCGTTACCACTGTTTCACGATCCAGGAAATCAGCAGTCGGATTTACCGAAAGGGCCACAGTCTACCCCCGACGTCCCGATTACCCCACGGGATAGGCGCTCACGCCGCACACGTCAGGAATCAGACAACATCTCACGAGATTGCAACCATGACAACGCCACTTTACACGGCGAAACCAAGGCCACGCCCACTAAGCACACCCCTGTACATCCCACAAAATATTCCGAGGGCGAAAGGCACCCTGAGGAATACCGGAGGCGAACGCACTACCCTTTTCAACGCTGGGAAGATAGGCCTCAGAGGGCTCATTCACCTCTGCATGGGCACACTCATCCTCCCCCACACTATAGATCAGGCATACGACAATCTCAGAACCCACCACAAAACTACCCAGGAAACCGCCCTCCACGATTTAGGGAAGATCCCACAGGGCGTCGCAAGCCATATATGGAGAACGTACGCCACGTGTATACGCCTCCGCACCATAGGTAGATAACTTCCCCACGATACGGGCAGGACAATTGTTATTCCCAAGAACCTCCCCTGGCGTACACTATATACATCCCTATCCAGTGCGCACGTGAGATCTCTCCAGACCATCGGCAGGACATTGCAACCAGGGATTACCGACATTACGTAGGAGAGAGGGAAACTCTTAGACACGTAACGGGAGGGTCACGTGATAAATGTCACCAGGGCAGACACAGAATCGCCCTACCCTTTCATCATGTCAACTAAGGGCGCAACAGGAGATCTTAACTCACCACTTGGCACAGCTCATTGCCGAATATAGGCGGCTGAGCGCCCAATTCACAGACGCATCCCCAGCTCAATCCTCTTCGGAATTATAGGCAGCATGGGTATTCCCTTTTTGCCACATACGGGAACTCGATACACATAAACCCACCGCTACATACATTTGTGCCCCCATAACCACATAATTCACTCCACGCAGCTCCACGGCCCCCTATCACACATGAGGGTGAACACTGCCCACCCTAGAATGGCGGAACAGGCCAGGGTACTTACTCTGCATTACGCCAAACTATGGCAACAGTTACGTCAACTCCAGGCTTACTTTCTTTCATTTGAGCTTTTAACACATACACCTACCCGGTTAGAAGGAATTAATACAGATATCCCACCCAGAGTGGCCAACAGATCCATTCCCCTACGGCCCATTCCTAGTAGGAAGGAAGCCGCAGTGGCCATGCCGCATCCATTGGGAACGATGCCCACGTGAACGCATTTCACCCGCCACGTGGTAGCATTCCTATCCCCACGCTTCCATTATACCCTAGGACCTTAGCGCCTATTCCGGCCACCAACGGTCCTAAGGCCCGCCGAAAAGCGTGCTTATATACAGACCTACCCCGTGTACAGCCCCTGAGGAGCCACAGCGGCTCAAGCCCTAAATCACTCTCCTCCAGACACCCCATAAACAGGATAAAGCCCCTGAGTGTATCCCAGTCGCTAAAATTGCTTTAGCTATCCGTGGGCAGAGGAGATACGCCTTACAATAAAAGACGACTTATTCCCTAGTATTGCAGTTCATATAACTCGGCTCCAAGACCAAATTTCCTTTTAAACGCAGAATTCATATATAGGTAAAGGGTAAGCCATGTCGAGGCACGCTGCGCCTGTAGCAGTTCCTCGTGTCTCAACAGTTACACAGTCCCTGTGGCCAAGAGACGGGAACGTTAGGGAACCCGAATAAGGAATAGAATTATCCTTATGTCCCACACGTATCCCACCCAGGCCCATAACAGTCGACCAAGGCACCATACCCGCTATGGCATCTGGTAGCCAGCTTCACAACTACCTGTCGGGACCAGGCCTCCCGACTGCCTAAACACGATGCCTAATTATAAGTACCCTGCTTAGCTCTTAAGAGTGTATTGATCTATAATGTACTATTTATTTCTGTGTGTATTCATACCTTCATTCCACCTCACGAGGATCTGATATTAACGCTAGGATAAGGACTATCTATACATCGCAACATATGTTTCCCTGCCAGTCTATGTCATTTGCACTCACCGGACGTGTAACCCGAACCCCCTGCTGACATTGCAAACGGCATGCATCCTTAACGACAGCGTGCGAGGCAAGGCACGTGTCCTGCCGCACACCCACATAGCCCTGCGTATCCCAGTACAATCACCCGAAGGACAAGTGTGAGAACGCGGAAAGACTTTCTGGTAATTAGTGCCCACACATACCCTACAATTAGTTCGACAAGGGGCTTAACTAATTCACATACTACACTAAATTGAACACCCAGTCCGGTACTTTAGTTGACCGACTGCAGATCAATCAACTAACAGTAGCATACATAGGACACACGTGGCTTTACATAATACATATGTCCCACTCACATTCACGTACCCCATTAGGGTCTATACATTACTTTAGTTGACCGACTGCAGATCAATCAACTAACAGTAGCATACATAGGACACACGTGCCTTTACATAATACATATGTCCCACTCACATTCACGTACCCCATTATGGTCTATACATTACTTTAGTTAACCGACGGAACATTAAAATGCCGTTGGATCATAATTCCTGGCACCGCGCTAGATAGCGACAGCAATTTATAGGCACACGCGTACCCACACCAGAATCAACGCGAAAAATGGTGGTACATAGAGTCATTATTTCCACACACATTCCCAGTTCACAATTTTCGAACACCACATCTCACTGGAAGGGGTTACTAACTCCTATTCATTCATTTTCGTTCAATACGGTAATCCTCTCATAGGATTTATACTATACACTGTCTCCAAATGAGATTACAACAGCCGTTTATCATCCAACGCATGGATACTACAATAACACAGGTTAGCGGCCTTTCGCAGATGCAAGGAGATATTCATACCATAACACAGGATAGAGGCCTTCCGCACTTGCAGAGAGATATCCATACAATACCACGGGTTAGCGGCCTTCCGCAAATGCAACGAGATATTCATACAATAACGCAGATTAGTGGCCTCCCGCAAATACAAAGAGATATTCATACAATAACACAGGTTAGAGGCCTTCCGCAATTGCAGAGAAATATTCGTACAATAACACAGGTTAGCGGCCTTCCGCAAACACAAATATATATTAGTACAATAACACAGGTTAGAGGCCTTCCGCAATTGCAGAGAGATAATCATACAATAACACAGGTTAGCGGCCTTTCGCAACTGCACAGAGATATTCGTACAATAGCACAGGTTATCGGCCTTCCGCAATTGCAGAGAGATATTCGTACAATAACACAGGTTAGCGGCCTTCCGCACAGGCCAAGGCATATTAGCACTAATGACATAGTGTAGCGACATTCAATACAATTCCGCACACAATCTCACTATTACACAGGTTGGTTACTACCACTACGGCCAGCAGAATTTGATACAATTACACAGTTTATCATACTGGCCGAGCATCAGACTCTACAGAACATCAGGATCTCACACTCTTAGGGGACACTTGGGAAACAGAGATACTTACAAAAATTTCATTATTCCATACACTGAACATCCAGGATAAATTCTTTATTACATTTCACTAACTCCTACCACTCAGAACTGCACACTGCTCATAAACAGTGATGCGCGCTCCATACACAATGCCGGAAGCGAGGATTGCACATACAGCATCTCGGCTTACCAGCAGCAGGGTAGCCAACACTAGTAGGCCACGTACGGCGCTACTCCAGTTATCACACACTCCATTGTGCTATATTTTTTCCCTCCTCACAGGGGATCTTTAACTTTTATTGTCATTTAACGGTGGCATTGACCATCCCAAGCCGTCACAGGGCCAGACATGATAAACAGTTCTCCAACGAAGCGTCCTCATTCTTAGTCAACGTATTAGGGACTTCATTCGCAACTTAAATTCTATCATTCATCCTTAGTATACGAGGCCAGGCCTTGCGTTGAAACAAACGCTTGCGTGGGGCTACACCTCTATACTGGCCGCACAGGGCTCCATTTTTATCATCCCCATGCTGAGTTATAGACTGTTGGTCATAGTCTACCATGCGACGAAGTTATAGTCAATAATCAATTAACGTTATACCTTAAGAAAAGCCACAAGGCTACTATGGGACCCACACGTCCTTCTCTAGATCCCACTTAATTTATATAAGTCCCTTAGCTATACACATTTGTCGACTTAATCATTGGTTGGCCATATTTCACTTTCGAATTTTCATTTCACGCGCAGTTGCACAATGTGGTACATATCTGCATATGTCCATTCGTGTCACATTAACAGCATGGCTCATAAGTATTTTATTATACATGGGGTTAAAGCACTGTACGGAGTACATTAAAACAATCTTGTCCCCAAACGCATTTTAAGATAAATATCAAGCCATGCGCGTATATCCTGTAGGTACCCAGGCAGCTACTACGTCCATAGGCTATAAGTATACTGCGGTTTCCTAGGTGAGTTATGCCCAGAGTAGATTAATTTCTACCCTCCTGGGTCACCGTTATAGGATAGATATCAGCCATGGACATATGACTACCTAGTTTTGTAGATAACGGTTAACAAAGGCCCGATGATTTTATTTCCTAATTACACTAAGTATGCACTTGTATGCACGAACATGGTATACACACTAGGAATACATACCCTATTTCAATACATTGCCTTGTAGTGCTACGGCATTCAGCTGTCACTTTTATACAGCAGATTGTCCGATAGACATAGAACCTTACACTCCCACGAGGACACTCCGCAATGTGCGGAATACAATCCACGTCAGAAGGGAATTATTACACGATCACACAGACTTTTTTTCATTTTCCCGAAGTAAGTGGGCTAAACCACGGGCACACATTTCCTACAAACTGCTCACGTCAGAAGGGAATTATTACACGGTCACACAGATTTTTTTCATTTTCCCGAAGTAAGTGGGATTAAACCACGGACACACATTTCCTACATACTGCTCACAACATGTCACCCACTCATAAAGACGCGACAGGCTTCAAGACGTTCTCAGCACAGTTTACTACAATACCAGTACAGTACGGGTAGTAACCCAGACTTATACCTAGTATTTGCCCCATTGGATCACGGTGTGATGACAGCGCAGTCCCACTTATATTCCACCGTGTAGGGCTTGCTTTCCTTTCCCACTACCCAAACGGGAATTCATTCACACACACCCACGTCATGTCTTTCACAGATTGTCTTGTAGGTGACAGTCACCATATGACTCACACTCCAATCAGCGACCGCCACGTGCGTTTTGACATTCCCATTCACCGCATATCAACAAAACCGCCATGTTAATACACACACTCACAGTGCTCTTATCCAATCAGCTTAGCGCGCGTGTGGCCGAACCCTCAGAGTGCGCGGTCATCAATTAGCGCAGCGTATTCCGTTACTACACGCCCACCGATAACTGTTATCCCACACTCCGTACATACATCTTATCTCAGACGTCACTCCACCTCGTATATACTTGCCACAGGCTGCCATTAAATTTCCATAGGCCGTCCACTCTCACCCACGCGCGAGATTCAAATGCCTTTGAGCCAAAAACACTTGTTTAATTCCACCCACCCTGCCTATAAGGGGGAACCAACCCTTATATTGCAACTCATCTCCTCAAACGACCCTTAACTGACACAGTGAATGTCTTTTTCACGAGAAATTGCCATTGTTTTCCATGCCACACACTGAGCGCCTACTTCCGCTGTTCCCCTTAACTTATACTTTTTGGCCATTTCTCATACCATAATTGATATTTCCTACACCATTACACAGGACACGCCTTCCGCTATAAGAAACCACGCACATTCCCATATCTACGTCCCTAGATAGAATTCGGCACAAGATGTATTTTTTTTTTCGAAGCATACCCTACAGTATAGGTATTTCGATAAAAGAATAGAGAGAGCAATTATTAACAGTTGGCAGCCCTGGTGGCTCTTAAGAATACGCTGAGTCATATCTGTTTATGTACACATATTACATACAAAATTTGGTTGAAATCCAATTGATAGTGTAGAAGTTATAGGCATTTAAAAATTGGACCTATCAGAAGGCTTAAAATTATTTTGGCAACACTGTCATGTATGGCCTCCTGGAAATTAAATCGAAATAGTGTTATCTATATGTGTGCCAATTTGTAGTAGCTCCCATGCATACCTTCCAAGATATCCAACATGGAGCTCAAATTTCTAGTGCGTTTTTTCAGCAGCTGGTAGCACTGACATAATTTTCAAATATGGACGTGAGATATTCCGGTATACATCTTTACTCATACTAAATTTGGTTTCGATTTCTGCAGCCGTTTAGGAGTTGATAGGGGACACACACACACAGCCAGACAGACAGAAGGCCAGACAGACAGACAGACAGACAGACAGACAGACACACATTTTCCCGGATCGATCTCATAAGTCTACTTTTTCCTAATTTTTGCAAAATGTGAAAAGTAGGCATGATCATTGAGTTCTTTTAATTTTTTTATCCCTCAGAGTGTTCATGTTAATTTTACGGACAAGTAAATTCGTCCAGTGTATTCAGACGTGGTCAATGAATCCATCTAAAATATCTCGTAACTTCAACTCCATAACTTCAATACTTCATAACTTCAATCTCATAAATTCTTAATTTCTTAGACACCCTGTGCCTTAAGCAATAACACGGATTCGTCGTTCGCACTATCTCAGTTAAATTTTCGATTTTTAGCCTACCGGTACTTTTCACATTTTATAATAAGTAGTTCCGCGAAGAACTATACATCCTATTTTCATATATCCTACTTGCGTTAATTGCCTCTATCAAGATACCAAATTTCAATTGGACTGGTGTAATAGATTCGCAGATATTGAGAACCATCTAAATGTATCGGATGGTTTCCATGTTTGATTTTGATTATGTAGCCCATAGAGTTATGTACTATTAGATGACAATTTTTGGGTAGGTTCATAATTCAAACGCTCTCTTCGATCACATGATTAATACACAAGAAATAAAAACTTAATATTTGAGTTGCGCACAGCCTCCATCTTAAAGCTATGTAAACATTTAAAGTAAATTAGATGCCAGTGCATTGCAATGTGTATAAACATTTACTGTATCATATTTCACTGCGCTCAGATGTTTATATCGCGAGAAATGTCTATTAAATGTGTCACATTCGCTTGGCCACCATGTTTGGTCTGTATTTTACAGGTTTTTGTGAGGTTCATGGCTGAACTCATAGTAGTACCCTTTACCACCGTACACATGTTCAGGGTGATATCAGTAATAGTTACGGAGGTATAGAATGCCGGTTAAATATTTCGCACTGCCACCATGTTCTATTGGTGAGACGGAATAAAATTTAAAGGGCACGGTCGAAATAGTAATAGACAAAAAATGAGGAAAACTTAGACTTATGTTATCGATCCTGGCAAATGTGTGTCTGTCTGTCCTTTTGTGGGTGCCCCCCTATCAACTCTTGAACGGCTGCAGCTATCAAAACCAAATTTGGTATGATTAATTATCTATACCTGAGTATCTCATGGACATATTTGAAAATGACATCAGTGTTACCAACAGCTGAAAAAAAGCATTTGAAATTTGAGCTCTATGTTGGATATCAAAGAAGTTATGCATGCGAACTGTTCCAAAATTAGCACACACACAGAGATAATAACGTTCCAGATTAATTTTCAGGAGTCCATATATGACAGTGTTGCCAACAAGATTCTTTGCCAACATTCGATTTCAACCAAATTTCGTATGTGCTTTGTGTTCCATAACAGATATGAACAAACGTATTATTGAGAGCCAACAGGGCTGTCAACTGTTAGTAAATGTTCTCTCTATTTTCTTTACCCCAATATCAATATATCACAAAGTATACAAACCAATAGCTCTAAACGTTGCACACGTATAGTACCTGACATCCTAAAGGTAGATTAATTTGGAATTTGGAATAACTGATACATGTCAGTGCTGCCAATAGGATTCTAAGCCAGCTGATAAGTCCAATTTAAAATACTTGTAACTATTATACTAACAAATGGATTTCCAAAATAGGGACAGTAATAGATCATAATATTTCAGATTGATTCTGAGCAACTCATACATGACATTGTTGCCAACATGATTATACGTGCGCTGATAGATCCAATGTAAAAGTTCATTTCTGATATATAGATTAATCATTGATGAAGAGTAGGATCTTTAGTTGATCACGGAACTACAGTATGTATTGTCTGGAATATGATTCTGTTTGCCCACACCAATTCTACTAACTGCAACATCATAAATTTAACTTAGCGATAGTATTACAATTTAGACAAAAGTAAGCATTAGTGATCCTATTGCCCTTGACAAAAGAAACACCAGTGTTCTCTACATTGCCTTTTTTGTTTTGTTTCTAGCTGCCATTCTTAATATAATTGGTAAATATATAATTGGTCGAGGGAGCGGCGATGGTGACACTGCCGATGCTGCTGCTGCTGATTTGGATGATGGTAAGAGTTATGCTTTGGGAGTCCAACTTGGTGGTGTTTTGGGTAGGATGTGTAAAATAGTGGTTGTCGTGATAGGTGATACCTCGCCACGGAAGTGCAAGCCATTCAAGTGCTCGCCACGGAAGTGCACAGCATTCGAGTGCTCGCCATGCAAGTCAGAGTGCTCGACATGCAAGTGCACTACGTAGTGATGATGATCAGAGCGACGACGACTCCGACGACGATAAAAACGATGACAGTGGTGCTGAGTCTTGGAGTGATGATGGTGATTCTTCCTTGGAAGATAATATTTTGTCATATATTCTGCCCTATTCCTTTAACTATAGGTTAGTGGTCTATATATTAACCACCTACTGTAAGGACACTTTATATTGTCTATGTTGCTGATGGTTGAATCTTTCAGCCGTCTACTGTACCAACAAATATTATTTTGGAAGTGTTAATATTAATATAATATAATAATAATAATAATAATAATAATAATAATAATAAATAGCCTTACAAATCCCATAAGGGCTATGGCCTCCTGCTTTGCAGGGAATTGCTCAGTTTTAACTCATCAGGTGAGCAAGTCCTGAGGAGCATTCGGGGTTATTCTTTCTGATTGGGCCTTCTATATAGATGTGCAGCTGATTAAAGATTAAGTAGATTATATTACGCTGGCATAACATTCGCTACAACAATCTTCATTTCTGAGTCTGGCGATATCAAGGCCTCAAATATCCATTAGTATTACGGAAATCATAATAGCCATCAACCAATATCTGGGAGCTTCCCATTGCCACTAAGCACAAAGCTTACCCTGTCTAAGCACTTGAACAATGACAGGAACTGCCAAGTCTTCACTCTTCAGTAAAATCTACGTATATTGAACCGTTTCAAATAGGTCTTTTTAAAATGCAATACAAAACCTTACCGGTGGAGTTTTAACATCTAGTTTGGATGCAGATACCTATACACGTTCTTTAACATCCCACAAATCATTCACTATGTTGTGCACATGTGGTCCCGGATCGAATTAACAAATGTTTCGCAAGATAGTCAAGCCTTTTGAATTCCTTGTAACAGGTGATGCAGTAAGGTTATTTTCCCTAGTGAACACGATGATTTTTCCTCAAATTAGAGCACGAGACAATGCGGTCTCATCCCTGAGTGAACGACAAAATGTTCCATTAGCTCTGTCCGCCGTGCAAATGACTTCTCACATGTGCTACAAGTGTATTACTTCACTCCAGTATGAACAACAGTGTGCTTCTTGAGGTCACCGCTCTGTGAGAAGCCTTTATTGCACACCAGAGATATGTACCGCTTTGCTGCATGTCCACTGAACGGTGTCTTTCTAGTTGATGCATTGTTTTATTGGTCACTGCATGCGAGTCTCCCTAGGTCTTTCCACTCCTGCCTCATCTTCGCTGTTCTTGTCCATTGTTTTCCTCCCCATTTTACGAACCAGTCTGCCCATCTGATTCTTTGTCTCCCAACGTTTCGTCTTCCTGTTCTTGGGTCCCACATCGTCATTTTGTACGTCCATCGGTTAGGATCTAATCTCGCTACATGTCCACCCCATCTCCATTTGAGCTGGTCTGCTGATGTCATAGCGACTTTCATGCCGGTTCTCCTTCTTAAATATTCGTTCCGTATTCTATCTCTCAATGAGACATGAAGTATCTTCCTTTCCATTTACCGTTGACATCTCTGGATCATTTGTCTTTGTTTCGATGTTAATGCCCAAGTTTGGCAACCATATAGTAACACCGGTAGAACGCATTTTTCCAGAACTTCATCCTTTAAAGTGAGTTTTTGGGTCTTGTCAGCCAGTATAAACTTTAGGGACCAAAAGCTCTTCCATGCTTGTCCTATTCTTCGTTTGACCTTTTTCTCTGAACGACTTGAAAATGGCATGTTCTGACCGAGATATACATATTCTGCAACATATTCCAGTGTTTCTCCGTTCACATTAATTGGGGCTTCTAACGCATTGGTCATCAGCTTCGTTTTCTTCGGGTTCATTGTAAGGCCCACTTCTTTACTTGTTTTGTCTAATTCTTTTATCATTTGTTCCAGCTCTTTCGCTGATTCAGCCACCAAAACAATGTCGTCTGCGAACCGAAAATGGGTTAGTCTTGTCCCATCGATTCTCATGCCATATTTTTCTTCCCAGTCTAGTTTTCTAAACTGATTTTCCAGCAAACAGGTGAATAATTTTGGTGAGAGGGGGTCTCCCTGTTTTACTCCCCTTTCTATTATGATGTTATATCCTTCTCTTTCTGTCTTTATTCTGTCTTGGTTACCGTCGTAGAGTTTGCCTAGGAGTCTAACGAACTTGTTTGGGATGCCTTGTTTTTCCAGTGCTTCTAAGACGCTTTCCTGTTCTACGGAGTCAAATGCTTTGTTGTGATCCACAAATGCTATATACACCTCTAGATTAAATTCCTGAACTTTCCCCATGAGTTGATTTATTGTTTGCAAGTGGTCTGATGTACTGAAACGCTTTCTGAATCCTGCTTGCTCTATCGGTTGCTGTTCGTCCAGTGCCTTTGTCATTCTATTGGTTAGGATCTTCATAAATAGCTTGTAGAGGTTTACAATTAGGTTGATCGGTCTGTAGTTGTTTATGTCGTCCTTGGCTCCCTTTTTGTGTAGAAGTATGATAATGCTTTGTTTCCGCTGCATTGGTATGTCTTCTGATGTGAGTATGGTATTAAATAATGTTGTGATGATTGGGATTAGGTCTTCTTCACCCCATTTTAGAAATTCATGGTAAATTCCATCTTCACCTGGGCATTTTTCGGGTTTCGTTTGTCGAATGGCTGCTCTTACTTCACTGGGTAGTATTGGAGGTGTTTCTTCCTCTGAGTTTTCTTCTGATGTATTCTGGTCCTGATGCAAGTTGGATCTTTGAGAGTTACTTGAGTATAGTGTTCTATAGAACTCTGTCGCTTGCGTCATTATCTCTTCTCTTGAGGCTTGTCTTTTTTCGTTGTTGATATTACTGAAAGTCAAATATTATCTCCTTATCTCCTTGACTTCAAGTACATGAAACAATGTTTTTAATAAGAACAATTAAAATTAAAGTTTAAAAAATTGCATGTCTCATAAAATGATAACCAAAAATAAATTAGCTCATAAAAATTAAATTTATAATTATTTTCTATTCTTAATTTTTGGAACATTAAAATGTTCAAGAAAATAAAAATTAATATTATTAATCAAAAATAGGGTAAAACAATTATAATTAAATAGTTAAAAATGATAATAAAATTAGAATTAAATATATATAAGGTTATAAAATTTAAAATTCTATTATTTTATCATATTAATTTTAAGAACTTTAATTGTTAAAGAAAACAAAAATTAAAATTAATAATAGTTAATATTAGTGTAAAACAATTTAAATTAAATTAATACAAATAAAAGATTTTCAATAATATTCTGTCCTATTAAGGGTTAACCCAGAAACGTTTCATTACGAGGCGCATCCAGAAAGTAAGTTCACCTATTTATTCTTTTTGAAGTACATAGTTATATGCAAAATTTATTGGCAACAGGTATGACATTTAAAAAAAATCCCGATATATATACATATATTATAATTGTAAAATCTGTGTGTGTGTGTGTGCGTCTGTGTGTTAGTTTGTTACCTCTTGACACTAACATGGTTGGACGGATTTGTATGAAATTTAAAAAGGAGACAGCTTTTACGCTGGGATAACATACAGGCTGCCTTTCGTTCGGAAATAAAGCATTGTTCCCGTGGAACGGGCAACATAACTGGAAAGTCACCAAAATTACTCAACTAGGACAAAATATCGAAGTTGTCGTATAAAGACAGGACAAAGCTCAATTTACGCCCCATTTTTCAAGAAACAATACTCGGTATGTCCTCACGGGACACCGCGAAAACCACCTTTTAAGGCCCTAAAACCAACAGTTTCAAAGATATTAGCAGACGACTATCTTCGCTCTGATAAACTGATGAACTAATAGCAAGTCCGTTTCCATGGCAACCATACCTCAAGGTATGACATCCGATTTCCTATATATCCCTGTATGAGGCAATGCCAATCCATTTACTATATTTTTCAAAATATCTATAAACACAATAATAACATGCTAGCGCGCCTGCCTCACATCCGGAGGCCCCGGGTTCGATTCCCGACTCCATCAGAGATTTTAGACACTGACGTGAGGGCTGCAACGGGGTGCACTCAGCTTCGTGAGAGCGATTGAGTAGCTGTCTATGCTTAACGGCCGAGGGGACACCTTGCAATGACCACGCGTCACCACAATAGTTGCAGACCAAACGGCCAGGAAGCGGTCGCATGATAGGCCTAGGCCCTAGGCTGTAGTGTCAGGGGGTAAAACAACTGGGGAAAGTGCCTTCTAATACCACCTTTAATTTTTAAACACAACCGTAGTGGCTACTTAATAGGTAGCGATATAGCTACGCACAATTTCATAAACACTGGGCTCTCAAATCCCGTATAGTTATGTAAAAAAGTCAGTCTGGTCGTTATTTCAGTATCAACGAAGCTCTGTGCCGACTATTGCCGTTTCCGTAACACTTAAGGCATCTCGCTGCCACATACCTCAATGTGCACTTACAAAATTGTGAACCAGTCCTTTTTACTGAAAAGAATTTATACGAGCAAGTATCCACTCCGGCAAAAACTACACTCACTACCTTTTCCAAAATTTACACAAGAAGACACTCAAGTTAATTATACGCCAAATCAATAATAATAATAACACACTTAAATGTGTACAATTTATAGGTTATTTGAAGTGTACATGTTTCGAAACAAGAATGGTTTCTTCTACAGCACAATTGAGAGAGAAAAAACTTATTCTAAGGAAAAACTTAAATTAAAAATGGATATCCTTACAATACGTCTTAAAAGAATAATTTTGAAAAACATTTATAAATCCTTAACATTATCTATGAAAATTTAGGCAATTATATGGTTAATCTTCCGAAAATATATGTGAAAAGTATTGTAAAAATTCCTCTTCTGAAAAATGTATTAGTTAATATGGTTCTCTGAACATAAACTGTATCTTAAAAAATAAGCTAGTAAAGCTTTAAAGTAATGTATCATGAAGTTGAAATAACACACGTATTTACGCGTTTGTACCATCTCTGGAAATGGTACAAGCTTGGACCCTACTTATAGCATCAAGTTTAGCTTTCGATGTTCATTCGGTTCTTATATGCCTTCTGTTCCGCATGCCACCTATTTCAATACGTGGTGGCGTCTCAATCTAGGAAGTTCAAACAAAATTTTAATTGTATAATAGTGTTGGAGCTTGAAAGAACAATTTTTAAAACCATCCTAAACCTCACATATCATTCCCTCTCCCTCCTTGTTGATACATGTTATGGTTTAATGGTGTTTACTAACCTCGAAAATCTTAATTCAGAGCACCAGATTAGCATCTACGTCGCTATGCCTTCAGTTCCGCGTGCCAACTATTTTGGGATATTTAATGTATTAATATTAAATATTAAACTCAAAAATATTTATAGGTCTTTCAATGTTAAACATGTGATCGTAAATCCTTAATGAGTTGAAAGATGAATAACATAAGATGAATGGAAATTATCTTAGATGTCGTGCTGGCAAAGAAACTTAAAAGAGAATCATTCTTCAAGTCTTCACAATGTCCTTCTAGGCGTTACTACAATAGCATATTTGTCCGTTTTGGCACTACTATCTTCCAATGGACTACATGTATTATATTAACTAATACATTTTTCAGAAGAGGAAATTTTACAATATTTTTCATATATATTTTCGGAAGATTAACCATATAATTGCCTAAATTTTCATAGATAATTTTAAGGATTTATAAATATTTTTCAAAATTATTCTTTTAAGACGTATTGTAAGGATATTCATTTTTAATTTAAGTTTTTCCTTAGAATAATTTCTTTCTTTCTCAATTGTGCTGAAGAAGAAACCATTGTTGTTTCGAAACATGTACACTTCAAATGATCTATAAATTGTAGACATTTAAGTGTGTTATTATTAGTATTGGTTTGGCCTATAATTAACTTGAGTGTCTTCTTATTTAATCTGCCAATACGGATCAAAACAATTTGCTATTATGGCAAATATTTTTGCTTATTAGATTTACACAATACATGATTTTTAAAGCACTCATCTGTATGTTGAGGTACAGAGATATACCACATGGAAAGATACAATAAAATGTTGGCAAATCTGAGTTCAAAGAACTGCTGTTCAGAAAAGTCCTTGTGTTAAATCTGCACAAGCTTTCGGTAGGGTATACAGGTTATGCGGCCCATGTTCGTAACATGGAATGTTTTCGTTTGACAATGCATCTACACCATGTGTGGGGGCAACGCATTTCAAAGATCTCTAAAAACACAAGAATCAAGAAATTGGGTAAAAATTTAAGGTGGGAGCGAAGATTCAAGGAGAAATAATTTCATTCTTGAGATTTGCTGATGACATCTTGTACGATACGCCAGAGGATTTGAACGGGTTTTTGAATGGTATGGACTCCGTCTTGAGGAAAGAATCCATGATGAAAATCAATAAATGTAAAACAAAGTTATTGGAATGCAGCCGAAATAAATCAAAAACCATGATCCATGATGAAAATCAATAAATGTAAAACAAAGTTATTGGAATGCAGCCGAAATAAATCAAAAACCTCTAAGGACATCAAATTGGCAGGTGAAACGCTACAGGAAGTAGGAGACTTCTGTTACTTAGGAAGAAAAATAGCCAGAGATGAACGAAGCAAAGAGGTTATAAAAAGCAGGTTGACTCAGGCAAGGAAAGCATTTCTAAAGAAAAGGAATATGTTGACATCGAATATACATTTAGGTATTAAGAAGTCATTTTTGAAAGTTTTTGTCTGGAGCGTGACACTATAAGGAAGTGAAATTTGGACTAATGGTGCAGCAGAAAACAGGAGAATTGAAGCGTTTGATATGTGGTGTTACAGGAGAATGATGCATATCAGATGGGTAGATAGGGTAACAAATGAAGAGGTATTAAGACGAGTGGGAGAGGAGAGATGTTTCTGGCGACTGCTAATGAAGAGAAGAAATTGGTTGTTAGGACACATATTAAGAAACCCAGGAATAGCAAGCTTAGTTATGGATGGGGGGTCGAGGACAAGAACTGTAGGGGTAGACCAAGGGTTAAATAGATTACCTCGGATGTAGGATGTGGTAGCTATGTAGAGATGAAACGATTAGTTCAGGGGAGGGAGGCGTGGGCGGATGCATAAATCCAGTCAAAACACTGAAGACTCAAACTACAACAATCAGGAATTTTAATTACTTAGAGAGGCATGTCAGGAAAAAGGGTTGTTGGGGAATTTCAATTCATGGGATGTCACACTGGAAGAGACTGCACATCAGCGGCCAAGGTGAGATATATTTTACTATAGGTCTATTAATAGCGGTATGATGACGTTCAAATCATCAATAAGTGTGGCAAAATTACACCCAGAATATCTTAAGGAAAAATACTCTTCATTCCCCATATTCCGATAGATTCGCCATTCCAGTATGCAAGAGTGCAGTTCCCTCTTCAAACGATATTCGCAATTTCTATTAACAAAGGGCAATAACACACACTTAACAGCAGCAGGTGTACATTTAGACAAAACCATTTTTTCCAATGGACAACGGAAGGTGGCGTGCTCGCGAGTATCCGGACAACAAAATAGGTATGTCTCAGCAGAAGATGGCAAAACAAAAAACGTAATTTTAAAATGTGTTCACATAATGTAACATCGTACCATGCTGACTTTCACAACTCTATAAAATTCCCACTTTGCTACTCATATCAATATACTGTATGTATCAGAAATCTCAGTATTAGATTGGATCCATCTGTAGCCTCGATAGCTGTAATAGAATAGACCAATTATCAGCAATAATGCATCGTCCCTATTAATAATAATATCGTCCCTATTGTCTTGATCGCAAGCGAAGCCGCGGGTACCTGCTAGTAAATTTGAAATTTCTAGTCACGTCGTTAAGCCTTAGCTGTAAAAGAGTTTGCGACTTTTCAGTCAAGCTAATGTATAACATTATCAAATTATTGTTTATGGAAACTCAAGTCAATAAAGGTAAAGTCATGTTCAAACAAAATGTATTTCTTTTAAATCTTACAGCACGGTCTATGAAAAAAAAGAGATATAGGCTAGCCTGTGGAACTCAGACTGCCGGTCAGATGTTTGTAATAAATAAAATTTAAGTATTTGTTGGCAAAATCTTTAGTCAATTATCCCTTACTAGCAGTAGTGCCCGGCTTCGCTCGGTGGATTTATTTGTTTTATGGATGATAATGAATACTACTACAGAACTGGCACAAGATATTCAATCTAACAGAAAAAGAATATATATATATATATATATATATATATATATGTATACTGCTCAAAAAAATTAAAGCACCACTTTTTTCAAAGGCCACCAAATTTGGAAAGTTGACTGCACAAGGTTGAAATCTCAGTATGACGTTTGCCCCGACGCCTACCAAGCACATGCTTCAGCACAACTCCCCAACTTGTGTAGTTTCGGGATAGCGCCCCCAAAACCAGCCCATTTTTTAAAACCGTAAATTGAAGTTTGCGAAAAACGCTGTAGGACTTGTCGCAGGTTGCCAAAGCAGTCGAAAATGAATGAGTCTTGCTCTTAAGGTTCCACAAACACGTTGAAATCGTTACATTTGACGTTTGGGCATTTTCAACCCCCTTCATCATCCCCTAAACATGGACTACCATTGGGGGCGCCTGAGAAATTACCGGATGTGTTTAACCACCTGAAAACCTGCACACCGTCCTCAGTTGCTGATTGCAGTAAGTTCATAAGGCCTCCTGCAATGTTCACCCCTCCTAACACCCTCAACTGGCAAGGGACCAAACCACCCCGTCTTGATTCACCCCTAAGGAAGGTTTAAATCGAGATTTTTATCAGTGCGGCTAATGGGGGGGTCTTCCCCTAACGTTTCAAAAGAGGACCTGCGCCTGTGTCACCACCCCTTCCCTTGCTACCCCCTTTTGTATGATTTTTCCGAATCAGGCCCTTTTTAAGGGCTGAAATGAGGTCTTAATCGCTGAATGGGCTGTAAAGGTCCTTAGAAGTAGTGGTGACACGAAATCAACCCCTTCCGATGTTTGATGGACATTCCATCCCCCAAAGTTGACATTTTTGCACCCTCAACCCTCCCTGTCTGGACGCGTAACGCGTCATGGCAGAGTTTTCAGAGTTGGATCAAAATGAAGCTTATGGCCTGAAATGGAGCCCAAAACAGCTGGTTGGATGGAAATTCATCGGTAGGGTGGGAAACGGGACCAAAAAGTTTTCAAAAAAGTTAACAGCCTCTAGTAAGTACACCAATGCATAGGCAACCCACATCACGTCATTTTTCTCCCATTGCCAAACGTTGTAACCTATTGCCGATCATAGGCAACCAACACGCACGGACGTGATGTGGGTTGCCTATGCATGGGCGTACTTACTGTAGGCTGTACACTTTTTTGAATAATTTTGGTCCCGTTTCCCAACCTACCGATGAATTTCTATCCAGCCTACTGTTTTGGGCTCCATTGCAGGCCATAAGCTTCATTTTCATCCAACTCTGAAAACTCTGCCATGACGCATTACGCGTCCAGACAGGGAGGGTTGGGGGTGCAAAAATTTCGAATTTGGGGGACGGAATGTCAATCATCGATCGGAAGGGGTTGATTTCGTGTCACCACTACTTCTAAGGACCTTTACAGCCCTTTCAACGATTAAGACGTCGTTTCAGCCCTTAAAAAGGGCGTGATTCGAAAAATCATACAAACGGGGGTTGCAGGGGAAGGGGGTGGTGACAAAGGCACAGTTCCTTTTTTGAAACGTTAGGGGAAGACCCCCCCCCCCATTAGCAGCACTGATAAACATCTCGATTAAAACCTTCCTTAGGGGTGAATCGAGAAGGGGTGGTTTGGTCCCATGCCAGTTGAGGGTGTTAGGGGGTGTGGACATTGCCGGAGGCCTTAAAAACTTACTGCAATCAGCAACTGAGGACGGTGTACAGGTTTTCAGGTGGTTAAACACACCCGGTACCTTCTCAGATGCCCCCAATGGTAGTCCATGTTTAGGGGATGATGAAGGGGGTTGAAAATGCCCAAACGTCAAATGTGACGATTTCAACGTGTTTGTGGAACCTTTAAGAGCAAGACTCATTCATTTTCGACTGCTTTGGCAACCTGCGACAAGTCCTGAAGCGTTTTTCGCAAACTTCAATTTGCGGTTTTCGAAAATGGGCTGGTTTTCGGGGTGCTACCCCGAAACTACTCAAGTTGGGAAGTTGTGCTGAAGCATATGCTTGGTAGGCGTCAGGACAAACGTCATACTGAGATTTCGAGCTTGTAGGTCAACTTTTCAAAATTTGGTGGCCTTTGAAAAAAGTGGTGCTTTAATTTTTTTGAGCAGTATATATATATATATATATATATATATAACGTTCTGTGGTCACTCTCTAAGGGTCGCAAGACCTTCACGTGGGGAGAGTGCTTGCGAGGTCTAATGATCGTTTGGGCAAAGCTGGCCGTAGCGTAGCTACTGGCAAGGCCTCCCTTGCCAGACAGGTCAAAGGTGAAGATCCAGACTAAGATGCAACCCAAGAAGGGGTCCAAAGACTCCAAAAGCAAAAGAGGAGTGAGAGTCTCAACGAAGGAGGAGGCGGAAGGGACACTTCAGGATAGGGAGGGGCAGACGAGTCTCCAAAGCCATGGTGATGGCAGCTTGTCTAGAGGTTGGATGCCTCGAGAACAATTTCCCCACCCTCTGGCAGAGGTTAGGCGTGAGGTTAACAGCCTTACCCTGTAAAAATATCTTTTTGAGAGGGACCAAACACAGAAAAAATCAGACAGATCTTTTGCACGACGACCAAAGCAAGTTAAAAGACACGCATAAGGAAAATGGACATAAAATGGCTACTTGGAATATAAGAACGATGTCACAACCAGGGAAGATGCAAGGATTTGAAAGAGATATTAATAAATTTGGATTGGATTTAAAAGCGCTACAAGAGATAAAATGGAATGGAAGAGGAAGAATTGATAAGAAAGATTTTAGTTTTATTTAATAGAGGAAGAGAACGAAGAACAGGATTATTTGGTACGGGATTTTTTGTAAATCAGAAAATAACGAAAAGTGACTAGACAAGGAGAAATGGTATATTGTTCGGCCTGTTGGCTTCAGCAAATAATTTGGTTATTAGGAGCACCTATTTCAATCATAAGAACATCCTTAAGGGCACGTGGCTGGTATCTGGAAGTGACCAGTGAACCAAATAGACCACGTCTTGGTGGGAGCAAGACACACTTCGCCTGTTATTGTTGTGCGTGCCTGCTGATGACCCAATTGTGATTCGGACCATTTCTTGGTCAAAGCTATAATAAGGCAAAAACTATCAAATGCACAGATGAAACAACAGTCAGAAATAAAGAAGTGAAACCAAGAAGCTCTGAACCATCCAAGAAAAGTAAGAAATTTTAAAAAGGAGATTAAAAGGTGACTGCAGACAACAAATGCTATGGAAATCGATAATGAATGTAAAGAAGAAATGGACAAGAAAAATGACGCAAGGAAGTTAATGTTACAAAAAGATACCAGACAAAGTAGAGAAAGATACAAGGCATATAGGAGAAAAGCAACAAAATTATGTAAAAGGAAAAAGAAGGAAATGTTAATGAGAAAGTGAGATGGAATAGAAGAGAGAAGACAACAAAACGAAGTGAAGAAATTTTACACAGATGTTAACTAGTTCAAGAATAGGTAACAACCTAGGCTTACTGGATGTAGAGACAAACAGGGGAAAATATTAGACTACGAGGATGATATTATCAATAGATGGAAGGAACATTTTGAAGAGTTATTAAATGAGAGGACTGAAGAAGAATGTGATACACATCCACAGATAATGCATGTAGAACCACATATAGAAACACCAACCATTCATGAAGTGCAGGAAGCCATTGAGAATCTAAGAAACAACAATGCCCCGGGGGAGGATGGACGAGTGAAATGTTAAAAAACTCGGGACAAGAAATTACATATGAAATATATAATATTATCGTCAAGTTATGGGAGGAAGAGAATATGCCATTTCAGTGGAACATCGGAATAATTTGTCCCTTATATAAGAATGGAGATAAGTATAATTGTGCAAATTACCCAGGAATTACATTAATGAATATCGACTATAAAGCGTTTTCCTATGTGCTATTAAAGAAGTTGCAGATCTACTATGAGGAAATAGTAGGGGAATATCAATGTGGGTTCCGCAAGAATAGAAGTACTATTGATCAAATCATTGTTGTTAGACAAGCGATGGAAAAATGTTATGAACACGACATAGATCTTCATTTATGTTTTTTGGAGACTACAGACAAGCCTTTGATAATATTGACAGGGACAGATTTTACAGATATATGGAACAGAAAGGAATTCCCGTAATGCTAATAAGATTAGTGAGAATAACCGCAGAAAATGCTAAAGCCAAATTGATTGGTGGAGGGTAAACTTGGTTCTGAATTTTCCTTGGAAAGAGGTGTACGACAGGGTGATGCCATATCTGCTTCGCTATTCAACTTGGCATTAAATAAAGTATTGGAGAAATTGGAAGGAGCAAATAATAATATAGTATATAAATCTACCCAAATATGTGCCTAAGCTGATGATGTAGTATTGATACCGAGAAGACTAGACTATTTAAAGGAGATGTTTGAAGAGATGAAGAAGGAAGGGGAAGAAATGGGTCTAAATGTGAACACGGCCAAAACAAAGTGCATGCACCTAACATCTGTTGAAAGAAGAAGAAACTGTGATAATTTATTAATTGACTCCTGCACATTTGAAAATGTTGTAAATTTTCAGTATTAGGGTGTTGTAGTTAATAATAAAGAAAAGTGAGTGAGGAAATAATTAGAAGGACCATTAATGGAAACAGAGCCGATTTTGCCAATCTGAAACTCATTAAGTCGCAAATGTTGTCGCATAAAACAAAACTCAAAATTTACAAGACCTTGATCAGACCAGTGTTAACGTTTGGCTCAGAAACATGGAATATGTTGGTTCAGGATTGCAATAAACTTAGGGTGTTTGA
Source organism: Meconema thalassinum (assembly GCA_946902985.2). Classification (NCBI taxonomy): domain Eukaryota; kingdom Metazoa; phylum Arthropoda; class Insecta; order Orthoptera; family Tettigoniidae; genus Meconema; species Meconema thalassinum. The sequence goes on from OX336395.1 coordinate 182,442,870, forward strand.
GAGGAAAATAATGCGGAGAATTTATGGTGCTTTATTGGATAGAGGAGGATGGAGGATACGAGATAATAGGGAAATAGATGAAATCCTAAAAATTGGAGACATTTTTCCATATATAGTCACAAAGACTACGATGGCTGGCCACATTGAAAGGATGGAAGTCAAAAGAACACCATTGAATATATATAAAGCCAGAATGGAATGAAGTCGACGCCCTAGGAAAAGGAATGATGGAAAGATGAAGTGCAGGTGGACTTGCAAACAATGATCGTTCGATCCTGGAGAACAGCTGTCCAAGATTGAGATCGATGAAAATGTGTGGTTGAGGAGGCCAAAGCTCACACCGGATTGTAGTGCCAGATAAAGAAGAAAGAAGAACTTTCTGTGGTGGTGGAGTTTGTACTGGGGTGGATAAGTAGCACAGTATAATGGACGTAACTTTCAGGTCATTTTCCCGTAATGATAATAATAATAATAATAATGAATAGGAAAACGGCTATTTACTAACTTCAGCACTGACACATGTAATTTACAAACGAATTTCAAAATGATTAGAAAGGGGAGTAAGTGAAATAAAAGACATTGCCCATGGCCTATATCTTATTGGCTGTTAGAAATGTAGAGACCAGTAGTATAATCTTTTATCGCATAGCGCCGTAGGAAAATAATCAGAACACTTAGGAAAACTTCGGCTGTCCCGAGCTCACAAGTAGCAATAGTATAATTTATCGCCACTTAGCGCTCAACGATCAGGTTCAGATTAAATGAAGGTAAATTTGAAAGAACTAACGCTTATTGCAGCTGATAACCTCAATGTACTGCACCAAAACCATTGCACTTATACCGAGGCATAATATTTTCATGATGATAACTGCTTTAAAGGGCCTAAGAAAACTTGTTGCAATAATTACTCTCCTGACTGCAATTTATAAGCTGCGCAAGATTTAACTATTTTCGCAATTCTGTACCAGGACACTGGTAAGGGCGACGTGATGCAGCCCGAATTGCCAGTCAACAATGCACTTATTAAATTCTCTTTCAGTTACACTACTAGGGACATGAATGGTTCTAGTGCCTTAATACGTGGTTTTCAAGTTCATTTTTTCTGTCATTTTGTATGTAGGGAATAAAGAGCGTTGTCCAAAATATCAAGTGGACAGTGTTGACAGCAGGGTTTCAAAGTGTATGTAAAATTTGGTGCAATTAGGAGAAACGGTGTAGATTGGTGATTCAGGGCCTATATGCAGGAAATGGAGTGGTCTGTCCGAAAACTAAAGTGGACATTGCCACCCACAGGGTTCTAAAGGGTAACCATACAACATGTAGTTCAGATCGGTGAAACAGTGTAGATTTGTGCCAAACGACCTAAGTGCATGGAATGGAGTGGTCTGTCAGAAATGTCAAGCAGACAGTGTTACTCGTCGGGTTCCAAAGACTAACTATGTACAATTTGGTTGAGATCAGTGAAACGGTGTAGATTTGTGCCAAAGGGCCCATATGCAGGGAATGGAGTGGTCTGTCCGAAATTCGATGCAGACAGTGTTACTCACAGGGTTCCAAAGTGTAAGTATACCAATGTGGTTTGGATCAGTGAAACGGTGTAGATTTGTGCCAAACGACCTAAATGCATGGAATGGTGTGGTCTGTCGAAATTTCAAGCAGACATTGTTACTCGCATCTTCCAAAGGTTAGGGATACACTTTTGGTTCAGACCGGTTAAAAGGTGTAGATTTGTGGCAAAAGGCCTAAATGCAGATAATGGATTAGTCCGTCTTAAATTTCATGTCAACTGTGTTACTCGCAGGTTTCTAAGGGATTAGTACACAAATTTTGGTTCAGATCGGTGAAATGGTGTAGATTTGTGCCAAAGGGCCAAAATGCAGGAGAGGTGTAGCCTTATGCTACATAGCCTAAATTATTCCTCTCGAATCTGGCTATCATATACAAAAATAATTTTTCGAATCCGACTGGTCGTTCCAGAGATTAGCGCGTTTAAACACACTAACACACTCACACACTCTTCACTTTTATTGTATTAGTATAGATTAATTAGTTACCAAAAATTTTGAGTCAATAACCATTAAGTTTTGGTATTTTTGCTAAATGTAAAATTTAAAATCTACATTCTAAAATCTAAAAACTGAAAATGTATAGTATAGAAAACGTAATTCCAAGTAGTATAAATTCTTATGCGTCTTTCTTTAATAAATAGTTACTCAAAATGTAAAGTCGTGACATTATGGATTGGTCTTTCGGAAAATCTAAAATCAAAATTTTAAAATGTAAAATCTACAATCTAAAAACAAAAATATAAATTATAAAATATAAAATATAAATAAAATATAAAATATAAAATATAAAATATAAAATATAAAATATAAAATATAATATATAAAACATGAAACATGAAACATGAAACATAAAACATAAAACATAAAACATAAAACATAAAACATAAAACATAAAACATAAAACATAAAACATAAAACATAAAACATAAGAGATAAAACAAAAAACATAAAACATAAAACATAAAATATAAAATATAAAATATAAAATATAAAATATAAATTATAAAATATAAATTATAAAACATAAAACATAAAACATAAAACATAAAGCATAAAACATAAAACATAAAACATAAAATATAATACATTAAACATAAAACATAAAACCTAAAACGTATAACATAAAACATAAATCATAAAACATAAAACATAAAGCATAAAGCATAAAACATAAAACGTAAGACACAAAACATAAAACATAAAAAATAAAACATAAAACATAAAACATAAAACATAAAACAATAAACATAAAACATAAAACAAAATATAGAACACAAAACATAAAATATAAAATATAAAATATAAAATATAAAATATAAAATATAAAATATAAAATATGAAATATAAAATATAAAATATAAAATATAAAATATAAAATATAAAATATAAAATATAAAATATAAAATATAAAAAATAAAAAATAAAATATAAAATATAAAATATAAAATATAAAATATAAAATATAAAATATAAAATATAAAATATAAAATATAAAATATAAAATATAAAACATAAAATATAAAATATAAAATATAAAATATAAAATATAAAATATAAAATATAAAATATAAAATATAAAATATAAAATATAAAATATAAAATATAAAATATAAAATATAAAATATAAAATATAAAATATAAAATATAAAATATAAAATATAAAATATAAAATATAAAATATAAAATATAAAATATAAAATATAAAATATAAAATATAAAATATAAAATATAAAATATAAAATATAAAATATAAAATATAAAATATAAAATATAAAATATAAAATATAAAATATAAAATATAAAATATAAAATATAAAATATAAAATATAAAATATAAAATATAAAATATAAAATATAAAATATAAAATATAAAATATAAAATATAAAATATAAAATATAAAATATAAAATATAAAATATAAAATATAAAATATAAAATATAAAATATAAAATATAAAATATAAAATATAAAATATAAAATATAAAATATAAAATATAAAATATAAAATATAAAATATAAAATATAAAATATAAAATATAAAATATAAAATATAAAATATAAAATATAAAATATAAAATATAAAATATAAAATATAAAATATAAAATATAAAATATAAAATTTAAAATCAAAGCAGAATGCCTCAAGTTTTGTTTTGATTATTATATTCTAGTTTTCTTGTGAATTTACACCAGAAAGACTACAAGTCTTTTATTACTGATTGTCCACTTGAACTATTCAAAAATTTGTAGGCAATGGATTGAAATTACCTGATTTTAGTATACATTTCAAAGTCAATAAAAATTCGACAAAATGGACCCAGGTCAGGTATCCCTTCAGAGTCTCCAAATTCGTAAATTTTCTATATGCATTTCCTAATGAGAAAAATTGGAAGTCCACTGGGTAGAAATAATAAAGAAAAAAGCGTTTATAGTTTAGCCATGGAAACTCAATTTTACGTGGAATCGAACCATAGGACATGACATTTCACTTAGAAAATCTCACATGCATTAACCGGGAATCGAACACAGTCCGCGTTTGTATTTGTAATCCAAGTAATAATTTGAAAAAGGAGACAAGTGTGGTCGGTCTTAAATTGTATCCCTGCTTTTCTGTATGTTTATGACATGTGAATTAACCGGAATTCTCAGCCCGGTCTACCTTAGTAAAAGGCTAACAGCTTAACCACTGTGCTACCATGCCCTCCTTTCTTAGTTTGGTTCGTTCTAGTCCTCAGAGCTGGGAATGAAGTTAAGACCTCCTGTGCGAGAGCCGAGGGTGCTCGCCACTGCAGCACGAAATGGTCAACCTTGGTTAGCTGGTAACATTAGACAACTGGAAATGATTGTTTTTCTGTTAGCGATGCATTTCTGTCACCTGCCTGCTCTCTGAGCCCTGCCGGCAAGACAGTTTAGTTTAGTTTGTTGCGAGTGCGTGTTTATTGTTAATCATAATACCCGTGTAGCTGAAACATAGGGATATATAGCTTACTAGCACCATGTACTTGAGAGTGAATCGGTCATCAGACCCATATATTTAAATATATGCCCCGTGTAATTGCACGTGTTTGTGCGTTAAATGAATGTCTAAATAATAATGACATGTGTAGAGCCTTATACACCTGCGACAAGGGTTTACTTACAGCATTTATAGTCAAATTACTGGTGTTTGTAATCATGAGCTCGTTGTTCGTAGCGTCTATCTTGTCCCAGTAACCACTGCGCTAGTTTTATCTCACATTCCATAAGTTGTGTGTGTCCCATGTATTTGTGTGTGTGCATTAGCACCATGTGCTAGCGCTATCTCACCCTCTATAGGTAGAGCGTCATCCCTTTCCCATTGCTAATGAGAGCATCCGCCCACGAGTTTTACACTTAGAACATTGGCTTGTCTTCGATTAGGTTTGGTTAGGTCAGGTTAGATTAGTTTAAGTTAACCTATAACCGCCATCTTGGATCTTTCTGATCACACCTCGTAGGTTAGGTTAGTTTAGGTTAAGTTATGTTATGCTTGGTTAAGTTATGCTATTGCCACCATCTTGATTTTTTGGCTACCCTCTTTAACCGATCAATTTAAGATAGACTGCTCGGCTACCCTCCACCACCGTTTCATGTTTAGAGTGTACTGTGGTGAGGCCTTGAGTTCTTCTTTCTTTCGCCAATGACTTCAGCTGTCATGTAATGTATTTGAATGGGCTACAATATAATTTTATAATAATAATAATAATAATAATAATAATAATAATAATAATAATAATAATAATAATAATAATAAAACATTGACAAAACCTTTATCTAATCCTGTGTTTTTTTTGGAAAATAATGTAAAATATAATGAGTTGTTCATAAAAAAGGGGGCGTCACTCCGTGTCATTTAACACCTCACATGGCGATCTACGGTCATGCGTTTGCGAAATATCTCAAAAACACGTTAATTAACTTAACTAAAACCTATGTTTTTTTTAGTAAAACTCACAAAAATTAAGAACGAGCCGTCACACGATCCTCCCCAACAAATAGGTTGCGAAATATGGGTTTGCCGGGCTGCGAGATGAGGTCACAGTGCCTACTTTAGGGTCGCGGCGTACCCTCTGCGCTAAGTAACTCCTCTATCAATAATTAGTTTAAGAAGCCGCGAAAATATTACCCTAGTCTTGTGTCCCGAAAGCCAGGTTCACTGGTATATAAATAAAATGGCTCCCTCGTGTAGTTAAGCCCTTTTGCATAACATTTTGATTAAATACATGGTCCTAGGCAATCGGGGTAATACAAGCTTTCGTTTGAGCCCGCACAAAAGTCTCCAAAGTTATTGGTTCACAAAGTATGATGAGCGGATGACCTAACTGTTTGTTAAAATTCGGGTAAATTTATAAAATAAGCGCTTCATAGCAAAAACAGCGTCACCCCGAGTCCTAGGACGCCTCATATGTACAAATCCGATTATTGGTTTATATAATCACAGGTCGATGGCCTTGCGGTTTTGTGTTGTATGGACAAACTCATGTGCCACATAAAAGGGGATTTGCACCGCGTAAAAGGACACCTGACATGCATATGTACGATTATCGGTTTGCGACATATCACAGGAAAAAAAGATGACCTTGCAGTTTTGGGTTATTTGAGTAAATGAGTGTGCCATAGGAAAGAAGGGAAAATATACCCTTAATATGACTCGTTATATAACCCACTGCCTCTCTAATAAATAGTTCAGTCGGTCGCGGTACATGTTTTAACGCTCGCGGCGTCCGCTGTACCCTGATTAACTAATCTATCAATAATTAGTTTAAAAAGCCCGCCCAAGTCTTATCCCTAGTCACGTGTCGAGAAAGCTTACAATCGCGAATAAATAAAATGAGTCCCTCTTGTAGTTATGCTCTATGGCATCACATTTTGGTTAAATCCATGACAAGCTTTCGTTTGAGCCCACACAAAAGACCCTAGCGTTTTTGGTTCAAATAATATAATGGGCGGATGACCTAGTTGTTTGTAAAATTTTGGTTAAATCTGTACAATAACCGTGGCATAGCAGAGAGAGGGTCACCCCGAGTACTACGACATGTCACACGCCCAAATCCGATCATTGGTTCACTTCATATCGGCAAGAAACAAATGCCAGGTATAGTCAGCTTCCAAAAAAATGTCTGCGTTTAGTTTGTCACTGCTCAACTACTCCTACGTTTTTGTTTTGTCCTAGGGACATGGGACTTGATTTAGGGGCTAGAGGGGTAAAGACCTTTGGTTTAAATCCAACACACTACTCTCTAAATTTTCTAGTTTCGGAAATATAGACTACTTTCCACATTGAATTATTTTAGAAAAAATCTAAAAGATACCCTTTTTTGTTTTCAGGATAACGGGTATAAAGACCTTTCGTTTGAGCCATAACTAAAGATTCAGCGATGAATAGGTTGGGGAATATAGCCTACATTCCAAATATAGTTATTCTTCTTTTTAATATGTAAGTTCTCCTTAGGAAAGTGGGCATCACCCCGAGTCCTTTGACACCTCATATGTTCATACCCGATTATTGTTTCACCAGATATCCGCTAAACTCGGGCCGCGCAGGCGTGTGCAGTCACTATATGTAAAAACACAGGTTAGCGCGTTTAAATACCTGTTGCTCCACTATTTCCAATGGTTACATTTCTGCAGAAATGCACATTTGATCCACTTCCTCAGAACCTAATCGAGGACCTTACATGCAAAAGCCTATAAGTCCAATATCTGACATTTTTACGCGGTATACGCCACTAGCAGAAGTACCCATTCTTCGAACGGTCTTCGGTATTAATAACCAGACGTAATCAATTGAGATACTGTTGCAATGGTTAGAGGCTTGGAACCTGTTTTTCGACAAAGAAAAATGATTAGTTAAAATATGCTCTGAAACTAAATTTACCTAAAGTGTACTTCCTGACGTGAAAATAAAATTGAAAACCTCGTAGACGAAACGCAATACACGTCAAATAAAACTGACCTTCACTGTTGTGCCAAGTCCCCATCCAGAGGAAGACCCCTTTAATAATTTATAAAGGCTTGTGGCGCATGAAAATTCAGGTTTTTTAGCCTCCAATGGCCCAAATTCCAAAAAGAAAGAAGAAAAAAACTATTACTTTTCAGGAATTTTTGAAAATTATGTTTCTGTTTGGAGATATAATATACCTTCTGTACGACACATCGCAAATTTAAGTCGTGTGAAAAAATCTAGGGTACCCCTTGACCCCCTTAAGCACATTGATGAATTTTACAGTTTTAGTTGATTCCGTAATAACCTTATAACCATTTGCAAACATTCACAAGAATTTAATAAATGCAGTGGCTTTACTTCTTGCAGAAATAGATGGAAAGTTGGAGGTCACATTTTGAGATACTGTTATCATGGTTACTGGCTTGCATTCCTTCATTAGTTTATTAAATTCAATTAGTTTTCTGGCAATATCTCAGAAACTGTTGGTTTTAGAGATTTAAAATGTAGTTTTCGGGGGCCCTTTACGGCTATTTAGGGCCCCCGAGTTTGGTTTCTCACATTGAGGGGCTGAAAATGAGCTTTGTCTCGCCCTTCTACGCCTATTTCAGCGAGTATTTTAAGGAGGTAGGCCCCCATTTATGAGAGGTACAGAGATGAGTTATATCAATGATTAGTGTCGTGCCTCTGAAGGATACATGTACGGAATTTTAAGTTGATCCCCCCTGCCGTTCTCGAGTTTTAAGGTAACAACTTTGTCCACACACAGGCAAAACAGACAGATAGACAAAAAAATTATTTTCGCGCGCATCCGTCATGAAACAGACTAAAACACGTAAATAACGCAAATTTCCGTAGAAATTCAGAAAAAACAGACAAAAATTCATTTTTTATATAGAGAGATTATGTGAGCAATTGAGGATTCCTTGGTTATATTTTATTAGTCATAAGCAAAACCCGCAATTTTATGTTACAAATGTATGCAGAAATTTCAGTTTCAAGCAATAATTGCCAAGTCCATCCGGTTATGGCAAATCCACAGAAGCCAATGAAACAGCTCATCCTTCGCACTGGACATAGTTTATGTTTTTATTCTGCATAGGTTTTGTTTCACAGTATCAGGTCGTACGATAAGTACAAATTGTAATACAGAGGCACGTCTTTCTCAATTTCTGAAAATTTTGTCAATGTGGACTGGGCGTCATTTGCATGTAAGATCCTAAATTGAAGTAGAGAGTTGAAATTTTCACCATGTGTTTATTAGTGTCTGTTGATTAGTATGTTAATGTTTCTGTTCCAGGAATAACTAGCATAGGACTCATCAAGCATTTAATAGGTAAGCCAACAAGTACACATGTAGGGGAACACGGGGTAATTGCAGCATGGGTTAATTGTGCGGCTAAGAAGCCAAGGGAGGAGCCTACGTGGCTTAGGCAGAAGCATGCCTGCCTCTCACCACTGGGTCCGTGGTTGAAATCACGGTCAATGTGGAGGCAGACAGATTTTTCTCCGGGTACTCCAGTTTTCCCTGTCACAATTTCATTCCAGCAACACCTTCCCCTATCACTTCATTTCACTTGTCATTCATTTAATTACTCCCCCAAGGGAGTGCGACAGGCTTCGGAAGCCGGCACAGTTCATAATCTCACCGATATATGGGGGCTTCATTCATTCCATTCTCCGCCCCGGTTGGTCGACTGGAAGCAGTCTGTGGATTTTCATAAAAGCCAAGGGAGAAAATTGATATCTGATAAGCATGGAAAATCACCCTTAAAGGCATATCTTTTAATGGGTGATGTACCTCCTTGAGGTAAGAATTTTGGATTTTTTGGCGTTTTTTTTTTCAATGGTTATCATGTGTTCTTCAAAGTGTGAAAATTTAAAAATGATATTAACACTGGATGTACATAAATAATTACTAAATATATATCATCCAAAAGGAACTTCCACTTCCACCGAAAGCTTCAAATGTTTCTTTCCACAACTTACATTTTCCAGTATTTATGTTCCTTTTTCTCGGAAACTACTTGGTGCGATTGCATGAAATTTCCAGGGCCTCTTCAATACATATTCTCAGTGCTTTTGCTCGGCAATTCATTCAAACAGAACGGTAGTTATTGATTTATGGCTCATAAACCCCTCCAATTTTAGTACAAAAATTCCCAAATCTAAAAAATAAATATTTTCATAAATATGGTACTGTTTTAGAGCTAAGCGCTCATCAACAGGCCATACGATAACAACATGGGAACTAAAGGAATTCCTCCATGGCTTACAGAGAAAAAGGAATATTTTGTTGTTTATTTTGTTTTTGAAAAATTCTTAATAACCTATGGATAGAGACCCCGATTTTTGGTGATATAAAAAGGCTTCAAAGTGGGGAAATAAAGTGTTGAATGCGGTGAAATTGATAACTATGTAGACGGAAAACGGAGATGGTTTAATAATGAACACTATAGAAACGTTTGGAGGAATAAGAAACAAATTCATCTCATTAAGATTATTATTATTAATAGGCTACTATTACTTTCGAAATAACTAAAACTCGAATGAATTTGTATTTAATTTCTAACCTAACATTTATTTCAACAAATAATATTCTCCATGGTTACAATAGTGTTTTCCTCACTAATTCGAGAAACTTATCTTGTGCACACGTATAAGCAGATTTCTGGAGTTGGACCAATCAATCTCAGGAAGGGACTTCGTTATACGGTATCGTAATGAAAATGAAAATCCACAGCCTGATTCCAGTCTTCAATCGGGTCAGGAATGGATTGAATGAAGCTCCCATCTAGCGGCGAGGATATGGACTGTGCCGGCTGCCGAGGCCTGACGCACTCCTCTTGGGCAATGATTAAAGGAATGACAGATGAAATGAAATGATAGGGGAGACTGTTGCAGGAATGAAATTTTGACAGGGAAAACCGGAGTACCCGGAGAAAAACCTGTCTGCCTCTGTTTTGTCCAGCACAGATCTCACATGGAGTGACCGGGATTTGAACCACGGACCCAGCGGTGAGAGGCCGGCGTGCAGCCGCCTAAGCCACGGAGGCTTTCCGTATCTTAATAAACACTTATAATTACGATTTATTATTTTCTATCAAACGATTGATAGTGGAACTATTTATATTAATTTTGAAATAAATATTTATTTAAATTATCTTATTTGCAGCATTTCGTTGGTATTTAGCATTTTAGAGAGAAAATAACATAAATGGCAAAACACCTTTATTTCGCGATATTTCGCGACTTCTATACCGACAAAAATTGTATGTTTGGTGTAAATATACTTTTGTGATATGATATATATACTTGCTGAGATATTTCGCCGATATCGTTAAAACTAAGAATCCGGGACTCTATACTTATAGAATATGCTCTATTTTCAATCTATATATTTAAAATCTAAGGTGAGCACTCTGACGAAAGCTCTTGGCCTGTAAATTTGCAGAGTGTCATTAAAATAAACAAATATGCTACAGTATATTTTTAGCCTACTTTTCACAATTCGCAGAAATGAGGAAAAAGTAGACTTATGAGATCGATCCGGGCAAATGTGTGTCTGTCTGTCATGCCGTCTGTCTGCCTGTCTCTCTGGCTGTGTGTGTGTATGTGTCCCTATCAACCCCTAAACGGCTGCAGCAATCGAAACAAAATTTGGTAGGAGTAAAGATTTGTACCTGAATATTTCAATGCCGTATTTGAAAATAATGTCACTGCTACCAAATGCTGAAAAATCGCAATTGAATTTTGAGCACCATGTTGGATATCTTAGAAGGTATGAATGGGAGCTATTTCAGAATTGGCACACTTATAGAGGATAATATTTTGGTTTAATTTCCAGGAGGTCATACATGGCAGTGTTGCCATAATGATTCGAGGTCTGCTGATAGGCCCAATTTTTAAATGCATATAACGTCTACACTACCAATTGGAATTCCACCAAATTTCGTATGTGCTATGTGCACATAAACAGATATAACTGAGCGTAGTCTTAAGAACCACCACGGCTGCCAGCTGTTAATAAAAGCTATCAATTTCGTTTATCCAAATACCAATATATCAGAAAGTATGCAAGCCGACAGCTTTAAACTATGCACACGTATAGTACCTGACATTCTATATTAATTTGGAGTAATTTATATACGGCAGTGCTACTAACATGATTCTAAGCCTGCTGAGAGGTCCAACTTGAAATACATGTAACGTCTATACTATCATTTGGATTTCAACCACATTTCGTATGTGCTATGTGTACCATAACGGATATGACTATGCGTATTCTTAAGAGCAACCAAGACTGCCAACTGTTAATAAATGCTGTCTCTCTTTTTGTTGCACTAATATCAATATATCTGAAAGTATGCAAGCCAATAGCTCTAAACTTTGCACACGTATAGTACCTAGCATTCTAGATTAATTTGGAGTAACTAATATACGTCAGTGCTGCCAACTTGATTCTAAACCTGCTGATAGTTCCAATTTTAAAATGCGTGTAACTTCTATACTAACTAATGGACTTCTTTGAAAATTGGCACAACAATAGCTCATATTATTTTAGATTAATTCTGAGCAATACATGCATGACATTGTTGCCAACATTATCTTACGCGCGCTATTAGATCCAATGTTTAACTGCATGTAACGCCCATGCTATCCATTGTACATCAACCAAATTTTGTATTCTGTATCTTAAGAGACGGAACTATGAATATATTCAGTTACCAGAGCTGCCAACTGTAGTGCTCTATTAGGTTACATTATGCCAGGTATACAGTATTTTGAACTAATTAGAAATTTCGATGTTCAAAACTTAATTTCGTCATAATTCTAGATAGATCCATATAGATTAATCATTGGCATGAACCTTAAATTTTAAGAAAAGTAGGCTCTTTAGTTCGTCACGGATATTCTTGCTTTAAATGAATATAGAAATATGCAGGATTCTTGCCGCTCACGCAAGTGCACAATCGCCTTGGCTCATAAAAGAGATGGCGGTTGGAAGTTCACCTTATATATTTTAAAACACTAAGCTGATTTTTGTTACCACGTGATTGTGGGGACGGTAGAACCGATTCATTCGTAGAGCAATCTGACGAAATTTCTAGGCCTGTAGATTTGCAGAGTGTCCTTAAAATAAACAAATATGTTACAGAATAGTTTTAAGTTAATGAACAAAAATTCAGAATCCTTGCCAGTCACGCATGCGCACAATCAATTTCCCTCATGACAGTCATGGCGTTTACAAGTCCATCGCGTTTCAATTTGATAGTTATAAGAATTATGAAGGAAGGGAAAACAATGTTTATGATGTTTCCAGGATATAGGCCTATAAGGAAGGAAGATTGCAATTTTACGTGACCGTTATTCTCGAGAACTTAAGCCACGAGAGCTCTTTTTACGTGGAATCCGAACCACAGGATATGGCATTTCACTTTCAAAAATCTCACTTGCTTTGACCGGGAATCGAACCCGGTCCACCCCGGTGAGAGGCCAACAGCTTTACCGCTGCGCCACCATACCCCCATGATATAGGCCTATACTGGAATAGAATTATAGGCTACATCACGGAAAATATTGAAATACGTAAACTGACAGTTGAGTGTGTATGATGTTTAACTAACTTAATATTGCATGCCCCTACCAGGGATTCAGTAGCTCAGGTGACAGCGTCGAAGACTTTCAATTTTCACATCACGCAATGGAAGTTGTTCGAATCCCACCTCCGACATGTTTCTATTTCCATATTTTTAGCCTATTTTTATTTTATGAAAAAAAAATAGGCTTATGAGATCACCTTTTGTCCGTGTGTGTGTGTGTCCCTAATAACGTCTAAACGGATGAAAAGATTTCAATGAAACTCCGTAATTGTATAGCACCATATTGGCCGACCCCGACCGTGTCTTCAATTTATTTTACGTGTCACCAATCCAACATGGCGGCTATGTGACTTTCGAAAATCTGGTAACTACAAAACCAACATGGCGGCCAAGCGAATTTGCGAACTTTAAATAGACGTTTCTCGCGATTTAACCAACGAAACGCAATTACTCTTGGTACAGTATATGTCTATACACATTGTAATGCACCGACATATAACTTCGTTCAATTGATTATATAACCTCTAGATGGCGGCTGTGCGAATTATTTCACCGGCATTCCGTATCTCCGAAACTGTTACGGATATCACCCTGAAACTTTGTACAGAGATAAAGGGCACTACTGGAGGTTCATCTATGAGGCTTTCAAAAACCTGTTAACTACAAAACGAACATGGCGTCAGAGCGAATTTGAAATATTTAAATAGACTTAACTCGCGATTTAATTATCCAAACGCAATGAAACTTCGTACAGCAAATGTTTATACACATTGTAATGCATTGGTATCTAATTTAGTTCAATTGTTTACATAACCTCAAGAAGGCGGCTGTGTGAATTTTAAAATTAAGTTTTTATTTCTTGTGTCGTAATCATGCAATCGAAGTGAAAGTTTGTATAATGAAACTACGCAATCATTTTCTTTTAATGGTACATAACTCTATGGCCTATACATGAACAATCCATCATGGCGACCATCCGAAATATTTGGACGGTTCTCAGTATCTAAGAATCTATTTCAACAATCAACCTGATTGTTTTATGTTCATAGGGGCTTTGAACATAAGTTCACCTATAGGACTTTCAGTAACCTGGTGAGCACAAATCAAACATGGCGGCGACGCGAATTATAAATATTTAAATGGACATTTCTCGCAATTTTACCTTCCGAGTGCAGTGAAACGAGGTACATTATATGCTTATACAAATGTTAATCCACTGGCATCTAATTTATTTCAATTGTTTTCATAACCACTACATGGCAGCTGTGCGAAATGTTAAAATCTCGTTTTTACTTCTTGTGTCCAAATCATGCGATTGAAGTTTGAATACTACACGTACACAATAATCTTCATTTAACAATGCATAACTCTTGGAAATACATATATAAAAATCCAACATGGCGTACATCCGAAATATTTAGTCGGTTCTCATTATCTATGAATCTATTACAGCAATCAAACTGAAATTTTGTATGTTGATAGTGGCAATTAACATAATTAGGATATATGGAAATAGGCTTTAGTTCTTCACAGTTCTTAGTTCTTCTTCTTTCTTGGTATTGCTATTCCATTGTCAAATATATTTTACCTTTAGCATTTCCGTAAACTATGGAATTCGGCGCGTTTTACGTTGCCATCTTATCTATTTAAAACACTTAGGTGATGTTTGTTACCTTGAGATTCAGAAAACTGCTTAACCGATTGGCTCGTAAGGCATTCTATCGAAAGTTCTTGGCATGTAGATTAGCAGAGTGTCTTTAAAAGGAAAATATATGTTAGGTTATATTTTCAAATGATTAAAGAAGAATATATTATTTGTGGCGATTGCGCGTGGGCTTAATGGTGTTCTTTCACGAGAGAAATGGCGGATAAAATATCCACCGCATCGTAGTGTGATCTTTGTTTATGAGAATTGAAAAGTGGGAAAATATAGCTTATAATGTTCTCACGATATTGTGCCCGTTAGAAAAGGATTTCGGGGAGCCACTGGTTTCAAATGGCCCTTCACATATCCTCCTCCTCTCGGCTCACGTCCGTCACGATCAAGGTCCGTTGTTACAGTCCTCGAAAAAATGGCATCTCGTCTTTCTTCTGGCTTCTAGAACAAAGCGCCTACCTCCATAATGGCGCGTAACCAAGACTTGGACATGAATATAATTAATTCTGTCTTCGGGCGTTCATTACCATAGGAAAACAATTCCTGTTAATTCATTAAATAATTATATCGAATTATTTCCAGTCTTCAATTCCTTATAAATGCTTTAATTAGCATAATCGCTAAAATAAATAATATTCAATTTCTAAATTCGCCCATTGGTTCTTCCAATCACGTGATCTGCCCTTACCAACAAGCATTCTCTTTCCTCTCGTAATGCCTGTAGTCTATCTCATAGGATGACCCAATCAATTCAACCCTTTCAATAAGGTGACCACTTTCACCTAACAAGCTTCTCATTGGACAATACCTTTTCACTACAATTCTTTTTTGCAATACCAGTCCAATGTTTATTTTCCAATCTCATTCAAATGACCCCTTCCCTTTGGTTAAATTTCATATATGACTCTGGCATATCACTTATCACGAAGTCGGGTACAGTACGGTCGTAATTTGGTGTGGGCCGTTAAATTAGGAAACGAACTTCTAATGAGCACCAAGTCGTCTACATGCAGGGTTCCACGGAAACGTTGCCTCCTCAGTCGTCGCAAGCACTTCTGTGCTTGTCTTGCCATACGCTCTCTAACTTCCGCTATTTTGGTAGCATGCGATGGTTGGATGCCGGGTGGTACAGTAAAGATGTTATGCCACGCTCTCTGTGGTCTCCTGTTAAAATGTAATTTGGCTGGAGTATTTCTAGTGCTTTCATGTTGAGTGTTGTTTATACATTGTGCCGCAAAATAAGGACCTCGGTCCATTTCCAGTGTTGGTCTGGACAGTACAGGCTGCAATATTAGGACAATTCTGCCATGAATCTCACTGAAGTGTAGCTTTTCGGGTGTCTGAAGGAGGATAAGACATGTCCAATACCCAGTTCATGCTTAGATTCTGAAAGTTCTATGGATGTAAATTGCGAACCATGACCTCTGAACAAAAATTGAGGGTTTTCAGCCTCCGGCATTAGGCTACTTGTTTATTTTTCTCTGAATTACTTGCTTGGATATAGCATTAAATATTAGGTAAATACGTCTAGCGTTACCACTAGAAATCGGTTACCTCGCATAGACTTTGGAATTGGACCTAATATATCCAGGGCGTAAAGTTCCTTTGGTTCTATCGGAAGTATAGGTCTTGGCATCTCCTTTAACAACTGGAAATTATATTTGTTCCTTGGCATGGACCACATACTCCTAAACATTTTCTCACAGACCTTCCCATGTCTGTCCAGGTAAATGTCTCCCTGATGGCTGCCAACATTTTATCGGTTCCGGAGTGTCCTGAGGTTAGATGTGCCAAATCCAAAATTAACCTCTGATACCTCGGAGGTACAGTCACACGTAACTGAGTGTGGTCCTCATCAACAAACTTGTACAATAGGCCTTGATATATTATATGGTCGTCTGCAATCCAGTAAGCCTTTAATTAATCAGGATCTTGAGCATCTATTCTCTTTCCAGAAATCTGACGATAAATCGGAGTTCGCGGTCTTGCTTCTTTCCTTCTGCCAGGAGTCTTAATCTTCTCAGGTGTTCTGTACATCCTCCCACGATGTCCTTGGAATAAATAGGTCGTTCCGAATTACGGCTGAGAACATCGGCTAAAATATTCTCCTTGGCTAGATGATGAACAATTGTAAGGTCAAATTGTTGAATAAATAGAGTCCAGCGCGTGATGCGGTCGTTTGCCAGTCTTGTTCGCAGAAGAAAGGTAAGTGCATGATGATCTGTCCTCACAAGGATCCTCTGGCCCCATAACAATTTTCACCAATATTCGAGAGCGGAAACCTCAGATAGACCCTCAAGTTCGGTGGTAAAGTAATTTTGTTCATGTGGACGTAACCTCCTACCGAGAAATGCTATGTAATGGCGATTCTCTGGGTCTTCCTGTAACAAAATAGCCCTAATACCAAAGGTAGATGAATCCGTTTCGAGAATGAAGTTACATGAATAGTCGGGGTATTCTAACGTAATACTCTTGCTCATCATGGTCTTTGCTTTCACAAAAGCGGCGTCACATGCCTCGCTCCATCCCCACTTAGAGTTCTTTCGGAGGAGATTTTGAAGTGGTGCTACAGTTTCGGAGTGTGCAGGACAATGTGAGCTAAAAAATTGGCAAATACAGAGGAATAGACTCACATGTTTAATTTTTGTTGGTTTAGGGAACTGCGAAATCGCTTGAATTTTGGCAGGAATAGGGTGGTATCCATCGCAATCAACGAATTTAATTTCGGGTCGAAAAAAATTGCATTTGGCCATGTTGACCTTCAAGTTCGCTATAGGAAGGTTTTCGAAGATAAGACGCAAAGTGTCCAAGTGTTCCACTTCCGTCTCTGATGCGATGATAATGTCATCTATGTACAATATTACCTTCTCCTTTAGCTCGGGAGTCAAGTTAACGGCCAATGCTCTAATCAATGCTGCTCCCGCAATTTTTATCCCAAATGGTAACTTGCAGAACACGTAGGTCGTCTGCCCGCAGAGATATCCGGTGTATTTCCTCGTGGCTTGAGAAATGTTAATGTGATGATGAAATGAAACTATATCAATCGTAGTGAACAGAGTCTTCCCCTCAAATCTTTGCAAGATGACTCGAATCGTTGGAGCTCTGACGTGTTCTGGAGCGAGCCTATCATTTAAGGAACGTGCGTCTAGACTCAGCCGCAGATTTCCATCGGTCTTCACTAGAGTGGCAAGTGGGTTCAGATAAGACTAAAGGAATTACTTAAATAATTCTAGCCTTCTCCATTTCAAGAATTTTCCTCGCGGCTTCCTCCAAATATTTCTCAGCGATTGATTAAATTTTCTGTTGGTGGGGCGATTCATCCTGGACAAGCAAGTCATACTTGAAATTGGCAATTTCCCCAGGAGTGGTGTCGAAAATATCACGATATTTACTCAATAATGCATCTAATTGTGGCCTTAAATATAGCGGCAAGTGTGCATGCAAAGCCTCCTCGATTTCAAGGTAATTAGTAATAGGCATCTCTTCTAATGCTTCAGTCAGAGTGTACATCAGTGTGATATTTCCATGGCCTGTTGCTCCGAATGGAATAGTGTTTGAGTCTCGCAATTGTACTCTATTGGATTTTAAATCAATTATACCCTTATATCGGCGTATGAAATCAGCTCCTGAAATAGCTGCATGACAAACGTTATTCATGACCTAGAATTTAATGAGTATATTCATGGCCACCAAATAATAACAAACAGGACAGTTGAACTCTGCTCATCGCCGTGTGGTATGGGGTTATTCCCCGTACTTAAACATTTGAGACAGGTTATTCACACAATTTTCCTGCACTTCTCAATTGATAATAGAGTTTGCCAGACACCACGCTAACCATGGCCCCAGTATCCTCTAATATTTTTACAAAAATGTTATTAATATGGGCCACGATGACAGGAAACTCCATCAATCGCGTACCGTCAGTCGTTCGTCGTTCGTCGATAAGGTCCGCCACCACTAGTTCCCATTGTAGTACATCTGTCACAACATAATGGTTTTCAATAGTTGACGCTTCTACCGTAAAATAGGCATTCTTTTATTCCTTGATGAGTCCCTGAAGACTCCTGTCTATCCCGCTCATCTTCTCCGTTATCAAGGTGTCTCCTCTCTTCTGACATCCTAGCTAACTCTCCTTCTCCTCTCCGGTTTCTTAATTCACGTATGCATTGGCGACTCTCCTCTGCTTTTCCATGCCAATCATTGTCATTCTGGTATCGTGGATCGTTCTCCCGACGATATCCTCCGCTGTACCTGTAATCCCTCCTAATATTGCCGGTAGGTTGATTAGGGCTATCACGTGGTTGACTTCTGTATCCACGGTTATAATTGTTGTGGTTGTTACAGGAATTACGGCGATTGCCTGCGTAGTTGTTCCCATGATCTCGGTATCGGTTTTGGTTGTATCACTTATTTATGTTATCGTGCTGACGATTCCTCCTGTATGGCGTATATCCTCTTCTATGATATCCACGGAAGTCTCTACTTCTATCCGGTCCTTCCTGATTTCTGTTATAACCAGTTCGCTGTTCTTCAATCGGTTTCGGCGTCTGCACCATCCTGTCAACAGAAGTAAGATATACGTCACTTGTCTCCGCACGATGTCGAGTTGTAGGAGCAAACTGTTCGTGGCTACTATCCAGTCTCCTGAAGATGTCATCACATTGTAAGAAAGTATTGGCACCAGGTGCTATCAACAACCCCTGCACCTCCATGGGATATTGTCGTCTGATAGTCTGCACCAATTCAAGCTAGGATAAAGGTGGTTGTAGGCATTGCAGCTTTGATAACTGGCTATCAAAGTACGTAGGATATTTAGTAGTTTGTGTACTCGCGTACCTCTTATATTGTACATCTCTGCCCTAATATCTTGTTGCCGTTCTGTAGACCAATATGTCTTTAAAAATGCTCCGTTAAACGTGGTAGTAGTCGAATGAATACCTAAAAGCTTTAAACCAAGTTAACGGACTATTCTCTAAGTACTTTTCTATTATGCGTAGCTCTCGATCAGGTGTGACCATAGTCTCTTTCATGTATGCCTCAAGTTTTCTTAAAAATTCGATAGTAGTAGAAGAATTCGAATTATTAAATTTGACCGGACGATCTTCGGGACTACGTAAATAAACAATGTTGGAATAAGGTGATTGGCTATAATTTGGCATAGCGTTAAAGTTACGTGTGGTGAACTTGAATGGTGTCCGAAACGGATTGAGGTTTTTATTTTCCTTCGGGACACTAGTTCTTTCTTCTCCCGGTGTAGTAGTAGTAGGTTTTTCTTCAGCTCTACCAGTTTTCAGCAATTTAGTCATGCACTCCTCCAACTCCGAGTAATTGGCTGTGACATTCAGTTGTTTATTATTTATAGCATTTACCTGCAAATCAATGCGCTCAATTTGGCCTCGAATGCACGTACCAAATTCCTTCTGTTTCTCCTCGACTTCCTCAATGTATTCGTCAATTGCTTTTCGAACGATTTGGTTCGATCTGTCATTACTTTCACGAGTTTCTTCCTGAACTGCCCTTATTTCTTTACGTACATATTCGTTGACTTCCGTTTAACCTCCTCTAATACTATTGAATATTGCTGCGCAATCCTCCTTCAGTTTGCCACTAACCTGCTTAATGTTTTCACTAATCTCGTGTATAGCTGTCATGTTAACATTTACTTCCGCCTTCACGTTCTTCATATTTTTCACCACGCGCTTTAAATTCAAATGCACTGCCACAGCGATCTCCCGCGTCAGTCACAGTCCAGTGTTCACGACTGTGACGTCAGCCTTCAATAATCCGACATAAGTATTTATCTCTTCCATCCGCTGTTCCATGGTGTCAATATTCTTGCTAACCATTTCCCTCACATAAGCTATTGCCGTTCTAATTCTTTCAATGCTTTTGCTCATTTCGGTTTGCACATTATCTAATTTCTTGTAGATGTCGGATCTGTTTACTCGAACTTCCGCTTTTACTCCTTAAAAGTGTGCCTGATATTCGGTTCTGTAAGTTTCTATTTGCGCTCGTAAAGCATCACTAACCGTTTTAATGCTAGCTGTGATATCTTTCTTAACATCGGCTATATTTGTTTTAAGGTCAGTATTATTATGTGCTATATCTGCCCTAATATTGGCGCTAATATCATTCCCAGTCTGTAACATCTCTTCCCTGGCAGTATTACTGTTCTCCGTCAAATCGGCTCTAACATCAGCCACATCTGCCCTAACATCAGCCCTGACATGATTCACATCTGCCCTAACATTATTCACACTGCCCTAACATCAGCCATATCTGTTCTGATATTATTCAAGTCAGCCCTAATATTGTCCATGGTCACTTGCAAATTTTGCTGGCAAGTTTGCCAACAACTCGTCCGTCTGTGGCCCGGACATGTTAATATAATCAATGAGAGAATAGGGGGAACTACCAACACCAAAAACATGCATTGGAGGGTAATATGGGTTTGAACCAATAGAAAACCTGTTATTTCCTTAATTAATTCAGCGATAACTGCTGGACCTCTGATTTAAAAAAAATTACAACACAGACAACAACAAACAAACTACATTTTCTCAAGAAAATCAAGATCAAATCCTCAACTGAATATCACTAACAAGTGCCACCTAGCCTCCTGGTCTTAACCCTGGAATGAGAGACACATGTAGCTACCCAATCACCAGTACGAAATTTCAGCTCATCACTGACCTGTTGGATTGCTATCGAAAATCAAAACAGAAACCCTCACACAAAAACGAATCATGCTAGATCGTACTCTCAAATCGATCCTTCCACGTTCGGCGCCTGAGAAATTATAATATTATATGTGCCCGATAGACAAGGATTTCGGGGAGCTACTGGATTCAAATGGCCCTTCCAAGATCCTCCTCCAACCAACACACAAGTATGGGGAACGACACATTCATGCACTGGTTCAGCACAAAAGACTGCTCTCGGGGGTGTCAGGAATTGATGGGGTTCTATTCTTAACCAGCCCAGAGGAATGCATCGGCATAAAAACTATGCAAGAAATAGGCCAGTCTTGAGTTAATACCCAATGAATTCATTTATTCAAGAACAGATCCCTAGCCTTTTATGAGAGATGTCAAACGGCTAGTCCGTACTAATCTGCCCTGAAATAAAGATAAAAAAGTTCTAACTGTGAATTTGATTTAAACCTCACATGATCCTCAATACAAGATATTGAACTCATCAAAGTTTCATCGCAATCGGATGAATGGCATATGAACGCATACGGGAATTTGATTAAACGATTCGCGCGCTGTCACTCATTTGTTGAATCTACTTGCGCGCCACCCATTGAAAAACAGATTTACTTATTTATACACCTTCCCAGGACTGTACTCAACTCACTAAAGTTTTATCACAACCGCATGAACAGTATATGAACGCAAACAGGATTTTGTTGAAACGATACACGCGCTGTAGCACATTAGTTGAATCTACTCGTGCGCTACCAATTGTAAAATGGATTTACTAAATCAGAAATCTTCGCGGGAGTGGAAACAACATTTCACCAAATTTCATTGCAATCCAATGAATGGTATATGAGCGCATACGGAGTTTTTACTAAACGATACGCGCACCGTTACTCATTTGTTAAATCTACTGGTGCACTACCTATTGTAAAAAGGATTTACTAAGTCACAAACCTTTCCTGGAGTGTGCACAACAATTCACCAAAGTTTCATAACAATCGGATGAATGGTATATGAACGCATACGGTACTTTTTTAAAGATTCGCGTGCCGCCATTCATTTGTTGAATCTACTTGTGTGGCACCCATTGAAAATTGGATTTACTAATTTATACACCTTCGCAGGACAGTACTCAACTCACTAAAGTTTTATTACAATCGGATGAATGGTATATGAACGCATACGGGACTTGGTTGAAACGATTCACGCGCTGTCGCTCATAAGTTGAATCTACTCGTGCGCTACCAATTGAAAATGGATTTACTAACTCAGAAATCTTCGCGGGAGTGGAAAAAACATTTCACCAAATTTCATTGCAATCACATGAATGGTATATGAACGCATACGAGTTTTTTTCTAAACGATACGTGCGCCGTTACTCATTTGTTAAATCTACTCGTGCACTACCTATTGTAAAAAGTATTTACTAAGTCACAAGCCTTTCCTGGAGTGTGCACAACAATTCACCAAAGTTTCATAACAATCGGATGAATGGTATATGAACGCTTACGGGACATTTTTTAAAAGATTCGCGTGCCGTCACTCATTTGTTGAATCTACTTGTGTGGCACCCATTGAAAAACGGATTTACTAATTTATACACCTTCGCAGGACTGTACTCAACTCACTAAAGTTTTATCACAATCGGATGAATGGTATATGAACGCATACGGGACTTGGTTGAAACGATTCACGCGCTGTCGCTCATTAGTTGAATCTACTCGTGCGCTACCTATTGTAAAAAGTATTTACTAAGTCACAAACCTTTCCTGGAGTGTGCACAACAATTCACCAAAGTTTCATAACAATCGGATGAATGGTGTATGAACGCATACGGGACATTTTTTAAAAGATTCGCGTGCCGTCACTCATTTGTTGAATCTACTTGTGTGGCACACATTGAAAAACGGATTTACTAATTTATACACCTTCGCAGGACTGTACTCAACTCACTAAAGTTTTATCACAATCGGATGAATGGTATATGAACGCATACGGGACTTGGTTGAAACGATTCACGCGCTGTCGCTCATTAGTTGAATCTACTCGTGCGATACCAATTGTAAAATGGATTTACTATATCAGAAATCTTCGCGGGAGTAGAAACAACATTTCACCAAACTTCATTGCAATCACATGAATGGTATATGAACTCATACGGAGTTTTTTTTAAACGATACGCGCGCTGTTACCCATTTGTTGAATCTACTCGTGCACTACCTACTGTAAAAAGGATTCCAAAGTCACAAACATTTCCTGGAGTGTGCACAACAATTCACTAAAGTTTCATAACAATCGGATGAATGGTATATGAACGCATACAGGACTTTGCTTAAACGATTCGCGTGCCGTCGCTCATTTGTTGAATCTACTTGTGCGATACCTATTGTAAAGTGGATTTACTAAATCAGACACGTTCCCTGAAGTGTACACAACGTATCACTCAAGTTTCATCGCTATCGGACGGATGGTATACGAACGCAAACGGGACTTTGTTGAAACGCTTTGCGGTCTTCCCTCATTTGTTGAATCAACTTGTGCGCCACCTATTGTAAAATGGATATACTAAGCCTGAAACGTTCCCTACAGTGTACACAACAATTCACCCAAGTTTAGTCGCTATCGGAAGAATGGTATATGAACGCGTACGGGGCTTTGTTGTAACGCTTCACGCGTCGTTGCTCATTTGTTGAATCTACTGGTGCGCTACCTATTATAACATGGATTTACTAAGAAAGAAACCTTGCCTGTAGTGTACACAATCTCTCACCCCAGTGTCATCGCTATTGGACGAATGGTATGTGAACGCATACAGGAGTTTTTGAAATGCTTCTCCCGTCGTCGCTCATTTGTTGAATCTACTCGTGCACTACCAATTGTTAAGTGGATTTACTAAGCCAGAAACCTTCCCTGAAGTGTACAGAACTTCTCACCCAAGTTTCATCGCAATGAAATGAATGGTATATGAACACATGTGGGACATTTTTGAAACAAACGCACGCCATTTTGTTGGAACTACTCGCGCGCTATTTATTGTGAATTGGATTTACTACGCCTATCACTTTTCCGAGACTGTGCACAACAACTTACCAAAATTTGATCGCAATCGGATGAATTGTATATGAACGCATCACCATTACGCATTTGTTTAAACTACTCGCACGTTATCTATTGTGAAATGGATTAACTATGCCTAAGGACACCCCGAAAGTGTGTACAACAACTCACCAAAATTTGATCGCAATCGGATGAATAGTTTATGAACGCATAAAAGACGAACAGACAGACATTCCTTTATATATATATTATCTGAAATTAAACTAAAATAAACGAGAAGCAATTATTATTAAATAAAAATCAAAACTATGCACAACTATGCACAATTTTTCTAACAAAAAAGTTAAACTAATGACAATACACGTATTAAATCAGGTAAGCACTGCTATAGTTTGTGCAATTGGCACAGCCTTTCTGCACGATTTGCCACTCCTTGTGCCAATTTGCCATGAGTGTGTGGACATGTGGGTAAAGTAAAGAAAAGAAAAGAATGGCCTGCAAATGCTATGGCAATCATAGAAATTACCACGACTTACGTTGCTACCAATCTGATGTGTGGACTATTGTTATCACGTCACCAATTGGCCGACGTCTAAAAATTTGTCAGGAAGAGTGTCAAAAATATATCAAAAGTAACGACGCTCATCGATTTCTAAGTTCGGTCCACCAAAATATACTTGGTTTAGCATTCAGTTGTTATTTAATATCAGGGAATTATTAATGCGTGATTTAAAATCATAAAAACCCTTTCAATTGATTATTAATTTCTTTTTTTTTATATTTTTATACCTCAGAGTGTTCATGTTATTTATACGGACCATTACATTCGTCCAGTGTATTCATGCGTGGTCAATGAATCCATCTAAGATATCTCGTAACTTCAACTCCATAACTTCAATTTCATAACTTCTTAATTTCTTAGACACCCTGTGTCTTCAACAATAACACGGTTTCGTCAATCCAATAACCAACGATCAACACGACATATGAGTTCATTGTTGCTGGAAACATATGGGAGTTCCATCCTTCAGAACATCACCTCATTATAACATCTATCACAAGATTACAATAGTGTGGATCCCTGATTTATACACATTGTGGTAACAAAAATAACCAAGTTTATTATATCAGCTATCAGCTGTTCCGAGGCAAATATAATTTTGTGTTGAACTCATTAAACAGTGCAATAAAACTGTTTCAAATGCTTCTTTATAATTCATTGTCCAACTAGCGATACTTCGCTTCCAAGTCTTACTCAGTTCAGAAGTCGTGATATCAAAGGAAAAACTGTACACAATAAGTTCATTTGTCTTATTCAAGCGGATAACGGACCTCGCTTGTATGTGATATAACTGAGGAATTCCACCGCCTTGTAGATTCAATTAGTACCATTGCATGAGCTTCACATGGCAGTGTAGCCTAACTACTTCCTACAATATTCATAGCCTTGACCTGCCTGCCAGCTGGAAACTCGTTTCATTTATTATGTGTGGCTCACGATCAACTAATCGTTTGCCTGTTAAAAAATGATACGCTTGTTACAACACTATCGCCTGCTTGGCGTGTATAAAACTTTGTAGAATATGGTATATTGGCTTTCACGGCCGGTGAATTAAAACTCAGCAATTCTTCTAGGTTTGTGCCGTGTCTTGTGTGGGGTTTCGCCTAGGATACCAAGCCGGCGGTGAAAGCCAATATACCATCTTTTTGGAAGCCTTCATAGGGAAGTTATGGTTGCTTGAGCTTTTAGTTCTCGCAGTCAAGTAGTGCAGTTGCACTCTATATAAAGGGAGGTAACGCGCAGTTCTTTACTCCTGTGGAGGTCCGGGCGGGGACACCAAGAGCCCGCCGATGAGCCGGCTTGGTGTCCTAGGCGAAACCCCACACAAGACACGGCACAAACCTAGAAGAATTGCTGAGTTTTAATTCACCGGCCGTGAAAGCCAATATACCATCTTTTTGGAAGCCTTCATAGAGTGGTTATGGCTGCTTGAGCTTTTAGTTCTCGCAGTCAAGGAGTGCAGTTGCACTCTATATAAAGGGAGGTAACGCGCAGTTCGTTACTCCTGTGGGGGTCCGGGCGGGGACATCAAGAGCCCGCCGATGAGCCAGCTTGGTGTCCTAGGCGAAACCCCACACAAGATACGGCACAAACATAAAAGAATTGCTGAGCTTTGTAGAATAACTAAACAAATCCACATTTCTTCTTAATAATAAAGTCCTACTTAGATTGTGCATTATGAAACCTTCTATAACTAATCTACGGTTCCAACCCATTACATAAATTTATTGAAACATTGGTTCCCTTACTGGACGCTGCATGTCGCGGTTCGAGACTCGGATTGAGATGGCTAGTGATCTCATATAATAGCTTATATCACCTCCACATGGCTTATAATTGTCGATCTATTATTAATTTCACCCACAGCATTTTGGCTTAGCACATCTTCCTTCCTTTGGTAAAGTAGTCGTATTTATCCATAGCCATTGTGATTTGGAATATTGTGGACTCCATGTTAACTTATTAGTGGGACAGGGGTTTTCACTGCTTTTACGTTACATTTTTTAATCAATTCTGCACTGATTTTAAGATGCGGTTATCAAAATTGCCCATGAACTTCCGCAACTGCTTCTGCAATATCGCTTATACAATATGCTCACATGAATACTGGCACTGGCGTATTGCAACGATTAACACGTGGCCACTGTTTAAAGTACAAGAATTATTACAGCTCAAATTTGCTATCTGCGTTCCTCTAGGGTGCATTCAGTGCTGTTCGTATGATACTGCGCCTACTTCAGATCATCTCAGAGTAAAATTGCCAAATTGAACTGCGCTATCGTGGGCAATATGTCAGTTAAATTTTCGATTTTTAGCCTACCGGAACTTCCACATTTTATAATAAGTAGTTCCGTGCAGAACTATACAGCCTGTTTCCATATATCCTACTTACGTTAATTGCCTCTAGTAACATACCCAATTTCAATTGGACTGGTGTAATGGTTTCGTAGATATTGAGAACCGTCTAAATATTTCGGATAGTTGCCATGTTGGATTTTGATTATGTAGGCAGTAGAATTATGTACAATGAGATGACGTTTTTGGGTAGGTTCATTATTCCAACGTTCACTTCGATCACAAGATTAATACAAAAGAAATAAGAACTTAATTTTTAAATTGAGCACATCCTCCATCTTTAGGTTATGTGAACAATTAAATTAGATGCCAGTGCATTACAATGTGTATAAACATTTACTGTACCATATTTTACTGCGCTCAGATGTTTAAATCTCGAGAAATGTTTATTAAATTTTTCACATTCGCTTGGCCACCAGGATTGGTTTGAATTTTACAGGTTTTTGGAAGGTTCATGGCTGAACTCCTAGTAGTACCCTTTAACACCGTATAGATTTTCAGGGTTGATATCAGTAATAGTTTCGGAGGTATGGATTGCCGGTGAAATATTTTGCACTCACGCCAGGTTGGATTGGTGTGACGAAGAAAAATTTGAAGGGCACGGTCGGGTTCGGCCGAAATAGTAATGGGCTAAAAATGAGGAAAACGTAGACTTGTGATATCGACCTGGGCAAATGTGTGTCTGTCTGTCCTTCTGTGTGTGCATCCCTATCAACTCTTAAACGGCCGCAGCTATCAAATCCAAATTTGGTATGATTAATGATCTATACCTGAGTATCTCACAGACATATTTTAAAATGATATCAGTGCTACCAACTGCTGAAAAATCACAATTGAAATTTGAGCTCTATGTTGGATATCAAAGAAGTTATGCATGCGAACTGTTCCAAAATTAGCACACACACAGAGATAATAACGTTCCAGATTAATTTTCAGGAGTCCATATATGACAGTGTTGCCAACAGGGTTCTAAACCTGCATTCGATTTCAACCAAATTTCGTATGTGCTTTGTGTACCATAACAGATATGAACAAACGTATCATTGAGAGCCAGCAGTCAGAGTATACATCAGTGTGTTATTTCCATGGCCTGTTGCTCCCAATGGAATAGTGCTTGAGTCTCGCAATTGTACTGTATTGGATTTTAAATCAATTATACCCTCATATCGGCGTATGAAATCAGCTCCCGAAATAGCTGCATGACAAACGTTATTCATGATCTAGAATTCATGAGTATATTCATGGCCACCAATTGATAACAAACAGGACAGTTGAACTCTGCACCTCACCGTGTGGCCTGGGTTTATTCCCCGTACTTAAGCATTTGAGACAGGTTATTCACACAATTTTCCTGCACTTCTCAATTGATAATTCGCCAGATACCACGCAAACCATGGCCCCAGGATCCACTAATATATTAACAGAAATATTATTAATATGGGCCGCGATGACAGGCAAATCTGTCAATCGCGTACCATCAGTCGTTCGTCGTTCGTCGATAAGGTCCGCCGCCACTGGTTCCCATTGTAGTACATCTGTCACTACATAATGGTTTTCATTAGTTGGCGCTTCTTCCGTAAAATTGGCATTCTTTTATTCCTTGTTGAGTCCTTGAAGACTCCTGACTATCCCGCTCATCTTCTCCGTTATCAAAGTGTCTCCTCTATTCTGACTTCCTAGCTAACTCTCCTTCTCCTGTCCGGTCTCTTAACTCACGTATGTATTGGTGACTCTCCTCTGCTCTTCCATGCCAAACATTGTTATTCTGGTATCGTCGATCGTTCTCCCGACGATATCCTCCGCTGTACCTGTAATTCCTCCTAATATTGCCGGTAGGTTGATTAGGGTTATCACGTGGTTGACTTCTGTATCCACGGTTATAATTGTTGTGGTTGTTACAGCAATTACGGCGATTGCCTGCGTAATTGTTCCCTAGATCTTGGTATCGGTTTTGGTTGTATCTCTTATTTATGTTATCGTACTGACGATTTCTCCCATATGCCGTATATTCTCTTCTATGATATCCACCGAACTCTCTACTTCTATCCGGTCCTTCCTGATTTCTCTTATAACCAGTTCGCTGTTCATCAATCGGTTTCGGTGACTGCTCCATCCTGTCAACTGAAGTAAAATTTACGTCATTTGTCTCCGCACGATGTCGAGTTGTAGGAGCAAACTGTTCGTAGCTACTATCCAGTCTCCTGAAGATGTCATCACATTGTAAGAAAGTATTGGCCCCAGGTGCTATCAACAACCCCTGCACCTCCATGGGATATTGTCGTCTGACAGTCTGCACCAATTCAAGCTCGGATAAAGGTGGTTGTAGGCATTGCAGCTTTGATAACTGGCTTTCAAAGTACGTAGGATATTTAATAGTTAGTGTACTTGCGTACCTCTTATTGTACATCCCTGCCCTAATATTTCGTTGCCGTTCAGTAGACCAATCTGTCTTTAAGAATGCATCGTTAATGCGTAGTAATAATCGAATGAATACCTAAAAGCTTGAAACCAAGTTAACGGACTATTCTCTAAGTACTTTTCTATTATGCGTAGCTCTCGATCAGGTGTGACCATAGTCTCATTCATGTAAGCCTCAAGATTTCTTAGAAATTCGATAGTAGTCTTAGCATTCGAAATATTAAATTTGACCGGACGATCTTCGTGACTACGTAAATAAACAATGTTGGAATAAGGTGATTGGCTATAGTTTGGCATAGCGTTAACGTTAGGTGTGGTGAACTTGAATGGTGTCCGAAATGGATTGAGGTTTGTATTTTCATTCGGGGCACTAGATCGTTCTTCTCCCGGTGTAGTAGTAGTAGGTTTTCTTCAGGTCTACCAGTTTTCAGCAATTTAGTCATGCACTCCTCCAACTCTGAGCAATTGGGTGTGACATTCAGTTGTTTATTATATATAGCATTTACCTTTAAATCAATGCGCTCACTTTTGCCTCGAATGCAAGTACCAAATTACTTCTGTTTCTCCTCGCTCTCCTCAATGTATTCGTCAATTGCTTTTCGAACAGATTGGTTCGATCTGTCAATACTTTCACGAGATTCTTCCTGAACTGCCCTTATTTCTTTACGTACAGATTCGTTGACTTCCGTATAATGTCCTCTAATACCATTGATTATTGCTGAGCAATCACCCTTCAGATTGCCATTTTCCTGCTTAATGTTTTCACTAATCTCGTGTATAGCTGTGATGTTAGCATTTACTTCCGCCCTCACGTTTTTCATATTTTCCACCACTTTCTTTAAATTCAAATGCACTGCCACAGCGATCTCCCACGTCAGGACTGTGACGTCAGCCTTCAATACTCCGACATAAGTATTTATCACTTCCATCCGCTGTTCCATGGTGTCAATATTCTTGCTAACCATTTCCCTCACATTAGCTATTGCTGTTCTCATACTTTCAATGCTTTCGCTCATTTCGGTTAGCACGTTATCTAATTTCTAGTTGAAGTCGGATCTGTTTACTCGAACTTCCGCTTTTACTCCTTCCAAGTGGGCCTGATATTCGGTTCTGTAAGTTTCTATTTGCGCTCGTAAAGCATCACTAACCGGTTCAATGCTAGCTGTGATATCTTTCTTAACATCGGCTATATTTGTTTTAAGGTCAGTGTTATTCTGTGCTATATCTGCCCTAATATTGGCGCTAATATTATTCCCAGTCTGTAACATCTCTGCCCTGGCAGTATTACTGTTCTCCGTCATATCATCTCTAACATCAGCCACATCTGCCCTAACATCAGCCCTGACATGATTCACATCTGCCCTAACATTATTCACATCTGCCCTAACATCAGCCATATCTGTTCTGACATTATTCAAGTCAGCCCTCAACTTGTCCATGGTCACTTGCAAATTTTGCAACAGGTTTGTCAAGTTTGCCAACAACTCGTCCGTCTCCGGCCCTGACATGTTAATATATTCAATGAGAGAATAGGGGGACCTACAAACATCAAAAACATGCATTGGAGAGTAATATGGGTTTGAACAAATAGAAAACCTGTTATTTCCTTAATAAATTCAGCGATAACTGCTGGACCTCTGATCTAATAATAATTACAACACAGATAAAAACAAACAAACTAAATTTTCTCAAGAAAATCAAGATGAAATCCTCAACTCAATATCACTAACAAGTGCCACCTAGCCTCCTGGTCTTAACCCTGGAATGAGAGAGCCATGCAGCTACCCAATCACCAGTACGAAATCTCAGCTCGTCACTGACCTGTTGGATTACTATCGAAAATCAAAAGAGAAACCATCACACAAAAAACGAATCATGCTTGATCGTACTCTCAAATCGATCCTTCCACGTTCGGTGCCAGAGAAATTATAATACTATATGTGCCCGATAGACAAGGATTTCGGGGAGCCACCGGATTCAAATGGACCTTCCAAGATCCTTCTCCAACCAACACACAAGTATGGGGAACGACACATTCATGGACTGGTTCAGCACAAAAGACTGCTCTAGGGGGTGTCGGGAATTGATGAGGTTCTATTCTTAACCAGCCCAGAGGAATGCATCGGCATAAAAACTAAGCAAGAATTAGGCCAGTCTTGAGCTAAAACCCAATGAATTCATTTATTCAAGAACAGATCCCTAGCCTATTATGAGAGATGTCAAACGGCTAGTCCGTACAAATCTGCTCTGAAATAAAGATAAAAAAGTCCTAACTGTGAATTTGATTTAAACCTCTCATGATCCTGAATACAAAATATTAAACGATAGCAAACTAATAGCAGCATGACACGTAAAATTAACCCTAGAGCAATTACATCGAAAATGATTATGGGAGGGAGCGACATCAATGAACTTAAAGCAAAGCAAGACATTTACTTGTTTACAAATACTAGAATTCATTTACATTTACAAGCAAGGAACAAATATCTACGTTATGACGGTATCATCCCCAACTTTTACATTTATCTTTAATTATCCGAAATTAAACTAAAATAAACGAGAAGCGTTTATTATTAAATAAAAATCAAAACTATGCACAATTGTTCTAACAAAAAAAGTTAAACTACTGACAACACACGTATTTAAATTAGGTAAGCACTCCTATAGTTTATGCAATTGACACAGCCTTCCTGCGCGATTTGCCACTCTTTGTGTCAATCTGTCGTGAGTGTGTGGACATGTGGATAAAGAAAAGAAAAGAAAAGAAAAGGAAAGAAAAGAAAATAAAATAAAAGAAAAGAAAAGAAAAGAAAAGAAAAGAAAAGAAAAGAAAAGGAAAGGAAAGGAAAGGAAAGGAAAGGAAAGAAAAGAAAAGAAAAGAAAAGAAAAGAATGGCCTGTAATGCTATGGCATTCATAGAAATTACCACGACTCACGTTGCTACCAATCTGATGTGTGGACTATTGTTATCACGTCACCAAAATATGTCAGGAAGAGTGTCAAAAATGTATCAAAAGTAACGACGCTCATCGATTTCTAAGTTCGGTCCACCAAAATATACTAGGTTTAGCATTCAATTGTTATTTAATATCAGGGAATTATTATTGCGTGATTTAAAATCATAAAAATCCTGTCACTTGATTATTAAATTCTATTTTTATATTTTTTATACCTCAGAGTGTTCATGTTATTTATACGGACCATTACATTCGTCCAGAGTATTCATGCGTGGTCAATGAATCCATCTAAGATATCTCGTAACTTCAACTGCATAACTTCAATTTCATAACTTCTTAATTTTTTAGACACCCTGTGTCTTCAACAATAACACGGATTCGTGAATCCAATAACCAACGGTCAACACGACATATAAGTTCATTGTTGCCGGATACATATGGGGGTTCCATCCTTCAGGACATCACCTCATTATAACATCTATCACAAGATTACAATAGTGTGGATCCCCGATTTATACACATTGTGGTAATAAAAATAACCAAGTTTATTATAACAGCTATCAACTGTTCCGAGGAAAATATTATCATGTGTTCCACTCAATAAACAGAGCAATAAAACTGTTTCAAATGCTAGTATAGTTCATGTAATTTATGTGAGACCTCCTTTATAATTAATTGTCCAACTAGCGATACTTCGCTTCCAAGTCTTACTCAGTTCTGAAGTCGTGATATCAAAGGAAAAACTGTACACATTAAGTTCATTTGTCTTATTCAAGCGAATAACGGGACCTGTGTTGTATGTGATATAACTGAGGTATGCCACCGCATTCTAGATTCAATTAGTACCATTGCATGAGGTTCACATGGCAGTGTAGCCTAATAACTTCCTACAATATTCATAGCCTTGACCTGCCAGCCAGCTGGAAACTCGTTTTATTTATTATGTGTGGCTCACAAGCAACTAATCGTTTGCCTGTTAAAAATGATACGCTTGTTACAACACTATCCCCTGCTTGGCGTGTATAAAACTTTGTAGATTTACTAAACAAATACACACTTAATAATAAAGTCCTACTTGGATTGTGCATGATGAAACCTTCTATAACTAATCGACGGTTCCAACCCTTTACATACATTTATTGAAACACAAGCTGCACCCGGCATGCGTTGCAATGCCAATCAAAGAAAGTGTGGCGTTGAAATTCTGTTTTTTGAAGTGCTTTTGGATACACAACATGTTTTTCAATTTCCGTTAACTGCCCCTATGCTATCGTAAAATGGATTTTCTAATTTAGAATCAATCGTGGGAGCGTGCACAACAACTTTCAAAAGTTTCATCGCAAGCGGATGAATGGTATATGAACGTATACGGGATTTTGTTTGAACGATTCGTGCGCTGTCACTCATTTGTTGATTCTACTCGTACGCTACCTATTGAGAAATGAATTTGCTAAGTCGAAACCCTACCCTGGCGTGTACACAATAACTCATCAAGGTTTCATCACAATCGAAGAAGGTTATATGAACGCATAGGGGATTTTGTTGAAACGCTTCGCGCGTCGTCACCCATTTGTTGAATCTACTCGTGCGCTACCTACTGTAAAATGTATTTACTAAGTTAGAAACCGTCACGTAAGTGTCCACAACATCTCACCCAAGTTTCATTGCTATCGGACTAATGGGATATGAAGACATAGGGGAGTGTATTGAAACGCTCCGCGTGTCGTCGTTCATTTGTCGAATCTACTCGTGTGCTACCTACTGTGAAATGTATTTACTAAGCCAGAAACCTTCCTTGGAGTGTCCACCATATTTAACCCAAGTTTCACCGCTAACGGCAGAATGGTATATGACCTTATACGGGACTTTGTTGAAACGCTTCGCGCGTCGTCCCTCATTTGTTGAATCTACTTGTGCGCTGCCTGTTGTATAGTGGATTTACTAAGCCAGAAACCTTCCATGAAGTGTACACAACATCTCACCCAAGTTTCATAGCTATCGGACGAATTGTATATGAATGCATACGGGACATGGTTGAAACACTTCGCGTGACGTCGCTCATTTGTTGATTCTACTCTTGCGCTACTTATTGTAATATGGATGTACTCAGCCAGAAACCTTCCCTGGAGTGTACACAACATATCACCCAAGTTTCATCGCAATCGGATGAATGGTATGTGAACGTATACGGGACGTTGTCGAAACGCTTCGCGCGTAGTCACTCATTTGTTGAATCTAAACGTGCGCTTCGTATTGTAAAATGGATTAACTAAGCCAGAAACCTTTCCTGGAGTGTACACAACAATTCACCAAATATTTATCACTGTCAGACGAATAGTATATGACCTTATACGGGACTTTGTTGAAACGCTTCGCGTGTCATCGCTCATTTGTTGAATCTACTGCTGCGCTACGTATTGTAAAATGGATGTACTAAGCCAGAAACCTTCCCTGGAGTGTACACAACAGCTCACCCAAGTTTCATCGCTATCGGACGAATGGTATATGAACGCATACGTGACTTTGTTGAAATGCTTCGCGCGTCGTAGCTCATTGCGCTGCCTATTGTAAAGTGGATTTACTAAGCCAGAAAATTTCCCTGAAGTGTACACAACATTTTACGCAAGTTTCATAGCTATCGGACGAATGGTATATGAATGCATACGGGACTTTTTTGAAACACTTTGCGTGTCGTCGCTCATTTGTTGAATCTACTCGTGCGCTATCTACTGTGAAATGTATTCACTAATTTTGAAACCTTCACGTAAGTGTATACAACATCTCACCCAAGTTTCATCGCTATCGGACGAATGGTATATGAACACATACTGGACTTGTTTGAAACGCTTCGCGCATCGTCACTCATTTGTTGAATCTACGCGTGCGCTACCTATTGTAAAATGGATTTACTAAGTCAGAAACCTTCCTTGGAGTGTACTCAACAACTCACCCAAGTTTCATCGCAATCGGATGAATGGTATATGAACGCATAGGAGACATACATACCCACAAACTTTCACGTTACATTGATTTTTATATATATAGATTGGTTCCCTTACTGGACGCTGCATGTCGCGGTTCGAGACTCGGTTTGAGATGGTTAGCGATCTCATATAACAGCTATATCACCTCCACATGGCTTATGCTTGACGATCCATTGTTAATTTCCCCCACATCATTTTGGCTTAGCACATCTTCCTTTCCTTTTTGGTAAAGTAGTCGTATTTATCCATAGCCATTGTGATTTGGAATATTGTGGACTCCATGTTAACCAATTTGTGGGACAGGGGTTTTCACTGCTTCTACGCTGCACCTTTTAATCAATTCTGCACGGAATTTAAGATGTGGTTATCAAAATTGCCCATGAACTTCCGCAACTTCTTCTACAATATCGCTTGTGCGATATGCTCACACGAATACTGACACTGGCTTATTACAACGGCTAAACTTATGGTCACAGTTTATAGTACAAGAATTATTACAGCTCAAATTTGCAATTATAATAATATCCGTAGCACTTTTTAATAATGTTTCACAGTTATTAAATATCACTGTTCTCTTAAATTACACTCACAAAATGTACATTACCAATGTACGTGAATTTTCCGCCATTCGTTCGACGAATTAACTCAGTCATGCTATTACCAATTTAACTAATTGTACGAAAACGATTACAATACGGCTTTTAATACGCTTACAAATACAGTTTTACCAATTTCCACTGCTATTCAAGCAGGGACGCTTTATAATTTCTTGACAACTGTCGGATTTCAACGTGGCACTTAGTAAAATATATCCTCACGCAAAGAATGCGTCTGTCTCCTCGAGACGCTCGACTAGAAGTGTGTGTGTGCAGTCGGTGGAACTGACATCTAGCCTCGCGTACCGCACAAAATCCACGTTTCACCCTTCTGCGATGTAATAAATGTTTTTAATATTACCAAAAATTCATAATTAATTGATAATTATTTTCAGGGTGTCCAAAACATGTATACATTTTCCATAATAGAATTTTGCTCGATTATTATTTCCCAGTGAGTTCAAAGAGTCTGCATTCCATTAGGAGGCATTCAGTGCTGTTCCAATGATACAGTGCCTAATTCAGAACATCTCACCGTACAATTGCCAAATTGAACTGCGCTATCGTTCGCACTATCTCAGTTAAATTTTCGATTTTTAGCCTACCGGAACTTTTCACATTTTATAATAAGTAGTTCCGTGAAGAACTATACAGCCTATTTTCATATATCCTACTTACGTTAATTGCCTCTATCAAGATACCAAATTTCAATTGGACTGGTGTAATAGATTCGCAGATATTGAGAACCTTCTAAATATTTCGGATGGTTTCCATGTTGGATTTTGATTATGTAGCCCATAGATTTATGTACTATTAGATGACGATTTTTGTGTAGGTTCATAATTCAAACGTTCACTTCGATCACATGATTAATGCACAAGAAATAAAAACTTAATTTTTAAATTGTTCACAGCCTCCATCTTTAGGCTATGTAAACATTGAAACTAAATTAGATGCCAGTGCATTGCAATGTGTATAAACATTAACTGTATCATATTTCACTGCGCTCAGATGTGTAAATCGCGAGAAATGTCTATTAAATGTATCACATTCTCTTGGCCACCATATTTGTTTGGTATTTTACAGGTTTTTGGGAGGTTCATGGCTGAACTCCTAGTAGTACCCTTCACCACCGTACACATGTTCAGGGTGATATCCGTAATAGTTACGGAGGTATAGAATGCCGTTGAAATATTTCGCACTGCCGCCATATTGTATTGGTGAGACAGAATAAAATTTAAAGGGCACGGTCGAAATAGTAATAGACTAAAAATGAGGAAAACTTAGACTTATGTTATCGATCCTGTAAAATGTGTGTCTGTCTGTCCTTCTGTGTGTTCCCCCCTATCAACTCTTAAACGGCTGCAGCTATCAAAACTAAATTTGGTATTATTAATGATCTATACCTGAGTATCTCAAGGACATATTTGAAAATGACATCAGTGCTACCAACTGCTGAAAAATCGCATCTGAAATTTGAGCTCTATGTTGGATATCAAATAAGTTATGCATGCGAACTGTTCCAAACTTAGCACACACACAGAGTTAATAACGTTCCCGATTAATTTCCAGGAGTCCATATATGACAGTGTTGCCAACAAGTTTCTTTGCTTGCATTCGATTTCAACCAAATTTCGTATGTGCTTTGAGTTCCATAACGGATATGAACAAGCGTATTATTGAGAGCCAGCAGGGCTGCCAACGGTTAGTAAATATTCTCTCTATTTTCTTTACCCCAATATCAATATATCACAAAGTATACAAGCCAATAGCTCTAAAGGTTGCACACGTATAGTACCTGACATTCTAAAGGTAGATTATTTGGAATTTGGAATAACTGATACATGTCAGTGCTGCCAATAGGATTCTAAGCCTGATGATAACTCCAATTTAAAAATACTTGTAACTATTATACTAACAAATGGATTTCCAAAATAGGGACAATAATAGATCATAATATTTCAGATTGATTCTGAGCAACACATACATTACATTGTTGCCAACATGATTTTACGTGCGCTGATAGTTCCGATGTAAAAGTTCATTTCTGATATATAGATTAATCATTGATGAAAAGTAGGATCTTAAGTTCATCACGGAACTACAGTATGTATTGTTCGGAACATGATCCTGTTGGCCCACACCAATTCTATTAACTGCAACATTATAATTTTAAGTTAGCGATAGAAATACAATTTAGACAAAAGTAAGCATTTGTGTTCCTATTGCCCTTGACAAAAAACACCAGTGTTCTCTCCACACAAAAGAAAAAACCGGAGTGACCAGATTAGGCGGTTTTCAAAGGTTTAAATGATGGGACACACTAGCCTGGCGGGGTATACTAGTCTTTGAAAGTCTGAAATACGAAGATTTTGGATAACTTGAAATCAGTGGTCAATATTTAGCGCGCTCTAGTGGCCAAACGAAAAATGCTAGCGAGCTGGTTCTAGTCTTATTTTTGAGTATATTTTATCAGCCTTATTTTATCTCTAGGATGCGTCATTTCGGAGCTATAAGCGAAAAAACTAAAATAACTTCTGATAATTTATGATTTATCGCCATTTTTATGGTGAAATCTAGTCGCTAACTGTATTTTCAGATTCAACACCTCAAAAAACAAAATATAGATCCGTCGAGGATACATCTTCAGCAATTATTTCCTGATCGACTACTTTTCGTCATCAAATGACTGAACTATTGTTTTTTTTTCTAGATGCTTTTAAAAAACTAACTGGTCTAAGGAGCGGCGATGGTGACACTGCCGATGCTGCTGCTGCTGATTTGGATGATGGTAAGAGTTATGCTTTGGGAGTCCAACTTGGTGGTGTTTTGGGTAGAATTCCAATGCGCGATGGTGGTGGTATTGGTGGCTATGGTGGTCCTGGTCAAGGGTGGTGGTTCTATGAGTAATGGTTGGGGTGATGGTCAAATGAGTGGTCGTTGGGGTGACGGTCCAATAGATGGTGATGGATGGGGTGGTGATGTGTGAAATAGTGGATGTCGTGATAAATGATTCCTCGCCACGAAAGTGCAAGTCATTCAAGTGCTCGCCACGGAAGTGCACGCTATTCAAGTGCTCGCCACGGAAGTGCACGCCATTCGAGTGCTCGCCATGCAAGTCAGAGTGTTCGACATGTGTGTGCACGCCATTCAAGTCATTGTGCTCGACTTGGGAGTGCACGCTATTCAAGTCAGAGTGCACGACATGCAAGTGCACTACGTAGTGATGATGATCAGGGCGACGACGACTCCGACGACGATAAAAACGATGACAGTTGTGCTGAGTCTAGGAGTGATGATGGTGATTCTTCCTTGGTAGGTAGTATTTTGTCATATATTCTGCCCTATTCCTTTAACTCTTTATAGGTTAGTGGTCGATATATTAACCACCTACTGTAAGGACAATTTATATTGTCTATGTTGCTGATGGTTGAATTTTTCAGCCATATTCTGTACCAACAAATATTATTTTGGAAGTGTTAATGTTACTGAAAGTCAAATATTATCTCTTTATCTCCTTGACCTAAAGTACATGAAACAATGTTTTAATAAGAACAATTGAAATTAAAGTTTTAAAAATTGCATGCCTCATAAAGTGATAATTAAAAATAAATTAGCTCATAAAAATTAAAATTTAAATTAATTTATATTCTTAATTTTTGGAACATTAAAATGTTAAAGGAAATAAAAAATAATATTATTAATTAAAATAGGGTAAATAATTAAAATTAAACAGTTAAGATGATATTAAAATTAGAATTAAAAATATATAAGGTTATAAAATTTAAAATTCTATTAATTTATAATAATATAATTTTAAGAACAATAAAATATTAATGAAAACAAAAATTAAAATTAATAATAGTTAATATTAGTGTAAAACAATTAAAATTAAATTAATACAAATAAAGGATCTTCAATAATATTCTGTCCTATTAAGGGTTAACCTAGAAACGTTTCATCTACGAGCCGCATCCAGAAAGTAAGTTCCCCTATTTTTTTTATTTTTGAAGAACATAGTTGTATGCAAAACTTATTGGCAACAGGTACAGCAATGTGTCAGCTATTTATCGACATAGGCACCAAACGAATGGAGGCACTTGTCATAACGTGGTACACAAAAACCCCGTTTATCCGACACTCATTTATCCGGATTTTCGGTTTATCCGGTTTGATTTTTTAAAATTTAATGTATTATTACTTTTCATGACGAAACTATACGCACCATTCGAATAGTACTGTACACTTAACCATCAACATTCCTGTAAGGATGGTACCTACACAGGTACTGTACCCGATAATCCGGAAATGATCCTGTTGGAATATCCATTGCCCCCGCTGGATTGCCTATTTCTAACTGCACCGGCATATACAACATTAGAAATCGCTTCCAACACGGCCTTTAGGGATTTACAGACAGCAGTTACAAGGATGTTGTGGATCAACAACCAACTACACGGGGCACTCACCTTTACTTACCTCTCGGGGACTGGGAATTCAGCTTCGCCTACACTACATCCACAATACTCTGCTCCTTATATTTAATATGAATCACACTCCAACAACAATGGAAAACAATCCGAACAAAATTTATTAACAATAGGGTAAACTAATCTACTATAAACAAAATAACAATAAACGAATTTAACAATAGACATTAAAATTAAAAACACGCGAACATTCACACCTCATTTCAACTCTACATCTTACTACAATGCTGCATTAAAAATTACGAGTATAAAATCTTGGCTTGTTCTAGGCCTACACTGCGTAGAAATAAAAACGTTTAATGAAGCTTCTTAATGGCATTCCAGACACAAGGTTTCATTCACAAGCCTGCGTTTGCAGAACGCAAGTGCATTAAATTTGTTTCATCAATGAAATCCCAGCACCAAGCCGTACACGAAACTGGTTTACACAATAAATACAAGGCGGTGGGTCTACACCTGTTCATATTATGACATCGCTTTCCAATGCTAACGGTGAATCATTCTCGCTAGCCCACAGAGACTGCTTGTGTGTGCATTTATAAAAACACGTAAAAATTAACATTTATATCTTACACTATTTCACATAACTATGTTTCCTAAACAATCATTCTAAAAATTTTTATACATTCTTTCATTCGCACTCCGCAATTGTTCTATCCAATTCGGTTCCACATTTGCTCTTTACCCTCAAAAGGTCGCACCACGGTCATTTACACCGGGCCTATTGTGTATTTCTTCTGTGTGTACTCGGTTTGGCGCCAAGTCTTTCCACTTCCTAGTACCTCCCCCCTGCCCCTCACCCTACAGCACCACGCATCTCTTATCAGTTTCACTCCATGCACTCCATTGTTACAAGCAAAAGCTTCGCCTAAAGTTCCGTCTGTGTGTCACTTTTACGCGAGTAAGATTGTATAAGTTGCGTGCAGTTTTGTATTTGTTTGCATCTTTGACTGTTATTTGTGGTAAAATGGACAAGAGAGAAGAAGAGTGGATCAGGGAACTACTTTTGGAATCTCATTCAGACCACGAACATTCTGCTGAAAATAGTGATGACGGAGATGGAAACGAGGTAGGAGTAAGTGTTTTCTTATAAATGACTATCATAACTACACTTGATCGTCTCATTTGTTATTATGTAGTCAACCAAGGCTAAAAAGTTAGATTCAGTAACTCCATCCTGCTTTTAATTATGCCCGGTCTTTTTGACCGTGCGCGACCAAATACGTTTCATTTTCACGCGACCAAACTAGGGTTAACAATGAATAATCATTCACATCAAAACTTCCGCTCATAAACACACACTGTTCCAAAACAATTGATTAATAAATCCTACTAAATTATTTAACTAATTAAATCATTTCCACAAAAATTATTTACATGTAATATGTTTATAATAATATCGATTATCTAGTGTTGCTAATGCGACACTTTCGAGATTCTAACTTCTCGGTTACAATATAATTCTTAACTAAATATATACACTGGTTTTTCACATAACCATCCTTCTCTAATATTCTGTAGTTTTAATATACTGCTTACACATCGTCTTATATAGGTTTCATTACAATATCGGTATAATACAGTCGACTGATTAAGGTAAACTGTACGTAATTACATCACTTCGGGTTTAATAAAATGTAATAATTGTATTATAGACGTGAGTAGACAATCTTTCTCAAGTTGCATTTCCCCTGAAACCCTCCTGTTAACATAGCTAAATCGTTAATTCACAAAAACTGGACTACTTGTGTACAAAAGCTATTATCATGATACATGCTTTTTTTTTAATCAAAGAACACCAATACTTTGACTTCCTTAAAATGCGGAATTCCCTCGCACGAGCCCTCCATATCTCTACAAATCCTCATATAACAGTATATATGGCATAAACAATTATCATCTACTATGTTAAAAAATAACCAAAAAGTGATCAATTGTTATTAACATATCTTATGTAGGAACTTCTCTCAACTTATGGCATGACCCTCAGTATCATTGCACATGACTACTGGACTACAATTATACAGGCGTAAGTTCTTCAAACGAAACTTACAATTTTAATGAACGATATTAGACAGTCGTGATTAACCTCCTAAAGTTTACTCCACAACATGATAATTAACCGTTAACTCGTCTGTCGCAAATGTAATAAAATTAATACTCCTGTCTAATCTCACTTGTCAAGCTGTAAATTGTTTATCGTTGTAATATCATGTCCACAAATGACGTGATGTTACACAAATGGCATAAAATAACACAACATGCTATTTATAGTGTCAGATAGAATTCAACCTTGACCGGGATAAACTAGCTTTGAATTCCTAGCCAAAGATTTGAATAATCTTCTATCAAAAGGTATTTCCTCTAACATATTAAATGAAGAAAGCTCTTAGCTTTACAAATAATAAGAAAGGTTTGTCAATGTCGTAATGTTTTTCCACTCTACGAAAAGAATGTTCATAGGAATTAAGACTTCGAACTTAACAAACGACTAGTATTTCTTAGATCGTGGATGGTTTATGTACAATAATGATATAACAATTGCATTCGATGTTTCTTCTGTTCTTGAAGTTATATGTCGTTACATTAATGTGCTCAAATTAAATTTAATAAGAATTTAATTTGAAGCTATGACACAATGTCAGAATACTTGGTTTAAATGAAATTATATTAAAATTCGAGAGTCGAAACGACTAGTCTTCTATGAGGCAATATGATTCGTCAAACAAAATTTTAATGTCAGTTCCACAACAGTAGGGGGGTAGTGGCGCTTCTAACGAGTGTCATGGCCGCCGCGTGAGTCCAAGCCAATATCTCGCGAACCCATGGTCGGATGTTGACAAATGAGTTGTCGTTGGACTCAGGCTGACGTCTTAT
The DNA here is from genome assembly GCA_946902985.2 of Meconema thalassinum. NCBI lineage: Eukaryota > Metazoa > Arthropoda > Insecta > Orthoptera > Tettigoniidae > Meconema > Meconema thalassinum. The sequence continues at coordinate 182,486,663 of OX336395.1, forward strand.
TTCCTATGGACTATGTATTATATTTTTCAAAAAATTTTTGAATTTTTTTGTTTTCGAAAATAGGCGATAGTTTGAAAACCAAACATGATAGAACGTTATGCCATGGCTCAAACGAATAATCTTTATGACGTTTATTTTCTATAATGAAACTTTTTTATTTTTGCACAGTTTTTGAAAAAGGTGTAATTTTGAAATTCCTATATTTTGGAAACTAGGAACTCTACAAAAAGGTTTGTTTGACATAAATTAATGATCCCTACCCCCTCTATCCCCAAAATAAATTTCAAGTCTCTATGGTGAAAACCTGTAGTAGTAGGATGAGGGGGGAGCTACTACACTTAGGAAGTTGTGAGCCCTTGCGACCTTGGAATGGAAGGAGCCATGCTAGGAGGGCGTGCTTGGATTCGTTTTTTTCGTCTCGTCGTGCTCTTTACGGAAATGTAGGTGTCGAAAAGGTGAAAATCTGGAAACACGGTCTTTTGGGGGTAAAAACGTGATTTTAGACTTTTTGCTATATTTCGCGAACCAATCATGCTAGAGGCATGAACGAGGGGTCCAAGGACTCGGGCTGACGTCCTCTTTGCTATGGACTACTCGTTATATTTTAAAAAAAATTGGAAACTCGATTTTTGGGTAAACACGTGTTTTTTGTGATTTTTGCCGATATCTCACGGACCCATAACCGTAGAGACGTGTACGAGGTGTCCTAGGACTCGGGATAACGCCCCCTTTCAAATGTGGTAGATATTTTTCTTTCCAAAAAATAATTCACAAAGGGCCTAACGCCATACATGTTGAAATAACGTTTTCTTTTTCTTTACCTGTTTATAATGTCCATGTAGCGTGGTGGTTGAGAGAGACGATACGGCTGGGTGTGTGTGTGTTTCAACGAACCTGTCGCTGACTACGGTGGCTGTGTTCAATAGAACAATCGACATTTCGACGGGTCGGTGTATGACAGAGCGAGCATGTGTTTTCTGATACTTTACCTTTAACGTGTAAACGGTGATGAGAACTTGGTTCTATGTTGGTCGAAGCGAGTACAGAAAACAAACTTGCAGACGAGCAGGAGGTGAATGTCATTTGAGGTTATCGGATGGCGTTGATCTGACTTGACAACAGGTGACGCTTGAAGGTGAAATAATTTGACCATCGTGGTGGCAGGGGAGTGTGAAATGCATGCACACACATGTGTGAAAGCACAGGCACGCTAAACCAGTGACATCCTGTCTTGCTTCGTACGTGACAAAATGCAAGTCCATGTGAAATTTGATCTTCCACAGGTGTTCGCTTGGGACGTTAGCTGTCCACATGCATGATAACTGTTAACAAGTCACATTCTGTTTTGCTTCGTACGTGACAAAATGCAAGTTCATGTGAAATTTGATTCGCCACAGGTGTTCACTTTGGGCGTTAGCTGTCCACGTGACCGATAACAGAATGTTCAAAGCGTGAGAAAAATGATTATACATGCAACGTAGCATATATAAAGACATGTCGTTATCATTTCCACTCTCACTTGGGTGGACTACCTTTGAACATACTGCGTTGCGTGAAACACTTGGTCTTGTTTAACAGTTTTGGTGTTGGTGGAAAATACTTAACCTTGTTGTGAGGTAGGTGTTTATTTATTCATTTATACATTTATTGATTTATATATATATATATTTACAAGCAATTATTTATTGATTAGGTAATTAATGATTTTATTTATTTATTTATTTGTTTGCAGATAACCGGTATACCTTACATGTCTGAGAGAGAAGAAACCATTGCAGTTTTGAGCCCATTAAAATGGAACAGCAACAAGTCACTGCAAGTAAAGGTGAGATGGTTTTTTAAATTAACTTGTTTTATTTTTTTGTTTTATGTTTTATTTTATGAAATGTATGTATTAACTTGAATTTAGGTATTTATAGCGGTTTATTTTATTTATTTTTAGAAACTTGGAAAGAATAGCCTTACCGCCGTAGCAGTCGCTGAAAAAAACCCGAAACGCACTAAAGCGAAACCACTGCCAAAGAGTGAACTGTTTAAAACTCAGGTAAGTCCAACTTAAAAATGCTATTCCATTTTACCACTACTGAGAACTCGTAGACAAAAAAAATAATCATTACCTGTACATGACTGGGACAATGATTGCTTTCTTGATTAATGTCTATGTTGTTGTTGTTGACTGGGAAAAGTACAAGGCCATGTTGGATTTTCTAAAAATAAAAATAATAAATTTAATTTATGGGTGGTTCCCTATGGACTCAACGAAGATCCACAGGTTTGAACATGATAATGTGAACAAAATGACATGACATTCATTTTTGTTTATATATTGGTTAAAGGGAGGGTGGGGGAATGTAAATGACTGTAGCTTTATATAAAAAAAGAAAATAAGTACATGGGTTACTGTTAGTGCCAACATACAGTTTATTTTTAATGGTGTTTTGATATATTAATGCCAATTAACGTTAACGTTTTATTTACAAGTATTGATTGATTGATTGATTGAGTGATGGGTTATTTTGTTTGCTTTTAGGTGTCGTCATGTGCCATTACCGTAATGAACAGACAGTGAACAAGCATGCATTATGCTTTAAAGTACTCTGTGCTCTTGTGCAATGTTAATAACTTACAATAAGAACAAGTTTTATTATAACACATGGCGTTAGTACCAAATACAACAAGTGAGCAAGTTGGTTTACCACGTGGGTTAAATTTAAAATCAGAACATGATCGATGGTTAACATTTGAATCCTGGCCTGTAGGCTTTTTGTCGACGCATGAACTTGCAAAAGCCGTTTTTTTTACTTGAACCGAGAAGATGTGGTGCGCTGTGTGTTTTGTCGTATTGAACTTTCACACTGGGAAGAAGGGGATGATTCCTTTAGAGACCATTTGCGCTGGTCTCCTCACTGTCCTTACATGCTTGGAAAGCAAGTGGGTAACCTACCCGTGCAGTCATTTTACCGAACCACAAGGCCTTTGGCCGCTACTTACGTTGCTGAATCACAAATAAATAATAATGATGTATTACCAGCCAACGGTAGTGTCGATATATGTGGTCCATATGCCATAGACAGTGTTGAATTGGCGTGTGCTTTTGAAAAATTGGGAGTTTGCAAGACTAAAGCACTAGCACACCCTGAGTACAGCTCTGTTGAAAAACGTTTCGAATCTTATACTGTAAAAATGTTTGGCCATTCATATTAAAACACCTTACCAAACAGCTAAGTGAAGCTGGATTTTTTTATACTGGTGAAGGGGATAAAACAATATGTTTTTATTGTGGATTTGCTTTTAAGGATTGGCAAATGACTGATGACCCTTTTGTGCAACACGCTCGTTGGTTACCAAACTGTAAATACATGGTGTTGCTTAAAGGTCAGGAATTTGTGAACACTATTCGTAAAGAAAAAGTGATTGCAGCACAAGACATAAAAGTGCCTTTAGAGTTAGAGCACGCGGAGCAAATACATAAGGCTGAAAGAAAAGACTTGTGTTACGAACAGATACAAAAGTGTGACCAACAATTATGTAAAATTTGTTATCAAGATGAACTAGGTGTTGTATTTTTACCTTGTGGACACATGATAGCCTGTGTCAAGTGTGCATTAGAACTTAACGCTTGTGCTATATGCAGAAAAGTAGTATCTGCTACAGTTAGGGCATTTCTTGCATAACTAGTATAATTTATTCGCCATGCATAGTGCAAAATCCCTAATTGCACAATATTATTAAAGCTGTTTTAGAGTGTAATAGATATGCTTTTGTTTTGTTTATAGACTACTACAATGAATGTTTTGAATGCTGTGGGACAATCATGTGGCTTAGAGACAAAGAAGCTCAGCGAATTGCCAACGCATATTCCATTCCGCATTATCAAGATTCGGAAATTGAAAACAGCATATGGTGATCGTGTACTTTGTGTATGTGAAAACTTTGAGACATTTCTGCCTATACGGTTTAATGATATGTCGGAGAGTGTTTTTGATGAAGTCAATAATGCTGTGCAACCTGTACACTTAATTTATGAAGGTTTTAAAAACAATAGGTGCATGGTTCGTTTTAATTAAATAAATAAATAATGTGAAATAATAATGGAAAATATAAGTAATGACAATATACTGAAAACGAAAGAAAATATGTGTATAGAATAGTAATGTTTTAGTGTTTAGTGTTGTCTTGAAAAATATTATGATGAAACCAAAAAAAATGTATATAAAGTTTGTAAATAAATGCAAAATGATGTTACAATGCTGTTTTATTTTATACAAAGTTAGTATATTTAACATTGCAGAGTATACATGATTATGACAATAAATGCACACTGAATACAAGCCTTTCTCTCTTTACAATAGTCTGTTATAGTTTTAAACACAAGGCTTGTTGTAGATCATTTTATAGCAATGTACATTCAATGTTGTTTTCGAAAAGTGGGGTAGCCGCAATGGTTGTATTGACATAAAAACCTTATGGTTATTACTATTTAGTCACTTTGATCCCCTTGCAGATCAAGAGCAGATGCCCTAGTTGTTCCACTCTTTAAAACGACAACAACAACACTACCTCTTGCATAGTTTGTGATGTTGATGGCTCTTGCGACGTGGAAGACGGATTAAAAATAACTTTGAAAACAGGGGTTAGACGTTGATCATTGAACAATGCACTATTTTGAGTAGCAATATGGTTTTCTAGATTTTTTGTCGACGGCAACTGTGTTTCATGCGGTACACTACATTGATGATCACTGACACTTAAAACCTCACTATTTTTACTTTTTAGGTCACCACGACAATGTTTGGAACGTTGCTTTGAACAACGCCAAATAACAGTTCCATTTTTATTGGTTCGTTTCACAATATATGAATATCCTTTATAGTATGCGTAAGGCTTACCATACCTAGTCACTGATACTTCCATATCAACTGTCAAGCATAGACTAAGCTCTAGTAAAGTCAACTTGGTAATAAGAATACTAGTTTAATGTGAGAGCAAATATGGATCCAAAGAGTTCAGGTAAAAGTGAAAGCAAATAAGCAAATATTAGAAACAAGAGTTGGGGTAAAAGTGGTCGCAAAGTGGTAGACCCATTACACAATAATTTCAGCACGACGAAGCTCTTGTTCAATTTCTTTGATTTCCCAATCGTGACCGATATGCCCAGTTTGTCGTAAAGCATGCAATTGTCGAAGCCGTTGAATTAGCTTACTGGGTTTGTTCCAGTATACAAATTTAACAAATGGATTTTTAGGTGTAAACAAAGCATTACCATTATCATGAACATTATCATCATCATCATCATTATCATCATCATGATCACCATTATCATCATGACCATCATCACTGTTACTATATAGTCCTTTTTGATCCTCTTGCAATACCACTTTATTTATAGTCTGAGTTGATTTTGATAGTGTTGAAGGTTTCTTGGACGTTGACAACTGTCCTAACATGACGTTTTGAGGACATGATAAGTCCTTTTGAACAAACACTGCACTATCTTTAGCCGCAATATCGTTTTCTTGAACTTGCTTTTTAGCATTTTGATAATTGTTTGTAAACAGTAAGCGTGGTTCGTTTCGAGCACTACATTGATGAACACTCACACTTAAAACCTTTCCATTTTTAGCCTATTTTCAATTTTGAAAAAATAGGCTTATGAGATCACCTTTTGTCCGTGTGTGTGTGCGTGCGTGTGTGTGTGTGATTCGTGTGTGTGTCCCCCCTAATAAAATCTAAACGGCAGGAGCGATTTCAATGAAACTCGAAAAGTTCATAGCACTATTCCCGGCGACCTCGACCGTGCCCTTCAAATTTTGTTACGACTCACCAATCCAACATGGCGGCTGTGCGAAATATTTCACCAGCATTCAATATCTCCGAAACTATTACCGATATTACCCTGACATTTTCTATGGTGATAAAGGGAACTACTATAAGTTCACTTATGTGACTTTTGAAAACCTGGTAACTACAAAACGAACATGGCGGCCAAGCGAATTTGCGACTTTTAAATAGACGTTTCTCGCGATTTGACCAACCAAACGCAATGAAACTTGGTACAGTATATGTTAATATACATTGTAATGCACCGACATCTAACTTCGTTCAATTGTTTACATAATCACAAGATGGCGGATGTGCGAAATATTTCACCGGCATTCTATATCTCGGAAACTATTAGCGGTATCTCCCTAAAATTTTGTACTGAGATAAAGGGCACTACTGGAAGTCCATCTATAAGATTTTAAAAAACCGGCTAATTACAAAACTAACATGGCGGCCAAGGGAATTTGAACATTTTAAATAGACCTTTCTCGCGATTTAATGATCCAAGCGCACTGAAACCTGGCACAGGAAATATTTATACACATTGTAATCCACTGGTATCTAATTTAGTTCAATTGTTTACATAACCTCAAGATGGCAGCAGTGCGAATTTTAAAATTAAGTTTTTATTTCTTGTGATGTAGTCATGCGATCGAAGTGAAAGTTTGAATAATGAACCTACGCAGTAATTTTCCTTTAATGGTACATGACTCTATGGCCTATACATTTAACAATCCAACATAGCGACCATCCGAAATATTTAGACGATACTGAATATCTACGAATCTATTTTAGCAATCAAACTGCATTTTTTAATGTTCATAGGGGCTATGAACTTAAGTTCACCTATAGGACTTTAAATAACCTGGTGATCACAAATCCAACATGGCGGTGACGCGAATTATAAATATTCACATGGATGTTTCTCGCAATTTAACCATCCGCGTGCAGTGAAACTTGGTACAGTATATCTTTATCCGAATGTTAATCCACTGGCATCTAATTTATTTCAATTGTTTCCATAACCTCAAGATGGCAGCTGTGAAAAATTTTTAAATCTCCTTGTTTTTTCTTGTGTCCTAATTATGCGATTGAAGTTTGAATACTACACGTTCACAATAATCTGCATGTAACAGTACATAACTCTAGGACCTACATATATAAAATCCAACATGGCGACCATCCGAAATATTTAGTCGGTTCTCAATATCTACGAATCTATTACAGCAATCAAACTGAAATTGTGTATGTTAAATAGTGGTAATTAACATAAGTAGGATATATGAAAATAGGCTGTATAGTTCTTCACGGAACTACTTGTTACTTTTCAGATTGCCTCGACATTTTGTTGACCTCTCTTTTGAGCATCGCCAGAATATTATTCCATTCACATTCTGGCGATTATAGTTATAGGAGTAGCCTTGACAGAGTACACGTAGCCTACCTTTGTTGGTTGTAATAAGTTCCATAGTAGTAACTGACCTGTCAGTACGATGTTCACACTACAACGGTTACAACTGTTTTGCTGATGGAGTGACCTACCATAAGCTTATATATTGGCTTATGTGTTGGCTTTTTGTGTTGGCTTTTTGTGTTGGCTTTTCGTGTTGGCTTTTGTGTTGGCTTATGTGTTGGATTTTTGTGTTGGCTTTTCGTGTTGGCTTTTGTGTTGGCTTTTCGTGTCGGCTTTTTGTGTTGGCTTTTCGTGTTGGCATTTCGTGTTGGCTTTTGTTTTGGCTTTTCGTGTTGGCTTTTTGTGTTGGCTTTTCGTGTTGGCATTTCGTGTTGGCTTTTCGTGTTGGCTTTTTTGTATTGGCCTTTCGTGTTGGCTTTTTGTATTGGCTTTTCGTGTTGGCTTTTTGTGTGGGCTTTTTGTGTTGGCTTTAGTATTGGCTTTTGTATTGGCTTATTTGACAAGTTATTTGCGTCAATGTATTTAGTGGATTTTTTTCTTGGTGTTGGAAATTAGTTGAAAGAGAGGGAATATTTAAAGACTTAACCTCAGCTCACTAACCTAACCTAACCTAACTTTACCTAACCTAACCTAACCTTTCAACTCTAAGATGTTAATTAAATTCTGTGCATAGTCGAGTTGGAACCCAAGACCTCAGGGGTAAAAGAACAATTATATTTGACGGCTTATTTTGGTAACTTATTTTAATGGCTAACCTAACTTTACCTAACCTAACCTAACCTCAGCTCACTTTGGATATTACTAGTAAGTGTTCATATCCTCTGCTAGGTAGCATGCTAGTAGTACAGGTAGTGCTCATATTTACCGCTAGGTAGCGGGAACATACTTTGCATGTTGCATGTGACACTTGTGAAGTTTAACCACATGCAAGACGTGCTTGTATAAGTTCTCTATTTAAACTCAATATACAATTAACCACTAAATGTTCAGAACTAACATGTATAGCCATGTTTAGGGTATATAGGAGACCCTTAGCAAGAAAGGCTGTCTAACCCACGAGTGTACAGCCTTGTCATACGCAGTAAGCATCTGCTGGCAGAAAACAACAACAACAACAATTTGAGAAGGCCAACAAAAACTGTTTCCTTTAAATACATTAATGGATATGTTGTTGGCTTTCTCAAATTGTTGTTGTTGTTGTTGTTTTCTGCCAACAGGTGCTTACTGCGTATGACAAGGCTGTACACTCGTGGGTTAGACAGCCTTTCTTGCTAAGGGTCTCCTATATACCCTAAACATGGCTATACATGTTAGTTCTGAACATTTAGTGGTTAATTGTATATTGAGTTTAAATAGAGAACTTATACAAGCACGTCTTGCATGTGGTTAAACTTCACAAGTGTCACATGCAACATGCAAAGTATGTTTCCGCTACCTAGCGGTAAATATGAGCACTACCTGTACTACTAGCATGCTACCTAGCAGAGGATATGAACACTTACTAGTAATATCCAAAGTGAGCTGAGGTTAGGTTAGGTTAGGTAAAGTTAGGTTAGCCATTAAAATAAGTTACCAAAATAAGCCGTCAAAAATAATTGTTTTTTTACCCCTGAGGTCTTGGGTTCCAACTCGACTATGCACAGAATTTAATTAACATCTGAGAGTTGAAAGGTTAGGTTAGGTTAGGTAAAGTTAGGTTAGGATAGGTTAGGTTAGTGAGCTGAGGTTAAGTCTTTAAATATTCCCTCTCTTTCAACTAATTTCCAACACCAAGAAAAAAATCCAATCAGTACATTGACGCAAATAACTTGTCAAATAAGCCAATACAAAAGCCAATACTAAAGCCAACACAAAAAGCCCACACAAAAAGCCAACACGAAAAGCCAATACAAAAAGCCAACACGAAAGGCCAATACAAAAAAGCCAACACGAAAAGCCAACACGAAATGCCAACACGAAAAGCCAACACAAAAAGCCAACACGAAAAGCCAACACAAAAGCCAACACGAAATGCCAACACGAAAAGCCAACACAAAAAGCCGACACGAAAAGCCAACACAAAAGCCAACACGAAAAGCCAACACAAAAAGCCAACACATAAGCCAACACAAAAGCCAACACAAAAAGCCAACACAAAAAGCCAACACATAAGCCAATATATAAGCTTATGGTAGGTCACTCCATCAGCAAAACAGTTGTAACCTTTGTAGTGTGAACATCGTACTGACAGGTCAGTTACTACTATGGAACTTATTACAACCAACAAAGGTAGGCTACGTGTACTCTGTCAAGGCTACTCCTATAACTATAATTGCCAGAATGTGAATGGAATAATATTCTGGCGATGCTCAAAAGAGAGGTCAACAAAATGTCGAGGCAATCTGAAAAGTAACAAGTAGTTCCGTGAAGAACTATACAGCCTATTTTCATATATCCTACTTATGTTAATTACCACTATTTAACATACACAATTTCAGTTTGATTGCTGTAATAGATTCGTAGATATTGAGAACCGACTAAATATTTCGGATGGTCGCCATGTTGGATTTTATATATTTAGGTCCTAGAGTTATGTACTGTTACATGCAGATTATTGTGAACGTGTAGTATTCAAACTTCAATCGCATAATTAGGACACAAGAAAAAACAAGGAGATTTAAAAATTTTTCACAGCTGCCATCTTGAGGTTATGGAAACAATTGAAATAAATTAGATGCCAGTGGATTAACATTCGGATAAAGATATACTGTACCAAGTTTCACTGCACGCGGATGGTTAAATTGCGAGAAACATCCATGTGAATATTTATAATTCGCTTGGCCACCATGTTGGATTTGTGATCACCAGGTTATTTCAAGTCCTATAGGTGAACTTAAGTTCATAGCCCCTATGAACATTAAAAAATGCAGTTTGATTGCTAAAATAGATTCGTAGATATTCAGTATCGTCTAAATATTTCGGATGGTCGCTATGTTGGATTGTTAAATGTATAGGCCATAGAGTCATGTACCATTAAAGGAAAATTACTGCGTAGGTTCATTATTCAAACTTTCACTTCGATCGCATGACTACATCACAAGAAATAAAAACTTAATTTTAAAATTCGCACTGCCGCCATCTTGAGGTTATGTAAACAATTGAACTAAATTAGATACCAGTGGATTACAATGTGTATAAATATTTCCTGTGCCAGGTTTCAGTGCGCTTGGATCATTAAATCGCGAGAAAGGTCTATTTAAAATGTTCAAATTCCCTTGGCCGCCATGTTAGTTTTGTAGTTAGCCGGTTTTTTAAAATCTTATAGATGGACTTCCAGTAGTGCCCTTTATCTCAGTACAAAATTTTAGGGAGATACCGCTAATAGTTTCAGAGATATAGAATGCCGGTGAAATATTTCGCACATCCGCCATCTTGTGATTATGTAAACAATTGAACGAAGTTAGATGTCGGTGCATTACAATGTATATTAACATATACTGTACCAAGTTTCATTGCGTTTGGTTGGTCAAATCGCGAGAAACGTCTATTTAAAAGTCGCACATTCGCTTGGCCGCCATGTTCGTTTTGTAGTTACCAGGTTTTCAAAAGTCACATAAGTGAACTTATAGTAGTTCCCTTTATCACCATAGAAAATGTCAGGGTAATATCGGTAATAGTTTCGGAGATATTGAATGCTGGTGAAATATTTCGCATAGCCGCCATGTTGGATTGGTGAGTCGTAACAAAATTTGAAGGGAACGGTCGAGGTCGCCGGGAATAGTGCTATGAACTTATCGAGTTTCATTGAAATCGCTCCTGCCGTTTAGATTTTATTAGGGGGGACACACACACGAATCACACACACACACGCACGCCCACACACACGGACAAAAGGTGATCTCATAAGCCTATTTTTTCAAAATTGAAAATAGGCTAAAAATGGAAAGGTTTTAAGTGTGAGTGTTCATCAATGTAGTGCTCGAAACGAACCACGCTTACTGTTTACAAACAATTATCAAAATGCTAAAAAGCAAGTTCAAGAAAACGATATTGCGGCTAAAGATAGTGCAGTGTTTGTTCAAAAGGACTTATCATGTCCTCAAAACGTCATGTTAGGACAGTTGTCAACGTCCAAGAAACCTTCAACACTATCAAAATCAACTCAGACTATAAATAAAGTGGTATTGCAAGAGGATCAAAAAGGACTATATAGTAACAGTGATGATGGTCATGATGATAATGGTGATCATGATGATGATAATGATGATGATGATGATAATGTTCATGATAATGGTAATGCTTTGTTTACACCTAAAAATCCATTTGTTAAATTTGTATACTGGAACAAACCCAGTAAGCTAATTCAACGGCTTCGACAATTGCATGTTTTACGACAAACTGGGCATATCGGTCACGATTGGGAAATCAAAGAAATTGAACAAGAGCTTCGTCGTGCTGAAATTATTGTGTAATGGGTCTACCACTTTGCGACCACTTTTACCCCAACTCTTGTTTCTAATATTTGCTTATTTGCTTTCACTTTTACCTGAACTCTTTGGATCCATATTTGCTCTCACATTAAACTAGTATTCTTATTACCAAGTTGACTTTACTAGAGCTTAGTCTATGCTTGACAGTTGATATGGAAGTATCAGTGTCTAGGTATGGTAAGCCTTACGCATACTATAAAGGATATTCATATATTGTGAAACGAACCAATAAAAATGGAACTGTTATTTGGCGTTGTTCAAAGCAACGTTCCAAACATTGTCGTGGTGACCTAAAAAGTAAAAATAGTGAGGTTTTAAGTGTCAGTGATCATCAATGTAGTGTACCGCATGAAACACAGTTGCCGTCGACAAAAAATCTAGAAAACCATATTGCTACTCAAAATAGTGCATTGTTCAATGATCAACGTCTAACCCCTGTTTTCAAAGTTATTTTTAATCCGTCTTCCACGTCGCAAGAGCCATCAACATCACAAACTATGCAAGAGGTAGTGTTGTTGTTGTCGTTTTAAAGAGTGGAACAACTAGGGCATCTGCTCTTGATCTGCAAGGGGATCAAAGTGACTAAATAGTAATAACCATAAGGTTTTTATGTCAATACAACCATTGCGGCTACCCCACTTTTCGAAAACAACATTGAATGTACATTGCTATAAAATGATCTACAACAAGCCTTGTGTTTAAAACTATAACAGACTATTGTAAAGAGAGAAAGGCTTGTATTCAGTGTGCATTTATTGTCATAATCATGTATACTCTGCAATGTTAAATATACTAACTTTGTATAAAATAAAACAGCATTGTAACATCATTTTGCATTTATTTACAAACTTTATATACATTTTTTTTTTGGTTTCATCATAATATTTTTAAAGACAACACTAAACACTAAAACATTACTATTCTATACACATATTTTCTTTCGTTTTCAGTATATTGTCATTACTTATATTTTCCATTATTATTTCACATTATTTATTTATTTAATTAAAACGAACCAAGCACCTATTGTTTTTAAAACCTTCATAAATTAAGTGTACAGGTTGCACAGCATTATTGACTTCATCAAAAACACTCTCCGACATATCATTAAACCGTATAGGCAGAAATGTCTCAAAGTTTTCACATACACAAAGTACACGATCACCATATGCTGTTTTCAATTTCCGAATCTTGATAATGCGGAATGGAATATGCGTTGGCAATTCGCTGAGCTTCTTTGTCTCTAAGCCACATGATTGACCCACAGCATTCAAAACATTCATTGTAGTAGTCTATAAACAAAACAAAAGCATATCTATTACACTCTAAAACAGCTTTAATAATATTGTGCAATTAGGGATTTTGCACTATGCATGGCGAATAAATTATACTAGTTATGCAAGAAATGCCCTAACTGTAGCAGATACTACTTTTCTGCATATAGCACAAGCGTTAAGTTCTAATGCACACTTGACACAGGCTATCATGTGTCCACAGGGTAAAAATACAACACCTAGTTCATCTTGATAACAAATTTTACATAATTGTTGGTCACACTTTTGTATCTGTTCGTAACACAAGTCTTTTCTTTCAGCCTTATGTATTTGCTCCGCGTGCTCTAACTCTAAAGGCACTTTTATGTCTTGTGCTGCAATCACTTTTTCTTTACGAATAGTGTTCACAAATTCCTGACCTTTAAACAACACCATGTATTTACAGTTTGGTAACCAACGAGCGTGTTGCACAAAAGGGTCATCAGTCATTTGCCAATCCTTTAAAGCAAATCCACAATAAAAACATATTGTTTTATCCCCTTCACCAGTATAAAAAAATCCAGCTTCACTTAGCTGTTTGGTAAGGTGTTTTAATATTAATGGCCAAACATTTTTACAGTATAAGATTCGAAACGTTTTTCAACAGAGCTGTACTCAGGGTGTGCTAGTGCTTTAGTCTTGCAAACTCCCAATTTTCCAAAAGCACACGCCAATTCAACACTGTCTATGGCATATGGACCACATATATCGACACTACCGTTGGTTGGTAATACATCATTATTATTTATTTGTGATTCAGCAACGTAAGTAGCGGCCAAAGGCCTTGTGGTTCGGTAAAATGAATGCACGGGTAGGTTACCCACTTGCTTTCCAAGCATGTAAGGACAGTGAGGAGACCAGCGCAAATGGTCTCTAAAGGAATCATCCCCTTCTTCCCAGTGTGAAAGTTCAATACGACAAAACACACAGCGCACCACATCTTCTCGGTTCAAGTAAAAAAAAACGGCTTTTGCAAGTTCATGCGTCGACATAAAGCCTACAGGCCAGGATTCAAATGTTAACCATCGATCATGTTCTGATTTTAAATTTAACCCACGTGGTAAACCAACTTGCTCACTTGTTGTATTTGGTACTAACGCCATGTGTTATAATAAAACTTGTTCTTATTGTAAGTTATTAACATTGCACAAGAGCACAGAGTACTTTAAAGCATAATGCATGCTTGTTCACTGTCTGTTCATTACGGTAATGGCACATGACGACACCTAAAAGCAAACAAAATAACCCATCGCTCAATCAATCAATCAATCAATACTTGTAAATAAAACGTTAACGTTAATTGGCATTAATATATCAAAACACCATTAAAAATAAACTGTATGTTGGCACTAACAGTAACCCATGTACTTATTTTCTTTTTTTTTTATAAAGCTACAGTCATTTACATTCCCCCACCCTCCCTTTAACCAATATATAAACAAAAATGAATGTCATGTCATTTTGTTCACATTATCATGTTCAAACCTGTGCATATTCGTTGAGTCCATAGGGAACCACCCATAAAATAAATTTATTATTTTTATTTTTAGAAAATCCAACATGGCCTTGTACTTTTCCCAGTCAACAACAACAACATAGACATTAATCAAGAAAGCAATCATTGTCCCAGTCATGTACAGGTAATGATTATTTTTTTGTCTACGAGTTCTCAGTAGTGGTAAAATGGAATAGCATTTTTAAGTTGGACTTACCTGAGTTTTAAACAGTTCACTCTTTGGCAGTGGTTTCGCTTTAGTGCGTTTCGGGTTTTTTTCAGCGACTGCTACGGCGGTAAGGCTATTCTTTCCAAGTTTCTAAAAATAAATAAAATAAACCGCTATAAATACCTAAATTCAAGTTAATACATACATTTCATAAAATAAAACATAAAACAAAAAAATAAAACAAGTTAATTTAAAAAACCATCTCACCTTTACTTGCAGTGACTTGTTGCTGTTCCCTTTTAATGGGCTCAAAACTGCAATGGTTTCTTCTCTCTCAGACATGTAAGGTATACCGGTTATCTGCAAACAAATAAATAAATAAATAAAATCATTAATTACCTAATCAATAAATAATTGCTTGTAAATATATATATATAAATCAATAAATGTATAAATGAATAAATAAACACCTACCTCACAACAAGGTTAAGTATTTTCCACCAACACCAAAACTGTTAAACAAGACCAAGTGTTTCACGCAACGCAGTATGTTCAATGGTAGTCCACCCAAGTGAGAGTGGAAATGATAACGACATGTCTTTATATATGCTACGTTGCATGTATAATCATTTTTCTCACGCTTTGAACATTCTGTTATCGGTCACGTGGACAGCTAACGCCCAAAGTGAACACCTGTGGCGAATCAAATTTCACATGAACTTGCATTTTGTCACGTACGAAGCAAAACAGAATGTGACTTGTTAACAGTTATCATGCATGTGGACAGCTAACGTCCCAAGCGAACACCTGTGGAAGATCAAATTTCACATGGACTTGCATTTTGTCACGTACGAAGCAAGACAGGATGTCACTGGTTTAGCGTGCCTGTGCTTTCACACATGTGTGTGCATGCATTTCACACTCCCCTGCCACCACGATGGTCAAATTATTTCACCTTCAAGCGTCACCTGTTGTCAAGTCAGATCAACGCCATCCGATAACCTCAAATGACATTCACCTCCTGCTCGTCTGCAAGTTTGTTTTCTGTACTCGCTTCGACCAACATAGAACCAAGTTCTCATCACCGTTTACAGGTTAAAGGTAAAATATCAGAAAACACATGCTCGCTCTGTCATACACCGACCCGTCGAAATATCGATTGTTCTATTGAACACAGCCACCGTAGTCAGCGACAGGTTCGTTGAAACACACACACACCCAGCCGTATCGTCTCTCTCAACCACCACGCTTCATGGACATTATAAACAGGTAAAGAAAAAGAAAACGTTATTTCAACATGTATGGCGTTAGGCCCTTTGTGAATTATTTTTTGGAAAGAAAAATATCTACCACATTTGAAAGGGGGCGTTATCCCGAGTCCTAGGACACCTCGTACACGTCTCTACGGTTATGGGTCCGTGAGATATCGGCAAAAATCACAAAAAACACGTGTTTACCCCAAAATCGAGTTTCCAATTTTTTTAAAATATAACGAGTAGTCCATAGCAAAGAGGACGTCAGCCCGAGTCCTTGGACCCCTCGTTCATGCCTCTAGCATGATTGGTTCGCGAAATATAGCAAAAAGTCTAAAATCACGTTTTTACCCCCCAAAAGACCGTGTTTCCAGATTTTCACCTTTTCGACACCTACATTCCCGTAAAGAGCACGACGAGACGAAAAAAACGAATCCAAGCACGCCCTCCTAGCATGGCTCCTTCCATTCCAAGGTCGCAAGGGCTCACAACTTCCTAAGTGTAGTAGCTCCCCCTCATCAGACTACTACAGGTTTTCATCATAGAGACTTGAAATTTATTTTGGAGATAGAGGGGGTAGGGATCATTAATTTATGTCAAACAAACCTTTTTGTAGAGTTCCTAGTTTCCAAAATATAGGAATTTCAAAATTACACCTTTTTCAAAAAATGTACAAAAATAAAAAAGTTTCATTATAGAAAATAAACGTCATAAAGATTATTCGTTTGAGCCATGGCATAACGTTCTATCATGTTTGGTTTTCAAACTATCGCCTATTTTCGAAAACAAAAAAATTCAAAAATTTTTTGAAAAATATAATACATAAGACGTCAGCCTGAGTCCAACGACACCTCATTTGTCAACATCCGACCATGGGTTCGCGAGATATTGGCTTGGACTCACGCGGCGGCCATGACACTCGTTAGAAGCGCCACTACCCCCCTACTCACAACTGATCCGTAGAATAAAATTGAAAAATAGATGAAATGCAATCATCTTCTAAATAATCTTGAAGTTTAAAAACTCAACACACATCTGAAGTGTAAAATACATAAAAGCACTGAAATACATGAAATGTGAAAATATAGAAATATGGAATAAGATCGCTGAAAATATGGAATAAGATCGCTGGCTCAGAATGTTACTAATCAAGCTCTATATAACAATTGAGATACACTAATTCCTTATTTGGACGAAAATTTGAAGATCTATTTAAGTATTCCCACAATACTTTAGATGTTTCCTCAGTACAAGACACTGATATGGATCTGCATTCGAACCTCGGATCTGCGACCTCAGAGATAAGAAACGTCTCTCTCTGGAATTCACCAACATTCGCCTGGGCTCGAACGACATCTTCTGGCAAATTCTTCTGTGTTGCTGGGCTACCTTTCCCTAGCATCTTGACAAATCTCTTCTCTAAAGCCCTCATTCTCCGTCGTAAATATGTATCAGCTTCATCATTGGAATATAATTATGGAAATATTCATATAAATAGTGAATGAAATGTTTCCATTGCTAATTGATGTTATATTAGTGTTCGTCAAAAAAAAAGTCAACCCCTGGCACTATCCATCCCATGACGGGCTAAGGCCGACCAAGTGACCGCTGCCCAGCCATTTGGCCTGCAGATATTGGGGTGACGCGTGATCAGCGCGTCGGGTACCCTCAGCCGTTAATCTTGGTATTCGTGATCGGGGCGCTGTCTCACAGTCAGACAGCTACTCAATTGTCCTCACGAGGCTGAGTGCACCCCGTTCCAACCCTCACGTCAGTTTTAGAATCCCTGACGGAGCCGGGGATCGAACCCGGGGCCTCCGGGTGAGAGGCAGGCGCGCTACCCCAACACCACGGGGCCGGCTATTAGTGTTCGTAGACTGACGAAAATGCACAAGATGGACCGTACACTACGTCTGTATTCAAGAATACGTTGTCTAACGAAGCTCCATCGTTGTATCTTAACTCCTGTTATCGAATATGTCTCTGGCGCATGACTATCTAGTTCATCATATCAACAATGTTAATTATGCTGAATGATAAGGTTTGAAGAATAATAATAGTCATTCTATTAATGTTTATGTGTTGCGCCAATATTAAAAGTTCTCCGCTACTGTTCACTTGAACTGCGTTCGTCAACTTCACGTTGCAAGTAGTGGGGTGATACCGATTCCAACTCACTCCAGAACCCCCCTTGCTCTACTACTAAGCCTCAGCCATGTTAAATATCTCTCGAACGCATGGTCCGATTTTGACAAATGAGGTATCGTTGGACTCGGGCTGACGTCCTCTTTGCTATGGACTACTTGTTATATTTTTGATTTTTTTTGAAAATTTTTGTTTTCGAAAGTTGGTGATAGTTTGAAAACCAAACATGGTAGAACGTTGTTCCATGGCTTAAACGAATGGTCTTTATGACCTTTATTTTTTTCAATAAAACTTTTTTATTTTTTATATTTTTTTGAAAACACTCGAATTTTGAAAATCCTATATTTTGGAAACTAGGAACTCTACAAAAAAAATTGTTTAACGTAAATCAATGGTCCCTACCCCCTCTACCCCCCAAAAAAATTTCAAGTCTCTAGAATGAAAACCTGTAGTAGTGTGGTAAGGGGAAAGCTGGACCACTTCTTATTGAGCCCTCCTCGTATTTGCCCCGAAGCTGATATCTCGCTAACCAATGGTCGGATTTGAACATACAGGGTGTCCTAGCACTCGTAGTGATGCCCCCTACTTTCCTATAGGCCCTTTATTTGATTAAAGACCAAAACTAAAAGGTCATCTGCTTTTAATATTTCGCGAACCAATCATGCTAGAGGCATGTTCGACAGGTCCAAGGACTCGGGGTGACGTCCTCTCTGCTATGGACCACTCGTTATAATTTTTAATAAAATTGGAAACTCGATTTTGGGGTAAACACGTGTTTTTGTGATTTTGCCGATATCTCGCGAACCAATCATGCTAGAGGCATGAACGAGGGGTCCAAGGACTCGGGCTGACGTCCTCTTTGCTATGGACCACTCATTGTAATTTTAAAAAATTTGGGAAACTCGATTTTGGGGTAAACACGTGTTTTTGTGATTTTGCCGATATCTCACGAAGAAATAACGCTAGAGGCATGTACGATGGGTCCAAGGATTCGGGAAGACGTCCTCTTTGCTATGGACCACTCGTTGTAATTTAAAAAAAATTGGGAAATGCGATTTTGGGGTAAACACGTGTTTTTTATGATTTTTGCCGATATGTCACGAACCAATAACGCTAGAGACGTGTACGAGGTGTCCTAGGACTCGGGCTAACGCCCCCTTTCAAATGTAATAGATATTTTTTTCGAAAAAATAATTCACAAAGGGCCTAACGCCGTACATGTTGAAAAAAAATCATTACCGTTACCTGTTTATAATGTTTATAAAGCGTGGTGGTTGAGAGAGACGATACGGCTGGGTGTGTGTGTGTGTGTGTGTGTCGCTGACCACGGTGGCTGTGTTCAATAGATCAATCGCTATTTCGACGGGTCGGTTTATGACAGAGCGAGGGTGCGTTTTTTTTCACACATTTTACCTTTAACGTGTAAACGGTGATGAGAACTTGATTCTATGTTGGTCGAAGCGAGTAGAGAAAACAAACTTGCAGACGAGCAAGAGGTGAATATCAATTGAACTTATTGGAAGGCGTTGATCTGACTTGACAACAGGTGCAATGGAAAAAATGACCATGACGCTTGAAGGTGAAATAATCTGACCATCGTGGTGGCAGGGAAGTGCGAAAGGCGTGCACACATGTGAAACCACAGGCACGCTAAACCAGTGACATCCTGTCTTGCTTCGTACGTGACAAAATGCAAGTTCAGGTGAAATTTGATCTACCACAGGTGTTCACTTTGGGTGTTAGCTGTCCACGTGCGCGATAACTGTTAACAAGTGACATGCTGTTTTGCTTTGTATGTGACAAAATGCAAGTTGGCATGAAATTTGATCTGCCACAGGTGTTCACGTTGGACGTTACCTGTCCACGTGCCTGATAAGAGAATGTTCAAAGCGTGGGAATCGCTGAATCAGTAAAAAGTATGATGCAACTTGTCGGAATGATGTCACAACCAATAGATAGGCAAGAGCTGCAAACACCAGTGGTGGGAGGTGAAGGGAGGGAAAGGGGGAGGGGTAATGTATGAGAGAACACAGGTGGAAAGAGAAAGAAATATGTGGAGCTGAGGACTGTACACATAGAGCTATAGGTGGTGTACAACATGTGTGAATAAATAAATTAAAAATTGCACAGGTTCACACAACATAGACTGTATTATTGCCATGGCCAAGCACTCACATTAAGATCATTTACAAAATCATAAAATGAAAAATAAAAAATCTTGTTTTGGAAATATCGTTTTTCAACATACACAAAATAAATATATAAAAAATTTGTAAACAACAAAATGGAAAATCCATGGTCAAGCACTCACATTAATATTATTTACAAAATCATAAAATGAAAAATAGAAAATCTTGTTTTGGAAATATCGATTTTTTTCAACATACACAAAATAAATATATAAAAAATTTGTAAACAGCAAAATGGAAAATCCATGTTTCCATATAGACAAAATTTTAAAAACCTTAAACGGACATTTAAGAAAATATATGCAAATGGGAAATTGACAAATGTGTAAATATGAAAATGGAAAAATCCATGTTTCCATATCATGAAATTGAAAAACATCAAACTGTCATTTAAAAAAATGCAAATGGAAAATTGACAAATTGCAATGTGTGAAATGTGAAATTGAACAAATGGCTATCATTATTTAAAAAAAGAAAAGAACATAGTGCTCTATGGTTAAAGTGTGAATCAAACCCTCTCTACTTATTTGGACCACCCGAGACTGAGTAGACTAGTTTTAGTTATCATACCACTTTTAAAAGTTTGTGTTAAATCTAGGAATTGAACCCAAGAGCTTGTAGGGGAGATCCAAGGTTATAATATGTTAAACAGATAGCCTTGAATGTAGTGTGTGGTAGCTATATAGAAATGAGACGTTTCGCTCGGGGCAGGGAGGCATAGAAATCTGCATCAAACCAGTCAAAAGACTGACGACTCAAACAACAACATGTAGAGCTCACCAAAATAATGTTGTGTAACGGTAAATGTTAGTCAACGAACAGTAATGCATTACTAAAACCCATGACACGATACCTAAGAGCTTTTCTAAAATTATTTTAAAATGCCTTTAACCCTATATTAAACACCCAGTTCACAAGACTCATAACTGCAATGTTATGGTCAAACAAAACAAAATCTATATTTCAAAACAAACAAGTGGTTTAGTCAATGTATACTGGAAAAAGTTTTATAAACACTCAAGTCCACAAAAATAATTAAATTAGTAACAGTCAGGTTGACCGAGTGGTTATGGTGTTTGACTTAAGTTCAAATTTTCTGTACAATAAAGCAAGGGTTCGAATCCCTTACCTGATATAACTATTGCCTCAACATGGCTTGACCACACTGTATTATTGTGTACTCGGTACACAAACCATAAATAGAGTGTATTGTTTAAGGTCACTCTCTTTGCGAACATAGTCAGAGAATGTTGATGGTTAACAATTGCATTAATAGTGGGACATAGGGATAGCAATTAAGAAAAACAGAATACCCATACACTATTTTTATTTATTTAATGTAAGTACTTGTACAATAGTTATATACAAACTACAACTCTCTTTTGTCTATTACTATCTAGTCCTTTTCGATCCACTTGCATATCAAGGGCAGATGACTTTGTAGTTCAGCCCCTTCAAACAACAACACTACTTTTTGCATAGTCTGTGATGTTGATGACTCTTGATGCGTGGAAGATGGATACAACATAACTTTTACAACAGGGGTTAAACGTTGCTCAACAAACAATGCACTATTTTGAGTAGCAACATGTTTCTCTTGTACTAACTTTTTAGCATTCTGATGATTTTTTGTCAATACCATTAGTGTTTTGTCTGGAGCACTACATTGATGATCACTCACACTTAAAACCACACTATTTCTACTTTTCATATTGCCTCGACATGTTGTTGACCTCTGTTTCGAGCATTGCCAGAATATTATTCCTTTTACATTTTGTCGTCTATAGTTATAAGAGTAGCCTTTATAGAGTACACGTTGTTTACCTCGGTTAGTTGGAGTAAGTTCCATAGTAGTAACTAACCTGTTAGTATGATTTGCACACTACAAAGGTTATCTCGGTTCTGGTAATAGAATTATTTAGCGTTGGCTTTTATATTTAATATGTACAGTTTAAAGTGATAGAAAAGTGGTAGAAAAGTGGTAGCAAAGTGGTAGAAAAGTGGTAGCAAAGTGGTAGACAATTGGTAACATAGTGGTAGAAAAGTGGTAGCAATGTGGTAGAAAAGTGGTAGAAAAGTAGTAGAAAAGTGGTAGCAAAGTGGTAGAAAAGTGGTAGAAAACTGGCAGAAAAGTAGTAGAAAAGTGATCGCAAAGTGGTAGAAAAGTGGTAGCAAACTAGAAAAGTGGTAGCAAAGTGGTAGAAAATATTACATGTATTGTTAAGAAATAGTTTAAGCGGTTACATGGATTCATTACACTATAATTTTAGCATCACGAAGCTCATTTTCTATATCCAAAAGTTCTTCCTCATATTTAGTATGACCAGCCTGTTTACAGGTATGCAAGTACTGAAGCCGCTGGATTAGCTTACTGGGATTGTTCCAGTAAACAAATTTAACAAATGATTTTTTTGGGTGTAAACCATTATCATCATCATCATCATCATCATTATTATCATAATCATCATCATGGTTATCATCATCAATATAATTATCATCAATATAATCATCATCACTATTACTATCTAATCCTTTTTGTTCATCTTGCAATGCAAAAACCTTTGGCATAGTTTGTGTTGTCTTTGATAGTGTTAGAGGTTTCTTAGACGTTAACTACTGTCCTAACATGTCTTTTTCAGGAGATAATAAATGCTCTTTAACAAACAAAGCACTATCTTGAGTCACACTATTTTTTTCTTGGTCTTGCTTTTTTACCTTGGTTAGAGTATTTTGTCCATTTAAATGAGTATTATTTTGAGATTTACAATGATGATCGATTGAAATAAGTATGTTGGAGCCTTTTGTCTTAATCATTCCTCGACACTTTTTAGATCGATGTTTCGAACAGCACCAAATAACAGTTCCATTTTTATTGGTTCGTTTCACAATATATGAATATCCTTTATAGTATGCGTAAGGCTTACCATACCTAGTCACTGATACTTCCATGTCAACTGTCAAGCATAGACTAAGCTCTAGTAAAGTCAACTTGGTAATAAGAATACTAGTTTAATGTGAGAGCAAATATGGATCCAAAGAGTTCAGGTAAAAGTGGAAGCAAATAAGCAAATATTAGAACCAAGAGTGGGGTTAAAAGTGGTCGCAAAGTGGTAGACCCATTACACAATAATTTCAGCATGACGAAGCTCTTGTTCAATTTCTTTGATTTCCCAATCGTGACCGATATGCCCAGCTTGTCGTAAAGCATGCAATTGTCGAAGCCGTTGAATTAGCTTACTGGGTTTGTTCCAGTATACAAATTTAACAAATGGATTTTTAGGTGTAAACAAAGCACTACCATTATCATGATCATTATCATCATCATAATCACCATTATCATCATGACCATCATCACTGTTACTATATAGTCCTTTTTGATCCTCTTGCAATACCATTTTATTTATAGTCTGAGTTGATTTTGATAGTGTTGAAGGTTCCTTGGACGTTGACAATTGTCCTAACATGACGTTTTGAGGACATGATAAGTCCTTTTGAACAAACACTGCGCTATCTTTAGCCGCAATATCGTTTTCTTGAACTTGCTTTTTAGCATTTTGATAATTGTTTGTAAACAGTAAGCGTGGTTCGTTTCGAGCACTACATTGATGAACACTCACACTTAAAACCTTTCCATTTTTACTTTTCAGATTGCCTCGACATTTTGTTGACCTCTCTTTTGAGCATTGCCAGAATATTATTCCATTCACATTCTGGCGATTATAGTTATAGGAGTAGCCTTGATAGAGTGCACGTAGCCTACCTTTGTTGGTTGTAATAAGTTCCATAGTAGTAACTGACCTGTCAGTACGATGTTCACACTACAAAGATTACAATTGTTTTGCTGATGGAGTGACCTACCATAAGCTTATATATTGGCTTATGTGTTGGCTTTTTGTGTTGGCATTTCGTGTTGGCTTTTGTGTTGGCTTTTCGTGTTGGCTTTTTGTGTTGGCTTTTTGTGTTGGCATTTCGTGTTGGCTTTTGTGTTGGCTTTTCGTGTTGGCTTTTTGTGTTGGCTTTTCATGTTGGCATTTCGTGTTGGCTTTTCGTGTTGGCTTTTTGTGTTGGCTTTTCATGTTGGCATTTCGTGTTGGCTTTTGTGTTGGCTTTTCGTGTTGGCTTTTTTGTATTGGCCTTTCATGTTGGCTTTTTGTATTGGCTTTTCGTGTTGGCTTTTTGTGTGGGCTTTTTGTGTTGGCTTTAGTATTGGCTTTTGTATTGGCTTATTTGACAAGTTATTTGTGTCAATGTATTTAGTGGATTTTTTTGTTGGTGTTGGAAAGTAGTTGAATGAGAGGGAATATTTAAAGACTTAACCTCAGCTCACTAACCTAACCTAACCTAACCTAACTTTACTTAACCTAACCTAACCTTTCAACTCTCAGATGTTAATTAAATTCTGTGCATAGTCGAGTTGGAACCCAAGACCTCAGGGGTAAAAAAACAATTATTTTTGACGGCTTATTTTGGTAACTTATTTTAATGGCTAACCTAACTTTACCTAACCTAACCTAACCTCAGCTCACTTTGGATATTACTAGTAAGTGTTCATATCCTTTGCTAGGTAGCATGCTAGTAGTACAGGTAGTGCTCATATTTACCGCTAGGTAGCGGAAACATACTTTGCATGTTGCATGTGACACTTGTGAAGTTTAACCACATGCAAGACGTGCTTGTATAAGTTCTCTATTTAAACTCAATATACAATTAACCACTAAATGTTCAGAACTAACATGTATAGCCATGTTTAGGGTATATAGGAGACCCTTAGCAAGAAAGGCTGTCTAACCCACGAGTGTACAGCCTTGTCATACGCAGTAAGCACCTGTTGGCACAAAACAACAACAACAACAACAATTTGAGAAAGCCAACAACATATCCATTAAGGTATTTAAAGGAAACAGTTTTTTGTTGGCTTTCTCAAATTGTTGTTGTTGTTGTTTTCTGCCAACAGGTGCTTACTGCGTATGACAAGGCTGTACACTCGTGGGTTAGACAGCCTTTCTTGCTAAGGGTCTCCTATATACCCTAAACATGGCTATACATGTTAGTTCTGAACATTTAGTGGTTAATTGTATACTGAGTTTAAATAGAGAACTTATACAAGCACGTCTTGCATGTGGTTAAACTTCACAAGTGTCACATGCAACATGCAAAGTATGTTCCCGCTACCTAGCGGTAAATATGAGCACTACCTGTACTACTAGCATGCTACCTAGCAAAGGATATGAACACTTACTAGTAATATCCAAAGTGAGCTGAGGTTAGGTTAGGTTAGGTAAAGTTAGGTTAGCCATTAAAATAAGTTACCAAAATAAGCCGTCAAAAATAATTGTTTTTTTACCCCTGAGGTCTTGGGTTCCAACTCGACTATGCACAGAATTTAATTAACATCTGAGAGTTGAAAGGTTAGGTTAGGTTAGGTAAAGTTAGGTTAGGTTAGGTTAGGTTAGTGAGCTGAGG
Organism: Meconema thalassinum; assembly: GCA_946902985.2. Lineage (NCBI taxonomy): Eukaryota > Metazoa > Arthropoda > Insecta > Orthoptera > Tettigoniidae > Meconema > Meconema thalassinum. The sequence continues at coordinate 182,512,396 of OX336395.1, forward strand.
TTAAGTCTTTAAATATTCCCTCTCATTCAACTACTTTCCAACACCAACAAAAAAATCCACTAAATACATTGACACAAATAACTTGTCAAATAAGCCAATACAAAAGCCAATACTAAAGCCAACACAAAAAGCCCACACAAAAAGCCAACACGAAAAGCCAATACAAAAAGCCAACATGAAAGGCCAATACAAAAAAGCCAACACGAAAAGCCAACACAAAAGCCAACACGAAATGCCAACATGAAAAGCCAACACAAAAAGCCAACACGAAAAGCCAACACGAAATGCCAACATGAAAAGCCAACACAAAAAGCCAACACGAAAAGCCAACACAAAAGCCAACACGAAATGCCAACACAAAAAGCCAACACAAAAAGCCAACACGAAAAGCCAACACAAAAGCCAACACGAAATGCCAACACAAAAAGCCAACACATAAGCCAATATATAAGCTTATGGTAGGTCACTCCATCAGCAAAACAATTGTAATCTTTGTAGTGTGAACATCGTACTGACAGGTCAGTTACTACTATGGAACTTATTACAACCAACAAAGGTAGGCTACGTGCACTCTATCAAGGCTACTCCTATAACTATAATCGCCAGAATGTGAATGGAATAATATTCTGGCAATGCTCAAAAGAGAGGTCAACAAAATGTCGAGGCAATCTGAAAAGTAAAATAAAAATGGAAAGGTTTTAAGTGTGAGTGTTCATCAATGTAGTGCTCGAAACGAACCACGCTTACTGTTTACAAACAATTATCAAAATGCTAAAAAGCAAGTTCAAGAAAACGATATTGCGGCTAAAGATAGCGCAGTGTTTGTTCAAAAGGACTTATCATGTCCTCAAAACGTCATGTTAGGACAATTGTCAACGTCCAAGGAACCTTCAACACTATCAAAATCAACTCAGACTATAAATAAAATGGTATTGCAAGAGGATCAAAAAGGACTATATAGTAACAGTGATGATGGTCATGATGATAATGGTGATTATGATGATGATAATGATGATGATGATAATGATCATGATAATGGTAGTGCTTTGTTTACACCTAAAAATCCATTTGTTAAATTTGTATACTGGAACAAACCCAGTAAGCTAATTCAACGGCTTCGACAATTGCATGCTTTACGACAAGCTGGGCATATCGGTCACGATTGGGAAATCAAAGAAATTGAACAAGAGCTTCGTCATGCTGAAATTATTGTGTAATGGGTCTACCACTTTGCGACCACTTTAAACCCCACTCTTGGTTCTAATATTTGCTTATTTGCTTCCACTTTTACCTGAACTCTTTGGATCCATATTTGCTCTCACATTAAACTAGTATTCTTATTACCAAGTTGACTTTACTAGAGCTTAGTCTATGCTTGACAGTTGACATGGAAGTATCAGTGACTAGGTATGGTAAGCCTTACGCATACTATAAAGGATATTCATATATTGTGAAACGAACCAATAAAAATGGAACTGTTATTTGGTGCTGTTCGAAACAACGATCTAAAAAGTGTCGAGGAATGATTAAGACAAAAGGCTCCAACATACTTATTTCAATCGATCATCATTGTAAATCTCAAAATAATACTCATTTAAATGGACAAAATACTCTAACCAAGGTAAAAAAGCAAGACCAAGAAAAAAATAGTGTGACTCAAGATAGTGCTTTGTTTGTTAAAGAGCATTTATTATCTCCTGAAAAAGACATGTTAGGACAGTCGTTAACGTCTAAGAAACCTCTAACACTATCAAAGACAACACAAACTATGCCAAAGGTTTTTGCATTGCAAGATGAACAAAAAGGATTAGATAGTAATAGTGATGATGATTATATTGATGATAATTATATTGATGATGATAACCATGATGATGATGATTATGATGATAATGATGATGATGATGATAATGGTTTACACCCAAAAAAATCATTTGTTAAATTTGTTTACTGGAACAATCCCAGTAAGCTAATCCAGCGGCTTCAGTACTTGCATACCTGTAAACAGGCTGGTCATACTAAATATGAGGAAGAACTTTTGGATATAGAAAATGAGCTTCGTGATGCTAAAATTATAGTGTAATGAATCCATGTAACCGCTTAAACTATTTCTTAACAATACATGTAATATTTTCTACCACTTTGCTACCACTTTTCTAGTTTGCTACCACTTTTCTACCACTTTGCGATCACTTTTCTACTACTTTTCTGCCAGTTTTCTACCACTTTTCTACCACTTTGCTACCACTTTTCTACTACTTTTCTACCACTTTTCTACCACATTGCTACCACTTTTCTACCACTATGTTACCAATTGTCTACCACTTTGCTACCACTTTTCTACCACTTTGCTACCACTTTTCTACCACTTTTCTATCACTTTAAACTGTACATATTAAATATAAAAGCCAACGCTAAATAATTCTATTACCAGAACCGAGATAACCTTTGTAGTGTGCAAATCATACTAACAGGTTAGTTACTACTATGGAACTTACTCCAACTAACCGAGGTAAACAACGTGTACTCTATAAAGGCTACTCTTATAACTATAGACGACAAAATGTAAAAGGAATAATATTCTGGCAATGCTCGAAACAGAGGTCAACAACATGTCGAGGCAATATGAAAAGTAGAAATAGTGTGGTTTTAAGTGTGAGTGATCATCAATGTAGTGCTCCAGACAAAACACTAATGGTATTGACAAAAAATCATCAGAATGCTAAAAAGTTAGTACAAGAGAAACATGTTGCTACTCAAAATAGTGCATTGTTTGTTGAGCAACGTTTAACCCCTGTTGTAAAAGTTATGTTGTATCCATCTTCCACGCATCAAGAGTCATCAACATCACAGACTATGCAAAAAGTAGTGTTGTTGTTTGAAGGGGCTGAACTACAAAGTCATCTGCCCTTGATATGCAAGTGGATCGAAAAGGACTAGATAGTAATAGACAAAAGAGAGTTGTAGTTTGTATATAACTATTGTACAAGTACTTACATTAAATAAATAAAAATAGTGTATGGGTATTCTGTTTTTCTTAATTGCTATCCCTATGTCCCACTATTAATGCAATTGTTAACCATCAACATTCTCTGACTATGTTCGCAAAGAGAGTGACCTTAAACAATACACTCTATTTATGGTTTGTGTACCGAGTACACAATAATACAGTGTGGTCAAGCCATGTTGAGGCAATAGTTATATCAGGTAAGGGATTCGAACCCTTGCTTTATTGTACAGAAAATTTGAACTTAAGTCAAACACCATAACCACTCGGTCAACCTGACTGTTACTAATTTAATTATTTTTGTGGACTTGAGTGTTTATAAAACTTTTTCCAGTATACATTGACTAAACCACTTGTTTGTTTTGAAATATAGATTTTGTTTTGTTTGACCATAACATTGCAGTTATGAGTCTTGTGAACTGGGTGTTTAATATAGGGTTAAAGGCATTTTAAAATAATTTTAGAAAAGCTCTTAGGTATCGTGTCATGGGTTTTAGTAATGCATTACTGTTCGTTGACTAACATTTACCGTTACACAACATTATTTTGGTGAGCTCTACATGTTGTTGTTTGAGTCGTCAGTCTTTTGACTGGTTTGATGCAGATTTCTATGCCTCCCTGCCCCGAGCGAAACGTCTCATTTCTATATAGCTACCACACACTACATTCAAGGCTATCTGTTTAACATATTATAACCTTGGATCTCCCCTACAAGCTCTTGGGTTCAATTCCTAGATTTAACACAAACTTTTAAAAGTGGTATGATAACTAAAACTAGTCTACTCAGTCTCGGGTGGTCCAAATAAGTAGAGAGGGTTTGATTCACACTTTAACCATAGAGCACTATGTTCTTTTCTTTTTTTAAATAATGATAGCCATTTGTTCAATTTCACATTTCACACATTGCAATTTGTCAATTTTCCATTTGCATTTTTTTAAATGACAGTTTGATGTTTTTCAATTTCATGATATGGAAACATGGATTTTTCCATTTTCATATTTACACATTTGTCAATTTCCCATTTGCATATATTTTCTTAAATGTCCGTTTAAGGTTTTTAAAATTTTGTCTATATGGAAACATGGATTTTCCATTTTGCTGTTTACAAATTTTTTATATATTTATTTTGTGTATGTTGAAAAAAATCGATATTTCCAAAACAAGATTTTCTATTTTTCATTTTATGATTTTGTAAATAATATTAATGTGAGTGCTTGACCATGGATTTTCCATTTTGTTGTTTACAAATTTTTTATATATTTATTTTGTGTATGTTGAAAAACGATATTTCCAAAACAAGATTTTTTATTTTTCATTTTATGATTTTGTAAATGATCTTAATGTGAGTGCTTGGCCATGGCAATAATACAGTCTATGTTGTGTGAACCTGTGCAATTTTTAATTTATTTATTCACACATGTTGTACACCACCTATAGCTCTATGTGTACAGTCCTCAGCTCCACATATTTCTTTCTCTTTCCACCTGTGTTCTCTCATACATTACCCCTCCCCCTTTCCCTCCCTTCACCTCCCACCACTAGTGTTTGCAGCTCTTGCCTATCTATTGGTTGTGACATCATTCCGACAAGTTGCATCATACTTTTTACTGATTCAGCGATTCCCACGCTTTGAACATTCTCTTATCAGGCACGTGGACAGCTAACGTCCAACGTGAACACCTGTGGCAGATCAAATTTCATGCCAACTTGCATTTTGTCACATACAAAGCAAAACAGCATGTCACTTGTTAACAGTTATCGCGCACGTGGACAGCTAACACCCAAAGTGAACACCTGTGGTAGATCAAATTTCACCTGAACTTGCATTTTGTCACGTACGAAGCAAGACAGGATGTCACTGGTTTAGCGTGCCTGTGGTTTCACATGTGTGCACGCCTTTCGCACTTCCCTGCCACCACGATGGTCAGATTATTTCACCTTCAAGCGTCATGGTCATTTTTTCCATTGCACCTGTTGTCAAGTCAGATCAACGCCTTCCAATAAGCTCAATTGATATTCACCTCTTGCTCGTCTGCAAGTTTGTTTTCTCTACTCGCTTCGACCAACATAGAATCAAGTTCTCATCACCGTTTACACGTTAAAGGTAAAATGTGTGAAAAAAAAACGCAGCCTCGCTCTGTCATAAACCGACCCGTCGAAATAGCGATTGATCTATTGAACACAGCCACCGTGGTCAGCGACACACACACACACACACACACCCAGCCGTATCGTCTCTCTCAACCACCACGCTTTATAAACATTATAAACAGGTAACGGTAATGATTTTTTTTTCAACATGTACGGCGTTAGGCCCTTTGTGAATTATTTTTTCGAAAAAAATATCTACCACATTTGAAAGGGGGCGTTAGCCCGAGTCCTAGGACACCTCGTACACGTCTCTAGCGTTATTGGTTCGTGACATATCGGCAAAAATCATAAAAAACACGTGTTTACCCCAAAATCGCATTTCCCAATTTTTTTTAAATTACAACGAGTGGTCCATAGCAAAGAGGACGTCTTTCCGAATCCTTGGACCCATCGTACATGCCTCTAGCGTTATTGCTTCGTGAGATATCGGCAAAATCACAAAAACACGTGTTTACCCCAAAATCGAGTTTCCCAAATTTTTTAAAATTACAATGAGTGGTCCATAGCAAAGAGGACGTCAGCCCGAGTCCTTGGACCCCTCGTTCATGCCTCTAGCATGATTGGTTCGCGAGATATCGGCAAAATCACAAAAACAGGTGTTTACCCCAAAATCGAGTTTCCAATTTTATTAAAAATTATAACGAGTGGTCCATAGCAGAGAGGACGTCACCCCGAGTCCTTGGACCTGTCGAACATGCCTCTAGCATGATTGGTTCGCGAAATATTAAAAGCAGATGACCTTTTAGTTTTGGTCTTTAATCAAATAAAGAGCCTATAGGAAAGTAGGGGGCATCACTACGAGTGCTAGGACACCCTGTATGTTCAAATCCGACCATTGGTTAGCGAGATATCAGCTTCGGGGCAAATACGAGGAGGGCTCAATAAGAAGTGGTCCAGCTTTCCCCTTACCACACTACTACAGGTTTTCATTCTAGAGACTTGAAATTTTTTTGGGGGGTAGAGGGGGTAGGGACCATTGATTTACGTTAAACAATTTTTTTTGTAGAGTTCCTAGTTTCCAAAATATAGGATTTTCAAAATTCGAGTGTTTTCAAAAAAATATAAAAAATAAAAAAGTTTTATTGAAAAAAATAAAGGTCATAAAGACCATTCGTTTAAGCCATGGAACAACGTTCTACCATGTTTGGTTTTCAAACTATCACCAACTTTCGAAAACAAAAATTTTCAAAAAAAAATCAAAAATATAACAAGTAGTCCATAGCAAAGAGGACGTCAGCCCGAGTCCAACGATACCTCATTTGTCAAAATCGGACCATGCGTTCGAGAGATATTTAACATGGCTGAGGCTTAGTAGTAGAGCAAGGGGGGTTCTGGAGTGAGTTGGAATCGGTATCACCCCACTACTGTTGCAATTTATAATGATATTCAGCTTTGTTTCCAACACATTTGGAAATCTAACTTGACAGGCTGATATTGTCGAAACGGTGAATATTAAAGCGCTCGAATTTTCACAAAATAAAGTATGCGACCTGTTCTTTATATATATATATGCTTATTTAACTTCAGATCTCAATTATATAAGAGATATAATCAATGCAATGTTCCTCGCAACTTCACGTAGAATGGAAGTGCGGTGATCTCTAACGTTCCACTTAGCTATCCTCGCGTCTCCACAAGTCGACAGTCGTCGCACTCGGACAAAGCCTTGGGATCTCCGTTAACCCAGTAAAAACACTTCCTCACTCTTCAAAGTCTGCTGGAATAAGAACCTCGATCCTTGGATCTCCCCCTCCAAGTCGAATTTTTGGCGGCCATATCAATCTCCCACCATAATTTTAGCGCGTAGATTACCAATGCTTATTACAGAGTAGATTAACCGATCTGTGGTTTTTAAAGTATCAGACATAATTTCTCTTAATATTCTCTTCATTACCAAATAAGAAAATCTTCTTCTAAGGGCCTAAATGCATAATTTCATCATATTGTGTAATTAAAGTTGATCCCGTCTTCAATAAGACCTGTTCTCATTGGCTCTGGGCTGGGATCCAATAGCATAATTTATAACAATATTTATAATATTAATTTCCAAACTCGCTGTTGCTATGCTAAATATAGCCTTCTAGAAGCGTCCATTGTGCAATATATCACGTGATCGGGCTCTCCCACAGTCTCGAGCTTGTAACACTACACTCTTGTGTCACACTTCCAGAAATTATATTTGCTAGTTAAATTTTATCATGGGGACGGAAAATACTCTCATTTTGTCCCTAAATAATTCAATTTACGGGGGCAGTACGAAGTGTTTCCAGGTTTCAATATTTATATCTGATTTGAGACAAATGTATCTTTCACACTATTTCAGTAAATAGAAATATATTCAATACGTATTGTGTTTGTGTGCCAGAAAAAAATATTTTACTTCCTTTAGCTTTTCACCTGCTAATTTAATGTCCACAGAGGTTTCTGATTTCATTCGGCTGCATTCCAATATCGTTGTTTTACATTTATTAATTTCATTATGTATTCTTTCCTCAAGACGGAGTCCATATCATTCTAAAATTCATTCAAATCCTCTGGCGTGTCGGCGAAGATAAGGATGTCATCAACAAATATCAGAGTTAAAATTATTTCGCCAAAGTGTTCCCTCATGTCTTGTTAGCAAATTCTTATTGCAAGGCCGATCAAGACCTACAAATTAGTCTTAACATATAGTGCAATCATCTGTCAACCTATATCACTGTGTGTAATGAATATTACATATTAATAAATATTAATCTTATATATTCAAATAGTTTTCAAAAAATTTCACCCTTTACTAAAACTGAAATATCTCGGGAAGTATTTGTGCTACGACGACGTTTGTTACCTTAAAATGTAATGCCCGTCACGCAATATCGATTGATATCCACCTTACTTGATTATATTATCCGTGTATTAAAATAATTGCGAATATTACTTCCTTCAAGGTCACACGAACATAGAATCGAATGACTTGACGGGCATATTGTCGCTAGGCGTCAAAGACTAACACCGTATTATGATATTCAACGTCGCCCCAATAATAAATCTAACTTGATGGACTGTCACTAGGCGACAACGACTTACTCTGTATCATGATAGTCCGGTAAAGTAGAGTGCATATCTTCATCGTGGTTTCCATGGTAGTAATGTGAATCCACGTAAACATCTTCATATTAACAGAGATCAAATCTCCTTGGGGACATGACGCATTCACTTAAAAATCTTCTATGCGGTTTGAATCACGCCAAAACAGAATGTTTCTTCATTCAACTTTTTGTTTTATTTCATTCGTTTGGTATTTCAATACATCCAATATAATTATAAAATTCACTGGTATAGGGCGATCATTTCCCTAATTACGTCATGATATCGTTAACTTCTACCTGCTCTACTCGGGCGCTAATGACGCATGTATCCATGCATGATATCGTTAACTTCTACCTGTTCCAATCGGGCGCTAATGTCGCATGTATCCAGACAATAAGTAGAACGGGATTCGCAAGCCAGAAGTCCGTATATATATGCTTAAACACCAGTACATTACGTCTGGAATAAGAGCAACTGCCGGTGGCAAAAAAGAAAAAATGTTTCAAAAACTATAGGCAGAATGTATAATGTTTCGCCTACAGAGAGAGAAAGGTATTATTTACGCCTGTTGTTGCTTCACGTCATAGGTGCTACCAGCTTCCAGGATCTACGAACATACAAAGCCGTTGTCTATTCTACTTAAAAAAACACTAAGGAGCGAGATTTGTTGATTGCGTTGTTTGGCAGAAGCGTCACAATTTCAGATGCCTTCTCAGTTATGACAACTGTTTTCTTACATATCTTTCAGACCCCTTCAAATGTAAGAGAGTTATGGGATATTTTCAAGAATTCATTATCAGAAGATTATCTGCAGTTTCACTAACCGAACATTGCATATCAGTTTACTCTTATACATATTTCTAATACATTAAAGCTCCATGGTCTTCCCATTACTTCTCTGGAATTGCCAGCTATTATTGATAATTTCCCACAGACAATTTTAACAATGAATTATCCAAAACTTAATGTGGATCTATTAAGTCGGATGATAAACCAAGCAAATGAAGCCAAACGGCTATAATTACAGAAATTTTGGGGTTAGTACAAAACAGCAATGAAAGGATGAGTAATGCATATTTCATTGACGGTCCAGGGGGCACCGGGAAAACATTTATTTACCAAAGCTTGATTCACAGTTGCACAAATTTGGCGTTAAATGTAGTTTTTGTTGCATGGACTGGTATTGCAGAAATGTTTCTACATCAGGGGTCACTGTACACAGCCAGTTCAAGTTACCTCTAAATTTACTGTACTTGAAAGTTCTGTATCAGGAATAAGAGTTAACCTCAAGGAAGCTTTTAGGTAGATTTCATTAGAAAGCTAACTGTTGCAATGGGTACCATGTTTCAACTCCCGGAAAATTTCGACATATCTTCGCGTTTCACATCCCCTAGACCCCAAAACCACCGTCAGTTCAAAAGTTTATATATAATTTATGTATGTATATATGTATGTATATATGTATATCAGTTTCTTGTGGACACGATAACTGCCGTAATTTTGCACCAATCAATTTGAATTTTTAACCGAATATGTATACCTATGAAATCTCGGTCGAGTTCGTTACTGGGCTAAATCGTTTGAAGAGGGTGAAAATGGGGGGCTTTTTTCGAAGAAGTGAAATATTGCTATAACTCTCTTAATATGTGAAATATCGAATCCGTTCAAAGTTCATACTATGTGTCGGATACAGCCCAAAAATTTATGTTTGAAGAGTTTTTTATAACACCAACCATTGACCAAAGGGGTGGGAAAAAGTGTTTTTTTCGGGAAACATTAATCATATCTCTCTTAATAGGCACAATATCAAAACGGTACACAATGGCCAGTATTCCCCTAATAATTATCTAAAACTTTTGTCTGAAAGAATTTTTGATATGACCCACCATTACGCCAAGGGATGAGAAAAATGATTTCGGAATTATAAGAAAACGCCAAGAGCTATCAGAGGTTGCCATGGATAATGTTGTATAATGTAAATTTTGTATTTAATTCACCATACGATTAAATAAATAAATGGCAACACTACTAAATTGATGAGGGATGAGCCATCAGACGTTGCCATGACAACGCACTTGCTCGAGATCAGATACAGATTTCCATCTGACTAAGTGTGAAGCGGCTTCGGTGACGTAACTGGTAGCATGGAGAACTTCTATGCCCAAGGTCGCGGGTTCAAAGCTGGCCGAAGTCGTCGGATTTTCTAAGAGCGCTAAAAATCCCTGAGTATGCTTTCCTTTGGAGGGGAAGTTCCAACGTTCGTTGCGAGTTGCTGGTTGCGGTGGCATCTAGTAGCCAAGTTCACAGCTATGTGTCGTTGACGATAGTATCTGGTAGCAACATTAGGAACTACTGCTTGAAATTGACCGTCTGCAGTCCTTACCTGAATTACAGACTTATATAGCCATCTCAATTCACGCCGTTTATCAGACAGATTCTACACTCACCCAATGTACACGGGGTTACATGACCGCGTTGTCGCTGCCCCTTAACTGAGGAACTAACCAAAATCTCTGCGGGAGGTAAAATTTTGCGTGAAGAAGTAACAGACAGTTACATAGTTACACATCAGTGTCGAAAGCTTACATAAGGACAGTGTGACCACAAGTATAAAAATGGACCCCAAATGTCAAGAAGTTTACCGTCCCCATAAGACAATAAAATGTTTTAAATATGCATTAAATGACGAAAAACAAAGTTAATTAAGCTCCAATTATAAAATGCTTTCTCGCAATAAAGGAGGTCTGATCCTTCTACGAAAACCTGCATATTATGCCTATTTTCGCCTATCCCCAAGTTTCTCCGTTGAAATCTACCTCCGCCTTCCGGCGTGCCGAGAGGACTTTTTTTATATTCGTTCAGCAAAACTTATCATCTGGGATGAAGCCCCTATGGCTAATAAGCAATCGTTGATGTGTGTAAATCGGCTGCTCAAGGATATCATGAATAACGACGTGCCTTTCGGAGTAAAAATTATCGTCTTAGGTGGAGATTTTAGGCAGGTATTGCCTGTTGCGCCTCACGCATCTAGAGCAGCTTTATTCCAAATGTCAGTAAGGTTCTCTCCTTTGTGGCCATTATCCAAAGTTTTTAAACTCAACAAAAATATTCGAGCGGATACAGATCAACGCGACTTTGCAAACTTCTTGATACAAATTGGTAACGGTGAATACCCTCAAATGTTGGAAACAATGTCCTACTTCCTCGCCTTGACCTTACGCCATCAGATACTTCTATGCCATTTTCCTTCAAAAGGAGGCAGTTTCCAGTACGTGTGGCTTTTTGTATAACAATCAATAAAGCTCAAGATCAAACACTAGATCAAGTAGACATTTATTTACCTCAACCGGTGTTTAGCCACGGACAACTGTATGTCGCACTATCGCGAGCAAAATCTTTTCATAACGTCAAAGTTCAAATAGAACCATAAGGCAAGCGAACAGCAAATGTCGTATGGAAGGAAGTACTATTCGAATGTTGAAACGATTGTTGGGGAGGAGCACAGACCTCAGCAAACGGGGTACAGATTTAATAACAATTATACAAGGACGTCCGCATCCCTAATACGAGAACTGTCCTGTGTTAATGTCAAAAAATGTGCTATTGTCCTACATCGGTGAATACTATCCTACATCCTGTTCTTTCATTCATTCAGTTCTATAACTAAGGTATATTCAATCAAATTTTCAGCTTAATAAATATTAATTCCTTCTGTGTGAGTTATATTTTCATTTCTCATCAATCGCCTTTACTTACTATTCTATCTGTAGAGGTGGAGGCGATAGCTGTCTTTACAGAGGTTTGCAAATTATTAGATTCGATGTCAGTTTTCCAAAATTGCATTTTTACTTTTCACGGTTTAATGCACTAAGTATGTTTACAAGGCGATGAAATTACTTCAAATGTTTAACCAAGACTCCTAATTATATTTACATTTAAGAAACTCAAATAAAAATGAATTTTTAGAATTTCCACTAACAGAGGAGCCTTCAAATGCAAAATGCCACACGCTACGTTTTTATTACTTCACTCTACTTCACTTGTGAATTTAGAACAGAGGGAGTTGGGGTCTTTTAACTGATGAACGCTATTGAACTATTCATAGATTCATGAACTATGTGTTGAATTCACCTGACTTATATTATTCTAAAGTCAATGAAAAATTGAAAACGGACCCAGCTCAGATAACCATTGGAATCCAATAATCTGAAAGTTTCCAGACGCAATTCCTTATGGGAAAACACTACTAAGTAGGACAACAAAAGAAGTTGGTCAATAAAATGATTTTGAATAATAGAAATTATGACTAATTAAAATTATTTTATTTAATTCTATTAATTTGTCCACCTCTATATGTTTCCCCAGAGTTAGATCTCTAAATTCAAATATAAGCGACCCATCTTTTATTTTAAAATTATACCATTGGTATCATAAGTTGACACAACACCAAATTGTGCCGCAAAAGCCTTAAATTGTGTGTATACCTCTATCTACTTAGTATAAAACAAAATTCCCAATTCTTGTATGTAACGGGTAATCTCGAGACCAACTTGATGGATTTTGATGCCGTTTTCACCATTCTATAAAGGAATACTCGATGAAGGATTAGGTAGAAAAACATTTATTTATGACCAAACGAAGCCGAGCAGTTACAATTTCAGTGAAACGAGTTGAAGAAAAACCTAACGTCAATGTGTCTTTTAAGCTTTCGCTGGGTAAACCGTTAAAAATTTCGATATACTCAAGATTTTTTCAGCATGAAAAGTTCTGCAAGAAAGTCCGTGACGGCTCCCACATCGACCACTGTAAGTGTTTTTACGTTTTCATTTTTTCAAGCAATCTGCTTTCAGTGGAAATTTAAATTACTAGCTTCAGAGTGAATTTACGAGCTTGCGAGTGACCTATCACCCTAGCTTCAGCCAGCATCTAACTGTCAAGTCGTGTCGAGTTAATACTTCAGAGAAGAGTATAGCTTATGTGTTTGGAGTTAGCTGTTCACCTCGGCTTTTCAGAATTGCGTCTGGAACCTGACGTCCGTGCGCCTTTTAAGATTACGCTAGGTATATAGTGGGATACACACACAGAGGACAGGCAGACACCCACACATTTGATCTCATAAGTCTACTTCATCATTTACCCCAAAGCGATGGTACCGTAAACGTCTGTTCAGGTCACTAGCATGAAGACATGCAAATGTCACATGGACAGAAGTGCTGTAGGATTGTTGACGTGAATGCTGCGGAGCAGCACGGGTCTTCTAGTATTAATTAATTATTAATTAAATAAATAAATAATTTAAAAATCCATTAATAGCCATATTAAATCTCTTGCTCATGCTATCCTGTCACGGTCAGTCAGGTATCATGTTACATAACATCGTGTATATCCATTATTGCTCTTAAGAATGTATAACATTAAAAATATATATATACATTAAAACTTGAATTTCTAGTTACGACGTTAAGCGTTAGTAGTAAAAGGGTATGTGCTTTTTCACTCAAGCTAATGTATAACATTATCAAATTATTGGTTTTGGAAATCTCAAGTCAATAAAGGTAATGTCATGTTCAAACAAAATGTATTTGTTTATATTCTTACAGCACGGTTCACAAAAAAAACAAGATGTTCAGTAAATAACATATAGCCTACTTTCACCTAAATGTATGAGTATAGTTATAACTCGTTGTTATTATCAAAGAGTATAATAGAACTATTCTTTGTTGAAGACCTTAGAAACGATTTACCTCTACCAAACGCCACAACCTAGATAAAAACTGCTACCATCATTGAAGAAAGAAAGATAAGAAGTATATCAAGAATGTTATAGATCTGGAGACATAATCGACCGGACTGGCTGCGTGGCTCAGCGGTAACGTTCTCGCTTGCTGGGCCCTAGGTTGCAGGTTCGTATCCTGGCGCAGTCAGCTGGCATTTGAGGGTGCACAAATGCGAGGGAGCCGTGTCAGTACATTTACTGGCACGTTAAAGATCCCCTTCGGGTCAAAATTCCGGCACCCCGGTGTCTCTAAAAGCAGCAGTAGTTAAAAGGGATGTAAAACCAATAACATTATTATTATTATTATTATTATTATTATTATTAATATTACATATACGACCTGCCGTGGGCAACATCCAACTTTGAGTTGAGGCATGTCTTTACACGTCTGGTTGTGCATGGCTTTCACAACCCTAATTGAATTAGCAAATCTTTCCATGACCCTACAGAGACGTGTGTATACAAACTATGTGGATATTTTCGATTGCTATTTGCCTGAAATAAAAGTAGAAATTAATAACCTGAACTAACACCAACGGCTTGAATTCAGTTACTATGTAAAATCGTTTTGTTCTTTACTTCAAATAACATTTTCAAGTAACGCAAAATAGGCTGTTACAAACCCTTTAATATAAAAAGTAAAAAAATGTATCGTAGTATCATTTTGTCATTCTTCAAATTCGATGCGCATAGAATGCCAATGGTATAGTAATCAATGGAGCCCCACGTAGACTATTCGTGACATCTAGTGGTGAAATATCGAACAATATAATCCTAACAGAGCGAGTGCATTCTAGCGGCCAGAAGGAGAAACTTTTCAATAAAATCTGGAAGTTAATAAGTAGGCGTGCAGTTACCTTTTTGGCAGCTAGATGTCTCGAGTAAATCTGCTGGCGAATTATTTATTAATTAAATATATATTTTACACCATAATATGCACAATATAACGCTTAATTTTAAAACATCTGAGTCATTACAAAACAATAAACATATAACATTTCAAGCAAAAAACCTAGCTCTGATCGGGTTTGAACCATAGGCATTTGAGCGATAGGCTAACGCTCTACCACTGAGCTAATTGTGTCAACGGACATCGTTCTATATAAAATGACTTACATAGAACTTGTTAGCAAATAATGATTTATACTAAACGATTTCATCACTGGAGTATATTATTTATATATAAAGCATTTCATACAAAGTTTATTTATTTTGTATCAGTACGCTATATTGCATGCAATACTCAAATTAGTGAAATACAAGTCAGGCACAAGATATCCGCTGCCATCTTGTCTTATTACTAAATCGGCTCAGCTTTTTAAAATCACGTCTGCACTATAGTATTACAAAATAAACTTTTAATTTCGAACGTGCCTCTTCCTTTAGAACAGTTAAAACGATTCTCGGCTCGATAATCGGAACTGGTGGGTCCCATGATATGGATTATAAAGTTTGCATAATTCACACGGCCGCCATCCTGCAATGGTATGGCAGACGACCATGTAGTTTGGTCACAAGACGCATCCTATACGAAGGTATGTTGTTACCAAATTTGGTAGAGATCGGATGATTTGGTTAGTCGTTATTTGATTTTACGTTTTGAACGTTTGAGTGGCCGCCATTCAGTTTTAGTAAAGATGGCGGCGATATAAAACCTGACACTGAGGTGTCCTTTGCTAGTGCTACCTTTGTACCAAATTTCGTTCAATTCGCATTCACCGTGTTCGAATTGATAGGGGGGGGACAGCCATTCAGAGTACACACACCCACACACACACAGAAACACACACACACAGACTCACACACACACACATACACACACACACAGACTCACACACACACACATACACACACACACACAGACAGACACACTTTTTTCGCCCTGTGTTGATCTCATAATTCTACTTTCATTTTTTGCAAAAATCGAAAGTAGGCTAAAAAGGGATATAGGCTAGCCTGTGGAACTCAGACTGCCGGTGAGATGTTTGCAATAAATAAAATTTAAGTATTTGTTGGCATAATCTTCAGTCAATCATCACTTACTAGCAGTAGTGCTTCTACAGAACTGGCACATGATATTCAAACCAACAGAAAAAGAAAATTAAAAATATAACTTTCTGTGGTCACTCTCTAAGGGCTGCAAGACCTTGACGTGGTGAGAGTGCTTGCGAGGTCTAATGATCGTTTGGGCTAAGCCGGCGGTATCGTAGCTACTAGCAGGGCCTCCCTTGCCAGACAGGTCAAAGGTTAAGATCCAGACAAACAAGTAAGATGCAACCCAAGAAGGGGTCAAACAACTCCAAATGCGTAAGAGGAGTGAGAGTCTCAACGAAGGAGGAGGCGGAAGAGACACTTCAGGATAGGGAGGGGCAGACGAGGCTCCAAAGCCGTGGTGATGGCAGCTTTTCTCGAGGTTGAATGCCTCGAGAACAATATCCCCATCCTCTGGCAGAGGTTAGGCGGAGACTAACAGCCTTACCCTGTAGAAAATATCTTTTTGAGAGGGACCAAACACAGAATAAACCGGACACGTCTCTTGAACGACAACCAAAGCAAATTAAAAGACACGCCTAAGGAAAATGGGCATAAAAATGGCTACTTGGAATGTAAGAACGATGTAACAACCAGGGAAGATGCAAGGAATTGGGGGAGAGATTAATTAATTTGGATTGGATTTAGTAGCGATACAAGAGATAAAATGGAATGGAAGAGGAAGAATTGATAAGAAAGGTTTTAGTGTTTTTATAGTGGACCAGAAAGGAGAACAGGATTTATTGTAAATCAGAAAATAAGGAAGAGTGTCCTAGGGTTGAACCTATATCTGATAGAATCTGTATACTAAGATTGAAAGGGCGCTTTAGAAGCAAGGCAATTATCTCAGCACATGCACCAACAGAAGATGCAGAAGAGTATTGTAAAGGTGAGTTTTAAGACGAACTAATGAGAGTAATTGACAGCGCGCCCAGATATAATCTGATGCTTACTCTTGGTGACTTCAATGCAAAGATTGGACGTGAAGACTTTAAGATACAGGTGGCAGGACGACATTCATTACATGATGAGACAAGTAGAAATTGTATATTGTTCGGCCAGTTGGCTGCAGCAAATAATTTGGTTATTAGGAGCACCTATTTCAAACATAAGAACATCCATAAGGGCACGTGGCAGTTACCCGCAAGTGACCAAGTGAACCAAATAGACCACGTCTTGGTGGGAGCAAGATACACTTCGTCCGTTATTGATATGCGTGCCTTCTGAGGACCCAATTGTGGTTCGGACCATTTCTTGGTCAAAGCTGAAATAAGGCAAAAACTATCTAATGCACAGACGAAACAACCATCAGAAAGAAAGAAGTGGAACCAAGAAGCTCTGAACGCCTAAGAAAAGTAAGAAATTTTAAAGAGGAGATTAAAAGGTGACTACAGACAACAAATTCTATGGAAATCGAAGAGAAATGGGAAGATATTAAGTCAGCAATTCAAGAAAGTGCTCAGGAAGTATTAAGAATTAAGGAGAGAGTAAAGAATGAATGGTTCGATAAAGAATGTGAAGAAGCAATGGACAAGAAAAATGTAGCAAAGAAGTTAATGTTACAAAGAGATACAAGACAAAGTAAAGAAAGGTACAAGGCATATAGGAGAAAAGCAACAAACTTATGTAAAAGGAAAAAGAAGGAAATGTTAATGAGAAAGTTAGATGTAATAGAAGAGAGAAGATAACAAAACGAAGTGAGGAAATTTTATACAGTAGTTAACTGGTTCAGGCTTACTGGATGTAGAGACAAACAGAGGAAAATATTAGATAACGAGGATGATATTATCAATAGATGGAAGGAACATTTTGAAGAGTTATTACATGTGAGGGCTGAAGAAGAATGTGATACACATCCAAAGATAATGCATGTAGAACCACATATAGAAACACCAACCATTCATGAAGTGCAGGAAGCCATTGAGAAACTAAGAAAGAACACGGCCCCGGGAGAGGATGGACGAGTGAAATGTTAAAAAACTCGGGACAAGAAATTACATATAAAATATATAATCTTATCGTCAAGTTATGGGAGGAAGAGAATATGCCATTTCAGTGGAACATCGGAATTATTTTTCCATATATAAGAAAAGAGATAAGTGTAATTGTGCAAATTACCGAGGAATTACATTACTGAATATTGTCTATAAAGTGTTTTCCAATGTGCAATTAAAGAAGTTGCAGATCTACCATGAGGAAATATTAAGGGAATATCAATATAGGTTCCGCAAGCATAGAAGTACTCTTGATCAAATCATTGTTGTTAGACAAGCGATGGAAAAATGTTATGAACACAACGTAGATCTTCATATGTTGTTTGTGGACTACAGACAAGCCTTTGATAGTATTGACAGGGAAGGATTGTACAGATATATGGAACAGAAAGGAATTCCCGGAAAGCTAATAAGATTAGTGAGAATAACTGCAGAAAATCCTAAAGCCAAAGTAATGGTGGAGGGTAAACTTAGTGCTGAATTTTCCTTGGAAAGAGGTCTGCGACAGGGTGATGCCATATCTGCATCGCTATTGAACTTGGCATTAAATAAAGTATTGGAGAAACTTGAAGGAGAAAATAATAATATTATATTCTTATATGTATATAAAGGAATGTCTGTGTGTTCGTCTTTTATGCGTTCATAAACCATTCATCCTATTGCGATCAAATTTGGTGAGTTGTTTTAAACACTTCCGGGATAATCATAGGCATAGTTAATCCATTTCACAATAGATAGAGCGCAAGTAGTTTAAACAAATGCGTAATGGCGATGCGTTCATATACAATTCGTCTAATTGCGATCACATTTTGGTGAGTTGTTGTGCACAGTCCCGGAAAAGTAATAGGAGTAGTAAATCCAATTTACAATAGATGGCGCGCGAGTAGCTTCAACAAAATTGCTTGCGTTTGTTTCACGAAAGTCCCACATGTGTTCATATACCATTCAACCCATTGCGTTGAAACTTGGGTGAGAGTTTGTGTACACTACAGGCAAGGTTTCTGACTTAGTAAATCCATGTTATAATAGGTAGCGCACGAGTAGATGCAACAAATGAGCGACGACGCGCGAAGCGTTTCAACAAAGTCCCGTATGCGTTCAAATACCATTCGTCTGACAGCGATTAAACTGGGGTGAGATGTTGTGTACACTACAGGGAAGTTTTTTGGCTTAGTAAATCCACTTAACAATATGTATCGCACGAGTAGATGCAACAAATGAGCGACGACGCGCGAAACGTTTCAACAAAGTCCCGTATGCGTTCAAATACCATTCGTCGGACAGCGATTAAACTGGGGTGAGATGTTGTGTACACTACAGGGAAGTTTTCTGGCTTAGTAAATCCACTTAACAATAGGTATCGCACAAGTAGATTCAACAAATGAGCGACGACGGGCGAAGCGTTTCAACAAAGTCCCGTATGCGTTCATATACTATTCGTCTGATACTGATGAAACTTGGCTGAGATGTTGTGTACATTTCAGTGAAGGTTTCTGGGATAGTAAATCCAATTAACAATAGGTATCACACAAGTAGATTAAACAAATGAACGGCGACGCGCGAAGTGTTTCAACATAGTTCCGTAAACCTTCATATACCATTCGTCCGATAGCGACTAAACTTGGGTGGGTTGTTGTGTACACTCCAGGGAAAGTTTTAAGCTTAGTAAATCAATTTTTGAATAGGTAGTGCATAAGTAGATTCAACAAATGAGCGAAGTCGCGCGAAGCGTTTCACGAAAGTCCCGTATGCGTTCATATACCATTCGTCCGATAGCGATGAAACTTGGGTAAGATGTTGTGTACTCATAAGGGAAGGTTTCTGGCTTAGTACATCACTTTTACAATGGGTATCGCACAAGTAGATTCAACAAATGAGCGACGGCACACGAATCGTTTCAACCAAGTCCCGTATGCGTTCATATACCATTCATCCGATTGCTATGAAACTTTGGTGAGTTGTTGTGAACACTTCCGAAATCATTATAGGCATAGTCAATCCAATTTACAATGGACAGCGTGTGAGTATTTTAAACAAATGAGTGTTGGCGATGCGTTCATATAGCCTACAATTCATCCGATTGCGACCAAATTTTGGTGGGTTGTTTGGCACACTTCCGGGATGGTTATAGGCATAGTTAATCCAATTAACAATAGATAGCGCACAAGTAGTTTAAACAAATGAGTGTTGGTGATGCTTTCATATACAATTCATCCGAATGCAATCAAATGTCGGTGAGTTGTTGTGCATACGCCAGGAAAAGTTATAGGCATAGTAGATCCAATTAACAATAGATGGCGCGCGAGTAACTTCAACAAAATGGCGTGCGTTTGTTTCAACAAAGTCCCACAGGCGTTCACATACCATTCACCCCAATGCGATGAAACTTGGGTGAGATGATGTATACACTCAGGGAAAGTTTCTGGCTTAGCAAATCCACTCAACAATATGTAGCGCACGAGTAGATTCAACAATTGAGCGACGACGCGCGAATTGTTTCAGCAAAGTCCCGTATGCGTTCATATATCATTTGTCCGATAGTGATGAAACGTGGGTGAGATGTTGTGTACACTTCAGGGAAGATTTCTAGCTTAGTAAATTCATGTTACAATAGGTAGCGCACGAATGGATTCAACAAATGAGTGACGACTCGCGAAGTGTTTCGACACAGACCCGTATGCGTTCATATACAATCGTCCGATAGAGATGAAACTTTGGTGAGTTGTTGTGTACACTCCAGGGAGGGTTTCTGATTTAGTAAATCCATTTTGCAATTGGTAGCAAACGGGTAGATTTAACTAATAAGCGACAGCGCGTGAATCGTTTCAATAAAGTCCCGTATGCGATCATATACCATTCATCCGAGTGTGATAAAACTTTGGAGAGCTGAGTACAGTCCTTCGAAGGTTCATGAATTAGTAAGTCCGTTTTTCAATCGGTGGCGCACAAGAAGATTCAACAAATGAGTGACGGCGCGAATCGTTTAAACAAAATCCCGTATGCGTTCATATGCCATTCATCCGATTGCGATGAAACTTTGATGAGTTGTTGTGTACACGCCAGGAATAGTTTTCGAGTTAGTAAATCCATTTTACAATAGGTAGCGTACTAGTATATTCAACAAATGGGTGACGGCGCTCTAATCGTTTCAGCAGTCCCGTATGCTTTCATTTACCATTCATTTCATTGCGATGTAACTTTCGTGAGTTGTTTGGTGATCACGCTCCCGTGAATGTTTCTGAGATAGTAAATTATTTTTTTATAATAGTTTAGAGGTGTTTAACGGAAAAAGAAGAAAATATTGGGAATCCAAAAGCACTGCAACTATCAAAGTCAAAACCCCAACACTTTCTTTGATTGCCATAGCAACGCATGCCGGGTACAGCTAGTATCTTTATATATATAATTCTTCGACACGTGTGTATGTGACTGAACTCCTCCTAAACGACTGAACCGATTTGGATGGAATTTGGTATGTATATTAGGGTGGGTCCATGTATGGTTTAGATACACAATCTGACCCGGTAGGTGGAATGAACACAATTTTAGAACCACAATTTACACACAATTTTAGAACCACAATATATAGTCAAAAACAGTCGTCATGGAAACCACTAGCCTTGGCCTTCGTGAAAGCTGATGTATTTGGACGGTTTGTCTCTGCACGTTAGAGCCACCTGGTCGCAACCTGTGCAACTACCGCCATTACATACACTCCGCCCGTGGCGAAAAGTTGTGTTTTATACCAAAGGTGGCAGTGATGTCGAATTCTACTGTTTGTCTCTGCACGTTAGAGCGTTTCAACGTCCCGTATGCGTTCATATACCATTCAACCGATTGCCATGAAACTAGGGTGAGATGTTGAGTGCACTCCAGGGAAGGTGTTTGGCTTAGTAAATCCATTTTACAATAGATAGCGCACGACTAGATTCAACAAATGAGCGACGACGCGCGAAGCGTTTCAAAAAGTTCCCGTATGCGTTCAAATACCATTCGTTCGATAGCGATAAAACTTGGGTGAGATGTTGTGTACACCCTACGGAAGGTTTCTGGCTTAATAAATTCATTTTACAATAGGTAGTGCACGAGTAGATTCAAGAAATGTGCGATGGCCCGCGAATCGTTTCAACAAAGTTCTGTATGCGTTGATATACCATTCATCCGATTGCGATGAAACTTTGGTGAATTGTTGTGTACACTCCAGGAAAGGTTTCTGGCTTAGTAAATCCAATTTTTAATAAGTAGCGCACGATTAGATTCAACAACTGAGCTATAGCGCGCGAATCGTTTCCACAATGTCCCGTATGCGGTCATATATCATTCATCCGATTGCGATGAAACCTTGGTGAATCATTGAGTACACAAAAGTGACGACGCGCGAAGCGTTCCAACAAAATCCCGTATGCGTT
Organism: Meconema thalassinum; assembly: GCA_946902985.2. Classification (NCBI taxonomy): domain Eukaryota; kingdom Metazoa; phylum Arthropoda; class Insecta; order Orthoptera; family Tettigoniidae; genus Meconema; species Meconema thalassinum. Next base: position 182,534,831 of record OX336395.1, read on the forward strand.
CATATACTATTTATCGATTGCGTTGAAACTTCGATGAGTTGTTGTGTATTCAACAAATGAGTGACAGCACACGAATCATTTAAACGAAATCCCGTATTCGTTATATGCCATTTAACCTATTGCGATGAAACTTTGGAGAGTTGTTGTGCACTCTCCCACGAATGTTTCTAGATTAGTTAATTCATTTCACGATAGTTTAGAGGCAGTTAACAGAAATTGAAAAAAATATTGTGTATCCCAAAGCACTTCAACAAACAAAGTTACAACACTTTCTTTGATTGGCAGCACAACGTCTGCTTGTAGTATATAAATCAACCAAAATGTGTGCCTCAGCTGATGATGTAGTATTGATACCGAAAAGACTAGACTAATTAAAGGAGATGTTTGAAGAGATGAAGTAGGAAGGGAAAAATTTGGGTCTAAATGTGAACGCGGCCAAAACAAAGTACTTGCATCTAACATCTGTTGAAAAAAGAAGAAACTGTGATAATTTATTAATTGACTCCTGCACATTTGAAAATGTTGTTAATTTTGAGTAATTGGGTGTTCCAGTTAATAAAAGAACCAAAGTGAGTGAAAAATAAATGGAAGTATTATTAATGGAAACAGAGCCTATTTTGCCAATCTGAAACTCATTAACTCGCAAATGTTGTCGCATAATTCAAAACTCAAAATTTACAAGACCTTGATCAGACCAGTGTTAACGCATGGCTCAGAAACATGGAATATGTTGGTTCAGGATTGCAATAAACTTAGGGTGTTTGAGAGGAAAATAATACGGAGAATGTATGGTGCTGTGTTGGATAAAGGAGAATGGAGGATACGAACTAATAGGGAAGTAGATGAAATCCTCAAAAGCGAAGACATTGTTCGATATATAGTCACAAAGACTACGATGGCTAGGCCACATTAAAAGGATGGAAGTCAAAAGAACACCAATGATTATATATAAAGCCAGAATGGAAAGAAGACGTCGCCCTTGGTGACCAAGGAATCGATGGAAAGATGAAGTGGAGGTGGACTTGCAGACAGTGAACGTACGACCCTGTAGAACAGCTGTCCAAGATCGAGATCGATGGAAATCTGTGGTTGGCTAAAGCTCACACCGGGCTGTAGTGCCAGATAAAGAAGGAAGAAGAACTTTCTGTGGTGGTGGAGGTTGTAGTTGTGTTGATAAGTAGTACAGTATTATGGACGTAACTTTCAGGTCATTTTCCCGTAATGATAATAATAATAATAATAATGAATAGGAAAGCGGCTATTTACTAACTTCAGCACTGACACAAGTAATTTTCAAACGAAATTAAAAATGATTGGAAAGAGGAGTAAGTGAAATAAAAGACACTGCCTATGGCCTATATCTCATTGGCTGTTAGAAATGTAGAGACCAGTAGTGTAATATTTTGTCGCATAGCGCCGTAAGAAAATAATCAGAACACTTAGGAAACTTCGGTTGTCCCGAGCTCCTGAGGTAGCAATAGTATAATTTATCGCCACATCGCCCTCAACGATCAGGTTCAGATTAAATGAAGGTAAATTTGAAAGAACTAACGCTTATTGCAGCTGATAACCTCAATGTAATGCACCAAAACCATTGCACTTATACAGAGGCTTTTTATTTTCATGATGATAACTGCTTTAAAGGACCTAAGAAATCTTGTTGCACTAATTACTCTCCCTGACTGCAATTTATAAGCTGCGCAATATTTAACTATTTTCGCATTTCTGTACCAGGACACTGGTAGGGGCGACGTGATGTAGCCCGAATTGCCAGTTAACAATGGACTTTTTAAAATACTCTTACAGTTACACTACTATTGACATGAATGAATCTAGGGCCTTAATACGTGGTTTTCAAGATAATTTTTTCTGTTATTCTAAATGTAGGGAATGGAGAGCGTTGTCCAAAATATCAAGTGGACAGTGTCACCAGCAGGGTTTCAAAGTCTATCTAAAATTAGGTGCAATTAGGAGAAACGGTGTAGATATGTGATTCAGGGCCTAAATGCTGGGAATGAAGTGGTCTGTCCGAAAACTAAAGTGGACAGTGTCACCCACAGGTTTCTAAAGGGTAACTATACAAAATGCAGTTCAGATCGGTGAAACGGTGTAGATTTGTGCCAAACGACCTAAGTGCATGGAATGGAGTGGTCTGTCCGATATGTCAAGCAGACAGTGTTACTCGTCGGGTTCCAAAGACTAATTATGTACAATTTGGTTGAGATCAGTGAAACGGTGTAGATTTGTGCCAAAGGGCCCATATGCAGGGAATGGAGTGGTCTGTCCGAAATTCCATGCAGACAGTGTTACTCGCAGGGTTCCAAAGTGTATGTATACAAATTGTGGTTCTGATCGGTGAAACGGTGTAGATTTGTGCCAAACGATCTAAATTCATTGAATGGAGTGGTCTGTCCGAAATTTCAAGCAGACATTGTTACTCGCAGGGTTCCAAAGTTTAGCTATACACATTTTGGTTCAGATAGGTTAAAAGGTGTAGATTTGTGACAATGGGCCTAAATACAGATAATGGATTAGTCTGTCTTAAATTTCATGTCGAAAGTGTTACTCGCAGCGTTCCAAATGGTAAGTATACAAATTTTGGTTCAGATCGGTGAAATGGTGTTGATTTTTGCCAAAGGGCTTAAATGCAGGGGAGGTGTAGCCTTACACTACATAACCTAAATTATTCCTCTTTAATCTGGCTATCATATACAAGAAGAATTTTTCGAATCCGACTGGTCATTCCAGAGATTAGCGCGTTTAAACACACAAACACTCACACAAACTCTTCAGCTTTATTGTATTAGTATAGATTAATTAGTTACCAAAAATTTTGAGTTAATAACTTTTAAGTTTTTGTAATTTTGCTAAATGTAAAATTAAGATCTAAACTCTAAAATAAAAAATCTGAAAATGTATAGTAAAGAAAACTTAATTACATGTAATATAAATTCTTACATGTCTTCCTTTAATAAATAGTTATCCAAAATTTTAAGTCATGACATTATGGTTTAGTCTTTCCGAAAATCTAAATTCAAAATTTTAAATGTAAAATCTACAATCTAAAATATAAAATATAAAATATAAAATATAAAATATAAAATATAAAATATAAAATATAAAATATAAAATATAAAATATAAAATATAAAACATAAAACATAAAACATAAAATATAAAATATAAAATATAAAATATAAAATATAAAATAAAAATATAAAATATAAAATATAAAATATAAAATATAAAATATAAAATATAAAATACAAAATATAAAATATAAAATACAAAATATAAAATACAAAATATAAAATATAAAATATAAAATATAAAATATAAAATATAAAATATAAAATATAAAATATAAAATATAAAATATAAAATATAAAATATAAAATATAAAATATAAAACATAAAATATAAAACATAAAATATAAAACATAAAATATAAAATATAAAATATAAAATATAAAATATAAAATATAAAATATAAAATATAAAATATAAAATATAAAATATAAAATATAAATTCAAAATATAAAATACAAAATATAAAATATAAAATATAAAATATAAAATATAAAATATAAAATATAAAATATAAAATATAAAATATAAAATATAAAATATAAAATATAAAATATAAAATATAAAATATAAAATATAAAATATAAAATATAAAATATAAAATATAAAATATAAAATATAAAATATAAAATATAAAATATAAAATATAAAATATAAAATATAAAATATAAAATATAAAATATAAAATATAAAATATAAAATATAAAATATAAAATATAAAATATAAAATATAAAATATAAAATATAAAATATAAAATATAAAATATAAAATATAAAATATAAAATATAAAATATAAAATATAAAATATAAAATATAAAATATAAAATATAAAATATAAAATATAAAATATAAAATATAAAATATAAAATATAAAATATAAAATATAAAATATAAGATATAAAATATAAGATATAAAATATAAAATATAAAATATAAAATATAAAATATAAAATATAAAATATAAAATATAAAATATAAAATATAAAATATAAAATATAAAATATAAAATATAAAATATAAAATATAAAATATATAATATAAAATATAAAATATAAAATATAAAATATAAAATATAAAATATAAAATATAAAATATAAAATATAAAATCAAAGCAGAATGCCACACGTTTTGTTTTCATTATTTTATGCTAGGTTTCATGTGAATTTACACCAGAGAGACTGCAAGGCTTTTATTACTGATTGTCCACTTGAACTAATCAAAAATTTGTAGGCAATGGATTGAAATTATCTGATTTTGAATATACATTTCAAAGTCCACCAAAATGAGACAAAATGGACCCAGCTAAGGTACGCCTTCAGAGTCTCCAAATTCGTAAATTTTTTATACGCAATTCCTTATGGGAAAAATTATATGTCCACTGGGTAGAAATAATAAAGAAAAAATAGATTATTGTTTAACGTGACCGCCAATCTTATGTATATGAGCCACGGAACCTCCATTTTACGTGAAATCCGAACCATAGGACATGGCATTTCACTTCGAAAATCTCACATGCATTAACCGGGAATCGAACCCGGTCCGCTTTTGTGTTTGTTATCCAAGTAAAAATTTGAAAAAGGAGACAAATATGGATGGTCTTAAACAGTATCCCTGCTTTTTTGTATGTTTATGATATGGGAATTAACCGGAAATCGAAGCCCGGTATATCTTAGTGAAAGGTTAACAGCTTAACCACTGTGCTACCATGCCCTTCTTTCTTAGATTGGTTCGTTCTAGTCCTCAGAGCTGGGAATCGAGTTAAGACCTCCTGTGCGAGAGCCGAGAGTGCTCGCCACTGCACCACGAAATGGTCAACCTTGGTTAGCTGTTAACATTAGACAACCGGAAATGATTGTATTTCTGTTAGCGATGCATTTGTCGCCTGCCTACTCTCTGAGCACTGCCGGCAAGACAGTTTAGTTTAGTTTGTTGCGAGTGCGTGTTTCTTGTTAATCATAATACCCGTGTAGCTAAAACATAGGGATATATAGCTTATTAGCACCATGTACTTGAGAGTGTATCGGTCATCAGACCCATATAGTTAAATATATGCCCCGTGTAGTTGGATGTGTTTGTGCATTAAATAAATTTCTAATTAATAATGTTATGTGTAGAGCCTTATATACCTCCAATAAGGGTTTATGTACAGCAATTATAGTCAAATTACTGGTGTTTGTAATCATGAGATCGTTGTGCGTAACGACTATCTTGTCCCAGTAAACACTGCGCTAGTTTTATCTCACATTCTATAAGAACATCATGAGATAGTTGTGTGTGCCCCATGTAATTGGGTGTGTGCATTAGCACCATGTGCTAGCTTTATCTCTTCCTCTATAGGTAGAGCGTCATCCCTTTCCCTTTCACATCGCTAATGAGAGCATCCACCCACGCGTTTTACACTTAAGCCATTGTCTTGTCTTCGATTATGTTTGGTTAGGTTAGGGTAGATTAGGTTAACAACCTATAACCGCCATCTTGGAACTATCTGATCACACCTCGTAGGTTAGGTTAGTTTAGGTTAAGTTAGGTTAGGCTTCGTTAAGTTATGCTTGGCCACCATCTTGATTTTTTGGCTAACCTCTTTAACCGATCAATTCAAGATAGTCTGCTCGACTACCCTCCACCAACCTTTCATGTTTAGAGTGTACTGTGGTAAGGCCTTGAGTTCTTCTTCCAGTCACCAATGATTTCAATTGTCCTGTAATGTATTTGAATGGGCTATAGTATCATTTAATAATAATAAATCTAATAATAATATATATATATATTTTTACGAGGGAAGTGGAAAAATCTTGCATAAAACCTTGAGAAGGGTCCGCACTTCTCAAGAGTGTGGGATTCTTACCCACTAAAAAACCACACCCTGTCCTCTTGAGAAAACCCATCCCGGGACCACTTTCGTATTACTTCAGGATGGAGTCATTTTCTTTGCTTCACAAGCACCATCTTACTTCTCAATTCATAGCCCGCGGATCGCAGACTCAATCGACTAAATCGAGCAAGTCCCCATCCGACTTCTTCTGACGAAGGACCACCTCAACAAAGAAAGCGACCGTATCCCAGCTGAGCTCGTTTCTCAGCATAATGCAAACTATATTGTCCGGCGTTATTGGACCAACCTCAGCTTCAAGTTGTTGTTTTTCCGCTGCCCAACGATCGCAGACGAAAATCGTATGATAAACGTCATCTCGTTCGTTCTCGCAGTAAATACAAACTGGACTCCTTACATTGGCCATACGATGAAGGTAACACCGAAAGTAGCCATGACCTGTCAACATCTGTGTCAGAAAGTAATTTATTTCTCGTGTTTCCTACTCGTCCACTCGACCAGACTCGGTATCAGCCGAGCTGTCCATCTTCCTCTGTGATCGTCATTCCACCTCTGCTGCCAAAGCTCCATCTTGCGTGCTACGGCTTCCTTCCGGGCTTGAGCCTTGCCCAGTTCTACTCGTCGGAAGTATACATCTTTACGTTCTTGCGCGAGTAAGTCTATTGGCGCAACACCTGAGACAACCAGAACTGCAGGTTCCGAAACTGTACGGTAAGCACACGCCACCCTCAGAGCTCCTCTCCTCTGAATTGCAGCTAGGCGTTTCCTATACTTCTCTATCTTCAGCGAATCAGACCAAATCTCAGCTCCATACAGGAGAATAGATTGCGCTGTGGACAACAGTAGTCGACGTTTGCCTTCTCTAGGACCATGCACATTAGCCATGAGTCTACTAATGGCAGCTGTCACTACTTCCGCCTTGTCTGCTGCCTTCCGTATATGAGACCAGTATGTCAGTTTCGTGTCAAGAGTAAACCCTAAGTACTTCGCAGTGGCTCCAGTTCGAACGGCCACCTCTCCAACTTTCATGGGAATTATACGCAGGAGATATGCAGGCAACTGGAAGGTGAATTGAATAGCTTCAACCATATCTATCCACCTAGCTGAGTTGAAGGCGTTCTTCAGATCCAAGGTTACAAGAAGTGTTATTTTCCTAGAATAGTGGTTACCTTCCTGGGCTTGATTCGCAGCTTCAACTACACTGCGTACTGCATCTATTGTACATCGCCCACGGCGGAAGCCAAATTGCCTGTCAGACAGATTTCCCGCGGCTTGAATAGACGACAGTATGCGAGGTTTTAATAGCTTCTCCAGCACTTTTCCCGCAATGTCTAAAATACATAGTGGTCTGAAGGACGATGGCGCGTTCCCGACTGCCTTTCCTTTTTTAATCAGCACTAGTCGAGCCATTTTCCAACGGGCACTAAAGACACCTGCTCTCAGACAACAGTTGTACATTTCAAGCAGTAGCTGCGGACAAACCTTGAGAGCTAGTTTCATAGCTTCCGCGGGTATCCCGTCAGGGCCTGGAGCCTTCTTATTCCGAAGGGAGCCTACTGCTTCCTTCAGCTCACCTATGGTAAATAGAGGAATGAATTCCGGCTCAAGTACGTCGCCCACATCAATTCGCACAGGGTGAGTAGGGAATAGCTCGTTTACAATATCATCCATCGTCCGTGCATCCAACGTGGTATTGGACATGGAGCCGAGTTTCTTGGTGACAATTCGGTAGCCTAATCCCCAAGGATCTACGTCTACTTCTTTAAATAACAACTGCCACATCAGAGTCTTACGTCTTCTGATGGCATTTCGAAGGGTTCTCTTAGCTGCAAGGTGCTCAGCGGATCTCAAATCAGCCTCTGGTCGATGTCTTGAACGTTGGGCTCTTCTTCTGAGTCGAAGACAAGTTCTTCGAAGATCAGCTATTTCGTCAGTCCACCAATAAGCTGGACGTCTATTGTTTCGAAGACGCTTCCGGGGCATTGACGCTTCGCAGGCTAGGTGCAAGAGACGCATAGTGACCCCCACCTGTTCCTCAACAGAAACTCTTAGATCTAATTCCTCAACAATGTTACTAGTGCCTGACTGTACTGATTCGAGTACATTGGCAAATTTCTCCTCGTCGATGCGCGATACATTCCAACGTGTTGTCTTCAATGTGTTGTGCCTCTGAGGCCGCTGATCTCGTAAAATCCGGAAGGTGATATATTGATGATCACTAGCAGTATAATCCTCGATCACTTCCCATTCTACTACCAAGGCTGCCAGACGATCCGACACCAGCGTAATATCTGGTTTAGTCTCCGTATAACCAGGTCGTCTAAATGTCGTTGAGGTCCCTGTATTCACCACGACCAATCCTAATCTGGCTGCCTTCTCTAAAATTCGTCGTCCCCTCGAATTTTGATGTGGCATACCCCATTCCAATGCCCTAGCGTTGAAGTCACCGGCAACTACCACAACACCTTTCATCTCACGAACAGTATCTTCCAAATTGTCCAGCTTCCTTTGAAAGTACTGAATATGTTCATTCGGAGTTAAATAGCAACTTACGTACGTAATCCCACCACTCTTAACCCAAACGAACCCTTCTCCGGATCCGTGATCCTCCACATGGATTTTGCTCAGATCCGGTATCCAGATAGCCGCCGTACATAGGGGATCCGAAAACCAGCCCAGCATGTCCAAGTTTCGATATTGCTCACTGATCAGGAGAATATCTGTTTTCCTTTCAAATTTTAGCTGTATCAAAATATCATTAGCGATTATGCTTCGTTTCAGGTTCCCTTGTAGGACATTCGTCATTGTGTTTTTTCTTTAATCTTCGCGAGTGCCTCTCGAAACACTGTACAAGAACCTGTTCCAGGGATGTGACTTAAGTTTAAGCCCTCCCGATTACAGTCAGAGCACAGCACGCATTTCATGTCTGACGTACATCCTGCGGCTTTATGACCCAGTTGACCACATCTGTAGCAAAGGCCGCTTCTATCCGGGCCATTGCAATTCCTCATTATATGGCCATAACCCAGACACCGAAAGCAGCGCGTTACCATCGCTCTTCTCCTCACCCTGCAGTATATGAAACCGACCTTAATACGGCCAGTCTCCAATAATTTCTCAGCATTCTGATTATCCATTTCCACAATTGCCATTTTCTGCCCTCTACTGTTGGGTTTAGTGACGGATATTTTCAGCTCATCTATAAAACCCTCTATGTCTCGTTTCAGAGCCAATTCGACATCACTTACAGTAGTTACAATATCCATGTCTCGTACCTCCAAGACAGTTCTAGGAGTCAATGTCCTCACCAATCCTGCATGACCAACAGCTTCCCTCAAAGTGCTGCTGAACATTTCTCGACAGTCCTTATCAGCCTTCGTATCAAACTCCAGTAAAACGTCACCGGATCTAGTTTGACGGATCGATCGAATTTCCGGATGGCAGGCCTCTGGCTTCACCTTCTCCCTCAAATTCTTCACAATTTCTGCATAAGTCTTCCCAGCTGCTGGTTGGATCAGCACAGCCTTGGATCGTGATCGTTTATGGGATTTCCGAGTCTTGCTGTCCCGAACTGGTGGTTTCGCCCTTTGTGACGACAGAGAAGCGCTTTCTGACCACGACACAGCGATACCGGAGGACCTCCTCCGTCGGACCGTCGTCCATTCTGACAAATTTTCCTCCTGCTTATCGGAATCTACTAGAGGCGATTGAATGGGGTTATCAGGGCTATCCAATGCCACTATCACCTTCTCATGGCCTAAGGTATGCTCTTCCACTGCAGGCAGAACTCCTTGCTTCTCAAGCCCATTGCCCCTGCACGATATAATGATATCGATGGCTTCCTCTATCTCCGCTATTCCATTTTTCACGTCATTAGATATATTCTTCTGTCTTCCTGTAGCAAGCTTCATCTTTCTGATGACATCAATGCATCTTGTCAAAGCCTTATCAATTGGAGTAGCGTCTGCACTTGTATCCTTCGAGCTACTAATAGAATCCATGATGGCAGATTTCCCAAAAATAAACTGATGCCGACAGCAAAACACAAATACCGTCGAAAATCTATAGTATAAAAGGATGGTTGCTACGTAGCCTACTCAATGTAGCGGGTCTCTAATGGCCGCTGTCTCCAATTAGTCCAGACCTACTATCTACCCCCTAACGACGAGACCTATAGGCCTAAGGTTACCACAGAATTACTCTCAACCCAGATGGCCTTGGATTTCACTAGCGCATGAAGTATGAATGTCGTCACTGCAAGTTCTATGATTTCAATAGTCTATGGCAAAACCTTAACCTAAAATTGACGACACACGACCATTCAACACTCAATAAAGTCCCAGAAGAGAATAGAACTCATGAAACACAATATACGTACCATGAACTGGGACTAACACCAACCTGTTTCGATGCCGAAAGGCTACACACAAAACCAGCTAATTACTAATTCAACGGCAATTCACACGCACGACACACACGACAACCTTATGCCAATCATGGCTGCAACAATAATCCCTAATAATAATAATAATAATAATAATAATAATAATAATAATAATAATAAAACATTGAAAAAACCTTTATCTAATCCTGTGTTTTTTTAGTAAATAATGTAAAATATAATGAGTTGTTCATAAAAAAGGGGGCGTCACTCCGTGTCATTTAACACCTCACATGGCCATCTACGGTCAAGCGTTTACGAAATATCTAAAAAACACGTTAGTTAACTTAACTAAAAACTTTTTTTTTTTTTTTAGTAAAACTCACAAAAATTAAGAACGAGCCAACACACGATCCTGCCCAGTAAATAGGTTGCGTGATATGGGTTTGCCGGGCTGCGAGATGAGGTCGCAGTGCCTACTTTATCGGTCGTGGCGTACCCTCTGCGCTAAGTAACTCGTTTATCAATAATTAGTTTAAGAGGCCGCGAAATTATTACCCTAGTTTCCTGTCCGGAAAGCCAAGTTCACTGGTATATAAATAAAATGGCTCCCTCGTGTAGTTAAGCCCTTTTGCATAACATTTTGCTTAAACCCATGGTCTCGGCAAACGGGGTAATACAAGCTTTCGTTTGAGCCCGCACAAAAGTCTCTTATGTTATTGGTTCACAAAGTATAATGAGTGGGTGACCTAGCTATTTGTGAAAATTCGGGTAAATTTATAAAATAAGCGCTTCATAGCAAAAACAGCGTCACCCCGAGTCCTAATACGCCTCATATGTACAAATCCGATTATTGGTTTATAAAATCTCAGGTCGATGGCCTTGCGGTTTTGGGTTGTTTGGACAAACTCATGTGCCACATAAAAGGGGATTTGCACCGCATAAAAGGACACCTGACATGCACATGTACGATTATCGGTTTGCGACATATCACAGTAAACAGAAGATGACCTTGCAGTTTTGGGTTATTTGAGTAAATGAGTGTGCCATAGGAAAGAAGGGAAAATATACCCTTAATATGACTCGTTATAAGACCCTCTCTAATAAATAGTTCTGTATATATCGGTTTGTCAAATGCAACATGCGGTCGCCAAAGTCTTATCCCTAGTCACGTGTCAAGTAGCTTAAAATCGCGTATAAATAAAATGAGTCCCTCTTGATGTTATGCTCTATGGCATCACATTTTGGTTAAATCCATGACAAGCTTTCGTTTGAGTCCACACAAAAGTCCCTAGCGTTATTGGTTCAAATAATATAATGGGCGGATGACCTAGCTGTTTGTAAATATTTGATTAAATCTGTAAAATAACCATGGCATAACAAAGAGAGCGTAACCCCGAGTACTACGGCATGTCACACGCCCAAATCCGATCATTGGTTCACGGCATATCGGCAAAAAAAATAATGCCAGGTATAATCAGCTTCCAAAAAAATGTCTGCGTTTAATTTGTCACTGCGCAACTACTCCTACGTTTTTGTTTTGTCTTAGGGACATGGGACTTGTTTTAGGGGCTAGAGGGGGTAAAGACCTTTGGTTTAAATCCAACACACTACTCTCTAAATTTCCCAGTTTCGGAAATATAGACTACTTTCCACATTGAATTATTTTAGAAAAAAACTAAAAAATACCCGTTTTGTTTTCACGATAAAGGGAATAAAGATCTTTCGTTTGAGCCATAGTGCAAGGTTCAGCGATGAATAGGTTCGGGAATATAGCCTATTTTCCAAAAATATTTTTCTTTTTTTTTAATGTATAAGTTCTCCTTAGGAAATTGTGCATCACCCCGAGTCCTTTGACACCTCATATGTCCATACCCGATTATTGTTCCAACAGATATCGGCTAAACTCGGGCCGCGCAGGCGTGTGCAGTCACAATATGTAAAAACACAGGTTTGTGCGTTAAAATACCAGTTGCTCCACTACTTCCAATGGTTACAATTCCGCAGAATATATCCTTTATGCACATTTGACCCAGTTTCTCAGAAAATAATTGAGGACCTTACATGCAAAAGCCTCTAATTTTTACGCGGTATACGCCACTAGCAGAAGAACCCATTCTTCGAACGTTCTTCGGTATTAATAACCAGACGTAATCAATTGAGATACTGTTGCAAGGGTTAGAGGCTTGGAACCTGTTTTTCGACAAAGAAAAATGATTAGTTAAAATATCCTCTGAAACTAAATTTACCTAACGTGTACTTCCTGACGTGAAAATAAAATTGAAAACCTCGTAGACGAAACGCAATACACGTCAAATAAAACTGACCTTAACTGTTGTGTTAAGTCCCCATCCAGAGGAAGACCAATTTAATAAATTATAAAGGCTTTTGGTGCATGAAAATTCAGGTTTTTTAGCCTCCAAAGGCCCAAATTCCAAAAAGAAAAAAGAAAAAACTATTTCTTATCAAGAATTTTTGAAAATAATGTTTCTGGTTGGTGATATAATAGGCCTTCTATACGACACATCGCACATATAAGCCGTGTGAAAAAAATCTAGGGTACCCCTTGACCCCCTTAAGCACATTGATGAATTTTACAGTTTTAGTTGATTCCGTAATAACCTTATAGCCATTTGCAAACATTCACAGAAATTTAATAAATGAAGTGGCTTTACTTCTTGCAGAAATAGATGGAAAGTTGGATGTCACCTTTTGTGATACTGTTGTAATGGTTACTGGCTTGCATTCCTTCATTAGTTTATTAAATGAAATTAGTTTTCTGGGAATATCTCAGAAACTGTTGGTTTTAGAGCTTTAAAATGTAGTTTTCGGGGACCCTTTAAGGCTATTTAGGGCCTCCGAATTTTGTTTCTCACATTGAGGGGCTGAAAATGAGCTGTGTCTCGTCCTTCTGCGCCTATTTCAGCAAGTATTTTAAGGGGGTAGGCCCCCTTTTATGAGAGGTACAGAGAAGAGTTATATCAATGATTAGTGTCGTGCCTCTGAAGGATATCTGTACGGAATTTTGCGGTGATCCACCCAGCCGTTCTCGAGTTATTAGGTAACAACATTGTCCACAGACAGACAAACAGACAGATAGACAGACAGACAAACATTTTATTTTCGCTCGCATCCGTCATAAAACAGTCTGAAACGCGTAAATAACGCAAATTTCCATAGAAATTCAGAATAAACAGACAAACTTTCATTTTTATAGAGAGATTATGTGCGCATTTGAGAATTCCTTGGTAATATTTCATTAGTCATAAGCAAATCCCGCAATTTTATGTTACAAATGTATGCAGAAATTTCAGTTTCAAGCAATAATTGCCAAGTCCATCCTGTTATGGCAAATCCACAGAAGCCAATGAAACAGCTCATCCTTCGCACGGGACATAATTTATGTTTTTATTCTGCATAGGTTTTGTTTCCCAGTATCAGGTCGTACGATAAGTTCAAATTGTAATGCAGAGGCACGTCTTTCTCAATTTCTGAAAATTTTGTCAATGTGGAATGGGCGTCATTTGCATGTAAGATCCTCAATTGAAGTAGAGAGTTGAAATTTTCCCCATGTGTTTATTAGTGTCTGTTGATTGGTATGTTACTGTTTCTGTTTCAGGAATAACTAGCAGAGGACTCATCCTGGATGTAATAAGTAAGCCAACAAGTACACATGTAGGGGAACACGGGGTAATTGCATCATGGGTTAATTGAGAGGCTAAGAAGCCAAGGGAGGAGCCTACGTGGCTTAGACGGCAGAATGCCTGCCTCTCACCACTGGATCCGTGGTTGAAATCCCGGTCAATGTGCAGGCAGACAGATTTCTCTCCGGGTACTCCGGTTTTCCCTGTCACAATTTCATTCCAGCAACACTCTCCCCTATGACTTCATTCAACTTGTCATTCATTTAATCATTGCCCCAAGGGTGTGCGACAGGCTTCGGATGCCGGCACAGTTCATATCCTCACCGATAGATGGGAGCTTCATTCATTCCATTTCCTGCCCCGGTAAGTCGACTGGAAGCAGACTGAGGATTTTCATAAAAGCCAAGGGAGACAATTGATATCTGATAAGCATGGAAAATCACCCTTATTGGCATATCTATTAATGGGTGATGTACGACCTTGAGGTGAGAATTTTTGATTTTTTGGTGTTTTTTCATTGCTTATCATGTGGTCTTCAAAGTGTGAAATTTGAAAATTATATTAACACTGGATGTACTGAACCCATGTACCATTGGTTCAAAGGGTCGAATCCATGTATTATTGGTGAAAGGAAGGAAAGAAATATACAGTCTTCAGAGGCGCATAGATAGATTTTATACCAGAGAATGAGCATAACGTTGAGTAAGAGGCTGAGGCCAGATGGCCAGGAAATGAGATCACGCCTGACGCATCGCTCGTAGCCTATCATAGCTATATTTAGAACGAGTGGAACTTTCCGTCGGTTAGACGGAGACCTTGTTTCGGAAATTAAGCTTACGATTGCATTAAAATGGCAACCGCGCAGCTGTGCCAGAAGAAGAATAATTAGATTTAACCCCTTTGCAAGAATAATATTAACTAAAGAAATACATCATTGTGAATCATTTCGGATTAGAGATTTTTGTGTGGAGAAAGATGTTATAATAATTGCCTAGAAAAGAAGTGCAGACGTGGCCATACGTCATCGGGAATTTCCCGAGACCCAAGGAGTGGGGAATTAAAAAATCAACTGTAACACCCACACAGCTGAGGACCAAATTTTATTTAATATCTCAGAACTGCACGATCGATTTTCATGTGCAGAGAGGTCATTTTACGTTTAGAAAACAAGCTTTCCAGAGATATAATTTTTATATGTGTGCGACCATTATTTCAGAAGTTGGTTCTGGAAAAGACGTGGATTTTATCTTTTTGTAGCCAAAGAGTATAAAAGTCCTGGCAGAACCAAGCACATCATGCAGTCTACAAGCATTCCTTGAGGGGAAACGCTGTATCACATCGTATAGACAGTATCCGACAGCCAGAGGGCGCCGCTGTATCGACAAACAACGTGCACCCGTAAGGAGGGGCCGAGAAGTATCATTATAGTATCGCCGTGTGGAGAATTAGGAAATCCTAATACAGGATCTAGTTCCGCCAGTATCAGTCTTACAGTGAAAAGTTCAGTAATTACAGTCAAAGTAGGCTGCGAACTTAGAGAACAGGCGATAGGTCTTCAAAATACAGTCCAATTAAACGACCGAAAATATCGTAACGTTTTGAAGTACCATAACAGCGAGATAAACATTCTATTAACGTTAAAGAACCCGATCAGTGTCGGACAAAATAAGGTTCGCATAGGGTTCTGAAAAAATAGGAATTCGAGAACAGAATAAGCAGAAAGGAGAAGTAAATTCTAGACATTGTTTCAAGAAAACGAACGAACTATAAAAAGCACTAAGTTACGAGGAGTATTAGATGCTAAACAAGTAGTTCCGTGAAGAACTATACAGCCTATTTTCATATATCCTACTTATGTTAACTGCCACAATCAACATACAAAATTTCAGTTTAATTATTGTAACAGATTCGTAGATATTGAGAACCGCCTAAATATTTCAGATGTTCGCCAGTTTGGATTTTTATTTTTGTACTATTACATTAAGATTATTGTGTACGTGTTGTATTCAAACTTCAATCGCATGATTAGACAACAAGAAGTAAAAACGAGATTTTAAAATTACGCACAGCAGCCATCTTGTGATAATGCAAACCATTGAAATAAATTAGATGCCAGTGGATCAACATTTGTATAAACATTTAACGTGCAACGTTTCACGGCACTCGGATAGTTAATTCGCGAGAAGCGTCCATTTAAATATTTATAATTCGCGTCGCCGCCATGTTGGATTTGTGCTCACCAGGTTCCTGAAAGTCCTATAGGTGAACATATGTTCATAGTCTCTATGAACATAAAAAAATTCAGTTTGGTTGCTGTAAAAGATTCATAGATATTGAGAACCGTCTAAATATTTTGGGAGCTCACCATTTAGGAGTGTTATGTGTATAGGCCATAGAGTTATGTACCATTCAAGGACAATTATTGCCTAGGTTCATTATTCAAACTTTCACTTCGATCGCATGATTATGACACAAGAAATTAAAACTTAATTTTAAAATTTCGCACAGCCGCCATCTTGAGGTTATGTAAGCAATTGAATTAAATTAGATGGCAGTGCATTACAATCTGCAAAATCAATTACTGTACCACATTTCACTGCGCTCAGAGAGTTAAATCACGAGAAAAGTCTATTAAAATATTTTAAATTCGCTTGGTCGCCATGTTCGTTTCGTACTTTACAGGTTTATGAAATATACATAGGTATACCTGTATCAGTACCCTTTATCACCGTACAAAATTGCAGGGTGATATCTGTAATAGTTTCGGAGATATAGAATGTCAGTTAAATATTTCGCACAGCCGCCATTTTGAGGTTATGTAAACAATTGAACTAAATTAGACTCCAGTGCATTACAATGTGTATAAACATTTGCTGTACCAAGTTTCATTACATTTAGATAGTTAAATCGCGAGAAAAGTCTATTTAAATGTCTCAACTTCGCTTGGCCGCCATGTTGGTTTTGTAGTCACCAGTTTTTTGAAAGTCTCATAGGTGAACTTTTAGTAGTGCCCTTTATCACCGTACACAATTTCAGGGCGATATCGGTAATAGTTTCGGAGATATTGAATGCTAGTGAAATATTTCGCACAGCCGCCATGTTGGATTGGAGAGACGTAACAAAATTTGAAGGGCACGGTCGAGGTCGCCGAGAATAGTGCTATGAACTTCCCGAGTTTCATTGAAATCGCTCCAGCCGTTTCGATTTTATTAGGGGGGAACACACACACGAATCACACACACACACACACACACACACACGCACACACACACGGACAAAAGGTGATCTCATAAGCCTATTTTTTCAAAATTGAAAATAGGCTAAAAATAGGTCACCGATAGAGAATCTGGGAGACCGTGGACAAGACAGACTTTCGTTAGACCAACCAATAGGGTCTAGAAAGAAGCAGTTTCGAGCTAATAAATAATAGCTGATCGTCAGGAAACCGGATTTGAAGGAGTACTATTCCAGGGAGGAGGTAGATGGTTCGAGACTTTTATTCTGGTCAGATAGGAAGCCGACATTTACGAGTTTCACCCTTGGAGACGGGAAGTCAAGAAATCACGTGTGAAAGGCCTAATAAGAGCCTTAGTGATTAGAATCTGTGTAGTGTAAATATATAAAATTTGTGTTAAATAGTAATGTTTTAGTGATTTTATTGTGTATCATAGAAGAATACACCAGTGTAATTTAAAATGTCACCAGTGTTTAATGTATATGAGTTATATGTGTGTCAAGATATGTCAGTGTATGAAATGAATTTGTGCAATATGGCTTAATCACAAATTGTGGGCGAGATGAAACATCGTTGGAAAGTACGGTCGTGGACCGATCTGAACATGTAAGTAACTATTTTCATTATGTAATGTGTTGGGAATTTGTTTGTGTACAATCCACCTGAGTTTGAGAAATAGGGATGTTTTTGAATAACAAATAACAGAATAAGAGCGCGATCTGAAAAAAAATTGAGAAATTATAAAAAAATTGTGTGAAATGAATAAATCCTTTTAGAGGAAATGTATGTGATAAAATATCAGTGTATTTGATAAATGTTATAAAAGCAAGCGTAATAATAATAATAATAATAATAAAAACTACATAAATGAAGATTAAGTTGAATTATATGAAAGTAGTAGCTTTTTGAGCTCTAGTAAAAGTATAAAGACATGGTGAATACATATTCTTAAAGTATAGCGATTATTGTCACGGGAGAGGATTAATATAAAAATTTGAGATTTAGATCAATTGTTGTTGATGAATTTATCAGTTCTTTGGAAGACGCTTGGCCTTAAAGTAATGTATATCGCAATGTAGCGCAGTAAAGTAAATTGTCACGCTAGGAAGGCGTTGAATCTAAATATACTTGGTAAATTAATTATGAGGGACAATTGATTGCGGTAATTGAGCTATGATAAGTCCTCCAGTAGAGTGATGTAGATCACGAGGCGTTGTGTAAGGGGTATGAAGTTATTGTATTGATGAGCGCAGGTCAGACCGAGGTCGCCCTAAGACGCAAATTATTGTTAAGTCCTCCAGTATGGGATGTAGTTCCCGAGGCAGTGGTAGAATCGAACCAAGGTTCGTTTGTGTGAAGCCCCCAAATATTGTTGTTGTATTGAAATATTCTTACCCATCAATGATGACACTTCATAATTAATAAATGCCAAGGTTACGAAAGTGGTTAAGAACCTAAATAATGTTGTTAAAATAAATGAAAGAAACGCCAGGTCTGTTCAGAGAACTGTGGAGAAGAAATAGCTGTTTTAAAAGCATGAATGAGCCTCCCCTCCTAGGCCATAAATAGCGTCAAGTGTTACGGTCAGACCCCTTGTTGTGGTAGGGTCGGAGAAGACCGTCTGCTGGAAGTAATAATACACCGTGAGTGTTTAGAATTTGTTAATGACCCGGGATTTGAACCGAGGTCATTGTAGATTGAAAGTACCGCTTGCCACTTCAGATCGTAGCTTTCTTATATGATAATGGTCTTTAAGACAAATAAATAAAAATCCCTAATGTAATGTTGTATTGATGTAGGATTTCACGAGTTCAATGAGGACAATTAGATTTCGGGAGTGATCTTAATTTTTGACTTTGTTCAAGTAGTCTTCTGTAACTGTGGAGTACACAAGTATTTTCCCAATCACTGTAGTGAATTTGTTAACTTGAGAGAGATGGTAGCGTGAGAACATTGTGAAATGCCCAAAAATTTAAATAAAGGAATAACATTGACTTTAAATAAGATTAGATATTGTTTTGATTGTAAGAAGCTCAAAAAAAAAATGATTGTGAGATTTGTGAAGAATAACGCATCTTATGTTGGAAAGTATCGAGCCATGGGAGCTCGTGTTTGTATTGAACTTTAAAGGGACACTTTATGGAAGTGAAAAGAATTATAATTTTGTTGGTTTGTAGGAAACCATGTATTTTAATATAATATTTGTTTGATTTTACGTGTTCCTTGTTCACTTTGAACAAGTTAGAAGGATTGGTCAGTAGTTTATTTGTTTAATTTGTTTGTAGCGCCATAATTTTGGTTAATTAAATGTTTTATAATAGGAGTTGATTTTGTTTTTATTTTGGAAGTGTATCCTCTATTTAATCCAAAATGTGTAAGTCACAGAGTGGGAGAACATTTCAAAACCCCGAAAATCCCGATTTGAACAGTGCTGGCATACTGTGATTTGCATATTTCTTACTAAAAGGGCACAGGGGGGCATAGAAGTACTGTGCTTGGATTAATAATTAGAGGAACACTTAAGACGGTCATAACATGTAAAAGTAAAAATAATGATAGGAATAGCTGCAACATATAATGTTAACTGACCGCATGGGTCCCTGGAAACTCACACCGAGCAGCCCTGTGTTAAACCCCCCCCCCCCTAAACATAATCTATTTTGGCGCCCAGTACGCAGGGATGAGTCTTCCTAGGGAAAACCCGAGTTTTCTTGAAAAATCAAAATTTTCATTCGTATGAAAAAATGGTTTTTCAAAATTTTGAATTTTTTAAATACTTCCATAAAGGGTTTTGACATTGAATGAGTATATCAAAAGGGTACGTTTTAGTAAACACCCGTATTAAGGTAATTTTTTTTGAAAATTGGGACACAATAGTTCAGATTACCATTTCTCAAGCATGTACCAGCGATGTGGCATGATAGCCCACTGTATTCTAGTAAGATGGCATTAAGCGAGGAAATGCGGAGGTTGTTGGAGGCTATAAAATCCGATAGCAAGGAAAAGTTGGAGGCTATAAATAATAAATTTGAAACGATAGACAATACATTGGGCCTTCAACAGGATGAAAATAACAAAAAGTTAGGATCGATGAATCAAAGTTTAGAATCACTAAAAACTAATAGTGATAACATGGGAACTAAATTAGAAGCTATCGAGGCGACTGTATAAGAATAAACAATGAACTGAAGGCTGAGATAGATAAAATGAAAATTGAAAATGGAGATAATATTGGAAAACAGTTGATAGCCGTGAAAGAGGATTTGAAAGCCGACAGTAAAGCAAACAATGAGGCACTGAAGGCTGAAATAGAAGGAAACATAGGGTCCAAATTTCAAATATTGGATGAAACATTTGGGGATAAGCTAGAGGCATTTCAAATTGAGAGTAACACATTTAATGCAGGAGTGAAAACCCAGACAAATACTATAGAAAAAATAGTGTAGAATCCAAAAAGGAGTGTCAAGATAATTTTAAAATTATAGAGGATAAAATTGGTTCTATGGAAACTAAATTAGTTGAAATGGAAAAATCTTGTAAAAAAATGTAGAGGCATGTGAAGAGAAACTTGTGAACCAGATCCAAGGTGTGCAGGCAAAGTTAGAAGCTCAGATACAGTCTAACAGTAAGATTTGTGAAACATCCCGGGATGAGATAAAAGAAAGATTTAAGGAATTAGGAGAAAAATTTAAAGGGGTGGAAAACCAAGTAGGAAAACTCAAGGGAAAGGTCGATAAAATTCAGACCAAAGTTGATGATATGGAAAGTCAGAATCACAAAGATGTACAGGATATGAAAGATCAGATTAATCATTTTACCGGGAAGGTAGATGAGAACTTAAAGAAGCACGAGGAGGGAATAAATAAAAAATTAGGTACATACGAAGAGCATCTCCAAAGAGAGAGAAAACAACGAGATAAAGAAAGTAAGGAAAATACCCAGAAGATCGATGAAATAAGTAAGGGTATTATGGGGTTCAGGGAACCATGGAAAAATTAAAGATACAAGCAGAAAAGACTAATTCTGAAGTAAAACTCGTCAAAGATGATTTAACGGAATTGTATAAGAATCAAGGGAAAACTGAGGAAAAGCTAGAAGGAATTAAGGGAGATATGGTCAAAGGACAAAAAGAGATGGAGAAAAAGATAAAAGAAATACGAGAGGACTTAGATACCAAAGGTGACGTTAAGCCAGAAATTATAGAAGAACAGGTCGTGGTCATCAAGAAAGAGGTAGAAAAACACTTAGCAGAAATGCGGGATAGTTTCAGGGAAGAGAAATTCCAACTCGAACAAGCAGTGGAAAAAATAAAAAGAATCAAGAAAGAATTCAGAATGAATTAGGATCCCGGTTGGAAAGGACTGAACATAAGAACAGTCAAATGGAAATTCAACTCATGGCTAATGAGGAAAGTGCCCGAAGAGAAAGGAAATTAGAATTTGAAAGTCAGGATGAATTTCAAAAGACAGGATGGGTAGATCCCCATGAACGAGGCACAGATCAAGATAGGGACTTAGGAGGGGAGAGCCCTTATAAGAACCCAGGATATCCGATGGCGATGTCAACCCCTTATATGAACCAAACAAATGGTCAGATAATAAATATCATCAAGTCAAATGAGGACCGACCGGTGAAGTTTACGGGTAATAATATGTCAATTACTCCTAAATACTGGTTGAAGGAGGTCGCAGAGTACTTGAATGAAATGAAAGTTCCTCAGGATCGGAGACTGAGAGCAATTGAGAAGCTGTTGGCAGGTGATTGTCTCACCTGGTTCAGGAGTTTCAGGTATACATTTGACACGGTGGAAAGTTTTAGAGAAGCGTTTCTGAAAAGATATTGGGCAGCAGATGTCCAAGAGAATCAGAGGCTAGTTCTGTACTCTAGGAAGTATAGCACAAATGCCCCAACTAAATATTCAGAATTTTTCACCGCTCAGCTGTGTAAATTCCGGGAACTTGACATTGCTCCTGCTGAGAACGACCTGTGTGCCGCCATTGCAAGACAACTTCCATATGAAATCCAGAGGTTGTTAATCTCATCTAAAGCCAGAAGTGCTGTGGAAGTGGAGAGCGTCTTACGTCAATTAGATATGACCACATCACACGTTACTCCCAGGCATCCAAGACAGACTGAACAGGTACATATGGCAAGCAGTCAAGAAAACAGAGAAAAACCATCGACCAGAAATCAGTCAACTAGTACTGATACTCAGGTACTGGGTCGAGAATATGGACATCAAGAGCCTAGGGGAATACAGCCATACTATAGAGGAGGATATCGAGGTAGAAATCCTAGAAATACAGGTTATAGGCAACAAGAGAACCGACCCTATAACAATAAAAATCAGAGGCAGGATAATAGAAAGAGATGGGAAAATTATCCCAGAAGGAATGTGAGGCCGGAAGACAGAAATGATGAATATCGGGCCGAAATAGAAGAAAGATATCAGGAAAGTCTTCGTTACATGGATGAACGAACAGACGAACCTGAAACGCAAAGAGTCCGTTGGAGTGAGGCA
The DNA here is from genome assembly GCA_946902985.2 of Meconema thalassinum. Taxonomy (NCBI): domain Eukaryota; kingdom Metazoa; phylum Arthropoda; class Insecta; order Orthoptera; family Tettigoniidae; genus Meconema; species Meconema thalassinum. Next base: position 182,557,529 of record OX336395.1, read on the forward strand.
ATAAAGAACCGAAAATCACCTGACCGACTAGAAGGAGCTCAAAGCTTGAAGCTACAAGCTCAATTGAAGAATGAGGGGAAAGGAAGCCCTCAGGATAAAAAAAACTTCAAAATTAAAGCATCAAAAGAGGAAACATATCAGGAGCTGGGAGGAGTTAGAGATTGTGAATTGGATAGCAAGACCAGATGAGCTAATTAAAGAGGATGTGGAAGGAATCCCACCTATTAGAAGAGAATTACCTATCATCATGCTAAGGATGGAGGGATTACTGGTCAGGGCATTAATTGATACTGGATCAACTATAAGTTTAATTACGCAAACCCTCCTAAATGAATTGGAAACAAGAGGCCGCGTATTGAAGATTCCCACCTCAAGTGTTAAGATTAAGGGAATTATTCCTGAAAAATCTTTGACATGTAAATTTCAGGTATACATTGATTTGATCATAGGTAACGCTGAAATTTCGCAATGCTTTTTGCTGGTAAATCAATTGCCATATAATGTCATATTAGGTATTGATTTTATCCGTGAGAACAAGGTCATTATAGACCTAGCGCAAAATTGCATTAGAATTCAAAGAGAGGATGTGGATGAACAAAATATATATTTACAGGAACAGGATGCGAAAATAGGAGAACAGGTATGGCATGTGGAAGAAGTGAACGACGAAGGTTGTAAGGACATAGAAAAGATATTTGAAGTCCTAAATATGGAACTTGAAGATAGTTTAGAAACTGAGTTCGAAACCAACCTATCAGGAAAAATAGAGGAAGCTAAAGTTGACCTCGAATATAAGGAAAAATTAAAGGAATTATTATTAAATTACAGGGACGTATTTGATTCCAAGCCAGGGAAGATTGAAAATTTTAAATACGCTTTTCAAGTAAATAATTGGGCACCGTTCAGACAAAAACCGGTTGCAGAAAAACATTACCCACAAACGAAGAAAACACTGCAGGAAATGAGTGATGCAGGTGTTATAGAAAAGATGGCAACACCATATGTTAGTCCATTAGTAATTGTGAGTAAACCGGATGGCTCAGTAAGGGTGTGTTTAGAGGCCAGGAATTTGAACGCGAAAATCATACCAGAGAATGATTCGGCACCACCCATAAAAGAAATACTGAGGAAATTTAAAGGCAAGAAGATTTTCACAAATATTGACATGACCTCTTCGTATCATCATCTCGAACTTGAAGAGAAAACCAGTCTCTTAACTGGATTTCAGTTCGACCAACAAACATATTGTTTCAGAAGATGTCCGTTTGGTTTGAAGACCGCGGGATCTGCCTTAATAAGAGCGCTTGATCGAAACCTGTCAGAGGAAGTGAAAGATTGCACTATTCGTTATGTGGATGACATTTTGCATACTTCAGAAAACATTGAGGAACATTTGGAAAAGTTAAAGAAATTATTGGAAGATTTAAGAAGGGCTAACTTTAAGATTAATTTGAAGAAATCAAATTTTTGTCAGAGACAAGTTACGTTTTTGGGGCATGTGATTGATAAGGATGGTGTTAAACCAAATCCATGCAAATTAGAATCGATAAGAGATTTTCCCCGGCCTTTGAAGGTGAAAAACGTTCGCCAGTTTTTGGGATTGATTGGATTTTTCTCAGGACATTGTCCGTCATATACCAAAACTGTTGCACCACTACAGGACCTTCTGAAAATGGGGGGCAAGTGGAAATGGACGGAGGAAACTGAAAAAGCATTTATAGAGGCCAAGGAAATGCTCTTAAATTATGTGAAGCTAGAATATCCTGATTTTAATCAGAGATTTGTTATACAAACAGATGCATCCCAGATTGGAATAGGGGAAATGCTATATCAGGAAAACCCGGATAATCCTGAGAAGAAAAATTATCTAGCTTTCACAAGTCGGAGACTGAAACCACACGAGAAAAATTATACAATCAGCGAGATCGAGCTGTTAGCGATATTGCACGCGTCGCAATTTTGGCGAAAGATTGTATATGGGTTCCCAGTCACATTAAGGATGGATCATAAAGCCTTAACCTTTTTGATGAAGACGGATTTATCCAGTCAAAGGTTGATGCGTTGGGCTTTATACATTCAACAGTTCGACGTAAATATAGAGTATTGCCCAGGGAAAGATAATGTAGTTCCAGATTATTTAAGTAGACAGCCAGAGTCCACAGAAAGAGGAAGTAATGGCTATTGATTTGGAAGACAGGGATCAGCGTACTCTGGATGAATTAAGAAGCATTGGTCAACGACAACGTGAGCATCCATGGATGAACATGCTCATATCGTTTTAGGAAGGGAGTTTGATAAGGGGAACACCTGCGTATACTGAAGCTAATAAGATAGCTCAGGATTACACGTTCTTTAATGGATTGTTATATAAGTTTGTGGACTCTGACCATACACGATTGAGGATCGTTGTACCTGCGATTTTGCAGAGGAAAATGGTATGGTTAGCCCATAGATCGTTCGGACATATGGGAGTCGACAAAACAGTCTCGATGCTGAAAGAAGCATTTGTATGGCCGAGACTGAGAGAAACTGAAAGGGATACGCTCAAGACATGTGATTTATGTTAAAGGATTAAGCCAAATGCGTTTTTGATGAGACAAAAGCCAATACCATTGTTGCCCGAGAGGCCAGGTCAAATTATTTCTATTGACAATTTCGGACCTTTGCCAAAGGCTAGGCGAGGAAATAGACACATAATGGTGGCTATGGATGTTTTCACAAAAATGGTTGTCCTTGCTCCCATACAGAAGACTAGTACCAAACAGGTGTTAAAACGACTCAAAGAAAAAGTGATACCTATTCTGGGAAAACCCGAGAATTTGTTGTCGGATCACGGTAGTTGTTTTACAAGTGTAGAATTCAGACAGGAATTAGAGAGACTTGGAATAAGTCAGATATTGTCTAGTATTCGCCATCCTGAGGCAAATCCTGTGGAAAGAGTTATGAGGGAAACGGCCAAGTATTGTAGGATATACTGTGCCGATGAAAATTGGAAATGGATAGATATCCTGGATATTATCGAATTTTGTATAAACAACACAATCCATGAATCTACGGGAGATATACCCATAACGTTATATAGGAATGAGCAACAAGAGAGACCTTGGAGTCTGGTCATTCCTAGGCCAGCAGACGCTCAGCCTGGAAGAGATGTACGTATTAGAAGAACCTTTGAGCATCTAAAAGCTCAAGCTGATAGAAGGCAAAGAAGAAACAGGCATAAGAGGTATCATCGACCACTATTAGCAGGAGAAATGGTGTTAGTGAAAAGACCAGCCATTTTGGATCCAGGGAACCGCGTGTAGAAGAAGTTCCAGAAAATGTACCACAGACCGTATCAAATAATAAGAGATTTAAGAAATAATGCCTATAGAATTCGGCACTGTGAAACGAATCACGAAGTGACCATGAACTCAGCGAATTTAAAAGTATATTACCCTCCCGAAGACTTCGATGAAGCAAATGAACAAGCCCTGGTTATGGAACAATTTTAATGATGATGAATCCTATTTTGATAGAAACAATAGCAAGTTAGAACAAGGAAACAGAACTCAACCATTCGATTGCGAATGCGAATTAGAAAAACTCTGTTGTGAGATAAGAGAAATAATTGATTTTGTTGAAAAAGAAAATTTCAATCAAAGAAGAGAGAATGATGAAATAAAGAAACGGGTAGGGATAGACCACACCCGTAACGAAGAATTATGTTCTGGAGACTTTAGTCCAGACGAATAAGAAAGAAAGAAAGAAAGGGTAGGGACAGGGCGTACCCAACCTACACTATTACCGGATATGACTTAAAAGGTGGAAAACCCTAATTATCGTGGGATTTTAAAGGAATAAAGAACAAAAAAAACTGAGAAATGTTAGGATGGTTTCGACATTAAAGACGAACAAGAGTTTTGAATAATTGAAATAAATTTCCTCAAAAGTTTTCGAAAATTTATTTATTCAAGGAGGGGAGAGAAGAACCCATGTACCATTGGTTCAAAGGGTCGAATCCATGTATTATTGGTGAAAGGAAGGAAAGAAATATACAGTCTTCAGAGGAACATAGAAAGATTTTATACCAGAGAATGAGCATAACGTTGAGTAAGAGGCTGAGGCCAGATGACCGGGAAATAAGATCACGCCTGACGCATCGCTCGTTGCCTATCATAGCTATATTTAGAACGAGTGGAACTTTCCGTCAGTTAGACGGAGACCTTGTTTCGGAAATTAAGCTTACGATTGCATTAAAATGGCAACCGCGCAGCTGTGCCAGAAGAAGAATAATTAGATTTAACCCCTTTGCAAGAATAATATTAACTAAAGAAATACATCATTGTGAATCATTTCGGATTAGAGATTTTTGTGTGGAGAAAGATGTTATAATAATTGCCTAGAAAAGAATTGCAGACGTGGCCATACGTCATCGGGAATTTCCCGAGACCCAGGGAGTGGGGAATTAAAAAATCAACTGTAACACCCACACAGCTGAGGACCAAATTTTATTTAATATCTCAGAACTGCACGATCGATTTTCATGTGCAGAGAGGTCATTTTACGTTTAGAAAACAAGCTTTCCAGAGATATAAATTTTTTATGTGTGCGACCAATATTTCAGAAGTTGGTTCTGGAAAATACGTGGATTTTATCTTTTTGTAGCCAAAGAGTATAAAAGTCCTGGCAGAACCAAGCACATCATGCAGTCTACAAGCATTCCTTGAGGGGAAACGCTGTATCACATCGTATAGACAGTATCCGACAGCCAGAGGGCGCCGCTGTATCGACAACCAACGTGCACCCGTAAGGAGGGGCCGAGAAGTACCATTATAGTATCGCCGTGTGGAGAATTAGGAAATCCTAATACAGGATCTAGTTCCGCCAGTATCAGTCTTACAGAGAAAAGTTCAGTAATTACAGTCAAAGTAGGCTGCGAACTTAGAGAACAGGCGATAGGTCTTCAAAATACAGTCCAATTAAACGACCGAAAATATCGTAACGTTTTGAAGTACCATAACAGCGAGATAAACATTCTATCAACGTTAAAGAACCCGATCAGTGTCGGACAAAATAAGGTTCGCATAGGGTTCTGAAAAAATAGGAATTCGAGAACAGAATAAGCAGAAAGGAGAAGTAAATTCTAGACATTGTTTCAAGAAAACGAACGAACTTTAAAAAGCACTAAGTTACGAGGAGTATTAGATGCTAAAAATTAATAGGTCGCCGATAGAGAATCTGGGAGACCGTGGACAAGACAGACTTTCGTTAGACCAACCAATAGGGTCTAGAAAGAAGCAGTTTCGAGCTAATAAATAATAGCTGATCGTCAGGAAACCGGATTTGAAGGAGTACTATTCCAGGGAGGAGGTAGATGGTTCGAGACTTTTATTCTGGTCAGATAGGAAGCCGACATTTACGAGTTTCACCCTTGGAGACGGGAAGTCAAGAAATCACGTGTGAAAGGCCTAATAAGAGCCTTAGTGATTAGAATCTGTGTAGTGTAAATATATAAAATTTGTGTTAAATAGTAATGTTTTAGTGATTTTATTGTGTATCATAGAAGAATACACCAGTGTAATTTAAAATGTCACCAGTGTTTAATGTATATGAGTTATATGTGTGTCAAGATATGTCAGTGTATGAAATGAATTTGTGCAATATGGCTTAATCACAAATTGTGGGCGAGATGAAACATCGTTGGAAAGTACGGTCGTGGACCGATCTGAACATGTAAGTAACTATATTCATTATGTTATGTGTTGGGAATTTGTTCGTGTACAATCCACCTGAGTTTGAGAAATAGGGATGTTTTTGAATAACAAATAACAGAATAAGAGCGCGATCTGAAAAAAAATTGAGAAATTATAAAAAAATTGTGTGAAATGAATAAATCCTTTTAGAGGAAATGTATGTGATAAAATATCAGTGTATTTGATAAATGTTATAAAAGCAAGCGTAAAAATAATAATAATAAAAACTGCATAAATGAAGATTAAGTTGAATTATATGAAAGTAGTAGCTTTTTGAGCTCTAGTAAAAGTATAAAGACATGGTGAATACATATTCTTAAAGTATAGCGATTATTGTCACGGGAGAGGATTAATATAAAAATTTGAGATTTAGATCAATTGTTGTTGATGAATTTATCTGTTCTTTGGAAGACGCTTGGCCTTAAAGTAATGTATATCGCAATGTAGCGCAGTAAAGTAAATTGTCACGCTAGGAAGGCGTTGAATCTAAATATACTTGGTAAATTAATTATGAGGGACAATTGATTGCGGTAATTGAGCTATGATAAGTCCTCCAGTAGAGTGATGTAGATCACGAGGCGTTGTGTAAGGGGTATGAAGTTATTGTATTGATGAGCGCAGGTCAGACCGAGGTCGCCCTAAGACGCAAATTATTGTTAAGTCCTCCAGTATGGGATGTAGTTCCCGAGGCAGTGGTAGAATCGAACCAAGGTTCGTTTGTGTGAAGCCCCTAAATATTGTTGTTGTATTGAAATATTCTTACCCATCAATGATGACACTTCATAATTAATAAATGCCAAGGTTACGAAAGTGGTTTATGAACCTAAATAATGTTGTTAAAATAAATGAAAGAAACGCCAGGTCTGTTCAGAGAACTGTGGAGAAGAAATAGCTGTTTTAAAAGCATGAATGAGCCTCCCCTCCTAGGCCATAAATCGCGTCAAGTGTTACGGTCAGACCCCTTGTTGTGGTAGGGTCGGAGAAGACCGTCTGCTGGAAGTAATAATACACCGTGAGTGTTTAAAATTTGTTAATGACCCGGGATTTGAACCGAGGTCCTTGTAGATTGAAAGTACCGCTTGCCAGTTCAGATCGTAGCTTTCTTATATGATAATGGTCTTTAAGGCAAATAAATAAAAATCCCTAATGTAATGTTGTATTGATGTAGGATTTCACGAGTTCAATGAGGACAATTAGATTTCGGGAGTGATCTTAATTTTTGACTTTGTTCAAGTAGTCTTCTGTAACTGTGGAGTACACAAGTATTTTCCCAATCACTGTAGTGAATTTGTTAACTTGAGTGAGATGGTAGCGTGAGAACATTGTGAAATGCCCAAAAAATTAAATAAAGGAATAACATTGACTTTAAATAAGATTATATATTGTTTTGTTTGTAAGAAGCTCAAAAAAAATGATTGTGAGATTTTTGAAGAATAACGCATCTTATATTGGAATGTATCGAGCCATGAGAGCTCGTGTTTGTATTGAACTTTAAAGGGACACTTTAAGGAAGTGAAAAGAATTATAATTTTGTTGGTTTGTAGGAAACCATGTATTTTAATATAATATTTGTTTGATTTTACGTGTTCCTTGTTCACTTTGAACAAGTTAGAAGAATTGGTCAGTAGTTTATTTGTTTAATTTGTTTGTAGCGCCATAATTTTGGTTAATTAAATGTTTTATAATAGGAGTTGATTTTGTTTTTATTTTGGAAGTGTATCCTCTATTTAATCCAAAATGTGTAAGTCACAGAGTGGGAGAACATACCAAAACCCCGAAAATCCCGATTTGAGCATTGCTGGCATACTGTGATTTGCATATTTCTTACTAAAAGGGCACAGTACATAAAAATTACTAAATATATATCATCTTAAAGGAACTTCTACTTCCACCGAAAACTTCAAATGCTTCTTTCCACAATTTACATTTTCCAGTATTTATGTTCCTTTTTCTTAACTCCTCTCAAGGGGTTGGCGTCAGGAAGTGCATCCGGCCGTAAAAACCATCGCCACAGAGACTTCCATCGCATCTCATCCCCGACCCCGTTGGAAAATGGGAATAATAAGGGGTAGACATACATTTCTCGGAAACTACTTGGTGCGATTGCATGAAATTTCCAGGCCGTCTTCATAACATATTCTCACTGCTTTTGCTCGCGTATTCAGTCAAACAGAACGGTAGTTATTGATTTATGGCTCATAAACCCCTCCAAATTTTAGTACAAAAAGTCCAAGATCTAAAAAAAAATATTTTCATAAATATGGTACTGTTTTAGAGCTAAGCACTAATCAACAGGCCATACGATAAGAACATGAGAACTGAAGGAATTCCTCCATGGCTTACAGAGAAAAAGGAATATTTTGTTATTTATTTTATTTTTGAAAAATCCTTAATAACCTATGGATAGAGACCCCGATTTTTGGTTATATAAAAAGGCTTCAAAGGGGGGAAATAAAGTGTTGAAAGCGGAGAAATTGATAACTATGTAGACGGAACACGGAGATGGTTTAATAATGAACACTAAAGAAACGTTTGGAGGAATAAGAAACAAATTCATCTCATTAAGATTATTATTATTAATAGGCTACTATTATTTTCGAAATAACTAAAACTCGAATGAATTTGTATTTAATTTCTAACCTAACATTTATTTCAACAAATAATATTCTCCATGGTTACAATAGTTTTTTCCTCACAAATTCCAGAAATTTATCTTGTGCACACGTATAAGCAGATTTCAGGAGTTGGACCAATCAATCTCGAGAAGGGACTTCTTTATACCGTATCTTAATGAAAATTAAAATCCTCAGCCTGCTTCCAGTCTCCGACCTGGTCAGGAATGGAATAAATGAAGCCCCCATCTAGCGGCGAGTATATGGACTGTGCCGGCTGTCGAGGCCTGACGCACTCCTCTGGGGCAATGATTAAAGGAATGACAGATGAAATGAAATGATAGGGGAGAGTGTTGCTGGAATGAAATTTTGACAGGGAAAACCGGAGTACCCGGAGAAAAACCTGTCTGCCTCTGTTTTGTCCAGCACAGATCTCACATGGAGTGACCGGGATTTGAACCACGGACCCAGCGGTGAGAGGCTAGCGTGCAGCCGCCTAAGCCACGGAGGCTTTCCGTATCTTAATAAACATTTATATTTACGATTTATTATTTTCTATCAAACGATTGATAGTGGTACTATTTATATTAAATTTGAAATAAATATTTATTTAAATTATCTTATTTGGAGCATTTCGATGGTATTTAGCATTTTAGAGCGAAAATAACATAAATGGCAAAACACCTTTTTTTCGCGATATTTCGCGACTTCAATATCGACAAAAATTGTATGTTTGGTGTGAATATACATTTGTGATATGATATATATGCTTGCTGAGATATTTCGCCGATATCGTTAAAAGTAAGAATCCGGGACTCTATACGTATAGAATATGCTCTATGTTCAATCTATATATTAAAAATCTAAGGTGAGCACTCTGACGAAAGCTCTTGGTCTGTAAATCAGCAGAGTGTCATTAAAATAAACAAATATGCTACAGTATATTTTTTTAGCCTACTTTTCACATTTTGCAGAAATGAGGAAAAAGTGGACTTATGAGATCAATCCGGGCAAATGCGTGTCTGTCTGTCCTTCCGTCTGTCTGTCCTTCTGTCTGTCTGGCTGTGTGTGTGTGTATGTGTCCCTCTCAACCCTTAAACGGCTGCAGCAGTCGAAACAAAATTTGGTAGGAGTAAAGATCTATACCTGAATATTTCAATACCGTATTTGAAGATGATGTCACTGCTACCAAATGCTTAAAAATTGCAATTGAAATTTGAGCACCATGTTGGATATCTTGGAAGGTATGAATGGGGGCTATTTCAGAATTGGCACACATATAGAGGATAATATTTTAGTTTAATTTCCAGGAGGTCATACATGGCAGTGTTGTCATAATGATTCTAAGCCTGCTGATAATTCCAATTTTAAATGCTTGTAACTTCTACACTATCAATTGGAATTCCACCAAATTTCGTATGAGCTATGTGCACATAAACAGATTCTTTTCTTTTTTTTGCGTATGGCTTTCAGTGCCGGGAGTGTCCGAGGACATGTTCGGCTCGCCAGTTTTGTAGCCGCTTCGAGACGGACACCCAATGGGTGAGCTACAAGTACCGTTGGGGGGGGGGGGGGGGGGGAGGGAGGGAGGGAAGTTGGAATGTAAGGACGAGGAGTTGGAAGTTAGCGGCTGTGGCCTATAGTTAGGGACCAACCCCGGCATTTGCCTGGAAGGAAGATGGGAAACCACAGAAGACCATCTTCAAGGTTGCCGGCGGGGGGATTCGAACCTCCTCGCCTCCCGGATGTGAGCGACTGCCATCAGTCATGCCGTAACCACCACGGCTAACTCACCCGGTACATAAACAGATATAACTGAGCGTATTCTTAAGAGCCACGACGGCTGCCAACTGTTAATAAAAGCTCTCAATTTCGTTTATCCAAATACCAATACATCAGAAAGTATGCAAGCCGATAGCTTTAAACTATGCACACGTATAGTACCTGACATTCTATATTAATTTGGAGTAATTTATATACGTCAGTGCTACTAACATGATTCTAAGCCTGCTGGGAGTTCCAACTTGTAATACATGTAACGTCTATACTATCATTTGGATTTCAACCACATTTCGTATGTGCTATGTGTACCATAACGGATATGACTATGCGTATTCTTAAGAGCAACCAAGGCTGCCAACTGTTAATAAATGCTGTCTCTATTTTGTTGCACTAATATCAATATATCTGAAAGTATGCAAGCCAATAGCTCTAAGCTTTGCACACGTATAGTACGGTACCTGGCATTCTAGATCAATTTGGAGTAACTAATATACGTCAGTGCTGCCAACTTGATTCTAAGCCTGCTGATAGTTCTAATTTTAAAAAGTGTGTAACTTCTATACTAACTAATGGATTTCATTCAAAATTGGCACAACAATAGGTCATATTATTTTAGATTATTTCTGACCAATACATGCATGCCATTGTTGCCAACATGACTTTACGCGTGCTGTTAGATCCAATGTTTAACTGCATGTAACGTCCATGCTATCCATTGGACTTCAACCAAATTTTGTTTTCTGTACCATAAGAGACGGAACTAAGAATATATTCAGTTACCAGGTCTGCCAACTGTAGTGCTCTATTAGGTTACATTATAGCCAGGTATACAGTATTTTGAACTAATTAGAAATTTCGATGTTTCCAACTTAATTTAGTCATAATTCTAGATAGATAGATCCATATAGATTAATCATTGGCACGAATCTTAAATTTTAAGGCGACACTCCGGAGATAAAAGTCGATATTTGGTTCATTTTGGTGAATTTTTTTTTGTGACTGAAATTTAAAGGATTGGGTTTCTTCTTTCTTGTCACAAAGTTATTCCGTTGAATTCAAGCAATTTATCACCTTAATAATGCTTTGTTTGTCAGTCTGCACACAGCTGAAATTGGCGTGGAATCTGCTGAACTGCTTGTTAGATTATTTATGATGACATTGTCATGTTTTCATTCAATCAAATCAATAAAAATATCCCTGTTCCTTGCAATTGGGCCAACAACCCCCCCCCCCCCCCCCCGCATATATTTCTACAGAATCGAGCTGTAAGATCTACCATGTTTCTGAATGAATGTATAAAGCCTGCAAAGGACTAATATTTCAGTACTTGACTCTACTGTCATTGAGCAACATTGTATGCTTGTACTGGTATTCCTGATGACACTACAATAATGCCGATGACTAGAAGTTTTGTTATTCTTGTATGTTTCTTCTTTCTTGCGAGTTCTGTGGCGGTAGCCAGTCTGTTTACTTTTGTGAAGTTCGTGCGCAAGTAACCTCTTGTAGTTGTGCATCAAAATACTAGACAAGCTTCCAGAATTACCAATATTCGTACAGAAGCTGCTAAGAAACAAAAGGAAGGAAAAACATACGGTTCTGGTGACTTCTAGGTAATGGATCAGGAAGATAACGTCACTTGAACTTTGCTCTAATTTTCCCGCCAATTGTAATTTTACATTTAAATCCCATTTTTCTCCCATAATATTCTGCCAAATGTAACAAAATTTGTATGGTATATGTATCACAGCTATATTAGGAAACCTGCGTATGGAATTCTTGATTGCAGAATTCTTCCCAGTAGTAGGGATTTAAAAGTCCAAAATTTTTAGACCAAAAAATTACACAAATTTAGTACTATAATATCTCATTATATAAATTATTTACAGAAAAATCGATACGTAGTGTTTTTAAAGAAGTATTATCATCTACTTAATTCCAAATTTCCATTAACATGTCATTTCAAATTTATGAAAAAATGGAATTAAAAATTTCCAAAAACAATATATATATTTTTTTTTTTGGAAAAACTATTGATTGTATATGAAACAAATGTTTGTGATATCTCTACGTTTGTTTGGGTGACATTCCCACAAAGTTTCGTGAAAATCCATGCATTATGTAGGAAGATAACGTCACTTGAACTTTGCTTTAATTTTCCCGCCAATTGAAATTTAACATTTAAATCCCATTTTTCTCCCATAATATTCTGCCAAATGTAACAAAATTTGTATGGTATATGTATCACAGCTATATTAGGAAACCTGCGTATGGAATTCTTGATTGCAGAACTCTTCCCAGGGGTAGAGATTTATAAGTCCAAAATTTTTGGACAAAAAAATTACACAATTTTAGTACTATAATATCTCATTATATAAATTATTTACAGAAACATCGATACGTAGTGTTTTATAGGTGTATTATCTACTTAATCCCAAATTTACATTAACATGTAATTTCAAATTTATGAAAAAAATGGAATTCAAAATTTCAAAAAAAAAAAAATTAAAAAATAAATATTTTGGAAAAACCATTAATTGTATTTGATACAAATGTTGGTGATATCTCTACTTTTGTTTGGGTGACATTCCCACAAAGTTTCGTGAAAATCCATGCATTAGGTAAAAAGATGTGTTTATCTCAGGAGTGTCGCCTTAAGAAAAGTAGGCTCTTTAATTCGTCACGGAAATTCTTGTTTTAAATTAATATAGAAATATGCAGGATTCTTGCCGCTCACGCAAGAGCACAATCGCCTTGGCTCATGAAAGAGATGGCGGTTAGAAGTTCACCTTATATATTAAACATTAAGCTGATTTTTGTTACCACGAGATTGTGGGGACGGTAGAACCGATTCAGTTCGTAGAGCGATCTGACAAAATTGCTAGGCTTGTAGATTTGCAGAGTGTCCTTAAAATAAACAAATATGTTACAGAATAGTTTTAAGGTAATGAACAAAATTTCAGAAATCTTGCCAATCACGCATGCGTACAATCACCTTCCCTCATGACAGTCATGGCGTTTACAAGTCCATCGCGTTTCAATTTGATAGTTATTTATAAGAATTATGAAGGAAGGGAAAACATTGTTTATGATGTTTCCTGTATATAGGCATATAAGGAAGGAATATTGCAATTTTACGTGACCATTATTCTCGAGAACTTAAGCTACGAGACCTCCTTTTTACGTGAAATCCGGACCACAGGATATGGCATTTCACTCTGAAAATCTCACATGCTTTGACCGGAAATCGAACCCGGTCCGTCCCTTTTAGAGGCCAACAGCTTCGCCGCTGGGCCACCACGCCCCCATGATAAAGACCTATACTGGAATAGAATTATACATCACGGAAAATATTGAAATACGTAAACTGACAGTTGAGTGTGTATGTTGTTTAACTAACTTAATATTGCATGGCCTTACCAGGGATTCAGTAGCTCAGGTGACAGCGTCGAAGACTGTTAATTTATGCATCGCGCAATGGAAGTTGTTCGAATCCCACCTCCGACATGTTCTTATTTCCGTATTTTTAGCCTATTTTCATTTTATGAAAAAAAAATAGGCTTATGAGATCACCTTTTGTCCGTGTGTGTGTGTGCGTATATGTGTGTGTGATGTGTGTGTGTTCCTAATAACGTCTAAACGGCTGAAACGATTTCAATGAAACTCGGTAATTTCATAGCACAATATTGGCCGACCCCGACCGTGCCTTCAATTTATTTAACGTCTCACCAATCCAACATGGCGGCTGTGCGAAATATTTCATCTTCATTCAATATCTCCCAAACTATCAGCGATATCACCCTGAAATATTGTACGGTGATTAAGTGAACTACTAGAAGTTCACCTATGTGACTTTCGAAAATCTGGTAACTACAAAACCAACATGGCGGCCAAGCGAATTTGCGACTTTTAAATAGACGTTTCTCGCGATTTAACCAACCAAACGCATGAATCTTTGTACAGTATATTGTACCCATGTGAGAGGTACAGTATCGAACCCATATCCTCGTATTTCGGAAAAGAAAGAATTAGTGCAGATTTTAGAATGGAGTTCTGAAGTCAGTTGAGAAGGTAATACTGCATCGTATTGCGTGAAGCGTGGATAAGTTGTGCAACCATAGATTGCCAGGCCACAGCTGCCCGGTGATGTCACTGAACAGTCACCAGAGAGCCGGTTACGCACTCGATAAATTTAGATTTGAAAATATTCCATTGTATAAGAGAGATGTAGTTTCGGAAATAGCCCGGAGTCGACAGTAAAATGGCATCGCCGCTTCAAGGGAGGAGCCGGGAAATTAGAGAAATAATTGAAATTAAGCCATTTGCGGGCATTAAATTAAAGAAAGGACTCCGTCACTGTTAATTATCCAGAGAAAGAGGTTTTTGGAGTGGATAAAGTCCATAGAAATTGTACAAGAATGAAATGCTAATTCAGCATTACGTATTCGGTGAGTTCCCGAACCAGGATCTTATGGTGGGAGACAAAAAAGAATACACCGCCCACATGGTTGAAGAGATCATTTGAATTAATATTAATGATTTGGACGATCGGTTCCTGGAAACATAGATATTGTTGAGACGTTTAAAACCTCAGCTTTTTAGGGATATTTTTTTAACATCGTACGACGATTATTTTGAAAATTGGTGGTGGAGAAGAAGTGATTTTTAGTCGTTTACCCTCCAGGTTGGTGGAACCCACGGACTCAGCGAGGGAAATCACCACTACCGCCTCTACGGGCAGTGTCCTAGAGCTGGGAATATCGAATCGGAAGGGATACAACTGGTGAGGTGGGATTGGCACCTCGCCCAGGCGGCCTCACCTGCAAAGCGAACAGGGGCCTAATGAGGGAAGGTAAGGGATGGGTAGGATGGATAGGCAAGAAAGAGGGAAGGAGGCGGCCATGGCCTTGAAGAAGAAGGTACCATCCCGGCATTTGCCCGAAGACGAAGTGGGAAACCACGGAAAACCACTTCGAGGATGGCTGAGGGGGAATCGAACCCCCTCTCCTCATTTGGGCCACCCGAGGCTGAGTAGATCCCATACCAGTCCTCGTACCACTTTCCAAATTTCGTGGCAGAGCCGGGAATCGAACCCAGGACCTCCGGGGCGGCAGCTAACCATGCTGACCGCTACGCTACGGAGGCGACCTTATTTATTTTTACCAGAATCAAATATAAGGGCCAGGAGCCCAAGGGAAATCATGCAGTAATCCATCAGACCACGTATAGGTCATGCTGCTCGTCAGCACCGGCAGTCTTGTTCAGTCAGAGGGACTCAAACCTGTATCACGACGCGGAAGTACTCTAAATAGAAGTACTGTCCAGCTTTCTTCAGTGTCGCCGCGCTTTAAAAACGTTGAAGTTCTTTTCAAAAGGACCGTATCGTCAGAAATTTGAAAAAATAAATATTCTACGGTGTTAGGCCAAGTTAAACTTTGAGCAAAAACATACGTTAGCCGGCGAGGGTAGTCTAAGCCCAGACACTAGTATTTGAAGTGACATCGTAGTATCTCGAAAGTATACGAGACATCAGCAGAGAGTAGATACTCTAAAACGTTTTCCCAGTGCGTTAGTATAACCACGGTAGGGTCAAACATAGCTAACATTTATTTTTGCTGAATTGAGGAGATTAGCGTGACAAAGTGGCGATAGAGTTAGGAGTCTACAATAGACATCAGTAGCCACGTGGAGTGTCAAGGAAGTACTCCACAAAGAAAAGACAATAGTCGTCAGAATTCAGTTCAGACGCATAGTATTAAGGTCAATTGTCAAGCGCAGTATAGTGACTTCAGGGATTAACGTAACCACATACCGTTTCCCATATAGACAATTGCAAACCGGAAGAGACAATATTATCGTGCAGTAATGTAATTGCCGATAAATTCAACACCAAAATTAGGGGAAAATTCGTAGCCAAGGAGGTTAATTTCGTACGAGACTGTCTATATCCAAATAGGAGGTAGAAGGCAGCAGTCGAAACTTGCACCTCTAGGATTTGGATCAGAAAGAATTCACGTGTGTAAGGCAGTGTTTGATGCCACAAAAGTGAAATTCTGTGTGTAAATAAAAATATTAGTGAAAGTTATACATTTTTTGTGTAGTGAAAAATGTGTGTAATCCCTCATATTAATCTAAAAGTGTGTAATTTAGAGGGCAATTTAATTAGTGGTAATATGTGTGTCATCATGGAGTGAGAAATCTAATGTGGGCCAAATGTCACTCCGCTGGGATTCGGACAATTTGGCCGGATAAATCATGTAAGTAACACCAAAATTTATTATGTGTTTTGGATTCGGGAATCTCGTGTAACAATGGTAACCATGGAGAAAATATTCTCCAGCATTGAAAATCAGGGATGTAAAACTGTGTGAGAACGATAAGTGCGGGATCTAATAATTAAAGTAAAAATTACTAAAACATAATGTGTAATCTAAGAAATTGTAATCAGGGGAATACTAGTAAATGAAAAAGAATAATGTTATTTAAAAGGCAAACAGGATAATATAAAAAAATTAAGATATGGAAATAATATTCAAGTATGAGCCGTTATGTGCTAGAGTGATAAGAATAATGTAATTAATAAACCAATTATTGAAGTAATATTCAAGTATGAGCCGTTATGTGCTAAAATAATGATATTATTGAACCAGTTGTGTTCTTGTAAATGAAAAGTCGAGATTAAGTTAAAGGCAAATCTACTATTTTTGGACGTTCTATGCCCCCAAAGAGATAAGACTGAGCAGCTGGACAGTGATTTGCATATTTCTAGTACAAAAGGGCACAATATGTCTATACACATTGTAATGCACCGACATATAACTTCGTTCAATTGTTCACATAACCTCAAGATGGCGGCTGTGCGAATTATTTCACTGGCATTCCGTACCTCCGAAACTATTACGGATATCACCCTGACACTTTGTACAGAGATAAAGGGCACTACTGGAAATTCATATATGAGGCTTTCAAAAACCTATTAACTACAAAACGAACATGGCGGCAGAGCGAAATTGTAATTTTTAAATATACTTATCTTGCGATTTAATGATCCAAACGCAATGAAACTTGGTACAGCAAATGTTTATACACATTGAAATGCACTGGTATCTGATTTAGTTCAATTGTTTACATAACCTCAAGAAGGCGGCTGTGTGAATTTTAAAATTAAGTTTTTATTTCTTGTGTCGTAATCATGAAATCGAAGTGAAAGTTTGTATAATGAAACTACGCAATTATTTTCTTTTAATGGTACATAACTCTATGGCCTATGCATGTAACAATCCAACATGGCGACCATCCGTAATATTTGGACGGTTCTCAGTATCTAAGAATCTATTTCAACAATCAACCTGATTTTCATGTTCATAGGGGCTATGAACATAAATTCACCTATAGGACTTTCAGTAACCTGGTGAGCACAAATCAAACATGGCGGCGACGCGAATTATAAATATTTAAATGGACATTTCTCGCAATTTTATCATCCGAGTGCAGTGAAACGTGGTACATTATATGCTTATACAAATGTTAATCCACTGGCATCTAATTTATTTCAATTGTTTTCATAACCACAACATGGCAGCTGTGCGAAATTTAAAAATCTCGTTTTTTCTTCTTGTGTCCTAATCATGCGATTGAAGTTTGAATACTACACGTACACAATAATCTTCATGTAACAATACATATCTCTAAGACACACATTTATAAAAACCAACATGGCGTCCATCCGAAATATTTAGTCGGTTCTCAATATCTATGAATCTATTACAGCAATCAAACTGAAATTTTGAATGTTGATAGTGGCAATTAACATAATTAGGATATATGGAAATAGGCTTTAGTTCTTCACAGTTCTTAGTTCTTCTTCTTTCTTGGTATTGCTATTCCATTGTCAAATATATTTTACCTTTAGCATTTCCGTAAACTATGGAATTCGGCGCGTTTTACGTTGCCATCTTATCTATTTAAAACACTTAGGTGATGTTTGTTACCTTGAGATTGAGAATTCTGCTTAACCGATTGGCTCGTAAGGCATTCTATCGAAAGTTCTTGGCATGTAGATTAGCAGAGTGTCTTTAAAAGGAAAATATATGTTAGGTTATATTTTTAAATGATTAAAGAAGAATATATTATTTGTGGCGATTGCGCGTGGGCTTAATGGTGTTCTTTCACGAGGTAAATGGCGGATAAAATATCCACCGCATCGAAGTGTGACCTTTGTTTATGAGAATTGAAAAGAGGAAAAATATAGCTTATAATGTTCTCACGATATTGTGGCCGTTAGATATGAATTTCGGGGTGCCACTGGTTTCAAATGGTCCTTCACATATCCTCCTCCTCTCGGCTCAAGTCCGTCTCGTTCAAGGTCCGTTGTTACAGTCCTCGAAAAAATGGCATCTTGTCTTTCTTCTGGCTTCTAGAACAAAGCGCTTCCCTCCATAATGGCGCGTAACCAAGACTTGGACATGAATATAATTAATCCTGTTTTCGGACGTTCATTACCTTAGGAAAACACTTCTTGATAATTCAATAAATAATTCTATCGAATTATTTCAGGTCTTCAATTCCTTATAAATGCTTTAATTAGCATAATCGCTAAAATAAATAATATTCAATTTCTAAATTAGCCCATTGGTTCTTCCAATCACGTGATCTGCCCTTAGCAACATGAATTTTCTTTCCTCTCGTAATGCCTGTAGTCTATCTCATAGGATGACCCAATCATATCAACCCTAACAAGCTTCTCATTGGACAATACCTTTTAACTACAATTCTCTGTTGCAAAACCAGTCCAATGTTCATTTACCAATGTCATTCAAATGACCCCTTTCCTTTGGTTAAATCTATTATATATAATCCAAAATTGACTCATCACCGCAGAGCTCAAACCACTAGACCTAGAAAGCTGAAATTTTGCATGTTGGTTGATCCGAGTATGTACAGGCCCACTAAGAAACGGTTTTTGAAAATTCAATTTGTAAGCTACTTTTTTCGGCCCTTTGGCACTGAGTAAGGACAGCTGGTACAAAGTTCTGATTTAGCTCTTTTTAAGCCGCCTGATACGAGAAACAATACTGGGAGGTCCTGTAGGGACCCCGAAACACACTTTTTAAGTTCGTAAAATGAACGGTTTCGGAGATATTCCCAAATAACTGTGTTCCCTCTGAGAAACAGATCAACGTTACTATGGCAACCGCTGAAATTTCGCAGACCGGGGATAGTTTTCAGGCAATATCTCGAAAACCGTTCGTTTTAGGGCCTTAAAACGCGGGGTTCGGTTCCCACTTCCTAGAAGTGGAAACTACGAACATAGCTCCCCGCATTGATACGCGCAGAATGAGCTATATTCCATATTTCTACGAGCAAATCGACTTGGAAAGTCTCATATCTAATATATAAAAGTGAAAGTCTGTATGTATGTATGTATGTATGTATGTATATATGTTGGTTCCGTATTCAAATCTACACCGTTCCACCAATCTCAACCATATTTTGCATACACATAGTTTAGGACCCAGAAGGAACCGCTGGCTACATGTATTTTCGATAGTCTTTCTCATTCTTCTGATTTTGGCCCTTTTTCACTCAAAAACAGGCTAATCAAATCATAAAATATACTCATGAAGGAATGGCAAGGCAGATAGTTTCCATGGCAACATAGCTCAAGTCGAGACACGGCCGACTTGATGCCAATTGCGCTCAGCACTACCGGTATAGAAAATGAGGATCTTTACTTGAAATCTCGTTAGTTAATCAGCTGCTCACACAGCACTGTCAACCGAGTTTAGCACAACAAAGACTTGACACTATCTTCTTTCTACTAAATATTTTTCAAATACCACTCACTCACTCACTCACTCATTCATTTATTCATCACGAAATCTCAGAAACCACCGAACGGATTGGAATGAAATCTGGTATGCAGCTTCCTCAAGGGCCGCAAATGCCCACTAAGAGAGAAATTTTGGCTATTCAGGTTCTAAAGGGGTGTTAAGGGGGTAGACCTGCATTTAATTGAATAGCAATATCTCCCGATTGGTTTCATGGGGGGATGTGATACTCGGCATATAAACTCATCATTAAAAATAAGAAGACATGTGTCTGAGGGTTTTTCGATGTGGTGTATATTATGAGGTGAAAGGGGTGAAAAGTGGGGATTGAAAGATTCTTAACGGAGCGTGTATCTCTTAAACGACATAGGCGAGGAGTTTGAAACTCAGCGGAAAAAAAACAGCATAAAAATAAGTAAATATGTTTTTGACCGCTTTTCCATAAATCCAATTTAAGGGGCCCATGGGGAGGGGTGAAATTCAGGGGGAGGGACAGGAAAGAAAGTGTCCTAACTGATTGACTGACTGACTCACTCATCAAACTCACAGGAAAAAACTGCTTTAAAGTAAGTAAATAGCTTTTCGACAGTTTGTTTTTCAATCAAATTGAAGGGGTTCGTCGGGAGGGGTGAAATTCTGAAGAAAAAAAAATTGAAAGGAAATGTCCTGACTCATTCACTCACTCATCATCGCCCAGCCAAAAATATTGAAGTTGGAAACATGACATTTCGGAGATATGTTCGTTGTATGTCAAAACCGTACACTAAGGGAGGTTTTTTGGATATTCGGGTTCTAAAGGGGTCTTAAGGGGGTTAAACCTGCATTTCATTGATTATCAATATCTCACGAGTGGTTTCATATTATGTGGATGTGATACTCGGCATATAAACTAATCATTAAAAATACGCAGACATGTGTGACGAACTAAAGAGCCTACTTTTCTTAAATTTTAAGATTCATGCCAATGATTAATCGATATGGATCTATCTAGAATAATGACGAAATTAAGTTGGTAATATCGAAATTTCTAATTAGTTCGAAATACTGTATACCTGGCATAATGTAGCCTAATAGAGCACTACAGTTGGCAGCCCTGGTGACTGAATATATTCTTAGTTCCATCTCTTAAGGTACAGAATACAAAATTTGGTTGGAGTCCAATGAATAGCATGGACGTTGCATGCAGTTAAACATTGGATCTAACAGTGCGCGTAAAATCATGTTGGCAACAGTGTCATGCATGTATTGGTCAGAAATAATCTGAAATAATATGATCTATTGTTGTGCCAATTTTGAATGAAATCCATTAGTTAGTATAGAAGTTACATGCATTTTAAAATTGGACCTATCAGCAGGCTTAGAATCATGTTGGCAGCACTGACGTATATTAGTTACTCCAAAGTAATCTAGAAAGTCAGGTACTATACGTGTGCAAAGTTTAGAGCTATTGGCTTGCATTCTTTCTGATATATTGATATTAGGGTAACAAAAATAGATACAGCATTATTAACAGTTGGCAGACCTGGTTGCTCTTAAGAATACGCATAGTCATATCCGTTATGGTACACATAGCACATACGAAATTTGGTTGAAATCCAAATGATAGTATGGAAGTTACATGTATTTAAAGTTGGACCTCTCAGCAGGCTTAGAATCATGTTGGTAGCACTGACGTATATAAGTTACTCCACATTAATATAGAATGTCATGTACTATACGTGTGCATAGTTTAAAGCTGTCGGCTTGCATACTTTCTTATATATATTGGTATTTGGATAAAATAAATTAAGAGCATTTTTAACAGTTGGCAGCACTGGTGGTTCATAAGAATACGTTCAGTCATATCTGGTTATGTACACATACAACATACGAAATGTGGTTGAATTCCAATTGATAGTGTAGAAGTTATATGCATTTAAATGTTGGACCTATCAGTAGGCTTATAATCATTTTGGCAACACTGCCATATATGGCCTTCTGGAAATTAAACTGCAATATTATTATCTATATGTGTGCCGATTTTGAAATAGCTCCCATTCATATCTTCCAAGATATCCAACATGGAGCTCAAATTTCAATTGCGATTTTTCAGAAGTTGGTAGCACTGACATCATTTTCAAACAAGGCCGTGAGATATTCAGGTATAGATCTTTACTCCTACCAAATTTTATTTCGATTGCTCCAGCCGTTTAGGAGTTGATAGGGGGGGACACACACACAGACAGACAGACAGACAGAAGGACAGACAGACAGACAGACACACATTTTCCCGGATCGATCTCATAAGACTACTTTTTCCTCATTTTTGCAAAATGTGAAAAGTAGGCTAAAAATACGCAGACATGTGTTTAAGTGTTTTTCGATGTGGTGTATTATTATGAGGTGAAAGGGCTGAAAAGTGGGGGTTGAAGGATTCCTAATGGAGCGTGTAGGGGTATCTCTTAAACGACATAGGCGAGAAATTTGAAACTCAGCGAAAAAAATTCAGCTTAAAAAGTAAGTAAATCGGTTTTCGACTGTCTTTTCATAAATTAATTTAAGGGGCCAATGGGGTGGGGTGAAATTCTGGGGGAAAAAAGGAGAGAAAGTGTCCTAACCGACTGACTCAGGGTAAAAAGACAGCTTAAGAAATAAGTTAATAGGTGTTCAAGCGTTTTTTAATCAATCCAATTTAATGGGCCCATGGGGAGGGGTGTAATTCTGGTAAAATAAATGAAAGAAAATGTCCTGTCTGACTCACTCACTCATCACGCCCAGCGAAAACTATTAAAGTTGGAAACATGAAATTTTGGGAAGATGTTCGCTGTATGTCGAAAACGTTAAATAAGGAATGATTTTTGTTTATTCGGGTTTTAGAGACGTGTCAAGGGGGTAAACGTGCATTTCATTGAATAACGATATCTCATGAGTTGTTTGTTTGGGGATGTGATATTTGGTATATAAACTAATCATTAAAAATAATCAGACATATGTCTAAGGGTTTATCGATGTGGTGTATATTATGAGGTGAATGGGGTGAAAATTGGGGGTTGAGGGATTCTTGACGGAGCGTGTATCTCTGAAACGACATAGGCGTGAAGTTTGAAATTCGGTGGGAAAAAACAGCTTAAAATACAGGTAAATAGGTGTTCGAACGTTTTTTCATGAATACAATTTAAGGGGCCCTTGGAGAGGGGTGAAATTCTGGGGAAAAAAAAACAGGAAAGAAAGTGTCCTAACTGATTGACTCACTTACTCACTCATCAAACTCAGGGGGAAAACAGCTTTAAATAAGTAAATAGGTGTTTGACCGTTTGTTTCATAAATCCAATTTAAGGGGTTCATAGGGAGGGGTGAAATTATCAAAAATAAATGAAAGAAAATGTCCTGACTGACTCACTAACTCTTCATCGCCGAGCCAAAATTATTGAAGTTAGAAACATGAAATTTTGGGGATATGTTCGTTGTATGTCGAAAACGTCCACTAAGGAAAGAGTTTTGGATATGCAGGTTCTAAAGAGGTGTTAAGGGGGTAAACGTGCTTTCCATTGAATAACGATATCTCACGAGTGGTTTCATTTGGGGATGTGATACTTGGCACATATACTAATCATTAAAAATAAGCTGACACATGTCTAATTGTTTTTCGATGTAGTGTATATTATGAGGTGAAAGGGATGAAAAGTGGGGGTTGAAAGATTCCTAACTGAGCGTGTATCTCTTAAACGACATAGGGAGGAGTCTGAAACTCGGAGGAAATCTATCAGCTTAAAAATAAATAAACAAATGAATAAATAAATAAAATAAATAGGTGTTCGACCGTGTTTTCATAAATGCAATTTAAGGGGCATATGGGGAGGGGTGATTTTCTGGAAGAAAAACGTCCACTAAGGAAGGATTTTTGGATGTTTGCTCTCATCGACCAACCAAAACTATTAAAGTTAGAAGAATGATATTTTGGGGATATGTTTGTTTGTTGTGTGTCGAAAACGTCTACTACGGAGGGATTTTTGGGTATTCAGGTTCTAAAGTGGTGTTAACGGGGTTAAACCTGCATTTCATTGAAAAACAATATGATACGACTATGACGGGAGCGATGCGAGGCTAAAATTGAGATGGTGTGTGTCTGTGTATTACTCAATCTCGCAAGTACCACTGGTCCGATTTACGTGAATTTTACATGGAAGTAGCTGATTTACCTGGTTAACATATAGGATACTTTTGATTTCAATACTTTGCACTATTTAAAATTGCGACCATTTTAGTGACGTCACTACACCCTTGGGTTTCAAACTTTCATATTTCCATTTCAAATAAAAAGAGAACGCTAAGAAATAGCAAACTTTTGATGGCATATGCGAGGTTTAAAATTACATTTTCTATCCGAAAGGTATCTGCAACTGTTAGCGAGTAAAACCTAAATTTGTGCTATAAAACACGGTCAACGCCGAGCGGTGTAGTTGGACAAAATGTTCCATCCTTAATCTCCCTCTGCGCAGCACCTCGCCTATCCCCTGTTTTAACTGTCACCTTCACATTTTAATTTATTTATGACGCGTAGCGAAGCACGGGTACTTCAGCTAGTCTTATATAAAACCAAGTGTCCTGACTGACTGACTGACTGACTGACTTAATGACTCACTTACTAATCATCGCCCAGCCTAAACTATTAATGTTAGAAACATGAAATTTTGGGGATATGTTCGTGGTAAGTCAAAAACGCGCACTAAGGAAGGATTTTTGGATATTCAGGTTCTAAAGGGGTGTGGGTAGACCTGCATTTCATTGAATAACAATATCTCCCGATTGGTTTCATTGGGCGATGTGATATTCGGCATATACACTCATCATTAAAAATAAGAAGACACGTGTCTGAGGGTTTTTCGATGTGGTGTATATTATGAAGTGAAAGGGGTGAAAAGTGGGAGTTGAAGGATTCCTAACGGAGTGTGTATCTTTTAAACGACATAGGCGAGGAGTTTGAAACTCAGCGGAAAAAAATCAGCTTAAAAAAATAAGTAAATAGGTGTTTGACCGTTTTTTCATAAATCCAATTTAAGGGTTCCATAGGGAGTGGTAAAATTCTGGGGGTGGGGGAAACAGGAAAGAAACTGTCCTAACTGATTGACTGATAGACTCACTCATCAAACTCAGTGGAATAATCTGCTGAAAAATAAGTAAATAGGTGTTTGAATGTTCTTTTCATAAACCCAATTTAAGGGTTCATGGGGAGGGGTGTAATTCTGAAAAAAGGAAATTGAGAGAAAAGTCCTGACTCACTCACCATCGCCAAGCCAAAATTATTGAAGTTAGACACATGACATTTTGGGGAATATGATCATTGTATGTCAAAACCGTCCACTAAGGAAGGGTTTACGGATATTCAAGGGGTCTTAAGGGGGTTAAACATGCACTTCATTGAATAACAATAACTCCCGATTGGTTTCATTTGGGGATGTGATACTCGGCATATAAACACATCATTAAAAATATGAAGACATGTGTCTGAGGGTTTTTCGATGTGGAGTATATTATGAGGTGAAAGGGGTGAAAAGTGGGGGTTGAAGGATTCCTAACGGAGCGTGCATCTCTTAAACGACATGGGCGAGGAGATTGAAACTCAGCAGAAAAAATCAGCTTAAAAGATATGTAAATAGATGTTCCATCGTTTTTTTTTCATAAATTCAATTTAAGGGGCCCACGGGAAGGGTGATATTCTGGGGGGGGGGGACTGGAAAGATAGTGTCCTAACTGATTGACTGACTCACTCACTCTTGAAACTCAGGGAGAGAAAACTGCTTAAAAATAAGTAAATAAGTGTTCGACAGATTATTTTTCAGAAATCTAATTTAAGGGGTTCATGGTGCGGGGTCAAATTCTGGAAAATAAAATTAAAGAAAATGTCCTGACTCACTCACTCACTCATCATCGTCCAGCCAAAATTATTGAAGTTAGAAACATGACATGTTTGGGATATGTTCGTTGTATGTCAAAATCGTACACTAAGGGAAGATTTTCGGATATTCAGGTTCTAAAGGTGTCTTAAGGGGGTTAAACCTGCATTTTATTGAATAACAATATCTCACGAGTGGTTTCATTTGTGGATGTGATACTCGGCGTATAAACTTATCATGAAACATAAGCAGACATGTGTCTAAGGGTTTTTCGATGTGGTGTATATTATAAGGTGAAAGGGGTGAAAAGTGGGGGTTGAAGGATTCCTAACGGAGCGTGTATCTCTTAAACGACATACGCGAGAAGTTTGAAACTCAGCGGAAAAAACAGCTTGAAAATAAGTAAATCGGTGTTCGACCGTTTTTTCATAAATTCAATTTAAGGGGCCAATGGGGTTTGGTGAAATTCTAAAAAAAAAAAAGGAGAGAAAGTGTCCTGACTGACTGACTGACTGACTGACTAACTCACTCACTCATCAAACTCAGGGGAAAAAGACAGCTTAAAATATAAGTTAATAGGTGTTCGAGCGTTTCTTCATAAATTCAATTTAAGTGGCGCATGGGGAGGGCGTAAAATTCTGGTAAAAATAATTGAAAAAAAATGACCTGACTGACTCACTCACTCATCATCGCCCAGCGAAAACTATTGAAGTAGGAAACATTAAATTTTGGGAATATTTTCGCTCTATGTCGCAAACGTCAACTGATGAAGGATTTTTGTTTATTCGGGTTCTTAAGAGGTGTTAAGGGGGTATACGAGCATTTCATTGATTAACAATATCTCACGAGTTGTTTCTTTGGGGATGTGATATTCGGCATATAAACTAAATATTAAAAATAAGCAGACATATGTCTAAGGGTGTATTGGTGTGGTGTATATTATGAGGTGAAAGGGGTGAAAATGGGGGGTTGAAGGATTCTTAACGGAGCGTGTATCTCTTAAACGACATAGGCGAGAATTTTGAAATTCAGCGAAAAAAAAAAGCTTTAAATATAGGTTAATAAGTTTTCGACCGTTTTTTCATAAATCCAATTTAAGGGGCCCTTGGAGAGGGATGAAATTCTGGGAAAAACACAGGAAAGAAAGTGTTCTAACAGATTATATCACTTACCCATCAAATTCAGGGGGGATGAACAGCTTAAAAATAAGTAAATAGGTTTCGACCGTTTTCCTTTCACAAATCCAATTTAAAGAGTTCTTGAGAGGAGTGAAATTCTGAAAAAGAAATGAAAGAAAATGTCCTGACTTACTCACTCACTCATCATCGCCCAGCTGAAATTATTGAAGTTAGAAACATGAAATGTTGGGGTTATGTTCGTTTTATGTCGAAAACGTCCACTAAGGAAGTATTTTTGGATATTCAGTTTCTAAAGGGGTGTTAAGGGGTAGATCTGCATTTAATTGAATAACAATATCTTCCGATTGGTTTACTTGGGGGGATGCGATACTCGGCATATTAACTCATCATTAAGAATAAGATGACACATGTGTGAGGGTTTTTTGATGTAGTGTATATTATGAGGTGTATGTCTGAAAAGTGGGGGTTGAAGGATTCCTAACGGAGCAAGTAACTCTTAAAAGACAGAGGCATAAAGTATGAAACTCAGGGGGAAAATCAGCTTGAAAAAAAGTTAATTGGTGGTCGACCGTTATTTCATAAATCCAATTTAAGGGGCCCATGGGGATGGGTGAAATTCTGGGGAAAGAAGTACACTAAGGAAGGATTTTTGGATATTCACTCATCGTCCCCCAGACAAACATATTGCAGTTAGAAACTTGAAATTTTGGGGATATGTTCGTTGTATGTCGAAAACGTCCACAAAGTATGGATTTTTGGATATTCATGTTCTGAAGGGGTGTTAAGGGGGTTAAACTTGCATTTCATTGATTAACAATATGTCACGAGTAGTTTCATTTGGGGATGTGATATTCGGCATATAAATTAATCAGTGAAGATAAGCAGACATATGTCTAAGGGTTTATCGATATGATGTATATTATCAGGTGAAAGGGGTGAAAATTGGGGGTTGAAGAATTCTTAACGGAGCGTGTACCTCATAAACGACATAAGCGAGAAGTTTGAAATTCAGCGGAAAAATCCGCTTAAAAAACAAGTAAATAGGTGTTCGACCGTTTTTTTTTCTTAAATCCCATTTAAGGGGTTCATGGGGAGGGGTGAAATTTTCAAAAATAAATGAAAGAAAATGTCCTGACTGACTCACTCACTCACCATCGCCCAGCCAAAATTATGGAAGTTAGAAACATGAAATTTTGAGGATATGTTTGTTGTATGTCTAAAACGTCCACTAAGGAAAGATTATTGGATATTCTGGTTCTAAAGGGGTGTTAAGGGGATAAACGTGCATTTTATTGAATAACAATATCTCACGAGTGGTTTCATTTGAGGATGTGATACCTGGCATATATACTAATCATTAAAAATAAGCTGACACATGTCTAATGGTTTTTCGATGTTGTGTATAATATGAGTGAAAGGGGTGAAAAGTGGGGGTTGAAGGATTCCTTACGGAGTGTGCATCTCTTAAACGACATAGGCGAGGAGTTTGAAACTATGAGGAAAACAATCAGGTTAATAAAAATACTAGAGCGCCCGTACTGCTCCGCAGCATAATTTTTCAGTATTGGAATTTAAAAAATTACGACATTAAGTAATAGTTTATAACCTTTATTTTACAATACTTCCTTCCAGACTATGTTCGCTGTGCGTCGACCCTTAGTTTTAAATGATTTTCCTCGGGATAAGGCAACATAGAACATTCCATGGCCTAAAACAGGATCAGGCAAGTAGATTCCAACGCGATGAAGCATTTGACCCTGCACTTTGTTGATTGTAATACAAAACGCAAGTGTAATACGAAATTTCCGTCATTCGAACCAAAGATATGATTGCTACAATGAGAAAAAAATATTGAAAAAATGAGATATAATATCGAATGTCACTCATAACATTCTAAAGAATCAGCCGATATGAATACTTAACAGCTCAAATGAAATGGCTTCAGTTACTGAGTGTTCTTAGACTAAAACGACATGATTACCTCAATCAGAACCAAAGATATGATTGCTTCAAGTCGGAAAAAGGGAAAACGTTGAAAATATCAAATAATTTGAGGAAGGCAGAAGTTAAGTGATTTGTAATACTTGATAAAAATCAGTACATGAATAACTTTCATTTAATAGTGGTATGAAGGAAATCGACCGGATAGAATGGCCAGACGGACTGTGTTAAGTTTTCATAATTATTTCTAATATTCGCTTCGGCACACATAACATTCCTCAGAATCAACCAATGTAAATATTTAATACCTCAAAAGATAGAGCTTGATCCACTGAGTGCTCTTAGATCAAAACGAACAGTGTAACTCAATTAGAATCAAAGATATGATTGCTACAATGAGAAAAGCTGTTGAAAAAATGAGATGTAATATCGTATGTCCAAGCATAACTTTCCTCAGAATCAGCCGATTCGAATGGTTAAGAGCTCTAATGATAGCGCTTGATTCGCTGGGTGTTCTTAGACTAAAACAACCTTCGTAACTCAATTCGAACCGAAGATATGCTTACTTCAAAGTTGTAAAAAGTTGGAAAAAGTTGAAGAAATCAAATAATTTGAGAAAGGCGTAATTTAAGTGATTTGTAATACTTGATAAAAATCAGTACATGAATAACTTTCATTTAATAGTGGTATGAAGGAAATCGACCGGATAGAATGGCCAGACGGACTCTGTTAAGTTTTCATAATTATTTCTAATATTCGCTTCGGCACACATAACATTCCTCAGAATCAACCATTGTAAATATTTAATACCTCAAAAGATAGAGCTTGATCCACTGAGTGCTCTTAGATCAAAACGAACAGTGTAACTCAATTAGAACCAAAGATATGATTGCTAAAATGAGAAAAACCTGTTGAAAAAATGAGATGTAATATCGTATGTCCACTCATAACTATCCTCCGAATCAGCCGATTTGAATTGTTAAGAGCTCAAATGATAGCGCTTGATTTACTGAGTGTTCTTAGACTAAGACGACCATCGCAACTCAATTAGAACCGAAGATATAATTACTTCAAAGTTGGAAAAAGTTGGAAAAAGTTGGAAAAAGTTGAAAAAATCAAATAATTTGAGAAAGGCGTAATTTAAGTGATTTGTAATACTTGATGACAAATCTGTGCATGAATACCTTTCATTTAAAAAAAGGATGAAGAAAATTGGCCGGATAGTATGGCCGGACGGACTCGGATAAGTTTTCATCAATATTTTTAATAATATAGATAGCTTCAATGTGAAAAAAATGTAAAAAAGGTGCAAGAAATCAAATAATTTGAGGAAGGCAGAAGTTAAGTGATTTGTAATACTTGATATTAAATCCGTACATGAATAACTTTCATTTAATAGTGGTATGAAGGAAATTGACCGGATAGAATGGCCGGACGGACTCTGGTTAAGTTTTCATAATTATTTCTACTATTCGCTTCTGCACTCATAACATTCCTCAGAATCAACCAATGTAAATATTTAATACCTCAATAGATAGAGCTTGATCCACTGAGTGCTCTTAGACCCAAACGAACAGTGTAACTCAATTATAACCAAAGATATGATTGCTAAAATGAGAAAAACGTTTGAAAAAATGAGATGTAATATCGTATGTCCAAGCATAACTTTCCTCAGAATCAGCCGATTTGAATGGTTAAGAGCTCAAATAACAGCGCTTGATTCGCTGAGTGTTCTTAGACTAAAACAACCTTCGTAACTCAATTCGAACCGAAGATATGCTTACTTCAAAGTTGGAAAAAGTTGGAAAAAGTTGAAGAAATCAAATAATTTGAGAAAGGCGTAATTTAAGTGATTTGTAATACTTGATGACAAATCTGTGCATGAATACCTTTCATTTAAAAAAAGGATGAAGAAAATCGGCCGGATAGTATGGCCGGACGGACTCGGATAAGTTTTCATCAATATTTGTAATAATATAGATAAAAAATAATTAAATAAATAGGTGTTCGACCGTTTTTTCATAAATCCAATTTAAGGAGCCCATCGGGAGGGGTGAAATTCTGGAGGAAAAACGTCCACTAAGGAAGGATTTTTGGATATTCACTCTCATCGACCAACCAAAACTTTTAATGTTAGAAGAATTATATTTTGGGGATATGTTTGTTGTGTGTCGAAAACGTCTACTAAGGAGGGATTTTTGAATATTCAGGTTCCAAAGGGGTGTTAACGGGGTTAAACCTGCATTTCATTGAATCACAATATGACACGACTATGACGCGAGCGACGCCGCGGGTACCTGCTAGTCTATTATGTATATTCCAAAATTGACTGATCACCGCAGGGTTCAAACCACTAGACCTAGAAAGCTGAAATTGTGCATGTTGGTTGATCCAAGTATGTAGAGGCTCACTAAGAAACGGTTTTTGAAAATTCAATTTGTAAGTGACTTTTTTCGGCCCTTTGGCATTGACCATCCAAAATTGACTCATCGACGCAGGGCTCAAACCACTTGACCTAGAAAGCTGAAATGTTGCATGTTGGTTGATCCCAGTTTGTAGAGGCCCGCTCAGAAACGGTTTTTGAAAATTCAATTTGTAAGTGACTTTTTTCGGCCCTTTGGCACTGAGCAAGGACAGTCGGTACAAAGTTCGGATTTAGCTCATTTTAAGCCGCCTGATAGGACAAACAATACTCGGAGGTCCTGTAGGGACCCCGAAACACAATTTTTAAGTTCCTAAAATGAACGCTTTCGGAGATATTCCCAAATACCTGTGTTCCCTCTGAGAAACATATCAACGTTACTATGGCAACCGCTGAAATTTCGCAGACCGGGCATAGTCTTCTGGCAATATCCGGAAAACAGTTCGTTTTAGGACCTTAAAACGTGGGGTTCGGTTCCCACTTCTAACCATGAACATTGCTCCTCGCATTGATACGCGTAAAATGAGATATATTTTATTTATAGAGGTGGCTTTATTGGTCGATTCGATCGTGATTTTTAGTCTCATTTTATACTCTTTGAGCTGGTTATTGTAAGCGAGCTTTCAGATCTATACTCTAATTTACAATGTTAAGATGCTTTCTATTTTGCACGGTATACTTTCATTTTCTTTATAAATTTGTTTTTTGTTAACTGAATATTTTTGTTTGCCAATTTGGATCTGCTCTTTTTCCTTTTTTACCATGATCAGCAACCCATATTCACAGTCGAATGTGTCGTATTGTACCGGCTGTCACGTTAATTATTATTTTTCTTAATTACTCTTACTGAGGAATTGGGCAAACTTATTTCAATAAAGTTGGTCTTTTGTCTTTCACGGCCATTGGATCCCCGCACAAGGCACGGCTTAAACCTAGAAATGTTGCTGAGTTGGACTAATGGACTAATTGTGCAGCTGAAAAGAGGAGAATTGAAGCTTTTGAAATTTGCTGATACAGGAGAATGATGATCAGATGGGTACAAATGAAGAGGTATTAAGACGAGTGGGAGAGGAGAGATGTTTCTGGTGACTGCTAATGAAGAGAAGAGATAGGAGGGTAAGACACATATTAAGACACCCAGGAAGAGCAAGCTTATTTGCGGATGGGAGGGTCGCGGACTAGAACTGTAGGGGTACACCATGGTTAAAGAGATGCCTCGGATGTAGGGTGTGGTAGCTATATAGAGATGAAACGATTAGCTCAGAAGAGGGAGACATGGAGGGCTGCATCAAACCAGTTAAAAATCTGAAGACTCAAACAACAACAATCAGGAATTTTAATTACTTAGAGAGGCATGTGAGGCAAAAGGGTGGTTGGAGAATTTCAATCCCTGGGATGTAACACTGGAAGAGACTGAATAATGTAAATCAGCGGCCAAGGTGAGAGATATTTAACTATAGGTCTAATAATAGCGATATGTTGACGTTCAAATCATCAATAAGTATGGCCAAATTACATCCAGAATAGCTTAAGTAAGAATACCTTTAATTCCACATATTCCGATAGATTTGCCATTCCAGTGTGCAAGAGTGCACTTCCCTCATCAAACAATATTCGCAATTTCTTTAACAAAGCGCAATGACACACACTTTACAGTAGCACGTCTACATTTAGACAAAACAATTTTTTTCCCAAGGGCAACTGTATGTGGCGTGCTCGCGTGCTTCCGGACAACAAAATCGTTATGTCTCAGCAGAAGATGGCAAAACCAAAATCGTAATTTTAAAATGTGTTAACATAATGTAACATCGAACCCTGCAGACTTTCACAACTCTATAAAATTCCCACTTTGCTGCTCATATCAATATACTGTATGTATCAGAATATTCAGAATTAGAATGGACCCACATATTGCCGCGATTGCTGTAATAGAATAGACCAATTATTAGCAATAATGCATCGTTCCTATTGTCTTGATCGCGGGCGAAGCCGCGGGTACCTGCTAGTTTCATATATGACTCTGGGATATCTCTTAACACGAATTCTGGTACAGTACGGTCGGAATTCGGTGTGGGCCGTCAAATAAGGAAACGAACTTATGATACACCCTTTCAATAGTGTTAGAAATTCCTGGCCTTCTAATGAGCACCAAGTCGTCTACATGCAGGGTTCCACGGAAACGTTGCCTCCTCAGTCGTCGCAAGCACTTCTGTGTTTGTCTTGCCATACGCTCTCTAGCTTCCGTTATTTTGGTAGCATGCGATGGTTGGATGCCGGGTGGTAGAGTAATGATGTTATGCCACGCTCTCTGCGGTCTCCTGTTAAAATGTAATTCGGCTGGAGTATGTCCAGTGCTTTCATGTTGAGTGTTGTTTATACAGTGTGCCGCAAAATGAGGACCTCTGTCCTTCTCCAGTGTTGGTCTGGACAGTACGGGCTGCAATATTTGGACAATTGGGCCATGGATCTCTCTGAGGGGTGGCTTTCCGTGTGTCTGATGGAGGATAAGACATGTCCAGTACCCAGTTCGTGCTTAGCTTCTGAAATTTCTAAGGATGTAAATTTCGAACCGTAACCGCTGAACAAAAATTGAGGTTTTCCAGCCTACAGCATTAGGTTACTTGTTTCTTTATTCTCTGAATTACTTGCTTGGATATAGCATTTAATATTAGGTAAATATGTCTAGCATTACCACTAGAAATCGGTTACCTTGCCTAGACTTTGGAATTGTACCTACAGTTATATATCCAGGGCGTAAAGTTCCCTTGGTTGTGTCCGAAGTATAGGTCTTGGCATCTCCTTTAACAACTGGAAATTATATTTGTTCCTTGGCATGGATCACATACTCCTAAGCATTTTCTCACAGACCTTCCCATGTCTGTCCAGGTAAATGTCTCCCTGATGGCTGCCAACATTTTATCGGTTCCGGAGTGTCCTGTGGTTAGATGTGCCAAATCCAAAATTAACCTCTGATATCTCGGAGGTACAGACACACGTAACTGAGTATGGTCCTCATCAACAAACTTGTACAATTGGCCTTGATATATTATATGGTCGTATGCAATCCGGGAAGTCTTTAAATAATCAGGATCTTGAGCATCCATTCTCCTTTCCAGAAATCTGATGATAAATTGGAGTTCGCGGTCTTGCTTCTTTGCTTCTGCCGGGAGTCTTAATCTTCTCAGGTGTTCTGTACATCCTCCCACGATGTCCTTGGAATAAATACGTGGTTCAGAATTATGTCTGAGAACATCGGCTAAAATAATCTCCTTGCCTGGATGATGAAAAATTCTAAGGTCAAATTGTTGAATAAATAGCGTCCAGCGCGTGATGCGGTCGTTTGCCTGTCATGTTCGCAGATGAAAGGTAGGTGCATGATGATCTGTCCTCACAAGGATCCTCTGGCCCCATAACAATTTTCTCCAATTTTCGAGAGCGTTAACTCCAGATAGACCCTCAAGTTCGGTGGTAAAGTATATTTTTTCATGTGGATGTAACCTCCTTCCGAGAAATGCTATGTAATGGCGATTCTCTGAGTCTTCCTGTAACAAAATAGCCCTAATACCAAAGGTAGATGCATCCGTTTCGAGAATGAAGTTACATGAAAAGTCGGGGTATTCTAACGTAATACTATTGCTCATCATGGTCTTTGCTTTTTCAAAAGCGACGTCACATGCCTCGCTCCATCCCCACTTAGAGTTCTTTCGGAGGAGATTTTGAAATGGTGCTACAGTTTCGGAGTGTGCAGGACATTGTGAGCTAAAAAATTGGCAAATAACGAGGAATTGCCTCACATGTTTAATTTGTGTAGGTTTAGGGAACTGCGAAATCGCCTGAGTTTTGGCAGGATTAGGGTGGTATCCATCGCAATCAACGAATTTAATTTCGGGTCGAAAAAATTTGCATTTGGCCATGTTGACCTTCAAGTTCGCTTTACGAAGGTTTTCGAAGATAAGACGCAAAGTATCCAAGTGTTTCATTTCCGTCTCTGATGCGATGATCATGTCATCTACGTAAAATATTACCTTCTCCTTTAGCTCGGGAGTCAAGTTAACGGCCAATGCTCTAATCAATGCTGCTCCCGCAATTTTTATCCCAAATGGTAACTTGCAGAAAACGTACGTCGTCTGCCCGAAGAGAAATCCGGTGTATTTCCTCGTGGCTTCAGAAATGTTAATGTGATGATGAGATTAAACTATATTTCGAATTGAACAGCGTCTTCCCCTTAAATGTTTGCAAGATGACGCGAATCGTAGGAGGTCAGTCGTGTTCTGAAGCGAGCCAATCATTTAAGGAACGTGCGTCTAGACTCAGCCGCAGACTTCCATCGGTCCTCTCTACAGTGGCATGTGGGTTCAGATAAGACTAAATAATGTTTTTAAATAATTCCAGCCTTCACCATTTCAAAAATTTTCCACGCGGCTTCCTCCAAATATTTCTCAGCGATTGATTAAATTTTCTGTTGGTAGGGCAATTCATCCTGGGCAAGCAAGTCATACTCCAAATTGGCAATTTCCCCAGGAGTGGTGTCGAAATATCATGATATTCCCTCAATAATGCATCTAATTGAGGCCTTAAATTGAGCGGCAAGTGTGTATACAAAGCTTCCTCTATTTCAAGATCATTAGTAATAGGCATTTCTTCTAATGCTTCAGTCAGAGTGTACATCAGTTTGTTATTTCCATGGCCTGTTGCTCCGAATGGAATAGTGCTTGAATCTCGCAATTGTACTGTATTGGATTTTAAATCGATTATACCTTCATATCGGCGTATGAAATCAGCTCCCGAAATAGCTGCATGACAAACGTTATTCATGACCTAGAATTCATTAGTATATTTATGGCCACCAATTGATAACAAACAGGACAGTTGAACTCAGCACCTCACCGTGTGGTCTGGGATTATTCCCCGTACTTAAACATTTGAGACAGGTTATTCACACAATTTTCCTGCACTTCTCAATTGATAATAGAGTTCGCCAGATACCACGCTAACCATGGCCCCAGTATCCTCTAATATTTTTACCGAAATATTATTAATAAGGGCCGCGATGACAGGCAACTCCATCAATCGCGCACCGTCAGTCGTTCGTCGTTCGTCGATAAGGACCGCCGCTACTGGTTCCCATTGTAGTACATCTGTCACTACATAATGGTTTTCATTAGTTGGCGCTTCTACCGTAAAATTGGCATTATCTTATTCGTTGTTGAGTCACTGAAGA
This sequence comes from Meconema thalassinum, assembly GCA_946902985.2. NCBI lineage: Eukaryota > Metazoa > Arthropoda > Insecta > Orthoptera > Tettigoniidae > Meconema > Meconema thalassinum. Next base: position 182,594,081 of record OX336395.1, read on the forward strand.
CTCCTGTCTATCCCGCTCATCTTCTCCGTTATCAAGGTGTCTCCTCTCTTCTGACGTCCTAGCTAATTCTACTTCTCCTCTCCGGTTTCTTAATTCTCGTATGTATTGGCGACTCTCCTCTGCTCTTCCATGCCAATCATTGTCATTCTGGTATCGTGGATAGTTCTCCCGACGATATCCTCCGCTGTACTTGTAATTCCTCCTAATATTGCCGGTAGGTTGATTAGGGTTATCACGTGGTTGACTTCTGTATCCACGGTTATATTTGCTATGATTGTTACGGGAATTACGGCGATTGTCTGCGTAATTGTTCCCAAGATCTTGGTAGCTTTTTTGGTTGTATCTCTTATTTATGTTATCGTGCTGACGATTCCTAACGTATGGCATATATCCTCTTCTATGATATCCACGGAAGTCTCTACTTCTACCCGGTCCTTCCTGATTTCGGTTATAACCAGTTCGCTGTTCTTCAATCGGTTTTGGCGTCTGCACCATCCTGTCAGCTTAAGTAACATTTACGTCACTTGTCTCCACACGATGTCGAGTTGTAGGAGCAAACTGTTCGTGGCTACTGCCCAGTCTCCAGAAGATGTCATCACATTGTATGAAAGTATTGGCCCCAGGTGCTATTAACAACCCCTGCACCTCCATGGGATATTGTCGTCTGATAGTCTGCACCAATTCAAGCTCGAAGAAAGGTGGTTGTAGGCATTGCAGCTTTGATAACTGGCTAGCTAAGTACGTAGGATATTTAGTAGTTTGTGTACTTGCGTACCTCTTATTGTACATCTCTTCCCTAACATTTTGTTGCCGTTCTGTAGACCAATATGTCTTTAAAAATGCTTCGTTAAGGCGTGGTAGTAGTCGAAAGATTCCTAAAAGCTTTAAACCAAGTTAACGGACTATTCTCTATGTACTTTTCTATTATGCGTAGCCCTCGATCAGGTGTGACCATAGTCTCTTTCATGTATGCCTCAAGATTTCTTAAAAATTCGATAGTAGTAGTAGAATTCGAATTATTAAATTTGACCGGACGATCTTCGTGACTACGTAAATAAACAATGTTGGAATATGGTGATTGGCTATAGTTTGGCATAGCGTTAAAGTTAGTTGTGGTGAACTTGAATGGTGTCCGAAATGGATTGAGGTTTGTATTTTCGTTCGGGACACTAGATCTTTCTTCTCCCGGTGTAGTAGTAGGTTTCTCGTCAGCTCTACCAGTTTTCAGTAATTTAGTCATGCACTCCTCCAACTCTGAGTAATTGGGTGTGACCTTCAGTTGTTTATTATCTATAGCATTTACCTTCAAATCAATGCGCTCAATTTTGCCTCGAATGCAAGTACAAAATTCCTTCTGTTTCTCCTCGCTCTCCTCAATGTATTCGTCAATTGCTTTTCGAACGAATTGGTTCGATCTGTCATTACTTTCACGAGTTTCTTCCTGAACCGCCCTTATTTCTTTACGTACAGATTCGACGTTGTCCGTTAAATATCCTCTGATACCATTGATTATTGCTGCGCAATCCTCCTTCAGTCTGCCATTATCCTGCTTAATGTTTTCACTAATCTCGTGTATAGCTGTCATGTTAGCATTAACTTCCGCCTTCACGTTCTTCATATTTTCCACCACGCGCTTTAAATTCAACTGGACTGGCACTGCGATCTCACGCGCCAGTCTCAGTTCAGTGTTCACGACTGTGACGTCAGCCTTCAATAATCCGACATAAGTATTTATCTCTTCCATACGCTGTTCCATGGTGTCAATATACTTCCTAACCATTTCCCTCACATTAGCTATTGCCGGTCTCATTCTTTCAATGCTTTCACTCATTTCGGTTTGCACGTTATCTAATTTCTTGTTAATGTCGGATCCGTTTACTCGAACGTTCGCTTTCACTCCTTTCAAGTGTGCCTGATATTCGGTTCTGTAAGTTTCCATTTGCGCTCGTAAAGCATCACTAACCATTTTAATGCTAGCTGTGATATCTTTCTTAACATCGGCTATATTTGTATTAAGGTCAGTGTTATTCTGTGCTATATCTGCCCTAATATTGGCGCTAATATCATTCCCAGTCTGTAACATCTCTGCCCTGGCAGTATTACTGTTCTCCGTCATATCGGCTCTAATATCAGCCACATTTGCCCTATCATCAGCCCTGACATGGTTCACATCTGCCCTAACATTATTCACATCTGCCCTCACATCAGCCATATCTGTTCTGATATTATTCAAGTCAGCCCTCATATTGTCCATGGTCAACTGCAAATTTTGCAACAGGTTTGGCATGTTTATCAACAACTCGTCCGTCCCCGGCACTGACATGTTAATATATTCAATGAGAGAATAGGGGGAACTACCAACATCAAAAACATGCATTGGAGAGTAATATGGGTTTGAACCAATAGAAAACCTATTATTTCCTTAATAAATTCAGCGATAACTGCTGGACCTCTGATTTAAAAATAATTACAACACAGACAACAACAAACAAAGTACATTTTGTCAAGAAAATCAAGATCAAATCCTCAACTCAATATCACTAACAAGTGCCACCTAGCCTCATGGTCTTAACCCTGGAATGAGAGAGCAAATGTAGCTACCCAATCACCAGTACGAAATTTCAGCTCGTCACTGACCTGTTGGATTGCTATCGAAAATCAAAACAGAAATCCTCACACAAAAAACGAATCATGCTAGATCGTACTCCCAAATCGACCCCTTCCATGTAAGGCGCCAGAGAAATTATAATACTAATATGTGCCCGATAGACAAGGACTTCGGGGAGCCACCGGATTCATATGGCCCTTCAAAGGCCCTCCTCCAATCAACACACAAGTATGGGGAACGACACATTCATGCACTGGTTCAGCACAAAAGACTGCTCTCGGGGGTGTCGGGAATTGATGAGGTTCTATTCTTAACCAGCCCAGAGGAATGCATCGGGATAAGAACTAAGCAAGTAATAGGCCAGTCTAATCTGCCCTGAAATAATGATTAAAAAAAAGTCCTAACTGCGAAATTGATTTAAATCTCTCATTATCCTGAATACAAAATATTAAACGATAGCAAATTAACTAGCAGCATGACACGTAAAATTAGCCCTAAGCAATTACATCGAAAATGATTACGGGAGGGAGCGACATCAATGAATTTAAATCAAACAAGACATTTACTTTCTTACAAATACTAGAATTAATTTACATTTACAAGCAAGGAACAAATATCTACGTTATGACGGTATCATCTCCAACATTTACATTTATCATTAATTATCTGAAATTAAATTAAAATAAACGAGAACCATTTATTAAAAAATCAAAACTATGCACAATTGTTCTAACAAAAAAGTTCAACTAATGACAACACACGTATTTAAATCAGATAAGCACTCCTATAGTTTGTGCAATTGGCACAACCTTCCTGAACGATTTGCCACTCTTTGTGCCAATCTGTCATGAGTGTGTGGACATGTGGGTAAAGAAAAGAAAAGAAAAGAAAAGGAAAGAATGGCCTGCAAATGCTATGGCAATCATAGAAATTACCGCGACTCACGTTGCTACCAATCTGAAGGGTGGACTATTGTTATCACGTCACCAATTGGCCGTCGTCTAAAAATATGTCAGGAAGAGTGTCAAAAATGTATCAAAAGTAACGACGCTCGTCGATTTCTAAGTTCAATCCACCAAAATGCGTGATTTAAAATGATAAAAATCCTGTCACTTGATTATTAAATTCTTTTTTATATTTTTATACATCAGAGTGTTCATGTTATTTATACGGACCATTACATTCGTCCAGTGTATTCGTGCGTGGTCAATGAATCCATCTAAGATATCTCGTAACTTCAACTCCATAACTTCAATTTCATAACTTCTTAATTTTGTTAGACACCCTGTGTCTTGGACAATAACACGGATTCGTCAATCCAATAACCAACGGTCAACACCACATATGAGTTCATTGTTGCCGGAAACATATGGGGGTTCCATTCTTCAGAACATCACCTCATTATAGCATTTAACACAAGATTACAATAGTGTGGATCCCTGATTTATACACATGGTGGTAGCAAAAATAACCAAGTTTATTATATCAGCTATCAGCTGTTCCGAGGCAAGTATAATCATGTGTTGAACTCAATAAAAAGTGCAATAAAACTGTTTCAAATACTAGTATAGTTCATGTAATTTATGTGAGATCTCCTTTATAATTCATTGTGCAACTAGCGATACTTCGCTTCCAAGTCTGACTCATTTCAGAAGTCGTGATATCAAAGGAAAAACTGTACACATTAAGTTCATTTGTCTTATTCAAGCGAATAACGGGACCTGGCTTGTATGTGTTATAAATTAGGAATGCCACCGCTTTCCAGATTCAATTAGTACCATTGTATGGGGTTCACATAGCAGTGTAGCCTAATAACTTCCTACAATATTCATAGGCTTGACCTTCCTGCTAGCTGGAAACTCGTTTTATTTATTATGTGTGGCTCACAAGCAACTAATCGTTTGCCTGTTAAAAATGATACGCTTGTTACAACAGTATCGCCTGCTTGGCGTGTATAAAACTTTGTAGAATAACTAAACAAATCCACACTTCTTCTTAATAATAAAGTCCTACTTAGATTGTGCATTATGAAACCTTCTATAACTAATCTACGGTTCCAACCCTTTACATAAATTTATTGAAACATTGGTTCCCTTACTGGACGCTGCATGTCGCAGTTCGAGACTCGGTTTGAGATGGTTAGCGATCTCATATATTAGATTATATATCCTCCACATGGCTTATGCTTGTCGATCCATTGTTCATTTCCCCCACAGCATTTTGGCTTAGCACATCTTCTTTCCTTTGGTAAAGTAGTCGTATTTATCCATAGCCATTGTGATTTAGAATATTGTGGACTCCATGTTAACCAATTTGAGGGACAGGGGTTTTCACTGTTCTACGTTACACTGTTCAATCAATTCTGCACGGAATTTAAGATGAGGTTATCAAAATTGCCCATGAACATCCGCACCTGCTTCTACAATATCGCTTGTGCGATATGCTCACACGAATACTGGCACTGGCTTATTACAACGCTAAAGTTGTGGTCACAGTTTATAGTACAAGAATTATTACAGCTCAAATTTGTAATTATAATAATATCCGTAGCACTTTTTATTAATGTTTTACAGTTTTACGGCTTTTAATACGTTTACAAATACAGTTTTACCAAATTCCACTGCTATTCATGCAAGGATGCTTTATAATTTCTTGACTACTCTCGGATTTCAACGTGGCACTTAGTAAAATTTCACTCACGCAAAGAATGCGTCTGTCTCCTCGAGAGGCTCGACTAGAAGTGTGTGTGTGCCGTCGGCGGAACTGACATCTAGCCTCGCGTACCGCACAAAATCCGCATTTCACTTTTCTGCGATGTAATAAATGTTTTTAATATTACCAAAAATTCATATTTAATTGATAATTACTTTCAGGGTGTCCAAATCATGTATAAATTTTCCATAATTGAATTTTGCTCGATTATTATTTCCCGCTGAGTTCAAAGAGTCTGCATACCATTAGGGGGCATTCAGTACTGTTCCAATGATACTGCGCCTACTTCAGATCATCTCACAGTACAATTGCCAAATTGAACTGCGCTATCGTTCGCAATATATCAGTTAAATTTTCGATTTTTAGTCTACCGGAACTTTTCACATTTTATAATAAGTAGTTCCGTGAAGAACTATACAGCCTATTTTCATATATCCTACTTACGTTAATTGCCTCTATCAAGATACTAAATTTCAATTGGACTGGTGTAATAGATTCGCAGATATCGAGAACCATCTAAATATACCGGATGGTTTCCATGATAGATTTTGATTATGTAGCCCATAAATGTATGTACTATTAGATGACGATTTTTGGGTAGGTTCATTATTCACACGTTCACTTCGATCACATGATTAATACACATGAAATAAAAACTTAATTTTTAAATTGCGCACAGCCTCCATCTTTAGGCTATGTAAACATTTAAAGTAAATCAGATGCCAGTGCATTGCAATGTGTATAAACATTTACTGTATCATATTTCACTGCGCTCAGATGTTTAAATCGCGAGAAATTTCTATGAAATGTATCACATTCGCTTGGCCATCATGTATGTTTTGTATTTTACAGGTTTTAGGGAGGTTCATGGCTGAACTGCTAGTAGTAATCTTTACCACCTTGCACATGTTCAGGGTGATAGCAGTAATAGTTACGGAGGTATAGAATGCCGGTGAAATATTTCGCACTGCCGCCATGTTCTATTGGTGAGACGGAATAAAATTTAAAGGGCACGGTCGGGACCGGCCGAAGTAGTAATAGACTAAAAATGAAGAAAACTTCGACTTATGATATCGATCCAGGCAAATGTGTGTCTGTCCTTCTGTGTGTGGCCCTCTATCAACTCTCAAATGGCTGCAGCTATCAAAACCAAATTTGGTATGATTAATGATCTGTACCTGAGTATCTCAAGGACATATTTGAAAATGAAATCATGCTACCAACTGCTGAAAAATCGCATCTGAAATTTGAGCTCTATGTGGGATATCAAAGAAGTTATGCATGCGAACTGTTCCAAAATTAGCACACACACAGAGATAATAACGTTCCAGATTAATTTTCAGGGGTCCATATATGACAGTGTTGCCAACAAGATTCTTAGCCTGCATTCGATTTCAACCAAATTTCGTTTGTGCTTTGTATTCCATAACAGATATGAACAATCGTATTATTGAGAGCCAGCAGGGCTGCCAACTGTTAGTAAATGTTCTCTATATTTTCTTTACCCCAATATCAATATTTCACAAAGTATACAAGCCAATAGCTCTTAAGGTTGCACACGTATAGTACCTGACATTCTAAAGGTAGATTATTTGGAATTTGGAATAACTGATACATATCAGTGTTGCCAATAGGATTCTAAGCCTGCTGATAAGTCGAATTTAAAAATACTTGTAATTACTATACTAACAAATGGATTTCCGAAATAGGGGCAATAATAAATCATAATATTTCAGATTGATTCTGAGCAACACATTCATTACATTGTTGCCAACATGATTTTACGTGCGCTGATGGATCCAATGTGAAAGTTCATATCTGATATATAGATTAATCATTGATGAAGAGTAGGATCTTTAGTTCATCACAGAACTACAGTATGTATTGTTTGTAACATGTTTCTGTTTGCCCACACCAATTCTAATAACTGCAACATTATAAATTTAAGTTAGCGATAGTATTACGATTTAGACAAATGTAAGCATTAGTGTTCCTATTGCCCGTGACAAACGAAACACCACTGTTCTCTACATACAAAAGAAAGAACCGGAGTGACCAGTTTAGGCGGTTTTCAAGGGGTTAAATGGTGGGACACACTAGCCTGGCGGGGTATACTAGTCTTTGAAAGTCTGAAATACGAAGGTTTTGGATAACATGAAAACAGTGGTCAATACTTAGCGCACTATAGTGGCCAAACAAAAAATGCTAGCAAGCTGGTTCTACTCTTATTTTTTAGGATATTTTATCAGCCTTATTTTATCTCTAGGATGCGTCATTTCGGAGTTATACGTAAAAAACTAAAATTACTTCTGATAATTTATGATTTATCGCCAATTTTATGGTGAAATCTAGTCGCTAATTGTATTTTCAGATTCAACACCTCTAAAAACATAATATAGATCCGTCGAGAATACGTCCTCAGCAATTATTTCCTGATCGATTACTTTCCGTCATCAAATGACTGAACTATTGTTTTTTTTGTTTCTAGATGCTATTAAAAAAGTAACTGGTCTAAGAAGCGGCGATGGTGACACTGCCAATGCTGCTGCTGCTGCTGATGTGGATGATGGTAAGTGTTATGCTTTGGGAGTCCAACTTGGTGGTGTTTTGGGTAGAAGTCCAATGCGCGATGGTGGCGGTATTGGTGGCTATGGTGGTCCTGGTCAAGGGTGGTGGTTCTATGAGTAATGGTTGGGGTGATGGTTAAATGAGTGGTCGTCAGGGTGACGGTCCAATAGATGGTGATGGATGGGGTGGTGATGTGTGAAATAGTGGTTGTCGTGATAGGTGATTCCTCGCCACGAAAGTGCAAGCCATTCAAGAGCTCGCCACGGAAGTGAACGCTATTCAATTGCTCGCCACGGAAGTGCACGCTATTCGAGTGCTCGCCATGCAAGTCAGAGTGCTCGACATGGGAGTGCACGCCATTCAAGGCAGAGTGCACGACATGCAAGTGCACTACGTAGTGATTTTGATCAGGGCGACGACGACTCCGACGACGATAAAAACAATGACAGTGGTGCTGAGTCTTGGAGTGATGATGGTGACTCTTCCTTGGAAGATAATATTTTGTCATATATTCTGCCCTATTCCTTTAACTCTTTATAGGTTAGTGGTCTATATATTAACCACCTACTGTAAGGACAATTTATATTGTCTATGCAGCTGATGATTGAATCTTTCAGCCATATTCTGTACCAACAAATGTTAGTTTGGAAGTGTTAATATTATTGAAAGTCAAATCTTATCTACTTTCTCCTTGACATGAAACAATGTTTTAATATGAACAATTTAAATTAGAGTTTAAAAAATTGCATGCCTCATAAAATGATAATTAAAATGAATTAGCTCATAAAAATTAAATTTATAATTATTTTATATTCTTAATTTTTGGAACATTAAAATATTAAAGAAAATAAAAATTAATATTATTAATTAAAAATAGGGTAAAACAATTATAATTACATAGTTAAAAATGATAATAAAATTAGAATTAAAAAAATATATAAGGTTATAAAATTTAAAATTCTATTATTTCATAATATTAATTTTAAGAACTTTAAATGTTAAAGAAAACTAAAATTAAAATTAATAATAGTTAATATTATTGTAAAACAATTAAAATTAAATTAATACAAATAAAAGATCTTCATTAATATTCTGTCCTATTAAGAGTTAACCCAGAAACGTTTCATCTACGACGCGCATCCAGAAAGTAAGTTCCCCTACTTTTTAGCCTACCTTCGATTTTTTCAAAAAAATTTAAGTAGATTTATGAGATCAACACAGGGCGAAAAAAGTGTGTCTGCCTGTGTGTGTGTATGTGTGTGTATGAGTCTGTGTGTGTGTGTGTGTATGTGTGTGTGTGAGTCTGTGTGTGTGTGTGTGTCTGTGTGTGTGTGAGTGTGTGTACTCTGAATGTCTGTCCCCCCTATCAATTTGAACACGGTGAATGCGAATTGAACGAAATTTGGTACAAAGGTAGCACTAGCAAAGGACACCTCAGTGTCATGTTTTATATCGCCGCCATCTTGACGGAAACGTAATGGCGGCCACACAAATGTTCAAAGCTTAAATCAAATTACGACTAACATTATCATCCGATCTCTACCAAATTTTGCAACAACATATCTTTATGGGGGGAGCATCCTTTGACCAAACCAATAGGTCATCAGCGTAATAATTTGCGGATGGCGACCATCTTTGTGTGAAAATCGATTCCCCCTATTAATTCGAACACGGTGCAACCGAATGGAACGAAATTTGGTACAGAGGTAGTACTAACAAAAGGCACCTCAGTGTCATGTTTTATATCGCCGCCATCTTGACGGAAACGTAATGGCGGCCACACAAATGTTCAAAGCTTAAATCAAATTACGACTAACCTAATCATCCGATCTCTACCAAATTTTGCAACAACATACCCTTATAGAGGAAGCATCCTTTGACCAAATGAATAGGTCATTTGCCTAATAGTTTGCGGATGGCGGCCATCTTTGTGTGAAAATCAATTCCCCGTATTAACTCAAACACGGTGAAACCGAATGGAACGAAATTTGGTACAGAGGTAGCACTAGCAAAGGGCATCTCAGTGTCATGTTTTATATCGCCGCCATATTGACAGAAACGTAATGGCGGCCACACAAATGTTCAAAGCTTAAGTTAAATTACGACTAACATAACCATCCGATCTCTACCAAACTTTGCAACAACATACCTTTATGGAGGGAGCATCCTATGACCTATCTAATAGGTTATTAGCCTAATAGTTTGCGGATGGCGGACATCTTTATGTCAAAATTGATTCCCCCTATTAATTCGAACACGGTGGAACCGAATGGAACGAAACTTGGTACAGTGGTAGCACTAGGAAAGGGCACCTCAGTGTCATATTTTATATCGCCGCCATCTTGACTTAAACGTAATGGCGGCCACACGAATGTTCAAAGCTTAAATCAAATTACGATTAACCTAATCATCCGATCTCTATCAAATTTTGCAACAACAAACCTTTATGGGGGGAGAATCGTTTGACCAAACTAATAGGTCATCAGCGTAATAGTTTGCGGATGGCGGCCATCTTTGTGTGAAAATCGATTCCCCCTATTAATTCGAACACGGTGCAACCGAATGGAACGAAATTTGGTAAAAAGGAAAAGGAAGATTGTAGTTTTACGTGACCGTGAATCTTGTGATTATAAGCCACGGGACCTCCTTTTTACGTGGAATCCGAACCACAGGACATGGCATTTCACTTCGAAAATCTCACATGAATTGACCGGGAATCGAACCCGGACCGCCTTGGTGAGAGGCATACAGCTAGACCGCTGAGCCACCACGCCCCCTGGTAAAAAAGGTAGTACTAACAAAAGGCTCCTCAGTGTCGTGTTTTATATCGCCGCCATCTTGACGTAAACGTAATGGCGGCCACACAAATATTCAAAGCTTATATCAAATTACGATTAAGATTAACCTAATCATCCGATCTCTACCAAATTTTGCAACAACATACCCATATAGAGGAGGCATCCTTTGACCAAACGAATAGGTCATTAGCCTAATAGTTTGCGGATGGCGGCCATCTTTGTGTGAAAATCAATTCCCCCTATTAATTCAAACACGGTGAAACCGAATGGAACGAAATTTGGTACAGAGGTAGCACTAGCAAAGGGCATCTCAGTGTCATGTTTTATATCGCCGCCATATTGACAGAAACGTAATGACGGCCACACAAATGTTCAAAGCTTAAGTTAAATTACGACTAACCTAACCATCCGATCTCTACCAAACTTTGCAACAACATACCAGTATGGAGGGAGCATCCTTTGACCAATCTAATAGGTTATTAGCCTAATAGTTTGCGGATGGCGGCCATCTTTATGTCAAATTTGATTCCCCCTATTAAATCGAACACGGTGGAACCGAATGGAACGAAATTTGGTACAGAGGTAGCACTGGCAAAGGGCATCTCAGTGTCATGTTTTATATCGCCACCATCTTGAATGAAACGTAATGGCGGCCACACGAATGTTCAAAGCTTAAATCAAATTACGACTAACCTAATCATCCGATCTCTACCAAATTTTGCAACAACATACCTTTATTGGGGGAGCATCCTTTGACCAAACTAATAGGTCATCAGCGTAATAGTTTGCGGATGGCGGCCATCTTTGTGTGAAAATCGATTCCCCCTATTAATTCGAACACGGTGCAACCGAATGGAACGAAATTTGGTACAGAGGTAGCACTAGCAAAAGGCACCTCAGTGTCATGTTTAATATCGCCGCCATATTGACAGAAACGTAATGGCGGCCACACAAATGTTCAAAGCTTAAGTTAAATTACGACTAACATAACCATCCGATCTCTACCAAACTTTGCAACAGCATACCATTATGGAGGGAGCATCCTATGACAAATCTAATAGGTTATTAGCCTAATAGTTTGAGGATGGCGGCCATCTTTGTGTCAGAATCGATTCCCCCTATTAATTCAAACACGGTAAAACCGAATGGAACGAAATTTGGTACAGAGATAGCACTAGCAAAGGGCATCTCAGTGTCATGATTAATATCTCCGCCATATTGACAGAAACGTAATGGCGGCCACACAAATGTTTAAAGCTTAAATCAAATTACGACTAACATAACCATCCTATCTCTACCAAACCTTGCAACAACATACCTTTATGGAGGGAGCATCCTTTGACCAATCTAATAGGTCATTAGCCAAACAGTTTTCGGATGGCGGCCATCTTAATGTCAAAATTGATTCCCCCTATTAATTCGAACACGGTGGAACCGAATGAACGAAATTTGGTACAGAGGTGGTACACAAAAACCTCGTTTATCCGACCCTCATTTATCCGGATTTCCAGTTTATCCGGATTTATTTTTTAAAATTTAATGTATTATTATTTTTTATCACGAAAATATGCGCACCCTTCGAATAATACTGTACACTTAACCATCAACATTCCTATAAGGAAGGTGCCTACACAGGTAGGAAGTGTTTCCAGGTTTCTATATTTATATCTCAAATTTGAGACAAAAGTAACTATCACGCTATTTCAGTAAATAAAAATAAATACCATACGTATTTAGTTTGTTTGCCAGAAAACAATCTTTTACTTTCTTTAGCTTTTCGCCTGCTAATTTAATGTCTATAGAAGTTTCTTATTTATTTCGGCTACATTCCCATATCGTTGTATTAGATTTATTAGTTTAATTACGTATTGTTTCCTCAAGACGGAGTCCTTATCATTCCAAAACGCATTCAAATCCTCTGGCGTGTCGGCCAAGATGTGGATGTCATCAGCAAATATCAGAGTTGAAATTATTTCTCCTTGAATCTTCAATCCCACTGAATTTTTGTTCTCCAATTTCCTTCGTTGCTTGTTCAATGTAAAGATTGAAAAGCAAACATGGTCTCTCGGTTTCTGTGTAGGCCTAAGCGTCTGTAGTATATAAACTTAAATGGCAAAGAGCTTCCTAGAACCTTACTCAATAGTCAATAACAGGCGTAGTCGCCAAAGTGTTCCCTGATAGCTAACTCATGACTGCTTAGCAAATTCTCATTTCAAGGCCCGTCATAACCTGAAAATTAGTCTTAACGTATAGTGTAATCATCTGTCAACCTATATCACTGTGTGTAATAAATATTAATTAAGTAAGTAATTAATTAAATAAACAAATAATTTAAAAATCCATTAATAGCCATATTAAATCTCTTGCTCATTCTATCCTGTCACGGTCAGTCAGGTTCCTGATTCATAACTTCGTGTATACCCACCCATTCTAGCTCCTAAAACTGTATAACATTAAAAATAAAACCCGATATATATATATATATTGTTCCAGTCCCGGAAATATGTGCGATGACCCGGCGAAAAATTACACCACACAATTTCCGAGAAAGAACAGGGGAGTGAAATAAAAAAAAAGTAGCAGGAAAAACGAATGTGCCTGATTTCTAGTTTGATAATATAAGAAGAAAAACGGCTCGGGTGGCACGAGACAGAGTATCTCCGGGTCATTTCGGGATGGGAAAGAGGGCGCCATCAAACTAGAGTTCGCAAGGACACATTCCTGGAGAGGCCAGATTTAAAACAAGGAAAATAGAAATGACACAGATAAAAGAAATTTAAGAATGTAAAGATAAATGATCCTTATTTATTCATGGATTCAGCTTGCATTAAAATTCCACACCCTGCCTATGATCTCGACGGCTAGAGAATCCCTAAGATATGGTGTAATGTCTTCCTGAATCTTGCCAAATCGGATCAATAAAAAAAATTACATCACAGGACTGAAACGAAAGCCAACTGAAAGTCTCTTCTGTCGCTGCAGGGATATTTCGGTGCATACGACATGAAAAAGTATTAACACTCATCCCTGAGCGACCTAACATCAATTAAATGAAAGAAAAAAAATACAACATCAAATAATCAAGCTAATGCGCCCTGTGATGTGAAACTGCTTGCTAATGAATTGATATCGGCATTGTGCTACCGTAACTGAACACAAAACAGTCTATCCAACTATCCAAACTTATTTACAATTATAACTGACAATAATATAATATGAACTCATCTAACTCAGTTCCAAAAAATCAAAAATTGTTCAAATCAGTCCACTGATTATCAGGATCAATTCAAAAATAAATCTTTTTATCAAATCGAAATCCTTAATTCAATATCTCATGCTCAATTCAAAATATTTAGTGAATCCTAAACTAATAATCTTGTTCAAAATTCGATAATATTTTGTCAATTCAATAATCATCCCTAATGCCCGCAATTATTATAATAATCCTTACATGGTCTCGTGGTCTCGAATCCACAACTATATTCAAAAATAATCCAGAATCAAACTCCATCGAATGATGATTGAAGTATCAGTGCAACCATACTCGACGATTTCGTTAAATTGCTCAGGCAATTGCTGATCAAAAATAATTAGTAAAGAGGGCAGAGAAAGAAAGATTAAATTTTGCCTCACAAAAGCAATGAGCGTTTGTCAAAATGAGCCATAAATTCTCTAAGAGAGACCAAATAATTAGATCAAAATATTTAAACATCATGATAGGATTATAATAATTCATGATAAAACATGTCATATCATTGCCAATAAATCGTTGCACTAAGGCAATAGCCCTCTAAATAACTCGAGCAACACGTCACAAAAGATCATGGCCCATCAAACTATCATTCAAAACCAGAAATCAGATCTTCATCTGAGCATTTCTGTACATAACTTCAATAATTCCTCTCACGAATATAATATCAAATTGGCAAATCTAATATTTAATATTTAATATTGGATATCTTCACACTCAAAATGTGGCAACCAGAATGCATAAATCGAAAAGTCGGATCTGAACAGATATGCACCCAAAATACTAATAATTCAATCGAAATGTGAACAGCTCAAGGCAAAACTCTTAAAGTCCTCAAATGAGACCCCCAAAGATCGTCCTAGAAATGTCTGGAGTTTTAAAACAAACATCGCATAGACGGCAAAGTCATCCTAAGGTTTCAACATCAAATCCCCAAAGAAAATGTGGACCAAAATAAACACCTGTGCATCTGATGCACACTATCTTAAAATCCTTGGATAAAACCATAAATCGAAAAAGAATGCATCATGAAAGAAACGCAGAAGAAAAAGAAAACATTGAATAGTTGCCATCGCAATTATGCAAGAGAAAATAATAATAATAATCGTAAAAAAAAACAATCCTTATCGTCATTAATCCCAACAAAATTCATTAGACTCCGATGTGTACAATCAGATAATGCTCTTGCCATACCGTGGAATTATACAAAGTCTAAATATGATCATGTGCTCTGGAGTGCAACTCATTATGGGAAGATTCAATGCATGTGGGCTGGCGACACATTTTTACATCCTGACATCTTCGTTAGGCAGAGACAAACCTCTTCTGCATATTTAATAGAGTGTAAAGATCCCTGATAAGTGTTCCCAGGTGTCGTGTTGGCGGCAGGCGTCTGCTTGCGAAGATCATCGCGACGCCTCCTGGATCAAAGTTCCATCCCCCATCACGTCTTCTGCGTGTTTTAATGTGCCATGGTGTAATTAGAAATATTCAACACAGTATGTCCCTCCTTCCACACGAAGACTTTTACTTCATTAATATGTTGCCCCATTATTTTAGAGTAACACGCCGCTACAGTTCCAACTTGATCTAGAATGTTCAGAAGTGAGATTGTGTTCAGTGTAATTGGCAAAGACTGTTCCAGAAGTCCGGCGTAAAGCAATGTTCAATGAACTATGTGAACTATTACAGAGTTCCAATGATGCGTAAGCCATGTTCACTTGCCATCACGGCTTTGATTAAATGTGCAATGTTCTGTTGCAAAGATGTCCCAACTGATGTCCATTGAATAGTGTGTAACCTTGGTTGGTGGTTGGTTCTTAAGTTTAGGGGCTGCGACAACGCGGTCATGTAGCCCCGTGTACTTTGGGTGTGTGTAGAATCTGTCTGATAACCGGTGTTAATTGTGATGACTGTGTTAGTGTGTGCCATCTGTTTTTTAATTTATGTACAGACTGCAACTTAGAATTTTTCAAATAGTTCCTACTTTTGCCGACAAGCGCCCCCGTCAACGACTACTAGGCCAAGTTCAGAACTTAGCTACTAGACGCCACCGCATTCGGCTCATGGCAACGAACGTAGAGACCTAAGAGCGTTGTTTACATTCTTAACCTATCCAATTAAGCTTCACACAGGTGCAATTAGTGGAAGGTTCTTTAACATGCCATAAATCTATGACATGGGACAGCCGGCTTTACTTCCCCTCCGAAGGAAGGCATACTGAGGGATTATAAAGCTCTTAAAAATCCGACGGCTTCGGCCGGGTTTGAACCCGCTATCTTGGGCATAGAAGCTCAGCATGCTACCGACAACGCCACCGAAGCAGCCTTGTAGCACAGGATGACAAATATCCAGCCCTCAGACTGTGTATAACTGCTGCTTTATGCTGGTAATGTTTATATGATTTTTCAACTTACGTGGCTCCAACTTCTTCAGTATGTCAGTGCAAGTCCCAATACTTACGAATATGAACCATCACTTTCACACTGCCGTTTGCTTGCGATTTGCAAGTGACAAACTTACATCTAATAGCTCACACTTACGACCGTAAGAATACAACACACACAGCGATACCGGTCCGCACTAAACATGTTCTGGACGAACAAAATCAAACATAAGAATGAGCAAACTCATCAGGCGATCACCTGCCAAGCGGCCTCGCTATTCTCCCCTCCGTAAGGGGGTGGGGGTAGCTCACACATACCTCTCCTTACCCCCGGCCGTGACATCATCTCAAAAGTGCACTGACTTCCACCGGTCATTCGGGCAAGATCAAACCACCCTGACGTAATATTTGCGGCCCCCGGCCACTCACGCAGCACCGTAGCTTAGTGGTCATACTCCAAATCGAGTACAATATATATATATATATATATTGTGAAAATCTGTGTGTCTGTGTGTGCGTCTGTGTGTTAGTTTGTTACCCCTTGACACTAAAACGGCTGGACGGATTTGGATGAAATTTAAAAAGGAGACAGCTTTTACCCTGGGATAACATATAGGCTGCCTTTCATACGGAAATAAATCATTGTTTCCGTGGAACGGGCAACATAACTGAAAAGTCGCCAAAATTACTCAACCAGGATAAAATATCGAAGTTGTCGCATAAAGACCGGACAAAGCTCATTTTACGCCCCTCGATGCAAGAAACAATACTCGGTATGTCCCTAAGAACCACATTTTAAGGCCCTAAAAACAACAGTTTCAAAGATATTCGCAGAAGACTATCTTCGCTCTGATAAACTGATGAACTAATAGCAAGTCCGTTTCCATGGCAACCGTACCTCAAGGTATGACATCCGATTTCCTATATATCCCTGTAAGAAGCAATGCCAATATATTTATTATCTTTTTCAAGATATCTATAAACACAATAATAACATGCTAGCGTGCTGCCTCTCATCCGTTGGCCCATGATCGATCCCCGGAACCGTCAGAGATTTTAGACACTGACGAGAGGGCTGCAACGGGGTGCACTCAGCTTCGTGAGGGCAATTAAGTAGCTGTCTGATAGTGAGGCAGTGCCCCGGTCACGAAAACCAAGATTAACGGCCGAGGGGACACCTTGCGCTGACCACGCGTCACCACAATATCTGCAGGCCAAATGGCCGGGAAGCGGTCACATGATAGACATAGGCCCTTCATGGGCTGTAGTGCCAGGGGGTAAAACAATTGGGGAAAGCGCCTTCTAATACCACCTTTAATTTTTAAACACTACAGTAGCGGCTAATTAATAAAGGTAGCGATATAGCTACGCTCAATTTCATAAACACTGAGCTCTCAAATCCCGTATAGTTAAGTAAAAATATCTGTCTGGTCGTTATTTCAGTAGCAACGAAGCTCTATGGCGGCTATTGCCGTTTCCGTAACACTTAAGGCATCCCGCCGCCACATACCTCAATGTGCACTTACAAAATTGTGAACCAGTCTTTTTTACTGAAAATAATTTATACCAGCGAGTATCCACTCCGGCAAAAACTACACTCACTACCTTTTCCAAGATTTACACAAGACATGATTTTTAAAGCACTCTTCTGTATGTTGAGGTACAGAGATATACCACATGGAAAGATACAATAAAATGTTGGCAAATCGGAGTTCAAGGAACTCCTGTACAAAATAGTCCTTGTGTTAAATCTGCAGAAGTTTTCGGTACAGCTTATGCGGCCCATGTTCGTAACATGGAATGTTTTTGTTTGACAATGCATCTACACCATGTGTGAGGGCAACGCATTTCAAAGATCTCTAAAACACAATAATCAGGAAATTGGAGAAAAATTTAAAGTGGGAGCGAAGATTCAAGGAGAAATAATTTCATCCTTGAGATTTGCTGATGACATTGTCATCTTGGAGGATACGCCAGAGGATTTGAACGAGTTTTTGAATGGTATGGACTCCGTCTTGAGGAAAGAATCCATGATGAAAATCAGTAAATGTAAAACAAAATTATTGGAATGCAGCCGAAATAAATCAAAAAACTATATGGACATCAAATTGGAAGGTGAAACGCTACGGGAAGTAGGAGACTTCTGTTACTTAGGAAGCAAAATATCCAGTGATGGACGAAGCAAAGAGTATATAAAAAGCAGGTTGGCTCAGGCAAGGTAAGCATTTCTAAAGAAAAGGAATCTGTTGACTCGAATATACATTTAGGTGTTAAGAAGTCATTTTTGAAAGTTTTTGTCTAGAGCGTGACACTATAAGGAAGTGAAACTTAGACTAATGGTGCAGCAGAAATGAGGAGAATTGAAGCGTTTGATATGTGGTGAATGATGAATATCCGATGGGTAGGTAGGGTAACAAATGAAGAGGTATTAAGGCGAGTGGGAGAGGAGAGTTGTTTCTGGCATCTGCTAATGAAGAGAAGAAATAGGTTGGTAGGACATCTATTAAGACACCCAGGAATAGCAAGCTTAGTTATGGATGGGAGGGGCGAGGACATGAACTGTAGTGGTAGACCAGGGTTAAATATATTACCTCAGATGAAGGATATGGTAGCTATTTAGAGATGAAACGATTAGCTCAGAGGAGGCAGCCATGGAGGGATGCATCAAACCAGTCAAAACACCGAAGACTCAAACAACAACAATCAGGAATTGTAATTACATAGAGAGGCTGTGAGGCAAAAGGGTTGTTGGAGAATTTCAATTCCTGGGATGTCACCATGGAAGAGACTGCATAACGTACATCAGCAGCGAAGTTGTGATATATTTTACTATAGGTGTATTAATAGCGGTATGTTGGCGTTCAAATCATCAATGAGTGTGGCAAAATTACACCCAGAATAACTTAAGGAAAAATACTTTTCTTCTTCCTTCTTCTTCCTGGCGTTGTTCCCAATTATTTTTTGGGGTCCGCCACTCTGCACCTCGCTCTCCATTTGTTGCGGTTTGCTGCATCTGTAGGACGAAGACCTACGATGCGCATATCGTCGTGTAGGGTATCCATCCAACGCCTTTTTGGTCGTCCTTGAGGTCTTTGTCCATCAGGCTCGAGAGCAAGTGACTTGCTTGCAATGGACTCTGTATTTGCTCGGGCTACATGACCGTACCAACGCAACCGAGTCTCCCTCATAGTGGCTGGAATAGGGGCAATTCCAAGAGTATTGCGGACGTCTTCGTTCTTAATATGATCCAGCCGTGTAATTCCCAAGGACCATTTTAGCATCCGCATCTCCATTGAGTGCAAAGCTTGTTCATGTTTCTTTGTATTAGGCCAGCATTCAGCTCCATACAAAGCAACAGGGCGGACGACTGTTTCATAGATCTTAGTTTTGAGGCGCAAAGGGATCTTGCGGTCACAGAGAACGCCTGTGACCTGGCGCCACTTCATCCATGCAGCATTCACTCTTGCACGGGCATCCGAGACTGTGTCACCATCAGGTCTCACAACGGAGCCAAGGTATCGGAGATGTGAAGCCTTTGGTAGTGGGGTGCCATCTACTATGATGGTCCCATCTGTCCGGGAACCACATTCAAGGTACTCAGTCTTAGTGAGGTTGAGCCGTAGTCCAAATTCACAGAGCCTCGCATTCCAGAGGTTGACCAATTGCTCTAGATCATTACGGGTCTCGCTTGCAAGCATGACATCATCGGCGTACAGTAATGTCCATGGTGGTTGCCTCTGCAAATCGGCAGTCACTGTATCCATGCATAAGATAAACAAGAGTGGAGAAAGTGCAGATCCCTGGTGAACCCCAACTCGAATATCGAACTGTTTGGTGAGGCCAGCAGCACTGCGTACAGAGCTAGTTGTATTATTGTAGAGGAGTTGGACCCAACGCACATACGCTTCTGGTACGCCATGAGATCGAAGAGAATACCATATAAGCTGATGAGGAACCCGGTCGAATGCTTTCTCCAGATCCAAAAAAGCCATGTGAATTGTCCTTCTTTTCTCCATATACTTTTCTTTCAGAAGCCGCATTGCATGGATAGCATCAGTTGTTCCGCGACCTTTCATGAAGCCACACTGGTTAGGCGAGATGGTAACAATGCTACGTAAGTGAGTGTCAATCACACGTTCTAGAATCTTCATTATGTGGCATAGGAGACGAATAGGACGATAATTGGCACATATAGTTACATCGCCCTTGCCTTTCCATATTGGTACTGTGACGCTAGTTTGCCAAGCTGACGGGATCTGGTGGCTCGCAAGGTATTTGTTAAAGAACTCTGCTAGGAACTCTGCAGAGGCATGACCCAACTGCTTCCATAGCTCTGCTGGAATATCATCAGGGCCTGTTGCCTTGCCATTCTTCATTGCGTGGATCGCAGTATTGACCTCGGCAGGTGTGATAGGTGGAACTGCACCTTGTACAGGTTCGGCTAATGGAATCGGTGGGTGAGGGAACTCTTCATTACAGATAGTATTGAAGTGTTCATGCCTTCGTTGAAGGATCTCTGTTCGTTTTGTTAGAAGATGCCCGTGCTTATCCTTGATATGCATGACATGTCATATGTCAACTGTGGCACGATGACGAGATCTGGCTAGCTTGTAAATATTATTGACCCCAGTAGATTCCTCTAATTGTTTGTACAATGTACTTAGTTGCTTGGATTTAGCAACTGCAACAGCGTGTTTTGCATCGGATTTGAGCTGACGATATTGAGTTAGATCAGCATCGGTTCTTGATTCAAGCCACTTTTTGAAAGTAGTTTTCCAAGATTTCACAGCTCGTTGCACGTCTTCATTCCACCACCAAATTTGTTTATCAACAAATTGTCGTCCCGGTTTTGTCATACCCATTACTTCCTTTGCATTTGCCTGGATGTTTGAGGTGAATTCATTCCATGTTAGTTGATCAATGTTGTCAGGAAGAGGACCAATAGAATCTAGAATTTTCAATTCATGGCCAGGTAGTTTCCACCACTTTATACGTTCAGTATTGGTGATAGGTCGTGAAGGAGTACGAAGAGTAATATGGAAATCTAAGATCAAGGGATTATGTTTGGGAGCAACATTTCCTGAAGAAATGACCTTGGAGTCCTTCACCAATTTCAGATCTCTTCTACGCACCAACCAGTAATCAATTTGAGTTTGATGGCCACCACTCTTGTATGTGATGAGATGTGATAACCGTTTCTTGAAGAAACTAGGTCACAAGCCTCCGCCCACTCTTAAGTACGCACACCAGCTGCATTTCGCGTCCCATGACCACAACCACCATGTACGCGTTCAAATCCATCACGTGATCTACCAACATGACTATTGAGATCACCACCAATAAGCAAAGACTCATTAGGATCAACTGAATGTATAAATGTCTCAAGATCACCCCAGAATGTGATCTTCAGCTTGGCACCCAGTCTGTGGTGCATAACATGAGACGATATGGAGTGATATTGCGTCCGTAATTATCTGGATGCTCATCAGGCGATCAGAGATACGGTGTACTCTGGTGACACTATTCCGTAGCCGTTCACAGATGGCAATTGCCACACCATTTCGGTCTGATGTTTTGCCATTGTAGAAGAGCTTGTAACCACACCAATATCACTCGCCTTTGCGTCTTTCCACTTTGTTTCCTGGATACAGGCTACATCAATTTCGCGTTGGCGGTGCGATTCTGCCAACTCACGACTGCGCCCAGTTAATGTCCCAACGTTGATTTTCGCAAATCTAGTAATCGAGCCTTGCTTCTTTAGCCTGCCCCGGCCTTGGGTAGGTAGCCCTCGTCCATTTCCCACCCCGATCGGGCGGGGTCGGGGCGCGTCGCCTGCGGGGGACGCCCTAGCCTGGATACTACAATTTACTTGGTGCATCATGATACGACAATTAAATTTCGGCCGACTTGTCGCTGAGTCTGATGCCTAGCATTTTAAAGCTACTGCCAGCATATAAATTCGGCCGCCCCTAACGTGGGGTACAGACGCCGTTCGTAGCCGCCCGCTCCGGATCAGACGCTACAACTGATATCTATCCTCGGAGTGAGGATGAAACCTTTTACTCTATTAATCCCGAACACTGGGCTGCCACATCCGCCATATACACTGTACCGAAGATTATCCTCTCCACTGTAGCATCCGTTGTGGACTTCACCGTAACCCTGGCTAGGGACCCTTACAGGGTACTACCAGCCGGGTCAGCTGGTCCCAGTTATTTTTAAGAGGTGTTACTCCTCTATCACTCGCCCTTTGTCCTGACTTGTGACAGACAGAGCCTGGCTTCCCAAACATTGGGCCCAGGTTGGTGGGTTTAAGGAAAAAATCATTCCCCATATTCCGATAGATTTGCCATTCCAGTGTGCAAGAGTGCAGTTCCCTCTTCAAACAATAATCGCAATTTCTATTAACAAAGGGCAATGACACACACTTAACAGCAGCAGGTGTACATTTAGACGAAACCATTTTTTCCAATGGGCAAATGAAAATGGCGTGCTCGCGAGTATCCGGACAACAAAATCGTTATGTCTCAGCAGAAGATGGCAAAACAAAAAACGTAATTTTAAAATGTGTTCAGATAATGTAACATCGTACCCCGCAGACTTTCACAACTCTATAAAATTCCCACTTTGCTACTCATATCATTATAATGTATGTATCAGAATTCTCAGTATTGGCATGGATCCATTTGTAGCCTCGATTGCTGTAATAAAATAGACCAATAATCAGCAATAATGCATCGTCCCCATTGTCTTGATCGCGAGCGAAGCCGCGGGTACCTGCTAGTCTTATATATTAAAAATATTTATGAAATCTTAAGCCAGTCCCTCCGGCCATTATATCCGGTCAATTTCCTTCATTCCTTTTTTTAAATGAATGGTATTCATGCACAGATTTGTTATCACAAATCACTTACGTTCCGCCATTCTCAAATTATTTGATTTTTTCAACTTTTTCCAACTTTTTATCTCTTTGAAGCAATCATATCTTTGGTTCAGGCGCCGATTCAACGGGGGGGGGGGGGGGGTCACAGGGGTCATGAACCCCCCCCCCCCCCAACGGAGACCAAATTTTTTTGCAAACTCAAAAAACGAAAACACAATAACCAGACAAATAAAACTTAACGAATTGTAACTGAAAAACAGTTTTTTTTTCATTTTATTCATTCCTGAAAATATTTTTATTGCAATTATTATGTTCTGTTACAACTGCAGGCAAATTCATACCTGTTATATAAAAACGATTATTTATATAACAAAATTAACTCGTCTATTTTGTTGAGTAAACCTTGTGATTACCGAATCGATGTTTATAGTGATGTCACATGAATGTGCTGCAATGCACGGATAGGAATTTGGGTTTTTTTTCGCACCAAAAATTTTTGCCGACGTCCAAACGTACCTTGATACTTTTCTCGAAGCTCAATGTAAAAGTCGCAAGAAACGCCTTTGTAATTTGTACGAATATTTTTGGTGCGCTAAACGCATCAAATTTCTATCCATGTAGCTTGCAAAAAAATTGGTCTGGTTTTGTACGTTTGGTTATTTTGTGATTGCGATTTTAGTGATACCAGTTTTCTTAACAATTTCGATTCTCTGACCCCGCCCCCAAGCCAAACTCTAGATCCGCGCATGGTTTGGTTCTAATTGAGGTACGCAAGTCGTTTTGATCTAAGAACACTTAGTGACGCAAGCGCTTTCATTTGAGCTGTTAACTATTCAGATCGGATGATTCTGTGGAAAGTTATGAGTGAACTTTCGATAATACATCTTATTTGTCAAAATTATTAGCCTATTTTCAATTTTGAAAAAATAGGCTTATGAGATCACCTTTTGTCCGTGTGTGTGTGCGTGTGTGTGTGTGTGTGTGTGTGTGTGTGATTCGTGTGTGTGTCCCCCCCTAATAAAATCTAAACGGCAGGAGCGATTTCAATGAAACTCGGAAAGTTCATAGCACTATTCCCGGCGACCTCGACCGTGCCCTTCAAATTTTGTTAAGACTCACCAATCCAACATGGCGGCTGTGCGAAATATTTCACCAGCATTCAATATCTCCGAAACTATTACCGATATTACCCTGACATTTTCTATGGTGATAGAGGGAACTACTATAAGTTCACTTATGTGACCTTTGAAAACCTGGTAACTACAAAACCAACATGGAGGCCAAGCGAATTTGCGACTTTTAAATAGACGTTTCTCGTGATTTGACCAACCAAACACAATGAAACTTGGTACAGTATATGTTCATATACATTGTAATGCACCGACATCTAACTTCGTTCAATTGTTTACATAATCACAAGATGGCGGATGTGCGAAATATTTCACCGGCATTCTATATCTCTGAACTATTAGCGGCATCTCCCTAAAATTTTGTACGGAGATAAAGGGCACTACTGGAAGTCCATCTATAAGACTTTCAAAAACCGGTTGACTACAAAACGAACATGGCGGAAAAGCGAATTTGAACATTTTAAATAGACCTTTCTCGCGGTTTAATGTTCCAATCGCACTGAAATCAGGTACAGGAAATATGTATACACATTGTAATCCTCTGGTATCTAATTTAGTTCTATTGTTTACATAACCTCAAGATGGCGGCAGTGCGAATTTTAAAATTAAGTTTTTATTTCTTGTGATGTAGTCATGCGATCGAAGTGAAAGTTTGAATAATGAACCTACGCAATAATTTTCCTTTAATGGTACATGACTCTATGGCCTATACATTTAACAATCCAACATGGTGACCATCCGAAATATTTAGACGATACTGAATATCTACGAATCTATTTTAGCAATCAAACTGCATTTTTTAACGTTCATAGGGGCTATGAACTTAAGTTCACCTATAGGACTTTAAATAACCTGGTGATCACAAATCCAACATGGCGATGACGCGAATTATAAATATTCACATGGACGTTTCTCGCAATTTAACCATCCGAGTGCAGTGAAACTTGGTACAGTAAATCCTTATACAATGTTAATCCACTGGCATCTAATTTATTTCAATTGTTTCCATAACCTCAAGATGGCAGCTGTGAAAAATTTTAAAATCTCCTTGTTTTTTCTTGTGTACTAATTATGCGATTGAAATTTGAATACTACACGTTCACAATAATCGGCATGTAACAGTACATAACTCTAGGACCTACATATATAAAATCCAACATGGCGACCATCCGAAATATTTAGTCGGTTCTTAATATCTACGAATCTAT
This sequence comes from Meconema thalassinum, assembly GCA_946902985.2. NCBI lineage: Eukaryota > Metazoa > Arthropoda > Insecta > Orthoptera > Tettigoniidae > Meconema > Meconema thalassinum. The sequence goes on from OX336395.1 coordinate 182,619,624, forward strand.
TACAGCAATCAAACAGAAATTGTGTATGTTGACAGTGGCAATTGACATAAGTAGGATATATGAAAATAGGCTGTATAGTTCTTCACGGAACTACTTGTTTTCTCTTTGTAGCAATCATACCTTTGGTTCTAATTGAGTTACACAGTTCGTTTTGTTCTAAGAGCACTCCGTGGATCATGTTCTATTTTTGAGTTATTAAATATTTAAATTGGTTGATTCTGAGGTATGTTATGAGTGCCGAAGCTAATATTAGAAATATTTATGAAAATTTAACCCAGTCCGTCCGGCCATTCTATCCGGTCGATTTCCTTCATTCCTTTTTTTAATTGAAAGGTATTCATGCACGGATTTGTTATCAAGTATTACAAATCACTTAACTTCCGCCTTACTCAAATTATTTGATTTCTTGAACTTTTTCCAACTCTCTTTTTCATTGAAGCAATCATCTTATCTTATATATTAAAAATATTTATGAAACCTTAAACCAGTCTGTCCGGCCATTCTATCCGGTCAATTTGCTTCATTCTCCTTTAAATGAAAGGTATTCATGCACAGATTTGTTATCAAGTATTACAAATCATTTAACTTCCACCTTCCCCAAATTATATGATCTTTTCAAATTTGTCCAACTTTTTCGAACATTGAAGCAATCATATCTTTGGTTCTAATTGAGGTACACAGGTCATTTTTGTCAAAGAACACTCAGTGACTGAAGAGCTTTCATTTGAGCTGTTAACTATTCAAATCGGATGATTCTGATGTAAGTTATGAGTGAACAGTTGATATTACATCTCATTTTTTCAATATTTTTTCTCATTGTAGCAATCATATCTTTGGTTCTAATTGAGTTACACAGTTCGTTTTAGTCTAATAACACTCGGTGGATCACGATCTTTCATTCGAGCCTTTAACTATTAAAATCAGCTGATTCTGAGGAATGTTATAGTCGACATTTAATATTACTTCTAAGTTTTCATTTTCTTGAACCGAAAAATGAACATTGCCATGAAATTAATAGGGTAGTGTCAGATCTACTTCCAGGAACTTCTAGAATTTACAAAAGTGTGAATACTTGAGATGAGTGGTCTACTTCCGCATGTGCTGACTTTGAATGAAGGTACTATTGCAATATTCCTGAGGAGTTTCAATGCAACTAAGATATTACTGAACGGGACGAGGCCAATAGTTAGAGAAATGTACGACAATATCATAGATTTCTAAGTTCTAACTGGTGTGAATAGTGGGGAGCGAATAATGCTACCTCGCGTATATTGTCACCATCTGACACTAGCATGACGGCAATTTCCTATTACACTAGCGTTTTGTATTACAATCAACAAAGCGCTGGGTCAAATGTTTTTACGAGTTGGAATCTACTTGCCTGATCCAGTTTTAGGCCATGGAATGTTGTATGTTGCCTTATCCGGTGGAAAATCATTTAAAGATTTAAAAGTAGAAATTAAACCTAAGGATCGACGCACAGCGATAATTGTCTGGAAGGAAGTATTGTGAAATAAAGGTTATAAACTATTACATAATGTCGTAATTTTTTAATTCCTTTACTGAAAGATAATGCAGCAGAGCAGCACGGGCACCCTAGTATGTTATAAATTTTTAGTTAGGTCGTTAAGCCTTAGCTGTAAAAGGGTTTGCGCCTTTTCACTCAAACTAATGTATAACATTATCAAATTATTGGTTTTGGAAATCTAAAGTCAATAAAGGTAAAGTCATGTTCAAACAAAATGTATTTGTTTAAATTCTAACAGCACGGTTTACCAAAGAAAAAAAAGAGATATAGGCTAGCCTGTGGAACTCAGACTGCCGGGCAGATGTTTGTAATAAATAATATTTAAGTATTAGTTGGCAAAATCTTTAGTCAATTATCCCTTACTAGCAGTAGTGCCCGGCTTCGCTCGGTGAATTTATTTGTTTTATGGATGATAATGAATACTACTACAGAACTGGCACATATATAACGTTCTGTGGTCACTCTATAAGGGTTGCAAGACCTTCACGTGGTGAGAGTGCTTGCGTGGTCTAATGATCGTTTGGCCTAAGCCGGCGGTAGCGTAGCTACTGGCAAGGCCTCCCTTGCCAGACAGGTCAAAGGTGAAGATCCAGACTAAGAAGCAACCCAAGAAGAGGTCCAACGACTCCAAATGCGGAAGAGGATTGAGAGTTCTCAACGAAGGAGGAGGCGGAAGAGACACTTCAGGATAGGGAGGGGCCGACGAGGCTCCAAAGCCATGATGATGGCAGCTTGTGTCGAGGTTGGATGCCTCGATAACAATGTCCCCATCCTCTGGTAGAGGTTAGGCGTGGGGTAACAGCCTTACCCTGTAAGAAATATCTTGTTGAGAGGGACCAAACACGGAATAAACCGGACAGATCTTTTGCACGAGGACCAAAGCAAGTTAAAAGGACACGCATAAGGAAAATGGACATAAAAATGGCTACTTGGAATGTAAGAACGATGCTACAACCAGGGAAGATGCAAGGAATTGGGAGAGAGATTAATACATTTGGATTGGATTTATTGGCGCTACAAGAGATAAGATGGAATGGAAGAGGAAGAATTGATAAGAAAGATCTTAGTGTTTTTTTTATCGTGGACCAGAAAGAAGAACAAGATTATTTGGTACGGGATTTATTGTAAATCAGAAAATAAGGAAAAGTGACGAGACAAGTGGAAATGGTATATTGTTCGGCCAGTTGGCTGCAGCAAATACTGTAATTTTGTTATTAGGAACACCTATTTCAATCATAAGAACATCCATAAGGGCACGTGGCAGGTACCCGGAAGTGACCAAATGAACCAAATAGACCACGTCTTGGTGGGAGCAAGACACACTTCGTCTGTTATTGATGTGCGTGCCTTCTGAGGACCCAATTGTGATTCGGACCATTTCTTGGTCAAAGCTGTAATAAGACAAAAAATCTAATGCACAGATGAAACAACCGTTAGTGGTACCAAGAAGCTCTGAACAACCCATGAAAAGTAAGAAATTTTAAAAAGGAGATTAAAAGGTGACTACAGGCAACAAGTTCTATGGAAATCGAAGAGAAATGGGATGATATTAAGTCAGCAATTCAGGAAGTATTAGGAATTAAAGAGAGAGTAAAGAATGAATGGTTCGATAAAGAACGTGAAGAAGGAATGGACAAGAAAAATGAAGCAGGGAAGTTAATGTTACAAAGAGATACTGGTTCGATAAAGAATGTGAAGAAGCAATGAACAAGAAAAATGAAGCAAGGAAGTTAATGTTACAAAGAGATACAAAACACAATAGAGAAACATACAAGGCATGAAGGAGAAAAGCAAAAAAAAAAAAATGTAAAAGGAAAAAGAAGGAAATGTTAATGAGAAAGTTAGATGGAATAGAAGAGAGAAGACAACAAAACGAAGTGAGGAAATTTTATATAGGAGTTAACTGGTTCAGGAAAAGGTTTACTGGATGTAAAGACAAACAGGGGATAATATTAGACTTCGAGGATGATATTATCAATAGATGGAAGAACATTTTGAAGAGTTATTTTATGAGGGGACTGAAAAAGAATGTGATACACATCCACAGATAATGCATGTAGAACCATATATAGAAACACCAGCCATTCATGAAGTGCAGGAAGCCATTGAGAATCTAAGAAACAACAATGCCCCGGGGGAGGATGGACGAGTGAAGTGTTAAAAAACTCGGGTCAAGAAATTGCATATGAAATATATAATCTAATCGTCAAGTTATGGGAGGAAGAGGATATGCCATTTCAGTGGAACATCGGAATAATTTGTCCCATATATAAGAAAGGAGATAAGTATAATTGTGCAAATTACCGAGGAATTACATTACTGAATATCGTCTATAAAGTGTTTTCCAATGTGTTATTAAAGAAGTTGCAGATCTACTATGAGGAAATAGTAGGGGAATATCAATGTGGGTTCCGCAAGAATAGAAATACTATTGATCAAATCATTGTTGTTAGACAAGCGATGGAAAAATGTTATGAACACAACGTAGATCTTCATTTATGTTATTTGTAGACTACAGACAAGCCTTTGATAATATTAACAGGAACGGATTTTACAGATATATGGAACAGAAAGGAATTCCCGGAATGCTAATAAGATTAGTGAGGATAACCGCAGAAAATGCTAAAGCCAAATTATGTGGTGGAGGGTAAACTTGGTTCTGAATTTTCCTTAGAAAGAGGTGTACGACAGGGTGATGCCATATCTGCTTCGCAATTCAACTTGGCATTAGATAAAGTATTGGAGAAATTGGAAGCAGCAAATAATAATATATTATATAAATCAACCCAAATGTGTGCCTAAGCTGATGATGTAGTATTGATACCTAGAAGACTAGACTATTTTAAGGAGATGTTTGAAGAGATGAAGAAGGAAGGGGAAAAAATGGGTCTAACTGTGAACGCGGCCAAAACAAAGTAAATGCACCTAACATCTGTTGAAAGAAGAAGAAACTGTGATAATTTATTAATTGACTCCTGCACATTTGAAAATGTTGTAAATTTTGAGTATTAGGGTGTTCTAGTTAATAATAATAACCAAGTGAGTGAGGGAATTATTAGAAGGATTAATAATGGAAACAGAGCCTATTTTGCCAATCTGAAACTCATTAAGTCGCAAATGTTGTCGCAAAAAACAAAACTCAAAATTTACAAGACCTTGATCAGACCAGTGTTAACGTTTGGCTCATGGAATATGTTGGTTCAGGATTGCAATAAACATAGGGTGTTTGAGAGGAAAATAATGCGGAGAATTTATGGTGCTTTATTGGATAGAAGAGAATGGAGGATATGTAATAATAGGGAAATAGTTGAAATCCTCAAAAGCGAAGACATTGTTCGTTATATAGTCACAATGACTACGATGGCTGGGCCACATTGAAAGGATGAATAGAAAGAACACCAATGATTATATATAAAGCCAGAATGGAAAGAAGACGACGCCCTGGGAGAAGGAATCGATGGAAAGATGAAGTGGAGGTGGACTTGCAAATAATGAATGTACGATCCTGGAGAACAGCTGTCCAAGATCGAGATCGATGAAAATGTGTGGTTGGGGAGGCCAAAGCTCACACCGGGCTGTAGTGCCAGATGAAGAAAAAAGAAGAACTTTCTGTGGTGGTGGAGATTGTACTGGGGTTGATAAGTAGTACAGTATAATGGACGTAACTTTCAAGTCATTTTCACGTAATGATAATAATAATAATAATAATAATAATAATAATAATAATAATAATAATAATAATAATAATAATAATAATATATATGAAAACGGCTATTTACTAACTTCAGCACTGAACATATAATTTACAAACGAATTTCAAAATGATTAGAAAGGGGAGTAAGTGAAATAAAAGACACTGCCTATGGCCTATATCTCATTGGCTGTTAGATATATAGAGACCAGTAGTGTAATCTTTTGTCGCATAGCGCCGTAGGAAAATAATCAGAACACTTAGGAAAACTTCGGCTGTCCCGAACTCACAGGTAGCAATAGTATAATTTACCGCCACATAGCGCTCAACGATCAGGTTCGGATTAAATGAAGGTAAATTTGAAAGAACTAACGCTTATTGCAGCTGATAACATCAATGTACTGCACCAAAACCATTGCACTTATACCGACGCTTAATATTTTCATGATGATAACTGCTTTCAAGGGCCTAAGAAAACTTGTTGCACAAATTACTCCCATGACTGCAATTTATAAACTGCGCAAGATTTAACTATTTTCGCAATTCTGTACCAGGACACCGGTAGGGGTGACGTAATGCAGCGGGAATTGCCAGTCAACAATGCAATTATTAAAATTCTCTTACAGTTACACTACTAGGGACATGAATGGTTCTGGGGTCTTAATACGTGGTTTTCAAGTTCATTTTTTCTGTCATTCTAAATGTAGGGAATGGAAAGCGTTGTCCAAAATATCAAGTGGACTGTGTTGACAGCAGGGTTTCAAAGTTTATGTAAAAATTGGTGCAATTAGGAGAAACGGTGTAGATTTGTGATTCAGGGGCTATATGCAGGAAATGGAGTGGTCTGTCCGAAAACTAAAGTGGACAGTGTCATCCACAGGGTTCTAAAGGGTAACCATACAAAATGTAGTTCAGATCGGTGAAACGGTGTAGATTTGTGTCAAACGACCTATGTGCATGGAATGGAGTGGTCTGTCCGATATGTCAAGCAGACAGTGTTACTCGTCGGGTTCCAAAGTGTAAGTATACAACATGTGGTTCTGATCGGTGAAACGGTGTAGATTTGTGCCAAAGGGCCCATATGCAGGGAATGGAGTGGTCTGTCCGAAATTCCATGCAGACAGTGTTACTCATCGGGTTCCAAAGTGTAAGTATACAACATGTGGTTCTGATCAGTGAAACGGTGTAGATTTGTGCCAAAGGGCCCATATGCAGGGAATGGAGTGGTCTGTCCGAAATTCCATGCAGACAGTGTTACTGGCAGGGTTCCAAAGTGTAAGTATACAACATGTGGTTCTGATCGGTGAAACGGTGTAGATTTTTGCCAAAGGGCCCATATGCAGGGAATGGTGTGGTCTGTCCGAAATTCCATGCAGACAGTGTTACTCGCAGGGATCCAAAGTGTAAGTATACAACATGTGGTTCTGATCGGTGAAACGGTGTAGATTTGTGCCAAACGACCTTAATGCATGGAATGGTGGGGTCTGTTTAAATTTCAAGCAGACATTGTTACTCGCAGGTATCCAAAGGTTAGGGATACACATTTTGGTTCAGATCGGTTAATAGGTGTAGATTTGTGGCAAAGGGCCTAAATGCAGGTAATGGATTAGTCCGTCATAAATTTCATGTCGACAGTGTTACTCTCAGGTTTCGAAGGGGTAAGTATAAAAATTTTGGTTCAGATCGGTGAAATGGTGTAGATTTGTGCCAAAGGGCCTAAATGCAGGAGAGGTGTAGCCTTATGCTACATAACCTAAATTATTCCTCTTGAATCTGGCTATCATATACAAACATAATTTTTCGAATCCGACTGGTCGTTCCAGAGATTAGCGCGTTTAAACACACTAACACACACACACACACACACACACACACTCTTCACCTTTATTGTATTAGTATAGATTAATTAGTTACCAAAATTTCTCAGTCAATAACCTTTAAGTTTTGGTATTTTTGCTAAATGTAAAATTTAAAATCTAAATTCTAAAGTCTAAAACCTGAAAATATATAGTAAAGAAAACGTAATTCCAAGTAATATAAATTCTTATGCGTCTTTCTTTAATAAATAGTTACTCAAAATGTTAAGTCATGACGTTACGGTTTGGTCCTTCGGAAAATCTAAAATCAAAATTTTAAAATTTAAATTCTACAATATAAAAACAAAAATATAAAATATAAAATATAAAATATAAAATATAAAATATAAAATATAAAATATAAAATATAAAATATAAAATATAAAATATAAAATATAAAATATAAAATATAAAATATAAAATATAAAATATAAAATATAAAATATAAAATATAAAATATAAAATATAAAATATAAAATATAAAATATAAAATATAAAATATAAAATATAAAATATAAAATATAAAATATAAAATATAAAATATAAAATATAAAATATAAAATATAAAATATAAAATATAAAATATAAAATATAAAATATAAAATATAAAATATAAAATATAAAATATAAAATATAAAATATAAAATATAAAATATAAAATATAAAATATAAAATATAAAATATAAAATATAAAATATAAAATATAAAATATAAAATATAAAATATAAAATATAAAATATAAAATATAAAAATCAAAGTCGAATGCCACAAGTTTTGTTTTGATTATTATATTCTAGTTTTCTTGTGAATTTACACCAGAAGGACTGCAAGTCTTTTATTAACGATTGTCCACTTGCACTATTTAAAAATTTGTAGGCAATGGATTGCAATTACCTGATTTTAGTATACATTTCAAAGTCCTTAAAAATTTGACAAAATGGACCCAGGTCAGGTATCCCTTCAGAGTCTCCAAATTCGTAAATTTTCTATATGCAATTCCTTCTGGGAAAAATTGTATGGCCACTGGTTAGAAATAATAAAGAAAAAGAATTTACATTTTAACGTGACCACCAATCCTATGTTTATGAGCCATGGAAACTCCATTTTACGTTGAATACGAACCATAGGACATGACATTTCACTTTGAAATTCGCACATGCATTAACCGGGAATGGAACCCAGTCAACTTCTGTATTTGTAATCCAAATAATAATTTGAAAAAGGAGACGAGTGTGGTCGGTCTTAAACAGTATCCCTGCTTTTCTGTATGTTTATGACATGTGAATTAACCGGAAATCGAAGCCCGGTCTCCCTTAGTAAAAGGCTAACAGCTTAACCACTGTGCTACCATGCCCTTCTTTCTTAGTTTGGTTCGTTCTAGTCCTCAGAGCTGGGAATCAAGTTAAGACCTCCGGTGCGAGAGCCGAGAGTGCTCGCCACTGCAGCACGAAATGGTCAACCTTGGTTAGCTGGTAACATTAGACAACTGGAAATGATTGTATTTCTGTTAGCGATGCATTACTGTCACCTGCCTACTCTCTGAGCACTGCCGGCAAGACAGTTTAGTTTAGTTTGTTGCGAGTGCGTGTTTCTTGTTAATCATAGTACCCATGTAGCTAAAACATAGGGATATATAGCTTATTAGCACCATGTACTTGAGAGTGTATCGGTCATCAGACCCATATAGTTTAATGTATGCCCCGTGTAGTTGGACGTGTTTGTGCGTCAAATAAATTTCTAAATAATAATGATATGTGTAGAGCCTTATATACCTGCGACAAGGGTTTACGTACAGCATTTATAGTCAAATTACTGGTGTTTGTAATCATGAGCTCGTTGTTTGTAGTGACTATCTTGTCCCAGTAACCACTGCGCTAGTTTTATCTCACATTCCATAAGAACAGCTTGAGATAGTTGTGTGTGCCACATGTACTTGGGTGTGTGCTTTAGCACCATGTGCTAGCTTTATCTCACCCTCTTTAGGTAGAGCGTCATCCCTTTCCCTTTCACATTGCTAATGAGAGCATCCACCCACGAGTTTTACACTTAGGCCATTGGCTTGTCTTCGATTAGGTTTGGTTAGGTTAGGTTAGATTAGGTTAAGTTATCATATAACCGACATCTTGGAACTTTCTTAACACAACTTGTAGGATAGATTAGTTTAGGTTAAGTTAGGTTAGGCTTGATTAAGTTATGCGATTGCCACCATCTTGATTTTTTGGCTACCCTCTTTAACCGATCAATTAAAGATAGTCTGCTCGGCTACCCATTTTGGATTATTTGGACAACCTCATGCGCCACAAAAAAGGGTTTTGCACCGCGTAAAAGGACACCTGACATGCACATGTACGATTATCGGTTTGCGACATATCACGGGAAACAAAATATGACCTTGCAGTTTTGGGTTAATTGAGTAAATGAGTATGCCCTAGGAAAGATGGGAAAATATACCCTTAAAACGAGTCGTTATATGGCCCTCTCTAATAAATAGTTCACTAGATATCGGGTTGCCAAATGCAACATGCGGTCGCAGTGCATGTTTTAACGCTTGCGGCGTATGCTGTACGCTGTTTAACTCCTCTATCAATAATTAGTTTAAAAAGCCCGCCAAGTCTTATCCCTAGTCACGTGTCGCAATGTCAAGTAAGCTTACTCTCGTATATAAATAAAATGTGTCCCTCTTGAGGTTATACTCTATGGCAGAGGTTCCCATTAGGAATTTTTCTCGGATCCCCAATGCGATCGTTATGTAAGCATGGAACCCCTGCTCCTAAATCTTTTAAGTCAAGACTTATTTTTTTAAAATTCCTAATGCGAATCTATGCATTGGAGTATTATGCTAAATTATTTGTATGTTGATATTAATTCACATCATAGATTTTTCTTAAGTCTTAAAGGTAGGTAGTGCTACAGACCTAAAAATAACAATGCAGCGTTTAAGAAGGAACAAGTCCTATTTATTATCATTTTTTTAAGAGCACTAATGTTTAAAAGGGGCCGGAGTTCAATAAGACGAACGTAACCTAATCTTTCCCGCAATTATCTCTCTATGTCGGGTTGTATTCTCAAAATGTTCACCCTGAAATCAGGCACCATATCTAATCTATTTCTATATTTTCCTTTCATTACGTACATTGTGGAAAAAGCTTGTTAGCAAAAGTTGTTGCGAACGGAAGAATAATTTTTATTGCCTTATCGCTGACTCCCATGTAGTCCTTTCGAGCTGCCAACCAGAAGTCTGCTTGCTCTTTTTTATTAAAATGTTTCTTCATTTCACCACTTGAGGGCGTTTCAACGAGTTGTTGTTGTTCCTCCTCTGATACCGGTAGTAACTGAGTACCTTCAATTTTGATATGGGTGCTGAATGGGTCTCGAATTCAGCAGTTATCGCAATGGGGCTCCGGGAAATATTCCCGAAAATGTAGTTGCAAGACTATACGAGGAGGTTCGGTTATATTTTCTTTACCTCGCAAGGCAAACCTTCGTTAGATGACTGCAGGAACGTTTTTAGTGTGGGCAAATCGGCATATGAGCCATTTTGGACCCTTGTGGGTAGGTTTTTGCTAGGAATTAACCTTACCCCCAAGGGAAGATGAAGAGAAAAGGAAAGGGAAGTGGGTTTCCGACTGAGGAACAAGTGTGGGTAAATAGGACGAGAGTCCAACACCAAGTATTCAGTGAAGAGTGTCACCGCAAAGCCCGCGAAGCACCTAAAGTGGGTATGGACCTGGCCGTAGCAAACGGGAAATGCGGCTGGAGCTTGGGCTATTTCCAAGAAAGCGACGTTTGTGCTTTCCTTTCCCAGTCTATATTTGACTACTATGGGGAAGGGTGGTAGTCTGGCAAGACGAAGAAGAAAGGAGTCAGGTTTAATCGAAGGTTTTGAAAGGCGCAAATAATTTGAAATGGCCGTGATGACTTAAATTTTGGGTACTGTTGGATCTCCGTTAGACCAACCAAATACTCCCAGAAATGAAGCAATGAAGCAATATGAATGCTTTTTGTAAGGATTTTATTTCTTCTTGATGAATTGGAAGAAAGCCAATTGTTGCACGTAAGATAAGTTGAGCTTGTAACCAGCGGACTGCCGATTAAAAGTTCAAACCAGAGGAAAACTATGATGTTGGAAAACAAACCATGAGTTATAGAGAAAATCTCGACGAGCAGGAAGCGTGCTGAGCTAGCTATGCTCGCCTCGATGGCTTATTAGAATTAGTTATGAAAACTAAAAAGAGCTTTAAACAAGATTTTTGAAGTTTCCAGTTAAATGCAACAAGTAGCGAAACTTTAATTACTTCTTAAGTAATTTTCCTAAAAAGACCATAAGCCAAGGAAGAGCTAGGGAAGACAAGGACCTGCCTGACCGTTATTCTCTAGGAATTTATAAAACGAAAAAATTGAATATAATTTATTTAACAATACTTAAAGTTGACGTAACAAACCATATAAAGCTGATTAAGATTACAATTAATAACGATGATCAATTTTAACATACAAAAGTCTGAGACTTAATACTAAAAAATTGTAAATTTGTTAACGATGTTAAAGGGGATGCAAGTTTAAAACTTGCTTCGAGCACAAATTTGAATAATAATTTAAAAGTTGTGCAAAAAATAGCAAACTTTAAAGTTTATAACGAGAATTATAAATAATTAAAGCCATGACAGAGAATCAGGTACAATATATGCACTTTGAGAATTCCTATGTGGAAATCTTAAAGTATGAAAAATTATTAAATTTGAAATTATAACAAGAAAAGAGGGTTAAGAAGAAGTTTCTATAACTTCTTGTATTGAAGAAGGGATAACGAGAAACATGGGGCCAGTTACCCTTTCGTGAAACCTGGAAAAGGAGAGTTGGAAAACTCACTTGTGAGTAGAAATAATTGAATTCCCTAACAAAAGAGGAAAAACAATATGATTTAAGATGTGTACTAGACACAGATTATAAAGAAATTAATTCATTAAATGCGAAGCAAAGTTGGGAGGGCGCTTGATAACAAGCGCGGCCTCTTAGAAATTGACATAAGTTGTAGTTTAAACAGCTAGGTACATCAGTACTTACATTAAAACTTAATTAGATAACGTTAGTAAGGTGTTTAGGAAAAGGAAATAGGAACTTTAGGAGAAAGTTTATGGCCGTATTTAATGCTTTCGTTCGAACGCGACACGGATGGTTGTTGAATGGGCACTGTTATGCACTGTAGTCCGTTGAAAAGTTCACTATTGCAACACGGAAAGTTTATGTGATGAAAAGTTATCGCAATTGTGGAGATCATTAGTTGAATTTTAGTTGGAGAACGTTTATTTCTTTAGAAATCCGTAGATTGTAGCTGAAGGCAACGGAAAATCCCACGAAGGAAGACAAATTATGTTGATTAGAGGTTATACAACATAAATTTCTCAATAAGGAAAATGTGTTCCCATATTTAAAGAAATACCAGGCTATTTCACTTGTAGAAAGATAACTTGATATAGAAAGTTCTAGAGCATGATATCGGTTGAATTGGGCAAAACAAGTCCCTGCGGAAATCTGAATTCTATAGACAGCGGGTACTTTAAATTATCCCTCGGTGTGAGATAGTATCCCAGATAATCAGTACAAGAAGTACTTTTTCATTTTGAAAAGTTAGCTGAAGTAGCCACAATTAGATCAGGAAGATCTTTTGAAGGCAGATATTGTATTCCATTTATCAATTTCACCCTGTCTATAAAATCAAATGAAATGCTATAAGCAATTTAAAACATTTAAAACTTGGTGAAAACCATTGAAGTAGTACTTAGCTCATTTTGAAGAACGATGATGATCTGGATGACGGTTGACGTTAAAATTAAGACATGGCGTCTTGATTTAAAAGTGTCTCAAGTAGACAGGAGACAAGCCTGAAATAGGCTCCAACTGTATGGGTTGACGACTGGTCCAGAAGTGAGAGTGAGAGCAGTTGCTCTCGGCATGGAGACGAGAAGTCAAGTGAGCGAGCGGAATGACGCGCGATGGAGTAGCGACAACGCACACGTCAGAGGTAGGCGGGCGGGGAGAGGGGGAAGCGAGCGGATAAGGGGAGGAAACAGCGGAGTTTACATAAACATAACAAACATTGTAAAATAAAAATTCTTCTTGGAGCGGTGTCTTCACGTAATTGCTGGTTGGAGAAGAACACGACGCCAGGCAGATTGATGGCGAAGTCTTCATGGCTTGAGGCGATTGATGTTTAGAAGGCAGCTGCAAGACGCTGCCAAGTTGGTTCCGAAGAATATGTGCTTCTGTAACAGACTTACACCGCAAATGAACAAATATACGGGGCAAACAGAATTTTAGAGTTCAATGTTGGTGTTTGCGGGGAGGAAATTTAAATAAATGAAATAATGTGAAATTATAAAGAGCAGCCAAAGCAAACTCTGCCTTCCTTTTTTTTTCCCAAAAATACACCAAGTTTGGGGGAAGCGGCAAAAACCAACAAGGAACAGGAACACGATATTAAAGATTGAAAGAAGGAATAACACTGAGAGGAAGGGGTCTTATATTATATCCATTTGTTATCAAGATCTTCCCCACACTGACTCTTCCATCCTTTCCCGGGTAGCAATCGATCATTCCTCAGGAGATCCACTCTAAAGGAAGAAAGGAAAAGAGGGAGGTGCCTATAAGGGACTGACCAAAGGTCAAGAAAAGTAAGTTATAAAAATTGTTGGAATGTGGGGTCAACGGGCGAGAATTAACAACGCCGTCAATCAATACGTATCTAGTAGCTGCGAGAAACAAAGCTTCAATATAGATCGCAACAAGATGCGAAAGGAGAATTAGCAAATGTAAACAAAGCGTATAGAAACAAGTACATCGATTAAGGATAATAATATACTAAATTAGCAAAGAAACTATGCGAGTTGAAGGCAAGAACTCCATAGGTAACAATAATCTAAAAGCCATGAACAATGACCTTAAGTTTTAATGCGCACCAAAAGGGTTAACTAGAAAAGTACTTAAGTCAGCAAAAACGTGACGTAACAAGAATATATATGAAGGTACATCGAATGTAACGGCGAGAAAAAACAAGTTTGTTTAACAACAAACCACAACAGTGCGAAATAGATGCGCAAGTTACCATGCATGCGCGCAATAAAGAAATGTAACGATGTTGTGAAACGAGGATCAAAACAACCATAGCGTGCGAATGTGAGCAAGTGAGGAAAGTAAATAAACAAATCCTTGACCCACATAGTACAGCGAGATAACGAGTATGAATAGCTGGAGAAGCCAGTGACTTGAACCAGTTTATTTGAAGGGGGAAGTAAACGACTTCCTGAAGTACGGGAGCAACCCGCGTGACAATAGTTGGCAAAGAGCCCGAGTTGAGATAAGAAGAACCCGTCATGACCGTTGTCACATATATAGGAAGTAATCAATGGCTTGGCCTTGCCCGAGTTTGTGTACAAACAAGATTGCCAATCAAGTAATTGAAAATAACTACAAGGGGTAGACGCAAACAACTCAACATTAAAGGGGATCTTCCAGTAACACATCATGCAGTCATACGTAGCTTGGATATGAATACCCAATTTAAGAACACGTGAAACAAAGCAATTAAATAATTTTACATAATTTTGAGGATCACGGAATCCAACAGTTGCCAACAGAAAAAAGCTTAATTCTTCTGAACAACGAAGAAAAGCTGGGAAGTTGAGGTAGAAATTATGCGTACGAATTGTTATTCTTGATGCTAGAGTACTCAGATTGACAAGCGGTTTCAAATACTGCTTCCGCGTGTGAGGAAGCAGGAAGGAGGCGACCGTGGCCATCCTAATGAACAGCGAGAGAAGTGAAACAGAGCTTAGAGCAAAGTGTTGGTGACTGATAGCCGTGGTTTTACACAGAGAGAAGATAGTTTTCGATAAAAGGTTTAACCAATTACCGGCTACAATGAATGACAAAAGACAATAAACCAAGTGACAAAAGGCGAGGCGAACTTGAACTGTCATTTTGTGCGAAAGTAGAGCAAAACACATGGAGTAGCTTACGGCAGTGGCATAATTGCTGACACCAAGACATTGTTTCGACAAGCTGCTTTGAAACGTGCTGAGATCGGAAACATAAGTGTTCTCATTTTAGAAAGGGAATTTGAATCAGCGTTAACGAAATAACATTGCGAGTTGGTTTGAAGAGTGGGATGTTGGATTTGACCAGTAACGACCCAAACAAAATCGATGTCTCTGGCGACCACGTTTGAAGATAGTTTGCGAACTTGTTTACGAAGGCAATTCCAAAAAAATATTGGCGCTGAAGAGTATTTTAATGGGGTTTTGAACATTAAACTGATGATAAGCTAACCTTAAATGCGAAGGAATCTTTAAACCGGAAGTATTAATAGAGTTGCTAGGGGTGTTTTTACCAATACTGTTAAGAATGAGACAATTTAAGTTAAGATTGGTGTTTCTTTGACAGATGTCTCTAATTTTTAATGTTGAAGACTGCAGAGCTTGAGTTTTCAGATTTTCAATGCTGGATACATTGATGGAAGTAGGGTTTACAGGTAGGCCTATTTATTTGATTAATGATTGCAAAACAAAGTTGTGATTTGAAGCGGAGTCAAGAAGACCGCGGGTTCGGATGCCATTTCCAAATTTATCTTGAATTTCGAATTGTACAGTGGACTTGCGCACTGTGAGAAGTTCTGGCATTAGGAATGCAGGAAGAAGCATTAGTTAGTTCGGAGCTGCTCTGCATGGAGTTTGAAGAAGCAGGTACTAATGACCTCGATTGATCACGGCGGTGCAGTAAAGTGTGATGCGGTCTTTTGCAATGAAAACAAAGGTTGGAAGACGTGCAATTTAAAGCTGAATGTTTTGATGACAGGCAGTTATAGCAATATTTATTATTGGTGACAAACTTCCTTCTGTCTTCAACAGACAATTATTTAAAGGATATACTGTGCCCTTTTAGCAAGAAATATGCCAATCACAGTATACCAGCGTAGCTCAATTCGGAATTTTCGGGGCAGCGGTAAGTTCCCCCACTCTGTGACTCACATATTTTGGATTAATTACAGGATACACTTGCAAAAATAACAACAAAATCAACTCCTATTTTAACACATTTAATTAATAAAATTAATGGCGCTACAAACACTTTAACAATTTAATTACTGACCCATAATCATCTACTTGTTCCAAATGAACAAGGAATCACAAATATAATAAAACAAATATTGTATTTAAACATATGGTTTCCACATAAACCAACAATTCCTACTTAGTCTTACTTCCATAAAGCATCAACTGTAAGTTTTATATAACTCCGAGCTCTTTTGGCTCCATGCTTTACATAATAATGGTGTCACTCTTGTACACCTCAAATACTATCTTTTATATTTTCTTAATCCTCAAAACAAATGTATAATTACATTTAAAATCTTATGTTAATTATCTAACTCAATATTTTTGGGCATGTTCACACATTCAGCTGTTATCATCTCTCTTTATTTTCACAAATATATTAAGGTAATCAGGAAATCACGTGTATACTCCAGAGCGTGAAGATACTTGACACAGTCAAAAAACTATAGTTACTCCCGAAACTTAGTTGCCTTCAAATAACTCGTGGAATCCTACTTCCGTACATCATTACAATAGGGATTGTTATTTATCTCTTATGTCTTATAAGACCATTATCATATAAGAAACTACGATCTGAACAGGCAAACGAAAATATCAATCTACAAGGACCTCGGTTCAACGCCCGGGTCGTTAACAACTTTAAACACTCACGGTGTCTTTACTACATCTTACGAGACGGTTCCGGCCCACCCTTACTCTAAGAGAGCCAGGCCATTAACTCGGGAGCGATTTATGACACGGAGGGTGACGGGCGACTCTCTGTCTAACCCACGTTAGCAGCTCCTTTCCAAGGCTTTCAAAACAAACCTTCACATTATACTCAGTCCTGGGGAGAGACCGGGCTTTTACTGTACTGTATCCATTCACACAAATATTCTTTGGTTCATAGACCACTTTCGTAACCTTGGCATTTATTAATTATGAGAGGGTCCTCATTGATTGGGGAAGATTAATACACATTCGACGACGGAGAATTAAGGGGCTTTTATCATAAGAGGATTCTGAGTTCGAATCTCTTCACATGCCTCGGGAACCATTCCCTTATAAAGGACTTATACAAGACGCGATTTAAAGTCGGCCGTGGCCTACATGACATACGCTCAATAATACCATACATTTGCTCCCTTTCAATACCTACACAATGCCTCGTGATACTACGTCACAAATAGAGGACTTATACAATTATCAATTCACTACAATCAACTACCCTCCATAAGTAATTTACCAAGTATTTTAACTTCTACGCTTTCCTAGCGTGACATTTTAATATTATTTGCGCTCCTTTGCGCTATGCATTATTTTAAGCAGAAATGTCTTCCCAAGAACTGATAAATCTCATTAGTAACAATTCATATTATTTTTAATTCTTATATTAATCTTTTCCGTGGCCGATAAATCGCTCCCTTTTAAAACATTCCCTTGAACATCATATCTTACACATACATTAAGGCTTTAACGCTCTTATGTTCACATCAATTTATTTGATCTTTATTTAATATTTCCATACTTAGTTATTAGTATTATCTTTATTCTTTACACAAGCTCAAAAGCTATTTCTTTCATATCTCAACTTTACTTTATTTAAATATCTTTCATGATAATTACTGATATTTCGCTTGCTCTTATGACATTCGTTAAATACATTAACATTTTATTCACATATTTCCTCTACGGGATTTATTCTTTACATAATCATTTATAATTTCTCAAATTTTTATTATTGTTCAGACCGCGTTCTTGTTTATTCAGTATTTATTTCTTAAAACACATCCCTTTTACTCAAAAACTCCGGTGGATTTGTACACAACCAATTCCTGACACCAAAATAGAATGAAATTCAGTACTCACATGTTTTTAAGATCGTCCCATGATCTTTATTCTTGTGCGGTGTTTCATTTTGGGCCCACTTTGAACTTTTACTCCATATTAAAGGAATTCATCTTATGTACAAACACTTCTTGACACATATTTAAGACACTTAACATTGACGACATTTTTATACACTGATGTGTCCCTTTTGAACACATAATAAACACTAAAAATATTAATCTAACACACAATCTTGATAAATTTACACTTCACAATTCTTGATCACTAGGCCGTATTTCTGAGCCTATCACACGTGACCTCTTAATTTCCCGTTTCCAAGGGTGAAATTTATTCAATGTCGGCTTCCTATCCTGCAGAATACGAAAGTCTCGAAACATCTACTGTTCCCTGGGATCCAAATTCTTCTACTCCTATTCTGGATGACCGGCTATTTATCTAGCTTGAACGGCTTCTTTGTAGATCTGGCTTATCGATCCTAGCGAAAGTCTATTCGTATCGAGGTTTCCTCAATAACCTCTCGATGACCTATGGATTTAGTTTATAGCAGCTAGTACTTCTCGAGTCTAGTACTTTTAGAATAGTTCGCCTGCTTTCTGGAGATAATGTTTATAGTCTCCGTGCTTCTTTATTTGATCGGTTCTAGCACTCCTACGTTTCTGATATACGTTCCGAACCTTATTCTGTTCTTCCCTTTTTGGGTTCTTTAATTTAGATAACAGTTTATCTTTCTGGTACGGTACTTCCGTACGTTATGATATATTCGTTCGTACATTTAACGACCTATCGCCTTTAAGTCCGACGTTCGCAGCCTGCTCTGACTATATCTTACGAACTTTCACTATAACTTGTATACAGTCGGGCCTAAATCCTGTAACTAGGATTTTCCTACTTTTTCAATACGGCGATACTTTAAATTTCTTCTTTACCACTCCTTATGGAGGCAAGCAAGTTGTTAATACTGCGACGCCTATGGCTATCGGATATTACTTCTGCGGTGTACCACAGCGTTTCTCCCCTCAAGGAGTACTAGTAACTGTCTTCGATGTGACGCAGAGTTACGCCCCACACGGCTGTCTGGATACTGATGTGCTGTGATGTAGTCTTACGCCCCTCACGGACTGTCGGAATGACTGCATGCGTAGTAACACCCTCACGGGTTGTCAGAATAACTGCATGATTGGCTTGGTGAAGCCCGAAGCTTTATACTATTTCACTACAAAAAAATAAGACTCTAGTCCTTTCTGTGACCAATTTCTAAAATAATGGTGGCACAAATATAAAAATTATACCTTCCGAAAGCTCGTCTTCTCAATGTCAAATAATCTCATTGCCCCTAAGAATCGATCGTGCAATTCGGAGATATTAATTAATTTCTCGTCCTCAATTGTGTGGGTGTTGCATTTCTTTTGCTTTCTCCCCTCCACACAGGCCTTGGTAATTCCCCGATGACGTCGTCTTGCGTTTGCAGTTTTCTCCTGCGCAATTATTAAATGGTTTCTCTTTACTAAAAAATCTCTCATTCAAAATGATTCACTGTACTGTATTTGTTTACTCATTATTATACTTGTAAACGGGTTAAATTTAATTATTCCTCTTCTGGCGCATAAGCGGTGTTGTCAATTTCCAGCAACGTAAGGTCGATTTCCGAGTCAGGCTTCCTTGTTTAATCCTGGGAAATTTCCACTCGGTTATTAATACTCATGACTCGCTCCCTTCTGAATGTCAAGAGGGATGCTCTCATCTCACGAACACCTGGTCCTCGCCTCTTGCACCATATTAGGCTAGCATCTTAGCTGGATCTTTCTTTAAGTTACATTAGAAACTATACGTTTCTTTTATTTCTTCCCCAAATGCATGGAAACGCCCTCATTTGACCCTATGGCACATGGGTTCATCTCTCCCCTCCTTAGGTAAATAAATTTTCGAAAAATTTTGAGGAAATTTATTTCAATTAATCATATCTGTCTTTATTCGTCGAAGCCATCATAACGATGTCCGTACCTTCCGTTGTTTTTACTTCTTTAAAGTCGTATCCGGTAATTGTGTAGGTCGGGTATGCTCTGTCCCTACCCTTTCTTTCTTTCTTTCTTTCTTTCTTTACTTGTCTGGACTTTAAGTCCCCAGAACCTCATTCTTCCTTACGGGTTTGGTCTATCCCTACCCATTTCCTTATTTCATCATTTTCCTTTCTTAAATTGGAATTTTCTTGTTCAATAAATTCAATTATTTCTTTAATTTCCCAATACAATTTCTCCAATTCGCATTCGCACTCGAATGCTTGAGCTCTATTTTCTATTTCTTCCTTATTCTTGTTTATGTCAAAAGCGGATTCATCTCTACATGTTTCCATAACCAGGGCTTGTTCATTTACTTCATCGAAATCTTCGGGAGGGTAATATAATTTCAAATTTGCTGAATTCATGGTCACTTCGTGATCCGTTTCACAGTGCCGAATTCTATATGCGTTATTCCTCAAATCTCTGATTATTTGATATGGTCCGTGGTACATTTTCTGAAATTTCTTGTACACACGGTTCCCTGGATCCGAAATGGCTGGTCTTTTTACTAACACCATTTCTCCTGCTAATAATGGTCGATGATACCTCTTATGCCTATTTCTTCTCTGCCTCCTATCGGCTTGAGCTTTTAGATGCTCAAAGGCTCTTCTAATACGTACATCTCTTCCAGGCTGAGCGTCTGCTGGCCTAGGAATTACCAGACTCCAAGGTCTTTCTGGTTGCTCATTCCGATGTAACGTTATGGGTATCCCTCCTGTGGATTCATGGATTGTATTATTTATGCAAAATTCGATAATATCCAAGATATCTATCCACTTCCAATTTTCTTCGGCACAGTATATTCTACAGTACTTGGCCGTCTCTCTCATCACTCTTTCTACAGGATTTGCCTCAGGATGGCGAATACTTGACAAAATCTGACGTATTCCAAGTCTTTCTAATTCTCGTCTGAATTCTACACTGGTGAAACAACTGCCGTGATCCGACAACAAATTCTCAGGTTTCCCCAGAATCGGTATCACTTTTTCTTTGAGTCGTTTTAACACCTGTTTGGTACTAGTCTTCTGTATGGGAGCAAGGACAACCATTTTTGTGAAGACATCCATAGCCACCATTATGTGTCGATTTCCTCTTCTTGCCTTTGGCAAAGGTCCAAAATTATCAATAGATATGATTTGGCCGGGCCTTTCAGGCAACAATGGTATAGGCTTCTGCCTCATCAGGAATGCATTAGGTTTGATCCTTTGACATAGATCACATGTCTTTAGCGTGTCCCTTACAGTTTCTCTCAGTCTCGGCCATACAAATGCTTCTTTCAGCATCGAGACTGTTTTGTCGACTCCCATATGTCCGAACGATCTATGGGCTAACCATACTATTTTCCTCTGCAAAATTGCAGGTACAACCATCCTTAATTTTGTATGGTCAGAGTCTACAAACTTATATAACAATCCATTATAAAACGTGTAGTCTTGAGCTATCTTATTCGCTTCCGTGTACGCTGGTGTTCCTCTTATCAAGCTTCCCTCAAGGAAAGATATAAGCATATTCATCCATGGATCCTCCCGTTGTCTTTGACTAATGCTTCTTAACTCATTAAGAGTACGCTGATCCCTGTCTTCCAAATCTATAGCCATTACTTCCTCTTCTATGGACTCTGGCTGTCTACTTAAGTAGTCTGGAACTATATTTTCTTTTCCTGGGCAGTACTCTATCTTGACATCAAATTGTTGAATGTATAAAGCCCAACGCATCAACCTTTGACTGGATAAATCAGTCTTCATCAAAAAGGTTAAGGCTTTATGATCCGTTCTTAGAATGACCTGAAACCCATATACGATCTTCCGCCAATATTGCAACGCGTGCAATATCGCTAGCAGCTCGATTTCCCTGATCGTATAATTTTTCTCGTGTGGTTTCAGTCTCCTACTTGTGAAAGCTAGATAGTTTTTCTTATCAGGGTTTTCCGGGTTTTCCTGATATAGCATTGCCCCTATTCCAATCTGGGATGCGTCTGTTTGAATGATAAATCTCTGATTAAAATCAGGATATCCTAGCTTCACGTAATTTAAGAGCATTTCCTTGGCCTCCACGAATGCTTTTTCTGCTTCCTCCGTCCATTTCCACTTGCCCCCCTTCTTCAGAAGGTCCTGTAGTGGTGCAACAGTTTTTGTGTATGATGGGCAATGTCCTGAGAAGAACCCAATCAATCCCAAAAACTGGCGAACGTTCTTTACCTTCAAAGGCCTTGGAAAATGCCCTATCGATTCCAATTTGCATGGATTTGTTTTAACACCATCCTTGTCAATCACATGCCCTAAAAATGTCACTTGCCTTTGACAAAAATTCGACTTCTTTAAATTTATTTTAAAATTTGCCCTTCTTAAGTCTTCCAATAATTTCTTCAAATTCTCTAAATGTTCCTCAATATTCTCCGAGGTAAGCAAAATGTCATCCACGTATCGGATAGTGCAATCTTTCACTTCCTCTGACAGGTTTCGATCAAGCGCTCTTATTAATGCAGATCCTGCGGTCTTCAATCCAAACGGACATCTTCTAAAACAATATGTTTGTTGGTCGAACTGAAATCCAGTCAACAAGCTGGTTTTCTCTTCCAGTTCGAGATGATGATACGAAGAAGTCATGTCAATATTAGTAAAAATCTTCTTGCCTTTGAACTTCCTCAGTATTTCTTTTATGGGTGGTGCCGAATCATTTTCTGGTATGATTTTTGCATTTAAATTTCTGGCATCTAAACACACCCTTACTGAGCCATCCGGTTTACTCACAATCACTAATGGACTAACATATGGTGTCGCCATCTTTTCTATAACACCTGCATTCATCATCTCCTGCAGTGTCTTCTTGGTTTGTGGGTAATGTTTTTCCGCAACCGGGTATAGTTTTTGTTTGAACGGTGCCCAATCATTGACTTGGAATGCGTATTTAAAATTTTCAATCTTCCCTGGCTTGGAATCAAATACGTCCCTATAATTCAATAATAATTTCTTTAACTGTTCCTTATTTTCGAGGCTGACTTTAGCTTCCTCCACTTTTCCTGACAGGTTGGTCTCGAACTCAGTTTCCAAATTATCTTCGAGTTCTATGTTGAGGACTTCAAATATCCTTTCTATGTCCTTATAATCTTCCTCACTCACTTCTTCCATATGCCATACCTGTTCTCCTATTTTCGCATCCTGTTCCTGTAGGTTAATGTTTTGCTCATCCACATCCTCTCTTTGAACTCTAATGCAGTTTTGCGCTAGGTCTATGATGACCTTGTTCTCACGGATAAAATCAATACCTAATATGACATTATACGGTAATTGATTTACCAGCAAAAAGCACTGCGAAATTTCAGCGTTACCCATGATCAGATCAATGTATACCTGAAATTTGCATGTTAGAGATTTTTCAGGGATAATCCCCTTAATCTTTACACTTGATGTGGGAATCTTTAATACTCGGCCCCTTGTTTCCAATTCATTTAGAAGGGTTTGTGTTATTAGACTTATTGTGGATCCGGTATCAATCAATGCTCTGACCAGTAATCCTTCTATCCTAAGCATAATTATAGGTAGTTCTCTTTTAACAGGTGGGATTCCTTCCACCTCCTCGTTAATTAGCTCATCTGGTCTGGCTATCCAATTCACAATTTCTACCTCCTCCCAGCTCCTGGTATGTTTCCACTTTTGACAATTTAAATTTGGAGTTTTTTTAATCCTGAGGGCTCCCTTTTCCCTCATTCTTTAACTGAGCTTGTAGTTCCAAGCTTTGAGCTCCGTCTAGTCGATCGGGTGATTTCCGGTTCTTAATTGCCTCACTCCAACGGACTTTCTGCCTATCAGGTTCATCTGGTCGTTCGTTCATATAACGAAGACTTTCCTGATATCTTTCTTCTATTTCGGCCCGATATTCATCATCCCTATCCTCTGGCCTTACATTCCTTCTGGGATAATTCTCCCATTTCTTTCTGTTTTCTTGCCTTTGATGGTTATTGTTATAGGGTCGGCTCTCTTGTTGCCTATAACCTGAACTCCTAGGATTTCTTCCTCGATATACTCCTCTGTAATATGGCTGTATCATTCTAGGCTCCTGGTGCCCATACTCTCGACCTAGTCCTTGGGTATCCGTGCTGGTGGACTGATTCCTGGTCGCTGGTTTTTCTCCAGTTTCCTGACTGCTGGCCATGTGTACTTGCTCAGTTTGTCTTTGATGCCGAGGAGTTACGTGCGAAGTCGTCATATCTAACTGACGTAATACACTCTCCACTTCCACAGCACTTCTGGCTTTGGATGAGATTAACAGCCTCTGAATCTCATACGGAAGTTGTCTTGCAATGGCGGCACACAGGTCGTTTTCTGCCGGAGCAATATCCAGTTCGCGGAATTTACACAGCTGAGCGGTGAAAATCTCCGAGTATTTAGTAGGTGCATTGGTGCTGTACTTCCTAGAGTACAGATCTAGCCTTAAATTCTCTTGGACGTCTGCTGCCCAATATCGTTTTAAAAATGCTTCCCTAAAGCCTTCCACCGTATCAAAGGTGTATCTGAAGCTTCTGAACCAGGTGAGACAATCACCTGCCAACAGCTTTTCAATAGCTCTCAGTCTCCGATCCTGAGGAACCTTCATTTCGTTTAAATACTCTGCAACTTCCTTTAGCCAGTATTTTGGAGTAATAGACATGTTATTACCCGTAAACTTTACTGGTCTGTCCTCATTGGATTTAATAATGTTTATTATCTGGCCATTTGTCTGATTCATGTACGGGGTTGACATCGCCATCGGATATCCTGGGTTCTTATAAGGGCTCTCCCCTCCTAAGTCCCTCTCCGTATCTGTGCCTTGTTCACGGGAATCTACCCATCCTGTCTTTGGAAACTCCTCCTGATTCTCGAATTCTAACTTCCTTTCCCTTCGGGCACTTTCTTCATTAGCCATGAGTTGGATTTCCATTTGACTATTCTTATGTTCAGTCCTCTCCAATCGGGATCTTAATTCATTCTGAATTCTTTCTTGATTCCTTCTACTATCTTCCTCTACCTTTTTGGATTGGAATTTCTCATCCCTGTAACTATCCCTGAATTCATTCAGTTGGTCTTCTACCTCTTTCTTAAAGATCATGACCCTTTGGTCTATAATTTCTGGCTTAACGTCACCTATGGTCTCCAGGCCCTCTCGTATCTCCTTTATTTGCTTCTCCACTTCTTTTCGTCCTTTGACCATATCCAATTCAATTCCTTTCAACTTTCCTTCCGTCTTCTTAGACACTTCCGTTAATTCATCTTTGATCAATTTTACTTCATTATTAGTTTTTCCTACTCGCCCTTCTAACTTTCCGATAGTTTCCTGGACCTCATTAATACCCTTGCTTATTTCATCTATCTTATGGGTACTTTCCTTATTTTCGTCCTCTCGTTGTTTTCTTTCATTCTGGAGATGCTCCTCATATAGACCTAAACTTTTATCTATTTTCGTTTCGTACGTCTTCCAGTTATCATCTACCTGCCTAATAAAATGATCAATCTGATCTTTCATACCCTTAACATCCTGTTTATTTTGATTTTTCATCTCAGTTACTTCGGTTTGAACTTCATTGACTTTTCCCTCAAGTTCTCCCATTTTTTTTCTCAACCCCTTCAAATCTATCTCCTAGCTCATTCACGCTTTGTTTTATTTCATCCCGGGATGTTTTACAGATATCGCTATTAAATTTTATCTGAGCTTCTAATTTTGTCTGCACACCTTGGATCTGGGTTACAAGTTTCTCCTCACATGCTTTTACATTTTTTTCACAAGAATCTTCCATCTTATTTAACTTACTTTTTATAGCCCCAAAATTACCTTCTAAATTTTCAAAATTTTCTTTGCATTGAGTTTGTGAATCCACCATACTGTCCTTCAATACCTTTATTTGGCCTTGCAGTTCAGACTTAAGTGTCCCATTTCCATTCTGAATTTTACTTGTGATTTCCCCTTTTAACTCAGTTAACTTGTCCCCAAACTTAGTGTCAAACCCTTCATCAAGAATTTTAAATTTAGTATCCATTGTCTTTTCTATTTCAGCCTTCAGTACTCCATGGTTTTCTTTACTGTTGGCTTTCAGAGACTCTAACGTCTCCGTTTTTATCACTTCCAACTGTTTTTTAATGGTTTCCCCACTTTCTGTTTTCATCCTTTCTATCTCGGCCTTCAGTTCCTTATTCATTTTTATACCGTCGGCTTCGATAGCTTCTAATTTAATCCCCATGGTATCAGTTTTAGCTTCGATATCTACTAATTTAGTTCCCATGGTATCAGTTTTAACTTCGATATCTACTAATTTAGTTCCCACATTAGCACTATCAGTTTTTAGTGACTCTAAACTTTGATTTATAGATCCTAACCCTTCTTTATTTTCAGTCTGTTGGCTATCCAACTTATTGTTTATGGCCTCCAAGAGCCGTTGCACTTCTTCACTCAATGCCATCTTATGAGAATACAGTGGGCCACTAATGCCACCGCACTAGTACATGCTTGAGAGATGATACTCTGAATCAGTGTGTCCCAATTTCTTCAAAAATTTACTTAGGTACGGGTATTTACTACAACGTACCCTTTTGATACTTTTATTCAATTTCATAAACCTTTATGGAAGTATTTAAAATTCAAAATTTCGAAAAACCACTTTTTTTTTCAAAAAATGAAAATTTTGATTTTTCGAGAAAACTCGGGTTTTCCCTAGGAAAACTCATCCCTGCGTACTGGGCGCCAAAATCTATGATTTGCTAGGGGTTGATAATATAATATAATTCAGGGCTGCTCGGTATGAGTTTCCAGGGACCCATGCGGTCAGTTAATATTTTATGTTGTAGCTACTCCTATCATTACTTTACTTTACATGATATGACCGTCTTAAGTGTTCCTCTAGTTATTAATCCAGCACATTACTTATATGCCCCCATGTGCCCTTTTAGCAAGAAATATGTCAATCACAGTATACCAGCGTAGCTCAATTCGGAATTTTCGGGGCAACGGTAAGTTCCCCCACTCTGTGACTCACATATTTTGGATTAATTACAGGATACACTTGCAAAAATAACAACAAAATCAACTCCTATTTTAACACATTTAATTAATAAAATTAATGGCGCTACAAACACTTTAACAATTTAATTACTGACCCATAATCATCTACTTGTTCCAAATGAACAAGGAATCACAAATATAATAAAACAAATATTGTATTTAAACATATGGTTTCCACATAAACCAACAATTCCTACTTAGTCTTACTTCCATAAAGCATCAACTGTAAGTTTTATATAACTCCGAGCTCTTTTGGCTCCATGCTTTACATAATAATGGTGTCACTCTTGTACACCTCAAATACTATCTTTTATATTTTCTTAATCCTCAAAACAAATGTATAATTACATTTAAAATCTTATGTTAATTATCTAACTCAATATTTTTGGGCATGTTCACACATTCAGCTGTTATCATCTCTCTTTATTTTCACAAATATATTAAGGTAATCAGGAAATCACGTGTGTACTCCAGAGCGTGAAGATACTTGACACAGTCAAAAAACTATAGTTACTCCCGAAACTTAGTTGCCTTCAATTAACTCGTGGAATCCTACTTCCGTACATCATTACAATAGGGATTGTTATTTATCTCTTATGTCTTATAAGACCATTATCATATAAGAAACTACGATCTGAACAGGCAAACGAAAATATCAATCTACAAGGACCTCGGTTCAACGCCCGGGTCGTTAACAACTTTAAACACTCACGGTGTCTTTACTACATCTTACGAGACGGTTCCGGCCCACCCTTACTCTAAGAGAGCCAGGCCATTAACTCGGGAGCGATTTATGACACGGAGGGTGACGGGCGACACTCTGTCTAACCCACGTTAGCAGCTCCTTTCCAAGGCTTTCAAAACAAACCTTCACATTATACTCAGTCCTGGGGAGAGACCGGGCTTTTACTGTACTGTATCCATTCAAACAAATATTCTTTGGTTCATAGACCACTTTCGTAACCTTGGCATTTATTAATTATGAGAGGGTCCTCATTGATTGGGGAAGATTAATACACATTCGACGACGGAGAATTAAGGGGCTTTTATCATAAGAGGATTCTGAGTTCGAATCTCTTCACATGCCTCGGGAACCATTCCCTTATAAAGGACTTATACAAGACGCGATTTAAAGTCGGCCGTGGCCTACATGACATACGCTCAATAATACCATACATTTGCTCCCTTTCAATACCTACACAATGCCTCGTGATACTACGTCACAAATAGAGGACTTATACAATTATCAATTCACTACAATCAACTACCCTCCATAAGTAATTTACCAAGTATTTTAACTTCTACGCTTTCCTAGCGTGACATTTTATATTATTTGCGCTCCTTTGCGCTATGCATTATTTTAAGCAGAAATGTCTTCCCAAGAACTGATAAATCTCATTAGTAACAATTCATATTATTTTTAATTCTTATATTAATCTTTTCCGTGGCCGATAAATCGCTCCCTTTTAAAACATTCCCTTGAACATCATATCTTACACATACATTAAGGCTTTAACGCTCTTATGTTCACATCAATTTATTTGATCTTTATTTAATATTTCCATACTTAGTTATTAGTATTATCTTTATTCTTTACTCAAGCTCAAAAGCTATTTCTTTCATATCTCAACTTTACTTTATTTAAATATCTTTCATGATAATTACTGATATTTCGCTTGCTCTTATGACATTCGTTAAATACATTAACATTTTATTCACATATTTCCTCTACGGGATTTATTCTTTACATAATCATTTATAATTTCTCAAATTTTTATTATTGTTCAGACCGCGTTCTTGTTTATTCAGTATTTATTTCTTAAAACACATCCCTTTTACTCAAAAACTCCGGTGGATTTGTACACAACCAATTCCTGACACCAAAATAGAATGAAATTCAGTACTCACATGTTTTTAAGATCGTCCCATGATCTTTATTCTTGTGCGGTGTTTCATTTTGGGCCCACTTTGAACTTTTACTCCATATTAAAGGAATTCATCTTATGTACAAACACTTCTTGACACATATTTAAGACACTTAACATTGACGACATTTTTATACACTGATGTGTCCCTTTTGAACACATAATAAACACTAAAAATATTAATCTAACACACAATCTTGATAAATTTACACTTCACAATTCTTGATCACTAGGCCGTATTTCTGAGCCTATCACACGTGACCTCTTAATTTCCCGTTTCCAAGGGTGAAATTTATTTAATGTCGGCTTCCTATCCTGCAGAATACGAAAGTCTCGAAACATCTACTGTTCCCTGGGATCCAAATTCTTCTACTCCTATTCTGGATGACCGGCTATTTATCTAGCTTGAACGGCTTCTTTGTAGATCTGGCTTATCGATCCTAGCGAAAGTCTATTCGGATCGAGGTTTCCTCAATAACCTCTCGATGACCTATGGATTTAGTTTATAGCAGCTAGTACTTCTCGAGTCTAGTACTTTTAGAATAGTTCGCCTGCTTTCTGGAGATAATGTTTATAGTCTCCGTGCTTCTTTATTTGATCGGTTCTAGCACTCCTACGTTTCTGATATACGTTCCGAACCTTATTCTGTTCTTCCCTTTTTGGGTTCTTTCATTTAGATAACAGTTTATCTTTCTGGTACGGTACTTCCGTACGTTATGATATATTCGTTCGTCTATTTAACGACCTATCGCCTTAAGCCCGGCGTTCGCAGCCTGCTCTGACTATATCTTACGAACTTTCACTATAACTTGTATACAGTCGGGCCTAAATCCTGTAACTAGGATTTTCCTACTTTTTCAATACGGCGATACTTTAAATTTCTTCTTTACCACTCCTTATGGAGGCAAGCAAGTTGTTAATACTGCGACGCCTATGGCTATCGGATATTGCTTCTGCGGTGTACCACAGCGTTTCTCCCCTCAAGGAGTACTAGTAACTGTCTTCGATGTGACGCAGAGTTACGCCCCACACGGCTGTCTGGATACTGATGTGCTGTGATGTAGTCTTACGCCCCTCACGGACTGTCGGAATGACTGCAAGCGTAGTAACACCCTCACGGGTTGTCAGAATAACTGCATGATTGGCTTGGTGAAGCCCGAAGCTTTATACTATTTCACTACAAAGCAAGATGTTCAGTAAAGAACATATAGCCTACTTTCTCCTAAATGCATGGGTATTGTTATAACTCTTTGTCCTTTTCAAGGAGTATGATTGAATGTTGATTGTAGTAGCTTGTTGAAATACAACTTGCTATAGGGATATTAAACATGAATATGAGGTGCCCTTTGCTAGTGCTACCTCTGTATAAAATTTCGTTCAATTCAGTTTCACCGTGTTTGAATTGATAGGGGGAATCGATTTGCACACATACTTGGCCACCATCTGCAAACTATTGGGCTGATGTTCTTGCAGTTTGGTCTGAATATGTTTCCCACATAAAGATATGGTGTTGCAAAATTTGGCAGAGACTAGATTATTAGGTTGGTCGAAATTACATTTTAGCTTTTAACATTTGGGTGGCCGCCATTACGTTTCCGTCAAGATAGCGGTGATATAAAACATGACACTGAGGTGCCCTTTGCTAGTGCTACCTCTGTACCAAATTTCGTTCCATTCGGTATCACCGTGTTCGAATTGATAAGGGGAATCGATTATCACACAAAGATGGCCGCCATCCGCAAAATATTAGGCTGATGACCTATTATTTAGGTCAAAGGATGCTCCCTCCATAAAGGTATGTTGTTGCTAAATTTGCTAGAGATCGGATGATTAGGCTAATCGTAATTTGATTTAAGCTTTGAACATTTGTGTGGCCGCCATTACGTTTCCGTCAAGATGGCGGTGATATAAAACATGACACTGAAGTGCCCTTTCCTAGTGCTACCTCTGTACCAAATTTCGTTCATTCGGATCCACCGTGTTCGAATTAATAGGGGGAATCAATTTTGACATAAAGATGGCTGCCATCCGCAAACTATTAGGCTAATGGCCTATTAGATTGGTCAAAAGATGCTCCCTCCATAAAGGTATGTTGTTGCAACGTTTGGTAGATATCGGAGGGTTATGTTAGTCGTAATTTCATTTAAGCTTTAAACATTTGTGTGGCCGCCATTACGTTTCTGTCATATGGCGGCGATATAAATCATGACACTGAGATGCACTTTGCTAGTGCTATCTCTGTACCAAATTTCGTTCCATTCGGTTTCACCGTGTTTGAATTAATAGGGGGAATCGATTTTGACACAAAGATGGCCGCCATCCGCAAACTATTAGGGGAATAATCTATTAGATTGGTCAAAGGATGCTCCCTCCATAAAGGTATGTAGTTGCAAAATTTGGTAGAGATCGGATGATTAGGTTAATCGTAATTTGATTTAAGTTTTGAACATTCGTGTGGCCACCATTACATTTCAGTCAAGATAGCGGCGATATAAAACATGACACTGAGGTGCCCTTTGCTAGTGCTACCTCTGTACCAAATAATTCCATTCGGTTCCACCGTGTTCGAATTAATAGGGGGAATCAATTTTGACATAAAGATGGCCGCCACCCGCAAACTATTAGGCCAATAACCTGTTAGAATGGTCAAAGGGTGCTCCCTCCATAAAGGAATGTTGTTGCAAAGTTTGGTAGAGATCGGATGGTTATGTTAGTCGTAATTTAACTTAAGCATTGAACATTTGTGTGGCCGCCATTACGTTTCTGTCAAGATGGCGGCGATATAAAACATGACACTGAGGTGCCCTTTGCTAGTGCTACCTCTGTACCAAATTTCGTTCATTCTGTTCCACCGTGTTCGAATTAATAGGGGAAATCAATTTTGACATAAAGATGGCCGCCATCCGCAAACTATTAGGCTAATGACCTAGTCATTTGGTCGAAGGATGCTTCCTCTATAACGGTATGTTGTTGCAAAATTTGGTAGAGATCGGATGATTAGGTTAATCGTAATTTGATTTAAGCTTTGAACATTTGTGTGGCCGCCATTACGTTTCCGTCAAGATGGCGGCGATATAAAACATGACACTGAGGTGCCTTTTGTTAGTACTACCTCTGTACCAAATTTCGTTCCATTCGGTTGCACCGTGTTCGAATTAATAGGGAGAATAGATTTTCACACAAATATGGCCGCTATCCGCAAACTATTACGCTGATGACCCATTAGTTTGGTCAAAGGATGCTCCCCCCATAAAGGTATGTTGTTGCAAAATTTGGTAGAGATCGGATGATTAGGTTAGTCGTAATTTGATTTAAGCTTTGATCATTTGTGTGGCCGCCATTACGTTTCCGTCAAGATGGCGGCGATATAAGACATGACACTGAGGTGCCTTTTGTTAGTACTACCTCTGTACCAAATTTCGTTCCATTCGGTTGCACCGTGTTTGAATTAATAGGGGGAATCCATTTTCACACAAAGATGGCCGCCATCCGCAAACTATTGCGCTGATGGCCTATTGGGTTGGTGAAAAGATGCTCCCCCCATAGAGGTATGTTGTTGCAAAATTTGGTAGAGATCGGATGATTAGGTTAGTCGTAATTTGATTTAAGCTTTGAACATTTGTGTGGCCGCCATTACGTTTCCGTCAAGATGGCGGCGATATAAAACATGACACTGAGGTGTCCTTTACTAGTGCTACCTTTGTACCAAATTTCGTTCAATTCGCATTCACCGTGTTCGAATTGATAGGGGGGGGACAGACATTCAGAGTACACACACTCACACACACACAGACACACACACACACACACACAGACTCACACACACACATACACACACACACACAGACTCACACACACACATACACACACACAGACAGACACACTTTTTTCGCCCTGTGTTGATCTCATAAGTCTACTTTCATTTTTTGCAAAAATCGAAAGTAGGCTAAAAATAAGACTCTAGTCCTTTCTGTGACCAATTTCTAAAATAATGGTGGCACAAATATAAAAATTATACCTTCCGAAAGCTCGTCTTCTCAATGTCAAATAATCTCATTGCCCCTAAGAATCGATCGTGCAATTCGGAGATATTAATTAATTTCTCGTCCTCAATTGTGTGGGTGTTGCATTTCTTTTGCTTTCTCCCCTCCACACAGGCCTTGGTAATTCCCCGATGACGTCGTCTTGCGTTTGCAGTTTTCTCCTGCGCAATTATTAAATGGTTTCTCTTTACTAAAAAATCTCTCATTCAAAATGATTCACTGTACTGTACTTGTTTACTCATTATTATACTTGTAAACGGGTTAAATTTAATTATTCCTCTTCTGGCGCATAAGCGGTGTTGTCAATTTCCAGCAACGTAAGGTCGATTTCCGAGTCAGGCTTCCTTGTTTAATCCTGGGAAATTTCCACTCGGTTATTAATACTCATGACTCGCTCCCTTCTGAATGTCAAGAGGGATGATCTCATCTCACGAACACCTGGTCCTCGCCTCTTGCACCATATTAGGCTAGCATCTTAGCTGGATCTTTCTTTAAGTTACATTAGAAACTATACGTTTCTTTTATTTCTTCCCCAAATGCATGGATTCGCCCTCATTGGACCCTATGGCACATGGGTTCATCTCTCCCCTCCTTAGGTAAATAAATTTTCGAAAAATTTTGAGGAAATTTATTTCAATTAATCATATCTGTCTTTACTCGTCGAAGCCATCATAACGATGTCCGTACCTTCCGTTGTTTTTACTTCTTTAAAGTCGTATCCGGTAATTGTGTAGGTCGGGTATGCTCTGTCCCTACCCTTTCTTTCTTTCTTTCTTTACTTGTCTGGACTTTAAGTCCCCAGAACCTCATTCTTCCTTACGGGTTTGGTCTATCCCTACCCGTTTCCTTATTTCATCATTTTCCTTTCTTAAATTGGAATTTTCTTCTTCAATTAATTCAATTATTTCTTTAATTTCCCAATACAATTTCTCCAATTCGCATTCGCACTCGAATGCTTGAGCTCTATTTTCTATTTCTTCCTTATTCTTGTTTATGTCAAAAGCGGATTCATCTCTACATGTTTCCATAACCAGGGCTTGTTCATTTACTTCATCGAAATCTTCGGGAGGGTAATATAATTTCAAATTTGCTGAATTCATGGTCACTTCGTGATCCGTTTCACAGTGCCGAATTCTATATGCGTTATTCCTCAAATCTCTGATTATTTGATATGGTCCGTGGTACATTTTCTGAAATTTCTTGTACACACGGTTCCCTGGATCCGAAATGGCTGGTCCTTTTACTAACACCATTTCTCCTGCTAATAATGGTCGATGATACCTCTTATGCCTATTTCTTCTCTGCCTCCTATCGGCTTCAGCTTTTAGATGCTCAAAGGCTCTTCTAATACGTACATCTCTTCCAGGCTGAGCGTCTGCTGGCCTAGGAATTACCAGACTCCAAGGTCTTTCTGGTTGCTCATTCCGATGTAACGTTATGGGTATCTCTCCTGTGGATTCATGGATTGTATTATTTATACAAAATTCGATAATATCCAAGATATCTATCCACTTCCAATTTTCTTCGGCACAGTATATTCAACAGTACTTGGCCGTCTCTCTCATCACTCTTTCTACAGGATTTGCCTCAGGATGGCGAATACTTGACAAAATCTGACGTATTCCAAGTCTTTCTAATTCTCGTCTGAATTCTACACTGGTGAAACAACTGCCGTGATCCGACAACAAATTCTCAGGTTTCCCCAGAATCGGTATCACTTTTTCTTTGAGTCGTTTTAACACCTGTTTGGTACTAGTCTTCTGTATGGGAGCAAGGACAACCATTTTAGTGAAGACATCCATAGCCACCATTATGTGTCGATTTCCTCTTCTTGCCTTTGGCAAAGGTCCAAAATTATCAATAGATATGATTTGGCCGGGCCTTTCAGGCAACAATGGTATAGGCTTCTGCCTCATCAGGAATGCATTAGGTTTGATCCTTTGACATAGATCACATGTCTTTAGCGTGTCCCTTACAGTTTCTCTTAGTCTCGGCCATACAAATGCTTCTTTCAGCATCGAGACTGTTTTGTCGACTCCCATATGTCCGAACGATCTATGGGCTAACCATACTATTTTCCTCTGCAAAATTGCAGGTACAACAATCCTTAATTTTGTATGGTCAGAGTCTACAAACTTATATAACAATCCATTATAAAACGTGTAGTCTTGAGCTATCTTATTCGCTTCCGTGTACACTGGTGTTCCTCTTATCAAGCTTCCCTCAAGGAAAGATATAAGCATATTCATCCATGGATCCTCCCGTTGTCTTTGACTAATGCTTCTTAACTCATTAAGAGTACGCTGATCCCTGTCTTCCAAATCTATAGCCATTACTTCCTCTTCTATGGACTCTGGCTCTCTACTTAAGTAGTCTGGAACTATATTTTCTTTTCCTGGGCAGTACTCTATCTTGACATCAAATTGTTGAATGTATAAAGCCCAACGCATCAACCTTTGACTGGATAAATCAGTCTTCATCGAAAAGGTTAAGGCTTTATGATCCGTTCTTAGAATGACCTGAAACCCATATACGATCTTCCGCCAATATTGCAACGCGTGCAATATCGCTAGCAGCTCGATTTCGCTGATCGTATAATTTTTCTCGTGTGGTTTCAGTCTCCTACTTGTGAAAGCTAGATAGTTTTTCTTATCAGGGTTTTCCGGGTTTTCCTGATATAGCATTGCCCCTATTCCAAACTGGGATGCGTCTGTTTGAATGATAAATCTCTGATTAAAATCAGGATATCCTAGCTTCACATAATTTAAGAGCATTTCCTTGGCCTCCACGAATGCTTTTTCTGCTTCCTCCGTCCATTTCCACTTGCCCCCCTTCTTCAGAAGGTCCTATAGTGGTGCAACAGTTTTTGTGTATGATGGGCAATGTCCTGAGAAGAACCCAATCAATCCCAAAAACTGGCGAACGTTCTTTACCTTCAAAGGCCTTGGAAAATCCCTTATCGATTCCAATTTGCATGGATTTGGTTTAACACCATCCTTGTCAATCACATGCCCTAAAAATGTCACTTGCCTTTGACAAAAATTCGACTTCTTTAAATTTATTTTAAAATTTGCCCTTCTTAAGTCTTCCAATAATTTCTTCAAATTCTCTAAATGTTCCTCAATATTCTCCGAGGTAAGCAAAATGTCATCCACGTATCGGATAGTGCAATCTTTCACTTCCTCTGACAGGTTTCGATCAAGCGCTCTTATTAATGCAGATCCTGCGGTCTTCAATCCAAACGGACATCTTCTAAAACAATATGTTTGTTGGTCGAACTGAAATCCAGTCAACAAGCTGGTTTTCTCTTCCAGTTCGAGATGATGATACGAAGAAGTCATGTCAATATTTGTAAAAATCTTCTTGCCTTTGAACTTCCTCAGTATTTCTTTTATGGGTGGTGCCGAATCATTTTCTGGTATGATTTTTGCATTTAAATTTCTGGCATCTAAACACACCCTTACTGAGCCATCCGGTTTACTCACAATCACTAATGGACTAACATATGGTGTCGCCATCTTTTCTATAACACCTGCATTCATCATCTCCTGCAGTGTCTTCTTGGTTTGTGGGTAATGTTTTTCCGCAACCGGGTATGGTTTTTGTTTGAACGGTGCCCAATCATTGACTTGGAATGCGTATTTAAAATTTTCAATCTTCCCTGGCTTGGAATCAAATACGTCCCTATAATTCAATAATAATTTCTTTAACTGTTCCTTATTTTCGAGGCTGACTTTAGCTTCCTCCACTTTTCCTGACAGGTTGGTCTCGAACTCAGTTTCCAAATTATCTTCGAGTTCTATGTTGAGGACTTCAAATATCCTTTCTATGTCCTTATAATCTTCCTCGCTCACTTCTTCCATATGCCATACCTGTTCTCCTATTTTCGCATCCTGTTCCTGTAGGTTAATGTTTTGCTCATCCACATCCTCTCTTTGAACTCTAATGCAGTTTTGCGCTAGGTCTATGATGACCTTGTTCTCACGGATAAAATCAATACCTAATATGACATTATACGGTAATTGATTTACCAGCAAAAAGCACTGCGAAATTTCAGCGTTACCATGATCAGATCAATGTATACCTGAAATTTGCATGTTAGAGATTTTTCAGGGATAATCCCCTTAATCTTTACACTTGATGTGGGAATCTTTAATACTCGGCCCCTTGTTTCCAATTCATTTAGAAGGGTTTGTGTAATTGGACTTATTGTGGATCCGGTATCAATCAATGCTCTGACCAGTAATCCTTCTATCCTAAGCATAATTATAGGTAGTTCTCTTTTAACAGGTGGGATTCCTTCCACCTCCTCGTTAATTAGCTCATCTGGTCTGGCTATCCAATTCACAATTTCTACCTCCTCCCAGCTCCTGGTATGTTTCCACTTTTGACAATTTAAATTTGGAGTTTTTTTTATCCTGAGGGCTCCCTTTTCCCTCATTCTTTAACTGAGCTTGTAGTTCCAAGCTTTGAGCTCCGTCTAGTCGATCGGGTGATTTCCGGTTCTTAATTGCCTCACTCCAACGGACTTTCTGCCTATCAGGTTCATCTGGTCGTTCGTTCATATAACGAAGACTTTCCTGATATCTTTCTTCTATTTCGGCCCGATATTCATCATCCCTATCCTCTGGCCTTACATTCCTTCTGGGATAATTCTCCCATTTCTTTCTGTTTTCTTGCCTTTGATGGTTATTGTTATAGGGTCGGCTCTCTTGTTGCCTATAACCTGAACTCCTAGGATTTCTTCCTCGATATACTCCTCTGTAATATGGCTGTATCATTCTAGGCTCCTGGTGCCCATACTCTCGACCTAGTCCTTGGGTATCCGTGCTGGTGGACTGATTCCTGGTCGCTGGTTTTTCTCCAGTTTCCTGACTGCTGGCCATGTGTACTTGCTCAGTTTGTCTTTGATGCCGAGGAGTTACGTGCGAAGTCGTCATATCTAACTGACGTAATACACTCTCCACTTCCACAGCACTTCTGGCTTTGGATGAGATTAACAGCCTCTGAATCTCATACGGAAGTTGTCTTGCAATGGCGGCACACAGGTCGTTTTCTGCCGGAGCAATATCCAGTTCGCGGAATTTACACAGCTGAGCGGTGAAAAACTCCGAGTATTTAGTAGGTGCATTGGTGCTGTACTTCCTAGAGTACAGATCTAGCCTTAAATTCTCTTGGACGTCTGCTGCCCAATATCGTTTTAAAAATGCTTCCCTAAAGCCTTCCACCGTATCAAAGGTGTATCTGAAGCTTCTGAACCAGGTGAGACAATCACCTGCCAACAGCTTTTCAATAGCTCTCAGTCTCCGATCCTGAGGAACCTTCATTTCGTTTAAATACTCTGCAACTTCCTTTAGCCAGTATTTTGGAGTAATAGACATGTTATTACCCGTAAACTTTACTGGTCTGTCCTCATTGGATTTAATAATGTTTATTATCTGGCCATTTGTCTGATTCATGTACGGGGTTGACATCGCCATCGGATATCCTGGGTTCTTATAAGGGCTCTCCCCTCCTAAGTCCCTCTCCGTATCTGTGCCTTGTTCACGGGAATCTACCCATCCTGTCTTTGGAAACTCCTCCTGATTCTCGAATTCTAACTTCCTTTCCCTTCGGGCACTTTCTTCATTAGCCATGAGTTGGATTTCCATTTGACTATTCTTATGTTCAGTCCTCTCCAATCGGGATCTTAATTCATTCTGAATTCTTTCTTGATTCCTTCTACTATCTTCCTCTACCTTTTTGGATTGGAATTTCTCATCCCTGTAACTATCCCTGAATTCATTCAGTTGGTCTTCTACCTCTTTCTTAAAGATCATGACCCTTTGGTCTATAATTTCTGGCTTAACGTCACCTATGGTCTCCAGGCCCTCTCGTATCTCCTTTATTTGCTTCTCCACTTCTTTTCGTCCTTTGACCATATCCAATTCAATTCCTTTCAACTTTCCTTCCGTCTTCCTAGACACTTCCGTTAATTCATCTTTGATCAATTTTACTTCATTATTAGTTTTTCCTACTCGCCCTTCTAACTTTCCGATAGTTTCCTGGACCTCATTAATACCCTTGCTTATTTCATCTATCTTATGGGTACTTTCCTTATTTTCGTCCTCTCGTTGTTTTCTTTCATTCTGGAGATGCTCCTCATATAGACCTAAACTTTTATCTATTTTCGTTTCGTACGTCTTCCAGTTATCATCTACCTGCCTAATAAAATGATCAATCTGATCTTTCATACCCTTAACATCCTGTTTATTTTGATTTTTCATCTCAGTTACTTCGGTTTGAACTTCATTGACTTTTCCCTCAAGTTCTCCCATTTTTTTCTCAACCCCTTCAAATCTATCTCCTAGCTCATTCACGCTTTGTTTTATTTCATCCCGGGATGTTTTACAGATATCGCTATTAAATTTTATCTGAGCTTCTAATTTTGTCTGCACACCTTGGATCTGGGTTACAAGTTTCTCCTCACATGCTTTTACATTTTTTTCACAAGAATCTTCCATCTTATTTAACTTAGTTTTTATAGCCCCAAAATTACCTTCTAAATTTTCAAAATTTTCTTTGCATTGAGTTTGTGAATCCACCATACTGTCCTTCAATACCTTTATTTGGCCTTGCAGTTCAGACTTAAGTGTCCCATTTCCATTCTGAATTTTACTTGTGATTTCCCCTTTTAACTCAGTTAACTTGTCCCCAAACTTAGTGTCAAACCCTTCATCAAGAATTTTAAATTTAGTATCCATTGTCTTTTCTATTTCAGCCTTCAGTACTCCATGGTTTTCTTTACTGTTGGCTTTCAGAGACTCTAACGTCTCC
The DNA here is from genome assembly GCA_946902985.2 of Meconema thalassinum. NCBI lineage: Eukaryota > Metazoa > Arthropoda > Insecta > Orthoptera > Tettigoniidae > Meconema > Meconema thalassinum. The sequence continues at coordinate 182,659,509 of OX336395.1, forward strand.
GTTTTTATCACTTCCAACTGTTTTTTAATGGTTTCCCCACTTTCTGTTTTCATCCTTTCTATCTCGGCCTTCAGTTCCTTATTCATTTTTATACCGTCGGCTTCGATAGCTTCTAATTTAATCCCCATGGTATCAGTTTTAGCTTCGATATCTACTAATTTAGTTCCCATGGTATCAGTTTTAACTTCGATATCTACTAATTTAGTTCCCACATTAGCACTATCAGTTTTTAGTGACTCTAAACTTTGATTTATAGATCCTAACCCTTCTTTATTTTCAGTCTGTTGGCTATCCAACTTATTGTTTATGGCCTCCAAGAGCCGTTGCACTTCTTCACTCAATGCCATCTTATGAGAATACAGTGGGCCACTAATGCCACCGCACTAGTACATGCTTGAGAGATGATACTCTGAATCAGTGTGTCCCAATTTCTTCAAAAATTTACTTAGGTACGGGTATTTACTACAACGTACCCTTTTGATACTTTTATTCAATTTCATAAACCTTTATGGAAGTATTTAAAATTCAAAATTTCGAAAAACCATTTTTTCTTCAAAAAATGAAAATTTTGATTTTTCGAGAAAACTCGGGTTTTCCCTAGGAAAACTCATCCCTGCGTTCTGGGCGCCAAAATCTATGATTTGCTAGGGGGTTGATAATATAATATAATTCAGGGCTGCTCGGTATGAGTTTCCAGGGACCCATGCGGTCAGTTAATATTTTATGTTGTAGCTACTCCTATCATTAACATGATATGACCGTCTTAAGTGTTCCTCTAGTTATTAATCCAGCACATTACTTATATGCCCCCATGTGCCCTTTTAGCAAGAAATATGTCAATCACAGTATACCAGCGTAGCTCAATTCGGAATTTTCGGGGCAGCGGTAAGTTCCCCCACTCTGTGACTCACATATTTTGGATTAATTACAGGATACACTTGCAAAAATAACAACAAAATCAACTCCTATTTTAACACATTTAATTAATAAAATTAATGGCGCTACAAACACTTTAACAATTTAATTACTGACCCATAATCATCTACTTGTTCCAAATGAACAAGGAATCACAAATATAATAAAACAAATATTGTATTTAAACATATGGTTTCCACATAAACCAACAATTCCTACTTAGTCTTACTTCCATAAAGCATCAACTGTAAGTTTTATATAACTCCGAGCTCTTTTGGCTCCATGCTTTACATAATAATGGTGTCACTCTTGTACACCTCAAATACTATCTTTTATATTTTCTTAATCCTCAAAACAAATGTATAATTACATTTAAAATCTTATGTTAATTATCTAACTCAATATTTTTGGGCATGTTCACACATTCAGCTGTTATCATCTCTCTTTATTTTCACAAATATATTAAGGTAATCAGGAAATCACGTGTGTACTCCAGAGCGTGAAGATACTTGACACAGTCAAAAAACTATAGTTACTCCCGAAACTTAGTTGCCTTCAATTAACTCGTGGAATCCTACTTCCGTACATCATTACAATAGGGATTGTTATTTATCTCTTATGTCTTATAAGACCATTATCATATAAGAAACTACGATCTGAACAGGCAAACGAAAATATCAATCTACAAGGACCTCGGTTCAACGCCCGGGTCGTTAACAACTTTAAACACTCACGGTGTCTTTACTACATCTTACGAGACGGTTCCGGCCCACCCTTACTCTAAGAGAGCCAGGCCATTAACTCGGGAGCGATTTATGACACGGAGGGTGACGGGCGACTCTCTGTCTAACCCACGTTAGCAGCTCCTTTCCAAGGCTTTCAAAACAAACCTTCACATTATACTCAGTCCTGGGGAGAGACCGGGCTTTTACTGTACTGTATCCATTCAAACAAATATTCTTTGGTTCATAGACCACTTTCGTAACCTTGGCATTTATTAATTATGAGAGGGTCCTCATTGATTGGGGAAGATTAATACACATTCGACGACGGAGAATTAAGGGGCTTTTATCATAAGAGGATTCTGAGTTCGAATCTCTTCACAAGCCTCGGGAACCATTCCCTTATAAAGGACTTATACAAGACGCGATTTAAAGTCGGCCGTGGCCTACATGACATACGCTCAATAATACCATACATTTGCTCCCTTTCAATACCTACACAATGCCTCGTGATACTACGTCACAAATAGAGGACTTATACAATTATCAATTCACTACAATCAACTACCCTCCATAAGTAATTTACCAAGTATTTTAACTTCTACGCTTTCCTAGCGTGACATTTTAATATTATTTGCGCTCCTTTGCGCTATGCATTATTTTAAGCCGAAATGTCTTCCCAAGAACTGATAAATCTCATTAGTAACAATTCATATTATTTTTAATTCTTATATTAATCTTTTCCGTGGCCGATAAATCGCTCCCTTTTAAAACATTCCCTTGAACATCATATCTTACACATACATTAAGGCTTTAACGCTCTTATGTTCACATCAATTTATTTGATCTTTATTTAATATTTCCATACTTAGTTATTAGTATTATCTTTATTCTTTACACAAGCTCAAAAGCTATTTCTTTCATATCTCAACTTTACTTTATTTAAATATCTTTCATGATAATTACTGATATTTCGCTTGCTCTTATGACATTCGTTAAATACATTAACATTTTATTCACATATTTCCTCTACGGGATTTATTCTTTACATAATCATTTATAATTTCTCAAATTTTTATTATTGTTCAGACCGCGTTCTTGTTTATTCAGTATTTATTTCTTAAAACACATCCCTTTTACTCAAAACTCCGGTGGATTTGTACACAACCAATTCCTGACACCAAAATAGAATGAAATTCAGTACTCACATGTTTTTAAGATCGTCCCATGATCTTTATTCTTGGGCGGTGTTTCATTTTGGGCCCACTTTGAACTTTTACTCCATATTAAAGGAATTCATCTTATGTACAAACACTTCTTGACACATATTTAAGACACTTAACATTGACGACATTTTTATACACTGATGTGTCCCTTTTGAACACATAATAAACACTAAAAATATTAATCTAACACACAATCTTGATAAATTTACACTTCACAATTCTTGATCACTAGGCCGTATTTCTGAGCCTATCACACGTGACCTCTTAATTTCCCGTTTCCAAGGGTGAAATTTATTCAATGTCGGCTTCCTATCCTGCAGAATACGAAAGTCTCGAAACATCTACTGTTCCCTGGGATCCAAATTCTTCTACTCCTATTCTGGATGACCGGCTATTTATCTAGCTTGAACGGCTTCTTTGTAGATCTGGCTTATCGATCCTAGCGAAAGTCTATTCGGATCGAGGTTTCCTCAATAACCTCTCGATGACCTATGGATTTAGTTTATAGCAGCTAGTACTTCTCGAGTCTAGTACTTTTAGAATAGTTCGCCTGCTTTCTGGAGATAATGTTTATAGTCTCCGTGCTTCTTTATTTGATCGGTTCTAGCACTCCTACGTTTCTGATATACGTTCCGAACCTTATTCTGTTCTTCCCTTTTTGGGTTCTTTCATTTAGATAACAGTTTATCTTTCTGGTACGGTACTTCCGTACGTTATGATATATTCGTTCGTCTATTTAACGACCTATCGCCTTAAGCCCGGCGTTCGCAGCCTGCTCTGACTATATCTTACGAACTTTCACTATAACTTGTATACAGTCGGGCCTAAATCCTGTAACTAGGATTTTCCTACTTTTTCAATACGGCGATACTTTAAATTTCTTCTTTACCACTCCTTATGGAGGCAAGCAAGTTGTTAATACTGCGACGCCTATGGCTATCGGATATTACTTCTGCGGTGTACCACAGCGTTTCTCCCCTCAAGGAGTACTAGTAACTGTCTTCGATGTGACGCAGAGTTACGCCCCACACGGCTGTCTGGATACTGATGTGCTGTGATGTAGTCTTACGCCCCTCACGGACTGTCGGAATGACTGCATGCGTAGTAACACCCTCACGGGTTGTCAGAATAACTGCATGATTGGCTTGGTGAAGCCCGAAGCTTTATACTATTTCACTACAAAAAAATAAGACTCTAGTCCTTTCTGTGACCAATTTCTAAAATAATGGTGGCACAAATATAAAAATTATACCTTCCGAAAGCTCGTCTTCTCAATGTCAAATAATCTCATTGCCCCTAAGAATCGATTGTGCAATTCGGAGATATTAATTAATTTCTCGTCCTCAATTGTGTGGGTGTTGCATTTCTTTTGCTTTCTCCCCTCCACACAGGCCTTGGTAATTCCCCGATGACGTCGTCTTGCGTTTGCAGTTTTCTCCTGCGCAATTATTAAATGGTTTCTCTTTACTAAAAAATCTCTCATTCAAAATGATTCACTGTACTGTACTTGTTTACTCATTATTATACTTGTAAACGGGTTAAATTTAATTATTCCTCTTCTGGCGCATAAGCGGTGTTGTCAATTTCCAGCAACGTAAGGTCGATTTCCGAGTCAGGCTTCCTTGTTTAATCCTGGGAAATTTCCACTCGGTTATTAATACTCATGACTCGCTCCCTTCTGAATGTCAAGAGGGATGATCTCATCTCACGAACACCTGGTCCTCGCCTCTTGCACCATATTAGGCTAGCATCTTAGCTGGATATTTCTTTAAGTTACATTAGAAACTATACGTTTCTTTTATTTCTTCCCCAAATGCATGGATTCGCCCTCATTGGACCCTATGGCACATGGGTTCAATACATGAATATAAAGCGTGAGAAACCTTACAGAATGTGCACTTTGCGAACTTGTTGAGCGGCCTAGTATTCATTCCTGAACGGTTGAAAGCGGTGGAACGAGTTTGCTTGTTCTCGACAGATGGGGGCTTATGACCATCTGAAGAAGCATATTTGGTATCCAAGATGTTGTGACACAGGAGACTAATTTTAGCACTTTCGCACTGAAATGAGAGTGCGGTAAGGAATTGGCACCGACTGTTAAGAAATGCGATGAGATGCTCAAAGGAATGCTCATCCTTTTGAGATAATTCTGTCTCCTAGGCTTTAAGAGTGGAATAATCAAATCTGGATGTAGCTAGATGAATTAACACAGAGTCCCTAGTTTGAACCGGTTGTTCAAGCTGATATAAGGCATGTAGTTGCATTGTGTCAACCAAGATCCCTAAAGAGGAAACGTCATTAGGCTTTACGGCTGGCAAGTCGAACAAGGCGAGAATGTGACGTGCCACACACAGACGCAGATTGCCATATCTCTCTTTAAGGAGATTAAAGGCGATGTTGTAGTTGTCTGCGCTCAAGGGAAGTGTTTCCACGAGCGTAAGAGCTTGTTCTTTGAGACATGATCTCAAGTAATACAACTTGTGGATAGCGGGAATGCCATTGTTATTATGAATGAGAGAGCTAAATAACTCGTAAAAGGAATTCCATTCACTTTCTTGGCCTGAAAAAACAGGCAAGCTTATCTTCGGAAGCGAAGGTTTTGGTTGATGCGTGTCTCCACGGACTGAAGCAGGTGCGAACTGGGCCGGATTGATGACCCCAGTGTCCGGTTCTGAGATACTGCGAATCAGTTGGTGGGCCTTAGCAATCCCTTCAAAATACAAGGTTCGACTTCATCGCGATCGGATTGAAGTTCGGGGCAAGCGGATTCAATGTCGGTTTGAATTTGATCATAATAGTCGTAAGAACGTTCGTACAACTTTAAGCGTTGAGTCAAGACGTCTAGATCACAATCGGCTGGAGTTATTTTATTACTGAAATTTCTAAATCTGGTGAGCTGTCCTTTGTAAGAAGAACACCTAGCAATGAGAGTTTCATCCTTTTCAGTTGGCATGATGAAATGGGTAAATTGAAGTTTAACTTACGGAACTGTAGAGAGATTTTGAAAATGCTGACAGGTTGGCAGCAGCGAACAGGTTGCAAGTGAGACAGGCTGAAGAAGACAGGAACGACCTCCATCACCTTCACCAGATGTGCACAGTGAGGTTATAGCTGAAAAATTCAAAAAAAATATTAATAATAAGCAACATATTGCCAATTGGACTCTCCCGGGTTTCGGCACCAAAGTTTGGGTAGGTTTTTGCTAGGAATTAACCTTACCCCCAAGGAAAGATGAAGAGAAAAGGAAAGGGAAGTGGGTTTCCGACTGACGAACAAGTGTGGGTAAATAGGACGAGAGTCCAACACCAAGTATTCAGTGACGAGTGTCACCGCAAAGCCCGCGAAGCACCTAAAGTGGGTATGGACCTGGCCGTAGCTAACGGGAAATGCGGCTGGAGCTTGGGCTATGTCCAAGAAAGCGACGCTTGTGCTTTCCTTTCCCAGCCTATATTTGACTACTATGGGGAAGGGTGGTAGTCTGGCAAGACAAAGAAAAAAGGAGTCAGGTTTAATCGAAGGTTTTGAAAGGCGCAAATAATTTGAATTGGCCGTGATGACTTTAATTTTGGGTGCTGTTGGATCTCCGTAGGACCAACCAAATACACCCAGAAAGGGAAGCGATGAAGCAATATGAATGCTTTTTTAAGGATTTTATTTCTTCTTGATGAGTTGGAAGAAAGCCAATTGTTGCACGTAAGATAAGTTGAGCTTGTAACCAGCGGACTGCCGATTAAAAGTTCAAACCAGAGGAAAACTATGATGTTGGAAAACAAACCATGAGTTATAGAGAAAATCTCGACGAAGATTTCTGAAGTTTCCAGTTAAATGCAACAAGTAGCGAAACTTTAATTACTTTTTTAAGTAATTTTCTTAAAGGGACCATAAACCAAGGAAGAGCTAGGGAAGACAAGGACTTGCCTGACCGTTATTCTCTAGGAATTTATAAAACGAAAAAATTGAATTTAATTTATTTAACAATGCTTAGAGTTGACGTAACAAACCATATAAAGCTGATTAAGATTACAATTAATAACGATGAACAATTTTAACATACAAAAGTCTGAGACTTAATACTAACAAATTGTAAATTTGTTAACGATGTTAAAGGGGATGCAAGTTTAAATCTGCTTCGAGCACAAATTTGAATAATATTTTAAAAGTTGCGCAAAAAATAGCAAACTTTAAAGTTTATAACGAGAATTATAAATAATTAAAGCTATGACCGAAAATCAGGTACAATATATGCACTTTGAGAGTTCCTATGTGGAAATCTTAAAGTATGAAAAAATATTAAATTTGAAATTATAACAAGAAAAGAGAGTTAAGAAGAAGTTTCTATAACTTCTTGTATTGAAGAAGGGATAACGAGAAACATGGGGCCAGTTACCCTTTCGTGAAACCTGGAAAAGGAGAGTTGGAAAACTCACTTGTGAGTAGAAATAATTGAATTGCTTAACAAAAGAGGAAAAACAATATGATTTAAGATGTGTACTAGACACAGATTATACATAAATTAATTAATTAAATGCGAAGCAAAGTTGGGAGGGCGCTTGGTAACAAGCGAGGCCTCTTAGAAATTGACATAAGTTGTAGTTTAAACAGCTAGGTACATCAGTACTTAAATTTAAAACTCAATTAGATAAAGTTAGTAAGGTGTTTAGGAAAAGGAAATAGGAACTTAAGGAGAAAGTTAATGGTCGTATTTAATGCTTTCATTCGAACGCGACACGGATGGTTGTTGAATGGGCACTGTTATGCACTGTAGTCCGTTGAAAAGTTCACTATTGCAACACGGAAAGTTTATGAGATGAAAAGTTATTGCAATTGTGGAGATCATTAGTTGAATTTTAGTTGGAGAACGTTTATTTCTTTAGAAATCCGTAGATTGTAGCTGAAGGCAACGGAAAATCCCACGAAGGAAGACAAATTATGTTGATTAGAGGTTATACAACATAAATTTCTCAATAAGGAAAATGTGTTCCCATATTTAAAGAAATACCAGGCTATTTCACTTGTAGAAGGATAACTTGATATAGAAAGTTCTAGAGCAATGATATCGGTTGAATTGGGAAAACAAGTCCCTGCGGAAATCTGAATTCTATAGACAGTGGGTACTTCAAATTAACCCTCGGTGTGAGATAGTATCGCATATAATCAGTACAAGAAGTACTTTTTCATCTTGAAAAGTTAGCTGAAGTAGCCACAACTAGATCAGGAATATCTTTTGAAGGCAGATATTGCATTCCATTTATCAATTTCACCCTGTCTATAAATTCAAATGAAATGCTATAAGCAATTAAAACATTTAAAACTTGGTGAAAACCATTGAAGTAATACTTAGCTCATTTTGAAGAACGATGATGATCTGGATGACGGTTGACGTTAAAATTAAGACATGGCGTCTTGATTTAAAAGTGTCTCAAGTAGACAGGAGACAAGCCTGAAGTAGGCTCCAACTGTATGGGTTGACGACTGGCCCAGAAGTGAGAGTGAGAGCAGTTGCTCTCATCACGGAGACGAGAAGTCAAGTGAGCGAGCGGAATGACGCGCCGATGGAGTAGCGACAACGCACACGTCAGAGGTAGCGGGCGATGAGAGGGGGAAGTGAGCGGTTAAGGGGAGGAAACAGCGGAGTTTACATAAACATAACAAACATTGTAAAAGAAAAATTCTTCTTGGAGCGGTGTCTTCACGTAGTTGCTGGTTGGAGAAGAACACGACGCCTAGGCGGATTGATGGCGAAGTCTTCATGGGCTGAGGCGATTGATGTTTAGAAGGCAACTGCAAGACGCTGCCAAGCTGGTTCCGAAGAATATGCGTTTCTGTAACAGACTTACACCGCAAATGAACAAATATACGGGGCAAACAGAATGTAAGAGTTCGATGTTGGTGTTTGCGGGGAGGAAATTTAAATATTTAAATAATGTGAAAAAATAAAGAGCAGCCAAAGCAAACACTGCCTTCTCGTGTATTTCCTTGGTGCCCAAATATCATATTTTTTCACAATCGCACTGATCTTGTCTTCAACTCTGAATTCAGTAACGTAGTCACCTTGCAAACTCAAATTCAAAACATTTAAGTCATCAAACACGTCAGCCAACATCCAACAGTTCTGCAATGCCAAGAAATGTCTTTGAGCAAATCCTCATGTATCGCCATATGAGAGTGATCCGTACCTCATCATTCCGCTAGAAAAACCTCGTTAATATCCTGTCCCTTGAATGCTATCGCACTTCAGTATGAATGAGAATCTGCTCATGCTCGCTACCCTTGTCTTTGCAGAGCAATGCGAATAACCTGCATTTTAAGGAGCTGGTTTTGACATTGATCATTATTTTCACCACTTCATTAAGGGTGCTCAGCAGCAGTTCAGGCAGTCTTTTGGCTACTAATGCTTCCCGGTGAATACAGCAATGTATCCAATGTATACAGCAATGAACTGAAAACACTTCAGCTTGAAGGCGCTTCCAGCATTCCGACAGAGCTTTCGCGCCATTTGTAGGCAGACTACACATTTTTTTCCAGGCGATATCTTGATTATTACAATAATCGTTCAGGGCTGCGAAAATGTCGTCTGCTGTTGTGTGTACTAGTTCACAGCAAAAAATTAAATCTTCATATATTTCGTCATGCCATAAAAAACTTACAAAACCAACTTTAAGAAGCCAAAATTATCGACTTTCCTGATAAGTCAGTACTCTCATCCAACTGCAGAGCAAACATGTCACACATGTGGAGCCTTGCAACAACGTCTCTTCAATATTGCTGACATATCTGTAAGTCGCATTTGCACAGTATTGTTAGACAGCTGGACGATCTACATACAAGAATTCTCTTGCACAAAATAATTACCGAAGGTACAATGAGCTCTTCATCAATTGTATCGTTTTTGGCAAGTTTTGCGACAAGCTGAGGTACTTCGTAGGATGCAAGCGTTCAATTTTTTCATTCATATTTGCACCATAACTTTTGGTAATTACTGTCTGGCATGATTTCAGTTCAGCTAATTTCATTTCAGAAGAATTCAATGGATTTACATTTGTGTTCCGAGTGTTTGGTATCTAGATGCCTCTCCTTGGCAAGGGTTTCAATGCATATCACGAATTGAGGCTTGGGACAATCTTCAAGACAAAAATACGTAAAACCAATTTCCAAATATTTTATGTCGTATTTCCTACTTTTCGCAGTAGGCTTACTCTACGAATAGCTAGGCTCAGGGGAGGCAGCAGACGGCCCATTCACTTCAATATTTATTACCATAGATTCCTCTTCATCACTATTTGTAGCAGTGCACAGTAGTGGAGTAGTAGGGGTTCTAAGCCCCGCCACCACCTCTCCCTGTGACGTCACATACTAACCCGCAATACATTCAGGGGCAAAGTCGATTTCACTCGACCCCATGGTCCGATTTTGACATGCGACATATCGTTGGACTCGGGTTGATGCCCTCTTTCCAATGGACCACTCATTTCAACCCCTAAATGAAACCTACCCCTACTAGGGGGTGAAATTGTAATTTTTTAGTGAAAGTATCTTTTCAAATGCGACATGTATAAGGTGCGCTGCTAAAATGAACTTAAACGTTGTTGCTCATATAGCGCATGCGTGTTTAATATAGGGTTAAAGGCATTTTAAAATAATTTTAGAAAACCTCTTAGGTATCGAGTCATGGGTTTTAGTAATGCATTACTGTTCATTGACTAACATTTACCGTTACACAACATTATTTTGGTGAGCTTACATGTTGTTGTTTGAGTCTTTAGTCGTTTGACTGGTTTGCTGCAGATGTCAATGCCCCCTGTCCCAAGCTAATCGTTTCATCTCTATGTAGCTACCACATCCTACAATCAAGACTATCTGTATAACATATTCTAACCTTGGTCTCCCCCTACAAACTCTTGGGTTCAATTCCTAGCTTTAACACATAATTTTAAAAGTGGTATGAGGACTAAAACAAGTATTCTCCGTCTTGGGTGGTCCAAAATAAGTAGATTGGGTTTGATTCACACCTCAACCATAAGGCACTGTGTTTTTTTTTTAAATAATGATAGCCATTTGTTCAATTTCACATTTCACACATTGCAATTTGTCAATTTTCCATTTTCATTATTTTAAATGACAGTTTGATGTTTTTTTCAATTTCATGATATGGAAATATGGATTTTCCTTTTTTCATATTTACACATTTGTCAATTTCCCATTCATATATATATATATTTTTTAAATGTTCGTTTAAGGTTTTTAAATTTTGTCTATATGGAAACATGGATTTTCCATTTCGCTGTTTACACATTTTTTTATTTATTTTGTGTATGTTGAAAAACGATATTTCTAAAACAAGATTTTTTATTTTTCATTTTATGTTTTTGTAAATGATCTTAATGTGAGTGCTTGACCATGTCACTAGTACAGTCTGTCTATGTGTGTTAGCGGGACCGTAGAGGCTTATTACTACTGCAAGTAAGAATGTTTTACAAAATAACGGCTATCTACCACTGCATTTGAAAAACAAAACTATTGAAAAAAATACTATTTACCATTCATTCATATATGAGTGTTAATTCTCCCCCTCCCCACCCTACCTCACCGTATTTTCTCTGATCAAACAATCAATGCTACTCATACATACACAAGCTTTCTATATCTCTCTATATATGTTTCTCTGTTCCACAAGATACAAATTATAATTGCTGGATTGTATCCTGCACTGTTTATGCGACATACCATTGCCAGTTCATAAAACTGTTAGGTAGTTCTCTACACATAGCAATTTTACCACTGCTCTAACTACGCCTTTTGCTTGTTTGGCTTTCTTACAGGCTAGTATGCGATAGGAAGCATTAACTGTATATCAAACCCAGTCCACCTTTGTATTTGTAATCTAAGTAATAATTTGAAAAGAGACAAGTGTAATCAGTTTTAAACAGTATCTCCGCTTTTTTTGTTTGTCTGTTTATGACATGTATATTAACCTAAAATCAAACCCTAGTCTACCTTAGTGAAAAGCTATCACTGTAACCACTGCGTCACCATACCCTTCTTTCTTAGTTTGATTCGTTCTAGGCCTTAGAGCTAGAAATCGAGTTACGATCTCCAGTGCAAGAGGCACATGTGCTCACCACTATAGCATGTTATGGTTAGCTGGTAACATAAGACAACCGAAAATGTTTGTATTTCTGTTAGCCAAGCATTTCTGTCATTTGCCTACTGTGTGAGCACTGCCAGCAAGACAGTTTAGTTCAGAACAAGCGAGTGTTTGTGTGTATATATATTATTAGCCTCAAGTATTTAAAGCTTGTTGCGTGTAGCGACCGTCTTGCTCAGTAACCACTGAGTAAGTTTTGACAGTCAACTGATAAAACAGCATAGGATAGTTGTGTGTGTGTGGTTCATGTACTTAGGAATATGCATTAGCACCATGCGCTAGCTTTACCTTACCCTCTAAAGGTAGAGCGTTATCCCTTCCTTTGGACATTGCCAATGACTGCATTCCCCCACAAGTTTGACACTTAAGCCCTTGGCTTGTTCTTGATTAGGTTTGGTTTGTTTTAGGCTTGGTTTGGTTCAGTTGGGTTTGATTCCACTTGGTTCAGTTTAGTTTAATGTAGTCACCAGTTTTTATTTTTAGCTACACTCTTTAACCAATTAATTAATGATAGTCTACTCTTAATTCTTGAATCGATAAATTGAATTTTCTGTACACCGTTTGTCAAGCCATGCCTACAGCCTATACTCCCTATGTACTACAGTCAGATCTGAAAACAAGTTCCAATGGTCAAAGACGTGTCAGTCACCATACATGTAGCCTACAATAATTCTTTCTTTACCTAGCTAGGTTTCGTCACTCACAGTAAACATCTTACATTATGGGTTTGCAATGTATTAAGAAAAGCAAAAGTCCATGATCTTGTTGTTTTGAGTCTTTTTGGGGGAAATTCATAAGCCATAAAAAGAATGTCATCATGTCCAGTTCTGGGGGGACCTTGTATGTCAAAATCCCATTATCAGTTTATAAAATCTCAAGGCCATGCCCTAGCAGTTTTGGATTATTTCATTCAATGAGTCCACCATTGGAAAAATCGGAAAAATAAATACCCCTAAAACAAGTCGTCACATGACCCTCTCCGAACAATGCTTCGCAAAATATAAATTCATCCATTGAACATTGAACATGATCGGCGACATCATCCTCGCTTCCCCCTACCACCATGGTTGTCATATCGTTTGACCTTCAAGTGTCCTCAGCATCTCTGTGCTTTTTTCATTGCCTTGTTGTCAAGTCAAGTCAATGCATTCCAATAAGCTCAAATAACATCCACATCCTGTCAGTCTGACTCAGCAAGTTTGTTTTCTATACTCACTTCAAGCAACATATAACCAAGTTCTGTTTGTTCTATCTAAAGCCAACTTCATCTGATCAAGGAATTATCATTTGTCATGTCACTCATAATCGCTTACATGTTAAAGACCCCCTTCAGGGGGTTTAGGAATTAGGAATTCCATCATAGGAAAAATCGGAAAACAAACCCTCGACCCGCCGTCTCATAGAAATAGCGAATACTGTATTGGTATATCACCACCGTGGCCAGTAATAGCCTCATTGAAACACGTGCCCAGTGGTATCGTCTCTTTCTATCTACAACCACTCTTCATGAACATGTTAGACAGATTTAAAAAAAGTTTTAGAAACTAAAATGTTTTCAACAAAAGTTTCGTTAGACCCCTTCGCAATTTTTATAAAAACATAAATACTATATTCGAAAGGGGGGGGGGGGTCACCCCGAGTCCTCCGACCCCTCGTATACGTCTCTGGCGTTATTGGTTTGTGAGATATAACCGAAAGTCTGAAATCACAGTTTTACACCAAAAAATTTAGTTTCCCTCATTCTCATTCTCCCTCATTTACCTATTACCAAAATAAAGAGGGTTTCGAGACAAGCCATTTGACACGTCATAGGACCAAATCCGACCTTGCATTCGTGAGATATAGGAAAATGACTAAAATCACGTTTTTACCCCAAAAAATATGTTTCCAGCATTCTCAAAACTTTAACCTATTAATAACATATATAGGGCTTTGAGACAAGCGATTTGACACTTCACACGTCCAAATCCGACCTTGCTTTCGAGAGATATCGGCAAACTTCGTAGGAAAGTAGGCGACTCTCTGGTTCTCTCCTCACCACCAAAACCCCTTCTTATAAAACATTTTTTCAAAGAGCTCGCCCTCTTACAAAAATCCCAAGTGCGCATGCGTAAAAAACAAAAACAAAAATGTTGATTCATAGCGGCACCCAGCAAAACGCATGCGCTATATGAGCAACAACGTTTAAGTTCATTTTAGCAGCGCACCTTATACATGTCGCATTTGAAAATAGACTTTCACTAAAAAATTACAATGTCACCCCCTAGTAGGGGTAGGTTTCATTTAGGGGTTGAAATGAGTGGTCCATAGGAAAGAGGGCGTCAACCCGAGTCCAACGATATGTCGCATGTCAAACTCGGACCATGGGGTCGAGTGATGTCGACTCTGCCCCTGAATATATTGCGGGTTAGTATGTGACGTCAGAGGGTGAGATGGTGGGGGGGCTTAGAACCCCTACTACTCCACTACTGTGCACCTACTTTGTTTTTAAGATCCACTCTTCAACCAACGATACATATTCAATGGACTTTTAACAATTAAAACAATTTAAAGTTTCAACTTTCAAAACTCATGTAAATAAGTAAACCGTTGCCTACGTTATAATACAAGGCCGGGAGATGCCGCACCGCGACTAGGGGGCAACTGAGTTTAGCATTCAGCCGCTAGGATCGCATTGTAACACCCTCAATATGAGCGCACTAAATGAATTTAGTATTGAGATGAGATAATACCCGGGCTATTTCATGCACATTTACAAAAGTGTGGTTTATCATTCATATCTATAACTCACCGGAATATCATAAACAAGCAGTCTTTTCTTAGAGCTTCAGTACTTTCCTGTTCAGAGGCTTATTGTGAAGCTGTAAAAATCGTTCATTCCTGCTCGTGCGATTGAAGGCTAGGTTGTCCAGGAGCGGCTTCTGGAACTTCTTCAAAAGGAGAATCGGAAGTTCAGAATCGTTGCATTGGTCACACTTAATTGTCTGACAGAACTTGTCTTTTAATAGAAGTGTGCAGTCTGTCAGTAAGTTCTTCCGTAGCAGATACTAGACAGCACGTGATACGCATTGCATAATTTGCTCTAATAACACCACATTTGATGTTTTAGGGTACCTCAGTCCTCCACGATCTTGAAATCGTATGAGGCTGAGGACCGGGCTTTCACTCGCAGGGAGAGAAATATGTTGCAAACAACCTTCACAGCTGGTATTTTCTTTCGCTACGCGCACTAGGTAGCCTGCTACCATTGCTACTACTATGTTGGATGCAGTAGCTGGAGTTCTTAAAAATAAAACCAAATTGTTAAATACCGTAGTCGTGTTAAGATAAAAACATAATGCAATGAAAATAAATGGGCAGGTTAAAAATATACTTTAACGGGGTTTCCAACTATAGCATGGCCATGTTCGGGAAGCTCCGGTACGAAGGCAGAATCCGTGGCATGTCCTTCTTCACCTGGCTCTTGAAGTTGGTTCCTAGAAAAGAACCTGGACCTTACGCTGGATACTAAGTCTTCATTCCTTAGTTCGACGTTTCAATGGTTCGAAGCTGCGATAATTCCAGTGTGAAGGGTAGATTCAATAGCATGGATACAATATCTCACATCCATCATATCATTGAACCCCCCCCCCCCCCCCCCTTTCGTCTGAGGCAGGGCTGGCATGCGAAATTAAATTCATGGCTGTGGGGACGAAAATAATTTAATTTCGCCGTAAGCGCGATATTCGGGAGCGAAATGATAATGATTGTCGGCGCGTAATTAAATCGAAGCGAAACTTAATTCGAAGCGAAATTAATTTCGTTCCAGACTTTTAATTTCGCTCCCGGCGCGATATTAATTTCGTTCCAGACTTTTAATTTCGCTCCCGGTGCGAAATTAATTTCGCTCCAGGCGCGATATTAATTTCGTTCCAGACTTATAATTTCGCTCCCGGCGCGAAATTAATTTCGTTCCACACTTTTAATTTCGCTCCAGGCGCGATATTAATTTCGTTCCAGACTTATAATTTCGCTCCCGGCGCGAAATTTATTTAGTTCCAGACTTATAATTTCGCTTCCGGCGCGAAATAAAATTCGTTACAGACTTTTAATTTCGCTCCCGAGGCGAAATAAAATTCCCAAACGGCATTAAGTTTCGCTCTCCGACGTGTGTTTAAAATGCATGAAACATTTAATTTCGTTGTTGAAATTAAAATACAGTATATTCGTTTCGAGAGTTAAATAATGTTCTGTACGATGTTCAAAGTCCTGACGTCTGTCTGTTAGGTAGTCAGCCCGAAGGCTGGTTGGATCCTCAAAAAGTACCGCCGGTAGGTTATGTGGGTAGATACCCACAAAAAATCAAGGCAGCGCTATAGTGAGGCGTACTAGACAAGATGGGGGGTGAGGTAGTTTGCCATTGCTTTCCTCACTGAGTCAGAACAACAGTACTAACCCTATGAGTAGAACCCTTCACAGCATTCACAGGCACTGACTGTGCCCTGAATGTCATTACTAAGCACCACCCATACGTCAGTAGCTTCCATATAATCACAGCCATGTGTAAGACTGAGACAGCGGTGAAAAGCCACATTTTACTGTAGCCTGTGCCAACAGTCAAATGCAATTGAGTCGTCAAGTTACAAAACTCGTTTAATCAACTTGTGAATAAGGATCATTTTCATGAGAAACGTTTCTCTGGACTTTGCCTCACGTATCTTTTGTGTTTGTTGTTTTCTACTTTTGGTTGGTGTTTTTGTGTTTGCCTTGTGCTTTTGCTTTTGAATTTGACTTATTGCTTTTCTTTCTCGGTTTTGTGTTTGTGCTCTGCTTTTGCTTTTTTGAATTTTGCTTTATGTTATTTGTTTTTTGTTTTCTGCTTTTGCTTTTGTTTTTGAATTTTGCTTCTTGGTGCGTCTTTTTTGTTTTTGTTTTGTGTTTGTTTTCTGCTTTTGCTTTTATGAATTTTGCTTTTTGCTTTATGTTTCTTGTTTTCTGATTTTGCTTTTGTTTATTTTTTGTTCTGCTTTTGCTTTCTGATTCGTCTTTTTTGTTTTGGTGTTGTGTTTGTTTTCTGCTTTTGCTGTTTTTGAATGTTGCTTTTTGGTTTGTGTTTCTTTTTTATTCTGCTTTTGCTTTTGTGTTTGAATTTAGCATTTTACTTCGTGTTTTGTGTTTTTGGTTTTGCATTTGTTTTCTGGGAAATCAAAATAAAACAAAATCAACAAAACAAAATAAAAACAAAAACAAAATAAAACAACACAATTTAAAACAAAATAAAACGAAATAAAGTAAAACAAAAAAATAAACAAAACAAAATAAAGCAAAATAAAATAAAACAAAATAAAATGAGGTAAAATAAATAAGATAATTAAATAAATAATTTTACGACATGATCCTTATTCACAAGTGGATTAAACGATTTTTGCAACTGGACGACTCAAATGTAGTGCACGGGGTCGTTGGAATGAGGGAGATGGCTACCTGGGAGGCTTGTCGTAGTATATACTGTATAGTATCTATGTGTGCAGTATATGCGTCGACCGTCGTCTGGTTATCCAGTGGGAGATGGTCCGCACGGAGGTGATTGTTGACGTAGGCGCGGTATTCCTGCCAGTTTGCTGTGCAGAAATTCTGGACCATCCTGGGAGGTGGTAGTGGGGGAAGAGGGAAGTTGAGTAAAACGGGGGCATGATCACCTCCTTTGAGTGGCAGGACAGACACGACAAACAGATGGAGGAGGGAGTTATGAGCAATGACTGCGTCGGGGTGGTATTGGAGGAAGGACGGGTAGATTCTGGGAGATGGACGAGGGTGGCGTCGATGTGACGTAGGTAGATGTCTAGGCTATGAAGTTCTAGGGCCGAACGGGAATGAAGGTTGAGGTCGGCCATTAGAATTAAATGGGGGAAGACTTCAGACACGTGGGTAATGCAGTCTTTGGGGATGGGGTGGTAGGGACGAATGTAGATGGTGGCTAGGTGTAGGACGCGGGAACAAATAAGGCTTTCGGGGAAGAAAAGAAACAGATTTCATTTCAGAAACAAAAATAAATGTTCCATGCATTTTAATTTCAGGCCGGAGGGGGGGGGGACTAAATGCCGGGAACGAAATTGATGGTCGTTAACAAATTTTATTTCGCGCCAAGAGCGAAATTAAAAGTCTGTAATGAATTTAATTTCGCGCCAGGAGCGAAATTAAAAGTCTGTAACGAATTTCATTTCGCGCCGGGAGCTAAATTAAAAGTCCGTAATGAATTTAATTCCGCGCCAGGAGCGAAATTAAAAGTCAGTAACAAATTTAATTTAGCGCCGGGAGCTAAATTAAAAGTCCGCAATGAATTTAATTCCGTGCCAGGAGCGAAATTAAAAGTCTGTAACGAATTTCATTTCGCGCCGGGAGCTAAATTAAAAGTCCGTAATGAATATAATTTCGCGCCAGGAGCGAAATTAAAAGTCTGTAACAAATATCATTTCGCGCCGGGAGCTAAATTAAAAGTCCGTAATGAATATAATTTCGCGCCAGGAGCGAAATTAAAAGTCTGTAACAAATATCATTTCGCGCCGGGAGCTAAATTAAAAGTCCGTAATGAATATAATTTCGCGCCAGGAGCGAAATTAAAAGTCTGTAACAAATATCATTTCGCGCCAGGAGCGAAATGTTATTCCATTGAACAATTTCATTTCGGGACGCTAAATTAAATTGATAATGCATTTCGTTTCGCATGCCAGCCCTGGTCTGAGGTGACTGAAAAAGAGCTCGACATCGTCACTCGATAAATTCCTCGTTAGGACATAGTGGATATTGATGCTTATTAAATATCGTATGCATGCCTCTGAAAAGAGAGTTGTCAACTCCAGAGCGTGGTAAGTCTCTTTAGTAAATTTCCTGAACTTTTCGGGATGTTGCTGAATGTCCTCAATGTATGGCAGAAATACGTCCGTTAACCAGTGCAGTCTTTCATCGTCCATTTCACAAAAAATCATCTTATTGTCATTTCTGGAGTGCGTACCATGGGAACTGTTACAGACATCGTGGATATCAAACCATTTCTGAAAATGTTCCATAAAATTAATAGTCTCAAGTAAACTGCCTTGGTCATTAATTTTCTCAGAGCATACGACTTCCATACTTTTTCAACCTGCGACAACTTCAGGTGAAAACTCAACTTTGGCCCTGGAAACATTCATCTTTTCCAAATTACTAGGATAAACCACCTTCCTGGAGAGTTTCCTGACAGTTTTCTGAAGATTATAAAGGATCTTCAAATAATCACTTGTCACATTGTTGCCATTTACAGAGAACTCCCTAGACAAGTACTGCGATCGTACATTCTTGATAATGTGACCGGTATCAAAACTTATAAAGAGCGGTCGATTTTCATCAAGAGGATGTTTAATTTCATGCGTTATACGACCCCCGAATAGCGTTTCAAGCATCGAAATATTCGCTTGACAGTTGTCAGTTACAATTCTTAACACTCTGAAACCACTTTCTTCGACTACCTTCATAGCATCTAATACCAATTTTGCCAAGTGCGCTCCAGAAATAGAACAAGTAAAATACAAGTACTTCCGTAAAGAACTATACAGCCTATTTTCATATATCCTGCTCATGTTAATTTCTTCTAACAACATACAAAATTTCAGTTTAATTGCTGTAACAGATTCGTAGATATTGAGAACCGTCTAAATATTTCAGATTGTCGCCAGGTTGGATTTTTATTTTTGTACTATTACATTAAGATTTTTGTGTACGTGTGGTATTCAAACTTCATTCGCATGATTAGAACACAAGAAGTAAAAACGAGATTTTAAAATTACGCACAGCAGCCATCTTGTGATTATGCAAACAATTGAAAAAATTAGATGCCAGTGGATCTACATTTGTATAAGCATTTAACGTGCAACGTTTCACAGCACTCGGATAGTTAATTCGCGAGAATCGTCCATTTAAATATTTATAATTCGCGTCGCCGCCATGTTGGATTTGTGCTCACCAGGTTAATGAAAGTCCTATAGGTGAACATATGTTCATAGTCTCTATGAACATAAAAAAAATTCAGTTTGGTTGCTGTAAATGATTCATAGATATTGAGAACCGTCTAAATATTTCGGAAGCTCGCCATTTAGGATTGTTATATGTATAGGCCATAGAAGTATGTACCATTCAAGGACAATTATTGCCTAGGATCATTATTCAAACTTTCACTTTGATCGCATGATTACGACACAAGCAATCAAAACTTTATTTTAAAATTTCGCACAGCCGCCATATTGAGGTTATGTAAACAATTGATTTAAATTAGATGGCAGTGCATTACAATCTGCAAAATCATTTACTGTACCACATTTCACTGCGCTCAGAGAGTAAAATCACGAGAAAAGTCTATTAAAATATTTCAAATTCGCTTGGTCGCCATGTTCGTTTTTTACTTAACAAGTTCATGAAATATACATAGATAAACTTGTACCAGTACCCTTTATCACCGTACAAAATTGCAGGGTAATATCTGTAATAGTTTCGGAGATATAGAATGTCAGTGAAATAATTCGCACAGCCGCCATTTTGAGGTTATGTAAACAATTGAACTAAATTAGACTCCAGTGCATTACTATGTGTATAAACACTTGCTGTACCTAGTTTCATTACGTTTGGATGGTTAAATCGTGAGAAAAGTCTATTTAAAAGTCTCAACTTCGCTTGGTCGCCATGTTTGTTTTCTACTTTACAAGTTTATGAAATATACATAGGTAAACTTGTATCAGTACCCTTTATCACCGTACTAAATTGCAGGGTGATATATGTAATCGTTTCGGAGATATAGGATGTCAGTGAAATATTTCGCACAGCCGCCATTTTGAAGTTATGTAAACAACTGAACTAAATTAGACTCCAGTGCATTACAATGTGTATAAACATTTGCTGTACCAAGTTTCATTACTTGCGGATAGTTAAATCGCTAGAAAAGTCAATTTAAAAGTCTCAACTTCGCTTGACCGCCATGTTGGTTTTATAGTCACCAGGTTTTTGAAAGTCTCATAGGTGAACTTCTAGTAGTACCATTTATCACCGTACACAATGTCAGGGCGATATCGGCAATAGTTTCGGAGATATTGAATGCTAGTGAAATATTTCGCACAGCCGCCATTTTGCATTGGTGAGACGTAACAAAATTTGAAGGGCACGGTCGAGGTCGCCGGGAATAGTGCTATGAACATACCGAGTTTCATTGAAATCGCTCCAGCCGTTTAGATTTTATTAGGGACACACACACACACACGAACCACACACACACACGCACACACACACGGACAAAAGGTGATCTCATAAGCCTATTTTTTCAAAATTGAAAATAGGCTAAAAATGACACAGGAATTCTGTAAGAAGAAGATAGTCCTTTGAAAAGAATGCAAAGTAACTTGTTGGCTAGTTTGTCTTCAATACCAAGAGCGTCTAAGTCTGCGTCAGTCATGCCGAGAAACATGTCTAAATTCCTATCATACACAAGCCTAGGCTTTACAGCCATTTCGTCAATGATAAGGGAGCCAACTTTTGCATTCTCGTGTTCCAGTGACTTTTCCTCTGCCATCAATCTTGCTCTGATCAATGAGGTAATGCCAGTCTCTCCTTTCGAGTACCCTACGTATGTCTTCAAAGTTTTGGGATGTGGTAGGTGCAAGACACTTAGTTCACGTAACAATCGATAGCCTGTCGGTGACCTAGTAGATAGAAGAACACACATTTTAATTGTAGTTTCTTGGTATTTATATTTCTTCTTTCCAAATGCTTGCAGCTGTTCGAGCAAAAAAAAATGGCTTTGAGGCTACCTTGTTGGGCTTCATTTTGAATGCAGACAGCTGCTTGTTCATGTCATATTTCTTAGTTTTGTATTTCTTCAATTGGGCCTTGAAGATCATGAAGTTTTCTTCGTAGCTTGTAAATTACAGCGTCTCGCTTAGCAGTTTTTTTTTCGTAGCACTCCGCAGTTTCTTTCAAAGAGACTTCCTAAATACTGACCTTGAAATCGGTGAAAACTGCGTCCCTATACTTCTATAATTTATCTCGTCCTCACAAATAGCGACAAAATTACTCATAGTTTCTGGAGTCACATTCTTTTTTGGATGAAAGAGTGTCGTCAACTTGACACTGTCGTCGTTTTGGTGGTTTCCTAGCTGTAGTTGTCACTTGTTTGTGTTGAGGGAAGCCTATAACTTAAATACTGAAGGTACGGATTTAGGCAGAAGTAATCTTCTTGTTGTGCTCACACTGTAATTGTCTTCTCTGAAATGCCTACTACAAACTGCCAACGTTTCAGAAGGAGTCCACACACTACCTGGCTTATCACCTCGTCGAGAAACAGCTATAATCCACTTATTTCTTAATTCCTGATTGATAAGAAAAGAGTGAAATGAAACTGATTCGCACATTCCCTGCCGGGACGTACAAAATGGAACACAGCAGTAAACCATTTAAAAAATACTCATGTAAACAACCACTATTTCCAATGTCACTATTGAGTTAAACTGGCGCGAATGCTGGAACTAGGGTGGTACAAAGCGATCCTAGTGGTCACTGGCAGAACTTCATGGTGGTTCATTTTTAGCGCTAAACAGCTTGCATTTCCCGGCCTTGTATATAGCGTAAACACACAAAATGACTGCAAAGCAGAACACAGAGATAAAGGAGCAGAACGCTCTCTAGCGGGAAATTTGAAAAGCTCAAATTACGCTGCGTCATATATGAGTGCGCCACTTATGCAATGGGTGGCAATGCATATTTATTATTATTTTTAGGGATCTCTTTGTACCTTCTCCCTTTCCCATTTTCATTATTGCGTTACTTCTTGACGACTCTTCGCGGACCCCTTGGAAAACCGTCGCGGCCCCCAGGGGTCCGCAGACCACCTAATGGGAACCGCTGCTCTATGGCATAACATTTTGGTTAAAACCATGAAAAGCTTTCGTTTGAGCCCACACAAAAGTCCCTTGCGTTATTGGTTCAAAAATATAATGGGCGGATGACCTAGCTGATTGTTAAAATTTGGTTAAATGTGTACAATAACCGCGGCATAGCAAAGAGAGCGTCACCCCAAGTACTACGACATGTCACACGCCCAAATCCGATCATTGGTTCACGACATATCGGCAAAGAACAAATGCCAGAAGTAGTCAGCTTCCAAATAAATGTCTGCATTTAGATTGTCACTTCTCAACTACTCCTAGGTTCTTGTTTTGTCCTAGGGACATGGGACTTGTTTAGGGGCTAGAGGGGCTAAAGACCTTTGGTTTAAATCCAACACACTACTCTCTAAAATTCCTAGTTTCGGAAATATAGACTACTTTCCAAATTGAATTATTTTAGAAAATATCTTAAAAATACCATTTTTGTTTTAACGATAAAGTGTATAAAGACCTTTCGTTTGAGCCATAGCACAAGGTACAACGATGAATAGGTTCCATATATATATATATATTTTAATGTATGTTCTCCTTAGGAAAGTGGGCATCACCCCGAGTCCTTTGACACCTCATATGTCCATACCCGATTATTCTTTCGCGAGATATCGGCTAAACTCCGGCCGCGCAGGCGTGTGCAGTAAAATAAAGAACACACAGGTTAGAGCGTTTAAATACCAGTTGCTCCACTACTTCCAATGGTTACAGTTCTGCGGAATATATCCCTTATGCACATTTGACCCAGTTTCTCAGAAACTAATCGAGGACCTTACATGCAAAAGCCTCTAAGTCCAATATCTGACATTTTTACTCGGTATACGCCATTATGTGCGTAATTGAGAATTCCTTGGTTATATTTTATTAGTCATAAGCAAAACCCGCAATTTTATGTTACAAATGTATGTAGAAATTTCAGTTTCATGCAATAACTGCCAAAACCGTCGGGTTATGGCAAATCCACAAAAGCCAATGAAACTGCTCATTCCTCTCACAGGACATAGTTTATGTTTTTATTCTGCATAGGTTTTGTTTCTCAGCTGTTTATCAGGTCGTACGATAAGTACATATTGTAATGCAGAGGCTCGTCTTTCTCAATTTCTGAAAATGTTGTCAATGTGGACCGGGCGTCATTTGCATGTAATATCCTTTGAAGTAGAGAGTTGAAATTTTCACCATGTGATTACTGGTGTCTGTTGATTGGTATGTTAATGTTTCTGTTTCAGAAATAACTAGCAGAGGACTCGCCTCGATTTTAACAGGTAAGCCAAAAAGTACACATTTAGGGGAACACGGGGTAATTGCAGCATGCGTTAATTGAGGGGCTAAGAAGCCAAGAGAGGAGCCTACGTGGCTTAGGCGGCAGCATGCCTGCCTCTCACCACTGGGTCCGTGCTTCAAATCACGGTCAATGTGGAGGCAGACAGATTTTTCTCCTGGTACTCCGGTTTTCCCTGTCACAATTTCATTCCAGCAACACTCTCCCCTATCACTTCATTTCATTTTTCATTAATTTAATCATTGCCCCAAGGGAGTGCGACAGGCTTCGGAAGCTGGCACAGTTCATATCCTCACCGATAGATGGGGCTTCATTCATTTCATTCCCCGCCCCGGTCGGTCGACTGGAAGCAGTCTGTGGATTTTCATAAAAGCCAAAGGAGACAATTGATATCTGATAAGCATGGAAGATCACACTTATTGGCATAACTTTTAATGGGGGATGTACCACATTCAGGTCAGAATTTTAGAATTTTTTGGTGTTTTTTCATTGGTTATCATGTTTTCTTCAATGTGTGAATATTTGAAAATGTTATTAACACTGGAAGTACATAAATAATTACTAAATATATATCAACCTAAAGGAACTTCCACTTCCACCGAAAGCTTCAAACTTACATTTTCGAGTATTTATGTTCCTTTTTCTCGGAAACTACTTAGTGCTATTGCATACAATATCCAGGGCTTCTTCATTAAATATTCTCACTGCTTTTGCTCGGGAATTCATTCGAACAGAACGGTAGTAATTGATTTATGGCTCATAAACCCCTCCTAATTTTAGTACAAATAGTCCAAGATCTAAAAAAAAATATTTTCATAAATATGGTACTGTTTTAGAGCTAAGCACTCATCAACAGGCCATACGATAACAACATGAGAACTAAAGGAATTCCTCCATGGCTTACAGAGAAAAAGGAATATTCTGTTGTTTATTTTGTTTTTGAAAAATTCTTAATAACCTATGGATAGAGACCCCGATTTTTGGTGATATAAAAGGCTTCAAAGTGGGGAAATAAAGTGTTGAATGCGGTGAAATTAATAACTATGTAGACGGAACACGGAGTTGGTTTAATAATGAACACTCTAGAAACGTTTGGAGAAATAAGAAAGAATTCATCTCATTAAGATTATTATTATTACTAGGCTACTATTATTTTCGAAATAACTAAAACTCAAATGAATTTGTATTTAACTTCTAACCTAACATTTATTTCAACAAATAATATTCTCCATGGTTACAATAGTTTTTTCCTCACTAATTCGAGAAACTTATCATGTGCACAAGTATAAGCAGATTTCAGGAGTCGGACCAATCAATCTCGAGAAGGGACTTCGTTATCCCGTATCTTAATGAAAATAAAAATCCACAGCCTGCTTCCAGTCTCCGACCGGGTCAGGAATGAAATGAATGAAGCCCCCATCTAGCGGCGAGGATGTGGACTGTGCCGGCTGCCGAGGCCTGAAGCACTCCTCTGGGGCAATGATTAAAGAATGACAGATGAAATGAAATGATAGGGGAGAGTGTTGCTGGAATGAAATTTTGACAGGGAAAACCGGAGTACCCGGAGAAAAACCTGTCTGCCTCTGTTTTCTCCAGCACAGATCTCACATGGAGTGACCGGGACTTGAACCACGGACCCAGCGGTGAGAGGCCGGCGTGCAGCCGCATTAGCCACGGAGGCTTTCCGTATCTTAATAAACACTTATATTTACGATTTATTATTTTCTATCAAACGATTGATAGTGGAACTATTTATATTAATTTTGAAATAAATATTTATTTAAATTATCTTATTTGCAGAATTTCGTTGGTATTTAGCATTTTAGAGAGAAAATAACATAAATGGCAAAATACCTTTATTTCGCGATATTTCGCGACTTCAATATCGGCAAAAATTGTATGTTTGGTGTAAATATACTTTTGTGATATGATATATATGCTTGCTGAGATATTTCGCCGATATCGTTAAAAGTAAGAATCCGGGACTCTATACTTATAGAATATGCCCTATTTTCAATCTATATATTTAAAATCTAAGGTGAGCACTCTGACGAAAGCTCTTGGCCTGTAAATTTGCAGTGTGTCATTAAAATAAACAAATATGCTACAGTATATTTTTTTATCCTATTTTTCACATTTTGCAGAAATGAGGAAAAAGTAGACTTATGAGTTCAATCGTGGCAAATGTGTGTCTGTCTGTCCTTCCGTCTGTCTGTCTGTCTGTCTGTCTGTCTGTCATTCTGTCTGTCTGGCTGTGTGTGTGTGTGTACGTGTCCCTCTCAACCCTTAAACGACTGCAGCAATCGAAACAAAACTTGGTAGGAGTAAAGATCTATACCTGAATATTTCAATACCGTATTTGAAAATGATGTCACTGCTACCAAATGCTGAAAAATCGCAATTGAAATTTGAGCACCATGTTGGATATATTGGAAGGTATGAATGGGAGCTATTTCAGAATTGGCACACGTATAGAAGATAATATTTTAGTTCAATTTCCAAGAGGTCATACATGGCAATGTTGCCATAATGATTCTAAGCCTGGTGATAGGTCCAATATTTAAATGCAAATAACTTCTACACTATCAATTGGAATTCCACCAAATTTCGTATGTGCTATGTGCACATTAACAGATATAACTGAGCGTATTCTTAAGGGCCACCATGGCTGCCAGCTGTTAATAAAAGCTCTCAATTTCGTTTATCCAAATACCAGTATATCAGAAAGTAAGCATGCCGACAGCTTTAAACTATGCACACGTATAGTACCTGACATTCTATATTAATTTGGAGTAATTTATATACGTCAGTGCTACTAACATGATTCTAAGCCTGCTGAGAGGTCCAACTTCAAATACATGTAACGCCTATACTATCATTTGTATTTCAACCACATTTCGTATGTGCTATGTGTACCATAACGGATATGACTATGCGTATTCTTAAGAGCAACCAAGGCTGCCAACTGATAATAAATGCTGTCTCTCTTTTTGTTGCACTAATATCAATATATCTAAAAGTATGCAAGCCAATAGCTCTTAACTTTGCACACGTATAGTACCTGGCATTCTAGATCAATTTGGAGTACCGTAACTAATATACGTCAGTGCTGCCAACTTGATTCTAAGCCTGCTGATAGTTCCAATTTTAAAATGCGTGTAACTTCTAACCTAACTAATGGATTGCATTCAAAATTGGCACAACAATAGCTCATATTATTTTAGATTATTTCTGACCAATACTTTCGTGACATTGTTGCCAACATGATTTTACGCGCGCTGTTAGATCCAATGTTAACTGCATGTAACGTCCATGCTATCCATTGGACTTGAACCAAATTCTGTATTCTGTACCTTAAGAGACGCAACTAAGAATATATGCAGTTACCAGCGCTGCCAACTGTAGTGCTCTATTAGGTTACATTATGCCAGGTATACAGTATTTTAAACAAATTAGAAATTTCGATGTTCCCAACTTAATTTCGTCATAATTTTAGATAGATCCATATAGATCAATCATTGGCATGAATCTTAAAGTTTATGAAAAGTAGGCTCTTTAATTCGTCACGGAAATTCTTGTTTTAAATTAATATAGAAATATGCAGGATTCTTGCCGCTCACGCAAGCGCACAATCACCTTGGCTCATGAAGGAGATGGCGGTTAGAAGTTCATCTTATATACATTAAAACACTAAGCTGATTTTTAGCCTATTTTCAATTTTGAAAAAAAATAGGCTTATGAGATCACCTTTTGTCCGTGTGTGTGCGCGCGCGCGTGTGTGTGTGTGTTTCCCTAATAAAATCTAAACGGATGGAGCGTTTTCAATGAAACTCGGTAAGTTCATAGCACTATTCCCGGCGACCTCGACCGTGCCCTTCAAATTTTGTTACGTCTTACAAATCCAACATGGCGGCTGTGCGAAATATTTCACTAGCATGCAATATCTCCGAAACTATTATCGATATCGCCCTCAAATTGTGTATGGTGATAAAGGGCGCTACTAGAAGTTCACCTATGAGACTTTCAAAAACCTGGTGACTACAAAACCAACATGGCGGTCAAGCGAAATTGAGACTTTTAAATAGACATTTCTCACGATTTAACTATCCAAACGTGATGAAACTTGGTACAGCAAATGTTCATACACATTGCAATGCACTGGAGTCTAATTTAGTTCAATTGTTTACATAACCTCAAAATGGCGGCTGTGCGAAAAATTTCACTGACATTCTATATCTCCGAAACTATTACGGATATCATCATGGAATTTTGTACGGTGATAAAGGGTACTGATACAAGTTAATGTATGTATATTTCATAAACCTGTAAAGTACAAAACGAACATGGCGACCAAGCGAATTTGAAATATTTTAATAGACTCTTCTCGTGATTTAACTCTCTGAACGCAGTGAAATGTGGTACAGTAAATGATTTTTCAGATTGTAATGCACTGCCATCTAATTTAATTCAATTTTTTACATAACCTCAAGATGGCGGCTGTGCGAAATTTTAAAATTAAGTTTTTATTCTTGTGTCGTAATCATGCGATCGAAGTGAAAGTTTGAATAATGAAGCTAGGCAATAAATGTCCTTGAATGGTACATAACTCTATGGCCTATACATATAACAATCCTAAATGGCGAGCTTCCGAAATATTTCGACGGTTCTCAATATCAATGAATCTTTTACAGCAACCAAACTGAATTGTTTTATGTTCATAGAGACTAAGAACATATGTTCACCTATATGACTTTCAGTAACCTGATGAGCACAAATCCAACATGGCGGCGACGCGAATTATAAATATTTAAATGGACGTTTCTCGCGAATTAGCTATCCGAATGCCGTGAAACGTTGCACGTTACATGCTTATACAAATGTTGATCCACTGGCATGTAATTTATTTCAATTGTTTGCATAATCACAAGATGGCTGGTGTGCGTACTTTTAAAATCTCGTTTTTACTTCTTGTGTTCTAATCATGTGATTGAAGTTTGAATACCACACGTACACAATAATCTTAATGTAATAGTACAAAAATAAAAATCCATCCTGGCGACCATATGAAATATTT
This sequence comes from Meconema thalassinum, assembly GCA_946902985.2. Classification (NCBI taxonomy): domain Eukaryota; kingdom Metazoa; phylum Arthropoda; class Insecta; order Orthoptera; family Tettigoniidae; genus Meconema; species Meconema thalassinum. Next base: position 182,688,804 of record OX336395.1, read on the forward strand.
AGACGGTTCTCAATATCTACGAATCTGTTAGAGCAATTAAACTGAAAATTTGTATGTTGATAGAGACAATTAACATGAGCAGGATATATGAAAATAGGCTGTATAGTTCTTCACGGAACTACTTTTTGTTACCACGAGATTGTGGGGACGGTAGAACCGATTCACTTCGTAGAGCGATCTGACGAAATTTCTAGGCCTGTAGATTTGCAGAGTGTCCTTAAAACAAACAAATATGTTACAGAAAAGTTTTAAGATAATGAACAAAAATTCAGAAATCTTGCCAATCACGCATGCGCACAATTACCTTCCCTCATGAGAGTCATGGCGTTTACAAGTCCATCGCGTTTCAATTTGATAGTTATTTATAAGAATTATGAAGGAAGGGAAAACATTGTTTATGATGTTTCCAGGATAAAGGCCTATAAGGAAGGAAGATTGCAATATTACGAGACCGTTATTCTCGAGAACTTTAGCCGTGAGACCTCATTTTTACGTGGAATCCGAACCACAGGATATGGCAGTTTCACTTTGGAAATCTCTCATGCTTTGTCCGGGAATCGAACCCGGTCCGCCCCGGTGAGGGGCCAACAGCTTCACCACTGCGCCACCACGCCCCCGTGATAAAGGCCTATACTGGAATAGAATTATACATCACGGAAAATATTGAAATACGTAAACTGACAGTTGAGTGTGTATGTTGTTTAACTAACTTAATATTGCACGACTTTACCAGGGATTCAGTAGCTCAGGTGACAGCGTCGAAGACTTTTAATTTATGCATCGCGCAATGGAAGTTGTTCGAATCCCACCTCCCACATGTTTTCATTTCCGTATTTTTAGCTTATTTTTATTTTATGAAAAAATAGGCTTATGAGATCACCTTTTGTACGTGTGTGAGTGTGTGTGTGTGTGTGCGCGTATATGTGTGTGCGTATATGTGTGTGTGATGTATGTGTGTGTGTCCCCCTAAGAATGCCTAACCGGCTGAAACGATTTCAATGAAACTCGGTAATTTCATAGCACCATATTGGCCGACCCCTACCGTGCCTTCAATTTATTTTACGTCTCACCAATCCAACATGGCGGCCGTTGGAGACAGTAAGTGAACCGTGTTATGGGAGGAAACAAGACGTGACAACGTGGTGATGGTGATGCTTGGCAACACTGCGTCTTTCTATTGTCGCCCTTCAGCCGTCTACCTGGCTTTTGGGACACATTCTGTTAAGCCGTGCCTCACTGGCAGCTCGCACAAGCCCAGCTCTTCGCAGCACAATAACGAAATAATGTCAATATGTTTTGTATATAGTTGTGTGTATAGTACTGTAATAAATGTATATAAGTTAAATGCATACATGGATTAATTGTTTGTGCGCGCGCGATTCTTGTTTCGGCAAATCATTCGCCCCAAGTGTTTCATTCGGGTCCGAATACGTTTCGAGGCGTGGCTCGAAACATTGGTCCTCCGAGCCGGGCGATATACTGTATTATGTTTACGCGCATACATGGTTATCACGTGTGTGAATATAACTTCTACGGATTCGTGAATGCTATTACTGCATCTAAACAGGCAAGATCAGCAGCAAGGCCGTACTATCGGTGACACAGGAGGGGACCCAGGTAGCGACAGCAAGACAGTCCTATCGCCTGAAGTCCAGCCCAGCGGGAGACTAGACACAGGCATCGGCGAATACAATACAGGTGAGGCTATTTCGAACAGCTCAGAATTCCTTTATGTATTTCCCTTCTCACTCGACCCTTTCCTCACCATGGAACCCAATGAAAGGAAATTACTAGTTAAACAGAGAGCGATAGTTAAAGCAAGCTTAATTCCAACAAGTAAATTTCTTGAGAAATGTCAAGCACGCCAAGGAACTTATGTAACTACCGTACGGCTTCGATTAAATGAGCTTAGTGCAATTAGAGAAAGGTACGAGGAACCGCAAAGCAAATTAGAGCTTCATGACGATGATGATGATAGTCACGCAGCAGATCGTGAAGAGTTTGAAACACAATCAGCACTGACTAAATTAGTTGAGAGAGGCACTGGGAACACCCGATCCCTTAGTGACAATAGCACAGGGTGCCTAAGAATTAACGTCAGACTTCCAGTGATCAACATCCCTACATTCACCGGAGATTATAGCTCATGGATAGCGTTCAGAGACACCGTTAATGGGTTAATAACACAAAATTCAGACATTCCTAACGTACAGAAATTGCATTATCTGTTATCAGCCTTAAAAGGGGAGCCTTTAGAATTGATAAGCAACCTGCCGATATGAAATGAAAACTCTGATGTAGCATGGGAACTGATTTGTAGTAGATATACTAATAACCGCTTAATAGCCACTAAGCATATCAGGCAGCAATTATCTTTACCATCTTGCAGCAATGACTCGGCAGCCGATATTAGGCACCTAACTAACCAGTTAATATCTAAGCTGAATGCCATTAAGGCTCTGAAGTTAAAAACACCGCTAGAAGAGTTTCTCCTATCGCAGCTAGTACTGGATAAACTAGATCCCTTAACTAGAAAGGAATACGAGATTAACGCAAATGGACAGGACTTCCAAGAATTATCCGAATTGCAATCTTTTCTAGAAGGCAGATGTCAGGCATTAGAATTAGCTACATCCAGCCGTGTCGCAAAATTGACCACTACAGTTCAAAAGGCAAGTCATTCTAAGACCATCTCGCCCAAGTCACCCTATTCAAATGTGTCTGTATCTAACATCAGTGCATGCCATTTTTTGAATCGCAGCATGCCCTTCATAAATGTCAGCCATTCATTAATCGCAGTGTTGAGCAACGCTATGCATTTGTTAAGAGTAAAGGATTGTGCTTCAATTGCTTTCGGCCGCACAATGTCCAACAATGCATTGCAGGCTATTGCAAGAGTTGTGGCAGGAAACATCACACCCTGTTGCACTCTGACATAGCACCCAATCCGAACGTCACAAGGAATAGCAGAAGAGACGCGAGGCGTGAACCGGGGTCTGGATCACAAGAATCACCCAATAGAATGACTGATGACTACAATGAACTGCAACAATCAGGCTCTCACTGTTCTTTAAAATTTCGCTCACAAGCACAGGTCCTGCTGTCCACTGCCTTGGTGAAAGTGAGGGACAACAATGGTGAACTACAACAATGCCGAGTTCTACTTGACAGTGGATCGCAGTCTAACTTCATATCGGAGGCGATGGCGCAACGCCTAAGACTGAAACGACGTAGAAATCCAATGCCTTTTTGAGGGATAAGCAATACGACTGTAAATTCGGATCATAGCGTCGATGTTGAATTATATTCTAACGTTACCAATTACAAGGCTACTATTACATGCTCAGTACTTCCCAGGATCACAGGGGAAATGCCTGGAGCTTATATCAATTGCAGAAGTTGGAATATACCGACCGGTATACAACTAGCTGACCCGCAATTCAACATACCAGGCAACATCGATAGGCCTATGTTAATTGGCGCGGAACTCTTCATGGAACTCCTGGCCGAGGGAACGTTCAAGTTACACAGCGACCTGCCTGTAATGAAGAACACGCAGCTAGGCTGGATTTTCTCTGGCTCTATATACTCAGAGTCCCAGAGGAGTCAGCTTCAGTCAAGTTCATCATTCTCCCTGAGGGATGGCGACGATCTACACCGTCAAATCGAGAAATTCTGAGAAATAGAAGAGCTTCCAACGATTATGCCACTCACCAAAGAAGAACGATATTGTGAAGACCATTTTCAGCGCAACACAAAACGTGATAAGTTGGAAGATTCATTGTAAGGTAGCCTGTCCGTCAGCAGTGCAAGCCACTTGGTAGATCGCGTAACAATGCAGAGAAAAGGCTACTTCAGATCGAGCGAAGGTTACAGAAGAGCCATGAATTACAGCAAGAATACGTCGATTTCATGAACGAGTACGAACACCTGGATCATATGCAGCTTGCAGTGGACCGACCTCCCAGGAATGAGCCTTCTTTCTATCTCCCTCACCATGCGGTTGTAAAGGAAGGTAGCACCACAACCAGGACGCGAGTCGTTTTCGACGCATCTTGCAAATCGAATAACAATATCTCATTGAACAAACAACAATCTTCATGGCCTTGTTTAATCTACAACTCTATGGAAATTGATGAAATTCCTGAGAAACGAGAGACGCAGTGCATGGTGACTCATGAGGAGCAAGAAGACATTTCCCGTCGCTTCTCGTCACTTCGCCGAATGCAGAAGGTCATTGCCTACTGCATTAGGTTTGCCCACAATACAAGGAATCCAAGCACCAAGCGAACTGGTCCATTGACGGCTATGGAACTTGAAGGAGCCTTGAAAGTGTGCATCAAACAAGCGCAGCGGTTCAGCTACACATCGGAGGTGGTAGAGCTGCAAGTTATATCAAGTGTAGCGACCAAAAGTACGTTGAAAAGTCTCAACCCATTCCTCGACGGAGAAGATCTCCTCAGGGTGGGCGGAAGATTAGAAAACTATCCATTGCCTTTCGGTGAACGTCATCAGATCATTCTTCCCCCTAAAAACAACTTGACAAAATTGATCATATAATCTGAACACCTACGCTTACTACATGCTGGTGAACAATTGCTGATAGCCTCTCTACGGAAAAAATATTGGATTGTAAACGCCAGGCAAGCAATACGTCCGCTTATCCACAAGTGTTTACGTTGCTTTCGATTGAAGGCATCTGCTTCGAAGCAACTAATGGGTCAACTACCAGCTCCTCGGGTGACAGCAGTGTGCCCATTTATGAACTCTGGAGTGGATTTTGCTGGACTAATGTTTATAAAGCAAGGATCAACAAGAAGCAAGATGAAGGGGAAGTGTTACATTGCAGTATTCGTATACCTCTGCACTAAGCCAATACATCTGGAAGTAGCTCGCGATCTCACCTCAGAAGCCTTCATTGCAGCTCTGCGATGCTTTACCGCGAGGAGGGGAAAGTGTCTTAACCTCTACTCGGACAATGCAACAAACTTTGTGGGAGCGCGAAATGAGTTGAACGAATTGCACCGCCTCTTCAAATCCGAACACTGCGTGGAAGAACTTCAAGAGTTTGGTAGTAAAGAAGGATTCACGTGGCATTTCATTCCTCCGGATGCCCCTCATTTCGGTGGCCTCTGGGAAGCTGGAGTTAAGTCAATGAAGCATCATATGAGAAGGGTGGTTGCCAACACTTGCTTGACATACGACGAACTACAGACGTTAGCTTGCCAAATAGAAGATCGTCTTAATTCTAGGCCTATCTCTCGTCTTTCTGACAATCCCTATGATCCCTCTTATCTCAGTCCCGGTCATTTCCTAATCGGTTCCCCATTGATGTCCATCCCTGAACCAAATCTGACAGAGGTAGCCTCCAACCGTCAATCCAGGTGGCAGCATCTGCAGAAAATGCAGCAGGACTTTTGGAGCAGGTGGTCAAAAGACTACCTCAACAGTCTACAAAAAAGATCTAAATGGATTAACAAGGAGGTGAACATTCAGCCCGGCATCATCGTCCTTGTAAAGGAGGACAATCTCCCACCCACAGCATGGAGACTTGCAGTGGTCGAAGACGTGATATCCGGCAAGGATGGATTGGTCAGAGTAGCCATCGTCCGTACCAGCAACGGAGCTCTGAAGAGAACAATCCAGAAACTATGCACCCTACCTGCACCGTGACATGTGCTCTTGTGACTGTATATATTTTTGTTGTGTAATTTTCTTTTGTGTTAGTGATGTTTTCTTAGTGAAATTTTGGTGAGCCCATCATTCATGTTTGTGTTTAAATATAGTATATTTAGGTGGGCGGTATGTTGGAGACAGTAAGTGAACAGTGTTATGGGAGGAAACAAGACGTGACAACGTGGTGATGGTGATGCTTGGCAACACTGCGTCTATCTATGGTCGACCTTCAGCCGTCTACCTGGCTTTTGGGACACATTCTGTTAAGCCGTGCCTTACTGGCAGCACGCACAAGCCGCAGCTCCTCGCAGCGCAATAACGAAATAATGTCAATATGTTCTGTATATAGTTTTGTGTATAGTACTGTAATAAATGTATATAAGTTAAAAGCATACGTGGATTAATTGTTTGTGCGCGCGCGATTCTTGTTCCGGCAAATTATTCGCCCCAAATGTTTCATTCGGGTCCGAATACGTTTCGAGACGTGGCTCGAAACAGCGGCTGTGCGAAATATTTCATCATCATTCAATATATCCCAAACTATTACCGATATCACCCTGAAATATTGTATGGCGATTAAGGGAACTACTAGAAGTTCACCTATGTGACTTTCGAAAATCTGGTAACTACAAAACCAACATGGCGGCCAAGCGAAGTTGCGACTTTTAAATAGACGTTTCTCGCGATTTAACCAACGAAACGCAATCAATCTTGGTATAGTATATGACTATACACATTGTAATGCATCGACATAAAACTTCGTTCAATTGTTTACATAACCTCAAGATGGCGGATGTGCGAATTATTTCACCGGCATTCCGTATTTCCGAAACTATTACGAATATCACCCTGAAACTTTGTACAGAGATAAAGGGCACTAATGGAAGTTCACCTTTCATAAACCTATTAACTACAAAACGAACATGGCGGCAGAGCGAAGTTGAAATTTTTAAATATACTTATCTTGCGATTTAATGATCCAAACGCAATGAAACTTGGTACAGCAAATATTTATGCACATTGTAATGCACTGGTATCTAATTTAGTTCAATTGTTTACATAACCTGAAGAAGGCGGCTGTGTGAATTTTAAAATTAAGTTTTTATTTCTTGTGTCGTAATCATGCAATCGAAGTGAAAGTTTGTATAATGAAACTACGCAATTATTTTGTTTTAATGGTACATAACTGTATGGCCTATACATGTAACAATCCAACATGGAGACCATCCGAATTATTTGTACGGTCCTCAGTATCTAAGAATCTATTTCAACAATCAATCTGATTTTTTATGTTCATAGGGGCTATGAATATTAGTTCACCTATAGGACTTTCAGTGACCTGGTGAGCACAAATCAAACATGGCGGCGATGCGAATTATGAATATTTAAATGGACATTTCTGGAAATTTTACTATCCGAGTGCAGTGAAACGTGGTACATTATATGCTTATACAAATGTTAATCCACTGGCATCCAATTTATTTCAATTGTATTCATAACCACAACATGGCAGCTGTACGAAATGTTAAAATCTCGTTTTTACTTCTTGTGTCCTAACCATGCGATTGAAGTTTGAATACTACACGTACACAATAATCTTCATGTAACAATACATAACTCTAAGACATACACATATAAAAATCCAACATGGCGTCCATGCGAAATATTAGTCGATTCTCAATATCTATGAATCTATTACAGCAATCAAACTGAAATTTTGAATGGTGATAGTGGTAATTAACATAAGAAGGATATATGGAAATAGGCTTTAGTTCTTCACAGTTCTTAGTTCTTCTTCTTTCTTGGTATTGCTATTCCATTGTCAAATATATGTTACCCCTAGCATTTCCGTAAACTATGGAATTCGGCGTGATTTACGTTGCCATCTTATCTATTTAAAACATTTAGGTGATGTTTGTAACCTTGAGATTGAGAAAACTGCTCAACCGATTGGCCCGTAAGGCATTCTAACGGAAGTTCTTGACATGTAGATTTGCAGAGTGTCTGTAAAAGGAAAATATATGTTTGGTTTTATTTTTCAATGATTAAAGAAAAATATATTATATGTGGCGATTGCGCGTGGGATTAATGGTGTTCTTTCACGAGAGAAATGGCGGATAAAATATCCACCGCATCGTAGTGTGATCTTTGTTTATGAGAATTGAAAAGAGGGAAAATATAGCTTATAATGTTCTCACGATATTGTGCCCGTTAGACATGGATTTCTGGGATCCACTGGTTTCAAATGGCCCTTCACATATCCTCCTCCTCCGGCTCACGTCCGTCTCGTTCAAGGTCCGTTGTTACAGTCCTCGAAAAAATTGCATCTCGTCATTCGTCTGGCTTCTAGAACAAAGAACTTCCCTCCATAATGGCGCGTAACCAAGACTTGGACATGAATATAATTAATTCTATCTTCGGGCGTTCATTACCTTAGGAAAACACTTCCTGATAATTCATTAAATAATTCTATCGAATTATTTTCAGTCTTCAATTCCTTATAAATGCTTTAATTAGCATAATCGCTAAAATAAATAATATTCAATTTCCAAATTCGCCCATTGGTTCTTCCAAACACGTGATCTGCCCTTAGCAACAAGCATTCTCTTTCCTCTCGTAATGCCTGTGGTCTATCTCATTGGATGACCCAATCAAATCAACCCTTTCTATAAGGTGACCACTTTCACCTAACAAGCTTCTCATTGGACAATACCATTTAACTACAAATCTCTGTTGCAAAATCAGTCCAATGTTCATTTTCCAATCTAATTCAAATGACCCCTTTCCTTTGGTTAAATTTCATATATGACTCTGACATATCTCTTATCACGAAGTCGGGTACAGTACGGCCGTAATTCGGTGTGAGCCGTTAAATAAGGAAACGAACTGTTGATACACCTTTTCAATAGTGTTAGAAATTCCTGTCCTTCTAATGAGCACCAAGTCGTCTACCTGCAGGGTTCCACGGAAACGTTGCCTCCTTAGTCGTCGCAAGCACTTCTGAGCTTGTCTTCCCATACGGTCTCTAGCTTCCGTTATTTTGGTAGCATGCGATGGTTGGATGTCGGGTGGTACAGTAATGATATTATGCCACGCTCTCTGCGGTCTCCTGTTAAAATGTAATTTGGCTGGAGTATGTCCGCTGCTTTCATGCTGAGTGTTGTTTATACAGTGTGCCGCAAAATGAGGACCTCGGTCCATCTCCAGTGTTGGACTGGACAGTACAGGTTGCAATATTTGGACAATTCCGCGATGGATCTCTCTGAAGGGTAGCTTTCCGGGTGTCTGATGGAGGATAAGACATGTCCAATATCCAGTTCGTGCTTAGCTTCTGAAAGTTCTAAGGATGTAAATTGCGAACCGTGACCCCTGAGCAAAAAATGAGGTTTTCCAGCCTCCGGCAATAGGCTACTTGTTTCTTTATTCTCTGAATTACTTGCTTGGATATAGCATCAAATATTATAGAATGCAAATTCATTTGCCATTGAAAACAAATGTTTTTAAATATCCGTATTGATGTTAGAATTAAACGATTAAATTATACGCCAAATCAATACATAAACAAATATATATTTTATATATTAATACATGTTTCGACCTACAGTGGGGTCATCCTCAGCCTAGAAAGAAAATCAATTAAGAATTGGAAAACTAAAATGGCATATGCGCCTTAAATCTAAATTAAAATGAAAAATTAATGATAATAATTGTAATAAATAAAATATAGTAATAAAAATGGATATCCTTAAAAAGTAGTATTAATTAAATAAATATAAGATTGGTCTTTTAACAATAATTTTAAAAAAGTAGTTAGAAATAAAAACTATTAACGGTGAGTGTAAGAATGTTAAGCTTTAAATTTCTTTTTTTTAATCAAAATATACACAAAATAATTTAGAAAATCAATAAAATAATTCAGCTCGGCGCTTGAGTTAAATAACTTGAATCCTCTTCAATACGGAGACTATTAACGATTTTTAAAAGGTGCCAACCAGTATTATGATGACATGAAATAACCTCGTTGTATGGGATGTAGAAATTCGGAAATTCGTACAAGAATTTGAGTTGATATGCCCAATATGGATATGTGGCAATTCTAATAAATGTCCAAAACGTTTAGAAGAGAAACCGGAAATCTTGAAATGGAATTACGGTATCAGAAGTTCCACTTTAAATTTGCCAAACAGTACTTAATGTATGCAGTACATACGGTACTACGGGAGAATTTTCAACACGACGGTTGCATTAAATCAGAATATACATAACCTTTAGGGTGTTCGCTGGAAGCAGCTACAGACTCAGGCGAACCGAACATGTCCTCGGACACTCCCGGCACTAACAGCCATAAGATAAATAAAATAAATTTCTAACTACTTTTTTAAAATTATTGTTAAAAGACCAATCTTATATTTATTTAATTAATACTACTTTGTAAGGATATCCATTTTTATTACTATAATTTATTTATTACAATTATTATCATTAATTTTTCATTTTAATTTACATTTAAGGCGCATATGCCATTTTAGTTTTCCAATTCTTAATTGATTTTCTTTCTAGGCTGAGGATGACCCCACTGTGGGTCGAAACATGTACTATATATAAAATATATATTTGTTTATGTATTGATTTGGCGTATAATTTAATCGTTTAACATTAAATATTAGGTAAATACGTCTAGCGTTACCACAAGAAATCGTTTACCTCGCCTAGACTTTGGAACTGGACCTAATATATCCAGGGCGTAAAGTTCCCTTGGTTCTGTCGGAAGTATAGGTCCTGGCATCTCCTTTAACAACTGGAAATTATATTTGTTCCTTGGCATGGATCACATACGGTACTCCTAAACATTTTCTCACAGACCTTCCCATGTCTGTCCAGGTAAATGTCTCCCTGATGGCTGCCAACATTTTATCGGTTCCGGAGTGTCCTGTGGTTAGATGTGCCAACTCCAAAAATTAACCTCTGATATCTCAGGGGTACAGTCACACCTAGCTGAGTATGGTCCTCATCAACAAATGTATACAATAGGCCTTGATATATCATATCGGTAGGAAGTCTTTAAATAATCAGGATCTTGAGATTCCATTCTCCTTTCCAGAAATCTGATAATAAATCGGAGTTTGCGGTCTTGCTTCTGTCCTTCTGCCAGGAGTCTTAATCTTCTCATGTGTTCTGTACATCCTCCCACGATGTCGTTGGAATAAATACGTGGTTCCGAAATACGGCCGAGAACATCGGCTAAAATATTATCCTTGCCTGGACGATGAACAATTGTAAGGTCAAATTGTTGAATAAATAGCGTCCAGCGCGTGATGCGGCCGTTTGCCAGTTTTGTTCGCAGAAGAAAGGTAAGTGCATGATGATCTGTCCTCACAAGGAACCTCTGGTCCCATAACAATTTTCTCCATAATTCGAGAGCGTAAACCTCAGATAGACCCTCAAGTTCGGTGATAAAGTAATTTTGTTCATGAGGACGTAACCTCCTACCGAGAAATGCTATGTAATGGCGATTCTCTGAGTCTTCCTGTAACAAAATAGCCCCAATACCAATGGTAGATGCATCAGTTTCTAACGTAATACTCTTGCTCATCATGGTCTTTGCTTTCACAAAAGCGGCGTCACATGCCTCGCTCCATCCCCACTTAGAGTTCTTTCGGAGGAGATTTTGAAGTGGTGCTACAGTTTCGGAGTGTGCAGGACAATGTGAGCAAAAAAATTGGCAAATACCGAGGAATTGCCTGACATGTTTAATTTGTGTAGGTTTAGGGAACTGCGAAATAGCTTGAATTTTGGCAGGATTAGGGTGGTATCCATCGCCATCAACGAATTTAATTTCGGGTCGAAAAAAATTGCATTTGGCCATGTTGACCTTCAAGTTCGCCATACGAAGGTTTTCAAAGATAGAACGCAAAGTGCCAAAGTGTCCCACTCCCGTCTCTGACGCGATGATAATGTCATCTACGTACAATATTACCTTCTACTTTAGCTTGGGAGTCAAGTTAGCGGCCAATGCTATAATCAATGCTGCTCCGTCAAATTTGATCCCAAATGGTAACTTGCAGAACAAAGTAGGTCGTCTGCCCTAAAATAAATCCGGTGTATTTCCTCGTGGCTTCAGAAATGTTAATGTGATGATAAGATGAAACTATATCAATCGAAGTGAACAGCGTCTTCCCCATATATATTTGCAATTGACTCGAATCTTAGGAGGTCTGTCGTGTTCTGCAGCGAGCCTATCATTTAAGGAACGTGCGTCTAGTCTCAGACGCAGACTTCCATCGGTCTTCACTACAGTGGCAAGTGGGTTCAGATAAGTCTCAAGGATTTTAAATAATTCTAGCCTTCTCCATATCTAGAATTTTCCTCGCGGCTTCCTCCAAATATTTCTCAGCGATTGAGTAAATTTTCTGTTGGTAGGGCGATTCATCCAGGACAAGCAAGTCATACTCCATATTGGCAATTTCCCCAGGAGTGGTGTCGAAAATAACATGATATTCGCTCAATAATTCATCTAATTGTGGCCTAAAATGGAGCGGCAAGTGTGCATGCAATGCCTCCTCTATTTCAAGATCATTAGTAATAGGCATATCTTCTAATGCTTCAGTCAGAGTGTACATCAGTTTGTTATTTCCATGGCCTGTTGCTCCGAATGGAATAGTGCTTGTGTCTCGGAATTTTACTGTATTGGATTTTAAATCAATTATACCCTCTTATCGGCGTATGAAATCAGCTCCCGATATAACTGCATGACAAACGTTATTCATGACCTAGAATTCATGAGTATATTCATGGCCACCAATTGATAACAAACAGGGCAGTTGATCTCTGCACCTCACAGTGTGGCCTGGGATTATTCCCCGTACTTAAACATTTGAGACAGGTTATTCACACAATTTTCCTGCGCTTCTCAATTGATAATAGAGTTCGCCAGATACCACGCAAATCATGGCCCCAGTATCCACTAATATATTTACAGAAATATTATTAATATGGGCCGCGATGACAGGCAACTCCGTCAATCGCGTACCGTCAGTCGTTCGTCGTTCGTCGATAAGGTCCGCCGCCACTGGTTCCCATTGTAGTACATCTGTCACTATATAATGGTTTTCATTAGTTGGCGCTTCAACCGTATAATTGGCATTATCTCATTCCTTGTTGAGTCCCTGAAGACTCCTGTCTATCCCGCTCATCTTCTCCGTCATCAAGGTGTCTCCTCTCTTCTGACGTCCTAGCTAACTCTCCTTTTCCTCTCCGGTTTCTTAATTCACGTATGTATTGGCGACTCTCCTCTGCTCTTCCATTCCAATCATTGTCATTCTGGTATCGCGGATCGTTCTCCCGACGATATCCTCCGCTGTATCTGTAATCCCTCCTAATATTGCCGGTAGGTTGATTAGGGTTATCACGTGGTTGACTTAAGCATTCACGGTTATGATTGCTGTGGCTGTTACAGGAATTACGGCGATTTCCCGCGTAATTGTTCCCATGATCTTGGTATTTGTTTTGGTTGTATTTCTCATTTATGTTATCGTGCTGACGATTCCTCCCGTATGGCGTATATTCTCTTCTATGATGTCCACGGAAGTCTCCTCTTCTATCCGGTCCTTCCTGATTTCTGTTATAACCAGTTCGCTTTTCTTCAATGGATTTAGGCGTCTGCACCATCCTGTCAACTGAAGTAACATTTTCATCACTTGTCTCCGCATGATGTCGAGTTGTAGGAGCAAACTGTTCGTGGCTACTATCCAGTCTCCTGAAGATGTCATCACATTGTAAGAAAGTATTGGCCCCAGGTGCTATCAACAACCCCTGTACCTCCATGGGATATTGTCGTCTGCTAGTCTGCACCAATTCAAGCTCGGATAAAGGTGGTTGTAGGCATTGCAGCTTTGATAACTGGCTAGCGATGTACGTAGGATTTTTGTAGTTTGAGTACTTGCGTACATCTTATTGTACATCTCTGCCCTAATATTTTGTTGCTGTTTTGTAGACCAATATGTCTTTAAAAATGCTTCATCAAAGCGTGGTAGTAGTCGAATGAATACCTAAAAGCTTTAAACAAAGTTAACGGACTATTCTCTAAGTACTTTTCTATTATGCGTAGCTCTTGGTCAGGTGTAACCATAGTCTCTTTCGTGTATGCCTCAAGATTTCTTAAAAATTCGATAGGAGTAGTAGAATAATTCGACTTCTTAAATTTGACTGGACGATCTTCGTGACTACGTAAATAAACAATTTTGGAATAAGGTGATTGGCTATAGTTTGGAATAGCGTTAAAGTTAGGTTTGGTGAACATGAATGGTGTCCGAAATGGATTGAGGTTTGTATTTTCCTTCGGGACACTAGATCTATCTTCTCCCGGTGTAGTAAACGTAGGTTTTTCTTCAGCTCTACCAGTTTTCAGTGATTTAGTCATGCACTCGTCCAACTCTGATTAATTGGGTGTGACATTCAGTTGTTTATTATTTATAGCATTTACCTGCAATTCAATGCAATCAATTTTGCCTCGAAAGCAAGTACCAAATTATTTCTGTTTCTCCTCGCTCTCCTCAATGTACTCGTCAATTGTTATTCGAACGAATTGGTTCGATCTGTCATTACTTTCACGAGTTTCTTCCTGAACTGCCCTTATTTCTTTACGTACAGATTCGATGTTGTCCGATAAATCTCCTCTAATACCATTGATTATTGCTGCGCAATCCTCCTTCAGTCTGCCTTTTTCCTGCTTAATGTTTTCACCAATCTCGTGTATTGCTGTCATGTTAGCATTTACTTCCGCCTTCACGTTCTTCATATTTTCCGCCACGCGCTTTACATTCAAATGCACTGCCACAGCGATCTCTCGCGTCAGTCTCAGTCCAGTGTTCACGACTGTGAATTCGGCCTTCAATACTCTGACATAAGTATTTATCTCTTCCATCCGCTGTTCCATGGTGTCAATATTCATGCTAATCATTTCCCTCACATTAGCTATTGCCGTTCTTATTCTTTCAATGCTTTCGCTCATTTCGGTTTGCACGTTATCTAATGTCTTACTTATGTCGGATCTGTTTACTCGAACTTCCGCTTTTACTCCTTTCAAGTGTGCCTGATATTCGGTTCTGTAAGTTTCCATTTGCGCTCGTAAAGCATCACTAACCGTTCTAATGCTAGCTGTGATATCTTTCTTAACATCGGCTATATTTGTTTTAAGGTCAGTATTATTATGTGCTATATCTGCCCTAATATTGGCGCTAATATCATTCCCAGTCTGTAACATCTCTTCCCTGGCAGTATTACTGTTATCCATCATATCGGCTCTATCATCAGACACATCTGCCTTAACATCAGCCCTGACATGATTCACATCTGCCCAAACACTATTCACATCTGCCCTAACATCAGCCATATCTGTTCTGACATTATTCAAGTCAGCCCTCATATTGTCCATGGTCACTTGCAAATTTTGCAACAGGTTTGGCAAGTTTGCCAACAACTCGTCCTTCTCCGGCCCTGACATGTTAATATATTCTATGAGAGATTAGGGGGAACTACCAACATCAAAATCAAGTATTGGAGAGTAATATGGGTTTGAACCAATAGAAAACCAGTTATTGCCTTAATAAATTCAGCGATAACTGCTGGACCTCTGATTTAAAAATAATTACAACACATACAACGACAAACAAACTACATTTTCTCAAGAAAATCAAGATCAAATCCTCAACTCAATATCACTAACAAGTGCCACCTAGCCTCATGGTCTTAACCCTGGTATGAGAGAGCCATGTAGCTACCCAATCACCAGTACGAAATCTCAGCTCGTCACTGACCTGTTGGATTGCTATCGCAAATCAAAATAGAAACCCTCACACAAAAAACGAATCATGCTAGATCCTACTCTCAAATCGATGTTTCCTCGTTCGGCGCCAGAGAAATTATAATACTATATGTGCCCGATAGTCAAGGTTTTCGAGTAGCCACCGGATTCAAATGGCCCTTCCATGATCCTCCTCCAACCAACACACAAGTATGGGGAACGACATATTCATGGACTGGTTCAGCATAAAAGACTGCTCTCAGGGGTGTCGGGAAATGGTGAGGTTCTATTCTAAACCAGCCCAGAGGAATGCATCGGCATAAAAACTAAGCAAGAAAGAGGCCAGTCCTAAGTTAAAAACCAATGAATTCATTTATTCAAGAACAGATCCCTAGCGTATTATGAAATATAACAAACGGCTAGTCCGTACTAATCTGCCCTGAAATAAAGATAAAAATGTTCTAACTGTGAATTTGATTTAAACCTCTCATGATCCTGAATACAAAATATTAAATGATAGCAAACTAACGAGGAGCATGACACGTAAAATTAGCCCTAAGCAATTACATCGAAAATGATTACGGGAGGGAACGACATCAATGAATTTAAAGCAAAGCAAGACATTTTCTTGTTTACAAATACTGGAGTGCATTTACATTTACAGGCAAGGATCAAACATCTACGTTATGATGGTATCATCTCCAACTATTACATTTACCTTTAATTATCTGAAATTTCAATTAAATAAACGATAAGCATTTATTATTAAATAAAAATCAAAACTATGCAGAATTGTTCTAACAAAAAATTTTAAATAATGACAACACACGTATTTAAATCAGGTAAACACTCCTATAGTTTGTGCAGTTGGTACAGCCTTCCAGCACGATTTGCAACTCTTGGTGACAATCTGTTATGAGTGTGTGGACATGTGGTTAAAGAAAAGAAATGAATTGCCTGCAAATACTACGGCAATAATAGAAATTACCACGACTCTCGTTGCTACCAATCTGATGTGTGGACTATTGTTATCACGTCACCAATTGGCCGTCGTCTAAACATATGTCAGTAAAAGTGTCAAAAATGTATCAAAAGTAACGACGCTCATCGATTTCTAAGTTCGGTCTACCAAAATATACTAGGTTGAGCATTCAGATGTTATTTAATATCAGGGAATTATTAATGCGTGATTTATAATCATAAAAATCCTGTCACTTGATTATTAAGTTCTTTTTTATATTTGTATACTTCAGTGTGTTCATGATATTTATACGGACCATTACATTCGTCCAGTGTATTCATGCGTGGTCAATGAATCCATCTAAAGTATCTCGTATCTTCACCTCCATAACTTCAATTTCATAACTTTTTAATTTCTTAGACAACCTGTGTCTTAAACCATAACACGGATTCGTCAATCCAATAACCATCGGTCAACACGACATATGAGTTCATTGTTGCTGGAAACATATGGGGGGTCCATCCTTCATAACATCCCCTCAATATAACATCTGTCACAAGATTACAATTGTGTAGATCCCTGTTTTATACACATTGTGGTAACAAAAAACATCCAAATTTATCAAATCAGCTATCAGCTGTTAAAAGGCAAATATAATCATGTGTTGAACTCTATAAACAGTGCAATAAAACTGTTTCAAATGTTAGTATAGTTCATGTAATTTATGTGAGACCTCCTTTATAATTATTTGTCCAACTAGCGATACTTCGCTTCCAAGTCTTACTCAGTTCAGAAGTCCTGATATCAAAAGAAAAACTGAACACATTAAGTTCATTTGTCTTATTCAAGCGAATAACGGGACCTGGCTTGTATGTGATATAACTGAGGAATGCCACCGCATTCTAGATTCAATTAGTACCATTGCATGAGGTTCAGATGGCAGTGTAGCCTAATTACTTCCTACAATATTAATAGCCTTGACCTACCTGCTAGCTGGAAACTCGTTTTTTTTTATTATGTGTGGCTCACAAGCAACTAATCGTTTGCCTGTTAATAAATGATACGCTTTTTACAACACTATCGCCTGCTTGGCGTGTATAAAACTTTGTAGAATAACTAAACAAATACACGCTTCTTCTTAATAATAAAGTCCTACTTAGATTGTGCATTGTGAAACCTTCTATAACTAATCTACGGTTCCAACCCTTTACATAAATTTACTGAAACATAGGTTCCCTTACTGGACGCTGCATGTCGTGGTTCGAGACTCGGTTTGAGATGGTTAGCGATCTCATATAATAGCTTATATCACCTCCACATGGCTTATGCTTGTCGATCCATTGTTAATTTCCCCCACAGCATTTTGGCTTAGCACATCTTCCTTCCTTTGGTAAAGTAGTCGTATTTATCCATAGTCATTGTGATTTTGAATATTGTGGACTCCTTGTTAACTAATTTGTGGGACAGGGGTTTTCACTGCTTCTACGTTACACTGTTTAATCAATTCTGCATTGAGTTTAAGGTGCGGTTATCAAAATTGCCCATGAACTTCCGCAACTGCTTCTACAATATTGCTTGTGCGATATGCTCACATGAATACTGGCACTGGCGTATTGCAACGTTAAAAACGTGGTCACAGTTTATAGTACAAGAATTCTTACAGCTCAAATTTGCAATTATAATAATATCCGTAGCAGTTTTTAATTTTGTTTTACAGTTATTAAATATCATTTTTCTGTTAAATTACACTCGCAAAATGTACATTACCAATGAACGTGAATTTTCCGTCATTCGTTCGACGAAATAACTCAGTCACGCTATTACCAATTTAACTAATTGTACGAAAACGAAAACAATACGGCTTTTAATACGTTTACATATACAGTTTTACCAATTTCCACTGCTATTCATGCAGGGATGCTTTATAATTTCTTGACTACTGTCGGATTTGAACGTGGCACTTAGTAAAATTTCACTCACGCAAAGAATGCGTCGGTCTCCTCGAGACGGTCGACTAGAAGTGTGTGTGTGTGCAGTCGTTGGAACTGACATCTAGCCTTGTGTACCGAGCAAAATTCGCACTTCGCCTTTCTGCGATGTAATAAATGTTTTAATATTACCAAAAAATTCATAATTAATTTATAATAATTTTCAGGGTGTCCAAAACATGTATAAAATTTCCATAATAGGATTTTGCACAATTTTTATTTCCCACTGAGTTCAATGAGTCTGCATTCCATTAGGGGGCATTCAGTGCTCTTCCGATGATACTGCGCCTTCTTCAGATCATCTCACAGTACAGCCAAATTGAACTGCGCTATCGTTCGCACTATCTCAGTTAAATTTTTGATTTTTAGGTTACCGGAACTTTTTACATTTTATAATAAGTAGTTCCATGAAGAACTATACAGCCTATTTTCATATATCCTACTTACGTATATTGCCTCTATCAACATACCAAATTTCAATTGGACTGGTGTGATAGATACGCAGATATTGAGAACCGTCTAAATATTTCGGATGGTTTCCATGTTGGAATTTGATTATGTAGCCCATAGTGTTATGTACTATTAGAAGACGAATTTTGGATAGATTAATTATTCAAACGTTCACTTCGATCACATGATTATTACACAAGAAATAAAAACTTAATTTTTAAATTGCGCACAGCCTCCATCTTTAGGCTATGTGAACAATTAAAATAAATTAGATGCCAGTGCATTGCAATGTGTATAAACATTTACTGTATCATATTTCACTGCGCTCAGATGTTTAAATCGCAAGAAATGTCTATTAAATGTGTGACATTCGCTTGGCCACCTTGTTATGAAAGCCGGATCTAGATCCTATAGGCTTTCATATAGCCGTGGTAGGATTTTTCTAGATCTCGGAAACTAAGCACCGCCCAGTGTTCAAACCTATTCCAATCGAATCAGAGTCGAAAAAAATAATTCAAAAAAAGTCTGTCTGTATGTACGTACGTACGTATATACGTATGTGCGTGACGTTTTTGCGTTTAGCAAAGTACAGGTCGCAATTTTCAAGATATCGAGCTGAAATTTGGTACGGTGAAAGAGTTGGGGCCTGTGACGAACCCTATTGTTGGGCGTTAACATCGGTGCAGGGCCGGACCTTCTTTTGGGGCCCTGAATTTCATCCTATTTTTTTGAATCGATATATCTCGGAAACGGATGGTCGTATCGAAAAATGATAAATGTATAGGTGTAAGATCTCCGCGGTATGCAACGTTTTTACTCCAAGCGATTTTTTGATATCTCTCACCGTTTTCTTTTTTTGGGGCCCTGAAAATGTCCATTGTGCGTGACATTTTTGCGTTTAGCTAAGTACTGGTCGCAATTTTCAAGATATTAAGCTGAAATTTGGTACGATGAAAGAGTTCGTGACTGTGACGAATCAGATTGTTGGGCGTTAAAATCGGTGCATGGCCGGATCTTTTTTGGGGGCCCTGAATTTCAAACTTTTTTTTTGGAATCGATATATCTCGGAAACGGTTGATCGTATCGAAAAATGATAAATGTATAGGTGTAAGATCTCCGCGGTATGCAAATTATTCACTCAAAACGTTTTTCTTTATATCTCTCACCGTTTTCTTTTTTTGGGGCCCTGAAAATGTCCATTATGCGTGACATTTTATCGTTTAGCTAAGTACTGGTCGCAATTTTCAAGATATTAAGCTGAAATTTGGCACGGTGAAAGAGTTAGAGACTGTGGCGAATCCTATTGTTGGGCGTTAAGATCGGTGCAGGGCCGGATATTTTTGGGGGCCCTGAATTTCAAACTTTTTTTTGGAATCGATATATCTCGGAAACGGTTGATCGTATCGAAAAATGTTAAATGTATAGGTGTAAGATCTCCGCGGTATGCAATTTTTTTTTTACTTCAAACGATTTTTTGATATCTCTCACCGTTTTTTTTATTTGGGGCCCTGAAAATGTCCATTGTATGTGACATTTTTGCGTTTAGCTAAGTACTGGTCGCAATTATCAAGATATTAAGCTGAAATTTGGTACGGTGAAAGAGTTAGTGACTGTGACGAATCCTGTTGTTGGGCGTTAAAATCGGTGCAGGGCCGGATCTTTTTTGGGGGCCCTGAATTTCTAACTGTTATTTGGAATCGATATATCTCGGAAACGGTTGGTCGTATCGAAAAATGTTAAATGTACAGGTGTAAGACCTTAGCAGTATGCATCTTTTTTTACTCAAAACGATTATTTGATATCTCTTACCGTTTTCTTTTTTTTTTGGGTTCCTGAAGATGTCCATTGTGCGTCACATTTTTGGGTTTAGCGAAGTACAGGTCGCAATAATCAAGATATCGAGCTGAAATTTGGTACGGTGAAGGATTTAGTGACTGTTACGAATCCTATTGTTGGGCGTTAAAATCGGTGCAGGGCCGGATCTTTTTGGGGGGCCCAGAATTTCAAACTTATTTTTGGAATCGATATATCTCGGAAATGGTTGGTCGTATTGAGAAACGTTAAATGTACAAGTTTAAGACCTCCGCGGTACGCAACTTTTTTACTCAAAACGATTTTTTGATATCTCTCACCGTTTTCTATTTTTTGGGCCCTGAAAATGTCCATTGTGCGTGACATTTTTGGGTTTAGCGAAGTACAGGTCGCAATTTTCAAGATATCGAGCTGAAATTTGGAGATGTGAAAGAGTTGGACCCTGTGAGGAAACCAGTTGTCGGACGTTAAAAACGGTGCAGGGCCGGATCTTTTTGGGGGGCCCAGAATTTCAAACTTTTTTTTGGAATCGATATACCGGTACCTCGGAAACGGTTGGTCGCATCGAAAAAAGTTAAAAGTACAGGTGTAAGATCTCCGCGGTATGCAACTTTTTTACTCTAAACGATTTTTTTATATCTCTCACCGTTTTCTTATTTTGTGGCCCTGAAGATGTTATTAAATGTTTTTGGTTTTTGAAAATAGGGGCCCAAATATATATAATAATTGGTAAAAATTTAAATGATGGTCTAATTGAATTCTACGGAAAATAATCTATAATAAATCGTTTTAACCTTTTCAATAAGTTGAATCATGTATTTACAGCAGTAAGATATTTTCCATTTCCGAGGACGTCCGGCTTTCATAACCATGTGATGATGTCAGCATTGCCTAGAATAACATTTTATAATTTTCCTACATTTCCTGGCAATAGGGTCGAAGGTCCAAAATGCAATTCTGCAGGCCTTGCCGCCAACGATGTTGTTGTTTGAGATTATTACCCCTCTTGCTGGCCCCTATGTTGCGCCACCGTCTCATTAAAATCAGGTCGTGCAGTGTGGACTCCTACTTGTTTGTTTTGTATTTTACAGGTTTTTGGGAGGTTCATGGTGAACTCCTAGTGGTTCCCTTTACCATCGTACACATGTTCAGGGTGATATCAGTAATAGTTTCGGAGGTATAGAATGCCGGTGAAATATTTCGCACTCCCGCCATGTTGTATTGGTGAGACGTAATAAAATTTGAAGGGCACGGCCGGGATCGGCCGAAATAGTAATAGACTAAAAATGAGGAAAACCTAGACATATGAGATCGATCCGGGCAAATGGGTGTCTGTCTGTCCTTCTGTGTGTGCCCCCCCCCCCTATCAACTCCTAAACGGCTGCAGCTATCAAAACCAAATTTGGTATGATTAATGATCTATACATGAATATCTCACGGACATATTTGGAAATGACGTGCTACCAACTGCTGAAAAATCAGAATTGAAATTTGAACTGTATGTTGGATATCAAAGAAGATATGCTTGAGAACAGTTCCAAAATTAGCACAGACACAGAGATAATAACGTTCCAGATTAAATTTCAGGAGTTCATATATGACAGTGCTGCCAACAAGATTTTAAGCCTGCATTGGATTTCAACCAAATTTCGTATGTGCTTTGTGTACCATAACAGATACGAACAATCGTATCATTGAGAGCCAGCAGGGCTGCCAACTGTTTGTAAATGCTCTCTCTATCTTTTTTAATCCCAATAACAATATAACACAAAGTATACAAGACAACAGCTCTAAACGTTGCACACGTATGGTACCTGACATTCTAAAGGTAGATTAATTTGCAATAACTGATACATGTCAGTGCTGCCAATATGATTCTAAGCCTTCTGATAATACTTGTAACTACTATACTAACAAACGGATTTCCAATATAAGGACAATAATAGATCATAATATATCAGATTAATTCTGAGCAACACATACATGACATTGTTCCCAACATGATTTTACGTGCGCTGATAGATCAATGTTAAAGTTCATTTCTGATACATAGATTAATCACTGATGAATAGTAGGCTCTTTAGTTCATCACGGAACTATGTACTTGTTGGGAACATGTTCCTGTTTGCCCACACCAATTCTATTAACAGCAACGTTATAAATTTAAGTTAGCTATAGTATTACAAACTAGACAAAAGTAAGCATTAGTGTTCCTATTGGCCTTGACAAAAGAAAGACCAGCGTTCTCTCCATACAAAAGAAAGAACCAGAGTGACCTGTTCAGGTGGTTTTCAAGAGATTAAATGGTGGCGGGGTATACTAGGCTTTGAAAGTCTGAAATACGAAGATGTTGGATAACTTGAAAACTGTGGTCAATATTTAGCGCGCTCTAGTGGCCAAACGAAGAATGCTAGCGAGTTGGTTCTAGTCTTATTTTTAGGATATTTTTTTCAGCTTTATTTTATCTCTAGGATGCGTCGCTTCGGAGCTATAAGCTAAAAAACTGAAACAACTCCGATAATTTATGATTTATCGCCATTTTTATGGTGACATCTAGTCGTTAACTGGTTTTTCAGATTCAAAACCTCAAAAAACATAATATAGATCCGTCGAGAAAACGTCTTCAGCAATTATTTCCTGAATCGACTACTTTCCGTCATCAAATGACTGGACTATTGACTTTTTTGTTTTGTTTCTAGATCTCATTAAAAATGTACTTGGTCGGAGCGGCGATGGTGACACTGCCGATGCTGCTGCTGCTCATTTGGATGATGGTAAGAGTTATGCTTTGGTTGGCCAAATTGGTGGTGGTTTGGGTACAAGTCCAATGATCGATGGTGGCGGTATTGGTGGCTATGGTCGTCCTGGCGAAGGTGCTGCTGGTTTGGGTGGTGGTTCTATGAGTAATGGTTGGGGTGATGGTCAAATAGTGGTCGTCAGGGTGACGGTCCAATAGATGGTGATGGTTGGGGTGGTGATGTGTTAAATAGTGGTTGTCGTGATAGGTAGGATGTTGGTGGTCGTCTAATGAGGGGTGTTGGGGGTATTGGTGGCTATGGTGGTCATGGCCAATGTGGTGCTGGTTTGGGTGGGGATCCAATGAGTAATGGTTTGGGTGGAGGTCAAATGTGGGGTGGTATGTATGGTGGTCAAATTGGGGACAAAGGCAGTGGATGACCGCCTATGTATGGTATTGACCAAGATAGTTATGCTTTAGGTGGTGGTCTACGTGGTTTTTGAATTGATGAAAACTCTCAAGAAATTCCTCGCCACGAATGTGCACGCCATTCAATTTCTCGCCACGGAAGTGCACGCCATTTAAGTGCTTGCCATGCAAGACAGAATGCTCGACATGGGAGTTAGCAGCATTCAAGTCAGAGTGCTCGACATGGGAGTGCACGCGATGCAAGTCAGAGTGCTCGACATGGGAGTTTACGCCATTCAAGTCAGATTCTTCGACATTGGAGTGCATGCCAAGCAAGTCAGAGTGCTCGACATGCGAGTTAACGCCATTCAAGTCAGAGTGCTCGACATGGGAGTGCATGCCATGCAAGTCAGAGTGCTCGACATGGGAGTTTACGCCATTCAAGTCAGAGTGTTCGACATTGGAGTGCACGCCATGCAAGTCAGAGTGCTCGACATGGGAGTTAACGCCATTCAAGTCAGAGTGCTCGACATGGGAGTGCACGCCATGCAAGTCAGAGTGCTCGACATGGGAGTTCACGCCATTCAAGTCAGAGTGCTCGACATGGGAGTTCACGCCATTCAAGTCAGAGTGCTTGACATGGGAGTGCACGCCATGCAAGTCAGAGCGCTCGACATGGATTTCATGTCATTCAAGTCAGAGTGCTCGAAATGAGAGTTAACGCCATTCAAGTCAGAACGCTCGACATGGGAGTTCACGCCATTCAAGTTAGAGTGCTCGACATGGGAGTGCACGCCATGCAAGTCAGAGTGCTCGAAATGGGAGTGCATGCCATGCAAGTCACGGTGCTCTCCATGCAAGTGCACAACGTAGTGATGAAGATCAAGGCGACGACGACGACTCGGACGACGATGACAACGCTGACAACGGTTCTGATGCTACGAATGATGATGGTGTTAATATCTTGGAAGGTAATATTTTGTCATATATTCCGCGCTATTCCTTTAACCCAGAAACTGTTCACCTACGAGGCGCATCCAGAAAGTACGTTTTCCTATTTTTATAGGCCTATTTAGTATTTATATGCAAAACGTCATTGGCAACAGGTACAGCAATGTGTCAGCTATTTATCGACACAGGCACCAAACGAATGGAGGCACTTGTCATCACGTGGTACAAAAACATCGTTTATCCGGCCCTCATTTAACCGAATTTCCCGTTTATCGGTATTGATTTTGACTCCAAGAGCTGAACGTTTCATTCTTAAGCGCTTAGCATGTTTAATGCAGCGTGCAGAGCTACTTCTAACGGAGGGTAGGAGGCCCTTACTCTATAAGAACTAGATTTCCCAGTGAGTTCAGTTGAGCTACCCCTACCGGATGGTAATTTGTCAACCTATCAATGATATTATTGTATGTTTGAACAGATGAGCACTAACTGAGTGATCTGCCAGACAACGGGACTGTCGGCGCACGCAACTATCTTCCAGTTCAGCACTGAAATGGATACATGTACAGAATTGATTGGGTTTTGGAGAAAAGTCACATGCCACATTGTACTGTAATATATAATTATACAGACCTATATACTGTATACAGTATATATATTATTTTTTGTTACTATGATGTACATCATGTCAACCAGTGTCAATTTCATGGATTTTCTGAATTATTACATGTTCCCAATTGTCACCAAATAAACATTCATTTTCCCAATTTATTATCCATTTTGCAAACTTGTAACTGTATAATTCCTATTTCTTTTAGCTATTTTATGTTTTGTTAACTTCTTGTGAACCAGGAAGACCTTTACTATGCTACTGTTTTGAGAAGTATATCACATTCCTTCCACCTAATCTCAAATTAATGTTAGTCAAATGTTATTGGTACGCCACTGTACGGAAATAAAGAAGGTCCTGGGTATTGGGCCTTTTACACTATGTAACAAACATGTTAACTGTCCTTGTGTTGAAAGTGTTATTTCCCGATTGTTTATGCCCCAAAAGTACGGAAAATGGCCATGATGTTCCATAACGTTTGCTTTGCTCATTTGGAAAAGCAACACACTTTTAAATATATGCTGGTACTTGTTTTACTACGATCCATGCATTTTAATTGCTTTCAACCTAATCTTTCTCTTTCTTTGTGTCTTTGCTAGTTATGATTAAAAGAAGTGGCAAAATAAATGAAAATACGTTAATGTCACAAATATCAATGTCCTACTCACAAAAGAAAAGTTTTACATGAATAATGATGTTTTTCCTACCTTTTCAGACATAATCAATTAGAAAATAGCATTTACTTTCCAAGGACAAAAAATGTTTTACCTAGTGTTATCCTCCATTTTAGGTTTCCTATACTCTTAAAATTTATCATTAAACGCTTACCTAGTGGACCATTATTTCTAACACCAATAATTATCTTTTTAAAAAATGTTCTACTCACACGCCCATGTGCTGAAATTAGTTTTTTTTATAAAGAAATTCTAACATTAATATAGAAAGCTTTCCAATCGGTCAAAAATTCAAAAGCAAAAGCAGAAATCAAACACAAATATGGCACAAAGCAATATCAAAAACAAAAGCAAAAGCAGGAAACAAACACAAAAAAGCACAAAGAAAAATTGAAAAACAAAATCAAAAGCAGAAAACTAACACCATAAACACAGCAAAGTTCAAAAACAAAAGCAAAAAACAAACACTAGATTATCACACAGCAAGATTCAAAAACAAAAACAAAAGCAAAAGCAAACACAAAAAAATCACAAAGCAAAATTCAAAAACAAAAGTAAAAGACAAACAAACAAAAAAAAAGGAAAATTCAGAAACAAAGGCAAAAGCAGAAAACAAACACAAAACCAAAAGCACAAAGCAAAAATCAAAGGAAAAAACAAAAATAGGCGGAAAAGCAAGCATTTAAACACCCTAACCAGAAAGAAAAATTACATGAGATATTTATCACTAAATTATCACACTCTTATATTTAAAAAAATGGGGTGGGGTTTATAATTGGGTGACATGTTCTGATCATCATGCGATTATCATAATCAGATCATAAGTGAACAGGATCTGATGTTGATCACATGACGATCGAAGCATGTCATCCAATTAAATAACCCACCCCAACATTTTTGTATAAAAAACTAGCTGTAACCGGCATGCGTTACAATGCCAATCAAAGAAAGGTTTGGCGTTGTAACTTTGTTTATTGAAGTGCTTTTGGATTCCCAATATTTATTTATTTTCCGTTAACCACCTCTAAACTATTGTAAAATTGATTTACTATCTCAAAAAATCATGGGAGCGTGCTCAACAACTCACCAAAGTTTCATAGTAATGAAATGAATGGTATATGAACGCATACGGGACTTTGTTGAAACGATTCGAGCGCCGTCACCCATTTGTTGAATATACTCGTACGCTTCCTAGTTTAAATGGATTTACTAAGTCGAACACCTTCCCTGGCGTGTACACGACAACTCATGAACGTTTCATTGCAATCGGATGAATGGCATATGAACGTATACGGGATTTTGTTTAAACGGTTCACGCACCTTCACTAATTTGTTGAATCTTCTTGGGCGCCACCCATTGAAAAACGGAGTTACTAATTCATGCACCTACGCAGGACTGTACTCAACTCACCAACGTTTAATCACAATCGGATGAATGGTATATGAGCGCATACGGGACTTGGTTGAAAAGATTCACGCGCTGTCGCTCATTAGTTGAATCTACTCGTGCGCTACCAATTGTAAAATGGATTTACTAAATCAGAAAATCTTTCCGGGAGTGGAAAGAACGTTTCTGTAAATTTCATTGCAGTCGCATGAATGGTATATGAACGCATACGATTTTTTAACGATACGCGCGCCGTTACTCATTTGTTGAATCTACTCGTGCGCTATCTATTGTAAAAAGTATTTACTAAGTCAGAAACCTTTCCTGGAGTGTGCACAACAATTCAACCAAAGATTCATAGCAATCGCATGAATGGTATTTGAACGCTACGGGACTTCATTTAAGCGACTCGCGTGCCGTCGATCATTTGTTGAATCTACTTGTGCGATACCTATTTTGAAGTGGATGTACTAAGCCAGAAACCTTCCTTGAAGTGTACACATCATCTCACCCAAGTTTCATCGCTATCGGACGAATGGTATATGAACGCATATGGGACTTTGTTGAAACGCTTCGCATGTCTTCGCTCATTTGTTGAATCTACTTGTGCGCTACCTATTGTAAAATGGACTTACTAAGCCTGAAACTTTCCCTGGAGTGTACACAGCAACTCACCCAAGTTTAGTCGCTATCGGACGAATGGTATATGAACGCATACGGGACAATGTTGAAACACTTCGCGCTACGTCGGTCATTTGTTTACTCTAGTTGTGCGATACCTATTGTAAAGTGGATTTACCAACCCAGAAAGCTTCCCTGAAGTGTACACAACCTCTCACCCAAGTTTCATCGCTATCGGACGAATGGTATGTGAACGCATACAGGACTTTATTGAATCGTTTCGCCCGTCGTCGCTCATTTGTTGAATCTACTCCTGCGCTACATATTTTTAAGTGGATTTACTAAGCCTGAAACCTTTCCTGAAGTGTACACTACAACTCACCCAATTTTAGTCGCTAACGGACGAATGGTATGTGAACGCATACAGGACTTTGTTGAAACGCTTCGCCCGTCGTCGCCCATTTGTTGAATCTACTCGCGTGCTACCTATTGTTAAGTGGATTTACTAAGCCAGAAACCATATCTGAAGTGTACAGAACATCTCTCCCAAGTTTCATCGCAATGGGATGAATGGTATATGAATGCATGTGGGACTTTCTTGAAACAAACGCACGCCATTTTGTTGAAGCTACTCGCGCGCCATCAATTGTATATAGGATTTACTACGCTTATAACTTTTCCAGGACTGTGCGCAACAACTCACCAAATTTTGATCGCAATCGGTTGAATTGTATATGAACGCATCGCCATTACGCATTTGTTTAAACTACTCGTGCGCTATCTATTTTGAAATGGATTAACTATGCCTATAAACCTCCCGGAAGTGTGTACAATAACTCATCAAAATGTCATCGCAATCGAATGAATGGTTCATGAACGCATAAAATACGAACAAACAGACATTCCTTTTTATATATAAGATATAATATTGTGTTATTTTAATGATACATATTCATTAACAATTAATATTGTAGCTTACAATCGGTCAACACTAAAATCATTCCCATCCCTGGAACATGTGAAAAATTAACTGAAATAAATAACATGTGATTAAGATTTAATTATACAGGGTGTAATTGATATGATGGAAGTCCGTTACACTGGTGATAGAAGAGACTATTCTAAGCTTCCTAGGTAAAAAAAAATTGTCACCTATCTTGAAATTGATAATTAATCATGAAAAAGTCAATGTTTTTAGTTTTTTCAGAAACTAATCAGGCAGAAAGTGGTGCGGCAGGCTGGGGGAAAGGAGGCGGAGCCAGGTGTGACGACACGCCGAGGGGATGTGGTTACGTAATCGGAGCATTGACCTTACCGGTTGACTTGAGGGGTGGTAGGCTATCGGCTGTTATGAGGATACGCGCTACCGTCTCGTAAGGAAATGTGCATTGCCGTTGTTCTTGTTGTTGTTGTTGACAACGCACGCAATGGCTTGGGACGTTAGAACCGGTAGTATTGTGTAGCCTACTTTGTAAGTGTTCATGTACAAAATAATTTCGATACTCAGCCCTGGTGTATCATTGGCGTCCGTGTCGGACCTTCTGTTGACT
Source organism: Meconema thalassinum (assembly GCA_946902985.2). Taxonomy (NCBI): domain Eukaryota; kingdom Metazoa; phylum Arthropoda; class Insecta; order Orthoptera; family Tettigoniidae; genus Meconema; species Meconema thalassinum. Next base: position 182,718,428 of record OX336395.1, read on the forward strand.
AGTTTCTGTAAATACTAAAAACATTCACTTAATGAAATACAGTGTGACTAAATTCCGACATCCCGTAGTCTGTTCAGAACTAGGCATTTAAGAAGGAAGTAAAATACTTGATGTTTTGTTTGAGAGGCTTGGCGATTTTGGTCATTTAGCCCCATGTAGCTAGGTGTGGGTAGAATTTGTGTGATAACCTGTGTTTTTGTGGTTTCTGTAGTAATGTGGGTATTTGTAATTCAGGTGAGGATTCGGAAGAAGGCGCCGGACCTGTGGTGTTGCCTCTCACCCGGAGGCCCTGGGTTCTTTTCCCGGCTCCATCAGGGATATTAGAAACTGACGTGAGGGCTGGAACGTTGTGCACTAAGCCTCGTGAGGGCAATTGAGTAGCTGTCTGACAGTGAGGCAGTGCCCCAGTCAGGAAAATCAAGATTAATGGCCGAGGGGACCCGATGAACTGACCACGCGTCACCCTAATATCTGCAGGACAATTGGCTGGGCAGCGGTCGCATGGTAGGCCTAGGCCCTTCAAGGGCTGCACTGCCAGCGGTTATGGTTATTGAGAAGAAGGCGGCCGTGGCCTTAAGTTAGGAACAATCCCGGCATTTGCCTGGGGGTAGAAGTGGGAACCCATGGAAAACTACTTCCAAGATTTAATACTAGTACGGTACAACATGTACATATTGTGAAATGTCCCATCCCATCTCCAGCCCTGGGGGTGGCCATAAACTGGAGAAGGGGGGGGGGGTTGATTTATTGGTCAATCAACAATGTACATACATATAAAATACACGAAAATGAAAATAAAATACAAATACATTGTTGTAATACAGTGTTATAATAATAATAGGCTAATAATAATAATAGTCTAATAATAATAATAAGAGTCAGCATGTGTTGTTCGGGTGGTAGAATGGTAACCTTCCCGAGGGTGCGATCTACGTTCAGCCATGTAGTAAATGAATGGGATCTAATACGATCATGTCCATGGATTTCATGGCACATACAAGAAATCCTACGTACATTAAAGTCTGGCAACTCGGCGTACCAAAAAGAAACATAAAAGAAGTTAGTGTGTCTAAAAGCCTATTATTACTATTATTAGTAGTATTAATATTTTTATTACAGTTGTTGCACTATCTTCACACAAAGATAGACCAACAGTTCCTTGAATTAATTTACCAAATCTTTAGGATTTCTATTTTCTATGCATAGTCCATGAAGCTGGCAAAATCCTAGACAGATCACTACTGTCGACCAAAGTATTATGTGTACTCGAGTTTGAAGGTTGTTTGTGAAGTAACCAATAGACCTACATAAAATCCAATAACATCATCATTTTCGTTAACTGATGTAGGTTTGGAATTTTTAATTTATATTTTAATATTTTTTGTCGCAGTTGGAACACAAAAAGTGCACGTTTTTAAGCGTGTTTCAACCATGCGTCACATTTAAGAATTATTATCTCAAAAATCCGTTATCAGATCGAATCCAAATTTTAACACAATATACATTGGAATGTTGTATAATTGGTTTAATAATTTCAAAATTTAGCGTGTCTAAGAAAAAAGTTGTTATCATTTTTGTAAGGTAACTTTTTCTCGGCTCGGGGTGGTTGGAAAATGTAGTTCTTGATTGCGATGTAATCCTTATACATCAAAAAGTTATGCTGTATGACTGTGAAATACGTAAATTAACTCACTTATTTTATATCGGTTTGTATTTGTAGGCGGAAATAACACATCTTTCACCAGCTACTCGCTCCGTGAAAGCTGTACAGCGTTGCTGTGATGGAGCCCATCACTTCCGAGCGAGGCACGCCATGATGCGTGATGGGCTCCATTTCGGCAACGCTGTACAGCTTTTCCGGAAGCGGGTAGCTGGTGAACGATGTGTTATTTCCGCCTACACATACAAACCGATATAAAATAAGTTAGTTAATTTACGTATTTCGCAGTCATACAGCATAACTTTTTGATGTATAAGGATTACATCGCAACCAAGAACTACATTTTCCAACCACCCCGAGCCGAGAAAAAGTTACCTTACAAAATTGATAACAACTTTTTTTCTTGGACACGCAAAATTTTCAAATTAATAAACCAGTTATACAACATTCCAATGTATATTGTGTTAAAATTTGGATTCGATCTGATGATGGGTTTTTGAGATAATAATTCTTAAATGTGACGCATGGTTGAAACACGCTTTAAAACGTGCACTTTTTGTGTTCCAACTGCGACAAATAATATTCAAATATAAAGTAAAAATTCCAAACCTACATGAGTTAACGTGCAATAGAACGACGAAAATGATGATGTTATTGGATTTTATATAGGTCTATTGGTTACTTCACAAACAACCTTCAAACTCGAGTGCACATAATACTTTGGTCGACAGTAGTCATGTAGCCACTCCTCATGAAGGTGTGAGACAGCTCTTCATAGGCTTGGTTTGTGTATTTCAATGTCATTGGCAGACAATACGAGGAGGTCACTCAACTTCAGACTCTTGTCAACATGCCTTAGCGCGGGGGGGGGGGGGGGGGGGAGGGTGACGGGGAGAAGTCTGCTGTGCTGCTGAGGGGAACGAAGTGAAAGCCCGTTTCCAAGACATTGACCGACGAATTTTGTGATTTAATTCCACCTACACTAATTAAGATCCAACTTAATTTCATGAAGATATTTGCTTAGAATAGTCTCTGCTATCACCAGTGTAAAGGACTTCCATCATATCAAATACACCCTGTATATTGTTACAGGATCCGATGATGCTCGTGAATCATGTCATCTGTTAGTTTTCTTCTTATTTTCTTATTCAACAGTCCGTAACAATATAAATCTTAATCACATGTAATATATTCCAGGTTATTTTTCACATATCCCAGTAATTGGATTGATTGTGTAGATCGACTGAAGGCTAAAATACAGAGCAAATTAGTCAAAATAAAATAAAAAAATAAAAAACAAAACAAAATTAGTCAAAATTAATAAAACTCAAAAAAAAAAACAATCAAAACTAGTCAAATTTTTCAAAAAAGCTCAGAATGTGGAAAAACGAAATATCTTTTAATATAAAAACAAATAAATCAAAATTAGTCAAAATTAAAAAAAAAACATTCAAATAGTTCCAAAAACACAAAAAAAAACATTCGTAAAAATCAAAAAAGACAATCACAATTAGTGAAAATTAGTGGAATATAGCTCAAGAATTCAAAATATATATATTAGTAATTGAAAAAAAAAACCTCAAAAACAGTCTTCATTTTGCTAGCCTAGAGAGTGTAATAAAAGATGGCGTATGTGGTATTTATTTTCATTTTAGAATGGTAGTCGACCGAAGATGGATTTCGAAGCAAGAGATAGATTGAACGTGAATTAGAAAAAGGTAGGGGGCTACAGTGGCCACTTTAAGTTGCCACGCCAATGAGGCGATAAATGGTTTACAAAGTGTTGGCAGTAACTACACATTCACAACTCATTTGATGTGGTTAAGTTGCCTCTTAAGTTAGGCAGAATAGAAGGATTGAATAGCCAAGATTAAGAACGTAATAAAAATACACTAAGAGTTCGTAAAAAGGCTAAGCAATGATTGGAAAGAGCGTAAAATACAAGAATTTAATTGCTCCTTAAAAGTTGGGCGAAGCAGCCTTGAACAAGAAATCCCATTTACAACGAATGGGTAAAAAGAAGGCTTAAACATTTATAAGTTTGGCTTAAAAGGTGGCTGCATATACCACTCGAATATGTATACAGACTTTACTTAATTGTCAATTCAAAAAAAGGGAGGTCACTTCTGTGAAGCCTCAAATTTACAAGAAAACAAATATACAAAGGTTATTTACTTAAATTTAAATATTAGTAAATGGAAAAAGAAGAATGGGGTTTGTTTTGAATTTGTTTGGTTGTGTGGTTTGGTTACCCAACACATATGGTTTGCACTGAAAACCAATATATCGAAACACACGGAAAAGTCACTATTGAGTTTTAAATTGTTTGTTCTGATTCGGTAATTAGCAGTAATTCAATGTTATTGAGTTTTTGATGCGGTTGCCAATGTAACATTGTGCAATTCAATGTCTATTGCATGATTCGAAATGTCACGAGTTGCAAGTAGTGTTATATGGGGCTAGTAGAAAAATCCCTCGAGCAAAGCTTGACTTTCCAAATGCTACAGGCTTAATAGCATAATTCCCACGTTGGGAGAATAAGTAGCCCCTTTTTGACAGATATAGTATTGGAAAGTTTTCATGACAAATCAAATTGCTGGCTTACTTAAGATTTGGCAAAGCAATGTAACATTTCCCTCGTTGGAGACCGTTAGCGTTTACACCAGAATGCAAAGTTCAAATTTTGCCGAAAACGTTTATTTAAAGTGATCAGATTAAGAAATTGACACAGGCTACGTAAAATTGGTTGATAAAACACTGAGTTATGTACTTATCTACATGTACTTATGCGCATCTTGGTGATGTAGATTGCTTGGCCAGCCGTTATAAAACTTTTCAATCATGGTGACTATTTGAAATTTTAACACGTCGTTGAGATGTATAGACACCCCTTCGGCAGGAGAGACCTTTAGTCCGGTCGGAGCACTTAGCGTAGAATGAAAGAGTATTCCAAGTGTGTAATCGTGCGGTAGCAGAGGCGGAAAAGGGGGGATGAGAAGGGTGGAACATACAGGCAACGTTACAAACATGAAGTATTATAGTTAAGCAAATTTCTTCTTTGAGAAGGAAGATCTTGAAGACAAGAAGTAGACAGCAACGACGTCTGTTGTGGTAACAGAGGACTAACTATTATAGCTAGCCGGTGAGTAGTTCGATACTCTGATCTCTGGCAATCGTACTGATGTCAAGGCATAACGCTATATGACGTGACAGGTAGATATTCGGCGACATGAGCTGCATATATGAAGTAAGTAATTTTCTGGAATCAGACTAAAGACAGAATAAGGAAATGCATACAGAAAAAACAGAAATACAAATGGAGTCTCTGTTGGTGTGTGCAAAGAAGGCCACCCGCAACCCCAACCTTCTGACCCTACGTATCCACGACCACCGCCTTCACACTTCACCATCACTACGCTACCTGGGCGTCATCTTTGACGAGCACTTCACCCTTCGTCCACATCTACGCGCACTCACGTCTTCTGCTCAGAAGCGCTCTCGCCTCATCACCAAGCTGATCGGCACCTCTTGGGGGCTGCATGCCTCAACAGTGTTCTATACATACAAGACCCTCATCCGCTCTTACGTCACATATGGGCATGTGGTCTGGGCCGGCTGCGCCGCCATCTACTTGCGCCCCCTGATAACCATGGAACGGCGAATCGCCCGCATAGCCCCTCGCCTCTCCCCAATACACCATAGCGAGGACCTCTACCGTCTAATGCTATTACCCCCCCGTTACGACCTACATCCACCTACATCCTCACCCCTGCCCCGGACAAAAAGTCCCCTGCACAAAAAGAAAACTAAACATCACCTCACCATCAATACATCCATACATACTCACATCTTCTTCCAACAGCTTATATTTCTTTTCTCTCTATTTTCTTTTCCATTCTTTTCTCTTCTCTCACGGCGTGGTGGCTCAGCGGTCTAGCTGTATGCCTCTCACCAAGGTGGTCCGGGTTCGATTCCCGGTCAATGCATGTGAGATTTTCAAAGTGAAATGCCATGTCCTGTGGTTCGGATTCCACGTAAAAAGGAGGTCCCGTGGCTCATGATCTCGAGATTAACGGTCACGTTAAACTACAAGCTTGCTTTGCTTTTTTCTCTTCTCTCTCTTTTCTACAACACCGCTCCATTTCTCAGCTCCACCAAAGTCATCCATCACCCCCATCTCAACAAACAATATCATCCTTTTCTATCATCGCATTCATTCCAAAATCATTACAACATCAATTACCAAATCTCAGCACCCACACTCCCACAAACGCACCTTCTCATCTCATCACATACCATCTTCAAGCACTCCCACATACTGTACATGCGATCAACTCGTCGTAAACGCCATTCTTTCTCCACTTCTCTCACCCCCGCTTCTCATCTCCACATGCTCCACCAATTACTCCCATCTCATAATACATAATCATCCACTTATCAACAAAAAAAAAAAAGGAAAAAAACTATCTTTCTAACTTTCGAACCTCATAACCCACGTTAACTTCCATATTTATAAAATCACAAAAAAAAATCAAATCTCTTACAAAACCATAAAAATTAAAATCTTTAAATTCAAAATCTAACGCCACAACCTACAATAGTACAATGCATAAAAGAGCAATTTTTCGTCAAACACCTACATTTCAAAACTTCAATCTTAGCCAAGAGGTCATATCATTTCTCCTTCTCCAACTTACACAATTCACCACCACCCTTCTCCTATAACTCTCAACCACCCAATCAATCCCCTCCTCTCGCCCAAGAGATGGTGCGGCCATCTATAGGGGCCCACCCACCCTCGTTGGGTGGGAATAAAATGACCCTTTATTATTATTATTAATGTGGGCTGGGACGTTGGTTCATTCGCTAGCCAGCTTCTGAGCAAGACAGCAGCTACTGCGCAGAGCTCCCGCCACGATCAGCGAATACTTCGAGGATCGATGCAAATTGATGGTCCACCTTTCGGCGAGGCTCCGACTCATCGATACCATCTAACCATATCAACCAATAACCAAATCCCTTCCCTTCCTGCATTATTCAAGCAACAATACCTTTTTCCAATGCGGATATGAAGGCTCTCAATCTAAGACCTCATGATGCCCAAGATCGTGCAAAATGGCGAGCCAAGACCAAAACAGCGGACCCTGCAGCAGCGGGAAAACGCTAGGAAGAAGAAGAAGAAGAATACCTTTTTCCAACCGTTACCCATTTTCGTCCGCAACCAAGCTTATAGCCCACCCTCAGACCATTCCAAATCAAGAAAATCCTTTCATCCAGAGTTGCCGCCAAAAATACTCATCTCTTCTCACCCCCAGCAGCCTATAATTAATTAATAACTAGTTATTAATTATTAAATTTAATTTAAACCAGCGCGTTCAGTGTCGCGGCCCATCCGCTTAATAACTGGAAACCCTGAACGACTGGTATTTCTTGGGCGAAGCCGAAATCTACGTTCCCCTAAGATCTGCCAAGCATTTGACCAAATCATCCATTCCTTACACATACATTAAGCTACATCACTTCACAGAGATGAACTCTAAGCGCAGACACAATCCTGAAGTGTACGATCTGGCCTGGGATACCTTCAGGGACACACGCTCATTTACACGCAAAAACTGGGTTCTGGAAATGGATACGTCAGAACAGCTTTATGCTGACAATCCAAAAACATATCTTCCTGAATGGAGCATTATGATTATGATCCGCCCTCCACGCAATCTTCATCCCATCACACTAAGACAATCTGCCACACACTTGCTCCCCATTCCAGGATCATAGGATGCATTGAGGAGACTTGTCAACATTACGTTACAATCATCCCAACGCACGAGAAACATCTTGCCACCCTGAGCGCAGCGCTCCATTAACACTCAGCCATTCCCCCGTACGTTTGGTTGAGTCCATACCCAGAAGATCCTAAACATAAGCACACTCAAACTGAACTCCAGGAGACCAGTGAGTTGAAATCCACTCAGACCATCCCAATCCCGCCACCTAGGCCCAAGTTCACCTCAGTCAAACATACTCAAACAACTGATACACTTGAAATCACTCCAACAGTTGAAATCTCTGGCCCCTGAAAAACACACTACCGAAAAACCAAAGCGCAAACATAAATGTACTCAAATTAACAGCCCTATCACTCTGCCTAACGAACATGATCATGAAGGCTCTCGAACAGTTCAGAACATAGCTCCCTCACATGCAGTTGCTTCTTCCTCAAAGAGCGACGCTATACCTGGCCCTCAGCCCCTCCCTCCCCAATCTAAACCCACAAAAACACTGGCACCGCGGCGCCCTCCTCCATGACCGCATCCAACACTAATTATACAATGCTTCAATTGCCAACGCTTGCACCATACTGCCAGGGCCGGAATTAAGAGTATGCCGCCTATAGGCTTAAGTCCATTTGCCGCCCCCTCATATTTGCTTAATACATTTGTTCTGTACAACAAAAGGATAGAGTTCATTGGCGTTTCCGTCTTTTTTAAACATAAAGTTTATTTAGTTTAGATAAAACTATACATTTAATGGCTTACATAATAAATGTTATAATGAAATTAGTTATCTATTTGTTTTTTTACTTCTTTTAAGATTCGTTAAAAAATGAAATGGGTAACGAACTTAATTAATTAATTTGTTCTTGGAGATCAGTGATCACTATTTTACACATATTTTCATAGTTTAGGCCTAATGTTAATGACTATCTTGTGCGTAATTGAAGAACTGTGTTGAATTCGGATTAAGTTGTCCTACATGGTGAAATGAAATTGCACAAAATGTAGTTAATTACCGGTTTATTTGTTGAAAAATATACAAACTTCTCAACAACAAATAAAACACCCCACGTAATCTTCGTGTTCAAATTTACATAGCTTTCTTACGAGATTTCTTAATGGCAAGCTCGTTACTAATGTCCTTATATGAAAGTTATTTTGTTGTATTTGTCTCAATACAAAGTAATGAAAGTGAGTTTAACCGTATTTCAGAAATACTAGTTCGCAGATAGTTCTTAACTCTTCTGAGGCAGGAAGAACTGTATAAGGACTAAAACATAATTTTAAGTAACTTCTATTCTTAAATTCGTACGGAACGTCTGAAATACTTCATTTTAGCTTTTGAATGAATTGCCAAACTGCCGACCCTGAAAATTTGCCGCTCTAGGCTGCAGCCTACTTGGCCTATTTAGTTATACGACCCTGCATACTGCAAGAGATTGCAAGAAGGAAGCCCGGTGCAATCGGTGTGGCAGTAAACACCGACATACAGACTGCGTGATGCCAAAGGATTCTCCCACATGTATAAATTTTGGAGGCAAGAACGCAGCTTCATTCCCAGGTTGAAAGTACCTTAAAAACGACATCAAACACCGGTAATTGAAGCACAAGCAACATACCAAACATATCCCCTCCCTACTCTCCCTGCAACTAACACCCCCTCAAGCACCTCACGCCAATGCACTTACAGAACTGCTGAGTCTACTACAGCAACTCTCAGCCATCTCCATGCAAACACACCCAACTTCACGGGGCAAACTCTTAACACATGACATTGGCACCGTGGTTTAATCTGCCTGGGGAGTAAAGGCCATCCCAGCTCGTCCGGGATGATGAACCACGGACAGGGAAGCCAAATTACTCAAAACATCTTTCGAACAATAGAAAACTCGAACCCAGTACACGACAGGAAGACCGGTCGAGCGCGGTCAGCCGCCAATGACTGACCTGCTTCTCGGCCGATATATTGAGCCCGTATCCGCTCATGTATTCAAGATTTCTTTGAGAGCATACTCACTCCACATGCTCGGTTCGATAGAACGCACTCGGAAGCTTCCTCATGATTATTACGCTATTTTGACTTCGGCGAGGACAGCTTATTTTCTTCCTGGAGATATTTTACATACAATTCTGATACCACATATCTCAGGAACATGCCACATATAATTCTGCTTAATTTACCACTCATCTATGCCTTTAGAATTGGTAAATAATATTATGGTTATGGTATTTACACCGCAGACATGCGGGGATGTATGTAATTAATCGCTCAATGACTGAACAACTTCCTTGGAATCAGGAAGCAGTTTATGGCTGCATCACACCGTTTTGATAGTCCACTGTGGCTAGACGTGTCGTGTAATTGTCCGTCTGATTGACGAAGGCCACGTTTTGGCGTAAGTGAATACCCCATAAGTGGGAGGAAATTATCTACAGCCATCGTGCTGAGTGCATCGCAATATTACAGCGAACAGTATTTATTTTGGCCGTGTAAGGCTTGTGAAACGTTATTTGGCAAATTAAATTTCTTTCGAGTGAAATTAACATTTTTCACATACCACGAGGACCGTGAACACGTTGTCTGAAGTCAGACGAAATATTCAGGCTACTGTAAATTATAACAATCTAGTGAAAGCCACAAACGAAACGAATCATGGCAATGTTACGCACCACACATGTTCATTTGAGATTGCTAAGATTTTCACTGATATTTGACAGTGTAGATTCTGTGAGAGATACCACGAGTTTCGCAAATTCTGTGGCAGGAAACCAGAGCCATTTTTATAACCACCTGCAATAGTGTAAAGTCAGTGAGAGCATTTTGTACAACGTAAAAATTGTAGTATCTGCGAAATTAATTGCCACCATGCAGTGTGAAACGTACCACGTGATAAACGTATTCTACCGTCTACGTGTGAACGTCCAGATGGAGTAACTCCTTTATGATGAGGGGAGATCCGACGAAATAACCCAGCTATGACGGGAAGAAGGAAGAAGAGGACAGGTTAGGACCCTTGCCTTACCTATAAATATGCCAGGAGAAATGGAGGCATATTACCCGTTCCAACGTGAACTTTGGAATGTGAGCAACATGGAATAGTAACCGTGAGTCCTGTATCTTCATCATTGTACAAGGTTTGTCCAGGAAGATGTAATTTGAAGTATTTTTAGCCGAAACTATGATAGTAGACCACTCAGGTGGGATTAGATTATGCCTTTTCTTCTTTGGCACTGGGGCAATCTTTCGTTAGACACCAATCCCGTGTTATATACGGCAGGTGCACATTTACTTGCATAGTTTTCAGTGTATAATAGTCCAGCCAGGTGAAGGCTGAATTTATGTCATGTAAAGGACATCTTGAACCAGAAGATGTAGACTTCTGATATAATTTGGGTACACCCTATACTGTAGGCCCCTTCTTTTGATTTTCAAAAGTATTATTAGCGTATCGTTTTTCAGTCGACAGATACTAAAACATTTTTTGTACTCTTTAGTTGACATTTTTGTGAGTACTATTTACCACGATAAGTTCCCGGGAGGAACGAACTCATGCCCAATAAGATTGGTGGGGACATGAGGTTAAATCTACGAGCGTATCATTTCAAAACATCATCGCAGAGGTTAGATGTTGTTAATATTGTTTAAGAATGTGCCGAGCAATGCACAGAAAAACACGTGTTCAATGAATGGATGAGTGACATATCTGTCACTTCAGTGCAGTTAAGCTGCAGAAGTTTATAGCCTTTTATTTAATCTTCTTTGACATTTTTGCAACGTTACATTATTTGAAAGGGTAACACACAGTAATAGACACAATTAGGAAAGTGATAATCAATTTCAACCCAATCTGCAGAACACACCAGGACTGTATTATGTGTTTCTGTCAGATGAACTGTACAGTTTTTGTGATACGATATGAATGAAGCTAAGCAATACTCAATGCTGTATAGAGCGTATTTGACTCGCTAGATGCTAGCAGTAGGAACCTGTTATTACCCAGAATTCAGTGGGAGACGACTTTTATTGACTTTTATACTGCTAATTTACGTCACAATCATATGGGATGTGAAGGTCAGTGTCATCAATTACATAACCTTGCTTTGGAAACCAGCTACGCGAGCTGTGAACATCTGATATTTGTTTACCACTATAACACGAATTCCTTATATATTTGAGCTGATGAAAGTAAATCATCTAGCGAGCTGTAATAAAGGTTTAATACACATGTTAATTGACCCAGTTTCTGTATCATGTCATGCTAGCTAATGTTATTTTTGTGTCTGTGAACACATTGTTGTAAGAAGGTAGGATGGATTAATGTCTCCTTACGATTGTGGGTTTATTCCGGCGTCAATTTGAGCTGCGCCCTAGAAGACCGATGATATTTGCGTGCAAATGGAGTAAGACTCGCTAACCTGTGTTATTGTTGCTTGAGCTGTTTCTTAGCTCAGAGCATTGTGTTGTTGACTTTTAGAAGTCAAGTTCTTCGAGTGAATCTCAGGTGAGATCACATGCAGCTGACGACTGATGTCCTAAACTAAACCATCTAATACATTATATAAACCGTGATTATAAATCACATGCATAATTATCCTAAACCGACGGATTAATTCATTAAATAATTACAGTCCAGTAAATGTGTGACCATTTGCTTCTTGTTGATTTCGACACCGTGATTCTGCATCATTTCCAGTGGGAGATGACAATTTAAATGAGCTGACATTTTTTTTCGACGACATGAATCTCCGGGACCAGTAGTTCGTTCCTTATAGCCCGCGTGATTCAAAACTTGTAAGTCGCAGTGATAATTGCGCATTGCTAACCTAATTCACACGCATGAGATGACGACTGAGTACAAACGGTATCTCAGTTCGCGAAGGCAGCCTTGTTCATTGACTATTTCCTAGTGTATTCTCCCTATTGTACCCTGTTAGTCATAAGAGTGTGTTATGCAATGTTTTTTTTATAGTCTGTGGTCAACTATCATTTAGCTTTTGTAATAAGTATTTGGTTACGACGCGTCTCGTTGTAATATTTTTATTCACGTCAGGATTTAGACAGATATTAAATGTAATTGTAAAACTGGAAGTGGTACCATCCTAACCTAGGGATTGGTTTAGCTTGATGTTAAATGTAACTTGTACCGAGTCATTTGCTTGTAACTTTGCTTCGCGTTAGTTTTATATCGTACCACACGCCTAGCTTAGTTGTTGCTTTTGTTTTATGTAATTAGGACTTCTCGAGGGTTACAGTACTTAACTTCACTTTAGGGATTGGCTCATTATTGTAATTAGATCAACGGATTAGCCGATTTTAACACTCAGAAGTAGTTTAGGGGCCTTTTTATGAATAAATCATGCACGAAATGTTACTTAAGACTGGTTCTCTTTATTGTTAGCTTTGTGTTTGCAGATGTATTTCTTTGGGCGTCTATGACAAGTCTTCCGTGCAAAATGACCCAGATGCACTGGACCAACCCTCTCGTGTTATGCAAGCCCTTAAAGAAATGCACCCGATCCTCTCAGGTTGTGGGTTCGAAGGATGGGGTCGTTCGAATTAACATTTCTTTCGGCGGATGGTACCCGGATAACCTCCTCTAACGGGCTCAATATAGAGCATAAATTACACTCAGTTCGCATAACAACCACTGAAATACAGCTAAAATAAACCAAGAATCAATAATTACGCTCCAAAGGAGCCAGGCACTGCCAGGCTCTGATTGGCAGATCCAAGACCCGAGCAGTCAATCAGAGCAGATAGCTTTAAAACTTCAAAATTCAAACTCCCCACTGAAGAACTATACTTTACTAAACAATAACTCAGTCAGACAACTCATTACATTGATTTTACTCGTCCTGCGACATCGCGGGGTACCTGCCAGTGGGGTTGGCCACGGCCGACTTACTCGGGATGGTGCCCAGTGGGTCGTGGGTTCCATTGAAATATCACGCATTCAACACATACCGCCAATCCATTTTCATAAACATTTTTCCCCAAATCGAAGCGAGGATTATTTAAAAAAACTATTATTTCAATCAAAAACCTACTATAGGTCTGTTTCTCCTTTCATACTTAAAAAACAACCCACTAGCGGTCTCTCTTACTTCCTAAAAAATTAATTTAAATACTAAACAGATTCAGATCTTTTTACATTATTATATTAATATTATCAAGCTGAAGCTACGTCTGTAAATGACTATTATACCATCCACACCATGGCGAGCGGCGATGATAAATAACTATGCTCCATCTAGCATAATAAGCAAACATCATCCCAAACTGAAGTGAAATAAAGAGTGAAGTTGTGACAGTCAATAGCTAAGTCAAATCACGAAATAACTAAATCCCATAAGTCATTATGCGAACATTAAGTCAGATTCCCCACTGCCAAACCCCTTAATCAAGTCTAAATTCAATAGTAATAACATTTTTTTTTTATATTAAACACTCCAGAAAAAAATATTTATTAATCGAAACATATTTTTAGCGTAAATTAGATTCAAATCCAGTCAGAGGAGCGCTTGACGCATTGGTACCTGACGCATTACACAGCCGCAGTCGCTCACTTCGCGAGCCGACCGCTACTATATCATTTCAGACTAGTGGGGGCCAGGACACCAACAGGGAGGAGAAAAGCCGATCATGACGCGAGTGGCAAAGGTGAAATCACTGATATAGACCTAACAATATGACCATTGGCAGTGAAAACCTTCACAACTTGGATTTTTCCGTCACGTCCAGGGTGACAATCGGTAACCCTGCCCAAGATCCACACCAGCGGGGGAATAGATTCGTGTAGAAGGACTAGGTCTCCCACCTTGATGTTGGGATTAGAGAGGAGCCACTTCTGCTTTCTCTGGAGCGAAGTTAGATACTCCAACCTTCATCGTTTCCAGAAACAATTACATAAAGCTTCAATTTGACGCCAGAGTACAGGAACACCCACATCCCTACAAGAATCAAGCAAGGGAGGCAGAGCCATCAGAGAACAACCAATCAAGATATGACTAGGGGTTAAAGGAAGCAAGTCATCAGGGTCATTAGAAAGTGGGGTTAGAGGGCGAGATTTAACAACACCTTCGATTAGAATGGATAGCGAATTGAATTCTTCGTAGGTTAAAATGCGATTGCCTAAAACCTTTTCTAGATGTATTTTCGTTAGCCTGACGCAGTATTCCGGCATTTTGCTACTACTTGATTTGATGGTCAGTTTGACGTTATATTGATTTCCATTTTTATAATTCTTTGATGTTAAAAATCCTGTTTTTGTAAAAATAAGCATTTCACAACCTTGTGATAGTATTATTTTATTTAATATACCCCTTTACCATTTCGAATTAGGAGATAGTTGATTGTAAATCAATAATTTGATAACTTACTAAAGTAATTTGCCAAAAAAATGTCAAAAATAAATTTTAACCACTCAGAGGACACAAAAATGGTATTGAAACACATTTTCGTCTGCTGGTAAAATAGGTACGGTAATTCAATTAATAGAAAAATTAACTTTAGCGGCAGGGTTTGGCCAGTGCCTATGTGGAAAGGAAACATTCGGCCCGCCACTTATTATGTAAAAATAAACTCCCCCCCCCCCCTTATGAAGAGGTTGTGTACCTCTGGTCTGGGTAAAGATTATCCCACAAGTCAAGAAACAAAACATTGTGTGATGAGTCTATTATTTAATGACTGTCTACATCGAACAGTAACCCAAAACGCCATTTATAATTTTAAAAGTTTGCTTTTGTACTATATGCAATGATAAATACTTATTTGAAGTTTTGCCAGACTGTTTAAGGGGTAATGGCTTTGAACACGTAAGAGAAGGGATATTTAAAGACTTATTTTCCTAAATTGTCAGAAGCTGATGAGCCAGCTTGGTTGTCCTAGCCGAAACCCTCACATGACACGGCACAAACCTAGAAAAATTGCTGCGCCAATATACCATCTTACTAAAGCTGGTGTTTTCGTCAGTCCTCAAATAATGAAACTAATTGCCAGTGAAGAATTTCCACAATTACTCAACACCCACGAAAAACAAGCATGGCAAGGGGAACGTTTTCGCCAGAACGTGATGGTCTTTGAGCAGCGTTATCATGGACAATATAATGAGAACATAATGGGTGATTACATTTGGGCGCTAATAGGAGAAAGTTCGTACCCACACATAAAAAATACCAAAAATATTCATTTTTAAAGCTTGTTTGTTTTCTTTTCTTTTGATTTGTAGATTAATGTTAACTATGTTTTGTACATATTGAGCCCGTATGTGCTCATGCTGGTGATATTTTCTTTGGAGGAATGTGCAATTACTTTGCTACTGCATAGAACACACCCGGAAGCCACCTTGAGCTTTGTCATTCTTCAAGATGCTCTTTTGACTTTGGAGAATCATGCTGATATTCTTCCTGAGCATATTTAACTGCGTATTTTTATACCACACATCCCAGGATTTATAATTTGTAACTCTGTGAAATTTACCACGCTACTGTGGCTTTGAAATGATTTGGTAAAGGTATTTCCATCGTGGATATGCGAACTGGATTTAACTAAACACTGCACGATGCTAGTACTTCCATGGAAGCCGGAACGCTACTCCGGAGATGAACACACCACGTTTTGGATTCGTCCAAGTAAGACGCACCGAGATTTAGTCCGTCTAGGTAGGACGCAACACGTTTGGGTCTGTCGAACCCACGTCTTTGTGTGATGTCCACTTATACAATTGAAGTGGAAGTGTATCTGAAAGCATCGTTCATTTAAAGCACTCAAGTGTGCGCAATATTTACTGTAACGCCTAGTCGAGCGTGTCTGATTTACGACATTGTTAAATTTATGAAACTATGAAATTTCGATATATTTCTTCTACCCAGCAAGTGGTCTACTATCTTCGACACCTCGCTGCTGAAGACCTACGAAATCCACGAGGTGGAAATATTCACAAGTGAACTGTAAGTACTGTATTATATGAGCGTAAAATATGCCACTGCCAAATATTAATCCACCACGAGTTGTGCGCGATGCTATATCTGTCGATCACAGTGATATTGTGAGATGTGTGCTATCCAAGTAATAGACTCAGTGTGTTGGATACCAGCCGAGTATCGTTAAAGCCTGTGGCAGACGTTTTGTGGCCTTTCTTGTATTTGTCTGCAACTGTGAATTAAGCCAGTGAGAATTTTCCACCACCTCCAAAAATTAATCATAAATTCTGTGAACCACGTGTTATATTTTTCGAGACATGCATCTATCTGCTAACCACGTGTACGACATGTTGAATCCTGTATTTTTGATATCTACTGTGGCTTAAGCTACCCTTTGAAGCAGAGTCCTGAGATAAGCCCAATAGTGAAGAGGAAACCACATGGAAAAATGATCAGGAAGAGGAAAAAGGCCAGGATTTTCGGCCTAGGATCATTATAATCCCTCCTACCAAGAGGAGATGAACATTCCTCATTTCCTAAGGAAGGTTGAGGTGAATTACGGATGGTCCAAAGTGAGTTATGTGCCTCTCTCTTGTGCAGGGTCTTATCATGTTAGATTAGATTAAAACCGAACTTAAATGGCAATCAATCAGGTAGAGTTATGTAGATTTTGTTTCACCATGGTCCAACATTTGTGAGACACCGTGTAGTGATTTTATTCCACTGCTGCATCATCATTGAGATGTATTAATATGTCAACAATGAACCCACAAATTTGTCACAGCCTGTAGAGCTATTTTCTTATCAGCTTAGACTGATCTTCAAGGGATGAATTATAAATCCGTGTAAATATTCAAGAAGCACCCTGTTTAATACTCTTGTTTGCTTTCACCACTTTTATTTATCATCGTATCATTTGGTGCATTGAAGTGTAATCGCCACCCTTATGAATAGATTTTGTTAAAGCATTGTGGTACTCCGACACCACTGAATTCCGAGTTGGAAAGAATAATGGGTAATAATTAATGTTACTGAAGTAGCATCGAACCTGCATATTAGCGTATAATTTTAAACTGCACAGGAGTGCGAAGTGTTGTGAGCTTAACTTTTATTTGTGTCGAGGTGTAGACACGCAATATTTATACATGAACTTGTAAATAGGAGAGTGGTAAGAATGTCTTTGAAGCCAAAGCAGTTGCGAGATGCAGGAATATCTTTCGTATAAGTTTATTTGACAGTTTCAACACATTACATCGTTACACTACGCAAAACTTGGTATGGTTTAGTGTGTTACTAATTGTGTATATAATTATATACGCGTATGGATCACATCTCAGGACTTTATTGTGTGAATCCTGTTATAAAGGAGAGTGTAACTTTACTTGCCGAACGCGAGAGTTGTCATGTGCCGTTAGACAAGCACCAATGCTGTAGGACACGTTACGCGTCCAAGGTCAGGCCAGTGAACCATCTATTTCTACCCATAATTTCCCGTGTTTTCATATGTGAGACAGACTTATTGATTATTTCCAACGTTGTCTGACGTCACGTTTCTTTGAGGAATGCGTTTATGCTATGACAAGAATGCTACTGAATTTAGGTCATTCAATCAGCTGTTACGCAATGTTTTGTTATATGAGTGACTAGTATGACACGTTTCAAGTTTACTATTTGAGAGTAATTGTTCTTATAGGAACACTTCATGATTTTTGAATATGATTAAAGGTTTATCCCCATGTAATTAATGACCATGATGACATTGTATAAGGCTAGTAATTTGTGTAATTGTTGTGCCTGTGACGCACGTTGAAGGATGATTTGATATCCTCAACCCAATGTTATTTCCGGACAGTACTGAGCTATGTTGCCAGACTTGTACCGATGTGTATTAAGCGTGCCATGGTGAGCCGGAAGTGTTATTGTTCCTTCGAGCCGATTGTTATTTGTAATCTAGTGGCTGTAGAAGTCACCTATTTTGCGAGAATCTCAGAGGAGACTCACAAGTGATGTTTAATCAGCCTGTGTCATGAAAGTCATCAGTAATCGACATAAAACCAATTAGGGAGCCTAAACCTACGATTTAAACTGTTATAAATCATGAAAACTATGTTACCTAAACCTACGTGATTAAAATGATGATTAATTTGTTGATCTAAATTTGAAGCTACGTTTTGATTTGCTAACTGATGCTATGAGCTGGAACATTCCCAGATGGAAGTTACCTTAGATTTAGCTGACACTAATATTGACCGACGGAAATCACTGGCGAACCAATAGTTCGTAACTAGTGGACCGCTGATTTATACGACGTCAGACGCTGTTATAAATACGAAGTTATCAACCTAATTACACGGATCTAGAGACAATTAAGGGCAAAGAGCTCCTTAAATTGTGTACGCAGGATTGTTAGTAAAAAATCTGTGTGTTGTTGATTTATTTACACATTTATCCTTATTGTACCTGCATTGTTGTTACATTTGCGTTGTCATAAGACATTGGCTATCATATTAGCTTTTGAAGTAATTGTTTGCTTACGGACGCTTCTCGCCGTAATTTGTCGTAATGTCAGGACTTAGCTAGATAAAGTAAATTTAAATGTAAATACGCATGTGGTACCATCATAACCTAGGTCTTGCTTTGCTCGATTGTTAAATGTAAATTCTGGATTTCATTCGCTTGTTTGTAGTTGTGTGGGGATTACCTTTCCTGCCACGTTCCTAGCATTATTGTTGTTGTTTACCTTTCATGTATTAAAGGACTTTCGAGAGGGTTAACTTAGTTTCGGTTAGGGCCTGGATTCTTTATTCATTAGCCTACTTTAGATTTTTGCAAAAAATGAAAGTAGACTTATGAGATCAACACAGGGCGAAAAAAGTGTGTCTGTCTGTGTGTGTGTGTGAGTCTGTGTATGTGTGTGTGAGTGTGTGCACTCTGAATGTCTGTCCCCCCTATCAATTCAAACAAGGTGAACGCGAATTGAACGAAATTTGGTACAAAGGGAGCACTAGCAAAGGACACCTCAGTGTCATGTCTTATATCGCCGCCATCTTGACGGAAACGTAATGGGGGCAACACAAATGTTCAAAGCTTAAATCAAATTACGACTAACCTAATCATCCGATCTCTACCAAATTTTGCAACAACATACCTTTATGAGGGAAGCATCCTTTGACCAAACTAATCGGTCATCAGCCTAATAGTTTGCGGATGGCGGCCATCTTTGTGTGAAAATGGATTCCCCCTATTAATTCGAACACGGTGGAACTGAATGGAACGACATTTGGTACAGAGATAGTACTAGCAAAGGGCACCTCAGTGTCATGTCTTATATCGCCACCATTTTGACGGAAACGTAATGGCGGCCACACAAATGTTCAAAGCTTAAATCAAATTACGACTAACATAATCATCCGATCTCTACCAAATTTTGCACCATACCTTCATGGAGGAAGCACCTTTTGTCCAAATTAATAGGTCATTAGCCTAATAGTTTACGGATGGCGGCCATCTTTGTGTCAAAATCGATTCTCCCTATTAATTCAAACACGGTGAAACCGAATGGAACGAAATTTAGTACAGAGGTAGCACTAGCATAGTGCACCTCAGTGTCATGTTTCATATCGCCGCCATCTTGACAGAAACGTAATGGCGGACACACAAATGTTCAAAGCTTAAATCAAATTACGACTAACATAATCATACGTTCTCTACCAAATTTTGCAACAACATACCTTTATAGAAGGAGCATCCTTTGACAAATCTAATAGGTCATTAGCCTAATAGTTTGCGGATGGCGGCCATCTTTGTGTCAAAATCTATTCCCCCTATTAATTCGAACACGGTGAAACCGAATGGAACGAAATTTGGTACAGAGGTAGCACTAGCAAAGGGCACCTCAGTGTCATGTTTTATATCACCGCCATCTTGACGGACACGTAATCGCGGCCACCCAGATGTTAAAAGCTAAAATGTAACTACGACCAACCTAATAATCTAGTCCCTACCAAATTTAGCAACAACATATCTTTATGTCGGAAGCATATTCTGACCAAACTGCAAGATCATCAACCCAATAGTTTGCAAATAGCGGCCATGTATGTGTGCAAATCCATCCCCATATCAATTCAAACACGGTGAAACCGAATTGAATGAATTTTTTTACAGAGGTAGCACTAGCAAAGGGCACCTCATATTCATTTTTAATATCCCTATAGCACGTTGTATTTCAACAAGCTACTACAACCAACATTCAGTTATACTCCTTGAAAAGTACAAAGAGTTATAACAATACCCATGCATTTAGGAGAAAGTAGGCTATATGTTCTTTACTGAACATCTTGTTTTGTATAATAGCTTTGCTGATTAGCCGATATCAATCCCTCCGAAGTAGGACAGGGGTTTGATTTAACTGAATAAATATGTTCACAATACTTTACTTAAGCCTGGATGTTCTTACTTCTTAGCTTTGTGTTTGAGGGTGTACTTCTTTGTGTGTCTATGACATTTACACCGTGTAAAAGCCCGATCTCTTGGGACCATAGATCTCGTGCCGGCTCTAGGCTAAAATAAGTGCATCCGATCCTCTCAGGTTGTGTGTTCGACGGATGGGACTGTCTGGACTACCATTCCGGTTGATTTTACCCCGGGCACAATATATAAATTTACGTTTGTTTTCGTTTTAACTTATAAAATTAGAGAGTTTTCTTCAAATTTGAACTTTTCTGTGGTAGTTACAAAATCATTTATTAGGCAAAACAATATTTAGCCTACTTTTCTCATTTTGCAAAAACGAGGAAAAAGTAGTCGTATGTGATCGATCCGGGAAAATGTGTGTCTGTCTGTCCGTCTGTGTCTGTGTCCCTCCCCATCAACTCCTAAACGGCTGCAGCTATCGAAACCTAATTGAGTAAGCGTAAAGATCTATACTTGAATATCACACGGCCACATTTGAAATTGACGTCGGTGCTACCAACTTCAGAAAAAACACAATTGAAATTTGAGCTCTATATTGGATATCTCAGAAGTTATGCATGCGAACTATTCCAAGATTGGCACACATATAGATAATAACATTCCATATTAATTTTCAGAAGTTCATACATGCCAGTGTTGCCAACATGTCTCTAAACCTGCATTTTGGTCCAACTTCTAAATGCATGTAACTTCAACCAAATTTCGTATGTACTATGTGTACTACAACAGATATGACTGTGCGTATTCTAAAGAACCACCAGGGCTACCAACTGCTAATACATACTCTCTCTATGTTTTAACCCTAATATCAATATATCAGAAAGTATGCAAGCCAACAGCTCTAAACATTGCACACATATAGCACCTGACATTCTACCTTAGTTTGGTGTAACTTATATACCTCAGAACTGCCAACACGGTTCTAAGCCTGCTGACAGGTCCAGTTAAATGCATATAACTTCTATACTAACAAATGGATTTCAACCAAATTTAGTACTAAGCCTTCTGATTGTTTAAATTTTTAGCCTATTTTCATTTATGAAAAAAATAGGCTCATGAGATCACCTTTTGTCCAAGTGTCTGTCTGTGCGTGAGTGTCTCTCCCGGTAATAAAATCTAAACGGCCGGAGCGATTTCAATGATACTCAGTAAGTTCATAGCACTATTCTGGACGACCCCGACCGTGCCCTTCAAATTTTGTTACGTCTTACCAATCCAACATGGCGGCTGTGCGAATTATTTCACCAGCATTCAATATCTCCGAAACCATTACCGATATCACCCTGGAATCGCGTACGGTGATATAGGAAACTAATACAAGTTCACATATGTGACTTTTGAAAATCTGGTAACAAACAACCAACATGGCAGCCAAGCGAAGTTGTGACTTTAAAATAGATGTTTCTCGCGATTTAACCAACCAAACGCAATGAAACTTGGTAGAGTATATGTTTATACACATTGAAATGAACCAAAATCAAAATCTAACTTCGTTCAATTGTTTACATTATCTCAAGATGGCGGCTGTGCGAAATATTTCACCGGAATTCTATATCTCTGAAAATATCACCGGTATCACCTTCAAATTTTGTACGGAGATAAAGGGTACTACTGGAAGTTCATCTATGATACTTCCAAAACCCGGTTAACTATAAAACGAACATGGTGACCAAGCGAATTTGAAATTTTTAAATTGACTCTTCTCGCGATTTAATGATCCAAACGCAATTGAATTTGGTGCAGCAAATGTTTATACACATTGTGATGCACTGGTATCAAATTTAGTTCAATTGTTTATATAACGGCAAGAAGGTGGCTGTGCGAATTTAATAATTAAGTTATTATTTCTTGTGTCGTAATCATGCGATCGATGTGAAAGTTTGAATAATGAACCTACGCAATAATTTTCCTGTAATGGTACTACACCTGGAATTTGAATTATTTTAGACAAAAATGTTGATATTTTTCCGAGCCCAATGATAAAATTTAACATTGAGAAAGTGTCGCAGGAACTTGGCAGAAATGAGTTTGGTTAGTGAGTTCAGGCCGCGGGGAGGCTTGATCACGTGATTTGAGACGCTAGAGAACTCTTGACAAGGTTAAAAGTCTCATAGCAACAAGAGTTTTGTCGCGAATTGAAGCCAATAATTGTTATAAATTATATCAGTGGATATAAGCAGACAGCCAATGAGAAGAGGTCTAATGGAAGGAGGGATTGCCATTACCTCAATAATATAATTAATTATTCCATTTAAGCCCTCAGAAAGACATTTTATAGTTTGAAATACTGCAGAAAATTATGAGAAGAGATTATCAGTTCTTTGAAAGTCGCTGGAAGTATCCAAATTGTATTTATTCAGGTATGTGCGCATATTTTCGCGGGAGATAAAATGGCGCCTGAAAAAGTTATACTCGGAGAATGGGAGCTCAGAAGAGGGGTTCTTATGTCTTGAAAGCTCATTGAAGGCAGTCGTGAGTGCGAGAGAGTTCGATCCCAGAAATTGAAGCCGAGTGACTTGATAGACTACCGGCAAACGCAGTGCCGATTCGGGCAAGGTTAATGTACGGCCTTGCTTGTCTCAATGTAGTGCAAGTTCATTTGAGTTGAGCCGATACACAATTTAAGGTTTTGTGAACGATTCTACGACATTATTATAATACAAGTGATTTCAGAATATACTTTCGAGTATCCACGAACATTTAAAGAAACTTTTCGCAGATTCTGAAATCGAGACGAGTTACAGACAGCTTATTTCTACTGTATAAAAGCAACGCATTTTTAGAAGACGAACACTTTAGTTCAGCAAGATAGCAGTTAACGCTATTACATTCTACAAGTCAACGTGAGTAAGCAAACATTCTATTGTGTTGTATGAAAATTTAAGCCTATCACTACATGAACATTATTCTGACTGCTAATATGAAGAGAGAAGAAATGTTATATTACGTCTTGAAGATGACTGAGATTATGGAGTAGATAATTATGCGATTGGGATATGTTATAGCAGAGCTATGAGTTGATAACATGGAGCAACGTTAGCTAACTACAGAACTATGTTCAACATAATGTATGTCAAGAATGTCAAGTACTCATGAAACATTATGTACTACACTATCATGTACCTTAATGTATATCCATGAACAAGTAATTTCTGACTACGAGCAATAACTACAATTCATTGAACAACTACATGGACATTTCTAACTACAATTGTGATTCGATCTACAATTTACCAATTTTATTTGTAACAATGGAATTAAATCGACAATATTGCTCAAATATGATCTGGAAGTTCGAATGGAGTCGACGATTGAAGAATTCTTCACTTGAAGAAAGAAAATGATAGGGTTATCCCATCAAAAGCTTGAATCTTGGCATCTATGAACGAGAGGAGGACGCAGTTCGAGGCCCGAACGATGTTAGGAGTTTACAGGGGACGAAATCCTTCCTTACCCGAGGTTGCTGTTCCATTGGGGCAGATATAGTTTCAATATAGTCTTCTTGGGAACATGAAACATGTAGTTATTTTCCTAATACCTGATATGAACTTCAAGAGTCTTCAATAAGGTAGAAGTGACCAGAATTCATAATGTAGTTAGAGTATTTGAGCAACATATTTCTCCACATTTTATGATGTATTTTCACTTTGACATTTAATAATTTTATGCTCCTATATCATGTGAGATGATTGTCTTTTCTCATCTGCACATGAAAATTCAACGATTCAGTTTCTGAACTGACATGATTAAATTATTTGGGAATTTATTTTCCTCATAGGGATTTTAAAAATTGAGTATTCGACGTTTTTCGATTTTATGGAATTGAATTTCGGACAATTCGTCTAGGATGTCTATTAAATTAAATTTGGGTAAAATGAATTGGGCATCTTATTGTAAGAAGAATTTATTAGTAGGGGAAGAAAAACTACGTGTGAGATATTGTTAAATATCATAAATGTTATAAACATTCGTCGAACTGGCAAGTAATATTCGACATGATTATGCTATGAATTCATGTACTCAAGGATATCCTTATTTTAGAATGGAAGTACATTCAGGATTTGAAAAACCATTTATTTTAGAGAAAGCACTGAACTTTCTGTAAATAAAAACTTTATTGAGAAACAACATGTTAGAAAATATTTTCATCCGACAGCAGGGAAGTTAGAGATATTCCAATCTGAGCCGATTGGTTTCGACTCACAATACTTCGCCGCCGCCGCCGCCCCCATGTGCCCCGCCCCCATGTGCCCCGCCCCCATGTGACCCCCCCCCCCCATTCTTCTGCCGACGCTCCTGGCATTTATTGTGAATCATTTCAGAATACAAGAAGAAGACATAAATAATTTAAATAACCATTGTCTTTTAATGGAAAATATATTAACTAATTACTCCGGTCTGCATTGATTGAATATAGCCATTGTTGACTGTCTAGTGAATAATATGTATGCTGGGACTGTACTGGACTTGGCGGTATTTGTTAAAATAATCTAAAGTCTGATAGCCAATCATTGACGGACACATCGATGAAAATTCTATTGCCAAATTAAATTTGGTTAAAAAGGGACGTTTTGATCATTTAAGAGGTGAAGGAAAATTAATTATAAAGTTGGCATTAAAACTAGTGCCAGGCGTTCTTCATTTGTCATCGGTTTTAAAATGAACTTCTGCACATGCGCAAAATGGCATCCCAGTGTCGAAATGAAGCCAAGCCAAGTGAGAAGAGAAGAGAACATAATGTGAGCTTGTGGTGAAAGGACGCGGTTTGTGGTAGCCTCGGACCACTACCTAAATCTTGGTCCGAGAACAAGGTAAAACTGTTAGATAATATTAATTGGAACTCTAGAACCGTCAGACAAAACATTTATGACAATTTCATGAAAAGGGGAATTATGTTTGTCAATTTTAAGAGGCCAAGTGTCGTCTGGCCGGATGCATTGAAATAACTTTCGTTTCCAAAAGGACGCTATTCTTCTGTTACCAAGGCGTTTTCTTGATTTGCTAATTTGTTCAATTTATATTTTAATGGGTCTATTATAATGTGGCCTAAGATTATTTTATATTCATAACACGCCTCCTATTATTTAAGCAGCGAAAAAGAGTTTGTTTCACTTCATCTTTCGAGATGTGTTTGGTTTCATTTTTAATCGTTCCATGCTGCTAATGTGAAATTAAATGATTTTAAGAATGTAATTGTCAGGATTTTGGCGTGGGGAACTTGATAGTTTTAATAATGACAAACGGTCCCTTGCTTTTCGTTTGTCTGAGATGGCATCTTTTGGTCTATTATGGACGCATAAGCACAGCATTCATGCTGATTGCAAAACATTTTCGGAAGGCTATTTGAAAGAATGTAATGAGTAACCAATTGAAAGGAATCGAAATGAGACTGTAGTAGTTTCGGATAAGAATTAGAAAAGGTTTAATATGTGGTGATTTCTAAATCACGTAAATGTAACTTGTTTTAATTATACAGCGTTGCCATATAATTTGGGGTATAGCTTGGCCTCCATTTTAGATATATATATAGGAGTGCAGATTGGTGTTCCCTCCCATAGCCATTCGGCCTTGTATTCTTTTCCCTTAAGAATATATATTTATTTTACCTATTGCTGTTCGAGTCCATGTTTCATTGTGCGCATAGAATAGTACTAGGTTAATTGTCTTCAGGCCACTTTGGCCTCAGGGTACCTAAGCCCTTCCTCCCCGTACAGATTTATGGTAGCATCGCAGTGGTTTTCGATTTTCTGGAGCCGTTGCCTGGTGTTGTTTTTGCCGTGGTATATTGTTGAATTAACTTACGTGGATTCGAGCAGCACGGGAGAAGTGAGTAACTGAGGGTTAACTAAGGTTAGGTAGGATGCCTACTGTGGTACTCTGGCTAATATTATGATTTTCTTTTCATGGCTGTGAATGGACAAAGCGTTGCTGGCATTCCTCAGTGCGTGAACGCACTGACGACGAGTCAAGTCCAGTTTTAATACTGGCACTCAAGAACATGGTCTCTCTGTAAGCATGGTAAAATTGGCTGATGGATTCTCTCTGTTATCACACTCTGTGATGTTCCGTACTACAAGCTACTTCCAAGGTAGGATCAAACCAGTACAGTAGTTATTTGATTCATGGTAGAAACTTATCTATGCACAGCTGTTAAGTAAAGTGCTAATGGCTAATCGTTCTGTGTTCCTGTCAAGTTGTGTGAAAAGTGATATCATTCGCGCGTTGAGTTCTTGCTGAAAATCATTATGGCATGGTTGCCAAATTTGAATTGCTATTTGTTCTGGCAGTGCTGCAAATGTGATTAAGTCATCTAAGCATTAATGAAATTTAGTGAACTGAATAGTCAATTATTTTGCTGTATTCTGTGAGTAACATCTGTGCGCAGATAATTGTTGTCATCGAGTTGCATGTGTAATGTCTTGTGACATATTAAGTGAAGTTTTCTGTGAACATGCAGGTGGACGAGTAATGTACTGTGAGTACATACAACAGCAGTGTCGAGCTGAAGCTTTTCAGGTGGTGAAACAGCGAGTTTTAAAATTGCTAGGCCGAGGTCAGGTGTTAAGTCAGCTGTGGAGTCGTGAAGCCCCGTTGTGTTGGGTGTGTAGTTGTTGCGATTGTAGCTGTTCGTGCGACGTGCGGTCGAAAATTAAGGAAGCAGAAAGCAGTTACCAGAAGAGCTGATCTAGGTGATCGTATTTTGGTCGTGTGAAGTTTTGATCTTCAGTCGGTAGATAGAAATTTTGAAATTTATTTCAGGTTTGGTTGGAGTTAGGAATCGAACGAGTGACGTGCCAGGACTGCACGTATGGTTGGTGTTGGTGTGCGTGTGGTTGAGCGAGTGAGGTTAGGGCATTTCAGGATGCCAATTGAGAAGTGAGGAGTTGATGCGGAGATCGTCGAGTGATACCAACCTAGCGGGAGTAGCCAGTCTCTGTCTATTTATGATTCTGGTACTTTCAGTGATGGTTGGTGATGTCGACATTGCTATGCTCCTCTGACTCTTGATGTCGTGCGGGCTGGTGATGATCGCACATCGTAGTTTAGTATTTTGAGGGTACATTTTGTTGTTTTATTTCAGGTGTGTTTAGTGCCTGGTTGGTACTTGGTGCTCGAGTGAGTGCTTGTTAGGGAGTGTTTTGTTGTTTGTGATTTGTGGATTTGTGATCCATGTACTGCGTTGTTGGTACTAGTTGAGATTTAATCAGGGTTAGTGTTTTATTATTTTCTTGTGCGTTGGTACTCGGTTGAGTATTTGAGTTTTCTTCGGTCAGAGTATAGGTTTTGTTTTGTTGGTACCGTGTTGGTATTGGTTGGATTGAGTTGTGTAATTTGTCAGTACTCGGAGTAGTATTTGTGCTTCGAGAGGTTGTTGGGTCGGTGATGCCAGGATGTTTAATTCCCTGATGATGTGTGATGGATTGTCGAGTGGTGCCTAATGTCCTTAAGTGAAAGTGCAGGTGGCCTTTTCTTTGTGAAGAGGCGTATGCAGGTGGTCTTTGCGAAGAGGCGTATGCAGGAGGTTTTGTGAAGAGGCATATGCAGGAGGTTTTGGTGAAGAGGCGTATGCAGGCGATGTTTCCTTTCATTGGCGCACGTGGCAGGTGTTCCAGACTAGTTCCGGAGATGGCTGGCAACTATTTCTGTTATGGAATTAGGAGGATTGGAAATTGTTCTTGTCTGATATTTCAGACGACTTAGGTACCTACGGACGGTTGGTTTTAATGAGTGATCTGATGGTGAGTTTGAGATTGAGTTAGTCGAGTGGTGCCTTGACTTATTAATTAGAAGAGGTATATGCAGGGAGCCTTTTCATGAAGGGAAGGTATATGCAGGTGGATATTTCTTGTCGCTGAAACACGTGGCAGGTGTGGAGGCCAGTTTGGGAGCAAACTGTAAGCTGCATTGTGTATGCGATACAGGTGAAGGTTTTCTTTCTGAATTGATTAGGTGAGGAATTTTTTTTTGTCTGTTATACAGACGTAGTCAGTTGGCACCTACGGACGGTAAGGCAATGGTTGCTCTTAAGTGACCCAAGGTAAGAGTTGGTTGCTCGTGAAGTGACACATTGGTAAGTAAGGTTGGTTACTCTTAAGTGACCCAAGGTAATAGTTGGTTGCTCGTTTAGTGACCCAAGGTAATAGTTGGTTACTCTTAATTGACCCAAGGTGAGGTTGGTTGCATTTAGTGACCTAAAGTTGATTATGAATTGGTAGTGCTACCTATCGTTGGGATGGTCGCACTGGGTTAATAGCTGGTTGTTAGAAGTCGACTGGTGAATTTGGTGAGGTTATGTCTTGACAAGAGTGAATGTTGTGAGGTTAGGTGTGAGCTTGATCCTTTGAGTTGTCTAGTGTTGTCATTGTGACAGTGAGGTTAGAAGATTGCTGAGGGCAACGTGCGAGTGAACTTGGGTGATTCTGGTAGTAAGCTGACTATGTGTTTGGTTCAATAGTGAGGTTGTGTCAGGAGTAACTGCTGCTTCATGGTGATTGGTCGCAGATGTGAGATGGATTCCTGCGTTATCTGAAGTTGAGCACGTGTGTGTAGTCCTGTTGAAGTTTGGTTCACGTGAAATTGTGATTGCTGTTTGGTTGCTGAGATTGTTCGAGCGGTTCTGCGCCTGCTGTTCTACCTTAATAAAGTTTGAAGCCATGCTTGAGAGCTGTGTGTGTATATTTGTACTTGATGTAATTGTACATCAGAAGTAACTTACATGACTGTGCTGTTTGAGAGTACTCGGGAGGTACTGTGGTACCTTGGTACCTTATATAAATTGAGAGCCGATTGCCATGATTGCTGAGGGATGGCATGTTGTTAAGTGACGCTGCGTCCACTTAATCATTTCCTTAGAATGTGAAAACAGGATTTATTTTGGTTGGGAACAAGCTAGAAATTTTAACAGAACATCGAATTGTGATGTTCATATTAGTAATTACTCGTCACATTGTAAACTAACATTTAAATTGAAACATCGTCTGTCGGTTTAAGCTCTAACAGTCTTACCTGGTCTAACACTGCGATTATTACAAAAGCCAAGGAATGTCACTTGCTATAACAACGACATGGTAACTGAATCTACATGGAATATCATCGGTGAGATGGCGATCATGTGATCCTTATTGCCATCTGGTATCTGTTCCGGTTGGTCACGTGAGTGATGTGATCACTCACCACTCGTGGCAGTGGCCAGTGCACAGGTTACTGTCACCATGCACGACATAACATCTAGTGGAGGTGTTAGCCATTCTGCTGGTCAGAGTGGAAGCATTTACTACAACTTCGTGAGATGTCCAGCTGTAACGGTCCGGAGAGGCTGTATTGGAGAGCTGGTTCCATCCTGCTTGCAGCTACCATCGGGGATCATCATCTGACCCCCTACAGGTGGAATCGCAGGGGGAGACTGAGCCGATTGGTTTCGACTCACAATACTTCGCCGCCGCCGCCGCCCCCATGTGCCCCGCCCCCATGTGCCCCTCCCCCATGTGACCCCCCCCATTCTTCTGCCGACGCTCCTGGCATTTATTGTGAATCATTTCAGAATACAAGAAGAAGACATAAATAATGTAAATAACCATTGTCTTTTAATGGAAAATATATTAACTAATTACTCCGGTCTGCATTGATTGAATATAGCCATTGTTGACTGTCTAGTGAATAATATGTATGCTGGGACTGTACTGGACTTGGCGGTATTTGTTAAAATAATCTAAAGTCTGATAGCCAATCATTGACGGACACATCGATGAAAATTCTATTGCCAAATTAAATTTGGTTAAAAAG
Organism: Meconema thalassinum; assembly: GCA_946902985.2. NCBI lineage: Eukaryota > Metazoa > Arthropoda > Insecta > Orthoptera > Tettigoniidae > Meconema > Meconema thalassinum. The sequence continues at coordinate 182,749,043 of OX336395.1, forward strand.
GGACGTTTTGATCATTTAAGAGGTGAAGGAAAATTAATTATAAAGTTGGCATTAAAACTAGTGCCAGGCGTTCTTCATTTGTCATCGGTTTTAAAATGAACTTCTGCACATGCGCAAAATGGCATCCCAGTGTCGAAATGAAGCCAAGCCAAGTGAGAAGAGAAGAGAACATAATGTGAGCTTGTGGTGAAAGGACGCGGTTTGTGGTAGCCTCGGACCACTACCTAAATCTTGGTCCGAGAACAAGGTAAAACTGTTAGATAATATTAATTGGAACTCTAGAACCGTCAGACAAAACATTTATGACAATTTCATGAAAAGGGGAATTATGTTTGTCAATTTTAAGAGGCCAAGTGTCGTCTGGCCGGATGCATTGAAATAACTTTCGTTTCCAAAAGGACGCTATTCTTCTGTTACCAAGGCGTTTTCTTGATTTGCTAATTTGTTCAATTTATATTTTAATGGGTCTATTATAATGTGGCCTAAGATTATTTTATATTCATAACACGCCTCCTATTATTTAAGCAGCGAAAAAGAGTTTGTTTCACTTCATCTTTCGAGATGTGTTTGGTTTCATTTTTAATCGTTCCATGCTGCTAATGTGAAATTAAATGATTTTAAGAATGTAATTGTCAGGATTTTGGCGTGGGGAACTTGATAGTTTTAATAATGACAAACGGTCCCTTGCTTTTCGTTTGTCTGAGATGGCATCTTTTGGTCTATTATGGACGCATAAGCACAGCATTCATGCTGATTGCAAAACATTTTCGGAAGGCTATTTGAAAGAATGTAATGAGTAACCAATTGAAAGGAATCGAAATGAGACTGTAGTAGTTTCGGATAAGAATTAGAAAAGGTTTAATATGTGGTGATTTCTAAATCACGTAAATGTAACTTGTTTTAATTATACAGCGTTGCCATATAATTTGGGGTATAGCTTGGCCTCCATTTTAGATATATATATAGGAGTGCAGATTGGTGTTCCCTCCCATAGCCATTCGGCCTTGTATTCTTTTCCCTTAAGAATATATATTTATTTTACCTATTGCTGTTCGAGTCCATGTTTCATTGTGCGCATAGAATAGTACTAGGTTAATTGTCTTCAGGCCACTTTGGCCTCAGGGTACCTAACCCAGCCCTCCTGGTGCACAATCCAGTCGTGTTTGATTTCTATTGGACACTTGAATAACATTTGTCGTTATTTATACACAATTTGTAATGTTACGTTATATTGTGAACGTAATCTAATAACAGTGTAACTTGAAGATTGGATCAGTATGGACAGACGTATTAATGTATTTTTATTACATGTTTAGAAACAAACAATTGATGACAGAGTAACTATACAATGCAAACCTACGGAGGTCTTTCATAAGCAACTTCTATTATCGTTTTGAGAACGAAAGCAACGTAATAGTAACATGTATTTTCTGTTAGCAATGTAAGCAGTTGTATGAGACAACGCAAATGCAAATATATGGTTAAATAATGCAAGTACTACGTGAGAATTGCTAGGAACAATTGTAATGAAGTTGTAAGAATTTGTTAATGAGTATAAAAGGAAGGTTCATGCCGCACACAGATGTACAGGAGCCTGCGAGAATATATATGATGAAATACGAGGGTGTTTTCCGTATTAATGAAGTTATTGCATTGTAGTACCGCTGTTAGGAAGCTTGGAACATTGTTATTTGGAGTAGAGTTAATAATAACTCTGATGTGTAAGTATATCAACGATATATAGGGAAAGATATTAGGGTGTCGGCGGAAATGTATTTGGGAAATGAAATTAAACTTTTACTACAAAATTTTTATTAACATTTCATTAATCCTGGGGTTGAGAAATAATCATATGCACTTATCTTAACTGATTGGTCATATTGGACTGATAACGACATTGAAACTCTAATACAGGCAAAATGACATAGCAATTTTAAAGAACGTAGGAGAAGGAACATTAATATTTGTTTAATATTAATAATAACGAGTCAGGTGCACACTAAAACTTAAGCTTGAAGTGATAGACCGTTGTAAATCTATTATATATAATCCAAAATTGACTCATCAACGCAGGGCTCAAACCACTAGACCTAGAAAGCTGAAATTTTGCATGTTGGTTGATCCGAGTATGTAGAGGCTCACTGAGAAACGGTATTTTGAAAATTCAATTTGTAATTGACCTTTTTCGGCCCTTTGGCACTGAGCAAGGACAGTCGGTACAAAGATCGGATTTAGCTCATTTTAAGCCGCCAGATACGAGAAACAATACTCGGAGGTCCTGTAGGGACCCCGAAAAACAATTTTTAAGTTCCTAAAATGAACGGTTTCGGAGATATTCCCAAATAACTGTGCTCCCTCGAAGAAACAGATCAACGTTACTATGGCAACCGCTGAAATTTCGCAGACCGGGGATAGTTTTCTGGCAATATCTCGAAAACCGTTCGTCTTAGGGCCTTAAAACAGGGGGTTCGGTTCCCACTTCCTAGAAGTGGAAACTACGAACATTGCTCCTCGCATTGATACGCGCAGAATGAGCTATATTCCATATTTCTACGAGCAAATCGACTAGGAAAGTCTCATCTATTATATATAATCCAAAATTGACTCATCAACGCAGGGCTCAAACCACTAGACCTAGAATGCTGAAATTTTGCATGTTGCTTGATCCGAGTATGTAGGGCTCACTAAGGAACGGTTTCTTATATAAAACCAAGTGTCCTGACTGACTGACTCCTCATCGCCCAGCCAAAACTATTCAAGTTAGAAACATGAAATTTTGGGGATATGTTCTTTGTAAGTCGAAAACGCCCACTAAGGAAGGATTTTTGTATATTCAGGTTCTAAAGGGGTATTAAGGGGGTTCACCTGCATTTCATTGAATAACAATATCTCCGGCTTGGTTTCATTGAGGGATGTGTTACTCGGTATATAAACTCATCATTAAAAATAAGGAGACATGTGTCTGAGGGTTTTTCGATGTGGTGTATATTATGAGGTGAATGGGTGAAAAGTGGGGGTTGAAGGATTCCTAACGGAGCGTGTATCTCTTAAACGACATAGGCGAGGAGTTTGAAACTCAGCGGAAAAAAATCAACGTAAAAAATAAGTAAATAGGTGTTTGACCGTTTTTTCATAAATCAAATTTAATGGGCCCATGGGGAGGGGTGAAATTCTGGGGGGAAAAAAGGAAAGAAAGTGTCCTAACTGATTGACTGACTGACTCACTCATGAAACTCAGGGGAAAAAACTGCTTAAAAATAAGTAAATAGGTGTTTGACAGTTTTTTCATCAATCCAACTTAAGGGGTTCATGGAGAGTGGTGAAAGTCTGAAAGAAGAAAATTGAAAGAAAAAGTCCTTGCTCACTCACCATCGCCCAGCCAAAATTATTGAAGTTAGAAACATGACATTTTGGGGATATGATCATTGAATGTCAAAACTGTCCAGTAAGGGATGATTTTCGGATATTCAGGTTCTAAAGGGTTCTTAAGGTGGTTAAACCTGCATTTCATTGAATAACTCTCGATTGGTTTCATTGGGGGATGCGATACTCGGCATATAAACTCATCATTAAAAATAAAAAGGCTCGTGTCTGAGGGTTTTTCGATGTGGTGTATATTATGAGGTGAAAGGGGTGGAAAGTGGGGGTAGAAGGATTCCTAACGGAGCGTGTATCTCTTAAACGACATAGGGAAGGAGTTTGAAACTCAGCGGAAAAAATCAGCTTAAAAGATAAGTAAATAGGTGTTCGACCGCTTTTTTTTTCATAAATCCAATTTAAGGGGCCCTTGGGCAGGGTTGAAATTCTGGAGCGGGGGGGATCAGGAAATAAAGTGTCCTAAATGATTGACTGACTCATTCACTCTTCAAGCTCAGGGAGAGAAAACTGCTTAAAAATTATTAAATAAGGTTTCGACAGTTTTTTTTTCATAAATCAAATTTAAGGGGTTCATGCGGAGGGGTGAAATTCAGAAAAAAAATGAAAGAAAATGTCATGACTCACTCACACACTCATCATCGCCCAGCCAAAATTATTGAAGTTAGAAACATGACATTTTGGGGATATGTTCTTTGTATGTCAAAACCGTACACTAAGGGAGGATTTTCGCATATTCAGATTCTAAACGGGTCTTAATGGGGTTAAACCTGCATTTTATTGAATAACAATATCTCACGAGTGGTTTCATTTGTGGATGTGATACTCGGCATATAAACTAATCATTAAAAATAAGCAGACATGTGTCTAAGGGTTTTTCGATGTGGTGTATATTATAAGGTGAAAGGGGTGAAAAGTGGGGGTTGAAGGATTCCTAACGGAGCGTGTATCTCTTAAACGACATAGGCGAGAAGTTTGAAACTCATCGGAAATAATCAGCTTAAAAATAAGTAAATCGGCGTTCGACCGTTTTTTCATAAATTCAATTTAAGGGGCCAATGGGGTGGGGTAAAATTCTGGAAAAAAAGGTGAGAAAGTGTCCTAACTGACTGACCAACTCACTCACTCATCAAACTCAGGGGAAAAAGACATCTTAAAAATATGTTAATAGGTGTTCGAGCGTTTCTTCATAAATCCAATTTAAGGGGCCCATGGGGAGGGGTAAAATTTTGGTAAAAGTAATTGAAAAAAATGACCAGACTCATCTACTCATCATCGTCCAGCGAAAACTATTGAAGTTGGAAACATTAAATATTGGGAATATGTTCGCTGTGTGTCGAAAACGTCAACTAAGGAAGAATTTTTGTTTATTCGGGTTCTGAAGAGGTGTTAAGGCGGTAAACGAGCATTTCATTTAATAACGGTATCTCATGAGTTGTTTCTTTGGGGATGTGATATTCGGCATATAAACTAATCATTAGAAACAAGCAGACACATGTCTAAGTGTTTATCGATGTGGTGTATATTATGTGGTGAAAGGGGTGAAAATTGGGGGTAGTAGGATTTTTAATAGAGCGTGTATCTCTTAATCGACATAGGCGAGAAGTTTGAAATTCAGCGAAAAAAAACAGCTTAAAATATTAACAAATAGGTATTCGACCGTTTTCTTTTCATAAATCCAATTTAAGGGGCCTTTGGAGAGGGATGAAATTCTGAAAAATAAAACAGGAAAGAAAGTGTTCTAACTGATTAACTCACTCACTCATCATCTCAGGGGGGAAGAACAGATTAAAAATAAGTAAATAGGTGTTCAACCGTTTTTTTCCAAAATCCAATTTAAGAGGTTCATGTGAGGGGTGAAATTCTGAAAAAATAAATGAAAGAAAATGTCCTGACCTACTCACTCACTCATCATCGCCCAGCCAAAATTATTGAAGTTAGAAACATGAAATTTTGGAGTTATGTTCGTTGTATGTCGAAAACGTCCACTAAGGAAGGATTTTTGGATATTCAGGTTCTAAAAGGGTGTTAAGGGGGTCGACCTACAATTAACTGAATAACAATATCTCCCGACTGATTTCCTTGGGGGATGCGATACTCGGCATATTAACTCATTATTCAGAATAAGAAGACACACGTCTGAGGGTTTTTCGATGTAGTGTATATTATGAGGTGTATGTGTGAAAAGTGGGGGTTGGAGGATTCCTAACGGAACAAGTATCTCCTAAAAGACAGAGGCATAAAGTATGAAACTCAGGGGGGAAAATCAGCTTGAACAATATGTAAATAGGTGGTCGACCGGTTTTTTCATTAATCCAATTTGAGGGGCCCATGGGGAGGGGTGAAATTCTGGGGAAAGAAGTCCACTAAGGAAGGATTTTTGGATATTCACTCATCATCCCCCAGCCAATCCTATTGCAGTTAGAAACTTGAAATTTTGGGGATATGTTCGTTGTATGTCGAAAACGTCCACTAAGGATGGATTTTTGGATATTCATGTTCTGAAGGGATGTTATGGGGTTAAACTTGCATTTCATTGATTAACAATATCTCACGAGTTGTTTCATTTGAGGATGTGATATTCGGCATATAAATTAATCAATAAAAATAAGCAGACATATGTCTAAGGGTTTATCGATGTGGTGTATATTATGAGTGAAAGGGGTGAAGAGTGGGGGTTGAAGGATCCCTAACGGAGCATGCATCTGTTAAACGACATAGGCGAGGAGTTTGAAACTCAGAGGAAAACAATCAGCTTAATAATAAATAAATAAATAATTAAATAAATAGGTGTTCGACCGTTTTTCCATAAATCTATTTTAAGGGGTCGATGGGGAGGGGTGAAATTCTGTAAGAAAAACGTCCACTATGGAAGGATTTTTGGATATTCACTCTCATCGACTAACCAAAACAATTAAAGTTAGAAGAATTATATTTTGGGGATAAGTTTGTTGTGTGTCGAAGTCGTCTGCTAAGGAGGGATATTTGAATATTCAGGTTCTAAAGGGGTGTTAACGGGGTTAAACCTGCATTTCATTGAATAACAATATGACACGACTATGACGTGAGCGAAGCCGCGGGTACCTGCTAGTATTGTATATAATTATTGATTAATTATTTAATTACAGTGTTTTTGTTTGACGATAATAATATTAATTTTTACGTGTGATAAATGTATAGAGCGTTTGGGAACGAATGTTTTTGATATGAGAGTGCGTGTTTGTGTTTGGAAAGTGAATGAGTGAGACTTCGTCAGTTGCAAATGGCGTAGGTCTAAGTACTGCATGGGACTGAATTGTATTTAACGAGTGAATTTGTCAAGAAACTACGGAAGTTGAAAGGAATGAGAATTGATTCTGTCAGTGTGCCAGAATTGTATCTATTTGTACGTGTTAAATGAACGGGAAATTGTAACAGGTGTTAAACGAGTAACAGCCAGTTACATAATGGTCAAGGTGTTCATGCAGCGAAAGGAGACCTGAATGGGAGTGTCAGAATACAGAGATAGCTTGCAGCTGTGAATCTCTACACGCGTATATATTTTAAATGCCTGAAAGAATGTTAGATTCAATGGAATCTTAGTTATTTTTAAAAATTATCAGTAAATGGCTGATGCAAAAGTAAATGTTACCAATACATGCAGTAGAAAGTCATGTAGACTTAATGTTCGTGAATGGAAGAGGAATGTGAGTGTTATTATTTGTTATAGGGATTTTTATTTATTTATATTTTAGGAATTTTGTTAATAAATTTATTTCCTTATTTTGTTCTACGTCTTGTGTTGCGTGACTTATTTTAATTATAGAAGAGATGGTGTTATGGAGGCCTGGAACAGGTAAGGTACCACCTCACCTACAAGCCTTTTTATTTTAATTTTATCCATAACACTGTGTATTATCCTGAAGGGCTTGTTGGTAGGGTTTTGTGGGTTTTTCTAGCCGGGAACTTTCAAGATTCTGCGATCCAGCCAATCTTCGGATTTCCAGCAAGTGGCTTCTCGATTTATACGGGTACAGTACATGACTCTATGGCCTATACATATCACAATCCAACATGGCAACCATCCGAAATATTTAGACGGTTCTCAATATCTATGAATCTATTACAGCAATCAAACTGATTTTTTTAATGTTCATAGGGGCTATGAACATAAGTTCACCTATCATCATCATCATCATCATCTTCCTAGCGTTTGTTCCGCTTTGGAGCAGGGTCCGCTACTTTACATGCCAATCTCCATTTCTGTCGGTCAAGAGCATCATGCCGACACAGATTAACTTGTCGCATATCTTCTCTAAGGCTATCAAACCTCTTCTTCTTAGGTCACCCACGAGGACGTTTGCCATCCGGGTTGAGGCACAAGGCAGTTTTAGCCACTGATTGTTCGTGACTGCGTATGATGTGGCCGTACTAGCGTAGACGAGCCTCCCGCATTTTATCCTGCATGGGCGCAACTCCCATCCTCCCTCGGACATCGTAATTCTTGATATGGTCAAGTCGCGTCAGACCAAGCACCGAACGAAGCATGCACATCTCCATAACATGCAGGGCTTGCTCGTGTTTAACAGAGGCCGGCCAGCATTCAGAATCGTAGAGGGCAACTGGGCGCACGACGGGCTTGTAAATCTCGGCCTTAAGATAGGTGGGTATCTTGCAGTGAAAGAGGACTCCAGTTACCTCCCTCCATTTGAACCAACTGGCATGCACCCGAGCTCGGGTATCAGGGAGGGTGACACCATCTGAACGAGTCAAGGAGCCAAGATACCTGAATTGGTCGACTCTTTGAAGATCTTGACTACCTACAAGGATGGTGCCAGGCGTCGGTGACCCACACTCCATACACACGGTTTACTGGACATTCAGATTCAGTCCATTCTCAGCCAGCCTCGTATTCCACTCCTGCAGTTTCTCTTCAAGAACGTTGTGTTCTTCTGCAGCCAATAAGACATCATCAGCATACAGAAGCGTCCATGGATGTTGCGATTGGATATCTGATGTTATTGTATCCATGCATAGAATAAACAGAAGTGGTGACAGGGCTGATCCTTGATGGACACCGACTTGAATGTGGAAAGGAGATGTGATTCCCGCGGGACATTGCACAACACTACTGCACTTACGTTACAGAAGTTGTGTCCAGCGGACGTATTCTACAGGAACACAATATGAACGGAGTGCATGCCAAATCAGTTCATGTGGAACCTGGTCAAATGCCTTCTCGAGATCTAAAAAGACGATATGAATAGATCTGTTCTTCTCACGATATCTCTCAATGGGGAGCCGTGCTGCGTGAATAGCATCAGTTGTTCCACATCCTTTCACGAATTCACACTGGTTGCTAGTGATCTTGTCAATGTCACGCAGTCGACTGTCAAGGATTCGCTCAAAGATATTCCTCGTGTGGCAGAGGAGGCGAATAGGTCTATAGGTGCCATATTCACTGACATCGCCCTTGCCTTTTCAAATAGGCACCGTGGTACTCGTGTCGAAATTTGAGGCACTACACTTTCTTCCAAAATCTGGGTAAACAGAAATGTCAGTAGTTCAGTACCATTCTGACCAAGTAATTTCCACAGTTCGGCTGGAATGTCATCAGGACCTGTAGCCTTCCCGTTCTTCATCTTTCTGACTGCTTGTGCAACCTCTGCCATAGTTATTAGCGGTACTGGTCCAAGGACATTTACCGCACTGTGGATAGGTGGATAAGGGAACTCTTCGTTACTTATTTCTGAGAAGTGTCTTTTCCAACGACTCAGAATAGCAGATGGGTCTCTGAGAATTTGGTGGTCTTCATCTTTGATGTGCATATCGCGACCAATGTCTTGCGAGGACCGACGACGTGCGTTTGCAAGCCGGAATATCTTATTGGCTCCTTCAGGTGAGCCCAGCTGGTTGTACACATCTACATAATGTTGGGCCTTAGCTGCTGCAACAGCTCGCTTTGCTGCAGACTTGAGGGTTTTATATTCCAGATGATCGCTGGTAAGACACGAGGTCTGCCAAGTCTTGAATGCAAGCCGTTTCTTTTTGATCACGGTCTGCACGTCCTCATTCCACCACCATACTTGTTTGTCAAGAAAACGCCTCCCATATTTCGATTTTCCCAACGTCTCTGCTGCAACCGAGTGAAGGCAGTCGACTATCCTAGTCCAGTTGATCTGTATTGGTTGGCTTGGGTCGATCGTGAGTGGTCCAAGGGCATGCACCAATTCGTTCCTATGGTCCGGTAGCTTCCACCACTTAATGCGTTCAGGTCCCGTTGTTCGATTTCTTTTCGTGGGTACGGTGTCAAACTTGAGATCTAGTACAAGGAGGCGGTGTTGGGGAGCGATGTTATCTGACGGGATGACTTTGACATTTGTTACCAACTTGAAATCATTCCGCCTGAGAAGCCAGTTGTCTATTTGAGATGTTCGACCACCGCTGTAATAGGTTATCAGCTGAGTTGGCCGTTTCTTAAAATAGGTGTTAGCCACAACAAGATCGTGTGCTTCTGCGCATTCAAGGATGCGATATCCCTCTTCATTCCTGGTACCGAAACCTCGCCCACCATGGCAATGAGGATAGCCATCTCTCTCGCACCCAAAATGACCATTGAGATATCCGCCAATGAACACATATTCATCCTCTGCGAATGAACGAAGATGAGTATCAACACTGCCCGAAGATTCATCTTTCTCATTCCCTGAATAACCCACTTGAGGGGCGTAGCATGAGACGACACGAATACTTGAGTTGTTGTAGTCAAGCTTCACATAAAGCTGTCGGTCTGTGATGCAGCTAACCGCTACTACATTGCCCTGAAGCCTCTCGCAGACGACCACTGCGACACCGTTCTGTGTAGATTTCCTGCCATAGTAGAACAACTTGTACCCCACACCGATATCCTTGGCCTTGGCTCCTGTCCATTTCGTCTCCTGTACACATGCTATGTCTATCGATCGACTCTTCAAGACAGCTGCTAGTTCATGACTTCGACCTGTGAGCGTACCGATGTTGATGGTCACCAGACGTAGGTGTTGGACTCGCTTCTTTAGCCTGCTCCGTCCATAAGCAGGTAGCCCTCGCTCATTTACCACGACGTCCGGGCGATGACGACGCGCATTTATCCGCATATTCAAGGTTCGTACTGGCATGTTCATTTGATGCGACAAAAAAATGATCGAACCGATGTGTCGCTCCACCTGTCGTTGGATTTCCTATAGGACTTTCAATAACTTGGTGATCACAAATCCAACATGGCGACGTGAAGTATAAATATTCACATGGACGTTACTCGCAATTTAACCATCCGAGTGCAGTGAAACTTGGCACAGTAAATCCTTATACAAATGATCATCCACTGGCATCTAACTTATTTCAATTGTTTCTATAACGACAAGATGGCAGCTGTGCAAAATTTTAAAATCGCGTTTTTACTTCTTGTTTCCTAATCATGCGATTGAAGTTTGAATACTACACGTACACAATAATCTTCATGTAATAGTACATAACTCTAAGACCTACATATATAAAAATCCAACATGGCGACAATCCGCAATATTTAGTCGGTTCTCAATATCTACGAATCTATTACAGCAATCAAACTGAAATTTTGTATGTTGATAGTGAGTTAGTTAGTTATTGTTCTTTTAAGGGGCTGAGCTATGAGGTCATGTTGATAGTGAGTTAGTTAGTTATTGTTCTTTTAAGGGGCTGAGCTACGAGGTCATGTTGATAGTGACAATTAACATTATTAGGATATATGAAAATAGGCTTTAGTTCTTCCCGGAACTACCTGTTAATTACATGTAACTTCTATACTAACAAATGGATTTTATCCAAAAGTGTCACTATAATTGATGGTAATATTTTAGATTAATTCTGAGCATCACATGCAAGGCATTGTTACCAACATGATTTTACACGCACTGATAAATCCAATATCAAACAGAATGTAACGTCCATACTACCATGAGACTTCAACCAACTTAAGAGATGGAACTATGAATATATTCAGAGTCACCGGAGCTGCCAGCTATTGTAAGTTACTCTATTAGGCAACACTATTTCAGGTGTATTTCAAACTGCAGTACTTAGAAATGTTGGTATTACCAAATTGATTTCGTCATTTTTCGACACGGTTGTCGAGAAGTCTCTTTACATGTTATAGCATAGGACAGTTAGACATGGAGACATTGTTATTGATAAAACAGGATATTTTTATTTCAACATTTATTTGGAGTAAACAATGTCTGGTTACAATTAACAATTCCATTCATCGATCAACAACGTCCGTATGTATTCCTCCATGTTCGAAGCAGACGTTGATCCGTCGCCATGTTCTTCTATGCATCCGCTGCAGCATGCGGTGGGTGATAGTTTCAAATGCCATGCGAACTCCATCTTTCAGTTGATCGTTGTTCATCCATCGTCGTTTACGAACGTTTCCTTTTATTATTCCCCATAGTGCATTGCCCGGTGTGCTGAGGTCTGGGCTTCGTGGTGGCCATGGTAGTGGTGCTACGCCCAATCCAGCGGTTTGGAAACCGTTCATTTAGCAGGTTGCGGACACTCACAGCAACATGTAATGGAGCACAATCTTGTTGAAGTGTCACGAAGTCTCTTATACTTTTAGCTCAACTCGATCACTGAGGATGGCCGAAAACATGAAAGTTTCAAGTCTTTGCGCATATGGTCTTTCATCGTCGATCGCGGGACGCCTAATTCCGCAGACCACTTACGGGTTGACTTCACCGGCGATCGTTCAATCGATTCCGCCAGAGCCGCACAAGTTTCGATACGAGTCGTAGGCCTTCCGCTACGTGGTGCATCGAGAACACTTCCCGTCACAAATGTTTTCTTCTCCCACGCGAATAAAGTTGGTCGTGATGACGGTGATTTTCCAAACCTCACAGCGAAGTCCTTCAATATGTCTGACATTGTCTTCTTCGTATTCTAACGTTCGTGAACCCAAACAGAAGCCACCAGACGCTACTCAACAGTGAAAACACTTGTATCTGTCATGGTTGATCTCTTTCGACTGAAGGCAGCCAACTGCGCAGTGAGCTATGCAGCGAACCACGTGACATGACTTTCCCACGCTAACCGAAGTGAACGTGTCAAGTGCGAGACTCGGATCACGGCGGGAAATTGTTATCTCAACAATATGCAAATAATATTAATAATAAATATTTATAATACATGTCTAAATTTATTGCCCTTTGCTATAACATGTAAAGGGACTTCTCGACCACCCTGTAGATAGGTAGATTGGCATTGATCTTAAATTTTAAGAAAAGTAGGCTCTTTAGTTCGTCACGGAACTACTTGTTTCGTTCATTTGTTAGGCTTGACAAATCAAAATCAAACATACAGAACCCACACTCAAAATTCGTATTGACTTGTTTTATTGATGCGTGACAAAAAACAGCGGTGTATATATCATGTAAAGTTTTGAAGCAATTCTTTCAGTGTTGCCTATACGAAACTGTTCCTAGTAACTCTTCAGTCGGTCAACACGAATTTACCCAAAGACTGGACGGGGTACAATGTATATATCGTGTTAATAGAAAGTAAAGTAAAACACTCCTGGAAAAGAATTACTGTATATGTAATAGTTACGGTCACTATATTATAATGGGGCAATAGCTTGCCACGGTAAGTGAGTGGATAACGTGTCGATCTACTAACTCCAAGATTGCAGGTTCGCTCCTGGCCGTGGTAAGTGATTATTTTTTTTTGAAAGGCGGCAAACATACGACACGCATGTCTTATGATGTTGGCATGTCAAAGAACCCATTTGAATTCAGTAGGCTGTGTTCATAATGGCAAAACTAATCTCGGGAGTTTCCGCCAACACAAAGTTCCTCATTTCTCTACTAGAAAGTGCTATAATGTTCAAGGAGCTTCTATATCTAACCTTCTTGACTTTCATAGTGATTGAAGGAACAACGAAATTTGACATGCAAGCTACCCTCTGGGTGACAAATTACAAAGCTTGCACCCGCCATCCGAGGCCATACGATATTATTATTATTATTATTATTATTATTATTATTATTATTATTATTATTATTATTATTAATGGGGCAATTTTAGATTTGCACGTTTCTACCTTCAAGCGGTCATCATCATTATCTTCATATCCCGTTTACAGTTTCCTGGGTCAAGTTGTGAATTAAGACCTCCATCATTGCCACTCCCCTCCTTTTTAAGTACATCTTCAGGTTTTCTTCCCTCTTCTCTTTGCACTCCCAGACTGTATACGTCCATCTCTTACGGGGTCTTCCTCGAGGTCTCTTCCCTGTCATCCTTTCGGAAAAAGCTTTCTTTGGTAATCTCTCCTCTTCCATCCGCATCATGTGACCATACCACTTTAACTTTGTCCTGCAGCTTTAAGATTCCTGTCCTTTTTCTAATCTCTTCATTTATAGCTCTATCTCTTCTGGTCTTGCCCTCTATGCCTCATCTCCACTGCTTATGTTCTACTCTCCTCTCTTTTTGTAGTAGTCCATGTTCCAGCTGCATACTAGTAGGTAATGTTAGGCGGTTCTGGGACAGGGGCTATTGGGCAAGATGTCGGCCATGTGAGTCCAATCCCATGCTGGAAGTATAGATGGACACAATCATAGCTGGGCCAGGGGCTAGTGGGCAATATGGATGCCACGCGCAACTGCACTTTTAAATGGTGGGCTATTCAAATCATTATTTATTTGTTATTAACTATGCATTGTTAATTATTAATTATTTTTATTTAATTAATTATTTATATGTTTTTTCACAATTTAGTTTTACTTTTTAATTATTCTTTATTTTAATATTTAATGTATAATTTATTACTTTTTATTGTGTCAAAGCACTAAACTACAAGGTCACATACCTAACCTAACCTAACCTAACATTACCTAACCTAACCTAACCTAACTCACACAAACCTCATTTAAAAAATAAATTAATACATGTAAAATTTTCTATTTTTTACATTTTAAATTTTCCAAAAACAGTAAACTACAAGGTTACATACTGTACCCTTGCGTCATTATGAGGAACATGTGTTCGTATCCCAGCTTGTTCACGGTCTTTCGAGGCGTGGGGCGTTCCTCCCACTGTACGATCACATGTTCAGGATTTGAGTCTGTCAGGTAACTACTATACTTGAAAGAAACAACAAATTCCTAAATATAGAATTTGAAATGAAAATCCACAGAATTTAATGATATTAAATCATGGCAAACACAAAAAACACAAAAACTATAGTTACATTTACACTCCCACAACATAGATCAAAATATCTGGAGTGCGCAGATAACAATTCGAAACAATAAGACAAACCCTAGCATGTTTCATCTGCTCCGCAGCTGTATTACAATAATACAGGGATTATATCAACTCAAATGCACTGGTCTCTCCAGGCATGCTGCAATATTTCTTGTGAGTCCCTTTTCTTATGGTTGGCGCTCTTCCACACCTAAATATCCTATAATTCCTAACACTAATACCCTTTTTGACATTGACGAATGTTCGTTGTGTCCTTCACATCACTTAAATAATCTTAATTTAACACAACACAAAACAACAATAAAAACACAAATTATAACTGAATAACCATTATATGTAATCATTACAGATCCAAATATTTGTCCGTTCTGAATCGGAACCTTTTAACTTCAACAATATTTATCTCATTACACTTGTTTTTGTTTAATATTATGTTGTCTTTGTGCACCATCGTTTCTTTTCCCATAGATTTCAAACGCTGTAATGAGTAACCATCCCTTCCAAAATATACATAATTACTGATTTAAGATTCACCATACAACAATCTTTAGGTCTAGTCATATCGTTACATTCGTTACAAGTGCACCATATCGTGCAATAACGCTACCCGTCTGAGTAAATTATCATTTACTGGGTAATAACTCTTTATAATTGCATCTGATTATTTGGTGCAGTTACGATGTCATCAGACATCAACTTGGCCAAATATTATCCGATTTTTTGATCCAACAAACTATCCCCATGGGTATGATGCATATAATTCCTTTAAGATAATAATATCAAGCACTTTCCAATTATTTCCAGAGATGACGAGATTTTTCCCGTGTTCCAGTACAAACTTAAAAAGGAAAAGGGATACGGTCAATTAGCTCCCTCGCTGTGTATAAAATGGGGTCGCTAAGGTCCGCCCCTCCAACATGGCTACCGCCGCCTTCATTCTCGTCCTGGCCTCCCTGACCGATATTCAACTTGTCAACAAACTTGCCAAATGCATTCACTCTCCGTGCAGCTCTTTCAGGGGGTATTGATTGGATGTGTCATTATGAACGGAGTCGATCTAAGTATTTAACACCTACATTTAGGGTATTTAATTGGCTCAATTCGGCTCTCAATGAATATTCTTAGCAAGTGATGGATATCCAGTAGTGTCGCCGTTTTAAGATGCAATCAGTGGCTCTGAACGCGTACCAGTCGAGTTTCAAACTGTTATCTCGCTGTACGGGTACGAATATATTAAGGAAATCACCAGTTTCCTACTCGAAGAAATTGTCTTACCTCCACAGGTAGATCAATTATTATAATGCCTTACACAGGGGTCACAGTTAACCTTGGTAGCGAAGAATATGCTAACAGTGGGTTACAGATTCTATCTGGCCCAACTCTGTTGCTATAATATGTATGCTCTCAGGCTATACAATCACGTCGTTGATTCGAAGATTGGCCTACTAGATTCATCAACGCGCGAACTATCTGGATAGTCCCTGCAATTATTTACGCAAATCTCTGGATTCTACGTTAGACATGCACGCTCATTGCGGCTAAAATAACATACCTGTTAGCCGACGCAATCCATAATGCACTCATATCCGCCCTTAATTCAATTATTATAGCAAGACTTTACATTAGCTCTAAATAAAGAATGTATCATTTTACTGGCAATTATATGATCTGCCTTAATGGCTTTCAAACACAATAATGTAACAATTAACATTATTTAATATCTCAACTACACTGAAAAATCTCTTTATCTCCCCGATATCTCTCTCTCTCTCTTTCATTCTTCACAATAACGCTGTATTCTTTTAATGAACATGTCACACTTGCACGTTCCTAAGGCATCAATATGCCAAATTTTACATTTATTATTGACATTGACCTCTGATTATTATTGTTGTTATCAATTAACATTACAGTTACTTTTATGAACATCTTACGCATTAAGTGTCGTAAGTTTATCATTCTCAAAGCAAAATATTCACTAAGATACGAGGAATGTGAACTCGTATACAAAATACTGCAAATTCCTAGTATTTGATGGAATGACATGTTGTATGGTGAGCCCTAGAATCATGGTAACATTATCTGGATGGTACTCACTTTTTCATTTTGGATGGATTTGCCCGACTATACAACACTTCGCCCACCTTTCTGATGTCTTCTAAGCCATCATAACACTTTTCACAAAGAACATCGAATATGGTTTGAACGTGTTGACCACATCTTGCAATACATGCATTTTACACTTTAAAATAATACATTTTCTTGATCACACAATTTTAAACACTTTAGGTTATCACTCTTTATCACTATCTTTACATTTGATTTGTACACACGAAGCCTTATTGGGCTTTCCACTACTACGTGATTTCAGATGTGCGATGCGGCGAAATTCTGACCTCCGCCTGTCTCCTCTGAAAGTCTATCTTGAGTAGCTGCGTTCATCTCCCAACTCCTACTGTTCCTATCTTCTAGCTCTTAGTGTGCTACTTATGTATTTATCACAAATACTTGTGATACTTTCCTGGTCCCCTTGATCTGTAGTGTTCGTTACTAAATTATCTGACACTTTAAAAATCATAATTATCCCTGTAGATAAGTTCATTGTTCATCATAATCATAATGCACCTTTCCCTACGCTGTACTGAATAATACTCGCGTATACTGCCTGATTATATGTCTGCCGTAGACTGTTCCTAATATTTATGCAGAAATACTTTAAATGGACTGCATAATGCATCTTTCATTGTCTATCACAAAGACTCTGATTATAATGTGTTTGTGTAATGCGCGCACTTATTTCCTGTCGATGGACAGCACGTCGTCCCACGAGCTGAGTCAAAGAATAACTGACTCTCCCCAGCTCCATCCTCCATATAAGGGATTCTGACAAATCAGAGTTCTCGTTCGTCTCGGGAGTGGCTCTTTTCTGATATATCACGTTTTCCGACAAGGTAACGCGTGATTATTGATCGTATTTCCACGGAGATTCCAGATCCACTTGCATGCCGGTGATTCCTTCGCTCAATTAATTAATATTAATTGCTTTCATGCATGACTTGGTAACACTATCCCTGGTGAATCCCCTCCTGCTACGAGACTAACTAATGCCCCTCCGCGGTTTGCCTGTGTATAATCCTATAATCTCCTACAGGCTTTAATTTAGGTGTCTTGACATGCCTAAATTACCTTTCTCTGAATATAAGCCTCTGTATGTAAGATTCATCCCGTTAGAATGCTTCATTTGCCAGTGAAAATGAAAATCCACAGCCTGCTTCCAGTCTCCGACCGGTTCAGGAATGGAATGAATGAAGCCCCCATCTAGCGGTGAGGATATGAACTGTGCCGGCTGCCGAGGCCTGACGCACTCCTCTGGGGCAATGATTAAATGAATGACAGATGAAATGAAATGATAGTGGAGAGTGTTGCTGGAATGAAATTTTGACAGGGAAAACCGGAGTACCCGGAGAAAAACCTGTCTGCCTCCGTTTTGTCCAGCACAAATCTCACATGGAGTGACCGGGATTTGAACCACGGACCCAGTGGTGAGAGGCCGGCGTGCTGCCGCCTAAGCCACGGAGGCTTTCTTCATTTGCCAGTAATTAATTAATTTCTCTAGATGACCATCCCCTCTCTGCTTCTCTGCCTTGTCCGACGGGCGTTTACTTGGTCATTATTCACAGTCTTCCCACCCCAGTGACGCCAAGAAATAGTTCACTGGAGACTGTCTGCGCCTCCCACTTTCAAATCTACTTTGTCACCTGTCAAGTGGGCTCGGTTTTCTGTAGCTTTGCTCGAATGTTAGAATACTGGCTTGCAGTTCTTACAATATTCCAACTTATTATTGCTTAAAATTCCCGTCTCAGATGTGGAATTTAGCTTTTATTATCACATCCCATTTTTATATCATTGTTTCTTGGGTTCACTGTGGTTATTCCCCTTCAGAGATCAATGGTTCGGTTCTTGGGAAAATCATGGACCTGATTCTTCCTCTTCACAGACCCAGGTCTGATGCCATTCAGCCCACGTACCAGCGGGTACAATACCTAACCGAACCTAACCCAACCTAACCTAACTTCACCTAACCTAACCTAAGCTTACCTAACTCTACCGAACCTAAACTAACCTAACCAAACTCACGCAAACCTCATTTAAAAATTTAAATTAATACATATAAGATTTTCTATTTTTTACATTTTAGATTTTCCAAAAAAAAAGTAAACAACAAGGTAAGAGACCTGACCTAACTTTATCTAACCTAACTTTACCTGACCTAACCTAACCTCAGCTAACCTAACTTTACCAAACCTAACCTAAGGTGGGCTAGAGGATAATGCACATACACAAAGTAAATAAGGGCACATGCAACTATCTTTATGCTAGCCTTATAACCAGATTGCAACCAGCACAACCAGCATACAATTACAAAATTTTGAAAAGTAAACGCTTTTATTCATTTTTTTCTTTTCATTTTCTTATTTCACACATTGCCTTTTGTCCATTTGATAATTTTTATTTTCACATTTCACACATTGCCATTTGTAAATTTTCCATTTACAGTTTTTAAATTTCCGTTTAAAGTTTTTTTTTTTATTTCATGATATGGAAACATGGATTTTCCAATTTGTTGTTTACACATTTGTTAATTTCTCAATTTCCCATTTACAGTTTTTTAAATGTTAGTATAACGTTTTTCATTTTTTGTCAATATGGAAACATGGATTTTCACATTTTGTTGTTAAGGTGTTTTTGATTTGGACCATGTACAATGTTCATTTTGCATTAGGAGTTGGGAGAGGTGGGTAGTTATTACAAAAGTACGAGCAGTGTACATACATTTTTTTTAAATACATGTACAATATTGACCCATAATACTTTTTGTAATAAATTGTACAGATGGTTTTTTCCATTAAGAGTTTGTTACCACTTTTTTCTTTCTTTTTTTTGTTGCTTGATTGGTGTTTTTTAAATTGTTTGGTTTATGTATTTGCTACATGCAGGTAGAGGATTTTGATATTCATAACTTAACTCTTCAAGCATGGTCAACGGTTGAGCAATGACCATAGGCATGTGTACCTATACCATCAGCATCAATTACTCTTTTGTCATCACCAGGACACGAAGCAGTTTTGTTTTGCCTTATAGATGATATGTCATGTTGTTTAGAAGCAATAATGTTCATTGGTATTCTGTTTACCTCGTTTTTCACTACACAATCCTTATAATCTTGAAAGCTTTACAATTTTTGACAACACCTCTGCTAATACTTTCAACCTTTTTTATTTCTTGACCTTTTATGTCTAAAGCATACATTTTAGCTCTAAGTCCACCAAATTCTTTACTAATTTGTCCACAGGCCCCTTCTTTAAATTTTCCCAACGTGTTCTAGTTTGATAAATAGTAACACACATGATTAGTAGGATAATCTTATGTGTCCAGGTGTTCTAGGAAATCCAACTTGACTTGATATACATCTTGGGTGTTAACCAAATAAATAAACGAGTCGGTATCCATATACATGAGTTTAAGATTGTCGATGCCATAATAGGGTAGCAGCACATCATAGTGGTGGGAATACATGAGAGTTTTTGAAATATCCAGGATACACATTCCAATATATATAGGCTTATTGAATACAATGTTACTTTTAGCCATGTGGAAAGCACCTAGGTTAGGACCATAAATTGTTCTGTCAATAAATGTTGGTTTAGCTATTAGCTTTCCAGCCTTTTTGCTGTCAGTAACATGACGTACTGTACCCGAAAATCCGGAAAGGAGCCTGTTGGAATATCCATTGCCCCAGCTGGATCGCCTATTTCTAACTGCACCGGCAAATTACTACATTAGAAATCGCTCCCTTTAGGGATTTACATACAGCAGCTACAAGAATATTGTGGATCAATAACAAACTACACGGGGCACTTACCTTTACTTACCTTCTCGGGAACTGGGAATTCAGCTTTGCCTACAATACATCCACAATACTCTAGTTCTTATATTTAAAGTGAATCACACGCCAACAATAACAAATAATGAACTGAATAAAATGTATTAACAATGGTGTAAATTAACCTAGTATAAAGAAATAACAATAAACTAATTTAACAATCAAATTGAAATAAAAACACGCAATCATTCACACTTCCTTTCTACTCCACATCTTACTACAATGCTGTGTAAAAAAATATGGGCATAAAAATCTTGGCTTGTTTAGGCCTACATTTACGTAAAAAGAAAACCGTTTAAGGAAGGCTCTTACATTCGAGGCATTCCTGATACATGGCTTCATTCACTAGCCCGCGTTTGGAAACGCACGTGCACTGGCCTGTTTCATCAATGAAACACTAGCACCACGCTGCAATCGGAACTAAATACAATTTATGAGTCTTCACCTGTTCATATTATGTTACACCGCTCTCGAACTCTAACGGTGAATCATTCTAGCCAGCCCACATTGAGACTGCTTTTGAGTGCATTTAAAATACACGTAAAATTAACATTTAGATCATTCTAAAATGCACATAATTTCTATGTTTCATAAACAATCATCCTGAAAAGTTTTATACACCTTTTCATTCGCACCCCGTAATTGTTCTAGACCAATTCGGTTCCACAATTACTCTGAACAGTGTGCAATCATTCATACAACAACATTTGCTCACAAAACACACGCTATTCCAAAACAATCGATTAATAAATCCTACTAAAATTATTATATAATTAAATCATTTCCAAAAAAATATTTACATGTGATTTGTTCATCATAATATACACTGTTTAGTGTTGCTAACACGTCACTTTCGAGATTATGGATTCTTGGTTACAATACAACTCTCAACTAATTATACACACTGGTTTTCCACATAACCATTCTCTAACACTCCGTAGTTTTGATATACTGCTTACACATCGTCTTATATAGGTTTCATTACATTGTCGGTCTAATACAGTCGACTAATTAAGGTTAACTGAACGTAATTACATAACTTCGGGTTTAATAAAATGCAATAGTTGTATTATAGACAGGAGTAGACAATCGTTCTCTAGTTGTATTTCCGCTAAAATCCTCCTGTCAACACAGCTAAATCGTTAATTCATATGAACTGGACTACTTGTACACAATAACTCTTATCATGATCCATGCCTTCTTATCAAAGAACGATAATACTTTGACTTCCCTTAAAATGCGGAACCCCCTCCGCATGAGCACTTCATAGCACTACAAATCCTCATATAATAGTATATATGGCATAAACAATAATTATCATCCACTATGTTAAACAATAACCAATAACGGATTAATTGTTATTAACATATCTTCTGTAGGAACTTCTCTCAATTAATGGCATGACCCTCAGTATCACTCCACATGACTACTGAACTACAATTATACATTCTTCAAACGAAACTTCCAATTGTAATGAACGATATTAGACGGTCGTGATTGACCTCCTAAGGTTTACTCCACAACAAGATAATTAACTGTTAACTCGTCTGTCGCAAATAAGTTACATGTAATAAAAATAATACTCCTGTCTCGTCTCACTTATCAAGATTTAAATTGTTTATCGTTGTAATATCAGGTCCACAAAATGACGTGATGTTACACAAATAGTGTAAAATAACACACATGTTATTTATAGTGTCACATAGAATTCAATCTTGACCGCGATAACTAGCTTTGAATTCCTAGCCAAAGATTTGAATAATCTTCTATCAAAGGGTATTTCCTCTAACATATTAAATGAACAAAGCTCTCAGCTTTACAAATAATAAAAAGGTTTGTCAATGTCGTAATGTTTTTCCACTCTACACAAAGAATGTTTATAGGGATTAAGACTTCGGTCTTATCAAACGACTAGTATTTCTTAGATCGTCGACAGTTTATGTACAATAATGATATAACAATAGCATTCGATGTTTCTTCTGTTTTTGAAGTTAGATGTTGTTGCATTAAAGTGCTCAAATTAAATTGAATAAGAATTTAATTTGAAGCTATGACACAATGTCAGAATACTTGGTCTTCAGCCATCGTTTCCTAGGTCTTCCTTTGCACCTTCTTCCACCTGGAATTCCTCTATAGGTCTTTTTAACGACTCTATCATTTGCCAATTCTCTCCACATGTCCCAGCCATCTTTGCCTATTACTCTATACTTCCGAAACTATATCAGGATGACCATATAGTTCCTCCAATTCTTTGTTTTCCCGTATTCTCTAACTTCCTGCCTCATTCACTGCTCCATAAATCTTCCTCAGTATTTCCCTTTCCCATTTTCTCATATTTCATCAATCTATTATCAACATCGTAACAACATCATAACTGACAAGTATGTTTCATCTGAATATTTTGAGGTTAGATCACATCATTGTGATACAGACAGCCATATCCATTAAGGTTGATTTATAGTCATATTACTGTACCCTTCCTCAGGAATAATATATGGTCATACTTCACCTAACTCAATCAGTTCGGGGATGGTACGTTCATTTCCCACGATATGACACATATATTTAGGGATTATGAGCAACACAGGTCAACACTCAAAATAAAATCCAAAATTTTATAAAACATATTTAATTGTAAAATATGGCACCCCACAAACTTCAATACATGAATAACAATGACATTAATAAAAATCAAACTCTACAAAATAAAAATATATATTCCTGTATCCAAATAGGAATATCCACTACACACAAAGTGGCCTTGAACAATGTTAATATGGCTATAAACATGTATGATTTAACTTCCATATGGCATGCAAACATTACATGTTCTACTGAATCCTACTGATTCTACATAATATTATAAAAAGTCTTTAGGGTAATTCCCTAATAGTCCTTTGACTATCTACATCTTTCATCTGCAAATGATTTAATTATCAACATATTTTTTAGCTTTAGGTTTCGATACGGTACAATTTTAAGATCCGTTCGACGCTATTTCCATCTAGCGGTCACTAGTAAAACATTTAAGTGATCGTAATTTCGGCACGTCTTGAAAAGGAAAACGCCAGCGATGGAGAATCCATCTATAACGAAGGAACACGACTTCGGCGATTGTTATCGCGCCTAAATTGTTACGACGGGGAGAATTTGATGATGGTCTGCCGATATAACCACTACTGCCAGAAATTCTATTCTAATGTTCCGTGATGTCCATTATAAAATGTTTTAAGAAGGTATACATGTTGGGGAGACAACATGAGATTCCGGCTTTTGTCTCATAGTTGAGAATTCCTGAAATATGAAATTATTATAAAATAAAATAATCATCGGAGGTCTTCTAGAACGTTTCGAGGCTATCAGCTAAGTGGAAATAATCCCTTTGTAACTCTGTATAATAGTGCTTTGAAGAAGATTATTATCAATGTATTTTCCCCAGTTTCAGTGTTAAAAGGTCCCTTCATTTAACCTGCAAAAGGGTAGGGTTAAACTGGAGATCGTTCATGTCTTTCCTTGAAGTTAAATGGCGTTTATTTGGTCTCTAGTTATTTGTTATATATACGTACGTATTGGAGAATCGAGTTGCTTGTTTATGGGTTTATTCATTTTAAGAGGTTCTTGTTGTCGTTTTAATTTCTATATCATGTAGAGTTTTTTTTAGTGCGTGTTCTTGCGGTTGTTTTTGACATGAAACGTGATTGTAATTTGGAGAGATGTTTCTTACCAGTTCCTAACCCCTTGTAAGAAAATGGGATTTTTCAAGGATATTAAGGGGCTGGTATTCTTAGGTTAGTTTCGCGGTTGTGCCTTGACGAGGGAGGATGTGTTTGTTCATTGCCTTAGATTACTTTCTGTATGGTCGGAACACACATCAAGTTTTATTTAATTGTTTTAAGGGTTTTGTTTCAGTGTTTGCATTCATGCAACTCTAAGGATGCCCGTATAGATTTTCTTTTATCCTTAGAAGCTGGCAGACACTACAATGTATGTGTCAGAAATGTGTTTCATTTACAATCACGGTTCTAGACTTATTTTAAGGGTGGGTTAACGTTATTTGTTTAAGTGGGAATTTGACTGAAGGCCGAGGGTCATATTTCGTGTTGTTCTGTTTTGTTGTCGCTTTCAGTCAAGAAGCAATGCGTGATCACATTACATTTATTAAATGAGGTATATCGGTTACTCTTCCGAGATGATGGAATGTGTGTTCGTTGTACGTGTCCGGGACTGCAATTGACGCTCATTTGGCATCCCGTAAGATAACTGAATCTCGTGCTTTCGTTCGTTAGAAGTTTTATTCTACCAGCCCATGAAATCGTTTTGTTTTATCTTTATTTGGGAGTTTGTCTTTGTTTATTTTACTGAACCGATCTATGTTTCTCTTTGGGGTTTGTATGTCATGGCACGTCATGTTTTTGAAGTGTTGTCGTTATGGAAGTTGTCTATTAATTTGTGTTTCTTTACGTGACATTTTAGGGTCGTTGTTATTGCATGGTTTTGTTTCTTTGGGTAGTTTGTTGTGACATGCATTTTAATATAAGGGTGGACGGATAGACGGTTCGTGGGATACACGTTTTCATGTACATCTAGGAATGATGCTTCTGACTACCTTCTTGTAGTCAGCCTGTAGTGGAACGAAACGTATTATTTACACTATTGTTAATTGATTATCCTTCTGCCCCTCTACTGAACGATCACCAGTGACTTAGGCTTCTCCTCGTCGTCAACATTTTCTCTTTTATATATCTTTATTGTGTATCTTACGATTTATTGTTTTACTGTTTTATAATTACGTGTACAATTTTATTAAAGCCCCATCACCCCTCATTCCACCATTTCATGCGCTACTCACGTCCACTTTTGTATTTCCTTGTTTTTTTGATATTAAATTTTATCTACAACCTTTACTCGAAGAGTGTGGTCATTCCTAATTGGTTCTCCAGCTAGTTCTAAATGCGAATGGTACACAACATTGGTTTTAGATCCATGGCCGGTCCCCATTCCGCGCATGCGGGGAGCCTTTTCGGTTTCTTCAGTCTTGCAGTCGACTGTGTGCGTCGGGTTGTGGTCACCGCGCGTGTCAGGTTTCACAAATGTGTTTTACCAATATTTACTTTAAGTTCCACAATGTTCTGAACTTTGGTTTACACTTATCAAATGTTCTTTCTCTCTTACATACAATATGTTAAGTACTATAACCGTGGGTAGTCGTGCATTCCTTCAATTCACACATGAGATCGCTTTTCCCCGCCACGTCTATCTTTGTTTTATTAAAGGAACTCTCTGCATTCTCATATGTCACGCAAGTATGTTATTACTCTTGGAATGCAATATTCCTAACAAAATTATTTTTGCACGATATTTTTAGCAGGAAGTACTTGTTATAACATATGCTAATGGATTCAGATATCCAAGCTTTCATTGATATAGCCAAACAATTATTTAAAACATCTGTGTTTTAATTACCGGTAAGCTCAAACAAACCATGACGGTCGGCGACCCTCCCAATTGGCTCGGGCAGCACATGGCTAATTTACGACTTCTGTCCCGCTTTTACAAGCGTTAACTTATGGATGTTCTTTCAAGGACCGTGACACCAGCTGGGCATCACGAGGCTACACACATAACAGATTTCTTCGCTATGAAAGGTTTTATAACACTGCTATTAATTACTTCTTGTTCATTAGCAAACATTCATCTCGCCCAGGTAAGTTGATCAATTCATGGCCCTCCACATTGCCCGGAATAATATGCGGTCTTTAATTACGGGGGCCTCAACACCAAATATGCAACCAACGGCATATTATAATATACAACCCAAGGGTCAAACCACTTCTACTGGGATTTTCGAAGATACCGCGGAGGTGGGACACACCAGCAAACCCTGCTAGAGCGGAACATATCACAGTCCTCTTTGCGGAATACAATTTCGCCACCAGAGCTGGTCATACACTAGTCCCCTGTGCAAATAACACACTAATACAATCAGCAAGGAGAATCCTGCGTTCCTTCTGATACAACATACACATATGCTCCCCAGCGTCCTAAGACGTACGACGACTAGACCCGTCATATTATTGCCGCGACAACTACGACCACGAATGATTCTTCCTTATTTATTTCTGGCAAAATCACTTGATTCTACTTTAATCCTCGCTTATATCAGCGGTATCAATCTATATTCCTCTGAAAACCTTTCATGAAGAATTATAGACCTTCAGGCCGTCCTTCATTTTCCACAAAACTGAACTTACTTTGGCATATCGATATCAACAACTGATTAATATTCATTTATAAATGTTCCTACCCTCTCAACAACATTTCTTCTTTCAATATATACAATTATGAAATTCAAATTCAATTTGTCCTCCCAAACCTCGTTTCAAATCACCGTTTCTACTCACAAACATATTACACATGTTCATATTTTTCCTGCGTAATTGTGACATATAATTTATAAGAATGCACGACTCCCACCAACAATCATAATATAAAATATTTAGTTCTTACATATTTGGTGGTCTTCGCCAATGAGTATGGATTTTTTCATCCATCTTCGTGGCGCCTTCAACCTTTCATATTACATACAAAACACATTTTCACACTATTCACAAATATTTTCACTTTGTTATTTTAACGTATAACAGAAATCTTCATTATTATTCCATCCCTTTCTTAGGGTATTTTTCCGCAATATATTATAATTCACACTCAAATTTTAACACTTAAACACATTACAAAATTATTTACATAACTGAAATCATTCGAGCATACAACAATTCTTCTTTCCACTTTCATTTAAACCATTTGGATATACTTTCCTTTCCTTACACACGTATAGAATGCTAGCGACGTCTACTATTGGAATGACGGTACTTAATCCCTTATTCCTCTTTCTAACGTCCTAGTCTATGTTTGGTAGTCTCTGCTTGCTGAATTAACAACTCCTCTTCAAATATTGTCCCTCCTAACTCAGCTATTCAAATCACAGTGCTTTTCACTATTTATTTGCACTTAACTCTGTTCGTTTTCGGATGATATAATGTTCTCTGCTCTTTACTGGTACGTATTTTCTCCTCTCAAAATATTCACGATGCGCACTTTCCTTCAATAACAGTTGTAATTGTGAAGACATTAGTATCGTCTGACTTCGTTCTCCTCGACCGTATTTCGATTTCTTACAATCACCATCGCACCGTGATGTTGACTCAAAAGTTCTATATCTTGTTCCTAGTATTTGTATCGCTGACTTCTAGTAGCCCGATTCTTAGTTATTTCGAACTCGTAGTTAACCCTTCCAAGGTTCCGGAATTTACCGTACTTTTCCCCAACGGGTTTTCGAACTGCTTATGACGTGTCAGTACTAACCACACCGGGTCATGAACTAATTATAACTTGATCCTCTCGGGATCCATTGCTTATAATTGTAACGTGGCCTCTCGGGACCAAGGGAGCCTGAATACTGTTGAAACAGTTTGATCCTCTCCGGGGGTTCACGATAAACTGAATACGTCTTCGTTGGCCCAAGGCCTATATATTTGATCTGGCTAAAATATAGTCCATTTCCTCTTCTTGAAACTTATTCTCTGTTCTAATGCTCTTAGTGCGTTGAAAAAGTTACTCCTGTGAACTACAAAGTCCATAGGTTTCAAATATCCTTTTCAAATCAAAAATCGATCGCTCAGTTTTTCTTCAAAAATTCGTAAATGTTATACGTGTTCTATGTGGGCCGTTCTTCTTACCTATAACTTGCGAAAATTCATACGCCAATGGTCTATGATGTAATGCTCAGTCATCACTTCTTACATGTTCAAATATTTCAGAGTTTTACGTATTCTAAAATCCTCTTTCAAATTATCCGCCACTGTGGTATATTCACATGTCATTAATTTTGCATAAATCTCAAAATCCTAGTATTTTCGTCTTAGCTTATGGCTAAACCTTCAGGAATACTGTTTCCATGTCGGCCCATTGAACTGACATTATTCATAATTCCACGGTATTCTTTTAAGGCCTCTTACTGATATAACGAAAATATCGCAGGGTCAGCTCTGATTGGTGATTCCCCTCCTTATAAGTACGCTCTGCGTCATGCAAGTATTCCTAGGCTTATCGCATGGTGTGAATCACGAGTATGAACTCATCAGCCCACGTGCAGTATTTCACCTCCTTTCTGAATCATCTTGTTCGTCATAAGCTCCTCTTGCATATTATTTCTTAACAAATATATGAACCTCGTCTTAGCTTATGGCTAAACCTTCAGGAATACTGTTTCTATGTCGGCCCATTGAACTGACATTATTCATAATTCCACGGTATTCTTTTAAGACCTCACAATCGTCTTATTTTCCGCCAGTCATTTCTCTAATTCCCAGTTCTTTAGATCTTGCTTTCACTGATGATACCCGTGGTCCTTAGCTCGTATCCTTCCGAGCCTCCGTCGGTTGGGTACATTACGTACGATAATATTAAGCCATACCGAAGGATTGTGATACAAATCATATAGCAGCGACATCAATTTTCTATAATTAAGTCATATTTATTAATAAGCAGTCCTTTAAGGTACATTTATATTCATTCTATTCTCATTTGTTCACATGCTTTCTAATTATTTTTGGGAGCTTTCTTTTTATTTAAATTTCTAATAGTGTTTTGTAAGGATATCCATTTTCTCTTTTATCTTTGTAAATTTAGTTTTGTGATCATTTCAATTCAATCTACACTGACGAGGGTGTCATTAAAAACTGAAACATGTTCGTATAAGCAGTAATTAAACTACATTCTTTAGTGTTTTATAAGGAGGTTTTGAATGACATAGTAAAGTGAGGCACACCAGCAGTGCAGGAGCGCTCGCCGTGTGGTCTTTGCCAGGCGCGAAAAGCGACCAGATCTCTATAGTGGTTGGTATAGCAGTGTAAGTCTTATCCTAACAGTCAACTAGTCTGGCCGTTGCCCACTGATTGCAATAAGGGAAAAGGGAGGCGAACGAAGACATCCGAGCTGCTCCGTCTACTGCTGATACCATTGTCAGACAATGTAATTTTCGCGTGACTGTGACACTTGTGGTTCTATTTCGCCCTCGTGTACAGCTTACGCTGTTTTTTTTTCTCGTGAAGTTTTTTATTCATTAATTTAAAAATTGCAGCCAAGTAGCCATATATAGCAGGATGATAATTTAAAATACAGAATTTAGATTTCAACACTGAATTCTGTCACTGATTTTGGGCATTTCTTACAATCTTTCAAATTATATTATTACATTGTAGTTTACAAAATTTACATAGACACTTATTCGTCACTAGATGAAAAGTGCTTATGGCAAATACTTTAAGGTGAAAACCTGTACTGTCAGTCGCGTTTCAACATTCCTCATGCTTTTATTCGGTCCTGTCCAGCTCCTGTCTAACATAGCAGCGGTTGCATAGAAATCTTCTTCAATTTCTCCTCTCTGCTTCATATTTTCCGACATCAGCTTCCCATACGCCACTGTTTCTGGAAGTAGCAACACATAATGCAGATCTTCCAACAAAAATGACTCCCTCGTCAAGATGTAAACATATCTTGATGGGGTGTATTTGGACACCCCAATTACTCGCATGAAAAAGGTAGCCTTCACTTTCTCCCATTCTTTTAGGTTATTCTTTTTTAAGAATTCCCATACTAATTGTATGCCATATGTCCAAATTGGGGTCAATTTCCGCTCGAAGGAGCGTCATTGCCGTCACTAGGGAGATTTGTTGAAGTTTCTAATATTCAGTATAAACAATCGAATCCCGGGGTATTGTTCTCTGGAATGAAGCATTCGTGACGAATGAGCTACATCAGTTCTATCGCGCACGTGTATATTTCTTCTTTGATATCAAGTAGTGTGTTTATTCTAAGG
Organism: Meconema thalassinum; assembly: GCA_946902985.2. NCBI lineage: Eukaryota > Metazoa > Arthropoda > Insecta > Orthoptera > Tettigoniidae > Meconema > Meconema thalassinum. The sequence continues at coordinate 182,779,501 of OX336395.1, forward strand.
CCTCTACTCCTTATATTAGTGAAAATAGGGTAACACCCAGACACACTATTTCATAACAATTTATTCTCGTTTACACATCCGTCTTCTTATCAAGGGGTCTCTTGGTAGGGGTCGAGCCATAGTGCCCGTTCTGACTCTGTATACGCCTGAAGAAAAGGAACAAACAATTGCCAACTAGAGATTAGTTTTTGTAATTTAATGTACAGTGTGTTGAATTACAACTGAAAAATGAAAATCCACAGCCTGCTTCCAGTCTCCGACCGGGTCAGGAATGGAATGAATGAAGCCCCCATCTAGCGGCGAGGATATGAACTGTGCCGGCTGCCGAGGCCTGACGCACTCCTCTGGGGCAATGATTAATGAATGACAGATGAAATGAAATGATAGTGGAGAGTGTTGCTGGAATGAAATTTTGACAGGGAAAACCGGAGTACCCGGAGAAAAACCTGTCTGCCTCCGTTTTGTCCAGCACAGATCTCACATGGAGTGACCGGGATTTGAACCACAGATCCAGCGGTGAGAGGCCGGCGTGCTGCCGCCTGAGCCACGGAGGCTTATGTTGAATTACAACTAATAATATAAAATCATAAACCATAATTTGATGGTTATAACAGTACATAATTTTCTTTCATTGTCAGTTCAAAAAATTTAAAAAAATAATTATGTTCGACGATATCGAAATGTAAATATTATATGACAGAAAACTGTATCATAATGGGGGTCATTAAAATACTACTTTTCATTATGATACAGTTTCTCCAGCCAATCAGAGCTCAATATTTTCATTAATTGACCAATTAGGTAAGGATAGCTTCGCACATGGACTCAATATCCAACATATGAATTACATGATTTGAAAGTTGACAATGTAGCCTATATTGGATCAACCATTGTAGTTACAATCCCAAACACAAAGACAAAATCAGCACGTACCTTTACGGTAACAAGAAAATACTATGAAATATTCTTGAAATGTAGGAATCAGCGTGCAGAAGTTTAAAACACACCATCCTACCCTAGCCTATACCGACATGGAAAGTGTGCACCGTCCATAATGTTTGCAAAAACAAACTGCGGAATATTGCAAAATAAATAGCACTGTACCTCACAATCCACAACTCAAATTTCTACACAGGACATTACATTCGTACAATTTCGTTGACAATTTTAGTGAATGCTGTTGTTGACATAAACAAACCAGAACGTCATGGAAGAAGCAGGCGTATGTCCTTAGATCCACGGAAATTATAATCCAGCTCTCTGTTCAGTAAAGGGATTTCTAATGCGAAACTTTTCCACTAGATGCCATGACTGTTCTATTTAGAACTCCACTGATTTGCCTTCCGTTGACTTTCTATACGCATCGCATTTGAAGAATAACTAGTTGATAATAAGTTACATCTTATTTTTAAAGCGTTTGTAACAGCCTATTTTTTGTTATTTGACCAAAATAACAAAATGATCCAACATAGTAACTGTGCGCTATCTGTTGATGCTATTTCATGATAAACAAACCTTTGGAATACGTTATTGGGTAGAGAGCAAATTCCCAAGAAAAAGAAGAAGAAGAAAAAGTTAACCGACAGCATATCGACAGATATTTATTTTATAATTATCGTCGAACATAAACAGTCGTATGCAACTCGCCTTTAATGGTAATTAAGACACTCGCTTCGCTCGTTTTATAATCATACTCGTGTCTTAATTATTGCCATTATAGGCTCGTTGCATAATGTACTATAATAATGCAATTTTGAGAAAACGTCGCTTTATTTTAAACTGATTTCCTGAAAAAATAATGAACTTTTGTGCCAAGTCCTTCTTTTCCAATAAGCCTCTCCATTGTTGAATAAAGGAATTTGTATTATAAACCTATGCTTCTTCTAACATCCATTCCATCCCTCCTAGCTCCTTTATTACATAACGAGTTGTTGTAACAGCGAGGTTATCTGCCCCTCGTAACACTGTTTAAAGATACAAGTTTAGTTAATTAAAGTTTGGAGGTGGATGCTGAAATACATCATAAAAACATCCTAATTATATGTACTAGCAACCCGACCCGGCTTCGCCCGGAAACAGTTATGAATGCATTACGTGATAAGCGCTTTTTTCTTCGAATGTCAATGAACAACGACCAATATCCGTTTTACGTCTCGGCATGATGGGTTAAAATCACTGACTGGACTATTAATTATATTATCATAGAGATGCATGTGCAACAAATTCTTGTCAGACGTAATTCAAGAATGGCGAGGTGTATGAACCCAAATCCCCTTTCCGTCCTATCTTAACTTGACAGTGAATTTTGCGGAACGAAAAGTTCACAGGCGAAATGAAGAAAAGCCGAGTTGCACTTCCAGGGAAACTCCAAACACAACCACTCTTCTCTAATATTTTTAACTCAACACGACTCGACAATTTGCTGCTAGCTGTGTCTGGGGCAATAAGTTCGTCCGCTAGCTAAGCTGTAACTGGGGTAGTAGACTCGCCCCTAGATAGCTCGTAAACTGTCGCCTCAGTAACTGAATGGAGATGTTGGAAGAAATGAAAACGTAAAAACACTTATAGTAGGCGATGAATTAAAGGTAGAAATATGCCCTCCCGGGCTTTTTTGTAGAACTTTTTATGCTGAACAATTCTTACACTCATAGTATCCAGATATTTTTAACGGTTTGCCCAGCCTAAGCTTAAAAAGTGCACGGATGTCAGTTTATTTTCCGACCTTTTCACTGAAATCGTTAGTTCTTGACTTCCTTTGGTCATAAATAATTTTCTCACAGAAACCTTCCTCGAGATATCCTTTACAGAATGGTGAAAACCGCATCAAATTCCATTCAGTGGTTCTCGAGATTACCCGTGACACCCAAGAATCGGGGACTTTTGTTTTATACTAAGTAGAGATTATACGCCAATCAGTGTAATTTAATATAATATAATCCCCCTTCCGTCCAATCATAAATCGACAGTGAATTCTGCGGAACGAAAAGTTCACAGGCGAGATGAGAGTTGCATTTCCAGGGAATGGTGAGGTGAATGAAACTCAAATCCCCCTTCCGTCCAATCTTAACTTGACTGTGTTTCTCAGGCGAAATGAAGAAAACCCGATTTGCACTTCCAGGGAAACTCCAAACACAACCACCCTTCTCAGAAGTCTGAACTCAACACGACTCAACGGTTTGCTGCTGGCTGGATCTGGGGCAATAGGTACGCCCGCTAGCTAGGCTGTAACAGGGATGATAGACTCGCCCTTAGCTAGCTCGTAAACTGTCGCCTCAGTAGTTGAATGGACACGGTTGGAAGAAATTAAAACTTAAAAACACTTATAGTCGGCGATGTATTGAAGATAGATATATGCTCTCGTGGACTTTTTTAGAACTTCCAATGCTGAACAATTCTTACACTCATAGTATTTAGATATGTTTAACGGTTTGTCCAGCGTAAGCTCACAAAGCGCTCGGACGCCAGTTGTTTTTTTTCGACTTTTCCACTGAAATCGTTACTGCTAGGCTTCCTTTGATCATAAATAAATTAATTTCTACAGAAATCATCCTTGAGACATCCTTTACAGAATGGTGAAAACCGCATCAAAATCCATCCAGTGGTTCTCGAGATTAACCGTAACATCCAAGAATCGAGCAACACACCTACGGCAGCAGCGATGACGGTGATGGCCGACAGCAGTTCCACTGACAAGAAAACCCTTGGTCTCCGATGCTCTTCCTTTTAAAGGAATCACCCGCGTGATGAAATTCTGTGTCAGCATTCCAAGCGCTGGCGTGTCCCAAATAATGTTTATGTCTAGGTGTTTACCAGGTGTAGAAAGTGTTGCTCCATATTGTATGAGTTGGTTTGCCTGACCGTGTGTAATTGCTATTGTTGCTTTACTGTATGGAGATGCGGCGTGGAAAAAGGGTGATTACGCCCCGTGGGGGCTTCGGCGCGTAACAATACACATGATGTTTATTAAATAAATAAATAAATAAATAATTAAATAAATACCAATAGTCAATAAGGATCACCCTTTTCAAAATCAGTATTGTAAACATATACGCAGCCTAATATTAAAGAATAAGGAATAAAGAACAGCCTCGAATGTCCCTTAAAGGGCAAAGGCCTCAAATAAAAGTGTAGCTCTTTTTCACTAATGTGGTGAGCTAATCACATTAGGATTGTGCATGGTGATTGTATGGGTTGTTTTGTCTTATTTTGTACCGTTACACTTTGACTTTCCCTCCCAGTTTTTCTAGCGATGCACTTGACTTAAATTACTTTCACTTGCCCTATAGTCTGTCTTCCATGGTCCTCCACTCAGCTCTACTTCTTGCTTCTCTGATCCACTGTGAGCCTGCCTGTGCTCTGAAAAAGTCGGACCACCTTCGCCTCGGTCTTTCTCTCTGTCGTTTACCTATCCGTGTGTCCCACATTGTAGCTTTGTATGTCCACCTGTCGTCTCGCATCCTCGCGATGTGGCCTCCCCATTTCTATTTTTGTATCTTGTCTTTTTCTGCGATATCCGTCGTTGATGTGCCAGTTTCTCATTTGATATCCTGTCTGACCTTGTTACACAAACGTCATTTGAGTGTTGTCTTTTGAGTGTCGTCTTAAATCCTTACACGTAACACAACGTATAAAATAGGATTTAATACGACACTCAAAACACGTTTCATATTCATTAAGTCCGTTATTATCAGGAACCATTTTCTGCCAACAGGTGCTTACTGCATATGACAAGGCTTTACACTCCTGGGTTATTCAGTCTTTTTTGCTAAGGATCCTCTATATACCCTAGACAAGGCTATACATGTTAGTTCTGAACACTTAGTGTTAATTGTATATTAAAATTATATGCACAGCTTATACAAGCATGTTTGGCATGCAGTCAAACTTTGTAAGATAGTTACATACAACACGCAAAATATGTTTCCGCTACCTAGCGGTGGATATGAGCACTCACTGGTGATATCCGAGGTGAGCTGATTTGCTCACACATTTGCTCCCATATTTGCTCCCATATTGGCTCCTATATTGGCTCCCACATTGGCTCACACATTTGCCCCCATATTTGCTCCCACCTTTGCTCTCATATTGGCTCCCATATTGGCTCCCACATTTGCTCCCATATTTGCTCCCACTTTTGCTCCCATATTGGCTCCCATATTTGCCCCCACTTTTTGCTCCCACTTTTTGCTCCCATATTAATGCCAACTCTTATAACTATAAGCAGCAGCAAAATGTAAATGGAGTAATATTTCTGATAATGTTCAAAACAAAAGTCCTGAAGTCTTGGGTTTGAATTCCCAACTATGGTTGTCAGCCAATGAGTTACACCACAGGAAATTTTTATTTTTTGTGTTGTGTTGCATGATAATTTACCCATTTGGTGGTGTAGTGGCAAGTATACTTGGGTGTTATCCCTGAGGTCTTCGGTTCCAACTCAACTATGCCCAGAATTTAATTTTGATCTAAGAGTTGAAAGGTTAGGTTAGGTGAAGTTAGATTAGGTAAAGTTAGGTTAGGTGAAGTTATGATAGGTTAGGTAAAGTTGAGTCAAGTTAGGTTGGGTGAAGTTAGGTTAAGTTAGGTGAAGTTAGGTTAGGTTAGGTGAAGTTGGGTTAGGTTAGGTTAGGTGAAGTTAGGTTAGGTTAGGTTAAGTTAGGTCAAGTTGGGTTTGGTTAGGGGAAGTTAGGTTAGGTTAGGTGAGGTTAGGTTGGGTTAGGTTAGGTGAGGTGAGGTTAGGTTAGGATAGGTTAGGTTAGGGTAGGGTAGGGTAGGTTAGGTTAGGTTAGGATAGGTTATGACTAAGTTTGTTATGTTTAGTTGTTTTAGATAAACACCACTTTTGCTCTCATATTTGCTTCCATATTTTCTTTGCACTTTATACTACCGGTATCTTGACTTGTGTATTTACTTTTGCTGGCATATTTGTTGACATATTTGTTAGCATATTTGATTCCACGTTTTATATTTGCTTTGCTCCCACATTTGATCCAATATTTGCTCCCACTTTTTTTTTTTGCTCACAGTTTTTGCTCCCACATTTGCTGCCACTTTTGCTCCCACTTTTTACCCCCACTTTTTGCATGTATATATGCTCCCACATTAAACTATTGTTGTTATTACCAAGTTGTCTTTAGTAGATATTAGTTTATGATTGACAGTTGATATGGAAGTATCAGTGACTAGGTATGGTAAGCCTTATGCATACTAAAAAGGATATTCATATATTGTGAAACAAAGCAATAAAAATGGAACTGTTATTTGGCGCTGTTCAAAGCAACGATCGAAACAGTGTCGAGGAATGCTTAAAACAAAAGAATTGAACATACTTTCTTCAAACAATCATAATTGTAAACTTAATCATGCTAGTCTAAATGTAAGGAAAACCCAAACCAAAGCAAAAAACCAAGTCCAAGAAAAAGATAGTGCTGATCAAGATAATATTAACCTCAAGTTTAATACACAACAACGCACACATGCTGTTAGCGAGTTGTTTAATGAGAAACCTTTAACACCTCCTGCAAAACCTATGTTCAGACACACACCCACATCTCAAAAGCCCTCAACTCTATCAGAGACAACATACCCAATCAAGAAGTTGGTGGGGGAAGGTGATGGTGATAATAATAACATAAAAATGTTAAAGCACATCTAAAAAGAAGCTTTCAACACTATGAAAGGCAACTCAAACCATTGAACAGACTGTGGACACAGATGGAACTTATGATGGTAATGATAACGATGAAGATGATCATCATTATGAAGATGATTATAATGATGAGGATGATAATCATGATGATGGTGATAATGATGATCTGCTTCCCGAGATTTTGAAACCATTCACACACAAAATGTTCAGTAAAGAACATATAGCCTACTTTCTCCTAGATGTATGCGTATAGTTATAACTCGTTGTTATTATCAAAGAGTATAATAGAATCATTTCTTGGTTGAAGACCTTAGAAACTATTTACCTCTACCAAACGCCACAACCTAGATAAAAACTGCTATCATCATTGAAGAAAGAAACATAGATAAGAAATATCTCAAGAATGTTATGGATCTGGAGACATAATCGACCGGACTGGCTGCGTGGCTCAGCGGTAACGTTCTCGCTTGCTGGGCCCTAGGTTGCAGGTTCGTATCCTGGCGCAGTCAGCTGGCATTTGAGGGTGCACAAATGCGAGGAAGCCGTGTCAGTACATTTACTGGCACGTTAAAGATCCCCTTCGGGCCGAAATTCCGGCATCCCGGCGTCTCTAAAAGCAGCAGTAGTTAAAAGGGACGTAAAACCAATAACATTATTATTATTATTATTATTATTATTATTATTATTATTATTATTATTATTATTATTATTATTATTATTACATAAACGACCTGCCGTGGGCAACATCCAACTTTCAGTTGAGGCATGTCTTTACACGTCTGGTTGTGCATGGCTTTCCCAACCCTAATTCAATTAACAAATCTTTCCATGACCCTACAGAGACTTGTGTATACAAACTATGTGGATATTTTCGATTGCTATTTGCCTGAAATAAAAGTATTAATTAATAACCTGAACTAGCACCAACGGCTAGAATTCAGTTACTATGTGAAATCGTTTTGTTCTTTACTTCAAATAACATTTTAAAATAACGCACAATCGGCTGTTACAAACCCTTTAAAATAAAAAGTAAAAATGTATCGTAGTATCATCCTGTCATTCTTCAAATTCGATGCGCATAGAATGCCAATGGTATAGTAATTGGTATAGTAATCAATAGAGTCCCACGTAGACCAGTCGTGCATCAAGTGGAGAAGTATCGAACAATATAATCCTAACTGGGCGAGTGCATTCTAGCGGCCATAAGAATAAACTTTTCAATACAATCTGGTCGGCGTGCAGTTACCTTTTTGGCTGCTAGATGTCTCGAGCAAATCTCCTTTAATTAAATATGTTTTAATTAAATATATATTTTCCACCATAATATGCACAATATAACGCTTAATTTTAAAACGTCTGAGTCATTACAAAACAATAAATATATAAAATTTCAAGCAAAAAAAACTATCTCTGATGGGGTTTGAACCATAGGCATATGAGCGATAGGCCAACGCTTTACCACTGAGCCATTTGTGCCAACGAACATCGTTCTTTATAAAATGACTTACATAGAACTTGTTAGCAAATAATGATTTATACTAAACGATTTCATCAGTCGAGTATATTATTTATACATAAAGCATTTCATACAAAGTTTATTTATTTTGTTTCAGTACGCTATATTGCATGCAATACTCAAATTAGTGAAATATAAGTCAGGCACAAGATATCCGCTGCCATCTTGTCTTCTTACCGAGACGGCTCAGCTTTTTAAAATCACTTCTGCACTATAGTATTACAAAATAAACTTTTAATTTCGAACGTGCCTCTTCCTTTAGAACAGTTAAAACGATTCTCGGCTCGATAATCGGAACTGGTGGGTCCCATGATATGGATTATAAAGTTTGCATAATTCGCACGGCCGCCATCCTGAAATGGTATGGCGGATGACCTTGTGGTTTGGTCACAAGACGCGTCCTATATGCAGGTATGTTGTTACCAAATTTGGTAGATATCGGATGATTTGGTTATCGTTATTTGATTTTACGTTTTGACCGTTTGAGTGGCCGCCATTCAGTTTTGGTAAAGATGGCGGCGATATAAAACATGACACTGAGGTGCCCTTTGCTTGTTCTACCACTGTACCAAATTTCGTTCAATTCGGTTTCACCGTATTCGATTTGATAGGGGGGGCAGACATTCAGAGTACACACACTCACACACACACACACATACACACACACATAGACACACATTTCTTGGCCCTCTAGTGATCTCATAAGTCTACTTTCATTTAAAAAAAAATCGAAAGTAGGCTAAAATAGCAAATGGAACGATCCTAATATATTAGTTGAACGTCTACAGCTCTTGCATGCCGGTAAACAGGTAGGTCATATTGGTTATGAGGAAGAGCTATTAAATATAGAAGATGAACTTCGTAAAGCTGCTATTATTGTGTGATGGGTCAACGTAGCAACACCCCCCACCCCTAAAAGTAATTTTCAACAATTGTTATGTTTAAAAGGAATGATAAACAAAAAGAGCTGTATTCTGTGTGTCTATCTGTTGTAAATAAAAATATTTTGATTAAATTAATAAACATAGTTTGTGTATATTTCTTGTTTTCTTGCATGTTCAAGCAATAGTTATGTCAGGGAAGGGTTCGAACCCTTGCTTCCTTATATATTTGGAAATTTGATCTTAAATTAAACGCCTTAACCACTCTGCCACCCTGACAGTTACTGATTTAATTAGTCTCGTTGGACATCAGTGTTTACAAAAACTTTTTTTTTCCAGTATATATTTGCTCAACCACTTTTTGGTTTTTCAATGCAGATTTTTGTTTTGTTTCAATTTTTTTCCGTAACATTACAGTTATGAGTCTTGTAAACTGGGTGATTAATATAGTGATAAAGGCATCTTAAAAATCACAAGCCTTACAGTTGTCACATATCATGTATAACATGTTACATGTAATCCTAGATTTCACATAGGGCTCTACCTTCTTAACAGTCAATTCTGTTGGTCATTAAAATAACTACTTGTAAAATAATTTCAGTGGTAAATCCTGATAGCAAATATCATATATTAAATATTTTCATGCCATGAAACGACAACTTAAAATCATTTATTGTAGGAATACTTTTAATGGGATCACCAAACCTTTAAGTATGCAATATACATTCCAGATAGTGCTGTATTTTGGTCGATAGTGCCTCGAGTGCTTACATTAAATAACAATACAGTAAACGTATAAACATTTAATAAATCATAATTGTTTTCATTAAATATCATATAATACATATTTTCACACCAAACAATGACCATTTGAAGATCATTTATTTTAGGAATATCTTTAATGGGATCTCAAAACCTTAAAGTAAACCATATGTCATATACATTCTACATAGCTACATAACCGACAGTACGTATGAATCTCAGCCACCGCACGCGTTCATTGTTTGTGTTGAATTTCTGTCTTATTACTAGAACTGTACTGATTGGTCAATAACCAACATAGTGGCCAATTTCCCTGTTAGGTAACTCATGTTTGGTAAGTCAATTTTTATTGCAAGGCCAGTCAAGACCTAAACAATTAGTCATAACGTATAAATCAATCATCAACACCATATCATTAATCAAATCAAACCATCTTAAGGTATTTATTAAATTTTATTGCATTTTAGCAACCTTGAAGAGGAAAGTATAGACAGGAATTGTGAAAAGGAAACCGTTCAATCATTCAATGTCGTTAGTGTTAGGAACCTCAATGTAAGAGGTTATTAAAGTCTATGTCAGGGTGTGTTTTTTTTACAGCTGGATACCTTTTCTGACACCCACCTAAGAGACGAGTTTATGGAAGAAGAAACTCAACTATCACGTCCAATGTGGCCAGGTCCTAGCCTAAGAGAAAGTCATGTTCAGGTATTTGTCTGCAGGGAGTGTGGTAAACGAAACAACAACAACAATAAAAGCATACATGTAAAGGCAATATTATGGAATTTTTGAGTACATCTAGTGAATTTCCGAAAAAATGGAGAAATGTCATGGTTTGTAGCCCACTTTGGGTAAGTGTAGTAAATTTTAGTGAATTTTCATATATATTCAGGTAAATTTATATCAATTTCAGGTAGTTTAAACCATTCTTAGGTAAATCAATGGAATTTCAATAAATCTGGCAGTCATTTGTTGGATTTTGCTAGAATTTTGAGTCATTTGGTCAATTTGCGGAAAATTTAGTGGATTTTACAAAAAATTCAAGGTAAATCTGGGTATAGTTAGGTATTTAACTGATAACCTGTCACTATTATGGTTGTATTAAAGTGTGCCTTTCACCACCAAGGGATAGGATTGGACAGAAGACCGTCATGACCTGAAGTGCATAGCCATTTATATTGATTTTAAGAATGGCTGTTGTGGGGGATCGAACACTCCTATTGTTAGTTTTGGGGGAAGTGTACTCCATTCCATTCCATTTTTTAAAAGCCGCTAATCCGGTCCTAGCATTGGACAGTTGCAAACCATTTCACTATTCATAACATTAAATGTACATTTGCCTGGAGTAGAAGTGGGAAACCACATCAGTTTGGTGTATAGAAAACTCACCTCATCTCACCCCAACTCATTGGAAAATTAAAATAATTTGTTTTTGTCTTACTTAGGGCCTTGGAAATCATGGTCATCAGTCCCATGTACTGTACTTAGGAAAAATAATAATGGTCATGCACACTATTATTAGCTAAGTATCTAATACAATTTTGCATACCCTAGGACCAGTATCACATTACAAAGGCATGCCATGTGTTACCGTCCTTAAAAGCCAGTGATATAAAACAAAAGAGGTCTTTAATTCCACCCCTGGGAGTCATATCTAGTGTCATGTAGGTTGACGACCACGGAGTCCCAGCTGAGTTCGTCATTGCTTCCACTGACCTGTGCTAGGCTCCTCTCTGTCTTCTTTCCTGTCGACCACACTTGCTCAACTCTTATTCTCTACTGACTCCGACATTATTAGGGTATCCGAGGCCTAGGGAGTCACTTCCTTTTGCAACTTAAGTGGCCCTTGTTTATTTATTTTTTCTGATATCCTACTTAAGTGAGGAGGCAGCCTTATTTTTATTTTCATGTTATTTACTGTCTTTTGCTCAGGCCCCTCAAGAAGGTAGGGTGTATATAACCCCACCACTTTTGGTGCACTCTGCATATGGCTACACCCTCAAGGGGCTTACGGCTGATCAGTTTGGAAGTTGGCGACCCCAAGGGATTTCTTAGCTGAGTCCATTTTTCCTCCTCTTTATCCATTACCTCTGGCGCAGAGCCTCTCCTGTTTTACTTCTCTATCTGCCTTTCATGGCTCTCCTTCCCTCCAACTCCATCAATACACATTCTTGAGGGTTGAGAGCCATTTTTGTTATTCCTGTTGTCCTTTTGTTTTTCCTTTCTTCTTATGGTATATAACTGTGCAGTTAGTCTTAGTTATAGTTTAGATTTAATTTTCATCTTTACGATCACCCAAACCATTAGGGTTTAAGTGGTTAAGTTTATAAAACGCTTGTATTTTCTTCGAAACAACACCAACTTCAATTCCTGTCCGGATCATGATTTTTTTGATTTTAACTGCGGTGTACAGTGTAGAATTGGAAAGAGGGCGTCCGTGGCTTTTTGAATTACAACTATCCGAGCGTCGAGGCAAGTGATAAAGGAGGCCAAGGTTCTTCAGGGACTGTAGCGCCGAGCAATAAGTAAGTAAGTAAGTAAGCAAGTAAGTAAGTAAGTAAGTAAGTAAGTAAGTAAGTAAGTGTGTGTCTAAGTGTAAATAAAAATAAGCCTAATGTATTTGTAATACAGATAGGCTTTGTGAAATGCAGACTGCTTCAACTCCACATGAGCTGTCAGTCAAACAAGAAACCTAATACTTTCTGACAATAGTGCAATATTCTTATCACCAAGTGTCGCAAGTTCTGCCCACCTAGTCCGAGCAGAGGTAGCAACTAGAGCAAATGCATTCAAACAGGTGTTTTGTTTAAAATGCACTTTATCACTCTGTTGTCATCACAGAGGTCCGGGTTCGATTTTATAAAGGCTGCAACAGGGTACACTCAGTCTTGTCAGGTAAAACGTTTTGGGTCAATTTATAAATGATGGTAACGGGTTAGCCATTGTGAGTCCAAGCACATCTTACTTCACCCTCACCGATAATTAGTTTATAAAATCTCAGGTGGATAACCTTGACGTTTTGGCTCTTTTGGGTAAATTCATGGGACATGGCAACAGGTTGGCCATCCTGACTTGTACAACACCTCATACAACTCTGTATCCTTATTCATTAGCTGTATAGCCTACACATTAAGCCATAATTACCTAATAATAATAATAATAATAATAATAATTAGCAAGCCAGTCATGCACAATACACACGTCCATTAAAGCATGGTTTCACAAAACGCATATGCTTTTTAGCTGTTAAATACCTTTTTCCACTGTAACATGACTATCCCCTGTTTTACGCGTCAAATAACCTATCGAGGTAAAAGCGTATATCATCATCTATTTTTCAACTATCACACCTAATTTTAGGATTCTTCGTTTGTAAGATATAGATTTTTTCAATTTGGGGGCAGTTTTCAGCCCCCTACTATTTTTTCATCAAAAACAAAAGATCTTAGGTTCAAATATCATTTTTACCCGTTTAACTCCTTTTTACCCCCTCCCCCCTCCCCCCACCTGTAAAATCACTATTTACAGTTTTAGGTGTGAAATGGCCAATCCAGGTAAAAGCGTATGTCATGACATATTTTTAAGGTATCACACCTAATTTTAGGGTTCATAGTTTACAAGGTATCGATTTTTCAATTTGGGCGTAGTTTTAACCTCCCTGCTATTTTTCATCCAAACAAAAGATCTTAGGTTCATTTATCATTTTTAAGTGTTTAACACGGTTTTTTCTCGTAAAATGACTATTTACTGTTTTAGGGGTGAAATGACCAATCGAGGTAAAAGCCTATATCACCACCTATTTTTAAAGCTAACACACCTACTATCGGATTTTTTATTATGGGTACTCGAGTTTAGGCCTTAATTACAACCAAACCAACAGACCTATTGAAAAGCGAGTTATACCAATATTTACCTTGTTAATTCTACGTTAGACAATATAAGCAGATTTTTTAAAATTTATTAACTATTTATTTATTTGTGGTTGTATGAAAAATTGTCCGTGTTTTTGACGTCTTTTCTAGGAACCGCTCACTTAAAACTATATACATGGAAAACTACTTGGCTGAGGGTAATGCAATTTTTATATGTGATAGGCACAAATACTGGTAGTGCAAATCTCAAGTTTCATTCTTTTTCAACTACCCAATAAAAAGTTCGTATACTTTTTCTGACGTAACGTTTTCTCAGCCCAGGATAAACGTACAGCAGGAAACTTGGTCTCATTTTGAAGCTCTCATTCGTGATTATCGGAAACTACGACCACTGTAAACGTACAGTGTGATGACGAATTTATGAAGAGTAATATTAATGGGAGGTTTTGTGCGTTGTAGCCCGTGCGAGTAAAAGCGAGCGGGCTTGTGAAATCCGATGCAGCGTTGCCGCGTTAAGTGCTGTGTCGCGGCTGGCAACGAACGAACACTGCTTTAAGTTTACTTTCAACCTTTGATTTTCTTTCCTCGTACAAATTTCATTTTCCATCACCTTTTTCACATAAGGGCTTTGGACCTTCAATGACAGGTTTAAAAATGGTTTGCTTCCTGATTTGGAAATGTCATACTAGGCCTACACAATTTTTACATGGATTATTTACATTATTTACATATCTATACAATATTAAATTCAATCAGTATTCTTCGTCTGAAGAATCACTCTGTTCCGATGATTCAGAACGGCTGTCATTCATGTTAATTATGACTGGCTCGAAATGAGGGACATTTTCAGACAGTCCATCTTTCTCCCAGTAGTGGTCTTCAATTCTTTTAGCGTGTTTAATACATTGTTTCCAGAGTTCGGGAGTAACGGTACGCAAGGCTTCTCGGCATAAAACATTCATTGCTTCCATATTTCTACCATTTTGTAATATGTTAGCCATATTTGTTTTTGCTATTTTTCCTTTAACGTAAGCCCAAATAAGTTCAATTGGATTGAGCTCGCAATGAGCCACTGGTAACCAAACAAGCTTTACATCCGGTCGAAGTCGTTTCGTCAGTTGTTCCAGCTTCTTCACTGGAGTTTGAAAATAAGGCCTGGCAAGGACAATTAGCTCTGATTTCGTCAGCTTGTTGTAATTGACAACTCCAAGTGGTAGCGATATATTCTTTGATGTTATCCAGGTTATAATGTCAGGTTTCAGCCACGATATGTTCGGGTTTTTAGTTGCAGGATCGACCATCGTATCATATGGGGCTTGATCTATAATAACTGCCGACCTTTGAGGCAATAAACTCAGCACTTTCGTGAACCATTCTTCGTAATGAGTCGAGTTAATTTCGTTGTGGTAATCATCGCTCCCTTTCTTGCCGATAAAACAAAGTTCTGCACCGTCAGAAATCCTTCTTCACTTCCTATATATATAATTATGATGCGTTTCCCAGCTCCAGACGGTGTCTTGAAACCTCCACGCCATCCATACATTTCCTGAATGTACCCTCTGTATTGATCATAATTGTCGAAGTTCTTTTCCAAAGCATCAACCACGTTTTCTTACCACCCATATTTCATAGTGTGGTTCTGTCCGCACCAGGTCTCGTCTGTAAAGAAGATCTTGTAGCCCTGTGCTCGAAGTTCTCTCATTCTTCTCATGAATGTATGTCGGGATGCAGCAACCGTCACGGATTCCATTAGCACTGGTTTTCAGTTCAGTTTTTTGAATCGGAATCTCAAGCCTTTGACTACTTGCAAAAGCGTAGAAATTGACATATCAGGAAAATCGTTCATATTTTCGGACAGTTTCTCGCGGAGGTTTTTAATTGTGGGAAATACCTTATTCATGTAAAAATCATGTATAGTTTTTCTTATTGTGCCCAAAGTAAAATAATCGAGTTGGATTTTCGGACGACCTGGCCCGGGCCTCACACACTGCTTCTTTCTGGACCTGGATGACATATTTTCATCATTCTCCCTTGAAGTTGCTCCTATTCTCTTCACTGATGACTCTGATAATCCAAGACAATCTGCCACTTTCCGATACAAAGGAAACCCCTTGTCCCCTAATTTTCCCCCTCATTTCGAAAGAAACAAATAGCACTGAGAACTAGCGCAAGTTCGCCCTCAGACAATGGTGGTCTCGGAGGCATCTGGAAGTGATGTGGCCAATATTCAGTAAACAGGAAGACTGAAATAGCATGAGGACATAGCCAGCCAGGTCACTCGCATTCCATTCACAACTGCCCGGGGCGAGGGTAGCCGGCAACGCTGCACTCGAATTCACCACTTCGCCCGCTTATAATCGCACGGGCTACAACGCACAAAACCTCCCATTAATATTACTCTTCATAAATTCGTCATCACAATGTACGTTTACAGTGGTCGTAGTTCCCGATAATCACGAATGAGAGCTTCAAAATGAGACCAAGTTTCCTGCTGTACGTTTATCCTGGGCTGAGAAAACGTTACGTCAGAAAAAGTAAAAGAACTTTTTATTGGGTAGTTGAAAAAAATTGAAACTTGAGATTTGCACTGCCAATACTTGTGCCTATCACATATAAAAATTGCATTACCCTCAGCCAAGTAGTTTTCCATGTATATAGTTTTAAGTGAGCGGTTCCTAGAAAAGACGTCAAAAACACGGACAATGTTTCATACAACCACAAATAAATAAATAATTAATAAATATTAAAATAATTGGCTTATATAGTCTAACGCAAAATTAAACAAGGAAAATATTGGTATAACTCGCTTTTCAATAGGTCTGTTGGTTTGGTTGTAATTAATACCCAAACTCGAGTATCCATAATAAAAAATCCTATAGTAATTTTAGGCTTCTTAGTTTCCAAGATATTTGATTTTTCAATTTTGGGGGCAGTTTTCACTCCCTGCTTTTTTTCATCAAAAACAAAAGATCTTAGGTTCATTTACCATTTTTAAGTGTTTAACACGTGTTTTTCTCGTAAAATGGCTATTAACGGTTTTAGGAGTGAAATGGCAAATCGAGGTAAAAGCCTATATCATCACCTATTTTTGAAGCTAACACACCTAATTTTAGGCTTCTTAGTTTCTTCAATTTTGGGGGTAGTTTTCACCCCCTGCTATTTTTCATTAAAAAAAAAAGATCTTAGGTTCATTTATCATTTATAAGTGTTTAATATTTTTTCTCGTAAAATGGCTATTTACGGTTTTAGGGGTGAAATGACCAATCGAGGTAAAAGCCTATATCATCATCTATTTTTTTAAGCTAACCCACCTAATTTTAGGGTTCATAGTTTCCAAGATATTGATTTTTCAATTTTGGGGGTAGTTTTCACCCCCAAAGAGGGACGTCACCCGAAGTGCTATGACCCCTCATACAAGTCCCTTGCATTATTGGTTCGCAAGATATTAACAAAAGTGTAGTTATGCCCTTTTGACAAAAAATGAATCATACATTCAAAAACGGGCGTCACCCCAAGTGCTAGGATACTGCCTATGGAAAAATCCCATGAAGGGTTCAGAAAATATTAACAAAAGTGTAGTTAGGCCGTTTTGACAAAAGCCGTCAGTGTGCACACATACAAACAAATATTAACTCCCCCCCCCCCCGGGTAAGGGTAGTTTTTATTTTGGAGTTGGACATAGCTCGTCCGTAGAAAAGGGGAGTTCACCACGAGTCCTACGAAACCCCATATCTTTAAATCCCATTATTGGTTAGCGAGATAGTAAAAAGCCGATGACCTACTAGTTTTTGGGTTTATTTAAATAAATATTAAGAAACCTCATCCATAAATAATCATTAAAAAGCCCGCTCTCTTACAAAAGCCGCCAAGTTCGTATGCATACAAAAAAATACTATATCACCCCCGGGTAAGGGTAGTTTTTATTTTGGGGTGGACATACCTCGTCAATAGGAAAGGGGAGTTCACCACGAGTCCTACGACACCCCATATGTTTAAATCCCATTATTGGTTAGCGAGATACTAAAGAGCCGATGACCTATTAGATTTTTGGGTTCTTTATATATATTTGAAAAAACTCATCTATAAATAATCATTTAAAAATCCCGCTCTCTTACAAAAGCCGCCAAGTTCGTATGCATTAAAAATATTATTTCACCCCCTAGGTAAGGGTAGATTTTATTTTTGTGTGGATATGCCCCGTCCATAGAGAAGGGGAGTTCACCACGAGTCCTACGACACCCCATATGTTTAAATCGCTTTTTTGGTTAGCGAGATACTAAAAAGCGAATGACCTATTAGTTTTTTGGTTCTTAATAAATATTAAAAAACTCATCTATAAATAATCATTTATAAAGCCCGCTTTCTTACAAAAGCCCTCAAGTGCGCATGCATACAAAAAAAGCACTAATCGCCAAAATGTCAAAAACACACGTTTACCTCAAATTGCGTTACCAAATTCCACCCATTTAAAAAAATAACCCCACCGTCAAATAGGGCGGGAAAAATACCATCTAAACGAGCCCTCACTCAACCCTAGTCCTCCCCCACCACCTAACCTTTTCCCAACATAGCCATACGTATTCGAGCACGCGCGCGACTTGCAAGAAAACATACACTATCCCACTACTCGCGAATGACCTTTTAGCTTTTGTCTTTTAATTAAATAAAGAGGCTATAGGAAAGTAGGGGGCATTACTATGAGTGCTAGGACACCCTGTATGTTCAAATCCCATGATTGGTTAGCGAAATATCAGGTTCGGGGCCACTACGAGGGTGGCTCAATAAGTTAGTAAGCAGAACTGTCCTTACCACATTACTGATACCTCATCTGGGTCCGTTTTGTACCGTTTTTCCTCTGACCTTCGGGCGGGCCCTCTCTTCTTTCCCTTTCCTATCTGCCTTTCATGGCTCTCCTTCCTTCCCAAGTCTCTCAATCCTAATTTTTTGAGGGTGAGGGCATTTCTTTTCTTCCTGTCCTTTATTTGCCTTATCCTTTTGTTAACCATTTCTTCTTCTAGTATGTCAGTGTGAGTTAGTATTAGTTGTAGTTTTCATTCTCTTCTCATCTTTCACTATCACCCAAACCATTAGTGGCCGATAAACTAGATGTTAGGCCCCTTAAAACACCAATTATCATCATCATCATCATCATCTAAAGAACTCTCTTCCGGTCTCAATACATGTATGGTCCAAAAGTGGACTTGTGCAGTTTTACATCTACCTTGTTCAATGACTACGTTACCACTGCTCTAGACAGCCAGTGATCCATGTTGGTGAAACCACTCTTACAGAAAAACCCTTCTACCTGGTGCACTGAGGTGGAATGTGACTTCAAAGACTCAACCGACCGCAATGGCTGAGAGCTCTTACGCGCTAGCTCGTTACTCGCTGGCATCGGAAGAACATGGGTTTGATGAAGATGATGATAATTGTTGTTTTAAGGGGCCTAACATCTAGGTTATTGGCCCCTAATGGTTTGGGTGATAGTGAAATATGAGATGAGAATGTAAACTATAACTAATACTAACTACAAACTTACATACTAGAAGAAGAAATGGTATACAAATAAAGGACAGGAGAGGGGAAAAATTCCGTCAACCCTCGAAGAATGAGGATTGAGGGACTTGGAAGGAAGGAGAGCCATGAAAGGCAGAAAGGAATGGGGAAAGAGGAAGAGGACTCGCCCGACGGTCAGAGGAAAAATGGGGCAAAACGTACCCAGCTCAGGAATCCCCGGGGTCGCCAACTCTCAAACTCTCCTGCCGTGAGCCCTTGAGGGTGTAGCACTATCCAGGGTGCACCAGAAGTGTTGGGGCTACATACACCCTGCCTCCTTGAGGGCCTTGTGCAGAAGGCAGGAGATATCATCAAGAGAAAAGAAGGCTGACCACTCACAGAAGGAGGGTATCAGGAAAGATGAGACAAGGCCAATTAAGGCGGGAAGGGAAGAGACTCCCTAGGCCTCGGATACCCTAATACCGTCGGGGTCAGAGGAGAACAAGAGTTGACCAAGAGTGGTCGACAGGAAAGAAGACGGAGAGGAGACCATCACAAGTAAGTGGAAGCATTGCCGGACTCAGCTGGGGTCCTGTGGTCGCCAACCCACGTCCCACTATATGTGAGCCACTGGGGGAAACATGGGTTTGAATCCCACATCAGCTGTCCTGAAAATGGTTTTCGTGGTTTCCCATTTCCTCCGCCAAGCAAATGCCGGGACGGTTCCTTTCAACAGATCCAACGGCCGACTTCCTTCTAAAATCCTCTCCCTTAATTAGACCCAAGTTAGCGGTCGCCTGTCACCATCCCCAGTTGTATCTGCGGACAAAGTGCATTCATCACCCAGGTGGGGATCGGCAGGCAAATGATTGGAGACAGAGGGGAATTCAGAAACAAAATTAAGAATACAAAATGCAAAACAAATGAAAAGATGAAGACAAGAACTTTGTGGACAGAACAACGGAAACAGGTGCACAGTCAAAGGATGAAGAGATTTTGGGAAGAGAAGAAGTGAAAATTGTGTCATCATGACATATTTAAGTTCAAACACTGTCCATAAAAATGATATAATAATAATAATAATAATAATAATAATAATAATAATAATAATACTAAAATAAATAAATAAACAAATAAATAAATAAATGATGAATGAATAAATGAATAAATAAATAAATAAAATAAAATAAATAAATGAATAAACAAATGAATAACTAAAATAAAATAAATAAACGAATAAATAATTAAATAAATGATGAATGAAAGATTAAATCTTATCTTATCTATATATATATAAATCAATGTTACCTGATAGTATGTATGTGGGTGTGAGGGTGTGTATGTCGCCTATGCGTTCATACACCACCCATCCGATTGCGCCGAAACTTGGGTGAGATGTTGATTACTCTCCAAGGAAGGATTCCGGCTTACTAAATCCATTTTACAATAGGCAGCGCACGAGTAGATTCAACAAATGAGCGACGATGCGCGAAGCGTTTCGACACAGTCCCGTATTTGTTCGTAAACCTTTCATCCGATTGCGAGGAAACTCGGGGTAAAAGTTGTTTCCACTCCAGGGAAAGTTTCTAACTTAGTAAATACATTTCACAGTAGATAGCGCACGAGTAGATTCAACAAATGAATGACGACACGCAAAGCGTTTCAACCAAGTCCCGTATGCATTCATATACCATTCGTCCGATAGCTATGAAACTTGGGTTAGATGTTGTGTAAACTTCAGGGAAGGTTTCTGTCTTAGTAAATCCACTTTACAAGAGGCAGCGCGCAAGTACATTCAACAAATGAGCTACGACGCACGAAGCATTTCAACAAAGTCACGTATGCGTTCATATGCCATTAGTCCGTTAGTGATTTAACTTGGGTGAGATGTTGTGTACACTCCAGGAAAGGTGTCTGGCTTAGTAAATCTACTTTACAATAGGCAGCGCACGATTAGATTCAACAAATGAGCTACGACGCGCGAAACGTTTCAACAAAGTCCCGTATGCGTTCATATACCATTCGTCCGATTGCGATTAAACTTGGGTGAGATGTTGTGTACACTCGAGGATAGGTGTCTGGCTTAGTAAATATACTTTACAATAGGCAGCGCACAATTAGATTCAACAAATGAGCTACGACACGCGAAGCGTTTCAACAAAGTTCCGTATGCGTTCATATACCATTCGTCCCCTAGCGATGAAACTTTGGTGAGATGTTGTGTACTCTCCAGGGAAGGTTTCTGGCTTAGTAAATCCATTTAACAATTGATAGCGCACGAGTAGATTCAACAAATGAGCGACGACGCGCGAAGCGTTTCAATAAAGTCCCGTATGCGTTCAAATACCATTCGGCCGATAGCGATGAAATTTGTGTGAGATATTGAGTACATTCTAAGGAAGGATTCTGGCATAATACATCCACTTTATGATAGGTAGCGCACGAGTAGATGCAACAAATGTGCGACGACGCGCGAAGCGTTTCAACAAAGTCCCGTATGTGTTCATACACTACCATTCGTAATTCGTACGATAGCAATGAAATTTGGGTGAGATATTGTGTACACTTACATGAAGGTTTCTAACTTAGTAAATACATTTCACAGTAGATAGCGTGCGAGTAGATTCAACAAATGAGCTACGACGCGCGAAGCGTTTCAACAAAGTACCGTACGCATTCATATAGGCCTACCATTCGTCCGATAGCGATGAAACTTGGCTGAGATGTGGTGTACAGTCCAGGGAAGGTTTTTGACTTAGAAAATCCATTGCACAATTGGTAGCGCACAAGTAGATTCAACTAATGAGCGAAGGTACGCGAATCGCCTCAACAAAGTCCCGTATGCGTTCATATAGGCCTACTATTCATCCAGTTGCGATGAAACTTGGGTGAGTTGTTGTGCACACTGCAGGGAACGTTTCTAATTTAGTAAGTCCATTGTACAATACGTAGGGCGCGAGTTGATTCAACAAATATGTGACGGCGCGCGAATCGTTTAAACAAAATCCCGTATGCGTTCATATGCCTTTCATGCGATTGCCATGAAACATTGATGATTTGTTGTGTATACGCCAGGGAAGGTTTTCGACTTAGTAAATCCATTTTACAATAGGTAGCACACGAGTAGATGCAACAAATGAGTGACAACGCGGGAAGTGTTTCAGCAAAGTTCCATCTGCGATCATATACCGTTCATCCGATTGCGATGAAACTTTGGTGAGTTGTTACGCACGCTCCCACAAATGTTTCAAAATTAGTAAATCCATTTTACGATAGCTTAGAGGCAGTTAACGGAAATTGAAGAAAACATTGTGTATCCAAGAGCACTTCAAGAAACCAAATTACAATGCCAACACTTTCTTTGATTGGCATTGCAACGCATGCCGGGTACAGCTTGTATATATATAAAAATGAATGTCTGTGTGTTCATCTATTATGCGTTCATAAACCATTCATCCGATTGCGTTCAAATTTTGGTGAGTTGTTGGAAACACATTCGGCATGATCATAGGCATAGTTAATCCATTTCACAATAGATAGCGCGCGAGTAGTTTAAACAAATGCCTAATGGCGATGCGTTCTTATACAATTCTTCCGATTGCGATCAAATTTTGGTGAGTTGTTGTGCACAGTCCCAGAAACGTAATAGGCGTAGTAAATCCAATTTACAATAGATGGCGCGCGAGTAGCTTCAACAAAATGGCGTGCGTTTGTTTCAAGAAAGACCCACATGTGTTCATATACCATTCATCCCATTGCGATGAAACTTGGGTGAGAGGTTGTGTACACTACAGGCAAGGTTTCTGGCCTAGTAAATCCATGTTATAATAGGTAGCGCACGAGTAGATTCAACAAATGAGCGGCGACGCGCGAAGTGTTTCAACAAAGTCCCGTATGCGTTCTTATACTATTCGTCTGATAGCGATGAAACATGGGTGAGATGTTGTGTACACTACAGGGAAGGTTTCTGGCTTAGTAAATTCACTTAACAATAGGTATCGCACAAGTAGATTCAACAAATGAACGACGACGGGCGAAGCGCTTCAACAAAGACCACTATGCGTTCTTATACCATTCGTCTGATGGCGATGAAACTTGGGTGAGAGGTTGTGTACACTACAGGCAAGGTTTCTGACTTAGTAAATCCATGTTATAATAGGTAGCGCACAAGTAGATTCAACAAATGAGCGACGACGCGCGAAGCGTTTCAACAAAGTCCCGCATGCGTTCATATACTATTCGTCTGATAGTGATGAAACTTGGCTGAGATGTTGTGTACACTTCAGGGAAGGTTTCTGGGTTAGTACACCCAATAAACAATAGGTATCGCACAAGTAGATTAAACAAATGAGCGACGACGTGCGAAGTGTTTCAACATAGTCCCGTATGCGTTCATATACCATTCGTCCGATAGCGACTAAACTTGGGTGAGTTGTTGTGTACATTCCAGGGAAAGTTTTAGGCTTAGTAAATCCATTTTTCAATAGGTAGCGCACAAGTAGATTCAACAAATGAACGAAATAGCGCGAAGCGTTTCAAGAAAGTCCCGTATGCGTTCATATACCATTCGTCCGATAGCGATGAAACTTGGGTAATATGTTGTGTACTCATCAGGGAAGGTTTCTGGCTTAGTACATCCACTTTACAATAGGTATCGAACAAGTAGATTCAACAAATGAGCGACGGCACGCGTATCGTTTCAACCAAGTCCCGTATGTGTTCATTACCATTCATCCGATTGCCATGAAACTTTGGCAAGTTGTTGTGAACACTTCCGAAATCATTATAGGCATAGTCAAACCAATTTACAATGGACAGCGCACGAGTGTTTTAAACAAATGAGTGTTGATGATGCGTTCATATCGCCTACAATTCATCCGATTGCGACCAAATTTTGGTGAGTTGTTTGACACACTTCCGGGATGGTTATAGGCATAGTTAATACAATTACCAATAGATAGCGCACCAGTAGCTTAAACAAATGTGTGTTGGTGATGCGTTCATATACAATTCATCCGATTGCAATCAAATTTCGGTGAGTAGTTGTGCATACACCAGGAAAAGTAATAGGCATAGTAGATCCAATTAACAATAGATGGCGCGCGAGTAACTTCAACAAAATGGCGTGCGTTTGTTTCAACCATGTCCCACATGCGTTCGTATACCATTCTCCCCAATGCGATGAAACTTGGGTGAGATGTTGTATACACTCAGGGATGGTTTCTGGCATAGTAAATCCACTTAACAATAGGTAGCGCACGAGTAGATTCAACAAATAAGCGACGACGCGCGAATTGTTTCAACAAAGTCCCGTATGCGTTCATATACCATTTGTTCGATAGCGGTGAAACGAGGGTGAGATGTTGTGTACACTTCAGGAAAGATTTGTAGCTTAGTAAATCCATGTTGCAATAGGTAGCGCACGAATGGATTCAACAAATGAGTGACGACTCGCGAAGTGTTTCGACAAAGACCCGTATGCGTTCATATACAATCGTCCGATAGAGATGAAACTTTGGTGAGTTGTTGTGTACACACCAGGGAAGGTTTCTGATTTAGTAAATCCATTTTACAATTGGTAGCAAACGGGTAGATTTAACTAATAAGCGACAGCGCGTGAATCGTTTCAATAAAGTTCCGTATGCGATCATATACCATTCATCCGAGTGTGATAAAACTTTGGTGAGCTGAGTACATTCCTGCGAAGGTTCATGAATTAGTAAGTCCGTTTTTCAATGGGTGGCGCACAAGAAGATTCAACAAATGAGTGACGGTGCGAATCGTTTAAACAAAATCCCGTATGCGTTCATATGCCATTCATCCGATTGCGATGAAACTTTGAAGAGTTGTGTACACGCCAGTAAAAGTTTTCGAGTTAGTAAATCCATTTTACAATAGGCAGCGTACGAGTATATTCAACAAATGTGTGACGGCACTCTAATCGTTTCAGCAGTCCCGTATGCGTTCATATACCATTCATTTCATTGCGATGTAACTTTCGTGAGTCGTTGATCACGCTCCCGTGAATGTTTCTGAGATAGTAATTTTTTTATAATAGTTTAGAAATGGTTAACGGAAAAAGAAGAAAATATTGGGAATCCAAATGCACTGCAACTAACAAAGTCAAAACCCCAACACTTTCTTTGATTGGCATTGCAACGCATGCCGGGTACAGCTAGTAAACAAATAAATTATTTTATAAATAAATGAGGGGGCCATGGAAGTAAGCGCAGGTGTGATGCTATCCTCACGTAATTGGTCACAAAACTGTTCCTTGAGCTCTGATTTGTCAGCTTGCCACCCCGGAGGTCCGAGATTCGATTCGAGGCTCCTTGCGACTGTAGATGAATATTCCCTGGTAGAGTCCGTGGGTGATGTCCAGCTGGGAGGATAAGCAGTTAGAAATAGTACATTTTGCAACGAACCTATAATGGCAATAATTAAGACAGGAGTATGTTTATAAATCGAGCGTAGCGAGTTTTATAATTTCCATGCGATTGTCTTAATTACCGTACCATTATAGGCGAGTTGCATACGACTGTTTATGTTCCAGGATAATTATAACTATTTTATATTTGAACATATATAGTCATAAATATCTGTCGAGATTTCACCAGTTTTAGTACTGAACGGAGTGCATGGGACGCAGAGAATACCTTGTATTTGACCATGGCCTCCTGGAATACCTCACTATGACGCTCGCCACGTAGTGAAATTTAAAATAGGGGGCCATAGAAGTGAGCGCAGGTGCAATGCTATCCTCACCTAATTGGTCACACAACTGTTTCTTGAGCACTGATTTGTGGGAGAAACTGTATCATAATGAAAACTTGTACTATAATGAGCCTCATTATAGTACAGTTTTCTGACATATAATATTTACATTTCGCCAGGGTCGAACATAAAGAAATGAAAACAGCTTATATTGAACCTAGTCATTTTCACATCTGTGCTGGGCAAATCAATATTGAAATATTTTTCAAATGTAGTCCTATGTAGAAAGGCCAATTTCAACCCTGCTGGTTTGACTGAGGTTCAATTTGTAGCTGGAGGTTTACAAAAATTCTATAAACATGGAAGATAAGGGAAACGCGAAGGTCAGCTCCAAGCAAGGGTCATGTTGTGAAAATTGGAATAAAATAGGCTAGAAATGTGAACATG
Source organism: Meconema thalassinum (assembly GCA_946902985.2). Taxonomy (NCBI): domain Eukaryota; kingdom Metazoa; phylum Arthropoda; class Insecta; order Orthoptera; family Tettigoniidae; genus Meconema; species Meconema thalassinum. The sequence continues at coordinate 182,805,832 of OX336395.1, forward strand.
TAAAACTTCATTTCTGGTAGGTGTTATCTAGAAAGTATCTTGTGTATTTGTTGTACATGAATTTTGACACACACAGCTACAGAATTACCAATTTTTGGCTCCTTTAGTTGTCTTTTCCCCTTAAAACAGACAAGACGTGGACGGGTGCAACAGTGCTGGCAAAATGTTAAAGGAATAAATAAATTAATTAAAAATTAATACCACAGGGATTTTAAAAAGAAGATACAAGGATACAAGGCACCTTCCCTTTGTTTTCTAAGAAAAGATGGAACTCTAGCAACATCTGGTTATGTGAAGAACAGCCCAAATTCATCAACATAAACTGGAGGACAGCATCAGGCTTAAGGCCAGGACAAAATAACTTCCTTAAGAGAACATTAGACTGAAAGGATTGGGCTAAGGAAATGCGGCCTGGTTCTTTCAATACTAGACTGAACATTGAGAGTAAATACAATATTTTTATTTTTATGGTGAAACTTGCAAACACATTAATAAATAAGCCTTAATTAAAAATTAGTTATGCTGGCCCGCCTGGGGCAATTTCAAATGTTCATTAATTTTAATTAGGTTGGCCCAGCCATGTGCTATTATTCAAAAGTTTATTCTGCTTGATGCACACACAAATTTAATATTCTTGCACTGGCTAGCAAACACTTAAAACGAAGATTATTAAGATAATAATAAAAAAGGCACAAACTTATCTTTAGTGGCGATGACGAGAAAGCATGCTGACGGAGACTGCCGTGGCCAACACTTGATTTTTTGGCTGTAGAATTTGAGATGCCCAGCGTCAGGAAAATAACTTCGCCAGGGCGATCTTCTTCTTCTTCTTCACCAGCGCTGTACATTGTTTAACATCGTTAGGTTTGATGTTATTTCTTGAATGCCAAATAACATGGCATTTTAGAACTGCGATTTGATGCAGCTTCTTGCGGTTTGGAGTAAAATGTAGAATGCACCTTCTCAGTGCTGAAGCTCTCTGCTGTTGCGTTGCCTGGTAGTTTCAATCATAAATGCAGATTAGGCCTGAAGTTTAGAAGGCCCCGGAGAAGGGCGGAAGGCACGAATGCCTCTCGCAAGTTGAAGAAGACCGTAGAAGGTTTGAAGAAGGAATGCTGATGGAGAGCAAAACGCCGCCACTTAAATAATAACATCATAGAAACGTCTAGAAGCCTAGGCTGGCGGGCGATGATTGGCCAGGGCAAGCTGTGACGTCAGTCATACAGGAAGGCAGCAAGCAAGTCGACACCCTTTTCAGTATGCGAGCGTATGCTGGAGGCGCATGACCTTAAACATGCTGAGGTAAGAGTCTTAGATATATATATAGAGAGAGTAAACACTAGTAATAAACAATATAATGTTAACAGAAATGAATAAGTACATATTGCTCGTTCGGTGGTCTCAAAGCATTTAACCGACAAATGCGGCACGAAAGAAAAACGCACTATAAACATCACGAAAGTGATCAACATCCAACGAGGAAAACTGCGAAATTTTAGCCGGGTATTTTAACGACCTCCTAAATTGTGAAAATCCATCCAACCCCATCAGAACAAACAAACAAATGAACCACAATTTGCTTTCTTCTCCACCAAATCGCGATGAAATCAAACGCCACATAAAGATGTTGAGAAATAACAAGGCTCCTGGTGAAGACTCCATGATTGCAGAACTGTGGAAACATGCCCCAGAAGAAGCAATTGACATCCTACACCAAACCATTGTAGATATATGGGAGACAGAACAACTCCCAGAGGACTGGAAGATAGCTTTGATCCATCCTTTACACAAGAAAGGAAATATAAGAGATGTGAACAACTACCGTGGTATTTCTCTTCTGTCTGTAGCTTACAAGATCCTGTCACTTTCCATCCTTGAAAGACTGGAACAGCAAGTTGAACACAAACTTGGAGAATACCAAGGGGGTTTTAGGAAAGGCCGATCGACTGCAGAACAAATCTTAAACCTAAATACCATAATTAGGTACTATGTGTTGAGAGGTCGAACGTATGTATCGACATTTGTAGACTTTAAGAAAGCGTACGACTGCATCGACCGTGATGTGTTGATTAACATACTTGCAGAAGTGGGAGTCGATATGAAACTGCTGGCGATAATAAGGGCAACCCTAATTAATACCACATCCAAAGTCAAATTCCAAGGATGTATCTCTGAACCCTTTGAAATCAAGACAGGTGTTCGACAGGGAGATAGCCTGTCACCTCTATTGTTCAACTGCGTGCTTGAAAAGGTAATACAGAATTGGCGACAGAAGTTAAAAGAAGGAGGCCTTTACAAACCTTTAAGGATCGGGACGAAGAAAAACGGAGTGGAAATAGATTGCTTAGCATTCGCTGATGATATAGCCCTGATGACAGAAGATTTCGAAAGTGCAACAGAACAGGTCAATATTGAAGGAAGTAGCAAAACAAACAGGATTACAAATTTCCTTTCAAAAGACAGAAGTAATGTCGAACAACAAGGATGATACAGCACAACTAAACACCAAATATGGAACGATAAACCGTGTTAATAAATTTAAATATCTTGGGGAATGGATCCAGCAAAATGGCCTTTGCTTCTACGGTCATATGCGACGGATGATCGATTCCCGATGGACGAAACGTATCTTCAGTATATTCGACTCAAAACCAAAAACGACAATGCCATGGTATGTTAACGTCCAGAAAGATCTGAAAGAAATGGGGATACGAGCAGAAGATGCACAAGACCGAAATCTTTATAGAGCAGCCATCAAGACGTTTGGGACTTTCCGGGACGAAAAACGGACAACTGGTGCGAAATGGACAGAGGAACGTCGTGCTAAACACAGTGAGCTCATGGAGGCAATGTGGATCAAGCAAAAAATGAGCAAATGCCAGAATGTAAAATGAGGCTTATCGTGGTCCCTAGTTGGCCGATTAGCGAAATTGAATGAATGAATATATATATAATTATTTAAAAATAATTCAATATTTAACATTTGAATTTTAAAAAAAATATTTTTAATTTAAGAATAAAAAATTTAATAATTATTAAAATAATAATAATAATATTTAAAAAATAATTTTAAAATAAGTTTTAAATTAAGGTTGTATAATTAAAGTTTGAAAAAAATTAATTGAAAAAATTAAAAATTACAAATAAGAAAACATTTAAAAACTTTTAAAATTATTTAAAATAATAGTTATTATTTAATTCTTAATTTTTAATTTTCAATTTTTAATTTTAATTTTTAATTTTTAATTTTTAATTTTTAATTTTTAATTTTTAATTTTTAATTTTTAATTTTTAATTTTTGATTTTTAATTTTTAATTTTTAATTTTTTACTTTTTAATTTTTAATTTTTATTTTTTTATTTTTTATTTTTAATTTTAATTTTTAATTTTTAATTTTTAATTTTTAATTTTTAATTTTTAATTTTTAATTTTTAATTTTTAATTTTTAATTTTTAATTTTTAATTTTTAATTTTTAATTTTTAATTTTTAATTATTAATTCTTAATTTTGAATTTTGAATTTCTAAGTTTTAATTTTTAATCTTTCATTTTTAGCCTATTTTCACTTATGAAAAAAATAGGCTTATGAGATCACCTTTTGTCCGTGTGTCTGTCCTTGTGTGTGCGCGAATGTGTGTGATTCGTGTGTGTGTCCCCACCTAATAAAATCTAAATGGCTGGAGCGATTTCAATGAAACTTGGTAAGTTCATAACAATAATCCGGATGACCCCGACCGTGCCCTTCAAATTTTGTTACGTCTCACCAATCCAACATGGTGGCTGTGCGAAATATTTCACCGGCATTCAATATCTCCGAAAAAATTACCGATATAATACAGGATTTTTGTACGGTGATAAAGAGAACTGCTAGAAGTTCACCTATGTGACTTGAAAACCTGGTAACTATAAAACCAACATGGCGGCCAAGTGAAGTTCCGACTTAAAAATAGACGTTTCTCGCGATTTAACCAATCAAACGCAATGAAACTTAGTACACATTGTAATGCACCGACATCTAACTTCGCTCAATCGTTTATATAACCCCAATATGGCGGCTGTGCGAAATATTTCACCGGCAATCTATATCTCTGAAACTATCACCGGTATCAGCCTGAAATTATGTACGGAGATAAAGGGCACTACTGGAAGTTTATCTATGAGACTTTCAAAAACCGGTTAACTACAAAACGAACATGGCGGTCAAGTGAAGTTGAAATTTTTTAATAGACATTTCTTGCAATATAATGATCCGAACGCAATGAAACTTGGAACAGCAAATGTTTATACACATTGTAATACACTGGTATCTAATTCAGTTCAATTGTTTACATAACCTCAAGTTGGCGGCTGTGCGAATTTTAAAATTGTTTGTATTTCTTGTGTCGTAATCATGCGATTAGGGGCAGATTACCAAGTAGTTCCGCCCCTTAAATCATCAACAACAACAACAACAACAACAATCATGCGATGCAAGTGAAAGTTTGAATAATGAACCTACGCAATAATTTTCCTTTAATGGTACATGACTGTATGGCCTATACATATAACAATCCAACATGGCGACCATCCGACATATTTAGACGGTTCTCAATATCTACGAATCTATTACAGCAATCAAACTGATCTTTATATGTTCATAGGGTCCATGAACATAAGTTCGCCTATAGGACTTTCAATAACCTGGTGATCACAAAGCCAACATGGCGGCGACGCGAAGTATAAATATCCACATAGACGTTTCTCGCAATTTGACCATCCGAGTGCAGTGAAACTTGATAAAGTAAATCCTTATACAAATTTTATTCCACTGGCATCTAATTTATTTCAATTGTTTCCATAACCACAAGATGGCTTCTGAGCGAAATTTTAAAATCTCTTTTTTACTTTTGTGTCCTAATCATGCGATTGAAGTTTGAATACTACACGTACACAATAATCTTCATGAAACAGTACATAACTCTAAGACCTACATATAGGCCTATATAAATCCAACATGGCGACCATCCGCAATATTTAGTCGGTTCTCAATATATACGAATCTATTACAGCAATCAAACTAAAATTTTGTATGTTGATAGAGGCAATTAACATAAGTAGTATATATGAAAACAGGCTTTAGTTCTTCACGAGACTACTTGTTAATTTTTAATTTTTAATTTTTAATTTTTTAATTTTTAATTTTTAATTTTTAATTTTGAATTTTGAATTTTGAATTTTGAATTTTGAATTTTGAATTTTGAATTTTGAATTTTGAATTTTGAATTTTGAATTTTGAATTTTGAATTTTGAATTTTGAATTTTGAATTTTTAATTTTTAATTTTTAATTTTTAATTTTTAATTTTTAATTTAACGTGGTCCATAACTGTTCGAAACAACAAGAATAAATAAATATTTACGTGCACATAATGAGAATGAACACCAACAGACTTACACAGAAGATCTTTGATGTAGATAACAGCTCAAGCAGGAAAACTAATTGGTATCATGAAATAGAGGAAGACGTAAGACAGGTGAGGATTGGCAGGCAAATGATTGGAGGCAGAGGAGAATTCAGAAACAAAATTAAGAATACAAAATGTAAAACAAATGAAAAGAAGAAGACGGGAACATTGTGGACAGAACAACGGAAACAGGTGCACAATCAAAGGATGAAGAGATTTAGGGAAGAGGAGAGGAAGAAGGGAGAGAAATGAAAATTCGGTCATCATGAGATATTTAAGTTCAAACACTACCTATGAGGGCAAAAATGATATAATAATAATACTAATACCAAAGTAAATAAATAAATAAGTAAATAAACAAATAAATAAATGATGAATTAATAAATGAATACATAAATAAACAAATAAAATGAAATAAAACAAAATAAAATAAAATAAATAAATTTAAATAAAATAAAATAAAATAAAATAAAATTAAATTAAATTAAATTAAATTAAATGAAAAAATTAATAAGTAAATAATTCAATGGTGAATAAATAAATAAATAAATAAATAAATAGATAAAGAAAATGGTGAATGAATGATTACATTAATTAATTAATTAATTAATTCATTCATTCATTAATAAGTGCAAAACCCCGCCATTATAACAGAGTTGATTTGCCTGAAGTCTTGTACGCGGCAGAAACCACAGTCATTAATGGAATGACGAGAATTCATGATATTGAGACACAGAAACGAAAATTTCTTACGAAAATGAATTGTGCTGTTTTCCATGATGGAATTTGGGTCAGAGGCCAACAAAGGAACTTTATGAAAATACAGACACCATTATACGGGGTCATCAATTTAAGTCTCGCATCCGATACCGATCATGGCGCGGCAAGCTCTCGCGCTGAAACCCACTCGCTGGCCGGTAAAAAGTGCGCGACTTCTCCCCCACTACTTCGCGTGAACATACAGCCATTTAAAAGCAATTTCTAGTGAAAATAATGATCTACAAACTTACCTGGTTTTACAAGAAATGTTCAAAGTGTTGTCCGTCCGCTCGCAAGCATGCCTGGCACCTCGTAAACAAGTTTCGAGACACACGGCGAATTTCTTCCTGGGTGACGTTCGTTATAACTTGCCGAATATTTTCTTTTAACTCCTCACTTGTGAGGATTGTATGCATATGAATCGAAAACGGCACTCTCTAACAGAAGAATACTTCGCATAAGAAAGCACAATGAATACACGTTGTGCTATAGAAAACATCACTTCGCATAACAAAGCACAATGAATACACGTTGTTGTATAGAAACATCACTTTAAAGCATCACATAAACTGTAAAATTGCCCCGAGACTGCACTGTATGTCATGTCAAATCAACTAGCACTTCACAAGCTTGAATACGCCGGAGATACTGACAGCTTATTGAAACATTGCCGATCGCAGCGCACGTGTTCATTGCGGGGAGAACGCTAAGTCCACCTTGACCGGTCCAGCGGCCGCATCTGCCAAGGCCACCTTCACCGGCCTAGCGGCGCGTACATGCGGGAAATAAAATGATGACCCGGTATATACATCTAGGAAGAGACATATGCAGTTCTACGGACACTCGTATATAGGATGGATGAGAACTGACTCACTAAGAAGATTTACAATATAGCGAATGCAAGTAAATTAAAGACTAGTTGGATAAAAGAAGTACATGAAGACATAGAATTACTTAAAATCTCTGAAGACGACATTAAGGAGAGAGAACAATTTAGAAATAAAATCACAAACACGAAAATTGTGCAAGTCTCAAGGAAGGACACGTCAGGAAAAAAATTGACAGAGGATAGGAAGAAAAAGCACAGTGAACTAATGAAGAGGGTTTGGGAAGAAAAGAAGAGAGGAAAAGGATGTGAAGCTGTGATTGGCTCAAGTTCACACGCTCTCCTGAAGGGGAATAATCGGAAATAATAATAATAATAATAATAATAATAATAATAATAATTGTAAATGAGGGGTTGTCTCCGTGGTGTAGGGGTCAGCGAGCTTAGCTGCCACCCCGGAGGTCCGAGGTTTGAATCCCGGCTCTGCCACGAAATTTGAAAAGTGATATGAGGACTGGAACGGGGTCTACTCAGCCTCGGGTGGTCCAAATGAGTAGAGGGGATTTGATTCCCAACTCAGCCATCCTCAAAGAGGTTTTCCGTGGTTTCACACGTCTCCAGGCAAATGCTGGGATGGCACCTAACGTATGGCCTCGGCCGCCTCCTTCTCTCTTCCTTGACTATCCCTCCCAATCATCCCTTCCCATCCCTCATAAGGCCCCTGTTCGCTTTGCAGGTGAGGCTGCCTGGGCTAGGTTCTCGTCCCGCCTCCCCAGTTGTATCCCCCAATTCGAAGTTTCAAGCTCCAGGACACTGCCCTAGAGGCGGTAAAGGTGGGATCCCTTGGTGATTCCGAGGGGAAAGCCAATCCTGGAGGGTAAAACGACTAAGAAAATAATAAATTAAAGAACATGATGAAATGTTAAACAAATACATAAATATACAAATAAATAAGAACTCAAAGGTCAAGAGATTGGGACTCCGCTACGTTGCTGCTTCATTGCTTTATTTTAAAAGCCATGAACTAGGAGGTTGGCAGCATTGCCAAGGATGCAGAACTTCATATGAATGTTCAATTTATTGCTGTGATACAAAGATTAAATACAATAATGTAATATTAATAAAGATTTAATGGCATTGTCCAATTAAAAATTCCATAATCTTAACGTACCTAAACGTATTAATGTTTACATAAATCCATTGGGAGAGATAAGGAGATGCTATAAAATAAGATATTAAAGACAAAGAATATTTGCGCTGTGGCCTGTACGTGGCTACTCATGCTTTCTCCCAGGCCTTGAGTTCTCTGAAGACCACACCACCTCGTCTTGTCTTTCACCCTGGATGACCGGGTTCGACGAACTAACGAGCCTACTTTTCTTAAAATGTAGGATTCATGCCAATCCACACTCTCTGTCTGAAAAGTTCGGTAATGGGTCTATATTACGAACGGATTGTTGTCTTACCTGAAACAGCCGTTACTATCCTTCAAAGTAATCTCCTTGGATGGTTATGCACTCCTTAGAACGGCTGTACAAGTCCTGGCATAGTCTTCTTGAGGAATAGCCTTCAGTTGGGTCGTCACATTACGTTGGATGTCTGAAATGTCCGAAAACCTCTGGCCCTTCAGGGCTCTTCGGCGACCCTGGACTCCGATACTCCATACTTTGACGTTTTCCTTCGAGGTCGTACCTCAGCCACCCGTGTCGATGGTTCTCAGGACCATTTCGTTCCACGGAACATTCACTCTTCTCACTGCCGCCCGTCTATCAGGTGTGCAAGGCAGGTTGCATAAATTCACGCTTCTCTCTTGCTTTCAATTTAGAGTTTTGGCGACCCAAACTGAAGGCAATTCCTAAAGAAGACTATGCCAGGAGTTTCCAGGACTTGTTCACACGTTCTCAGAAGTGTATAACCTTTCACGGGGATTACTTCGAAGGATAGTAACGGCTGTTTCAGGTAAGCCAACAATTCGTTCGTAATATAGCCCATCCACCGAAAATTTCAGAGAGAATGACGAAATCAAGTTGGTAACACTAACATTTCTAAGTACTGCAATTTGAAATACACCTGAAATACTGTAGCCTAATAGAGTAACTTCCTACAGTTGGCAGCCCTGGTGACTCTGAATATATTCATAGTTCCATCTCGTAAGTTATAGAATGCACATACAAAATTTGGTTGAAGTCTAATGGATAGTATGTACGTTACATGCAGTTTGATATTGGATTTATCAGTGCGCGTAAAATCATGTTGGGAACAATGTTATGTTTGTGATGCTCAGAATTAATCTGAAATATTACGATCTATTATAGTGCCAATTTTTGATAAAATCCATTTGTTAGTTAGAAGTTACATGTAATTAAAAATTGAAACCACCAGAAAGCTTAGAATCATGTCGGCAGCACTGAGGTATATTAGTTACTCCATATTAATCTAGAATGTCAGGTACTATTGTGCCCATTCAACAATGAAATATGAAAATCACAGTTTGCCAGCAATGCTCAATCGGGAGTATCGGGGTTCATGGTTTGTTCTCCCACTCTGTGACTTACACACTTTGGACTAAATAGAGGATACACTTCCAAAAATAAACAAAAATCAACTCCTACTAATAAAATATTTAATTATCCAAAATATGGCACTACAAAAATTAAACAAATAAAAATACTGACCCTTCACTTCATACTTGTTCAAAGTTGAACAAGGAATTCATATTAAACAATTCTAAGATCATAATGACTGGGTTTCCATAAACCAACAAACTTCTAATAAGTTTCACTTCCATATGGTGTCCTTTTAAATTCTTAAAAATCAAGAGCTCCAATCGGCTCTGTAATATTTTATCTACACTGTGTGATCAATTTAATACACATCACTTCCTATTACATGAGTATATCTTTTAATCAAAAATATCAAAATGTACCAAAGTATTGTTAATCATTACTTAATTTTGGGCTTTCACAATGCTCATCTGTTACCATCCCTCTCTCTTAAGTCAACAACTCACTACTGTGATTGTGAAAAATTTGCGTACTCCCGAGCTACAGAAGACTACTTGAACAAGTCAAAATTAAGATCACTCCCGGAATCTAATGTCTTCAATAGAACTCGTGAATCACTGAATCATATAATCATAAAGTTAGGGATTTATCATTATTTGTCTTAAAAGAGCATAATATTATAAGAAGCAACGATCTGAACTCTGCATGCGATAATAATTCATATAAAGGGACCTCGGTTCAAAGACCGGTTCGTTCAAACAATCTCTAAACACTCCTGTGTATTATAACTCAAACAGACCGTTCCCCGGCCTACCACAATACATCGAGGGTAAGGGTCTAGCCTTAACTACTTAGCGTGATTCATTGCAGGGATACAGAGAGTTCTCAGTCTCACTTCTACAAGAGACTGGCTACCATCAGCTTTCATACAGCTGTTTTCAAATGCAATAGTCTGAATGACAAGGCTTCTCATACTGATTCTTAAAACAACATATTTAGGCTCAACAGACCTATTCGCTTGGCTTCGGTATATAATAATTATGAAGTGTCCTCATTGGCGGGTAAGAAAAATTCAATAATACAACCAATATTTAGGGGTTTCAACACGGACGAATCTGAGTTCGATCCTTTCAAATGCCTCGGGAGCAATATCCCAAATTGGAGGACTTATAACATTTGCGACTTAGGGCATGCCTTGCCTATTACCAGCGCTCATAATACAACATAATTAGCACCCTTTTTTAACATACAACACACACTGCCTCGAGATCACATCACAACTTTTGAAGAATTACCATAGTTCAATTACCACGACCAACTGTCCCTCATAATTAGTTTTACCGAGCATTTCAACGCATTCCTAGCGTGACAAATTACTTCAATGCGCTACATGGCGCTTATACATTAATTAGCCAAGTTGCCTTCAGAGAACTAATAAATTCAAAATCAACGTTTGATTTACATCTCAAATATATATTACTCTTCTCCCTTGACAATAATCATTTTTACCATAAGAACATGGATTCATAACATGTATTAATGCATTTAAAGGAGCTCGGAAGCTACTACTTTCCAATATAAGATTCATCATAATATTCATTCATTTATATTATTATTATTATTATTATTATTACGCTTACTTTCTCATATTTATATCATTTATCAATTACTTTGATATTTTACTGAATACATTCCCCAAGGGATTCATTTACATTTCACATATTTATTATCTTTATCTCAAATTAATTTTTCAGATCGCGCTATTATTCTTCAACTTGTTATTCAACATCCCTACTCTCTCTTTCTCCTGATGATTATACGCATATCTTCCCAAACACATATCATAATGAAATAGTTACTCACATGACTGTACGGTCAGCGACCGAATCCTCCAGCGATGGAACATTTTTGCCCACTCACTGCTTTTTTAAGCCATTTCCATGGATACACTTACACTCAATGACACTTCTTTAACAACACATAAAACATTTACCTTAATCACTTGGAATATAATGAATACCATTTTGTATTCGTTTCACATAACACAATATAAATTCACTAAAAATATTACACTCAAAAATATTCACTATATTTACATTACATAACCATTTGTATCACTTGGGCGTTAATTTTTCCCCTTACACACGTGATTTCTTATCTTTCCCGTTTCCAAGGGTGACACTTTTAGAACGTCGGCTCCTTAATCTGACGAGATGATGGAAAGTCTCGATCGAACTACACCTCACTGGAACGGCTGATCTCCAAATCCGGGGTTTGACTATCGGCTTCTATACTTTACTGCATGATGTCGTTTCTTGCTAGACGCTAACTTGTTCGTCTAGATAAAAGTCTGTCCTTAATGTATTACTATGACGGCCGCTCGAATAGTTTATCGGTGACCTAGTAATTTCCTAGCATTTACTGCTATTACTTTAATTCGTAGCTTATTGGAGTCCTCCCCAATGTTTACTGTTCGTTTGTCTATCTAGACAAAGCCTGGAACTACAATTCCTAATTTTCATCGTCCTGCGCTCTAGTCCTTACATTTCCGGAACACTAGGCGTTATTTATTTCGTTCTACCCTGATCGGGTTCCTTAACGTCGATAGAACTGTCTATTTCACTTCCTTGGGTACTTCGAAACTTTATGATGCGTTGTTTCTTTAACTGAACTATTATTCGAGTACCTATCGCTTGTTATTTCTTCAAGTTCACAGCCTAACTTTGACTATACTGGTGAACTTTAACGATAATTGTTCCTGAGTGCAGCGTCTACGCGCTCACTAAAATATACTTGTTATACTTTGCTACACAGTATCACGCTCTCGGGCGTCTTTTAAAACTGAATATACTTTGATGCAGCTCTCCTGTACTAGGAGTTTACTTGTAGCTTATCTTGTATTCGATGCTTCATCGTGCAGCGTCTCGGCGCTCACGGAACTGGATTGTTGGTGAAACAGTACGATCCGCCTCAGCGGTCGTTCAAAACTGAATGTACTTGATACAGCCGGACGCCCCCTCTCGGGCTCTCGGAATAACTGCATCCTCTTCCTGGCACGTTCAGGGTTTTTATACAAATCAGCGGCAAAAAGATAACATCCGCGTCTTCTTCAGCACTAACTTTTGAAGTAATTTTCGTATACTTTTGAAAAATATATCTCTGGAACGCTCTTGTTCTACACGTCAACTGGTTTCTTTGATCATGAAAATCGATCGCACAATTTCAAGATATTAAATAATTTTGCTCTTCAGATACGTGGGTGTTGCGGTTTATTTTTCTATCCCTACCAACTCTGGTCTCGGGGAATTTTTAATTACGTCATGCTGCGTCTGCACTTCTTTCCTGTGCAAATATTATAAACTTTTTCCCCACACAAAAATCTCTATTCCAGAATGATCCACAATGATATGTTTCTTTTATTAATTAAATGCTCGCAAATGGCTTAATTCTAATTATTTCTCTTCTTGCGCAATTGCGAGGTTGTCATTTTATAGCTGAGTAAGGTCTATTTCCGAAACCTCTTCTCTCTTACACGCTGTAGAAAGTTTTTATCGTTCTATTAATAATCATGAGCCAGCTCCTTATCGATGCGTCAAGCATGATATCACGTCCGCATGGCTCGTGGTCATCTATTCTTGCGCCATGTTATAACAGCCCACTTCTAAAATCTTCCCAAGTCATTCTAAAGACTGTATTATTTCCTCTCTTCTTTTGCGATTAAATTATGGATTCGACGCTTGAACCAATAGCACATGGGTTCACTATACGTGTGCAAAGTTTAGAGCTGATGGCTCTTATACGTTCTGATATAATGGCATTATGATTAAACAAATAGAGAGAGCATTTATTAACAGTTGGCAGCCCTACTGACTCTTACGAATACGCATAGTCATAACTGCCAAGATATTTAATGTCTGTTCTGAGGGCTGGAACGCGGCACCCTCAAGTGCGTTATATGCCCACCTCAGTCATCCTGAAGTGGTTTTCATGGTTTCTCACTTCTACCCCACGCAAATGTTGGGTTGGTATCTAAATTAAAGCCACGCCGCCTCCTGCAAAGAGGGATGAGTAAAAGGGTCTGCAACCCTGGCGCCTGTTAGTCAAAGAGTCCGGAGTAGACAAGTAATGCAGTCTTTGACTAGCTGCGTGGCTCAGCGGTAACTGTCTCGCCTGCTGTGTCCAAGGTTGCGGGATCGATTCCCTGCTCTACCAAGAAATTTCAATTCCGGTGTGAGGGCTAGAACGGGGTACACTGACAAAGAGAGGTCGCCAAGTGGTTTTCTAGAAAAGTGTTCAAATTTGGAGGGTTTGCTCTTCATAAGAAAATATTTTGGCCGTGTTCGAGCGTTTTTGCCAATGGGCCTTAGTGTGTTCAAAATTGAACGTTTAAAATCAATCCTCAAACTTGTGTAGTCCTATTGTCGCACACGGTCCCGGCTCGTTTCCGTGGCGTATTCGCTAGCGTATTGGCGTGGGTAATTAAAGGTTTCGAGTCAGACCTAGGTGGGGACATTTTTAGCCTACTTTTCACATTTTACAAAAATGTGGAAAAAGTAGTCTTATGAGATCGATCCGGGAAAATGTGTGTCTGTCTGTCTGTCTGTCTGTCTGTCTGGCTGTGTGTGTGTCTCCCCCTATCAACTCCTAAACGGCTGGAGCAATCGAAACAAAATTTGGTAGGAGTAAAGATCTATACCTGAATATCTCACGGCCATATTTGAAATTGATGTCAGTGCTACCAACTGCTAAAAAATCGCAATTGAAATTTGAGCTCCATGTTGGATAACTTGGAAGGTATGAATGGGAACTATTTCAAAATCGGCACACATATAGATAATAATATTGCAGATTAATTTCCAGAAGGCCATACATGGCAGTGTTGCCAAAATGATTATAAGCCTACTGATAGGTCCAATATTTAAATGCATATAACTTCTACACTATCAATTGGAATTCAACCAAATTTCGTATGTTGTATGTGTACATAACCAGATATGACTGAACGTATTCTTATGAACCACCAGTGCTGCCAACTGTTAAAAATGCTCTTAATTTCTTTTATCCAAATACCAATATATATGAGAAAGTATGCAAGCCGACAGCTTTAAACTATGCACACGTATAGTACATGACATTCTATATTAATTTGGAGTAACTTATATACGTCAGTGCTACCAACATGGTTCTAAGCCTGCTGAGAGGTCAACTTTAAATACATGTAACTTCCATACTATCATTTGGATTTCAACCAAATTTCGTATGTGCTATATGTACCATAACAGCTATGACTATGCGTATTCTTAAGAGCAACCAGGACTACCAACTGTTAATAAATGCTGTCTCTATTTTTGTTACCCTAATATCAATATATCAGAAAGAATGCAAGCCAATAGCTCTAAACTTTGCACACGTATAGTACCTGGCATTCTAGATTACTTTGGAGTAACTAATATACGTCAGAGCTGCCAACATGAGGCTAAGCCTGCTGATAGGTCCAATTTTAAAATGCATGTAACTTCTATACTAACTAATGGATTTCATTCAAAATTGGCACAACAATAGATCATATTATTTCAGATTATTTCTGACCAATACATGCATGACACTGTTGCCAACATGATTTTACGCGCGCTGTTAGATCCAATGTTTAACTGCATGTAACGTCCATGCTATTCATTGGACTCCAACCAAATTTTGTATTCTGTACCTTAAGAGATGGAACTAAGAATATATTCAGTCACCAGGGCTGCCAACTGTAGTGCTCTTATTAGGCTACATTATGCCAGGTATACAGTATTTCGAACTAATTAGAAATTTCGATATTACCAACTTAATTTCGTCATTGTTCTAGATAGATCCATATCGATTCATCATTGGCATGAATCTTAAATTTTAAGAAAAGTAGGCTCTTTAGTTCGTCACGGAACTTCTTGTTTTTTTACTGTTAATGTCTTTTGTGTTTTCCAACGTATTTGCTGTGGTTTCTTCGGTTTTGGAGCTATGTACAATATTTTATCATCATTATTATTCGTCCTTGAAGCTTGAACGAGTCGTAAGTTTTATTCTTTAAAATTTAAATGCAGCGTGGCGGGCGACGCTATGTTCATGTGCACTACGCCGAGTCTATTGCAGGAAGGCAAGAGCCCTTCCCTCTGTCCCACTCTGCTCTACCATCCAGCTAAACTGTCTGTATCCAAAACTCGATACGGAACTCGTGTGAGTACCATCGCGGGACACTCTTCGTCACGCTAGTGCCGTATAAGCGGGTTCGATAAGTCGGAGGTCTTGATTGACGCTTATGCGTATTCAATATTACGTGTGTGCGGTTGTCTACAATCAACAGTATCTAGAACGCAAAAGACAATAAAAACAGTTTAAAAAAATATTACTGACCAAGGTATGATTCGAACTCGAAACCTTTAATTCCCCACGTCAAAGCGCTAGCGACTAAGCCACGGGAACGAGCCGGGAACTTTGCAATAATAGGACTACACAAGATTGAGGATTGATTTTAAACGTTCAATTTTGAACACAATTTTGCCCATTGGCAAAAACGCTCGAACACGGCAAAAATATTTTCTTATGAAGAGCAAACCCTCCAAAATTGAACACTTTTCTAGAAAACCACTTGGCGACCTCTCCTTGTGAGTCTTGTGGTCTCCCTCTGTGGTTAACCGCCATGAGGCTAGTTAGCAGCAGCTCGCCATTCTTCCCGTCTCTTCATCATCCTCTTTAGTTCACAGTGTGAGCCACAACTCATATCTTCCAGTATTTGACTCATGTACTCCAGTCTGGGTCTTCCTCTACAATTCATGCCGTCCACTGTTCCCTCGATTAGCAGTCCATTGTGTTGCAGTATGTGGCCCACGAGATGATTCCGTCTTCTTTTTAAATATTTAATGAAGCATCTTCTCTCTCCCACTCTTCGAAAGACATCCTCATTTGTGACCAGTTCTTTCCAGCTGATTTTCATAATCCATCTATAGCACCAGATTTCAAATGCTGGTAGTCTTTTCCTCTCTCTCTCTCTCTCTCTCTCCTATAGGTCTTCAACAATTGTTTCCCCTCATCAAGACTTCTTTGCAGTAAATAGTTTCTTCTTTTTATAGAAAGCGTTCTTGGCTTCTGCAATCCTACTTAATATCTCTCTGCTGCTTCTTCCATCATTCGTTATTTTACTTCCCAGATAATTAAACTCATTCACTTCTTGTATCGTTGCGTTTCTTAACTCTATTGCTGTCTGGTTTTCGCCATTTCTACTGCAGACAAAAAAAGCTTGTTTGTATTTATTCTCATATTATTTTTTTTTAAATCGATTTTACCCTCCAGGGCGGTGGTTCCCACGGATTCAGCGAGGGAACGCACCCCTACCGCCATTTTCAGGCAGTGTCCTAGAGCTGGGAACATCTGGTCGGAGTAGATACAACTGGTGAGGTGTGATCAGTATCTCGCCCAGTCGGCCTCACCTGCAAAGCGAACAGGGGCCTCATGAGGGAACCCGAAGACGAAGTGGGAAACCACGGAAAACCACTTCGTGAATTGCTGTGGTGGGAATCGATTTCCCTCTACTCATTTGGGCCACCCGAGGCTGAGTAGACCCAATTCCAGTCCTCATACCACTTTTCAAATTTCGTGGCAGAGCCGGAAATCGAACCCAGGACCTCCGGGGCGGCAGCTAACTATGCTGACCGCTACGCTATGGAGGCGACATATTAAATTCTTCCTCCATTATTTTGACCATCTTGCTCAGGATCTTTTGTAAGTCTTCTTCAATTTCTGCAATTAGTGCTATGTCATCAGTAAACCTTAACATGTCAACTTAATCTCCATGAATATTCACTCCTGTGGCAAATTCTTCTTCGGTCGATCGCCTTTTGTACATAAATATTGTGTGCATATATATTGAATAGGGATAGGGAACAAGTAGGAACAAGCGTTGTGATGCAAAATTAATTTAAGGAGGTTTCAATTTTTTTACCACTACAGCCATTTTGGAACTGGTTCTTTATGGTCCCCCACTTCTTCTCCATACAAATGCTGGGATGGCTGCGACCTCCTTCCCAATCCTCACCTGAAATACAGATACACACACTAGTACATCCATCACGCCCCCAGGGACTCACACTTAGTGAGTGACGCGTGGGTTGGCGACCACGGGACCCCAGCTGAGTCTGGCATTACTTCCACTTTCTTGTGCCTGGCTCCTCTCCGTCTTATTTCCTGTCAACCTCTCTTGGTCAACTGTTGTTCTCTTCCGACCCCAACGGTATTAGGGTATCCGAGGCCTTTCCCGCCTTAATTGGCCCTTTTCTCATCATTCCTGATACCCACCCATCTTCTTTTTTTTTATCTCCTGCCTCTCCTCAAGACCCTTGAGGAGGCAGGGTGTATATAGGCCCTCCACTTCTGGTGCACCCTGGATAGTGCTTCACACTCAAGGGCTCATGGCTGCTGTGTTTGGGCGTTGGCGATCGCGAGGGATTCCTGAGTTTGATCAAGTTTTCACCCTTTTCCCATTGCCTTTCGGGCGGACCATCTCTTCTTTCCCTTTCATCGCTGCCTTTCTTGGTTCTCCTGCCTTCCAAGTCCCTCAATCCTCGTTCTTCGAGGTTTGAGGGCATTCCCTTTCCTCCTGTCTTTTATTTTCATTCTTCTCCTTTCTGTTTCCCATGTTGGTTGTAGGTTTCATTTGATCATCTTTCATTTTCACTATCACCCAAACCGTTAGGGGCCAGTAAACTGGATGTTGGGCCCCTTAAAACAACAATTATCATCATCATAATCATCATATCCATCACAATAACAGAGGTTATCAAACAAATTTCCTACACATCCAACATTCGTGATTGGTTGGTTCCTTCCTCAGTTTAGGGGCCGCGACAACGCGGTCATGTAGCCCCGTGTACTTAGGGTGTGTGTAGAATCTGTCTGATAATCGGTGTTAATTGTGATGGCTGTATTAGTGTGTGTTATCTGTAATTCAGGCGAGGATTGCAGACGATCAATTTCATTTAGTTCCTACTTTTCCTACAATTTATTTAATACTGTAATAGCATTTATAATATTTAATCAATTTAATGTCCGGCCCCATGGTGTTGTGGTAGCACGCCTGTCTAGCGCAGCAAGGCCCCGAATTCGATTCCCGGCTCCGTCAGGGACTTTAGAAACTGGAACGGGCGGGCTGTTCTCAGCATCGTAAGGGCAATTGAGTAGCAGTCTGACAGTGAGGCAGCGTCCCGGACACGGAGTCTACTGTCAGATTAACGGCCGAGGAAACCGAAAGCGCTGACCCCATAATCTGCAGGCCGAATGGCTGGGCAGCGGTCGCTTGGTAGGCCTTGGCCCTTCATGGACTGTAGTGCTATGGGATCTCATTTTTACGTGGAATCTGAACCACAGGACTTAACATTTCCAAAATATTAAATGCATCAACCCTTTAAGGGATAGTGGTCTCTGTATTAACCACCTGTCACAAGGACAGTTTAAGCTTTCAAAGATGCTGATAGTTGATTCTTTCAGCCAAATTCCAGAGAATTTTCATGCCGAAATGCCAGTATTCCAAAAAATCAAATATTGTGTACACGTATCTACTTCACGTAATGTGTTGGATAAAATATAAAAATATTTAAAACTAAAAACATTAACAATTAAATAGTAAAAATTAATTATAAATATAGAAATAAAAACCATAATAATAAAATAAATATAATAATTAAAATAATGAAGATAACTATTAAACATTATGAAAATGATTGTAAAAATCAATTCGAAATTAGTTAATTAATTACATCAATAAAAATATCAAAATGAAATTTATAAGAATATAAATTTAAATCTAAAAGTAAATATATAAACATTAAAATTTGCGAAACAAAAAATAACAATATTAATATTATTGTAATAATTAAAATAAATTTATATGTAAAAACAAATAAAAATAATTTATAGTTTTGCACTATAAGGGGTTAACCGGGAATCCAACCCGGTCCACCTTGGCGAAAAGCATACTTGACCACTACACATTCACGCCCCTGATTATTACACGAATTGATCGCACAACCACGTTCACAGGGCTCAATCGCCGTGGTGGCGGTGGTGGTGGTGGTGGGGGCAACATGCTAACGGCAATTGTTACAACCGGTATAGAAATTTAACATCAAAACGTTGTGGTTAATTCATTTAGGGGCTTTGAGACATCGTGGTCATGAAGCCCCGTGTACTTGAGTGTGTGTAGCATTTGTCTGATAGCCTGTGTCACTGCTAGTTGGTTGGTTCCTCAGTTATAATAATAACAATATCTTATGGCCTCGGGTGCAGGGTCCAAGCTTTGTTATTTGACACCCAAAGGGTGGCTTGCATGTCGAATTTCGTTGTTCCTTGAAGCACTATGAAAGTCAAGGAGGTTAGATATCTAAGCTCCTTGAACACTGTAGCGCGCTCTAGTAGAGAAATGAGGAACTTTGTGTTGGCGGAAACTACCGAGATTAATTTCGCCATTATGAACACGGCTTACTGAATTCAAATAGTTTCTTTGACATTCCAACATTGTATGACATGGTGTCGTAATTTTTGCCGCCTTTCAAAAATCACTTATAACGGCCAGGAGCGGACCTGCTTGGGGTTAGTAGACCGACACGTTGACCACTCACCTACCGTGGCAAGCTGGTTCGTCATTTTAGGGGCTGCGACAACGCGGTCATGTAGCTCCGTGTACTTTGGATGGGTGTAGAATCGGTCTGAAAACTGGTGTTAATTGTGATGGCTGTATTAGTGTGTCTTATCTTTTTTTTAGCCTATTTTCAATTTTGAAAAAATAGGCTTATGAGATCACCTTTTGTCCGTGTGTGTGTGTGTGTGTGTGTGTGTGTGAGGTGTGTGTGTGTGTCCCCCCTAATAAAATCTAAACGGCTGGAGCGATTTCAATGAAACTCGGAAAGTTCATAGGACTATTCCCGGCGACCTCGACCGTGCCCTTCAAATGTTGTTACGTCTCACCAATCCAACATGGCGGCTGTGCGAAATATTTCACTAGCATTCAATATGTCCGAAACTATTACCGATATCGCCCTGAAATTGTGTACGGTGATAAAGGGCACTACTAGAAGTTCACCTAAGAGACTTTCAAAAACCTGGTGACTACAAAACCAACATGGCGGCCAAGCGAAGTTGAAACATTTAAATAGACTTGTTTTCGCGATTTAACTATCTAAATGTAATGAAACTTGGTACAGCAAATGTTTATACACATTGTAATGCACTGGAGTCTAATTAGTTCAATTGTTTACATAACCTCAAAATCGCGGCTGTGCGAAATATTTCACTGACATTCTATATCTCCGAAACTATTACAGATATCACCCTGCAATTTTGTACGGTGATAAAGGGTACTGATACAAGTATACCTATGTATATTTCATGAACTTCTAAAGTACGAAACGAACATGGCGACCAAGCGAATTTAAAATATTTTAATAGACTTTTCTCGTGATTTAACTCTCTGAGCACAGTGAAAGGTGGTACAGTAAATGATTTTGCAGATTGTAATGCACTTCCATCTAATTTAATTCAATTGCTTACATAATCTCAAGATGGCGGCTGTGCGAAATTTTAAAATTAAGTTTTAATTTCTTGTGTCGTAATCATGCGATCGAAGTGAATGTTTGAATAATGAACCTAGGCAATAATTGTCCTTGAATGGTACATAACTCTATGGCCTATACATATAACCCTCCTAAATGGCGAGCTTCCGAAATATTTAGACGGTTCTCAATATCTATGTATCTTTTACAGCAACCAAACTGAAATTTTTTATGCTCATAGAGACTATGAACATATGTTCACCTATAGGACTTTCAGGAACCTGGTGAGCACAAATCCAACATGGCGGCGACGCGAAGTATAAATATTTAAATGGACGTTTCTCGCGAATTAACTATCCGGGTGCCGTGAAACTTTGCACGTTAAATGCTTATACAAATGTTGATCCACTGGCATCTAATTTATTTCAATGGTTTGCATAATCACAGGATGGCTGCTGTGCATAATTTTAAAATCTCGTTTTTACTTCTTGTTGTCTAATCATGCGATTGAAGTTTGAATACCACACGTACACAATAATCTTAATGTAATAGTACAAAAATAAAAATCCAACCTGGCGACCATCTGAAATATTTAGACGGTTCTCAATATCTACGAATCTATAACAGCAATTAAACTGACATTTTGTATGTTGATAGATGCAATTAACATGATCAGGATATATGAAAATAGGCTGTATAGTTCTTCACGGAACTACTTGTTTTAATTCAAGTAAGGACTGCAGACATTCGATTTTCAAGTATAAGGTGCGTTCAAAAAGTAACGAGCCGGAGACTGTAATGGGCAAACCGGTGACAACATTGGCTAATCGTGGCGTGTGTAACGAGGTGTGGTTCTGAACAGAGCGTGGAAGGTCACAGCCCGTCGCTAGAAGGCACGCGTGCACGTCACGTGACGATACATAGCGAGCAACAGCATGCATCATTCGTCCAACGCTGCCAGTCGCATTGCAAACAGTGGCATGAGGGCGTCAAACGAAGAGCAAAGAGGTGTTGTTCGGTTTCTGACAGTGAAAGGAGTAGGGGGAATGGGCATTCATCGCCGAATGTCACAAGTGTAGGGCGAACACTGCATGTCCCTTGCAAGGGTCAAGGCGTGGCACAAGCGCTTCAGGGAAGGACGGGTGACGTTAGCCGATGATGTCCGCTCTGGGGAACCCCCCTGCATGACCGATGACAACGTCCAGCTGGTTGATGCACTCATTACCCAGGACCGCCGAGTGACAGAGAACGACATAGCCGCCGCGATCGGATTGAGCGTCGGAAGTGTGCACACCATCATGAAGAAACGACTGCACTTGCGGAAAGTGTTTGCCCAATTGGTGCACCACAGTCTTCAACCACACCAGGAAGCATGTCGAATGGCCTATTGTCTTGGTGTTCGTCATCGGTTTGCGCATTACAGCCTCCGGCTCATTACTTTTTGAACGCACCTTATATTTCCAAGTTTTGCTACCAAACGCCACCGTCAACGACCAACTATTTCTGAACTTTGTTACTAGATGCCACCACAGTCGGCTCCTGATGACGAACGTTGGAACCTAAGAGCGTTTGTCAAATCTAACCTATAATTTGGCTTCATAGAAGTGTAATTAGTGGAAGGTTCTTTATCATGCCATACATCTATGACATTGGACCGCCGGCTTTACTTGCCCTCCGAAGGAAGGCATACTGAGTGATTTTAACGCTCTTAAAAAATCCGACGACTTCGGCCGGGTTTGAAACCGCGACCTTGGCCATAGAAGCTCAGCATGCTACCAACTACGCCACCCAAGCCGCCCTGTGTCACTGTGCTGTCTGTAACAGTGTGTGTATTTGCAATTGAAGTAGGAATTGGGTAGGAAGCGGCCGTGTCCTTAAGTTAGGTACCATCCCGTCATTTGCCTGGAGTAAAATTGCGATACCACGGAAAACCGCTTCCAGGATGACTGGGGTAGGAATTGAACCCTCCTCTTCTCTGTATTTCCTCACGAGGCTGAGCTACTCGTACATAAGGAGAACACCCAGCTGTGTGAAAAGAAAACTGCATTGAAAAAGAGCCCGTACCTAATTTAAATAAGATTAAATTTAGCTGGAACATCTTACCGACCCCTAATGAAATTTTTATTTTCAATTCAGTTACAATGGTTTATATCCCGTGTTATAGCTTCCTAGCCAGGTATTAACGACGCATGATAATGATTTACCGCCACATAACATAAGCAACAGCCATCTTTGCGTTATCGAGCGTGATTATGCTTCTTTCATTGGCCCCCATTTGAAATATGAACCTAGCAACAGTCAAACAAATTATCAACTGGTAATTTTCTTTTTATATTTTATTTCAGCCTCAAATATTTGCAAGGCTTTTTTTTTAGTTTTTACCGGTACCGATTTCTTTAACTGTGACAATATTTTGTTTCAAAAATATTCGTGGCCGGAACTAATGCTGTTAACTGTAGTGGTCGACGTTTTGCAATCGTTACAGTCATGTCAGAATGGTTGGCAGGCGAACTAATCTAAGGCAGTAGAGATCTTGATAGGATAATGATTTGTGTATCAACCAGTATCACAAAGGAAATGTATGAGCACATCATCACTATTTTAGTGTTCAGATTACTGAATACTAATATTTCACGGATATCCTTGATCTACTGGTTGCAACAAAAACATAAACAAGATCCAAAATGCAAAAGCATAATAAAAAAAGAAACACAGGCAAAAGTAGAAAAAAGTAAAATACCAAAAACAAAAGCAAGGAAACAAAGCTAAAAATCAACGAGAGCAGAAGAGTAGAACAAAAACAGCAAAAACCAATAAGGACAAAAACTTTATCTAAAACAAAACCAAAAACAAAGAAGCGAAAACATAACACAGACACAAAACCTAAAACAATATTCAAAATTACCTTGAAACAAAAACAAAACTAGAAAACAAAATCAAAATACAAAAATAGCAAAACAAAACACAAGCCAGCAAACCAAAATCAAATCAAAATCAAAAATTAAAAATCAAAAGAAAATCAAAATTCAAAAAAGAAAGAAAAGAAAAGAAAACAAATCAAAACAAAACAAAACAAATAGAAAGACACATAACACAACAAACGCAACGAAACAAAACGAAATGAAACAATAGAAGAGAAGAGAATAGAAAAGAAAAGAAGAGAAATGTAATGAAAAGAAATGAAATGATAAGAAATGTAATGAAAAGAAAAGAAAAGTAAAGAAAAGAAAACAAAACAAAACACCACAAAACAAAGAAAATAAAACGAAAGAAACACAACACAAGAATAAAATCATAAACAAAATCAAACACAGGAATTAAAAAAAATACAAAACACAAGAAAAAAAAACATAACATAACATTTGAAAAAAAAAAACTACTATGGAGAAAAATTCAAAGTAAGGAGTAAAGATTCAAGGAGAAATAATTTCAACTCTGAGATTTGCTGATGGCATGGTCATCTTAGGCAACACACCACAGGATTTGAATGAGTTTTTAAATGCTATGGATTCTGTCTTGAAAAAAGAATTCATGATGGAAATTAATAAATGTAAAACAAAAAGAAGATGTTCAGTAAAGAACATATAGCCTACTTTCTCCTAAAAGTATGAGTATAGTTATAACTCGTTATTATCAAAGAGTATAATAGAATCATTTCTTGGTTGAAGACCTTATAAACTATTTACCTCTACCAAACGCCACAACCTAGAAAAAAAACTACTACCATCATTGAAGAAAGATAGATAAAAAGTATCTCAAGAATGTTATGGATCTGGAGACATAATCGACCGGACTGGCTGCGTGGCTCAGCGGTAACGTTCTCGCTTGCTGGGCCCTAGGTTGCCGGTTCGTATCCTGGCGCAGCCAGCTGGCATTTGAGGGTGCACAAATGCGAGGGAGCCGTATCATTAGATTTACTGGCACGTTAAAGATCCCCTTCGGGCCAAAATTCCGGCACCCCGGCGTATCTAAAAGCAGCAGTAGTTAAAAGGGACGTAAAATAAATAACATTATTATTATTGTTATTATTACGTAATCGACCTGCCGTGGGCAACATCCAACTTTGAGTTGAGGCATGTCTTTACACGTCTGGTTGTGCATGGCCTTCACAACCCTAATTGAATTAACAAATCTTTCCATGACCCTACAGAGACGTGTGTATACAAACTATGTGGATATTTCCGATTGCTATTTGCCTGAAATAAAAGTATTAATTAATAACCTGAACTAGCACCAACGGCTAGAATTCAGTTACTATATGAAATCGTTTTGTTCTTTACTTCAAATAACATTTTCAAATAACGCACAATAGGCTGTTACAAACCCTTTAAAATAAAAAGTAAAAATTTATCGTAGTATCATCTTGCCTTTCTTCAAGTTCAATGCGCATAGAATGCCAATGGTATACGGTTCTAACCAATGGAGTCCCACGTAGACCAGTCGTGACATCTAGTGGAGAAGTATCGAACAATATAACCCTAACAGGGCGAGTGCAATCTAGTGGCCATAAGAAGAAACTTTTCAATAAAATATTGAAGTTAATAAGTAGGCCGGCGTGCAGTTACCTTTTTGGCTGCCAGATGTCTCGAGCAAATCTGCTGGTGAAATATGTTTTAATTAAATATATATTTTCCACCGTAATATGCACAGTATAACGCTTAATTTTAAAACGTCTGAATCATTACAAAACAATAAATAAATAAGATTTCAAGCAAAAAAAAAACTCTGATGGGGTTTGAACCATAGGCATATGAGTGATAGGCCAACGCTTTACCAAGGAGCCATTTGGGCCAACGAACATCGTTCTATATAAAATGACTTACATATAACTTGTTAGCAAATAATGATTTAGACTAAACGATTTCATCAGTGGAGTATATTATTTATTTATAAAGCATTTCATACAAAGTTTATTTATTGTGTATCAGAACGCTATATTGCATGCAATACTCAAATTAGTGAAATATAAGTCAGGCACAAGAAGCCTCCGTGGCTTACGCGGCAGCACGCCGGCCTCTCACCGCTGGGTCCGTGGTTCAAATCCCGGTCACTCCATGTGAGATCTGTGCTGGACAAAACGGAGGCAGACAGGTTTTTCTCCGGGTACTCCGGTTTTCCCTGTCAACATTTCATTCCCGCAACACTCTCCACTATCATTTCATTTCATCCGTCATTCATTTAATCATTGCCCCAGAGGAGTGCGTCAGGCCTCGGCAGCCGGCACAGTTCATATCCTCGCCGCTAGGTAGGGGCTTCATTCATTCCATTCCTGACCCGGTCGGAGACTGGAAGCAGGCTGTGGATTTTCATTTTTCAAGTCAGGCACAAGATATCCGCTGCCATCTTGTCTTCTTACCGAGACGGCTCAGCTTTTTAAAATCACTTCTGCACTATAGTATTACAAAATAAACTTTTAATTTCGAACGTGCCTCTTCCTTTAGAACAGTTAAATCGATTCTCGGCTCGATAATCGGAACTGGTGGGTCCCATGGTATGTAATATATAAAGTTTGCATAATTCGCACGGCCGCCATCCTGAAATGGTACGGCGGATGACCTTGTAGATTGGTCACAAGACGCGTCCTATATGAAGGTATGTTGTTACCAAATTTGGTAGAGATCGGATAATTTGGTTAGTCGCTATTTGATTTTACGTTTTGAACGTTTGAGTGGCCGCCATTCAGTTTTGGTAAAGATGGCGGCGATATAAAACATGAGACTGAGGTGCCCTTTGCTTGTTCTACCTATGTACCAAATTACGTTCAATTCGGTTTCACCGTGTTCGAATTGATAGGGGGGGGGGGACAGACATTCAGAGTACACACACTCACACACACACACACACACACACAGAAACACACACACACACATACACACACACACACACAGACACACAATTTTTGGCCCTGTAGTGATATCATAAGTCTACTTTCATTTTTTGCAAAAATCGAAAGTATTCTAATATTAGAATGCAGCCGAAAGAAATCAGAAACTCCTATGGACGTCGAATTGGCAGGTGAATAGCTAAAGAAAATAGGAGACTTTTGCTATATAGGAATAAAATAAGTAATGTACGAAGCAAAGAGAATATAAACAGCATTTTAACGGAAAAGAAACCTGTTGACTAATATAGATTTAGGGATTAGAGAGTTATTTTTGAAAGCCTTTATCTTAAGCGTGGCGCTCTATGGTAGTGAAACTTGGACTGTTGGCGCAGCAAAAAAGAGGAGAATATAAGCATTTGACATGTGGTGTTACAGGAGAATGATGGGTAGATAGGGTTACAACCGAAGAGGTATTAAGGCGAGTGGGAGAGGAGAGATGTTTCTGGCGACTGCTAATGGAGAGAAGAGATAAGTTGATAGGACACATACTAAGACACCGCTTAGTTATGGAAAGATGGGTTGAAGATAAGAACTGTAGGGGTAGACCAAGGTTAGAATATGTTCAAGGGATTGCCTTGGATGTAGGGTGTGGTAGCTACGTAGGGATGAAACAATTAGCTCAGGACAGGGAGGCATCGAGGGCTGCATCAAACCAGTCAAAAGACTGAAGAGTCCAACAACAAAATCAACAACAATATTATTCACTGATACAGGGGGACTTTAGCATTAAACGTTTCGATCGTCACACGGTCATCATCAGGTCCTGATTAATAGAGTTGAAGTTCAAATTAAGGATATAATGTTTAGAAATATGTTTTGCTATGCTTTGTATAGCTTGTCTTGCTATTCATGAACACTAACATAACATAGCCTAAATAGCACGTGACCGTCGAAACGCATAATCCTAATTTCTCCCTTTATCATTTGTTTTTAATTGTTTTTTTTTAGCGTATGGCTTTTGATTCCGGGAGTGTCCAAGGACATGTTTAGCACACCAGAGTTTGTAGCTGTTTCTATGTGGACACCCAATGGGGTTCCGGGAGTGTCCGAGGACATGTTTAGCACACCAGAGTTTGTAGCTGTTTCTATGTGGACACCCAATGGGGTGAGCTACAAGTACCGTCACGTCGGGAGTGTCGTCTGGGGAGGAAAGTGTGAAAGTAAGGACGAGGAATTGAAAGGTAGCGGCTGTGGCCTATAGTTAGGGACCAACACCGGCATTTGCCCGAAAGGAAGATGGGAAACCACAGAAGACCATTTGATTTGAGGATTTGAACCTCCTCGCCTCAAGGGTCTGAGCGACTGCCTGCAGCCACGCCGTAACGACCACGGCCAACTCACCGGTCCTTTATAAGTGAATAATATTAATATATATATATATATATATATATATATATATACACGATATATACAGTGAGGACCATCGCTATAAAACGGAGCTTTCCAATAACCGTCCCGTGGGCACATAGAAACTAACACCACCTGATACCAAGATCGAAAGCCGTCCAACTTATAGCGTACGTATTGTGGCCAGTGCATCGATGTCTTCAGTTGCATTACATTGAGCGGCTTCGGTGACATAGTTGGTAGTATGCTAAGCTTCTATGCCCAAGATCGCAAGTTGAAACCTGGTCGCAGTCGTTGGATTGTTTAGGAGCGTTAAAAATCCCTCAGTATGCCTTCGTTCGGAGGGGAAGTAAAGCCGGCGGTCCCATGTCGTAGATTTATGGCATGAGAAAGAACCTTCCACTAACTACACTAGTGGAAGCTAAAACGTGTAGGTTAGTTTGATAACGCTATATTAATTCCAAGGTTCACCACCAGGTGCTGACTGCTATGGCATTTAGTAGCCACGTCCGCAGCTAGGTGTCGTGGACGGTAGCATTTGGTAGCAAAAGTAGGAACTACCTGAAAAAAATAATCGTCTGCAGTCCTTCTACCTCAATCACAAATAACACACACTAATACAGCCATCACAATTAACACCAGTTATCAAACAAATTCTACACTCACCCAAAATACACGGGGCTACATGACTGCATCGTCGCAGCCCCTAACTAAGGAACCAAACAACCAACCTGCATTACCTAGGATTTAGGCCATGAGGCGCTTTTTCTCATGTCAAGAAGCTGCTCAATTGTCCTCACGAGACTGAGCAACAACCCCCCCCCCCCTATTCTATTCCAGCTTTGACATTATATCAAAATATCTGTCGAGTAAGGAGTCGAACCAGAGGCGTCCTAGACTAGAGACAAGAGGACTTGCTGTAATTCTCCTTTGACGTCATGTTAGGCGATTCAACACGCTACGCAATGGGGTAAACATAGAATACGCTATTGGACATCGTGGCCTTTTAGTTAGTTAGTTAGTTAGTTAGTTATTGTTGTTTCAAGGGGCGTAACTACGGGGGCCTCTGCCCCTCTTAACACAGATTAAAATATACAAATTTGGAATGAAATTGATAATTTAGAGGTGGATATCTAAATATGAAACAAGTAGTTCCGTGAAGGACTATGCAGGCTATTTTCATATGTCCTACTAATATTAATTGCCTCTATCAACATACAATATTTCAGCTTGATTGCTGTAATAGATTCGTAGATATTGAGAACCGACTAAATATTGCGGATGGTCGCCATGTTGAATTGTAATATAGGTAGGTCTTAGAGTTATGTCCTGTTACATGAAGATTATTGTGTACGTGTAGTATTCAAACTTCAATCGCATGATTAGGACACAAGGAGTAACAAGATGTTCAGTAAAGGACATATAGCCTACTTTCTCCTAAATGCATGGGTATTGCTATAACACTTTGTCCTCTTCAAGGGGTATAATTGAATGTTGGTTGTAGTAACTTGTGAAATACAACGTGATATACGGATATTAAACATGAATATGAAGTGCTCTTTGCTAGTGCTATCTCTGTAAAAAAAAACACATTCAATTCGGTTTCACCGTGTTTGAATACATAAGGGGAATCGATTTGCACACATACATGGCCGCTATCTGCAAACTATTGGGCTGATGACATTATAGTTCAGTCAAAAGATGCTTCCCACAAAAAGGTATGTTGTTGCAAAATTTGGTAGTGATCAAATGATTAGGTTGGTCGTAATTTGATTTAAGCTTTTAACAGTTGGGTGACCACCATTCCGTTTCCGTGAAGATGGCGGCGATATAAAATATGACAGTAAGGTGCATTTACCAGTGCTACCTCTGTACCAAATTTCGTTCAATTCTGTTTTACCGTGTTTGAATTGGTAGGGGAAATGGATTTGCACACATACATGGCCGCCATATGCAAACCTAGTAGCTTGGTCAAAGAACGCTTCTCACATAAAGGTATGTTGTTGCAAAACTTGGTAGAGATCAGATGATCAGGTTGGTCGTAATTTGATTTAAGCTTTTCACATTCGGGTGGCCACCTTTACGTTTCCGTGAAGATGACGGCGATATAAAACTGACAATGAGGTGCCCTTCGCTTGTGCTACCTCTGTACCAAATTTCGTTCAATTCGGTTTCACCGTGTTTGAAAAGATAGGGAGAATCGATTTGCACACATACACGGCAGCCATCCACAAATTATTCGGCTGTTGCTCTTGTAGTTTACTCAAAAGATTATTTATACATCAAGTTATAATGTTGAAAAATTTCGTGGAGATCTGATGCTTAGGTTGGGCGTAATTAGATTCAGGCTTTTTACATTTGGGTGGCCGTCATTACGTTTTCGTCAATATGACGGCGATATAAAACATGACAGTGAGGTGCTCTTTGCTAGTGACACCTCTGTACCAAATTTTCTTCAATTCGGTTTCACCGTGTTTGAATAGATATGGGGAATCGATTTGCACATATACATGGCCGCCATCCGCAAAGTATTGGGCTGATGACCTTGTAGTTTGGTCAAAAGATTCTTCATACATAGAGATATAATATTGCAAAATTTGGTAGATATCAGATTATTAGGTTGGTCGTAATTTGATTTAGGCTTTTAACATTTGGTTGGCCACCATTACGTTTTCGTCAAATGGCGGCGATATAAAACATGACACTGAAGTGGCCTTTGCTAGTTCTTCCTATGTACCAAATTTCATTCGATTCGGTTTCACCGTGTTCGAATTGATAGGGGGGACAGACATTCAGAGTACGAACACTGACAGACACCAAATTTCTGGCCCTGTGTAGATCTTATAAGTCTACTTTCATGTTTCCCAAAATCGAAAGTAGGCTAATAACGAGATTATAAAATTTCGCACAGCTGTCATCTTGTGGTTATAGAAACATTTGTAAAAAGCAGATGCCAGTGGATTAACATTTGTAAAAGGATTTACTGTACCCAGTGTCACTGCACTCGTTTGGTTAAATTGCGAGAAACAGCCATGTGAATATTTATAATTCGCGTCACCGCCATGTTGGATTTGTGATCACCAGGTTATTGAAAGTGCTATTGGTGAACTGAAGTTCATAGCCCCTATGAAAATTTAAAAAATCAGTTTGATTGCTGTAATAGATTTGTAGATATTGAGAAACATCTAAATATTTCGAGTAGTCGCCATGTTGGATTGTTATATGTATAGGCCATAGAGTCATGTACCATTAAAGGAAAATTATTGTGTATGTTCATAATTCAAACTTTTACTTCGATCGCATGATTACGATCGAGCAGTAAAAACTTAATTTTAAAATTCGCACAGCCGCCATCTTGAGGTTACGTAAACAATTGAACTAAATTAGATACCAGTGTTTTACAATGTGTGTAAACATTTGCTGCACTAAGTTTCATTGCGTTTGGATCATTAAATCGCGAGAAAGGTCTATTTAAAGTTTTCAAATTCGCTTGGCCGCCATATTCGTTTTGTAGTTAACCTGTTTTTGAAAGTCTTATAGATGAACTTCCAGTAGGGCCCTTTATCTTCGTACAAATTTCAGGGTGATACCGCTAATGATTTCAGAGATATAGAATGCAGGTGAAATATTTCGCACAGCCGCCATCTCGAGGTTATGTAAACAATTGAACGAAGTTAGATGTCGGTGCATTACACTGTGTATAAACATATACTGAACCACTTTTTATTGCGTTTCGTTGGTTAAATCGTGAGAAACGTCTATTTAAAAGTCGCAACTTCGCTTGGCCGACATGTTGGTTCTGTATTTACCAGGATTTCAAAAGTCACATAGGTGAACTTCTAGTAGTTCCCTTTATCACCGTAAAATATTCCGGGGTGATATCGGTAATATTTTCGAAGATATTGAATTTTGGTAAAATAATTCGCACAGCCGCCATGTTGTATTGGTGAGAGGTAACAAAATTTTAAGGGCACGGTCGGGGTCATCCGGAATAGTGCTATGAACTTACCGAGGTTCATTGAAATCGCTCCAGCCATTTAGGAGTTATTAGGAGGAGACACACACAATCACACATGCACACACAGACAGACACACGGACAAAAGGTGATCTCACATGCCTATCTTATCTTATCTTATATATAAAAGTGAAAGTCTGTATGTATGTATGTATGTATGTGGATGGGAGGGTGGGTGGGTGGGTTGGTTCCGTATACAAATCAACACCGTTCCACCAATCTCAACCATATTTTGCATACACATAGTTTAGGACCCAAAAGGAACCGCTGGCTACATGAATTTTCGATAGTCTTTCTCATTTTTCTGATTTCGGCCCTTTTGCACTCGAGCAAAGGCTAATACATTCATAAAATATACCCATGAAGGAATGGCAAGGCAGATAGTTTCCATGGCAACATAGCTCAAGTCGAGACACGGCCGACTGGATGCCAGTTGCGCTCTGCACTACCGGTATAGAAAATGAGAAGCTTTACTTGAAATCCCGTTAGTTACTCAACTGCTCACACAGCACTGTCAACAGAGTATAGCATAACAAAGACTTGACACTATCTACTAGATATTTGTCAAACACTATTCACTCACTCACACATTCATCACGAAATCTCAGAACCCACCCAACGGATTGGAATGAAATTTGGTATGCAGCTTACTCAAGGGCCGCAAACGCCCCCTAAGAAAGGATTTTTGAATATTCAGGTTTTAAAGGGGTGTTAAGGGGGTTGACCTGCATTTCATTGAATAGCAATATCTCCCGATTGGTTTCATTGGGGGATGTGATACTCGGCATATAAACTCATCATTAAAAATAAGAAGACATGTGTCGGAGGGTTTTTCGATGTGGTGTATATTATGAGGTGAAATGGGTGAAAAGTGGGGGTTGAAAGATTCCTAACGGAGCCTGTATCTCTTAAACGACATAGGCGAGGAGTTTGAAACTCAGAGGGAAAAAATCAGCATAAAAATTAGTAAATAGGTGTTTGACCGTTTTTTCATAGATCTAATTTAAGGGGCCTATGGGGAGGGGTGAAATACTGGAAAAAAAACAGGAATGAAAGTGTCCTAACCGATTGACTCACTCGCTCTTCAAACTCTGGGGGCAAAACTGCTTAAAAATAAGTAAATATGTGTTCGACAGTTTTTTTGATAAATCTAATTTAAGGGATTCATCGGGAGGGGTGAAATTCTGAAGAAAAAAAATTGAAAGAAAATGTCCTGACTCACTCACTCATCATCGCCCAGCCAAAAATATTGAAGTTGGAAACATGGTATTTTCGGGATATATTCGTTGTATGTTAAAACCATACACTAAGGGAGGATTTTTGAATATTCAGGTTCTAAAGGGGTCTTAAGGTGGTTAAACCAGCATTCCATTGAATAACAATATCTCACGTGTGGTTTCATTTGTGGATGTGATACTCGGCATATAAACTAATCATTAAAAATAAGCAGATATGTGTCTAAGGGTTTTTCGATGTGGTGTATTATTATGAGGTGAAAGGGGTGAAAATTGAGTGTTGAAGGATTCTTAACGGAGCAAGTATCTCATAAAAGACAGAGGCAAAATGTATGAATCTCAGGGAGAAAAATCAGCTTGAAAAAGTAGTAAATAGGTGTTCGATCGTTTGTTCATAAATCCAATTTAAGGGGCTCATGGGGAGGGGTGAAATTCTGGGGAAAGAAGTCCACTAAGGAAGGATTTTTGGATATTCACTCATCATCCCCCCCAGCAAACCTATTGCAGTTAGAAACTTGAAATTTTGGGGATATGTTCGTTGTATGTCGAAAAAGTCCACTAAGGATGGATTTTTGGATACGGTATTCATGTTATGAAGGGGTGTTAAGGGGGTTAAACTTGCATTTCATTGAATAACAATATCTCACGAGTTGTTTCATTTGGGGATGTGATGTTCGCCATATAAACTAATCATTCAAAATAAGCAGACATATGTCTAAGGGTTTATCGATATGGTGTATATTATGAGGTGAAAGGGGTGAAAATTGGGGGTTGAAGGATTCTTGACGGAGCATGTACTCTATCTCTTATTCAACATAGGCGATAAGTTTGAAATTCAGCGGAAAAGGCAGCTTAAAAAATAAGTAAATAGGTGTTCGACCATTTATTCATAAATCCAATTTAAGGGACCCATGGGGAGGGGTGAAATTCGGAAAAAAAAACAGGAAAGAAAGTGTCCTAACTGATAGACTCACTTACTCACTCATCAAACTCAGGGGGAAAAACAGTTTTAAATAAGTAAATAAGTGTTCGACCATTTTTTTTTCATAAATCCAATTTAAGAAGTTCATGGGGAGGGGTGAAATTCTCACAAATAAATGAAAGAAAATGTCCTGACCGACTCACTCACTCATCATCGCCCAGCCAAAATTATTGAAGATAGAAACATGAAATTTTGGGGATATGTTCGTTGTATGCCGAAAACGTCCACTAAGGAAAGAGTTTTGGATATTCAGGTTCTAAAGAGGTGTTAAGGGGGTAAACATGCATTTCATTGAATAACAATATCTCACTAGTGGTTACGTTTGGGGATGTGATACTTGGCATATATTGAACCCATGTACCATAGGCATCAAAGGGAGTCGAATCCATGTATGTTGTGAAAGGAATGAAAGAATCATACAGTGTCTAAGGGAACGGAGAGAGATTTCAAGCCAGGATTCTAGCCTAACATTGTGCAGACGCTAGCGCCAGGTGTTCATAAGATGAGCTCATGCCTCTTGACATTTATAAGGAGCCAGTCATGGATATATTTAGAACGAGTGGAAAGTTTGGACTGTAAGACGAAGAAGCTTGACTCGGAAATTGCTCTTACGTTGCAGGAAAATGGCAACCTCGCTGCTGAGTCAGAAGAAGAATAATTAAATTTAACCCGTTTACGAGTATAAAAATAAGTAAACAGATACAGTACGGTGAATCATTTCGGATTAAAGATTTTTGTGTAAAGAAAAACTCTTTAATAATAGTCCAGGAGAAAACTGCAAACGCAAGTATACGTCATTGGGAATTCACCGGGACCCAAGGAGTGGGAGAATTAAAAATGAACAGCACCACCCACACAGTTGAGGACGAAGAATTAATTAATATCTCGGAAATGCACGATCGATTTCCATGCACAGGAAGATTATTTTACGTTTGGAAGACGAGCTTTCTGGAGATATAATTTTTATAATTGTGCGACAATTAGTTCAAAAGTTGGTCACGAAAAGGACTAGGATTTTATCTTTTTTTGACTAAAAGGTATAAAACTCCTGGCCTCACCAAGCCAATCATGCAGTCTACGACAGAACGTGAGGGGAACGTCACGCTGTATCAGTATATGCAGTCTACAAGCATTCCGTGAGCGGAAGTGCTGCATCGCATCGTATATGCAGTATTCGGCCTCACCAAGCCAATCATGCAGTCTACGACAGAACGTGAGGGGAACGTCACGCTGTATCAGTATATGCAGTCTACAAGCATTCCGTGAGCGGAAGTGCTGCATCGCATCGTATATGCAGTATTCAAGAGCCCGTGAGGGGGACGTTACGCTGTATCAGACATCGAAGGCAGTTAACCAGTACTCCTTGAGGGAAGAAACGCTGTATTACACCGCAGAATTAATATCCGACAGCCACGGGCGTCGAAGTATCAGTAACTTGCGTGCCTCCATAAGAAGTTGCAAAGAAGAAATATTAAAGTATCGCCGTGTTGAAAAATTAGGAAAATCCTAGTTACAGGATTTAGGTCCGACAGTGCAAAGTTGACCGTAAAAGTTCCAAAAATACAGTCAAAGCAGGCTGCGAACTTAGGATTCAGGCGATAGGTCTTTCAGTAAACGACCAAAAGTATCATAACGTACGGAAGTACCGGAACAGCGAGATAAACAATTTATCAATTTTAAAGAACCCGAACAGGGAAAAACAGAGTAAGGTTCGCAACGTATTCCAGAAAATTAGGAGTGCGAGAACCGGATAAACAAAGAAGAACGGAAACTATAGACATTGTTTTCAAAAAAGCAGACGAACTATTTTAAAGCACTAAGACTCGAGAAGTATTAGTTGCTAAAAAATCCATAGGTCATCGATAGGTTATCGAGGGGACCTCGATCAGAACAGACTTTCGCTAGGATCGATAAATCAGATCTAAAAGGGGAGCCGTTCAAGCTAGAGAAATAGCCGATCATCAGGAACAGGATTCGAAGAATTGTTATTCCAGGGAAGTAGTAGATGATTCGAGACTTTCGTATTCTGCAGGATAGAAAGCCGACATTGAATAAATTTCACCCTTGGAGACGGGAGATTAAGAGGTCACGTGTGATAGGCTAAAAAGACGGCCTAGTGATCAAAAGTTGTGAAGTGTAATTATATCAAGAGTGTGTGTTAAAAGTAATATATTTTTTTTAGTGTTTTATTGTGTATTCCAAACGGATACACCAGTGTATTAAAAATGTTGTCAGTGTTAAATGTATTGAATATGTGTCAAGAAGTGTCTGTACATGAGATGAGTTTGTACAATATGGAGTAAGTCAAGAAGGTGGGCCAAAATGTCACATCAAACGAGAATAAAGGTCAGAAAGCGACCTTAGACATGTGAGTAAAGATTTTCATTATGTTTTGGGTGTCGGGAAATTTTTGTGTAAAATTCCACCGGAGTTTTGAGTATAAGGGATGTTTTTAAATAAATAATAACTAAATAAGAACGCGATCTGAACAAAAATAAAGTTTTAAGAAATAATAAATAATTATGTGAATAATAAATCCTGTAGAGGAAATGCATGGAATAAAATGTCAGTGTATTTAATGAATGTTATAAAAGCAAGCGTAATAATAATAATTATAACAAAGATATTTACATAAAGGTAAATTTGAATTATATGAAAGAAATAGCTTTTGAGCTTTTGTAAGAAATGAAGACATGATGTGAATAACAAGGTAAAGAAATCTAAATAAAGATTAAATTGAATGATATAAAAATATAGAGCGTTGGAGCCTTAACAAATGTATAAGACATGATGTGAATGCATGTTCTTAAAAATGGAGCGATTTATTGTCAACGGAAAAGATTAATACAAGAATTGAGATATGTATCAATTGTTACTATGAAATTTATCAGTTCTTTGGAAGACATTCGGCCGTAAAGTAATGTGTAGCGCATTGGAACGCAATTAAATAAAAGTCACGCTAGGAATGCGTAGAATTAAAATGTACTTGGTAAATTACTTATGAGGGGTAGTTGATTGTATTGAATTGAGATATGTTGTAAGTCCTCTAATTGTGACGTAGATCACGAGGCCATGTGTGTGTTATTATTTAAAAGGGAGCTAATGTATGGTATTATTGAGCGTAGGTCCTGTAAGCTACAGATAGACCCTAAATCGCGTCTTGTATACGTCCTCCAATGTGGAAATGGTTCCCGAGGCATGTTAAGAGATTCGAACCTAGAATCCTCTGTTTGTTAAAGCCCCTTATTATTCGTCGTCGAATGTGTATTACTCTTCCTGATCAACGAGGACCCTTCATAATTAATAAATGCCAAGATTACGAGAGTGGTTTATGAGCCAAAGAATATTGTTGAAAGTGAAAAGAGAAGTTATAATGCCAGGTCTCTCCATAGAACTGAGAATAATGTGAAGGTTTGTTTTAAAAGCATTGAAGAGAGCTCCTACAGTAGGCTAGGCAGGGAGCCGCTCTCCCTGTCATAAATCACGCTCGAGTATAATGGCCTGACCCTCATAGAGCGAGGGTGGGTAAAAACCGTCTTGTAAGAAGTGTTAAATACACCGTGAGTGTTTAAAGTTGTTAATGACCCGGGCGTTGAACCGAGGTCCTTGTAGATTGATATTATCGCTTGCCAGTTCAGATCGTAGTTTTCTTATGTGATAATGGTCTTATAAGACAAATGAATTAAATAAAAATCCCTATTGTAATGTTATATGGAAATAGGAATCCACGAGTTTTGTGAAGATAACTAGATTTCGGGAGTAATCATAGTTTTTGACTTTGTCAAGTAATCTTTATAACTCTGGAGTACACAAATAGTTTCCCGATCACCGTAGTGAATTTGCAAACTTGAGAGAGATAGTAAATACTGAGAATATGTGAAATGCCCAAATATTGAAGTAAATAATTAACATGTAATTTTAAATGTAATTATATATTTGTTTTGATGATAAGAAAAGATAAAAATAGTTCTTGAGGTGTACAAAAGTATGACACCATTATTATGGAAAAGTATCGAGCCAAAGAAGCTCGTAGTTATATGGAACTTTATGATAGGTACTTTATGGAAGTGAAAATAATCATGAATTGTTGGTTTTTAAGAAAACCATGTGTTTAAAGAGAATATTTGTTTTATTTTTATGCTATTCCTTGTTCACTTTGGACAAGTAGAATGATAATGGTCAGTAGTTTAATAGTTTTATTGTTTGTAGCGCCATAATTTTGATTAATTAAATATGTAAAAATAGGAGTTGATTTTGTTGTTATTTTTGGCAAGTGTATCCTCGATTTAATCCAAAATATGTAAGTCACAGAGTGGGAGAACTTACCGCAGCCCCGAAAATCCCGAATTGAGCAATGCTGGCATACTGTGATTTGCATATTCCTTGCTAAAAGGGCACAGGGGGGTGAATAGAAGTACTGTGCTTGGATTAATGATTAGAGGAACACTAAAGACGGTCAATTCATGTAAAAGTAAAGTAATGATAGGAGTAGCTACAACGTATAATGTTAACTGACCGCATGGGTCCCTAGAAACTCACACCGAGCAGCCCTGAATTTAAACCACCCCCAAGCAAATCTTCGATTTTGGCGCCCAACGTGGGGCCATTAGCATTTATTTGTTTTACCGTTTTCCAACGTGGGGCATGTATGATTTTATCATACACCAAATCGATTTTGGCGCCCAGTACGCAGGGATGAGTTTTCCTAGGGAAAACCCGTGTTTTTACGAAAAATCAAAATTTTCATTTTTTTGAAAAAAATGGTTTTTCGAAATTTTGAATTTTAAATACTTCCATAAAGGTCTTTGAGTTTGAATAATGATATCAAAAGGGTACGGTGTAGTAAACACCCGTACCAAAGTATTTTTTTAAAGAAATTGGGACACAATGGTTCAGATTACTATCTCTCAAGCATGTTCTAGCGATGTGGCATTAGTAGCCCACTATATTCTAATAAGATGGCATTGAGTGAAGAGATGCAACGGCTTTTGGAGGCTATAAAAGCCGATAGCAAAGAAAAGTTGGAGGCCATAAACAATAAATTGGGAACAATAGACAATACATTGGGCCTCCAAAAGTATGAAAATAAAAAATAGTTCGAATCCATAAATAAGAGTTTGAATCAATTGGATAGCCAACAGAGTGAAAATAAAAGGGATTTAGAATCCATAAATGAGAGTTTGAATAAGTTGGACAGCCAACAGGAGGAATATAACCAAAAGTTAGGATCCATGAATCAAAGTTTAGAGTCACTAAAAACTAATAGTGATAACATGGGAACTAAATTAGAAGCCATCGAAACTAATAGTGATAACATGGGAACTAAATTAGAAGCTATCGAGGCCGACGGTATAAAAATGAATAAGGAACTAAAGGCTGAGATAGAAAAGATGAAAACAGAAAATGGGAAAACCATTAAAGAACAGTTGGAAGTGATAAAAAATGAGACGTTAGAGACTATGAAAGCCGACAGTAAAGAAAACAATAGAGTACTGAAGGCTGAAATAGAAGGGACAATGGATAACAAATTTCAAGGGTTTGACACTAAGTTTGGGGACAAGTTAACTGAGTTAAAAGGGGAAATCGCAAGTGAGATTAAAGAGGAAAATAAAGAATTTCATTCAGGATTGCAAGCCCAAATACAGGCCCTGAACGAAAGTATGGGAGAGTCCCAAACTAAATGTCGAGAAAATTTTGGAAATTTAAATAAAAGTTTGAGTTCCATGGAAACTAAATTAAGTAATATGGAAAAAAAGGGTGATGAGTGTGAAAAGAAACTTTTAACCCAGATTCAAGGTGTGCAGAAAGAATTGAATGCTCAGATAGAATCTAACAAGAGTATTTGTGAAACCTCCCGGGATGAGATAAAAAAAAGTGTTAGTGATTTAGGAGACAGATTTACAGGGGTGGAGAACCAAGTAGGAAAACTTGAGGAAAAAGTAGCGGGAGTTCAGGCCAAAGTGGATGATATGGAAATTCAGAATCACAAAGATATACAGGGCATGAAAGAGCAGATTGATCATTTTTCCGGGCAGGTAGATGAGAACTTAAAGAGGCACGGGGAGGAAATAACTCAATAATTCGGTACCTACGAAGAGCATCTCCAGAAAGAAAGAAAGCAAAGAAATAAAGAAAATAAGGAAAGTATTCATAAGATAGATGAAATAAGTCAGGGTATCAATGGAATTCGGGAAACAGTAAGTGGAATAACAAAACAAATGGAAGACACAAAGGGAGATATAGATAAGGTTATGACCGACATAACAATTATATACGAGGAACGAGGCAAGACTCGAGAGGATATGAACAAGATTCAGGACAAAGTCTACAAAGGACAAAAGGAGATGGAGAAAAAGATAAAGGAAATGCGAGAAGACCTAGATACTAAAGGTGACGTTAAGCCAGAAATGATAAAAGAACAGGTCATGGTCATCAAGAAAGAGGTAGAAGAACATTTAAATGAAATCAGGGATAGCTTCAGGAACGATAAAAATCAACTCAAACGAGAACTCGAAAGCAGTAAGAAAAATCAGGAAAGAATTCAAAATGAATTAGGATCCCGGTTGGAGAGGACTGAACATAAGAACAGTCAAATGGAAATCCAACTCATGGCTAATGAAGAAAGTGCCCGAAGGGAAAGGAAGTTAGATTTTGAGAATCAGGAGGAGTTTCCAAAGACAGGATGGGTAGATTCCCGGGAACAAGGCACAGATACCGATAGGGACTTAGGAGGGGAGAGCCCTTATAAGAACCCAGGATATCCGATGGCGATGTCAACCCCATACATGAACCAGATAAATGGTCAGATAATAAACATTATCAAATCGAATGAGGATAGACCGGTAAAGTTTACGGGTAATAACATGTCAATTACTCCAAAATACTGGCTAAAGGAAGTCGCAGAGTACTTAAACGAAATGGAGGTTCCTCAGGATCGGAGACTGAGAGCTATTGAGACGTTGTTGGCAGGTGATTGTCCCACCTGGTTCAGAAGCTTTAGGTACACCTTTGATACGGTGGAAGGCTTTAGAGAAGCCTTTTTAAAACGATATTGGGCAGCAGACGTCCAGGAGAATTTGAGGCTAGATCTGTAATCTAGGAAGTACAGCACAAATGCACCAACTAAGTACTCGGAATTTTTTACCGCTCAGCTGTGTAAATCCCGCGAACTTGACATTGCTCCAGCTGAGAACGACCTGTGTGCCGCCATTGCAAGACAACTTCCATATGAGATTCAGAGGCTGTTAATCTCATCCAAAGCCAGAAGTGCTGTGGAAGTGGAGAGTGTATTACGTCAATTAGACATGACGACGTCACACGTAACTCCTAGGCACCAAAGACAGACTGAACAGGTACACATGGCCAGCAGTCAGGAAACCAGAGAAAAACCATCGACCAGGAATCAGTCCACCAGCACTGATACTCAAGGACTAGGTCGAGAGTATGGGCACCAAGAGCCTAGAGGAATACAGCCATACCACAGAGGAGGATATCGAGGAAGAAATCCTAGGAATAAGGGTTATAGGCAACAAGAGAGCCGACCCTATAACAATAACCATCAGAGGCAAGAAAACAGAAAGAAATGGGAGAATTATCCCAGAAGGAACGTAAGGCCAGAGGATAGGGATGATGAATATCGGGCCGAAATAGAGGAAAGATATCAGGAAAGTCTTCGTTACATGAACGAACGACCAGACGAACCTGAAAGGCAAAAAGTCCGTTGGAGTGAGGCAATCAAGAACTGGACATCACCCGACCGACTAGATGGAGCTCAAAGCTTGGAACTACAAGCTCAGTTAAAGAATGAGGGAAAAGGAAGCCCTCCGGATAAAAAAAAACTCCAAATTTAAATCGTCAAAAGTGGAAACATACCAGGAGCTGGGAGGAGGTAGAAATTGTGAATTGGATAGCAAGACCAGATGAGCTAATTAACGAGGAGGTGGAAGGAATCCCACCTATCAAAAGAGAATTACCCATAATTATGCTAAGGATAGAAGGATTACTGGTCAGGGCATTGATTGATACCGGATCAACAATAAGTTTAATTACGCAAACCCTTCTGAATGAATTGGAAACAAGAGGCCACGTATTAAAAATCCCCACATCAAGTGTAAAGATTAAGGGAATTATCCTTGAAAAATCTTTAACATGCAAATTTCAGGTATACATTGATCTGATCATGGGTAACACTGAAATTTCGCAATGCTTTTTGCTGGTAAATCAATTACCGTATAATGTCATATTAGGTATTGATTTTATCCGTGAGAACAAGGTCATCATAGACCTAGCGCAAAACTGCATTAGAATTCAAAGAGAGGATGTGGATGAACAAAACATTAACCTACAGGAACAGGGTGTGAAAATAGGAGAACAGGTATGGCATGTGGAAGAAGTAACGGAGGAAGGTTGCAAGGACATAGAAAGGATATTTGAAGTCCTCAACATAGAACTCGAAGATAATTTGGAAACTGAGTTCGAGACCAACCTGTCAGGAAAAGTAGAGGAGGCTAAAGTGAACCTCGAAAATAAGGAACAATTAAAGGAATTATTATTGAATTTTAGGGACGTATTTGATTCCAAACCAGGGAAGATTGAAAATTTTAAATACGCGTTCCAAGTCAATGATTGGGCACCGTTCAGACAAAAACCATACCCGGTTGCGGAAAAACATTACCCACAAACTAAGAAAACACTGCAGGAGATGATGAATGCAGGTGTTATACAAAAGATGGCGACACCATATGTTAGTCCATTAGTGATTGTGAGTAAACCGGATGGCTCAGTAAGGGTGTGTCTAGATGCCAGAAATTTAAATGCAAAAATCATACCAGAAAATGATTCGGCACCACCCATAAAAGAAATACTGAGAAAATTCAAAGGCAAGAAGATTTTCACAAATATTGACATGACTTCTTCGTATCATCATCTCGAACTGGAAGAGAAAACCAGTCTCTTAACTGGATTTCAGTTCGACCAACAAACCTATTGTTTTAGGAGATGTCCGTTTGGATTGAAGACCGCGGGATCTGCCTTAATAAGAGCGCTTGATCGAAACCTGTCAGAGGAAGTGAAAGATTGCACTATCCGTTATGTGGATGATATCTTGCTTACCTCGGAGAACATTGAGGAACATTTAGAAAAATTGAAGAAATTATTGGAAGACTTAAGAAGGGCAAATTTTAAAATCAATTTAAAGAAGTCAAACTTTTGTCAAAGACAAGTAACATTTTTAGGGCATGTGATTGATAAGGATGGTGTTAAACCAAATCCATGCAAATTGGAATCGATAAGGGATTTTCCAAGGCCGTTGAAGGTAAAGAACGTTCGCCAGTTTTTGGGATTGATTGGTTTCTTCTCAGGACATTGTCCATCATACACAAAAACTGTTGCACCACTACAGGACCTTCTGAAGAAGGGGGGCAAGTGGTAATGGACGGAGGAAACAGAAAAAGCATTTGTGGAGGCCAAGGAAATGCTCTTAAACTATGTGAAGCTAGGATATCCTGATTTTAATCAGAAATTTATAATTCAAACAGATGCATCCCAGATTGGAATAGGGGCAATGCTATATCAGGAAAACCCGGATAACCCTGATAAGAAAAATGATCTAGCTTTCACAAGTCGGAGACTGAAACCACACGAGAAAAATTATACGATCAGTGAAATCGAGCTGTTAGCTATATTGCACGCGCTGCAATATTGGCGAAAGATCGTATATGGGTTTCAAGTCACAGTATGGACGGATCATAAAGCCTTAACCTTTTTGATGAAGACTGATCTATCCAGTCAAAGGTTGATGCGTTGGGCTTTATATATTCAACAGTTTGATGTAAAGATAGAATACTGCCCAGGAAAAGAAAATATAGTTCCAGACTATTTAAGTAGACAGCCAGAGTCCACAGAAGAGGAAGTAATGGCTATTGATTTGGAAGACAGGGATCAGCGTACTCTAAATGAGTTAAGGAGCACTAGTCAACGGCAACGTGAGGATCCATGGATGAACATGCTCATATCCTTCCTTGAGGGAAGTTTGATAAAGGGAACACCAGCGTACACAGAAGCTAATAAGATAGCTCAAGATTACACATTTTATAATGGATTATTATATAAGTTTGTGGACTCTGACCATACGCGATTAAGGATTGTTGTACCTGCAATTTTGCAGAGGAAAATAGTATGGTTAGCC
The DNA here is from genome assembly GCA_946902985.2 of Meconema thalassinum. Taxonomy (NCBI): domain Eukaryota; kingdom Metazoa; phylum Arthropoda; class Insecta; order Orthoptera; family Tettigoniidae; genus Meconema; species Meconema thalassinum. Next base: position 182,850,591 of record OX336395.1, read on the forward strand.
CATACATCGTTCGGACATATGGGAGTCGACAAAACAGTCTCGATGCTGAAAAAAGCATTTGTATGGCCGAGACTGAGAGAAACTGTAAGGGACACGCTAAAACATGTGATCTATGTCAAAGGATCAAACCAAATGCCTTTCTGATGAGACAAAAGCCTATACCATTGTTGCCCGAAAGGCCAGGTCAAATCATATCTATTGATAACTTCGGACCTTTGTCAAAGGCAAGAAGAGAAAATCGACACATAATGGTGGCTATGGATGTCTTCACTAAAATGGTTGTCCTTGCTCCCATACAGAAGACTAGTACCAAACAGGTGTTGAAACGACTCAAAGAAAAAGTGATACCGATTCTGGGAAAACCTGAGAATTTGTTGTCGGATCACGGTAGTTGTTTCACCAGTATAGAGTTCAGACAAGAATTGGAAAGACTTGGAATACGTCAGATTTTGTCAAGTATTCGCCATCCTGAGGCAAATCCTGTAGAAAGAGTGATGAGGGAGACGGCCAAGTATTGTAGAATATACTGTGTCGAAGAAAATTGGAAGTGGATAGATATCCTGGATATTATCGAATTTTGTATAAACAACACAATCCATGAATCTACGGGAGAGATACCAATAATGTTACATCGGAATGAGCAACCAGAGAGACCTTGGAGTCTGGTAATTCCTAGGCCAGCAGACGCTCAGCCTGGAAGAGATGTACGTATAAGAAGAGCCTTTGAGCATCTAAAAGCTCAAGCCGACAGGAGACAAAGAAGAAATAGGCACAAGAGGTATCATCGGCCACTATTAGCAGGGGAAATGGTGTTAGTAAAAAGACCCGCCATTTCGGATCCATGGAACCGCGTGTACAAAAAGTTCCAGAAAATGTACCACGGACCGTATCAAATAATAAGGGATTTGAGAAATAATGCCTATAGAATTCGGCACTGTGAAACGAATCATGATGTGACCATGAATTCAGCAAATTTAAAAGTGTATTACCCTCCCGAAGACTTCGATGAAGCCAATGAACAAGCCCTGGTTATGGAAACATTTAGAGATGAGGAATCCACTTTTGATAGAAACGAGAATGAGATAGGAAGAGGAAACAGAGCTCAAACATTCGAGTGCGAATGCGAATTGGAGAAATTATATTGGGAAATAAAAGAAATAATTGATTTTATTGAAGAAGAAAATTTCAATTTAAGGAAGGAGAATGATGAAATAAAGGAACAGGTAGGGATAGACCACACCCGTAAAGAAGAATGAGGTTCTGGAAACCCGAAGTCCAGACAAATAAAAAGGGGAAAGAAAGGGTAGGGACAGAGCGTACCCAACCGACACAATTACCGGATATGACTTAAAAAGATGAAAGAAATCAAATTATCGTGGGATTTTTAAGGAAGAAAAATCAGAAGGTACGGATAACGTTATGATGGCTTCGACATTTAAAAAGGAAAAATAATATTTTTTTTTGGATAATTAAAATAAATTTCCTCAAAATTTTTCGAAAATTTATTTACCTAAGGAGGGGAGAGATGAACCCATGTACCATAGGCTTCAAAGGGAGTCGAATCTATGTATGTTGTGAAAGGAATGAAAGAATCATACAGTTTCTAAGGGAACGGAGAGAGATTTCAAGCCAGGATTCTAGCCTAACATTGTGCATACGCTAGGGCCAGGTGTTCATAAGATGAGCTCATGCCTCTTGGCATTTATAAGGAGCCAGTCATGGATATATTTAGAACGAGTGGAAAGTTTGGACTGTAAGACGAAGAAGCTTGACTCGGAAATTGCTCTTACGTTGCAGGAAAATGGCAACCTCGCTGCTGAGTCAGAAGAAGAATAATTAAATTTAACCCGTTTACGAGTATAAAAATAAGTAAACAGATACAGTACGGTGAATCATTTCGGATTAAAGATTTTTGTGTAAAGAAAAACTCTTTAATAATAGTCCAGGAGAAAACTGCAAACGCAAGTATACGTCATTGGGAATTCACCGGGACCCAAGGAGTGGGAGAATTAAAAATGAACAGCACCACCCACACAGTTGAGGACGAAGAATTAATTAATATCTCGGAAATGCACGATCGATTTCCATGCACAGGAAGATTATTTTACGTTTGGAAGACGAGCTTTCTGGAGATATAATTTTTATAATTGTGCGACAATTAGTTCAAAAGTTGGTCACGAAAAGGACTAGGATTTTATCTTTTTTTGACTAAAAGGTATAAAACTCCTGGCCTCACCAAGCCAATCATGCAGTCTACGAGAGCCCGTGAGGGGAACGTCACGCTGTATCAGTATATGCAGTCTACAAGCATTCCGTGAGCGGAAGTGCTGCATCGCATCGTATATGCAGTATTCAAGAGCCCGTGAGGGGGACGTTACGCTGAATCAGACATAGAAGGCAGTTAACCAGTACTCCTTGAGGGGAGAAACGCTGTATTACACCGCAGAATTAATATCCGACAGCCACGGGCGTCGAAGTATCAGTAACTTGCGTGCCTCCATAAGGAGTTGCAAAGAAGAAGTATTAAAGTATCGCCGTGTTGAAAAATTAGGAAAATCCTAGTTACAGGATTTAGGTCCGACAGTGCAAAGTTGACCGTAAAAGTTCCAAAAATACAGTCAAAGCAGGCTGCGAACTTAGGATTCAGGCGATAGGTCTTTCAGTAAACGACCAAAAGTATCATAACGTACGGAAGTACCGGAACAGCGAGATAAATAATTTATCAATTTTAAAGAACCCGAACAGGGAAAAACAGAGTAAGGTTCGCAACGTATTCCAGAAAATTAGGAGTGCGAGAACCGGATAAACAAAGAAGAACGGAAACTATAGACATTGTTTTCAAGAAAGCAGACGAACTATTCTAAAGCACCAAGACTCGAGAAGTATTAGTTGCTAAAAAATCCATAGGTCATCGATAGGTTATCGAGGGGACCTCGATCAGAACAGACTTTCGCTAGGATCGATAAATCAGATCTAAAAGGGGAGCCGTTCAAGCTAGAGAAATAGCCGATCATCAGGAACAGGATTCGAAGAATTGTTATTCCAGGGAAGTAGTAGATGATTCGAGACTTTCGTATTCTGCAGGATAGGAAGCCGACATTGAATAAATTTCACCCTTGGAGACGGGAGATTAAGAGGTCACGTGTGATAGGCTAAAAAGACGGCCTAGTGATCAAAAGTTGTGAAGTGTAAATATATCAAGAGTGTGTGTTAAAAGTAATATATTTTTTTTAGTGTTTTATTGTGTATTCCAAACGGATACACCAGTGTATTAAAAATGTTGTCAGTGTTAAATGTATTGAATATGTGTCAAGAAGTGTCTGTACATGAGATGAGTTTGTACAATATGGAGTAAGTCAAGAAGGTGGGCCAAAATGTCACATCAAACGAGAATAAAGGTCAGAAAGCGACCTTAGACATGTGAGTAAAGATTTTCATTATGTTTTGGGTGTCGGGAAATTTTTGTGTAAAATTCCACCGGAGTTTTGAGTAAAAGGGATGTTTTTAAATAAATAATAACTAAATAAGAACGCGATCTGAACAAAAATAAAGTTTTAAGAAATAATAAATAATTATGTGAATAATAAATCCTGTAGGGGAAATGCATGGAATAAAATGTCAGTGTATTTAATGAATGTTATAAAAGCAAGCGTAATAATAATAATTATAACAAAGATATTTACATAAAGGTAAATTTGAATTATATGAAAGAAATAGCTTTTGAGCTTTTGTAAGAAATGAAGACATGATGTGAATAACAAGGTAAAGAAATCTAAATAAAGATTAAATTGAATGATATAAAAATATAGAGCGTTGGAGCCTTAACAAATGTATAAGACATGATGTGAATGCATGTTCTTAAAAATGGAGCGATTTATTGTCAACGGAAAAGATTAATATAAGAATTGAGATATGTATCAATTGTTACTATGAAATTTATCAGTTCTTTGGAAGACATTCGGCCGTAAAGTAATGTGTAGCGCATTGGAACGCAATTAAATAAAAGTCACGCTAGGAATGCGTAGAATTAAAATGTACTTGGTAAATTACTTATGAGGGGTAGTTGATTGTATTGAATTGAGATATGTTGTAAGTCCTCTAATTGTGACGTAGATCACGAGGCCATGTGTGTGTTATTATTTAAAAGGGAGCTAATGTATGGTATTATTGAGCGTATGTCCTGTAAGCTACGGCTAGACCCTAAATCACGTCTTGTATAAGTCCTCCAATGTGGAAATGGTTCCCGAGGCATGTTAAGAGATTCGAACCTAGAATCCTCTGTTTGTTAAAGCCCCTTATTATTCGTCGTCGAATGTGTATTACTCTTCCCGATCAACGAGGACCCTTCATAATTAATAAAAGCCAAGTTTACGAGAGTGGTTTATGAGCCAAAGAATATTGTTGAAAGTGAAAAGAGAAGTTATAATGCCAGGTCTCTCCATAGAACTGAGAATAATGTGAAGGTTTGTTTTAAAAGCATTGAAGAGAGCTCCTACAGTAGGCTAGGCAGGGAGCCGCTCTCCCTGTCATAAATCACGCTCGAGTATAATGGCCTGACCCTCATAGAGCGAGGGTGGGTAAAAACCGTCTTGTAAGAAGTGTTAAATACACCGTGAGTGTTTAAAGTTGTTAATGACCCGGGCGTTGAACCGAGGTCCTTGTAGATTGATATTATCGCTTGCCAGTTCAGATCGTAGTGTTCTTATGTGATAATGGTCTTATAAGACAAATGAATTAAATAAAAATCCCTATTGTAATGATATATGGAAATAGGAATCCACGAGTTTTGTGAAGATAACTAGATTTCGGGAGTAATCATAGTTTTTGACTTTGTCAAGTAATCTTTATAACTCTGGAGTACACAAATAGTTTCCCGATCACCGTAGTGAATTTGCAAACTTGAGAGAGTTAGTAAATACTGAGAATATGTGAAATGCCCAAATATTGAAGTAAATAATTAACATGTAATTTTAAATGTAATTATATATTTGTTTTGATGATAAGAAAAGATAAAAATAGTTCTTGAGGTGTACAAAAGTATGACACCATTATTATGGAAAAGTATCGAGCCAAAGAAGCTCGTAGTTATATGGAACTTTATGATAGGTACTTTATGGAAGTGAAAATAATCATGAATTGTTGGTTTTTAAGAAAACCATGTGTTTAAAGAGAATATTTGTTTTATTTTTATGCTATTCCTTGTTCACTTTGGACAAGTAGAATGATATTGGTCAGTAGTTTAATTGTTTTATTGTTTGTAGCGCCATAATTTTGATTAATTAAATATGTAAAAATAGGAGTTGATTTTGTTGTTATTTTTGGCAAGTGTATCCTCTATTTAATCCAAAATATGTAAGTCACAGAGTGGGAGAACTTACCGCAGCCCCGAAAATCCCGAATTGAGCAATGCTGGCATACTGTGATTTGCAGATTCCTTGCTAAAAGGGCACAATATACTAATCATAAAAAAAGCTGACACATGTCTAATGGTTTTTCGATTTGGTGATGAAAAGTGGGTGTTGAAAGATTCCTAACGGAGCGTGTATCTCTAAAACGACATAGGCGAGTAGTTTGATTTTCTCCGAGTTTCAATCAGCTTAAAAATAAATAAATAAATGAATAAACAATTAAAATAAGTAGGTGTTCGACCGTTTTTTTTTTCATAAATCCAATTTAAGGGGCCTATGGGGAGGGGTGAAATTCTGGAAGAAAAACGTCCACTAAAGAAGGACCTTTGGATGTTCACTCTCATCGACCAACCAAAACTATTAAAGTTAGAAGAAGGGGATATGTTTGTTGTGTGTCGAAATAGTCTCCTAAGGAGGGATTTTTGGATATTCAGGTTCCAAAGGAGTGTTAACGGGGTTAAACCTACATTTCATTGAATAACAATATGACACGACTATGACGCGAGCGAAGCGAGGCTAAAAATGAGATGGTGTGTGTCTGTGTATTACTCAATCACGCAAGAACCACTGGTCCGATTTACATGAATTTTACATGGAAGTAGCTGATTTACCTGGTTAACATATAGGCTACTTTTGATTTCAATACTTTGCACTATTTAAAGATGGCGACCATTTTAGTGACGTCACTACTCCCTTTGGTTTCAAACTTTCATGTTTCCATCTTCTAATATATAAAAGTGAAAGTCTGTATGTATGTATGTATGTGGGTTGGTTCCGTATACAAATCTACACCGTTCCACCAATCTCAACCATATTTTGCATACACATAGTTTAGGACCCAGAAGGAACCGCTGGCTACATGAATTTTCTATAGTCTTTCTCATTCTTCTGATTTCGGCCTTTTTGCACTCGAGCAATGGCAAATAAAGTCAGAAAATATACTGATAAAATAATGGCAAGGCTGGCCATCTCCATGGCAACACTAGCTCAAGACGGGGCCACCAAGTTTCTATCTATTTCGGTGAGAGACCATGCTACACCCTCTGCCAGCTAGATCGCATCCCTCAAAGCTGCTTTAAACTGCCTGTCCATTTAGCACAAGATAAGTTGCAGCATCAACCCACTGTGATCGCCGCGGCATTTTCACTGCCAGCTGGATCGCATCCCTCCTGGCTGCTTTAAACTGCCTGCCTATTCAACACTCAGACGCGTACTGGATATACTGTATATTAATTCACCACTAGGTTGCAGCGCCAACCTTCCGCGGCTTTTTAAGGGGACGATACCTGAAACGAAGGGTTTTTAACTTTGGAGGCTTAATATCGAGATCGAAAAAACGCGAAAATATGGCACTAGGTTAGTTCTTTTGTTATTCAATCAGCATAAAGTACAGTATATGCTATTAATTCAGACACATACTTACAAGCAAATTTTCAGTATAAAGGAAAAAAAATACAATACGAAGGGTTTTTAAGTTTTGAGGCTTAATATCGAGATTGAAAAAACGTGAAAACATGGCACTATGTTAGTTCTTTTGTTATTCAATCAGCATAAAGAATATGATATTTATCATTTAGACGTTCAAGGCCCGTGACACTATCGATAATGTAGAATTTTGGGCTTATGCCGTGTTTTATTTAATCAAACTCGACGAGTTTTGAAAGAAACCATGTTTTTCTTTATCAGGAATAAATGGAAATACGACTAAATTGTTGCTAAGATAAAGCAACAATGAAACTAAAAAAGGTGCCTTAAGATGGACGCCATTATAGCCCCATGTTAGGGACAACGAAAAGCAGCAGTGGATATCTACAGAGGTCCCTGTACTTGTGGCAAGGCTTATATCGGGCAGACTTCGAGAACGATATGTACTCGCATTAAGGAACATAATAGATGTATCAGGCTCATTCAACCTGATAAATCAGCTGTTGCTGATCATGCTTTAACACCTGACCATGATGTCACGTTCCAAGGATTGGATGTTCTTGCCCGTATAAAGCAATATCGTCCCAGAATCATCAGGGAGGTGGTTGTAATACGTAAACACCCAGATAATTTCAACCGCGACACCGGCTACATTCTCAGTGTGTCCTGGCTACCTATTATCAGAACCCTTAGAAAGTAATACACTGCTGCTTTTCGTTGTCCCTAACATGGGGCTAAAATAGCGTCCATCTTAGGGCACCTTTATTAGATTCTTTGTTGCTTTCTCTTAGCAACAATTTAGTCGTATTTCCGTTTATTCCTGATGAAGAAAGACATAGTTTCTTTCGAAACGAATCGAGTTTGATTAAATAAAACACGGCATAAGCTCAAAATTCTACATTATGGACAATATGGTATTTATTTATTATTTATCGTGTGGCTAGCAACTAGATGAATTACAATATAACAAATGTATATATAAATAAGTAAATATTATGTACAGTATATAAATCACAAGAACATAGGTTGCGTTCGCATTCACAAGCTTTTCGTTGTCCCTAACATGGGGCTATAATGGCGTCCATCTTAGGGCACCTTTTTTAGTTTCTTTGTTGTTTTCCCTTAAATACAATTTAGTCGTATTTCCGTTTATTCCCGACGAAGAAAGACATGGTTTCTTTTGAAACGCGTCGAGTTTGATTAAATAAAACACGGCTTAAGCTCAAAATTGTACATTATGGATAATATGATAATTATTTATTATTTAACGTATGGCTAGCAACTAGATGAATTACAATATAATAAGTGTATATATAAAATAAGTAAATCATATGTACAATATATAAATCACAAGAACATAGGTTGCGTTCGCATTCACAACGAGATGTCCAGTTGTTGACGCCAGTCCAGGAAGGGAGATGCAGCAGAAATAACATATTGAGGTGAGCCAGCATACTTCCTCATCGGACATTATTGAATAATATGCTCTACGGTTTGAAGAGGAGCTCCGCAGTCACAGGCAGGAGAATCATGAAGTCCCCATTTATGTAGCATGGCGTTACATCTGGCGTGACCTGTTCTTAGGCGATTTAACTTTGCCCACTGGTTTCTCTTCAGGTTAAATCCCGGAAGTCTTATAGTAGGATCTAGAATACCTTGATGTCTCACAGGAGCAGACTTCCAGTTTTGGCGCCATTGTTCCGTGCAATTAATGTCAGGTATGTTATGCCATATTGGGTTCCTTGATCTAAGACGACTGGAGGAAAGATCATTAAGCACTTCATGAATTGGGAGATCCTGTAGGTGATTTTGTTATGTACCTTTCTCCACTCACGTACTGTTGCTTCCTGTCGTCTTAGGTCTGGAGGTGATATGATACTGATAGTGTTTAGCCAGGGAGTTGTGCCACACTGGGGCACAATACTCTGCTACAGGATAAACCATGGAGAGGGCAGTCGTGCGTAGTGAAGTTGCATCAGCACCCCATGATGTGCCAGCCAATTTCTCCATGATATTGTTCCGCGAATTGAGTTTTTGGCCTGTGTATTCCAAGTGTTTCTTGAAGGTTAAGGAACGGTCCAAGGTGATGCCAGATACTAGGGCTGAATTTGTGCTTAACTCTCTGCTGGCAGAAGGTCACTTTCAGCTGTTGGTGGACAATGCGGTTGCAAACATACTTACGGGCAAATTTTCAATTTAAAAGAAAGCGAAACATACATGGTGGTGGAGGTGATTGTTTTCAAGGAGCGAAATGTCTAGCTCATTTTCCCGTAATTATACGATAGGGATGATTAAAAAATACAACTACTTCCAAATAATTTAAATTTAACTTACATACTAGACGATATGAAAAGAAAAAAATAAGGGAAATAAAAGACAGGAAAAAGAAATGCCTCCGGCCGCCGAAGAAAGGGATGTTGATTAATTTAGGGGCTTTGGAACATCGTGCTCATGTAGCCCCGTGTACTTGGCTGTGTGTTGAATTTTTCTGATAACCCGTCTTATTGTGATGGCTGTATTAGTGTGTATTTATAAGTCCAGTGAATTGTCCGATGGTAACTCATGAAATGAGATCCCTCGGCATTCAAACTTGACCTGTTCTGATTTACAAAAGCACACACATCAATACGCCATCAAAAAATACAAAACGCAACTTCACCATTAACATCAATACAAAACAAATGTCTGTAACAGTGACTTGAAAAAGCTGCGAACACAGCGCCTATATATGGAAACGAGGTTGTACGCATAAACCAATACTGTAATATTTTTTAATGGGCAGTCAGTTTAAAGCAGCCAGGAGGGATGCAATCCAGCAGGCAGTGGCCACACCATTTATTATCTAAAGTACGATAAAAAAAACATTAGAAACCTGAACGCAATACAAATCTGAAACCGTATCTCTTTTATCAACAGGGGTCGTAATAGGGAAATGAAATTAAAAAAGAAATACATTGGCAAACCCTGCATTCGACATACTATTGCAGATTATTCTTAAAGTAGCATTATTTTCTTTGTGATTAGATTTTGGGTGATAAGGACCAAACAGTAGCTACGGCGGTAGTAACACAATTTGCCACTAGAACTGATGTGGCAGTGGTAACACAGAATGACACCAGGTACCGCAATGGACAGAGACAATCCAAAGATATTAGTGTTGACCAAAGAGGATATAAATAAAGTGTTGACTAAGGCTAGCGGTAGCCATGACAACACTTGGGTTATTGACAAACGAGTGCTGTTTTTTGTACATATATGATCTATTATTTCTTCAAATAAAATGGGTGTTCATCCCACATTTTGCTGATTTCCTTTGTCTTAGCCATTTTAGTGCTTACTGACGAATGATATTGTGTAATGGTGTAGTTATCACGAATTCCCTGAACTCCGCTATAGCATTTTAGTGATCATTACGGTATGGATTTAGAGACAATATTTCTTATCTTACGAAATATTTTAGGGGCTAAAGAAGCCCAATGTGTTCTCAATCAATGCATCGTATTTAACATTAAACTGGGATTATACGTTGTTGCATTTACTTTAACTAGGTGAGATTGGTTGGATGGCTCCTCTGTTTGTTTAGGGGCTGAGACAACGCGGTCATGCAGCCCCGTGTACTTTGGATGTGTGTAGAATCTGCCTGATAACCAGTGTTAATTGTGATGGCTGTATTATTGTGTGTTATATGTAATTCAGGTAAGGACTACAGATAGTCAGTTTTAAGTAGTTCCTACTTTTGCTACCAAATGCTACCGTCAACGACACCTAGCTGCAAACTTGGTTAAAAGGTACCACCGCTACCACAACCTCCACAACCTGACGGTGAACGTTGGAACTTAATAGCGTTAATCAATTTTAAACTACAAATTTTACCTTCACACGAGTGTAGTTAATGGAAGGTTCTTTTACACCACATAAGTCTATGACATGGGCCCACTGGCTTTACTTCCCCTCCGAAGGAAGGCATACTGAGGGATTTTAAACGCTCTTCAAAAATCCGATGACTTTGGCCGGGTTTGAACCCGCGACCTTAGGTATAGAAACTCAGCATGCTACCAAATACGCCACCAAAGCCGCCCAATATGAGATAATAGGCATGTAAATACAGCAATACTGTTCCCTAATATGCAGATATAGTAGACTACACACTGACTTATGTACATGAATAAGCCATTTCTCATTAATCACACCATTTGTGCGGGGTTAAAAATAGTAATTATATTTGACTCCAGAATGATGACTTTATATTCCAAACATTGAATAATTTAAATATTGTTTCCTTTTAAAAAAGTGGATGCAATAATTTAAAAATTAAAGAGCTCTATGTGAACAAAACGTCTAAGTTACACCCATTACAACAAAAATAAAGACTATCAGGAAGTACTGTAATTGTCAGACTAGAACCTTGAGAAATGTGCATATACAGCCCTTTTTTGTTATTAATGCATTCTCTACTACGTTAATGTACTCCACAGTACTTTTCGCCTAGATTTACAGTGAGTTAATATTGCACTTGATTGACTTCAGAGCCCTGGATAACTATGTTTTAAACTCACTTAGAGGCAAAGTGAATATACTTTGCGAAATATATTGGCATTTATCTTTCTATAACAAGTAAATACACCTCCCGGGCAACGCCGGGTAAATCAGCTAGTTTCAAATAAAAGTGAACGCTAAGAAATAGCAAACTTTTGATGGCATATACGAGGTTTAAAATTACATTTCCTATCCGAAAGGTATCTCCAACGGTTAGCGAGTAAAATCTAAATTGTGCTATAATACACGGTCAACGCCGAACGGTGCAGTTGGACAAAAGGTTCCATCCTTAATCTCCCTCTCCGCAGCACCTCGCCTATCCCCTCTTTTAACTGTCACCTTCACATATTAATTTATTTATGACGCGTAGCGAAGCACGGGTACTTCAGCTAGTCTTATATACTAGCAGGTACCCGCGGCTTCGCCCGCGATCAAGACAATGGGGACGATGCATTATTGCTGATAATTGGTCTATTCTATTACAGCAATCGCGGCTATAGGTGTGAAAAATCTAATTCTGAATATTCTGATACATACAGTATATTGATCTGATCAGCAAAGTGGGAATTTTATCGAGTTGTGAACGTCTGCAGGGTTCGATGTTACATTATGTTAACACATTTTAAAATTACGTTTATGGTTTTGCCATCTTCTGCTGAGACATAACGATTTTGTTGTCCGGATGCTCGCGAGCACGCCACATAGAGTTGGCCATGGGAAAAAATGGTTTTGTCTAAATGTACACGTGCTACTATTAAGTGTGTGTCATTGAGCTTTGTTAAAGAAATTGCGAATATTGTTTGAAGAGGGAACTGCACTCTTGCACACTGGAATGGCAAATCTATCGGAATATGGGGAATTAAAAGTATTCTTACTTAAGCTATTCTGGATGTAATTTGGCCATACTAATTGATGATTTGAACGTAAACATATCCCTATTAATAGACCTATAGTTAAATATCGCTCACCTTGGCCGCTGATGTACATTATGCAGTCTCTTCCAGTGTTACATCCCAGGGATTGAAATTCTCCAACGACCCTTTTGCCCCACATGCATCTCTAAGTAATTAAAATTCCTGATTGTTGTTGTTTGAGTCTTCAGTTTTTTAACTGGTTTGAGGCAGCCCTCCATGTATCCCTCTCCTGAGCTAATCGTTTCATTTCTACATAGCTACCACACCCTACATCCGAGGCAATTTGTTTAACCCTGGTTTACCCCTACAGTTCTAGTCGTGACCCTCCCATCCATAACTACTCTCGACCAAACTATTATGTGTACTCGAGTTTGAAGTTTGTTTGTGAAGTAACCGATAGACCTATATAAAATCCAATAACATCATCATTTTCGTCGTTCTATTTTACGTTAGATCATGTAGGTTTGGAATTTTTAATTTATATTTCAATATTTTTTATCACAGATGGAACACAAGAAGTGCCCGTTTTTAAGCATTTTTCAACCATGCGTCACATTTAAGAATTATTATCTCACAAACCCGTCATCAGATCGAATCCAAATTTTAACACAACATACACTGGAATGTTGTATAACAGGTTTATTAATTTTAAAATTTTGTGTGTCCAAGAAACAAAGTTGTTATTATTTTGGTAAGGTAACTTTTCCTCGGCTCGGGATGGTTTGAAAATGTAGTTCTTGGTCGCGTTGTAATCCTTATACATCAAAACGGTATGCTGTATGATTGTGAAATACGTAAATTAATTCACTTGCCCCAAAAGCAACCTCTATATATAAAATATATCTCATTTTACGCGTATCAATGCGAGGAGCAACGTTCGTGGTTAGAAGTGGGAATTGAACCTAGCGTTTTAAAGCCCTAAAACGAACGGTTTTAGAGATATTGCCAGAAAACTATCCCCGCTCTGCGAAATTTCAGCTGTTGCCATAGTAACGTTGATCTGTTTCTCAGAGGGAACTCAGTTATTTGGGAATATATCCGAAACCGTTCATTTTAGGAACTTAAAAAGTGTGTTTCGGTGTCCCTACAGGACCTCCGAGTTTTGTTTCTCGTATCTGGTGGCTTAAAATGAGCTAAATCAGAACATTTTACCGACTGTCCTTGCTCCGTGCCAAAGGGCCGAAAAAAGTCACTTAAAAGTTGAATTTTCAAAAACCGTTTCTTGTTGGGCCTCTACATACTCGGATCAACCAACATGCAAAATATCAGCTTTCTAGGTCTAGTGGTTAGAGCCCTGCGTCGATGAGTCAATTTTGGATTGTCAATGCCAAAGGGCCGAAAAAAGTCACTTACAAATTGAATTTTCAAAAACCGTTTCTTAGTGAGCCTCTACATACTCGGATCAATCAACATGCAAAATTTCAGCTTTCTAGGTCTAGTGGTTTGAGCCCTGCGGTGATGAGTCAGTTTTGGATTATATATTAGAGATGAGACTTTCAAAGTCGATTGGATCGTAGAAATATGGATTATAGCTCTTTTTGCGCGTATCAATGTGAAGAGCAATGTTCGTGGTTTCCACTTCGAAGAAGTGGGAACCGAACCCAGCGTTTTAAGGCCCTAAAACGAACGGTTTTCGAGATATTGCCAGAAAACTATCCCCGCTCTGCGAAATTTCAGCGGTTGCCATAGTAACGTTGATCTGTTTCTCAGAGGGAACACTGTTATTTGGGAATATATCCGAAACCGTTCATTTTAGGAACTTAAGAAGTGTGTTTCGGGGTCCGTACAGGACCTCCGAGTTTTGTTTCTCGTATCTGGCGGCTTAAAATGAGCTAAATCCGAACATTTTACCGACTGTCCTTGCTCAGTGCCAAAGGGCCGAAAAAAGTCACTTACAAATTGAATTTTCAAAAACCGTTTCTTATTGGGCCTCTACATACTCGGATCAACCAACATGCAAAATTTCAGCTTTCTAGGTCTAGTGGTTTGAGCCCTGCGTCGATGAGTCAATTTTGGATTGTCAATGCCAAAGGGCCGAAAAAAGTCACCTACAAATTGAATTTTCAAAAACCGTTTCTTAGTGAGCCTCTACATACTCGGATCAACCAACATGCAAAATTTCAGCTTTCTAGGTCTAGTGGTTTGAGCCCTGCGGTGATGAGTCAGTTTTGGATTATATACTGCTCAAAAAAATTAAAGCACCACTTTTTTCAAAGGCCACCAAATTTTAAAATTTGACCGCACAATCTCGAAATCTCAGTATGACGTTTGTCCTGACGCTTAACAAGCATATGCTTCAGCACAACTCCCCAACTTGAGTAGTTTCGGGGTAGCGCCCCGAAAAACAGCCCATTTTCGAAAACCGCAAATTGAAGTTTGCGAAAAACGCTGTAGGAATTGTCGCAGGCTGCCCAAGCAGTCGAAAATGAACGAGTCTTTCTCTTAAGGTTCCACCAACACGTTGAAATCGTTAAATTTGACGTTCGAGTATTTCAACCCCCTTCATCATCCCCTAAACATGGACTAACATTGGGGGCGTCTAAGAAGGTACCGGGTGTGTTTAACCACCTGAAAACCTGCACATCGTCCTCAGTTGCTGATTGCAGTAAGTTGTTAAGGCCTCCGGCAATGTTCATCCCCCCTTACACCCTCAACTGGCATGGGACCAAACCACCCTCTCTCGATTCATCCCTAAGGAAGGTTCTAATCGAGATGTTTATCAGTGCTGTGAATGAGGGGGTCTACCCCTAACGTTTCAAAAAAGGAACTGTGCCTGTGTCACCACCAGTTCCCCTGCTACCCCCATTTGTATGATTTTTCGAATCAGGCCCTTTTTAAGAGCTGAAACGAGGTCTTAATCGATGAAAGGGCTGTAAAGGTCCTTAGACGTAGTGGTGACACGAAATCAACCCCTTCCGATCGTTGATTGACATTCCATCCCCCAAAATTGAAATTGTTGCACCCTCAACCCTCCCTGTCTGGACGCGTAACGCGTCATGGCAGAGTTTTCAGAGTTGGATGAAAATGAAGCTTATGGCATGCAATCGAGCCCAAAACAGCAGGTTGGATGGAAATTCATCGGTAGGGTGGGAAACGGGTCCAAAAATTTTCAAAAAAGTTAACAACCTATAGTAAGTACGCCCATGCATATGCAACCCACATCACGTCCGAGCTTGCGGGTTGCCCCTGATCGGCAATAGGTTACGAAGTTTGGAAATGGGAGAAAAATTACGTGATGTGGGTTGCCTATGCATGGGTGTACTTACTAGAGGCTGTTAACTTTTTTGAAAATGTTTGGACCCGTTTCCCACCCTACCGATGAATTTCCATCCAACCTGCTGTTTTGGGCTCGATTGCATGCCATAAGCTTCATTTTCATCCAACTCTGAAAACTCTGCCATGACGCGTTACGCGTCCAGACAGGGAGGGTTGAGGGTGCAACAATTTCAATTTTGGGGGATGGAATGTCAATCAACGACCGGAAGGGGTTGATTTCGTGTCACCACTACGTCTAAGGACCTTTACAGCCCTTTCATCGATTAAGACCTCGTTTCAGCTCTTAAAAAGGGCCTGATTCGAAAAATCATACAAATGGGGGTAGCAGGGGAACTGGTGGTGACACAGGCACAGTTCCTTTTTTGAAACGTTAGGGGAAGACCCCCTCATTCACAGCACTGATAAACATCTCGATTAGAACCTTCCTTAGGGGTGAATCGAGAGAGGGTGGTTTGGTCCCATGCCAGTTGAGGGTGTAAGGGGGAATGAACATTGCCGGAGGCCGTAACAACTTACTGCAATCAGCAACTGAGGACGGTGTGCAGGTTTTCAGGTGGTTAAATACACCCGGTACCTTCTTAGACGCCCCCAATGGTAGTCCATGTTTAGGGGATGATGAAGGGGGTTGAAATACTCGAACGTCAAATTTAACGATTTCAACGTGTTGGTGGAACCTTAAGAGAAAGACTCGTTCATTTTCGACTGCTTGGGCAACCTGCGACAATTCCTACAGTGTTTTTCGCAAACTTCAATTTGCGGTTTTCGAAAATGGGCTGTTTTTCGGGGCGCTACCCCGAAACTACTCAAGTTGGGGAGTTGTGCTGAAGCATATGCTTGTTAAGCGTCAGGACAAACGTCATACTGAGATTTCGAGATTGTGCGGTCAAATTTTAAAATTTGGTGGCCTTTGAAAAAAGTGGTGCTTTAATTTTTTTGAGCAGTATATATTAGAGATAAAGGAATGTCTGTGTGTTCGTCTTTTATGCGTTCATAAACCATTCATCCGATAGCGATCAAATTTTGGTGAGTTGTTGTAAACACTTCCAGGAGGTTTATAGGCATAGTTAATCCATTTCAACATAGATAGCGCGCGAGTAGTTTAAACAAATGCGTAATGGCGATGCGTGCATATACAATTCATCCAATTGCAATCAAATTTTGGTGAGTTGTGCACAGTCCCGGAAAAGTTATAGGCGTAGTAAATCCAATTTACAATAGATGGCGCGCGAGTAGCTTCAAAAAATGCCGCGCGTTTGTTTCATGAAAGTCCCACATGCCATTCATCCCATTGCGATGGAACATGGGTAAGATGTTCTGTATACTTCAGGTAAGGTTTCAGGCTTAGTAAATCCACTTAACAATAGATAGCGCACGAGTAGATTCAACAAATGAGCGACGATGGGCGAAGCGTTTCAACAAAGTCCTGTATGCGTTCACATACCATTCGTCCGATAGCGACTAAACTTGGGTGAGTTGTTGTGTACACTTCAGGCAAGGTTTCTGGGTTAGTTAATCCACTTTATGATAGGTAGGGCACGAGTAGATTCAACAAATGAGCGACGACGGGCGAAGCGTTTCAACAAAGTCCTGTATGCGTTCACATATCATTCGTCTGATAGCAATGAAACTTGGGTGAGAGGTTGTGTACACTTCAGGGAAGGTCTCTGGCTGAGTACATCCACTTTACAAAAGGTATCGCACAAGTAGATTCAACAAATGATCGACGGCACGCGAATCGCTTAAACAAAGTCACGTAGCGTTCAAATACCATTCATCCGATTGCTAAGAATCTTTGGTTGGATTGTTGTGCACACTCCAGGAAAGATTTATGACTTAGTAAATCCTTTTTACAATAGGTAGCGCACGATTATATTCAACAAATGAGTAACGGCGCGCGTATCGTTTTAAAAAAAATCGTATGTGTTCAAATACCATTCATGCGATTGCAATGAAATTTAGAGAAATGTTTTTTCCACTCCCGCAAAGATTTCTGATTCAGTAAATCCATTTTACAATTTGTAGCGCAAGAGTACATTCAAGTAATAAGGGACAGCGCGAGAATCGTTTCAACCAAGTCCCGAATGCGTTCATATACCATTCATCCAATTGTGATAAAACGTTGGTGAGTTGAGTACAGTCCTGCGAAGGTGTATGAATTAGTAAATCCGTTTTTCAATGGGTGGCGCACAAAAGCTTCAACAAATGAGTGAAGGCGCGTGAATCGTTTAAACAAAATCCCGTATGCGTTCATATGCCATTCATCCGATTGCGTTGAAACTTCGGTGAGTGATTGTGTATACTTCAGCAAGGTTTCTTGCTTAGTAAATCCACTTTACGATAGGTAGCGTGCGAGTATATTCAACAAATGGGTGACGGCGCTCGAATCTTTTCAACAAAGTCCCGTATGCGTTCATATACCATTTATTTCATTGCGATGAAACTTTGGTGAGTTGTTGAGCACGCTCCCATGATTTTTTTAGATAGTAAATCAATTTTACAATAGTTTAGAGGTGGTAAACGGAAAATAAATCAATACATATTGGGAATCCAAAAGCACTTCAACAAACAAGTTACAACGCCAACACTTTCTTTGATTGGCATTGCGACGTATGCCGGGTACAGCTAGAAAATGGAAAGTCTGTCTGTTCGTCTTTTATGCGTTCATAAACCATTCATCCGATTGCGATCAAATTTTGGTGAGTTGTTGAAAACACTATCGGGAGGTTTATAGGCATAGTTAATCCATTCCAAAATAGATAGCGCGCGAGTTGTTTAAACAAATGCGTCATGGCGATGCGTTCATTTACAATTCATCCGATTGCGATCAAATTTTGGAGAGTTGTGCATAGTCCCGCAAAACTTATAGGCGCAGTAAATCCAATTTACAATAGATGGCGCGCGAGTTACTTCAACAAAATGGCGTGCGTTTGTTTCAAGAAAGTCCCACATGCGTTCAGATACCATTCATCCCATTGCGATGAAACTTGGCTGAGATATTCTGTACACTTCAGGTAAGGTTTCTGGGTTAGTAAATCCACTTAACCATAGGTAGAGCACGAGTAGATTCAACAAATGAGCGACGACGGGCGAAGCGTTTCAAAAAAGTCCTGTATGCGTTCACATACCATTCGCCCTATAGCGACGAAACTTGGGTAAGAGGTTGTGTACACTACAGGCAAGGTTTCTGGCTTAGTAAATCCATGTTATAATAGGTGGCGCACGAGTAGATTCAACAAATGAGCGATGATTCGCGAAGC
Source organism: Meconema thalassinum (assembly GCA_946902985.2). Classification (NCBI taxonomy): domain Eukaryota; kingdom Metazoa; phylum Arthropoda; class Insecta; order Orthoptera; family Tettigoniidae; genus Meconema; species Meconema thalassinum. Next base: position 182,869,407 of record OX336395.1, read on the forward strand.
GTTTCAACATAGTCCCGTATGCGTTCATATACTATTCGTCTAATATCGATGAAACTTGGGTGAGAGGTTGTGCACTCTTTAGGCAAGGTTTCTGGTTTAGCAAATCCACTTTACGATAGGTAGGGCTCGATTAGATTCAACAAATGATCGACGACGCGCGAAGCATTTCAACAAAGTCCCATATTCGTTCATATACTATTCGTCTGATAGCGATGATACTTAGGTGAGATGTTGTGTACACTTCAGAGAAGCTTTCAGGGTTAGTAAATCCACTTTCAATACGTATTGCACAAGTAGATTAAACAAATGAGCGACGACGCGCGAAGTGTTTCAAAATTGTCCCGTATGCGTTCATATACCATTCGTCCGATATTGACTAAACTTTGTAGAGTTGTTGAGTACACTTCAGGGAAGGTTTCTTGCTTAGTAAATCCACTTAACAGTAGGTAGCGCACGAGTAGATTCAACAAATGAGCGATGACGGGTGAAGCGTTTCAACAAAGTCCTGTATGCGTTCACATACCATTCGTCCGATAGATTTGAAACTTGGGTGAGAGGTTGTGTACACTTCAGGCAAGTTTTCTGGCTTAGCAAATCCACTTTACGGTAGGTAGGGCACTTGTAGATTCAACAAATTTTCGACGACGCGCTAAGCTTTTCAACAGTCCCGTATGCATTCATATACTATTCGTCTGATAGCGATGAAACTTGGGTGAGATGTTGTGTACACTTCAAGCAAGATTTCTGGGTTAGTAAATCCACTTTACAATAGGTATCGTACAAGTAGATTAAACAAATGAGCGACGATGTGCGAAGTGTTTCATCATACGTAGTCCCATAATGCGTTCATATACCATTCGTCCGATAGCGACTTAACTTTGGTGAGTTGTTGTGTACACTCCAGGGAAAGTTTCAGGCTTAGTATGTCCATTTTACAATAGGTAGCGCACAAGTAGATTCCACAAATGAACGAAGACGCGCGAAGCGTTTTAACAAAGTCCCGTATGCGTTCATATACCATTCGTACGATAGCGATGAAACTTGGGTGAGATGTTGTGTACACTTCGAGGAAGGTTTCTGGCCTAGTACATCCACTTTACAATAGGTATCGCACAAGTAGATTCAACAAATGGTCGATGGCACGCAAATCGCTTAAACAAAGTCCCGTAGCGTTCAAATACCATTCATCCGATTGCTATGAATCTTTGGTTGAATTGTTGTGCACACTGCAGGAAAGGTTTCTGACTTATTACATCCTTTTTACAATAGGTAGCGCACGTGTATATTCAACAAAAGTAACGGAGCGCATATCGCTTAATAAAAATTCGTATGCGTTCATATACCATTCATGCGATTGCAATGAAATTTAGAGAAATGTTTTTTCCACTCCCGCAAAGATTTGTGATTTAGTAAATCCATTTTACAATTTGTAGCGCACGAGTAGATTCTACTAATGAGCGACAGGGCGTGAATCGTTTCAACCAAGTCCCGTATGCGTTCATATACCATTCATCCGATTGTGATAAAACGTTGGTGAGTTGAGTACAATCCTGCGAAGGTGTATGAGTTAGTAAATCCGTTTTTCAATGGGTGGCGCACAAAAAGAATCAACAAATGAGTGAAGGCGCGCAAATCGTTTAAACAAAATCCCGTATGTGTTCATATGCCATTCATCCGATTGCGATGAAACTTTGATGAGTTGTTGTGTACACGTCAGGGAAGATTTTCGAATTAGTAAATCCATTTTATAATATGTAGCGTACGAGTATATTCAACAAATGGTTGACGGCGCTCGAATGGTTTCAAGAAAGTCCCGTATGCGTTCCTATACCATGAAACTTTGTTGAATTGTTGAGCACGCTCCCGTGATTTTTTTGAGATAGTAAATCAATTTTGCAAGAGTTTAGAAGTGGTTAACGGGTAAAAGAAAAGAAAATTGGGAATCCTAAAGCTCTTCAACAACAAAGTTACAACGCCAACACTTTCTTTGAATGGCATTGCAACGCATGCCGGGTACAGCTAGTTTTTTTTCATAAATGAAAATAGTCTAAAAATACCGATTTTTTTTAAATATTAAATAAAAGTATTAATTATAATATTAAACAAAAATTACGGAAAAACAAAAGCAAACGAGCCTTACAGTAGTCGCATATGGTGTGTAACATCTGGCGTGTCATTCGAATAATTCCATTTTTTTTAGAATGAACACATAGTGCTACCTTGTGCCAGCAAACATGAAGGAATTCTTCGTGTTATTACCATCGGTAACTTCTCATTACTATTATTTCTGCAATAACTACTTGTAAAACTCCAGTGTGACAAATCCTTTCAGGAAATATGATATAATAGTGCTGTATTTTTGCCGACAGTACCTCGAGTGCTTATATTAAATAAGAATACAGCAAAAGTAGTAAGATTTAATAAATCATAATAGTTTTCAGGAAATATGGTAGGCTATGATGAATATTTTCACACCAAAGAACGACAGTTTGAAGATGATTTATTGTAGGAATATCTGTAATGGGGCCTCCAAATCTTGAAGTAAACCGCATGCGATTTGCATTCCACATAGCCACATGGCCGACAGTATGTCGTTGTACACTACCAATCTCCGCCACCGCGCGCGCTTATTGTTTCCGTTGCATTTCCGTCCCACTTTTGTGCCTTTTTAAAAAATTACCCCCACAATAGAATATTTAGGGTCAGCAGCCACCGCGTCATCGGTTAATATAAATTTGAGTGTCATCTGCAAACCAAGGTTTCTTCGTAAGTCAGCAAGATCCACACACTCGGTTAAAATGTGGGCCACGGTTAAAACGGCTCCACAGGTGCAAAGTGGGGGGTCTTCCCTTCTCATCTGGTACGAGTGGGTGGATCTGGAATGACCTATCCTTAGCCTACACAAAATGACGGACTACCTCTGTGACCGGAAATAGCTCCGCTACACGCGAGTAGTTCACTTGATCACTCTCAGTTTACTGGGCATTGGGTCAGCTCCCAGAATGCTAGTACTTGTCGGCGTAACTGAGAGCGAATATCTCTAGCGGGTACCTCCATTGGTCGAGGTGGTAGTGTTACCGCCTCTTTTGCAGCTTGATCCGCTAACTCGTTTCCCTCAATTCCCACAGTAAAGTGATTCGAGTGTCAGCTCGGCACAACCCGGCTAGTAGGTCGTGGATCCGCTGCACTAGGGGGTGTTGCGGGAAACGTGTAGCAATTGACTGCAACGAACTCAAAGAGTCGGTACAAACGAGAAAGAGGATTCGTGCAAACTGCAGAGCTTCATAGATGGCAGCAAGCTCCGCAGTAAACCTTTGAATAATCCGTGTAGAGAATGCCAGCGTCCGGAAATTGGTGAACTATGCTGTGGAACTGCCTCCGATAAACGGAGGCATCCTCTCCTGGCCTTTTAACCCCTGTACTTGAATGTGCATAAAATGTGTCTGATAACCTGTGTTATTGTGTTGTCTATGTGAGTGTGTGTATTTGTAATTAAGTTAGGAATCATCCCAGCATTTTCCTGGAGTAGAAGAGGGAAACATTTGAAAACAAACTTCTAGGATGACTGAGGTGGAATGCAAACCCACCCCTTCTCAGTTTTGCAGCACGAGGTTGAGTCTAGCCCTCAGACCAGAATTAAACTTCTTAGCAGAATCAGGTATCGAAGTCGGACTCCAAGGCGACAGCCAAGAACGCTAGTTGATACACCACTAGGTGATTGAAGATACAATTTATCTCTCTCTCTCGTTCTCCTCAGCCTGATGGTTGGTGGGTAGCATGCCTGTCTTCATCCAACGACCTTCTAGCTTGGGCCAACTGCTTGATTAGTTGATATGGACGTCGCCCTTTAATGCCATCGAGGAACCCTCCTCTTGGTCGTCCTCTTCTAGTCTTCCCTTCCAGTTTTCTCTCAAACTGTGGGGTGCACTATGATGAATGTCGTAGTAAGTGACCAATCCAACTATATCTTCTTTTCGTGATCATTTTCCCTAGACTGATTGTTTCTTCAGCTCTCTTCTTCATTTGTTACCCTGTCAGTGCTGGGTATTCGTAACATTCGGTGCCAGCACCACATTTCATATGCATTTGTTCTTTTCTTATCAGCCTTTAATAGAATCCAGGTTTCAGAGCCATGGGTCGCAATGCTCCAAACGAAGCTCTTAATGAAATGCTTCCACACTGGTAGGGATACAGCCTTGGAGGTCAATAAGCTTCCTTTTATCATTTTAAATGATCTTGTCGACTTCGTCGTTACGCTGGCGTCTGGCGTTACGTTACGGTGACGGGACGAAATGTACTCAGATGCACTGAGGTGTGTGACGTCATAGTACCGCTTGGTGCATGTGTTCCCCGACAATCTCTACTTCGTTAGTATGAGACAAAAATCCCCGATTCTTGGATGTCACGGGTAATCTCAAGAACCACCGGATGGATTTTGATACGGTTTTCACCATTCTATAAAGGATATCTCGAGGAAAGATTCTGTATAAAATAATTTTTGTATGATCAATGGAAGCCAAACAGTAACGATTTCAGTGAAAAAGTCGAAAACAAACTTGGCGTCCGAGCACTTCTTAAGCTTACGCTGGGCAAAACGTTAAAAATATCAATATACCATGAGCGTAAGAATTGGTCAGCATGAAAAGTTCTACAAAAAAGTCCGCGAGAGCATATCTCTATCTTCAATACATCGCCCAATATAAGTGTTTTTAGACTGGATGGAAGGGGCACATCATCTCGCGCTCTGGTGAGCGTGACGGTATCCCGCGCGCTTGACCTTGCTTTACCCTTGGTTTGCACTTGCCGTTCGCGAGTAATTTGAAACAAGATAAGCAAGACAAGTATTATGCAGATAATTTTCTAACAGGTCAAGAGTCTTTGGCTTCGAGCGAAGCTCGAAGCCTCCAGCCTTTCTAACATTTTTCAGTATTTGTAGCATTTAAACTGATACAAAGTCTAGTCTTTCAGACTGACTGTCACTTTTTTTTTTATTAAAAGCTTATTTAGCCTAGGCTATTCGAGAACGGACGTCCTTGTCACATCTCCCATTAGATGCGATGATGCTTCCCAAATAACTGAACTGATTGACTTGAGCCAATCTTTCTCCTTCCAACCAAACATTAACATCCTCTTTACCATCCCGAGTACATTTCATTATCTTGGTTTTTGTTTTGTTAAACTTCATGTTACATTTTAGTGAGGTTTTTATCTCTTTCTTAGTTTCAGCTATGAGAGCTTGCTACGGTGGGTGAGTGGTTATCGTGTCGGATTACTAACCCCAAGCTTGCAGGTTCGCTCCTGGCCATGGTAAGTGATTTTTGAAAGGCGGCAAAAATCACGACACGCATGTTGTACGTTGTTGGCATGTTAAAGAATCCATTTGAATTCAGAAGGCCGTGTTCATAACGGCAAAATTAATCTCGGGATTTTCCGCCAACACAAAGTTTCTCATTTCTCTACTAGAAAGCGCTATAGTGTCAAGGAGCTTAAATATCTAACCTCCTTGGCTTTCATAGTGCTTCAAGGAACAAAAAAATTCGACATGCAAGCTGCCCTCTGGTTGTCAAATAACAAATCTTGCACCCGTCATCCGAGGCCATACGAAATTATTATTATTATTAATATCAGCGAAACTTATTGTTTGGTAAAGTTGATCATTTATTTTTATTCCATGGGTAGAGGTGGTTGAAAACTCTCATACACATTGAATAGTAAAGATGACAGACCACACCCTTACCTACCCCTTATTATCCCCGTATTACAACGGGCTCGGGGATGAGATGCGATGAAAGTCTTTGTGGTGGATGGCTTTTACGGCGGATGCCCTTCCTGATGCCAACTTCATGAGAGAAGTTATTATTTTATTTATGTATCGTATGGCTTTTAGTGCCGGGAATGCGCAAGCACATGCTCGGCTCACCAGAGGCTGTAGCTGCTTCAAGCGGACACCCAGAGGGTGAGCTCCCGATCCGTTCAATTTCAAGTACTGTAGTTCCAACTTTCGCCACCAGATATCAATGATACCTAGTGGCCAACGTTGGAACTTTGATAGAGGGTTCCAACGAAATCTAACCTAGAAATTTAGCTCCACACAAGTTTAGTCTGTGAAAGGATCTATTGCATGCCACAAATCTATGACGTGGGACCGCCGGCTTTACTTCCCCTCCGAAGGAAGGATTATTGAAGGATTTTTAACGCTCTTAAAAGATCCGACGACTTTGGCCGGGTTTGAACCAGCCATCTTGGGCACAGCAGTTCAGCATATCAGAGAAGTTAAGGAGATATGAATTGAATGATGGTGAATGAAACTGGGCAAGGATGTGGAAGGAAGCGGCCGTGGTCAGTCAGAAGGTACCGTCTCAACATTTGCCTGGAGTTGAAAACTGGGAAACCACGGAGAGCCATTTCAAGGACTGCCGACGGTGGGGCTGGAACCCACGTCTATCGAGTTCACAGAGAGCTTGGCCCCATGACTAGCGCTGCGCATTAGCGATCGTAGCTACCGCCGTCGGTTGGTTGAAGATAGAATAATACGGAGATATTTGATGGACAGTATCTAGGACTGAAGGCAGCAAAAGTTAGCTGAGTAATTATCTTCAGCATGTAAGTAATTAATTTGGGGAGATCATAATAACACTTTTATAACCAACTATAATCAATCCAGATTTTCATAAATGAATATTTTGCGTTTGGCGTAACTCCAAGGAAAGACCTGTTCGATATACGGGGCAATGCATAGGATGATATATTGCCTTTCACGGCCAGTGAATTAAAACTCAGCAATCTTTCTAGGTGTGTGCCGTGTCTTGTGTGGGGTTTCGCCTAGGACACCTAGCTGGCTCATCAACTGGATCTTGGTGTCCCCGCCAGGACACCCACAGGAGTAGCGAACTGCGCGCTACCTCACATTTTATGAAGCGCACCTGCGCCTCTTTACTGCGAGAACCAAAAGCTGTAGCAGCCATAACCTCCCTATGAAAGCTTTCTAAAAGATGGTACAGTGAAACCTCTATTAAGAGACCAGTGACGGTTCCATGGAAAACTGGTCTTTCAGAGGGGTGGTCTCTTAATAGGGGTAGACATTAAAAATAATGTTATACTGCGTAGTCGGTAGCATGCTGAACTGCTGTGCCCAAGATAGCGGGTTCAAACCCGGCCGAAGTCGTCGGATTTTTTAAGAGCGTTAAAAATCCTTCAGTATGCCTTCCTTCGGAGGGGAAGTAAAGCCGGCGGTCCCATGTCATAGATTTATGGCATGAAAAAGATCCTTTCACAGACTAAACTTGTGTAAAGCAAAATTGTTAGGTTAGATTTCGTCAGAACGCTCCATCCAAGTTCCAACGTTCACCACTAGGTATCATTGATATCTGGTGGCGAAAGTTGGAACTACAGTACTTGAAATTGAACGGAACTTGTAGCTCACCCTTCAGGGTGTCCGCTGGAAGCAGCTACAGACTCAGGTGAGCCGAACATGTCCTCGGACACTCCCGGCACTAAAAGCCATACGATAAATAAAATAAAATTAATAAAGTATAGTTGGAACACATAATTTATTACAATTTATCTGCATTGGCTCACATTTAGTACAAATTAATTACAATTAGCTATTTTCTGAGCTCTCTCATTTTAAAAAGTCACGAATTGATCTCTGTTTAAAATTAGCACATCTTTTTTTTTTTACAATTTCACTTTCTAGAATATCGCTGAGTGAGTTCGAAAGTCCACTAATTTGTTCTCGGTTCGAACAATCTTCTAGGAGAGCCATTTTTTGTATTTTTAGCCTATTTTCAATTTTGAAAAAAATAGGCTTATGAGATCACCTTTTGTCCGTGTGTGTGTGCGTGTGTGTGTGTGTGTGTGTGTGTGTGTGTGTGTGATGTGTGTGTGTGTCCCTAATAAAATCTAAACGGCTGGAGCGAGTTCGATGAAACTCGGTAAGTTCATAGCACTATTCCCGGCGACCTCGACCGTGCCCTTCAAATTTTGTTACGTCTCACCAATCCAACATGGCGGCTGTGCGAAATATTTCACTAGCAATCAATATCTCCGAAACTATTACCGATATCGCCCTGAAATTTTGTACGGTGATAAAAGGCACTACTGGAAGTTCACCTATGAGACTTTCAAAAACCTGGTGACTACAAAACCAACATGGCGGTCAGGCGAAGTTGAGACTTTTAAATAGACTTTTCTCGCGATTTAACTATCCAAACGTATTGAAACTTGGTACAGCAAATGTTTATACACATTGTAATGCACCGGAGTCTAATTTTGTTCAATTGTTTACATAACCTCAAAATGGCGGCTGTGCGAAATATTTCACTGACATTCTATATCTCCAAAACTATTACAGATATCACCCTGAAATTTTGTACGGTAATAAAGGGTACTGATACAAGTTTACCTATGTATATTTCATAAAGCTGTAAAGTACAAAACGAACATGGCGACCAAGCGAATTTGAAATATTTTAATAGACTTTCCTCGTGATTTAACTCTCTGAGCGCAGTGAAATGTGGTACAGTAAATGATTTTTCAGATTGTAATGCACTGCACTCTAATTTAATTCAATTGTTTACATAACCTCAAGATGGCAGCTGTGCGAAATTTTAAAATTAAGTTTTAATTTCTTGTGTCGTAATCATGCGATCGAAGTGAAAGTTTGAATAATGAACCTAGGCAATAATTGCCCTTGAATGGTAGATAACTTTATGGCCTATACATATAACAATCCTAAATGGCGAGCTTCCGAAATATTCAACGGTTCTCAATATCTATGAATCTTTTACAGCAACCAAACTGAATTTTTTTATGTTCATAGAGACTATGAACATATGTTCAATTATAGGACTTTCAGTAACCTGGTGAGCACGAATCCAACATGGCGGCGACGCGAAGTATAAATATTTAAATGGACGTTTCTCGCGAATTAACTATCCGAGTGCCGTGAAACGTTGCACATTAAATGCTTAAACAAATGTTGATCCACTGGCATCTAATTTATTTCAATTGTTTGCATAATCACAAAATGGCTGCTGTGCGTAATTTTAAAATCTCGTTTTTTTACTTCTTGTGTTCTAATCATGCGATTGAAGTTTGAATACCACACGTACACAATAATCTTAATGTAATAGTACAAAAATAAAAATTCAACCTGGCGACCATCTGAAATATTTATACGGTTCTCAATATCTACGAATCTGTTACAGCAATTAAACTGAAATTTTGTATGTTGATAGAGGCAATTAACATGAGCAGGATATATGAAAATAGGCTGTATAGTTCTTCACGGAACTACTTGTTTATACGTTACGTAACACTTTTTCTAATGAAATTGTATGCTGATGCAGTTCTGTGCCAACAGAACCATTGTTTACATCATCACCCTCATCACCATCTCCAATGGGAAGGCAGACGAGAAGTGGTCTTTTGAAAGAGGTCGGACTGAGAAAATGCCTGGTCTTTGGTCAGGGAGAGGGGTGGTCCTTGAATAGAGGTAACAAATACATAGACCTTATGAGGTTTTAAATCGTTTCCAAGAAAAAATCAGTCTTTAAGAGGGGTGGTCTTTTAAGAGGGGTGGTCTTTTAAGAGGGGTGGTCTTTTAGAGAGGTTTCAGTGTATATTGGCTTTCACGGCCAGTGAGGTTATGGCTGCTTCAGCTTTTAGTTCTCGCAGAAAAAGGCGCAAGTGTTCTTCATAAAAAGTGAGGTAGCGCGCTACTCGTGTGGGGGGTCCGGGTGGGGATACTAAGAGCCAGCTGATGAGCCAGCTTGGTGTCCTAGGCGAAACCCCACACAGGACGCGGCACAAACCTAGAAAAATTGCTGAGTTTTAATGCATAGGATGTTTGAAATAGATGAGCTCGTACATTATATAGGGTGTCTCGGCTTCGGTGGCGTAGTCGGTAGCATGCTGAGCTTCTATGCCCAAGATCGCGTTTTCAAATCCGGCCGAAGTCGTCGGAATTTTTAAGAGCATTAAACATACCTCAGTATGCCTTACTTCAGAGAGGAAGTAAAGCCGGCGGTCCCATGTCATAGATTTATGGCATGTTAAAGAACCTTCCACTAATTACACCTGTGTGAAGCTAATTTGTATAGATTAAGAATGTAAACAACGCTCCTAGGTTCCTACGTTCGTTGCCAAGAGCCTACTGCGGTGGCGTCTGGTAGCTAAGTTCTGAACTAGTAGTTGTTGACGGTGGCGTTTGGCGGCAAAAGTAGGAACTATTTGAAAAATTCAAAAGTGTGCAGTCCTTACTTGAATTTAAAAAAAAATCAGATAACACACACTAATACAGTCATCAAAGTTAACACCGGTTATCAGACAGATTCTACACACACCAAAAGTACACGGGGCTACATGACCGCGTTGTCGCAGCCCCTAAACTTAAGGACCAACCAACCAGACTCAACGGATTATACTGAGTTAGGGAACCTACGGACGGAAATGCATATTTACTGTGTTATGGATATACACAACTTACACCTTATACCAACATCGTAGCTCATAGTAATTTTTCACAGTGACGACCGTCAATCTCAATGCATGTATTGCAACAGTGCATGCAGTTTTGCCGCATCCTCTCTGGTGTCTGTTATCGAAGAGACAGTCAGCTTGTTGTCCACGAAAGGATGTAGTTTCAACACGATGGTGCACCACTCCACTTCGATGTTAATGTCAGCGATCACCTGAACAAAACGTAACCTCGTCGTTGGATTGGACGAGGAGGTCCTGTTTCATGAACAGCGCGATCGCCGGATCTCACACCTCTGGATATTTCCCTATGGGGAATGTCAAGTCGTTGTTGTATGAAACTCCAGTAGAAACGGATGCAGACCTGCTTGCTGAGGTCCAAGCTGCCTGCCTCCTCGTACAGCGTGTTTTACTTGAATATACAACAGGCATGTGGGTTGCCTACCACCTGCAATAGAGCCGCGAGAAGTTCTTGCTCGCTAATGCGTCTATCTCTGATCCTTGTGCCTTGGTCTTTTCTGTCATTTCGTTTCAAAGACTGTCGAATTCGGTAATTAACAGCCACCCACGTCGCAACAGGATACTATGTTAAAGCAATGTGTTGAAGCTGAGCACGCGTCCGATAGCAAACATCTTAAATTACACGTTTAAAATTATATGCCAAATCAATACATAAACAACTTTATATTTTATATATTTGGACATGTTTCGACCTTCATTGAGGTCATCTTCAGCTTAAACAGAAAGTCAATTAAGATTTTTTTATTTATTTTTTTACTTTTTATTTAGTCAATTTACCCTCTAGGTTGGTGGTTCCCACGGACTCAGCGAGGGAACTCACCACTACCGCCTCTATGGGCAGTGTCCTGGAGCTTGGAACATCTGGTCGGAATGGATACAACTGGGGAGGTGTGATCAGCACTTCGCCCAGGCGGCCTCACCTGCAAAGCGAACAGGGGCCTCATGAGGGATGGGAAGGGAGAGAAGATTGGGATCGATAGGCTAGGAAGAGGGAAGGAGGTGGCCGTGGCCTTACAGTAGGTACCATCCCGGCATTTTCCCGAAGACGAAGTGGGAAACCATGGAAAACCACTTCGAGGATGGCTGAGGTGGGAATCGAACCCCCTCTACTCATTTGGACCACCCGAGGCTGTGTAGACCCCGTTCCAGTCCTCATACCACTTTTCAAATTTCGTGGCAGAGCCGGGAATCGAACCCAGGACCTCCTGGGCGGCAGCTAACCATGCTGACCGCTACGCTACGGAGGCGACCAATTAAGAATAGAAAACTAAAATAGCATATATGACTTAATACTAAATTAGAAATGAAAAATGATAATATTTGTAATAAATAAAATATAGTAATAAAATGGATATCCTTACAGTTGCAGTATTAATTAAATAAATATAAGACTGGTCTTTTTACAATAATTTTATAAAAAGTAGTTAGAAAGAAAGTTACGAGCCTTACAGTAGTCGCATATGATGTGTAACATCTGACATAGAAGAAACCTCACGTGAAATTGTTGATACACCGGTATTTTATACTATTATTGGCACAAATATTAATCTATTGTAAAAGGGAGTGTTTTACAGATATTGTAGCTTATAATACGGAACTCATTTTATTAGATGATTTGTAGCACTAGCCTAAATAAAGAATACGATATGGATCAACTAGATTAATAGACGCGACACCGCTCATAACCTTAAATTCCTTATAAACAGGTCCTCTTCATTCACAGACCAACACGTAATTTCATATGGATTCTGTTAAAATGAGTCATATTGATATGATCAATATCGTTTAAATTGATAATCTGGTAGCAAAAATATCTACCCCGTCCGGGATTCGAACCCAAGATCTCTAGATTCACAGTCATAAGCACTAACCCTACGGCTATTTCGACTACGCAAATATTGCCACGTTCCAACAATACTGCATTAAGGAATTAAGTTTAATTTATATGTTGCTTGTTTCGATAATGTTTCTGCTTGAAATTGAGTATAAAATGCCTTATAAATAGGCCCTATTGTGAGTAAAGAGAATGTATTCAGTAATAGTTCATGAAGGCTTGCTCAATTCTCGTATAACCACAGCGATTATATTATATTGATGACTGCATTACCGTTATGTGGGTTAATATTTGAATAGCCATTGTGCAGAAACATAATACCGGCAATGCCGACTACTTACAATGTTTGATATTAAGGCATTTACCATTTAAATACTGAAACGAAGACTTCCAACATGTACCATGTCATTTGTTTCAATCACTTGACACCAGAGTTCGCATGAGCGTTTTCCGTTCAGTATGTCATATACATTCCATATGGCCGAGAGGAGGTCATGGTATCAATTATCGACACCGCGCACTCATTGTTTCTCGTACCACTGCCAGCTGGGTCTTACCACTGCCCGCTGGATCGATTGATCGAGCGGGCAGTGCATACTTCCGTTTTCCACCACTGCCAGCTAGTACACTTCCGTTCAATTGATCGAGTGGGCAGTGCATACTTCCGTTTTTCACCACTGCCAGCTAGTACACTTCCGTTGGATGGATCGAGCGGGCAGTGCATACTTCTGTTCGATCCACCACTGCCAGCTCAATCGTTCCGATCCACTTCCGTTCCCAATATTCAAAATCACTCCCACAAAACTATCCAGCAACCGAGCGGAAAGACGTTACACATCAATAAGAACTATTAACGATGAGTGTAAAAAATACAAATATATATAGTTGTTTATGTATTGATTTGGCGTATAATTTTAAACGTTTAATTCTAACATCAATACGGATATTTATAAACATTTGTTTTCAATGGCAAATGTGTTTGCATTCTAGCAAACATCTTAGCAAATTTCCCCCCATCCCCGACCCCCGCCATTCCGAAGGTGGTCCGAACTGACACCCGAACCTAGTCTTCGGTTGAACAGATGGGGGGAGTGAAGAGAGAAAGGCACTGTTCTTCCATTAACTGTTTTGAGCTTATCTTTAAATACAATGGTGCCACAGTCGAGATTCAAACCCCGGGCCATTGGCTCCGCAGTCTCTCGCGCTAGCGTCTGAGCCACCGTGACAATCTTTTGAAACGGGTGGTTTCGGTGGCGTAGTCGGTAGCATGCTGAGTTTCTATGCCCAAGAAAGCGGGTTCAAGCACGGCCGAAGCCGTCGGATTTTTTAAGAGCGTTAAAAATTCCTCAGTATTGTACCCGCTCAGCTGATGGATGCTCAGTCAGTCCACGGCTTGGCTACTGCGGGCGGGGTGTGTTACGTCCCTTCCCCAGCAGACTGAACATCCGATACATAAACACAATCAGGTTGACAAGATTCAGGAAAAACTCAACATGACAATTTAAAAACACAAATTTTTATTCAATAAAAGGATATATTAATTCACTCAAAAAAATATAAAAACCAAAACCACTTGATATTGTCCCTTCAAGTGTCACTCACAAAAATAATCAACTCAAAATTTATCAACTCAAATCACTTGGAATTGTCTCTTCAAGTTTCACTCATAAACCAAAAATAAATTCACTAATCAGAAGTCACTAAAATTCACTGTAATGTCATTTCATTTTTTTTCTTGTGAAGTTTCAGAACTCTTTTTGTCTTGCTTAAAATTAAACCCTTACTATTTATTTATATTTATTTTACTTAGGCGCCGAGCGCGCCTATCATTTACATTTAATACTTTCTCCAAGGCTTTGGATATTTACATTCTTTCATTTGCCCTTCAGGGTCTCTCTATTATTTATGTTATTTGAATATTGATTTATTTGCCAAGTATTTAGCCCTTTGGACATTCACAATAATTCTTCACAAAGCCTAAGATGTGGAAAATAATATAGTACTGTACAGAAAACATGTCATGTATAAGGATCGAATCCGTAACCCTCCAGTTACCCCTCATGCATCTAGGTGATTTGCTATTTGCGCTGTGCTGCGTGCTTTATTATTTATTACTGTGGGATATTTATTTATAACAAATTACATTATTTCTTAGCTCGTCATTTGTTTATTTCTGGAAGAAGGAATTTTCTTTATCAACAATATATTATTTGACAAGTCCGTCAAATCTTAATACAACATTCAAACTTTTACTCGGGATGATTTTTTCACTCCCGCAAAAATGATTCTACAATTTATTTTGCTAGCACCTCTTTTGTTAAGATTTTAAATATTTCCGTGCCGGCCAGACATTACTGGACTGTCGCGCCCATTAAGATATATCCTCTTTCTCTCTCACAAGGGCAAGGCCACGGGCAAGGTCGTTCCTTCCCCTTGTGGTACTTTCAGGCGAGATTTATGAAGTCTAGCTACCCTCAAAGCCTTTATACTGGGATAGCTTAAAACTTATGTTTCCAAGACTTACAAATTCATTTTACCACAGAGATTTACTTCGCTCTTTTATTATTATTATTATTATTGATCCTATGTTCCCAGGATAGTGATATTTAATTCGTAGATGATGTATGGTAGTTTACGGTTCCTATTTCTTACGACGCTTATAATACCTCCAACAGTGCCTATTATTTCAGCAATGCCTCCTTTTACAACAATATTATACTGCAACAAATCCTAGCTGGGACGTCCATCCTACAGCGGGAGTTACATATATTCGACGCTTTCTTTATCCTTACAACAATATTCGACGCTTATTTAGTGGGAATTTTTCATCCACGATTCAACAATACCTTTTCATCAATATTCGACGCTTTTTAGTGGGAATTTCTCATCCACGATTCAACAAATACCTTTACAACAATATTCGACGCTTATTTAGTTACAACACGAGGCTCCTACAACAATATATTTGGTGGGAAATTACATCCACGCATTTCGACAATTTCACTACATTTTTCATCTCACGAATAAATCTATCCGGGCTTAACGCATTTTTTATATATTCACTTGAAACTATATTTTATTATTTCTTTAATACTGGCACTTACGGCAACACAACGTGCTTGGATATTATCACAACATTTGCCTGATTTCGGCATTTACACAATTTATTTCATAATTTTTGGCATAATAGCCGAGAACATAATATATTCATTTGGGGTTTTTATTCCACCTTTATACTTGGATCTTTACTATTTATTTTTATTTATTGATACTTTATTTCTCGCTCTACTTTTCATTTTTGAGTTCCTAGACACGGATCTTAAAATACGATTTTTTTATATTTTTACTTACAATTTTATTTTCAATCTTATCATTTATATATTTACTTTAATTCATTACGATGCTTTATTCTTTCGATACTATTCTTTGGTCTACAATTTAACCGTTATTATTTTACTTTATTCCCTTGGATTTTACAATTTTATTATGGTGCATATTTAATTCATAATTTGGCAACAATTTACGCCATTTAATTCATTATTTTTATTCCTTCTTCCAAATGTATTTTTTATATATCTCTTTAATCGAGCTTCTTATTTCTTTCTTTTAACTAATCCCAATAACGTTTTATTTCCCCCGAGGCGGTCCTCGTGGCTAACAATAATCATTTTATTCAGCATTTCAATTTCTTGCACATATATTTTCATCAATGAATCATCCATCAGAACTCCCCAGTCGATGAATGGTTCGATTGATATCTAGCACACAGCAAAACAACAAAACATTAATAAAGTTTCATCAACTCACCCAGGCTCCGATTCCATTCTCAGGCAGCTTCACCCACCGTCTTGATATCTACTCATCCGTCATAACACTCTTTCCTGAGACTTTTACCTGACACTTATTCATTTTACGCTTGAGACGTGGAAACATAATATAACACTCGGCAAAATAGCATTTTTCAACACACGACCCCATCTCAGAGCTTTGGCAATGATGGTTCGTAGTGGTTGGTTCTTGACGACTCCTAACGTTTCTGCATTGAACGTGCTAATTGGCTCCTTCCTACTCTTGAAATCCCTGGCTCCGTGTAAGTCTCTGAACCCCACGTCCCCATTCACACGTTCCTACTGGATTCTGGATAAAGTTCCTTGTATTTGTCCTTACTCGTTCCGTGATATTTCGTTATTTGAGAGATCTAATTCCTAGCTCGGTCTTTACTTTGAGAATCTTCGCTTGTCTATGTAACGCTTTAGATCTGGAGTCTCGAACCCACAGTCTCTCTAGGTCCCTACTCCTTCCTTTATGATTAATTACTTGCTGATTTTTTCCTTTTAGGTATTTGTCGCTGACATGGTCTTTGTTGACACAATGTTACTTATTATTCCGTATTTTACGAATCGTCTCTTTTAGAATTTCGCGTTCCGTAATTTTTGCCTGTGTTTCGGCTTTGCGTGTGTTACTTGACTAACCCGCACTTTTACGGTCTTAGTGTTCTTTGATTTGACACGACATGACTCATATTGTCGCGATTTTAATTGATCCAGCGCATAACGCTATAGTGATCACTCAGAATACGAAACGATGACCCGAATGTTCGGTTATTACTTCATGAATTTCAGCACGGCATTCTCGCCGGCTTACTAACTGGTTGATACGATGTGATGTATCGCCGTGTCCCTCTGGACTGACTAACTGTATGAGCTGTGATGCAGCACTCCTGCCATAGGAGTTCACTGTAGACTGCAGACGGTACCACACGCTACTGCATGGGTTGTAGACTGAATATAGCGATGCAGCACCTCCTCACGAGGTCCATAATAAACTGCATTAAAGATGAACTGATGCAGCATGACCCCTTCACGGTCTGCCTTAAACTGCATTATCTTGTGATACAGCGTCTCCCCTCAAGGAGTCCTTGTAAAACTGCATACGGTCCTCTTGGATCACTCCCTATTTATTTGCGTCTATGAAAAATAAACTATTTTGTCTACGTTGCAAAAATTATCTCCTGAACCAATTGTGGTATACTTTTGGAAAAATATTCATTTTATAGCTTGCGCACTGAACGTCTCGTTTTCATAAAGTTTTTCGAATCCGATAGTGGGGATGTATTTATTTAAATAAAATTCGTTCCTCTATGTGTGTGGGAGGCTGTTTTTTTATACCCCACTCCTTTTTTTTAGCTTGGGTGAAGTCCCCTTCGTAAAGCGCTGACTTTGCTTTTTTATTCCGCACGTTATTTAGTGACTTTTACTGTTCTAAAATTTCTCATTTCCTAAATGAATAGCTTTTACGAAAAGTTTTCTTAAAGATTTTGGTTATCTTGGCTAATATTATTAATTTCCGCCAATTTCTCAGCTCCGCCCTCGCGCGCTGTTGTCAATTTATAGCTGAATTTGTATTTTCTCCTTGGATCTTGTATCTCTCTCTGCTGTCGGTTAATCCCCTTCGTCTATTTTTAATTCTGAGTAACTGTTTTATTGCTGACTGCGCGGTGATGTCATTTATGGAGCTGGCTCGTTGCGTCACACTTTTTATCAGCTCTGGGCGTCACGTATGTGCCTATTTGATATTAACCCTTTTGATACTTCAATATATCGTAAAAACGTCCTGTTTTCTCATTTTCCTGAATAGTCAAGGGTTCAAGTCTTGAGCCAAAATTCATTTGGGCACAGTATGCCTTCTTTCGGAGGGGAAGTAAAGCCAGCGGTCCCATGTCATGAATTTATGGCATGTTAAAGAACTTTCCACCAATTACACCTGTGTGAAACTAAATTGTATAGGTTAAGAATGTAAACAACGCTCTTAGGTTGCTACGTTCGTTGCCAAGAGCCGACTGCGGTGGGGTCTGGTAGCTAAGTTCTGAACTAGTAGTAGTTGACGGTGGCGTTTGGCGGCAAAAGTAGGAAATATTTGAAAAATTCAAAAGTCTGCAGTCCTTAATTGAATTAAAAACATGTAACACACACTAATACAGTCATCACAATTAACACCGGTTATCAGACAGATTCTACACACACCAAATGAACACGGGGCTACATGACCGCGTTGTCGCAGCCCCTAAACTAAGGATCCAACCAACCAATCTGCGAAAGCAAAGGACAGAAAAGACCAAGGCACAGGGACCAGAGATAGACGAATTATCGAGCAAGAACTTCTCGCGACTCTCTTGCAGGTGGTAGGCAACCCACATGCCTGTTGAGTATGCAAGTAAAACACGCTGTACAACAGACACCAGGGATCTTTGAGAGGATGCGGCAAATCTTCATGCACCGTTGCAATACATGCATTGAGACTGGCGGTCGTCACTGTGAACTATTACTACCAGCTACGTTGTTGGTATGAGTTGTACGTCCGTAACTAGGGCCCTACGTGGATAAACAAAACGTTATTCGTATCCGACGCGCATCCGCACGACTGTTACACGCATCCGCCCCACATCCGCACGACTGTTAACCGCATCCGCACGACTGAGATCCAAATCCACCCCACATCCGAACGACTGTTACACGCATCAGCCCCACATCCGCACGACTGAGATCCACACCCACCCCTCATCCGCACGACTGTTATCCGCATCCACCTCACATCCGCACTATTGTTATCCGCATCCACCTCACATCCGCACTATTGTTATCCGCATCCACCCCACATCCGCCCTACTGTTATCCGCATCCACCTCACATCCGCACGACTGTTATCCGCATCCACCTCACATCCGCACGACTGTTATCCGCATCCACCTCACATCCGCACTATTGTTATCCGCATCCACCTCACATCCGCACGACTGTTATCCGCATCCGACCCACATCCGCACGACTGTTATCCGCATCCACCTCACATCCGCACGACTGTTATCCGCATCCGACCCACATCCGCACGACTGTTATCCGCATCCACCTCACATCCGCACGACTGTTATCCGCATCCACCTCACATCCGCACGACTTTTATCCGCATCCCGCACATATCAGCACGACTGTTATCCGCATCAACCCCGCATTCGCACGACTGTTATCCGCATCAACCACGCATCCGCACGACTGTTATCCGCATCCAACCTGCATCCGCACGACTATTATCCGCATCCACCCCATATCTGCACGACTTTTATCCGTATCGGACCCACATCCGCATGACTGTTATCCGCATCCGCCCCACATCCGCACGACTGTTTTCCGCATCCACACCATATCTGCACGACTTTTATCCGTATCGGACCCGCATCCGCATGACTTTTATCCGCATCCGCCCCGCATCCACACGACTGTTATCCACATCCGCACGTTTTTATCTGAATCCGTTAACATTACAAATTTCAGTTTATACGGTAGAGCATAAAGTACTAAAGCAACACCTTTAGACATTTGAGGAGAAAGTCGTTCCCTCAGGCTTTGTATATCATGTGTTATGTTTAAAATGAATGTTATACTGCCAGAATTGCAACCCTTTGCAGTTCGGAGTGTTAATTTATACCTAATGGCATAATCATTATCTTACATTTGTCCTGAAAAATAACCGAACAGAAATAGACGCTATTTCATAGCATACGGGTACTAGTGTCTGTTAGGTAGTCAGCCCGAAGGCTGGTTGGATCCCCAAGACGTACCGCCGTTAAGTTATGTGTGTAGATACCCATAAAAAAGCAAGGCAGCGCTTTATTGAGGCGTACTAGGCAAGAAGAGGAGTGAGGTAGTTTGTCATTACTTTCCTCTCTGATTCAGAACAGCAGTACTAACCCTATGAGTAGAACCTTTCACAGCATCCATAGGCTCTGACTGGGCCCTGAATGTCATTACTAGGGGTCGGATTTCTATGACAAGTCATATTTTTAGCCTACTTTCGACTTTTGCAAAAAATGAAAGTCGACTTATGAGATCACTACAGGGCCAAAAATGGTGTGTCTGTCTGTGTGTGTGTATGAGTCTGTGTGTGTGTGTGTGTGTGAGTGTGTGTACTCTGAATGTCTGCCCCCCCCCCCTATCAATTCGAACACGGTGAAACCGAATTGAACGAAATTTGGTACAGAGGTAGAACAAGCAAAGGGCACCTCAGTGTCATGTTTTATATCGCCGCCATCTTTACCAAATCTGAATGGCGGCCACTCAAACGTTCAAAATGTAAAATCAAATAGCGACTAACCAAGTTATCCGATCTCTACCAAATTTGCTAATAACATACCTTCATGTAGGACGCGTCTTGTGACCAAACTACAAGGTCATCCGCCGTACCATTTCAGGATGGCGGCCGTGCGAATTATGCAAACTTTATAATCCATATCATGGGACCCACCAGTTCCGATTATCGAGCCGAGAATCGATTTAACTGTTCTAAAGGAAGAGGCACGTTCGAAATTAAAAGTTTATTTTGTAATACTACAGTGCAGAAGTGATTTTAAAAAGCTGAGCCGTCTCGGTAAGAAGACAAGATGGCAGCGGATATCTTGTGCCTGACTTATATTTCACTAATTTGAGTATTGCATGCAATATAGCGTACTGATACAAAATAAATAAACTTAGTATGAAATGCTTTATACATAAATAATATACTCCACTGATGAAATCGTTAGGTCTAAATCATTATTTGCTAACAAGTTCTATGTAAGTCATTTTATATAGATCAATGTTCGTTGGCACAAATAGCTCCGTGGTAAAGCGTTAGTCTGTCATTCATATGCCTATGGTTCAAACCCCATCAGAGTTTGTTTTTTTGCTTGAAATTTTACATATTTGTTGCTTTGTAATGACTCAGACATTTTAAAAATAAGCCTTATATTGTGCATATTACGGTGCAAAACATATATTTAATTAAAACATAATTCACCAGCAGATTTGCTCGAGACATCTAGCAGCCAAAAAGGTAACTGCACGCCGGCCTACTTATTAACTTCCAGATTTTATTGAAAAGTTTCTTCTTATGGCCGCTAGAATGCACTCGCCCTGTTAGGATTATATTGTTCGATATTTCTCCACTAGATTTCACGACTGGTCTACATGGGACTCCATTGATAGTATACCATTGGCATTCTATGCGCATCGAATTTGAAGAATGACAAGATGATACTATGATACATTTTTACTTCTTATTTTAAAGGGTTGGTTACAGCCTATTGTGCGTTATTTGAAAATGTTATTTGAAGTAAAGAACAAAACGATTTCACATAGTAACTGAATTCTAGCCACTGGTACTAGTTCAGGTTATTAATACTTTTATTTCAGGCAAATAGCAATCGAAAATATCCACATAGTTTGTATACACACGTCTCTGTAAGGACACGGAAAGATTTGTTAATTCAATTAGGGTTGTGAAAGCCATGCAAAACCAGACTTGTAAAGACATGCCTCAACTCAAAGTTGGATGTTGCCCACGGCAGGTCGATTATGTAATAATAACAATAATAATAATGTTATTTGTTTTACGACCCTTTTAACTACTGCTGCTTTTAGATACGCCGGGGTGCCGGAATTTTGGCCCGAAGGGGATCATTAACGTGCCAGTAAATCTACTGACACGGCTCCCTCGCATTTGTGCACCCTCAAATGCCAGCTGACTGCGCCAGGATACGAACCTGCAACCTAGGGCACAGCAAGCTAGAACGTTACTGCAGAGCCACGCAGCCAGTCCGGTCGATTATGTCTCCAGATCCATAACATTCTTGAGATACTTCTTATCTATCTTTCTTCAATGATGGTAGTAGTTTTTTTCTAGGTTGTGGCGTTTGGTAGAGGTAAATAGTTTCTAAGGTCTTCAACCAAGAAATGATTCTATTATACTCTTTGATAATAACAACGAGTTATAACTATACTCATACTTTTAGGAGAAAGTAGGCTATATGTTCTTTACTGAACATCTTGCTTCCCTTAACATTACATCATATAGTCTTGTATTTTCAATCGGTTCCAAGCATGGTAATCAAAATTAAACAGGTTTTATTGGGCATATAAATGCATATTTAGGCTTTCTTAAGTTTTATGGCATATTTTGAACAAAATATCATTATAAACGGCATATTTTGGTAATTTTCATTTGAATTTCGTTTTATAAAAATCAGAATAAGCTCGAGACATTATTGTTCACGATAGACTGGAATATACTACTGAAGAACCATTCTAAAGTAGTTTATGGAATGTTTCTAACATATATTTTGTGTATAAATTAAGACTGATTGAATATAAATCAAACTGCTGTTGTTAGGCTTGGAAATGACGTATCAGAACCCGCTAAGATCCGCAAAGGTGTGCGACAAGGTTGTTTGCTGTCCCCTGGACTGGTCAATGCCTTCGCTGAAGCTATAACAAAGTGGTATTTTAAAGGTTCTAATATGGGAGTGAAAGTTGGTGGAAGACTTATCCAGAATATTAAATTTGCTGATGATCTGGCATTACTTGCAGTGAATCCGCATACATTAACAAACATGTTGCAACGTTTGAATGATACAGCTACAGAATACGGAATGAAAAACAATTTTAAGAAGACCAAGATTCTGGTGATAAGTAAGCATCAACACCAACTAAATATTACCATAAATAAAGAACCAGTGCAACAGGTCAGTCGATTTAAATACCTTGGTCAGATCTTCACAGAAAACCTACGATGTGAAGTTGAAATCGGGAGCCGTATAGCCATGGCCAAGCAGGCATTCCGTGAAAAGCATTCTCTAATTTGGCAACGCTCAATGTCCCTCAGCCTCAGAAAACAACTGGTTAAGACCTGCATATGGCCAGTTGCAATGTACTCCAGTGAGACCTGGAAAATGAATAGAGGTGACATTAAACAACTAGAAGCGTTTGAGATGTGGTGTTGTCGCCGATTGGAAAAGATCAGCTGGGTAGAGAAAATGACCAACATAACGGTGCTGGATCGAATAAAGGAAAAACGGCAAATGATCCGCCAGATATATAGAAGGAGATCCACCTGGCTTGGACACAGGTTACGACATGGTGGCCTGATGATCGACATACTTCTTCTTCTTAAGTATTCAATCCATGGATTGGTCTGCGGCAGTTCTCCAGTCGGCTCTATTTATAGCTTTCCTCTTCATCTGTTCATAGTTTTTGCATCCTACATCAGACATGATTTGCTGTACATATTGTAGGCGTGGTCTTCCTCGACATCTTTTGCCTTCAACCATTCCCTCCAATACCGTTTACAGCAGACTATCATGTCTCAAAATATGTCCTATCAGTCTAGTCCTCCTCCTCTTTATGCTTTTCCATAAGGTATAATTTTCCTCCACCTTTTTAAATACTTCAGCATTCGTTATTTTTTCTGTCCAGCTAATTTTTAGCATTCTTCTATAACACCATTGTTCAAAAGAATTTATCCTCCTTTTTTCTTATTTTCCAATTGTCTACGTTTCGCAACCATAAAGGGCAATACCCCAAACATACGCTTTTAATAATCGTTTTCTGGTTTTAAGATTAATAGAGTTTGTTGTGAATAAACGTTTCTTTTTGTGAAATGCTAATTTGGCTTGTAAAATTCTACATTTGATTTCTTTCTTGCTTCTTCCATCTTTGGTAATTTTGCTTCCGAGATATTTAAATTATTGAACATTTTCTAGTGTTTTGTTGCCCACCACTAATTTCATACTTGAGTCTGCCTTTTTATCGCAGACCATAACTTTCGTCTTTGACTTATTTATTTTCATCTTGTATTCATTAGCCATGATTTCTTCCATTTTTACTATTATTTGTTTGAGATGTTGTTCACTATCTGCAACTATGGCAATGTCATCTGCAAATCTAATCATATTTATTTGTTCAACTTGTATCCTTATTCCTAAATTCAAATCCTCTTGAACCTTATTCAATGCATTCTGGATGTAGGCATTAAAAAGCTTGGGAGACAAAGCACAGCCTTGTCTAACTCCTTTCCCTATTTTTTGCTTCCTCTTGTTCATTTCCAATTTTAATTACTGCAATTTCATTTTTGTACAAATTCCAGATTATTCTTCTATCTCTATATGGGACTCCTATGTTTTTGAGAATTTCAAACATTTTTATCCATTGTACATTATCAAAAGCCTTTTTAATATCCATAAAGCATAAATAAGTTCTTTGGTCTTTTTCCAATCTTTTTTCAAGTAAAAGTCTCAATGCCAATATAGCTTCTCTACTACCCTTACCTTTAACAAACCCAAATTGATCTTCAGTCAGAAATTCTTCAATTTGTTTTTCAATTCGTCTTAATATTATGTTGGTGATAATTTTTGATGCATGTACGACTAAACTGATAGTGCGATATTGTTCACAATGTTTTGCTGCCATTTTCTTTGGTATAGGGATCATTATACTTTTTTCAAAATCAGCCGGTATTTTTCCGTCCATGTAGATGTTTTGTACAAGTTGGAGCAATCTCTCCTTCATACGAGGTCCGCTTTTCTTGAGGAGTTCAGCTTTGAGATTATCAATGCCTGGCGCTTTATTATCCTTCAGTCTTCGTAGAGCTAATTCAAATTCCTCTCTCAGTACTTGGAAGCCTAAATTATCTTCTGTTACTTCATCTTCTTCCTCAAGAACTTCATTTTCCTGTAAATGTACACCTTCGTATAGGGTTTCAATGTAATTTTTCCACCTTTTTGCAATATCGCTATGATCATCGAGAATTATTCCCTCTGCATTACTTATGACATTACTCTTGTTACATCTCTTACCAAAGAAAATCTATACCATCTGATATGCAGAATCTACATGTCCTTTAGTAGTTTTTTCTTCTATCATTGTGCATATACCCTCGTAATAATTTTCTCTTGCTATTCTTGCTTTTCTGTTTATAGCATTTCGCAATCTTCTATATTCTTCTTTGTCTTCCAATCTTGTTGAGCTCTTGAGTAACCGTCTTTTATCTATCATATCTAGAATTTCTTTAGTGATCTATTCCTTTCTAGGAGGTATTTCTGTTCTCCCCAAAATTTCATCAGCTGCCTCCGTCAGATCTTTTTTAATTTGAGTCCATGAATCTTCTATAGTATTCCCTATTTCTGTGTTAGTTAACTCATCAGTTTTCTGCTGGTATGCCTCAGCAATATTCTCATCTTTCAATTTACTTATTAGCCAAGATTTGTTATTTATTTTCTGTATTCTTTTAAATTTCAGCCTGCTCTTCATCATAACGAGATTATGATCTGTTTCCACATCAGCACCCGGATAGCTTCTGCTATCTTTGACTTGATTCATAAATCTCTTCTTAACTATTATATAATCAATTTGATATCACCTGGTGCTTTCCAAGTGTACCTTCTTCTTTTATGATGATTAAACCATGTATTGGTGATTACAAGTTCATATTTAGCACAAAATTCTAATAGTCTTTCGCCTCTTGCATTCCTCGTCCCCAATCCATATGTTCCTACTATGTTATCTTCCGCTCCTTCTCCGACTACAGCATTCATGTCACCTAGTATGATAAGGTTTTCTTCGCCCTTTATTCTACTAATAGCTTTTTCTATTTCTTCATACATGTGATCTATTTCCTGGTCGTCATGACCAGTTGTTGGCATGTAAACTTGTTCTATTATTGTGTCCCTTGGTTCTGTTTCTAGTCTAAGCATTATTAATCTTTCACTGAATTGGACATATCCTTTCACTCTTATGCCCATTTCTTTATTTAGGACTATTCCTACTCCTGCTTGACCTGGTTTGTCGGATGATGTTCCTGAATGAATTATTCTGATATCGCCACTCCAAAAGTCTCCTGCGTCTGGCCACCTCACCTCTGATACTCCTAAAATGTCAATCTTCATTCTTTTCATCTCTTGTTTCAAATCTTCCAATTTTCCACATTTCATCATCGATTGCACATTCCATGTTGCTATTCTTTTCTCTCTTCCACTATATTTCCCACGTTTCATCTCTTCAGTTGTCCTCGCCCGGAGATCCGAATGGAGGACTATTCCGGAATAATTTACTAAAGAGCCCTCCATCATACTGCCGATTCTTGGGAAATCATAATAGATCATTAATGGAGTAGTTTCCCGTTGCTTTCTCCATTCTATGCCGTTGACCAGCACTTTAGTGGTTCATCCGCCTTCAGAGGTAGTTTCCTACTTCTAGGGCAAGAGAGTGCCCTGTTTCATTACTCGCTCATCCGCCCTCCCAGGAGACCGTTGGCACTTAGTAATGGTTATCTCCTTATCCCGGGAGACACTCGGTCCCTGTATTCGTCAGCCGCTTGAATATAACAAATTTATATTCAAACGTTGCCCCCTCTCTACCGCGGGAAGGTGAAAATCGGGAATTTCCTATATGCAGTAAAAAAAATATCAAGAAATATAATATATACAAAGATTGGCAGAATATAAAATGTAGGGATCAACAACTACTACATAGGTGCATTTAATATGCTATGCGTGCGTTGAATCCTTTGGAAAAATCTTAAGGTAATGTAACATTTTATAGCTGGAACTACTGGATTTATGTGTTTATGTGTACATAACCTTATATAGCCATACGTTGATTGACTTCTGGTAAGATAGATCTGACACCATATGAAAGCGTACGGGTATATTTCGTTATTAGTCTCAGACGCTATATAGGTGGCTTTGGGATTTCAAAGGCGTGCCCCCGTTGAAGCAAGGAACTACAAAAATATCCATCAAAGCTATGTAAACAACATGGCAGCTATCCATGACATCGAAACACATTCCACAAATCAACTAAACCATTGCAACAAAATGCACCAATCCAGAAGACAATATGCACTCGCACTGTAAAATCATTAATAATCATTGAAATCATTTGATGATCCCTATAAAACAGCATAAATACCACTTTAAAAATCAAATGTGGGCTGTGGCACCACATCACAATCTAGGTCTTATCATGGCCTACTAGAATGCAAAATACCTGGCAAACACCCTCGCGGGAGGTCACGGAACACTTTCATGAGATCTTTCCTAGATAGCTCTAGCCTACGAAGTTATGAAGTGGTCAAAAGGACAGCACAAGACCGAACAACGTGGAAACGACTCATTGTAGGGGCAGACCAGTCGCTTGACTGAAAAACATGATGATGATGATGAATATTGAACAGTGAAAGTAACTGTAGTTTTTATGTCTTCCACAGAATCCGTCCCTGCCTAGGAGTATGCAGTGTAACCATAACAAGTTCAAGAAATATTCATCATTTTTGTTGATTTTGGGTTAAAGATTTCGAAGAAATAAAACTTCTTAACTCTTAATTAATTGCAGCCAGTAGCAATCTTAATAAAAGTGTTTCTATGTCACGTAGATGCTATTCATTAAGTCATATTTTGAATTTTATAGGTCATATTTTTATTTTTTTAGGTCATAAATGCATACATATTTCATACATTGTTAGGTCATAGAAATCCACCCCCTAATCATTACTAAGCACCACCCATACCTCAGTAGCCATGAGTGAGTCTGAGACCCCGGTGAAAAGCCACATTTTACTCTAGCCTGTGCCAACAAATGCCAATGGATGGCATTCATCAAGAGATGGTAACTTAATGATATTCAACAAGATCTTATTGTATTCTGAAAACTATCCGAAAATTTACTCCAAATATTATCCGCAGTTTCTCCGCTATCTACACAGCCATACAAACTATATCCGCATGGTGAAGAAATGTTGCGGATATCCGCATCCGCGCAAGGCTTTATCCATAGCACAATACATATTAATTTCCGCAAATTGGTTCCCTATCTCAATATACTCGGTTGAGGACCCTCATCTTGCCTAGTACGCCTCAATAGCCTATAGGTCTGCCTTGGGTTTTTGTGGGTATCTACCCACATAACCTAAAGGCGGTACTATTTGAGGATCCAACCAGCCTTCAGGCTAATAATAATAATAGTAATAATAATAATAATAATAATAATAATATCGTATGGCCTCGGGTGCCGGGTGCAAGCTTTGTAATTTGACACCGCGAGGGTAGCTTGCATGTCGAATTTCGTTGTTCGTTGAATCACTATGAAAGTCAAGGAGGTTAGATATCTAAGCTCCTTGAACACTATAGCGCTTTCTAGTAGAGAAATGAGGAACTTTGTGTTGGCGGAAACTCCCGAGATTAATTTTGCCATTATGAACACGGCCTACTGAATTCAAATGGGTTCTTTGACATGCCAACATCGTATGACATGCGTAGCGTATTTTTGCCGCCTTTCAAAAATCACTTACCACGGCCAGGAGCGAACCTGCAATCTTGGGGTTAGTAGACCGACACGCTATCCACTCACCCACCGTGGCAAGCTTTCGGAATGACTACCTAACAGACAGACGGACGGACAAATAGACAGACAGACAGAGGACCTTCTAGCACCTGTATCAATTTGACCCAAATGGTTTGAGGCACACCTGATGGCTATATGGAATACCTATCATCGTGCAACCTCGCGGTGCTAAATCATTCGCCACGGCCGTTAGGGCAGTAGTAGCAAATCCGGACGTCGGAGGTTCGAATCCAGGTGCTGACTGTGCCTATTCTGAGTGCAGTTTATCCCCGTTTTTATGAGCAAAAATACAAATAAAAAACAAAAGCAGAAAACAAAGAACACAAACGAAACAAAAACAAAGGAAAAACAAAAAACGAAAATAAAAGCAAAAAATCAAAAACAAAAACAGAAACAAAACCAAAAAACATAAAGCAAAACAAAAAATCAAAAACATGATTCAAAAACAAAACCAAAAAACAAAAAAGCAAAAACAAAATCAAATCCAAAAAACATAAAGAAAAATTAAATAAAAAACAAAACCAAAACCAAAAAACAAAATCACTCCATCCAAGAAAATGCCGGGATAGTAGCCTACGTTCTAACAAGTATCGGATCAACTCCCTCATCCTTGTGCCTAATACAGCTACACACACAACTACAGTTATTACAACAACACAGGTTATCAGACAAGTTCAACACACACCTAAGTATACGGTGCTAATAATCAAGATATCCCAAGTCCCTTACATCAATTGACAACAGTCTTATTGTGCAATGACAGATTTTATACCAAAAGAAAGTTGGTAATTAATGGTTTAGAATGGATGA
The DNA here is from genome assembly GCA_946902985.2 of Meconema thalassinum. Lineage (NCBI taxonomy): Eukaryota > Metazoa > Arthropoda > Insecta > Orthoptera > Tettigoniidae > Meconema > Meconema thalassinum. The sequence continues at coordinate 182,898,756 of OX336395.1, forward strand.
GTCTGCCCCGTGGCGCAGTGGCTAGCATTTTGGGCTATCACCACGGGTTTGATTCTCGGCTCGGCGAAGAACTTTAATTCTGGTCTGAGAGTTGGGACGGGGTACACTCAACCATGCAAAGTAAAACTGAGAAGGGGTAGGTTCGATTCCCACCTTAGCCAGGCAAATGCCGGGAAGGATCCGAACTTAAGGCCATGGCTGCCTCCTGCCTATTCTTTACCTGAATTATAACTACTCCCCAAGGTCTTACCTCTAGAGGGACGAAGCGGCGTGGTGGCTCAGCGGTCTAGCTGTATGCCTCTCACCAAGGCGGTCCGGGTTCGATTCCCGGTCAATGCATGTGAGATTTTCGAAGTGAAATGCCATGTCCTGTGGTTCGGATTCCACGTAAAAAGGAGGTCCCGTGGCTCATGATCTCAAGATTAACGGTCACGTTAAACTACAAGCTTCCTTCCTTTTTTTTCTAGAGGGACGTGGGTTGGCGGCCACGGGACCCCAGCTGAGTCCGGTATTGCTTCCAGTTACTTGTGCCGGGCTCCTCTCCGACTTCTTTCCTGTCGACCTCTCTTGGTCAACTCTTATTCTCTTCCAAGCCCGACGTTATTAGGGTATCCAAAGTCTAGGGAGTCTTTCACTTTCACGCCTTAATTGACCCTTGTCTCATCTTTCCTGATGCCCTCATTCTTCGAGGGGTCAGCCTTCTTTTTCTTTTCATGTTATCTCCTGCTTTCCGCACAAGGCCCTCATGGAGGCAGAGTGTATCTAGCCCCACCACTTCTGGTGCATACTGTATAGTACTACACACTCAGGGGCTCACGGTTGGTGAGATTGGGAGTTGGAGACCCTGAGTGATTACTGAGCTGGTTCCATTTTCCCGCTTTTTCCTCTGATCTTGGGGTGGGCCCTCTATTCCTTCCCATTCCTTTCTGCCTTTCATGGCTCTCCATCCTTCCAAGTCCCTCAATCTTCATTTTTCGAGGGTTGAGGGCATTTCTTTTCTTCCTGTCCTTTATTTGCCGTATCCTTTATTTGTTTACCATTTCTTCTTCTAGTATGTAAGTTTGTAGTTAGTATTAGTTTTGCAGTAGATGGATGTAGTTTTCATTATCTCATTTTTCACTATCCCCCAAAACATTATGGGCCGATAACCTAGATGTTAGGCCCCTTAAAACAAAAATTATCATCATGAATTACAAATACTTACACTATTACAGACATCACAAGAATACAGGTTATCGGACAAATACGCTCTCCCTCTTTATTATATGTACATACGCGCTAGATCGTGTCTCACTGGCATCGGGAGAGCATGGGTTCGAATACCACCTCGGATGTTTGAAAATGGTATTCGTGGTTTCCAATGTTCTCCACCAGGCAAATTCTGGGACAGTTCCTTTCAACAGGTCCACGACGGGCTTTCTCCCGAAATATCTTCTCAGAACTTTCCTTAATTAGAACCAAGTTAGCGGCCTATCACCATCCATAGTTCTATCTGCTGACAAAATGTCTTCAGTTCCCAGACACCATCCTCGCGACGGTAGAGGAATGATCCACTGGTGAGTCCGTGGGTAAACCTATGTAAACTAGGTCAGTAGCGTCGCCTGTACGTTGCTATAAGAACGCAAGCTCTTAGTTACGCACTGTTTGTTCACCTATGTAAACTAGGTCAGTAGCGTCGCCTATACGTTGCTATAACAACGCAAGCTCTTAGTTACGTGTTGTTTGTTCATATATGTAGGCTATACTAGGTTAGTAGCGTCACCTATGCGTTGCTATAAGAACGCAAGCTCTTAGTTACGTGTTGTTTGTTCATAGGGTACGGCGGGGCTAATTCGCCCACGGGGCTTTCCCGCTCAAAATAAGCTTGACGTTGCACTGAGCAGCCACCCTGCTCAGCTGATATCGCCCTTTGTGTTCAGTGTGATCCTCGGTCTCTGTGCTACTACATCTATCGTTTGTTTGAGAGTGACAGTTTGAGTGTTGAGTAAAACAAAAGAAGAATACTGCAAGGTACATTGTTTATGTTGTGGAATTTGTCGTCATTAACAATTTTGCTTGCAACTTAGGGATTAGTGTCCACAGTAGCGGCTTTTCTTTTCCCGGAAGTGTGGCGCCTGGCAGTCTGAAGGATAAGTTACATCTGGACATAGCAGGTAGCGCGTTTCAAAAATATCCTGGATCCTCTGGGAAACAGTTCATTTTAACAGAGGAAAAGTCTCACGCAGTATGGCCGTTTTCTGGTTGCACCTTTGTGTTGCGGGTGACGCAGTTAGAAATGTGGCTTCTATTCTCAATAGGTCGTAAAACGCCAATTTATTATTTTGAATACTGTACACGCCAACGAGGTTGACAGCAAGACACGGCTGGCAGGTGTTTTATAATGAAAAGCAATTAAGGTAATGAATAAAAGTTATGGCCCGTGTTATATTACAAGAAGCATCCATCGTGGCTGGCACGAGAAGGAAGAAGTGTCTGTTTCAGAACTACTGACGTGGCCAAATACTCAGAATAAACATTTTCTCAATTCTATCCTCCTCAGACCCAGGGTGCACGACTACCGGCCACCGTGGCCGAGAGCGCTGACGCGCTACCTCCTGGGCATCGGGAGAGCGAGAGTTCGAATTCCACCTTGGCGGTACTGAAAGTAAAATTAATGGCCACTGGCTGCAATTTCTTAAATTTCATTTTTTAATCGTTATACCCAACTACTTATTTTGCACAATGTTCTTTCTTCTTTTCATCCCAATATCTCTTCATTCGCTCACTGTGTTCCTTTCTGCGTGCTTCTGTCCAGCCTGTACTTTTCCCTTTAGGTTTCTCTGCAAATTTATGTTTGTTTACTAGTCTTCTAAATTTTACTCTATCTGGAATTGTTTTCTCAGCAATACCCATTTCTTGTAGATCTTCATGTATTTCTGTTAACCAATTGTTACGGATTTTCAGGTTTAGCGCTAGATTTAGAATTCTCTTTGTCAGCCTGTCGTTATCCATTCTGTGAAGGTGTCCGTAGAATTTTAATCGTTGTTTTCTGATAGTATCTGTGATTTTTTTCTGCGGATTGAAAAATTTCATGTAGTTTCTTTTTCATGCAAATTCCATTTTCGAACTTTGGTCCTAGGATGTTTCTGTGAATGTTCCTCTCTTGGCTTCATTATTATTATTATTATTATTATTTGCGTACATTCCCCTTTAAGGAGAGCGCTAAAAACACAAAAATCTAGCTTTAGGTGGTGGTTCTTTTCTTCTTTTTATCTTCCCAAAAACCTTTCATCCGTTCACTGTGTGCCTTCTCTTCATCTGTCCATTTACGCCTATATATTTTGGGTTGTGATGTTGTTGTTTGAGTCTCCAGTCTTTTGACTGGTTTCATGCAGTTCTCCATTCCTCCATGTCCTGAGCTAATCGTTTCAACTCGACATACCAACCACACCCTACATCCGAGGCAATCTGTTTAAACATATTCCAACCTTGGTCTACCCCTACAGTTCTTGTCCTCGACCCTTCCTTCCATAAATAAGATTACTATTCCTGGGTGTCTTAAGATGTGTCCTACCAACCTATCTCTTCTCTTCATTAGCAGTCGCCAGAACCATCTCTCCTCTCCCACTCTTCTTAATACCTCTTCGTGTGTAACTCCTATAACACCACATTTCAAACGCTTCAATTCTCCTCTCTTCTGCAGCACCAATAGTCCAAGTTTCACTTCCTAGATTCCATTGCCTTTTCTCAAACGCATTCTAGCCGATCCATTCCCCAAGATATTTAATTATTATTAATAATAATGTTATTTTTTTTCTCAAATTGTAATGTTTATATCTTGCACTTTTAATTTTAATTTATGTTCTTATAGATGTAATTTTGATATTTTTTATTCATTTAATTAATTAACTCAAATTGATTTTTACAATTATTTTCATATTTTAATTTGATACTTCTTTTATTATTTTATTTTTATTTTTATGATACTGTATTTATTTCAATATTTACAGTATATTTTATCTTTACACTTCAATTGTTAATGTTTTGAGTTATTTTTGTTTTGTTTTAATTTTAGCTAGCAGATTACGTCAAGTAGATACGAATATAATATTTGATTTTTAGAAATACTAACACTTCGGCATAAAAATTCTCCGAAATTTGGCTGAAAGATTCATCTTTGAGAGCATAAACTGTCCTTATGACAGGTGGTTAATAAAGAGACCACTGTCCTATAAAAGGGTTAAATTATGAAATTTTTTTTTTTGGAAAACTAGCGTTCAGTCTAATAGTTTGTACTCCTCTGTAAACAAATGCCATGATGGTTCCTAACTTAAGGCCACGGCCACCTCCTTACCATTGTGTAAAATACATGAAGAGAAAACACACTCCGTATAGCCGCTCTCAGCGCCAGTATTCGAAACTCCCATCTCCGAACTTGCAATACCTTCCCATCGCAGCAGTTAGTATTATGTGAATTCTGAGCTGTGCCGATAGGCGTACCAACTTTCAATAATGTTCTTCAAACGGGCGGATGACCTCGCTGTTCTGCCCATTAAAACAACAATAACTAACTAATTAACTAATGTTCTTATAGCAACATACAGGATGAAAAAAAAAATTGCCGCACTTGGAGGTCGGCATGCAATTCCTCATCCAATTGCAAGACAAAAGTTTCAATAGCAAAATCGGATCGGGAGCTGTTTGAAAATACAAGTATGAAAACGAGAAGCTGGCAACACTGTCACATCCTGCAGTGCATCGGAATGTACAGAGAAAGCTCCGGCAGAACGCAGAGTTCCTGCGACCTGCTTGTGGCCACGCTGCATGCAGTTACAGCGTTGCCAGAGCATCGTTTCTTAACACGCATTTCTGTTGAACCTATAGGCGGGACTAGGTTTTGCAACATAAACTTTTGTCGTGGATTTCGACGAGAAACCGCATGCCCAGCTCCAAGTGCGCCATTTTTTGTTCACCCTGTATAGATGTCTCTACTGAACTAGACCTAGACGACGAACTCTTCTTGCCATGATAACCACCGGATATACGAGTCGCTTTTTGTCCACGCTAATCACGGATAGACCAGCGACTTCGGTAGCGTAGTTGGTAGCATGCTGAACTGCTGTGCCCAAGATAGCGGGTTCAAACCCGGCCGAAGTCATCGGTCCTTTTAAGAGCGTTAAAAATCCCTCAGTATGCCTTCCTTCGGAGGGGAAGTAAAGCCTGCGGTCCCATGTCATAGATTTATGGCATGTAAAAGATCCTTCCACAGACTAAACTTGTGTGAAGCTAATTGTTAGATTAGATTTCATCGGAACGCTCTATCAAAGTTCCAACGTTCACCACTAGGTATCATTGATCTCTGGTAGCGAAAGTTGGAACTACTTGAAATTGAACGGAAATTGTAGCCCACCCTAAGGGTGTCCGCTGGAAGCAGCTAAAGAGTCAGGCGAGCCGAACATGTCCTCGGACACTCCCGGCACTAAAAGCCATACGATAAATAAATAAAAATGAATATATTGACGAAAATAAAGTAAATAGAGACAGTTCTATAGCCTACGTTGATCAAGCAATGAAAGAAATTGGAGAAAAATTCAAGTAGGAGTAAAGATTCAAGGAGAAATAACATCAACTCTGATTTGCTGATGACATCGTTACCTTAGCCGACACGCCCGAGGATTTGAATGAGTTTTAAAATGGTATGGACTCTGTATTGAGGAAAGAACTCATGATGAAAATTAATAAATGTAAAACAAAACAAAACAAAATGGAATGCAGCCGAAAGAAATCAGAAACCCCTATTGACATCACATTGGCAGGTGAAAAGCTAAAGGAAGTAAGGAGACTTCTTTTACTTAGGAAGCAAAATAACCAGTGATGGACGAATCAAAGAAGTTATAAAAAGTACAGGGGGCCACAAAGTCCCGTTACCCCCCTCCTCTTATAACCAATAAAAAACCCTAAACCTAGTTAAGTAAGTTGTACACCATTTCTAAGAGAGGTTTTCTTAGGAATATACGGCATTACGAGACCCATCCATCGCCCTGGAAGAACTGCGACAATGTCGACAATGGAAAAGCACATGAAGAAAGAATTAGGCTTGCGCCCATATCGGCCTACGCCCGTCCAGGAATTGTCGGATGGAGGCATGTGAGGCACTTCTTCAGATGTTCGACGCAATACCAAAACGAGGCAAAATGCTCTTTTCCGATGTTCTCCTGTGAAGCCGGCTCCACTTGCCTGGCTACCACGAAGCCCAGACCTTACCACATGTGATAATGCGCTATGGGGGCTCATCGTTTCAAAAATCGGATTCAATACCACGGATGAACTGAAAGATGATGTGAGACAAGCTTTCACTAAAGTCACACCAGCAATGCTCCGAAGAATGTCGCACAGAACTTGGCGCCGTATTATCCTTTACCATGAAAATGATGGTTCACAGACTTATGGTTTGGACTCTTAATGCCGTATATTCCTAAGAAAACCTCTCTTAGAAATGGTGTACAACTCATTTAACTAGGTTTAGGGGTTTCTATTGGTTATAAGAAGGGGGTGACGGGACTTTGTGGCCACCCTGTAGGTTGGATCAGGCAAGAAAAGCAGTTCTACAGAAAAGGAATCTGTTGACATCGAATATAGATTTAGGTATTAGGAAGTCATTTTTGAGAGCCTTTGTCTGGAGCATGGCGCTCTATGAAAGTGAAACTTGGACTATTTGTGCAGCAGAAAAGAGGAGAATGGAAGGGTTTGAAATGTGCTCAGGGGGGCGAGTGATGGGGATGAGATGTGGTGAGCCTTGGCCCGTCAGGGTTGCCTCGGCACCCTTACCCCCGCTCCCTCGTACCTCCTACACCCCAAATAATAGTAATAATAATAATAATAATTGTTACGTGCAAAGCCCGTACCAACGTTATTATTATGCATCTATCTTGATGTATTGGTATCTTCGCCTTTTAAAGTGTCCGCTAAGATGCCTTGGTTTGGCTAATGAACTCGAGATGGCAGCATCTATCGGCTCCTCGAGCTGGGGTTGTGTCTTCTGCCGCTAGAGTGAGACTTTGGTGCCTTCTGATCCCGTCTCATCGTGACATATTTGAGAAAAAGTATACTATTCTACGTCATTAAACAAAAGACTATATATGCATCATGCCGCCAAAACATTTTAATGGTGTCGTGTAAATATTATTTGGTTAAGCACATTGTCGTAGTGTGTGGCAAATTAGGATTGGTCCAATTTAAATAAACCTGGTGCAAGTTGGGTGGCCATCTTCATGATTGTCCTCCATCTTGTGAATTTTGACTTGTGACTGATCGCTGGGTGAAGAAAGACGCATATTGTGAATCTCGTCAAGGGGCGAGGGCTTATGCCCTCGTCCCCGCTAACTTGGGGATATATCCCAATATTTTGATGATACATGAAGAATTTGTGTGCAACTATCATCTGTGTTAATCGTGAAAATATTTTCTTGGGCCTTAATATGGAAATGCGATGTTTGGTGTGCTTCTCTTCGACGGTGGTTGGCAGCCATCTCATATTTTATTTTATTTTTGGTGATAATAATCCTTTAAGGATGTCTAAGTAGTGTTGTAAAAATTAGTGTCTCCCCAAAAGGCTTTATTAAGGTATGTTTTGGCATTTTATTTATTTTAAATTTTCGGAGCTCCATATTTTTCATTATGTACTGAATGATTTGTTTTTTGTTCTGAAGGTTGACTTTGGCCTAGATATGTCACCTCTGAATATGTAAAATTTGGTTAAACAATTTTAGTCCGGGGAACACTACTGTTTTTCTTCTAATTTTATTATTTGGTGTCTGGCTAAGGCATTTTCTTCTTATTATATTCTTGTACTGACCAGACGAATCTATTAACACTAGGCCTAATATTGATCATTCGTCGGTCGGTTTTTAGTTTGATCCGTTGCCTTTTAAAAACTATTTGATCTCGTAATGTCTAGAGTTTGTTTATATCTTGCTGTTTTCTCACTGGAGAAGATTTTTTTAAATGTAAAATTAGGCGTTTGACATAAATATGTGCTGATATACCTTCAACTGTTCTTGGTCGCCATGGTAACTTGTTGACAGTAGTGCATTGTGGGTTTTTGTTTCTGGCGTGTGTTTGAAGTGCACGTTCATGGGTCATGGTGATGTTGTTTAACTTATTTTGGTTTTAAATTATCCTTTGGTTTTCCTTTTTTGGAGTTTTCTTTTTGTACTCTTGCGTTGTTCTTTCGGTACCTAGTTTATGGTAAAATTTTGCACTATTTACTTTTTTTTTGATTCTCCAAGGCCCTCATGGTTCAGTTGGGAGTATGTCAGGTACATTTTGGGTGCTTAATTTTTTTGTGGCTTGTCATTCTCTGAGCTCAGGTAATTGTTAATTGATATCGACCTTTAACTTTTTTTTAAATCTACAGTGAGAATTCTAGCTGAGGTTTTATTTTATTTTTGTAATTTAATGCTGGCTGTTGCTTGTTCTGTTCTCTGGTGGAGGTGTTCTTTTAAATTTAACATAAAATTTTCCTTTTTAAGCAAGCTACTGTTGTTGCATCATTTCGTCGGTGGCAGTTCTGTTGGTTATCGGGGGTTTTCTGTAGACGAACCTGTGGGTCTTCTCCTTCTCCACCTTCTTCCACCTATAGGTGTTCTTCTGTTGGGAAATGTCAACTGGCGGTGAGTTTGCAGTTGCGATGCGAACCTTTGAAGAAAGGTAAGTAGGCCCATCCACCCCCACCATCCCGTGCCAATAATAATAATAATAATAATAATAATAATAATAATAATAATAATGTACCCGATTTGCCATGTGTCAAGGGATTGGATTGCGCCGCATTATTTGGTGAAGAACAGATGACGTGCATGATAGCTGTGACGTCACCGTCATGGCCACATAGATTACATAATGTCAAGAGAACTTGAAATACCCAAGGATGTAACGCTCACTATTCTACTGAGATTATGAGAGGATTTGTGAATACCAACTATGACGTAACAACCTGAAGCGTCAGTAAGGAAGAAGCAGTGCACGTGATCTAGGACACAGTAGACGGCTCTGGAATCGCAGAGCGAGTTTTGGAGGAGAGGAGATGACCGCGAGATCTTTCACTTCACTTGCATATTTCAGGCAGAGCGGTGTGCACAGTTCCGCGGGCGCGCAAAAGAAACTTACAACGCATGTCTAGTGACGAAAGACGTGTGGGGTCACTCAGTCAGCACGGCGATATTTCCGTGTGATCTATACAGACAGAATGAGTTAACCAAACGAACATTTACGGAGTACACTAAGACTTCAGTATTGTGAAACACGAACAGTCCGGATACAGTGAAAGCCTGTATGGTTTCACGCAGTTACAGTTATTTAAATGCTGTCAGATTTATACCGGAAGTTCAACGCGGAGTAGAACTGAATGTGTAACCAGCTAGCGGATATGTTTTGTTTTCAGGCAGGGAGGTCATTGTACCATCAGGCTGCGTGCAGGCCAAGGCCAACTACTTGTGCCGCAAGACCCATATGTGTCTGAAGGTTGAACATAACAGCAGCGAGATCGAACAGATTTCTCACGTAAAACCTAAGCTTTTGAAACTGCGATATTTCGTAAACCGTTGAGCCTAGCAAAGTGCGGTTTGCTTGAGTGAATCCAGAATTCTGCAAACTAACGTATTAGACGGGCAGAATTTATGGACATTTTTGGGACATGATGGTCACCAGGCCACGTCTGTACTTTTATTCCACGAGGAACTTTCAATATCGTAACATGGCACACTTGACTGCAGGAGGCATGGGAGATTACGGGTACGTGTGACGTTCCGAGAGGTGTAAATGGAGAGCCACGTGCTTCACCGAGTCTACCAAGAGACTTGGAGATGGTTAACGACCAAAATGGCGAGACCGAGGAAAAACGCCGTTAGTCCGCCAGGAACTCCATACTTCCACAGCAAGATGTCCATGGTACCGGTGACTACACCATGATTTTTCTAGAACTGTAGTGGTAGTGATGTAGATTTTAGTGGTTTGGATTGCAGAGGTCAAATTGTATTGCGATAAACTTAAGGGGGATATTTTCGTCACGAGTTAAGCGGTGACATTACACCATTTTCTTTATACCCTTTAGAAACGTTTAATTTTCATAGATATAGTGGATATAATGCTAAAAGAAAAGTGGATAATTTTGAACATGTGACATTAAAATAAAGAGTTAAATAATAGCTTTAATGAGCTTAATCACAGCTACACAGTAACACTTGTAAATTTGTCTGGAGGTAATGAATATTAATCATTTAAATTGGAAGGAATATAATGAAACCTAATTAACACAGAAGTAATCACACAATTTAAACATCTAAATAACACTATTAAACTGTTTTTAATACACTGAGAGATAAATGAGATCTATAAACACCATGCGATGTTATAAGCTTCAATGATTCACGTAATAAATGTGAATGGCAGGTAATAATAATGCTGAAATAAGGTAATTACGATGATAAAATGCAATGCAGATAAAAGATGGTAATCTAATAAGGTGAGCAAAGTTGCAAATGATGTAATGAATGAGAAATAATAAGTGTGAATTGAAAGGTCACTGTGATTTTAATGAGGCAATAATTAAATAAGGATAAGCCTGAGCATAATTCAACGGAGCCATAAGGGCCATTTAATATGTGTATAAAATTAATATGATAATTGCCATATCAACGTTGTAGTCATTAAAATTTTGCCTAATGAATCTGAATTATTTTGTAAAATCATTTGACATTATAGAGGTTATATCAGTGAAATAATTTAATTGCAACTGATACAGTGAAAAAAACAGGATTAATCTGTTTAGTGATATTTCAGATCTTGAATTTTTGAATATTCATTGTGATATAGATAGTGAATCCAGTATACAGATAAAAGGAAATTGAGAATTTGAGTTAAGAGGGAAGTTGATGTAACCAAATGTGAGCATGCACATATGTAAATACGCTGTAAATTTTTAAATGAAATTAATTTAGTATCCACTATTCACCAGTCACAAAATTAGATAGAAGGAGATCTAATGGAATCGTTGCAGTGTTAATTTCTTTCTTTCAATGTAAACTGTTTAACAGGCATCCAAACATGAACTCTATAGTAAGAAACGGATGACCAGCACAATAATGTAATTATAATATAACCCATTGAAAATCCATATGCGGGATCTCCGTAAGTTTGATTATATCGAATGATAGGACACAAGGAGATTTTGTCCCGATTTAGTATTCTTTTAATTTGATATTTTCTTTTTAATTGCACATGAAGACATAAATTAGATAATCTCCACGTGTAGGGGGATAGGAACCATTTATATTTTTATTGACTGTACCAGTGCCGAAGTGAATAAAATGTGGAAGTTTTATGTTATTTGTTCGTGTTCTCTCTGTGGCTTCGCAACGTAACGTGGATGGGACACGACGTCTGACGGTAAAATACGAACTCCAGTCCATCATCATGCCCCGAGGTCATTTGAGGTAACAATTTTTCTTTTGTTTTATCTTCATGTCAGCGTATGTCTAACCATCCATGGTTTCTTTTTATAATATTCTCTGGTAAATGTTGTTTCGAATTTCAACCTGGGATCACGTTGTGTCGGGCCACGCAATCCACGGTTGGGTTATCGGGCACAGCAACAATAATAACTACTAATAAAAGTAAACATTAATAAAAATAATAATAACAAGCCCAGCTTGATTTCGCCCATCCCCGTGTTTTGTTGCATGATTTCCCCCATGTTTCCCCCCACGAATTCCATATAGATTTGAATCTTGGAGCGATGTTGTTACTTGATTTCAACCGTGAAATATTCCTTGGTGGATTGAAATGTCCCCAGATTTACCCCAGGTTACCCCAGAATTCATCCAGATCTCCCCAAATTTCCTAAAATTCCCCCACGCAGGGTACCTCAAGCATATGTAGTTGCATAGGCAGGTGGCCATGATTAGACCTAGATTGCGATGTGGTGCATCATATCTGTTTTTATAGTGGTATTTATACTCTTTTTTTGGGATCATGAGGTGAATTCATTGTTGTTGTTTGAGTCTTCAGTCTTTTGACTGGTTTGATGCAGCTCTCCATGCCTCCCTGTCCTGAGCTAATCGTTTCATCTCTACATAGCTACCACACCCTACATCCGAGGCAATCTGTTTAACATATTCTAACCTTGGTCTACCCCTACAGTTCTTGTCCTGGAATTCATTAATTAGTAAGGATTTCTCAGTGCGAGTGCATATTGACTTCTGGATGGGAACTTCCTTGTTGGAATGAATCATCAATTTGTGGACTGTGTTTCGTTATACTAGATAGCTGCCATGTTCTTTATATAGCCTTTATTGGATATTTTTGTAGTTCCTTGCTTCAACGGGGGCACGTCTTGGAAATCCCAATGCCGCCTATATAGCGACTGTAATGAATAACGAAATATACCCGTACGATTTTATATGGTGATAGATCTAACCAGATTGCAATCAACGTTTGAATATGGCCTGCTTGACTAAGGTATGGTAACTGTGACAGAAAAGTCCCTGGTCCTCCAGGTTGGGGGTTGTGCTTAGGGTTAACAACCCTCTCATGTAAAAAGAGAATTGTTACGAATCTCTCACTTAAGCCTCGGAACGATTTAAGAATGGATACCCTACGAAGACATGGCAAAAGAAATGAGGACTTACGAATTGGTACATGGAATGCACGGAGCTTTTATAAGCCTGGACACATTCAAAGATTGAAAGATGAGCTCGAGAAATATAAAATACAATTTGCTGCTATTCAAGAAACAAGATTTCCAGGGGAAGACATACAGAACTTCGGAGAGTGCACTATGTTTAACAGTGGAACTCAATCAGGAAAGCATGAATTTGGAACAGCATTCCTCATATCAAAGGAATGTGTTGAAACAGTAATCCGGTTTGAGGCAATCAATGAAAGAATGTGCTACATACGAGTGAAAGGTCGATGGTTTAATATATCCATTATCAATGTGCATGCACCTACAAATGATAAATAAGATGTGGTGAAATACAGCTTTTATGAACTGCTGGAGAGTGTGTATGAAGACCTACCACAACATGACATCAAGATAGTACTAGGAGATTTTTATGCCAAGGTAGGAAAATAAAAGCACCTACAACCGACGATAGGTAATGAAAGCCATCATGAGGAAACCTCTGAAAATGGGCTTAGAATGATCTCATTTGTAGAATCAGAAAGCATGAATGTCAGGAGTACGACGTTCCCACACAAGGATATACATAAGGAAACATGGTATTCAGCAGATGGAAAGACGGCAAACCAAATTGACCATATACTAATTTCAAACCGACACAGAAGCACCATCACTGATATTCGTGCTTACCGGGTAGCTGACATAGGCTTTGAACACAACTTGCTGGTTGCATCCATGGAGGTGAAACTGAAAACTCACCACAAACAACAACAAGGGCGCGCAATACAGCACGATCTACAAGCATTAAAGGAAACTCCTCAAACTTGTCAGTACCAAGTGGAAATGAGCAACAGGTTTGGCGTACTTGATGAAGTAGGAGAAGAAGTGGATGAAATTGGAACAACAGATATTAATAGATTGTGGAAGGATATCAAGAAGGTGATTCAAGAATCAGCTAAAAACGCATTACCAAAAGTGGAACGAAAGAAGAAATGGTTTAATGATACATGCACAACAGCAGTTGTAGCAGCTAGCATCTCAGCAAGGAAAGCATGGCTACAGGACAGGAGAAATGAAGAATTGGAACAGCACTACAGGGAAACACCAAGAGAAACAAGCAAAACCTTACGAAAAGAAAATAAGCTTTACCTTAAACATATGTTAGAGAGTATTGAGAATGACCAGAAGGAGAACAACATCTGTAAAGTATATGGGACGGTGAATAACATTAAGAAAGTTTACCAACCGCGATCAGCAGTACTCCACGACAACAATGGTAACATCATTGCAGGAACAACCCACATATTACAGGCTTGGAAAGAGTACTTTGACCACTTACTGAACTGCCCTGAACCAGACAACAAATTGGAGAGAACCACTCTTTCAACGGTAGAATCTTTCATAAATGATCATTCATATGAAGAGGTAACCAGCAGTCTGAAGAAACTGAAAAACCACAAAGCTGCTGGATCTGACGGGATACCAGTTGAATTGCTGAAATATGGGGGTGAGAAGCTTCATGAAAAACTGCATAAACTTATGCTGAAAATATGGCGCGAGGAACAAATACCGGTTGAATGGAAGGGAGCAATTATTGTTCCAATACATAAGAAAGGAGATAAACATAACTCCGGAAATTACAGAGGAATATCCCTACTTGTCACAGCTTACAAATTACTGTCGCACATAATATTACAGCGACTAATTCCATACACCGAAGACATAATAGGAGACTATCAGAATGGTTTCCGTAAAAACAGATCAACAACAGACAATATATTTTGTATTAAGACAATCAATGAAAAAGTTTGGGAATATAACAAAAACGTCCATTACCTATTTATTGACTTCCAAAAGGCCTATGACTCAGTCCACAGAGAAACGGTGTGGGAAATTATGGCAGAGTACGGAATCCCACAGAAACTTATCAGCCTGGTCAAAATGTGTATGGAGGAGACAGTGAGCAAAGTGTCATACTGTGGATCCGTATCAGACGGTTTTGAAAACAGAACAGGACTAAAACAAGGTGATACGCTCTCCCCACTTCTCTTCAACATCGTTCTGGAAAAAGTAATTCGGTAAACCAAAGAAGCTACAACTGGAGACCTAGCAGATAACAAACACAACATCCTGGCATATGCAGATGACATTGTATTAATAGGAAATAATGGAGGAGAAATTGAAGCTCTATTCAGGAAATTAAATGAAACTGCTGGTAAAATAGGTCTAAAGATTAATGAAGAGAAGACAAAATACATGATCATACAGAGAGAAAACATGACCACAGACCAACGCAACAACCTTCATATAGGCAATTTTACCTTTAAGAACACGCCAAACTTCAAATACCTTGGGGTAAATATAAATGACTGCAGTAGAAGACAAGTTGAACACCAAATTAGATTACGGAATGCAAACAAAGTTTACTATTCCCGGCATAAATTACTTTCATCCAAACTTTTGACCAGGAAAACAAAACTAAAACTATGCAACACGATCATCAGGCCAGTACTGCTATACGGAGCCGAAACATGGAGTGTGACCAAAAGGGAGGAACACCAACTTACACTCTTCGAAAACAAGATATATAGAAAGATTTTCGGCCCCATTTTCGACCAGGAAACACAAAGATGGGTTCTCAGATCAAATCATGAGCTGTACAAGTTAGCCAATCAACCCAGGGTAGTGGACGTCATGAAAGCGAAACGGCTGCAATGGGCAGGGCATGTCATCAGAATGGACGCTGCCAGAATAGTTCGTCAGGTGTACGAGAAGAAGATCGAAGGCTCGAGACCCCATGGAAGACCTAGGAGTAGATGGCAAGATGAGGTGACCTCTGACTGCAGACAAATGGGTATTACTGGATGGGAGAATACTGCGCTGGATAGGAGGAAATGGAGGCAGATAGTGAGAGCGGCACGGGATCGTCACGTCCCAGAGAAGTCAACGGAGTGAGTGAGTGAGAGTATAGACAAGTGGATGCTTGTCACGAGATCGGGAAGCGAGATAGTCATGGAGGAGGAGGGGTGTTGACGGGAAAAGATGGTAGGGAGGCCACGTTAACTGAACAGACAAGTAGAAACCTGTCGCGAAGCAGTGGATGAAGTCGTAGGAAGACAGAGAGTAGCGGTCATGTTACATTTAAATGGTCGGCCATGTTGATTCTTGACGAAGACCGCTGAACGTGGACAAATGGAATAGTGAGTTATGAAAGGTCAATAAAATACTAGGTTGTTCTTTGTTTTGTGTTTTTTGCGTATGGCTTTTAGTGCCGGGTGTGTTCGAGGACATGCTCGGCTCGCCAGAGTTAGTAGCTGCTTCTATGCGGACACCCATGAAGTATGCTACAAGTACAGTCGCGTGTGGAGTGTTGTCTGGGGAGGAAAGTTTTGAATATAAGGACTAGGAATTGGAAGGTAGTGGCTGTGGCCTATAGTTAGGAACTTACCCCGGAATTTGCCTGGGAGCAAGATGGGGAAACCACAGAAAACCATCTTCAAGGTTGCCGGTGGGGGGATTCAAACCACCTCGCCTCCCGGATGTGAGCGACTTCCTGCAACCAGGCCGTAACAACCACGGCTAACTTACCCGGTAAAGACTAGGGGAAAGGTTTAGACTAAATCAGATTTATTGATCCAAGAATTAAAAGCAGAGTTTAACACTAACCATTTCACAAAGGGTTTCAGTCCACGTGTTTGAAGCACCTTTTCCATGAGGTAGTGTTTGTGAAACTGCGTTTTTTGAAGTTCTTCCACTTTCTGCCAACGTATAAGTGGTTTTCCGTAGATTCCCAAAATAAATTCATATCACGACTGTCTCCTTCCCAATCTTAGCCTCCTAGTTCCAAGCACACGCACTAATGCAGCCCCTACAATAACGCAAGTTATTAGAATCCACACACATGACCAAGAAGGCGGAAGACCTAAATGAAACAACAGTGGATCTGCCCATTTCATGCAAAGTCCCCAATTTCTCCATCTTCGAAAAGTAACGAGCATTTTGGTTACTTGTTCCATGATTCATCAGTCATTTGTCTGGTTTGATACACCACTCCATGTCTCCCTGTCCTGAGCTAATCGTTTCATCACTACATAGCTACCACAACTTACATCTAAGGCAATCTGTTTAACATATTCTAACCTTCTTACCTCTACAGTTCTTGTCCTCAACCCTTGCTTCCATAACTAAGTTTGCTATTCCTGGTTGTCTTAGTATGTGTCCTACCAACCTATGTCTTCTCTTGCTTGCCACGGTGGGTGAGTGGTTATCATGTCGGACAGCCAACCCCAAGCTTGATGGTTCGCTCCTGGCCATGGTAAGTGATTTTTGAAAGGCGACAAAAAACACAACACGCATGTCATGCGTAGTTGCTATGTTGAAGAACCCATTTGAATTCAGTAGGCCGTGTTCATACTGGCAAAATTAATCTCGGGATATTCCGCCAACACAAAAGTTCCTCTTTTCTCTACTAGAAAGCGCTATAGTGTCAAGAAGCTAAGATATCTAACCTCCTTGACTTTCATAGCACTCCAAGGAACAACAAATTTCTACATGCAAGGTGCCCTCTGGGCGTCAAATAACAACGCTTGCACCCGGTGCCCGAGGCCATACGATATTATTATTATCTCTTATCTTCATTAAGAGTCACCAGGAACATCTCTCCTCTCCCACTCGTCTTAATACCTCTTCATTTGATAACCCTATCTACGCATCTGATCTTCATCATTCTCCTGAAACACCACATTTCAAACGCTTCAATTCCCCTCCTTTCTGCTGCACCAGCAGTACAAGTTTCACTTCCATAGAGTGCCATGCTCCAGACAATGGTTTTCAAAAATTACTTCCTAATACCTAAATCTATATTCGATGTCAACAGATTACTTTTCTGTAGAAATACTTTCTTTTACTGAGCCAACCTACTTTTGATCTCTTCTTCTTGCTTCGTCCTCCACTGGTTATTTTGCTTCCTAAGTAACAGAAGTCTCCTACTTCCTTTAGTCTCGTCCATAGAGATTTCTGATGTCTTTCGGCTGCATTCCAATATCTTTGTTTTACGTTTATTTGGTTACTTCGTGTTCTGTTTAAAGTAGATATAGGCCTACTTTATTGAGATATGATGTATGGAATATGTTATATGAATTATAGAGATATGATATAATTACTGCCAGCTGGATCGCATCCCTCCTGGCAGCTTTAGACTGCCTGCCCATTCTACGATTACAGCATTGGTTTATGCGTACAACTTCGTTTCCAAATATAGACGCTAAGAGCAGCACCAACCCGCTCTGATCGCCACTTTTTCAAGTCACTGTTGCAGACATTTGTTTTGTATTGATGTTAATGGCGTCAATAATAATAGCCTGTTCTTTATTCGGTGTTAACTGTATTGCAGAAGCATAACTTTTCTGGGATTTCTAGGGCACATTGTGGGTAGAACTGTCGGTAAGGTTAGGTACGGTCTGACTTCCTTGCTTGGTAAGAAGCCATTGCTTTGAGTGTGAAAGGCTTTGGAGCCTCGCTGAATTACGATGTTCAATCGTTTGTTGTTTGTTTTCCGCGAAGTTGTGTTTTGGATTTTAGAATGCCGTACTGCTGCGTGCTCTTTTGTAAATCAGAAATGAAATCTGCAATTAATATATATCTTGTACGCCTCTGAGTGTTGAATGGGCAGGCAGTCTAAAGCAGCCAGGAGGGATGCGATCCAGCTGGCAGTGGATATAATATATATATATTGAAATATGAAATGTGATATATCGAGATATTATAGATCAGATGATATATGAATGAATGAATGAATGAATGAATGAATGATCGTGTGCCCTCCTAGAGAGGCCGAGTGCAGGTCTTTATAGTTGACGCCCGTGGGCGACCTGCGCGTCGTAATGAGGATGACGTGATGATGAAGACGTCACTTTCACCCAGTCCCCAAACCACGGGAATTAACCTCAGGAGATTAAATCCCTAATGGCCCGGCCTGGAATTGAACCCGGGACACGTCGGGCCAAAGCTTAGCGCGCTAACCATTTAGCCACGAAGTCGGTCAGACGATGTATGATATATTGAGATATGATATGTGAGAGATAATTAAATAACAAGAATAAGGCCGAATTGTTTCTTTGTGAAATCTTTTAATTTCCTAATGCAGTTGTTTTGAATTCTTGACAACCTAATCCCTGAATGAAGCCGCTGACTGCGAGCGAAGCGAGCAGTTCAGCGGCTCTAGGATACCAGGTGCGCGGTGCGACTATGCGCTCCTTTGCCTGGGTTATTAAATGATATTGGGAATGATTAAATTAATTATTGATTATTTTTTATTTAGCCTACTTTCCACATTTTGCAAAAATTAGGAAAAAGTAGACTTATGAGATCGATCCGGGAAAATGTATGTCTGTCTGTCCTTCTGTCTGTCTGTCTGCCTGTATGTCGGTGTGTGTGTCCCCCCCCCCTATCAACTCCTAAACGGCTGCAGAAATTGGAACCAAATTTCGTATGAGTAAAGATCTATACCGGGACATCTCAATGCCATACCTGAAAATGATGTCAGTGCTACCAACTGCTGAAAAACCGCAATTGAAATTTGAGCTACATGTTGGATATCTTGGAAGGTATGCATAAGACCTATTCCAAAACTGGCTCACATATAGATAATAATTTGCCAGTTTAATTTCATGGAGGCCATACATGACAGTGTTGCCAAACTGATTATAAGCCTGCTGATAATTCCAAAATTTAAATGCATGTAACTTCTATACTAACAAATGGATTTCAACCAAATTTCATATGAACTATGTGTACATCAACAGATATGACTAAGTGTATTCGTAATATCCATCAGGCCTGCTAACTGTTAATAAATGCTCTCTCTAATTTCTTTATCCAAATACTAATATATCAGAAAGTATGCAAGCCAACAGCTTTTAAACTTTGCACACATATAGTACCTGACATTCCAGATTAATTTGGAGTAACTAATGTATGTCAGTGCTACCAACATGATTCTAAACCTGCTGATAGGACCAATTTTTAAATACATGTAACTTCTATACTATCAATTGGATTTCAACCAAATTTCGTATGTGCTATTTAAACCATAACAGATATGACTATGCGTATTCTTACGAGCAAACAGGGCTGCCAACTGTTAATAAATGCTGTCTCTATTTTTTAGCGTAATACCAATATATCAGAAAGTATGCAAGCCAATAACTCTAAATATTGCACACGTATAGTACCTGACATTCTAGAATTATTCGGAGTAAGTAATATACGTCAGTGCTGCCAACATGATTCTAAGCCTGCTGATAGGTCCAATTTTAAAATGCCAGCAACTTCTACACTAATAAATGGATTTCATCCAAAATTGGCACAACAATACATCATAATATTACAGATTATTTCTGACCAACACATGCATGACATTGTTGCCAACATGATTTCACTCGCGCTGATAGGTCTAATGTCTAACTGCATGTAACATCCATGCTATCCATTGGACTTCAACCAAATTTTGTATTCTGTACCTTAAGAGAAGGAACGAAGAATAAACTCAGGACTGCCAACTGTAGTGCTCTATTAGGCTACATTATGCCAGGTATGATTCTGGATAAGCCCATATAGGTTAATCATTGGCATGAACCTTAAATTTAATGAAAAGTAGGCTATTTAGTTCGTCACGGAACTTCTTGTTCAAGTAATAAATAGTATCTAGATTTTGATTAATGAATTAGTTGGTTCGGCGCGGGCCCCGTCGGCCTCGCAAATAAGGTGTTCAAGGGAGTTCGTTGGTAATAATAATTTATTAATGAGGTAAGTAATTATAATTAATCATTTGGTTTACGGTGAATGACTAGTTGAAATAGGATAAATATCTGCATTATGGCTAGATGGTGAGCCTTAATTACTCGTTAGCTTCAATAGCTTCCATGTCGACCTACAGCAGCGGCTTCAGTGAGGTAATAGTTTTATAAAATGAAAAGTTTAAGTTTTGAGAATGCTTTAGGTAGTGAGAAAGACCTCTAGTAGGTTGGT
This sequence comes from Meconema thalassinum, assembly GCA_946902985.2. Classification (NCBI taxonomy): domain Eukaryota; kingdom Metazoa; phylum Arthropoda; class Insecta; order Orthoptera; family Tettigoniidae; genus Meconema; species Meconema thalassinum. The sequence goes on from OX336395.1 coordinate 182,919,442, forward strand.
GATTGTAGTTTGAAAGAATGATAGACCTATAGTAGGTATTTGATTAAAATAATAGTAGATTTGATAAGCCTCGCTGTAGATTTTTGGGATATGATGACTGAAATGAACTGTAATTGTTTCGCCAAACCCGCGACCCACAGGGCACCATCCCGAGTAAGTCAGCCGTGGCCAACCCCACTGGCAGGCACCCCGCGCGGTCGCGGGACGTGTAAAACGCTGTTATGATATTGTAATTGCTGTATAAAATATGGATCTGAAGCGGGGAGGTTGAATTTGGAGGTGCCCTGCTCCGATTGGCCACTCAGATCTGGAGCAGCCAATCGGGGGCGGCTAGTGTGTATGTGATTTAAATGTGTTTTAAAATTTACTTGGGAGCTGGGTTCTGGGTTCGAGTTAGCTATGGTTCACATGGTGATGGCTGGCAAACTCAGCAACTGTGTAAGTGCAGTGGCGTGTGGTGTGGGAGGGGGGTTAGCGGTAATGACATGAGGGCAGGGATTGTACAGTTTGTGCGTTGTCTGAGTTGCAACTGCCTTTGCCTGATGGCTGTTTTAATGTATTTGCAACCATTATATGATGCCGCATGGATTCCGCCACAAGACGCACTTGGGCTTGTCACGTTGTACCTTGCAATCTGAGTGGTGATGATTATCGCTACAGCGATTACAGCGGGTATCATGAGGGCAACTGGCAGCATCATGGTGCATTCTTTGGCAGTTGTAACATTGTATAGTGAGAGTAGCGTGTGGTTTGGGAGGAGGGGGGGGGACTAGTCACCCGTGTATTTGGTTGAGAGTGTGAAGTCACTGTGTCAACGGGCGGGGTAGGGGGAATTTCTGTGTTGTTTGTGTCTGGGCTGGTTTCCTCTGTTGAAATGGATTGGGAATTTAGAGTTTGGATGCCTTTATGTTTGCGTTTAGTTCGTGATTTTTTCTTGGGCATTTATGTGCGAGTTTGAGTAAATCTAGTGTTGATATCTGGGACTGTTTGCGAAGATTCGTGTTGGATCTCTGTGGAATCTGTCTGAATGTACCTAGTGTTCTTATATATGGGCACAGGTGGCGGGATTGGTATAGTTTGAGTGTGCTGGTCTGAGTTCGAGGACTGGTTGGGATCTGTTTGTGTTTTCCTGGAGCGTTCGTCTATGGGAAGAGGGCTTAGGAGCGTGTGTGAGGGAATGCCAGGATGACTCAGGAGAGCCCTCCTGATGCATGAAAGACGTATGTCTTTTGTTGGAGTTATCGTGAAGATATGGTTGTGCAGCTCCTCAATAACTGAGATGAAGCGAGCTAGTGCTGTGAGCACATTGATTATGGCCTCTCTGATGGCGTGTAGATGTTGTTTGCTCGGCGGGCGTATTGCAATCAATGTGCCTTTTGGTGCTCAGCGTGTAGGGGATGCGTAAAACAGCCACGTCCCGTAATAAAAGACAGGGAAGGTGCCGTGGACTGGTGTAGCAGGTGATAAACTACAGAACATCTGGTTCGGTTCCTGGACCGAGGCGGCCGCGACTCCAAACCAGTAGTCTGCGTCCATGTTCCTGTCTGAATGTGAGTGTATAGTAAGAATAGAATGAATGGGTCAAATGATATAGCAGACCCGAAAAAAGGAAAATGGGGGTAATTTGGCCTCGTCCAAGAAGATGCTTGACAAAGATTTTGTTGTTTCCTTATAGGGGCTTCGTCATCGTGGTCATTTAAGACCCGGGTACTTGTCTTAAACAGCTCTGCACGAACAGAAATTTATGTATTAATTTTGTCTATCCTACATGTAACTATGACAAAGCACTGATGAGCTTGATTTTAAAAGACAATACATCTTTTATATATATATATACTAGCTGAAGTACCCGTGCTTCGCTACGCGTCATAAATAAATTAAAATGTGAAAGTGACAGTTAAAACAGGGGATAGGCGAGGTGCTGCGCAGAGGGAGATTAAGGATGGAACATTTTGTCCAACTACACCGTTCGGCGTTGACCGTGTTTTATAGCACAAATTTAGGTTTTACTCGCTAACAGTTGGAGATACCTTTCGGATAGAAAATGTAATTTTAAACCTCGTATATGCCATCAAAAGTTTGCTATTTCTTAGCGTTCACTTTTTATTTGAAATGGAAATATGAAAGTTTGGAACCAAAGGGTGTAGTGACGTCATTAAAATGGTCGCCATAGTGCAAAGTATTGAAATAAAAAGTAGCCTATATGTTAACCAGTTAAATCAGCTACTTTCATGTAAAATTCATGTAAGTCGGACCAGTGGTTCTTGCGTGATTGAGTAATACACAGACACACACCATCTCATTTTTAGCCTCGCTTCGCTCGCGTCATAGTCGTGTCATATTGTTATTCAATGTCATGCAGGTTTAACCCCGTTAACACCCCTTTAGAACCTGAATATCCAAAAATCCCTCCTTAGTAGACATTTTCGACACACAACAAACATATCCCCTTCTTCTAACTTCAATAGTTTTGATTGGTCGATGAGAGTGAACATCCAAAAATCCTTCCTTAGTGGACGTTTTAATTCCAGAATTTCACCCCTCCCCATATGCCCCTTAAATTGGATTTATGAAGGAAAAAAAACGGTCGAACATCTACTTATTTTAATTATTTATTCATTTATTAATTTTTAAGGTGATTGGAACTCGGAGAAAATCAAACTCCTCGTCTATGTCGTTTAAGAGATACGCGCTCCGTTCGGAATCTTTCAACCCCCACTTTTCATCCCTTTCACCTCATAATATACACCACATCGAAAAACCATTAGACATGTGTCAGCTTATTTTAAATGATTAGTATATATGCCAAGTATCACATCCCCAAATGAAACCACTCGTGAGATATTGTTATTCAATGAAATGCACGTTTATCCCCTTGACACCTCATTAGAACCTGAATATCCAAAACTCTTTCCTTAGTGGACGTTTTCGACATACCACGAACTTATCCCCAAAATTTCATGTTTCTAACTTCAATAATTTTTGCTGGGCGATGATGAGTGAGTGAGTCAGTCAGGACATTTTCTTTCATTAATATTTGAGAATTTCACCCCTCCCCAAGAACCCCTTAAATTGGATTTATGAAAAAAAAAAACGGTCGAACACCTATTTACTTATTTAAAGCTGTTTTCCCCCTGAGTTTGATAAGTGAGTAAGTAAGTCAATCAGTTAGGACACCTTCTTTCCTGTTCCCCCCCCCCCCGAATTTCACTCCTCCCCATGGGCCCCTTAAATTGGATTTATGAAGAAATGGTCGAACACCTATTTACTTATTTTTAAGCTGCTTTTTCCGCTGAATTTCAAACTTATCGCCTATGTTGAATAAGAGATACAGTACACGCTCCGTTAAGAATCCTTCAACCCCCAATTTTCTCCCCTTTCACCTCATAATATACACCATATCGATAAACCCTTAGACACATGTCTGCTTATTTTAAATGATTAGTTTGTATGCCGAATATCACATCCCCAAATGAAACAACTCGTGAGATATTGTTATTCAATGAAATGCAAGTTTAACCCCCTTAACACCCCTTCAGAACATGAATATCCAAAAATCCATCCTTAGTGGACTTTTTCGACAAACAACGAACATATCCCCAAAATTTCAAGTTTCTAACTGCAATAGGTTTGCTGGAGGATGATGAGTGAATATCCAAAAATCCTTCCTTAGTGGACTTCTTTCCCCAGAATTTCATCCCTCTCCATGAGCCCCTTAAATTGGATTATGAAAAAACGATCGAACACCTATCTACTACTTTTTCAATCTGATTTTTCTCCCTGAGATTCTTACTTTTTGCCTCTGTCTTTTAAGAGATACTTGCTCCGTTAAGAATCCTTCAACACTCACTTTTCACACATACACCTCATAATATACACCACATCGAAAAACCCTCAGACATGTGTCTTCTTATTCTTAATGATGAGTTTATATGCCTAGTATCCCATCCCAAAGGAAATCATTCGGGAGATATTGTTATTCAATTAAATGCAAGTCTACCCCCTTAAAACCCCTTTAGAACCTGAATATCCAAAATTCCTTCCTTAGTGGACGTTTTCAACATACAACGAACATAGCCCCTTAATGTCATGTTTCTAACTTCAATAATTTTGGCTGGGGGATGATGAGTGAGTAAGTCAGGACATTTTCTTTCAATTATTTTTCAGAATTTCACCCCTCTCATGAACCCCTTAAATTGGATTTATGAAAAAAAACGGTCGAGCACCTATTTACTTATTTTGAGCTGTTCTTCCCCCCTGAGTTTGATGAGTGAGTGAGTTAGGACACTTTCTTTCCTGTTTTCCCCCCAGAATTTCACCTCTCTCCAAGGGCCCCTTAAATTGGATTTATGAAAAAACGGTCGAACACCTATTTACTTATATTTTAAGCTGTTTTTTCCCGCCGAATTTCAAACTTCACGCCTATGTCGTTTAAGAGATACACGCTCCGTTAAGAATACCTCAACCCCCAATTTTCACCCCTTTCACCTCGTAATATACACCTCATCGATAAACCCTTAGACATATGTCTGATTCTTTTAATGATTAGCTTATATACCGAATTTCACATCCCCAAAGAAACAACTCATGAGATATCGTTATTCAATGAAATGCACGTTTACCCCCTTAACACCTCTTTAAAACCCGAATAACAAAAATCATTCATTAGTTGACGTTTTCGATATACAGCGAACATATTCCCAAAATTTCATGTTTCTAACTTTAATAGTTTTCGCTGGGCGTGACGAGTGAGTGAGTAAGACAGGACATTTTCTTTCAATTATTTTTACCAGAATATCACCCCTCCCCATGGGCCCCTTAAATTGGATTGATGAAAAAACGCTTGAACACCTATTAACTTATTTTTTAAGCTGTCTTTATCCTCTGAGTTTGATGATTGAGTGAGTTAGTCAGTCAGTTAGGACACTTTATCTCCGTTTTCTCCCTAGAATTTCACCCCACCCCATTGGCTCCTTAAATTAATTAATGAAAAAACGGTGGAACACCGACTTACTTATTTTTTAAGCTGATTTTTTTTCGCCGAGTTTCAAATTTCTCGCCTATGTCGTTTAGGAGATAGGCCTACACGCTTCGTCAGGAATCCTTCAACCCCCAATTTTCACCCCTTTCACCTCATAATAATACACCACATCGAAAAACCCTTAGACACATGTCTGCTTATTTTTAATGATTAGTTTATATGCCGAGTATCACATCCACAAATGAAACCACTCGTGAGATATTGTTATTCAATAAAATGCAGGTTTAACCCCCTTAAGACCCCTTTAGAGCCTGAATATTCAAAAATCCTCCCTTAGTGTATGGTTTTGACATACAACGAACATATCCCGAAAATGTCATGTTTCCAACTTCAATATTTTTGGCTGGGCGATGATGATTGGGTGAGTGAGTCAGGACATTTTCTTTCAATTTTTTTCTTCAGAATTTCACCCCTCCCGATGAACCCCTTAATTTGGTTTATCAAAAAAACTGTCGAACACATATAAGTTATACTTATTTTTAAGCAGTTTTTCCCCCTGAGTTTGAAGAGCGAGTGAGTCAATCGGTTAGGACACTTTCTTTCCTGTTTTTCTTTTACACAGAATTTCACCCCTCGCCATAGGCCCCTTAAATTGGATTTATGAAAAAAAAAACGGTCAAACACCTATTTACTTATTTTTTATGCTGATTTTTTCCCGCTGAGTTTCAAACTCCTCGCCTATGTCGTTTATGAGATACAGGCTCCGTTAGGAATCTTTCAACCCCCACTTTTCACCACATTCACCTCATAATATACACCACATCGAAAAACCCTCAGACACATGTCTTCTTATTTTTAATGATGAGTTTATATGCCGAGTATCACATCCCCCAGTGAAACCAATCGGGAGATATTGCTATTCGATGAAATGCAGGTCTACCCCCTTAACACCCCTTTAGAACCTGAATATCCAAAAATCCTTTCTTAGTGGGCGTTTGCGGCCCTTGAGTAAGCTGCATACCAAATTTCATTCCAATCCGTTGGGTGGGTTCTGAGATTTCGTGATGAATGTGTGAGTGAGTGAGTGAGTGGTATTTGACAAATATCTAGTAGATAGTGTCAAGTCTTTGTTATGCTATACTCGGTTGACAGTTCTGTGTGAGCAGTTGAGTAACTAACGGGATTTCAAGTAAAGATCCTCATTTTCTATACCGGTAGTGCAGAGCGCAATTGGCATCCAGACGGCCGTGTCTCGACTTGAGCTATGTTGCCATGGAAACTATCTGCCTTGCCATTCCTTCATGAGTATATTTTATGATTTGATGATTAGCCTGTTTTTGAGTGAAAAAGGGCCGAAATCAGAAGAATGAGAAAGACTATCGAAAATTCATGTAGCCAGCGGTTCCTTCTGGGTCCTAAACTATGTGTATGCAAAATATGGTTGAGATTGGTGGAACGGTGTAGATTTGTATACGGAACCAACATATATACATACATACATACATACATACATACAGACTTTCACTTTTATATATTAGATATAAAGGAATGTCTGTCTGTTCGTCTTTTATGCGTTCATAAACCATTCATCCGATTGCGATCAAATTTTGGTGAGTTGTTTTACACACTTTCGGGATGTTCATAGGCATAGTTAATCAATTTCACAATGCATAGTGCGTGAGTAGTTTAAACAAATGCGTAATGGCGATGCGTTCATATACAATTCATCCCATTGCGATCAAATTTTGGTGAGTTGTTATGCACAGTCGCGGAAGAGGTATAGGCGTAGTAAATCCATTTTACAATAGATGGCGCGCGAGAAGCTTCCACAAAATGGCGTGCGTTTGTTTCAATAAAGTCCCACATGCGTTCATATACCATTTATCCCATTGCGATGAAACTTGGGTGAGGTGTTCTGTACACTTCAGGTAAGGTTTCTGGCTTAGTAAATCCCCTTAACAATAGGTAGCGCACGAGTAGATTCAACAAATGAGCGACGACGGGCGAAGCGTTTCAACAAAATCCTGTATGCGTTCACATACCATTCGTCCGATAGCGATGAAACTTGTGTGAGAGTTTGTGTACACTACAGGCAAGGTTTCTGGCTTAGTAAATCCACTTAACAATAGGTAGCGCACGAGTATATTCAACAAATGAGCGACGACGTGCGAAGCGATTCAACAAAGTCCCGTATGCGTTCATATACTATTCGTCTGATAACGATGAAACTTGGGTGAGATGTTGTGTACACATCAGGGAAGGTTTCTGGGTTAGTAAATCCACTTTACAACAGGTGTCGCACAAGTAGATTAAACAAATAAGCGACGACGCGTGAAGTGTTCCATCATAGTCCCTTATGCGTTCATATACCATTCGTCCGATAGCGACTAAACTTGGGTGAGTTGTTGTGTACACTCCAGGGTAAGTTTCAGGCTTAGTAAATCCATTTTACAATAGGTGTCGCACAAGTAGATTAAACAAACGAGCGACGACGCGCGAAGTGTTTCAACATAGTCCCGTATACGTACGTTCATATACCATTCGTCGGTAAGCGACTAAACTTGGGTGAGTTGTTGTGTACACTCCAGGGAAAGTTTCAGGCTTAGTTAATCCATTTTACAATAGGTAGCGCTCAAGTAGATTCAACATATCAGCGAAGGCGCGCGAAGCGTTTCAACAAAGTCCCGTATGCGTTCATATACCATTTGTCCGAAAGCGATGAAACTTGGGTGAGATGTTGTGTACACTTCAGGGAAGGTTTCTGGCATAGTACATCCACTTTATAATAGGTATCGCACATGTAGATTCAACATAATGTGTAACGGCGTGCGTATCGTTTAAAAAAAATCCGTATGCGTTCATATACCATTCATGCGATTGCAATGAAATTTGGAGAAATGTTGTTTCCACTCCCGCAAAGATTTCTGATTTAGTAAATCCATTTCTCAATTGGTAGCGCACGATTAGATTCAATTAATGGGCGACAGCGCGTGAATCGTTTCAACCCAGTCCCGTATGCGTTCATATAACATTCATCCCATTATCTAAGGGCGTGGTGGCTCAGCGGTCTAGCTGTATGCCTCTCACCAAGGCGGTCCGGGTTCGATTCCCGGTCAATGCATGTGAGATTTTCGATGTGAAATGCCATGTCCTGTGGTTCGGATTCCACGTAAAAAGGAGGTCCCGTGGCTCATAATCACAAGATTCACGGTCACGTAAAACTACAATCTTCCTTCCTTCTTCCTTTCCATCCCATTATCATAAAACTTTGGGGATTTGAGTACAGTCCTGCGAAGGTGTATGAATTAGTAAATCCGTTTTTCAATGGGTGGCGCACAAGTAGATTCAACAAATGAGTGACGGCGCGCAACTCGTTTGAACAAAATCCCGTATGCGTTCATATGCCATTCATCCAATTGCGAGCAAACTTTCATGAGTTGTTGTGTACACGCCAGGGAAGGTTTTCGACTTAGTAAATCCATTTTACAATAGGTAGCGTACGAGGATATTCAACAAATGGGTGACGGCGCTCGAATCGTTTCAAGAAAGTCCCGTATGCGTTCATATACCATTCATTTCGTTGCGATGAAACTTTGGTGAGTTGTTGAGCACGCTCCCATGATTTTTTTTTGTTGAGATAGTACACCAATTTTACAATAGTTTAGAGGTGGTAAACGGAAAAAGAAAAACATATTGGGAATCGAAAAGCACTTCAACATACAAAGTTACAACGCCAACACTTTCTTTGATTGGCATTGCAACGCATGCCGGGTACAGCTAGTAACAAATATAAATTGATCTACACATACAAAAGTAAATTTAGAAAATGGGCAAATATAGATCCTTTTTACAGAGATAACTAATAATATATAAAACTATTAAATGGTGATTTTATTAGAACATCAAAGATTCAAACATACTGTACAAAGGTTGGTAACAATTCTTAATTTACAACATACATACAATTTTTAAATTTCGAAACGAATACACTTAGAAGAAACTTTAGTAAACACTGATTTAAATTGTTAAAATAGATATTATAGTACATTGACTGAAAAAAATCTTAATTTACAATTTAGAGATGAGATTTCAAAACTTTCTTTTTATTCGTGTTAGAGGTACCAAAATATACAAACAAGAAATTGAAAAAAATCACATAATAGAGAACTTGCATATAACATAACACAACACAAGAGCAAGAGAAATGAAACAGGAAGGACAATATATACAATATTTTCAAGAATTGTGACCAGTATTTATTTCAAAACTGATAACATACGAAAGTAACGTGATACAAAAATACCAAGGTTAACACTTATTTCCAATATTCAGTATTTAAATCATCGAAGAATCGATGATACACATTCTTGATCAGCAATTTATACTCAAATTTAGAAAAGAATGAATAAAACTAATGTCAGAAATACAGATTTATGATATTAAAAACTCGAATTGTACTGCAAAGGATGTTTAAATTCTTAACCCTACCATACTAACATGGGTAAAATTTAAGTGTATGAATAATTTAACTGCTTAGAATTACTTCTATATCTGTCCCCACTCTACCATCTTCCATCAGTGCTCCTACAGGTCTATGGTGGTGATGTCAATGCTTTTGTTATTAATGCCAAACAGTTCTAGAGACATGATCATTGGGCAATTCTTTGCCTGGATACTATCCTTGAATTTAACAACATATTGGTTTCTCCATAGCAATAACAAAGAGGTGGAGAATTTGAGTTAGATATGTCACATAACTTCAGAGGGATTATAAAAACAACCTCATAAAAACCAGAGACAGTATAAGAGGCTGGAGAGATTACGTACTGCTATTTACGTTAAAATAAAACGACTTCTGTATTTGTTGTTTTTAAGATGGAACTTAGCGTAATAAACTTCAAAGACCACAGAGGATTCAGTGTATATAAATAGTGTTACATACGAAATATATATTAATTTCAACCATTTAACAAATTGGTGTTTTAGCACAAAGTTCGTATTGTACGTAAATTTAACGTATTATTAGTACTGTCCCCGTTTACCTGGATAGTAGGCTGTCAGATATCCGCCCCCTCAATCGGATTGCCAATTATCAATCGCACCGGCACAGTTACATCAATGAAAATGGCACTGACAGATACTATCGAGATAAGAGCACAGAAGTTCACAGGAAATCATTGTGGAACACACCAAAATAGACGGGGGTTCATACTTACCGTTACTTACCTCTTAATTATCTCGGGGTTTGAGTTGACAACAGGATCACTAAAAGTCTGTTCACACAATAACCTCCACCATGACATTTAAAAATGAACCAAAAACGAAGACGAGAACTTTGAACTGTACAAAAGCTTTATTTCTAATAAAGGGTATGATTTTACTAACACAACAAAATCAACGTGGCTATCAGTAGCCCAAGTCAATCTGACTACGTCCTCAGTAGGACTTGCAAAAATTATCATACAACATGATATAAAACATTTTAGCTCCCAAGAGCTCCAAATAACGTAATATTCATAACACTATTGGATTGGAAAAGGACGTAAGGGTGTGACATATATAGAGCATTTGGTTTCCTTTTAATAAACATGAGAATGGTATTTATAGTCGCAAGGCCGGAGTGTGGACGACCTCACTCTCTGTGAACCAGATGTTGGCCCAGCTGCGAGCTACCCTCCAACCTGTTGCATAGTGGTCGAATGGACTCCCTTCTCACATGCTATGTTACGTAAGAATACAGCCTGCGCTCTCAAGCTTTTAAATGTCTACAAGACAACTCACATTATTTACACAAATCTTTCAAGTACTTTGCTCACACCCTATTGGATCATTATGTTAATTTCTTAAACTTGTTAACTTCAATCCAAATGTTTAATTAGCTCTTAAATGTTTATAACAAAATCACATAAATTATTTATAACAATTAGAAATTGTTTATAATATTTGTTAAAGACAATAAAAATATTTTATACACGCCTTTAACATCACTCTCGTTCCACATTATTTTCAAAAGTATTTACAGCAATTATTTACAATAGTAACATTTAAATTTGTTTAAATTATTAATTTAATAAATACATTAACCACATGTTCATTCGGTTGGTAATTTTCATAATCGTGTTTAATATAATCGACCAATGAAGGTTAGTTATACATGTTAATGTCACAATCTGGTTTAATAAAGGTTTTAATAATGATTTGTGACGGCAACCTTCATTCAAAATCTTATCGCGAATTCTTTCAAAACTCGTGTTAATTATAACAGTAAATCACTTGATTTATTTTCAACGAACTATGACAATCTTACTCCAGCGGAAAATCCTTCGCTAACAAGTTAATGCACAAACTGCATTAAAAAAAATATGCCCAAAATCATCATATATTAATCTATATGGCATTCAACTTCCACATGACTTACAAAACTTCCACAAATAATTCTTTAACATTTATTCCTGTGGGAACTTCCTTCATATTCAAGGGCATTATATCTCAGCGACTTTCAACACGCGCTGCACTAGCGATTATACATTTATAGTTCCACTTAAAAATTTTTATAATCATTACTTGTTTCAAAACTGTTTTTCTATAACCTTCGTGGATTTCATTCATGAACCGAAATGAAGTCAAAACTTGCCAATCACAAACAAATTTAATAGTGAATACGCTTATATACGCCTGTCTGGTCTATCAAAATTTAAGATTAACATCTTAAAAGAAATTGTAGTATAAAAATACTATCTTCAAATAAAGTGCAAAGTAGTCGAATAGAATCCAATTAGACTGGGGAATGCAAACATCGTTATATAAATCTCTAATTGAGAAAAACTCCTAACAAAAGTTCTTGACTTTAATGCATTCAATAATTCAATATTAAAGTTACTCTTTCACAAAAGTGTCTATAATGCAATGTTCATTCATAACTGACGATAAATGTCTGTGTTGCAATCAATTCAAATAACGACTAGTATTTCCAAGATCGTCGACAACGTAAGAGATTTTAACGCTCTAAAATCATTTAAATGCTCTTCCTTCTTGATGATGACAGAAAATTGGTCAAAGTAATTAAACTGGGGTAGAATTACTTTAATAAAATGACACGCTGTCTGAATTTAAATCTGCCATAAAAATCATTAACTTACAGTCAAATCGTGACTACAAAAAAAATATTAATTACTGAAAATTCTAAATATCAGTCTCAACTGATTCAAAATCGTTAACTATGCCCATGACATAACAATGTCTTAATAAATCGTCGAAAAATGCAAAACTCATCAAGGTGTACTGAGAATAAGAATCTCAACAAGAAAATAGGGCAAAAACATGAGGATAAAAAATATGGGAAAAATGGTTGCTCAAACATCATTAGTAAACTCAAATACAATAAACGTTCACGACTACCTTATCTGCCGATTGACGTTCCAGAGGAAAATTCCCCAAAGAAGACTGCTGATGGATCCATTTCACCACGTTAAAGCTGAGCTCCATCCTCGAAATAGGAAATAGCACCCTCAGAGAATCGAACTGCTTCCTTCTCCGTGAATCGCTCTGCTCCTCGAAGACAAATAGACATCCTTCCGGCAATAATCTTCCTTGTGAGTCGGGATATCCCAGACCTCTCTTGAAAAATTCCCTGAAGTTCCAGTAGACAATCGCCATGAAGTTTTGTAGAAGTTTCCGAAGAAATTATTCATATTCAGAGTATGAAATTGTTTCTATGGCTGTTCGATGGTATTCAGCCTTTAATTACGAAACATGGGTGTAGATGGTATTCACCGCATGTTCGCTTGTGTGGAATAGCAATTAGCGAAGTTCCATGTCGCTATCTTACTCCGTTGAAGTATGTCCCAATTGCAATAAGCCCTTTAGCCTTGCATCTGCTCTTCGGTTGTAGTGTTAGAAGAACAAACGGCCGTATTAACTTGCTCCATTATACTGTATCGTTGTGTAACCAAGCAATCTGAAGTCTTTCTATTCCACTCGCAGCGTCAGCCGTTGCGTTGATTCTGGCTATACAAAAGTGCTTCTCTTGTGGCGAGATAATCACTTTAGTCAGTCGTATAAAACTGCTAATATCTTTCGAACTAATCGGTCGAAATTGTTCAGCTTTTCTCTATAACTGCATGTAGCACTGCACAATGCAATTAGCTTATCGGAGACCGCTAACTGTTCGAAGCTAAACTTGTAGAAGCTTTCTAAGGTCCGTTTCAACTTCACCTAGTTTGACTTGGATCTCGTTAATATAGTGGCCTCGCCACGCGTTGTAAAGTCGATTCTTTTCACTGCTGTTCACTTCGACGTCTCACTATAATGAATGTATAAGAAAAGAACTTTCACAAATAGACTTCGATGATCTGAGAATGAGATCTCAGAATGATCAGAGCACGAAAGAGACTCCTCTCTTCTGCGCAAGCCCTTTTATTAACTTCACGAGGGGCGTTTCCATCCCTTCCAAAGCGTGATACTACGTCATCGCTAAAAGTTCCAACTTCGTTAATACATGACGGATTTTCAAAATTCAAAAACTGAAAATAAATTTCACCAAAATTCCAAATCAATGCTTTTACTGCAAATGGATTTCCACAATTCTGCATTCCAAAAGTAATAAAAATACCATAGTTTTAGCAATCTCCGTCTTCCTTTAAACTATCGTTCATTGGTTCATGCCTCTCCTCCAATAGCATAGTTTCTTCCTCAGCAGAATTCCTCGTTTCCTGCGACTGCGTCGTAAATCTTGGAACATTCTCGACTGAATGCTGACGTCACTGAGAATCTCAGCTCAAGTAGCCTGCTGGCATAACATTTACGTCATCCGTGCTTACGTCATGACTACCCACGTCATAACTATGACAGCCATAACTTTCCTTATAATTTCAAATATAGCCACCGTGGTCTCTACATAATTCAATTACGGGGGCATTCTCCTCTCACCACGTTTTAAAAACAGTTGCAAATTGTTTTTAAACTCAATGTTACAAGTATCTCAACTCTCTTGAACACGAAATTGAATTATTACTGGCTTATTCTAGGATAGTATCTTTTTAAATTTCCAGCATTGAACTTGCCGTAAACGACATTATTCTCATCATCGTAGAGTTCATAACAGTTGTTTCCATAAGCGTTTGTAATCCTAAACGGCCCCAGGAACACTAATCCAAACTTGGGGTAGATTTTCTTGGACATATCAGCCTTGACAGGTCTGCGTAATAATACAAGATTTCCAACTTGAAAGGGTGTACCAAAACGTTTTCCAGCTACTCTTTTCAATCGTTTCTCTGCTGCTTTCTGGAGTTGTTCCTTTGCCTTGTTAATCCTCTGCTGTCTTCCTATGTCGGGATCTCTCGGTATGTGGTTGAAAAGATTATCCCACGGCCTTTCTGGGTTTCTTCCTAGTTGAAGTCGCATTGGCACTTCTCCTGTGCTCTCCTGCACTGTAGAGTTCAGACATTCCTCAATAAGGGGTACAAATCTCACCCAACCAGAATGATCATTTGGACAGAAAATTCGACAGAATTTCGAAAATTCAGCCATATATCTTTCTGAGGAATTCGATTCAGGGTAACGCACGCTTGAAAATAAGTGCTTAATGCCAAGCCTTTCCATATCCGCTGCAAATTCCACGGACGTAAACTGCGTTCCATGATCTGACAGTAGATATTCCGGTATACCAGCTTTAGGAAATACAGCATTTTCTAGTCTGCTTACTACGTTCCTCGTGTTAGCTTTCTGCATGGGACTCATTGTAACAAATTTTGAGAAAACATCCACGGTCACCAACAAGTATTGGTTACCCTGGTATCCCTTCGGACAGGGGCCAAATATATCCGTCGCCATGAGTTCGTTTGGCTTAGAAGGAATCATCGCCTTCGGTTTTCCCTTTAATAAAGCAGAAGCATACTTTGCTCTTTGACACTTGTCACAGGATCGAATGACTTTGGCAATACTGGAACGCATGTTAGTCCAGATAAATCTCTCTTTAAGTGTATTAAGAGTTTTATCTAAACCGGCAAGTCCAGTTGCATGATGAGCTACCCACACTAAATTGACAACAAGTTTAGGTGGCACGACTATACGGAGTTTTGTATGCGCAGGGTCAGCATACTTGCATACGATGTCTCCACTCAAGACAAAGTGTCGTGAATTTCTCCGTGTAGCTTCATAGTCAACATCCGTATTGTCCATGTAACCCTTGAGGAACCTGTACATTTTCCTTATTGGAGCGTGTCTCTTCTGTGACACACCGATTCGGGCTAACCTCCTAACGGTTTCTTCATCTTCTTGCTCCAATTGTACATGGTGTATCTGCACATTTTTAATAGGGTTACGTGATAGAGCATCAGCCAGTAAGTTATCTTTCCCAGGCTGGTGGACGATAGTAGCGTTAAACTGTTGGGTGAACAAAGCCCAACGTGTCAGTCTATCACTCGACATGTCAGTTTGCAACATAAACTGTAGTGCTTTATGGTCGGTAATAATGATGACCTTATGTCCCAGCAGGATTTTCTTCCAGGCTTGTAAAGCTGTCACAAAAGCTAACGCTTCAAGCTCTGTCGTGAAGTAGTTTTCCTCGTGCTTTTTCAACTTCCGACTAGTGAACGCAATGTAGTGCTTGTTGCCTGCCTCGTCTTTCTGGTATAAGACTGCACTAATGCCTATTCTCGATGCATCAGACTCAATATAGAACACCTTTTCAAAGTCTGGGTACTCCAGTTTCACATTATTTCTGAGCATCTCTTTTGCTTTCTCAAAAGCCTCGTCTGCAGCGGTACTCCATTTCCATCTGTTGTTCTTCTTGAGTAAGTCATACAGAGGAGCCATAATTTCCGAGTATCTTGGACAGTGGCTGCTAATAAATTGGCATACACCTACAAATTCTCTGACTTGTTTCACCTTAGTTGGCTTTGGAAATCTCGTGATCGCATCTACTTTTTTCATGTTTGGATGATATCCATCTTTATCAATAGTATGCCCCAAATAATTTATCTCCTTCTTCAAGAATTGACATTTTCCAAAGTTCACCTTAATGTTGGCCTCCCTTAAATTCTCGAACAACTTTCTCAAGTGCACTAAATGTTCTGCAGCGCTGGGTGAAGATACGATTAAATCGTCAATGTAGCAGATTACATTTTCTTTCACTTCGTCAGTGAGCTTACTATCAAGTGCTCGAATAAGTGCTGGTCCACTGTTAACCATTCCAAAAGGCATTCTGGCAAAGACCCATGACGTCTGGTCAAATAGGAATCCAGTGTACTGCATACTATCCTCTTCTAATTGAACTTGATAAAATGAAGACGTCAAGTCAAGAACGCTGAAACAAGCTCTCCCTTTGAATTTCCGAAGCAGATCTCTAATCTTGGGTGGTCTGTCATTTTCTGGAAGAATCTTCAAGTTGATGGTCCTGGCATCGAGACAAAGACGTATCTGACCATTACTTTTCTTCACTACTGTGATGGGGTTTATATAAGACGACGCCTGTTTTCTAATAATCCCGTCTACCTCCATTTTTCTGATTAACCCTCGTACTTCTTGATAGTATTTCTCAGGAATGGGGTATATTCTCTTCTGGTAAGGGGTTTCATCTGTCAGCCTTATCATGTACTTATAATCCTTAATCAATCCAGGCTTTTCATCGAAAATATCTTGGAATTCCTTTATCAGATCCTCAAATTCCCCCTGAATTTCTTCAAATCCTTCAGTTTTTCTACTGGGTATTTCTTCTAAATTTTCCACTTCATTAATTATTGTATTCAAAATTTCTTCCCTAAGGTCTATTTCCAGACTGTTTTTCACGTCCTGTTCTTCTATCTCTTCTGTGATTATGTACCCATCATTAAAGCTAATACTTCTGTTCTTCATGTCAATAATAGCTCCGACCTTCGATATAAAATCGATTCCAAGCACCATATCAAAATTGATCTTGCTCACCACAATGAAGATCTGTTCATAATTCCTTCCATTGATCTCAAAGTTCAATAACACTTGAATCTTGCATTTCACTGCCTTATCTTGGAATATCCCTCTCACTTTGACGGTAGAAACAGGTAGAACTGTCATGTTCTCTCCTCTTAGCAGACTTTGATAACATTCCTCTGAAATGATGGAAATAATAGCACCAGTGTCCATCAGGGCTTTGTACTGCTGTCCATCTATCCGTACAGCAATAATAGGTAAGGCACATGGTCTTTCCTCTTTAACAATACCCCTTTCTTCTAGTAAATCTTCATCGGTAACTTCGTATATCTCATTAATCGTAATCAGGTGTGGTGTGGCAATGTATTTACAGGTTCTCACTGACGTTGAGAAATCGGCGTTTTTTTAGTGTTACCGACCTCAAAATTCTGCTGGCTCGTAGAAGGCCCAGGATCGATTACAACATCCTGCCTTTTCTTTTGATTGTCAGCTTCTTTATCCCTTAATTCTTTTAAGTATTGCTGGCTTTCCTTTTCTCTTTGCTGATATTGATCGGGTGTCATAACCTGACCTTGAGTATTCTGGTTTCTATTTTGGTTTTGGTTATTCCTATTATAGTTACGGTTATACCCATTATTGTTGTAATATCTGCCTCTTCCATTGTAGTTTCCTCGGTTGTAGTTCCAACCTCTTCTCTGTTGATACGGTCGGTAACCTTGTGATCTGTAATTTCTAAACTGATTATTCCTGTGAGGACCTACATTATCAGTTTTCTCCTGCTCTGGCTTGTCAGTTTGTTGGACTTGGTCCATGTATACCGTATTGATTTCTTTAAACTCCTGCCTTTGACCTTTCTGGACTACGTTAGGCATTGGGCTTGTGTAGTCTAACCTTCTCAGTAATTCATCCATGCTGGATAAATCCCTGATGTTGGACGAAATTATAAGTCTCCTCACCTCAACTGGCAGCATACGAGAAATCGCATCTATAAGTTGCTCCGTGGACAATGGGGGTTGCAAAAATCTCAAGCGGGACAACTGACTCGTAAAGAAATCAGCGTACCTCGTTGGAAGAGTACCTGAGTATTTTCTTGAATACACCTCCGCTCTTAACGAATTCTGCGCTTCTATAGACCAAAATCGTTTGATTAATGCCTCTGCAAACTCGTCAAAGTTACTGAATGTGTATCTAAATGCGCAAAACCATTCAAGGGGTCCTCCAATCAGATATCTCTCTACTATCTTCATCTCTCTCTCTCTGGGAATGTGAGCTTCGATGAAATAATCTTTGAGATTCCTTACATACTCGATAGGTGTCAAACTATCAGTGTTACTGAATTTTTGTGGTTTGTCTTCGAAATTCCTAATGACCGTCACGTTCCTCGGATATGAATCCGGATAGTTTTTCCCACTATTTCGGTAGTTCCACTCAGGTTCCATATTCCTCTCGTCATCCTCCTCTCTGAATCTGGATACACGTTCTTCAGGAGTCACGTCTCTTTCTTCTGGCTCTAGGTTATGTCTTCTAGCATAATTCCTATTCAATTCGCAAGCTAAGCCTTCTGTATCCTTGTCGGTGATTTCTGTTAAGACTTTCTTGATAATCTCTTCTTTGTAGTTTTCCATTAAACTAGCCTGTCCTAACTTCAGATTTTTCAGTTTACTCGTCGTTTCATTTACATCCGAGACAACTTTATGAATTTGATCCTCTAATGTAGATTTTAAAGTTTGCATATCCTGATCTAGTTGTGTTCTATCGTCAACTTGTTTTTCGGATAGCGAATTTATCCTGACGCTTAAATCTTTCCTAATCTGTACTACTTCATTGTTAATTTCTATCTGCGTACTGGCAAGTTTTCTTTCAATCCTTTCCTGAATTTGGGTTACATGTTCCCCACTTGACTTATTCCACTCGTCTTTCCATACCGCTACGTTTGCTGTTAACATTTCGGCTATGTCTACTTCGATATCCTCTTTTAATACTCTATTGTGGTCTAATACCTGGGTTCTCATGACCTCTACATCATACTTCAACTCTGCTAAAGACGTTGTTGTTCTAACTGATTCATCGACTAACCTAGTCGCTAATGCAGTTATATTACGCGTACAAAGAGTTTTTGAGTTTTCGATTTCTTCCCTGACTTTATTTACATCAGTTTGGACTTTAGTAATATCTACGAAAACTGTGTTGACCTCTACCTGAATCTTAGTTATGTCACTTTGCACCTCAGTTATATCCGCATGAATGTTATTAATGGCTACCTGAACATTGGATACATCAGTTCTAGCTTTTTGAATTTCTTTTTGGACTTCCTCGACCTTGTCTTGGACAGTCGCTACGTCATTTTTGACAACAACTACTTCGGCTCTAGCACAAGAAATATCCCCTCGGACATTAGCTACATCTAGATTTAACATTGAAAGGTCTTTCTGTACCTTAGACACATCAAATTTAACATCATCAACACTTTTATGCACAATAGACACATCTTTATGGACATTAGACACGTCTGTGCGCATGTCCGTTACAGTACTCTCAATTCCTAGGGTATTAATCTGTAAACGCGACATATTATCCTCCAAATTAGCAGCGCTAGTTTGGATACCCTTCAAACTTTCACCCATGCTAGCTTTCAAATTACTAGCATTCTCCTCCATTCTTGCATTCAAGTTAGCAGATAAATTACTAACATTCTCCTCCATTCTTGCATTCAAATTAGCAGATAAATTACTAACATTCTCCTCCATTCTTGCATTCAAATTAGCAGACAAATTACTATTATTCTCCTTCATGCTTTCATTCAGCATCTGCTTCATACTGCGATTCATGTTAGCAGACATCTCCTCTAACATTTTCTTCAAACTTTCATCTGCCATTACAATATTATTCAAAATGGACTGCTGTAGGGACATACATCAAAAGAGCAAAATAACAACATTTGAGCAACACTTTTCACCATATATAATTTTTGATCAATTTTCTGTCTTAATTCTAACTTATAACTACCTTATAATTAACCTTCGAAGATACTTCATGTTGAAACAAACTCAAGCACATGTTCAAATTTCTCTGGCTCATTTTAAAATATCCTAACACAAATAATTTACATTTACAATCCAAATAATTAATTTTATCTTTAATATGACTAGAATGTCATAAGCCGGTCAAATAAAATAAGATTCCAGATTATAGGCGATTTTTCTAAGTTTCCAGCCTATTTAACCTTTCTCAAGTTGTATAAGATCTGATCTTTTCTGAGTGTAATTTTCCTAATACAATACAACATTTAATTCCTATATAATCACACTCTCAAATACTACAATTGGCGTAGACATCTAACAAAGAATCAACCTCTTTATTTGAGTCTAATCGAACCTCACGTTTTAGGTTTGCCACTCTTTCTGGCGTTCAACCTGGTAATCCAGTTTTGTTGAATCGAGCCCCAACGTTTTAGGTGCGCCAATCTTTCTGTCCCCGTTTACCTGGATAGTAGGCTGTCAGATATCCGCCCCCTCAATCGGATTGCCAATTATCAATCGCACCGGCACAGTTACATCAATGAAAATGGCACTGACAGATACTATCGAGATAAGAGCACAGAAGTTCACAGGAAATCATTGTGGAACACACCAAAATAGACGGGGGTTCATACTTACCGTTACTTACCTCTTAATTATCTCGGGGTTTGAGTTGACAACAGGATCACTAAAAGTCTGTTCACACAATAACCTCCACCATGACATTTAAAAATGAACCAAAAACGAAGACGAGAACTTTGAACTGTACAAAAGCTTTATTTCTAATAAAGGGTATGATTTTACTAACACAACAAAATCAACGTGGCTATCAGTAGCCCAAGTCAATCTGACTACGTCCTCAGTAGGACTTGCAAAAATTATCATACAACATGATATAAAACATTTTAGCTCCCAAGAGCTCCAAATAACGTAATATTCATAACACTATTGGATTGGAAAAGGACGTAAGGGTGTGACATATATAGAGCATTTGGTTTCCTTTTAATAAACATGAGAATGGTATTTATAGTCGCAAGGCCGGAGTGTGGACGACCTCACTCTCTGTGAACCAGATGTTGGCCCAGCTGCGAGCTACCCTCCAACCTGTTGCATAGTGGTCGAATGGACTCCCTTCTCACATGCTATGTTACGTAAGAATACAGCCTGCGCTCTCAAGCTTTTAAATGTCTACAAGACAACTCACATTATTTACACAAATCTTTCAAGTACTTTGCTCACACCCTATTGGATCATTATGTTAATTTCTTAAACTTGTTAACTTCAATCCAAATGTTTAATTAGCTCTTAAATGTTTATAACAAAATCACATAAATTATTTATAACAATTAGAAATTGTTTATAATATTTGTTAAAGACAATAAAAATATTTTATACACGCCTTTAACATCACTCTCGTTCCACATTATTTTCAAAAGTATTTACAGCAATTATTTACAATAGTAACATTTAAATTTGTTTAAATTATTAATTTAATAAATACATTAACCACATGTTCATTCGGTTGGTAATTTTCATAATCGTGTTTAATATAATCGACCAATGAAGGTTAGTTATACATGTTAATGTCACAATCTGGTTTAATAAAGGTTTTAATAATGATTTGTGACGGCAACCTTCATTCAAAATCTTATCGCGAATTCTTTCAAAACTCGTGTTAATTATAACAGTAAATCACTTGATTTATTTTCAACGAACTATGACAATCTTACTCCAGCGGAAAATCCTTCGCTAACAAGTTAATGCACAAACTGCATTAAAAAAAATATGCCCAAAATCATCATATATTAATCTATATGGCATTCAACTTCCACATGACTTACAAAACTTCCACAAATAATTCTTTAACATTTATTCCTGTGGGAACTTCCTTCATATTCAAGGGCATTATATCTCAGCGACTTTCAACACGCGCTGCACTAGCGATTATACATTTATAGTTCCACTTAAAAATTTTTATAATCATTACTTGTTTCAAAACTGTTTTTCTATAACCTTCGTGGATTTCATTCATGAACCGAAATGAAGTCAAAACTTGCCAATCACAAACAAATTTAATAGTGAATACGCTTATATACGCCTGTCTGGTCTATCAAAATTTAAGATTAACATCTTAAAAGAAATTGTAGTATAAAAATACTATCTTCAAATAAAGTGCGACTAAAATGCAAAGTAGTCGAATAGAATCCAATTAGACTGGGGAATGCAAACATCGTTATATAAATCTCTAATTGAGAAAAACTCCTAACAAAAGTTCTTGACTTTAATGCATTCAATAATTCAATATTAAAGTTACTCTTTCACAAAAGTGTCTATAATGCAATGTTCATTCATAACTGACGATAAATGTCTGTGTTGCAATCAATTCAAATAACGACTAGTATTTCCAAGATCGTCGACAACGTAAGAGATTTTAACGCTCTAAAATCATTTAAATGCTCTTCCTTCTTGATGATGACAGAAAATTGGTCAAAGTAATTAAACTGGGGTAGAATTACTTTAATAAAATGACACGCTGTCTGAATTTAAATCTGCCATAAAAATCATTAACTTACAGTCAAATCGTGACTACAAAAAAAATATTAATTACTGAAAATTCTAAATATCAGTCTCAACTGATTCAAAATCGTTAACTATGCCCATGACATAACAATGTCTTAATAAATCGTCGAAAAATGCAAAACTCATCAAGGTGTACTGAGAATAAGAATCTCAACAAGAAAATAGGGCAAAAACATGAGGATAAAAAATATGGGAAAAATGGTTGCTCAAACATCATTAGTAAACTCAAATACAATAAACGTTCACGACTACCTTATCTGCCGATTGACGTTCCAGAGGAAAATTCCCCAAAGAAGACTGCTGATGGATCCATTTCACCACGTTAAAGCTGAGCTCCATCCTCGAAATAGGAAATAGCACCCTCAGAGAATCGAACTGCTTCCTTCTCCGTGAATCGCTCTGCTCCTCGAAGACGAATAGACATCCCTCCGGCAATAATCTTCTTTGTGAGTCGGGATATCCCTGACCTCTCTTGAAAAATTCCCTGAAGTTCCAATAGACAATCGCCATGAAGTTTTGTAGAAGTTTCCGAAGAAATTATTCATATTCAGAGTATGAAATTGTTTCTATGGCTGTTCGATGGTATTCAGCCTTTAATTACGAAACATGGGTGTAGATGGTATTCACCGCATGTTCGCTTGTGTGGAATAGCAATTAGCGAAGTTCCATGTCGCTATCTTACTCCGTTGAAGTATGTCCCAATTGCAATAAGCCCTTTAGCCTTGCATCTGCTCTTCGGTTGTAGTGTTAGAAGAACAAACGGCCGTATTAACTTGCTCCATTATACTGTATCGTTGTGTAACCAAGCAATCTGAAGTCTTTCTATTCCACTCGCAGCGTCAGCCGTTGCGTTGATTCTGGCTATACAAAAGTGCTTCTCTTGTGGCGAGATAATCACTTTAGTCAGTCGTATAAAACTGCTAATATCTTTCGAACTAATCGGTCGAAATTGTTCAGCTTTTCTCTATAACTGCATGTAGCACTGCACAATGCAATTAGCTTATCGGAGACCGCTAACTGTTCGAAGCTAAACTTGTAGAAGCTTTCTAAGGTCCGTTTCAACTTCACCTAGTTTGACTTGGATCTCGTTAATATAGTGGCCTCGCCACGCGTTATAAAGTCGATTCTTTTCACTGATGTTCACTTCGACGTCTCACTATAATGAATGTATAAGAAAAGAACTTTCACAAATAGACTTCGATGATCTGAGAATGAGATCTCAGAATGATCAGAGCACGAAAGAGACTCCTCTCTTCTGCGCAAGCCCTTTTATTAACTTCACGAGGGGCGTTTCCATCCCTTCCAAAGCGTGATACTACGTCATCGCTAAAAGTTCCAACTTCGTTAATACATGACGGATTTTCAAAATTCAAGAACTGAAAATAAATTTCACCAAAATTCCAAATCAATGCTTTTACTGCAAATGGATTTCCACAATTCTGCATTCCAAAAGTAATAAAAATACCATAGTTTTAGCAATCTCCGTCTTCCTTTAAACTATCGTTCATTGGTTCATGCCTCTCCTCCAATAGCATAGTTTCTTCCTCAGCAGAATTCCTCGTTTCCTGCGACTGCGTCGTAAATCTTGGAACATTCTCGACTAAATGATGACGTCACTGAGAATCTCAGCTCAAGTAGCCTGCTGGCATAACATTTACGTCATCCGTGCTTACGTCATGACTACCCACGTCATAACTATGACAGCCATAACTTTCCTTATAATTTCAAATATAGCCACCGTGGTCTCTACATAATTCAATTAGTACTAAGCATCAATTGAATAATGTTAGTATTCTTAAGTATTAAAACGAAACAAGATGTTCAGTAAAGAACATATAGCCTACTTTCTCCTAAATGTATGAGTATAGTTATAACTCGTTGTTATTATCAAAGAGTATAATAGAACTATTCTTTGTTGAAGACCTTAGAAACGATTTACCTCTACCAAACGCCACAACCTAGATAAAAACTGCTACCATCATTGAAGAAAGAAAGATAAGAAGTATATCAAGAATGTTATGGATCTGGAGACATAATCGACCGGACTGGCGGCGTGGCTCAGCGGTAACGTTCTCGCTTGCTGGGCCCTAGGTTGCAGGTTCGTATCCTGGCGCAGTCAGCTGGCATTTGAGGGTGCACAAATGCGAGGGAGCCGTGTCAGTACATTTACTGGCACGTTAAAGATCCCCTTCGGGCCAAAATTCCGGCACCCCGGCGTCTCTAAAAGCAACAGTAGTTAAAAGGGATGTAAAACCAATAACATTATTATTATTATTATTACGACCTGCCGTGGGCAACATCCAACTTTGAGTTGAGGCATGTCTTTACACGTCTGGTTGTGCATGGCTTTCACAACCCTAATTGAATTAACAAATCTTTCCATGACCCTACAGAGACGTGTGTATACAAACTATGTGGATATTTTCGATAATATAATCCTAACAGAGCGAGTGCATTCTAGCGGCCAGAAGAAGAAACTTTTCAATAAAATCTGGAAGTTACCTTTTTGGCAGCTAGATGTCTCGAGTAAATCTGCTGGCGAATTATGTTTTAATTAAATATATATTGTACACCATAATGTGCACAATATAACGCTTAATAACATTTTCAAGTAACGCAAAATAGGCTGTTACAAACCCTTTAAAATAAAAAGTTAAAATGTATCGTAGTATCATCTTGTCATTCTTCAAATTCGATGCGCATAGAATGATAATGGTATAGTAATCAATGGATCCCCACGTAGACTAGTCGTGACATCTATTGGTGAAATATCGAACAATATAATCCTAACAGAGCGAGTGCATTCTAGCGGCCAGAAGAAGAAACTTTTCAATTAAATCTGGAAGTTACCTTTGTACCAAATTTCGTTCAATTTGCATTCACCGTGTTCGAATTGATAGGGGGGGACAGACATTCAGAGTACACACACTCACACACACACAGACACACACACACACACACACAGACTCACACACACACATACACACACACACACACATACACACACACAGACAGACACACTTTTTTCGCCCTGTGTTGATCTCATAAGTCTACTTTCATTTTTTGCAAAAATCGAAAGTAGGCTAAAAATATAAAACAATAACATAGAAAACAGTGATTTATAATATACAAGTAAAAAGTGACTGTCAGTTTGAAAGACTAGACTTTGTATCATTTTAAATGCTACAAATGCTGAAAAATGCTTGAATCTTGACATGTTAGAAAATTATCTGCATAATGCCCGTTGCTCACGGTAAAATGTTTCTTAAAATTTATTTTACAACTAATTTTATAAAAATTTGACGAAAGCAAGCTGTGTTGTTCACGGTAAAATTATTTTATAAAATCCGTGGATGTATCAGGATCGCCATCTACCGATAAACTTCTGAACCAAGAATCAGCTGTTCAACACACATTGGTTTGAGAGTATGGCTCCAACAAGCAAAGCAAACATTGCAAAAATTGCTGCTTTAGCTACAATTATATGTCGTACAGTGGTAAAAAGGAAGAAGAATGGAGGAAAGCAGTTTTAAAAAACTCCTAGATCTCGTTAGTCCCAAAATTATTCGACAGGACACTTAACATGAGGCAAGGTATTTCTCCTGAAATGAGACTGCAAGTGAGTTCGAAACCCGTTTATCTTCGCCTTCACATCAGCCTGGCTTGTGTTCGGTCGAATTTGTGAAACATATTCGGCGATTGAGATTTCCGCCTCCCTTCTTGCATTTCTATTGTGGTATATGGGCGTTTTAACCTCATACAAACACGGATATTTCTGGTACTCGTCCAGTAAAACACTAACAGCTTGGGAGCCCGTATCACACGACACTAGTTAGTATCAAAGCTTCTACCAGTACTGGTGTACACGCTGGTATAGACGCGTCTAGCACCGTGTGATATGTACCTTCCATGCTAGGTTCTGCCTTCCATAATAGCTTCCATACAACTCACGAAATTGAACAGGTGCCATTTTTCCTGGCAGTTTTCATGGAAGTTTGAGTACAACAACCAATCGGATTGTTTTTCTCGTTCAGGTAGTTATCCTAGGGGCAACATAAACAAGTAGATTTGTTATGTGGGTAGGCCTACGAATAAATACATCAGAATTAAACTATATTTTCTTTAAACGGCGTCTGTGTGATAAGCGCTAGCTATATCCAGTAAATACAGAACGTACCATATTATTATTCTGGGATAAATATTTAACTATTTAAATTCTAATAGTTATCACGAATGGTATCCGTCCATGGTTACAGTATTTAGGGAAAATAAAAATTTTAAATGGGAGAAAACGCAAAACAAAGTTGAAATATTGCTGTACGACGTAAGGAGGAAATTATAAAATAATTAAAAGGAAGTAAAAATATCCGCCCCTGGTTAGCCTTGAACCCGGGATCTTCTGATCAGCAAGCGAGCGCGATACCACCAGCACACTTTTCCAACTGACGATACAGCAATTTGTTGCACTCCTTATCAGCGCGTATGGTTAGATATCCAATTGTTACAATTATATCTTAAATATTGACTGGAATTAATTCATTCAGTACCACGCACATTTTCAAATGTACTTAAAGCAAGTTTCATGACCGCTTTGCGTTAATAATGCGAATCGACTGTAAATTTTACCCCCAAACGACAACCGTCCTCCATGTTTTATTTTCGAAGAGCTTGTTTACAAGCGAGCTTCACAATCTTCTCACCACGTGGCGCCAGCATCATCTTCATGTCAGCTTCCCTGATTGGTTCGTTTCGTAAAATTAATTTTACGGAATAGAACATGTCCTATTTTATGAAACGTTTTATCAAAGGTTTTATAAAACTTGAATTTGACCGTGAGCAACATAAATTTTATAAAATTAAATTATTGTACAATAAATTTGAAGGAAAATTTTACCGTGAGCAACGGGCATAATACTTATCTTGCTTTAAATACTTTACCTTGCTTCAAATTACTCGCAAATGGCAAGTGCAAACCAAAGGCAAAGCAAGGTCAAGCGCGCGGGATGCCGCACGCTCACCAGAGCGAACGGGGACGTGCCCCTTCCACCCAGTCTAAAAACACTTATAGTGGGCGATGTATTGAAGATAGAGATATGCTCTCGCGGACTTTTTGTAGAACTTTTCATGCTGACCAATTCTTACGCTCATAGTATATTGATATTTTTAACGGTTTGCCCACCGTAAGCTTAAGAAGCGCACGGACGCCAAATTTGTTTTCGACTTTTTTTACTGTAATCGTTACTGCTTGGCTTCCTTTGATCATATATAAATTATTTTCTACAGAATCTTTCCTCGAGATATCCTTTACAGAATGGTGAAATCCGCATCAAAATCCATCCAGTGGTTCACGAGTTTACCTGTGATATCCAAGAATTGGGGATTTTTGTCTTATACTAACGAAGTAGAGATTGTCGGGAACACATGCACCAAGCGGTACTATGACCTCACACACCTCACTGCATCTGGGTACATTTCGTCCCGTCACCGTAACATAACGCCGGACCCCAGCGTAACGACGAAGTCGACAAGATGATTTAAAATGATAAAACCACACACACTCCTGTGCTTGCTGACTGAATTCTAAAGTCAATATTCCTCCAACCTATGTATAGCACATTCAAAAGCAAAGCAACATAAAGGAACACTCAAGTGTTAGTAGTATTAACAACCAAGCCCATTTTACCATAGCAACAGGCTCTTATCGAATAGGAATAATCGATTGTTCAGCGACAGTGGCGCTGTCACGTGGAACTCTTCTCTTGTTGGTAAAACTGAAGGATCTAGGTTTGGAGTAGGTCCTCCGGGACCTGAAACAAGGCACCATCCAAGCATTTTCCAGGAGAGTATGTGTGAACATCTGGGAACAATCTCACTCTCAGGATGACCGCTGTATGCGCCGGAATTGAACAGTCCGTCTCCCGTGCTCTCAGCTTCAAGACCGGCTGAAAACCCTCCGATAACTGTACTTGAACTATTGGGTGACTGCTATATTTATTGCGACCTTCTGTAATATTTACAAAACAGTAAACAAACTAGATTCACGGTCATGATAACAGACAATGGGAAATCAGGACGAAATGAATGTCATGGCTGAAAAATATTGGTTGAAAGAACTTGATAATAATTGTTGTCGATTATCATCATCATCATCATCTTCATTTCCCGTTTCCAGCTTCGAGGGTCGGGTTGTGAATTAAGGACCTCCAACGTTTCCTGTCTCTCCACCACTCCTCTCCTGTTTTTAGTACTTCTTCAGGTTTTCCTCCTCTCTTCTCTACACACTCCCACACTGTATCTGCCCATCTATTTCGGGGCCTTCCTCGTGGTCTCTTCCCTGTCATCTTTTCACAGAAAGTTTTCTTTGGTACTCTCTCCTCTCCCATTCTCATCATATGTCCATACCACTAGAACTTTGTTGTTTCTATCCTGTCCTGCAGCTTCAAGATTCCTGTCCTTTTTCTAATCTCTTCATTTCTAACTCTATCTCTTCTGGTGTTGCCCTCTATACCTCTTAGGAATTTCATCTCCGTGGCTTGTATTCTACTCTCCTCTCTTTTTGTAGTAGTCCACGCTCCAGCTGCATATGATAGTATGGGTCTGTAGTAGGTTGATTAGTAATGCTATAATTGAAATCGCAAATGACCATGTCAGTATTGAACTGAACATTACTTGGTGCCAAACAAAGGTCAAAATAATATTGTGCCTCGTTATTTAATGCCTAAATAAAAAAAACTTTACGAGCCATACAGTAGTCGCAGGTGATGTGTAACATCTGACATAGAAGAAACCTTACGTGAAATTGTTGATACACCGGTATTTTTTATAATATTATTGGCACAAATAGTATCTATTGTAAAAGGGAGTGTTTTACATATATTGTAGTTTATAATACGGAACTCATTTTATTAGATGATTTGTAGCTTCCACCAGCACTAGCCTATGGATCTCACTGAATGACAGAATATACCAACAAAAGTTTGGTGCTTTTCAGTCGGTCAACATGAACGTACCCAAAAGAGCTGGGTTGTGCCCTATTCCTGAAATAAATTACTTGATATTAATAAATACACTAGGATGACTAGTTTCGATCGTCAAGCGATCATCATCAGATCCATTACACTTAGGCTATTACATCTATGTTTGAGAATACAGGTGAACAATATTTACAATATGTACAATTATTTAGTTGCAGTATTGGTAATGCAACTGTCGGTGTATGCTAAATGTAGTATATCTAATGTTAGGCGAAAAGCTGAAATGGTGATAGAAATCCAGAGTTTGTCTGTTTGGGGTGATTATATGGTTGTAAAAAATCAACTATGGTTATACTGTAATATTACAGGCTGATACTTATCCGGTTGTCTTCCTGGCTGGCACTTCGAGCAGTTTCATATTCACTCTAGCACCAGTTCAGGATTAGGGCATAAACCAGCTCTTTTTTGGGTACATTCGTGTTGACCGACTGAAAAACGCCAAACTTTTGTTTACTTAGACAACACTGAAAAATGGCATCAAACTCCAAACGATTATACCAAAATATGGTAAATTGGAAAAACCACGTTCTCAGGATGGATAACAACAGACTACCGAAGATTGCCTTTGAATATCATCCTACTGGAAGAAGAGACGTTGGTCGTGCTAGATTTGATTTGATTTGATTTTTTTGATTTATTTTCACTGCTACACTTAGAGCTTAAGAGCTCCTTTACAGTAGCGCCCTACATAAAATAAGGTTTGGGCTTATAAAAATAAAACATTTCACCTACATTACGATATAAATAATCATAGTCTAACAATTATAGTAACAAAAATATAGTAACAATACAATAATAATAATATTACTAATGATAATGGAAAAATTATATACAAAAGAGTGAGAGTGCATACAGACTATCAGCCCGGAAAACAAACACCATATACTGTACAAGAAGAGCTATTGAAGTAGACAGGTTGTCAGCTATTGTCCTTGTGTTATAATTGAACTTTAAAAAAGTATTTTAACATAATTGAGTAATCAAATGTGAGAGGTATACTGCTCCAAGAAGCGGGATGAAAGATGTCTCTTGAAAGCTGCAGTGCTTGCAATGTTGACGAACTTATATAAATCGAAGGTGTTGAAGAGGCGTGAGGCGGTGCAAACAAAATATTTATTGAACTTCATGGTTCGGTGTATAGGAATCTGGAGTGTTAATTTTGTGTATCTATTTTCTCGATTATGAACAGAATGCAGAAAGAGAAGACATGAAGATTGAAGTCGGAACAGGCTAACAGCCTAAACCATGAAGAGCAAGTAAGTAAGTAAGCATTGAAGCGAGTCTGGGCAAGGACACTTCAGGCCCTTACTTACCATTGATATTTCTCGTCAAGATTTTGAAGCGACGAAAGCATGGTACATACGCACACACGCATAGGCGTTAGTTGACCTTGTATGCATGAGAGAACAACCAGTCGACTTGTTCTACATTGTGAAAAGCTTACTGGTTGGTTGGTTCCTTAGTTTAGGGGCTGCCACAACGCGGTCATGTAGCGCCGTGTACTTTTGGTGTGTATAGAATCTGTCTGATAACCGGTGTTAATTGTGATGGCTGTATTAGTGTGTGTTATCTGTTTTTAATTCAAGTAAGGACTGCAGACGATAATTTCAAGTTGAATTCAACTATCAGCACGGATATCTACAAACATTGTGCTGTCAATGGCAAATATATATTTTGCATTCTATAGTTCAGAATGTCTGATACGGTACAAGAAATAGAGATAGAGAAGAGAGAAAGAACAAGAAGTTCCATGACGAACTTAAGAGCCTACTTTTCTTAAAATTAAGATTCATGCCAATGATTAATCTACAGTATATGAACCTATCTAGAATAATGACGAAATTAAGTTGGTAAAATCGAAATGTCTAATTAGTTCGAAACATACCTGGTATAATGAGCCTAACAGAGCACTACAGTTGGCAGCCCTGATGACTGAATATATCCTTAGTTCCATCTCTTAAGGTACAGAATACACAATTTGGTTCAAGTCCAATGGATGTTACATGCAGTTAGGCATTGGATCTGTCAGCCCGCGTAAGAGCAAGTTGGCAACAACGTCATGCGTGTGCTGGTCAGAAATAATCTGAAATATTGTGATATCTTGTTGTGCCAATTTTGGATGAAATCCATTTGTTAGTATAGAAGTTACATGTATTTTATAATTGGACCTATCAGCAGGTATAGAATCATGTTGGCAGCACTGACATATTTTATTTACTCCATATTAACCTACAGTAGATTGTCGGATGCTATACGTGTGCGAAGTATAGAGCTGTTGGCTTGCATACTTTCTGATATATTGATATTAGGATAAAAACATATAGACAGCATTTATTAACAGTTGGCAGCCCTGATTACTCTTAAGAATACGCATAGACATATCTGTTATACTACATATAGAACATACGAAATTTGGTTGATATCCAACTGAGAGTATAGAAGCTACATGCATTTAAAAATTGGTCCTATCAGCAGGCTTGGAATCATGTTGGTAGAACTGACGTATATAAGTTACTCCTAATTAATCTAAAATGCCAGGAACTATACGTGTGCATAGATTAAAGCTGTCGGTTTGCATACTTTCTGATATATTGGTATTTGGATTTAAAAAAATAGAGAGAGCAATTATTAACAGTTGGCAGCCCTTGTGGCTCTTTAGAATACGCTCAGTCATATCTGTTTATGTAACGATATTACATACAAAATTTGGTTGAAATCCAATTGATAGTGTA
Organism: Meconema thalassinum; assembly: GCA_946902985.2. NCBI lineage: Eukaryota > Metazoa > Arthropoda > Insecta > Orthoptera > Tettigoniidae > Meconema > Meconema thalassinum. The sequence goes on from OX336395.1 coordinate 182,951,693, forward strand.
GAAGTTATATGCATTTAAAAATTGGACCTATCAGAAAGCTTACAATTATTTTGGCAACATTGTCATGTATGGCCACCTGGAAATTAAACTAAAATAGTATTATCTACATGTGTGCCAATTTTGGAATAGCTCCCTTGCATATCTTCTAAGATATCCAACATGGAGCTCAAATTTCTAGTGCGTTTTTTCAGCGGTTGGTAGCACTGACGTCATTTTCAAATATGGGCTTGAGATATTCCTGTATAAATCTTTACTCATAGTAAATTTGGTTTCGATTGCTGCAGTCGTTTAGGAGTTGATAGGGGGGGGACACACACACAGCCAGACAGACAGAAGGACAGACAGACACACATTTTCCCGGATCGATCTCATAAGTCTACTTCTTCCTAATTTTTGCAAAATGTGAAAAGTAGGCTAAAAATATTGAGGAAGGTCTTAGGATCCGAAAAAAGAAACGATGGCTTCTGTGGCGTAGTCGGTAGCAGGCTGAACTCCTATGCCCAAGATCGCGAGTCAAACCTGGCCGAAGTCGTTGGATTCTTAAGAGCGTTAAATCCTCCAGTATGCCTTCCTTCGGAGAGGAAGTAAAGCCGGGGGGGCCCATGTCACTAATTGGTAGTGTGTAGCTAAATTTGGTTGGTTGGTTCCTCAGTTTAGGGGTTGAGACAACGCGGTCATGTAGCCCCGTGTACTTTGGGTGTGTGTAGAATCTGTCTGATAACCGCTGTTAATTGTGATGACTGTATTAGTGTGTGTTATCTGTTTTCAATTCAAGTAAGCACTGCAGACGATAATTTCAAGTAGTTCCTTCTTCCGCTACCAAATGCTACCATCCACGACACCTAGCTGTGAACTTGGCTACTACTAGGTGCCATCGCAACCAGCGTCTGGTGACGAACGTTGAAAGTTACGAGCATTAATCAAACCTAGCCTGCAAATTTTTCTTCACACAAGTTTAGTTAGTGGAAGGTTCTTTTACATGTCATAAATCTATGACATGGTCCTGACGGCTTTACTTCCCCTCTGAAGGAAGGCATACTGAGGGATTTTTAACGCTCTTAAAAGTAGCTAAATTTATTGGTGATTTGGTTTAGACGCGCTCTATCAAGTTCAAAGTTCGCCGCTGGGTGTTGACAGTGGTGTCGGGTAGCCAAAGTTGGAACTAGTTGAAATTTAACTTTCATTCATCCTCATTCATTTCATTTCTCGTTAACTCCTCTCGTGAGGTTGGCCTCAGGAAGGGCATCCGGCCGTAGAAAGGATCAGCCACCTGGAATTTTATCGCATCTCATCCCCAACCCCGTTGCACAGTGGGTCAAAATCGAAATCTAAGAGGACAAAATTATTTCTTTTCATTATTAAAAAATCAAAATGTATTACTTCTACAGCATTCTCATATAATTGCCGCTCACTATTCTGGGATATAAATGCATCTTAGTGTAAATCTGTCACCACTGTTCGAGCAGTCTGAATTGGAGGGTGAATGTAAGTGGCTGTAGTTTGGTTGTCTTTGTGGTTCGAGTGATGCTTTAAGATGGAACATGCAGCTGAAGGTATGATCTTTGTAACGTGTTTCAGTTATTAATGGGCGTAATTGCTACGTAATTTTAGCTATATTTGCATTATATAATATTTAGCTATTATTTTTAAAATTATAATTTCACTTAGATATTTAGTATGTCGCGTCACTCTGCGTCACTTTCTACTTAATGTTAAATGTAGATAAAGTCTTGTAGTTTACGCCTGTTATAAGATTTTTTGCATCTTTTTGCAACTTACTTAGTTATTTTACGTTTTAGAAGATGCCGTGCAAGCAGCTCTCTCACGTTTACAATTGTTGGAAGCACTGGGTTCGACGATTATGTCAAAAGTGGAACTTTGTGACTTTGTTAAAAGTAATTTTTGGGTAGAAAATTGTTCTGAAGAGATACTGAATACTCTATCCAACTTCTAGTCACAGACAATTTCTTGCTTAGTTAAAAGTCTTAACTGATGTTTATTATGAAGTAAACAAACCATATACGTTGCTTTCACTCTAAATTCATGATAAAAACGTAAAATTAATTTTGTCCCACTAGATCTCGACTTCCATCCACTGTGCGTTGGAAACTAGATTAATAAGCGGCAGACATAGTACAGCCATCACATTAGCACAGGTTATCAGACAATTTCCACATCCACGGGATTACATGACCACAATATTGCAAAGCCCCTACAAGAAGCAACAACAACAGAAATGTTTCCTGACGGTATTTCTGCCAGATTAGATGGAGGTGGCTTTCATACATGCAGCAATGACCCTGATGCTAATCGTAGATATCATTTTAAGAACCCTTTGTGCCACGAGATTTACTGTTCTTCTCCCATGGGCATGTACAGCGATGAGGAAAATTATTACATCACCTTATACGCTTGATCGTTTTACTCTAATCGAAATAATTACGATAAATTAGATTACTCTCCTTCACTTTATATCTGCAATCAATTACCATTATTAGCCTATTTTCAATTTTGAAAAAGTAGGCTTATGAGTTCACCTTTTGTCCGTGTGTGTGTGCGTGTGTGTGTGTGTGTGTGTGAGGTGTGTGTGTGTCCCCCCCTAATAAAATCTAAACGGCTGGAGCGATTTCAATGAAACTCGGTAAGTTCATAGCACTATTTTCGGCAACCTCGACCGTGCCCTTCAAATTTTTTTACGTCTCACCAATCCAACATGGCGGCTGTGCGAAGTATTTCATTAGCATTCAATATCTCCGAAACTATTACCGATATCGCCCTGAAATTGTGTACGGTGATAAAGGGCACTACTAGAAGCTCACCTATGAGACTTTCAAAAACCTGGTGACTACAAAACCAACATGGCGGTCAAGCGAAATTGAGACTTTTAAATAGACATTTCTCGCGATTTAACTATCCAAACGTAATGAAACTTGGTACAGCAAATGTTTATACACATTGTAATGCACTGGAGTCTAATTTAGTTCAATTGTTTACATAACCTCAAAATGGCGGCTGTGCGAAATATTTCACTGACTTTCTATATCTCCGAAACTATTACAGATATCATCATGCAATTTTGTACGGGGATAAAGGATACTGATACAAGTTTACCTATGTATATTTCATAAACCTGTAAAGTACAAAACGAACATGGTGACCAAGCGAATTTGAAATATTGTAATAGACTTTTCTCGTGATTTATCTCTCTGAGAGCAGTGAAATGTGGTACAGTAAATGATTTTGCAGTTTGTAATGCACTGCCATCTAATTTAATTCAATTGTTTACATAACCTCAAGATGGCGCCTGTGCGAAATTTTAAAATTAAGTTTTTATTCTTGTGTCGTAATCATGCGATCGAAGTGAAAGTTTGAATAATGAACCTAGGCAATAATTGTCCTTGAATGGTACATAACTCTATGGCCTATACATATAACAATCCTAAATGGCGAGCTTCCGAAATATTTAGACGGTTCTCAATATCTATGAATCTTTTACAGCAACCAAACTGAATTTTTTTATGTTCATAGGGATTATGAACATATGTTAACCTATAGGACTTTCAGTGACCTGGTGAGCACAAATCCAACATGGCGGCGACGCAAAGTATAAATATTTAAATGGACGTTTCTCGCGAATTAACTATCCGAGTGCCGTGAAACGTTGCACGTTAAATGCTTGTACAACTGTTGATCCACTGGCATGTAATTTATTTCAATTGTTTGCATAATCACAAGATGGCTGGTGTGCGTAATTTTAAAACCTCGTTTTTACTTCTTGTGTTCTAATCATGCGATTGAAGTTTGAATACCACACGTACACAATAATATTAATGTAATAGTACAAAAATAAAAATCCATCCTGGCGACCATATGAAATATTTAGACGGTTCTCAATATCTACGAATCTGTTACAGCAATTAAACTGAAATTTTGTATGTTGATAGAGACAATTAACATGAGCAGGATATATGAAAGGCCGGCCCCGTGGTGTTGGGGTAGCACGCCTGCCTCTCACCCGGAGGCCCCGGGTTCGATCCCCGGCTCCATCAGGGATTTTAAAACTGACGTGAGGGTTGGAACGGGGTGCACTCAACCTCATGAGGACAATTGCGTAGCTGTCTGACAGTGTGACAGTGCCGCGGTCACGAAAACCAAGAGTATCGGCCGAGGGGACCCGACGCGCTGACCACGCGTCACCCCCCAAACCTGCAGGCCAATTGGCTGGGCAGCGGTCACTTGGTAAGCCTAGGCCCTTCAAGGGCTGTAGTGCCACGGGGTTAGGTTAGTTAGGATATATGAAAATAGGCTGTATAGTTCTTCACGGAACTACATGTTTTTAGTCAGGATTTTCATTTAGATACGTTAAACAGACGAGATCAAACTATTAGAAGTAGAAGAAGAATCATTCAATATCCCAAAGTTATTATCCAATGCAACTGACCACGTTGGCAAAGAGCGAGAATGCGCTTACCTCGTGCATCGGTGGCATCGGGAGAGCGTAGGTTCGTATCCCATCTCAGCCGTCCCGAAAATAGTATTCGTAGTTTCCTATTTTCACAGTATATTAAACAGAATTTTTAATATTTTGGAAGATTAGTCTATGATTACTGCCTCAGTCTCCGTGGCGTAAGCGGCAGCACGCCGGCCTCTCACCGCTGGTGCGTGGTTCAAATCCCGGTCACTCCATTTGAGATTTGTGCTGGACAAAGCGGATGCAGACAGTTTTTCTCCGGATACTCCGGTTTTCCCTGTCACAAATTTCATTCCAGCAATACTCTCCACTGTCATTTTATTTCATCTGTCATTCATTTTAGCATTGCCCCAGGGGAGTGGGACAGGCTTCGGCAGCCGGCATAGTTCGTATCCTCGCCGCTAGATGGGGCTTCATTCATTCCATTTCCTGTCCCGGTCGGTCGACTGGAAGCAGGCTGTGGATTTTTCAGTCTAAGATTTCTGGAGATTTTTTTATAGTAAATATTTTTTTCCGATAGACCTACACATTTTTGTTTCATAGAAAGTTAATGTTGGATTCATGATCTTGGTTTAATATTTTTATTTTTATTTTTATTTTTATTTTTATTTTTATTTTTATTTTTATTTTTATTTTTATTTTTATTTTTATTTTTATTTTTGTTTTTATTCTTGTTTTTATTTTTATTTTAATTTTAATTTTAATTTTAATTTTAATTTTAATTTTAATTTTAATTTTTATTTTTATTTTTATTTTTATTTTTATTTTTATTTTTATTTTTATTTTTATTTTTATTTTTATTTTTATTTTTATTTTTATTTTTATTTTTATTTTTATTTTTATTTTTATTTTTATTTTTATTTTTATTTTTATTTTTATTTTTATTTTTATTTTTATTTTTATTTTTATTTTTATTTTTATTTTTATTTTAACTGAAGAATTATAATAAACTATTTATTACCTTAAGTCAATATATTGTACAGGTTTCGATCACATTGTGACCTTCCTCAGCGTAGTAGACTATAGGACAAGTAAATGTGCAATAACATACACTTAATAAAATTTTGCCATAACAGAGGATACTAAAAATATTTTTGTTCAAAAAGCTCACAAAGTAAAATTTCAAAACAAAAAAAAATCTCTTACAAATTGTTTTACGAAAAACATGAAAAGGTAATAAATAGTTTATTATAATTAATACGTCAATAAGGAATCGGGCTATCACGGTAATTTCTATGTCTATTTATAATAATATTTATAATATTTTTAAGAAAGTTACAAGATAACTAAAACTGGTATTATATTAGAATTAGTTTCAATATATTATTGACTTTAAGGTGGATCATTATTTACTTACCTATTCATAGCTTGCCACGGTGGGTGAGTGGTTATCGTGTCGGACTACCAAACCAAGCTTGCAGGTTCGCTCCTGGCCATGGTAAGTGATTTTTGAAAGGCGACAAAAATCTCGGCACGCATATCATACGTTGTTGGCATGTTAAAGAACCCCTTTTAATTCAGTAGGCCGTGTTCATAATGGCAAAATTAATCTCGGGATTTTTCCGCCAACACAAAGTTCCTCCTTTCTCTACTAGAAAGTGCTATAGTGTCAAGGAGCTAAGAGATCTAACCTCCTTGACTTTCATAGCGCTCCAAGAAACAATAAAATTCGACATGCAAGCTGCCCGCTGGGCGTAAAGTAACAAAGCTTGTACCCGGCTCTCGAGGTCATACGATATTCTTATTCTTATTTATTTATTTACATTGTTTAGACCCAAAGGATCACATTAAACAAATTATGGTATGATCTTTTTCCAGAACTCCTTCATCGTCTCACTGTGTCGAACTCAACGTTCCTCCGTCCATCCTTTCCCTGGTCTGCTTGGTCGATCTTAATGTGTGACTTCCCAACTGTGGATCTAATGTCGGAATGTAATTTGATCGTCTATGTCTATTGGTGTGATTTTGGCACTTTCGAGATCAATTTGGACTTGGGTAACCCAGACTGTTGTCACTTAAAATTTCTGTAAGTAAGTCGTCATACAGTCTCACAATGTGACCGTAGAATCTCAGTCGTCTCTTGCGGAAATCTGTTTCGATGTAGGAGTATCTCTCTGTGACTGTGTGTGATTGCAGACGATACCCATCATCTGTGAGTTTAGGGCCCAATAGTTTCCGGATGATTTTTCTCTCAGCCTTCTTGATGTTCTCAAGATCTCCTTTGTAGTTGAGGTTTAGGGTCTGACTGGCGTAAAGTGTCTCAGGTTTGATGACAGTCGTGTAGTGTTGAATTTTGGTGTTGATGCTCATGCATCTCTTGTTGTAAATATTCGCAACATTATTATTAGTAGTAGTAGTAGTAGTATTATTACCACCTATTCATATGTATAAATGTCAATTTATTGTATAAGTCAATTCGGACAAATTACATGAAATTGATGAATTTCGAATCAATACAGTGATGTATGAGATGTACTATACTCTACTGCAACGGAGACCTGGAGAGTGACAAGAAGAGAGGAGACTAAAGCGACTTCGGTGGCGTAGTTGGTAGCATGATGAGCTTCTATGCCCAAGGTCGCGGGTTGAAACCCAGCTGAAGTCGTTGTTTTATTAAGAACGTTAAAAATCCCTCAGTATGCTTTTCTTCCGAGGGGAAGTCAAACCATCGCGGTGTTCCCATGTCATAGATTTATGGCATGTAAAAGAACCTTCCACTAATTACATTTGTGTGAAGCTAATTTATAGGTTAGATATGACTAACGCTCTTAACTTCCAACGTTCGTCACCAGTAGCCGACTGGGGTGGTATTTAGTAACCAAGTACAGAACTAGTTGTCGTTGACGGAGGTGTTTGGTAGCAAAAGTAGGAACTACTTGAAAATTGAATATATTCAGTCCTTACTTGAATTAAAAACATATAACAGACACTAACACAGCCATCACAATTAACACCGGTTATCAGACAGATTCTACACGCACCCAAAGTACACGGGGCTACATGACCGCGTTGTCGCAGCCCTTAAACTGAGGAACCAAACTGCCAGAGGAGTAAACTTCAGGCTAGTGAAATGAAGTTTTTACGAAATAGGACAGGTAAAACAAGAAGAAATAAAGTGAGGAATGACGAAGTTAGGACGGTCATTGGAGTAGAAAAGTTGAATGACGGAATTGAGAGGAGCAGAATGAAATGGTTTGGACATGTCAAACGAAGATGGAAGAATGCCGAAACACACGTTGGAGACTACGTGGGAAGGAACAGGAAGACTTCGAGCACGATGGATTGACTTGATTAAGTCTAGCATAAATAGACGGGAGATGGACTGGAACAGACCTCTGGAAGAAGAAGAAGAAGAAGAAGAAGAATAAGGGTGGAGAGACAGATGATCCAGCTTTAAGGGAACCGGGTAGTGTAGATTAGCCAACAATGCAACTGTTTAATTAAAGCTTTGTTTTTAGATAACCAAGAAAACTAGAAACGTGAGATTTTGACAAATTATCAGCTACATCTTATGGCAGTCTATTGATAGTGAATTATAGAAATTGAAAACATAATTGAAAAAATAATGAACATTTGAAAATTCTGAAAATTTTGGAAGAGAAGGCTACTTGTATTTTGGTACCTTTTCCTTTGGTGTTAAAATAGATACAGTAAAACGTCGTTTATCCGGACTAATTGCGACCGAAAGTGTTCCGGATAACGATTTTTGCGGATAATCACACATGCGTTTATTTAATAGGAAGAAACATACTGAGTACATTATGGTGATAACCACCAAGCTCCTCATTTAGCAGCAACGCGTTTTCTCATAACAAAGATCCAGAAATGGAACCTTCCTTACTTCTTGTCTGAATAAACCATAAGTACGCCGCTTCTTCCAATTTTTCATTCGTTGCTGATCCTAAGGTTTTTCCCTTTTTAGACTCTTATTCACTATCTAACTTCGATGCATAATTCAGAATTTCACCTTTTCGGTTCTTCAAATCATAAATTGTGGATTTTCCAACAGTGTAAGTTTTCATCAGACACTGCACACTCTCACCCTTATCCAATTTATTATATTAATGATCACCTTCTTATCCATCGATAGGACATTGCGATTTCGTTTTTCCTTTTTCCCACTCGTAGAAGCCATTTTCACAACGTAATACAGTAATACACTCACATACTGTATAACACGTTGAGACATCAGAGAGTAAACAAACGGTAGGAGACAACCGAGACAACAATAATTGGAAACGAGAACCGACTCACTACTGTAGGCAGCGCGCACTTTCTCTTAACAGTAAGCACACGCTGCTCCATCTTTATTTTATTTTTATTTTTGCTCGTTCGGGTAATTGCCGTTCCGGTTGTTTGACGTCCGGATAAACGACGTTCTACGAATTGGGTGAAATCTGTACTTCGTAATCTAATGTTATTGATACAGCTTGTGATGAAAAGTTATTATTGTCAGGCAATTAGTTTCGGTTTTATGAATTTCTGATTTGGTCAATATCGTATAGCCTGTATTTGAGTTCTTCATTAATTCTTTTTCTTCTTATCTTGCTTTCGATTACTTCCATTTTTCTTCGTAGCTTTTGGTTTGTAAGCATCTATAACTTCAGAAAATTTCAACTTGATCAGGCATGTGGTTGCTGAGTAAAAGGTCCAGAATATCGAAAATTTTAAATCTTGAGAAAATTAAGGTTAAATATTCAGTCATTTCATGTAATTGACGTATGCATGGTTACATTAAAATAGCGGCCTCAGTGGTGTAGTTGCCTTGCATGCTGAGCTTCTATGCCCAAGATCACGGGTTCAAACCCGGCCGAAGTCGTCGGATTTTTTAAGAACGTTAAAAATCCCTTAGTATGTCTTCCTTCGGGGGGAAGTAAAGGCGGCGGTCCCATGCCAGAGATTTATGGCATGTTAAAGAACCTTCCACTAATTACACCTGTGTGAAGCTAAATTAATATAGGTTAAACATTTGACTTAGGTTCCTACGTTCGTCGTCAGGACTGCCGTGGCATCTGGTGACTAATTTCTGAACTAGTTGGTCGTTGACGGTGGTGTTTGGCGGAAAAAGTAGGAACTACTTGAAAATTGATCGTCTGCAGTCCTTACTTGAATTAAAATAGATAACACACACTTATATAGTCATCACAATTAACACCGGTTATCAGACAGAATCTATACACACCCAAAGTACACGGGGCTACATGACCACGTTGTCGCAGCCCCTAAACTGAGGAACCAACCAACCAACATTAAAATACTGTATCAATAATGACCTCAATTGTGGTTTCCATACCTATGTGTTATATATTGGTATAATCGGGAAAGAATGGAGATTTTTTTGAAAAAAAAAAATGCTATTTTCGGTCGTTCCCTCAAGGACACTGGGTTGACAATGGCTTATTTTACACAATTAAATGAGTAAATTTATAAACAAATTTATCATATTTCTAAACTAAACAAAGATCTAACCTTTCTAAGCCACCTGCTAATAATAAATATGAAATAGTATAGTCTGATGTACAGAGTGCTCAAATATACGGTCACAGAAAAGCAATTCTGGTATGGACATTTCTCAAGTTTATCAATTAATATGATAAAATTGGTCCGGTCAACTCAAACATAAAATGCCAATTTTATCATATTAATTGATAATTTATCTGCTCAAACGGAAATAACATCATATTCCCATTCGGGAATATTCATAACCTATTTGGATTGCCAAGGTAAGGTTTTTGTTTTATGAAAGGGAGCTTGACTTCCGTAGGACATTGGCATCTTTCGTGACGTCAATACTACTTGTATTTTGTGTCTTGCAATGGCCTTCTCAGTATGTGCTAGCCATGCGTATTGGTGAGGTGTGTCTGTACCAACTGACGAGCCCAACGGCACACTGGGGCGAAACGCTGGCACTTTATGTTTTAGTTGACCGGACCATCTCTCTATATATAAGAATGAAAGTTTGTCTGTTTTTTCGGAATTTCTACGGAAATTTGCGTTATTTACGCGTTTCAGACTGTTTTATGACGGATGCGCGCGAAAATAACATTTTTGTCTGTCCGTCTGTCTATCTGTCTGTATGTCTGTTTGTCTGTCTGTGAACAAAGTGGTTGTTCCCTTATAACTCGAGAGCGGCTGGGTGGATCAAAGTAAAATTTGGTACAGATATCCTTCAAAGGCACGACACTAATCATTGATGTAACTCTTCTCTGTACCTCTCATAAAAGGGGACCTACCCCCTTAAAATACTTGCTGAAATAGGCGTAGAAGGGCCCCCGAAAACCACATTTTAAGGCCCTAAAACCAACAGTTTTTGAGATATTCCCAGAAAATTAATTTCGTTTAATACAATAATGAAAGAAAGTAAGCCGTAACCATGGCAACAGAAACTCACAGGTCCATCTATTGCTGTTAGACGCAATACAATTCCATTTAATAGCATATTTTCATTTTAGGAAAAAAATAGGCTTATGAGATCACCTTTAGTCCGTGTGTCTGTGTGTACGTGTGTGTGTGTGTGATGGTGTGTGTGTGTGTCCCCCGAATAAATTCTAAACGGCTGGAGCAATTTTAATGATAAGATCATAGCAACATTCCGGCTGACCCCGACCGTGCCCTTCAAATTTTATTCTGTCTCACCAATCCAACATGGCGGCTGTGCGAAATATTTCACCAGCATTCAGTATCTCCGAAACTATTACCGATATCACCCTGAAAATTTGTACGGTTATAAAGGAAACTACTAAAAGTTCACCTATGAGACTTTCAAACACCTGGTAACCACAAAACCAACATGGCGGTCAAGCGAAGTTGAGACTTTTAAATAGACTTTTCTCACGGTTAACCATCCAAACGTAATGAAACATGTTACAGCAAATGTTTATACACATTGTAAAGCTTTGGCGTCTAATTTAGTTCAATTGTTTACATAACCTCAAAATGGCGGCTGTGCGAAATATTTCACTGGCATTCAATATCTCCGAAACTATTTATATCACCCTGAAATTTTGTACGGTGATAAAGGGCACCGCTACAAGTTTATCTATGTAACGATCAAAAACCTGTAGGGTACAAAACGAATATGGCGGCCAGGCGAATTTAAAATACTTTAATAGACTTTTCTCGTGATTTAACCATCTGACCGCAGTAAAATGTGGTACAGAAAACGATTATATATATTGTAATGCACTGGCACCTAATTCAGTTCAATTGTTTACATAACCTCAAGATGGCGGCTGTGCGAAATTTTTAAATTAAGTTTTTATTTCTTGTGTCATAATCATGCGATCAGTGAAAGTTTGAATAATGAAGCTACGCAATATTTTCCTTTAATGGTACATAACTCTATGGCCTATACATGTAACAATCCAAAATGAAGAGCATCCGAAATATTTTGACGGTTCTCAATATCTACGAATCTTTTACAGCAATCAAAATGAATTGTTTTATGTTCATAGAGAATATGAACATAAGTTCACCTATATGACTTTCAGTAACCTGATGAGCAAAAATCCAACATGGCGGTGACGCGAAATATAAATATTTAAATGGACGTTTCTCACGATTTAACCATCCGTTTGCAGTGAAACTTTGCACGTTAAATGCTTATACAAATGTTAATCCACTGGCATCTAATTTATTTCAATTGTTTTCATAACCACAAAATGGCAGCTGTGGGAAATTTTAAAATCTCGTTTTTACTTCTTTTGTCCATATCATGCGATTGAAGTCTGAATACCACACGTAAACAATAATCTTCATGTAATAGTATATAAATAATAATCCAACCTGGCGACCATCTGAAATATTTAGATGGTTCTCAATATCTACGAATCTATCGCAGTAATCAAGCTGACATTTAGTATGTTGATAGAGGCATACATGTGTAGGATATATGAAAATAGGCTGCTTAGTTCTTCACGGAACTACTTGTTACATTACTGAGATAGTTTGCAAATGCTATACGGTTATAATGGTACCAAATTAAGCTGTAAAATTCATCAATACATATAATGCGCTTAAGGGGGTCAAGGGGTACGCTAGAATTTTTTCACGCGATTCACATGTGCTGGTGTGGTACGGAAGGTCTATTATATCCCTATCCCTATATTGTTATATTATTATTATAATTATTATTATTACACTACGGAAAGGAAGACCCCAGAGGACTGAAAAAAGGGAATAATTGTCCCGATCTTCAAGAAAGGTAGTAGAACTATCGGGGAATAACACTGATGAGTCATTGTGCAAAGATGTTTGAGAAAGTTTTGGAAGGGAGAATTAGGACAAGGATAGAAGGAGGGATGAGGGAAGAACAACATGACTTCAGAGCAGGAAGGTCCACAGTGGATTTGATTTTTGCTGTAAGGCAGTTACAAGAACAGCACTATGAGTATGGAACAGATCTACTGATGGCCTTCCTGGACATCGAGAAAGCATATGACAGTGTATGCAGAAACAAAGTATGGAAGTCCCTGGAGGATAGAGGAGTAGAAAAATGGACTATAAGGAGGATAAAGGAGATATACAAGGGAAGCGTGAGCTGTGTGAAAATGGGAGGAGAGAAATCGGACTGGGTGGAACAGAGAAACGGCCTGAAACAAGGAAGTGCACTGGCACCGTTACTTTTCATTGTGGCGATGGATGACATAATGACCCGGGTGGCACAAGTAATTGGGGAAGGAAAGATGAAAGCAATGGTGTTAGCGGATGATGTGATGATTTGGGGAAACGAGGCGGAGGAGGTACAGGAACAGTTGGACGTGTGGGAAGGAATAATACAAGGATATGGGATGAAATTTAGCATAAATAAGAGTGAGATGGTGATCACAACAAGAAAGAAGGAAAGAACCACAACGGGAATAACAATTGGTGGCACAAGTAATTGGGGAAGGAAAGATGAAAGCAATGGTGTTAGCGGATGATTTGGCTAAACGAGGTGGAGGAGGTACAGGAACAGTTGGACGTGTGGGAAGGACAATTGGTGGGGAACAGCAGTGCCCGTCAGAGGAGCTATCAGGGTAGCCAACAGCCGAAACGACATCCCTAACACCTCCCTTGCCGGACCCATGTGCCATGAGGATTGGGTGAATTTCTTATAGGCCACAGCGGCACGAGAAATCCATGATCCAGAGGATCCGTGGTGACATGGTTGCTGAAAGGTCATAGACAGCCCATGAAAATACACCCCCTATAGCTAGACTGAGAAATTAAACTTCCAGACTTATGTAAAATTTGTAGAATTATTTATTTAAAATATTCAGACACCTAGCCTAGTTCGGAGGGTTTCTATCGGCTAATCCGCAAACTAATAAATAAATAAAAATAGAAGATCAGTACCCTAACTGTAAACTACTGTAAGCCCTCGCGAAAGATCTATCTGACAAAGTAAAGCAATAACAGCAACGCTGGGTAAATGGTACCGCAATAGTCTCTAAAACAAGTTAAAAAATAAGCTAATAACGGAATTTACATTTAACAGGGTAGCAATGGCAAATCTAAGTTAGGATGATACCATTTCCTCATTTACATTTATTTTTAAATCTAGCTAATTCCTAACAATTAATACAAAATTTACGGCGATGACGCCCGTAAAGCAAAAACAATTTAATACAAAATCTACATGACAAGCCGTCAAACAAAAACATTAAATTCCCTCTTATCATCTAAGTAAAGGGTAAACATAGGGTTATCATACACTTGAAATAAGAAAAACAAGACAATACACATTATTATTCCTGCCTCTGCCCTGGGTTACCGTTTGTAAACCAGTGTCATCTACGTGCATGTGATTTACGTTGGCGATTGCGTAGTGAAAACTACGTCTAACGTCGCATGAGGCTCACGCTCCACCAGCTACTGACTAAAGGTCGAGCAAGCACTCCGTCGATAAAAATGAGTGTCATCTGTCCTAGATTATTTCCACAAGAGAAGTGTGCAGAAAGCAAGTGCTAGCCATCTGGTCCAAAATGCAAGAAAATCAAGGTTAAATGCTATGAGTAGTTAATTATCATCAGGTGTATAATAATGACGTTACTGATTATTAGAATCGTTGGTTTAAATTATCGTTGGTTTATGACGAATAGGCTGACAATCCTGAATACCTTGGGCTCAGCAGTAGCAGTCTCGTGCGAGATCAATCTCTGCTATAAAACACCGTCAACTAGCTCTCTTGCTCGGACTTAACAATAACACAGGTTATTAGTGGCTCTCGGCTCACTTAATTTACCTCTGGGTAAGGCCTGGCATAAACATCAGTTACCTCCCAACAATAACACAGTCAACAGAATCGAAGTCTGGACACACATAAATATAACCTCTAAACAGGTGTCTCATCTAGCCTCTTAATTACCATAAATAAACGTGAAACGTGAAACGTGAAACGTGAAACGTGAAAACATTCTCAGATGGAGAAGAAAGATATTCGCTCTAGTAGCGATGCAAACACATGGCTCCTCGCCAGTCATCTGTAAGTAGCAAAACATATGATCATTACAAAATGGTGGCCTGGACATTGACCTATATATGAGACACATCATCTAAATGTTAGTTATGCTATAAGCATTGTCAAAGAGTCTGGAAAAGTTATGGTCTCACTGTGTGAGTGTGCTCTATTACACTGCATGCTGCGAACTGTTAACACCTGTCCATGATTCAATCTAGCCTCGCTACCCGCAATCATCTACACGGACAGCTTAGAAAATACACATCACTGAAGGCAGGCAGCTTTCATGCAGAAAGTCCTATTAGAAAACTGGCCTTGTTATCATGTCCCAGATATAATACAAATTTACACAAGCATTAGGCTTAAAATCACGCCTTAAAACTTCGCTCAAAGATATAGCATGTTTGAAAAGTCAAAGAAAAGAAAAACATAGATATTCCACTTAATCTGAACCTCTTTGAAACGTGCAGATATGTAAGTTCATAACTGATCTGTCTAAATATAATCAAAATAACAACTGTGTCGAAACACCGACACGAAATAAACATTATAAAGTCGCAAATCTTACAAGTTTGCCAATGATACGGCTTTCGTTGCTTGGTTCGATGCTAGATTGGACACAAACTGTAACACTCGGAATGTGTTCAAACTTGAACTGGATGGCTTCATAGCACATCTAAAATGAAAAATGACATAGTATTACAAAACTGATAGCTACAGTCGCCTATCCAACGATACGGACTGTTCTGACTAAATCAGTGGCGTGACAACATTTACTTGAAAGGGGTGTTACAAAAATAACACTGGGCCATGACGTCTGACCGTCATCCCATATAACTGTACAAGATCACCCACCTAGGGTTGAACAAACGTAGTAACAAGACTACTGTCACGCTTAGCAGGGGTAGAAATAACATCGTAGCGATGTCCCTCAGAATGCACCGTGATCGAAGAGAAATTCAATCACTACAGGTGACTAACAATCACTGAAAGTGAACTACAAGCATTAATTCTAACAATACAAAACCTACCTATGGCTTGTCAAGAAGTTCGGCTGATTCTACAATAAACTACAATAAACTACACTAAGCTACACCACAAAAGAACCTCACAAGGAATGAATATTTCGGACTCACAAGAAAGGATGTCTACATCTCGGTCGTTCCAACGACCCGAGGGATATAATAAGGCTTTGGTCTCCGGACAAGGGTTGTCCTATCTAAGCCTCCACATCGGCTCTATCCATCTCTACGGCCTTTATTCGTCCTCGTCGTTGTCGTGATGATATAACCAGACTCCTCCTCAAAGTCGTCATCTTCCTTGGATTAGCGGACGCTAAAGCCATGGTTCTTCCGTCATCGGCTGTAGTTCTCTGGTCCACTCCTTCACATTATGAGTCTTAACAGTTCATCTCCACAGGTAATGCGTAACAAGAATTGTCGTACACGTGGTCGTCAAAATATGACATCTTGAAATATGACTTTACCACTTTAAGGTACAATGAATAAGCGTAGCACAATTTCACAGAATCTAGCTTTAACGTGGCACTAAACTCACTGCTTCTACACGGCGCAGATGGTTTAAAGATTGGCCATGCACTGTTATCTGCTTCACTGATACAGATTTCACTTGCCCACAAATCACGTAGCATCGGCGTTGCGTTTCACTGAAAATAATCGCACTTGCGATTAAAGCAATATTTGTAGTTACGAGTGTTGAAATGATCCACTCGGTTATTAATTATTTCACTGGGAGTGATGTATTTATCGCCACTCGACGATGTCTAAGAATTACGTTCAAGCACGTGGCTGAGAATGTGGCGTTCCACGGTTATGATCACCTTTCCCAAAAATACACAGAATTCTTAGCACAAGCATTCTCCGGCTGCAATATTTAACAATATCATGCACTGTTCGAATTGAAATAAAGTGCGATGCACTAGGATTGCTTCCCTCGCCTTCAGGCGGACTGTTACCTCGTCTTATAGCCGGACTTAATACAACGGGCATCCAACTTGGATGATAATCCAAATACATGTGGTAAGCTCTCAGCTATGCGCTGCATTAGCTTGTAACTACACTGGTCGTGCAGCGTCTGTCTGGTTCCGGTTCGCGCATCTGCGAAGTTACTACCTTACCAAAAGCAGAAATCACATTCTAAAGAATGTTTCGATGATACAGAATTACAGTGTGATAATATCTCAGCTTCGTAGGAAATAGAAGTATCATAATTTAGCCTCAGATTATTTAATAGTGGTTTTCTTCGTTGTCAAAAGATCAACCATTTATAACTCCAAAGAATGTTAGCATGTAGCGACAGCATGGTCAGTCAGTGGGTACGTTCAAAAGTGATGCATCAAAAATGCGTTGCGGTGAAAAATATCACACGAACCAGTGGTTAGCGGGTTTATCTGCCTCTCCGACGTTTCAAATAAAAGTGAATTAATGCATTTTTATTTGTCTCCAGTTCAAGCTCAAGCTTGGTGATATTTTTTCAGGTTAGCTGCGTTGTAGATTCCAATGCGCTCTCCAGTTTGAAGATCTTTAATCACATAACTTCCATTGTTCAGGGGCTCTTGAACACGATTAGGTCCATAATACTGTTACGTGCCACCCCCTAGTGGCACTTTTGTTAACTGGATTACGGTGGGGGTACAAAGCACAACACCAATTACTGCTTAAAGAAATAATTAACTTTATTGTGGCCAGAAAATTACACTAATCAGCAAATACAAGCAATTAGGAGCCTTTCTCCAGTTTCCTCAAGTCTCTTCCTTGAGCGCTCTTGGCCCTTCCACTTTTCAACAGATCACAGAAGTTAATCCGTCCTAATGAGTACGGCGGCCTTGACAGAAACTACCTGCTCCTCTCCATTATGTTCACCGACCACAATTACTTGCGATCACTTGCTGCAGGCTATTTCGCTGTCCACAAGCTGGAGAAACAATGTCACTGGATTTCGTAACTCGCACAGCACTTCGTCACCACACTTCTGTCGCACAAGATAATCGCTCGCACTAGCTCGTAAAACACAACAACAACCTGTGCTTGACAGGTCGCACTTATATAGCAGGCCGGTGACTCAATAAACGCTTCTAGATCCATCCAGGGTCCACGGCTTCTCGAGGTTTCCATCGCTGGTCCAGTCACGAATATTCTGGACTATCCCTTTGTCTGTAGTAGCCCTGTTGCATAAGGCGCGCGCAATACAGGAGGCAGGCCACAGCCCAGCCCTGGGCAGTTGTGACTCATGCGGCGAGTGATGACACAAACTCACAGCCGTAACACCACCCCCTTCCTAAAAAGGCTGATCGTCCCGATCAATCATTGGTCCGTCTGTGTCCCTCCGTAGGCTGCCAGGCGATCTCGATACACGATCTTCATCTTCGCCCTCGGGCTCCGCTGGATCCTGTAGACGACATCGTTGATCCGTTTCACGACTCGGTACGGGCCCTCCCAGGACTTCTGCAGTTTGGGTGACAGGCCTTTCTTCCGTAATGGGTTGAAGAGCCAGACCAGGTCGTCCTCGTGGAATCCTCCGGCATCCGTCTGCTGGTCGTATCGGGTCTTCATTCGGTCGGTCTCGATCCGCAGTTTCCTCCTCGCGAACGCGTGCACGTCCTCCAGTTGGTCGACCAGTTCTTGACAATACTGGCTTACCGGGATCGGATCATTCCCAGGTCGGCCGAAGGCAAGATCGACGGGTAGACGGAGCTCCCTCCCAAACATGGCCCGGGCTGGTGTGCACCCGGTGGCTTCATGCACGGCGGCGCGGTAGGCCAGGAGAAATAGTGGAAGATGCTTGTCCCAATCCCTCTGGTGCTCGCTGACAACTATTCGGAGATGGTTCTCGATGGTGCGATTGAATCGCTCTACCATCCCGTCGGACTGAGGGTGTAGCGGCGTTGTCCTTGTCTTCCGAATTCCCAGCAGCTGGCATAGGTTCTGGAACACCTGCGACTCGAAGTTCCTCCCTTGGTCGGAGTGCAGCTCCAGGGGTACTCCGTACCGGCTGACGAATTCCTTCTCCAGGGTCTCTGCGATCGTCGCGGCTTCTTGGTTAGGGAGCGCATACGCCTCCGGCCATTTGGTAAAGTAGTCGCTGACGACTAATATGTAGCGGTTCCCTGCCTCGCTTAACGGGAATGGCCCAGCAACATCGATGGCCACTCTCTCCATGGGGCCGCCCACGTTGTAGGTCTTCAGTGGACCCCGTCGTCTTCGTCCTGGGCCCTTGCTGGCTGCGCAATCGTGGCACCTCGCGCAGTGGTCTCCACGTCTGTTCGGCATCTGATCCAGTAGAACCGCTCTCTCAGCTTCTCCAGGGTCTTCTTTATCCCTAGGTGTCCACCAGATGATCCTCCATGGACTTCCTTCAGGACTTCCTCCGTCATAGCCTTTGGAACGACGACTTGTTCCCGAGATGTCTTCCCGTCGGTGCTCTCCCAGGCGTGGCAGATGAGGCCATCCCTTACAATCAGCGAGTCCCACTGCGCCCAGTAGGACTTAAACTTTGGGCTGCAGTCACTCACAATGTTCCACCCTGGTCTGGGGACACAGGCCCGCTTCCATTCGGCTATCAGTCCCAGGTCATCATCTTCTGCTTGTGCCCGCGTGAAAGATTCGCGGCTCTAGTTCCCCTGAAGTTCCACAATAGTCCGTCGGCACTGTATCCCGGTGTTCTCCTCCCGTCGGGCACAGAAGGTGCAGTCTTTGGGGCACGGTCTTCGTGACAGGGCGTCGGCGTTAGAATGCAGTTGGCCTTTCCTGTGCTGAATCTCAAAGTTGTACCGTTGAAGCCTCTCTAACCACCGCGCGAGTTGACCCTCGGGCTGCTTTAAGTTCAGGAGCCACCGCAGGGATGCATGGTCGGTCCTGATGAGAAATTCTTGCCTGTACAGGTACTTGTGGAAATGTTCAATGGTCTTCACGATGGCTAGCAGCTCCTTCCTGGTGACGCAGTAGTTCCTTTCTGGCTTTGACAAGGCCTTGCTGAAGTAGGCCACTACTCTCTCCTCGCCGTCCACTACTTGCGACAGGATCCCCCCTATGCCAAAGTCGCTGGCATCGGTATCGACGATGAACCTTGTTCCAGGTCTGGGGTAGGCCAGAATAGGCGCGGTGCACATAGCCTGCTTGAATTGCTCGAAGGCATTGTGGCATTGTGCTGTCCACGTGAAGAGTTGGTCCTTCTCAGTCAGTCGATGCAAAGGTTTGGCGATGTCAGCGAATCCTCTCACGAAGCGACGGTAATAAGTGCAGAGTCCCAGGAAGCTTCGTAGTTGGGACTTGTCCTTCGGAACTGGCCACTCCCTCACAGCTGCGGTCTTCTCTGGGTTGGTGCGCACCCCTTCCTCGGAGACGATATGCCCGAGGTACTGGACCCGCTTCTGGAAGAGCTGACACTTCTTGGGGCTCAACTTCAGCTGGGCAGCCCGTAGCTTCAACAAGATCTCCTTCAGGTTGCTGTAGTGCTCCTCGAAGCTTCTCCCCAGAACGATGACGTCGTCTAGGTAGACCAGGCAGGTCTTCCAGTGTAGTCCCCTCAGAATAGACTCCATTAGCCTTTCGAAGGTCGCAGGGGCGTTGCACAGACCGAATGGCATGACGGTGAACTGCCAGAGCCCGCTGCCCACAGAGAACGCCGTTTTCTCGCGGTCCTTAGGGTGGACCTCCACCTGCCAGTAGCCACTCTTCAAATCCAAGGTGGAGAACCATCTTGACCCTGATATGGTGTCCAGCGTGTCGTCGATCCGGGGTAGAGGGTAGCTGTCCTTCTTCGTGACATCGTTCACCCGCCTGTAGTCCACGCAGAACCTGGTGGAACCGTCCTTCTTCTTCACAAGCACGACCGGGGAACTCCAAGGACTATGTGATGGCTCGATCACCCCTTGATCCTTCATCTCTTCAACCATCCGGTCGACTTCGGCTTGCTTGGCGAGCGGGACACGTCGGAATGGGGCCCTAATCGGTGCGCTGTCCCCAACGTCGATTCTGTGCTGGACCAAGCTTGTCCTGCCGATGTCTTTGCTTCCCACGGAGAAGACATCCTGGAATTCGTGTAGCAGGTCCCGAAGTTGGCGTGATTGTTCCTCGTCTAAATGGTCCTGGGATCCTTGGTACAGCTTTAGTAGTTCTTCTTGCAGTGTGCGTCTTCTTCGGTTGTCCGTCTGCAGGTGTCCGTCTGTCGTATCTGTGATGCGGGCAATCCAGGTAACGGGCTCGCAGACTCCTAGGTTGGTGTCCCGATGAACCGTAATGTCGTAGTCGTTCAGGTTGGACAGGCGGACGTACGGCCGAGACGTCGTGTTGATGAGAGTCTTGGCAACTAGCAATCCTTTTGTCTGGATGTCCTCATATTTTGGCTCTATGACAGCCACCACTCCCTCAGCAGCTCCGTCGACAATTACGGCAGCGCTGACCTCCGTCCTGGCGGGAACGATGACGTCTTCTCTCAGCCTTACTCGCCGTGCGGTGATGGACTCGTGCGCAGGTTGCAAAGCAAGTTCCTCACCTCCGAAATGCAGAGTGTTGGTACTCAGATCCAAGATGATGTTGTTCTGGTCCAGGAAGTCCAGTCCGATGATCACTTCATTTGATACGTCAGCCACAAGCACTGGATGCTTTATCGCCCGTCGACCAATGACGAACTCCAGTGATGCTTCGCCGTGTACCGGTGCGGTCTCTCCGGTCGCGGTTATTAGCTGGAGGTTCCTTTGTGTGGGTTGCACTCTCCACTTCGGGATCACGGTGGGACTGACGATGGTCCTCGATGCTCCCGTGTCGATTAGCATGGGCCAGCTCTCTCCGTTGACGACTCCGTCGACCATCAGGCTGCTATTATCCCTCCGTAACGAACTTGGACTGCCGGGGCTTGACGACTGTCACAAGCCAACATTTGCCCCCCTAGGCTGGCTGATACTTGCTTTCCTGGGCCGCGCGGTTTCCCTACGACTGACTGTCCCGACGGAAACCCTTGGCGGCGGCGATCACCGCAGTCCTTGCTCAGGTGGCCTCTCTTACGGCAGGTCCAGCAGGTCGGTAGTCCTCTTCCGGGCCGCCTCTCCGAATGTCCTTCGGCTACGTTTTTGCTGGTGGTTCCGCGACTATCGAAGAAACGGCTTAGCGCCTCCATTAATTCGTCGGCCAGGGGCTTGGTCTCGTTGGTTTTTACTGGTTCGTCGACGTCCACTTGACGCACCCGCGCGTGCATTCTGGATGCTTGTTTTGCCGTCTCGAACTCAAGTGCGTGGCTCAGCGCATCTGCCAGGGTCTTATTGCGCGCGAAACGCAGCGCCTGTTGAGTGTCCGAGTCCCGTAGCCCGTCGGTGAAAGTCTGCGTCGCTATCTGCTCCAGAAAGTCGGCCGGGGCTGTTGGGTAGGCGAGCCTTACGAGGCGTGCGATGTCCATCTCGAACTCCTGCAGGGTTTCCGCGTTCTTCTGTACCCGGGTCCGGAGCTGCATCTGGTAGGCCTGCTGAAGATGGCTATCTCCATATCGGGACTCCATATGGGCGATCAGTGAAGCGTAGTCCTGGGATCCAGTCGGGATGGCCTGAAGGACGTTAAGGGCGTCACCTCTCAGTGCTACAATGAGAGCTGTAGCCTTTTCAGTGTTGTTCCAGTTATTTATGGAACAGGCCGCCTCGAACTGACGTAAGTAGGTGCTCCACGGGACATTTCCGTCGAAGGTTGGGGGCGTCACTCTGCTATGTCCCGTTCCTGATATTCCCGGTGTAACGGTGGGCGGGCGTTGGCGCAGCTCGGCAACTTCCTCTCGTAGAGCGTTGAATTTCTCTTCCACCCCCGTCAGTGGGCGTTGGCGCAGCTCGGCAACTTCCACTTGTAAGGCGTTGAATTTCTCCTCCACCCCCATCAGCGGTCGTTGGCACAGCTCGGCAACTTCCACTTGCAAGGCGTTGAACTTCTCCTCCACCCCCATCAGCGGGCGTTGACGCAGCTCGGCAACTTCCACTTGTAAGGCGTCGAACTTATTTTCCACTGCCGTGACTTCCTCACGCAGACCCAGTTCTAATTTCTTCAGGTCCTGTGTCAACTTATTCTGACCGTCTTCCATCTTCTTCTGGCCGTCCTCTATCCTCTTCAGGCCCTCCGCTAGCTTCTTCTGGCCGTCTTCTAGTTTGGCAGTTAGGTCCTCGGCTAACTTCTTCTGGCCGTCCTCCATCTTCTTCTGGCCGTCCTCCATCTTCTTCAGGTCCTCCGCTAACTTATTTTGACCGTCTTCCATCTTCTTCTGGCCGTCTTCTAATTTGGCAGTTAGGTCCTTGGTTAAATTCTTCTGGCCGTCTCCTATGCCATTTAACTTTTCTAGCAATGCTGCCAATTGCGCCTCCATTTTAGTTGTTTGCCTTGTAAAGGGCATGCACTCACAGGAAAATTAGAGAAAATGACCTGCTCGGGTTTTGAAACCAGGACCGTCAGGTGTTGTGCTTGAGTTCGTAATCCGGCTTCTGACACCAGTTGTTACGTGCCACCCCCTAGTGGCACTTTTGTTAACTGGATTACGGTGGGGGTACAAAGCACAACACCAATTACTGCTTAAAGAAATAATTAACTTTATTGTGGCCAGAAAATTACACTAATCAGCAAATACAAGCAATTAGGAGCCTTTCTCCAGTTTCCTCAAGTCTCTTCCTTGAGCGCTCTTGGCCCTTCCACTTGTCAACAGATCACAGAAGTTAATCCGTCCTAATGAGTACGGTGGCCTTGACAGAAACTACTTGCTCCTCTCCTTTATGTTCACCGACCACAATTACTTACGATCACTTGCTGCAGGCTATTTCGCTGTCCACAAGCTGGAGAAACAATGTCACTGGATTTCGTAACTCGCACAGCACTTCGTCACCACACTTCTGTCGCACAAGATAATCGCTCGCACTAGCTCGTAAAACACAACAACAACCCGTGCTTGACAGGACGCACTTATATAGCAGGCCGGTGACTCAATAAACGCTTCTAGATCCATCCAGGGTTCACGGCTTCTCGAGGTTTCCATCGCTGGTCCAGTCACGAATATTCTGGACTATCCCTTTGTCTGTAGTAGCCATGTTGCATAAGGCGCGCGCAAAACCGGAGGCAGGCCACAGCCCAGCCCTGGGCAGTTGTGACTCATGCGGCGAGTGATGACACAAACTCACAGCCGTAACAATACAATGATAGAAATTTCCCGTATATTCGATCTATAAGATTTGATATTCCGGGTCTCCTTATAAGAACAAGGTCCCCAGCGACCAATGGTTCTCTGAATCTCTGGCGTCTCGTTCTCCTCAAACGTTTCGCAGCATGTCTGTCCAGAGTGTCCCTCGCAGCTTGAAGTCTGCTTGCGCGTGAGGGTTGTAAACACGGTGGTGTTACAATCACTCGGTTCCATATTCTCATCGGCGTCTGGTTCAAATGCAAGACCATGGGTATTTGACCAGTACTTTCATGGACATTTGAATTTATACAGTTTGCCATTAATACAAGGACTTCAGTCCAAGGCCAGTGTTCCTCCTGACAGTATAAACGACAAAATTTTGCAATAGTTGACATAACGCATTCTGCCGGATTTCTCTCAGGGTGGCGAATTGATGATAGTAGGTGTCCTATTTCCAAATCAATCATAGCGTTAGCAAATTCAGCAGAGGTAAACTGTGATCCGTGGTCAGTCAACAGGAATTGTGGCTTTCTTGCCTCCGGTATCACTTGTCGTCTTATCCTTTGTATAATTTGGTGTGCAGTGGCTTTCTGTACAGGGTGGAGCATCGTGTATTTGGTAAACACGTCATTCGTTACGACGATGAAGCGGTTCCCTCGGCGAGCCTTTGGGATCGGTCCATAAAGATCCTGTGCGTATAGTTCTCTTGGTTGAGTTGGGAGTATGGGTCTAGGTGGTTCTTTCAACAAGTGTGACGTGTACTTGTTACGCTGGCATGCGTCGCAAGCACGTAAACACTGTCTAACAGAGGTTCCTAACCCTTTCCAAGTGAAGGACTCTTTAATCGTTGCAATGGTCTTATCAGTCCCTCCGTGTCCAATAGATAGCTGTATCAAAAGAATAACAATTTTATGGTATCTTCGTGGAATTACTGCACGCAATTGAGTGTGATCCTCATCGACAAATTTATATAAGACACGATGGTAGATCAAATAATCATCGGCGATAGCAGCTATCTGAGTATAATTGGCATCCTGGGCGTCCATTCGGTTTTCCAAAAAACGAATGATATTCCTCAGTTCCTCCTCGCGTCGTTGTCCTTCAGGTAAATGACGAAGTCGGCGAAGGTGTTCTTCGCATTCTCCCTCGACGTCAATGGCATTCACGGTGGCTTCAGGATTTCGGCTGAGAATGTCGGCCAACACATTCTCTCTGCCAGGACGGTAAACAATTTCTAGATCAAACTGTTGAAGGAACAGTGCCCAACGTGTAATCCTGTCGCTTGCCAGTCTTGTTCGTAAAATGAAAGTCAGCGCGTGATGGTCGGTCCTCACTATGATCTTCTGGCCTAACAGAATTTTCTGCCAGTACTCCAATGCATAGACAATTGCAAGTGCCTCGATCTCCGTGGTAAAATAATGAGTTTCATGGGCTCTCGAACGTCTGCTTAGGAAAGCGATGTAGTGACGTTTCTTCTCCTCGTCTTCCTGCAATAAGATTGCTCCGATTCCCACGGCGGATGCGTCAGTTTCCAAGATGAAATTCCGGGAGTAGTCTGGATATTCCAACTGGATTGCGTTCACAAGCATCTGTTTAGCCTTCTGAAAAGCTGTCTCACACTTCTCGTCCCATGCCCATCGGCAATTCTTCTTAAGTAGACCTTGAAGTGGTGTGACGGTTTCGGAGTACCTCTCACAATGAGCAGCAAAAAATAGGAGAATCCCCAAAAACTGCCTCACATGTTTGGCATGGGTTTGTGCCGGAAATGCTGCGATGGTTCTGATCTTTCCCGGATTCGGCCTATATCCATCTCCGTTGATTACGTGTCCCACGAATTTAACTTCTCTCTGGAAGAATCGACACTTGTCGAACTTCACCTTGAAATTAGCCGGTCGAAGATTATCAAATACAAGGCGTAAGGTAGTTAAATGTTCCTCTTCCGTCTCTGAAGCTATTATGATGTCATCCACATAACATATGACTTTCCTCTTCACTTCAGGAGTCAGCTTCGCATCGAGTGCTCTAATTAATGCAGCTCCTGCATTCTTCAGTCCAAAAGGTAGTTTTCGGAAAACGTACATGGTCTGATCGAACAAAAACCCTGTATACTTCTGAGTATGCTCGGACAATCTGATATGATAGTAAGATTGTACCAAGTCTAACGATGAAAATACTCGTTTTCCCTTAAATTTTCGTAGATGATCTCTGATCTTTGGTGGTCTGTCGTGCTCTGGAGCTAAGCGTTCATTCAAAGCTCTGGCATCTAAACAAAGCCTTAGACTGCCATCCACCTTAACCACAAGCGTTATAGGATTCACATATGAAGTCGGTGCTTTCTTGATAATACCGGCTGCTTCCACCTCATGGATCTTCCTAGCAGCTTCCTCTCGGTGTTTCTCCGCGATAGGGTAAATCTTCTTCTGAAATGGAGAAACGTCTAGTACAATCAGGTCGTACTCATAATCAAGTATCTCACCAGGTGTGGTATCAAAAATATCTTTAAATTCAGCCAGGAGTGCCTCCAATTTCTCCTGTACGGGTGCTGATAATTGTTCTGCCTCTTCCTCGGCGTTTTGTGTCTTACCATTTCGCTTGCCATTCAACTCTTCAACCATGTTGACTTCGGATTCAATTTCCGGATCATCCTCCTCTAAATTCATCTGAATAGGCTCGTTTGGCTTAAATTCCACAGTATTACGTCCCATATCAATGATTCCATCATATTTGCGTATGAAGTCTGCGCCTAAAATGGCGTCATGATGAAGTCCTTTCATGACTAAAAATTGGTGCAAGTACACGTGACACGAAATTTTCAAAGTGCACAAAATCTGAATTTTTCACGTTACAACATGGTCAGGTATAACTCCTCTGACTCTTACTGCAGAAACTGGCAGCTCTGTCACCTCAGAGTTTGCGTTCAATCGGGCATGGCAATCAGCAGAAATGACACTTATCATAGCCCCTGTATCGATGAGAATGGTTACTGGGCATTCATTTAAAGTAGCCGTTATCTTCGGTAGACGTGTCAATTCGTAGTCGTGGTTCGTCGATCGTCTTTCGTCCAAATGATCTTCCTTGATTGGCTCCCAGAGTAAGGTAGTGGATGTTCCTCTGCGAACAATCAGATCAGAATCTATTACCTTTTCGGCGTTTTTTTTCCTGGGAATTACTGGGCTGGTCATGCTCCATGTCTTCCTCTGGAATTTCGCGTGCATCCCTCGGTGTACGGTTCTTATCCACCTCCTCTCGATGATTGTGGAGTTGTCGGATGTATTCTCGACTCTCCTGTGCACGTCCTCGCCAGTCTCGATCGGCCCTCCACCTAGGATCTCGATCGCATCGATAGCCTCAGCTATAACGATAGTCTCGACGAATACTTCCTCTTCCTCGCTGATTTTCTCCTGTCCCACGACGGTCGTTGTCGTGACAACGGTTGTCGCTCGTCCCTTGGTTAAAACGTCGGTTCCAATATCCTCTATTGTCACCTTGTTGTCTCCCTCTTGCATATGGGCTATTATTCCAGTCACTTCGTTTGGGATTGTGACTCCCTCTATTCTCACTCTAAGTCTGAGTTTTCTGTGGCGTCTGACTAACTTTGTCCACAGTAGTCAAGTTCACGTGGCGCGTCTCTCCTTTGGTTGGACGGTGGCTTGCAAATTGTTCAGCGTTTGCGTCCAATCGCCTCAGAATCTGGTCACATTGCTGGAAGGTTGTTGCTCACGCAGCAATTAACACTCGTTGAACATCGGCTGGATATTGCCATATGATAGTGTTCACTAAATCCTGCTCTGATAGTGGGGGTTGAAGACATCTGAGTTTCGTTGGCTGGGCTGCAAAGTAATTTGCATAACGTGTGGGCGTATTTGAGCTGTATCGGCGAGTGTACATCTCCGCTCTGATACTTTGCTGTATGTCGCTTGACCAATAAGTGCGTAACAAAGCTTCCCTGAAGTCCTGGTATCCAGTAAAAGAGTATTTAAAGGCCCTGAAACAGGTGCTAGCTTGACCTTCAAGAAGACGCTCTATTACCCTGAGCTCTCTTTCCGGTGTCACCATAGTGTCACGTAGATAATTCTCTACATTTGCCAAAAATTCGACTGGTGTCATGCTGCTACCAGTACCTGAGAATCGAGCTGGTTGCTCTTCTCTTGATCGTATGATCATCACATTGCCTTGGTTATGCTGAGTTTGTGCTGGTCTAAATCGATTAGCATTGTAATTCAGCGTTGATTGGGTATTCACGTTTACGTTATCACCGAAGTATGACCTCGTGAATGGTGATGTTTCATTGTGCATGGTATCTGCGAATCTGAATGGTTGTGTTTCGGGTGGTGTGCTCGGTTGAATACCGGACGATGTCGATTTTACGAACTGTGGTCCTGGTGTATTCTGCGTTTCAGTTGACAGTGTGGAAGTTCGAGTCTCTCTCGGTTGAGCTTCCAACCTATCCAAACGTTTCTCAATAGTATCGAGCCCTGGAGTATTCCTTGCCTCAATCATACTTCCAAGATCGTTTAATTGCAGTTCTACCCTCTCGATTTTCCCTTTGAGGTTTGTGTCGACCTCTCGAATCTCTGTCCTAATGTTGTGGATAAGTTGAAGACGCTCTGTCAGTGCAACTTCTTCTAACCTTTTCTTCACGGATTCTACTTCCGTCTCAACTTTAGATATGTCTTCTTTGACCTGGTAAACGTCCTCCTTAACCTCTGTGACGTCCCCTCGAAGTTCCCTTACTTCGTCTCGAACACGAGCTACTTGAGCTTCTACAACGTGTTTGTGTTCGTTAAGATCTCCTCTTAATATTGAGATATCAATTTTCGTCTCTTCTCTTTGAGTGTGTATAGTTTCACGTAACTCTCCCACGGTGTCCGTTAACTGAGTAACGTTCTTCGTATTTGTCGCTAATGTCTCCCTGAATTCAATCATGTCGTCAGCGATAGCTTTCACGTTAGCGTTCACAGCGTATGCTGCTCCTCTCATCAAGGTTAATCCTACATTGACTGCAGCGATGTCCCTCTTGACATTGTTGATGAATCCCTCGACGTTTGCGAGTCGATGACCAAACTCTTCTCTTGTGTGATCCAAGTCAGCCCTCATATCGACCTGAACTCTATTTATGTTCGCCTTAATCTGAGTGGTATGTTCGCCTAACTTGGTCTGAACATCTTCCCTTGCTAGGATCATTTGATCGGTTAAATGATCTATTCTATCATTAGCATTCTGTTGGTGTCGCAAGATGTCAACTCTAACTGCGGCTAAACCTGCTGTAAGGCTATTCCTAGCTTCTTCCCTATGAGCATCTAACATTGTTACAGTCTGAGTATTGGCTTCAAGATCAGCCCTAACATCTGTAATATCAGTCCTAATGTTATTTACAGACTGAGTGTTCACACCCAAGTCACCCCGGACTTGTTCAACATTTCCACTTACGGATCCTAACTCAGTCCTAATCTGCTGGAGGTTGGTGTTAACCACAGCCAACATCTCCCCCATCACACGACGGATCGTCTCCTCATCCTTGACACAAGAATATATATGATACAACAGAAGGAGCATTCCAGAAAACTTACAGCTATGACTAGTTACTTTTGCGGTATATAGCAGCCTGCTTTCTCTTGAATAAATATTACAAGTACTGCTGGAGTATGCGAACTAAGTGCTTCTACATTTACGTTAACAACAACAAGCAAAGCAAAGTCTTACATTTACTCAGGATGAGGCATCATCAAGAAAAACCTATCCTCTAATTATCTGTACTACAAAGCCTCACCCCATGGACTTAAATCACGCACGAATGCCATGCGGTCAATTGATCTGCAGTATGACTTCTTAAGTTCGTCCCAGTCCAGTCAATTTAACTTTAATCACAATAAAATCCTCATAAAAAGAGCATGGAACAGAAGGTTACCATGTCTACATTGGCACAACCAGTTGGGCGCCAAAGAAAGAATAGATAGCAGTTATGTGCCCGTCAGAGGAGCCATCAGGGTAGCCAACTGCCGAAACGAGATCCTTAACACCTCACCTGCCGGACCCATGTGCCATGAGGATTGGGTGAATTTCTTATAGGCCACAGCGGCACGAGAAATCCATGATCCAGAGGATCCGTGGTGACATGGTTGCTAAAAGGTCATAGATAGCCCAAGAAAATACACCCCCTAAAGCTAGACTGAGAAATTAAACTTCCAGACTTATGTAAAACTTGTAGAAATATTTTTTAAAATTTTCAGACACCTAGCCTAGTTCGGAGGGTTTCTATCGGCTAATCCGCAAACTAATAAATAAATAAAAATAAAAGATCAGTACCCTAACAGTAAACTACTGTAAGCCCTCGCGAAAGATCTATCTGACAAAGTAAAGCAACAACAGCAACTCTGGGTAAATGGTACCGCAATAGTCTCTAAAACAAGTTAAAAAATAAGCTAATAACGGAATTTACATTTAACAGGGTAGCAATGGCAAATCTTAGTTAGGATGATACCATTTCCTCATTTACATTTATTTTTAAATCTAGCTAATTCCTAACAATTAATACAAAATTTACGGCGATGACGCCCGTAAAGCAAAAACAATTTAATACAAAATCTACATGACAAGCCGTCAAACAAAAACATTAAATGCCCTCTTATCAACTAAGTAGAGGGGAAACATAGGGTTATCATACACTTGAAATAAGAAAAACAAGACAATAAACATTATTATTCCTGCCTCCGCCCTGGGTTACTGTTTGTAAACCAGTGTAATCTACGTGCATGTGATTTACGTTGGTGATTGCGTAGTGAAAACTACGTCTAACGTCGCATGAGGCTCACGCTCCACCAGCTACTGACCAAAGGTCGAGCAAGCACTCCGTCGATAAAAATTAGTGTCATCTGTCCTAGATTATTTCCACAAGAGAAGTGTGCACAAAGCAAGTGCCAGCCATCTGGTCCAAAATGCAAGAAAATTAAGGTTAAATGCTATGAGTAGTTAATTATCATCAGATGTATAATAATGACGTTACTGATTATTAGAATCGTTGGTTTAAATTATCGTTGGTTTATGACGAATAGGCTCACAATCCTGAATACCTTGGGCTCAGCAGTAGCAGTCTCGTGCGAGATTAATCTCTGCTATAAAACACCGTCAACGAGCTCTCTCGCTCGGACTTAACAATAACACAGGTTATTAGTGGCTCTCGGCTCACTTAATTTACCTCTGGGTAAGGCCTGGCATAAACATCAGTTACCTCCCTACAATAACACAGTCAACAGAATCGAAGTCTGGACACACATAAATATAGCCTCAAAACAGGTGTCTCATCTAGCCTCTTAATTACCATAAATAAACGTGAAACGTGAAACGTGAAAACATTCTCAGATGGAGAAGAAAGATATTCGCTCTAGTAGCGATGCAAACACATGGCTGCTCGCCAGTCATCTGTAAGTAGCAAAATATATGATCATTACGAAATGGTGGCCTGGACATTGACCTACATATTGTAAGGTACCTGTGAGGGTGGCCTGTACAAATAATTAACCTAAGGGATGAAATTAGTCTAAATAGGGGGCGAGCTTGGCAACTGCTGTAAGAGGTATGGAGTATTTAGTGAATTGAGATCGTCAGTGCTATCAGCAAGGAGGACTCCCCAATGTACTGCTTGACGGGGTAGTTCTAGGTGAGGGGGTGTTTGGAATGGTAATTAAATTATTACTCTGTGCGCGACAGCTGCGTCACGCGGTCTGCTGCGAGTCGTGGGCAGGCGAGCTAACGGGGAACCTGCTGTTGTCAGCGTTGAGCGGTAGCGCTCAGCTAACGTCAAGAAGCAATGAAACAATAAACAGTAAGGCTAATTCTAGGTCCTACCTAAAGGGGAAGCTAATAGGGTAGGATCTTATCAGCTAAATAAATAAAGGATAAGACCAGTGGCTTCTATTACTTTTAAATTTAATGTGTACCTCGATTTTGAGGTACGCTTGCAAATAGCAGTTCAAATAATAAAGATAAGGAATTATTACAGTCCAAGCACAGGGGGATGTGAGTGTAGTGTGACGGTGAGTGTAGTGATCGCTTGAGTCACTTACCCTTTCAGCCAACAGCAGCGGTTCGTCACGCCGGTAGCACTAAGACAGACTGAGTGATCCCGGGTGTATGACCTCCGGGGTTCTTATAGGTTTCTTGTGCTAGGCCTGCGGAATCCTTACATTCCTTCCAAGTCATAGTCCTTTCTAGGGTTGTTGCCTGGGACACGAGGCTACCTGGGCTCATGTAGGTGCTAACTTATTAGTCTTGTAATTTTGTAATTGTAATTTGTAGGTTTTTGAATTAATTGTTTGGAATTTGGATTTGTTGGAGATTTTATTTAGGGGATGGGGGTAGCGTACCCTAGGGGTACAACAACCCCCTTTGTAGGGTTAGTTATCGTCCTCGATAACTGGACGAAGACGTGGGGGTGGTTTTTGTAAAATAGGGCATCTTCTTCTCTCTTGGAATTCTTCTATCTTCTGTTCTTCTCTTCTTTTCTTCTTTTAATTTAGTTCGTAAATGTATGGGTGGCGTCGTCGGGGCTGTGTGGGTAGCCTCGTGGAAGATAGGGGTGAGTAAGGGGGTTGATAT
The DNA here is from genome assembly GCA_946902985.2 of Meconema thalassinum. Taxonomy (NCBI): domain Eukaryota; kingdom Metazoa; phylum Arthropoda; class Insecta; order Orthoptera; family Tettigoniidae; genus Meconema; species Meconema thalassinum. The sequence continues at coordinate 182,984,356 of OX336395.1, forward strand.
GAAATTAGTAAGATAGTAGTAATCGTCGAAGGTTGAAGGCTGTATATAGGTGCCTTCTATTGATTGTGCGTCCGGGTGTGCTCAGCGATCATGTGTAAGTGTGTATGGTGAGGGGAACAATATTTCTTTACATGTATTTTCAAAAATGCAACAATGGGTCCTGAAGCTTACTTGTTTGTCATGTAACATCATTAACCTGGCGGGATACAACATTTGTCCCTATTGGTATGTGCAACAAAATAATAAAGTAAATTGCGAAACAAAACAGTACATATAACATAAACATAGAAAATATCAATATCCATTCAACTAAAGGAGTGCAGGAACACAACGAAAGGAAAAAACATCCTAGGGTGGGGGGAGGATATATATAAGTAACGTACCTCCGGTGCGGATGAAAAACTGCCCTCGCGTGCCCTGCACGTGTGTAAAAGAGATAGAGTGAAAAGAAAGAATGAAAGAAATGTCGCAGGGTGTAATTTGAGGGAATATAGTTAGAAGTGTTTTATTGTGGGGAAGAAATACGACATTTTTACAACGGGGAGTTTAAAAGAATAGAAAGGAAAAACAATGTTTAAAATAAAACAATCCATATATCTTCATACATTCGGAATCTTATCTGAACAATATCCTCAATTTTAAATGCTTTCAACAAAAATTTCAATGCAACCATACCATGTGTAATCATTTAAAACAAAACAAAACTCTATTAATGATACCAATATTCTATATGTCAAAACAAAACTATATTAATTATACCAATATTCTATATGTTAAAACAAAACTCTATTAATTATATCAATATTCTGGCAATGCTGAAGTTGCGCAACTATATCACTGTTATCCCTTTTCATTTACCACAATATTGTACTCTATGCATGTTAACACTACGTCGAGTGCACTCTAACTTAATACCGATATGTAAATTTTTAGCTATGACCTGCAGGTTATGTACTACCTGTCTATATTATTGCTATTGTATGACTCGCTCCCTGTGGGCGAGCGAAGTCATCTTGGCAGCACAACTCGTCTTACAGAAATAGGCGCGAGCTGTGTGGCCGTAGTGCACCTCTCATTATAGGTGTCAAATTGTTTGTTGATCCGACCTCCAGTGGGGGGATATCTCACAGGTATATCTCCACCGTGGTTCGGATGAGCGCCTGGAAATATGTATCATGTGGGGGGAGATTGTGTATTGGCCGTGTGAGTGTGAAATGTGGGGGTGGGAAATTTGTGTAGTAAAAAAACATATTATTAATGCACATATAGTACGTCGCCATCTGTGGGAAACAATAAGACACATATAAAATCATAATAGAGGGTATTCACCCTCGTCATCTGTGGGGTGAACCTGTGGAGGTATATAGAAAAACGGTTCATTTGGCAAATATATCACATATTGTCACTGTCATTAGTAATTTCGGCGAGTGCCCAAAAATGGAGCTACTCCCGATGCATGTGCGCAAAGTGTGCACCACTATGTGCGCTGTGTCCAGATTCGGTGTCTCAGGTTTTCAACCTGCGCTGGAAAATAAATACATAAATATAATCATAAAACATAGATTTATAATTACTACTGGCCATTTGTTATTGTATACTTTCATATACCTTTCCATTTGGTTTATACCTTATTCCTTATTTTCTATCTTCCCTTCCATTGAAGGATAATCACGCGAACGGTATAGACCGTTCCAATATACTATCGTCCCTTCCTTTGAAGGACAACCACGTGAACGGTATGGACCGTTCCTATATACTAACGTCCCTTCCATTGAAGGGCAATCACGTGAACGGTATGGACAGTTCCAATATTCTATCGTCCCTTCCTTTGAAGGACAATCACGTGAACGGTATGGACCGTTCCAATATTCTATCGTCCCTTCCTTTGAAGGACAATCACGTGAACGGTATGGACCGTTCCTATCGGGCTTACGCATCTGCGTAAGACCGCATTTGGCGCTCATATATTGCCACCTAGGCAATATCAATATATTCCTCTCCCTGGGGCACAATGATAGTTGTAACCTCGGCCAGGGAGAGAATCGTAGATTCGTCGTATATTTTCTTCTTTCTTGATGCTTTGGTCAACGGGGGTATGAGCAGAGAGTATTATCGATGCTACATACCTCGGCCCGGGAAATTATATCCTCTTCTTTCTTGATGAATTGGTCTACGGGGGTATGAACAGAGGAGGTCATCAGTGTTACATACCTCGGCCAGGGAAATTATATCCTCTTCTTTCTTCACCTGTGTGTGATAACCAGGTCTCTAGCTCCGCGCATAGAGCCGAAATTACTTAACCTTACATACTAACTATCGTCAAGTCATATGGGTCGTCTTGGGAAGGAGGAAGTATCCTGTCCGATGTGGGGGTATTTACTTCCCTCATAGAACCATCAAGCCTCCATCCGAAGGTATAGCTTAGACGACGTTAGGGCATAAAAAATGGGTATAACGGACCCTATGCTAGGGGAGACAGGCTATGTACTTCCTCTAACACAGGCACTTGCCCGCCCTAACACGTCACCACTATGACCTCTCGTTGGTCGTCAACGTCGAAGTCATATCCTGTCAGGTCCTGGGCTATCCTTGCCGTCAGTCCTGGATACAACTTACCAATATCAATTTTCCCTTGGAAAATAGGGTCACATCTATTAAAGTGCACCTCCGTGCACAAACCATGGAAAGAAAGTGTCAAGCAGTATTATGTTGTGTATGGTGTCATAGTTATACGGGGGGGGGGATAACTGTGGTGGCACAGTGCAATTTAATTGCGCCTGGCTCGTCGGATATCCAGCTAATGTCAGCTGCGTATTATTCCTTCTCACATGTTAGTAGGTAAGTGAAGGATGTGAAGGGTATTCCCGTGTTAATGGGCAGTTGTAAGTATGTTAAAATTTGTAAGTATCGGTAAATGGACGGTAAGATATGTCCAAGGAATCGTGGTCTTATGGGGATGTATGGAAACGTTAAGTGGTAGGAATTCTCGACCGGTGTGGGTGAGGATTTTGATTGGTGAGGATCTGGGTGTTCAGCGTAGTTGTTAGGTACCGTGCTGAAGGAGTTAGGGTAGCATTTATGCTCTGAATTGGCATGCAGGGTAAACAATGTTGGTTAATAAAATAAAAGAATGCATGTACTGGTGTTAGCGGGTTAAGCCTGGAACGCTAAGCTGTTAGCTCTAAAGTTCCAAATGTTGATTAACATATAGCCACTAGCGATAAATCATGGTGTAAACCCTGGTAATTGCATGATTACCAAGTGCCGTGCATTAATAGGGGAGAATTCTACAAGTGTTTATCTGTAGAGTGTTAATATGTATCTTGGGAGGGCGATGTGCTTTGAAGCTTGGACGCACTAGTCGCAATATATGGCATCTGGAGCCATAATAATAATATGAGACTGCTGTCCCTACTCGTAAAATATGTACTAGACTTATATACTATAAAGCCTAGATTTAAAAACTGATCATTTAGGATTATTATTTAATATAATCCCTTAACTATAGATACTGTCTAGAGATACTATGTATAGATATTCTAAACCAGGTTATATTGCAGCGCACTATATGTGTGGCGTAAGTCCTTCCTATAGGGGGGCTTATTACTGCAAAAAAAATATTCTATCCATCCTATGGAAATGTGGGGGATTCATAAGTGTGTATTGCCATTCTATTAGTTGGGAGGATGGTATATGTGAATGCCATCTATATGTCAAACGAGGCTATAAATTCCACTGAATGTGGCGTTTTAATTATGGAGTTCAAGAGGGGTAAAATGCACTGGGGGGGATATTAATGTGCTATCGCTTGAAATAAGTTTGCTCGTCCAAATCTGGAAGAGAATATTTTGTATAATATCGCTGTACCGTGAATAAAATAAATTAAAACCTCCTAAGTGGGAAGTAGATTTATATATTTATATGGTCACGGATACATGCTCATGTTTTCCTATGTTGGATGGCGTGTCTATATAAGGGTTTATTCGAGGGTAAAAGTATATTAACGCCCGCTGAGAGATAAAATACGGTGTATTTTGTGTGACGCGGCGCTATGTGAAAATCACCGATAATACTGACTTTCGGCCGTAAAATATGCTATCCCGGTGTTAAGTATTGAGGGATAAAGGGGGTGAACTAAAAGAAAAATATTTGGTTACCCTGCTGTATATAGTGTATTCCGAAAATTATATGTCTCACTCCTAGTGTCGTTTGAATCCAGCGCGCGAGAGTAGGCCTGTATCCATTATGGCTGCTTGCTAGTTACTCGTCACGTGAGAGGTGATAAGGTGTGTATATGGGAGTTATCAGCTATCGCTACTGTGAGGCGTTACCTGAAGCATTGATTGGCTGGCGGGCTGTAGTAGCTCCTGTTTATCGTGGCGCTATTCTGATTGGATCTGAGCTTTAAGAGTGGGTGTCAAGCACGGGGCTTTGTTATTGTTCCGTAGATGAACTGTCATAAGCACGTGTTATGTGTCAAATGGAATGGTTATCATCTATACATCGTTTTAAGCTATACAGCCGGTGTATTATGTAATCTGGGTGGAGGGTATTAATTGTCCGTCTGTATATCGGGAAGCTACGCATGTCCTTCTATTGAGGAATTCTAATGGGATTACGCTGTCATCATATCGTACCTAAATGTGGCAAATGATATGTATATAACTATTGTGTTTCTTGTATAGTATTTATGTAATATGCTGGAGTGTGTTATACATGTCCGGAAGCATATGGCGAATTCCTGTGGCTGTAAAAATTGTGGGTACTACTATGTAGAAAGGTGTTTCAGTGGTTTGCACTTGTCTACTCCGGGAAAATGAAAAATAATGCGGGGCGCATTAATATGCTGGGTGTCCATCTATAGACAAATGTTTCTGTGTTTCACTTCCCCTTCCTGCGGGAAAATGGAAAATGGTGTCTGTAAAATATATTTATTTACTCTGTATTTAATTCACAAATTGTATTGACTTGTACTGGGAATGTGTGGACGCGTGTAGCTATTCCATGTGAGTGTAGCAATGTTGGGTGTCACCCTGTAGGAAAAGTGTTTCCGTGGTTTGCTCCTGTCTACTCCGGGAAAATGAAAAAATAATGCGGGGTGTAGTAATATATATATTCATAGTGAATATTGCATTCCGCATGTTGGATTGTCCGTGGAGTAGCATAATGGGCTACCTTTATCGGGCATTCTGCTGTATGGCAGTGATAATTATACAGTGTATTCTCCTAACCGGATGTGTTCTTGTGAAGATGATGTATTCCTATTTCGTATATGCTGTTTGTGAAATCAAGTGGATATTTAGTCGTTATATATTAAATAAAATCATCGGGCCTTTATTAATCATTATCTATAAAATTCGGCATGATTATTGTCTATGGTCGATACTCATTCCTTATCGTGATCCCAGGAGGGTAGGCTAACACCTGCTCTTGACTCGATTTACGCCTTAGGAAAACGTGGAATAGCTATGGACAATTAACGTATTAGTTGCCGAATGTATTTATATGTATACGCTCATGGCTGATATTCATCCTACAGTGTTTTGTCCCAGGAAAGTAGGACTGAACCTGCCTTTGACTTGCTGACGCCTTAGGTCAACTATAGGACATTTATGTTCATAATGTTATTGGTTTTACGTCCCTTTTAATAACTGCGGCTTTTAGAGACGCCGGGGTGCCGGAATTTTGCCCCGAAGTGGATCTTTAACGTGCCAGTAAATCTACGGACCCGGCTCCCTCGCATTTGCGCACCCACAAATGCCAGCTGACTGCGCCAGGATACGAACCTGCAACCTCGGGCCCAGCAAGCGAGAATGTTACCCCTGAGCCACGCAGCCAGCGGACATTTATGGGCCATGGCGCTATTGTGCTACTAATGGACATATATATATGTATGTGCCATGTCGTATCACGTTGCCTCAAAACGAAAATATGTAAGTTTACGGTGGCCAACTGATGATCGTAATGCTAAGTGTGTATCTACTGTGTAGATGTAAATTAAAGGGGATCTATATAAGGATTCGTGGTCCTGTTGGAGCCTTGTGGCACTTATGAAATTATGAAAGTATTTATAAAAATACGAATATAATTTCGTCACATAGTAGATCATTATGAACAGCTTGTACTTAGCGTAAGGATGATAAATGGGTTCCTAGTTCGACTGTTAGGGGGATACCCCAATCACCTAGAAATTTCTAGGTGTCCAATCGGTCGTCGGCTAGGATGAGATGATTATATTTACAATTGTAATTTAAATGAGGGCCCTAGTCCGTCGACTGAGATGGAGAGTCGCTTCATATGAAAACTGTTCATTTTGTCTGTCTTTATGATGGTACTTGGTGATCAATTCCACTGTGATTTAGAAAATACATTTTTAAAAGATCCCCTGTGAGGATAAAAATATGTGGAACGGAGTATGTGTTAACGTCATAAGTGCTGTGTATAACATGTGAGTCGTGGAGTACTGGCGTCTCGGGTGTCGATAATCTGTGTGCGCAAGCATCCGGCATTGCATGCAGAGCGCGACTCACTGTCTGTGTGGAGTCTGCCTTACTTAGTAGCCTATGTGAAGTGAATTTATATGTATTAAAAAACATCATATGGATTACAGTGTATGGGATATGTAATATGTGTAAGTATACGTCAACCTTATTCCCAGTGTTACCTAACTGTGTGTTCAGCTGACCTATATATGCTGATGCGGAGACGGTATGATAACCTGTGTTATTGTGTCACCTCGTATTGGCTGTGGTGGTAATAATCCACCGGTGTGCTAGCGCAATTGTGTGCGGAATGATACTAAGTGTCGCTATATCCTGTCATGAGTATTAATCTGCATTGGCCTATAGTGAAATCCGCTAACCTGTGTTTTTGTGTGTCTACTGCTATGCCTTTGCGAAATGTCGTTAATCTGCATTAGTGTATAAGTATTGCGTTCCATTATAGAAATGCCGCTAACCTGTTTTCCTGTATATATTAGGCCATTGTGTGTATGCACTGCGGCTAACTTGTGTTATTGTGTTGTCTGTAGATCTGTATGTGCTTTCGCTACTACTGTAGTAATGGCGTTCGTTATAGAGATCGTATTATAAGTCCCGTAATGTATTATATTTGGCCCTATGTATCAACTTATTGGCCTATTCTGTGATTATGTAGTGTATCGGCCTGTTATCCCGCCTTAATATGGGGTGACTGTTGGAATCCGTGCACTTTCTAAAGTTGTCCAAGTAACAATATTGTGTATTAATCTCTTAGAAGTGGTCATTATCCATGGGAGTGTTAGTTCCTCTAGTGTTATGGGAAATATATGTAATCGCCTATCATTTATCACATCTATCGGAATTGGTCATCGGTCGCTGCCGAAGGTATATATATAAACAATTAAGTTATATATTGGTGTACCTCAACTGTGTTCTGTGATTATATATGTGGGGGAAGGGCACATCACTGTATAGTCCCGTATGACAGGTGATTTGATCTTTAGTCGGTCGCCTAATGCTCGTGACCGTGTGTAGTAATCTAAATGCGATTAAGTAGGTAAGAAAGTGCGCTATGTATATGTTTGTATGAATGTGAAGTGTGTAGACATCTTCCTATGGTAAAGGAATCCTTCTGTGGTTTGCCATGTGGCCTCCATGTTTGTAAAGACCCTTGTATCGCACGGCCATGTATGAGCGTGGTAGTCTACGTGACTGGGCGGAAAAGACTGTTGCCAGGCATGTATCGTGTATGGCTGACTGAGCATTACGCCTCTTGTTACTTCCGTATGTTGGGATAGAGGATTGACCTCATTTGCCGTGCACTGTGTATGACATGTGCAAGATCCTGTCTACAATATATTATCTGCAAAAACATTCATGCACTTTACATATTATAAATATGGAACTATTATTAAGAATGTTACGTCGGTATCTCCTATGTGGAATTTTACAATTGAAGACTAATTATGTTGTGGGGCCAAATCGGGATTGGTAGTGACCACTATTTCAGATTGTGGTTACTAGATGCCATAGTGCAATTGGCGCTATTGCCAATGCTTATTTGGCGTACCGTGTCTATGGGGACCTACGGGGAATGTGAGGCATATGTACTACTAAATATATATCTAGCCGTGTTCTATCTGAAACTAGTGTGTGTGAACAAATTCATTATTCTATAAAGACATAGGACACAAGAAATATAACCTGGTACACATTATTATATCATTTATAACTAAACATGCAACTTATAATTTAGCTTCGTGTTATGCATTTTGGGGAACTATTGGTGATTGCTAGTTGTGAGCATGGCTACTAAATGCCATAGCGCGTAGGGCGCTGGTTTTAATTTATATGTTCCTGGGTTCGAACTATGTGTGGGAAAAATATATTTTTACTCCCTTATAATGGTGATTTAATGCTTTCGTTTCCTATGGCTCTGAGGAATGGGGAAACGTGGAGATAGCCTACGTGGGACTGCTGCGAGCGGAGCGTACCTCGACATTTCTTATCCTCTACTTACACCTAAATGTTGTGTGTGAAAGGAAAATTGGCTATGAAAGCGAGTTATATTATGCGTAGGGCTATTACGTGTTCTGGTTTACTGGTATTATAATTGAGTGTACCTTTAATTATGAAGAAATAATGTGTTCTTAATTGGCAATTTCGATTTTTATCTATCGCAAATAATGACATCGTCTCCCTCGGATTGCCAAAGCGGCTTTGGCACCTGATATCCATTCAAGGGATGCATTCTCCGTGCGAGGCGTTTGGAGAAGGATGATCTTAGGTTTGTGTAGCCTACCTTCTATTTTGGGGATTGTGATCGGAATGGTGCGGTGAATTAATATGGCTTTTTGGCGTACCTTAGGACTGTTGCTGGCCGAAATAGGCGCTGAGGTCCTAGGGCCTAATGGAAGCGTGGGGATGGAAATATTACTACGCGGCATAGGGACTGTGTCTGCGAGTGTCTCGTTCCCCATGGCGAGCTGCCGATGTGGCATGGCCATCGCAGTCTCCTTCCTAATAGGAGTGGGCATTAGGGGAATGGATGTGTTAGCTACTTTTGGTGCATTGTCTGTATTGACCGCTTCCATTGGGGTAGGTGGATGTGTTAACAGCTTAAATGTAATAAATTATGCCTGGAGCTGACGGAAACGTTGCCATATCTCGGCGTATTGCCGGGTGAATGCCCTGGCCTGTTCCGTTACTGTCGCGGTGGCAGTATTCACTTTGAGTTGTGAGAAGGGGCAGTATAGGTGCGTGAATTTAACTATTTGTCCACAGGGGTGGAAATGTATTCAGCTATTGGTTTATACTGATCATGCTATTGTGTGAGGCAAAAATTTTACTGATTATGCTCGCTGTATTTCCTACTGGGAAGTAATTTGGTATATTTGTAGCAACTGGGTGCTCAGCCGCCGATATTCGGCAATGAGCCGTGCGAAATGGTTATCCAGCCTCGCATATTGCGCCTTAATGTGCTGGAGGTTTGCTGTATGATTGAGGTGACCATAGACCCTATCCATTTTGGTATGTATCCTCTGTGTTTTCGTGTGATTTTCCTGTAGTGCCCTGTGGATCGTGTGTAGATTTCGGTGTGCCCGGGCGAGGAGTGTTTTACGCCTATCGGTGGGGGTGCGGATGTACTTAATCTATGCCGCACTTACCCTTGCCTGCATTGCTTGGATGCGGAATTGCACCATTAGCATTCGGCGCTGCCGGCTTCGTAAGAGAAAAAAGAATAACTGGGAATTTCTATTTGTACTACTATGGTACACCCTCCCTTGTGAAGTAGGTGTTTCGGCATGAGGTGCCATGGTGTAAAAGGGGGTAGTAAATAAAATATTACTATTACACTACTATATAAGGTACTGGGGATCGAACTGGGTGGGCAACTAACTAAATTGACCCTTATTAATTATGTGGTATGGGCGTAGCAAATTTGGGGTTTTAAGTGGCTGTAAGGGTGGCGTTAATGAGCGTATCTCTGTTAGGGTGCGTCTGGGTGGGTATAAAAATCTTACTGGATCCTTATTTCAAAAACAATTCCTAATTTTGGGTGGCGTTTGCTTGGCTAGTATGAGGTTTTAGGTCCTAGGGATCTTTTCCTCAGAGGTGCGTTGTTTGCACCCCCTTAGGCGTTGTTTTAATACAACGTCGCGGTACCCCTTGCCTCCACCATTTGTAAGGTACCTGTGAGGGTGGCCTGTACAAAGAATTAACCTAAGGGATGAAATTAGTCTAAATAGGGGGCAAGCTTGGCAACTGCTGTAAGAGGTATGGAGTATTTAGTGATTTGAGATCGTCAGTGCGATCAGCAAGGAGAACTCCCCAATGTACTGCTTGACGGGGTAGTTCTAGGTGAGGGGGTGTTTGGAAAGGTAATTAAATTATTACTCTGTGCGCGACAGCTGCGTCACGCGGTCTGCTGCGAGTCGTGGGCAGGCGAGCTAACGGGGAACCTGCTGGTGTCAGCGTTGAGCGGTAGCGCTCAGCTAACGTCAAGAAGCAATGAAACAATAAACAGTAAGGCTATTTCTAGATCCTACCTAAAGGGGAAGCTAATAGGGTAGGATCTTATCAGCTAAATAAATAAAGGATAAGACCAGTGGCTTCTATTACTTTTAAATTTAATGTGTACCCCGATTTTGAGGTACGCTTGCAAATAGCAGTTCAAATAATAAAGATAAGGAATTATTACAGTCCAAGTACAGGGGGATGTGAGTGTAGTGTGATGGTGAGTGTAGTGATCGCTTGAGTCACTTGCCCTTTCAGCCAACAGCAGCGGTTCGTCACGTCGGTAGCACTAAGACAGACTGGGTGATCCCGGGTGTATGACCTCCGGGGTTCTTATAGGTTTCTTGTGCTAGGACTGCGGAATCCTTACATTCCTTCCAAGTCATGGTCCTTTCTAGGGTCGTTGCCTGGGACACGAGGCTACCTGGGCTCATGTAGGTGCTAACTTATTAGTCTTGTAATTTTGTAATTGTAATTTGTAGGTTTTTGAATTAATTGTTTGGAATTTGGATTTGTTGGAGATTTTATTTAGGAGATGGGGGTAGCGTACCCTAGGGGTACAACAATATGAGACACATCATCTAAATGTTAGTAATGCTATACGCATTGTCAAAGAGTCTGGAAAAGTTATGGTCCCACTGTGTGAGTGTGCTCTAGTACACTGCATGCTGGGAACTGTTAACACCTGTCCATGATCCGAGCTAGCCTCGCTACCCACAATCATCTACACGGACAGTTTAGAAAATACACATCACTGAAGGCAGGCAGCTTTCATGCAGAAAGTCCTATTAGAAAACTGGCCTTGTTATCATGTCCCAGATATAATACAAATTTACACAAGCATTAGGCTTAAAATCACGCCTTAAAACTATGCTCAAAGATATAGCATGTTTGAAAAGTCAAGGAAAAGAAATCTGAACCTCTTTGAAACGTGCAGATATGTCAGTTCATAACTGCTCTGTCTAAATATAACCAAAATAACAACTGTGTCGAAACACCGACACGAAATAAACATAATAAAGGCGCAAATCTTACAATTGCTAAGTTTGCCAATGATACGGCATTCGTTGCTTGGTTCGATGCTAGATTGCATACAAACTGTAACACTCGGAATGTGTTCAAACTTGAACTGGATGGCTTCATAGCACATCAAAAATGAAAAATGACATAGTATTACAAAACTGATAGCTACAGTCGGCTATCCAACGATACGGACTGTTCTGACTAAATCAGTGGCGTGACAACATTTACTAGAAAGGGGTGTTATAAAAATAACACTGGGCCATGACGTCTGACCGTCATCCCATATAACTGTACAAGATCACCCACCTAGGGTTGAACAAACGTAGTAACAAGACTACTGTCACGCTTAGCAGGGGTAGGAATAACATCGTAGCGATGTCCCTCAGAATGCACCGTGATCGAAGAGAAATTCAATCACTACAGGTGACTAACAATCACTGAAAGTGAACTACAAGCATTAATTCTAACAATGCAAAACCTGCCTATGGCTTGTCAAGAAGTTCGGCTGATTCTACAATAAACTACAATAAACTACACTAAGCTACACCAAAAAACAACCTCACAAGGAATGAATATTTCGGACTCACAAGAAAGGATGTCTACATCTCGGTCGTTTCAACGACCCGAGGGATATAATAAGGCTTTTGTCTCCGGACATGGGTTGTCCAATCTGAGCCTCCACATCGGCTCTATCCATCTCCACGGCCTTTATTCGTCCTCGTCGTTGTCGTGATGATATAACCAGACTCCTCCTCAAAGTCGTTATCTTCCTTGGATTAGCGGATGCTAAAGCCATGGTTCTTCCGTCATCAGCTGGAGTTCTCTGGTCCACTCCTTCACATTATGAGGCTTAACAGCTCATCTCCACAGGTGATGCGTAACAAGGATTGTCGCACACGTGGTCGCCAAAATATGACATCTTGAAATATGACTTTACCGCTTTAAGGTACAATGAATAAGCGTAGCACAATTTCACAGAAGCTAGCTTTAACGTGGCACTAAACTCACTGCTTCTACACGGCGCAGATGGTTTAAAAATTGGCCATGCACTGTTATCTGCTTCACTGATACAGATTTCACTTACCCATAAATCACGTGGCATCGGCGTTGCGTTTCACTGAAAATAATCGCACTTGCGATTAAAGCAATATTTGTAGTTACGAGTGTTGAAATGATCCACTCGGTTATTAATTATTTCACTGGGAGTGATGTATTTATCGCCACTCGACGATGTCGAAGTATTACGTTCAAGCACGTGGCTGAGAATGTGGCGTTCTATGGTTATGATCACCTTTCCCAAAAATACACAGAATTCGTTGCACAAGCCTTCTCCGGCTGCAATATTTAACAATATCATGCACTGTTCGAATTGAAATAAAGTGCGATGCACTAGGATTGCTTCCCTCGCCTTCAGGCGGACTTTTACCTCGTCTTATAGGCGGACTTAATACAACGGGCATCCAACTTGGATGATAATCCAAACACATGTGGTAAGCTCTCAGCTATGCGCTGCATTAGCTTGTAACTACACTGGTCGTGCAGCGTCTGTCTGGTACCGGTTCGCGCATCTGCGAAGTTACTACCTTACCAAAAGCAGAAATCACATTCTAAAGAATGTTTCGATGATACAGAATTACTGTGTGATAATATCTGAGCTTCGTAGAAAATAGAATTATCATAATTTAGCCTCAGATTATTTAATAATGATTTTCTCCGTAGTCAAAAGATCAACCATTTTTAACTCCAAAGAATGTTAGCATGTAGCGACAGCATGGTCAGTCAGTGGGTACGTTCAAAAGTGATGCATCAAAAATGCGTTGCGGTGAAAAATATCACATGAACCAGTGGTTAGCGGGTTCAATATGGAGCAAGAATGTCCTTTAGAACAGAAAAAAAGATCATATATCGGACGTACTATGTCCCTATCCTGACGTATGCCTCGGAGACCTGGGCTATGAAAGGAAGGGAGAACAGCAAAATATAGGCCAATGAGATGAGGTTCTTGAGAAGCAGTATTGGAGCTACAAAGATGGACAGAATAAGAAATGAGAGGACCAAAGGATTAATAAAGGAGGAACCATTAAATGATGCTATAGAGAAATCTAGACTTAGATGGTATGGACATGTAAAACGAATGGAGGATAAGAGGATACTCAGGAGGATACACAAGACAAAGTGGGAAGGAAAGAGACCGGGAGGAAGATCGAGAGGAAGACCGAAAGACAGCTGGCTGAAGGGGATGGAAGAAAGCGTGAAGAAGAGAGGAGAAGACTGGACAGGGGTGGAGGCTGAGAGATGATGGGAAGACAGAAGGCGTTGGAGAGGCCTGTGTTCCAAACAGACCCGGCCAGTGGTTGGAAACTGTGCAAAATGATGATGATGATGATGATACTACGGCCTACAACGACGAGACAAAGCTCATTTTCAGTCCCTTGGTGTCAGAAAAAAACCTCCGGGCCCCTAAACGGCCGTAAAGGATCCCCGAAAACTACATTTTAATGCTCTAAAACCAAGAGTTTCTGAGATATTCCCAGAAATCTAATTTCATTTGGTTGGTTCTTAAGTTTAGGGGCTGCGACAACGCGGTCATGTAGCCCCGTGTACTTTGGGTGTGTGTAGAATCTGTCTGATAACCGGGGTTAATTGTGATGACTGTTTTAGTGTGTGTTATCTGTTTTTTAATTTAAGTAACTTAGAATTTTTCAAATAGGTCCTACTTTTGCCGCCAAGCGCCACCGTCAACGACTACTAGGCCAACTTCAGAACTTAGCTACTAGACGCCACCACAGTCGGCTCTTGGCAACGAACGTAGAAACCTAAGAGCGTTGATTACATTCTTAACCTATCCAACTTAGCTTCACACAGGTGCAATTAGTGGAAGGTTCTTTAACATGCCATAAATCTATGACATGGGACCGCCAGCTTTACTTTCCCTCCGACGGAAGGCATAATGAGGGATTTTAACGCTCTTAAAAAATCCGACGGCTTCGGCCAGGTTTGAACTCGCCATCTTGGGCATAGAAGCTCAGCATGCTTCGGACTACGCCACCGAAGCCGCCTAATTTTATTTAATAAACTAATGTAGGAATGCAAGCCTGTAACCATGACAACAGAGTCTCAAAAAGGTACATCCAACTTTGCATCTATTTCTGCAAGACTGCCACTCCATTTATTAAATTTCTGTGAAAGTTTGCAAATGGCTATAAGGTTATCACGGAACCAACAAAAACTGTAAAATTCATCAATGCGCTTAAGGGGGTCAAGGGGTACCCTCGATTTTTTCACAAGACTTAAACGTGCGATGTGTCGTACAGAAGGTCTATTATATCTTCAAACAGCAACATTATTTTCAAAAATTCCTGAATTGAAATAGTTTATTTATTATTTTATTTTTTTGCTTTTAGGAATTTGGGCCATTGGAGGCTAAAAAACCAGAATTTTCATGCACCACAAGCCTTTATAATTGATTAAATGGGTCTTCCTCTGGATGCGCACTTGACACAACAGTGAGGGTCAGTTTTTATGTGACGTGTATTGCGTTTCGTCTACGAGGTTTTCAATTTTATTTTCACGTCAGGAAGTACTCGTTAGGTAAATTAGTTTCAGAGCATATTTCAACTAATCATTTATCTTTGTCGACAAACAGGTTCCAAGCCCCTAACCATTGCAACAGTAGCTCAATTGATTAGATCTGGTTATTAATACCGAACACCGTTCGAAGAATGGGTACTTCTGCTAGTTTTTATCATATTAATTGATAATTTATCTGCTGAAAAGGAAATTACATCATATTCCCATTCGGGAATATTCATAACCTATTTCTCAAGTTTGGTACACTTTTCTTGAAACTTTCTTGTCAAGGATACTTAAACTTTTTCCTGAAATGTAAAGAACATGTGGCTTGACGAAATGAACGGATTGGTTTTTCTATAATAATTATATTGGTCCGTTTAAAAATTAACAAACTCAAAAATAAAATGCCTTTTAAAATATATGCTATTTTAATTTATAAATTGAAACGATACGCGCCTCCGTGGCTTAGGCGGCAGCACGCTGGCCTCTCACCACTGAGTCCGTGGTTCAAATCCCGGTCAGTCCATGTGAGATTTGTGCTGGACAAATCGGGGGCAGACAGGTTTTTCAGCGGGTACTCCGGTTTTTCCATTCACAAATTTCATTCCATTTCATTTCATATGTCATTCATTAATTCATTGCCCCAGGGGAGTGCGACAGGCTTCTGCAGCTAGCACAGTTCATATCCTCGCCGCTAGATGGGGGGCTTCATTCATTCCATTCCCTGACCCGGTCGGTCGACTGGAAGCAGGCTGTGGATTTTTTTCAAATTAAAAAGAGATAAAATAATTTAAATATATTTCGGTTCATTCTATAAAACTACATGGTTACCAACACACTACAAAAGATCAGTACTGTAACATACGTGGTTCCTGAGAAAAGTGTACCATAATCTCTAAAATCTTTACTTGCGGAATTGTTTTCTGTGACCTTGTTTTTGAGCACCCTATACAAAATTAGTCATTAATATTTCACATATATTGTTAGCAGGTGGCTTAGAAAGGTAAGATCTTTGTTTAGTGTAAATTTAACAACCATTGACCAAACAGATATAACGGAAATTTGTTCTTAAATTTGCTCATTCAATTGTGTTAGTAGGCTGTTGTCACAACCCAGTGTCCTTAAACTGGATAAGGAGAAAGGATGATGATGATGATGATGATGATGAATACAGTAATTAAAACAAATAAAAATTAATGCTACATAATCTATACTAATATAATAAAGCTGAAGAGTTTTTGTTTGTTTGTGAGTTTAAACGCGCTAATCTCTGGAACTACCAGTCGGATTCGAAAAATTATTTTTGTATATGATAGCCAGGTTCAAATGGAATATTTTAGGATATGTAGCAATATGAATATCTATGACTTTTGTCATTATTCTAGATTTTCCCGTATTGATAATGATATATTGCACCAATATCCACTTTACAATACAAAAATGTTTTATACGATGTCCTTACACTATTTGATACATGTTTCGGCTCTGTGAGCCCTCTTCAGTCAAGACACGTTAATGATTTTCATATGGCAGTCTATGTGTTGATCTTGTTTAAAAAATCTTTTTACAATCGTCAAAGTTATTTAAAAATGGACATTAAATACTTAAAGAATTCGACTATGTGCAGAAGTTCAGGACATAGGCCCTTCGTCATTGAAATCACAATTCAAACACACGACCTGTAACAGTAAAAAAGGGAGAGTCCTGATAATCTAAATTTTATTGGGGAAACTGAAACAGATTTTAAAATTTGGGCAAAACTTACCCCATTGTACTAGTGTACTTGTGATTTTTTACAAGACAGAGGATTTCTCGACGAAGGTTTCTGTAGAAAAACATTAATTTATGACCTAAGGAGGCCGAGCAGTAACGATTTCACTGAATCGAGTTGAAGAAAAACCTGCCGACCGTGGGTATTTAAGCTTACGCTGAGTAAACCGTTAAAAATATCTATATACTATGAGTTTAAGTATTGTTCAGCATGAAAAGATCTACAAAAAGAATTCCGGGACAGCATATCTCTATCTTTAATGCATCGCCTTCTATTAGTGTTTTTACGTTTTCATTTCTTCCAACAATCTTTATTCAGTGGAAATTTAAATTACTAGTTTCGGAGTGAGCAAGCCTATCACCCCAGCTTCGGCCAGCATAGAACTGTCAAATCATGTCGAGTTAGACTTCAGAGAAGAGTATTTGTGTTTGGAGCTTCGCTGTTCACCTCGGCTTTTCTGAATTGCGTCTGAGACCTGTCGTCTGTGCACCTTTTAAGCTTAAGCTCGGTAAACCGTTAAAAATGCCGGGCGAAGCCGGGGCAGGTTGCTAGTTTAAGTATAAATAGGTATTTCGTAATGATTCGTTAATAATGAGTTGGTGAAAACGACTCTTAGTTAAGCAAGCGGCAATTTATGCAGTGAGATAAACAACATAGCCTTTCCTATGGAAAGAAAGAAAGAAAAGTTAGATCTGCCACACCCGAGTACACAATTCTCCTTTATTATAAGGGTATTAATGAAAGGAAATTTGGATGAACAATATCATGCGGAATCGAATATTAAACCACATGAATCTTATTTTAGCTGCAGTATCTCATAGTACAGTAAATTGAATTATATTCAGCAGATTTAATTGAATTAATGAACGATTGCAATTTATGAACGATTAACAATAGGTTGTTAAAATATTGAAATCGATATATTAAGATGGAATTGCGCAGTTAAGACGAGACGTCCAGAAGAGAAGTTTACCATGGGAGACCTCAGCTGCACGAATCAGAAACGATATCACCCTGAATATTAAGTGCAAACGTCATCTTGAATTAATACAGAGGGTGAATTGATATAAGTAATATTTTTAATTCTTCATAAGGAACACAAAACAAAACAAGTAGTTCCGTGAAGAACTATACAGCCTATTTTCATATATCCTACTAATGTTAATTGCCTCTATCAACATACTAAATTTCAGTTTGATTGCTGTAATAGATTCATAGATATTGAGATCCGTCTAAATATTTGGATGGACGCCATGTTGGACTTTTATATATGTAGGTCCTAGAGTTATGTACTGTTACATGAAGATTATTGTGTACGTATAGTACTCCAACTTCAATCACATGATTAGGACACAAGAAGTAGAGATGAGATTTTAAAATTTCGCACAGCTGCCATCTCGTGGTTATGGAAACGATTGAAATAAATTAGATGCCAGTGGATTAACATTTGTATAAGGATTTATTGTACCAAGTTTCACTGCACTTGGATTGTTAAATTGCGAGAAACGACCATGTGAATATGTATACTTTGCGTCGCCGCCATGTTGGAATTGTGATTACCAGGTTATTGAAAGTCCTATAGGTGAACTTATGTTCATATCCCCTATGAACATAAAAAAACAGTTTGATTGCTGTAGTAGATTCGCAGATATTGAGAACCGTCTAAATATTCCAGATGGTCGCCATGATGGATTGTTATATATATAGGCCATAGATTCATGTACCTTTAAAGGAAAAGTATTGCGTAGGTTCATTATTCAAACTTTCACTTCGATCGCATGATTACGACACAAGAAACAAAAACTTAATTTAAAAAAATCACAGCCGCCATCTTGAGGTTATGTAAACAATTGAACTAAATTATATACCAGTGCATTACAATGTGTATAAACATTTGCTGTACCAAGTTTCATTGCGTTTGGATCATTAAATCTCGAGAAAGGTCTATTTAAAACTTTCAACTTCGCTTGGCTGCCATGTTCGTTTTGTAGTTAACCGGTTTTTCAAGGTCTCATAGATGAACTTCCAGTAGTGCCCTTTATCTTCATGTAAAATTTCAGGGTGATACCGGTAATAGTTTCAGAGATATAGAATGCCGGTGAAATATTTCGCACAGTCGCCATATTGAGGTTATGTAAACAATTGAACGAAGTTAGATGTCGGTGCATTACAATGTATATAAACATATACTATACCAGGTTTTATAGCGTTTGGTCGGTTAAATCGCGAGAAACGTCTATTTAAAAGTAGCAAATTCGCTTGGCCCCCATGTTGGTTTTGTAGTTACCAGGTTTTCAAAGGTCACATAAGTGAACTTCTAGTAGTTCCCTTAATCACCATACAAAATTCCATGGTGAAATCTGTAATAGTTTCGGAGATATTGAATGCTGGTTAAATATTACGCACAGCCGCCATGTTGGATTGGTGAGATGTAACAAAATTTGAAGGGCACGGTCGGGGTTGCCCGGAATAGTGCTTTGAACTCACCAAGTTTCATTGAAATTGCTTCAGCCATTTAGATTTTATTAGGGGGGGGGGGGGTGGCACACACGAATCACACACACACGCACACACAGACACACGGACGAAAGGTGATCTCATAAGCCTATTTTTTTCATAAATGAAAATAGACTAAAAATGCCTGATATGCACTTTCTTCAGCCAAAACTTTTTTACAAATATATTTCACTAGTGATCCATTTAAATATCAATAAACAAGTAGTTCCGTGCAGAACTATACAGCCTATTTTCATATATCTTACTAATATCAATTGCCACATTCAATTTTATTGTTGTGATAGATTCGTAGATATTGAGAACCATCTAAATATTTCCGATGCTCGCCATTTTGGATTGTTATATGATAGGCTATAGAGTTATGTACCATTAAAGGAAAATTATTGCATAGCTTCATTATTCAAAGTTTCACATCGTTCGCATGATTACCGCACAAGATATAAAACATTAATTTTAAAATTTCGCACAGCCGCTATCTTGAGGTTATGTAAACAATTGAACTAAATTAGATGCCATTGCATTAAAATATGTATAGGCTAATCATTTACTGTACCACATTTCACTGCGCTCAGATGGTTAAATCACGAGAAAAGTATTAAAATGTTTCAAAATCGCTTGGCCGCCATGTTCGTTTTGTACTTTACAGATTTTTGAATATGACATAGATAAACTTGTATCAGTACCCTTTATCAACATACAAAATTTCAGGGTGATATCTGTAATAGTTTCGGAGATATAGAATGCCAGTGAAATATTTCGCACAGCCGCCATTTTGAGGTGATGTAAAAAATTTAACTAAGTTAGACGTCAGTGCATTACAATGCGTATAAACACTTGCTGTACCAAGTTTAATTACGGTTGGATGGTTAAATCGCGAGGAAAGTCTATTTAAACGTCTCAACTTCGCTTGGCAGCCATGTTGGTTTTGTAGTTACCAAGTTTTTGAACGTCTCATAGGGACACTTCTTGTAGTGCCCTTTATCACCGTACAAAATTTCAGGGTGATATTGGTAATAGTTTCGGAGATACTGAATGCTCGTGAAATATTTCGCACTGCCGCCATGTTGGATTGGTGCGACACAATAAAATTTGAAGGGTACGGTCGGGGTCGGCCAGAATGGTGCTACGATCTTACCGAGTGTCATTGAAATCGCTCCAGCCGTTTTGAAGGTATTAGGACCAGACACACGAATCACACACATACGCACACGCAGACACACGGACAAAAGGTGATCTCATAAGCCTATTTTTTTTTTCATAAAATGAAAATAGGCTAAAAATCAATGAGGCGGCTTGGATGGGGTAGTTGGTAGCATGCTGAGCTTCTATGCCCAAGATCAAGGGTTCAAATCCGGCCGAAGTCGTCGGATTTTTTAAGAGTGTTAAAAATTCCTCAGTATGCCTCCCTTCGGAGGGGAAGTAAAGCCAGTGGGCTCATGTCATAGATTTATAGCATTTAAAAGAACCTTCCACAAACTAAACTTGTGTGGAGCAAAATTTGTAGGTTAGGTTTGACTTATGCTCTTAAGTTCGAACGTTCGTCACCAGGTGCTGGTTGCGATGGCATTTGGCAGTAGCCAAGTTCACAGCTAGGTATCGTTAGCGGCTTCGGTGGCGTAGTTGGTAGCATGCTGAGTTTCTGTGCCCACGATCGCGGGTTCAAACCCGGCCGAAGTCGTCGGATTATTTAAGAGCGTTAAAATCCCTCAGTATGCCGTCCTTCGGAGGGGAAGTAAAGACGGCGATCCAATGTCATAGATTTATGGCATGTTAAAGATCCTTCCACAAATTACACCTGTGTGAAGCTAAATTGTATAGTTAAGAATGTAAACAACGCTCTTGGGTTCCTACGTTCGTTGCCAAGAGCCGACTGCGGTGGCGTCTGGTAGCTAAGTTCTGAACTAGTAGTCGTTGATGGTGGCGTTTGGCGGCAAAAGTAGGAACTATTTGAAAAATTCAAAAGTCTGCAGTCCTCACTTGAATTACGAAACAGATAACATACACTAATACATGTCATCACAATTAACACCGGTTATCAGACAGATTCTACACACACCCAAAGTACACGGGGCTACATGACCACGTTGTCGCAGCCCCTAAACTTAGGAACCAACCAACCAACACAGCATAAGCCAAGAAAAATTGCTGAGTTTTAATGCTTTGGCCGTGAAAGCCAATATACCATCTTCATGTACTAAACTATGTCTGCTATAAGAAAATAATGCTATGCAATGTGTATTTCATTAGTTTCTTTTATATAGGTTATCTTTGAAAAACGCTCTTAGGTTCCAACGTTCGTCGCCAGGAGCCGACTGCGGTGGCATCTAGTAACAAAGTTCAGAACTAGTTGGTCGTTGACGGTGGTGTTTGGTAGCAAATTTGGAACTGCTTGAAAATCGAATGTATGCAATCCTTACTTGAATTAAAAACAGATACGGTAACACACACTAATACAGCCATCACAATTAACACCGGTTATCAGAGAGATTCTACACACACCCAGAGTACACCGGGCTACATGACCGCGTTGTCGCAGCCCCTAAACTGAGGAACCAACCAACCATCTTTTTTCAGTGTTGCCTATACTAATTGTCTTTGCTGCTTTTTAGTCAGTCAACACGATCTACACACCTACAAATTTTAGCTTCCACAAGTATAGTTAGACAAATCGAAAGTAGGCTAATAAATAAGCTCATAAGAATTAGAATTATAATACATTTACGTTAGACCCTGACTATTTTATGTCAGAAAACTGTACTATAATGAGGCTCATTAAAGATATTCCTACAATAAATCATCTTCAAAATGTCGTTCTTTGGTGTGAAAATATTCATTATATCATATTTGCTGAAAAACAATTATGATTTATTAAATCTTGATACTTTTGCTGTATTCTTATTTAATGTAAGCTAAGCATTCGAGGTACTGTCGGCCAACATACAGCCCTATGTGGAATGCATATCTCATAAGGTTTACTTCAAGGTTTGGAGGCCCCTTTAGAGATTCTTATTTAGGCTCATGGTAAGCATTCGAGGTACTGTCGGCCAACGTACAGCCCTATGTGGAATGTATATCGCATAAGGTTTACTTCAAGGTTTGGAGGCCCCTTTAGAGATTCTTTAGGCTAATGGTAAGCATTCGAGGTACTGTCGGCCAACGTACAGCCCTATGTGGAATGCATATCTCATAAGGTTTACTTCAAGGTTTGGAGGCCCCTTTAGAGATTCTTATTTAGGCTAATGGTAAGCATTCGAGGTACTGTCGGCCAACGTACAGCCCTATGTGGAATGCATATCTCATAAGGTTTACTTCAAGGTTTGGAGGTCCCTTTAGAGATTCTTATTTAGGCTAATGGTAAGCATTCGAGGTACTGTCGGCCAACGTACAGCCCTATGTGGAATGCATATCTCATAAGGTTTACTTCAAGGTTTGGAGGCCCCTTTAGAGATTCTTATTTAGGCTAATGGTAAGCATTCGAGGTACTGTCGGCCAACGTACAGCCCTATGTGGAATGCATATCTCATAAGGTTTACTTCAAGGTTTGGAGGCCCCTTTAGAGATTCTTATTTAGGCTAATGGTAAGCATTCGAGGTACTGTCGGCCAACATACAGCCCTATGTGGAATGTATATCGCATAAGGTTTACTTCAAGGTTTGGAGGCCCCTTTAGAGATTCTTATTTAGGCTAATGGTTAGCATTCGAGGTACTGTCGGCCAACATACAGCCCTATGTGGAATGCATATCTCATAAGGTTTACTTCAAGGTTTGGAGGCCCCTTTAGAGATTCTTATTTAGGCTAATGGTAAGCATTCGAGGTACTGTCGGCCAACGTACAGCCCTATGTGGAATGCATATCTCATAAGGTTTACTTCAAGGTTTGGAGGCCCCTTTAGAGATTCTTATTTAGGCTAATGGTAAGCATTCGAGGTACTGTCGGCCAACGTACAGCCCTATGTGGAATGCATATCGCATACGGTTTACTTTAAGGTTTGGAGGTCCCATTAAGGATATTCCTACAATAAATCATTGGCACTGGAGTTTTACAAGTAGTTATTTCAATGACCAACAAAGTTCACTGTTAACAAGGGATTTGCGCTCCCGGCAGACACACAGTAGGATAACATGTCACATGTTACACATGATATGCGACTACTGTAAGGCTCGCCATTTTTTTATTGTTTTGTCTCCTTGAGCTGTATGTTCCCACTTAAGAGCACCTTGAACTTGGTACCGCTATATTTCTCATACACCATTAGTAGAACTGCTATGAACTGTAGTCGTAACCTTCCTAGGACCATTATATTCCATTTACTGCTAGTTAAACATACAATCACATACTAATCTATGCAATAATTATCACCATTTAAACCTTAACAATGCGTTGTTATGTTGCAAGGATTAAAAATTATAGCCAATAAAAATACCTCTTGAAACTTATTTCACTTACTGTAATAGTCGACTGCCTCAGTGAGGAAATAAAATTACCCTAGAGTTAACTGGTTTTATCCTTCTTGAACCCCAAAACGAGACAGTTGTTGCATTTATCACTTACATCTCTATAAATGCTTGCTACGGTGGGTGAGTGGTTATCGTGTCGGACTACTAACCCCAAGCTTGCAGGTTCACTCCTGGCCGTGGTAAGAGATTTTTGAAATGCGACAAAAAACACTGAATGCATGGCATACGTTGTTGGCATGTTAAAGAACCCATTTGAATTCAGTAGGCCGAGTTCATAATGGCAAAATTAATCTCGGGATTTTTCGCCAACACGAGAAGTTCCTTCTTTCTCTATAGATAACGCTATAGTGTCCTTGACTTTCATAGGGCTCCAAGGAGCGATAAAATTCGACATGCGAGCTGCCCTCTGGACGTCAATTAACAAAGCTTACACCTGGCACCCGAGGCCATACGATACTATTATTATTATCTCTATAAATAAAGTAGGCTTTCTCCCTGAACCTTTCAATTTTCGACTAAATAGCAAAGCAAAGCCAACTTTGTACAGGCCATGGAGGCCCTGGGAGTAGAGGAAGGTAGGGGCTTCCACCCTTTGTGACATCGGCACTGGATGGGATGGAGTTGACAGCTCCACGCCCGGTCGTCTTTGCTCCCAGGAATTACCCTGGTAGGCATTTCTGGTGTAGGTTGAGTGAACCCTAGGGCTGTTTGCGTTTCCGATAGTGGTAGTTTTGTTTCTAATTCCACTACCTGGGTGAGGATCGAAACTACTCCGTTTCAGTTAGAAGATGATGATGATGATAATTGTTGTTTTAAGGGGCCTAACATCTACGTTATCGGCCCCTAATAGTTTGGGCTACACACACCCTGTCTCCTTGAGGGCCTTGAGCAGAAGGCAGCAGATACAATGAAAAGAAAGCAAGAAGGTTGACCCCTCGAAAAATGAGAGATCAGGAAAGATGAGACAAGGACCAATTAAGGCGGGAAAGTGAAAGACTCCCTATGCCTCTCGGGGATTCAGGTAGAAGCTCAGTGCCTCTACTGACTGCGCCTCACAGCCCCCAACTATTCCTCTTACCCTTAATTCTAGAAGCAACCACGTGTTAATTAATCATGTGAAGATAGCTGTGCTGGTTCACAAGACCATCATTGAAACAAGGTCCAAGCAGATGGTCTGCCGTTAACCCTGCGCAAAGCACAACATGCGGTGGAGACACTTGAATTCCTCATCAAAGTTCGGATTGTCTTTTGCCCAAAATGGACGTCATGATTTTGTGAGCTACGATAAATCGCACACTCGTCAGATATCAAAACATTTTTCTGATCAGTTGCATGTGGGAAGCATACGAGCAGCATTTCTTATGCATGCACACGTTGCTCCAAGAGACGATCACTCAACTCATTCACTGAGGATTCCCGAAAACATAAATCCTTCCAAGTCTTTCCGCATGTAATCTCGCCTAGTCCATTGCGAGATGCTTGATTCTGCAGACCGCTAATGGGCTGAATTCATCGGCAAACGTTCAATTGATTCCTCCACAGCAGCGAGTCGTTAGCCTTCCGCTACGTGGTGCATCGAGAATACTTCCCGTCGCAAAAGTTTTCTTCTCCCATGATGCAAATAATAACGTTGGTCGTGAAGGCGCAGCGAAGTCCTTCAAAATATCTGTCAATGTCTTCTTTGTGTTCTGACGTTCGTGAACCCAAACAAAAAGCACCAAACGCTCCTAAACAGTGAAAGCATTTGTATCTGCCATGATTTTAACTCTCTCGACTGAAGTTCTTTTCTCAACAATCTGTAACAGCAAAACAACAATGTTAATAATAAGTAATAACAATAAAGAGTCAATCTTTGTTGTAGTAAACAGTTCAAGAAGGAAAACAAGTTGGTATCATGAAATAGAAGACGACTTAAAGCAATTAGGGATCAACAAGCAAATGATAGAAGACAGAGAAAAATTCAGAAACAAAATTAAGAACGCCAAATTTTTAGTAAGTGAAATGAAGAAGATAGGAACATTGTGGACGGAACAAAGGAAACAGGAGCACAGTCAAAGGATGAAGAGATTTTGGGAAGAGAAGAAGAAGAAGGGAAAGAAGTGAAAATTGCGACATCATGAGATATTTAAGTTCAAACACTGTCCATAAGGGCAATAATGTAATAATAATAATAATAATAATAATAATAATAATAATAATAATAATAATAATAATAATAATAAAGAGTCAATTTGCTCAACAATATAACATTGTTTATCTACATAACTGAACTCGAGATTTCCTATGAGAAAACTCAGTATATGGACACAAAATCGACAGGAAAACTCACATTACAGACACAGTACGGAAAAATCTCACAGGTTCACTTCATGTACTTAGGGGCGGCTTCGGTGGCGTAGTTGGTAGCATGCTGAGCTTCTATGCCCAAGATAGCGGGTTCAAACCCGGCCGAAGCCGTCGGATTTTTAAAGAGCGTTAAAAATCCCTCAGTATGCCTTCCTTCGGAGGGGAAGTAAAGCCGGCGGTCCCATGTCATAGATTTATGGCATGTTAAAGATCTTTCCACTAATTACACCTGTGTGAAACTAAATTGGATAGGTTAAGAATGTAAACAACGCTCTTAGGTTGCTACGTTCGTTGCCAAGAGCCGACTGCGGTGGCGTCTAGTAGCTAGTTCTGAACTAGGCCTAGTAGTCGTTGACGGTGGCGTTTGGCGGCAAAAGTAGGAACTATTTGAAAATTCAAAGTTGCAGTCCCTACTTGAATTAAAAAACAGATACACACACTAATACAGTCATCACAATTAACACCGGTTATCAGACAGATTCTACACACACCCAAAGTACACGGGGCTACATGACCGCGTTGTCGCAGCCCCTAAACTAAGGAACCAACCATGTACTTAGGAGAAACCATCCAACCCACAGGACTGAACATAATCTCCAACACAGAAAGAATATTCAAACTGCAAAAGGCATACTAACTGACATGGAATCATTACAACCAAAGAGTAGTGTCTCGTAATGCAAATCTACGACATAACAACATGGTTGTTTTACCAGAAGCCTTGTGTAAGTCAGAAACACATTAATTGTAGGGATGACAAGAATTCTTCTTCTTTCTCTCCTCAACCTGGCAGTTGGTGGGTAGCATGAATGTCTTCCTCCAAAGGTCTTCTATCCTGAGCCCGCTGCTTGATCAGGTGGAACGGACATCTTCCTCCGATGTCATCAAAGAACTCTGCTCTTGGTCGTCCTCTTCCTGCCTTGCCTTCCATTTTCCCTTCAAGCAGTGTGATGTACCATGGTGAATGCCGGAGTAGGTGGCCTATCCAATTATTTCTTCTTTTTTTGATCGTTTCTGTCAGATTGTTGGTTTCTTCTGCTCTTCTTAGAACCTCTTCATTAGCTAGCCTTAGGGTCCAAGGTATCCGTAGCATTCGTCGCCAGCACCACATTTCAAATGCACATAATCGTTTCTTGTCGGCCTTCAACAGTGTCCAGGGTTCACAAACATAGGTCGCAATGCTCCAAATATAGCTTTTAATGAAGTGCTTTCTGACTTGTAGGGATATGGCTTTGGATGTCAGGAGACTTCTCATCTTGTTGAAAGCTTCTTTAGCCTGGGCTATTCGAGAGCGAATATCCTTTTCACATCTCTTATCAGAAGTAATAATGCTTCCCAAGTACTTGAAA
Source organism: Meconema thalassinum (assembly GCA_946902985.2). Classification (NCBI taxonomy): domain Eukaryota; kingdom Metazoa; phylum Arthropoda; class Insecta; order Orthoptera; family Tettigoniidae; genus Meconema; species Meconema thalassinum. The sequence continues at coordinate 183,011,889 of OX336395.1, forward strand.
AGATTTACTTGAGCCAATCTTTCTCCTTCCAACCATACATTACTGTTCTGACTACCATCTCGACTATATTTCATTATCTTGGTTTTTGTTCTGTTAATCTTCATGTTACATTTTACCCTTAGATGATCATTTAATTCATGTAATGCAATTTCTAGTTTTATCTCATCATCTGCTATGAGGGCAATGTCATCTGCGAAACGTATTGTTTGGTACAATTCACCGTTTATTTTTATTCCATGTGGGCATGTTGTTGAAAATTATTTTATTGCTTCTTCTACATACACAAGAATTCATGACATCGAAAAAGAAGAACGGAAAATTCCTAGAAAGATACATAGCGCTGTTCTCTGAGATGGAACTTGGATCAGACGACCTACAAAGGAACTCTACGGAAACACAGACACCATTACAGAGAAATTTAGGAAAATACGCCTACAGTTCTATGGACACCTGTGAAAGATGGATGAAAACAGATTCACTAAGAACATTTTAACATCATTAATACAAGTAAATTAAAGACCAGTTGGATGACAGAAACACAGGAGGACCTGGAACGATTCAAAATCTCTGAAGGCGACATTAAGGAGAAAAATCAATTCAGAAATAAAATCCGAATCAAGAAATTTGAACAAGTCTCAAGAAAAGAAACAATAGGGAACAAGTAGTTCCGTGAAAAACTATACAGCCTATTTTCATATATCCTATGTATGTGAATTCCCTCTATCAACATAAAAAAATTCAATTTGATTGCTGCAATAGATTCGTAGATATTGAGAACCGCCTAAATATTTCGGTTGGTTGTCATGTTGGATTTTTATAGCCTACAAGCTGACCCGGCAGACGTTGTCCTGCCAATCAAAGAAAGTGTTGCAACTTTGTGTCTTGAAGTGCTTTTGGATACACAATATTATTTTCAATTTCTGTTAACTGCCTCTAAACTATCGTGAATTGAATTAACTAATTTAGAAACATTCGTTGGAGCGTGCACAACAACTCTCCAAAGTTTCTTCGCAAACGGATAAATGGCATTTAACGCATACGGGATTTGGTTTAAATGATTCGTGCGCTGTCACTCATTTGTTGAATCTACTCGTGCTCTACCAACTGTGAAATAGATTTACTAAGTTAGAAAGCTTCCCATAAGTGTACACAACAACTCATCAAAGTTTTATCGCAATCGATGAATAGTATATGAACGCATACAGGATTTTGTTGGAACGCTTCGCGCGTCGTCACTCATTTGTTACATCTACTCGTGCGCTATCAATATTGTAAAATAAATTTACTAAGTTGAACACCTTCCCTGGCGTGTACACAACAACTCATCAAAGATTCATCGGAATCGGATGAATGACATATGAACGCATAAGTGATTTTCTTTAAACGATTTGCGTGCCGTCACTCATTTGTTGAATCTACTCATGCGCTACCTATTGTAAAATAGATTTACTAAGCCTGAAACCTTCTCTGGCGTGTACTCAATGATTCACCAAGGTTTGATCGCAATCGGATGAATGATATAAGACCGCATACGGGACATTGTGGAAACGATTCGCGTGCCGTCGCTCATTTGTTGAATCTACTCGTGCGCTACTTATTAAAAACTGGATTTACTAAGACAGAAACATTTCCTGGAGTGTACACAACAATTCGCCAAAGTTTCATCGCAATCGGATAAATGGTATATGGACGCATACGGTACTGTGTTGAAATGATTCGAGTGCCGTTACATATTTGTTGAATCTACTCGTGCGCTACCTATTGTAAAATGGATTTATTAAGCCAGAAACCTTCCGTAGGGTGTACACAACATCTCACCCAAGTTTCATCGTAATCGGACGAATGTTATTTGAACGCATATGGGACCTTATTGAAACGCTTCGCGCGTCGTCGCTCATTTGTTGAATCTACTCGTGCGAAACCTCCTGTGAAATGGATTTACTAAAATAGAAACCCTCACGTAAGTGTACACAACATCTCACCCAAGTTTCATTGCAATCGGATGAATGGTATATGAACGCATACGGGACTTTGATTAAAAGTTCGCGCGTCGTTGCTCATTTGTTGAATCTACTCGTGAGCTACCTATTGTAAAATGGATTTACTAAGTTAGAAACCCTCACGTAAGTGTACACAACATCTCACCCATGTCTCATCACTATCGGGCGAATGGTATTTGAACGCATACGGGACTTTGTTGAAACGCTTCGCACGTCGCCGCTCATTTGTTGAATCTACTCGTGCGCAACCTCCTGTGAAATGGATTACTAAGTTAGAAGCCATCTGGTAAGTGTACACAACAACTCATCAAAGTTTCATCTCAATCTCTGAATGGAATATAAACTTATACTGGATTTTGTTGAAACGCTTCTTGCGTCGTCACTCATTTGTTGAATCTAGTCGTGCGCTACCTAATGTGAAATTGATTTACTAAGCCAGAAGCCTTCCCTGGAGTGTACACAACATCTCACCCAAGTTTCATCGCTATCGGACGAATGGTATTTGAACGCATACGGGACCTTTTTGAAACGCTTCGCGCGTCGTCGCTCATTTGTTGAATCTATTCGTGCGCTATCTATTGTAAATTGGATTTACTAAGCCAAACACCTTCCCTGGAGCTCAGTCAACATATCACCCAAGTTTCATGGCAATCGGATGAATGGTGAATGAACGCATACGGGACTTTGAAACGCTCTAACGTGCAGAGACAAAGAGTAGAATTCGACATCACAGCCACCTTTGGTATAAAACACAACTTTTCGCCACGGGCGGAGTGTATGTAATGGCGGTAGTTGCACAGGTTGCGACCAGATGGCTCTAACGTGCAGAGACAAACCGTCCAAAGACATCAGCTTTCATGAAGGCCGAGGCTAGTGGTTTCCATGACGACTGATTTTGACTGTATATTGGGGTTCTAAAATTGTGTGTAAATTGTGGTTCTAAAATTGAGTTCATTCCACCTACCGGGTCAGATTGTGAATCTAAACCATACATGGACCCACCCTAATATACATACCAAATTCCATCAAAATCGGTTCAGTCGTTTAGGAGGAGTTCAGTCACATACACACGTGTCGAAGAATTATATATATAAAGATATGTAGGTCATAGAGTTATGTATTAGATGACGATTTTTGCGTAGGTTCATTATTGAAACGTTCACTTCCATCGCATGATTAATACACAAGGAATAAAAACTTAATTTTAATTTTGCGCACACTCGCCATCTTGATATTATATGAACAATTGAACTAAATTAGATGGCAATGCATTACAATGTGTTTAAACATTTGCTGTACTAAGTTTCATTGCGTTTGGATGGTTAAATCGGGCGAAACGTCTATTTTAATGTTTCAACTTCGCTTGACCACCATGTTCGTTTTGTAGTCAACAGGATTTTGAAAGTCTCATAGGTGAAATTCTAGTTATGTTCTTTATCACCGTCGAAAATTTCAGGGTGATTTCTGTAATAGTTTCGGAGGTATAGAATGCCAGTTAAATATTTCGCACTGCCGCCATGTTGGATTGGTGAGATGTAATAAAATTTGAAGGCACGCTCGGGGTTGGCCAAATTAGTGCTATGACCTTACCAAGTTTCGTTGAAATCGCTCCAGCTGTTTAGAAGTTATTAGGGGAGGACACACACACAGACACACGGCACACATACGCACACACATACACACACACGGACAAAAGGTTATCTCATAAGCCTTTTTCTTTTCATAAAATGAAAATAGGCTTAAGAATGGACAGAGGAAAGGAAGAAAAAACACTGTGAATTAATGAAGAGGTTTTGGGAAGAGAAGAGGAGAAGGAAAAGTAAGTGGAGCTGTGATTGGCTCAAGTTCTCACGCTCTCCCAAAGGGGAAAAGCCGATGATGATAATAATAATAATAATAATAATAATAATAATAATAATAATAATAATAATAATAATAATAATAATATCTAACTCGACAACTTTGACCAGTTTGGAAACAGCCATCCCCAGAGTCATCATCATCATCGTTGACCAACTCCAGGTTCCCGGGTGTGGTATACGAGCCCCCTCCATCTCTGTCGATCCATGAACCATTCTTCGTTCACAATCCTCTCCCAATCCTGACCTCTCTCCTGTACATCCTTCTTCACCAGATCTGTCCATTGTTTTCTCGGTCTGCCAGCTGGTCTCCTCCCTCCAAGGTCTTTTTCATACTCCCCTATTGCAGTTTTATTGACATTCGTTCTCTTCGCGTGACCAAACCACTTCGTTCTCGCCTTATGGTATTTTGTAGTGTAGAGTCTTATATTCTCACCTCTTCTCTGATTTTTTAGCCTATTTTCATTTATGAAAAAAATAGGCTTATGAGATCTCCTTTTGTCCGTGTGTCTGTCTGTGTGTGCGTATGTATGTGTGTGTGAGGATTTTTGTGTGTATCCACCTAATAACATCTAAACGGCTGGAGCAATTTTGTACGGAGATAAAGGGCACTACTGGAAGTTCACCTGTGAGACTTTCAAAACCCGGTTAACTACAAAACGAACATGGCGGCCAAGCGAAGTTGAAAGTTTTAAATAGACTTTTATCGCGATTTAATGATCCAAACGCAATGAAACTTCGTACAGCAAATGTTTATACACATTGCAAAGCACTGGTATCTAATTTAGTTCAATTGTTTACGTAACCTCAAGATGGCGGCTGTGCGAATTTTGAAAATTAAATTTTATTTTTTGTGTTCTAATCATGCGATCGAAATCAACATTTGCATAATGAACGTGCACAATAATCATCATCTAATAGTACATAACCCTATGTCCTACATATATTAAAATCCAACATAGCGACCATCCGAAATATTTAGACGGTTCTCAATATCTATTAATCTACTACAGCAATCAAACTGAAATTTTGTAAGTGTATAGAGGCTATAAGCATAAGTTCACCTATGGGACATTCAATAACCTGGCTAGCACAAATCCAACATGGCGGCGACGCAAAATGTTAATATTCAAATGGACGTTTCTTGCGTTTTAACCATCCGAGCGCAGTGAAACTTGATACGGTGTATGCTTATACAAATTTTAATCGACTGGCATATAATTCATTTAAATTATTTTCATAACGACAAGATGGCGGCTGGGCGAAATTTTAAAATCCCGCTTTTATTTCTTGTGTCCTAATCATGCGATTGAAGTTTGAATAAAACACCTACCCAATAATGTCCATGTAGTACATAGATCTAAGGCATATAATATAAAAATCCAATATGGTTACCATCCAAAATATTTAGACGGTTCTCTATCTACGAATCTATTACAGTAATAAAACTGACAATTTTTATGTTGATAGAGGCAAATAATATTAGTAGGATATATGGAAATAGGCTATTTAGTTCTTCACGGAACTACTTGTTTGATTCCTGATCTTGTCTTTCCTGGTCTACTGCGACGTCATTTCTGCTGCTTGGAGTATCGAGTTGTCCTTCCGGGTTAGTGTGATGGCTTCCAGGCTTTATGTGAGGATTGGTGTGTAGTATGATTTGTACAATGTCAACTTGGTTTTGAGTGGCGCTTGTTTATCCCAGAGTAGTTGTCTTACTTGGTGTTCACTTTACATGTGGCTTGGTTATCATTGGATACTATACTACCCAAGTATTGAAACTCTGAGAGACTCTCCAGCTTTGTGCCATTTTGCATGATATCTGGAGTGTTTTTGGAAATCATATTTAACTATTTTGAACCTTTATTTAATCAGTTGTACGTTGTATGGTTTGGTTATGTAGTTGGCACCTACATAACCAAAACGTTTCTTACCATTTCATAATAACTTCGTCATACATATTTTCCAAAGTTCTCTCTACAATATCTCTCTACTTGGCAAATACACAACAAGCATCATTCATAACCTAACTTATTCAGCATATATATTTTCACATTCATATCTCTTCAATTCATCGCTGTTTTATCAAGACACTTTTATGCATTATTAACAAATTTTTGGTAACAGATCCTGTTTTTTGAAATTTTACTCTGTGAACTTTTGGAACAAAAATATTTATAGTATCCTCTATTCCGACAAAAAAAATATTAAGTTGGAAGCCACCCATTTGTCATGCCCAGAAGCTTGAAAGAAACCATTTTGATTCCAGCATGCAGTGGATTAGTGAATGTACACTAAAAGCTTGTCCTGAGTCGAGCTCCTTCCTGGACCCTACAAGAACATCCACTCCAGGTTCCGATCTGCCCAGGAGGGCTTGGGCAACTCTCAATAGGATTCGGACAAACCACGGAGTATGCAATGGAACTTTGTTCAAATGGGGAAAAATTTCGTCTCCTCAGTGTGATTGTGGCGCTCCTAATCAAACCATCCAACACATTACAACTGACTGTCCTCTGAGGGCATATGGAGGGGACTGGATCGACTTCCTGTTGGCGACACATGACGTGCTCCAATGGATAGACTCATTAGACCTGAGACTGTAAATAGTGTAAATAGTAAAAATAATGTTCATTAGATTTTAAAGTGATTTTCTTTGTACTCTTGTATTGATTATATTGCCAAACGATAAATAAATAATGTATTAAGTTGTATGTTACTGTTATCTTATACCACGCTGAAGATGGTCACAATGTGACCGAAACCGGTATCAATGTACTAAATAAAGACTTAAGGTAATAAATAGTTTATTAAAACAAGGAATCGGGCTGTCATGGTCGAGTTTAATTCTGTTTACCCAATTTATTTTGCGAAACAAATTATTATTATTATTATTCATGTTGTACCTGTATTGTCGTTAGTTACACTTAACGCATGGCTAGTTTTAGTGAGAGAAAAAGAACGACAGAATGGTGTAACAAATCGTTCAGAATTAGTACTCAGTTCTTCTCACATACAAATCAAGGGAAGGGTGATAAATTATTCATAATTAAACAAAGTTCATGATTCGTAAACGTTAGCACCAGCCGTGTAATTAATTTACGTATGACCAAACAACTGTAGAGACTTGTCTCCAAACTACTGTTTAATTACCATAACTTGTAGCTATCATGAAACACGTGGAATTATTTCTCCATCACTGGCTTCCAAGAGGGTTTTGTTGTTGCTGTTGTTGTATCATTTGGGAGCATGGACATTGTGGTCAACAGCCCCATGAGTTCGTTGTGTGTAAAATTTCTCTGACAGCCTATTTTATTGGGGGTAATATGTGTATTTGTAATCCAGTTTAGGATTGAGAAGGATGCTAGGATTTTAAGTTAGGAACCATTCAGGAATTGGGTAGGCGAAGAGGATTGTTTACTATATAATTTTACAATAAGATTTACGACAGACGAAGATTGTCATACATCACATTAGGGCTGGGGAAATCAGCTCTAGTTTCGGTCGGTATCGCAGCTTCGACTCGTAGAATTTCATTACTTTCCGATTCGTGGGAGAGTTGGTGTGGCGCCACTCAATGGATTGCCATTTTCTTTCCGGTTCGAAGTGATGAATCCATGTTTCATCACCTGTGACAATGTTTGACAATAAATTGTCACCTTCAGCCTCATAACGAGCAAGAAATTCCGCACAGATGTTTCTTCTTTGCTCTTTATGGTCTTCCGTTAGGTGTCGAGGAACCCAGTGGGAACAAAGCTTTGAATACTCAAATTATTGGTCTCCGTAGACATTCTGCAAGCGCCTATGAATATCTGTGATGCCCTGGTTTTCCGGCAAAAGATAGGCAGCCCTTCCAGCATTGTTGCTTGCCTGTCTGCCTGTTTCGATCGCGTTTGTTCTCTGTTTGGTACGCACCTTTGTTTCAGACACCATTTTCAAGGCTAGCTTAACGCTCTTAAAAAATCCGACGACTTCGGCTGGGTTTGTACCAGCGGCCTTGGGCATAGAAGCTCAGCATGCTACCAACTACGCCACGGAAGCCGACTTGAAATTATTTTTAAAAAAGTTTATGATAGAAAGAACGCACACTGGATGAATTATTAGGTAGGATTATTTTTATATAAACAATAAATAAACACTGTGAACAATAACGCACTACAGTATCAGTTTAGTCGTTCATGCATCAAAAATTACCACCAACATAATATTAAGACGAATTGAAAAGCAAATTGAAGAATTTCTGACTGAAGACCAATTTGGGTTTGTTAAAGGTAAAGGTACTAGACAAGCTATATTGGCATTGAGACATATACTTGAAAAAAGATTGGAAAAAGGCCAAAGAACTTATTTGTGGATATTGAAAAGGCTTTTGATAATGTAAATTGGATAAAAATGTTTCAAATTCTTAAAAACATAGGAGTCCCATATAGAGATAGAAGAATAATCTGGAATTTGTACAAAAATGAAATTGCAGTAATTAAAACTGGAAATGAAAAAGAGGAAGCAAAAATAAGGAAAGGAGTTGGACAAGGCTGTGCTTTGTCTCCCATGCTTTTTAATGCCTACCTCCAGGATGCACTGAATAAGGTTCGAGAGGATTTGAATTTAGGAATAAGGATACAAGGTGAACAAATAAATATGATTAGATTTGCAGATGACATTGCCATAGTTGCTGATAGCGAACAACATCTCAAACAAATAATAGTAAAAACGGAGGAAATCATGGGTAATGAATACAATATGAAAATAAGTCAGTCAAAGACGAAAGTTATGGTCTGTGATTAATAAAAAGCAGACTCAAGTATGAAAATAGTGGTGGGCAACAAAACACTACAACATGTTCAAGAATTTAAATATCTCGGAAGCAAAATTACCAAAGATGGAAGAAGCAAGAAAGAAATCAAATGTAGAATTTGACAAGCCAAATTAACATTTCACAAAAAGAAACGTTTATTCACTACAAATTCCATTAATCTTAAAACCAGAAAAAGATTATTAAAAGCGTATGTTTGGAGCATTGCCGTTTATGGTTGCGAAACGTGGACAATTGGACAATAAGAAAAAAGGAGGTTAAATTCTTTTGAACAATGGTGTTATAGAAGAATGCTAAAAATTAACTGGACAGAAAAAGTAACGAATGCTTAAGTATTTTAAAAGGTGGAGGAAAATTATACCTTATGGAAAAGCATAAAGAGGAGGAGGACTAGACTGATAGGATATATTTTGAGACACGATAGCCTGCTGAAAACGGTATTGGAGGGAATGGTTGAAGGCAAATATGTCGAGGAAGACCACTCCTACAATATGCACAGCAAATTATGTCTGACGTAGGATGCAGAAACTATGAAGAGATGAAGACGAAAGCTAAAAATAGAGCCGACTGGAGAACTGCCGCAGACCAATCCATGGATTGAATACTTAAGAAGAAGAAGAAATAAAGTGTACTGACATGCGTGATGAATTGACTTGTAAATCGTTATTATCTGTGAGGCCAATATGAGCAGATTAAGGGAAACCAGAATGCCAAAAATCTTCAAAATATTTCAAATTTCGTTTTTTGCACCATATTTTTTGCAGACTCCGAAAAAGAAATTAATAAAATGCTGCAAGTCCTATCAGACATACTTAAACTATGGAAATTAAATGTGAACAAACGGAAAACGAAAGTGGTGGTAGTTCGGAAAAATATGGAAGAAATTTAAACCAATATAAGAATTGATGACTTGAGAATTGAACAAGTGAAACAATTTTGTTATTTCGGTAGCAAAATCACAGAAGTCAATAGATGCTTAATGGAAGCGAAGAGAAGGATTGCATTTGCAAAACAGGCATTTAAAACTAAGAAAAACATTTTATCCAGCAAACATATGAATATAGATGTAAGAAAATCCTTTGAAAAATCATTTGTATGGAGTATACTGCTCTTTGGAAGTGAAAGTTGGACTCGGGGTAAATTGGAAAAGAATCGACTTGAAGCTGCTGAAATGTGGATATGGCGGGAAATGACAAGAACGAGCTGGATGGAAAGAAAAACCAACCTGGAAGTCTTAACGGAAGTCAAAGAAGACAGAAGATTAATGAAGGAAATGGGAAAGTAAGAAATACAATTTATTGGACATGTCATCAGACACAACACTTTCATCGTTAACATTCTTGAAGGGGAAATGATGGGAAAGAAAGGAAGAGGACAGCCTAGGACGAAGTATTTGGAATACATCAAGCATAGAATGGGATGTGACAATTACATGGAACTGAAACAAACCGCCAACGACAGAAGAGTGCGGTTGCATCGACAAGGCATTAGCCTTTAGGATATGAATATTAATCTGCGGACACTTTACTTTATATCGGTGCCTTTTTTTTGTGCATAGATCATTCCTCATTCCTAAGGATACCCTCCCTATACACTCGGACATTATTAGTAAATGTAGCTTAGACAAAATTAAAAATATATATATATTAGACTATATACAAGTTTTTTTTTTGTTTTTTTTAGCGTATGGCTTTTAGTGCCGGGAGTGTCCGAGGACATGTTCGGCTCGCCAGTTTTGTAGCTGCTTCGAGACGGACACCCAATGGGTGAGCTACAAGTACCGTTGGGGAGGGGAGGAGGGAAGTTGGAATGTAAGGACGAGGAGTTGGAAGGTAGCGGCTGTGGCCTATAGTTAGGGACCAACCCCGGCATTTGCCTGGAAGGAAGATGGGAAACCACAGAAGATCTTCTTCAAGGTTGCCGGCGGGGGGATTCGAACCTCCTCGCCTCCCGGATGTGAGCGACTGCCATCATTCATGCCGTAACCACCACGGCTAACTCACCCGGTTATATACAAGTAAATAAGGTATATGAATTATAATGGAACTGCAGAGCAGAATTGAAGACCGAAAAGGAATCTTTCGTAAATGTATTGATAAACTTAAAGAAATTTAAAGAACTTTTTTTTATTTCTTTAAATTTGAAAAAAAAACCTCCTTTTTTCAAACTTAAATGATTTTTTTCTTTCAAATTTAAAGAACATTTTCTTATTAAATATAGGGAGATTAAGTTCTTATAGGGGAAGATGACCTCGTAATTCCGCCCCTTAAAACAACAATAACTAACCAAGTTCTTATAGGCCTAGAGCATGCATGCTTTGTGGTCAAAATTACATTTCAACACAGCCATTTGGCAATATGTTCAGTAGCTTATAGCTAGAGCCGTGCGTGGATAAACAAAACGTTATCCGCATCCGCACGCTTGGTATCCGCATCCACCCCGTATCCACTCTGCATCCGCACGCTTAGTATCCGCATCCACCCCGTATCCACACCGCATCCGCACGCTTAGTATCCGCATCCACCCCGTATCCACTCTGCATCCGCACGCTTGGTATCCGCATCCACCCCGTATCCACTCTGCATCCGCACGCTTGGTATCCGCATCCACCCCGTATCCACTCCGCATCCGCACGCTTGGTATCCGCATCCACCCCATATCCACTCCGCATCCGCACGCTTGGTATCCGCATCCACCCCATATCCACTCCGCATCCGCACGCTTGGTATCCGCATCCACCCCGTATCCACTCTGCATCCGCACGCTTGGTATCCGCATCCACCCCGTATCCACTCCGCATCCGCACGCTTGGTATCCGCATCCACCCCATATCCACTCCGCATCCGCACGCTTGGTATCCGCATCCACCCCGTATCCACTCCGCATCCGCACGCTTGGTATCCGCATCCACCCCATATCCACTCCGCATCCGCACGCTTGGTATCCGCATCCACCCCGTATCCACTCCGCATCCGCACGCTTGGTATCCGCATCCACCCCGTATCCACTCCGCATCCGCACGCTTGGTATCCGCATCCACCCCGTATCCACTCCGCATCCGCACGCTTGGTATCCGCATCCACCCCGTATCCACTCTGCATCCGCACGACTGTTATCCGCATCCGTCCCGTATCCGCACGCTTGGTATCCGAATCTACTGACATTTTAAAAAAACATTTATTAGATAAGGCATAAAGTATGTATTACAGCAACACCTTTAGACATTTGAGGAGAAAGTCGTTCCCCTAGGCTATGTATGTCATGTGCTTAAAATAAATATTACACAACCTTTTTCAGTTCAGAGTGTTAATGAGATAATTTGAATGAGATTAGCGTAAATCATAATTTTACGTTTGTCATGGAAAAAACATAACGAAAAAAATATGATATGTCATAAACATCCGGGTCCTAGTCAGCAACTTCGGATTGGATTCTAAAAACTATCCGAAAATTTACGTCAAACATTATCCGCAGCTTATCCGCTATCCACACAGCCATGTAAACCATATCCGCATGGTGAAAAAATGTTGCGGATATCCGCATCCGCGGAGGGCTTTGCTTATAGCCTATGCAATTTAATTAAATATAAAACTTTGTTTTTGAAAAATGACAGATGATTTTTTAAAATCGCTTTTCTCGCTAGCTCAGCTTCATCCACGGACTCTGTGAGGGATCATTCCTCTACCGTCGCAAGGACGGTGTCTGGGAGCTGAACACATTTTGTCAGCAGATACAACTGGGGATCGTAACAGGCCGATCGCCCAGGCGACCGCTAAGTGAGGTCTAATTGAATATGTTCAGTTCCCAGACACCGTCCTTGCGACGGCAGAGGAATGATCCCGCTCAGAGTGCGAGCTCGTAATATAAAGAAATAAAACTGAGATACCAGTCACTTCATTTTTTTTTGATGTGATAGGTTTTTCAACCTTCTGATACATACCGTATGTACATGTATAAACGACAGATGTTCTTCAGCAGGTCTATGCCCTGAAGCAAACCTTTCCCATGTGCGAAATTTATTGAATTTATGACAGGAATCTCAGGTGGATGTGGTACGACCAACACCATGAAGGCATTGGTCGTTTGTGTTGACTTTCAAGATATGGAACGATACCATGTAGGTATATAGACGATCAAAGTTTCAGACCCATTGGATTGTTGCTACAGGTCTCCCCCACGTGATTGGTCGCGGAGGAATCAACTCCAGTATACGCACTCAGGTGTAGCGTAGTTGACTTGCAGTCTGTGCAGTGAAGTGTTCCCCGTCAAACATGCCTTGACGACAGAAAAGAGCACGCTATCAACAACTGTCGCCGTTTGAGAGGGCTCGGATAAATGGGTTGTGTGAGGCTGGATAATCGCTAAGGACTGTCGCTGCTCGTGTTGGCCGACAGGCATCTACGGTACAACGTGTATGACAGCAGTGGTCAAATGAAGGTACCCACATACAGGCCCAGCGCGACAGACAACTGTGAGAGAGGATCGCCGCATCATTTGGATGGCCCGGATGGAACCCCATGCAACAGCAGCGCAAATTCGAGAAGCTGTGGCACCCCACGTTACACAACAAACAGTTGGTAATCGCCTGCGTGCAGCTGGCTTACGATCCCCTGTCCATGCAGAAGGTGTTCCATTGACCCCACAACAGTGACGTGTTAGGCTGGCCTGGTGTCGAGAACGATTGACGTGGGTCGACGAATGGCACAGGGTCGTCTTTAGTGATGAATCGCGCTTCTGTCTTGCCCGCAGTGATCGCCGGAATCGTGTGCGCCGACGTACCGGGGAGAGGGGCCACCCAGACCTTATTGTCGAGAGGCACACAGGGCCAACACCAAGCATTATGGTCTGGGGAGCTATTGGCTTTAATGTGAATCACAATTAGTGCTTGTTGAGGGCACTATGACTGCTCGACAGTACGTTGATAGGGTACTCAATCCAGTGGTTGTCCCTATGATGGTGAACATTGCTAATGGGATGTTTCAGCAGGACAATGCCCGGGTTCACACTGCACGCATCTCCAGAGAAACTCTCCACGACATCACAACCTTCGAATGGCCCGCCAGATCCCCGGACCTCAGTCCTATTGAGCATGTGTGGGACATTATGGGTCGACAACTGGCCAGCCGTCCTCAGCCACCCACAACTCTGGAACAACAGACCCGTGCAGTGCAGTAAGCATGGGCCACAATTCCTCAGGAAGCGATCCAGGGCCTTATTGACTCCATGCCTCGCCGAATTCATCAATGTATTGCAGCTCGTGGTGGGCACATTCTGTATTGATTCTTGTCCAAACTTGCGGTCAGAGGGACCTGAAAGTGTAATCATCGAATCACAACCGAACACTCGTCCTCCATGTTCAATATTGCAGCAATGTAGCACCACTCTTTCTGGGTGTTGCAATTTCCATTTTCTTAAGTGTATATAACGCTAAGGTGTACAGTATGTTTCACAAAACTCAAGCTCCTAAACCAGAGGGAGTTAGAAGGTGTGGTCTGTACCAAATTCTTCCAAATCGTCTCAATAGTACAGGACAAATCTTGCATTTCTTGAAAAGTCAACGGAAATATATTTATTTGTTTATAAAGTGCGTTTAAACAAATAAACAAGACGATAGCCCCTGGCAGAACTGTTTCGCGTCCAGCCCGCATAGCACTAGGCCGGGCGGGTAGTCTGTACACACGGGGCTCACACAACCCACAATTTGTTTAAACAAATAAACATATTTATAGAAGCCCGCATAACAGTAAAGCCATGCGGGTGGTTTGTACACATGCGAGTTCTCGCACGGGTCCTCTAGTTATTTATTAATTCTTTTTCTTTGTGACCTTTATTTTATTTATATTAATGACTTATTGCAAGGATATCCATTTTCTTTTAAGGTTTTTGTTAAGATAGTTTCTAAGATTTTTCACGCTGGCGAAGTTATCTATACTAATATAATAAAGCTGAAGGGTTTGTGTGTTTTTGTGATTGTGTGTTTATGTGTTTAAACGCACTAATCTCTGGAACTACCAGTCCGATTCGAAAAAATCTTTTTATATGATAGCCAGTTCAAGAGGAATAGTTTAGGCTATGTAGTATTAGGCTACACCTCTCAGATAACCTAAAAGATTGATTTTTGTTCAGTAAGTCGGTAGAACAAGCGCTCCCGAACTGCTCTATCCGCATGCGCTGGCGTTATGGTTAATGATGTGTACACCGTTTCACCGATCTGAACCAAAACTTGTATACTTAGCCTTTGGAACCCTGCGAGTAACAATGTCTACGTGAAATTTATGACAGACCACTCCATACCCTGCATTTAGGCCCTTTGGCACAAATCTACACCGTTTTACCGATCTGAACCAAAATTTTTATACATACCCTTTGGAACCCTGCGAGTAACATAGTATGCATGAAATTTCGGACAGACCACTCCATTCCTTGCATTTAGGCCCTTTGGCACAAATCTACACCGTTTCACCGATCTGAACCAAAATTTGTATACTTGCCCTTTGGAACCCTGCGAGTAACACTGCCTACATGAAATTTATGACTGGCCAGTCCATTCCCTGCATTTAGGCCCTTTGTCACAAATCTACACCTTTTCACCAATCTGACCAAACATTTGCATACTTACCCTTTGGAACCCTGAGAGTAACACTGTCTGCTTGATATATTGGACAGACCACTCCATTCCCTGCATTTAGGCCCCTTGGCACAAATCTACACCATTTCACCGATTTGAACCAAAATTTGTATTGTACCCGATTTGCCATGTGTCAAGAGATTGGATTGCGCCGCATTATTTGGTGAAGAACAGATGACGTGCATGATAGCTGTGACGTCACTGCCATGGCCATATGGATTACATAATGTCAAGAGAACTTGAAATACGCAAGGATGTAACGCTCACTATTCTACTGAGATTATGAGAGGATTTGTGAATACCTACTATGACGTAATAACTTGAAGCGCCAGTAAGGAAGAAGCAGTACAAGTGATCAAGGACACAGTAGAGGGCACTGGAATCGCAGAGTGAGTTATGGAGGAGAGGAGATGACCGTGCGATCTTTCACTTCACTTAAATATTTCAGGCAGAGCGGTGTGCATAGTTACGCGGGCGCGCATAAGAAACTTACAACGCTTGTCTAGTGACGAAAGACGTGTGGAGTCACTCAGTCAGCACGGCGATATTTCCGTGTGATCTATACAGACATAATGAGTTAACTAAACGAACATTTACGGAGTACACTAAGACTTCAGTATTGTGAAACACGAACAGTCCGGATACAGTGAAAGCCTGTATGGTTTCACGCAGTTACAGTTATTTAAATGCTGTCAGATTTATGCCGGAAGTTGAACCGGAGTAGAACTGAATGTGTAACCAGCTAGCGGATACGTTTTGTTTTCAGCCAGGGAGGTCATAGTACCAGCGGGCTGCGTGCAGGCCAAAGCCAACTACTTGTGACGCAAGACCCATATGTGTCTGAAGGTTGAACTTAGCAGCGGCGAGATCGAACAGATTTCTCACGTAAAACCTAAACTTTTGAAACTGCGATATTTCGTAGACCGTTGAGCCTAGCAAAGTGCGGTTTGCTCGAGTGAATCCAGAATTCTGCAATCTAACATATTAGATGGGCAGAATTTGTGGAAATTTTTGGGACATGATGGTAACCAGGCCACGTCTGTACTTTTATTCCACGAGGAACTTTCAATACCGTGACATGGCACACTAGACTGCAGGAGGCATGGGAGATTTCGGGTACGTGTGACGTTCCGAGGAGGTAAAATGGAGAGCCACGTGCATCACCGAGTCTACCAAGAGACTTGGAGATGGGTAACGACCAAATGGCGAGACCGAGGGAAAACGCCGTTAGTCCGCCAGGAACTCCATACTTCCACAGCAAGATGTCCAAAGTACTGGTGACTACACCATGATTTTTCTAGAACTGTAGTGGTAGTGATGTAGATTTTAATGGTTTGGATTGCACAGGTCAAATTATATTGCGACAAACTTAAGGGGGGATATTTTTGTCACGAGTTAAGCGGTGACATTTCACCATTTTCTCTATACTCTTTAAAAACGTTTAATTTTCATAGATATAGTGGATATAATACTAAAAGAAAAGTGGATAATTTTGAACATGTGACATTAAAGTAAAGAGTTAAATAATCGCTTTAATGAGCTTAATCACAGTTACACAGTAACACTTGTAATTTTGTCTGGAGGTAATTAACAGTAATCATTTAAAGTTGGAAGGAATATAATGAAGATTAATTAACACAGAAGTAATCACACAATTTAAACATCTAAATAACACGATTAAACTGGTTTTTTAATTCACTGAGAGATAAATGAGATCTATAAACACAATGCGATGTTATAAGCTTCAATGATTTACGTAATAAATGTGAATGACAGGTAATAATAATAATAATAATAATAATAATGCTGAAATAAGGTAATTACGATGATAAAATGCAATGCAGATAAAAGATGGTAACGTAATAAGATGAGCAAAGTTTCTAATGATGTAAAGAATGAGAAATAATAAGTTTGAATTGAAAGGTCACTGTGATTTTAATGAGGTAATAATTAAATAAGGATAAGCCTGAGCCATGCGGGCCATTTAATATGTGTATAAAATTAATAGGAGAATTGCCATATCAACGTTGTAGTCATTAAAATTTTGCCTAATGAATGTGTATTATTTTATAAAATCATTTGACATTATAGAGGTTATATCAGTGAAATAATTTAATTGCAACCGATACAGTGAGAAGTAAAGCAGGATTAATCTGTTGTGTGATATTACAGATCTTGAATTTTCGAATATTCATTGTGATAATGATAGTGAATCCAGTATACAGATTAAAGGAAATTGAAAATTTGAGTTAAGAGGGAAGTTGATGTAACCAAATGTGAGCATGCACATATGTAAATACGCTGTAAATTTGTAAATGAAATCAATTTAGTATCCACTATTCACCAGTCACAAAATTAGATAGAAGGAGATCTAATGGAATCGTTGCACTGATTTCTTTCTTTCAATGCAAACTGATTAACAGGCATTCAAACATGAACTCTATTATAAGAAACGGATGACCAACACAATAATGTAATTATAATTTAACCGCTAAGGCTTTCACGGCCGACGTTCATAATTAAGTACAAGTTTTTCGGGCTTGTACTTAATTATAATTTAACCCATTGGAAATCCATATGCGGGATCTCCGTAAGTTTGATTATATCTAATGATAGGACACAAGGAGATTTTGTCCCGATTTAGTGTTCTTTTAATTTGATATTTTCTTTTTGATTGCACATCAAGACATAAATTAGATAATCTCCACGTGTAGGGGGATAGGAACCATTTATATTTTTATTGACTGTACCAGTGCCAAAGTGAATAAAATGTGGAAGTTTTATCTTATTTGTTCATGTTCTTTCTGTGGCTTCGCAACGTAACGTGGATGGGAGACGACGTCTGACGATAAAATATGAACCCCAGTCCATCGTCATGCCCCGAGGTCATTTGAGGTCTCAATTTTTTTCTTTAGTTTTATCTTCATGTCAGCGTATGTCTAACCATCCACGGTTTCTTTTTATAATATTCACTGGTAAATGTTGTTCCGAATTTCAGCCTGGGATCGCGTTGTGTCGGGCCACGCAATCCACGGTTGGGATATCGGGCACAGCAAACTTACTCTTTGGAACTCTGCGAGTAACACTGTCTGCATGAAATTTTGGACAGAACACTCCATTCCCTGTATTTAGGCCCTTTGGCATAAATATACACCGTTTGGCACAAATATACACCGTTTCACCGATCTGAACCACATTTTGTATGCTTACCTTTTGGAACCCTGCGGGTGACACTGTCCACTTTAAATTTAGGACAGACCACTCCATTCCCTGCATTTAGGCCCTTTATTACAAATATACACCGTCTCTCCTAATTGAACCAAATTTTACATACACTTAGAAACCCTGCTGGTAACATTGTCCACTTGATATTTTGGACAACGCTCTCCATTCCCTTCATTTAGAATAACAGACAAAATAAACTTGAAAACCTCGTATTAAGGCCCTAGAACCATTCATGTCCGTAGTAGTGTAACTGTAAGAGTATTTTAATAAGTATATTTTTGACGGGCAGTTCGGGCTGCATCACGTCTCCCCTACCAGTATTCTGGTGCAGAATTGCGAAAAGAGTTGCATCTTGCGCTGTTTATAAATTTCAGTCACGGGGAACGATTAGTGTAAAAAGATCTCTTAGGCACCTTAAAATAGTTATCATCATGAAAATATTATGCCTCGGTATAAGTGCAATGGTGTTGGTGCAGTACATTGAGCTTACCAGCTGCAATAAGCGTTGGTGCTTTCAAATTTACCTTCGTTATTCCGAACCTTATCGTTGAGCGCTATCTGGCGATAAATGATTCTATTGCTACCTCAGTAGCTCGGGACAGCCGAAGTTTACAAAGTGTTCTGATTATTGGTATTATTGGTCTCTACATTTCTAACAGCCAATGAGATATAGGCCCCAGGCATTGTCTTTTATTTCACTTATTCCTCTTTCTAATCATTTTTTTTAAATTTGTTTGCAAATAACATGTGTCAGTGCTGTAGTTAGAAAATAGCCGTTTCTCTATTCATTATTATCATAACAGGAAAATGACCTGAATGTTATGTCCATTATACTGTACTACTTATCACCCCCACTACAACTACCATTACCAGCACCACCACCACAAAATATTATAGTTTTAAAATATTTTTCTGTTAATTTTAGTATCATGTGCCAGTTCTGTAGTAGTATACATTATCATCCATAAAACAAACAAATCCACCGAGCGAAGCCGGGCACTACTGCTAGTCATTGCTATAACGAAACATGTACGTGTTAATTTAATTATTAAACAGCTATCTAGTGTTTGGCAAGGTGGCTTTTATAATTTGAGATTAATATCGGTCAACACGGAGAAATAATTTCAACTCTGAGATTTGCTGATGGCATCGTCATCTTGGCCGACACGCCTGAAGATTTGAATGAGTTTTTGAATGGTATGGACTCCGTCTTGAGGAAAGAATCCATGATGAAAATTAATAAATGAAAAAACAAAAATATTGGAAAGCAGCCGGAATAAATCAGAAACCTCTATGGACATCAAATTGGCAGGTGAAAAGCTGCAGGAAGTAGGAGACTTCTGTTACTTAGGAAGCAAAATAACCAGTGATAGACGAAGCAATGAGGGTATAAAAAGTAGGTTGGCTCAGGCAAGGGAAGCATTTCTACAGAAAAGGAATCTGTTGACATCGAATATAGATTTAGGTATTAGGAAGTTGTTTTTAAAAGCCTCTGCCTGGAGCGTGGCGCTCTATGGAAGTGAATCTTGGACTCTTGATGGAGCAGAAAAGGGGAGATTGAAGCGTTTGAAATGTGGTGTTACATGATAATGATGAAGATTAGATGGGTAGGTCTATATAGGGTTACAAACGAAGAGGTATTAAGACGAGTGGGAGAGGAGAGATGTTTCTGGCGCTGCAAATAAATAGAAGAGATAGGTTGGTAGGACACTTTTAAGACACATAGGAATAGCAAGTTTAATTATGCAAGGAAAGGTCGAGGACAAGAACTGTAGGGGTAGACCAAGGTTAGAATATGTTAAACAGATTGCCTCGGATGTAGGGTGTGGTTGCTATGTAGAGATGAAACGATTAGTTCAGGACAGGGAGGCATGGAGCGCTGCATCAAACCAGTCAAAAGACTGAAGACTCAAGCAACAACAACAAGAACAACACGGATAATATTTAATACCATCTTCATAATGGTTAAAGTCTATGCATGTTATGTATCCCCTTTAAGACATTTCAGATTTATACTACCTATAAGAAGACACCTGAAACATAGGCTAAATGGTATACAGCATGAAGACGGAATCTATAGTTCGTAGCTTCAATGAACCACCGGTTCGAATCGTTAATTTCAGGTACTTCCGTCTATCATTATTTTACACAACACAGGAAAAACACAAAGGATGCTTAAATGTAATGTTTTATGAGTACACTATATAAATTATTGATGTTGATCAATTCTATAGTTTTGTAATACAGTGTGTCACAGCATTAATAACCATGAAATCACAAAATGTTTGCGGTTGAATTAGTCCTCTGTCATTGGACCATTTTGAGACTTAATTTTTAGTGATTTTGTAGTAATACGTACATATGTCTCGTGAGTTGTATTTTATCAGAGTGTAATGCTTTTTTTTTTCAGTTTCCAGTTTCCAGGCTAAATATTTCAACGCGGGTGGGAAAACCTACGGATCAGTGCCACTTTGATCTCGTGTCAACAAGGTACGTCTTGTTGTTGGCGATTTAATTAGATTGGGTGGTTCCTTAGTTTAGGGGCTGCGACAATACGGTCATGTAGCCGCGTGTACTTTGGGTGTGTGTTGAATTTGTCTGATAACCGGTGTTAATTGTGATGACTGTATTAGTGTGTGTTATCTGTTTTTAATTCAAGTAAGGACTGCAGACTTCGCTACTACTAGATGCCATCGCAACCAGCACCCGGTGACGAAAGTTGGAATCAAAGAGCATTAATCAAACCTAACCTACAAATTCTGCTTCACACAAGTTTAGTTAGTGGAAGGTTCTTTTACATGGATATCCATCCATCTGCAAGGCGGAGAATCTTGTAATGTATAATTTCAACCTGACTGAGAAATGGTCTAATGAATGGAGACAATTCGCCGCAGCAGAGTCTTTGGAAATGCCATGCATCAAACAGAAGGTACCTGGCTTTGAACAACCTCGGAAAGTATGGTCCAAGCTAAACCGGATCCGAACTAACCATGGTGTGTGTGCAGATCTGCTATACAAATGGAGGAAAAAGTCATCATCTTGTTGCGACTGTGGTGCTGTGAGGAAAACTGTGAAGCACATCAACCAAGAATGCCCACTGAGTCGTTTCAACGGAGATAGAAGTGAATTTTCCCTGGGGACACCACAGGCGATTAACTATGTAAATAGTGTAAATATTAATCTGTAACGTATATGTACGTCATACGATAAATAAATCTTTTACATGCCATAAATCTATGACATGGGCCCGCCGGATTTTTAACGCTCTTAAAAAATCTAACAACTTTGGCCGGGTTGACCCGCGACCTTGGGCATAGAAGCTCAGCATGCTACCAACTACGCCACCGAAGTCGCTTACATGAAATAATAATAACTAGTGGGCCCGTGCGAGAACTCTCGCATGTGTATAAACCACCCGCCTGACTTTACTATTAGCGGGCTTCTATAAATATGTTTATTTGCTTAAACACACTTTTAAACTAATTGTGGGTTGTGTACGCCCCATGTGTACAGACTACCCGCCCGGCCCTAGTGCTATGTGCACGGTACGCGCCCAGTTCTGCCAGGGGCCATCGTCTTGTTTATTTGTTTAAAAGCACTTTATAAACAAACTAGCTGACCCGGCAGACGTTGTCCTGCCAATCAAAGAAAGGGCTGTAACTTTGTTTCTTGAAGTGCTTTTGGATATACAATATTTTTTTCAATTTCTGTTAAATGCCTCTAAACTATCGTGAAATGATTTAACTAATCTAGAAACATTCGTGGGAGCGTGCACAACAACTCTCCAACGTTTCATCGCAATTGAATAAATGGCATAAAACGCATACGGGACTTTGTTTAAATGATTCGTGCGCTGTCACTCATTTGTTGAATCTACCCGTGCTCTACCAACTGTGAAATTGATTTACTAAGTTAGAAAGCTTCACGTATGTATACACAAAAACTCATCAAACTTTCATCGGAATCGGATGAATGACATATGAACGTATACGGGATTTTTTAAAACGATTCGCGTGCCGTCACTCATTTGTTGAATCTACTCATGCGCTACCTATTGTAAAATAAATTTACTAAGCCTGAAACCTTCTCTTGAGTGTACTCAATCATTCACCAAGGTTTCATCGCAATGGGATGAATGATATATGACCGCATACGCGACTTCATGGAAACGATTCACGCGCTGTCGCTCATTTGTTGAATCTACTCGTGCGCTACTTATTGAAAACTTGATTTACTAATCCAGAAACCTTTCCTGGAGTGTACACAACAATTCACCAAAGTTTCATCGTAATCGGATAAATGGTATATGAACGCATACAGGACTATGTTGAAAAGATTCGCGCGCCATCGCACATTTGTTGAATCTACTCGTGCGCTACCTATTGTAAAATGAATTTACTGAGCCAGAAACCTTTACTGGAGTGTACACAACAATTCACCAAAGTTTCATCGCAATCGGATAAATGGTATATGGACGCATATGGTACTTTGTTGAAATTATTCGCGTGCCGTCACCCATTTGTTGAATCTAGTCGTGCGATACCATTTGTAAAATGGATTTATTAAGCCAGAAACCTTCCGTAGGGTGTACACAACATCTCACCCAAGTTTCATCGTAATCGGACGAATGGTATTTGAACGCATACGGGACCTTCGCGCGTCGCCGCTCATTTGTTGAATCTACTCGTGCGCTACCTCCTGTGAAATGGATTTACTAAGTTAGAAACCCTCACGTAAGTGTACACAACATCTAACCCAAGTTTAATTGCAATCGGACGAATGGTATTTGAACGCATACGGGACCTTGTTGAAACGCTTGGCACGTCGCCGCTCATTTGTTGAATCTACTTGTGCGCAACCCCCTGTGAAATGGATTTACTAAGTTAGAAACCTTCACGTAAGTGCACACAACAACTCATAAAAGTTTCATCTCAATCGATGAATGGTATAGAAACTTATACGGGATTTTGTTGAAACGCTTCACGCGTCGTCACTCATTTATTGAATCTAGTCGTGCGCTACCTATTGTAAAATTAATTTACTAAGCCAGAAGCCTTCCCTGGAGTGCACACAACATATCACTCAAGTTTCATCGCTATCGGACGAATGATATTTGAACGCATACGGGACCTTTTTGAAACGCTTCGTGCGTCGACGCTCATTTGTTTAATTTACTCGTGCTTAACCTCCTGTGAAATGGATTTACTAAGTTAGAAACCGTCACGTAAGTACACAACAACTCATCAAAGTTTCATCGCAATCGATGAATAGTATATAAACTTATACGGGATTTTGTTGAAACATTTCGCGCGTCGTCGCACATTTGTTGAATCTACTCGTGCGCTACTTCTTAAAAACTGGATTCACTAATCCAGAAACCTTTCCTGGAGTGTACACAACAATTTACCAAAGTTTCATCGTAATCGGATAAATGGTATATGAACGCATACAGGACTATGTTGAAACGATTCGCGAGCCATCGCACATTTGTTGAATCTACTCGTGCGCTACCTATTGTAAAATGAATTTTTACTGAGCCAGAAACCTTAACTGAAGTGTACACAACAATTCACCAAAATTTCATCACAATCGGATAAATGGTATATAAACGCATAAGCCTATGGTACTTTGTTGAAATGATTCACGTGCCGTCACTCATTTGTTGAATCTACTCGTGCGCTACCAATTGTTAAATGGATTTATTAAGCCAGAAACCTTCCGTAGGGTGTACACAACATCTCATCCAAGTTTCATCGTAATCGGACGAATCGTGTTTGAACGCATACGGGACCTTGTTGAAACGATTCGCAAGTCGCCGCTCATTTGTTGAATCTACTCGTGCGCAACCTCCTGTGAAATATATTTACTAAGTTAGAAAACTTCACGTAAGTGTACACAACAACTCATTAAAGTTTCATCTCAATCGATGAATAGTATATAAACTTATACGGGATTTTGTTGAAACGCTTCACGCGTCGTCACTCATTTGTTGAATCTAGTCGAGCGCTACCTATTGTAAAATTAATTTACTAAGCCAGAAGCCTTCCCTGGAGTGCACACAACATATCACTCAAGTTTCATCGCTATCGGACGAATGATATTTGAACGTATACGGGACCTTTTTGAAACGCTTCGTGCGTCGGCGCTCGTTTGTTTAATCTACTCGTGCTTAACCTCCTGTAAAATGGATTTACTAAGTTAGAAACCTTCACGTAAGTGTGCACAATAACTCATCAAAGTTTCATCGCAATCAATGAATGGTATATAAATTTATACGGGATTTTGTAGAAATATTTCGCGCGTCGTCGCACATTTGTTGAATCTACTCGTGCGCTACCTATAGTAAAATGAATTTACTAAGCCAGAAGCCTTCCCTGGAGTGTACACAACATCTCATCCAAGTTTCATCGCTATCGGACGAATAGTATTTGAACGCATACGGGACCTTTTTGAAACGCTTCGCACGTCGTCGCTCATTTGTTGAATCTAGTCGTGCGCTAACTGTTGTAAAATGGATTTACGTAGCCAAACACCTTCCCTGGAGTGCACTCAACATCTCACCCAAGTTTCATCGCAATCGGATGAATGGTATATGAACGCATACGGAAATTTGAAACACTCTAACGTGCAGAGACAAACAGAATTCGACATCACTGCTACCTTTGGTATAAAACACAACTTTCCGCCATGGGCGGAGTGTATGTTATGGCGGTAGTTGCACAGGTTGCGACCAGGTGGCTCTACGTGCAGAGACACACAGACCAAAAGGATCACTTTTCACTAAGGCTAGCGGTTTCCATGACGACTGTTTATGACTTTATATTGTGGTTCTAAATTTGTGTGTAAATTGTGGTTCTAAAATTCTAAAATTCCACCTATCTGGTCAAATTGTGAATCTAAACCATACATGGGCCCACCCTAACATTCATACAAAATTTCATCAAAATCGGCTCAGTCGTTTAGGAGGAGTTTAGTCACATACACACGTGTCGAAGAATTATATATATAAAGATATATTTTCGTTGATTTTTCAAGAAATGCAAGATTTTTCTCGTACTACTGAGACGATTTTGAAGAATTTGGTACAAACCAAACATTCTAACTCCGTCTGGTTTATGAGCTTGAGTTTTGTGAAACATACACCTTAGCGTATTATATATATAGATATTGTTATTGGTTTTACGTCCCTTTTAACTACTGTCGCTTTTAGAAACGTCAGAGTGCCAGAATTTCGCCCTGATAGGGATCTTAAACGTGCCAGTAAGCCCCTCATATTTGCGCATCCTGAAATGCAGACTGACTGCGCCAGGATTCGATCCTGAAACCTTGGGCACAGCAAGCGAGAACGGAACCACTGTGCCACGCAGACTGTCTATTAGAATCGAATTAGTGCATCTTAGAATTAACACAGAAAAAGAACTACATTTTCCAGTTTATAGGAAATTTTGGTAACTCGAGTATCTTTCTGGGATAATCCATGTTTTTAGCCTATTTTCAATTTTGAAAAAATAGGCTTATGAGATCACCTTTTGTCCGTGTGTGTGTGTGTGTGTGTGCGTGTGTGTGTCTGTGTGTGTGTGAGGTGTGCGTGTGTCCCCCCCCCCTAATAAAATCTAAACGGCTGGAGCGATTTCAATCAAACTCGGTAAGTTCATAGCACTATTCCCGGCGACCTCGACCGTGCCCTTCAAATTTTGTTACGTCTCACCAATCCAAAATGGCGGCTATGCGAAATATTACACTAGCATTCATTATCTCCGAAACTATTACCGATATCGCTCTGAAATTGTGTACGGTGATAAAGGGTGCTACTAGAAGTTCACCTATGAGACTTTCAACAACCTGGTGACTACAAAACCAACATGGCGGTCAAGCGAAATTGAGACTTTTAAATAGACATTTCTCGCGATTTAACTATCCAAACGTAATGAAACTTGGTACAGCAAATGTTTATACACAATGTAATGCACTGGAGTCTAATTTAGTTCAATTGTTTACACAATCTCAAAATGGCGGCTGTGCGAAATATTTCACTGACATTCTATATCTCCGAAACTATTACAGATATCATCATGCAATTTTGGACGGTGATAAAGGGTACTGATACAAGTTTACCTATGTATATTTTATAAACCTGTAAAGTACAAAACGAACATGGCGACCAAGCGAATTTGAAATAATTTAATAGACTTTTCTCGTGATTTAACTCTCTGAGCGCAGTGAAATGTGGTACAGTAAATGATTTTGCAGATTGTAATGCACTGCCATCTAATTTAATTCAATTGTCTACATAACCTCAAGATGGCGGCTGTGCGAAATTTTAAAATTAAGTTTTTATTCTTGTGTCGTAATCATGCGATCGAAGAGAAAGCTTGAATAATGAAGCTAGGCAATAATTGTCCTTGAATGGTACATAACTCTATGGCCTATACATATAACAATCCTAAAGGGCGAGCTTCCGAAATATTTAGACGGTTCTCAATATCTATGAATCTTTTACAGCAACCAAACTGATTTTTTTATGTTCATAGAGACTATAAACATATGTTCACCTATAGGACTTTCAGTAACCTGGTGAGCACAAATCCAACATGGCGACGACGTGAAGAATAAATATTTAAATGGACGTTTCTCGCGAATTAACTTCCGAGTGTCGTGAAACGTTGCACGTTAAATGCTTATACAAATGTTGATCCACTGGCATGTAATTTATTTCAATTGTTTGCATAATCACAAGATGGCTGGTGTGCGTACTTTTAAAATCTTGTTTTTACTTCTTGTATTCTAATCATGCGACTGAAGTTTGAATACCACACGTACACAATAATCTTAATGTAATAGTACAAAAATAAAAATCCATCCTGGCGACCATATGAAATATTTAGACGGTTCTCAATATCTACGAATCTGTTACAGCAATTAAACTGAAATTTTGTATGTTGATAGAGACAATTAACAAGAGCAGGATATATGAAAATAGGCTGTATAGTTCTTCATGGAACTACTTGTTAATTATCTTTTTTATTAAATGTTAGAAATCGCTAATTCTTTTTTCAAGAAATATGACGTCATTCATTTTAAATGGGTTTATACAATTTTGTTGGGTATGTATACAAGCTATATGTACCCGTCGTTGACGGAATTATTTCATATGAATTCCAGTATTTGATAATATGTATGGGTATAGAACGTCATTTAAAACCTTATTTTTCGCCGATATATACGGCAGTCGACTCCAATGCAATACATTAACGCCCGATTTCATCCTTACGCAGTTTCTCTCAGATCATGGAAAGTTTAAGTGCTACTTCGAACGTTTTAAAATTAATATTGCTGGTGATTACTTGTGCTTTTGTGTATCTTCTCAAACAGTGGACCATTTAGGCCTACTGTTCTACTGTGCATTGTTTAGCAGGACAAGATTCGATTCTGAGTGTCACCTGAACAATATTGTAATATGGAACTTTCAAAGCCATTATTCCACCCGTTTGAGAAATCCTGCTCTTGCAAACAGTTCCTTAAGTTCATTCACCACATCTACAATAATCTAGTTTCATAATTTTGTGTCAATGGACGAATAATTAACTGATCAAAACTATAGGCTAACCCTAATATATTAATGCACAATAGGGTTCATATTAGGATATTCAATAAATAATAATAATATACATTACATGAACACAAAACTTAGATGGTTGGTTGGTTCCTCAGTTTAGGGCTGCGACAACGCGGTCTTGTAGCCCCGTATACTTTGGATGTGTGTAGAATCTGTCTGATAACCGGGGTTAATTGCGATGGTTGTATTAGTGTGTGTTATCTAGTTTTTAATCAAGTAAGGACTGCAGACGATAATTTTCTCTTTCGCTGCCAAATGCTACCGTTCATGACACCTAGCTGTGAACTTCGCTTCTACTAGATGCCATCGCAACCAGCGCCCGGTGATGAGCGTTGGAACTTAAGAGCATTAATCAAACCTAACCTACAAATTTTGCTTCACACAAGTTTAGTTAGTGGAAGGTTCTTTTACATGCCATAAACCTATGACATGGTACCGCCGGCTTTCATTCTCCTCCGAAGGAATGCATACTGAGGGATTTTTAACGCTCTTAAAAAATCCGACGACTTTGGCCGGGTTTGAACCCGTGATCTTGGACATAGAAGCTCAGCATGCTACCAACTACGCCACCGAAGCCGCTACAAAACTTACACACTACCAGACAGTGATTAGGCCCGAAGCCATATAGCCTATGCAGCTGAATGTTTGTGTCTGCCGAGAAAAAGATTGATCAAAAAGTCGGAGCTTATAGAGAGAAAGATTTTTAGGAAGATACTTGGACCTAAAAGAACAGAAGATGGGTCTTATAGAAAAAAAGGGAAGCTAGAATTATTCCTCAGAATCGATAAAATCTCAGACACCATCCGGAAAAGAAGGATCTTGTTCATTGGACATATTTACAGAATGGACCCAGGTAAATTAACCAACCGGATAATGACATTCATTGCGACCAGGAAAACCACAGCTCGCTGGTATCAGGAGGTGAAGAAGGACGTGGAAGAAATGCCAACATCTGAAGCGTAGAGATTTGAAGCCATTATTCTTCAGTGTTGCCTCAACAAATTGACTACGGTATTTGTAGCTTTTCAGTCGGTCAACACGATTGTGCCCAATGAATGGGTTGGGTACAAGATATAAATATACAGGGCCATTATCTATGTGCGCCCCGATAAGCACGCCAAGCTAAGCCAGCTGTGACTGGCGCAGATCGCTGGCGCACGCACCCGGTTCAGCCGGTAGTGGCGTGCACTTTCACACTTTTACAAAATTCATTCAATAATGTGTTCTTACAATGATCAAAGGCGATGCTGAAAATTTCCTCCATCTATTGTACAGGCCGGACGTTTGTTTTAGACGATTGTCCTTGATCTTGAAGCCAGCGGGTGAGCCTGCACACAGTCACTCTCTCACCCTATCGCTTCACACTTGTCACCACCGATCTGATGTAATGGAATTCCAGACATGAGCACGTGGCGACATCGCCTTGGAGAGAGTACAGACCACGTCGAAGTATTGTGTGACGGGGAAGTACACGTTACGTAGTTACGAACAAAACGTCATTATATTTGCCAACGACTGTACTTCAGCAGTAGTGTCAGACAGCTTTGTCAATCATCGGACCGCTTGGGGCAGATGATAACAACACAGGTACTGTAGTAACTCGCATCCAGGCTTCCATTATGATTTTTCACTCGTCTAAAACAAACGTCCGGCCTATAACACACACCTGACATCTTCTGATGAAGTAATGGACAACAATCTCATCTAATTTTTAGCCTACTTTCGATTTTTGCAGAAAATAAAAGTAGACTTAGGAGATCTACACAGGGCCAAAAATTGTGTGTTTGTGAGTGTGTGTACTCTGAATGTCTGTCGTCGTCGTCGTCGTCGTCGTCCCACCCCCTCCTATCAATTCAAACACGGTGAAACCGAATTGAACGTAATTTGGTACAGAGGGCACAAGCAAAGGGCACCTCAGTGTCATGTTTTATATCGCCGCCATCTTGACGAAACCGTAATGGCGGCCACCCAAATATTAAAGGCTTGAATCAAATTACGACCAACTTAATCATCTGATCTCTGCGAAATGTTTCAACGTTATACCTTTATTTATAAAGAACCTTTTGAGCAAACTACAAGGTCATCAGCCCAATAATTTGCGGATGACGGCCATGTATGTGTGAAAATCGATTCGCCCTATCTTTTCAAACACGGTGAAACCGAATTGAACGAAATTTGGTACAGAGGTAGCACTAGCAAAGGGCACCTCAGTGTCATGTTTCTTATTGCCGCCATCTTGACGGATACATAATGGTGGCCACCCAAATGTAAAAAGCTTAAATCAAATTACAACCAACCTAATCATCTGATCTCGACCAAATTTTGTAACAGCATACTGTACCCGATTTGCCATGTGTCAAGAGATTGGATTGAGCCGCATTATTTGGTGAAGAACAGATGACGGGCATGATAGCTGTGACGTCACTGCCATGGCCATATGGATTACATAATGTCAAGAGAACTTGAAATACGCAAGGATGTAACGCTC
This sequence comes from Meconema thalassinum, assembly GCA_946902985.2. NCBI lineage: Eukaryota > Metazoa > Arthropoda > Insecta > Orthoptera > Tettigoniidae > Meconema > Meconema thalassinum. The sequence goes on from OX336395.1 coordinate 183,042,515, forward strand.
ACTATTCTACTGAGATTATGAAAGGATTAGTGAATACCTACTATGACGTAACAACCTGAAGGGCCAGAAAGGAAGAAGCAGTACACGTGATCTAGGACACAGTAGAGGGCACTGGAATCGCAGAGCGAGTTTTGGAGGAGAGGAGATGACCGTGAGATCTTTCACTTCACATGAATATTTCAGGCAGAGCGGTGTGCATAGTTCCGCGGGCGCATAAGAAACTTACAACGCATGTCCATTGACGAAATACGTGTGGAGTCACTCAGTCAACGCGGCGATATTTCCGTGTGATCTATACAGACAGACTGAGTTAACCAAACGAACATTTATGGAGTACACTCAGGGCCGATTGTATAAAGATCGCTTGACTGGGGATCAAATTAACTGGAGTTCAAAATCTGAACCAAGTTCAGTCGCCGTCCATGTTGTATAAAACTATTCGTGGATTCCGAGATCCTAGTTCAATTTGATCTCAAGTTCAAGGATTTCAATATGGCAACAGCGCAAAATAGTAAGGATATTCACGTATAGAGTGCACTAAACTCATCTCGCCGAGCGATCTTCAACTTTTTGTTTGTTTATTTTTGTAGCTTATGGCACCAGGCTATGGGCTTACAATTGTGGTGCATGTTTACTGCCATATGGGCTAAATAATGTGAAGTGTGTGTCACATGAATACTAGGCCTATGATACTGTAGTTCTTCTACAGGATATCTAATAGGCTACCCTATTAGCAAAGGTAAGATTAAGTACCAGTGGCCTACCACTTTCAAAATCAAAAGGCACCGTGGATAAAATAGTTATTTAATGCTACTATTACCGTATCGTATGTGTGTGGTACCGGTATTAATATATTCACTGACATGAAGCACCTCTCGGAATGCTTTTAACCTCAAAATTGTGCATCGCATTCCTAGGCTTAATTACGGTATTGGTGCATATGTCAACGATACAAAGAAAAGTTACAACACCATCACTGATTAAAAACACACAGTTTGGAGTGAAAACATAAATTGTTATCAAATGTGAAAACGTATTACGTCCGTATAGCCTTTAGGCCTAATATAACCCTCGACTTGGAGGCACTGAACAACAGGGTTTATAGGTGACATAATACAATACAATGTAAAAAAACGGTCGTGTTTTGATATTTATTTAAAACTGAAGAAATATATCCTTCAAGTGTCTCAATAAGACACGATTTTTAGGAGAATGGCATTATTCCTCCTCAAAATCCAATATCACTCAGACTAAAATGCATAATCGTTGAGAGCGAGCACGCGCAATTTAAGCCTAGTCCAGAAAGAAATAGTACCGTTCCGCCGTATAACCTAGGCCTACTAATGTACAAACTTTCTAACATATTTCTCTTTTTAATACAGCCTAGAACTGGAATCTAAGCGCTAAAATGTTTCACGGACAACAGTTGTGAACTAAGATCAACATGGCTGAACCGAGAACTGTCGCCGGTTAAATATGAACTCAGATCAAGACGCGGTGATCTTAGATTAACGTTTATACAACAGAAATTCTGAGTTCAGCACGTGTCAAGATCAGCTGAACCCGTTGAACTGAGATCAAATGCTTTATACAATCGGCCCTAAGACTTCAGTATTGTGAAACACGAACAGTCCGGATACAGTGAAAGCCTGTATGGTTTCACGCAGTTACAGTTATTTAAATACTGTCAGATTTATGCCGGAAGTTGAACCGGAGTAGAACTGAATGTGTAACCAGCTAGCGGATATGTTTTGCTTTCAGCCAGGGAGGTCATTGTACCAGCGGGCTGCGTGCAGGCCAAGGCCAACTACTTGTGACGCAAGACCCATATGTGTCTGAAGGTTGAACTTAGCAGCGGCGAGATCGAACAGATTTCTCACGTAAAACCTAAACTTTTGAAACTGCAATATTTCATAAACCTTTGAGCCTAGCAAAGTGTGGTTTTCTCGAGTGAATCCAGAATTCTGCAAACTAACATATTAGACAGGCTGAATTTGTGGATTTTTTTTGGACATAATGGTCACCACGAGTAACTTTCAATACCGTAACATGGCACACTAGACTGCAGGAGGCATGGAAGATTTCGGGTACGTGTGACGTTCCGAGAGGTGAAAATGGAGAGCCACGTGCATCACCGAGCCTACCAAGAGACTTGGAGATGGGTAACGACCAAATGGCGAGACTGAGGGAAAACGCCGTTAGTCCGCCAGGAACTCCATATTTCCACAGCAAGATGTCCAAGGTACTAGTTACTACACCATGATTTTTCTAGAACTGTAGTGGTAGTGATGTAGACTTTAGTGGTTTGGATTGCACAGGTCAAATTATATTGCGACAAACTTAAGGGGGGATATTTTTGTCACGAGTTAAGCGGTGACATTACAACATTTTCTTTATGCTCTTGAGAAACGTTTGATTTTCATAGATATAGTGGATACAATGCTAAAAGGAAAAGTGGATAATTTTGAACATGTGACATTAAAATAAAGAGTTAAATTATCGCTTTAATGAGGTTAATCACAGTTACCCAATAACACTTGTAAATTTGTCTGGAGGTGATGAATAATAATCATGTAAATTGGAAGGAATATAATGAAGATTAATTAACACAGAAGTAATCAGGGGCGGCCGCTCCTTATGTGCTGAAGTGCTGCAGCACATTACTTTATTTGAAAATAAATTATTTTAATAGTAGGCCTATTATCTACGAATACAACGCTTTAAAAAGACGTCAAGCAAAGAATAGGAAATATTTCTACTCCCCTCAATACGAGGTCCAGAACAGGTACGGTACGAGGTATCTAGGCGTGCGCTCCACTCCGTGCGCGGCATTAGCTGTGCAGATCACAGCCCAGCGAGAATTTCCAAGTTTATTGGCAGCAAACGTGAATTTTGTCTGCTGCGCATGCGCGCCCAACTTTTCCCTTGTGTTCTGGATGTGCTGTTGGGACAACAGCTAAGACCAGTCATCACAGCGATTCTTTGTTCGACCACAGAGAGGCAGCACTGGTCACATGGAATGTGAACGTGGCCAGTGGCACTATCTGGACTCAGCAATAGGATTTAAGAGGGAATCGCTCAAAGAAAATGGGCTTTCCTGATAAAGAACTAGGTGTAACTGTTCAGGCCTATAGCATGCTGGAAAAGAAAAGGCTCAGAACAGAACTGTCGGTTCTGTACTGTAGGCCAGATTTTTAGGAATATTGGTGGGGCAGTCCCTCTTCTGCATTTCATAATATCCAGTAATCTGCAAGGTACGTTCTGCCAAACAAGCAAGCTTCTGAGGATATCAGTAACAACACCCATGACTACTCTAGAGCCTGAGAGGTGTTTCTCATCGCTGAAGAGGATCAAGACCTTTCTGCGGAACACCATGGCACAAAAAGGACTAAGTGTCCTCGCTATGCTCTCCATTGATAAGAAGAAGATGGTCTCCAGTATGGAGGGGTTCAATGCCAGGGTGATTGAAAAGTTCTGCAGCAAGAAGGAGCGACGTATGGACTTCATTTTTCGTCACTGAGTGAGTGTTTCTAAATGTTTATATATAAAAAAATTGTTGGAGGGAGAATGGGTTAGGCCTACAGCACACAACTAATGTCTACACCAGCCGCCACTGGAAATAATCACACAATTTAAACATCTAAATAACACAATTAAACTGGTTTTTTTGTACACTGAGAGATAAATGAGATCTATAAACACAATGGGATGTTATAAGCTTCAATGATTTACGTAATAAATGTGAATGGCAGGTAATAACAATAATAATAATGCTGAAATAAGGTAATTACGATGATAAAATGAAGGCAGATAAAATATGGTAACGTATAAGGTGAGCAAAGTTGCAAATGATGTAAAGAATGAGAAATAATAAGTGTAAATTGAAAGGTCACTGTGATTTAATGAGGCAATAATTAAATGAGGATAAGCCTGAGAATAATTCAACGGAGCCATGAGGGCCATTTAATATGTGTGTAAAATTAATATGAGCATTGCCATATCAACGTTGTAGACATTAAAAAATTGCCTAATGAATCTGTATTACTTTGTAAAATCATTTGACATTATAGAGGTTATGTCAGTGAAATAATTTAATTGCAACTGATACAGTGAGAAGAAAAGCAGGATTAATCTGTTGTGTGTTATTTCAGATCTTGAATTTTCGAATATTCATTGTGATAAAGATAGTGAATCCTGTATACAGATAAAAGGAAACTGAAAATTTGAGTTAAGAGGGAAGTTGATGTAACCAAATGTGAGCATGCACATATGTAAATACGCTGTAAATTTGTAAATGAAATTAATTTAGTATCCACTATTCACCAGTCACAAGATTAGATAGAAGGAGATCTAATGGAATCGTTGCAGTGATAATTTTTTCTTTCAATGTAAACTGTTTAACAGGCATCCACACATGAACTCTATAATAAGAAACGGATGACGAACACAATAATGTAATTATTATTTAACCCATTGAAAATCCATATGCGGGATCTCCGTAAGTTTGATTATATCTAATGATAGGACACAAGGAGAGTTTGTCCCGATTTAGGATCCATTTAATTTGATATTTCTTTTTGATTACACATCAAGACATAAATTAGATTATCTCCATGTGTAGGGGGATAGGAACCATTTATATTTTTTATTGACTGTACCAGTGCCGAAGTGAATAAAATGTGGAAGTTTTAACTTATTTGTTCATGTTCTTTCTGTGGCTTCGCAACGTAACGTGGATGGGAGACGACGTCTGACGATAAAATATGAACCCCAGTCCATCGTCATCGTCATTTGAGGTCTCAAAATTTCTCTTGTTTATCTTCATGTCAGTGTGTGTCTAACAATCCACGGTTTCTTTTTATAATATTCTCTGGTTAATGTTGTTCCGAATTTCAACCTGGGATCGCATTGTGTCGGGCCACGCAATCCACGGTTGGGATATCGGGCACAATACCTTTATATGAGAAGCGTTCTTCGACCAAGCTACAAGGTCACCAGTCCAATAGTTTGCATATGGCGGCCATGTATGTGTGCAAATCGATTCCCCCTATCAATTCAATCACAGTAAAACTGAATTGAACGAAATTTGGTACAGAGGTAGCACTAGCAAAGGGCACCTCAGTGTCATGTTTTATATGGCCGCTATCTTGACGGAAACGGAATGGCGGCCACCCAAATGTTAAAAGCTTAAATCAAATTACGACCAACGTAATCATTTGATCTCTATCAAATTTTGCAACAACATACTTTTTTTTTGTGGGAAGCATCTTTTGACTGAACTACAAGTCCAATAGTTTGCATATAGCGGCCATGTATGTGTGCCGATCGATTCGCTATATCCATTCAAACATGGTGAAATCGAATTGAATGATTTTTTTTACAGAGGTAGCACTACCAAAGGGCACCTCATATTCATGTTTAATATCCCTATAGCACGTTGTATTTCAACAAGCTACTACAACCAACATTCAATTATACTCCCTGAAAAGGACAAAGCGTTATAACAATACCCATCCATTTAGGAGAAAGTAGGCCATATGTTCTTTACCGAACATCTTGTTGTTCTATAAGAACACAACTTTGTCTGTTAACTTTTTATTATTTTCGGAGCCTGTTTCATTGAATCGTTTAGCGAGCCTCCTGATTGTACTGGCATTAGGCACAGGTGTTCATGGAAACTTGATTCGAAATTTTCGTCTCGTTTCAGAACAATATTTTTTGCTTTTCAATACGAAGTTTGGATATGCACACGCTCGCGCAATGAGAATTGGTGTATAGGCATGACTAACAAACACAGTAATCACAATACTCACTAAACGTGCAATACTGACGTCTAAGCTTTGCAGATACACGTCCATATGAATGACAAACCACGTGTGAACTAACGATATGAGTCATCGGATCGCGTACGTGCGCCCGCGATCTGCGCCAGTCACAACCGGCTAAGCTTGCCGTGTTTATCGGGTCGCACATAGGTAATGACCCTGTAAAAATACTCTTCTGCAAACAATTACATATATTAGTAACTATTCACAATTATTAAATGGGACAATTATTGTGAATAATAACTAATACACGTAATTTTTCCAAGAGTGTATTTACATATTTATATATTGTACCCCGCCCATTCATTGGGCACAATCGTGTTGACCGACTGAAGAGCTACAAAAAGTCAACATCTGAAGCTGAAATCAGCAACAGAGAAACATACAAAGCCAAAATTAAGAATTACACGGGTTTTACCCCTTATAAGGAAAAACTATTTTTTACTTTTATGTAATTCCACATTTTAATTTATTTTAATTATTACAATTAAAATAATGTTATTCTTTTTCTCTAATTTTAAAGTGTATGTGTTTATTTTTAATTTTCAACTTATGTTCTAATAGATTTAATTTTGATATTTTATTGAATTAATTAATTAACCAATTTCAAATTGATTTTTTCTATTATTTTCATAATTTTTTATAGTTTTGTTTATTATTTTAATTTTTATCTTTCTTTTATTATTGTAATTTTATGATTTTTATGTTCGACCCTCACTATTATGTGTCAGATAACTGTATCATAATGATGGTCATTATAACACTGTTTTCCATTATGATACAGTTTCTCCAGCCAATCAGAGCTCGTTCATTGACCAATTACGTAACTATAACTTCGCGCAAGCGCTCAAAATCCAACATGTCGGACATAAACACAACATCGAACTATAATAAATTACCGACATGGAATACCCACCGTCCATATGTTCGCGTAAATAAACTGGCGAATATGAGACAAGAAATAGCACTGTACCTTAAAATCACCAACACTAATTTCTACACAGCGCATTGTCTTCAAATGACTGCGGTGACAATATTACTGAGGGACGGCTGATGTAAACATATGGTTGCATATGGCATTGCAACCACACAGAGCGCATGCGTCGGTTGTTCAAAGCTCTTGAAAGACAAAGATATAACACCCAACGCTCGCTCTGCGATCACAGAATTCCAGTAGCTGACTCTCAACAGATATTTATGAATATTTATGTTAAAACATATAATAAAGTTATAATTATCGTCGAACATAAACAGTCGTATGCAACTCGCCTATAATGGTAATTAAGACACTCGTATGGAAATTATAAAACTCGCATACGCTCGTTTTATAAAAAATACTCGTGTCTTAATTATAGCCATTATAGGCTCGTTGCATAATGTACTATTTCTATATTTACACTTTATTTTTACACTTTAATTGTTAATGACTTAAGTTTTTATTTTTAGCCTACTTTCGATTTTTGCAAAAAATGAAAGTAGACTTATGAGATCAACACAGGGCGAAAAATTGTGTGTCTGTCTGTGTGTGTGTGTGTGTGTCTGTGAGGCTGTGTGTCTGTGAATGTGTGTACTCTGAATGTCTGTCCCCCCTATCAATTCGAACACGGTGAAACCGAATTGAACGAGATTTGGTACAGTGGTAGCACGAGCAAAGGGCACCTCAGTGTCATGGTTTATATCGCCGCCATCTTGACGGAAACTTAATGGCAGCCATCCAAATGTTCAAAGCTTAAATCAAATTACGACTAACCTATTCATCAGATCTCTACCAAATTTTGCAACAGTGTACCTTTATGTGAGAAGCGTTTTCTGACCAAGCTACAAGGTCCTCAGCCCGATACTTTGCGGATGGTGGCCATGTTTGTGTGCAAATCGATTCCCCCTATCAATTCAAACACCGTGAAACCGAATTGAACAAAATTTGGTACAGAGGTAGCACTAGCAAAGGGCACCTCAGTGTCATGCTTTATATCGCCGCCATCTTGACGAAAACGTAATGGCGGCCACCCAAATGTTAAAAGTTTAATTCAAATTACGACCAACCTAATCATCCGATCCCTACTAAGTTTTGCAACTTTATACCAATATGTATGAAGAAACATTTGACCAAACTACAAGGTCATCAGACCAATAATTTACGGATAGTGGCCATGTATGTGTGCAAATCGATTCTCCATAGCTATTCAAACACGGTGAAACCGAATTGAACGAAATTTGGTGCTGAGGTAGTGTGCCCAATTGGACACGGCTGCCTGGCATCGAACCGGGGTCTTTAGAAAGAAAATATCCGGTCCATGATTTTTCTAAGAATCGAACCATTGATCTCTGAGGGGGAACAGCCACAGTGAACCCGAGGAGCAATGAGATAATGACAGTATATAATAACAATAGCTTAATTCCACGTCCAGAACGGGAATTTTAGGCAATAAAAGTTGGAATATTGTGTAAAATGCAAGGCAGTATATGAACATGTTAGCGAGAGGTACAGAAACAGAGCCAACTTGACATTTTGACAAAGTGAAGTTGAAAGTGGGCGGTGTAGACGTGACGCCAGTGCACTATTTCTTGGCGACACTGGAGTGAGAAGGCCGTGATTAACGACGAAGGCAACCCCCGCTGGACAAGGCAGAACAGAAGAGAGGGGAGAGTCATCAAGTCAAATTAATTAATTAATGCCAAATGAAGCATTCTAATGGAATGAGACTTACACCCAGAGACTTCTATTCGAGGAGAGGTAATTTAGGAGTATTTGCACGCCTAAATTAAAGCCTGTATGTGATTATGAGCATATTCACACACGTACTGTGGAGGGGCATTGGTCAGTCTGGTAGCAAAAGGGGATTCCCTCGAGATAGCGTCACCAAGCCATGGAGGAAAGAAATTAATTTTACTTAATTGAACGAAGGAATTGCCAGCACGTAAGTGGATCTGGAACCTCCATGAGCAAGAATCACGCTTTACCTTGTCAGTAAACGCAATATTTAAGAAAAGAGCCGCTCCTGAAATTCAAGAGGACTACTTTTCGTCAGAAACATTTATATGGGAGAAGAAGGAGAAGAGAGTCAGTTCTTCTTGACTCAACTTGTGGGACGACATGCTGCCCAACCACACGGGAAAAATACGCGAAATATATAAGTAGTTACGTTCAGTATCTATGTGATGAACAATGAAAGGCGCATTATGCGGCATAATAGAAGTAATTCTGCATTAATATTATAACCAGTCTACAGCAGACATATAATCAGGCAGTATACGCGACTAATAATCAGTGCAGCGTAGAGATATTGCAGTATGATTTTTATAGACAATGAACTTATCCACAGAAAGTGTTGCGATATTTAAAGTATCACATATAATTGTAACGAATACTACAGATTACGGGAACCTGGAAGGTATTACAAGTATTTGTGATTTTCAATTGAGCAACACTGCGAGATAGAAGATAGAAGTTGTAGGAGACGGGAGATGAGCACACATACGCGAGGTAGACTTTCGGAGGAGAGAGGCGGTTGTCAGAATTTGCCTGCGTCGCATCTCTGAAGTCATGCAATAGTGGAAAGCCCAGCAAGGCTCCGTGTGTAAATTATTTGTAAAGTTATTTTAAAAGTGATCATTAAAAGTGTTTAAATATTTGTGTGTTAAAATAATGTATGGTGTTTCAAAGTGTAAAATGCCGGTATTGCAAGATGTAATTACCATGTGCAAACCATATTCAATGTTTCGTGAGAAAAGTGTCATGATGGCTTAGAAGTAAGCAAAAGGGTGGGCGAGTTGCTGACTTGTTGGACAAACCCAGCCAAAATGAAAGTGAGTACCATCCAAATATGTTAATATGATTTAATAGCTCACCATACAACATGCCATTTCCTCAAATATTAAGAATTAGCAGTCATTTGTATACGAGCTCACATCCCTCGTATTTTTATAAGTATATGGCTTTGAGGATGATAAACTTACGACCATTTTGGCGTAAGATGTTGATGGAAGTAACGGTAACGTTAAATAATAATAATTATTATTATTATCTGATGTCGGTGTCAATGATAAATGTAAAAATCGGCATATCTATGCCTATAGAACGTGAAAATTGTGTCATATCCAATGAAAGAGTACTGTGTTATAGCAAAACGTGAGAAAGAGAGATATAATAGCGAGATAAAGAGAGATTTTCAGTGTCATTGAAATGTTAAATAAATATTAAATAATGTTAAAAGCTACATGGTTGTATTTGAGAGCCATTAAGGTAGTTAATGTAAGTGCCAGTAAATTAATACTTGTTTTAGAGCTACGAAAAGCCTTGGTTAATAAGTAAATGTATGGAGGACATGCGTGCTTTATGAATTGTGTCATCTGAAAGAAATGTTGTTTTAGCCGCTACAAGCGAGCATGTAACGTAGAATCATGAGATTTGCGTCAATAATTGCAGGGACCATCCAAAAATAGTTCGCGCGTTGATGAATCTAGTAGGCCAATCTTCGAATCTACGATGTGTGGTATAGCTTCAGAGCATACATGTATTCGCAACAGAGTTGGGGCAGAGGCTGTCTGTAACCCACTGTTAGCCGAGTCTTCGCTGCCAGGGAAAACAATTAGACACCCTAGGTACGCCAGTATAATAATTGATCTACCCATAGAGGTAAGACAAAAAAAATCGAGTAGGAAACAGTTGATTTCCTCTGTATATATTCGTGCCCGTACAGCGAGATAACAGTTTGAAACTCGGCTGGTACGCGTACAGAGCCACTGATTACGTCCATAGAACGGCGAGACTATTTGTGATCCATCCCTAGCTATGAATACAAATTAAGAGCCGAAAGGAGCCCATTAAATACCCTAAGTGTAGGTGTTAAATACTTAGATCGACTCAATTCGTAATGACACAATCCAATCAGGTACCTCTGGGAGAGCTGCACCACCGGGTGAGCACATGGCCAGGTTTATTTACTTGCAGAAAGTCGGTCAGGAAGGTATATGGAGGCCACAGACCGGGTAGCCATCTTGAGGAGGGCGGTCCGTGACGAATCTTTTGTTCACACCGAGGAGAGTCAATTGACCGGCTCCCTTTTTCTTTTTTTCTTTTAAGGTTGTACTGGTACACTGAATAATCTTGTTATCTCTGAAAGTAATTGAAATATGCTTGATATTATTGGATCAAATGAATTATATGCACTGTATCCATGGGAATAGAATGGTGGATCGAAGTAATCGGATAAGATTTGGCCAAGTTATTGTCTGAGGACAACTTAACTGCACCAAATAAATAAATGCATTTTTGTAAAGAGTAATTACCCAGTTTATGCTAATTTATTCAGATGGGTAGCATAATTTAACGATATGACACGTTTGTAATGATAATAATGGCATGACCAGACCCAGAAGATTGTTGTTTGGTGAAGCTAAAATTCAATAAGTATGTGTATTTTGGAGGGAAAGGTATATCACTTCAGCGTTTTAAATTTATGGGAAAGGAAAACGATGTGCGCAGAAAAACAACACATGTTAAGCAAGGCATAAGATAATGATCAATGTTATTCAAGGTAAATGTTCCGTTTCAAAACGGATAAATATTTTAATAATTGCCCATAATGATTATTCTGTTGTAATTTTGTGTTTATTGCTGTGTTGTGATATGCAAATTTTAATATAAATTGTGCCATGTGAAAGACACTATGAACACTCGTCAATGTCGAAGAGTACCAACGTTAGGATATCTAGGATGGATATGGGTGCGCTGGAGCACCAAACTTTATGAGAAGAGACTCACATTTATAATTTTGATTTTTGTGTTATGGGAAGTAATTGTAATATTTTTGTGTTGTGTTTTGCCATGAGTTAATACCATTAAATGATATATTTAGGAATTTGTTGTTTCTTTCAAGTAGAGTAGTTACCTGACAGACTCAAATCCTGAACATGTGGTCGTATAGTGGGATGAACGCCCCATGCCTCGAAAGACCGTGGACTAGCTGGGATACGAATACATGTTCCGAATGATGACGCAAGGGTACAGTAGCACCTGCAACGGGAACTTCAGTGTCACGTTTTATATCGCCGCCATATTGACGAAAACGTAATGGCGGCCACCCAAATGTTAAAAGATTAAATCAGATTACGACCAACCTGTAATAATCTGATCTCTACCAAATTTGGCAACAACATACCTTGTGTGAGAAGCATATTTTTACCAAACTACAAGATCATCAGCCCACTAGTTTGCAGATGGCGGCCATGTATGTGTGAAAATCGATTCCCCTATCTATTCAAACACGGTGAAACCGAATTTAACGAAATTTGGTACAGAGGTAGCACTAGCAAAGGGCTCCTCAGTGTCAAGTTTTATATCACCACCATCTTGACGGAAACGTAATGGCGGCCACCCAAATGTTAAAAGCTTAAATCAAATTACGACCAACCTAATCATCTGATCTCTACTAATTTTTGCAACAACATACCTTTGTGTGGTAGGCATCGTTTGACCAAACTACAAGATCAGCAGCTCAATAGTTTGCACATAGTGGCCATGTATGTGTGCAAATTGATTCACCCTATCAATTCAAACACGGTGAAACCGAATTGAACGAAATTTGGTACAGAGATAGCACTAGCAAACGGCAACTCTGTGTCATGTTTTATATCGTCGCCATCTTGACGGAAACGTAATGGCGGCCCCCAAATGTTAAAAGTTTAAATCAAATTACGACCAACCTAATCATCTGATCACTACCAAGTTTTGCATCAACATACCTTTTTGTGGGAAGCATCGTTTGACTGATCTACAAGGTCATCAACCTAATAGTTTGCAGATAGCGGCCATGTATGTGTGCAAATAGATTCACCGTATCAATTCAAACACGGTGAAACCGAATTGAATGAAATTTTGTACAGAGGTAGCACTATCAAAGGACCCCTAATATTCATGTTTAATATCCGTATAACACGTTGTATTTCAACAAGCTACTACAACCAACATTCAATTGTCTACTCCTTGAAAAGGACAAAGAGTTATAACAATACCCATGCATTTAGGAGAAAGTAGGCTCTATGTTCTTTACTGAACATCTTTTATTTTATCCAACACATTACATCAAATAGATACGTATTGTTACGGCTGCGGGGTTGCTTCATTCCCTTGCGCGTGACTCACAGCCGCCCGAGGCTACCCCCGGGCTCTGTGTCAGCCGGCCGCTTGCGCAGCGAGAACAAAAGGGATGGACCAGAATGTTCGTGGCCCAACTAGTGTTGGAATTCTCGAGAAGGTGTGAACCCCGGTCTACTCTAGAAACATCGGTGAGTCATCAGCCCCGATATATAAAGAGCGATCCTGGTAGGTGACGATGGACTGTGTTTTTGAGCGAGTGTGTTATTGTGGTGAAGTGCTGTGTGAATTGCGAAACCCAGTGGACTGTTCCCTAGCCTGCGGTCAGGGAATCAGTGTGTGGTATTCAAGCATTTAGTGGTGAGTTCCAGACTATCGTAAATACCTGTAGCTTGTGTACTCAAGGAAGTGTTGCATGTATTTCTACCGTGGACACCGGTCTCATTAGTGAGGGATTAACTGCGTGAGCAAGTGAAAGGGTGAGTGTCCTCCATAAGGGAGCAAACTTGAAAAAAGATAGCTAATTGTTTGTATTTGCCTATTGTGTGGCGTAACTTTCTGACCTGCAATAAAGCTAATATTTCTTTAAAGGACCATTAGTGTTGTGCTTTACCTACTTTGATCCTATTAACGAACTTGCTATTAGGGGTAGCACGTATCAGTATATAATATTTGATTTTTTGAAATACTAACACTTCAGCATGAAAAATCTCCAAAGATTCAACTATCAGCATCTTTGAAAGCATAAACTTTCCGTATGACAGGTGGTTAATATAGAAAACTCTATCCCATAAAGGGTTAAGATTCATCCTACATCACGGATCCAGACACCATGGACTGAAGAAAGGAGGAGAATTCTGAGCGATAGATTGAAGGAGTATTGGGTAAAAACAAAGACCCAGAAGCAGCTGAAATCAAATCAATGTGATCCACAGTCAACCTAAACGACAGAATAATAATAATAATAATACATTCGGAAATGTGTGACATGTTATAGATTTTATTTTACTTACTTTACTTTTATCGTTGTGGCCACTAGGGACCACGAGATCTCAACTGGTTTTCTTCTTGTTAGTCCACCACGCCTTCATCCTTTCGGAATGGGATTTCTTTCATTCATCTGAGTGAACATATCTCTTGCTGGGTTTTACTTCCTCTTGATAAACTAGAAAGAGTTCTTTTTTTTCAATGGGGTTCTGAGAAATATATCTGATTCAGAAATTTCAAACTTTAAACAACTTACCCACTCCCACCAGCCAAAGAGGCATCACATTTAAACCTCTGAAGTATGATAATAGACGGTTGGAGAATCTGCTGACTGGCATTTTCAGGAGGTGGACATAGAATGTTATTCTCCGTTTCCGGATTACACTTGACATCTTTTCAGTGTTGGAGTATATTTCTGAATTACTTCAGAGCTTGTAACCTCCATCTTTGGACTTAGGACCAAGAATTTTCCTGATGATCTTCCTTTCCTTAATTTCAAGTCTCTCGATCGGGCCAGCTGTGCGGTTTGTTAGGCATTCCGCTGCATACAGTGCTTCCGGTATAATCACAGTTTATTTATTTTATTTGTGCACATATGCCCTTCCGCAAAATCTTTCTATGGGCGTGCAGTTAGCGGATAAGCTCCGGATAATGTTTGGAGTTAATTTGCGGATTGTTTATAGAATACAATCCAAACATGTGGAATACCCAGATGTTTATAACAATAAATACTTTTTACGTTATGTTTTTTCTTTCATAACAAATGTAAGATGGTGATTTAAACTAATCCCATTCAAATTAATTATGTCATTAAGCATAATTAACATTCCGAAATGAAAAGGGTAGCAATTCTGTCTGTATAACATTCATTTTAAACATAGCGCATGACATGTACATAGCCTAGGGAAATGGCTTCTCCGCATAAGTCCTAATGCGTTGCTTTAATACTTTATACTTCTATACATAGTTTAAAACAAAGTCCCCGATTCTTGGATGTAACGGGTAATCTCGAGAACCACTGGATGGATTTTGATGTGGTTTTCACCATTCTGTAATGGATTTCTCGCGGAATGTTTCTGTAGAAAAACATTCATTTACGACTGAAGGAAGCCGAACAGTAACGATTTCAGGGAATCGATTCTAAGAAAAGCCTGCCGTTCGTGCGCCTTTTAAGCTTACGCTGGGTAAACCAGGTTGGTTGCTTGGTTAGTTCCTTAGTTTATGGGCTGCGACAACGTGGTCATGTAGCCCCGTGTACTTTAAGTGTGTGTAGAATCTGTCTGATAACCGGTGTTAATTGTGATGACTGTATTAGTGTGTGCTATCTGTGATCCAAGAGCCTCCGTGGCTTAGGCGGCAGAATACCGGCCTCTCACCGCTGGGTCCGTGGTTCAAACCCCGGTCACTCCATGTGAGATTTGTACTGGACAAAGCGGAAGCAGACAGGTTTTTCTCCGTGTACTCCGGTTTTCCCTGTCACAATTTCATTCCAGCAACACTCTCCACTATCATTTCATCTGTCATTCATTTACTCATTTCCCCAGGGGAGTGCGACAGGCTTAGGCAGCCGGCACAGTTCATATCCTCGCCGCTAGATGGGGGCATCATTCATTCCATTCCCTGACCCGGTCGGTCGACTGGAAGCAGGCTGTGGATTTTCATTTTCATTTCATCTGTGATTCAGGTAGAAGGGCAGCAGACGATTCATTTTTTCAAGTAGTTCCTACTTTTACGATCAAATGCTACCATCCACGACACCTAGCTGCAGATGTAGCTACTAAATTACATCGCAGTCAGCACCTGGTGGCGAACGTTGGAACAAATATAGCGTTATCAAATTAACCTACATGGCATAAATCTATGACATGGGACCGCCGGCTTTACTTCGCCTCCAAAGGAAGGCACACAGCGGGATATTTTTAACGCTTTTATAAAATCCGACGACTTCGTCTGGGTTTGAACCCGTGGTCTTGGGCATAGAAGCTCAGCATACAAGCAACTATGCCACCGTGGGTAAAAATTAAAGATATAGGGAGAAGCAGGGGCGGGTGGCTAGTTATCTAATACATTAAAAGTATTATTGTAATGGTATACCATCTTTTTGGAAGCCTTCATAGGGAGGTTAAGGCTGCTTGAGCTTTTAGTTCTCGCAGTCATGTGGTGCAGTTGCACCTAATATAAAGGGAGGTGGCGCGCAGTTCGTCACTCCTGTGGGGGTCCGGGCAGGGACACCAAGTGCCCGCCGATGAGCCAGCTTGGTGTCCTAGGCGAAATCCCACACAAGACATGGCATAAACCTAGAAGAATTGCTGAGATTTATTATTGTAATGTTAGTAGATTCAGATGGCAAACGTGTGGAAACGGCTAAAAGTCATGTTTTGTTTACCCACTTTGGGCGCTCTACCTGTAGACCCCTCAGGGTGTAATGTATATCATCAACTGTCATCAAGTCATCCTTACCTGGGAAAGTTTGTTCTACGATGCCCAGTCTCCAGTCCATCGTTAATTAAGATGGCAGGCCTGGATTGTGCTGGATTCCTGCCCAGACAGACGACCACTTGTTCCAGAAATGTCCCTTCATTTTCTGAAATATTTTAATTCAATTTATTGGTCAGCTAGGCCTACCTGAAGAAGAATCCAGAAATGTTAGTAGGAATACTACTGTAAAGTAAACATTTACATTACAATACTAAGACCTGTGGTTATGTATGGATCGGAAGGTTGGGCTCTGAACAGAAGAGAAGAAGACAGGCTGCGAAGATGGAAAAGGAAGATCTTGAGGAAAATATACGGGGCAGGGAGAGAGGAAGGTTGGAGAATAAGGATAAATGTGGAACCACAGGAACTCTTCAGACAGACAGACAGATATTGTGGTGAAAATTAAGCAGGGGAGAATAAGACAGGCAGGACACGTAAGAGATGCCAGAATCGCATAGTGGCAAAAAAGTGTTTATACAAAGACGGGATGGAAGAGGGAGGAAAGGAAGACCCAGGAGATGGTGGATAGATGACGTGGAAGACGACCTTAGGAGTCTGGGAATCAGGATGGTTGGTTCCTCAGTTTAGGGGCTGCGACAACGCCGTCATGTAGCCCCGTCTACTTTGGGTGTGTGTAGAATCTGGCTGATAACTGGTGTCAATTGTGATGACTGTATTAGTGTGTGTTATCTGTTTTCAATTCAAGTGAGGACTGCAGACATTGAATTTTTTTCAAGTAGTTCCTACTTTTGCCGCCAAACGCCACCATCAACGACTACTAGTTCAGAAGTTGATTACCAGATGCCACCGCAGTGGGCTCCTGGCGACGAAAATCGGAACCTAACAGCGTTTGTCGAATGATAAACCTATATTATAATTTAGCTTCACACAGGTGTAATTAGTGGAAGGTTCTTATAATTCCATAAATCTATGACATGGGACCGCCGGCTTTACTTCCCCTCCGAAGGAAGGCATACTGAGGGATTTTAACGCTCTTATACTGGGTGAGTTAGTCGTGGTCGTTACGGTGTGGCTGCAGGCAGTCACTCACATCCGGGAGGTGAGGAGGTTCGAATGCCCCCGCCGGCAACCTTGAATATGGTTTTCTGTGGTTTCCCATCTTCCTTCCAGGAAAATGCCGGGGTTAGTCCCTAACTATAAGCCACAGCCGCTACCTTCCAAATCCTCGTCCTTACATTAGCCTAACACTTCTCTCCCCAGACAACACTCCACAAGCGACGGTACTTGTAACTCACCCAATGGGTGTCCGTATAGAAGCAGCTTCAAAACTCTGGCGAGACGAACATGTCCTCGGACACTCCCGGCACTAAAAGCCACTCGCTAAAATAAAAAGCTCTTAAAAATTCCGACGACTTCGACCGGATTTGAACCCGCGATCTTGGGCATAGAAGCTCAGCATGCTACCAACTACGCCACTGGAAGTCAGGAACTTGAGAAGGAAGGCGGAAGATAGAGATGAATGGAGGCAGGTGATAAAGGAGGCCAAGGTTCTTCAGAGACTGTAGCGCCGACTAGTAAGTAAGTGAAAATCCACAGCCTGCTTCCAGTCTCCGACCGGGTCAGGAATACAATGAATGAATCCCTCATCTAGCGGCGAGGATATGAACTGTGCCGGCTGCCGAGGCCTGATGCACTCCTCTGGGGCAATGATTAAATGAATGACAGATGAAATGAAATGATAGTGGAGAGTGTTGCTGGAATGAAATGTTGACAGGGAAGACCGGAGTACCCGGAGAAAAACCTGTCTGGCTCCGTTTTGTCCAGCTCAAATCTCACATGGAGTGACCGGGATTTGAACCACGGACCCAGCGGTGAGAGGCCGGCGAGCTGCCGCCTAAGCCACGGAGTCCGCCGACCAGTAGGTAAGTACCTGCAGAAAAACTGAAGCCGACTCGTCCGTCCTTCAGTAAACAGGGTGGGTGGGGTATTAATTACTAGACAGTCAGGAACATTCGATTCCCCAGGTCAGGAAACGCGAAAATACACGAAAAACATATAATACTGTAAAAGGGTGGAAAGAATGTCACATTTGACAAAACTGTTTGTTAGTCTACTATTCCTCAGTATGCCTTCCTTCGGAGGGGAAGTAAAGCCGGCGGTCCCGTGTCATAGATTTATGGCATAAAAAGAACCTTCCACCAACTACACTCATGTGAAGTCAAAATCTGTAGGTTAGAATTAATGACGCTCTATTAGTTCCAACGTTCGCCGCCAGGTGCTGATGCGATGTCATCTAGTAGCCAAATCCGCAAGCTAGGTGTCGTGGACGGTAGCATTTGGTAGCAAAATTGGAACTACTTGAAATTATTGTCTTCAGTCCTTACTTGAATTAAAACAGATAACACAGACTAATACAGCCATCGCAATTAACACCGGTTATCAGACAGATTCTACACACACCCAAAGTATACGGGGTTACATGACCGAGTTGTCGCAGCCCCTAAACTAAGGAACCAACCAACTAGTCTACTATTCTGCCAACCAAAAGACAAGATGTGACAAACCGGTTTTGTGTATAAAATCATCAAATTTGAGAAACGGATACAAGATAATATGTAACAGACGTATAGTGAGGCGAGGGTCTCGTAGAAAGGCCATTAAAAGGCCAGATTCAATTAATAATTTTAATATCGTATGGCCTCGGGTGCAATGTGCAAGCTTTGTTATTTGACTCCCAGACGGCAGCTTGCATGTCAAATTTTGTTGTTCCTTGGAGCGCTATGAAAGTCAAAGTGGTTAGATATCTAAGCTCCTAGAGCACTATAGAGCTTTCTAGTAGAGAAATTAGGAACTTTGTGTTGGCGGAAACTCCAGAGATTAATTTTGCCATTTTTAACACAGCCTACTAAATTAAAATGGGTTATTTGACAAGCCAACATCGTATGACATGGGTGTCGTAAATTTTTCCGCCTTTCAAAAATCACTTACCACGGCCAGGAGCGAACCTGAAAGATCGGGGTTATTGACCGACACGTTAACCACTCACCCACCGTGGCAAGCTGGGGTAACGATACGACAAATGTTTCAATCGTTTTGGCGATTATGTTGAAGCATAAGTAGGCTTCAAAACAAGCAAACATTCAGTAGTAAAATCAGTTTGGTATGTCAAATGTTATTTTTATACAGCCCATCGGAACTTGAAGAAAAAAACATCCCTAGTAGTTTACTGTGTTTATTCCTTACCGACATAATCTTCGCTTTTGATGTGCTAATTTTCATACCATATTCCCTATAATTTGGTTCATGTTCTAACATGTTGGCGTGTAAGCTTCCAACGGAGTCAGCCAAAACAACCAGGTCATCAGCGAATGCTAGAATGCTTAATGCTTTACAATAAATAAAATATGCCTACGATCAAACAATAAAACATTAGGACAGCCATTGATTCTATTACTTACAGTTACTGTACTATATGTCGCACATGAAAATTGCATGAAAAAATCTAACTTACCCCTTGACCCCCTTAATTGCATTGATGAATTATACAGTCTAAGTTGGTTCCATGATAACCTAATATCCATTTGCAAACTTTCACAGAAATGTAATAAATGGAGTGACATTGCTTCTTACAGAAATAGATGGAAAGTTGGATGCCACCCCTTGAGATAATGCTGTCATGGTTACCGATTTGCATTCCTTCATTAGTTAAATTAAGTTAAATTAGTTTTCTGGGAATATTTCAGAAACTGTTGGATTTAGAGCCTTATAAAAGTAGTTTTCGAGGACCCTTTTGGGCCCCCGAATTTTGTATCTGGCACCGAGGGGCTTTGTTTCGTCGTTGTATGCCATAATATAATACTACTACTAATAATATAATATAGGGATAGGATTATACTGCCGTACCTGCCGTACCACACCCGCAGGTGTAAATCGCGTTAAAAAATAAATAACTAACTCAATCGCCTAGATTGAAAAAAATGACAATGTTAACAGCACGGCATTTAAAAAAATATTAATGCCGCATAATATGGATCATAAAAGGAACAAAATGTTTGAAATTGTACAATGTATAGACATTAACCGTGATGAATATGGTATAATATTATCCGTGTTGACTGATATTAATCTCAAATTATAAAAGCTTCCTTGTCAAACACTGGAAAGTAGTTTATGTTCGATGATATCGAAATATAAATATTATATGTCAGAAAACTGTATCATAATGACGGTCATTATGAAACAGTTTCTCCAGCCAATCAGAGCTCATTCATTGACCAATTAGGTAAGGATAGCTTTGCACATGCGCTCAAAATCCAACATGTCGGACATGAATTACATTATTTGAAAGTTCAAATTGAATATCGGATCAACCATTGTAGTTAGAATCCCAAACACAAAGTCAAAATCAGCACGAACCTTTACGGTAACAAGAAAATAGTCTACTATGACATATGCAAGAAATTTATGAATCTACGTCCAGAAGTTAGCAACACAGCATCCTTCTATATAAATTACCGACAAGGAAAGTGCACCGTCCCATATGTTCGCGTAAATAAACTGGCGAATATGAGACAAGAAATAGCACTGTACCTTAATATCCCCAACACCAATTTATACACAACTCATTGCTTTCAAACGACTTCGGTGACAATATTAGTGAATGATAATTCTGATCGGCACTAGACATCATGCAGGCTGTAAACAATAGCATTGTCAAGCAAAGTAAATGGTCTCTGCTTTCAAAGTGCTTTGACCCACACATGCGCTCTGTTCAGTCAGCAAACCACCCAGCGCGCTCTGTTCACTAACTGAAGTTACTGAATCCCACAGTTATTTATGAATATATATGTCAAACATATAATAAAGTTATAATTATCTTCGAACAAAAACAGTCGTATGCAACTCGCCTATAATGCTAATTAAGACACGAGTATGTCTATAAAACGAGCGAAGCGTTGCATAATGTACTATTAATAATTAAATTAACACGTTTATGTTTCGTTATATCAAAGATAACTTCGTCAGCGTGATAAAATCTTAGAAACTGTCTTACGAAAAAACAAAAAGAATATGGATATCCCTACAAAAAGTAATTAATTTAGATAAATGAAAGGTCAAAAAAAGAATTAATATATAATTATAGGATGTGTGAAATACTTGGACATTGATATTCCAACCGTAAATGAAACGATAACATCACACCACATCCACCTGAGATATCAGTCACTTCAATAAATTTTGCACAGGGAAAGTTAGCTTCAGGACATAGACCTGCTGAAACACATCTGTCTTTTAAACGTATATAAACTGGTGGCCATAATTCTGGATACGATTTGCATTTACAATGCGTTTTTTCTTACCAGGTGAACAAAATTTAAAACTTCATTAGTAACTGTAAAGCTAAATGTGATCGATATAAAGTTAATTTGGACCTTAGTCCTTGATATTTACAAATAATTACAATAGTAAATGAGGAAATGCGTTTTGGTGCATCTTGCTATCCACTGACATACATATCATTGTGAATTTGATGAGATGTTAGTGCTCTTGAACATTTTAGTACTTTGTTGACTCCTGGTGGGAATATCAGTAGTGCTGTATTTAAATTTGTCGTTCTATGTTAAGTGTCATCCAGGTAGTTCTCGTTTCTGCAATAAGTATTAGAAGAAAATTGTTTGAAAATGGCATAACAGCAAGATCATCCAGATAAAAGCCAATTCTCCAAAAAAAAAAGTAGTTCCGTGAAGAACTATACAGCCTATTTTCATATATCCTACTTATGTTAATTGCCTCTATCTACATACAAAATTTCAGTTTGATTGCTGTAATAGATTCGTAGATATTGAGAACCGACTAAATATTTCGGATGGTCGCCATGTTGGATTTTATATATGTAGGTCCTAGAGTTAAGTACTGTTTCATGAAGATTATTGTGTACGTGTAGCATTCAAACTTAAATCACATGATTAGGACACAAGAAGTAACAAGGAGATTTTAAAATTTCGCACAGCTGCCATCTTGTGGTTATGGAAACAATTAAAATAAATTAGATGCAAGTTGATTAACATTTCTATAAGGATTTGCTGTAGTCAGTTTCACTGAACTCGGATGATTAAATTGCGAGAAACATCTATGAGAATATTTATGCTTCGCGTCGCCGTCATGTTGGATTTGTGATCACCAGGTTATTGAAAGTCCTATAGGTGAACTTATGATCATATCCCCTATGAACATTTAAAAAAAATCCGTTTGATTGCTGTAATAGATTCGTAGATGTTGAGAACCGACTAAATATTTCGGTTGGTCGCCATGTTGGATTGTTATATGTATAGGCCATAGAGTCATGTACCATTAAAGGAAAATTATTGCGAAGGTTCATTATTCAAACTTTCACTTCGGTCGCATGATTACGACACAAGAAATAAAAGCTTAATTTTAAAATTCGCACAGCCGCCATCCTGAGGTTATGTAAACAATTGAACTAAATTAGATACCAGTGCATTACAATGTGTATTAACAATTCCTTTACCAAGTTTCATTGCATTTGGATCATTAAATCGCGAGAAAGGTCTATTTAAAATTTTCAAATTCGCTTGGCCGCCATATTCTTTTTGTAGTCAATCGGCTTTTGAAAGTCTTATAGATGAACTTCCAGTAGTGCCCTTTATCTCCGTACAAAATTTCAGGGTGATACCGCTAATAGTTTCAGAGATATAGAATAACGGTGAAATATTTCGCACATCCGCCAACTTGTGGTTATGTAAACAATTGAGCCAAGTTAGATGTCGTTGCATTACAATGTGTATAAAAATATACTGTACCACGTTTTATTGCGTTTGGTTGGTTAAATTGCGAGAAACGTCTATTTAAAGTCGCAAATTCGCGTCGCCACCAAGTTGGTTTTGTAGTTGTCAGATTTTCAAACGTTACATAGGTGAACTTGTGGTAGTTCCCTTTATCGCCGTTAAAAAATCCAGGGTGATATCGCGAATAGTTTCGGAGATATTGAATGCTGGTGAAATATTTCGCACAGCCGCCATGTTGGATTGGTGAGACATAACAAAATTTGAAGGGCACTGTCGGGGTCGTCCGGAATAGTGCTATGAACTTACCGAGTTTCATTGAAATCTCTCCAGCCGTTTAGAAGTTATTAGGGACACACCCACACACCTCTCTCTCTCTCACACTCACACACACACACGCGCACGCACACACGGACAAAAGGTGATCTCATAAGCCAATTTTTTTTTCAAAATTGATTAGCCTATAGGCTAAAAAAGTGGCAAGGTGAAAGTTGCGTGAACTGGGATAAAAATCATAAATTTTGGATTAATGATGACTGGGTGAAAGTGATTTGTGTGCTTAATTGAAAATTAATATATATCCTACAAAGTTTCCAGAATTATGGCCTCTAGTGTATGTATTAAGTCTCCCAGAAGACCAAACCCTCGTACGCGTCGTGGGAGATGGGCAACGGCACGAAGTAGGGGATTGCCTGTAGGGGTGAAGTACAGTGGGGACCTGTGTCCCCAGGACCGGTACGGTAGCTGTGAAGGCCCTACAAGAACCCTGATAAGTGGACTGAGTGGAGAACGGCTTGGAAGGTGGATGACGGTAAGTGTTATAACACCCCAACGGCGGAAAAGGCGGAAGTATCACCAGTCGACAGCTGCTGCCTTGTAGTTAGTAGGGGTACCTACAATGGCTAAGGGAAAAACACCGGCAGAAAATCAGTCGGCCTAGTGGTTTAGGTGGCACTCCCACCACTAAGATCGGGTGCTGTGGGATAATAACCCGCACATCCTAAATTAATATTATTAAAGAAACATTAACGGAGAATAGCCGGACTGATGAAACGTTGACGACCTTTAGCCTGAAACACAAAACACCATTGGGATGTTGGAATGTAAGAACATTGAGAGAAAGTGGTAGACTACATCAAGCAGTATCCATAATGCAGAGTTATGGGCTTGATATCCTGGGAATGAGTGAAGTTAGATGGAATGATTTTGGGGAAATACAAACTAAGGGCAACTTTACCTTCCTGTATTCGGGTAGAGCAGAGGAAGACCCATACAGAGATGGTGTGGGGATCTTGATGAGCAGGGCTGCAAAGAAAAGCATGCTGGAGTGGAAACCTGTCTCGGAAAGGATTATGATTGTACGGTTTAAAGTAAAGATAAGAAACATCAAGATTATACAGTGTTATGCCCCAACAGAAGTGGCAGAATATGCAGAAAAGGTAAAATTATATTCCAAACTACGACAAGCTGTTTTACAGAATAAACAGGACATCTGTGTTGTGATGGGTGATTTAAATGCTAAATTTGGCTCAGAAAATGAAGGGTTGGAGCATATTATGGGCAAGCATGGTTTAGGAGAAAGAAATGAAAATGGCCAAATGTTTGTAGACTTCTGTGCAGAAAATGAACTAATGATAGGTGGAAAAGTGTTCCCACATAAAGACATCCGTAAGGTAACATGGGTATCGCCAGATCATAAAACCGAAAACCAAATAGATCATATATGCATTGTCCATAGATGGAGAAGATCACTTCTAGATGTTAGGAACAAACGAGGTGCTGACATTGGAAGCGACCATCAATTGGTGACTGCAGTTTGTAAACTCCGAATAGGCCTAATGGCAGTTAAAAAGAAGTTTGCTAATAGGGGGAAGAAGTTTGATCTGATAAAGTTAGAAAATTAGGAAATAAAATATGCATTTGTTTTAGAACTAAGAAATAGATTTGAAGTATTACACACAATTGAGATGGGCCATGATGACAATAGAGAAAATGTAGAGACGATGGGAGAGGGTTAGGACTGCATTGATTAAAACCAGTGAAAATGTCCTTGGATATAGAGAGAAAAATCAAAAGGACTGGATGTCTTTGGACACTTGGGAAAGAATTAAAGCAAGGAGAACCAATAAAGGAGAACTTAATAAGGCAAAAACAAGGAATCGCAAACAGCTAGTGCAACAGGAGTACGAAGTCCTCAACAAAGATGTGAAACGGAGTGCCAGAGGTGATAAACGTAAATGGATAGAGCAGCAAGCAAGAATAGCAGAAGAGGCAGCAACAAGAGGGGAATTTGAAACAACTGTACGAAACTACACGGTTATTATCGAAACGATAAATGAAGAAAAATGTGCCTGTGAAGGATAAGAGTGGCAGATTAATAACTAGTAAAGAGGAACAAATTAAGCAGTGGAAGCAACATTTTCAAGAGATATTAGGCAAGAAAGGCAACGAACATGAAGGAGGGAATGAAGCAGAACCAGAGCAAATCATCAATATGGCAGATTTTGAAGTTTTTGGAATATCAGACCAACATCCTTCAATCGAGGAATTAAAAAAGGCAGTCAAACAGTAGAAGAGTGGAAAGGTAGCAGGAGATGATAAAATCTCACCAGAAATCCTGAAAGAAGATATTAACTTGATAGCAGAAATGATGTGGAAATTATTTAAGGAATTATGGGAAAAAGAAAGGATACCCAAGGATTGGAAGAAAGGACTGATAATTAAAATTCCAAAGAAAGGAGGTGTTACCAAGTGCAAGAATTGGAGGGGGATTACGCTGATATCGGTGCCAAGCAAGATACTTATGAGAATTTTACTAAGCCGAATAAAAGATCAAGTGGAAGCTAAGAATAGGAGAGAACAAGCAGGGTTTCGCTCGAACAGATCAAGCGTAGATCAGATCTGTACATTGAGAATCATCATAGAACAATGTATTGAGTGGAATAATGCTTTTTATGCCACATTTGTTGATTTCGAGAGAGCCTTCGATTCAGTTACTAGGAAAAGCATGTGGATGGTGCTGCAGCAATATGGAATACCTAAGAAAATAATACATATCATTAGAGAATCCTATAGACACTGTACAAGCCAAGTTTGTCATGAAGGAGAGGAAACAGAGCCTTTTGAAATAGAAGCAGGAGTTAGACAGGGTGGTATTATGTCACCTTTGAACCTTTTACTGGTAATAGATATGGTAATGAAGAGAACCATAGAGGAACAAGATGTTCAGTAAAGAACATATCGCCTACTTTCTCCTAAATGCATGGGTATTGTTATAACTCTTTGTCCTTTTCAAGGAGTATAATTGAATGTTGGTTGTAGTAGCTTGTTGAAATACAACGTGCTATAGGGATATTAAACATGAATATGAGGTGCCCTTTGCTAGTGCTACCTCTGTAAAAATTCCATTCAATTCAGTTTCACCGTGTTTGAATTGATATGGGGAATGGATTTGCACAAATACATGGCCGCTATTTGCAAACTATTGGGCTGATGACCTTGTAGTCAGTCATAAGATGCTTTCCACAAAAAGGCATGTTGTTGAAAAATCTGGTAGAGATCAAATTATTCGGATGGTCGTAATTTTATTTAAGCTTTTAACATTTGGGTGGCCGTCACTCCGTTTCCGTCAAGATGGCGGTGATATAAAACATGACACTGAGGTGCCCTTTGCTAGTGCTACCTCTGTACCAAATTTCGTTCCATTCGGTTTCACCGTGTTCGAATTATTAGGGGGAATCGTTTTTGACACAAAATGGCCGCCATCCGCAAACTATTAGGCTAATGACCTATTATATTGGTCAAAGGATGCTCCCTCCATAAGGTTATGTTGTTGCAAAATTTGGTAGAGATCGGTTGATTATGATAGTCGTAATTTGATTTAAGCTTTGAACATTTATGTGGCCGCCATTACGTTTCTGTCAAGATGGCGGAGATATAAAGCATGACACTGAGGTGCCCTTTGCTAGTGCTACCTCTGTACCAAACTTCGTTCCATTCGGTTTCACCGTGTTTGAATTAATAGGGAGAATCGATTTTGACACAAAGATTGCCGCCATCCGCAAACTATTAGGCTAATGACCTATTAATTTGGTCAAAGGATGCTTCCTCTATAAAGGTATGTTGTTGCATAATTTGGTAGAGATCGGATGATTAGGTTTGTCGTAATTTGATTTAAGCTTTGTACATTTGTGTGGCCGCCATTACGTTTCCGTCAAGATGGCGGCGATATAAAACATAACACTGAGGTGCACTTTGCTGGTACTACCTCTGTACCAAATTTCGTTCCATTCGGTTTCACCGTGTTCGAATTAATAGGGGGAATCGATTTTCACACAAAGATGGCCACCATCCGCAAACGATTCGGGTGATGACCTATTAGTTTGGTCAAAAGATGCTCCCCCCATAAAGGTATGTTGTTGCGAAATTTGGTCGAGATCGGATGATTAGGTTAGTCGTAATTTGATTTAAGCTTTGAACATTTGTGTGGCCGCCATTACGTTTCCGTCAAGATGGCGGCGATATAAAACATGACACTGAGATGTCCTTTGCTAGTGCTACCTTTTTACCAAATTTTGTTCAATTTTCGTTCACCGTGTTCGAATTGATAGGGGGGGGGGGGGGGGAAGGGGACAGACATTCAGAGTACCCACACTCACACACACACACGCAGACACACTTTTTTTCACCCTGTGTTGATCTCATAAGTCTACTTTCTTTTTTTGCAAAAAATCGAAAGTAGGCTAAAAAAGAAGGGGAATACACTGAGGTTTTATGGATAGATTAGAGGATATGGTTTTTGCAGATGATGCCTGCTTGCTGTCTGAATCATATAGAGACGCCCAAACGAAGTTTGGAAGGTATGGTCAGAGAAGCAAAGAAGTTTGGACTAACAGTTAATAAGTCAAAGACCAAGACAATGTGGCTAAATGTGAAGTGAAGATACCCTACCAGGTTGGAAAACGAAGCCTTAGAAGATGTAGGAAGTTTTACTTACCTTGGAAGCGAAGTGACCAAGACCGGAGGAGCTGATGATGATGTAGGGCAACGAATTAGAAAAGCAAATGGTGCCTTTGTATAACTGTATCCGATTTGGAAAAGTAAATACTGTATATATATATCTACAAAGATAAAGTTAAAGATATTTAGAAGTAATATCAAGGCAGTATTATTGTATGGGTCTGAGTCTTGGAAAGTTAGCAACCAAATTACCAGTCGACTACAGGTGTTTGTTAGTAGGTGTCTGAGAAGGATTTTGAATATATATTGGCCTGAGACCATCTCAAATGAGGAGCTGTTAGTTCGAACTTCAGAGGAATACATTAAATCCATATAAAAAGAAGGAAATGGAAGTGGATTGGCCACACACTTAGAAAATCGGATAATGCCATTGAGAAGCAAGTCCTGGATTGGAATCCACAGGGTAGCAGGAGAAGAGGAAGGCCCAAGCATTCGTGGAGGAGGACGGTAGAGGCAGAGGGGCGACAACAGGGAAAGACGTGGAAAGAGTTGAAGAGGATGTCGGCCAACAGATTGAGATGGCGCAGCTTCGTGGATGCCCTATGTTCCAATGGGAACGACAGGAAATAAGTCTAGTTAGTCAAGTATGTATTAATCGGAAGGTTGAACAACGTACCACATCCAGTTACAAATGTTCATGTTAAGGCTATACTTGCCAATCGAACAGCTATAGTTTTGATCAGTGAGGGAACAACCGGAAGCCAAATGCCTGAAAAGAAATAGAAAGTTTGTAATATTATACAACGTATACAGTATGCATGTATTGAGAGTTACGACATTTATTATTGCTTTTGAGCAGGGGCTGATGGGGCTACAGCCCTCTGAAAAATGAGACTATAGAAAAACACAAAGACTTTTGGCATTGTCTGTGCTTGAGTCACCAGTCTTTTGACTGTTTGATGAAGCCCTCCACGCCTCCCTGCCTCTGTATACAGTAAGCTAGAAAGCTACCACACCTTAGATCCGAGGCAATCTGTTTTACATTCCTTGGTCTAGTCCTACAGTTCTTGCCCTCGACTCTTCCCACCATAGCTTGGTTTACTATTCCGGGGTGTCATAGTATGTGTCCTACCAACCTATCTCTACTCGTGACAAGAATCACGACACGCATGTCATAATTATGTTGTTAGCATGTTAAAGAACCCATTTGAATTCAATAGGCCGTGTTCATAATAACAAAATTAATCCATGGATTTTTCGCCAACTTCAAAAATTTCCTCCATTCTCTACTAGTAAGCGCTATAGTGTCAAGGAGCTTGGATATCTAACCTCCTTGACTTTCATAGCGCTCCAAGGAACAACAAAATTCGACATGCAAGCTGCCTTCTGGGCGTAAAATAACAAAGCTTGCACTCGGCACCCAAGGCCATAAGATATTATTATAATTACTATTAACCCTTCTCTTCATTAGCAGTCGCCAGGAACATCTCTCCTCTCCCACCCGTCTTAAAACCTCTTCATTTGTAACCCTATCTACCCATCTGATCTTCATCATTCTCCTGTAACACCACATTTCAAACGCTTCAATTATCCTCTTTTCTGCTGCACCAACAGTCCAAGTTTCACTTCCATAGAACACCACGCTCCAGATAATGGCTTTCAAAAATGACTTCCTAATACCTAAATCTATATTCGATGTCAACAGATATTTTCTTTTCTGTAGAAATGCTTTCCTTGCCTGAGCCAACTTACTTTTTATAACCCCTTTGCTTCGTCTATCACTGGTTATTTTGAATTTGGCATTATTTAACCAAAATGTTGCTTCAAGCTTAGTAAATTCACTAACGTAACTGATCTCCACAGCTGGACTGGGAATATAAGCAGCAGCCATCCTGAGAGTTTTCACACTCCAAGCACACTATTTCAAGTAGTTCCGTAGCACCTACTCCAGCCTTACTCCAAAATACAGTGACACACGCTACCAACTCTCACAAGCAATTATAATGGTATCTCTGGCATAATTAACAGACTGTTGATATTTAGGAAACACAATTTCAAACATTTTGTTCCTTTTATGATCCATATTATGCAGCATTAATTCTTTCTAAATGCCGTGCTGTTAACATTGTCATTTTTTCTTCAATCTAGGCGATTGAGTTAGTTAGTTATTGTTGTTTTAAGGGGGCGGAACTACGAGGACATCTAGGCGATTGAACAGGCCATATCAGCAAATGGTAACTTTTAATTTGGAATGTTTCCCGATGATTAAAAATTGTCGTTGCGTTGTTATGTTTCGGCATCTAGGGTTACTTTTGAGAGACCATGATTTCTTACGAAGATTCTTTTCACCCTTGAACGGTAGCACTAATTATAAGGTTGTTACTGGTAGCACTGCGCATATGAGACGACTACGATTCTAGAAACTGATAATAAATACCACGTACGTCTACTTTTATTTCACTCCCTAGGCCAGCAGAATGGAGACTGTTTTTGAATTTCTTTTGGTTTTTGTTTTTTGAATATTTAATAATTTTTATTTACTTATGTACTTTGGAATTTTTCGGCTGGTATTCACCAATTTTGACTAATACTGATTGTTTTATTTTTGGATTTTGCCTAATTTTATTTTTTGTTTTCTTTTTGCTTTTTTTTACTTTTTTGACTAATTTTGATTGTTTCTCATTTGTATTTTGACTGATTATGATATCTGTGTTTCTTTTAGATTTTATGTATTTTTATTATTCGTATTTTTACTTTCTGAGTTTTCTTTTGACAAATTTTGACTAATTTTGATATTTGGTGTATTTTTTGTTTTCTTAGCTTCTTGACTAATTTTGATTGTTTTTTTGTATTTTGATTAATTTAGATTTTTGTGTTTTCTTAGATTTATTTATTTATCTCTTTTCTACTTTTTGAGTTTTCTTTCACAAATTTTGACTAATTTTAATTTTTTGTTTTATTTAGCTTTTTTGACTAATTTTGATTGGTTTTTTTTTGTATTTTGACTAATTTTCATTTTTGTAATTTTTTAGATTTTATGTACTTTTTATTATCCTTTTTACTTTTTGAGCTTTTTTTGACCAATTTTGATTTTTTGTGTATTTTTCAGCTTCTTGACTAATTTTGATTGCTTTTTGTATTTTGACTAATTTAGAATTTTGTGTTTTTTAATGTTTTATGTATATTTTAGTGTTTTTTAGCTTTTTTGACAAATTTTTACTAATTTTGATTTTTTTTTGGGGGGGGGGGAGTTATAGATTTAGAATCTTTTTTTTATTATTTTAATATTTGACTAATTTGCTTTGTATTTTAGGACTGCCAAACACTGTTGGGGATTGGACAAAAGGGAGAAGTGGGGGAAGCAGAAGTGTATCCCGTTTTTGTCACGGAGACGAACGCTACCATTCTAGAGTTAAAGTTACTCCGGTGTTGACTATCATAGCAACAGGAGCGGTGCGTCATTAAGAGCCAAAAGGGTCCCACCCACCAAGGGAAAAATAGGCCGTTTTGCACAAAATTTGTTTAATTAATGTCATAAATAATTACTTCAAATTGCCGATATTATTCTTGAAATAAGTTGTTTTCCCTTCCAGAATATTGTTATGTCCCGGTGTCGGTTCAAGGCGAAACCGTACCAGACATTCAACCTCAGTTCAACCTGGTCAGCAACAACCGTGCTGACTTATTATTAAAAGCTGCGCACTCAGGTGTGAGGGGTCAGTCAGGCACGGCAGAGACGGAAGTCTGAGAGTGAGAGGTCGTTTGCCTGCCGATCGGGAGATCAGGCAAGTTGGATCATCGAACGCTCGTTGACCAAGGGGCACGGATCTGAGCCGGTACTTGAGAGCATCAGCTGAGAAATTAGGTGAAAATCAATATTTCTATTTCCTTTCAGGATTGAATTATCCATTCAATCCTTGTATCCATGTGGCGGATTCCTTTACTCCGTTAATGGAATAAACTCGGAGTTTATATTTATTTATTTATTTGTTGATGGTACACAACAGGGCTCTAGTATGCGCCCCAATAATAGTGCACCTAAACAGTAAAACACATTTCTTGATATGTCAGCATCTTAATGAAATTCTTAAAACTAAGAAGTTCACACAAACCAAAATGCATAGTAGTAAAAAGCTTAATCTAAAGATAATATAAACACTAAATCTAAAATTGATCTAATGTCAAATATAAAAACAGGTTTTGAAATTATTACATAATAAAGTGAAAGGTAACATTAATAACTAGGGAACAGGCCTATCCACATATATACATTGTTGATTCTGTTTTGTGTGATAATTTTATTTCAAGTATGGATTAGAGTGACTGGATTATAATTTCCAAGAACGGTCTGAATGAGAGACAGAAATCTAGTTTCCAGTTTACACGAACCGCATCGTTGTAAATCCTGCAAAGCCTCCATACAGGTGAATTGTTATGTGAAGTAGTATTGGTTATATCATTTTTAGCCTACTTTCAATTTTGAAAAAATAGGCTTATGAGATCACCTTTTGTCCGTGTGTGTGTGCGTGTGTGTGTGTGTGTGTGTGCGTGTGTGTGTGATTCGTGTGTGTGTCCCCCCCTAATAAAATCGAAACGGCTGGAGCGATTTCAATGAAACTCGGGAAGTTCATAGCACTATTCCCGGCGACCTCGACCGTGCCCTTCAAATTTTGTTACGTCTCTCCAATCCAACATGGCGGCTGTGCGAAATATTTCACTAGCATTCAATATCTCCGAAACTATTACCGATATCGCCCTGAAATTGTGTACGTGTGATAAAGGGCACTACTAGAAGTTCACCTATGAGACTTTCAAAAACCTGGTGACTACAAAACCAACATGGCGGCCAAGCGAAGTTGAGATATTTAAATAGACTTTTCTCGCGATTGCGATTTAACTATCTAAATGTAATGAAACTTGGTACAGCAAATGTTTATACACATTGTAATGCACTGGAAACTAATTGAATTCAATTGTTTACATAACCTCAAAATGGCGGCTGTGCGAAATATTTCACTGACATTCTATATCTCCGAAACTATTACAGATATCACCCTGCAATTTTGTACGGTGATAAAGGGTACTAATACAGGTATACCTATGTATATTTCATAAACCTGTAAGTACAAAACGAACATGGCGACCAAGCGAATTAAAAATATTTTAATAGACTTTTCTCGTGATTTAACTCTCTGAGCGCAGTGAAATGTGGTACAGTAATTGACTTTGCAGATTGTAATTCACTGCCATCTAATTTAATTCAATTGCTTACATAACCTCAAGATGGCGGCTGTGCGAAATTTTAAAATTAAGTTTTAATTTCTTGTATCGTAATCATGCGATCGAAGTGAAAGTTTGAATAATGAACCTAGGCAATAATTGTCCTTGAATGGTACATAACTCTATGGCCTATACACATAACACTCCTAAATGGTGAGCTCCCGAAATATTTAGACGGTTCTCAATATCTATGAATCTTTTACAGCAACCAAACTGAATTTTTTAATGTTCATAGAGACTATGAACATATGTTCTCCTATAGGACTTTCAGGAACCTGGTGAGCACAAATCCAACATGGCGGCGACGCGAAGTATAAATATTTAAATGGACGTTTCTCGCGAATTAACTATCCGAGTGTCGTGAAACGTTGCACGTTAAATGCTTATACAAATGTTGATCCACTGGCATCTAATTTATTTCAATGGTTTGCATTATCACAAGATGGCTGCTGTGCGTAATTTTAAAATCTCGTTTTTACTTCTTGTTGTCTAATCATGCGATTGAAGTTTGAATACCACACGTACACAATAATATTAATGTAATAGTACAAAAATAAATATCCAACCCGGCGACCATCTGAAATATTTAAACGGTTCTCAATATCTACGAATCTGTTACAGCAATTAAACTGAAATTTTGTATGTTGATTGTGGCAGTTAACATAAGTAGGATATATGAAAATAGGCTGTATAGTTCTTCACGGAACTACTTGTTGAATGTTATGGTTGATCTTGTAGTTAAGCGAGGGATGTTGAAATTTAGGAGCGATAGGAAAAATTGAGTTATCAATTTGACCGTTAATGACTTTATAAAGGAATTTCATATCATTCATTTAAGCTTTCAATCTCTTTTATTGGGGAGCATTCCCTGATTCCTGAATCTCCTCCCACTCCCATTTTCTTGTGTATAGGGGTGTGCTGTAATCGCTATCAGAAGCTATCGGAAGGATACGATAACGATCCTGGTACTTGATCTTGGAGAACCCCTGATCGGTCTATGGCTTAAGTCCGTGCCATCAGGTGGGGACACAAGACTTGGTCGAGGCACAACAATAGGTCGGGCGTAACAATATCTAAAACAATTCAGTATACATAACTCATCCCAAGCTTAAGTTCCTGGCAGTCTTGTATGGTGTATTGTCTTAGTGAGGGCCACTCAACAGAACCTTCTATGTAAAGTATAAGGAGTGAAGGGCCGGGTGAAGGATCAATGGACATAGCAATGTCTTGCACGTGAATTCTTCTATACTATGAAACTATTTGCCTTTCTCTTCAAGGGCCTGCATAAACATCACGAGAAGACATAATTCATTAGAGAAGACCTTAATGATGGGGAAGATAGAAGGCACAAGGAGAAGAGGGAGGCAAAGAATGAGATGGATGGATGACATCACAGAAGCACTAAATTCCAGCTTGGAAAATCTTCGGGAGGCAGTGCAGGACAGAAGAAATTGGCGTAGTTTAGTACATGGGGTCACGGAGAGTCGGAATCGACTAAACGAATAAAGAGAGAGAGTTATTTAATATGATTATCATGTGCAACATAGGGAAATGAATAAAGTGGAATTTGTATTAAATCATTTTCTTCTATAGCGTGAACACAAAGTTAGAAATAAATAAAAATTATGACCTCATCAAAATATCTAGGAGTGACACTTGACATATCTCTTACTTTCAAGAAGCACTGCATGAACTCCAAGTCGAAAGTTTCTTCCAGGAACAATCTCCTACGCGAACTGGCTGGATCACAGTGGGGTAGTCAACCTGAAACGATCTGAACTTCAGCAATGGCACTATGCTATTCTGCAACAGAGTATGCTTCTCCTGTTTGGTATAATTCAACACATGCCAAACAGGTGGATGTAGCTCTCAACGATACCTGCAGGATTATAACAGGTTGCTTGAAATCAACTCCAGTCGAATGGCTTTATCTCCTCGCAGGAATAGCACCACCCCCTGTTCGAAGAGAAATAGCTCCGAACAAGGAACGAAAGACAGTGGAGCATGAAAGAACTCATCCTCTATATGGACACGAACCGCAACCGCAACGACTGAAGTCGAGGAAGAGTTTCCTTAGAATATCAAAGGAACTTAGAACCACTGCTGAAAAAGCTAGGTTGCAAATGTGGAGGGCTACGACCAACCTTCCCCCTGGTTGGGAAAATGTTTCTGAAACTCTACCTCCTGGCTATGACGAGGAATGGACGACTTGGAAGTCCCTGAATAGAGTAGGCAGATCAAAGGTTAATATGGCAAGATGGGGTTACATTGACCAGGATGATATTCAATGTGATTGTGGAGAAGACCACACTGTTCAGCATATGACTGAGTGTCGACTGTGCCCAGCATCCTGCACATCTTCGTCGGGGAACACAGAGTGCACTGTAAGTGGCCAAGTTTTGGGCGAAGATATTATAACTGTGTTATATGTTTACAATGTATGTTTCTGATACGAGAATAATAATAATAACCTCATCAACCAAGCTGATAGATAAATTTGCTTCATCCAAGCACAGGAGAGGAGATAAGGAGATAACGAGCCATGTGAGTACAGTTTTTAATGCATGAACTATTTATTACAATTTGTTTCAAATTTGTGGAATGATGACAATTGGCAACAGTGAATACCAAATCTAAAACCATGTTTTATATGTAACAACAATAATATTCTCTGGCCCACCCCAAAATTTTAGTCAATAGCCGCCCCTGGACAATATTGTTAATAAAGCAACACTGAAAAATGACTTCAAAGTTATCTTTACTCGTATGGCAAACTGTAAGAGTAGCCTACATTGTGCAACGAGCCTATAATGGCAATAATTAAGACACGAGTATATTTATAAAACGAGCGTATGCGAGTTTTATAATTTCCTTACGAGTGTCTTAATTACCATTATAGGTGAGTTGCATACGACTGTTTATGTTCGACGATAAGTATTATAACTATTTTATGTTCGAACATAAATATTCATAAATATCTGTCGAGATTTCGCCAGTTTTAAGTACTGAACAGAGCGCATAGGACGCAGAGAATACCTTATTTTTGACCATTTCCTCCTCAAATACCCCACTATGACACTAGCCACGCAGTGAAATTTATAATAGAAGGCCGTGGAACTCAGCGCATCTAATTATCTAATTGGTCAAACAACTGTTTCTTGAGCTCTGATTGGTGGGAGAAACTGTTTCATAATGAACAAGTAGTTCCGTGAAGAACTCTACAGCCTATTTTCATATATCCTGCTCATGTTAATTGCCTCTATCAACATGCAAAATTTCAGTTTAATTGCTGTAACAGATTCGTAGATATTGAGAACCGTCTAAATATTTCAGATGGTCGCCAGGTTGGATTTTTATTTTTGTACTATTACATTAAGATTGTTGTGTACGTGTGGTATTCGAACTGCAATCGCATGATTAGAACACAAGAAGTAAAAACGAGATTTTAAAATTACGCACAGCAGCCATCTTGTGATTATGCAAACAATTGAAATAAATTAGATGCCAGCGGATCAACATTTGTATACGCATTTAACGTGCAACGTTTCATGGCACTCGGATAGTTAATTCGCGAGAAACGTCCATTTAAATATTTATACTTCGCGTCGCCGCCATGTTGGATTTGTGCTCACCAGGTTACTGAAAGTCCTATAGGTGAACATATGTTCATATTCTCTATGAACATAAAAAATTCAGTTTGGTTGCTGTAAAAGATTCATAGATATTGAGAACCGTCTAAATATTTCGGAAGCTCGCCATTTAGGATTGTTATATGTATAGGCCATAGAGTTATGTACCATTCAAGGACAATTATTGCCTAGGTTCATTATTCAAACTTTCACTTCGATCGCATGATTACGACACAAGAAATAAAAACTTAATTTTAAAATTTCGCACAGCCGCCATCTTGAGGTTATGTAAACAATTGAATTAAATTAGATGGCAGTGCATTACAATCTGCAAAATTATTTACTGTACCACATTTCACTGCGCTCAGAGAGATAAATCACGAGAAAAGTCTATTAAAATATTTCAAATTCGCTTGGTCGCCATGATCGTTTTGTACTTTACAGGTTTATGAAATATACATAGGTAAACTTGTATCAGTACCCTTTATCACCGTACAAAATTGCAGGGTGATATCTGTAACAATTTCGGAGATATAGAATGTCAGTGAAATATTTCGCACAGCCGCCATTTTGAGGTTATGTAAACAATTGAACTAAATTAGACTCCAGTGCATTACAATGTGTATAAACATTTGCTGTACCAAGTTTCATTACGTTTGGATAGTTAAATCGCGAGAAATGTCTATTTAAAAGTCTCAACTTCGCTTGGCCGCCATGTTGGTTTTGTAGTCACCAGGTTTTTGAAAGTCTCATAGATGAAATTCTAGTAGTGCCCTTTGTCACCGTACACAATTTCAGGGCGATATCGGTAACAGTTTCGGGGATATTGAATGCTAGTGAAATATTTCGCACAGCCGCCATGTTGGATTGGTGAGACGTAACAAAATTTGAAGGGCACGGTCGAGGTCGCCGGGAATAGTGCTATGAACTTTCCGAGTTTCATTGAAATCGCTCTAGCCGTTTAGATTTTATTAGGGGACACACACACACACCTCACACACACACACACACACACACACGCACACACTCACGGACAAAAGGTGATCTCATAAGCCTATTTTTTTCAAAATTGAAAATAGGCTAAAAATAGTGTTATATTGAGCCTCATTATAGTACAGTTTTCTGACATATAATAGTCAGGGTCGAACATAATAGTACATTATGCAACGAGCCTAACATGGCAATAATTAAGACACGAGTATGTTTATGAATCGAGCGTAAGCCAGTTTCATAATTTCCATACGGGTGTCTTAATTAGCATTATAGGCGAGTTGCATACGACTGTTTATGTTCGACGATAATTATAACTTAATTTTATTTAATTTTATATTCGAACAGAAATATTCATAAATATCTGTCGAGATTCAGTCACTTGAATTTAGTCATCGGAGTGCAAGCTCCGAATTTGCTCTCTTTGCTTCCCAAGCTCGCTGACCCACGCACCACACTTGCGCTCTGTCTGCTTGGCAATGCCATATGTTTCTTTACAGCCTTCCGTATGAAAGAATGCTCTGTGTAGAAATTGGTGTTGGGGATATTAAGGTACAGTGCTATTTCTTTTCTCATATTCGCCAGTTTATTTCCGCGAAGATATGGGACGGTGCACTTTCCATGTCGGTGGTTTTGTCTTTGTGTTTGCCATTATAACTACAATGGTTGATCGGATATCTTTTACATTGTCACCTTTCAAATCATGTAATCTGGCATGTTGGATTCTGTGTTCTAGTGCGAAGCTATCAAGTACCTAATTGGTCACAAATCACACATCTTGAGCTCTGATTGGTTGGAGAAAACTGTACCTTAATGAAAACTTGTACTATAATGAGCCTCATTAAAGTACAGCTGTTTTCTGACATAATAGTCAGGGTCGAAAATAAAAAGCAGTAAAGTATTTTAACTCCAGAGGTTTAAGGGCAGTTGAACTTGTTTGCGTTTTTGAGGTTCTCTCGAAGTTCTTCTAGCCAAGGTGTTATTATATTATTGATATGTAACATCTTTCCTCTCGGTTGCTGGATATTTTTGTGGGAGTGATTTTAGAAAAGGGATGGAAATATGTAACTGTAAACCGGGGAAGTGTTCGCTGTCTGATTTGACCAATGAGCGCGCTCGGTGGCGGAGAGATGGCTGTGAGATGGTGCCAACCCATTTTGCGTGAGTCTTGTCTTATAACCCCCTTAATTTAACCAAAGGACCCAAAACTAATAGGTCATCGGCTTTTTAATACCTCTCGAACCAATAATGCTAGGGACTTGTATGATGTGTAGTAGGACTAGGACGCCCCTTTATTTCATGATTTTGTGATTTGCAGAGATGGGTAAATCCAGAGGAGAATATATAATTAATTATCGACAAAATAAACGTGAGAAAAAAGCGACAGTCAGCCTGAAAGACTAGAATTTGTATCATTTTAAGTGCTACAAATGCTAAAAATGCTAGAAAGGCTGGAGGCTTCTCGCTTCGCTTGAAGCCAAAGACTCTTGACATGTTAGAAAATCATCTGCATAATACTTATCTTGCGTATCTTGTTTCAAATTACTCGCGAACGGCAAGTGCAAACGAAGGGCAAAGCGAGGTCAAGCGCGCGGGATACCGTCACGCTCACCAGAGCGCGCGGGGACGTGCCCTTTCCATCCAGTCTGAAAACACTTATAGTGGGCGATGTATTGAAGATAGAGATATGCTCTCGCGGACTTTTTTGTAGAACTTTTCTTGCTGACCAATTCTTACGCTCATAGTATATTGATATGTTTAACGGTTTGCCCAGAGTAAGCTTAAGAAGCGCACGGACGCCAAGTTTGTTATCGACTTTTTCACTGAAATCGTTACTGCTTGGCTTCTTTTGATCATACATAAATTATTTTCTACAGAATCTTTCCTCGAGATATCCTATACAGAATGGTGAAAACTGCATCAAAATCCATCCAGTGGTTCTCTAGATTACCAGTGACATCCAAGAATCGGGGATTATTGTCTTATACTAACGAAGTAGAGATTGTCGGGGAACACTGCACCAAGCGGTACTATGACCTCACACACCTCAGTGCATCTGGGTACATTTCGTCCCATCACCGTAACGTAACGCCAGACCCCAGCGTAACGACGAAGTCGACAAGATCATTTAAAATGATAAAATTAAAACTGGAGGAGTACAGCCGAACAAA
Organism: Meconema thalassinum; assembly: GCA_946902985.2. Lineage (NCBI taxonomy): Eukaryota > Metazoa > Arthropoda > Insecta > Orthoptera > Tettigoniidae > Meconema > Meconema thalassinum. The sequence goes on from OX336395.1 coordinate 183,082,694, forward strand.
ATTGACTTCAAATTGAACCCTTTAGTATTGCAGTGTTTATATGCAAGAATCTTGATCAAGGGGTCGCGCTCAGTTCATAGTGTGATGTTTACGTTCGCCAAACAACATGCTCTACTGAGGTAAGGGTCATAGGATTAAAACTATAATAAGAAAGGAAGTGACAAGACGTAAAAAAAAACATAATTTAATGACTATTAGTGCAAATAAAATGAATATAGACAACAACAATAATAAAATTCCTCCCTGAATTTTCCCATGACAGAAATATTTATCAAAAGTTGAGGAGTCAGACGGATCTCCCCCTTATAAAAAATGTGGATCCAAGTTCCACTAACTTGCATTGGATTTTATGTACGCATAATGACTAACTACGAGGAATGAGTACTAGGATGACTGTTCGTTTACATCGGGTAACAGCCACGACGCTTACGAACAATCATCTCGTAAATCAACGTTTATGGATATGGGACACAACACTAATAAAACCCTTAAAAATTAATGCTGACACACAATCTAAAAACTAATATTTACAGGAATCTCCCTCGAGACCCTCCTTTAATGCAATGACGCATCTGACAAATGAGCTGCCAACCCGGCCAATTGCTCAATACACAAACAAGGAAAAGACAGCATCGCACGTGACTACACGGGTCACTAATACAGAACATAAACATGGAATGTAACCAACAACAACAAAGGCCTCACCAGCTCAGATTACTTAATATGAATAAAAATGCACGTTAAGCTAACGCTTCGGAGATTATAGTGATTCGTAGGCAACTCCCATGTATTTAAACAATTTTTACCATTGATCAGTTCTTATTCTGTATTTCAAGTAAATACGGAGCCAACAAGCACTCCCCTAATGACCTTGATGCAATCTTTTCAGCCCGCCTTGTGAAACAACTTCCCTCTTCCTCACTCTGTCATCGTCCAGCCCCAGTGTGTAAAAATAACATGACCAACAGACCGTTATCTCGTAGAATCAACAGCAACAAATCTCAACCACATAAACATATGGTAAGACCTTAATCGATATAGCCACATATGTCCTCGCAAGGTAACCATATGGACTTGGCACCAAGCTGACAGAAATCAGTCTACGCTGAAATTCCCGCTTGTAATGACCAATAAAACACACACACACACACACACACACACTGCTGGGAATGACATAACATTTTTCACACAGGTCGGCTGAATCAGATCCTCACAAACTATTTTAAAAAAATATTGAAACCTACGAGAGAGCTGACTGCTCCTCGCCACAATTCACATTGCTCCAACGGCAATAAACTCACTGAATCTGATCAATAATAAACATTACAAGATTAATTTACCCTCCAATCTACTGCATGATTATACTAATTCAGTCCTACTTCTGAAACACAATATATATCCGAGAGACGCTTCTTAATCGCACTACGTAAACATATCCGAACACGGCCGTCCACATAGCCACGTTAGTTAAATCAAACCAACAAGAACTTACGACTGATAAAATATGTGCGAGCTGTTTCCATGCAAAAGTTGTGTCAGACCAAAACTAAATACACTACGTTAATCAACACAAGCAAGATATTTACAAAACAAAATATGTCCCTTATACCATAAGTTAATTTTTCAGATAATAAGAATATTATTCATGTACTCATCCTCTGCCAGTCACCGTCAACGAACATCTGCAGCCATTTCCCTACTTAATGTTGCCTAGCTCGTCTCAAACATCTCGATGGAGTGTTCACAGTTCCAAACTTCTTCCAGGATAAGCGATGTCATCTCTCGTGCTGATGCAAAAAGTTATAGGTTAATTCACACTAGTAGGGGGGTGATGGCGCTTCTGCTTAGTGTCATGGCCGCCGCGTGAGTCCAAGCCGATAACTCTCGAACCCTTGGTCGGAGATTCACGAATGAGGTGTCGTTGGACTCGGGCTGACGGGGGCTTTGCTATGGACCACTCATTTCAACCCCTAAATAAAACCTACCCCTACTAGGGGGTGAAATTGTAATTTTTAGTGAAAGTCTCTTTTCAAATACGACATGTATAAGGTGCGCTGCTAAAATGAACTTAAATGTTGTTGCTCATATCGCGCATGCGTTTTTCTGGCTGCCGCTATGGATGAACATTTTTGTTTTTGTTTTTTACGCATGCGCACTTGGGATTTTTGTAAGAGGGCGAGCTCTTTGAAAAAAAAAATGATTGATAAGAAGAGGTTTTGGTGGTGAGGAGAGAGCCAGATAGTCGCCTACTTTCCTACGAAGTTTGCCGATATCTCTCAAACGCAAGGTCGGATTTGGACGTGTGACGTGTCAAATCGATTGTCTCGAAGCCCTATACATGTTATTAATAGGTTAAAGTTTTGAGAATGAGGGAAACAGGCTTTTTGGGGGTAAAACCGTGATTTTAGACTTTTTCCTATATCTCACGAATGCATGGTCGGATTTGGTCCTATGACGTGTCAAATGGCTTGTCTCGAAACCCTGTGTATTTTTGTTAATAGGTTAAAGTTTTTGAGAATGAGGGAAACAGAATATTGTGGGGTAAAACCGTGATTTTGAACTTTTTGCTATATCTCGCGAACTAATCATGCTAGAGGCATGTTCGACAGGTCCAAGGACTCGGGGTGACGTCCTTTCTGCTATGGACCACTCGTTATAATTTTTAATAAAATTGGAAACGCGATTTTGGGGTAAACACGTGTTTTTGTGATTTTGCCGATATCTCACGAAGCAATAACGCTAGAGGCATGTACGATGGGTCCAAGGATTCGGGCAGACGTCCTCTTTGCTATAGACCACTCGTAATTTTTTAAAATTTTGGAAACGCGATTTTGGGGTAAACACGTGTTTTTTGTGATTTTTGCCGATATCTCACGAACCAATAACGCTAGAGACGTTTACGAGGTGTCCTAGGACTCGGGCTAACGCCCCCTTTCAAATGTGGTAGATATTTTTTTTTTCAAAAAAATAATTCACAAAGGGCCTAACGCCATACATGTTGAGAAAACCCTGGTTTTTTTCTTTACCTGTTTATAATGTTTATGAAGCGTGGTGGTTGAGAGAGACGATACGGCTGGGTGTGTGTGTGTGTGTGTTTCAACAAACCTGTCGCTGACCATGGTGGGTGTGTTCAATAGATTAATCGCTATTTCGGTGGGTCGGTGTATGAAAGAGCGAGCGTGCGTTTTCTGATATTTTACCTTTAACGTGTAAACGGTGATGAGAACTTGGTTCTATGTTGGTCGAAGCGAGTACAGAAAACAAACTTGCCGAGGAGCAGGAGGTGAAGGTCATTTGAGCTTATGGGAAGGCGTTGATCTGACTTGACAACAGGTGACGCTTGAAAGTGAAATAATCTGAGCATTGTGGTGGCAGGGAAGAGCGAAAGGCATGTGAACACATGTGTGAAACCACAGGCAAGCTAAACCAGTGACATCCTGTCTTGCTTCGTACGTGACAAAATGCAAGTTCATGTGAAATTTGATCTTCCCCAGGTGTTCGCTTGGGTGTTATCTGTCCACATGCGCGATAACTGTTAACAAGTCACATCCTGTTTTGCTTTGTACGTGACAAAATGCAAGTTGACGTGAAATTTGATCTGCCACAGGTGTTCACCTTGGACGTTAGCTGTCCACGTGCCTGATAACAGAATGTTCAAAGCGTGGGAATCGCTGAATCGGTAAAAAGTATGATGCAACTTGTGGGAATGATGTCACAACCAATAGATAGGCAAGAGCTGCGAACAGCAGTGGTGGGAGGTGGAGGGGGGAGAGGGGGAGGGGTAATGTATGAGAGAACACAGGTGGAAAGAGAAAGAAATATGTGGAGCTGAGGACTGTACACATAGAGCTATAGGTGGTGTACAACATGTGTGAATAAATAAATTAAAAATTGCACAGGTTCACACAACATAGACTGTATTATTGCCATGGCCAAGCACTCACATTAAGATCATTTACAAAATCATAAAATGAAAAATAAAAAATCTTGTTTTGGAAATATCGTTTTTCAACATACACAAAATAAATATATAAAAAATTTGTAAACAACAAAATGGAAAATCCATGGTCAAGCACTCACATTAATATTATTTACAAAATCATAAAATGAAAAATAGAAAATCTTGTTTTGGAAATATCGATTTTTTTCAACATACACAAAATAAATATATAAAAATTTTGTAAACAGCAAAATGGAAAATCCATGTTTCCATATAGACAAAATTTTAAAAACCTTAAACGGACATTTAAGAAAATATATGCAAATGGGAAATTGACAAATGTGTAAATATGAAAATGGAAAAATCCATGTTTCCATATCATGAAATTGAAAAACATCAAACTGTCATTTAAAAAAATGCAAATGGAAAATTGACAAATTGCAATGTGTGAAATGTGAAATTGAACAAATGGCTATCATTATTTAAAAAAAGAAAAGAACATAGTGCTCTATGGTTGAGGTGTGAATCAAACCCTCTCTACTTATTTGGACCACCCGAGACTGAGTAGACTAGTTTTAGTTATCATACCACTTTTAAAAGTTTGTGTTAAATCTAGGAATTGAACCCAAGAGCTTGTAGGGGAGATCCAAGGTTATAATATGTTAAACAGATAGCCTTGAATGTAGTGTGTGGTAGCTATATAGAAATGAGACGTTTCGCTCGGGGTAGGGAGGCATAGAGATCTGCATCAAACCAGTCAAAAGACTGACGACTCAAACAACAACATGTAGAGCTCACCAAAATAATGTTGTGTAACGGTAAATGTTAGTCAACGAACAGTAATGCATTACTAAAACCCATGACACGATACCTAAGAGCTTTTCTAAAATTATTTTAAAATGCCTTTAACCCTATATTAAACACCCAGTTCACAAGACTCATAACTGCAATGTTATGGTCAAACAAAACAAAATCTATATTTCAAAACAAACAAGTGGTTTAGTCAATGTATACTGGAAAAAGTTTTATAAACACTCAAGTCCACAAAAATAATTAAATTAGTAACAGTCAGGTTGACCGAGTGGTTATGGTGTTTGACTTAAGTTCAAATTTTCTGTACAAGAAAGCAAGGGTTCGAATCCCTTACCTGATATAACTATTGCCTCAACATGGCTTGACCACACTGTATTATTGTGTACTCGGTACACAAACCATAAATAGAGTGTATTGTTTAAGGTCACTCTCTTTGCGAACATAGTCAGAGAATGTTGATGGTTAACAATTGCATTAATAGTGGGACATAGGGATAGCAATTAAGAAAAACAGACAATACCCATACACTATTTTTATTTATTTAATGTAAGTACTTGTACAATAGTTATATACAAACTACAACTCTCTTTTGTCTATTACTATCTAGTCCTTTTCGATCCACTTGCATATCAAGGGCAGATGACTTTGTAGTTCAGCCCCTTCAAACAACAACACTACTTTTTGCATAGTCTGTGATGTTGATGACTCTTGATGCGTGGAAGATGGATACAACATAACTTTTACAACAGGGGTTAAACGTTGCTCAACAAACAATGCACTATTTTGAGTAGCAACATCTTTCTCTTGTACTAACTTTTTAGCATTCTGATGATTTTTTGTCAATACCATCAGTGTTTTGTCTGGAGCACTACATTGATGATCACTCACACTTAAAACCACACTATTTCTACTTTTCATATTGCCTCGACATGTTGTTGACCTCTGTTTCGAGCATTGCCAGAATATTATTCCTTTTACATTTTGTCGTCTATAGTTATAAGAGTAGCCTTTATAGAGTACACGTTGTTTACCTCGGTTAGTTGGAGTAAGTTCCATAGTAGTAACTAACCTGTTAGTATGATTTGCACGCTACAAAGGTTATCTCGGTTCTGGTAATAGAATTATTTAGCGTTGGCTTTTATATTTAATATGTACAGTTTAAAGTGATAGAAAAGTGGTAGAAACGTGGTAGCAAAGTGGTAGACAATTGGTAACATAGTGGTAGAAAAGTGGTAGCAAAGTGGTAGAAAAGTGGTAGAGAAGTGGTAGAAAAGTGGCAGAAAAGTAGTAGAAAAGTGGTAGCAAAGTGGTAGAAAAGTGGTAGAAAACTGGCAGAAAAGTAGTAGAAAAGTGGTAGCAAAGTGGTAGAAAAGTGGTAGCAAACTAGAAAAGTGGTAGCAAAGTGGTAGAAAATATTACATGTATTGTTAAGAAATAGTTTAAGCGGTTACATGGATTCATTACACTATAATTTTAGCATCACGAAGCTCATTTTCTATATCCAAAAGTTCTTCTTCATATTTAGTATGACCAGCTTGTTTACAGGTATGCAAGTACTGAAGCCGCTGGATTAGCTTACTGGGATTGTTCCAGTAAACAAATTTAACAAATGATTTTTTTGGGTGTAAACCATTATCATCATCATCATCATTATCATCATAATCATCATCATCATCATGGTTATCATCATCAATATAATTATCATCAATATAATCATCATCACTATTACTATCTAATCCATTTTGTTCATCTTGCAATGCAAAAACCTTTGGCATAGTTTGTGTTGTCTTTGATAGTGTTAGAGGTTTCTTAGACGTTAACGACTGTCCTAACATGTCTTTTTCAGGAGATAATAAATGCTCTTTAACAAACAAAGCACTATCTTGAGCCACACTATTTTTTTCTTGGTCTTGCTTTTTTACCTTGGTTAGAGTATTTTGTCCATTTAAATGAGTATTATTTTGAGATTTACAATGATGATCGATTGAAATAAGTATGTTGGAGCCTTTTGTCTTAATCATTCCTCGACACTTTTTAGATCGTTGTTTCGAACAGCACCAAATAACAGTTCCATTTTTATTGGTTCGTTTCACAATATATGAATATCCTTTATAGTATGCGTAAGGCTTACCATACCTAGTCACTGATACTTCCATGTCAACTGTCAAGCATAGACTAAGCTCTAGTAAAGTCAACTTGGTAATAAGAATACTAGTTTAATGTGAGAGCAAATATGGATCCAAAGAGTTCAGGTAAAAGTGGAAGCAAATAAGCAAATATTAGAACCAAGAGTGGGGTTAAAAGTGGTCGCAAAGTGGTAGACCCATTACACAATAATTTCAGCATGACGAAGCTCTTGTTCAATTTCTTTGATTTCCCAATCGTGACCGATATGCCCAGCTTGTCGTAAAGCATGCAATTGTCGAAGCCGTTGAATTAGCTTACTGGGTTTGTTCCAGTATACAAATTTAACAAATGGATTTTTAGGTGTAAACAAAGCACTACCATTATCATGATCATTATCATCATCATCATTATCATCATCATAATCACCATTATCATCATGACCATCATCACTGTTACTATATAGTCCTTTTTGATCCTCTTGCAATACCATTTTATTTATAGTCTGAGTTGATTTTGATAGTGTTGAAGGTTCCTTGGACGTTGACAATTGTCCTAACATGACGTTTTGAGGACATGATAAGTCCTTTTGAACAAACACTGCACTATCTTTAGCCGCAATATCGTTTTCTTGAACTTGCTTTTTAGCATTTTGATAATTGTTTGTAAACAGTAAGCGTGGTTCGTTTCGAGCACTACATTGATGAACACTCACACTTAAAACCTTTCCATTTTTACTTTTCAGATTGCCTCGACATTTTGTTGACCTCTCTTTTGAGCATCGCCAGAATATTATTCCATTCACATTCTGGCGATTATAGTTATAGGAGTAGCCTTGATAGAGTGCACGTAGCCTACCTTTGTTGGTTGTAATAAGTTCCATAGTAGTAACTGACCTGTCAGTACGATGTTCACACTACAAAGATTACAATTGTTTTGCTGATGGAGTGACCTACCATAAGCTTATATATTGGCTTATGTGTTGGCTTTTCGTGTTGGCTTTTGTGTTGGCTTTTCGTGTTGGCTTTTCATGTTGGCATTTCGTGTTGGCTTTTGTGTTGGCTTTTCGTGTTGGCTTTTTGTGTTGGCTTTTTGTGTTGGCTTTTTGTGTTGGCTTTTCGTGTTGGCATTTCGTGTTGGCTTTTGTGTTGGCTTTTCGTGTTGGCTTTTTTGTATTGGCCTTTCATGTTGGCTTTTTGTATTGGCTTTTCGTGTTGGCTTTTTGTGTGGGCTTTTTGTGTTGGCTTTAGTATTGGCTTTTGTATTGGCTTATTTGACAAGTTATTTGTGTCAATGTATTTAGTGGATTTTTTTGTTGGTGTTGGAAAGTAGTTGAATGAGAGGGAATATTTAAAGACTTAACCTCAGCTCACTAACCTAACCTAACCTAACCTAACTTTACCTAACCTAACCTAACCTTTCAACTCTCAGATGTTAATTAAATTCTGTGCATAGTCGAGTTGGAACCCAAGACCTCAGGGGTAAAAAAACAATTATTTTTGACGGCTTATTTTGGTAACTTATTTTAATGGCTAACCTAACTTTACCTAACCTAACCTAACCTCAGCTCACTTTGGATATTACTAGTAAGTGTTCATATCCTCTGCTAGGTAGCATGCTAGTAGTACAGGTAGTGCTCATATTTACCGCTAGGTAGCAGAAACATACTTTGCATGTTGCATGTGACACTTGTGAAGTTTAACCACATGCAAGACGTGCTTGTATAAGTTCTCTATTTAAACTCAATATACAATTAACCACTAAATGTTCAGAACTAACATGTATAGCCATGTTTAGGGTATATAGGAGACCCTTAGCAAGAAAGGCTGTCTAACCCACGAGTGTACAGCCTTGTCATTCGCAGTAAGCACCTGTTGGCAGAAAACAACAACAACAACAATTTGAGAAAGCCAACAACATATCCATTAAGGTATTTAAAGGAAACAGTTTTTTGTTGGCTTTCTCAAATTGTTGTTGTTGTTGTTTTCTGCCAACAGGTGCTTACTGCGTATGACAAGGCTGTACACTCGTGGGTTAGACAGCCTTTCTTGCTAAGGGTCTCCTATATACCCTAAACATGGCTATACATGTTAGTTCTGAACATTTAGTGGTTAATTGTATATTGAGTTTAAATAGAGAACTTATACAAGCACGTCTTGCATGTGGTTAAACTTCACAAGTGTCACATGCAACATGCAAAGTATGTTTCTGCTACCTAGCGGTAAATATGAGCACTACCTGTACTACTAGCATGCTACCTAGCAGAGGATATGAACACTTACTAGTAATATCCAAAGTGAGCTGAGGTTAGGTTAGGTTAGGTAAAGTTAGGTTAGCCATTAAAATAAGTTACCAAAATAAGCCGTCAAAAATAATTGTTTTTTTACCCCTGAGGTCTTGGGTTCCAACTCGACTATGCACAGAATTTAATTAACATCTGAGAGTTGAAAGGTTAGGTTAGGTTAGGTTAGGTAAAGTTAGGTTAGGTTAGGTTAGGTTAGTGAGCTGAGGTTAAGTCTTTAAATATTCCCTCTCATTCAACTACTTTCCAACACCAACAAAAAAATCCACTAAATACATTGACACAAATAACTTGTCAAATAAGCCAATACAAATGCCAATACTAAAGCCAACACAAAAAGCCCACACAAAAAGCCAACACGAAAAGCCAATACAAAAAGCCAACATGAAAGGCCAATACAAAAAAGCCAACACGAAAAGCCAACACGAAAAGCCAACACAAAAGCCAACACGAAATGCCAACACGAAAAGCCAACACAAAAAGCCAACACAAAAAGCCAACACAAAAAGCCAACACGAAAAGCCAACACAAAAGCCAACACGAAATGCCAACATGAAAAGCCAACACGAAAAGCCAACACAAAAGCCAACACGAAAAGCCAACACATAAGCCAATATATAAGCTTATGGTAGGTCACTCCATCAGCAAAACAATTGTAATCTTTGTAGTGTGAACATCGTACTGACAGGTCAGTTACTACTATGGAACTTATTACAACCAACAAAGGTAGGCTACGTGCACTCTATCAAGGCTACTCCTATAACTATAATCGCCAGAATGTGAATGGAATAATATTCTGGCGATGCTCAAAAGAGAGGTCAACAAAATGTCGAGGCAATCTGAAAAGTAAAAATGGAAAGGTTTTAAGTGTGAGTGTTCATCAATGTAGTGCTCGAAACGAACCACGCTTACTGTTTAAACAATTATCAAAATGCTAAAAAGCAAGTTCAAGAAAACGATATTGCGGCTAAAGATAGTGCAGTGTTTGTTCAAAAGGACTTATCATGTCCTCAAAACGTCATGTTAGGACAATTGTCAACGTCCAAGGAACCTTCAACACTATCAAAATCAACTCAGACTATAAATAAAATGGTATTGCAAGAGGATCAAAAAGGACTATATAGTAACAGTGATGATGGTCATGATGATAATGGTGATTATGATGATGATAATGATGATGATGATAATGATCATGATAATGGTAGTGCTTTGTTTACACCTAAAAATCCATTTGTTAAATTTGTATACTGGAACAAACCCAGTAAGCTAATTCAACGGCTTCGACAATTGCATGCTTTACGACAAGCTGGGCATATCGGTCACGATTGGGAAATCAAAGAAATTGAACAAGAGCTTCGTCATGCTGAAATTATTGTGTAATGGGTCTACCACTTTGCGACCACTTTTAACCCCACTCTTGGTTCTAATATTTGCTTATTTGCTTCCACTTTTACCTGAACTCTTTGGATCCATATTTGCTCTCACATTAAACTAGTATTCTTATTACCAAGTTGACTTTACTAGAGCTTAGTCTATGCTTGACAGTTGACATGGAAGTATCAGTGACTAGGTATGGTAAGCCTTACGCATACTATAAAGGATATTCATATATTGTGAAACGAACCAATAAAAATGGAACTGTTATTTGGTGCTGTTCGAAACAACGATCTAAAAAGTGTCGAGGAATGATTAAGACAAAAGGCTCCAACATACTTATTTCAATCGATCATCATTGTAAATCTCAAAATAATACTCATTTAAATGGACAAAATACTCTAACCAAGGTAAAAAAGCAAGACCAAGAAAAAAATAGTGTGGCTCAAGATAGTGCTTTGTTTGTTAAAGAGCATTTATTATCTCCTGAAAAAGACATGTTAGGACAGTCGTTAACGTCTAAGAAACCTCTAACACTATCAAAGACAACACAAACTATGCCAAAGGTTTTTGCATTGCAAGATGAACAAAAAGGATTAGATAGTAATAGTGATGATGATTATATTGATGATAATTATATTGATGATGATAACCATGATGATGATGATGATTATGATGATAATGATGATGATGATGATAATGGTTTACACCCAAAAAATCATTTGTTAAATTTGTTTACTGGAACAATCCCAGTAAGCTAATCCAGCGGCTTCAGTACTTGCATACCTGTAAACAGGCTGGTCATACTAAATATGAGGAAGAACTTTTGGATATAGAAAATGAGCTTCGTGATGCTAAAATTATAGTGTAATGAATCCATGTAACCGCTTAAACTATTTCTTAACAATACATGTAATATTTTCTACCACTTTGCTACCACTTTTCTAGTTTGCTACCACTTTTCTACCACTTTGCTACCACTTTTCTACTACTTTTCTGCCAGTTTTCTACCACTTTTCTACCACTTTGCTACCACTTTTCTACTACTTTTCTGCCACTTTTCTACCACTTTTCTACCACTTTTCTACCACTTTGCTACCACTTTTCTACCACTATGTTACCAATTGTCTACCACTTTGCTACCACGTTTCTACCACTTTTCTATCACTTTAAACTGTACATATTAAATATAAAAGCCAACGCTAAATAATTCTATTACCAGAACCGAGATAACCTTTGTAGCGTGCAAATCATTCTAACAGGTTAGTTACTACTATGGAACGTACTCCAACTAACCGAGGTAAACAACGTGTACTCTATAAAGGCTACTCTTATAACTATAGACGACAAAATGTAAAAGGAATAATATTCTGGCAATGCTCGAAACAGAGGTCAACAACATGTCGAGGCAATATGAAAAGTAGAAATAGTGTGGTTTTAAGTGTGAGTGATCATCAATGTAGTGCTCCAGACAAAACACTGATGGTATTGACAAAAAATCATCAGAATGCTAAAAAGTTAGTACAAGAGAAAGATGTTGCTACTCAAAATAGTGCATTGTTTGTTGAGCAACGTTTAACCCCTGTTGTAAAAGTTATGTTGTATCCATCTTCCACGCATCAAGAGTCATCAACATCACAGACTATGCAAAAAGTAGTGTTGTTGTTTGAAGGGGCTGAACTACAAAGTCATCTGCCCTTGATATGCAAGTGGATCGAAAAGGACTAGATAGTAATAGACAAAAGAGAGTTGTAGTTTGTATGTAACTATTGTACAAGTACTTACATTAAATAAATAAAAATAGTGTATGGGTATTGTCTGTTTTTCTTAATTGCTATCCCTATGTCCCACTATTAATGCAATTGTTAACCATCAACATTCTCTGACTATGTTCGCAAAGAGAGTGACCTTAAACAATACACTCTATTTATGGTTTGTGTACCGAGTACACAATAATACAGTGTGGTCAAGCCATGTTGAGGCAATAGTTATATCAGGTAAGGGATTCGAACCCTTGCTTTCTTGTACAGAAAATTTGAACTTAAGTCAGACACCATAACCACTCGGTCAACCTGACTGTTACTAATTTAATTATTTTTGTGGACTTGAGTGTTTATAAAACTTTTTCCAGTATACATTGACTAAACCACTTGTTTGTTTTGAAATATAGATTTTGTTTTGTTTGACCATAACATTGCAGTTATGAGTCTTGTGAACTGGGTGTTTAATATAGGGTTAAAGGCATTTTAAAATAATTTTAGAAAAGCTCTTAGGTATCGTGTCATGGGTTTTAGTAATGCATTACTGTTCGTTGACTAACATTTACCGTTACACAACATTATTTTGGTGAGCTCTACATGTTGTTGTTTGAGTCGTCAGTCTTTTGACTGGTTTGATGCAGATCTCTATGCCTCCCTGCCCCGAGCGAAACGTCTCATTTCTATATAGCTACCACACACTACATTCAAGGCTATCTGTTTAACATATTATAACCTTGGATCTCCCCTACAAGCTCTTGGGTTCAATTCCTAGATTTAACACAAACTTTTAAAAGTGGTATGATAACTAAAACTAGTCTACTCAGTCTCGGGTGCTCCAAATAAGTAGAGAGGGTTTGATTCACACCTCAACCATAGAGCACTATGTTCTTTTCTTTTTTTAAATAATGATAGCCATTTGTTCAATTTCACATTTCACACATTGCAATTTGTCAATTTTCCATTTGCATTTTTTTAAATGACAGTTTGATGTTTTTCAATTTCATGATATGGAAACATGGATTTTTCCATTTTCATATTTACACATTTGTCAATTTCCCATTTGCATATATTTTCTTAAATGTCCGTTTAAGGTTTTTAAAATTTTGTCTATATGGAAACATGGATTTTCCATTTTGCTGTTTACAAATTTTGTATATATTTATTTTGTGTATGTTGAAAAAAATCGATATTTCCAAAACAAGATTTTCTATTTTTCATTTTATGATTTTGTAAATAATATTAATGTGAGTGCTTGACCATGGATTTTCCATTTTGTTGTTTACAAATTTTTTATATATTTATTTTGTGTATGTTGAAAAACGATATTTCCAAAACAAGATTTTTTATTTTTCATTTTATGATTTTGTAAATGATCTTAATGTGAGTGCTTGGCCATGGCAATAATACAGTCTATGTTGTGTGAACCTGTGCAATTTTTAATTTATTTATTCACACATGTTGTACACCACCTATAGCTCTATGTGTACAGTCCTCAGCTCCACATATTTCTTTCTCTTTCCACCTGTGTTCTCTCATACATTACCCCTCCCCCTCTCCCCCCTCCACCTCCCACCACTGCTGTTCGCAGCTCTTGCCTATCTATTGGTTGTGACATCATTCCCACAAGTTGCATCATACTTTTTACCGATTCAGCGATTCCCACGCTTTGAACATTCTGTTATCAGGCACGTGGACAGCTAACGTCCAAGGTGAACACCTGTGGCAGATCAAATTTCACGTCAACTTGCATTTTGTCACGTACAAAGCAAAACAGGATGTGACTTGTTAACAGTTATCGCGCATGTGGACAGATAACACCCAAGCGAACACCTGGGGAAGATCAAATTTCACATGAACTTGCATTTTGTCACGTACGAAGCAAGACAGGATGTCACTGGTTTAGCTTGCCTGTGGTTTCACACATGTGTTCACATGCCTTTCGCTCTTCCCTGCCACCACAATGCTCAGATTATTTCACCTTCAAGCGTCACCTGTTGTCAAGTCAGATCAACGCCTTCCCATAAGCTCAAATGACCTTCACCTCCTGCTCCTCGGCAAGTTTGTTTTCTGTACTCGCTTCGACCAACATAGAACCAAGTTCTCATCACCGTTTACACGTTAAAGGTAAAATATCAGAAAACGCACGCTCGCTCTTTCATACACCGACCCACCGAAATAGCGATTAATCTATTGAACACACCCACCATGGTCAGCGACAGGTTTGTTGAAACACACACACACCCAGCCGTATCGTCTCTCTCAACCACCACGCTTCATAAACATTATAAACAGGTAAAGAAAAAAAACCAGGGTTTTCTCAACATGTATGGCGTTAGGCCCTTTGTGAATTATTTTTTTGAAAAAAAAATATCTACCACATTTGAAAGGGGGCGTTAGCCCGAGTCCTAGGACACCTCGTAAACGTCTCTAGCGTTATTGGTTCGTGAGATATCGGCAAAAATCACAAAAAACACGTGTTTACCCCAAAATCGCGTTTCCAAAATTTTAAAAAATTACGAGTGGTCTATAGCAAAGAGGACGTCTGCCCGAATCCTTGGACCCATCGTACATGCCTCTAGCGTTATTGCTTCGTGAGATATCGGCAAAATCACAAAAACACGTGTTTACCCCAAAATCGCGTTTCCAATTTTATTAAAAATTATAACGAGTGGTCCATAGCAGAAAGGACGTCACCCCGAGTCCTTGGACCTGTCGAACATGCCTCTAGCATGATTAGTTCGCGAGATATAGCAAAAAGTTCAAAATCACGGTTTTACCCCAAAATATTCTGTTTCCCTCATTCTCAAAAACTTTAACCTATTACCAAAATACACAGGGTTTTGAGACAAGCCATTTGACACGTCATAGGACCAAATCCGACCATGCATTCGTGAGATATCGGGAAAAGTCTAAAATCACGGTTTTACCCCCAAAAAGCCTGTTTCCCTCATTCTCAAAACTTTAACCTATTAATGACATGTATAGGGCTTCGAGACAATCGATTTGACACGTCACACGTCCAAATCCGACCTTGCGTTTGAGAGATATCGGCAAACTTCGTAGGAAAGTAGGCGACTATCTGGCTCTCTCCTCACCACCAAAACCTCTTCTTATCAATCATTTTTTTTTTCAAAGAGCTCGCCCTCTTACAAAAATCCCAAGTGCGCATGCGTAAAAAACAAAAACAAAAATGTTCATCCATAGCGGCAGCCAGAAAAACGCATGCGCGATATGAGCAACAACATTTAAGTTCATTTTAGCAGCGCACCTTATACATGTCGTATTTGAAAAGAGACTTTCACTAAAAATTACAATTTCACCCCCTAGTAGGGGTAGGTTTTATTTAGGGGTTGAAATGAGTGGTCCATAGCAAAGCCCCCGTCAGCCCGAGTCCAACGACACCTCATTCGTGAATCTCCGACCAAGGGTTCGAGAGTTATCGGCTTGGACTCACGCGGCGGCCATGACACTAAGCAGAAGCGCCATCACCCCCCTACTCACACTCGATATCTGTTTACTAAATTCGCCGTTTTAGGTACTTAATTCCCCAGAACAGTCTGTTGGCGAATTGTCGATGATACTGTCCCTACAAAAATAGTACCGTGACTATCTATCACACTGAATTTACCACATTTGTATTAATAAAAATCTGTGTCCTCATGACACGCAAAGTACAAGTGCCTACATCCTTAGACGCACAAAAATGTAATAATCACCTACGTCCTCGGACGCACAAAAGTAATAGCAATGTCTTGGCTCTTCACGCCACTTATAAATGAACTGGCCCTAGGTATCGATAGAGGGGGAAATTATATAAAAATTTCTCAAAATAATAGTGGTACAGGAATGAAACAAATATCACTGAACTCGTAAAATTGCGCAGGTCAAGAATATGCCCATTAATCCTAGAATCGATCGTAGAGATGTTGTCTAGCCGATCTCCCGCGTTAATGCTAGCTGTCGCGTGCCCAAGCTAGACTTGGCGCGCTCGTAAGCATTCATCTCTCATTGGTTCCACTTTTTCAATAACTTGGCGGTTTTTATCAGACCTCGGCCTCGTAGGAGTGTCCAGTATTATCGTCAGCCACTCACGATACTGCATTATATTTTTTCTAGGCGCGAATAGTACAATGCACATACCATAAGCGTGTCTCACCACGCGTCCCTTCTATTTTGAGGTAGCCACCACCTGTCCTTCTGAAACATAGCTAGGGTCTTTCTTTTCACAATGCTAAATTATTTAGCCTTTTGTCAAACTGCTGCAGGTATGTTCCCCCTGTCTCCAACAAATGCTTGAAGTTTCCTCAACTTCGTCTGGCTATTTCTTGACGCTGGTGGAAATATTAATTAATTGAAGAAATAAAACATCGAATCATTTATCCGTCAGAGGATAAAGGGTTCACAACTCCTCCACTCACAAAATTTTGAACTTTGGAAAAAGTCGATAATTTTTAAAAGACTTCGTTAGGCCAATTTGTTTTATTTCAGAATCACCCCTTTCTATTACTTGGTCTAGCCGCTCCTGTCTTGAATGGCATTTACTCGTTTTATTTCCTGCTTGGACCTCACTCTTTCAGCTGCTTGCGTGACGCGCTGATGCCTTAGGCAACACTCTGCCCGTCTCGTTAATGTTTGTCAACACCCTCTCCACTTCTTTCTTCTCGTGCCGTACTCAACTGCGCCCCGTCCACTTGGTTGATATAGGACGTCCATATATTCAGATTGCATCATTATTTCGGCGCTCCCATGGTTCGCTTCTTCGATACATTTTTAAGTTGGTTGCATTGTAGACCGACATTGTTCCTGTGCTTAACTCTTTCACTCTGTATGCATTATTTCCTAGGTTTCTTACAATAGAATAGGGTCCTATGAACTTTTCACAGAATTTGCTGATGATCTTCTTCTCTGTATCCGATGTTGCGGGCCGTTTCACCAAAACGAGCTGGTTGATTTCAAGATCACGGTGAAATCTCTTATTTTTCAATCGCCGTAATCTGCGATCTGCTTGTTTTCTCATGTAGGCTCTCGTTCTCTCTACCCGCAGGTCAGGTGCTATCATGGGATCTTGTGGGCAGTTAATGATGCTTTTCCACGTTCTCACTGAATACTCGTTTTTGTGTAAGACCATAGGGATCTGTCCTGTTGACTCGTGCCTGGTAGAATTCATACATGTCTCTACACCCTTAATTTTATCCACCCACTTATGATGTTCTTTGGAAATGAAGATTCTCAAGTATGATGTTACACATTTTATTGCTCTCTCACTTGGATTAGCTTGGGCATGTCGGATACTGCTTAAAACGTGTTTTATACCCATGTCCTCCATACCTTTCTTGAATTCGGCGGTTGTAAAATAGCTGCCATGGTCTGACAATATAAATTCTGGTTTTCCAAGGATTGGAATAACTCTATTTCGAATACGACTGAGTACTTGTTTCGATGTAGTTTTCTGAATGGGGCATAATACGACAAACTTAGAAAACTCATCAATGCACACTTGCAAGTGACGGCAACCTCATCTACCTTTCGGGATTGGGCCGAAACAGTCTAGGGCCAGTAGCTCGCAGGGTTTCTGAGGTAGCAATGGTCTAGGATACTGCCTCATTAAATAGTTATTGGGCTTTGTCCTCTGACAAGGATCACAAGTCGTAATGACGTCACATATAGTTGTTCTCATACGTGGCCATGTAAATGTCTCTCCTATCGTCGCTTCGCACTTGTCTACTCCGACGTGTCAGTAACTTTCGTGAGTATGCCATGTCAATCCTCGCTGTAAAGATGCAGGTACTAGTATGCGTAACTTTGTGTGGTCATTATCTACCCATTTGTGCAGCAAATTGTTGACATAAACATATCTTCCTTCTTTTGCTTTCGCTTCTCGAAATGCAGGTGTTCCTGTAGGTAGCTGTTTTCTGAAGTATTGAATTAATAGCATCATCCATGATTCCGCTTCCTGTTCTCGCTGTATCTCACGTAACTCCTCCGAGAATTCCCGGTCCCTCGGTGTTAACTCCAAGTGTTGTACCATCGCTGTTTCTTCATCCTCAGGCTCTGGGTTCCTGCTGAGTGCATCCGGAATCACGTTTATCTTCCCTGGACAATGTTCAATCTCAATGCTAAACTGCTGAATATATATAGACCAACGTGTCACACGTTCGCTTGCCATCGACGTCTTAAACAAGAATGTTAGTGCCTTGTGATCAGTCCTGACAACAATGGGGTAGCCATAAATTATTCGTTTCCATTGTTGTAGCGCATGAAGGATGGTCAACAGCTCTAGTTCCGTTACAGTATAATTGCGCTCGTGCTTACTCAATTTTCGGCTGACAAATGCCAAATATGTTTTATGTTGCAGGTTAGCTGGATCTTCTTGGTAGAGCATGGCACCTATACCAATTAGTGAAGCATCCGCTTGGATTATAAATTTGTGCTTGAAATCTGGATATCCTAACTTAATGCAGTTTTCCAATAGCTGTTTTGTTGCTTGGAACGCCTTCTCACATTCCGCATTCCACAACCATTTATTATTCTTTTTTAGCATTTCCTGCATTGGAGCTACAGTCTCCGTGTAACCTGGACAGTTTTCTTTAAAGAATCCCGTTACGCCTAAGAAAGCCCGAATGTGCTTGACTCTCGTTGGTGTAGGGAAATTCTTTATCGCTTCGATCTTAGCTGGGTTTGGCTTCACTCCCTCCTTGTCAATGATGTGACCCAAATATAAGATCTCGCTCTTGAATAAATGCGATTTCTTCAGGTTTACTTTGAAATTTGATGCATTAAGGTTGCCTAATACTTTATCTAAATTTTCCATGTGAATTTCAATGTTGTCGGATGCCAGCAGAATGTCATCAATGTAGCGCACCGTCATCTCCTTAACTTCCTCGGTTAGATTCCGATCCAGGGCTCGGATTAAAGCACAGCCCGCTGTTTTGACTCCGAAGGGCATTCGGACGAAAAAAACGTTTGGTTATCGAATAAGAAGCCAGTTAGAAGCTGTGACTTCTCATCCAATTCAATATGGTGGAACGAACTCGTCAGGTCTACTGATGAATAGATGCTCTTGTTCTTAAAGCCTTTTAGTACGTCTCTGATAATCAGTGCTCTGTCATACTCAGGAAAAATGAGTCTCATGTTGGGATTTCTGGCATCTAAACAAAGTCTAATAGATCCATTTGGTTTTGTGACTGCCAAAATCGCATTTAGATAAGGTGTAGGTGTCTTCCTTATCACTCCAGCTTGTAACATCTCATCTATAATGACCTTGACTTGACCACGATATTTTTCGGAATTGGGTACAATCTACTTTTGAAAGGTGACCAATCCTCGACTTGCATTGAATATTTGAAATTTAATATTTTCCCAGGTACTGTATCGAATACTGATTTGTGCTTCCTTAAAATCTCTTCCAATTGTTTTCTATGTTCACTCCCAAGTTGAATGTCATTGAGCCGCTCCTGTAGTAACTCTTCAAATTGTGCAACACTGTCATCTCCTTCTGTTAATAAAGACCATATCTCCTGGGATTCACTCTCCTCATCTAGTTCCACAACAGCTCTTTCTATGATGTTATCTTCTGCCTTTCGTATCTCCTCTTCCGTCTCTTCCGATATTGCTTCCAATGCCCAAGAATTTACATCTCTTCCGGTAGTGATTTCATCCATATGCAATCCCACGTTCTTCAGTTGATCATACTCTCTAAAATTGACTGTGTTCTTGTGCAAATCTAACACTGCTTGATAGTCACAAATGAAATTTGCACCAAGAATTATATTGAAATTCATCTTTGCCATGATAATGAATGTTTGCCCAAAAGTGTGTTCCAATATGTTCAGCTCTAAGTATGCCTGACGTTTACAAGTGACGGTGCGTTCAGGAATAACACCCCTCACTTTGAGTTGTGGTACGGGAATCACAGGAATATTCTGACTCCGTCCCAACTCTCGAACCAAGGCCTCCGATACCAGACTGATCTGCGACCCCGTATCCAATTAACATCTTATATTAATTCCACCAATCCTCGAATAAATAACAGGTAACTGCCTAATTTCATCGTTCCGTGGTTTCACCGTCTCCTCCAGGCAATCCTCTGGCAAAGCAATCCATTCTTGTATGTTCGCTGCTATCCATCCATCTTCAACTTCCGACTGTTGCGTTTGTAGACTGTCTCCTTTATCCAAATTTTTTAGCTCCGCTGCGACTCCCGTCATCATTTTCTCGCCCACGCCCCTGACTTTCCTCTTGTCTCAGTAGACTTCCAGCTTCCTCAGTATGTGTGTCTGGATTCTTCATGTTCCCAATGGCTTTCTCCCATCGTCCTTGCTCTCCACCTTGACTAGCGTGTAATTCCTCTAGGTAATTTCGATAATTACGTGCCTCTCCTTGATTTTGATCTCTCCTTCCTTTCCATCTTTGATTCCCATTGTAATCACCGTATCTTCCATAAGGCCTCTCATTTCTTCGATTTTCACGCCATTGCTGATACCCTCTCTGTTGATATCCATTGTTGCCTTGATATGACCTATTGTTGTAATTATTCTCGTTACGCTGGTACGGTCTGTTTTCTACCTCTTCCTGGTTCCGCCTAGGTGTGGATGTGCTTGTATTTGTACCCTGCGTTTTCGTGTTTGCCTGTTTTGGTTTTATGACCTCTGTCGTATTGACTAACACCAGTTGTCTTCCTCCTCTATAATGATTATGAGATGTAGTCTCATCTATCTGGCGTAATATCTGTTCTGCATGTAAGGCCGTACTAACGTTCGCTGCGACTAGTACTTGTTGCACGATGACTGGTAATTGCCGCGCTATAGTCATCACCAGATCCGCTTCATTTAAAGGGTAATCAAGGTCGCGAAATTTTAGCATTTTCATGTTAAAGAAATCTGAGTATTTCGTTTTCTGGGTAGTTTGGTATTTCCTAGAGTAAAGCTCCATCCTTAAACTCTGTTGTAATGCCGGCGACCAGTACTTGCGCAGAAACGCGATTTTGAAATCTGTCATAGTTCCAAATGTATATTTGAAGCTTAAAAACCATGTAAGGACATTTCCTGATAAAAATCTTTCCATCATCCTTAACCTACGTGCTTCAGGTACCCCAGTGTCATTGTAATGATCTTCAATTTCTTTAATAAAGGCTTTAGGTGTCACCCCTGAATTTTCCGTGTACTTCTGCAGTTTATAATCGGTCGAGCGAATTACTTGGATAAGTTGTGTGGGCTGATGACCGTCCTGTGGCGTGGAACTCCTTTCAATATTCTTGCGAAACCCCTCCGTGTTTGTTGTTAATGGGCTCTCTGTCTGAGTCTGACTTCCTGCTGTGCTAGTCCCCTCCGGGCTATTTGAGTCGTCCTGCTTATTTTCCATTGTTCCCGTTTTAAATATCGAGGATTGTTCTATTGACCTCAGTTCAGCTTTAATGATCCTGTCTGTTTGTTCTTTAAGTTTACTCTTAATTTCTTGCTCTAATGCTTGAATACGAGTATGATTTTCGCCTACTGTCTTAAGGATGGTTGATCTTTCCTCTTTAGAATCGATATTCATTTTTCGCCAATCTTTTCTTATTTGCTCCTTAATTGTGCTTACTTTTTCCTCAATGTGGCTTTTAGCGTCATCCTGATTGCTTTCTATCTGGCTCAACCTTTCGTCGATGGTATTCTTTAATTGATCCTGATCCGCTTCTAGGCTTTTCCATTGCTCCGCTGATTTTATTTCGAGACGATCCATATCTTTAATTATGCCGGATATATTTTCATCTACCGCTGATAATTGTTGTTGAATGGCCTTGCCCCTTTTTCCATTTCCTTAAATCGTCCTTCCAACTTATCCTGAGCTATCTTGACCTCGCTTGTACTCATAGTGCATGCTAGTTCAATTTGCTCTAATTTACCTAACACCGTTTCATCCAGAATGCTAAGTTTTTGATCAAATATACTTTCCATTTTCTTAATCTGATCTAATTGTTTTTCATTGTTTTTACTAACATCTAGGGCCAGCAATACCATCTGTTGATTAGTGTGCTCCTTCATCTCTGCGGTTAACGAAGCTAATTGGTTCGTGTTTTTAACATTCTGCGCCTCTAACTGCGAATTTATAGTGTCATTGATTTCATTTTTTAGTAATCTAGCTTGTTCCGCCTGATATTCATTTTGTTCAATCCTACTGTTATTTAATTGTGTCCGCAATGATTCACTTTGTTCGGATAGTTTAATTTTTAATGATTCACTTTGCTCAGACAATTTGTTTATAGATTCACTTTTTTCAGATAGTTTTGTGTTTAGTGATTCGCTCTGTTCTGACAGCTTAGTGTTTAATGATTCACTTTGTTCTAACATACTACTATTTATTTGTTCAGATAATTTCGCGTTTAACGATTCGCTCTGTTCTGCCAATTTAGTGTCCAACAATTTCTGTGTTCTCCTAGCAGCACTCTCAATGATTTCTTGAATCTGTTCTACTGTTGCCATGTTATACACTTTATATGAGACATTAGGGAAATGGCATAAAGCAATGTCCCCTGACACATACATATAATCCCAATGCACATTTAATTTCTTTACCCTACTCAGTTCATTTATATTTTACATTTAATCCCACTAGTCGATTGCATCTCTGAGTGGTTCTAATTTTACTCAATTAATTTAAACCCAAACACATATTTAGTCATTAAATTGTTATCCTGATCTGATATTAACACTGTCTAATTAACAAAGTATTAATTGTCATTTAAGGCTACCAGCCTCCTAACATTTTCATGAGTTCGACTTTCTAAACAAATCTAGTTTTAACTTTAATCATTGGGCGCCCGGTATCACGTATATTACTTTTTACTTTAATTCAATGGACAACAACGTGAACCGTATTTTACATTGCAAACTCCTGATTTTAATTTATATTTCACACAGTTGGCAGTATCCTCTTCGCCTCAATTACTTTTAATAAATATCACTTTCCGGTGATTAAAATACTGTCATATCTGCCTCCACTTGTGGCCTGTCAGTTTTACTCAAATACGCCAACTAAATGTGTTCCAGCAGCGAACCAGCAACAAAATACACCTTCATTGTTGCGTCAGTTTGTAATCCCAACTACGCTTACATTGACATGTGCAATTTCTCTGCCGCTACACCACAGTGAACCGCCCCACGCTTGGCCGCGCCAGTTTACCTCATATGAACCCTTTAGTATTGCAGTGTTTATATGCAAGAATCTTGATCAAGGGGTCGCGCTCAGTTCATAGTGTGATGTTTACGTTCGCCAAACAACATGCTCTACTGAGGTAAGGGTCATAGGATTAAAACTATAATAAGAAAGGAAGTGACAAGACGTAAAAAAAACATAATTTAATGACTATTAGTGCAAATAAAATGAATATAGACAACAACAATAATAAAATTCCTCCCTGAATTTTCCCATGACAGAAATATTTATCAAAAGTTGAGGAGTCAGACGGATTTCCCCCTTATAAAAAATGTGGATCCAAGTTCCACTAACTTGCATTGGATTTTATGTACGCATAATGACTAACTACGAGGAATGAGTACTAGGATGACTGTTCGTTTACATCGGGTAACAGCCACGACGCTTACGAACAATCATCTCGTAAATCAACGTTTACGGATATGGGACACAACACTAATTAAACCCTTAAAAATTAATGCTGACACACAATCTAAAAACTAATATTTACAGGAATCTCCCTCGAGACCCTCCTTCAATGCAATGACGCATCTGACAAATGAGCTGCCAACCCGGCCAATTGCTCAATACACAAACCAGGAAATAATCACCTACGTCCTCGGACGCACAAAAGTAACAGCAATGTCTTGGCTCTTCACGCCACGTATAAATGAACTGGCCCTAGGTATCGATAGAGGGGGAAATTATATAAAAATGTCTCAAAATAATAGTGGTACAGGAATGAAACAAATATCACTGAACTCGTAAAATTGCGCAGGTCAAGAATATGCCCATTAATCCTAGAATCGATCGTAGAGATGTTGTCTAGCTGATCTCCCGCGTTAATGCTAGCTGTCGCGTGCCCAAGCTAGACTTGGCGCGTTCGTAAGCATTCATCTCTCATTGGTTCCACTTTTTCAATAACTTGGCGGTTTTTATCAGACCTCGGCCTCGTAGGAGTGTCCAGTATTATCGTCAGCCACTCACGTTACTGCATTATATTTTTTCTAGGCGCGAATAGTACAATGCACATACCATAAGCGTGTCTCACCACGCGTCCCTTCTATTTTGAGGTAGCCACCACCTGTCCTTCTGAAACATAGCTAGGGTCTTTCTTTTCACAATGCTAAAGTATTTAGCCTTTTGTCAAACTGCTGCAGGTATGTTCCCACTGTCTCCAACAAATGCTTGAAGTTTCCTCATCTTCGTCTGGCTATTTCATGACGCTGGTGGAAATATTAATTAATTGAAGAAATAAAACATCGAATCATTTATCCGTCAGAGGATAAAGGGTTCAACATATACTTCATCTCAGTTTCATAGTAGGATAACATTTCAGCCACATCATATGTGACTACTCTAAGGCTCGTAATGTTTTATTATTATTATTATTAACAATAATAATAATAATAATAATAATATATGTTTGAACAGGCAACAGAGTGAACAGCCAGACAGTGGAACCCTCTGCTCAGGCGGCTACGTACCACTTCAGCACTGAAACTGATACATGTACATAATTTCTTAATAAAATAATTTAATAAAAACGCTGTGTTTCTTCCAACATCCACATCAACATTCCTAGATCTTTCCTTAACTGAATGGATTAATTCAGTCATATTGTTAAAGACATCAGTGGCGAATGGTAATAACTTTGTAGCCGACAACAAAGATCAGAGAGCATCGCGTCAAAATCCTAGTGGTCGCTGCTCAGATCGAGCATCGGTCAGATTTCTACAGCGGGTGATACGGCACAGATGCTAGAAGAGTAAGGTCGACTGGCGGATGCAGCAAGGCTCGAGGACGAGTGAGTGAGCATCTTATATTTTTACATTTTACATATTCACATTTTTCATTTTACGTTGTATATTTTGAGGGGCAGATGACCCCGTAGTTCCGCTCCTTAAAACTACAATAACTAACATATTATATTCTAACATTTTACAATTGAGCATTTTACATTTTACATTTCATATTTTAACGTTTAACATTATACATTTTACATTTTACCATTTAGCATTTTACAATTTACATTTTACATTTTTCAAATTAGCATTTTACAATTTTACACCTTAACATTTTACATCTTACATTTTACATTTTAACATTTACATTTTACATTTTAACATTTTACATCTTAACATTTAAATTTTAACATTTTAGCATTTTACATTTTACATTTTACATCTTAACATTTTACATTTTAACATTTTACATTTTACATTTTAACATTTTACATCTTAACATTTTACATTTTAACATTTTACATTTTAACATTTTACATCTTAACATTTTAGATTTTACATTTACATTTTAACATTTTACATCTTAACATTTTACATTTTAACATTTTACATTTTAGCATTTGACATTTTACATTTTACATTTTAACATTTTACATTTTAACATTTTACATTTTAGCATTTTACATTTTACATCGTAACATTTTGCATTATACATGTTAAGATGTGAAATATAAAATGTAAGATGTAAAATGTAAATAAAATGTTAAGATCTAAAATGTAAAATGATAAGATGCAAAATGTAAAATGTTAAGATGTAAAATGTTTAAGATGTAAAATGTTAAGGTGTAAAATGTTAAGGTGTAAAATGTTGAGACGTAAAATGTAAAATGTTAAGGTGTAAAATGTTTAAGATGTAAAATTTTATGATGTAAAATGTAAAATGTTAAGGTGTAAAATGTTAAGATGTAAAATGTAAAATGTTACGATGTAAAATGTTCAGACGTAAAATGTTTAAGTTGTAAAATGTAAAATGTTAAGATGTAAAATGTTTAAGATGTAAAATGTAAAATGTTAAGATGTAAAATGTTTAAGATGTAAAATGTAAAATATTACGGTGTAGAATGTTAGGATATAACATGTAAAATATTAAGGTGTAAAATGTAGAGACGTAAAATGTTTAAGATGTAAAATGTAAAATGTTAAAAATGTAAAATGTAAAGTATTAAAATGTTAAATGTTAAGGTGTAAAATATAAAATGTGAAATGTTAAGGTGTAAAATGTAAAATGTGAAATGTAAACTGTTAAGATGTAAAATGTAAAATGTAGAGATGTAAAATGTTCAGATGTAAAATGTAAAATGTTAAAATATGAAATGTAAAATGTAAAATGCTCAATTGTAAAATGTTAGAATATAATATGTTAGTTATTGTTGTTTTAAGGGGCGAAACTACGTGGTCATCTGCCCCTCGAAATATAAAACGTAAAATGAAAAATGTGAATATGTAAAATGTTGAGACGTAAAATGGTAAAGATGTAAAATGTAAAATGTTAAGATGTAAAGTGTTTAAGATGTAAAAAGTAAAATGTTAAGGTGTAAAATGTAAAATGAGAAATGTTAAATGTTAAGGTATAAAATGTAAAATGATAAATGTTAAATGTAAAATGATAAAATATAAAATATAAAATATAAAATGTTAAGATGTAAAATGTAAAATGGGAAATGTTAAGGTGTAAAATGTAAAATGTGAAATGTAAAGGTCCAAAATGTAAAATATTAAATATTAAGATGTAAAAGTAATATATATAATATTAAATGTTAAGGTGTAAAATGTAAAATGAGAAATGTTAAATGTTAAGATGTAAAATGTTAAATGTTAAGATGAAAAATGTTAAAATGTAAAATTAAAGAAAAATGAAAATATAAGCTGTTAGAAGGTAAAATGTCAATACCGTTCGTAAAATGTTATAGTCTATTTAAACATGTAAAATCAGAAAAAGTTAAAATGTGGAATATGTGCGATCTGCTCACAGTACCCCAATGACGTCCAGTATTGTACGTTTCTCCCTGTTTACACCCCACGCAAAATACTCGGTCCTTTAGAAACGGCAGAATTCTGGAAATTGACAAGTAATGATAAAATATAATGAAAATAGAAAACATATCAGAAACTATACGGAAGAGGAGATTTCTATTTTTTGAACATTTGTACAGGATGGATGCCAGTAGGTTAAACAAACAGATATTCACATTCCTGTGGAACAAGAAGTCAACAACAACCTGGGTACAAGAAGTCATAAAAGATTTGGAAAGAAATTATATCAGAGAAGGCGATACACCATGGAGAGATATGTTTAGGCAAAAAGTGCTCAAAATGAAAGGGTTCAGAGGGAGGAAGGGAAAGAAAACCGGCTCGAAATGGTCCGAGGAAAGGAAGAGGAAACATAGTGAGATGATGAAGGAATACTCGAGGAATAAGAAGGAACAGCAAAGGACATTGAAATTGGCTCGTGGTCCCTCGATGACCGAAACGAAAATAATAACAATAATAATAGACGACAACAATCAAGGGAAGGGGCAGATGACCTCGTAGTTCCGCCCCTTAAAACAACAATAACTAACTAACTAACTAACTAACTAACTAACGATCAAGGGACGAACAAAAATCAAGGAATTAGAAAAACAAGGAAGAAAAATTCTGAGAAAGATCTACGGGCCAGTTCAGAAAGAGGGAATATGGATGAAGATACCGACTGTAAAAACAGACAGAGACGATTACAAACAACACAAGGAAAAGAAGGGCAGAATTTTATGGACAAATACATGGGATGACCGAAGACAGACTGACCTAGAAAATTTTTAATATAGTTACGAATAGTACACTAAAAACCAATTGGGTAAAGGAAACTGTGGAAGACCTCAAAAAACTAAACATCTCTACAGAAGACATCGCAGACAGGAGCACACAGAGAGAAAAACATAGACAACAGAAATTTGAGCAAACTCCCAAAGAGAGACAACCGGGAAAGAAGTGGACAGAAGAGAGAATGAGAAGCAGAGTGTATATGGGAGGTTTTTGGGGGGAAAATAGAAGAAAGGGCCAGAATGAAACATGAAAATTGATTGTGTTGTAACGCTCTCCTTATGTGGAATTAACAAATAAATAAATAAATAAATAAATAATAATATTAATAAGATAAATATGGGATGGCTAATAAGACAACACTGAAAAATGGCTTCAGAGCTTCAAAGTGAGAAATAGAAAAAGATGTCAAAAAAGTTGGTGGTTAAGATAGAAAACCACTAAGACATCGAACCGTAAGAGTAAATATGATATAAGATTTATTTTCCTAACTTTCCTTAAGTGATCATATTAATTTGGCGAAGCAAAACTCAGAAGAGGGGGTTTCAATTCCCACCTCAGTTATCCTGGATGTTGTTTTATACTTCTACCGAAGGCAAATGCTGGGGTGGTTTCTAACGTAAGGCCACATCCGCCTCCATTCCATGCTAAAATGTGTTATTTGATTTATTATTATTACAGTGTGATATTCTAAATTGTATAACTCGCATATATACCGTTACTCACGTAATTTACAAAACCTTGCAACATAAAACAAACCTAACGTATAACGAGATTCAAACCGCGAATCAAACATTATACTATAATCATCTAACGACGTGCTATTGAACC
The DNA here is from genome assembly GCA_946902985.2 of Meconema thalassinum. NCBI lineage: Eukaryota > Metazoa > Arthropoda > Insecta > Orthoptera > Tettigoniidae > Meconema > Meconema thalassinum. Next base: position 183,111,617 of record OX336395.1, read on the forward strand.
ACAGTAGTGAAAATTAAAACTCAGCATTTTTTTTCTAGGTTTGTGACGCTACTCCTGTGGGGGTCTGGGCGGGGATACCATGAGCCCACTGATGAGCCAGCTTGGTGTCCCCGGTCAAACCCCACACAAGACACGGCACAAACCTAGAAAAAGAAACTGAGTTTTAATTCACCGGCCGTGAAAGCCAATATGCCATGTTTTTGGAAGACTTCATAGGGAGGTTAAGGCTACTTGAGCTCTTAGTTCTCGTACTAAAAGTAGTGTGGTTGCACTCTATTTAAAAGGGAGGTAGTGCGCAGTTGGATACTCCTGTGGGGGTCCGGGCGGGGACACCAAGAGCCCACTGATGAGCCAGCTTGGTGTCCTAGGTGAAACCCCACACAAGACACGGCACAAACGTGGAAAAAATAAAATTGCTGAGTTTTAATTCACTGGACATGAGGGCCAATATACCAACTCTTTAGTGAAAGTTAACCTTAACACAGTGTTCAGGATCTGATGATGGCCACTTGAGAGTCGGAACGCGTAATCCTAAATTGCCCATTTAAGTTTAAACAAGAAGTTCCGTGACGAACTAAAGAGCCTACTTTTCTTAAAATTTAAGATTCATGCCAATGATTAATCTATATGGATCTATCTAGAATAATGACGAAATTAAGTTGCTAATATCGAAATTTATAATTAGTTCGAAATACTGTATACATGGCATAATGTAGCCTAATAGAGCACTACAGTTGGCAGCCCTGGTGACTGAATATATTCTTAGTTCCATCTCTTAAGGTACAGAATACAAAATTTGGTTGAAGTTCAATGAATAGCATGGACGTTACATGCAGTTAAACATTGGATCTAACAGCGCGCGTAAAATCATGTTGGCAACAATGTCATGCATGTAATGGTCAGAAATAATCTGAAATAATATGATCTATTGTTGTGCCAATTTTGAATAAAATCCATTAGTTAGTATAGAAGTTACATGCATTTTAAAATTGGACCTATCAGCAGGCTTAGAATCATGTTGGCAGCACTGGCGTATATTATTTACTCCAAATTCATCTAGAATGCCAGGTAGTATACGTGTGCAAAGTTTAGAGCTATTGGCTTGCATACTTTCTGATATATTGATATTAGGGTGACAAAAATAGAGACAGCCCATGTTAACAGTTGGCAGCCCTGGTTGCTCTTATGAATACGCATAGACATATCTGTTACGGTACACATAGCACATACGAAATTTGGTTAAAATCCAAATGATAGTATGGAAGTTACATTTATTTAAATTTGGACCTCTCAGCAGGCTTAGAATCATGTTGGTAGCACTGACGTATATAAGTTACTCCAAATTAATATAGAATGTCAGGTACTATACGTGTGCATAGTTTAAAGCTGTCGGCTTGCATACTTTCTGATATATTGGTATTTGGATAAAAGAAGTTAAGAGCATTTATTAACAGTTGGCAGCCATGGTGTGTCTTAAGAATACGCTCAGTCATATCTGGTTATGTACACATACAAGATACGAAATTTGGTTGAATTCCAATTGATAGTGTAGAAGTTATATGCATTTAAAATTGGACCTATCAGCAGGCTTATAATTATTTTGGCAACACTGCCATGTATGGCCTCCTGCAAATTAAACTGCAATATTATTATCTATACGTGTGCCAATATTGAAATAGCTTCCGTTCATACCTTCCAAGATATCCAACATGGAGCTCAAATTTCAATTGCGGTTTTTTAGCAGTTGGTAGCACTGACGTCATTTTCAAATATGGCCGTGAGATATTCAGGTATAGATCTTTACTCCTACCAAATTTTGTTTCGATTGCTCCAGCCGTTTAGGAGTTGATAGGGGGGGGGGACACACACACAGCCAGACAGACAGACAGACAGACAGAAGGACAGACAGACAGACAGACACACATTTGCCCGATCTAATATGTCTACTTTTTCCTCAATTTTGCAAAATGTGAAAAGTAGGTTAATAATGCATTTAAAATTTTCAAAAATGACTGTAATAAATCTCCGTGGCTTAGGCGGTAGCGCGCCGGCCTCTCACCGCTGGGTCCGTGGTTCAAATCCCGGTCACTCCATGTGAGTTCTGTGCTGGACAAAATGGAGGCAGACAGGTTTTTCTCCGGGTACTCTGGTTTTCCCTGTCAAAAATTTCATTCCAGAAACATTCTCCACTATCATTTCATTTCATCTGTCATTCATTTAATCATTGCCCCAGAGGAGTGCGTCAGGCCTCGGCAGCCGGCACAGTTCATATCCTCGCCGCTAGATGGGGGCTTCATTCATTCCATTCCTGACCCGGTCGGAGACTGGAAGCAGGCTGTGGATTTTCATTTCATTTTTCACTGTAATAAAAGACCTACAAATTCGAAAAATGCACTATAAAATGTAGAAAATGATCTTATAATAATAAAGTCACCAATATTTCAAAAACGATATCTTAAGCTCAAACTGAAAAGTCAATCAAAATACATTTCTAGAATTTAACAAAAGGTTTATGTTTACTTTAGTCTGAGTTCCACTGCACTACGAATGTAATTCTGATGTTGACAATGTAGGTACTAGCTTCTTCTTAACTCTGAGAGACGTAACTCCCTCATATAAGGCTGTGACATGACTAAATTGAAGAAAAAAAACAAGTAGTTCCGTGAAGAACTATACAGCCTATTTTCATATATCCTGCTCATGTTAATTGTCTCTATCAACATACAAAATTTCAGTTTAATTGCTGTAACAGATTCGTAGATATTGAGAACCGTCTAAATAATTCAGATGGTCGCCAGGTTGAATTTTTATTTTTGTACTATTACATTAAGATTATTGTGTACGTGTGGTATTCAAACTTCAATCGCATGATTAGAACACAAGAAGTAAAAACAAGAAGTTCCGTTAAGAACTATACAGCCTACTTTTCATGCCAATGATTATTCTACAGTATATGAACCTATCTAGAATAATGACGAAATTAAGTTGGTAATATCGAAATATCTAATTAGTTCAAAATATACCTGGTATAATGTAGCCTAATAGAGCACTACAGTTGGCAGCCCTGGTGACTGAATATATTCTTAGTTCCATCTCTTAAGGTACAGAATACAAAATTTGGTTGAAGTCCAATGGACGTTACATGCAGTTAGACACTGGATCTATCAGCAGGCGTAAAAGCATGTTGCCAACAATACCATGCGTGTGCTGGTCAGAAATAATCTGAAATATTATGATATCTTGTTGTGCCAATTTTGGATGAAATCCATTTGTTAGTATAGAAGTTACATGTATTTTAAAATTGGACATATCAGCAGGCATAGAATCATGTTGTCAGCACTGCCTTGTATTAATTACTCCAAATTAATCTAGAATGTCAGGTGCTATACGTGTGCAAAGTATAGAGCTGTTGGCTTGCATACTTTCTGATATATTGATATTAGGGTAAAAAGTATAGACAGCATTTATTAACAGTTGGCAGCCCTGATTGCACTGAAGAATACTTATAGTCATATCTGATATGTTACACATAGCACATGCGAAATTTGGATGAAATCCTACTGATAGTATAGAAGTTACATGTATTTAAAAATTGGCATAATCAGCAGGCTTAGAATCATGTTGGTAGAACTGACGTATGTAAGTTACTCCAAAATTAATCAAACATGTCAGGTACTATACGTGTGCATAGTTTAAAGCTGTCGGCTTGCACACATTCAGATATATTGGTATTTGGATAAAGAAATAGAGAGAGCAATTATTAACAGTTGGCAGCCCTGGTGGCTCCTAAGAATACGCTCAGTCATATCTGTTTATGTACAGATATTACATACAAAATTTGGTTGAAATCCAGTTGATAGTGTAGAAGTTATATGCATTTAAACATTGGACCTATCAGAAGGCTTAAAATTATTTTGGCAACACTGTCATGGTTGGCCTCCTGGAAATTAATCTGAAATAATATTATCTACATGTGTGCCAATTTTGGAATAGCTCCTATGCATACCTTGCAGGATATCCAACATGGAGCTCAAATTTCTAGTGCGTTTTTTCAGCAGTTGGTAGCACTGACATCATTTTCAAATATGGACGTGAGCTATTCCGTTGCACATCTTTACTCACACAAAATTTGGTTTTGATTGCTGCAGCCGTTTAGGAGTTGATAGGGGGGGACACACACACAGCCAGACAGACAGACAGAAGGACAGACAGACAGACAGACACACATTCGCCCGATCTCATAAGACTACTTTTTCCTCATTTTTGCAAAATGTGAAAAGTAGGCTAACAAGATTTTAAAAGTTCGCACACCAGCCATCTCGTGATTATGCAAACAATTGAAATAAATTAGATGCCAGTGGATTAACATTTGTATAAGCATTAAACGTGCAACGTTTCACGGCACTCGGATAGTTAATTCGCGAGAAACATCCATTTAAATATTTATACTTCGCGTCGCCGCCATATTGGATTTGTGCTCACCAGGTTACTGAAAGTCCTATAGGTGAAGATATGTTCATAGTCTCTATGAACATTTAAAAAAATCATTTCGGTTGCTGTAAAAGATTCATAGATATTGAAAACCGTCTAAATATTTCGGAAGCTCGCCATTTAGGATTTTATATATATAGGCCATAGAGTTATGTACCATTCAAGGACAATTATTTCCTAGCTTCATTATTCAAACTTACACTTCGATCACATGATTACGACACAAGAAATAAAAACTTTATTTTAAAATTTCGCACAGCCGCCATCTTGAGGTTATGTAAACAATTGATTCAAATTAGATGGCAGTGCATTACAACCTGCAAAATCATTTACTGTACCAAATTTCACTGCGCTCAGAGAGTTACATCACGAGAAAAGTCTATTAAAATATTTCAAATTCGCTTGGTCGCCATGTTCGTTTTGTACTTTACAGGTTTATGAAATATACATTGGTAAACTTGTATCAGTACCCTTTATCGCCGTAAAAAAATGCATGGTGATATCTGTAATAGTTTCGGAGATATAGAATGTCAGTGAAATATTTCGCACAGCCGCCATTTTGAGGTTATGTAAACAATTGAACTAAATTAGACTCCAGTGCATTACAACGTGTATAAACATTTGCTGTACCAAGTTTTATTACGTTTGGATAGTTAAATCACGAGAAAAGTCTATTTAAAAGTCTCAAATTCGCTTCACCGCCAAGTTGGTTTTGTAGTCACCAGGTTTTTGAAAGTCTCCTAGTTGAACTTCTAGTAGTGCCCTTTATCACCGTACACAATCTCAGGGCGATATCTGTAATAGTTTCGGAGATATTGAATGGTAGTGAAATATTTCGCACAGCCGCCATGTTGGATTGGTGAGACGTAACAAAATTTGAAGGGCACGGTCGAGGTCGCCGGGAATAGTGCTATGAACTTACCGAGTTTCATTGAAGTCGCTCCAGCCGTTTAGATTTTATTAGGGGGGACACACACACACCTCACACACACACACACGCACACACACGGACAAAAGGTGATCTCATAAGCCTATTTTTTTTTCAAAATTGAAAATAGGCTAAAAATGACCTTAAATGGCCGATTTCTGTAAAAGATGACCAAAATAATCTACCAAACTTAAAAAAAGCTCTTAAAATGGAAAAATAGCACCAAAAAATGCAAAAAGATGCAAAATGAAAATTACATATTTGAAGAAAGGGTGACCTGTCCGGAGTTTCTATGTACTTCAGCATTGTTTTAGACAGCTCAGTAAAAAGATGACATGTCATCAACATCCGGGCCCTAGTGATAATTAATACGTAGCGGCTTCGGTGGCGTAGTTGGTAGCATGCTGAGCTTCTATGCCCAAGATCGCGGGTTCAAACCCAGCCGAAGTCGTCGGAATTTTTAAGAGCGTTAACATTCCCTCAGTATGCCTTCCTTCGGAGCGGAAGTAAAGCCGGCAGGCCCATGCCATAGATGTATGGCATGAAAAAGAACCTTCCACTAACTACACTTGTGGAAGCTAAAATTTGTAGCTTAGTTTGATAGCGCTGTTTTAGTTCCAACGTTCACCGCCAGGTGCTGACCTACGATTGCATTTAGTTCTCTGTAGGGGGCGAGAGGACACAGGGGTTAAGCTGTTTGCCTGTTACCAAGGTATATCGGGTTGGATTCTCGGTCAAAACATGTGATATTTTCGAAGTGAAATGCCAGCGTTAAAATTCCCTCAGTATGCCTTCCTTCGGAAGGGAAGTAAAGCCAGTGGTCCCATGTCTTAGATTTATGGCATGAAATAGAACCTCCCACTAACTACACTTGTGGAAGCTGAAATTTGTAAGTTAGTTTGATAACGCTATATTAGTTCCATTGTTCGCCGTCAGGTCCTGACTGCGATGGCATTTAATAGCCACATCCGAAGCTAGGTGTCGTGGATGGTAGCATTTGGTAGCAAAAGTAGGAACTACTTGAAAAAATTAATCGTCTGCAGTCCTTCTACCTGAATCACAGATAACACACACTAATACAGCCATCACAATTAACACCGGTTATCAGACAAATTCTACACACACCCAAAGTACACGGGGCTATATGACCGCGTTGTCGCAGCTACTAAACTATGGAACCAACCAACCAGTGGTCTCTGTGGCAGGAGACTAAACATCCAAGTAAACGGGAAAACCTATGAATTTGCGGTGAGATATACCACGCTATATGTAGCAGAAATTGGCCAATGGTACAGTCACAAATTCAAAAGGAAAACGCTGAGGTGGTTGTGTGGTGTTACGAGGAAATACCACTTCAAGAACATCTTCATACGGGGCAGCATTAAGGTGACTCAAATGTCCAAAATGTTCCAAGAAATACGTTTGCTCTGTTTGTTGTTTGAATCTTCAGTCTTTTGACTGGTTTGATGGAGCTATCCATGCTTTCCTGTCCTGAGCTAATCGTTTCATCCCTACATAGCTACCACACCCTACATCCTGGGTGTCTTAGTATGTTTCCTACCAACCTATCTCTTCTCTCCATTATCAGTCGCCACAAATATCTCTCCTCTCCCAGTCGTCTTAATACCTCTTCGTTTGTAACCCTATCTACCCATTTGATCTTCATCATTCACGTTCCGCAGCTAGGTGTCATGGACGGTAGCATTTGGTAGCAAAAGTAGGAACTACTTCAAAGAAATTAATCGTCTGAAGTCCTTCTACTTGAATCACAGATAACACACACTAATACAGCCATCACAATTAACACCGGTTATCAGACAGATTCTACACACACCAAAAGTACACGGGTTTATATGACCGCGTTGTCGCAACCCCTAAACTAAGGACCCAATCAACTAATTAATACATGTAATTTTTCCCAGGAGTGAGTTTACAAATTTATAACTTGTACCCCACTCAATTCATTTGGCACAATCGTGTTGACCGACAGAAAAGCAGCAAAGACAGCTTGTATAGGCAACACTGAAAAAAGAATGGCTTCAAATTTCCACAACCCAACCCCGCCTTTACTATAAATACACACACAAATGCAGACATCACAATAACAAGGCTATGTGACTAATTCTTCCACAGACCTCCACGTCAAGAACTCTTCTTCCTAATTACATAGTTCTCATCCCTGCGATTAATTTAACCGTACCAGAGCAAGGCTGCAACCTATCACCCATACTTTCCAATGCAGGAAATTGGAGAAAACTTTTAAGTAGGAGTAAAGATTCAAGGGGAAATAATTTCAACTCTGAGATTTGCTGATGACATTGCCGACACGTCAGAGGATTTGAATGAGTTTTTGAATGGTATGGAGTCTGTATTGAGGAAAGAATACATGATGAAAATTAATAAATGTAAAATAAAAATATGGGAATGAACTCGAAATCCTATGAATGTTGAATTGCCAGGTGAAAAGCTAAACGAAGGTGACTTCTATTACTTAGGAAGCAAAACAACAAGTGATGGACGAAGTAAAGAGGATATAAAAAGAGATTAGCACAGGCAAGGAAAGCATTTCTACAGAAAAGGAATCTGTTGACATCGAATATAGATTTAGATATTAGGAAGTCAATTTTGAAAGCCTTTGTCTGGGGCGTGTCGCTCTATGGATGTGGAACTTGGACTATTGGTAAAGCTGAAAAGAGGAGAATTGAAGCGTTTGAAATGTGGTGTTACAGGAGAATGATGAAGATCAAATGGGTAGATAAGGTTACAAACGAAGAGGTATTAAGACGACTGGGAGAGGAGAGATGTTTGTGGCGACTGATAATGGAGAGAAACATACTAAGACACCCAGGATGTAGGGTGTGGTAGCTATGTAGAGATGAAACGATTAGCTCAGGACAGGGAAGCATGGATAGCTGCATCAAACCAGTCAAAAGACTGAAGACTCAAACAACAAACAAAGCAAACGTATTTCTTGGAATATTTTGGACATTTGAGTCACCTTAATGCTGCCTTGTATGAAGATGTTCTTGAAGTGGTCTTTCCTCGTAACACCACACAACCACCTCAGCGTTTTCCTTTTGATTTTGTGACTGTACCATTGGCCACGTTTCTGCTCCATATAGCGTGGTATATCTCACCGCAAATTCATAGATTTTCCCGTTTACTTGGATGTTTAGTCTCCTGCCACAGAGACCACTGGTTGGTTGGTTCCATAGTTTAGTAGCTGCGACAACGCGGTCATGTAGCCCCGTGTACTTTGGGTGTGTGTAGAATCTGTCTGATAACCGGTGTTAATTGTGATGGCTGTATTAGTGTGTGTTATCTGTGATTCAGGTAGAAGGACTGCAGACGATTAATTTTTTCAAGTAGTTCCTACTTTTGCTACCAAATGCTACCATCCACGACACCTAGCTTCGGATGTGGCTATTAAATGCCATCGCAGTCAGGACCTGACGGCGAGCAATGGAACTAATATAGCGTTATCAAACTAACTTACAAATTTCAGCTTCCACAAGTGTAGTTAGTGGGAGGTTCTATTTCATGCAATAAATCTAAGACATGGGACCACTGGCTTTACTTCCCTACCGAAGGAAGGCATACTGAGGGAATTTTAACGCTCTTAAAAATGGACGACTTTGGCCGGGTTTGAACCCGCGATCTTGGGCATAGAACCTCAGCAAACTACCAACTACGCCACCGAAGCCGCTACAGAGAACTCTAAAAAGGAAGGAAGCTTGCAGTTTGACGTGGCAATTAATCTCGCGATCATGAGCCACGGGACCTCCTTTTTGCATGCAATCCGAACCACAGGAAATGGCATTTCACTTCGAAAATCTCACATGTTTTGACCGAGAATCCAACCCTATATACCTTGGTAAGAGGCAAACCGCTTAACCCCTGTGTCCTCTCGCCCCCTACAGGGAACACAAGACAACCTTTTCCAGTTTAACTAGTCAGCCTTGATTCGTCGGGGATTTTCCATGTCTAGATTGCCATCATCAGATACAGTGGATCCCAGATATTTGAAACTATTTCCTGTCTGGAGCATTTGCCTGGAGTAGAAGTGGGAAACCACGGGCAACCACTTTCAAGATGGCTAAGGTAGGAATCGAACCCACCTCTTCCCAGTTTTGCCTCACGAGGCTGAGTGTACACCGATCCAGCTCTCAGACCAGAATTAAATTTCTTTGTAGACCTAGGGGAACCAACCTGGGCCTGCGCAGTGACAGCCAAGAATGCTAGCCACTACACCTCGAGGCAGAAGAGGACTGTAAAGAGTCCGGTTTATTTTAATGTCGTAAAGGATTTTTCGTTTTTTCGTAGTCAGTTTACCCTCCAGGTAGGCTTTTCTCACGGACTCAGCGAGAGATTCCACCTTTACCGCCTGTACGGGCAGTGTGCTGGAGCTTGACCTCGGATCCGGGGATACAACTGGGGATAAAGGACTAGTGCCTCGCCCAGGAGGCATCACCTGCAATGCGAACAGGGGGCATCATTGAGGATGGGACGGGATGGGAAGAATGGGAGGGATAGACAAAGAAGAGGGAAGGAGGCAGCCGTGGCTTGACGGTAGGTATCATCCCGGAAAACCACTTCGAGGATGGCTGAGGTGGGAATCGAACCCCCTCTACTCATGTGAACCATCCGAGGCTGAGTAGACCCCGTTCCAGTCATCATACCACTTTGCAAATTTCGTGGCAGAGCGAACCGCGGACCTCCGGGGTGGCAGCTAAGCACGCTGACCACTACACAACGGAGGCGACTCAACGCGTAAAAGGTAAGAAATGAATTTAATTTTTAAAAAATATTTCTCAGAAGTTCAGTTATGCGTAACTTTAACGTCAAAGTCTATGCCACGGAGTGCAGCAGGTAGAAACGTGGCTTCTATTTTCAAGAGGTCGTAAAAAATAAATGAATTAATGTGAATTATTTCCATTACCGTACAATCTGGAGAATATGACAAAGGACATGGCTGATTGTGATTTATAATGGAAAGCAATTAAGATAATGAATAAATGTTATGGCCCGTGCTATAACATGCAACCATCATGACCGACATGGGCAATAAGAACTATGCCCATCAACATGACAGAAATACAACAGCAGCTACTTATCTGACTTTCTGAGAAATAATATTATCCACCGGCAAAAATCCCTCCCCTTCCACCCTTTCTGATAAAATATCTGTGGTATATTATTTTGTGAAGCCTCCGTGGCTTAGGCGGCAGCACGCCGGCCTTCACCACTGGGGCCGTGGTTCAAATCCCGGTCACTCCATGTGAGATTTGTGCTGGACAAAGCGGAGGCAGACAGATTTTCCTCCGGGTACTCCGGTTTTTCCTGTCACAATTTCATTCCAGCAACACTCTCCACTATAATTTTATTTCATCTGTCATTGATTTGTTCATTGCCCCAGAGGAGTGCGACAGGCTTCGGGAGCCGGCATAGTTCATATCGTCGCCGCTAGATGGGGGCTTAATTTATTTCATCCCTGACCTGGTCAGTCGACTGGAAGCAGGCTGTGGATTTTCACATTATTTTGTCTTAGGGGGCCTCTGAGGCGTAGTCGTTAGCATGCTGAATTGCTATGCCCAAGATCGCGGGTTCAAACCCGGCCGAAGTCGTCGGATTTTTAAGAGCGTTAAAATCCTTCAGTATGCCTTCCTTCGAAGGGGAAGTAAAGCGAGCGAGCCCATGTCATAGATTTATGGCATGTAAAAGAAACTACCACTACAATTGGTAGTGTATAGCTATATTTGTAGGTTATATATGGCTTGTTAGAAATGCCCTATCTCCAACGTTTGCCGCTAGGTGTCAGTGACAGTGCTATCTCTGGTAGGCGAAGTTGGAACTACTTAAAATTGAACTTTATGGGGAGCCGACAGGCGTTCAATGAAAGTACCCCCGCTATGGCCATTGGTTGCAATTCAAATATACCGTAATTGTTTCGTCCTAGGTCCAGAGTTGGTTAAGTTACTTGTTGTTTCTTACTTTAGAGGATGCAGCATAGTGGTCATGTAGCCCCGAGTATTTGGAGAAAGAGGTGGGGTTGGGGGTGGATTCTCTGCGATATGCTGTGTTATTGTGAAGGCTAGTGTGTGTGTTTGTAAATTGGGGATAGGATTAGGAAGGTGGAGGTCGTAGCCTTAAGCTAGGAACCATCCGGGCATTTGCCTGGGGTAGAAGTGGGAGACCACGGAAAACCATTTCCATCCTCTTGTCAGTTTTCCCTCACGAGACTGAGTGTATCCCGTTCCAGCCAGCAGACGAGAATTACATTTCTTGGAATTGCCGGGAATCGAACCCATCCTCCGGGGGGACAGCCAAGAGCGCTAGACACTGCGCCAAGAGGAAGTCTAAATAATATTTAAAATTACTGTAAGTGAGAAACCGTGATATTGATCGCTCCATCAATGAAAAACAATGAACGTTTTCATTACTTCGTTACGGTATTGGTAAGTAGAGCAGTTACAGTTACTGAATTTACAGTGATTAGTAACGTCGTTACCCCATAGTTATCGTAGAAAGGAACGGTTACTAATTTAGTTGTTACCTCCTAGATACCGTAAAAAGAACGGTTACTAATAACATCGTTACCCCCTAGTTACCGTAAAAAGAATTGTTCCTAATAACATAGTTACCCCCTAGTTACCGTAAAAACGGTTACTAATAGCATCGTTACCCCCTAGTTACCGCAAAAAGAACGGTTCCTAATAACATCGTTACCCCCTAGTTACCATAAAAAGAAGGTTACTAATAACATCGTTACCCCCTAGTTACCGTAAAAAGAAGGTTACTAATAACATCGTTACCCCCTAGTTACCATAAAAAGAACGGTTACTAATAACATCGTTACCCCCTCGTTACCGTAAAAAGAACAGTTACTAATAACATCGTTACCCCCTAGTTACCGTAATAAGATCGGTTACTAATAACATCGTTACACCCTAGTTACCGTAAAAAGAAGGTTACTAATAACATCGTTACCACCTAGTTACCGTAAAAAGAACGGTTACGAACAACATCGTTACCCCTAGTTACCGCAAAAGAATGGTTACTAATAACGCCGTTACCCCTAGTTACCGTAAAAAGAACGATTACGAACAACATCGTTATCCCTAGTTACCGCAAAAGAATGGTTACTAATAACGGCGTTACCCCTAGATACCGTAAACAGAACGGTTACTAATAATTATATTTCCCCTACTTACCACACAGGGAACGGTTACTAATAATTGCATTGCCCCTAGTTACCGTAAAAGAACGGTTAGCAATTACAGAGTTACAAGAATTACGTTACACCCCAGCCCTGTCATAACACAGGACAAACCTTCAGCTATTTTTCCACTGAGTCGCCTCAGACATTGACACTTTTGTGGTACCTTGAAATCAATTTCAATTTCAATTCAGTGCTCCGGGTGCATGAATTGCGATGCACGTGCTCACCAGTAATGAGAGCTTGTTAGAAGGTTAACAGGTATTCATCATCTAGCTCTGATTAATTTGATTGATATTACGACTTTTCTTCCGATCAACATTGAAACGCATCAGATGCTGCAGGGAAACAGCCAACAGGTGTGCTTTTTTTCCGGCATACAACGCCCGGGGTATCCTTTGACGTACAGTAGCTCATCACTGACTTTTATTGTTGGTGTCTTTGTAATTTTCGTTGTTTCCTCCACTTTTCCAAACTTAAAGGACACTTTAAAGATTCTCACAGCGGCTTCGGTGGCGTAGTTGGTAGCTTCTATGCCCAAGGTCACGAGTTCAAACCCGGCCGAAGTCGTCGGATTTTTTAAGAGTGTTAAAATTCCCTCAGTATTCCTTCCTTCAGAGGGGAAGTAAAGCCGGCGGTCCCATGTCATAGCTGTATGACATGATAAAGAACCTTCCACTAATTACACTTGTGTGAAGCTAAATTATAGGTTATATTTGACTAAAGCTCTTAGGTTCCAACGTTCGTCGCCAGGAGCCGACTGCGGTGGGATCTAGTAACAATGTTCAGAACTAGTTGGTCGATGACGGTGGCTTTTGCCAGCAGAAATAAGAACTACTTGAAAATCGAATGTCTGCAGTCCTCACTTGAATTGAAAACAGATAACACACACTAGTACAGCCATCAGAATTAACACCGGTTATCAAACAGATTCTACACACACCCAAAGTACACGGGGCTACATAACCGCGTTGTCGCAGCCCCTAAACTGAGGAAACAACCAACCAAAGTTTCTCAAGAGGTGTCCACATGATGACACGCGGTAGACTGATGATTTTTCACTGGAAACTCAACCATATCCGGTCGATTAGATTAGCAGTTTGCCTTTTGTACCACTACGAGCGCTAGTGTGGGTCAATGCAGAGTTTCACTTAACTCATAACGTATAACCTTATAACTATTTTCGGGAAGTAGATTTTTCAAAAAATCAAGATACGCCTGAGGGTATTGAATACATTATGGAAAGAATTATGTAATAAATAGTACATTAAAATTTCCATACGAGTGTCCTAATTACCATTATAGGTGAGTTACATAGACTGTTTATGCTCGACGATTATATAGTACATTATGCAACGAGCCTATAATGGCTACAATTAAGACACGAGTATGTTTATAAAACGAGCGTATGCTAGTTTTTTAATTTCCATACGAGTGTCTTAATTACCATTATAGGCGAGTTACATAGACTGTTTATGCTCGACGATTATAACTTTATTATATGTTCTAACATAAATATTCATAAATATCTGTCGAGATTCTGTCGGTTGATTTCTTCTGCTTGAGGATTGTGTGGGCTCATCATTCGATCATTACCCAATAACGAATCCTAAAGTTTTGAAACATTGTTTGTCCTGAAGTAGTACCAACAGATAGCGCCCAGGTACTATGTTGGTTCATTTTGTTATTTTGGTCAAATAACACACAAAAGGCTGTTAAAAACGCTTTAAAATAAAAATGTATCGTATTATCAACTACAGGAGTTATTCTTCAAATTCGATGCGTATAGAATGTCAACGGAAGGCAAATTAATTGAGTCCCAAATAGAACAGTTATGGCGAAACAGTTTCGCATAAGAAATCCATTTACTGAACAGAAAGCTGGATTGTAATTTCCGTGGAACTAATGGCATATGCTGCTTCCTCCATGACGTTCTGGTGTGTTTATGTCAATAACAGCATTCACTAAAATTGTGTGAATTTGCGGATATTAAGGTGCATTGCTATTTCTTTTGCAATGTTGCCCAGTTTGTTTATGCATTATAACTACAATGTTTGATCCAATATAGACTACATTGACAACTTTCAAATCATGTACTGTAATTCATGTCTGACATGTTGGATTTTGAGTGCATGTGAGAAGCTATTTTTACCTAATTGGTCAATGAATGAAAATATTGAGCTCTGATTGGTTGGAAAAAGTGTGTTATAATGGAAAGTAGTAGTAGTTTAATGACCCCCATTATGATACAGTTATCTGACATAATACAGAGAGTCCAGTTTGTATGTATCGGAGACCCTCGCTAGCCCGCTCGCCCGTGGCGCGAGCCTGTCTCCCGCCACGCACTTTGCCGTTATGCGGCGCGTACGTGTCACTGAGTCATTGAGTATAGGAATTTGTACTTACCTAGTTCACAGCTGGTGCTGAAAATGTTCGCCATTCACTGCTACACATCGCTGGCACCTTTTTATGAAACTGGCATTTACTCTCTGAAGTTCCTCAGCACCGATTGGCTGTATTTCAGCTGTAATATAGTCTTTAAGCTCATTTATAGTGTGAGGGTTTCTCACATACACTCTATTTTTAAGGGTCCCCCACAAATAAAAGTCACATGGTGATAAGCCTGGGCTTCGCGGGGACCTCACGTTCCGATTTATAATCACAGTACCAAAAATGCGACGCAATTCTGCCATGGATGCTTCGTCATTGAGAGCAGTGGCAGAATCTGGTTAAAATAAGTTGACAATCGCTCTCCGTAAGTCAGTTCGTCAAAAAAAATTGGTCAAGGATCACATTGAAGTACAAATTTAAGTACAAATTCCTATACTCATTGACTCAATGCCACGAAAGCGCCGCAAAACGGCAAAGTGCCTGGCGGGAGACAGGCTCGCGCCACGGGCGAGCGGGCTAGCGAGGGTCTCCGATACATACAAACTGGACTCTCTGTAATATTTACATATCGACATCGTGGAACATAAATACAATTTACGATTTTAGGCTGTTTTTCCGGAACTGCATTTAGGCTGGAATTGATTTTCGAAATTTGGTTTGTATATTGATAGAGCTCTCTAAGATTCACAATTTGAAGAAACCTTTCCGGGCTCTTTAGCCCTTCCACGTTTGGCACAAATTTAATGAGGAAATTAACGTAATGTTACGTTCTTAGCGGCTTCGGTGGCGTAGTCGGTAGCATACTGAACTGCTAATAATAATACTATCGTATGGCCTCGTGTGCCGGGTGCAAGCTTTGTTAATTGACGGCCAGAGGGAAGCTTGCGTGTCGAATTTTATTGCTCCTTGGAGCGCTATGAAAGTCAAGAAGGTTAGATGACTAAGCTCCTTTACACTTTAGCGCTTTCTAGTAGAGATAGGAGGAACTTTTTGTGTTGGCGAAAAATCCCGAATTAATTTTGCCTTTATGAACACGGCCTACTGAATTCAAATGAGTTCTTAAACATGACAACAACGTATGACATGCCACTGTGATTTTTGTCGTCTTTCAAAAAATCACTTGCCACGGCCAGGAGCGAACCTGCAAGCTTGGGGTTGATAGTCTGGCACGATAACCACTCACCCACCATGGCTAGCACTGAACTGCTATACCCAAGATCGCGGGTTCATACCCGGTCAAAGTCGTCGGATTTTTAAGAGCATTAAAATCCTTCAGTATGCCTTCCTTCGGAGGGGAAGTAAAGCCGGCGGGCCCATGTCATAGATTTATGCCATGTAAAAGAACCTACCACTACAATTGGTAGTGTGCAGTTACATTTGTAGGTTATTTGGTGAGAAACGCTCTATCAAGTTCCAATGTTCACCGCTAGGTGTCAATGACAGTGGCCAAAGTGGAACTACTCAAAATTGAACGTTCATTCATCTTCATTAATTTAATATCTCATTAACTCCTCTCGTGAGATTGACGTAAGGAAGGGCATCCGGCCGTAGGAAACATCAGCCACGTGGAATTTCATCGCATCTCAACGCCGACCCCGTTAGGAACGGGTTTAATATGGGGAAGACATATACATAGAGAATTAATTGATTTTTTCGCTAAGATGTGGAAACCCTACTTAAGTTAGCAAGAGTTTAGTGCTTTTCAGTCGGTCAACACGAATGTACCCAAAAGAGATGGGTTATGCCCTAATCCTGAAATAAATTACATGAGATTAATAAAACACTAGGATGACCAGTTTCGATCGTCAAGCGATCATCATCAGATCCAATACACTTAGGCTATAAAATCTATGTTTGAAATACAGGTGAAAATATTTACAATATGTACAATTATTTAGTTGCAGTACAAATTGTACATATTGTAAATATTTTCACCTGTATTTCAAACATAGATTTTATAGCCTAAGTGTATTGGATCTGATGATGATCGCTTGACGATCGAAACTGGTCATCCTAGTGTTTTATTAATCTCATGTAATTTATTTCAGGATTAGGGCATAACCCATCTCTTTTGGGTACATTCGTGTTGACCGACTGAAAAGCACTAAACTCTTGTTTACTAAGGCAACACTGAAAATATGGCTTCAAACACCACAACCTACTTAAGTTAGTTTAGTTAGATATTGTTGTTTTAAGGGGAGGAACTACGAGGTCATCTGCCCCTCCACCCCTACTTTGTCTGCTAAGAAATGTTTAGAACATTAAATACCATTCTCAAATATCGAAACACACAGAAAAAACGGCGGGCCCATGTCATAGATTTATGGCATGTAAAATAACCTTCCACTAACTGCAATTGTATGAAGCTAAATATGTAGGTCAGAATTGATAACGCAATATTAGTTCCAACATTCGCCGCAAGGTGCTGGCAGCGATGGCATCTAGTAGCCAAGTCTGCAGCTAGGTGTCGAGGACGGTAGCATTTGGTAGAAAAAGTAAGAACTACTGGAGAATTGAACGTCTGCAGTCATTTCCTGAATGACAGATAACACACACTAATACAGCCATCATAATTAAAGTAAGCTTGCCACGGTGGGTGAGTGGATAGCGTGTCGGTCTACTAACCCCAAGATTGCAGGTTCGCTCCTGGCCGTGGTAAGTGATTTTTGAAAGGCGGCAAAAATACGACACGCATGTCATACGATGATGGCATATCAAAGAACCCATTTGAATTCAGTAGGCCGTGTTCATAATGGCAAAATTAATCTCGGGAGTTTCCGCCAACACAAAGTTCCTCATTTCTCTACTAGAAAGCGCTATAGTGTTCAAGGAACTTAGATATCTAACCTCATTGACTTTCATAGTGATTCAAGGAACGACGAAATTCGACATGCAAGCTACTCTCTGGGTGTCAAATTACAAAGCTTGCACCCGGCACCCGAGGCCATACGATATTATTATTATTATTATTATAATTAAAGTGGCTTTGGTGGCGTAGTTGGTAGCATGCTGAGCTTCTATGCCCAATGTCGCGGGTTCAAACCCAGCCCAAGTCGTCGGATTTTTAAGAGCGTTAAAAGAAAATCCCTCAGTACGCTTTCCTTCGGAGAGAAATAAAGCCAGCGTGGCGGTCCCATGACATAGGTTTATGACATGTAAAAGAACATTCCACTAACTGCAATTGTGTGAAACTAAAATTTGTAGTTTAGAATTGACAAAGCTATATTAGTTCCAACGTTCGTCACCATGTGCTGGCTGCTATGGCATTTTGTAGCCATGTCCGCAGCTAGCTGTCGTGGACGGTAGCATTTGCTAGCAAAAGTAGGAACTACTGGAAAATTGATCGTCTGCAGTCCTTACCTGAATCACAGATAACACACACTAATACAGCCATCACAATTAACACCGGTTATCAGACAGATTCTACACACACCCGAAGTACACGGGGCTACATGACCGCATTGTCGCAGCCCCTAAACTAAGGAAAAAAGAAAAGCTATTGTAATCTGCGAGATTTACTCCATCTCTACACATACAATTAAAAACGTATCATTGTCATTACTGCCCTCAAACAGTCTGTGGATGTTCCGTAATCGCATCATAACTCTTGTTTTATGTCTACTGTGTTCATTTTTTACAGTCACCATCGAGCTAATCACTTGGATTTTCATCAAACCAAGCTAAAATGTGAAAATTTGAGCAGCCATTGGTTCACAGTACATTGAAATAACAAGTTTTAAGGAACACTATTACAACTATGGAACAACACACGCCAGTACAGATTTGCTCCATACTGACTGATCGCACGTTAAGGAGAGTGCTCACTCGCTATTCCTCCTTCCCATTTAATTCTAAAAAAACTCTTGGATGCAAGTGAAAATGCATTCTCCTTCTCTCAAATTTGCTGTGGGAAGGCATAACGACGCTCAAGATCGTAACTACACGCTGTATTTTGCATTTTTTCATACAGTGGTGGTTCAAAATAATTAAAATACTTTAAATGACTGCACTACTTAAATTTACCATATCTAATTTAAGAAATGTGTTGAGATAGTATGGCGATCACACTTCATCTCAGGTTTATACAAATAAATCTACTGCTTCTGCTGCGTTGTTTGCAGTGTTGGAACTGGAGTTAAGCGTCGTTGAGATTACAACAATAGGCCTATACTCAGCAAAAAGCAAGCAAGTCGACTTTCAGTACATTGGATTGAAAACAGTGGCAAGACTACCGAAGGTTTCAAACTTTCAAGTTTAAATTCCACAGCAGCGGCGGCATTGTCCGAATGCAACTGGGGTTTCAACAGCTGTGTATTACGATACATTGAAGTTAAATATATAGACCAAGGTTTCCTGGTGCTATATTTAGGTAATGCAAGGCCAATATATCTTGTTTCTGGTGTACTACTGTCAACAACTGACTCTCTGAAACCCCGATCCCATTTGGTCGAGCCACCACTGTCCAAAGGCAAACGCTGTGCCACCGCAGCGTCTGGAAGAAAGCTAGCCGCTCGCAGAACGTGATGTACATTCAGGTAAGCCCATCTCTCACTTTACATGCTTGTATTTAGGGCCTTAGTGTGTATTTATCTAAACTGAACTTTCCTTTGGCGTGATTTTTGCTCACATCCGTGGTTTTAATGTCGTTGTAGTTGTTGTTGATTAATTAGAGGCTGCTTGCCACGGTGGTGAGTGGTTACCGTGTCGGACTACCAACCCCAAGCTTGCAGGTTCACTCCTGGCCGTGGTAAGTGATTTTTGAAAGGTGACAAAAATCTCGACCCGCATGTCATACGTTGTTTGCATGTTAAATAACCCATTTAAAATTCAGTAGACCGTGTTCATAGTGGCAAAATTAATCTCGGGATTTTCCGCCAACACCAAGTTCCTCTTTTCTCTAGTAGAAAGCGCTATAGTGTCAAGGAGCTTAAATATCTAACCTCCTTGGCTTTAAGAGGGAGCAAAACTTGGGCCGTGAATCACCTTTTAATTCCAGAAATGGCCACCTGAGTGGTGAGCACTATTCTCTCGTAATCTGCATTACCGGCCATGCTACAGAGGAGAGCGCGTACGATGGCAGGTGAAAGAGAGCGTTTTGCACATAGAGAGACAGAGACACTCACTGCGATGTCGCCAGACTGCTCTTCCCGCAGTGTTGCTAATTGTTATGATGCAAGTCAGTCGGCATTCAACCTGCACTCAGCCGACTTCTCAGTTTTCTTCCCTCAGTCTCTCTGCAGGACTTACGCAACCTGCTCAAGCGCATGTTGTGATGCAGTCAATCTCCGCCTCGTCCGTAATTCTCTCAACGTCTGCTATTCGGAACGTTTTTTTTTTTCTTACAACATAAGATTTCACGTGTGCCCACAATTGGGTTGTACCAAAACTACACGATGTCCACGCAGGGCCACGACGGTAGAGAGCGATCATGGGCCCCACGGTAATTACTGCCTCCCCACATTTGAGTTCTTTTTGTGAAATCGTAATACAGTGCTCTCTCAGTAATCCGGCAGATATCGGACCAGAGCACTGCCGGATTACCGAAAACGCCGGATTACTGGAAAATATCGATAAAAACGCAGACATCATTTGAAAATCGGTTTTAATTACATTGTACTATACAAAGTAAAAAAGTACGAAAATACATCATATAACTCACGATATTCCTTGGAAGTAGACGGCTGGAAATATGCATCAATTGTCTTTTGCTTTTTACGGTGGAGAGACACTTTGAGAACTTGTTCCTGCAACTCCATGGAAATCATCCTTTTTTGTAATTTTCCGGTAAAATTCCCTAGCCTTTCCCTTATGGATTTCACCAGAAATTGGTGTGAGCCTACCACGTTCTTGTAAAAACCAAGCATGGAGGCTATCGTCAACTTTAGGATTTTCAATGTCTGTCGTTTACTTTTTATATTTCCATTCGTCTTAAAAAACGACTTTATTTTATCACTGTTTTTTCTTATGTCAGGAACTGTAGCTCGATTAACACCGTATTCGTTAGCAACACTAGTTAACGTTTCGCCCTTTTCAAGCCGCTTTAGGATTTCATGATTGTCTAACAAAGATAGAGTTTTATGTTTAGGTCTTTTCTGCACGGATGCCATCTTCAACACAACACTACTACAGTACAACTGTCCTACACTAAGCACCTGAGAGGGGCATGCGTGAGTCATCGCTCTTGGCGCCAATGCATTGTTTACTCAGACACTAGTCTTGTCGCTGCGTGGGAAACATTGTACAGTATTGGGACACATTATCAAATCAAGTGTTGAGCTCGTACTCGAATACAAAACGCTGGATTACTGGGAGTGCCGGAGAGCTGAGATGCCGGATTACAGAGGGAGTACTGTATTCTTGTTTTTTTCTTAAAATAAATTAAAATGTCAATATTTGGTTATGTGAAATTATGTGGGAAAGGGAAGCTATTCAATTTATTGATTTTTCACCAACCAGGCATTTTGCCAGGACATAATCTCACTTTATTTCATTCGTGAATTTTGTACTTTTAAATTTCGTAGCGTGCCTACATTTTCCATGTTGCCTTTAGCATTGTAACGCTTGAAATTTAACCTGCTGCCAATAGACTATGTACCTAGGTAAATAACAGTTCTTTAGAAATAACTGAAATTGGACTCAACGCTTTCGCTCTACAACGACTCAAGAATCACCATTGTTTTAAAGTTTACTCAATTTACCTTTCAAGAGTTTGCTTATTGAGAATTCAAACGTAACGTTTTGCTTATTTTCAAAATTCATACGAATTCGTATTTCAATATTATGCAAGATTTATCTTTGGACTTATTGAAAAGCAATTAAGAAGCCGTGATTTTCTCTTTCGGGCCGTTCAGTACGCTCGGGCCTCAGGGCTGTAGTCCCATTTGCCCCTCCTTCTCGTCAGACCTGTGTCCGCGTTGTCTTGCTATTTCATCAATTTCGTACGTACAATGCGCGGATTTGTGAAGTAACAACTCCACACTGGTTTGTGATGGGTTGTGGGGAATATCATTAGAAGGCAACCACTCGATAATACAAGCCTTTCTGTTATTCGAGGTCGGAGCTTTGTTAATTTGCACTGAGAGAATGCTCGCATTGTCCATAATAACTGAATAAGGACGGAGGTCTAGCAGTAATTGTTCAGTAAACCATTGTTTAAAACGAGCGTGTCTTTTCTGAACGGCAATCGTCAGATTTCTCAAGAGTTCGATACTAACCCTCCTTTGGTAGCGTAGATTACTATTGTAATCCAGGTTCATTTGTTTTATATCTGAGAACATAATACACTAGATTTTATATTACATATTGCATATATTTTATGTTCGACCCCGACTATTATACAGGGTGTATTTGATATGATGGAAGTCTGTTACACTGGTGATAGAAGAGACTATTCTAAGCTTCCTAGGTAAAAAATTTGTCACCTATCTTGAAATTGATAATTAATCATTAAAAAGTCAATGTTTTTAGTTATTTCAGAAACTAATCAGGCAGAAAGTCGTGCGGCTGGCTGGGGAAACGAGGTGGAGCCAGATGTGACGACGCGCGAAGGGGAAGTTGTTACGTAATCGGAGCATTGACCTTACCGGTTGACTTGAGGGGTGGTAGGCTATCAGCTGTTATGAGGATGAGCTCTACCGTCTCGTAAGAAAATGTGCATTGCCGTTGTTCTTGTTGTTGTTGTTGACGACGCACGCAATGGCTTGGGACGTCAGGACCGGTAGTATTGTGTAGCCTACTTTGTAAGTGTGGAATTCATTGATTGATGTTCATGTATAAAATAATTTCGATACTCAGCCCTGATGTATCATTGGCGTCCGTGTCGGACCTTCTGTTGACTAGTTTCTGAAAATACTAAAAACATTCTCTTAATGAAATGCAGTGTGACAAAATTCCGACATCCCGCAGTCTGTTCAGAACTAGGCATTTAGGACGGAAGTAAAAAACTTGATGTTTTGTTTGAGAGGCTTGGCGATTTTGGTCATTTAGCCCCATGTAGCTGGGTGTGGGTAGAATTTGTGTGATAACCTGTGTTTTGTGGTTTCTGTAGTAATGTGGGTATTTGTAATTCAGGTGAGGATTCGGAAGAAGGCGCCGGCCCTGTGGTGTTGGGGCAGTGCAACTGCCTCTCACCTGGAGGCCCTGGGTTCGATTCCTGGCTCCATCAGGGATATTAGAAACTGACGTGAGGGCTGTAACGCAGTGCACTAAGCCTCGTGAGGGCAATTAAGTAGCTGTCTGACAGTGAGGCAGTGCCCGAGTCAGGAAAATCAAGATTAATGGCCGAGGGGACCCGATGCACTGACCACGCGTCACCCTAATATCTGCAGGCCAAATGGCTGGACAGCGGTCGCTTGGTAGGCCTAGGCCCTTCATGGGCTGCACTGCCAGTGGTTATGATTATTGAGAAGAAGGCGGCCGTGGCCTTAAGTTAGGAACAATCCCGACATTTGCCTGGGGTAGAAGTGGGAACCCATGGAAACCTACTTCCAAGATTTAATACTAGTATGGTACCACATGTTCATATTGTGAATTGTCCCATCCCATCTCCAGCCCTCGGGTGGCCATTAACTGGAGAGGGGGGGGGGGGGGGGGGGGGGGAGGGAGGATTGATTTATTGGTCCATCAACAATGTAAATACATATGAAAATACACGAAACTGAAAATAAAATACAAATTCATTGTTATAATACAGTGTTATAATAATAATAATAATAATAATAATAATAATAATAATAATAATAGTCTAATAATAATAATAATAATAAGAGTCAGCATGTGTAGTTCTGGTGGTAGAGTGCTAACCATCCCGAGGGTGCGATCTACGTTCAGTCATGTAGTAAATGAATGGGATCTAATAAGATCATCTCCATGGATTTCATGGCACATACAAGAAATCCTACGTACATTAAAGTCTGGCAACTCGACATACCAAAAAGAAACATAAAAGAAGTTAGTGTGTCTAAAAGCCTACTATTACTATTATTAGTATTATTAATAAGTTTATTACAGTTGTTGCACTATCTTCACACAAAGATAGACCAACAGTTCCTTAAATTAATTTACTAAATCTTTAGGATTTCTATTTTCTATGCATAGTTCATGAAGCTGGAAAAATCCTAGACAGATCCACCATCACTAGTCATGTAGCCACTCCCCATGAAGGTGTGAATCAGCTGTTCATAGGCTCGGTTTGTGTATTTCAATGTCATTGGCAGACAAGGCGAGGAGGTCACTCAACTGCAGACTCTGGTCAACATTCCTCAGCGTAGGAGGGGAGGGAGACGGGGAGAAGTCAGCTCTGCTGCTGAGGGGAACGAAGTGAAAGCCCGTTTCCAAGATATTGACCGACGATTTTTGTGATTTAATTCCACCTACACTAATTAAGATCCGACTTAATTTCATGAAGATATTTGCTTAGAATACCATCTTCTATCACCAGTGTAAAGGACTTCCATCATATCAAATACACCCTGTATGTCAGAAAACTGTATCATAATGATGGTTAATATAACACTATTTTTCATTATGAAACAGTTTCTCCCACCAATCAGAGCTCAAGAAACAGTTGTTTGACCAATTAGATAGGGATAGCATCGCACCTGCGCTGAGTTCCAAGGCCTTCTAATTTAAATTTCACTCCGTTGCCTAGTGTCATAGTGGGGTAATCGAGGAGGCCATGGTCAAATACAAGGCATTCTCTGCGTCCCATGCGCTCTGTTCGGTACATAAAACTGGCGAAATCTTGACAGATATTTATGAATATTTATGTTCGAACATAAAATAGTTATAATAATTATCGTCGAACATAAACAGTCGTATGCAACTCGCCTATAATGGTAATTAAGACACTCGTAATTATATTACTTCAATGGCCACTATATAGCGTATCAATGGTGTACCAAATGGTCAACTGTAACTTATTCCCCGCGACTATTTGGGAAATTACGCTTGAATTCATGGGCGCCCGCAGGGGGTCAAGAAGGGGCCGTGAGCCCCTCTTGAAATCCCGGGAATATTTCGACTGTTCATTGTCACAACAGTTAATTTCATAAATTGAAGTTAATTATAGTTAACTGATTTAGATTTAGGGATAATTCCACAGTTTTATTTAACTTAATAATTTGGGATTATTTGAAAATATCGCCAGTTATTTAGAAATTAACATTACAATTTTAATGAACTGCTTGATTTTTATTTACTTGTTCTTAAGAAATGAACATTATGACGACGATTCATGCCATATTAGTACATTATGCAACGAGCCTATGATGGCAATAATTAAGACACAAGTATGTCTATAAAACGAGCGAAGCGAGTTTTATAATTTCCATACGAGTGTCTTAATTACCATTATAGGCGAGTTTCTTACGACTGCTTATGTTCGACGATAATTATTATAACTATTTTATGTTCGAACATAAAATAATATTCATAAATATATGTCGAGATATCGCCAGTTTTATGTACTGAACAGAGCGCATGGGACGCAGAGAATACCTTGCAGCTGACCATGGCCTCCTGAAATACACCACGCAGTGAAATTTAAAATAGGAGGCCGTGGAAGTCAGCGCAGATGCGAACATAAAGATATGTACCCAACGGTTTTAGAGCAGCCAAATAATGAATAGCACTATGTGAGTAAGAAATGAAGGGAAATTGTGGTGGGGAGGTACGTACTGTATCATCATCAGCTAGTGACAGGTAGGTAAAGAAATTAAAAATACAACTTGCCCCTCCCCCGGAAAGAAATCCTGCGGGTGCCCATGCTTGAACAGCGTGGGTTTACTTGTATAGGTATAGCATTGTATAGAATTGGGAAACTGAATATATTAAGGAACACTTAATTGTAGAAAAATTCTCATCTGTTCGCAAATATTTCATGTTTTTACTCAATACGGGAAACTGCCAAATTTATTTCAAAAGTTAAAATTAGATAAGTTTTTCATGTTGTGTCAAAATAATTGGTATTTCATGTATTTGCCACGGAGGAAAGAAAGAGAGGAGTTGCCCAGAGCTCGTGTCAGTGAAGCCAAGCGCCAAGTCCAAAGTGGGCGTAACCTAGTGTTCTGTGACTTGTATGCGGCAGAGCATTGTGCATGGTTATTTAGGAGTTTTTCTTAATAATGGCGTGTAGTGCCTATGGTGGTACGAATCGACAAAACAGAACACACCAGTAGGCATAAAAATATAATAGGCCTATTATTTACAATAGCCTACTTGAAAGTTACAATATCAATTGAAGCTGAACTGTTGCAAGTTGCATCTATGCCATTCTGTTGCAGGTTGAGTTTATCCTAGCCAGCGCAGCGAAGGCATCTCCTTCCGGTATTTTCCTCTATCGAATTTGTCTATGATTAATATATTTATCGCACTCCATCCTTCTTATAAAATCGAAAATTTAAATTTAAAACAAGATGTTCAGTAAAGAACATATAGCCTACTTTCTCCTAAATGCATGGGTATTGTTATAACTCTTTGTCCTTTTCAAGGAGTATAATTGAATGTTGGTTGTAGTAGCTTGTTGAAATACAACGTGCTATAGGGATATTAAACATGAATATGAGGTGCCCTTTGATAGTGCTACCTCTGTAAAAAAAAAACATTCAATTCGGTTTCACTGTGTTTGAATTGATCTGGGGAATGGATTTGCACACATACATGGCCGCTATTTGCAAACTATTGGGCTGATGACCTTGTAGTCAGTCATAAGATGCTTTCCACAAAAAGGCATGTTGTTGCAAAATACGGTAGAGATCAAATTATTAGGATGGTCGAAATTTGATTTAAGCTTTTAACATTAGGGTGGCCGTCATTCCGTTTTCGTCAAGATGGCGGCGATATAAAACATGACACTGAGGTGCCTTTTGCTAGTGCTACATCTGTACCAAATTTCGTTCAATTCGGTTTCACCGTGTTTGAATTGATAGGGGGAATCGATTTGCACACATACTTGGCCACCATCTGCAAACTATTGGTCTGATGATCTAGCAGTTTGGTCAGAATATGCTTCCCACATAAAGATTTGTTGTTGCAAAATTTGTTAGAGACTAGATTATTAGGTTGGTCGTAATTACATTTTAGCCTTTAACATTTGGGTGGCCGCGATTACGTTTCCGTCAAGATGGCGGCGATATAAAACATGACACTGAGGTGGCCTTTTCTAGTGCTACCTCTGTACCAAATTTCTTTCCATTCGGTTTCACCGTGTTCGAATTAATAGGGGCAATCGATTTTCAAACAAAGATGGCCGCCATCCTCAAACTATTAGGCTGATGACCTATTAGTTTGGTCAAAGGATGCTGCCCCCACAAAGGTATGTTGTTGCAAAATTTGGTAGAGATCGGATGATTAGGTTAGTCGTAATTTTATTTAAGCTTTGAACATTTGTGTGGCTGCCATTACGTTTCCGTCAAGATGGCGGCGATATAAAACATGACACTGAGGTGTCCTTCGCTAGTGCTACCTTTGAACCAAATTTCGTTCAATTTGCCCTCACCGTGTTCGAATTGATAGGGGGGGACAGACATTCAGAGTACACACACTCACACACACACACACACACACACACACAAACACAGACTCACACACACACACAGACAGACACACTTTTTTTCGCCCTGTAGTGATCTCATAAGTCTACTTTCATTTTTTGCAAAAATCGAAAGTAGGCTAAAAAGAACTAATTAAATACCCACTAAAATTGGCCTACGATTGTAATCCACGCGACTACTGACGTTGCATTTTCGAGCCGACCGTCCTAACCAATGAAACTTTTAGTACTCCGGGAACGTCGCTCATTTTCCAGCACATTGACCTTGTATAGTTTTGACTTATATTACGCTTCATCAAGGTAATAAATGCAGTATGTCCCTGATTCACCGATCTCGTACATTACGGTACCGGTACCCTTAAAAATACAGTTCTCGCCGCTATGATGTCACTCCTTTCCGTGAGTAGCTTTTTCTCGTCATGCGTTTTCTAATATTTTTAGTGCTACGCTTATCTTACACTGTATGTTCAGAATTAGTTAAAATATAAGAAACTACCAGAGTATTTTTGTAGGGCAATACTGTTAAATCACAATAGATCTGATTTTTATGTCTAGCGACATAGCAGCGCAGCGGCAAAATGCATGCGTAGCCGGGTGACTCATTGCCGAGAGATATAGCGCTGCTATGTAGCTAGATGGACAGGTGCAGATGAACACGTATTTCCACCCCTTAAAGCAACAACTAACTAACTTGGTAGATGGATAAAAAAAGAAGGACCCTGTACTTTTAATTAATAAGGTATGATAAAAAAAAGTTTCACAATAAATTATACTTAAACTCGTTGAATTAATAACACTGTATACATAAGATGAACCTACTAACAGTTTGTTTAAAAAACGGAAGTAAACACATTAGAATCCTATTCAAAGAACACAATACATCAGCTGTAAGTCTTGTTCTCAGCGCTAAAAATAACTCGTCACTCTGCCTTACCGACCCATTACGCCTGCGCTCTTGCGGCTAAGTAGCGAACATCTACGGCAGCGGCATTACGACTGAATATGTAGGGCATTAAAAACTGCTTCTTTTATAGAAACACGCAGGAGAAAAGCAAGATTCATCTCTATAGAAGCATTCTTAAACAAATACCCTTTACAACCATGTAACTTTTCATCACTTTTGATATTCACATTGATTTTTAATTTCTGAAGTAAAATCGGTGAAAAAAGGCCTTGCCTTATGGGAAAATTGCTTCTCAGTTTCAATGATACAAAATGTTATTATCAATGAAATCTCATTTCAAAAGTTTACTAATGCTATTGAAGGTATTTACGTGCTTTGAAATTGAAGTTTTGTTTAATTTCAGCCATTGACTTATTTAAAACATATATTTTAACTCTCTCTCAATGCTATAAGCAGAGCCTGCCAAGAGCGGCCGGCCGGCTGACTTTAGCGCCCTCTTAATACCGCTCCAAGGAACGACAAAATTTTGACATGAAAGCTGCCCTCTGGGCGGCTAATAACAAAGCTTTCACGGGCACCCGAGTCCATACGTTATTATTATTATTATTATATTATTATTATTAGAGGCTTGCAGCAGCGTAGCCATTCAGCCTCGTGTAATTGAGCGTATGTTTGATTTGCGTGATAACCTGTGTTACTGAAGTATCTGTAGTGGTGTGTGTAACTGTAATTGAGACGAGACTTTGAACAAAATGAAATAGTACATATACCTTATTCAATGTTGTATTTACGTGTTTTTGCTACGAATAAATACAATAGTGTACAAGCAAAACGTGCAACGAACATAAAGACAGGCATTCGTTGGTTGATTACGCAATAAATCAGTGATGGACGAAGCAAAGAGGATATAAGAAGTAGGTTGGCTCAGGCATGGAAAGCATTTCTACAGAAGAGGAATTTGTTGACATCGAATATAGATTTAGGTATTAGGAAATCATTTTTGAAAGCCTTTGTCTGGAGCGTGGCACTATATGGAAGTGAAACTTCGACTATTGGTGCCGCAGAAAAGAGGAGAATTGAAGCGTTTAAAATGCGGTGTTACAGGAGAATGATGAAGATCAGATGGGTAGATAGAGTTACAAACGAAGAGGTTTTAAGACGAGTGGGAGAGGAGAGATGTTTCCGGCGACTGCTAATGAAGAGATGAGAGAGGTTGGTAGGACACATACTAAGACACCCAGGAATAGCAAGCTTGGTTATGGAAGGAAGGGTCGAGGACAAGAACTGTAGGGGTAGACCAAGGTTAGAATATGTTAAACAGATTGCCTCGGATGTAGGGTGTGGTAGTGGGCACAACTGAAAAGCAACAAAAGACAATTCTTGACTCTGCCAAGAAATCAATTCTGGTATGAGGGTTTTAACGGGATACCATCAGCCTCTTGAGGCAAAGCTGAGAAGAGATGAGTTTTATTACCCCCTCTACATTGCTTACATCCGTGCAAAATGTTATTTCAATAGCAGGGAGCTGATGAGAAGAGGGTGTACCAACAGATAACCACCGTTTACTCCAGGTTAACTGTGTGAACACCGTCATTTTCCTGACACAAAATTATTCGCCTCCAGGTGCGATGTGGGATTCGCCGCAGCATTGCTGGCGTGGTAGAGGAAAATGCATTCCGAACAGCGTCTTTGAGTTCCTCAATTGTCTGATAACGATTCTGGGCGACTTTCTGTATGATGTATCCCCATAATGCATTATCACACGATGTCTGATCGGGACTTCGCGGGGGGAATTTCAGAGGTGCCGGTAATGCAGGCGATCCTCTTCCCATCCATCTGTCTCTGAACACATCGTTAAGGTATTCTCTTACACGTATTGCAAATTGTTGGAACCAGATACGTCCAAGAAGTCTCAAACGTCCCAATTCCCGTACAAACCAGTCGCGTAGAATGGAGAGATATGTTCCTTGATTTACTGGTATGGCAGCATGAGTTTCGGGATTTTCGAAGAAATAGGGACCAATCAGATGCGTGGCACACATTGCAGCCCATATCATGACGTGGGGCGGTTTCATTTCCAATTCCTCAAAGAAGTGCGGGTTCTCCTTACTCCAGAAATAAACATGTCTATCTTTGGCACTACGGTATACTGCACATTTGTCTGAGGACATAACTTTTCCACGTTTGGGAATTGAGTCGAACACCTCCAGTAACCGCGCACAGGCGTCACGTCGATTCTCCAAGTCTTGGTCACTCAGTTCATTTCCAAACGAGGGTCTGAACGGGTTTAGACTTAAGTCTGTTCGCATATGTCGCGGTAAAGTCGTTAATGGGATGTTCAGTTCCCGTGATCGCTTGCGTAGCGACTTTTTCGGCGAACGTTCCATTGATGCTGCAACTTCCGAACTTGTGTCTGCTCTTCTTCTTGGCCTTCCAGAGCGTGATCTGTCTTTTACGGAACCAGTTTCAAACAGCTTCTTCTCCCAACGTAATATTGTTTGTTTCGGTGGTGCAGTCATATTAAATCCAATGATGAAATCATGTCGAATCACTCACAGTGTTTTCCCAGTGTGAGGTCGCTCATGAACCCAGGTACTCATGACGATTCGTTGTTCCAGGATGTAATTGGATTCATCAACCATTCTTTTCAGCAATCAATATCACCTACAACAAGAAAAAGCAATAAGTACACAGTTAGATGGGGGTAATGGGAACTTTTGGAACAGTCTGTATGATACAATGCTTACTCTTCATACATAAATACAGAAAGTAGTGCAGAATTATGGCAATATGTTGCGTAGAAGTAGGAAAATACTTAAGTGACACGCACTGTAAATTTGGCTATTATTTTATAGAAATGAACCGCATGTGATTTCACGGTGTTGAACCTCACGAGTCGAGCAAGTACAGTGCATGTAGTATTTTGATAGTGAGCATTGCTATGAGGAGAACAATATAGTACATTATGCAACGAGCCTATAATGGCTATAATTAAGACACGAGTATTTTTTATAAAACGAGCGTATGCGAGTTTTATAATTTCCATACGAGTGTCTTAATTACCATTATAGGCGAGTTGCATACGACTGTTTATGTTCGACGATAATTATAACTTTATTATATGTTTTAACATAAATATTCATAAATATCTGTTGAGAGTCAGCTACTGGAACTTTGTGATCGCAGAGCGAGCGTTGGGTGTTATATCTCTGCCTTTCAAGAGCTTTGAACGACCGACGCATGCGCTCTGTATGTTTGCAATGCCATATGCAAACCATATGTTTACATCTGCCGTCCCTCAGTAATATTGTCACCGGTGTCAGTTGAAGACAATGCGCTGTGTAGAAATTAGTGTTGGTGATTTTAAGGTACAGTGCTATTTCTTGTCTCATATTCGCCAGTTTATTTACGCGAACATATGGACGGTGGGTATTCCATGTCGGTAATTTATTATAGTTCGATGTTGTGTTTATGTCCGGCATGTTGGATTTTGAGCGCATGCGCGAAGTTATCGTTACCTAATTGGTCAATGAACGAGTTCTGATTGGCTGGAGAAACTGTATCATAATGGAAAACAGTGGTATAATGACCATCATTATGATACAGTTATCTGACACATAATAGTGAGGGTCGAACATAAACGTACATTATAATTCGTTTTATGTTCGACGATGTCGAAATGTAAATATTATACGTCAGAAAACTGTATCATAATGAGGGTCCTTATAGTACTATTCTTCATTATGAAACAGTTTCTCCAGCCAATCAGAGCTCATTCATTGACCAATTAGGTAAGAATAACTTCGCGCATGCACTCAAAATTAATCATGTCGGACGTGAATTAGCCTACATGATTTGAAAATTCAAATTGGATATCGGATCAACCATTGTAGTTGCAATCCCAAACACAAAATCAGCACGAACCTTTACGGTAACAAGAAAATACTATGACTATGAAATTTATGAATCTACGTCCCGTATGTTTGCGTAAATATACTGGCGAATATGAGACAAGAAATAGCACTGTACCTTAATATCTCCAACTCCAATTTCTACACAGCGCATTGCTTTCAAACGACTTCGGTGACAATATTAGTGAATGCTAGTTCTGATCGGCACTAGACATCATGCAGGCTGTAAACAGTAGCATTGCCAAGCAAAGTAAATGGTCTCTGCTTTCGAAATTCTTTGACCCACGCATGCGCTCTGTTCAGTCAGCAAACCATCCAACGCGCTCTGTTCACTATCTGAAGTTACTGAATCCCACAGATATTTATGAATATTTATGTTAAAACAAATAATAAAGTTATAATTATTGTCGAACATAGACAGTCGTATGCAACTTGCCATTATAGGCTCGTTGCATAATGTACTAGTTTCTAGTGCATGCTATCATTTGTTATTTGAATTATTATTATCACAGTGTGATATTCTAAATTGTATACACACGCATATACACCATTACTCAATTAGTTCACAAAACCTTGTAACACAAGACAAACCTAGCGTATAACGAGATTCAAACCGCGAATCGAAATAAAGAGAGACAGCATTTATTAACAGTTGGCAGCTCTGGTTGCTCTTAAGAATACACTTAGTAATATCTGTTATGGTACACATAGCACATACGAAATTTGGTTGAAATCCAAATGATAGTATGGAAGTTACATGTATTTAAATTTGGACCTCTCAGCAGGCTTAGAATCATTTTGGTAGCACTGACGTATATAAGTTACTCCAAATTAATATAGAATGTCAGGTACTACACGTGTGCATAGTTTAAAGCTGTCGGCTTGCATACTTTCTGATATTTTGGTATTTGGATAAAGGAAATTGAGAGCATTTATTAACAGTTGGCATCTCTGGTGGCTCTTAAGAATAAGCTCAGTCATATCCGTTTATGTACACATAGCACATACGAAATTTGGTTGAATTCCAATTGATAGTGTAGAAGTTATATGCATTCAAACATTGACCTTTCATCAGGCTTACAATCATTTTGGCAACACTGCCATGTATGGCCTCCTGGAAATTAAACTGAAATATTATTATCTATACGTGTGCCAATTGTGAAATAGCTCCCATCCATCCCTTCCAAGATATCCAACATGGAGCTCAAATTTTAATTGCGATTTTTCAGCAGTTGGTAGCACTGACATCATTTTCAAATATGGCCTTGAAATATTCAGGTGTAGACCTTTACTCCTACCAAATTTTGTTTTGAATGTTGCAGCCATTTAGGAGTTGATTGTGAGGGGGGGACACAAACAGACAGACACGCATTTGCCCGGATCGATCTCGTAAGTCTACTTTGTCTTCATTTTCTATCCGAAAGGCCCTTATCACGTCCCCTGTTTTAACCGTCACCTTCACATTTTAATTTCTTTATGACCCGTAGCGAAGCTCGGGTACTTCAGCTAGTTCCCAATAAACGAGATATAGACAGCCATAAATATGATCATTATACACCTCATCCCAGTCGTTTTAGCGGGGATATCAAAACATTCAGACAGGAAGTTTAGTTCATTTGTAGAGATAAGCCTGCTTTTACTCTTCAGATGTTAATAGTACGTGCAAACTATAAGAGTAGTTGTTGTTGTTGTTGTTACTTCATCCGTTTTACGTGGAATCCGAACCACAGGACATGAGTTTTCACTTCGAAAATATCACATGCATTGACTGGGAATCCAACCCGGTCCACCTTGGTGAGAGGCCAACAGCTTGACCACTGCGCCACCACGCCCCCTCATGGTAATAATAAAATCGCATGGCCTCGGGTGCCGGGTGCAAGCTTTGTTATTTGACGTCCAAAGGGCAGTTTGCATGTCATGTTGTTGTTGTTGTTGTTCCTTGGAGCGCTAAGAAAGTAAAGGAGGTTACGTATCTAAGCTCCTTGGGGTTAGATATCTAAAGTCCTTGACACTATAATGCGTTTTAGTAGAGAATGGAGGAACTTTTTGTGTTAGCGGAAAATCCCGAGATTAATTTTGCCATTATGAACACGGCCTACTGGATTCAAATAGGTTCTTTAACATGCCAACAACGTATGACATGCGTGTCGTGATTTTTGTCGCCTTTCAAAATTTACTTACCACGGCCAGGAGCGAACCTGCAAGCTTGGGGGTTCGTAGTCCGACACTATAACCACTGACCCACCGTGGCAAGTCCCCTCATGGTCATTTAATCCCGTGTACTTGGGAAGTATGGAGTTCTTGTCTGATGGCCTGTGTTGTTGTGATGGCTGTGTTAGTGTGTGTGTTCTTTTAAATTTAGGTGAGGATTGGGATGCAGGCAGCCGTGACTATAAGTTAGGAACCATCTTAGCATTTGCCTCGTAGTCGGTAGCATGCTGAGCTTCTATGTCCAAGATAGCGGGTTCAAACACGGCCGAAGCCGTCGGATTTTTAAGAGCGTTAAAAATCTCTCAGTATGCCTTCCTTCGGAGGGGAAGTAAAGCCGGCGGTCCCATGTCATAGATTTATGGCATGTTAAAGAACCTTCCACTAATTGCACCTGTGTGATGCAAAATTGGATAGGTTATTGTAAACAACGCTCTTGGGTTTCTAAGTTCGGTGCCAAGAGCCGACTGCGGTGGCGTCTAGCAGCTGAGTTGTGAACTTAGCCTAGTAGTCGTTGACGGTGGTGCTTGGCGGCAAAAGTAGGAACTATTTGAAAAATTCTAAGTTGCAGTACTTAAATTTAAAAAAACAGATAACACACACTAATACAGTCATCACAATTAACACCGGTTATCAGACAGATTCTACACACACCCAAAGTACACGGGGCTACATGACCGCGTTGTCGCAGCCCCAAAACTTAAGAAACAACCAACCAGCATTTGCCTGCTGTAGAAGTGGACCACCATGGATAACGCTTCTAGGATGGCTAAGAGAGGCCTCGAACTCGGACCTCCGGAGGCGACAGAAAGAATTAGATTGGGCGGCGAGCAACTATTATATTATCTCCTTACTACCTGACAGAGAGTTGTTGTTGTTGATTCCTTAGGGGGCTTTGCTACATCATGGTCATGTAGCCCCGTGTACATGGGTGTAGAATTTGTCTTATATAACCTGTGTCAGTGTGATGGCTAGAGCTCGGATGTTTATGAAAAATCATATTTTTTCTTCGTTCTATACCCGATTGGTTTCTGATGCAAATCAAGTGATTATCGTCACAATACAGTAGTTTTTATTTGTCATTGGGAATTGAACCCCCTCTACACATTTGGACCAGCCGAGGCTGAGTAGACCCCGTTCCAGTCCTCATACCACTTTTCAAATATCGTGGCAGAGCCGGGAATCGAACCCAGGACCTCCGGGGTGGCAGCTAACCACGCTGACCACTACGCTACGGAGGCGACACATTTCTTTTATTTTTTTACTATTAGTTAATATTTTGAGCATTGTTTGGTAAGAACGTCATATTTCGGTAGTTTGTCGGCAGCTGTAAGTGTGCAATGATCCTCAACTTACTGACCGGCAACTAGTGCTTACAGAAATAGACTGTAAATAACCACTTAAACATGTATATTCGGAAAATTAATATAAACATTGCAATAAACGTTTAGTTAATAATAATTTAATCTCGAAGGGCTTGTTTCTTGGATTTATAATTTAAACAAGAAGTTATGTGACGAACTAAATAGCCTACTTTTCTTAAAATTTAAGATTCATGCCAATGATTAATCTATACGGATCTATCTAGAATAATGACGAAATTAAGTTGGTAATATCCAAATGTCTAATTAGTTCGAAATACTGTATACTGTGCCCATTCAGCAAGAAATATGCAAATCACAGTATGCCAGCATTGCTCAATTCGGGATTTTCGGGGTTGTAGTATGTTCTCCCACTCTGTGACTTACACATTTTGGGATTAAATAGAGGATACACTGGCAAAAATAACAAGAAAATCAACTCCTATTTCAAAAACATTTAATTAAGCAAAATTATGGCGCTACAAACAATAAAACAAATAAACTACTGACCAAAATCCTTCTACTTGTTCCAAGTGAACAAGGAATAATATAAGAATTAAACAAATATTATATTAAAACACATGGTTTCCTTTAAAACCAACAATTCATAATTATTTTTACTTCCATAAAGTATCTATCTTAATGTTCCATATAACTACGAGCTCCTTTGGCTCGATATTTTCCAATAATAATGGTGTCATTCTTTTTGTACACCTCAAATACTATTTTTATATTTTCTTATCATCAAAACAAATATATAATTACATTTAAAGTACATGTTAATTCTTTACTTAAATATTTGGGCACCTCACACGTTCTCAGCATTTATCATCTCTCTCAAGTTTTACAAATTCACCATAGTGATCGGGAAAATACTTGTGTACTCCAGAGTTATAAAGATTACTTGACAAAGTCAAAAACTATGATTACTCCCGAAATCTAGTTACCTTCATTTAACTCGTGGAATCCTACTTCCATACAACATTACAATAGGGATTGTTATTTATTTATTTGTCTTATAAGACCATTATCACATAAGAAAACTACGATCTGAACTTGCAAGCGATAATTTCATCTACAAGGACCTCGGTTCAATTCCCGGGTCATTAACAACTTTTAAACACTCACGGTGTTTTATTTACTTCTTACAGACGGCCTTCACCAACCCTCCTGCTATTAGGGTCTGACCGTTATACTTGAGCGAGATTTATGACTGGTAGGGTGACTTCCAGTCTAGTCTACGGTTGGAGCTCTCCTCAATGCTTTTAAAACAAATCTTCCTTTCTTTTCAGTTCTATGGAGAGACCTGGCATTTAACTTCTCTTTTCACTTTCAACAATATTATTCGGCTCATAAACCACTTTCGTAACCTTGGCATTTATTAATTATGAAAGGGCCTCATTGATTGGGAAGAGTAATACACATTCTACGACGAATAATTAGGGGCTTCAACAACAAGAGGAGTCTAGGTTCGACTCTCTGAACATGCCTCGGGAACCATTCCCACATTGGAGGACTTATACAAAATGCGATTTAGGGTCAGCCGTAGCCTACATGACCTACGCTCATAATACCATACATTTGCTCCCTTTTACATAATAACACACACATGGCCTCGTGATCTATGTCACTATTGGAGGACTTACAACATATCTCAATTCACCGCAATCAACTACCCCTCATAAGTAATTTACCAAGTACTTTTAAATTCTACGCATTCCTAGCGTGACATTTTATTTTAATTGCGCTCCATTGCGCCATACATTATTTTAAGCCTAGTGTCTTCCAAAGAACTGATAAATTCCATATTAACAATTGATACATATCTCAATTTTTCTATTAATCTTTTCCTTTGACAATAATCGCTCTATTTTTAAGAACATACATTAACCTCATGTCTTATACTTTTATTAAGGCTCCAACGCTCTTATTTTCATATTATTCAATTTAACCTTTATTTATATTTCCTTTATATTATTATTATTATTATTAATACGCTTGCTTTTATAACATTCGTCAAATACACTGACATTTTATTCATACATTTCCTCTACAGGATTTATTCTTTCACATAATTATTTATAATTTCTCAAATTCTATTTTTGTTCAGACCGCGTTCCTATTCTGTAATTAGTTATTTAGAAACATCCCTTTTACTCAAAAACTCCGGTGGATTTGTACACAATCATTTCCCCGACACCAAAACATAATGGAAATCTTTACTCACATGTTTAAGGTCGTTTCTTGACCCTTCTCCTCGGGCGATGCGTCATTTTGGCCCACTTTTTTTAAATTACTCCATCGTGTACAAATTCATTGCATGTACAGACATATCTTGACACATATTTAACACGTATACATTTAACACTAATAAC
The DNA here is from genome assembly GCA_946902985.2 of Meconema thalassinum. Taxonomy (NCBI): domain Eukaryota; kingdom Metazoa; phylum Arthropoda; class Insecta; order Orthoptera; family Tettigoniidae; genus Meconema; species Meconema thalassinum. Next base: position 183,149,952 of record OX336395.1, read on the forward strand.
ATTTTAAATACACTGGTGTATCCGTTTAGAACACACAATAAAAACACTGAAAATATATTACTTTTAACACAAAATCTTGATATATTTACACTTCACGAATTTTGATCACTAGACCGCTATTAGGCCTATCACACGTGACCTCTTGATCTCCCGTCTCCAAGGGTGAAATTTAGTAATGTCGGCTTCCTATCCTCTCTGAATATGAAAGTCTCGAATCATCTACTTCCTCCCTGCAATAGCACTCCTTCAAATCCCGTTCTTGACGATCTGCTATTTCTCTGACACGAACGGCTCCCCTTTTAGATCCTATTTATTGATCTTAGCGAAAGTCTGTTCTGTTCACGGTCCCCTTGATAATCTATCGGTGACCTATGGATTTTTAGCAACTAATACTTCTCGAGTCTTAGTGCTTTTGAATAGTTCGTCTGCTTTCTTGAAACGATGTCTATAGTTTCCTGTCTTCTTCTTTGCTTATTCGGTTCTCGCACTTCTAATCTTCTAGAATACTCTGCGAACCTTATTTTCTCTGTCTTTTCCTGCTCGGGTTCTTTAAATTAGATAAACTGTTTATCTCGCTGTTCCAATACTTCCGTACGTTATGATATTTTTGGTCGTTTACTTAAAGACCTATCGCCCTGAGTCCTAAGTTCGCAGCCTACTTTGACTGTATTTTATGAACTTTTCACTGTAAATTGTATACTGTCGGACCTAAATCCTGTAACTTGGATTTTCCTAATTTTTAACAAAGCGATACTGTAATATTACTTCTTTGCAACTCCTTTACGGATGCACGTAAATTATTGATACCGCGACGCCCGTGGCTGTCGGATATTTTCTATGCGATGTGATACAGCGTTTTTCCCTCAAGGAGTACTGGAAAACTGCCTTCGATGTGTTTCAGCGTGACGCCCCCTCACGGACTATCGGAATTCGGTGTCTGATGTAGCACAGTGACGCGCCCTCAGGCCGTTTGATAACTGCATGATTGGCTTGGTGAGGCCTGGACTTTTATACTATTAAGTCACAAAAAGATAAAACTCTAGTCCTTTTCGTGACCAACTTTTGAAATAATTGTCGTACAATTATAAAAATTATATCTCCTGAAAGCTCGTCTTCTCAACGTCAAATGATCTCATTGCGCATAAGAATCGATCGTGCATTTCGGAGATATTAATTAATTTTTAGTCTTCAGCTGCGTGGGTGTTGCTGTTCATTTTTCAAATCCCCACTCCTTTGGTATCAGTGAATCCCCAATGACGTATGCTGCGTTTGCATTTATTTCCTGTGCAATTATTACAAGCTTTTTCTTTACACAAAAATCTCTAATCCAAAATGATTCACAGTACAGTATTTATTTACTTATTTTTATTCTCGCAAATGGGTTAAATTTAATTATTCTTCTTCTGGCACATCGGCGCTGTTGCCGTTTCCCTGCAAGCTAAGCTGGATTTCCGAGTCACGCTTCTCTGTCTTACAGTGAACATTTTCCACTCGTTCTATTAATATCCATGACCCGCTCCCACTCAAGGAGTCAAGAGGCATGATCTCATCTCCTGAACACCTGGTCCTGCGGCTTGCGTAACGTTATGCTAGAATTCTTGCTTGACATTTTTCTATGTTCCATTAGAGACTGTGTGTATCTTTCCTTCCTTTCACAAATTACATGGATTCGACCCCTTTTGAGCCAATGGTACATTGGTTCATCTCACCCCTCCTTAGGTAAATAAATTTTCGAAAAATTTTGAGGAAATTTATTTCAATTAATCAAATAAATCTTATTTTTCTTTATTCGTCGAAGCCATCATAACGTTATCCGTACCTTCTGTTTCTTTTTCCTTTAATGTTCCCTTCCTCTCTGGCTTGTATTTGTATTGGGTCTTCAAAGATCCCATTCATTCATTCCCCCTTAGTGGTCGACTAGACTCGGGGTCATAAATTTCTTGTCACGTTCGGGTGTTTACAATTCTTCCCCAGTCTGGTGAGCTCTCTCCAAACTTGAGTCAAACAGTTTGTTTCTTTTCTTCTTTTCATAAGACGGACATCCTGCCGGTCTGTTTCTCTTTTCTCATTATGATGTCAACCTAATGACCTTCTGTTTATACCTTACGGGTGCAACTGGCTTTACCCGTTACTTCGTCATTATTATCTTCAGACTTCATGTCTGTAAAATTTCATTTGATTTTTAAGAGCTCGGTCTATCCTCACCTGACTCTTCCTGGTTTTCTTCTACCTTCCTCATCTCTTCTTGAGATGGTATTTCAAACAAAATTATTTTATTCCTCTTATTCTTTAACGGTTGCATATGGCTTAACCCGTTGGCTACATTGGAATAATCCTTTTCCTTCATCTCACATCGAGATGGCATTATCAAAGAGTATTTCTTTTTTCGACTCTTCCAATTCCATAGATCCTTCAGATCTCCCTCCTGTCTCTTTCTTTTATCATTCCCTTTCTTTTTACGAAGCTTCCAACTGAAATATGCCTGAGCGTCCTCTTTCTCCAAGGCATTGTACGTTGTCTCTCCTCCTCTCTTAATTTCCATGGGGTATCTATTTTCTTGTAAACCGACTACCAATTGCGGTTTTCTTCCTCTTTCCTGATTTTCTTCAAAGACATCGCCTCTCATTTTTTCATTATTTCCAACAACCTCATCTTTTCCATGGAGGTTTTCTTGGCTCTTGTTGGCATCTTTCTCCAGTTCTCTCGTCTTTCTTTGGCACTCCTGGCATTTTATCATTAACTCAAGGATCTGTGCCTTCAATTTTTCTTCTTCTTCTTTTAATGCCCTTTTATCTTCCTTATCCTGAATTTCTTCTAGGTTTTCCCTTTCAATTTCTGTGAGATTTTGAACCTCTACTTCTATCGGTTTTTCGACGATAGTTTCTATTATCGTCTCTTTTCCGTTCTCCATATCTTCAGGAATTATTATTTCCGTTTCCCCAGTCTTCAATTATTTTGTTATCTCCTGTTCTGAGATTATTTCTTGATCAGCCAGCTCCACCTTTTCATCAATATGTTCTTCTTCACTTTGCAGCTCATTTTCATTCCGGCTGTCCTCCTGGTCTGGAATTCTCATTTCCTCTTGAGTTTCCATTTGTTCTTCAGGAAGGATCTCAAAGTTTTCCTCAATTTCCCCTGGAGTTATTGCAAATTCTACTTCCTTTTCGACTTCTTCTTCTTCTTCTTTAATTTCAATTTTGAGCTCTTCCGGCACCGTTACTTCTTTTTCTTCTTCGATTTCTATTTCATTTTCAGCTTGGGCAGCGGCTTCATTTGATTCGAGGTCTTGCGCCAACACGTATTCCTCATATCACTTCTGGGCGGCCTCTAGTATTTCTTTGTATTCCTGGATTTTGACTTTCCTCAGTTCGGCAAACTCCCGGATAGTTATTATCCCATCTTCATCATACATGTTCATTCTGCAGTAATGCATCTTATCATGTTCTTTGAGTATCCAATCTGTCTGTTCCTTAATATACTTTTATTTATCTTTCTTCCCATAATCGGCCTTCCACCATCTATTATTCCATTTATCTCTTATTTTCCATAGTTGATCCATTCTTTCAATTAATTCCGTAACGAATGTCTCTAACTGTTCCCACGAAGCTAATTCCATTTTTCCTTCTTTCACCATACGTTCCGCAAATTTCTTCTTTGTTTCTTTTAATGACTTTTTGACCTCAGGAATTTCCTTGTACGCTTCCTCAAATTCCTGTTTGGGTATCTTACCCCAATTTCTATTTACCCTATCATGAAGTTCGAATGTCTTCTTAATTTCCTCGGAAATACTTTCTCTTTGTTCCTTAATTTCCTCTTTCTTCTTTGAATCAGTACATCTCAAATCCCAAAGTTCATTCCTCATTTTCATGTGCTCTTTTCGCACTTTAGCAATTATATCCAAGAATTCTTTTAATTCCTTCCAGGTCGTCATTTCTATCTTTTCCTGATCCTGAACGCTAGTACTATCTTTCTTTTCCCCTGTGCTTTCCGAGCCTACTTGAACCTGCATTTCTACGTGAGACTTTGAATTTCCTTTACCATTATTATCCTCTGTACTAATTACATTCTCCCTTGGAATCGGTTTACATTTTTCTTTTTCCATTTGAAGCTCTAAAGGCTCACATGTTACCCTGTTGTCTGCAGACATGTTACCTTCTCTTCGTGTAACTATGTCTCCAGGTGCACTCATGCTTTCTACAGAAACCTTTACAATTTCCTTACTTGGGTACTCTTTATCACCTGTAGTTTTACATTTTTCTTTGCTCTCTACCCTTACATCTTCCGAGAGCCTCCGCCTCTCTTCACTTAATGACATCTTATTAGAATATAGTGGGCTACTCATGCCACATCGCTAAAACATGCTTGAGAGATGGTAATCTGAACCTTTGTGTCCCAATTTCTTCAAAAATTTACTTTGGTACGGGTTTTTACTACAACGTACCCTTTTAATCTCTTTATTCAAATTCAGAAACTTTTATGGAAGTATTTAAAATTCAAAATTTCGAAAAACCATTATTTTTCAAAAAAAATGAAAATTTTGATTTTTCGAGAAAACTCGGGTTTTCCCTAGGAAAACTCAGCCCTGCGTACTGGGCGCCATGAAATGTTAGGTAGGGGGTTGTTTAATCCAGGGCTGGTCGGTGTGAGTTTCTAGGGACCCATGCGGTCAGTTAACATTATACGTTGTAGCTATTCGTAACATTACTTTACTTTACATGAAATGACCGTCTTAAGTGTTCCTCTAGTTATTAATCCAAGCACATTACTTTATATACCCCCATGTGCCCTTTCAGCAAGAAATATGCAAATCACAGTATGCCAGCATTGCTCAATTCGGGATTTTCGGGGTTGTAGTATGTTCTCCCACTCTGTGACTTACACATTTTGGGATTAAATAGAGGATACACTGGCAAAAATAACAAGAAAATCAACTCCTATTTCAAAAACATTTAATTAAGCAAAATTATGGCGCTACAAACAATAAAACAAATAAACTACTGACCAAAATCCTTCTACTTGTTCCAAGTGAACAAGGAATAATATAAGAATTAAACAAATATTATATTAAAACACATGGTTTCCTTTAAAACCAACAATTCATAATTATTTTTACTTCCATAAAGTATCTATCTTAAAGTTCCATATAACTACGAGCTCCTTTGGCTCGATATTTTCCAATAATAATGGTGTCATTCTTTTTGTACACCTCAAATACTATTTTTATATTTTCTTATCATCAAAACAAATATATAATTACATTTAAAGTACATGTTAATTCTTTACTTAAATATTTGGGCACTTCACATGTTCTCAGCATTTATCATCTCTCTCAAGTTTTACAAATTCACCACAGTGATCGGGATAATACTTGTGTACTCCAGAGTTATAAAGATTACTTGACAAAGTCAAAAACTATGATTACTCCCGGAATCTAGTTACCTTCATTTAACTCGTGGAATCCTACTTCCATACAACATTACAATAGGGATTGTTATTTATTTATTTGTCTTATAAGACCATTATCACATAAGAAAACTACGATCTGAACTTGCAAGCGATAATTTCATCTACAAGGACCTCGGTTCAATTCCCGGGTCATTAACAACTTTTAAACACTCACGGTGTATTATTTACTTCTTACAGACGGCCTTCACCAACCCTCCTGCTATTAGGGTCTGCCCGTTACATTTGAGCGAGATTTATGACTGGTAGGGTGACTTCCAGTCTAGTCTACGGTTGGAGCTCTCCTCAATGCTTTTAAAACAAATCTTCCTTTCCTTTCAGTTCTATGGAGAGACCTGGCATTTAACTTCTCTTTTCACTTTCAACAATATTATTCAGCTCATAAACCACTTTCGTAACCTTGGCATTAATTAATTAAGAAAGGGCCTCATTGATTGGGAAGAGTAATACACATTCTACGACGAATAATTAGGGGCTTCAACAACAAGAGGAGTCTAGGTTCGACTCTCTGAACATGCCTCGGGAACCATTCCCACATTGGAGGACTTATACAAAATGCGATTTAGGGTCAGCCGTAGCCTACATGACCTACGCTCATAATACCATACATTTGCTCCCTTTTACATAATAACACACACATGGCCTCGTGATCTATGTCACTATTGGAGGACTTACAACATATCTCAATTCACCGCAATCAACTACCCCTCATAAGTAATTTACCAAGTACTTTTAAATTCTACGCATTCCTAGCGTGACATTTTATTTTAATTGCGCTCCATTGCGCCATACATTATTTTAAGCCTAGTGTCTTCCAAAGAACTGATAAATTCCATATTAACAATTGATACATATCTCAATTTTTCTATTAATCTTTTCCTTTGACAATAATCGCTCTATTTTTAAGAACATGCATTAACCTCATGTCTTATACTTTTATTAAGGCTCCAACGCTCTTATTTTCATATTATTCAATTTAACCTTTATTTATATTTCCTTTATATTATTATTATTATTATTAATACGCTTGCTTTTATAACATTCGTCAAATACACTGACATTTTATTCATACATTTCCTCTACAGGATTTATTCTTTCACATAATTATTTATAATTTCTCAAATTCTATTTTTGTTCAGACCGCGTTCCAATTCTGTAATTAGTTATTTAGAAACATCCCTTTTACTCAAAAACTCCGGTGGATTTGTACACAATCATTTCCCCGACACCAAAACATAATGAAAATCTTTACTCACATGTTTAAGGTCGTTTCTTGACCCTTCTCCTCGTGCGATGCGTCATTTTTGGCCCACTTTTTTTAAATTACTCCATCGTGTACAAATTCATTGCATGTACAGACATATCTTGACACATATTTAACACGTATACATTTAACACTAATAACATTTTAAATACACTGGTGTATCCGTTTAGAACACACAATAAAAACACTGAAAATATATTACTTTTAACACAAAATCTTGATATATTTACACTTCACGAATTTTGATCACTAGACCGCTATTAGGCCTATCACACGTGACCTCTTGATCTCCCGTCTCCAAGGGTGAAATTTAGTAATGTCGGCTTCCTATCCTCTCTGAATATGAAAGTCTCGAATCATCTACTTCCTCCCTGCAATAGCACTCCTTCGAATCCCGTTCTTGACGATCTGCTATTTCTCTGACACGAACGGCTCCCCTTTTAGATCCTATTTATTGATCTTAGCGAAAGTCTGTTCTGTTCACGGTCCCCTTGATAATCTATCGGTGACCTATGGATTTTTAGCAACTAATACTTCTCGAGTCTTAGTGCTTTTGAATAGTTCGTCTGCTTTCTTGAAACGATGTCTATAGTTTCCTGTCTTCTTCTTTGCTTATTCGGTTCTCGCACTTCTAATCTTCTAGAATACTCTGCGAACCTTATTTTCTCTGTCTTTCCCTGCTCGGGTTCTTTAAATTAGATAAACTGTTTATCTCGCTGTTCCAGTACTTCCGTACGTTATGATATTTTTGGTCGTTTACTTAAAGACCTATCGCCCTGAGTCCTAAGTTCGCAGCCTACTTTGACTGTATTTTATGAACTTTTCACTGTAAATTGTATACTGTCGGACCTAAATACTGTAACTAGGATTTTCCTAATTTTTAACACAGCGATACTGTAATATTACTTCTTTGCAACTCCTTTACGGATGCACGTAAATTATTGATACCGCGACGCACGTGGCTGTCGGATATTTTCTATGCGATGTGATACAGCGTTTTCCCCTCAAGGAGTACTGGAAAACTGCCTTCGATGTGTTTCAGCGTGACGCCCCCTCACGGACTATCGGAATTCGGTGTCTGATGTAGCACAGTGACGCGCCCTCAGGCCGTTTGATAACTGCATGATTGGCTTGGTGAGGCCTGGACTTTTATACTATTTAGTCACAAAAAGATAAAACTCTAGTCCTTTTCGTGACCAACTTTTGAAATAATTGTCGTACAATTATAAAAATTATATCTCCTGAAAGCTCGTCTTCTCAACGTCAAATGATCTCATTGCGCATAAGAATCGATCGTGGATTTTGGAGATATTAATTAATTTTTAGTCTTCAGCTGCGTGGGTGTTACTGTTCATTTTTAAAATCCCCACTCCTTTGGTATCTGAATCCCCAATGACGTATGCTGCGTTTGCATTTATTTCCTGTGCAATTATTACAAGCTTTTTCTTTACACAAAAATCTCTAATCCGAAATGATTCACAGTACAGTATTCATTTACTTATTTTTATTCTCGCAAATGGGTTAAATTTAATTATTCTTATTCTGGCACATCGGCGCTGTTGCCGTTTTCCTGCAAGCTAAGCTGGATTTCCGAGTCACGCTTCTCTGTCTTACAGTGAAAATTTTCCACTCGTTCTATTAATATCCATGACCCGCTCCCACTCAAGGAGTCAAGAGGCATGATCTCATCTCCTGAACGCCTGGTCCTGCGGCTTGCGTAACGTTATGCTAGAATTCTTGCTTGACATTTCTCTATGTTCCATTAGAGACTGTATGTATCTTTCCTTCCTTTCACAAATTACATGGATTCGACCCCTTTTGAGCCAATGGTACATGGGTTCAATACCTGGCATAATGTAGCCTAATAGAGAACTACAGTTGGCAGCCCTGGTGACTGAATATATTCTTAGTTCCATCTCTTAGGGTACAGAATACAAAATTTGGTTGAAGTCCAATGGATATCATGGACGTTACATGCAGTTAAAAGTTGGATCTTACAGCGCGCTTAAAATCATGTTGGCAACAATGACATAAATGTATTGGTCAGAAATGATCTGAAATAATATGATCTATTGTTGTGTCAATTTTGAATGAAATACATTAGTTAGTATAGAAGTTGCATGCATTTTAAAATTGGACCTATCAGCAGGCTTAGAATCTTGTTGGCAGCACTGACGTATATAAGTTACTCCAAATTAATATATAATGTCAGGTACTATACGTGTGCTAAGTTTGAAGCGATTGGCTTGCATACTTTCTGATATATTAACATTAGGGTAACAAAAATAGAGACTATTTATTAACAGTTCGCAGACCTGGTTACTCTTAAGAATCGGCATAGTCAGATATGTTATGGTACACATAGCACACACAAAATTTGGTTGAAATCCAAATGATAGTATAGAAGTTACATGTATTTAAAGTTGGACCTCTCAGCAGGCTTAGAATCATGTTGGTAGCACTGACGTATATAAGTTACTCCAAATTAATATAAAATGTCAGGTACTATACGTGTGCACAGTTTATAGCTGTCGTCTTGCATACTTTCTGATATATGGGTATTTGGATTTTAAAAAATTGAGAGCATTTATTAACAGTTGGCAGCCCTGGTGGCTCTTAGGAATATACGCAGTGATATATGTTTATGTACACATAGCACATACGAAATTTATTTGAAATCCAATTGATAGTGTAGAAGTTATATGCATTTAAAATTTGGCCCTATCCGCAGGCTTATAAACATTTTGGCAACACTGCCATGTATGGCCTCTTGGAAATTAAACTGAAATGTTATTATCTATACGTGTGCCAATTTTGAAATAGCTCCCATTCATACCTTCCAAGATATCCAACATGGAGCTCAGATTTCAATTGCGATTTTTCAGCAGTTGGTAGCACTGACATCATTTCCAAATATGGCCGTGAGATATTCAGGTTTAGATCTTTACTCCTACCAAATTTTGTTTCGATAGCTGCAGCCGTTTAGGAGTTGATGGGGTGGTGGGGGGGGCGGGGGGACACACACACAGCCATACAGACAGACAGAAGGAAAGACAGACAGACAGAAGCAAGCACAGACAGACAGACAGACAGACACACATTCGCCCGATCTCATAAGTCTACTTTTTCCTCATTTTTGCAAAATGTGAAAAGTAGGCTAAAAACGTTCATATTTAAATCGGTCATTTTCAGGTCATATTTTGTCTTTTGTATCATATTTCGTCATTTTTAATGTGCTTGCATATTTGGACTATTTTCTAGGTCTTAAACATCCGAGCACTAGTGATGTCTGTAGGCCTACTAATGTGCGACTTTGTAATTGAGGTAGTTAGTTATTGTTGTTCTACGGGGTGGAACTACGAGGTCATCTTCCCCTATAATTGAAGTAGTATTTGTCTGGAGCGTGGCGCTCTATTGAAGTGAAACTTGGGACTATTGGTGCAGCAGAAAAGAAGAGAATTGAAGCGTTTGAAATGTGGTGTTACAGGAGAATGATGATCAGAAGGGTAGATAAGGTTACGAATGAAGAGGTATTAAGACGAGTGGTAGAGGAGAGATGTTTCTGGCGGCTGCTAATGGAGAGAAGAGATGGGTTGGTAGGCACACATTAAGACACCCAGGAATAGCATACTTAGTTATGGAAGGAAGGGTCGAGGACAAGAACTGTAGGGGTAGACCAAGGTTAGAATATGTTAGACAGATTGCCTCAGATGTGGGGTGTGGTAGCTATGTAGAGATGAAACGATTAGCTGAAGACAGGGAGGCGTGGGGAGCTGTTTCAAACCAGTCATAACACTATTCCGGGCGACCCCGACCATGCCCTTCAAATTTTGTTACGTCTCACCAATCCAACATGGCGGCTGTGCGAAATATCTCACCAGCATTCAATATCTCCGAAACTATTCCCGATATCACCCTGGAATATTTTAAGGTGATAAAGAGAACTACTAGAATTTCACCCATGTGACTATTCAAAAACCAACATAGCGGCCACGCGAATTTGCGACTTTTAAATAGACTTTTCCCGCGATTTAATCAACCAACGCAATAAAACTTGGTACAGTTTATGTTTGTACACATTGTAATGCACCAACATCAAACTTCGTTCAATTGTTTACAGAACCACAAGATGGCGGATGTGCGAAATATTTCACCGACATTCTATATCTCTGAAACTATTAGCGGTATCACCCTGAAATTTTGTACGGAGATAAAGGGCACTACTGGAAGTTCATCTATAAGACTTTCAAAAACCGGTTAACTACAAAACGAGCATGGCGGCCAAGCGAATTAAAAATTTTAATAGACCTTTCTCGCGATTTAATGTTCCAAACGCAATGAAATCTGGTACAGGATATGTTTATACACATTGAAATGCACTGGTATCTAATTTAGTTCAATTGTTTACATAACCTCAAGATGGCGGCTGTGCGAATTTTAAAATTAAGTTGTTATTTCTTGTGTCGTGATCATGCGATCGATGTGAAAGTTTGAATAATGAACCTACGCAATAATTTTCCTTTAATGGTACATGACTCTATGGCCTATACATTTAACAATCCAACATGGCGACCATCCGAAATATTTAGACGGCTCTGAATATCTACGAATCTATTATAGCAATCAAACTGAATTTCCTTATTTTCATAGGGGCTATGAACATAAGTTCACCTATAGGACTTTCAATAACCTGGTGATCAGAAATCCAACATGGCGGCGACGCGAAGTATGAATATTCACATTGACATTTCTCGCAATTTAACCATCCTAGTGCAGTGAAACTTGGTACAGTAAATCCTTATACCAATGTTAAAACACTGGCATCTAATTTATTTCCATTGTTTCCATAACCACAAGATGGCAGCTGTGCGAAATTTTAAATTCTCCTTGTTACTTCTAGTGTCCTAATCATTCGATTGAAATTTGAATGCTAAACGTACACAATAATCTTCATGTAACAGTAACTCTAGGACCTACATATATAAAATCCAACATGGCGACCATCCGAAATATTTAGTTGGTTCTCAATATCTACGAATCTATTACAGCAATCAAACTGAAATTTTGTATGTTGCTAGTGGCAATTAACATAAGTAAGATATATGAAAATAGGCTGAATAGTTCTTCACGGAACTACTTGTTTTTTCGTCTCTAACATTTCTACGCCACAGGCTAAACACAAAGGATTGTAACGTCTATGTTACTTAGTGTAATATTTTATTATTACATGTCTCAATTGTCGATGTCGATAAACTTTATGGATTTCTAATTTACCGTGTCTCTTTGCTTTCGGACTTTATAACCATGAATTCGCAAAATATTATCAATAAAATTCTCTACTGTATTTGTGTTCGGTCGTTCAACCATTTATTGATTCTTAAAACGTTGTTGTCATATTTTACGCTGTTTGATGTCGACAATGGAATAATAATTAAAGTCTTTTAAGTTGTTAATGAAGTGAGTTAATACTGTAACTGTATAAAGAAGTCATGTAACTTTTCTCTTAGGTCAGAGTGTGATGAATGAAATAATTGTAACTCCCTGCCCTATCTAATTTTGTTGACCGACTGAAAGGCAATTCTGCTACAATGTAGCCCTACTGTATTTCAGCGAATGATGGCCAATTTCCACCGTCAAACTGAGTTATAACGTGAAATGTAAGGGATTAGATTTCTGTTTAATTATTTAGTAAATATTTTTAGTGGATGTTTCCTTTACTTTCCGTTCTTTTTCCTTTCATTTTTCCTTTCCTCTTTCCTTTTATCTTCCCTTTCTTTTTCCTATCCTTTCAATTCCTTTTCATTTCATTTTGCTTTTCTTTTCCTTTCCTCTTTTCTTTGATTTTTCCTTTCCTTTTTTATTTTCTCTTTCGTTTCTGTTTTCCTTTCCTTTTCCTTCCCTCTTCCCTTTATCTTTATTTATTCCCTTTTCCTTTCAATTCCTTTTCCTTTTATTTTATGTTCTTTTCCATTCCTTTTTCATTTCCTTACTCCTCTCTTTATTTATTTCCATTCCTTATTCCTCTCCTTTCCTCTTTCCTTCCCTTTTACCATTCCTTTTTCATTTTCTTATTCTTCTCTTTCTTTCCATTTCCTTTACTTAATCCTTTCCTTTTCCTTATTCCTTTCCTTTTCCTTTGCTCTTTCGTTTCGTTTCCTTTCCTCTCCTTTCCTCTTTCCTTTCATCTTCCCCTTCTTTTTCCTTTCCTTTCCTTTCAATTCCTTTTCCTTTCCTATTCCTTTTTCCTTCATTTACTTTTTCCTTGCATTTCCTCTTTCCTTTCAATTCCTTTTCCATTCATTTTGCTTTTCTTTTCCTTTCCTCTTTTCTTTGATTTTTCCTTTCCTTTTTTCTTTTCTCTTTCGTTTCTGTTTTCCTTTCTTTTTCCTTCCCTCTTCCCTTTTTCTTTATTCGTTGCCCCTTTCCTTTCAATTCCTTTTCCATTCCTCTTATCTTTGTTTTTTCCTTTCCTTTTTCCTTTCAATTCCATTTCCTTTACATTTTTCTTTCGTTTCCTCTTTTCTTTCCTCTCCTTTCCTTTTTCCTTCCTCTTTTCCATTCCTTTTTCATTTCCTTATTCCTTTCCTTTTCCTTTGTTTTTTCGTTCCCTTTCCTTATTCCTCTCATTTCCTCTTTCCTTCCCTTTTCCATTCCATTTTCATTTCCTTATTCTTCTCTTTCTTTCCATTTCCTTTCCTTATTCCTTTCATTTTTCCTTTCCTAATTCCTTTCCATTTCCTTATTCCTTTCCGTTTTCCTTTGCTTTTTCGTTTCCTTTCATTTCCATTTCATTTTCTCTCCTTTCCTCTCCTCTTCTTTTCTTTTCCTTCCTTTGCTTCCTTCGTTTGTTTGTTTATTTGTTTATCTAGTCTATACCACAGAGTGTACAGACGTGGCCAAATTATGAGAATTATAATAATATTTCTTAAATGCATTAAATTTTAACCGTAATTAAGAATGTAAGCTTTGTTTCCATAAATTTTATTTTAGTCTCAGATGAGGCTGAATTTTCCAAATTTTGAGTTACTTAATATTTTATGTAATTATTTCAAGCCAAAGGTATTCTTTCTACGCCGTTGTTGTGGGAAAAAATATCACATTTCTTGCTCCTTAATCTAAAAATAGAGGGTGTCTGAAAAAAATAGAATGACTATAAAATGATTATTATGAATATAGAGACAAGTTTAAGGGCTTCAATTATAGAGGAGACATGTAATTAAGACTCATGTTCGCAAATGTTTAAATTGATGAATGTCAGTGTTCAGACAAAGCTGATAACGCGAAGCAATGGATTCGCAAAAGTTACGACAAAGTTTATTTGGAATTTCGTGACAATGTCTTTCAATTAATTTCGTGTTGGAATGTAGGATTTCCAGCGCACTCACTTCATGATGCGATGGACGCTATCTTTTGAGATGCGTGTCTCTCAAGCCGTTTGTCATAGTGATTTCGGTGGGGATCGAGTGAGGGCTTCCTGCACCTGTTCTCATTTTCTAGGACTAATGGATGTCCGTGGTCGTCCAGAACGTTTTTTGTCGACGTTGTAAACGGTCCCATCTGCTTCAAATTTATCTCTGATGCGAGAAATGGTCCGGTGCGTTGGTGGCGGTTTGTCGAACTCCTGGACACTGACGGTGATTAATTTGAACATTTGCGAACATGAGTCTTTAATTACATGTCTCTTCTATAATTGAAGCCCTTAAACTTGTCTCTATGTTCATAAATAATCATTTTATAGCCATTCAAAGTGTTAGTAAATTTTTTAGACATCCTGTATTAATGTTCTGAAAACACTCGCACATATCACTGTCCAGAAAGAATCAAATTTATATGATATTTCAATAACTCAGCAATTACATGAAACACTGCAACATCACTTAAAATGCAAGAACGTCAGTAATTGTGAACAATTAAGTAGTAGGACCACCTCACCTCCTAATTTAATATATTTTGGTTCATTTTTAACGTTTATGGTTTAAACGTACTGTACGCCAAATATTAAAAAAAACATTTACTTTTCAGAAAAAAAAAGTGACAGTCAGTCTGAAAGACTAGACTTTGTATCATTTTAAATGCTACAAATGCTGAAAAATGCTAGAAAGGCTCTTGACAAGTTAGAAAATTATCTGCATAATACTTATCTTGCTTATCTTGTTTCAAATTACTCGCGAACGGCAAGTTCAAACCGAGGGCAAAGCAAGGTCAAGCGCGCGAGATGTCGTCACGCTCACCACAGCGCGCGGGGACCTGCCCCTTCCATCCAGTCTAAAAACACTTATAGTGGGCGATGTATTGAAGATAGAGATATGCTCTCGCAGACTTTATTGTAGAACTTTTCATGCTGACCAATTCTTACACTCATAGTATATTGATATGTTTAACGGTTTGCCCAGCGTAAGCTTAAGAAGCACACCGACGCCAGGTTTGTTTTCGACTTTTTCACTGAAATCGTTACTTCAAGGCTTCCTTTTGATCATACACAAATAATTTTCTACAGAATCTTTCCTCGAGATATCCTTTACAGAATGGTGAAAACCGCATCAAAAGACACGGTTAGTCAGTCTGAAAGACTGGACTTATATCATTTTAAATGCTAGCAGCCGAGTACCAAGAAGGCAGTGCGAGAACAGAGTTTCAAGGTTCTATTTTGTTTCTTCACAGCCTACTTGATTGTTCTCGCACTGCCTCGGCTGCTACATCGTACTATGACGTCACACACCTCAGTGCATTCTAGGTACATTTCGTCCCGTCACCGTAACGTAACGCCAGACCTCAGCGTAACGAGGAAGTCGAAATCCATCCAGTGATTCTCGAGATTACCCGTGACATCCAAGAATCGGGGATTTTCGTCTTATACTAACGAAGTAGAGATTGTCGGGGAACACATGCACCAAGCAGTACTATGACGTCACACACCTCAGTGCATTTGGATACATTTCGTCCCGTCACCGTAACATAACGCCAGACCCCAGCGTAACGACGAAGGCAACAAGATCATTTAAAATGATAAAAATGTCTACTGAGATGAAAATGAACCGTTATCAAACAGCTACATAATTAATTTCTCTGTTTGCGAAACTAATAGGCTATGGAACATTATTCTAATAATATGACCACACCTGTACTTACATAATGTTTACATAGAAATTAATAGTTGTGAAGTCAAGTATAGGCCTATAAAGTTCTCAGTTCCATAACATAACTTGTGTACTCTCCAATGTTCATCAATACAATAGAATCTGATAGTAAATACCACATACGTCAGCTTTTTTTTTTTCACTTTCTAGGCTAGCAGAATGGAAACTGTTTTTGAATTATTATTTTTTATTTTTTATGGATTTTAAGTGATTTTATTATATATTTGTTTGGAATTTTTGAGTTTGTTTTCACACATTATGGGATTGTTTTCTTTTAGGATTTTGACTAATTTTGTTTTTCGTGTTTTCTTTACTTTTTGAGCTTTTTAAAAATAATTTTGATTTTTATTTTTTTGTATTTTGACTAATTTTTGTTTTGTGGTTTTTAGATTTTTAGATTTTTCGTATTGCTTTTCCGTACTTTTAGAGCTTTTCTTGCCAAATTTTGCCTAATTTTGATTGTTTTTTTTTGGGTTTTATGGATTTTGACGAATTTTGATTACAAAAGTTTTGTGCTTTTCAGTCGGTCAACACGATTGTACCCACATGAGATGGGTTATTTCCTAATCCTGAAAAAAATACATGAGATTAATAAATAAACTTGGATGACCAGTTTCGATCGTCAAGCGATCAACATCTGATCAATTACGCATAGGCTATCCTGAGTGATTTGTGTCTCTTGGCTTCAGGATTTGCCTGACTAGCGGTGGACATTATGATGCTTGAAGCCATTTTTAAGTGTTGCGTTCGTAAACAATAGTGTATTTATTAATCTTATGTAATTGTTTTCAGTATTAGGGGATAGCCCATCTCATTTGCGTACAATCGTGTTGAAGGGGCAGATGACCCCGTAGTTCCGCCCTGTGAATCCTCAATAACTAAATATAAGGTGCGTTCAAAAAGTAACGAGCCGGAGGATACCTTTCCTGCACTCGTGTGGATGGCCTGGCCTTTTTTTTTGGGTGGTGGTGACCCTGAATGCTTCCACTGGAGGCTTTGACGTTTGGATTCTGGTTCGAAGTGATGACACCATGACTCATCTCCAGCCACCACTCGTGCCAAGAACCCATTCCCTTCCCTCGCATAGCGCTGCAGATGACCAAGACAGTGGGCCATTCGACATGCTTCCTGGTGTGGTTGAAGACTGTGGGGCACCCATTGGGCAAGTGCAGTCGTTCCTTCATGATGGTGTGCACTCTTCCGATGCTCAATCCGACCACGGCGGCTATGGCGTTCACTGTCACTCGGCGGTCCTGGGTAATGAGTGCATCAACCAGCTGGACGTTGTCATCGGTAATGCAGGGGATCGGCTAACGACACCTTGACCCTTGCAAGGGACATGCAGTGTTCGCCGTACACTTGTGACATTCGGCGATGAATGTCCGTTCCCCGTACTCCTTCCGCTGTCAGAAACCGAACAACACCTCTTTGCTCTTCGATTGACGCCTCCATGTCACTGTTTGCAATGCGACTGGCAGCGTTGGACGATTGATGCAAGCTGCTCCTCGCTTTGTATCGTCACGTGACGTGCACGCATGCCTTCTAGCGATGGGCTGTGCCCTCCACGCTCTGGTCGGAACCACACCTCGTTACACACGCCACGATTAGCCGATATTGTCACCTGTTTGCGAATTCCAGCCTCCGGCTCGTTACTTTTTGAACGCACCTTATAACTAGCAATCGTGTTGAACGACTGAAGAGCACCAAACTTTTGTTTAGTAAGGCAACACTGAAAAATGGCTTCAAACACCATAATAATTTTGATTATTTTGTGTTTTTTTATTTTTTCATTATTTTGACTAATTTGCTTTGTATTTTAGGACAGCCAAACACTGGTGGGGATTGGACAAATGGGAGGAGTGGTGGAAGCAGAAGTTTATCCCGTTTTCGTCACGCAGACGAGTTTTATTCTAGAGTTAAAATGAAAGATTTAAATGAATCCAAGTCTCCGTTACAGGACAATCATATACGGTATTCAAATGTGCTACAAGAAATATTTCACGAACCAGCATCGTAAATATTCACACATTTAACCGTTTCTGGGGCAGAATATTATTGAAGATCTTTTATTAGTATTTATTTTATGTTTCATGTTTCATTACCCTAATATTAATTATTATTCATTTTAATTTATGTTTTCTTCAACATTTTAATCTCCTTAAAGTTAAGATTATAAAATAATAGAATTTTAATTTTATACGCTTATTTACTAGCCTATTTTCAATTTTGAAAAAATAGGCTTATGAGATCACCTTTTGTCCGTGTGTGTGTGCGTGTGTGTGTGTGTGTGATTCGTGTGTGTGTCCCCCCCCCCCTAATAAAATCTAAACGGCAGGAGCGATTTCAATGAAACTCGGAAAGTTCATAGCACTATTCCCGGCGACCTCGACCTTGCCCTTCAAATTTTGTTACGACTCACCAATCCAACATGGCGGCTGTGCGAAATATTTCACCAGCATTCAATATCTCCGAAACTATTACCGATATTACCCTGACATTTTATATGGTGATAGAGGGAACTATTATAAGTTCACTTATGTGACTTTTGAAAACCTGGTAACTACAAAACCAACATGGAGGCCAAGCGAATTTGCGATTTTTAAATAGACGTTTCGCGTGATTTGACCAACCAAACGCAATGAAACTTGGTACAGTATATGTTTATATACATTGTAATGCACCGACATCTAACTTCGTTCAATTGTTTACATAATCACAAGATGGCGGATGTGCGAAAAATTTCCACGGCATTCTATATCTCTGAAACTATTAGCGGTACCTCCCTAAAATTTTGTACGGAGATAAAGGGCACTACTGGAAGTCCATCTATAAGACTTTCAAAAACCGGTTAACTACAAAACGAACATGGCGGCCAAGCGAATTTGAAAATTTTAAATAGAACTTTTCGCGATTTAATGTTCCAAGCGCATTGAAACCTGGTACAGGAAATATTTATACACATTGTAATCCACTGGTATCTAATTTAGTTCAATTGTTTACATAACCTCAAGATGGCGGCAGTGCGAATTTTAAAATTAAGTTTTTATTTCTTGTGATGTAGTCATGCGATCGAAGTGAAAGTTTGAATAATGAACCTACGCAATAATTTTCCTTTAATGGTACATGACTCTATGGCCTATACATTTAACAATCCAGCATGGCGACCATCCGAAATATTTAGACGATACTGAATATCTACGAATCTATTTTAGCAATAAAACTGCATTTTTTAATGTTCATAGGGGCTATGAACTTAAGTTCACCTATAGGACTTTAAATAACCTGGTGATCACAAATCCAACATGGCGATAACGCAAATTATAAATATTTACATGGACGTTTCTCGCAATTTAACCATCCGAGTGCAGTGAAACTTCGTACAGTAAATCCTTATACGAATGTTAATCCACTGGCATCTAATTTATTTCAATTGTTTCCATAACCTCAAGATGGCAGCTGTGAAACATTTTAAAATCTCCTTTTTTTTCTTGTGTCCTAATTATGCGATTGAAGTTTGAATATTACACGTTCACAATAATCTGCATGTAACAGCACATAACTCTAGGACCTACATATATAAAATCCAACATGGCGACCATCCGAAATATTTAGTCGGTTCTTAATATCTACGAATCTATTACAGCAATCAAACAGAAATTGTGTATGTTGATAGAGGCAATTAACATAAGTAGGATATATGAAAATAGGCTGTATAGTTCTTCACGGAACTACTTGTTTTTAATTATAATGTCATTATCATTTCTGAACTTTTTAATTTTAATTGTTGCATCCTAATTTTAATTAATATTTTTTATTTTCTTAAATATTTTAATGTTCTAAAGATTAAGGGTAAAAGGTATTATAATTTAAATTTTTATGAGCTTATTTGTTTTAATTATAATTTTATTAGGCCTTCTATTCTTAAAATCTTTTAATTTTAATGATTTTTATTTAAAAAAAGTGACAGTCAGTCTGAAAGACTAGACTTTGTATCATTTTAAGTGCTACAAATGCTGAAAAATGCTAGAAAGGCTGGAGGTTTCTCGCTTCGCTCGAAGCCAAAGACTCTTGGCATGTTAGAAAATTATCTGCATAATATTTATCTTGCTCATCTTGTTTCAAATTACCCGCGAACAGCAAGTGCAAACCAAGGGCAAAGCAAGGTCTAGCGCGCGGGATGCCGTCACGCTCACCAAAGCGCGCGGGGTCATGCTCCTTCCATCCAGTCTAAAAACACTTATAGTGGGCGATGTATTGAAGATAGAAATATGCTCTCGCGGACTTTCTTGTAGAACTTTTCATGCTGACTAATTCTTACGCTCATAGTATATTGATATTTTTAACGGTTTGCCCAGCGTAAGCTTAAGAAGCGCACGGACGCCAAGTTTGTTTTCGACTTTTTCACTGAAATCGTTACTGCTTGTCTTCCTTTGATCATACATAAATTATTTTCTACAGAATCTTTCCTCGATATATCCTTCACAGAATGGTGAAAACTGCATCAAAATCCATCCAGTGGCTCTCTAGATTACCTGTGACATCCAAGAATCGGGGATTATTGTCTTATACTAACGAAGTAGAGATTGTCGGGGAACACTGCAGCAAGCGGTACTATGATGTCACACACCTCAGTGCAAATGGGTACATTTCGTCCCGTCACCGTAACGTAACGCCAGACCCCAGCGTAACGACGAGGTCGACAAGATCATTTAAAATGATAAAATGTTTCATGCACTTTATGTGAAGGAGATAAAGAGATAATATTTGGCTTTCAGTAATATTAACACTTCCAAAATAATATTTGTTGGTACAGAATATGACTGGAGGATTCAACAATCAGCATCATAGACAATATAAATTGTCCTTACAGTAGGTGGTTAATATAGACCACTAACCTATAAAGAGTTCAATTTAAAACGCTTTTATCTTATTTTATTTTCTGTTTGACAATAGTCATTTATTTATTTAATCGTCTGGTGAGTTCAAAAAGGAATTCATAAGTCCAGGTTCAAGTTCTTCAACCACACAACAGCACTTTCTGAATGATGAAACAGGTCCCTGGGGCTTCCGGAGTAGCCATGTAGATGGCAGCGCAGGATGACATGGTCCATGATCTTCAAATCCATTCATTTTCCGAGTTGGATTTATCTCATGAGCATTAGTACCAGATGTTGAATTTGACCACTCTTCCTGCCAGCTCCGGTTTAGGTTAAAATTGTCCCTCAAGAGTCGGCCGACCAATACACTTGCTGGTCTCCTAGATCGAAGTCATTGTGGCGATGTGTAACAAAATTCCTGATGAACTCGTAATGAGGGAGATGACCGGATATTCTTTGCTTCTCTCAGAAGAGCTTCCTTTCTCCTCAGGTGGGGTGGTGGGATATGACTAAGAATGGGTAACCAGTGGCGAGGGGTGGACTTTACAGTACCAGTTACGCAGCACATAGTTTAATTTAGCGTAGTATCCACTTGATGCACATGTGCAATTTCCAGCCATACATGGGCACAGTATTCCGCTGCATAGTAGACAAAACTAATACCCGTTATTCGTAAGCAGTCAGCCGAGGCTCTCCATGAACTACCACAGAGCTTGTGTAGGATGTTATTTCTTGTAGTGATTTTATGAGAGAGCTTGGTGAGATGTTCTTTGTAGCTCAGAGTTCTGTCCAGGGTAACTCCTAGATATTTCGGAAAAGGATTGTACTTTAGTTTATCACCAAGGAATAAAACAGATGGCTCGTAGTTTGCGAGTTGGTTGCTAAGATGGAAACATGAAACCTCAGTCTGAGAAGCGCTTGGGATCAATCGCCAAGACTTGAAGAATGTAGCCATTTTGTCCAAGTCGGCTGAAAGAATGCCTTCTCCTTCCTCAAAATTTCTGCTTTGAGCTACCAGTGCAAAACGGCCACTGTTGGAAGATTCCTGTCCAAAAATTTAAAATGTCACCATTTCTTCTGTTGCGAGTATGTTTTAGCCTACTTTCGATTTTTGCAAAAAATGAAAGTAGACTTATGAGATCAACACAGGGAGAAAAAAAAGCGTGTGAGTCTGTGTGTGTGTGTGTGTGTGAGTGTGTGTACTCGGAACGTCTGTCACCCTCCCCCTATCAATTCGAACACGGTGAACGCAAATTGAACGAAATTTGGTACAAAGGTAGCACTAGCAAAGGGCACCTCAGTGTCATGTTTTATATCGCCGCCATCTTGACGGAAACGTAATGGCGGCCACACAAATGTTCAAAGCTTAAATCAAATTACGACTAACCTAATCATCCGATCTCTACCAAATTTGGCAACAACATACCCTTATGGAGGGAGCATCCTTTGACCTAACTAATAGGTCATTAGCCTAATATTTTGCGGATGGCGGCCATCTTTGTGTGAAAATCGATTCCCCCTATTAATTCGAACACGGTGAAACCGAATGGAACGAAATTTGGTACAGACGTAGCACTAGCAGAGCACCTAAGTGTCATGTTTCATATCACCGCCATCTTGACGGAAACGTAATCGCGGCTACCCAAATGTTAAAAGCTAAAATATAATTACGACCAACCTAATAATCTTGTCTCTACCAAATTTTGCAACAACATATCTTTATGTGGGAAGCATATTCTGACCAAACTGCAAGATAATCAGCCCAATAATTTGCAGATGGTGGCCAAGTATGTGTGCAAATCGATTCCCCCTATCAATTAAAACACGGTGAAACCGAATTGAACGAAATTTGGTACATAGGTAGCACTAGCAAAGGGCAACTCAGTGTCATGTTTTATATCGTCGCCATCTTGACGGAAACGTAATGGCAGCCCCCAAATGTTAAAAGTTTAAATCAAATTACGACCAACCTAATCATCTGATCACTACCAAGTTTTGCATCAACATACCTTTTTGTGGGAAGCATCGTTTGACTGATCTACAAGGTCATCAACCTAATAGTTTGCAGATAGCGGCCATGTATGTGTGCAAATCGATTCACCGTATCAATTCAAACACGGTGAAACCGAATTGAATGAAATTTTGTACAGAGGTAGCACTATCAAAGGACCCCCAATATTCATGTTTAATATCCGTATAACACGTTGTATTTCAACAAGCTACTACAACCAACATTCAATTGTCTACTCCTTGAAAAGGACAAAGAGTTAGAACAATACTCATGGATTTAGGAGAAAGTAGGCTATATGTTCTTTACTGAACATCTTGTTTAAATTTTATTAATTAGCCTAGTCATAATAAAAAAAATGAGTCAAAATTATTAATTTCCAGCCGCGTTAGCTCAATTGCCGGCCAAGACTGATCCGGCTAGGATGCCACAAAGACACTTTCTCTTCTTCAGGGTACAAGAAATCTATACGTTGTTGAAGATTCTGTGAACCAATTAACAATAAAGAATTTGGTTTTATTCAGCATTACTATAATAATATGGACACGTGTGGAATTACTTTTCCTTTTAAGGAACTGACAGGATTTTTTTTTTTTTAGAATTCACACTACAGAAAAGGAGCTTTGCTAATGCAAAATGCGGCACGTTTTGTATTGATCACAAGGAGAGACTGGACTCCCTAAAGTACGAACAATGTTAAATTACCAACTTTAAAGTACACTTTCCTCAGAGACTGTCCATTCTATATGAATAAAACATTTTAGGCCTGTTTAATGCTTATTTTTGTGGCTCGCAACATTTTTAGGAGTCTCAAATTGAAAATAATAGCCGCTGTCAGCGCCGGGATTTCAACCTATGACCTCCGTACTAGCTGCAGCTGCCCGAACGGTTATGGTGCACGATTTAACGAGTACGACTACGCTGCGGTAAAAAAAATTCACAAAAGATAAATAATTTAATTATTTCATAGAGTCTTCTCATGTGTTGTTGATTAGTTTAGGGGCTTTGCGACATCGTGGCCGTGTAGCCCCGTATACTTCGGTGTATGTGGAATTTATCTGATAACCTGTGTTATTTTCATGACTGCATTAATGTGTGTATTTGTAATTCAGGTGAGGATTCAGAAGGAGGCAGCCGTGGCCATAAGTTTGAAACGATCTCGGCATTTGTCTGTATAGAAGTGGCGAAACCACGTAAAACCACTTCCAGGATATCTGAGGTGGGAATCGAACCCACCTCTTCTCAGTTTTACGGCATGAGGCTGAGTGTACCTCGTTCCAACCCTCGGACTAGAATTAAATTTCTTGGCCGAGCCGGGAATCGAACCTGAACCTTTGGGGGTGACAGTCAAGCATACTAGCCGCTACACCACAAGGGATCTCGTTGTTGTTGTCAATTCGTTTCAGGAACTTCAGACATATTATGTCATCAGCCCCGTGAACTCGGAGCTGTATTGTATTTGTCACTTAATTATGTTTCTGTAACGTAATGAATATGATGATTACGTTGGTGTGAAATTTGTTAATCCAAGGAAATTAAGATATAGACGATGCGTCTTATATGATGAGGAAATTAATTGAGGAATATCAAACGTGGGGACTAATATCAATTACAACAAGATGTTCAGTAAATAACATATAGCCTACTTTCTCCTAAATGCATGGGTATTGTTAGAACTCTATGTCCCTTTCAAGGAGTATAATTGAATGTTGGTTGTAGTATCTTCTTGAAATACAACGTGTTATACGGATATTCAACATGAATATGAGGTGCCCTTTGCTAGTGCTACCTCTGTACAAAATGTCATTCAATTCGGTTTCACCGTATTTGAATTGATATTTTGAATCAATTTTCACACATAGCCTACATGGCCGCTATCTGCAAACTATTGGGCTTATGACCTTGTCGTTTGTTCAAAGGATGCTTATTACATAAAGGTATATTGTTGCAAAATTTAGTAGAGATCAGGAGATTAGGTTGGTCGTAATTTGACTTAATCTTTCACCATTTGGGTGGCCGCCATTATGTTTTCGTCAAGATGGCGGTGATATGAAACATGATACTGAGGTGCCCTTTGCTAGTACTACATCTGTACCAAATTTCGTTCAATTCGGTTTCGCCGTGTTTGAATAGATAGGGGGAATCGATTTGCACACAAACATGGCCGCCATCCTCAAATTATTGGGTTGATAACCTTGTAGTTTGGTCAAAAGATTTTTCATACACAAGGGTATAATGTTTCAAAAATTGGTAGAGATCAGGTGATTAGGTTGGTCGTAATTTGATTTAAGCTTTTAACATTTGGATGGCCGCCATTACGTTTCCGTCAAGATGGCGGCGATATAAAACATGACAATGTGGTGCCCTTTGCTAGTGCTACCTCTGTACCAAATTTCGTTCAATTCGGTTTCACCGTGTTCATTCAGAGTACACTCACTCACACACACACACATACAGACTCACACACAGACACACAATGTTTCGCCCTGTGTTGATCTCATACGTCTTCTTTCAATTTTTGCAAACATCGAAAGTAGGCTAAAACGGAATACCTTGCATTAGAGAATAATGGTAGTGAGAAACTACAGATCAGAAATGCAGAAATTCGAACAGTCACTAAATTTAAATATTTGGGTTCAATAATAGAAGCTGGGGGAACAATCTGAAGTTCATCTGAAATTGAGAAAAGAGTAAGTGAGGCTAGGAGAACAAATGGAGCTTTAAATTCCGTGTTATGGAGCAGAAATATTGTCAACAAAATTAGGAAACTTACTGTATCTACAGTTCATTGGTACAAAGTATTTTGTTACATGGAGCAGAAACTCGGACGTTAAACAGACAGCAAACAAACTTATTATTAGTAACAGAGATGGATTATTGGAGGAGGGCGGCAAGAAAATCAAGATTAGATAAAATTAGAAATACGAGAATCAGAGAAATTACGCTGGACATAATCTAGTCAAGACAGAATGCTTCAAGTACCTTGGATCTCGTCTTCAGAGTGATGGCAACTTCAATAATGAAGTAAGAGCCAGGGTAAACGCAACCTGGTTGCGGTGGAAGGAGGTCATGGGTGTGCTTTGCGACAAAAAAAAAATGCCACTTCGTCTCAAATCAAAGATATATCGGACAGTGGTACGGCCAGTTGCGCTGTACGGAGTTGAATGTCGACCATCCGACAAAATTTCAGAACGTTGCCTGCACAACATGGAAATGAGAATGCTCAGTTGTACAATGGGCATCTCCCTCATTGACCATGTCAGAAACGATACAATCCGGGAGCAAATGGATGTCGCCCCAATTGTGGACAAGATGAGGGAGAGACGGCTCCGATGGAATGGCCATGCCATGCGTTCAGCGCCTGATACTGTTACTAACACTGTCCTTCATTTTGAGGTTGAAGGCCTGCGCCCCAGAGGACGACCGAAGCTGCGTTGGCAAGACACAATAAATGGAGACTTGAAGGTTACCGGCCTAAATCCAGCTGACGCACGAAACCGGACAAAATGGATGTCAATGACCAAAAAAAGCAGACCCTGTACCAGCGGGACAACGCTAGGAAGAAGAAGAATAAGAAGAAAATAAATGTTCTAGAAATGGTTGAAGAAAGAAGATTACAATGGCTTGGACATGTGAAAAGGATGCAGAATAGTAGAATTCCAAATTCAATGTTACATTGACAAGCTGAAGGCAAACGAAAACGGGGTAAACCAAGAGAACAATGGATGGATGGTGTAAAGAGAAGCATGGCTACCAGAGGCTTAACTGAGGAAGATGCTGAAGACCGAAATGTGTGGAGGGGTAGAGTATTTTTGGGTTGAAGGAAAACTATTTTATTGTAGAATATCTAGGTTGGCAACACCTCACATAAACACATCGCGATCACTCCCCACAGCACGTAGGGACAGGGGGGGAAGGCAGGGAAAAAACCAGTCGTTAAGATAACCACCGCAGTCGACCGCACAGCGAGTTCAAGTGAGCACGGAAACTGCGAATAGCTGTAGTACGGAAGACAATCAGATAAGTAGTTAGCCTAAAATTTTATAGTTTAACCATAGTTTACAACCATATAATCTCTCTAAAGTACAATCTCCGGATAGCCATCACCATTTAGCATTTCACCTAACATATATACTGCATTTAGCATACACTGACAGTTGCAGTACCAATACTGCAACTAAATAATTGTACATATTGTAAATATTTTCACCTGTATTTCAAACATAGATTTTATAGCCTAAGTGTATTGGATCTGATGATGATCGCTTGACGATCGAAACTGGTCATCCTAGTGTTTTATTAATCTCATGTAATTTATTTCAGGATTAGGGCATAACCCATCTCTTTTGGGTACATTCGTGTTGACCGACTGAAAAGCACTAAACTCTTGTAGAATATTACTAATAAAGAAGAAGATAAGTTATAAACTTAATCGACGTAACCATAAAGCATATTATTTTCACGTAAACATAAGTCATCCCAAACTCAAATGTTCAATGCACTAATGCATCAAGTCCAGATCATTGATATTTACCACATCGAGCTGTTTTTCTTATCGAGAGATATATCATTCCTCATTACTCAAAAATTGTAACAGATATGTTTCTTTAGTCTGGTTGGTTGGTTGATTCCTCAATTTAGGGGCTGCGACAACGCGGTCATGTAGCCCCGTTTACTTTGTGTGTGTGTAGAATCTGACTGATGACCGGTGTTAATTACGATGGCTGTATTAGTGTGTGTTATCTGTTTTAATTTAAGTAATAATAATATCGTGTGGCCTCGGGTGCCGTGTGCAAGCTTTGTTAATTGACATCCAGAGGGCAGCTTGCGTGTCGAATTTAATGCTCCTTGTAGCGCTATGAATGTCAAGGAGGTTAGATAGCCTATCTAAGCTCCTTGGCGCTATACCGCTTTCTAGTAGAGAAATGAGGAACTTTATGTTGGCGGAAAATCCTGAAATTAATTTTGCCATTATGAACACGGCCTACTGAATTCAAATGGGTTCTTTAACATGCCAACAACGTATGACATCTGTATCGTGTTTTTTGTCGCCTTTCAAAAATCACTTACCATGGCCAGGAGCGAACATGCAATCTTGAGATTGGTAGTCCGACACTATAACCACACACACACCGTGGCAAGCTTTAATTCAAGTAAGGACTGCAGACGATAATTTTCAAGTAGTTCCTACTTTCGCTACCAAATGCTACCGTCTACGACACCTAGCTGTGAACTTGGCTAGTACTAGATACCCTCCCGACCAGCCCCTGGTGAGGAACGTTGGAACTTAGCATTAATCAAACCTAACCTATTAATTTTTACGTACAGAATATCCTTCCAATATCCCTTTCCTGACCCATCCGGAAAAGAAAAGTACATGTCCATTAGGCAGCTTCGGTGGTGTAGTCGGTAACATGCTGAGCTTCTATACCCAAAATCGCGGGTTCAAACCTGGCCGAAGCCGTCGGATTTTTTAAGAGCGTTAAAAATCCCTCAGTATGTCTTCCTTCAGAGGGGAAGTAAAGCCGGCGGTCCCATGTCATGGATTTATGGCATGTTACAGAACCTTCCACTAATTGCACCTGTGTGAATCTAAATTATAGTTTAAACATTTGACAGACGCTCTTAGGTTCCTACGTTCCTCGCCAGGAGCCGACTGAGGTGGCGTCTAGTAACCAAGTTCTGAACTAGTAGTCGTTGACGGTGGCGTTTGGTGGCAAAAGTAGAAACTACTTGAAAAAATTCAAAGTCTGCAGTCCTTACTTGAATTGAAAAGAGAAACACACACTAATACAGCCACCACAAATAACACCGGTTATCAGACAGATTCTACACACATCCTAAGTACACGGGGATACATGACTGCGTTGTCGCAGCCCCTAAACTAAGGAACCAACCAACCTACATGGCCATTGGCTGCACTGATAAAATAAAATTTTGCTTAACACAAGTTTAGTCAATGTAAGGTTCTTTTACATGCCATAAATCTATGACATGGGTCCTCGGGATTTACTTTCCCTCAAAAGGAAGGCATACTGAGGAAATTTTAACGCTCTTCAAAAATCCGATGACTTCGGCCGGGTTTGAACCCGTGACCTTGGGCATAGAAGCTCAGCATGCTAGCAACTATGCCACCGAATCCGCCTAATGGCCATGTACTTTTAGTATATGTTTAACAATTTATATAGTTAATATATTTAGGAATAGTTTTGAAATCAGACTTTTTTATAACATTTTTGTATCAAACTTGCAACTTCATTTCGTATTAATTGCTTTTCGCTGACGATGGTCATAATGTGACCGAAACTGGTACATTGAATTTTAAGAATAATCATTTTATTGGCATAACTATATTTTTATTTTCATGTGCTTTTACATTTTAATTTATTTTAATTATTATTATAATTCTTTTGTTTTTGTTTATTTATTTTTTAGTCGTTTTATCCTCCAGGTTGGTGGAACCCACGGACTCAGCGAGGGAACTCACCACTACCGCCTCTACAGGCAGTGTCCCAGAGCTGGGAACATCGAATCGGAAGGGATACAATTGGTGAGGTGGGATTGGCGGCCTCACCTGCAAAGCGAACAGGGGCCTCATGAGGGAAGGTAAGGGGTGGTGAGGATGGATAGGCAAGGAAAAGGGAAGGAGGTGGCCGTGGCCTTGAAGAAGGTACCATCCCGGCATTTGCCCGATGACGAAGTGGGAAACCACGGAAAACCACTTCGAGGATGGCTGAGGGGGAATCGAACCCCCTCTACTCAGGTGGGCCACCCGAGGCTGAGTAGACCCCGTTCCAGTCCTCGTACCACTTTTCAAATTTCGTGGCAGAGCCGGGAATCGAACCCAGGACCTCCGGGGCGGCAGATAACCATGCTGACCGCTACGCTACGGAGGCGACTATTATTATAATAATATTAATAATGTTATTGGTGTTTCTCTAATTTTAATGTTTATATATTAATTTTTAATTTTCAATTTATGTTCTTATAGATTTCATTTTGATATTTTTTATTGAATTAATTAACTAATTTCGAATTGATTTTTACAATTATTTTCATAAATTTTTAGTTATGTTCATTATTTTAATTTGTTTATTTATTTTTTATTTTATTTTCATGATTTTTATTTCTATATTTATATTTTATTTTTACACTATAATTGTTAATGGTTTTAGTTTTAGTTTTATTTTATTTTATCCAACTCATTAAGTCAAGTACATGAAATGAAAATCCACAGCCTGCTTCCAGTCTCCGACCGGGTCAGGAATGGAATGAATAAAGTCCCCATCTAGCGGCGAGGATATGAACTGTGCCGGCTGCCGAGGCCTGACGCACTCCTCTGGGGCAATGATTAAATGAATGACAGATGAAATGAAATGATAGTGGAGAGTGTTGCTGGAATGAAATTTTGACAGGGAAAACCGGAGTACCCGGAGAAAAACCTGTCTGCCTCCGTTTTGTCCAGCACAGATCTCACATGGATTGACCGGGATTTGAACCACGGACTCAGCGGTGAGAGGCCAGCGTGCTGCCGCCTAAGCCACGGAGGCTGTACGTCAAGTACATACGTAAGTATATTTAATTTTTATAAATACTAGCACTTCGGCATGAAAATCCTCCGAAATTTGACTTAAAGATTCAACTGTCAGCATCTTTGAAAGCATAAACTGTCCTTATCCCATAAAGGGTTAAGGTTTCATTTTCCTAATTTATTAAAGTTTGTCAATATGAATTTTTAGCCTACTTTTCACATTTTGCAAAAATGAGGAAAAAGTAGTCTTATGAGATCGGGCAAATGTGTGTGTGTCTGTCTGTCTGTCTGTCTGTCCTTCTGTCTGTCTGTCTAGCTGTGTGTGTGTCCCCCCCTATCAACTCCTAAACGGCTGCAGCAATCAAAACCAAATTTAGTATGAGTAAAGATGTGCGCCGGAATAGCTCACGTCAATATTTGAAAATGATGTCAGTGCTACCAACTGCTGAAAAAACGCACTAGAAATTTGAGCTCCATGTTGGATATCCTGCAAGGTATGCATAGGAGCTATTCAAAAATTGGCACACATGTAGATAATACTATTTCAGATTAATTTCCAGGAGGCCAACCATGACAGTGTTGCCAAAATAATTTTAAGCCTTCTGATAGGTCCAATGTTTAAATGCATATAACTTCTACACTATCAACTGGATTTCAACCAAATTTTGTATGTAATATCTGTACATAAACAGATATAACTGAGCGTATTCTTAGGAGCCACCAGGGCTGCCAACTGTTAATAATTGCTCTCTCTCTATTTTTTTTATCCAAATACCAATATATCAGAATGTGTGCAAGCCGACAGCTTTAAACTATGCACACGTATAGTACCTGACATGTTTGATTAATTTTGGAGTAACTTATATACGTCAGTTCTACCAACATGATTCTAAGCCTGCTGATAGGGCCAATTATTAAATACATGTAACTTCTATACTATCAGTAGGATTTCATCCAAATTTCGCATGTGCTATGTGTAACATATCAGATATGACTATAAGTATTCTTCAGTGCAATCAGGGCTGCCAACTGTTAATAAATGCTGTCTATATTTTTTACCCTAATATCAATATATCAGAAAGTATGCAAGCCAACAGCTCTATACTTTGCTCACGTATAGCACCTGACATTCTAGATTAATTTGGAGTAATTAATACAAGGCAGTGCTGACAACATGATTCTATGCCTGCTGATATGTCCAATTTTAAAATACATGTAACTTCTATACTAACAAATGGATTTCATCCAAAATTGGCACAACAAGATATCATAATATTTCAGATTATTTCTGACCAGCACACGCATGGTATTGTTGGCAACATGCTTTTACGCCTGCTGATAGATCCAGTGTCTAACTGCATGTAACGTCCATTGGACTTCAACCAAATTTTGTATTCTGTACCTTAAGAGATGGAACTAAGAATATATTCAGTCACCAGGGCTGCCAACTGTAGTGCTCTATTAGGCTACATTATACCAGGTATATTTTGAACTAATTAGATATTTCGATATTACCAACTTAATTTCGTCATTATTCTAGATAGGTTCATATTCTTTAGAATAATCATTGGCATGAAAAGTAGGCTGTATAGTTCTTAACGGAACTTCTTGTTTGGATAGATATAGTCATCTTCATGTCTCTTCTGTGTTGACCGTATTAGTGTGAGTGTGTGTGTGTAGCTGTAATTATTATTAGGATTGGAGATGGGGGTAGTTGCCCTGTGTCTTGAGATAAGGTAATATCACTGCTTTCTTCTGGAGGGATCGTAGAAAAACCGTACCGTACTCTGGATAGTAACTGTCTGCACCGGGATTGGAACTTCCGACCTCCAGACGTCGCAGTCGTGATAAGCGATTGTACGCGCACTGCTACGCTGTAAGGTTTTTGTTTGCAACTTGTATTGGTCTGCTCATCCGCTAGCACAGAAGTTTAAAACTATAAAAGTTTCTTATAATCAATCCGTCAACTATTGGTACAGGTTCCTGTTATTATATGAAGTCGAAGAAATGTGTCCATATCCCACCAGTTATGAGCATCTGGGTGGTGGTAGAGAAAGAGGAGAAGTGGGAGGAGGAGTAGGAGGAGGAGAAGGAGGAGGGGGGAATATTATGTGTCAGACTAAAAAAAAAACTGTAGAGAGAATGACTATAGAAATCCGACAAATTAATCAAGGTGAAGAATAAAATATTATACATGATTGATCCACAAAATATGTTAATTTTAACTATCAAACGCTTTGTTTTAATTCTATGAATGAAAACAAATTGTCGACAATAAAGTAGTCCATCCGAAGCGGATAAATGTACAGAAACTTACTGTACTTTATGTGGCGATGCCTATTAAAACGTGTTGGCCGATAGTCTATAAGAACTGGCTGATAGAGATTATAAGTAGCGGGACATCTTTTAGTATCGATCAGTTCGTGCAGATCAGCAGCATGGAGATGTACAGTCTCACTCTAGTATTCCTCTTGCAGGTATAATTATTATTATTATTATTATTATTATCACAAAATATTTGTATCACGAATATTATTATCATTTTTATTATATCATTTTTCCCTTATGGACAGTGTTTGAACTTAAATATGACCCAATTTTCACTTCTTCTCTTCCCAAAATCTCTTCATTCTTTGACTGTGCTCCTGTTTCCGTTGTTCTGTCCACAATGTTCTTGTCTTCATCTTTTCATTTGTTCAACATTCTGTATTATTAATTTTGTTTCTGAATTCTCCTCTGTCTCCAATCATTTGAATTCTTTCTATCTTCGTTTTGCCCACTAAGGGAGAGCGTTTGAACTTGTTGACTTGGGTTGATGGTGTTGTCCTCTTCTTCTCCTCCCAAAATCTCCTCATGAACACACTATTCCCCTTCTTACGCTTTTCCGTCCATTTTTTCCAGTGGTCTCTTTAGCTTTTTCGGTGAAAGAGTGATTTGTTACTAGAGTTCCAAAAGTCTTGCGATTCAAGATGATATTTTCTGTAATATTTATTTCTTTTAAGTTATAATTATTTTTATTATTATTACCTCAATTGAGAATTCATTTTTACATCTTATTCAGCACTGTTTATTTTTTTCTATTACGTAGCTTATATTTTACAACTTGGACGATACTGTTATATTCGACAAGTTTTATGATGAATCAACATAAGACGCTGAGCAATGCTTGTTTTTAAATTGAATTATAAATGTTAAAGAATTCATTGCTCACATAAATTGTTCTAAATTACATTATTTGAACAAAATTTTGATGCTTTTCAGTCGGTCAACACGATTGTACCCAAATGAGATGGGTTATTCCCTAATCTTGAAAAAAATTACATGAGATTAATATATACATGTATTTTTTTAGAATTAGGGAATAATCCATCTCAATCGTACAATCGTGTTGACCTACTCAAAAGCACCAAACTTTTTTTTTACTCAGGCAACACTGAAAAATAACTTCAAACACCATAATGTTACATTATTTGAATGTCAATCCCTAAGTTTCTTCGGTAGAGTACAAACAATATCAGAAATCAATAATAAAATCTCTCCCAAATTATTATTCTCTGCGATAATTGAATTAAATCGAATCACACTACCTACACAATTTTCTTTCTGTTTCTGACTTTGGCCAACTGTGCACCGTATGGAACATAAGGCTTTCTGGTCATTTTTTTTTCTTATTTTCTTCCCAGAACATCTTCATTCTTTCACTTCTAATCATTCTCTGCTCCTCTGTTGTGATGGTTTTTCTATGAACGTCTTGATATTGTCAACTCGGCTTCGAAACGTTTTCCTATCGTGAATGACAAGTTCAGTTAGTCCAACTTCAATGGCGTCTCTTTTAACCTCTTCTACCCATTTTGTGGTAGTTTTCAACCCTGTGATGTATTTCTTTGTCAGCCGGTTCCCGTCCATTCTCATCAAATGCCCGTAAAATGTTAGCCTTCTTTTACGCATTGTGACCACAATGGTTTCGGTCTGCATATACAGATCGTCATTTTTCCTTTTTTTTCATGTTCCGTCATCATCTTTTCGGGGTCCGAGAAATTTCCTCAGGATCCTCCTTTCCTTTATCTCAAGTTCCTTCAGCTCCCCATTTTTTTTTGTTCAGGGTTAGACACTCGGAAGCATACCACTGTACTGCAATGTCTGAATTTGGCTTTGTATAATATAGCTCGTTTGTTATACCCAATTTATGAGACTTGGCATAAAAATTATCCATTTTGAAACTGAAATGCGACACACAGAATTCTGAAATGACTGCTTTTTCTCATTGTGACAGATTATTATTTAACAGAAATCCTTTTAATTAATTAAAATGCTCAGCCAATTAATGCAATTTCTATTCAAATTAGTACTCGTTTCGATCCAACAATGGGACTTTCTTCAGCAAATTAGAATCAAACCTTAAGAAGCTAATCTAATAAAACTAAGTGTTGAAACACGAAATTAACTAAAATATATACAGGATGAAATGAATAAACTAGGAAACAATGAATAAGAACGATGAAAATAAAAACTAAATCAATTACAATAATAAATATCTAAAATATTTTGGATAAGTATTCTTGTAAGATGTAAAATAATAGAATCAATTTGAAATAAAATAAAATGTATATTCTTACAAATAATTTGCTTAAATAAAGGTTTTAAATATTTAAATATAATTTTCAAAAACACTCTGGAGATGCATTTTCAAACTGGCCAATGGAGCCGTGATGGGTGTTGTTAAATTTTTACTTCATATTTTCATCGTTCTCATTCATTGTTCATTTCATCCTGTATATAAATATTCAGTAAGTTCAAACCTTAAGTCAATAATTAGTTGTACTTTAATCACAGTACCGGTTTCGGCCACATTGTGACCTTCTACAGCGTTATATTATAAAATACGTAAAGA
Source organism: Meconema thalassinum (assembly GCA_946902985.2). NCBI lineage: Eukaryota > Metazoa > Arthropoda > Insecta > Orthoptera > Tettigoniidae > Meconema > Meconema thalassinum. The sequence continues at coordinate 183,185,123 of OX336395.1, forward strand.
AGCAAGAATTACACACAAAAATGTCCTTATCAAATGTTGTTAACAAAATAATTACTTAAATACCAACAGACTAAAGGCTGAAAAACACTTAATTTTTTTAAAAAATCAGATGTGTTACACATGGTTACATTTAAGTGTTTTTCAACCTTTAGGCTATTGGTATTTTAAGTAATTATTTTGGTAACAACTTTTAATAAGGAAATTTTTGAATGTAAGTCTTACTTTTTTATATTTTATAATAAATAATGCTAAAAAAAAGTCACAATGTGGCCGAAACGGGTACTGAGAATATAGTACAACTATTTATTGACTCAAGGTTTCAACTTACTGAATATTTAAACTTCGTCAATAAGGACAAGGGCTGCCATGGTTATATTCTTGGCTTTTCATCCCGTATATATTTTAGTTAATTTCGTTTCTCAACACTTAGTTTTATCGGATTAGTTTCTTAAGGTTTGACTCTAATTTTGCTAAAGAAGGTTCCCACTGTTGGGCCTAAACATGTACTAATTTGAATATAAGTTGTGTTCATTGGCGGAGCATTCTAATTAATTGTCTATTAATGAATACGGAAATTCTCTTACGTTATCCTAAAATGGTAAATATTTTTGCTTTTTAGAAATCCTTTAATAAATTATATTTTATTACGAGACAACTCCTGAGATGTTCTCATACTTGATCAATAAATTGATCCATTACTACGAAATTATGTGAAAAGGACCATGTCTGACAGAGTTTAATGAATTAGTAAAAGATACTTGATTCCATGGTCAAACATTCATCTATAAATTGTCTAGTATTTTGTAATAAATGTTATAAAATGCATGGACATTAACCATTATGAAGATTGTATTAAATATTATCCGTGTTGACTGATAGTAATCTCAAATCATAAAAGCGCCTTGTTAAACACTAGAAAGTAGTTTAATAATCAAATTAACACGTGTATGTTTCGTTATATCAATGATAACTTCGTCAGCGTGAAAATATCTTGGAAACTATCTTAACAGAAACCATAAAATAATGGATATTCTTAATGACTTTTTGTAAGGATATTCATTTTCCTCTTTCATTAAACTCTATCAGACATTGTCCTTTTCATATAATTTCGTAGTAAAGGATCAATTTATTGATCAAGTATGAGAAAATCTCAGGAGTTGTCTCGTAATAAAATATCATTTATTAAAGGATTTCTAAAAAGCAAAAATATTTACAATTTTAGGATAATGTAAGAGAATTTCCGTATTCATTAATAGACAATTAATTAGAATGCTCCGCCAATGAACACAACTTATATTCAAATTAGTACATGTTTAGGTCCAACACTGGGACCTTCTTTAGCAAAATTAGAGTCAAACCTTAAGAAACTAAACCGATAAAACTAAATGTTGAGAAACGAAATTAACTAAAATATATATACACTATGAAATGAACAATGAATAAGAACGATGAAAATATAAAGTAAAAAAATACAACATTCATCACGACTCCTTTGGCCATTTTAAAATAAATATATTTAAATATTTATAACCTTTATTTATGCAAATTATTTATAAGAATGTCCATTTTATTTTATTTCAAATTGATTCGATTATTTTACAATTTACAAGAATACTTATCCATTAGAATTTAAATATTTATTTCTGTAAATGTTTTACTGTAGTTCTTATTTTCATCGTTCTCATTCCTTGTCTTCCAGTTTCTTCATTTTATCTTGTGTATATTTTAGTTAGTTTCGTTTTCCAACACTTAGTTTTATTAGATTAGTTTCTTAAGGTATGATTCCATTTTTGCTAATAATTTGAAGAGCAAATTGTTGTTAGAAAGTAATGCGAACATAGAACTTAGAAAAATTTCGACATGGGCAACACAAAACAAAGTAGTGTTTAATGAACAGAAATCTCAAACAATGGTAATAACACGCAGAACCTGCAAATATTTTTAAATAACAAGACACTGAAAGAAGTATACAGCATTAAGTACCTTGGAGTCATTATAGACAACTGATTTAAGTTTGACCAGTACATAGAATATGCAACTGAAAAATGCTCGAAACTTATTCATGCTCTTTCTAAGTCTGCCAAAATAAATTGGGGACTTCGCCCTGTTGTTATGAAAATTATATATAAAGGAGCTATTCTACCCATCCTGTCATACGGAATACCAATATGGATACAATCAATAACCAAGTCGTATAATGCGCTGAAATTAAGAAGAGTGCAACGCCTAATAAACATTAAAATAGCTAAGGCCTACCGTACAACATCACATGAGGCACTATGTGTCTTAACAGGATTAACTCCCATCATGATACAACTTGGAGAGATTGCCATGTATTATGACATAACAAAACGCACTGGAGAAATGGTAGTGGGAGAAGAGACTTTGAAACTTGATACCATGAATTGTTATAAACAGTGGTCGCACCCGGCTCAGCAGATTAAAATACAGGACCTAATTTATGACAAACACTACCCATTTCAAATCTATTCAGATGGCAGCAAAGGTGACGCAGGAGTTGGATCTGGAATAATTCTGTACAGTCATTATGAACCTCCTCAGCAATATCAATTCAAATTACATCAAACCTGTTCCAATAATCAAGCAGAGCAATACTCCATACTGAAGGCCCTAGAGAAATTACAAGACATCAACTACGTAAATAAAGCAGAGAAGTCAGCAATTATATACACTGATAGTAAAATAACCCTGGACCTACTCAAAAACTACGGGAAAAGAAATCATCTAATTGAAGAGATCAGAAGGAAAGTGAGAGACCTGCAACTTCAAAACTGGGAAATACACTTCTCATGGATTAAGGCTCATGTTGGCACGGAAGGAAACGAAATAGCCGATCATCTGGCTAAACAAGCAGCAGGCAGGACAGACCTAGAAGTGGCTTTCGATAAAATTCCAGATAGTGTAATGAAAAGGGTATTGAGTGAGAGAAGTTTACAATTGTGGGAAGAAGAGTGGAGAGAAACTTCCAATGGATCCATGACAAAAAAAAAGTACTTTCCAAGTGTTCAAGCGAGACTTGCCTCAAAAATTCTTCTAAGCCATAATATGACGGTTATGATGACAGGACTTGGAAAAATAGGGACCTATCTGTATAGGTTTAAAATACAAGAGCATATGACGTGCCGGTGTGGCGAAGAATCGCAAAGTGTGGACCACATCCTATATGAGTGTGAATTACTAAATCACGAAAGGGAAAAACTGAAGACAAATGTAATGAAATCAGGAGGCCACTGGCCTGCAAGGATGAATGAACTTGTTGTTAAATATGTCAAATTCTTTAAGCTATTTGTGCAGAGCATCAATTTTGATAACCTGATGTAGGACATAATTATGTCAAGAAAGAAAACTTAAACATATTATATCTAGGCTAGACACACTACAATCAACCATGTAGATATAGGTTACATAATGTAAAGAAAGTTTATCATACTTACCTATAAGATCACCTATGCATGTAGTATTACTTCAATTGTAATGGAGCATGCAGTTAATAAATATGATGTTTAATAATAATAATAATAATAATAAACATAACATCCACATCCCTGTTCCTTCTTCAAGCTGGTTTTATATCAAGATTTATTTCTTTCGCATTTAACATATTTTTGTAACAGATCTGTTTTCTTTTAAATTTTAGTGTATGTGTTTTTATCTGGTAGATGATTAATTTTTTAGAAATAGTTTTGAGGACAATCTTCTTTTATGGTAAAATTTTTCCTGTCTGAAAGTCTCCCTTTTTTCATATTATTATTTGCGCTGAGGAAGGCCACAATGTGGCCGAAATCGGTACAATAAAAAGTACAAATTAATACTAAATTTTGATATTCAGGACTTATTAAAATTTGCTTGTTCAACCTATTCAATAGCTATAATTATTTTCAGTCGGTCAACACAATGTAATCCCAATTACTGGGGCATGCGAAAATTAATCTAAAAACAAATGTGATTAAAATATTTAGAAATGTTTACATTCTAAAACAAATATGCCAGGGGAATCAGCTGCCACAAATAATATGTATTATGCATATAAACAAGATTAAATGAAAAAATGTGTCTACTGACTAATAAGAGGGAAAAATAATAGTGTTTAGTATCGTTTGTGGGATATGCTTGCAGTGCATTATCACCATACGGGATACATATAACGTGTTCTGCCCTTAGGCAGGTCTTCACACTTCAGCATGCAGTCCTATCTTCAGCCGTTCTCTTTGTTTGGTGGTAATTTCCTGCTATCTTGACACTGTCCACCAGCTGGTACCGTCTCCGTCCTCTTCCTCTCTTTCCGTTTACTGATCCTTCGAGACCATCCCTCAGCATACTCTCTCTTCGTGGCCAGTGCCCAAGCCAGTTCCTCTTCCTTGTATGGATTGTATGTAACATCCTCCTATGTTCTCCAACTGACTCCAATAACTCCTCATTCCAGACCCTTTACACCCAGGATATCCTTTCCATACTCGTACATAACCACATTTCAAACGCTTCTAGTCTTCTTTCACCATCATTCCTTAGCGTCCAGGTCTCGGCACCGTATAGCGCCACACTCCAAACAAAGCATTTTGCCAGCCTCTTCTTTAACCTCAAGTTCAAGAGTCCACACAATAGTCTCTTCTATCTGTTGAAGGCTCCTTTAGCAACTGCAATGCAAGTTCTTACCCCTTTACTGCTTCTCATATCATCCATACGGAATGCAAGCAGAGAAATTTCGACCTGACAAAATGCGTTAGTTCGGTTGCAGCAATCGATATTAGAAGGTCAGCTGAATCACTCGGTATAGGCCTATCTATAATATTTTAAAAGCAATATAGTGTATGTTATGTGTTTGAGCATATTGGAGGGTTTTGATATGATTCCACAAATTAGACAGCTTTCAATGCTTACCCTAATATACAGAGTAGTTATATGTCTTTTGCTTGTCACTATTTTTTATTTCTTCTAGCTGATGATAAATCAAATTTGGTTCGAAACATTGGACTGGTTTCTTTCAGACGAATTTCAGTTATTCACAAGACGTGTTAGAAACAAGAAAATTTTGTTTCAAATAATTATAAATCACAAAACATGACAATGAAGATACCTGCATGCATATGGCGATATTTTAGTGCCGGGTAGGCTTCGAACATGATATTATTGCCAAGCATATTGCTATATAAAGCAAATATCAACCATGGATTTGGTATTATATGTCGAAGAAAGCCTACCTACCTTACACATTCTGACAATCTTTGTCTTGTTAGAAAATGCAGCTGAGAAAAAAAAGTATTTTATTTTTATTTTTACTATGCAATCGTTAAGAAAGAAGGTATATGAATTATGATGTAACAATAGGAAGAAAAACAAGACTGGGAAGGAATCTTTTAGAGGATTAAGAAGAACAAGATGACTCTGAGAGTCCATTAAATAAACCGGGAACGCATTGGTAAACTTTGGAAGCCATTTCCCATAAGTTAGAATTTATCAAATTTAAGGAACATTTTCCCAAAAGCCACCTAGGAAAACCACTCTCCGTGGGTAACATTACATTTTAACACAGCTATTTTTCAATATGTTAATAAGTTTATATGCAATTTAATTAAGAAGATCTATTTGTTTTTGAAAATTTTGGGTTGCTTACAAAACTCTAAAATATACTCAAATATGCTTGCGTCCTAACTACATAACTAATTCAATGCACATGTAGAAAAAGTTTCAAATTAATATATTTAATAGCTTCCTCATAACTGATCCTGAAAGTTTATAACTTTTACATGGGCAGCATAGTCACCTCCGTTTCCCCTTAAACTGCCCAAGTACTGTAAATACACAACACGAACTTTTATTCACAATGAAGTGCATCAAGCTGGCAATACAAGTGTATTCTTTCTTAGAGATCATATCCTGAAGCGCAAAAAAAACTCCCTACGATTGCTTTTGCAAAAGTCCCATGATGTAAGAAGTGAAATTTCACATTGTGTTTATATGTAAGAAGGAGACGTGTCTGATTTCCTATTGACAACACCTGTAGCTGTACAATGGATCTATTCATTAGACCTGAGGCTTTAATACCAACTAGTTATGTGATTTGTAAACCAAGTGTTTCAGCAGCCCCTTCGAATGTCGTTTGATGCTACCCAACTAACGCGTATTGGCGGGAAGGACGATAATTCTCTGCTTGCATCCAGTATGGTACTAAGCACGGCAAGCATATCCCGCAAACGATACTGAACCCTATTATTTCCCCCTCGTATTAGTCTGTAGTCACATCGAGGGAAAAATAACAGGGTTCAGTATTGTATGCGGGATATGTTTGCAGTGCACTAGTACCACACTGGTTGCAAGCAGAGAATTATCGAACTTCCTGCCAACACGCGTTAGTTGGGTTGCAGCAAAAAGTATTGGAAGGGGCTGCTGAATCACCAGGTATAGGTCATAGGCTACGATAAATAATAAATCACTTATCAGTTATTTTTTATTTCACAGACAAATTTAAAATATACGTCTTCCTCAAAAGTAGTCGTATTCGTAGAAGTTTCAAGGTACTACAGCACAGGCCCTCCGTTATTTATTGGGGGGATGCGTAGTGCACTCAGTCGAGACGTTGTGCTTCTAACAGAAAGAGGATGTATTTGATCGATTATTAGAAGAGAGCTTGTTTGACATCTCTTGATGAATGCAGTACATTTGCATTTGTCTCTTAGCACAGACTAGAGTAAAATGTGGCTTTTCACCGATGTCTCAGTCTCACTTATGGCTGTGATTATATGGAAGCTACTGAGGTACGGGTGGTGCTTAGTAATGACATTCAGGGCACACAGTCAGTGCCTGTGGATGCTGTGAAAGGTTCTACTCATAGGGTTAGTACTGCTGTTCTGACTCAGTGAGGAAAGCAATGGAAAACTACCTCACTCCTCTTCTTGCCTAGTACGCCTCAATATAGCGCTGCCTTGGGTTTTGTGGGTATGTACCCATATAACCTCACGGCGGTACTTTTTGAGGATCCAACGAGCCTTCGGGCTGACTACCTAACAGACATCCGAAGCTTTTCAACCGGTCAACACGAATGTGCCCAAATTACTGTAGATTGGGCGGGGAATGACGGTTAATTACCTAGTGCCTAAAATTAAATTACATGAAATATTTATACACTTAATAAAACCCTTCTCACAAGATGGAGAGACTAAATTGGAGGACTAGTTTCGTTCGTAAAGTGAACGTCATCAGGCCCTACTCAATTAGGCTTAGTGGATATGTACAGTATATTCATTAACCTCTTCAGTCCTGAGAGACAACATTTGGAGATAAAAATATTTCCATGGTTCCATTCTGACCTACAGCATGTCAGAACACCTCTTTTCGTGAAAATATAAAATTCACGGCATCCATATGGTGGGGATATGAAGTCCACATATGTGGACCTCAGGTTTTACTTGAGAATATTCAATGACTGTTGCTCAAAATACTAGGATTGCTTTTTATTACAATTTGATGTTTGTACAATAAGTGAAATGTAGTATGCAAGCAATTGTGAAGGTCTTTAGCTATTAATCTTTATAAAATTACAAGTAAAAAGAAATACAGAGGAATATTGTCTTATCATGAGACCACTTTTTCTTGAAAACGTGTATCATTGCAGGCTACTTTTCATGGTAGGCTTGAAAGCAATTGTTTTTCATGACACACAGATACAGATCACATTTAACACACATGATTCTGGTTTTTGAATGACAACCAGGATATCGACACTTAGAAGCATTCTTTGCTTCAACATATTTGGGTATATGACCAACATTATCAAACCTTACCTCGGCAATGGGTGGCACTACAACCTTCCTAGGCATCTTCCTTTCGATGACTTCCTGATCTTCTTCATCAGTAATTGTCTCATATTGACCAGAATTACGAGGTATTCCTCTTTTCTTAGCATGGACTACAGGGTCCATCTTCCTGTAATTTATCATCGCTCTTCCCATATGCATCTTATAGTTCAACAAAGGCAATATCTTATTCTTGGGGATGTTTTTCCCTACACACCATCTAAGATACATGACCCAGCAATTCACAATGACTAGGTCTACAAAGTGATTGAACATCCTGACTGTCCATTTCACAGTACGAATATAGCACCTGTAATAGGATAAAAACCTGTCCAACAAATCTACACCTCCCATCTTTTCATTGTACAATTGTACCACCTTTGGCTGAGGGATTTCAACTTTCTTGCCTTCATATTTAGACCATCTCTTGCACTTCGAAACAGGTTCACTTCCAACACATGAGGAAAGTAATAGAACACTTTTGTTATCTTTCCATTTAACAATGCATACTTTCTCATCCTCCCTCACCTTTTCATCCCATTCACCACTTTTGAGCTGTTTGTCACTTTTTAGCTTGTCTATTACAGACCCCACTCTATTTTTCATCACTGTGCCTGTATGGTAGGTGTTCCTATCAAGTAGAAAATCTAAACATTTCACACTAGTGAAAAACCTGTCAGTGTAGACACAATGGGTGCTGTCTTGAGGGACACTTGCTGTCAAATGTTTCACAACAGCTGCACCAAGTCCAAATGGTTTCATGTCATCAGCAGGAACTGTTCCTTTGCCAACATAAATTTGAAATTTCTAATAATAAGCCATCTGGTGCTGCAAGGACAAAAGATTTAAGTCCTAAAGGGTTAGGTTTTGAGGGAACATACTGGCGGAATCCACACCTTCCTGAAAAAGGTATCATCTGTTCATCTAAGGAAACATGTTTGGATCTTGGAAGTGTTAAGCACTTCTTTCTAATAGGTTCCAGAAAGGGATTCACTTTCCATAGTCTTTCGTTGCCACCACGCTGAGCGATATTATCTGTAAAATGCATGCAGTTCCTCAGTTCAAAGAATCTATCCCGTGACATGCAATTAGAAATCAGTGCCGTATTGGTATCATGCTGCCAATACATCTTTACTTGAGGATACCCCAAACACCCTATAACAACTTGAATTCCTGCCAGATGTACCATTTCTTCAGATGTTGTATTTACGGATCTGTGGTTGCGTGTCTGAACTGAATATAAATTTGTTTGCTCTGAATGTAGCTCCCAGAACTCCACAGGTAGATACTCCAACAAGCACTCAAATATGCCCTTTTCTTCAACATATTCCGCCTCATATGTTTCTGCTGTTGGGGGACCTTGCTGAACCATTCTAAAAGAGATAAGATAACTATTAAATATGGGCATGCATGATCGAGTCAAATTTATAAAATTTAGGCCCAGAGTTATCCATTTAAAAATTTTAATGTCACAACTTACGTTTTAGTTTTCCATTTCATTTCCCGCTTGTTAGCATGAATTGCTGCTGAATGGCATACTGGTTCAGTTTCCGTATCTTCCTGAACACCATCAAGTTCATCCTGATGAATGACAGACGTTTCTGCACTTTCAACATTTTCGGTTATATTTTCGATATATTCTTCGTCCTCACCATGTACCATAACTTCATTTTCCATAAAAATCTCTTCGTCCTCCTCATCTGACGATTCTGCATCACTGTGATCAAGGAAACACTGCACTTCATCATCATTCAACAGTTTGATTCCTATAAAACAAACATGACCTTCATTTAAACTTCATCACAACAAACACCGGAGGTCCACATATGAGGACCGACAATTGAGGCCACTCCGGTGACGTATACAAGCAGCGCATGCATAAGAACTTGTCCCCATGTATTGTAAATAATGTTAACTTCACATAAAACAAGAAGTTCCGCGACGAACTAAGGAGCCTACTTTTCTTAAAATTTAAGATTCATGCCAATGATTAATCTATTTGGATCAATCTAGAATAATGACGAAATTAAGTTGGGAATATCGACATTTCTAAGTAGTTCTAAATACTGTATACCTGGCATAATGTAGCCTATTAGAGAACTACAGTTGGCAGCCCTGGTGACAATATATTCTTAGTTCCATCTCTTAAGGTACAGAATACAAAATTTGGTTGAAGTCCAATGGATAGCATGGACGTTACATGCAGTTAAACATTGGATCTAACAGCGCGCGTAAAATCATGTTGGCAACAATGACATACATATATTGGTCAGAAATAATCTGAAATAATATGATCTATTGTTGTGTCAATTTTGAATGAAATCCATTAGTTAGTATAGAAGTTACATGCATTTTATAATTGGACCTATCAGCAGGCTTAGAATCATGTTGGCAGCACTGACGTATATTAGTTACTCCAAATTAATCTAGAATTCCAGGTACTATACGTGTGCAAAGTTTAGAGCTATTGGATTGCATACTTTCTGATATATAGATATTAGGGTAACAAAAAGAGAGACAGTATTTATTAACAGTTAGCAGCCCTGGTTACTCTTAAGAATCGGCATAGTCATATCTGTTATGGTACACATAGCCCACACGAAATTTGGTTGAAATCCAAATGATAGTATAGAAGTTACATGTATTTAAAGTTGGACCTCTCAGCAGGCTTAGAATCATGTTGGTAGCACTGACGTATATAAGTTGCTCCAAATTAATATAGAATGTCAGGTACTATACGTGTGCATAATTTAAGGCTGTCGACTTGCATACTTTCTGATTTATGGGTATTTGGATTTAAAAAATTGAGAGCATTTATTATCAGTTGGCAGCCCTGGTGGCTCATAAGAATACGCTCAGTCATATCTGTTTATGTACACATAGTTCATACGAAACTTGGTTGAAATCCAATTGATAGTGTGGAAGTTATATGTATTTAAAGTTTGGACTTATCAGCAGGTTTATAATCATTTTGGCAATACTGCCATGTATGGTCTCCTGGAAATTAAACTGCAATATTATTATCTATACGTGTACCAATTTTGAAATAGCTCCCATTCATACCTTCCATGATATACAACATGGAGCTCAAATTTCAATTGCGATTTTTCAGCAGTTGGTAGCACTGACATAATTTTCAAATATGGCCGTGAGATATTCAGGTATAGGTCTTTACTCCTACCAAATTTTGTTTCGTTTGTTGCAGCCGTTTAGGAGTTGATAGGGGGGGACACACACACAGCCAGACAGACAGAAGGACAGACAGACAGACAGACACACACACATTTGCCCGATCTCATAAGTCTACTTTTTCCTCATTTTTGTAAAATGTGAAAAGTAGGCTAACAAGAAGTTCCGTGAAGAACTATACAGCCTACTTTTCATGCCAATGATTATTCTACAGTATATGAACCTATCTAGAATAATGACGAAATTAAGTTGGTAATATCGAAATATCTAATTAGTTCAAAATATACCTGGTATGATGTAGCCTAATAGAGCACTACAGTTGGCAGCCCTGGTGACTGAATATATTCTTTGTTCCATCTCTTTAGGTACAGAATACAAAATTTGGTTGAAGTCCAATGGACGTTACTTGCAGTTAGACACTGGATCTATCAGCACGCGTAAAAGCATGTTGCCAACAATACCATACGTGTGCTGGTCAGAAATAATCTGAAATATTATGATATCTTGTTGTGCCAATTTTGGATGAAATCCATTTGTTAGTATAGAAGTTACATGTATTTTAAAATTGGATATATCAGCAGGCATAGAATCATGTTGGCAGCACTGCCTTGTATTAATTACTCCAAATTAATCTAGAATGTCAGGTACTATACGTGTGCAAATTATAGAGCTGTTGGCTTGCATACTTTCTGATATATTGATATTAGGGTTAAAAAATATAGACAGCATTTATTAACAGTTGGCAGCCCTGATTGCTCTTAACAATACTTATAGTCATATCTGTTATGGTACACATAGCATATACAAAATTTGGTTGAAATCCAACTGATAGTATATAAGTTACATGTATTTAAAAATTGGTACTATCAGCAGGCTTATAATCATGTTGGTAGGACTGACGTATATAAGTTACTCCAAATTAATCTAAAAGGTCAGAATATACGTGTGCATAGTTTAAAGTTGTTGGCTTGCATACTTTCTGATATATTGGTATTTGGAAAAAAAAATAGAGAGAGCAATATTATTAACAGTTGGCAGCCCTGGTGGCTCGTAAGAATACGCCTAATCATATCCGTTTATGTACAGATATTACATGCAAAATTTGGTTGAAATCCAATTGATAGTGTAAAAGTTATATGCTTTTAAACATTGGACCTATCAGGAGGCTTAACATTATTTTGGTAACACTGTCATGGTTGTCCTCCTGGAAATTAAACTGAAATAGTATTATCTACATGTGTTCCAATTTTGGAATAGCTCCCATGTATACCTTGCAAGATATCCAACATGGAGCTCAAATTTCTAGTGCGTTTTTTCAGCAGTTGGTAGCACTGACATTATTTTCAAATATGGACGTGAGATATTCCGGTGCACATCTTTACTCATACTCAATTTGGTTTTGATTGCTGCAGCCGTTTAGGAGTTGATAGGGGGGGACACACACACAGCCAGACAGACAGACAGAAGGACAGACAGACAGACAGACAGACAGACAGACAGACAGACGGACGGACAGACAGACAGACAGACAGACAGACACACATTTGCCCGATCTCATAAGACTACTTTTTCCTCATTTTTGCAAAATGTGAAAAGTAGGCTAAAAATACCCTGACCACTAAAACAAACATTTGATGCAATAACAGTACACTTACTTGGACGCAGTCTGGTTGAGTCAGCCATCGCAATACCCACTGTGAGAACTGCCAAGTTGATAGAGTGGATGTTACACACGCTGAATTAGCAAATTCCGCAACTAGAAGGTTCACACGTGTGGTCGAGGCATCTCAATTACGCAAGCTCGCGATAGCTTGCGAGAAATAAAATACAGAACTTGGGTCCACATATGTGGACCGAGGGACTGAGGAGGTTAAGTTACAGAAGTTTTTAATTAAACTTTGTAACGAGTCGGATTTGTTAACCCTTTTTAAGGGCAGAATAATATTCAATATATTTTATTTGTATTTATTTTAGCATAATTGTAGGTAATTATTAATTTTAATTTTGTTTTCTTTAACAATTTTATGTTCATAATTAATTTGATAATTTTAAATTTATATTATTTTTAAAATCTCAAAATTAAGATTATAATAATAATTTATTGCAACCAAATGTTCATAATATAACACTCGGGTATGGTACATCAAAGATAATTAAATCGTTAATGTTTGGAAACATTGTCACTTATTGACACAATTGTGTCTAGATTCCTTGTTTACTAGCACATTTCATTGCATGATATAGGCCTACAGTACATCACATTGTTTGTCGCAAAAGACACATACGCAGCTTGGTCCCCGGCTTGTGAAATTTTAAGTTTCTGCATACCTTATGGTGGAACCCGTGGACAGCAAATCTGCTCCGAGTATGCCTCAGATCATAACCTAAGCGCGTCCATTCCCTGTTGATCATCGCGTCAGTTGAATAAAACTCATCCCATATCATGGATCTCTTTAATTGTAGTTCTTGTAGTAATTCCGTGTAACACCTTGTTGTCGGAAGTAGCGGTCTCAGTCTTATGTCTTCAATGAAATACGTCTCCTTTGCTAGAACGTATACTAGTCTGGATGTTGTATACTTAGAAACACATAGAACTCTCTTCAGGAATCTCACCTTCAGACTTTCCACCTCTGGTAGTTGTATTTTCTAGAGATGTTCCCATATTATCTCCAGGCCATAAATGGCTGCGGGAGCAACATTCATGTTGAACAAAGCCACGGCTGTCTCCAAAGATAGCGGGGGGGGGGGGGGGGGGTGTTGAATATCACTAATGTTTCGTATAGCTGAGATAAGATTATAAAATGTTATAATATTGATTTTTATGAGCTTATGCCTATTTATTTTTAAATTTTTACTACCATATTTATTGTGGGGTTTGAAGCCATTTTTTCACTGTTGCCTTAGTAAACAAGAGTTTAGTGCTTTTCAGTCGGTCAACACGAATGTACCCAAAAGAGCTGGGTTGTGCCCTAATCCTTAAATAAATTACATGAGATAAATAAATACATTAGGCTGACCAGTTTTGATCGTCAAGCGATCATCATCAGATCCATTACACTTAGGCTATAAAATTTATGTTTGAAAATACAGGTGAAAATTTTTACAATATGTACAATTATTTAGTTGCAGTATTGGTACTGCAACTGTCGGTGTATGCTAAATGCAGTATATATGATGTTAGGTGAAATGCTAAATGGTGATAGATACACAGTTTAACCATAGTTTTTTACAACCATATAATCACTCCAAATTACAAACTCCGGATATCTATCACCTTTTAGCATTTCACCTAACATCATATATACTGCATTTAGCATACACCGACAGTTGCATTACCAATACTGCAACTAAATAATTGTACATCTTGTAAATATTTTCACCTGTAATTTCAAACGTAGATGTTAAAGCCTAAGTATAGTGGATCTGATGATGATCGCTTGACGATCGAAACTGGTCAGCCTAGTGTATTTATTAATCTCATGTAATTTATTTCAGGATTAGGGCATAACCCAGCTCTTTTGGGTACATTCGTGTTGACCGACTGAAAAGCACTAAACCCTTGTCTACTAAATGTAGTTTTAAAATTCGAATTTTTATCATCATATTTTATGTTTTCACTCTTTAGTTTTAATTGTTATTATTTAAAAAATATCAATCATCTTAGGTCTAATATTTGGTTTTCTAAAATATTAACACTACTAAAAAATCCTTGATATTGAACCCATGTACCATTGGTTCAAGAGGTCGAATCCATGTATTTTTGTAAAAGGAAGGAAATATACAGTCTTCAGAGGAACATCGAAAGATTTTATACAAGAAGGCTAGCATAACGTTGTGAAATAAACTGAAGACAGGTGGCCAGGAAATGAGATCATGCCTGACGCATTGATAAGGAGCCAGTCACGAATATAAATAGAACGAGTGGAACTTTCCGAGCGAGTGACAAAGTGCGTGTTTCGGAAATTGCACTTACGTTGCAGTAAAATGGCAACCGCGCAGCTGTGCCAGAAGAAGAATAATTAGATTTAACCCATTTGCAAGAATAAAATTAACTAAAGAAATACAGCATTGTGAATCATTTTGGAATAGAGATTTTTGTGTGGAGAAAGATGTTATATTAAATGCCCAGGAAAGAAGTGCCGACGTGGTCATACGTCATTGGGGGTTCCCCGAGACCCGAGGAGTGGGGAATTAAAAATCAACTGTAACACCCACACAGCTGAAGACTAAATTTTATTTAATATCTCAGAACTGCACGATCGATTTTCATGTGCAGAGAGGTCATTTTACGTTTAGAGAACAAGCTTTCCAGAGATATAATTTTTATATGTGTGCGACCATTACTTCAGAAGTTGGGTCTGGAAAAGGCGTGGATTTTATCTTTTTGTAGCCAAAGGGTATAAAAGTCCTGGCAGAACCAAGCCAATCATGCAGTCTACAAGCATTCCTTGAGGGGGGACGCTGTATCACATCGAAGACAGTATCCGACAGCCCGAGGGCATCGCTGTATCGACAACCAACGTGCACCCGTAAGGAGTGGCCGAGAAGTATCATCAAAGTATCGCCGTGTGAAAACTTAGGAAAATCCTAATACAGGATTAAGTTCCGCCAATATCAGTCTTATAGTGAAAAGTTCAGGATTACAGTCAGAGTAGGCTGCGAACTTAAAGAACAGGCGATAGGTCTTCAAATAACGTTCATTTAAACGACCAAGAGTATCGTAACGTTTTGAAGTACCATAACAGCGAAATGAACATTCTATCAACGTTAAAGAACCCAATCAGGGTCGGACAAAATAAGGTTCGCATAGTATTCTGAAAAGATAGGAATTCGAGAACAGAATAATCAGAAAGGAGAAGTAAACTCTAGACATTGTTTCAAGGAAACAAACGAACTATAAAAAGCACTAAGTTACGAGGAGTATTAGATGCTAGAAATAATAGGTCACCGATAGAGTATCTGGGAGACCGTGAACAATACAGACTTTCGCTAAACAAACTAATAGGGTCTAGAAAGGAGCAGTTCGAGCTAATAATAATAATAGCCGATCATCAGGAAACCGGATTCGAAGAAGTACCATTCCAGAGAGGGGTTGTGTGTTCGAGACTTTCATATTCTGGTCAGATAGGAAGCCGACATCTACTAGTTTCACCCTTGGAGACAGGGAAAGCAAAAATCACGTGTGCAAGGCCTAATCAGAGCCTCAGTGATTAGAATCAGTGTAGTGTAAATATATAAAATTTGGGTTAGATATTAATTTTTCAGTGATTTTATTGTGTGTAATAGAAGAATACCGAAGTGTATTTTAAAATGTTACCAGTGTTTAAAGTATATAAAGTATATGTGTGTCGAGATATGTCAGTGTATGAAATGAATTTGAGCACGATGGTGTAATCACAAATAGTGGGCAAAAATGAAACATCGTTGGAAAGCACGGTATTGGACCGTCTGAGCATGTAAGTAGCTATTTTCATTATGTTATGTGTTGGGGGAATATTTGTGTACAATCCACCTGAGTTAGAGAAAGAGGGATGTTTTTGAATAACAAATAACAGAATAGGAGCGCGGTCTGAACAAATAAAAATTGAGAAATTATAAAATAATTAAGGGAAATGAATAAATCCTTTAGAGGAGATGTAAGAAATAAAATATCAGTGTATTTTATAAATGTTATAAAAGCAAGCGTAATAATAATAATAATAAAAAGTATATAAATGAAGATTTAGTTGAATTATATGAAAGTAGTAGCTTTTTGAGCTCTTGTAAAAGTATAAGGACATGGTGAATACATGTTCTTAAAGTATAGCGATTATTGTCACGGGAGAGGATTAATATATAAAAAATTGAGATGTAGATCAAAAGTTGATTTTGAATTTATCAGTTCTCTGGAAGACGCTAGGCTTTAAAGTAATGTATAGCGCATTGCCGCGCATTAAAGAAAATTGTCACGCTAGGAAGGCGTTGAATCTAAATATACTTGGTAAATTAATTGTGAGGGACAGTTGATTGCGGTAATTGAGCTATGATAAGTCCTCCAGTATGGGATTGGTTCCCGAGGCCATGTGTGTTATATTGTATTGAATAATGGGTGCGAATTTATTGTATTGATGAGCGCAGGTTAGACCGAGGTCGCCCTAAGCCGCTAAATTGTTGTAAAGTCCTCCAGTATGGGATTGGTTCCCGAGGCAGTTGAGAGAGTCAAACCCAGACTCGTCTAGTTGTTGAAGCCCCTAAATATTGTTGTTGTATTGAATTATTCTTACCCATCAATGATGACACTTCATAATTAATAAATGCCAAGGTTACGAAAGTGGTCTATGAACCTAAATAATGTTGTTAAAATGAATGAAAGAAACGCCAGGTCTGTTCAGAGAACTGTGTTTGAGAAATAGCTGTTTTAAAGCATGAGTAGAGCGGTCCCGTGTGGGCGGTACTGAGGGCCTCTCTCCCGGGCAATAAATCAAGTCGAGTGTGACGGTCCAAACCCTCGCTATTGAAAGTATGGTAGGTCAGGGGAACCGTCTATTTGAAGTAATAATAAACCATGAGTGTTTAGAGTTTGTTAATGACCCGGGATTCGAACCGAGGTTCTTGTAGAGAAAATTTACCGCTTGCAAATTCAGATCGTTTGCTTTCTTATGAGATGATGGTCTTTTAAGACAAAATATAATAAATATAAATCCCTAATGTAATGGTATATGAATGTAGGATTTCACGAGTTTATTGAAGACAATTAGATTTCGGGGGTGATCTTAATTTTGACTTTGTTCAAGTAGTCTTCTATAACTCGGGAGTGCACAAGTATTTTTCCCGATCACTGTAGTGAATTTGTTAACTTGAGAGAGGTGGTAACGTGAGAACATTGTGGAATGCCCAAAAATTTAAGTAAAGGAGTAACAATTACTTTGAATAAGATTATATATTGTTTTGATTATAAAAACTCATAAAATGGATATTGAGATGTGTAAAGAATAACACAGTTTATAGTGGAAAGTATTGAGCCATTGGAGCTCGTGATTGTAGTGAAATTTAAAAGGGATACTTTATGGAAGTGAAAGGAATTATAAGTTTGTTGGTTTGAAGGAAACCATGTATTTGAATATAACATTTGTTTGATTTTATGTATTCCTTGTTCACTTTGAACAAGTTTGGAAGGATTGGTCAGTAGTTTATTTGTTTAATTGTTTGTAGCGCCATATATTTGGTTAATTAAATGTTTAATAATAGGAGTTGATTTTGTTTTTATTTTGGAAGTGTATCCTCTATTTAATCCAAAATGTGTAAGTCACAGAGTGGGAGAACATACCAAAACCCCGAAAATCCCGATTTGAGCATTGCTGGCATACTGTGATTTGCATATTTCTTGATAAAAGGGCACAATATATGACTGAAAGATTCCACCACCAACATCTTTGGCAATATAGCCTACATTGTCATTGTAGTATGTGGTAAATATACAGGTCTATAAAGAATAATCTGTCTATTACACTTCTTAAGTGTTGCGTTGTTGTTAGTACTTATTTGTGTATAAGTGTGAAGCCCTATTGAGTCTTTAACTTCTACCGTAGCGAGCTATTGACGTAATTACGTTCTAGATTATTTTGTTATTAACCGTTATATTTCACATTTCTTATTTACTTGGTGAGCTTTTGCAGTTGGTCAATTAATTTAATTTAAACACATAGGCCTAAACATCCAAATGGCATTAAATTGCCTTTCAATTGTCCAATTATAATGGACGTTATTCCATAAACCTGAAAAACAAAATTTCATGAGATTAATAAATTCACTAAAAGTACTTAAATTTCGTTTACTATGGCAACACTGCAGATGGCTTCTAACACTTAAATATAACTGAGTAGATACTGTGGTTTTGTAGACATAGCTGATTTGATGCTGATGATAATTGATGTTTTAAGGGGCCTAACATCTAGGTTATCGGCCCCTAATGGTCTTGTTCATACCGAAAATGACAATGAAATGGAAACCATTACAAAAATTAAGCTAGACTAAAAAAACGTACAAAATGGAACTCAGATTGAAATGACTCACAAAATGGAGTAACACTTAAAAAGGTACCGGTAATTTGGAAGGAAAATACACACAAAAAGAATTTAGATTCAAAACTACACACAAAATGTAGTTAAAGTTCAAAATACTTACAAAATGCAATGTAGATTCGAAAAACTCAACAAAATGCAATTGAAATTCAAAATACCTACACAATGCAATTGAAATTGAAAATACTTACACAATGCAATTGACATTCAAAATACTTAAAAATGCAATTAAATTTGAAAATACTTACAAAATGCAATTGACATTCAAAATACTTAAAAATGCAATAGAAATTCAAAATACCTACAAAATGCAATTGAAATTGAAAATACTTACACAATGCAATTGACATTGAAAATACTTTAAAATGCAATTGAAATTGAAAATACTTACAAAATGCAATTGACATTCAAAATGTAATGCAATTGAAATTCAAAATACCTACGAAATGCAATTTAAATTGAAAATATACAATGGAATTTAGAATGAAAATGCCTTACCAGATTCAGAATACTCAAAAAATGCAATTAAAATTCAAAATACTTACAAAATGCAATTTAAATTGAAAATACACAATGGAATTTAGATTGAAAATGCCTTACCAGATTCAGAATACTCAAAAAATGCAATTAAAATTCAAAATACTTACAAAATGCAATTTAAATTGAAAATACACAATGGAATTTAGATTGAAAATGCCTTACCAGATTCAGAATACTCAAAAAATGCAATTGAAATTCAAAATACTTACAAAATGCAATTGAAATTGAAAATACCTACAAAATGTAATTTAGATTCAAAATACTCACAATATGTGGAAGCCCGCAATTCAAAGTATTGTGCTGACAAAATGCAATTTAGATTTAAAATAAAATACTTACAAAATGTGGTTGAGATTGAAAATACTCACAAAATGTAATTTAGAGACACGGGGAGCCAATTCATAAAAGCAGGACGGGAATCTTAAAGAGAAAAGGAACTATAATGAAAAGAAAAATAAGGCTGATCCTTAGAAGAATGAGGGATCAGGAAAGATGAGAGAAGGGCCAATTAAGGCGGGAAAGGAAGAGACGCCCTAGGCCTCGGACACTCTAATACCGTCGGGGTCAGAAGAGAACAAGAGTTGACCAGGAGAGGTCGACAAGAAAGAAGACGGAGAGGAGCCCGGCACAAGTAAGCACATTTTAAGCAATGCCGGACTCCACTGGGGTCCCGTGGTCACCAACCCACGTCCCACTGGATGTGAGCCCCTGGAGGAGGCATAGCTAATTTGCGGCTGTTACTGTACTAATGTCCACTGGACTACACGTCTCACTATGGACTAACAAACTACAATAGCTCACCAAGTAAATAAGAAATTTGGATAGTAAGTGTTACTGTAATAACAAAACAGTCTATAAGGCAATCACTTCTATAGCTCGATTTGATAGAATTTCACGATTCAAAAATAGTGCTAACAATAAACGCAACACAAATGAACGGAATACACTTAAAATTGCGAGGGCAGATAGGAAAGTACTGCACAATCATTTTTTCTTCCCTGGTATAAATGAGAAAAAAAAAGTATGGTCATAGGTGGAAAAAGTGAAATAATTACAATAAAATTACGAGATGAAGTAGATAGTTTTAAATACCTAAGAAGTTGGGTTACACAAGAAATGGCACGCACTAAAGAAATAAAACCAAGGATTGCAATAGCAAAGGAAGCCTTCGGTAAGAAAAGAAAGTTATTTTGTGGAGCAATGAAAGTAAGCCTAAGGAAGAGATTAATGAAATGTTTTGTTTGGAGTGTAGCAATGTATGGAGCGGAAACTTGAACACTTAGGAAAGAAGACGAGAGAAGACTAGAGGCTTTAGAAATGTTGATATGGAGGAGAATGGAGAGAATTAGTTGGAAGGGCAAAGTGAGAAATGGGGGAGTTTTAAAGAAAGTAGGAGATGAAAGGATGTTACTAAAGAAGATAAGAAAAAGAAAAATGAATTGGATTGGACAATGCCTAAGAGGAGTTGGTCTGGTGAAAAATGAATTAGGAGGGACGGTCCAAGGGAAAATCCGAAGAGGAAGAAGAAGGTTTCAGATGCTGGATTCCATCAAAATTGATAAATCTTATGAGCTGACGAAACGTGCTGCTGAAGACCGGATAAGGTGGAGAGACTGACCACGAGGAAACCTGCCATCAGACAGATAAACTGATGATGATGATGATGATGATGATGATGATGAGTATTGCAGCTGGAATATTGAAATTTCACGACGATTTATTCAGAAGTTTGTGCTACAGAGGGCATTTTGTTTTCATGTCCATCTCTAGCGGAAGATGCCTGAACTACGAAACAAATATGTTACTCTCGTCAACTTGTGAAGAGCAGCAGTGTAGTTGGCTATTTGTGGGTCAAAGGGCATAAACAAGCACTTCTCTAGCAGATTGAGTCACTTTGAATTTATATTTCGAACCGGGGAACCAGCATGTTTCTACTCCATAGAGGCAGCTGTTACCGGCCACCCAGAGCGTGGCGAATCACTAAGGTTCACATGACCCTCTTGGAATAATGCACACCACCTGGAGACATTCCTACGGTCCATGCAGTCGTCCCCATACACGCCACGCATATCCCTGCGAATTTCACTCGGCTTATGCCCTCGTATATATGCCAGGTGATTCAGCAGCGCCTAATAATACTGTTTTATGCAGCCCAACGAACGCGTGTTATCATGAAGGTCGATATTTATTAATCTGAGCCTCCGTGGCCTCTTACAGCTGGGTCCGTGGTTCAAATCCCGGTCACTCCATGTGAGATTTGTGCTGGACAAAGCGGAGGCAGACAGGTTTTTCTCCGGGTGCTCCGGTTTTCCCTGTCACAATTTCATTCTAGCAACACTCTCCACTATCATTTCATTTGTCATTCATTTAATCATTGGCCCAGGGGAGTGCGACAGGCTTCGGCAGCCAGCACAGTTCATATCCTGACCCGGTCGGTCGACTGGAAGCAGGCTGTGGATTTTCTTGTATGTATTAATCTCATGTAATTCTTTTCATGATTAGGAACAACCCATATAATTGGGTACAATCGTGTTGACCGACCGAAAAGCATCAAACTTTCGATTAATCTTAAATCAATGAAATGGCACACGCTATAAATATATATATATATATATATATATTATTTTTTTTCAGATAAACGATTTCAAATATAATTACTATTAGAAGTCATTATGATTTACTACTCTGTTGTCAACATTGACACTGAGTTACTAAAATCCCTGGCCTTTAGAAGAAGTAGTAAGGCAGGGCCACAGTGAGGATTATAAGGGTCCCAATGCAATGTTTTGAACCCTCCCCCCTCCTTCCCTCCCACCTCCCCCTTCCCGTGAAATACTTTTAATTATTAGTATCCACTACTGGCTATTCCGGAAAGACAATGTGATTTTGTGAAAAGCTTCTGATGCACAGTCATAATTTAGAAAAACAAACAAATCTTATTTCATAGAAAACGTTTAAGAATTTTTCTAGGGAGGGCGCCCGTACTGCTCCGCAGCACAATTTTTCAGTATTGGATTTGAAAAATTACGACATTAAGTAATAGTTTATAACCTTTATTTTACAATACTTCCTTCCAGACAACGTCGCTGTGCGTCGACTCTTAGTTTTAAATGATTTTCCTCGGGATAGGGCAACATAGAACATTCCATGGCCTAAAACAGGATCAGGCAAGTAGATTCCAACTCGATGAAGCGTTTGACCCTGCACTTTGTTGATTGTAATACCAAACGCTAGTGTAATACGAAATTTCCGTCATTAGAACCAAAGATATGATTGCTAAAATGAGAAAAAATATTGAAAAAATGAGATATAATATCGAATGTTCACTCATAACATTCCGAAGAATCAGCCGATTTGAATAGTTAACAGCTCAATTGAAAGGCTTCAGTCACTGAGTGTTCTTAGACTAAAACGAGTTGAGTACCACAATCAGAACCAAAGATATGATTGCTTCAAAGTTGGAAAAAGATGGAAAACGTTGAAAATATCAAATAATTTGAGGAAGGCGAAAGTGAAGTGATTTGCAATACTTGATAACAAATCTTTGCATGAATACCTTTCAATTAATAGTGGTATGAAGGAAATCGACCGGATAGAATGGCCGGACGGACACGGTTAAGTTTTCATAATTATTTCTAATATTCGCTTCGGCACTCATAACATTCCTCACAATCAACCAATGTAAATATTTAATACCTCAAACGATAGAGCTTGATCCACTGAGTGCTCTTAGACCAAAACGAACAGTGTAACTCAATTAGAACCAAAGATATGATTGCTACAATGAGAAAAACTGTTGAAAAAATGAGATGTAATATCGTATGTCCACTCATAACTTTCCTCAGAATTAGCCGATTTGAATGGTTAAGAGCTCAAATGATAGCGCTTGATTCACTGAGTGTTCTTAGACTAAGACGAACTTCGTAACAACTCAATTAGAACCGAAGATATGATTACTTCAATGTTGGAAAAAGTTGAAAAAATCAAATAATTTGAGAAAGGCGTAATTTAAGTGATTTGTAATACTTGATGACAAATCTGTGCATGAATACCTTTCATTTAAAAAAAGGATGAAGAAAATCGGCCGGATAGTATGGCCGGACGGACTCGGATAAGTTTTTATCAATATTTTTAATAATATAGATTTTATGAAATATATTTTGAAAAGTGCACTAAACAATTTGGGTATTTTAAATAATATTAATACAATTAACATGCATAGGGAAATATTTTCCAATTCTGTAAGTCTTCACTTTAATTACCAGCACGTAATGAAAAATAAATAGCATTTTAATACTCCGCATTACTTTGATAGCAGATTCAACACTAAATTATACTACATTATTTCTAAACAGTTATACCTCCAAACTCATTCATATATAGATTTTCGTTTGGGGGGCGGGGGGGGGGGGGGGGGGTGAGTGTGGGGGAGGGGCGGGGGAGGGGAGGGGGTAGAAGTTACTACCCTGCTCTTCTGGGGGTAGAATAAGGTATATTACAACGCTCTTTTTTTTGTAATTTTGCAGATTCGAAGAACCAAATTATTGGTTTCTGCAAATACTTTCGCACTGTCATCTGAAGTATTTTGCGCCTCATATATTTTGGCAGTTAAAAGTTCGGTTACATGATATATATTTTGCAGATCTGTAGATGAATCAACATCCTTACTCTACAAAGCCTCGGACAGGTTGTAAGTTAAAGCCAATATTTTACATAATTAAAAGAAAACTACAATAAGCTATCGTGCACTATTAACGGGCCCTTATTTATTACGAGCCCCTATGCACATCCCCCCCCCCCTCCTTGCTTCCACTCCCCTCCCCCACTTCTCGGAGGTCCTGAAACGGGACCACATGACACTTTGGAGGTTAAAAAAACATTTAGGGTGGATTTTAACAAGGGAAAATATAGTCTGATACATAATAGAATATGATTGTTATTATTTTTGTATACATGAAGGTAATTCATTGTGATATTCAATCGGAGCGTCATCTACTCGTTCATTCATTGCACTTGTTAACAATACGTTCTGCCAAACCAAATTGGCATTGCAGGATACAGCTCAGTAATGTCTATCTTATTTTAAAAAATGACTTATTGTGGTTTAAATTATCATCCTTTACTGGTTGGCCTACTATCACAAGCATTTTAACATGTGATATAAACCGATTAGGAACACAATAAAGCGTGAGATGATAGAAGAACGCATAAAATATATTGTCATATACAAAAATTACCAAGTAGTTCCGTGACGAACTAAAGAGCCAACTTTTCTTAAAATGTATGAATTAATCTAAAATATTATGATCTACTATTGTGCCAATTTTGGATGAAACCCTTTAGTTAGTAGGCATATAGAAGTTTAAAAATTGGACTTATCAGCGGGCTTAAATAATGTTGGCAGCACTGATGTATGTTAGTTACTCCAACTTAGAATGTTAGGTACTATACGTACCGTACGCAAATCTTAGAGCTGTTGGCTTGCATATACAGTATATTCTGATTTATAGATATTAGGGTAAAAAAATAAAGAGAGCATTTATTTACAGTTGGCAGCCTTTATGGCTCTTAAGAATACGCATATTCATATCAGTTATGGTACACAAGTGACATACGAAATTTGGTTGAAATCCATTTGTTAGTATAGAAGTTACATGCATTTAAAATTTGGCACTATGAACAAGCTTTGAATCATGTTGGCAGCACTGACGTATACTAGGTACTCCAAATTAATGTAGAAGGCCATGTACTATACGTGTGCAGTTTCAAGCTCCTGGTTTGCATACTTTCTGATATATTGGTATTAGGATACAAAAGTAGAGGGGGCATTTATTAACAGTTGGCAGCCCGCTTTGCTCTTAAGAATACGCGTTGCCATATTTATTATCGTACACATAGTACATACGAAATTTGGTTGAAATCTAATTGATGGTATAGAAGTTACATGCATTTAAAAATTAGGCCTATCAGCAGGCTTAGAATCGTGTTGGCAACACTGTCATGTATGGCCACCTGGAATATAAAGTGAACTGTATATGTGTGCCATTTTTGGAATAGCTCCCATGCACACCTTCCATGATATCGAACATGGAGCTCAAATTTCAATTGCGATTTTTCAGCAGTTGGTAGCACTGATGTCCTTTTCAAATATGGCCTTGAGATAATCCTGTATAGATCTTTTCTCATCCCAAATTTGGTATCGATAGCTGCAGTTTGATTGATTGATTGATAGGCAGTTGTTTCATTCCACCACAGGGGGCGTCCCTGCGATGGTGGGCCCCCTTAGACGGTTGATATTGGAGAGATAGGATTTTTGAGGAGGGGGAGTTAGTAGCTGCAGCTGTTGAGGAGTTGATAGGGGGGGGGGGGACACATACATACAGACAGACAGACATTTTCACGGATCGATCTCATAAGTCTATTTTTCCCTCATTTTTACAAAATAAGAAAAGTAAGCTAAAAATCAACAGTTTTGAATTTAACCTGTTGAGTGCTTCTATAAACGGTACACAAGAACGCTTTCTTTTTCATATTCCTCATTCGTTCTTGAGTCCCGAGTTGATCTCTGGCATGGTCTGCCATCTATTAGGCAATATGTAGTACTGCTTGAATTTCGAATTTTGCTTCCGGAAGTAACTAACAGAGCATTTTGTAGACGTATGTCCTCTACAGCTGGAATTCATCTGTGATGTAAACAACCATGGCGGTATAACGAGCAAAATCTTCACGCTACGTTGTGATTTCAGATCAAAGCATATCATCTTTTGTACAAGTAAGTAGCAACAAGTATTACTTGCCTACTGATTTTAATAAACAGTTTTATTTTGGACCCTTAACATGGTATGGAAATAATGCAAGCGTTGGCACAAAAATTTAATTTAGATTTTTTCTCGAAATGAAAAATAATATACACGTAGGGTTTTGAATTTAAAATTAGATTAATAAGGACACATTTTAAGCCTTCCGTTCTGATATGTTAAATATTGCAACTTCTACAATATTTTATAATAAACTATTTGTTACCTTAAGTGAATATATTGTACATTGAAACCGTACCGGTTTCAGACACATTGTGACCTTCCTCAGCGTAATATAGGATAGCCTAAGTGAATGTGCAATAACACACTTAAAAGAAAAATTGCCATAACAGAGGATATTAAAAATATTTTTGTTCCAAAAGCTCACAAAGTAACATTTCAAAAATCAGGTCTGTTACAAAATTTGTTAAGAAAAACATGAAAAAGTCTTGATAAAACAGCGCTGAATTGAAGAGATGTGAATGTGAAAATAGAAATGCTGAATAAGTTCGAAATATACATTTCTTACCAATTCATTGGAGAAATTTTTTAAGTGGGAGTGAAGATTCAGGGAGAAATAATTTTAACTCTGAGATTTGCCGATGACATCGTCATCTTGGCCGACACGCCTGAGGATTTGAATGAGTTTTTGAATGGTATAGACTCCGTCTTGAGGAATTAATTCATGATGAAAATTAATAAATGTAAAACATAAATATTGGAATGTAGCCGAAAGAAATCAGAAACCTCTATGGACATCAAATTGGCAGGTGAAAGGCTGAAGGAAGTGGGAGACTTCTGTTACTTAGGAAGCAAAATAACCAGTGATGGAGGAAGCGAAGAGGAAATAAGAAGTAGGTTAGCACAGGCAAGGAAAGCATTTCTACAAAAAAGAATCTGTTGACGTCGAATATAGATTTAGGTATTAGGAAGTCATTTTTGAAAGCCTTTGTATGGAGCGTGGCGCTCTATGGAAGTGAAGCTTGGACTATTGGTGCAGCAGAAAAGAGGAGAATTGAAGCGTTTGAAATGTGGTGTTACAGGAGAATGATGAAGATCAGATGGGTAGATAGGGTAACACACGAAGAGGTATTAATACGACTCGGAGAGGAGAATGTTTCTGGCGACTGCTAATGAAGAGAAGAGATAGGTTGGTAAGACACATATTAAGACACCCAGGAATAGCAAGCTTAGTTATGGAAGGCAGGATCGAGCATGAGAACAGAAGGGGTAGACCAAGGTTAGAGTATATTAAACAGTTTGTCTCAGATGTAGGGTGTGGTAGCTATGTAGAGATGAAACGATTAGCTCAGGACAGGGAGGCATGGAGAGCTGCATCAAACCAATCAAAATACTCAAGGATCAATCAACAACAACAACAACATGGTATGCAAATAATGCAAGCGTTGGCACAAAAAATTAATTTAGATTCGTCTCGAAATGAAGAATAATATAAAGGAAGGATTTTGAATTTACAATTAGATTAATAAAGACACATTTCAATCCTTCCCCTCTGATATGTTAAATAGTACAACTTCTACAATATTGGTATATTGTTTCTAACGGCCCGTGGATTAAAACTCAGCAATTTTCTAGATTTATGCCGTGTATCGTGTGGGGTTTCGCCTAGGAACACCAAGCTGTCTCTCAGTGTCCGCGCCCGGACCCCCCTGTCACAGGAGTAGCGAACTGTGCACTACCTCCCTTCTTATTAAGCACACCTGCGCCTCTTAACTGCGAGAGCTAAAAGCTCAAGCCCGCTGATGAGCCTGCTTGTTGTTCCTACGCGAAACCCCACACAAGACACGGCATAACCCTAGACAAATTTCTGAGTTCTACAATCTTGTCTTGAATCCAAATGAACAAACTCGGCACTGAGGTAACAAATAGCTAACTGGATAACTTAGCACTTTGAAAATAAGCTCTTCGATATTCTTCTGAGCCAAACTTTCTTTTATTATGCTATTGGTTTGTGAACGAAACTATAAGCTTATTGGAGACAAAGTAGCAGCAGCTACCATGGCCATGAACCATGCGTAAATTATTATCGATGGCTACAGCCTCGAAACTGTTCAAAGTCAAAGTCAAAATGGCGCCGGCCTTCAGGTAATATGGACATAAACCTACTAGTAAACTTGTAGAAATTGATCGTACACGAAACTTATTTTTTAAAATTACTCTAAACTCGGGATATTTATACGAAATTCGAAAGTATTAACTACCAAATAACAAAATATATTATTTAGAATAAGTAGACTGTCAAAATTATATTTCCTATTCACATTTAAAAAGTTTTTTAAGGGGGCTCTAACACCGTCGGATGTCAAGATTTTAGTTTTTCTTACATTTAATTGAAAGACAATTCCTTTCTCAATATATCTGTTAAGTTTTATAACTAAATTCAGCGTTTTGGCAGAGATATAGCGTATTACTTGAGACCATGCAGCTATCTGTCAATGGAGTGTTCAATATTCAAAGTTGTTTTCCCGAAAGTTTGTTCTTTTGGTAGGATAAACACAATATCTCATGAACTATGTGATGAAAATGGATGAAAATCGGCAGATACATTCCCACCTATGATCCCTAGAGCAGTGTTTCCCAAACTTTTTTTGTGTGTACCACTTTAAGGGATGAGAATCTCTCGCGTACCACCTAATGGTTGGGAGATATAGTAACTATAACCCCCACCCACAACCACCAGAACCACCACCACTACGTAGCAGACCAAAAGACGGATTGTAAATAGTGTTTGTTAGAGTTAGACTGTTTTAGTTAAAGTTCAAATAATAAAAAGTGTGCCCAGTTGATTTCTTATTAATTGCAATAAGTATTCAATTCAAACATTCAGAAATGACACTGTACAAATAATATTAATAAGAAGCTCTTATTAATTAAACATAAAAACCAAAGTTCAACTAACAACTTCAACGTGAAGGGTGAGCTTGAAGATTCGAAGCCAGCTTAGGAATGTCTGGTTTAAGATTGCTGAGTCTCAAACGAAGATCGTTTTCCACTGGAAAGAGCCTATTCTGGTATTTATTCTTGAGATAAGCAAGTGAAGAAAATGCAGTCTCACACAAGTACGAAGTAGTGAAAGGCAGTAAAAATCTAACTGCTTTGTCAGTTATGTCTGCATAGTCTGCACGCCTCTCAACATCAATGTTCACAAGAGTCATTTTTGAAAACGTTTGCCTTAATTCAACTAATACGCCAAATCAATACTCAATTTATATATAATTCTATATAAATAGGACATGTCATTGTCGCACCTATTTCTTCGTTCTCTTACATCAAGCAGGGCACTTTATGTCAACGCGATTACTTATTGGGCACATATTCAAAATTTTAACTCCATCATGAGTGAAGATCTCCTTATTCGTCTCAAGCACTGATCCATTTACTTAATATTTCAAGCTCTAAACTATGTTCATGTCGGCACACTTAGTATTTGGCACCTATTGAGAATTTTAACTGCAGGTTGAAGACAGAAGATTTACTTATTCATTTAAGCATTTAACCATGTGCATATTCAATTTCACTGATCTATATTAATTATTGGTTACAGAACTTTACTTTTAAATTATTTTAAGTGTATTATTTTGATAAGAATTATTATATCGTTTAATATTTGTTTACATTCAGCAATAATATTTTCTCGTTTTTAACTACATTTTGAAGGAAAATGACAAGTATTTTATTTTCATTTTTAAAATTTGAATTGTAAGGATATCCATTTTAATAGTGATTAATTTTATTCAATTTTAACATCAATATTTCTTTTGTTATTAGATTTAAGTAATTTTATAATAGTTTAACTTAATTCTTAATTAATTTCTTGTTTAGCTGAAGATGGCCTCATTGAAGGCCGAAACATGTCCTATTTATATAGAATTATATATAAATTGAGTATTGATTTGGCGTATTAGTTGAATAGTTGATTAACTTCTATCAATACGGATTTTAATGGCGAATGTCTTCGCATTTTAGTTCTGAATCACAATTCAATTCATAAAACTGCTCCTTGTCTTTGGCCTTAAAGTCCTCCGGCAACATATCATTGCTTTTATATTTTTCGTAATGTATCTAATATGTTTTATATTTTTCGTATCATCACCGCGTACCACTGCAGAAGTACTAGCGTACCACCAGTGGTACGAGTACCGCAGTTTGGGAAACGCTTCCCTATAGGATGAACCTCATTCATTATCTTCAAAAATAATTGAGATATACTGGGAAAAATAAACATAAAACTGTTCATTTATTGAAAGACTAATTCAATATAGGCTATTTGTTTTAAAATATACTATTTACAATATAACATTAATGGTGGTTCATCCTCGGTATTTATGCGCTTACTTTACATGAAAGAAAATTAATTCCATTCAGACTGGTATTTCTTGTTAAATCGGTTTTATTTTTATGATTCACGGAATTTAAGAAATCATGAATATGATCCTTTCAATAAATCACGAAATACTTTATATACTGTTCCTCTCTCTAAATTAGATGAAAGCTCTATGTATTTACTATACAAATGTCAGTTTTCATATCTCTATGTTACATATTAGTGAAGCTATGATATGATTCGTTACTATATGCGAAAATTGCCACTGACGGTGTATGAGTCCCATTAAGCATTAATTATTTAGCATCTAATAAGTTCGAAATACATTGGTAGGAGAGAACTTCTATCAAAACCTTGAAAATTTACTAAATTTGGCTTGGTATTTTTAACATAACCACATAACTTGGCATCAATTGGTTTTAGCACCTTGCGTAATCTTGCTCTCGGAGCATCTCATATAGGTAAAGCCGTGCGCGGATGCAGATATAGTTGGCATGACTGTGTGGATGGCGGATAATCTGCGGATAATGTTTAGAGTAAATTTGCGGATAGTTTTTAGAATACAATGTTGATCTGGATTTTTTTTAATAATTTTAGTTTTTGCAAAGATTTGCGTCTTTCACGTTTCTTGTACTGTAATTTCCCTATTTGCTTTCGCTTTGATTGTATGTAAATAACAATCATGGAAATACCCTCAATACCCTAAAAAGTCCTTTATACCTGCGTTTGCCTGCGTGGGTATAACCGACGACTAAGTGTTATAATTAGCCACTCGCTGTTTCACTTGTCGTTACTCAGAGGGACAAAACTCAGTCAACATTGTCTTGCGATTCACTCATAGCCTAGGGGAACGAATTTCTCCTAAAATGTCTAAATGCGTTGCTTTAATACGTTATGCTTTATCTAATAAATTAAAAATATTACTAGTTGATACCCGTCAAAACATGACGGTCATTGGGAACATATTTAGTGAAGGATTCTCTTATGGAGTATGCATTTTTGTGAACGATTACTTTTTGACACTGATGCAACTTTAAGGGCGTGGAAAGATCGTCTTCGACTTCCGGTCCAAGCTCTGTGAACTTGCGGGGTAAGGGGAAAGAGCAGGGAAGGGTCTGTCAACAGCCCGCCGTGATATCTGGTATTCCTTTCTATTCCAATACTGCTAACATAGGGCCATTGCTCAAACCACTGTGGTGTTACGAATGAGTGAGTGAGTGAGTGAGTCACCGACCAATGTATTTGGTTCTGTACTATGCACGGACTGAGAAACCTCATCACTCGTCAACACCATTTCCCATAGTCCGCGATGCACATTCCTCTCAGGTTCACGCAGCTTAGACCCGAGCAGTAACCGGCCATGACTGAAACCTTGATGAGGCAAATAGAGACCTACACGTTCCAGAGTTTCCCCTTGAGCTTTATTGATTGTGATAAAGTACGCCAAGCGAATTGGAAATTGGAAAATTGAAATATTTTATCGGAAGATGTTAAATCAAGTCGAAAGATTATAGCTCACTGCCCATTAAGTGATTTGCCTCCACATATACTTACTCTAAAAGTTTGAGCCACAGAGCCACAACAATATCTCCCCCCCCCCCCTTTTAAATTCTCATAAATAAAGATCTCAGTAAGACGCGGCGGGATCCGCCATTTCTCTGGTGGAATAGAGCCACTGTGCACAAGCGCGGGAGAGACAAATATTACATTTTTCTTTAATAATTTAAAAATATACTATAACATATATTTTCCTTTTAAAGACACTCTGCAAATCTACAAGCCAAGAGCTCTCGTTAGAATGCATTACGATGTCAATCGGTTAAGACGTTTTCTCTATTTCGCGGTAACAAAAATCACCTTAGTGTTTTAAATATATAGATTGTAGTGGCAGCGGAATCGGATAACAAACATGCGGATGCGGATAAACGTCGTGCGGATGTGGGGCGGATGCGGATAACAGTCATGCGGATGCGGATAAACGTCGTGCGGATGCGGATAAACGTCGTGCGGATGTGGGGCGGATGCGGATAACAGTCATGCGGATGCGGATAAACGTCGTGCGGATGTGGGGTGGATGCGGATAACAGTCATGCGGATGCGGATAACAGTCATGTGGATGAGGGGGCGGATGAGGATAGCGTTTTGTTTATCCGCGTAGGGATCTACATATAGGCCAGCGGGTTGATGACAGAGGCCGCGCGGTTATCAGTCCCACGCCAATCATACATTTTCTCGATAAAAACCGTTCTAGAACGTTAATTTTCAGTAGTTGTAATGTCATGTGAGTAAACACTGTGGCTTCGTATACTTGCTGTCAATCGCTTGTTATGTCGATAAATACAGTTCCAGGACATCAATTTCCTAACCATTTCGTTACTCTGCATCTACCCCGAATTATTCCCGATCTTGACTGATTGTGAATCAGGGATGCCATGCGATGAAAATATATGTAGCAGGTGTACTTTTTTACAGTCGGATGCCCTCCCTGATGCCAACCTCATGAGAGGAATTAGAGACGAAATTAATAAACATGAGTGAAATTGGGCAAGCAAATGGAAAGAAGCGGTCGTGGTCTATTAGAGGGAACCATCCCGGCATTTGCTTGGAGTTGAAAATGGAAAACCATTTCTTGTCTTGAACCCACGACTAAAGAGTCCGCCGAGAATTTGGCCCCATGGCATTGTGTTGCGCGTAGCTATTGCTGTCGGTTATACAAGTAAGAATTAACGTGGTTATTTCGATTTAATCCAAAGGACGACGTTCTTCCCTTCTAATAACGCACAAAATTAAAAGAAAATGTGAATTCCTCACCCCGTATTTATCAATGAAACACACGTTTGGTAACAACTGCAAAGGACTAATAACGCCTATGTTTGCAAATGACATTACAAACAGCAAATTGACGTCTTAGAACTGGGTTTTTGAATCGAGAAATAGGTGAATGGTGGAAAAAAGCGACTTCGGTGGCGTAGTTGGTAGCATGCTGAGCTTCTATGCCCAAGATCGCGGGGTTAAACCCGGCCAAAGTCGTCGAATTTTTTAAGAGTGTTAAAAATCCCTAAGTATGCCTTCCTTCGGAGTGGAGGTAAAGCTAGTGGGTCCATATCATAGATTTATATGTAAAAGAACCTCCCACTAACTACACTTGTGTGAAGCTAAAATTTGTAGGTTAGATTTGATTACGGCTATATTTGTTCCAACGTTCACCACTAGGTGCTAGATGGCATCTGGTAGCCAAGTTCACAGCTAGGTGTCGTTGACGGTAGCATTTGGTAGCAAAAGTTGGAACTACTTCAAATTGATCGTCTGCAGTCCTTACCTGAATCACAGATAACACACACTAATACAGTCATCACAATTAACACCGGTTATCAGACAAATTCTACACATACCCAAAGTACACGGGGCTACATGACCGCGTTGTTACAGGCCCTAAACTAAGAAACCAACCAACCTAAGGCGGAAAACCGTCATTTTAGCCCATGACTTCAAAATTAAAATAAACCTTATAATGG
The DNA here is from genome assembly GCA_946902985.2 of Meconema thalassinum. NCBI lineage: Eukaryota > Metazoa > Arthropoda > Insecta > Orthoptera > Tettigoniidae > Meconema > Meconema thalassinum. The sequence continues at coordinate 183,219,380 of OX336395.1, forward strand.
ATCGCAAAATCTCTAAACAATAAAATCTACAGCTCAAACTAAATATGGAACATCCCTTTATCTTCTTCTTCTTTTCCTTCGTCTTTACCCACTCAAGTGGGGTCGACGTTCCTGGCAAGTCTTCTCCATTTCCCTCGGTCCCATACGTCCTCTTCCCTTAGATGTTTCTCCTTCAAGTAATCTCGTAGACAGTCCCTCCATCTTCTTCTTGGTCTTCCCCTTCCTCTGCCACCTTCCACTACCATTACTGTCATTCTCTTGCCAACATAAGTGTCGTCCCTTCTAATGACGTGTCCATACCACTGTAGTGCTCTCTCTTGAACCTTCTTCAATATCTCCGTCACTTTAACACTGCCTCTTAGTCGCTCATTTCTTATCCAACAAATTCTTCTTAGCATTTTCATTTCAGCCACATCCATTGCCTTACAATGTGCCTTAGTTGGTGCCCATATCTCTGCTCCATAAATCATTGCAGATCTCACTACTGACTTATACGCCATTTCTTTAGTCCTCAGGTTTATCCTTCTATCACACAATACACCTTACGTCCGTTTCCAGTTCATCCATCCTACCTGCACTCTGCGGGATATTGGCATGTCTGAATTGCCATCACTGGACAACCATATATAAAGTAATGAAATTAACAGAAATTAATGTCCACCTTGTGGTGTATCGGCTAGCATAACAGTAAAGCCGGGCGGGTGGTTTAGCACTTGCGAGATTTCTCGCACAGACCCTCTAGTTTATGAGATGATGATGATGATGATGATAATTGTTGTTTTAAGGGGCCTAACATCTAGGTTATCGGCCCCTAATGGTTTAGGTGACAGTGAAGATGAAAATGAAATGTAAACTATAACTAAAGCCAACTATCAACTTACATACTAGAAGAAGAAATGGAAAAACAAAAGGAGAATCAGGCAAATAAATGACACGAGGAAAAGTAATGCCCTGAACCCTCGAAGAATGCGGACCGAGGGGACTTGGAAGGAAGGAGAGCCATTAAAGGCAGATAGGAAAGTGAAAGAGGAGAGGGTCCGCCCCAGAGGTAATGGATAAAAGGGTGAAAACCGGACCCATCTCAAAAATCCCTCGGGGTCACCAATTCCCGAACTCACCAGCCGTGAGCTCCTGAGGGTGTAGCAATATCCAGGGTGCACCAGAAGTGGTGATGCTGCATACACCCTGCCTCCTTGAGGGCCTTGAGCAGAAGGCAGGAGATAACATGAAAAGAAAAAAGTCCTCTCGGCACGCCGGAAGGCGGAGGTAGATTTCACCGGACAAACTTGGGGATAGGCGAAAATACAGTATACAGAATATGCAGGTTTTCGTAGAAGGATCAGACCACATTTATTGCGTGAAAGTATATTATAATTGGAGATTAATTAACTTTGTTTTTCGTCATTTTATGCATATTTTAAACATTCTATTGTCTTATGATGACGACGGTAACCTTCTTGTCATTTGGAGTCCATTTTTATACTTGTGGTCACACTGTCCTTATGCAAGGTTTCGACACTGATGTGTAACTATGTAACGGTCTGTTACTTCTTCACGCAAAATTATATCTCCCGCAGAGATGTTGGTTGGTTCCTCAGTTTAGGGGCTGCGACAACGTGGTCATGTAACCCCGTGTACTTTGGGGGAGTGTAGAATCTGTCTGATAAACGGTGTGAATTGTGATGGTATTAGTCTGTAATTCAGGTAAGCAATGAAGACACTCAATTTCAAGCAGTAGTTCCTAATGTTGCTACCAGATACTACCGTCAACGACACCTAGCTGTGAACTTGGCTGCTAGATGCCACCGCAATCAATAACTCGCAACGAACGTTGGAACTTCCCCTCCAAAGGAAAGCATACTGAGGGATTTTTAGCGCTCTTAGAAAATCCGACGACTTTGGCCGGCTTTGAACCCGCGACCTTGGGCATAGAAGTTCAGCATGCTACCAGTTACGTCACCGAAGCCGCTTCACACTTAGTCAGATGGAAATCTGAATCTGATCTCGCGCAAGTGCGTTGTCATGGCAACGTCTGATGGCTCATCCCTCATCAATTTAGTAGAGTTGCCATGGCAACCACTGATTGCTCTAGGCATTTTCTTATAATTCCGAAATCATTTTTCTCATCCCTTGGCGTAATGGTGGCTCATATCAAAAATTCTTTCTGACAAAAGTTTTAGGTAATTATTAGGGGAATATTGTCCATTTTGTACGGTTTTGATATTGTGCCTATTAACAGAGATATGATTAATGTTTCCCGAAAAACCCACTTTTTCCCACCCCTTTGGTCGATGGTTGGTGCTATCAAAAAACGTTTCAAACATAAATTTTTGAGCATTATCCGACACATAGTATGAACTTTGAACAGATTCGATATTTCACATATTAAGAGAGTTACAGCAATATTTCATTTTTTCGAAAAAAAATCCCCCATTTTCATCCCCTTCACCGATTTAGCCCAGTAACGATCTCGACCGATATTTTATGGGTATACATATTCAGTAAAAATTTCAAAGTGATTGGTGCAAAATTACGGCAGTTATCGTGTCCACAAGAAACGGATATATATATAAACTTTTGAACTGACGGTGGTTTTGGGGTCTGGGGGATGTGAAATGCGAAGATATGTCGAAATTTTCCGGAAATCGAAACATGGTACCCATTGCAATAGTTAGCTTTCTAATGAAATCTACCTAAAATACTACCATCAACGACACCTAGCTGTGAACTTGGCTACTAGATGCCACCGGAACCATCAACTCGCAACGAACGTTGGAACTTCCCCTCCGAAGGAAAGCAAACTCAGGGTTTTTTAGCGCTCTTAGTAAATCCGACGACTTTAGCCGGGTTTGAACCCGCGACCTTGGGCATAGAAGTTCAGCATGCTACCAGTTCCGATACCGAAGTCGCTTCCCACAGACAGATGGAAATCTGAATGTTATCTCGTGCAGTGGCGTTGTCATAGCAACAGCTGATGGCTCATCCCTTATCAATTAAAAGTAAAGTCGTCATGGCAACCTCTCTTGGCACTTGGCATTTTCTTATAATTTAAATCATTTTTCTCACCCCGTGGCGTAATGGTGGGTCATATCAAAAATTCTTTCAGACAAAAGTTTTAGGTAATTATTGGAGGAATATTGTCCATGTTGTACGGTTTTGATATTGTGCCTATTAACAGAGATATGATTAATGTTTCCCGAAAAACCCACTTTTTCCCACCCCTTTGGTCAATGGTTGGTGCTATCAAAAAACTTTTCAAACATAAATTTTAGGGTCTTGTCCGACACATAGCATGAACTTTGAACGGATTCAATGTTTCAGATATTAAGAGAGTTATAGCGATATTTCACTTTTTCGAAAAAAGCCTCCCATTTTCACCCCCTTTGACCGATTTTGCCCATTAACGAACTCGACCGAGATTTTATAGGTATACATATTCGGTAAAAAATTCAAAGTGATTGGTGCAAAATTACGGCAGTTATCGTGTCCACAAGAAACGGATATATATATAAACTTTTGAACTGACGGTGGTTTTGGGGTCTGGGGGATGTGAAATGCGAAGATATGTCGAAATTTTCCGGAAATCGAAACATGGTACCCATTGCAATAGTTAGCTTTCTAATGAAATCTACCTAAAATACTACCATCAACGACACCTAGCTGTGAACTTGGCTACTAGATGCCACCGGAACCATCAACTCGCAACGAACGTTGGAACTTCCCCTCCGAAGGAAAGCAAACTCAGGGTTTTTTAGCGCTCTTAGTAAATCCGACGACTTTAGCCGGGTTTGAACCCGCGACCTTGGGCATAGAAGTTCAGCATGCTACCAGTTCCGATACCGAAGTCGCTTCCCACAGACAGATGGAAATCTGAATGTTATCTCGTGCAGTGGCGTTGTCATAGCAACAGCTGATGGCTCATCCCTTATCAATTAAAAGTAAAGTCGTCATGGCAACCTCTCTTGGCACTTGGCATTTTCTTATAATTTAAATCATTTTTCTCACCCCGTGGCGTAATGGTGGGTCATATCAAAAATTCTTTCAGACAAAAGTTTTAGGTAATTATTGGAGGAATATTGTCCATGTTGTACGGTTTTGATATTGTGCCTATTAACAGAGATATGATTAATGTTTCCCGAAAAACCCACTTTTTCCCACCCCTTTGGTCAATGGTTGGTGCTATCAAAAAACTTTTCAAACATAAATTTTAGGGTCTTGTCCGACACATAGCATGAACATTGAACGGATTCAATGTTTCAGATATTAAGAGAGTTATAGCGATATTTCACTTTTTCGAAAAAAGCCTCCCATTTTCACCCCCTTTGACCGATTTTGCCCATTAACGAACTCGACCGAGATTTTATAGGTATACATATTCGGTAAAAAATTCAAAGTGATTGGTGCAAAATTACGGCAGTTATCGTGTCCACAAAGAACTGATATACATATATATATATATATATATACATACATAAATTATATATAAACTTTTGAACTGACGGTGGTTTTGGGGTCTGGGGGATGTGGAACGCGAAGATATGTCGAAATTTTCCGGAAGTCGAAACATGGGACCCATTGCAATAGTTAGCTTTCTAATGAAATCTACCTAAAATAAGGCTGACCTTCGCAGAAGGAGGGCATCAGAAAAGATGAGACAAGGGCCAAATAAGGCGGGGTAGGAAGAGACTCCCTAGGCCTCGGATACCCTACTACCGTCGAGGTCGGAAGTGAACAAGTGTTGGCCAAGTGAGATCGACAGGAAAGAAGACGCAGAGGAGCCCGGCACAAGTAAGTGGAAGCAATGCCAGACTCAGCTGGGGCCCGGTGGTCGCCAACGCACGTCCCACTAGATATGAGCCCCTCGGGGGAGTTTATAAGAAAATGGATGACTGCCATGGGACTTGATAACCACGCGATCTCGGACAGTCCTCTCCGACTCTCCTGTATGGGTCACATAGCGAAATTATGCTAGTAGCTTAATAGCTAAGTGGCTAAAGCCTGACCTTGACGTCACTGGTTCGAATTCCACTGATTGTAGGGTATTTTGGAACTTAAAAGTATGCTCCATAACATTACTATTGCTGTAGACGTTAGCCATCCTTGCTGCTCCAGACCTCACTTCACCGTCCCCAAGAAGACAGGGATTTTCCGGGATCACAGCACCTAAAATTTTGAAATTTTCCCAGTGGGTTTTCCAGGAGTACCCGAGTGTTTTGTCTAAAGGCAGCACCAAATATTTGGGGATGTTCCACCATTTCCTGGCCACTGTCCTTGGAGGAGTTGGTTGGTTGGTTCCTCAGTTTAGGGGCTGCGACAACGTGGTCATTTAGCCCCGTGTACTTTGGGTGTGTGTAGAATCTGTTTGATAACCGACGTTAATGTGATGGCTTAACCGTGATTCCTTTGTTTTTTGTTCCTAGACGTATTCTCCCTCGTATTTTCGCATTCCATTCTCTCATAACTTTTTCAAATGCACAGTTGAACAATAGGGGGGAGGGACCATCCCCCTGCCGGACCCCTGTTCTGATCTCAAAGGGTTCAGACAGTTCGCCCATGAATCTAACTTTAGAGGACGTATTCGTGAGCGTCTCCTTTATGAGGGCTAGGGTTTTCCTGTCCAAGCCAAACTTCTCCAAAATATTGAGCAACGGCTCTCTGTCGATGGAATCGTAAGCTTTTTGGAAGTCTACAAAGGTCACTATATACGGTTTCGCCCTCTATTTCTGGTGCGCTATAATGTTTCTGAGATTTAAAATTTGTTCAGTGCAAGATCTTCCCTTTCTAAACCCTGCATGATACTTCCCAAGTTGGCAGTCCAACTGTGGTTCTGCTCTTTCTAATAACGCTCTTGAAAATATCTTGTATGTCACGTCCAGCAGTGAGATCCCTCTGTAATTGTTGGGATCCAATTTCGAACCTTGTTTGTGAAGAGGGTGTATCAGGGCGATTTTCCATTCCACTGGAATAATCACTGTCTTCCATATCTCCTCAAAAAGCTTTTGGAGTGAGCCAATCGCATCTTCACTGGCATACTTTATTCAGCTGTTATTTGATTTTCTCCAGATGCCTTGAAATTTTCCATACGAGTCTGTTCTGAATATCTCTTACAGACGGTGGTTTAGAATCATTTTGGTCCATAATGGAACGACATCGTTCGGAGTGGTTCATCGCAACTTAGGAGTTCTTTAAAGTAGCCGGCTAGTATTTTACAGTTACCCCCATTACTATATGCCACGTTCCCGTTTCCGTCCTTAAGTTGGAGAGCTGGGGGGGGGGGGGACGTAGGGGGTAGGGGGTTCATATCTGTTTAGGTTATCCTGAACCCCCTATAATAGTTTCTCATATTGTTCTTCGCAAAGTCATCTTCCTGAGTAGTTGGTCACCGAGCTCCTTCTTAACTTTCTTGATCCCCTTGGACACCCTCTTCCTGGTTTCCACAAAGTGTTGCCAGGTAATCTCGTCCTTTTTGGTTTGCCAAACGAGCCACGCCTTCTTCCTCAGATCAAGTAGTCTATCAAATTCGTTGTTCCACCATGTATGCTTCTTCGTCTTCGTAACAGGGGCAAGTTGTTCTGCCTTGGTTAAAAGACCCTTCTCCATCTACCTCCAGTCCTGGCTGGCCTTCTAGGTCTCCGGTTAATATGTCCCATTCTTCCATGTTCTCCTTAATTGTTTAGCCTACTTTTCATATTTTGCAAAAATGAGGAAAAAGTAGACTTATGAGATCGATCCGGGCAAATTTCTGTCGGTCTGTCTGTCCTGTCTGTCTGTCTGTCTGGCTGGCTGGCTGTCTGGCTGTGTGTGTGTGTCCCCTATCAACACCTAAACGGCTGCAGCAATTGAATCCAAATTTGGTATGAGTAAAGATATATACCTGAATATCTCAAGCTCATATTTGAAAATTAAGTCAGTGCTACCAACTGCTGAAAAACCGAAATTGAAATTTGAGCTCCATGTTGGATGTCTTGGAAGGTATGCATGGGAGCTATTTCAAAATTGGCACAGATATAGATAATACTATTTCAGTCTAATTTCCAGGAGGCTATGCAAGGCACTGTTACCAAAATGATTCTAAGCCTTCTGATAGGTCCAATTTTTAAATGCATATAACTTCTACACTATCAATTGGATTTCAACTAAATTGTGTATGTAATATGTGTACATAAACACATATGACTGAGCGTACTCTTGAGAGCCACCAGGGCTGCCAACTGTCAATAAATGTTCCCTCTCTTCTTTTATCCAAATACCAATATATCAGAAAGTATGCAAGCTGACAGCTTTAAACTATGCACACGTATAGTACTTGACATTCTAGATTAATTTGAAATAACTTATGTACGTCAGTGCTACCAACATGATTCTACGCCAGCTGATAGGACCAATTTCTAAATACATGTAACTTCTATACTATCAGTTGGATTTCAACCAAATTTCGTATGTGCTAAGTGTACCGTAACAGATATGACTATGCTTATTCTTAAGAGCAACCATAACTGCCAACTGTTAATAAATGCTGTCTCTATTTTTCTTTACCCAAATATTAATATATAAGAAAGTATGTAAGCCAACAGCTTTAAATTTTGCACACGTATAGTACCTAACATTCTAGATTAATTAGGAGAAACTAATATACGTCAGTGCTGCCAACATGACTCTAAGCCTGCTGATATGTCCAATTTTCAAATACATGTAACTTCTATACTAACAAATGGATTTGATCCAAAATTGGCACAACAAGAGATCATAATATTTTAGATTATTTCTGACCAACACATGCATGACATTGTTGCCAACATTATTTTAGCGCGCTGATAGATCCAATGTCTAACTGCATGTAACGTCCATGCTATCCATTGGACTTCAACCAAATATTGTATTCTGTACCTTAAGAGATGAAACTAACAATATATTCAGTCACCAGGGCTGCCAACTGTAGTGCTCTATTAGGCTACATATATATTTCGAACTAATTAGAAATTTCGATATACCAACTTAATTTCGCTATTTTTCTAGATAGTTCTATATAGATTGGCATGAATCTTAAATTTTAAGAAAAGTAGGCTCTTTAGTTCCTCACGGAACTTCTTGTTTTGGATCATATCTTCTTCCTACGGTTGTTTGTTTGAAGGTTACTCCTAGGAATAATCTTCAGTTTAACTTTTGATAAGTAGTGGTCTGAGTGAAGGGTAGCTCGTCTGAGAATCCTATGATTTTGAATTTCCTTATGAAACTTCCGCTTTATTGCAACATGGTCCAACTGGAATTCTCCGAGGAGGGGGTTAGGTGATATCCATGTCTTCTATTTTCTCGGCAGTTTCTTAAAGCTAGTCGATTTTAAGACCAAGTTATGTGCCTGACATAATTCAATGAGCCTGACACCATTTTGGTTCGTTCTGTCATGAGCCGGGTAGCATCCCACTATATGCCTGAATTTAATTTCTCTCCCCACTTGGGCGTTAAAATCCCCTAAAATTATGACGTTATTTTTGTCTGGGATCTTATGGATCGTATCGTCTAGTTTATCCGAGAAAAGTTCGACTTTTACCTTATCTTTCTTGTTGTCGGTGTTTATAGGGGCATGAATATTCACAATTATTGTATAAACTTTGTTGGTCGACTTGAACGTGAGTGTGGATAGTCTTTCAGAGGTGGACTCGAAGCTTATAATGGAGTCTAGTATTTTCTTGACAACTATGAATCCTATTAATTGAATTGCTTTCCATGATGGTTCCGTATTGACTTACTAAATAGTTTTAAAACAACAAATAAACATCCGCCTTAGTCAATACATAAAAGAAAGGAAATATAATTAAATATGCTCCTGGTACATGTTTCAGGGATTAATAGCTTTTATCCCCTTCATCAGCCAATATATAAATATAAAATAGCGTAGCTAACCTCATTGCTATATGAAGTTCTTCCTTCCACGTTCGTTTCGTTGGCATGCAGGCATTTTGATTTGGCTTATGGACCTGTTAAGCATAAGGCTTCTTCATTGGTTGTGTACATATGGTGAAGTATTGTGGACCCATTTTTGCCAATTCAAACTTTGACTTGTGTTTTGGAGCCAATATGTGAATGAACTGTCCACTGATTCTCTTCGTATATCTTCGCTTGTGTTTAATGGCTGAATTCTTCCCGTCTCATATTTCTTTTACCTACTTGTATGGTGCACCATGTTAAGTCTAATAGCCATTTGTTTTTTGTTGAGTGCTACGCTTTTTTATATTTATGCTTTAAAATATATTGGCTGAAGAAGGGGATAAAAGCTATTAATCCCTGAAACATGTACCAGGAGCATATTTAATTATATTTCCTTTCGTTTATGTATTGACTAAGGCGGATGTTTATTTGTTGTTTCAAAACTAACTATGAATCCTGTCCCAAGATGAGGAACATTCTTCATTACTCCGATCCCTGGTTTGCCCTTGAGAATCCTGAATCCTCCCGATTCAAATCTGTTCTCATCTAGCTATGTGGTCTCTTGCACAGCCGTTAAGATAATTCTATGTTCACTTAGTGTGTCAGTTAGAGTCTTAAGTTTCCCCACTTTCAAACGTGAATTTGCATTAAAAGTGGCTAGGTAGTTTATTTTCCAGTATTTTATTGTGTTCGAAGTTCCAAGACGCTATTATTTATTTATTTATTTATATTTAAGCAGATTCTCCCAATAAATGGAAGAGTTAAACAAATAACTCAATCGACTCTTTTTGGTTCTTCTTGTTGCTCCAATAGTCTTCATTCTTTCCGAGAAGGCTTGTTTACGTTCTTCCGACCACTTTCGTCTGTACTGTTTTTGTATTGGTTGCTTTGATGTAACTTCCCAATTCGTTACTTTGTGTCTGAAGGTGCCCCTTTCTGAAAATAATTATTAATATCATTAATTAATCTTTCTGCGTTTTTCATGTTCGCAGGTAGTCCTACCCATCTCATGGAGCGTCTGTAAGTACTCAAAACTACTAATATACATGAATCATGAACATCATGTCTAGGTTACATAACGCGAACCAGGAGTGTATCTTCTCTATCTTTAAGTAGATTTCTTGTTTGGATTTACTTATGTAGGTCCTGTTATTTTGTAAATCTGTATACCAACTCCCATGCAGTCAGTGCATAACCGTGCGAATAGACACACTGCACAAATGCTGCAGATACCTCATCACAGAACCGAAAAATGCAAAGGTTCATTCCGTATTTCAACTAGTATTCTCCAGAATAAATATAAATTGCACCAGTATTCAGGACTTCCCATCAGAGCAATAAATCACTCCCTTCAATCTTTACATTGAACAAGCAATGAAGGAAATTAGAGAAAAATTTGAAGTGGGAGTGAAGATTCAAGGAGAAATAATTTCAACTGTGAGATTTGCTGATGACATCGTCATCTTGGCCGACAAGCCTGAGGATTTGAACGAGTTATTGAATGGTATGGACTCCGCCTTACGGAAAGAATACATGATGAAAATTAATAATTGTAAAACAAAAATACTAGAATGCAGCCGAAATAAATCAGAAACCTCCATGGACATCAAATTGGCAGGTGAAAAGCTGAAGGAAGTAGGAGACTTCTGTTACTTAGGAAGCAAAATAACCAGTGATGGACGAAGCTAAGAGGATATAACAAGTAGGTTGGCTCAGGAAAGGAAAGCATTTCTACAAAAAAGGAATCTGTTGACATCGAATATAGATTTAGGTATTAGGAGTCATTTTTGAAAGCCTTTGTCTGGAGCGTGGCGCTCTATGGAAGTGAAACTTGGACTATTGGTGCAGCAGAAAAGAGGAGAATTGAAGCATTTGAAATGTGGTGTTACAGGAGAATGATGAAGATCAGATGGGTAGATAGGGTTACAAACGAAGAGGTATTAAGACGAGTGGGAGAGGAGAGATGTTTCTGGCGACTGCTAATGAAGAGAAGAGATAGGTTAGTAGGACACATACTAAGACACCCAGGAATAGCAAGCTTAGTTATGGAAGGAAGGGTCGAGGACAAGAACTGTCGAGGTAGACCAAGGTTAGAATATGTTAAACAGATTGCCTCGGATGTAGGGTGTGGTAGCTACGTAGAGATGAAACGATTAGCTCAGGACAGGGAGGCATGGAAAGCTGCATCAAACCAGTCAAAAGACTGAAGACTCAAACAACAACAACAACAAACAAGGTAATCTATCAGCTATACAATTATCATGATCAATGTGAAATGATGTAATAACAAGAGCTTCTATTATCAACTGAATGTTTAGGTTAAGTTCTTTTTATTCATTCTTCATTTATTTTATTGTATTCAACCGCCCTCTGAATGAAGAGAGCTGCATAAGGAGGCTTTGTAGCCTTAGTGGCCTGTAAAAGAAAAATAATAAATTCAAATTCAAAATTCAGGTACAGGGGTGTGAAAATTATTAGACTCAACGCGAGGTTTCCAAAATGTAATTTATACTTTTCATGATTTAATGCACAAAATATATTTACAAGGCGCTGAAGTTATTTCAAGTCTTAATTGCATTTTATTTTAAGAAATGTAAAGTAAAATGATTAATATGACCCGAATATTTGTATAGTTCAAGAGCCGATGATCAATATAAAAGACTTTGAATTCCTCAACTCGAAATTCACATGAAATGTAGAATACAGTTATCAAAACAAAACGTGTGGCATTTTACATTAACGAGGCCCCTCTTTTAGTGGAAATTATATAATATAATTTCAATAATGTGACATGAAAATGCCCATGTTAGCGCTGTTCCATATTGACGAAGTATAATAAGTCCTGAAGATTAAAAATCTTAAATCAATAATAATTTGTACTTTTCATTGTGGCCTTCCTCAGCGCAAATAATAATATAAATAGAAATGCAAGACTTCAGTATATGAAACATTTTACCATAAAAGAAGATTGTCCTCAAAATAATTTCTAAAAAATTAATCGTTTAAAAGTAAAAAAAAACACATACACTAAAACTTAAAAAAACAGATCTGTTACGAAAATATCTTAAATGGTAAAGAAATAAATCTTGATATAAAACCAGCTTGAAGAAAGAACAGTGATCTAGATTTATTTCTTTCGCATTTAACATATATTTATAACAGATCTGTTTTTTTTCTTTAATTTACAGTATGTGTTTGTGGTTCTTAAATTTTAGACGATTACTTTTTTAGAAAATAGTTTTGAGAACAACCTTTTTTATGGTAAAATTTTTCATATTCTGGAAGTCTTTCTTTTCTATTCATATTATTATTTGCGCTGAGGAAGGCCACAATAAAAAGTACAAATTATCATTGACTTAAGTTTTTAATCTTTAGGACTTATTATACTTCGTCAATATGGAACAGGGCTAACATGGGCATTTTCATGTCACATTATTGAAATGATATTATATAATTTCCACTAAAGGAGGGGCCTCGTTATTGCAAAATGGCACACGTTTTGTTTTGATAACTGTATTCTACTTTTCGTGTGAATTTAGAGCTGAGGAATTCAAAGCCTTTTATATTGATTCTCCGCTCTTGAACTATTCAAAGATTCGTGGGACATGGATTGAAATCACCTGATTTAGATGGCACATTCCGAAGTCAATGAAACAACAGAAAATGAACCCAGCTCCGATATCCCTCGGAATACCCAATTCTACAACTTTTCAGTCGCAATTACTTATGGGGAAAAGTTATAAGTCTACAAGGGAGAATACGTCACCAAGTAGGGTGATAAAGGATGACATCCGTTGTACAATAAAATGATTTTTAATTTTTTTAAAAGTCTGACTGATTTAAATTCTCTATTTAATTCTAATAATTTGCTCACCACTGTAGGTTGTGAAGTATATTTCACTCTTCTAAACTTAACTCTTAACTTATCAACCACCCATTCCTGAGAGACGATTTTATCATCCCTCCCTATATTATTCTGCTAAGATCCCATTCGAGTTTTGTACCGAAAATAAGGTCCCATTAACACCAACCTACCCATATGGGGTACCTACAGGTTCAGCTTAACCCAATGCGTAAGCCAAACGCACTCACTTACTCTTTAAATGCCTAACAACTAAATAAATACCTTAAAACATGTATATTTACAAATAAATAATGAAAGATTGCAACACGGTAGCCATGGTAACAGAATCTCGCAGGGCCATCTATTTCTGTAAGACGCAATGTAATTCCAATTAGTTTATTGCATTAATGTGAAAGTTTCCAGACGGTTATAAGGTTATCACGGAACCAAATTAAGCTGTAAAATTCATCAATACATACAGTATAATGCGCTTAAGGGGCACTCTAGGATTTTTTCACGCAATTTTCACGTGTGAGTGTGGTACGAAAGGTCTTTTTCGCCCGACTATAAAGGGTCTCCGAAACCCCATTTAAAGGCCCTTAAAATAACAGTGTCTGTGATATTCCCAGAAAACTAACTTCGCTCTGATATACCTATGAAGGGATGACAAACCCCTAGCCACTGCACCAGTAGCTGAATTGATAAAGTCTGGTTATTCATACCAAGGATAAATCAGTCATAGCATTCATGATTGAGATTTTCCTAAGTGTACTCTTAACAATTAGAATATTTGCAGGTGAAGCCGCGTCGGGTAATGCTAGTATATATTATTTCAGTAGTATAGATCCCTCCTGCGGCGCTCACAAGCGACCGATCGTGACGAATGAGCATTCAAATGAAAGAAAATAAACATTAGCAGTGACGAATTGCACTCGAATTTCATAAAAAGCTATCACTCCTTTAGAAAATGACTTCTAAAAATATACGAAGTGTGCGATTTGCAGATAATGTTGCTGTAGGAAAATATACTCCATAATTGCTGTTCACTTCACATTTTGGCCGCTGTGAAGCCGGTTTCATGTAACTTTAACACTCCGAGGCATTTCCTTTATCATTTTGCATGGATTTCAGAAACAGTAAATCAAAAGAATAAGTACTCAAAATGTATAATTTCATAAATATCGAATAACCGGTGAGTGTTATGATGATCCAATTTTCAGTTATTGCCTTCTTAAGTTAGGGAACGTAGAACTTGGAATTCTAACTGAAATAGAAAATAGTGTTCTATAATCATTTGGATGAAATAAAAACATAACAACCTTTCTCCTCAACTCTCTCATTATAAACCTATTGGGGAATGTGTGGTTTCTGAACATGCGAGATTTCTCGCACGGTTCTGCTAGGTTTATTTATTTAGAGCAGGGCAATCCAGTCATTGCGCTCCGGGAGCGCGGCTGTGCTTGGGGAGCACTGGGCAGTCAGACTAGCGCTCCTTCCCCTACCACCACTACATGTGGCAGCGAGGAGACGGACGATGTTCGAACGACGTACGTACAGTCGTGCGGCCGACGGCTCTTGTGGGATTGTTGACATATTAATAGCGCTGTTTTGCCATAACAAATATACCGCATATACAAATCGAATGGTACTCCGATGTATGGAATGTACAGGAAACGAACACAAGTGTTAAGTAAAGAATATTGTGATTTATTCCAATCTGAAATGTGAACATATTAGAGAGGAAAATTCAACAACAAATTGTGTTCTTTTTAACACATTACATCTCTGTTGTACACTAAACATTTGGCATGCCCTTCATAAACTGTACAGAAAAATGGAATTTCCCATTCTGCTTTAAAGACTGCTCCTTCACCACTCCTTTCTTTGTATGCTGTTCAGTCATGACCACTGCGAAACTGATTTACTTACAAGCTGTCAACAAAGCGCATTGGACTAGACTAGCGACTTATTGATCGGCTGCACACTTCCGCGAGTTGAACCAGCCAATCTCCTCCCACCACTTCTGAAACTACCTTCCACCAAAGCGCTCGGGGAGCGCTGTCTGGATGGCCCTGATTTAGAGTATGGCTTTAAGTGTCGAGTGTGTTCGAGGACATGTTTGGCTCGCCAGAGGCTGTAGCTGCTTCAAGCGGACACCCATGGGGTGAGCTACAAGTTATGTTCAATTTCAAGTAGTTCCAACTTTCGCTACCAGATGTCACTGACACCTAGTGGTGAACGTTGGAACTTCGATAGAGCGTTTCAACAAAATCTAACCTGACTATTTAGCTTCACGCAAGTTTATTTAGTGGAAGATTCTTTTACATGCCATAAATCTTTGACATGGGACCGCCGGCTTCACTTCACCTCCGAAGGAGGGATACTGAAGGATTTTTAACGCTCTTAAAAATCCGACGATGTCCGCTGGGTTTGAACCCGTGATCTTGGGCATAGAAGGTCAGCATGTTACCAACTACGCCACCGAAGCTTCTTGAGAGACGTTAAATCATTCCAACCCTTAGAAAATCAGGACAACAGGGCATATTGTATTCAGGAGGATTTTATTCAAATTTCCAAATCTGAAGTAATAACTTGGCAATCGCGATATTCCCCCTCTATATTGAACCACATAATGCATTGCCACTGGCGTATTGTCTAAATAACGATAATCCCTCCCTATATTATTCTGCTAAGATCCCATTCGAGTTTTGTACCGAAAATACAGTTAGGTCCCATTAACACCAACCTACACATATGGGGTACCTACAGGTTCAGCATAACCCAATGCGTAAGCCAAACGCACTCACTTACTCTTTAAATGTCTCACAATTAAATAAATACCTAAAAACACGCATATTTACAATGAAATAATGAAAGAATGCATCACGGTAACCATGGTAACAGAATCTCACAGGTCCATCTATTTCTGTAAGACGCAATGCAATTCCAATTATTACATTACTGTGAAAGTCTCCAGACGGTTATAAGGTTATCAATGAACCAAATTAAGTTGTAAAATACACCAATACATACCGTATAATGCGCTTAAGGGGGTCAAAGGGCACTCGAGAATTTTTTCACGCAATTTTCACGTGTGAGTGTGGTACGAAATGTCTTTTTCACCCGACTATGAAGGGTCTCCGAAAACCACATTTAAAGGCCCTTAAATTAACAGTGTCTGTGATATTCCCAGAAAACTAACTTCGCTCTGATATACCTATGAAGGAATGATAAACCCCTAACCACTGCACCAGTACCTGAATTGATAAAGTCTGATTATTCATACCAAGGATAAATCAGTCATAGCATTCATGATTGAGATTTTGCTTAGTGTACTCTTTACAACGACGAGTAATGCTAGTATAACACTGATTCTTAAAATAGACGAAACTCTCAGTCAAGTAATTATTTTATACATATCCTCAGAGGGATGTGCTCCAAAACAGGCTCCAGAAAGTTTGAGCAGAAAGTTCAAAATTGATATACTGTAGGTTCTTCAGTTCCAGAGAATTTTATTTTAAAAATACTCACCGAATATAAGTGTTTTCTTTATGAACTGATGCTATATTATTGTAATTTTAAGCGAATGACATGAACTTATAAATGGTTGGAATACAGTGACGTTCCTGAAAAAGTGTTACAGTGAAGGTGATGATATCGTTTGATCTCTCTTCTGCTGCAACGCTCTCTGTCTCTCTTCTGTTGCTGCGCTCCGGTGTCGCTTCTGTCGTTTTTGCTGTTTTCATCATTCTGTAAAGGATATCTCGAGGAAGATTTCTGTAGAAATTAATTTATTTCTGATCAAAGAAATCCGAGCATTAACGATTTCAGTGGAAAAGTCGTAAAAAAACATGGCGTCGGTGCCTTTTTTTAAGCTTACTCAGGGCAAACTGTTAAAAATATCTGTATACTATGAGTGTATGAATTGTTCAGCATGAAACGTTTTACAAAAAAGTCCGGGAGAACATTTATCTCCATCTTCATTACATCGCCCACTATAAGTGTTCTTAAGTTTTCATTTCCTCCAACAATCCCCATTCAAATACTGTGGCGACAGTTTACGAGCTGGCTAGGGGCGAGACTATCACCCCAGTTACAGCCTAGATAGCGGGCGAACATATTACCCCAGATACAGCCAGCAGCAAACTGTCGAGTCGTATTTCTTTCTTTCTTTCTTTCATTCTTGACAAACCTTGATAAAGGGACAAGTAGATGTCTCGAAACGTCGGTTTTTAAAGTGTCACTTGACCTAATAACCCCAAAGCTATATTATGTATTCTTCTTCTTCTTCTTCTTTCTATTCGGCCATCAAAGGACTACGACATTTCAACTGCTTCTTGCTGCATCGAGCTTTAACATCCTCCCAGTACTTTCGCATTAGTTCTCGATGCTGTTGTATCCTTTCTTTAGTCCACTTCTTGCCAGTTGGAAGCTTAGGCTTTTCTTGTAAATATCGGTGTGCTGCTAGTTTTTGCTTTAAGGGGGGCACGTTCCCAGATATCCTTGCCTGTAATTCCCACTTCTTGCAAATCTTTGTCCACCTCAGTAAACCAAAGTTTCTTGGTTTTCTTTTTGAGGAAGTAGGTGAAAATTCTATTTGTCAATCACGCTGGGTTCATTCTGGTTGTATGACCGTAAAAGGTAATTCTCCGTTTCCCCAGAGTATCAAATATTTTTTCCACGTGGGTGTAAAGTTCGTGGTTGTGCCGTCTCTTATATTCCCCATTTTATTTTACTGGGCCCAAGATTTTTCTTAGAATTCTCCTTTCTTTCACTTCCAGGTTCTCTATTAGTCCCTTGCGATGCATTGCATTATTATTTAATTTTTACATCGTTATGCCCTACTTAGCTGATGTGTTGGCCTCTTTTCCTCCCAAAATCTCTTCAACCTCTCGCTAAGCTTCTTCCTTCGTTCTTCTGTCCAAGTTATAGTGACTCTGGTGTTGGGTTTCTCTCCAAATTCGTGATTGTCGATTTTGGTTTTGAATTTACATCTGTCCCGTACAATGTCTTCTGAGGTTATGATGATGATTGAAAAATGAAAATCCACAGCATGCTTCCAGTCTCCGACAGGGTCAGGAATGGAATGAATGAAGCCCCCATCTAGCGGCGAGAATATGAACTGTGCTGGCTGCCGAGGCCTGACGCACTCCTCTGGGGCAATGATTAAATGAATGACAGATGAGATGAAATGATAGTGGAGAGTGTTGCTGGAATTAAATTTTGACAGGGAAAACCGGAGTACCCGGAGAAAATCCTGTCTGCTTCCGTTTTGTCCATCACAGATCTCACATGGAGTGACCGGGATTTGAACCACGTACCCAGCGGTGAGAGGCCGGCGAGCTGCCGCCTAAGCCACGGAGGCCCTATGATGATGATTATTATTATTTATTTACAGCGTATTTTCCCAATATTGGAAAGCGGTGAGCACTTTGAATTAATTCTTTACGTTCTTCTTATTTTGCCAATATTGTTTCATTCTGCTGGAGAATGCCAATTTTCTTTCGTCAGACAATTTAGGTCTGTTTCGGTTGCTCTGGTTGGACTTCCCAGTTGTTCACTTTGTTACGGAAGGAGTCTCTGTCTGATGTGTCGGTTATGTTAGCAGTTCGCATGTCTTTTTGTACTTCATTTATCCATGGTGTTGTACTTTTGAGTTATGATATGTAATCTAGTATTGTTTTGGTTAGTCGGGTGTTAGTCTAATTATGTGTCCGAAGAGTTTCAATCGTCTTTTCCTGACGTCGACTTCGATGTTTGAGTTTTTTCAGTTGTCTTGATTTACTGTATTCGGTACTCGTCAGGAGTGAGTCTTGCTCCCAGTATTTTCCGAATGATTTTACTTTCTTCTTTCTTGATATTTTCAAAATCATATTTCTTAATGAGTGTAAGTGTTTCGCTTGCGTAGAGACTTGCCGGTTTGATGACAGTGTTGTAGTGTCGAAGTTTGGTTTGTCTTGACATGCATTTTGTTATAGAGGTTTTGGATAAGTCCGAGTGCTCTCCTGGTTTTCTGGAGACGGTATCGTTGTGAGATTTCTTTCGGATCTAGTTGGTTCGATAAATTCTCCCATATATTTGAAATGTGGGACTATTGTTAAGGATGTTGGATTGGAGCCTTAACCACCATTTAAAAGGGGTGCTGATTACTGGGCATCCTTGCATCTACGGGGTTTTACTAGGATGTCTTATGGAGAACTGCGGACCCATACTTACCAGACTTACCGGGAGCGCCTTAACAGGCCAAACACCTGCGGGTCGTCTTCGGGTACTGCCTGACAGCATGGCGCAGCGGGAAATACTGGATCTTAACCTAACTACAAACTAAGGGGGTGGGGTTTTACGACTACTACGTGCAATGAAAAGATAGAGCCTTTGACTGTGAGAGAGGGATTTATTGTAAGCTACTGATGGGTGGCACTTCGGTCTAGATGAAAGGGGGGATGATTACTAGAGGGAAAAGGAATTTAGCAGACACACATTACTCACTCTACCGATGATACCCGTCCTCCATGATGTCGTGCTGGGACCGCGGCAAGGGCAGCGCCCTACCGGTCTCGCGTAGCGCTGATACCTCGACTAGTGATGATCCAAGAAGAAAGGAGAGCCCAAGAGGCCCGCCGCGTGTGCGTCCTCTGTATTTGTAGGTTTTTAAGTAGGTCGGCCATGTCAGCGATATGTCGATGTGTTGTGTTATTATTACATAAGTCTGCCGGCTTGCAGTACTTACGAATGTAGGTCGCTGTTGGCCTGCCAGGTCGGTATGTCCTACAGCCCAACTTATACCCTCCATTATAACTTCCCTTTGCTAGGCATAATTATAGGCACAACCCTTATCGAGGGTTGGTGGCTGTACACTATTTTGATTGTTCCGTATTTTGTTTGCATATTGTCGCCTTTGTGACTTAGCACTTGAGTTTTCTCGAAGGATATTTGAAGTCACACTTTTTCGGCGCATTCTTGGAGTGTTTCTATTTGTTTTATTGTTGTCTCTTGATTTTCTGTTCGTATAAGCAAGTCATCGGCGAAGGCAAGATATGGTATAGAGAGATTGTTTTTACGAAAGCCAAGTGTAACTTGTTTCCACACATATGTTTCTTGCGCTCTTTTTCCCATTCTTCCATGACTTTATCCAGGACTATGTTGAACAAGAAAGGGGAAAAACCCTCTCCTTGTCACACGCCTGTCTGAATTTCGAAAGGTTCCGAGTTTTCCCACTTAAATTTTACTTTGGTTTTAGTGTTGGTCAGCGTTTGTTCATTGAGTTTCCGTGTTTTGTGGTCTAATCCTCTTTGTTCAAGGTTCTGGAAGAGTGATTGTCTATCGATCGAGTCGTATGCTTTTTTTGAAATCGACAAATGTGCACATCACTGGTTTATTTCGAATGTCATGCATTTTGACAATGGTCTTAAGGTTGAAGATTTGTTCAGGGCAGGATCGGTTTGGTCTGAATCCTGCTTGAAATTCTGATAACTTTGATTCGAGCTGTTCCTGTGTCTGGGTCAAGAGACAAGCTGGGAAAATGGGCGGATGAGTGTTGTTTACCAGTTATCAGGTATTTCCTCCGTTTGCCATATTTCTTGGATGATTAGTGTAATTTCTCTTAGTGAATTGGGTCCGAGGTTTTTAAGTAGTTCTGCAGTGATGCCGTCTTCACCTGAGGCTTTATGGTTTTTTGAGTCTTTTGATGCGGGAGTGGATTTCATCTTGAATTGGTGGTAGTGATTCTTCTGATGAGTGGTCTGATAGTTTCTTTGGGTATCTTTTTGTGGGTTCTGGGCAATTCAAAAGTCGGGAGAAGTTTGTAGCTAGCTCTTGGCAATTGTCTTTATTTGTCAATGCCAGTTTTCCGTCTTGTTTAATGAAACATAAGTTTTGTGGCGTGTACCCTTTGATTTGGTTGGCAAATGTTTTGTAGAAATCACACGTATTGTAGTTTCGGAAGTCGTTATCGTTCGAAGTCAGTTGATCATTGATATATATCCTTTATTATCATTACATTAAAACCTGTCATTGTGCCATCAATGGACCCTTTATCAAAACCTAGCCTTAAAACGAAATATTTGACGGTCCCGTGAATGTAGGAGTCAAAACCGTGTTAAACGGACACAGTGTTACACGGACAACGGTAATCAAAATACTACACGCATTTTAACGGAAAATTTGCATTTTCCAGAACGCAGTGTTTAGAAACTTTTCAGGCGCCCTGTGAAAGTCTACATTTTCTACTGTAAGAGTTGATTCTGTAGCTAACAAGGAATGTGCAAATAGGTTTTCCTCCTTTTGTTCTCCAATTTACACGTCAAAGTGTGTGATTATTCGCCAGTTCCCCAAGCCTTTACCTATGCTCGCTTTAATGACCTGTCAACCAACAAATGACTGTATTTATGTTAATTGTGAGTTTTATTTGTACAGTAATCTGAAATTGAAATCCGCCATGTCATATACACTATAGAATGTAGTTTAATAATTAAATTACACGTACATGTTTTGGTATAAAATGTTACCCTCGTCAACGTAAAATAATCCTAAAACTATATTAACAAATACCTAAGAGGAAATGGATATACTTACCAACAAAAAAAAAGGAATTTAAATAAAATTTTCTCTTTGGTATTTGTTAACATAGTTTTAAGATTCTTACGGGCGCTGGTTGCGATGACATCTAGTAGTAGTGAAGTTCACAGCTAGGTGTCGTGGACGGTAGCATTTGGTGGCGAAAGTAGGAACTACTTGAAATTATCGTATGCAGTCCTTACTTGAATTAAAAATATAACATACGCTAATAAAGCCATCACAATTAACACCAGTTATCAGACAGATTCTACACACACCAGAAGTACACGGGGCAACATGACCTCGTTATCGCAGTCCCTATTCTAAGGAACCAACCAAGGTTGGAGATAATCTGGCTAATTGAAATTTGGATCCTTCCACACGGAAATGTTCCCCTGTGGTGTCTAGAGTTTCTTTGACCAGGAAATTCTTCGTCGTCCTATGTCCTGCCATTTTTTCCCTTCATCACCTGTTGTAGGATCTTGTACTTATCGTTCCGCATCACGTGTTCAAAATATTCAAGCTTCCATCTTTTAATAACTTCTGTACTTTTACCCAGCCTATTCAACGCCTCGGTTTTTCTCACCTTTTCTGTCCACGAGATGCGAGGCAAACGCCGATAAGCCCACATTTCAAAGTTTCTTGCACAGGGCCTGGGTTTAAGCCCACCCTTCTATATCACAATAGTACATTATGCAACGAGCCTATAATGGCAATAATTAAGACACGAGTATGTTTATGAAACGAGCGTAGGCGAGTTTTATAATTTCCATACGAGTGTCTCAATTACCATCATAGGCGAGTTGCACAGGACTGTTTATGTTCGACGATAATTAATATAACTCTTTTATGTTCAAACATAAATATTCATAAATATCTGTCGGGATTTCGCCAGTTTCATGTACTGAACAGAGCGCATGGGACGCACAGGATAGCTTGTATTTGACCATGGCCTCCTCGATTGACCCACTATGAAACTAGGCCAGGCAGTGAAATTTAAATTAGAAGGCCTTGGAACTTAGCCCAGATGCAATGCTATCCTCAGCTAATTGGTCAAACAACTGTTTCTTGAGCTGTGATTGGTGGGAGAAACTGTTTCATAATGAAAAATAGTGTTATAATGACCATCATTATGATACAGTTTTCTGACATATAATAGTCAGGGTCGAACATAAAAAGGTAGGAAACACATGAGGGGTCTAGATGAAAAATCGGCAATCTACATATTTTGGTTAAAATGAGTTATGGTTGGAGTAGTCTACCAATCTCTGAGGTGTTTGTGATCTGTTTATAAACTTGTTTGGTTGCAAATCTGGTTATAGGCCCCTCAAAAAGAGGGTGAATAATAGGGGTTAGTTGCAAACCCGGCAATCTCCATACGTCGTCCAGTTGAATGTTGGGAGTCAGGAACCCATTTCTTGTCGAGTCGATGCCTCGCCGTATTGCTGCTGTTTTGAGGGTTCGGGGAGGAGCAACTCATTATTAACATCATATTCCGTGCCTTCCCATGACTTTTGGCCACTCAGTGTATAATACTGAACACGTAGGCTACAATACTTTCTCCAGTTTCAACTTGGCCTGAATATGTTTATGCTTGCTGATGATCATACGGCGATGTATCGACTCGACAAGAAATGGGTTCCTGACTCCCAACATTCAACTGGGCGGTGATCTGACTCACAGTAGCCCATCGATCACCCCGTATGGTTCTGCTGAGGTGACGTGATGTCCGTTCGTTCAACACCTGTGGACGTCCCGTGCGACAGTTTACGTGGATGGTAACATTATCTCTGTGATATTGAAGATCCACCCTCGACACTGTTGACCTCGGAAACCCGAATTCGCGTGTGATCTCCGAAATGCTATGACCCACACACCGTGCGCCGATGAGCATTCAACGTTCAAAGTCGGTTAACTCGCGACGTGTTGCCAGCTTCATTACACTCGCGTCCATGACAGACTGCTCTGCTCTGCTAGTCGCAACTCTCAGGAGTCATGGTACTTTTTCTCATGGGACTACCCTACCCGCGATTTTTGGCCACTCAGTGCAAATACCTTGGAGTGATTCTGAACCAAAGTTGGACGGATAGACAAGAGATCAAGATTAGAATTGAGCATATGAGAATGAAGAACTTGGTTTCTAACGACAACTTTAACCAGGATCTTAGGCTCAGGATGGTTCGAGGATATGTGAGGGGTCTAGCTGGAAACCGACAATCTCCACTGAGTCTAAGAGAGATATGAATTTGTTATAGCTCAGTAACTAAGTAATATAATATTATGGCTATTGCTCTATAATGTATTGTTCGATTTATAAATGACATTAAGTGCATGAACATACTAGAATATATAATAATATATGATATCTTCCTCGTCGGATATGGTCGAAATTAAACCGTATCAGGACCAATTCTGGTGTTTGTGCGGACTCTTTGTTCAAGTGGAACAGGTTACCCTCTCCAAAGTGTGACTGTGGAGCCGATAGACAAACGGTGAATCACATCATTCACGTCTCTCCTCTAAGATCCTATGGTGGTAACATATTGGATTTTCTCTCAGCGACTCCTGCATCAGTGAACTACATTTTGAATTTAGATATAAAATTATGAGCCTATCTGTTCTCTTTTTTTTTCTCTCTTCAATATTTCATTAAGATGTATTATGATGTACTGTAAGTGTGTACCATACCATACGATAAATAAACAAGAAGTTCCGTGAAGAACTATACAGCCTACTTTTCATGCCAATGATTATTCTACAGAATATGAACCTATCTAGAATAATGACGAAATTAAGTTGCTAATATCGAAATTTCCAATTAGTTTGAAATACTGTATACCTGGCATAATGTATCCTAATAGAGCACTACAGTTGGCAGCCCTGGTGACTGAATATTTTCTTAGTTCCGTCTCTTAAGGTACAAAATACAAAATTTGGTTGAAGTCCAATGAATAGCATGGACGTTACATGCAGTTAAACATTGGATATAACAGCGCGCGTAAAATCATGTTGGCAACAATGTCATGCATATATTGGTCAGAAATAATCTGAAATAATATGATCTATTGTTGTGCCAATTTTGAATGAAATCCATTAGTTAGTATAGAAGTTACATGCATTTTAAAATTGGAATTATCAGCAGGCTTAGAATCATGTTGGCAGCACTGACGTATATTAGTTACTCCAAATTCGTCTAGAATGCCAGGTACTATACGTGTGCAAAGTTTAGAGCTATTGGCTTGCATACTTTCTGATATATTGATATTAGGGTAACAAAAATAGGGACAGCACATATTAACAGTTGGCAGCACTGGTTGCTCCTTAGAATACGCATAGTCATATCTGTTATGGTACACATAGCACATACGAAATTTGGTTGAAATCCAAATGATAGTATGGAAGTTACATGTATTTAAATTTGGACCTGTCAGCAGGCTTAGAATCATGTTGGTAGCACTGACGTATATAAGTTACTCCAAATTAATATAGAATGTCAGGGACTATACGTGTGCATAATTTAAAGCTGTCGGCTTGCATACTTTCTGATATATTGGTATTTGGATAAAATAAATTAGGAGCATTTATTAACAGTTGGCAGCCCTGGTAGGTCTGAAGAATACGCTCAGTCATATCTGGTTATGTACACATACAACATACGAAATTTGGTTGAATTCCAATTGATAGTATAGAAGTTATATGCATTTAAAAATTGGACCTATCAGGAGGCTTATAATCATTTTGGCAACACTGCCATGTTTAGCCTCCTGGAAATTAAACTGAAATATTATGATCTGTACGTGTGCCAATTTTGAAATAGCTCCCATTCATACCTTCCAAGATATCCAACATGGAGCTCAAATTTCAATTGCGATTTTTTAGCAGTTGGTAGCACTGACATCATTTTCAAATATGGCCGTGAGATATTCAGGTATAGATCTTTACGCCTACCAAATTTTGTTTCGATTGCTGCAGCCGTTTAGGAGTTGATAGGGGGGGACACACACACAGCCAGCCAGACAGACAGAAGGACAGACAGACAGACAGACAGACAGACGGACATTTGCCCGATCTCATAAGTCTACTTTTTCCTCATTTTTGCAAAATGTGAAAAGTAGGCTAATAAATATGATAACATTTTAACGGGGAGACAATAAACATTGGAGGTTGCCGGTTTTGCATCTCACCCATCGTTTTGCGGGGATACCTGGAATCGGGATTGAAGAAAGTGAAATAAGAAGATTAACACTGGATAGAAAACTGTTTTCGGTCTATTCTGCTAATATGATACAGTTGCCTGCTTTCCTCTACTTTTCTTAAAATTTATGAATTAATCTAAAATAATATGATCTATTATGGTGCTCATTTTGGATGAAATCCATTTGTTAGTATAGAAGTTACATGTATTTAAAAATTGGAATTATCAGCAGACTTAACTAATGTTGGCAGCACTGACGTATATTAGTTAGTCCAAATTAATGTTAGGTGCTATACGTATGCAAAGTTTAGAGCTGTTAGCTTGCATATATTCTGATTTATAGATATTAGAGCAAAAACATAGAGAGAGAATTTATTTACAATTGGCTGCCCTACTGGCTCTTAAGAATACGCATATTCATATACGTAATGGTTCAAAATCCCATACGAAATTTGGTTGAAATCCATGTCTTAGTATAGTAGTTACATGCATTTTAAATTTGGAACTGTCAAAAAGCTTAGAATCATCTTGGCAGCACTGACGTATACTAGGTACTCCAAATTATGTAGAAGGTCAAAGTTTCGAGCTCTTGGTTTGCATAGTTTCTGATATATTGGTATAAGGATACAAAAATACAGAAAGCATTAATTAACAGTTGGCAGCCCTGATTGCTCTTACAAATACGTTATCGTACACATAGTACATACGAAATTTGGTTGAAATCTAATTGATAGTATAGACGTTACATGCATTTAAAATTTAGACCTATTAGCAGGCTTAAAATCATGTTGGCAACACTGTCATGTATGGCCCCCTGGAAATTAAACTAATATTTCGTATCAATATGTGTGCCAATTTTGGAATATCTCCCATGCACACCCTCCATGATATCCAACATGGAGCTCAAATTTCAATTGCGATTTTTCATCAGTTGGTCGCACTGACGTCATTTTCTAATATGGCTTTGAGATAATCCGGTAGAGATCTTTAATTATACCGAATTTGGTTTCGATAGCTGCAGCCGTTTAGGAGTTGATACACACACAGACAGACAGACAGAAGGACAGAGAGACACACATTTTCCCGGTTAGATCTCATAATTCTACTTTTTCCTCATTTTTACAAATGTGAAAAGTAGGCTAACAAGTAGTTCCGTGAAGAACTAAAGCCTATTTTCATATATCCTACTTAAGGTAATTGCCACTATCAACATACAAAATTTCAGTTTGATTGCTGTAATAGATTCGTAGATATTGAGAACCGACTAAATATCGCGGATGGTCACCATGTTGGATTTTTATATGTAGGTCTTAGATGATGATGATGATAATTGTTG
Organism: Meconema thalassinum; assembly: GCA_946902985.2. Lineage (NCBI taxonomy): Eukaryota > Metazoa > Arthropoda > Insecta > Orthoptera > Tettigoniidae > Meconema > Meconema thalassinum. The sequence continues at coordinate 183,246,236 of OX336395.1, forward strand.
TTTTAAGGGGCCTAACATCTAGGTTATCGGCCCCTAATGATCTGGGTGATAGCGAAAATGATAATGAAATGGAAACCAGAACAAAATTATCTGAGACGGAAAATACGTACAAAAAGGAACTCAGATGGAAACAACTCACAATATGGTCTTACAAAAGGGAATTTAGAACGAAAAGATGCACAAAAAGAATAGATTGAAAAAGACCCATAAAACGTAGGCTAGATTCAAAATACGTACAAAATGCAATGTAGCGTCGAAATACTTACAAAATGCAACTGAAATTCAAAATACTTACAAAATGCAAATGAGATCGAAAATACGTACAAAATGCAATTGAGGTTCAAAATACTTACAAAATGCAATTGAAATTGAAAAGACACAATGCAATTCAGATTGAAATATCCCAGTTCCAAGCCAAATTATTCACAAAGTGCAATTGAAATTCAAAATACTTACCAAATGCAGTTGAAATTCAAAATGCTTAAAAAATGTACGGTAGATTCAAAGGACTCATGTGGATTGACAATACTTACAAGAAGCAATTTAGATTGAAAATACTTGACAAAAGTAATTTAGATTCTAAATACCCACAAAATGCAATTGAGAATCAAAACCTGTGCAACATGCCCGCCAAACAAAATGCAATTTAGATTCAAAATTCGTGCGAAATGCGGTTTTGGTTGAAAATACTTACAAGATGCAATTGAAATTCAAAATACTCAAAGGTCCCTCTGCCATATTGAAAGACTTACTAAAAAGCAATTTAGATTGTCAATCTATACAAAATGCAATTGAGGTTGAAAACAATCGCGAGATGTAATTTAGATCGAAAAAACATACAAAAAGCAACGTAGATTAAAAATGCCTTAAAAATCGCTAGAAGGGAATTTAGATACACGGTGAGCCAAGTAACAAAAACAGTGCGGGAATCCTAAAGAGAAAAGTAAATAGAATGAAAAGAGGAGAGGAGAGGGGAGAGAGGAGAAGGTCCGCCCTAAAGGTAAGGGACAAAAGGGGAAAATGGACCCAGCTCAGGAATCCCTCGGGGTCGCCAACTCCCGAACTCACCAGCCGTGAGGCCCTGAGGGTGTAGCATTATCTACGGTGCACCAGAAGTGGTGGGGCTACATACACTCTGACTCCTTAAGGGCCTTGAGCACAAGGCAGGAGGTAAAAGGAAAAGAAAAAGAAGGCCGACCCCTCACAGAAGGAGGGTATCAGGAAAGATGAGACAAGGGCCAATTAAGGCGGGAAAGTGACTCCCTAGGACTCGGATAACCTAATACCGTCGGGGTCAGAAGAGAACAAGAGTTGACCAAGGGAGGTCGACAGGAAAGAAGACGGAGAGGAGCCCGGCACAAGTAAGTGGAAGCAACGGTAGGTCTTAGAGTTATGTACTGTTACATGAAGATTATTGTGTACGTGTAGTATTCAAACTTCAATCGCATGATTAGGACATAGGAAGTAAAAACGAGATTGTAAAACTTCGCACAGCTGCCATCTTGTGGTTATGGAAACAATTGAAATAAATTAGATGCCAGTTGATTAACATTTGTATAAGGATTTACTGTACCAAGTTTCACAGCACTCGGATCGTTAAATTGCGAGAAACGTCCATGTGAATATGTATTCTTCGCGTCACCGCCATGCTGGGTTTGTGATCACCAGGATATTGAAAGTCCTATAGGTGAACTTATGTTCATATCCCCTATGAACATAAAAAGATCAGTTTGATTGCTGTAATAGATTCGTAGATATTGAGAATCGCCTAAATATTTTGGATGTTCGACATGTTGGATTGTTATAGGCCTATGTATAGGCCATAGAGTCAAGTACCATTAAAGAAAATTAGAGCGTAGGTTCATTATTCAAACTTTCACTTCTATCGCATGATTACGTCTCAAGAATTAGAAACTTAATTTTAAAATTCTCACAGCCGCCATCTTGAGGTTATGCAAACAATTGAACTAAATTAGATACCAGTGCATTACAGTGTGTATAAATAGTTGCTGTACCAAGTTTCATTGCGTTTGGATCATTAAATTGCGAGAAAAGCCTATATAAAACTTTCAAATTTGCTTGGCCGCCATGTTCGTTTTGTAGTTAACTGGTTTTTGAAAGTCTCATAGATGAGCTTCCAGTAGTGCCCTTTATCTCCCTACAAGATTTCAGGGTGATACCGGTAATAGTTTCAGAGATATAGAATGCCGGTGAAATATTTCGCACAACCGCCATCTTGAGGATATATAAACAATTGAACGAAGTTAGATGTCGGTACATTACAATGTGTTTGAACATATACTGTACTGTACCCGTTCCGCTATGGTATGCGATGACCCAGCTAACATAGCACCGCGTATCGAACTTTACGGAACACACAGAAACTGAAAATGAACTAAGGCATGTGTCGGAATCCAGTTGAAAATAAAAATAAAACAGCAGCTATGGGTAGCACGAGACGAAGTGTCTCTGGGTCGAATACGGGTTTAATTCAACAATAATTAATGCAAAGGGTGCCATCCACCTGGATTCCTATCAACCACATCCTTCCTGGTTAAGCCTTAACATGACTTGGGAAAGGACAGGGGAAAAGATGTCATCACGAAAACTGTTTAAAATCAAACTGATAAAATGTATTAAATCTTTGGCTTAGTCAGAAATATTTACCCAAAAAATTCCTACCAAGGAAAATGGTGGATAATTCATTAGGTTGATAATGTTTATATCAATTCCATCCAATTCCTTTCTAATTTAATATTCACACATAACGAATAGAATAAGAAGTGATATCACTGGCCTAGTACGCCCGGTCCGCCGCAGCGCAGCGCTGGCTCCGATCTGTGATGTAAGTTAGCATTGGCGCTTACGAGACTTTTAAAACCTTGGGACCTGTTTTACATGTTCAAACACCGCAAGATATCCTCATAGGCGCTAATAAGTTCGACATCTCCACTTTTTTACTGTGCCCAATTATAATTTAATAAGTCGTCTCCAGTAATAGTCCAGTTTCGACAATAAGCGAAGACAGAGAGCAAGTTCAAAATGCAATTAGTATTGCCAGCTATCTGTAAAAAAAAAAACTACGGAAAATTAACCTCGCTATCAGTTACACATTTTACATTCCCTTAACAGACTTGCAACACAGAAAAAAAAGGCGTACGAACGCAACTTTCAACTTTGCCGTAGATTACTATAAAATTCAATAATAACCTTAAATTTCACTCCACAAACACCAAAATCGGTAAACTACCATAATTTCAGAAGAACTTAACATTAAACAGACATAGAAGGCATAGTCATGACCCCTTCATAGAGTAGGCTATTGTCTAAAACTGATCACGCCTCCTTCAGCATTACGGTACATATATGTTTTTTAACTCAATGTCTTTTTATTCTCATCCCTTTCTTCACTGAAGTAGTCTTTAATGGCATCAAGAGCATTTTTACTTACACCATACTGGACAAATACTTAGGCAAATTAGGAAATATATGTGGAACAGAATAGTCTTTCAATCGCCAGTTGGTTCTTGGGAGAAGTAATACTTCCATCCCTTCTATCACAAATTTGTCAAATTTAACAATTAAATCTTCGGAAAAGTGAGCATCACAGATGTAGGACTTTTCAGTAAGTTCCCTATCCTTCCCTGGTATGGCCCCTTTGCACTTGAAAAAACGTTCCTTATCTTTAGGAGGTTTGAAAAACCGTCTGACCTCTTTATAGTCCCCATAGCTAGATCTGCATCCTGGTACAAAAGAGCAACGCATCTTCACTACGCACATTAAGCACTCATGAAAATGTAAGGGCTAAACTGTTGTTTACTTACATTAAATAACAATAAAATTAACACACGAAGATAACGTCAACACACGACAAGAAATTAAATTCCATTTCAGTTAATGCTTCCTACAATAGCATTTCAGGTATTAATACTATGAAGTAATAGTGTAAGCACTTGTATATCAATAAACGTTTGCACAGAACACCACCAAAACACTCCGACCGATTAAATCATACTAATATATAAAAATGAGATGGTGTGTGTCTGTCTGTCTGTCTGTTACTCAATAACGCAAGAACCACTGGTCCGATTTAAATGAAATTTTGCATAGATGTAGCTGATTTACCATGTTTACATATAGGATACTTTTAATTTCGATATTTTGCACTATTAAAAAATGGCGACCATTTTAGTGACGTCACTACACCCTTTGGTTTCAAAATGTCGTATATCCATATCAAATATAAAGAGAACGCTAAGAAATAGCAACCTTTTGATGGCACATATGAGCTTCAAAATTTAATATCCTATCCGAAAGGTCCTTATCACTTTTCGTGTATCTCCAATGGTTAGCGAGTAAAACCCACATATGTGACGTCACTACACCCTTTGGTTTCAAAATTTCATATTTCCATTTCAAAAACAAAGAGAACGCTAAGAAATAGCAAACCTTTGATGCATACACGAGATTTAACATTTAATTTTCTATCCAAAAGGTCCTTATCACTTTTCGTGTATCTCCAACGGTTAGCGAGTAAAACCTAAATGTGTGCAATAAAACACGGTCAACACCGAGCGGTGCAGTATATCTCTACATACATAAAAATTAAAGTTTGTATGTTTTTTTCGCAATTTCTACGGAAATTTGAGTTATTTACGCGTTTCAGACTGTTTTATTATGGATGCACGCGAAAATAATTTTTTGGTCTGTCTGTCTGTCTGTCTGTTTGTTTGTCTGTGGACAACTTTGTTCCCTTATAACTCGAGAACGGCTGGGTGTATCAACGTAAAATTTGGTACAGATAACCATCAGAGGCACGACACTAATCATTGATGTAACTCTTCTCCGTACCCCTCATAAAAGAGGGCCTACCCCCTTAAAATACATGCTGAAATAGGAGTAGAAGAACGAGACAAATGTCATTTTCAGCCCCTCAATGTGAGAGACAAAACTCGGATCCGCATTTTAAGGCCCTAAAACCAACCATTTTGGAGATATTCCCAGAAAACTAATTTCATTTAATAAACTAATGAACGAATACATGCCGGTAACCATGGCAACAGATTCTCAGAGGTCCATCTATTGCTGTAAGACGCAATGCAATTCCATTAATTACATTGGTGTGAAAGTTTGCAAACGGCTAGAAGGTTATCACGGAACCAAATTAAGCTGTAAAATTCATCAATACGTATAATGCGCTTAAGGGGGTCAAGGGGTACACTAGAATTTTTTCACGCGATTTAAACCTGCGGGTGTGGTACGGCAGGTCTATTATATTCCTATCCCTGTATTATATTATTATTATTATTATTGTTAGTATTATATTATGGCGTACAACTAGGAGACAAAGCCCCTCGGTGCGAGAAACAAAACTTGGGGGCCTCGAAAACTACATTATAAGGCTCTAAAACCAACAGTATCCGAAATATTCCCAGAAAACTAATTTAATTTAATTTAACAAACTAATGAAGGAAAGGAAATCGGTAACCATGACAACATTATCTCAAGGGGTGGCATCCAACTATCCATATATTTCTGTAAGAAGCAATGTCACTCCATTTATACCTTGCCACGGTGGGTGAGTGGATAGCGTGTCGGTCTACTAACCCCAAGATTGCAGGTTCACTCCTGGCCGTGGTACAGGCCGGACGTTTGTTTTAGACGAGTGAAAAATTTTAATGGAAGCCTGGAGGCGAGTTACCACAGTACCTGTGTTGTTATCAGCTGCCCCAAGCGCTCCGATGATTGATAAAGCTGTTTCACCCTATTGCTGAAGTATAGTCACTGGCAAATATAATGACGTTATGTTCGTAACTACGTAACGTGTACTTCCGTGTCACACAATACTTCGACGTGGACTGTACTGTCTGCTCAAGTCTGGAATTCCATTACATCAGATCGGTGGTGACAAATGTGAAGTGATAGGGTGAGAGAGTGACTGTGTACAGGCTCACCCGCAAGCTTCAAGGTCAAGGACAATCGCCTAAAACAAACGTCCGGCCTGTACGTGATTTTTGGAAGGCGGCAAAAATACGACTCGCATGTCATACGATGTTGGAATGTCAAAGAACCCATTTGAATTCAGTAGGCCGTGTTCATAATGGCAAAATTAACCTCAGGAGTTTCCGCCAACACAAAGTTCCTCATTTGTCTACTAGAAAGCGCTATAGTGTTCAAGGAGCTTAGATATCTACCCTCCTTGACTTTCATAATGATTCAAGGAACAACGAAATTTCGACATGCGAGCTACCCTCTGGGTGTCAAATTACGAAGCTTGCACCCGGCACCCGAGGCCATACGATATTATTATTAGGCTACTCCATTTATTAAATTTCTGTGAATGCTTGCAAATGGTAATAAGGCTATCACGGAACCAACGTAGGCTGTATAATTCGTCAATGCAATTAAGGGGGTCAAGGGGTAACCTAGAATTTTTTCATACAATTTCACGTTCGACATGTAGTACAGAAAGTCTATTATATCTACAAACAGCAACATTATTTTGAAAAATTTCTGAATTGAATCAGCATTTTTTGCGGCTTTTAGGAATTTGGGCCATTTGAGGCTAAAGAACCTGAATATTCATGCACCACAATCCTTTATAATTTATGAAAGAGGTCTTCCTGTGTATGGGGACCTAACACAACGTAGAGGGTCATTTTTATGTGAGGTGTATTGCGTTTCGTCTACAAGGCTTTCAAATCTATTTCACGTCAGGAAGTACACGTTAGGTGAATTTAGTTTGAGAGCACATTTTAACTAATTTTTTTTTTTGTCGACATACGGGTTCATCGTAGGGATGATTTTGTTTGATACGTATGGTAGATATACCAATATTTGGATATCTGGGTGATATGTTGTAGACAATAGAATTGTCTGTCTGACTTTCTGTGTATCTTTATGTACGCCTATAAATCGTGTTCGGATGCTTGGTGCATCGTAAAATTAGGTATGGTAAACATGAATCAATACACCAATCATTTATAAAACTCCTCACCGTACTTTTCATACAGTATAAGGGTGGATATAGGGAAAAACTTCTCAAAATACATGCTAAAATAGGCGAAATATAAAAATTATCCTAGAAGGACGATCAAAGCATATGTTGCGCTTCTCATTGTGAAACACAAAATTCGCGAGTCTGTAAGGGGTCTCCGAAAACCACATTTTAAGGCCCTTAAATTAACAGTGTGTGTGATATTCCCAGAAAACTAACTTCGTTCTGATAAACTTATGAAGGAATGACAAACCGCTAACCATTGCAACAGTAGCTCAATTGATAATGTCTGGTGTTAATATATAACACCGTTCGAAGAACGGGTACTTCTGCTAGTACTTAATATATCGCACATAAACACATAAACATATCTGGAAATCCACAATCTCAAGTCGACTGTAGCGCTGCGTAGCGGCGAGTGCCATCCCGATCCGTATTCATTACATGCTGTTGAGGGAGAAGAGATCACACTTTATATTCTATTCGTTATGATTCACATTTTTAAAAAGAAGAAAAAACTAAGAGTTTATCTTCTTCACACAGGATCACCGAAGAACAAAACACTCGAAGCACAATCACATGTGATACCTGATTTCTATCATTGTTTAAATTTAACATCAATTTCATGTTAACTTCAATCCCTGCCTAAACACACATATATACAAGTCATGTTGAGTGTTTGTTTAAGGGACAAACGTCTATCCGCTCCCAAAATTAAAATCACAAATACATTTTATAAAATGTTAATCAAAATTCCACAATATTCAGATATCAACTATAAGTTATCTAATCATCACCCTAATCATCTAAATCATTTCTTAACATCAACTATAAATCTTCATAATCATCTAACCATCATTTAATCATCTTATAATCATTTAATCATTTAATAATCATCATCGTTTAATCAACTGGTAATTATTATCGTTTGTTCAAGATAAATTGTAAATCCTTTTACTAAATTGGCATGTCATCCACTTATTCAGACATAATTATTTAAATCATTTTTATTTAATCTCAGCAAATAATCATCAGGTCAGATTATTAAAGAAATTCCTATATCCAGAGTAGTTTAATTAAATCTTCAGAATAACAGAATGGATTATTTCAAATATCCAGAATACTCAACTTAATCAACTTATTGGAGGTAACTTGTAACATCTGTTAAAATGCCAGACTGCTGTATAATCAAATAACTTTGAGGATTGTACCTATGTTGCACTCAAGAACAATATTTATTGCCATTCAAAACGATTGCCATAAAACCACTATATTTGGATGCCATCATCCACTAATGACCATATGAACCAATGTTCATCCACAAAAAAACGCCTCATTAATCCACTTAAACAATTCATCATAAGTTAATATCATTTATAAAATTCCACATAATATCGTTCAGCACATGGCCTGAACTACGAATCAAACTGGGTTTACACAAACCTTCCAGTCAATATTTTCTCCAAAGTGGTAACTTCTCAAAACTTGTGGCAATATCCTAACACTATAAACTTGGCGAAATTCCTCGTAATTTATACACTTAATAAGCATTAAAAATGTGTAAATTGGCTTCAATTATTTATAAAGTTGACCTCTCAAAGCCATGGTCAAAATGACTGTTTAACAACCTCTCAAAATAAAGTGAGGATCACTGAAATAATTTTTAATATGCTTCAAGCATGAATTAAATTTACATATATTATTGCTCTGGATAAATTCCTAAAATCTGTATTAACAAATGCGTTCGATGATTAGACCAATATTTCTAATCTCATATGGTTTTATCCTCTGCCTGTGATTTATTTCTGATTCAAAATACTTCCTGTTAGAAGAAATAACTATTTCAAAAGCCTTGATTGTTTCAAATCCACTATCCTTAAAAAATATTTAAATCATTAAATTACTGTTCTCAAAAATCAGAACCTTGACAAAAATCTATTGGATCAATCCAAGAATTACTAGATTGTAACCCTGATTACATTTATCATTACTGTATTTTACACAAAGATCAAACAATTTTTGACTGTCAATTGCAATTTATCGTCTTACTGTCCATAAGGCATCCTGATGAAAGTATGAATTTCTAGTATGGGTTAGATGTTTAACACCACGCAATTACACAAGGTAATTGGCCCCATATCGAAGACTGGATGATATAATTTCTAATATAGGTTAGATGTTTAACACCACGCAATCACACAAGGTGATTGGCCCTATATCGAAGGATAATTATAGTAGAAAGCATTAGACTGGAATAAACTACTACCGTAAAGTCAAATATTATCGACATATGTTCGTTAAACCGACTTAAATTCATCAAAGGAAAATGATCCACTCAAAGAAAAAATTATCTAACACCAGCATATCCAGCAACCGAGAGGAAAGATGTTACACATCAAAATTAATACCTTTAGTCAATAAAATTATCACAGTATTTATGTAATTCAATGTGCTGGTTTCGGTCACATCAGCAAATGTAATTAATAGAAAATGAAGTTGCAAGTCTGTGTGATAATTAAATATATAAAAAGGTTGTATTCAAAACTATATCTAAAAATGTTAACTATCAAAATTATGTCTTACTAAAAACTAATAAAACCAAATCTGTTACAATTTTGATTAATATAGAAAAATATTTCTTGAAAACAGCTCGACGTAGGAATTGCAAATGTTGTGGACACGATGTAAGGTACACTGAAAATTTTCACACCCAGGAGGTTCGCAAAATATTTCAAGGGGTCCACCAAACACTTTTCAATAATGGCGGGTTTCGAGGTTAGGCCTATTACTATACCCTTAATTTCTGCGACATTGTCATATTATTATTGTCATTCTTCTTCTATCTTCGTTTTGCCCACTTAGGGAGCGCGTTTGAACTTGTTGACTTGTGTTCATGGTGTTTTCTTCTTCTTCTCCTCCCAAAATCTCCTCATAAACTCAATATGCCCCTTCTTACGTTTCTCCATCCATTTTTTTCAGTGGTCTTTTTAGATTTTTCAGTGAAAGAGTGATTTTTAACTAGAGTTCCAAAAGTCTTGCGATACATGATTATATCTTCTGTAATGTTTATTTCTTTTAAGTCATGTTTGATTTCTTCTAACCAACTGATTTTGACTTTCTTTGAACTAATTATATCAAGCAGTATCTCTCTCTCTCTTTTTTTTTTGCATATCTGGTGTTGTCCATTCTGCAGATGTGACCAAAAAATTGCAATCCTCATACGCACGGTATTGTCATTATTATAGCACTATTCCGGACGACCACGGCCGTGGCCTTCAAATTTTGTTAATGCTCATCAATCCAAAATGGTGGCTGTGCGAAATATTTCACCAGCATTCAATATCTCCGAAACTATTCCCGATATCACCCTGGATTTTTTTTCGGTGATAAAGGGTACTACTAAAAGTTCACCTACGTGACCTTTGAAAAACTGGTAAATACAAAACCAACATGGCGGCCACGCGAATTTGCGACTTTTAATTAGACGTTTCTTGCGATTTAACCAACCAAACGCAATAAAACTTGTTACAGTATATGTTTATACACATTGTAATGCACCGACATCCAACTTCTTTCAATTGTTTACATAACCAAAAGATGGCGGATGTGCGAAATATTTCACCGGCATTCCATTTCTCTGAAACTATTAGCGGTATCACCCTGAAATTTTGTACGGAGATAAAGGGTACTACTGGAAGTTCATCTATAAACTTTCAAAAACCGGTTAACTAGAAAACGAACATGGCGGCTAAGCGAATTTGAAAATTTTAAATAGACCTTTCTCGCGATTTAATATTCCAAACGCAATGAAATCTGGTGCAGGAAATGTTTATACACATTGTAATGCACTGGTATCTAATTTAGTTCAATTGTTTACATAACCTCAAGATGGCATCTGTGCGAATTTTAAAATTAATTTTTTATTTATTGTGTCGTAATCATCCGATCGAAGTGAAAGTTTGAATAACGAACCTACGCAATAATTTTCCTTTAATGGCACATGACTGTATGGCCTATACATTTAACAATCCAACATGGCGAGCATCCGAAATATTTAGATGGCTCTGAATATCTACGAATCTATTATAGTAATCAAACTGAATTTTTGTTATGATCATAGCCCCTATGGCTATGAACTTAAGTTCACCTATAGGACTTTAAATAACCTGGTGATCACAAATCCAACATGGCGGCGTCGCGAAATATAAATATTCACATGGACGTTTCTCGCAATTTAGCCACGCGAGTGCAGTGAAACTTGGTACAGTAAATCTATATACGAATGTTAATCCACTGGCATCTAATTTATTTCAATTGTTTCCATAACCACAAGACGGCAGCAGTGCGAAATTTTAAAATCTCCTTGTTACTTCTTGTGTCCTAATCATGCGATTGAAGTTTCAATGCTACACGTACACAATAATCTTCATGTAACAGTACATAACTCTAGGACCTACATATATAAAATCCAACATGGCGGCTATCCGAAATATTTAGTCGGTTCTCAATATCTACGAATCTATTACAGCAATCAAACTGAAATTTTGTATGTTGATAGTGGCAGTTAACATAAGTAGGATATATGAAAATAGGCTGTATAGTTCTTCACGGAACTAATTGTTATTTATAGAAAAGCACCTTTTATTATATATGTTCCGGGTGGTTTAAAGAGTTACCTCCAGTTTTATCGATCTGGCCGCTATTATTATTATTATTTATTTAAGTGAAAATTCCCCTACAGGAGAGCGATTAAACTTGGATCACATGATGTCATTTGGAGGCGTGTCTCCTCCGCTCCTCCCAAAATCTCTTCATTCTCGCGGAATGTTCCCGCTTCCTCTCATCCATCCACTTTTTTCCAGGTTTTCGTAATGATCTTGGTTCGAACTTAACATTCTTGATTTTCGTCTGGCACTCAGTTCGGTCTTCGAAATTTTGTATACTGATAATTTGTAATTCTCTTTGTGCCTCTTTAAGCCATTCTGTGCCGCATTTGCTCTGTTTTATGATACTGAGTAGTTTCTTGGGCAATCTGGAGGTGGCCATCCTGTGGATGTGAGTGTAAAATTTGGCTCTGCGTTTTCTAATTTCGTCTGTTATCGTAATGGTGTTTTGATGGAGTTCAGTACTAGGTCTCTTCATCCAAATGCCGTTTCTTTTGATTGCTCCGTAGATCTTCCGGAGAATTTTTCGTTCCTTTTCCAGTTCCCTAATCTTGGAATGATCATCGATTACTATTGTTTCAGCCGCATATGTTGCTTCTGGAAGAATAACTGTTTTATAATGTCGTAATTTGGCGTTTGTCGAAATGCATTTCTTGTTGTAATGGGCCCGCGTTTACCTGTAGGCCTTCTGGAGCTTAGTGATTCTGTCTTCATTGGCGATTCGATAAAGTCCTGAGGGCTGTATAATTTCGCCAAGGTATTTAAAACTGCAGACTTGTGCGATTTTACCGTTATTTTATTATTAATATTATTATTATTATTATTACATTACATTATGCGACCGGCCAAAACTAAGGACCACGCAAATATCATTTCATTTCCGTCTCATAGTTCTTTCTTCATTTCTCTTCCTCCACACTTCCTTCATTATTTCAGAGTGTTGCGCCATTCTCTCTGCTGTCCAATTCCCTCCATTGCGTTCTCTCTTTTCTTCCACATGAACCTTTATGTTCGAATGTATTTCCCTGAATTGTGTTCTGTCTCGACAGTCCTCATCTGTAATTCCTAGCCTCCGGAGTTCTTCCTTAATCTGCTTGGTGTAACCCCCTTGGCTCTTCAGATTTATTTATTTTTCTTCAAAAATTTGTCTATTTATTCTTGTTGGATCCATTCTAACTACATGTCCATAGAAACGTAAATCCTCCGCAATATGCTCCTTTCAATCTTCAGAAGCTATTATTATTATTATTATTATTATTATTATTATTATTATTTTAAAATTAAATTAACCCCTTTAATGCCCCGTATTAAATATGTGTAACATCGGGAATTTATCAAATTATTTCAACATTAAATTAATATTTACCGCGAATGACTGATTTACATTTATGTTACAACGTTAGGAATGCATTCGATTTCGCTACAATGGAAATTTAGTCTTCCAACCTCTTTGTATTCTAATATAACCTTATGAGGTTGAAATGGTCTTGTTGTGTTGATGTTCATTTTCTTTTACAATACAATATTCTCTTTGATAATTTTAGGATAGGAGCATGGCTACCTATTACTGGGGAACTATTGTATTGTAGGCCTTAGCGCTGAGCTTTGTGATTCTTTGCAATGGTTCAGTAGTAAAGTGGGAGGGGGCCATGCTCATCTAAGTTAGATTTTTTTGTATAATTTCCTTTTACGATGTTAGTTTGTTTTTTGTATATATCTTTTGATTATTCAGTGATTTTGTATTATATTGTTAGTTCCATGTGTATGATTATTAAAGTATTTTTCTGCTGGTTGAAAGAAATATAAATAGGCTAGTCTATGTTTAATATGAAGAATGAGGAATGATAAAAAGCAAAAGATGTTGCTAAAATATTATGCTGGTTGGAAGATATATACAAGTATGGGCCGTGAGGTAAGGATTGGAAGAGATTCTTTGCTTATGGGTGGGTGTTTGAATGAATGGAAAAAGACGAGAATATATATGTTTATTAAAAGTCTCCCTTATTGTGATAAAAACAACCGTGACCCCGAATATGTACGGTTACACTAACAATACTCACAACTGTACCGCGATCCCACTAAGGAACAGTTGCATGAACAATGTACGTTTAACCCTTTATAGGGCAAAACTATTCTTTACTTTTATGTGTTTCTACATTTTAATATATTTTAATTATTATAATTATAAATAATGTTATTTTTAATATTGTCATTTAGACTTTCACGGCCCGTATTACTATTCATAATGTTATTTTTGTTTATGTAATTTTAATATTTATATATTTATTTTTAATTTTCAAATAATTTCCTTATAAATTTAATTTTGATTGATTTTTAAAATTATTTTCATAATTATTTTATAGTTAGGTTTATTATTTTAATGTTTATCCAGTGGAACGTAGCTAATTCGAACTTCTATAATTCGAAATCTTCTTTAATTCGAATTTTTCTCTCGGTCCTTAACATTTTATATACAATCAATGCTAAAAAATCGTGGTTAATTCGAATTATATTTTGGATAATTCGATGTTTTTACGTGTAAAACGCCAATCGGAAGCCAAACAGTTGGGTCAGGAATTCTTGAAAAACGACGTATCATTGGCATGCGGCCCCTACTCGATGGTTTTACCTACATGACTAAAAACACGCCTGCGACGTTCCTTCCAAGTTCAATGCCCAACCCCTCCCCCTCCCATTGTTTTGCAACGCTCCACATCTCTTAACTCATAAGAGTGTCATCCCTTACACCTGTCTGGTAGTGCGTGCTGAGTGGTCTGATTAGATTTGTGGTTGTTGTTTAGAAGTTTGGTTTTGCCTGTGTTTTAAAGTGTGTGTACAGAACTAAGATGTTATCATAAAAGCCTCGGGTTCCATACAAAACTTTGACTTTGGCGGAGAAAATAGCGGTGATTAAAGAAGTGAAAAGGAGAATGAAGGAAAAAATCTGAAATTGCAAAAGTTTTCGGGATTCCTCCAAACACGTTGTCTACATACCTAAAAATAAAGACAAAATTCTCGGTTATGAAAATGTGAGTGGCAAAGGCAGAAAAGGTTAAGGGAAACGGAAAATTTGAATTTGAATATTTTCTCTACCCTTTTCAAAGAACTTTCATAATTCGAATTTTTGGATAATTCGAATTTTTTTACTGGTCCCTTGAAGTTCGATTCATCCAAGTTTCACTGCATTTATTTTATTATTATGATTTTAATTTCTATATTTATATTGTATTTTCACACTTTAAATGTTAATTTTTTTAGTTTTATTTTTTTTAAATTTTATCCAACACATTGCGTCAAGTAGATGCGTAGGCCTATATAATATTTGATTTTTTAGAAATACTAGCACTTCAGCATTAAAAATTTCCGAAATTTGACTGAAAGATTCAACTATCAACATCTTTGAAAGCATAAACTGTCCTTATGATAGGTGGTTAATATAGAGACCACTATCCCATAAATGTTAAAATTCAGTGGATCACCTAACTCAGATCATTGTAGAAGGGGTTCGCGAGTCGAAAAAAAATTTGGGAACCGCTGACGTATGTAATTTTCGTATGATAACGTGACAATAACACCTATATAATCACGTTGCTGTGAAATTGCCAATCAAAAATTAGGTTGTGAGAAGTTAACATTTGAGCATGGAATAACGTGTAAAAGATCTTTGGCATTTCATTCGTCGAGCTGTTTTCAAGAAATATATTTCCATATTAATCAAAATTGTAACAGATCATGTTTTATTGGTTTTTGGTGTTTTTAAAATAATTTAGATAGATAACATTTTTAGAAATAGTTTTGAACATGTTGTTGTTTGAGTCTTCAGTCTTTTGACTTGTTTGATGCAGCTCTCCATGTCTCCATATCCTGAGCTATTTGTTTCATCTCTACATAGTTACCACACCCTACATCCGAGGCAATCTGATTAATATATTCTAACCTTGGTCTACCCTTACAGTTCTTGTCCTCGACCCTTTCTTCCATAACTATGCTTGCTATTCCTGGGTGTCTTAAAAGTGTCCTACCAACCTATCTCTTCTCTCCATTAGCAGTCGCCAGAAACATCTCTCCTCTCCCACTCGTTTTAATACCTCTTCGTTTGTAACCCTATCTACCCATCTGATCGTCATCATTCTACTGTAACTCCGTATTTCAAACGCTTCAATTCTCCTGTTTTCTGCTGCACCATTAGTCCAAGTATCACTTCCATAGAGCGCCGCCCTCCATACATAGGCTTTCAGAAATTACTTCCTAATACCTGAATCTATATTCCATGTCAAAAGATTCGTTTTAGGTAGATTTCATTAGAAAGCTAACTATAGCAATGGGTCCCATGTTTCGACTTCCGGAAAATTTCGACATATCTTCGCGTTTCACATCCCCCAGACCCCAAAACCACCGTCAGTTCAAAAGTTTATATATAATTTATGTATATATATGTATATATATATGTATATCAGTTTCTTGTGGACACGATAACTGCCGTAATTTTGCACCAATTACTTCGAATTTTTTACCGAAGATATATACCTATAAAATCTCGGTCGAGTTCGTTACTGGGCTAAATCGGTCGAAGGGGGTGAAAATGGGGGGCTTTTTTCGAAAAAGTGAAATTTCGCTATAACTCTCTTAATACGTGAAATATCGAATCCATTCAAAGTTCATAATATGTGTCGGATAAGTGCCAAAAATTTATGTCAAATAAGTTTTTTGATAGCACCAACCATTGACCAAAGGGGTGGAAAAAAGTGGTTTTTTCGGGAAACATTAATCATATCTCTCTTAATAGGCACAATATCAAAACCGTACAAAATGGACAATATTCCTCTAATAATTACCTAAAACTTTTGTCTGAAAGAATTTTTGATATGACCCACCATTACGCCATGGGACGAGAAAAATGATTTCGGAATTATAAGAAAATGCTAAGAGCTATCAGTGGTTGCCATGGCAACACTACTAAATTGATGAGGCATGGGCCATCAGACGTTGCCATGACAACGCACTTGCACGAGATCAGATTCAGTATTTCCATCTGACTAAGTGGTTGGTTGGTTCTAAAGGTTAGGGGCTGCGACAACGCGGTCATGTAGCCCCGTGTACTTTGGGTGTGTGTAGAATCTGTCTGATAACCGGTGTTAATTGTGATGACTGTATTAGTGTGTGTTATCTGTTTGTTAATTTAAGTACTGCAACTAACAATTTTTCAGATAGTTCCTACTTTTGCCGCCAAGCGCCACTGTCAACGACTACGAGGCCAAGTTCAGAACTGAGCTACTAGACGCCGCCGCAGTCGGCTCTTGGCAACGAACATAGAAACCTAAGAGCGTTGCATACATTCTTAACCTATCGAATTTAGCTTCACACAGGTGCAATTAGTGGAAGGATCTTTAACATGCCATAAATCTATGACATGGGACCGCCGGCTTTACTTCCCCTCCGAAGGAAGGCATACTGAGGGATATTTAACGCTCTTAAAAAATCCGACGGCTTCGGCCGGGTTTGAACCCGGTATCTAGGGCATAGAAGCTCAGCATGCTACCGACTACACCACCGAAGCCGCCTGACAAAGTGGGAAGCGGCTTCGGTGACGTAACTGGTAGCATGCTGAATGTCTATGCCCAATGTCGCGGTTTCAAAGCCGGCCGAAGTCGTCGGATTTTCTAAGAGCACTAGAATCCCTCAGTATGCTTTCCTTTGGAGGGGAAGTTCCAACGTTCGTTGCGAGTTGCTGGTTGGGGTGGCACCTAGTAGCCAAGTTCTCAGCTAGGTGTCGTTGACGGTAGTACCTGGTAGCAACATTCGGAACTACTGCTTGAAATTGGCCGTCTGCAGTACTTACATGAATTAAGACTAATACAGCCATTACAATTCACACCGTGTATCAGACAGATTCTACACTCACCCAAAGTACACGGGGTTAGATGACCGCGTTGTCGCAGCCCCTAAACTGAGGAACACACCAGAGGTAGATTTCATTAGAAAGCTAACTATTGCAATGGGTACCATGTTTCGACTTCCGGAAAATTTCGACATATCTTCGCGTTTCACATCCCCCAGACCCCAAAACCACCGTCAGTTCAAAAGTTATATATAATTTATGTATGTATATGTATATATGTATATCAGTTTATTGTGGACACGATAACTGCCGTAATTTTGCACCAATCACTTTGAATTTTTTACCGAATATGTATACCTATAACATCTCGGTCGAGTTCGTTACTGGGCTAAATCGGTCGAAGGGGGTGAAAATGGGGGGCTTTTTTTTTTCGAAAAAGTGAAATATTGCTATAACTCTCTTAATATGTGAAATATCAAATCCGTTCAACATTCATACTATGTGTCGGATAAAGCCCAAATATGTATGTTTGAAGAGTTTTTTTATAGCACCAACCATTGACCAAAGGGGTGGGAAAAAGTGGGTTTTTCGGGAAACATTAATCATATCTCTCTTAATAGGCACAATATCAAAACCGTACAAAATGGACAATATTCCCATAATAATTACCTAAAACTTTTGTCTGAAAGAATTTTTGATATAACCCACCATTATGCCAAGGGATGAGAAAAATAATTTCGGAATTATAAGAAAATGCCAAGACCTATCAGTGGTTGCCATGGCAACACTACTAAATTGATGAGGGATGAGCCATCAGACGTTGCCAAGATAACGCACTTGCACGAGATCAGATTCAGATTTCCATCTAAGTGTGAAGCGGCTTCGATGACGTAACTGGTAGCATGCTGAATGTCTATGCCCAAGGTCGCGAGTTCAAAGCCGGCCGAAGTCGTCGGATTTTCTAAGAGCGCTAAAAATCCCTCAGTATGCTTTCCTTTGGAGGGGAAGTTCCAACGTTCGTTGCTAGTTGCTGGTTGCGGTGGCATCTAGTAGCCAAGTTCACAGCTAGGTGTCGTTGACGGTAGTACCTGGTAGCAACATTAGTAACTACTGCTTGAAATTGACCGTCTGCAGTCCTTACCTGAATTACAGACTAATACAGCCATCCCAAAGTACACGGGGTAACATGACCGCGTTGTCGCAGCCCCTAAACTGAGGAACCAACCAAAATCTCTGCGGTAGATATAATTTTGCGTGAAGAAGTAACAGACCGTTACATAGTTACACATCAGTGTCGAAACCTTGCATAAGGATAGTGTGACCACAAGTATAAAAATGGACCCCAAATGACAAGAAGGTTACTGTTCCCATAAGACAATAAAATGTTTAAAATAAGCATATAATGAAAAACAAAGTTAATTAAGCTCCAATTATAAAATACCTTCTCGCATTAAATGAGGTCTGATCCTTCTACGAAAATCTGCATATTCTGCCTATTTTCGCCTATCCCCAAGTTTGTCCGGTGAAATCTACCTCCGCCTTCCGGCGTGCCGAGAGGACTTTTTTTTTTGTAAAAATGCTTTCCTTGCCTGAGCCAACTTACTTTTAGGTAGATTTCATTAGAAAGCTAACTATTGCAATGGGTACCATGTTTCGACTTCCGGAAAATTTCGACATATCTTCGCGTTTCACATCCCCCAGACCCCAAAACCACCGTCAGTTCAAAAGTTTATATATAATTTATGTATATATGTATCTATCTATCTATCTATCTATATATATATATATATATATCAGTTTCTTGTGGACACGATAAATGCCGTAATTTTGCACCAATCACTTTGAATCTTTTACATAACATGTATCCCTATAAAATCTCGGTCGAGTTCGTTAATGGGTAAAATCGGTCGAAGGGGGTGAAAATGGGGGGCTTTTTTCGAAAAAGTGAAATTTCGCTATAACTCTCTTAATACGTGAAATATCGAATCCATTCAAAGTTCATAATATGTGTCGGATAAGTGCCAAAAATTTGTGTCAAATAATTTTTTGATAGCACCAACCATTGACCAATGGGGTGGAAAAAAGTGGGTTTTTCGGGAAACATTAATCATATCTCTCTTAATAGGCACAATATCAAAACCGTACAAAATGGACAATATTCCTCCAATAATTACCTAAAACTTTTGTCTGAAAGAATTTTCGATATGACCCACCATTACGCCACGGGGTGAGCAAAATGATTTAAATTATAAGAAAATTCCAAGTGCCAAGAGTGGTTGCCATGACAACTTTACTTTTAATTGATAAGGGATGAGCCATCAGCAGTTGCTATGACAACGCCACTGCACGAGATCACATTCTGTTTTCATATGTCTGTGGGAAGCGACTTCGGTATCGGAACTGGTAGCATGCTGAACTTCTATGCCCAAGGTCGCGGGTTCAAACCCGGCTGAAGTCGTCGGATTTACTAAGAGCGCCAAAAAACCCTGAGTATGCTTTCCTTCGGAGGGGAAGTTCCAACGTTCGTTGCGAGTTGATGGTTCCGGTGGCATCTAGTAGCCAAGTTCACAGCTAGGTGTCGTTGATGGTAGTATTTTAAATTATGTAGCCTATTTTAGGTAGATTTCATCAGAAAGCTAACTATTGCAATGGGTGCCATGTTTCGACTTCCGGGAAATTTCGACATATCTTCGCGTTTCACATCCCCCAGACCCCAAACCACCGTCAGTTCAAAAGTTTATATATATGTGTGTGTATATATATGCATATATATCAGTTTCTTGTGGACACGATAACTGCCGTAATTTTGCACCAATCACTTTAATGTTTTACATAATATGTAACCCCTTAAAAAATCGGTCGAGTTCGTTAATGGGCAAAATCGGTTAAAGGGGGTGAAAATGGGGGGGGGGGGCGTTTTTTTTCGAAAAAGTGAAATGTCGCTATAACTCTCGTAATACGTGAAATATCGAATCAATTCAAAGTTCATAATATTTGTCGGATAAGTGCCAAAAAATTATGTCAAATAGGTTTTTTGATAGCACCAACCATTGACCAAAGGGGTGGAAAAAAGTGGTTTTTTTTCGGGAAACATTAATCATATCTCTCTTAATAGGCACAATATCAAACCCGTACAAAATGGAAAATATTCCCCTAATAATTACCTAAAACTTTGTCTGAAAGAATTTTTGATCTGACCTACCATTACTCCAAAGGATGAGAAAAATGATTTCGGAATTAAAGAACATGCCAAGTGCCATCAGAGGTTACCGTGACAACGCTTTAAATTGATGAGGGATGAGCTATTAGAGGTTGCCAAGACAACGCCATTGCACGAGATCACATTCATTTTTCCATCTGACTGTGGGAAGCGGCTAACTGGTAGCATGCTGAACTTATATGCCCAAGGTCGCTGGTTCAAAGCCGGCCAAAGTCGTCGGATTTTCTAAGAGCGCTAAAAATCCTTCAGCATGCTTTCCTTTGGAGGAGAAGTTCCAACGTTCGCTGCAAGTTGCTGGTTGCGGTGGCATCTAGTAGCCAAGTTCACAGCTAGGTGTCGTTCACGTTAGTATATGGTACAAAATTAGGAACTACTACTTAAAATTGACCGTCTGCAGACCATACCTGAATTACAGACTAACACAGTCATCACAATTAACACCGTTTATCAGATTCTACACACCCGGGGTTACATGACCACGTTGTCGCAGCCCCTAAACTGAGGAACCAACAAAAATCTCTGCGGGAGATAAAATTTTGCGAGAAGAAGTAACAGACTGTCAGATAGTTATACATCAGTTCCAAACCTTGCATAAGGACAGTGTGATCACAAGTATAAACAAGATGTTCAGCAAAGAACATATAGCCTACTTTCTCCTAAATGTATGGGTATCTTTATGACTCTTTGTCCTCATCCCTAAAACAATCACCCCAACCACAATGTATTGTTTGTTTTCTTTTATATTGATAATAAGCCAGTAAGTGTTAAGATCAATATTATATACTTTATGATGATTGAATAACAAAACTACTAACTTATTGTAATGCATTCACGTCCGTTAATCTCTATATTAAGCCAGCCTGTAAAATTAAGAATCTTCCGCCCCAATCACAGTAGGTGGTGCTGCGACCTATCAGTGAATTAATCTTTATCTTGTACGCCTATGCACTGCCATCGTAATGTACTACGATGGCAGTGTTCTATGGGTGTTGAATGAGTAGGCAGTTTAAAGTAGCCAAGAGGGAGGCGATCCAGCTGGCAGTGTTTAAAGGTATTCGGAGCGCGATCGTGGCTAATAGTTGAACTACCAGTATTACAAAATTGCCATACTTCAGGAGGCCAGCTCAGGCATTTACACAGCGTTATGTTTGGAACAATATTACCCACATAACCCACAAGAGGACAGCACCGTACAGAGGCATTAAGAAGGCTGTGGTTAATGACAACGTGTATCTAGTTCTTCTATTCTCCTTTTTCTAATGTCTTCTGTTTATGTGCGATGCTGGGACTGTGATTTTATTAATATACGAGTGTATACTTTATCCTCTCCTTTGAGCTAAATGACATTTTATTCAGTATCTGTGGAAAAAACTCGTGCACATCATTTGTAAAAGAATTCAAGAAAAAAAACCTAACTGTAGCAGTACTCGATCCCGAGTCAACTGCGTGTCAGACTAACATGCTACCCCAGAGCTAACCGTATCCATGACGTCAGGTGTTCTTAACTGACATATTAGATACAAACTGTTGGCAAATAATGACTTGAAATAAACGATTTCTTCACTGCAGTACATCTTCATTAAAGATCATTTCATACAAAGTTTATATTATTGTATCAGTACGGTATATCACATACAACATACTAAAACTACTGAAATATAAGACAGGCACATGAGGACAGCTGCCATCTTGTCGTGTGACACAAACGGCTCAGCTCTTTTAAGCCACTCATACTGTATAATATTATAATATTAAATTATAATAAATAACGGATCACGACCTTCAGGATAGCTTAAACCCCCCTAGGCTCGATAATCGGAATTGGTGGGTCTTAAGCTATTTATTAAAATGGTTGCATAATTCACACGGCCGCCATCCTGAAATGGCATGGCCGATGACCTTGAATTTTAGGTGAAAGACGCGTCCTATATAAAGGTATGTTGTCACCAAATTTGGTAGAGATCGGATGATTAGTTTAGCCGTAATTTGATTTTACGTTTTGAACATTTGAGTGGCCGCCATTCTGTTTTGGTAAAGATGGCGGCGATATAAAGTATGACACTGAGGTGTCCTTTACTAGTGCTACCTCGGTACCAAATTTCGTTCAATTCGGTTTCACCGTGTTCGAATTGATAGGGGGGGACAGACATTCAGAGTACACACACTCACACACACACACAGACACACACACACACACACAGACTCACACACACACATACACACACACACAGACTCACACACACACATACACACACACAGACAGACACACTTTTTTCGCCCTGTGTTGATCTCATAAGTCTACTTTCATTTTTTGCAAAAATCGAAAGTAGGCTAAAAAATGAACCCCGAATGACAAAAAGGTTACCATCCCCATAAGACAATAGAATGATAAAAATGTGCATACAAAAACGAAAAAAAAGTTGATTTTTAACCTCTAAATGTAAAATACTTTCTTGCAATCAATGAGGTCTGATCCTCCTACGAAAACCTGCATGTTTTGCCTATTATAGCCAATCCCCTATTTTGCCCGGTGAAATCTACCTCCGGCTTCCGGCGTGCCGAGAGGATTTTTATATCCTCTTTGCTTCGTCCATCACTGGTTATTTTGCTTCCTAAGTAACATAAGTCTCCTACTTCCTTTAGATTTCCTCCTGCCAAATTGATGTACATAACCTTTTCATAAATTTAATTACCACAGCAATTACATTTGCTGATCAAGATCATAATGTGACCGAGAACGGTACATTGAATTACATAAATAGAAAATAATTTTATTGACTTAAGGTATTATTGTTTCATTTCTATTAGGCTTTCTCTTATTAAATCAAAAGTTTTCTGAACCCCCAGCATTAAAGTTGATGATATTGCAATATTAAAGCATCAACACCAATAATCCAAAATATTATATAATTGAGCAACTTTTAAAAACGTCATAAAGGACAACCCCCATATAAACCTCTTCTTCTTCTTTATGTGCCATCTCCTCTCAGGAGGTTGGCAACCATCATAGAGACTCTTGATTTAGATGATGCAGCACGAAACAGCTCAATAGTGGAACAATTGAACCAAGTTTTCAGATTATCGATCCAAGAAATGCCTCTTCTTCCTGGTCTTCTTTTGCCTTGTAGCTTCCCTTGAATGACCAGCTGCAGCAGATGATATTTCTCTCCTCTCATCACATGACCCAGATACTGCGGTTTTATAATTTTGACAGAATTTAATATTTCCTTTCTCTTTGCCATCCGCCTCATCACCTCATCGTTGGTGACCTTTTCTTTCCAACTTAGCCTCAGTATCCTTCTGTACGTTCATAGCTCAAATGCCACCAATCTGTCCATTTCTCGTTTCTTTATGGTCCAGGTCTCAACTCCATAGAACAAGGTGGAGAAGATATAACATCTCAGAAGTCTAATTTTTAGATGTAAATTAAGGTCTCTGCTACAGAACACTCTCCTCATTTTATTGAATGCATTTCTGGCTTGACCGATCCTGGACTTTATCTCCTCAGTACAGTCAATGTAACAGTTCACATTTGTTCCTAAATACTTGTACTTTGTCACTTGCTGTACTGTCTCCGCATTGATTATCAAGCTCTCTTGATGTTGTGTTCGTGATACTACCATAAAACGTGTCTTACTGACATTAAGTGTTAATCCCCATTGTTCACTTGCCTCCACGACTTCGTTAGTCAGTCGCTGTAAATCTTGTAGACCTTCCGCGAATAACAATGTGTCATCTGCTAATCTTAAGTTGTTTATTATTTTTCCATTAACTTTAATTCCTGCTGTTTCCTCTTAACCAATTCAAAAGACTTCCAGATTATAGGCAGATCACCTCGCTGTTCCGTCCCTTTAAACAACAATAACTAACTACTTCCAGATTGTATATTACTCATGGCCAATAATCTGAATACGATTAACATCAACAACTCCGATGAATTCTAGTACTATCAAGCCTCCATGGCTTCGCCTGGTTTCATTAATGGTTTACCCAGCGTAAGCTTGGACGGAAGGATTTTTTCAACTCGATTCACTGAAATCGTTACTACTCGGCTTCCTTTGGTCATAAATGAATGTTGTGAACAGAAGCCTTCCTCGAGAAATCCTTTACAGAATGGTGAAAACCGTACAAAATCCACCCGTTACATCCAAGAATCGGGGACTTTATTTTATACTATGTAGATATTTCAGCTTCAAGTCAAGTGTAAATGAATTCGAAAGTCCATATGCTTACACTATCAGTCTAAAATTGTAATACTACTTGCAAAACCCCACCAATAACACCTGGAAACTAAACCCGTGTTGTAGCAGCTCTTCGAAGTTGCTTTTGAACAAAAACATGCTCTGGTACATTATTCCCTAAATGTCATTGAGTTAGACCAATTTCGATGGTGTTTTGTAGAAGGGGGCATATCGCCTTTGACGTGATTTTTCAGTCGACAATAAAAACATTATGAAAACTAAATTATGCATAATAAACCAATAATGTTTACACCATTGTCTCAGAAATTCAATCATGCGTTTTACAAAATTGTAAATTTTAAAAATTTTGCGTAAAATGTTGTATGTGAAATATCCAAACCTAAAAGATGCTTAATAAATATATAGTTGTTTATATATTGAAGCCCGTGTTTCTCTGCATAAGCGTATGACATGCTACAAGGAAATAAACTTCTTGGTATTGTACCCGATAATCCGGAAAGGATCCTGTTGGAATATCCATTGGCCCCGCTGGTTTGCCTATTTCTCATTGCTCCGGCATATACAACATTAGAAATCGCTTCCAACATGGTTTTTAGGGATTTACAGACAGCAGTTACAAGAATATTGTGGATCAACAACCAACTATACGGGGCACTCACCTTTACTTACCTCGGGGACTGGGACTTAGCTTCGTCTACACTATATCCACAATACTCTGCTCCTTATATTTAAAACGAATCACTACAACAACAATGGAAAACAATCTGAACAAATGTATTAACAAAAAGGTAAACTAATCTACTATAAACAAAATAACAACAAATGAATTTAACAATTAACATTAAAATTAAAACACGCACTCATTCACACCTCCTTTCAATTCTACATCTTACTACAATGCTGTATTAAAAATTATGAGTATAAATCTTGGCTTGTCTAGGCCTGCACTGCGTAGAAATAAAAACGTTTAGTGAAGCCTCTGAATGGCATTCCATACGCATGGGTTCATTCACAAACCTGCGTTGTAGAACGCACGTGCAGAAACTTGGTTTTATCAATGAAATATCGGCACCATGCCGTACTCGAAACTGGTTTATACAATAAACAGAAGGCTGTGAGTCTACACCTGCTAAAATATTATGTCATCGCTCCCCAGAGCTAACGGTGAATCATGCTTGCTAGCCCACAGAGTCTGCATGTGTGCATTTATAAAACACGTAAAAATTAACATTTAGATCTTACAAAAGTTCATATAACTGCTCTGTTTCTTAACCAATCATTCTAAAAAATATATACATTCTTTCATTCGCACTCCGGATTGTTCTAGACCAATACGGTTCCACACATGATCTTAACAATAAACAATCATTCATTCCCAAAACATCCGCTCATAAACACACTCTATTCCAAAACAATTGATTGATAAATCCTATTAAATTGTTTAACTAATTAAATCATTTCCATAAAAATATTTAGTTGTAATATGTTTATAATAATATCCATAATCTAGTGTTGCTAACGCGACACTTTCGAGATTCTAACTTCTCGGTTACAACAAAAATTTTAACTAAATATATACACTGGTTTTTCACATAACCACTCTTTCGTTAACGTTCTGTAGTTTTAATATACTGCGTACACCTTGTCTTATATAGGTTTCATTTATCATATCGGTATAATACAGTCGACTGATTAAGGTAAGCTGTACTTAATTACATAAATTCGGGTTTAATAAAATTTAATAATAATATTATAGACGTGAGTAGACAATCTTTCTCATGTTGCTTTTCCGCTGAAACCCTCCTGTTAACACAGCTAAATCGTTAACTCACAAGAACTGGACTACTTGTATACAACGGCTCTTATCATGATACATGCCTCTTTATCAAAGAACAGCAATACTTTGACTTCCTTAAAATGCGGAATTCCCTCGCATGAGCACTCCATAGCTCTACAAATCCTCATATAACAGTATATATGGCATAAACAATTATCATCTACTATGTTAAACAATAACCAAAATGGTTTAATTGTTATTAACATATCTTATGTAGGAACTTCTCTCAAATAATGGCATGACTTTCAGTATCGCTGCACATGACTACTGGACTACAATTATACATGCGTAAGTTCTTCAAACGAAACTTCCAATTGTAATGAACGATATTAGACAGTCGTGATTAACCTCCTAAAGTTTACTCCACAACAAGATAATTAACTGTTAACTCGTCTGTCGCAAATACATGTAATCAAAATAATACTCTTGTTTCATCTCACTTGTCTAGCTATAAATTGCTTATCGTTGTAATATCATGTCCACAAAATGACTTGATGTTACACAAATAGGATAAAATAACACACATGTTATTTATAGTGTCAGATAGAATTCAATCCTGACCGGGATAAACTAGCTTTGAATTCCTAGCCAAAGATTTGAATAATCTTCTATCAAAATGTAATTCCTCTAACATATTAAATGAACAAAGCTCTTAGCTTTACAGATAATAATAAGAAAGGTTTGTCAATGTCTTAATGTTTTTCCACTCTACACAAAGAATGTTCATAGGAATTAAGACTTCGGTCTTATCAAACGACTAGTATTTCTTAGATCGTCGATAGTTTATGTACAATAATGATATAACAATATCATTCGATGTTTCTCCTTTTCTTGAAGTAATATGTCGTTACATTAAAGTGCTCAAATTAAATTTAATAAGAATTTAATTTGAAGCTATGACACAATGTCAGAATACTTGGTTAAATGAAATTATTAAAATTCGAGAGTCGAAACGACTAGTCTCCAATGAGGCAATATGGTTCCTCAAACAAAATTTTTAATGTCAGTTCCACAACTGATCTGTAGAATAAAATTGAAAAATAGATGAAATGCAATCATCTTCTAAATAATCTTGCAGTATGAAAATCTCAACACACATTTGAAGTGTAAAATACATAAAAGCACTGAAATACATGAAATGTGGAAACATAAAAATATGTAATAAAATCGCCGACCATCTGGAATAAGATTGCTGGAAATATAGAATAAAATCGCTGCTCAGAATGTCACTATTCAAGCTCTATATAACAATTGAGATACACTAATACCTTATTTAGACGAAATCTTGAAGATCAATGTAAGTATTGCCACAATACTTTAGATGTTTCCTCAGTACAAGACACTGAGATGGATCTGCATTCGAACCTCGAATCTGCGACCTCAGAGATAAGAAACGTCTCTCTCTGGAATTCACCAACATTCGCCTGGGCTCGAAAGACATCCTTCTGGCAAATTCTTCTGGGTTGCTGGGTTACCTTCCCTAGCATCTTGACAAATCTCTTCTGTAATGTCTCCATTCTCCGTCGTAAATATGTATTGGCTTCATCATTGGAATACAATTATGGAAATATTCATATAAATAGTGAATGAAATGTTTCCATTGCTAATTGATGTTAGATTAGTGTTCGAAGACTGACGAAAATGCACAACATGGAGTGTACACTACGTCTGTATTCAAAAATACGTTGTCTAACGAAGCTCCATTGTTGTATCCTAACTCCTGTTATTGAATATGTCTCTGGCGCATGACTGTTTAGTCCATCATATCAACAATATTAATTAAGTTGAATGACAATGTTTGAAGAATAATTATAGTCATACTGTTAATGTTTATGTGTTGCGCCAATACTAAAAGTCCTCCGCCACTGTTCACTTGAACTGCGTTTGCCAACTTCACGTTGCAATTTATAATGATCTTCAGCTCTGTTTCCAACACATTTGGAAAAGTAACTGGACAGGCTGATATTGTCAAAACGGTGAATATTTAAGCGCTCGACTTTTCGCAATATATAGTAGGCGACCTGTTCTTGATAAATGTTCACTTATTTAACTACCAATCTCAATATTGTATGAGATATAATCACTACTATGTTCCTCGCAACTTCACACAGAATGTGAGTGCGGTGATGTCTAACGCTCCACCTAGCTATCCTCGCGTCTTCACAAGTCGACAATCGTCGCACTCGGACTAAGCTTTGAGATCTCCGTTAACCCAGTAAAATCACTTCCTCACTCTTCAAAGTCTGCTGGAATAAGAACCTCGATCCTTGGATCTCCCCCTCCAAGTCGTATTTTTGGCGGCCATATCAATCTCCTACCATAATTTTAGCGCGTAGATTAGTCATGCTTATTACTGCGTAGATTAACCGATCTGTGGTTTTTAAAGTATCAGACAAAATTTCTCTTAATATTCTCTTCATTACCAAATAAGAAAATCTTCTTCTAAGGGCCTAAATGCATAATTTCCTCATGTTGTGTAATAAAAGTTGATCCCGTCTTCAATAAGACCTCTCCTCATTGGCTGTGGACTGGGATCGAATAGCATAATTTATAACAATATTTATAATATTAATTCCCAAACTCGCTGTTGCTATGCTAAGAATAGCCTTCTAGAAGCGTCCATTGTGCAATCTATCACGTGATCGGGCTCTCCCACAGCGTCGAGCTTGTAACACGACACTCTTGTGTCACACTTCCGGAAATTATATTTGCTAGTTAAATTTAATCATGGGGACGTAAAATACTCTAATTTTGTCCCTGAATAATTCAATTTACGGGGGCAGTATATTACTACATACCTCACCAGTGGATTAACATTTGGTCCTCAACTTCGAAAAGATCTGTTACGAGAGAAATATTCTTTCCTGAAATTCGTCATCGACTTCTTATGCTTCCTCGACTTACAAGGCTGCTAATATACAAAGCTTAACTATTATAATTAGGTGAAAGAAGAAATAAAAGAAGGATAAAAAACTACGAGTATTGAGCTATCAAATGTATGACACACTTATAAATTAGAATAAAAGACCTGAAGAGTGGGCAAACCGCAACTAAAAATAAATAATTAAAATAGCTATTCAGCCTTAAAATACACATAATTTAGGAATATAAGTGATTTCTCAAAATACTAATAGATCCTTTGAAATGAAAATCCACAGCCTGCTTCCAGTCTCCGACCGGGTCAGGAATGGAATGAATGAAGCCCCCATCTAGCGGCGAGGAAATTGAACTGTGCCGGCTGCCGAGGCCTGACGCACTCCTCTGGGGTAATGATTAAATGAATGACAGATGAAATGAAATGATAGTGGAGAGTGCTGCTGGAATGAAATTTTGACAGGGAAAACCGGAGTACCCGGAGAAAAACCTGTCTGTCTCCGTTTTGTCCAGCACAGATCTCACATGGAGTGACCGGGATTTGAACCACGGACCCAGCGGTGAGAGGCCGGCGTGCTGCCGCCTAAGCCACGGAGGCTTGCACTAATAGATCCTTTAAGGGCTGTTATTGCTATGGTGCTAATGGTGGCATTTGAGATCTGAAATTTTCTACACGTAGCAGCAAAAAGAGAAGGTATTTTTCCCCGCGCCCCCACTAATAACCCAATAACTTCTATTTCTTGAAGGTGGTATTTTTCCTTGTAGAAAGGGACTGTAGGCTCGTAAATACCCTCTTTTCTTTGTTTACTTCATCTGGCTGCTCGTTATGGGTTTCAAAACGCACGGTTGGATCCAATATATAACCCTTCTTTTTATCTTCCTTGTAGGCTATGATGTCAATGCGCCTGGTACTGCCTTGCGTGGCTAGCCCTGAAACTTCTTCATGCACTACGAAGCCAACATCTCTCAGACTCTCCGCAAGGATGGATCTTACTGAGTGATGTCTTGTGTTACGTAGAGCCGCACCATAATTGCAGAACCCGAGGACATGAGGGAGGGTTTCAATCTCGTTGTCACAGCGGCGAACGTTGTGCTTACTCAAATTTATCTGGACATGGGAAATTCACGTCTTACTTCGAGCGATTTCCCATCACTATTCAATATGATGTATACATGCTTATGTGGATCCTCCCAAACTGTACAACATCTGCTTTTCGACTGCCCTGCTTTTGAAAGAGAAATATATATTATAAAATGTCACCTGAGTTACTGCAATAATAAACTGACAAAACCTCTCTATCCTATATTTAAACAAGTAGTTCCGTGAAGAACTATACAGCCTATTTTAATATATCCTACACATGTTACTTGCCTCTATCAACATACAAAATTTCAGTTTGAAGGTTGTGATGGATTCCTAGATATTGAGAACCGTCTAAATATTTCAGATGGTCGCCAGGTTGGATTTTATTTATGTACTATTAAGTTACATGAAGATTATTGTGTACGTGTGGTATTCAAATTTCAATCGCATGATTAGAACACAAGAAGTAAGAAAGAGATTTTAAAATTTCGCACAGCTGCCATCTTGTGGTTATGGAAACAAATGAAAAATATTAGATGCCAGTGGTTAACATTTGTAATAGGATTTATTGTACCAAGTGTCACTGCACTCGGATGGTTAAATTGCGAGAAACGACCATGTTGCCGCCATGTTGGATTTGTGATCACCAGGATATTGAAAGTCCTATAGGTGAACTTATGTTCATAGCCCCTATGAACATAAAAAAATTCAGTTTGATTGCTGTAATAGATTCCTAGATATTGAGATACATCTAAATATTTCGGATGGTCGCCATGTTGGATTGTTATATGTATATGCCATAGAGTCATGCACCATTAAAGGAAAATTACTGCGTAGGTTCATTATTCAAACTTTCACTTCCATCGCATGATTACGACACAAGATATAAAAACTTAATTTTAAAATTCGCACTGCCGCCATCTTGAGGTTATATAAACAATTGAACGAAATTAGATACCAGAGCATTACAATGTGTATAAACATTTCCTGTACCAGACTTATTTGCGTTTGGAACATTAAATCGCGAGAAAGGACTATTTAAAATTTTCAAATTCGCTTGGCCGCCACGTTCCTTCTGTAGTTAACCGTTTTTTGAAAGTCTTACAGATGAACTTCCAGTAGTGCCCTTTATCTCTGTACAAAATTTCAGGGTGATACCGCTAATAGTTTCCGAGATATAGAATGCCGGTGAAATATTTCGCACATCCGCCATCTTGTGGTTATTTAAACAATTCAACGAAGTTAGATGTCGGTGCATTACAATGTGTATAAACATATACTGTACCAAGTTTTATTGCATTTGGTTGGTTAAATCGCGAGAAACGTCTATTTAAAAATCGCAAATTCGCGTGGCCGCCATGTTGGTTTTGTAGTTATCAGTTTTCCAAAGTCACATAGGTGAACTTCTAGTAGTTCCCTTTATCACCGTAAAAAATACCAGGGTGATATCGGGAATAGTTTCGGAAATATTGAATGCTGGTGAAATATTTCGCACAGCCGCCATGTTGGATTGGTGATACGTAACAAAATTTGAAGGGCACGGTCGGGATTGCCCGAAATAGTGCTATGAACTTACCGAGTTTCATTGAAATCGCTCCAGCCGTTTAGAAGTTATTAGGGGGGCACACACTCACACACACACACACACACACACCTCTCTCTCTCCACACACACGCGCGCACACACACAGACACACGGACAAAAGGTGATCTCATAAGCCTATTTTTTCAAAATTGAAAATAGGCTAAAAATGATGTTATTCTCATTTTCTTACATTCATCCCTCATATTTCCTTGCTTAAGTTATTATAATGTAATACAGAAAGACTCCGTGGCTTAGGCGGCAGCACGCCGGCCTCTCACTGCTGGGTCCTTTGTTCAAATCCTGGTCACTCCATGTGAGATTTGTGCTGGACAAAGCGGAGGCTGACAGGTTTTACTCCGGGTACTCCGGTTTTCCCTGTCACAAATTTCATTCCAGCTACACTCTCCACTATCATTTCTTTTCATCTGTCATTCATTTCATCATTGCCCCAGGGGCGTGCTTCAGGCTTCGGCAGCTGGCACAGTTTATATCCTCGCCGCTAGATGGGGGCTTCAATCATTCCATTCCCCAACCCGGTCGGAGACTGGAAGCAGGCTGTGGATTTTCATTCACAATTATAATGTAATACAAGTAGTAAATCATTTGTAATTGTGCAACTATAACTACGGTGACCATACGTCCAGAAAAAATTGGGACAGTCCCGATTTAAAGGAGCATATCCAAGCATCCCGAATACTAATAAAAGTTTGGGAAATTTTAAGTTTGAAAAAAAAAAAAACAGAAAAATATGCGTAATTAAACAAAAAATACGTTTTGTTTTGAAATATCCACGACCCCGTCCTAGTTCGTAAAGACTTCAGGCGCTTGTAAAGACTCAGTAAGATATTTTTAGCCTATTTTCAATTTTGAAAAAATAGGCTTATGAGATCACCTTTTGTCCGTGTGTGTGTGCGTGTGTGTGTGTGTGTGTGTGATTCGTGTGTGTGTCCCCCCTAATAAAATCTAAACGGCAGGAGCGATTTCAATGAAACTCGGAAAGTTCATAGCACTATTCCCGGCGACCTCGACCGTGCCCTTCAAATTTTGTTACCACTCACCAATCCAACATGGCGGCTGTGCGAAATATTTCACCAGCATTCAATATCTCCGAAACTATTACCGATATTACCCTGACATTTTCTATGGTGATAGAGGGAACTACTATAAGTTCACTTATGTGACGTTTGAAAACCTGGTAACTACAAAACCAACATGGCGGCCAAGCGAATTTGCGTCTTTTAAATAGACGTTTCTCGCGATTTGACCAACCAAACGCTATGAAACTTGGTACAGTATATGTTTATATACATTGTAATGCACCGACATCTAACTTCGTTCAATTGTTTACATAATCACAAGATGGCGGATGTGCGAAATATTTCACCGGCATTCTATATCTCTGAAACTATTAGCGGTATCTCCCTAAAATTTTGTACGGAGATAAAGGGCACTACTGGAAGTCCATCTATAAGATTTTCAAAAACCGGTTAACTACAAAACGAACATGGCGGCCAAGCGAATTTGAACATTTTAAATAGACCTTTCTCGCTATTTAATGTTCCAAGCGCACTGAAACCTGGTACAGGAAATATTTATACACATTGTAATCCACTGGTATCTAATTTAGTTCAATTGTTTACATAACCTCAAGATGACGGCAGTGCGAATTTTAAAATTTAGTTTTTATTTCTTGTGATGTAGTCATGCGATTGAAGTGAAAGTTTGAATAATGAACCTACGCAATAATTTTCCTTTAATGGTACATGACTCTATGGCCTATACATTTAACAATCCAACATGGCGACCATCCGAAATATTTAGACGATACTGAATATCTACGAATCTATTTTAGCAATCAAACTAAATTTTTTAATGTTCATAGGGGTTATGAACTTAAGTTCACCTATAGGACTTGAAATAACCTGGTGATCACAAATCCAACATGGCGGTGACGCGAATTATAAATATTCACATGGACGTTTCTCGCAATTTAACCATCCGCGTGCAGTGAAACTTGGTACAGTAAATCTTTATCCGAATGTTAATCCACTGGCATCTAATTTATTTTAATTGTTTCCATAACCTCAAGATGGCAGCTGTGAATTTTTTTTAAATCTCCTTGTTTTTTCTTGTGTCCTAATTATGCGATTGAAGTTTGAATACTACACGTTCACAATAATCTGCATGTAACAGTACATAATTCTAGGACATACATATATAAAATCCAACATGGCGACCATCCGAAATATTTAGTCGGTTCTCAATATCTACGAATCTATTACAGCAATCAAACTGAAATTGTGTATGTTGATAGTGGCAATTAACATAAGTAGGATATATGAAAATAGGCTGTATAGTTCTTCACGGAACTACTTGTTTATATTGTAATCATAAGATGTAAAGTAAGAAACTTAATAATAAACTCACTAATGTTTTCTTTCTTTTTCTCACAAAACTTGTAAGGTACTTGCATAAATATAAAAACCCCTAAAGTAAACTTTGTATTCATTTATTTCGCTATATTGGATTTTTGGTGGATCAATTTTTGTGGAACTTCTTAAAATTAAATTTTGTAAAAAGCCATTAAAAAACTCGATATTTTAGGGTCAAACTATAATCTCTCTCTCCTCCAACCTCCCCCCAACAAGCTGTCCCGGTTTTGGCTGTCAAGAATATGGTCACCGTAACTATAGCCCAAATATGGTAGGCAAAATAGGCTTCCATCTATGTTTTGGAAACCCAATTAATAAATAATTACTGCACAGGAAATGAATATCTGAAATGCTTCCTTGCAATATTAATGACAGCCAGAGGATGGAAATAACGATTACTTTTGCTTTAGTTTCTACTTGTAGTTGGTACAATGGTCCAGCAAGGCATTTTGGGCATTCATTACTTTTTTGTAACTAGTATTTCATCAATTACTCAAAGCAATAGCGATGTATGTGTTGATTATGTTAAAGAATATCTAAATGTTAAATCAATAACTAACATCGAAATCTTTATCTGTTAAAAACAATCTTCAATGCCAAGAACACTTCTTGTTGTTCATACAAATATTCATTTGGACTATTTTCATTTTAATTTTCACTTTCCGTGATAACATTCCTAATAACTGCAAAATTTGCAAAGATTCTCCACTCCTCTCCTCCATCTCTCATTGTTAAGAGGAGATGTTGAATCAGCACCCAGCACCATAATGAAAGTTTCTAACTGTATATTCCTCAGCATTTCTTCTAGCTTTATGCCGTGTCTTGTGTGGGGTTTCGCCTAGCAACACCAATCTGGCTCATCAGCGGGCTCTTGGTGTCCGTGACCGGACCCCCACAGGAGTAGCGAACTGCGCGTTACCTCTCTTTTTATGAAGCGCACTTGCGCCTCTTTATACTGCGAGAGCTAATAGCTCAAGCAGCCTTAAACTCCACATGAAGGCTTCCAAAAAGATGGTATATTGGCTTTCAGGGTCAGGTGTGCTTAATAAAAAGGGATGTAGCGCGCAGTTCGCTACTCCTGTGGATGTCCGGGTGCGGACACTAAGAGCCCGCTGATGAGCCAGCTTGGTGTTCCTAGGTGAAACTCCACACAAGACACGGCACAAACCTAGAAAAATGCTAAGTGAAAGCCAATATACCACATTTTTGTATATTCCTCGTCTAGTGCGCCAGTTTCAATTCTACTTGAACTTATAGATATTTAGAAGATAAATTGCTTACAATTCATTACTCCAATTTTTAATGTTTGACTGCTAATTTATCAGAGTACCGTACATTTTAAAAATGAATCCTGTATCTGAGTCAGTAGAATTAAGTTTCGTGTAATATTTTTATCATTATTTAAATCACCCCACAAATTTCAAGATATTCTAACTGGCAATTTTAGGTTATGTGATAGTCTACCGGTATATAATTATACTGCCTCGTATTGACAATACCTCCGTTACATACCGTACCAGTAATATTGGATGTTTCTCTTGTCCACAGATGAAGTCGCAGCATTCCGGCAAGATGGTGAGTAGAAGGCACAGCCCATAAATTTGAGGTTTTTACCTTAAAAAGGATATAGTAAAGCTTTAAAACGTATTCATTGGTAGCCATTGATCCTTCTCTGACACTCTATACCGTAACACTATGAAAAATCTTTCTAAATGTACATTCTTTGGCTACTGTTTTAGCTTGAAGCCAGCGAATTGATTTATTTACACTTGCATATCAAATGGGTAATTCTTTCCTACATTATTTAAATGACTGATGGTGGTTCCGTATTGATATGTTAGAATAGTTATTAACAAGAAATGAACATCTGCCTGAATCAATACTAGACAAATCACTTTCTAAATGTAACGTTGTCCTAACCACATACACCATATGCTTTAAACTAATCTATGATCACTTTCCATCACGTCGGGTTTCTTAAAGCCGCTTTGTTTTGAAAAGGCTATATTTGGATCTTTAAGCATACAGGCTCTTCATTGGTTATAGAGCTACACGGATTGGTGAGTATTGGTGTTACATATCTACCATTTCAAGGAACTACTATTTGTCATGAGCAGCTGATCACCGTCACCATCTGTTTCTCTTCATTTTATTCTATTCTTATACCCTAAATTTTATGGTGCACCATATTAGGTTTTAAATACGTATCTTATTAGTATGCTACGCTTTGTTTTTTGCTTTTTCAACAGCTGATGAAGGGGATAAAATATAATTAATCCCCGAAACATGTACTGTAAACAAGTTAAATAATTAATTTTATCTGTATAGTATTGATTCAGGCAGATGTTCATTTCTTGTTAATAACTATAATTCTTTCTTCACAAAATTTCATACGGTTAATACATTTGTGTATTTTTAGGTTACGTATTCTTTTCAATTTAAGGAATATAAGATGTATGTGATTTTACTAATAAAAAATACACACGAACTTCGTTTATCTGGCCCTCTAATCCGGATCTCCAGTTTATCCAGATCGAAAATTATAAATAATTATTTTTACTGTACAGTATTTCCTTTACGGGGTCGACTCTTCTTGAATGTCTTTTGCACCAAGGATAGTTAAGGATAGCAATTGAAGACATGGATGGAAGAAGGGCGTAACTCAAAAAACACTCTTTTGAGATAAATGACTAAAGAATTATGACATCAAACACTTTTCGCAGAAAGGCAAAATTTTGGGATGTTATTCTTAACTATTATGTTGATGTTTTCATAATATGCAAATTAATGTTTTATAAGAAATTTGGCATTGTCGTCCTTTTATGTTCTAGAGTTACGCCCTTATTCCATTTTCAGGAAATATTTTCTTTAAAAATTCATTTTATTTACATTGTTGGAAGCATGTAGGCACGTCTACAGGTTCGAACATTTCACTGGTCACAACATGTCATTAGGGGAGTCACTATTCTCAAAATTTCCTACTCCCACAGATGGAACTTCCTGGAATTTTTTTTCAAACCATGCACGTGCATCTGTGCTTACAAATCTCATCCTTAACTTGTTTTAAACATGTATCCGAATCATCTGAGCTTTCACTGGGTATATATTCGCTTTCATCAGACGAAATATCCGAAGTTTCTCCTCCCGAGACTACTCCTGTGACAGCCATTTCGCTTATGTGCGCGCGACGTAAGCCAGGCAGGAGCAATATTCCCAAGAACGGCGTAACTCAATATAGCATATTGCATGGCATCTATTGACACTACAGCGAAGTTTTTCAGATAGTATCTCGAACAGCCACCAGGGAACGTGTTTGTGCAATTTACCGAATAACGACGCAACCTGACTTACGCCCTTCTTCCATTCATGTCTTCAATTGGAGGTAATTCGGCCACGATCTATCTAAGATACCGTCCCGGCATTCGTCTGGAAGTGAGAACTGATGTTAGTAAAACGTCTTCGTGAAACGCTAAACAAACGGAAAACAGAAAAATCTCACACATTAATTTAGTGCATTAAACAGAGTCGTAAATGTAAGGAGAGAGTTCTTATATTTTTTGTACAATTGAAAAAAGGTATTACAACTTATGTTAATAGATTATATAACATGTATTTGTTTTTCCGGATTATCCAGATTTTCGATAAACCAGATCAGTTATGGTCCCACTTAATCCGGATAAACGAGATTCTTGTGTACTCATGAAATATATGATCAATAAACATCCTCTACATTATCGTACGACCTGATAACTGTGGTGCGCCAAAACAGAACATCCGTCAAATTGTTGTAACAGGCCATACTTGGGATCACTGGAAGACTTTTCGCAAGCCTCTATAAAGGCTATAGAGTGCCTGGACAATTTGAATTTTTAAACTCTAAATGTATGAGATGTCCAGTTTTATAGATGTGCCTTGTTTGTAATGATGTTATATATTTTGTGTACTTTGCCATAATCTTAATAATAATAAATACATCCCTTTAATCCCCTAAGAGCAATGGCCTCCTGACTAGACAGGGATATTGCTCCATTACACTCATTAGGTGAGCAGTCCTAAAGAGTAGAGAGGCACCTAGTGGTGTACTTTTCTGGCATGTTAGTCTCTGTTCTTGAATTGTTCTTATAGCTATTGATATATCTATTCCTAGCCTAGTTACAGCATTCTCTATGTGATGTATTCTTGTTATTATATCTAATATTTGCAAAATTGTTAATGTTTCTAGCACGTTCACTTTAATTTTAGTAGAGTTTTAACTGTCCTCAATACATAATCGCTATTGTATTTAAAGGTTCACTATGTTGCACTGAGTTGCTCCTTTCCTTTCCTCGCATATACTATGTTTTGAAAAAGAGCTTTTCTAGGGTCTTCCACTCTTGTCTGTCTCTTGCTCTTCTTGTCCATTTGGTCGGGCAAATTTCTTGAATGTGTCAGCCCAGCGTGTCCTCTGTCTTCCTACGTTTCTTCTACCGGTTCTGGGGTCCCACATCGTTGGTCTGTGCGTCCACCTCGTATGCTCCATCCTCGCTACGTGGCCTCCCCATTTCCATTTTAGTCTGTCCGCTGTGTTGATGACGTCTTTAATACTGGTTCTTCTACGTATCTCCTCGTTCCTTATTCTGTCTTTCAGCGTGATATTGAGGATTTTTCGTTCCATCCTGCGCTGGACTATCTGGAGCGTTTTTCTTTGGTGCGAAGTTAGTGACCATGTTTGGCATCCATACAGCATTACTGGGATTACACATTTCTCTAGAACTTGTGTTTTCAGACTTAGTTTCTGAGATTTATCTCCTAAATAGACTAAGTAATAATAATAATAATAATAATAATAATACCCGAAGTGATGAGATACAGTAATGTTAATACCTTTCCAGGACATGCAATTCATAATATCCCCAGCCAATACAGACTCAAAAGGACCTGTGGAAAAATACAGTAGAATTTAGTTGTATTTACTTACTGTAAGATTTTTGTTGAGCATCTGATTCCAAACTTTTCACTTCCTACAAATCTTTTCACGGGAACATACCGTCATTTGAAATATAAAATACAAACTGGTTCCCATATAGCTTATCTAACTACTTTCTTGTTGATGTTCTGAAAACAACTTGTAAACGCATCAATGTAGAAATAAATTCCAACAAATATTATTCTCTACTATTTTGCAATGCATCTTAAAAATTGACACCAAACGCTTATTATTAAACTTATTACCACACAAAACTTAATTTAATATTCGTAAACAATTTTGAAACCACGTTGGGTTTATTAACAGCACACAAACTATATGATAGAAAAACCTTAAAATTGATATAACTAACTGAAATATAATGTGACATGAAAATGGCCAAGTTAGCTCAGTTCCTTATTGACTGAAGTTCTGAAGATTAAAAACCTTAAGTCAGTATTATTTTTTACTTTTTATTGTACCGGTTTCAAGCACATTGTGGCCTTCCTCAGCGCAAATAATAATATGAATAGAAAAGCAGGACTTACAGTACATCAAACAAGTAGTTCCGTGAAGAACTAAACAGCCTATTTTCATATATCCTATTTATGTTAATTGCCTCTATCAACATGCAAAATTTCAGTTTGATTGCTATAATAGATTCGTAGATATTGAGAAACGACTAAATATTGCGGATGGTTGCCATGTTGGATTTTTATATATTGTACCCATGTGAGTAATTTCCATGGAAAACATGCTTCTGCCTCCAGCCAGCATCAGTCCTCAGGCGTGTACCGTCCACCCACTGAGCAGTTGCATATTTTTGATCTGAGACTAAAAGGTATCAACTCTACAATGATAAAGCACAACTCTATTCTAAAGCCTTTAATTCAGCTTTAAATCATGGCTTCAAACACACAAAAACACAATCCCAACAATATAACACAAAACAAAGCAAAATTACTCCTACAATCCACTAATATTCACACTTTATCCTTGCAAATCCAGATGATTATTCATTCATTTACCCTGAGATTGACATCAAAATTCATTCTCAAGTTCGCTGATGCACATGTAATTTACATATAAACTGTACATATAATCTTATGTCACCTGTTGTGACCTCTTGCATTTCACTCAACACCTCTTAATTTACATTATGCGTACACTTGTGTTTTGTATCTCTCTTCCCACCAAAATGCTTTACAATGCATTAGCCAATTTATGGGTTGCACTTCAAATTTACTTGCAACTCCACAATTATTTGTAATCATATCCTGTTCTGCAGTTCCCTTTTCTACAGTTCCCTTTTCTACAGTTCCACAGTATGCCGTTGTGATTTCAACTTCAAAAATTCCGTTACCACTGTGTCGGATGGTATATTATACTACCCTTGCGTGGGCATAGCCTACGGCATCTAGTGTTGACCTTTAGAGCTAAGTAACACTGTCAGTAAAAAAATGTAACTTCCAACAACTCATAAGTTTGCCAAGTATTACGTTATAAGAACGATCCTTAATTAACAATGTGTTTCAAACCACACAAATTCATTATACAATACAACAATGACTCTTTTCATTACAAACAGGGTTTCAAAGTCTGTCCCTTCTAAATGCCAAGCTTCAAAGGTCGTTTAAAAATCTCCCCCTCGGAGCTACTTGTATACAATGGGACTGAGTCGAGCGGTCACAACACGTGCGCTGTCCCTTCCTGACTCCCTCCTGCTTTTATCTCCAAGCAGTAAAAAGATTTTAAATACAATAGTGCAGTCTCAATGACCCACATATCCCATATGATTTGAACTAAATTGTATGCAAGACAGGTTATGGGCGTGTTTAAATATTTATTCCTAACCTTAGGATATTAATAACTGGCCTCAACAGGTCCATTTCATTATATGAAGGAACGAGTTTCATTCTCACTGGTCGAACTGGCTAGCCGGTATCTCATTAAATGCTACGGTCAGGCACATCCTGCCGCCAATTAAATTCGCTTCCCAGGAGCTGAAATATTTCAATAACTAGTTCTCGGTCGACATCAGGTATCATGCAGAGGTTTCCATTGTTATCCTCTCATACACCACAGGATTCGAACCTGGAACATTTCATGACAATCCACAGAGCTAGGGTCAATCACTAAAATACGCTCTGGCCATAATAAATATCTCTGTACGCCCTAGGCTATACGAGATTTCACACGTCGAATAGATTACCTGGCTTCCGTGACTATTGTGCTATGATCTCGTCCTTTATTTAGTAAGATAAATCTATCAATTACTCTTACAAGCTTATTCACAAGCTGCAAATTCAATTCTCTATTAAACTCTTCCATTCCCTAGATTCTTGCATATTTATTCCCATTATCATAATATACTCTGATATTAAATTGCTTTTCTTAGCCCTTCATGTATAATACTAGCAGGTACCCGCGGCTTCGCTGGCGTCATAGTCGTGTCATATTTTTATTCAGTGAAATGCAGGTTTAACCCCGTTAACACCCCTTTAGAATCTGAATATCCAAAATCCCTCCTTAGTAGACGTTTTCGACATACAACAAACATATCTCCAACATATCATTCTTCTAACTTTAATAGTTTTGGTTGGTCGATGAGAGTGAATATCCAAAATCCCACCTTAGTGGACGTTTTTCTTCCAGAATTTCACCCCTCCCCATGGGCCCCTTAAATTGGATTTATGAAAAAACGGTCGAACACCTATTTATTTAATTATTTATTTATTTTTAAGCTGATTGTTTTCCTCTGAATTTCAAACTCCTCGCCTATGTCGTTTAAGGGATACACGCCCCGTTAGGAATCCTTCAACCCCCACTTTTCACCCCTTTAACTCATAATATACACCACATCGAAAAACCATTAGACATGTGACAGCTTATTTATAATGATTAGTTTATATACCAAGTATCACATCCCCAAATGAAACCACTCGTGAGATATTGTTATTCAATGAAATGCACGTTTACCCCCTTAACACCCCTTTAGAACCTGAATATCCAAACATCTTTCCTTAGTGGACGTTTTCGACATACAACAAACATATCCCCAAAATTTCAATTTCTAACTTCAATAATTTTGGCTGGGCGATGATGAGTGAGTGAGTCAGGACATTTTCTTTCATTTTTTTTGAGAATTCCACCCCTCCCCATGAACCCCTTAAATAGTATTTATGAAAAAAACCGGTCGAACACCTATTTACTTATTTTTTAAGCTGATTTGTTCCGTTGATTTTCAAACTTCTCGCTAATATCGTTTAAGAGATACACGCTCCGTTAAGAATCCTTTAACCCCCAATTTTCACCTCTATCACCTCAAAATATACACCATATCGATAAACCCTTAGACATGTGTCTTCTTATTCTTAATGATGAGTTTATATGCCGAGTATCGCATCCCCCAAGGAAACAAATCGGGAGATATTGTTGTTCAATTAAATGCAGGTCTACCCCCTTAACACCCCCTTTAGAACCTGAATATCCAAAAATCCTTCCTTTGTGGACGTTTTCGACATATACAACGAACACAACCCCAAAATGTCATGTTTCTAACTTCAATAATTTTGGCTTATCACCCCTCCCCATGAACCCCTTAAATTTGATTTATGAAAAAAAAAAACTGTCGAACACTAATTTACTTATTTTTAAGCAGTTTTCTCTTCCTGAGTTTGAAGAGTGAATGAATCAGACAATCAGTTAGGACACTTTCTTTCCTGTTTCCCTCCCGGAATTTCACCCCTCCCCATGAACCCCGTAAATTGGGTTTATGAAAAAAACTGTCGAACACCTATTTACTTATTTTTAAGCAGTTTTCCCCCTGAGTTTGATGAGTGAGTCAGTCAGTCAATCAGTAAGGACACTTTCTTTCCTGTTTTTCCCCAGAATGTTACCCCTCGCCATGGGCTCCTTAAATTGTATTTATGAAAAAATGGCCAAACACCTATTTACTTCTTTTTTAAGCTGATATTTTTCCACTGAGTTTCAAACTCC
Organism: Meconema thalassinum; assembly: GCA_946902985.2. Taxonomy (NCBI): domain Eukaryota; kingdom Metazoa; phylum Arthropoda; class Insecta; order Orthoptera; family Tettigoniidae; genus Meconema; species Meconema thalassinum. The sequence continues at coordinate 183,289,913 of OX336395.1, forward strand.
TCGCCTCTGTCGTTTAATAGATACACCCTTCGTCAGGAATCCTTCAACCCCCACTTTTCACCCCTATCACCTCATAATATACACCACATCGAAAAACCCTCCGACACGTGTCTTCTTATTAGCCTATTTTCAATTTTGAAAAAATAGGCCTGTGAGATCACCTTTTGTCCGTGTGTGTGTGCGTGTGTGTGTGTGTGTGTGATTCGTGTGTGTGTGTGTCCCCCAAATAAAATCTAAACGGCTGGAGCGATTTCAATGAAACTCGGTAAGTTCATAGCACTATTCCCGGCGACCTCGACCGTGCTCTTCAAATTTTGTTACGACTCACCAATCCAACATGGCGGCTGTGCGAAATATTTCACCAGCATTCAATATCTCCGAAACGATTACCGATATTACCCTGACATCATGTATGGTGATAAAGGGAACTACTATAAGTTCACTTATGTGATCTTTGAAAACCTGGTAACTACAAAACCAACATGGCGGCCAAGCGAAGTTGCGACTTTTAAATAGACGTTTGTCGCGATTTATCCAACCAAACGCAATGAAACTTGGTACAGTATATGTTTATATACATTGATATACATTGTAATGCACCGACACATAACTTCGTTCATTTGTTTACATAACCACAAGATGGCGGATGTGCGAATTATTTCACCGGCATTCTATATCTCTGAAACTATTAGCGGTATCTCCCTGAAGTTTTGTACGGAGATAAAGGGCTCTACTGGAAGTCCATTTATACGACTTTAAAAAACCGGTTATATACAAAACAAACATGGCGGCCAAGCGAATTAGAAAATTTGAAATAGACTTTTCTCACGATTTAATGCTCCAAACGCACTGAAATCTGGTACAGGAAATATTTATACACATTGTAATGCACTGGTATCTAATTTAGTTCAATTGTTTACATAACCTCAAGATGGCGGCTGTGCGAATTTTAAAATTAAGTTTTTATTTCTTGTGATGTAGTCATGCGATCGAAGTGAAAGTATGAATAACGAACCTACCCAATAATTTTCCTATAATGGTAATGACTCTATGGCCTATACATTTAACAATCCAACATGGCGACCATCCGAAATATTTAGACGGCTCTCAATATCTACGAATCAATTGTAGCAATCAAACTTAATTTTTTATTGTTCATAGGGGCTATGAACTCAAGTTCACTTATAGGACTTTAAATAACCTGGTGATCACAAATCCAACATGGCGGTGACGCGAAGTATAAATAATCACATGGATGTTTATCGCAATTTAACCATCCGAGAGCAGTGAAACTTGGTACAGTAAATCCTTATACGAATGGTAATCCACTAGCATCTAATTTATTTCAATTGTTTCCATAACCTAAAGATGGCAGCTGTGCGAAATTTTAAAATCTCCTTGTAACTTCTAGTCTCCTAATTATGCGATTGAAGTTTGAATACTACACGTACACAATAATCTGCATGTAACAGTACATAACTCTAGGACCTACATATATAAAATCCAACATGGCGACCATCCGAATTATTTAGTCGGTTCTCAATATCTACGAATCTATTACAGCAATCAAACTGAAATTGTGTATGTTGATAGTTGCAATAAGTGGGCTATATGAAAATAGGCTGTATAGTTCTTCACGGAACTACTTGTTTTTAATGATGAGTTTATATGCCGAGTATCACATCCCTCATTGAAACCAAGCCGGAGATATTGGTATTCAATGAAATGCAGGTGTACCCCCTTAACACCCCTTTAGAACCTGAATATCCAAAAATCCTTCCTTTGTGGGCGTTTTCGAGTTACAACGAACATATTCCCAAAATTTCATGTTTCTAACTTTAATAGTTTTGGCTGGGCGATGATGAGTCAGTCAGTCAGTCAGTCAGGACACTTAGTTTTATATAATAGATTACTGCTTGGATAGATAAATATTCCAATTAGCATATATGTTTTGCTTACAACCATTTTTCCCTGATGTGTATTCATTTATTCTTTTTATTATTATTATTATTATTATTATTATTAATGACATGAATTACAATAACCCGACACAACGTAACCATTTATATAACCGAACATCCGTGTTCGTTACGTTAAGTTTTTATATAACTGAATTGCCATTTTACAATAGTGGTAACGATTTATCCACTCAATGATGCTCAAAGACATCTCAACTTGACTAAAATCAACACAACAATACTAATTTGAGGCTCTACCTCCTAAGATTGACTCTTATTGGCATATTTTATAATTTTGAAATCACTCAATATACAGTGGACTATAACTGCTATAAAATCATGGTATTTGAGAACTTACATCGGCTAGTCTGGTGGCTCCAACCACGCATTTCTTTCAGTAATGCCTGCCATTATTTGCAAAATTAGCAAGGCATTCTTATACTTATAACACACATTTTACATAACTTTTGCCTTACAAGACACACGGCACTTTTCCTTTCCAATTGAAGCTGTTGCCTCCTTATTCACACAACACTTTATAGCACTTGTGACACTATTAATTTTACATATATTTAACAAATCATCATTACAATCACACGCTCACTATTTACATTTCTTACTGGTTGACTTTTCCTGGCAAGATATCAGAAATGCAGACGTCGAAGATCTCCTCCTCGCTGCTATCCGTATCCTGATTGAAAGTCTCGATTCTATGCCTAAGGATTCCTATCGATTCCGCCAACTGTCTATCAATCTCTATCCTTCGATAAACTTCCTGATACCGCTTAAATATGCTCGCATATCGTCCTGAGCGTTAATTATATTGGTATTCTTATGAAATTTCACCAATCGCATAAGAGAGTTTATCTCTGCGCGGTCCAATATCCTATGATCTGTCTAACCAATAGTTTACATACTGCGCTCAACCATTGTACATTGTACTTGTACAAATTATCACTCTCAATTGTCCTACCTTGTATATCACACGGTACATTTCCTACGTGCACAATAACAATCGCTCGTAATGCCGACTATACATATATGGCACGACTGTCCTTAATAACTGGTATTAATAAATGTCTTACTGCACGGCTCTTCATGTTGAAGTCCGAGCATCCCTTCTCGACTTCGGTAACGCGCACTTCGCACTAGACTGCGGCTCAACTGATTACATTACTCGTTATTAATTCATGACTCAATGCATGATTATATGTTGCTGCACTTAGAATGTTACAGTCCGCGCCTTTCTTCTCTGAGCTAGGGTGACGTGCTCCTCACTCTCAAGTATGGTTCGACTGACCCCCTCTGTCCTGGGTCCACCCCTTATATCCGTTTGGAGAGAAAAAGTAGACCGAGAATTTCCCTGCAGTGTCATCTTCTCTCAGAGTATGATTCTGGTCTTGAATTAACGTTTATATGGTTCCTTTTTCCTCGCTGGTCACAGATCTGTATGCGTGCTCGAGGATCGATCGGCCAATTAATTAATATTAATTGTCATTGCCAGCGCGTGCCCACGCGGCGTCATCTAAAAATCCCCGAAACCATGGTTAGATCTCTCCGCTAACCTCCAATTACTGTGTTATTGCGCGTTCCATTAAATCTGCCTCGATTTCAATGTTTAATGGCTTGATAATTAGCCTCCCGGCTAAACATTCACATAGGTGCAAACCTCATGTCACTGCGTTGCTCCAATCACGAGTAATCATTAAATTACGCTGGTATCTCCTCATTCCACCAGCCTGTCCATTCTGAATCGGGGAATAACTTGACAATAATTTAGCCTCCTGACCTGCTCCAGACGACATAAGTAGGTCACATAGAGTGACACGGCTCCAGGCAACTACGCCCCTTTTCCAGAGTCATAAGAAAAACGTCAAGCGCTCCAACTTCTGTGCTCAAGTCCAAAATTGTATGCCTCATACAGCCCAATAATGCCGTATTCTACTAATATTCCCTGCATTATATTAATAAATAATGTCAGCATTAGTTCATATCACAACAGTGATTTAATATGTATTTTCTCTAGGGGTTTTTATAACTTAAACTCCCTCAAAAGATCTCGTGTTCGTTCCTTGGTGGAACCTCAATTCTGAGCTCAACTATCTCTGAGATCCACGTTCGACACCAGTCAGCCTAACCCCGTTGGGTTCAATATGTAGGTCTTAGAGTTATGTACTCTTACATGAAGACGATTGTGTACGTGTTGTATTCAAACTTCAATCGGATGATTAGGACACAGGAAGTAAAAACGAGATTTTAAAATTTCGCACAGCTGCCATCTTGCGGTTATGGAGACAATTGAAATAAATTAGATGCTAGTGGATTAACATTTGTATAAGGATTTACTGTACAAAGTGTCACTGCACTCGGATAGTTAAATTGCGATAAACGTTGATATGAATATTTATACTTCGCGTCGCCGCCATGTTGGATTTGTGATCACCAGGTAATTGTAAGTCCTATAGGTGAACTTATGTTCATAGCCCCTATGAACATTAAAAAATTCAGTTTGATTGCTGTAATAGATTCGTAGATATTGAGATCCGTCTAAATATTTCGAATGGTCACCATGTTGGAGTGTTATATGTATAGGCTATAGAGTCATGTACCCTTAAAGGAAAATTATTGCGTAGGTTGTTTATTCAAACTTTCATTTCGATCGCATGATTACGACACAAGAAATAAAAACTTAATTTTAAAATTCGCATAGCCGTCATCTTGAGGTAATGTGAACAATTGAACTAAATTAAATACCCATGTATTACAATGTAAATAAACATTTGCTGTACCAAGTTTCATTGCATGTGGATTATTAAATCGCGAGAAAAGTCTATTTAAACTTTCAACTTCGCTTGGCCGCCATGTTCGTTTTGTAGTTAACCGGTTTTTCAAAGTCTCATAGATGAACGTCCAGTAGTGCCTTTTATCTCTGTACAAAATTTCAGGGTGATATCGCTAATAGTTTCAGAAATATAGAATTCCGGTGAAATATTTCGCACAGCTGCCATGTTGAGGTTTTGTTAACAATTGATCGAAGTTAGATGTCGGTGCATTGCAATGTGTATAAACATATACTGTACCAAGTTTCATTGCGTTTAGTTGGTTAAATCGCGAGAAACGTCTATTTAAAAGTCGCAACTTCGCTTGGCCGCCATGTTGGTTTTGTAGTTACCAGTCTTTCAAAAGTCACATAGGTGAACTTCTAGTAGTTCCTTGTATCACCGTACAAAATTCCAGGGTGATATCGGTAATAGTTTAGGAGATATTTAATGCTGGTGACATATTTCGCACAGCCGCCATGTTGGATTGGTGAGACATAACAAAAGGGCACGGTCGGAGTCGCCCGGAATAGTGCTATGAACTTACCGAGTTTCATTGAAATCGCTCCATCCGTTTAGAAGTTATTAGGGGGGACACACAAAAAATCCTCACACACACACACAGACACACGGACAAAAGGTGATCTCATAAGCCTATTTTTTTTTCATAAATGAAATTAGGCTAAAAATTACAATAAAAGAAGGTTGTTCTCAAAACTATTTCTAAAAATTTAATCGTCTAAAAGCTAAAAAACACATACACTAAAATTTAAAAAACATATCTGTTACAAACATATGTTAAATGCGAACCAAATAAATCTTGATACAAAACCAGCTTGAAGAAAGAACAGTGATGTGGATGTTATATATACAAAAAGTTTAGGTTAAGATTGAAGTTGTCCGAATGGGTATAATCATTTAAAATTTTGAAGAAGCTGCGGAATGATAGCCTATCTATTCATATTATTTTCGCTGAGGAAACTGGTACAATACAAAGTAGGCTACAAATTAATATTGATTTACGTTTTCAATCATCAGAACTTATGATAACTAACTGAATCTAATTATAATTATTTAATAAAATAATAACATTCATATAATTTTATGCTATGAAGTAATTATAATTAGATTAATTTAATTACATTAATATTACGTTTTACTTCCATATAGTTTTAGTTCTGTTGATGAAACCAGCGTGATATGAAACATGTGCATGATTTTAATTAAGTATTTGTGGTAATAAATGTATTGATAGGCGTTTGATGTCAATATTTAAGATTCGATGTGAGTCAGTACGGATATTCATTATTTAACCATAAAGGTTACATGTGTTTTCTTATTTTTGCATAGAATGTCACTCGAGAGTCGCCATAGTTGCATCTTGTGAGCCGCTAGAGGCACGCGAGATTCTTTGACCGCCCAAGACACCCCTTTTCGTTGTTAGTTCTCTCCGCCAATCCCCTCCTCCATGTGGTTGGAGGATTATAATATATATTATATTTTCGTATCCAGGAGAGTACAATACAGCTATTTACAATTCAAAACATATTCACAATACACACACAAACTGTGAACACATCAAATCGATTTTGAGGCCCAGAACTCGGCAGCCTTGATTGCACGAGCATTTGCTGAAACCAGGTCATCCAGCGTGCAGGCTTCAGGCAAGTTCAGGCAGACCAAGAGGTGTTCAACATCATGAATATCTCCACATTCGCAGGTTGCATCTTCAGTAATGTAGCCCCACCGCTTCAAATTTTGTTTGCACCGCGTCACTCCAGTTCGCAGTCTGTTCAACGTCTTCCACGTCTGGTAAGGTAGTTGAAAACCAGCAGCCGGCTCTTCCTTTCGGTCTTGGCCATTACTTCCAGGTGTCCTGTTTCGCCATAGCTCTATACGGCGAGCGGAAGATGTTGTTGCAATTGCTTCAGTTGTCCGAAGAAAGCTCTTTCTCGACTTCACTTCACTTCCAAACATGAGATGCCTAGGATCATTTTCCTGTATTTTCTTCTCAACCTCTGCCGCTGCTCTTCTTCTAATATCCGGAGGTGCTATGCCTACAAGATGGTAGATTTTGTCAACTGGAGTTGGTCGTAGACAACCTGTCATAATGCAGCCTGTCTCGTTGAGAGCGGTGTCAACATTCCTGGCGTGTGCGGAGTTCTGCCAGACTGGTGCTGCATATTCTGCAGTGGAGAAACATAGAGCTAGAGCAGACGTACGTAGTACACTTGGTTGAGCCCCCCATGTGCTGTTAGTGAGCTTGCGTATGATATTATTTCGGCAGCAGACTTTGAGCTTCATATTCTCGCAATGGTATTTGAACGTGAGTGAGCGGTCGAGCTTTACTCCGAGGTATAATAAACCTACGATAACCCCCTACCTGCTGTAGAGGAGACATATTGTATTGTTATCGTACCGCTGCGATGTTTACTCATGTATTCCTCCACCTGTGCGTTGTTACCATTACCAGAAATTCGGGGATTTGTCAATCACGAAGGTGTACTCCACCGACGAGTCTCAATTGCCATGTAATGTATGGTCTAATCACTGTCCTGAGCACCTGGAAGATTCCAATATCCAGGAGATCAGGACACTGAACAGACTTTCGTATCGTCATGCTCGCAAGTCACATGAAATCTCCCAAATTTCAGGTATCATTCGCTTCAGCGATGACGCTACTATCTCTTCTTGCCAGTTTTATTCCCCTGCTTCTAATACATCGATTAAATCTCCCCATACTGTTAACCACACGGTAAAACCATACAACCCGGTGTTATCGGAGAAAAAATATACCTCTCTCCTCGATTCGTACAATTCGCCAGCAAATCTGGGATACTGGGCAGGTCCCATAGGATCACATTTTAAAGCCAATGAACCGGCCGGTTCCGAGATTTTTCCAAAACTAGCCCCACTCTTGGAAACTCAATAAGAAATGGCCACTTGTAACCATGGAAATGCCACCTTAAAATGTCCCACTGAGCTTTCCATCAAGCGCTGAAAGAGGGAGTGTCCAACTAAATACGCCATAGAATTAAGAATTAGACAGTATTAATATATTTATTTATTGATTTATTTATTTATTTATGTTATTTCATATATTATGACCAACATGGTACCATTAAAATCAATTATACAAAGATATGTTTTTCTTTTCTAAGCTTCCAATATGTTTTCATCCTCTCAGATGTCAAGAAACTTTCTTCGATGGAAAACACCCTTCTTTGTTTAATTCCTTTATTTATTAATTTATAATTTAGATATCTATTAAATAATTAACTAATGTATTAATTAACTTATTTATTTCTTTATTTATTTTTTATTTATTTTTTATTATCGAATTTGGCCAACTATGGACCGCAAGGAACTCAAGACTTATTGGCTTTCTTTCTCTTCTCTTCCCAGAACTTCTTCATCCTGCCACTTCTTTGTTTTCTCTCCTCCTCGGAAATGATCCGTTTGGGCCTCCTGCTTGGTGGTTTCTCATGAAATGATTTTACTCCGTAAACCCGACTGCGGAACTCTCTTCTATCGTGGGCCATCGGTGGAGTAATTCCAACTTCCGTTGCATCCCTCTTCACCTCATCTACCCATTTAGATGTGACCTTTAACCCCATGATATAGCTGAAGATCCTTTTGGTCAGCCTGCTTTCATCCATTCGTAGTAAATGTCCGTAGAACTTTAGCCTCCGCTTCTTTATTACGTCTGTGATCTTTTCAGCACACTTGTAAAGTTCTTCATTTTTCCTCTTCTTCCATGTCCCATCAGTAGTCTTATTTATTTATATATTTATTTATTTATTATTTGGCCGTTTGGGCCACCTATGGACCACGGCGCTTGTGCTTTAGCTGTTGACACATATGGCTTAACATCGTATTGTTTTAATCAACAAGTAAACATGGGTAAAATGTATATTTAAAAATGTAAAAATTACAGGTATTCCTATTGGAAAATGAGAGAAAATTTCTGAATGTACGATTCATACGTAGTAAGGTAATTATTCAGTGTTTATTAGTTCATATACTATCTTCTTTGACGTATTGTTTCAGTAAGTACCTGCGTGATTCCTTTTTTTAAATATGTTTAAGTTTTGCATTTGCATCAGTTTATTAGGTAGATTGTTGTAAGGAAATGCTTTTAACATCATATCTAATAGTATCTAATAGAACTGGTTCGCTTTTTAATAGCATAATAGTATTTATGGACTCCACGCAGAACTGGTTCGCTGATTTAGTATCATGTGTATGAATTTTATTCCGGCATTTTACTCATAGTTCAGTATTAACACTAATCAGACATTATTTATACATGAACATAAATAAAGCTTCTGAGTATTTGAGCTAGCTTCGTTATGATAATATGTGTGTTTTCTGAAACACTTCTACAGCTGATTTCAGAAAATTATAACCATACAAGATTTTAACTTCTGGTTTTTTATTTTTTATTTCTAGCTAATGTATTGATTCCTGTGTATATTTACCCCCAAATGATATTCATGTACATAAAGTGAGTGGAAAATAGAAGTATATATGCTCTTTAAATGTTGATTGCTGGCTCCATAACCCCTTAATCTTTTCAGGTTAACAATTACACACAATATCTTCACATTTGAGACATGCTCATTTCAACTTCGGTTATTATCCAATGTGAGACCTAAATATATGAATTGTTTCAATCTTTCAATGGGTACATTACCAATTTTAACTATGTTGCAAGCGTTTGAACTATAATCTGGTTTGGGGGCGTGGTGGCTCAGCGGTCTAGCTGTATGCCTCTCACCAAGGCGATCCGGGTTCGATTCCCGGTCATTGCATGTGAGATTTTCGAAGTGAAATGCCATGTCCTGTGGTTCGGATTCCACGTAAAAAGGAGGTCCCGTGGCTCATGATCTCGAGATTAACGGTCACGTTAAAATACAAGCTTCTTTTATAATCTGGTTTATGGAATACTATGTACTGTATTTTGCTTTTGTGGTGCTTATGACAAAATTATTATTTGAAAGCCATGTTGTTAGAACTTCCATAATCTTTTGTTCACAGCTGCTCTCGTATAGTACTGTAGAAATGTATCATCTGCAAACAAATATCTTACCAGTAACTCTAGACAGCCTATATCATTAATAAATAGTATTATATTATTAAGAATGGTCCAAGCACTGGCCCTTAGGGAACACAGAATTTAACTTCATAAATGGGCCCTTAGGTCTATTAATATCAACATACTGATTCCTGTTAGTGTCTTAGTTTTAAACCTCATTTTATTCCTCTAATTCCTGCATTTGATAGTTAATTTAGCAGCAGGGTGTAGTGAACTGTGTCAAACACCTGCGCAAGATCTGTTGGTATATAGTCCTGTTGATGTGTTATTGTCGCCTAAATGTTGTCAATGTCTACCATATACATCAAATGCTACTGAACCAGTGTAATGTTTTATAAGAAAGCCATGCATAAATTTGTTTTTGTTAGAAAATTCAAGACTTGTTTTTGATTACCATTTTCCAGTACGCTTGCAAGTGAGGATACCATTTTTTTGACACTGGCGCCACACTTGCACGTATACATTTATCTGGCATTACTCCTGTTTACAGTAATGTTAATTATATCAGCAAGCAATATAGCCATTATTATTGGCATATCACTTACGGAGTACGAGTATGTTGTATATTCTTTCGTCTGTATAATTATTTTTGTTAGCAATGATCTGTGTAACTTCCTTAACAGTTGTCGGTTTAATGTACAGAAAATTGCAGAACGAATGGTTGAGGGCAAAGTGTTGTTAAATGATGGTCTTTAACCAAAATTCCTACGTTGAATACTTTGCAAATATCTTGACTAAAAGTGTATTGAACGTTTTCAAAATCAATTTCTACATGGTTTCGTGTATTATGAGGTCTACCAAGTATTTGATTTACTACCTTCCACATTCTTTTCACCGTATCCCCTTTTCTAATTACAGTGCTATAGTATAATGTTTTAAGCACTCTATTCATCCTGATTACATTCTCACTACATCGTGTGTACTCTTCAATTGTTTCAGTTGAAGGGCTTTAGTTTTAGCTTGCTTACAATTATTTTTAATTTTACCGCTTGAATAACGCTTCTGTTACCAATGGTTTTTGTGAGTGTCGTTATGGTGTGGTTTTTGCCCAATATTTATACCAGCTACCCTGAATCCATCGCTAATGATATAACAAAGCTGGCTGTGTGCTCCGTACGTATCAATAGATAGATTTTAACTTTTATTTTTTGAAAGAAATCGTTCAGCTTAGCACAACTTATTTTCGTAAACGTCTATATATTTGCATCAGTATTGAATGCTGTACTCTTTTTCTTGTGATGTAATTTCTAGAATTAAAATAATATGATCTGTAAGGTCACGTATTACTCATTCAAAAATAGTCGAAATTATCATTGGCAAAGTTTGAATGTACCGGCATGTGATCAATTTTACGTTGATGATATGAGCATTATACTTGTTGGCAGTCTGGTGATGGATTTCGAAACTCAGATTGTAATTTTTCTGCCTGTGATATCGTCAGGTTGAGGTTGAATTGCTGAATCGATGACGTATAATGTAGGTTTGATAATCATGTCGGACTTAAGACCTTTGTACCGTTTGAATAGACTCTTAAATCTTTTACACCAGGGTCTAAAACACTGTCTTCTAATATTGACTTACGCCCTTTATACCAATTGAAAGAGCTTATTTTTCCTGAGCAGAACAGTGTTAAATACCAAAAATTCGATTTTTTTGACTTAAGCCCTAGATACCATCCTGACCATTCACTAACAATCACACTAAAAGCCTCTACACACGACCCAATCTGCTGGGCCCAATCTGCAGGGCAGATTGGGTGGTGTGTAGGCTTGTTGGAACCCGGCAGGCCGACATAATTCTTGTCGGGAGGTTGGTTGGAGCGACCACACAATCTCCCAACTTATTATTGCGACATTGGGGAAGTCGGCCCATTAGCTCTTGAACACTCACACTTTCAATCATTACAGTGTCTTGTTTCTTTGTTTAAGGTGCCACCATGTAGTGCAGTTTAATGAAAGTGTCGATATCCATTCGTAGAAAGTTTCTAAAATCGCATGGTTCTAGTTCTTTAATAATATTAGTACGACTTATTTTTTTCTCTCTGTAATAACCACTTTTTAGCCCAATATTTTCTCTTTCGTATCGACTTCAATGGCAACAAAGTCAATGCGATTCCTATTTTTTTGAAATTTAGAAAAGGAAGGAGCCACGATCGCGCGTGCTTTCAGACCAGAGCGAGCCAGCCTACTGCAAATCGGGCCCAGCAGATTGTGTCGTGATGAGAGCAGCACCCGATTTACCGTGCAAATTACCCAGCAGATCGGGCCCAACAGACTGGGTCGTGTATAGAGGCCTTAAACAAACAAACTTTAAGATCAATAACCACTAACATTATCTTAACAAAAGATCACATAAAACTACCAAATATTGGCAAGTTACGCAAGTTTATAATAACTGATGTAACTAAATAAATGTATATATTGTAAATACCATCACCCACATACAGAACTTGTTGACATAGAGTTAACGGCCTAAATATAAAGGATCTGATGATGATCGCTTGACGATCGAAACTGGTCATCCTATGAATTTATTAATCTCATGCATTCTTTTAAGGTTTAGGGAAACACCCTTTACTATTGAATTACATCGTATTTACCGACTGAAAATCATCAATTTCGATAATTTAAGGATTATTAATCGACAATTTTAAATTATCTTATACTCGTATTAGATACTAATGATAATGTATTCTTTCTCTTGTCCACTACAGACCAATCAAATTTTCGTCAGGATGGTGAGTTGTATTCTGTAAACTTATTATTAGTTATATTTCTTTGTCTAAAAAAACCTAACGTACAGTTGATTTTTTTTTTTCGCTAAGGGCACCCGTTGCCTACAATATTGCGGCTCCAAGTGCAGTGAAATATATGAAGAAGAAGGGGCAATGCCAGTCAAAATGTAAAATTGAGTTAACAGCGCGATCTGGTAGGCCTCCTTGCGACGTATTGAAGGCACAATTGTGTCTAGCTAAGAACAATGAGGATCGTGAGAAAATGACGTTTCAATTTTACGCGTACATATAAGTAGGCATAAGTAAATAAATTTTAAAACTCGTTTCCTGAATATTTTACATTATTTTACATCCCCCCTTTCTCCCCTGGACCCGTCATATGTAGGGGGGTCTAGTGTTTACGCAACTGTTATAAAATGTAAGATCACGTTGAAGGGTACAAGGGAAAGATCTGAGACACATAAAGAAAACTTTCTAGGGCAGCAAATTGAAAGCGAACAGAATTACGAATTATAGAATTTACCTCTTGATAATATCAATGAAACTCGTCTGGAGGAAACATGCGCTCACACATTGTTACGAAATGTGTTAAAATTCGTAGAATTGACCCTGATTGTCATTCCCTGTAATTTTTAGCCTATTTTCATTTATGAAAATATAGGCTTATGAGATCATCTTTTGTCCGTGTGTCTGTCTGTGTGTACGTGTGTGTGTGTGAGAGAGAGAGAGGATTTTGTGTCCCCCCTAATAACTTCTAAACGGCTGGAGCGATTTCAATGAAACTCGGTAAGATTATAGTACTATTCCGGGCGATCCCGACCGTGCCCTTCAAATTTTGTTATGTCTCACCAACCCAACAAGGCGGCTGTGCAAAATATTTCACCAGCATTCAATATCTCGAAACTATTACGGATATCACCCTGGAATTTTGTACGGTGATAAAGGGAACTACTAGCATTTCACCTATGCGACGTTTCAAAACCTGGTAACTACAAAACCAACATAGCGGTCAAGCGAAGTTGCGACCTTTAAATAGACATTTCTCGCGGTTTAACCAACCAAACGCAATTAAACTTGGTACAGTATATGTTTATACACATTGTAATGCACCGACACCTAACTTCGTTCAATTGTTTATATAACCTCAAGATGGCGGCTGTGCGAAATATTTTCCTGGCATTCTATATCTCTGAAACTATTACCGGTATCACCATGACTTTTGGTGCGGAGATAAAGGGCACTACTGGAAGGTCATCTATGAGACTTTCAAAAAACGGTTAACTACAAAACGAACATGGCGGCCAAGCAAAGTTGAAAGTTTGAAATAGACTTTTCTCGCGATTTAATGATCCAAACGCAATGAAACTTCGTTCAACAAATGTTTATATACATTGTAATGCACTGGTATCTAATTTAGTTCAATTGTTTACGTAACCTCAAGATGGCGCTGTGCAAATTTCAAATATTAAGTTTTTATTTCTTTATGCGAACGAAATCAACATTTGCATAATGAACGTACACAATAATCATCATCTAATAGTACATAACTCTATGGCCTACATATATTAAAATCGAACATGGCGACCATCCGAAATATTTAGATGGTTCTCAATATCTATTAATCTACTCCAGCATTCAAACTGAAATTTGTAAGTGTAGAGGCTATAAGCATAAGTTCACCTATGGTACGTTCAATAACCTGGCGAGCACAAATCCAACATGGCAGCGACGCGAAATTTAAATATTCAAATGGACGTTTCTTGCGTTTTAACCATCCGAGCAGTGTAACTTGATACGGTATATGCTTATACAAATTTTAATAGACTGGCATCTAATTCATTTAAATTATTTTCATAACCACGAGATGGCGGCTGAGAGTAATTTTAAAATCCCGCTTTTATCTCTTGTGTCCTGATCATGCGATTGAAGTTTGAATAAAACACCTACACAATAATCTTCATGTAATAGTACATACATCTAAGGCCTATAATATAAAAATCCAATATGGTGACTATCCAAAATATTTAGACGGTTCTCAATATCTACGAATATATTACAGCAATCAAACTGACAATTTGTATGTTGATAGAGGCAATTAATATTAGTAGGATATATGAAAATAGGCTGTTTAGTTCTTCATGGAACTACTTGTTTAAATTAATACATGTGGTCAAATTATGGGAATAATTGGCTTAATCACACCCAAGTAGTCTGAGAATAATAGCTTCATACTTGCGTATAAACAGTATAAGCCCTTTATTGAGCTCGGTACAGCAACGTTTGGGTACATTTGTACTACAAAAATTAACGTGAATTTAATAATGACATTAGGAAATTAGGGAGTTCCCAGGAACAAACGCCTCTACATTAATGATAGTACTTAATTATATGTATATACAGACTTTACATTCGAAGTTGCACCTCATTTCTTAGTTAGATAAATGAGTAGTCCAGTTTCAAAACTATTCATCTATCATTTTACAGATTTTACATGGGACCAAGGTTAGAATATGTTAAACAGATGTGTGGTAACTATGTAGAGATGAAACGATTAGCTTGGGACACGAAGGCATGGAGGGATGCATCAAACAGGTCAAAAGACTGAAGACTCAAACTACATAACAACAACAGCAACAACAACAACAACAACAACAACAACAACAACAAAACAAAAAAGGCTAATATCATTAGTTTTCCAGGCTTAATCTAGGAATAATAATAATATATATTTTTGTTTTTTTACGAGGGAAGTGGAAAAATCTTGCATAAGACCTTGAGAAGGGTCCGCACTCCTCAAGAGTGTGGGATTCTTACCCACTAAAAAAACACACCCTGTCCTCTTGACAAAACCCATCCCGGGACCACTTTCGTATTACTTCAGGATGGAGTCATTTTCATTGCTTCACAAGCACCATCTTACGTCTCAATTCATAGTTCGCGGATCGCAGACTTAATCAACTAAATCGTGCAAGTTCCCATCCGACTTCTTCTGACGAAGGACCACCTCAAGAAAGAAAGCGACCGTATCCCAGCTGAGCTCGTTCTTCAACATAATTCCAACTATATTGTCCGGCGTTATTGGACTAACCTCAGCCTCAAGTCGTTATGTTTCCGCTGCCCAACGAGCGCAGACGAAAAACGTACGATATACGTCATCTCGTTCGTTCTCGCAGTAAATACATACTGGACTCCTTACTTTGGCCGTACGATGAAGGTAACACCGAAAGTAGCCATGACCTGTCAACATCTGAGTCAGAAAGTAATTAGTTTCTCCATGTTTTCTACTTGTCCACTCGACCAGACTCGGTATCAGCCGAGCTGTCCATCTTCCTCTGAGATCGTCATTCCACCTCTGCTGCCAAAGCTCCATCTTACGTGCTACGGCTTCCTTCCGGGCTTGAGCCTTGCCCAGTTCTACTCGTCGGAAGTATACGTCTTTACGTTCTTGCGCGAGTAAGTCTATTGGCGCAACACCTGAGACAACCAGAACTGCAGGTTCCGAAACTGTACGGTAAGCACACGCCACCCACAGGGCTCCTCTCCTCTGAATTGCAGCTAGGCGTTTCCCATACTTTTCTAATATTATTAATAATAATAATAGTAATCAACAGCCATCACGTTGCAGGGAAAATAAATACCAGGATCAAGAAATCATGGACGGTAGAATGGAGGAAGATTTTCAGTGCCCAGATGAAGAGATTTTGGGTGAAGAATAAAACATCATTAGCAAAATAAATTATGTCGTGCTCCACAGCTTGGCACAACGATATAAGAATAATAATAATAACTCTGTGAACATTTTACCTTTGGTGATGTCAGCAACCACTGCTGTACCATGATTGTTTTCGTGGGTGTTGGGTAATTGTGGAAATTCTTCATTGACCAGTAGTTTCATTTTAAGTACTTACTAAAATACCAGCTTTAATTTTAGTTTCTGACAATTTAGAAAAAAGAGTCTTTAATTATTGAACAAGTAGTTACGTGAAAAACTATGCAGCCTATTTTCATATATCCTATTCATGTTAATTGCCTCTAACAACATACAAAATCTCAGTTTCAAAGTTGTGATAGTTTCGTAGATATTGACAACCGTCTAAATATTTCAGATGGTCGCCAGGTTAGATTTTTATTTTTGTACTATTACATGAAGATTATTGTGTACGTGTGGTATTCAAACTTCAATCGCATGATTAGGACACAAGAAGTAAAAACGAGATTTTAAAATTTCGCACAGCTGCCATCTTGTGATTATACAAACAATTCAAATAAATTAGATGTCAATGGATTAACATTTGTATAAGCATTTAACGTGCAACGTTTCACTGCGCTCGGTTAGTTAATTCGCGAGAAACGTCCATTTAAATATTTATACTTCGCGTCGACGCCATGTTGGATTTGTGCTCACCAGGTTACTGAAAGTCCTTTAGGTGAACATATGTTCATAGCCTCTATGAACATTAAAAATTTCAGTTTGATTGCTGTAAAAGATTCATTGATATTGAGAACCGTCTAAATATTTCGGATATTCGCCATTTTGGATTGTTATATGTATAAGCCATAGAGTTATGTACCATTCAAGGGCAATTATTGCCTAGGTTCATTATTCAAACTTTCACTTCGATGCATGATTACGACACAAGAAATAAAAAAATAATTTTAAAATTTCGCACAGCCGCCATCTTGAGGTTATGTAAAAAATTGAACTAAATTTGATGCCATTGCAATACAATATGTAAAATCATTCACTGTACCACATTTCACTGGGCTCAGAGGGTTAAATCACGAGAAAAGTCTATTACAATGTTTCAACTTCGCATGGCCACCATGTTCGTTTTGTACTTTACAGGTTTATGAAAGTTACAGAGATAAACTTCTATTAGTACCCTTTATCACCGTACAAAATTTCAGGGTGTTATCGGTAATAATTACGGTAATATAGAATATCAGTGAAATATTTCGCACAGCCGCCATTTTGAGGTTATGTAAACAATTGAACTAAATTAGATGCCAGTGCATTACAATGTGTATAAACATTTGCTGCACCAAGTTTCATTGCCTTTGGATAGTTAAATCGCGAGAAAAGTCTATTTAAAAGTCTCAAATTCGCTTGGCCACCATATTGGTTTTGTAGTC
Organism: Meconema thalassinum; assembly: GCA_946902985.2. Taxonomy (NCBI): domain Eukaryota; kingdom Metazoa; phylum Arthropoda; class Insecta; order Orthoptera; family Tettigoniidae; genus Meconema; species Meconema thalassinum. Next base: position 183,307,655 of record OX336395.1, read on the forward strand.
AGCAGATTTTTGAAAGTCTCATAGGTGAACTTCTAGTAGTGCTCTTTATCACCGTTCACAACTTCAGGGCGATATCGGTAATAGTTTCGGAGATACTGAATACTGGTGAAATATTTCGCACAGCCGCCATGTGGGATTGGTGAGACACAATAAAATTTGAAGGGCACGGTCGGGGTCGGCCAGAATAGTGCTATGATCTTACCGAGTTTCATTGTAATCGCTCAAGCCGTTTCGAAGTTATTAGGGGACACACACACACACGCACACCTCACACACACACACACACACACACACACACACACACGCACGCACGCACGCACGCACACACACGGACAAAAGGTGATCTCATAAGCCTAATTTTTCATAAAATGAAAATAGGCTAAAAAGATCAGAATCTTGACGAATAGTCTTTATAAACTGCCTCAAGTGGCCTAATTTTATATGCAACGTTATTTATCGTTATAATGGCAATAATTAAGACACGAGTATGTTTATAAAACGATTGTATGCGAGTTTTTTAATTTCGATACGAGTGTCTTAATTACCATTATAGGCGAGTTGCATACGACTGTTTATGTTCGACGATAATTATTATAACTATTTTATGTTCGAACATAAATATTCATAAATATCTGTCGAGATTTCGTCAGTTTTATGTACTGAACAGAGCGCATGAGACGCAGAGAATGCCTTGTATTTGGCCATAGCCTCCTCGATTACCCTACTATGACACTAGGGCAGGCAGTGAAATTTAAATCAGAAGCCGTGGAACTCAGCGCATCTAATTATCTAATTGGTCAAACAACTGTTTCTTGAGCTCTGATTGGTGGAAGAAACTGTTTCATAATGAAAAATAGTGTTATAATGAGCCTCATTATAGTACAGTTTTCTGACATATAATAGTCAGGGTCGAACATAAAGTACAGAAGCACACTTGATTAATTCATCATCGTCATCATCATGTAAAGGCTCGGCCATGTCACTGCAACCACATTTGTCTCTCACATGCTGAACGTTTTAAGTCAGCACACTGTCTAAATTAAAGTCCATGCATCACAGAATCCAGATGAGCCTTCCGCGGTCTTCCTCTTCCTTTCTTCCCCAGAACTTTTCCTTCCAGTATGGTGGTCAGGAACTCATTATGACTTAGGTTGTGGCGAACAAATTTTGCTTTCCTCTTTTCTAAAGTAGTGATCATTTTTCTTATTTAGTCTACTTCCTTTCTGACCCATTCGTTAGTCTTTTTCTCCGTCCAGCTTAATTTCAGCATTCTTCTCCACATCCACATTTCCGCTGCTTCCAGGCGTTGTTGTCCTGTTTCCTTGGAACCCAAGTTTCGCATCCGTATAACAAAACTCTCCAGACAAATGTTTTGATAAACGATATTCTAGTTTTAATGCTAATGTGCCTGCCTGTCAAAAGCTGTCTCTTATTGCTGAAGGCCTGTTTAGCGAGGGCAATTCTCCTTTTAATTTCCGTGGTGCACCTATTATGAATTATGAATAGCATTTTTTGGTTACTGTTCGAAGTAGACAGTCAGAATATATGCAATACATAATAGACTCAACACAAAACATTTTGTTTGTTGTCTTGTGTAATCGTTGTATAAGATTAATGGCAGTCACGTCACAATCATAAAATTAATGATCTTACTCTTTTTACTCATTAACCTTCTTAGACCTAACATTTCTTGCATAATTTAACTGCCTTTGGATATTGATTGCAGTTTTATCACTGCCTGCTAGAACATGTGCATGAACATTTACTGTAGACTAACATTAATTTTCATATGCACTACTTGCTTCGTATATCAAAGTAAACCTCTTCCAAAGAGAATAGGCTCAGTGATCAAGCAGCGGTAAATATTTTAAATATACCATGTGGTATGTCCCTTGTAGGAGACACAGGGTTCTCCTTAAACCTGCTTTGATTTTCATCTGGGCGACTTCTTGCCAAATGAAACAGTAAGGACCGTTTCTTTTTTAAATTAACCGAACATTTTATTTTGAAACAACATTTATTTTTAGGTTTTTCATACCTTCCTTTATTTTTCTACATAGTTGCCTTGTTTATTTAGGCACTTGTCATACCTTAAAACTAAGTTCTGAAATCCCTCTGCATAAAAGTTTGCCGCCTGCTCTGACAACCAAGAATTCACGGCTGTTTTCACTTCTTCATCGTCGGCGGAGCTCTTCCCACCAAGATGACGTTTCGGCTGCGAAAAGAGGTGGAAATCTGTGATCACAGATGGTCGACCTGAGCGTTCATCGTCATGAACATTTTCACGGCCACTTTTGAACTCGCGTACCCATTTTCGCACCATACACCTCACAAAGCTGACGATGAATGTCTGCAGCCGACATGTTTCTTGCCCTCAAAAAATGTATCACAGATCGTACCTCACACGCGGCGGGTGAATCAATAATCTTGAACATTGTAAAGATGCACAGTTCAGCGTACAGGTTAGCTACACAGCTGCAACTGACGCCTGCTTTTTCGCAAAGGATTCTGGGAGGTAGCACGCACGCTTGTTGCGGCGTGCGCACTAACTAGGGGCTTTAAAAGAAAAACGGCCCTTAATTAAAAACCAGCATTCGAACGTATTAACCCTTTATAGAGCAGAATATTATTGAAGATCTTTTATTGGTATTTACTTTATGTTAATTTGAATTATTATCAATTTTATTTTTTGTTTTCTTTAACATTTTAATGTTCTTAAAATTATGATTATAAAAGTATTATAAGTTAATTTATTTTTAATTATAATTTTAACATGCCTACCATTTTTTTGTTTTTTAATATTAATTGTTTTTATTGAAGAAAATGTTTCATGTACTTTCGGTCAATGAGATAGAGAGATAATATTTGGTTTTCAGGCAACCTTTTTAAAGTAGCCTATTTGTTGGTTGACTACATTTGTATTCTAAATCAATTGACTTCTGTATTTGAATTTTGAAGAATTAATGTGAAGCCCATTATTGTATTTTGCACCATTTTAATTTTGATTGTAAGGATATCCGTTTCATTGCTATTTATGTTTTTTTTAATTATATAATTCTTCATATATCTCATTTCGTTATTAGACTGAAATATGACATTTATGATTTTAATTCTTGATTTGGGCTGAGGAAGACCTCATTGTAGATCGAAACATGCACCTATATAATATAAGGTGCGTTCAAAAAGTAACTAGCTGGAGGCTGGAATGCGCAAAACGGTGACGACATCGGCTAATCGTGGTGTGTGTAACGAGGTGTGGTTCCGACCAGAGCGTGGAAGGTCACAGCCCGTCGCTAGAGGGCACGCGTGCACGTCACGTGACAATATAAAGCGAGCAGCAGCATGCATCAATCGTCCAACGCTGCCAGTCACATTGCAAACAGTGACATGGAGGCGTCAACCTAAGAGCAAAGAGGTGTTGTTCGGTTTCTGACAGCGGAAGGAGTAGGGGGAATGGACATTCATCGCCAAATGTCACAAGTGTATGGCGAACACTGCATGTCCCTTGCAAGGGTCAAGGCGTGGCACAAGCGCTTCAGGGAAGGACGGGTGTCGTTAGCCGATGATGCCCAGTCTGGGGCACCCCCCTGCATCACCGATGACAATCTCCAGCTGGTTGATGCACTCATTACCCAGGACCGCTGAGTGACAGTGAACGCCAAAGCCGCCGTGGTCGCTCCACGACAATGCACGACCTCATACGGCCAAACAGTCGCGGCACTCCTGCAGTAATTCAAATGGGAGGTTCTCGGCCACCCTCCATACAGTCCAGACCTCACTCCCTGTGATTACGCCATGTTTGGTCCCCTGAAAAGGGCTCTGCGGGGCCAACGATTCACCTCGGACGCCGACGTCCAGCTGTACGTGCGGAACTGGTTCTCATCGCGGCCCAGGGAATTTTGTGAGACAGCCATTCACCGCCTCGTGTCACAGTTGGACAAGTGCCTCAACAGCCAGGGCCAATACTTCTAACATACAGGTACTGGTTTCTGTAATTATGCCCCCAGCTCGTTACTTTTTGAACGCACCTTATAATACAATATATTGTTTTAATTCATGTATTGGTTGGCATATATTTTTAACAACTTTATAATATCTTATACTTGATCAATAACTGTATGTACCTCTCTGAAACACTAATGATGTTAATGAATGATGTCCACAGATGTAGAACGAGAGGCATTACGTCAAGATGGTGAGTTGTATGCCAGACAAGTGTTGAATATAGTCAAGAAATTTTACGTTTCGAACTTGAAAAATACTGTTAAGCTGAGAATTTGGTCATTAATACTACTGGATCCTCCTATTACTGTCAACGTCACACTTGTATCTTACCATAACTCTGTCAATAATATTTCTAACTCCACATGTACATCTTCGATTACTATTTAAGCTTTAAGTCCAGTAAAGCCTACTCGGAGGGGCTATCACTTTATTGTTGAAAAATTTACGACAACTTTCAAAAAGATCCCGTTAACAGCTAGAACCTTTCATGCAAACGAGCCATGTCAATTTGTGTCCCTTGGTACACATGTCCTTATTCATTCTTTGCTAAACTTCAATAGGATAGGCAAGTATGATTTTTTATTTCTATTTTTGTGACTTTCGAGTTTTGGGAAATTTATACACAAATATTATAACATTAATTATTATATTGTTGTTAAGAAATGCATCTCCAAGTTTCCGTGAATTATCCATATCGACCTGTTTACCTCAGTATCATTTCCCTCCTGTAGTAGGATCACGTCCAGAGCAGAATATCTGAAATATTGTCAGTGCAATATTGCGGACACCCAGAGATTGGAAAAAAAGATCACGTTTTCATTTGTAATTACTTGTGGTCGGTATGTCGGCACAGCGACCTTTTAAAGCAATCATTACATTTTTGAAGCGAGAGTTTCATCTGTTACTCAAAGTAATAGCGATGTGTTTATTGAAGACGTTAGAGCACCCATGTTAACATGTACTATCGCGTGCATAAATAACGGGCCGCCTTGCAGAGCGGGAGTTAAGTTTTCGAGCTATCAGGTTGCCATCACTTGGGGTGTTCTCGGGAGGGGAATGCTCAGAGCCGTGGTTGGACACCTGTCCTTGTTGGCAAGGGGGGAGAGGAGGGGGACAGATCGAGGAGCACAGCACCAACTTTGATTTTCTTTTGTTTCGCTCTTGGAAGATTGTTGCAGATAACGAGATTGTTTTAATAAATCTAAATTGAAATGACAAGTAACCCATTAATAAATCTCGTTAGAAATGCACTGTTGAGTTTTACTGTATGTGAATTCCTTTGAGAATCGAGTTTTCACAGTTAGGGACTAAACGCAGTTTAATAAGAAGGAAAAGAAGAAATCGCAAACGTCCTAAACTAATTATATTTCTGTTATTCCGACGCCATCTTCATAGAGCCCAACCATCTGCCCCCTCCTCACCAAAAGGTCGTTCATATTAATGGTCACGGACCTCAAAATCGAGTTTTGCTGTCGTGTTACTGAGCCACTGTCAGCCTCTTGTGATTAACAGGTGATACCACACTCACCCTCCTCTCCCCCTTGCCTACAAGGACAGCCGCCCAATCACGGCTCTCAGCATTCCCCTCCCGAGAACACACCAAGTGATGGCAACCTGATGGCTCGAAAACTCAACTCCCGCACGGCAAGGCGGCCCGTTATTTATGCACGCGATACTACCTACCGTGTGTGTATGCTCGCTGTAGGACAGCCTTGTTCGCCGTGTACAAAGCCACTTCTCCTCTTCCGCCTGCAGTGGTAGCTTGGGTGGGAGGGTGTGGTAGGGGGAAGTAAACTTGCACGTGTGGCCGCACAAGAACTCAGGTAGAAGGCAAATGTAGTTCTGTCGCCGTCTACAATTCTCAAGCCGTGTCATAAGGTTTGGCAACGCCGCCCATCTGTCATCTGGGAGGCCTAGCTCAGGCACATGGTAATTGCTAGGGCCCGGATGTTAATGCCGTAAAAAAGTTTAAAAAATGCACTTAAAATTTTCAAAAATGACTGTAATAAATGACCTCAAAAATCGAAAAATGCACGATAAAATCGAGAAAATAATCTTATAATAATAGACTAAGCTCACCAATATTTCAAAAATTCGAAAAATGCACTATAAAATGGAGAAAATGATCTTATAATAATACTCACCAATATTTTAAAAATGACATCTGAAGCTCAAACTGAAAAGTCAATCAAAATAGATTTCTAGCACTTAACAAAAGGTTTATGTTCATAGCTACTAGCTTCTTCTTAACTCTGAGAGACGTAACTCCCTCATATAAAGCTGTGACATGACTAAATTGGAAAAAAAAAATGACCTTAAAAGGCTGATTTCTCAAAAATATGACCAACAAAATCTACCAAACTTAAAAAATGCTCTTAAAATGGAAAAATAGCAAAAAATGCAAAAAGATGCAAAATAAAAATGACATATTTGAAGACGGGGTACCCCGACCGGAGTTTCTGTGTACTTCAGCATTGTTTTAGACAGCTCAGTAAAAAGATGACATGTCATCAACATCCGGGCCCTAGTAATTGCTAACACTGCGTTAACACATAGATTTTGACGCCAAATGTTTCCGAAACTACAACAGAACATAACGTCCGCTCAATATACACACAAATATCACAAATAAACAGTACATATTATCATGCTATGTACTGCCAACTCTCGATAAGGTAATAATAAAAGGCTGTACTGTACCTCAATGTCCCAATGTCTGAAGTTTTCTTTTCTTGCTGCTATGCTTACTGCCGTCATTGACGCGCTCAGAAAATATATAACAGTATTCTTACTAACTTAGAGACTGCCTTTGATGATGAATCCTTCACTTTTTGTCCACAGATACACTCATCATAGTCACAATAGGCCTCCCAGCTTAATGTTGACAGTCTAACAATAACAATAATGTTCCACTGGTCACTTAATTTAACAAGATGTTCAGCAAAGAACATATAGCCTACTATCTCCTAAATGTATGGGTATCTTTATGACTCTTTGTCCTCATCCCTAAAACAATCACCCCAACCACAATGTATTGTTTGTTTTCTTTTATATTGATAATAAGCCAGTAAGTGTCAAGATCAATATTATATACTTTATGATGATTGAATAACAAAACTACTAACTTATTGTAATGCATTCACGTCCGTTAATCTCTATATTAAGCCAGCCTGCAAAATTAAGAATCTTCCGCCCCAATCACAGTAGGTGGTGCTGCGACCTATCAGTGAATTAATCTTTATCTTGTACGCCTATGCACTGCCATCGTAATGTACTACGATGGCAGTGTTCTATGGGTGTTGAATGAGTAGGCAGTTTAAAGTAGCCAAGAGGGAGGCGATCCAGCTGGCAGTGTTTAAAGGTATTCGGAGCGCGATCGTGGCTAATAGTTGAACTACCAGTATTACAAAATTGCCATACTTCAGGAGGCCAGCTCAGGCATTTACACAGCGTTATGTTTGGAACAATATTACCCACATAACCCACAAGAGGACAGCACCGTACAGAGGCATTAAGAAGGCTGTGGTTAATGACAACGTGTATCTAGTTCTTCTATTCTCCTTTTTCTAATGTCTTCTGTTTATGTGCGATGCTGGGACTGTGATTTTATTAATATACGAGTGTATACTTTATCCTCTCCTTTGAGCTAAATGACATTTTATTCAGTATCTGTGGAAAAAGCTCGTGCACATCATTTGTAAAAGAATTCAAGAAAAAAAATCCCTAAGTGTAGCAGTACTCGATCCCCAGTCAACTGCGTGTCAGACTAACATGCTAGCCCAGAGCTAACCCTATCCATGACGTCAGGTGTTCTTAACTGACATATTAGATACAAACTGTTGGCAAATAATGACTTTAAATAAACGATTTCTTCACTGCAGTACATCTTCATTAAAGATCATTTCATACAAAGTTTATATTATTGTATCAGTACGGTATATCACATACAACATACTAAAACTACTGAAATATAAGACAGACACATGAGGACAGCTGCCATCTTGTCATGTGACACAAACGGCTCAGCTCTTTTAAGCCACTCATACTGTATAATATTATAATATTAAATTATAATAAATAACGGATCACGACCTTCAGGATAGCTTAAACCCCCCTAGGCTCGATAATCGGAATTGGTGGGTCTTAAGCTATTTATTAAAATGGTTGCATAATTCACACGGCCGCCATCCTGAAATGGCATGGCCGATGACCTTGAATTTTGGGTGAAAGACGCATCCTGTATAAAGGTATGTTGTCACCAAATTTGGTAGAGATCGGATGATTCGTTTAGCCGTAATTTGATTTTACGTTTTGAACATTTGAGTGGCCGCCATTCTGTTTTGGTAAAGATGGCGGCGATATAAAGTATGACACTGAGGTATCCTTTACTAGTGCTACCTCTGTACCAAATTTCGTTCAATTCAGTTTCACCGTGTTCGAATTGATAGGGGGGGACATACATTCAGAGTACACACACTCACACACACACAGACACACACACACACACACACAGACTCACACACACACATACACACACACACAGACTCACACACACACACATACACACACACAGACAGACACACTTTTTTCGCCCTGTGTTGATCTCATAAGTCTACTTTCATTTTTTGCAAAAATCGAAAGTAGGCTAAAAATAGGTAGCTTTCTAATGAAATCTACCTCAAAGCACTTCAACTGAGTACAGTTCATAATGTACTGAAAAATAGAGGGCACATGAGATATATACCTGAACTAAATTAGGCCTACTAGACACAGAAAGTCCACCTCACTGTAGTGATCAAAACATAGTGATATAACCAGTTATTTTAATAGTGCTGCCATCATTTGGCTTACAGCCAGGCACACAACACTTCCTAGGCATCTGAAATAGTTTAATGAAATATTAGTGAAGAATTTGTTCGTTAAATGCATTAGCGGATATTGGTTACACATGCAACTTAATACTGGAAATACTCACTTCTACAACTTTTAGTACGTCTGATTTACCACGAAGAATTTCACGGGTGTTGAAATAGTCAGTAAGAACTGCTTGTAGATGCTGTCATATCAAAATAAACGATATTTAAGAATAAAACTTAGCATGTGGTCTTACGTGTTTATAGAATTTACGGACTCTTCTGTACGTTGCCAATTCTACCAACAGCACGGCTTGAGAATTATAGACGGCGATGGTAGTTATGTAGTGTGTTCAGCAGTGACTTGTCCAGGTAATATCTCTGCCGTGAACATGATAGATAAGCGTAATTTCAATATCTCAAGCATAGTATCCTTACCACTGCTGTCGATACAAATACTATGTTCTCATACTAACTGAACTTATGGATTGAGAAACGATTTCAGAATACCCAGGGTTTGTATAAAATGAAAAAAATGAAGAAAAAAACATCGGTGTTTTTGTCTTACAATGTCAAACCAAACGTATCTTCGCAATTAGAGCATGCCTCTCGTGAGTTAAACGTAATTAATCCCTACCGTTTCTCTAGCTCCCTTATTTTTCTGCAAAGATAATTTCAAAGTTTGTAATAATAATAATAATAATACTTTTTTTAGGGAATGTGGAAAATCTTGCCTGTGACAATTCTGCTAAGTTTGTACACGGACTGTCCTTAATGTTACGAAACAACTATAATTTCTATTCTATAATCTTTAAGTTTGCGCACAAATAATCTTTCCACGATTTCAAAATGGGTGGTCATGTGTATTTAATTATCCAGACGACTAAAGAGTTTGTGTATTCTGTATGTTTATTATTTTCAGTAAACTATTTACGTGGTTACTTTCAATAGTACCTATACTCTTATTATAGTCCAGTCAATATAGGCTCAAAAAGGGGGTTCACCTTACATCAGATGCAGGATTGTCTTTTATTTTATGGTGTTGTTTAGGACTGTTAGGTAGTTGTTAATCCAAGTTTCCGTCATCCCTCCCACCTAGCTTCGTCCGCCATCTTGAAAAAACTGTCAGAAAACTGCACTTTTTTCAGTTTTTGGCCTCTAGCTCATTCCCAGTTCATTTATTTGAAGATATGTCTATCTAAGAAAATGTAGATTACTAAATTTCCAACAACTTTGGCGTGGAAGTTTTTTGTAGGACCAAGCGCATTCGAGCTACGAGAAGCCGAAAAATGGTGAAAATTGGCGATTCGGCAAATTTTTCACTTTCGCTCCACATTCCATCGCAAAAACAGGGGGAAGACTTGATCTCAGCAAAAGGTTTATTGAATGCAAGTTGTAGAGAATTTAATTTACTTTGAAATTCATGTATCAAAAAAAAAAAACGCGCCATGGGTAGGAGTGGGGGTAAATTTAAGAAAACCAGAAAAAATGCGTTTTTTGTGATTCAATCCTGGAGCGCCGTGTTGGTAAGAGTTTTTCATTTCCATTATATTACAACAATTTTTTAAACAGTAAACTATTTTCGTGGTTACTTTCAATAGTACCGATACTCTTATTAACCCAATGGATATATTACGAGGTGAGACATTCGCCTGTGCAACCATGCGTAACATTATCCATTCATGTAAAGCACCGTATTACTCAAGCATGCTAACTGGGCGTCTTGTACCCAAGAGGCAGTCTTACCTTTAACCAATACTAACTCATATATCTCTCGTAACTTATTTTAATTGCATTATTCCTTAGGTGAAATTAAAGAAAATGTTGTACGACTGCAGAAATCCCGTAAAATTACACAATATCAATTCATAAAAAAGTACATGTTCAGAGAGATTTGCTATTCGTTTGTCAAGAATTATCCAATCGATTTACATGAAACCACCTTTGATTACGTTTGAACTGACAGCTCAAAATTTATAGCAGTAAGTTTCTTGAGGCGTAAAAACCCCGTCATTTTCAGCATACTTAAAATACCTGTGACGGCTAATATCCAACAAAGGACTCAAAATTGCATGGATTCCTCGTTCCCTTGAAATATCTCACAATATTAAGGGGAGATGTTAACCATCACCCAGAACCTTATAGAAATCGTATTTTCTAAATGCACATTCCTCTTCTATTATTCCAGTTTCCAATCCAGTAAATTGTTTTAGAATGTTCATTGTTTAAAATATAGGCCAAACATTTAAGATCTGTGCAGTGCACAGGAATATATTACATAAAACCAGACTGGAATCACTGAAGTTAAATTTTGTGGAATATAGTATCCCACAAATCTAAGGATTTTTAATAAGCAATTTACTTTATCAAAAACTGTTTGGTATTGATATTACCTTTGTGATTTAACCAGGAATATATAATATACTGTATATTAAAATTAACAACCTGTCTGGAATCACTGAGGTTAGTTTGGTGGAATATTTTATCCCACAAATTTATGGATTTTTAATAGGCAATTTTGTTTTATACTTTGTCAAACACTGTCTGTATTGATATCACCTTTGTGAAATGAGCAAGAATTATATAATATACTGTATATTAAAATTAGAAACCTGTCTGGAATCACCAGAGTTCAAGGGAGGACCTTACTGAGTTTGTACGCCGAAATTGTCCGATAAAAGAAATAGAGATTTTTGTCCTAAAAGTTACTATTACACAAAATAAGCCTTTTCTCAAAACTTCATGTTTTAGTATTCCAAAAGTTGTTGGTGCAACAGTTTATGCCTGATTGTCTTCAAACTCAGCATGCGTACAGTTTACTGGGAGATGCATAAAAGTTGGTATCTATTTTGAAAAATAACTATATATGACGGAGATATCTTGAGTCAAATATGAAAATTGGAGAGTTTCTAAAAATAAATGGTAGCCTAAGGGTGAGAGAAAAAATACTTTAATAATATCAATATTACAAATTTTCAAATAATAATAGTATATTACTTATTATTCGCATAGGCCTAGTACCATTACAAAAAAGTTTCAAATTAAAAACTCTAAAACTGGTGCGCAAGGGAAGTTTTGAAATCACGCAAAATTTTTTGCTTGTGTTATAAATCTGAAACCGTGTTACCAAATTGTTCAAAATTGAGAATAATCTTATTTTTGGTAACATATATAACTCACCCAATATGATGAACATCGGATGAAAATTGTAGGATTTACAAAACCCAGTAAGGTCTCCCCTTAATTTGTGGTATATTTTGTCCCACATATCTAAGGATTTTTAATAGGCAATTATATTTTATGCATTATCAAACACTGTCTGTATTTATATTACCTATTTTAATTTTTAATTTTTAATTTTTAATTTTTAATTTTTAATTTTTAATTTTTAATTTTTAATTTTTAATTTTTAATTTTTAATTTTTAATTTTTAATTTTTAATTTTTAATTTTTATTTTTAATTTTTAATTTTTAATTTTTAATTTTTAATTTTTAATTTTTAATTTTTAATTTTCATTTTGAATTTTTAACTTTTAATTTTTAATTTTTAAGCTTTTTGAATTGAGCAGGAATTATATAATATACATTAACATTAAAAGCCTGTCTGGAATCACCGGAAATTAATTTGATGGAATAATTTATCCCACAATTAAGGATTTTTAATAGGCAATTATATTTTATACTTTGTCAAAAGCAGTATGGAATTGATATAAGAATATCTTTATGAAATACCAATGGCAATGTATCTGTCTCTTGTCCACAGTAATGGAAGCGGCATTGCGTATGGGTGGTGAGTTGTATTTTATAAAACTACTGGGTATAGCCAAGAAACTTTAGGTTTTGACCTTAGAACTGGTAGAGCTGAAAACATTTGGTCGTTGGTACTCCTTGATCCTCCTCTCATAACATCTACTACACTCCTGTGCCTTACCTCTGTACCTCTACAGTAGAGCGTCAATAATCCGAAACGTCAAAAATCAGAACGCCCGCTTTAAACAAGTGACTGTATTTTGCACGGCACTGTGAGAAAATAAAACACTCTGAAGCGTATACAGGGTCTTTCATATAAAGTAAGAACGACAAGCGGCAGTTTTGTTATTCGCTACTACGCTGGCCTTGGCCGAGGTTGTGGCGCGCCACGGCCCCTTGCTGTACTATTGAAAGCGCGCGCATAGAACATACGAGGGCTGTTTTCTTTTTCAAGTTCCGATGGACTGTATAAAAATAACAGATTGACATACCAAACTGATTTTACTACTCAATGTTTGCTTGTTATATTCGTATGTCTCAACATAATCGCCAAAACGATTGAAATATTTGTCGTATCGTTACAACAGCTTTCCAATGCCCTCGGCAAAATATTCTGCCGCCACTGAGTTGGGTACGCCTGGACAGTCTCCTGAAGTTTTTCCTTTTTGACGAGACGTTGCCGTCCAACCATACCTCCAATTCTCGATAAGGTGAAAATCATTCAGTGCTGGTTTGGACTAAACGGCAAATGGTCCAAAACTTCACACTTGAATTCTTTGAAAAATCTATCGTAACGTTGGTACAGTGTGGTCATGGAATTATTTCCCCCTTTTTTTAGAATTGAAGACATGGTTGGGCGGCACCACCTCGCGAAAAAGGAAACACATCAGGAGACTGTCCAGACGTACCCAACTCAGTGGCGGCAGAATATTTTGCCGAGGGCATTGGAAAGCTGGTGTAACGATACAACAAATGTTTCAATCGTTTTGGCGATTATGTTGAGACATAAGAATAAAATAAGCAAACATTTAGTTGTAAAATCAGTTTGGTGTGTCAATCTATTATTTTTATACAGTCCTCCGGATTTGAAGAAAAATAAAACAGCCCTCGTATGTACTATGCACGCGCTTTCAATAGCACAGCAGGGGGCCATGGCACGCCACAAGCTCGGCCAAGGCCACCGCACCAGCGATTAACAAAACTGCCGCTTTCCGTTCTTACTTTATATGAAAGACCCTGTAAACCTTCTGGTTTTAATATGGAGTTATAGTGTCGGAATTTGGCCTTGTACAATATTGCCCGTTTGCTATACCTGTTCTGTGTTAGTTTGTAGCCAGGCCTAATTTTCTGGCTCTACCTTTCATTGCCTCTTTTTCTAGCCCTCTAAATGGGGCAAAATACAATCCCCAAGATGTGACTGATGAGGTGAAATCCAATCTGTTTGGCATAGTGATGGAGTGCACCAAGAGAGACTATATTGGAGAATTCCGTGACTTTCTAAACGCTAACTCAGAAGCTCTTAATTACATAAGTCATATGGACTTAGTAGTACAGCGGCTTCGGAGGCGTAATTGGTAGCATGCTGAGCTCCTATGCCCAAGATCGCTGGTTCAAACCCGGTCAAAGTCGTCGGATTTTTTAAGAGCGTTAAACATCCCTCAGTATGCCTTCCTTCAGAGGGGAAGTAAAGCCGGCGATCCCATGTCATAGATTTATGGCATGTTAAAGAACCTTCCACTAATTACACCTGTGTGAAGCTAAATTTTAGGATAACATTTTACTAACGCTGTTGGGTTCCAATGTTCGTCGTCAGGAGCCGACTGTGGTGGTAGTCGTTGACGGTTGGCGTTTGGCGGCAAAAGTAGGAACTACTTGAAAAAATGCAATGTCTGCAGTCCTTACTTGAATTAAAACAGATACACACCCCAATACAGCCATCACAATTAACACAGGTTATCAGACAGATTCAACACACACCCAAAGTACACGGGGCTACTTGACCGCGTTGTCACAGCCCCTAAACTAAGGAACCATCCATCTTTTAGTAGGCTGTTTTCTATTTAAAATTACGATGTCATTTATATTTTACTGATGTGTAAATCCCATACGATAAATAAATTAATAAATGTCCAGCCCGTTAGGTTGGATACATTCTTCCAAGTATTTAAATTGTACTTCAAGGTTTAAATAATAATAATAATAATAATAATAATAATATTTTTTATTTTTTTAGGGGAAGAAATGTATTTACGCACAGAGTGTCGGGCTCCTGCTCCTGAGTAGCAGACTACCGACTAAAACTTCCCCGTTACTTCTGAACACTAGCCTGGAACCGTTTATCACATTACTTCAGGCTAGAGCCATTTTATATTTGCCCGTAGGGCACTCTTCCGTAATGAATCATCTTCAGTGGCGATCCAGATCCGTCTTCTTTGTTCGGAGGATGAATTCAACAAAACTTCTACAAGTTTCCAATGTTCTTCATTTTGTAGCATCACTGCAACAATATTGTCCGGAGATATCTCTACGTCAATTTGATCTTGAAGAGACTGCCTACTTTGGACCCACCGTCCACAAGAGAAAAAGGTGTGATTAGCACTATCAACCTCATTACCACAGTAGATACAATCTGGTGAATCCATTTTCCCCCATCTTCTTAATATAAGAACAGAAGTACCCATGGCCAGTCAAGAACTGAGTGAGATAATAACCAACTTCACCATGTTTCCTCTCTGTCCAAACCTGCACCTGGGGTATCATTCTCCTAGTCCACTGGCCTTGGTGTCCTTGCTCCCATTTGATCTGCCAATTATGAAAGGTTTGTGCTCTTGCTGTTCGTCTTGCATTTTGTAAACCTAATTCCGATTTCCTCGAGTAAATGTATTTGCGTTCTTTCGCTAGAAAACAAATTGGAATTATCTCAGCAATAACAAGAACTGATTCTTCAGAGACCGTGCGATAAGCAGATGCCACGCGTAAAGCATTAATAATAATAATAATAATAATAATAATAATATAATAATAATAATATCGTATGGCCTCGGGTGCCTGGTGCAAGCTTTGTTAATTGACACCCAGAGGGTAGCTTGCATGTCGAATTTCGTCGTTCCTTTGAACGCTATGAAAGTCAAGGAGGTTAGATATCTAAACTGCTTGACACTACAGTGCTTTCAAGTAGAGAATGGAGGAACTTTGTGTTGGCGGAAAATCCCGAGATTAATTTTGCCATTGAACACGGCCTACTGAATTCAAATGGGTTCTTTAACATGCCAACAACGTATGACATGAGTATCGTAATTTTTGTCGCCTTTCAAAAATCACTTACCACGGCCAGGGGCGAACCTGCAATCTTGGGGTTGGTAGTCCGACTCTATAACCACTCACCCACCGTGGCAAGCTATAATAATAATAATAATAATAATATTAATAATGACCTTGCCAACCTTCAAATACCCAACTTCCCAAGCCGGGATCGAACTCGTCATCTTGAAATCAAAAGGCAGATGCTAGTATAAGATTTTAAGTGGTTAATTGTTTACAATATCAGTCAAAAATTTAAGATCATTCCATAACACCTAGAACCCTACCCTGTACCATGAGAGCTCAGAGGATTTGCTGCTAAGTATATTATAGTCCATGTAAATGCTTCTGAAATTTTAGGGGCAGATGACCTCGTAGTTCCGCCCCTTAAAACAACAATAACAACAACTTCTCAAATTTTCTTGGGTCATTTACTTTGTAAGTTATAAACTGGTCTATTTTAAAACTTGTGATATTTTGCAGAAAGTACATGACTAATAAACGTACAGTTATTTGCAGATTTATCTTCGAGTTCCCACACATTTCGCACGAAATGGCAATTCCAGTATCATTTTTCCTGGTGCAGTAGAGGCAAGTCATGAGATAATTATACGCAGTAATGTTACCACAGTTTCGTTAGTTACTGCTGTTTTAACGGGCGGAACAGCGAGGTTCAGAGAATATCAAAAATGCTGCCAGTGCAATATTGCTGACTTTCATAAGGGAAATAACGATAATTTTTATTCAATACGTACTTATAATCGACACATTTATTTATTTATTTATTCATTTATTTATTTATTAATTTATTTATTTACTAGCAACCCTCCCCAGCTTCGCCCGAGAACAGTTATGAAAGCACTACGTGGTAAGCGCTTTTATTTTCGATGGGAATGGACTACGACCTATATCCGTTTTACGTCTCGGCATGATGTGTTAAAATCACTGACTGGACTATTAAATATATTATCATGGAGATGCATGTGCAACGAATTCTTGTCAGACGTAATTTAAGAATGGCGAGGTGCATGAAACATAAATCCCCCTTCCGTCCAACCAACGAAAAGTTCACAGGTGAAATGAAGAAAAGCCGAGTTGTACTTCAAACACAACCACTCTTATATGAAGTCTTAACTCAACACGACTCGACAGTTTGACCCTAGCTAGCTCGTAAACTGTCCCCTCAGTAATTGAATGGAGATTGTTGGAAGAAATGAAACTGTAAAAACAATTATAGTGGGCGATGTATTGAAGATAGTTATATGCTCTCGCTTCCTTCTTTGTAGAACTTGCTGAGCAATCCTTACACTCATAGTATATTGATATTTTTAATGGTTTGCCCAGCGAAAGCTTCAAAAGTGCACGGCCGTGAGGTTTTTCGACTATTTCACTGAAATCGTTACTGCTTGGCTTCCTTTGATAATAAATAAATTATTTTCTACAGAAACCTTCCTCGAGATATCCTTTATAGAATAGTGAAAACCGCATCAAAATTCATCCAGTGCTTCTCGAGATTACCCGTGACATCCAAAAATCGCGTACTTTGTTTTATACAAAGTAGAGATTTCGTTTGGCAAAATGAGGATACGTTGTGGCAAATAATTATAAACTAGCATATAACAAAATGGTTAAAATATATACAATATTTACAGAGTAGATTGTGGATACCGTAACAGTTTAGGCATTTACATCACAATGTCCAGGGTATTCAGTCAGTTGATAGCATAATCGGTGGCACGGTGTAGGTCAAGGGTTGATACTGGCTAAGTGAAATATTTTACCATTGATTGAATTCCTTCCCTTTCCTCATATTATATTTAACCCTTTATAGGGCAGAATATTATTGAAGATCTTCTTAATCCTATTTATTTTAATTTAATTTTAATTGTTTACCCTAATAGTATTTATTATTAATTTATTTTGTTCTTTTCTCTAACATTTTAATGTTCTTAAAATTAAGATTGTAAAAGAAGAGATTTTAATTTTTATAAGCTTATTTATTTTTAATTCTAATTTAGTTATAATTTCTTAAATTCTTAATTATTTTTGATTGTTTCACCCTAATATTAATTAATCATTTTAATTTTAATATTCTTTAACGTTTTAATGTTCTAAAAGTTAAAGATATAAAACTATTATAATTTTAATTTTTATAAGCTTATTTATTTTTAATTATAATTTTATTAGGCCTATCATTTTTAAAAATGTTCAATATTCATTGTTTTTATTTAAAAAAAAATGTTTCGTGTACTTTAGGTCAATGTGATCAGTAATATTAACACTTCCAAAATGAAATTTGTTGGTATATGGCTGAATTATTCAGCATCATATACATTAAAAATTGTCCTTATTGTAAGTGGTTAATATATAGGCCACAATTCTATAAAGGGTTAAGGATATTTTAATTGACATTAGACTGCTCTCTTTAATCAATGGGATATGAATTATTTATTGTATATATCGAATATTGTATAGATGTGCTTAAAAATCTAGCTGAATATATTTGCAATTGTTCCTTTGTCTGTCAGGTAACAGATAAGAATTGTACAGTACTCATCATTATTCCAAGTGGTCATTGCCCATGTGTTCACTCTGGATGATAATATGTCCTTGTTCAGCATCTCTCAATGTGTTCTCTAATGTTTATGTTATAGAATCATTTTCTCAGTCGAAAAATTTGCAAAATATATTTCGTAAAATAAATGCCAAAATGTTTTGTGCTCTTTGCAAAATATATTTCATGAAATAAATCCCAAATTATTTTGTGCTGTTTGCAAAATATATTTCATATTTTTTTCATATTTCATCCATACAACATATAACATTTTCATTGAAGCAAATAATAGCCTAATTACAATAAATGTCCAAACCATGTATCAAGTAATCGTATATTGTATATTTCCTAAATATTATTTCATTTCCTTATTTCTTTTTTTTATGATTTGTTTAATATTTTTCATTCCTTTCTTGAATGAACCCCTGATTTTTCGATATCCTCACGCCAACTTATTTGCTTGCAGGCTCCCCTCAGCAAAGAGCTTTATTTCATCTTATGAAAAACCATCTCAAGATATTTTATTTTCAAATCTACAGTATTTCTAATATTCTATTTACTATCACCAGATATTTTAGATATAGAGTATGTGTATTTTTTTTCAGAAAATTATTTTAGGGTATCATCAAATTAAAGCCCACATTGTTACAGATCTGTTAATGCTTTTTATGAAAATGTTTATCAATGAAAAGGAAAACCCTAGTTAAATATTGATTCAATAATTTTGCTCGCAATTCAAATATTTTTTATTTATTTTAGAAAATACTGAGGATGGCCACAATGTGGCTGAAATTGGTTTAATGTATTTTTATTTTCATTATTTATTATTTATTTATTCATGTTATTTATTTACTTATTTATTTATTTATTTAATAAACACTTATGGTATTTTATTTCCGATTATTGAATTTGTCAAAGGTCAATACGTTAGCCCAGTTGATTCTGAATACTTCTTTTGAGTATTTAAAACCGAACTCTACATCTATTCATTTAGTGGGTCAGTCAGTCAGTAATGATATAAGCTTCTTCAATAACTGTCTCGTATTGATGATACCATTGCGAAATACTAATGATCAATTGGATGGTAACATTGAAATATAGTTACAAAGCGTTCTATACTAATGATCATGCATGCGTCTCTTGTCCACAGACATTGAAGATACTAACCGTCAAGATGGTGAGTTATGCTATAAAACTGCAAGATATAGGAAATATATATTAGGGTTTGACCTTCATAAAAAAATATGGCAGTGCTGAAAATGTGTTCTTTTATAGACGTTGTTCCTCCTCCGATTATTATCAACGGTATTCCAGTACCTCACGGAGACTACCTCGTGGTGTGGTGGCTAGCATTCTTGGCTGACACCCCCAAGGCCCGGGTTCAATTCCCGGCTCTGCTAAGAAATTTTTATCAAGTATGAGAGCTGCAATGTCGCCTCCGTGGTGTAGTGGTCAGCGTGCTTAGCTGCCACCCCGGAGGTCCAAGGTTCTATTCCCGGCTCTGTCACGAAATTGGAATAGTGGTATGAGGACTGGAACGGGGTCTACTCAGCCTCGGATGGTCCAAATGAGTAGAGGGGATTCTATTACCACCTCAGCCATCTTCGAAGTGGTTTTCCGTGGTTTCCCACTTCGTCTTCGGACAAATGCCGGGATGGTACCTACCGCCAGGCTACGGCCGCCTCCTTCCCACTTCCTTGTCTATCCCTCCCAATCTTCCCATCCCTCATGAGGCCCGCTGTTCGCTTTGCAGATGATTCTGCCTGGGTGAGGCGCTAGTCCCGCCTCCCCAGTTGTATCTTCCGACTCGATGTCAAACTCCAGGACACTGCCCGTAGAGGCGGTGAAGGTGGGATCCCTCGCTCAGTCCGTGGTAAAAGCCTACCTGGAGGGTCAAGTGACTACGAAACGAAACGAATGAGAGCTGGAACGGGGTACACTCAACAAAACTGAGAACTAGGGGGTCGATTCCCACTTCAGCCATCCTAGAAGTGGTTTTTGGTTTTCTATGGTTTCCCACTTCTACTCCTAGCTCAAGGGTACGGCCGCCGCTTTCCACAATCCACCAATCACAAAATCACAGGCTGTCAAACAAATAGAATTCAAATGCATTTGCCATTGATACCACAATGTTTGTGGATATCCGTATTGATAGATGAATTAACAGTTTAAATTATACGCCAATCAATACTTACACAAATATATCTATTGTATATTGTACATACGTATTTCGACCTGACATTAAGATCTTCTTCAGCTCAATTCAAATGAAATCAATTAAAAATAAAAATAAAATACTGATTTTGTTAAGTCTAAAGTTTGTCTGATGTAAAAATTGTTTATGAGATAAATTGAAATTAAAAGAATTCTTTTTCCTTATATATAAAAATCGAAATGTATATCTGTCCGACGTTAATGGACTTCGACACCGTTTAACCGATTGCATTGAGATTTTGTAGAGTTGTAGTGCACACCCCAAGGAAGGTTTTTGGCAACAATAATTTTAGACAGCCCTCTCCATTCCTTTCATTTATGCCCTGTGGCATAAATTTACACCGTCTTTCTTGGCTCAGATCTACACCGTTTCACTGATCTGAACCGAATTTTACGTACTTACCGTTTGGAACAAGACGAGTAACACTATCTACTTGAAAATTCGGATATAGGCCTTTTGGCACAAATACTGAATTTCCATGCCGCACAAGCTTTATAATTTTATTTAAGAGCGTCATCACGAGGATGGGGACTTACATCATTGGCGAGGATTCGTTATTTTACAGTATCAGTGGAAAAAAAAATTGTTTTCCTTGCTTCTATGCATACTTTATTTGATTTGCTCTGTTTTGCTGACAGAATCCATACCATATTTTAGGGTCTTTTCTATACACTGTTCGTACGGAAGTTATCGACACTGGCGTCTATCTATTTAACAGTCTGTTATTCCTTCATGCAAATATTATCTCCTTCAGAGACAGAATGAAAGCAGAATGGGACCTCGAGATATGGCGTTGCTATGATGACGTTCATCAATTTCGCAAACCGGGAGTAGTTTTCTGGCAATATCTCGAAAACCGTTCGCGTTAGGGCCTTAAAACATGGGTTTCGTGGGCACCACGAACATTGACTCTCGCATTACCATGCGTAAAACGAGCCGCGTCCCATCTTTCTACGAGCAAATCGACGAGTCTCATCCAATCCCTATCATGGCATCTTAATGAACCTTCCACTAATGACACCTTGTGACATTTTTATCATAATAGCGCTTCGGTGGTGAGATCATGAACTATGCATATTTGAGTGCTAATCTGTGGAATTCATGGAGGAGGATCTGGCGGTAGAGGAAGTGGCTTATCTTAGAAAAGGGAAGAAGATGATATATATGAACACTGGATGTGAGAGGATATTTAAAAATCATTATTGTAGGTTTGGGGATTATGATATGTGTATGTGCTTGTATAAGTGAACTGGAAGATTTTGTTACACTGAATGAACGTGTCTGGATTGTTTATCATTGCTGGTCCCGTAATGCTCCTAGTCGAGAAGATTGCTTTTAATAAAGAAAGATCTTGTAAATCATATCCTTTTACTGGAGCAAAACAAATATATTATATATGATATTCATATTTTTCCTCAAACCGTAAGTAACATTCCCTGTAATTGATTGTATATTGCAGTAGATATCTAAACTTGCTTTCCTCACTGATGATATCTTGGTTGGTATTCAGAAATACCCTACCCCTTGAGATTGTAGAGGACTTGTGTTTCTATTTCATTGAACAAGA
The DNA here is from genome assembly GCA_946902985.2 of Meconema thalassinum. Taxonomy (NCBI): domain Eukaryota; kingdom Metazoa; phylum Arthropoda; class Insecta; order Orthoptera; family Tettigoniidae; genus Meconema; species Meconema thalassinum. Next base: position 183,329,899 of record OX336395.1, read on the forward strand.
GATTGATTACTCATAGTTTTAATTTGTATATGAGTTGGCACCCACCCGGATTTTTCTTCTTATCCATTAAACTTTTTCAGGTGTTACTTTAATGGTGGGATTGGTTGTTGGTTCTTATATTTACCCTTTCAGTAATAATTTTAACATTCCTTTTAATAACAACAACTTAGGGGAACCATTGGTAAAAAACATTACAACCTGTGTGAAGCTAAATTAGGTTAGGTTAAACATTTGACAAACGCTCTTAGGTTCCGAAGTTCGTCGCCAGGAGCCTACTGCAGTGGCGTCTGGTAACCAGGTTCTGAACTAGTTGTCTATATTTTTGAATGTTTAATATAAAGCCCAATATTTTATTTACACTACTATTACAAAATGTGTTATATTTCTAACTGTATAATTTTGAATAATATAATGTAAAGCCCAAATATTATTTTTTATTTTATTTTAATTTATTTATTTACAATTAATATTACATTGTAAGAATACCCATTTTATTATTTTATTTCATTCTTTTAATTACAATTCATATCATAAACATTTCACATCAAACAAAAATTTGACTTAAGTCCATCTATAGTATTTTATTTTTATTCTTAATTGATTTTATTTTAATTGAGCTGAAGAAGACCTCAGTATCAGGTCGAAACACACAGTGTGTAACAAAAATGTGCGGCTCAAAATGCAGGACACATTCCTCAAACGTAGACGATGAAATTATGGTATATGAACATGGGTCCGAAAACGCTTTGTTTCCATGTTATACCTCATTGTTTACAACTCATTAATAAAGGGAAACACATAAGAGCGGAACATACCAGCATACCACATGCAGCTCTTTCTCACAGGAGATGTTCAATATGCCCTTCGTGCGCATTTATACATGCATAAACCCGCCATCGTAGTGAATCCCGGATGCGCTGATATATCCCTGGCGTACTGCATATTGTTTCGTAGCCTTCCATAATACGGGCACGGAGACTCTGAACATCTTGTACTGGGGTTCGATACACAAGAGCTTTCAAATGCCGTCACAAAAAAAAGTCCAGTGATTTTAGGTCCGGAGAGCGGGGAGGCCAGACAATTGGTCCACCTCTACCTATCTATCTGTCACCAAATCTGTTATTTAGAAGCCGTCGGACATTAACTCTAAAATGAGGAGGTGCTCCATCGTGCATGAAGTACATGTTTTGTCGCACAGCTAAAGGCACATCTGGCATGGCAACAGGGCCATGTAAAACAAAACACTGGCGATGCACCTACGATAATGACAACGTAACCAGACGTAACCAAGAGTGCATGTTCCCCATGATTCTAACGTTCTGTTGTTGTGTGTTTCCCATGCTTAATGAGTTGGAGACAACGAGGTGTAACATGGAAACAAAGCCTTTCTGGACCCATGTTCATATTATAACATAATTTATTCGTCTAAGTGTGAGGAATGTGTCCTGCATTTTGTGCCGCACATTTTTCTTACACCTTGTATACGATATATAATAGATATATTTGTGTAAGTATTGATTGGCATATAATTTAAACTTTGAATCTATCAAACTAATGCCACATACCCACGCACGTGCATGACCACGAAGTTGCAAAGCTCCTAAATGACTCAACGATAACAACGTACCTTGCCGTAAGAATAGGGAAACTAAATGTACAGTCGAAGAAACATAAACTTTCACATATTTTTGGTGGAGTACATTATGCATCAGCACAGCGGAAACGTCACACGCACCATCAAAGGTGCCCTTGTATAATTATACCAATGGAACCTCACTATCGTGCAAGTTTCGTGGTGATAGCAATTGGATCGGTCGGAGCATTAAGTCAAAAATTGTCATTTTTCAAACAATTATTATTCTGAAGCATTGACCCAAGGACCTTGGAACGGCGTAGGAAAGAATTAAGTCAGCCTTCTGTTTAAGCCAGAAGCCACTGGTACAAGTAGTGCGATCATAAGAGAAAAGCATGAAGTCAATCACTTGCTGCCTTTCAGCGCCGTATTCCGTACTTAATATTGGCCGCACTGCAAGATTCCCGCGTGTTACGGTACTACTTTAAATTACATTTTTACAGGGTTCATGTGGTTTTTATGTTACAAATCCATTTTAAAAGAAAATGCCATGTGAATTATTCATTCTGAATGGCTTTATGCCGCACTAAACTCACCACGGAGCTGAAAGATATTAATTAAGTCACGTTTCAAAAACTGATTTGAAAAATATGTTTATTAAATTAAAATTAATATTCCTCTAAAGCAAATATAACCTCAATATTTGCTCCACAACATAGATGACTAATATAGTGTGTTTGTGAAGTTCTATTCTGTCAATGACGTCTTATCTCTCTCCTGAAAAGTAGTGAAAACTGACTTATTACTTTTTATCTCCAGCCGATTCAATTATATTAAAATTGGTTTTACGTCCTTTTTAACTACCATGACTTTTAAAAACGCCGGGGTGACCGAATTTTGCACCGAAAGGGTTCCTAAAAGTGACACGGCTCCCTTGCATTTGCGCACCCTCAAATGCCAGCTGAATGCGTGGTGCTCGAGTTCGAGGCAGTGAAACTAAGCTGAACCACTTGATGTTCAAGTCTTCACAGACCCAAGTCACACCGAACTTTAAGGATATTCGCATTTTTCACCAACAATACATCCATTGTTCTCAATACAGTACTGGGACCCAGTGCTCAGCAGAAAGATTTCTTTTATATATATATAATAATATACAGAAAATGCATTTGATTATAGAAAAATTTTAAGTATGAGTAAAGATTCAATGAGAAACAATCTAAACTCTGAAATTTCCCGATGATATTGTCATTTAAGCCGAAACACCAGAGGGATTTGCTTGAATTTTTAAATACAAAAAACTAATAAATTTTAACAAATCTGGATTTATTAAATTTTTTAGAATTTTTAAATAATTTAGATAGTTGACATTTTATAAATTTATTTATTACTTGTTGAACATTATTAGAAACATTTAGAAAATTATCGATTTACCTTTAACACATTATCTAATAAACTTGCAACTTCATGTTTTGTTTCTGTTTACAAATACTAAATACATTTGCTGATAAAAGTCATAATGTGACCGAAGCCAGTAAATGGAAAACATAAATAATAATTGTATTCACTAAAGGTATATTTTTGTTATCTATATTGAACTTTGTCAATAATGATCACCTTCTAGACATAGTTGTTTTCCTGTCTCATCGTACGCCTTATATAGAGTACATACTATATATGATTGCGCGATTGCCCAATTACCAATATTGGAGTTTTCCTATTAACCCCATCACCCCGTTGTATTATCACAAAGGTTAGTTTTATATGAGGCAATCACGAGTCACATTACAACGAGCTACAATCCTAATCAATACAAGCTGAAGGACGAATTAAAATTACTTCACCAAATATCGATATTAATGAATTATATTTTCAACATTCCTAAGAGCAAAATATCTAGGACCAATATTGAACTATATATGATAAATTTCGTATCAATCCATTAATTAGTGTTTGAGTTTTTATTGTTAACAAAGCATTTTGCTAGATTGTAATATCTCTCCATTACGAGTATCCTCCTGCCATTTCTCCCATCTATTTGACCCATGCTAACCTCATATTACTTACCACCAGCTTATGTATGCGATAACCTAAATCTACCCAGCTCTCAGTTCCATAAAGCAGGGTCAGTCTATGTACTGAATGACGTAGGGAGAGTTTCGTAGCTTCACTTTCTTGCAGAATACAGTAGATCTCAACTGAAAACTTACTGTCTTATGTCACGTGTCCATAGTGAGGTTTGAAGCAATTTTTCAATGTTGTCTAAGTAAACAAAAGTTTGGTGCTTTTCAGTCGGTCAACACGAATGTACCCAAAAAGAGCTGGGTTATGCCCTAATCCCGAAATAAATTACATGAGATTAATAAATACACTAGGATACCAGTTTCGATCGTCAAGCGATCATCATCAGATCCATTACACTTAGGCTATAACATCTATGTTTGAGAATACAGGTGAAAAATATATACAATATGTACAATTATTTAGTTGCAGTGTTGGTGATGCAACTGTCGGTGTATGCTAAATGTAGTATATCTAATGTTAGGTGAACTTCTAAAATGGTGATAAAAATCCGGAATTTGTCTGTTTGGGGTGATTATATGGTTATACAAAATCAACTATGGTTATACTGTAATAATACAGGCTGATACTTATCAGGTTGTCTCCCTAACTGGAACTTCAAGCAGTTTCGTGTTCACTCTGGCACCAGTTATGGTCGACTAACCCGGTTGTTAACTGGGCGGAACTGGTTTTTCCCTTTCTCCCCCTAGTGTATTTATTTATTATTATTTATGTATTTATTAATCTCATGTAATTTATTTCAGGATTAGGGCATAACCCAGCTATATTTGGGTACAGTCATGTTGACCGAATGAAAAGCACCAAACTTTTGGTCACATGTCCAGTAAAATCTATTTAATGGGATCATTGATTAGAATATCGTTCTAAACTTTAAAAAAATCCTGTGCAGTGATTTGAGTAGGAATATAAGTTACATATATTTTTCGATTGAACATGTGATGCAGTCACTAATATTTAATCCAGTGAAATATTTACAATTAATACACAAAATAATTCCAATTGCTGTAAATGTGAAAAGAAAACTGAAATAAATTACATATCCTTAAGATGTATATACTTAGGGACTCTTGCAGAAGAAGTAGAAGAAGAAGAAAACTAAGGGATGATATGTTTCTTCTTCTTCTTCTTGTCCTTCTCCTTCTTATTCTTAATCTTCTAAAATATTAATTATTGCTATAATAATAATAATAATAATAATATCGTATGGCCTCGGCTTCCGGGTGCAAGCTTTGTTATTTGACACCCAGAGGGTAGCTTGCATGTCGATTTTCGTTGTTCCGTGATTCACTATGAAAGTCAAGGAGGTTAGATAGGCCTATCTAAGCTCCTTGAACACTATAGCGCTTTCTAGTAGAGAAATGAGGAACTTTGTGTCGGCGGTAACTCCCGAGATTAATTTTGTCATTATGAACACAGCCTACTGAATTCAAATGGGTTCTTTGACATGCCAACATCGTATGACATGCGTGTCGTATTTTTGCCGCCTTTCAAAAATCACTTACCATGGCCAGGAGCGAACCTGCAATCTTGGGGTTAGTAGACCGACACGCTATCCACTCACCCACCATGGCAAGCTTTTATTATTATTTTAATTATTATTATTATTATTATTAATTATTGCTAATAAGGCTACACTGAAATGTGGCTTCAAAATTATCTTTACTAGTGAAATATGTTTTCATTGTATATAAAACTTTCTCCTCACAAATGTAAGGGTATTTTAATTCCTAATTTAAAGTTATTTCATACTCGTCAAATATCTGCTTCGTATTTATAATATCTCCTCTCTTTTGTTCACAGCGCTGGAACAAGGTTATCGTCAGGCTGGTGAGTTGTACTATATTTGAGTTATAGCCTATGAACCTTACGTAAGACTATGAAATGTTGTATTTTTAAATGTACAGAATAATGCACGTTTTTAACATTCAAACATTCCAGATCGTATGTAAACTGTTTTACACCTGCTAATTCTCACTATGCTCTAAATCTTGATTGGAACATGTTTTCGGCCCTTCAATGGGAACTTCTTCAACTTATGTGCTTAGCCTATTATCTTCGTATGTATTATTTACGTGACTTTAATAACCATATAAACTAACAAACACTATTAAGAAATGGACGTCCTAACATTATTCATTAATTTTGAAAAACATTATTCCCATTTAAAACAAAACGCAAAAGTCTAAAGTTATAATTCAATATACACGGTACAAACTATTTGTCTTGATTTCTAGAATTCTCAAGTGAATTGGGTCTTGTGGACGTTTCATTAAATTTGAAGTTGCCTATCCTTCTTAAAGTTGTTGTTTTTCCTTGCATTATTTACACGGATAAAAGGTTCCACATGAATGCATCTGGCATTTCCTACTTGATTCTCGAGTGAAAGCTGCTCCACATTTTGCACAGAGTGAGGTTGATAGGTTAATAGGTTAGCCATAATGCAAAGAACTCTGTCTATTCGGGGTGTTAGAAAAAGAACTCCCTAGTTTTAATGTGGCCAAGAATCTGTACAAAGTGACATACACTATTCTAGTTTGTGGTGTGTGATTCATCAACTCTCCAAGTTTGGCTCCCCTGCAGATGGCAGGTTTGCTTGACCTTGAGACGGCCCCAGTGTTTGTTTCCTCTGTTCTCTCAGTTCAGTCCAGGTGTGCGTGCAAAGTGTACTCCGCAACAGAAAGGGCAATGTGTTATTTGGCTTGTGAAAACTGAGTCAGCTAAGACAGTGCAACGGAATTTTAGAGGTCAGAATGGTGGTGAACCATCTACAGCAAAAACTATCCGTCATTGGCTAAAGTCTTTCAAAGAAACCGGTAGTGTTTTAAAAGCAAAATCACCAGGTAGACCGAGAACCTCTGAAGATGTTGTTGAACAGATCCGTGTTTCACGTGTTCGGAGCCCGAAGAAGTCATTGGTCAGACGTAGTCTACAATTAGGAGTGCCTAAAGGTACTGTGTATGATGATGTACGTAAAGGACTTTGGGCACGTTCAAATTGCAACTGTTAGATAAAATAAAACCTACTGGTAAAATCAAAACTTGGCGAGTTGATGAATCACACACCACAAACTAGAATAGTGTATGTCACTTTGTACAGATTCTAGGACACATTAAAACTAGGGAGTTCTTTTTCAAACACCCCGTATAAGAAGCAACTACAAGACATCTTGTCCTGTATCAATACTAACTTTCGAATTGTTGTAACTTGCACAGTAATACTTAAGACAAAATGACCACATAGGAGCGAGTACAAGACATCTTGATCTGTATCCATACTAACTTTTGAATTTTGGATGTTGTGACATCACTGCGTTTCTAAAGGAAAGTACAAGTCCCTCTGATAGAACTTGGTTTATTAGCATTGGACGCTTGTAACAAAAAGTACAAGTCCCTAAGATAGAAGTTAGTTAATTAACATTGCTGATAAAGGATACGCAAACCGTCTACAGCACAGGCGGTTCTGTACCCACGAGTTCAGTCCAAGTGTCTTTATAGTTGCTGTCCTGAACTATAATAGAGCATAGATTAATAGCATTGCTTGCTTGCTGCAAAAACACATGTCCCTATAATAGAACACACAACAGTAACAATGGACGCTCGTAACAAAAAAAAAAACACAAGTCCCTATAATAGAATGATTTCCGTTACAAAAGGTGGAATAGAAAAGCTAGAGAAAAAGGAAAGAATGATACGTACACAAATATTGGGACCATTAAAAACAGAAAGTGGAGAGTTCAGATGCAGAAAAAATTACGACCTCTACAAAAATAAAGAAATTGAAAAAATCTACGATACGATCAGGAAAAGGAAGATTAATTTCTTTAGACACGTAACGAGGATGAATAACACCAGACTCACCAAACAAATTTTCAGTCATGTATACAAGAGCAAGAATGGTAATCAATGGGTACAAAGTATAACAAAGGGATATGGAAGAGATGGAAGTAACAATAGATATTATTCAGGACAGACCACTTTTCAGAAATATGATCAAAAATTTCAAGGGTTTCCAGGAGAAGGAAAAGAAGAAGCGGGTTAACATCTGGACGGAAGAGACAAGAAGGAGACAAAATGAAGTAATGAAGAACTACTGGAAGGCAAAAAAGGATAAACGAAATAAAGAGACAGTGAATGCAACGGGTTACCGGTATTTTACGCAGTCCAAAGATGGCCAAAATCGAGGAAAGAAGACGAAGAATGCAGAGTAATAGCATTACTCGCTTGTCGCAATAACACAAGTCCTATGACACAAAACTGGAAAAAGTACAAAGCACCAAGAATCGAACCCGGGATCTCTGAACCAAGTTGCACAGCTGTAATCTGCAAAATAAAATTCGAAAAGTACAAGGCACCATGATATAGAACATAAACAAGAAGTTCCGTGACGAACTAAAGAGCCTACTTTTCTCGAATTGTAAGATTGATGCCAATGATTAATCTATATGGACTTAATTAGAATAATGACGAAATTGAGTTGGTAATATGGAAATTTCTAATTAGTTCAAAATATAACTGGCATAATGTAGCCTAATAGAGCACTACAGTTGGCAGCCCTGGTGACAGAATATATTCTTAGTTCCATCTCTTAAGGTACAGAATACAAAATTTGGTTGAAGTCCAATGGATAGCATGGACGTTACATGCAGTTAGACATTGGACCTAAGAGCGCGCGTAAAAATCATGTTGGGAACAATGGCATGCATGTGTTGGTTAGAAATAATCTGAACTATTTTGATCTATTGTTGTGCCAATTTTGGATGAAATCCATTTATTTGTATGTAAGTTACATGCATTTTAAAATTGGACCAATCAGCAGGCTTAGAATCATGTTGGAAGCACTGACATATATATATATTAGTCAATCCAAATTAATCTAGAATGTCAGGTACTATACGTGTGCAAAGTTTAGAGTTGTTGGCTTGAATACTTTCTGATATATTGATATTAGGGTGAAAAAATACAGACAGCATTTATTAACAGTTGGCTGCCCTGGTTGCTCTTAGTAATACGCATAGTCATATCTGTTATAGTACACATAGCACATACGAAATTTGGTTGACATCCAATTGATAGTATAGAAGTTACATGTATTTACAATTGGTCCTATCGACAGCCTTAGAATCATGTTGGTAGTACTGACGTACATTAGTTACTCCAAACTAATCTAGAATGTCAGGTACTATACGTGTGCGTAGTTTAAAGCTGTCGGCTTGCATACTTTCTGATATATTGGTATTTGGATTAAAACAATATATAGTGCATTTATTAACAGTTGGCAGCCCTGGTGGCTCTTAAAATTACGCCCAGTCATATCTGTATATGTACATATAGTACATACGAAATTTGGTTGAGTTCCAATTGATAGTGTAGAATTTATATGCATTAAAAAATTGGACCTATCAGCAGGCTTAGAATCATTTTGGCAACACTGTCATGTATGGCCTCCTGGAAATTAACGGAAATATTATTATCCATATGTGTGCCAATTTTGGTATAGCTCCCATGCACACCTTCCAAGATATTCAACATGGAGCTGAAATTTCAATTGCGATTTTTCAGCAGTTGGTAGCACTCACATCATTTTCAAATACGGCATTGAGATATTCAGATAGCGAACTTTACTCATACCAAATTTGGGTTCGATTGCTACAGACAGAATGACAGACGGAAAGACAGACAAACATTTTCCCGGATCGATCTCATAAGTCTACTTTTTCCTCAATTTTACAAAATGCGAAAAGTAGGCTAAAAATAGCGCCACTGCAGTTGCGGCACCTGCCTACAGCGAATCGCATCTACTATAGTAAAACTGAACGAGACATAATCCTGGGGAAAAAGATCATAAACTACTATGCAATCTATGAAATAAAATGCTAGCCTTCCCCCAAAAGTACACAGCACCAGCCCTTACGCTAACGAGACCAGGAATCGAATCCGGGACCGTTGAACCATGTGGTGCAGCTCCAAATAAACTGGCACTAGAGTGTTTCGTGGACCCAGCTTGGACAAAACCTTAACATTACACAGTTTGCCAAAAAAAAAAACGAGTCCTTCGTGCATTGTCCCAGTCACGCAGCCATGAGACAGAAGATGCACAGTAGCCAATCAGCAACTAAAATGCTACATTCCCCCCCAAAAGTACACTTTTCTGTAATATGGAACCATCTGTTCTGTACGCTTCCGAGTGCCTCGTGATGGCCAGGAAAGGCCTACTCAGGAAACTTGAACTCAAGGAGAGGAAGATCCTGCGGAGGATACTAGGACCCATACGGGAAGAGGGAGGCACCTATAGAATTAGGCACAATGATGAGCTTTACAGCCATCAAGGACATTGTGACTTGTATACGAAAAAGGCGCCTGGCCTTCTATGGACACTTGACCCGCATGATCCCTTGCCGGCTCACCAGTAAGATCTTCACAGTGGCAGGAAGAGGGAAGGCCTCTAGGACCAAGTGGATCTCTACGGTTAGGATGGATTTAGACCACCTAGGGATCCCACTTAAGTCCATACAGGACCGCCAACAATTCCGGCAAGCCATCCGAAAGGGAGTTTTTCCTGTATCACTGACAGCTATGAAGAACACCGGAGTCAGCAGACCACCATGGACGGAGGAAGGAAAGCTGGCACATAGTCAGATGATGAACAAGTACTGGAAGAAGAGAAAAGACAAAGTGACGAGGAGATACGAGCCCCGTGGTCCTCAGTAGGCCCGAACTACGAAGAAGTAGAAGAAGAAGTAGAATACGAAGAAGAAGTATTGATCCAGTGGTGTTGGGATTTACAGTTCTAACGTTTAAATTATTGCATTGTTGGTGTGCATGACGGACTTTATTGCAATTCCCTTGCCGTTCTCGGTAGACTTGTACGAACGGCCCCTTGCACTTCTTGACATGCCAGATAGATATAGTTTGAAAAGCAGAGGACCAAGGACAGAACCTAGTGGCAGACCATTGTTCAGTGTTTTCGGAGAGCTGTCATCTTTTCCCATTACTACAGTAAAATATCTTTCATTAAGCATGATGTCAATTAGTCACGTTGTTTTTGACATGGAATCACCTGTAGTAATCCATACAGCAGTCCATGTCTCCAAACTGTATCGTATGCTGCTGTCAAGTCAAGAGAGGTAATTGATGTTTTTGCTTCATTTGATATCCTAAAACTTTGTATGTTGACAGAGGCAATTAACATAAGTAGGTTATATGAAAATAGGCTATTTTGTTCTTCACGGAACTACTTGTTTAAATTGAAACGATTAGTGATGCGCAAATTCGCAACGTATCATAAACAAGCCATAAACTCTAGCATAAACGCCTGTAGAAGTGGGTTAGTGTGACTCACTCCGGCTTTATTATACCGGGTGAGTCATCCGCCCCCCCCCCCCTTTCCCAACATCTCATATATACTTTTCTCTTCTCCTCTTTCTCTCAGCACCACTTCTCATCTCCACAAATATCATCAATTACTCCCATCTCATAATACATCACCAGCAATTTCTCACATTACAAATATATATATATATATTAATCTCAGCAATTTCAAAATTATCTAATTTCCCTAGCTTCCACAATTAAAAAAAAGAAAAAAGACACAACATTTTTCAAATTTTTTCACTTACAAAACTAATAAATTCAAAAGTCTCAAAATTACAAACCTTCCAGCTTCACAATTTACAATAGTACAAAGCATAAAAAGAGCAAATTTTCTCAAACTTAAAAATTTCAAAACTTTAATTTTAGCCAAGAAGTCACGTCATTTAATTTCTCAAGTGATTGAGGTTGATATGTTGCACAGGTTTTGCCTTGCATACATAAATGCTGCACACTGTGAAACACGTAGTAGGTAAGTAGGGTATCCATAGCATTGTTCAACTGCTGTGTAAATCTTCTTCTTAGTCGTTTACCCTCCAGGTTGGTGGAACCCACGGACTCAGCGAGGGAATTCACCACTACCGCCTCTACGGGCAGTTTCCTAGAGCTGGAACATCTAATCGGAGTGGATACAACTGGTGAGGTGTGATTGGCACCTCGCCCAGGCGGCCTCACCTGCAAAGCGAACAGGGGCCTCACGAGGGAAGGTAATGGATGGTCAGGATGGATAGGCAAGGAAGGGGGAAGGAGGTGGCCGTGGCCTTGAAGAAGGTACCATCCCGGCATTTGCCCGAAGACGAAGTGGGAAACCACGGAAAACCACTTCGAGGATGGCTGAGGGGGAATCGAACCCCCTCTACTCATTTGGACCACCCGAGGCTGAGTAGACCCCGTTCCAGTCCTCGTACCACTTTTCAAATTTCGTGGCAGAGCCGGGAATCGAACCCAGGACCTCCGGGCCGGCAGCTAACCATGCTGACCGCTACGCTAGCGACTGCTGTGTAAATACTCGCCACAAATACACTGAGTAGCTGCTTCTAAAATTAGAGTTTGTACTAGAGAGTTGTTACCGACACCTTGCTTGCCACGGTGGGTGAGTGGTCAACGTGTCGGTCTACTAACTCCAAGCTTTCAGGTTCGCTCCTGGCCGTGGTAAGTATTTTTTTTGAAAGGCGGCAAAAATTACGACACCATGTCATACGATGTTGGCATGACAAAGAATCCATTTGAATTCAGTAGGCCGTGTTCATAATGGCAAAATTAATCTCGGGAGATTCCGCCAACACAAAGTTCCTCATTTATCTACTAGAAAGCGATATAGTGTTCAAGGGGCTTGGATATCAAACCTCCTTGACTTTCATAGTGTTAAAAGGAACAACGAAATTCGACATGCAAGCTACCCTTTGGGTGTCAAATAACAAAGATTGCACCCGGCACCAGAGGCCATACGATATTATTATTATTATTATTATTATTATTATTATTATTATTATTATTACCGACACTTTCACACGTTAGAAGTTGTTGGTTCAAGTTAAAGATTCGAATATACTCGCCAAACGGTAAAGTATGCTCTGGGTTCTTCCAAATATCGTGCAAAAAGTAGCATCGAGCCATTTGACACAAAATAAGAAGTTCCGTGACGAACTAACGAGCCTACTTTTCTTAAAATTAAGATCCATGCCAATGATTAATCTACAGTATATGAACCTATCTAGAATATTAGGGTAAACAAATATAGACAGCATTTATTAACAGTTGTCAGCCCTGATTGCTCTTAAGAATACTTATAATCATATCTGTTATGTTACACATAGCACATGCGAAATTTGGTTGAAATCCAACTGATGGTATAGAAGTTACATATATTTAAAAATTGGCCTTATCAGCAGGCTTAGAATCATGTTGGTAGAACTGAAATATATAAATTTCTCCAAAATTAATCTTAAATGTCAGGTACTATACGTGTGCATAGTTTAAAGCTGTCGGCTTGCATACTTTCTGATATATTGGTATTTGGATAAAAGAATAGAGAGAGCAATTTTCAACAGTTGGCAGCCCTGGTGGCTCTTAGGAATATGCTCAGTCATATCTGTTTATGTACACATATTACATACAAAATTTGGTTGAAATCAAATTGATAGTGTAGAAATTATAGGCATTTAAAAATTGGACCTATCAGAAGGCTTAAAATTATTTTGGCAACACTATCATGTATGGCCTCCTGGAAATTAAACTGAAATAGTGTTATCTACATGTGTGCCAATTTTGGAATAGCTCCCATGCATACCTTCCAAGATATCCAACATGGAGCTGAAATTTCTAGTGCGTTTTTTCAGCAGTTGGTAGAACTGACATCATTTTCAAATATGGTTTTGAGATATTCCGGTATATATCTTTACTCATACTAAACTAGGTTTCGATTGCTGCAGCCGTTTAGGAGTTGATAGGGGGACACACACACAAAGCCAGATGGACAGACAGACAGACAGACACACACACATTTTCCCGGATCGATCTCATAAGTCTACTTTTTCCTCATTTTTGCAAAATGTGAAAAGTAGGCTAAAAAGTCTAGCTACACCAGCTACTTCTTTTGTACAAAAATATCCAATGCTTTTTTTTTACCAAAATTTAAGGGGTACTCTCAGATGTAGTCGACAAAACATGATCAAGCAATTTTCTACAATTTGTAGAGTCCGGATAATACTTTATGGGCTAACTTGTCAAATGAAAGGTTGCATTGGGTTAATTTATTAACTCATTAATTCATTAACTTTCAGCTTTTTCGATGCCTGGATGGATGTAAAATATAAGGTGCGTTCAAAAAATAACGAGCCGGAGGCATAATTATATAAACCAGTACCTGTATGTTAGAAGTATTGGCCCTGGCTGTTGAGGCACTTGTCTCACTGTGACACGAGGCGGTGAATGGCTGTCTCATAAAATTCCCTGGGCTGCGATGTGAACCAGTTCCGCACGTACAGCTGGACGTCGGCATCCGAGGTGAATCGTTGGCCCCACAGAGCCCTTTTCACGGGACCAAACATGACGTAATCACAGGGAGAGAGGTCTGAACTGTATGGAGGGTGGCCAAGAACCACCCATTTGAATTTCTGCAGGACTGCCGCAACGGTGTTTGAGCTACAGCCCGAAGGCCTCCTAATAAAGCATAATTAGAATTAGAAGATCATCCATCAATTATAACTGTATAAACACCTATACTCGTACAACATAAAAAATATTAATCCTAAATTAAATGAAAATATCACTGACGAAAAGGGATAAACTATTCAAACTAATAAAACTAAGAATAAACTAAAAATAGGGGAGGAATAATATAAAAAATAATTTGATAACAAAGGATAAGTAGATTTCTTAGTTAAAAGTTTTATTACATCTGCAAACGGTTGAAGTAATCCGACAAATCCAACTTTATTAGGCCCCTTTCGAATTTGAATATAACCTAACACTTTACGTTCCAATAAAGTTAAAAATGCCACTCCAATCAAAACTCCTACAATTAAAATCAATGCACTTACTAAACTGCATAACTTCCTTTATCAATACTATTTGTAATTATTTACATATTTGAATTCTAAATTCAAGGCACTCTTTCTGCCAAAATAGTTAATAATTATCATTCTCCACAAAATTATTTTAAATATTTGGTCCTTTCGTACTAAAATATTCTTATCTAATGAGGATAGAAACCAACCTGGCTTACACCGGTTTGAACTCAGATCATGTAGGGATTTAAAGGTCGAACAGACCTATAAATTAAACTTCTACGCCTAATTATATTCCTTAATCCAACATCGAGGTCGCAATCTTTCTTGTTGATATGAACTCTTAAAATAAATTACGCTGTTATCCCTAAGGTAACTTTATCTTACAATCAATAATAATAGATCAAATATTCATAAATCAATGTACTTTTTATAAAGAGTTATTTAAATCTCTATGTCACCCCAACACAATATACTTATAAAAATATTCCCAATAATTCTGAATTAAATACTCTTATAATATATATAAAGCTCTATAGGGTCTTCTCGTCCTCCATTTTTATTTAAGCCTTTTGACTCAAAAGTTAAATTCTATATTTTATATTATACCCTTCCAGGGCCTTCTAGGATGTTGAATCTTATCTCGGGCGCGGCTCGTTCGGTGGCTAATTAACACTTTACATCCTAGGAATTCGGAATTTTGGATCATGGGAACTTAAAACTATAAATCATATGCCAGGGGAACAAGGAAACAAAATTTATTCTTAGAAGACTACAAAACAGAAGAAACAATCCCTTAATAAAACGTAGAACCACAACAAAATAAACTGTGTCATCACTGTCCTTCTCTGCCATAAAGTCCACTGAGATGGTACGACCAGGGTACCTTAAATCTAATTAGTTCGGGCAAGCCTCAGCTTCCCCCTGATCAACACTGCAGGATCATGGAACTCCACAAAAAAAATAAAAAAAGTCCAAATAAAATAAAATCCCAAAAAAAATCAAAGTGGCGCGCTCTCACCCCAGGTGAGTTCAAATGGAACAACAAAAGACTAAATTAATGCCACAAGAAATGAATCATTACGTTAATCAGATCATAACACTAATACTCCAACGGAGCATCAAATCAACTGAATTTTACAAGCTGGAACCTCATTTTAACGCTCTTATATTGGAAAAGTGAATCGTACAGACGAGACCGTTCCGTTTGGCAAACAGACCTCCCTTCACGACCTCCGTTAGAGTCGTGTACGGTCAGCATGCAGTGCGGCCACACAAACACTACATTAAGCTACAACGTGCCTATCTCATTCACATACAACAGTTCCCGTGTGAAACATTTATCAAGACAATCATTAATACCGACTAGCGGCCACCCGGAGGGTACAAATCTGATACACTAGTAACGTGGGTCCACAAAATAAAATCAAAACACAACAAACCAGAATCCCAGAATTAACAATAAAATATGTAAACAAACCAGCCATTTTAACTTTGACCAATTAACCTCGGACAGACTCAAGGCCAAGCAAAGCACCCCGTGGCGAGGAGTGGCTACCAGCTTTCACCCCCTCCACAGCTGATGTATACTGACTGAAGCATGAGCTCACAATAGCCCAATTCAACAAGCCCCGCAGAATCATCACTTAGCACGCTGCCTACGGGCGTCAGATCGACCCCAGCATCACGGCCGTGATTTTACCTCGTGGGAATTACCCGTCCACGGAATTACCAAAAATACTTACGTGGTTCTGAACATCCACGACTTACCAATATGCATCAGTACATCCAGCCATACTCCAATTAAATTACCTCAAATCGCCGGGTTTGCCTGCCTTGTCCGTCACCAATCGAAGATTGCAACACAACCATTACCTGGTAGAACTTACCACAGTCGATCCACGAACCTGATTTACCACAAAATATTCAATATGCTCTGGTTTGCTTACGACCACTGTACAAACTCGCACCCCACCTTCTCAACTGAAAATGTATCTACAGTGACAGTAGCTGATGGCCAGATTTCCCCTGAATGATAATCTCCCCAAACTACATTGAAAACCAAGACCACACGATACATATTTACACGCACGTTGCAGCAACAAACACAACAACAAAAACACAACTAACATTAAGAAATTGAATATGTACACAGCCATTGCACTTATGCTGATCCGCACACCCCTAACTAAATTATGCAAGATAATTTGCTGTACTTATCACTATTCCTGGGTCCCAGACTGTCTCCATCATCGCGGCGTGCCCCAAGGTTTTGGGTTTACGCCCTCATTCCTCGCATGACGAATTCCATAGTTGAAGATCCTCCCATTGTTCCAATCTCGGCATCAGCTTCCTCTTGCTTCAGGTACCTCGTGGTAACGAAGAACACAGATATACACAATTTTTTTAATGCGACATTCAAGAAAGTAACACGCACTCACTGTTCCGGACCGATAATCCTATCATTCTCCTAAATGCTACCATCTGAACTACTCAATTCATCCAGATCGTCCACCGTAGCTCCTATCGACACAACTTATATGTTTATCTAGCGCAATGGCTAGCCTATTTCTCAGCCGAACATGTACTCGCGAACTGGCACATATCAATGTCTTATCTCGCCACTAACAAGAACTCGCACTCGTATGCTATAGTATCTAGACATGATCTCAAAAAAAAAACGCCACGCTATCTCCATTTCACCATCTGACATGAAAATTAACAGAGTCCAAATCACGAACTCGACTGACGTGGAGCGTCCGTGACAGAATCACAAAATTGACTGACTTCACTCTCCCATTTGGAGCTATTTAAGTTTTTGAGGCATAACCTGCCGTAGGAGGGGGAAATATGAGATTTATTTCCAAAAATAATAGCTCTGTCCCAAATTGACTTATATCACTGCACTCATCGCAATCTCAATGTCTCATTGGTGATATCCTTTCCAAGAATCGATCGTGGACTCCTTATCAAATAACCTCCGTAATCATCCCTCATTGTCTGCCAATTTACGCGCCAAACACGGCTTGGTGACGCTTATCCCCTCATTGGCTGATGCTGAAACGCCCCCATATCAGGCATTTTATACTGAATTAAATCAGCCTTACATCCAAATTGCATCAAATTACATTTCTGGGAGGCTGAGAGTCTCCCGCTTCCATACATGCAACTCTCATTGCTCTCCGGTCATTAATTCTTAAGTAGGTCACATTTGGGCGGCACCAAAACTTGGAGCTGTGACCTTGCCAAACTGCAATTTTCCCACACAAATTCCTGCGTTCAACGACCTGCCTGTCCTACCCTCGCTCGTCTTCTCATGGTACAATGTCCTCCCTCGGCACACCCTGGAAACCTGCTAAGTGCATTTATGACCACTCAACCCTCCTGCTATTCTTCGTACACGTCTCTGCACACATCCAATAAAAGTATTCGCCGCCTCTGTACTCTGCATCTGCTGTGCCGGTCTGCGTATAGAATTAATGTTGGAAATACAAACTTGAGACTAGATGGATATGCAATATGCCATAAGGTCTCAATATTGAGACAGTTAATATTTCGTCAAACCATTCATTCTAGCCCTCAATTAAAAAACTAATGATTATGCTACCTTTGCACAGTCAAAATACTGCGGCCCTTTAATTAATCAGTGGGCAGGCCCAACTTTAAATTATACACTAAAAGACATGTTTTTGTTAAACAGGCGAATATTAATTTTTTGCCTAATTCCTTAATATAAATTAAAAAAAAAATATTAATACATTCAATTATACTAATTTTATCATTATTTCAAATAATATATTACTTCTTAAATTATCCTAATTCACTAATTAAACTTTTTATAAAATCATAAACAACTAAAATAATTTATAACATTATTAACTTGATGACTAATTTAAAGTCTACAATTTTAATTACATTTTTAAAAATTATAATTTACAATTTAAAGCTTATCCCCCAAACTATTTTCTAGTCTATATAATCACTTACCAATTTAAATAATTACTTAAACTAAACTGAATTAAATTCATTTCTTAGAAAACTAGATATCTTAAAAAACGATTAACATTTCATTTCTAATATAATATTTTTAATAATTATATTACATTAAATAACATATTATATTAGCTCTTTTTAACTCGAGAAATACAAATTCCTTACAAAACTTTTAATAAACCCTGATACGCAAGGTACAATATAGATCTACTTCCCCAAAAATAATTTTTCGAATATTTCATAATTCTTTCACAATACTACTACACTATTAATTTTCATATTTTTTCTATAAACTATACTAAAAAAATATTTTTAAAATTACTTTTATTAAAATAAATTTATACATTACTTATAATTAATATCCATCTTTCAAAGTAATTGGAATCGCACGAAATTCTCCTCAGTGTAAATGAAATGCTTTACTTTAAAGCTTCACTTTGACATTCTAGATACACTTTCCAGTACATCTACTATGTTACGACTTATCTCACCTTAAATAATGAGAGCGACGGGCGATGTGTACATGTTTTAGAGCTACAATCACAATATCATAATATAACAACATTACTTTCAAATCCACCTTCAACTTATCTATTTCAAGATAATATCCGTTTAAATATTCAATCTTATTGTAATCCATCTCCTATTCAATCATAAGCTGCACCTTGACCTAACATAAATTTTATTACAAAATCTAGAAAATTCTTTCTCTTAAAAGATAATCTTACGACGGCGGTATACAAGCTGACATTACAAAATTAAATTTGTTATAGTGTGTATTATCAATTACAGGACAGATTCCTCTGAAAAGACTAAAACACCGCCAAATTCTTTAAGTTTCAAGAACTTCCTACTCAAGTATTATATTTTATATTTAAAAATAATAGGGTATCTAATCCTAGTTTAAATTTTAAATTTCAAAGCTTCATTATCTTACAAAAATCTATTTAATTTTCATATTCTACCCTGTAAAGTTAATTAAAATCTTTTCCTAAACAAACTAACTTCAACACTGATAATATTCATTCAAGTCCTACCTATAACCGCGACTGCTGGCACGACTTTTGTCGACCATAAATAAAATTACTAATTCTAAATTGCCTTAATTACTAATATTAAATACTGAGAATAATACATAATCATTTAGATCTTATTATAACCCACAAAAATTTACATGTAAAATATTCAAACAATAAATTATTAAGTAAGAATAAAACTTTTATGAATATACATAAAATATTGGTTCAAATACAATATAATAAACTCATAATAATCTATATGGCACTCTTTTAACCTACTCCAAAGGTATAAATATAAATTTACATAATACAATTATTTTATAAAACTAGAACCTTACTATAAACCCATATTTATTTGTACTCATTTATATCATTTTTATTTATATACATCAATCACCTTATTTACCACTCAACACCTCTACCAACAAGCCATTTCATCATTTCCGCTTCAAGGCGTTTCTCACCAGTCAAAACTTTTACCCAATCAAACCGCTTTTCAAGAAACCTAAATCAACAATATTTATCAAATCTCATGAATTCGTTTCTCACCAGTCAAACCTTTTGCTCAATCAAACCACTTTTCAAGAAACCTAAATCAACAATATTTATCAAATCTCATGAATTCGTTTCTCACCAGTCAAACCTATTGCTCAACAACTTCACGCTGCACCTCTACCAACAAGCCATTTCATCATTTCCGCTTCAAGGCGTTTCTCACCAGTCAAAACTTTTACCCAATCAAACCGCTTTTCAAGAAACCTAAATCAACAATATTTATCAAATCTCATGAATTCGTTTCTCACCAGTCAAACCTTTTGCTCAACAACTTCACGCTGCACCTCTACCATCAAGCCATTTCATCATTTCCGCTTCAAGGCGTTTCTCACCAGTCAAAACTTTTACCCAATCATACCGCTTTTCAAGAAACCTAAATCAACAATATTTATCAAATCTCATGAATTCGTTTCTCACCAGTCAAACCTTTTGCTCAATCAAACCGCTATTCAAGAAACCTAAATCAACAATATTTATCAAATCTCATGAATTCGTTTCTCACCAGTCAAACCTTTTGCTCAGCAACTTCACGCTGCACCTCTACCAACAAGCCATTTCATCATTTCCGCTTCAAGGCGTTTCTCACCAGTCAAACCTTTTGCTCAATCAAACCGCTTTTCAAGAAACCTAAATCAACAATATTTGTCAAATCTCATGAATTCGTTTCTCACCAGTCAAACCTTTTGCTCAACAACTTCACGCTGCACCTCTACCAACAAGCCATTTCATCATTTCCGCTTCAAGGCGTTTCTCACCAGTCAAACCTTTTGCTCAATCAAACCACTCTTCAAGAAACATAAATCAACAATATTAATCAAATCTCATGAATTCGTTTCTCACCAGTCAAACCTTTTGCTCAATCAAACCGCTTTTCAAGAAACCTAAATCAACAATATTTATAAATTCTGATGAATTTGTTTCTCACCAGTCAAACCTTTTGCTCAACAACTTCACGCTGCACCTCTACCAACAAGCCATTTCATCATTTCCGCTTCTAATTGCACTCTCACTAATCCTCAAATTTCCAAATTCATAAAAAATACCTAAAACCTCATAAAACAATTCATAAATAATAATAATTAACCAAGTTGATTCTAAAAAATCTATAAATTCCCCCCCAAATTCATATTTTTTATCCCAAACTCAAATAATTATAGTATATTTTCCCTGCAAAAGGTTTTCTAAACTTTAATAGAAACACATAAAGTCACGGTACAAAAATACATTATAAAGATTAAACACAATAAAAACTCGCGCCCGCGGTTAATCAATTAGCTACCATATATATATTCAATCATACAATATAAGAACCGTAACAAATCTTTAATTAATGGGCAATTTTTTTTTTCATTATTGTATTTTATCCTACATACTTCAAAAATTTTGGCCAATTTATAATAAATGGGTATTTTAATAAAATACTTTAATCTATTAATAAAAATAAATAAATAAACTATATAGGCTGTTATATATATATAGTATGTTCAATTATATTACAATATGCATTTATCGTTAGGGGTTTAGTGGTCGGGCCGCTTGGGTTCGCGGGTGGAATCAAGTGGGTGGGCGTATCACGGGTAATTTAACTACGCTGGTTGTGGAAACGTCCTTAGGGGGTGTGATCTAATTGCCAGTTTTTAATGTGCCTTTAGTGTCCTCTTTTCCAACCTGAGGGGCGGAGGGTTGAGGTGTGTGAGGCGATTTGTTAGTGAGAGGGCTGTAGTGACCCGCATTTGGATTGCCTGTGAACAAACGGTACAGATGTTGGTCATAGCCTACTGTGGAAAGAGTGGGTTCCATCTTGTCCAGTGTATAGACATGGATGTTAGTTTTAAGGACATGGCCTAGAGCGGTAACCTCCGTCGCTCCAGCGTATGTGCCATTTCTATGCATATAATCCCCATATGCATATTTATTGGGGAATAAGGCATCATTACCGTCGGCGAGGAAATACTTATAATCGTCCCAGTGTGCCATAACATACATGACCAGTTGTGTTCTGAGCTCTTTTTGCTGGTCCTCATTTCTATGGAGCAGGAAACTGAGTGCTCGAAAGAGGCAGTTACCATCCCCTTTGACCGTATGTGCCTGGAGCTGCGATCGGGGAGGTATTTCCTGCGCTGTATTCTGGCGGGCGGAAGTTGGGGGGATTTTCGGCTTACTGGATCTGACAGGGCAATTGCTCTGCGATGGTTGATTGGAATGCTTAATGGTTACCGGGGAAGGGTTATCCGATTGTGTGGGTGCTGGCCCTTCCCTAGCTAATAGTTTTTTGGCTGGGCATAACCTCTGTTGTCTGTATAACGAGGCTGTCCCCTGGGCGCCTCGTCTCGCCAGTTGTTTGGCCGGGGCTGATATTGGGGGTTGGGGCGTAATACTCGTCTATCTCGCGGGGGTGAATGCTTTAGTGAATCCCGTGGAGGGTGGTCGGGCAGTGGATAGTCCTCCGGTCCTCTTTCTCTTTTGACAGGGACGTATTGAGGGTATGCTGGGGGAGGCCTTTCGTATTGAGGCTCATACCGTTCCTGCTGCGGGCGAGTGTTTGGCCGACGGTATTGAGGGGTATTGAGTGGGCGTGTGTACCTTGTGTTTTGGTTACGATGCCAAGTTCGGTCGTCCCTATATTGGGGATGACGGTTTGGTGTATGATCTGGGGATGGATTGCCGTGTGGGCGAGTATTTGCCAGATACTGTGTCTGCGGGAAGGGATGGGATTCGTTACGGCGTGGCACTTCCTCCTGGTATTGTGAATTATAGTTCGCCTCTCTTACCGGGGGTGAATTGCGCCAATGGGGGTGGTTAGGTCTACCATGATCCTGTTGATCGCCCCTTGGTGATCGCCATGTATCCCTAGGATCATCCCTACGCGGGCGGGTTTTAGGGCTAGCGTGGCCGTAATTTGCATCTCCTGCATCTGTTTGGTCAGATCCCGGATTTGCTGATGCAAATCACCGTTGTCCGTGCGGATGTGCTGGTCCACGGCTTTTTGCGTCATTTTATTGCCGTCTTCGATAAATCTAATATTGGCTTGTAACTCTAGTACGGTGTTGCTTTGCAATGTGCAGAGCTTGTCCACCAAGGTAGGGAGCATTCCCTGCATAAGGAGCCGTACTTTCTGCCTGTCTGGCATCTCCCTATTATACCTTTCACACATTAATAATTTTGCATTAATGTATGCCTGTGTGCCTTCCGTGGGACCTTGTGTGTGAGCGCGGATTTTGTCATACAAGTCATCCTCATCAGGGGTTAGTTGAAATGTATTGACGAGGGCGGCTGAAAATTGTTCCCACGTGGCATCGGCCAAGGTGGCTTCATGGAGTTCGTACCATGTGAGGGCCGATTTAGTGAGGTAGGCTGGTAATAGGCGTTTTTTATCCTCAGCTGTCCAGCCATTAATTTTAGCCGTTCGATTGAAGGCTCTCAAATATTCCTCGGGGTCCTGCTTGTCACCTGGGTATTTAGCAGGTTGTATCATTGGATACTTCGTAGGCATGGCCATGTCCGCGCTGTAGGAAGTGTTGGGGGTAATTAAGGGGGTGCGCTCAACTGGGGAATCTAGGTCGCTGTTATTTAATGCAACGTTAGAGTGTGCGTGGCTTAGGGGTTGCTGGTGAACCTGAACTGGTGTTATATAGGTATTTCCGCTTTGGGAGTTTCCTGGGTGGTTAGGGGTAGAGTGTGGAGCGTCCTGAGGGTTGAATTGCTCAGTACCCTGGATATTATCCGGCGACAAGTTATGCTCAATGTTAACCTCCTTTAGTGTGGAAAGCGCCTTGTTAATATTGTCGCCTAGAGTTAAGGCAATGGCGTTTGTATCTTCGATTAGTCTCCCGTTTGAAGAATTGTGTGGAATTTCGTTTAACTGTTGTAACAGGACCTGCAACCCGTTGTAGGTTTGCTGCGTGTCACTGACGTGTTGTAATATAGCGTATGGTAATGTGGGGGTGAATTCCTCACTATCACCGCTATCTGAGGACGACTGTTGAGCATTCTGTGTCTGTGCTCGTGTGATGGGACGTTTCTGTCTGATTGCGATTGGGTACTTGAGTTTAAGATTTATAACTGCGTCCTCAAGTTCGGTGAGTAATTGGCCTGCGTTGTGTTCGGTTATTAAGTCAGGGTTTTTGAACAGGATTTTAGGGCGTAGTGGTTTGGTGGTAACGGCGAGGTTGTGTGCTGTATCTCTGATTGCACGCTTGACCTTACTAATATGTTGATATCTGAGCATGGATCTTTACTGTACGTCCTTCTATAAGGGCGTATCTATGGGGATATAAATTGTGTATGGCTAGGTAAGGGTGGCGTTTAAAAATGTACTATCTATCGGGGCGGGCTTGGGTTGGGTATAAAAATATTATCAGACCCTTATTTCCACATAAAAAAAACACCATTTTGGGTGGCGTTTGCTTGGCTTAGAAAGAGGTTTTAGGTTCTAGGGATCTTTTCCGCGGAATACGTTGTCTGTACTCCTGTAGGCGTTGTTTTAAGACAACGTCGCGGTACCTAGCGCCTCTACCATTTGTAAGGTACCTGTGAGGGTTGCCTGTACAAAGAATTAACCTAAAGGATGAAATTAGTGTGTTAAGGGGGAAAGCTTGGCAATTACTTGTAAGAGGTATGGATTATCTAGTGGTTTGCGATCGTCAGTACGATCTGCAAGGAGAACTCCCCAATGTACTGCTTGTCGGGGTAGTTCCGGGTGAGGGTGTGTAAGGAAAGGTAATTTAATGATTACTCTGTGCCCGACAACTGTACCACGCGGTCTGCTGCAAGTCGTGAGCAGGCAAACTAAGAGTGAGCCTGCTGCGGTCAGCGCGGTGCTGTGACGCTCTACTGACGTCACGAAACAATTAAGTAATAGTGCTAATTCTAGATCCTACCTAATGGGGAAGCTAAAAGGGTAGGATCTTATCAGCTAATTAAATAAAAGACAAGACCAGTGACTTCTGTTACGTTTGAATTTAATGAGTACTTCGATATGGAAGTACTTTAGCAAATAGCAGTTCAGTTAATAAGAAATAAATAATTATTACAGTCCAAGCACAGGGGGACGGGAGTGTAGTGTAATTGTGCGTGTAGTGATCGCTTGAGTCACTTACCCTTCTGCTAGCGGCAGCGGTTCGTCACGTAGGTAGCACTTAGACAGACTGATCTGGGGGCATGACCTCCCGGAGTTTTTATAGATTCCTCATGCTACGTCTGCGGAATCCGCACATTTCTCCTAAGTCATAGCCCTCGCTGGGGTCGTTGGCTGGGACACGAGGCTACCTGAGTTCATAGAGGTGATAATTTATTGGTTTTATAATTTTGTAACTGTATCTGTAGATGTCTGAAGTAAGTGTTTGGAATTTGGATTTGTTGGGGATTTTAGTATTAGGGGATGATGGTAGCGTACCCTAGGGGTACAACAATATATAAATAAATATATAATATGAATAAAGATTGCGATACTCTACAATGTCATAAATATTTTTAAGATCCTTCTTTTCGGCCTCTATCCTATAGGTCTTTAATAGGTCGAAAGGATCTGCACATATATAAGTTCTTATTGATTAATAAACTTCTCTATAAGATATTACATTTATTATATATATATATAACAGATTGAATTTGGAGGGCCCACTCATCAGTTTTTCTATTACTGCCACGTGATTTTTTTATCTAATCTGTTTAATGACCCATTTTATAAAAAACTTAATTAGCATAGTAGCAAATTTATGATGATTTCCCCTTATAACACCTTAATTTCTCATAAATATTTTTACATGAAATTACATCTATATAACTTTAAACTGATCAATTTTTCGACAATAAAACCTCCTAAAATTTTACCTTACAAATTATCCAGCTTTTTTCTATTAAATCAACCACAAAATTAATTGAAAGACCAGAACTTATCATTTTATTTTACAAAAAAATTCTTTTGCATTAATTTTAATCATTTTTTATTAAATAAGTATACATAAATCTAATCAAAACACCTTAAAATTTAATGCTATTTTTTATAAAAATATTCTCCTTTTTTTGAATATAATAATCAAGGGAACTTAATTATAAACTAATTTTAAGTACCTACACTTTTAAGAAATTTTATAAAGTGAATCATGTTCACAGGAGAAGACCCTTTTTTGAAACAGAAAAATAATTTCAACCCCCCTTGAAATTACCTCCACGTCCCGGAAGATGGGGTGGCAAAAACAAACTTTTTTTAATTATATATACTCCTATTAACAACTTTTTTCATTATAAACTAATTTTAAGTATGTACACTTTTAAGAAATTTTATAAAGTGAATCATGTTCACAGGAGAAGACCCTTTTTTGAAACGGAAAATTAATTTCAATCCCCCTTGAAATTACCTCCACGTCCCGGAAGATGGGGAGGCAAAAACAAACTTTTTTTTATTATATATACTCCTATTAATACCTTTTTTTATTATTAACTAATTTAAAGTACCTACACTTTTAAGAAATTTTATAAAGTGAATCATGTTCACAGGAGAAGACCCTTTTTTGAAACAGAAAAGTAATTTCAACCCCCTTGAAATTACCTCCACGTCCCGGAAGATGGGGTGGCAAAAACAAACTTTTTTTATTATATATATACTCATATTAACAACTTTTTTTATTATAAACTAATTTTAAGTATTGTCATTTAGACTTTCACGGCCCGTGTTATTATTCATAATGTTGAATTTTGGGCTTATGCCGTGTTTTATTATACTAAAATTCGACGCGTTTCGAAACGCGTCGAATTTTAGTATAATAAAACACGGCATAAGCCCAAAATTCAACATTATGAATAATTTTAAGTACCTACACTTTTAAGAAATTTTTATAAATATATTTATAAATATACAAAAAATATGATATTTATATACACTATAGTTGAAAATTACAATATCTCCACTATTCTCTTTTAATGAAGTGCCTGATTAAAGGATTACAGTGATAGAGTAAATTATGTAAAAAATTTTACCTTCATTACATTTAGTAGATTTAAACTACTCCCTAAAGTATCAAAAACGTTTGTGCGGCATACACCTAAATGTATATATATATATATATATATATATATATTTATAAAAAGTTAAGCTAAATATAAGCTAATGGTTTCATACCCCGTAAATAGGATTGCCTCCTTTTTAATTTTAAAAAATCCTTCAAAGGTTTTATTTTTAAGTACATTAATTATAGGTACTTTAATTTCCATCTCATCAACTTCTTGGTTAGGTGTATGGATAGGATTAGAAATCAATTTATTATCTTTTATCCCATTAATATCCAACACAAAAAATATTTTATCAACTGAAGCCTCCTTAAAATTCAGGCTATTGCTTCTTCCCTGTTATTATTCTCTTTAATCACTATATTTCTAATATCAAATATTATTATAATAATAAATTATGAAGTATTTTTATTAATAATCAGCTCAGCCCTTCTTCTCAAAATAGGAGCAGCACCTTTCCATTTTTGATTCCCTGGAACTATAGAAGGTCTAGACTGAAGAAATAATTTAATTTTAATAACATGACAAAAAATTGCCCCCTTAATACTTCTATCATATACTATTAGAATAAATATTTTCTTTTCAATCATCATTATTTCTTCAATTTCAATTGGTTCTTTAGGAGGATTAAATCAGACATCCTTGCGAAAATTAATAGCCTACTCATCCATTAATCACTTAGGTTGAATAATTGCTGCTATAGTTTCTGGTGAAAACTTATGAGAATTATATTTTCTCGTTTATTCTTTCCTGAGATTATCAATTATTTTCTTATTTAATACATTTCAAATCTTTCACATTAACCAAAATTTCCTTATAATAAATAATAACCCAAAAATTAAATTTTGTTTATTTCCTTTACTTCTTTACTTTTCTTTACCGGTTGAACGGTCTACCCACCACTCTCTGCAAATATTGCTCATGCGGGAGCCTCTGTAGACTTGGCAATTTTCTCACTTCATTTAGCGGGAATTTCCTCAATTTTAGGGGCAGTACATTTTATTACAACTACTATTAATATGCGGGCCCCAGGAATATCCTTAGACCAAACCCCTCTATTTGTGTGGGCTGTAGGTATTACAGCGCTACTCTTACTTATTTCTTTACCTGTCTTAGCCGGAGCCATTACTATATTATTAACAGATCGAAACTTAAATACTTCGTTCTTTGATCCGCAGGTGGAGGGGACCCTATTCTATACCAACACTTATTTTGATTTTTCGGGCATCCAGAAGTTTATATTTTAATCTTACCAGGATTTGGAATAATTTCTCATATTATCAGTCAAGAAAGTGGAAAAAAGGAAGCATTTGGAACATTAGGAATAATTTATGCTATACTAGCCATTGGCTTATTAGGATTTGTCGTTTGAGCTCATCACATATTTACAGTGGGAATAGATGTAGATACACGAGCTTATTTCACTTTAGCAACAATAATCATTGCTGTGCCAACCGGAATTAAAATTTTCAGATGATTAGCTACTCTTCATGGGACTCAATTTAATTATAGTCCATCATTACTATGAGCATTTTTGATCCATCAACTAATAATATAAATTTATCTTTAAATTGATTAAGAACATTCTTAGGGATAATAATCCTACCTCTAATTTATTGATTAATACCTTCACGCCATAATATAATCTGATACTCAGTTATTAAAACATTACATAATGAATTTAAAACTTTAATTGGACCTACAGGTCATAACGGAAGAAGATTTATATTTATTGCATTATTTTCATTAATCTTATTCAATAATTTTTTAGGGTTGTTTCCATATATCTTTACAAGCTCAAGACACTTAGTAATAACTCTGACATTGGCTATACCTTTATGATTTAGCTTTATAATCTATGGGTGAATCAACCATACCCAACATATATTTGCTCATCTAGTTCCTTAAGGCACACCAGCAGCTCTTATACATTTCATGGTCTGTATTGAAACTATCAGAAATGTAATCCGTCCAGGAACTCTGGCTGTACGACTAGCAGCAAATATAATTGCTGGACACCTGCTCCTAACTCTATTAGGTAATACTGGCCCTTCATTAACAATAACACTCCTATCAGGACTTGTATTTGCACAAATTGCACTATTAACATTAGAATCAGCAGTTGCAATAATCCAGTCTTATGTGTTTGCTGTTCTCGCAACATTATATTCTAGAGAAGTAAATTATGACAACACACTCTAATCACCCCTTTCATTTAGTTAATCCTAGACCTTGGCCTTTAACAGGGGCCATCGGGGCACTTGTTACAGCTGCAGGTTTAGTAAAATGATTCCATCATTTTAATAATTCTCTTTTATTATTAGGAACTTTAATTACAATTTTAACAATAATTCAATGATGACGAGACATCACCCGTGAAGGTACTTATCAAGGATTACATACTCTTTCAGTAAATTACGGACTTCGTTGAGGAATAATCTTATTTATTGTATCAGAAATCTTCTTCTTTATTTCTTTCTTTTGAGCTTTTTTCCACAGAAGATTATCCCCTAATATTGATTTAGGTGCAATATGACCCCCCACAGGAATTAACCCTTTCAACCCATTACAAATCCCTTTATTAAATACAGCTATTCTTCTTGCCTCGGGAGTTACAGTAACATAAGCTCACCATAGATAGGAAGGAAATTATAGCCAAACAACACAGGGTTTATTTTTCACTATTATTTTAGGGATATATTTTTCCATCTTACAAGCCTATGAATATATTGAAGCCCCTTTTACTATTGCAGATGCTTCTTACGGATCTAGCTTTTTTAAAGCAACAGGATTTCACGGATTACATGTTTTAATTGGAACAACATTTTTATTAACATGCTTAATACGATACTTAATATATCATTTCTCCCCTAATCACCATTTTGGTTTTGAAGCAGCTGCATGATATTGACGTTTTGTTGATGTTGTGTGATTATTCCTTTATATTTCTATTTACTGATGAGGTAGATATTTATTTAGTATATATGTACATTTGACTTCCAATCAAAAAGATTGGAATTATTCAAAATTAATAATTTGAATTATATATATTACTAGCTGAAGTACCCGTGCTTCGCTACGCGTCATAAATAAATTAAAATGTGAAGGTGACAGATAAAACAGGGGATAGGCGAGGTGCTGCGCAGAGGGAGATTAAGGATGGAACATTTTGTCCAACTACACCGTTCGGCGTTGACCGTGTTTTATAGCACAAATTTAGGATTTACTCGCTAACCGTTGGAGATACCTTTCGGATAGAAAATGTTATTTTAAACCTCATATATGCCATCAAAATTTTGCTATTTCTTAGCGTTCACTTTTTATTTGAAATGGAAATATGAAAGTTTGAAACCAAAGGGTGTAGTGACGTCACTAAAATGGTCGCCATCTCTAAATAGTGAAAAGTATTGAAATAAAATGTAGCCTATATGTTAACCAGGTAAATCAGCTACTTCCATGTAAAATTCATGTAAATCGGACCAGTGTTTCTTGCGTGATTGAGTAATACACAGACACACACCATCTCATTTTAGCCTCGCTTCGCTCGCGTCATAGTCGTGTCATATTGTTATTCAATGAAATGCAGGTTTAACCCCTGTTAACACCCCTTTAGAACCTGAATATCCAAAAATCCCTCCTTAGTAGAATTTTTCGACACACAACAAACATATCCCCTTCTTCTAACTTGAATAGTTTTGGTTGGTCGATGAGAGTGAACATCCAAAAATCCTTCCTTAGTGGACGTTTTTCTTCCAGAATTTCACCCCTCCCCATAGGCCCCTTAAATTGGATTTATGAAAAAACGGTCAAACACCTACTTATTTTAATTATTTATACATTTATTTACTTTTAAGCTGATAGAAATGCACGTTTACCTCCTTAACACCTCTTTAGAACCTGAATATCCAAAACTCTTTCCTTAGTGGACGTTTTCGACATACAACGAACATATCCCCAAAATTTCATGTTTGTAACTTCAATAATATTGGCTGGGCGATGATGAGTGAGTGAGTCAGACAGGACATTTTCTTTCAATTATTTTTCAGAATTTCACCCCTCTAATGAACCCCTTAAATTGGATTTATGAAAAAAAACGGTCGAACACCTATTTACTTATTTTTAAGCTGATTTTTCCGCTGAATTTATAACTTATCGCCTATGTTGAATAAGAGATACAGTACATGCTCCGTTAAGAATTCTTCAAGCCCCAAATTTCTCCCCTTTCACCTCATAATATACACCATATCGATAAACCCTTAGACATATGTCTGCTTATTTTGAATGATTAGTTTATATGCCGAATATCACATCCCCAAATGAAACAACTCGTGAGTTATTGTTATTCAACAAAATGCAAGTTTAACCCCATTAACACCCATTCAGAACATGAATATCCAAAAATCCATCCTTAATGGACTTTCCGATATACAACGAACATATCCCCAAAATTTCAAGTTTCTAACTGCAATAGGATTGCTGAGGGATGATGACTGAATAACCAACAATCCTTCCTTAGTGGACTTCTTTCCACAGAATTTCACCCCTCCCCATGAGCCCCTTAAATTGGATTTATGAAAAAACGATCGAACACCTATTTACTACTTTTTCAAGCTGATTTTTCTCCCTGAGATTCTTACTTTTTGCCTCTGTCTTTTAAGAGATACTTGCTTCGTTAAGAATCCTTCAACACTCACTTTTCACACATACACCTCATAATATACACCACATCGAAAAACCCTCAGTCATGTGTCTTCTTATTCTTAATGATGAGTTCATATGCCGAGTATCCCATCCCAAAGGAAACCAATCGGGAGATATTGTTATTCAATTAAATGCAAGTCTACCCCTTAACACCCCTTTAGAACCTGAATATACAAAATTCCTTCCTTAGTGGACGTTTTCGACATACAACGAACATAGCCCCAAAATGACATGTTTCTAACTTCAATAATTTTGGCTGGGCAATGATGAGTGAGTGAGTTAGACAGGACATTTTCTTTCAATTATTTTTCAGAATTTCACCCCTCTCTTGAACCCCTTAAATTGGATTTATGAAAAGAACTGTCGAACACCTATTTACTTGTTTGTTGTTTGAGTCTTCAGTCTTTTGACTGGTTTGATGCAGCTCTCCATGCCTCCCTGTCCTGAGCTAATCGTTTCATCTCTACATAGCTACCACACCCTACATCCGAGGCAATCTGTTTAACATATTCTAACCTTGGTCTACCCCTACAGTTCTTGTCCTCGACCCTTCCTTCCATAACTAAGCTTGCTATTCCTGCGTGTCTTAGTATGTGTCCTACTAACCTATCTCTTCTCTTCATTAGCAGTCGCCAGAAACATCTCTCCTCTCCCACTCGTCTTAATACCTCTTCGTTTGTAACCCTATCTACCCATCTGATCTTCATCATTCTCCTGTAACACCACATTTCAAATGCTTCAATTCTCCTCTTTTCTGCTGCACCAATAGTCCAAGTTTCACTTCCATAGACCGCCTCGCTCCAGACAAAGGCTTTCAAAAATGACTTCCTAATACCTAAATCTATATTCGATGTCAACAGATTCCTTTTTTGTAGAAATGCTTTCCTTGCCTGAGCCAACCTACTTTTTATATCCTCTTTGCTTCGTCCATCACTGGTTATTTTGCTTCCTAAGTAACAGAAGTCTCCTACTTCCTTCAGCTTTTCACCTGCCAATTTGATGTCCATAGAGGTTTCTGATTTATTTCGGCTGCATTCTAGTATTTTTGTTTTACAATTATTAATTTTCATCATGTATTCTTTCCGTAAGACGGAGTCCATACCATTCAAAAACTCATTCAAATCCTCAGGCTTGTCGGCCAAGATGACGATGTCATCAGCAAATCTCAGAGTTGAAATTATTTCTCCTTGAATCTTCACTCCCACTTTAAATTTTTCTCTAATTTCCTTCATTGCTTGTTCAATGTAACGATTGAAAAGTATGGGTGGTAAGTTGCAGCCTTGCCTAACACCTTTCTGAATATCAGCTTCTCTCTCATGTCCTTCAGCTCGAAGGACCGCTGTCTGGTTTCTGTATAGATTGTAGATCACCCTCCTATCCCTGTACTTGATTCCAATAGATTTCAAAATGTCGAACAATTTAGTCCAATCAACGTTATCAAAAGCCTTTTCTAAGTCTACAAATGCCATGAACGTTCTCTTATCTTTCCTTATTCTACCTTCCAAAATCAGCCTAAGACTTAGTACAGCTTCCCTTGTTCCAACATTTCTCCTGAAACCAAACTGGTCTTCACCCAACTCCCTTTCTATCTGGCTTTCAATCCTCTTGTAAATTATTCTAGACAGGATCTTTGAAGCATGAGTAATCAAGCTGATTGTACGGTAATCTTCACATCTGTCAGCTCCCACTTTTTTTGGTATAGGGATGATTACATTCTTCTTGAAATCAAGGGGTACCTCACCTGTCTCATAAATCCTACACACCAAGTGAAATAACCTGATCAGACCTTCATCTCCTATGCAGCGTAGCAACTCAATCGGTATATCATCTATGCCTGGTGCTTTGTTCCTGCTTAAGTCTTCCAAAGCTCTATCAAATTCTGATCTCAATATTAAATCTCCTTTTGCATCCTCATCAATTTCCTCCTCCCTTTCCATTACATGATTCTCAATCTCCTTTCCCTTATACAAACTCTCTATGTAAGCTTTCCATCTCTCAACCTTTTCTTCCCTATCTGTTAGAGGCTTTCCGTTTGTGTCCTTAATATTACAGCACTTAGTCTTCTTTTCCCCAAATATATTCTTAATCCTTCGATAAGCTGTGTCTACTTATTTTTGAGCTATTCTTCCCCCATGAGTTTGATGAGTGAGTGAGTTAGGACACTTTCTTTCCTGTTTTCCCCCAGAATTTCACCACTCTCCAAGGGCCCCTTAAATTGGATTTACGAAAAAACGGTCGAACACCTATTTACTTATATTTTAAGCTGTTTTTCCCGCCGAATTTCAAACTTCTCGCCTATGTCGTTTAAGAGATACACGCTCCATTAAGAATCCCTCAACCCCCAATTTTCACCCCTTTCACCTCATAATATACACCACATCGATAAACCCTTAGATATTTGTCTGATTATTTTAATGATTAGTTTATATACTGAATATCACATCCCCAGAAGAACAACTCATAAGATATCGTTATTCAATGAAATGCACGTTTAACACCCCCCCCCCCCTCTTTAACACCTCTTTAAAACCCGAATAAACAAAAATCATTCCTTAGTTGACGTTTTCGACATACAGCGAACATATTCCCAAAATTTCATGTTTCTAACTTTAATAGTTTTCGCTGAGCGTGATGAGTGAGTGAGTCAGACAGGACATTTTCTTTCAATTCTTTTTACCAGAATTTCACCCCTCCCCATGGGCCCCTTAAATTGGATTGATGAAAAAACACTTGAACACCTATTAACTTATTTTTTAAGCTGTCTTTTTCCCCTGAGTTTGATGAGTGAGTGAGTTAGTCAGTCAGTTAGGACACTTTCTCTCCTTTTTTCCCCCAGAATTTCACCCCACCCCATTGTCCCCTTAAATTAATTTATGAAAAAACGGCGGAACACCGATTTACTTATTTTTTAAGCTGATTTGTTTTCACTGAGTTTCAAATTTATCGCATATGTCGTTTAAGAGATAGGCCTACACGCTTCGTTAGGAATCCTTCAACCCCCACTTTTCACCCCTTTCACCTCATAATAATACACCACATAGAAAAATCCTTAGACACATGTCTAATATGTTTATGATTAGTTTATATGCCGAGTATCACATCCACAAATGAAACCACTCGTGAGATATTGATATTCAATGAAATGCAGGTTTAACCCCCTTAAGACCCCTTTAGAACCTGAATATTCAAAAATCCTCCCTTAGTGTATGGGTTTGACATACAACGAACATATCCCGAAAATACCATGTTTCCAACTTCAATATTTTTGGCTGGGCGATGATAGTGTGTGAGTGAGTCAGGACATTTTCTTTCATTTTTTTTTTCTTGAGAATTTCACCCCTCCCGATGAACCCCTTAAATTTGATTTATCAAAAAAACTGTCGAACACATATTTACTTATTTTTAAGCAGTTTTCCCCCTGAGTTTGAAGAGCGAGTGAGTCAATCGGTTAGGACACTTTCTTCCCTGTTTATTCCCCCAGAATTTCACCCCTCCCCATGGGCCCCTTAAATTGGATTTATGAAAAAACGGTCAAACACCTATTTACTTATTTTTATGCTGATTTATTTCCGCTGAGTTTCAAACTCCTCGCCTATGTCGTTTAAGAGATACAGGCTCCGTTAGGAATCTTTCAACCCCCACTTTTCACCCCCTTTCACCTCATAATATACACCACATCGAAAAACCCTCAGACACATGTCTTCTTATTTTTAATGATGAGTTTATATGCCGAATATCACATCCCCCAATGGAACCAATAGGGAGATATTGCTATTCAATGAAATGCAGGTCTACCCCCTTAACACATCTTTAGAACCTGAATATCCAAAAATTCTTTCTTAGTGGGCGTTTGCGGCCCTTGAGGAAGTTGCATACCAAATTTCATTCTAACCCGTTGGGTGGTTTCTGAGATTTCGTGATGAATGTGTGAGTGAGTGAGTGAGTGAGTGGTATTTGACAAATATCTAGTAGATAGTGTCAAGTCTTTGTTATGCTATACTCGGTTGACAGTGCTGTGTGAGCAGTTGAGTAACTAACGGGATTTCAAGTAAAGCTCCTCATTTTCTATACCGGTAGTGCAGAGCGCAACTGGCATCCAGACGGCCGTGTCTCGACTTGAGCTATGTTGCCATGGAAACTATCTTCCTTGCCATTCCTTCATGAGTATATTTTATGAATTTATTAGCCTTTGCTAGAGTGCAAAAGGGCCTAAATCAGAAGAATGAGAAAGATTATCGAAAATGCATGTAGGCAGCGGTTCTTTCTGGGTCCTAAACTATGTGTATGCAAAATTTGGTTGAGATTGGTGGAACGGTGTAGATTTGTATACGGAACCAACCCACCCACATACATACATACATACAGACTTTCACTTTTATATATAAGATATCTATCATCTCCATTACCTTGGCAATAATTGTTATAATCTTAGCTTCAATACTTTCAAAAAAATCTATTAATGACCGAGAGAAAAATTCACCCTTCGAATGCGGCTTCGACCCTAAAAGCTCAGCACGTCTACCCTTTCCTCTCCGATTTTTTTTATCGCTGTTATTTTCTTAATTTTTGATGTAGAAATTGCCCTTCTATTACCTGTATCTATCATTATACAGACATCAGACATTATATCATGAACTTTAGTCAGAATATTTTTCTTATTTATTCTCCTAGTCGGATTATTCCATGAATGAAATCAAGGTGCTTTAGAATGAGCTTATTAACTTCATAGGGTTGTAGTTAAGTATAACATTTGATTTGCACTCAAAAAGTATTGAAATTCAATCTTCCTTAAGTAAGAAGCGATATTTTTCAGTCAATTTCGACTTGATCTTAGATGATTTCATCCTTATTTGTGTACTTATTTTAGTATTAATTGAAACCAAAGAAGCGGTATATTACAGTGAATAATATTAGTGAAATTTATTTCCAATTAAGCCGAAATGAGAGGATCAAATTAAAGCTGCTAACTTTTTATTTAAATGGTTTAACTCCATTAACATTTCTATTTATATAGTTAAAAAAACAATACATTTTCATTGTATAAATAATAAATTATTATTTATAAATATTTAAAAATTAAATAATTTCCCCTGACATCTTCAGTGTCATGCTCTACATATAAGCTATTTAAATATAATAATAACATTAATAAAATAATAAATCACAAAACAAAACTAATTAAATATATCTTAATTCTATTATTCTGCCACCACTGAATAGCCCCAGAGTATTTAACAGAAGTATTATAAATTATTTGACCCCCTCAATCCTCACTTCAACCTTGGTCAAAAGACTTATACACATAGCTCCCTAACTTCAAAGGAAGAAAATTAACTCCATAAGTAGATACAAAAGGCATAAATCATATTGATCCAATAAAACAAGATATCAAATAAAACTTTAATGACTGTAAATTATGAGATAAAGAAAATTTTGATAATTCATTACCTATTCATCCTCCTAGCAAACTAACCATTAAAGCTAAAGTCTTTAATCAAAATGGTAAACAAATTATAGATGGAGAAGGAAAAATCACTCATCTCAATATACAACCACCTACAACCGCTATAATTATTAAAGTTAATATACCCTTTTGTATAATTCATCTTTCATCAGCTCATTCTAAGATGTCAGGGGAAATTATTTAATTTTTAAATATTTATAAATAATAATTTATTATTTATACAATGAAAATATATTGTGATGAAGATGAATTAAAATCTCCTCTTATTGAATAATAAACTAATCGTAAGGAATAACAAACAGTTAATCCTGTAGAAAAAAATATAGAAAAAATCTGAAAATATTTAAATAAGTTTAAGAAACAATTTCTAAAATTAAATCCTTTGAATAAAATCCTGCCAAAAAAGGCATCCCACATAATGCTAAATTTGAAACATTAAAACAAATAACTGTTAAAGGCATTTGTGTACATAATCTACCCATAAACCGAATATCTTGAGAATTTTTCATATTATGAATTACAGAACCTGCACACATAAATAATAATGCCTTAAATAACGCGTGTGTTAACAGATGAAAAAAATGCTAATTTAGGGACTCCAATAGCCAAGATTCTTATTATTAACCCCAATTGTCTTAATGTAGAAAGAGCGATAATTTTTTTCAAATCATATTCAAAATTAGCCCCTAATCCTGCCATAAACATTGTTAAACCGGCAATCAATAGTAATCCCCTACATAATCTATTATCAACAATAACAGTATTAAATCGAATTAATAAACAAAGCCCCGCAGTTACCAAAGTTGAAGAATGAACTAAAGCTGAAACAGGCGTAGGAGCTGCTATAGCTGCTGGTAATCAAGAGGAAAAAGGAATCTGAGCTCTCTTTGTTATAGCCGCCAAAATTACTAACGCAGTAATAATGTATATAATTCTGGAATTCTTCATCACATCTAAGTAATAAATATAGTTTCATCTCCCGAAATTTAATATTCAAGCAATAGCTATTAATAATGCTACATCACCAATACGATTAGATAAAGCTGTTAATATCCCAGCTCTATAAGATTTCACATTTTGATAATAAATCACCAAACAATATGAAACCAAGCCTAATCCATCCCATACTAAAAGAATTCTAATCAAATTAGGACTAATAATTAAAAACAATATAGATAAGACGAATATCAACACCAAAATAATAAATCGATTAATCACCAAATCCCCGTGTATATACTCCTCACTGTAAAAAATTACCAGTGAAGAAATAAATAAAACAAACCCTATACATAATAAAGACATTCAATCAAATAAAAAAGTTATAATCAAAGAAGATTTGTTTAAATTAAAAATTTCCCATTCAATAAAAATAACTAAATCATTTATAATAAAATAAAACCCTATTATTACCAGAAAAATTGTCATAAAAAACAAAAATAGAAAAGAGACAATGCAAACTGATACTGATCATAAAATGATTTAAGGTAAATTCATTACTTCATTGACACCACAAATCAATATTTTTATTTAAACTACTTAAATACAACCATAAAATACATAAATCACCCTTTAAAATTAAAATATTTAAAGGTTCAATGCAACATTAATAGTAAATACTCTCGGGTATACCCTATAGAACAAGAATAAATACCAGAATAAATTATACCGTGTTGTCTGTAAGAATATAAATATAAAGAATAAGCCGCTCTAAAAAAGAAATTAATATTAATATAACTATCGAAATCCAAGATCATATTACTAGTCTATTTAATAACCCAATCTCTCCTATTAAATTTAACGACGGAGGAGCTGCTATATTAGAAGATCTCTATAAAAATCATCATAATGTTATAGAAGGTATAAAATTCATTATACCCTTATTAATTAATAAACTTCGTCTTCCTAATCGTTCATAAGAAATATTAGCTAAAGCGAATAACCCTAATGAATATAACCCGTGAGCGATTATTAATGTATATGTTCTTATAAGTCCCCAATCTGTTAATGTTATTATACCTCCTAAAGCTATCCCTATATGAACAACAGATGAATATGCAATTAAAGCCTTCAAATCAACCTGACGTAAACAAACCAAACTCATTAAAAACCCACCAACTAAACTAATTCTAATCCAAATTACATTGTAGGTAAATCCAAGCTTGATTAATATTGAATAAACTCGCAATAACCCATACCCCCCTAATTTCAATAATACACCTGCTAAAATTATGGATCCTGAAACTGGGGCTTCAACATGCGCCTTAGGCAATCATAAATGTACTATAAATATAGGTATTTTAACCAAAAATGCTAAAATTAATCTTATATAAAATAATATTCTTGATAATCTAATATTATTTAAAAGACCAATATATAATCTACCATAAAATCCATAAATATTAAATAAACTTACTAATAAAGGTAAAGAAGCTAATAAAGTATAAAATAAAAAATATACCCCTGCCAGTAATGGTTCCGGTTGATACCCTCATCCCAAAGTTAAAAACAAAGTTGGAATCAATCTAGCCTCAAAGAACAAGTAAAAGGAAAATAATCTTATTCTTCTAAAAGTGCAACATAACAATAACAATAAAAAAATTACAAAAAAAGGAAAAAAGAATTAAAATACCTATAATGACAAACACTTTCTCTAGCTGTAATTATTAATGAACAAATTCAAAATCTTAATAAAATTAAGCCGTATGACAAAATATCCACCCCAAAGATATAGCTCAAATTACAAAAAATCTATTAATTTAATATATCTTATTATAAACAAGTAGTTCCGTGAAGAACTATACAGCCTATTTTCATATATCCTACTTATGTTAATTGCCACTATCAACATACACAATTTCAGTTTGATTGCTGTAATAGACTCGTAGATATTGAGAACCGACTAAATATGTCGGAT
Organism: Meconema thalassinum; assembly: GCA_946902985.2. Lineage (NCBI taxonomy): Eukaryota > Metazoa > Arthropoda > Insecta > Orthoptera > Tettigoniidae > Meconema > Meconema thalassinum. The sequence goes on from OX336395.1 coordinate 183,370,084, forward strand.
GGTCGCCATGTTGGATTTTATATATGTGGGTCCTAGAGTTATGTACTGTTACATGCAGATTATTGTGAACGTGTAGTATTCAAACTTCAATCGCATAATTAGGACACAAGAAAAAACAAGGAGATTTAAAAAATTTTCACAGCTGCCATCGTGAGGTTATGGAAACAATTGAAATAAATTATATGCCAGTGGATTAACATTCGGATAGAGATTTACTGTACCAAGTTTCACTGCACGCGGACGGTTAAATTGCGAGAAACGTCCATGTGAATATTTATAATTCGCGTCACCGCCATGTTGGATTTGTGATCACCAGGTTATTTAAAGTCCTATAGGTGAACTTAAGTTCATAGCCCCTATGAACATTACAAAATGCAGTTTGATTGCTAAAATAAATTCGTAGATATTCAGTATCGTCTAAATATTTCGGATGGTCGCCATGTTGAATTGTTAAATGTATAGGCCATAGAGTCATGTACCATTAAAGGAAAATTATTGCGTAGGTTCATTATTCAAACTTTCACTTTGATCGCATGACTACATCACAAGAAATAAAAACTTAATTTTAAAATTCGCACTGCCGCCATCTTGAGGTTATGTAAACAATTGAACTAAATTAGATACCAGTGGATTACAATGTGTATAAATATTTCCTGTACCAGGTTTCAGTGCGCTTGGAACATTAAATCGCGAGAAAGGTCTATTTAAAATGTTCAAATTCGCTTGGCCGCCATGTTCGTTTTGTAGTTAACCGGTTTTTGAAAATCTTATAGATGGACTTCCAGTAGTGCCCTTTATCTCCGTACAAAATTTTAGGGAGATACCGCTAATAGTTTCAGAGATATAGAATGCCGGTGAAATATTTCGCACATCCGCCAGCTTGTGATTATGTAAACAATTGAACAAAGTTTGATGTCGGTGCATTACAATGTATATAAACATATACTGTACCAAGTTTCATTGCGTTTGATTGGTCAAATCGCGAGAAACGACTATTTAAAAGTCGCAAATTCGCTTGGCCGCCATGTTGGTTTTGTAGTTACCAGGTTTTCAAAAGTCACATAAGTGAAGTTATAGTAGTTCCTTCTATCACCATAGAAAATGTCAGGGTAATATCGGTAATAGTTTCGGAGATATTGAATGCTGGTTAAATATTTCGCACAGCCACCATGTTGGATTGGTGAGTCGTAACAAAATTTGAAGGGCACGGTCGAGGTCGCCGGGAATAGTGCTATGAACTTTCCGAGTTTCACTGAAATCGCCCCCGCCGTTTAGATTTTATTAGGGGGGAACACACACACGAATCACACACACACACACACACACACGCACACACACACGGACAAAAGGTGATCTCATAAGCCTATTTTTTCAAAATTGAAAATAGGCTAAAAATAAAGTTATCAAATATAACAGACTTTGTACCAATCATCAAAACTTATTTAAAAAACTAAGAGGGATTAAAAAAACAAGTATAAAAATAAATTTTAGCATTGTAAAATTCTAAATGTTTGAAAAAAAAACATTCCCATGAGTTCGAACCATCGAAACTAAAATAGAAAGTCCCAAAGCCCCTTCACATACTGAAAATGTCAAAAATACTATTCTAAAAAATAAGTCAAAAGCATATATATTTAAAAATATAAATAATATTAAAAATAATCTTAAAACTACAAATTCTAATCTTAATAGCGTTGCCAATAAATGCTTCCGATTAGAACAAAACACCCATACACCTCTTAAAAAGACCAAGATTACTACAATTCAATAAATAAGTATTACCATTGTTTTAGTGCGGCTATGGCGTTCACTGTCACTCGTCGGTCCTGGGTAATGAGTGCATCAACCAGCTGGACATTGTCATCGGTAATGCAGAGGGGTGCCCCAGAGCGGGCATCATCGGTTAACGACACCCGTCCTTCCCTGAAGCGCTTGCGCCACGCGTTGACACTTGAAAGGGACATGCAGTGTTCGCCGTACACTTGTGACATTCGGCGATGAATGACCGTTCCCCCTACTCCTTCCACTGTCAGAAACCGAACAACACCTCTTTCCTCTTCGTTTGACGCCTCCACGTCACTGTTTGCAATGCCACTGGCAGCGTTGGACGATTGATGCATACTGCTGCTCGCTTTGTATCGTCACGTGACGTGCACGCGTGCCCTCTAGCGACGGGCTGTGACCTTCCACGCTCTGGTCGGGACCACACCTCGTTACACACGCCACGATTAGCCGATGTAGTCACCGGTTTGCGCATTCCAGCTTCCGGCTCGTTACTTTTTGAACGCACCTTATAGTTCGTTATTTTCTTCATCCTTCAAAACTAACCACACACACAAACTAACAACCTACCCCGCCTCCAAACACTAGCCAACGTGATTATAAGGGCAGAACTTCCTTTTCACGATTGTTAGAGTATGTTACTTACTTTTGCCTAAACAAGTAAATTTCTTCGAATAAGGCAACAATTACACAAAACTATTGTCGAGCAGAACATAAATGGCCTATTGTTTCGATTATGCGCTGAGTGCCGACTTGTCGACCAAAAGAAACTGATTATACAGGGTGAACAAAAAATGTCGCACTTGGAGGTCGGCATGCGATTCCTCATCCAATTGCAAGGCAAAAGTTTCAATAGCAAAATCGGATTGGGTGCCTTTTGAAAACACAAGTATGAAAACGAGAATCTGGCAACACTGTCACATCCTGCAGTGCATCGGAATGTTCAGAGCTCCAGCAGAGCGCCGAGTTCCTGCGACATGCAGTCAGGGGGGTGCCAATGCGGGTGGTCCTCTGCCTAGCCGCTCTTGGGTCACGTGAAGCCGTGACGTAGGTAGTATGGCAAGTGTCGTGGTAGATACAAGCTAGCCACAGTGAATGTCAGTAGCCGTAGCGAAACAAGTGCTTTATTTCTTGTGTGTGACCTTTGTCTTGTTCCTAGTTTCATTTACGTGTTTTATAGGTGGTATATTGTGTATTGAATGTACTTCCCTTCAGTATGTACAATCGTCTGTGCACTAGTTGAAGCAGAATAAACTCATGTACGTTCCCTTACAATGGAATGTGTGCTATTGCCAAATGCCGGAACTATTAGAGGAAATCAAAAGACAACATTGATATTGTGTATAATTGCTTCCCAAGAGATACAACTCTTGTGAAAGCTTGGCTGGCAAAATGTAAACGAGGGGATAAAGTAAATATATCCTAGTCAATGCAAAAGTTTGCTCCGTCCATTTTACGAGCGATGTTTACTATTGTGATTTAGAGTATGAATTATTGGACCTGCCACTAAGGAATAAAAGACGTCTCACGACGGATGCTGTGCCATCTCTTCATCTTCTCTTCGCCAGTGTTCAAGAGCCCTACTCGGACATTAAGAACAGCCCTGATAATTAGAATGACGGGTCTACACCGCCCTTTCAGATAAGAATAAAAATGAAGATTAGCATGCAAATCTTTTCAACTCCTGAGCGTGTAGTGTAGGTCGTTATTTCTCAAGTCAGTATATACATATTATTCTACGAGTTCTGAAATCAGTGGCGTAGCAAAACAACGTAATTCAGATGAGGATTGGGAAGGAGGCGGCCGTGGCCTTAATTAATTTGGGAACCATCCCGGCATTCACCTGGAGTAGAAGTGGGGAACCACGGAAGACCACTTCCGGGATGGCTGAGGTGGAAATCGAACCTTCCTCTTCTCAGTTTTGCCTTACGAGGTGCAGTGTACCCCGTTTCAGCCGCCAGACCAGAATTTAATTTCTTGGTAGAGCCGGGAATCGAACCCGGGCCTCCGCGGTAACAGCCAAGAGTGCTAGCCATTTCGCGAAGAGACGGTTCAAAATAATAGGGGGTCCCAATTGTAGGTTGAAATTATATAAATTAATACCTGCTTTTCCAACACTGTTGTTGTTGTTGTTGTTGTTGTTTTCCAACAACAACAACAACAACAACAAAGTGAATTATTAGCAGTCATATGAACCCAGAATTTTGGTTTCATTGACCAATTCGGCAATAGCAACAAACTATAGGGGTGGATGACCTCGATGTTCCACTTTTTAAAACAATCACCACGACCAACAACAAAATAAATATAAATGAGCTGCAATTATTTCAATTGGAGGGATCGTAGGAAATGTTTGAGGTATTCTTTAGTTTACAATCAATCAATGCTTTTTAAGTAGGTTAGACAAGTGTAACAACATCTCTCACTTTACTGGTCATTAATTTTTTAAAGTACCTGAGTCGTAATCTATTAAAATACCAAATGTGATATAACTGTGAAAGAAGAATGATAAAACAATAAAGGATAAGAAAAATAAAGGACAGGAGGAAAAGAAATGCCCTCAACCCTAGAACAATGAGGATTGAGGGACTTGGGAGGAAGGAGAGCCATGAAAGTCAGATATGAAAGGAAAAGAGGGGAGGGCCCGCCCCAAGTTAAGACGCGAAAAAGGGGACAAAACGGACCCAGCTCAGGAATCCCTCGGGGTCGCCAACTCCCAAACTCACCAGTTGTGAGTCCTTGAGGATGTAGCATTATCCAGGGTGCACCAGAAGTGGTGGGGCTACATACACCCTGCCCCCTGGAGGGCCTTGAGCAGTAGGCAGGAGATAACATGAAAAGAAAAAGAAGGCTGTCCCCTCGATTAATGAGGTTATCAGGAAAGATGAGACAAGGGCCAATTAAGGCGGGAAGGTGAAAGACTCCCTAGGCTTCGGATACCCTAATACCGTCGGGGTCGAAAGGGAACATGAGTTGACCAAGAGAGGTCGACAGGAAAGAAGACGGAGAGGAGCCCGGCACAAGTAAACGGAAGCAATGCCGGACTCAGCAGGAGTCCCGTGGTCGCCAACCCATGAACATTTTGAGACACATTTTCCAATATTTTCGCGGAAATGAATTGAAAAGTGGTCAACGAATAATACATACGCTTGCATTAGTATTGCAACAGAAGTTCCCGTGCACTAATGAGGATGCTATTCGGCTGTATGTAACAACGAGGACATTATTAGAATGCGCTTCCTCAATGCCCTTAAGTCTCTCAGAGAGGCTGAAAGAAGGTCAGCAAGCAAACGCCTGAAATGGGCGAAATCAGCCTTGTAGAATCCCTGTGTTGGTGATGCCATGTACTTGTGATATTGCATTATATTGTGTATGAATTTCCTTGTGCTGTGTGATTGTCATGTGATATATAAATAATTAAAATAACCTCACGGAAATCTCTCATTCCATATACTGTTCCCAACACTCATTACCTCCCAACTGCTGCTTGACATAGTAGCTACGTCACAGCTGCCAGCCAATTGCCGCGCGCTCCCCGACTTGGCCCAACCTTAGTATTTAAGTAACCTTGACATGCAGTTGGTCACGCTGCATGCAGTTGCAGCGTTGCCAGAGCCTCGTTTCTTAACACGCATTTCCGTTAAACCTATTGGAGGGACTAGGTTTTGCAACATAAACATTTGTCGTGAATTCCGATGAGGAACCGCATGCCGACCTCCAAGAGCGGCATTTTTGTTCACCCTGTATAGATCGATTTAAATCGAGGATTACTCGAAATCTCCTCCAGCTGCTGTGAACAGCGCGTTGACGCCAGCTGATTAATGAACTTTCAAGTCGGAAGTTATATTTGCCGGACTAAATACAAATGTACCAATGTAGCAATGTACAAATGTTTAAGGAGTACCCTTCCCCCCAACCCCCACCCCCCACCCCGTTCGCCCTGGAAATATGCCCTGCAAATACGTAAATATAAAATAAATTTTGCCCAAATAAAGGGATGTCATAGATAAGCAATTTAGGCAGTCCTAGTTAACCAGCACCGCAAGGTGGGTGCAAGAGTATCCTGAGACAAATAGACGCCTGTTGCCTGCTGTGGAAGAAAAACTACTTGTAGGAAGTTCTCAGACTGACGCTTGGATAAGCTTCGACTCTCCCGATCGACGAATAATTACACGAAAATTTACAGAACAATGTTTCCTAAAGCCGAGATATTTTTGCTCTGCGTTGACGTGCTAGCAGCCATTTTTATCATTTTAAATGATCTTGTCGACTTCGTCGTTACGCTGGGGTCTGGCGTTACGTTACGGTGACGGGACGAAATGTACCCAGATGCAATGAGATGTGTGACGTCTTAGTACCGCTTGGTGCATGTGTTCCCCGACAATTTCTACTTCGTTAGTATAAGACGAAAATCCCCGATCCTTGGATGTCACGGGTAATCTCGAGAACCACTGGATGGATTTTGATGCGGTTTTCACCATTCTGTAAAGGGTATCTCGAGGAAGGACTCTGCAGAAAATAATTTATGTATGATCAAAGGAAGCCAAGCAGTAACGATTTCAGTGAAAAAGTCGATAACAAACTTGGCGTCCGTGCGCTTCTTAAGCTTACGCTGGGCAAACCGTTAAAAATATCAATATACTATGAGGGTAAGAATTGGTCAGCATGAAAAGTTCTACAAAAAAGTCCGGGAGAGCATATCTCTATCTTCAATACATCGCCCACTATAAGTGGTTTTAGACGGGATGGAAGGGGCACGTCATCCAGCCATCTACCTCCGCGCGCTTGACCTTGCTTTGCCCTTGGTTTGCACTTGCCATTCGCGACTAAATTTGAAACAAGGTAAAGTATTATAAAGCAAGATAAGTATTATGCAGATAATTTTCTAACATGTCAAGAGTCTTTGGCTTCGAGCGAAGCGAGAAGCCTCCATCCTTTGTAGCATTTTTCAGCATTTGTAGCATTTAAAATGATACAAAATCTAGTCTTTCAGACTGACTGTCACTTTTTACTTCCTGTATTTTAGCTACTATTGTTCAAAACACAAACGCAAACGGATGTCACCTTTCCGTTATGGAACTTAAAGTTTTTATTGCAATTCTACATTGGTGGGGTTTGAGGGGCAGATGACCTCGTAGTTCCACGCCTTAAAACTATAAATAACTAACTAACTATATTGGTGGGGATTTTACGTGTCTTACACACCAGCTCCATGCGACGTTTTTTCAACACTAGTATGCAAGAACACATATGCTTACTTCCACGAAAGCGACTACAATATTTTTGTTAGCTGCGAAGCACTCATCATTTAATTCACGTATGGAACGTGTTTTGCGCAAGTTCAATGTGCGATGCGAAAAACTTATGTCTACTCTATTGGGCGAGTTTGTAACTATGGTTAGCTTGGACAACAAGCAAAACACTCAATTGTACGCTCTTGTGGATAACACCACTTTGGTGGTTCAAGTTGGAACATAGGCGAGTTGTTCCGTGGTGTCGCTGAATCCAATCGATGTGTGGCATCACCGGACGAGTCATTAGGATGGTCTACAATGGATCAGTGGACACTAGAGCACGGCATTACAGCAGTAGCGAATGTACCTATTGACATACATTTCCCACAAGTGTCATGTATGGACACCAAGGTGTCGCTGTAGACGACCGTTGGGGACGAATTTGGTCCACAGAGAACAGTTTGCTCGAAACACTAGTGGATATTAGAACAGCTGCAAAGGCTACTGCATTACATTCTTGAAATGCAGCACATCGTTTTGCGGTTAACCTTTCAACCCAGAGATGCTCCACTTCTGTGTTTTATGACAAGCTTAATATAGCTGCTACAAATGCAGAGGTTTCCTACTGCAAGTTCAAGGAGGTAATTCCCAATACGTCTAACTCTATAAGACTGTTATGCAAAGGCTTGCGTGAGGAGTATTTGCAAAAACATTACTACCTAACAGCCACGTAGCAGTTAGTACTAAAGAATGTGCTCTGTACACTCTGTAAATTTCAACTTTTCAATTTAAATTAATGTATTTTAATCTAAAAATCTAAGTAACATTAAAAATTGCATTTTTTAAATTTTCCGCTACTTTAGGGAGTGTGATACAAACAGTAGGAAGAAACAGTTCTAACATTAAGAGATTATAAGTTACTTGTGAAGGCCAATGAATTAGAAATTAGAAACACATCTTGTCCAAAGTACTCCAGGAGTTCTGTGGATTCACTGCGAGTAAAATGTCGGTGTAACAATATCCAATTCCAATGGGATTACTCCATCGTAATGTTTTATGTAATTTGAAACCACTGAAAGAAAGTTAAGCAGCGTTTGCCAAACAACTTTCAAATCGCTCTCTTTTACTTTCTGCACCATGACATAATGTTGGTTAGGAGAATTGTAATTATTTATTTAAATTTGTACAACACTACGAAGTTTTAACCTATGAAAAGAAAAGTTGTTTACAAGTTCATGGGTGCAACTTGCATATAACTTTTGTCCTTGCTTTCCACAAACAAGTGACTATCACGAGGCAGCTGCGGCACAGTGCTAATAAACGAGTTCCAATTGACAATAGAAATGTCTAGCATAGTTACGTATTGTAAGTGGGGAATATACTGCAGAAAATGTACGTTTCACAAACAGCATTGCTTTTCGGGATGCCGACCCCACAATTAAGGTTACGTTATTGCTCCTTCGTATAGTGGCGCAAACTCTGCTAGCACGTTCAATTTTGTCTTCGTCGCTTAAATACTGCAGTACAGTATACAGGCAAGTAGTGGATGTAGAAGCACTTGTAAGCTGCTTTGCGCTGATTGTTTATGTCTATTCTTGTAACTCAGTATTTCCATTAACTGGTTTAGTGGCTTAATGGAAACTATTATTGATCTTAACAATTTCATTCTAAGCTTAAAGCCTCCACCTGTTGACACAGTAGATTTTACTACAGTGACTCCAAGTGTACTAACAAGCCCTCTTCTAAGGTATAATGTTTACTGGGACCATGTTAGGCACATTACCTCTATTTACAGTGCCAAACCTACACTTTCTACTTGCGTTTGTTATAAGTTTCATTACACCTTTCCAAAACTTAAGTACTTCTACATTGACAGTGAGCAAATCCTGCCTTTACAGGACTATTTTAATTTAGATGGTGCTCCCCCGCACGTGCATGTCATTATAAATAAGCATGAGTTAACTCCGCCCTTCCACTAGTAGCTTGCACTGAGCAGCCCTTTCGCTAGAATCTTCCGCTGATCAGACTGAAACGCGCAGGCCAGTAGAATGGCTGCTTTCGACTGTATAATAGATTTCGAACTTAACCAAGACTTAATTTCATTTATTTCGGAAATTGCTGGACGAAAATGTTTATGGATAGGTAACGCTACCAAGTCAACCTTGATGACTTTTTTACTTCAAAAGCAGCACCGTTGGTGTTCTGTGATCCACTTGGAAATGGACTGCAACTCGTTTGTGGAATTGTCAAGATGGGACTGCAGTATTCTTATGGCTGGGCTTCCAAAGCTCCAGTACTTTATTATGCGTCGTATAATAAGGTACTGGAGCTTTGGAATCCCAGCCATAAGAATGCTGCAGTTTTTCTTGACAATTCCACAAAAGAGTTGCAGTTCATTTCCAAGTGTATCACAGGACACCAACGTTGCTGCTTTTGAAGTAAAAAAGTCATCAAGCAATTCCCGAAATAACTGAAACTGAGTTTTTGTTAAGTTAGAAATCTATTATACAGTCGAAAGCAGCCATTCTACTAGCCTGCGCGTTTCAGTCTGAGCAGCGTAAGATACTAGCGAGGGCTGCTCAGTGCAAGCTACTAGTGGAAGGGCGGAGTTAACTCATGCTTGTTTATAATGTCGTGCATGTGTGGGAGTACGCCAACTAAATTAAAATAGTCCTGTGAAGGCAGATGTTGTTCACTGTCAATGTGCATGCACTTAAGGTTGGAAAAATGTAATGCAACTTAACAAATGCAAGTAGAAAATCTAAGTTTGGTACTGTAAATAGAGGTAATGCGCCTATCACGGTCCCAGTAAACATTATACTTTAGAAGTGTGCTTGTTGGTACACTTGGAGTCACTGTAGTAAAATCGACTGTGTCAACAGGTGGAGGCTTTAAGCTTGGAAGGAAACTGTTAACATCACTAATAGTTTCCGCTAAGCCACTAAACCTGATAATGGACATGCTGAGTTACAAGAATCGACATAAACTACCAGCGCAAAGCAGCTTACAAGTGCTTCTACATCCACCACTTGCCTGTATACTGAAGTATTTAAACGACGAAGAAAAAATTGAACGTGCTTGCAGAGTTTGCGCCACTATACGAAGGAGCAATAATGTAACCATAATTGTGGGGTCGGCATCCCGAAAAGCAATGCTGTATGCGAAACGTACATTTTCTGCAGTATATTCCCCACTTACAATACGTAACTATGCTAGACATTTCTCTTATCAATTGGAACACGTTTATTAGCACTGTGCTGCAGCTGCCTTGTGTTAGTCACTTGTTTGTGGAAAGCAAGGAATATGCAAGCTGCACACCATGAACTTGTAAATAACTTTCCTTTTCCTAAGTTAAAGCTTCGTAGTGTTGTACAAATTTGCATACATAATTGCAATTTTCCTAACCAACCTTATGTGATGATGCAGAAAGTAAAAGTGAGCGATTTGAAAGTTGTTTGCCAAACGCTGCTTAACTTACTTTCAGTGGTTTCAACTTACATATCAAAGTACGTTGGACTAATACTATTAGAATTGGATATCGTTACACAGACATTTTACTCGCAGTGAATACACAACACTCCTGGAGTACTTTGGACAAGGTGTGTTTCTAATTTCCAATTCATTGGCCTTCACAAGTAATCTATAAGCTCTTAATGTTAGAACTGTTTCTTCTTACTGTTTGTATTACGCATCCTAAAGTAGCGGAAAATTAAAAAATGTTAAAAAAATGTTTTATGTTACTTAGTTTTTTAGATTTAAATATATTAATTTAAACTGAAAAGTTGAAATTTACAGAGTGTACAGAGCACACGCTTTAGTACTAACTGCTACGTGGCTGTTAGGTAGTAATGTTTCGGCAAATACTCCTCACGCAAGTCTTTGCTTAAGTCTTATAGAGTTAGACCTATTGGGAATAATTTCTATGAACTTGCAGTAAGAAACCTCTGCATTTATAGCAGCTATATTAAGCATGACATAAAACACATATGTGAACCATATCTGGGTTGGAAGGTTAACCGCATAACGATGTGCTGCATTTCAAGCATTTATTGCAGTAGCCTTTGCAGCTGTTCTAATAGCCACTAGTATTTCGAGCAAACTGTTCTCAGTGGACCAAATGCGTCCCCAACGGTCGTCTACAGCGACACTTTGGTGCCCATACATGACACTTTGTGGGAAATGTATGTCAATACTGTAGTTACATTCGCTACTACTGTAATGCCGTGCTCTAGTGTCCACTGATCCATTGTAGACCATCCTAATGACTCCTCCGGTAACGCCACACATCGATTGGATTCAGCGACACCACGTATTAGCTCACCTATATTCCAACTTGAACCACCAAAGTGGCGTTATCCACAAGAGCGTACATTTACGTGTTACGCTTGTTGTCAAAGCTAACCATAGTTACAAACTCACCCAATAGAGCAGAGACAATTTTGCACATCGCGCATTCCACATGCGCATAACAGGTTCAATGCCTGAATTAAATGAAGTGTGCGTCGCAGCTAGCAAATATTGTAGTCGCTTTAATGGAAGTAAGCATAATTATGTGTTCTTGCATACTAGTGTTGAAGAAACGTCACATGGGGCTGGTGTGTAAGACACGTAGTTGGTTGGTGTGTTCTTAAGTTTAGGGGCTGCGACAACGCGATCATGTAGCCCCGTGTACTTTGGGTCTTTGTAGAATCTGTCTGATAACCGGTGTTAATTGTGATGACTGTATTAGTGTGTGTATCTGTTTTTTTTTAAATTCAAGTAAGGACTGCAGACGATCAATTTTCAAGTAGTTCCTACTTTTGCCACCAAACGCCACCGTCAACGACTACTAGTTCAGAACTTAGCTACCAGACGTCACCGCAGTCGGCTGTTGGCAACGAAAGTAGGAACCTAAGAGCGTTGTTTACATTCTTAACCTATCCAATTTAGCTTCACACAGGTGCAATTAGTGGAAGGCTCTTTAACATGTCATAAATCTATGACATGGGACCGTTGGCTTTACTTCCCCTCCGAAGGAAGGCATACTGAGGGATTTTTAACGTTCTTAAAAAAATCCGACGACTTTGGCCGGATTGGAACCCGCGATCTTGGGCATAGAAGCTCAGCATGCTACCGACTACGCCACCGAAGCCACCAAAAGACACGTAAAATCTCCACCAATATAGCATTGCAATAACAACTTAAATTTCTATAACGGAAAGGTGACATCCGTTTGCGTTTGTGTGTTGAAGCACAGGAAGGAACAAGAAGTTCCTTGATGAACTAAGGAGCCTACTTTATTCAAAATTTTAGATTAATGCCAATGATTTCATCTAGAATAATGACGAAATTAAGTTGGTAAACTGACATTTCTAATTAGTTCGCAGTAACCGATACCTGAAATTGTGTAGCCTAATAGTGCACTACAGTTGGCAGCCCTTGTGACTCTGAATATATTCTTAGATTCATCTCAATAACATTTACAATAACGTAAGTTCGTTGACGCACTTGGTTTATAGGCATAAAATGGCTCATGGAAGATATATTATTTGTTATCAATCAAACAAATAACATTGCATAGACTTGAAACTTTCACACATATTATGTACATATATGTGCATCATTTTGTATATTTTGGATTTAGTGTTTCATTTCTTCAGCTCGTTAGAATTTTGATATTGCTCATGAAATAATAAATCCACCATTTTCAATTCTCAATTTCTTTTTGGTTGTGAAACATCTTTCCGCCTGGTTGCAGGATATTTTAAATGTGTAACAACATTCCACTCGGTTGCTGTATATTTTTGTGTGGGGGTGATTTTGTAAAAAGGGACGAAAGTGGGACGGATATGCAACGGAAACAATGAGCGCGCACGGTGGTGGAGATTGGTACAACGACGAACTGTCGGCCATGTGGCTATGTGGAATGTAAATCGCATACGGTTTACCTCAAGGTTTGGAGGCCCCATTACAGATATTCCTACAATAAATCATCTTCAAACTGTCGTTCTTTGGTGTGAAAATATCATTAAATCATATTTGCTGAAAACAATTATGATTTGTTAAATCTTTCTACTTTTGCTGTGTTCTTATTTAAAGCAAGCACTCGAGGTACTGTCGGCCAAAATACAGCACTATGTGTAATGTATATAGCATACGGTTTAATTCAAGGTTCGGAGGCCCCATTAAAGAAATTCCTACAATAAATCATCTTCAAGTTGTCGTTCTTTGTCGTGAAGATATGCATTATATCATATTTGCTGAAAGAATTTGGCACAGTAGTTTTACAAGTCCCGTGCTGTGGCAGAGATTGGTACAACGACGTACTGATGGCCATGTGACTCTGTGGAATGTAAATCGCATACGGTTTACCTCAAGGTTTGGAGGCCCCATTACAGATATTCCTACAAGAAATCATCTTCAAACTGTCGTTCATTGGTGTAAAAATATTCATTATATCATATTTGCTGAAAACAATTATGATTTATTAAATCTTACTACTTTTGCTGTATTCTAAGCACTCGAGGTACTGTCGGCAAAAATACAGCACTATTATAATTATCATATTTGCTAAAAGGATTTGTAACTGGAGTTTTACAAGCAGTTATTGCAGAAATAATAGTAATGAGAACTTACCGTTGGTAATAACACGAAAGAATCCTTCATGTTTGCTGGCACAAGGTAGCACTATGAGTTCATTCTTAAAACAAGAAGTTCCGTGACGAACTAAAGAGAATACTTTTCTTAAAATTAAGATTCATGCCAATGATTAATCTATATGGACCTATCTAGATTAATGACGACATTAAGTTGGTAATTTCGAAATTTCTAATTAGTTCGAAATATACCTGGTATAATGTAGCCTAATAGAACACTACATTTGGCAGCCCTGGTACTGAATATATTCTTAGTTCCATCTCTTAAGGTTCAGAATACAAAATTTGGTTGAAGTCCATTGGATGTTACAGACATTGGATGTATCAGCGCGCGTAAAATCATGTTGGCAACAATGTCATCCATGTGCTGATCAGAAATATTATGATCCATTGTTGTGCCAATTTTGGATGAAATCCATTTGTTAGTATAGAAGTTACATGTATTTTAAAATTGGACCAATCGGCAGGCATAGAATCATGTTGGGAGCACTGACATATATTAGTAACTCCAAATTAATCTAGAATGACAGGTACTATACGTGTGCAAAGTTAGGAGCTATTGGCTTGCCTACTTTCTGATATATTGATATTAGGATTTAAAAAATAGAGACAGCATTTATTAACAGTTGGCAGCCCTGGTTGCTCTTAGTAATACGCATAGTCATATCTGCTATGGTACACATAGCACATACAAAATTTGGTTGAAATCCAACAGATAGTATAGAAGTTACATGTAGCCTATTTAAAAATTGGTCCTATCAGCGGGCTTAGAATAATGTTGTAGCACTGACGTATATTAGTTACTCTAAATTAATCTAGAATTTCAGGTACCATACATGTGCATAGTTTAAACCTGTCGGCTTGTATACTTTCTGATATATTGGTATTTGGACAACTAAATAGAGAGAGCATTTATTAACAGTTGGTAGCCCTGGTGGTTCTTAAGAATACGCTCAGTCATATATGTTTATGTACACATATTATATATGAAATTCGGTTAGAATCCAATTGAAAGTGTAGAAGTTATATTTATAATCATTTTGGCAACACTGCCATGTATGGCCTCCTGGAAATTAAGCTGCAATATTATTATCTATACGTGTGCCAATTTTGAAATCGCTCCCATTCATACCTTCCATGATATCCAACATGGAGCTCAAATTTTAATTGCGATTTTTCAGCAGTTGGTAGCACTGACATCATTTTCAAATATGGCCCAGAGATATTCAGGTATAGATCTTTACTCCTACCAAATTTTGTTTCGATTGCTCGAGTCGTTTAGTATTTGATATGGGGGGACACACACACAGCCAGACAGACACAGGGACAGACAGACAGACAGACACACATTTGCCCCATCTCATAAGTCTACTTTTTCCTCATTTTTGCAAAATGTGAAAAGTAGGCTATTAACATCTACAATTGACAAACTACATGGATCACACAACAAGACTCAACTAAATTTAACTTCGTGAATCAAGAACTATAAGATATATTAAGTAACAATCAACAGCTTCAAATCAAATACGGATATAAGACTTCGATATAAACCATTCCAACGGACTTTAACAGGACCACTACATGGTACAGTTAATTTAAGATTACTTGGAAATTATTATTAAAGAAACGCGCAAAAGTTGTGCATTTAGCATACAAATACATTTACACAACATTAACTTTGTTTCAGTCTTAAGGTTCTAGGCAAGTCTCGATTATTGACTTGGATAGTTTTTTGCATGTTGTAATGTGGTACCGATCACATGGGCGTTCACAAAGATCACATACACTTGCTTCGTTCGGCTCGTGATGGTTCTTCACTTTGCACACTCCGTGGTGGTATCCGTGCGTTGCCAAAGGGTTCACGAAATGGCGCAGGTCTTAGTTGGTTGACATCCATGATCTATTTACCATGGCCTCCGTTGCATAGAAGTCAGGCCATATCTCTTTTTACCTTTGCCTTCTTATTTCTACTTGTTTTTTCCAGTTCTTAGTAAAAGGTAGATTATATTTAGTCCTGAGATCTTCCATCAAAAAGGTTTCTCTTGCTAGGACATAGACGAGTCGTGAGCGGGTGTATTTGGATATTGCTAGGGCGGACTTCAGGAACCGAGCTTTGACGGCCTCCATGATAGGTCTTTCATTCCTAATTTTTCTCAGGTTATTTCTATTCCATACGTTAGGATGGGTACGATTTCTGCATCGAATAGTTTCATGACAGTTTTTAGGGATACTAGGTAGTAATGGTATATCAAATATTGCCTTCGTGGCTGCTTATGTTCTTGTTTTAGTGTGAATCCTAATGGATCTTACGGTTGTCTGGGGGGTCATGCCCAAGTATTTGTAGGCGTTAGCCGATTGAAGTGGTTCGTTCCTGTAATAAACCTTGCCATGCGGGTCCTCTAGGAAATTGTGATACAGAAATGTTTATATTGAACAATACTTCTATTTTTGCTGTTTCGATTTGAGTACTTGAATATATCTCTTAATTTAAATTGTAAGGACGTCCATTTCAAAATGTATGTTAATTTATATCGTAATTCTGTAATTAATACACCTAAAGTAATATTAGTATAACTAACAATCTGAAGGGCCGAAAACATTTTTCTATAAAGAAGTAAACATTCAAGCGAATTTAATTAGTTTGTCAATTTTATTTTACACGTGTCTTCTACTTAAAAACGAATTGTCATGCATTGCACTCCCGTAGTTTTGACACCAATCCATAACAATCAGATGAACATACAAAAATTTAACTGAGGGTACGTTTGTTCATTTTACACCTCATCTGGGATAAATACCAAGGAAATTTCAAAATGTTTAAAGAGAAAGCTTAGCAAAGAAATTCGTACGTAAAATATTCTCATAATGAATTTTAATTGTCAGTGTGTCTAAAGAGTAAGATTGTTCCTTTCGGCTGTTAGGGGCAAATGACCTCGTAGTTCCGCCTCTTAAAACAACAATAACTACTGCTACTACTACTTCGACTGTCCATAAGGAATTCAGTGGATTATCGATATTAATGTATTATATTTTCAACATCCCAAAGAACACAATATCTAGGACAAATATTGACTTATATATAATTAATTTCATATCAATCCATTAACATTTTGAGGTTTGAAGCCATTTTTCAGTGTTGCCTTATTAAACTAAAGTTTGGTGCTTTTCAGTCGGTCAACACGAATGTACCCAAAAGAGTTGGGTTATACCCTAATCCTGAAAAAAAGAAAACATGAAATTTTAAATACACTAGGATGACCAGTTTCGATCGTCAAGCGATCATCAGCAGATCTGTTACACATAGGCTGAAAAATCTATGTTTGAAAATACAGGTGAAATTTGTACAATATATACAATTATTTAGTTGCAGTGGAGCCTCCGTGGCTTAGGCGGCAGCACGCCGGCCTCTCACCGCTGGGACCGTGGTTCAAATCCCGGTCACTCCATGTGAGATCTGTGCTGGACAAAACGGAGGCAGACAGGTTTTTCTCCGGGTACTCTGGTTTTCCCTGTCAAAATTTCATTCCAGCAACACTCTCCACTATCATTTCATTTCATCTGTCATTCATTTAATCATTGCCCTAGAGGAGTGCGTCAGGCCTCGGCAGCCGGCACAGTTCATATCCTCGCCGCTAGATGGGGGCTTCATTCATTCCATTCCTGACCCGGTCGGAGACTGGAAGCAGGCAGTGGATTTTTTTCATTTAGTTGCAGTATTGGTATTGAAACTTGTCAGTGTATGCTAGTTGTAGTATATATGATGTTAGGTGAAATGCTAAAATGGTGATAGAAATCCGGAATTTATCTGTTTGGAGTGACTATATGGTTGTAAAAGTCAACTCTGGTCGTACTGTACAGTGTAGGCTATCACTTATCTGGTTGGATGTCTTCCGCGCTGGAGAGCAGTGTCAACTTCACTCTTTCACCAGTGACTGTCGACTGAATTGGAATGTTATCACTGAGCTGGTTTTTCCTTCCCCCCACCCCGTGTTCCTATGTGTTGTCTATAGTCAATGTATGTGTAATTGTGACGTGTTGCCAAATCTAGATAAGATGTATGTTATTGAATTCAGGAAGGACTTCAACTATTAAAGACCGTGAATGCCTGATTCAGATAACATTTACGTTAAAAAAATCCCCCCCCCCCCCCCCCCTTTCTTTTTCTAGCTTGGCGGTATCGCTAAGTCGTGTCTTGTTTCCGACAGGATGTGTCTTTTAGTAGAGTGAAGAGGGGTGAGCTCTCCATAAAAGTGTGGTCATTTAGATTGTTGGGGTTATTTCTTTTGGCTAGGTGTATCTCGAAGCACATGTGTTCGCATACGGCTGAATGTGTTCCGTATCTTAACGCATTCCTATGTTCATTGTAACGCATATCTACTCGTCTTCCACTCTGTCCGATGTAATTAGCTTGACAACCAGTATCTTGGCACGTAATAGAATATACCCCTGACTTTGAATACGGGTCATGTTTATTTAGATTAATATTTTGCAGGTGCCTACCGGTTGTGTTGTTCGTTGTGAATGCTATTTTTATGCCTTGCTTTTTGAATAGATTAGTGATTTTACATGTGTTCGCATTCACATAGTTGAAGCACGCGTATTTTTTCTCATTACTGTCCGGTTTCGGAATAGTTTTATCTTTATTTTTATATTTAGCCTACTTTTCAAATTTTGCAAAAATGAAGAAAATGTAGACTTATGAGATCGATGCGGGAAAATGTATGTCTGTCTGTCTGTGTGTGTGCCTGCCCCCCCCCCCCTCCCTCCTCCACCCCCCCCCCCCTCCCCTCTATCAAATCCTAAACGGCTGCAGCAATCAAAACCAAATTTGGTATGCGTAAAATCTATACCTGAATATCTCAAGCCCATATTTGAAAACGATGTCAGTGCTACCAACTGCTGAAAAATCGGACTTGAAATTTGAGCTCCATGTTGGATGTCTTAGAAGGTATGCATGGGAGCTATTCCAAAATTGGCACACATATAGATATAATCTTCCAGTTTAATTTCCAGGAGGCCGTACTTGGCAGTGTTGCCAAACTGATTCTAAGTCTGCTGATAGGTTCAATGTTTAAATGCATATAACTTCTACGCTATCAATTGGATTTAAACCAAATTTCGTATGTAATATGTGTACATAAAGAGATACGACTGAGCGTATTCTTAAGAGCCACCAGGACTGCCAACTGTTAATAAATGTCTCTCTATATTTTAAATCCAAATACCAATATATCAGAAAGTATACAAGCCAACAGCTTTATACTATGGATACGTATAGTACCTAACATTCTAGATTAATTTGGAGTAACTAATATACGTCAGTGCTACCAACATGATTCTAAGCCTGCTGATGGGACCTATTTTAAAACACATGTAACTTCTATACTATCTATTGGATTTCAACCAAATTTCGTATGTGCTGTGTGTACGGTAACAGATATGATTATCCGTGTTCTTAAGAGCAACCAGGGCTGCCAACTGTTAATAAATGCTGTCTCTATTTCTTGCCCTAATATCAATATATTGTATTAGAAAGTATGCAAGCCAATAGCTTTTAACTTTGCACACGTAAAGTACCTGCCATTATAGATTAATTTGGAGTAACTAATATAGGTCAGTGCTACCAACTAGATTCTAAGCCTGCTGATAGGTCCAATTTTAAAATACATGTAACTTCTATACTAACAAATGGATTTCATCCAAAATTGGCACAACAATAGATCATAATATTTCAGATTATTTCTGACCAACACATACATGACATTGTTGCCAACATGATTTTACGCGCGCTGATAGATCCAATATCTAACTGCATGTAACGTCCGTGCTATCCATTGGACTTCAACCAAATTTTGTATTCTGTACCTTAAGAGATGGAACTAAGAATATATTCAGTCACCAGGGCTGCCAACTGTAGTTCTCTATTAGGCTACATTATGCCAGATATACAGTATTTCGAACTAATTAGAAATGTCGATATTACCAACTTAATTTCGTCATTATTCTAGGTAGGTCGATATAGATTGTCATGAATCTTAAATTTTAAGAAAAGTAGGCTCTTTAGTTCGTCATGGAATTTCTTGTTTTTTTTTCTCTCATGTAATATCATGTAATTTTTTTCAGGATTAGGGTATAACCCAACTCGTTTGGGTACATTCGTGTTTGCCGACTGAAAAGCACCAAACTTTAGTCAATCCATTAATTAGTGTTTGAATGTTTATTATTAACTAAGCATTTTGATAAATTGTATTATCTCCTCATTACGAGTACCCACCTGCCATTTGTCCCATCTATTTGACCCAGCAATATTTGTGCTACCCTCATATCAGTTACCACCAGCTTATGTATGAGATATCCTAAATCAGTTCCATAGAGCAGTGTCTGTCTATGTACTGTGTGACGTAGGGAGAGTTTCGTAGCTTCACTTTCTTGCAGAAAACAGTAGATCTCAACTGGAAACTTACTGTCTTATGTCACATGTCCCGTAACATGTACAGTACATGTATTTAAAGGGATCATTGATTAGAATATCGTTCTAAAAATAAAATACCAGTGCAGTGATTTGAGTAGGAATAAAAGTTACATATATTTTTCGATAGAACATTTGATTGAGTCACTAAAATTTAATCTAGTGAAATATTTACAACTAATATTTTCTCTTTCAGTCGGCCAACATAAAATAACTCCAATTACTGGAATATCTGAAAGGAAAAATTAAATAAATAAATAAATTACATGTCATTAAGCTGTTTATTGTTAGAGACTATTGAAGGAGAATAATAATAAGAAAACTAAGGGATGATATGTTTCTTCTTCTTCTTCTTCTTGTCCTTCTCCTTTTTTAATTTATTGGGTTTATTCTATACAATCAGAGATTTCCAAACTGGGCGAATTCGCCCAGTAGTGGGCGATTTTACCACGCCAGTGGGCGAAACTGACAGAATGTGAATTCGATGGGCGATTTGAAAAAATTGGTGGGCAAATAATTCAGTTCTTTATGTATACAATATGACCGACAAGTTTTTGCCTATAAAACAAGGAATACAAAAAAATTGCAAACAAATAATTTAATTATGTCAAATTATGTTTCCTTTTTAAATTTACAACTAGACTACAGAAGTTTAACACAGAAAAGTTGTTTGTAGCCTTTCCTTCTTCTTACATGGTCGAGAGAGGGTTTAGTGCGGTAAATAATCCTGCTACGAAGTCTAAAATTAGGTTAGAAAATGAAAAGTGAGGAGGTCTTAGAATGTTTCTAACAAAAATGGCTCCTGACATCAACAAGGTAAGATAAGAGAACGTTCATGGCATTTGTAGACTTAGAAAAGGCTTTTGATAACGTTGATTGGACTAAATTGTTTGACATTTTGAAATCGATTGGAATAAAGTACAGGGATAGGAGGGTGATATACAATCTATACAGAAACCAGACAGCAGTCATTCGAGTTGAAGGACATGAGAGAGAAGCTGGTATTCAGAAAGGCGTAAGGCAAGGCTGCAACTTATCACCCATACTTTCCAATCTTTACATTGAACAAGCAATGAAGGAAATTAGAGAAAAATTTAAAGTGGGAGTGAAGATTCAAGGAGAAATAATTTCAACTCAGAGATTTGCTGATGACATCGTCATCTTGGCCGACAAGCCTGAGGATTTGAATGAGTTTTTCAATGGTATGGACTCCGTCTTACGGAAAGAATTCATGATGAAAATTAATAAATGTAAAACAAAAATACTGGAATGCAGCCGAAATAAATCAGAAACCTCTTTGGAGATCAAATTGGCTGGTGAAAAGCTGAAGGAAGTAGGAGACTTCTGTTAATTAGGAAGCAAAATAACCAGTGATGGACGAAGCAAAGAGGATATAAAAAGTAGGTTGGCTCAGGAAAAGAAAGCATTTCTACAAAAAAGGAATCTGCTGACATCGAATATAGATTTAGCTATTAGGAAGTCATTTTTGAAAGCCTTTGTCTGGAGCGTGGCGCTCTACGGAAGTGAAACTTGGACTATTGGTGCAGCAGAAAAGAGGAGAATTGAGGCATTTGAAATGTGGTGTTACAGGAGAATGATGAAGATCAGATGGGTAGATAGGGTTACAAACGAAGAGGTATTAAGACGAGTGGGAGAGGAGAGATGTTTCTGGCGACTGCTAATGAAGTGAAGAGAGAGGTTGGTAGGACACATACTAAGACACCCAGGAATAGCAAGCTTAGTTATGGAAGGAAGGGTCGAGGACAAGAACTGTAGGGGTAGACCAAAGTTAGAATATGTTAAACAGATTGCCTCGGATGTAGGGTGTGGTAGCTATGTAGAGATGAAACGGTTAGCACAGGACAGGGAGGTATGGAGAGCTGCATCAAACCAGTCAAAAGACTGAAGACTCAAACAACAACATCAACAAATTGATTGAAACGCATCAAATCCATCCCTCACATTAATTAGACATAGGTATTTATGTTGTTTAATTAATTAGATATAAACGTTCATGTAGTTTTAATTTTAATTTTTGCTTTAATTTATTTCATTGGTTGTTATTCCTTTTTAGATCTACTATTTGCAAATTTTTAAAGTACATAATTATAGTCTACCTAAATAAAAATGATATACCTATTAAGAGAAAAATGTCCGTAATAATGATCATTTCTCAACTTATATGTAGGCATTTGAATATATGTGTTAGTAATTTTAAGACTTGTGTGTTTTTTGAAATGAAGTGGGCGGAAAAAAAATATAAATTTCGAAAGTGGGGGTTGGTCAGAAAAGGTTTGGGAATCCCTGCTCTACATGCTCCACTACATGCCTTCAACTATTTCACTACACTATACCGATGTCTTTTGTAGTTTATAAATGTTTACTTACTGGTGACTAATCTTAATTGTTTTAAAATCGTGAAGGTCTAAAGAGTTCACATATTTTGCAAAGGGTTTGGAGTATTTTTTAATGAGAACAGACTTGTGTGTTGGCCAGTACTCATTGTGAATTAAATTGTTCCTAAGGATTTCTCTGTCACTTTTCATTATATTACAATCGAAGATTAGGTGATCCACTGTTGGTGGTCCTTCGTTGCAGGAACAATTAGGGTTGCGTACTATTTTAAGCCGATGCAGATAAGAATTAATGTTTCCATGACCAGTTAGTATTGATGTCATGTTAGGCGTGATATTGAATTTAATTCTGATCTACTTTCTATAGTTGGAAAGAATTCCTTAGTAATGATTCCTTTCGAAGTCTCTTCCCATTCTTGTTGTCATTCACTGTTGGATTGTTTACAGAGTTGATTTTTTACATTTCACATTATTATAATAATATCGTATGGCCTCGGGAGCCGGGTGCAAGCTTTGTTATTTGACACCCAAAGGATAACCAACAGTGGATCAGCTAATCTACGATTAGAAGTTATTCTTATTCTCCTACAATATTAACTATTGCTAATAAGAAAACACTGAAATATGGCTTCAAAGTGAAATATGTTCTCATCTATTATATATAAAAGAAAGTCGTGTTAGTTACACTATTTATTACTCAAGAACGGCTGAACCGATTTGGCTGAAAATTGGTGTGGAGGTAGCTTAGAACCAGGAGACGGGCATAGGATACTTTTTATCCCGTGACGTGACATAAGACGTCAGAGAATACAAGTCACTATGAAACGTAACGCAAATAAAGCTAAAATAAACTCATGAAGGAATGGCAAGGCAAGTCGTTTCCAGGCAACAGTAGCTCTTGACGAGACACGGCCGACTGGATGTGAGTAGCGCTCTCCACTACCGGTATAGAAAATGAGGCTCTTAACATGAAATCCCGTTAGTTTCTCAACGTAATTTGTATTCTCTTTGAATCATCTTATATCTTATCTTATATATATAAGGATGTTCGTTTGTTCGTCTTTTATGCGTTCATAAACCATTCATCCGATTGCGATCAAATTTTGGTGAGTTGTTGTGCACACTTCCGAAATCATTCTAAGCATCGTTAATCCAATGTACAATAGACAGCGCACGAGTAGTTTAAACAAATGCGTGTTGGCGATGCGTTCATATACAATTCATCCGATTGCGATCAAATTTAGGCGAGTTGTGGTGCACAGTCCCGGAAATGTTATAGGCGTAGTAAATCCAATTTACAATAGATGGCACGTGAGTAGTTTCAACAAAATGGCGTTCGTTTGTTTCAAGAAAGTCCCACATGCGTTCATATACTATTCATCCCATTGCGATGAAACTTGGGTGAGATGTTCTGTACAATTCAGGTGAGGTTTCTGGCTTAGTAAATCCACTAAACAATTGGTAGCGCACGTGTAGATTCAACAAATGAATGACGACGAGCGAAGCGTTTCAAAAAAGTCCTGTATGCGTTCACATACCATTCGTCCGATAGCGATGAAACTTGGTTGAGAGGTTGTGTACACTACAGGCAAGGTTACTGGCTTAGTAAATCCATGTTTTAATAGGTAGCGCACAAGTAGATTCAACAAATGAGTGCCGACGCGCGAATCGTTTAAACAAAGTCCCGTATGCGTTCATATACCATTCATCCGATTGCTATGAAACTTTCGTGAAGTGTTGTGCACACTCCAGGAAAGGTTTCTGACTTAGTAAATCATTCTTACAATAGGTAGCGCACGAGTAGATTCAACAAATGACTAACGGCGAGCGTATCGTTTAAAAAAAATCCGTAAGCGTTCATATACCTTTCATGCGATTGCAATGAAATTTGGTGAAATGTTGTTTCCACTCCCGCGAAGATTCTGATTTAGTAAATCCATTTATTGGTAGCGCAGGAGTAGATTCAACTAATGAGCGACAGCGCGTGAATCGTTTCAACCATGTCCCGTATGCGTTCATATACCATTCGTCCGTTTGTGATAAAACTTTGATGAGTTGAGTACAGTCCTGCGGTGTATGAAATAGTAAATCCGTTTTTCAATGGGTGGCGCACAAGTAGATTCAACAAATGAGGGACGGCGCGTGAATCGTTTAAACTAAATCCCGTATGCGTTCATATGCCATTTATCCGATTGCGATGAAACTTTTATGAGTTGTTGTGTACACGCCAGGGAAGGTTTTTGAATTAGTAAATCCATTTTACAATAGGTAGCGTACGAGTATATTCAACAAATGGGTGACGGCGCTCGAATCGTTTCAACAAATTCCCGTATGCGTTCCTATGCCTTCATTTCATTGCGATGAAACTTTGTTGAGTTGTTGAGCACGCTCCCATGATTTTTTTGAGATAGTAAATGAATTTTACAATAGTTTAGAGGTGGTAGACGGGAATAGAATAATATATTGGGAATCCAAAAGCACTTCTACAAACCAAGTTACAACGCCAACATTTTCTTTGATTGGCATTGCAACGCATGCCGGGTACACCTAGTTGTTTATAAACCTTTTTCCCTACAAATTTAATGATATATTAATTCCTAATTTAAAGTTACTTCTTACTCGTCAAATGTCTGCTTCGTATTAATAATATCTCCTCTCTCTTGTTTACAGCGCTGGAACAAGGCTATCGTCAGGCTGGTGAGTTGTACTCAGTTTGAGTTATAGCCCATGAACCTTACGTAAGACTGTGAAATGTTGTATTTTTTAATGTACAAAATAATGCACATTTTTAACATTCAAACATACCAGATCGTATGTAAACTGTTTTACATCTGTTAATATTCATTATGCTCTAAATCTTGATCGGAACATGTTTTCGGCCCTACAATGGGACTTCCTTCAGCTTATGTGCTTAGCCTATTACCTTCGTATGTATTATTTACGACAACGTGACTTTAATAACCATATAAACTAACAAACACTATTAAGAAATGGATGTCTTAACAATCTATATATTTAAAACACTAAGGTGATTCTTGTTACCGCGAGATTGAGAGATCGACAGAACCTATTTACTTCGTAGAGCACTCTGACGAAAGCTCTTGGCCAGTAGATTTGCAGAGTGTCTTAAAAAAAACAAATATGTTACAGTATATTTTTAAATTAATATAGAAAAATGCAGAATTTTTGCCGCTCACGCAACAAAACAAATTATACAATTGAGTTAAAGGGCAACATTACAGTGAATTAAAAGACAAGTGAGTAGGCCTTAATGGAACCAGATTATTTGTAAGAAATATGTATACAAATTTCTTGGATTTGGAAATAATAACTGCAGATAGTATAGGGCTGAGAGCTATAATCATTGGACTTGATTTAGTATCATCCGATAAAACACTTCCATTTACCAATTTCAAATTCGCTTGGCGTACTTTATCACAGTCAATAAAGCTCATGGGGAAACTCTGAAACGTGTAGGTCTCTATTTGCCTCATCAAGGTTTCAGTCATGGCCAGTTATATGTTGCGAAGTCATTCTTTCGACGCCCTTAAAGTTGCAACAGTGTCAAAAAGTAATCGTTCAAAAGATTTTCACAATGACAGTCATGTTTTGACGGGTTTCAACTAGTATTCATTAATTTTGAAAAACGTTATTCGCATTAAAAACAAAAAGCAAAAGTTTAAAGTTATAATTCAATATACACTGTACAAATTTTTGTCTTGATTTCTAGAATTCTCATGTGAATTGGGTCTTGTGGAGGCTTCATTCAATTTGAAACTGTCTATCCTTCTTAAAGCTGTTGATTTTCCTTGCATTATTTACACTAAAAAAGGTTCCACACAAATGCATGGGCCGTTTTCTATTTGATTCTCGAGTGGAAGCTGATAAATATTTCATAGAGTGAGGTTGATACATTAGCCTTAATGCAAAACAAGATGTTCAGTAAAGAACATATAGCCTACTTTCTCCTAAATGTATGAGTGTAGTTATAACTCGTTGTTATTATCTTTTTTTTTTAGTCAATTTACCCTCTAGGTTGGTGGTTCCCACGGACTCAGCGAGGGAAATCACCACTACCGCCTCTATGGGCAATGTCCTGGAGCCGGGAACATCTGGTCGGGATGGATACAACTGGGGAGGTGTGATCAGCACTTCGCCCAGGCGGCCTCACCTGCAAAGCGAACAGGGGCCCCATGAGGGATGGGAAGGGATGGAAGATTGGGATGGATAGGCGAGGAGGAGGGTAGGAGGCGGCCGTGGCCTTGAAGAAGGTACCATCCCGGCATTTGCCCGAAGACGAAGTGGGAAACCACGGAAAACCACTTTGAGGATGGCTGAGGTGGGAATCGAACCCCTTCTACTCATTTGGACCACCCGAGGCTGAGTAGACCCCGTTCCAGTCCTCGTACCACTTTTCAAATTTCGTGGCAGAGCCGGGAATCGAACCCAGGACCTCCGGGGCGGTAGCTAACCATGCTGACCGCTACGCTACGGAGGCGACCGTTGTCATTATCAAAGAGTATAATAGAATCATTTCTTGGTTGAAGACCTTAGAAACTATTTACCTCTACCAAACGCCACAACCTAGAAAAAAAACTACTACCATCATTGAAGAAAGATAGATAAGAAGTATCTCAAGAATGTTATGGATCTGGAGACATAATCGACCGGACTGGCTGCGTGGCTCAGCGTTAACGTTCTCGCTTGCTGGGCCCTATGTTGCAGGTTCGTATTCTGGCGCAGTCAGCTGGCATTTGAGGGTGCACAAATGCGAGGGAGCAGTGTCAGTAGATTTACTGGCACGTTAAAGATCCCCTTCGGGCCAAAATTCCGGCACCCCGGCGTATCTAAAAGCAGCAGTAGTTAAAAGGGACGTAAAACAAATAACAATATTATTATTGTTATTATTACATAATCGACCTGCCGTGGGCAACATCCAACTTTGAGTTGAGGCATGTCTTTACACGTCTGGTTGTGCATGGCTTTCACAACCCCAATTGAATTAACAAATCTTTCCATGACCCTACAGAGACGTGAGTATACAAACTATGTGGATATTTTCGATTGCTATTTGCCTGAAATAAAAGTATTAATTAATAACCTGAACTAGCACCAACGGCTAGAATTCAGTTACTATGTGAAATCGTTTTGTTCTTTACTTCAAATAACATTTTCAAATAACGCACAATAGGCTGTTACAAACCCTTTAAAATAAAAAGTAAAAAATTATCGTAGTATCATCTTGCCATTCTTCAAGTTCGATGCGCATAGAATGCCAATGCTATACGGTACTAACCAATGGAGTCCCACGTAGACCAGTCGTGACATCTAGTGGAGAAGTATCGAACAATATAACCCTAACATGGCGAGTGCATTCTAGTGGCCATAAGAAGAAACTTTTCAATAAAATCTTGAAGTTAATAAGTAGACCGGCGTGTAGTTACCTTTTTGGCTGCTAGATGTCTCGAGCAAATCTGCTGGTGAATTATGTTTTAATTAAATACATATTTTCCACCGTAATATGCAAAATATAACGCTTAATTTTAATACGTCTGAATCATTACAAAACAATAAATATATAAAATTTCAAGCAAAAAAAAACTCTAATGGGGTTTGAACCATAGCCATATGAGGGATAGGCCACCGCTATACCACGGAGCCATTTGTGCCAACGAACATCGTTCTATATAAAATGACTTACATATAACTTGTTAGCAAATAATGATTTAGACTAAACGATTTCATCAGTGGAGTATATTATTTATTTATAAAGCATTTCATACGAAGTTTATTTATTTTGTATCAGTACGCTATATTGCATGCAATACTCAAATTAGGGAAATATAAGTCAGGCACAAGATATCCGCTGCCATCTTGTCTTCTTACCGAGACGGCACAGCTTTTTAAAATCACTTCTGCACTATAGTATTACAAAATAAACTTTTAATTTCGAACGT
This sequence comes from Meconema thalassinum, assembly GCA_946902985.2. Taxonomy (NCBI): domain Eukaryota; kingdom Metazoa; phylum Arthropoda; class Insecta; order Orthoptera; family Tettigoniidae; genus Meconema; species Meconema thalassinum. The sequence continues at coordinate 183,398,515 of OX336395.1, forward strand.
GCCTCTTCCTTTAGAACAGTTAAATCGATTCTCGGCTCGATAATCGGAACTGGTGGGTCCCATGATATGGATTATAAAGTTTGCATAACTCGCACGGCCGCCATCCTGAAATGGTACGGCGGATGACCTTGTAGTTTGGTCACAAGACGCGTCCTATATGAAGGTATGCTATTACCAATTTTGGTAGAGATCGGATAATTTGGTTAGTCGCTATTTGATTTTACGTTTTGAACGTTTGAGTGGCCGCCATTCAGTTTCGGTAAAGATGGCGGCGATATAAAACATGACACTGAGGTGCCCTTTGCTTGTTCTACCTCTGTACCAAATTTCGTTCAATTCGGTTTCACCGCGTTCGAATTGATAGGGAGGGACAGACATTCAGAGTACACACACTCACACACACACACAGACTCGCACACACACAGACAGACACACAATTTTTGGCCCTGTAGTGATCTCATAAGTCTACTTTCATTTTTTGCAAAAATCGAAAGTAGGCTAAAAATCTCTCTCTAAGAAGCAACTACAAGACAGCTTGTTCTGTATAAATACACACTTTCCACTCTTTGTTATTTTCACAGTTACCGACACCTTGCTTGCCACGGTGGGTGAGTGGTCAACGTGTTTTTCTACTAACCCCAAGCTTGCAGGTTCGCTCCTGGCCGTGGTAAGTGTTTTTTTTGAAAGGCGGCAAAAATTACGACACCATGCCATACGATGTTGGCATGTCAGAGAACCCATTTGAATTCAATAGGCCGTGTTCATAATGCCAAAATTAATCTCCGGAGATTCCGCCAACACAAAGTTCCTCATTTCTCTACTAGAAAGCGCTATAGTGTTCAAGGAGCTTAGATATCTAACCTTCTTGACTATCATATTGCAAAAAGGAACAACGAAAATTGACATGTAAGCTACCCTTTGGGTGTCAAATAACAAAGCTTGCACCCGGCACCCGAGGCCTTACGATATTATTTATTTTTTATTATTACCGACACCTTCACACGTTAGAAGTTGTTGGTTCAAGTTAAAGGTTCGAACATACTCACCAAACGGTAAAGTATGCTCTGTGTTCTTCCAAATATCGTGCAAAAAGTAGCATCGAGCCATTTAACACAAAAAAAGTCTAGCTACACCAGCTACTTCTTTTGTACACAAATACCAAGTGCTTTTTTTAAGCAAATTTTAAGTGGTACTCTCAGTTGTAGTCGACAAAACATGATCTTGCAATTTTTGGCAATTTGCAGAGTCCGCTTAACAGGCAACTTTATGGGCTGACATGTTAAATGAAAGGTCACATTGGGTTAATTTATTACTTCATTAATTCATTAACTTTCAGCTTTTTCGATGCCTGGGTGGATGTAAAATATAAGGTGCGTTCAAAATGTATAATTACAGAAACCAGTACTTGTATGTTAGAATTATTGGCCCTGGCTGTTGAGGCACTTGTCCCACTGTGACATGAGGCGGTGAATGGCTGTCTCATAAAATTCCCTGGGCTGCGATGTCAATCAGTTCCGCACGTACAGCTGGACGTCGGCGTCCGAGGTGAATCGTTGGCCCCGCAGAGCCCTTTTCAGGGGACCGAACATGCGTTATCACAGGGAGAGAGGTCTGGACTGTTTGGAGGGTGGCCGAGAACCTCCCATTTGAATTTCCGCAGGAGTGCCGCGACTGTGTTGGCCGCATGAGGTCGTGAATTGTCGTGGAGCGACCACGGTGGCTATGGCGTTCACTGTCACTTAGCGGTCCTGGGTAATGAGTTCATCAACCAGCTGGACATTGTCATCGGTAATGCAGGGGGGTGCCCCAGACCGGGCATCATCGGCTTACGACACCCGTCCTTCCCTGAAGCACTTGTGCCACGCCTTGACCCTTGCAAGGACACGCAGTGTTCGCCGTACACTTGTGACATTCGGCGATGAATGTCCGTTCCCCCTACTCCTTCCACTGTCAGAAACCGAACAACGCCTCTTCGTTCTTTGGTTGACGCCTCCATGTCACTGTTTGCAATGCGACTGGCAGCGTTGGACGATTGATGCATGCTGCTGCTCGCTTTGTATCGTCACGTGACCTGCACGAGTGCCCTCTAGCGACGGGCTGTGACCTTCCACGCTCTGAACGGGACCACACCTCGTTACACACGACACGATTAGCCGATGTAGTCATGGGTTTGCGCATTCCAGCCTCCGGCTCGTTACTTTTTGAACGCACCTTATAGTTCGTTATTTTCTTCATCCTTCAAAACTAACCACACACACAAACAACCTACCCCACCTCCAAACACTAGTCTGCGTGCTTATAAGAGCAGAACTTCCATTTCACGATTGTTAGAGTATGTTACTTATTTTTGCCTAAACAAGTAAATTTCTTCGAATAAGGCAGCAATTACACAAAGCTTTTGTCGAGTAGAAAATAACATGGCCTATTGTTTCGATTATGCTGCTGAGTGCCGAGTTGCCGACCAAAAGAAACTGATTATACTGGGTGAACGAAAAATGCCGCACTTGGAGGTCGGCATGCGATTCCTCATCCAATTGCAAGGCAAAAGTTTCAATAGCAAAATCGGATTGGGTGCTGTTTGAAAACACAAGTATGAAAACGAGAAGCTGGCAACATTGTCACATCCTGCAGTGCATCGGAATGTACAGAGAAAGCTCAGGCAGAGCAGCGAGTTCCTGCGACCTGCTGTTGGTCACGCTGCATGCAGTTGCAGCGTTGCCAGAGCCTCGTTTCTTAACACGCATTTCTGTTAAACCTATTGGCGGAACTAGGTTTTGCAACATAAACTTTTGTCGTGAATTCCGACGAGGAACCGCATGCCGAACTCCAAGTGCGGCATTTTTTGTGCACCCTGTATAGATCGATTTAAATCGAGGATTACTCGAAATCTCCTCCAGCTGCTATGAACAGCGCGTAGACGCCAGCTGATCGATTAACTTTGAAGTTGGAAGTTATATTTGCCGGACTAAAAACAAATGTACCAATATAGCCATGTACAAATGTTCAAGGGGCACCCTTCCCCCCCCCCCCCGCCGCATTCCCCCTGGAAATATGCCCGGCAAATACGTAAATATAAAATAAATTTTTCCCAAAGAAAGGGATGTCATAGATAAGCAATTTAGGCAGTCCTAGTTAACCAGTGCCGCTAGGTGGGTGCAAGAGTATCCTGAGACAAATAGACGCCTGTTGCCTGCTGTGGAAGAAAAGCAACTTGTAGGAAGTTCTCAGACTGACGCTTGGATAAGCATCGACTCTCCCGACCGACGAATAGTTACACGAAAATTTAGAGAACAATGTTTCCTAAAGCCGAGATAATTTTGCTCTGCGTTGACGTGCTAGCAGCGATTTTTATCATTTTAAATGATCTTGTCGACTTTGTCGTTACGCTGGGGTCTGGCGTAACGTTACAGTGACGAGACGAAATGTACCCAGATGCAATGATGTGTGTGAAGTCTTAGTACCGCTTGGTGCATGTGTTCCCCGACAATCTCTACTTCGTTAGTATAAGACAAAAATCCCCGATTCTTGGATGTCACGGGTAATCTCGAGAACCACTGGATGGATTTTGATGCGGTTTTCACCATTCTGTGAAGGGTATCTCGAGGAAAGATTCTGTAGAAAATAATTTATGTATGATAAAAGGATGCCAAGCAGTAACGATTTCAGTGAAAAGGTCGAAAACAAACTTGGGGTCCGTGCGCTTCTTAAGCTTACGCTGGGCACACCGTTAAAGATATCAATATACTATGAGCGTAAGAATTGGTCAGCATGAAAAGTTCTACAAAAACGTCCAGCATATCAGTAGGTAATATAGGCCGAAGCTGGGACAGGGGCTAATGGGCAAGATGGCTGCCGCGCGCAACCAGTCCTATGTTATTGTTATGGAGGGTTCAGTCATAGCTGGGCCAGGGGCTAATGGGCAATATGGCCGCCACGCCCTGAGATCGTGAATAATGTCACAGGGGGAGGTCGGCCGTGTAGTTGCAAAATGGAATATTTATTATTCTTATTCTTATTATTATTATTATTATTATTAGGTAATTATTGATTGATAGCTTGCCACGGTGAGTGAGTGGTCATCGTGTCGGACTACTAATCTCAAGCTTGTAGGTTCGCTCTTGGTCGTGGTAAGTGATTTTTGAAAGGCGGCAAAAATTAAGACACGCATGTCATACAATGTTGGTATGTAAAAGAACCCAGGGAGAGGTCGGCTATGTAGTTGCTAAATGGAGTATTTATTATTATTATTATTATTATTTATAATTATAATTATAATTATTATTTATTATTATTATTAGGTAATTATTGATTGATCATGTACAAACAAGACCAGCCTTATATTGCCCCCCCCACTTTATGGTGCAGTGGCTAGCATTTTTAGCTGTTACTGTGGAGGCTCGGGTTCGAGTCCTGGCTCTGTCAAGAAATTTAATTCTAGGCTGAGGGTTGGAATGGGGTACACTCAAACTTGTGAGGCAAAACTGACAGGAGCTGGCTTTTGATTCATACCGCAGCCATTCTGCCTAACCCAACTTCACCTAACCTAACCTAACCTAACCTAACCTTACCTAACCTAACCAGATCCCACCTTACCTAACCTAACCTAACATAACTTCAAAGTCAGAATGCACAATACATTTATTGTTTTTTATACCCTCATAAATTAGATATAGAGAATGTCCACCACGATTTAGATCCTCGAGCACACTTTTCTGACATATATCATTAAAACGTGTAGAAAGGAATGTCTGAATATTTTCACTAACACACAATACACGTTGACCATACATTGTGTCCACTTTTTTGAATGTTAATGATACGGAAAAGAGTATGCATTGGTAAATCAGTGAGCTTTTTTTTCTCTCTAATCAACAGTTCTGCCCCCATAGCATTGAGAATATTTATTGTAGTAGCCTATAAAGAAACAAACAAATCATATCTATTACAGTTTAGCTATAAGTGACCAGAACCACTATAACATTTTATTCTAATAAGGAGATTTCCATAATGATAAGAAAAAAATGCTTACCATAATGATGGATTGTGTAAGTAAACGTCTTTTGCTGCTTGATACCACTACTAAACTGATACTCATACAACAGACAAGTGAGTTCATGTTACACTGACGTAATCGTATGTTCCCACGCACTTCCTGTGTGTTGCACGCGCCGTAGTGGCTAAATTTGAAACTAGATGAGATAATTTGCTGACGTAATCGTATGTTCCCCCGCACGCACACGCAGGCCCCTGTGGACAGGTCCTTGTGGACGAGTCCCTGTGGACGGGTCCCTGTGGACGGATCATTGTTGACGGGCCATTGTTAAAGATTCCTTGTGGACGAGTCCCTGTGGACGGGTCCCTGTGGACGGGTCATTTTTGACGGGTCATTGTTGACGGGTCCTTGTTGACGGGTCCTTGTTGACGAGCCCCTGTGGACGGGTCCTTGTTGACGGGTCCTTGTGGACGAGCCCCTGTGGAAGGGTCCTTGTTGACGGTCCTTTTTGACTAATCCCTTTAGGCCGGTCTCTTTGGACTGGTCCCTAATGCTATGATGAAATTAAACGTTGTTCCACATGAAACGCAAGCGAAGAGCCGATCGCTACTATGAATTAACATGTTTGTTTTTTGTTTTTACTCATGTGCACTTGGGGTTTTTGTAAGAGGGCGGGCCTTTTGAATACAGATTTATGGATGAGTTATTTTTTTTAAATTACCAAAAGATCCAAAACTAATAGGTCATTAGCTTTTTAATATTTCATGAACCAATAAGGCTAGGGACTTGTATGAGAGGTCGTTGGACTTGAGGTGGCATTCTGTTTTTGAATGTATTATTTAGTTTTTGTCAAAAGGGCTTAACTACACTTTTGTTAATATCTCGCTAACTAATAATCAGAGAGGGTCAAGTGAGGTGTCATGGGACTCAGGATGGTCAACCCTTTTCCATGGCCAATGAATTTACCCAAAATGCCCAATACATTAAGGTCATTGACCTGAGATTTTATAAACTAATAATTGGATACGAACATGTGAGATATTTACCATGTCTGATGATACATAGCTAGGTAGAGAAAGAATTAGTGTAGGCTACATGTATGGTGACTGACAAGTCTTTTACCATTGAAACTTGTTTTCAGATCAAACTGCAATATATAGAGAGAGTATAGGTTGCAGGTATGGGTTAATAAATGAGAAACGGTGTACGCAAACTCTGATTTATCAAGAATTAAGAGTAGACTATCTTTAATTGATTGGTTAAAGATGATAGCTAAAGCACAAAAATGCTCAGTGGTTACCGAGACAAAATGGTCGCTACACACAACAAGCTTTAAATACTTGAGGCTAATAATCTATACACACACACACACACTCGCTTGTTGTAAACTAAACTGTGTTGCTATCAGTGCTCAGACAGTAGGCAGATGACAAAATGCATTGCTAACAAAAATATAATCATTTCCGGTTGTCTAATGTTACCAGCTATCCATTTTTTTGTGTTGCTGTGGTAAGCACTTTTAGCTCTTGTACTGGTGGTCTTAACTAGATTTCCAGGTCTGAGGCCTAGAACAAGTTGATCTAAGAAACAAGGGCATAGTGGTGCAGTGGTTAAGCTGTTAGCCTTTTCACCAGGGGTTCGATTTCAGGTTAATATGCATGTCATAAACATATTAAACAAAACAAAACAAAACAGAGATAACGTTTAAAACTGATTACATTTGTGTATTTTCAAATTATTACTTGGATTACAAATACAAAGGTGAACTGGGTTTGCTATACAGTTAATGCTGTCTTTCACACACTAGACTGTAAGAAAGCCAAAAGAGGAAAAGGCGTAGGTAGAGCAGTGGTAAAATTGCTATATGTAGAGAAAGGAAGCTTGTAGTTTAACGTGACCGTTAATCTCGAGATCATGAGCCACGGGACCTCCTTTTTACGTGGAATCCGAACCACAGGACATGGCATTTCACTTCGAAAATCTCACATGCATTGACCGGGATATATGTAGAGAACTACCTGGCAAAGCTATATCGCATAAACAGTGCAGGATACAATCCAGCAATCAAATTTGTATCTTGTGGAACAGAGAAATGCACTTACGTGAGAAAATGTAAGTTCATGTGTAATATGACCTAACACACAAGTGTTCACCTGTGCACATGCATGATAAGAGCTAACAATTCACATTCTGTTTAGTTCGTACGTAACGTTAGGTTAGGGCTACGAGGCACATGCCATTTGAGAGCAGGTCAAGGGATCTAACTTGGTGGATGGATGTGTTCTAACGAGTCATTTGTAGTTGAAAGAGAATAATACTTGTTCTTAAAATGTTAAAACTGAGGAGATGGTACGTACAGTAAGACGTCTTGTTATTTCCTGTGTCATATTACAGACATGGCAGAGAGCACACAGTTCTGTTGCTATGACTAACGCTGCAGTAATTTGAAACCCCACGTGTTCATCAAGACAATGGGTGATGATTATACAAAGTTAGCAGTCATTGGATATTACACAGGTGTTCCTTCCGGTGTCATGTTGCTGACATGGCAGAGAGCGCACAGTTCTATTGCTATGACTAACGCTGCAGTAATTTGAAACCCCAGGCGTTGATCAAGACAATGGGTAATGATCATGCAAAGTCAGCAGTAATTGGATACCACACATCAACATGGACTAAATCATAAACGTGTTGTCATAACCTGCAGAAACCTCATTTAAAGATTTTAGATTTTACATTTTAAATTTAAGATTTTTTGATTTTTAGATTTTACTTTTTTTACATTTTTCTAAAAGAGTAAACTACAAGGTCACATACCTAACTTCATTAAACCTAACTTAACCAAACCTAACTTAAGCTAATCCAAACATACACAAAGTATATAAGGTACATGCAACTATCCTTATGCTAGTCTTATAGGTTACTATACAACATGATCAGTACCCCCACCGGATATTTTTTTTTATTTTTGTTGTTTACACATATGTCAATTTTCCAATTTCCAATTTTCAGTTTTTTTAATGTCAGTTATAAGTTTAAACCTAACTTTACCAAACCTAACTTAAGCTAATCCAAAGGCTAATGCACATACACAAAGTATATAAGGTACATGCAACTATCCTTATGCTAGTCTTACAGGTTACTGTACAACATGATCATTACCCCAAACGGATTTTTAGCCTACTTTTCACATTTTGCAAAAATGAGGAAAAAGTAGACTTATGAGATCGATCCGGGAAAATGTGTGTCTGTCTGTCTGTCTGTCTGCCCTTCTGTCTGTCTGGCTGTGTGTGTGTTACCCCCTATCAACTCCTAAACGGCTGCAGTAATCGAAACCAAATTTTGAACGAGTAAAGATGTGCACCGGAATATCTCACGTCAATATTTGAAAATGATGTCAGTGCTACCAACTGCTGAAAAAACGCACTAGAAATTTGAGCTCCATGTTGGATATCTTGCAAGGTATGCGTGGGAGCTATTCCAAAATTGGCACACATGCAGATAATACTATTTCAGTTTAATTTCCAGGAGGGCAACCATGACAGTGTTGCCAAAATAATTTTAAGCCTTCTGATAGGTCCAATGTTTAAATGCATATAACTTCTACACTCTCAATTGGATTTCAACCAAATTTTGTATGTAATATCTGTACATAAACAGATATGACTGAGCGTATTCTTAAGAGCCACCAGGGCTGCCAACTTTTAATAATTGCTCACTCTATTCCTTTATCCAAATACCAATATATCAGAAAGTATGCCAGACAACTGCTTTAAATTATGCACACGTATATTCTGACATTTTAGATTAATTTGGAGTAACTTATACACGTCAGTTCTACCAACATGATTATAAGCCTGCTGATAGTACCAATTTTAAATACATGTAACATCTATACTATCAGTTGGATTTCAACCAAATTTCGTATGTGCTATGTGTACCATAACAGATATTACTCTAATTATTCTTAAGAGCAATCAGGGCTGCCAACTGTTAATAAATGCTGTCTATATACATTTTTTACCCTAACATCAATATATCAGGAATTATGCAAGCCAACAGCTCTATACTTTGCACACGTATAGCACCTGACACTCTAGATAAATTTGGAGTAATTAATACAAGGCACAGGTGCCAACATGATTCTATGCCTGCTGATAGGTCCAATTTTAAAATACATGTAACTTCCATACTAACAAATGGATTTCATCCAAAATTGGCACAACAAGTTATCATAATATTTCAGAATATTTCTGACCAGCACACGCATGGTATTGTTGGCAACATGCTTTTACGCGTGCTGATAGATCCAGTGTCTAACTGCATGTAACGTCCAATGGACTTCAACCAAATTTTGTATTCTGTACCTTAAGAGATGGAACTTAGAATATATTCAGTCACCAGGGCTGCCAACTGTAGTGCTCTATTAGGCTACATTATACCAGGTGTATTTTAAACTAATTAGATATTTCGATATTACCAACTTAATTTTGTCATTATTCTAGATAGGTTCATATACTGTAGATTAATCATTGGCATGAAAAGTAGGCTGTATAGTTCTTCACGGAACTTCTTGTTTATTTTCATTTTGTTGTTTACACATATGTCAATTTTCCAATTTCCCATTTTCAGTTTTTTTAAATGTCAGTTTTTAGTTTTTCAATTTCATAATATGGTAAACATGGATTTTGCATTTTGTTTACACATTTATTAATTTCACAATTTACAATTTTCAGTTCTTAAAATGTCAGTTTAAAGTTTTTCAATATCATGATATAGAAACGTGGATTTTCCAATTTGTTGTTTTCACATTTATCAGTTTACCAAATTCACATTTGCAGTTTTTAAAATTTTCAGTTTAATGTTTTTGTTCTATTTGTTAATATGGAAACATGGATTTTTTTTACAATTTGTGTTTTACATGTCATGCAACTATCCTTATGCTAGTCTTATAGGTTACTATACAACATGATCACTACCCCCACCGGATTTTTTTTTCATTTTGTTGTTTACACATATGTCAATTTTCCAATTTCCCATTATCAGTTTTTTTAATGTCAGTTTTAAGTTTTTCAATTTCATAATATAGAAACATGGATTTTGCATTTTGTTGTTTACACATTTATCAATTTCACAATTTCCCATTTACAGTTCTTAATATGTCAGTTTAAAGTTTTTCAATTTCATGATATAGAAACATGGATTTTCCAATTTGTTGTTTTCACATTTGTCAATTTACCAAATTCCCATTTACAGATTTTAAAATTTCAGTTTAATGTTTTTTTTTTTCTGTTTGTCAATATGGAAACATGGATTTTTCCAATTTGTGTTTTACATGCTCATTTTGCATTAGGAGTGGAGAAAGGTGGGTAGTAATTAAAAATTTGCAAGCAGTGTCCATTGTTGACGAGTCCTTTTCATACAACAGACAAGTGAGTTCATGTTTCGCAAGCATTACCTAAAATGTAATACCATGCAAGTGTTTAGCATTTTACAAATTAGCTTAAGTATTAGTTTATGTGTGCCTCCGTGGCTTCGGCGGCAGCACGCCTGCCTCTCACCGATGGGTCCGTGGTTCAAATCCCGGTCACTCCATGTGAGATCTGTGCTGGACAGAACGGAGGCAGACAGGTTTTTCTCCGGGTACTCCGGTTTTCCCTGTCAAAAATTTCATTCCAGCAACACTCTCCACTATCATTTCATTTCATCTGTCATTCATTTAATCATCGCCCCAGAGGAGTGCGTCAGGCCTCGGCAGCCGGCACAGTTCATATCCTCGCCGCTAGATGGGGGCTTCATTCATTCCATTCCTGACCCGGTCGGAGACTGGAAGCAGGCTGTGGATTTTCATTTTCATTAGTTTATGTGTGGGGTCTTATGTTGGGCATTTTGTGTTGGCTTATTTGACAAGTAATTTTGCCAATGCATTTAGTGGATTTTTGTCTTGGTCTTGGAAAGTATATCAGTCCATTTTATCAGAACATAATGCTTACTGCCATGTTTGTAATCAACAACAACAACAACACACTAAACTTTCAAAAAATCTAAAGTACTCTAAGGTACTCTCAACTCGTACTCTTACCTCTATCCCATGCCTAGTCAAGAACATTTTTTTTTTCAAAAAAAAAGGTGAATGGGGAAAGTAGACTATATGTTTAAACTAAAAAAATCATATAAAGTCATATGTTAACTCTAACACCTACGTTTATCCCATTATTAGTCGAAAAATATTATATTTTTTTTAATTTTTTCTAAAAAATATTTGGAAAGTAGGCTATATTTTTAAAAACTTAACATCCTATAAAGTCATATATATATAGGCTCAAACCAAATGGCTTTTATATCCTTAATTGTTAGAACAAAATATGGAATTTTTGACATTTTTTCCAAAAATGTTCATTTTTGAAAATGGGGTATATATTGGAAACTAGGAATTTTACAAAAAAAAGTGTGTTTGACATAAATGACAGGTATTTACCCCCCAGATCTCTGGGACAAAATCCAGAAATGTTTTAATCTAATCCTAGCTAACCTCACCTGACGTGACCATACCTGTTTGTAAGCAACAACAACAACACACTAAGATTCCATGAATTCCAGAGTACAACTTTTGCTCGATGTCACTACTGAAGTGATAATGGGTTTTCCGATCCTATCACTATAAATTCATTACCCCTGCTCTTATCTCGGTCTCGACAACAACCATGCCAATTTATATTAAGTCAGATGATGAAATATTCGGGTGCAAAGTGTGTGCAAAGTAGGTGTAAAAGTGAGTGAAAAGTGAGTGAAAAGTGGGTGTAAAAGTGGGTGCAAAGTGGGTGCAAAGTGGGTGCAAAGTGGGTGCAAAAGTGGGTGCAAAAAGTGGGGGTGTAAAAGTGGCAACCTATTTGTAATTGCTTATTTGACAAGTTATTTTGTGGTGCCCTATTTGTAATGGCTTATTTGACAAGTTATTTTTGTCAATATATTTAGAGGATATTTCTCTTGTTCTTGGAAAGTATCTCAACCCTTTTTATGATAGCATAATGCTTACCGCCATGTTTGTAAGCAACAACAACACACTAAAATTCAAAGAATCCAAACTACTTACTCTAAGGTTAATGATTGTCTCTCAACTCCATTCCACGCCTAGTCAAAAACACTATACATTTCAAATTAAAAAAGGGTAAATTGAGGACAGTAGGCTATATGATTAATCTAAAAATCATATAAAATCATATGCTAACTACAACACATAAGTCAATCCCAATCTCAGTCAAAAAATATTTAATTGTTCCAAAAAATATTTGGAAAGTAGGCTATATTTTGAAAACTAATCATCCTAAAAAGTCATATAAAGACTCAAACCAATGGCTTTTATGTCCTTAATCGTTAGAACAAAACATGGAATTTTTGACATTTTTCCAAAAAATTATCATTTTTAAAAATTGCCTATATTTTGTAAACTATGATATTTATAAAAAAAAAGTGTTTGACATAAATGACAGGTATTTATCCCCTCTATCAAAGATCCAAGTTCTAGGTCATTGGGACAAAATCCAAAAAGGTTCAATTTTGAAAGTAGACGATATTTTGAAAACTAATCATTCTAAAAAGTCATATATAGACTCAAACACATTTTCTCTAAGTCCTTTAACGTTAGAACAGAACTTAACACATTTTCAATTTTACAAAAAAAAAGGTCAATTTTCAAAATTGCCTATATTTTGGAGACTAAGAATTTTACAAAAAAGTTTTTTTAACGTAAATGAAAGACCTTTACCCCCTCTACCCCAAAAATAAATTGTAGGTGCCTAGGACAAAAACTGTGCAGTAGTGTGTTTGTAGCGTTTCTAGCACCTCCTCCTCCTCACAAGATGGGGGCCGTAGCTTAACTTTACCTAGCCTAACCCAACAAGATGGCGGCCGTAGCTTTACTTAACCTAACTTAACCTAACCTAACTTAACCTGAACCTACGAGGTGCGATCAAAAAATTTTCAAAATAGTGGTCATAGCTTAACTGAATGTAGCCTAACCTAACCTAACCTAACCTAAACCTACGAGGTGTGATCATAAATTTCCAAGATGGCGGTCGTAGCTTAACTCAACCTAACCTAACCCCACGAGGTGTGATCAAAAAGTTCCAAAATGGCTGCCGTAGCTTAAATTAACCTTTGATTGATCCCTGTTGATTGACCCCTTTTGATTGATCTCTGTTGATGTATCCCTTTGGACTGGTCCCTGTTGACTATCCCCCTTTGGACGGGTCCTTTTTGAAGGGAGTCATTATTTTTACGGGCCCCGGAGGACGGGTCCTTGTTGACGGGTCCCAGAGGGCGGGATCCTTTGGACTGATCCCTATGCACTGGCCCATGCATTTTATCCAAATTATGACAAAGGGACCCCGCCCACTGGGCCCCGTCAACAAGGACCCGTCCTCCGGGGCCCGTAAAAAAATTACTCCCTTCAAAAAGGACCCGTCCAAAGGGGGAGAGTCAACAGGGACCGGTCCAAAGGGATACATCAACAGAGATCAATCAAAAGGGGTCAATCAACAGGGATCAATCGAAGGTTAAGTTAAGCTACGGCAGCCATTTTGGAACTTTTTGATCACACCTCGTGGGGTTAGGTTAGGTTGAGTTAAGCTACGACCGCCATCTTGGAACTTTATGATCACACCTCGTAGGTTTAGGTTAGGTTAGGTTAGGTTAGGCTACGTTCAGTTAAGCTATGACCACTATTTTGCAAATTTTTTGATCGCACCTCGTAGGTTTAGGTTAAGTTAGGTTAGGTTAAGTTAGGTTAAGTAAAGCTACGGCCGCCATCTTGTTGGGTTAGGCTAGGTTAAGTTAAGCTATGGCCGCCATCTTGTTAGGTTAGGCTAGGTAAAGTTAAGCTACGGCCGTCATCTTGTGAGGAGGAGGTGCTAGAAACGCTACAAACACACTACTGCACAGTTTTTGTCCTAGGCACCTACAATTTATTTTTGGGGTAGAGGGGGTAAAGGTCTTTCATTTACGTTAAACAAACTTTTTTGTAAAGTTCTTAGTTTCCAAAATATAGGCAATTTTGAAAATTGACCTTTTTTTTGTAAAATTGAAAATGTGTTAAGTTCTGTTCTAACGTTAAAGGACTTAGAGAAAATGTGTTTGAGTCTATATATGACTTTTTAGAATGATTAGTTTTCAAAATATCGTCTACTTTCAAAATTGAACCTTTTTGGATTTTGTCCCAATGACCTAAGACTTGGATCTTTGATAGAGGGGATAAATACCTGTCATTTATGTCAAACACTTTTTTTTTATAAATATCATAGTTTACAAAATATAGGCCATTTTTACAAATCATTTTTTGGAAAAATGTCAAAAATTCCATGTTTTGTTCTAACGATTAAGGACATAAAATCCATTGGTTTGAGTCTATATATGACTTTTTAGGATGATTAGTTTTCAAAATATAGCCTACTTTCCAAATATTTTTTGGAACAATTAAATATTTTTTGACTGAGAGTGGGATTGACTTAGGTGTTGTAGTTAGCATATGATTTTGTATGATTTTTAGATTAATCATATAGCCTACTGTCCCCAATTTACTTTTTTTAAATTTGAATTGTATAATGTTTTTGACTAGGCGTGGAAAGGAGTTGAGAGGCAATCATTAACCTTAGAGTAAGTAGTTTGGATTCTTTGAATTTTAGTGTGTTGTTGTTGCTTACAAACATGGCGGTATGCATTATGCTATCATAAAAAGGGTTGAGATACTTTCCAAGAACAAGAGAAATATCCTCTAAATATATTGACAAAAATAACTTGTCAAATAAGCCATTACAAATAGGGCACCACAAAATAACTTGTCAAATAAGCCATTACAAATAGGGTGCCACTTTTACACCCCCTCTTTTTGCACCCACTTTGCACTCACTTTGCACCCACTTTTACACCCACTTTTACACCCACTTTTCACTCACTTTTCACTCACTTTTACACCTACTTTGCACACACTTTGCACCCGAATATTACATCATCTGACATAATAAAAATTGGCATGGTTGTTGTCGAGACCGAGATAAGAGCGGGGGTAATGAATTTATAGTGATAGGATCGGAAAACCCATTATCACTTCAGTAGTGACATCGAGCAAAAGTTGTACTCTGGAATTCATGGAATCTTAGTGTGTTGTTGTTGTTGCTTACAAACAGGTATGGTCACGTCAGGTGAGGTTAGCTAGGATTAGATTAAAACATTTCTGGATTTTGTCCCAGAGATCTGAGGGGTCAATACCTGTCATTTATGTCAAACACACTTTTTTGTAAAATTCCTAGTTTCCAATATATACCCCATTTTCAATAAAATTCCATATTTTGTTCTAACAATTAAGGATATAAAAGCCATTTGGTTTGAGCCTATATATATATGACTTTATAGGATGTTAAGTTTTTAAAAATATAGCCTACTTTCCAAATATTTTTTAGAAAAAAATAAAAAAAATATAATATTTTTCGACTAATAATGGGATAAACGTAGGTGTTAGAGTTAACATATGACTTTATATGATTTTTTTAGTTTAAACATATAGTCTACTTTCCCCATTCACCTTTTTTTTTGAAAAAAAAATGTTCTTGACTAGGCATGGGATAGAGGTAAGAGTACGAGTTGAGAGTACCTTAGAGTACTTTAGATTTTTTGAAAGTTTAGTGTGTTGTTGTTGTTGTTGATTACAAACATGGCAGTAAGCATTATGTTGTGATAAAATGGACTAATATACTTTCCAAGACCAAGAGAAAAATCCACTAAATGCATTGACAAAATAACTTGTCAAATAAGCCAACACAAAATGCCCAACATAAGACCCCACATAAACTAATACTTAAGCTAATTTGTAAAATGTTAAACACTTGCATGGTATTACATTTTAGGTAATGCATGCGAAACATGAACTCACTTGTCTGTTGTATGAAAAGGACTCGTCAACAATGGACACTGCTTGCACATTTTTAATTACTCCCCACCTTCCTCCACTCCTAATGCAAAATGAGCATGTAAAACACAAATTGGATAAATCCATGTTTCCATATTGACAAACAGAAAAAAAACTTTAAACTGAAATTTTAAAAACTGTAAATGGGAATTTGGTAAATTGACAAATGTGAAAACAACAAATTGGAAAATCCATGTTTCTATATCATGAAATTGAAAAACTTTAAACTGACATTTTAGGAACTGTAAATGGGAAATTGTGAAATTGATAAATGTGTAAACAACAAAATGCAAAATCCATGTTTCTATATTATGAAATTGAAAAACTTAAAACTGACATTAAAAAAAACTGATAATGGGAAATTGGAAAATTGACATATGTGTAAACAACAAAAATGAAAAAAAAAATCCGGTGGGGGTAGTGATCATGCTGTATAGTAACCTATAAGACTAGCATAAGGATAGTTGCATGACATGTAAAACACAAATTGGAAAAAATCCATGTTTCCATATTAACAAATAGAACAAAAACATTAAACTGAAAATTTAAAAAACTACAAATGTGAATTTGGTAAACTGATAAATGTGAAAACAACAAATTGGAAAATCCACGTTTCTATATCATGAAATTGAAAAACTTTAAACTGACATTTTAAGAACTGAAAATTGTAAATTGTGAAATTAATAAATGTGTAAACAACAAAATGCAAAATCCATGTTTTCCATATTATGAAATTGAAAAACTAAAAACTGACATTAAAAAAACTGAAAATGGGAAATTGGAAAATTGACAGATGTGTAAACAACAAAATGAAAACAATTCCTCTCGGCACGCCGGAAGGCGGAGGTAGATTTCACCGGGCAAACTAGGGGATACACTATAATAGGCAAAATATGCAGGATTTCGTAGGAGGATCAGACCTCATTTATTGCGAGAAAGTATTTTACAATTGGAGGTTAGTTAACATTTTTTCGTCTTTCTATGCACAATTTTAACATTTTACTGTCTTATGGGAATGGTAACCTTCTTGTCATTTGGGGTTAATTTTTATACTTGTGATCACACTGTCCTTATGCAAGGTTTGGAACTAATGTGTAACTATCTAACAGTCTGTTACTTCTTCACGCAAAATTTTCTCTCCCGCAGAGATGTTGGTTGGTTCCTCAGTTTAGGGGCTGCGACAAGGTGGTCATGTAACCCTGTGTACATTGGGTGTGTGTAGAATCAGTCTGATAAACGGTGTTATTTGTGATGACTGTATTAGTCTGTAATTCAGGTAAGGTCTGCAGACGGTCAATTTTAAGTAGTAGTACCTAATTTTGTACCAAATACTAACGTCAACGACACCTAGCTGTGAACCTGGCTGCTAGATGCCACCGCAACCAGCAACTTGCAACGAACGTTGTAACTTCCCTCCGTAGGAAAGCATGCTGACGGATTTTTAGCGCTCTTAGAAAATCCGGCGACTTTGGCCGGCTTTGAACCAGCACCTTGGGCATAGAAGTTCAGCATGCTACCAGTGAGCCGCTTCCCTCATAGACAGATGGAACAAGAAGTTCCGTGACGAACTAAAGAGCCTACTTTTCTTAAAATTAAGATTCATGCCATAGATTAATCTACAGTATATGAACCTATCTAGAATAATGACGAAATTAAGTGGGTAACATCGAAATGTCTTAATTAGTTCGAAATAAGGTATACTAGGCATAATGTAGCCTAATAGAGCAATACAGTTGGCAGCTCTGGTGACTGAATATATTCTTACTTCCATCTCCTAAGGTACAGAATACAAAATGCGGTTGAAGTCCAAAGACGTTACATGGATTTAGACATTGGATCTATTAGACAGCCTATTTTCATATATCCTACTTATGTTAATTGCCTCTATGAACATACAAAATTTCAATTTGATGGCTGTAATAGATTCGTAGATATTGAGAACAGACTAAATATTTCGGATGGTCGCCATCTTGGATTTTATATATGTAGGTCCTAGAGTTATGCACTGTTACATGAAGATTATTGAGTACGTGTAGCATTCAAACTTCAATCGCATAATTAGGACACAAGAAGTAACAAGGAGATTTTAAAATTTCGCACAGCTGCCATCTTGTGGTAACGGAAACAATTGAAATAAATTAGATGCCAGTGGATTACCATTCGTATAAGGATTTACTGTACCAAGTTTCACTGCACTCGGATGGTTAAATTGCGAGAAACGTCCATGTGAATATTTATACTTCGCGTCGCCACCATGTTGGATTTGTGATCACCAGAATATTGAAAGGCCTACAGGTGAACTTAAGTTCATAGCGCTATGAACATTAAAAAAATCAGTTTGATTGCTATAATAGATTCGTAGATATTCCGAGCTGTCTAAATATTTCGGATGGTCGCCATGTTGGATTGTTAAATTTATAGGCCATAGAGTCATGTACCATTAAAGGAAAATTATTGCGTAGGTTCGTTATTCAAACTTTCACTTCGATCGCATGATTACGACACAAGAAATAAAAACTTAATTTTAAAATTCGCACAGCCGCCATCTTGAGGTTATGTAAACAATTGAACTAAATTAGATATCAGTGCATTAAAATGTGTATAAACATTTTCTGTACCAGATTCCATTGCGTTAGGAATATTAAATCGCGAGAAAGGTCTATTTAAAATTTTCAAATTCGCTTGGCCGCCATGTTCGTTTTGTAGTTAACAGGATTTTGAAAGCCATATAGATGATCTTCCAGTAGTGCCCTTTATCTCCGTACAAAATTTCAGGGTGATACCGGTAATAGATTCAGAGATATAGAATGCCGGAGAAATATTTCGCACATCCGCCATCTTGTGGTTATGCAAACAATTGAACGAAGTTATATGTCGGTGCATTACAATGTGTATGAAATATACTGTGCCAAGTTTTATTGCGTTTGGTTGGTTAAATCGCGAAAAACGTCTATTTAAAAGTCGCAAATTCGCGAGGCCGCCATGTTGGTTTTGTAGTTACCAGTTTTTCAAAAGTCACATAGGTGAACTTCTAGTAGTTTCCTTTAACACCGTAATAAATTCCAGTGTGATATCGGTAATGGTTTTGGAGATATTAAATGCTGGTGAAATATTTCGCACAGCCGCCATGTTGGATTGGTGAGACGTAACAAAATTTGAAGGGCACGGTCGAGGTCACCCGGAATAGTGCTATGAACTTACCGAGTTTCATTGAAATCGCTCCAGCCGTTTAAAAGTTATTAGGGGACACACACACACACCTCACTTACACACACACACACACACACACGGACAAAAGGTGATCTCATAAGCCTATTTTTTCAAAACTGATAATAGACTAAAATGAATGTGATCTCGTCAATGGCGTTGTCTTGGCAACCTCTGATAGATCATCCCTTGTCAATTTAAAAGCGTTGTTATGGTAACCTCTAATGGCACTTGGCATTTTTAGCCTATTTTCAATTTTGAAAGAATAGGCTTATGAGATCACCTTTTATCCGTGTATGTGTGCGTGTGTGTGTGATTCGTGTGTGTGCCCCCCCCCCTAATAAAATCTAAACGGCTGGAGCGATTTTAATGAAACTCGGTAAGTTCATAGCACTATTCCGGGTGATCCCGACCGTGCCCTTCAAATTTTGTTACGACTCACCAATCGAACATGGCGGCTGTGCGAAATATTTTACCAGCATTCAATATCTCCAAAACTATTACCGATATTACCCTGACATTTTGTAAGGTGATAAAGGGAACTACTATAAGGTCACATATGTGACCTTTGAAAACCTTGTAACTACAAAACCAACATGGCGGCCAAGCGAATTTGAGACTTTTAAATAGACGTTTCACGCGATTTAACTATCCAAACGCAATGAAACTTGGTTCAGTATATGTTTATATACATTGTAATGCACCGACGTCAAACTTCGTTCAATTGTTTACATAACCACAAGATGGCGGATGTGCGAAATATTCCACCGGCATTCTATATCTCTGAAACTATTAGCGGTATCTCCCTGAAATTTTGTGCGGAGGTAAAGGGCACTACTGAAAGTCCATCTATAAGACTTTCAAAAACCGGTTAACTATAAAAGGAACATGACGGCCAAGCAAATTTGAAAAATTTAAATAGACCTTTCTCGCGATTTAATATTCCAAACGCACTGAAATCTGGTACAGGAAATATATATTCATATTGTAATGCACTGGTATCTAATTTAGATCAATTGTTTACATAACCTCAAGATGGCGGCTGTGCAAATTTTAAAATTAAGTTTTTATTTCTTGTGATGTAGTCATGCGATCGAAGTGAAAGTTTGAATAATGAACCTACGCAATAATTTTCCTTTCATTGTACATGACTCTATGGCCTATACATTTAACAATCCAACATGGCGACCATCCGAAATATTTAGACGGCTCTGAATATCTATGAATCTATTATAGCAATCAAACTGAATTTTGTAATGTTCATAGGGGCTATGAACTTATGTTCACCTATAGGACTTTAAATAACCTGGTGATCACAAATCTAACATGGCGGCGACGCGAAGTATAAATATTCACATGGACGTTTCTCGCAATTTAACCATCCGAGTGCAGTGAAACATGGAACATTAAATCCTTATATGAATGGTAATCCACTGGCTTCTAATTTATTTCAATTGTTTCCATAACCTCAAGATGGCGGCTGTGCGAAATTTTAAAATCTCCTTGTTACTTCTTGTGTCCTAATTATGCAATTGAAGTTTGAATACTACACGTACACAATAATCTGCATGTAACAGTCCATAACTCTAGGACCTACATATATAAAATCCAACATGGCGACCATCCGAAATATTTAGTCGGTTCTCATTATCTACGAATCTATTACAGCAATCAAACTGAAATTGTGTATGTTGATAGTGGCAATTAACATAAGTAGGATATATGAAAATTGGCAGTATAGTTCTTCACGGAACTACTTGTTTAAAATTCCGAAATCATTTTTCTCATCCCTTGGCGCAATGGTGGGTCATATCAAAAATTCTTTCAGACAAAAGTTTTAGGTAATTATTAGGGGAATATTTTCCATTTCGTACGGTTTTGATATTGTGCCTATTAAGAGAGATATGATTAATGTTTTCCGAAAAACCCACTTTTTTCCACCCCTTTGGTCAATGGTTGGTGCTATCAAAAAACATATTTGACATACATTTTTGGCACTTATCCGACACATATTGTGAACTTTGAATGGATTCAATATTTCACGTATTAAGAGAGTTATTGCGAAATTTCACTTTTTGGAAAAAAGCCCCCCATTTTCACCCCCTTCGACCGATTTTGGCCATTAACGAGCTCGACCGAGATTCTATAGGGATACATATTATGTAAAAAATTCAAAGTGATTGGTGTAAAATTACGGCAGTTATCGTGTCCACAAGAAACTGATATATATATATAGATAGATACATATATACACAAATTATATATAAACTTTTGAACTGACGGTGGTTTTGGGGTCAGGGGGATGTGAAACGCGAAGATATGTCGAAATTTTCCGGAAGTCGAAACATGGTACCCATTGCAATAGTTAGCTTTCTAATGAAATCTGCCTAAAATCCGTTTGGGGTAGTGATCATGTTGTACAGTAACCTGTAGGACTAGCATCAGGATAGTTGCATGTACCTTATATACTTTGTGTATGTGCATTAGCCTTTGGATTAGCTTAAGTTAGGTTTGGTAAAGTTAGGTTTAAACTTAAAACTGACATTAAAAAAAACTGAAAATGAGAAATTGGAAAATTGACATATGTGTTAACAACAAAAATGAAAAAAAATATCCGGTGGGGGTACTGATCATGTTGTATAGTAACCTATAAGACTAGCATAAGCATAGTTGCATGTACCTTACATACTTTGTGTTTGTTTGTGTATGTTTGGATTAGCTTAAGTTAGGTTTGGTAAAGTTAGGTTTAATGAGGTTAGGTATGTGACCTTGTAGTTTACTCTTTTAGGAAAATGTAAAAAAAGTAAAATCTAAAAAACAAAAAATCTTAAATTTAAAATGTAAAATCTAAAATCTTTAAATGAGGTTTCTGCAGGTTATGACAACACGTTTATGATTTAGTCCATGTTGATGTGCGGTATCCAATTACTGCTGACTTTGCATGATCATTACCCATTGTCTTGATCAACACCTGGGGTTTCAAATTACTGCAGCGTTAGTCATAGCAATAGAACTGTGCGCTCTCTGCCATGTCAGCAACATGACACCGGAAGGAACACCTGTGTAATATCCAATGACTGCTAACTTTGTATAATCATCACCCATTGTCTTGATGAACACGTGGGGTTTCAAATTACTGCAGCGTTAGTCATAGCAACAGAACTGTGTGCTCTCTGCCATGTCTGTAATATGACACAGGAAATAACAAGACGTCTTACTGTACGTACCATCTCCTCAGTTTTAACATTTTAAGAACAAGTATTATTCTCTTTCAACTACAAATGACTCGTTAGAACACATCCATCCACCAAGTTAGATCCCTTGACCTGCTCTCAAATGGCATGTGCCTCGTAGCCCTAACCTAACGTTACGTACGAACTAAACAGAATGTGAATTGTTAGCTCTTATCATGCATGTGCACAGGTGAACACTTGTGTGTTAGGTCATATTACACATGAACTTACATTTTCTCAAGTAAGTGCATTTCTCTGTTCCACAAGATACTAATTTGATTGCTGGATTGTATCCTGCACTGTTTATGCGATATAGCTTTGCCAGGTAGTTCTCTACATATAGCAATTTTACCACTGCTCTACCTACGCCTTTTCCTCTTTTGGCTTTCTTACAGTCTAGTGTGTGAAAGACAGCATTAACTGTATAGCAAACCCAGTTCACCTTTGTATTTGTAATCCAAGTAATAATTTGAAAATACACAAATGTAATCAGTTTTAAACGTTATCTCTGTTTTGTTTTGTTTTGTTTAATATGTTTATGACATGCATATTAACCTGAAATCGAACCCCTGGTGAAAAGGCTAACAGCTTAACCACTGCACCACTATGCCCTTGTTTCATAGTTCAACTTGTTCTCGGCCTCAGACCTGGAAATCGAGTTAAGACCACCAGTACAAGAGCTAAAAGTGCTTACCACTGCAACACAAAATATGGATAGCTGGTAACATTAGACAACCGGAAATGATTATATTTCTGTTAGCAATGCATTTTGTCATCAGCCTACTGTCTGAGCACTGATAGCAACACAGTTTAGTTTACAACAAGCGAGTGTGTGTGTGTGTGTGTATAAATAGATTATTAGCCTCAAGTATTTAAAGCTTGTTGTGTGTAGCGACCATTTTGTCTCGGTAACTACTGAGCATTTCTGTGTTTTAGCTATCATCTTTAACCAATCAATTAAAGATAGTCTACTCTTAATTCTTGATAAATCAGAGTTTACGTACACCGTTTCTCATTTATTAACCCATACCTGCAAACTATACTCTCTCTATATACTGCAGTTTGATCTGAAAACAAGTTTCAATGGTAAAAGACTTGTCAGTCACCATACATGTAGCCTACACTAATTCTTCCTCTACCTAGCTATGTTTCATCACACATGGTAAACATCCCACATGTTCGTATCCAATTATTAGTTTATAAAATCTCAGGTCAATGACTTTAATGTATTGGGTATTTTGGGTAAATTCATTGGCCATGGAAAAGGGCTGACCATCCTGAGTCCCATGACACCTCACTTGACCCTCTCTGATTATTAGTTAGCGAGATATTAACAAAAGTGTAGTTAAGCCCTTTTGACAAAAAATAAATAATACATTCAAAAACAGAATGCCACCTCAAGTCCAACGACCTCTCATACAAGTCCCTAGCCTTATTGGTTCATGAAATATTAAAAAACTAATGACCTATTAGTTTTGGATCTTTTGGTAATTTAAAAAAAATAACTCATCTATAAATCTGTATTCAAAAAGCCCGCCCTCCTACAAAATCCTCAAGTGCACATGAGTAAAAACAAAGAACAAACATGTTAATTTATAGTAGCGATCGGCTCTTCGCTTGCGTTTCATGTGGAACAACGTTTAATTTCATCATAGCATTAGGGACCAGTCCAAAGGGACCGGCCTAAAGGGATTAGTCAAAAAGGACCGTCAACAAGGACCCTTCCACAGGGGCTCGTCCACAAGGACCCGTCAACAAGAACCCGTCCACAGGGGCTCGTCAACAAGGACCCGTCAACAAGGACCCGTCAAAAATGACCCGTCAAAAATGACCCGTCCACAGGGACTCGTCCACAAGGAATCTTTAACAATGGCCCGTCTACAATGACCCGTCCACAGGGACCCATCCACAGGGACTCGTCCACAAGGACCTGTCCACAGGGGCCTGCGTGTGCGTGCGGGGGAACATACGATTACGTCAGCAAATCATTTCATCTAGTTTCAAATTTAGCCACTACGGCGCGTGCATCAGACAGGAAGTGCGTAGGAACATACGATTACGTCAGTGTAACTTGAACTCACTTGTTTGTTGTATGAGTATGAGTTTAGTAGTGGCATCAAGCAGCAAAAGACGTTTACTTACACAATCCATCATTATGGTAAGCATTTTTTGTTCTTATAATTATGGAAATCTCCTTATTAGAATAAAATGTTATAGTGGTTCTGGTCACTTATAGCTAAACTGTAATAGATATGATTTGTTTGTTTCTTTATAGGCTACTACAATAAATATTCTCAATGCTATGGGGGCAGAACTGTTGATTAGAGAGAAAAAAAGCTCACTGAATTACCAATGCATACTCTTTTCCGTATCATTAACATTCAAAAAAGTGGACACAATGTATGGTCAACGTGTATTGTGTGTTAGTGAAAATTTTCAGACATTCCTTTCTACACGTTTTAATGATATATGTCAGAAAAGTGTGCTCGAGGATCTAAATCGTGGTGGACATTCTCTATATCTAATTTATGAGGGTATAAAAAAACAATAAATGTATTGTACATTCTGACTTTGAAGTTAGGTTAGGTTAGGTTAGGTAAGGTGGGATCTGGTTAGGTTAGGTAAGGTTAGGTTAGGTTAGGTTAGGTTAGGTGATGTTGGGTTAGGCAGAATGGCTGCGGTATGAATCAAAAGCCAGCTCCTGTCAGTTTTGCCTCACAAGTTTGAGTGTACCCCATTCCAACCCTCAATCTAGAATTAAATTTCTTGACAGAGCCAGGACTCGAACCCGAGCCTCCACAGTGACAGCTAAAAATGTTAGCCACTGCACCATAAAGTGGGGGGGGGGCAATATAAGGCTGGTCTTGTTTGTACATGATCAATCAATAATTACCTAATAATAAAAATAAATAATAATAATAATTATAATTATAAATAATAATAATAAATACTCCATTTAGCAACTACATAGCCGACCTCTCCCTGGGTTCTTTTACATACCAACATTGTATGACATGCGTGTCTTAATTTTTGCCGCCTTTGCAAATCACTTACCACGACCAAGAGCGAACCTACAAGCTTGAGATTAGTAGTCCGACACGATAACCACTCACTCACCGTGGCAAGCTATCAATCAATAATTACCTAATAATAATAATAATAAGAATAAGAATAATAAATATTCCATTTAGCAACTACACGGCCGACCTCCCCCTGTGACATTATTCACGATCTCAGGGCGTGGCGGCCATATTGCTCATTAGCCCCTGGCCCAGCTATGACTGACCCCTCCATAACAATAACATAGGACTGGTTGCGCGCGGCGGCCATCTTGCCCATTAGCCCCTGTCCCAGCTTCGGCCTATATTACCTACTCTTATCTCTATCTTCAATACTTCGCCCACTATAATTAGTGTTTTTAGACGGGATGGTAGGGGCACGTCATCCAGCCATCTCCCTCCGCGCGCTTGACCTTACTTTGCCCTTGGTTTGCACTTGCCATTCGCGACTAAATTTGAAACAAGGTAAAGTATTATAAAGCAAGATAAGTATTATGCAGATAATTTTCTAACATGTCAAGAGTCTTTGGCTTCGAGCGAAGCGCGAAGCCTCCAGCCTTTCTAGCGTTTTCAGCATTTGTAGCATTTAAAATGATACAAAGTCTAGTCTTTCAGACTGACTGTCACTTTTTACTTCCTGTATTTTAGCTACTATTGTTCAAAACACAAACGCAAACGGATGTCACCTTTCCGTTATGGAACTTAATGTTGTTATTGCAATTCTACATTGGTGGGGTTTGAGGGGCAGATGACCTCGTAGTGCCACGCCTTAAAATTATAAATAACTAGCTAACTAACTATATTGGTGGGGATTTTACGTGTCTTACACACCAGCTCCATGCGACGTTTTTCCAACACTAGTATGCAAGAACACATATGCTTACTTCCACGAAAGCGACTGCAATATTTGCTAGCTGCGAAGCACTCTTCATTTAATTCAGGTATTGAACCTGATTTGCGCAAGTTCAATGCGCGATGTACAAAACTTATGTCTACTCTATTGGGCGAGTTTGTAACTATGGTTAGCTTGGACAACAAGCATAACACTCAAATGTACGTTCTTGTGGATAACACCACTTTGGTGGTTCAAGTTGGAACATGGGCGAGCTCTTACGTAGTGTCGCTGAATCCAATCGATGTGTGGCGTTACCGGACTAGTCATTAAGATGGTCTACAATGGATCAGTGGACACTAGAGCACGGCATTACAGTAGCAGCGAATGTACCTATTGACATACATTTCCCACAAAGTGTCGTGTATGGGCACCAAGGTGTGGCTGTAGACGACCGTTGGGGACGAATTTGGTCCACAGAGAACAGTTGGCTCGAAACACTAGTGGCTATTAGTACAGCTGTAAAGGCTACTGCATTACATTCTTGAAATGCAGCACAGCGTTTTGCGGTTAACCTTCCAACCCAGAGATGGTTCACATCTGTGTTTTATGACATGCTTAATGTAGCTGCTATAAATGCAGAGATTTCCTACTGCAAGTTCAAAGAAATTATTCCCAATAAATCTAACTCTATAAGTCTGTTATGCAAAGGCTTGCGTGAGGAGTATTTGCAAAATCATTACTAGCTAACAGCCACGTAGCAGTTAGTACTAAAGAGTGTGTTCTGTACACTCTGAAAATTTCAACTTTTCGGTTTAAATTAATATTTTCTTCTTCTTTCGAATAACCCATTTGGAGGGTAAGATGAATCAACGTAGGCTATTGTCCATTGTATTCAATTTCCGTTGTTTCCAAATTTCTTTCATCCTTCTAGAGTGACGATCTTTCTCCTCTTGAGTCCACTTTCTGCCAGTTGTTTGTTTCTTCCTTTCTAGAAATTTTGTGTTTTGAATAGCTTCTCTGAAGAGTGATCTGTTTGCTATTGTGTCTGTCTGAATTTGGCGTTTGTCAAATCTTTGTCAATTTCAATGAACCATGTGGGTTTGGATTTGTAACTGGTCAGTAAGTTGAAGATCTGTTTAGTTAGTCTACTATTTTCCATTCTATAGATGTGCCCAAAAAACTGTAATCTTCTCTTTCTCATTACATCAGTTAATTTTTCACATTTCAAATATAACTCTGCGTTATTATTTCGTTTAGCTCCCAGTATTTTTCTCAGAATTCGTCTTTCAGTCTTCTCTAATTTGTCTAAATCACCAAATCTTGTTAATTTAAGTGTCTCTGCTGCATACAGAGTTTCAGGTCTGACTACTGTTTGATAATGCCTTAATTTAGTGTTCCGGGATAAGCTTTTTTTATTATATCTTTTGTCATATGAAAACACCTTTGTAATTTATGCATACGCGTTTCTATTGCTGTCTTTTCCTGTGAGTCATTCATTATCCACTCTCCTAGGTATTTAAAGGAATTTGTTTTACATACTGAACAGTCATGAATTGTGATACTTTTGGGGGCATCGGTGATGTTTGTCATGAACTTAGTTTTTTCAAATGATATTTGTAGTCCGACTTTGGCTGCCTGTTTTTGCAACTCTCTCATTTGTTCTTGGGCAGTATCCAGTGAGTCAGTATGTAATGCAATGTCATCCGCAAAAGCTAAACAATCTACAGTGATTTTATTTGGATGTCTTCCTAGTTGAACGCCTTTAATATTGATGGCTTTCCTCCACTCTCGAATTACCTTTTCCAATGCACAATTGAAAAAGCAGAGGTGACAGACCATCTCCTTATCTCACACCTGACTTTATTTTGAAAGATTTTGAAAGTTCCCCTCTAAATTTAACATTGGAAGTTCTGTTCGTTAGTGTTGCTTGAATTATTTCAGTTGTCTTGTTATCAAGTCCAAATTCCTTCAGAATGTTAATAAGTGCCTTTCTGTGGAGTCATAGGCTTTTTTAAAATCCACAAAAGTAACTACATATTTCAAGTTCCTGATTTTGGAAGGAAGGAAGGAAGCTTGTAGTTTAACGTGACCGTTAACCTTGAGATCATGAGCCACGGGACCTCCTTTTTACGTGGAATCCGAACCACAGGACATGGCATTTCACTTCGAAAATCTCACATGCATTGACCGGGAATCGAACCCGGACCGCCTTGGTGAGAGGCCTACAGCTAGACCGCTGAGCCACCACGCCCCCTTCCTGGTTTTCCTCATGTCTAATATGTTCTTTAAATTTAGTATTTGCTCCATACATGATCGTCCCTTCCTAAATCCTGCCTGATACTCTCCCAATTGTGGGTCGAGTATTTTTTCTGCTCTTTTTAAAAGTGCTTTGGATAAGATCTTATAGGTCACTAGCAGGAGCGAGATTCCCCTGTAATTGTTAGGATCTGTTTTCTTCCCTTTCTTATGTAGTGGATGTAACAAAGCAGATGTCCATTCTGATGGTAAACTGTGTGTTTTCCATACGTCATTTATGATTTCCGTTAAACATAGGATCATGTTGTCACTCGAGTATTTCCATAATTCAGCAACTATCTTCTCCAGATGCTTTGTTATTTTTAAGTTCGCTTATAATTTCTTTAATTTCATTTGTTGTTGGTGGTTTCGAGTCTGAAGGAATGGGGAGTATATTATCAAAATTGAATGTCTCCTTTGGTGGAACGCAGTTGAGGAGTTCTTCAAAATATTCCGCAAGTATTCTGCAATTTTCAGCGTTATTATATGCAGTTTTCTGAGTCTTTGGATCTGTGAAAAGTAAGCTTGGTGGAGTATATTTCCTTAAACTACTTCTGAAAATTTTGTAGAAGTCCTTTATATTGTGCTTTCTGAAGTCCGATTCTATTAATGTTAATTGATCTTTCATATGTTGCACTTTTACCCTTTTGAGTCCCTTAGATGAATGTTTTCGGGATTTTATAAAGCTGTTCCTGGTATTCTCATTTTATTTGCATTCCAGATGTTCCAAGCTCGTTGTCTTTTAAAGATTAGTTCATCACACTCAGCAGTCCACCAGGCATGTTTTCGTTTTCTTTTAAGGAGAATGGTTTCTTCTGCTGTCTGTACTAAGTCTCTTTGAAGTTGTTCCCATGTTTTAGGTGCTCTGCTTTCCAAAAGTGTTTTGAAATTATTTTCTGTAGCTAATTTTTGAGTATCAAACTTTTTGGATTGATAATGATTTTTCTTTTTATATATTGGTCTAATTTTGAATTTAATGAGAGACAGATAGTGGTCTGAATCTAAACCTGCACTCTTAGCAACTTTCACATTGAGTATCTCCGTTATAGACAGTCTGCTAATAGCAACATGGTCAAGTTGTTTCTCACCACAAACTGGATTTGGGGAAACCCAAGTAGTTTGTTTCCTAGGAAGTTTTTTGAAGAATGTAGATTTCAGGACTATGTTATGCTCTCTGCATAAACTAATAAGTCTTTCTCCATTTGTGTTGGTTCTTTTATGTGCGGGGAAATTGCCTACTATGGACCGATGTTGACGTTCTTTGCCGATTTGAGCGTTAATGTCTCCAAGTAGAAGTATTATATTTTTTATGGAATTTGATCCAGGGTGTTTGATAGTTCTTGCCAAAAAAAATCCGTTTGTTCTTTCTGAGTCCTATTTTTCTCATTAGTTGGTGCATGTGTATTGACAATGGTATAAACTTTGTTTACTGATTTAAAGGATAGCAGGGATAATCTTTCATTAATGGATTGAAACTCTATTATTGAATTTAATATGTTCTGATTTACAATGAACCCAGTTCCAAACTGAGGTACATTTTTCATAACTCTCTTTCCAGGTTTTCCCTTGAATATTCTATAACCTTCTGAATCAAATGGATGCTCATCAGCAGGGGCGTACCCAGGGGGGGGGCTCTGGGGGCTTAAGCCCCCCCCCTAAAAACCTGGGAACACTTTAAAAACATTGATGATATCTTTCAAGAAAATTGATTGCTTAACGGGGTCCAGAATGTTTAGTGTTGGAACGTTGGAACATTTTGCGATTTTCTTCTGGTTTAAAACAGAATTATGTTAGGCCTATATTTGTGCAACACTTGAGTGATAATAATATATATTGTAAACACAACACGAGCGGATATTTCCGGCCGTTGTCGTAACTATGCTCGGAGCAAGATGCGCGTGGGACAGCGGTGAAAATTTATCTCCCCTGTGCTGTGCTCTGTGTCAAGCGTCAAGTCAGTAGTGGTGTTTGTAAAAATTCATTCGTTGATTGTTATCGTGTTTGTATTTTCTATTGGCTATTGGTGTTCGTAGTGTGTCCAATTGGACTAGTAGTAATGGGAGACAAAAGAAAGTCAAACATGCAAAACTACTTTAAACCGTTAAAAATAAATAAATATGATGTCGTTAGTATTAGTGAAAGTGGCAATCCTTCAACGAGTAAGGAACTGTTAACAAGGACTGCAAGCATAGAAAAACAGCCTAGTTGTTCGTCAGAGGAGGGCTTAGAGGCAAATGTGAGCAGGCCTAAGGCCGTTGTAAGTAAACATAACATGGATTTGGACATTGGTTTATTTAAAAACAAAGTGTTGACGGACAATGAAAAGTTCAAAGTTTTAAATGACAAATGGGTTCCTCAGAGCAACTTTAACTTTCCTTTTAGATCGCATGGGAACCAACAACGAAAATTTTCGTTTTCGTGGCTAAAGAAATATACCTGGCTTTCGTATTCTGGAATTGAAGACTCTGCGTACTGTGTCCATTGTATGCTTTTTTTTTTTCAAAAAAAAGAAGTAGGTAAGAGTAACGCTCAACATACTGGACAACTTGTTGAAGAAGGTTTTTGTAACTGGAAAAAAGCACTAGAAAAGTTTGAAAAACATGCAAACTCGCAGTATCATAAAGACTCATGTGTAAGCGCAGCTAACTTTAAAAGAGTTATGGACTGCCGAATGAAACCGATTGACAAATCTCTTGATAAAGGAAAAGACGTCCAAGCCCAAAATAATGTGAAAAGAATAATTCCAATAATAGAAACTATAATTTTGTGTGGCAGGCAAAATATCGCCCTTAGGGGCCATAGAGATTATGGTCAGTTTCAAATCGACAGCAAACCATTTGAAAATGAGTGGAACTTAAGAGCTTTGCTCAGAGCTAGAATTGAAGCAGATAACAACAATTTGAAAGATCACTTTGGGTCATGTGGCAAAAATGCGACCTATATAAGTTGGAATTTTCAAAATCAAGTCATCGATGCTTGTAACCAAATAATAACTGAAAAAATAGCAAGTAAAAGAAACTAAGATTTTTTAGTGTTCTCGCAGATGAAACATCTGATATTTCAACTGTTGAACAGTTTTCTTTGTGTTTACGTTATGTAACGCCAAATACTTTAAATGGTTATGAAATATGTGAGCAATTTTTGAAGTTCATGCCTCTAACCTCTACTACGGGTAGCGTATTGGCAAAAACATTGATTAAAGGTCTTGAAGACAGTAATATAGACATAAATAACCTACGTGGCCAGGGGTACGATGGGGCGGCTGCCATGAGTGCAAAGTTTAAAGGGGCTCAAGCGTGCATCCAAGAAGCTCACCCCACAGCAATATACGTGCATTGCGCTTCGCATAGCCTTAACCTGGCATTGTCGACCGCGTCTGAGGTTGTATCAATCTGGAACTGCTTTGGAATAGTGGAGAAGTTGTGGGATTTTTTTAACACTCCTAAGAGACAAGCAGTTTTAAAACAGTGCATTGAATCTAAGGTAAATCTTGAAACCAACAAGAAAAAACTCCTGCAGCTTTGTCCAACGAGATGGGTACAAAGGCACGATGCTATTTTTGTTATGAAAGAACTGCTGCAACTTCTTGAAGTAGCGTTAGAGGAGATTAAAAACTGGAATGATAGGGAATCTTCTTCAGGAGCTCTAATACTACTAAACTCCTTAAGTCAAAGTGAATTTATAATTTCTCTCATGGCATCAGAAAAACTGCTAGGTTTCACAGTAAACCTAAGCAAAAAGCTTCAGGGAACTGATTTAGATTTATCGTCTGCAATTACACACGCTGAAACTGTGATTGAAAGCTTAAAATCTTTAAGAAAAAATGCAGATCAAGAATTTCACTCGTTGTTTGAAGAAGCTACCAAAATTGCTAATAACTGCGGTTCAATAATTTTGATGCCTCGAACAGTTGGAAGACAACTGAACAGAAGCAACATTCCAGCAGAAACTCCTGAATTATACTACAAAAGATCTGTTTTCATCCCTTGGATTGACTCATTCATTATTTCATTGGAATCTCGATTCATGAAGCATAAAGACTTATTAAAGAGTTTTGAGTGCTTACTGCCATCAGCCAATGCATCACATACGCATAAAGAAACCTTCCAAGAAAAAATGCAACTTGATTTCTTACAGCTGTGTAATTTTTATAAGAATGACATAATTGAAAGTGGAGGAAACAACAAAGGTCTGTTTATGGCCGAGTTTGAACTGTGGCACAAGAGCTTCAAGACCCACGCTAATATCCCTAAAAACGCAATCGATGTGTTGAATCTATGTGACAAGGACTTGTTTCCTAATATCCACACATTGTTGAGAATTTTGTGTACCATCCCTGTGACTACAAGCACTGCTGAGAGGTCATTTTCTACACTACGTCGCCTGAAGACATATCTTAGGAATACTATGGGTGCAGACAGGCTGACTGGACTAGCAGCACTGAATATTCACCGGGAAATTGAAGTCACCAGTACAGAGGTAGTTTCCGTTTTGAAAAAATCTGCTAGGCGGCTGGATTTTGTTCTGTGAAATTTGAGTTTCCGCTTTATTCAAACAACGTTAATGTTAATTCATTAATACATGATTTGTATTCAACTATTTGTTTAAACTTGCATTCAGCCTGTGTGATTAAGTTCAACTTGAAATTCCTTAAATGTTTAAGATTTTTTTATTATAATGTTAGTAACTAAGGACAATTAAAATAACATATATTTTCACGTACAGTACATAAAATATTTGTTACAATCCATAACACTATGGTATACAATTACATCTCGTAATTTTTAAAATGTAATTTTTAGTTCCAATTAAATCTACATATTCAAAATCAAAATGTTATTATTAATTTCCTAAAACCTATACTAGTTCTTGGTATAAACAACTCAAAACTTAGTAAATGATTGCCCTGACGATCCTGGTAGCTGGATATATAGTTATGATAATAGTGAGTAGAGCAATCCAGTCGTTATCACTCTGATCGTGATCAAAAGTTAATTCTTGATAAAAATAATGCAGTTCCTTTTTATTACTTGTATAACCTTAGCTCAATGGTACTGTAACTAAAATTTGTATTAAACCAATGCACATTTTGTTTAAATAATCTCCAGTCCAATAGCATCTTTTGTATTGGTTTTAACAGAACATTCTACAGTATGTTTGATCTTATAGAATATCTTTTTATGCATTTGATCTCAAATATTCATATTTACATACACGACTAATAATAAACACATTCTCCTTCCATAGCTGAAATCATGTTATTGAGGAAAGCCCCCTCCAAACCAAAAGTCTGGGTGCGCCCCTGCTCATCAGTATATCTAGTTTCTGGAAGAGCTGTTATCATAATCCTTTTCTCTTTGATGAAATTTATTAGAGTTTTAAGTTTTCCTGTTTTTAAGAGTGAATTGACATTAAAGGTAGCCAAAAAGTTTATGTGCTTGTGCTTAATTTTACTAGTGATTTGCTTAATGCTGTTTTCAAGATGCTCCGACTCATCCTTTTCATCCTTTGCACAATGATGTAGGCCCCCAGAATCCGAGTGCCTACTTTTCATTTCCTTGGAAAATGGAGATTGGTTACTCCCTGGGGTAAAATCTCTTACAATGTGCATATCCATTGTTGATTGTTTGCTAGGTTCTACTCGAGGTTGTTAGCTCCGAGGATGGGTTTTCAGCCGCACCTTTGGTGAACAGACGCTGACCATCTAGCCGCTTGCTACAAGACAGACGCTAAATGGGTTTATATAAAGCTGATATCTAACTAAATCATAGGGTAGATGCCTTTTATCCTATTAATCCCGGATACAGGGCCGCCCCGTCCGCCATTCATAATGTTCTATAGATCATCTATTCCACTATCAATGCCGTTGACGACTTCACCGTAACCCTGGCAAGGGACCCTGACAAGGTGCTACCAGCCGGGCCAGCTGAACCTTGTTTTTTTAGAGGTGTTACTCCTCTATCACTCATCGCTTTGTTCTGGCTTGTGACAGGCAGATCCTGGCTTCCCCAACATTGGGCCCAGGTTGGCGGGTTTTTTAAATTAATATATTTTAATCTAAAAAACTAAGTAACATAAAACATTGTTTAGCATTTTTTAATTTTCCGCTACTTTAGGATGCGTAATACAAACAGTGGGAAGAAACAGTTCTAACATAAAAGGTTATAGGTTACTTGTGAAGGCCAATGAATTAGAAATTAGAAACACATCTTGTCCAAAGGAGGCCAGGTGTTTTGTGCATTCACTGCGAGTAAAATATCGCTGTAACAATATCCAATTCAAATGGGATTACTCCATCGTCCTTTGTTATGTAAGTTGGAACAACTGAAAGTAAGTTAAGCAGTGTTTGGCAAACAACTTTCAAATCGCCCTCTTTTACTTTCTACGCCATCACATAAGGTTGGTTAGGGGAATTGCAATTATGTATGTAAATTTGTACAACACTACGAAGCTTTAACCTTTGAAAAGAAAAGTTGTTTACAAGTTCATGGTGTGCAACTTGCATATAACTTTTGTCCTTGCTTTCCACAAACAAGTGACTATCACGAGGCAGCTGCGGCACAGTGCTAATAAACGAGTTCCAATTGAAAATAGAAATGCCTAGCATAGTTACGTATTGTAAGTGGGGAATATACTGCAGAAAATGTACGTTTCGCAAACGGCATTGCTTTTCGGGATGCCGACCCCACAATTAAGGTTACGTTATTGCTCCTTCGTATAGTGGCGCAAACTCTGCTAGCACGTTCAATTTTGTCTTCGTCGCTTGAATACTGCAGTACAGTATACAGGCAAGTGGTGGATGTAGAAGCACTTGTAAGTTGCTTTGCGCTGATTTTTTATGTCTATTATTGTAACTCAGTATGTCCATTAACAGGTTTACTGGCTTAATGGAAACTATTATTGATCTTAACAATTTCATTCCAAGCTTAAAGCCTGTTGACACAGTAGATTTTACTACAGTGACTCCAAGTGTACCAACAAGCCCACTTCTAAGGTATAATGTTTACTGGGACCATGTTAGCACATTACCTCTATTTACAGTGCCAAACCTACACTTTCGACTTGCGTTTGTTATAAGTTTCATTACACCTTTCCAAACATTAAGTACTTCCACATTGACAGTGAGCAACACCTGCCTTTACAGGACTATTTTAATTTAGATGGTGCTCCCCCGCACGTGCACGTCATTATAAATAAGCATGAGTTAATTCCGCCCTTCCAGTAGTAACTTGAACTGAGCAGCCCTTTCGCTAGAATCTTCCGCTGATCAGACTGAAACGCGCAGGCTAGTAGAATGGCTGCTTTCGACTGTATAATAGATTTCGAACTTAACCAAGACTTAATTTCATTTATTTCGGGAATTGCTGGACGAAAATGATTGTGGATAGGTAACGCTTGCAACTCAACCTTAATGACTTTTTTTTACTTCAAAAGCAGCACCGTTGGTTTTCTGTGATCCACTTGGAAATGGACTGCAACTAGTTTGTGGAATTGTCAAGATGGGACTGCAGTATTCTTATGGCTGGGCTTCCAAAGCTCCAGCACTTTATTATGCGTCGTATAATAAAGTACTGGAGCTTTGGAATCCCAGCCATAAGAATGCTGCAGTTTTTCTTGACAATTCCACAAAAGAGTTTCAGTCCATTTCCAAGTGGATCACAGAACACCAACGTTGCTGCTTTTGAAGTAAAAAAAAGTAATTAATGTTGAGTTGCTAGCGTTACCTATCCACAAACAGTTTCGTCCAGCAATTCCCGAAATAAATGAAACTGAGTTTTTGTTAAGTTAGAAATCTATTATACAGTCGAAAGCAGCCATTCTACTAGCCTGCGCGTTTCAGTCTGACCAGCGTAAGATACTAGCGAGGGCTGCTCAGTGCAAGCTAATAGTGGAGGGGCGGAGTTAACTCATGCTTGTTTATAATGTCGTGCATGTGCGGGGGTACGCCATCTAAATTAAAATAGTCCTGTAAAGGCAGGTGTTGTTCACTGTCAATGTGGAAGTACTTAAGGTTTGGAAAGGTGTAATGCAACTTATAACAAACGCAAGTAGAAAGTGTAAGTTTGGCACTGTAAATACAGGTAATGCGCCTAACACGGTCCCAATAAACATTATACTTTAGAAGTGTGCTTGTTGGTACACTTGGAGTCACTGTAGTAAAATCTACTGTGTCAACAGGTGGAGGCTTTAAGCTTGGAAGGAAACTGTTAACATCACTAATAGTTTCCATTAAGCCTCTAAACCTGTTAATGGACTTGCTGAATTACAAGAATCGACATAAACAACCAGCGCAAAGCAGCTTACAAGTGCTTCTACATCCACCAATACTTGCCTGTATACAGCAGTATTTAAGTGACGAAGAAAAAATTGAACGTGCTAGCAGAGTTTGCGTCACTATACGAAGGAGCAATAACGTAACCTTAATTGTGGGGTCGGCATCCCGAAAAGCAATGCTGTTTGCGAAACGTACATTTTCTGCAGTATATTCCCCACTTACAATACGTAACTATGCTAGACATTTCTCTTATCAATTGGAACACGTTTATAAGCACTGTGCCGCAGCTGCCTTGTGTTAGTCACTTGTTTGTGGAAAGCAAGGATTATGCAAGCTGCACACCATGAACTTGTAAAGAACTTTTCTTTTCCTAAATTAAAGCTTCGTAGTGTTGTCGAAATTGAGATACATAATTGCAATTTTCCTAACCCACCTTATGTGTTGGCGTAGAAAGTAAAAGAGGGTGATTTGAAAGTTGTTTGCCAAACGCTGCTTAACTTACTTTCAGTGGTTTCAACTTATATAACAAAGTACATTGGAGTGATCCTATTAGAATTGGATATTGTTACAGCGATATTTTACTGGCAGTGAATGCACAAAACTCCCAGAGTACTTTGGACAAGGTTAGTTTCTAATTTCTAATTCATTGCCCTTCACAAGTAACCTATAATCTCTTAATGTTAGAACTGTTCCTTCCTACTGTTTGTATCACACTCCCTAAAGTAGCGGAAAATTAAAAAATACTAAAAAATGTTTTATGTTACTTAGTTTTTTAGATTTGAATATATTAATTTAAACTGAAAAGTTGAAATATACAGAGTGCACAGAGCACACTCTTTAGTACTAACTGCTACGTGGCTGTTAGGTAGTAATGATTTTGCAAATACTCCTCACGCAAGCCTTTGCATAACAGTCTTAAAGAGTTAGACGTATTGGGAATTACTTCTTTGAACTTGCAGTAGGAAACCTGTGCATTTATAGCAGCTACATTAAGCATGTCATAAAACACAGAACTGGACCATCTCTGGGTTGAAAGGTTAACCGCAAACCGATGTGCTGCATTTCAAGAATTGATTGCAGTAGCCATTGCAGCTGATAGCCACTAGTGTTTCGGCCAAACTGTTCTCTGTGGACCAAATGCGCCCCCAACGGTCGTCTACAGCGACACCTTTGTGTCCATACACGACACTTTGAGGGAAATATATGTCAATAGATACATTCGCTACTACTGTAATGCCGTGCTCTAGTGTCCACTGACCCATTGTAGACCAACCTAATGACTCTTTCGGTAACGCCACACATCGATTGGATTCAGCGACACTACGTAATAGCTCGCCTAGGTTTAAACTTATACCACCAAAGTGGTGTTATCCACAGGAGCCTACAATTGCGTTTTATGCTTATTGTCAAAGCTAACCATAGTTACAAACTCACCTAATAGTGCAGACACAAGTTTTGCATATCGCGGATTCAACTTGCGCAAAACAGGTTCAGTACCAGAATTAAATGAAAAGCGCAGCGTAGCTAGCAAATATTGTAGTCGCTTTCGTGGAAGTAAGCATACGGTATGTGTTGTTGCATTACTAGTGTTGAAGAAACGTCGCATGGAGCTGGTGTGTATGACACGTAAAATCTCCACCAATATAGCATTGCAATAACAACTTTAATTTCCATAACGGAAAGGTGACATCCGTTTGCGTTTGTGTGTTCAACAATAGTAGTTAAAGCACAGGAAGGAACAAGAAGTTCCTTGATGAACTAAATAGCCTACTTTATTCAAAATTTAAGATTAATGCCAATGATTTCATCTAGAATAATGACGAAATTAAGTTGGTAAACTGACATTTTTAATTAGTTCGAAGTAGCCTATACCTGAAATAATGTAGCCAATATATCAGAAAGTATGGAAGCCAACAGCTCGAAACTTTTCACACGTATAGTACATGACCTTCTACATTAATTTGGGGTAACTAATAAACGGCAGTGCTGTCAACAAGATTCTAAGAATGCTGATAGGCCCAATTTTTAAATGCATGTAACTTCTATACTAACAAATAGATTTCTACCAAATGTCGTATGTGCTTTGTGTACCGTAAGTCATAACTGATATGACTATGCTTATTCTTAAGAGCCAGCGGGGCTGCTAACCGTAAATAAATGCTCTCTCTATATTTTTACCCTAATATCTATAAATCAGAAGATATGCAAAACAACAGCTCTAAACGTTGCATACGTACAGTAACTAACATTATAAATTAATTTGGAATAATTAATATACGTCAGAGCTGCCAACATGATTTAAGCATGCTGATTGGTCCCATTTTTAATACATGTAACTTCTATACTAACAAATGGATTTCATCCAAAATTGGCCCAATAATAGATCATAATATTTCAGATTAATTCTAAGCAGAACATATGTGACATTGTTGCCAACATGGCTTTACGCGCGCTGATAGATTCAATGTCTAACTGCATGTAACGTCCATATTATCAACTGAACTTCAACCAAATTTTGTATGTGCATTCTGTACCTTAACCCTAGAACCGGCAATGTGGAATTCTGTACCGGCATCCAATTTGTGTGATATTTTCCTAACAAATGGATTCTTATTTTAAACCTATTGTGAACAATGCTCCATGGCACTCTTGCATATCGTTGAAAAGCTAATAAAGCACGGATTAAGATGGTAATGATAACTTTTCTGTGAAGCTTGATAAAAAAAACGAGCCTTATAGTACTCGCATATGAAGTGTAACACCTGACATGTTATTCGAATAATTCCATATTACTTACTCGCGTTTTTTAAAGAATGAACTCATAGTACTAGCTTGTGCCAGCAAACATGACGGATTCGTTGGTGTTATTACCATCGGTAAGTTCTCATTACTATTATTTCTGTAATAACTACTTGTAAAACTCCAAATCCTTTCAGCAAATATGATATAATGAATATTTTCACACCAAAGAACGAAAGTTTGAAGATGATTTATTGTAGGAATATCTGTAAAGGGGCTTCCAAACCTTCAGGTAAACCGTATGGGATTCACATCCCACATAGCCACATGACCGACAGTTCGTCATTGTAGCAATCTCCACCACCGTGCGTGCTCATTGTTTCCGTTGCATATCCGTTCCACTTTCGTCCCTTTTTACAAAATCACCCCAACACAAAAATATACAGCAACCGAGTGGAATGTTGTTACACATTAAAAATATCCAGCAACCAGGCGGAAAGATGTTTCACAACCAAAAAGAAATTGAGAATTGAAAATGGTGGATTTATTATTTCATGAGCAATATCAAAATTCTAACGAGCTGAAGAAATGAAACACTAAATCCAAAATATACAAAATGATGCACATATATGTACATAATATGTGTGAAAGTTTCAAGTCTATGCAATGTTATTTGTTTGATTGATAACAAATAATATATCTTCCATGAGCCATTTTATGCCTATAAACCAAGTGCGTCAACGAACTTACGTTATTGTAAATGTTATTGAGATGAATCTAAGAATATATTCAGAGTCACAAGGGCTGCCAAATGTAGTGCACATTTATAACAAAGTGACACGCAACGTCGACAGTACTCTCAAATACTGTGAGCACATTCCTCAGTAACTATAACATTCATTATTCTCAAGGCTCTCATACAGTTCGTTGTAAACAATCAAAGCATGGCTTCCTACAATCATGATATGACCTAGTCTCACATATGATGAAAATACAGCTTTTATTCCACACATATAACAACATTCTGATATGCATTTAATATTTGACTACTCACCCACAGCTTGACAATAATGCCGCTTACTTAAATGTCATTTGTCGTCTTTGTCCTACCCCATGTGATATTCAACCTTGAACGTGAAGCTTCATAAACTGCTCAATGACAAATGAAAGTCGGTGAAATATTTGCCACTGTGCTCGTCAAACCAGTGCCTGCTAAATGCACTGCCTATTGTATTGCCATAACATTCTCGCGCTACAGAGCACACACTGCCTTGTTTCCAATACACACATTTTCAATTGCACATCCAGCAGGCAGTGCGTCTTCACTTCCGTCCGATCCACTTCCGTTCGATCCACTTCCGCCCGATTCACTTCCGTCCCCAATTTTCAAAATCACTCCCACAAAACTATCCAGCAACCGAGCGGAAAGATGTTACACATCAAAAAATAAAGAGAACATTTATTAACAGTTGGCAGCCCTAGATGCTCTTAAGAATACTCATTGTCATATCTGTTATGGTACACATAGTACATGCAAAATTTGGTTGAAATCGAATTGATAGTATGGAAGTTACATGCGTATAACAATACGACTTATTTGCAGCCGTATAATCATGTTGGCAATACTGTCATGTATAGGCTCCTGGAAATTTAACTGAAATAGTATTAACTATATGTGTGCCAATTTTGGAAAAGCTCCCATGCATACCTTCCGAGATATCCAACCTGCAGCTCAAATTTCAATTGCGATTTTTCAGCAGTTGATAGCACTGACGCCATTTTCAAATATGACCGTGAGATATTCAGGAATAGATATTTACTCATAACAAATTTGGTTACGATATCTGCAGCCGTTTGGTTGATAGACAGACAGACATTTTTAATAAATGTGAAAAGTATGCTAAAAGATCGCTACCAACTTGGATGAAAAAAATTCCTCTCGGCACGCCGGAAGGCGGAGGTAGATTTCACCGGGCAAACTAGGGGATAGGCTATAATAGGCAAAATATGCAGGTTTTCGTAGGAGGATGAGAACTCATTTATTGCGAGATAGTATTTTACAATTGGAGGTTAGTTAACATTTTGTCGTCTTTCTATGCATATTTTTAACATTTTACTGTCTT
Organism: Meconema thalassinum; assembly: GCA_946902985.2. NCBI lineage: Eukaryota > Metazoa > Arthropoda > Insecta > Orthoptera > Tettigoniidae > Meconema > Meconema thalassinum. The sequence goes on from OX336395.1 coordinate 183,440,234, forward strand.
ATGGGGATGGTAACCTTCTTGTCATTTGGGGTTCATTTTTATACTTGTGATCACTCTGTCCTTATGCAAGGTTTGGAACTAATGTGTAACTATCTAACAATCTGTTACTTCTTCACGCAAAATTTTATCTCCCGCAGAGATTGTAATCTTTCAATTCTTGCCACAAGATGGCTTCACCCAGAGAAGCCATTTGTAACTTTGAAGATACAAAATTTAAATAAAAATGAATATTCTGCCTCATAAATGGCCTTTCTTTAAAATTTAAGCAACTGACATAATTGGTATTGTAATTAAACAAATCCACCTTATCGAAACTCTTCTTATCTCCGGGCGTGTGCAGATATTCTGAAAGGACTGGCTCGTACATAGGCCTTACCAAAACCTCCTATAAATTAATAAAGATGAAGGAAGGTTTACATGCATCTAACTGAAAAGAAACTATCCAATTTAAATTTACTTTATATTCTGAAGCTGCATGCGAGAAATTGATAAATATAATAAAAGAGTGACACACAAGAAATGCAATTAAAACTATATAATATAATAATATAATAATAATAATAATAATAATATTTAGGCCTTTAAAGATTTATTATTTGTTTTTCACATTACCGGTAATGCCGTCGTCTGCCCACTATGTCCAGTTACACCACTTTGAAGCTGGTCAGCCATCCCTTCACATTTGACGGTTCTCTTCCACGTTGCACAATCAGCCCTACTGTGATTGTGGCATAACAGTAAGAACCCAATCACGTGGTGCCCTCCATACTTAAACAAATCGGAGTCTTCAAGCTGTTTTCTTTCCGTATAAACACGAACAACTCCTCAAGAGAGACGGCACCCTCCACAACTCAACCAGTCATCTCAAAGTCCAGAGAGACAATCACCCACTAGTCCTCTCAGGTAGCTTGCTACCGCACCTCTATGCCACAGCTCCTAGCAGGAAGTCTTTTCCCAGAAGCGCTATTGTCATACGCCTGTTTGTCCAGACTACTCATAGCAAGGCCCCCTGGCTGCTTCCTCATCACCCTCCCCGGGGTAAGCGAGCATACCTGCTCGAGACAATAGCGTCCATAAATGCTGCCTCCTGTACGTGTGACCAAAACATGAACCTGACTCCTGGTTCAGTGGTCCGAACAATATTAATAAACTTTCTTAGACAACATATGATTAGAGCTAGCTTCAGAATCTTGTCAAAAGTGACCTAAAATACATTGAATAATTAATAATAAAAAGCATTCGTATATGATAATAGTAATAATAATAATAATGACACTGCGTCTACTGCAGACGTGTCCAATGCAATTGAACACGTTGCCAACACGATAACATGATATAAAGAAATAATAAACCCACTAGCCTACATTAAAACTGTCATGGGGGACTCATAAAATATAGGTTACAGAACGCCCCCTTGCTTTTCATTCATTTGGTCCTATACCATAGAATAAAAAGCAATCCTTTTAGGCATGACTTCCCTTCCAAAATCCTAACTCCTTCCTCCCACAAATATATACACAATCAACAGGGCTACTAGGATATGTACATCCTCAGATTGGAAATATTGTAAATCCCTAGCACCCTGCCGTCCTTTGTAAGGAGCTCGTACGCACAGGCCCCTAATTTCCGTGCAATTTCATACGGTCCTTCATACAAATGAAAAAATTTACTCACCAATTTCTGGTCTGCGGACGAGACATGAGGCACCCTCAAAAGCACAAGGTCACCTACATCTAACTTATCTCCTGCCCGCTTCCCTTGCTGCTTCTGCCGTTTCTTACTGGCCTTACATAAATATTCCCCAGCTAACCTGATACTTAAATCTCTGGGTACGGCCTCCCCTGTCCTCAAACCCAAAATCATGGCAAGTTCGCTGACAGGCTTCCTGCCCAGCTGGACTTCTATGGGAGTGCGACCCGTGCTCTCGTGTTTAGTTACATTGAGCCAACGCTCAACGTCCTCAAGCATCGAAAACCAGGCATTATGTCGCTCACTCACATAAGTCCTAAACATGCGCCCTAGTTCTCTCATTACTCTCTCAGACATGTTTCCTTGGGGATACCTAATAGAGGAATACGTACACTGTATTCCCAGTTCACTCAACTTGGTCCTCCATATCTTCGAGGTGAACTGAGAACCATGGTCTGAGAGTATTCGGAGTGGCTTACCAAACTCCGGAACATATTTCCCCAGTATGCAATTTACACAACCCCTCCCCGTGGCCTGTCTTAGAGGATAGAGCTTAACATACTTAGAAAAGGCATCAACAACGACAAACACATATTGGTAGCCATACTGAGACTTCACCAACGGCCCATAGAGGTCAACACACACCAACTCACCTGGTTTCTGAGTTAGAACAGCCTGCCTTGGCCCCTCTAAATACCTTGTGGGGTGCTTGCACTTCTGACACAACTCACATGTTGCTAGGGTTTTTCTGACTCCCCTGCCCATGTTTTTCCAGAAGAAGTTCTCCTGAATAGCACCCAACACCTTCTCTGCACCATAGTGGCCTAACTCCTTATGATAAAACCAGATAATATCATACCTCAAAGACTTAGGAACCCACACGCACCATCTCTCGCCAAAGCATTTCCTAGTTAGCAAGTCGTTAAAAAGCCTGAATTCCTTATTACCCCTCTTAGCAATGCTCATATGTTCCATTTCCTCGAGTTCCCGATAAATGTCCTGAATCTCCTCGTCCTTGCATTGTTCCTCTCTCATTTTACCCAACTTTAACCTCTCCCCGTCCCTATCTGAAATCCTAGTTACACAGACCAAAATTCCTTCCTCTCTCCTAGCTTCAACTCCCTCCCCAGCAATTTCCGGGTGGCGACTCACAAAATCCGCGAATGCGTTTTCTGACCCTTTTACGTGAAATATATCAAAATCGTACTCTTGGATCGCCAATATCCACCTAGAAAGCCGGTTCGAGGTTATCCTACATGTCCTAAGAAACGTAAGTGCGTTATGGTCTGTATAGATTAGGAATTTCCGGCCAAGCACATAGGTCCGGAACTTGCCCAGCGAATACACAATGGCTAGCAATTCCTTCTCACTAGTAGTGTATCTTTTCTCCGCGGAATTTAGACCTCTACTAGCGAGTGACACGATGCCTAGATTACCATCCCCATCCTTTTGAAAAAGCACCCCTGCTAAACCTAAGTCGCTAGCATCTGTCATCACTATATACTGACTATCCTGCCCGGGGTACCTAAGTGTGACAGCATCCCTAAAACCCTCTTTAAGTTTGATGAATGCCTCATCGTGTTCCTTTTCCCAAACCCACTTAGAATTCTGTTTAAGTAACCCGCTAAATGGCCCGCACAGCTGCGAATACCGCAGTACAAACCTCCTGAAATAATTACATACCCCCAGAAAAGAGCGAAGTTGTTTGACGTTACGTGGTGTCCGAGTGTTGATTATGTTGTCTAATTTCGACCCTTCTGGCGTAACCCCCTGTGGTGTAATGGTGTGGCCTAAAAACGTGATCTGTTGTGCACAAAAGGTCGCCTTCTTAAGTTTCACTGTGAACCCGGCCCGATGCAACTTTCCCAAAACGATTCTAAGGTGTTCCATGTGTTCCCCAAATGTACGTGATGCGATGACTAAGTCATCGATGTAACTGGCTGTGAAATCCCCTGTGTCGTGTCCCAGAGCGATGTTAAGTGCGCGAATGAGACCAGCTGACGATGTTTTCATACCAAAAGGAATCCGTGTAAATTGTAACAGCTGGTTTTTGTAACAAAAAGCCGTGAATTGCCTATCCTCCTTCCGTAGGGGTACCTGCCAAAAACTAGCACTCAAATCTAATGTGGACAGCCATTCTTTACCCCCAAATCTCTGAACTAAATCCTCAGTAGTTTCCGGTCGCTGATGATCCGGCGCAATGCGCTTATTAGCTTGTCTTGCATCCAAACATAGCCTAACTGACCCATCCTTCTTAATCACTACTACCAACGGATTGACATACTGGCTCCTACTGAATTCGATCACCTCATCGTCTAGCATCTGCGAAATGACATCATCTACTGCTTTGACATGGGCGTGTGGTATCGGGTATCTAACACCATTAAAACTAGACCTATCGGTGATCTCGAAACTATGCTCGTACACATGTGTCCTACCAGGTTTGTCAGAGAACACCTCACTGTGGTCTCTCAAGACCTCTAACAACTGAGCCTTCTGCTCTACCTCCAACATGGTATCTTCCACAACACTTGAAAATTCGCCTTCACGCTCCTCTTCCGCTACCATACTACAACTTTTAACATCCTCTGATACCATGTCGCTACTAACCTCACTGACTTCTTCCTCTTCATTTAAAACCTGGACACACACTGATATACTCACAAAGGTTCCCGAGTCCACCTGATAACTCTGACTAATCGTATCAAAATTCTCACCCCACTTGAATCTCACCTTAGATTCGCCATAATCAAGTTTACACATCTGACTGCTTAGCCAATCCGCACCCAATATGACAGGATACACTAAATTCGCGACCACTAGAAAACTCTGACGACCACATTTCTCATCAATGTACATAGGTGCGACAACCTGTCTACGCACTCTCTGTGACTTAGTCCCAACAGCAGACAATATAAATATATTGGACACAGGAATCTCCTCTATGGCTTCTCCTTTACTCTTAACCTCATCATAAAAGCCTGCCTTAATGCAAGAACACATGCTCCCTGAGTCCAATAAGGCATCGACGACTTGACCCCATATCTTCACCTTAATCACAGGACTGATCAACGTAGGCTCACATCTCTCCTGCATAACCTCAACCTGGTCATCTAACAATTCCTTTCTAACATCAAGGTCGTATTCTATCTTCTTCAACACATGAACTGGAATACTGGGATGGGACCCTCTATCTGACCGTCTTAAAGAGCCCTGTTCCCGTTTAAATTACTCGGCTGTGCTGGCTGTCTCTCTTCTTCACGCCCCCTATTCTCTAACTGCCTTTGTTCCCCAGGTCCCCGATTTTCTGCCTGCCTCTGTTCTCCGCGCCCCCTATTCCGAAAATTCCCTTGGTCACCCCTATCCCTATTTACAAAATTTCCTCTATCATTCCTCACAAAGTTACCTGGCCTATCAATATTCCTACGCTCATAATGCCTATTCCCTTCCTCCTGATACCCCTGATCGTAATTTCCTTCCCTTCCCTGTTCTTGCCTTTTGCCTCCCATTCTACCCAAAGTATCAAACCTTTCTAACACACGTTCCATGTCCTTAATCGTATTTACATCCTGCATGACTACGGCCATCTTCACCTCATCAGAAAAATGACGGGCCATACGCCTAACAATATCACCTTCAGAAGAACTAGTGTCTAAATTCTGACTGATAAGGACATGTGTGAGGAAATACTCCGTCATGCTCACCCCCTGATTCGACTGATACCTCCCAAAAGAAATCTTGTCTCTTTCTCTTCCTTTAGTCTGTTCGTTCCAGAACTTTCCCTCAAACTTCTGCCTAAAATCTTCTAACCCCTGGAAACCTCCCCTAAAAACTTGATACCAAGATTTAGCCTCCCCCACAAAAGCTAATGATATGATTTCCTCAACAATATCCCAGTCTAAAGTCCCATCTTCTAACCCTTTCGAAAACCTCTTCTGAACAACTTTAACAAACTCCATAGGGTTAAACTGCCTTCCACTAAATTTAGGTAAGTCAGATTCCCTATAGAAGTTACTATGTCCTACAGAGTGATTACAATTTTCCTTATTTGACTTGGCCTGATTCAGCTCTCTTCTTAATTTCAAATTTTCGCTCTCGTTAAAGGATTTCAGTTCACTAATCTCCTTTTTTACACTCTTATCTACCATCGTTACTCTGACTGAAGAAACCGCTAGCTCCTGTTCGAAAGACACCTGCTTATTTCTAATCTCAGTTATATCCTTCATTTCTTCCTCTACAACTATCAACCTCTCACTAACTTCTTTCTTGACAATGGCTACCTCATTACTCACCTCGCCTATCTGCTTATCAACAGTATCCATAATGCCCTGCCTCTGTAAGCTCATCTTCTCCTCAACTTGCTCGAATCTTTTATCTACCATCTCAATTCTACTGGCAATTTCCTGACGAATTTCCTTATAGCCTTTACTCATACTTTCTACAATCTTATTAATTTTGCTCTCTAAATCCGTACTTTGAATGTCTATCTTAGTACTAAATTCACTACTTTGATTATTAATTTGAGTACTTAAATCACTACTCTGAGTATCCATTTTATTACTTAAATCACTTAGTTTACTACTGAATTTTGACATCATCTGCTCCATTAACTTGATCATCTGTGAGTTTTCCCCCAGCCCTTCATTTTCCTCGTCACTATTCACTCCCATTCCTAACTCCTTGCCAGTTGCAACATCATCTTTCTCGGCCCCCTCACGTCCCTCCAACGTACCAGAAATCACATCCTTATCTGCCATTTTACTAAGAACTACTCTCGAATTTGTGGAATCTGACCGCTTATTGGTCTGCCTGTTTGACTGACTCCTGCCTCTTCTAGAATGACCAAGAGTGCTTCTGTCAACACTTCTAGATCTCAACTTTAATAAATCAGGCTCACTCTTATTACTTAGCATACCCTCCAAAATCACTGAACATATATACCCTTCCTAAAATACCCGATCAGATTTCACAAATTACCTGTGCGTACTGCCATACTATGCACCAGCCAGCCTTATTCACACTCCATAGTTGGGCGCCATTTGTAATCTTTCAATTCTTGCCACAAGATGGCTTCACCCAGAGAAGCCATTTGTAACTTTGAAGATACAAAATTTAAATAAAAATGAATATTCTGCCTCATAAATGGCCTTTCTTTAAAATTTAAGCAACTGACATAATTGGTATTGTAATTAAACAAATCCACCTTATCGAAACTCTTCTTATCTCCGGGCGTGTGCAGATATTCTGAAAGGACTGGCTCGTACATAGGCCTTACCAAAACCTCCTATAAATTAATAAAGATGAAGGAAGGTTTACATGCATCTAACTGAAAAGAAACTATCCAATTTAAATTTACTTTATATTCTGAAGCTGCATGCGAGAAATTGATAAATATAATAAAAGAGTGACACACAAGAAATGCAATTAAAACTATATAATATAATAATATAATAATAATAATAATAATAATATTTAGGCCTTTAAAGATTTATTATTTGTTTTTCACATTACCGGTAATGCCGTCGTCTGCCCACTATGTCCAGTTACACCACTTTGAAGCTGGTCAGCCATCCCTTCACATTTGACGGTTCTCTTCCACGTTGCACAATCAGCCCTACTGTGATTGTGGCATAACAGTAAGAACCCAATCACGTGGTGCCCTCCATACTTAAACAAATCGGAGTCTTCAAGCTGTTTTCTTTCCGTATAAACACGAACAACTCCTCAAGAGAGACGGCACCCTCCACAACTCAACCAGTCATCTCAAAGTCCAGAGAGACAATCACCCACTAGTCCTCTCAGGTAGCTTGCTACCGCACCTCTATGCCACAGCTCCTAGCAGGAAGTCTTTTCCCAGAAGCGCTATTGTCATACGCCTGTTTGTCCAGACTACTCATAGCAAGGCCCCCTGGCTGCTTCCTCATCACCCTCCCCGGGGTAAGCGAGCATACCTGCTCGAGACAATAGCGTCCATAAATGCTGCCTCCTGTACGTGTGACCAAAACATGAACCTGACTCCTGGTTCAGTGGTCCGAACAATATTAATAAACTTTCTTAGACAACATATGATTAGAGCTAGCTTCAGAATCTTGTCAAAAGTGACCTAAAATACATTGAATAATTAATAATAAAAAGCATTCGTATATGATAATAGTAATAATAATAATAATGACACTGCGTCTACTGCAGACGTGTCCAATGCAATTGAACACGTTGCCAACACGATAACATGATATAAAGAAATAATAAACCCACTAGCCTACATTAAAACTGTCATGGGGGACTCATAAAATATAGGTTACAAGATGTTGGTTAGTTTCTCAGTTTAGGGACTGCGACAAGGTGGTCATGTAACCCCGTGTACATTGGGTGTGTCTAGAATCTGTCTGATAAACGGTGTTATTTGTGATGACTGTATTAGTCTGTAATTCAGGTAAGGTCTGCAGACGGTCAATTTTAAGTAGTAGTACCTAATTTTGTACCAAATACTAACGTCAACGACACCTAGCTGTGAACTTGGCTGCTAGATGCCACCGCAACCAGCAACTTGCAACGAACGTTGTAACTTCCCCTCCGAAGGAAAGCATGCTGACGGATTTTTAGCGCTCTTAGAAAATCCGGCGACTTTGGCCGGCTTTGAACCAGCGACCTTAGGCATAGAAGTTCAGCATGCTACCAGTTAGCCGCTTCCCTAATAGTCAGATGGAACAAGAAGTTCCGTGACGAACTAAAGAGCCTACTTTTCTTAAAATTAAGATTCATGCCATAGATTAATCTACAGTATATGAAACTATCTAGATTAATGACGAAATTAAGTGGGTAATATCGAAATGTCTTAAGTAGTTCGAAATAAGGTATACTAGTCATAATGTAGCCTAATAGAGCAATACAGTTGGTGACTGAATATATTCTCACTTCCATCTCCTAAGGTACAGAATACAAAATGTGGTTGAAGTTCAAAGGACGTTACATGGATTTAGACATTGGATCTATTAGTACACGTAAAAGCATGTTGGAAACAATGTCATGTGAGTGCTGGTCAGAAATAATCTGAAATATTATATCTTTTTGTACCAATTTTGGATGAAATCCATTTGTTGGTATAGAAGTTACATGTATTTAAAAATTGGTCCTATCAGCAGGCTTAGAATCATGTTGGTAGAACTGACGTATATAAGTTACTCTAAATTAATGTAAAATGTCAGGTAATTTACGTGTGCATAGTTTAAACCTGTCGGCTTGCATACTTTCAGATATATTGGTATTTAGATAAAATAATAGAGATAACATTTATTGACAGTTGGCAGCCCTGGTGGCTCTTAAGAATACACTCAGTCATACCTGTTTATGTACACATATTACATACAAAATTTGGTTGAAATCCAATTGATAGTGTAGAAGTTATATGCATTGAAATATTGGACTTATCAGAAGGCTTAAAAATATTTCGGCAACGCTGTCATGTATGGCCACCTGGAAATTAAACTGAAATAGTATTATCTACATGTGTGCCAATTTTATAATAGCTCCCATGTATACCTTCCAAGATATCCAACATGGAGGTCAAATTTCTAGTGCGTTTTTTTTAGCAGTTGGTAGCACTGGCATCTTTTTCAAATATGGGCCTGAGATATTCCGGTATACAACTTTACTCATACTAAATTTGGTTTCGATTGCTGCAGCCGTTTAGGAGTTGATAGGGGACACACACACACACACACACACACACACACACACAGCCAGACAGACAGAAGGACAGACACATTTTCCCGGATCGATCTCATAAGTCTACTTTTTCCTCATTTTTGAAAAGTGTGAAAAGTAGGCTAAAAATGAATGTGATCTCGTCAATGGCGTTGTCTTGGCAACCTCTGATAGATCATCCCTTATCAATTTAAAAGCGTTGTTATGGTAACCTCTGATGGCACTTGACATTTTTTAAAATTCCGAAATCATTTTTCTCATCCCTTGGCGTAATGGTGGGTCATATCAAAAATTATTTCAGACAAAAGTTTTAGGTAATTATTTGGGGAATATTTTCCATTTTGTACGGTTTTGATATTGTGCCTATTGAGAGAGATATGATTAATGTTTCCCGAAAAACTCACTTTTTTCCACCCCTTTGGTCAATGGTTGGTGCTATCAAAAAACTTATTTGACATAAATTTTGGCACTTATCCGACACATATTATGAACTTTGAATGGATTCGATATTTCACGTATTAAGAGAGTTATAGTGAAATTTCACTTTTTCGAAAAAAGCCCCCCATTTTCACCCCCTTCGACCGATTTTGCCCATTAACGAACTTGACCGAGATTTTATAGGGATACATATTATGTAAAAAATTCAAAGTGATTGGTACAAAATTACGGCAGTTATCGTGTCCACAAGAAACTAATAGATAGATAGATAGATAGATATATACATAAATTATATATAAACTTTTGAACTGACGGTGGTTTTGGGGTCTGGGGGATGTGAAACGCGAAGATATGTCGAAATTTTCCGGAAGTCGAAACATGGTACCCATTGCAATAGTTAGCTTTCTAATGAAATCTACCTAAAAGGTCCCGGCTTTAGTAAACGTTGTTCTGTACATTTTCGTGTACTTATTCGTCAATCAGGAGAGTCGAACCTCACCCATGCGTCTGTGTTAAAACTTTCTATAAGTTCATTTTTTTTCCAAAGCAGGCAACAGGCGTCTATTATGCTCAGGATCATCTTGCAACCACCTAGTGGGGCTGGTTAACAAAGACTGCCTAATCTGCTTATCTATGTCAACCCATTCTTTGGGCATACTTTGTTATATGTTTAGGTATGTATGAGAACTGTTAAAACATTCTTCAAGTTCATTTCTTCCACAGCAGGCAAGAGGCGTCTATTATTCTCAGGATCATCTTGCAACCACCTAGTGGGGCTGGTTAACAAAGACTGCCAAATCTGCTTATCTATGTCAACCCTTTCTTTTGGCATAATTTGTTATATATTTAGGTATTTGTGTACAAGAGAAATGGCTGGTGTTTGTGATAAATGGCACGATGCTAGTTTTTTGCACGATATTTGAAAGAACTCAGAGCATACTTTACCGTTTGGAGAGTATGTTCGAACCTTTAACTTTATCCAACAACTCCTAAAGTGTGAAGGAATCAGTAACAAAACTCTAGTACAAACTCTAATTTTAGAAGAAGCTTCATCATCATGAGCTTCTAAAGGCTAAAAGCCTTGTCGTTGCAGCCATTTCTTACGGTCTTCAGCAGTCCTCTTCATATTGGCATCAGAGTCACATTCCATCTCCTTGACAATATTCTTGAGATACGATTGTCTTGGTCGTCCTCTTGGATTTTTTCCCAAAATATTCCCTTCAAAAATTACCGGGAGGAGAGCGTCATGTCTGAGTATGTTCCCCATGCTTTCCTTTTCTTGATGGTGTTTAACAGGTATCGATTCTCCTGAATTTGGTTCAGAACAACCTCATTTGTCTCTCTTTCCATCCAGCTTGTTTGGGTCATTCATCTCCAAAATCACATTTCAGCTGCCTCAAGTTTTGTTTCTTCTCTTTTCCCTAGTGTCCATGTTTCACAACCATAGGTCATCACATTCCAAACAAAGGTCTTGAGATATGACTTCCTTATCTTCAAGTTGAGGTGCTCCTTGAGTAGCAAATTCTTATTTTGAAAGGCTTTCTTCGCCAACACTTTTCTTAATTTCTGAGATGCATCTGTTGTCATCATTAATCACACTTCCCAAATAGCAAAATTCTGTTACTTGTTCAATGGCACTATCATTTAACATTAAATTAGCTAAAATTAGTTGTTTCTTTTTATCAACCACCATTAATTTTGTCTTCTGAGAATTAACTCTTAGCCCGAATTTTCCTAAGGATTTCTGAAAAACTTTTAACATTCTATTAATTGCACATGCAGAGTTTGCTAAAAGTGCAATATCATCTGCAAAGCGAATGTTATGAACCTGTACTCAGTGTTTTTGTGGCGAGTACTTGATGCAGCAGTGGAGCTTACCTACTACGTGTTTCACAGTGAGCAGCACTTATATATGTAAGGCGAAACCTGTGCAACATATCAACCTCAATCACTCAGAACCATTTTATTAAACTACAGATTAGTTTTCCCTCTTTAAGAAAACTTAAACTAACAAACATGAAACCAATAGCTAGATCTATGTCTGAACATTTTATTAATTTTGAAATAATACAGCAAACGATTTTTCCTGGCTTGAACTTGAGACAGAAATGCTCTTCTAGACGGAGAATACGCTCACCAGTTTCAGCATCTGTGGTACCCGTGTGGACCATGTCGTTGTGGAGTGTTGCTAGGCGTTGATTATTTAATATGGAACATTAACACAGAGACAGCAGAGTAGTTTCAATTTTCTTTAGGACAGCTTGTAATCTATTGTAGTCCATAAGAGTGAATAGCACTAACCAATACTACCGGCTTTTATTCAAGAGTTTATGGCTTGTTTATGATACTTTGTGAAGTACCGCATCACTAATCTTTCAATTAAAAAAATGAAAATTGAGTTAATGGCATAACTAGAACGCAAGGTCAGACCGTGTCCTTACGCAATGCCAATGATTTGCACATGTAGCAGGACTCTTTGCCAAACGTTAGTATAGCACAACTTTAAACAAGTAGTTCCGTGAAGAACTATACAGCCTATTTTCATATATCCTTCTTATGTTAATTGCTTCTATCAACATTCACAATTTCAGTTTGATTGCTGTAATACATTCGTAGATATTGAGAACCGACTAAATATTACGGATGGTCGCCTTGTTGGATTTTATATATGTAGGTCCTAGAGTTATGTACTGTTACATGACGATTATTGTGTACGTGTAGCATTGAAACTTCAATCGCATGATTAGGACACAAGAAGTAACAACGTGATTTTAAAAATTCGCACAGCTGCCATCTTGTGGTTATGGAAAAAATTGAAATAAATTAGATGCCACTGGATTAACATTCGTATAAGGATTTACTGTACCAAGTTTCACTGCACTCGGACGGGTAAATTGCGAGAAACGTCCATGTGAATATTTATACTTCGCGTCGCCACCATGTTGGATTTGTGATCACCAGGTTATATAAAGTCCTATAGGTGAACTTAAGTTCATAGCCCCTATGAACATAAAATAATTCAGTTTGATTGCTATAATAGATTCGTAGATATTCAGAGCCGTCTAAATATTTCGGATGGTCGCCATGTTGGATTTTTAAATGTATAGGCCATAGAGTCATGTACCATTAAAGGATAATTATTGCGTAGATTCATTATTCAAACTTTCACTTTGATCGCATGATTACGACACAAGAAATAAAAATATAATTTTAAAATTCGCACAGCCGCCATCTTGAGGTTATGTAAACAATTGAACTAAATTAGATACCAGTGCATTACAATATGTATAAACATTTCCTGTACCAGATTTCATTGCGTTTGGAACATTAATCGCGAGAAAGGTCTATTTTAAATGTTCAAATTCGCTTGGCCGCCACGTTCGTTTTGTAGTTAACCGGCTTTTCAAAGTTTATAGATGAACTTCCAGTAGTGCCCTTTATCTCCGTACAAAAGTTCAGGGTGATACCGCTAATAGTTTCAGAGATATAGAATGCAGGTGAAATATTTCTCACATCCACCATCTTGTGGTCATGTAAACAATTAAACGAAGTTAGATGTCGGTGTATTACAATGTGTATAAACATATACTGTACCAAGTTTCATTGCGTTCGGTTGGTTAAATCGCGAGAAACGTCTATTTAAAATTTGCGTGGCCGCCATGTTGGTTTTGTAGTTAAAAGATTTTCAAAAGTCACATAGGTGAACTTCTAGTAGTTCCCTGTATCACCGTAGAAAATTCCAGGGTGATATCGGGAATAGTTTCGGAGATATTGAATGCTGGTGAAATATTTCGCACAGCCGCCATGTTGGATTGGTGAGACGTAACAAAATTTGAAGGGCACGGTCGGGGTCGTTCGGCATAGTGCTATGAACTTACCGAGTTTCATTGAGTTCGCTCCTGTCGTTTAGAAGTTATTAGGGGGGCACACACACACACACACACACACACAGAGACAGGGACAAAAGGTGATCTCATAAGCCTATTTTTAGCCTACTTTCGATTTTTGCAAAAAAATGAAAGTAGACTTATGAGATCACTACAGGGCGAAAAAAAGTGTGTCTGTCTGTGTGTGTGTATGTGTGTGTGTGTGAGTCTGTGTGTGTGTGTGTGTGTGTGTGTGTGAGTGTGTGTACTCTGAATGTCTGTCCCCCCCCCCCCTATCAATTCGAACACGGTCAGCGCAAGTTGAACGAAATTTGGTACAAAGGTAGCACTAGCAAAGGACACCTCAGTGTCATGTTTTATATTGCCGCCATCTTGACGGAAACGTAATGGCGGCCACACAAATGTTCAAAGCTTAAATCAAATTACGACTAACCTAATCATCCGATCTCTACCATATTTTGCAACAACATACCTTTATAGGGGCAGCATCCTTTGACCAAACTAATAGGTCATCAGCCTAATAGTTTGCTGATGGCGGCCATCTGTGTGTGAAAATCGATTGCCCCTATTAATTCGAACACGGTGAAACCGAATGGAACGAAATTTGGTACAGAGGTAGTACTAGCAAAGGGCACCCCAGTGCCATGTTTAATATCGCCGCCATCTTGACGGAAACGTAATGGCGGCCACACAAATGTTCAAAGCTTAAATCAAATTACGACTAACCTAATCATCCGATCTCTACCAAATTTTGCAACAACATACCTTTATGGAGGGAGCATCCTTTGACACATCTAATAGGTCATTAGCCTAATAGTTTGCGGAAGGCGGCCATCTTTGTGTGAAAATCGATTACCCCTATTAATTCGAACACGGTGAAACCGAATGGAATGAAATTTGGTACAGAGGTAGCACTAGCAAAGGGCACACCAGTGTCATGTTTTATATCGCCGCCATCTTGACGGAAACGTAATGGCGGCCACCCAAATGTTCAAAGCTTAAATCAAATTACGACTAACCTAATCATCCGATCTCTACAAAATTTTGCAACAACATACCTTTATGAAGGGAGCATCCTTTGACAAATCTAATAGGTCATTAGCCTAATAGTTTGCGGATGGCGGCCATCTTTGTGTCAAAATCGATTACCCCTATTAATTCGAACACGGTGAAACCGAATGGAACGAAATTTGGTACAGAGGTAGCACTAGAAACGGCCACCTGAGTGTCATGTTTTATATCACCGCCATCTTGACGGAAGCGTAATCGCGGCCACCCAAATGTTAAAGGCTAAAATTTAATTACGACCAACCTAATAATCTAGTCTCTACCAAATTTTGCAACAACAAATCTTTATGTGGGAAGCATATTCTGACCAAACTGCAAGATCATCAGCCCAATAGTTTGCAGATGGTGGCCAGTATGTGTGCAAATCGATTCCCCCTATCAATTCAAACACGGTGAAACCGAATTGAACGAAATTTGGTACAGAGGTAGCACTAGCAAAGGGCACCTCAGTGTCATGTTTTACATCGCCGCCATCTTGACGGAAACGGAATGACGGCCACCCAAATGTTAAAAGATTGAATCAAATTTCAACCATCCTAATAATTTGATCTCTACCGGATTTTGCAACAACATGCCTTTTTGTGGAAAGCATCTTATGACTGACTACAAGGTCATCAGCCCAATAGTTTGCAAATAGCGGCCATGTATGTGTGCAAAACCATTCCCCATATTAATTCAAACACGGTGAAACCGAATTGAATGTTGTTTTTTTTTACAGAGGTAGCACTAGCAAAGGGCACCTCATATTCATGTTTAATATCCCTATAGCACGTTGTATTTCAACAAGCTACTACAACCAACATTCAATTATACTCCTTGAAAAGGACAAAGAGTTATAAAAATACCCATGCATTTATGAGAAAGTAGGTTATATGTTCTTTACTGAACATCTTGTTTCATTAATGAAAATGGATTAAAAATGGCTGCGTTTCTTAACGCTCCTCTTCAAGGAGCTAGTGCTATTCCTGCAAGAAATATCCACCTTTCAGATCATCCGCTTTGTAAGCAACTAACTCACAATTACAACACGCAAAACGTATGGCACGTATGACTCATGGCCAGTATTATCTTTATTTATCTTCATGTTGGTATTAATCCAGGATGAGCCATCTGAACTTTGAGATCGATCGTAATACAACTTTGACTACGGCAGTGGACATTTACGCATAATTTTTGTCCACGAGCATAATTTCCCATTATGAATGTTACGCCATTGAAATTGACAATATGTTGAACTGATTTGAGACTTTTGCATAGTCCTGGAAATATAAATTTAATAACGCAAGAAGGCATGCGATGAAATTAACACAAATGCACAGTTGCTGAATGACTAGTGTCTTTCCGGAAAACTCTAGCCACGCCACGGGGGGACAACTACTCTACTTTTGATCTGCGTGAGAGACGGACGCGAAATTGTATCTGCAGAGGAACGTGTGAGTCTGTTAATATTCTTGTGCTTCGAGGGAGTGACAGTAAGTGTCACGTGAATATAAAACGCGTCATAAGCTCTGTCTGCTCTACAGAGAGCAATCGTTAGCGATCTTTCGCTTCGTTTTGGCGAAAATTGTATGAAATGTGGAAACCACGTGATCTTAGTGTGAACGACGAAACCACGAGGTGGCTGCTTAAAAATCCTATCATAAGAACATGTCAAGTGAAAATTTCAATTGGCTACGATATTTGTTATAAAGATCAAACGAAAGCCATGATGTTTAGTCGAAACCTACGTCCATTGCACGTGATGATCAGTGGTGAGCCTGTGCAACAATTAGCACAGTTCAAATATCTTGACCAGATCATAGCAGAAAATCTTCAGTGTCACACTGAAATGAAAACACGAATAGCAATAGCAAAGCAAGCCATCAGAGATAAACAGTCCCTTCTATATCAGAAAACAATGTCCCTCAGCTTACGTAAAAGAATACAGTAGAACGTCGTTTATCCGGACGTCAAACAACCGGAACGTCAATTATCCGGACGAGCAAAAAAAAAAAACGGAGTAGCGCGCGCTGCCTATAGTAGGGAGTCGGTTCTTGTTTTCAATTGTTGTCTCTTATGCCACCTTCCGTTTGTTTACTCTATAATGTTTCAATGTGTTACAGTATGTGAGTGTGTGTACTGTATTGTGTGTACAGTACTGTATTACGTTGTGAAAATGGCTTCCACGAGTGACAAAAAAGAAAAACGAAGTCGCAATGTTTTATCCATTGAGAAGAAGGTAGAGATCATTAATAAACTGGATAAAGGTGAGAGTGTGCAGTGTCTAATGAAAACTTAGTGTTAGAAAATCCACAATTTATGATTTGAAGAAAGGAAAGTTGAAATTCTGAATTATACATCGAAGTTACAGTAGATAGTGAAGAAGGGTCTAAAAAGAGTTGAACCATGAGATCAGCTAGGGATAAAAATTGGAAGAAGCGGCAAAATTATGATTTATTCAGACTAGAAGTGAGGGGGATCCCATTTCTGGACCTTTGTTATGTGAGAAAGCGTTGCAGCTTGGTGGTTATTACCATAATGTAGGCTACTGTGCATGTTTTTTTCCAATGAAATAAACGCATGTTTGACTATCCGGAAAAATCGTTAACCGGAGCACTTTCGGTCCCAATTAGTCCGGATAAACGACGCTCTACTGTAATTAAATCGTATGTTTGGTCTGTTGCGTTGTATTGTGCTGAGACCTGTACGTTAACCAAGAGTGATATTGGGAGACTAGAAGCCTTTGAGATGTGGTGTTGGCGTCGGCTACAACGGATGAGTTGGGTGGAGAAAAAGACTAACACTGAGGTATTGGCCATTGTAGAAGAAAGGAGACAGCTGATGAGTCAGATCAGGAAGGGACAACTTTTGAGGATGGGACGTAGGCTTCAACGTAGGAATGTGTTGTCAGGAATATTGGAAGGTAAAATACCAGGAAAACACTCTCGTGGAAGACCAAGAAAGACATTCATGATGACTTTTCTTGTGAACTCAGGATGCAGGAGCTATGCAGACGCCAAACGTACAGCACAGGATCCGCCCAGTTGTAGAAGACTTGTCGCAGGGGCAAACCAGTCACCAGACTGAATTACTCTAAGAAGAAGATTTGTTATAGTAAATTGCCACGATCCGCATTTTCTGAACTTTGAGATTGCTGCGATTTCACTCTATAATCGTGCTACGCAGATAGCCAGTGAAATAGACGCCATTACTATATTGACAAACACCAGTGGCACTCACAAGTGTGAATATTCCAACATCAGGGCTATATTGCCAAACCACCTTTAAATTATCTATGGAGATCGTCCAGAACTTCATGGTTGAAACAGATGACTTCATGGAGATGAGGTGTATAAAGTTCCAGCGTATCCAGACCAATTCCAAGATGTTCTAATTTTCATCAACATGAGGGGGTAGGCAGAGCGTAGGCCCGCACAATGGAAGGAGGATAATGGATCAGCCCAGAGCTGAAACCCAAGCTCATTGCCCAGGGCTACAGCTCAAAGGAAGTATCCAAATGACAGAACGATGCTAACGTGAGTTTTTAACCATCTACAAAACCTATGTCGAGGCCTAAAACTATGTTGACTAGAATTTATGTAGCACTCAAAGGCAACCTTAGGTAGGATTTTACGTTATGTCAAGGGAACCAGGTAGTTTGGAATGATCGACAATAGCATTTTCTGTCTTTAGGTTCAAAAAATTCTCCATTCTTTCCCGATTACACCAATATATAACATATAGGTCATTATTGATATCTTAATGTAACCATGCATACGCCAATTACATGAAACGACTGAATCTTTAACCTTAATGTTCTCAAGATTTAAAATTTTCGATATTTTGGACCTATTTCTCAGGATCATGCCTGATCAAGTTTACATTTTCTGAAGTTATTGAAGCTTAAAAACCATAAGCTGCGAATTAAGATGGAAGCAATCGAAAAAACGTTATAACAAATAAAAATTAATAAAGAACTAAAATAAAGGCTATAAGATAATGACGAAATCAAACATTTTCATAAAATCGAAACCAAATGCCTGACAAAAATAACGTTGCATCACAAACTGTATCAATAACATTAGAATAATAATTAGAGATTTCACCCAATTATCTATTTTAACACCAGAGAAAAAGGTACTGTACCCGAATTCCAGGAACGATCCACCAATATCCGCCGCTGGGAAATGGATCATAGAATTTTGAAGTTACCGGCTAGAAAAAAACACACAGTGCTACTTGGTGAATACACTCTGGATAAGGGACAGAGGAATACAACTGAATGTGCTATAGTAACTAACTAAAAAACATAAGGGTTCTCAATACTACTCAGGAATACGAGAATCAAAAATATCGGGCGTAAGGATGCGGATCAGGTCCCTAAGAGAAACCTCCACCCTATAGCACATTCCTCTACCAATTAACTACAAAAGAAAATTCCAAATTTCTATAAAAGATCAGGGAAACGTAAGTCACGTGCCTGTCAATTATTCTTGACACGTTCGTTGGAAATATGAATTCCAGTTACAATTTAAAAAGTCCTCTCGGCACGCCGGAAGGCGGAGGTATATTTCACCGGGCAAACTTGGGGATAGGCGAAAATAGGCAGAATATGCAGGTTTTCGTAGACGGATCAGACCTCATTTATTGCGAGAAAGTATTTTATAATTGGAGCTTAATTAACTTTGTTTTTCGTCATTTTATGCATATTTTAAACATTTTATTGTCTTATGGGGACGGTAACCTTCTTATCATTTGGGGTCCATTTTTATACTTGTGGTCACACTGTCCTTATGCAAGGTTTTGACACTGATGTGTAACTATCTAACGGTCTGTTACGTCTTCACGCAAAGTTTTATCTCCCGCAGAGATTTTGGTTGGTTCCTCAGTTTAGGAGATGCGACAACGCGGTCATGTAACCCCGTGTACTTTGGGTGAGTGTAGAATCTGTCTGATAAACGGTGTGAATTGTGATGGCTGTATTAGTCTGTAATTCAGGTAAGGACTGCAGACGGTCAATTTCAAGCAGTAGTTCCTAATGTTGCTACCAGATACTACCGTCAACGACACCTAGCTGTGAACTTGGCTACTAGATGCCACCGCAACCAGCATCTCGCAACGAACGTTGGAACTTCCCCTCCAAAGGAAAGCATAATGAGGGATTTTTAGCGATCTTAGAAAATCCGACGACTTCGGCCGGCTTTGAACCCGCGACCTTGAGTATAGAAGTTCAGCATGCTACCATTTACGTCACCGAAGCCGCTGCACACTTAGTCAGATGGAAATCTGAATCTGATCTCGTGCAAGTGCGTTGTCATGGCAACGTCTGATGGCTCATCCCTCATCAATTTAGTAGTGTTGCCATGGCAACCCCTGATAGCTCTTGGCATTTTCTTATAATTCCGAAAGCATTTTTCTCATCCCTTAGCGTAATGGTGGGTCATATCAAAAATTATTTCAGACAAAAGTTTTAGGTAATTATTAGGGGAATATTCTCCATTTTGTACGGTTTTGATATTGTGCTTATTAAGAGAGGTATGATTAATGTTTCCCGAAAAACCCACTTTTTCTCACCCCTTTGGTCAATGGTTGGTGCTATTAAAAAACTCTTCAAACATACATTTTTGGGCCTTATCCGACACATATTATGAACTTTGAACGGATTCTATATTTCACATATTAAGAGAGTTATAGCAATATTTCACTTTTTCGAATAAAAAGCCCCCCATTTTCACCCCCTCGACCGATTTAGCCCAGTAACGAACTCGACCGAGATTTTATAGGTATACATATTCTATAACAAATTCAAAGTGATTGGTGTAATATTACGGGAGTTATTGTGTCCACAAGAAACTGATATACATACATATATATAAACATACATAAATTATATATAAACTTTTGAACTGATGGTGGTTTTGGGGTCTGAGGGATGTGAAACGCGAAGATATGTCGAAATTTTCCGAAAGTCGAAACATGGTACCCATTGCAATAGTTAGCTTTCTACCTAAATGCTTAACAAGTCTTAAAAATTCCTCTCGGCACGCCGAAAGGCGGAGGTAGATTTCACCGGGCAAACTAGGGGATAGGCTATAATAGGCAAAATATGCAGGTTTTCGTAGGAGGATCAGACCTCATTGATTGCAAGAAAGTATTTTACATTTAGAGGTTAATTAACTTTTTTTTCGTTTTTGTATGCATATTTTTATCATTTTATTGTCTTATGGGGATGGTAACCTTCTTGTCATTAGGGGTTCATTTTTAAACTTGTGATCACACTGTCCTTATGCAAGGTTTGGAACTGATGTGTAACTATCTGACAGTCTGTTACTTCTTCACGCAAAATTTTATCTCCCGCAGAGATTTTTGTTGGTTCCTCAGTATAGGGGCTGCGACAACGTGGTCATGTAACCCCGTGTACATTAGGTGTGTGTAGAATCTGATAAACGGTGTTAATTGTGATGACTGTATTAGTCTGTAATTCAGGTAAGGTCTGCAGACGGTCAATTTTAAGTAGTAGTTCCTAATTTTGTACTATATACTAAGGTCAATGGCACCTAGCTGTGAACTTGGCTACTAGATGCTACCGCAACCAGCAATTTGCAACGAACGCTGGAACTTCTCCTCCAAAGGAAAGCATGCTGAGGGATTTTTAGCGCTCTTAGAAAATCCGACGACTTTGACCGGCTTTGAACCAGCGACCTTGGGCATATAAGTTCAGCATGCTACCAGTTAGCCGCTTCCCACAGTCAAATGGAAAAATGAATGTGATCTCGTGCAATGGCGTTGTCTTGGCAACCTCTGATAGCTCATCCCTCATCAATTTAGAAGCGTTGTCATGGTAACCTCTGATGGCACTTGGCATGTTCTGTAATTCCGAAATCATTTTTATCATCCCTTGGCGTTATGGTAGGTCAGATCAAAAATTATTTCAGACAAAGTTTTAGGTAATTATTAGGGGAATATTTTCCATTTCGTACGATTTTGATATTGTGCCTATTAAGAGAGCTATGATTAATGTTTCCCGAATAAAACACTTTTTTCCACCCCTTTGGTCAATGTTTGGTGCCATCAAAAACTTTTCAAACATAAATTTTTGGCACTTATCCGACACATATTATGAACTTTGAATGGATTCGATATTTCACGTATTAAGAGAGTTATAGCGATATTTCACTTTTTCGAACCCCCCCCCATTTTCACCCCCTTCAACCGATTTTGCCCATTAACGAACTCGACCGATATTTTAAGGGGTTACATATTATGTAAAACATTCAAAGTGATTGGTGCAAAATTACGGCAGTTATCGTGCCCACAAGAAACTGATATATATTCATATATATACACACACACATATACAGGGTCATTCATATAAAATAAGAACGCCAAGCGGCGGCTTTGTTCTCCGCCGTTGCGGTGACCTTCGCCGAGCAGGTGGCGCGCCACGGCCCCCTGCTGTAGTATTGATAGCGCGCGCATAGTACATAAGAGGGCTGGTTTTTTTTTCTTCTTTTTTTCCAAGTTCCGATGGACTGTATAAAAATAACAGATTGACATTACCAAACTTGACCTTGCAATAAGCGTGCAGGTGTTCAGTCGCCAGTCTAAACCTCAAGTGCTAACATGGTGAGACAGTTATCACTGCAACATCGTATTTTTTTTAATGTAAAACGTATTTTAAGTACGAGTCGGCTCGGCGGGTACGTGAAGCATTTGTTCAGCAATTTCTTGATGAAGTGCCACCTTCACTAGCACAGATTCACGTAATTGCAAATAAGTTTGACACTACTGGCTCGGTGCTCAATAAAAAACATACGCGCACACGAACAGTTTTAACAGAGGATAAGTTAGATGACATTGGCGAGAATCTTGAACGGTCTCCGAATAAATCACTCACAAAATTAGCACAACAAGTAGAGGTTTCGGTTTCATCTGCATACAGAGCTACAAAGCTGTTACATATCAAACCGTACAAGTTTACGCGGGCCCAATGTTTAAAACCTGCTGATCCAGCCACAAGAGTGAGATATTGTGAGTGGTATCTTGCATCATTGAATGATCGTTTATTTGACCCACAGCTTGTGTTCTTTTCGGATCAGGCCTGGTTTCACCTTAATAGGAGTGTGAACAGTCATAACTCTCGTTATTGGTGTGCAGAAAACCCTAATGGTGTTTATGAAGTCCCTCATTATGATAGGTAGATCGGTGTGTGGTGTGCTGTTTGTACCGGAAGAATAATAGGGCCAATTTTTTTCGAGACGACAGTAAATGCAGAGAGGTACCTAGATAACATTTTGAAGTCGTTCTTCAATCAGTTAACGGAAGAAGAAAAATCGCGAGGGTGGTTTCAACAAGATTCAGCCCCTGCTCATACAGCAGAAGATTCCCTTCTTACAATCTCGGAAGTGTTTAAAGACAGAGTGATCAGTGTTGGTCTATTTCCCCCTCGTTCTCCAGATCTAACAGTGTGTGATTTTTACTTGTGGGGTAAACTGAAAGAACAAGTGTATCGAACAAATCCTCACACATTAGAGGAACTGAAAGAAAACATTACGCTGGCAATCAGGAACATTACAGTGGCAGAACTCGCTCGCGTCAGCCAGAATGTGGTTACCAGATACAATGCTTGTAGGCCTATAACCCAGGAAGGACGACACTTCCAACATCTTTTATAAGGTAAGACTCAACGACTTGTTCGTTTTTTAATTATGAATTTTTGTTTTTCCGTAAATTTTAGTTATTTTTATAATTATTAGTTGGTTTTTTGTTTCATTAATTTTCGGTCTTTCCACCTCTAAATTTTAAATTTAATTCCAAATTTGTATACTTCAATCTGTGTTAAGAGGGGCAGATGACCACGTAGTTCCTCCCCTTAAAACAACAATAACTAACTAATTAACTGAAGTAAGATTTCAGCATTGTACACACGCTAGCAAGGCCGCTGCATCTGTAGCATATCTGGATTGTACACACGCTTAAAGCAGGGGGCCGTGGCGCGCCACATGCTCGGTGAAGGTCACCGCAACAGCGGAGAACAATGCAGCCGCTTGGCGTTCTTATTTTATATGAATGACCCTGTATATATAAACTTTTGAACTGACGGTGGTATGGGGGTCTGGGGGATGTGAAACGCGAAGATATGTCGAAATTTTCCGGAAGTCGTAAATGGCACCCATTGCAATAGTTAGCTTTCTGATGAAATCTACCTAAAATAGGCTACATAATTAAAAATACCACCATCAACGACACCTAGCTGTGAACTTGGCTACTAGATGCCACCGGAACCATCAACTCGCAACGAACGTTGGAACTTCCCCTCCGAAGGAGAGCATACTCAGGGTTTTTTAGCGCTCTTAGTAAATCCGACGACTTCAGCCGGGTTTGAACCCGCGACCTTGGGCATAGAAGTTCAGCATGCTACCAGTTCCGATACCGAAGTCGCTTCCCACAGACATATGAAAACTGAATGTGATCTCGTGCAGTGGCGTTGTCATAGCAACTGCTGATGGCTCATCCCTTATCAATTAAAAGTAAAGTTGCCATGGCAACCTCTCTTGGCACTTGGCATTTTCTTATAATTTAAATCATTTTGCTCACCCCGTGGCGTAATGGTGGGTCATATCGAAAATTCTTTCAGACAAACGTTTTAGGTAATTATTGGAGGAATATTGTCCATTTTGTACGGTTTTGATATTGTGCCTATTAACAGAGATATGATTAATGTTTCCCGAAAAAAACACTTTTTCTCACCCCTTTGGTCAATGGTTGGTGCTATAAGAAAACTTTTCAAACATAAATTTTAGGGCCTTATCCGACACATAGTATGAACTTGGAATGGATTCAATATTTCAGATATTAAGAGAGTTATAGCAATATTTCAATTTTTCGAAAAGAAAAAGCCTCCCATATTCACCCCCTTTGACCGATTTAACCCATTAACGAACTCGACCGAGATTTTGAGGGGATACATATTATGTAAAAATTCAAAGTGATTGGTGCAAAATTACGGCAGTTATCGTGTCCACAAGAAACTGATATCTATACATATATACAGGGTGTAATTGATATGATGGAAGTCCGTTACACTGGTGATAGAAGAGACTATTCTAAGCTTCGTAGGTAAAAAAAATTGTCACCTATCTTGAAATTGATAATTAATCACGAAAAAGTCAATGTTTTTATTTTTTTCAGAAACTAATCAGGCAGAAAGTGGTGCGGCGGGCTGGGGGAAACGAGGCGAAGCCAGGTGTGACGACACGCCGAGGGGAAGTTGTTACGTAATTGGAGCACTGACCTTACCGGTTGACTTGAGGGGTGGTAGGTTATCGGCTGTTATGAGGATACGCGCTACCGTCTCGTAAGAAAATGTGCATTGCCGTTGTTCTTGTTGTTGTTGTTGACAACGCACGCAATGGCTTGGGACGTTAGGACCGGTAGTATTGTGTAGCCTACTTTGTAAGAGTTCATGTATAAAATAATTTCGATACTCAGCCCTGGTGTTTCATAGGCGTCCGTGTCGGACCTTCTGTTGACTAGTTTCTGAAAATACTAAAATCATTCACTTAAGACAAAATTCCTACATCCCGTAGTCTGTTCAGTACTAGGCATTTAAGACGGAAGTAAAATACTTGATGTTTTGTTTGAGAGGCTTGGCGATTTTGGTCATTTAGCCCCATGTAGCTGGGTGTGGGTAGAATTTGTGTGATAACCTGTGTTTTTGTGGTTTCTGTAGTAATGTGGGTATTTGTAATTCAGGTGAGGATTCGGAAGAAGGCGCCGGCCCGGTGGTGTTGGGGCAGTGCAACTGCCTCTCACCCGGAGGCCCTGGGTTCGATTCCCGGCTCCATCAGGGATATTAGAAACTGACGTGAGGGCTGGAACGCGGTGCACTAAGCCTCGTGAGGGCAATTGAGTCGCTGTCTGACAGTGAGGCAGTGCCCCAGTCAGGAAAATCAAGATTAATGGCCGAGGGGACCCGATGCACTGACCACGCGTCACACTAATATCTGCAGGCCAAATGGCTGGGCAGCGGTCGCTTGGTAGGCCTAGGCCTTTCATGGGCTGCACTGCCAGCGGTTATGGTGATTGAGAAGAAGGCAGCCGTGGCCTTAAGTTAGGAACAATCCCGGCATTTGCCTGGGGGTAGAAGAGGGAACCTATGGAAAACTACTTCCAAGATTTAATACTAGTACGTTACCACATGTAGATATTGTGAATTGCCCCATCCCATCTCCAGCCCTGGGGTGGCCATAAACTGGATTTATTGGTCAATCAACAATGTACATACATATGAAAATACACGAAAATGAAAATAAAATACAAATACATTGTTATAATACAGTGTTATAATAATAATAATAATAATAATAATAATAATAATAATAATAATAATAATAATAGTCTGATAATAATAATAAGAGTCAGCATGTGCAGTTCTGGTGGTAGAGTGCTAACCTTCCCGAGGGTACGATCTACGTTCAGTCATGTAGTAAATGAATGGGATCTAATACGATCATGTCGATGGATTTCATGGCACATACAAGAAATCCTACGTATATTAAATTCTGGCAACTCGACATACCAAAAAGAAACATAAAAGAAGTTAGTGTGTCTAAAATCACCCTTCCACAGGAAATAGCTAGCGGTGAGGCAGTGGCGGAATAAGGCGGTGATATCATCAGGAAAAACCCGTGCGATGTACTTTCGTGAAAGTACCTATAAAGGTAGCCCTGGAGTACATCGCACGGATTTTTCCTGATGATATCACCGCCTTATTCCGCCACTGCCTCACCGCTAGCTATTTCCTGTGGAAGGGTGATTTCTATGAACAAATTGATGGGGTCGCCATGGGCAGTCCCCTTAGTCCGGTGATCGCGAATTTCTTCATGGAACAATTTGAACAAATAGCACTAGAGACCGCACCTTTGAAACCTAAAGTGTGGCTACGATACGTGGACGATACCTTTGTAATATGGAGCCATGGTAAAGATCAATTAAATCTGTTTTTACAACATCTTAACAGCCAGAACTCGAACATTCAGTTTGCCATGGAGTTAGAAAATGAACAGAAAATCGCGTTTCTCGACGTTATGGTAACGAAGACCGCTGATCTAACTTTGGGACATACAGTTTACCGTAAGCCGACCCATACTGACCGATATCTACATAAGACGTCCAACCACCACCCACGACAGAAATACGGAGTTATAAAAACACTGGCTGACCGCGCTAAAAGAATTTGTGATAAGCAGTGCCTAAAACAAGAAATTGAACACCTCAACGAGGCCTTACGCACGAATGGGTACAGCCAGAAGGATATCCAGCGAGCACTCCATCCGAGACGTCCAACTACAAGGGTAATTGGAGACAAGCAGCCCCTGGCTAGAGCTTTTCTTCCATATATAAAAAAGGTCACGGACAGAATAGGGAGGCTACTCGAGTCCCATGATATAAAGACCATATACAGGCCTACACGAAAAATTAAGGACATGTTTAGGTCCGCTAAAGATAAGCGACATCCTCATACCGCGGCAGGGGTTTATAAAATCCCGTGTGATTGTGGCCAAGTATATATTGGAACAACGAAAAGAAGTATTGCCACTCGCCTCAAGGAGCACGAACGACACAGCCGGCTGGGACAAACAGATAAATCCACTGTAGCAGCACACTCGCTACTTGCAGGTCACGATATAAGATATGGAGACACCGAAGTTCTGTCCACCACGGTGTCTTATCATGCCAGGCTACAAAGGGAGGCCATTGAAATCCTGAAGCATACTAAAACAGCTTCAATCTTAAGGAGGAAGCAGAACGTGTGAACAGAGCTTGGCTTCCAGTCCTTAATCCCCTCAAGCCTGCCCTTATTGACCGTCGTAGACGAGAAGATGCAACAGACGAGCAGCCCAGTCCTTGATGCATTACTTTTATGTGGTACGCCGTTGCTATGGTAGCCTCTATGTGTGGGTTGTTGACTATATATCTTCTGTTTACTTGTTTTACCTCGCTTTATGTAACCTGTGAACATGCTGAACGCAGTATTCAGCGAAACGTCAGGACGACAAAATGTCCTTGGAACACGACCTATAAGCCCGCGAAACGGAGATTCCTATTTCAACGCCGGTCGTGAAAGTCTACATTTTTACAGGTGTGTGAGTTTCAAACGTGTATAAGCCTCGGATGAAATACTGCCAGTCAACTGCTCGTCGGTTCGTAGAAGCACACTGCCCTTGTCATCACGTGGTGTGGGTAACATGCGCGCTCACATACTCTTAGAGGCTGACGTCATATCCAGCGGAGCTCGACACGGTATAGTCTGACAAAAACACCTGGCGTTCTGCCACGATAAAAATCTGTTAGTGGAATGATATTCGGAGACTGAGATACAATTATAGATGTATAAATATTAATACTAATTCGTATGTTACCCATATCATAATTTCGTGTTAAAGATGCCACAATAATCGTCGAGAGCCTATGCTTCCAATCTCATCACAGCTGATGTGAGCATAATTCAATCTTGATTTCGGTCACAATACTTAAGGGCAAATTTTCAATTTGTAGGAAAGCGAAACATACATTGTGGTGGAGGTGATTGTTTTCAAGGGGAGAAATGTCTACCTCACTTGCCCGTAACTATATGGTACGGATGATAATTAAAATACAACTACTTCCAACTAATTTAAATCTAACTTACATACTAGACGAGATGAAAAGAAAAGAATAAGGGCAATAAAAAACAGGGAAAATAAATGCCTCTGGCCGCCGAAGAATGGGATGTTGATTAATTTAGGGGCTGTGGAACATCGTGCTCATGTAGCCCCGTGTACTTGGCAGTGTGTTGAATTTGTCTGACAACCCGTCTTATTGTGATGGCTGTATTAGTGTGTATATTTATAAGTCAAGTGAATTGTCCGATGGTAACTCATGAAATGAGATTCCTCGGCATTCAAACATGCCCTGTTCTGATTTACAAAAGCACACACAGCAGTACGCCATCATAAAATACAAAACACAACTTCACCATTAACATCAATACAAAACAAATATCTGTAATAACAGTGACTTGAAACAGCGGCGATCACAGTGAGTTGGTGCTGCTCTTAGCTTCTATATTTGGAAACGAGGTTGTACACATAAACCCTCAGACCTTAATGTAGAAAAAACATGGCGGCGATAAATGCCCTCCCAATAGCTAAGATCATTTCATCGGTCTTGTCACAGTTCAAGTAAATTATTATTTTAACTCACCTAAGAGCAGACAAGATATCACAAGACGAGACTTGGTTCCGAAGAAATACGCATCAATAATTTAGACTTACCTGAATTAATATTATCTATGTAGTGCTGACCTTAAATTATAGGTTTCTTCGTCTTCACCCAAGGGTTAGCTAAAATAGTCTCACTGTTTTTGTGGTTGAATAAGAAGCTTTTTTGGCGAGTTACCACGATTTGTATTTAAGTTCAGTAATTATAGATAATATTATTAGCAAGAAATCAAACAGATTCCGAAGTAGGATGGAAGAAAGTACACGGTTACTGAAGTTCTGTCCCAGCACATGCATAGTATTTGTGTACACAATTGGAATGAGAAAAGTTGCCTGAAATAATCGAACCAACGCCATAGAGATACAACTCAATTAAGACATATTTTAGAATTGTCTAAAATCTCTGGTTAAAATATCACACCGAATTAGTTTATTGAAACATGCAAATAAGTCATCGTGTGGATATCAGAACATATGGAGATTACTACACATACGGGACACGATAATACGTTATCATTTAAACTATTAAGCATTCGCTTTTACCGTTTGGAATAATTATACGTTGGAAATTGTGATTTAGTCAAATAGATAGGCAAACACCATCTCCCCCTTACGGAATTATCGCGGCACACCATCTCGAAATATAAGTACATAATTGACAAGGTATTCATAACACTTTATTACACACATCATAATTAAAACTAACTTGCAAGCTGTAAGAATCACAAAAGTATGAATAATGACGGAACAAAATGAGTTTACTGTTTGGCACAGGGAAACATCTTCCTTAACCAATAAAAAAGAAGTTCACTGTATTATTTGGCGTGTATACAAGGCAATGTAGATCATCAGCCAGACTGGTAAGGATTTACGGAGGCACAAGCTGCTGAGCGTTCAAGATAACGTCAGCGGTTTGGTCTAACCGTAGATGCTCTTTTCGTTTTCCCGTTACGTACTTACTGTAAGTTGGACACTACTAAAGTGTACTAAGCTTTTATTATATTGTCACAAACTAGAAACTCATTGCGGTGTATATTCTTGAGTCACTGTTATTAATGCTTTAGTCTTAGGTACTTTAACATCTGCAGTAAATGACACAATGCAATCGGTCGACTGAACAATCATCACACAAACGAGCCATTCCATAATAAGCGCATTATCACAAATTTGGATGCGATTGCAGTGCATTAACACGAACTGGGCTATACGGACATACTGAAGACACTCAGAACTTAAGATGAGCGATAGATAGTTTATCCCAATTTTCATCAAACGAAGCTTATATTGTATCCCAGCAACGAACGTAAACAAACAATATGTCGGACTTTGACATACGCCATTTTCACACTTTCGATACCTGCATTAAAGTCTGAGTATTGTAGTTGGTCTTGCATAAACTGAAAAGGACAAAACAGTAGCTACGGCGGCAGTAACACAATTTGTCACCAGGACCGATGTGGCAGTAGTAACACAGAATGACATCAGGTACCGCAACGGACAGATGCAATCCAAAGATATTAGTGTTGGCCAAAGAGGATATAAATGAAGTGTTGACGAAGGCTAGCGGTAGCTATGATTACAGTGTGGTTATTGACAAACGAGTGCTGTTCTTTGTACATGTATCTGATCTCCTATTTCTTCAAATAAAAATGTGTTCTTCCCACATTTTGCTGATTTCCTATGTATTAGCCATTTTAGTGCATACTGACGAATGCTATTGTATAATGGTGTAGTTATTACGAATTCTAAATACCCTGAAAAACGCTATAGCATTTTAGAGATCATTACAGTATGGGATTAGAGAAAATATTTCTTATCTTACGAAATACTTTAGGGGCTGAAGAAGCCCAATGTGTTCTCAATCAATGCATCTTTTATGACATAATCCTGGGATTATACGTTGCTGCATTTACTTTAACTAGGTGAGATAGGTTGGTTGGTTCCTCTGTTTAGGGGCTGCGACAACGCGGTCATGCAGCCCCGTGTACTTTGGATGGGTGTAGAATCTGCCTGATGAACGGTGTAAATTGTAATGGCTGTATTATTGTGTGTTATATGTAATTCAGGTAAGGACTACAGACAGTCAGTTTTAAGTAGTTCCAACTTTTGCTACCAAATGCTACCGTCAACGACACCTAGCTGCAAACTTGGCTAATAGATACCACCGCAACCATAACCTGGCGGTGAACGTTGGAACTTAATAGCATTAATCAAATTTAACCTACAAATTTTACCTTCACACGAGTGTAGTTAATGGAAGGTTCTTTTACATCACATACATCTATGACATGGGTCCACCGGCTTTCCTTCCCATCCGAAGGAAGGCATACTGAGGGATTTTTAACGCTCTTCAAAAATCCGGTGACTTCGGTCGGATTTGAACCCGCAACCTTGGGCAAAGAAGCTCAGCATGCTACCAACTACGCCACCTAAGCCGCCCAATATGAGATAACTAGCAGAAGTACCCATTCTTCGAACGGACTTTGGTATTAATAGCCAGACGTAATCAATAGAGCTACTTTTGTAATGGTTAGGGGCTTGCAACCTGTTTGTCGACAAAGAAGTATGATTAGCTAAAATATGCTCAGAAACTAAATTTACCTAACGTG
This sequence comes from Meconema thalassinum, assembly GCA_946902985.2. Classification (NCBI taxonomy): domain Eukaryota; kingdom Metazoa; phylum Arthropoda; class Insecta; order Orthoptera; family Tettigoniidae; genus Meconema; species Meconema thalassinum. The sequence goes on from OX336395.1 coordinate 183,471,872, forward strand.
TACTTCCAGACGTGAAAATTAAATTGAAAACCTCGTAGACGAAAGGCAATACACGTCACATCAAAACTGACCCTCACTGTTGTGTCAAGTCCCCATCCAGAGGAAGACCCCTTTAATAAATTATAAAGGCTTCTGGCGCAAGAAAATTCAAGTTTTTAGCCTCCAATGGCCCAAATTCCTAAAAGCAAGAAAAAAATACTATTTCAATTCAGGAATTTTTGAAAATAATGTTGCTGTTTGAAGATATAATAGACCTTCTGTACGACATATCACACGTTTAAGTCGTGTGAAAAAAATCTATGGTAACCCCTGACCCCCTTAAGCGCATTGATGAATTTTACAGTTTTAGTTGGTTCCGTGATAACCTTATAGCCATTTTTGCAAACGTTCACAGAAATTTAATAAATGTAGTGGCATTACTTCTTGCAGAAATAGATGGAAAGTTGAATGTCACCTTTTGAGATGCTTTTGTCATGGCTACTGGCGTGCATTCCTTCATTAGTTTATTAAATGAAATTAGTTTTCTGGGAATATCAGCCTGTTGGTTTTAGAGCCTTAAAATGTAGTTTTCGGGACCCTTTACGGCTATTTAGGGACCCCGAGTTTTGTTTCTGACCCCAAGGGGCAGAAAATAAGCTTTGTCCCGTCGTTGTAGGCCGTAGTATACCCTATTAATAATAATATAACAATAAAGGGATAGGTACGTAATAGACCTTCCGCACCACACCCGCACGTGTAAATCGCGTGAAAACATTCTTGAGTAACTCTTGACCCCCTTAAGCGTATTATATGTATTGATAAATTTTACAGCTTAATTCGGGGTTCCGATATAACCTTATAGCCGTTTGCAAACTATCTCAGTAATGCAATAATTGGAATTGTATTGCGTCTTACAGCAATAGATGGTCTTGTGAGGTTCTTGGCTTTCATTATTTCATTAATGTATTAAATGAAATTAGTTTTCTGGTAATATCTCAAAACCTGTTGGATTTAGGACCTTAAAAGGTGGTTTTCCTTTCAAAAAGGTAGATGAAACAATTTAACAAGTAGTTCCGTGAAGAACTATACAGCCTATTTTCATATATCCTACTTATGTTAACTGCCACTATCAACATACAAAATTACAGTTTGATTGCTGTGATAGATTCGTAGATATTGAGAACCGACTAAATATTTCGGATGGTCACCATGTTGGATTTTACATATGTAGGTCCTAGAGTTATGTACTGTTACATGAAGATTATTGTGTACGTGTAGCATTCAAACTTCAATCGCATGATTAGGACACAAGAAGTAACAAGGAGATTTTAAAATTTCGCTCAGCTGCCATCTTGTGATTATGGAAACAATTGAAATAAATTAGATGCCACTGGATTAACATTCGTATAAGGATTTACTGTACCAAGTTTCACTGCACTCGGATGGTTAAATTGCGAGAAACGTCCATGTGAATATTTATACTTCGCGTCGCCACTATGTTGGATATGTGATCACCAGGTTATTTAAAGTCCTGTAGGTGAACTTAAGTCCATAGCCCCAATGAACATTTAAAAAAATCAGTTTGATTGCTATAATAGATTCGTAGGTATTCAGAGCCGTCTAAATATTTCGGATGGTCGCCATGTTGGATTGTTAAATGTATAGGCCATAGAGTCATGTACCATTAAAGGAAAATTATTGGGTAGGTTCATTGTTCAAACTTTCACTTCGATTGCATGATTACGACACAAGAAATAAAAACTTAATTTTAAAATTCGCACAGCCGCCATCTTCAGGTTATGTAAACAATTGAACTAAATTAGATACCAGTGCATTACAATGTGTATAATCATTTCCTGTACCAGATTTCATTGCGTTTGGAACATTAAATCGCGAGAAAGGTATATTTAAAATGTTCAAATTCGCTTGGCCGCCATGTTCGTTTTGTAATTAACCGGTTTTTTAAAGTCTTATAGATGAACTTCCATTAGTGCCTTTATCTCCGTACAAAATTTCAGGATGATACCGCTAATAGTTTCAGAGATATAGAATGCCAGTGAAATATTTCGCACATCCGCCATCTTGTGGTTATGTAAACAATTGAACGAAGTTAGATGTCGGTGCATTACAATGTGTATAAACATAAACTGCAGCAAGTTTTATTGCGTTTGGTTGGTTAAATCGCGAGAAACGTCTATTTAAAAGTTGCAAATTTGCGTGGCCGCCATGTTGGTTTTGTAGTTACCAGATTTTCAAAAGTCACATAGGTGAACTCTTAGTAGTTTCCTTTATCACCGTAACAAATCCCAAGGTGATATCGGGAATAGTTTCGGAGATATTGAATGCTGGTAAAATATTTCGCACAGCCGCCATGTTGGATTGGTGAGACGAAACAAAATTTGAAGGGCACGGTCGGGGTCACCCAGAATAGTGCTATGAACTTACCGAGTTTCATTGAAATCGTTCCAGCCGTTTAGATGTTATTAGGGGGGCACACACACGCACACGCACACGGACTATAGGTGATCTCATAAGCCTATTTTTTTTTAAATTGAAAATAGGCTATATATGAAAGAGAACAATGAGAACAAGACGACTAAATTACACCCATTACAACAAAAATAAAGACTATCAGGAAAGTACTGTAATTGTGCGACTAGGTCCTTGAGAAATGTTCATATACAGCCCTTTTTTTTTTTTTGTTATTGATGCAATCTCTACTACGTTATTGTACTCCACAGTACCTTTCGCCTAGATTTACAGTGAGTTAATATTGCACTTGATAAACTTCAGAGCCCAGGAATCTATGTTTTAAACTCACTTAGGGGCAAAGTGAATATCCTTTGCAAGATATATTGGAATGTAACTTTCTATAACATGTCAATACACCTCCTGGGCAACGCCGGGTAAAATAGCTAGTAGTTAATAAATATAACTTTCCTCTCCGTCGTATAATTACCATTAATTTAATGTCTACTTGGAGCCGTTTAAATAGAACTCAGCTTACTCTCAGTTTTAACAAAGATCCATTGATCCTATAATTTCTTTCAGATACAATTTCAACTAGAATCCGCTGTCCTACTCTTTCCAAGAAATTTAAACTGTTGTCAATTTAAACTGTCAATATCTTCAAATGCTCCTATACAATAATACTGCCTCTTAACAATTCTTACTTTCAATATCATAGATATTACGTAGATCTGTCTCTACAGATATTTCTCCAACAAATGAGACAATGACATTACTGTCCTGATTGCCATAAATACAACATGTTCTACTTCGTAGTTCCTTCCACATACTACTCAAAATGCATAACTTCTCGTTATTAAATTCATATTGCAGCTCAAACACATTTAATAACAAGTAGTTCCGTGAACAACTATACAGCCTATTTTATTATATCCTACTTATGTTAATTGCCACTATCAACATACACAATTTCTGTTTGATTGCTGTAATAGATTCGTAGATATTGAGAACCGACTAAATATTTCGGATGGTCGCCATGTTGGATTTTATATATGTAGGTCCTAGAGTTATGTACTGTTACATGCAGATTATTGTGAACGTGTAGTATTCAAACTTCAATCGCATAATTAGGGCACAAGAAAAAACAAGGAGATTTTAAAATTTTTCACAGCTGCCATCTTGAGGTTATGGAAACAATTGAAATAAATTAGATGCCAGTGGATTAACATTCGTATAAGGATTTACTGTACCAAGTTTCACTGCACACGGATGGTTAAATTGCGAGAAACGTCCATGTGAATATTTATAATTTCCCGTCACCGCAATGTTGGATTTGTGATCACCAGGTTATTTAAAGTCCTATAGGTGAACTTAAGTTCATAGCCCATATGAACATTAAAAAATGCAGTTTGATTGCTAAAATAGATTCGTAGATATTCAGTATCGTCTAAATATTTCGGATGCTCGCCATGTTGGATTGTTAAATGTATAGGCCATAGAGTCATGTACCATTAAAGAAAAAATATTGCGTAGGTTCATTATTCAAACTTTCACTTCGATCGCATGACTACATCACAAGAAATAAAAACTTAATTTTAAAATTCGCACAGCCGCCATCTTGAGGTTATGTAAACAATTGAACTAAATTAGATACCAGTGGATTACAATGTGTATAAATATTTCCTGTACCAGGTTTCAGTGCGCTTGGAACATAAAATCGCGAGAAAGGTCTATTTAAAATTTTCAACATTCGCTTGGCCGCCATGTTCGTTTTGTAGTTAACCGGTTTTTGAAAGTCTCATAGATGGACTTCCAGTAGTGCCCATTATCTCCGTAAAAAAATTTAGGGAGATACCGGTAATAGTTTCAGAGATATAGAATGCCGGTGAAATATTTCGCACATCCGCCATCTTGTGATTATGTAAACAATTGAACGAATTTAGATGTCGGTGCATTACAATGTATATAAACATATACTGTACCAAGTTTCATTGCGTTTGGTTGGTCAAATCGCGATAATCGTCTATTTAAAAGTCGCAAATTCGCTTGGCCTCCATGTTGATTTTGTAGTTACCAGGTTTTCAAAAGTCACATAAGTGAACTTATAGTAGTTCCCTCTATCACCATAGAAAATGTCAGGGTAATATCGATAATAGTTTCGGAGATATTGAATGCTGGTGAAATATTTTGCACAGCCGCCATGTTGGATTGGTGAGTCGTAACAAAATTTGAAGGGCACGGTCGAGGTCACCGGGAATAGTGCAATGATCTTGCCGAGTTTCATTGAAATCGCTCCTGGCGTTTAGATTTTATTAGGGGGACACACACACACGAATCACACACACACACGCACACACACACGGACAAAAGGTGTTCTCATAAGCCTATTTTTTCAAAATTGAAAATAGGCTAAAAATACCATAATAAAAATATTGGTTCTTTCGATAGGGGAGTCCGGGGTATTGGCGAACATTGGAGTAAAGGCAAACAGGGTATTTCGTGGGCGACGGTTGGCATATCGGTGCCTTAAGTTGGTGCTGCTGTCTAGCGCAAGTCCCTCTAACTCCACAGCAACCGCACACTCCAGTTGACGGAAAGACGCCATTGTGAGAAGTTGAAACGTGTTTTTTATGAAAATGCTAGTAAAGTTGTGCAGCTACTTAGCACAAAAATAAGTACACATACGGTTACTTCTTCTTGATATGAATAGTACGTGTATTATTTACATTCAGTTAGTTTATATCTTAATCCTGTAGAACACATATTAACTGTTTATTTAAGAGGTTATTAACAAAATTTGATCATGGCGTCTAGCGGGCTATCGCGAACAACTTGTTCGGCATTACCCAAATATTTTCCGATTGATAACTATCATTCTATTAATTTCAATCCGTTCAATTAAAGACAGTACGCTTTGTTCTAAATATATCACACACATATTTATTTAATTATTTCATTTATTAGGCCCTAACTCGTCCTAGCAATTTTCAAGAGAGCCTTCATCAAAGTAGCAAACATCGAGGAAGGATTATCCGGCTGCACGACGTCAGATGCAAGCTCTGTTATTGCGGTTTTCGTATGTTACAATATTGGTACAAGAGCGTGGTTCAATCATTCACGGGTTTTTCTTTTAGCATGTTACAATATTGGTAGAAGAGCGTGGTTCATTCCATTTAAAGGATGAATGAGTTGATGTTATTACATCCCAAACTGATTCTGGTGAGGTATTGTATGTTATTGTAGAATTTGGACGTGACAATGAGCTATGGTAAAAATGTTCAAAAGCATTGTGCAGAAATTGGACTCGCAAGGACTGCAGTTCATGGAGAAAGAATGCTGAACGTTATTTATGCGATTTTTTATTTAAAAGGCGCCAATAATAGTTAAGCCTAAAACTTACTGTTCACAATATTGTAAGTTATGCTGTAATAGCTAAAATTAATTTAAATATAATCTTCCATCAGTTTGAACTTGTTTTTTGGATTTGAGGGAATGCCGAACATCATGTTCGCTATTATCCCTGGTTGTTGGTAATGCCGAACGTTGGAGTTATCTTTTTAGAACTGATTTATAAAATACTTCAATCCATGTTTGCAGGTTGTTATTGCGAGTGTTTACTGGGTAAATACGATTGATTTTCGAAATTTACTTAGTTCTTCCATGAGTCAATAATTGTTTGTAAAATTTGGTTTCAAAACTTATGTGTTCGGCAATAACCCGGTCTCCCCTAAATTATCTTTACAAATGAAATGAAATGAAAATCCACAGCCTGCTTCCAGTCTCCGACCGGGTCAGGAATGGAATGAATGAAGCCCCCATCTAGCGGCGAGGATATGAACTGTGCCGGCTGCCGAAGCCTGTCGCACTCCTCTGGGGCAATGATGAAATGAATGACAGATGAAATGAAATGATAGTGGAGAGTGTTGCTGGAATGAAATTTTGACAGGGAAAACCGGAGTACCCGGAGAAAAACCTGTCTGCCTCCGTTTTGTCCAGCACAGATCTCACATGGAGTGACCGGGATTTGAACCACGGACCCAGCGGTGAGAGGCCGGCGTGCTGCCGCCTAAGCCACGGAGGCTAGATCTTTACAAGTAATATAATAAAATACTATTCTTTCAATAACACTTAAATTCTCTTCATAGATAACATTTTCAATGTGAGCTTCAATCAGCTGTTATACTTCACTCAAGTATTTCTTAAACATTTTACTGTTTCAATATTACGTCGTAATTTGTATTTACTTTTTCTCATATTACAATCGTATTCCCATTCTTTCTCTAATACAATTCTTATCAAGTTCCATACTTTTACATTTGTGAATCATGTCAATAAATATTCACAACCTTATCTGTCGAATAAGTTATCAGACTATAACTTCGTTCAGATTCTCAAAATAGATCATCAACGATCGCATCCTTTAAAATATACTTCAATATAATATTCTCGGAACATAGTTTCCATTAAACTTCCTTCGTTATAAAAAAACGATATAATCCAATTTAAAACAATTAAATTCTAAATACAATTCAAATGTAACGAAATTCCATCTAATCAAAATTCAAATGAAAAACAATAAAATTCGGGTGAAACGATAAAATCTCCATCAAATAAATTCGAAATCGCATAAAATTCAAAATTCCAAACAGCAAATCTAAATCGCCGAAAAATAGCTTGCAAATCTAAAAATCGATGAAAATCGAAAATGAAACTGCTACATGATACAGCGATGAAAATATAAAATCGAAAAATATTAAAATAATTCGAAGAAGTAGAAAAATGGCATTAATATACTAAGTTGTCGGATATTCTCAAAAGTTTCTACAATTCTACAAAATGGAATACTTCGTTGGTCTCGAGACTACCTGGTGCTGGTAAAGTTGACTATAAGTGGATTTCCCTCGTCGTTCATCAGAAACGGAATGTTTCTGAGAAATTGCCCCATCAAGTTGTCGTGTGGGACCCTCCTTGATCTCCTTTGGAAGTCGCCAAACTGCCAGAAACTGGATTCGACCTTAAGCATCATCGTGTAGTCGTCCATTCTACTCGGCAATCTTCTTAATGGGATGGGAAACCCTTTCTCTCTTGATTCGGGCTGGGATAGCCCTAGCCGTGCCCTTACTGGAATTTCATCTGTCTTCTTTGCCACAGTTCAGATAGATACGTGTATCCATCATAGTAGTCGATGAAATGACTCTTGTAGACGTAGATTTGATTTATTCAGAAGAGACTAAATGTTCATCGCCCCCACGATGTTAATATTATGTCATTTCGTATATTCTCGTTGCTATCATAGCTTTGCTCCCTGTAGCATCTAAGTAAGTCATTCCACTCTCTGTCGATTCAACAATGTCTAACTCCCCCTCTCAACTTTTGCTGGCTCAACATGGCGATGAAATACGTAGAAATATCAAATTTTCTATCACCTTGAAGCGTCGTTTCTACTAATATTCCCGTAGCTTATTTAATCTCTGTATGGCAGATTAAATCTTGTGTAGTAATTGCGCAAGTATTTGCCGTAATTCTCGTTGTTTAATAGAATCTTGTAGTATATCTTCTCGAATATGTAAAGGCTTTGTCTTCACCCTATAATTGTAGCGAAGTCGATTGGCACGTCCACTCTCAGTGAAGAGTTGAGAAATAAGAACCACGATATAGGTCGCACTTCTCCCACTACGATGATCAAGTTGGCTTCACCTCATAAAAAACTATCCTAAATGGTGCGTTAATAGCGAATATAAATGTATTCCATACAAGCTGTGCCCGGCATGCGTTGCAATGCCAATAGAAGAAAGTGTTGGCGTTGTAATTTTATTTCTTGATGTGCTTTTGGATACACAATATCTTTTTCAATTTTCGTTAACTGCCTCAAAACTGTCGTAAAATGGAATAAAATTAAGAACATTCGTGGAAGCGTGCACAACAACTCGCAAAAGTTTCATCGCAATTGGATGAATGGCATATAAACGCATACGGGATTTTGTTGAAACGCTTGGCCCATCGTCACTCATTTGTTGCATCTACTCGTTCGCTACCTACTATGAAATGGATTTACAAAGTTAGAAACCTTCACGTAAGTGTACACAACAACTCATCTAAGTTTCATTGTAATCGATGAATGGTATATAAACGCATACGGGATTTTGTTAAAACGCTTCGCCCGTCGTTACTCATTTGTTGAATCTACTCGTACGCTACCAATTATTGTAAAATTCATTTACTAAGCCTGAAACCTTCCTTGGAATGTTCCCAACGATTCACCAAAGTTTCATCGCAATCGGATGAATTGTATATGAACGCATACGGGACTTTGTTGAAGCGATTTGCGCGCCATCGCTCATTTGTTGAATCTTTTCATGCTCTACCTATTGTACAATAGATTTACTGAGCCAGAAACCCTTCCTGGAGTGTACACAACCCAGTGGCGGCTCTTAGATAGAAAATCAGGTGAAGAGCGAAACCCTAATTTCAGCAGTGCTTGATTGTTTGCATTTGTGAATATTGACATATTCTTTTTCGTATTTTAATGCTAAAATATCTACTCAGTCGTCCTGAAAATGATTTTAGTTGTTTCCCATTTCACCACCAGGCAAATGCTGGGACGGTTCCTTTCAATAGGTCCACGGCCGATATCCTTCCAATATCCCTTCCCTGACCCGTCCAGAAAAGAAAATTCATGGCCATAGCCTGCATTAATAGAATTAATATAATTCCTTTAAAGGGGGACCAGTGTTGCTCACGTCCGTAGGATTAACCCTAAGATATCCTACACGTGTCCCCTGGGTGGTGCTAAGCGAGCAACAGACTTCTGGCGGCCAAACAATCCTAGTGATCTCCTGGCCAATTTACATATCAATATCAATACCATGACGAAATCTAACTCAAATAGTCCTTATAAGGACTCGCACTTCAGAAGAATAGGACCTGCTATCCGCATGTTACAGATCAACGTAGAAGTCATAAGCAGAGCAAAGGGAGAGTACTTGTCCAAAATCGCTCTAGAAAACAACATTGACGTTATTGCTATTCAAGAAACACATACAGAAGATATAGGCCAACTAAACTCTCGCGGCAAAGTTCCAGGATATGATCTCATAGGGGCAACATATCATAAGGTGTATGGTATAGCTACATATGTTCACAATACTATAGAAAATGCCTCTCTGATTTCTACTAACACCAGCAATGACATCCACACCGCTGTCATAGAAGTAAGTGGGACAAAAGTCATAAACGTCTACAAGCCACCTGCCGTTCAGTGGCCTCCTTCTGTGGTTACAAATTACCCACATCCATCTGTCTATCTTGGTGATTTCAACAGTCATCATACTGAATGGAAATATAGTGTTAATGACGACAATGGTGAGGCTCTGGCCACCTGGGCCGACGCACATCACATGCACCTTATTTTTGACGCGAAAGATTTGGCTACTTTCAGATCAGCTTCTTGGAAACGTGACTACAACCCTGATTTATGCTTTGTATCTACGGATGATAATTGTCGGCCTCTACCAACATCACGCAAAGTCCTACGTGCCTTCCCTCGCAGTCAACACAGACCAGTCATCATTGAAACAAGTTTGAAAGTGCCTATCATCACTTCTATTCCACGACCACGATGGAATTTCCAAAAGGCAAACTGGCCAGCAGTTTCTGAGAACCTTTACAAATGTCTGGGTTGGATTCCACCTGTAAGTGAAAGTTACGAGAGATTTGCGGGCGCAGTGATCAGTATAGCAAAGAAGTTTATTCCTAGAGGGTGCAGGAAGGAGTATATTCCCGGATGGAATGAAGTTAGCGAAAAGTTGTATGAAGAGTTCCTCACAACTGGTGACCATGAAATATCAAATGAACTACTGCACAGCCTTGATGCCTCAAGAAGACAGAAATGGACTGAAACCCTCGAGAACATCGACTTCAAACACTCAAGCAGGGAAGCTTGGTCCCTTCTTCGAAAACTGGCAGGAGGAAACAAAATAGTACGTGATAACAGCACCATCAGTCCAGATACTATAGCCTCACACATGGTGTCAACATCAAAAGCACCCAAGCAAAGAGATCACACCAACAAGATTAAACGAGAGCTTAAAGTCTTAAAAGCAAAGGGTTTAGAAGATAATGAATTATCTTGTCCATTCACATCAGAGGACATTTCAAAGGCACTAAAAGATGTCAAACCAGGTAAAGCTCCAGGCTTTGATGGTATCCACCCAGAATTCCTGCTCCATTGTGGAAAATATGCAAAAGTATGGCTTGCACGCTTCTTCTCTGATATCCTGCAAACTGGGAACATACCTCCTGCACTTAAAAGAACAAAGGTTATCGCCATATTGAAACCAGGCAAACCAAATGATTTACCTCAAAGCTACAGGCCAATTGCACTACTCAGCGCAGTGTACAAGCTACTAGAAAGACTTCTTTACAACAGGATAAGCTCTTTAATCCTTGAACAAGTGCCTATAGAACAAGCTGGATTTCGACCAAATCGCAGTTGTGTCGATCAAGTACTATCACTGACCACCCACATAGAAGCCGGATTCCAGAAAGGGCTTAAGACATCAGTTGCATTCATTGATCTGACATCTGCTTATGACACTGTGTGGAGACATGGCATGATCTACAAACTCCTACGCACAATACCTTGCAGAAGAATAGCCAGACTTGTGGATAACATGTTAATGAATCGCAGATTTCAAGTAATTTTGGGAAACACCATCAGTAAGGAGAAGAAACTTGACAATGGATTGCCTCAAGGCTCCGTCTTGGCCCCACTTCTCTTCAGCCTCTACATCTCCGATATGCCTGCAACCAGTTCAAGAAAGTTTGGATACGCCGATGATTGGGCAATTGCTACCCAGGAGAGACAAATCGAAAATACAGAACATACCCTAACTATTGATCTACGCATTCTTGATGAGTACTTCCGAAAATGGAGGCTGAAGCCGAACCCAAGCAAAACTACAGTGACATGTTTCCACTTATGCAATAAGCTAGCTAATCGTGAACTAGAAGTGTACCTAGGTAAAAATCGCTTCACCCACACCAATGAATCCAATTACCTGGGGGTCATCTTAGACAGAACTCTCTCCTTCAAGAAACACCTGAAGAAAACGGCAGAAAAACTGAAGTCTAGAAACAACATACTTCAAAAACTATGTGGCACTACATGGGGTTCGTCAGCCGACACTTTACGCACCACCGCCCTCAGTCTGGTCTTCTCAACAGCTGAGTATTGTTCTCCAGTGTGGCTAAATAGCAGTTATACCAAACTTGTCGATGCCCAATTGAATCAGGCAATGAGAATGATATCTGGCACAGTAAAATCAACACCAACATTTTGGTTACCAGCACTGAGTCATATTCCACCAGCGGAACTCAGACGCAAACATGCCTTACTCCGGGAGTATAAGAAAATAAATGCCAACGACCAGCTACCAATACACCAGGACATCACTGCTGCTGAAGTGAGACGTCTACGCTCGCGAAACCCCTCCATCCGGACAGCGAGACACCTGGTGAACCAAAGCTTCAACCTGCTGCAAAACTGGAAAGAAGAATTGGTGGAAAACATTCCAAGTCAGCTGCAAGATATCACAAACTCCACAACACCACCAAGTGGCTTCCATCTACCCCGGAAAACATGGTCAACGCTAAACAGGATAAGAACAAACCATGGTAGATGTGCAGATCTTCTCTACAAATGGGGATATATATCTTCACCAGAATGCAGTTGTGGTGATCCCAGGCAGACCATACGGCATATAGTGAATGACTGCCCGACGCATTCCTACAGTGGCAACTTCAGTGACTTTGTGGAAGCAGGCCCAGCTGTGATAGACTTTATTAACAACTTGAAAGTGAAACTGTAAATAATGTAAATACACATCTATTTTTGACTAATGTTGATATGTACAGCCAAACGCTAAATAAATAAATAATTCCTTTAAAGTCCCACGGCCCACGGGTTACAGAAATGTTTAAAGTTTATAGGAACTCTCTTCTAGCGGTCATCACGAGAGTGAGACCTCAAGTATAGAACAACTCTAATTACAAGCCTCAAAATCTGCCTATTTAAAGTCACGTTCTCATTATATCTAAGTGCACATAGTCTTTCATTTTCCCTCAAGGCGTCAGATAAAGTGTTAGTGTTGCGTTTGAGTGTTCTAAGTTGTAACTGGCACTTAAAATGTTCCTCACTGTCTTTGTGTTTGTTCAACCCGCGCGTAGGCTTAATGTCTTGGAAATCACCGAAACTTGTTTATTCCAGATACCACATTTGCTACTAAAAAGTAAGCAAGGCTAACAGAACAGGTTGTTTTCAAGAATACAACTACTGCACAACCATGTGAACTGTTCGAACCAAGATCCCTTTCAATGAAGGCTATACGATTTGCCGGATTTCTTGATATATTTTTAGTGCACAGTTCTATCAATTTATTTGGCCGTCCACAATTTAATAACTCCCCTTTGTCTCTTAAAAAAAAATTACGCTGTTATCCCTAAGGTAACTTTATCTTACAATCAAAAATAATGGATCAAATATTCATAAATCAATGTACTTTCCACCTACTGAAGGGAATTTATAATAAAATTAATACTGTGTCTTTCACTGGAAACATTATTACACTAAAAGCCCTCAACTTTCATCAGCGACAGGGTAAGTAACGTTATAAATAAACACTATTTATTGGGGAAATATAGCCTATACAAGCTTCAGCATAAAAGAAAAGAAGCCTGTCGCAATGCCAACTTTCATCAACTGGACTTGACGTGTTGCCTTGCACACACAGCAACGTCTTCACTCGAATGGCTAACGGCAGGTAATGACGTCACACCTGATGTCAGGTTACCATGGCAACAGGACGAAGTGGCTGAAATAAACAAGTTACTTCGTCTCCTACACAGATTCCCCGCCAAGTTACGACAGTACTACAATCTAGCGACAGGGAGTTCAACTGACACAAGGACGTCATACATCCTCACTTGCGTACCATCTAGCGACGGAGTGTAGAAATAACAGTACTGTACCACGGCCGTGACTGTACACGATAAATAAGCCCAAGACAATTGCAACATTTTTATTTAAATTAGAAAATATAATGTTTATCTTACGATATGGCTAGTGAAGAGGCTCTTCACTCTCTTCACCTGAATAGCCGCTACTGACACAACCTCACACCCAAGTTCCATCGCTATCGGACGAATGGTATATGAACGCATACGGGACTTTGTTGAAATGATTCACGTGCCGTCACACATTTATTGAATCTAGTCGTGCGCTACCTATTGTAGAATGCATGTACTAAGCCAGAAACTTCCCTGGAGTGTACACAACATCTCACCCAAGTTGCATCGCTATGGGACGAATGGTTTAGGAACGCATACGGGACTTTGTTGAAACGCTTCGCGCGTCGACGCTCATTTGTTGAATCTATTCATGCGCTACCTATTGTAACATGGATTTACTATGCCAGAAACCTTTCCTGGAGTGTACACAACCTCTCATCCAAGTTTCATCGCTATCGGACGAATGGTATATGAACGCATACGGGACTTTGTTAAATCGCTTCGCGTGTCGTCGCTCATTTCTTGAATCTACTCGTACACTACTTATTGTAAAGTGGATTTACTAAATCAGAAACCTTCCCTGAGCTGTACACAACATCTCACCCCAGTTTCATCGCAATGGGATGAATGGTATATGAACGCATGTGGGACTTTGTTGAAACGAATCGCACGCCATTTTGGTGAAGTTACTCGAGCGCCACCTATTGTAAATTGGACTCACTACGCCTATAAATTTTCGAGGAGTATGAACAACAACTCACCAAAATTTGATCGCAATCGGATGAATTGTATGTGAAAGCATCGCCAATACTCATTTGTTTAAACTACTCACGCGCTATCTATTGTAAATGGGATTAACTAAGCCTATGACCATCCCGGAAGTGTTTACAACAACTCACCAAAATTTGATCGCAATCGGATGAATGGTATATGAACGTATAAAAGACGAACAAACGAACATTCGTTTTTATATATATACTAGCTATTGTGCCCGGCGTTGCCCGGGAGGTGTCTTTATATTTTGTAGAAAGATACATGGCAATATATTTCGCAGAGTATATTTATTCTGCCCCTAAATGAGTTTAGAGCATAGTTCTCCTGGACTCTCATGTTACTTAGGAACAATATTAACTCACTGTAAACCTAGTCGAAAAGTACAGTGGAATACAATAACGTAGCAGAGCATGCAACAATATTAAAAGGGGTTGTATATACACAATTTATTCGAGAACTCAGTCTCACAATTACTTTCCTGATGTGTTTATTTTTTATTTAATGGGGAAAGTAAGACGTCTTATAGCAGTGTTCATATATTTATCTATATTATTTTTAAAATGTAGCAATTACCTTCTTGTTACGAAATAATATTTAAATTATTCAATGATTGGAAGATAAAGTCATCATTGTGGAGTCAAATATACGTCTTATGATCTTTAACCCCGCACAAATTACGTGAATAATGGCAAATGACTTATTCCTGTACGTAGGTCAGTGTGTGCTGTACTCGTAACAGCATATTAAGGAACATTATTGCTGTAAGAATAATTTATAAATGCATATGATCTCATCCACATCAAGTTAAAGTAAATTAAGCAAAGTATAATCCTAGTATATTGTCAAATATGATGCTTAGATTCTGCACACATTGGACTTCCTTAGCCTCTACAGTATTTCGTAAGATAAGAATTACATTCTCTAAACTCAATCCTTAATTATCTCTAAAATGCTATAGTGGGACCCAGTGTGATTAGAACTCACGACAATTATAACATTAGGCTATTCAATAGCTTCTGTCAGTAAGCACTAAAATTGCTAATATAAATACATAAACATAGGAAAACATTGTGAACGTTTAGTACTTTAATTATGTTATTAACATGTTATCATCTAAATTAATAATTTAACATCCGGTTCCATTACAACTTAGCATAGTCATAGAGCAGGGTAATTACCAATTACAATATAAACCGAATAAGAAAGGCAAATACTATTCATAGAACAATCTGCAATATCACGCAAAAGTTACTGTATTTCTGATTTGTAATACAAAAGACAGCTTTTAGAGGTAAACACTGTCAAGAATAAAAAACTGCAGCATAAAGACATTATGATTAATAAAACATAAACGTCGACTTATCAGTTATATAACACACCTTAACGGTGAGTATAACACTTCATTTCTAGTGGATATTGGATACAATATATTGCGCTTGATACGTTTCGTCATAAGATTAAAGATTAAAAATCTTCCGTAACAGCAGCGGTATCAAGAGTGTAAAATTAGACTCAAAATGTCACATAGGTTTCGGTGCCCTAATGACTAAAACTTAAATAAAATTACACATGAAATGCAAAAATCATTCAAACGACCGAGTGCATTAGCGGCTAACATTCTCGGCTTTCGCCTTGGAGGTCCGAGTTTGAATCCCGGCTATGTCAAGAAATTTTAATTCTGGTCTGGTCTGTGCCTCCCGAGGCAAAACTTGGTATTTGTTTTCCGTGGTTTCCCCCTTCTACTCGAAGCAAATACCGGGATAGTTCCTAACTGATGGGCACAGCAACCTCCTTTTCAATCCTCATTTGAATTACAAATACACACACTACTACGGCCATCACAGTAACACACGTTATCAGAAAAATTCCATACACAAGTTCATGGGGCTATATGACCATGTCGTCACAAAGCCTCTACATTAGTAAACAACAACAGAATCGGTAATAGTTTTCCGTGGTTTCCCACTTCTACTCGAAGCAAATACCGGGATAGTTCGTAACTGAAGGCCACAGCAACCTCCTTTCCAATCCTCATTTGAATTACAAATACACATATCACTACAGCCATCACAGTAACATATGTTATCAGAAATATTCCATACTCACTGAAGTTCATTGGGCTATATGACTGATGTCGCAAAGCCTCTCAATTAATCAACAACAACAGAATCATTTAGGCTCATTTAATTTTAATACTGAGTTTCGTGATGACAACTCCAGCTGTAGTAACGTTACGCCACATGCAGGGTTAGACAATGTATTTCTTTTTAATTTTAACTCCCTACAACGACACCTGTTAATAACATTTAAATATACGTATTCAGATTTTTATGGCGTTCAGATTCCTAATGTTCTTATCGTGGTTTGGATAGAAAATGGATTGCCATGACCTCATACCGAAATAGATGGAAACATTGTGTTAATGTCATGACCTACTGTTGCCATGGAGAATATCATGATAGGGACTTCTTAGTCTCTGAGACCGAAGATGATATCCAATTAACAACGGAATCAACTGTCCAGTGCATACCCATAAGTTATCTTCTGAAAAATGAGTATCATAATGTTTTCTTGCGATTCTGTTGAATCATTCTTCAGTATATCCCCCAGGAGCTCACGACTAATGGAATATGGGTTTGGTGACCACGGGACTCCAGCTGAGTGCGGTATTGCTTCTACTTACTTGTGCCAGGCTCCCTTCTGTCATATTTCTTGTCGACCACCCTTGGTCACCTCTCGTTCACTTACGACATTACGATACTCCCCCTCCTTCAAGAGCTTACAACTTGTGGGACGATAGTTAGCGATGAGCGGACCCCAGCTGAGTTCGCGATTGCTTCCACTTAATTGTGCCAGGGTCCTCTATGGCATATTGACTGCTGGCCTCCCTTGATCAACTCTTGTTCTCTTCCTACCCTGATGGTATTAGGATATCCGAGGTCTAAGCAGTCTTTCAAATTCCCGCCTTAATTGGACCTTGTTTCACCTCTCCTGATACCCTCATTCTTCAAAGGGTCAGATCTCTTGTTTTTCTTTTCATCATAACTCCTCCCTTCTGCACAAGGTCATAAAGGAGGCAGGGTGTGTGTAGCCTCACCACTGGAGGTGCTACACCCTAAAGGGCTCACGGCTGTTGAGTTTGGGATGTTACCTGAGCTGGATATGTTTTTTTTTCCGTTTTCCAGTGATTCTGGGGCGGACTCTCTCTTATTCCTCTTCTTATCTGCCTTTCATGGCACACCTTTCCAATTCCATCAATTCTCATTTATTGAGGGTTGAGAGCATTTCTTTTACCTACATTGTATTTCCCTTAATCGTTCCTTTTTGTCCTTTTGTTCTCCTAATCCGTAATTTGGTTGTAAGTTGTATTTATTTTTAGTTCTAGTGTTCATTTTATCATCATTTTTCATTTTCACCCCCAAAGAACTAGAGGCCAATAACCTCCAAGTTAGGCACTTTAACATCATCTATCATCATCAAATTACAATTTCAGCAATATCTTTTCCGACAATGAAAACTGAAAGTCTGGTTTAAGTTGTGTTCACAGTGGAAACAATTTCTTGTATGAGATGTTTGGATTGCATTTTTTAGATCTGTAATCCTCTCTACAGTACTCATTAACCTGACCGCAACAGCTGTCTTGCAAGCGTCATTGCAGAGAAATTGTTATCACCGATTACGAATATTATTGCGGAACGGTGTAGATTTGTATACGGAACAAACCCACCCACCCACCCACATACATACAGACCTTCATTGTGAGGTTTGAAGCCATTTTTCAGTGTTGCCTAAGTAAACAAAAGTTTGGTGCTTTTCAGTCGGTCAACACGAATGTACCCAAATAGAGCTGGGTTATGCCCTGATCCTGAAATAAATTACATAAGATTAATAAATACACTAGGATCACCAGTTTCGATCGCCAAGCGATCATCATCAGATCCATTACACTTAGGCTATAACATCTATGTTTGAGAATACAGGTGAAAAAAAGTCCTCTCGGCACGCCGGAAGGCGGAGGTAGATTTCACCGGACAAACTTGGGGATAGGCGAAAATAGGCAGAATATGCAGATTTTCGTAGAAGGATCAGACCTCATTTAATGCGAGAAGGTATTTTATAATTGGAGCTTAATTAACTTTGTTTTTCGTCATTTTATGCTTATTTTAAACATTTTATTGTCTTATGGGAACGGTAACCTTCTTGTCATTTGGGGTCCATTTTTATACTTGTGGTCACACTGTCCTTATGCTAGGTTTCGACACTGATGTGCAACTATGTAACGGTCTGTTACTTCTTCACGCAAAATTATATCTACCGCAGAGATTTTGGTTGGTTCCTCAGTTTAGGGGCTGCGACAACGCGGTCATGTAACCCCGTGTACTTTGGGATGGCTGTATTAGTCTGTAATTCAGGTAAGGACTGCAGACGGTCAATTTCAAGCAGTAGTTACTAATGTTGCTACCAGGTACTACCGTCAACGACACCTAGCTGTGAACTTGGCTACTAGATGCCACCGCAACCAGCAACTCGCAACGAACGTTGGAACTTCCCCTCCAAAGGAAAGCATACTGAGGGATTTTTGGCGCTCTTAGAAAATCCGACGACTTCGGCCGGCTTTGAACTCGCGACCTTGGGCATAAACATTCAGCATGCTACCAGTTACGTCACCGAAGCCGCTTCACACTTAGATGGAAATCTGAATCTGATCTCGTGCAAGTGCGTTATCTTGGCAACGTCTGATGGCTCATCCCTCATCAATTTAGTAGTGTTGCCATGGCAACCACTGATAGGTCTTGGCATTTTCTTATAATTCCGAAATTATTTTTCTCATCCCTTGGCATAATGGTAGGTTATATCAAAAATTCTTTCAGACAAAAGTTTTAGGTAATTATTATGGGAATATTGTCCATTTTGTACGGTTTTGATATTGTGCCTATTAAGAGAGATATGATTAATGTTTCCCGAAAAACCCACTTTTTCCCACCCCTTTGGTCAATGGTTGGTGCTATAAAAAAAACTCTTCAAACATACATTTTTGGGCTTTATCCGACACATAGTATGAATGTTGAACGGATTCGATATTTCACATATTAAGAGAGTTATAGCAATATTTCACTTTTTCGAAAAAAAAGCCCCCCATTTTCACCCCCCAACGACCGATTTAGCCCAGTAACGAACTCGACCGAGATTTTATAGGTATACGTATTCGGTAAAAAATTCAAAGTGATTGGTACAAAATTACGGCAGTTATCGTGTCCACAATAAACTGATATACATATACATACATAAATTATATATAACTTTTGAACTGACGGTGGTTTTGGGGCCTGGGGATGTGAAACGCGAAGATATGTCGAAATTTTCCGGAAGTCGAAACATGGTACCCATTGCAATAGTTAGCTTTCTAACGAAATCTACCTCTGGTTGGTTCCTCAGTTTAGGGGCTGCGACAACGCGGTCATCTAACCCCGTGTACTTTGGGTGAGTGTAGAATCTGTCTGATACACGGTGTGAATTGTAATGGCTGTATTAGTCTTAATTCATGTAAGTACTGCAGACGGTCAATTTCAAGCAGTAGTTCCTAATGTTGCTACCAGGTACAACCGTCAACGACACCTAGCTGTGAACTTGGCTACTAGATGCCACCCCAACCATCAACTCGCAACGAACGTTGGAACTTCCCCTCCAAAGGAAAGCATACTGAGGGATTCTAGTGCTCTTAGAAAATCCGACGACTTCGGCCGGCTTTGAAACCGCGACATTGGGCATAGACATTCAGCATGCTACCAGTTACGTCACCGAAGCCGCTTCCCACTTTATCAGGCGGCTTTGGTGGCGTAGTCGGTAACATGCTGAGCTTCTATGCCCAAGATACCGGGTTCAAACCCGGCCGAAGCCGTCGGATTTTTTAAGAGCGTTAAATATCCCTCAGTATGCCTTCCTTCGGAGGGGAAGTAAAGCCGGCGGTCCCATGTCATAGATTTATGGCATGTTAAAGATCCTTCCACTAATTGCACCTGTGTGAAGCTAAATTGGATAGGTTAAGAATGTATACAACGCTCTTAGGTTTCTATGTTCGTTGCCAAGAGCCGACTGCGGCGGCGTCTAGTAGCTCAGTTCTGAACTTGGCCTCGTAGTCGTTGACAGTGGCGCTTGGCGGCAAAAGTAGGAACTATCTGAAAAATTGTTAGTTGCAGTACTTAAATTAACAAACAGATAACACACACTAATACAGTCATCACAATTAACACCGGTTATCAGACAGATTCTACACACACCCAAAGTACACGGGGCTACATGACCGCGTTGTCGCAGCCCCTAAACTTAAGAACCAACCAACCAACCACTTAATCAGATGGAAATACTGAATCTGATCTCGTGCAAGTGCGTTGTCATGGCAACGTCTGATGGTCCATGCCTCATCAATTTAGTAGTGTTGCCATGGCAACCACTGATAGCTCTTGGCATTTTCTTATAATTCCGAAATCATTTTTCTCGTCCCTTGGCGTAATGGTGGGTCATATCAAAAATTCTTTCAGACAAAAGTTTTAGGTAATTATTAGGGGAATATTGTCCATTTTGTACGGTTTTGATATTGTGCCTATTAAGAGAGATATGATTAATGTTTCCCGAAAAACCCACTTTTTTCCACCCCTTTGGTCAATGGTTGGTGCTATCAAAAATCTTATTTGACATAAATTTTTGGCACTTATCCGACACATATTATGAACTTTGAATGGATTCGATATTGCACGTATTAAGAGAGTTATGGCGAAATTTCACTTTTTCGAAAAAAGCCCCCCATTTTCAGCCCCTTCGACCGATTTAGCCCAGTAACGAACTCGACCGAGATTTTATAGGTATACATCTTCGGTAAAAAATTCGAAGTAATTGGTGCAAAATTACGGCAGTTATCGTGTCCACAAGAAACTGATATACATATATATATACATATATATATACATATATATATATATATATACATAAATTATATATAAACTTTTGAACTGACGGTGGTTTTGGGGTCTGGGGGATGTGAAACGCGAAGATATGTCGAAATTTTCCGGAAGTCGAAACATGGGACCCATTGCAATAGTTAGCTTTCTAATGAAATCTACCTAATATATGCAATATGTACAATTATTTAGTTGCAGTGTTGGTAATGCAACAGTCGGTGTATGTTAAATGTGGTATATCTAATGTTAGGTCAACTTCTAAAATAGTGATGAAAATCCGGAATTTGTCTGTTAGGGATGATTATATGGTTTTACAAAATCAACTATGGTTATACTGAAATAATGCAAGCTTATACTTATCGAGTTGTCTCTTTAACTGGAACTTGAAGCAGTTGCGTGTTTCCATAGACACCAGTTGTAGTCGACCAACCCCGAGTGTTCGCTGGGTGGAACTGGTTTTCCCCTTCCTCCCCCTTTAGTTGCTATGTTCTTCCAGAGGTCAGTGCCATGTATATTTGTGTGACTTTGCCAAATCTAGATAAAAGTATATGCTATTGAATGCAGGAGTCTGCAAATACTAAAGACCATGGAACTATCTTCGCCACGCATGGGCTAAAAAAAGCCATTTATACTAAGCGGTACACGGTCTGTTGAAGACGTCCCGGCACCTTTAATACTGCCGCGCATATCGGCCTAGGTTTATTGCAGAAAAATGTACATAGTACACCTGATCCAAATAACATTTACCTATAAACACCGCTATTTTCCCCCTTTTTTTATCTAGCTTGGCTGTATCGCTAAGTTGTGTCTTGTTTTCGACAGGGTGTGTTTTTTAGTAGAGCGAAAAGGGGTGAACTCTCCATAAAAGTGAGTTCATTTAGATTGTTGGGATTGTTTTGTTTGGCTAGGTGAATCTCGATTGCTTCTTTTATGTCGAGAGCTCTGCCTTTCGATTCGTGATGAATTATTTTTAGATCAGTCTCGATTTTAGTGAAGCTGTGCCCCGTGTCACACATATGTTCGCATACGGCCGAATGTGTTCCGTATCTTATCGCATTCCTATGTTCATTATAACGTGTATCTACTCGTATTCAAAGTCAGGGGTATATTCTATTACATGCCAAGACATTGGTTGTCAAGCTAATTACATTGGACAGAGCAGAAGACGAGTAGATGCACGTTATAATGAACATAGGAATGCGAAAAGATACGGAACACATTGAGCCGTATGCGAACATATGTGTGACACGGGGCACAGCTTTACTAAAATCGAGACTGATCTAAAAATAATTCATCACGAATCGAAAGGCAGAGCTCTCAACATAAAAGAAGCAATCGAGATTTACCTAGCCAAACAAAACAATCCCAACAATCTAAATGAACTCACCCTTATGGAGAGTTCACCCATTTTCGCTCTACTAAAAAACACACCCTGTCGAAAACAAGTCACAACTTAGCGATACAGCCAAGCTAGATAAAAAAAAAGGTGGGAAAATAGCGGTGTTTATAGGTAAATGTTATTTGGATCAGGTGTACTGTGCCCGTTTAGACCGGAGTCCGCACGACCACATATGCATTTTACCAAGAATCAGTCAGCACGAGAGTCAAAATATCCCGGGGCGCCAGATGGGTTAAAGCTAATCGCAAAAACGACATCAAATGAAAAAAAATGCTTTACTGATTTTTGGCTCAATGCAACAATAAGGATAGAAGGAGATTCAACTGGGCATAACACATCATGTAAAATTATCTCATTTTATTCTGAATTTAAAATTGACTGCAAAAATAAAATAAAATGCTCAGAGAAGCATCATTCACGTGTGGCGACCCACATTACTATTTACACAATGTACAGAAATTTTCCAACACATTAGACAATTATCTTTGGAAACACAAGTCTGATTATCAGTCCTGTAGACTGTGTTCCAAAATTATATCCATTATTTATGATTAAATCCAGTTCAAATTTAATTGTCTTTACTGGAAATATTGTAGTTCACTGGTTGAATTTTTACATAATATTAACACTCGTAGAATAATTGTTCATAGAATTTTTAACTTTCACTTACTTTTTTCCAGTTTCAAAAAATATTGTCAAAAAAATATTATTATCTCTGAATCAACACAAATTATGTACACATATTAATAACAACATCTGAAAAGTATTTGACCATTGAGCATAGCATCGAAGAACTGTGCGAAGCACAACAAAATTAATTGTTCTTCTGACATTAAACGTTTCGAGAAGTGACTCGATTATGAACTTCAAGTTTCTAACAAAATATATGATTTCTGAATCATCAACTTGATCAATAAATTGTTGGACCATTCAATTATTCGATTCTCCACTTGGAATCATTATTAAGAAAAATATTTATATTTGTGGCCATTTTAGTAACTTTCACAACTTGCAATTCTTCGACAGAATGCGGAAATAAGAATTGTAGCTTCATAATAAATTCATTTAGTTCATGGCACTAGGATTGAAAACATCCTTCAAATTATTCATGGTTATAGAATTATTTTTAATTGGCAGTGGCCCATTCTATTATTTGTGTAGGAACACAACATTCCAACAACAACGGCAAAGGTCTTCCTCTGATGAAGAATAAAATACTATCATGACAAATCCGGGTTCTAGCAAAATCAAAGTCTTAATGGAATCCGTAAACAAGGTTGAAATAAGAACTGATGTTTTTTAAGAAATAACCTTTGGGTCATTCATACGACGCAATGTGTAGTTCCAATACTCCTTCTTTAACACTGAGTCATCGAACCTGCTATTTGATTGATGCTCAAATAAAAACCTCCTCATTCCTGCGACTTAAACATGCGCACCTGGGAATGGCATTTCAACTACTCCACACACATAAATTTTCTTCCCAAAATTTATACAATAAATCAAGCCTCTGCTTGTTATCAACACTGGAAGATTTATAAACTTACAAGTTTATTTTATTTTACCATTCAGTTCAACCCGTGAAGTTACCATACTTATGATAATCTCTATTTCACTTTCGAATGTGTATTTACGTCATGATTTTATATAAATACAAAAATATCCTAATTGATACAAATATCATTTGCTTCCCGTTTCATGCCTCTCCGTGTTATCTGAAAAATATACTTTGCTCATTGCAAATATTAACTGTTCAACCAGAACTATAGTGTTGGTTGAATGCGGGCTTGCGCTAACCACTCTCCTTCGGAAAATCATCTGTTCCAAACTAGAAATGATTAAACTACTTCATAGGCTCTCTCTCAATAAATGTGATTATTAGAAAATGTAAGATCCAAGAATTATTTAGAAAAGTTATGAAAATCATTATTATTATTATTATTAGTGGATTATTATTATTATTATTAGTTATATTATTTTAAATATATTTAATTATTATTTCATTATGTGAGAATCCACATGTTCGATTCTTCGAATATGGATAAAATATCCATTTCTCAACAAAAAAAAATATTAACTTTTTCAGTTACATCGGCTGATTACCGTGATTATCAAAAAATATGAAACATTCAAATAAATGCTCGTTCTGCTCGGTCATCGATCCTAAACTGTTCTGAGTGCTGAAAATACTCAGAATAAATCTAATATGCCTTGCGTAAATCATTGCAAGATTTAAATACGAAGAAAAACAAATGTGTTGGTCATCTGCAGAAAAATGAGTTTGTTCCAATTAGCTAGGCATAATATAAAGTCAAAATGTGGCTTACATTTCTCGTTGGTCTTGAAGCGTAGTGAACCTGGTCTGTACCAGATTTATCCAGATACATGCCCTATCGGACACGCACGTCTAATCCTTGTATCGGCCGCCATTATATACCCACAATCTGTCTAACACGACATAGTGGAAATATTTCTTGAAGTTTGAAGTAACTGCTGATCCATTTTAATATTGGCTTCAATTAAGTCCATAGCAGTTTGCTTAAATGGGGTCAGATCCAAGTGATCTATTCTCAAATATGTCAGTTGTAACATAACTCACGGTAATCTTTTCAGTACAAGAAAACACTGACAGTCTAAATCAATCAACGGCTGTTCTGAAGATCGTTCCCTGGGCATGGCTTATCACCATCTATCATGCGCGAAGCAACATATAGTTTCCCTTCGTCGGCTAATGAACAACACCGTGATAGACTGGCCTTCAATATAATGATAGATCGGAGTGGTTATTAAGTTACGATTTATGAAACTGACTAATTGGACTAAAATATCCAAGTATTGAATTACTATTACTGGACTGTGACAAAGTACTTTCTAGACAAAGTCTAGCATATGTCCATATAGAAATAAAATATTTCACCAGTGTCCGTAGAAAAATAACAATCACCTTAGTGATTCTCTCTGCCGGAAACTTACTAAGTTCCACATGTATCGCAGCACTTTTGTGACTATCACAATTTAAAGATATCTTCTGCGTAGATCCGGCAACCATGTGCCTTGGCTCAACGTGGCAGCACCTTGTCATGCAAGAGCTTGGTTCGAAGTGAGCTGATGTTGCTTGGGCCGGCCGGCTTTTATTCAAAACGGTCAGGTCCACGCTGCATCACGCTGAAATATGGAAATCCTCATATCTCCGGTATCCCTGGTCCGATTTACTTGATACTAAGTGCATTCTCTTTCATTTGGCCGTGCCAGTAATCTGATCCAAGTCTCAAGTCTCTACTCCATGGCTAACTATTTAATCAACAAATAGTCTCGACCTCTGCTACTACTCGCTACGTCACTTGACATGCTCTTGGCTGCATAAAGTTTCCATTCCCTTCTGGAAGTAATGGAGCGCGATATTCAAATATCTCAACTTTCAAAAGCGGCTGTAGCCTTTCCCTTGATATCTAGGTGTCTGAATCTTGTAATACCCATTCCTAGAGTTGGGCACAGTCCTATGTACATTTTTCTGCAATAAACGTAGGCCGATATGCGCGGCAGTATTAAAGGTGCCGGGACGTCTTCAACAGACCGTGTACCGCTTAGTATAAATGGCTTTTTTAGCCCATGCGTGGCGAAGATAGTTCCATGGTCTTTAGTAGTTGCAGACTCCTGCATTCAATAGCACATACTTTTATCTAGATTTGGCAAAGTCACACAAATATACATGGCACTGACCTCTGGAAGAACATAGCAACTAAAGGGGGAGGAAGGGGAAAACC
Organism: Meconema thalassinum; assembly: GCA_946902985.2. Classification (NCBI taxonomy): domain Eukaryota; kingdom Metazoa; phylum Arthropoda; class Insecta; order Orthoptera; family Tettigoniidae; genus Meconema; species Meconema thalassinum. Next base: position 183,498,280 of record OX336395.1, read on the forward strand.
AGTTCCACCCAGCAAACACTCGGGGTTAGTCGACTACAGCTGGTGTCTATGGAAACACGCATCTGCTTCAAGTTCCAGTTAAAGAGACAACTCGGTAAGTATAAGCTTGCATTATTTCAGTATAACCATAGTTGATTTTGTAAAACCATATAATCACCCCTAACAGACAAATTCCGGATTTTCATCACTATTTTAGAAGTTGACCTAACATTAGATATACCACATTATCATACACCGACTGTTGCATTACCAACACTGCAACTAAATAATTGTACATATTGTATATATTTTTCACCTGTATTCTCAAACATAGATGTTATAGCCTAAATGTAATGGATCTGATGATGATCGCATGACGATCGAAACTGGTGATCCTAGTGTATTTATTAATCTTATGTAATTTATTTCAGGATCAGGGCATAACCCAGCTCTATTTGGGTACATTCGTGTTGACCGACTGAAAAGCACCGAACTTTTGTATACAGACTTTCACTTTTAGGTGTATGCAAAATTTGGTTGAGATTGGTGGAACGGTGTAGATTTGTACATATAACTAACCCACCCACCTACCCCCATACAAACAGACTTTCACTTTTAGGTAGATTTCTTTAGAAAGTTAACTATAACAATGGGTACCATGTTTCGACTTCCGGAAAATTTCGACATATCTTCGCGTTTCACATCCCCCAGACCCCAAAACCATCGTCAGTTTAAAAGTTTATACATAATTTATGTATATATATATAATTCTTCGACACGTGTGTATGTGACTGAACTCCTCCTAAACGACTGAACCGATTTTGATGGAATTTGGTATGTATATTAGGGTGGGTCTATGTATGGTTTAGATTCACAATCTGACCCGGTAGGTTGAATGAATACAATTTTAGAACCACAATTTACACACAATTTTAGAACCACAATATACAGTCAAAAACAGTCGTCATGGAAACCACTAGCCTTGGCCTTCGTGAAAGCTGTTGTCTTTGGACGGTTTGTCTTTGCACGTTAGAGCCACCTGGTCGCAACCTGTGCAACTACCACCATTACATACACTCCGCCCGTGGCGAAAAGTTGTGTTTTATACAAAGGTGCCAGTGATGTCGAATTCTACTGTTGGTCTCTGCACGTTAGAGCGATTCAAAGTCACGTGTGCGTTCATATACCATTCATCCGATTGCCATGAAACTTGGGTGATATGTTGAGTGAGCTCCAGGGAAGGTGTTTGGCTTAGTAAATCCATTTTACAATAGATAGCGCACGAATAGATTCAACAAATGAGCGACGACGCGCGAAGCGTTTCAAAAAGGTCCGGTATGCGTTCAAATACCATTCGTCCGATAGCGATGAAACTTGGGTGAGATGTTGTGTACACTCCAGGGAAGACTTCTGGCTTAGTAAATCAATTTCACATTAGGTAGCGCACGACTAGATTCAACAAATGAGTGACGACGCGCGAAGCGTTTCAACAAAATCCCGTATAAGTTTATATTCCATTCATAGATTGAGATGAAACTTTGATGAGTTGTTGTGTACACGTAGGTGAAGGCTTCTAACTTAGTAATCCATTTCACAGGAGGTTGCGCACGAGTAGATTCAACAAATGAGTGGCGACGTGCGAAGCGTTTCAAGAAAGTCCCGTATGCGTTCAAATACCATTCGTCCGATAGCGATGAAACTTGGGTGAGATGTTGTGTACACTTACGTGAGGGTTTCTAACTTAGTAAATCCATTTTACAATAGGTAGCTCACGAGTAGATTCAACAAATGAGCAACGACGCGCGAACTTTTAATCAAAGTCCCGTATGCGTTCATATACCATTCATCCGATTGCAATGAAACTTGGGTGAGATGTTGTGTACACTTACGTGAGGGTTTCTAACTTAGTAAATACATTTCACAGGAGGTTTCGCGCGAGTAGATTTAACAAATGAGCGACGACGCACGAAGCGTTTCAATAAGGTCCCGTATGCGTTCAAATACCATTCGTCCGATTACGATGAAACTTGGGTGAGATGTTGTGTACACCCTACGGAAGGTATCTGGCTTAATAAATCAATTTTATAATAGGTAGCGCGCGAGTAGATTCAACAAATGTGTGACGGCACGCGAATCATTTCAACAAAGTACCGTATGCGTCCATATACCATATATCCGATTGCGATGAAACTTTGGTGAATTGTTGTGTACACTCCAGGAAATGTTTCTGTCTTAGTAAATCCAGTTTTTAATAAGTAGCGCACGAGTAGATTCAACAAATGAGCGACGGTGCGCGAATCATTTCCACAATGTCCCGTATGCGGTCATATATCATTCATCCGATTGCGATCAAACCTTGGTGAATCATTGAGTACACGCCAGAGAAGGTTTCAGGCTTAGTAAATCTATTTTACAATAGGTAGCGCATGAGTAGATTCAACAAATTAGTGACGGTACGCAAATCGTTTAAAGAAAATCACTTATGCGTTCATATGTCATTCATCCGATTCCGATGAAACTTTGATGAGTTGTTGTGTACACGCCAGGGAAGGTGTCCAACTTGGTAAATCCATTTTACAATATTGGTAGCGCTCGAGTAGATGTAACAAATGAGTGACGACGCGCGAAGCGTTCCAAAAAAATCCTGTATGCGTTCATATACTATTCATCGATTGCGATGAAACTTTGATGAGTTGTGTACACTTACGTGAAGCTTTCTAACTTAGTAAATCCATTTCACAGTTGGTAGATCACGAGTAGATTCAACAAATGAGTGACTGTGCACGAATCATTTAAACAAAATCCCGCATGCGTTATATGCCATTTATCAAATTGCAATGAAACTTTGGAGAGTTGTTGTGCACGCTCTCACGAATGTTTCTATATTAGTTAATTCATTTCACGATAGTTTAAAGGCAGTTAACGGAAATTGAAAAAAATTGTGTGTATCCAAAAGCACTTCAAGAGACCAAGTTACAACACTTTCTTTGATTGGCATGACAACGTCTGCCGGGTCAGCTAGTATATATATATATATATATATATATATATATATATATCAGTTTCTTGTGGACAAGATAACAGTCGCAATTTTGCACCAATGACTTCGACCTTTTTACATAATATGTATCCCTTTAAAATCTCGGTCGAGTTCGTTACTGGGAAAAATCGGTCGAAGGGGGTGAAAATGGGGGTCATTTTTCGAAAAAGTGAAATATCGCTATAACTCTCTTAATACGTGAAATATCGAGTCCATTCGAAGTTCATACTATGTGTCGGATAAGTGCCAAAAATTTATGTTTAAAGTGTTTTTGATAGCACCAACCATTGCCCAAAGGGTGGAAAAAAGTGGGTTTTTCGGGAAACATTAATCATATCTCTCTTAATAGGCACAATATCAAAACCGTATAAAATGGAACATATTCCCCTAATAATTACCTAAAATTTTGTCTGAAAGAATTTTTGATATGACCCACCATTACGCCAAGGGATGAGAAAAATGATTTCGGAATTAGAAGAAAATGCCAAGTGCCATCAGAGGTTAGTAGTGGAGTGGTGGTGCTTCTGCCCCACTTCAGAACCCCCCTTGCTCTACTACTAAGCCTCAGCCATGTTAAATATCTCTTGAACGCATGGTCCGATTTTGACAAATGAGGTATTGTTGGACTCGGGCTGACGTCCTCTTTGCTATGGACCACTCGTTATATTTTTCAAAATTTTTTTGAAAATTTTTGTTTTCGAAACTATGTGATAGTTTGAAAACCAAACAGGATAGAACGTTGTGCCATGGCTCAAACGAACAGTCTTTATAACCTTTATTTTTTGTAATAAAACGTTTTTATTTTTTATATTTTTTTGAAAACACTCGAATTTTGAAAATCCTATATTTTGGAAACTAGGAACTCTACAAAATAAATTGTTTAACGTAAATCAATGGTCCCTACCCCCTCTACCCCCAAAATAAATTTCAAGTCTCTAGAATGAAAACCTGCAGTAGTGTGGTAGTGGGAAAGCTGCTCCACTTAGGAAGTTGTGAGCCCCTGCGACCTTGGAATGGAAGGAGCCATGCTAGGAGGGCGTGCTTGGATTCGTTTTTTTCGTCTCGTCGTGCTCTTTACGGGAATGTCGGTGTCGAAAATGTGAAAATCTGGAAACACAGTCTTTTTGGGGTAAAAACGTGATTTTAGACTTTTTGCTATATCTCACGAACCAATAACGCTAGAGGCGTGTTCGACAGGTCCAAGGACTCGGGGTAACGTTCTCTCTCCTATGGACCACTCGTTATAATTTTTAATAAAATTGGAAACTCGATTTTGGGGTAAACACATGTTTTTTGTGATTTTGCCGATATCTCACGAAGCAATAACGCTAGAGGCATGTACGACGGGTCCAAGGATTCGGGCAGACGTTCTCTTTGCTATGAACTACTCGTTGTAATTTTTAAAAATTTTGGAAACGCGATTTTGGGGTAAACACGTGTTTTTTGTGATTTTTGCCGATATCTCACGAACCAATAACGCTAGAGACGTGTACGAGGTGTCCTAGGACTCGGGCTAACGCCCCCTTTCAAATGTGGTAGATATTTTTTTTCAAAAAAGATAATTCACAAAGGGCCTAACGCCGTACATGTTGAAAAAAAATCATTACCGTTACCTGTTTATAATGTTTATAAAGCGTGGTGGTTGAGAGAGACGATACGGCTGGGTATGTGTGTGTTTCAACGAACCTGTCGCTAACCACAAGGACCATGCTTAATAGAACAATCGCTATTTCGGCGGATCGGTGTATGACAGAGCGAGCGTGCGTTTTTCCTGATATTTTACCTTTAACGTGTAAACGGTGATGAGAACTTGATTCTATGTTGGTCGAAGCGAGTATCGAAAACAAACGAGCAGGAGGTGAAGGTCATTTGAGCTTATAGGAAGGCTCCGATCTGACTTGACAACAGGTGCAATGGAAAAAATGACCAAGACGCTTGAAGGTGAAATAATCTGACCATTGTGGTGGCAGGGAAGTGCGAAAGGCGTGCACACATGTGAAACCACAGGCACGCTAAACCAGTGACATTCTGTCTTGCTTCGTACGTGACAAAATGCAAGTCCATGTGACATTTGATCTACCGCAGGTGTTCACCTTGGACGTTATCTGTCCACGTGCATGATAACTGTTAACAAGTCACATCCTGTTTTGCTTCGTACGTGACAAAATGCAAGTTCATGTGAAATTTGATCAGGCACAGGTGTTCGCCTGGGACGTTAGCTGCCCACGTGCACGATAAGAGAATGTTCAAAGCGTGGGAAAAAAAAAGATTATACATGCAATGTGATATATAAAGACACGTCGCTGACATTTCCACTCGCACTTATGTGACTACTTTTGAACACGCTACAGCGTTGTGTGAAACACTTGGCCTTGTTTAACAGTTTTGGTGTTGGTGGAAAATACTTATTCTTGTTGTGAGGTAGGTATATATTTATTCATTTATACATTTATTGATTTATATATAAATACATGCAATTATTTATTGATTAGGTAATTAATGATTTTATTTATTTATTTGTTTGCAGATAACCGGCATACCTTACATGTCAGAGGGAGAAGAAACTATTGCACTTTTGAGCCCACTAGAAGGGAAGAGTAACAAGTCACTGCAAGTAAAGGTGAGATGATTTTTTTTAAACTAACTTGTTTCATTTTTGTTTTGTTTTATGTTTTATTTTATGAAATGTATGTATTAACCTGAATTTAGGTATTTATAGCGGTTTATTTTATTTATTTTTAGAAACTTGGAAAGAATAGCCTTACCGCCGTAGCAGTCGCTGAAAAAAACCAGAAACGCACTAAAGCGAAACCACTGCCAAAGAGTGAACTGTTTAAAACTCAGGTAAGTCCAACTTAAAAATGCTATTCCATTTTACCACTACTGAAAACTCGTAGACAAAAAAAAATTCATTACCTGTACATGACTGGGACAATGATTGCTTTCTTGATTAATGGCTATGTTGTTGTTGTTGACTGGGAAAAGTACAAGGCCATGTTGGATTTTCTAAAAATAAAATAATAAATTTAATTTATGAGTGGTTCCCTATGGACTCAACGAATATCCACAGGTTTGAACATGATAATGTGAACAAAATGACATGACATTCATTTTTGTTTATATATTGGTTAAAGGGAGGGTGGGGGAATGTAAATGACTGTAGCTTTATAAAAAAGAAAATAAGTACATGGGTTACTGTTTGTGCCAACATACAGTTTATTTTTAATGGTGTTTTGATATATTAATGCCAATTAACGTTAACGTTTTATTTACAAGTATTGATTGATTGATTGATTGATTGAGTGATGGGTTATTTTGTTTGCTTTTAGGTGTCGTCATGTGCCATTAACGTAATGAACATACAGTGAACAAGCATGCATTATGCTTTAAAGTACTCTGTGCAATGTTAATAACTTACAATAAGAAAACGTTTTATTATAACACATGGCGTTAGTACCAAATACAACAAGTGAGCAAGTTGGTTTACCACGTGGGTTAAATTTAAAATCAGAACATGATCGATGGTTAACATTTGAATCCTGGCCTGTAGGCTTTTTGTCGACGCATGAACTTGCAAAAGCCGTTTTTTTTTACTTGAACCGAGGAGATGTGGTGCGCTGTGTGTTTTGTCGTATTGAACTTTCACACTGGGAAGAAGGGGATGATCCCTTTAGAGACCATTTGCGATGGTCTCCTCACTGTCCTTACATGCTTGGAAAGCAAGTGGGTAACCTACCCGTGCATTCATTTTACCGAACCACAAGGCCTATGGCCGCTACTTACGTTGCTGAATCACAAATAAATAATAATAATGATGTATTACCAGCCAACGGTAGTGTCGATATATGTGGTCCATATGCCATAGACAGTGTTGAATTGGCGTGTGCTTTTGAAAAATTGGGAGTTTGCAAGACTAAAGCACTAGCACACCCAGAGTACAGCTCTGTTGAAAAACGTTTCGAATCTTATAAAAATATTTGGCCATTAATATTAAAACACCTTACCAAACAGCTAAGTGAAGCTGGATTTTTTTATACTGGTGAAGGGGATAAAACAATATGTTTTTATTGTGGATTTGCTTTAAAGGATTGGCAAATGACTGATGACCCTTTTGTGCAACACGCTCGTTGGTTACCAAACTGTAAATACATGGTGTTGCTTAAAGGTCAGGAATTTGTGAACACTATTCGTAAAGAAAAAGTGATTGCAGCACAAGACATAAAAGTGCCTTTAGAGTTAGAGCACGCGGAGCAAATACATAAGGCTGAAAGAAAAGACTTGTCTCACGAACAGATACAAAAGTGTGACCAACAATTATGTAAAATTTGTTATCAAGATGAACTAGGTGTTGTATTTTTACCCTGTGGACACATGATAGCCTGTGTCAAGTGTGCATTAGAACTTAACACTTGTGCTATATGCAGAAAAGTAGTATCTGCAACAGTTAGGGCATTTCTTGCATAACTAGTATAATTTATTCGCCATGGATAGTGCAAAATCCCTAATTGCACAATATTATTAAAGCTGTTTTAGAGTGTAATAGATATGCTTTTGTTTTGTTTATAGACTACTACAATGAATGTTTTGAATGCTGTGGGACAATCATGTGGCTTAGAGACAAAGAAGCTCAGTGAATTGCCAATGCATATTCCATTCCGCATTATCAAGATTCGGAAATTGAAAACAGCATATGGTGATCGTGTACTTTGTGTATGTGAAAACTTTGAGACATTTCTGCCTATACGGTTTAATGATATGTCGGAGAGTGTTTTTGATGAAGTCAATAATGCTGTGCAACCTGTACACTTAATTTATGAAGGTTTTAAAAACAATAGGTGCATGGTTCGTTTTAATTAAATAAATAAATAATGTGAAATAATAATGGAAATTATAAGTAATGACAATATACTGAAAAAGAAAGAAAATATGTGCATAGAATAGTAATGTTTTAGTGTTTAGTGTTGTCTTTAAAAATATTATGATGAAACCAAAAAAAATGTATATAAAGTTTGTAAATAAATGCAAAATGATGTTAAAATGCTGTTTTATTTTATACAAAGTTAGTATATTTAACATTGCAGAGTATACATGATTATGACAATAAATGCATACTGAATACAAGCCTTTCTCACATTACAATAGTCTGTTATAGTTTTAAACACAAGGCTTGTTGTAGATCATTTTATAGCAATGTCCCTTTAATGTTGTTTTCGAAAAGTGGGGAAGCCACAATGGTTGTATTGACATAAAAACCTTATGGTTATTACTATTTAGTCACTTTGATCCCCTTGCAGATCAACAGCAGATGACCTAGTTGTTCCACTCTTTAAAACGACAACAACACCACTACCTCTTGCATAGTTTGTGATGTTGATGGCTCTTGCGACGTGGAAGATGGATTAAAAATAACTTTGAGAACAGGGGTTAAACGTTGATCATTAAACAATGCACTATTTTGAGTAGCAATATGGTTTTCTTGATTTTTTGTCGACGGCAACTGTGTTTCATGCGGTACACTACATTGATGATCACTGACACTTAAAACCTCACTATTTTTACTTTTTAGGTCACCACGACAATGTTTGGAACGTTGCTTTGAACAACGCCAAATAACAGTTCCATTTTTATTGGTTCGTTTCACAATATATGAATATCCTTTATAGTATGCGTAAGGCTTACCATACCTAGTCACTGATACTTCCATATCAACTGTCGAGCATAGACTAAGCTCTAGTAAAGTCAACTTGGTAATAAGAATACTAGTTTAATGTGAGAGCAAATATGGATCCAAAGAGTTCAGGTAAAAGTGAAAGCAAATAAGCAAATATTAGAAACAAGAGTTGGGGTGAAAGTGGTCGCAAAGTGGTAGACCCATTACACAATAATTTCAGCACGACGAAGCTCTTGTTCAATTTCTTTGATTTCCCAATCGTGACCAGTATGGCCAGATTGACGTGAGGCATGCAACAACTGTAGCCGCTGGACGAGCTTATTGGGATTGTGCCAGTATACAAATTTAACAAATGGATTTTTAGGTGTAAACAAAGCATTACCATTATCATGATCATTATCATCATCGTCATTATCATCATCATGATCACCATTATCATCATGACCATCATCACTGTTACTATATAGTCCTTTTTGATCCTCTTGCAATACCACTTTATTTATAGTCTGAGTTGATTTTGACAGTGTTGAAGGTTTCTTGGACGTTGACAACTGTCCTAACATGACGTTTTGAGGACATGATAAGTCCTTTTGAACAAACACTGTACTATCTTTAGCCGCAATATCGTTTTCTTGAACTTGCTTTTTAGCATTTTGATAATTGTTTGTAAACAGTAAGCGTGGTTCGTTTCGAGCACTACATTGATGAACACTCACACTTAAAACCTTTCCATTTTTACTTTTCAGATTGCCTCGACATTTTGTTGACCTCTCTTTTGAGCATGCCAGAATATTATTCCATTCACATTCTGGCGATTATAGTTATAGGAGTAGCCTTGATAGAGTGCACGTAGCCTACCTTTGTTGGTTGTAATAAGTTCCATAGTAGTAACTGACCTGTCAGTACGATGTTCACACTACAAAGGTTACAACTGTTTTGCTGATGGAGTGACCTACTATAAGCTTATATAAATGGCTTATGTGTTGGCTTATGTGTTGGCTTTTTGTGTTGGCTTTTTGTGTTGGCTTTTCATGTTGGCTTTTCGTGTTGGCTTATGTGTTGGCTTTTTGTGTTGGCTTTTTGTGTTGGCTTTTCGTGTTGGCTTTTGTGTTGGCTTATGTGTTGGCTTTTTGTGTTGGCTTTTTGTGTTGGCTTTTCATGTTGGCTTTTCGTGTTGGCTTTTCGTGTTGGCTTTTTGTGTTGGCTTTTCGTGTTGGCATTTCGTGTTGGCTTTTGTGTTGGCTTTTCGTGTTGGCTTTTTGTGTTGGCTTTTCGTGTTGGCATTTCGTGTTGGCTTTTCGTGTTGGCTTTTTTTGTATTGGCCTTTCGTGTTGGCTTTTTGTATTGGCTTTTCGTGTTGGCTTTTTGTGTTGGCTTTAGTATTGGCTTTTGTATTGGCTTATTTGACAAGTTATTTGTGTCAATGTATTTAGTGGATTTTTTCTTGGTGTTGGAAAGTAGTTGAAAGAGAGGGAATATTTAAAGACTTAACCTCAGCTCACTAACCTAACCTAACCTAACCTAACCTTTCAACTCTCAGATGTTAATTAAATTCTGTGCATAGTCGAGTTGGAGCCCAAGACCTCAGGGGTAAAAAAACAATTATTTTTGACGACTTATTTTGGTAACTTATTTTAATGGCTAACCTAACTTTGCCTAACCTAACCTAACCTAACCTAACCTCAGCTCACTTTGGATATTACTAGTAAGTGTTCATATCCTCTGCTAGGTAGCATGCTAGTAGTACAGGTAGTGCTCATATTTACCGCTAGATAGCGGAAACATACTTTGCATGTTGCATGTGACACTTGTGAAGTTTAACCACATGCAAGACGTGCATGTATAAGTTCTCTATTTAAACTCAATATACAATTAACCACTAAATGTTCAGAACTAACATGTATAGCCATGTTTAGGGTATATAGGAGACCCTTAGCAAGAAAGGCTGTCTAACCCACGAGTGTACAGCCTTGTCATACGCAGTAAGCCCCTGTTGGCTTTCTCAAATTGTTGTTGTTGTTGTTTTCTGCCAACAGGGGCTTACTGCGTATGACAAGGCTGTACACTCGTGGGTTAGACAGCCTTTCTTGCTAAGGGTCTCCTATATACCCTAAACATGGCTATACATGTTAGTTCTGAACATTTAGTGGTTAATTGTATATTGAGTTTAAATAGAGAACTTATACAAGCACGTCTTGCATGTGGTTAAACTTCACAAGTGTCACATGCAACATGCAAAGTATGTTTCCGCTATCTAGCGGTAAATATGAGCACTACCTGTACTACTAGCATGCTACCTAGCAGAGGATATGAACACTTACTAGTAATATCCAAAGTGAGCTGAGGTTAGGTTAGGTTAGGTTAGGTTAGGCAAAGTTAGGTTAGCCATTAAAATAAGTTACCAAAATAAGTCGTCAAAAATAATTGTTTTTTTACCCCTGAGGTCTTGGGCTCCAACTCGACTATGCACAGAATTTAATTAACATCTGAGAGTTGAAAGGTTAGGTTAGGTTAGGTTAGGTTAGTGAGCTGAGGTTAAGTCTTTAAATATTCCCTCTCTTTCAACTACTTTCCAACACCAAGAAAAAATCCACTAAATACATTGACACAAATAACTTGTCAAATAAGCCAATACAAAAGCCAATACTAAAGCCAACACAAAAAGCCAACACGAAAAGCCAATACAAAAAGCCAACACGAAAGGCCAATACAAAAAAAGCCAACACGAAAAGCCAACACGAAATGCCAACACGAAAAGCCAACACAAAAAGCCAACACGAAAAGCCAACACAAAAGCCAACACGAAATGCCAACACGAAAAGCCAACACAAAAAGCCAACACGGAAAGCCAACACGAAAAGCCAACATGAAAAGCCAACACAAAAAGCCAACACAAAAAGCCAACACATAAGCCAACACAAAAGCCAACACGAAAAGCCAACACAAAAAGCCAACACAAAAAGCCAACACATAAGCCAACACGAAAAGCCAACATGAAAAGCCAACACAAAAAGCCAACACAAAAAGCCAACACATAAGCCAACACATAAGCCATTTATATAAGCTTATAGTAGGTCACTCCATCAGCAAAACAGTTGTAACCTTTGTAGTGTGAACATCGTACTGACAGGTCAGTTACTACTATGGAACTTATTACAACCAACAAAGGTAGGCTACGTGCACTCTATCAAGGCTACTCCTATAACTATAATCGCCAGAATGTGAATGGAATAATATTCTGGCATGCTCAAAAGAGAGGTCAACAAAATGTCGAGGCAATCTGAAAAGTAAAAATGGAAAGGTTTTAAGTGTGAGTGTTCATCAATGTAGTGCTCGAAACGAACCACGCTTACTGTTTACAAACAATTATCAAAATGCTAAAAAGCAAGTTCAAGAAAACGATATTGCGGCTAAAGATAGTACAGTGTTTGTTCAAAAGGACTTATCATGTCCTCAAAACGTCATGTTAGGACAGTTGTCAACGTCCAAGAAACCTTCAACACTGTCAAAATCAACTCAGACTATAAATAAAGTGGTATTGCAAGAGGATCAAAAAGGACTATATAGTAACAGTGATGATGGTCATGATGATAATGGTGATCATGATGATGATAATGACGATGATGATAATGATCATGATAATGGTAATGCTTTGTTTACACCTAAAAATCCATTTGTTAAATTTGTATACTGGCACAATCCCAATAAGCTCGTCCAGCGGCTACAGTTGTTGCATGCCTCACGTCAATCTGGCCATACTGGTCACGATTGGGAAATCAAAGAAATTGAACAAGAGCTTCGTCGTGCTGAAATTATTGTGTAATGGGTCTACCACTTTGCGACCACTTTCACCCCAACTCTTGTTTCTAATATTTGCTTATTTGCTTTCACTTTTACCTGAACTCTTTGGATCCATATTTGCTCTCACATTAAACTAGTATTCTTATTACCAAGTTGACTTTACTAGAGCTTAGTCTATGCTCGACAGTTGATATGGAAGTATCAGTGACTAGGTATGGTAAGCCTTACGCATACTATAAAGGATATTCATATATTGTGAAACGAACCAATAAAAATGGAACTGTTATTTGGCGTTGTTCAAAGCAACGTTCCAAACATTGTCGTGGTGACCTAAAAAGTAAAAATAGTGAGGTTTTAAGTGTCAGTGATCATCAATGTAGTGTACCGCATGAAACACAGTTGCCGTCGACAAAAAATCAAGAAAACCATATTGCTACTCAAAATAGTGCATTGTTTAATGATCAACGTTTAACCCCTGTTCTCAAAGTTATTTTTAATCCATCTTCCACGTCGCAAGACTCATCAACATCACAAACTATGCAAGAGGTAGTGTTGTTGTTGTCGTCGTTTTAAAGAGTGGAACAACTAGGTCATCTGTTGTTGATCTGCAAGGGGATCAAAGTGACTAAATAGTAATAACCATAAGGTTTTTATGTCAATACAACCATTGTGGCTTCCCCACTTTTCGAAAACAACATTGAATGGACATTGCTAGAAAATGATCTACAACAAGCCTTGTGTTTAAAACTATAACAGACTATTGTAAAGTGAGAAAGGCTTGTATTCAGTGTGCATTTATTGTCATAATCATGTATACTCTGCAATGTTAAATATATTAACTTTGTATAAAATAAAACAGCATTGTAACATCATTTTGCATTTATTTACAAACTTTATATACATTTTTTTTTGGTTTCATCATAATATTTTTAAAGACAACACTAAACACTAAAACATTACTATTCTATACACATATTTTCTTTCTTTTTCAGTATATTGTCATTACTTATATTTTCCATTATTATTTCACATTATTTATTTATTTAATTAAAACGAACCATGCACCTATTGTTTTTAAAACCTTCATAAATTAAGTGTACAGGTTGTACAGCATTATTGACTTCATCAAAAACACTCTCCGACATATCATTAAACCGTATAGGCAGAAATGTCTCAAAGTTTTCACATACACAAAGTACACGATCACCATATGCTGTTTTCAATTTCCGAATCTTGATAATGCGGAATGGAATATGCGTTGGCAATTCGCTGAGCTTCTTTGTCTCTAAGCCACATGATTGTCCCACAGCATTCAAAACATTCATTGTAGTAGTCTATAAACAAAACAAAAGCATATCTATTACACTCTAAAACAGCTTTAATAATATTGTGCAATTAGGGATTTTGCACTATGCATGGCGAATAAATTATACTAGTTATGCAAGAAATGCCCTAACTGTAGCAGATACTACTTTTCTGCATATAGCACAAGTGTTAAGTTCTAATGCACACTTGACACAGGCTATCATGTGTCCACAGGGTAAAAATACAACACCTAGTTCATCTTGATAACAAATTTTACATAATTGTTGGTCACACTTTTGTATCTGTTCGTAACACAAGTCTTTTCTTTCAGCCTTATGTATTTGCTCCGCGTGCTCTAACTCTAAAGGCACTTTTATGTCTTGTGCTGCAATCACTTTTTCTTTACGAATAGTGTTCACAAATTCCTGACCTTTAAGCAACACCATGTATTTACAGTTTGGTAACCAACGAGCATGTTGCACAAAAGGGTCATCAGTCATTTGCCAATCCTTTAAAGCAAATCCACAATAAAAACATATTGTTTTATCCCCTTCACCAGTATAAAAAAATCCAGCTTCACTTAGCTGTTTGGTAGGGTGTTTTAATATTAATGGCCAAACATTTTTATAAGATTCGAAACGTTTTTCAACAGAGCTGTACTCTGAGTGTGCTAGTGCTTTAGTCTTGCAAACTCCCAATTTTTCAAAAGCACACGCCAATTCAACACTGTCTATGGCATATGGACCACATATATCGACACTACCGTTGGCTGGTAATACATCATTATTATTATTTATTTGTGATTCAGCAACGTAAGTAGCGGCCAAAGGCCTTGTGGTTCGGTAAAATGAATGCACGGGTAGGTTACCCACTTGCTTTCCAAGCATGTAAGGACAGTGAGGAGACCATCGCAAATGGTCTCTAAAGGGATCATCCCCTTCTTCCCAGTGTGAAAGTTCAATACGACAAAACACACAGCGCACCACATCTTCTCGGTTCAAGTAAAAAAAAAACGGCTTTTGCAAGTTCATGCGTCGACAAAAAGCCTACAGGCCAGGATTCAAATGTTAACCATCGATCATGTTCTGATTTTAAATTCAACCCACGTGGTAAACCAACTTGCTCACTTGTTGTATTTGGTACTAACGCCATGTGTTATAATAAAACTTTTTCTTATTGTAAGTTATTAACATTGCACAGAGTACTTTAAAGCATAATGCATGCTTGTTCACTGTCTGTTCATTACGTTAATGGCACATGACGACACCTAAAAGCAAACAAAATAACCCATCACTCAATCAATCAATCAATCAATACTTGTAAATAAAACGTTAACGTTAATTGACATTAATATATCAAAACACCATTAAAAATAAACTGTATGTTGGCACTAACAGTAACCCATGCACTTATTTTCTTTTTTATAAAGCTACAGTCATTTACATTCCCCCACCCTCCCTTTAACCAATATATAAACAAAAATGAATGTCATGTCATTTTGTTCACATTATCATGTTCAAACCTGTGGATATTCGTTGAGTCCATAGGGAACCACCCATAAATTAAATTTATTATTTTTATTTTTAGAAAATCCAACATGGCCTTGTACTTTTCCCAGTCAACAACAACAACATAGCCATTAATCAAGAAAGCAATCATTGTCCCAGTCATGTACAGGTAATGATTTTTTTTTGTCTATGAGTTTTCAGTAGTGGTAAAATGGAATAGCATTTTTAAGTTGGACTTACCTGAGTTTTAAACAGTTCACTCTTTGGCAGTGGTTTCGCTTTAGTGCGTTTCTGTTTTTTTTTTCAGCGACTGCTACGGCAGTAAGGCTATTCTTTCCAAGTTTCTAAAAATAAATAAAATAAACCGCTATAAATACCTAAATTCAGGTTAATACATACATTTCATAAAATAAAACATAAAACAAAAAATGAAACAAGTTAGTTTAAAAAAATCATCTCACCTTTACTTGCAGTGACTTGTTACTCTTCCCTTTTAGTGGGCTCAAAAGTGCAATGGTTTCTTCTCCCTCAGACATGTAAGGTATGCCGGTTATCTGCAAACAAATAAATAAAATCATTAATTACTTAATCAATAAATAATTGCTTGTAAATATACATATGTATTAATCAATAAATGTATAAATGAATAAGTATATAAATAAATACCTACCCCACAACACGGTTAAGTATTTTCCACCAACACCAAAACTGTTAAACAAGACCAGGGGTTTCATGCAACGCAGTGTGTTGAAAGGTAGTCCACCCAAGTGAGAGTGGAAATGATAACGACATGTCTTTATATATGCTACGTTGCATGTATAATCATTTTTTCCCACGCTTTGAACATTCTGTTATCGGTCACGTGGACAGCTAACGTCCCAGGCGAACACCTGTGGCGAATCAAATTTCACATGAACTTGCATTTTGTCACGTACGCAGCAAAACAGGATGTCACTTGTTAACAGTTATCGCGCACGTGGACAGATAACGTCTCAGGCGAACACCTGCGGTAGATCAAATGTCACATGGACTTGCATTTTGTCACGTACGAAGCAAGACAGGATGTCACTGGTTTAGCGTGCCTGTGGTTTCACATGTGTGCACGCCTTTCGCACTTCCCTGCCACCACGATGGTCAGATTATTTCACCTTCAAGCGTCATGGTCATTTTTTTCCATTGCACCTGTTGTCAAGTCAGATCAACGCCTTCCAATAAGCTCAATTGATATTCACCTCTTGCTCGTCTGCAAGTTTGTTTTCTCTACTCGCTTTGACCAACATAGAATCAAGTTCTCATCACCGTTTACACGTTAAAGGTAAAATGTGTGAAAAAAAACGCACCCTCGCTCTGTCATAAACCGACCCGTCGAAATAGCGATTGATCTATTGAACACAGCCACCGTGGTCAGCGACACACACACACACACACACACACCCAGCCGTATCGTCTCTCTCTCAACCGCCACGCTTCATGGACATTATAAACAGGCAAAGAAAAAGAAAACGTTTTTTCAACATGTATGGCGTTAGACCCATGTGAATTATTTTTTGAAAAACAATATCTACCACATTTGAAAGGGGGGCGTTAGCCCGAGTCCTAGGACACCTCGTACATGTCTCTAGCGTTATTGGTTCGTGAGATATCGGCAAAAATCACAAAAAACACGTGTTTACCCCCAAAATCGCGTTTCCCAATTTTTTTAAAATTACAACGAGTAGTTCATAGCAAAGAGGACGTCTGTCCGAATCCTTGGACCCGTCGTACATGCCTCTAGCGTTATTGCTTCGTGAGATATCGACAAAATCACAAAAAACACGTGTTTACCCCAAAACCGAGTTTCCAATTTTATTAAAAATTATAACGAGTAGTCCATAGCAGAGAGGACGTTACCCCGAGTCCTTGGACCTGTCGAACACGCCTCTAGCGTTATTGGTTCGTGAAATATAGCAAAAAGTCTAAAATCACGTTTTTACCCTAAAATATTCTGTTTCCCTCATTTTCAGAAACTTTAACCTATTACCAAAATACACAGGGTTTCGAGACAAGCCATTTGACACGTCATAGGACCAAATCCGACCATGCATTCGTGAAATATCAGAAAAAGTCTAAAATCATGGTTTTACCCCAAAAAAGCCTGTTTCCCTCATTCTCAAAACTCTAACCTATTAATAACATGTATAGGGCTTCGAGACAAGCGATTTGACACGTCACACGTCCAAATCCGACCTTGCGTTTGAGACATATCGGCAAACTTCGTAGGAAAGTAGGCGACTATCTGGCTCTCTCCTCACTACCAAAACCTCTTCTTATCAATCATTTTTTTCAAAGAGCTCGCCCTCTTACAAAAATCCCCAGTGCGCATGCGTAAAAAACAAAAAACAAAAATGTTCATCCATAGCGGCATCTCGTAAAACGCATGCGCGATATGAGCAACCACGTTTAAGTTCATTTTAGCAGCGCACCTTATACATGTCGTATTTGAAAAGAGACTTTCACTAAAAAATTACAATTTCACCCCCTAGTAGGGGTAGGTTTTATTTAGGGGTTGAAATGAATAGTCCATTGGAAAGAGGGCGTCAGCCCGAGTCCAACGACACCTCATTTGTCAAAATCCGACCATGGGTTCACGAGATATTGGCTTGGACTCACGCGGCGGCCATGACACTAAGCAGAACTCCTAGTAGCCCCCTACTGAGGTTACCTTGACAACGCTTCTAAATTTATGAGGGACTAGCAGGTACCCGCGGCTTCGCTCGCGTCATAGTCGTGTCATATTGTTATTCAATGAAATGCAGGTTTAACCCCGTTAACAGCCCTTTAGAACATGAATACCCTAAAATCCCTCCTTAGTGGACGTTTTCGACACACAACAAACCTATCCCCAAAATATCATTCTTCTAACTTTAATAGTTTTGGTTGGTCGATGAGAGTGAATATCCAAAAATCCTTCCTTAGTGGACTTTTTCTTCCAGAATTTCACCCTCCCCAAGGACCCATTAAATTGGATTTATGAAAAAAACTGTCGAACACCTATTTATTTAATTATTTAATCATTTATTTTTAAGCTGATTGTTTTCCGCTGAGTTTGAAACTTCTCGCCTATGTCGTTTAAGAGATACACGCTCCGTTAGGAATCTTTCAACCCCCACTTTTCATCCCTTTCTCCTCATTATATACACCACATCGAAAAACCATTAGACATGTGTCAGCTTATTTTTAATGATTAGTTTATATGCCAAGTATCACATCATCAAATGAAACCACTCGTGAGATATTGTTATTCAATGAAATGCACGCTTACCCCCTTAACACCCCTTTAGAACCTGAATATCCAAAATCCTTTCCTTAGTGGACGTTTTTGACATACAACGAACATATCCCCAATATTTCATGTTTCTAACTTCAATAATTTTGGCTGGGCGATAATGAGAACGTGAGTCAGTCAGGACATTTTCTTTAATTTTATTTTTGAGAATCTCGCCCCTCCTCATGAACCCCTTAAATTGGATTTATGAAAAAAATCGGTCGAACACAAATTTACTTATTTTTAAGCGGTTTTTCCCCCTGAGTTTGATGAGTGAGTAAGAGAGTCAATCAGTTGGGACACTTTCATTCCTGTTTTTCCCCCAGAAATTCCCCCCTCCCCATGGGCCCCTTTAATTGGATTTATGGAAAATCTGTCAAACACCTATTTACTTATTTTTAAGCCGATTTTTTCCCGCTGAATTTCAAACTTCTCGCCTATGTCGTTTAAGAGATACACGCTCCGTTAATAAATCCTTAAAGCCCCAATATTCACCCCTTTCACCTCATAATATACACCATATCGATAAACCCTTAGATATATGTCTGCATATTTTTAATGATTAGTTTATATGCCGAATATCACATCCCCAAATGAAACAACTCGTGTGATATTGTTATTCAATGAAATGCAAGTTTAACACCCTTAACACCCCTTCAGAACATGAATATTCAAAAATCCTCACCTAGTGGACGTTTTCGACATACAACAAACATATCCCCAAAATTTCAAGTTTCTAACTGCTATAGGTTTGGCTGCGGGATGATGAGTGAATATCCAAAAATCCTTCCTTAGTGGACAACTTTCCCTGAACATCACCTCTCCCCATTGGCCCCTTAAATTGGATTTATGAAAAAACGGTCGA
Source organism: Meconema thalassinum (assembly GCA_946902985.2). NCBI lineage: Eukaryota > Metazoa > Arthropoda > Insecta > Orthoptera > Tettigoniidae > Meconema > Meconema thalassinum. Next base: position 183,517,753 of record OX336395.1, read on the forward strand.
ACACCTAATTACTTATTTTTCAAGCTGATTTTTCCCCCTGAGTTTTACACTTTTTGCCTCTGTCTTTTAAGAGATACTTGCTCCGTTAGGAATCCTTCAAGCCCCACATTTCACCCCTTTCACCTCATAATATACACCACATCGAAAAACCCTCAGACATACGTCTTCTTATTCTTAATGATGAGTTTTTATGCCGAGTATCACATCCCCCAAGGAAACCAATCGGGAGATATTGTTATTCAATTAAAAGCAGGTCTACCCCCTAACACCCATTTAGAACCTGAATATCCAAAAATCCTTCCTTAAGGGACGTTTTCGACATACAATAAACATAACCCCAAAATTTCAATATTCTAACTTCAATAATTTTGGCTGGGCAATGATGAGTGAGTAAGTCAGGACATTTTCTTTCATTTATTTTTAAGAATTTCATCCCTCTTATGAACCCCTTAAATTGGATTTATGAAAAAAACTGTCGAACACCTATTTGCTTATTTTTAATCTGTACTTCCCCCCTGAGTTTGATGAGTGATTGTATTAATCAGTTAGAACACTTCCTTCCCTGTTTTGTTCCCCCAGAATTTCACCCCTCTCCAAGGGCCCCTTAAATTGGATTTATGAAAAATCGCTCGAACACCTATTAACTTATTTTTAAGCTGTCTTTTTCCCCTGAGTTTGATGAGTGAGTGAGTTTGTCAGTCAGTTAGGACACTTTCTCTCCTTTTCTTTTCCAGAATTTCACCCCACCCCATTGGCCCCTTATATTAAGTTTGTGAAACAACAGTCGAACACTGATTTACTTATTTATTAAGCTGATTTTTTCCGCTGAGTTTCAAACTTCTCGCCTATGTCGTTTAAGAGATACACGCTCCGTTAGGAATCCTTCAACCCTCATTTGTCACCCCTTTCACCTTATAATATACACCACATCGAAAAACCCTGAGACACATGTCTTATTATTTTTAATGATTAGTTTATATGCTGAGTATCACATCCACAAATGAGACCACTCTTGAGATATTGTTATTCAATGAAAATCAGGTTTAACCCCCTTAAGTCCCCTTTATAACCTGAATATCCAAAAATCCTTCCTTAGTGTACGGTTTTGACATACAACGAACATATCCCCAAAATGTCATGTTTCTAACTTCAATATTTTTTCTGGGTGATGATGAGTGAGTGAGTCAGAACATTTTCTTTCAATTATTTTTTCAGAATTTCACCCCTCCCCATGGACCCCTTAAATTTGAATTATGAAAAAAAAAACTGTCGAACACTTACTTATTTTTAAGAAGTTTTTTCCCCTGAGTTTGAAGAGTGAGTGAGTCAGTCAGTTAGTTAGGACACTTTCTTTCCTATTTTTTCTCCCCAGAATTTCACCCCTCCCCATGTACCCCTTAAATTGGATTTATGAAGAAAAACTGTCGAACACCTATTTACTCTTTTTTTAAGCTGACTTTTTCCGCTGAATTTCAAACTCCTCGCCTATGTCGTTTAAGACATACACGCTCCGTTAGGATTCCTTCAACCCTACTTTTCACCCCTTTCACCTCATAATATACACCACATCGAAAAAACCTCAGACACATGTCTTCTTATTTTTAATGATGAGTTTATATGCCGAGTATCACATCCCCCAATGAAACCAATAGGGAGATATTGTTATTCAATTAAATGCAGGTTTAAACCCCTTAAGATCCCTTTAGAACCTGAATATCCGAAAATCCTCCCTTAGTGGACGGTTTTGACATACAATGAACATATCCCCAAAAGTCATGTTTCTAACTTCAATAATTTTGGCTGGGCAATGATGAGTGAGTGAGTCAGGATATTTTCTTTCAATTTTGCTTTTTAAAAATTTCACCCCTCCCCATGAACCCCTTAAATTGGATTTTTGAAAATATCTCTCGAACATCTATTTACTTCTTTAAGCATTTTTCCCCTGAGTTTGATGAGTGAGTGAGTCAGTCAATCAGTTAGGACATTCTCTTTCCTGTTTTTTTTTCAGAAATTCACCCCTCCCCATGGGCCCCTTAAATTGGATTTATGAAAAAACAGTCAAATACTTACTTATTTTTAAGCTGATTTTTTCCGCTGAGTTTCAAATTCCTCGCCTATGTCGTTTAAGGGATACACGCTCCGTTATGAATCCTGCAACCCCCACTTTTCACCCCTTTCACCTCATAATATACACCACATCGAAAAACACTCAGACACGTATCTTCTTATTTTTAATGATGAGTTTATATGCCGAGTATCAAATCCCCCAATGAAACCAATCCAGAGATATTGTTATTCAATGAAATGCGGGTGTACCCCCTTAACACCCCCTTTAGAACTTGAATATCCAAAAATCCTTCCTTAGTGGGCGTTTTCGACTTACAACGAACATATCCCCAAAATTTCATGTTTCTAACTTTAATAGTTTTGGTTGGGCGATGATGAGTCAGTCAGTCAGTCAGTCGGTCAGTCAGTCAGGACACTTAGTTTTATATAACAAGTAGGAGTCCACGCAGCACGACCTGCTTTTGATGAGACCGTGGCGTAGCAGAAAGAGGCCAGCAAGAGGGGTTATAATCTCAAACAACAACTTCGTTGGCGGCAGGGCCTGCGGAATTGCATTTCGGACCTTCGACCCGATTGCGAGGAAATGTTGGAAAATTATAAAATGTTATTCTAGGCAATGCTGACACCATCACATGGTTATGAAAGCCGGACGTCCTCGGAAGTGGAAAATATCTTACTGCTGTAAATACATGATTCAACTTATTGAAAAGGTTAAAACGATTTATTATAGATCATTTTCCGTAGAATTCAATTAGGCCATCAGTTGAATTTTTTACCAGTTATTATATCCATTTGGGCCCCCCTTTTTTTTCTAAAACCAAAAACATTTAATATCATCAAAACGGTGAGAGATATTAAAATCTGATAAGGGGTAGAAAAGTTGCAAATCACTGATATCTTACACCTGTAGATTTAGCTTTTTTGATAGGATCGACGCTTTCTGAGATATAACGATTCGAAAAAAAGAATGAAATTCACGGCCCCAAAAAAGGAAAATGGTGAGAGATATCAAAAAATCTTAAGGGTTGAAAAAGTTGCTAACCACTGAGACCATACACATGAAGATTTAACTTTGTTAGATACGGCCAACCGTTTCCCAGATATAACGGTTGGAAAAAAAGGAAGACATTCAGGGCCCCAGAAAAGGAAAACGGTGAGAGATATCAAAACATAATCCGGGGTAAAAAAAAAGGATGAAATTCAGGGCCCCAAAGAAAGGTCCGGCCCTGCACCAATATTAACGCCCGAAAACAGAATTCCTCACAGGCCCGATTTCTTTCCCCGTACCACATTTCAGCTCGATATCTTGAAAATTCCGACCAGTAGTTTGCTAAACGTAAAAACGACACGCCCGTACGTACTTTTTCACGGCCCCAAAAAAAGACAACGCTGAGAGATATCAAAAAATCATTATGGGTAAGAAAGTTGCATACCGCGGAGATTTTAGACCTGTGTATTTAACTTTTTTCGATATGACCAACCGTCTCCGAGATATATCGATTCCAAAAGATTTTCAAATTCAGGGCCCCCAAAAATGATCCGGCCCTGCACCAATTTTAACGCCCAAAAATAAGGTTCCTCATAGGCTCTAGCTCTTTTACCGCTGATTCCCGGTCAATGCATGTGAAATTTTCGAAGTGAAATGCCATGTCCTGTGGTTCGGATTCCACGTAAAAAGGAGGTCCCGTGGCTCATAATCACAAGATTCACGGTCACGTAAAACTATAATCTTCCTCCCTTCTTTCTTTTACCGCTCCAAATTTCAGCTTCATATCTTGAAAATTGCGACCTGTACTTTGCTAAACCCGAAAACGACACGCACATACGCACATTTTCAGGGCCCCAAAAAAGAAAACGGTGAGAGATATCAAAGAATCGTTTTGAGTAAAAAAGTTGCATACCACGGAGATCTTACACCTATACATTTAACGTTTTTCGATACGACCAGCCGTTTCCGAGATATATCGATTCAAAAAAAAGTTTGAAATTCAGGGCCCCCCAAAAATATCCGGCCCTGCACCGTTTTTAACCCCCGACAACAGGTTTCCTCACACGGTCCAACTCATTCACCGCTCCAAATTCAGCTCGATATCTTGAATATTGCGACCTGTACTTCGCTAAACCCAAAAATGTGACGCACAATGGACATATTCAGGGCCCCAAAAAAGAAAACGGTGAGAGATATCAAAAAATCAATTTGAGTAAAAAATTTGCATACCGCGACGATCTTACACCTGTACATTTAACGTTTTTCCATACGACCAACCGTTTCCGAGATATATCGATTCCAAAAAAATGTTTGAAATTCAGGGCCCCCCAAAAAGATTCGGCCCTGTACCGTCTTTAACGCCAGACAATTGGTTTCCTCACAGGGTCTAACTCTTTCACCGCACCAAATTTCAGTTCGATATCTTGAAAATTGCGACCAGTACTTAGCTAAACGCAAAAATGTCACGCACAATGGACATTTTCAGGGCCCTAAAAAAAGAAAACTGTGAGATATCAAAAAATCGTTTTGAGTAAAAAAGTTGCATACCGCGGAGATCTTACACCTGTACATTTAACATTTTTCGATACGACCAACCGTTTCCGAGGTATATCGATTCCAAAAATAAATTTGAAATTCAGGGCCCCCCCAAAAGATCCGGCCCTTCACCGATTTTAACGCCCAACAATAGGATTCGTCACAGTCACTAACTCTTTCACCGTACCAAATTTCAGCTTAATATCTTGAAAATGACGACCAGTACTTAGCTAAACGCAAAATTGTCACGCACAATGGACATTTTCAGGGACCCAAAAAAAGAAAACGGTGAGAGATATCAAAAAATCGTTCTGAGTAAAAAGGTTGCATACCGCGGAGATCTTACACCTATACCTTTAACATTTTTCGATACGATCAACCGTTTCCGAGATATATCGATTCCAAAAAACAGTTAGAAATTCAGGGCCCCCAAAAAAGATCCGGCCCTGCACCGATTTTAACGCCCAACAACAGGATTCGTCACAGTCACTAACTCTTTCACCGTACCAAATTTCAGCTTAATATCTTGAAAATTGCGACCAGTACTTAGCTAAACGCAAAAATGTCACGCACAATGGACATATTCAGGGCCCCAAAAAATGAAAACGGTGAGAGATATCAAAAAATCGTTTTGAGTAAAAAAGTTGCATACCGCGGAGATCTTACACCTGTACATTTAACATTTTTCGATACGACCAACCGTTTCCGAGATATATCGATTCCAAAAAAAAAAAAAAAATAAGGGCCCGCGAAAAAGATCCGGCCCTGCACCGATTTTAACGCTCAACAATAGGATTCGTCACAGTCACTAAGTCTTTCACCGTACCAAATTTCAGCTTAATATCTTGAAAATTGCGACCAGTACTTAGCTAAACGCAAAAATGTCACGCACAATGGACATTTTCAGGGCCCTAAAAAAAGAAAACGGTGAGAGATATCAAAAAATCGTTTTGAGTAAAAAAGTTGCATACCGCAGATATCTTACACCTGTACTTTTAACATTTTTCGATACGACCAACCGTTTCCGAGGTATATCGATTCCAAAAATAAATTTGAAATTCAGGGCCCCCCCAAAAGATCCGGTCCTTCACCGATTTTAACGCCCAACAATAGGATTCTTCACAGTCACTAACTCTTTCACCGTACCAAATTTCAGCTTAATATCTTGAAAATGACGACCAGTACTTAGCTAAACGCAAAAATGTCACGCACAATGGACATTTTCAGGGCCACAAAAAAAGAAAACGGTGAGAGATATCAAAAAATCGTTCTGAGTAAAAAAGTTGCATACCGTGGAGATCTTACACCTATACCTTTAACATTATTCGATACGATCAACCGTTTCCGAGATATATCGATTCCAAAAAAAAGTTTGAAATTCAGGGCCCCCAAAAAAGATCCGACCCTGCACCGATTCTAACGCCCAACAATAGGATTCGTCACAGTCACTAAATCTTTCACCGTACCAAATTTCAGCTTAATATCTTGAAAATTGCGACCAGTACTTAGCTAAACGCAAAAATGTCACGCACAATGGACATTTTCAGGGCCCCAAAAAATAAAACGGTGAGAGATATCAAAAAGTCGTTTTGAGTAAAAAAGTTGCATACAGCGGAGATCTTACACCTATACGTTTAACATTATTCGATACGATCAACCGTTTCCGAGATATATCGATTCAAAAAAAAATTTGAAATTCAGGGCCCCAAAAAAGATTCGGCCCTGCACCGATTTTAACGCCCAACAATAGGATTCGTCACAGTCACTAACTCTTTCATCGTACCAAATTTCAGCTTAATATCTTGAAAATTGCGACCAGTACTAGCTAAACGCAAAAATGTCACGCTCAATGGACATTTTCAGGGCCCCCAAAAAATAAAACGGTGAGAGATATCAAAAAATCGTTTTGAGTAAAAAAGTTGCATACCGCGGAGATCTTACACCTATACATTTAACATTATTCGATACGATCAACCGTTTCCGAGATATATCGATTCAAAAAAAATTTGAAATTCAGGGCCCCAAAAAAGATTCGGCCCTGCACCGATTTTAACGCCCAACAATAGGATTCGTCACAGTCACTAACTCTTTCATCGTACCAAATTTCAGCTTAATATCTTGAAAATTGCGACCAGTACTTAGCTAAACGCAAAAATGTCACGCTCAATGGACATTTTCAGGGCCCCAAAAAAAGAAAACGGTGAGAGATATCAAAAAATCGTTTTGAGTAAAAAAGTTGCATACCGCGGAGATCTTACACCTATACATTTAACGTTTTTCGATACGATCAACCGTTTCAGAGATATATCGATTCCAAAAAAAGTTTGAAATTCAGGGCCCCCAAAAAAGATCCAGCCCTTCACCGATTTTAACGCCCAACAATAGGATTCGTCACAGTCACTAACTCTTTCATCGTACCATATTTCAGCTTAATATCTTGAAAATTGCGACCAGTACTTAGCTAGACGCAAAAATGTCTCGCAAAATGGACATTTTCAGGGCCCCAAAAAAAGAAAACGGTGAGAGATATCAAAAAATCGTTTTGAGTAAAAAAGTTGCATACCGCGGAGATCTTACACCTATACATTTAACATTTTTCGATACGACCAACCGTTTCCGAGATATATCGATTCAAAAAAATATGATGAAATTCAGGGCCCCAAAAAAAGGTCCGGCCCTGCACCGACTTTAACGCCCAACAATAGGGTTCGTCACAGGCCCCAACTCTTTCACCGTACCAAATTTCAGCTCGATATCTTGAAAATTGCGACCTGTACTTTGCTAAACGCAAAAACGTCACGCACATACATACATACATACATACAGACAGACCTTTTCCAATATACCACGGCTATATGAAAGCCTATTGACGTCAGAAAAGTTGGATGGCGCAGCCACGCGGCAGAATGTTGAAGCTGCAACATTGTGACTGGTGAGATTTATTTAGATGGTAAAGCATTGACGTCGTGATGGAAACATAAAGAAATTTGTCAAATTCGAGGAGGTACTGCTCTTTATACGGTTGCAAATCGTATAAAACGGCTACGAAATATCTTCACTACTTCCCTGTACAAAAAGTTCAGAGAGAAAGATGGGCTTCGGCGCTGTCAATTGGAAAACGTGTTACATGTTACATGACAGTGTGCAGTCTGCATTTTTGTGAAGACGACTTCTTTCCACCGGTACTGTTGATTATTGATAGTTATTGTCTCTAATTTGTATTCACATGGATTTAGCTACATCAAAAATACTGATAAACTTATAGCCTATTACTTCTGTGCCGTACAAAGAATGTAATCCGCTCTTCGTAAACTTATTTTAGGGGTTCTTCCGATTGACAATAGCCGAATGGTTAGAAAACTTAAGAAAAATGCTGTTCCTAACCTTAATTTGCCAGAGAATTTATATTCTTGCCTTTGAACAGCAAGTATGTAGGTCATTGAAGTATGATTTGGCTTAAATTGTGTTTTTGGCTATGATCTCCCTACTGTTGAATTTAGTTAATTAAAATGTAAAATCTTAGTTTCAAGTACCGGTTTGGTGACCCATCATCCCAGGCAGGCCGGCAACACCTTTACTACTCAGGCAGATAGGTCACTTAGCCGTAATTTTGAAGTTATAGTGATGTTAAGTATACATATGCGGTAATGTAGCAGGAGACCGGATCGGCCTAGGCTATTCTAACTTTAATTAGTTCCCATTTCAGGGTTTTACAGATTTGAGTGCGAATAGTTGGTTTGAAAGTTGTACAACAGTAAGGAGAGTATGTTTTGTATAGGTTTTAATTGGTATTATGGTTTATGTCGAGCTGAGGAGTGAATTTAGTTTGGCTTATAGTGTAGTTTTTGATCTGTTCCGTTTGCTTATGACAAGTTGAAATGGAGACTCCAGCTTTGTTAAATATCTGTATTTTAAATATTTAATTAAATATATTGATAAAGAGGATGTCTCCATTTTAACTTGCCTGTAGCAAGAGATCAATAAATTAACATTCTTGCCTTTGAACAGCAAGTATGTAGGTCAATATTTGCAATATTGAAGTATGATTTGAGCATCCCAAGTAACGCTTCTTTGAACCCAAAACATTCTTGCAAATTCAGGGTTGCTTGATTCAATTTATTATCAGGGAGTCGTCCTTTGTGTTATGTGAGATATATAAGCTTATATTGTGAAATTAATAAAAACATCGATACCGCTAGGCTCCCAAGTACAGGCTTCATATATGTAACAGCAGACAGTAAATTAACTATCTACATGTGGGTAATATTTTTAACTGGTAGTAATTAGGCACTGCATTTAAATTGATTATAAAAATATTTCTATCAATGAAAGGAAATATGTAGTATTTTGCCATCATAAATTAGAAGCCACAACAAACGCACACCCAATTACTTCACGTCACTATATCGCCGCCATATTGCAAACAGCTGACCGTAAGCTCCTCCCCCGTTTCGGACGTCAATAGGATCTTTAGATCCGGCTTTCATAACAAGATGAGCTATCAGAGGTTGCCATGACAACGCCATTGCACGAGATCACCATCTCACTCTCGTTAAAAATCCCTCAGTATGCCTTCCTTCGGAGGGGAAGTAAAGCCGGCGGTCCCATGTCATAGATTTATGGCATGTTAAAGATCTTTCCACTAATTACACCTGTGTGAAACTAAATTGGATAGGTTAAGAATGTAAACAACGCTCTTAGGTTGCTACGTTCGTTGCCAAGAGCCGACTGCGGTGGCGTCTAGTAGCTAGTTCTGAACTAGGCCTAGTAGTCGTTGACGGTGGCGTTTGGCGGCAAAAGTAGGAACTATTTGAAAATTCAAAGTTGCAGTCTCTACTTGAATTAAAAAACAGATACACACACTAATACAGTCATCACAATTAACACCGGTTATCAGACAGATTCTACACACACCCAAAGTACACGGGGCTACATGACCGCGTTGTCGCAGCCCCTAAACTAAGGAACCAACCAACCAACCAACCATCTCACTCTGTGGGAAGCGGCTTCGGTAACGGAACTGGTAGCATGCTGAACTTCTATGCCCAAGGTCGCGGCTTTAAAGCCGGCCAAAGTCGTCGGATTTCCTAAGAGCGCTAAAAATCCCTCAACATGTTTTCCTTCGGAGGAGAAGTTCCAACGTTCCTTGCAAGTTGCTGGTTGCGGTGGCATCTAGCAGCCAAGTTCACAGCTAGGTGACGTTGATGGTAGTATTTGGTAGCAAAATTAGGAACTACTGTTTAAAATTGACCGTCTGCAGTCCTTACCTGAATTACAGACTAATACAGTCATCACAATTAACACCGTTTATCAGACAGATTATACACACACCCAAAGTACACGGGGTTACATGACCACGTTGTCGCAGCCCCTAAACTGAGGAAAAATGTATCATGTCATGACTTAGAGTTACAGAAACAAAACCAACTTTAATAATTCTAAGTTATAATACCGAAACAGTTATATTAAATACGTATGTCCAATACAACCGTAAAGTTAACGCAGAAAAAATAAAATAAAAACTCTGAAAGTCGGTAGGATTCGTCACATTAATCTGTGTATTCAGGTTGCTGTTCCTTTCATAAAGCGGCAAAGAACAGTCAAGTACTGGTAAACAGAAATATTCAATTGATGAAAAATAAAAGCCGTCATTAGAATTAAAGCACACCGCGGAAAATATTATGTATTATACCTTCTCAAAAAGGCTTACAAAGACAGTAACTCACATTATACTGACGGTACGAAGAGTATAAAATTAGACTCAAAATCACGTATTGTTTTCGACCCTACAAAACCACTCCATAAATATGACAATACATAATCAGATCATATTGGAAAGAAACCAATAAATAAAGGTATACCGTATATATAAGCCCTTAAACTGAGGAACTGAGGGGAGATCAAATTTGCGTAAGAAGTAACAGACTGTTAGATAGTTACACATCAGTTCCAAACCTTGCATAAGGACAGTGTGACTACAAGTATAAGAAATGAACCCGAAATGACAAGAAGGTTACCTTCCCCATAAGACAATAAAATGTTACAAGTATGCCTAGAAAGACGAAAAAGAAGTTAATTAAGCTCCAATTGTGAAATACTTTCTCGAAATAAATGAGGTCTGATACTTCTACGAAAACCTGCATATTTTGACAATTATATCCTATCCCCTAGGTTGCCCGGTGAAATCTACCTCTTCCTTCCGGCGTGCCGAGAGGAATTTTTAGCCTACTTTTCACATTTTGCAAAAATGAGGAAAAATTAGACTTATAAGATCGATCAGGGAAAATGTGTGTCTGTCTGTCTGTCTCTCCTTCTGTCTGGCTGTGTGTGTTTCCCCCCCCTATCAACTCCTAAACGGCTGCAGCAAACGAAACCAAATTAAGTATGAGTAAAGATGTATACCGGAATATCTCACGTCCATATTTGAAAATGATGTCAGTGCTACCAACTGCTGAAAAAACACACTAGAAATTTGAGCTCAATGTTAGGTATCTTGGAAGGTATGCATGGGAGCTTTTCCAAAATTGGCACATATGTAGACAATACTATTTCAGTTTAATTTCCAGGAGGCCATACATGACAGTGTTGCCAAAATAATTTTAAGCCTTCTGATAGGTCCACTTTTTAAATGCATATAACGTCTACACTATCAATTGGATTTCAACCAAATTTTGTATGTAATATGTGTTCATAAACAGATATGACTTAGCGTATTCCTAAGGGCCACCAGGGCTGCCAACTGTTAATAACTGCTCTCTATATTTTTTATCCAAATACCAATATATCAAAAAGTATGCAAGCCGACAGCTTTAAACTATGAACACGTGTAGTACCTGCCATTTTATATTAATTTGGAGTAAATTATGTACGTCAGTTCTACCAACATGATTCTAAGCATGCTGATAGGACCAATTTTTAAATACATGTAACTTCTATACTATCAGTTGGATTTCAACCAAATTTTGTATGTGCTATGTGTAACATACCAGATATGACTACAAGTATTCTTTGGTGCAATAAAGGCTGCCAACTGTTAATAAATGCTGTCTATATTTTTTTATCCTAATATCAATATATCAGAAAGAATGCAAGCCAACAGCTCTATACTTTGCACACATATAGCACCTGACATTCTAGATTAATTTGGAGTAATTAATATAAGTCAGTGCTGCCAACATGATTCTATGCCTGCTGATAGGTCCAGTTTTAAAATACATGTAACTTCTATACTAATAAATGGATTTCATCCAAAATTGGCACAACAAGATACCATAGTATTTCAGATTATTTCTGACCAGCACACAAATGACATTGTAGCCAACATGCTTTTACGCGTGCTGATAGATCCAATGTAACGTCCATTGGACTTCGACCTAATTTATTATTCTGTACCTTAAGAGATGGAACTAAGAATCCATTCAGTCACCAGGGCTGCCAACTGTAGTGCTCTATTAGGCTACATTACACCAGGTATATTTCGAACTAAATAGACATTTCGATATTACCAACTGAATTTCGTGATTATTGTAGATAGGTTCATACACTGTAGATTAATCATTGGCATGAAAAGTAGGCTCTTTAGTTCGTCACGGAACTTCTTGTTTATATATCTCTTATATATAATCCAAAACTGACTCATCACCGCAGGGCTCAAACCACTAGACCTAGGAAGCTGAAATTTTGCATGTTGGTTGATCCGAGTATGTAGAGGCTCACTAAGAAACGTTTTTTGAAAATTCAATTTGTAAGTGACTTATTTCGGCCATTTGGCATTGACAATCCAAAATTGACTCATCGACGCAGGGCTCAAACCACTAGACCTAGAAAGCTGAAATTTTGCATGTTGGTTGATCCGAGTATGTAGAGGCCCAATAAGAAACGGTTTTTGAAAATTCAATTTGTAAGTGACTTTTTTCGGCCTTTTGGCACTGAGCAAGAACAGTCGGTAAAATGTTCGGATTTAACTCATTTTAAGCCGCCACATACGAGAAACAATACTCGGAGGTCCTGTAGGGACCCCGAAACACACTTTTTAAGTTCCTAAAATGAACGGTTTCGGAGATATTCCCAAATAACTGTGTTCCCTCTGAGAAACAGATCAACGTTACTATGGCAACCGCTGAAATTTCGCAGACCGGGGATAGTTTTCTGGCAATATCTCGAAAACCGTTCGTTTTAGGGCCTTAAAACGCTGGGTTCGGTTCCCACCTCTAACCACGAACGTTGCTCCTCGCATTGATACGCGTAAAATGAGATATATTTTATATATAGAGGTTGCTTTTGGGGCTCGGATACGATCGTGATTTTGAGTCTAATTTTATACTCTTTCGGCTGGTTGTTGTAAGCGAGCTTTCAGAAGTTTACTCGAATTTACAATGTTAAGATACTTTCTATTTTGCACGGTATCATTTATTTTCTTTATACATTTGTTTTTTCTTAACTGAATATTTTTGTTTGCCAATTTTGATCTGCCCTTTTTCGTTTTTAACCATGATCTGCAACGTTGATTCACAGTCGAATGTGTCGTATTCTACCGGCTGTCACGTTAATTATTATTGTTTCTTAATTACTCTTACTGAGGAATTGGGCAAACTTATTTCAATAAAGTTGTTGTTTTGTCTTTCACGGCCATTGAATCCCCGCACAAGGCACGGCTTAAACCTAGAAAAGTTGCTGAGTTGTACTAATGGACTAATGGTGCAGCAGAAAAGAGGAGAATTGAAGCTTTTGAAATGTGGTGATAAGGGAGAATGATGATCAGATGGGTAGTTAGGGTAACAAATGAAGAGGTATTAAGACGATTGGGAGAGGAGAGATGTTTCTGGCGACTGCTAATGAAGAGAAGAGATAGGAGGGTAGGACACATATTATGACACCCAAGAATAGCAAGTTTACTGTCGACCAAAATATTATGTGCACTCGAGTTTGAAGGTTGTTTGTGAAGTAGCCAATAGACCTTCATAAAATCCAATGACATCATCATTTTCGACGTTCGATTTTACGTTAGTTCATGTAGGTTTGGAATTTTTAATTTATATTTTAATATTTTTTTATCGCAGTTGAAGCACAAAAAGTGCCCCTTTTTAAGCGTGTTTCAACCATGCGTCACATTTAAGAATTATTATCTCACAAACCCGTAATCAGATCGAATCCGAATTTCAACACAATATACATTGGAATGTTGTATAACTGGTTTATTAATTTCAAAATTTTGTGTGTTCAAGAACGAATGTTGTTATTATTTTTGTAAGGTAACTCTTTCTCGGCTCAGGGTCGTTGGAAAATGTAGTTCTTGGTTGCGTTGTAATCCTCATACATCAAAAAGTTATGCTGTATGACTGTGAAATAGGTAAATTAATTCACTTATTTTATATCGGTTTGTATTTGTACGGAGGATTAAGACATGGTTCACCAGCTAGCCGCTCCGGGAAATGCTATACAGCGTTGCTGATATGGAGCCCATCACTTCCGAGCGAGACGTGCCATGACGCGTGATGTAGCCCATCTTGGCAATGATGTACTGCTTTCAACGGAGCGGCTAACTGGTGAACCATGTCTTAATTATCCGTACAAATACAAACCGATATACAATAAGTGAATTAATTTACGTATTTCACAATCATACAGAATACCGTTTTGATGTATAAGGACTACAACGCGACCAAGAACTACATTTTCAAACCATCCCGAGCCGAGGAAAAGTTACCTTACAAAAATAATAACAACTTTGTTTCTTGGACACAAAAAAAATTAAAATTAATAAACCTGTTATACAACATTCCAGTGTATGTTGTGTTAAAATTTGGAATCGATCTGATGACGGGTTTGTGAGATAATAATTCTTAAATGTGACGCATGGTTGAAAAACGCTTAAAAACAGGCACTTCTTGTGTTCCAACTGTGATAAAAAAAATATTAAAATATAAATTAAAAATTCCAAACCTACATTATCTAACGTAAAATAGAACGACGAAAATGATGATGTTATTGGATTTTATATAGGTCTATCGGTTACTTCACAAACAAACTTCAAACTCGAGTACACAAAATAGTTTGGTCGACAGTAGTTATGGATGGGAGGGTCGCAGACTAGAACTGTAGGGGTAAACCAGGGTTAAACAGATTGCCTCGGATGTAGGGTGTGGTAGCTATGTAGAAATGAAACGATTAGCTCAGGAGAGGGATACATGGAAGGCTGCATCAAACCAGTTAAAAAACTGAAGACTCAAACAACAACAATCAGGAATTTTAATTACTTAGAGAGGTATGTGGGGCAAAAGGGTCGTTGGAGAATTTCAATCCCTGGGATGTAACACTGGAAGAGACCTTATAATGTACATCAGCGGCCAAGGTGAGCGATATTTAACTATAGGTCTATTAATAGGGATATGTTTACGTTCAAATCATCAATTAGTATGGCCAAATTACATCCAGAATAGCTTAAGTAAGAATACATTTAATTCCCCATATTCCGATAGATTTGCCATTCCAGTGTGCAAGAGTGCAGTTCCCTCTTCAAACAATATTCGCAATTTCTTTAACAAAGCGCAATGACACACACTTAACAGTAGCACGTGTACATTTAGACAAAACAATTTTTTCCCATGGCCAACTGTGTGTGGCGTGCTCGCGAGCATCCGGACAACAAAATCGTTATGTCTCACCAGAAGATGGCAAAACCATAAACGTAATTTTAAAATGTGTTAACATAATGTAACAACGAACCCTGCAGACGTTCACAACTCGATAAAATTCCTACTTTGCTGATCATATCAATATACTGTATGTATCAGAATATTCAGAATTAGAATGGACACCTATAGCCGCGATTGCTGTAATAGAATAGACCAATTATCAGCAATAATGCATCGTCCCCATTGTCTTGATCGCGGGCGAAGCCGCGGGTACCTGCTAGTAAGATATAAGTTTTAAGCAACTAACTGCAAATATAAATAAATAAGTCTTATTTTTCATTTATCAACTTCTCTGGTGTTCTGAAGTGTTAATATATCGCTGGTAATTAGATATGCTAATTGCGCTAATTGCTTTCGTTGATATAACGCCTCATTCATTCCATTGGTTGTGTCAGCCACGTGATTGGCTAGTGTCGTAGCCTCCCCTCGGCTTGCGATCAAAATTCCTTCGAGCGCCTCCCCACTCTGGTCGCGTGTCACATTCGGAAGTCCTCGGCTAGCTTCACGAAGGAAACGAAGCTTGGCTCTGTCCCGAACCGCTCTGCTTGTCACGTGCGAGTTAGAAATTACCTAATTGGCCGCGCTGGATTAACTAGTTAGCTGGGCGAGATATTACAAAACTGTTATTGGCTTTTTTCCAGACACAGTGTTAAATAACATAGGCTAAATTTCAAAACTTTCAAATGATAGAATAATTCACTACATCAATACGAGTACAGTATTATCCCGACATTTGTCTGGAGTAGAAGTGGGAAACAACGGAAAACCACTTACAGGATGACTGGAATTGAACCTTTCGCTGCTCAGTTTTGCCTCACGAGGTTAAATATACCACGTTCCAGCCCTCAGACCAGAATTAAATTCCTTGGCAGAGCCGGGATTCGAACCCGGGCCTCCGCGGAGACAGGCAAGAATGCTAGCCACTACGCAACAATGCGGACGATAATAGAAATTAAATAACAGTATGCATAAAATGCACCAAACACTAACTCCGTTCAGCTCACTATGAAAGAAAAAAATAGAAACATAGACTTAGAAACAAAAATGACAAAGACTCTTAAATCATAAATCTTCTTATGGTATAATACGCTAAGGTGTATGGTTCACAAAACTCAAGCTCCTAAACCGGAGGGAGTTAGAAGTGAGTTTTTGTACCAAAATCTTCCAAATCGTCTCAATAGTACAGGAAAAATCTTGCATTTCTTGAAAAGTCAACGGAAATATATTTATTTGTTTATAAAGTGCTTAAACAAATAAATGCAAATGCATATGCAACGCTGCATAGTCAAGGCTACTATTGTTACTGCGGAGAGAGCGGTGGGCATAGTTTAGATCGGGACCGGTGTCGGACAATTTTCACACTTCGGCAGACTATAACTTTGGAACGATAAGTCGGAGGAAAAAAATGTTTGAATAAATGTTGTGGACAATTTTGAGAGGACAAATTTTTGATTCGCTCTTTTGTGAATAAAACATTTTTTCTAGGACAAAAAGGAAACTTTGGCGCCACCTAGCTTCTGCATTTCAAAACGTATGACATGACCTGAATGAGACATATTGTAGGTGACAATGTCCTCTACATTTTTTGTTTAAAAAACTTTTCTTTAAAATACGTCGATTCAGAGGAAAACGCTTTTCAAAACTTTTTGAGTTTTCCGACAAAATGATCGTGCAAATTATTCCGAAATTTAGAGTTAAGCTTTTCTTGTGCTTTTCTAACGATTTACTAAAAGCCAACCATAGCACGGTTTTTGGAACAAAAGGGGTTTCTTCTGTGCAGCTGTACTGTACTATAGCGTGTGTCCCGCGTTGGTGCAGGGTCCGCTTGTTTGATTGCTGTTCGCCACTTCTTCTTGTCAAGGGCATCTTCAGGTTTAAGTCCACACATCACCAAGTCTTCCTTGATTCTGTCCAGCCATCTTTTCTTTGGACGTCCACGGGGTCGATTTCCTCCTGGATCGTATTGGAGAGCTGTTCTTGCCACAGAGTTCTCATCACTTCTAGTGACATGCCCATACCACCGAAGCCGTGATTCTCTCACTTTATCAGTAATGGCTGCAACTCCCATCTGTTTCCGGATCTGTTCATTCCTGACATGATCAAGCCGTGTAACACCCATGGGCCACGTAACATTTTCATCTCCATTCTATGTAGGGCTTGTTCATGCTTGGCTGAAGCTGGCCAACATTCTGTGCCGTAAAGTGCCACTGGTCGTATCATGGACTTGTAAACTTTCCCTTTCAAAGGGATAGGTACTTTCTTATCGCACAGGACTCCTGTAACTTGGCGCCACTTCATCCACGCAGTGTTAACTCCTGCTCGAACATCGAGAAGCGTTTCGCCATCTATTGACTAGTTGCATTAACTTAACTAATAAAAAAAAAACACCTTCGGCTTTTCCCAATTAATCGGGTTCAACGGAGCCAACCCGGCTCATTTTGGTTTTGGCCGGGGATTTAAGGCCGGATGCCCTTCCTAGCGCCACGTGATTTTTCAGGTGAAAATTCCACCCCGCTGCCACCGTACGGTGGGTCAAAATCGAAATCTAGGGGGAAAAAATATTTTTACGTTTTAATCATGAATTTAGAGTGAAAGCAACGTATATAATTTGTTTACTTCATAATAAACATCAGTTAAGACATTTTTAAGCTACGTCTACACATGCAAGAAATTGTCTACGACTAGGAGTTGGATAGAGCATTCAGTTATCTCTTCAGAACGATTTTCTACCCCTAATTTACTTTTAACAAAGTCACAAAGTTCCACTTTTGACACAATCGTCGAACCCAGTGCTTCCAACAGTTGTGAACGTGAGAGAGCTGGTTGCACGGCATCTTCTAAAAAGTAAAATAACTAAGTAAGTTGCAAAAAGATGCAAAACATCTTATAACAGGCGTAAACTACAAGGCTTTATCTACATTTTAACATTAAGTAGAAAGTGACGCAGAGTGACGCGACATACTAAAAATCTAAGTAAAACTATAATTTTAAAAATAATAGTTAAATATTATATAATGCAAATATAGCTAGAATTACGTAACAACTACGCCCATTAATAACTGAAACACGTTACAAAGATCATTCCTTCAGCTGCATTTTCCATCTTAAAGCATCCCACTAACCACAAAGACAACCAAACCACAGCCACTTACATTCACCCTCCAATTCAGACTGCTCGAAGAGTGGTGACAGATTTACATTGTAAGATGCGTTTATATCCCAGAATAGTGAGCGGTAACTATATGAGAATGCTGTAGAAGTAATAAATTTTGATTTTTTAACTATGAAAATAAATAATTTTGTCCTCCTAGATTTCGATTTTGACCCACTGTGCACCGGGATTCGAATCCCGGCCGTCCGGGTGAAAGACCAGCAGCTAAGCCACTGCGCCTTCCCGCTCCCCATTAACTTAACTAATACTGCATCTAAATAAGTGAACATATTTTAAATACTTTCACCCATAATTTCAGACATAGATTTAATAGCCTAAGTGTAATGGATCTGATGATGATCGCTTGGCGATCGAAACTGGTCATCCAAGAGTATTTATTAATCTCATGTAATTTATTTCCAGGGTTAGGGAATAACCCATCACAATTGGGTACAAACGTGTTGACCGACTGAAAAACATCTAGTTTCGATTACTAAGGCAACACTGAAAATCGCTTCAAGCACCATAATATAAAAATTTATAAAAAGAAAGGTGGGGTTCAAAACCATATCTAAAATGAGTCGTCCAGTGGCAAAAATCGTTTAATCCACTTGTGTATCAGAATCATTTTCATGAGAAACGTTTCTCTGGACTTTGCCGCACGTATATTTTGTGTTTGTTGTTTTCTACTTTTTGATTTGTGTTTTTGGTTTTTGATTTTGTGTTTGCTTTGTGCTTTTGAATTTTACTTTTTGATTTTCTTTCTTGATTTTTGTTTTGTTTTTGTTTTGTTCTTTTGCTTTTTTTAATTTTTCTTTTTTGATTTTTGTTTCTTGATTTTTGTTTTCTGCTTTTGCTTTTGTTTTTTTAATTTTGCTTTCTTGCTTCATGTTTTTTGTTTTAGGTTTTGTGGTCGTTTTCTGGAAAATCAAAATAAATCATAACATAATAAAATAAACAAAATTAAATTAAAATATAAGAAAAAAGCCAAAGAAAAAAATTTACAAAACAATTTGAAAGAAAATAAAACGAAATAAAATGAAACAAAACAAAATCAAAATAAAACAAACAAAATAAAATAAAATTAAATAGTTAAATAATAATTTTACGACATGACCTTTATTCACAAATGGATTAAAAGAGTTTTGCAATTGGACGACTCAAATGTTAACTAATGAAACCAGATGTTACAAATTTTGATTAATTTGAAAAAAGTATTTCTTCAAAATCAGCTCGATGTAGGAAATTCCGATGTTCTAAAAATATAAGATGGAAATGAGATAGAGGTTTGTTATATAAATAGCAGATAGAATAAAAGAAGAATAGTTGACATTGGACACTTACGTTGAAATGATGTATAAGTACAGTGTAAAATTTAGTATTTTGAGGTTGGAATAACGTATATCGTATATATTATTTCAGTATTATAGATCCTTCCTGCGGCGCTCACAAGCGACTGATCGTGACAAATGAAAGAGAAGAGATATTATCAGTGACGAATTGCATTCTAATTTCATAAATATCTATAATTTATTTAAAAAATTACTTCTAAAAATTTACGAAGTGTGCGATTAACAGATACTGTTGCAGTAGGAAAATACGCTCCATTATTGCTGTCCACTTCACATTTTGGCCGCTGTGATGCCTGTTTCATGTCATTTTAAGTTTTTGAGGTCTTTCCTTTATAATTTTGCATGGATCTCAGAAACAGTACAAAGGAATGAGTACTCAAATAGTATAATTTCATAAATGATGATCCATTTTTCAGTGATTGCCTTCTTAAGTTAGGGAACGTAGAACTTGGAATTCTAACTGAAATGTAAATAGTGTTCTATAATCAATTGGTTGAAATAAAAACATAACAACCTTTCTCCTTAAGTCTCTCACTATAAACCTATTGGGGAAAGTGTGGTTTATGAACATGCGAGATTTGTCGTACGGGTCTGCTAGTTTATTATTATTATGCTAACGTGAAAATCTCACTTTATAATCACGTTGCTTTTATGAGGAGCTTACAAACAATTGTATTTATATATAACTAGCTGAAGTACCCGTGCTTCGCTACGCGTCATAAATAAAATAAAATGTGAAGGTGACAGTTAAAACAGGGGATAGGCGAGGTGCTGCGCAGAGGAAGATTAAGGATGGAACATTTTGTCCAACTACACCGCTCGGCGTTGACCGTGTTTTATAGCACAAATTTAGGTTTTACTCGCTAACGGTTGGAGATACCTTTCGGATAGGAAATGTAATTTTAAACCTCGTATATGCCATCAAAAGTTTGCTATTTCTTAGCGTTCCCTTTTTATTTGAAATGGAAATATGAAAGTTTGAAACCAAAGGGTATAGTGACGTCACTAAAATGGTCGCCATCTTTAAATAGTGCAAAGTATTGAAATCAAAAGTAACCTATATGTTAACCAGGTAAATCAGCTACTTCCATGTAAAATTCATGTAAATCGGACCAGTGGTACTTGCGTGATTGAGTAATACACAGACACACACCATCTCATTTTTAGCCTCGCTTCGCTCGCGTCATAGTCGTGTCATATTGTTATTCAATGAAATGCAGGTTTAACCCCGTTAACACCCCTTTAGAACCTGAATATCCAAAAATGCCTCCTTAGTAGACGTTTTCGACACACAACAAACATATCCCCAAAATATCATTCTGCTAACATTAATAGTTTGGGTTGGTCGATGAGAGTGAACTTCCAAAAATCCTTCCTTAGTGGACGTTTTTCTTCAGAATTTCACCCCTCCCCATAGTCCCCTTAAATTGGATTTATGAAAAAAACGTTCGAACACCTATTTATTTTATTTATTTATTTATTTATTTATTTATTTTTAAGCTGATTGATTTCCTCCAAGTTTCAAACTCCTCGCCTATGTCGTTAAAGAGATACACGCTCCGTTAAGAATCTTTCAACCCCCACTTTTCATCCCTTTCACCTCATAATATACACTACATCGAAAAACCATTAGACATGTGTCAGGTTATTTTTAATGATTAGCATATATGCCAAGTATCACATCCCCAAATGAAACCACTCGTGAGATATTGTTATTCAATGAAATGCACGTTTACCCCCTTAACACCTATTTAGAACCTGAATGTTCAAAACTCTTTCCTTAGTGGACGTTTTCAACATACAACGAACATATCCCCAAAATTTCATGTTTCTAACTTCAATAATTTTGGCTTGGCGATGATGAGTGAGTGAGTCAGGACATTTTCTTTCATTTATTTTTGATAATTTCACCCCTACCCATGAACCCCTTAAATTGGATTTATGAAACAACCGGTGGTACACCTATTTACTTATTTAAAGCTGTTTTCGCCCTGAGTTTGATGAGTGAGTGAGTCAATCAGTTAGGGCACTTTCTTTCCTGTTTTTCCCCCAGAATTTCACCCCTCTCCAAGGGCCCCTTAAATTGGATTTATGAAATAACGGTCGAACACCTATTTACTTGTATTTTAAACTGTTTTTCCCGCCGAATTTCAAACTTCTCGCCTATGTTGTTTAAGAGATACACGCTCCGTTAAGAATCCCTCTACCCCCAATTTTCACCCCATTTACCTCATAATATACACCACATCGATAAACCCTTAGATATATGTCTGATTATTTTTAATGATTAGTTTATATACCGAATATCACATCCCCAAAGAAACAACTCATGAAATATCGTTATTCAATGAAATGCACGTTTACCCCCTTAACATCTCTTTAAAACCCGAATAGACAAAAATCATTCCTTAGTTGACGTTTTCGACATACAGTGAACATATTCCCAAAATTTCATTTTTCCAACTTAAATAGTTTTCGCTGGGCGTGATGAGTGAGTTAGTCAGACAGGACATTTTCTTTCAATTTTATTTTTTCAGAATTTCACCTCTCCCCATGAACCCCTTAAATTTGATTGATGAAAAAAACCGTCGAACAGCTATTTACTTACTTTAAAGCAGTTTTTCCCCCTGAGTTTGTTGAGTGAGTCAGTCAGATAATCAGTTAGGATACTTTCTTTCCTGTTCCCCCCCCCCCCCCCCAGGATGTCACCCCTCCCCATGGGCCCCTTAAATTGGATTTATGAATAAACGGTCAAACACATATTTACTTATTTTTTATGCTGATTTTTTTCCGCTGAGTTTCAAACTCCTCGCCTATGTCGTTTAAGAGATACACGCTCCGTTAGGAATCTTTCAATCCCCACTTTTCACCCCCTTTCACCTCATAATTTACGCCACATCGAAAAACCCTCAGACTCGTGTTTTCTTATTTTTAATGATGAGTTTATGTGCCGAGTATCACATCCCCCAATGAAACCAATCGGAAGATATTGCTATTCAATGAAATTCAGGTCTACCCCCTTAACACCCCTTTAGAACCTGAATATACAAAAAACCTCTCTTAGTGGTATTTGCGGCCCTTGGGGAAGCAGCATACCAAATGTCATTCCAATCCGTTCGGTGGTTTCTGAGATTTCGTGATGAATGAATGAATGAGTGAGTGAGTGAGTGGTATTTGACAAATATATAGTAGAAGATAGTGTCAAGTCTTTGTTATGCTAAACTCGGTTGACAGTGCTGTGTGAGTAGGTGAGTAACTAACGGGATTTCAAGTAAAGATGCTCATTTTCTATACCGGTAGTGCAGAGCGCAACTGGCATCCAGACGGCCATGTCTCGACTTGAGCTATGTTGCCATGTGAACTATCTGCCATGCCATTCCTTCATGAGTATATTTTATGATTTGATTAGCCTGTGCTTGAGTGCAAAAGGGCCGAAATCAGAAGAATGAGAAAGACTATCGAAAATTCATGTTGCCAGCGGTTCCTTCTTGGTCCTAAACTATGTGTATGCAAAATTTGGTTGAGATTGGTGGAACGGTGTAGATTTGTATACGGAACCAACCCACCCACCCACCCACATACATACATACACACATACAGACTTTCACTTTTATATATAAGATAATAAGGTGACTAATGAGTTATGATTTTAGAACATTAGCATTTCCTATATCGAGCTGCTTTTGAAGAACCATTTATTCATACTAAACAAAATTTGTAACAGATCTAGTTTTATTAGTCCTTAACTATTTTAAATAATTTAGATACCGGTAGTTAACACTTAAGAAATAGTATTGATCCTCGCCTTCTTTTATAAATGTAATTATTGTTGTTGTTTGAGTCTACAGTCTATTGACTGGTGTGATGCAACTCTTCATGCTTTCCTGTCCTGAGCTAATCGTTTCATCTCTACATAGCTACCTTATTGACAAAGTTTAATAGCTTACATTATTTAAATGACTCATGGTGGTTCCGTGTTGATATGCTAGAATAGTTGTTAATAAGAAAATTACATCCGCCTGAATCAATACTATAAAGAAAAAATTAATTATTAAACTTGTTTTCAGTACATGTTTCGAGGATTAATTACATTTTATCCCCTTCATCAGCTATTGAAGAAAACAGCGTAACACAGTAATAAGATACGTTATTAAACCTAATATGGTGCACCATAAAATTTAGGTTATAAGAACAGAATAAAATGAAATGAAATAGAAGGTCGCGGTGATCAGCTTGCAGGTGCTTATGACCAATAGTAGTTCCGTATTGAAGCTTGAAATGGTAGATATGGAACACCAATACTTCACCAATCCGTGTAGGTCAATAATAAATGAAGAGCCTGTATGCTTAAAGATCCAATTTTAGCCTTTTCAAAACAAAGCGGCTTCAAGAAACCCGACGTGATGGAAAGTGATCTCTTGGTAATGAGAGATTAGTTCAAAGCATATGGTGTCTAAAAAGAAAGCAATAAAAAACAGGTAAAATTATTCCAGTGACAAAGATGAAAAATATATCAAAATCATTATGCAAATCTAATTTAAATAACATTAAAATAATATAAATCAAATAAGTACGTTGACTTACATGAGGCTAGGACAATGTTACATTTAGAAAATGATTTGTCTATTGTTTAATAACGTGTTAATAAGTATTAAAGCTTAATAGACAACGAAAATATACCTTCAATCAATAAAATTATTATTTATGTTTACCAATGTTCCAGTTTTGGTCACATTATGAAAGAGATCTGATGGTTTGTTGTTGTTTTTTTTTTATTTTATTTTTTTTTACTTTCATGTGAATTGACCACTTAGGATTAGGCAACAACTTTATTTCTTTTTCAATTCCTTTGCCTGGCGTTTCCTCTGTCTCCAATATTTCTTCATGCGTTCACTGGCATGTTTCCTTTGATCTTCTGTCCAAGTGCGTCCACTTCTCTTACAGTAGGTCTTCTTTCATCTTGAAAGCCTTCCAGATTTTTCAATTTCGCTTAAATTCACTTCTTTCTAGCACCAGAGACTCTGTGATGTTCAACTTTTCCAAATATTTCCTAACTTCTTCTGCTTCCAGAGATAGTGGAATATTTGTTTTGTTAATCTATGTCTGTGCATTCTGTATAGATGTCCGAGGAATGTCAGCCTCCTCTTCCGCATCGTCTCTGAGATTCTTTCCATGTTCTGGTAGACTTCTCTGTTGCTTCGCAGTTTCCATCCGTCTTCAGTCCGAACTGCACCCATGATTATTCTTAGAATTCTCCTTTCCAGGACTTCTAGTTTTTCGAGGCTATAGCTCATCGAGAGGCATTCACTGGCAGTGTTATAATGCCTTATCTTGGTATTCCAGGAGATGCACTTCTTGTTGTAGATATTTTTCGTTAATCCATATGCTCTTTCAATTTTTTGAATTCGATCTCCAACAGCTGTTTTTTCTAACCCATTCTCCTGTATAGTCTCTCCCAGGTGCTTGAACTTTTTGAGATCTGGTTTTAATAGTTTGTATTATTTTTAAAGTCGCCTCCGTAGCATAGCGGTCAGCGTGGTTAGCTGCCGCCCCGGAGGTCCTGGGTTCGATTCCCGGCTCTCTCAAGAAATTTGAAAAGTGGTATGTGGACTGGAACGGAGTCTACTCAGCCTCGGGTGGTCCAAATGAGCAGAAGGGGTTCGATTCCCACCTCAGCCATCCGTGGTTTCCCACTTCGTCTTCGGGCAAATGCCAGGATGGTGCCTCATGTAAGGTCATGGCCGCCTCCTTCCCTCTTCCTTGCCTATCCATCCTAACCTTCCATTCCCTTCCCTCATGAGGCCCCTGTTCGCTTTGCAGGTGAGGCCACCTGGGCGAGGTGCTAATCCCACCTCACCAGTTGTATCCACTCCAATTAGATGTTCCCAGCTCTAGGACACTGACTGAAAAATGGCGGTAGGGGTGAGTTCCCTCACTGAGTCCGTGAGAGCCACCACCCAGGAGGGTAAACTCCATAAAAATAAATATTTTTAAATAATTCATATAGTTGGCAGTTAAGAAATTTAATTATTACTTGTTGAAAATTATTAGAAACATTTAGAAAATTACTGTTTTACTTTTATCACATTATCACACCAACTTACAACTTCATCTTCTGTCTCTGTTTACAAATATTTAATACATTTGCTGATGAATTTCATAATGTGGCCGAAACCGGTACCGTACATTGAAAAACATAAATAGACTTAATAATGTAATTAACTAAAGGTATTCTTTCGTTGACTTTTAACAATATATGCCTAAGTCTATAATATGGTCACGTGCTGTATAATAAGTTGTAAAATACCAATAAAAATGCATATGTCTCTTGTCCACAGCTATGGAAGAAGCGTTCCGCCAGGATGGTGAGTCATACTTTATTTTAGTTAGCTTATAATTCAGATTTTTGCTTGAAAATAAAGACTATGTGGTGAATTGTGCATGAATTAACTGCTGACTTTCCAATCGTACAACACGTAGTTATATCCAATTATATATGAGGCAGGAAATAATGTAAGACTCTACACCTAACACCTTTCTAATCGGTGTCCCAAGTACTTTTATCAGGTGGAGGCTTATATTTCTCGTCTAATATAATGGAAGGGCCTGGTGCAAGAGGGGGGGGGGGGTAACTCCATTTTACTATATCTTTCAGGAGAGACATAAAACTGATGAACATATTTCATAAAGCTTGAATAGTTCTGACAGATATATTTTGAAGCGCTTAATTCGAGATGGAATGCATGGCTACAATTTAAAAGTTCAGACCGTTTGATGTCATTCATTCATATCGTATAGGCCATCTATGGACCGCGTCATTCCAACTGTCTCCTACAGGCTTTGATGTTTGCCCAGCACGCCCGCATTCGTTCTCGGTGGACTTCCTTCCGTTCCTGGGTTTAAATCTTTCCCGTTTTCAGTTCCCACAGGGGCTCACATCTAGTGGGACGTGGGTTGGCGACCACGGGGCCCCAGCTGAGTCCGGCATTGCTTCCACTTACTTGTGCAGGGCTCCTCTCTGTCTTTTTTCCTGTCGACCTCACTTGGTCAACTCTTGTGTTCTTGCGACACCAGCGGTATTAGGGTATCCGAGGCCTAGGGAGTCTCTTCCTTTCCCGCCTTAATTGGCCCTTGTCTCATTTTTTCTGATTCCCTCCTTCTGTGAGGGGTCAGCCTTCTTTTTCTTTTCATGTTATCTCCTTCCTTCTGCTTAAGGCCCTCAAGGAGGCCGGGTGTATGTAGCCCCACCACTTTTGGTGCACCCTAGATAATGCTACACCCTCAGGGGCTCACGGCTGGTGAGTTCGGGAGTTGGCGACCCCGAGGGATTCCTGAGCTGGGTCCGTTTTCCCCTTTTGTCCCTTACCTTTGGGGCGGACCCTCTCCTCTTTCACTTTCCTATCTGCCTTTCATGGCTCTCCTTCCTTCCAAGTCCCTCAATCCGCCTTCTTCGAGGGTTGAGGGCATTTCTTTTCCTCCTGTCCTTTATTTGCCTTATTCTCCTTTAGTTTTCCATTTCTTCTTGTAGTATGTAGGTTAGTAGTTAGTTTTAGTTTTAAGTTTGCATTTCATTTTCATCTTCACGATCACCCAAACCATCAGGGGCCGATAACCTAGATGTTAGGCCCCTTAAAACAACAATTATCATCATCATCATCGTTTTCAGCTTCCGTTTTTTATGGAAACCTTTGCAAGCTTGAAGTTTCTTTTGAGTGGTACGCGCTCCTGAATGTCAGTTGGTGTAATCCCCACTTCTTTCAGATAATTATCCAGTTCAATGAACCAGGCCCATTTTGTTTTCCTCTCCTGAAAGTAAGTTATGTTGCGGTTGGTCAGTCTCGCTGGGCTCATTCGTTTCACATGTCCATAAAATGTTATCCTTCTCTTCCGGATGACGTCACTTATTTTCTCCACATGAGTATATAGTTCATGGATATTGTTACGTGCCGCCCCTAGTGGCACTTACGTTAACTGGATTACGGTGGGCGGAAAGCACAATACCAATTACTGCTTTAAAGAAATATAATTTTATTGCAGCCCACAAACATACACAGTGCACACACATACACACACACTGAGTCTAACTTCAGAAAACACTACTGGTCACTATTAGTTTCCACATTTATGTTCTCTTTGTCTGTGAGGCGGTACAGTGTTCCAGCTTACACTCACACGTACAGTCTACACAGGTCCTCTACAGCCTTGTCCCTGCCACTACACTTACTTCCAGAGTCCTCTTGCTGCTCCTTGTGCGCTGTTGCTCGTCCCGTGTCGATCCCACGACCGCGACTTCCACGAAGCACCGCGACACCTCCAAGCACTAACAGTCCTGACTCAAAGTTGCATCCTGGCAGACAGGCTTACACTCTGTTACCGTAGACGTCCAGTAATAATCGCTGTACTGCTCCGTACGCACTCACTCGACAACACTTCAGTACACACTAGCAGTGACCAATACTGCCCAATACACTGCAATACACTCCCATACACACTGCCTCCTCGCCGCGGCTCGCTGATTTATATGGGATCAGTCCCTGGCCTGGACAACCTATTGCCGCATTTAGTCTGTTCTCGATGGTTCTAAGTCCAGACTTTTCACGTATATTCTGGCCCGCCCGCGATGACTCACAGATGTCCCGCTATTGTGTCTGCCGGCGGGAGGGGCCGGGAGGATGTGGTAACTTTCTCTCTCCGGCTGATGGTTCGGCCCAAGGCCAACGAGACAGCTGCTTTGGTCTGTCACACTGTCGCTCACCCGAAAGTCTCCTGCCGGTTCGCGGCGGTTCGTAACAATATGCTGTCTTCTGTATTCCCCATTGTCTATGATGGGACCCTATATCGTTATCAAAATGTTCCTTTCTTTGGCCTCCAGTTTTTCGACCAAACCGTTTTTGTTCATCGTGAGGCATTTAGATGCATACAAGACCTCCGGACGTATGACACTGCAGTAATGTTTTAGTTCTGCGTTGAAGGATATTGACCTTTTCTTATAGATGCCTTTAGTTAAATGGCAGGCCATTTCCAATTTGCTCATGCGCGATGTGAATGCTTCTTTATCTGATAAATTAGGTGTTAATATCATTTATATTAATATAAATTTAAAATGGAGTTACATCCCTCTTGCACCAAAATATTAAAAATAATCAAGAATATCTGAGAATGTCTCGTCATTTAAAACAGTAACGTGTAAGTCAATAAAGCGAATGTAGAATAAAGACTTTGCTCTTATAAAACAAACTACATCAAACAAAAAAGTCACCGTAATAAGTAGAATATATAAGTTGTGTTCAAAAAGAAACGAGCCGGAGGCTGGAATGCGCAAACCGGTGACGACATTGGCTAATCGTGGCGTGTGTAACGAGGTGTGGTTCCGACCAGAGCGTAGAAGATCACATCCCGTCGCTAGAGGGCACACGTGCACGTCACGTGACGATACAAAGCGAGCAGCAGCATGCATCAATCGTCCAACCAAGACCAAGACAGTAGGCCATTCGACATGCTTCCTGGTGTGGTTGAAGACTGTGGGACACCCATCGGGCACACACTTTCCGCAAGTGCAGTCGTTCCTTCATGATGGTGTGCACACTTCCGACGCTCAATCCGACCACGGCGGCTATGGCGTTCACTGTCACTCGGCGGTCCTTGGTAATGAGTGCATCAACCAGCTGGACGTTGTCATCGGTAATGCAGGGGGGTGCCCCAGACTGGGCATCATCGGATAACGACACCCGTCCTTCCCTGAAGCGCTTGTGCCACGCCTTGACCCTTGCAAGGGACATGCAGTGTTCGCCGTACACTTGTGACATTCGGCGATGAATGTCCGTTCCCCCTACTCCTTTCGCTGTCAGAAACCGAGCAACACATCTTTGCTCTTCGTTTGACGCCTCCATGTCACTGTTTGCAATGCGATTTGCAGCGTTGGACGATTGATGCATGCTGCTGCTCGCTTTTTACCGTCACGTGACGTGAACGCGTTTCCTCTAGCGACGGGCTGTGACCTTCCACGCTCTGGTCGGAACCACAGCTCGTTACAAACGCCACGATTAGCCGATGTCGTTACCGGTTTACACATTACAGCCTCTGGCTCGTTACTTTTTGAACGCACCTTATATAATTTAAGATTTGAAGACGCCATGGAAGGAACGGGGTAAGTCCATTTTTACCGAAACTGAGTTTATGGCGGATTCTGGTGGCCAGCCATCGCAACTACAGATCAGTTGAAATTACTTTCAAATAAAGCGGAATGTCACCGAGATACAGAGGTTGTTATTTTTAGTGGAAACGGTAAGAACATCCCATATCCTCTCACCTTTTCATAATTTAACTTAAGTTTTTATTTGTATTACATGTACCGGTACTTCATTTATAAGAAATAAATTTGGCAAAAATGTCTATATTGTTTACCCTCATTTGGGGTGTTTTAAGTATTTAAACTCGCTCTCCTGAAAAAAATACAGAATGTGACTTAACCCGTTTTTCCCGTGGAGTCTTCCTTTGTCTTCATATTCTGCAAGGGAATCAGTTGCCTAACTTGAGTACCACATGCCACCAATTTTTTTTTTTTTTTTTTTTTCGACTTAAGCCTACTGTGGACCGGATGGGACCTAAGGCTTTCTGGTCATTCTTTTTATGTGTAACATCTTTCCACTCGGTATCTGGATATTTTTGTGGCGCTCGGTAGCTGAACATGTTTGTGGGAGTGATTTTGGAAAAGGGACGGAAATGGATGGGACGGAAGTGCATGGGACGGAAACAATAAGCGCGCGTGGTGGCGGAGATCAGTACAACGATGTACTATAGGTAGTGTGGCTATGGGGAATGTATATCGCATACAGTTTAGTTCAAGGTTTGGTGACCCCATTTAAGATATTCCCACAATAAATCACCTTCAAGTTGTCGTTCTTTGGTGTGAAAATATTCATTTTATCATATTTGCTGAATAAAAATACGATTTATTAAATCTTCATACTTTTGCTGTATTCTTATTTAATGTAAGCACTCGATGTACTGTCGGCCATGTGGCTATGTGGAATCTATATCGCATCAACAAACACTCCAAACAATGTAGGAATTCAGTATATTAACGCCGACTACTAACAATAATTGAAACTTCGTTGGTCTAAACACATCACTGGGAGAAACACATTTAATATACTTTCCGCACACCTAATTTTTAATCGCGCCTATACTTGGCAGTGCGCTCTATCGGCAAAACGAGGCCATTTTCAATAACATCGCCGGCATGGGTTCACTAACTGGCCGGTATAGAGCGCAGCTCACATCAAGTAGGCAGTGGATTGCTTCCGCCACGGCAAATAACAATTATGATTCATTACAGTCAGGATTTGGCACTGGAGTTATACAAGTAGTTATTTCAATGACCAACAGAGTTCACTGTCAACAAGGGATTTGCGCTCCCGTGACATACATAGTAGGATAACATGTCACATGTTACACGTCATATGCGACTACCGTAAGGCTCGTATAATTTTTCTTCTTTTCTTCCGACAACCTCTTCATTCTTTCACTTCTAATCTTTCTCTACTCCTCTGTTATTACCAAATTTAGCCTGTGTTGTGGTGGTTTTTCTTTGAACGTCTTGATATTGTCAACTCGGCTTCGAAACGTTTTCCTATCGTGAATGACAAGTTCAGTTAATCCAATTTCAATGGCGTCCCTTTTGACCTCTTCTACCTATTTTGTAGTGGC
Source organism: Meconema thalassinum (assembly GCA_946902985.2). Classification (NCBI taxonomy): domain Eukaryota; kingdom Metazoa; phylum Arthropoda; class Insecta; order Orthoptera; family Tettigoniidae; genus Meconema; species Meconema thalassinum. Next base: position 183,549,250 of record OX336395.1, read on the forward strand.
TTTCAACCCTGTAATGTATTTAAAAATTTCTTTGTCAGCCGGTTCCCGTCCATTCTCATCAAATGCCCGAAACATTTTAACCTTCTTTTACGCATTGTGACCACAATGGTTTCGGTCTGCGTATACAGATCTTCATTTTTCCATTTTTTTTCATGTTCCGTCACACATGTCACCAATATAATCATGAATATTATTTTTGAGGGATTTAATAGCAGCTACATGTTGGACGTGCCTCTCTATTGCCCCAAATGCAAGAGGGAGTATATATTTAATCACATGTACAGTATTACTTTTAGTTTTTAGCGGATCTGCCTCATTCTTACACCAAAGATGCAACTAATTTTAATGCACAATTAGGTGCAATAAACAGCTTACCATGAATTTTGGAGTTATCCCCTTCTTGCAGCAAACCCTCCAATTCAGGGGCGTATTTACATATATTTTTCGTTTGGGGGCTGACTATCCTGAAAAATTGTAAGTATTCTCAGGGGATTGTCACCGCAAAATACCCAGAAATATCAGCCGATATCTTATAGCATAAAACTTTGTGTAATTATTTTAGATAAGAGTTAATAGAAAAATTCTAAGTTTATATAGCCTGCAATTAGTGGCAATACAAAAAAAGTGACAGTCAGTCTGAAAGACTAGACTTTGTATCATTTAAAATGCTACAAATGCTGAAAAATGCTAGAAAGGCTCGAGGCTTCTCGCTTCGCTCGAACCCAAAGTCACTTGACATGTTAGAAAATTATCTGCATAATACATATCTTGCTTATCTTGTTTCAAATCACTCGCGAACCGTAAGTGCAAACCAAGGGCTAAGCAAGGTCAAGCGCGCGGGATGCCGTCACGCTCACCAGAGCACGCGTGGACGTGCCCCTTCCATCCAGTCTAAAAACACTTTAAGTAGGCGATGTATTGAAGATAGAGATATGCACTCGCGGACTTTTTTGTAGAACTTTTCATGCTGACCAATTCTTACACTCATGGTATATTGATATTTTTAACAGTTTGCCCAGCGTAAGCTTAAGAAGCGCACGGACGCCAAGTTTGTTTTCGACTTTTTCACTGAAATCGTTACTGCTTGGCTTCCTTTGATCATAGATAAATTGTTTTATACGGGATCTTTCCTCGAGATATCCTTTATAGAATGGTGAAAACCGCATCAAAATCCATCCAGTGGTTCTCGAGATTACCCGTGACATCCAAGAATCGGGGATGTTTGTCTTATACTAACGAAGTAGAGATTGTCGGGGAACACATGCACCAAGCAGTACTATGACGTCACACACCTCAGTGCATCTGGGTACATTTCGTCCCGTCACCGTAACGTAACGCCAGACCCCAGCGTAACGACGAAGTCGACAAGATCATTTAAAATATAAAAGTTGTAAAATATATCACAAAATAAAATTTTATACTTAATGAATTTTCTATTATGGCCTATGGATTATGAATGGCAAATGTCTAAATATATGTCAATTTATTAAGCAGAAAGGAATGGATTGGCATGAATCTTAAATTTTAAGGGAAGTAGGCTCTTAGTTCGTCACGGAACTTCTTGTTATTGTGTTTTTTTCGGGCGGGCTGAAGCCCCTCAGCTACCCCCTTTATACGCCCCTGCTTCAATTGGGTATAATACTTTCTGGTCAACTAAAAGTTAATTTTTGAAATATAACGCCTAAGAACATTTATTCAAATTTTTGAATAACTATTCAATCGTTGGTACAGAGGTGAGCACATTTTTAGACTCAGTGCTAGTTTTCCTACATTTCAGCTATATTTTTCCTGATTTAATGAAATGGAAATGTTTTGCAAGGGGCTGAAATTATTTCGAATGTTTAACCAATAGTCATAATTATATTTTCGTTTGAGAAACTGATAGTAAAATTAATTTATAGAATTTTCACTAACGAGGGAAGTATTCCAGCTCGAACGACGAAATCCAACTGGAAGTGGGTTTAAAGTATACATTTTTAGCCTATTTTCAATTTTGAAAAAAAAATAGGCTTATGAGATCATCTTTTGTCCCTGTGTCTGTGTGTGCGTGTGTGTGTGTGAGGTGTGTGTGTATGTGTGTCCCCTAATAACTTCTAAACGGCTGTAGTGATTTCAATGAAACTCGGTAAGTTCATAGCACTATTTCGGGCGACCCCGACCGTGCACTTGAAATTTTGTTACGTCTCACCAATCCAACATGGCAGCTGTGCGGAATATTTCACCAGCATTCAATATCTCCGTAACTATTCACGATATCAACCTGGATTTTTTACGGTGATAAAGGGAACTACAAGAAGTTCACCTAAGTGACTTTTGAAAAACTCGTAACTACAAAACCAACATGGCGGCCACGCGAATTTGAACTTTTAAATAGACGTTTCTCGCGATTTAACCAACCAAACGCAATAAAACTTGGTACAGTATATGTTTATACACATTGTAATGCAACGACATCTAACTTGGTTCAATTGTTTACATAACCACAAGATGGCGGATGTGCGAAATATTTCACCGGCATTCTATATACCTGAAACTATTAGCGGTATCACCCTGAAATTTTGTACGGAGATAAAGGGCACTACTGGAAGTTCATCTATAAAACTTTCAAAAACCGGTTAACTACAAAACGAACATGGCGGCCAAGCGAATTTGAAAATTTTAAATAGACCTTTCTCGCGATTTAATGTTCCAAACGCAATGAAATCTGGTACAGGAAATGTTTATACACATTGTAATACACTGGTATCTAATTTAGTTCAATGGTTTACATAACCTCAAGATGGCGGCTTTGCGAATTCTAAAATTAAGTTTTTATTTCTTGTGTCGTAATCATGCGATCGATTTGAAAGTTTGAATAATGAACCTACGCAATAATTTTCCTTTAATGGTACGTGACTCAATGGCCTATACATTTAACAATCCAACATGGCGACCATCCGAAATATTTAGAAGGCTCTGAATATCTATGAATCTATTATAGCAATCAAACTGAAATTTTATATGTTGATAGAGGCAATTAACATAAGTAGGATATATGAAAATAGGCTGTATAGTTCTTCACGGAACTACTTGTTGAATATCTATTCAATCGTTGGTACAGAGGTGAGCACATTATTAGACTCAGTGCTAGTTTTCCTACATTCAGCTATACTTTTCTTGATTTAATGAAATGAAAATGTTTTGCAAGGGGCTGAAATTATTTCGAATGTTTAACCAATAGACTTAATCAGTGCTTGATTGTTCTAAAGACGATATTTTTACGCTTTTCTGAACATCTTTAAAAATTAATCAGTGGACAAAATAGCAATCTAATTTTGATTGCAATTTTAAATTAAATTGAGACTGCTGTAGCAACATTTTTCTTACCATAGCCGTTGGCCGTTTAATGTAAGCCAACTGGGCTACCATTCAAACAATGTACTGTACATTATTTGTATTTAATTTTTACGTAATTTAAAAAATTAAATACATTCGGTTTGAAAATACACACATGTTTACCAACAATCTCTCATTTCTTGTTTTATAATTTTGTCTTTACAGTTTACTGAAATAATTATTTATTATAAAACGTACTGTACTTAAACATGTTTTACTTCACAGTTTATAAAATATTTACCAAAGTTTAGAAAGGTTTTCGTTTCTGTTAGTATCCAGGGCGGAGTGCCGTCCTCGAAGTAGCCAAGATGCCACGTTCTTTGAAGTACAGTCCAGTCAAAGACCAAGTTAACCTTGACTTACAACTAACGTTCCACTGTTCTAAAAAATATGTTATATACTCGACTTTTCCCCCGATCAGATATTTCGGTACGGCGTACCGTCACAAATCTAGCCCTGGACTTAATTATATTTTCGTTTGAGAAACTGATAGTAAAATGAATTTATAGAATTTTCACTAACGAGGGAAGTATTCCAGCTCGAACGACGAAAACCAACTGAAAGTGGGTTTAAAGTATACATTTGTACCTATGTCAATAGCTATCAATGCCATTCATCTGTAAAAGTACGTGTTCGGTCGCCAGCGCCATCTGAGTATGTGATAATGTGATCACCATGGCATTTGAGTTTGGACTATCGCAATGCGGGAACATCGTAAATAATTGAGTATGTGTACGTGTTGCCCTTGTTAAGGGTGCGTACTGTTCCATTCCGCTGATTTGTAATCACTTCATTGCAACTCCACATTTACACTTCGACGTCGAATGGAGGACAACACAGTATCTTCTACTGTGGGAAATATGACTATGTCAACACGGTACTGCATGTGTTAAGATTTCATGTTGCACGCAAGTGTTCAACCTTTTGCCAGATGATATTGCACTACATCTGTTTCTTGTTAATATAATGGTCCGAATTGCCCGTTGCACGGTAGTTTCTGCTGAGAATTATGTTTCTGCAATCTTTTTGTATTGTTACCACATATATGCTAAGTTCTAACCAATTGCTAGGAATGAATTTTCCCTAATATAATGGTCCGAATTGCCTGTTGCACGGTAGTTTCTGCTGAGAATTGTGTTTCTGAAATCTTTGGACGCCGTAATTCCAAACTTTGATTGTACACTAATGCGGGGTTTTACAGATAAATGCCCGTGATGGGTAGTAGAACAGACATACACACATCAAAAAATGTTTTGCATCACCTCGGTTCCCAGATCTCCGGCATATAGACGTTGACTGTGTATATTGTATCCAAGATACAGTCCCTTTGACTGTTCATAGATGTCACTAAAACTGCTCAAAGATGTAAACAACCATGCATGAGCAGGGCCTATTAGACGGAGGGGGTACGACAGCCGATCAGTTCCAGTCATTCCACCAGGACGAAGGTACGCTGCTCATGTTGTCTGTAGTTCTACCATGCCTAGAAGGTCAATACCGCAGTTCGATCGCGTCCGCATTGTTACTTTGTGTCAAGAAGGGCTCTCAACAAGGGAAGTTTCCAGGCGTCTCAGAGTGAACCAAAGCGATGTTGTTCGGACATGGAGGAGGTACAGAGATACAGGAACTGTCGATGACAGGCCTCGCTCAGGCCGCCCAAGGGCTACTACTGTAGTGGATGACCGCTACTTACGGATTGCCGCTCGGAGGAACCCTGACAGCAATGCCACCATGTTGAATAATGCGTTTCGTTCAGCCACAGGACGTCGTGTTTCAACTCAAACTGTGCGCAATAGGCTGCATGATGCGCAACTTCACTCCCGACGTCCATGGCGAGGTCCAGCTTTGCAACCCCGACACCATGCAGCGCGGTACAGATGGGCCCAACAACATGCTGAATGGACCCCACGGAATTGGCATCACGTTCTCTTCACCGATGAGTGTCGCATATGCCTTCAACCAGACAATCGTCGGAGACGTGTTTGGAGGCACCCTGGTCAGGCTGAACGTCTTAGACACACTGTCCAGCGAGTGCAGCAAGGTGGTGGTTCCCTGATGTTTTGGGGTGGCATTATGTGGGGCCGACGTACGCCACTGGTGGTCATGGAAGGCTCCGAAACGGCTTTACGATACCTGAATTACATCCTCCGACCCATAGTGCAACCATATCGGCAGAATATTGGAGAGGCATTTGTCTTCATGGACGACAATTCTCGACCTCATCGTGCACATCTTGTGAATGCGTTCCTTCAAGATAACGACATCGCTCGACTACAGTGGCCAGCATGTTCGCCAGACATGAACCCTATCGAACATGCCTGGGATATGTTGAAAAGGGCTGTTTATGGACGTCTTGACCCACCAACCACTCTGAGAGATTTACGCCGAATTGTCGTTGAGGAGTGGGACAATTTGGACCAACAGTGTATTGATGAACTTGTGGATAGTATGCCACGGAGAATACAGGCATGCATCAATGCAAGAGGACGTGCTACTGGGTATTAGAGGTAGTGGTGTGTACTGCAATCTGGACCACAAATGCTGAAAGTCTAGCTGTATGATGGTACAACATGCAATGTGTGGGTCTCATGAGCAATAAAACGAGCTGAAATGTTGTTTGTGTTGATCTCTATTCCCTTTGTATTTAACGGTTCCGGAACTCTTGGAACCGAGGTGATGCAAAACTTTTTTTGATGTGTGTATCTTCGTATGTTGAGCGCACTGCCAGTCGGTTTTAGCCGTTCGAGCTTGGGTACTTCCCTCGTAAGAGAGGAGCCTTGCTAATACAAACTGTGACATGTTTTGTATTGATAATTGTATTCTAGTCTTCGTGTATATTTAGAGCAGAGAGAATCAAAATCATTTTTACTGATGAGCCGCTCTTGAATTACCGTAATCAAAGATTCATGAACCTTGAATTGAAGCCACCTGATTTAGAGAGTACATCCCAAAGTCAATGAAGAAAAAGCAAAAACAGTCTCACTCAGGTGCCCCTCAGAATCCCCAATTTCAAAAGTTTACAGACATAAATCCTTATGGGAAATGTTGTAAGTCCCTAGGGGAGAAACCATTACTAATTAGACCAATAAAATATGTAACCAATCGGTCAATAAAATTATCTTTAATAAAATGTTGTGATTGATTTGAATTTTCCGATACCATGTCAACCAGTAAATTGTGCACTGAAAGAAGTTCATTTTCCGTATTGACAGATTCACTATATAATAAAAGAGAAACTTAGTCCGGTGGCTTTACGCCATATATTCAGCCAATTGTGCAAATCGAGGAAAAAGCGATTTTATATTTATGTTACACTAAGGGGTCCATAAGGAACGTTTTCAGCCTCGGAGGCATTCTGTACACCCCCTAGTTAATTTTTTACAGACCCCCAAACATGTGATGGGGCGCGTACCCTTATGTTATGGGTTAAAAATGCCTAATTATTTCTTTCTGGGCAAAATTTATAAAATTAGTAACATTTCCGATGTTTCGGAGGGCAAGGAATTCTTTTTGGGGTCATTTTTCTTGTCGGGGATAAGAGGGCAGCGCTACAGAGGGAGGGGTCCAAAACCCATAAAACTTGGTTGATGCATATCATTTTCAAGGTATTTTGGGGCGTATAATTCATTTCTGGGTTAGCTTTTGTTCTAGGGGGTAAGGGATGGGGGCAGTGAATCGTTGGGGGCGAAACTACTGGAGCGGTCCACACAATGATAGCAAACTGGTGCTTATAACGATTCATTTCCAAGGTTTTCGGGGGTGTGAAATTCATTTCTGGGGTATGTTTTGTTCTAGGAGGTACGGTTGGGGGCTGTCAATATTGGGGGCGGTGCTACAGGGGCGGGGGATCAAAAACCGTAAAACTTGATTGATGCATATCATTTTGAAGGTATTTTGGAGCGCAGAATTCATTTTTAGCCTACTTCCGATTTTTGCAAAATTTAAAGTAGACTTATGACATCAACACAGGGCGAAAAATTGTGTGTCTGTCTGTGTGTGTGTGTGTCTGTGAGGCTGTGTGTCTGTGAGTGTGTGTACTCTGAATGTCTGCCCCCCCCCCTATCAATTCGAACACGGTGAACCTAAATTGAACGAAATTTGGTACAGAGGTAGCCCTAGCAAAGGGCACCTCAGTGTCATGTTTTATATCGCCGACATCTTGACGGAAACGTAATGGTGGCCACCCAAATGATAAAAGCTTAAATCAAATTACGACCAACCTAATCATCGGATATCTATCGGTTATTGCAACATTATATCTTTATATATGTGGACTATTTTGACCAAAATACAAGGTCATCAGCCCAATAATTTGCGGATGGCGGCCATGTATGTGTGCAAACGGATTCCCCATCTATTCAAACACGGTGAATCCGAATTGTACGAAATTTGGTACAGAGGTAGCAATAGCAAAGGGCACCTCAGTGTCATGATTTATATTGCCGCCATCTTGACGAAAACGTAATGGCGGCCACCCAAATGTTAAAAGCTTAAATCAAATTTCGACCAACCTAATTATCTGATCCCTACCAAATTTTCCAACAACATACCTTTATGTGAAAAGCGTTCTTTGACCAAGCTACAAGGACGTCAGTTCAATAGTTTGCATATGGCGGCCATATATGTGTGCAAATCGATTCCCCCTATCAATTCAAACACGGTAAAACCGAATTGAACGAAATTAGGTACGGAGGTAGCATTAGCAAAGGGCACCTCAGGGTCATGTTTATATTGCCGCCATCTTGACGGAAACGGAATGGTGGCCACCCAAATGTTAAAAGCTTAATTCAAATTATGTACAAACTAATTATTTGATCTCTACCAAATTTTGCAACCACATACCTTTTTCTGGGAAGCATCTTTTGACTGAACATGTCATCAGCCCAATAGTTTGCAGATAGCTGCCATTTATGTGTGCAAATCGATTCACCATATCAATTTAAACACGGTGAACCCAAATTGAATGAAATTTTGTACAGAGGTAGCACTTTTTTCATTTTTATTATCCGTATAACACGTAGTATTTCCACAAGCTACTACAACCAACATTCAATATTATACTCCTTGAAAAGGACAACGATTTATAACAATACCCATGCATTTAGGAGAAAGTAGGCTATATGTTCTTTAAAGAACATCTTGTTGGGTTTGGTTTTGTTATAGGAGGTATGGGGTGGGGCCTGTGAATCCCCGGGGGCGGAACTACAGGGGCGGTGCAGACAATGACAGCAAACATCTGCTTATAACCACTCATTTCCAAAGTTTACAGGGGTGTAGAATTCATTTCCGAGGTCATTTTGTATTTAGGTGATCGAGAGCGGTGGTTTAAAGGATTCTAGTAGGATATAAAGGCCGAAGCTGGCGCAGGGGCTTATGGACAAGATGGCCGCCACGCGCAACCAGCCCAATGTTATTCTTATGGAGGGGTCAGTCAGAGCTGGCGCAGTGGCTAATGGGCAAGATGGCCGCCACGTCCTGAGACCGTGCATGACGTCACAGAGAGAGGTCGGACGTGTACTTGCTAAATGGAATATGTATTATTATTATTATTATTATTATTATTATTATTATTATTATTATTATTATTATTATTATTATAGTTTATTGTTTGACAACATTATCACGGCAAATACCGGCTACATTTTCTGTTACAGCCTGGTTCGGCCTTAGCAAGGAACCATCTGTACTGAGATAATTTCTATTACATTGTTCAGAGACTTCACATCCTTGTCGTGCCCGCAGTCTTCACGAGTCTCCTTCATTTGTAGGATGAGCTATGTTCCCATCTGGATCATCGAGCTTTGCTGAGTATTCGGCCAGGGCATTGTCACCAAGGAACTTCCTAACAATATGGCATGTGTTTAACAGAACTGCCTTCTGAAGTTCAATATATATCTGCGGGTGCAGATTCAATATTGATAGACTACTGTGGAGAGTTTTCGGTATAACACCAGTACATGATACAATTATTGGGATGGTAGTCACCGAATCAAGTTTCCACATCTGCTTTATCTCAATTGCCAGCCCTGTGTACTTAGATATTTTAGTAGCAGCTGTTGTTTGGATGTTTTGAGTGTTGGGACATGCGATTATTATTATTATTATTATTATTATTATTATTATTATTATTAATAATATTATTATTATTACTAGGTAATTATTGATTGATCGTGTACAATCAAGACCAGCCTTATATTGTCCACCTCTTGGTGTAGTGATAAGCATTCTTGGCGGTCATTCCTGAGGTTCGAATCCCGGCTCTGGCAAGAAATTTAATTTCTAGTATCAGGAGTGGAACGGGGTACACTCAGCCTGATTTTAGATTTTACATTTTACATTTTCCGAAAAGAGTTAACTACAAGGTCACATACCTAACCTCACCAAACCTAACTTTACCAAACCTAACTTAAGCTAATCCAAAGGCTAATGCACATACAGGAAGTATATAAGGGCACATGCAACTATCCTTATGCTAGTCTTATAGGCTACTGTACAAGATGATCACTACCCCAACCGGGTATTTCTTTTTTCAATTTGTTGTTTACACATTTTTCAATTTTCCAATTTCCCATTTTCAGTTTTTTTTAATGTCAGTTTTAAGTTATTCTATTTCATAATATGGAAACTGGAATTTGCATTTTGTTGTTTACACATTTGTCAATTTTCCAATTTCCCTTTTTCAGTATTTTAAAAATGTCAGTTTTTAGTTTTTCAATTTCATAATATGGAAACATGGATTTTTGCATTTTGTTGTTTACACATTTATCAATTTCACAATTTCCTATTTACAGTTTTTAAAATGTCAGTTTAAAGTTTTTCAATTTTATGATATATTTATTTATCGTAAGGCGTATACATGAGCTACAGATCTATATTTACACTATTTACATAGTTAATCGCTTATTGCCTCCGTGGCTTAGGCGGCAGCACGCCGGCCTCTCACCGCTGGGTCCGTGGTTCAAATCCCGGTCACTCCATGTGAGATTTGTGCTGGACAAAACGGAGGCAGACAGGTTTTTCTCCGGGTACTCCGGTTTTCCCTGTCAAAATTTCATTCCAGCAACACTCTCCACTATCATTTCATTTCATCTGTCATTCATTTAATCATTGCCCCAGAGGAGTGCGTCAGGCCTCGGCAGCCGGCACAGTCCATATCCTCGCCGCTAGATGGGGGCTTCATTCATTCCATTCCTGACCCGGTCGGAGACTGGAAGCAGACTGTGGATTTTCATTTTTTCACATAGTTAATCGCTTGTGGCGTCCCCAGGAAAAATTCTCTTCTATCTCCGTCGAAACGGCTCAGAGGGCATTCTTGGGTGATGTGCTTCACAGTTTGCCTCTCAGCACCACAGTCGCAACAAGATGATGACTTTTTCCTCCATTTGTATAGCAGATCTGCACACACACCATGGTTAGTTCGGATCCAGTTTAGCTTGGACCATACTTTCCGAGGTTGTTCAAAGCCAGGTACCTTCTGTGAGATGCATGGCATTTCCAAAGACTCTGCTGGGGCGAATTGTCTCCATTCATTAGACCATTTCTCAGTAAGGTTGAAATTACTCATTGCCAGGTTCTCCGCAGTGCAGATGGGTGGATGTCTTGACTTCAGTCTATGTATATGTAGGTGGTGGATATCCTCATGAATGGGCAGTCTTTGATTAATCTGGATCTTCTTGTATACATTCATCAAAGCATTGCATCTGCGGAGGTGGGGTGGGGGAATATGGCTTAATACAGGCAGCCACTGAATAGGAGTTGATCTGATCGTGCCTGTGATCATTCTCATTGTGTCATTTAATTTAACATCTATTCTCTTCACATGAGGGCTGTTTATCCAGACAGGGGCACAATACTCTGCAGTAGAGTAAACCAGGCCAAGAGCTGAGCAACGTAAAGTAGTTGCACTTGCACCCCAAGTAGTACCACATAGTTTTCGAATGATGTTGTTGCGTGTCTGAATCTTGGCAGCACTCTTTCTCAAGTGTTCTTGGAACGACAGCGTTCTATCGAGTGTAACACCCAGATATTTGGGGTGTCTATTGTGGCGGAGAAGGGTGTTATCGAAGTATACCTTGAGATCCCTTAATGCCATTCGATTGTTCAGATGAAAACAAGAAACTTCTGTTTTACTCATGCTTGGTTGGAGTCTCCATTTTAGGAAGTACTTTCCTAAAACAGCGAGATCTTTTGTCAGCGTCTCCTCTATCTCCTCGAAGCATAGGTCGTTAGTGGCAAGTGCCCAATCATCTGCATAACCAAATTTCCTGGATTTTGTGGGGGGTATATCTGAAATATATAAATTGAACAGAAGTGGGGCAAGCACTGATCCTTGTGCAAGTCCATTGTTTAGTTTGCTGGATCTGCTGATTTCATTTCCCATGACTACGCGAAATGTTCTGTCACTCAGCATGTTGTTTATAAGGTGAGCCAGACTCCTGCATGGAATCACTTTAAGGAGTTTACTGATAATGCATTCTCTCCACATTGTGTCGTAAGCTGCCTTTAGGTCTACAAATGCTACCGAAGTCTTTAGTCTTTGTTGGAATCCTGCTTCGATGAAGGTAGTTAATGACAGGACTTGATCGGCACAACTTCTTTGTGGTCTGAATCCTGCTTGTTCAATAGGGATCGTTTCGAACACTTTTGTAGCAATTCTATTCAAGATTAGTCTTTCTAGTAGTTTATAGCATGCACTGAGCAATGCTATTGGTCTATAGCTCTCTGGTGTTTCACTAGGCTTTCCTGGTTTTAGGATTGCAATGACTTTACTCATTTTAAATAAGCGAGGTAGGTTGCCTGTTCGAAGAATGTAAGTTAGAAACCTAGATAACCATAGTTTCATATTTTCTCCACTATTAATCAGAAACTCGGGGTGAATCCCATCAAATCCCGGTGCTTTACCAGATTTCATATCTTCTAAAGCTGCATCGATATCGTGCACACTAAATGGTCTAGTATATTCTGAATGAAGGGGGCTTGTGGCCTTGAGACTGGTTAATTGCTTTTTGATATTTCTTGTATGATTTCTGTCTCTCGGTGTCCTAGACAAAGCAACTATATGAGCAGCAATTTGGTTTGGAGTAACTGCAGGATTTTTACGAACAATGGGGGTGGCCCCACCAAGCTTCCGTAACAATGACCATGCCTTTCTGCTCGATTCTCTGAAATTCATAGATGTTACAGTTTCCATCCTTCTTTCTCTTCGGGCATTATCAAGATTATGAAGCAATTCATCCCCGATTTCTTGTTCGCCACTGGAAAGGAACTCTTGGTATAGCTTTTCATTGTCATCAGTCCATCCAGGAATGTATTCCTTTCTGTAACCTCTAGGAATGTGTCTTTTTGCTGTGGCAATTACAGCACCCACAAATCTCTCATAGTTGTTGCTTGTTGGCGGTATCCATCTGACACATTTATCAAGGTCACTCGAGAACGCTTTCCAGTCTGCTTTCCTGAAGTTCCATCGTGGGCGAGGATAAGAAATTACCAGAGGTATCTGCATTCCAACCTCAAGACGCACAGGTCGATGTTGACTTGTAGTACTTGAAGTACTTTCCGTGAAGTAAACAGAGGTTGTTTATTTTGATCACTGGAAACAAAACATAGGTCTGGGTTGAACTCCTTTTTCCATGTGGCAGATCTAAATGTACCTCTATCTTTTGCATCAAATATAAGATGAATGTCATGTTCCTCGACCCAATTCATGAGAGTGTCTCCATTAGAATCGGTGGCACTATAATTCCATTCTACATGGTGACTGTTGAAATCTCCCACATAGATGGCTGGATGGTTTTGTACCTGAATCATATGGGAGGGCCACGGAGAAAGTGGAGGCTTGTAGATGTTTGTAATGATGAAATCTCCAACTTTGATGACAACAGTGTGAATGTCATATTTAGAGCTAGATGTGAGCAATGAAGCATTTTCAATGGTGCTGCGAACATATGTAGCAGTGCCATATGCATGGTGGTATGTAGCACCTACGATATCATATCCTGATATTTGCCCTCTGGTTTGTAATTGATGTTCGTCCACCACATGTGTTTCCTGAATAGCAACCACATCGATGTTTTCATCTCGTAGGATTTTTGACAAGTAGTGGCATTTGGATTTACTTATGCCTTCTATATTTAGATGAAGAACTTTAAGCGTAGGCCCGAAGGTCTTTGCCTGTTGGTTCTGAAAAGAACCATTTGAATGATTTTTCATTTTCATGTACAATAGCCAGGAGATCGCTAAGATAGTCTGGCAGCCTGATCACTGTTGCTCGTTTAGCACCACCCAGCGAGCACGTGTAGGGTAATTTCAGGTTAAGGCCTACGGACGTGAGCAACATGGATTTTCCAATTTGTTGTTTACACATTTGTCAATTTACCAAATTCCCATTTACAGTTTTTAAAATTTCAGTTTAATGTTTTTTCTATTTTTAACAATATGGAAACATGAATTTTCCAATTTGTGTTTTACATGTTCATTTTGCATTAGGAGTGGGGAGAGGTGGGTAGTAATTAGAAATGTACAAGCAGTGTCCATACAATATTTTTATTTTAAATACAAGTACATTATTTACACATAATAAATTATATATATATTCTTTTTTATTTTGATTTCTATTTTTTTTATTATGAATAACATTTTTTATTTATGTTTTTCTTTATTTTTGTAGTGCTATTGCTTTATTTCCTAAATTGTTTTGTTTTATGTATTTTCTAGTTGCAAGCAAAAGATTTTGATATTCATAACTTAACTCTTTAAGCATGGTTAATGATTGAGTAATGACCATAGGCAAGTGTACCTATACCATCAGCATCAATCACTCTTTTATCATCACCAGGACACAAAGCAATGTTGTTTAGTCTTATAGATGATTAGTCATGTTGTTTAGAAGCGATAATGTTCATGGGTACTCTTTTTACATTGTGGTTCATGACACGATCCTTATAATCTTGAAAGCTTATACAATTTTTGACAACACCTCTGTTAATACCTTTAATCTTTTGGATTTTTTTTACCATTTATGTCTAAAGCGTACATTTTAGCTCTAAGTCCAACAAATGCTTTTATAATTTGTCCACAAGCCTCATCTTTAAATTTCCCCAACGTTTTCTTGTTTGATGTAGAGTAACATATGTGATTAGTAGGATAATCTGATGTGTCCAGGTGTTCTAGGAAATCCAACTTGTCTTGATATACATCTTGGGTGTTAACTAAATAAATGAACGAGTCAGTATCCATATACAAGAGTTTAAGATTGTTCATTTCTTAACAGGGTAGCAGGACATCAAAGTTGTGGGAATACATGAGAGATTTTGAAATATCCAGTATACACATTCCAATATATAGGCTTATTGAATACAATGTTACGTTTAGCCATGTGGAAAGCAGCTAGGTTAGGACCATAAATTGTTCTGTCAATAAATGTCGGCTTTGCTATTAGCTTTTCTGCCTTTTTGCTGTCAGTCACAAGACGTATGTCTATTCTTTTACGGATATTTTCCATTGTTTTTCCAAAAATGGCATTGTTGAATAATTTGTACAGATTTTTCTCAAAATCATTTTGGCTTGTTTTCGAAAGTTGTTATTAAAATCAACGTAGGCCTTTAGCCAAGGTCATTGCTTAAACTTTAACACTTGATGAATTTTTATCAATTTTATTCCATGATCTAAAGCCTGTTTTAATGCCTTGTAGTGAACAACATATCGCCTTCGATTTCCATGATGAGGAATTAGTTTTTTCAGAGACGAATCCTTAGGTTGTGTACACTCTGCCAGGTGAGGTGAATCGTTGTGTAGATCATGAAGGACAGATGGGTAATCAACATCAACGTCTAGAATGTATCCCACACGATCGTCTTCCTTTAGTTTTTCTAGATCAACAGTATTTGGAGAAACCCACTGAAATCCACCATAAGGAAGAGAGTGACACATAGCCCACCCGTATTGGTTGTTGGCATCATCATAGGTAATAAACGACGATGGTTTATCAGAATCATAGGTTTCGAAGTATTTATTGTTAGCTTCAGCATACCGATGAGACACCTGGCATATGCCTCCACGTATTCCAGACTCGATTAGAAGAATCTGATCGTAATCCTGTAGCAATTCCAATTCAATGCCCGTGTAAAGGAGCATTGCCTCGAAACTTAAACCAGGCGAAGTAAAGAAGTGTGCAGCATCCACTCGGTGTGTTTCTAGTGTTTTGTTTCTAAACGTTTCAAACTGTCTGAAAGAAGGAGTACATCTGAAGTTAGGTAGACGTCACTATATTCCCCTAGAGTTCTTTTGTTGAACTGATTCCACACATTTTTGGCATGTTCATAGTCTTCTTGACTAACATCTTCATGACTTAATTTGTTAAAGAATGCCTCTTTTGGAGGTAAACACGTTTCACTTAACTTTTCCCATGAGCCAATGTAGTCATAACAAAATACCCCTTTACGAGTCATGAGCATTGCATTTTCTTTTCCAAAGTACTTGTCTGTTTCGGGGAATAATGTTAAGTAGGAAACTAAGTTTTCCAAACTACTTGGCATTAACCGAAACGTGTCCACAAATCGAAGCTTAACATTTCCCACATATTTGGTGAAGGAAATGTACTTTCCTTTGGAGTTAGCGATAACATCCACTCTCTCAGTAGTACATCCAAATTGCTTTACAATGAAATTTGCGTCGTAGCCACTCATATTATGTAGAAATACAGGAACGGGGTTACGTGATTTATACCCAAATTACAGTTATTGTGAGCACTTCCACGGTATTCCCCTGTAATATGGCAATGTTCTCTAACTTTCCAGTCCTCTTTGGTAAATGGTTTTTCACACAAATAACAGGTTTCAGAACATTGGAACTCTGCTTCTTGATCCTGAGTGAAGGCCTTTGGAACATTTAAGCTGTAAAGGCGATCAATTTCATTAGCTATTGTGATCAAACAGTCCATAAACTTTTCTGCAGCGTCAGGTCCACGATAAATAACAGGTTGGCTAGCAAGGTTTGCTTTTTTGTGTTCCACAGCAGGTGAGGGTTTAACGTGTATACCAAAGCTCATAGGAACATGACTCTGGTATGGCACTGTATAACTTGCTTCAGGATTGGGTAGACATGTTTGATAGGGTAACAGTATACTTTCAAAACCAGCATAGATAACGTAAGGTATTCTCAGCATTTTTCAACACTTAAGAATTTGACAATGGGGTTTTTAATAGGCATTTCAACCTTAGCAATGTCATGCTGGACACACAAAACTCTATGCTCTTTCAATTTTTCCACTCCTTGTTGACCATATCAATTATCGAAGTGAGTAAAACACCGTTTACACGTATATATCTATTGTCCATGGTGAGTAATCTGATGTCCTACTAGTTTATCAAAATCTTTGATAAAAACGTAGTAGTTCTGACCAGATGAAGAACTTAGCAGAAGGAGGTCGCGATGGTCTTGCAGCTCTTGATCCACAACCTTTAGAGGGAACAATTTGTTGGCTTGTTCCAATCCAAATACATTAATGGATATATCGTTAGCTTTTTCAAATTTGGGAATGTCAGCTAGCGATGTAGGAAACGATATTGCAGAAAAATCATACTTGTTGTCCGGGTCCTTGTATTAACTAATGCGTTGAGCGTCCTTTTTAACCAGTTTTGATAAAATGGCATACATAAAACACTTTTCATCTTACGATTTTTTAGGATTAATGCCGGCTTTTCATGCTTTTATAGCTGCTGGTAATGGAATAAATGTGCTACCACGCAAGGGATTGTATTTACTTATTTTCAATCCTACTCCTTCCACTGCTAACAAAGCCCAATTACTGCCTTTTAGCTCAGATTCCTCCACTTCCGCAGTTAACTTTTTAAATTGTGTTTCCAAGAAACTACTCAAGTCTGTTTCCAAAAATAGGGCCTGTTTCGTGTTTTAAAATCACGATCTGTAATTTCACTGGTAGATGTATGAATGAATCTACATGCAGCCACAAGATTAACTTTTATCGACTTACGCATTGCTAGTTCTTTCTGCATAGGTTGTATTATTTGCTGTTTGGACTCATAAAGGTATGAATTTAAATCCTTACACGAATCACAACGTATGAAATAGGATTTAAGTCGACCTTCAAAAGATGTTTCATATTCAATAAGTCCATTTTTGTCAGGGACCAATGACAGTAGGTAATGTTTTCTAGGCTCCGCTTTATGTCTTTTAGCTGCCGACACAACATTACAACATTCTCATGCCGACGTCCATTGTAGGCATTTTTGAATTTATTGCCACACGTTTTACACTCATGAAATTCCCCACACGAAACTTCATGACGCTTCCTATGATAGTCTCGAAGAAAAGTTTTTCCACACTCTTTGCACATATAGCTAGGAATGGGTTCTTCCATCATGAATGTTGATTTCTACAAACAGCTGCTTACTGCGTATCACAGGGCTAGAGGTTGGTCGGTGAGACGGTCTTCCACGACGTGAACACCGTGAGAGGTAGTAGTAAACTGGTGATATTCTTGTTAAGGGTCCACTAATATACCCCTAGTCTAGACCAACAGCTCTTCACAGCGTATGACAAGGCTGTAGACTGGACAGTGAGACGGTCTTTCACAATGTGAACACTGTAACAAGAAGTGGTCAACTGATTATATATTTGCTAAGGGTTCTCTAATATACAATAGTCAAGACCAACAGCTACTTACTGTGTAGTACAAGGCTGTACAATAGTTGTTTTGACAGTCTTTCACGATGTGGTCACTGTGTGTGGTAGTAGTCAACTGAAGTTATTCTTGCTAAGGGTCCTCTAATTTACCCCTAGTTAAGGGTAACAGCTGCTTACTGCTTATGACAAGGCTAAAGACTGGTTGTTTCAACGGTCTTCCACAATGTAAACACTGCGACAGGTAGTAGTCAACTGAAAATATTCTTACACCCTACTCAAGGTTATCAGGTTCTTACTGCATATCAAAAGGCTGTACACTCATGTGTTAGACAGTCTTTTTTGCTAAAGACCCTCTATATTCCCTACACACGGCTATACATGTTAGTTCTAAACACTTAGTAGTTAATTGTATATTCAATTTTTATACAAAGCTTATAAAAGCACGTTTTCATGTGGTAAAACTTTGTCAAATAGCCACATGCGACACGCAAAGTATGTTTCCGCTATCTAGCGGTGACTATGGAAACTACCTGAACGACAAGTATGGTACCTAGCGCTCCATATCAACACTACTGAACGACCAGCATGATATCTAGCGGTCGACATCAACACTCCACTCAACCACCAGCATGCTACCTAGTGGCCGATATCAACACTCACTCATCTCACCTAACCTAACCTGACCACGCCTGACTTGTCTACTGAACCTATCCTAATCTAATCCTACCTAACCTCACCTGACGTGACCATACCTGTTTCTAAGCAACAACAACAACACACTAAGATTCAAAGAATTCCAGAGTACTTTTAAATTAATTATCGACTCTCAATTCTTATAACTATGTCTATCCCACTCTGTCAAAAACACGATATATTTTTAAAAAAATTTGTTCTCGATGTCACTACTAAAGTGATAATGGGTTTTCCGATCCTATCACTATAAATTCATTACCCCCGCTCTTATCTCGATCTCGACAACAACCATGTCAATTTTTATTATGTCAGATCATGTAATGTTCGAGTGCAAAGTGGGTGCAAAGTGGGTGTAAAAGTGAGTTCAAAGTGGGTGCAAAGTAGGTGTAAAAGTGGGTGCAAATGTGGGTGCAAAGTGGGTGCAAAAGTGGGTGCAAAATTGGGGTGTAAAAGTGGTACCCTAATTTTAATGGCATATTTGACAAGTTATTTTGTGGTACCCTATTTGTAATGGCTTATTTCACAAATTATTTTTGTCAATGTATTTTGAGGATATTTCTCTTGTTCTTGGAAAGTATCTCAACCCTTTTAATGGTAGCATAATGCTTACCGCCATGTTTGTAAGCAACAACAACACACTAAAATTCCAAGAATCCAAACTACTCTAAGGTTAATGATTGTCTCTCAACACCATTCAACGCCTAGTCAAAAAATTATACATTTCAAATTTTTCAAAAAAGGTAAATTGGGAAAGTAGGCTATATGTTTAGACTAAAAATCATATAAAATCATATGCTAACTCCAACACCTACGTCTATCCCACTCTCAGTCAAAAAATATTATATTCTTTAAATTTTTCCAAAAATTATTTGGAAAGTAGGCTATATTTTGAAAACTAATCATCCTAAAAAGTTATATATAGGCTCAAGCCAATGGATTTTATGTCCTTAATCGTTAGAACAAGACATGGAATTTTTGACATTTTTTTTTTAAATGTTCATTTTTAAAAATGGGCTATATTTGGAAACTGTGAATTTTACAAAAAAAAAGTGTGATTGACATAAATAACAGCAATGTACCCTACCCACAAACCAAGTCTCATGTCTCTGGAAAAAAATCCAAAAAGTTCAATTTTGTAAAAAGGCGATATTTTGAAAACTAATCATTCTAAAATGTCATATATAGACTCAAACAAATGTTCTTTAAGTCCTTTAACGTTAGAACAAAACTTAATATTTTTTTCAATTTTTCCAAAAAAAGGTCAATTTTCAAAATTGCTTATATTTTCGAAACTAAGAATTTTACAAAAAAGTTTGTTTAACGTAAATGAAAGGTCTTTACCCCCTCTACCCCAAAAGTAAATTGTAGGTGAATAGGACAAAAACTGTGCAGTAGTGTGTTTGTACGGGTTCTACTCCCACCGCCACCTCACAAGATGGCGGCCGCGTAAGTCCAACTACTTACATGGTAAGCACACCTATGTTCCCACGGCCTAGGACCGCGCCCAACATTGGTTTGTGCCGTGGGAACATTGGTGTGCGCGCCATGTAAGTCGTTGAACTCACGCGGCCACCATCTTGTGTGGTAGCGGTGGGAGTAGAACCCGTACAAACACACTCCTGCACAGTTTTTGTCCTAGGCACCTACAATTTATTTTTGGGGTAGAGGGAGCAAAGACCTTTCATTTACGTTAAATAAACTTTTTTGTAAAATTCTTAGTTTCCAAAATTTAAGCAATTTTGAAAATTGACCTGTTTTTGGAAAAATTGAAAAATGTTAAGTTTCGTTCTAACGTTAAAGGACTTAAAGAACATTTGTTTGAGTCTATATATGACTTCTTAGAATGATTAGTTTTCAAAATATCGCCTAGTTTCAAAAATGATCTTTTTTGGATTTTGTTCCAGAGACCTGAGACTTGGTTTTTTGGTAGAGGGGGTACATAGCAGTTATATATGTCAACCACACTTTTTTGTAAAATTCACAGTTTCCAAAATATAGCCCATTTTTTAAAATGAACATTTTTGAAAAATGTCAAATATTCCATGTCTTGTTCTAACGATTAAGGACATAAAAGCCATTGGTTTGAGTCTATATATACCTTTCTAGGATGATTATTTTTCAAAATATAGCCTACTTTCCAAATAATTTTTGGAAAAATTTAAAGAATATAATATTTTTTGACTGAGAGTGGGATAGACGTAGGTGTTGGAGTTAGCATATGATTTTATATGATTTTTATTTTAAACATATAGCCTACTTTCCCAATTTACCTTTTTTGAAAAATTTGAAATGTATAATGTTTTTGACTAAGCGTTGAATGGAGTTGAGAGACAATCATTAACCTTAGAGTAGTTTGGATTCTTGGAATTTTAGTGTGTTGTTGTTGCTTACTAACATGGTGGTAAGCATTATGCTATCATAAAAAGGGTTGAGATACTGTCCAAGAACAAGAGAAATATCCTCTAAATACATTGACAAAAATAATTTGTGAAATAAGCCATTACAAATAGGGTACCACAAAATAACTTGTCAAATAAGCCATTAAAAATAGGGTACCACTCTTACACCCCACTTTTTCACCCACTTTTGCACCCACTCTTGCACCCTCTTTGCACCCACTTTTGCACCCACTTTTCCACCCACTTTGCACTCACTTTTATACCCACTTTGCACCCACTTTTCACCCTCTTTGCACCCGAACATTACATGATCTGACATAATGAAAATTGGCATGGTTGTTGTCGAGATCGAGATAAGAGCGGGGGTAATGAATTTACAGTGATAGGATCGGAAAACCCATTATCACTTTAGTAGTGACATCGAGAACAAATTTTAAAAAAATATATCGTGTTTTTGATAGAGTGGGATACACATAGTTATATGAGTTGAGAGTCGATAATTAATCTAAAAGTACCCTGGAATTCATTGAATCTTAGTGTGTTGTTGTTGTTGCTTAGAAACAGGTATGGTCACGTCAGGTGAGGTTAGCTAGGATTAGATTAGGATAGGTTCAATAGACAAGTCAGGCGTCGTCAGGTAGGTTAGGTGAGATGAGTGAGTGTTGATATCGGCCGCTAGGTAGCATGCTGGTAGTTGAGTGGAGTGTTGATGTCGACCGCTAGATAGCATGCTGGTCAATCAATAGTGTTGATATGGAGCGCTAGGTACCATACTGGTCGTTCAGGTAGTTTCCATAGCCACCGCTAGATAGCGGAAACATACTTTGCGTGTCGCATGTGGCTATTTGACAAAGTTTTACCTCATGAAAACGTGCTTTTAGGAGCTTTGTATAAAAATTGAATATACAATTAACTACTAAGTGTTTAGAACTAACATGTATAGCCTTGTGTAGGGAATATAGAGGTCTTTGTCAAAAAAGACTATCTAACACATGAGTGTACAGCCTTTTGATATGCAGTAAGTACCTGTTAACCTTGAGTAGGGTGTAAGAATATTTTCAGTTGACTACTGCCTGTCGCAGTGTTTACATTGTGAAAGACCGTTGAAACAACCAGTCTTTAGTCTTGTCATAAGCAGTAAGCAGCTGTTACCCTTAACTAGGGGTAAATTAGAGTACCCTTAACAAGAATATCATCAGTTGACTACTACCACTCACAGTGACCACATCGTGAAAGACTGTCAAAACAACTATTGTACAGCCTTGTACTACACAGTAAGTAGCTGTTGGTCTTGACTATTGTATATTAGAGAACCCTTAGCAAATATATAATCAGTTGACTACTACTTGTTACAGTCTTTACATTGTGAAAGCCCGTCTCACTGTCCAGTCTACAGCCTTGTCATACGCTGTAAAGAGCTGTTGGTCAAGACTAGGGGTATATTAGAGGACCCTTAACAAGAATATCACCAGTTGACAACTACCTCTCACGGTGTTCACATCGTGAAAGACCGTCTCGCCGACCAACCTCTAACCCTGTGATACGCAGTAAGCAGCTGTTTGTAGAAATCAACATTCATGATGGAAGAACCCATTCCTAGCTATATGTGCAAAGAGTGTGGAAAAACTTTTCTTCGAGACTATCATAGGAAGCGTCATGAAGTTTCGTGTGAGGAATTTTATGAGTGTAAAACGTGTGGCAATAAATTCATCAATGCCTACAATGGACGTCAGCATGAAGAATGTTGTAATGTTGTGTCGGCAGCTAAAAGACATAAAGCGGAGCCTAGAAAACATTACCTACTGTCATTGGTCCCTGACAAAAATGGACTTATTGAATATGAGACATCTTTTGAAGGTCGACTTAAATCCTATTTCATATGTTGTGATTCGTGTAAGGATTTAAATTCATACCTTAAAGAGTCCAAACAGCAAATAATACAACCTATGCAGAAAGAACTAGCATGGCACAAGTCGATAAAAGTTAATCTTGTGGCTGAATGTAGATTCATTCATACATCTACCAATGAAATTACAGATCGGGCTTTTAAAACACGAAATCAAGCCCTATTTTTGAAAACAGACTTGAGTAGTTTCTTGGATACCCAATTGAAAAGGTTAACTGCGGAAATGGAGGAATCTGAGCTAAAAGGCAGTAATTGGGCTTTGTTAGCAGTGGAAGGAGTACGATTGAAAATAAATAAGTACAATCCATTGCGTGGTAGCACATATATTCCATTACCAGCAGCTATAAAAGCAAGAAAAGCCTGCATTAATCCTGAAAATTTGAAGGATGAAAAGTGTTTTATGTATGCCATTTTAGCAAAACTGGTTAAAAAGGATGCTCAACGCATTAGTAAATACAAGGACCTCGACAACAAGTATGAGTTTTCTGTAATATCGTTTCCTACATCGCTAGCTGACATTCCCAAATTTGAAAAAGCCAACGATATATCCATTAATGTATTTGAATTGGAGCAAGACAACAAATTGTTCCCTCTAAAGGTTGTGGATCAAGAGCTGCAAGACCATTGCAACCTCCTTCTGCTAAGTTCTTCATCTGGTCAGAACTACTACGTTTTTATCAAAGATTTTGATAAACTAGTAGGACATCAGATTACTCACCATGGACATAAGATATATACGTGTATACGGTGTTTTACTCACTTCGATAATCGATATGGTCAACAAGGAATGGAAAAATTGATAGAGCATAGAGCTTTGTGTGTCCAGCATGACATTGCTAGGGTTGAAATGCCTATTAAAAACCCCATTGTCAAATACTTAAATGTTGAAAAATGCTAAGAATACCTTACGTTATCTATGCTGGTTTTGAAAGTATACTGTTACCCTATCAAACATTTCTACCCAATCCTGAAGCAAGTTATACAGTGCCATACCAGAGTCATGTTCCTATGAGCTTTGGTATATACGTTAAACCCTCACCTGGTGTGGAACACATAAAGACAAACCTTGCTAGCCAACCTGTTATTTATCGTGGACCTGACGCTGCAGAAAATTTTATGGACTGTTTGATCACAATACCTAATGAAATTGATCGCCTTTACAGCCTAAATGTTCCAAAGGCCTTCACTCAGGATCAAGAAGCAGAGTTCCAATGTTCTGAAACCTGTTATTTGTGTGAAAAACAATTTACCAAAGAGGACTGGAAAGTTAGAGAACATTGCCATATTACAGGGGAATACCGTGGAAGTGCTCACAATAACTGTAATTTGGGTATAAATCACGTAACCCCGTTCCTGTATTTCTACATAATATGAGTGGCTACGACGCAAATTTCATTGTAAAGCAATTTGGATGTACTACTGAGAGAGTGGATGTTATCGCTAACTCCAAAGGAAAGTACATATCCTTCACCAAATATGTGGGAAATGTTAAGCTTCGATTTGTGGACACGTTTCGGTTAATGCCAAGTAGTTTGGAAAACTTAGTTTCCTACTTAACATTATTCCCCGAAACAGACAAGTACTTTGGAAAAGAAAATGCAATGCTCATGACTCGTAAAGGGGTATTTTGTTATGACTACATTGACTCAGGGGAAAAGTTAAGTGAAACGTGTTTACCTCCAAAAGAGGCATTCTTTAACAAATTAAGTCAAGAAGATGTTAGTCAATAAGACTATGAACATGCCAAAAATGTGTGGAATCAGTTCAACAAAAGAACTCTAGGGGAATATAGTGACGTCTACCTAACTTCAGATGTACTCCTTCTTGCACACAGCTTTGAAACGTTTAGAAACAAAACACTAGAAACACACCGAGTGGATGCTGCACACTTCTTTACTTCGCCTGGTTTAAGTTTCGAGGCAATGCTCCTTTACACGGGCATTGAATTGGAATTGCTACAGGATTACGATCAGATTCTTCTAATCAAGTCTGGAATACGTGGAGGCATATGCCAGGTGTCTCATCGGTATGCTGAAGCTAACAATAAATACATGGAAACCTATGATTCTGAGAAACCATCGCAGTTTATTACCTATGATGATGCCAACAACCAATACGGGTGGGCTGGGTGTCACTCTCTTCCTTATGGTGGATTTCAGTGGGTTTCTCCAAATTACTGTTGATCTAGAAAAACTAAAGGAAGACGATCCTGTGGGATACATTCTAGACGTTGATGTTGATTACCCATCTGTCCTTCATGATCTACACAACGATTTACCTCTACTGGCTGAGTGTACACAACCTAAGGATTCGTCTCTGAAAAAACTAATTCCTCATCATGGAAATCGAAGGCAATATGTTGTTCACTACATGGCATTAAAACAGGCTTTAGATCATGGAATAAAATTGATAAAAATTCAACGTGTGTTAAAATTTAAGCAAAGACCTTGGCTAAAGGCCTACGTTGATTTTAATAACAACTTTCGAAAACAAGCCAAAAATTATTTTGGGAAAAATCTGTACAAATTATTCAACAATGCCATTTTTGGAAAAACAATGGAAAATGTCCGTAAAAGAATAGACATACATCTTGTGACTGACAGCAAAAAGGCAAAACAGCTAATAGCAAAGCCGACATTTATTGACAGAACAATTTATGGTCCTAACCTAGCTGCTTTCCACATGGCTAAACGTAACATTGTATTCAATAAGCCTATATATATTGGAATGTGTATACTGGATATTTCAAAACCTCTCATGTATTCCCACCACTATGATGTCCTGCTACCCTATTATGGAATGAACAATCTTAATCTCATGTATATGGATCCCGACTCGTTCATTTATTTGGTTAACATCCAAGATGTATATCAAGACAAGTTGGATTTCCTAGAACACCTGGACACATCAGATTATCCTACTAATCACATATGTTACTCTACATCAAACAAGAAAACGTTGGGGAAATTTAAAGACGAGGCTTGTGGACAAATTATAAAAGCATTTGTTGGACTTAGAGCTAAAATGTACGCTTTAGACATAAATGGCAAAGAAATCAAAAAGATTAAATGTATTAACAGAGGTGTTGTCAAAAATTGTATAAGCTTTCAAGATTAGAAGGATTGTGTCATGAAAAACTATGTAAAAAGAATACCCATGAACATTATCGTTTCTAAACAACATGACATATCATCTATAAGACTAAACAAAATTGCTTTGTGTCCTGGTGGTGATAAAAGAGTGATTGATGCTGATGGTATAGGTACACATACCTATGGTCATTACTCAATCATTAACCATGCTTAAAGAGTTAAGTTATGAATATCAAAATCTTCCGCCTGCAACTAGCAAATACATAAAACAAAACAATTTAGGAAATAGAACAATAGCACTACAAAAATAAAAAAATAAAAATAAAAAATGGTATTCATAATCAAAAATAAATAAAATAGAAAACAAAATAAAAAAGAATATATATAAAAATGTATTATGTGTAAATAGTGTACATGTATTTTAAATAATTGTACATTTCTAATTACTACCCACCTCTCCCCACTCCTAATGCAAAATGAACATGCAAAACACAAATTGGAAAATCCATGTTTCCATATTGATAAAATAGAAAAAACATTGAACTGAAATTTTTAAAACTGTAAATGGGAATTTGGTAAATTGACAAATGTGTAAACAACAAATTGGAAAATCCCTGTTTCTATATCATGAAATTGAAAAACTTTAAACTGACATTTTAAAAACTTTAAATGGGAAATTGTGAAATTGATAAATGTGTAAACAACAAAATGCAAAAATCCATGTTTCCATATTATGAAATTGAAAAACTAAAAACTGACATTTTAAAATACTGAAAATGGGAAATTGGAAAATTGACAAATGTGCAAACAACAAAATGCAAATTCCATGTTTCCATATTATGAAATTGAATAACTTAAAACTGACTTTTAAAAAAAACTGAAAATGGGAAATTGGAAAATTGAAAAATGTGTAAACAACAAATTGAAAAAAGAAATACCCGGTTGGGGTAATGATCATCTTGTACAGTAGCCTATAAGATTAGCATAAGGATAGTTGCATGTGCCCTTTTATACTTTGTGCATGTGCATTAGCCTTTGGATTAGCTTAAGTTAGGTTTGGTCAAGTTAGGTTTGGGGAGGTTAGGTATGTGACCTTGTAGTTTACTCTTTTCGGAAAATGTAAAATGCAAAACCTAAAATCAAAAATCTTAAATTTAAAATGTAGAATCTAAAAATAACTAAAATCTAAATACCAAAAAAATTTAAAATGTAAAATGTAAAATCTAAAAAATGTAAAATGAAAAAATCAAAAATCTAAAATGTTAAAATGTAAAATGTTAAAATGTAAAATCTAAAATCTTTAAATGAGGTTTCTTTGGGTTAGGTTAGGTTAGGTTATAACTAAGTTTATTATTTGTGCTCTCACATTTGCTCTTACTTTTTTGCTCTCACTTTTTGCTCCCACTTTTTTGCTCCCACTATTTGCTCACACTTCTTGCTCTTACTTTTTGCTGCCATATTTGCTCTCACTTTGAAGTTAGGTTATGTTAGGTTAGGTTAGATGAAGTTAGGTTAGGTTAGGTTAGGTGTGGTTAGGTTATAAGTAAGTTTATTATTTGTGCTCTCACATTTGCTCTCACTTTTTTGCTCACACTTTTTGCTCTCACTTTTTTTTTGCTCGCACTTTTAAGTTAGGTTAGGTTAGGTAGTTAGGTTAGGTAGTTAGGTTAGGTTAGGTCAGGTTAGGTTATAACTTAGTTTATTATGTGTGCTCTCACATTTGCTCTCATATTTGCTCTGACTTTGAAGTTAGGTTAGGTTAGGTTAAGTTAGGTAAGGTTAGGTTAGGTTAGGTGAAGTTGGGTTATGCAGAATGGTTGAGGTATGAATCAAATGCCAGCTCCTGTCGGTTTTGCCCCACAAGGCTGAGTGTACCCCGTTCCACTCCTGAGACCAGAAATTAAATGTCTTGGTGGAGCCGGGATTCGAACCTCAGGAATGACCGCCATGAATGCTTGCTACTACACCAAGAGGTGGACAATATAAGGCTGGTCTTGATTGTACACGATCAATCAATAATTACCTAATAATAATAATAATAATATTATTATTAATAATAATAATAATAAATATTCCATTTAGGAACTACACGTCCGACCTCTCTCTGTGACGTCATGCACGGTCTCAGGGCGTGGCGGCCATCTTGCCCTTTAGCCACTGTGCCAGCTCTGACTGACCCCTCCATAAGAATAACATAGGGCTGGTTGCGCGCGACGGCCATCTTGCCCATTAGCCCCTGCGCCAGCTTCGGCCTTTATATCCTACTGATGCTGTTGCAAAAATATTGGGCTTGACAGTAGTGTTGTTAAGTATAACTTATTCTTTAGATAACTTGTTTAATCAAAATACCATGCAGTAAAATCGAAATTTCTGACGATAACATCTTCTTCGAAAATACTATCTACACAAATCGAAGTTACTGGTAAAGGATCACGACGTTCTTCTCCAGTACAGGTACAATTTTCTGTACTTCTGCTGGAGTGAGGGGTTGAGACATGGATTTGAAAACTTCGTCGGTTTCTGGAAAAGCTTTCCAGGCTGCCCAGGAACATCGCTTTCCCTTGCTCCTGAGGGACGACCTCGTATCCCAATCTGTGAAGGCGAGAAACGCCTGCAGCCCAGCAGACTTCA
Organism: Meconema thalassinum; assembly: GCA_946902985.2. Classification (NCBI taxonomy): domain Eukaryota; kingdom Metazoa; phylum Arthropoda; class Insecta; order Orthoptera; family Tettigoniidae; genus Meconema; species Meconema thalassinum. The sequence goes on from OX336395.1 coordinate 183,577,989, forward strand.
CCGGTCCTATGTGATGTGCAATAGCACGGATGTCCAGCAATCGTGCCTAATCCAACGCACAGCTGATCACATCCATGGAGATTATCCAGCAAGGCAGTAGCCAAGACGACGACGTCCGTGTCTACTGTCCTGATCAAGATTCTACTGCATTCTTGTCTTGCGCCGTCTGCGGCATGTAGAAGCATTCTGCTGTCAGCTTCTTCGTGATTGCAAGACATCAATCCTGGTCATCGCTCTGGACATTGCAAAGAACTTTTCCTAAAAGCGTGACAACTTTTCGGGAAAATGCTCTCATGCTGATGTAATTAGCAAGATACGCGAACAACTCTTGTTTATTCGCATCACATCTCAAAAAGTCTGACTATTTTTTCGGAACTTGTTTTGTTGGCTCTATTTCTTGGCCAACACCCTGTCCTCTTTTCATTCGTAAAGCAGAATTCTATGATGTACTGACGCATTCGTCGAACACTACATCATTCCTTCGCGCTTTCGAATACGCAGGACTGTTCATGTAAGAAAGGAACTTCCTCCCATAATCGGCGAAGGTGCTTCCAGGATTTGGAAGGATGTTATTGACTGCGGCGGCACCACTATTTCGAAGTCGAGGCACTGCTGCGCTGGATTTTCTTCGTCAGGTACCAAGCATGGCAAGAGGTCTGCTTTCTTTCCAAATCAAAGTTCACCATTTTCAGAGAGTGCTGAAGGATAAGTGTGATCCTGCACTACAACTCAGTGCGGTTGTGCAAAAGTAGGTCTTCCTTGCACTTCCCTTTGCAAATGTCCTGGTTGCGAGACGTGACGTATCCGTAAGGTTCTTAATTATTACTGAAACCTTCTCTTGTTCTTTCAAAAAATACGAAATTTTGTCAACTTCTCTTCTTTTCAGGGCACCTGTAACTTCGATTTGTGTACATAGTATTTTCGAAGATGAAGTTATCGTCAAAAATTTTGATTTTACTGTATGGTATTTTGATTAAACAAATTATCCAAAGAATAAAATACTTAACAACACCACTGTCAAGCCTAATATATTTGCAAGAGCATCCTTTAAACTACCGCACTCAATCACCTAAATACAAAATGACCTCGGAAATCAATTTTACACCCCTAAACACTTTGGAAATGAGTCGTTATGAGCAGATCTTTTCTGTCATTGTCTGCACCGCTCCCGTAGTTCCGCCCCGGGGAATTCACTGGCCCCTCCCCATACCTGCTATAACAAAACCAAACCCAAAAATGAATTCTGCGCCCCAAAATACCTTGAAAATGATATGCATCAACCAAGTTTTACGGTTTTTGACGCCCCGCCCCCTGTAGCACCGCCCCCAATATTGACAGCCCCCAACCATACCCCCTAGAACAAAAACTACCCCAGAAATGAATTCTACACCCCAGAAACTCTTGGAAATGAATCGTTATAAGCACCAATTTGCTATCATTGTGGGCACCGCCCCTGTAGTTTCGCCCCCCCCCCCCCTACCCCTCCCACGATTCACTGTCCCCTACCCTTACCCCCTTTAACAAAAACTAACCCAGAAAAGAATTCTACGCCCCAAACTACCTTGAAAATTATATGCATCAACCTAGTTTAACGGGTTTTGACCCCCCGTCCCCTGTGGAACTGCCCCCTGCCCCCAACAAGGAAAATTACTCCAAAAAGGAATTTCTTGCCCTCAAGAACATCGGAAATTATACTATTTTTTTTAAATTATGCCCATAAAAATTAATTACGAATGTTTAACGCACCGCATCACATGTTTGGGGGGCTGTAAAAAGTTAACCAGGGTGTGTACAGAATGCCTCCGTGGCTGAAAACGTTCCTTATTGACCCCTTTACGTAACTAAAAAAATAAAATCGTTTTTACCTAGATTTGCACAATATTCCCTTAATCTACCGGACTAACTGTTCCGCCTAGTCAATACATTTATTTTAAACTAGTTATAAACTTGTTATTATATGGTACATGTTACGGGGCCTCTAGTACTGGTCCCTTCTTCAGCCATAAATTAAGATGTAAAATCCAACATAATTAAATCTATATATATATAAAAGAAAGTCGTGTTAGTTACACTATTTATAACTCAAGTTCGGCCGAACCGATTTGGCTGAAAATTGGTGTGGAGGTAGCTTAGAACCAGGAGACGGACATAAAACGTCAGAGAATACAAGTCTCTATAAAACGTAACGCAAATAACAGCTAAAATAAGCTCATGAAGGAATGGCAAGGCAAGTCGTTTCCAGGCAACAGTAGCTCTTGACGAGACACGGCCGACTGGATGTGAGTAGCGCTCTCCACTACCGGTACAGAAAATGAGGCTCTTAACATGAAATCCCGTTAGTTACTCAACGTAATTTGTATTCTCTTTGAATCATCATTAACAATATATATAAAAGGATGTTCGTATGTTCGTCTTTTATGCGTTCATAAACCATTCATCCGATTGCGATCAAATTTTGGTGAGTTGTTGTGAACACTTCCGGGATGGTTATAGGCATAATTAATCCAATTTACAATAGATAGCGCGCGAGTAGTTTAAACAAATGAGTGTTGGCGATGCATTCATATAGCCTACAATTCATACGATTGCGACCAAATTTTGGTGGGTTGTTTAGCACATTTCCGGGATGGTTATATGCATAGTTAATCCAATTTACAACTGATAGCGCGCCAGTAGTTTAAACTAATGAGTGTTGGTGATGCGCTCATATACAACTCATCCGATTGCGACCGAATTTTGGTGAGTTATTGTGCACACTCCCGGAAAATTTATAGGTATAGTAAATACAATTTACAGTTGATAGCGCGCGAGTAGCTTCAATAAAATGGCGTGCGATTCGTTTCAACGAAGATCCACATGCGTTCATATACCATTCATCCCATTGCGATGACACCTGGGTGAGATGTTGTGTACACTTCAGCGAAAGTTTTTGGCGTAGTAAATCCACTTAACAATAGCTAGCGCAGGAGTAGATTCAACAAATGAGAGACAACGCGCGAAGCGTTTCAACAAAGCCCCGTATGCGTTCATATACCATTCGTCCGATAGCGATGAAACTTGGGTGAGAGATTGTGCACACACCAGGAAAGGATTCTGGCTTAGTAAATCCATGTTACAATAGGTAGCGCACGCGTAGATTCAACAAATGAGTGACTACGCACGAAGCGTTTCAAACATGTCCCGTATGCGTTCATATACTATCCGTCCGATAGCGATGAAACATGGTTGAGATGTTGCGTACACTTCAGGTAAGGTTTCTGGCGTAGTAAATCCACTTTTCAATAGGTATCGCACAAGTACAGTCGATTAAACAAATGAGTGACGACGCGCGATGTGTTTCAACAAAGTCCCATATGCGTTCATATACCATTCGTCCGATAGCGATGAAACTTGGGTGAGTTATTGTGTACACTCCAGTGAATGTTTCAGGCTTGGTACATCCATATTACAATAGGTAGCGCACGAGTAGATTCAACAAATAAGCGAAGACGCACGAAGCGTTTCAACAAAGTCCCGTATGTGTTCAAATAGTCTACCATTCGTGCGATAGCGATGAAACTTGGGTGAGATGTTGTGTACACGCCTGGGAAGGTTTTCTACTTAGGAAATCAATTTTACAATAGGTAGCGTACGGGTATATTCAACAAAAGGGTGCCGGCGCTCTAATCTCTTCAACAAAGTCCCGTATGCGTTCATATACCATTCATTTCATTGCGATGAAACTTTGGTGAGTTGTTGAGCACGCTCCCTTGAAAGTTTCTGAGATATAAATCAATTTTACAATAGTTTAGAGGTCAGTAACGCAAAAAGAAGAAAATATTGGGAATCGAAAAGCACTTCAACTAACAAAGTCACAACGCCAACACTTTCTTTGATTGGCATTGCAACGCATGCCGGGTGCAGCTAGTATATCATAAAAAATACATAAAATGATGAGTGAATGGATAAAATGAGGTGAAAAAGAACATATTAACCTAGCACTACCATGGTGTTACATTTTACTGTTGCGCACTCATGTTACTTCTCATGGTTAATATATTCTTTTTCACCTCATTTCATCCATTCACTCATCATTTTATGTATTTTTAGCCTATTTTCAATTTTGAAAAAATAGGCTTATTAGATCACCTTTTGTCCGTGTGTATGTGCGTGTGTGTGTGAGGAGTGTGTGTGTCTGTGTCCCCTCTAATAACTTTTAAACGGCTGGAGCGATTTCAATGAAACTCGGTTAGTTCATAGCACTATTCCGGACAACCCCGACCGTGCCCTTCAAATTTTGTTACGTCAAACCAATCCAGCATGGCGCCTGTGAGAAATATTTCACCAACATTCAATATCTCCGAAACTATTCCCGATATCACCCTGGAATTTTGCACGATGATAAAGGGAACTACTAGACGTTCACCAATGTGACTTTTGAAAAACTGGTAACTACAAAACCAACATGGCGGCCACGCGAATTTACGACATTTCATTAGACGTTTCTCGCGATTTAACCAACCAAACGCAATACAACTTGGTACAGTATATGTTTATACACATTGTAATGCACCGACGTCTAACTTCGTTCAATTGTTTACATAACCACAAGATGGCGGATAAGCGAAATATATCACCGACATGCTATATCTCTGAAACTATTAGCGGTATCACCCTGAAATTTTGTACGGAGATAAAGAGCACTACCGGAAATACATCTATAAGACTTTGAAAAACCGGTTAACTACAAAACGAAAATGGCGGCCAAGCGAATTTGAAAATTTTAAATAGACCTTTCTCGCGATTTAATGTTCCAACCGCAATGAAATCTGGTGCAAGAAATGTTTATACACATTGTAATACGCTGGTATGTAATTTAGTTCAATTGTTTACATAACCTCAAGATGGCGGCTTTGCGAATTTTAAAATTAAGTTTTAATGTATTGTGTCGTAATCATGCGATCGATGTGAAAGTTTAAATAAAGAACCTACGCAATAATTTTCCTTTAATGGTACATGACTCTATGGCCTATACATTTAACAGTCCAACATGGCGACCATCCGAAATATTTAGACGGCTCTGAATATCTACGAATGTATTATAGCAATCAAACTGAATTTTTTATGTTCATAGGGGCTATGAACTTAAGTTTACCTATAGGACTTTAAATAACCTGGTGATCACAAATCCAACATGGCAGAGACGCGAAGTATATATATTCACATGGATGTTTCTCACAATTTAACCATCCAAATTGAGTGAAACTTGGTACAGTAAATCCTTATACGAATGTTAATCCACTGGCATCTAATTTATTTCAATTGTTTCCATAACCACAAGATGGCAGCTGTGCGAAATTTTAAAATCTCTTTGGAACGTCTTGTGTCCTAATCATGCGATTGAAGTTTGAATGCTACACGTTTATTTCAATTGTTTCCATAACCACAAGATGGCAGCTGTGCGAAATTTTAAAATCTCTTTGGAACGTCTTGTGTCCTAATCATGCGATTGAAGTTTGAATGCTACACGTACACAATAATCTTCATGTAACAGTACATAACTCTAGGACCTACATATATAAAATCCAACATGGCAACCATCCGAAGTATTTAGTCGGTTCTCAATATCTATGAATCTATTACAGCAATCAAGCTGAACTTTTGTATGTAGATAGAGGTAATTAACATAAGTAGGATATATGAAAATAGGCTGTATAGTTCTTCACGGAACTACTTGTTTATGATATCTTTAATTATGCTGGATTTTACATATTAATTTATGGCTGAAGAAGGGACCAGTACTAGAGGCCCCGAAACATGTACCATAAAATAACAAGTTTATAACTTGTTTTAAATAAATGTATTGACTAGGCGGAAGAGTTTCTCTTTTGTTATATAATGATTTGAATTCATCATTTCAGTCTAATAATCTGCACACCTCTGTACATGCTTCAACCTTTCATTGAGGTCTCCATCAGCCAAGTTGCTTATATCTAATTCTTAAAACTAGTGTAACAATTATTCATAAAAACTAAATGGATATCCATACAACTTTCTTTTACATGAAAGTTCCATATTCATAAAAATCTTCGAGTGCTGGTATAGCGATTAAGTATTTCACTAACAAATATTTGGAAGTTGGTGAATCTAAAACTTTGTCAATGAAGATTGTGAAGCTTGATGACACGACGGTCATCTCAACATCATATATACGAGGGCAGATTAAAAAGTAAGTTGCACTTCCTAGTTATGGCCATTTATTACACCCCCTATACAACAGCAACACGCCTATAACGACATACAATGTAACGTCACTATTCCACTTAGTTTCCAAGAGACTCCAAACATTTCTGCGAACGCATAACCAACTTGTCGACGCCGGATGCATAGAAAGTTTTTCCAGCGTTCTACAACCACACGGAGACAGCGGTCTTCACCTCGTCATCGGTCTGGGAATGTCGACCACCGTTCTGTCTAATGATTGCATTCACATTGTTGACATTTGCAGGGGTCCTGGACGATGCGGGCCTGCCCTCGCGATATTCGTCCGTGATATCCGTGCGTCCGGCATCGAATTGCTGACACCACTTTACGATCCCTTGCCGGGAAATGGTCCGCTTCCCATACACAGCACTAAATTCACGATGAATGTCCGTGCAATTCTTCCTTTTGGCCCATAGGAATCGGATTGTCGCACCCACCTCATATTTGGAGTGAACATCCAGTCGACGTGCCATTGCTTTTGGCCGCTATTCACACCATACAAGACGAGACACCACAGCGACCTGCCTAACAGACGTGTGGGCAGTGTCTGTCCCTTTCTCCGCTGTGCCACCGTTTGCGACACACAGCGCGCTGCTGAAGCGCGTTAGTGCAACTAACTTTTTTGATCCACCTTCGTATTATTTCAGTAGTATACATCCGTCCTGTGGCGCTCACAAGCGATCGTTCGTGACAAATGAGCATTTAAATGAAAGAGAATATACTGTACATGACCAGTGACGCATTGCACTCTAATTTCATAAATATCTATAATTTCTTTAAAAAACAACTTTTAAAAAACTGTACGAAGTGGGCGATTTGCAGATGCTGTTGCTGCAGGAAGATGCGCTCTATAATTGCTGTCCACTTCACATTTTGGCCGCTGTGACGCCTGTTTCAAGTCGTTTTAACATTCTGAGGTCTTTCCTTTAACATTTTGCATGGATTTCAGAAACAGTAATTTAAAGCAATGAGTACTCATATCGTATAATTTCATAAATATTGAATAACCGGTGAGTTTTACGGCTAAGCTGTCAATCAATGGACTCAGCACAAAACTGACTTTAGCAGTGACGAATTCCATTCTAATTTCATGAATATATTTTTTTTTGTAAGAAGTGTGCGATTTCCTAATACTGTTGGTGTAGGAGGATACGCGACATAATTGCAGTTCAGTTCGCATTTTGGCCGTAGGGATGCCTGAAACGTAAATTGTGTTCTATAATCATTTGGATCAAATAAAAACATAACAGCCTTTCTCCTTAAGTATCTTATTATAGACCTATTGGGGAAAGTGTAGCTTATGAACATGCGAGATTTCTCGCACGGGTCCGCTAGTATATATTATTTCAGTAGTATAGATCCCTCCAGCGGCACTCACAAGTGACCGATCGCGACAAATGACTATTCAAATGAAAGAGATTAGAAATTAGCGATGACGAACGAATAACACTCTAATTTCATAAATATCTATAATTTCTTTAAAAAATGACTTTTAAAAATGTACGAAGTGTGCGATTTGCATATAATGTTGCTGTAGGAAAATACGCTCCATTAATGCTGTCCACTTCACAATTTGGCCGCTTTGACGCCTGTTTCATGTCATCTTAACATTCTGAGGTCTTTCCTTTGTCATTTTGCATGGATTTCAGAAACAGTAAATCAAAGGAATGAGTACTCAAATCGTATAATTTCATAAATATCGAATAACCGGTGAGTGTTATGATGATCCTATTTTCAGTGATTGCCTTCTTCGTACGTTAGGGAACGTAGAACTTGGAATTATAACTGAAATGTAAATAGTGTTCTACCATAGCCTAATCATTTGGTAAAACAAGTGTTTGGTGCTTTTCAGTCGATCAACAAGAATGTACCCAAACGAGCTGGATTATGCTCTAATCCTGAAAAAACATGAGATTAATAAATACACTAGGATGACCAGTTTCGAACGTCAAGCGATCATCATCAGATTCATTACACTTAGGCTGTAAAATCTGTGTTTGAAAATACAGGTTACAATATGTACAATTATTTAGTTGCAGTATTGAAAATGCAACTTGTCAGTGTGTGCTAGTTGTAGCATATATGATGTTAGGTGGAATGCTTAAATGGTGATAGAAATCCGAAATTTGTCTGTTTGGAGTGAGTATATGGTTGTAAAAGTCAACTATGGCTGTACTGTAAGGTTCAGGCTATTACTTATCTGGTTGGATGTCTTCGGTGATGTAGCTGCGAGTAGTGTCAACTTCCCTCTTGGAGCAGTGACGGTCGACTGAATTGGAATGTTATCTCTGAACTGATTTTTCCCTCCCCCCGCCCCGTGTTTCTATTTGTTGTCTGTAGTCAATGCATGTGTAATTGTGACGTGTTGCCAAGTCTAGATAAGATGCATGTTATTGAATTCAGGAAGTCTTCAACTATTAAAGACCGTGGAACATTTCCCGCCACGCGTAGACTATTAGCCATTCATACTAAGCGCACCCTGTCTTTGAGGACGTCAAGGCACCTTTAATACTGCCGTGTATCTGTAAATCTTAGACGTTAGTGGTGCATGTTTAGTGAGTACTGTGATTACTGTGATTCTTGGTCATGCCTACACACCAATTCACATTGCGCGAACGTGTGTATATCCATAATTCGTATATGAAAAGCAGAAAATCTTGCAATCTGCAATAGACCAGTAAAACCTATTTATGTATTTTATTAGTTACTTTGAGACCAAGTCTACTATAACCTACTCATAAGATCAATATTGCTTACTATACAAGTCTAATATTTAGGACTTCTGCACTGATTTGAGCAGAAATGTACTGTAGTCAAATGCCAATAATAATGCTTTTTTTTCTTATCCCCAACAGATCCGGCATTCAGGCAGTATGGTGAGTTGTATTCTATACATTTATAGCCCTGATATTACTAATTTTAACCTAAACTATTTATAGTACTCTAAAAATGTGTTATTTGGTGCTTCTTAATCCTCCTCCAACTATTACCTGCAACACCCATACAGTATATCTTATTGTCAGACAGTAATACAGTATACCAGATATTACCGGTTCTGGCCTAAACTACTTCTAGTACTATGAAGAGACAAGATTATGCCAAATGTCAAATGTTTGGCCTTCCACCAATGGAAGGATTTAATAAACATAAAAGATAACAGAACTTTATTTCTCTAGCATTACTTGTTGTCCGTTACATGCGACGCCATTTTACATCCTACACAAGTCAATGCCCCCTAGATCTTAGAGGCTGCTTAATTTCTAAAATAAACAAAAACATCTCACTCAGTGTTCCCAACATTCTCCCACCAAGTTCAGAAAATTAAGTCAATAATATAAACGATTTTTACACTGAACATAACTTATCTATAATAACCATTCTCTCTAAGTCATATATACCAAACATAAGCATCAGTTTATTAGTATCATAGTAACTCCAAACAAGTTATTCCTTGCTCTAACTATACCTTAGAATACTCATTTTTCAACGTTTATATCTTCACATTAAATAGCCTATTTTTCAGTTTTCATTAATTAATATTCAAGAATATCTATTTTACTATGTACATAAAACCTGTGACAATAAAGTTCGGTGAATAGTCCTATACTATCAACATAGATGAACAATGCACGACAGTGACCCTACTGTCCTTCGAAGTAGTCCTCTCCCGTAACTATGCAATGCTGAGATCGGCATACATGTCCTGGAAACTTTGCAAGAAGGCATTCTTTGGGATGGTGTTCAAAAGCCTTCTTTCTTTCTTTCTCCGTTAGGGTCTTCTGAGGACCACGAACCAATTGCAATGTTTAGTCCTTTGTTGTTCTTTCTTCTTCCTCCAGTCCTCCTTCATCTTTTCGCTGTGTGTCTTCCGACCATTCTGAGACAGTTTTCTTATATTGCCTTCCTTGGAGTCCTTCCATTCCCAATACTTTTTTTTTTTGAAAATTTCTCTCTCCAGTGCATCTTCTTCTCTTACATTGTTTATTTCTAAATCTTTCTTTACTTCTTGAAACCAGGCTGTTGTCGATTTCTTTTTCCAAATATATTTAAAAATCTGTTTGGTTAACCTGTTATCATTCATTGTATATAAATGTCTCCGTTATGTTTTCAATGTTCCGATATATTTCTTCTTTACTTCTTAATTTCCAAAACTCTGTAATTCTTAATGGACCGATAATTTTGCGTATAATTTTTCTTTTCGATACTTCTAATTTATCCAATTTATAATTTAGTATTATACATTCACTGGCTTATAAGCATTTTGATTTAATTACCGTTCTATAGTGCTGTATGTTCAATTCCTTAGATGAACATTTTTTGTTATAGATATTCCTGGTTATACCATATTCTCTTTTAATCTCGTTTACCCTTCTTCTGCAGCAGATTTATCTAAGCCTATCTTCTAAATTATTTCCCCAAAATATTTGAACTTATCTACCCTCTTAATTTGGCCAATTGTTTAGCCTTTTGTCCGTCAATGAAGCCCGGTAAGTTCATAGACTATTCCGGGAGACCCCGACCGTGTCCTTCAAATTTTGTTACGACTCACCAATCCAACATGGCGGCTGTGCAAAATATTTCACCAGCATTCAATATCTCCGAGACAATTACCGATATCACCCTGAAATATTTTACGGTAATCAAGAGAACTACTAGAAGTTCACCTATGTGAATTTTGAAAACCTGGTAACTACAAAACCAATATGGCGGCCAAGCGAATTTGCGACTTTTAAATAGACGTTTCTCGCGATTTAACCAACCAAACGCAATATTGAAGTTTGCATACTACACGTACACAATAATCTTCATGTAACAGTACATAACTCTAAGACCTGCATATATAAAGATCCAACATGGCGACCATCTGCAGTATTTAGTTGGTTCTCAATTTCTACGAATCTATTACAGCAATCAAACTGATATTTTGTATGTTGATAGAGGCAATTAATATAAGTAGTATATATGAAAATAGGCTGTATAGTTCTTCATGGAACTACTTGTTGTTATTGGGGTTTCTGGGGGATTTTTAATATTTGTCATAAATTTTGTATTTTCTACAGAAATCTTTAACCCTGTTTTATTGGCTATCTCTTCTAATAGATTGATTTGTACCGTTGCATATTTTAATTTTATTTTTGTTATTTTTATTTCTATATTTATATTTTAGTTTTACACTTTTAATGTTAATGCTTTTAGTTTTTTTAATTTTTGATTTTATCCAACACGTCAAGTAGATACGTATATAATATTTGATTTTTAGAAATACTAGCACTTCGGCATGAAAATTCTCCGAAATTTGGCTTCAAGCATAAACTGTCCTTATGACAAGTGGTTAATATAGAGACCACTGTCCCATAACTCAGTAACTAATTAACTACCTTCCGCACCCATCCTCGGAATATGTACATAATATAGAACCACAAGTATATTTTAGGCTTATATTTCTCGCCTAATATAGGCCTATTTGAGTGTGAATTAGTACTCACCGATCGAAACGTTATGTATGTCTATGACCTTAGCAATAATATATTCTTTTTCCCGCATTGATTACGATATCTCTGCAACAGTGTATTGTAATGTAAAATGGGCACCGTTGCACAGAGATCGAAACGTTGCCAATTATTTCTTAATGAGTCAAGACTTAAAATAGCTTTAGAACATTCTATATTGAATAAGATTATACATTTTTTGAAGTATAACCTGTAATATAGTCTCTGGAGTTTTATGTGGCCAAAAAGCAAATCATTTTAATTCATTTTTCCCTTAAATATATGGATATTTAAATTGGTAATTTTAAGACAGTTGTAAGTTGCCAATAAATGGCTCGTGTTGTTAAGTGAAATACAAAGAATAATGTATTTATTCCTTGTCCCCAACAGATCAGGCATTCAGACAGAGTGGTGAGTTGTTGCCTATGCTATAAATTTATTAGGTATAGCCCAGATATTACTAGTTTTGGCCTAAATTACTTCAAGTAATTATACAAAATTGGATATTTGATACTCCAGAATCTTCCTCCAAATATTATCGTAGCCCTCAAGTGTACTTGTATAATCCTCGTTCTCTATTCCAGTGCAGAAAAATCTATTTACAGGGTCTATTACTGAGGATACCAGTAAATACTTTCAGATCACCAGCAAAAATAAAGTAATTATCACTAAAACCCTTTGCTGCAATAACTCTGTGAAAGTTTTTTGTGATAACATATTAGGCTAGTGGAATTTTCAGTAAAGTTAGGTCATTCTTTTTAGCATTACGAGGGCTGTTTTTAAGTAGGGGTCGTTTTTTTTAAATTAACCGAACATTTTATTTTGAAACCACATTTATTTTTAAGGTTTTACATACCTTCCTCTATTCTTAGCCTATTTTCAATTTTGATAAAATAGGCATATGAGATCACCTTTTGTCCGTGTGTATGTGTGTGTGTGTGTGGGTGTGAGGAGCGTGTGTGCGTATGTGTCCCTCCTAATAATTTCTAAACGGCTGGAGCGATTTCAATAAAATTCAGTAAGTTCATAGCACTATTGCGGACGACTGCGACCGTGCCCTTCAAATTTTGTTACGTCTTACCAATCCAACATGGCGCCTGTGCGAAATATTTCACCAGCATTCAATATCTCCGAAACTATTCCCGATATCACCCTGGATTTTTTACGGTGATAAAGAGAACTACTAGAAGTTCACCTATGTGACTTTTGAAAAACTGATAACTACAAAACCAACATGGCGGCCACGTGAATTTGCGACTTTTAAATAGACGTTTCTCGCGATTTAACCAACCAAACGCAATAAAACTTGGTACTGTATATGTTTATACACACTGTAATGCACCGACATCTAACTTGGTTCAATTGTTTACATAACCACAAGATGGCGGATGTGCGAAATATTTCACCACCATTCTACAGTATATCTCTGAAACTATTAGCGGTATCACCCTGAAATTTAGTACGGAGATAAAGGGCACTACTGGAAGTTCATCTATAAGACTTTCAAAAACCGGTTAACTGCAAAATGAACATGGCGGCCAAGCGAATTTGAAAATTTTAAATAGACCTTTCTCGCGATTTAATGTTCCAACCGCAATGAAACCAGGTACAGGAAATGTTTATACACATTGCAATACACTGGTATTGAATTTTGTGCAATTGTTTACATAACCTCAAGATGGCGGCTTTGCGAATTTTATAATTAATTTTTCTTTATTGTGTCGTCATCATGCAATCGATGTGAAAGTTTGAATAATGAACCTACGCAATAATTTTCCTTTAATGGTACATGACTCTATGGCCTATACATTTAACAATCCAACATGGCGACCATTCAAAATATTTAGACGGTTCTCAATATCTACGAATCTATTATAGCAATCAGACTGAATTTTTTATGATCATAGGGGCTATGAACTTAAGTTCACCTATAGGACCTTAAATAACCTGGTGATCACAAATCCAACATGGCGGTGACGCGAATTATAAATATTCACATGGCCGTTTCTCGCAATTTAACCATCCGAGTGCAGTGAAACTTGGTACAGTAAATCTTTATACGAATGGTAATCCACTGGCATCTAATTTATTTCAATTGTTTCCATAACCACAAGACGGCAGCTGTGCGAAATTTTAAAATCTCTTTGTTACTACTTGTGTCCTAATCATGCGATTGAAGTTTGAATGCTACACGTACACAATAATCTTCATGTAACAGTACATAACTATAGGACCAACATATATAAAATCCAACATGGCGACCATCCAAAATATTTAGTCGGTTCTCATTATCTACGAATCTATTACAGCAATCAAACTGAAATTTGGTATGTAGATAGAGGCAATTAACATAAGTAGGCATAGCTCAGGGCCAGTGTGTGAGAAGCATTGGAAGTGAGCATTGCGACTGTCAGCAACAATGGTTAGACTTGTCTGTTATTCCGAGAGGAGTTACACCACTTAGGCTTTCAACGGCTCATATATGAAAATAGGCTGTATAGTTCTTCACGGAACTACTTGTTCTACATAGTTGCCTTGTTTATTTAGGCACTTGTCATACATTAAAACTAAGTTCTGAAATCCCTCTGCATAAAAGTTTGCCGCCTGCTCTGACAACCAAGAATTCACGGCTGTTTTCACTTCTTCATCGTCGGCGAAGCGCCTTCCACCAAGATGACGGTTCAGCTGCGAAATGAGGTGGAAATATGTGATCACAGATGGTCGAACTGAGCATTCATCGTCATGAACATTTTCACGGCCACTTTTGAACTCGCGCACCCATTTCCGCACTTAACCTTCTGTCATTGCATCATCACCATACTCCTCACAAAGCTGACGATGAATGTCTGCAGCCGACATGTTTCTTGCACTCAAAAAACGTATCACAGATCGTACCATACACGCGGCGGGCGAATCAATAATCTTGAACATTGTAAAGATGCACAGTTCAGCGTACAGGTTAGCTAGACAGCTGCAACTGACGCCTGCTTGTTCGCAAAGGATGCCGGGAGGTAGCGCGCACGCTTGTTGCGCCGTGCGCACTAACTACGGGCTTTAAAAAAACGGCCCTTACTTAAAAAACAGCCCTCGTACTTTCACAAATTTTAAAAATAGATTTCTTAACGAATTTAAATATGGAAACTTGATACTCATATAGTTATCTAATAGTTCATCCGTGAGCTTCCAAATATTATTGTACGATCAGGTAACCTCAAAGAATTTCCTGATGTAGGTGAGTCACTACCAGGATATTACAGAAAATAACTGAAATACTGCCAGTCCAATATTGCTGATAACCGGAGTGACAATAAATGTGTCTCGAACACGGCTTTCTTCCATTGGCCCAATCGATTGGCTTCCTGGCCGTCAAGTAGATTCACGCTCGCAGTATAATTTAGCGGTCGGGACCGTGCTCACGACACGTCCTTCAACTCCGAGCGATATCACGACAAAGACCTTGCTGATCTCAGCGTCATCTCCCACTTAGAATAAAACAAAAATATTGGAATGCAGTCGAAAGAAATCAGAAACCTCTATGGATTTCGAATAGGCAGGTGAACAGCTAAAAGAAGTAGGTGAGTTCTGTTACTTGGAAAGCAAAATAACTAGTGATGGGACGAAGCAAAGTGGATATAAAAAGTAGGTTAGCACCGGCAAGGAAACCATTTCTACAGAAAAGGAATCTGTTGACATCGAATATAGATTTAGGTATTAGGAAGTCATTTTCGAAGGGCTTTGTCTGAAGCGTGGCGCTCTATGGAAGAGAAACTTGGACTATTGGTGCAGCAGAAATGAGGAGAATTGAAGCGTTTGTAATGTGGCGTTACAGGAGAATGATGAAGATCAGATGGGTAGATAGGGTTACAAACGAAGAGGTATTAAGACTAGTGGGATAGGAGAGATATTTCTGGCAACAGCTAATGAAAAGAAGAGATAGGTTGGTAGGACACGTACTAATACACCCAGGAATAGCAAGCTTAGTTATGGCAGGAAGGGTCGAGGACAAGAACTGTAGGGGTAAACCAAGGTTAGAATATGTTAAACAGATTGCCTCGGATGTAGGGTGTGGTAGCTATGTGGAGATGAAACGATTAGCTCAGGACATGGAGGCATGGCAAGCTGCATCAAACCAGTCAAAAGACTGAAGACTCAAACAAAAACAACAACAACAACAACAGTAGGAAGTGGGCTATGAAGACAGCTGTAGTCATAGTCATTTCATAGTAGAAAGTGAAGTGGTGTTCTCGTAAAATGTGCATATATTGTGGTAAGATGTGCATTCATTGTGTATAATTGTAAGTACATTTAGTACTGTGACCGTTTGACCGAAGTCCCACGTACACACGACTATGAATTTCAACAACCGCCGAGCCTAAGACTCGAAAATCAATCTCGGGGTCAAACTGAGTATAGCAAAACAAAAATTTTAAATCAAAAATCTGTCGGACGGATATCGAAATTCACACTCCATAAAGGATGGAAGGCAGTGCAAATAATTTGTGAATAACACCAATTTCTTAAAATATCTCACTTTAATTTAACTGTCTGCTGGTCCTATTAGAATACAATCATCCCCCAGGGAGAAATCTAAAATTCCAGTCCTGAAAAATAAAGACATCCTACGCTCCCCCTGGGTCCCTTATCTACATACAAATTTTAGAACGCATCAAATAAAGTATTTCCAGCCTCTAACCAAAAGTAAATTCACTATTTTCAAAATATTAACTTGATGTCTGAGAAAATCATAAGTCCATCTCAGCATCTGCTTCAATTAATTATTTAAACTGTACAATTATCACTGATGTGCAGGAAAATATCAGTCCATCCTGACACCATGATTTTACTATTTACAAAAATATCACTTGAATCAAATTTTCCTTTCTTCAACCTCTGCGGGGAAATGCACACATCTTAAACTCATTTCATGGAAGACACATTCCCAAAACGTTGTGAAATCAAAATCATACACCCCATGACGGCATTTATCAAATTTAAACTTTGACTGAACTTCCGACATTTTTCCACAATGTCACCATAAATAAATTTTATTCACCATTTCACATATAATTTAAATCCTCTGATTTAATCGCTTGGATTTAACTTCTTTGATAATATTCATATAATTCAATTTATTTATGTTAATCCTTTCAATTTAATTCACTGAAAAAAATTATTTAGAATAATTCAAACTGGTATTTTATGAAGATTAATGGATCCACAAATTCAACTAGCTATCAGTTTAAATTTTTAATACATCAACCAATCTCTAGACAAAATGTCTCTCATGCTGTCAATACGTTAATTAGGACACGGTAAGGCCTTCAGCAAAAACTAGGACGAGACATCAACTTATTCATATATAAACGACTACACCATGTGGGCGACTATACAACAGTCTAGGAATGTAGAATTTCATTGACGATCGGCCACTAACTTCCCATATGAGCGACTATATTGTCCTCATTTTTAATCATATTTGAGCATGGAGCAATTATTTGACCCTCAAAACTCAACTTTATAAACATCCTTTATTAATTCATATTTTATTTTCACTTAACATTTGACCATTATAATCTTATTTTTATAATGACCCCTCAGCTACGCAGGCTGGGTTCAATGGCTTCTAAGCAACCAACACATGGGATCATGCTCTCGCTCACAAAATTGAAATATCTCGGCCTTTCGCATAGGTGTAATAAACTGTTAATGTCTGCCTCAACGCACTCCTGTTAAACTGTCGCATAATTCCAATACATAGTTCCTTATTATACACAAAATTCGTATATGAATGGCCTTCCGCTCCCAATATCAAAGATCACGCTTTCGGCATGTCCCTCTATTCAAAATCAACTCCCATATTATCAACTACGATCCATTATTCCTCCAATTATTAATCGCTATTTTTACTAGGAATTATTATTATTATTGGAAAATGTTCCAAACAATATAATCATTTACATATTATTATTATCATCATTATGGCTTGACTATCAGTCATACAGCCTTCCGATATCATATCTCAACTTCATTTACAACGAAAAATATTTTACATTTATTTTAAATTCAAATATAAAAAATTTTAAATTCACAGAAAATTTCGAACTATTATTCCCAAGGAATAATATTTAAACGTAATGTGGCTATCCACATTCCTCATCTATCAACATATTCAAAAGAGAAACTACTAACAAAGTCGAGAAAATATTATAAACAAATTAATTTAATTTTAAACCATTTAATTTTGAACAAATCCAAATATTATTTCAAAGTTCCCTAACATAAGGTTTAGCTGGAATGGGGTAAAATATCTTCCACACAATAGTCTACTGCTATATCGAAGCTTATCAGGTTGAAATCCCAAACGCACCTCAAAGAGATCCATTCGAAATAAGTTGGCTGATAAATCTTCAAATGTACTAAAACATCTTGAAATAAATATCCAGAAGCAGAAACCTACTTAGCAGGCAGTATAGTCGAAATTGAGAATGCAATACACTAGCTACTTAATAATAAAGTTGGCTTACATCGTGAAGATCTTGTATGAAGAAGCCTTCTGACGCAGATTCCATGTAGGCCGGCTGGCACACGTTCTTTCCAGTGAACAGATGTTCCGAGTGCCACCTCGCCTATACTCCATTATTCCGGAAGATGCTCCCAAAAATCCCATGACATCTCACCTCCATTTCTTTTAATACTTCATGGTGACGGTCCGATCTACCATTTTCAAACCACTATGATGCATGTCTGGCAACATAATGTTATAAATATTCGAGTCCCAAACTAACACTTGCAGCTTTGTGCCACAGAAAACTTCCTAACTCGACTGGTTCACTTCCCGTTCTAGAATATCAACACCGGGTCCGAAATCATTTTTCAACCATAACTGTTTTTTCGATACTCGCGTACTGTATTTGCTTATGGCCTTGATGTTTGAATCGATACACTGATAATCTTAAGAGTGGTTTACGTAGCATGCTAGTACCATTTCTAGTTTCTAGGCTAGATTCCCTAGATGAGTAAGGAATTCCCCAAAACTTTGCACACACCAAAGCAATGGCTTGCCCATCTAGCCTATTTATGATATATGGATTTTAAGGCCCACATCATATACGTTGATTACCTTCCAACTCTTTTTAGACTGGTATCTTCAAACAAAAGATCTGCCAAGCACGTAGACCTTGAGCGCGCGGTGTTAGTAGTCATACAGTCCAGCCTCACCGCCTCACCTGTTGCGTGCAGCCTAACTTCCGTTATCCACTCCGATGCAAAACATAAACCTTGCGCCTTGGCTTCTTCATCTCCAATATCTTCGGATCCAAAGGACGGATTCTCTTGATCTCTTCGGTATTTTTCCCAGTAATGAGTACTGCACGTTCCCCCGATGTTTTGGTGGTTCAACCTCTTCACATAGAAACTCGTAAATATAACATATGAGATCTCTCATATCGAAGCTCTCTCCATCTAGTGTCAACTTGATGAAACGAAATACCTCAGCTCCGCGCGTTCTTCAAACAGGTGGTTCCTCTAAGAAAAACAATCAGTGGCCCTCATCTATATGGTCACATCTACCCCTCACGCAGATAAAAATAAAAATGAACACATTTTAATTTTTCCTTCCAATCATTGTTTTTCTGACTTCATACTCTAGCTCTTGAATGATAACTCTATTACAATTCTGGAAATATGTCAGTGATACTCTATCCTTCTGATTGGTTTATCTACAATCGGCATTCTACTTTCTTTCTTTCTTTCTTTCTTTCTTTCCCTCGGCGTTATTCATCTTATGTCAGCTTATAATCGAACAAGCGGAATGTGTCAACTTCTTCGAGTTGTTGTGTTTCCGCCAGTTCTCTAAGGCCCTATCTTCTCTTCTTCTTCTTCTGTTCGACTCTATTTTCTCTTCCTTTATAACATTGATAGGTGTAGAAGTACAAACATTAGAAATTTCCCCGTTTTTCCTATCTCCGGCGATTTGTCCTGAATTCTCTTGGTATCGTCTATCACTTCAACTGACCTTTTCTCTGTTGTTGACTTATATTTCTCAAATTCTTGTCCTTAATCTTCAACGACCTTCTTCATGTTCTCTACTTCACTATTACTAGCGCTTTCAGTCCCTTCTTTACCATTTTCCCTTAATTCTTCCATCAGCGTTTCATGATGTTTATTGGAATTTGTTAATTGACTCTGTAATTTATTGATATTATCTTGTACTGATTTGATATCCCCAGTAATTACTTTGATTTCAGATGAAAAGGCAGTCCTCACATCCTGAACTTCCTGATGAGTGTCCTGTATTAATTGTTCCTTAATTTCTTTAACTACTGTTTCCTTTACGCTATCCTGCAAATCCTTAACCACCCCTTCTTTTAACTCACCCACTAGGATGTCATGAAAATCCTTCTTAACTCTTTCAATGACTTGCGCAGCATTTGTATTGCATTCCTCCAAAACATTTATTTCAAGTGCTGCAGGATCATCTGCGGTCTTCCCAGCATTAGTCTCTAATTTATCCTCAAGTGATCGCACAACCTTCTGCATATCGTTTTTATGTGTTTCTAAATCATCCTTCATTAACTTCCGACTATCCTGAAGACTTTCTCTCATATGCCCATAGTTCGTAAACAAATTGTATTTTATATTCTTTCCGTTTTCACCTATCCATGCTTCCAAACTCAGAAAATTTCTTACGTTTTCCTAGCATTATCCTTAATCTTCGTTTCAAGACCAATGACTCAATCTTCCATCTTAGCATCTATCGATAGTGACATTCTAGACTCTAATGCTTTGATATTTTGCACCATTCTTTCCTCTAACGACCCTATTTTTTTGACATATCGGACTTAAGCAAACTCGAATTTTCTGTGATTTTATTTGACATTTCAGTTTTGAGAGAATCAGAATTCTCTTTAATTTGATTAGAAATTTCAATTTTAAGAGAAGCAAAATTCTCTTCCATTTCATTAGAAATTTCAATTTTAAGAGAAGCAGAATTCTCTTTCATTTGATTAGAAATTTCAGTTTTAAGAGAAACAGAATTCTCTACCATTTGATTAGAAATTTCAGTTTTAAGAGAAACAGAATTCTCTGCCATTTTCCTTCCCAAGTCCTCCAACATCTTCTTCAAGTCCTCCATCACAACACAGATAATTCGAATGGGGTAAGATGCCATTCGACGTCCAGGAACATACATCTAAATCACTAGTGTACCGATTCTGCAATTTCAACCTTAAACTGAGATTTACCCTAATCAAAAGATTAAGCTTTAAATTTACAGTTATATTTACCCAAAAGAGACAACAACAAAATCAACAACTTCAAAGGCAAAACTATGAAATTGTGCATTCACCCATTATTGCATCCTATCATCAACTCCAACTTCCGATCCTGATCCAAATTCCAAATCCAAATCAAGAATGAAAATCGAAATCAAACAACCACCAAACTACAAAACTCAAAAGCCCCATGTTGCTTGCGCCATTTTTCCTTCCTCTATGTGACCGTTTGACCGAAGTCCCACGTGCACACGAGTATGAATTTCAACATCCGCCGAGCCTAAGACTCAAAAATCAATCTCGGGGTCAAACTGAGTATAGCAGAACAAAAATTTTAAATCAAAAATCAGCCGGATGGATATCGAAATTCACACTCCATAAAGGATGGAAGGCAGTGCAAATAATTTGTGAATAACACCAATTTCTTAAAATATCTCACTTTAATTTAACTGTCTGCTGGTCCTATTAGAATACAATCATCCCCCAGGGAGAAATCTAAAATTCCAGTCCTGAAAAATAAAGACATCCTACGCTCCCCCTGGGTCCCTTATCTACATACAAATTTTAGAACGCATCAAATAAAGTATTTCCAGCCACTAACCAAAAGTAAATTCACTATTTTCAAAATATTGACTTGATGTCTGAGAAAATCATTAGTCCATCTCAGTATCTGCTTCAATTAAATATTTAAACTGTACAATTATCACTGATGTGCAGGAAAATATCAGTCCATCCTGACACCATGATTTTACTATTTACAAAAATATCACTTGAATCAAATTTTCCTTTCTTCAACCTCTGCGGGGAAATGCACACGTCTTAAACTCATTACAGGGAAGACACATTCCCAAAACGGTGTGAAATCAAAATCATACACCCCATGACGGCATTTATCAAATTTAAACTTTGACTGAACTTCCGACATTTTTCCACAATGTCACCATAAATAAATTTTATTCACCATTTCAAATATAATTTAAATCCTCTGATTTAATCGCTTGGATTTAACTTCTTTGATAATATTCATATAATTCAATTTATTTATGTTAATCTTTTCAATTTAATTCATTGATTTTTTTAGCATAATCCAAACTGGTATTTTATGAAGATTAATGGATCCACAAATTCAACCAGCTATCAGCTTAAAATTTTTAATACATCAACCAATCTCTAGACAAAATGTCTCTCATGCTGTCAATACGTTAAATAGGACACGGTAAGGCCTTCAGCAAAAACTAGGACGAGACATCAACTTATTCATATATAAACCACTACACCATGTGGGCGACTATACAACAGTCTAGGAATGTAGAATTTCACAGACGATTGGCCACTAACTTCCCATATGAGCGACTATATTGTCCTCATTTTTAATCATATTTGAGCATGGAGCAATTATTTGACCCTCAAAACTCAACTTTATAAACAACCATTATTAATTCATATTTTATTTTCACTTAACATTTGACCATTATAATCTTATTTTTATAATGACCCCTCAGCTACGCAGGCTGGGTTCAATGGCTTCTAAGCAACCAACACATGGGATCATGCTCTCCCTCACAAAATTGAAATATCTCGGCCTTTCGCATAGGTGTAATAAACTTTTAATGTCTGCCTCAACACACTCCTGTTAAACTGTCGCATAATTCCAATACATAGTTCCTTATTTTATACAAAATTCGTATGTGAATGACCTTCCGCTCCCAATATCATTGATCACGCTTTCGGCATGTCCCTCTATTCAAAATCAACTCCTATATTATCAACTACGATCCATTATTCCTCCAATTATTAATCGCTATTTTACCAGGATTTATTATTATTATTATTATTGGAAAATGTTCCAAACAATATAATCATTTACATATTATTATTATCATCATTATGGCTCGACTATCAGTCATACAGCCTTCCGATATCATATCTCAACTTCATTTACAACGAAAAATATTTTACATTTATTTTAAATTCAAATATAAAAATTTATAAATTCACAGAAAATTTCGAACTATTATTCCCAAGGAATAATATTTAAACGTAATGTGGCTATCCACATTCCTCATCTATCAACATATTCAAAAGAGAAACTACTAACAAAGTCGAGAAAATATTATAAACAAATTAATTTAATTATAAACCATTTAATTTTGAACAAATCCAAATATTATTTCAAAGTTCCCTAACATAAGGTTTAGGCGTGGAATGGTGTAAAATATATTCCACACAATAGTCTACTGCTATATCGAAGCTTATCAGGTTGAAATCCCAAACGCACCTCAAAGAGATCCATTCGAAATAAGTTGGCTGATAAATCTTCAAATGTACTATAACATCTTGAAATAAATATCCAGAAGCAGAAACCTACTTAGCAGACAGTATAGTCGAAATTGGGAATGCAATACACTAGCTACTTATAATAAAGTTGGCTTACATCGTGAAGATCTTGTATGAAGAAGCCTTCTGACCCAGATTCCATGTAGGCCGGCTGGCACACGTTATTTCCAGTGAACAGATGTTCCGAGTACAACCTCGCCTATACTCCAGTATTCCGGAAGATGTTCCCAAAAATCCCATGACATCTCACCTCCATTTCTTTTAATACTTCATAGTGACGGTCCGATCTACCATTTTCAAACCACTATGATGCATGTCTGGCAACATAATGTTATAAATATTCGAGTCCCAAACTAACACTTGCAGCTTTGTGCCACAGAAAACTTCCTAACTCGACTGGTTCACTTCCCGTTCTAGAATATCAACACCGGGTCCGAAATCATTTTTCAACCATAACTGTTTTTTCGATACTCGCGTACTGTATTTGCTTATGGCCTTGATGTTTGAATCGATACACTGATAATCTTAAGAGTGGTTTACGTAGCATGCTAGTACCATTTCTAGTTTCTAGGCTAGATTCCCTAGATGAGTAAGGAATTCCCCAAAACTTTGCACACACCAAAGCAATGGCTTGCCCATCTAGCCTATTTATGATATATGGATTTTAAGGCCCACATCATAAACTTTGATTGCCTTCCAACTCTTTTTAGACTGGTATCTTCAAACACAAGATCTGCCAAGCACGTAGACCTTGAGCACGCGGTGTTAGTAATCATACAGTCCAGCCTCACTGCCTCACCTGTTGCGTGCAGCCTATCTTCCGTTATCCACTCCGATGCAAAACATTAACCTTGCGCCTTGGCTTCTTCATCTCCAATATCTTCTGATCCAAACGGCGGATTCTCTTGATCTCTTCGATATTTTTCCCAGTAATGAGTACTGCACGTTACCCCGATGTTTTGGTGGTTCAACCTCTTCACATAGAAACTCGTAAATATAACATATGAGATCTCTCATATCGAAGCTCTCTCCATCTAGTGTTAACTTGATGAAACGAAATACCTCAGCTCCGCGCGTTCTTCAAACAGGTGGTTCCTCTAAGAAAAACAATCAATGGCCCTCATCTAAATGGTCACAGTACACAATGAATTTTCTCTCGTCTCCAACAGACAAGGCACGCCAGGGTCGTGAAGGTGGTGATGACGTAGGGTACGGAAGTTTAAGACCTAAAGAAGTACAAAATATGCTATAAAAACTAGCTAAATATGATCTAAAAACTATAAAATATGACCTAAAAACTATGAAATATGACACGAATTTTTGGGATAGGTATAGTATCACTAACATACAGTAAACGTCTTAAGTGCCAAATCTATTTTCCACTGTATTGGACATGCGACATTTTGATTTTACAAGTGACTTTTTAATGAACTATGTGTATTCGTAATATATTTTATGCCCATAAAAGTGTTTATAATGTGTATATCTGGCTGATGAAGAACAACATTATTGTTCGAAACATGTGCCAGTACTAAACAGTGCTAAAAATATTACAAGTATTGAAAATACGGAAATAAGAGTAAGTTATTTAGTGGAAATTTCAATACGGACCTTTATGGATAAAAAAAACAATTTCCTTGTTTGCTAATTACTTCTGAGATAAATATATCTACTGGAGTGACATTCTATTGAAAGTCGGAAGCACACTATCGTCATGTTCCGTGACCTCATGCGTACAGTGTCGCAATCCAACTTGTCCAGAAAGATGTGCTAAAAGACATCCGTAGAGGAGCACCTTCTTGGAATCAGATCTTCAAAACCTGCTATCTGCCTGTTCCGGGAAAAGAAAGAAAAATATATCTACTACACTATTCGGAAATCCTGTGTTTGAAACTCGACGCGTACCTTGTTAACGAAGCCTAAATTCAAATAAAAATGCTGAAATGATAACCAAATATGACCTTATATCACTAAAATATGACCAAATATGACCAATACAATAAAAATGGCCGAAATATGCATTTTTAGGCAACATCAAATTGCTTTAAACGTGGTCAGGGACGCGTTTTTCATTCAACTATTTCAGATGCCTAGGAAGTGTTGTGTGCCTGACTGTAAGTCGAATTATGGCAACACTATTAAAATAACTGGTTATATCACTACGTTTTGATCACTACAGCGAGTTCGACTTTCAGTGCCTAGTAATTTAGTTTTGGTATAACTCTTCATGTGGCCTCTATGTTCCAGTACATTATGAACTGTGATCAGTTGGCAAGTGCCTTTAAGTGATCAGTGGAGCATTATTGTTGGACTGTCAACATTAAACTTGGAGACCTATAGTGAATATGATGAGTAGGACTCGGATTTTTAGGTAAATAAATATTTTTATGTATATACATATTTTAAGATTTTTTTCTATAAGTACATAGGCCTACATTCCTGCTTTTCACATATTAGCACATAAAAAGACATAATATATACAATTTTTAAAATCAGTATGCTAGATCTTTCTGTTTATTGCATTTTTGTTCTCTGTTACTTCAACGGGGAAGAACCTGTGAGCTATCTAATATCCATGCAGAGCGTGTATCAGCCTGAAACTGTGTTATTCTTAACTTGTCGCCCCGTGCCACTCACTGTGGAAGCCGGGAATTTCCTTGTCCATAGCCATATTGCACCACGTGCTAGACCTCCCCTCACCCAGCTACCTGGAACCAGTGCCACTCACATGCAGTTAATTTCTGGCATTGTGAAGTGTAAGGCAGTTCTACGTTGCCTAAGGTTAAAACAACTACAAGTTATCGTATGATTTAAAGATAAATAGACCATGTGGGACAACAATTAAGGCTGAACAGCGATCTCAAGCTACACAACACGTCAGGGGCAAGAAACATATTGCCGCAGTTTCGCGCCTTCTTAGTGTTTCGCGATAATCGTCGGTCATTTGTGATGGACAAACACAAAATGTGTATTGTAATGCTTCAGCAGTCAGTGAGACATAGAATAAATTGCACTCGTGAGTACTGCATATTGTTTATATTCACATTAATAAACTAAATTATAATTAAAAATGTTTCCTTTTTTGTCACATATTTCTGGTATTTTAATACCGGTACATAAAAAAGAAATATTTTCCCGATTTTTAACACCTAAAAATCCGAGCCTTAATGAGTGCATCTGTGGACAAAAAGTGAAGAATTTATTATCAAAGGCAGTCTCTAAGTTCGTAAGAATAGACTTAAATAGATTTTTCTGAGCGCGTCAATGACATAACAGCAAGAAAAGGAAACGTCGTTGAGGTCATTCAGGTACAGTACAGCCTTGTATTATTACCTTAACTGGAATCGACAGTACATAGCAAGATAATATGTATCCTTTTTGTGATACTAGCGGAGCCGTGCGAGAAATCTCGCATGTTCATAAACCACACTTTCCCCAATAGGTTTATAATGGGAGACAATGCGAACTGAATAGAAATGATGTCGCGTATTTTCCTACAGCAACAGTATTTGCAAATCGCAAAATTCTTACAAAAATTGATATTTACGAAATTAGAATGCGATTCTCCACTGCAAATGTCATTTATCCATGCAGAATGAAAGAGGAAAGACCTCATACTGTTAAAAAGACATGAAAAAGGCGTCACAGCGGCCAAAATAAGAAGGCAATTATGGAGCGTATTTTCCTACTGCAACAGTATCTGCAAATCGCACATTTTTAAACGTCACTTTTTAAAGAAATTATAGATATTTATGAAATTAGAGTGCAATTCGTCACTGCTAATGTCTATTCTCTTTCATTTGAGTGCTCATTTGTCACGATCGATCGCTTGTAGCGCCGCAGGAGGGATCTATACTACTGAAATAATATATATGATACTAGCAACCCAACCCGGCTTCGTCCGGGAACAGTTATGATTGCATTACGTGATAAGCGTTTTTTTAAATGTCAATGAACAACGACCAATATCCGTTTTACGTTTCGGCATGATGGGTTAAAATCACTCACCGGACTATTAATTATATCATGGAGATGCATGTGAAACAAATTCTTGTCAGACGTAATTGAAGAATGGCGAGGTGCATGAAACACAAATCCCGCTTCCGTCCAATCTTAACTTGACTGTGAATTTTTCGGAACGAAAAGTTCACAGGCGAAATCAAGAAAAGCCGAGTCGCAATTCCAGGGAAACTCCAAACACAACCACCCTTCTCAGAAGTCTTAACTCAACACGACACAACGGTTTGCTGCTGGCTGTATATGAGGCAATAGGTTCGCCCGCTAGCTAGTCTGTAACAGGGCTGATTGACTCGTAGCTCGTAAACTGTCGCCTCAGTAGTTGAATGGACATGGTTGGAAGAAATTAAAACGTAAAATCACTTATAGTGGGCGATGTATTGAAGGTAGACGTATGCTCTCGCGGACTTTTTTGTAAAACTTTTCATGCTAAACAATTCTTATACTCATAGAATTCAGATATTTTTAACGGTTTGCCCAGCGTAAGCTTACAAAGCGCTCGGACGCGTTTTTTTTTTCGACTCTTCCACTGAAATCGTTACTGCTCGGCTTCCTTTGATCATAAATGAATTATGTTCTACAGAAATCATCCTTGAGATATCTTTGTGGTTCTCGAGTTTACCCGTAACATCCATGAATCGGGGACTTCGTTTTATACTAAGTAGAGATTTGTGTGTAGATTTAGCGGACGTTATGTTCTGTTTTTTTGTATTATTTTTTTTATTTAGTCAATTTACCCTCTAGGTTGGTGGTTCCCACGGACTCAGCGAGGGAACTCACCACTACCGCCTCTATGGGCAGTGTCCTGGAGCTGGGAACATTTGGTCGGGATGGATACAACTGGGGAGGTGGGATCAGCACTTCGCCCAGGCGGCCTCACCTGCAAAGCGAACAGGGGCCTCATGAGGGAGGGGAAGGGATGGAAGTTAGGGATGGATAGGCTAGGAAGAGGGAAGGAGGTGGCCGTGGCCTTACAGTAGGTACCATCCCGGCATTTGCCCGAAGACGAAGTGGGAAACCACGGAAACCACTTCGAGGATGGCTGAGGGGAAATCGAACCTTCTCTACTCATTTGGGCCACCCGAGGCTGAGTAGACCACGTTCCAGTCCTCGTACCACTTTTCAAATTTCGTGGCAGAGCCGGGAATCGAACCCAGGACCTCCGGGGCGGCAGCTAACCATGCTGACCACTACGCTACGGCGGCGCCTATGTTCTATTGTATTTTCGAAAACATTTGGCGTCAAAATCTATGTGTTTACACAGTGTTAGCAATTACCATGTGCTTGCGCTAGGCCTCCCAGATGACAGAAGGGCGGTGTTGCCAAGCGTTATGACACGGCCTGAGAATTGTAGACGGCGATGCTATAATATATCTGAATGTTTATTGGCACTCCTTCTTCCCCTTCAATTGTTATCAGCAGAACTCCTGTACTTTATCGTCCGACTGCAAAAGATATCCGTAAGTGTGCATCTGCATTCCTCAACTCCTAGGGAGTTCGGTGCAGCACACCTGTTCTGTTGGAGTTCAGCTGGGAGCAGTTTTATCATCCCGATCTTACTCCCAGTCCTCGTTTTCTTTAATCGGTAAAATGGTAGATTGTATTTGTCGACTACATGCTTGCATTACTTTTTACGTTTTCTTCTCAAAACAGAATATCGTGAAGCTCCCAACTTCTAAATTTGGGGGGGTGATGAGAAACTAATGTTACAAGGCTAGCATTCCTGGAGTTTCGTCTGCTATAAAGAAATTAGTAGTGTAGGGTAATTTGAATGCATACGGTTGGTAACTGTGCAGAGCTTCAGCCACCCACCCGCATGTCATACGATCATGAATATCGTGAAGCTCCCAACTTCTAAATTTGAGGGGTGATGAGAAACTAAGGTTACAAGGCTAGCATTCCTGGCAAAATTAATCTCGGGATTTTCCGCCATCACAAAGTTCCTCATTTCTCTACTAGAAAGCGCTATAGTGTCAAGGAGCTTCGCCCCGATCTCGAAAACCAAGGGACCGAGGGGACCCGATTCGCTGATCACGCGTCACCCCAACATCTGCAGGCCAAATGGCTGGGCAGCGGTCGCTTGATAGACGCTTGGGGTAGCGTGCCTGTCTCTCACTCGGAGGCCCCGAGTTCGATTCCCGAATCCGTCAGGGATTTTAGAAACTGACGTGAGGGCTGGAACGGGGTGCACTCAGCCTCGTGAGGACAAGATCTTCCTCAGAATCTTCCTCTCTTTGGTATCGAGTTGTTCTGCCAGGCCTTTCTTATTCATCGCCAGGCATTCTGATGCATATAACGCCTCCGGGCGAATAACGGTAACGTAGTGCCTCAGTTTGGCCTTGAAGGACATGGATCGTTAAAGAACTCATTTGAATTCAGTAGGCCGTGTTCATAATGGCAAAATTAATCTCGGGATTTTCCGCCATCACAAAGTTCCTCATTTCTCTACTAGAAAGCGCTATAGTGTCAAGGAGCTTAGATATCTAACCTCCTTGACTTTCATAGCGCTTCTTCTTCTTCTGTGGTGTTCAATCCGAAGATTGGTTTGTAGCAGCTTTCCATGAACTCCGGTCTGTGGCTAGTCTCTTCAAGTCCAAGTAATTATCACAACCTTTGTCGTGAATGATTTGTTTTATGTATCCCAGCCGTGGTCTACCTCTACAGTTCTTTCGTTCAACATTGCCCTCCAGTATAGTGTGCAGAAGACTTTCATGCCTCAAGATATGTCCAATCCAATTGTCTCTTCGGTGAGTAAGCATATTCCATAAACATGGCTTCTCTCCAATCCTCTTCAGCGTTTCTTCATTACTGATTTTGTCCACCCATGGAATTTTTAGTATTTTCCTGTAGCACCACATTTCAAAGGCTACTATTCGTTTTTTATCAGCCAAGCTAAGAGTCCAGGTTTCACTACCATATAACAGTACGCTCCACACATATATCTTCACAAACCTGGAGAGGGAGGAGTAGGAGTGGTGCTGACAAAGGAAATGGGTCACCGAGTTAAAGGATACGTTCAGCAGAGTGGAAGACTGATTTTAGTGAAATTAGATACTAAACCAAGGGACACCGTGATCATTCAAGTCTACATGCCAACCACTGCCCACGAAGATGAAGAAGTGGAAAGAGTGTACGATGATCTGACAGAATTAATCAAAGGTGTTAAAGGAGATGAGAATCTGATAATCCTTGGAGACTGGAATGCTGTTATTGGAGGGGGTAAAGATGGAGTGGCTGTGGGCCAATTTGGGCTTGGCACACGGAACGATCGAGGAAACCGTTTATTGGAATTCTGTGCTTACAATCAGCTGGTGGTTGCAAATACATTATTTCAACACCATGCACGAAGACGTTATACTTGGACAATGCCAGGCGGTGGGAATAGATTTCAAATTGATTACATTTTAGTTAAGCAGAGATTTAAGACACAGCTGAAGGACTGTAGAAGCTGCCCTGGCTCAGATATTGGTAGTGACCACAACATGGTTTTGAGCGAATGCCAACTAAAACTGAAGAAACTGAAAAGGAAGAACAGTCGAAAATGGAATACCGAAGCTCTCCGAGATCAAAACCTTGCTATAGATTTTAAGAAGAAGACAGATGAACTTCTAGCAGACATATCAGCAATAGACTTAGGAAGTATGGAGAATAAATGGAATGCTTGGAAGGGAAGTGTTCTAACAGCAGCAACAGATGTTGTGGGAAAGCCGAAAGCACAGAACAGGAAAGCCTGGATAACAAATGAAATCATTGAGAAGATAGACACAAGAAGAAATTTTAAGAACTCTGCGACTGAAGAAGGGCAACAACTATACAGGAAATTGAGAAACGAAATAAATCGAGAGGCAAAGGCAGCCAGAGAAAAATTTCTGGAATTGCAATGCATGGAAGTAGAAGAACTAGTTAAGAATCACAAATTTGAGACAGCGTTTCAAGTGGTCAAAAGGTTCTTCGGGGACAAGAGGATTAGGTGCAATGTACTGAAGACAGATGATGGAGAACTGGTGTATGAAGATTCTGAAATTGGCTCAAAATGGAAAGTATACATTGAGAATTTATATGGAGGAAAACATACACCTTGTGAAATACTAAAAAATGAAGAGCTGGTAGATAAAGAAGAAGAGGGAGATGAAATACTCCTGGATGAATTTAATCAAGCAATGGAAAGGCTGAAAAACGGAAAGGCATCCGGGGTTGATGATATACCAGCAGAGCTGATAAAAGCCACTGGAGACAATGTGAAGAAAGCCCTATTTGATCTGATTTGTGAAATGTATAACACGGGACATATCCCATCGGACTTTAGGAATTGTGTCATAGTGCCCATTCCAAAGAAATCATCTGCTAATAGATGTGACCAATATCGCACATTAAGCCTTGTAACCCATGCTTCTAAAATACTCACCAGCATTATCTTGAAACGCATTGAAGGAAAGGTAGAGTTGGAGTTGACAGAAGATCAGTTTGGATTCAGGAAGGGTAGAGGGACTCGAGAAGCAATCCTAGCTTTAAGAATGATTATAGAGAAACGACTAAGAAAAGATATGGATACATTCATTGCTTTCGTAGACCTGGAGAAGGCATTTGATAAGGTTGAGTGGAATAGACTATTCATGGTGTTGAAAGAACTGGGTGTTAAGTACAAGGACAGGAGGACAATTTGGAAATTGTATGAAGACGAGATAGCCGTTATACGATGTGGAGATTCCACAACAGAGGCCAACATTAAGCAAGGAGTTCGGTAAGGTTGTTCACTTTCACCAATTCTTTTTAATGCATACATCCAAAAAGCAATAGATGAAGTAAATGATAATTTGCCAATGACTGGAGGTCTCAAGATTCAAGGAGAAAGAATTACCATGCTTCGCTTTGCGGATGATATCGCAGTCCTGGCAGAAAACGAAGATGATCTGAATTATGCATTAGCAGAAATGGAATCCACCTTTAACATATATAACATGAAGATCAACAAAATGAAAACCAAAGTTCTTCTCTGTAGCCGGCAGTATGAACCTCCTCGTTGTACTTTAAATGGAGAACAGCTGACAAATGTACAGGAGTTCACTTACCTTGGTAGCAAAATAACAGCAGATGGAAGAAGTAGAAGAGAAATAGTCAGCCGCATCAACCAAGCCAAAATAGCATTCAACAGGAAAGGAAAGCTCTTTACATGCAAAAACATTAGTATGAGCCTCAGGAAACATATTGTGAAGATATATGTGTGGAGCGTACTGTTATATGGTAGTGAAACCTGGACTCTTAGCTTGGCTGATAAAAAACGAGCTTCAAGGAGCGATAACATTCGACATGATAATTGCCCCTTGGGCGTCAATTAACAATGCTTGCACCCGGCATCTGAGGCCATACGATATTATTATTATTATTATCTTCCCCCATGACTAAGCGGCCGGCCCCGTGGTGTTGGAGTAGCGTGCCTGTCTCTCACTCGGAGGCCCCGAGTTCGATTCCCGAATCCATCAGGGATTTTAGAAACTGACGTGAGGGCTGGATCGGGGTGCACTCAGCCTTGTGAGGACAAGAGAGTAGCTGTCTGACAGTGAGGCAGCGCCCCGATCTCGAAAACCAAGGGGCCGAGGGGACCCGATTCGCTGATCACGCGTCACCCCAACATCTGCAGGCCAAATGGCTGGGCAGCGGTCGCTTGGTAGGCATAGGCCCTTCATGGACTGTAGTGCCAGGGGTTATTATTATTATTATTATTATTATTATTTTATAATCGTTTTGGTCTTCTATGGACCACGTTATTTCAACTGACTTCTCCCTCTTTCTTTCACATTGGCCCAGTATTCACGCATTCTTCTTCGGTGAGCTTCCTTCCGTTCTTCGGTCCACTTCTTGCCGGTTTTCAATATAGGTTTTGGCTGAAAACTCTGTATCTTCCCAAGTTTCTTCTTCAAAGAGGCACGTTCCAAGACGTCCTCATGTGATATCCCCAGTTCTTGTAAGTCTTTTTCCACCTCTGTAAACCAGATCCCTTTGGTTTTCTTTCCCACAAAGTAGGCACAGATTCGATTGGACAATCTTCCAGAGTTCATCCGTGTTAAATGGCCATAAAAGGAGAGTCTTCTTTTGCGAATGGTGTCCGTTATTTTCTCCACATGTAGATAATGTTCATCGTTGTGTCGTCTTCTATACTCTCTTAGTTCCTTGACCGGGCCCAAGATCTTCCTCAGAATCTTCCTCTCTTTGGTATCGAGTTGTTCTGCCAGGCCTTTCTTATTCATCGCCAGGCATTCTGATGCATATAACGCCTCCGGGCGAATAACGGTAACGTAGTGCCTCAGTTTGGCCTTGAAGGACATTGATCGTGTTTTGTAAATGTCTTTGGTTAAATGGTAAGTCATTTCCATTTTGTATTCGTGCCACGAAAGCTTCCTTTTCACGAATGTTGGGCTCAATCCATTCACCCAGGTATTTGAATTTCTCTTCCTGTGTTATTTGTCCTCCATTCACCATGAATTCTCTGGGTTCTGACTTGATGTTCGCTATAAACTGCGTTTTATTATTATTATTATTATTATTATTATTATTATTATTATTATTATTATTATATTATTATTCATGACTAAGCGCGACCTCATACAACCCAGAAGACCACCACCCTGTTGAAGCGGTTTCGCTGGAACATCATCGACCACCCTCCCTACAACCCGGACCTCGCTCCACTCGACCTTCACCTGTTTCCTCACTTGAAGGAGCACCCAGGAGGTCAACGATTCACTTCAGAAGAGGAGATGAAACAATTCGCGATAACGTCTCGGAACGCGCAAGGACAGGATTGTTACCAGGAGGTAATACAGGGTCATCGAAAAATAATGCCAAATTTTAAAAAATTATAGCACCGAAACCCTTTATGTTAGAGGTGTAATTCTTTCACTGAACGCCAGCTGGTTAAAGTAAGTTTTGTTTTGGAGGAGACGTGACCTTGCTATGCGCACACTAGATGCGCTGTAGCCAAGGTCGGCCGGGGGCGCGCGCGCCAATGAAGTAGGCTACTGACCTAACCCCTTTGGATTTTTTTTTCTGGATGTACATTAAAAACATTGTCTATGCAGAAAAAATTTGGGATTTGGAGCACCTGCGAGAGCGAATTTCTGCCGCCATCTTGACAGTTACTCCTGAAATGATTGCACGTACCAATCCAGACATTGGGAAAGCGTGCGTTCAATGCTGATGTTGGTGGTCGGCCTGGCCTAGATTTTTTCTCTACAGTCCCTGTTTCCTTAAACTGATTAAACCATCGAATGACAGCTTTGTAATCTGGTGCAGTTTGTCGGGCGGCGCAGTCATTGGCGCGCGCGCCCCCGGCCTACCTTGGCTACTGCGCATCTATTGTGCGCATAGCAATGTCACGTCCCCTCCAAAACAAAACTTACTTTAACCAGCTGGCGTTCAGTGAAATAATTACACGTTTAACATAGAGGGTTTCAATGGTATAATTTTTTTAAATGTTGGCATTATTTTTCGATAGCCTGTATTCAAATTCATCCCACGAAGCGACAAGTGCCTAAACCAATATGGAGAAAATAACGTATAGAAGCATTTTATTTTATTTTTTATTGTGATTGTGTGGACCTGGCAAGCACTCATGTTGAAACGTTGAAGCTCATTTCCCGGAAGTTTTCTATTTCGTTCAAAAGAAACATTATCTTAGAAATTATTACTGTTATCATTGTGCGATTATGAAGTTCTAAAAACAATTAGTTTTCAGAATTTATGAGGAGATTTGGAAGTTATTCTTGTGAAAATCTACAAACTGTTCTGCGTCAATTGAAAATTTATACAAAAGTTTGGTGCTTTTCAGTCGGTCAACACGAATGTACCCAAAGAGAGCTGGGTGAGCCCTAATGAAAAAATGAAAATCCACAGCCTGCTTCCAGTCTCCGACCGGGTCAGGAATGGAATGAATGAAGCCCCCATCTAGCGGCGAGGATATGAACTGTGCCGGCTGCCGAGGCCTGACGCACTCCTCTGGGGCAATGATTAAATGAATGACAGATGAAATGAAATGATAGTGGAGAGTGTTGCTGGAATGAAATTTTGACAAGGAAAACCGGAGTACCCGGAGAAAAACCTGTCTGCCTCCGTTTTGTCCAGCACAGATCTCACATGGAGTGACCGGGATTTGAACCACGGACCCAGCGGTGAGAGGCCGGCGTGCTGCCACCTAAGCCACGGAGGCTTCAGCGCTGTGCCCTAATCCTGAAATAAATTACATGAGATTGATATATTAATATATTAATTTCATGTAATTTATTTCAGGATTAGGGCACAATCCAGCTCTTTTTGGGTACATTCGTGTTGACCGACTGAAAAGCACCAAACTTTTGTTTACTTAGGCAACACTGAAAATGGCTTCAAACCTCACAATGTTAAAAAATAAACATATATTCCAAACAAAACCCTTCGTTTAAAAAATCTTCGGTTCAGTACCAAACTAACATATTCGTTTATAACTTGTAAAATAATTAAGCCTTTATGCCAATATTTAGTGAGAAAATTTTTCTTAAAGATACCGTAGGGCTTTCCGTATACCATTAAGCCTATATGACGCACCATATCACCAATAATATGATGCTTCTTGAATAATGATTGATCCAAGTGTAGTTAAGTAGTAGGCTAAAAATTAAAAGGACAGGTACGAGGGCTATTCCAAAAGTAAGGTCCGATTCGCCGTAAATATTTGAAAGCGACGCCAAGGGCAAAACAGGCATGCGCGCCGACTCCTGGCATGCTTTGCACGGCAAAAGCCGCCAGTAGCGTTGTGACTGTTGCTGTGTGCTGTTGATAGTGTCAGTTCACAATGTTTAAGACAATTAATCAGCCCGCCGATTATGGTCTGAACCTTTGCATTTTCGAAAATTGTCGTCTGGAGTGTTGTTGTTGCATGACAATGCCAGACCCCATACTGCGAATGACACGCAAACTCTAATCAAGAAATTTGGATGGCAACAGATGGACCACCCACAGTACAGTCCGGACTTGGCGCCAAGTGATTTCCACCTGTTCCGCTACCCAAAGGAGTTCCTTGGCGGCAAGCGCTTCGAAACAGATGATGAAGTGAAAGAAGCTGTTAAAGACCGGTTAGCTTCAAAGGCGGCCGAGTTGTACGACTTAGGCATTCAAAAGCTTGTGGAACGATGTGACAAATGTGTAAATAAGTATGTAGAAAAATAGAGCAAGGCGTAAGGAATGTCAATAAAACAATTGTTTTGGAAACAAGTTTTATTTTTGGATTTTTTTTTTGATCGGATCTTAGTTTTGGAATAGCCCTCGTAGATATCTGTTACGTGCTATTCTTAATTAACGGTAGATTGTGATAACTCGCGTGAATCAAGTAGCAAAAGTGGTTTCAGTGTCACAAGCATCGAGTGAATGTGTGACAACGCTGGACTATAACTCAGACGTTGACCATATGACGTCCTACTCCAACATTCATTGGACCGACTTTAATCTGCACGATGGTTGTTGATTCCGCCATCCACGTTACTTCATCCGAATTAATAGTAATTTTGTGACTGAAGAAACGAAATGTCCTTTTGGTCTGAAAAAATATCTTAAATTGTCGGTTTCATTTCTGTCACTTCCATCCTTTCTGTTTTGTTTATTCGTATTCGTATAACCAAGTTTATTGTGCATTTTGTCACATACTTCTGAACTTTAAAATTTGATGGTCGATGGCATCGATACTTCTTTCCACCCCCCTAACGTTTAAAGGTCCAATAGCCATCACAATGGAACGGTTTTGGAATCTGCTGAAGCCTCACTTTGAAGTATTATGCATCAGTTATTACTTACTAGCAACCCACCCGGCTTCGCCCGGGAACAGTCATGAATGCATTACGTGACAAGCACCTTTTTTTCGATGTCAAAGAACTACGACCTATATCCGTTTTACGTCTTGGCATGACCAGTTAAAAACACTGACTGGACGATTAATTATATTAACATGGAGATGGATGTGCAACGAATTCTTGTCAGACGTAATTTAAGAATGGCGAGGTGCATGAAACACAATCCCCCTTCCGTGCAATTTTAACTTGACTGTGTATTTTGCCGAGTTGCACTTCCAGGGAAACTCCAAACACAACCACTCTCCTCTGAAGTCATAACTCAACATGAGTCGACAGTTTGCTGCTGACTGTATCTGGGGTAATGGAGATTGTTTGAAGAAAACGTAATAACACTTATAGTGGGCGATGTATTGAAGATAGAGATATACTCACGGGGACTTTTTTGTAGAACTTTCCATGCTGAACAATTCTTAAACTCATTGTATATTGATATTTTTAACGGTTTGCCAAGCGTAAGCTTTAAAAGCGCACGGTCGCCAGTTTTTTTTTCGACTCTTTCACTGAAATCGTTACTGCTTGGCTTCCTTTGATCATAAATAAATAATTTTCTACAGAAACCTTCCTCGAGATATCCTTTACAGAATGATGAAAACCGCATCAAAATCCATCCAGTAGTTGTTGAGATTACCCGTGACATCCATGAATCGGGAACTTAGTTTTGTACTAAGTAGAGATGTTTCTCCAGACTCGGTATTAGTTGACGTTAAGGTTAACTGAAGAAGCTACTCTTTATTTCCGTTCACTCTCGAAAACAGATGCGGTACTGATGGTGACGTTAATCACATCAAAACAAAAGAAGAAGATTGAATGAAAGTCTCCAAAAATTCTAGAAGTGTAGAAATTGTTTAATTCGCTAATATTACTTGTTTTCTTATATTACAGCACATGCATTTCGACAAGAGGACCCGGCAGCCCGTAAGTAGAGTATTCTTGAGCCCTCATCAATAGCATTTATTGTACATAACTTCCCTAATTAAAATTATCACACATAATTAATGAGTGTACGAAGTCAAGATCATTTCGTAGTACGAAAAAATCAATTTAAACGTAACATAAACTAAAGTTTGGTGGTGGTGCTTAGTAATGACATCCAGGGCACAGTCAGTGCCTGTGGATGCTGTGAAAGGTTCTACTCATAGGGTTAGTACTGCTGTTCAGACTCAGTGAGGAAAGAAATGGCAAACTACCTCACTCCTCATCTTGCCTAGTACGCCTCAATATAGCGCTGCCTTGGGTTTTTGTGGGTATATACCCACATAACCTAACGGCGGTGCTTTTTGAGGATCCAACCAGCCTTCGGGCTGACTACCTAACAGACAGGTGCTTTTCAGTCGGTCAACACACGAATGCACCCAAGAAGTTGGGTTATACCCTAATCCTGAAAAAAAAATACTTGAGATTAATAAATACACTAGGACAGGGCCATCCAGTCATTGCGCTCCGGGAGCGTGGCCGCGCTCGGGGAGCACTGGGCAGTCCGACTAGCGCTCCTTCCCCTACCACCACTACACTGTGGCAGCGAGGAGACGGACCACGCTGACTAGGTACGTACGTACAGTCGTGCGGCCGACGGCTCTTGTGGGATTGTTGACATATTAATAGCGCTGTTTTGCCATAACAAATATACCGCATATACAAATCGAATGGTTCTCCGATGTATGGAATGTGCAGGAAACGAACACAAGTGTTAAGTAAAGAATATTGTGATTTATTCCAAACTGAAATGTGAACCTATTAGAGAGGAAAATTCAACAACAAATTGTGTTCTTTTTAACACATTACATCTCTGTTGCACACTAAATATTTGGCAAGCCCTTCATAAGCTGTGCAGAAAAGTGAAATTTCCTATTCTGCTTTAAAGACTGCTGCTTCACTACTCCTTTTTGTGTATGCTGTTTAGTCATGACCATTGCGAAACTGATTTACTTACACGCTGTCAACAAGGCGCATTAGACTAGACTAGCGACTGATGGATCGGCTGCTCACTTCTGCGCGCTCATCCAGCCAAGCTCCTCCCAGCATTTCTGTAACTACCTTCCAACAAAGCGCTCGGAGCACTGGCTTAGAGCGCGGTCGGAGCGCTAGCGCTCGGGGAGTGCTGTCTGGATGGCCATGCACTAGGATGACCAGATTCGATCGTCACTGGTGAAAGAGTGAAGTTGGCACCGCTAGCAGCTTCAGCACGGAAGACATCCAACCAGACAAATGATAGCCAACACCAGGGGTTCTCAACCTGTGGTACGCGTACCCCTTAGGGGTACGCGAAACATTTCAGGGGGTACGCGGCAGGCCATCCTTCTACCCGATCCACATGCGCAGTGAGCTTTGTGCCGTGACTACTGTGTGAGTTATTTACGGCGCTCGAGCAGTGGAGTGATGACTAATCAGTCCAGCTTTGTCGTGTGATCCAACATTAAAAAATAAATATTTTAAAGTTTCATTGTTAAATTTTTGGATCAGTGTTGGAAAGGAATACAAAGAACTTTCAATTATTGCTGTAAAGGTTCTTATTGGATTTTCTATTACATACAGTACTTATGTAAAATTGGGTTTTTGAGTTTAACTTAAGCGGCTTCGGTGGCGTAGTTGGTAGCATGCTGAGCTTCTATGCCCAAGATAGCGGGTTCAAACCCGGCCGAAGCCGTCGGATTTTTTAAGAGCGTTAAAAATCCCTCAGTATGCCTTCCTTCGGAGGGGAAGTAAAGCCGGCGGTCCCATGTCATAGATTTATGGCATGTTAAAGATCCTTCCACTAATTGCACCTGTGTGAAGCTAAATTGGATAGGTTAAGAATGTAAACAACGCTCTTAGGTTTCTACGTTCGTTGCCAAGCGCTGACTGCGGTGGCGTCTAGTAGCTAAGTTCTGAATTAGACCTAGTAGTCGTTGACGGTGGCGCTTGGCGGCAAAAGTAGGAACTATTTGAAAAATTATAAGTTGCAGTACTTAAAATTAAAAAACAGATACACACACTAATACAGTCATCACAATTAACACCGGTTATCAGACAGATTCTACACACACCCAAAGTACACGGGGCTACATGACCGCGTTGTCGCAGCCCCTAAACTTAAGAACCAACCAACCAACCATGAGTTTAACTTATCTAAATAGTAAGTATAGAAACAATATTAATGTTGAGGACGATTTAAGGTTGTATTTAACAAAGTTAGAGCCGAACATTGATCAACTGTGTAAAAAGAAGCAAGCTCAACTTTCTCATTAACTTTTTGTAAAGTTATCCTACTTTCCTTATATTTTGTTTTATTAAAATATATTTCCTTATAAAATTACAAAGGTTAAACCATACTAACTAAAAAACCTTTAAAATTTTTAATAACCATTATTACTACCTAAGAAAGGTTAGTAGGGGGTACGTAGGATGTTTTTTTTTTTTTTTTGAGGGGTACGATGGCTGAAAAAGGTTGAGAACCCCTGGCCTACACTATACAGTACAACCCGAGTTGATTTTTACAACCATATAATCACTCCAGACAAATCCCGGATTTCTATCACCTTTTTTGCATTTCACCTAACATCATATATACTACAACTAGCATACACTGACAAGTTGCATGACCAATACTGCAACTAAATAATTGTATATATTGTAAATATTTTCACCTTTATTTTCAAACATAAATTTTTCAGCCTAAGTTTAACGGATCTGATGATGATAGATTGACGATCGAAACTGGTCTTCCTAGTGTATTTCTTAATCTCATGTAATATTTTTCAGGATTAGGGTACCTAACCCAACTCTTTTGGGTGCATTCGTGTTGACGACTGAAAAGCACCAAACTTCAGTTTACTAAGGCAACATTGAAAAATGGCATCAAACCTCACAATGTTCAACGTAACATAAAACACAACATAAACAAAATAACTACGACACAATAAAAGGAATAGGGAACATTCAATTAAACAGCACGAAATACTATGAAAATAGTACTATAAAAGAACAATAAAGCATTAGCCCTAATCTTCACATCGAAAGAAAATATTAAAAAATCATATGATGTTATTCGCCAACTGACGGTTCCTCAAAAGTTAGACCAATCCTCAGATAGTGGCTATCACGATGTCCTTCAAAAAGTGTATTTGTAGACCTACGGAAGTCCAGAACCGGAGAATTTTCACCCGACATTAATCCTGTGACAATTAATGTTTCATCCAATACATGAATATCTTCGTAACTTTGCCACTGTTAGAGTCATATGTGCGTTTGTACCTTCAGTCCACCTCCTTCGACTTGTTATGATGAGATTCTAAACGAGCAGTTGGATCCATGATCGCTCCGATCTCACTTGATACTACGACTAGAAGCCATTAAGCACTCCTCGAACGCCTCGATCATATTCCGTTTCCTATGATGTCGACAGTTCCTTAGAACCTGTACGAATGGTCAGGAACCCAAGACAAGGGCAAATGATTCATGCTTATTGTGGCACCGCCGACAGAAGGTGTAGTCCTGGAACTTACCCAGTAAAGAGCGACCAGCTTTAATCTTGATCGCTTCCCTCCATTCCGAACAAGAAAGAACATGGCGATCAAAAATCCACCTATTCGCTGGGGGGGAGAGACGTTAACCGAGGTCGTCAAAAATATCCATTTTAATTGCCTCATTTATAGGTCACTAGGGTGGGTGTCCCAAATATCGCCCCTGTTCCTAATACCGCCTACCCGTGTTTGGAAGCTACTATGCGCGCCATCTATGAGATTATGTAGTTATCTTGACGTTCTGATGTAGCCTATTGCCACATGTAGCACCAGAGGCAAGCTTCCTATGAGTGATAACAACAACAGTATGGCGTCTGAAGTGTTTGAGCCCGTGACGAACGTATTTTCGGCCTCCAATCAATCCAGGGAATCACCAGGTAACTGCTCCCTAATCATAATGTCATTTATATCAATTGAAAGTACATTAAATGAGGATTCCAAATGTGTTATTATTTGTCTTTTAAACTGTGTTTAACCTCCACCGTATGTATATTTGTGTTGACTGACCTGTGTTCCTAATATCGCCTAGCAACCCGATACTAATATCCTAATATCGCCCATAGGCGATATTAGGAGCACCTCTTTTTATTCACCTACCAACTTTGCGTAATCAGTCTACTCTAGACTTTAATAGTGAAACTTCGCACGGTCAATCTTTATACAAGCCTTAATATAGTTGACTGGTATTTATAAGTTCATTCAATTCCAAGATGGTGCCCGTGC
Organism: Meconema thalassinum; assembly: GCA_946902985.2. Lineage (NCBI taxonomy): Eukaryota > Metazoa > Arthropoda > Insecta > Orthoptera > Tettigoniidae > Meconema > Meconema thalassinum. The sequence continues at coordinate 183,620,444 of OX336395.1, forward strand.
AAAATTTCAAAATTATAGTTTTACTTGTGTCCTAATCAAGTGGTCGAAGTGACAGTTTGTATAATAAACCACCGTAATAATCATCATCTACTGGTACAAAACTCAAACTTTTAAACCAGAGGGAGTTAGAAGGTGCCGTTGGTTCTAAAATCATCCACATTGTCACAATTGTAAAGGAAAATCTTGCATTTCTGGAAAAGTCAACTGATTTTTTTTTATAAAGTTTGTTTAAATAAAAAACGAGTCAATAGCCCTTGCCAGAAGTGTGTCGCGTCGAGCCCATATAACAGTAAAGCCGGGTGGGTGGTATATACACATGCGGTGCCCACATGTAACCGATCGTAACATATGGGCATTCAAAAGAAAGGAATAGTTAGGAATAGTTTCAAATCAGTCTACAGAAGTATGTGAAACTAGTTTCTAACAGGTGCTCTTAATTTCGCCTGGTGGGCGGTAATAGGATCAGGGGTAGGCGATATTAGGAACCCACTCTTGGCAAATTGTCTTGGGACACTTTTTGAAATTTTGTTAATTAACTTAAACTGGCATAAGTTATGAAGTGAATCGATCTCTGGAAACCAAAGCAAGATTGTTTTTAGTGATATTCATTTAGTTCCCCGTTTGATTTTCCGACCCAAGAGGTTGCCATACAGAGAACTAGTTAGGGTAGGCGATATTTGGGACACTCTCCCTATATTAAATTAACCCTTAGACTTCGGTTTGTAAGCTGCTACACTTGGTCTGTATTTCTATATGGGTCTGGAGGGTGGACAATAAATGCGGCAACAACAAAGAAGATAGAGGCCTTTGAAATGTGGATTTACCGCAGAATGCTGAAGATATCATGGACTGCACGAATAACCAATATTGAAGTACTGCATAGAATGAACAGACAACGAAACATATTATGCACCTTTAAAAAACGAAAAACTGTATACCTGGGACATATCTTGCGGCAGGTGCGGTTCTAGAGTTTGGCTTTGTGGGGGGGGGGGGGGGGGGGTCACAGAATCGAAATTGTTAAGAAAAATGGTATCACTAACAACGCAATCTCAAAATAACCTAACGTACAAAACCAGACCAATTTTTTTGCAAGCTACATGGATATTCGTACAAATTGCAACAGCGTGTTTTGCGACTTTTACATCGAGCTTCGAGAAAAGTATCAAGGTACGTTACAGTTTCGGCAAGTCGAGTTGGTACCGACAAAGGGAGAAAGTCACAGCTTAAATTGCCAACCAAGCCTGCAGTTTGGACGTCGGCAAATTTTTTGGTTGCGAAAAGAGCCCCAAATTCCTATCCGTGCTTTGCTGCACATTCATCGTGACATCACTATGGACATCGATTCGGTAATCACAAGATTTGCTAAACAAAATAGACGAGTTGATTTTGTTATATAAATAATCGTTTTTATATAGCAGGGGGCTGCGTGGTGCAGTCGGTAGAGGCGCTGAGCTTCTAACTGAAAGGGAGTGGGTTCGATCCCCACCCAGGTAGTGGATTTTAGAAACAAAACTACCACTTTCGGAAACGCAAATGGCCCTGGGGTTCACTCAGCCTACACCAGAAATGAGTACCAGGGCAATTCCTGGGTGCAAAGACGGCCGGGCGTGGAGCTGACAACTCCATCCCATCTAGTGCCGATGTCACAAAAAGTGGAAGCCTCTACCTTCCACTACTCCCAGGGCCTCCATGGCCTGTACGGAGTTGGCTTTTTTTTATATAGCAGGTATGAAGTTGTAAATATGTACAGTTGTAACAGAACATAATAATTGCAATAAAGATATTTACAGTATTGAATAAAATGAAAAAAAAACTGTTTTTCAGTTAAAAATCGTTAAGTTTTATTTGTCTGGTTATTGTGTTTTCGTTTTTTGAGTTTGCAAAAAAATTGGTCTCCGTTTGGGGGGGGGGGGTCATAACCTCCGTGCCCCCCACCCCGCCCCTTTTGAATCCGCGCCTGTCTTGCGGAACACCAAATATTGGCTTCTCAAGTTGATAGTGGAAGGAAAGATCGATGGTCAAAGAGAAAGAGGCCGAAGAAGGATTTCCTGGGTGGATAACATAAAACAGTGCTCAGGATTACCCAGGATAGGTAAATTATTCTACATTGCAGTTCATACGCAAAAGATGCATCATGTGGTCGCTAACATCCAAGGGGGGAGACCCAGCTTCACAGAGGAAAAAAAGCCCAATAGTCATTCGATTGTTAAATATGTTACACATATTGTTGACAAATGCTCCACATATCCCAGTATTGGTATGCGTCCTGGCAACCAGAAGCAACTTCAATAATGTAAAAATTCGAATTATAACATTTTAAAATAAAATTTTCTAAATTTCCCGCCTTTTTAAGAATATATCACTGTTTCCCTTATAAATTCCAAGTTTTTAAGAATTTTCGTACTTTTCCCCTTTTAAAGTGTGTATTAAACCTCAACCTACAAAATGAACCTCAATCACTAACATACACTGTGATTTACATATTTTTATAGAGTTTTAATTTATTTTATTTTATTTTATTTTATTCAGGTGCTCAGAATAAAAACTCTATAAAAATATGTAAATCACAGTGTAAGTGATTGAGGTTCATTTTGTAGGTTGAGGTTTGATACACACTTTAAAAAAGGAAAAGTACGAAAATTCTTATTAACTTGGAATTTATTAGGGAAACGGGGATACATTGTTAACAAGGCGGGAAATTTTGAAAATTTTATTTTAAAATGTTATAATTCGAATTTTTACATTATTGAAGTTGCTTCTGGTTGCCAGGAAGCATACCACTACTGGGATATGTGCAGCATTTGTCAACAATATGTGTAGCATATTTAACAATTGAATGACCATTGTTTTTTTTCCTCTGTTAAGCTAGGTCTCCCCCCATGGATAGGCATCCGAAGAAGAAAATATTGCCTTATCAAAATCAACTTGTTTCATTATGATATCTCGATTCGTTTAACGTGCTGCTGCTAGGCCGAGGTTAACGTCCTCTTGAAGAGTGTAACACCCTCACTCCAGCGAATAAATCCATGTTCTATCAGTTTGATACGAATCTTTCTTACATCGGAGTGCAATACACCCAATTTCTAGGAAAAGATGAGAGAAAACAGGCAACCCTCGGAAGTGGAATTTGGACACTGAAGAATGACCCAGATGAAATTATAGTCAGTCTGATCGTATTTTGAAGATTAGTATTCACAACATGCATGTTCAACTCATAAGGTCACCACGTACTCTTACACGATGAAAAAGTATATTTTTGTGACATCACTTTACCAAGTATTTTCTGGGTTTATGTTAAAGGTACAGCTATGATTCTTGTCACATATAAGAAGCGGTATATTCTGAGCAGTTTTTGACCATGTAGTGCAACTTTGCTTTTATAGGATGTGTGAAATGGGTACAAATTTGGACAGATACATTTTCAAAAAAATGTTGTATAAGTTGCTTCAGGTAAACATTTCTCAGTTGTTTTTCAATCAAATATTCTCAAATTGTGTTCACATACTTGGAATGGATCGTGGCAGATGAGTAACCACTTTGTTTCATTATTATTGGGACAGAATGCAAGAAAAAAATCCGAACTCTTTCTTTTTAAATTTATTCACAAATATGTATCAATTTTTCTCTTCCCAATCCATGCCTACTATGTTTTGGAAGTGAAAATAGGTTAACATTCAAGTACTCCTTTAGGCAAGTTAATGTAAAAAATAGCCCTCTTTCTTAAATGGTTTCGTAGTTATTGGTACCTAAACATGAAAAATGAGTATTAACGGAAAACAGCTGGCAAAGTTAGAAGTGTAATATTCAGAGCATGGGACGCTAATTTTAAAAAACGAATTTAAGGTAGTTGTAGACATCAAAACCCCAACAAACTATATATATTTGGATTCAGAAAAGAATGAAGATTTTTATGGCGCGAAAATCAAAATCTCGATTTTTTCATCATGAAAGAGTACGAGATGTCCTTAAGGCTTCATGATCATAAGGACATTTAATCGTGTGCTGTTACGCAACATAAATAAACATCAGCAAATGACCCAAGTAGGAACTTGATGGATTCCTAAACAATGCAGCACATCTCAAGAGCGACCTAAGTTAAATATGAAAGGTTACAAATGACTAATGCACCACGGTACGTTTCCGGACACAAGTTTCTATGCTAACCTAACAGTCTTGGTCCCCACTACAAGCCCTCAAAGTCTGTAATGGGAATTTAGAAATACTCTGTATAGGCACGGATCTAGAGTTTGGCTTTGGGGGGGGGGGGGGGGGTCAGAGAATCGAAATTGTAAAGAAAAATGGTATCACTAAAAACGCAATCACAAAATAAACAAACGTACAAAACCAGACCAATTTTTTGCAAGCTACATGGATAGAAATTTGATGCGTAAGCGCACCAAAAATATTCGTACAAATTGCAACGGCGTGTTTTGCGACTTTTACATCGATCTTCGAGAAAAGTATCAAGGTACGTTACAGTTTCGGCAAGTCGAGTTGGTACCGACAAAGGGATAAAGTCACAGCTTAAATTGCCAACCAAGCTTGCAGTTTGGAAGTCGGCAAAATTTTTGGTGCAAAAAAAGGCCCATATTCCTATCCGTGCGTTGCTGCACATTCATTGTGACATCACTATAAACATCGATTCGGTATCACAAATTTTGCTAAACAAAATAGACGAGTTGATTTTGTTACATAAATAATCGTTTTTATATAACAGGTATGAAGTTGTAAATATGTAGTCTACAGTTGTAACAGAACATAATAATTGTAATAAAGATATTTTTAGTATAGAATAAAATGAAGAAAAAATGTTTTTCAGTTAAAATGCGCTAAGTTTTATTTGTCTGGTTAATGTGTTTTCGTTTTTTGAGTTTGCAAAAAAATTTGGTCTCCGTTTGGGGGGGGGGGGGGGGTCATGAATCCCGTGACCCCGTGACCCCGCGCCCTTGAATCCGCGCCAGACTCTGTAGAAGCTCAAAATGAAATGCGGACGTAAAAAAGAAAGAAAGTTCTTCTGCTGCTCTGAAGAACATGGAACGATGGATATGATTTCTTCTTCTCCTTGTTCTTTGTTTTGTTGAACCGCACACATTTTCTCATCCTCGGTTGCACGTGATGAAAAAGCTGTAGCTATTCATTAAATAAGCTTGAAATTCATTTCGGTTCTTTTCTTATTGTAGACGCAGACGTATACATCGCAAACGTTCACACTGAACAAGTTACTCTACAACTGCACAATGAAGTATCGAAGTGTTATGCTCCTGGTAGAGACAGCAATGAGATGCGGGAAGCAATGCGTGAGCAAACAACTGAACACGCAGTAGCACACTGACACAACGTAGACGCTGGCACATTCACCCTTCTCTACCAAACTCAACTGGGCAACATTGGACCTTGGCTTTACCAGTTGAACTTACTATCAACTAAAATAGGCACATTTACCGTTTACCGCCATATAAGGCCTACATCCCTTTATTCCAAAAACAAAAGCACTTTTTTCATGTTTAGGTACATTCGCCCTTTTCCATAGTTCATCCTTAATTAGATATATCGTAATTTATTATTATTATTATTATTATTATTATTATTATTAATGTTATTAGACTATTATTATACTGTTATTAGACTATTATTATTAAACTACTATTAGTCTATTATTATTATTATTATTATTTCCCTTATCAATATGTAATATCTGATGAGGACTTGCACGGTGGGGGATTGGTTATCGAGTTGGACTGCCAACCCCAAGCTTGCAGGTTCGCTCCTGGTCGTGGTGGGTGATTTATGAAAGGCGACAAAAATTACGGTACGCATGTCATACGATGCTGGCATTTTAAAGAACCCATTTCAATTCAGTAGGCCGTGGTCATAATGGCAAAATTAATCTCGGGATTTTTCGCCAACACAAAACTATAAGTTCCTCCTTTCTACTAGGAAGCGCTATAATGTCAAGGAGCTTATATATCCAACCTCCTTGACTTTCATAGCGCTCCAAGGAGCGATAAAAATTTGACATGCAAGCTGCCCTCCGAGCGTCAATTAACAAAGCTTGCACCCCGCATCCGAGGCCATACTATATTTTTTATCGAGTTTATCCGCCAGGTTGGTAGAACCCACGGACTCAGCGAGGGAAGTCTCCATTTACCGCCTCTACGGGCAGTGTCCTAGAGCTGGGAACATCTGGCCGAAGTGGATACAACTGAGGAGGTGTGATCAGCACCTCGCCCAGGCGGCCTCACCTGCAAAGCCAACAGGGGCCTTATGAGGGATGGGAAGATTGGGATGGATAGCCAAGGAAGCGGCCGTGGCCTACAGTGGGAACCATCCCGGCATTTGCCCGAAGACGAAGTGGGCAATCACGATAACCACTTCGAAGATGGCTGAGGTGGGAATCGAACCCCCTCTACTCATTTGGGCCACCCGAGGCTAAGTAGACCCCGTTCCAGCTGTTGGCTTCTCACTAAGGCGGACCAGGCTCGATTCGAACACGGTGAAACCAAATTAAACGAAATTTGGTACAGAGGTAGCACTGTCAAAGGGTACCTCAGTGTCATGTTTTATATCGCCGCCATCTTGACGGAAACGTAATGGCGGCCACCCAAATGTTCAAAGCTTAAATCAAATGACCACTAGCCTAATCATGTGATACTTAGAAAAAAACATTAATAATCTTTTGAAAAATATCTATGAATGAGGAACATTTACCAAAAAATCATAGATATTTTTCAAAAGATTAACACCTGTAATTGCCTATAATACAAAATTTCATATATATTTTCAAAGATATTTTTCAAAGGATTATTAATGGTTTTTTTTCTTAATTATCTCTTAAAACGTATTGTAAGGATATCCATTTTCTTTGTTTAAGTCTCTTTGGGATAAGTTCTCTTACAGTGCTGATAAAGAAACCAACGTGTTTCGAAACATGTACACATGCAGGGTCTTTCATATAAAGTAAGAACGGCAAGCGGCAGTTTTGTTATTCGCTGCCTCGGTGGCCTTGGCCGAGCTTGTGGCGCGCCATGGCCCCCTGCTGTACTATTGAAAGCGCGCGCATAGTACATACGAGGGCTGTTTATTTTTTCAAGTTACGATGGACTGTATAAAAATAACAGATTGACATACCAAACTGATTTTACTACTAAATGTTTGCTTGTTTTATTCTTATGTCTCAACATACTCGCCAAAACGATTGAAACATTTGTCGTATCGTTACACTAGCTCTCCCATGCTCTCGGAAAAATATTCTACCTTCTGAAGGTAAGGTTGGTGTACAGGGAAATTATATTTTACACAATATTATTGTTGGTTACCATTACTTCATGTTGCAAGAGTAACCGTATTTGGAGATCAGGATGTCTACCAAAACCAACTAACAGATTTTCCTGACAATTCCCTGATATTTCCAGAAAATCAGAAATAAATAAATAAATCAGAAAATTCCTTGAGTAACAGGAGCGACCAATTAAACATATAAAACAGAGTTTGTAGTTAAGAGCACTTCAAAAATTGCTCTAACAATAAAGGGTACCATGGCAAAGTTGAAAAGACAATAAAAGTATAGAAAAATATATTTTGCCAATTTCTAAATTTTTCATCCAGATTTTTTTTTGTACTTGCCAGTGTTGAAAGTAGCTCTCAAAAATCATACAGTTACATATTTATATACAAATAAATATTCTACACATGTAATTTGTGTAGGCCTACTCTATCTGCAAGAAATGAGAGCTTACCAATTTAACGTCTGTGCGAACATACATCTACAACTATCATCACCAGAATATACCTATACTTTTCCCTTCATCAAAATTTAAATTCCTAATTTCCAATTATTCAAGGTAAAAACTAAAACTCCCTGAGTGTCATTAAAATACCCTGATAATTCCCTGAGTTTTCCAGGACTTATAAATTCCCTGAGTATTCCCTGTTTTCAATGTTTTCCAGAGTAGTAGATACCCTGGAGATGTATGTTATTCCCGTAAAGCTTCAATTCTTCACGTTCGAAATTCGATTTCTTCACTCTTAAAACTAAACATCATCCTGCTCCCCGTACAAATTCCTCGTGAACTAATCGCAATCGTGCTACAAAAAGAATGTACAAAAAAGTTACAGTCAGTCTGAAAGACTAGACTTTATATCATTTCAAATGAAGCATGCTACAACTGCCTTCTCGCTTCGCTCGAAGCCTCAGGTCGCTCGACGCCCCAGGACTCTTTCAACAGACTCCATTAACCATTAACTTAGGCTTCCCGCGCGGCTGCATGACGTCACAGTCTCCGTCTCCGTAACGCATAACGTTAGACCCAAAAGCATAACGACGAAGTCGACAAGATCATTTGAAATGATAAAACGTATTTTGACATTACAAACATGTTCGTAGGAAACTATGCATTTTATTTATCTGTCCCCATCAGAAGGTTTGTTTGATAATTAACTCCACCCTCATTTGTTCATACTGACAATTCTGATTTATGCAAGCATTATGTTGTAGTCAGCAGTGTCAATGGTTTCTGTTAAACGGGTACATCTATCAAGATTGTATCAGATACGTAAACATTTTTATTGTATCATTGTGCAGGTTCCTCCGCACATCCGCCATGCCTACAGATTTTCCTGTCAGAATTATTTTAACTTCACTCCACTTCTCAGAGTAACTTCATCGTGAAGTATTGTTTTTCGATTATGCTGTTTGTAGCCACGTGAATTAGTTGAGCTATTTGGTTCAGCTTGCTTAAAAGCTGTTTTTGTGCCGATAGCAAAGTGAGCTCTTGCCAATCCAGTTTTTTTTTTCTCCTTTGATTTTGTGCGTACTATAATCCTACGAAACATCTTGGCAAAGTCCCTGAGCTGAAAGGGATTCTGCGCGATATAGGTCTGTGATCCTCCAAGTGTATGCTCAACACTATGCTCGATTCTAGAGCCGAATACTCAACGTTTTCCAATTGATGGTGTTGGAATTAAGAAAAACTGAGTTGTCATAGGTAAAGACATCCTGTTTTATAATTTTAGCTGGATTTCGCCACCACCTCAGCCTCTTCCACCATCAGCACGACCACCACCACGACCACCGTCGCAGCGGGTTAAATAACGGAGGTACGGTTTAACTTACAGTACTGTTACTTCTGTAAGTAACCTACAATCAATCTAGTCAGTAAGTAGGCCTAATACGGTCTTACACCTGAGGATATTAGAACATTGTGGTCGTTTAGCCTGTGCACTTGGGTGAGTGTGGAATTTTGTCAGATAACCTGCGTCATTGTGACGACTGGGATAGAATAGAATACATTTAAAATAGAATAGGATAGGATATAATATAATATAATAGAATTAGAATAGAACTGCACTAGAATAGAAAAAAATTATAATAGAATAGGAATTAGTAGAATAGAATCAGAATAGAATGGCATAGAATAGAATAGTATTATAATAGATTAGAATAGAATAGGATATACTAGAATAGATTTAGAATAGGATATACTAGAATAGAATTAGAACAGAATAGAATATAATAGAATATACTAGAAAAGATTTAGAATAGAATAGGATATACTAGAATAGATTTAGAATAGAATAGGATATACTAGAATAGATTTAGAATAGAATAGGATATACTAGAATAGATTTAGAATATAATAGAATATGATAGAATAGATTTAGAATAGAATAGCATATACTAGAATAGATTTAGAATATAATAGAATATGATAGAATAGATTTAGAATAGAATAGGATATACTAGAATAGATTTAGAATAGGATATACTAGAATAGAATTAGAAAAGATTTAGAATAGAATAGGACAGGATATACTAGAATAGATTTAGAATAGAATAGGATATACTAAAATAGAATTAGAACAGAATAGAATATAATAGAATATACTAGAATAGATTTAGAATAGAATAGGATATACTAGAATAGATTTAGAATATAATAGGATAAACTAGAATTGATTTAGAATAGTATATACTAGAATACAATTAGAACAGAATAGAACATAATAGAATATACTAGAATAGATTTAGAATAGAATAGGATATACTAGAATAGATTTAGAATAGAATAGGATAAACTAGAATTGATTTAGAATAGAATAGGATATACTAGAATAGATTTAGAATAGAATAGGATATACTAGAGTAGATTTAGAATATAAAAGAATATGATAGAATAAATTTAGAATAAAATAGGATATACTACAATAGAATTAGAACAGAATATAATAGAATATACTAGAATAGATTTAGAATAGAATAAGATATACTAGAATAGAATTAGAACAGAATAGAATATAATATAATATACTAGAATAGATTTAGAATAGGATATACTAGAATTAGAACAGAATAGAATATAACAGAATATAGTAGAATAGAGTTAGAATGGAATAGGATATACTAGAATAGAATTAGAACAAAATAGAATATAATATAATATACTAGAATAGATTTAGAATAGGATATACTAGAATTAGAACAGAATAGAATAGAATATAACTAGATGTACCCGGCATGCGTTGCAATGCCAATCAAGGAAAGTGTTGGGGGTTGGACTTTGTTAGTTGCAGTGCTTTTGGATTCCCAATATTTTCTTCTTTTTCCGTTAACCACCTCTAAACTATTATAAAAAATAATTTACTATCTCAGAATCATTCACGGGAGCGTGATCAACAACTCACCAAAGTTACATCGCAATGAAATGAATGGTATATGAACGCATACGGGACTGCTGAAACGATTAGAGCGCCGTCACCCATTTGTTGAATATACTCGTACGCTACCTATTGTAAAATGGATTTACTAACTCGAAAACCTTTCCTGGCGTGTACACAGCAACTCACCAAAGTTTCATAGCAATCGGATGAATGGTATATGAACGCATACGGGACTTGGTTGAAACGATTCGCGTGCCGTCGCTCATTTGTTGAATCTACTTGTGCGATACCTATTGTAAAGTGGATGTACTAAGCCAGAAACCTTCCCTGATGAGTACACAACATATTACCCAAGTTTCATCGCTATCGGACGAATGGTATATGAACGCATACGGGACTTTCTTGAAACGCTTCGCGCGACTTCGCTCATTTGTTGAATCTACTTGTGCGCTACCTATTGAAAAATGGATTTACTAAGCCTAAAACTTTCCCTAGAGTGTACACAACAACTCAACCAAGTTTAGGCGCTATCGGACGAATGGTATATGAACGCATACGGGACTATGTTGAAACACTTCGCGCGTCGTCGCTCATTTGTTTAATCTACTTGTGCGATACCTATTGTTAATTGGATTTACTAACTCAGAAACCTTCCCTGAAGTGTACACAACATCTCAGCCAAGTTCCATCACTATCAGACGAATAGTATATGAACGCATACGGGACTTTGTTGAAACGCTTCGCGCGTCGTCGCTCATTTGTTGAATCTACTCTTGCGCTACCTATTATAACATGGATTTACTAAGTCAGAAACCTTGCCTGTAGTGTACACAACCTCTCACCCAAGTTTCATCGCTATCGGACGAATGGTATGTGAACGCATACTTGTTTTTGTTGAAACGCTTCGCCCGTCGTCGCTCATTTGTTGAATCTACTTCTGCGATACCTATTGTTAAGTGGATTTACTAAGCCAGAAACCTTCCCTGTAGTGTACACAACGTCTCACCCAAGTTTCATGGCTATCAGACGAATGGTATATGAACGCATACGGGACATTGTTGAAACGCTTCTCGCGTCGTCACTCATTTGTTGAATCTACTCGTGCGTTACTTACTGTTAAGTGGATTTACTAAGCCAGAAACCTTGCCTGTAGTGTACACAACCTCTCACCCAAGTTTCAACGCAATCGGATGAATGGTATATGAACACATGTGGGACTTTCTTGAAACAAACGCACGCCATTTTGTTGAAGCTACTCGCGTGCCATATATTGTAAATTGGATTTACTACGCCTATTACATTTCCGGGACTGTGCACAACAACTCACCAAAATTTGATCGCAATCGGACGAATTGTATATGAACGCATCGCCATTACGCATTTGTTTCAACTACTCGCGCGCTATCTATTGTGAAATGGATTAACTATGCCTATGATCATCCCGGAAGTGTTTACAACAACTCACCAAAATTTGATCGCAATCGGATGAATGGTTTATGAACGCATAAAAGACGAACACACAGACATTCCTTTATATATAAGACTAGCAGGTACCCGCGGCTTCGCTCGCGCCATAGTCGTGTCATATTGTTATTCAATGAAATGCAGGTGTAACGGCCCTTAACACACCTTTAGAAATTGAATATCCAAAAACCCTTCCTTAGTGGGCGTTTTCGACTTACAACGAACATATTCCCAAAATTTCATGTTTCTAGTTTTAATAGTTTTGGCTGGGCGATGATCAGTCAGTCAGTCAGTCAGTCAGTCAGTCAGGACACTTAGTTTTATATAATAGATGAGCATCGGTCCTAGTGGAAAATAATTCTATCACCAGAAACCGAAAATGCATGGGACGAAAAAAAACATCAAAATATCATGTTGGTTTCGGACCCTAAAAGACGTGAAAAATATAATAAAAGTAATAAAAAAAACTATTTTTCGAAATTTCATTCGAATCAATTTTTATGTCATTCCTGGGACTTAGAAAATTCCGGCCAAAAAGTACAAAATCATTAATAACTCCCAAAGAATTCGTCGTATGATGAAATAGCAAGAGACAATTAAGATGTAATGTGTTATTGTCTACAACATAGGCCATGTATAATTTTACACTCAGACATATTACGTTCCCCCCGCCTTATTTTCACCCCTCCCCATGGGCCCCTTATATTGGATTTATGAAAAAACGGTCAAACACTTATTTTGTTAGTTTTTATGCTGATTTTTTTCCGCTGAGTTCCAAACTCCTCGCCTATGTCGTTCAAGAGTTACACGCTCGGTTAGGAAACCTTCAACCCCCACTTTTCACCCCTTTCACCTCATAATATACACCACATCGAAAAACCCTCAGACACGTATCTTCTTATTTTTAATGATGAGTTTATATGCCGAGTATCAAATCCCCCAATGAAAGCAATCCGGAGTTATTGTTATTCAATGAAATGCAGGTGTACCCCCTAACACCCCTTTAGAAACTGAATATCCAAAAACCCATCCTTAGTGGGCGTTTTCGACTTACAACGAACATATTCCCAAAGTTTCATGTTTCTAACTTTAATAGTTTTGGCTGGGCGATGATGAGTCAGTCAGTCAGTCAGTCAGGACACTTGTTTTTATATAAGAGATAAGCATCGGTCCTAGTGGAAAATAATTCTATCACCAGAAACCAAAAATGCATGGGACGAAAAAAAAACATCAAAATAACATCTTGGTTTCGGGCCCTAAAAGACGTGAAAAATATAATAAAAGTCTTAAAAAAACTATTTTTCGAAATTTCATTCGAATCAATTTTTATGTCATTCCTGGGACTTAGAAAATTCCGGCCAAAAAGTACAAAATCATTAATAACTACCTAAGTATTCGTCGTATGATGAAATAGCAAGCGACAAAAAAGATGTAATGTGTTATTGTCTACAACATAGGTCACGTATAATTTTACACTCAGACATATTACGTTCCCCCCCCCCCCATATTTTCACCCCTCCCCATATTTTCACCCCTCCCCATGGGCCCCTTATATTGGATTTATGAAAAAACGGTCAAACACCTATTTTGTTAGTTTTTATGCTGATTTTTTTCCGCTGAGTTCCAAACTCCTCGCCTATGTCGTTTAAGAGATACACGCTCGGTTAAGAAACCTTCAACCCCCACTTTCAGCCCTTTCACCTCATAATATACACCACATCGAAAAACCCTCAGACACGTATCTTCTTATTTTTAATTATGAGTTTATATGCCGAGTATCAAATCCCCCAATGAAAGCAATCCGGAGATATTGTTATTCAATGAAATGCAGGTGTACCCCCTTAACACCCTTTTTGAAACTGAATATCCAAAAACCCTTCCTTAGTGGGCGTTTTCGACTTACAACGAACATATTCCCAAAATTTCATATTTCTAACTTTAATAGTCTTGGCTGGGCGGTGATGAGTCAGTCAGTCAGTCAGTCAGTCAGTCAGTCAGGACACTTAGTTTTATATAATAGACTAGCAGGTACCCGCGGCTTCGCTCGCGTCATAGTCGTGTCATATTGTTATTCAATGAAATGCAGGTGTACCCCCTTAACACCCCTTTAGAAACTGAATATCCAAAAATCCTTCCTTAGTGGACGTTTTCGACTTACAACGAACATATTCCCAAAATTTCATGTTTCTAGCTTTAATAGTTTTGGCTGGGCGATGATGAGTCAGTCAGTCAGTCAGGACACTTAGTTTTATATAATTGATAAGCATCGGTCCCAGTGGAAAATAATTCTATCACCTGAAACCAAAAATGCATGGGACGAATAAAAACAACAAAATATCATATTGGTTCCGGACCCTAAAAGACGTGAAAAATATAATAAAAGTATTAAAAAAAACTATTTTTCGAAATTTCATTCGAATCAATTTTTATGCCATTCCTGGGACTTAGAATATTCCGGCCAAAAAGTACAAAATCATTAATAACTCCCTAAGTATTCGTCGTATGATGAAATAGCAAGAGACAAAAAAGATGTAATGTGTTATTGTCTACATCATAGGCCATGTATAACTTTACACTCAGACATATTACGTTTCCTCCCCCCTCCCCATATTTTCACCCCTCCCCATGGGCCCCTTATATTGGATTTATGAAAAAACGGTCAAACACCTATTTTGTTATTTTTTATGCTGATTTTTTTCCGCTGAGGTCCAAACTCCTCGCCTATGACGTTTAAGAGATACACGCTTGGTTAGGAAACCTTCAACCCCCACTTTTCACCCCTTTCACCTCAAAATATACACCACATCGAAAAACCCTCAGACACGTATCTTCTTATTTTTAATGATGAGTTTATATGCCGAGTATCAAATCCCCCAATGAAAGCAATCTGGAGATATTGTTATTCAATGAAATGCAAGTGTACCCCCTTAACACCCCTTAAGAAACTGAATATCCAAAAACCCTTCCTTAGTGGGCGTTTTCGACTTAAAACGAACATATTCCCAAAATTTCATGTTTCTAACTTTAATAGTTTTGGCTGGCCGATGATGAGTCAGTCAGTCAGTCAGTCAGTCAGTCAGGACACTTGTTTTTATATAAGAGACTAGCAGGTACCCGCGGCGTCGCTCGCGTCATAGTCGAGTCATATTGTGATTCAATGAAATGCAGGTTTAACCCCGTTAACACCCCTTTGGAACCTGAATATTCAAAAATCCCTCCTTAGTAGACGTTTTCGACACACAACAAACATATCCCCAAAATATAATTCTTCTAACATTAATAGTTTTGGTTGGTCGATGAGAGTGAATATCCAAAAATCCTTCCTTAGTGGACGTTTTTCTTCCAGAATTTCACCCCTCCCGATGGGCCCCTTAAATTGGAATTATGAAAAAACGGTCGAACACCTATTTATTTAATTATTTTTTATCTATATTATTAAAAATATTGATGAAAACTTATCCGAGTCCGTCCGGCCATACTATCCGGCCGATTTTCTTCATCCTTTTTTTAAATGAAAGGTATTCATGCACAGATTTGTCATCAAGTATTACAAATCACTTAAATTACGCCTTTCTCAAATTATTTGATTTCTTCAACTTTTTCCAACTTTTTCCAACTTTGAAGTAAGCATATCTTCGGTTCGAATTGAGTTACGAAGGTTGTTTTAGTCTAAGGACACTCAGCGAATCTAGCGCTGTCATTTGAGCTCTTAACCATTCAAATCGGCTGATTCTGAGGAACGTTATGCTTGGACATACGATATTACATCTCATTTTTTCAAACGTTTTTCTCATTTTAGCAATCATATCTTTGGTTATAATTGAGTTACACTGTTCGTTTGGGTCTAAGAGCACTCAGTGGATCAAGCTCTATCTATTGAGGTATTAAATATTTACATTGGTTGATTCTGAGGAATGTTATGAGTGCCGAAGCGAATAGTAGAAATAATTATGAAAACTTAACCAGAGTCCGTCCGGCCATTCTATCCGGTCAATTTCCTTCATACCACTATTAAATGAAAGTTATTCATGTACGGATTTAATATCAAGTATTACAAATCACTTAACTTCTGCCTTCCTCAAATTATTTGATTTCTTGCACCTTTTTTACATTTTTTTCACATTGAAGCTATCTATATTATTAAAAATATTGATGAAAACTTATCCGAGTCCGTCCGGTCATACTATCCGGCCGATTTTCTTCATCCTTTTTTTAAATGAAAGGTCTTCATGCACAGATTTGTCATCAAGTATTACAAATCACTTAAATTTCGCCTTTCTCAAATTATTTGATTTTTTCAACTTTTTCCAACTTTTTCCAACTTTTTCCAACTTTTTCCAACTTTGAAGTAATTATATCTTCGGTTCTAATTGAGTTGCAATGGTCGTCTTAGTCTAAGAACACTCAGTAAATCAAGCGCTATCATTTGAGCTCTTAACAATTCAAATCGGCTGATTCGGAGGATAGTTATGAGTGGACATACGATATTACATCTCATTTTTTCAACAGGTTTTTCTCATTTTAGCAATCATATATTTGGTTCTAATTGAGTTACACTGTTCGTTTTGATCTAAGAGCACTCAGTGGATCAAGCTCTATCTTTTGAGGCATTAAATATTTACATTGGTTGATTCTGAGGAATGTTATGTGTGCCGAAGCGAATATTAGAAATAATTATGAAAACTTAACACAGTCCGTCTGGCCATTCTATCCGGTCGATTTCCTTCATACCACTATTAAATGAAAGTTATTCATGTACTGATTTTTATCAAGTATTACAAATCACTTAACTTCTGCCTTCCTCAAATTATTTGATATTTTCAACGTTTTCCCTTTTTCCGACTTGAAGCAATCATATCTTTGGTTCTGATTGAGGTAATCATGTCGTTTTAGTCTAAGAACACTCAGTAACTGAAGCCATTTCATTTGAGCTGTTAAGTATTCATATCGGCTGATTCTTTAGAATGTTATGAGTGACATTCGATATTATATCTCATTTTTTCAATATTTTTTTCTCATTGTAGCAATCATATCTTTGGTTCTAATGACGGAAATTTCGTATTACACTTGCGTTTTGTATTACAATCAACAAAGTGCAGGGTCAAATGCTTCATCGAGTTGGAATCTACTTGCCTGATCCTGTTTTAGGCCATGGAATGTTCTATGTTGCCTTATCCCGAGGAAAATCATTTAAAACTAAGGGTCGACGCACAGCGAACATAGTCTGGAAGGAAGTATTTTAAAATAAAGGTTATAAACTATTACTTAATGTCGTAATTTTTTAAATTCCAATACTGAAAAATTATGCTGCGGAGCAGTACGGGCGCTCTAGTATTTTTATTAACCTGATTGTTTTCCTCTGAGTTTCAAACTCCTCGCCTATGTCGTTTAAGAGATGCACACTCCGTAAGGAATCCTTCAACCACCACTTTTCACCCCTTTCACTCATATTATACACAACATCGAAAAACCATTAGACATGTGTCAGCTTATTTTTAATGATTAGTATATATGCCAGGTATCACATCCTCAAATGAAACCACTCGTGAGATATTGTTATTCAATAAAATGCACGTTTATCCCCTTAACACCCCCTTTAGAACCAGAATATCCAATAATCTTTCCTTAGTGGACGTTTTAGACATACAACAAACATATCCTCAAAATTTCATGTTTCTAACTTCCATAATTTTGGCTGGGCGATGGTGAGTGAGTGAGTCAGTCAGGACATTTTCTTTCATTTATTTTTGAAAATTTCACCCCTCCCCATGAACCCCTTAAATGGGATTTATGAAAAAAAAAACGGTCGAACACCTATTTATTGTTTTTTAAGCGGATTTTTCCGCTGAATTTCAAACTTCTCGCTTATGTCGTTTATGAGGTACACGCTCCGTTAAGAATTCTTCAACCCCCAATTTTCACCCCTTTCACCTGATAATATACATCATATCGATAAACCCTTAGACATATGTCTGCTTATCTTCACTGATTAATTTATATGCCGAATATCACATCCCCAAATGAAACAACTCGTGACATATTAGTAATCAATGAAATGCAAGTTTAACCCCCTTAACACCCCTTCAGAACATGAATATCCAAAAATCCATACTTTGTGGACGTTTTCGACATACAACGAACATATCCCCAAAATTTCAAGTTTCTAACTGCAATATGTTTGTCTGGGGGATGATGAGTGAATATCCAAAAATCCTTCCTTAGTGTACTTCTTTCCCCAGAATTTCACCCATCCCCATGGGCCCCTTAAATTGGATTTATGAAATAACGGTCGACCACCAATTAACTTTTTTCAAGCTGATTTTCCCCCTAAGTTTCATACTTTATGCCTCTGTCTTTTAAGAGTTACTTGCTCCGTTAGGAATCCTTCAACCCCCACTTTTCAGACATACACCTCATAATATACACTACATCGAAAAACCCTCACACATGTGTCATCTTATTCTTAATGATGAGTTAATATGCCGAGTATCGCATCCCCCCAAGTAAACCAATCGGAAGATATTGTTATTCAATTAAATGCAGATCTACCCCTTAACACCCCTTTAGAAACTGAATATCCAAAAATACTTCCTTAGTGGACGTTTTCGACATAAAACGAACATAACCCCAACATTTCATGTTTCTAACTTCAATAATTTCAGCTGGGCGATGATGAGTGAGTGAGTAAGTCAAGACATTTTCTTTCATTTCTTTTTCAGAATTTCACTCCTCTCAAGAACTCTTTAAATTGGATTTGTGAAAGGAAAACGGTCGAAACCTATTTACTTATTTTTAAGCTGTTCATCCCCCCTGAATTTGATGGGTAAGTGATATAATCTGTTAGAACACTTTCTTTCCTGTGTTTTTCCCAGAATTTCATCCCTCTCCAAGGGCCCCTTAAATTGGATTTATGAAAAAACGGTCGAAAACTTATTTACTTATATTTAAAGCTTTTTTTTTCGCTGAATTTCAAAATTCTCGCCTATGTCGTTTAAGAGATACACGCTCCGTTAAGAATCCTTCAACCCCCCATTTTCACCCCTTTCACCTCATAATATACACCACACCAATACACCCTTAGACATATGTCTGCTTATTTTTAATATTTAGTTTATATGCCGAATATCACATCCCCAAAGAAACAACTCGTGAGATATTGTTAATCAATGAAATGCTCGTATACCCCCTTAACACCTCTTAAGAACCCGAATAAACAAAAATCCTTCATCAGTTGACGTTTGCGACATAGAGCGAAAATATTCCCAAAATTTAATGTTTCCTACTTCAATAGTTTTCGCTGGGCGATGATGAGTGAGTGAGTCAGTCAGGTCATTTTCTTTCAATTATTTTTACCAGAATTTTACGCCCTCCCCATGCGCCACTTAAATTGAATTTATGAAGAAACGCTCGAACACCTATTAACTTATATTTTAAGCTGTCTTTTTCCCCTGAGTTTGATGAGTGAGTGAGTTAGTCAGTCAGTCAGTCAGTCAGGACACTTTCTCTCCTTTTTTTTCTAGAATTTCACCAAACCCCATTGGCCCCTTAAATTGAATTTATGAAAAAACGGTCGAACACCGATTTACTTATTTTCAAGCTGTTTCTTCCGCTGAGTTTCAAACTTCTCGCGTATGTCGTTTAAGAGATACACGCTCTGTTAGGAATCCTTCAACCCCCACTTTTCACCCCTTTCACCTTATAATATACACCACATCGAAAAACCCTTAGACACATGTCTGCTTATGTTTCATGATAAGTTTATACGCCGAGTATCACATCCACAAATGAAACCACTCGTGAGATATTGTTATTCAATAAAATGCAGGTTTAACCCCCTTAAGACACCTTTAGAACCTGAATATCCGAATATCTTCCCTTAGTGTACGATTTTGACACACAACGAACATATCCCAAACATGTCATGTTTCTAACTTCAATAATTTTGGCTGGACGATGATGAGTGAGTGAGTGAGTCAGGACATTTTCTTTAATTTTATTTTCCAGAATTTGACCCCGCACCATGAACCCCTTAAATTAGATTTCTGAAAAATAATCTGTCGAACACTTATTTACTTATTTTTAAGCAGTTTTCTCTCCCTGAGTTTCAAGAGTGAGTGAGTCAGTCAATCAGTTAGGACACTATCTTTCCAGTCCCGCCCCCCCCCCCCAGAATATCACCCTTCCCGTGGGCCCCTTAAATTGAATTTATGAAAAAAAAACGATGGAACATCTATTTACATATCTTTTAAGCTAATTTTTTCTGCTGAGTTTCAAACTCCTCGCCCATGTCGTTTAAGAGATGCACGCTCCGTTAGGAATCCTTCAACCCCCACTTTTCACCCCTTTCACCTCATAATATACTCCACATCGAAAAACCCTCAGACACATGTCTTCATATTTTTAATGATGTGTTTATATGCCGAGTATCACATCCCCAAATGAAACCAATCGGGAGTTATTGTTATTCAATGAAGTGCATGTTTAACCCCCTTAAGACCCCTTGAATATCCGTAAACCCTTCCTTAGTGGACGCTTTTGACATACAATGATCATATTCCCCAAAATGTCATGTGTCTAACTTCAATAATTTTGGCTGGGCGATGGTGAGTGAGTCAGGACTTTTCTCTCAATTTCCTTTTTTCAGATTTACACCCCTCCCCATGAACCCTTAAATTGGGTTTATGAAAAGAACATTCAAACACCTATTTACTTATTTTTCAGCAGATTATTCCACTGAGTTTGATGAGTGAGTCTGTCAGTCAATCAGTTAGGACAGTTTCTTTCCTGTTTCCCCCCCCCCCCCACCCCCAGAATTTTACCACTCCCTATGGAACCCTTAAATTGGATTTATGAAAAAACGGTCAAACACCTATTTACTTATTTTTTTAAGCTGATTTTTTTCCGCTGAGTTTCAAACTCCTCGCCTATGTCGTTTAAAAGATACACACTCCGTTAGGAATCCTTCAACCCCCACTTTTCACCCCTTTCACTTCATAATATACACCACATCGAAAAACCCTCAGACACGTGTCTTCTTATTTTTAATGATGAGTGTATATGCCGAATATCACATCGCCCAATGAAACCAATCGGGAGATATTGTTATTCAATGAAATGCAGGTCTACCCCCTTAACACCCCTTTAGAACCTGAATATCCAAAAATACTTCCTTAGTGCGCGTTTTTGACTTACCACGAACATATCCCCAAAATTTCATGTTTCTAACATTAATAGTTTTGGCTGGGCGATGATTAGTAAGTGAGTCATTAAGTCAGTCAGTCAGTCAGTCAGTCAGTCAGGACACTTGGTTTTATATAAGACTAGCAGGTACCCGCGGCTTCGCTCGCGTCATAGTCGTGTCATATTGTTATTCAATGAAATGCAGGTGTACCCCCTTAACACCCCTTTAGAAACTGAATATCCAAAAACCCTTCCTTAGTGGACGTTTTCGACTTACAACGAACATATTCCCAAAATGTCATGTTTCTAGCTTTAATAGTTTTGGCTGGGCGATGATGAGTCAGTCAGTCAGTCAGGACACTTAGTTTTATATAATAGACAAGCTGTACCCGGCATGCGTTGCAATGCCAATCAAAGAAAGTGTTGGCGTTGAAATTCTGTTTCTTGAAGTGCTTTTGGATACACTACATGTTAACTGCCTCTAAGCTATCGTAAAATGGATTTTCTAATTTAGAACCATTCGTGGAAGCGTGCACAACAACTTTCGAAAGTTTCATCGCCGTCACTCATTTGTTGAATCTACTCGTACGCTACCTGTTGTGAAATGGATTTACTAAGTCGAAACCCTTCCCTGGTGTGTACACAATAACTCATCAATGATTCATCGCAATCGGTTGAATTGTATATGCACGTATACGGGATTTTGTTTAAACGATTCGTGCGCTGTCACTCATTTGTTCAATCTACTCGTGCGCTACCTATTGAGAAATGTATTACTAAGTCGAAGCCCTTCCCTGGTGTGTACACAATAACTCATCAAGGTTTCATCGCAATCGAAGAATGTTATATGAACGCAATAGGGGATTTTGTTGAAACGCTTCGCGCGTCGTCACCCATTTGTTTCATCTACTCTTGCGCTACTTATTGTGAAATGGATTTACTAAGTCCCCTTCCCTGGCGGGTACACAATAACTGATCAATGTTTCATCGCAATCGGATGAATAGTATATGAACGCATACCTGATTTTGTTTAAATGATTCGTGCTCCGTCACTCATTTGTTGAATCTACTCGTGCGCTACCTACTGTAAAATGTATTTACTAAGTTAGAAACCGTCACGTAAGTGTCCACAACATCTCACCCAAGTTTCATCGCTATCGGACTAATGGGATATGAAGACATAGGGGACTGTATTGAAACGCTCCGCATGTCGTCGTTCATTTGTCGAATCTACTCGTGTGCTACCTACTGTGAAATGTATTTACTAAGCCAGAAACCTTCCTTGGAGTGTCCACCATATTTCACCCAAGTTTCACCGCTAACGGCAGAATGGTATATGACCTTATAGGGAATTTGTTGAAACGCTTCGCGCGACGTCCCTCATTTGTTGAATCAACTTGTGCGCTGCATATTGTATAGTGGATTTACTAAGCCAGAAATTTTCCATGACGTGTACACAACATCTCACCCAAGTTTCATAGCTACGGACGAATGGTACATGAATGCATACGGGACTTGGTTGAAACGCTTCGCGTGTCGTCGCTCATTTGTTGATTCTACTCTTGCGCTACATATTGTAATATGGATGTACTCAGCCAGAAACCTTCCCTGGAGTGTACACAACATCTCACCCAAGTTTCATCGCAATCGGATGAATGGTATGTGAACGTATACGGGACGTTTTCGAAACGCTTCGCGCGTAGTCACTCATTTGTTGAATATAAACGTGCGCTTCATATTGTAAAATGGATTTACTTAGCCAGAAACCTTTCCTGGAGTGTACACAACAATTCACCAAACATTTATCACTATCAGACGACTGGTATACGACTTTATACGGGACTTTGTTGAAACGCTTCGCGTGTCATCGCTCATTTGTTGAATCTACTGGTGTGATACCTATTGTAAAATGTATGTACTAAGCCAGAAACCTTCCCTGGAGTGTACACAACATCTCACCAAAGTTTCATCGCTATCAGATGAATGGTATATGAAATTATATGGGACTTTGTTGAAACGCTTCGCGCGCCGTTGCTCATTTGTTGATTCTACTCGTGCTCTACCTATTTTTAAAGGGATTTATTAAGCTAGAAACCTTCCCTGGAGTGCACACAAAATCTCAGCCTAGTTTCATAGCTATCGGACGAATGGTATATGAATGCATACGGGACTTTGTTGAAACGCATTGCGTGTCGTCGCTCATTTGTTGAATCTACTTGTGCGCTATCTACTGTGAAATGTATTCACTAATTTTGAAACCTTCACGTAAGTGTACACAACATCTCACCCAAGTTTCATCGCTATCGGACGAATGGTATATGAACACATACGGGACTTTGTTGAAATGCTTCGCGCATCGTCGCTCATTTGTTGAATCTACGCGTGCGCTACCTATTGTAAAATGGATTTACTAAGTCAGAAACCTTCCTTGGAGTGTACTCAACATCTCACCCAAGTTTCATCGCAATCGGACGAATGGTATATGAACGCATAGGAGACATACACACCCACAGACAAACTATCACGTAACATTGATTTTTAGCCTATTTTCAATTTTGAAAAAATAGGCTTATGAGATCACCTTTTGTCCGTGTGTGTGTGCGTGTGTGTGTGTGTGTGTGTGATTCGTGTGTGTGTCCCCCCCCCCCTAATAAAATCTAAACGGCAGGAGCGATTTCAATGAAACTCGGAAAGTTCATAGCACTATTCCCGGCGACCTCGACCGTGCCCTTCAAATTTTGTTACGACTCACCAATCCAACATGGCGGCTGTGCGAAATATTTCACCAGCATTCAATATCTCCGAAACTATTACCGATATTAGCCTGACATTTCCTATGGTGATAGAGGGAACTGCTATAAGTTCACTTATGTGACTTTTGAAAACCTGGTAACTACAAAACCAACATGGAGGCCAAGCGAATTTGCGACTTTTAAATAGACGTTCCTCGTGATTTGACCAACCAAACGCAATGAAACTTGGTACAGTATATGTTTATATACATTGTAATGCACCGACATCTAACTTCGTTCAATCGTTCACATAATCACAAGATGGCGGATGTGCGAAATATTTCACCGGCATTCTATATCTCTGAAACTATTAGCGGTATCTCCCTAAAATTTTGTACGGAGATAAAGGGTACTACTGGAAGTCCATCTATAAGACTTTCAAAAACCGGTTTACTACAAAACGAACATGGCGGCCAAGCGAATTTGAAAATTTTAAATAGACCTTTCTCGCGATTTAATGTTCCAAGCGCACTGAAACCTAGCACAGGAAATATTTATACACATTGTAATCCACTGGTATCTAATTTAGTTCAATTGTTTACATAATCTCAAGATGGCGGCAGTGCGAATTTTAAAATTAAGTTTTTATTTCTTGTGATGTAGTCATGCGATCGAAGTGAAAGTTTGAATAATGAACCTACGCAATAATTTTCGTTTAATGGTACATGACTCTATGGCCTATACATTTAACAATCCAACATGGCGACCATCCGAAATATTTAGAAGATACTGAATATCTACGAATCTATTTTAGCAATCAAACTGCATTTTTTAATGTTCATAGGGGCTATGAACTTAAGTTCACCTATAGGACTTTAAATAACCTGGTGATCACAAATCCAACATGGCGGTGACGCGATGGACGTTTCTCGCAATTTAACCATCTGGGTGCAGTGAAACTTGGTACAGTAAATCCTTATACGAATGTTAATCCACTGGCATCTAATTTATTTCAATTGTTTCCATAACCTCAAGATGGCAGCTGTGAAAAATTTTAAAATCTCCTTGTTTTTTCTTGTGTCCTAATTTTGCGATTGAAGTTTGAATACTACACGTTCACAATAATCTGCATGTAACAGTGCATAACTCTAGGACCTACATATATAAAATCCAACATGGCGACCATCCGAAATATTTAGTCGGTTCTTAATATCTACGAATCTATTACAGCAATCAAACAGAAATTGTGTATGTTGATAGTGGCAATTAACATAAGTAGGATATATGAAAATAGGCTGTATAGTTCTTCACGGAACTACTTGTTATATATATATAGATAAGCATCGGTCCCAGTGGAAAAGAATTCTATCACCTGAAACCAAAAATGCATGGGACGAAAAAAAACAACAAAATATCATATTGGTTCCGGACCCTAAAAGACGTGAAAAATATAATAAAAGTATTTAAAAAAACTATTTTTCGAAATTTCATTCGAATCAATTTTTATGCCATACCTGGGACTTAGAAAATTCCGGCCAAAAAGTACAAAATCATTAATAACTCCCTAAGTATTCGTCGTATGATGAAATAGCAAGAGACAAAAAAGATGTAATGTGTTATTGTCTACAACATAGGCCATGCAAAATTTTACACTCAGACATATTACTTTCCCCCCCCCCCATATTTTCACCCCTCTCCATGGGCCCCTTATATTGGATTTATGAAAAAACGGTCAAACACCTATTTTGCTATTTTTTATGCTGATTTTTTTCCGCTGAGTTCCAAACTCCTCGCCTATGTCGTTTAAGAGATACACGCTCGGTTAGGGAACCTTCAACCCCCACTTTTCACCCCTTTCACCTCAAAATATACACCACATCGAAAAACCCTCAGACATGTATCTTCTTATTTTTAATGATGAGTTTATATGCCGAGTATCAAATCCCCCAATGAAAGCAATCTGGAGATATTGTTATTCAATGAAATGCAAGTGTACCCCCTTAACACCCCTTAAGAAATTGAATATCCAAAAACCCTTCCTTAGTGGGCGTTTTCGACTTACAACGAACATATTCCCAAAATTTCATGTTTCTAACTTGAATAGTTTTGGCTGGCCGATGATGAGTCAGTCAGTCAGTCAGTCAGTCAGTCAGTCAGTCAGGACACTTGTTTTTATATAAGAGACTATCAGGTACCCGCGGCTTCGCTCGCGTCATAGTCGTGTCATATTGCTATTCAATGAAATGCAGGTGTACCCCCTTAACACCCCTTTAGAAACTGAATATCCAAAAACCCTTCCTTAGTGGACGTTTTCGACTTACAACGAACATATTCCCAAAATTTCATGTTT
This sequence comes from Meconema thalassinum, assembly GCA_946902985.2. Classification (NCBI taxonomy): domain Eukaryota; kingdom Metazoa; phylum Arthropoda; class Insecta; order Orthoptera; family Tettigoniidae; genus Meconema; species Meconema thalassinum. The sequence goes on from OX336395.1 coordinate 183,646,829, forward strand.
CTACCTTTAATAGTTTTGGCTGGGCGATGATGAGTCAGTCAGTCAGTCAGGACACTTAGTTTTATATAATAGATAAGCATCGGTCCCAGTGGAAAAGAATTCTATCACCTGAAACCAAAAATGCATGGGACGAATAAAAACAACAAAATATCATATTGGTTCCGACCCTAAAAGACGTGAAAAATATAATAAAAGTATTAAAAAAAACTATTTTTCGAAATTTCATTCGAATCAATTTTTATGTCATTCCTGGGACTTAGAAAATTTCGGCCAAAAAGTACAAAATCATTAATAACTCCCTAAGTATTCGTCGTATGATGAAATAGCAAGAGACAAAAAAGATGTAATGTGTTATTGTCTACAACATAGGCCATGTATAACTTTACACTCAGACATATTACGTTTCCTCCCCCCTCCCCATATTTTCACCCCTCCCCATGGGCCCCTTATATTGGATTTATGAAAAAACGGTCAAACACCTATTTTGTTATTTTTTATGCTGATTTTTTTCCGCTGAGGTCCAAACTCCTCGCCTATGACGTTTAAGAGATACACGCTTGGTTAGGAAACCTTCAACCCCCACTTTTCACCCCTTTCACCTCAAAATATACACCACATCGAAAAACCCTCAGACACGTATCTTCTTATTTTTAATGATGAGTTTATATGCCGAGTATCAAATCCCCCAATGAAAGCAATCTGGAGATATTGTTATTCAATGAAATGCAAGTGTACCCCCTTAACACCCCTTTAGAAACTGAATATCCAAAAACCCTCCCTTAGTGGGCGTTTTCGACTTACAACGAACATATTCCCAAAATTTCATGTTTCTAACTTTAATAGTTTTGGCTGGCCGATGATGAGTCAGTCAGTCAGTCAGTCAGTCAGTCAGTCAGTCAGTCAGGCAGGACACTTGTTTTCATATAAGAGATAAGCATCGGTCCCAGTGGAAAAGAATTCTATCACCTGAAACCAAAAATGCATGGGACGAATAAAAACAACAAAATATCATATTGGTTCCGGACCCTAAAAGACGTGAAAAATATAATAAAAGTATTAAAAAAAACTATTTTTCGAAATTTCATTCGAATCAATTTTTATGCCATTCCTGGGACTTAGAATATTCCGGCCAAAAAGTACAAAATCATTAATAACTCCCTAAGTATTCGTCGTATGATGAAATAGCAAGAGACAAAAAAGATGTAATGTGTTATTGTCTACATCATAGGCCATGTATAACTTTACACTCATACATATTACGTTTCCTCCCCCCTCCCCATATTTTCACCCCTCCCCATGGGCCCCTTATATTGGATTTATGAAAAAACGGTCAAACACCTATTTTGTTATTTTTTATGCTGATTTTTTTCCGCTGAGGTCCAAACTCCTCGCCTATGACGTTTAAGAGATACACGCTTGGTTAGGAAACCTTCAACCCCCACTTTTCACCCCTTTCACCTCAAAATATACACCACATCGAAAAACCCTCAGACACGTATCTTCTTATTTTTAATGATGAGTTTATATGCCGAGTATCAAATCCCCCAATGAAAGCAATCCGGAGTTATTGTTATTCAATGAAGTGCAGGTGTACCCCCTAACACCCCTTTAGAAACTGAATATCCAAAAACCCATCCTTAGTGGGCGTTTTCGACTTACAACGAACATATTCCCAAAATCTCATGTTTCTAACTTTAATAGTCTTGGCTGGGCGATGATGAGTAAGTCAGTCAGTCAGTCAGTCAGTCAGGACACTTAGTTTTATATAATAGATAAGCATCGGTCCTAGTGGAAAATAATTCTATCACCTGAAACCAAAAATGCATGGGACGAAAAAAAAACATCAAAATATCATGTTGGTTTCGGACCCTAAAAGACGTGAAAAATATAATAAAAGTATTAAAAAACTATTTTTCGAAATTTCATTCGAATCAATTTTTATGTCATTCCTGGGACTTAGAAAATTCCGGCCAAAAAGTACAAAATCATTAATAACTCCCTAAGTATTCGTCGTATGATGAAATAGCAAGAGACAATTAAGATGTAATATGTTATTGTCTACAACATAGGCCACGTATAATTTTACATTCAGACATATTACGTTCCCCCCGCCTTATTTTCACCCCTCCCCATGGGCCCCTTATATTGGATTTATGAAAAAACGGTCAAACACCTCTTTTGTTATTTTTATGCTGATTTTTTTCCGCTGAGTTCCATACTCCTCGCCTATGTCGTTTAAGAGTTACACGCTCGGTTGGGAAACCTTCAACCCCAACTTTTCACCCCTTTCACCTCATAATATACACCACATCGAAAAACCCTCAGACACATACCTTCTTATTTTTAATGATGAGTTTATATGCCGAGTATCAAATCCCCCCATGAAAGCTATCCGGAGATATTGTTATTCAATGAATTGCAGGTTTACCCCCTTAACACCCCTTTTGACACTGAATATCCAAAAACCCTTCCTTAGTGGGCGTTTTCGACTTACAACGAACATATTCCCAAAATTTCATGTTTCTAACTTTAATAGTCTTGGCTGGGCGATGATGAGTCAGTCAGTCAGTCAGTCAGTCAGGACACTTAGTTTTATATAATAGATATACTAGAATAGATTTAGAATAGAATAGGATATACTACAGTAGAATTAGAATATAATGGGATATAATAGAATTAGAATATAATGTACTAGAATAGATTTAGAATAGAATAGACTAGAATACTAGAGTAGAATTAGAACAGAATGGAATTTAATAGAATTAGAATAGAACAGAAGAGCAATAGAATAGAACACCTCCGAATTTCGGATCGCCAGAGATTAGGGCGAAGCGTATTGTTTATTTCAACCATCACCCTACTCGTACATGTGATTATTACTTACAGCGATTCCCTAATTCCCTAAATATAAGGCTACAGGAGACGGTATCCTTTACAATACTACTTAGTGTTCTTGACTACTGGGGGCACTTCCCCGGGGCAAACTCGAACCTACCTCTGAGCTCACCATCGGACCAACTCAACTGTCCTTTTTAAGGGCGTCACTGACCGTGGGCCAAATTCAACATCACACATTACGAGGTAGTTTGTAAACGATATATTGTATCATATTTCGTGATTACAAGACAAAATTGATTAAATCTCAGATCTACATTATCTAGCTGAGGCCACATGATTATTATTATTATTATTATTATTATTATTATTATTATTATTATTATTATTATTATTATTATTATTATTATTGCCAAAAATATGAAGCGTGTCAGAACTTATTTAACATAATATTTCCTCTTTTCTTCCACATATCTCTTCATCAGTTCATTGTGCTCTCTTTTGCATTTATATATCAATCCTGTCCCTTCCGTGTAGGTTTCTCGGAAAAATTCTGTTCGTTTATTAGGGGTTCTAATTTTTTCTCCATTGTGAATGATTTTTTCGTTAATACCAATTTCTTGTATGTCTTGCTATTTCTACCAGACAATTCTAGAATTTTCTTTCAGAGCTGGTGCTAGTTTTCCTTTGTTATCCTATTGCCATCTTTTCTGTGTACTGGATATGATCAGAAATTGCAGTCATCTTTTACTGATGAAATCTGTGATTTTTTTGTATAGTTTTATAAAATTCTTGTGGCTTCCCTCTAATCCAAATGCCGTTTTCATATGCTGTTCCTAAGACTTTACTCAGGATTTTTCTGTCTTGTTCCTCGATGTATTTAATTTGTGATCTGCCCCAGTCATTATTATTATTATTATTATTATTAGTAGTATTATTATTATTATTATTATTATTATTATTATTATTATTATTATTATTATTTATATTATTATTGTTAAGAATAATAATATTTACATCATTAGTATTATTATTAGACTACTGTTACTACTATCCCATAATATAGCTTTGGGACTATTAGTTCGAGTGAAACTTTAAAAAACCGACTTTTCGAAACAACTGTTTGTCCCTTTATCAAGGTTTGTCAGGAAAGAAAGAAATAAAGAAAGAAAGAAAGAAAGAAAGAAAGGAAGAAGTAATGAGTTAACAAAGGGCATATAGCCACCCTGGTGATCACACGTTATCCATGTTTCTGGATCATTTGAAAAACCAGCATCCGCATATTAGGTTTACTATTGAAACGGAACGTGAACGTTGCCTGTTTTTTTAGATGTCTTGGTTTCCAAGAATGCTGACGGCAGCCTGGGACACACTGTCTACCGTAAACCCACCCATACAGATCGTTATCTTCATGGGTCCTCTCACCACCATCCTTGTCAGAAACAGGCTGTCCTTAACACTCTTGTTAACACAGGAAGGACGGTGTATGAAAAGGAAAAGTTAGACGGTGAACTTGTGTTCCTGGCCGATTCTTTCCAGAAGAATTGCTATTAGATGAGACAGATTAATGAAGTGTTACAACTTAAATTGAAAGACAGATTATCGCAGAATCCTCCTCCTGCGAAATTGGCCTATCTGCCATAAGTGCAATCTGCCACGGACATGATTAGCAATATTCTAAGAAGACATAATATCATAACCATATTCTAGCCTAATGTCACCGTAGGCGAATCCTTTAAATCAGTCAAGGATTCAGTTGGTGTTAACTGTGCTGGAGTATATAAGATTTTATGTCCCTGTGGTTACGAATATATTGGACAGACATGTAGGAGAATCACAACATGTGTCGATGAACATCGTAGGCATTTACATCTTGGCCAACCAGAGAAGCAGTGCTGGATTAGCCTACCCATTAGGCCCGACTAGGCCCAGGCCTAGGGCCCCCAATTATCTCCCCACCGCCAAAAGGAAAAGTGCGTACACTCATTCTGAACTTTACGAAATTCTTATTCGAGACAAGCTTGAGTCTGTTTTTCCGAACGTTGAAATTGCTTTTCGCATATTCCTGGCCCTCATGATAACGAATTGTTCTGCGGAGCGCTTGTTTCCAAAATCGAGACGGATCAAAAGTGCGCAAAGAATTAACATGTCACAATAACGATTAGACAAGCTAAGTTTAATGTATATCGAGTCAGAATTTCTGCGTTAAATTGATTTTGATGACATTGTAGAAGTTTTCATTGACCGAAAAATCAGAAAAAAATGATTACATTTTACATAAGTAAAAAATAGTATGATTTGTTAAATTGTTCATCAAATCATCTGAAATATTTTCAAATAACGATGATCGTTTCAATTCAAATGTATGTAAACATGATTTGATAAAAAAAAGTGTATTGTTCATCTCGAGTAAAAAAAAACCTCTTGTATATACTTTATTAAATGTACAGGTGCTAAAAAATAAAAATTATTTGAAAAAAATGAAGGGGTACCAAAAATCTGAAGGACTTGGGCCTCATTTTGCCTTAATCCGGCACTGCAGAGAAGTCTGCGGTTGCTGAACATGCCATACAGAATGACCATCGAATTATTTTTGATTTAACTTCTGTCATGTGTATGGAGAAACATTTCACAACTCGTATCATTCGGGAGGCGATTGAAATAAGAAAACAACAACAACAACAGAACTAAAATAGAGGTGATGGTTATCCCTTGAGTAAATCATGGCTGCCCTCTATAGTTTCATTCCAACATCTTCTTGGTTTCAGGAGGTCATGGAGAAACTATTTGTTTCGAAATGGCTTCCTATCTTATACTATTTATCTATGGAGGCTACATGTCATTGTTTACTCATTCCTTCTTTCTATCTTTCTCTCTTTCTTCTATGCCCAAGATAGCGGGTTCAAACCCGGCCGAAGCCGTCGGATTTTTTATGAGAGTTAAAAAATCACTCAGTATGCCTTCCTTCGGAGGGGAAGTAAAGTCGGCGTGGCGGTCCCATGTCATAGATTTATGGCATATTAAAGAACCTTCCACTAATTGCACCTGTGTGAAGCTAAATTGGATAGGTTAAGCATGTAAACAACGCTCTTAGGTTTCTACGTCCGTTGCCAAGAGCCGACTGCCGTGGCGTCTAGTAGCTAAGTTCTGAACTAGTCCTAGTAGTCGTTGACGGTGGCGCTTGGTGGCAAAAGTAGGAACTATTTGAAAAATTCTAAGTTGCAGTAATTACATTAAAAAAAACAGATGACACACACTAATACAGTCATCACAATTAACACCGGTTATCAGACAGATTCTACACACATCCAAAGTACACGGGGCTCCATGACCGCGTTGTCGCAGGCCCTAAATTTAAGAACCAACCCCCTTTCTCTCTTTCTCTCTTTCTTTCTTTTTTCATGACAAACCTTGATATAGTTGTCTCGAAACGTAAGTTTTTTATAGTTTCACTCGAACTTATAGTCCCAAAACTATTTTATGTACGCAATTGGTCGAGAAAGTTTACGCAACAGTATTACTATTATTGTTATTATTAATAATATTTACATTAGTAGTAGTAGTAGTATGGTTATTCATAATAATAATTATATTATATTATTAATAATTGATATTATTATTATTATTATTATTATTATTATTATTATTATTATTATTATATTATTATTACTAGAAGACCCGTGCTGCTCCGCAGCATTCACTTCAACAATCCTACAGCACTTCTGTCCATATGATATTTGCATGTCTTCATGGTAGTCACCTGAACAGACATTTACGATACCGTCGCTTTTGGGTAAATGATGAAGTAGACTTATGAGATCAAATGTGTGGGTGTCTACCTGTCCTCTGTGTGTGTGTGTCCCACTATTTACCCTGCGTAAGCTTAAAAGGCGCACGGACGTCAGGCCGAGGTGAACAGCTAACTCCAAACACATAAGCTATACTCTTCGCTGAAGAATTAACTCGACACGACTCGGCAGTTTGATGCTGGCTGAAGCTAGGGTGATAGATCGCTCGCAAGCTCGTAAACTCACTCTGAAGCTAGTAATTTAAATTTCCACTGAATGGAGATTGCTGGAAGAAATGAAAACGTAGAAACACTTACAGTGGTCGATGTGGGGGCAGTCACGGACTTTCTTGCAGAACTTTTCATGCTGAACAATTCTCAGAGAATATCGATTTTTTTTTAAGACACATGGACGTTAGGTTTTTCTTCAACTCAATTCACTGAAATCGTAAATGCTCGGTTTCTTTTGGTCATAAATAAATGTTTTTCTACCTAATCCTTCATCGAGAAATCCTTTACTGAATGGTCAAAACCGCATCAAAATCCATGAAGCTGCTCTCGAGATTACCCGTTACATCCAAGAATTGGGAACTTTATTTTATACTAAGTAGATAGGGATATCCACACAATTTAAGGCTACTGCGGTACAATTTGGTGTTCTGTCTACTTATGAACAATGGTATAAATTTAAAATAAAATATGGGTCTCTTATATTTGAATTTAGAGATGTAACTCTTGGTTAACACATAGAGGTGAGCAAATTAATAGAATTAAATAAATACTTTTAATTAGTCGTAATTACTTTTATTCAAAATCATTTTATTGTCCAACTTCTTTTGTTGTCCTACTTAGTAGTGTTTCCGCTCCCGTGGAATTACACCTTTTCCCATAAGGTATGGCGTCTGGAAACTTTCAGATTATTGGATTCCGAGGGATATCTGAGCTGGGTCCATTTTCAATGTTCCATTGACTTTAGAATTCAAGTCAGGTGATTTCAATGCATAGTTCATGAATCTTTGAATAGTTCAATAGCGTTCATCAGTTAAATGACCCCAAATCCCTCCGCTCTAAATTCACACGTTAAGTAGAGAGAAGTAATAAAAACGAAACGTGTGGCATTTTGCAATTGCAATGCTCCTCTGCTAGTGGAAATTCTAAAAAATCATTTTAATTTGAGTTTCTTAAATGAAAATATAATTAGGATTCTTGGTTAAACATTTGAAGTAATTTCATCGCCTTGTAAACATACTTAGTGCATTAAACCGTGAAAAGTAAAAACGCAATTTTGGAAAACTGACATCGAATCTAATAATTTGCACATCTCTGTAAATACAGCTATCGCCTCCACCCCTACAGATAGAATAGTAAGTAAAGGCGATTGATGAGAAATGAAAAGATAACTCACACAGAAGGAATTAATATTTATTAAGCTGTAAATTTGATTGAGTATATCTTTGTTATAGAACTGAGGGAATGAAATAACAGGATGTAGGATAGTAATCACCGATGTAGGACAATAGTTCTTTTTACCACTACCACAGGACAGTTATCGTATTAGGGATGCGGACGTCCTTGTATAATTGTTATTTAATCTGTGCCCCGTTTGCTGAGGTCTGTGCTCCTCCGCAACATTCGTTTCAAAATTCAAATAGTACTTCCTTCCATTCGACATTTGCTGTTCGCTTGCCTTTTGGTTCTATTTGAACTTTAACGTCATGAAAGGATTTTGCTCGCGATAGTGCGGCATACAGTAAAGTTGTCCGTGGCTAAACACCGGTTGAGGTAAATAAATGCCTACTTGATCTAGTGTTTGACCTTGAGCTTTACGTACTGGAAACTGCCTCCTTTTGAAGGAAAATGGCATAGAAGTATCTGATGGCGTAAGGTCAAGGCGAGGGAGTAGGACATTGTTTCCAACATTTACGCCAGTAATAATTTCCAGGTGTAAGCAATTGTCATGCAGCTTCCAAACCAACAGTCTAGTACCGTTCAACAGACCTTGGGTAACATTAATATTTCTCACCAAAATCACAATTGAGCCTTATTTTAGTCGAAGGATATGAGGTGGCAATCGACTTATGCCTATGCTGTCTAAAAATTCTATTGGGAATTGTAGAAGTTCACTCTCATCTTCAGTAATCAAATTATTCACACTGATGTAAGTTCTTGATGATCCTGGGATTAGGTCTAAAACTTTGTCATTGATTTATTTACAATGTCCATTTTTAGGTGCTAAAATCGCTATTTTTGAAAAGCGTGAAATATTTTTCAGCGTAGGACTAATTCTGAATTTTCTCCATCGACGTGAGGGTATTCGCCGTTACCAATTTGTATGAAGAAGTTTGCAAAGTCACGCTGATCTGTATCCGCTCGCATATTTTTGTTGAGTTTAAAAATTTTGAATAATGGCCACAAAGGAGAAAACCTTATTGCCATTTGGACTGATGCTGCTTTAGATGCGTGAGGCACAACAGACAATACCTGCCTAAAATCTCCACCTAATATGATAATTTTTCCTCCGAAAGGCACGTCATTATTCATGATGTCCTTGAGCAACCGATTTACACACATCAACGCGTGCTTATTAGCCATAGAGGCTTCATCCCAGATGATAAGTTTTGCTGAACGAATATAAAAAGCTTCCTTGCTGTTAACTTTTATTCCTGATAGAGAACTTTCATGTAAATGTAGAGCTAACTTGAACTGGCTGTTTACAGTGCGCCCCTGAGGTGTAACATTGCTGCAATACCAGTCCATGCAACAGAAACTACATTTAACCCCAAATGTGTGCAACTGTGAATCAAGCATTGGTAAAGAAATGTTTTCCCGGTGCCCCCTGGACCGTCAATGAAATATGCATTCTCATCCTTTCATTGCTGTTTTGTACTAACCCCAAAATTTCTGTAATTATAGCCGTTTGGTTTCCAGTTGCTTGGTTTATCGCCCGACTTAATTGATCCTCATTAAGTTTTGGATAATTCATTGGTAAATTTGTCTGAGGGAAATTATCAATAATAGCTGGCAATTCGAGAGAAGTAATGGGAAGACCATGGAGCTTTAATGTATTAGATATATGTATAAGAGTGAACTGATATGCAATGTTAGGTTCGTGAAACTGCAGATAATCTTCCGATAATGAATTCTTGAAAATGTCCCATAACTATCTTACATTTGAAGGGGTCTGAAAGATACATATGTAAGAAAACAGTTGTCGTAACTGAGAAGGCATCTTAAATTCTGACGCTTCTACCAATCAACGCTGCCATTCAGAATCGTCAATCAGCAAACATCGCTCCTTAGCTGTTTCTTTAAAAGTAGAATAGACAACTGCTTTGTATGTTCGTAGATCCTGAAAGCTGGTAGCACCTATGACGTGAAGCAATGACAGGCGTAAATAATACCTTTCTGTTGCTGTAGGCGAAACATTATACATTCTGCCTATAGTTCTTGAAACATATTTTTTTCTCTTTTGCCACTGGCAGTTGCTCATATTCCAGACGTAGTGTACTGGTGTTTCAGGATATATATACGGACTTCTGGCTTGCGAATCTTGATTTAACTTGAACCACGCTTGTACGTAATTCCGTGTTGCGCAACTGTGCTTGAAGTAAAACGTCAGGAGCGTTATCATTTTTAAAATAGATATTTTGCAAGTTTGGCAAGTGAACTGGTAATCGCACGATAGAATGTGACTGTTCATGCATGTGAAATGAAAATATCCTGAATGTGGCTTCTTTTGGACCAACATATCTAGCATTTAGGAAAGAAGTAATTTCATCGTAGTTCACCGTTTCGCCTTCAGGACATATTTTAACAATGCAGCATACACATACTTGTGGATTTTAATATATAAGATATTTGTGGATGTATTTAACACTCCGAACACATGAGCATATTTCAACATTAATATGAGCTTGCACGTAAAGTAAAAGAAATGGATTGTAGGGAACAATGAATCAACTATCGACTTCAATGTCAATGCCTCGAATTGTTTTTATAATAATCCGTCCATTATTTCTTCTCCTGAAGGATAACCATTGGCATTACCTTTGGTCTCTTCCTGAAACTGTTTAGGGAAATCTTTCTTACATACGCCATCGTTCATACAGACTGAAGCAGGATTCAAAGACCCGCGAGGACCATGTACCATATGACGCCTTACCAACTCGTATAGCGCTTCATCCTCGAGATCTAGTATTTCGGCTGACACCACCCTGTCAATGTCAGAAATTTCTCGAAACTTACAATCTTCCGTTAATGTTAAGAGTAAATGGATGTGCGGGAGACCTCGTTTTGAAATTCCACTGTATATAGATATGCTTTTACCGAAATTTGCCTTAACATTAATCAATCGTAGCAAATCCTTTACTTTGCAATGGAATACTCTCACTTCAATATCAGGCCTATTATTAGCGGTTTCCCAGATATGAATGCTGTTAAGTATTTCTGGTCAGCCCGCATTATAGGTGAACGTAATGAATAAATTTGGCTTTCCAAATTTCCTCACTATCGCCATCGTATCCTGATAATTTTGCAATATTTTCCTTGGGCTACCTGTAAAAGAAGATGGCAAAACTACAATACGACCGACTCTGAGTTATTCATTTTTTGCTCGTACATGCAAGGCGTCTGCTAAACCGGCATATGTATCAACTCGTAACTTCGTTTGTTGATTACGTATAAATTTTTGGGTAGATTATTAGCTTGGGAATAACCTAACCCCCAAGTGAAGATGATAAAGAAAAGGAAGTGGGTTTCGGACTGGAAAAAAAGGATGGAGAAATAGGACGAGAGTCAAAAAGAAGTTATAATTTTAACTTTAAATGTACTTGAAGTCGGCTGCCACTGCAAATCCGCTCTCCGATACCTAAAGTGGGTAGGGACCTGGGGAAAGATAACGGGAAACGCAGCTGGAACTTGGGCTGTTCTCGAGAACGCTGCTTTAGTGTATTCCCTCTCAAGCATACATATGCCTACTATGGGGAAGGGTGATGGTCTGGCAAGACAAATAGTAACAGATTTATTGTGTATCTGTTCAAAGGAGTTTGTTTTTAAACAAGTATTTTGAAGAATGCCAATTATTTGAATCGGTTTCGATATTTTTAGCTTTTGAAATTGTAGAATTTCTAAAGAGCGACCAAATGCTTCCAAGAAGGATAGTGATAAAGCAATTATACCTTTGGGAATAATTTTGGTGAGTAAACCAATAGTTGCATTTAGAAATGGCTAAGCTTTTGCCCAGCAAGGCGCCGACTAAAAGTTCAGACAATGAGAAACACTTATATTTTGAATAACCAACCATAAGTGTTGGAGAGAATCTCCACAAGCAGGAAGCTGGCGTAGCGAGCTATGCTTGCCTTACTGGCCAGTTAGAATTAGCTACTAAAGCTAAGAGAGACTTTACTAAGTTACCAACTTAGAGTTTTTGCTCAAATGCAACATGTGGTGAAAGCCCTATGAATAGATTTATTTGCATTAAGTGGGAAGAGTCTAGGAAGACGGGATCTTGCCTAACCGTTATGTTAGAGAAATGATAAAGCAAAAAAGAAATCTTGAATTTATTTAACAATGCAAAAGAGTGTAATGAATTTAACAAATATATAATTTTAATTTTGTTAACAATTGGGGTCGCAGACCTCCGAAAACATCTAAATCTTGCGCCAGGCAATTAACAATTCTTTTGGTTTCAAACCTTTTATATGCTTTAAAATCTTCGTAAGATTTTGAAATGGCGAAGATAACATGAAAACTTTAAAGACAATTGAAGTGATTAAAGTTAGACAATGAATCAAGTACAAGGTGTGAACTTTAAAGATTTTTAGATAAGTATCTTAGAAAGAATAACAACTTCGAAAGTAACAACAACAAAAAGCAGGAAGAATAAAATAGAAGTTTCTATAACTTCTTGTATTAATGCTGAATTACTTTTAATTATTATACAAATAGGGCAGGTCACTTATTGTGAAACCTGAAGAGAACAATCGAAAGGAAATTTCTAGAACTCCTATGTTTAAGTAGGGATCACGAGACAAATGGGGCAAGTTTCCATTTCGTGAAACCTAGAGATAACTCACTTATGAGTTGAAAGAATTGTATTCCCAAATTAGAAGGGAGAAACAATATAATTTAAGGCGTGTACTGGACACGAAGTTTTACAGACATTAATTTATGATACATAAAGCAAAAGAGGGAGGGCACTTATTGAGAGTGACACCTCATTGAAAAAAGACCTTAAGTAACAATTTTATTATTTTGGTTTGTTAGTAAGGGGTTTGGGAAAGATCAAATAGGATGGTGGAAAAGTGTTCATGGCCGTATTTATAGTATTCGGACGAACGTGACGCGGATGAAAGGTTGAACAAACACTGTTTTCACTATAGTCTGTTAAATAGATGAAAAGTTCACTGTAGTAGCACAAAAAGTTTATGGCAAGGAAAGTTATTGCAATGATGGAAAATAACTAGTTACACTAGATATGCGAGAGTCTATCGCTTGAGAAAGTTGTAGATTATAGTTGAATGCGCCAGAGAAAATCCCAACGGAGGAAGAAAATTTAGATATTAATTAGTAGTTCATAAGGAAGATTCCTTAGTTTGAAAAAGTATTCCCACATGTGAGTGGAAAATACATGACAGTACAACTGGTAGATAGAGTGCAGATTCTGGAAGCTTCCAGAGCAATCATGACTGAAAAATAGGGCAAAAGTTAGTCCAGCGGTGGAACGAGCTAAGTATTTTATAGACAGTGGGTAATTTAAATGGTATCCCACGTTGTGATAAAATCTCTCATTTAATAAGCATAAGAAATGCTGCTTCCTGTTAAGATTGGCTTAGATAGACAAAATCCCAACAGAGAAAATCCCGCGAAGGATGATTATTGTCCCGAATATAGTAATCTCACACTGCCTATAAAATGATCATTAAAAAGCATGTAGCTATTTAAAATCCATTAAATAAGTTGAAGAACGTAGAAGTAGTACTTAGCTTTGCTTCATGGCGAGGGCGATGATCCCTTTGACGGTTGATACTAAAATTCTAACATGGCGTAGAATTTAAGAGGTTGCCTCTCGAGTTGAGGAGGCGAGCTCTAGTTAAGCTCTAACTGACTGAGTCGACTGCCGACTTACAAGTGAGACACGCTCAGCGAAGCACGGAGGGACCAGGGAAGGGAAAAAGTGGGGATAGGAGACAAAAGGAATACATATAAGAATAACCAACATAACAGAAATAAATTTTCTCTTGATGAAATGATCTTCAAAGAGTTGATAGCAGGCAACACTAGCGCAGCCTGGAGGGTGAAAAAGTAGACGAAGTTCTCTTGATCACGGAGATGCTACCTGGCGATGGCGACGAGGTCTGGTGGCCAGATTGATAAAGAAGTCCTCTTGTAAAGGGAAGAATTGAGGAACTTCAGAGATTCGCTGCTAGATGACGCTAGGTGTGTCATGGAAGATATATCTCTAGAACAGACTCACAGGTAACATGAGAGACATGACCAACAAGGAGAAATCAGAAGATCACTGTTGGTGTTTGAGAAAAAGGAAGGAATGAACTATAGCAGAGAGAAGCAAAAGCTTACTCTATATTACCGTGTATTCCAAAGAATACACCAATTTTAACCGGTCACCTTCCATACGACATTAGTAATCCACGAATAAATATCCATTCTGCAAACTTGAGCATCGACAACTAACTCAACATGACCTCCTTGAACACCATTCATAGACATATACATTTTGTAATCATCGCTCGTATTGATAGCAGTTTCGTACATATCGCTGTTGCCAAAAATAAAGGAAGAATAATTATTCCACTTGTCTATAACATGTTTTACAATTCGCATTCTAACCTGTGTAAATAAACTCTCATTGTTGTACTTACAATATGCCAATGACCTGAACAGACAATTACCGTCACCTTTAAACTTTATAACATTTGTAATTGAGTGGCGGCTGTTATTCATCATAATATGATTCATTGTATTGATTGAGCACACAACCTATAAGGACGAATGATGAAACGTAAAGAAGACAGTTTGTAGCTGGTGAGACCAAAGACTATATAACAGAAAGATCGGATACACAATACAAAATGGCGGTTCCAACATTCGACTGTTGTGGCATCTTCGTGAAATTAGTTGTCTTTCGTATACAGTATTTGTTGTCATTCAAACAGATGTTGACATGACAGTGTGACTGCTGATTGTGCATGAGCATTTCAGTCTCAAAGTAATCCATTCTTTGAGACGTTTTAATAAAATTATGTGCACAGAATCCCCTTCTACTTATTGTATTGATACATGCGACATTAGCGCCCGACTGGAACAGGTAGAAGTTAACGATATCATGTATGGATACATGCGACATTAGCGCCCGAGTGGAGCAGGTAGAAGTTAACGATATCATGACGTAATTAGGGAACTCTCTGTTTATATCAAGTTAGATTTATTATTGGGGCGGCGTTGAATATCATGGTACAGTGTTAGTCGTTGTCGCCTAGCGACAATATGTCCGTCAAGTCATTCGATATTCTATTTTCGTGAGACCTTGAAGGAAGTAATATTCGCTGTTATTTTAATACTCGAATGATATAATCAAGTAAGGTGGGTATCAATCGACGGTGCTTGACGGGCATTACATTTTAAGACAACAAACGTCGTCGTAGCGCAAATATTTCCCGAGATATTTCAGTTTTAGTAAAGGGTGAAATTTTTTGAAAACTATTTTAATATATAAGATTACGTTATATAAGTGAATTTTGTAAGAAGTCGAAACATTATGTTATTTAACATAACAGCAAAATTTAATTTTTTTAGAAAATAATTGGGCAAAATTATTGTGAACTTCTACAGAAAATCTATTGATTGTTATGCTAAACATAATATACAAATCTTGTGTTTTTACCTGTAATCAGAAAAGAATCACAGACGTACAACCACACACATAATATTACGAGGGAAACGTTTTAGTTGGGCCCACAGCCAAACATTCCTTATTGTATGTTACATCAAATCCCTTAGTCCTTTGATATGATTCAGTATAGTTGGACGTTCTTTTAGGAACAGTATTTTTAAACAAATGGACTTAACTTAATTCCTTTCTCCACTCGCTAACATGTTAATGTTAGGATCTTTAGAATATACAATGTTAATGCTACGATTGAACCGAGCTAGAAATGATAGTAGCACATTTAGGAGAGTAAAGTGCATTGTAGTGTCTTTCGATAGACGATTTCCTTACGTACATAATTTTTGTACCGCATATAAGCATTTGACTTTATCGCCATGACTGTCCAAAAAAAGAAATCCCACTGTGATTTAAATAGGCATTCGGCATTCTTTGCTTCCTACGGAGCAGGTTGCTCCATTATTATGTTGTTGTCTTGCGCTTAACTATTTCACAAACCGTATACCTACGGACACTTCATGGTTCTGCGCGCTACACTATCCGAGCCGAGTTGAGCCAAGCTTAACGGAGTCACACCGAGCCAAAACACTGGTCTGATGCACGGTGCACAGAACATCTGTGCCTCGTTTTGCACGCGGGAATTCTAACTCAACATTGATTTCACAGATCTACAAAATAAATTTTTTGGAGACCGTTTTTGGATTCAATAACTGATTTTGTATATTGAAAGAGTATGAATTACGGAAATATCTTCCATGTTCCTGTATCACACCACGTTTTTAAGAATGCGTGAACGTGAAAATCAGCATTGTAATGTTTCTTTATATCAGGCAAAGTTTAGTACATGAAAATAATAGACACATTAACTTAAGACAAATACAGTACATATCAAAGAAAGAAACAGTTTGTACTCACTTGTATGATTAATTTGTCAATGGAACCGTTGCCGCTTGGATAAAAGCTTTTCATACTGCTTTTTCTCGTGTTCACTCTAGTAAGATCATCACGTTCTATCAGCCAACAGTAGAGATATTGTGAAATTTTGTAATATCTTAATTGTGCTCTGAAAGAAGTTCATTTTCCGTATTGACAAATTCACTATATAACAAAGGAGAAACTGTTCAATACATTTATTTACAACAAGTTATAAACTTGTTATTATATGGTACATGTTTCGGGGCCTCTAATACTGGTCCCTTCTTCCGCCATAAATTAAGATGTAAAATCCAGCATAATTAAAGATATCATAAAAAAATACATAAAATGATGAGTGAATGGATGAAATGAGGTGTAAAAGAACATATTAACCATGAGAAGTAACGTGAGTGCGCATCAGTAAAACGTAACACCATTGGTAGTGCTAGATTCTTGTGAATAAACAATTATATAGCACTGTTCTAATGTTTGTGCGTGTAAAAATCACTTAACTTGGGATGTATGGCCTGTTGTTTACAATGATGTTGACTGAAACTTGCTGTTCAAGCTGGGGCTTCTGAGTTTATAGTCTCTTATTAGAGGAAAAAAACACTGATTGTCATGTAAGGTGTTACGTTCACATGGACGTTTCTCTTAATTTAACCAGCCGATTGTAGTGAAACTTGGTACAGTAAATCCTTATACGAATGTTAATCCACTGGCATCTAATTTATTTCAATTGTTTCCATAACCACAAGATGGCAGTTGTGCGAAATTTTAAAATCTTGTTGTTACTTCTATTGTCCTAATCATGCGATTGAAGTTTGAATGCTACACGTACACAATAATCTTCATGAAACAGTACATAACTCTAGGACCTGCTTACCCATATAAAATCCAACATGGCGACCATCCAAAATATTTAGTCGGTTCTCAATATCTACGAATCTATTACAGCAATCTAAAATGTTGTATGTTGATAGAGGCAATTAACATAAGTAGGATATATGAAAATAGGCTGTATATTTCATCATGGAACTACTTGTTTCTCTACAAATGCTGTGGTGGTGAATGTCTTCTATGGTGATATGTAATATTGTTGTAAGTCTTCCATAGTTTCTTTGTATCCAATTTCGACGTAGAAATTATGTTGAATATTCTTTTAGTCAGCCTGGTGTCGTTCATTCTGGCGATATGTGTAAAGAACTTCACTCTGCGTTTTCTGATCAGTGTCGTGATAGATTCAGTATTTCTGTATAATTCTTCTGTGGATCTTTTTTGCCAGAAATTAGTTAGTTATTGCTGTTTTAAGGGGAGGAACTACAAGGTCATCTGCCCATCTTAACACAGATTAAAGAATACAAAAGGGAGAGCTCGCCGATGAGCCAGCTTGGTGTCCTAGGCGAAACCCCACACAAGACACGGCAAAAACCTAGAAGAATTGCTGAGTTTTAATTCACTGGCCGTGAAAGCCAATATACCATCTTTTTCATCTAGATAGTTCCTTCTTCTAACATTTTCTTCTCTAGCGACATTAGTTGTGTAAATTTTGAGATTGTCATCCTCAAGCGTCATTTCCTCATCCAATCTGTCATCGTCTTCCCCTTCTTGTAACGACTGGTCAGAAGCTGTACAAGTATCTTCTTGTTCTATATCCTCGGGTTCGTAATCAACATCACTCTCTTCACTCCTCAGCTTCATCCTCAGATAGCTCTCGTAAACATCGAAGAAAATCGTCATCGGTACGAAATCTGCGCTCCCTAAAACAGAAGTGACAATCCGATACAATTGGGAATAGACGCTGTTATTTTGGTAATTGCCTGCCCTCCCTTCCCCCACACCACCATTTCAGGTATCCTACAATGAGAAATACGAAATAACAGAAGAACATCCGCGTAGCGGCGAGCTGGCCGCTGGTCTGTGCACTGTAATCTCTCGCACTGAACTGACGCCACAATGACGAAGGTCGCAGGCCGATTATGGTGTCCTCCCCATAATAACGTGAGCATACCTGGCAGGTCTTCCCGCCACGATTCGATCGGAATCCCTTTTTTTTTTTAGAAAGAACTGAATTTGCGGCCGTTTTGCCGCACACGCGGGTTCCAGAGGGTTGATTTGTTGTCTGCACTTCCAACAATGTATTCGCAGTTTCCATAGCTTTGTGGTTTACCAGGCAGGCTCTAACTGCTGGACGCAAAATTCATTGAGTGTAATGTCCTCATTTATTACTACCATATGCCGGAATATTATCCACCGACGTATTCTTCATACGTCTGTTAGGGGATATGTTTCTACAAGTTCCGGTCAATTAGATCCTAAATCGCTGGGGCAAGGACTTGTCCTTGGAGTGTACACAGACAGACAGGATTGCAAACTGACGCAAGCCGCTCAGACGTACAATAGTATGACTAGTGGCAGATTTGGAAAATATGATTAAGGACAACTCTCCGTTGGAACTAGGTAAGTCGCATGTGTTTGAGAATTTGGAGGGGCCATTCCGTGCGGTTGCTGTTGTTGGTATTGGACCTGAGGATGTTGGTTTCATTCCTCTTGTGAATTTAGACGAATGCAATGAGAACGTCAGAGTTGCTTCTGCCATCGGTGCTCTACGTTTGCGAGAGACTGGGATGACGACTGTTCGTGTCGAGGGCATGGGTAGCCCTGAAGCCGCTGCTGAAGGTTCAATTCTCAGTGTGTGGAGGTATCAAGATCTAAGAAATCCTGAATATCAAAAATTAGTTCCGATGATTGAATTCTTTGGTGACCCGGGTGAACAAGAAATCTTCCAGAGAGACCAGTTCAAAGCGGATGCACAGAATTTAGCAAGGCATTTAAGTGATACCCATGAAAATATATTTACACCTGGTTCATTTGCTCAGAAAGCTATGGACATTCTTTGCCCAAGTGGTGTTAGTGTTGAGGTTAGAGACAAGGATTGGTCAGAAAGCAAGCTCTTGAATGCTTTTTTGAGTGTCGCTAGAGGATCTGCTGAACCCCTTGTTTCATTGAGATAAAGTACTGTGGTGGAGAATTTCATGAAAACCCTATTGTATATGTTGGCAAAGGGGTCACTTCTGATTCCGGAGGTTTGAACCTAAAGAAATGCGTTCCTATGGAAGAATATCGAGCTGATCCCTCAGGTGCAGCTGTGATTATCGCGGCTATTAAGGCTGCTGCAACGCTGACATTGCCCATGAATATATACGCAGTCTTTCCTGTATGTGAGAATATGATCAATGGAATGACGTTGAGACCGGGCGACGCGACGTTCAGATCGGCAGAAGTGTGAAATCAATCCAAGTTTATAATACTGACAATGAAGGAAGAATTCTCTTGTCTGAAGGTATTACTTTCGCTATGGATGCCTACAAACCAAGGATGATAATCGACGTTGCATCTCTTTCCAGGGGAATGAAAGCTGCCTTAGGAACTTCCTCCACCGGTGTTTTCACCAACAATGCGATATCGGGTGATCGAGTATGGAGATGTGATTATCGCGGCTATTAAGGCTGCTGCAACGCTGACATTGCCCATGAATATATATGCAGTCATTCCTGTATGTGAGAATATGGTCAGTGGAATGACGTTGAGACCGGGCGACGTTCTTATCGGCAGAAGTGGTTTTGGACAAAATCAAAAGCCAGCCGGCCAACACCTCAGTTCGAGAACTTGAAAAAAATCACGGGCGTCTCCAAAGATACAATTTCGCGTTTGGAAATAAATGACGTAAACTTGCGTGAAGAATGGAGTTGTACAGAGAAGGCCAGTCATTCGGCGGGAAGGAAACGGCAACGAAAGCAGTTGTACAGTAGAGAATGTATTTTTTAACTTTTATGTACATACTGTACTTCTTTTCCTTTCATTTCATTTGTCATGTATGTGGTATTCAGTAATTACATTATTCACATGTAGATAAGCTTTAAAAAAATATATAATTGGTTTTTTTTAGTCAGCTTTGTGTTTCAACTCGCTACACTTCGTTCCCACGGGGTAAGAATCAGGGACGGTGCGTCATTAAGGGCCGAATGGGCCCTGCCCACCCAGGACCGTTAGGCAGCATTGCAAAGAAATTATTGTCTTTTAAAATTACTTTAAAATGCAGATACTCAACTAAAAATAGGTGTTTTACCCTTCTAGAATCTCTAAAAAGAATTTATTATACATAACTCATCCCTATCGTAAGATCTTGACAGTCTCATACTGTGTATCGTCATAGCGAGGGCCGCTCCGCAGTATGTCCCATGTGAAGTACATGGCCTAGTGGGCCGGGTGAGGAAACAGTGGACATAGCACTGTCTTGCACGCGAATTCTTCACTGCTATGAAGTGAAGGTTCTCTCCCTTCAAGGCCCAGTAGGTTGGGCCCATAGCGTTGCTTTGAAGCGAAATCGAAGATCTCTCCATTTCATTTCCTGCTTCTGTCTCTTATAAACCGGACTACGGGAGAAGGGTCCACCCCACCTCACGCCCTTTAACAGGTATTCAGGTATTGTTTGCAGCTTGCTGATATTAGACAAAATATATTTATACATTTTCTGATGTTCAAAGTACAGTACAGGTGTGTTAGTGAGTTCTGCGGATGAAGTTAATTTCTGGTGTATAAATATGTTTTTAACTTTTGTGGCACGGTACGTAGTTATTTAATTTGTCGATTGTATGCGACATAGGAAAATAAAAATGAAATTTTTATTAACAAATCTATTTTCTTCTATAGCTCTGAACAAAAAGTTAGAAATTAAAAACTTAGGACCTTATTAACCAAGCTAAAGGATGAATATGTTTCATCCAAGTACAGGAGAGAATATATTTACAAATAAGGAACCATGTGTGTACAGTTTTTAACGCATGAACTATTTATTAGAATTTGCTTCAAATGTTGTGTGAGTGGAATTATGATAATGGCAATATTGGCAACAATGAATGCCAAATATAAAACAATACTTGATATGAAACAACAATATTATCATCTGGGCCACCCTAAACTTTTAATTAGGAGCCGTCCCTGTTAAGAATTATGCCACTCTTTCAACCCTTCCCGAGCGGATGCTTTTATGGCTCTGAGCTGATTTCTTTTTAATTCAAAATATGTAGATTATGTTTTACATGCACTAAATTCAATTAGAACTCAAATATATTTTACTTGCCTGTTTTACTTGAAGTTTGAGTAGCATCTGAAGGTTGTAACGTTAATACATTAATAATTAAGTGTGGAACACATCAATCCATCACTGAAATCCTAAACAGACACTAGATCTTCGTCATTCCATAGCCTTTTCCGTGAAATTATGCTCACATCACCAAATGAATACTATTACTTCACCAACTACGCAATGACACTTGCTTTCATCTAAAGCAACAACTGCCTGCCGGTATTTGTGAAGTCAAAGAGGTCTCTAGGGGTGAAATAATCAACTATCAAACATGTCTGCATAGTGGTTCCATCTACTGGGTTTTAACATTAACCATTTTGCCGGGAATTGGCACCATATTAAAATTTTCGAATTTTTCGGATATATGTCCGTTTTCCGCTGGGGGAGGATTAATTGTCAAGAATCGGATATGGAACAAGGCCACATCGACGCCACAAAACTTTTTTTTTTGGCTGCCATTTGCATTAACAAGACCATAGTTCCGAAATGACGCATCAATTTTCCATTGTTAAAATGATGTTCTCAATACTTCACAAAAGAGAAGATATTTACTTTACTTCTTGCAGTACTACGTAGCCTATGTCTGAACAGAAGAGGAAGAATGTTTTAACATTCAATGGGGTTTATTTGAAGAAAGTCTTTTAAAGTAGGCATGGCTTAGACATGTTTTTACATTTTTACAATTACAATGTTTTTACGTTTTTACAATTACCGAAATAGAGCATCGTACTTAACCCATGTCATCTCTGAAATTACGCTGTAAAAAGGATTGACCCCAACACAACCATGGCTTCTGGCAAAACATACATGGTAATTACAACTGAAGTCTTACACTGTCAATCTTATGAAGTCCAATACTGCGTCACAATTTACTTATTTAATCATTATTCTAAGTAGAATCAGTAGATGTAGTTGATCACAAGATCATACTTATCAGGAGTAGCCTATATACGGAGAGTTTAGTTTGGATGTATCGGAGACCCTCGCTAGCCCGCTCGCACGCGGCGCGAGCCTGTCTCCCGCCACGTACTTTGCCGTTATGCGGCACCCGCGCGGCACTGAGTCATTGAGTGTAGGAATTTGTACTTATCTAGTACACAGCTGGTGCTGAAAATGTTCGCCATTCACTGCTACACATCGCTGGCACCTTTTTTTTTTTATGAAACTGGCATGTACTCTCTGAAGTTCCTCAGCACCGATTGACTGTATTTCAGCTGTAATATAGTCTTTAAGCTCATTTATAGTGGAGGGTTTCTCGCATACACTCTATTTTTAAGCGTCCCACACAAATAAAAGTCACATGGTGATAAGTCTGGGCTTCGCGGAGGGCACACCTTCCGACTTATAATCCTAGTACCAAAAATGCGACGCAATTATGTCATGGATGCTTCGTCAGTGTGCACAGTGGCAGAATATTGTTGAAAATAAGTTGACAATCGCTCTCCGTCAGTCAGTTCGTCAAAAATTTGGTCAAGGATCACATTGAAGTACAAATTTAAGTACACATTCCTATACCCAATGACTCAATGCCGTGCCAGCGCCGCAAAACGGCAAAGTGCCTGGCGGGAGACAGGCTATCGCCGCGCCGCGGGCGAGCGGACCAGCGAAGGTCTCCGATACATCCAAACTAAACTCTCTGTACAAATATTCGATACATAACGAATGTTATCTTTCCCTGGCGGTTGCTTGTTAGCTATGTGGAATTACTTGACGGTTACAAAGCGTTCAGGAAGGTTATGAAAAGCTATGAATAGTGCCGGACAATGTATGCATGTATAACTCTTATAGTTAATCGATATATAATAATGTATCAAACTATTTTGTAATAGAAAGATATTCACGAACATAATAGTCTATGGTATTCGTCTTACTGCCGGTGTGGTAGTCATCTTGTCTTCATCATTGGATCTGTATATATGCTGTTCTTCATTTGCCGCTTGTCTTCATAGAAGGTTCATGAGCTGTTAGTCGGTGGCCAGTGTATTCCGCAGATCTCTTCTATAAACGTATTAATTTCTGTTCAGCCCCTTAAAACAACAATGACTAAGTAATTATTACACTGCAAGATTCTTTGATCTAATTATACTCATGTTACTGCTCATGCCCACATAAGTTACAACGAAGGTCACACAGGCTCTACAACTCAACTTACTGTACTCGTTGCAGCTATTTAAGACACAACATACCCTTGAATCCTAGTTCGCGTGGAATTTTGTAACGAGTAACATCAACGTGTAAATGGGCTATCTATAGCTGGCGTAGGTTTGTAAACCTATACAGTATAATTTATCGTACTTGAAAACAAGAATCCCGTCCCTTGTGAGCTTGAATTTGAGATGAAAATTAATCCAGTCTTGGTTGGATGTTTGAAACAGCAACCCGCAGATCCCCTTCAAGCTGCAGCCGAGACCGATGCTTTGTCTTGTCGGATGCCATTGCAGAAAATGTTGACTCACACAAGTAAGTTGAAGCGAAGGGTAATAACAGGTCCACTGCTTTTCTTGATAAAATGGGATATTCATTCCGAATCTGCACCCAAAAATTTTCAAGAGACTTCGACTTAAATTCATTTCGAAGTATTCTGTCACTTGAGAGTTCTATTAGTTCCTCCTGTTCTGCCGTTGACAGGTGGGATGTTACGTTCGTTTCAAACAGACTAAGAATCCAGTCATTCTCAGTTGAAGGTTGAGGAAATCTACCCTCGAATTTTTGACGAAGGTTTTGGAGGTGTTCTACGACAATAATTCCACTAATTTGACAAATATCTAACTCATTTTCTACCAGGAATTAATTCAGACAATGAAACATCTCACAGTTACCTTTGTCCATCCGGGCTTTCCAAAGTTCAAGTTTTCTCTTAAAAGCAAGCACTTTGTCGCTTAGAATGAAAATATTATTATTTCGTCAGAGGCTATTACACTTTAAGTTCATTCAGTTTTTCAAATACGTCAGCCAAGTAGCACAGTATCAGAAGCCATTTGTCATCCAGAAACAGGGTTGCGAGTGTAGGACTGCTGTCCAATAGGAAAATACGAAGTTCATTCTTCAACTCCACAACGCGATGAAGGACTCGACCACGAGACAACCAACGTACCTCCGTGTGCAATAGAGGCGAATCATGTGTAGATCCCATCTTCTCGCAAAGAATGGAAAATAGCCGACTGTTTAAAGCTCTTGCTTTCACAAAATTTACAACACTACTTACATCGTTCAGCACTTTATTGACTTCCGGTTGTAGTACGTTTGAAGCCAATGCCTCCCTGTGTATAATGCAATGTGTGAATTTAACAGAATTTGTAACAGCACTCACTCTTGCTCTGAAACCCTTTTTAGTTCCAGTAAATGCCGACGCCCCATTAGTACATATACCAACACATTTTGTCCATGAGAGATTGTTGTCAATAAAAAAGGAATTCACAAGAGAATTCCTGTAGTCCGCCCTTCCTGAGCTCTACAAAATGGAAAACCCTCGTACATTTCATTTTAATGACAGTAGCGTACAAAAACAAGAAGCTGGGCAGTGTTTACGATATCAATACTGTCATCAAGTTGCAGGGCAAATTTGGGCTATCATGAAGACGTGGGAGCAGTTGATTTTTTTAATGTCAGAGGCTATTACACCAATACGACGAGTTACTGTATCATTTGAGTGCGGTATCGAATTCAAACACTCGCCGAACTTTTCTCCATGCATGATCGCGCACATTTTCACGGCTGCAGGAAGAAGTAATTTCTCACCAATAATATGTGGTGATTTGGATTTTGCAATTAAATAGGAAACCTCCTAGGATGCTCTTAGCCCTTTCTTAAGAACTGTTGCGTGCTTTTCTAGGAATCTAACATTTCCTTTTAGTTGTTGCTGGTAACGCAAAATAAAAAATGCTGAAGGTTTTTATTTTACACAGTCTGGATGTTTAGTCTGCAAGTGTCTCAAGTTTCACAGGCTTCAAACTGTCGTTTGCTAAAATCTCCAAACAAAGAACGCATTGAGATTGTTCCTGATAACATTCGAAAGAACGCTGGTAAAGCCTAATGTCAGACAATCGACTTGATATTCACGCACTTCCATTTTGTGTGCAGAATTAATTATCCTGATGGGAGCAGAAGTAGACGCGGAAGAACAATGGACTTTGTTTAAATTCGAACCTTGTTCTTCTTACGAAGGAGGGCAAGCACTATCACTTTCATGGAGTCTCTTTTTACCACTTCCAATAAGCCTCTTATCCATTGTTTTAGCCTTTTCGAGGGGCTGAAACGGTGTGACGGGAGGGTGTGTAGGTGTTCTGAGGGAGTATGGAGGGCGTTCAGAGCTTTCGGCCTCTCCGCGGGGAAGTGTAAGTGTTGGGTAAAATGGTCGGAGCGTTACAAATCAGTAATTCTAATTACGGGTTGCGTTTGTGGGCTGAAGGCAAACCTGGGAAGCCTAAGTGAGAACTCTGGCGGTGAAAGTCAGAAAGTCGCTTACGTCGCCACGGCCGTGACGTCGCGGTATTACCGGCCATGTTCGAGCGCTCGTTTAGCTGTCAAGGACAGAGATAGTAAGCAAGTGAATCCTGCTTGCGTAGGCGATAACGTAACGGTGCGGTGAATGCGTAAAGTGTCAGGAGAGGGTTGGACGGTGATCAGGGCAACAATGGCAATAAATAACAATCGGGGCTGTGTGGTAAAAGTACTTATTTACTAAATCAATGTAATGGATTCCCTGAATGTAGGGCTGTTGTAATAATGTGGTATTTTACAATTAAAATATGTGTGGTAAGGGGTAGGATGTACAAATGTGTGTGGAACCCTGAGAGACACACTTACCTGCGGTACGATGATCGAAGTGTAATCGGGCAACGTCTCGAACGGCAACAGATAACTTCTCTCTGAGTGGGGGTCTTCTTAAACGTTTTGAAATGCTGACTGTTGCAGTATTGACAAACTCCTGTTTTGGTAGCCAGTTCCTGAGTTCGTGTTTATGAAGTGATGTAAGCGTTTACGCAAGAGCTGTGGTTTTAGCTCTGCTAGCTTGTGTGGTAAGAAGTGTGTCGTTGTTGCTGTTGCTTCCAGCCTAGGGGTGTTTTAAAGGGTGAAATCAGTGTAGGGTGCTGGGCAGATGGTTATAATCGGTGTAGATGGTAGGGGTCTAATTTTAGATAACTGTAGATGTAGATTTAGCTGTAGGTTAGCTGTGTGTTGATAGGTGTACGTGCGTATGTCTCTTAAGGGTGCTACGCGCCCTTAAAGGCATAACACCATGGGAAATTGCGTCACTCGTATCTGTTTATTGTAAAGTTGGCTAACCACGGACTAGAATTCACCTTCTCACTCACTGTCTTCGAACCGACTGGAAAGGCCTAGCTGAATTCGAAAAGGCAACCGCAGAAATAGAAGAATCCATTCTTGGAATCCTTTCTTGAACGGAAGTGGCAGTCACATTGTCAAGCGGCTTATTGTCATTAAGTGTTTGGCAAGGAGATGTCACTGCGGGTGGCGAGTGAAATGGATCTCTGTAGGAAATGTTACTCGCCACCTTTTCTCAGAATTCCTGCTGGCAGGATCTACTGGTCAGTTCTTGTGAAATAAGACAGTAAAGGTACAAGTTTATTATTCTTGAATGGTCTTGGGAGCTACCTACCTATGATAGGTTCATGAATATGAGGATAGTAATATTGGTTACAGAATATGAAATACAAATATTTCAATCAAAGCCGGCGCCCCCCTTTATCATTCTCTGCGCCCCCCTGGGGAGGGGCGCGCCCCCCACTTTGAGAACCCCTGGGTGAGAGTCAAAAGAAATTTACAAAGTGAAATGTAGATTCAAAATACTTACAAAATGCAATTTAAATTCAAAATACTCACTAAACGCAATTGAGATTCAAAATACTTACAAAATGTAATTTAGATTGAAAATACTTGCAAAATGTGATTTAGGTTGAAAATCCTCACAAAATGCAATTGAAATTCAAAATACTCACAAAAATGCCGCTACTACATTCAAAGACTTACTAAAGAAAAAGCAATTTAAATTTTCAATCCTTACAAAATGCAATTTAGGTTGAAATTACTCGCAAAATGCAATTTTGATTGAAAATACTTACAAAATGCAATTTAGATTAAAAATTCCTACAAAATGTAGTGTAGATTCAAAAGATTCACTAAATGACATTTAGATACACGGGGAGCCAATTCACAACACAGTGCGGGAATCTTAAAGAGAAAAGGAAATATGAAAAGAAAAAGAAGGCTGATCCCTAGATGAATGAGGGATCCGGAAAGATGAGAGAAGGGCAAATTAAGGCGGGAAAGGAAGAGACTCCCATAGGCCTCGGATACCCTAATACCGTCGGGGTCGTAAGAGAACAGGAGTTGACCATGCGAGGTCGACGGGAAAGAAGACGGAGAGGATCCTGGCACAAGTAAGTGGAAGCAATGTTGGGCTCAGCTGGGGGTCCCGTTGTCACCAACCCACGTCCCGCTAGATGTAAGCCCCTGAGGGGTCTTAATTAGACAGGATAAAGCTAGGTGCATTAAGGAACACTAGGGCTGAGTTTTTCAACTTCCACATGTTTTATCAGAATGAGTTGAAATTTAAACTGCATACTTAGAATAGTAACGCTAAGTCACATACCAAATTTGAAAACAATTGGATGAAATTTAATGTAATTGATTTTTTACTAATTATATTATTAAAATATACCCTGTGATCAAAATGCTCCATGCGCATTAGTAATTGTGTAAAACGCTTGATATTTTCATTACATATACATAAAAGTATTCTAAATATTATAACATTGAGACATTTCAGGAAAGTGATACATGTATGCTGTAAGATTAATTTTTTCTCTATGTGCCATCATGTTTTATGAATTTTGATAATTTTTCATAGTTTATTTTTTATTTTTTGGTCTCTAATTTACAAAGTGGCTGGAGATATTGGAATGTTATCTTGCAACACATGTGTTTCTGAATATTCAGTGATTTTTTTAGTAAAATTGGTGAATATCTCATGCACATGGAGCATTTTGATTACCCAAATACGTTGTTTGGAGATAAAAGTATTTTTATAAAATCGCATGCTATATTAACCAGTTTGGCTCACCCAATGAAACTATTGTGGAAAAAATGTGAAAAATACAATGTTTTGTTGTAGAGATAAAGAGCATGGAGGAGACCTTTCGTTTGAGTTAACCTACGACTTTCTAGGATGTCTAGTTTTAAAAGTATGGCCTACTTTCTATGATTTGCCTTCCATCTTCTTTTTACGCAGAGGAGATTTAAAAATGTCGCTGAGCCTTTAAAAATGGCGGTGCATGAAAACTGTTTTACTGAAATGATCCACAGGGGTCCATAAGATACATATGTGGGAAAAGCAAAAAACAGTTATTTTGTCATTTTTGCCTAAAAGCTCAGCCCTAGTGTCCCTTAAGGCACTTGCAACAACTTAGTTCAGTAATTAGGTGTGTGTAATTGAAGGTTTATGAAATAACTTTAGATTATTAGCTATAGTAGCTAACCCTACAAGGACCAAGGAGGAGCCTCGGAGGCTCACACTCAGAATAAATTGCTTTTTCTAAAGGGACGTAATGTTTTAAATCGTTGTGAATAAATGATTTTGATATTTGAGGCATAAGTTAGCTATCGTAATAAACTAAATCATTTTAAAGCAATTTTCTTACCTTAGAAAGGTAATCAAACCCGTTATGGGCCTGTGAGGCCCTCCCTTGGTCCAAGCGAGGACCAGTTTTTCTATTTATAAATACAATGAATGTTCAAGTCACGTGATAGATTAGGGAAGACCAAGGTTGTTTGCGTCAAATGTTTGAAACATTAAAACTCAGCATTTTTTGTTTGTTTGTGCCGTTCTTGGGGTTTCACCTAGGACACCAAACTGGCTCATCAGCAGGCTCTTGGTCTACCCACCCGGACCACCACAGGAGTAGCAAACTGCCTTTTTATGCCTTTTTATGAAGCGCGCCTGCGCCTCTTGACTGCGATAACTAAAAGCTCAAGCAGCCATAACCTCCCTATGGAGGCTTCCAAAAAGATGGTATATTGGCTTTCCTGGCGCTTCATAAAAAGGGAGGTAGCGCGCAGTTCGCTACTCATGTGGGGGCCCGGTGTTGAGCCAGCTTGGTGTCCTAGGCGAAGCCCCACACAAGACACGGCTCAAACCTAGAAAAATTGCTGAGTTTTAATTCACTGGCCGTGAAAGCCAATATTAGTACATTATGCAACGAGCCTATAATGGCTATAATTAAGACACGAGTATTTTTATAAAACGAGCGTATGCGAGTTTTATAATTTCCATACGAGTGTCTTCATTACCATTAAAGGCGAGTTGCATACGACTGTTTATGTTCGACGATAATTATAACATTATTATATGTTTTAACATAAATATTCATAAATATCTGTTGAGATTGTCACTAGAATTTTGTGATCGGGTGCTGCGCAGGGTAGGATATCTCTGATTTCCAAGCTCTCTGACCGACCGACGCATGCGCTCTGTGTGCTTCAATGCCATATGTGCAGATTGAGCATCAGTATTCAGTAAAAATGTCACCGAAATCGTTTGAAAACAACCCGCTGTCTAGAAATTGGAGTTGGGGATATTAAGGTACAGTGTCTCATATTCGCCAGTTTATTTACGCGAACATATGGACGGTGCACTTTCGGTAATTTTTATAGACATGTTGGATTTTGAGCGCATGCGCGAAGGTATCCTTATCTATTTGGTCTAACAACTGTTTCTTGAGCTGTGATTGGTGGGAGAAACTGTTTCATAATGAAAAATAGTGTTATAATGACCATCGTTATGATACAGTTTTCAGACATATAATTGTCAGGGTCGAACATAAACCATATTTTTGAAACTAGTTTGTGTGAAACAAAGCAAGAAAACATTAATCTGCTTACAAATTGACACTGACTAGAAAGATGTTTGTGTTCGATTTGTGTTTAATGTTTTGGTGAATTTAATTTCAATTTAATATTTTACACTGAAGGTTTACTTAAAATTCTTCATGGAATGGGGTTTCATAATTTATTTCAGTATAATCCGCAATTATGCCCTGCCTGTCGTAGGAGGCGACTAATAGGGAAGACATGGCCGAATAACTTGCCAGTTTTTGATTTGTTCAGACTCCCTGTGGATGGGGAGGGCAGAATTCATCCACGGTATCCCCTGCCTGTCGTAAAAGGCGACTTAGAGGGGGCCTTATAAAGGTCGATTTCGGATTTCTGGTCCCAGTTCTGGTTTGACCGATAACAATAAACATGCATGCTGTTAGGGGAAGGGCCACCAACTTAGCCATCTGGCCAGAAAGCCTAGACGGTATGCCCCATCCCGTCAGGTGGGTGCGCCACATACCCTTCATTAGTATCCGCCTTTCAACGAAGGTCCCTGCATGGCCGAATACTGGAGCTGCATAAATCACTGTGCATGCCGAGGGGGAAGTGCCTGTACAAGGCACTGGGACCCCGGGCAATATCTGCTATGCCAGGTAGGTATTGCCTTTGCTGGGTGGCGCACACAGTGATGGGCCCCGTTCGGAGTGGGCAGTATTCGGGGAGGATTTCGTCCGGGATGCCATCAAAGCGCTCACGGACACCCGTACAGGGTGGCACCCTCAAAAAGCCATCTCTAGAGTGTCGAGCTAATCCCAAGGTGTATACGCCTTGGGATGAAGCCTTAAATAAGATATTTGCGACTGATAGATCTCCTCGCTATCTGGCAGCTACCAGGACAGACGGGGATGATTTCAAGCTCGTAAAATCGATCATTTTCGCTGAGAAAATCGAGGAGAAATTTGGTGATCTTAACGGGATTTCCAAGCTCCGGAACGGGCAGCTCTTGCTGCATACCGTTAGCCGGCAGCAAACCGAAGCGTTGCTGGAATGCACGCAATTCGGCGAAATCCCCGTTAAGATCACAAAGCACGAAACGCTGAATGAGGTCCGTGGAGTTATTTTCCATCGTGACCTCATTTTGAATAGCGATACTGAACTGTTGCGGGATCTGGGGGAAGAGAGGCGTCACAAAGATTAGGCGCATCACCCGAAAGATTGGAGAGAAGAGCGTCGATACCGGCGCTTTTATTCTCCACTTTGAGGGTGATGTTGTACCTAAGCAGGTGATGGTCACATCGTACCACTGCGATGTGCGACCGTACATTCCTCCACCTATGCGCTGGCTACCAGTGCCAGAGATTCGGGCATGTTTCCGCCAGGTGTACTGCGAAGGCCGTATGTAGAGAGTGTGGCAAGGGGACATATGAGGGTGATGAGAGGTGTACGCCTCCCCCGATATGTCCCAACTGCCAAGGAAGTCACTCTCCACGGTCAAAACAGTGCCCTGATTTCATTATGGAAGCCAAGATCCAGGAAATCAGGACTCTTGACAGGCATTCATATCACGACGCTCGCAAGAGGTAACGAGATATGAATGCCCCCGAATTTCGGGTATCGTTTGCAGCTGCAGCGACGCCCTCAATCACCCCTGCCGTAAAAGTTTCCCGTGCAGTACCCTCGATGTCCTCTTTTAGTACGAGTTTGAAATATCCCCTCGCTGTACCAGCGAGCACTGTCAGCCCGAAGGAGGTCCCAAAACCTTCTTCGGCCACGGTTAAGAAGGCACCGGTTTTTACATCTAAACCGGCGAATTCGGAGAAGAAGTCCTCTTCTTCTCCGAAACGTTCGGCGAACAAGTCTTCCCCATCTAAAGGGGGAAAGAAGACTTTGCCGACCAGGGCTGGTCCTTCTTTCAGCCCACCTAGTACGAAAAATATAGGGGAGAAGAGGGAGACGGTTCGTCGCCGTCTCTCTCGCTCTCCTGCTGACGGGGTGGCTACTGTCTCTGCTGGCCTTTTCGCTCCCACGACTACCAAGGGAGCGAAGCCTGCTGAAGCCAAGCCCGTCCGTATGGAGAACTCCCCTATAGAAAAGAAAAAAGATCGGCGGAGGAGAGAGGAACGGTTCAGTGCCGTTTCTCTTCCTCTCCTAAAGGCAGGGCTGCTCACGTATCTGCTGGCCATCCCGCTCCCACCACTACCAGTGGAGTGGTGCCAGCAGGAGCAACCTTGTTTTATAAGGGCCCGGCGTCTGTGGAGAAGGGACCATCTACTTCCCCAATCACACGTCAGCACCGATCCAGAAAGAAATCTCTTCGGGATGTGTCGGGGACATACACCCCGTCTTCGGACCGGGAGAAAGACCCTCGACATTGCTCTCACTCTTCCCCAAGAGCGAGACTCATGAGGTCCGACGACGACCGCGCGCAACCCAAGAGAGCGCCCGCTCCATTTTCTTCGTCTTCGGACGGAGATGTGGAGATTGAGGTGTGCTCTCCTGCCCCATCATCTCCAACTAGAGGTGGGGAAGGGTTGCAAGCGGTCAAGCATAAGTAGAAGACCCACTTCTACTTAAGTCCACACCATGGCAGTATTACAATGGAACTGCAATAGCTATTCTGTTCATCTCGCTGAGTTAAGTCAATTAATATCTTCGTTTTCGGCAACCATTGTCTGTCTTCAGGAAGCCTCGTCCTGGACTTGAGACAACAATGCGTCACTTCAAACTCTTCTCTAAATACCGGGTGGACGGAGCTGTGGCCGCTGGTGGCGTCTGCACTCTCGTCCACTCTAGCCTCTTTAGTGAAGGGGTGCCGTTGCGTACTCAGCTAGAGGCAGTTGCAGTTCATACGTCCTTGCCAGTAATAGCAACAGTATGTAACGTGTAAATCCCGCCTGATTCTCAACCGGATTACAACCAGCTGGTGGATCTAGTTTCTCAGCTCCCCCCTCCTTTTCTCCTTCTGGGAGATGTTAATGCCCACAACACCATCTGGGGCTCGCTACCACTAGCGGTAAAGGGATAGATTTCGAGAGGCTGATCAGGCAGCTGGACCTGTGTTTGTTGCGCTGGTTCCCCTGCTACAGTGGGGTGTACTCGACGACCTTTGTAAGAGTGAACATTTTCCAATTAGCGTTACTCTTCCGAACCAGAGAGCCATCGAGATACCAAGAGCGTGGAAGGTCACAGCACGTCGCTAGAGGACACGAGTGCATGTCACGTGACGATACAAAGCGAGAAGCAGTATGCATCAATCGTCCAACCAAGACCAAGACAGAAGGCCATTCGAGATGCTTCCTGGTGTGGTTGAAGACTGTGGGGTACCCATCGGGCACACACTTTGCGCAAGTGCAGTCGTTTCTTCATGATGGTGTGCACACTTCCGACGCTCAATCCGACCACGGCGGCTATGGCGTTCACTGTCACTTGGCGGTCCTGGGTAATGAGTGCATCAACCAGCTGGACGTTGTCATCGGTAATGCAGGGGGGTGCCCCAGACCGGTCATCATCGGCTAACGACACCCGCCCTTCCCTGAAGCGCTTGTGCCACGCCTTGACCCTTGCAAGGAACATGCAGTGTTCGCCGTACACTTGTGACATTCGGCGATGAATGTCCGTTCCCCCTACTCCTTTCGCTGTCAGAAACCGAACAACACCTCTTTGCTCTTCGGTTGACGCCTCCATGTCACTGTTTGCAATGCGACAGACAGCGTTGGACGATTGACGCATGCTGCTGCTCACTTTGTATCGTCACGTGACGTGCACGCGTGTCCTCTAGCGACGAGATGTGACCTTCCACGCTCTGGTCGGAACCACACCTCGTTACACACGCCAAGATTAGCCGATGTCGTCACCGGTTTGCGCATTCCAGCCTCCGGCTCGTTACTTTTTGAACGCACCTTATACTTACTGAATGTGAGGAACAGATAATGTAATCACAAATATCAGCTATTTCGAGACTTTCAATATTACAGATTTATACAACAAAGACTGCTCAACAATATACTACAAGATTACAACTGGCTCCACTAGGATCGCTGATTGACAACAGTGTGGCCATTACTTAATGAATGCCGTAGTATTAAGTACATCATAAGGAGCATATTCTTCAATCTCTCGACGACCGTATTCTGCAGTAGCATTACTTTTCTCCCTCACTCCTTCAAGCTTGATTACTAGGGGCCGTATTGTTGATAATAGCGATACGCGCGAACTTTTTTCATATATTCTTTCTTGCGTATATATGACCTAGGTACTTAAAGTAGCGTATATTATCAAAATGAACTCGCGAAATATCAAGAAATCTGATTTATTGCGCGAATCGTGCAAATAATCACGAAATATACTCCACTTGGTACGAAAAATGCTAAATATTATCGAAAAAGCTCTCCAATACACGTTTAAATGCTTCTGAGGAATTGACCGTCGTGGTTTTCTTTTCATTTGGTTGATAGTGCTGCATATTCTCTACACAAAAGCCCACAAAGCCGGAAGTATGCGTATTCAGTTCCGCGATCTCTAAGGCTATCGATAAAAATCTATATCTGCTATCGATTACATCGGTCGTAGATACAACAGTGCGAGTTCGCGACTGATAAAACGTTTTCGGCAAACATCTAGCATTTAAGTATACAAATGCCGAAAACGAATGTCTCAGAAGTTTTCTCGAGGGCCGAGGCTTACAACAGTGAGGTGTTCCATGTATTTGACGGTGCAAGAAAGATTATACTATGTAAATACTCCCATGCTCGTATTCAGTGGGAAAGAAAAGACACGTGCGATAAACACTGCAGAGATTCAGAAACGCATAAAAAGTGGAAGAAAGAAGGAAATGAACATAATTTTAAGCGGCATATGATATTCGCCGATAGTCGACACATCGCAAAGAAGTTGAGAAATCCCCTTATCACATGGTAAACTGTACAGTTATTGGCACTTTAAGGACACTGAGCAATTTAATGAATAATTTTGAACAGAAAATCAGCCGTTGTTTGTCGCATTTCTATTGTCTGATGTTCTGTACATTATGATTTTTTTTCGCTATCGTTTTACCCTCCAGGGTTGGCTTTTCCCACTTACTAAGCGAGGGATCCCACCTCTACCGCCGCTGAGGGCAGTGTCCTGGAGCTTGAGACTCTGAGGGATACAACTGGGGTGTGTGACCAGCACTACGCCCAGGGGGCTTCACCTGCAAAGCGAACAGGGGGCCTGATGTGGGGATGGGAAGAGTGGGACGGTTATGCAAGGAAGTGGGAAGGAGGCGGTCGTGGCCTTACAGTAGGAACCTCCCGGCATTGGCCCGAAGACGAAGTGGGAAACCACGGAAAACCACTTCGAGGATGGCTGAGGGGGGAATCGAACCCCCTCTACTCATGTGGGCCACCCGAGGCTGAGTAGACCCCGTTCCAGTCCTCATACCACTTTTCAAATTTCGTGGCAGAGCCGGTAATCGAACCCAGGACCTCCGGGGCGACAGCTAACCATGCAGACCCTACGCTACGGAGGCGAGATGTACATTATGATTATTGATTATAAATATTAAGAAAATAAATATAGAGCCTTAACATATTATAAATCGCTTATTAAATATTAAGTGAGCAAACAGACAGTACTTGGCACCTAAATTTTGTTGTTGGCACCTTAGTCAGGTACAGTTCTTGGCACCTTTCTCCTCTCTGTGTGCCTCCTGTTTTTTAATACAAACATGTGGAACAATATTCTTTCCCACTTGAAACGCATTGCTTAAGACCTTAGACATGGAACAAGACTGTGAAAACCAAAATCACAGTTATTTGCACAGAGTGCCAAGTATTGCATTTTATCGTTATTAGCCTACTTTCGATTTTTGCAAAAAAATGAAAGTAGACTTATGAGATCACTACAGGGCGAAAAAAGTGTGTCTGTCTGTGAGTGTGTGTGTGTGTGTGTGTGTGTGTGTATGTGTGTGTGTGAGTCTGTGTGTGTGTGTGTGTGTGTGTGAGTGTGAGTGTGTGTACTCTGAATGTCTGTCCCCCCTATCAATTCGAACACGGTGAGCGTAAATTGAACGAGATTTGGTACAAAGGTAGCACTAGAAAAAGACACCTCAGTATCATGTTTTATATCGCCGCCATCTTGACGGAAACGTAATGGCGGCCACACAAATGTACAAAGCTTAAATCAAATTACGACTAACTTAATCATCCGATCTCTACCAAATTTTGCAACAACATACCTTTATGGAGGGAGCATCCTTTGAATAATCTAATAGGTCATTAGCCTAATAGTTTGCGGATGGCGGCCATCTTTGTGTCAAAATGGATTCCCTCTATTAATTCGAACACAGTGAAACCGAATGGAACGAAATTTGGTACAGAGGTAGCACTAGCAAAGGGCACCTCAGTGTTATGTTTTATATCGCCGCCATCTTGACGGAAACGTAATGGCGGCCACACAAATGTTCAAAGCTTAAATCAAATTACGACTAACCTAATCATCCGATCTCTACCAAATTTTGCAACAACATACCTTTATGGAGGGAGCATCCTTTGACATATCTAATAGGTCATTAGCCTAATAGTTTGCGGATGGCGGCCATCTTTGTGTCAAAATAGATTACCCCTACTAATTCGAACACGGTGAAACCGAATGGAATGAAATTTGGTACAGAGGTAGCACTAGCAAAGGGCACCCCAGTGTCATGTTTTATATCGGCGCAATCTTGACGGAAACGTAATGGCGGCCACCCAAATGTTCAAAGCTTAAATCAAATTACGACTAACCTAATCATCCGATCTCTACCAAATTTTGCAACAACATACCTTTATGAAGGGAGCATCCTTTGACAAATCTAATAGGTCATTAGCCTAATAGTTTGCGGATGGCGGCCAACTTTGTGTCAAAATCGATTACCCCTATTAATTCGAACACGGTGAAACCGAATGGAATGAAATTTGGTACAGAGGTAGCACTAGCAAAGGACACCTCAGGGTCATGTTTTATATCGCCGCCATCTTGACGAAAACGTAATGGCGGCCACACAAATATTCAAAGCTTAAATCAAATTACGTTTAACCTAATCATCCGATCTCTACCAAATTTTGCATCAACATACCATTATGGAGGGAGCATCCTTTGACCAAACTAATAGGTCATTAGCCTAATAGTTTGCGGATGGCGGCCATCTATGTGTGAAAATCGATTCCCCCTATTAATTCGATCACGGTGAAACCGAATGGAACGAAATTTGGTACAGAGGTAGCACTAGAAAAGGCCACCTCAGTGTCATGTTTTATATCACCGCCATCTTGACGGAAACGTTATCGCGGCCACCCAAATGTTAAAGGCTAAAATGTAATTACGACCAACCTAATAATCAAGTCTCTACCAAATTTTGCAACAACAAATCTTTATGTGGGAAGCATATTCTGACCAAACTGCTAGATCATCAGCCCAATAGTTTGCAGATGGTGGCCAAGTATGTGTGCAAATCGATTCCCCCTATCAATTCAAACACGGTGGAACAGAATTGAACGAAATTTGGTACAGAGGTAGCACTAGCAAAAGGCACCTCAGTGTCATGTTTTATATCGCCGCCATCTTGACGGAAACGGAATGACGGCCACCCAAATGTTAAAAGCTTAAATCAAATTTTGACCATCCTAATAATTTGATCTCTACCGGATTTTGCAACAACATGCCTTTTTGTGGAAAGCATCTTATGACTGACTACAAGGTCATCAGCCCAATAGTTTGCAAATAGCGGCCATGTATGTGTGCAAATCCATTCCCCAGATCAATTCAAACACGGTGAAAACGAATTGAATGATTTTTTTTACAGAGGTAGCACTAGCAAAGGGCACCTCATATTCATGTTTAATATCCCTATAGCACGTTGTATTTCAGCAAGCTACTACAACAAACATTCAATTATACTCCTTGAAAAGGACAAAGAGTTACAACAATACCCATGCATTTAGGAGAAAGCAGGCTATATGTTCTTTACTGAACATCTTGTTTTTAATACAGTAATTGGCACCCCCATTACACAGAATAATTATAGGTTAGAGTGCTTCATAAACACGGAACAAATACATTACGGCATATTCAACATGTTTTCACACTTGCCCTTAAAATACAGTTTGTATATTGAGCTCCGAACATCGAAGTTTGGAACTAGTAACCTGATCAAAACTGTAAGATGTTAACAAAATACCAGAAGTGATGAACAATACCAACTAGTTCCTACATTCACTTCAAAACTGTTCACCTGGTGGCAGTAAAATTAAGTAAAGAGGCCAAGGAGTAATAGAATGGAAGGATAAAACACTCTGTGGCAATTTTATTGTTGTAAAATAGTGCATTATGCAACGAGCCTATAATGGCTATAATTGAGACACAAGTATGTTTATAAAACGAGAGTATGCGAGTTTTAAAATTTCCATACGAGTGTCTTAATTACCATTATAGGCGAGTTGCATACGACTGTTTATCTTCGACGATAATTATAAATTTATTATATGTTTTAACATAAATATTCATAAATATCTGTTCAGTCACTAAAATTTTGTGATCGGGTGCTGCGCTGGGTAGTATATCTCTGTTTTCCAAGCTCTCTGGTCGACCGACGCTTGCGCTCTGTGTGCTTCAATGCCATATGTTCAGATTGTGCACCAGTATTCAGTAAAACTGTCACCGAAGTAGATTGAAAACAACCCTCTGTGTAGAAATTGGATTTGAGGATATTAAGGTACAGTGCTATTTCTTGTCTCATATTCACCAGTTTATTTACGCGAACATATGGACGGTGCACTTTCGGTAATTTATATAGACATGTTGAATTTTGAGCGCATGCGCGAACGTATCCTTATCTAATTGGTCCAACAACTGTTTCTTGAGCTGTGATTGGTGAGAGAAACTGTTTCATAATGAAAAATAGTGTTATAATAGCCATCATTATGATACAGTTTCCAGACATATAATAGTGAGGGTCGAACATAAATACTATTATATTCAAATACATGCAAGCAGTGCCAATAACTGTCAGAGTGCCAATGACTGTACAGTTTACCCATTTGTTAGATTTACCCCATACTATAAGGAAGATTTCAGAAGAAACATCGATCATTATGACAAATTATTTCGCGAAATACCCACCGAAATAGCGTCAGTTTTATCAATGAAATCAACAGCTTTATTTCACCAAAAATTAAGATGTTCAGTAAAGAACACATACCCTACTTTCTCCTAAATGCATGGGTATTGTTATAACTCTTTGTCCTTTTAAAGGAGTATAATTGAATGTTGGTTGTAGTAGCTTGTTGAGATACAACGTGCTATAGGGATATTAAACATGAATATGATGTGCCCTTTGCTAGTGCTTCCTCTGTACAAAATTTCATTCAATTCGGTTTCACCGTGTTTGAATTGATATGGGGAATCGATTTGCACACATACATGGCCGCTATCTGCAAACTATTGGGCCGATGACCTTGTAGTTCAGACAAACGATGCTTCCCTCAAAACGGTATGTTGTTGCAAAATTTAGTAGAGATCAAATGATTAGGTTGGTCGTAATTTGATTTAAGATTCTAACATTTGGGTGGCCGCCATTACGTTTTGGTCAAGATGGCGGCAATATAAAACATGACGTTGGAGTGCTTTTTGCTAGTGCTACATCTGTACCAAACTTTGTTCAATTCGGTTTCACCATGTTTGAATTGATAGGGGGAATCGATTTGCACACATACTTGGCCGCCATCTGCAACTTATTGGGCTGATGGCCTTG
This sequence comes from Meconema thalassinum, assembly GCA_946902985.2. Taxonomy (NCBI): domain Eukaryota; kingdom Metazoa; phylum Arthropoda; class Insecta; order Orthoptera; family Tettigoniidae; genus Meconema; species Meconema thalassinum. The sequence continues at coordinate 183,687,021 of OX336395.1, forward strand.
TAGTTTAGTTACAAGGCGCTCGCCATATGAATATATGGTGTTGCAAAATTTGGTAGTGATCGGATGATTCGGTTTGTCGTAATTTGATATAAGCTTTGAACATTTGGGTGGCCGCCATTACGTTTCCGTCAAGATGGCGGCGATATAAAACATGACACTGAGGTGCTCTTTGCTCGTGCTACCTCTTTGCCCAATTTCGTTCAATTCTGTTTCACCGTGTTTAAATTGATAGGGGAAATCGATTTGCACACAAACAGTACATGGCCGCCATCCGCGATGTATAAGGTTGATGACTTTGCAGTTTAGTCAAACGATTATTCATACATAAAGGTATAACGTTGCACAATTTTGTAGAGATCAGATGATAAGGTTGGTCGTAATTTGATTAAAGATTTTCACATTTGGGTAGCCGCCATTACGTTTTCGTCAAGATGGCGGCGATATAAAATATGACACTGAGGTGCCCTTTGCTAGTGCTACCTCTGTACCAAATTTTGTTCAATTCGGTTTCACCTTGTTTGAATTGATAAGGTGAATCGATTTGCACACATACATGGCCGCCGTCTGATAACTATTGGGCTGATGTCCTTTTTGTTTAGTCAAACGACGCTCGCCGTATAATTATATGTTGTTGAAAAATTTCGTAGTGATCGGATGATTAGGTTAGTCGTAATTTGATTTAAGCTTTGAACATTTGGGTGACCGCCATTACGTTTCCGTCAAGATGGCGGCGATATAAAACATGACCCTGAGGTGGCCTTTGCTTGTTCTACCTCTGTACCAAATCTCGTTCAATTCGGTTTCACCGTATTCGAATTGATAGGGGGGAACAGACATTCAGAATACACACACACAGACTCACACACAGACACATTTTTATTTTTATTTTGGCCCTGTGTAGATCTCATAAGTCAACTTTCATTTTTTGCAAAAATCGAAAGTAGGCTAATAAGGCCCTTATTGATTACTCAAGAACAACCTAACCATGCGACACGTCGAAAGTATGACTGTATAAGCTTGTCTAACTTCAAATCTGTGACAGATTCTTTTAAGTTGTTCGAAATCACGCCAGTGCTGGAGATGATCATAGGAAATGTCCTAACTTGTGCCATGTGCCATTGCTTCCTTATCAGTTCTGAAAGCTCTCTGTATTTGAATAGTTTTTCAACATGTTTTGTTAACATGTTGCCACTGTTTGGGAAGGTGGCGTGCCTCATGCATTTGTGAACCAGAACCAATCAGGTATGTTGTGCACGGCTAACTGGTCTGTCAATACAGTAGGCCCTACGATCCCAGTACAAGGTAATGTATTCTTCCTATTCTTTCTACGATTCGGCCAACTAGGGACCATGGAACCATGTCAGATCAACTGTCTCTTCTTCCGAGCTCTAACTACCGCCCAGTGTTCCCGCATACGTCTCCAGTGTTGTTCTTTTCTCTCTTGGGACCACGCCTTCCCTGTCTTGAGCTTCGGCTTTTCTAGGAAACCTTTGTGCGTTCGTAGTTTTTCCTGAAGTGGAACACGTTCCTGGATATCTCTAGGGGAAATTTCCATTTCACGTAGTGTGCCCGTTTAGACCGGAGTCCGCACGACCACATATGCATTTTACCAATAATCAGTCAGCACGAGAGTCAAAATATCCCGGAGCGCCAGATGGGTTAAAGCTAATCGCAAAAACGACATCAAATGAAAAAAATGCTTTACTGATTTTTGGCTCAATGCAACAATAAGGATAGAAGGAGATTCAACTGGGCATAACACATCATGTAAAATTATCTCATTTTATTTTGAATTTAAAATTGACTGCAAAAATGCTCAAAACAGCATCATTCACGTGTGGCGACCCACACTCCTATTTACATAATGTACAGAATTTTTCCAAACACATTTGACAATTATCTTTGGAAACACAAGTCTGATTATTAGTCCTGTAGACTGTGTTCCAAAATTATATTCATTTATTTGTGATTAAATCCAGTTCAAATTTAATTGTCTTTACTGGAAGTATCGTAGTTCACTGTTTGAATCTTTACATAATATTAACACTCGTAGAATAATGTTCATAGAATTTTAACTTTCACTTATTTTTCCAGTTTCAAAACATTTTGTCAAAAAATATTATTATTTCTGAATCAACACAAATTATTTACACATATTAATAACATCTGAAAAGTATTTGACCATTGAGCATAGCATCGAAGAACTGTGCGAAGCACGACAAAAATTAATTGTTCTTCTGACATTAAACATTTCGAGAAGTGACTCGATTATGAACTTCAAGTTCCTAACAAAATATATGATTTCTGAATCATCAACTTGATCACTAAATTGTTGAACCATTCAACTATTCAATTTTCCACTTGGAATCATTATTATGAAAAATATTTATATTCATGGCCATTTTAGTAATTTTCACAACTTGCAATTCTTCGACAGAATGCGGAAATAAGAATTGTAGCTTCATGATAAATTCATTTAGTTCATGGCACTAGGATTGAAAACATCCTTCAAATTATACGTGGTTATAGAATTATTTTTAATTGGCAGTGGCCCATTCTATTATTTTCATAAGAACACAATATTACAACAACAACGGCAAAGGTCTTCCTCTGAAGAAGAATAAACTACTATCATGACAAATCCGGGTTCTAGCAAAATCAAAGTCTAAATGGAATCCATAAACAAGGTTGAAATAAGAACTGATGGTTTTTAAGAAATAACCTTCGGGTCATTCATACGACGAAATGTGTAGTTCCAATACTCCTTCTATAAACCTGAGCCATCGAACCTGCTATTTGATTGATGCTCGAAAAAATCTCCTCATTCCTGCGACTTAAACATGCGCACCTGGGAATGGCATTTCAACTACTCCACACACATAAATTTTCTTCCCAAAATTTATACAATAAATCAAGCCTCTGCTTGTTATCAACACTGGAAGATTAATAAACTCACAAGTTTATTTTATTTTACCATTCAGATCAACCCGTGAATTTACCATACTTATGAAAATCTTTATTTCACTTTCGAGTGTGTATTTACGTCATGATTTTATATAAATACAAAAATATCCTATTTGATACAATTATCATTTGCTTCCCGTTTCATGCCTCTCCGTGTTATCTGAAAAATATACTTTGCTCATTGCAAATATCAACTGTTCAACCAGAACTGAAATGTTGGTTGAATGCGGGCTTGCGCTAACCACTCTCCTTCGGAAAATCTCCTGTTCCAAACTAGAAATGATTAAACTACTTCATAAGCTCTCTCTCAATACATATGATTATTAGAAAATATAATATCCAAGAATTATTTAGAAAAGTTATAAAAATTATTATTATTATTATTATTAGTGGATTATTATTATTATTATTAGTTATATTATTTTAAATATATTTAATTATCATCTCATTATGTGAGAATCCACATGTTCGAACTTTCGAATATGGAAAAAATATCCATTCCTCAACAAAAATAATTATTAACTTTTACAGTTACATCGGCTGATTACCGTAATTTCCCAAAAATATGAAATATTCAAATAAATGCTCGATATGCTCGGTCATCGATCCTAAACTGTTCTGAGTGCTGAAAATACTCAGAATAACTCTAATAAGTCTTGCGTAAATCATTGCAAGATTTAAATACGAAGAAAAAATAAATGTGTTGGTCATCTGCAGAAAAATAGTTTGTTCCAATTAGCTAGGCATAATATAATTCAAATGTGGCTTACATTTCTTGATGGTCTTGAAGCGTAGTGAACCTGGTTTGTACCAGATTTATCCATAGACATGCCCTATTGGACAAGCACGTATAATCCTTGTATCGGCCGCCATTATATACCCACAATCCGTCTAACAAGACATAGTGGTAGTATCTATTGACGTTTGAAGTAACTGTTGATCCATTTTAATATTGGCTTCTGCTAACTCCATAACAGTTTGCTTAAATGGGGTCAGATCTAAGTGATCTATTCTTAAATATGTCAGTTGTAACATAACTCACAGTAATCTTTTCAGTACAAGAAAACACTGACAGTCTAACCAATCAACGGCTGTTCTGAAGATCGTTCCCTGGGCATGGCTTCACACCATCTACCATGCGCGAAGCAACATGTAGTTTCCCTGAGTAGACTAATGAACACCACCGTGATAGACTAGTCTTCAATGTACTGATAGATCGAAGTGGTTATTAAGTTACAAATATGAAAACTGACTGAATTGGACTTAAAAATATCCAAGTATTAGATTATTACTGGTCTGTGACAAAGTATTATTCTAGACAAAGTCTAGCATATGTCCATGTGAAAATAAAAATATTTCACCAGTGTCTGTAGAAAAATATCAATCACCTCAGTGATTCTCCTTGCCGGAAACTTACTAAGTTTCACTCGTAGCGCAGCACTTTTGTGACTATCACAACTTTGAAAATAACTTCTGCGTAGATCCGCCAACCATGTGCCTTGGCTCAGCGTAGTAGCACCTTGCTAGGCAAGTGCTTGTGTCGAAGTGAGCTATTGATGCCTGAGCCAGCCGGCTTTTATTCAAAACAGCCAGGGTCACGCGTCATCACGCTGAAATCTGGAAATCCTCATATCTCTGGTATCCCTGGTCCGATTTACTTGATACTAAGTACATTCTCTTTCATTTGGCCGTGCCAGTAATCTGATCCAAGTCTCAAGTCTCTACTCCATGGCTAACTATTTAATCAATAAATAGCCTCGACCTCTGCTATTACTCGCTACGTCACTTGACATGCTCTTAGCGGTATATTCTTTCCAATTCCTTCTCGAAGCAATGTAGCGCGATATTCAAATATCTCAACTTTCAAAAGCTGCTGTAGCCTTTCCCTTGATATCTAGGTGTCTGAATCTTGGAATACCCATTCCTAGAGTTGGGCACATCCACCCCACACCTAGCAAAAAATAAAAATTGAAAAATTTTTATTTTTCCTATCTACACATTAATTAATCTGGTTCTTGAATAGTAAATCTTCAAATTCGATGCATTATAAGTTCCCACGATGTTACCAGTTCGTGTATTGGCGACTTCATAGCTTCCATTGTTGTTTACTTCCACAATACGATATGATCCAGCGTAAAGGCTTGCAAACTTCGAGTACACTCGATTTTGCACGTCAGAGGGTGTAGGTCTTTTCACTAAAACAAGAGTTCCTACGCGCAAGGGTCTGCAAAAATGCTTTCCTCTCACTCTGCGCTCTCTTTTCTCAGCTTGGCTCCTCAACTTGTCTAAAGCTAGAGTTTCCCTCATCTGACGACTTGGTTCAATCTCAGGTGGAATAGAGATGATTCGATCCCATAATCTTGTTGGTTTAATTCCATGATGAAGCAACATGGGAATCTGTCCAGTACTCTCATGAATTGTAGAGTTGATGGATTCGGATGCTAAAGAGAGAACATCCATCCATTTCCAATGCTCATTTGGACAATAGAGGCGGCAAAATTTTGCTATTTCAGCCATCACGCGTTCTGCTGGATTGCTTTCTGGATGTCTGATAGAACAAAACAATTGTCTAATCCCAAGATTATTCATGATGGTTCTAAATTCTAAAGATGTAAATTGAGGTCCACGATCTGATAAAAGGAATTCCGGTTTGCCTGCTTCCGGAATTACGTTGTCTCTAATTCCCTTCGCACAAGATTTTGCGTTTGCCTTCTGGATTGGGTGCAACATAGTGTATTTGCTGAATACATCCATGGTCACCAGAATATATCGGTTACCTCTTTTAGACTTTGGGAGAGGACCATATAAATCAGTCGCGAAGATTTCACAAGGCTTAGAAGGAATAATAGGCCTTGGTAATTCTCTCAGTAATCTAGAATTACGTTTACTCCTTTGGCATAAGTCGCATTCTCGAATAGTGTTCCTGACAGTTTGTCGCATTCGCTCCCACGAAAATTTCTCTTGAATCAAGTTGACCGTCTTATCTACTCCAGCATGACCTGCGATTCGATGTGCCATCCAGATAATGGGTTTTTGCATTCGTGGAGGTATCACTACTCTCAGCTTCGTATGGTCAGGATCTGCAAACTTGTAGATTAATCCATCTAACATCATAAAATCTCTTGAAATTCTTTCAGTTTCCACAAAATCATCATCATTTGGATCCATGTCTCCCTGTAGAAAACGAAAAATGTTTCTAAGACGTCGGTCTCTCCTCTGGGATAAATGCAACAATCTTAACCTTCTCAAGGTATCCTCATCCTCCTGCGTCAGGTTAACTTGAAAAACTTTAGATGTAGACTCCACTGCTCTACTCAATAAATCTGCTCCCACGTTCAACTTTCCAGGAGTGTGTTCAATAACTAGGTTGAATTGTTGAATAAAAAGTGACCATCTAGTTATCCTATCACTGGCAAAGTTTGTTCTCAAGATAAACTCCAATGCGTGGTGATCAGTCCTCACAATTACTGAATGTCCAATTAACATTTTCTTCCACGACTCCAACGCGAATATTACAGCAAGTGCTTCTAACTCTGTGGTGTATTAATTCCTTTCTGATGGACGAAGTTTCCTGCTAATGAACGCCAGGTAATGTCTCTTGTGATCGTCATCTTCTTGAAGAAGAATAGCTCCAATCCCTACGGTGGATGCATCAGATTCTATGATGAAATTCTTGGTAAAGTCAGGATACTCCAATTTCACACTGTTTACCAATAACCTCTTGGCATCTTGAAATGATTGTTCACAATCTTCATCCCATTTCCATTTGTTTCCTTTATTTAATAAATCCTGCAATGGAGCTACCGTCTTGGTGAAGTTTGGACAATGCCCTGCAAAGAATTGGCATGTCCCGAGAAAACTGCGGACATTCTTCACTCTAGTAGGTCTAGGGAAATTTGCAATTGCCTGTATCTTCGTCTCATTGGGACGGTATCCTTCTCCATCCAAAATGTGACCCAAAAATTTTATTTCCTTCCGAAAGAACTGACATTTTCGAAGGTTTACTTTAAAGTTCGCTTATCTCAAATCTGCGAATAACATGTGAAGATGTAGCAAATGTTCTTCCTTAGTCTCAGATGCAATTAGGATATCATCTATATAACGAATTGCTATCTCTTTTACTTCAGGACTCAAATTTTGTTCCAGTGCTCTGATCAAAACAGATCCAGATGTTTTGACTCCAAATGGTAGACGGCGGAATACATATGTCTGCTGGTCAAACATAAATCCTGTAAACTTCTTGGAAAGTTCACTAAGTCTAATGTGATGGTAGGACGAAGTGAGATCAATATTAGAGAACCAGACCTTGCCTTGGAATTTCCTTAACAGTTCCCTAATGATTGGTGGTCTGTCATACTCTGGCAGTAATCTTGAATTCAAATTTCGCACGTCTAAACATAGTCTCAGACTTCCATCTTGCTTAGACACTACTGCTAATGGATTGACGTAAGATGTAGTGTACTTTTCAATCACATTGTTACTTTCCATCTCTTTGATAAGCACTTTTACCCTTTCTCGATGCTTTTCTGCTACTGGATACAATTTAGCATGGAAAGGTGCATCATCATTTACACGAATACAATATTCAAAATCTTTAATTTCACCAGGTTTAATATCAAAAATATCGTGATACTCTTCCAAAATTTTCCCTAGCTCTGGGGACTCCTCCTCAGTATAGACTTCTCTTCCTTCAGCTTCATGAAAAATCAGAGACCATTGAGCATCTCCCTCGATGTCTTCCTCTTCTTTTCCCTCGAAGTTAATCTCTTCGGTATTCTTGAATCTGATCGTCTCTGTCTTCATATCTATCACTGCTTGATATTTCTGAATGAAATCCGCTCCCAATATCATATCAAAAGCCATGTCCTTCATTACTACAAACACATGTCGGAAATCATGTCCTCCAATCGTAATACATAAGTATAATTGTGTTTTATACAGAGATATTTTGTTGGGTATTATTCCTTGGATTTTAATTCCTGATACTGGAATCTCCTCTAAATTCTCTTTGAGCTTCCACAGAATATAAAGCTTCTCACTCACAAGACAAAGCATAGCCCCAGTATCAATCAAAGTATCGACAGGCATACCGAATACTTCGCATGATATGATTGGCATTCTAATTCTTGTACCCATTTCTTTCCGTTCGTCATTCTGTTGAATTAAGTCATCATCCTCTGCTTGCCATTTAATAATTCTGGAAGTGAAAGTGTTCAAAATTCTATCTTCTACTGTGAATTCGAAGTTTTTTTTTCGTTTCCATTCCCTCGGGATTGTTGTGTTCCCGATGGACCTGGTTCATTGGGCCTCTGCTCCAAAAACTGCAAGTTATCTTGGTGTCTTGCTTCCAAGTTTTTCCTCGTCTCCTTGTTGAACTCTTCATTGGACTGACGAGTATCCACATTCCCTCTGTTATTGTAGTTGTTTCTACCGTAGTATCTTCTTTCCTGGTACCTTCCTTGATTATCCCGGGGCCTTCTCCATCGAGTATTATATCGATTTCCACCATCTGGTCTCGCGTAAGGCTTGTAACTGTATCTGTTACTGTACTGGTTCCATCCTCTCTTATTGGGACCTTCCCTCGGCGTTTTGTCTTCTCGCCCCTCTCGAATCTCTCGAGGTGTTTGGGAATAACTGTCGGCCATAACAGCGTACACAGCGTTGTTATTCTTTCCTCCCTTCTGATGGAAGAATTGAGCGTTCGTATGATCCAGCTTCTGTAATACCTCGTCAAATTGCTCCATATTATAGATGTCAGCAGCGATCAAAGTCCTTTGGACGTCTGCTGGAAACTGACGTATCAATGCAGTAATTAATTCGTTATCTGGCATCGGCGTATCTAAATGTTGCAGTTTAGAAAGCTGTCCAGAAAAGTACGTAGAGTATCGAGTAGGTTGTGACGTCGAGAATCTCTTCGAATATAATTCTGCTCTGACTTGCTGTTGGGTTTCCGGGGACCAAAACTTTTTCAATAACCCACGGGAAAACTCCTCAAAAGTGGTTAGAGTGGATCTAAAAGCTCTGAACCAAAGAAGTGCAGGACCTTCCAAAAACTTCCCTATCACTCGGATCTGTCTTTCCTTAGGGATCTTGGAATCTTTCAGGTAATCACCTGCTTCTCTCAAAAATTCCACGGGTGTCACAGAATCTCGCCCTGAAAATTTAGAAGGCTTATCCTCTACATTCTTGAATACAGTTATGGGGTTGGATTGAAATACTGTCCTGACCTCATCCTGTCTTTGATTGTCCTTTTCTCTAGCTGCTCCTAGATTTATCTGTATCTGTTCTTTTCCCCTTACACTTGGCATTTTCAACAGGTGGTCAGACTGTTTCTCGTCCTTGATTTGGGTTTTCATAGCCTCAAGTTCCTTATGGTTTTTTTCTGCCATTTTTTTAATTGCTTCGGTTTCCCTACAATTCTCCTTGACATCAGTGGATATCTGGTTCATAACAGCCTCGTGACTTTTCAATGACCCTGTCATATCTGATATGTCCTTCTGAGTTGCTTGGATATCTTTGGAAATTACTTGAATATGGGATGACAAAGATTCCCTAATCTCCTTGATTCCTTCTTGGTTCTCCAGCTTGAGTGTGTCTTTAATTTCATTTACAACTGTGGTTTTAATTTCAGTTTGCAATTCATTAATCACACCTTCTCTTATTTCTCCCATTACAAGTTCTTTGAATTGTTCTGTCAACCGTTGAAGAACTAGAATTCCCATCTCATTACTCTCCTTCTTCACTCTGACTTCTAGGTTGACCATGTCTTCACCAACTTTCCTAAGACCATGTTCTATCCTATCAGCTAAGCTTTGGGATCTTAGATCGGCATCGCGAAATTTATCGTCCATTAAACTTGCGTTAGTAGCTAATGAAGTTTCGAGCTCATGTGTTTTTTCGCATAATTTAGTCATTTTACTCTCAAGTGACATTTTCAACATTTCAGAATTCTCTTTAAATTTACTTTCCATGGAATTAAATTTACTATTTAAATTTTCTTTCAAGTTACCTTTTAAAGAATCAGAATTTTCTTTATGTTTATTTTCTAATGAATCAGAATTTTCTTTAAGTTTTTTTCTAAAGAATCAGAATTTTCTTTAAGTTTATTTTCTAAAGAATCAGAATTTTCTTTAAGTTTATCGTTTAAACTTTCTTTAAGTTTATTTTCTAAAGAATCAGAATTTTCTTTAAGTTTCCTTTCCGAAGCCTCAGTATTTTCTTTCATAATGGCTGCTACACGCAGTCCAGCTTCTTTTGAACTCTCTCCAAACTCCTCATCATTCTCATCATTTCTTCCATAATTTTCAATTATTATTCAAAACTTAGGGGTATACAATATTGGCAAACACAAGCTTATAACTAGAACAAGAAATATGAATAGCTAATTGGAACACTCTAATAAAATGAGATTTGTCCTAATGTCGACGTGATGGAAAAACAAAATTCTCTACTTTTACGAATTACATTTACCACAATATCACAAGAAAAATATGCAAGTTCTCAAATATCCTCCACCTGGATTCTAATAATGCGTATGTCCAGTCATCGAACGTTTACTACTGAATTTACTTGACGCCCTAATGGTTAAGCCATTATCAAAAATAATCAAACCCATTCTAATTATTAATCCAGTTAAATTTTTAATTTTCCCCACTAATTGGGTTTCCTACTAATTTATTCATCCAAACCAGACATCTCTCAACTCCCAAAATATTTCTATAAAAATTATCACAATTTAAATCGGCATGCGATTGACCATGTCTAACTCGAGCCCCACGTTCGAAGCCATTTCTCTCTCTATCTTATTTTAAGTGCCCGTTTAGACCGGAGTCCGCACGACCACATATGCATTTTACCAATAATCAGTCAGCACGAGAGTCAAAATATCCCGGAGCGCCAGATGGGTTAAAGCTAATCGCAAAAACGACATCAAATGAAAAAAATGCTTTACTGATTTTTGGCTCAATGCAACAATAAGGATAGAAGGAGATTCAACTGGGCATAACACATCATGTAAAATTATCTCATTTTATTTTGAATTTAAATTTGACTGCAAAAATGCTCAAAACAGCATCATTCACGTGTGGCGACCCACACTCCTATTTACATAATGTACAGAATTTTTCCAAACACATTTGACAATTATCTTTGGAAACACAAGTCTGATTATTAGTCCTGTAGACTGTGTTCCAAAATTATATTCATTTATTTGTGATTAAATCCAGTTCAAATTTAATTGTCTTTACTGGAAGTATCGTAGTTCACTGTTTGAATCTTTACATAATATTAACACTCGTAGAATAATGTTCATAGAATTTTAACTTTCACTTATTTTTCCAGTTTCAAAAAAATATTGTCAAAAAATATTATTATTTCTGAATCAACACAAATTATTTACACATATTAATAACATCTGAAAAGTATTTGACCATTGAGCATAGCATCGAAGAACTGTGCGAAGCACAACAAAAATTAATTGTTCTTCTGACATTAAACATTTCGAGAAGTGACTCGATTATGAACTTCAAGTTCCTAACAAAATATATGATTTCTGAATCATCAACTTGATCACTAAATTGTTGAACCATTCAACTATTCAATTTTCCACTTGGAATCATTATTATGAAAAATATTTATATTCATGGCCATTTTAGTAATTTTCACAACTTGCAATTCTTCGACAGAATGCGGAAATAAGAATTGTAGCTTCATGATAAATTCATTTAGTTCATGGCACTAGGATTGAAAACATCCTTCAAATTATACGTGGTTATAGAATTATTTTTAATTGGCAGTGGCCCATTCTATTATTTTCATAAGAACACAATATTACAACAACAACGGCAAAGGTCTTCCTCTGAAGAAGAATAAACTACTATCATGACAAATCCGGGTTCTAGCAAAATCAAAGTCTAAATGGAATCCATAAACAAGGTTGAAATAAGAACTGATGGTTTTTAAGAAATAACCTTCGGGTCATTCATACGACGAAATGTGTAGTTCCAATACTCCTTCTATAAACCTGAGCCATCGAACCTGCTATTTGATTGATGCTCGAAAAAATCTCCTCATTCCTGCGACTTAAACATGCGCACCTGGGAATGGCATTTCAACTACTCCACACACATAAATTTTCTTCCCAAAATTTATACAATAAATCAAGCCTCTGCTTGTTATCAACACTGGAAGATTAATAAACTCACAAGTTTATTTTATTTTACCATTCAGATCAACCCGTGAATTTACCATACTTATGAAAATCTTTATTTCACTTTCGAGTGTGTATTTACGTCATGATTTTATATAAATACAAAAATATCCTATTTGATACAATTATCATTTGCTTCCCGTTTCATGCCTCTCCGTGTTATCTGAAAAATATACTTTGCTCATTGCAAATATCAACTGTTCAACCAGAACTGAAATGTTGGTTGAATGCGGGCTTGCGCTAACCACTCTCCTTCGGAAAATCTCCTGTTCCAAACTAGAAATGATTAAACTACTTCATAAGCTCTCTCTCAATACATATGATTATTAGAAAATATAATATCCAAGAATTATTTAGAAAAGTTATAAAAATTATTATTATTATTATTAGTGGATTATTATTATTATTATTATTAGTTATATTATTTTAAATATATTTAATTATCATCTCATTATGTGAGAATCCACATGTTCGAACCTTCGAATAAAGAAAAAATATCCATTCCTCAACAAAAATAATTATTAACTTTTACAGTTACATCAGCTGATTACCGTGATTTCCCAAAAATATGAAATATTCAAATAAATGCTCGATATGCTCGGTCATCGATCCTAAACTGTTCTGAGTGCTGAAAATACTCAGAATAACTCTAATAAGTCTTGCGTAAATCATTGCAAGATTTAAATACGAAGAAAAAATAAATGTGTTGGTCATCTGCAGAAAAATAGTTTGTTCCAATTAGCTAGGAATAATATAATTCAAATGTGGCTTACATTTCTTGATGGTCTTGAAGCGTAGTGAACCTGGTTTGTACCAGATTTATCCATAGACATGCCGTATCGGACAAGCACGTATAATCCTTGTATCGGCCGCCATTATATACCCACAATCCGTCTAACAAGACATAGTGGTAGTATCTATTGACGTTTGAAGTAACTGTTGATCCATTTTAATATTGGCTTCTGCTAACTCCATAACAGTTTGCTTAAATGGGGTCAGATCTAAGTGATCTATTCTTAAATATGTCAGTTGTAACATAACTCACAGTAATCTTTTCAGTACAAGAAAACACTGACAGTCTAACCAATCAACGGCTGTTCTGAAGATCGTTCCCTGGGCATGGCTTCACACCATCTACCATGCGCGAAGCAACATGTAGTTTCCCTGAGTAGACTAATGAACACCACCGTGATAGACTAGTCTCCAATGTACTGATAGATCGAAGTGGTTATTAAGTTACAAATATGAAAACTGACTGAATTGGACTTAAAAATATCCAAGTATTAGATTATTACTGGTCTGTGACAAAGTATTATTCTAGACAAAGTCTAGCATATGTCCATGTGAAAATAAAAATATTTCACCAGTGTCTGTAGAAAAATATCAATCACCTCAGTGATTCTCCTTGCCGGAAACTTACTAAGTTTCACTCGTAGCGCAGCACTTTTGTGACTATCACAACTTTGAAAATAACTTCTGCGTAGATCCGCCAACCATGTGCCTTGGCTCAGCGTAGTAGCACCTTGCTAGGCAAGTGCTTGTGTCGAAGTGAGCTATTGATGCCTGAGCCAGCCGGCTTTTATTCAAAACAGCCAGGGTCACGCGTCATCACGCTGAAATCTGGAAATCCTCATATCTCTGGTATCCCTGGTCCGATTTACTTGATACTAAGTACATTCTCTTTCATTTGGCCGTGCCAGTAATCTGATCCAAGTCTCAAGTCTCTACTCCATGGCTAACTATTTAATCAATAAATAGCCTCGACCTCTGCTATTACTCGCTACGTCACTTGACATGCTCTTAGCGGTATATTCTTTCCAATTCCTTCTCGAAGCAATGTAGCGCGATATTCAAATATCTCAACTTTCAAAAGCTGCTGTAGCCTTTCCCTTGATATCTAGGTGTCTGAATCTTGGAATACCCATTCCTAGAGTTGGGCACAGTAGATCTTTCTCAATTTCTGTGAACCATGCCCCTTTGGTTTTCTTATCATGAAAGTGCGTCAATATCCGTTTTGATATCCTACCTGGGCTCATTCGTGTCACGTGGCTATAAAAGGCTATCCTTCTTTATCGATTCGTGTCACTGATCTTCTCCACGTGCTTGTATAATTCGTGGTTGTGACGCCTTCTGTACTCGCTGTTTTCTTTGATGGGTCCCAGGATTTTCCTCAAGGTAATGTATTATTATTATTATTATTATTATTATTATTATTATTATTATTATTATTATTATTATTGTTTAATTGTTATTATTGGGGACCGGATTCTTAGGTTTTTACCTATTTTTTCTTCCTTACTTCTAAATACATAAATTATTTAATACTTTTCCGAAACACACTCAAAAGAGCTAAATGATATGCAAGTACCTAAAACACCTAATTGCAGTTTTGTTCCATTTTTTGTAGTATATTTGAATTCTTAGTCCATAATATTTAAAAGGTAAACCCGAAGACGGTGTTTAGTCCTAGCTCTAATTGATTGAGAGAAATCCTACCTGCTAGAAAATTCAAATATTTTCAGCATTTTTCAGCCTATATCTTACTGTTTGGTTATTCATTGTCAAGAACGTAGGTATAAATCTCCTATTATTTTTAAGAGCGTTAAAATCCTTCAGTATGCCTTCCTTTGGAGGGGAAGTAAAGCCGGTGCTCCCATGTCATAGATTTATGGCATGTAAAAGATCCTTCCACGAACTAAACTTGTGTGAAGCTAAATTTCTAGGCTAGATTTCGTTGAAACGCTCTATCAAAGTTCCAACGCTCACCACTAGGTGTCAGTGACACCTGGTAGCGAATGTTGGAACTACTTGAAATTGAACGGAATTTGTAGCTCACCCCATGGGTGTCCGCTTGAAGGAGCTACAGCCTCTGGCACTCCCGGCACTAAAAGCCATAATATATATACACCGCGGACAGGCCAACAAGGACCACGCAAATATCACTTCTTTATAGGTCTAGTTTCCTTCTTTCTCTTCCAGAAGTCTTTCATCCTGGTCGACTGCGCAGCTCTTCTTTCAGCAGTCCATTCTCCTCTGTTGAGATTCACCTTCTCCCCGACAAGAATATTGAGGCCAATTTTTTTTTCTGTACTCTATTCGATTTAGACAATCTTCTTCAGTAATTTTGAATTATTAAAGTTCTTCTTTCATTTGTTTTACATAGCCTCCGTGCCCTTTATAGTGCCAGATTTTATCAAGAAATTGTTTGTTTAACCTTGAGCAATCCATGCGGACCATATGTCCGTAGAACTGAAGTCGCCGTTTTCTGATCATCACTTCAAGATTGTCGATTTTACTATAAATTTCTGCATTGGATCTCAGTCTTCCTGTGTTTTCCTAGGACCATAAATCCTTCTTAAAATTATTTTTTCTATCTTGAGCAAATTCTCCATTCCGGTTATATTTGTAGTTTCCATGCCGTACAAGATGACTGGTCAAACAACTGTATTAAAATGTCGTAATTTTGCATTGATAGACAGGTTCTTTTTATTGTATATAATTTTTGTACAAAAATTTAATCTTTCCAATTTCCCTTTTTGTTCTCAATTGACAATTTATCCATCCCATTGCTACTAATTATTTCTCCAACATATTCCTATATTCCAACTAAACAAAATTTATTAAACGGGTTAGGTTGTGGAAATTACCACTAAAAACTTCATTTTATTGAATTTGAATAATTTACATTTTTAAGGAGAGCAAATATTGCCTAAAAGTGTGAAATACTCGGTGATAATTTGTTGACGTATCATTATGTAAAATATTTACACTCTCGTTGCAATCAGATTTGCTACTAACAATTAGGCATTAATTTTAAGCTTTGCGGAATTTATGTCAGCTTTTGCAGCACTTTAAATATCAAAACCTATTTAAAAAATAATCTATTCTACGTATAAACACATAAGTTTAAAAAAACTACTTTATGCTTTTGAAAACCTAAAATGACAATTATAAAAACCTAAAAATCCGGTACCTATAGTCTTTCCGTTTGGCCATGATACCCAGAGGAATAAGGGACTTCTCGGAACTCAACTCACGTCACTCACTCACCCACCCGACCCACTCGACGGACCGGCCAGTGGCGAACAATGACTCACCTACTGGCGCTGCCCCCCAGGACTAAAACTTCTTTTATTTCAAGTTTAAATTTACAATTCTCGAGATTTTTGAATTCTACATAAAATTCTAAATAAAATGAGTCCAAACGCGACTGAAATGCTTCATATACACGGTCTGATAGTCGGTCAAAACTTATGACTAGGGCCTGGATGTTGATGACATGTCATCTTTTTACTGAGCTGTCTATGACAATGCTGAAGTACATAGAAACTCCAGACGGGCCACCCCGTCTTCAAATATGGCATTTTTATTTTGCATAATTTTGCATTTTTTTTGCTATTTTTCCATTTTAAGAGCATTTTCTTAAGTTTGGTAGATTTTTTTGGTCATATTTTAGAGAAATCAGCCATTTAAGTTTTTTTTTTTCAAATTTAGTCATGTCATGGCTTTTTATGAGGGAGTTACGTCTCTCAGATTTAAGAAGAAGCTAGTAGCTATGAATATAAACCTTTTTTTTATGTGCTAGAAATCTATTTTGATTGACTTTTCAGTTTGAGCTTCAGATGCCATTTTTGAAATATTTATGAGTTTATTATTATAAGATCATTTTCTTCATTTTATACTGTACTTTTCGGATTTTTGAAATATTGGTGAGTTTAGTCTATTATTGTTAGATAATTTTCTCCATTCTATAGTGCATTTTGCGATTTTTAGGTCATTTATTACAGTGATTTTTGAAAATTTTAAGGGCACTTTTAAAACATTTTTCCGGCATCAACATCCGGGCCCTACTTATGACGTATTTCGTGCCGTAATTGTTGGTAGTAAATGAGTCATAGTTATCTGTTGCAATACAATCATAAAGGACATGTGATTAACGTCAGTTTAAAAAGCAAGAAGTCCGAGTTTGGACTCATTTTCTTTAGAATTTTATGTACAATTCCAAAAAAACTTGAAAATTGTAAATTGAAACATGAAACAGAAAATTTTTAGTGCTGTGGGACAGCGCCAGTAGGTGAGTCATTGTTCGCCATCGGCCGGTCCGGCGAGCGGGTCGGGAGGGCGAGTGAGTGGTGTCGTGCCAGATACGACCGTACCGGTTGCGACCCATGCCGCATGCGACCCACCAATTTGCCATCGTGCCACTAGTGACCCAAGCACTGATGTATCGGTGGAATCTGGGAATTTCTAACACATCTTTCTGGGGGAGGAGGGTTTACCCCGTCATGTAGACTGATTGAAAGACACTATGAGCCCTTATTTATCTTGTGACTTGCAACCAGTCTACATCTGTGTTAAGTTTGCTTTACTAGTGATTCGTGCAATGGAAGAATCCTATGTTATTACAACTAAAAAAGAAAAGCCATCTTGAGTGTTTGGATTGTTTTATCCCGTACAAATACAAACCGATACAAAATAAGTACATTCATTTACGTATTTCACAGTCCACAGGCCTTTTGATATATAAGGATTACAACGCGACAAGAACGCAATTTTTCAACCACCCCGAGCCGAGAAAAAGTTACCTTACAAATGTGATAACTTTGTTCCTTGGACACACAACATTTTGAAATTTTTAAACCAGTTATAAAACATTCCAATGTACATTGTGTTAAAACCTGGATTCGATCTCATGACGGGTGTTTGTGAAACTAATTCTTAAAGTTGACGCATGGTTGAAACACGCTTAAAAACGAGCTCGCTTATGTTCCAGCTGCGATAAAATATATATATATTGTACCCGTTCGTCCTGGGGATGCGATGACCCATCTGCTATAACATCGCATTCCTGGAGTTCCAGGACAGAGCGGAGTTAAATGAACCTCTAGTCAAATAAGGAATGTGTCGGAAATTCAGCTGAGTTCTCGAAAAAGCAGTGGGTATCACGAGACAAATTATCTCTAGGGTCGTTACGGGCTTAAGTTTAATAGAAATAATGCAAATATAAATGGGCGCCATCAACTGAATTCCTAGCAAACCACTTCCTTTCCGGATAAGCCTTACTCAAGACAAGGAAAGAAAAAGGAACATCACACCATCATCAGATCACAACTAAGATAAAAACAAATTTATTTTACTTTGATAGTCAGACAGACATTTTAAATATAACTCCTACCTAAGAGTATGGTCGAATGCCAAAGTTAAATTGTCATTGTCCAAAAATCGAACCATCTCTTTTCTAATCCAAAATTATTTTTATCCACATAACAAGAAAAATTTATAAAGTTCTCTTGGGTTCTCAGGATCACTGTAGCACTATGTCTTTCGTCACTGACATTTGTGAAACCTGAGACCTAATTTCTCTTTAATTTAACATCAATGTGGATTTAATAAAGTTACTAATCTGTCTAAACATACACATATAATAATCACACATATCAAATATCACGTAAATTATGGTTTGCATGGTATAATTTGAATGTTGAACATGTTAATCAAATGCTCCTAAACATTGAATAATTAATTTACACTATTTACATCGTCATTAATAATCTCTTATCTGTGAATTACAGAAAATTCAAATTCTCATTGGTCATCATTATCGTCATCATCAAAATTAAATATTTCTCACATTAATTCTCACTTCAAAATTCTACATGTTCCTGTCAGAATCGTTAACTCATCACCATTACATCATTTAAATTCTCAACTCCCGTTGCAATTCCTTCAAATTATCTCTCAATTAAATTTATTTAATTCCATATAAATTCATTAATCATCAGCTTCTTTTATTTAATTATCACCTTCTAATTCAGTTATTCATCATCATTACAATCGTCTATTAATTTATTTCAATCAGTTTATTTATCCAATCTTTAATTCATCCATTTATTTTATTCATCGATTTATTCCAAAATTTAATTTATCAACTTATTTAAATTTCAATCATCTGGTTATTTAGTTTTGATTATTTCATCTAGTCATTCTGATTTTTATTTCATTAGGTCAGATCGTTAATATGCTTAAATCTCAGATTATTATTTCGTTAATTATTATTTTCAGAAAATCTTGTATTATCAACTTCATTTATTTGTTTAATTTCCTAACAAATTGTTTAATAAGGTTTATAGAACGTTGTCTTACAGTTTTATTACTTCCAAGTTATATCTCGTATTTAATTTATCATGCCAAAAAATATTATTGTCTCCACGACATCACGTTGGATCAAACTATCCACAACGACATTACATTTCTTCAATACTTCAAATATCACATTTGAATACAACAATTACTCCGCAAAACTCCATAAATATTCAGCACATACAGCATGAATCTCAACAATTACGCTAGACTGGGTACGACGACCTCATGTCTGCTTCAAAATACATTATCAACGTTGCAACTATCACTTGGCAACTTCCACAAAATGCCTACCACAAACTCCACTTAACCATGTTGCATGATCTACAAAAAATATATAACTGGCTTCAAATTATCAACGCACACAATCTCCAATAACTGTAATTAATCTGATCACATCTAGACAACTTCTTAAACAATTGGAAAAATATTACTTCAGTAATTTAAGATCTGCTTTCAAATAGCATAAATTCTCTTATAAATTTCATAACTCACATCACAGAAAAACACCAATGTGCTATAATCTCATATCAAAATCTGCAATACTGATCTGCCTTGAAGTAAATCTGACCATTAATGATTAATCTTATAAGATTCAATTACTTTAAATCCTTCTCAAAGGTATCAAACACAATTATAAAAATCATCAAAAGCATCAACTGTAACAGCTGTTAAACTGAAATTACTCTCAAAAGAGTATAGCAACAAAATATTGGATTGGCAAACAAGAATTACTAAATGCAATCCTGTTGACATTTATCGTTACTTTATTTAACAAAATTTCGACTGATATGTGACTAGTAGTTCCTTGTTTGATTCACTTACATCTCGTGTACATTCGGATGATAAAAATGAGTCCCTCAATGGCGAGTAAGATGTGTAACCACCGTACAGTCGTATAAATACGAAAGACCTCGCCCCGTCGACTTGGATGATATTTCCCTAAACGATGGGTAAGATGAGTAGCCACCATACAATCGTATAAATACGAAGGACCCCACCTCGTAGACTATATGAGTGAATGTATCAGATAGGAATCAACAAGTTTCTAGTTGTCATATAAAAGCGATGTCCATTCACTAAAGTGAGTAACTTCTTAATATCTCCAAACAATCCAATGGAAAAAATCCCTACTGATGAATAATACACACTCGCTAGTATGCAATGAACTGACGAAGTAATTTCTGATAATCAATTGCAGATCACGAGTTCGAAATACTCGTTACACAAAAAAACTATTCATGAAAAATATCCTAGCTGGAAAAATGTCTAAAAGACCAAACATCTGCTTGATAAAGCCAAACAATGGTGAGAATTTCGTATAATGATGCCTGCCATATCATATGGTCACTCCATATTCTAGCAAATTCGAAGTATATAAATTCAAACCATGTCTAAATAATCATATCACTCCTATTAGAAAAATATACATGTGTGCCCAGTATTCATGAAAATAATCGTATCAGGTAGTTATGACTCTTACAGTACCTTTCATAATCAGCTGTAATTAAATTTCCAAGATCGTCGATTTTCCCTACATAAAGAATTTCTCGAAAGATCGGCGTGAATATCATTTCATCCATGAAATGACGCTTGCCTTCGAAATCCCAAGTGAATCAGCTGGTGGACTCCTCTCGTCAGGAATCGAATCCATCGCTCTGCGGTGCCATCTTGTCTCTATCAGCGTCTACTCGGACATGTTGAACTTCGGATTACCCATAGCGGATATTGTCCAACTCCTTCTCGAAAAAGTTCATGGAAACAGCGGATCCCCTACTCCTCTTCTAAGATACGCCACTGTTCCGTTAAATGTTCAGTTTGAGTATTGCAAGTTCAATCTCAAATGACTGCTAAGTCCCACATTTGTAAAATAAAATTTTACTTGAGAGTGTTCAAGATTACGAAACACCCTGTAGTTGTCTGTATTAGGTAATTCATGAAAACTGCATAAGAAATAAATCTTATTAATGCACGATCTAATGTTCATCTGTGCCTATGCTGACAACATTCCGTTTACTTGAAATAGTTAAAATAACTTTGAATGCGTTGTATAAAAGCATAGTCATAAAGTTATTCGTAAAAGACTGTGTTCAAACTGCGTTGAAATGTCGCTTGTAATAAAGCCTTCAACTACTTGCAGTGCGGTTCTAAAATATCCCGGCCGTCTGTAATTGCTTCCTCGGCCAGCCCGCCTGGATCAATGACCCGCCTGGCCTTCGCTGCTCGGCGATGCAGGAACTGTCGCCTACACTCTTGCCGTGACAGTTTCTGTATGTTACGTAACCTTCACTGTGCGTCTCGCTTGCGCTATAGAGCTGCTCCTACCTGCTCGTCTGACTGAGCTCAACTGATTGTGCTGATACTGTCTTCTTGTTTATGTGCTTGGCGCAGGCACGTGGTGTAGTCCCCCACCACTGTGCTCTCACGTCACGGTCATAGTCTCGAACCCAGATCATCTCGGCTATTCCGTTATAAAATAACTTAAGGGTTATCGGACTTCCATAAAATTATTTCCACAAATAATGCATGTTATATATCCTCTTCTAAGATGTTTAATTGCTATAATCCCATAAATATCTCAATAAAGCTTCACATCTCTATCCATAATTCCATCTTCTTACAGACGTCAGTGCCTCCTTGATTCTAGACCTCCTACGTCATCTGGACATTCTTCTTGACGCGATTGGTGCGCTATCTTTTCTTAATTCTTTCCAAAACCTCAACTACAGCTTAATGTCTGCTGGCGTAGCCGATAGCCTAAACTAGGTATCGGGTACATCTCTCCCGTACATCTCCTTTTTTTTATCAGGATTGAGAAAAAAAAAATACACTCTCAGGCATTCTACATATAATACATGTACACGATAGCTCTACAATTCCCTTACTCAGCATGATGGTTCTTTCTGACTCTCAATAATGACGATTGACTTCCAATGATTAGCATCTTGATTCCGTGTTATTCTGACGTTTATTTCTTCCTTCGCCACTCGTGCTTGCTCGATTGACATCTCTCACTGTCTCCTCGAGTGGTGCACTAGGCTGTCTATCTTCTTGCCTCGACCTTTCATGTCCACGATTATCTCGTCTGTCGTTAGGATCGTTTCTTCGGCCATCCTGCCTGTCGTTCCCATTATACTGTTGACCTTGGCTCCAGTTATTTCTGCCCCGATATCTATTGTTATATCGATTCCTGTCTTGATATCTGGAATTCTGGTTATAATTCCTATATCGGCTATCTCTAGCTTCTTGATCGTATGGCCTCTCATATGGTCCTCTATATCGATCATTTCCTCGAGCGTTACGGATGTTTCCTCGATTCCCTTCGTTCCGTCGGTTTTCCCAGGAATCCCTTCTGTCCGTTTGAGCTGCATTGTCTACGACTACCGCATTCACTTCTTGCGTGTTTCTATTGTCGTTTCTGTTACTTCTAGGCGTAACCTGTGCGCTTGTATAGTCCAATCGCCGTAAAATGTCGTCATAGTGCTCCAGGGTATTGGCTCCCGACGCTATCAGTGATCGCTGTACCTCAATCGGTAACTGTCTCGCTATAGCTTGCAAAAGCTCTTCTTCTGGCAATGGAGGAATAAGGAACTGTAATTTAGCCAGCTGTGACGTGAAATAGTTGGCATAATGCGTCGGATGTGACGTAGAATAGCGCTTTGAGTACATCTCCGCTCTTACGTTAAGTTGATCCTCGGCACTCCAAAATCTCCTCAAGAAAGCCATGGCAAATTGCTCCATGTTCGCAAAATTGCTTCTGAACGCTCTAAACCAGGTAAGCGCAGATCCATCTAAGGCGCGTTCGACTATCCTTAGCTCTCTTTCTTTGGCTACCCTATGTTCCGCCATGTAGTCTCGAATATCTCGCAGAAATTCGACTGGTGTGACTCCTGTATTTCCCGAAAACTTTCTCGGCTTGTCATCCAGGTTCCTAATAATGGTGACTGGACCTGAGTATCGTTCGCTTGGACCCAACGTACTCCTATTCGAACTTGGATTATCCTGAGGGGTTGAACTGGCCCTTTCGAATGTCACATTCGGTTGCATTTGACGGTCTTCTCCCATGCTCGCTTCTTGATTAGTCATACTGCGGTCTATCGCTGTCTGATTTATCAATGTTTCCCCTGATGTTATATTCTGACTGGTGAAACTGTTAAACATGGATTCTAGTTTAGTTATCCTGTCTTCTGCTAATTTCTTCACGGTCTTCAATTCATCTAACGATGTAACATCCTGCGTTTTGTTACTCTCGTCTAAGTCGTTTCTTAACTTGTCAATTTTTCCTTCGCACGTGTTCTTTACTGACGCGACTTGTTCCTTTAACAGATCAACATCTGTTCTAAATAGAGTTGAATCTATCTTCATCGCTTCCTTGTTTTCCGTAAACCTCGCTTCTAAGTTTGCCATACCTGCGATTAATTTTTCATCTAACCCTTCACGTTTCTCTTTTGCTTCGGCATCGACCTCACTATACCGTTCTTCCACGATTGCACCGACTCTATTTTTAAATAAAGCTAAGTTTTCATTAACCTTTTGCTCTATATCGTCGTCTATCTTCCTAATATCTTTCTGCAATTGATTTTCTAATGATTTTAAATTAGAATTGACCTCTCCTAAGACTTCCTCTTTCATCATCATCATCTTGTACAGTTTCCAGCCCCAGGCTGGGTCTGTTTGGAACATAAGCCTCGCCACTTAGTTCTTTCTTCCCACCACCTCTCCGCTGTCACTCTGGTCCAGTCCTCGCCTCTCTTCTTGACACATTCCTCCACTCCTTTCAGCCATCTATCTCTTGGTCTTCCCCTTGGTCGTTTCTTCTGCATCTGCATCTCATGTATCCTCTTGGGAATCTTCTTCTCATCCATTCTCTTTAAGTGTCCATACCACCTCAGTCTTGATATCTCAATCCTACCTTGCAAGGGCTCCTCTTTCACCATTTCCCTGACCTTTTCATTCCTCACCCTGTCTCTTCTTGTTACTCCGATCCTACTTCGCAGGAACTTCATTTCACCTGCCTGTATTCTGCTTATGTCTCTTTTCTTCATTGTCCACGTTTCTGAAGCATAGGTCAGTATCGGGATATAGTAGCTTCTGTATAACACTTCCTTGCTTTTTTGTGGGACATCCTTATTCCACACTAAGCTCCTAATGCTTCTCAGAAATGCTTCTGCCTGTCTGCCACGTTCCGTAATCTCTCTGTCATTTCTCCCATTTTCCTCCACTATACTTCCCAAGTACTTGAGACTTTCCACCTTCTTCAGCTGTCCACCTCCAAGTGTTATCCCACTCATTGGTCTGTCCTTTTTCCTGGTCGTTAACAGGATCTCACATTTACTGATGTTGAACTTCCATCCGTACTCTCCCACTGTTTCTTCCCAAGCCTTCAGTTGCTCCTGAATTTCCTCCTCCTTGTTTCCCCAGACCATGAGATCATCTGCAAACACCATTGCTTTCATCTTATCTTCTCCTATCTTTCCTGCTATCCGTGTCATTACCTCGTCCATAACCACAATAAAGAGAAGGGGTGACAGTGCACTACCCTGTTTCAGGCCACTCATTTGTCTGAACCAGTCTGTTCTTTCCCCTCCAACTTTCACACAACTCACACTTCCACAATACATCTCCTTCACTCTGCCTACAGTCTCTTTTTCCACTCCCATGTTTTCCATTGCTTTCCAAACCTTCTCCCTACACACACTATCATAGGCCTTTTCGATGTCCAGGAAGGCCATCAGCAGATCCTCTCCAAATTCGTAGTGGTGTTCCTGGAGCTGTCTCACTGAAAATATGAGGTCCACTGTTGATCTCCCAGGTCTGAATCCATACTGCTCCTCTCTCAATTTTCTCTCCACTTTGGCTCGTATTCTACTTTCTAATATCTTTTCATATATCTTGGCACAGTGAGGTATGAGTGTGACTCCCCTGTAATTTCTGCACTCCTTTCTGCTTCCTTTCTTAAATATTGGGACAATTAATCCTTTCTTCCAATCTTCTGGGGTCTTTTTCTCCTTCCATATCACCCTCATCACACGGCACAGCCACTGTTTCCCAACCTCCCCTGCTGCCTTCACCATTTCAACACTCACTTCATCCACACCTGGTGCCCTTCCTCCCTTCATCTCGTCTATAGCCATTTCAAGTTCTCTCCAAGTCAGGTCCTTTTCCATTCCTGTGTTGTCTTCTCCATCTTCCAATACATTGTCTTCCTCCCTATGACCATTTGGATTCAGCAAATCCTCAAAGTACTCCTTCCACACTGTCTTGAGTGCCTCTTTGTTGTGTACCTCATTTCCGCTTTTGTCCATCATTACCACATCCTCCCGCAGACCTCTTCTCTTACTTTTGACCATCCCATAAAGTACTTTCTTATTTCCTCTGCTGTCTTCCTCCATCATCTCTGTCCACTTTACCATCCACTTCTTCCTCTCCTCTGCGACAATCTTGTTTGCTTCTTTCTTCTTTATCTTATAATCTTCCCTTGTCAGATCAGTTCTTTCCTGGAACCACACTCTGAAAGCCTTGTTCTTCCTTCCCACAGCTTCTTTTACTCTCTCATTCCACCATGGTGTCTCTTTACACCTCTTTCTGTTGCTTGTTCTTCCACATACTGCCACTGCAGCTTCCACCATTGTGTTTTTGAATTGCTTCCATTCCTCTTCCCCTGTTTTAGGATTGTCTGTTGGCATCCTTCCCCTTATTATCTTCTGGAATTCTTCCTTGACGTCCTTTTCCTTGAGTTTCCATACTTTGATTCTCCTTTCCTGGTACTCTGTCCTCTTGCTATCCTTAACAACTCCCAAGTTCATTACAAGTATTCTGTGGTCGCTATCTAAGGCCTCTGATGGTATTACCTTTATATCTCTGACACTTCTCTTCATTTCCCAGTCGTACAGCATGTAATCTACCAAAGATTTCTTTGTTAAATCACTGCTGTACCACGTGACCTTGTGGGTTTCTTTCTTCCGGAACCAGGAGTTGCCTACCACTAAACCGTTTCTCTTGCAAAAATCCAGCAACTTTCTCCCTTCTTCATTCCTGCTACCCCATCCTTCTGCTCCCAATACATTTTCATATCCTTGCCTTTCACTTCCTACATGTGCATTCAAATCTCCTCTTTAATGGTCCCAATTACTGTCTTTAAATCTTTAATCTCGTTACCTAGATTCGTTTCTAGACCTTTAATCTTAGTCTCGAAAGATACTTCGGTAGACCAATCTTGAATTTTGCCTACATCTGCCACTAAACCATCGATGTCGAATCTCAACTTCGATACATCTGATTTAATGTCTTTCTGTATGGACATAACGTCAGTTCTTAAAGTAAAAATATTTTCTTCTCCTCTACTTTCTAATTCAATAATATTTTTTTTTTTAATATTTGAACATTTTCCTCTTCTTTCATGTTTACTGCAATTATGTCTAATTGTAAAGTCTTCAGCATCTCATTATTCTTTAAAGTTAAGCTATTCTCTAATCTAGTTAACTTATTTTCTAATTCAGTGTTAGTTTTTTCACTACGAGACTGTAATTTCTCTTCCAATGATTTAAAGTTATCTTTCAAGTTAGCTTCACTAGCTTCTAAATGACTTTCAGTATTTGACTGTAATCTTTCTTCTAATGACTTAAAATTGTCCTTCAAGTTAGCTTCACTATTTGACTGTAGCCTAGTCTCTAATGATTTTAAATTATCTTCATTAGTTGACTGCAATAATTTTAAATTTTCTTCAGTACTAGTCTGTAGCCTAGTCTCTAATAACATCAACTCATCTTTGCTATTTGACTGTAACCTAGTCTCTAATGACTTTAAACTGTCGTTCAGATTGCCTTCGCTATTAGCCTGTAATGCTTGTACATTTTCTTTACATTTAGCTTCTAACCTAGCTTCTGAATTATTAATTTGTTCTTTAACTTCCGTTTCCATCTTAGAAATAGTTTCTGCAATACCAGACATACCCGTCTGTAACTCTCCTAACACCTTCGCTAAATCTTCCGGCAACATAATTATATTTTCAATATAGGTTTTATATAGAGACGTTAGACAACAACACATCACAATGTCTCAATTCCTGCATTCACTTGGGTATAGGAAAAATGTCTTATAACTAACATGATATTACTAATACGATTAACATGAACACTGGATTGGGCACACAAGTACATTGTCTGACTATGTTTAATAAATTTTGTAACACACTTAAATGAACTTGAGATCAATCTCTCAGTAATCTAAATCTGATGTGATTCCATAGAATAAACAAAATCGAAAAGCCCCACTAGTTGGATAAAGCCAATTCTCCCTCTCTCTGTGTACCCGTTCGTCCTGGGGATGCGATGACCCATCTGCTATAACATCGCATTCCTGGAGTTCCAGGACAGAGCGGAGTTAAATGAACCTCTAGTCAAATAAGGAATGTGTCGGAAATTCAGCTGAGTTCTCGAAAAAGCAGTGGGTATCACGAGACAAATTATCTCTAGGGTCGTTACGGGCTTAAGTTTAATAGAAATAATGCAAATATAAATGGGCGCCATCAACTGAATTCCTAGCAAACCACTTCCTTTCCGGATAAGCCTTACTCAAGACAAGGAAAGAAAAAGGAACATCACACCATCATCAGATCACAACTAAGATAAAAACAAATTTATTTTACTTTGATAGTCAGACAGACATTTTAAATATAACTCCTACCTAAGAGTATGGTCGAATGCCAAAGTTAAATTGTCATTGTCCAAAAATCGAACCATCTCTTTTCTAATCCAAAATTATTTTTATCCACATAACAAGAAAAATTTATAAAGTTCTCTTGGGTTCTCAGGATCACTGTAGCACTATGTCTTTCGTCACTGACATTTGTGAAACCTGAGACCTAATTTCTCTTTAATTTAACATCAATGTGGATTTAATAAAGTTACTAATCTGTCTAAACATACACATATAATAATCACACATATCAAATATCACGTAAATTATGGTTTGCATGGTATAATTTGAATGTTGAACATGTTAATCAAATGCTCCTAAACATTGAATAATTAATTTACACTATTTACATCGTCATTAATAATCTCTTATCTGTGAATTACAGAAAATTCAAATTCTCATTGGTCATCATTATCGTCATCATCAAAATTAAATATTTCTCACATTAATTCTCACTTCAAAATTCTACATGTTCCTGTCAGAATCGTTAACTCTTCACCATTACATCATTTAAATTCTCAACTCCCGTTGCAATTCCTTCAAATTATCTCTCAATTAAATTTATTTAATTCCATATAAATTCATTAATCATCAGCTTCTTTTATTTAATTATCACCTTCTAATTCAGTTATTCATCATCATTACAATCGTCTATTAATTTATTTCAATCAGTTTATTTATCCAATCTTTAATTCATCCATTTATTTTATTCATCGACTTATTCCAAAATTTAATTTATCAACTTATTTAAATTTCAATCATCTGGTTATTTAGTTTTGATTATTTCATCTAGTCATTCTGATTTTTATTTCATTAGGTCAGATCGTTAATATGCTTAAATCTCAGATTATTATTTCGTTAATTATTATTTTCAGAAAATCTTGTATTATCAACTTCATTTATTTGTTTAATTTCCTAACAAATTGTTTAATAAGGTTTATAGAACGTTGTCTTACAGTTTTATTACTTCCAAGTTATATCTCGTATTTAATTTATCATGCCAAAAAATATTATTGTCTCCACGACATCACGTTGGATCAAACTATCCACAACGACATTACATTTCTTCAATACTTCAAATATCACATTTGAATACAACAATTACTCCGCAAAACTCCATAAATATTCAGCACATACAGCATGAATCTCAACAATTACGCTAGACTGGGTACGACGACCTCATGTCTGCTTCAAAATACATTATCAACGTTGCAACTATCACTTGGCAACTTCCACAAAATGCCTACCACAAACTCCACTTAACCATGTTGCATGATCTACAAAAAATATATAACTGGCTTCAAATTATCAACGCACACAATCTCCAATAACTGTAATTAATCTGATCACATCTAGACAACTTCTTAAACAATTGGAAAAATATTACTTCAGTAATTTAAGATCTGCTTTCAAATAGCATAAATTCTCTTATAAATTTCATAACTCACATCACAGAAAAACACCAATGTGCTATAATCTCATATCAAAATCTGCAATACTGATCTGCCTTGAAGTAAATCTGACCATTAATGATTAATCTTATAAGATTCAATTACTTTAAATCCTTCTCAAAGGTATCAAACACAATTATAAAAATCATCAAAAGCATCAACTGTAACAGCTGTTAAACTGAAATTACTCTCAAAAGAGTATAGCAACAAAATATTGGATTGGCAAACAAGAATTACTAAATGCAATCCTGTTGACATTTATCGTTACTTTATTTAACAAAATTTCGACTGATATGTGACTAGTAGTTCCTTGTTTGATTCACTTACATCTCGTGTACATTCGGATGATAAAAATGAGTCCCTCAATGGCGAGTAAGATGTGTAACCACCGTACAGTCGTATAAATACGAAAGACCTCGCCCCGTCGACTTGGATGATATTTCCCTAAACGATGGGTAAGATGAGTAGCCACCATACAATCGTATAAATACGAAGGACCCCACCTCGTAGACTATATGAGTGAATGTATCAGATAGGAATCAACAAGTTTCTAGTTGTCATATAAAAGCGATGTCCATTCACTAAAGTGAGTAACTTCTTAATATCTCCAAACAATCCAATGGAAAAAATCCCTACTGATGAATAATACACACTCGCTAGTATGCAATGAACTGACGAAGTAATTTCTGATAATCAATTGCAGATCACGAGTTCGAAATACTCGTTACACAAAAAAACTATTCATGAAAAATATCCTAGCTGGAAAAATGTCTAAAAGACCAAACATCTGCTTGATAAAGCCAAACAATGGTGAGAATTTCGTATAATGATGCCTGCCATATCATATGGTCACTCCATATTCTAGCAAATTCGAAGTATATAAATTCAAACCATGTCTAAATAATCATATCACTCCTATTAGAAAAATATACATGTGTGCCCAGTATTCATGAAAATAATCGTATCAGGTAGTTATGACTCTTACAGTACCTTTCATAATCAGCTGTAATTAAATTTCCAAGATCGTCGATTTTCCCTACATAAAGAATTTCTCGAAAGATCGGCGTGAATATCATTTCATCCATGAAATGACGCTTGCCTTCGAAATCCCAAGTGAATCAGCTGGTGGACTCCTCTCGTCAGGAATCGAATCCATCGCTCTGCGGTGCCATCTTGTCTCTATCAGCGTCTACTCGGACATGTTGAACTTCGGATTACCCATAGCGGATATTGTCCAACTCCTTCTCGAAAAAGTTCATGGAAACAGCGGATCCCCTACTCCTCTTCTAAGATACGCCACTGTTCCGTTAAATGTTCAGTTTGAGTATTGCAAGTTCAATCTCAAATGACTGCTAAGTCCCACATTTGTAAAATAAAATTTTACTTGAGAGTGTTCAAGATTACGAAACACCCTGTAGTTGTCTGTATTAGGTAATTCATGAAAACTGCATAAGAAATAAATCTTATTAATGCACGATCTAATGTTCATCTGTGCCTATGCTGACAACATTCCGTTTACTTGAAATAGTTAAAATAACTTTGAATGCGTTGTATAAAAGCATAGTCATAAAGTTATTCGTAAAAGACTGTGTTCAAACTGCGTTGAAATGTCGCTTGTAATAAAGCCTTCAACTACTTGCAGTGCGGTTCTAAAATATCCCGGCCGTCTGTAATTGCTTCCTCGGCCAGCCCGCCTGGATCAATGACCCGCCTGGCCTTCGCTGCTCGGCGATGCAGGAACTGTCGCCTACACTCTTGCCGTGACAGTTTCTGTATGTTACGTAACCTTCACTGTGCGTCTCGCTTGCGCTATAGAGCTGCTCCTACCTGCTCGTCTGACTGAGCTCAACTGATTGTGCTGATACTGTCTTCTTGTTTATGTGCTTGGCGCAGGCACGTGGTGTAGTCCCCCACCACTGTGCTCTCACGTCACGGTCATAGTCTCGAACCCAGATCATCTCGGCTATTCCGTTATAAAATAACTTAAGGGTTATCGGACTTCCATAAAATTATTTCCACAAATAATGCATGTTATATATCCTCTTCTAAGATGTTTAATTGCTATAATCCCATAAATATCTCAATAAAGCTTCACATCTCTATCCATAATTCCATCTTCTTACAGACGTCAGTGCCTCCTTGATTCTAGACCTCCTACGTCATCTGGACATTCTTCTTGACGCGATTGGTGCGCTATCTTTTCTTAATTCTTTCCAAAACCTCAACTACAGCTTAATGTCTGCTGGCGTAGCCGATAGCCTAAACTAGGTATCGGGTACATCTCTCCCGTAATCTCCTTTTTTTTATCAGGATTGAGAAAAAAAAATACACTCTCAGGCATTCTACATATAATACATGTACACGATAGCTCTACAATTCCCTTACTCAGCATGATGGTTCTTTCTGACTCTCAATAATGACGATTGACTTCCAATGATTAGCATCTTGATTCCGTGTTATTCTGACGTTTATTTCTTCCTTCGCCACTCGTGCTTGCTCGATTGACATCTCTCACTGTCTCCTCGAGTGGTGCACTAGGCTGTCTATCTTCTTGCCTCGACCTTTCATGTCCACGATTATCTCGTCTGTCGTTAGGATCGTTTCTTCGGCCATCCTGCCTGTCGTTCCCATTATACTGTTGACCTTGGCTCCAGTTATTTCTGCCCCGATATCTATTGTTATATCGATTCCTGTCTTGATATCTGGAATTCTGGTTATAATTCCTATATCGGCTATCTCTAGCTTCTTGATCGTATGGCCTCTCATATGGTCCTCTATATCGATCATTTCCTCGAGCGTTACGGATGTTTCCTCGATTCCCTTCGTTCCGTCGGTTTTCCCAGGAATCCCTTCTGTCCGTTTGAGCTGCATTGTCTACGACTACCGCATTCACTTCTTGCGTGTTTCTATTGTCGTTTCTGTTACTTCTAGGCGTAACCTGTGCGCTTGTATAGTCCAATCGCCGTAAAATGTCGTCATAGTGCTCCAGGGTATTGGCTCCCGACGCTATCAGTGATCGCTGTACCTCAATCGGTAACTGTCTCGCTATAGCTTGCAAAAGCTCTTCTTCTGGCAATGGAGGAATAAGGAACTGTAATTTAGCCAGCTGTGACGTGAAATAGTTGGCATAATGCGTCGGATGTGACGTAGAATAGCGCTTTGAGTACATCTCCGCTCTTACGTTAAGTTGATCCTCGGCACTCCAAAATCTCCTCAAGAAAGCCATGGCAAATTGCTCCATGTTCGCAAAATTGCTTCTGAACGCTCTAAACCAGGTAAGCGCAGATCCATCTAAGGCGCGTTCGACTATCCTTAGCTCTCTTTCTTTGGCTACCCTATGTTCCGCCATGTAGTCTCGAATATCTCGCAGAAATTCGACTGGTGTGACTCCTGTATTTCCCGAAAACTTTCTCGGCTTGTCATCCAGGTTCCTAATAATGGTGACTGGACCTGAGTATCGTTCGCTTGGACCCAACGTACTCCTATTCGAACTTGGATTATCCTGAGGGGTTGAACTGGCCCTTTCGAATGTCACATTCGGTTGCATTTGACGGTCTTCTCCCATGCTCGCTTCTTGATTAGTCGTACTGCGGTCTATCGCTGTCTGATTTATCAATGTTTCCCCTGATGTTATATTCTGACTGGTGAAACTGTTAAACATGGATTCTAGTTTAGTTATCCTGTCTTCTGCTAATTTCTTCACGGTCTTCAATTCATCTAACGATGTAACATCCTGCGTTTTGTTACTCTCGTCTAAGTCGTTTCTTAACTTGTCAATTTTTCCTTCGCACGTGTTCTTTACTGACGCGACTTGTTCCTTTAACAGATCAACATCTGTTCTAAATAGAGTTGAATCTATCTTCATCGCTTCCTTGTTTTCCGTAAACCTCGCTTCTAAGTTTGCCATACCTGCGATTAATTTTTCATCTAACCCTTCACGTTTCTCTTTTGCTTCGGCATCGACCTCACTATACCGTTCTTCCACGATTGCACCGACTCTATTTTTAAATAAAGCTAAGTTTTCATTAACCTTTTGCTCTATATCGTCGTCTATCTTCCTAATATCTTTCTGCAATTGATTTTCTAATGATTTTAAATTAGAATTGACCTCTCCTAAGACTTCCTCTTTAATGGTCCCAATTACTGTCTTTAAATCTTTAATCTCGTTACCTAGATTCGTTTCTAGACCTTTAATCTTAGTCTCGAAAGATACTTCGGTAGACCAATCTTGAATTTTGCCTACATCTGCCACTAAACCATCGATGTCGAATCTCAACTTCGATACATCTGATTTAATGTCTTTCTGTATGGACATAACGTCAGTTCTTAAAGTAAAAATATTTTCTTCTCCTCTACTTTCTAATTCAATAATTTTTTTTTTTTTTAATATTTGAACATTTTCCTCTTCTTTCATGTTTACTGCAATTATGTCTAATTGTAAAGTCTTCAGCATCTCATTATTCTTTAAAGTTAAGCTATTCTCTAATCTAGTTAACTTATTTTCTAATTCAGTGTTAGTTTTTTCACTACGAGACTGTAATTTCTCTTCCAATGATTTAAAGTTATCTTTCAAGTTAGCTTCACTAGCTTCTAAATGACTTTCAGTATTTGACTGTAATCTTTCTTCTAATGACTTAAAATTGTCCTTCAAGTTAGCTTCACTATTTGACTGTAGCCTAGTCTCTAATGATTTTAAATTATCTTCATTAGTTGACTGCAATAATTTTAAATTTTCTTCAGTACTAGTCTGTAGCCTAGTTTCTAATAACATCAACTCATCTTTGCTATTTGACTGTAACCTAGTCTCTAATGACTTTAAACTGTCGTTCAGATTGCCTTCGCTATTAGCCTGTAATGCTTGTACATTTTCTTTACATTTAGCTTCTAACCTAGCTTCTGAATTATTAATTTGTTCTTTAACTTCCGTTTCCATCTTAGAAATAGTTTCTGCAATACCAGACATACCCGTCTGTAACTCTCCTAACACCTTCGCTAAATCTTCCGGCAACATAATTATATTTTCAATATAGGTTTTATATAGAGACGTTAGACAACAACACATCACAATGTCTCAATTCCTGCATTCACTTGGGTATAGGAAAAATGTCTTATAACTAACATGATATTACTAATACGATTAACATGAACACTGGATTGGGCACACAAGTACATTGTCTGACTATGTTTAATAAATTTTGTAACACACTTAAATGAACTTGAGATCAATCTCTCAGTAATCTAAATCTGATGTGATTCCATAGAATAAACAAAATCGAAAAGCCCCACTAGTTGGATAAAGCCAATTCTCCCTCTCTCTGTGTACCCGTTCGTCCTGGGGATGCGATGACCCATCTGCTATAACATCGCATTCCTGGAGTTCCAGGACAGAGCGGAGTTAAATGAACCTCTAGTCAAATAAGGAATGTGTCGGAAATTCAGCTGAGTTCTCGAAAAAGCAGTGGGTATCACGAGACAAATTATCTCTAGGGTCGTTACGGGCTTAAGTTTAATAGAAATAATGCAAATATAAATGGGCGCCATCAACTGAATTCCTAGCAAACCACTTCCTTTCCGGATAAGCCTTACTCAAGACAAGGAAAGAAAAAGGAACATCACACCATCATCAGATCACAACTAAGATAAAAACAAATTTATTTTACTTTGATAGTCAGACAGACATTTTAAATATAACTCCTACCTAAGAGTATGGTCGAATGCCAAAGTTAAATTGTCATTGTCCAAAAATCGAACCATCTCTTTTCTAATCCAAAATTATTTTTATCCACATAACAAGAAAAATTTATAAAGTTCTCTTGGGTTCTCAGGATCACTGTAGCACTATGTCTTTCGTCACTGACATTTGTGAAACCTGAGACCTAATTTCTCTTTAATTTAACATCAATGTGGATTTAATAAAGTTACTAATCTGTCTAAACATACACATATAATAATCACACATATCAAATATCACGTAAATTATGGTTTGCATGGTATAATTTGAATGTTGAACATGTTAATCAAATGCTCCTAAACATTGAATAATTAATTTACACTATTTACATCGTCATTAATAATCTCTTATCTGTGAATTACAGAAAATTCAAATTCTCATTGGTCATCATTATCGTCATCATCAAAATTAAATATTTCTCACATTAATTCTCACTTCAAAATTCTACATGTTCCTGTCAGAATCGTTAACTCATCACCATTACATCATTTAAATTCTCAACTCCCGTTGCAATTCCTTCAAATTATCTCTCAATTAAATTTATTTAATTCCATATAAATTCATTAATCATCAGCTTCTTTTATTTAATTATCACCTTCTAATTCAGTTATTCATCATCATTACAATCGTCTATTAATTTATTTCAATCAGTTTATTTATCCAATCTTTAATTCATCCATTTATTTTATTCATCGATTTATTCCAAAATTTAATTTATCAACTTATTTAAATTTCAATCATCTGGTTATTTAGTTTTGATTATTTCATCTAGTCATTCTGATTTTTATTTCATTAGGTCAGATCGTTAATATGCTTAAATCTCAGATTATTATTTCGTTAATTATTATTTTCAGAAAATCTTGTATTATCAACTTCATTTATTTGTTTAATTTCCTAACAAATTGTTTAATAAGGTTTATAGAACGTTGTCTTACAGTTTTATTACTTCCAAGTTATATCTCGTATTTAATTTATCATGCCAAAAAATATTATTGTCTCCACGACATCACGTTGGATCAAACTATCCACAACGACATTACATTTCTTCAATACTTCAAATATCACATTTGAATACAACAATTACTCCGCAAAACTCCATAAATATTCAGCACATACAGCATGAATCTCAACAATTACGCTAGACTGGGTACGACGACCTCATGTCTGCTTCAAAATACATTATCAACGTTGCAACTATCACTTGGCAACTTCCACAAAATGCCTACCACAAACTCCACTTAACCATGTTGCATGATCTACAAAAAATATATAACTGGCTTCAAATTATCAACGCACACAATCTCCAATAACTGTAATTAATCTGATCACATCTAGACAACTTCTTAAACAATTGGAAAAATATTACTTCAGTAATTTAAGATCTGCTTTCAAATAGCATAAATTCTCTTATAAATTTCATAACTCACATCACAGAAAAACACCAATGTGCTATAATCTCATATCAAAATCTGCAATACTGATCTGCCTTGAAGTAAATCTGACCATTAATGATTAATCTTATAAGATTCAATTACTTTAAATCCTTCTCAAAGGTATCAAACACAATTATAAAAATCATCAAAAGCATCAACTGTAACAGCTGTTAAACTGAAATTACTCTCAAAAGAGTATAGCAACAAAATATTGGATTGGCAAACAAGAATTACTAAATGCAATCCTGTTGACATTTATCGTTACTTTATTTAACAAAATTTCGACTGATATGTGACTAGTAGTTCCTTGTTTGATTCACTTACATCTCGTGTACATTCGGATGATAAAAATGAGTCCCTCAATGGCGAGTAAGATGTGTAACCACCGTACAGTCGTATAAATACGAAAGACCTCGCCCCGTCGACTTGGATGATATTTCCCTAAACGATGGGTAAGATGAGTAGCCACCATACAATCGTATAAATACGAAGGACCCCACCTCGTAGACTATATGAGTGAATGTATCAGATAGGAATCAACAAGTTTCTAGTTGTCATATAAAAGCGATGTCCATTCACTAAAGTGAGTAACTTCTTAATATCTCCAAACAATCCAATGGAAAAAATCCCTACTGATGAATAATACACACTCGCTAGTATGCAATGAACTGACGAAGTAATTTCTGATAGTCAATTGCAGATCACGAGTTCGAAATACTCGTTACACAAAAAAAACTATTCATGAAAAATATCCTAGCTGGAAAAATGTCTAAAAGACCAAACATCTGCTTGATAAAGCCAAACAATGGTGAGAATTTCGTATAATGATGCCTGCCATATCATATGGTCACTCCATATTCTAGCAAATTCGAAGTATATAAATTCAAACCATGTCTAAATAATCATATCACTCCTATTAGAAAAATATACATGTGTGCCCAGTATTCATGAAAATAATCGTATCAGGTAGTTATGACTCTTACAGTACCTTTCATAATCAGCTGTAATTAAATTTCCAAGATCGTCGATTTTCCCTACATAAAGAATTTCTCGAAAGATCGGCGTGAATATCATTTCATCCATGAAATGACGCTTGCCTTCGAAATCCCAAGTGAATCAGCTGGTGGACTCCTCTCGTCAGGAATCGAATCCATCGCTCTGCGGTGCCATCTTGTCTCTATCAGCGTCTACTCGGACATGTTGAACTTCGGATTACCCATAGCGGATATTGTCCAACTCCTTCTCGAAAAAGTTCATGGAAACAGCGGATCCCCTACTCCTCTTCTAAGATACGCCACTGTTCCGTTAAATGTTCAGTTTGAGTATTGCAAGTTCAATCTCAAATGACTGCTAAGTCCCACATTTGTAAAATAAAATTTTACTTGAGAGTGTTCAAGATTACGAAACACCCTGTAGTTGTCTGTATTAGGTAATTCATGAAAACTGCATAAGAAATAAATCTTATTAATGCACGATCTAATGTTCATCTGTGCCTATGCTGACAACATTCCGTTTACTTGAAATAGTTAAAATAACTTTGAATGCGTTGTATAAAAGCATAGTCATAAAGTTATTCGTAAAAGACTGTGTTCAAACTGCGTTGAAATGTCGCTTGTAATAAAGCCTTCAACTACTTGCAGTGCGGTTCTAAAATATCCCGGCCGTCTGTAATTGCTTCCTCGGCCAACCCGCCTGGATCAATGACCCGCCTGGCCTTCGCTGCTCGGCGATGCAGGAACTGTCGCCTACACTCTTGCCGTGACAGTTTCTGTATGTTACGTAACCTTCACTGTGCGTCTCGCTTGCGCTATAGAGCTGCTCCTACCTGCTCGTCTGACTGAGCTCAACTGATTGTGCTGATACTGTCTTCTTGTTTATGTGCTTGGCGCAGGCACGTGGTGTAGTCCCCCACCACTGTGCTCTCACGTCACGGTCATAGTCTCGAACCCAGATCATCTCGGCTATTCCGTTATAAAATAACTTAAGGGTTATCGGACTTCCATAAAATTATTTCCACAAATAATGCATGTTATATATCCTCTTCTAAGATGTTTAATTGCTATAATCCCATAAATATCTCAATAAAGCTTCACATCTCTATCCATAATTCCATCTTCTTACAGACGTCAGTGCCTCCTTGATTCTAGACCTCCTACGTCATCTGGACATTCTTCTTGACGCGATTGGTGCGCTATCTTTTCTTAATTCTTTCCAAAACCTCAACTACAGCTTAATGTCTGCTGGCGTAGCCGATAGCCTAAACTAGGTATCGGGTACAATATATATATATATATATATAAATGAAAAACTCCCAACTTACATAACTTAACATAAAATATAACGACAAAAATGATGATGTTATTGGATTTTATGTAGGCCAATTGGTTACTTCACAAACAACTTTCAAACTAGAGTGTACATAATATTTCGGTCGACAGTGGGAGCAAATTAAGTTAAAACGGCGCACCGTAAAAATTCTTCTCTCGAACAATGGGGCACTGTAAGCTACTGGCACGATTTTTGGTGGGTCGCATGCGGCACGGTCGCACCCAGCTCGTCACCGAGTAAGTGACAACAGTTGAGAAATCCCTTAATCCCTTGGGTATCATGGCCAAGCGGAAAGACTATAGTTATAATAAACAGAGGCTGATGAGCTCGGAGTACCATTAAAACAAGAATCAATAGGCCTAATAGTATATTGCTACACATTACAGTTCGCGGGGTGGATAGATTTCTAGACGGGCGGCCGCCCACCCACCCACTTCCCAGCCTGGTTACCAAATGACTGAATTGAAAAAAATGCACATGTGTTCTTGAATTTCAAACTGTATCACTAATATATTATTTTTCCTTTCCAGGCACACTTAGGAAACGCAATAGCAGTCGAGGTAAGTGAAATATATCATAACTAGCAGTAGTGCCCGGCTTCGCCTGGTGGATTTATTTGTTTTACAGAACTGGAGCGCTCAAGGATAAGGATCGGAATAAATGAAAGTAAATTTGAAAGCACCGACGCTTATTGCAGCTGATAACCTCAGTATACTGCACCAACACCATCGCCCTTATACAGAGGCATACTATTGTCGTGCTGTTTTAAGGGGCCTAAGAAATCTTTTTCCACTAATTACTCCCCGTGACTGCAATTTATAAGCAGCTCGCAATTCTGCACAAGAACATTGGTAGGGGCGACGTGATGCAGCCCGCATTACATGGCAACAATAGACTTCGGAATTATTGAAGCCGTTCTGGAGCGCTTGTTCTTCCGACTTACTGAACAAAAATCAATCGTTAAGGTTACCTGAGAGGTGTAACCTAATGCCACATAGCCTAAACTATTCCTCTTGAATCAGGCTATCATATACAAAAAGAATTTTTCGAATCCGACTGGTAGTTCCAGAGATTAGCGCGTTTAAACACATAAACACACAAACTCTTCAGCTTTATTATATTAGTATAGAAGTATAGATTACTGTTCAGTTCCTCACATAGCCGCTCTCAATGGAATCCTGTCTCCTGCGACCCTCTTCGTTTACTCATAATTAGAGCTCGGAAGTTTAGGAAAAATCTTTTTATCATTTCAAATGATCTTGTCGACTTCATCGTTATGCTTTCGACTTCATCGTTATGCTTTGGTCTACCGTTATGCGTTACGGTTACGGAGAGGAAATGTACTAAGGTTGCACTTGAACGTATGACGTCATCATGTTCAGTGCATGTGCACCGAGTCTGAGTTTACTCCTGGGCTATGGCGTTATGCGATACGGAGACGGAGAGTGCATGACGTCATGCAGCAGGGTGCACCTCCCGCCTTCCGTTCCCCGCACGGGAAGCCTAAGTTAATAATAATAAATACTTTATTGCGCACAATGTGCATGAACGTGGTTCTTACGACCCAATCATTAGTACAAAATTTTGTGAGGGATTGTACCCTCAGTTTACATGATAGTACGTGATATCGTTCACAAGGGCTGTCACATCTTATGCACCTATCCTCAGTACGTGGCTCGCGAATTTTCTTCGTCCGACATATACGGTGGTAAAAACCTTGCACCGATATTCGAATCATAACGTGCCTCAACTAATAACCACCATGCGTCCATGCACGGTTAGTCATCGCATCATACAGGTAGAAATCCTCCCATATGCTAATCTTCTTCTAATGAAGCTCTTGTAGAAGTTCGTTATATGCTTAAATGGCTGGAAG
The DNA here is from genome assembly GCA_946902985.2 of Meconema thalassinum. Classification (NCBI taxonomy): domain Eukaryota; kingdom Metazoa; phylum Arthropoda; class Insecta; order Orthoptera; family Tettigoniidae; genus Meconema; species Meconema thalassinum. The sequence continues at coordinate 183,727,849 of OX336395.1, forward strand.
CAGAAGCTTCAAACGCAACTCCTCCACGAAAATCAATTCTCTAGACAGCTCGTAAAGCCCGACCCAGGAATGTCTGCCGCGACGCAGTTACGCACTTGAATTCGTTCACACCTCCTCTGGCACACGTGACAGGTCCTGTCTCCCCGAGTTCCGATGTAGCAACATCGTGCATTCTCTGCTTGGACTTGGCCGTGATAACATAATGCTACGCAATGTAGACGAGAGCTTCGCTCACCCGTTTGTCATTGTGCAACGACTTGGCAACATTACATTGGCTCCCCAACTCATCGAAGCAGTTTGCTCTTTATTTTTAAAATAACATAAAAAGTAAACTAATGGGCGTAGAATTGTGATACATGTTTCTATATACTCAGTAAAATGCTGCCTTTCATCCTACTCATATGTAGAAACCGTATCCTGTCAAACTTGACCCCTCGATGCGCGTGATATTTCGTTTCGGTGACGCGTGATGCGAGCCGTCAGTCGTGCTATAGGACAGTCCCACTCCCATCCCACTTTTCTGAAGCCACGCCTGTCCGGTCATGTCACGGCAGAAACCGCTGGGTCGGGCTATAAACAAGGCGGGATGGAGGATATTTGGACAGGCAAAGCACTCTTTTTAAAAAGGATGCTTTTGCCTTCTTTTTAGTGTGTAAATGCCTCTTTCCGAGGGGTGTCCAAATATTTTCTAATTTTCACAAAATGAAAGCCTAAGTTAATGGGTGATGGAGTCTGTTGAAATAGCCCTCCTGTCTTTCTTACATGTGTAGCATTTGTAGCATGCGTCATTAGAAATGATATAAGGTCTAGTCTTTCAGACTGACTGTAACTTTTTTTTCCATGCCCCATTGGTTTCTGAAGGAAATCAAGTGATTATTGTCACAATACAGTGGTTTTTATTTGTCATACTATCAACCCGCCCCGGCTTCGCACGGGAACAGTTATGAATGCAAGGTGATAAGTAGGGTCCGGATGTTGATGACATGACATCTTTTCACTGAGCTGTCTAAATCAATGCTGAAGTACATAGAAACTCCGGACGGGCCACCCCGTCTTCAAATATATCATTTTTATTTTGCATGTTTTTGCATTTTTTTGTTATTTTCCATTTTAAGAGTATTTTTTAAAGTCTGGTAGATTTTTTGGTCTTATTTTAGAGAAATCGGCCTTATAAGGTCATTTTTTTTTACAATTTAGTCATGTCACAGCTTTATATGAGGGAGTTACGTGTCTCACAGTTAATAAGAAGCTAGTAGCTGGTACAAGATAATTTAAAATATTGAAATATTGATTCCATTTCCTTAATCAGCCGGGTGGAAACTAGTCTTAGCAACAATCGTGGCGAAATTGCTGCAGGTATTGCATCAAAACTGAAAAAAGTGCTGGACAAAAACACCTGGTATAAAAATTATGCGAAACCTCAGACATTGTTTCTGGTGAAACCTACTGCATAGATGGGATTGAGGAGGATTTAGCAGCAAACGACCTTCCTCACTTCAAGTACGCTCCGATCACATCAGTTGATATTGAACGCAGCTTTTCGAGGTAGTAAAACTTGTTGGCTGATAACCGCAGATCATTTACATTTGACAACATCAGAATGACATTCGTAGTGCAGTGCAACTCAGACTAAACTGAACTTAAACCTTTTGTTAAGTGCTAGAAATCTATTTTGTTTGACTTTTCAGTTTGAGCTTAAGATGGCATTTTTGAAGTATTGGTCAGTTTCCATTTTATCATTTTGATCATTTTATAGTGCATTTTTCAAATTTTTAGGTCATTTATTACACTCATTTTTGAAAATTTTAAGAGTATTTTTTAAACATTTTTATGGCATCAACATCCGGGCCCTAGTGATAAGCTACTTTTTACCGAGGTCTTATAAGATTTAAGAATTGCGAGGTGCATGAAACAGAAACTCCCCTTCCATCCAATCTTAACTTGACTGTGTATTTTGCGGAACGAAAAGTTCCCAGGCGAAATGAAGAAAAGCCGAGTTGCACTTCCAGGGGTGCACTGTGGGTCAAAATCGAAATCTAGGGGGACAAAATTATTTTTACGTTTCAATCATGAATTCAGAGTGAAAGCAACGTACCGTATATAATTTGTTTACTTCATAATAAACATCACTTAAGACCTTTTTAAGCTACGTCTACACATGCAAGAAATTGTCTATGACTAAGAGTTGGATAGAGCATTCAGTTATCTCTTCAGAACAATTTTCTACCCCTAATTTACTTTTAACAAAGTCACAAAGTTCCACTTTTGACATAATCGTCGAACCCAATGCTTCAAGCAGTTGTAAACATGTGAGAACTGGTTGCACGGCATCATACAAAAAGGTGAAATAACTAAATTGTAAAAAGATGCAAAAAACCTTATGACAGGCGTAAACTACAAGACTATCTACATTTTAACATTAAGTAGAAAGTGACGCAGAGTGACGCGACATACTAAGAATCTAAGTTAAAATATAATTTTAAAAATAATAGTTAAATATTATATAATGCAAATATAGCTAAAATTACGTAACAATTACGCCCATTAATAACTGAAACACGTTACAAAGATCATACCTTCAGCTTCATGTTCCATCTTAAAGCATTACACTAACCACTTCAAGTACGCTCCGATCACATCAGTTGATATTGAACGCAGCAGATTTACACTAAGATGCGTTTATATCCCAGAATAGTGAGCGGCTATTATTTGAGAATGCTGTAGAAGTAATACATTTTGATTTTTTTAATTATAAAAATAAATAATTTTGTCCTCCTAGATTTCGATTTTGACCCACTGTGGAATGGCGAGGTGCATGAAACACAATTCCCCCTTCCGTGTAATCTTAATTTGACTGTGTATTTTGAGGAACGAAAAGTTCACAGGCGAAATGAGCAAAAGCTGAGTTGCACTCCCAGAGAATGGTGAGATGCATGAAACACTAATCCCCCATCCGTCCAATCTTAACTTGACTGTGAATTTTGCGGAACGGAAAGTTCACAGGCGAAATAAAGAAAAGCCGAGTTGCACTTCCAGGGAAAATCCAAACACAACCACCCTTCTCTGAAGTCTTAACTCAGCACGACTCGACGGTTTGCTGCTGGCTGTATCTGGGATAATATATTCGCCCGCTAGCTAGGCTGTAACAGGGGTGATGGACTCGCCCTTAGCTAGCTCGTAAACTGTCGCCTCAGTATTTGAATGGACATGGTTGGAAGAAATGAAAACGTAAAGACACTTACAGTGGGCGATTTATTGAAGATTGATATCTTTGATATCTCGCGGACTTATTTGTAGAACTTCTCATGCCGAACAATTCCTATACTCATTCTCCCTGGCACTATACAGCCCATGAAGGGCCTAGGCCGACCAAGCGACTGCTGCCCAGCCATTTGGCCTGCAGATATTGGGGTGACGCGTGATCAGCGCATCGGGTCCCCTCGGCCGTTAATCTTGGTTTTCGTGATCGGGGCGCTGCCTCACTGTCAGGCAACTACTCAATTGTCCTCACGAGGCTGAGTGCACCCCGTTCCAACCCTCACGTCCGTTTTAAAATCCCTGACGGAGCCGGGAATAGAACCCGGGGCCTCCGGATGAGAGGCAGGCACGCTACCCCAACACCACGGGGCCGGCCCTACACTCATAGTATTTAGATATGTTTAACGGTTTGCCCAGCGTAAGCTTACAAAGCGCTCGGACGCCAGTTCTTTTTTCGACTTTTCCACTGAAATCGTTACTGCTCGACTTCATTTGTTCATAAATAGATTATTTTCTACAGAAATCTTACCAGAGATATCCTTTACAGAATGGTGAAAACCGCATCAAAATCCATCCAGAGGTTCTCCATACTACCCGTGACATCCAAGAATCAGTGACTTTGTTTTGTACTAAGTAGAGATAAATGCATACTTCGAACATTTTTTTTACCATTAGGTCATATTTTGAGCATTTTCTGGTATGAACGCCATATTTCGGTAGTTTGACGGCAGCAGTAGGTGTGCAATCATCCTCAACTTACCGAACGGGAACTAGTGTTTACAGAAATAGACTGAAAATAACCATTTAAACACCGACAGAAGTGGCTACGCTGGCTAAAGCGCAGCGTTAGGCCATGGGGCCAAGCCCTCTGCTGACTCGGTAGACGCGTGGGTTCGAGCCCCACCGTCGGCCGTCCTTAAAATGGTTTTCCGTGGTTTCCCATTTTCAACACCAGGGAAATGTTGGGACGGTACCTTCTGACATGCCACGGCCGCTTCCTTCCACATCCTTGCCCAGTTTCATTCATCTTCATCCATTCCATCTCTCATCCCGACGCGCAGGTCGTCCACGGGCGTCGACAAGAAAGACCTGCACTCGGCCTCTCAGGAGGTCACACGACAAAAAGAAACATTTAAACATGTATATTCAGAAAATTAATATGAAAATTGGAATAAAGAATTGAGTTAACAAATTAATCTCGAAGGAATTGTCGTTTGGATTTATAATTTAAAAACGGCCATATTTAAATCAGTAATTTTCAGGTCATTTTTTTGTCATTTTTAGCCTACTTTCCATTTTTGCAAAAAATGAAAGTAGACTTATGAGATCAACACAGGGCGAAAAAAAAGTGTGTCTGTCTGTGTGTGTGTGTCTGTGTCTGTGTGTGTGTGTGTGTGTGTGTGTGTGCGTGTGTGAGTGTGTGTACTCTGAATGTCTGTCCCCCCCCCCCCTATCAATTCGAACACGGTGAACGCGAATTGAACAAAATTTGGTACAAAGATAGCACTAGCAAAGGACACCTCAGTGTCATGTTTTATATTGCCGCCATCTTGACGGAAACGTAATGACTGCCACACAAATGTTCAAAGCTTAAATCAAATTACGACTAACCTAATCATCCGATCTCTACCAAATTTTGCAACAACATACCTTTATGGCGGGAGCATCCTTTGACAAATCTAATAGGTCATTAGCCTAATAGTTTGCGGATGGTGGCCATCTTTGGGTCAAAATGGATTCCCTCTATTAATTCGAACACGGTGAAACCGAATGGAACGAAATTTGGTACAGAGGTAGCACTAGCAAAGGGGACCCCAGTGTCATGTTTTATATCGCCGCCATCTTGACGGAAACGTAATGGCGGCCACACAATTGTTCAAAGCTTAAATCAAATTACGATTAACCTAATCATCCGATCTCTACCAAATTTTGCAACAACATACCTTTATGGAGGGAGCATCCTTTGACAAAACTAATAGGTCATTAGCCTAATAGTTTGCGGATAGCGGCCATATTTGTGTGAAAATCGATTCCCCCTATCAATTCGAACACGGTGAAACCGAATGGAACGAAATTTGGTACAGAGGTAGCACTAGCAAAGGGCACCTCAGTGTCATGTTTTATATCACCGCCATCTTGACGGAAACGTAATCGCGGCCACCCAAATGTTAAAAGCTAAAATTTAATTACGACCAACCTAATAATCTAGTCTCTACCAAATTTTGCAACAACATATCTTTATGTGGGAAGCATATTCTGACCAAACTGCAAGATCATCAGCCCAATAGTTTGCAGATGGTGGCCAAGTATGTGTGCAAATCGATTCCCCCTATCAATTCAAACACGGTGAAACCGAATTGAACGAAATTTGGTACAGAGGTAGCACTAGCAAAGGGCACCTCAGTGTCATGTTTTATATCGCCGCCATCTTGACGGAAACGTAATGACGGCCACCCAAATGTTAAAAGCTTAAATCAAATTACGACCATCCTAATAATTTGATCTCTACCAGAGTTTGCAACAACATGCCTTTTTGTGGAAAGCATCTTATGACTGACTACAAGGTCATCAGCCCAATAGTTTGCGAATAGCGGCCATGTATGTGTGCAAATCCATTCCCCATATCAATTCAAACACGGTGAAACCGAATTGAATGAAATTTTTACAGAGGTAGCACTAGCAAAGGGCACCTCATATTCCTGTTTAATATCCCTATAGCACGTTGTATTTGAACAAGCTACTACAACCAACATTCAATTATACTTCTTGAAAATGACATAGAGTTATAAAAATACTCATGCATTTAGGAGAAAGTAGGCTATATGTTCTTTACAGAACATCTTGTTTAGTCATTTTTTTTTCATTTTTAGCCTACTTTCGATTTTTGCAGAAAATGAAAGTAGACTTATGAGATCAACACAGGGCGAAAAATTGTGTGTCTGTCTGTGTGTGTGTATGTGTGTGTGTGTGAGTCTCTGTGTGTGTGAGTGTGTGTACTCTGAATTACTGTCCCCCTCTATCAATTCAAACACGGTGAAACCGAATTGAACGAAATTTGGTACATAGGTGGAACTAGCAAAGGGAACCTGTGTCATGTTTTATATCGCCGCCATCTTTACCAAAACTGAATGGCGGCCACTCAAACGTTCAAAACGTAAAATCAAATAACGACTAACCAAATCATCCGATCTCTACCAAATTTGGTAACAACATACCTTCATATAGGACACGTCTTGTGACCAAACTACAAGGTCATCCGCCGTACCATTTCAGGATGGCGCCCGTGCGAATTATGCAAACATTATAATCCGTATCATGGGACTCACCAGTTCCGATTATCGAGCCGAGAATCGTTTTAACTGTTCTAAAGGAAGAGGCACGTTCGAAATTAAAAGTTTATTTTGTAATACTATGGTGCAGACGTCATTTTAAAAAGCTGAGCCGTCTCAGTAACAAGACAAGATGGCAGCGGATATCATGTGCCTGACTTATATTCCACTAATTTGAGTATTGCATGCAATATAGCGTTCTGATACAAAATAAATAAACTTTGCATGAAATGCTTTATATATAAATAATATACTCCACTGATGAAATCGTTTAGTGTAAATCATTAATTGCTAACACGTTCTATGTAACTCAATGATATCGGTTAATGTCCGTTCGCACGTTTGGTTCCGTGGGAAAGCGTTAGCCTATCAATCTTATGGCTATGGTTCAAACCCTATCAGAGTTAGGTTTTTTGCTTGAATTTCTTTATATTTATTGTTTTGTAATGACTCAGACGTTTTAAAATTAATCGTTATATTGTGCATAGTACGATGGAAAATATATAATTAAAACAAAATTCGCCAGCAGATTTGCACGAGACATCTAGGAACAAAAAAGTGAATTATCATGGCGAACTGCACGCCGGCCAACAGATTAACTTACAGATTTTATTGAAACGTTTATGTTTATGGCCGCTAGAATGCACTCCCCCTGTCAGGATTATCTTGTTCGATACTTCTCCATTAGATGTCACGACTGTTCTACATGTGACTCCATTTATTAGTATACCATCGGCATTCTATGCGCATCGAATTTGAAGAATGACAAGATGATACTACGATACATTTTTACTTTTTATTTTAAAGGGTTTGTAACAGCCTATTGTGCGTTATTTGAAAATGTTAATTGAGGTAAAGAACAAAACGATCTCAAATAGTATCTCAACTCTAGCCGTTGGTGCTAGGTCAGGATATTAATTAATGCTTTTATTGCAGCCAAATAGCAATCGAAAATATCCACATAGTTGGTATACACACGTCTCTGTAGGATCATGCAAAGATTTGTTAATTCAATTAAGGTTGTGAAAGCCATGCACAGCCAGACGTGTAAAGACATGCCTCAACTCAAAGTTGGATGTTTCCCGCGTCAGGCCGATTATATAATAATAATAATAATAATAATAATAATAATAATAATAATAATAATAATGTTATTGGTTTTACGTCCCTTTTAACTACTGTTGCTTTTAAAGACGCCGGGGTGCCGAATTTTGCCCCGAAGGGGATCTTTAACGTGCCAGTAAATTTACTAACACGGCTCCCTCGCATTTGTGCACTCTCAAATGCCAGCTAACTGCGCCAGGATACGAACCTGCAACATAGGGCCCAGCAAGCGAGAACGTTACCGCTGAGCCACGCAGCCAGTCCGGTCGATTATGTCTCCAGATCCATAACATTCTTTAGATACTTCTTATCTTTCTTTCTTCAATGATGGTAGCAGTTGTTTTCGAGGTTGTGGTGTTTGGTAGAGGTAAATAGTTTTTAAGGTCTTCAACCAAGAAATGATTCTTTTATACTCTTTGATCAAAACAACGAGTTATAACTATACTCATACATTTAGGAGAAAGTAGGCTATATATTCTTTACTGAACATCTTGTTTAGTCTTATTTTTGTCATTTTTGAGTCATATTTCGTCATTTTCAGGTCATATATTGTCATTTTTGAGTCATATTTTGTCATTTTTAGTCATATTTCGTCATTTTCATGTCATATATTGTCATTTTGAGTCATATTTTGTCTTTTTTGAGTCATATTTTGTCATTTTTAGTCATATTTCGTCATTTTCAGGTCATATTTTGTCATTTTTTGTCTTATTTTGTCATTTTTGAGTCACATTTCGTCATTTTTAAGGTCATATTTACTTATATATTCGGACTATTCTTAGGTCTTAAACATCCGAGCCATACTCATAATTGGTGTCTATACTTATGCTATCAAAAATCTGGTATCTTCTCCGTCCCCTTCGTCTTCTTCCATTCACCGTTCCTTCCATAGCATCGAACAGTATGCAATCTCCTCTCATCCAGTGTCCAAGCCAATTATTGTGTTTCCTCATCTTGATTTCCTTTAACACTTTTCTCTCTTCCCCAATTCTTATTTTAGGGGCTACAACGTCGTGGCCATACCGCCCCGTTTATTTGCTTGTGTAGGTTGGTTGGGTCCTTAGTTTAGGGGCTGCGACAATGCGGTCATGTATTCCCGTGTACTTTAGGTGTGTGTAGAATTTGTGTGATAACCGGTGTTAATATTGATCAATGTTTCAAGTAGTTCCTACTTTTGCTACCAAATGCTACCATCTAAGACATTTAGCTGCGGACTTTGCTACTAGATGCCATCGCAGCCAGCACCTAGCCGTAAACGTTGGAACTAATATAGCGTTATCAAAATAAACTACAATTTAGCTTCCACAAAAGTAGTTAGCGCAAGATTATTTTTCATGCCTTAAATCAAGGGACCGACGGCTTTACTTCCCCTCCGAAGGAAGGCATACTGAGGGATTTTGAAAGCTCTTAAAAAATCCGACGGCTACGGCCGGGTTAGTACCCGCGATCTTGGGCATTGGTATTAGGTCTTGTGTGCATATGGAATTTGTCTAATAACTATGTCACTGCTTGCTACGGTTTGTGAGTGGTTATCGAGTCGGAATACCAACCCCAAGCTCGCAGGTTAGCTCCAGGCAATGGTAAGTGATTTTTGAAAGACGACAAAAATCACGACATTCATGTCATACGTTATTGGCATGTTAAATAACCCATTTGAATTCAGTAGGCCGTGTTCATAATGGCAAAATTAACCTCGGGATTTTCCGCCAAAGCAAAGTTCCTCCTTTTTCTACTAGAAAGCGCTATAGTGTCATGGAGCTTAGATATCTAACCTCCTTGACATTCATAGCGTTGCAAGGAACGACAAAATTGGACATACAAGCTGCCCTCTGGGCGATAAATAACAAAGCTCGCACCAGGCATCATATAATTATTATTATTATTATTATTATTATTATTATTATTATTATTATTATTGTTATCGGTTTATACAGTACTGTGACCGTTTGACGAACGTCCTACGACCACACAAGTGCGCATCCGAACAACAGTCGAGCACAATGACTCAGAAACATCTCGGGGTTAACAGTGAGCATTCTACAAAGATGTAGGATAAAGAAACAAGATGTTCAGTAAAGAACATTTAGCCTACTTTCTCCTAAATGCATGGGTATTGTTATAACTCTTTGCCCTTTTCAAGGAGTATGATTGAATGTTGCTTGTAGTAGCTTGTTGAAATACAACGTGCTATAGGGATATTAAACATGAATATGAGGTGCCCTTTGCTAGTGCTACCTCTGTACCAAATTTCGTTCAATTCGGTTTCACCGTGTTTGAATTGATAGGGGGAATCGATTTACACACATACTTGGCCACCATCTGCAAACTATTGGGCTGATGTTCTTGCAGTTTGGTCAGAATATGTTTCCCACATAAAGATACGATGTTGCAAAATTTGGTAGAGACTAGATTATTAGGTTGGTCGTAGTTACATTTTAGCTTTTAACATTTGGGTGGCCGCGATTACGTTTCCGTCAAGATAGCGGTGATATAGAACATGACACTGAGGTGCCCTTTGCTAGTGCTACCTTTGTACCAAATTTCGTTCATTCGGTTCCACCGTGTTCGAAATAATAGGGGGAAACAATTTTGACATAAAGATGGCCGCCATCCGCAAACTATTAGGCTAATGAGCTATTAGATTGGTCAAAGGATGCTCCCTCCGTAAGGTATGTTGTTGCAAAGTTTGGTAGAGATCGGATGGTTACGTTAGTCGTAATTTGATTTAAGCTTTAAACATTCGTGTGGCCGCCATTACGTTTCTGTCAATATGGCGACGATATTAATCATGACACTGTGATGCCCTTTACTAGTGCTATCTCTGTACCAAATTTCGTTCTATTCGGTTTCACCGTGTTTGAATTAATAGGGGGAATCGATTCTGACACAAAGATGGCCGCCACCCGCAAAATAATTAGGCGCATGACCTATTAGATTGGTCAAAGGATGCTCCCGCCATAAAGGTATGTAGTTGCAAAATTTGATAGAGATCGGATGATTAGGTTAATCGTAATTTGATTTAAGCTTTGAACATTCGTGTGGCCGCCATTACTTTTCAGTCAAGATGGCGGCGATATAAAAGATGACACTGAGGTGCCTTTTGTTAGTACTACCTCTGTACCAAATTTCGTTCCATTCGGTTGCACCGTGTTCGAATTAATAGGGGGAATCGATTTTCACACAAAGATGGCCGCCATCCGCAAACTATTACGCTGATGACCTATTAGATTGGTCAAAGGATGCTCCCTCCATAAAGGTATGTAGTTGCAAAATTTGGAAGAGATTGGATGATTAGGTTAATCGTAATTCGATTTAAGCTTTGAACATTCGTGTGGCCGCCATTATGTTTCAGTCAAGACGGCGGCGATATAAAACATGACACTGAGGTGCCCTTTGCTAGTGCTACCTCTATACCAAATTTCGTTCCATTCGGTTCCACCGTGTTCGAATTAATAGGGGAATCAATTTTGACATAAATATGGCCGCCATCCGCAAACTATTAGGCTAATAACCTATTAGATTGGTCAAAGGATGCTCCCTCCATAAAGGTATGTTGTTGCAAAGTTTGGTAGAGATCGGATGGTTATGTTAGTCGTAATTTAACTTAAGCATTGAACATTTGTGTGGCCGCCATTACGTTTCTGTCAATATGGCGGCGATATAAAACATGACACTGACATGCCCTTTGCTAGTGCTACCTCTGTACCAAATTTCGTTCCATTTGGTTTCACCGTGTTTGAATTAGTAGGGGGAATTGATTTTCACCCAAAGATGGCCGCCATCCGCAAACTATTAAGCTAATGACCTATTCATTTGGTCAAAGGATACTTCCTCTAAAAGGGTATGTTGTTGCAAAATTTGGTAGAGATCGGATGATTAGGTTAATCGTAATTTGATTTAAGCTTTGAACATTTGTGTGGCCGCCATTACGTTTCCGTCAAGATGGCGGCGATATAAAACATGACACTGAGGTGCCTTTTGTTAGTACTACCTCTGTACCAAATTTCGTTCCACTCGGTTGCACCGTGTTCGAATTAATAGGGGGAATCGATTTTCACACAAAGATGGCCGCCATCCGCAAACTATTACGCTGATGACCTATTAGATTGGTCAAAGGATGCTCCCTCCATAAAGGTATGTTGTTGCAAAATTTGGTAGAGATCGGATGATTAGGTTAATCGTAATTTGATTTAAGCTTTGAATATTTGTGTGGCCACCATTACGTTTCCGTCAAGATGGCGGCGATATAAAACATGACACAGAGGTGCCTTTTGTTAGTACTACCTCTGTACCAAATTTCGTTCCATTTGGTTGCACCGTGTTCGAAATAATAGGTGGAATCGATTTTCACACAAAGATGGCCGCCTTCCGCAAACTATTACGCTGATGACCTATTGGTTTGGTCATAGGATGCTTCCCCCATAAAGGTATGTTGTTGAAAACTTTGGTAGAGATCGGATGATTAGGTTAGTCGTAATTTGATTTAAGCTTTGAACATTTGTGTGGCCGCCATTACGTTTCCGTCAAGATGGCGGCGATATAAAACATGACACTGAGGTGCCTTTTGTTAGTACTACCTCTGTACCAAATTTCGTTCCATTCGGTTGCACCGTGTTCGAATTAATAGGGGGAATCGATTTTCACACAAAGATGGCCGCCATCCGCAAACTATTACGCTGATGACCTATTGGTTTGGTCAAAGGATGCTCCCCCATAAAGGTATGTTGTGGCAAAATTTGGTAGAGATCAGATGATTAGGTTAGTCGTAATTTGATTTAAGCTTTGAACATTTGTGTGGCCGCCATTACGTTTCCCTCAAGATGGCGGCGATATAAAACATGACACTGAGGTGACATTTGCTAGTGCTACCTTTGTACCAAATTTCGTTCAATTCGCATTCACCGTGTTCGAATTGATAGGGGGGGACAGACATTCAGAGTACACACACTCACACACACACAGACACACACACACACACTTACACAGACTCACACACACACATACACACAAACAGACAGACACACTTTTTTCGCCCTGTGTTGATCTCATAAGTCTACTTTCATTTTTTGCAAAAATCGAAAGTAGGCTAAAAGAAAAGCTCTGCTGTTCCCCAGATGCACACTACAGCAAGGATGAAGGCATATTTCAAGAATCATGAATGACCACAGTATCAGTTAAGATAAAATTTGCATCAATTTAATTGATCCATTCAACCATCCTAATCTTTACAAGGGCATCCTTAGGGAGAACACTAAAACACCACCTGGAAAAAATAACATCCTGCTCTCCCCCTGGGATCCTATACTATTTAATCGCAGGTGTTGAATAACGTTCAACAAAAAAAATACAACGAAAACGTCAACTTTTAAACATTTCATTGTGTTAGAATACCCATGAAATTAATAGTCCATCATGGTATTCTATTATATTATAAACGATATCTACAGTATTCAAGTTGTGTAGATCACTGATCGTCCTATCACAATTGAATAAAATTTTATTTCTGAAGTTCTACACATTTCCATATTTCCAAAATCATGGATAATCCTATGGGATATTCTCTTCCATGAAACGAGAAGAAATTCCAAAACATACTAGAATTGTTAATTATACAACTTGATGCAAGTCAGATCAAGTCGAACAAAGATGGAAACGTAATACCATTTATATTTCATTATTCCCACACAAGGAATATTCATATTAGAAATTATAAATTATGGATCTGTGATTTATCCTCGGTAATAAAATAAATTATGGGATTAATTATTAAGTGATATTAATTGCAACTCAACCTTATTATTCCAACCAATTTCAAACACTTATGGATTATTCGTAGCTATTTCAAGATTATCATCGGAACATGAGGCCGCATTTTAAATGCCCCATTTCTTTATGCACTTTATCAATTTAGTTTATTCCTTGATATCACAATTTGGCAAAATTATTAGGCATTTTAATCTATCTGCAGGTTTATATAATTCAACCAGAAAATATGTAATTATGGTTAGAGCAAATTAAAGTAGAATCTAGAATTCCATTGGTGACAAGATCTAGATAGCGGCGTGGGGCTGCAACAGCGGCACCGCCCTTCTTTTGAGTAATATGAGGCAACATCCTCCAAATTCCAACATTTCATTATATTCAACAACTATAATTCTTTTACATATTATTTTCACATATTAACTTCCATCCAGTCATATTTACTGTATGTAATGGATTATCATAATTATTAATGGGACAAATGCCTCCGCGCATTCCCAATTCAACTCATCACCCTATCAGATTTATCATATGAATGTTATAAGTAACTGTCTCTAATTAACCTGTTCAATTATCCGCTTGTCACCATAACAAAAATCCTCCTAATTGATGCTCTAATAACAAAACTACGTTACGATTGCTTTATCAATCCAATGTGCATTAATTCATGTTAATTTCTCATATTTGCTTTGAAGAAACATCACCTAAATAATCCAAACTCATTCATTTATTATTATTATTAATATGAAATTCTCATGGATAATTGAAAATGAAAATGAAAATCCACAGCCTGCTTCCAGTCTCCGACCGGGTCAGGAATGGAATGAATGAAGCCCCTATCTAGCGGCGAGGATATGAACTGTGCCGGCTGCCGAGGCCTGACGCACTCCTCTGGGGCAATGAGTAAATGAATGACGGATGAAATGAAATGATAGTGGAGAGTGTTGCTGGAATGAACCTCATGGATAATTACCATGTTCTATTTTAATAAGATCAATTAAATTGTTATGAATATGCCTCCTTACTTCCCCATGTAAATTCTCATACATGATCATTCCGCATTATCATTTTAAAGAAAATCCTTAACCACCAGAAAAATCGAATCATTTTACGATAAATGACAATCAGAACTCATCCAAGACGAATTGCATCTAAATGATCAAGAACTACATTTAAATAAACAAATTACCAATAAACTATCTCAAAACGATCGCTAAAATAACAATGTGCCATAAAAATATGCACGGAACTGTACAACAAAAATCAGGATGAAACTCCTGTCTAATTAGAACAGCCGGATGCCTTCCGAAAATATACTCATTCTACGATATGCCCACCGTGGATATGCTATCTCAAAAGAAATAAAATAAAATTCGAAGAGTGGACAACATCAAAAAGACCCATGCTTATGTCCCAATATAATGCAGAAAATAAAGATCTATGGCGTGTAAAACGATTCCTACATGGTTGAATGGTATAGTCTATGGTCTGATATTCACCGGTACTAGATATTAAGAATAGAATAAGGGGCTCACGTCCATTTCAGATGTTCTTGAAGAAGGTCCAAGTTCCTGCGGAATGCCCTTAGTCTGAGCATAAAATTCCACGCGATCCTCCGCACACGGAAATGTGTACGGCTCGACTTCTTTGCTCCACTGGTTCAAGTCCCAAGTATCAAGACGTCAGCATCCATCGTACGCCCCATTCATATTTAACGCACCATAATACTGGCTCGATTCATGGTAGATTTCAAAAGTTCATACCGGCGTCTCGCTACCATGACATCCTGATCGGATTGTCTTAACACCATAGCTTCTGCTATGAAAAAGCACGTGTCTAATACTGTCACTGATTTTACGACAATCACCCGGTGTTTTAACGTCCCGAAATACTCCGAATAGTCACAGTAATGTTCCCGGTTACTTGATTGTAATCCTTCTGTAGTTATCGCAGTACGCTTACACACCTGTTTAGCCTTAATTCCCAGTCTATTGCTAGCCAGAAATCTACCCTGGTATGAGGTATTATATTCTCATAACTCAAGTAAGGAGTTATTTCCAGCCCATATGCCTTAATATGCTGTAAGCTCGGGCCATACCCAACACAACCTTGCATTTACAAAAGCTAGTCCCATCTAGTAAAACTATCCTGAGCACATTTGAACAATGCCTCGTTTGTAGGCTAATTTTGGCTTCCAGGTCAGGTACTAGTAACTTGAGATTGATTACGCCGCCCGCTTATGCACGGATTAACTGCACAAACACGACTGTCCCTGTCATAACAGCTGCCTGCTCGACCCTGCAGACTGGCAGGTGTTAACATACATACGCGCATCGCAGTCCGCGCATCTCATCAGCTTGCAACCAGCGGCAGTGAAACTCAACTCAGTCAGGCGCTCGCTTCAAATTCAAAATATAGCCGCGACAAAAAACAACATCTCCAAACCTGCAACTGCCGCTCTTTCACACGGTTACAGTACATATAACACATTGCTGTTACATTACAACATAACTCTACGGGCTTCAGTGAAACAAAGTAGAGTTACTGAAATAGCAACTTCTAAACTGTAATTTCGCTACCCATGAACTTCCGAACGATTCTGGTTGTTGATAGAACTACTGCCTTCTGCATTAGTTTGTACAGCTGAGTATCCAGATCCAGTTCTTTAAGGCCTTGGAGCAGGATACTTGGGATCATTCCCGTACTTGAGACAATGATAGGTATGGTCTTTACCCGCTCTACATGACATTGTCTCTTGATAGGGTCGACCAACTCGCTGTATTTGCTGATCTTTAATATCTTTTTTGACTGGAGATTCTTGTTGTTAGGAATCGCAACATCAATCAAGGTAGTTAGCTTAGTTTTTTTGTTGACAACCACCAGATCCGGCCTGTTGTGTGATACCGATTGATCAGTCAAAATAGTTCGGTCCCAATACAGCTTGTGTTCATTGTTTTCAAGAACACACTCAGGCTGATATTGGTGGTACGGAGCTTTCTTTCCTTTTAGAAGCTGAAACTTATCAGCCAACTCCTGATGCAAGATTTTAGCAACTGTATCATGCCTTTGTATGTGCTCCGTCGCCAGGAAATATCTACATGCAGGTGTAATATGCTGTTTAGTTTCTGACTGTTGACAGCCGTAGCGGCACTTATCATCTGGTACAGCGGGATCTTTTACAATGAATTTGAGGTAGTTCCTTGTAGGGATGACTTGGTCTTGAATTGCAAGCATAAAGCCTTCAGTTTCTGGAAAGATCTGTCCAGAAGTGAGCCAGTAGTTTGACGCAGTTATATCAACATTTGCTTGACACACCTCATGTGGATGTCTTCCGTGCAAAGGTTTTGCTTTCCATGCTTCCATCTTCTGAAGGTCAGTATGAAGGTGGTGTTGAATCTCTTGTTGACACAAGACCAGTGGTGTTGATCTGTCCGCCTCACTGATGGCTTTGTGAAGTACAGATGACCTCGCTTCTGCGTAGAAGTACTCCCTAGGGCTGTCTATCTGTCGTTTCATCTGGTTATCAATGTCAACGAATCCACGTCCACCTAGGCTTCTGGATAGAGTCAATCGCTCTATTGAAGATCGTGGGTGGTGTTTCCTTCCTTTTGTGAGCATCGTTCTCATTTCTCGCTCAAGACCTTCGATGTCCGTTTTACACCATTTGATTATGCCAAAGGAGTAGCTCAGCACAGGTACAGCATACGTGTTAACAGCTTTCACTAGGTTTTTGCTGTTCAAGTGCGTTTTTATGATTTGTTTTAATCTGTTGACAAATTCACAGGACAGATCTTTCTTTATTGGCAAATTGTCAATATGCTTAGCTTGGTTTACTCCTAAGTACTTGTAGGTGTCTTCTGCCAACATAGCTTTAATATGCTGTCCATCTTCCAGCTCATACCCGGACTTCTGTACTCTTCCTCTCACCACCTTCAGTGTCCGACACTTGTCCAAACCAAACTCAATTTGTATGTCTCGTGAGAATGTCTCAACTATTCTCAGCAAGTTTTCCTGATGCGACTCTGTTTGGGCATAGAGTTTAAGGTCGTCCATGTATAGCAGATGATTTAGCCGAGTACCAACTCTCTTTCCAATCTTGATAGAAAAGCCGTAGTGAGTAGAGTTAAGCTGGGTATATAAAGGATCCATTGCCAGGACAAACCATAAGGGGCTAAGGGAGTCTCCTTGGAAGATGCCTCTCCGAATCAATATCTCATCTGTTCGTAAGTCTCCGCGTACTGGGACACAGTCTAGTTTGCCATGCTGACATAGCCCTTTCCATGAAACTGACAAATACCTCATTGATCCTATGCAATCGCAACACTGCTACTAGCCTGTCATGGGGCAAAGAATCAAAGGCCTTCTTATAATCGATGTACGCCATTTGAAGGTTTAGGTGATTTAAGTGTGCCTGGCCACACACAACTGAGTCAATTATACGTTGTTCTTTGCACCTTTTTGAACCCTTTTTACAACCTTCCTGTTGCACGGCAATTATGTTGTTTCTTTCACAGTGTGCATATATCCTGTTAGCCAGGCATGATGTAATGATCTTATACAACGTGGGCAGACATGTGATGGGACGATATTTTGTAGGATCCCGTGTATTCTGAAGATCTTTTGGAAGCAGATATGTGATGCCACGTGTGACGAGTTCGGGCAAGCTATCAGGAAGAAGGATGGCATCATTAATGTACTCACCTAGTCGATCGTGGATGCTCCAGAACTTCTTATACCAAAAATTCTGAATCTGGTCAGGGCTAGGGGCTTTCCAATTCACTAAGTTGTTGATAACTTCCTTAATATCATGTGTGCTGAATTTCTCGTGCTGCATTTGCCCAAATCGTTGGCAAGCTTGCTGTTCTTCTCTTGCCCAAATTGATTGAGTGTCATGATTAGATGGTGTAGACAGTTGTTTGCCCCAAAATTCTTGAATTTCTTCTTTAGTCGGATAGTTTTTCTCCGTAGAAACCAGAGTCTGATAGAATCTTCTCTTTGAGTTGGCAAAGGAAGTTATCTTTCTTCCTCTTCATACACTCCCTATACTTTGCAAGTCTGGCGGATAAAACGGACAGCCTTTGTTTCAAGGTTTCTAAGCACTCATCAGGTGTTGAATTCGGTACATCTTGCTTTGTGTGGTCTGTGTTTTGTCTCATTATATGCTCAGCTTTCCTCAGTACTTTTCTTGTTCTTGTACCACGAACATATTGTGTCATTCTTGCAATATCTGCCCTGAGCTGTTCAATGCTTCCAACAAGTATTCTTTCCCAGTTTGTCATCGATGGCATTTGCTTTTTCCGTTCATGTTGTCCAATACCCACAGCTCTCACAACAGTTACTGCACCACAGTAAATAATAGTGTGGAGGGATTCCAGATTTGCAGATGCTTCAACATGTTCCGGCAAAACATCCCGATTCATGATACTCAGTATCTTTGTCAGCCTTCTTGAACCATTGACTTTCGGTATTTTCGGCCTGCAATTTTCATCAGTTCCATAAAACTCTATGACTGTAGTCATCATTTCATTCTTCAACTTTCAAATTTGGTGATGATCGATAATTTGCATTGGAACTAGATCTACTTCTTGAGAGTTATGGCTTTCAACATGTGCCGACTCCAGTTCTTCAGGAAAACTGTTCTGAGTATCACCATTCACACCTTCCTTCTCACGCCGTACCTCTTCTTTAACGGTGTTCATTTTGGCTTCAGGGATAAGATTGTTCTGGAGAATAGCTCTGTATTGATCATATACTCTCTGTTCAGGTACAGTTATTTCAGGATAATGCAACCGAAATTCAGAATGTAAGCGTTGCCTATAACCAACTGAATTCTGCCCGAAGTCAGTAACCCTAAAATAAGTGCGTATTTTTCTTCTGCGCGAATGGGTCTCCTAGGACCTCGCGGAATCAACACTTCTTGGCCTTGATGTTTGCCCAATAACTCTTCATGCGCAACGATTGAGCTAGTCTTCGTTGCTGCGACCAGACGTGTCTGATAGATCTTCTCTCTTCTGCCTCAAAACCCCGTGTATTAGAAATTTTCCTAATTTCCTCTCGATCCTTGAGATTGGGAAAACCTAATTCAACCAAGTCATTTTCCGCCTGTTTGTACCAATTGTACTTTGTTGCCTTTTTCTGCAGAAACGTATAGATTTTATTTGTTAACCTAGTTGGGTCCATTCTGTCCAAATGTCCCATGAATTGGATCCTTCTCATACGGATTGTGTCTGTGATTTTAGTAATTTTTAAATAGATGTCAGCATTAGGTTTCGGAAGGTGAATTCCATCTTTAATACTTGGTCCCAAAATTTTTCGCATGATTTTGCGTTCCTTAATCTCCAATTGATTTCTCAGTGTTTTATGTTGTAGATTAAGTGTCTCGGCTGCATAAAGGGCTGCAGGCAAGACTACTGTTTTATAATGTTGAATTTTACAATTCCAAGAGAGGCATTTTTTGTTATAAACTTGTTTTGTCAAATGGAAAGCAGTTTCCATTTTCTGTAGTCTTGCTTCTAGCTTTTCTTTCGTTGCCAGTTTCATTGATCCATTCACCTAAATACTTGAAGTCTTTCACTCGGGAGACCTGACAATTTCCGATGCGGAGTGTATTCGGAGCAGTTTTAATATCCGTCATAAATTTTGTTTTGTCAAAAGAAATCCGTAAGCCGATTTTTGCTGCTTGTTCTTGGAGTAATTCAAGTTGTTTCTGGGCATCAGAAATGCTTGGAGCAATTAACGCCATGTCATCCGCAAATGCCAAACAGTCTACTGTTATCCCTTTGAATTTTGGTCCTAGTCTATGGGATGGTGCACCAGCTCGTCTCCATTCTCGGACAACTTTTTCGAGCACACAATTAAACAACGATGGAGATAATCCATCTCTTTGACGCACCCCTGTATCAATTGAAAATTCTGCGCTCAGTCCTCCCATAAATTTAACCTTTGAACTTGTATTCAAGAGGGTATCTTTGATGATTGATGTGGTCTTGCGATCTAATCCAAATTCTGAGAGTACAGCAACAAGGGATTCACGGTCAATGCTGTCATAGGCCTTTGCAAAGTCAACAAAATTAATGACTTAATTTTTGTTTGACATTTTACGGAAGTAAGATATTGAGTTTTTCAAATTGATAATTTGCTCTGTACACGATCGGCCTTTCCGGAACCCACCTTGGTATTCACCAATCTGCGGATCCAGTTGAAGATAGGCACGAGTCAAAAGGGCTTTGGACAAAATTTTGTAAGTTACCGAGAGTAATGAGATCCCTCGGTAATTGCTTGGGTTCGTTTTGCTACCTTTTTTGTATACTGGATGGATGATCGCCATCTTCCAATCTGGAGGAACTTTTTCTGTTTGCCCGATTTCATCAATAATTTCTTTGAATTTGATGATGAGGTTATCACCTACCTAAGTGCGTATTATGGTTCCATTCATGACACTTGTCCATTTAATACGCTGTCGTGGCAGTCCTGCCTGGGTGAGCACAGGTTGAGTTACCTGTGCAGCACCTTCAGCAGGTGAAGTACTAGATAATGATTCACTTCGCTGCTCAGGCTCATCCTGCAAACGCTTGTCGGCTGTAGTGATTTCGGGATCTTGCCCGGTAGGGGCCCACCTTTTCAGCCCTCTACCACCGGCAGCTCACATGCTGTTACGTCCAGCACCGGCTCCGGACGTGCCCTGGCGCTCCCCAGCCAGCGGCATTTCATCCGAGGCATTCGTTAATTTCTCCATCATGCATTAGATGGGTTTGCTTTTTATACCTATTGCCAGGTTTTTGTTATCAGCCGTCCCTAACATGGGATACAGACGCTGTTGGCAGCCGGATCAGACGCTACCATTGTAGGTTTAATTTTGGAGTTTTCCATCTCCTAGGCAAGTTGCCTTCACTACAGCTTAGGAGTCCTGCCTACCCCCATTTAGTATATCTCGTCATATCTGGTTAGCACATACCTTGTCATTGCAGATTTCTCACAACTCACATTAAATATACGGTATAATTATCTAGCAGGGATATTGCTTATATTACAACAGTGGACGTCATTTAAGTGCAAATGACCTGCAGAGAAGGAATACATACAAGAATATATGTAGTGTACCCGTTACAATAACGGAGAATGAATGGTCATGATCCAGCGTAGCTCAGCGAGTCGGGGGTGTTCCGTTCATCCCACCGCATGACACATACATTCGGATAATGAGCAGTAAGGTTAGCAACTCTACACAAAACAATCCACAATTTACTGAAAATATTGATTTTAATTACTTCAGGCACCCTCAACAGAGTACAACAAATAAACAAAGTAACAACAAATAATTGATTCATTCAAAAATGTTACTTACATTAATCCATTCCCTTTACAACATAACCTTGCTTAAATCATAAGACCCTTTCGGTCTATCTCTACCAACATTCTATGTTTCATGAGTTATAAAAGTGAGTCTACACTTTACGATATTTATGATTTATTGTCCGAAGCCTGCACAGCATGTACCTTTATCATTACGTCCCCTTTATTGGGTATTTTATTTCAGAGTATTATTCTTATAATATTTTACCATGATTCAACCTATGATTCGAGTTTATCGCTCTATATTCAATTCAATTCAAACTCTGTCAGGCTTCGACAATGTTATTACAACACATACTTTATTTACACAAAATCTTTCTGTCGGTGGTGAACTTCAAATCTCATCTTCACTCAAAACACATGCTAAATTTTTGTTACACTATGCACCAATTTCGCATGACTCTCATGGCTCACACTCCCATATAATCCTATAGTCATACATTTCAGTACCCGTTCGTTCTGAGATATAAGGCAAGAACCAAAGTTTGTACATTACCGTACACACATTATTATTATTATTATTATTATTATTATTATTATGCTCAAAATGCATATAATTCTTTGAATTTTTTGCAGGAAAGATTAGTTTTGGTTTCAATAACCCAAATATGTACATTTTAATATCATAATTTGATTCATTAATTATTTTTACTTTTGTCATTTTAATGGCTAGTCGCTTGAGACCCTTGAGATCCCTCCACGCTGCACACAAAAAATCCATTCATTCATTCATAGCCTGACCCAGTGGGGTGATCAAACCCTCCCCACACCTCTGGTATGTTCTGGCTAATTTATGAGCCACCAATTTTGTTAATTATTCAGACCTTTATTTATCACATTGCGTCTTGCTTTCACTGGAAATCCAAGGATATTTATTTCCCTACTTATTTTTGCAACTTTATTTGCTTATATTCATTTGATTAATATTTCTTACAGTCGTTTAGTTCGTGCGTTGCTTGTTCGGTGATAATGACGATTTACCGTCGGTTATTTAACCTTTTGGTCAATTACCTTCCCATAACATGCTGCTGTGGTAATAAAATAAAAACAGTACGTACCAGACGCCATGCTGGTCGTCTGTTTAATGTCTTGGTCACTCGAACTAGAGACTGTTTCACCCCAGCTTCGAATACCGACATAACAGTAGCATCCACTCAGCTATTAATATATTCAAGGGCTAATTTGCGTGGTCATAAACAAGAATGCTTAAGGGATTCATGCGTCCTTATAAACATACATACGAGACTGCTACGTGAAGCTGGGATTACCTCTTACGCTTCCAACCGTCATCATCTCGTTAAGCGTCTTACTTATGCGCTATCGTCGAACTGATGATCCATCGCTTCCTTGACATCAATATGAAGTTGCGACATTACATCTATCTCCCGAACAATCCACACTGATGACTCCTTTGAACTCATTCCTAACTTGAGTTTACATTTACTCTTAGCCTCATTACGGCTACAACATTTATTACTTGGATTGCGTTTCGATATAATTATTCCTTCCGGAATAATCATATCTACTCCGTCCGTCGTTCGTTGCCTCCTTTATTACTTATTCATTATCCCTTTGGTCTTCCTAGCTCATGTTTTCCCTGGGGCCGATAACCTAGATGTTAGGCCCCTTAGAACAACAATTATCATCATCATCATCATCATCATCATCATATTTTCCATATACTGACATCGTATACCCCCATTGAGGTTAGTATAACAATTAAACATTTCAACATTTTAGTGTACTGACCCACTGTGGTCAATTTAAACAGCATTAAGCATTTCAACATTTCAGTGTACGGACCCACCGTGGTCAATTTAACATTTTAAACATTTTATTATGGACTTCCAACCCTGTATTTATTTAATCTTTCCTGGTGCACTTTATCATTCTTCTTCTTCTTCTTCTACCTTATCCGATACGGACGTTGGCTACCACCATGGCTAACACCTTCTTATCCTGTGCAATCCTGAAGAGTTCCGTGGAAGACAGCCCAAAACCACGTTTTTAAATTATCCATCCATCATTCATTTACTTTAATTGACGTTAAATTAATTATCATTTGGTTCCCCCTTCAACTACATATTATTTATTTAATTACGGGCTCCTCATTTTAACGGATATCATAGTTAGCCTTCCCAAGTTGTCCTGACCATCCAATCATGGTTATAACAACACATTCACATGGTACATTTCAAATTAGTATGGTGCATAGTCTAACATTAATAATGAAATATCATTACTTACCCCGTTTCGTCCAGCGGTTTATCCATAGTTGGTGTTTCATCTACCAGATATTTTAGTAACTCTTCTCGCCACTGCGAGTGATACTAGTAACACATGGCATTTCACCTTTTACTTATATATTTTCACACATGATATAAGACATATAAAACACTAACACTTCCAATTTATACTGTGGATATATAAAAGAACACGTTATTTAACACTTTACATACGTTATATTTACAATCTCTTGCTACTCGATCTTCTCGGTAACAATACCTGATCGCATCTCAGATCTCGCGGGTGAAGCTACCTTCCCAGCCTCCCTGGCGAATCCTAATGTCCTCGATCCCTTTAAATATCTTTCAATTTGTTCCGGCCTGCCTCTCTTCTTAGCTGGTGAAATCCTCTTTGATTTATCCCTTACGGATATATTATGTGTCTTTGTTCCTAGCGTACGGAGCTTAACCCTTCGTTTCCACTGATTGGTTTGTGTCTATAGCGGCCGTGGCTTCCAATTATTCCTTTTATTTACGCACTTTGCTGCGAACCATTTGTGTGCTTAAGTAGGCCTTTTTTTAAGGTCCATAAACTCCTATCGTTTATTGTTCTTTGCTCGCGTTCGTAGTGTTTCTACACTTGGTTTGAACCTAAGTTCCTTTTATATTTGACGTAAAGTTCTCAGTCTGTAGCTTCGTTCTCAATATTATTTCAAGCTAACGCGGCCTCACTCAGACCCGAATGGCTGACTGTCTTTCAATGCGGTTCTCCAATAGAGCTCCTAAAATAACTTTACTATTTCGCAGCATGGTCCTGTCACAGGATCCATGAAATAACTAAGTTGGTTTCGAACCAACAGATTCTCCATCAGAGTCTTCACGATGACTTTATGTAGCGTAACTGGCTTCTTTCAAGATGTATTCGAACTCTGTAACTCAAACCGACGTTCTGTAGTATAACTGCGAATCAGCGTGATGATACGTCGTGTAACGTGCCTTCACCGATGCGTACCAGATAACTATAACGTGCTTCTTTCAGGCTCGGCAGATGACTGACTTTAACTTGGCTCTCAGGCCCTTTTATCTAATTTTCTTAAGAATATTGTTCCTTAATTGCCTCCGGAGCCTAATTTTTGATTTCCTGCTCCAATCTTCTTTTAAAAATTACCTACAAGTAGTGAATGCTTTAAATGTATGTGAGACGTTATGCGGATTTTAATTCGTTCATTTATTTATTTTTAATTAATTAATTAAGTTCTCATCCCTCTTGCAGGGCCTAACTATTTACTTGATTTAGTCCGCCGATCACGGCGCGCACTCATGATTACGTCATCTGTGGTCAACACTTTTTATATATGCACATATTACGACGTTTAAATACTCTGGAAATTCGCATTCTATTTTTGATTAATCAATCTGATTGTACATTTTAATTTCACTGACTTGATTAAAAGTTATTCGCTCTTATTCGATTGTAAAGCGAGGTTATTTCCCTTCGCCCACGTTAACATTTAAGCTGAATTGTATTACTACAGTTCTTCCCCTCTGGGTAATAATCGTAAACAGAGAAATAGTTCCCCCATTATTTCTGACTTAAATGACTCCATAAAGCTGTATCAAACAGTTTGCGTGCACTGGTCACTTCATGTCTTTAATAGTCAACAAATGCCTTCTTCTAGCACATATTAATTGGTGTGTAGATCTGGTATGTCTCTATAACTTGACGTTAATTAGTATTTATTTTTCCAGTATTTTTAAACTAACCATCTGCTTCCTTGTCAAGCTTTGTTTCAAGACAGAGTTCACAGAATCTTTTCTTCATTTTAATATGAATTTACTGTATTTTTCCAAATGATCGCGTGTTCGAATCTTGTACCAATCCTCGATTGGGTACAGTAGCAAATACGTGTAACCTAATTTTCTAGGTTTGGCAGATGTACACTTCATCATTCGTAATATTAACACGAAAACAGTCCGATTACCTCCACAAATTATATGAAGTATGTAATAAATGGGCTTGAAACATCCCAAATACACACAACCCTTTTCGAGAAGGCATTTGGGGTTATAAGGCACTGTAACTAACGATGTAGCAACCACGACATGAAGGTAAACGAACATATTGCAGTTGTATTTTCATGATTATGACGTTGATATATCCACAAGCATTATAACTCACACTTGTTTTCGATGAGAGTCCTTAAAAATCACCATAGAAATCGTAAACTAACCATATAAACGTGTAAAACTTACATAAAAAGC
This sequence comes from Meconema thalassinum, assembly GCA_946902985.2. NCBI lineage: Eukaryota > Metazoa > Arthropoda > Insecta > Orthoptera > Tettigoniidae > Meconema > Meconema thalassinum. Next base: position 183,754,139 of record OX336395.1, read on the forward strand.
GAAAATGCAAGGAGCTCAACTCAAAGACGATACAGCATGCTACCACCGGCATTATTATTATTATTATTATTATTATTATTATTATTATTATTATTATTATTATTATTATTATTATTATAGTATTTTATTTTCTTATTCTAATCCAAAGATTGATATATTGATATTATTAGCCAACTACTGGCTACACTGCGTTCTGCTGCACGGCTAATGGAAAAACGTGGCTAGTATAAATTCTTGTAAACTGCGATACACTTTCTATAGGGTAAAACTGTGTAGTTCAAATCTTCAGAAGTGTTCATCGACGAGACAAATTTATGAAAATAAACACAAGCTTCACTATGGTCAACAAATATTAATGAAACATAAAAGGTATTGGTTCAGTACGATAGCAACAGAGCCGACACAAGCATACAATTTAACATCATACTAACTAGAGGCCTATTTCTACAATTACATATGTTGAAGTTATGCAATTCATGAACATAATTACTTCTACCGGAGCATTCCATTTTCAAGATATAATTTTGCGCAATTGACCTCATTGCTTTAATGGCGTATGTCTGCATCACTGGTGAAGTATTGAAATATTGTAAATATTTCCATCGCTACTGTTGGATTCCAACAACAGGCTTCGTTTTATTCACAACTGTTGCTACCGAACTGAACCAATACCTTTTATGTTTCAATAAAATCTGTTGACCACAGTGAAGCGTGTGTTTATTTTCATAAATTTGTCTCGTCGATGAACACTTCTGAAGATTTGAAATACACAGTTTTACCCTATTGAAAGTGTGTCCCTGTTAATAAGACTTTATTCTAGCCACGTTTTTCCACTAGCAGTGATCTGCAAGACATTCAGGCATTTTAGAGTTTTAATATGTGTTTCAAATTTGTTTCAAATGGTTATTTTATTCATATTTTCATACATCATTTTGTGTTGATTTAGGCGTTTAATTTCTCGTCCTTCCTTATGGTGCACCATATAAGGTTTAATGACAAGGGACTTTTTAGTGTTAGGCTATACATTTATCTTCTGTCTTTGACATTTATTAATTCACTAGCAGAAGTACCCGCTCTTCGAACGGTCTTCGGTATTAATAACCAGACGTTATCAATATTGAGCTACTGTTGCAATGGTTAGGGGCTTGTTATTCCTTCATACGTTTATCAGAGCGAAGTTAGTTCTCTGAGAATATCACAGACACTGTTAAATTAAGGGCCTTAGAATGTGGTTTTCGGAGACTCTTTATAGACTTCCGAATGTTGTGTCTGACATTGAGAAGCACAACATATGCTTTGGTCGTCCTTCTAGGATAATTTTTATATTTCGCCTAAAGTTTTTTTCCTATACCAACCCTTCTATGAGAAGTACGGTGAAGAGTTTTATAAATGATTGGTGTATTGACTCCCAAAGGTACCTAATTTTACGATGCTCCAAACATTCGAACACGAGCTATGAGCGTACATAAAGATACACAGAAAGTATGCCTTACTTCGGAGGGGAAGTAAAGCCGGCGGTCCCAAGGCATAGATTTATGGCATGTAATAGAACCTTCCACTAACTACAATTGTGTGACGCTAAATGTGTTGGTTATATTTGATTAACGCTCTATTAGTTCCAAAGTTTGCCACCAGGTGCCGGTTGAGGTGGCATCTAGTAGCCAAGTCACAGCTAGGTGTCGTTGACGGTAGCATTTGGTAGCCAAAGTAGGAACTACTGGAAATTGATCGTCTGCAGTGCTTACCTAAAATACAGATAACACACACTAATACAGCCATCACAATTAACACCGGTAATCAGACAGATTCTACACACACTCAAAGTACACGAGGCTACGTGAACGCGTTGTCGTAGCTTCTAAACTGAGGAACCAACCAACCAACGTACAACATATCACCCAGATGTCCGAATATGGATATATCAACCTCACAGTATCAAACAAAATCATCTGTACGATGAACCCGTTTGTAGAAAAAGAAGTGAATGTGCTCAATCTAAATTCACCTAACGTGTACTTCCTGATGTGAAAATAAATTTGAAAATCTCGTAGACGAAACGCAATACATCTCACATAAAGACTGGCCCTCACCGTTGTGTGAAGTCCCCATCCACAGGAAGACACCTTTAACAAATTATATAGGCTTGTGGTGCATGAATATTCAGGTTTTTTTTATCCTCCAAGGGCCCAAATTTCTAATAGCCGCAAAAAATTATATTTCAATTCAGGAATATTTGAAAATGGTGTTGCTATTTTGAGATATAATTCTGTACGACATATCACACGTATAAATCACGTGAACAATTCTAGGGTACCCCTTGGCCCCCTTAAGCGCATTGATGAATTTTACAGTCTAAGTTGGTTCCGTGATAACCTTATAGCCATTTGAAAACTTTCACAAAAATGTAATAAGTGGAGTGGCATTGCTTTTTACAGAATTAGATGGAAAGTTGGATGTCTTCTCTTGAGAACCTGTTGTCATTGTTGCCGGCTTGCATTCCTTCATTAGTTTATTAAATGTAATTAGTTTTCTGGGAATATCTCAGAAACTGTTAGTTTTAGAGCCTTAAAATGTAGTTTTCGGGAACCCTCGAGTTTTGTTTCTGCCACCGAGGGGCTAAAAATGAGCTTAATATAATAAATACAATATAGTAATAATGTTATTGGTTTTACGTCCCTTTTAAATACACTGGCTTTTAGAGACGCCGGGGTGCCAGAATTTTGCCCCGAAGGGGATCTTTAACGTGCCAGTAAATCTACTGACACGGCTCCCTCGCATTTGCGCACCCTCAAATGCCAGCTGACTGCGCCAGGTTTCGAACCTGCAACCTTGGGCTCAGTAAGCGAGAACGTTACCCCTGAGCCACGCAGCCAGACAAATATACAATATAGGGATAGGGATTAAAAAAGAAAAAAAAAAGGCCTTCCGTACCACACCCGCACGTGAAGATCGCGTGAATAAATTCTAGTGAGGCCCTTGACCCCCTTAAGCGCATTATACGTATTGATGAATTTTACAGCTTAGTTTGGTTTCGTGATAACCTTATAGCCGTTTGCAAACTTCACAGTAATGTATTAAATAGAATTGCATTGCGTCTTACAGAAATAGATGGTCCTATGAGATTCCGTTGCCATGGTTACCAGCTTGCATTCTTTCATCTATATTATTAAAAATATTGATGAAATCTTATCCGAGTCCGTCCGGCCATACTATCCGGCCGATTTTCTTCATCCTTTGTTTAAATGAAAGTTATTCATGCACAGATTTGTCATCAAGTATTACAAATCACTTAAATTACCCTTTCTCCAATTATATGATTTTTCAACTTTTTCCAATTTTTCCTACTTTGAAGTAATCATAACTTCGGTTCAAATTGAGTTACGAAGGTTGTTTTAGTCTAAAAACACTCAGTGAATCAAGCGCTATCATGTGAGCTCTTAACCATTCAAATCGGCTGATTCTGAGGAAGGTTATGCTTGGACATACGATATTACATCTCATTTTTAGCCTATTTTCAATTTTGAAAAAATAGGCTTATGAGATCACCTTTTGTCCGTGTGTGTGCGCGTGTGTGTGTGTGTGTGTGTGATTCGTGTGTGTGTCCCCCCCTAATAAAATCTAAACGGCTAGAGCGATTTCAATGAAACTCGGTAAGTTCATAGCACTATTCCGGGCGACCTCGACCGTGCCCTTCAAATTTTGTTACGACTCACCAATCCAACATGGCGGCTGTGCGAAATATTTCACCAGCATTCAATATCTCCGAAACGATTACCGATATTACCCTGACATCATGTATGGTGATAAAGGGAACTACTATAAGTTCACTTATGTGATCTTTGAAAACCTGGTAACTACAAAACCAACATGGCGGCCAAGCGAATTTGCGACTTTTAAATAGACGTTTCTCGCGATTTAACCAACCAAACGCAATGAAACTTGGTACAGTATATGTTTATATACATTGTAATGCACCGACATCTAACTTCGTTCATTTGTTTACATAACCACAAGATGGCGGATGTGCGAAATATTTCACCGGCATTCTGTATCTCTGAAACTATTAGCGGTATCTCCCTGAAGTTTTGCACGGAGATAAAGGGTACTACTGGAAGTCCATTTATACGACTTTAAAAAACCGGTTATATACCAAACGAACATGGCAACCAAGCGAATTAGAAAATTTGAAATAGACCTTTCTCGCGATTTAATGCTCCAAACGCACTGAAATCTGGTACAGGAAATATTTATACACATTGTAATGCACTGGTATCTAATTTAGTTCAATTGTTTACATAACCTCAAGATGGCGGCTGTGCGAATTTTAAAATTAAGTTTTTATTTCTTGTGGTGTAGTCATGCGATCGAAGTGAAAGTTTGAATAATGAACCTACCCAATAATTTTCCTATAATGGTACATGACTCTATGGCCTATACATTTAACAATCCAACATGGCGACCATCCGAAATATTTAGACGGCTCTCAATATCTACGAATCTATTGTAGCAATCAAACTGAATTTTTTATTGTTCATAGGGGCTATGAACTTAAGTTCACCTATAGGACTTTAAATAACCTGGTGATCACAAATCCAACATGGCTGTGACGCGAATTATAAATATTCACATGGACGTTTCTCGCAATTTAACCATCCGAGTGCAGTGAAACTCGGTACAGTAAATCTTTATCCGAATGTTAATCCACTGGCATCTAATTTATTTCAATTGTTTCCATAACCTCAAGATGGCAGCTGTGAAAATTTTTTAAATCTCCTTGTTTTTTCCTGTGTCCTAATTATGCGATTGAAGTTTGAATACTACACGTTCACAATAATCTGCATGTAACAGTACATAACTCTAGGACCTACATATATAAAATCCAACATGGCGACCATCCGAAATATTTAGTCGGTTCTCAATATCTACGAATCTATTACAGCAATCAAACTGAAATTGTGTATGTTGATAGTGGCAATTAACATAATTAGGATATATGAAAATAGGCTGTATAGTTCTTCACGGAACTACTTGTTTCAAACGTTTTTCTCATTTTAGCAATCATATCTTTGGTTATAATTGAGTTACACTGTTCGTTTGGCTCTAAGAACACTCAGTGGATCAGGCTCTATCTCTTGAGGTATTAAATATTTACATTGGTTGATTCTGAGTAATGTTATGAGTTGCGGAGCGAATATTAGAAATAATTATGAAAACTTAACCGAGTCCGTCCGGCCATTCTATCCGGTCGATTTCCTTCATACCACTATTAATTGAAAGTATTCATGCAAAGATTTGTTATTAAGTATTACAAATCACTTCACTTCCGCCTTCCTCAAATTATTTGGTATTTTCAACGTTTTCCATCTTTTTCCAACTTAGAAGCAATCATATCTTTGGTTCTGTTTGAGGTACTCAAGTCTTTTTAGTCTAAGAACACTCAGTGACTGAAGCCCTTTCATTTGAGCTGTTAACTATTAAAATCGGCTGATTCTTCGGAATGTTATGAGTGAACATTCGATACTATATCTCATTTTTTCAATATTTTTTCTCATTGTAGCAATCATATCTTTGGTTCTAATGACGGAAATTTCGTATTACACTAGCGTTTTGTATTAAAATCAACAAAGTGCAGGGTCAAACGCTTCATCGAGTTGGAATCTACTTGCCTGATCCTGTTTTAGGCCATGGAATGTTCTATGTTGCCTTATCCCGAGAAAAATCATTTAAAACTAAGAGTCGACGCACAGCGAACATTGTCTGGAAGGAAGTATTGTAAAATAATGGTTATAAACTATTACTTAATGTCGTAATTTTTAAATTCCAATACTGAAAAATTATGCTGCGGAGCAGTACGGGCGCCCTAGTAGATTATTAAATGAAATTAGTTTTCTGGGAATATCTCAAAAACTGTTGGTTTTAGGGCCTTAAAATGTGGTTTTAGGGCCCCCGAGTTTTGTTTCTCACATTGAGGGGTTGAAAATAAGCTTTGTATCGTCCTTCTACGCCTATTTCAGCATGTATTTTAGGGGGCTAGGCCCCCTTTTATGAGAGGTACGGAGAAGAGTTACATCAATGATTAGTGTGGTGCCTCTGATGGATATCTGTATCAAATTTTACGTTGATCCACCCAGCCGTTCTCAAGTTATAAGGACTCGAAATTGTCCACAGACAGACAAACAAACAAACAGACAGACAGATAGACAAAAATATTATTTTTGTGCGCATCCATCATAAAACAGTCTGAAACGCGCAAATAACGCAAATTTCCGTGTAAATTCATCAAACTTTCATTTTTATATAATATAGAGAGAAGAGATTTATAGCCTATATCGGCTGATGAAGGGGCCAAATATAATTAGGCCTCGAAACATGTCCCACACAGTGATAATTATTTAATAATAAAAATAATAATAATAATAATAATAATAATATCGTATGGCCTCGGGTGCCTGGTGCAAGCTTTTCCATTTGACACCCAGAGGGTAGCTTGCATGTCGAATTTCGTCGTTCCTTGACTATGAATATCAAGGAGGTTAGTTGTTAGATATCTAATCTCCTTGAACACTATAGCACTTTCTAGTAGAGAAATGAGGAACTTTGTGTTGGCGGAAACTCCCGAGATTAATTTTGCCATTATGAACTCGGCCTACTGAATTCAAATGAGTTCTTTGACATGCCAACATCGTATGACATGCGTATCGTATTTTTGCCGCCTTTCAAAAAAATCACTTACCACGGCCAGGAGCGAACCTGCAATCTTGGGGGTTAGTAGACCGACACGATATCCACTCACCCACCGTGATTGATTAGGCGGAACTTTTAACTTATTTATTACTAACAGTATGTGGTGCTTGTTTTCTAGAATAGAGTCAGATGTGAACTTAACCCTTCCTGAGCGGAATACGGATATGTCCGGCGCGTTCTGTTCAGCCGCGAGCGGGAACTGATATATCCGAAAGAATCGAAAATTTAAATATGTCACAGTTTTCCGTCAAGATAGTTATTGTTAAACCCAAGAGATGGCACCACTATGCTGACACATGTTTGATAGTTAATTTTGTCACCCCTAGAGACCTCTTTGACTTCACAAATACCTGCAGGCAGTTGTTGCTTTATATGAACGCAGATGAATCCTCTACGCAGCTGAGTGCCTGTTTCTAACTAAGACGACCCCCCCCCCCCCTCTAAGGGCCCTCGAGGTACAGGAAAGGAAATTCTTGCGGAAAATAGTGGGACCAAGGATCTTGCCATTTGGAAGACGATGGTATAAACCAAATTGCGAACTCTACAAACACCAGGAAAAACCTCACCGATGCCATCAGAAGGAGACGTCTGGCTTTCTACGGCCACCTGAACAGAATGGACCACCTCAGACTGTCTTATAAGATCTTCAAGGTAGCCAAGAAGGGTAAAGCCACTGGGTCCTTGTGGATGAAACAAATTGCGAAGGATCTTGCTGAACTTAATATTCAGCAAGACACAATAAATGGCAGGAGTCGCTACCGTCTGACAGTTGAAACCAAGCCTTTCCTCACATCCATTACAGAAGTTCACCATGACGCGTCCAGGAAATGGTCCGAGGAACGTAAGATAAAGTTCAGTAAGAAAATGAAGATTACTGGTCCAATAGAACGCCTCAAGATTCCAGAAAAAAAAGCAACCGGCAAACAAACCACTAAAATCACCAGAAGTGGCACACAACAGCTTAAGCACAAGCACCGTGGTCCATAGGTTGGCCTAACGAGCGAACATATATAAAAAAGAATATCTTTGTTACTATTATTGAATGTTAGTGTGCCTATTGGTCGCAAAGTATTAACTCGTAGTGTTGGACTAAAAGTCCCTAAAGTTACTAAAAGACAAAAGTTTGGTGCTTTTCAGTCGGTCAACACGAATGTACCCAAAAAGAGCAGGGTTATGCCCTAATCCTGAGATAAATTACATGAGATTAATAAATACACTAGAATGACCAGTTTCGATCGTCAAGCGATCATCATCAGATCCATTACACTTAGGCTATAACATCTATGTTTGAGAATATAGGTGAAAAATATTTACAATAATTATGTACAATTATTTAGTTGCAGTATTAGTAATGCAACTGTCGTTGTATGCTAAATGTAGTATATCTAATGTTAAGTGAAATGTGAAAATGGTGATAGAAATCCGGAGTTTATCTGTTTGGAGTGACAATATGGTCGTAAAAAATCAACTATGGTTATACTGTAATAATACAGGCAGGCTCCAGCCAGGAAGACAACCAGAATTATTATTACAGTATAACCATAGTTGATTTTTACAACCATATAGTCACCCCAAACGGACAAACTCTGGATTTCTATCACCATTTTAGCATTTCACTTAACATTAGATATACTACATTTAGCATACACCGACAGTTGCAATACCAATACTGTAACTAAATAATTGTACATATTGTAAATATTTTTCACCTATATTCTCAAACATAGATGTTATAGCCTAAGTGTAATGGATCTGATGATGATCGCTTGACGATCGAAACTGGTCATCCTAGTGTATGTATTAATCTCATGTAATTTATTTCAGGATTAGGGCATAACCCTGCTCTTTATGGGTACATTCGTGTTGACCGACTGAAAAGCACCAAACTTTTGTTTACTTAGGCAACACTGAAAAACTGGCTTCAACCCCCACAATGTTACTAAAAGATTAACACATAAAGTGATAAAAATTTCCTGCATAGCTCAACAAATTGCTAGCGTTTTGCCCCAGTGTGCCAATTGGGCTCTTCAGTTGGTAAAGGTACACCTACCAAGACGCGTAGCAGGTACACACTGAGAAGGCTATACAAGACGCTTTGCTACATATTATGCAGCCACGTCACGAGTATACCAGTGCTCCACGGGAGTCAAAACTCCACTCCATAACCATAGCATTGAATATAATCAAATGTTCTCGAAAGAGAATAAAATGAATATTCAATGCCAAAGCAAGGTTATTGTTTTTGGAATGGAGTTTTTTACTCCCGTGGTGCACTGGTATACTCGTGACGTGGCTGCATATGTAGCAAAGCGTCTTGCATAGCCTTCTCAGTGTGTACCTGCTACGCGTCTTGGTAGGTGTGCCTTTACCAACTGAAGAGCTCAATTGGCACGCTGGGGCGAAACGCTAGGAATTTGTTGTTATGTTGACATTTTTATCACTTTGTGTGTTAATTATAATGGCTCAACGGAAAATATTCATTTTATTCTCTTTCGAGAACATTTGATTTTATTTTGGTAAACTCTACATAAGTATCCTAATCGTCTCTGGTATAATGTATTGTTTAGCAAACATGGTCACTCGTTTTCTATATAGGTCTTATCATCTGTTGTATATAACCCAAAATAGCAAACCCTACTCACTGGTCAATAACAAGCATAGTCGCTGCTGGCTAACTCATGTCTGGTTAGCAAATTCTTATTGCAAGGCTGGCCAAGGCCTAAGAATAAGTCTTAACGTATAGTGTAATCATCTGTCTACCTATATCACTGTATGTAATAAATATTAAATATTAATTAATTAAATAAATAAATAAATAATTTTAAAATCCATTAATAGCCATCTTACAGTAAATCTCTTGCTCATGCCCAGCATGTTACATAACTTTGTGTAAATTCATTCTTGCTCTTAACAGCAGAGTAACACAGTGCAAGGCAAGAGGTTCTTACAGTGCTAGGGTTAGCTCCCGATGTTGTGACTGTTAGCTTCCTTATAATGTTATTTCTCGCTACCACTTTTTGATTAGTATTCAAGCAATCCTCCTGTAAGTTAGGGCACGATGAAGGGTGATTCATAGATACTTTGCAGATGTACAGTATTCTAGACTGGTTCCTTCCCATGTAATAATAATCTTCTATATATATAAAGCCCAAAGTTTGTCTGTCTGTCTGTCTGTCTGTCTGTCTGTCTGTTATGTATACAAATCTACACCGTTTCACCGATCTGAACCAAAATTTGTATACTTACCCTTTGGAACCCTGCGGGTAACCCTGTCAACATTAAATTTCGGACAGACCACCACATGCCCTGCATTTAGGCCCTTTTGCACAAATCTACACCGTTTCACCGATCTGAACCAAAAGTTGTATATTTAACCTTTGGAACCCTGCGAGTAACACTGTCTACTTGAAATTTCGGACAGACCACCCCATTCCCTGCATTTAGGCCCTTTGGTCCAAATCCACACCGATTCACCGATCTCAACCAAAATTTGTATATTTACCCTTTGGAACCCTGCGAGTAACACTGACCACTTAAAATTTCGGACAGACCACCCCATTCCCTGCATTTAGGCCCTTTGGTCCAAATCTACACCGTTTCACCGATCAGAACCAAAATTCGTATTCTTACCCTTTGGTGCCCTGCGAGTAACACTATCTGCTTGAAATTTCGGACAGACCACGCCATTCCCTGCATTTAGGCCCTTTTTGCACAAATCTACACCGTTTCACCTATCTGAACCAAAATGTGTATACTTACCCTTTGGAACACTGCGAGTAACACTGTCTGCTTGAAATTGCGGAGAGGCTACTCCATCCCCTTCATTTAGGCCCTTTGGCACAAATCTGCACCGTTTCACCGATCTGAACCAAACTTTGTATACTTACCCTTTGGAACCCTGCGAGTAACACTGTCCACTTAAAATTTCGGACAGACCACCCCATTCCCTGCATTTAGGCACTTTGGCACACATCTACACCGTTTCACCGATCAGAACCAATATTCGGAAAATTACCCTTTGGTACCCAGCGAGTAACACTGTCTGCTTGAAATTGCGGACAGACCACTCCATTCCCTGCATTTAGGCCCTTTGTCCCAAATCTACACCGTTTCACCGATCTCGACCAAAATTTGTATATTTACCCTTTGGAACACTGCGACTAACACTGTCTGCTTGAAATTGCGGCGAGGCCACTCCATCCCTTGCATTTAGGCTGTTTTGCACAAATCTACACCGTTTCACCGATCTGACCCCAATTTTATAGACTTACCCGTAGAACCCGACAAGTAACACTGTTCACTTTAAATTTCGGACAGACCACACTATTCCCTGCTTTTTGGCCCTTTGGCAGAAAACTACACCGTTTCACCGATCTCAACCAGATTTTACATAATTACCCTTTGGAACTCGACGAGTAACACTGTCCACTCGAAATTTCGGACAGACCACTCCATTTCACGCATTTAGGCCCTTTGGCACAAATCTACATCGTTCACCGATCGAAAACAAAATGTGTATACTTACCCTTTGGAACCCGATGAGTAACCCGATGTTCCAAACAGACCCAGCCTGGGGCTGGAAACTGTACAAGATGATGATGATGATGAGTAACACTGTCCACTTTAAAATTTGGACAGGCCACTCCATTCCCTGCATTTTGGCCCTTGGCACAAAACTACACAGTTTCACCGATCTCAACCAGATTTTACATAATTACCGTTTGGAACTCGACGAGTAACACTGTTCACTCGAAATTTCGGATAGACCACTCCATTTCCCGCATTAAGGCCCTTTGGTACAAATCTACATCGTTCACCGATCGAAAACAAAGTGTGTATACTTACCCTTTGGAACCCATGCGTAACACTGTCCACTTGAAATTTCTGACATAGGCCTATCACTCCATTCCCTGCATGTAGCTCAGGAATTCCTCGGGGTTGCCAGCTTCCTAACTCACCAGTCATGAGCCCTTGAGGGTGTACCAGAAGTGGTGGGTCTACACACACCCTGCCTCTTTGAGGGCCTTGAGCAGAAGACAGGAGATATTATGGAAAGGAAAAGAAGGCAGACCCCTCGAAGAATGAGGGTATCAGGAAAGATGAGAGAAAGCCAATTAAGGCGGGAAATTGAAAGACTCCCTAGCCCTCGGATACCCTAATACAGTCTGGGTCGGAAGAGAACAAGAGTTGACCAAGGGAGGCCGACAGGAAAGAGAACTGAAATGAGCCCGGCACCAGGAAGTAGAAGCGATGCCAGACTCAGCTGGGGTTCCGTGGTCGCCAACCCACGTCCCACAAGTTGTGAGACCCTGGGGGGGGGGTCAGTTGTGAGAATAGCTTGCTGATTCATCGCGAGGTGACTTGAGTGTACTTTCCAGAGCCCGCCGTGTTATCTCCTGCTGTCTATGCTGATGCCAGCACAGGGCCGTTGCGAAACAGTGAGTGATTCCCGGTCAATCTGTATAGGACGGGGAACCCCGAACGTGTGTCACCATATTTCGTCATCATCTGCGATCATCTCAGGTTCGTGCAGCTTGGACCTATATTCTTTGTATTTGCCGAGCAGTACGCTCTTTCACTAGACGCATCCAGTACAGGCCTAAGCCAGAAAATAAGGTTGAGACTTTGGAAGACATCGAAGCTAGACACCTGAATTACCTATATCAGTTTTTAAATAACACCATGTTCGTTTAGTAGTCATTTTTTCATTACCTTATTATTATCATCATAAGTGCAAATGACCTAGATGTTACGCGCATCATACCAATAATCACCGCCGCATAAAGTCTTTCTCGATTGTGATTTTTAAAATATTTATTTTTTGTTGGTTGGTTCTTAAGTTTAGGGGCTGCGACAACGCGGTCATGTAGCCCCGTGTACTTTGGGTGTGTGTAGAATCTGTCTGAAAACCGGTGTTAATTGTGATGACTGTATTAGTGTGTGTTATCTGTTTTTTAATTTAAGTACAAACTGCAACTTAGAATTCTTCAAATAGTTCGTACTTTTGCCGCCAAGCGCCACCGTCAACGACTACTAGGCCAAGTTCGGAACTTAGCTACTAGACGCCACTGCAGTCGGCTCTTGGCAACGGACGTAGACATCTATGAGCGTTGTTTACCTATCCAATTTAGCTTCACACAGGTGTAATTAGTGGAAGGTTCTTTAACATGCCATAAATCTGACATGGGACCGCCGGCTTTACTTCCCCTCCGAAGAAAGGCATACTGACGGATTTTTAACGCTCTTAAAATATCCGACGGCTTCGGCCGGGTTTGAACCCGCTATCTTGGGCATAGAAGCTCAGCATGCTACCAAATACGCCACCGAAGCCGCCATATAGTTATTTTTATTACAGTACATTGTGTACATTATACGTTGAAGTGTCAATTCAATACCGGTAGTAGTTTCCCTTATCATCCTCATCATAAGAGCAAATGACCTACAGTAGATGTTACGCCCATTACACCATTAATCACCACACACAATAAGTTTTCCTCGCCTGTGAATTTTGAAATATGTATTTCTATTACGGTAGTTTGTAAGTTTGACGTGTCAATTCAACAGTAGTTTTTATTATCATCCTTATCAAAAGGGCAAATGACCTAGATATTACTCCCTCATTGTCTTTGGGGGCAAATGACTTAGATTTTAAGTCCATTATATTTCTAAGGAGACCTTAAAACATTATCATTATTCCACCGGGCGAAGCCGGGTACTACTGCTAGTAATAATATAATTACAAACATGCTCCTCTCTTTCCTTTATCCATCTCTCTCTCACTCAGAAGTGCTGAAATAGCTAGGGATTCACTGCTCACCAGGCTACTACTGCTTGCATGACACTTGCAAATAAGATACATTTACGTGTGAACAGTCGAGTCGAATCATCATGTTTCATGTTACTCATAAAACAGAGATGAACAAATATTTTTATTGTAGATTCAAAATACTATTACATAACATGAAAAAAATCTCTGTCTGTCTATACTTGTAATGAAAACATTATTATTCTATTTTGCTTAACATAATAGTTCAATTCAATAAAGTATCTCATGTGAGCTTCTGCTCACCAGAAAATATTTGATTCTTGTCACAAGAATTCAGTCGAAACAAATCAAAACCCCTATTGATGACGAATTGACAGGTGAAAATCTAAAGGAAGAAAGTAGGTGACTTTTGTTACTTAGGAAGCAAAGTAACCAGTCATGGATGAAGCAAAGAGAATATATAAAAATAGGTTAGCACAGGCAAGGAAAATATTTCTACAGAAAAGGAATCCGTTGACATCTAATATAGATTTAGGTATTAAGAAGTCATTTTTGAAAGCCTTAGTCTGGAGCGTGGCGCTCTATGGAAGTGAAATTGGACTGTTGGAGCAGTAGAAAAAGACAAGTATTGAAGCCTTTGAAATGTGGTGTTACAGGAGAATAATGAAGATCATATAGGTAGATACAGTTACAAATAAAAAGGCTTAGCTCAATAGCTCAATAGTCCCGTATAGTTATAAACTTTGGGATATAGAGATCATCAGCACTGTATACTTGAGCCCATGGAATTTGAAAACATCATAGGCAAACACCCCGTGTAGTTAAATATGTAATTACCACAGACATATCTGTCATCGACATTGTGTAATGCGTCTAGAGTGATAAGTCGCCATCAGTTGACCAGTATGTAGTGTTACACAACAGCGGATCAGAATCCCTAAATGGAGTTATATTAATGACACCCTAGGACTCGGATATCCAAATTCATTGGTTTTGCAAGAGAACAAAAGTGGATCAACAAAGGACAACAGGAAAGATAATATAAAGGAGCCCGGTACAAGTAAGTGAAAACAATTCTCATCTGTGTACAATTTTAGAATAGACCGTTGAAGTACGCTGCTTAGTACTGTACGCAATGGGACACGGCAGACTGGCATCGAACTCGGGTCTTATCAGAGAAGACCAGGCCTATGATTCTGCCTAGAGTCGAACCATTGATCTCTGAGGGGGAACAGCTACAGGGAACCCGAAGAGCAATGAAAGTTATAATGACATATAATAATATAGCATGCTTTCACAGCTAGAATGTGAATATCATAGCTGTTTAAGGTGAATAATTGTAAGAAAATGCAAGCATATGTACGTTTTGGAAGGATAAACGCATGAAGGCAAGCCAGCTTGACATTTCACTAATCGCAGCCAGCAGAGGGACGTGTATTAGTGACGCCGAAGGAACTCATTTCGTCTGGACCGCCAGGACAGCTCGAGATTAATGACTCTGGGGTTCACCAGAGGACAACGCTTGAGACCGGAGGGGGGGTAATTGTCCACGGAAATTAATTGATTACAGCCAATTGGAGCATTGAAATGAAGTAAAACTTACACCCAGGTGAATATATTCTAGGAGAGATAATTTAGGAGTGGTCTTACGCCTAAATTAAAGCCTATATCTTGAAATGAGCCTGTGAACACAGAACCTACGCGCAAGAGGAATGATTTGGAGACCCGCACGAGGGGATTTACCAGCGTGGCGTCATGACGCTATGAAAGAAGGCAATTAATTGTAATTAATTGGCCGAAGCGATCGCTTGCACGCGAGTGATTATGGGACCTCCACACCTAGACAAACGAGGTGTATACGTCATTTTGGCTGGAAATGCATTATCTCAAGAAAGGAGTCGGTCCCGAATGTCCAGTGGACTACGTTTTACGAGAAACCTTTATATAGGGGGAGCAGCGCAGGAAAGTCAGTCTTCTCTAGTTCATCTCTAGTTCCTCTGCAGTTCTTCTCGAGTTCTTCTCCAGTTCATCTCCAGTTCGTCTTGACTCAACACGTAAACTAATACGCTGCCGGAAAGTGCGCGGAATGTTAAAGTATCGACGCTCAAGTATATTTGAAGAACAATGGAAGCACATCATACAGCTTCTTAATAGTAATCATGAATCATGTAAGAGTTAATCTACAGCAGATATTTATCCATTATCATACGCAAGTGTAAATTCGCTACAGCGTAGGAATAATTTAGGATGTTGTTGGACAGTGAATATACCAGTAGGTATTGTCATAATTATAAATGACACATTATAGTCAGGATCACTACAATTATGGGAGCCTGGAAGGCATCACAAATAAACGTGACAGTGAACTGAACAGTATTGTAGGCAACGAGAATCGAACGCACGCACACGCAAGATAGACTTTCACGGAGACCAGCGGTTGTCAGAAGTTAGCTGCATCGCATCTCTGAGGTCAGGCGTTAGTAGGAGTCCAATTAAGGATCCACATGTGAAATAGTGCGAGAAGTGTATATAAGTTTTATTATAGTGATTTCAAAAGTGTTTATGTGTATTGTGAAATAATATGTATTGTGTTAAAATGAGAAAAGCCACTGATAAAAATATGATTATCATGTGTGAAGTACGTGTTACCATGTGTCGTGTGAGATATAGCATGATGGCTTAAACCAAGCGTCATGGTAGGCTCGTGGCTGGCGTGCTGGAATAATCCAGCGAAAATGAAAAGTGAGTACAAATTTAAAATGTTAATGTAATTAGATAGTTCACCATACAACGAAGCATCACTTTAAGACTAAGATGTAACAGTCACTTATGTACGAGCTTTCACCACTCGTATTTTGGTAGAATATGGCTTGGAGGGTGATTTGTGTACGGCCATTCAGGCCTAAGATAGTGATGAATGTAACGGTAACGTTAAATAATAATAATAATAATAATAATAATAATAATAATCTGGGGTCGGTAACAGTAATAAGTAAAGTAATAGGCGTGTCAGGCCTAGAGAACGTTCAAAGTGTGTCATGTCTAATATAAAGATACTGTATTTTTGTAAACAGTAAGAAAATAACGTAAAATATATCGAGATATGAGAGTTTTTCAGTGTCAGTGAATTGTTGAATGTATATGTAATACGGTCAATTCTAAGGGTTGTATTTGAGAACCATTAAGGTAATGTAAGCCAGTAAATTTATACTTGCTTTTGGAGCTACTTAAAGGTTTGGCTTAAGTGTAATTGCAGAGAGGACGTGAGTGCTTTAATAATTGAGTCATCTATGAGAAGTATTGTTTGAGCCGCATACAGCGAGCAAAGTAACGTAGAATCAAGTGATTTACGTCAAATAAGTTGCAGGGACCATTCTAACATAGCTTGCACGTTAGGTGAAAAGTTGGCTAATCTACGAGATAGTATTGCCGTGGAGCATACTTGTATTATTCGCAGCGAAGTGGAACGGAGGCTGTCTGTATCCACCGCTTGCAGGAATATTGCCACGAGGGATACTCTTCGAGACCCCGTGAGCCCATGTATTAATTGATCTGCCCTGAGAGGTAAGAATCAAGTTCGTCGTATAGGAAAAGCAGATTTCCTTATTATTTTGGCAGCTGCTGATGAGAAATCTTGGATTCTCAATCGTGATGCGCGCCCGAAGCCACTAGTATCGCCAAAGAACGGCAAGGCTATTACAGGATCCATCCCCTGCCATGAATGTTAATTAGGCTCCAGGCAAATGCCGGGGTTGATCCCTAACTATAGGCCACAGCCGCTACCTTCCAACTCCTCGACCCTCCCATCCAACATTCCTCCCCAACGGTACTTGTAGCTCACCCATTGGGTGTCCGTCTCGAAGCAGCTACAAAACTGGCGAGCCGAACATGTCCTCGGACACTCCCGGCACTAAAAGCCATACGCTAAAAAAAATGTTAATTAGGAGCCGAATTGAGCCCATTACACTATAAATGTAGGTGTTATATAATTAGAATGACTCGATTACTAGAGACAACACTCAGAGTAACTCCATTGTACTGCAATTGTAAACAAAGTTGACCTTGCTAGCAGCCAGAGGGGTGTGGTAGTTATGCCACGAGGACGGCGGCCATCTTGCTCGGCCAGCTGGAACTAATTTTATTGCCTGCTTGAAAGGGAGGTCTGGTGACCTGATCCCTTTATTTTAGAAGCGTAGTGGAACACTGAAGAATCTCGATATTTTGAAATGTAATTAAGATATGATTGATGTGATGATGCCAATTGAATTAAATGATGTGTTTCAACACACATACCTTGTTGGATCATTGTGATCGGATAATATTTGGCCCAGTTATTCTCTGAGGAGGAACGCTGCACCAAATAAAAATATAGGCATCTTTTTAAAGTGCATTTTGCCCAGTTCACACTAATTTATGCAGACGGGTAGGGGATTTCTATGACATGACACGTTTGTAACGTTCCCTTTGGGCATTCCATAACAATGTGCAGGATGGTCTGAGGCACATTACCACAGTCGCAGAATGGGTCTTCAGATTTTCCCCACTTATGAAGCCAGAATTTACACCTTCCATGATTTGTCCTACAAGGATCATGGATTAAACCCAGGTGGTCGGGATTTGAAGAGGACCATTCTTCATGCCAGATCTCATCAGCATCAAAATGTGTTTCCAGGAGCTTCTCACCTAGCTTCCATGATGGGTTTCTGGACTTTAATCTCTTCGGTTTCTGAGGGTTGCAGTCCTGATGTAAGGGCAGTTGAGGATTACTGCGGCATTTCTGCCATTCTCTTACAAGAGCTAGTTATCTTCGTATGTGAGGGGGATGGATGTTGGATAAGACGGGTAACCATTTTAGAGGTGTCGATTTGATGGTGCCTGATATTGTCCTCATGGTATCATTCAGTTGGGTATCAACTTTTGAAGTGTGTGCACTGTTAAGCCACACAGGGCAGCAGTATTCTGGGAAGACCATAATGTCCAGTGAGTTATTGTTTTTTATCTTTAGAGATTAGTTGAACTAGTAACATCAAAATATGGCTGTACAACACAAAATACTGTATAGTTAATATAAAATTCCTGACTTTCTAATACTTTTCACTATTTTTTCCTGACTCACACCATTTTTTCACACTTTTTCCTGACTTTTCCTGACCAAAAACATAATTCCTGACATTTACTGACTATTCCTGACTTTTCCTGCCTGTGGACACCATGTAATGGGTGACCCTTAAAGAGTTGTAAAAGATGTCAGACTCAAATACAGGGTGACCCTTAAAGAGGTGTCCACACGGGAAGCCTAAGTTAATGGGTAATGGAGTCTGTTGAAAAAGTCCTGGGGCTTCGAGCGAAGCGAGAAGCCCTCCTGAGCCTTTCTAACATGTGTAGCACTTGTAGCATGCGTCATTTGAAACGATATAAAGTCTAGTCTCTCAGACTGACTGTATCTTTTTAGCCTACTTTTCACATCCTGCAAAAATGAGGAAAAAGTAGACTTATGAGATCGATCCAGGCAAATGTGTGTCTGTCTGTCTGTCCTTCTGTCTGTCTGTCTGTCTGACTGGCTGTGTGTGTGTGTCCCCTATCAACTCCTAAATGGCTGCAGCAATCGACACAAAATTTGGTAGGAGTAAACATCTATACCTGAATATCTCAATGCCGTATTTGAAAATTATATCAGTGCTACCAACCGCTGAAAAATTACAATTGAAATTTGAGCTCCATGTTGGATATCTTGGAAGGTATGAATGGGATCTATTTCAAAATTGGCACACGTATAGATAATAATATTTCAGTTTAATTTCCAGGAGGTCATACATGGCAGTTTTACCATAATGATTATAAGCCTGCTGATAGGTCCAATTTTTAAATGCATATAGCATCTACACTATCAACATTGGAATTCAACCAAATTTCGTATGTGCTATGTGTACATAACCAGATATGACAGAGCGTATTCTTAAGAGGCAACAGGGCTGCCAACTGTTAATAAATGCTCTCAATCTCTTTTAACCAAATACCAATATATCAGAAAGTATGCATGCCGACAGCTTTAAACTATGCACACGTATAGTGCCTGACATTCTATATTTGGAGTAACTTATACACGTCAGTGCTACCAACATGGTTCTAGGCCTGCTGAGAGGTCTATCTTTAAATACATGTAACTTCCATACTATCATTTGGATTTCAACCAAATTTTGTATGTGCTATGTGTACCATAACAGATATGACTATGCCTAATCTTAAGACCATCCAGGGCTGCCATCTGTTAATAAATGCTGTCTCTGTTTTTCTTACCCTAATATCAATATATCAGAAAGCATGCAAGTCAATAGCTCTAAACTTTGCACACGTATAGTACCTGGCATTCTAGATTAATTTATTGTAACTATTATACGTCAATGCTGCCAACATGATTCTAAGCCTGCTGACAGGTCCAATTTTAAAATGCATGAAACTTCTATACTAACTAATGGATTTAATTCAAAATTGGCACAACAATAGATCATATTATTTCAGATTATTCTGATCAATACATGCATGACATTGTTGCCAACATGATTTTACGTGCGCTGTTAAATCCAATGTTTAACTGCAGGTAACGTCCATGCTATCCATTGGACTTCAACCATATTTTGTATTCTGTACCATAAGAGATGGAACTAAGAATATATTCAGTCACCAGGGCTGGCAACTGTAGTGCTCTATTAGGCTACATTATACCAGGTATACAGTATTTCGAACTAATTAGAAATTTCGATATCACCAACTTAATTTCGTCGTTATTCTAGATAGACCCATATGGATTAATCATTAGCATGAATCTTAAATTTTAAGAAAAGTAGGCTCTTTAGTTCGTCACGGAACTTCTTGTTTTTTTAATTTATTTTTTCTTACTATTTTTCTTATGTCTTATTTTTTATGTTTCATTTTTCATCTTTCGTTTACGATTTTTATTAATTTTTAATTTCTTTTTATTTTACTATTTTATTTTTAATTTTTATTGGCCTACTTTTCCCATTTTGCAAAAATGAGGAAAAAGTAGACTCATGAGATCGATCCGGGAAAATGTGTGTCTGTCTGTCTGTCTGTCTGTCTGCTTGGCTGTGTGTGTGTCCCCCTATCAACTCCTAAACGGCTGCAGCTATCAAAACGAAATTTGGTAAGAGCCAAGATCTGTATCTGAATATCTCACGGCTATATTTTAAATTGACGTCAGTGCTACCAACTGCTGAAAAATCGCAATTGTATATTTGGCTCTATGTTGGATATCTCAGAAGTTATGCATGCGAACTATTCCAAAATTGGCACACATATAGATAATAGCATACCAGATTAATTTTCAGAAGACCATACATGCTAGTATTGCCAACATGATTCTAAGCCTGACGATAGGTCCAATTTGTAAATGGATGTAACTTCTATACTATCCATTGAATTTCAACAAGATTTCGTATGTACTATGTGTACTACAGCGGATATGACTGTGCGTATTCTAATGAGCCACCAGGGCTGCCAACTGTTAATAAATGATCTCCCTATATTTTAACCCTAATATCAATATATCAAAATGTATACAAGCCAACAGCTCTAAACTTTGCACACGTATACTATCTGAGATTCTACCTTAGTTTGGAGTAACTTACAGTATATACATCAGTGTTGCCAACACGATTCTAAGCCCGCTGGTAGGTCCAGTTTTTAAATGCATATAACTTCTGTACTGACAAATGGATATAAACCAAATTTGGTATGTGCTTTGTGTACCATAACAGTTATGACTATGCGTATTCGTAAGAACAAGCAGGACTGCCAACTGTTAATAAATGCTCTCTCTATTTTTTAAATCCAAATATCAATATATCAGAAAGTAAGCAAATCATCATCTCTAAACTTGGCACCCGTATAGTACCTGATATTCTAGATTAATTTGGAGTAACTAATATACCTCAGTGCTGCCAACATTATTCTAAGATGTATGATAGTTTCAATCTTTAATTACATGTAACTTATAAGCTAACCAATGGATTTTATCCAAAATTTGCACTATAATACAGTACATCGTAATATTTCAGATTAATTCTGAGCATCACATACAAGACATTGTTCCCAACATGATTTTACGCGCACAGATAAATCCATTAGCAAACAGCATGTAACGTCCATACTATCCATTAGACTTCAACCATATTTTGTATGTGCATTCTATACCTTAAGAGATGGAACTAAATATATATTCAGAGTCACCAGGGCTGCCTACTGTAGTAAGTTACAATATTACTCTATTACTCGATTTCGTCATTATTCTAGATAGGTCTATATAGTGTACCCAACACCGTTGGGTTCAATAAATTGGCATCAATTTGAAAATTTAAGAAAAGTAGTCTCTTTAGTTCGTCACGAAACTACTTGTTTATTTTGGGGTTGAAATAGGTCGACCATAGAAAAGGGGGTTCACCCCGAGTCCTAGGACACCTCATACGTCCAAATCTGATTAATGGTTCCCGAGATATTAAAAGCAGATGACATTTTAGTTTCGGGTCCTTAAATTATATTTTTTAAATAACTCATCCATAAATAATCATTTAAAAAACCATCATCTTACAAAAGCCCCAAGTGCACATGAATAAAAAATCTTTATTTCAACCCATGGTAAGGGTAGTTTTTATTCTGCGGTGGAAATAGGTCGTCCATAGGAAAGAGGGGATCACCCCGAGTCCTAGGACACCTCATACGTCCAAATCCGATTAATGGTTCGTGAGATATTAAGAGCAGATGACCTTGTAATTTTGAGCCCTTTAATTACAATTTTTTAAATAGCTCATCCATAAATAATCATTTAAAAAGCCCGTCATCTTACAAAAGCCACCAAGTGCTCATGTATACAAGAAATCACTATTTTACCCCAGGGTAAGGATAGTTTTTTTATTTTGGGGTGGAAGTAGGTCGTCCATAGGAAAGGGGGTTCACCCCGAGTCCTAGGACACCCCATATGTTCCAAATCCGATTATTGGTTCACGAGGTATTAAAAGCGGTTGACCCTTTAATTTTGGGTCCTTTAATTAAATAACAGAGGCTATAGGAAAAGAGGGGGCATCACTACGAGTCATAGGACACCCCATACATCCAAATCCGCCCATTCCTTCCCAAGATATCATCAAAAATGTAAAAAAACATGTTTTACCCCAAAATTTAATTTCCCTCATTCTCAAAAATTGACCATGTTAAATACAGCAACGTGCTGAAAAAACAACATACCACGCACATCCAAATCCCACCATTACTTCCCCAAATGTAAAAAAACTTGTTTTAGCCCAAAAATTCATTTCCATCATTCTCAAAAATTCAACATATTAAAAAAATAAGGGCGCCATAAGATATATCAGAAATAATACCCTTAAAACGAGTCCTCGTTTGACCCTCTCAGACCATTGCTTCGCAAGATAGCCGTTTGCTACATAGTCTAGTCATCAGTATTCAAGCACACAGGCGACTTGCACTAGACCCGGTACAGCTTCACTACTCGCAATGTTTATCAAAATGTTGTGGAGATCAGATGAGTAGATAGAGTAACAATATCTGGCAAAATAAGATCGAGAAAAATATAACTTTTCCTTAACTTCCAAACCTTATCATAAAATTTCAAGTTACTGATTTTCCTCATTTCTCGTATGTTCTTTAAATGTATTATTGATCCTGAGCACGACTTTCTAAATCCTACCTGATACTCTCCTAATTGTGACTCAGGTATTTATTCAGCTTTACCGGGTGAGTTTGCCGTGGTCGTTACGGCATGACTGCAGGCAGTCACTCACATCCGGGAGGCGAGGAGGTTCGAATCCCCCACGCCGGTAACCTTGAAGATGGTCTTCTGTGGTTTCCCATCTTCCTTCCAGGCAAATGCCGGGGTTGGTCCCTAACTATAGGCCACAGCCGCTACCTTCCAACTCCTTGTCCTTACATTCAAACTTTCCTCCCCAGACAACACTCCACACGTGACGGTACGTGTAGCTCACCCATTGGGTGTCCACCTAGAAGCAGCTACAAACTGGCGAGCCGAATATGTCCTCGGACACTCCCGGCACTAAAAGCCATACGCTAATAATAATAAAAAAACAGCTCTTTATTAGAGTCGCATGAACAAATGGAAGGGAAACTCCCCAACAGTTGTTGGGAACTGTTTTATTCCCTGTTTTTTTATGTAGAGGGGTAAACTGAGTGTTTGGTGCCTTCGTTGGCGTAGTTGGTAGCATGCTGAGCTTCTGTGCCCAAGGTTGTGGGTTCAAACCCAGCCGAAGTCGTCGGATATTTTTAGAGCGTTAAAAATCTCAGTATGCCTTCTTTCGGAGGGAAATTAAATCCGGCGGGCCCATGTCAAAGATTTATGGCATGTAAAAGTCCCTTCCACTGATTACACTTGTGTGAAGCTAAATTATAGGTTAAATTTGACTAACGCTCTTACGTTCCAACGTTCGTCACCAGGAGCCCACTGCGGTGGCATCTAGTAACCAAGTTCACAACAGTTTGTCGTTGACGGTAGCATTTGGTTGCAAAAATATGAAGTACTTGAAAATTGAATGTCTGCAGTCCTTACCTGAATTACAGATATCACCCACTAATACAGCCATCACAATAAATTAACATCGGTTATCAGACAGATTCTACACACACCCAAAGTACACAGGGCTACTTGACCGCGTAGTCGCAGCCCCTAAACTGAGGAACCAACCACCAAACTGCCTGTTTTCCAGATTTCTTTGATGACTTCTGTTAAACATTGTACTGTATCATAATTATTGTCACTAGAGTATTTCCATAATTCTGTAAGTACAGTATATTGTCTTCTCCAGGTACATCCTTCTTGTTGCGTTTTGACCAACAAAGGACCACGTTATTTCAACTGGTTTCCGCGTCGAGCTTTAATATTCGCCCAGTACTATCACATGAATTCTTGATGTTGTTGCTTACTTTCTTCCATCTACTTCATGCCTGTTTTAAGCTTAGGTATTTCTAGGAAACTCGTATGAAATCCCAATTTCTTGTTAATCTCTGCCTACCTTAGTGAACCACCACCACCACCACCACCCCCCCCCCCCTTAGTTTTCTTGTCTAGAAAATAGGTAAAGGTCCTGTTTGTCAATTTCACATAGCTCATTCGTGTCATGTTGATTAAAATGAAATTCGTCTTGTCCTCATCACGTCAGTTATTTCTTCCACACGTGCGTAGAGCTCTTGTTTCTGGCATCTCCTGTATTCTCCAGGTATTTTATTATCTATACTAATATAATAAGGCTGAACAGTTTGTGTGTTTAAATGCGCTACTCTCTGGAACTACCAGCCGTATTCGAAAAATTATTTTTGTATATGATAGCCAGATTCAAGAGGAATAGTTTAGGCTATGTTAAATTTCGGACAGACCACTCCATTGCCTGCATTTAGGCCCTTTGGCACAAATCTGCACCATTTCACAGATCTGAACCAAAATGTGTATTCTTAGCCTTTGGAACCCTGCGAGTAACACTGCATTTATGCCATTTGGTACAAATCCACACCGTCTTACAGATCTGAACCAAAATGTGTATACATACCATTTGGAACACTGCGGGTAACACTGTCGACTTTAAATTTCGGACAGACCACTCCATTCCCTGCATTTAGGCCCTTTGACACAAATCCACACCGTTTCACCAATCTGAACCAAAATGTGTATACTTACCCTTTAGAACCCTGCGAGTAACACAGTCTACATGAAATTTATGAAATACTAGTCCATTCCCTGCATTTAGGCCCTTGGCACGAATCTACACCTTTTCACCGATCTGAACCAAAATTTGTATACTTACACTTTGGAACCCTGCGAGTAACACTATCTGCATGAAATTTCAGACTGACCACTCTATTTCTTGCATTTAGGCCCTTTGACACAAATCTACACCGTTTCACCGATCTGAACCAAAATTTGTGTACTTATCGTTTGGAACCCTGCGAGTAACACTGTCTGCGTAAAATTTCGGACATACCACTCGGGACAGTCGAAGTTTTCTAAAGTGTTCTGATTATTTTCCTACTGCGCTATGCGACAAAAGACGACACTATTGGTCTGTACATTTCTAACAGACAATGAGATATAGGCCCTAGGCCAGTGGTTCCCAGTCTTTGCAAGCTGACGCCCACCTTTTCAGATACGGGTGGTCATCGCCTCCCTCCCCCCCCCCCCCCCCCCCTCCCCGACCCAACACTCGTCGCCTCAATAATATCTTCGATAAACGGACGTGGAGGATATAAGACCTAACCTAATAACACTACATAATGGAGTAATTATTTCTGAAAAAATAATATGAAGTAGGCCTACGCACTTGATATCTATTACATACTAACTTAACTACATTTTAGCATAATACAAAGAACACGCTTTTACAATAAATCCTCAAATTTGTCAACAAATATCAGTGAGAGGGATGACACTGTTTTCTCTTGGTAAGATTCGGTATATTTGGTTTGATATTTGACAAACCACAGCGGAGATCACTTGCAACATCAAGCCGACAGCGCTGCATTGTTTTTATGACACTCAGCGTTGAAAATCCTGACTCGCATAAATATGTCGTTGAAAATGAGACAATGACACGCAATGCAACTTCGGCCGTTTCAGGATACACTGCAAGACAGTTTACCCAAACGTCACCCATTCCTAATATTTTGGAATCATCTTTTAGCTTTGAACCATACTTTATACCGTATCTATTACTTCTTCTTGGAATTGTGCTTCAATGTCAATGGTAAACGGATTTCTTGTGAACATCCAGGACATTCATCCGACGAGATATCAGAAAAGTAGAAGTTGAATTCTTGTGCCAGGGAATCCAAATGTGACTGAATTTTCACCTAGTTTATTACTATAACGTTCATTTTCCGGCAAAATTTCATTAAGGCGATGAAAAGATGAGAAGTTGTTCAACTGAAGCTGGCGTTCCATAACTGTACTTTTTCCAGGAAAGCTCTGATGGCATCATAAGCAAGCATAAAATTGGAGTTTTTGCCTTGGAGCTCTAAGTTCAAACTGCTCAAAGCTTCAAATAAATCACAAAGATATGCCAATGAGACGATAAAATTGGCATTGATTTTACTCCTTACAACACAGCAAATTCCTTATTTCACCTCCAACCTCACGGCTCCGCAGAGGTTTGTGCCGATAGTTGGCAATTACCAGTGGTTTGAACGATTGACTTGGCGCGACAATCACTTGGAGAGATTCAAAAAATGTTTATTATACAAAATTGTATTATTCGAGTTTTAAAAAAACTTAATTTGGAAATCACTTCATGTCCCCCTTGTTAAAGCCCCGCGCCCCCCAGGTTGGTACCCTGCCTAGGCAGTGTCTTTTATTTCACTAACTCCTCTTTCTAATCAATTTTAGAAACTTGTTTGTAAATTACATCTGTCAGTGCTGTAGTTAGTAAATAGCTGTTTCCCTATTCATTATTATCATTATTTCCATTACGGGAAAATTACCTGAATGTTACGTCCATTATACTGTACTGCTTATCACCCCCACTACAACCACCACCACCACCACCACCACAAAAAGTTATATTTAAAAATATTTCTTTTCTGGTAGTTTAAGTATCATGTGCCAGTTCTGTAGTAGTATTCATTATCATCCATAAAACAAATAAATCCACCGGGGAAACCGGGCACTATAGCTAGTATGTACAGTATATATATATATATATATATAACGTGTTCTGCGCTTAGGCAGGTCTTCACACAGCAGCTCTCCATGCAGTCCTGTCTTCACCGTTCTCTTTGTTTGGTGATAATTTCCTGCTATCTTCACACTGTCCACCAGCTGGTACCTTCTCCGTCCTCTTCCTCTCTTTCCGTTCACTGATCCTTCGAGACCATCCCTAGGCAAACTCTCTCTTCGCAGCCATTGCCCAAGCCAGTTCCTCTTCCTTGTATGAATGGTATGTAACAGCCTCCTATTTTCTCCAACTCACTCCAATACCTCCTCATTCCAGACCCTTTACACCCAGGATATCCTCTCCATCCTCGTACACAACCACATTTCAAACGCTTCTAGTCTTTTTTCATCATCCTTCCTTATTAATTTTAAGTGATGCAGCGATCGAACGTAGATTAGCGGCTTGGCAGTTTTGGAATTCCAGGAAACGAGAAGATGACTGGATTAATTTTGTAGAGATCAGAAAGCTAACATCCAAAATCATCAGGATAGAGAAACGTAATTATGATAAGAAGCGATTGGAATAGATAGATATAGATTTTAAAAAGAACAACACCAGACAATTCTACAAAGTATTTCGAGAGGAGATCCAAGGATACAAACCAATGAACCTCCATTTCAAGGATTCAACTGGTAGACTAGTCACTAATAATAAAGATAACTGCGAGTTACTAGCTAAATACTTTGAGGAACTTCTTAATTGCGAAGAACCTATAGAAACCTATAGAACCTATAGAAAGACTACCACAAAAAGAGAACCCTCCGTCAGAACCACCAACTGTCCAACAAATAGAATAATATATTGACAATCTTAAAAATAATAAGGCACCTGGTGAGGATGGGATACTAACTGAAATGTTGAAACTCGGTGGTAAATTTGCAGCTGAAGCTTTACACAAAGTTGTCAAGGAATGTTGGGAAAAAGGAACAATTCCAAATGATTGGAAACAGGCAATAATCCATCCCTTGCACAAGAAAGGAGATAAGACAAACCCCAACAATTATAGAGGTATTTCCTTACAGCCAATCGCATACAAAGTTCTTTCTAAAGCATTGCTACACAATCTGGAAGAACAAGCAGAACATACTATCGGCGAATACCAAGCCTGATTTAGAAAAGGGAGATCTTGTCCAGAGCAAATTTTCAATCTCAAATCAATCCTTAGAATCAGAACAATACGTAACCTCAACACAGTTGTATCTTTCATTGATTTCAGAAAGGCTTATGATTCAATAGACAGACAGTCTGTATTCCTAACTCTAGCAGAATTAGGGATAGATGAAAATACCAGACAACTGGTTGAACAAACACTAACAAATACAACCTCAAGAGTTAAATTTCTAAACGACATTTCAGAACCCTTCCAAATCAAAACCGGAGTTAGACAAGGTGATGGGCTTTCACCACTTCTATTTAATTTGATATTAAACAAAATCATGAAGGAATGGGAACTTAAATTATGCGAAAGAAACATTGAAGGGGTCCATTTGGGGCAAGGAAAAGGAAGATTTGAGGTGAAATGTCTTGCCTTTGCTGATGACATAGCAATCATTTCAGAAAACAGATTTCAAGCACAAATAATGGTTGAAACCCTACATGAAATAGCAATAAAAACTGGTCTTCAGATTTCGTATGAAAAAAACAAATATATTGAACACAGACACAATGGAGAAAAATATCTACCAACTCAACATGGACAGATTCAAAGAGTTGATAAATTTAAATATTTGGGAGAATGGATCCAGTCAAATGGACTTGATAACACATCCTGCAAGGAGAGATTCAGAAAGATGGAAAATGCCTATAAACTCACCCAACATAGATACAACAAACGATCAATTTCATTCCAGGCAAAAATCAGGCACTACACAACTGTAATTAAACCAGAGGTATTATACGGATCAGAATGTTTAACGTTGAACAAAAGAGGTGAACAAGAGGAACTGGAAAAGAAAGAAAGGAAAATACTTAGGAAAATTTTGGGTCCCCAAAAGAATAAAGATATTTGGATGAAGAGAAAAAATGAAGACCTTTACCGAAATGTAGAAAAAATTACAGACTCAATTAAAAGACGGAGACTACAATTTTATGGTCACCTTCATAGAATGGATAGCAGCAGGCTAACTAAGAAAATTTTTGTTTACATCTCCAAATTAAAAAACACCACTAGATGGCTGGAAGAGATACGGTGTGATCTGCAAAAACTGAAGATCACAAACAACATCATTTCTAATAGGTTGGAATTCCGGCGACTGATCACTACTGCAGATTTTTCGATTCTGCAAGTTCCACATCAACCACGGAGAGTGTTATCAGCGGAACAGAGGCAGGCCATCAGCCAACGTATGAAGAAGTTTTGGGAAGAAAAGAAAAAACGAAACAATCTACCGTAGTCTTAGGTTCAAAGCGGTCTATAATTGGCCAAATTCTAAATATATATATATATATACCGGTATATATATACAGGGTGTATTTGATATGATGGAAGTCCGTTACACTGGTGATAGAAGAGACTATTCTAAGCTTCCTAGGTAAAAAATTTGTCACCTATCTTGAAATTGATAATTAATCATTAAAAAGTCAATGTTTTTAGTTATTTCAGAAACTAATCAGGCAGAAAGTGGTGCGGCAGGCTGGGGTAAACGAGGCGGAGCCAGGAGAGACGACGCGCGAAGGGGAAGTTGTTACGTAATCGGAGCATTGACCTTACCGGTTGACTTGAGGGGTGGTAGGCTATCAGCTGTTATGAGGATGAGCTCTACCGTCTCGTAAGAAAATGTGTATTGCCGTTGTTCTTGTTGTTGTTGTTGTTGACAACGCACGCAATGGCTTGGGACGTTAGGATCGGTAGTATTGTGTAGCCTACTTTGTAAGTGTGGAATTCATTGATTGATGATCATGTATAAAATAATTTCGATACTCAGCCCTGATGTATCATTCGCGTCCGTGTCGGACCTTCTGTTGACTAGTTTCTGAAAATACTAAAAACATTCACTTAATGAAATGCAGTGTGACAAAATTCCGACATCCCGTAGTCTGTTCAGAACTAGGCATTTAGGACGGAAGTAAAATACTTGATGTTTTGTTTGAGAGGCTTGGCGATTTTGGTCATTTAGCCCCGTGTAGCTGGGTGTGGGTAGAATTTGTGAGATAACCTGTGTTTTGTGGTTTCTGTAGTAATGTGGGTCTTTGTAATTCAGGTGAGGATTCGGAAGAAGGCGCCGGCCCTGTGGTGCTGGGGCAGTGCAACTGCCTCTCACCTGGAGGCCCTGGGTTCGATACTGGCTCCATCAGGGATATTAGAAACTGACGTGAGGGCTGGAACGCAGTGCACTAAGCCTCGTGGGGGCAATTGAGTAGCTGTCTGACAGTGAGGCAGTGCCCGAGTCAGGAAAATCAAGATTAATGGCCGAGGGGACCCGATGCACTGACCACGCGTCACCCTAATATCTGCAGACCAAATGGCTGGACAGCGGTCGCTTGGTAGGCCTAGGCCCTTCATGGGCTGCACTGCCAGCGGTTATGATTATTGAGAAGAAGGCGGCCGTGGCCTTAAGTTAGGAACAATCCTGACATTTGCCTGGGGTAGAAGTGGGAACCCATGGAAAACTACTTCCAAGATTTAATACTAGTTCGGTACCACATGTTCATATTGTGAATTGTCCCATCCCATCTCCAACCCTCGGGTGGCCATTAACTAGAGAGGGGTGGGGGGGGAGGGTTGATTTATTGGTCCATCAACAATGTAAATACATATGAAAATACACGAAAATGAAAATAAAATACAAATACATTGTTATAATACAGTGTTATAATAATAATAATAATAATAATAGTCTAATAATAATAATAATAGTCTAATAATAATAAGAGTCAGCATGTGTAGTTCTGTTGGTAGAGTGCTAACCTTCCCGAGGGTGCGATCTACGTTCAGTCATGTAGTAAATGAATAGGATCTAATACGATCATCTCCATGGATTTCATGGCACATACAAGAAATCCTAAGTACATTAAAGTCTGGCAACTCGACATACAAAAAAAAAACATAAAAGAAGTTAGTGTGTCTAATAATAATGTTATTGGTTTTACGTCCCTTTTAACTACCGTGGCTTTTAGAGACGCCGGGGTGCCGGAATTTTGCCCCGAAGGGGATTTTTAACGTGCCAGTAAATGTACTGACACGGCTCCCTCGCATTTGCGCACCCTCAAATGCCTGCTGACTGCGCCAGGATACGAACCTGCAATCTAGGGCCCAGCAAGCGAGAACGTTACCGCTGAGCCACGCAGCCAGTCTGTTAGTGTGTCTAAAAGCCTATTATTACTATTATTAGTATTATTAATATGTTTATTAGAGTTGTTGCACTATCTTCACACAAAGATAGACCAACAGTTCCTTAAATTAATTTACCAAATCTTTAGGATTTCTATTTTCTATGCATAGTCCATGAAGCTGGCAAAATCCTAGACAGATCCACCATCACTAGTCATGTAGCCACTCCCCATGAAGGTGTGAATCAGCTGTTCATAGGCTCGGTTTGTGTATTTCAATGTCATTGGCAGACAAGGCGAGGAGGTCACTCAACTGCAGACTTTGGTCAACATTCCTCAGCGTAGGAGGGGAGGGTGACGGGGAGAAGTCAGCTCTGCTGCTGAGGGGAACGAAGTGAAAGCTCGTTTCCAAGACATTGACCGACGATTTTTGTGATTTAATTCCACCTACACTAATTAAGATCCGACTTAATTTCATGAAGATATTTGCTTAGAATACCATCTTCTATCACCAGTGTAAAGGACTTCCATCATATCAAATACACCCTGTATATATAATTTTAAGTTATTTAATGATTCTTAGTTTATCTTCTGTTGTTGATGGTTTCGAGTCCATTTGTATTAGGATTGTGTTATCAATTATGTTTTTCTCTCGGTGGATCGGACTTATGTAGTTCTTTGAAGCATTCTGCACACATCCTACAATGCTCAGCGTTATTATGCCCAGCTGTTTGTGTTCTTAGAACTGTGAAATGTAAACTCGGGTGTGTATTTCTTCAAGTTACGTTGATGGTTTTGTAAACGTCTTTTGTGTTGTTACTTCAGTCATGCGAATCGTTAGACCATGGAGTTTGAGTCGACGCCGTAGTTATAGATTTTGCGAAGGCATTTGATGTTGTGCCGCATGACATGCTACTCCATAAATTAGCTCCGACGAAGATTGATAGAAGAGTAATTTTATGGATCCAAGAATTGTTGACCGGTCGTTCCCAGAAAGTGAAAGTCGAAGGCCGATTCTCGGATGAAATTACCGTAACGTCGGGTATCCCTCAGGGCAGCGTAATCGGTACTTTGTTATTTTTGGCGTTTATAAATGACTTACCAAATGGGATTCGCAGTGACTGTCGATTGTTTGCGGATGATTGTGTAATATATCGAAAGATACATGACTCACAACACAACGCAGTACTTCAAGATGACCTGAACCTGATCTAAAAGTGGGCGATTGAAAATAAAATGAAAATAAACACAAGAAAATGTAGTCTCATAAAAATAGGGAAAGTGCGAAGGCAATATTTTCAATATAACATTGGCTCGAAAATACTTGTAGAAGAAGATTCTTGCAAATATTTGGGCGTTCACGTAAGGAATGATATGAAATAGAGTAGTCATAGAGGATGTGTAGTTTCTAAAGCTTACAAATCCCTGCACTTTGTAACGAGGGTATTAAAAGGAAGTAGTACATCTGCTAAAGAATTAGGATATTTGTCACTTGTAAGACATATTCTGGAATACGCCTCGGCGGTTTGGGATCCATATCAAGTAGGGCTCATAAATGAGTTGGAAATGGTTCAAAGAAAGGCCTTAGATTTGTGCTCAGTGACTTTATTCCCAGGAGCAGTGTGAGCCGTATGTTAAAGAAACTTGGGTGGGAATCACTTGAGGCTAGGAGGATGAAATCTAGACTGCGCTATGTACAACACGTATACAAATCAACCACCATGGGGTGAGCTTAGCAAACGTATGGGAAAATCCACTTACATGGGTAGGAGCGATCATCCTTTCAAGGTTAAGGGCCGACCGCAGCGAACAAATTATGGTAAATATTCTTTCTTAAACCGTGCCATTGATAATAACTGGAACTCTCTACCTGCCGCAGACTTAGATCCTTTTCCCAAGCATATAGGTGTGTTTAAGAAAAGACTGTCTATTTGTGTAAATACTCCACTTCTACAAGGAAGTGTGTTGTCCCCTATACTGTTTATAACTGTCATGGATGAAATCCTCAAGAGTGTGAAACGAAGAATGGGAAGCAAGGAGACTAAGGCCTTACTCTTTGCAGACGACATAGTAATATGGGAAGAAAATGAAATATAACTACAAGAACAAGTCACTGTATGGAATCACGAGATAGAGAAATATGGAATGAAAATAAGTGTGGAAAAGAGTAAGACTGTAGTGATGACAAGAAACAAGAGAGAAGGAAGACTGAATATTGAAGTATTTGGGGGGCATACTCACAGAAGATTGTACAATAAATGAAGAAATTGGAAAGAGAATCCAACAAGCTAATGGGTTTTACCAGAGTGTGAGAGGTTTAGTATTGTGCCCAAATCTAGGAATGGGTATTCCAAGTTTCAGACACCTAGATATCAAGGGAAAGGCTGTAGCAGCTTTTGAAAGTTCGGATATTTGAATATCGCGCTACATTGCTTCTCGAAGCCTTTCGAAGGAAATTACCGATAGTTGGATGGTAAATGACGTAGCGAGTCACAGCAGAGGTGGAGACTATTTATTGATTAAATAGTTAACTATGGAGCAGAGACTTGAGACTGGGATCAGATTACTGGCACGGCCAAATAAAAGAGAATGCAATTAATATCAAGTAAATCGGACCAGGGATTCAAGAGATATGAGGATTTCTAGATATCAGGCGATGACGCGTGACCCTGACCGTTTTTGTATAAAAGCAAGCTGGAGCAGGCTTAGTTAGCTCACTTCATCACAAGCACTTGGCGAACAAGTTGCGTCTACGCTGAGCCAAGGCACATGGTTGCCGCGTCTACGAAGAAGTACTTTTCAAATCGTGATAGTCACGAGAAGTGCTGCGCAAACGAGTTGGAACTTAGTAAGTTTCTGGTGAGGAGAATCACTGAGGTGATTGTATTTCTACAAACATTGGTGGAAATATTTATATTTCTTAAAGGACATATGCTAGACTTGGTCTAGAAAATAGTATTTGTCACAGTCCAATAGTAAATTTATACTTGGATGTTTAAATCCATTTAAAGTCAGTTTTCATATTTTGTAACTATTTAACCACTTCGATCCGTCAGTACATTGAAGAATAGTCTATAACGGTGGCGTTCATTAGTCTACGCAAGGGAAACTGCAGGTTGCTTAGCGCATGGCAGATGGTGATATTAATAAACCATGCCCAGGGAACGATCTTCAGAACAGCCGTTAACTGCCTAGACTGTCAACGTTTTTCTTGTACTGATGAGATTACAGTGAGTTAGGTTACAACTGACACATTTAAGAAGAGATCGCTTAGATCTGACCCTTTTCAACAAACTGTTATGGCTTTGTTAGAAGCCCATATTAAAATGGAACCACAGTCATTTAAAACGTCGAAGGATACTACCACTATGTCTGACTAGACGATTTGTGGGTCTACAATGGCGGCCGATACAAGGATTATACGTGCTTGTCCGCTAGGGCATGTTTACGGATAAATCTGGTATAGACCAGGTTTACGACACTTCAAGAACATCAAGAAATGTAAGCCACATTTGAATTATTTTATGCCTAGCTAATTGGAACAAACTATTTTTCTGCAGATGACCAACACATTTTTTTCGTCATATTTAAAGCTTGTAATGATTTACGCAAGACTTGTTAGATTTATTCTGAGCATTTTCAGCACTCAGAACAGTTTAGGATCGATGACCGAGCATTTTGAGCATTTATTTAAATTTTTCATATTTTTGGGAAATCACGGTAATCAGCCGATGTAACTGTAAAAGTTAAATTTATTTTTGTTGAGGAATGGATATTTTTTCCATATTCGAAGGTTCGAACATGTGGATTCTCACATAATGAGATGATAATTAAACATATTTGAAATAATAATAATAATAATAATAATCCACTAATAATAATAATAATAATTTTCATAATTTTTCTAAATAATTCTTGGATATTATATTTTATAATAATCATATGTATTGAGAAAGAGCCTATGAAGTAGTTGAAACATTTCTAGTATGGAACAGGAGATTTTACGAAGGAGAGTGGTTAGCGCAAGCCCGCATTCAACCAACATGTCAGTTCTGGTTGAACAGTTGATATTTGCAATGAGCAAAGTATATGTTTCATATAACACGGAGAGGCATGAAACGGGAAGCAATTGATATTTGTATCAAATAGGATATTTTTGTATTTATATAAAATCATGACGTAAATACACTTCGAAAGTGAAATAAGCTTTTCATAAGTATGGTAAATTCACGGGTTGAACTGAATGGTAAAATAAAATAAACTTGTAAGTTTATTAATCTTCCAGTGTTGATAACAAGCAGAGGCTTGATTTATTGTATAAATTTTGGGAAGATAATTTATGTGTGTGGAATAGTTGTAATGCCATTCCCAGGTGCGCATGTTAAGTCGCAGGAATGAAGGTTTTTTCGAGCATCAATCAAATAGCAGGTTCGATGGCTCAGGTTTATTGTAGGAGTATTGGAGCCACACATTTCGTCGTATGAATAACCCGAAGGTTATTTCTTTGAAACCATCAGTTCTTATTTCAATCTTGTTTACGAATTCCATTTAGACTTTGATTTTGCTAGAACCCGGATTTGTCATGATAGTAGTTTATTCTTCTTCAGAGGAAGACCTTTGCCGTTGTTGTTGTTGTTATAATATTGTGTTCTTACACAAATAGTAGAATGGGCCACTGCCAATTTAAAATAATTCTTTAACCACGAATAATTTGAAGGATATTTTCAATCCTAGTGCCATGAACTAAATGAATTCATTATAAAACTACAATTCTAATTTCCGCATTCTGTCGAAGAATTGCAAGTTGTGAAAGTTGCTAGAAATGGCCATAAATATAAATATTTTTATAATATTGTTCCCAAGTGGGAAATCTAATAGTTGAATGGTTCAACCATTTATTGATCAAGTTAATGATTCAGAAATCATATATTTTGTTTGGAACTTGAAGTTCATAATCGAGTCACTTCTCGAATGTTTAATGTCAGAAGAACAATTAATTGTTGTTGTGCTTCGCACAGTTCTTCGATGCTATGCTCAATGGTCAAATATTTTTTAGATGTTGTTAATATGTGTTAATATTTTGTGTTGCTACGATGATAATAATAGTTTCAACGATATATTTTCGAAAACTGGAAAACAAATGAAAGTCTAAGAAATTCTATAAACATTTATTCTACGAGTGTTAATACCATGTAAATAGTCAAACAGTGATCGACGTTATTTCCAGTATGGACAATTCATTTCGCACTGGAATAAAATGTTAATAATTTTAGAACACAGTCCACAGGACTAACAATCGGACTTGTGTTTTCAAAAAGATTGTCAAATGTGTTTGGAAGATTTCTGTATATTGTGTGTAAATAAGAGTGTGGATCGCCACACGTGGATGATGCTGCTTTGAGCATTATTCTTGCAGTCAGATTTTAACTTTAAATAAACTGAGATAATTTTACCAGATGTGTTTCACCCAATTGAATCTCCTTCTATCCTTATTGTTGCATTGAGCCAAAAATCAGCAAAGCATTTTTTATAAATTTGATGTCGTTTTTGCGATTTGCTTTAACCCATCTGGCGCTCCGGGATATTTTGATTCTCGTGCTGACTGATTATTGGTAAAATGCATATGTGGTCGTGCGGACTCCGGTCTAAACGGGCACATAAAATAAGATAGAGAGAGAAATGGCTTCGAACGTGGGTCCCGATTTAGACATGGTCAATCGCATGCCGAGTTGAAATTGTGATAACTTTTATAGAATATTTTGGGAGTTGAGAGATGTCTGGTTTGGATGAATAAATTAGTAGGAAACCCAATTAGTGGGGAAAATTAAAAATTTAACTGGTTAATAATTAGAATGGGTTTGATATTTTTGATAATGGCTTAACCATTAGGGAGTCAAGTAAATTCAGTAGTAAACGTTCGATGACTGGAGATACACATTATTAGAATCCAGGTGGAGGATATTTGAGAACTTGCATATTTTTCTTGTGATATTATGGTAAATGTAATTCGTAAAAGTAGAGAATTTTGTTTTTCCATCACGTCGATATTAGGACAAATCTCATTTTATTATAGTGTTCCAATTAGCTATTCATATTTCTTGTTCTAGTTATAAGCTTGTGTTTGCCACTGTTGTATACCCCTAAGTTTTGAATATTAATTGAAATTATGGAAGAAATGATGAGGATGATGAGGAGTTTGGAGGAGAGTTCAAAACAGGCTGGACTGCGTGTAGCAGCCATTATGAAAGAAAATACTGAGGCTTTAGAAAAGAAACTTAAAGAAAATTCTGATTCTTTAGAGAATAAACTTAAAGAAAATTTGAATGATAAACTTAAAGAAAATTCTGATTCTTTAGAAAATAAACTTAAAGAAAGTTTGGAGGATAAACTTAAAGAAAATTCTGATTCTTTGGAAAGTAAACTTAAAGAAAATTCTGATTCTTTGGAAAATAAACTTAAAGAAAATTCTGATTCTTTAGAAAGCAGGTTAAAAGGTAACTTAAAAGAAAGTTCTGATAAACTCAAAGAAAATTCCGACTTGTTAGAAAGCAGGTTAAAAGATAACTTGAAGGAAAATTTAAACAGTAAATTTAATTCAATGGAACGTAAATTTAAAGAGAATTCTGAAATTTTGAAAATGACACTTGAAAGCAAAATGAATAAATTATGCGATAAAACACATGAGCTCGAAACTTCATTAGCTACTAACGCTAGTATAATGGACGATAAATTTCGCGATGCCGATCTTCGATCCCAAAGCTTAGCTGATAGGATAGAACATGGTCTTAGGAAAGTTGGTGAAGACATGGTCAACCTGGAAGTCAGAGTGAAGAAGGAGAGTAACGAGATGGGAATTCTGGTTGTTCAGCGTTGAACGGAACAATTCAAGGAACTTGTCATGGGAGAAATAAGAGAAGGAGTGATTCATGAATTGCAAACTGAGATTAAAACTACAGTTGTCAATGAAATTAAAGACACACTCAAGCTGGAGAATCAAGAGGGAATCAAGGAGATTAGGGAATCTTTGTCATCCCACATTGAAGTAATTGCCAAGGATATCCAAGCAACTCAGAAGGACATATCAGATATGACAGGGTCATTGAAAAGTCATGAGGCTGTTATGAACCAGATATCCATTGATGTTAAAGACAATTGTAAAGAGACTGAAGCAATCAAGAAGATGGCAGAAGAAAACCAGAAGGAACTTGAGGCTATGAAAACTCAAATAAAGGATGAGAAACAGTCTGATCATCTTTTGAAAATGCCGAATGTAAGGGGAAAGGAACAGATACAGATAAATCTAGGAGGAGCTAGAGAGACTGATAGACAGGATGAGGTCAGGACAGTATTTCAATCCAACCCCATAACTGTATTTAAGAATATAGAAGACAAGCCTTCTAAATTTTCAGGGCGAGATTCTGTAACACCCGTGGAATTTTTGAGAGAAGCAGGTGATTATCTGAAAGATTCTAAGATCCCTAAAGAAAGACAGATCAGGGTAATAGGGAAGTTCTTGGAAGGTCCCGCACTTTTGTGGTTTAGAGCATTTAGATCCACTCTAAATATTTTTGAGGAGTTTTCTCGTGGGCTATTGAAGAAGTTTTGGTCCCCTGAAACCCAACAGCAAGTTAGAGCAGAGTTGTATTCGAAGAGATTCTCGACGTCACAACCTACTCGATACTCTACATACTTTTCTGGACAGCTGTCTAAACTCCAACATTTAGATCCGCCAATGCCAGATAACGAGTTGATTACTGCTTTGATACGACAATTTCCAGCAGACGTCCAGAGGACTTTGATCGCTGCTGACATCTACAATATGGAACAGTTTGATGAAGTATTGCAAAAGCTGGATCATACAAACGCTCAATTCTTTCATCAGAAGGGAGTAAAGAGTAATAACGCTGTGTATGCTGTTATGGCTGACAGTTATTCTCAGACACCTCGAGAGATTCGAGAGGAGCGAGAAGAGAAATCGCCGAGGGAAGATTCCAATACGAGAGGATGGAACCAATACCGTAACAGATACAGTTACAAACCATATGCAAGACCGGATGGTGGTAATCGATACAACACTCGATGGAGAAGACCACGTGATACTCAAGGAAGGTACCAGGAAAGAAGATCCTATGGTAATAACTATAATAACAGAGGGAATGTAGATACTCGTCAGTCCAATGAAGAGTTTAACAAGGACACGAGGAGAACCTTGGAAGCAAGACACCAAGATAACTTACAATTTGTGGAGCAGAGGCCCAATGATCCAGGTCCATCGGGAACACAACAATCCCGGGGGAATGGTAAAATTAAGGATTTTGAATATTGTGGAAATAAACAATAATGGAAAATATGAAGTAGCCAATACACGAACTGGTAACATCGTGGGAACTTATAATGCATCGAATTTGAAGATCTATTATTCAAGAACCAGTTGATTTAATGTGTAGATAGGAAAAATAAAAATTTTTCAATTTTTATTTTTTGCTAGGTGTGGGGTGGATGTGCCCAAATCTAGGAATGGGTATTCCAAGTTTCAGACACCTAGATATCAAGGGAAAGGCTGTAGCAGCTTTTGAAAGTTCGGATATTTGAATATCGCGCTACATTGCTTCTCGAAGCCTTTCGAAGGAAATTACCGATAGTTGGATGGTAAATGACGTAGCGAGTCACAGCAGAGGTGGAGACTATTTATTGATTAAATAGTTAACTATGGAGCAGAGACTTGAGACTGGGATCAGATTACTGGCATGGCCAAATAAAAGAGAATGCAATTAATATCAAGTAAATCGGACCAGGGATTCAAGAGATATGAGGATTTCTAGATATCAGGCGATGACGCGTGACCCTGACCGTTTTTGTATAAAAGCAAGCTGGAGCAGGCTTAGTTAGCTCACTTCATCACAAGCACTTGGCGAACAAGTTGCGTCTACGCTGAGCCAAGGCACATGGTTGCCGCGTCTACGAAGAAGTACTTTTCAAATCGTGATAGTCACGAGAAGTGCTGCGCAAACGAGTTGGAACTTAGTAAGTTTCTGGTGAGGAGAATCACTGAGGTGATTGTATTTCTACAAACATTGGTGGAAATATTTATATTTCTTAAAGGACATATGCTAGACTTGGTCTAGAAAATAGTATTTGTCACAGTCCAATAGTAAATTTATACTTGGATGTTTAAATCCATTTAAAGTCAGTTTTCATATTTTGTAACTATTTAACCACTTCGATCCGTCAGTGCATTGAAGAATAGTCTATAACGGTGGCGTTCATTAGTCTACGCAAGGGAAACTGCAGGTTTCTTAGCGCATGGCAGATGGTGATATTAATAAACCATGCCCAGGGAACGATCTTCAGAACAGCCGTTAACTGCCTAGACTGTCAACGTTTTTCTTGTACTGATGAGATTACAGTGAGTTAGGTTACAACTGACACATTTAAGAAGAGATCGCTTAGATCTGACCCTTTTCAACAAACTGTTATGGCTTTGTTAGAAGCCCATATTAAAATGGAACCACAGTCATTTAAAACGTCGAAGGATACTACCACTATGTCTGACTAGACGATTTGTGGGTCTACAATGGCGGCCGATACAAGGATTATACGTGCTTGTCCGCTAGGGCATGTTTACGGATAAATCTGGTATAGACCAGGTTTACGACACTTCAAGAACATCAAGAAATGTAAGCCACATTTGAATTATTTTATGCCTAGCTAATTGGAACAAACTATTTTTCTGCAGATGACCAACACATTTTTTCGTCATATTTAAAGCTTGTAATGATTTACGCAAGACTTGTTAGATTTATTCTGAGCATTTTCAGCACTCAGAACAGTTTAGGATCGATGACCGAGCATTTTGAGCATTTATTTAAATTTTTCATATTTTTGGGAAATCACGGTAATCAGCCGATGTAACTGTAAAAGTTATTTTTGTTGAGGAATGGATATTTTTTCCATATTCGAAGGTTCGAACATGTGGATTCTCACATAATGAGATGATAATTAAACATATTTGAAATAATAATAATAATAATAATAATCCACTAATAATAATAATAATAATTCATAATTTTTCTAAATAATTCTTGGATATTATATTTTATAATAATCATATGTATTGAGAAAGAGCCTATGAAGTAGTTGAAACATTTCTAGTATGGAACAGGAGATTTTACGAAGGAGAGTGGTTAGCGCAAGCCCGCATTCAACCAACATGTCAGTTCTGGTTGAACAGTTGATATTTGCAATGAGCAAAGTATATGTTTCATATAACACGGAGAGGCATGAAACGGGAAGCAATTGATAATCTTCCAGTGTTGATAACAAGCAGAGGCTTGATTTATTGTATAAATTTTGGGAAGATAATTTATGTGTGTGGAATAGTTGTAATGCCATTCCCAGGTGCGCATGTTAAGTCGCAGGAATGAAGGTTTTTTCGAGCATCAATCAAATAGCAGGTTCGATGGCTCAGGTTTATTGTAGGAGTATTGGAGCCACACATTTCGTCGTATGAATAACCCGAAGGTTATTTCTTTGAAACCATCAGTTCTTATTTCAATCTTGTTTACGAATTCCATTTAGACTTTGATTTTGCTAGAACCCGGATTTGTCATGATAGTAGTTTATTCTTCTTCAGAGGAAGACCTTTGCCGTTGTTGTTGTTGTTATAATATTGTGTTCTTACACAAATAGTAGAATGGGCCACTGCCAATTTAAAATAATTCTTTAACCACGAATAATTTGAAGGATATTTTCAATCCTAGTGCCATGAACTAAATGAATTCATTATAAAACTACAATTCTAATTTCCGCATTCTGTCGAAGAATTGCAAGTTGTGAAAGTTGCTAGAAATGGCCATAAATATAAATATTTTTATAATATTGTTCCCAAGTGGGAAATCTAATAGTTGAATGGTTCAACCATTTATTGATCAAGTTAATGATTCAGAAATCATATATTTTGTTTGGAACTTGAAGTTCATAATCGAGTCACTTCTCGAATGTTTAATGTCAGAAGAACAATTAATTGTTGTTGTGCTTCGCACAGTTCTTCGATGCTATGCTCAATGGTCAAATATTTTTTAGATGTTGTTAATATGTGTTAATATTTTGTGTTGCTACGATGATAATAATAGTTTCAACGATATATTTTCGAAAACTGGAAAACAAATGAAAGTCTAAGAAATTCTATAAACATTTATTCTACGAGTGTTAATACCATGTAAATAGTCAAACAGTGATCGACGTTATTTCCAGTATGGACAATTCATTTCGCACTGGAATAAAATGTTAATAATTTTAGAACACAGTCCACAGGACTAACAATCGGACTTGTGTTTTCAAAAAGATTGTCAAATGTGTTTGGAAGATTTCTGTATATTGTGTGTAAATAAGAGTGTGGATCGCCACACGTGGATGATGCTGCTTTGAGCATTATTCTTGCAGTCAGATTTTAACTTTAAATAAACTGAGATAATTTTACCAGATGTGTTTCACCCAATTGAATCTCCTTCTATCCTTATTGTTGCATTGAGCCAAAAATCAGCAAAGCATTTTTTATAAATTTGATGTCGTTTTTGCGATTTGCTTTAACCCATCTGGCGCTCCGGGATATTTTGATTCTCGTGCTGACTGATTATTGGTAAAATGCATATGTGGTCGTGCGGACTCCGGTCTAAACGGGCACAGTATGGAACCAGGAAGTCCCAGAGAAATGCAAGAAAGTTCCATTCTCAATGTATTACACACCAATTTTGACATATGAACAGGTACTTGGTCCACAACAAAACGCGATGAAAGCCGAATCCAAGCAGCCGAGATGAAATTCCTTAGGGGAATAATTGGGAAGACACTGAGGGATAAAATCAGAAATGTGGACATTAGGGAGAGAACTGGGTTCCCAAAACTGCAAGACAAGATAGAGACCAGTATGCTGAAGTGGTACGGACATAGGATGAGAATGGAAGAATATAGAGTACCAAAAAGAATATTTATGGAGAAAATACCAGGAAGAAGACCACGAGGAAGGCACAGAAAGAGGTGGATAGATAGGGTGAAGGAAGGCATAGAGAAAAGTAAAAGAAGTATTGAAAGAAGGAAATGAATGGTGGAGGGATAGACAACTGTGGAGGTCCTTGATTAGCAACCCGACCCAGGGAGCTGGAAACGGGAAATGAAGAGGAAGAAGAAGAATAATTTATTTGTTATGTATTTCCAATTTGCCCATTTGAAAATAAATGAACGAATGAATGAATGAATGAATGAATGAATGCGCAAAGTACGCCCCACGGGCCAAGTGCGGCCCTTGACCTAGTCTAATCCTGCCCGCGACATGGCTACGAATTATACTACCTACAATTACACATAGTGTAATAACGTCAATTTAAGCATTATTTAGTTAAATTGCCAACGTCATCATCAATGTATAATATTTCAGAATATCTAATTTTAAAAGGGTAATCAAAGTTGTATCTACTTGAATCTATGTTCATTTTCATAATTCAGCCTTAATTTAAGTCAGAGATTCCAAAACTGGGCGCATTCGCCCAGTAGTGGGCGATTTTAGCACGCCAGTGGGCGAAACTGACAGAATGTGAATTCA
Source organism: Meconema thalassinum (assembly GCA_946902985.2). Classification (NCBI taxonomy): domain Eukaryota; kingdom Metazoa; phylum Arthropoda; class Insecta; order Orthoptera; family Tettigoniidae; genus Meconema; species Meconema thalassinum. The sequence goes on from OX336395.1 coordinate 183,798,261, forward strand.
ATGGGCGATTTGAAAAAATTGGTGGGCAAATAATTCAGTTTTTTATATATACAATATGACCCAGAAGTATTTGCCCATAAAAACAAGGAATAAAATAACATTGCAAACAAGTAATTTAATTATGTCAAATCATGTGTCCTTTTTAATCTACTTACAACTACAGTAGTTTATCACAGAAAAGTTGTTTGTATTATTTCCTTCTTCTTACATGGTTGAGAGAGAGCTTAGTGCGGCAAATAATCTTGCCACGAAGTCTAGAAATAGCTTAGAAATTGAAAAGTGAGGAGATCTTTGAATTTTTCTAACAAATATGGCCCGTGACATCAACAAATTGATTGAAACTCATCAAATCCATCCCTCACATTAATTAGACATAATGTTGTTTAATTAAATAGTTTTAAGTAGTTTTAATTTAATTTTTTCTTTAATTCATTTCATTGGTTGTTATTCCTTTCTAGACCTATTATTTGAAAATTTAATTAATTTTAATAAACATGATGTACCTATTAAGAGAAAAAAGTCCTTAAAAATCCTCATTTCTCAACTTGTAGGTATTTGAATGTGTCAGTAATTTTAAGATTTGTGCGTTTTTTTTTCAAATAAGCCGGGCAAAAGAAAATTATAAATCTCAAAAGTGGGCGATGGTCAGAAATGTTTGGAAAACCCTGATTTAAATTAACCCTTTATAGGGCAGAATGTTATTTAAAAATATAAATCATTTCTATTTATTTAAATTTTCATTCTTACACCAATTTTGATTTGAGTTATTATAATTTTAATTATTATTCAATATTACAGTATAAATATATTATTTGTCAATATTTTTATTTTTTTATAATTTTTAACTTAATAATTTTATTTTATTTTTTTATAATTGTAATTTTTGGATTTTTATTATTTTTCATTGAAATTTAATGTTAGTTTCATCCACAAGAATGGTCATGTTGAACTATGATTTCTGTTTTATTTTATTGTTTATTTTTTAATATTTTTCAATATATTTATTAGTTAAAATTTTATCTACTGGCATAATTCAAGAACACACAGTAATATTATTTGCTTTTTAGAAATACTAACACTTCTACAAGAAAATTTGTTGTAATTAGTCTGAGATAATGAATCATCTTCATATGATTGGTGGTTAATATATAGACCACGGACCTACCCATAATAATACATTATGCAACGAGCCTATAATGGCAATAATTAAGACACGAGTATGTTCATAAAACGAGCGTATGTGAGTTTTATAATTTCCATACGAGTGTCTTAATTACCATTATAGGCGAGTTGCATACTACTGTTTATGTTCGACAATAATTATTATAACTATTTTATGTTCGAACATAAATATTCATAAATATCTGTCGAGATTTCGCCAGTTTTATGTACTGAACAGAGCGCGTGACGCAGAGAATGCCTTGTATTTGACCATGGCCTCCTCGATTACCCTACTATGACACTAGGCAACGCAGTGACATTTAAATTAGAAGGCCTTGGAACTCAGTGCAGGTGAGATGATATCCTTATCTAATTGGTCAAACAACTGTTTCTTGAGCTGTGATTGGTGGGAGAAACTGTTTCATAATGGCATATAATAGTCAGGGTCGAACATAAAGGGTTAATTTGTACATAAAGACTGATATGTTATCATAAGATGGAAGTTACGGTCATAAATAGATTGACAGACCACCATTTAATTGCGCGTCTAAGAATCAGCTCATCCCAGTTTCTACCAGATTATGAAAAAACCTTTACAGTTACATTTGTCACATACTCCTTCCCTTCCTCTTGTAACAAATAATAAATGTGTGCTCGTTTTTCCTAAGTTTTCTACAATGAGTCCGGGAATGTTCTCCGCAGCGCCTACATGCGTCTGCGAGAGCTAGCTACAGCAGTTACGTTGGTAGCACGGCTGCCGCTTGCATCATAACAAATAAACAGTAAACTTTGTACTCACCACAGCCATTCATAACAGATGCTGGAACCATTCACAGTACATCACTCTTTTTCCGTAATCAGTTTGTTTTAATTCATGAACCACGGTAACTTAATACGGGAACAACTGAAGCTTGTCTCTTACAGCTTTATGGGCTGTCGACTTAGAGATTCCTGTTTGTTGAGCTAATTTTCGTGTTAATTTACTTGGACTACGCTGCATTATATTGGAGATTTCATCAAGTTTTTCGTCTGTTAAAAGCGTAGGCCTACCTGTTCCCGGTACATCGTAAACTGAGCCAGTCACACGAAATTTACTTTCCAAATCCCGAACGGTATCACGGTTTGGAAACTTTGAATTAGGAAACCGCGCCTGAAATCTTAATTTTACATTTTCTTTAAACCGATCACCGTCACGAAAAACGTATTCGGCCAAAAAAACTCTCACTTCAATAGTAAACATTACCGCATGTATGGTTGGTTGGTTCCTCAGTTTAGGGGCTGTGACAACGCTGTCATGTAGCCCTGTGTACTTTGGGTGTGTGTAGAATCTGTCTGATAACCAGTGTTAATTGTGATGGCTGTATTAGTGTGTGTATCTGTTTTTTTTAATTTAAGTACAGACTGCAACTTAGAATTTTTCAAATAGATCCTACTTTTGTCGCCAAACGCCTCCGTCAACGACTACTAGGCTTAGTTCAGAACTTAGCTACTAGATGCCACCGCAGTCGGCTCTTGGCAACGAACGTAGAAACCTAAGAGCGTTGTTTACATTCTTAACCTATCCAATTTAGCTTCACACAGGTGTAATTAGTGGAAGGTTCTTTAACATGCCATACATCTATGACATGGGACCACCGGCTTTACTTCCGCTCCGAAGGAAGGCATACTGAGGGATTTTTAAAGCTCTTAAAAATCCGATGGCTTCGGCCGGGTATGAACCCGCTGTCTTGGGCATAGAAGCTCAGCATTCTACCAACAACGCCACCGAAGCCGCTACCACCTGTATACTGTTGCACTTTTCCAATAATCTATCTGAACGCTCGCTTACTGCAATACACACTGAAGACATGCATGCTCGCGCGCTTATCGCAATTCACACTGACAGCCCACACGGGGAGTCCCGCTTTGAAGGACACAGTGCAGTGCAGCCAACTTAACTCATGGCTCAACCACTCACAGCTGCACGTACCCACATTCTCGGGTGCCCTGCCATTGTAGCCTATAAGTTAGGTTTGATTTTAAATTAAAAATTAAAAGTTTATAAGCTATTCATAAACACATGTTGGTTTTTTTTCGGCCCAACTAGATTATTTTGTATTGCAGCTGGTTCCGCCCCTGAAAAGGTTGCCCATTAAAATGGGTTACTTGCTTTGCTTTGCTTTACTAATACTCGTTGTCTTTGTTTCAGCCGCATCTGCAGCACACGCTTTCCGCCAAGATCAAGCAGGTAATTGCCGATTATTTTTTAAAAATCCTCATCAACAGTAATATATGTTGGCAATAAGTGTCCCAGCATTCTACCATATCTGCCCTAAATCAAAATGTAATCCAAATTACTGGGACATACGAAAAATAACTTGAATCAAGATGTTCAGTAAAGAACATATAGCCTACTTTCTCCTAAATGCATGGGTATTGTTAAAACTCTTTCTCCTTTTCAAGGAGTATAATTGAATGTTGGTTTAGTATCTTGTTGAAATAAATGTCATATACGGATATTAAACATGAATATGAGGTGCCCAATGCTAGTGCTACCACTGTTAAAAATTTCATTCAATTCGGTTTCATCGTGTTTGAATCGATATGGGGAATCGATTTTCAAACAAACATGGCCACTATCTGCAAACTATTGGGCTGATGACCTTGTAATTCAGTCAAAAGGTGCTTCCCGCAAAAAGATATGTTGTTGCAAAATTTGGTAGAGATCGGATGATTAAGTTAGTTGCAATTTTATTTAAGCTTTGAACATTTGGGTGCCCGCCATTACGTTTCCGTCTAGATGGCGGCGATATACAACATGGCACTGAGGTGCCCTTTGCTAGTTCTACCTCTGTACCAAATTTCGTTCAATTCGGTTACACCGTGTTCGAATTGATAGGGGGGACAGACTTTCAGAGTACACACACACACACACACACACAGACACACAGACACACAATTTTTGGCCCTGTATAGATCTCATAAGTCTACTTTCATTTTTTGCAAAAATCGAAAGTAGGCTAAAAAATTAGATGTAGTAATTCTTTGTTTTGGTTCGGAGACTTTGACCATGACACAAGGTGATGAGGAATTGTTAAGGAAATGAGAAAGGATGACAAGTAATAGAGGGTGAATTCTGATGAATAAGAAATAATACGGAGATAGATGATGATGATTATTATTATTATTATTATTATTATTATTATTATTATTATTATTATTATTATTATTATTATTATTATTGTTGTTTTAAGGGGCCTAACTTCTAGGTTATCGGCCCCTAATAGTCTGGGTGATAGTGAAAATGACATTGAAATGGAAACCATATCGAAAACCTAGGAAGATTTGAAATACTTACAAAAATTGAACTTAGATTGAAAGGACGCACAAAATGTAGAGTGGAAATACTTACAAAAGGTAATGTAGATGGAAAATACTCACAAAAGCAATTTAGATTGAAAAATACGCACAAAATGTAGTTGAGGTTCAAAATATTTACAAAATGCAATGTACAAATCTGTTCAAATTATTAGACTCAATACACAAACATCCAGCATTTTTAAATATATTTCAAGATGGCTGTTTATGAAAGGGAATTGTCTTGTCTGATTGTTGGTATAATGCGCAATAACATTCCCACTGGATTTATGGTTTCAACCAAGATATTGGCAACTCTGCTTCGACCTTCAGCTGGTTTGTTTAGAAGGGAGAGTCACTCGCTGCTCTGTGACAAAGTAAGAGCTTAAGGCAACAATGAACATTTGAGGTCCTAGTCATTGTTGGTGCAATATATTGTTAATAGGGAGTTGTTAGGGAAGTGTAGTTAGTTGGTCATTGTTGTTTTAAGAGCTGGACAGGGAGCTCTTTTGCACATAAATGTAGCAATTTCTCACCGTTAATTTCGGAATGTTATTATAAAATATAAATAAATCGTTGGCTCCTTCAATCATATACCGCCGTGCACAGTAAAATCAGATTGTGTTTGGATAATGTGGAAAAACAAAGATATTTCTTCACATTGCAGTTTTTAATGCTCAGCTGGATAACGAAAAATTTAATAAAAACAAGTTCTTGAGTCTAATAATTTGAACATATCTGTAGATTCGAAATACTCACAAAATGCAATTGAAACTCAAAATACTTACAAAATGCAATGGAAATTGAAAATGCTTACAAAATGTAATTTAGATTCAAAATATTCACAATATGTTGGCACGCAATTCAAAATACAGTTCTTACAAAATGGAGTTTAGATCGAAAATACTTACAAAATGTAATTTAGATTCAAAATATTCACAATATGTTGGCACGCAATTCAAAATACAGTTCTTACAAAATGGAGTTTAGATCGAAAATACTTACAAAATGCAATGTAGATTGAAAATACACACAAAGGAAATTGGGATGGAAAAAAGAATTACAAAATGTAATTTAGATACACGGGGAGCCAATTCACAAATCACTGCGGGGATCTTAAAGAGAAAAGGAAGTATAATGGAAAGAAAAAGAAGGCTGATCCCTCGAAGAATGAGGGATCAGGAAAGATGAGAGAAGGGCCAATTAAGGCGGGAAAGGAAGAGACGCCCTAGACCTCGGATACCCTAATACCGTCGGGGCCGGAAGAGAACAAGGGTCGATAGGAAATAAGACGGAGAGGTGCCCGGCACAAGTGGAAGCAATGCCAGACTCAGCTGGGATCCCATGGTTGCTAACCCACGTCCCACAAGTTGTGAGCCCCTGGGGGGAAGGGGGTGGGCGATCAGCGCAAATATCAAGGAACTCGGACAATCAATACTATGTAATTATAAATTTTTTACAAATTAGGGTACATGTTTCGAGCTCAAAAAGTCCTTCTTTAGCCCTATCACGTCAACATATTCATGCAAAGATTAACCAACATTTCAACAATCATGTCATCATAAATAAAATTTAACTAAACAAACACATGTTAACGCATACATGTTTTATAATGTATTTTTAAAGTGTTTTTTAACATGTGAACTTTGCATGAATATGTTGACGTGATAGTTCCTTGATACTCGTATTTGTCATAGAAAGAACATCTTCAACAATTCTAAAACTGTATGGATTAGTTAATTTGCTAATATTCATTGTGTTTATCTGTTTCAGCACAAGCCTTCCGACAAGCTCTTCAAGCTGCTCAAGCGGGTAAGTACTAGATTTTGTATGTAGACAAAGAATCGGCACGTATCCTAACATTATGCAAAAATCAGCCTTAAAACAAGTACAAAACTTGTGAATTCATTAATGTAGCGTTCAACTTATAAGGTGCGTTCAAAAAGTAACGAGCCGGAGGCTGTATTGCGCAAACCGGTGACGACATCGGCTAATCGTGGCGTGTGTAACAAGGTGTGGTTCCGACCAGAGCGTGGAAGGTCACAGCCCGTCGCTAGAGGGCATGCGTGCACGTCACGTGACGATTCAAAGCGAGCAGCAGCATGCATCAATCGTCCAACGCTGCCTGTCGCATTGCAAACAGTGACATAGAGGCATCAAACGAAGAACAAAGAGGTGTTGTTCGGTTTCTGACAGCGAAAGGAGTAGGGGGAACGGACATCCATCGCCGAATGTCACAAGTGTACGGCGAACACTGCATGTCCCTTGCAAGGGTCAAGGCGTGGCACAAACGCTTCAGGGAAGGACGGGTGTCGTTAGCCGATGATGGCCGGTCTGGGGCATCCCCCTGCATTACCGATGACAACGCCCAGCTGGTTGATGCACTCATTACCCAGGAGCGCCGAGTGACAGTGAACGCAATAGCCGCCGTGGTCGTATTTAGCGTCGGAAGTGTGCACACCATCATGAAGGACCTGCTGCACTTGCGGAAAGTGTGTGCCCAATGGGTGCCCCACAGTCTTCAACCACACCAGGAAGGATGTCGAATCGTCACGTGACTTGCACACGTGCCCTCTAGCGACGGGCTGTGACCTTCCACGCTCTGGTCGGAACCACGCCTCGTTACACACGCCACGATTAGCCGATATCGTCACCGGTTTGCGCATTCCAGCCTCCGGCTCGTTACTTTTTGAATGCACCTTATACATTGTGTTCAAATGTCTTGATGAGTAATAAATAGGTTAACAGTTCCGCCTGATCAATACTTTTTATTAAATTTGATCACTGTGCGGTTATTGGTGGGACATATTTCGAGGCCTAATTATTATTTTTTGGCTCCTTCATCAGCCGATAGGAATGAATCAATAACTGTCAAAGACAAAAGATAAATGTATAGCGTAACACCTAAAAGTCCCTTGTCATTATTGATTCATTCACATCGGCTGATGAAGGGGCCAAAAATAATTAGGCCTTGAAACATGTCCCACCAATGACCACACAGTGATCTTATTTAATAACAAGTAGTTCCTTGAAGAACTTAATAGCCTATTTTCATATATCCTACTAATATCAATTGCCTCTATCAACATACAAATTATCAGTGTGATTGCTGTAATAGATTCGTAGATATTGAGAACCGTCTCAATATTTTGGGTGGTCACCATGTTGGATTTTTATATTATAGACCTTAGATGTATGTACTATTAAATGATGATTATTGTGTAGGTGTTATATTCAAACTTCAATCGCATGACTAGGACACAAGAAATAAAAGCGGGATTTTAAAATTTTGCTCAGCGGCCATCTTGTGGTTATGAAAATAATTTAAATGAATTAGATGACAGTCGATTATAACTTGTATAAGCATATACCGTATCAAGTTTCACTGCGCTCGGGTGGTTAAAACGCAAGAAACGTCCATTTGAATATTTAAATTTCGCGTCGCCGCCATGTTGGATTTGAGCTCGCCAGGTTATTGAACGTCCCATAGGTGACCCTATTCTTATAGCCTCTATACACTTACTAAATTTCAGTTTGATTACTGTAGTAGATTAATAGATATTGAAAACCGTCTAAATATTTCGGATGGTCGCCATGTAGGATATTAATATATGTAGGCCATAGAGTTATGCACTATTAGATGATGATTATTGTGTACCTTCATTATGCAAATGTTGATTTCGCTCGCATGATTAGAACACAAGAAATAAAAACTTAATTTTCGAAATTTGCACAACCGCCATCTTGAGGTTACGTAAACAATTGAACTAAATTGGGTACCAGTGCATTGCAATGTGTATAAACATTTGCTGTACGAAGTTTCATTGCGTTTGGATCTTTAAATCGTGAGAAAAGTCTATTTTAAACTTTTAACTTCGCTTGGCCGCCATGTCCGTTTTGTAGTTAACCGGTTTTTGAAAGTCTCATACATGAACTTTCAGTAGTTCCCTTTATCTCCGTACGAAATTTCATGCTGATACCGGTAATAGTTTCAGAGATATAGAATGCCGGTGAAATATTTCGCACAGCCACCATCTTGAGGTTATGTAAACAATTGAACGAAGTTAGATGTCGGTGCATTACAATGTGTATAGACATATACTGTACCAAGTTTCATTGCGTTTGGTTGTTTAAATCGCGAGAAACGTCTATTTAAAAGACGCAACTTCGCTTGCCCGTCATGTTAGTTTTGTAGTTGCCAGGATTTCAAAAGTTACATAGATGAACTTTTAGTAGTTCCCTTTATCACTGTACAAAATTCCAGGGTGATATCGGTAATAGTTTCGGAGATATCAAATGCTGGTGAAATATTTCGCACAGCCACCATGTTGGATTGGTGAGACGTCACAAAATTTGAAGGGCACGGTCGGGGGCGCCCGGAATAGTGCTATGAACCTACCGAGTTTCATTGAAATCGCTCCAGCCGTTTAGAAGTTATTAGGGGGACACACAAAAAACACACACGCACGCTCACACAGACAGACACACGGACAAAAGGTGATCTCATAAGCCTATTTTTTCATAAATGAAAATAGGCTAAAAGTATTGATCAGGCGGAACTTTCAACCTGTTTATTACTCAATTAGTTGATCAATACGGAACCAAAATGAACCTTTGAAGTTCTAAAATGTCTTGTTGATTCTGAAACGAACGTTATTACCTAGGCTATAACTGAAAGATAATTCGAAATAATCTGACCCTTAGGCATTTGTCAGTGTAAGATATTAAGTTCCGTTTACAAGTGTTTGAATTAAAAGGTAAATGTATCCGACCCTTTTCAACGACTATTTTGAAAGAGACAAGAGGATTTGCTTGGACTGAACTAAAAGATTACGCAGTATCTAACCTAAATATCACATTATACCCATATGTTACTTGCTTATAATTACAGATTGTTCTTCCTCTTAAATTACTAGTTCGACGAATATATATTTAATCTTCATCACATGATCACTATTCGAATCAGATTCGCCACGGCGTTCTTAAGTTAACAGGCGGGAACTGCCGGCGGGGCTGTGACGTCATGGGTCTTACTCCAGACAGCAAACAGATGCTCAGTATTGTTGGCGCGCTGTGATTTGGTCATTGTTTCCATGTTTCGAGGGTGACATTTCACAATAAATTGCTTTACCTGTTGTCCAGTGACAAGTGTTAAATATACCCGTGCCACACGTGGTATATATTAAATGCATATACAATGCCACGAAGGTGCTGTGTACCAGAATGTAGGGGTAATTTTCAGGTTCGTGGAGATGAAAACACCTACGTGAACAGTTTCTCTTTTCCCAAGGAAGTAAACTTGAGAAATAAATGGCTGAGAAGCATCCCAAGGAAGGACTGGACACCTTCGGAGAACAGTGTTGTGTGTATTAAACATTTTCAACCGGACTGCATTATCTTACAGCATGAACACTGTGATTCTAATGGACAGAGACAAGTATATAAATACGATCGTCCTAAGCTAGTTAAAGGTTCTTGTCCTATTTTTGAAGGTTTGCCGAAATACTTGACAAAGGAAAGTGAAATTAAGCGGAAACATTTAGAAGAGAGGAGAAGAGAAATCGAAGTGAGGAAGAAACATGCGCAAGAAAGTGTTGTTGCTGCTGCAGAATGGGACGATGTTATAATCCGTTTCGAGAGTTTATGCAATTCCCTGGAGAACCGATTTGCAGTTAATAGCACTAAAGTGAATGGGGACTCAGCTATTAATTTCAATATTTTTGCGATAGAGTGGTTATATATAGGATCAATTTTGAGTCTATGACATTTGTTTTTTATATTAATGTAGATAATCATTTACTTGTTTCGGCTTTCTATAACAATTTGCAATTGTTTTCTACAGAACTTTATTCAGTGTTGGGAAGTGAAACAACTGTGAAGAGTTGGACAACACTGTTCAGTTTTTTACTGTATCTTACTGAGAAGAGATTCCAAACCAGCTTGGAAAATTACGTGGTCAATGTCTTAAAATTGCTGGATGTCATTCAAGAAACTTTATTGAATAGTGGAGAAGAGGGAATTTCTCAGCAAGTTAATCTTTTATACGAACAATTCTCTCCTATATTTAAGAAAACAAAATGGTATTCTCCCAACATGATACTTTGCTCTTACATATTGTATACTATCAGGCAGAACAAATTTCTATCCCTTCCTCATTCTAAACCTTTACAAAGATTGACTTCTTCCCTTAATGTAGCTCCGGGTAATTTTAACGGAAACGTTCATTTCTTGAAAAAAAAAAGCCGCTGAAATGTGTGATGATAAGTGGGTAATTTTCAGGAAGGGATGCAAATTCATTCCCCCGTACTGTTACCTGTATGCTGTCAAGTGACATTCATTAGTGGTTGGACAAAACCGATGAGTAATAAAAGTTCTGCTTGTTTGTTAAAGAACATAAACAGATAGTATATTCTCACTTAAATATATTCAACTAATTATTGTGTTCTGTATAAGATACAAAAACCGCCTACTTGTAGTGCAATCAAACATTTGTTTCCAGCATGCTCTTTTGTATACCGCTCTGGGCTGACTTGTATCGCAGTCATTTGCTTTAATCGCCCGTAGTGACAGAGGAAAACGTCTCACACAATTCATCGATCACTAAGGAAGAACTGTGGTGAAATTCGGAAGTCCATCCCAATTTCTTCTGTAAACAAAACCGATTTAATTACATGAATGCATCTCTCTACCGTATGACTAGCGTGCTGTCCGCCGGCCAGCTGAGAACTCTGACGTCACTCGCCGGTGGCTGAGTGGGGGGGACCGCTCCCGCCTGGAATATAAGAACGCCGTGGATTCGCCCATTTCTCTGATTACCGTATAGCAATTGTACATGGCATCCCACTTAGTTGTTCTCGCCAATAATACGGATTATTGGACTAAATGCACCCATAAAAACAAGCCTAATAATATGAGTCTATTTTTATATAAAACAGTTTGCTAATATTATTTTATGTTCGACCCTGGCTATTATATGTCAGAAAACTCTATCATAATGATGGTCATTATAACACTATTTTTCATTCATTATGAAACAGTTTCTCCCACCAATCAGAGCTCAAGAAACAGTTGTTTCACCAATAGCATATCACCTGCGCTGAGTTCCACGGCCTTCACATTTAAATTTCACTGCATGGCCTAGTGTCATAGTAGGTTAATCGAGGAGGCCATGGTCAAATACAAGGCATTCTCTGCGTCTCATGCGCTCTGTTCACTACATAAAACTGGCGAAATCTCGACAAATATTTATGAATATTTATGTTCGAGCATAAATTAGTTATGATAATTATCGTCGAACATAAACAGTCGTATGCAACTCGCCTATAATGGAAATTATAAAATTCACATACGCTCGTTTTATAAACATACTCGTGTGTTAATTATTGCAATTATAGGCTTAATGCATAATGTACTATAAGTTTAGCCTATTATATTACGTCCAATACATTACAAAATTCAGCAGTCGCCACTGTATCTAGGCGTATAAGCTCTTGAATTTTATAAAACAGAAAAGTAGTTATATAATTGTAAGAGCATTAAGAAATAAGGCCGTAGACCCTACATTCTGTTGTAAGGTAGACAGAAAACTGATGCCAAATGAAGGTAATCACGTATTAAGTCATTTAATGTTCACACAATACAAGCAGTGTGGAGGGAAGGTTTGTGAATTACATTATCCGACATTTGCGAAACGCGGAAAAACAACCTCAGGATTTATTCACCGTGCTCCGAAACTGAGTTTGTAATGTTGTTGTTAGTTCATTTTAGGGGATTTGGATATATTTTGTCATCAGCCTCGTCTAATTGTGCTAGTGTTGAATTTGCCTGATAACCAGTGTTTGTGTGTTGAGTGTACCAGTATGTGAGGTTGAAATAATTAGGTTTGTATATGGGGCAGGCCTACAGTATTGTTGGGGATTTGATTGGTGCAAGTGTCGGCATTTCCGGTATTTATTTTAGTTTACCCGGCACTTCCACCAAATTGTTGGGGATTTGATTGGTACAAGTGTCGGCATTTCCGGTATTTACTTTAGTTTACCCGGCGCCTTACACCAAATTGTTGGGGATTTGATTGGTGCCCAACCACCATTTGAAAGGGGTGTTGATTCGTTGGCATCCTTAGCATTTTTGGAGATTTACTAGGATGAATAATCATGGTGTTTTGCGAAGCGCTGTGGGGACATACTCACCAGACTTAACTGGGGAACCTTAGCAAGCCAAGCGCTTGCTGTACAGCGGCTACTGCTTGACAGCATGCAGTGTAGATCCTAATCTAAGTTCTAACCTAAGGGGGCAGGCTTCTTATAGCTACGTGAAATAAAAGATAGAGCATTTGACTGCAAAAGGATTTTATTATTACTAGCGGGGGTGGTGATTAGGTTTAAATTAAAAGGTGGGGGGGGGGGATGATTAATAATGGAAAAAGGAATCTGACGGACATACTCACTCACCCTACGGATGTCCATGGTGCTGATGGCGTTGGGGTTCGCCGAAGGACCTGTTTATAAGGAATATAAAGTTATAAGCGGTGTCGCGTCTATTAATCTAGTTGATCCATATCGTATTCTCTGTTTAGGCTACGGTAGTGCTGGTGGAAGCTACAAATCATCTAATGAAATGAGTTCCGTATTATAAACTACAATATCTGTAAAACACTCCCTTTTACAACAGATACCTATTTGTGCCAATAATAGTATAAAATACCAGTGTATCAACAATTTCACGTGAGGTTTCTTCTATGTCAGATATAGCACATCATATGCGACTACTGTAAGGCTCGAAATTTATATATACATTTATATATTTATATATACAGGGTCTTTCATATAAAATAATAGCGCCAAGCGGCGGCTTTGTTAACCGCATTGCGGTCACCTTGGCCGAGCTTGTGGCGCGCCAAGGACCCCTGCTTTAAGCGTGTGTACAATCCTATATGATGCAGCAGCCTTGCTAGCGTGTGTACAATGGTGAAATCTTACTTTAGTTAGTTAGTTAGTTAGTTATTGTTGATGAAACCGAAACCCCTACTTGTGCTAATTTTGTGAGTGATTTATTCGGAGACCGTTCAAAATTCTCGCCAATGCGCGTCTTCTTCGAATGTCCGTCTGCAGGGGTCCGTCCGTCGTGTCTGTGATGCGGGCAATCCAGGTAACGGGCTCGCAGACTCCTAGGGTGGTGTCCCGATGAACCGTAATGTTGTAGTCGCTCAGGTTGGACAGGCGGACGTACGGCCGAGACGTCGTGTTGATGAGGGTCTTGGCAATTAGCAATCCTTTTGTCTGGTTGTTTTCTTATTTTGGCTCGATGACCACCGCCACTTCCTCAGCAGTTCCGTCGACAAATACGGCAGCGCTGACCTCCGTCCTGGCGGGAACGAAGACGTCCTCTCTCAGCCTAACTCATCGTGCCGTGACGGCCTCGTGTGCTCGTTGCAAAGCAAGTTCCTCACCTCTGAAGTGCAGATTGTATTCAGGTCCAAGATGATGTTGTTCTGGTCCAGAAAGTCCAGTCCGATGATCTCTTCGTTTGCTACATCAGCCACAAGCACCTGGATGCTTCACCGCCACGTCGACCAATGAAGAACTCCAGTGATGCTTCGCCATGCACCGGTGTGGTCTCTCCAGTCGCGGTTATTAGTTGGAGGTTCTTTTGCTTGGGTTGCACTCTCCACTTCGGGATCACGGTGGGATTGACGATGGTCCTCGTTGCTCCCGTGTCGATCAGCATGGGCCAGCTCACTCCGCTGATGACTCCGGCGACCATCAGGCTGCTATTGTCCCTCCGTAACTTCGTCACACGAACTTGGACTGCCGGTGCTTGACGACTGTCACAAGCCAACCTTTGCCCCCAAGGCTGGCTGATACTCGTTTTCCTGTGTCGCGCGGTTTCCCTATGACTGACTTTCCCGACGGAAACCCTTGGCGGCGGCGATCACCGCAGTCCTTGCTCAGGTGGCCGCTCTTACCGCAGGTCCAGCAGGTCAGTAGTCCTCTTCCGGACCGCTTCTCCGGGAGTCATTCGGCTGCGTCGTTGTTGGTGGCGCCGCGACTATTGAAGAAACGGCCTAGCGCCTCCATCAATTCATCGGCCAGGGGCTTAGTCTCGTTGGTTTTGACTGGTTCGTCGACGTCCACTTGACGCACCCGCGCGTGCATTCCAGATGCCTGTTTTGCCATATCGAATTAAAGTGCGTGGCTCAGCGCATCTGCCAGAGTCTTATTTCGTGCGAGTCGCAGCGCCTGTTGAGTGTCCGAGTCCCGTAGCCAGTCGGTGAAGGTCTGCGTCGCAATCTGTTCCAGAAAGTCGGCCGGCGCTGTTGGATAGGCGAGTCTTACGAGGCGTGCGATGTCCATCTCGAACTCCTGCAGGTTTTCCGCGTTCTTTTGTACCCGGGTCCGGAGCTGCATCCGGTAGGCCTGCTGAAGATGTCTATCTCCATATCGGGACTTAATATGGGCCACTAGTGAAGCGTAGTCCTGAGATTCGGTCGGGATGGCCTCAAGGACATTAAGGGCGTTCCCTCTCAGTGCTACAATTAGAGCTGTAGCCTTTTCCGTGTTGTTTCAGTTGTTTATGGAACAGGCCGCCTCGAAATGACGCAAGTAAGTGTTCCACGGTACCTTTCCGTCGAAGGTTGGGGGCGTCACTCTGCTCTGTCCCGTCCCTGATATTCCCGGTGTACCTGTGGCGAGCGTCGGCGCTGCTCTGCAACTTCCTCTTGTAGAGCGTTGAATTTCTCTTCCATCCCCGTTGGCGGGCGTGGGCGCAGCTCAGCAAATTCCTTTTGTAAAGCGTTGAATTTCTCTTCCACCCCCTTCAGCGGGCGTTGGCGCAGCTCGGCAACTTCCTCTTGTAAGGCGTCGAACTTCTTTTCTACTGCTGTGACTTCCTCACGTAGACCCTGTTCTAATTTCCTTTGACTTTCCTCCAATTTCGTCAGCAGACACTCTTCCAGATTTTTCTGGCCATCCAGAAATTTGGTGGTTATGTCCTCTGCTAACTTATTCTGGCTGTGCTCCATGTTCCTCTGGCTGTCCTCTAATTTGGAAGTTAGGTCCTCGGCTAACTTATTCTGACCGTCTTCTAATTTAGAAGTTAGGTCCTTGGCTAAATTCTTCTGGCGGTCTTCCATCTTCTTCAGGTCCTCTGCTAACTTATGCTGACCGTCTTCCATCTTCCTCTGGCCGTCCTCTAATTTGGAAGTTAGGTCCTCGGTTAAATTCTTCTGGCCGCCTTCCATCTTCTTCGGGTCCTCCGCTAACTTATTTTGACCGTCTTCCATCTTCTTCTGGCCCTCTTCTATCTTGGTTTCCATGCCACTTAACTTTTCTAGCAGTGCTTGCAATTGCGCTTCCATTTTAGTTGTTTGTCTAGTAATGGGCATGCACTCACAGGAGAATTAGTGAACTGTGGTAAAAATGACCTGCACGGGTTTTGAAACCAGGACCTTCAGGTGTTGTGCTTGGGATCGTAATCTGGCTTCTGACACCAGTTGATACGTGCTACCCCTAGTAACACGTTCGTTAATTGGATTACAGTGGTTAAAACTACAACACAGTTTGGTCCTTTAAAGAAATATAGCTTTAATTCGTGTTGACCGACTGAAAAGCACCAAACTTTTGTTTACTTAGGCAACACTGAAAAATGGCTTCAAACCTCACAAATATAGCTTTATTGCAGGTCAAGAAAGTTACACCACATAATAAACACTTGGAAACCATTAGCAGTCTCAGTCAAGTTCCTCCCTTATGGAGTTCACTCACCTCCTTTCACTCACTCCCAGAAGTTAATCTCTCACTAATGAGGTAGACCCGTGTCCAGCCACAGTATGTCAATCACTATTCTTGAATACCGTACTACACACTGTTTCGCTGTCCGCAGGCTAGGGAACAGTTCACTGGATTTCGCAATCCACACAGCACTTCACTGCAATAACCTCTGTCGCACACACTCGCTAAAAAACACAGTTCGTCCTCATCGGCCAGGGTCGCCCTTATATATCGGAGCTGATGACTCAATGGATGCTTAGAGAGCGGACCAGGGTTCACGGTTTCTCGAAAGTTCCATTTCTGGGTGGGCTTCGTAGGTTCTAGTCCATGCCCTTTTGTTCTTACAGCCCTGTTGCGTAAGGCGCTGGTAACACACAGCATGGAATAGCCTGGGGTGGCCTGAGTCACGCGCGGGCGACGAAACTGTCTAGCATTCGTAACAATACGGATTATTGGACTAAATGCACCCATAAAAACAAACCTAATAATATGAGTCTATTTTTATATAAAACAGTTTGCTAATATTATTTTAAAAATCTGCGCTAATATTTTGCAAACATAATATAATAACCAGGCACTGGCGATTCCTCCATGTAGGGCATGGGGATCATCCTACAGTCAGCTCTCAGCTGTAAATGTTTTAAAAATTTAAATCCATTGTTTTGTAAAATAGTCTTTGGGGCTACCTGGCGCGCCCTTTCGATAAGCTCTGTCTCACTGTCACTGTCAGTACTTGTAACTAGTTCTACATTTCACCCCTAGATGGATGAAAGAAAACTGAAGAAGGAAGCCTTGCATAGCTTAAGAAATGTATGGGAGCCTTTGAAGGCACTCTGAGGACGCCGACTCGCTATTGGTTGAATTTAAACCAACACTACGGGCGTATTGGTTACGATTTCGCGCGGTCAAAATGGATAGTCTGTTTAAATCGTGTGCACATCTTTGGAGTAGTATTGTATTGTAATGTGTAATGTGTTCGTAATAATGCTGCACGACTGAATATTTAATATTAGACCGAGCCTAATATCTCAATTTAGCCCAGCTATAATAATTATCTTAAGTTAAGCCTATCATATTACGTCCTACACATTACAACAAGTAGTTCCGTGAAGAACTATACAGCCTATTTTCATATATCCCACTCATGTTTATTGCCTCTATCAACATACAGAATTTCAGTTTGAAGGTTGTGATAGATTCGTAGATATTGAGAACTGTCTAAATATTTCAGATGGTCGCCAGGTTGGATTTTTATGTATGTACTATTACATTAAGATTAGTGTATACGTGTGGTATTCAAACTTCAATATCATGATTAGAACACAAGAAGTAAAAACGAGTTTTTGAAATTTAGCACAGCTGCCATCTTGTGGTTATGCAAACAATTGAAATAAATTAGATGCAAGTGGATTAACGTTTGTATGAGCATTTAACGTGCAACGTTTCACTGCACTCGGATAGTTAAATCGCGAGAATCGTTCATTTAAATATTTATAATTCGCGTCGCCGCCATGATGAATTTATGCTCACCAGGTTACTGAATGTCCTATAGGTAAACATATGTCCATAGCCTCTATGAACATAAAAAAATCAGTCTGATTGCTGTAAAAGATTCGTAGATATTGAGAACCGTCTAAATATTTCGGATGTTCGCCACTTTGGATTGTTATATGTATAGGCCATAGAGTTATGTACCATTCAAGGAAAATTATTCAGTAGGTTCATTATTCAAACTTTCACTTCGATCGCATGATTACGACACAAGAAATGAAAACTTAATTTGAAAATTTCGCACAGCCGCCATCTTGAGGTCATATAAACAATTGAACTAAATTATATGCCAGTATATTACAATATGTTGAGCCTCCGTGGCTCGGGCGGCAGCACGCCGGCCTCTCACCGCTGAGTCCGTGGTTCAAATCCCGGTCACTCCATGTGAGATCTGTGCTGGACAGAACGGAGGCAGACAGGTTTTTCTCCGGGTACTCCGGTTTTCCCTGTCAAAATTTCATTCCGGCAACACTCTCCACTATCATTTCATTTCATCTGTCATTCATTTAATCATTGCCCCAGAGGAGTGCGTCAGGCCTCGGCAGCGGGCACAGTTCATATCCTCGCCGCTAGATAGGGGCTTCATTCATTCCATTCCTGACCCGGTCGGAGACTGGAAGCAGGCTGTGGATTTTTCATATTACAATATGTATAATCATTTACTGTACCACATTTCACTGCGCTCATAGAGTTAAATCACGAGAAACGTCTATTAAAATGTTTCAAATTCACTTGGCCGCCATGTTCGTTTTGTACTTTACAGGTTTATAAGAGTTGCATAGATAAACTTGTATCAGTACCCTTTATCACCGTACAAAATTTCAGGGTGATATCTGTAATAGTTTCGGAGATATAGAATGTCAGTGAAATTTTTGGCACAACCGCCATTTTGTGGTTATGCAAACAATTGAACTAAATTAGACTCCAGTGCAATACAATGTGCATAAACATTTGCTGTACCAAGTTTCATTACGTTTGGATGGTTAAATCGCGAGAAAAGTCTATTTTAAAGTCTCAACTTCGCTTGGCCGCCATGTTGGCTTTGTAGTTACCAGGTTTTTGAAAGTCTCATAGGTGAACTTCTAGTAGTGCCCTTTATAACTTTACACAAATTCAGGGCGATATCGTTAATAGTTTCGGAGATACGGAATGCTGGTGAAATATTTCCCACAGCCGCCATGTTGGATTGATGAGACACAATAAAATTTGAAGGGCACGATCGGGGTTGGCCAGAATGGTGCTATGATCCAACCGAGTTTCATTGTAATCGCTCCAGCCGTTTAGAAGTTGATAGGGGACACACACACACACACACACACGGACAAAATGTGATTCATAAGCCTTTTTTTTTTTTTTTTTTTTTCAAAAATAAAAATAGGTTAAAATCAGCAGTCGCCTCTGTATTTAGGCGTATAAGCTCTTGAAGTTTGTAAAACAGAAAAGTAGTAATATAATTGTAAGAGCATTAAGAAACCCTACATTCTGTTGTAGGGTAGACAGAAAACTGATGCCAAATGAAGGTAATCACGTATTAAGTCGTTTAATGTTCACACAATACAAGCAGTGTGGAGGGAAGGTTTGTGAATTACATTATCCGACATTTCCGAAACGCGGAAAAGCAACCACATTGACCGTGCTCCGACACTGAGTTTATAATGTTGTTGTTAGTTCATTTTAGGGGATTTTGATATATTTTGTCATCAGCCCCGCCTACTTGTGCTAGTGTTGAATTTGCCTGATAACCAGTGTTAGTGTGTTGAGTGTACCTGTATGTGAGGTTGAAATAATTAGGTTTCGATATGGGGCAGGCCTACAGTATATACCTTGAATAAGGCACTATCCTGCATTTGTCTGGAGGGAGTACAGAAAATCTTTGAAAAAAAAAGTGACAGTCAGTCTGGAAGACTAGACTTTGTATCATTTTAAATGCTACAAATGCTGATAATGCTAGAAAGGTTCTAACTTTTGACATGTTAGAAAATTATCTGCATAATACTTATCTTGCTTTATAATACTTTACCTTGTTTCAAATTACTCGCGAACGGCAAGTGCAAACCAAGGACAAAGCAAGGTCAAGCGCGCGGGATACCGTCACGCTCACCAGAGCGCGCGGGGACGTGCCCCTTCCATCCAGTCTGAAAACACTTATAGTGGGCGATGTATTGAAGATAGATATATGCTCTCGCGGACTTTTTGTAGAGCTTTTCATGCTGACCAATTCTTACGCTCATAGTATATTGATATTCTTAACGGTTTGCCCAGCGTAATCTTAAGGAGCGCACGGACGCCAAGTTTATTTTCGAATTTTTCACTCAAATCGTTACTGCTTGGCTTCCTTTGATCATACATAAATTATTTTCTACAGAATCTTTCCTCGAGATATCCTTTACAGAATGGAGAAAACCCCATCAAAATCTATCAAGTGGTTCTCGAGATTACCCGTGACATCCAAGAATCGGGGATTTTTGTCTTATACTAACGAAATAGAGATTGTCGGTGAACACATGCGACAAGCGGTACTATGACGTCACACACCTCAGTGCATCTGGGTACATTTCGTCCCGTCACCGTAACGTAACGCCAGACCTCCAGCGTAACGACGAAGTCGACAAGATCATTTAAAATGATTAAAAGAAACACTCAAGATAAAGGCTGTTAACACAGGGATCCAAACCTTCGATTTCCGAACTTCCTGTAAATTCCCGTCGTGCCCGTGGTGAACGATTCAAGGCATAGGGCTATGCCACGGCGTCTGAGTGAGTGAGCAGAATCTTAAGTATTCATTAAATTATAATATGACTGTACTACTTGACTGCACACTTTTTGATAAATGCCACCAGCATCCACTACTTTTTTTTTTAGCCTATGGCTTTCAGTGCCGGGAGTATCCGAGGACATTTTCGGCTCGCCAGAGGTTTGTAGCTGCTTCTATACGGACACCCATTGGGTGAGTTACAAGTACCGTCGTGTGTGGAGTGTTGACTGGGGAGGAAAGTGTTAATGTAAGGACGAGGAGTTGGAAGGTAGCGGCTGTGGCCTCTAGTTAGGGACCAACCCCGGCATTTGCCTGGAAGGAAGATGGGAAACCACAGAAAACCATCTTCAAGGTTGCCGGCGGGGGGATTCGAACCTCCTCGCCTCCCGGATGTGACCAACTGCCTGCAGCCACGCCGTACCGACCACGGCTAACTCACGGTGGGTGAGTGGATAGCGTGTCGGTCTACTAACCCCAAGATTGCAGGTTCGCTCCTGGCCATGGTAAGTGATTTTTGAAAGGCGGCAAAAATACGACACGCATGTCATACGATGTTGGCATGTCAAATAACCCATTTGAATTCAGTAGGCCGTGTTCATAATGGCAAAATATATCTCGGGAGTTTCCAACAACACAAAGTTCCTCATTTCTCTACTAGAAAGCGCTATAGTGTTCAAGGAGATTAGATATCTAACCTCCTTGACTTTCATAGTGATTCAAGGAACAACGAAATTCGACATGCAAGCTACCCTCTAGGTGTCAAATTTCAAAGCTTGCACCCGACACCCGAGGCCATACGATATTATTATTATAACTCACCCGGTGGCATCCACTGCTGTTATACCCGTGTGAAGCTTGCTCCTCTGTTTTCTGTAAGTAAGTTACCAATAAGCAGTGGGGTAGCATCACACCACGAAGCTTAAATTTTCGAAAATGCACAATGATACGCAAACTATCAGTTTCAAGGGGAGCTACACCTTGTTAATATTTTGCTATGTGTTCCGCAGATCCAAATTAGCTCGAGCTCTCAACGCCTCCATTAGGCTGCTTAATAGACTCCTACACTTGCTTCAAGGACACTGGCAGAAATCGCTAGAGTAAACTGTACCCTCACAATTGGACGTTATGGTCAATGAAATTCTTCATGGTGGAACACCAATCATATCTCCCACTACTTCAATTCTGCATAGGTTATTTGATTTGTTAATATTCGTTGTCTTTGTCTGTTTCAGCACAAGCCTTCCGACAAGATCAATCGGGTAAGTAGTAGATTTTCAAATCCTTATCAAAGGTAAATTATGGTTATACGGTATAGTCACGTGTCTTATTCTATAATTCACATATATATATATATATATATTTTACTCTAAGGATGCTGTCATAGCTGTCCAAGCCCAGCACGAGATAGCGGTGAAGTCTGGATTACAGATATCTTACGATAAAACCAAGTACATTGAGAATCGGCATTCCGGAAACACCCCTTTGACTACCATACATGGAACGATTGGAAGAGTCAATCGCTTTCGTTATCTTGTTGAATGGGTCCACCCCAATGGTAGAGATGGCACCTCCATCTTAGCAAGGCGCAAAGACCCTCTTGATGAACAGAAAAGCCACCACGGATGACCTGGAGAAAGCCAAAAGACGTATCCTCAGGAAAATCCATGGCCGGAGATTGCTCCCAGATGGAACCTACCGTTTGAAATCTAATTCTGACCTGTATCAACAGTTAGAATCAGCCAATGCCAGTATGCGGCGTAGGAGGCTTAAGTTCTACGGGCACCTACAATGAATGAACAGCAACAGGCTTACCAAGAAGATCTCCTTGGTTAAAAGCTACAAGACTGGAAGCCTGTGACTTAATGAAGTACTAAAGGACTTGGATACGGTTGGAATTGCTGACCTTGATGTAGAAGATTGTTCTAAACTTTGTGCTATGGTAGAGTCTTGGACTCCACCATCTAGAGTCCCTAAATGTCGGAAGCCGCTTTCTCAGGAGAGAAAGGAGAAATTATCAGCAGGGCTCAAGAGATATTGGGAACGGAAAAGAGCATCGAAGAAGAACTAGTCATAAGCGCTCCGTAGTGGGCTTAAATCAATAATAATAATAATAATAATAATATATATATATATATATAAATGTATCGTCCAACTTGTATGCTGTTGTAACGTCTTCTTAAATCTGAAAGAACTTTGTTACTTAGGATGAAGGATAAATGAAATCGCTCCCAGACTCTTGTTTTCAGTTTTCTGAATGAAATTCTACATGGTGGAGCACAAATCACATCTCCCACTACTTCAATTCAAAAACTGCATAGGTTATTAGATTTGTTAATATTCATTGTCTTTGTCTGTTTCAGCACAAGCCTTCCGACAAGATCAATCGGGTAAGTAGTAGGTTGTCAAATACGGTATCGTCGCGTGTCTTATCATTCTATGATTTTATATATATATATATATATATAACTTTTATATATAAATGTATCGTTCAACTTGCATGCTGTAGTAACGTCTTCTTAAATCAGAAAGAACCTTGCTACTTAACGTGAAGGATAAATGAAATCGCTCCCAGACTCTTGTTTCCGGTTTTCTGCGTAAGATGAGCAAGAGAAAATAACTCAAAGAAACTAAATTTCCTGCGAAAGAAAGTGTTGAAATTCAGGGATGATGTTTTCCGATTCTTTTCTACGACTATTACGAAAGATGTATGTAACTATGAAGCTATTTTTGTCAGTGTTGCTTTTTAAGTTGGTCAACACAATTACAATTGCATGTGATTAAAAGTTATTTGTAACGGATTAAACGTAGAGAGAGACAATACAAGATGATATGTTTCCTTCGTAAAGCGAGCATATCAGATCTAAATGAATACCTAAACTTACAAAGGAGCTAAGCGCCAAATTTGAAAAATGAAAAATGAGATTTTACTATTGAATGGTGTTACGTGACATCTGCCATTGCCAAGACCAACTATAATCCTCAGACCTTAATGTAGAAAAAACATGGCGGCGATGGTTGCCCTACCAATAGCTAAGATCATGGCATCGGGGTTGTCACTGTTCGTGTAAATTATTATTTTACTCACATAAGAGCATAAAAAAACACAAGACGAGACTAGGTTCCGAAGAAATATGCATCAATAATTTAGACTTACCTGAATTAATTTATCTATATAGTGCTGGCCTCGAATTATAGGTTTCTTCATCTTCATCCAAGGGGCAGCTACAATAGTCTCACTGTTTCTGTGGTTGAATAGGAAGCTTTTTGGCGAGTTATCACGATTTGTATTTAAGTTCAGTAATTATAGATTTATATTATTAGTATAAAATCAAACAGATACTGAAGTAGGAGAGAAGAAAGTACCCGGTTACTGAAGTGCTGTCCCAGCACATGCCGAGTATTTGTGTACACAATCGGAATGAGAATAGTTGCCTGAAATAATCGAACCAACGCTATAGAGATACAATTCAATTAAGACCTCTCGTAGAATTGTCTAAAATCTCGGCTAAAACATCACACCAAATTAGTTGATTGAAATATGCAATGAAGTCGTCGTGTGGATATCTGAACATAATTATGGAGATTACCACACACAAAGGACACGATAATATGTTACCATCTAAACTATTAAACATTCCCTGTTACCGTTTGGAATAGTTGTACGCTGGAAATAATAGATTTAGTAAAGTAATGTAGGTAGGAAAGCACCATCTCCCTCTTACGGAATTATCGCGGGACACCATCTCGCAATATAAGTACATAATAAAATTGGCAAGTTACTCACAACACTTTATTACACACATCATAATAAACAAGTAGTTCCGTAAAGAACTATACAGCCTATTTTCATATATCCTGCTCATGTTAATTTCTTCTAACAACATACAAAATTTCAGTTTAATTGCTGTAACAGATTCGTAGATATTGAGAACCGTCTAAATATTTCAGATTGTCGCCAGGTTGGATTTTTATTTTTGTACTATTACATTAAGATTATTGTGTACGTGTGGTATTCAAACTTCAATCGCATGGTTAGAACACAAGAAGTAAAAACGAGATTTTAGAATTACGCACAGCAGCCATCTTGTGATTATGCAAACAATTGAAATAAATTAGATGCCAGTGGATCAACATTTGTATAAGCATTTAACGTGCAACGTTTCACAGCACTCGGATAGTTAATTTGCGAGAATCGTCCATTTAAATATTTATACTTCGCGTCGCCGCCATGTTGGATTGGTGCTCACCAGGTTAATGAAAGTCCTATAGGTGAACATATGTGCATAGTCTCTATGAACATTAAAAAATTCAGTTTGGTTGCTGTAAAAGATTCATAGATATTGAGAACCGTCTAAATATTTCGGAAGCTCGCCATTTAGGATTGTTATATGTATAGGCCATAGAATTATGTACCTTTCAAGGACAATTATTGTCTAGGTTCATTATTCAAACTTTCACTTCGATCGCATGATTACGACAAAAGAAATAAAAACTTAATTTTAAAATTTTGCACAGCCGCCATATTGAGGTTATGTAAACAATTGATTTAAATTAGATGGCAGTGCATTACAATCTGCAAAATCATTTACTGTACCACATTTCACTGCGCTCAGAGAGTTAAATCACGAGAAAAGTCTATTAAAATATTTCAAATTCGCTTGGTCGCCATGTTCGTTTTTTAATTTACAAGTTTATGAAATATACATAGATAAACTTGTACCAGTACCCTTTATCACCGTACAAAATTGCAGGGTAATATCTGTAATAGTTTCGGAGATATAGAATGTCAGTGAAATATTTCGCACAGCCGCCATTTTGAGGTTATGTAAACAATTCAACTAAATTAGACTCCAGTGCATTACTATGTGTATAAACACTTGCTGTACCTAGTTTCATTACGTTTGGATGTTTAAATAGTGAGAAAAGTCTATTTAAATGTCTCAAATTCGCTTGGTCGCCATGTTCGTTTTCTACTTTACAGGTTTATGAAATATACATAGGTAAACTTGTATCAGTACCCTTTATCACCGTACTAAATTGCAGGGTGATATCTGTAATAGTTTCGGAGATATAGAATGTCAGTGAAATATTTCGCACAGCCGCCATTTTGAAGTTATGTAAACAATTGAACTAAATTAGACTCCAGTGCATTACAATGTGTATAAACATTTGCTGTACCAAGTTTCATTACGTTTTGATAGTTAAATCGCGAGAAAAGTCTATTTAAAAGTCTCAACTTCGCTTGACCGCCATGTTTGTTTTGTAGTCACCAGGTTTTTGAAAGTCTCATAGGTGAACTTCAAGTAGTACCCTTTATCACCGTACACAATTTCAGGGTGATATCGGTAATAGTTTCGGAGATATTGAATGCTAGTGAAATAATTCGCACAGCCGCCATTTTGCATTGGTGAGACGTAACAAAATTTGAAGGGCGCGGTCGAGGTCGCCGGGAATAGTGCTATGAACATACCGAGTTTCATTGAAATCGCTCCAGCCGTTTAGATTTTATTAGGGGGGGACACACACACGAATCACACACACACACACACACACACGCACACACACACGGACAAAAGGTGATCTCATAAGCCTATTTTTTCAAAATTGAAAATAGGCTAAAAAAATAACTTGCAAGCTGTAAGAATCAAAAAAGTATGAATAATGGCGGAACACAATGAGTTCACTGTTTGGCACAGGCGAAACATCTTCCTTAACCAATAAAACAGAAGTTCACTGTAATATTTGGCGTGTATACAAGGCAGTGAAGAACATCTGCTAGACTGGTAAGGATTTACGGAGGCACATGAAGCTGAGCGTTCAAGACAACGTCAACGGTTTGGTCTTGCCGTAGATGCTCATTGCGTTTTCTCGTTACGTACTTAAGTTCGACACTACCGGTACTAAAGTGCACTAAGCTATTATTATATTGTCACTAGCTTGCAAATCATTGCGGTGTATATTATTCTTGAATCACTTATTAATGTCTTAGGTACTTCAACATCTGCAGTAAATGACACAATGCCATCGGCCGACTGAACAATCATCGCACAATCGACCCAGTCCATAATAAGAGTATTATCACATACTTACACACGATTTCAGTACATTAACGCGAACTGGACTTAACAGACATACTGAAGACACTAAAAATTACAGATGAGCAATAGTTTATTCCAACTTTCATCAAACGAAGCTAATCAAAGCTAATATTGTATCCCAGCAACGAATGTAAACAAACAATATCTCGGGCTTCCGCATACGCCATTTTCACACTTTCGATACCTGCATTAAGGTCTGAGTATTGTAGTTGGTCTTGCCATTGCCCTACAAGAGCTCTAAGTGATATTCTCATTTTTAGCCTACTTTCGATTTTTGCAAAAAATGAAAGTAGACTTATGAGATCACTACAGGGCGAAAAAAGGTGAGTCTGTCTGTGTGTGTGTGTGTGTGTGTGTGTGTGTGTGTGTGTGTGTGAGTGTGTACTCTGAATGTCCGTCCCCCCCTATCAATTCGAACACGGTGAGCGCAAATTGAACGAAATTTGGTACAAAGGTAGCACTAGCAAAGGACACCTCAGTGTCATGTTTTATATCGCCGCCATCTTGACGGAAACGTAATGGCGGCCACACAAATGTTCAAAGCTTAAATCAAATTACGACTAACTTAATCATCCGATCTCTACCAAATTTTGCAACAACATACCTTTATGGGGGCAGCATCATTTCACCAAACTAAAAGGTCATCAGCCTAATAGTTTGCGGATGACGGCCATCTTTGTGTGAAAATCGATTGCCCCTATTAATTCAAACACGGTGAAACCGAATGGAACGAAATTCGGTACAGAGGTAGTACTAGCAAAGGGCACCCCGTGTCATGTTTTATATCGCCGCCATCTTGACGGAAACGTAATGGCGGCCACACAAATGTTCAAAGCTTAAATCAAATTACGACTAACCTAATCATCCGATCTCTACCAAATTTTGCAACAACATACCTTTATGGAGGGAGCATCCTTTGACCAATCTAGTAGGTCATTAGCCTAATAGTTTGCGGATGGCGGCCATCTTTGTGTCAAAATGGATTCCCTCTATTAATTCGAACACGGTGAAACCGAATGGAACGAAATTTGGTACAGAGGTAGCACTAGCAAAGGGCACCTCAGTGTTATGTTTTATATCGCCGCCATCTTGACGGAAACGTAATGGCGGCCACACAAATATTCAAAGCTTAAATCAAATTACGATTAACCTAATCATCCGATCTCTACCAAATTTTGCATCAACATACCATTATGGAAGGAGCATCCTTTGACCAAACTAATAGGTCATTAGC
Organism: Meconema thalassinum; assembly: GCA_946902985.2. Lineage (NCBI taxonomy): Eukaryota > Metazoa > Arthropoda > Insecta > Orthoptera > Tettigoniidae > Meconema > Meconema thalassinum. The sequence goes on from OX336395.1 coordinate 183,826,164, forward strand.
CTAATATTTTGCGGATGGCGGCCATCTTTGTGTGAAAATCGATTCCCCCTATTAATTCGAACACGGTGAAACCGAATGGAACGAAATTTGGTACAGAGGTAGCACTAGAAAAGGCCACCTCAGTGTCATGTTTTATATCACCGCCATCTTGACGGAAACGTAATCGCGGCCACCCAAATGTTAAAGGCTAAAATGTAATTACGACCAACCTAATAATCTAGTCTCTACCAAATTTTGCAACAACAAATCATTATGTGGGAAGCATATTCTGACCAAACTGCTAGATCATCAGCCCAATAGTTTGCAGATGGTGGCCATGTATGTGTGCAAATCGATTCCCCCTATCAATTCAAACACGGTGAAACCGAATTGAACGAAATTTGGTACAGAGGTAGCACTAGCAAAAGGCACCTCAGTGTCATGTTTTATATCGCCGCCATCTTGACGGAAACGGAATGACGGCCACCCAAATTTTAAAATCTTAAATCAAATTTCGACCATCCTAATAATTTGATCTCTACCGGATTTTTCAACAACATGCCTTTTTGTGGAAAGCATCTTATGACTGACTACAAGGTCATCAGCCCAATAGTTTGCAAATAGCGGCCATGTATGTGGGCAAATCCATTCCCCAGATCAATTCAAACACGGTGAAACCGAATTGAATGATTTTTTTTACAGAGGTAGCACTAGCAAAGGGCACCTCATATTCAAGTTTAATATCCCTATAGCACGTTGTATTTCAACAAGCTACTACAACCAACATTCAATTATACTCCTTGAAAAGGACAAAGAGTTATAACAATACCCATGCATTTAAGAGAAAGTAGGCTATATGTTCTTTACTGAACATCTTGTTGCAGTTTGTACGCTGCTCGACAGAGTGCATGACTGGTAGGTATGAGAGCTATTTCTTTACAAAGGTGTCAAGTAGCAATTTATTTGGCGCGTGAATTTTCTCGCTCTGGCTTGCTGTGGCAGTTGATCTGTCGTGTTTAAGCAATGTTAGTGGATGTTGAAGTGAAACATTACTTGTGTGCACTTCAATTTATTGAATATAAGTTGAGTTTGTATAACACTTTTGTAAGGAAAAGACATGAAAGACATAACTCTCTCCTAATGTTCTACTTTCATCATGACATATTACACTGAAAGTTTACATTTACAATCTCTTAATTTTACAAGGAATTTCTAACATGTAAACAATATATTTAAAACAATTCAGCCTTTGAAATAAAGAATTGCATTGATTCAGGGAAGTTTCTTTTGATTATCTCAGAAACTTAATTTTGGCACTTAGCCCCTTTGTAAGGTTAGGCTAGGTATTCAAATATGCAAATCAAAATAGCTCTACACTACCAAACCCATATGCCACTCACAAATGGTCTCCGCCCTCTAACAACAACCCGCTAAAAACACGGCAAAAACGTTAAAAAGTGCGGTAGGCTACCTACTGCATTAAACAGTCCATAAAGCACTATTTTGTCGGTTGGTTTCTTAGTTTAGGGGCTGCGACAACGCAGCCATGTAGCCCCGTGTGCTTTGGGTGTGTGTAGAATCTGTCTGATAACCGGTGTTAATTGTGGTGACTGTATTAGTGTGTGTTATCTGTTTTCAATTCAAGTGAGGACTGCAGACATTGAATTTTTTCAAGTAGTTCCTACTTGTGCCGCCAAACGCTACCGCCAACGACTACTAGTTCAGAACTCGATTACCAGATGCCACCGCGCTTGGCTCCTGGCGACGAACGTGGGAACCTAAGAGCGTTTGTCGAATGTTTAACCTATATTATAATTGAGCTTCACACAGGTGTAATTAGTGGAAGGTTCTTTAACATGCCATACATCTATGACATGGGACCGCCAGCTGTACTTCCCCTCCGAAGGAAGGCATACTGAGGGATTTTTAACGCTCTTAAAAAAACGACGACTTCGGCCGGGTTTGAACCCGCGACCTTGGGCATAGAAGCTCAGAATGCTACCAACTACGCCACCGAAGCCGCCGTTCAAAATTTTACTTCTGCTGTTACACCAAATTTAGAAAAATGAAATTTGCCAAGATACTGGCACATTTCCGAGGAATGTATCATTATAACTTGATTAATGTCTAGTGCTGAAAATATTTTTAAAATGTGGCAACATTTCAATTAATACTTTGTTTGGTTATAAAGTTGCGTTCATGGCCCTTACAAATGTATATCTCACTTTCTAAGTTTTTGCCGTGCTTTTTTGATTTTGGAGGGCAGAGTCTGTTTGTGGGTGTTATTTTGGGTTTGGTAGTGTTTTGTAGAGCTAATTTGAGTTGTATATTTGTATCTCATGATACTCGATTGACGAGCGAAGCAAGTCATTTTAAAGTTTCCTCATCTGTAATCCATAACAAACATATAGAGGGCGTTGCAAAATTAAGTCGACAAACTGAAACCAGAGGTTTCGGCCCTTATCTGAAGCAACTTGAGAAAGGGCACTTATGGCCGAAAACGAACCGTTAGAAATCTGTGTGACGTTAAACTTTTAACGAGGCAAATCGCCAACACCGCGCCAAGAAAGTGCGACTTTTCTAATGTTTCCGTTCCGTACTGTAACGTGTTTTTCGAGGGTATTTTACGCCACTGACATAAGTCAGTAGGAAGCCATTCTATATTTATTTACGCGGCAAATTATTCAGCCAAGAGAATTTTTCATGTAACTTATTATTATTATTAACTTATTATTATTATTAAGGTATTTTTGGAGCATTTTTAGCCTACTTTCGATTTTTGCAAAAAATGAAAGTAGACTTATGAGATCACTACAGGGCGAAAAAATTGTTTCTGTCTGTGTGTGTGTATGTGTGTGAGTCTGTGTGTGTGTGTGTGTGTGTGTGTGTACTCTGAATGTCTGTCCCCCCCCTATCAATTCGAACACGGTGAGCGCAAATTGAACGAAATTTGGTACAAAGGTAGCACTAGCAAAGGACACCTCAGTGTCATGTTTTATATCGCCGCCATCTTGACGGAAACGTAATGGCGGCCACACAAATGTTCAAAGCTTAAATCAAATTACGACTAACCTAATCATCCGATCTCTACCAAATTTTGCAACAACATACCTTTATGGGGGCAGCATCCTTTGACCAAGCTAATAGGTCATCAGCCTAATAGTTTGCGGATTGCGGCCATCTTTGTGTCAAAATCGATTACCCCTATTAATTCGAACACGGTGAAACCGAATGGAATGAAATTTGGTACAGAGGTAGCACTAGCAAAGGGCACCCCAGTGTCATGTTTTATATCGCCACCATCTTGACGGAAACGTAATGGCGGCCACCCAAATGTTCAAAGCTTAAATCAAATTACGACTAACCTAATCATCCGATCTCTACCAAATTTTTCAACAACATACCTTTATGAAGGGAGCATCCTTTGACATATCTAATAGGTCATTAGCCTAATAGTTTGCGGATGGCGGCCATCTTTGTGTCAAAATGGATTCCCTCTATTAATTCGAACACGGTGAAACCGAATGGAACGAAATTTGGTACAGAGGTAGCACTAGCAAAGGGCACCTCAGTGTTATGTTTTATATCGCCGCCATCTTGACGGAAACGTAATGGCGGCCACACAAATATTCAAAGCTTAAATCAAATTACGATTAACCTAATCATCCGATCTCTACCAAATTTTGCATCAACATACCATTATGGAAGGAGCATCCTTTGACCAAACTAATAGGTCATTAGCCTAATATTTTGCGGATGGCGGCCATCTTTGTGTGAAAATCGATTCCCCCTATTAATTCGAACACGGTGAAACCGAATGGAACGAAATTTGGTACAGAGGTAGCACTAGAAAAGGCCACGTCAGTGTCATGTTTTATATCACCGCCATCTTGACGGAAACGTAATCGCGGCCACCCAAATGTTAAAGGCTAAAATGTAATTACGACCAACCTAATAATCTAGTCTCTACCAAATTTTGCAACAACAAATCTTTATGTGGGAAGCATATTCTGACCAAACTGCTAGATCATCAGCCCAATAGTTTGCAGATGGTGGCCATGTATGTGTGCAAATCGATTCCCCCTATCAATTCAAACACGGTGAAACCGAATTGAACGAAATTTGGTACAGAGGTAGCACTAGCAAAAGGCACCTCAGTGTCATGTTTTATATCGCCGTCATCTTGACGGAAACGGAATGACGGCCACCCAAATTTTAAAATCTTAAATCAAATTTCGACCATCCTAATAATTTGATCTCTACCGGATTTTTCAACAACATGCCTTTTTGTGGAAAGCATCTTATGACTGACTACAAGGTCATCAGCCCAATGGTTTGCAAATAGCGGCCATGTATGTGGGCAAATCCATTCCCCAGATCAATTCAAACACGGTGAAACCGAATTGAATGATTTTTTTTACAGAGGTAGCACTAGCAAAGGGCACCTTATATTCATGTTTAATATCCCTATAGCACGTTGTATTTCAACAAGCTACTACAACCAACATTCAATTATACTCCTTGAAAAGGACAAAGAGTTATAACAATACCCATGCATTTAAGAGAAAGTAGGCTATATGTTCTTTACTGAACATCTTGTTGCAGTTTGTACGCTGCTCGACAGAGTGCATGACTGGTAGGTATGAGAGCTATTTCTTTACAAAGGTGTCAAGTAGCAATTTATTTGGCGCGTGAATTTTCTCGCTCTGGCTTGCTGTGGCAGTTGATCTGTCGTGTTTAAGCAATGTTAGTGGATGTTGAAGTGAAACATTACTTGTGTGCACTTCAATTTATTGAATATAAGTTGAGTTTGTATAACACTTTTGTAAGGAAAAGACATGAAAGACATAACTCTCTCCTAATGTTCTACTTTCATCATGACATATTACACTGAAAGTTTACATTTACAATCTCTTAATTTTACAAGGAATTTCTAACATGTAAACAATATATTTAAAACAATTCAGCCTTTGAAATAAAGAATTGCATTGATTCAGGGAAGTTTCTTTTGATTATCTCAGAAACTTAATTTTGGCACTTAGCCCCTTTGTAAGGTTAGGCTAGGTATTCAAATATGCAAATCAAAATAGCTCTACACTACCAAACCCATATGCCACTCACAAATGGTCTCCGCCCTCTAACAACAACCCGCTAAAAACACGGCAAAAACGTTAAAAAGTGCGGTAGGCTACCTACTGCATTAAACAGTCCATAAAGCACTATTTTGTCGGTTGGTTTCTTAGTTTAGGGGCTGCGACAACGCAGCCATGTAGCCCCGTGTGCTTTGGGTGTGTGTAGAATCTGTCTGATAACCGGTGTTAATTGTGGTGACTGTATTAGTGTGTGTTATCTGTTTTCAATTCAAGTGAGGACTGCAGACATTGAATTTTTTCAAGTAGTTCCTACTTGTGCCGCCAAACGCTACCGCCAACGACTACTAGTTCAGAACTCGATTACCAGATGCCACCGCGCTTGGCTCCTGGCGACGAACGTGGGAACCTAAGAGCGTTTGTCGAATGTTTAACCTATATTATAATTGAGCTTCACACAGGTGTAATTAGTGGAAGGTTCTTTAACATGCCATACATCTATGACATGGGACCGCCAGCTGTACTTCCCCTCCGAAGGAAGGCATACTGAGGGATTTTTAACGCTCTTAAAAAAACGACGACTTCGGCCGGGTTTGAACCCGCGACCTTGGGCATAGAAGCTCAGAATGCTACCAACTACGCCACCGAAGCCGCCGTTCAAAATTTTACTTCTGCTGTTACACCAAATTTAGAAAAATGAAATTTGCCAAGATACTGGCACATTTCCGAGGAATGTATCATTATAACTTGATTAATGTCTAGTGCTGAAAATATTTTTAAAATGTGGCAACATTTCAATTAATACTTTGTTTGGTTATAAAGTTGCGTTCATGGCCCTTACAAATGTATATCTCACTTTCTAAGTTTTTGCCGTGCTTTTTTGATTTTGGAGGGCAGAGTCTGTTTGTGGGTGTTATTTTGGGTTTGGTAGTGTTTTGTAGAGCTAATTTGAGTTGTATATTTGTATCTCATGATACTCGATTGACGAGCGAAGCAAGTCATTTTAAAGTTTCCTCATCTGTAATCCATAACAAACATATAGAGGGCGTTGCAAAATTAAGTCGACAAACTGAAACCAGAGGTTTCGGCCCTTATCTGAAGCAACTTGAGAAAGGGCACTTATGGCCGAAAACGAACCGTTAGAAATCTGTGTGACGTTAAACTTTTAACGAGGCAAATCGCCAACACCGCGCCAAGAAAGTGCGACTTTTCTAATGTTTCCGTTCCGTACTGTAACGTGTTTTTCGAGGGTATTTTACGCCACTGACATAAGTCAGTAGGAAGCCATTCTATATTTATTTACGCGGCAAATTATTCAGCCAAGAGAATTTTTCATGTAACTTATTATTATTATTAACTTATTATTATTATTAAGGTATTTTTGGAGCATTTTTAGCCTACTTTCGATTTTTGCAAAAAATGAAAGTAGACTTATGAGATCACTACAGGGCGAAAAAATTGTTTCTGTCTGTGTGTGTGTGTGTGTGTGTGTGTACTCTGAATGTCTGTCCCCCCCCTATCAATTCGAACTCGGTGAGCGCAAATTGAACGAAATTTGGTACAAAGGTAGCACTAGCAAAGGACACCTCAGTGTCATGTTTTATATCGCCGCCATCTTGACGGAAACGTAATGGCGGCCACACAAATGTTCAAAGCTTAAATCAAATTACGACTAACCTAATCATCCGATCTCTACCAAATTTTGCAACAACATACCTTTATGGGGGCAGCATCCTTTGACCAAGCTAATAGGTCATCAGCCTAATAGTTTGCGGATTGCGGCCATCTTTGTGTCAAAATCGATTACCCCTATTAATTCGAACACGGTGAAACCGAATGGAATGAAATTTGGTACAGAGGTAGCACTAGCAAAGGGCACCCCAGTGTCATGTTTTATATCGCCACCATCTTGACGGAAACGTAATGGCGGCCACCCAAATGTTCAAAGCTTAAATCAAATTACGACTAACCTAATCATCCGATCTCTACCAAATTTTTCAACAACATACCTTTATGAAGGGAGCATCCTTTGACATATCTAATAGGTCATTAGCGTAATAGTTTGCGGATGGCGGCCATCTTTGTGTCAAAATGGATTCCCTCTATTAATTCGAACACGGTGAAACCGAATGGAACGAAATTTGGTACAGAGGTAGCACTAGCAAAGGGCACCTCAGTGTTATGTTTTATATCGCCGCCATCTTGACGGAAACGTAATGGCGGCCACACAAATATTCAAAGCTTAAATCAAATTACGATTAACCTAATCATCCGATCTCTACCAAATTTTGCATCAACATACCATTATGGAAGGAGCATCCTTTGACCAAACTAATAGGTCATTTGCCTAATATTTTGCGGATGGCGGCCATCTTTGTGTGAAAATCGATTCCCCCTATTAACTCGAACACGGTGAAACCGAATGGAACGAAATTTGGTACAGAGGTAGCACTAGAAAAGGCCACGTCAGTGTCATGTTTTATATCACCGCCATCTTGACGGAAACGTAATCGCGGCCACCCAAATGTTAAAGGCTAAAATGTAATTACGACCAACCTAATAATCTAGTCTCTACCAAATTTTGCAACAACAAATCTTTATGTGGGAAGCATATTCTGACCAAACTGCTAGATCATCAGCCCAATAGTTTGCAGATGGTGGCCATGTATGTGTGCAAATCGATTCCCCCTATCAATTCAAACACGGTGAAACCGAATTGAACGAAATTTGGTACAGAGGTAGCACTAGCAAAAGGCACCTCAGTGTCATGTTTTATATCGCCGTCATCTTGACGGAAACGGAATGACGGCCACCCAAATTTTAAAATCTTAAATCAAATTTCGACCATCCTAATAATTTGATCTCTACCGGATTTTTCAACAACATGCCTTTTTGTGGAAAGCATCTTATGACTGACTACAAGGTCATCAGCCCAATGGTTTGCAAATAGCGGCCATGTATGTGGGCAAATCCATTCCCCAGATCAATTCAAACACGGTGAAACCGAATTGAATGATTTTTTTTACAGAGGTAGCACTAGCAAAGGGCACCTCATATTCATGTTTAATATCCCTATAGCACGTTGTATTTCAACAAGCTACTACAACCAACATTCAATTATACTCCTTGAAAAGGACAAAGAGTTATAACAATACCCATGCATTTAAGAGAAAGTAGGCTATATGTTCTTTACTGAACATCTTGTTGCAGTTTGTACGCTGCTCGACAGTGTGCATGACTGGTAGGTATGAGAGCTATTTCTTTACAAAGGTGTCAAGTAGCAATTTATTTGGCGCGTGAATTTTCTCGCTCTGGCTTGCTGTGGCAGTTGATCTGTCGTGTTTAAGCAATGTTAGTGGATGTTGAAGTGAAACATTACTTGTGTGCACTTCAATTTATTGAATATAAGTTGAGTTTGTATAACACTTTTGTAAGGAAAAGACATGAAAGACATAACTCTCTCCTAATGTTCTACTTTCATCATGACATATTACACTGAAAGTTTACATTTACAATCTCTTAATTTTACAAGGAATTTCTAACATGTAAACAATATATTTAAAACAATTCAGCCTTTGAAATAAAGAATTGCATTGATTCAGGGAAGTTTCTTTTGATTATCTCAGAAACTTAATTTTGGCACTTAGCCCCTTTGTAAGGTTAGGCTAGGTATTCAAATATGCAAATCAAAATAGCTCTACACTACCAAACCCATATGCCACTCACAAATGGTCTCCGCCCTCTAACAACAACCCGCTTAAAACACGGCAAAAACGTTAAAAAGTGCGGTAGGCTACCTACTGCATTAAACAGTCCATAAAGCACTATTTTGTCGGTTGGTTTCTTAGTTTAGGGGCTGCGACAACGCAGCCATGTAGCCCCGTGTGCTTTGGGTGTGTGTAGAATCTGTCTGATAACCGGTGTTAATTGTGATGACTGTATTAGTGTGTGTTATCTGTTTTCAATTCAAGTGAGGACTGCAGACATTGAATTTTTTCAAGTAGTTCCTACTTTTGCCGCCAAACGCTACCGCCAACGACTACTAGTTCAGAACTCGACTACCGGATGCCACCGCACTTGGCTCCTGGCGACGAACGTGGGAACCTAAGAGCGTTTGTCGAATGTTTAACCTTAATTATAATTGAGCTTCACACAGGTGTAATTAGTGGAAGGTTCTTTAACATGCCATACATCTATGACATGGGACCGCCAGCTGGACTTCCCCTCCGAAGGAAGGCATATTGAGGGATTTTTAACGCTCTTAAAAAAACGACGACTTCGGCCGGGTTTGAACCCGCGACCTTGGGCATAGAAGCTCAGAATGCTACCAACTACGCCACCGAAGCCGCCGTTCAAAATTTTACTTCTGCTGTTACACCAAATTTAGAAAAATGAAATTTGCCAAGATACTGGCACATTTCCGAGGAATGTATTGTGCCCGTTTAGACCGGAGTCCGCACGACCACATATGCATTTTACCAATAATCAGTCAGCACGAGAATCAAAATATCCCGGAGCGCCAGATGGGTTAAAGCAAATCGCAAAAACGACATCAAATTTATAAAAATGCTTTGCTGATTTTTGGCTCAATGCAACAATAAGGATAGAAGGAGATTTAATTGGGTGAAACACATCTGGTAAAATTATCTCAGTTTATTTAAAGTTAAAATCTGACTGCAAGAATAATGCTCAAAGCAGCATCATCCACGTGTGGCGATCCACACTCTTATTTACACACAATATACAGAAATCTTCCAAACACATTTGACAATCTTTTTGAAAACACAAGTCCGATTGTTAGTCCTGTGGACTGTGTTCCAAAATTATTAACATTTTAACTCCAGTGCAAAATGAATTGTCCATACTGGAAATAACGTCGATCACTGTTTGACTATTTACATGATATTAACACTCGTAGAATAAATGTTTATAGAATTTCTTTAGACTTTCATTTGTTTTCCAGTTTTCAAAAATATCTCGTTGAAACTATTATTATCATCGTAGCAACACAAATTATTAACACATATTAACAACATCTGAAAAGTATTTGACCATTGAGCATAGCATCGAAGAACTGTGCGAAGCACAACAACAATTAATTGTTCTTCTGACATTAAACATTCGAGAAGTGACTCGATTATGAACTTCAAGTTCCAAACAAAACATATGATTTCTGAATCATCAACTTGATCAATAAATGGTTGAACCATTCAACTATTAGATTTTCCACTTGGAATTATTATGAAAAAAATATTTATATTTATGGCCATTTCTAGCAACTTTCACAACTTGCAATTCTTCGACAGAATGCGGAAATTAGAATTGTAGTCTTATAATGAATTCATTTAGTTCATGGCACTAGGATTGAAAATATCCTTCAAATTATTCGTGGTTAAAGAATTATTTTAAATTGGCAGTGGCCCATTCTACTATTTGTGTAAGGACACAATATTATAACAACAACAACAACGGCAAAGGTCTTCCTCTGAAGAAGAATAAACTACTATCATGACAAATCCGGGTTCTAGCAAAATCAAAGTCTAAATGGAATTCGTAAACAAGGTTGAAATAAGAACTGATGGTTTCAAAGAAATAACCTTCGGGTTATTCATACGACGAAATGTGTGGCTCCAATACTCCTACTGTAAACCTGAGCCATCGAACCTGCTATTTGATTGATGCTCGAAAAAACCTTCATTCCTGCGACTTAACATGCGCACCTGGGAATGGCATTTCAACTACTCCACACACATAAATTATCTTCCCAAAATTTATACAATAAATCAAGCCTCTGCTTGTTATCAACACTGGAAGATTAATAAACTTACAAGTTTATTTTATTTTACCATTCAGTTCAACCCGTGAATTTACCATACTTATGAAAAGCTTCATTTCACTTTCGAGTGTATTCACGTCATGATTTTATATAAATACAAAAATATCCTATTTGATACAAATATCAATTGCTTCCCGTTTCATGCCTCTCCGTGTTATCTGAAACATATACTTTACTCATTGCAAATATTAACTGTTCAACCAGAACTAAAATGTTGGTTGAATGCGGGCTTGCGCTAACCACTCTCCTTCGTAAAATCTCCTGTTCCAAACTAGAAATGTTTCAACTACTTCATAGGCTCTTTCTCAATACATATGATTATTATAAAATATAATATCCAAGAATTATTTAGAAAAATTATGAAAATTATTATTATTATTAAGTTATTAGTGGATTATTATTATTATTATTATTTCAAATATGTTGAATAATCATCTCATTATGTGAGAATCCACATGTTCGAACCTTCGAATATGGAAAAAATATCCATTCCTCAACAAAAATAAATTTAACTTTTACAGTTACATCGGCTGATTACCGTGATTTCCCAAAAATATGAAAAATTCAAATAAATGCTCAAAATGCTCGGTCATCGATCCTAAACTGTTCTGAGTGCTGAAAATGCTCAGAATAAATCTAACAAGTCTTGCGTAAAGCATTACAAGCTTTAAATACGACGAAAAAAATGTGTTGGTCATCTGCAGAAAAAATAGTTTGTTCCAATTAGCTAAGCATAATATAATTCAAATGTGGCTTACATTTCTTGATGTTCTTGAAGTGTAGTAAACCTGGTCTATACCAGATTTATCCGTAGACATGCCCTATCGGACAAGCACGTATAATCCTTGTATCGGCCGCCATTGTAGACCCACAAATCGTCTAGTCAGACATAGTGGTAGTATCTTTCGACGTTTTAAATGACTGTGGTTCCATTTTAATATGGGCTTCTAACAAAGCCATAACAGTTTGTTGAAAAGGGTCAGATCTAAGCGATCTCTTCTTAAATGTGTCAGTTGTAACCTAACTCACTGTAATCTCATCAGTACAAGAAAAACGTTGACAGTCTAAGCAGTTAACGGCTGTTCTGAAGATCGTTCCCTGGGCATGGTTTGTATATCACCATCTGCCATGCGCTAAGCAACCTGCAGTTTCCCTTGCGTAGACTAATGAACGCCACCGTTATAGACTATTCTTCAATGTACTGACGGATTGAAGTGGTTAAATAGTTACAAAATATGAAAACTGACTTTAAATGGATTTAAACATCCAAGTATTAATTTACTATTGGACTGTGACAATATACTATTTTCTAGACCAAGTCTAGCATATGTCCTTTAAGAAATATAAATATTTCCACCAATGTCTGTAGAAAAACAATCACCTCAGTGATTCTCCTCACCAGAAACTTACTAAGTTCCAACTCGTTTGCGCAGCACTTCTCGTGACTATCACGATTTGAAAAGTACTTCTTCGTAGAGGCGGCAACCATGTGCCTTGGCTCAGCGTAGACGCAACTTGTTCGCCAAGTGCTTGTGATGAATTGAGCTAACTAAGCCTGCTCCAGCTTGCTTTTATACAAAAACGGTCAGGGTCACGCGTCATCGCCTGATATCTAAAAATCCTCATATCTCTTGAATCCCTGGTCCGATTTACTTGATACTAATTGCATTCTCTTTCATTTGGCCGTGCCAGTAATCTGATCCCAGTCTCAAGTCTCTGCTCCATAGTTAACTATTTAATCAATAAATAGTCTCCACCTCTGCTGTTACTCGCTACGTCATTTACCATCCAACTATCGGTAATTTCCTTCGAAAGGCTTCGAGAAGCAATGTAGCGCGATATTCAAATATCCGAACTTTCAAAAGCTGCTACAGCCTTTCCCTTGATATCTAGGTGTCTGAAACTTGGAATACCCATTCCTAGATTTGGGCACAGTATCAATATAACTTGATTAATGTCTAGTGCTGAAAATATTTTTAAAATGTGGCAACATTTCAATTAATACTTTGTTTGGTTATAAAGTTGCGTTCATGGCCCTTACAAATGTATATCTCACTTTCTAAGTTTTTGCCGTGCTTTTTTGATTTTGGAGGGCAGAGTCTGTTTGTGGGTGTTATTTTGGGTTTGGTAGTGTTTTGTAGAGCTAATTTGAGTTGTATATTTGTATCTCATGATACTCGATTGACGAGCGAAGCAAGTCATTTTAAAGTTTCCTCATCTGTAATCCTTAACAAACATATAGAGGGCGTTGCAAAATTAAGTCGACAAACTGAAACCAGAGGTTTCGGCCCTTATCTGAAGCAACTTGAGAAAGGGCACTTATGGCCGAAAACGAACCGTTAAAAATCTGTGTGACGTTAAACTTTTAACGAGGCAAATCGCCAACACCGCGCCAAGAAAGTGCGACTTTTCTAATGTTTCCGTTCCGTACTGTAACGTGTTTTTCGAGGGTATTTTACGCCACTGACATAAGTCAGTAGGAAGCCATTCTATATTTATTTACGCGGCAAATTGTTCAGCCAAGAGAATTTTTCATGTAACTTATTATTATTATTAACTTATTATTATTATTAAGGTATTTTTGGAGCATTTTTAGCCTACTTTCGATTTTTGCAAAAAATGAAAGTAGACTTATGAGATCACTACAGGGCGAAAAAATTGTGTCTGTCTGTGTGTGTGTATGTGTGTGAGTCTGTGTGTGTGTGTGTGTGTGTGTGTGTGTGTACTCTGAATGTCTGTCCCCCCCCCTATCAATTCGAACACGGTGAGCGCAAATTGAACGAAATTTGGTACAAAGGTAGCACTAGCAAAGAACACCTCAGTGTCATGTTTTATATCGCCACCATCTTGACGGAAACGTAATGGCGGCCACACAAATGTTCAAAGCTTAAATCAAATTACGACTAACCTAATCATCCGATCTCTACCAAATTTTGAAACAACATACCTTTATGGGGGCAGCATCCTTTGACCAAGCTAATAGGTCATCAGCCTAATAGTTTGCGGATTGCGGCCATCTTTGTGTCAAAATCGATTACCCCTATTAATTCGAACACGGTGAAACCGAATGGAATGAAACTTGGTACAGAGGTAGCACTAGCAAAGGGCACCCCAGTGTCATGTTTTATATCGCCACCATCTTGACGGAAACGTAATGGCGGCCACCCAAATGTTCAAAGCTTAAATCAAATTACGACTAACCTAATCATCCGATCTCTACCAAATTTTTCAACAACATACCTTTATGAAGGGAGCATCCTTTGACATATCTAATAGGTCATTAGCCTAATAGTTTGCGGATGGCGGCCATCTTTGTGTCAAAATGGATTCCCTCTATTAATTCGAACACGGTGAAACCGAATGGAACGAAATTTGGTACAGAGGTAGCACTAGCAAAGGGCACCTCAGTGTTATGTTTTATATCGCCGCCATCTTGACGGAAACGTAATGGCGGCCACACAAATATTCAAAGCTTAAATCAAATTACGATTAACCTAATCATCCGATCTCTACCAAATTTTGCATCAACATACCATTATGGAAGGAGCATCCTTTGCCCAAACTAGTAGGTCATTAGCCTAATATTTTGCGGATGGCGGCCATCTTTGTGTGAAAATCGATTCCCCCTATTAATTCGAACACGGTGAAACCGAATGGAACGAAATTTGGTACAGAGGTAGCACTAGAAAAGGCCACCTCAGTGTCATGTTTTATATCACCGCCATCTTGACGGAAACGTAATCGCGGCCACCCAAATGTTAAAGGCTAAAATGTAATTACGACCAACCTAATAATCTAGTCTCTACCAAATTTTGCAACAACAAATCTTTATGTGGGAAGCATATTCTGACCAAACTGCTAGATCATCAGCCCAATAGTTTGCAGATGGTGGCCATGTATGTGTGCAAATCGATTCCCCCTATCAATTCAAACACGGTGAAACCGAATTGAACGAAATTTGGTACAGAGGTAGCACTAGCAAAAGGCACCTCAGTGTCATGTTTTATATCGCCGCCATCTTGACGGAAACGGAATGACGGCCACCCAAATTTTAAAATCTTAAATCAAATTTCGACCATCCTAATAATTTGATCTCTACCGGATTTTTCAACAACATGCCTTTTTGTGGAAAGCATCTTATGACTGACTACAAGGTCATCAGCCCAATAGTTTGCAAATAGCGGCCATGTATGTGGGCAAATCCATTCCCCAGATCAATTCAAACACGGTGAAACCGAATTGAATGAATTTTTTTACAGAGGTAGCACTAGCAAAGGGCACCTCATATTCAAGTTTAATATCCCTATAGCACGTTGTATTTCAACAAGCTACTACAACCAACATTCAATTATACTCCTTGAAAAGGACAAAGAGTTATAACAATACCCATGCATTTAAGAGAAAGTAGGCTATATGTTCTTTACTGAACATCTTGTTGCAGTTTGTACGCTGCTCGACAGAGTGCATGACTGGTAGGTATGAGAGCTATTTCTTTACAAAGGTGTCAAGTAGCAATTTATTTGGCGCGTGAATTTTCTCGCTCTGGCTTGCTGTGGCAGTTGATCTGTCGTGTTTAAGCAATGTTAGTGGATGTTGAAGTGAAACATTACTTGTGTGCACTTCAATTTATTGAATATAAGTTGAGTTTGTATAACACTTTTGTAAGGAAAAGACATGAAAGACATAACTCTCTCCTAATGTTCTACTTTCATCATGACATATTACACTGAAAGTTTACATTTACAATCTCTTAATTTTACAAGGAATTTCTAACATGTAAACAATATATTTAAAACAATTCAGCCTTTGAAATAAAGAATTGCATTGATTCAGGGAAGTTTCTTTTGATTATCTCAGAAACTTAATTTTGGCACTTAGCCCCTTTGTAAGGTTAGGCTAGGTATTCAAATATGCAAATCAAAATAGCTCTACACTACCAAACCCATATGCCACTCACAAATGGTCTCCGCCCTCTAACAACAACCCGCTAAAAACACGGCAAAAACGTTAAAAAGTGCGGTAGGCTACCTACTGCATTAAACAGTCCATAAAGCACTATTTTGTCGGTTGGTTTCTTAGTTTAGGAGCTGCGACAACGCAGCCATGTAGCCCCGTGTGCTTTGGGTGTGTGTAGAATCTGTCTGATAACCGGTGTTAATTGTGATGACTGTATTAGTGTGTGTTATCTGTTTTCAATTCAAGTGAGGACTGCAGACATTGAATTTTTTCAAGTAGTTCCTACTTTTGCCGCCAAACGCTACCGCCAACGACTACTAGTTCAGAACTCGACTACCGGATGCCACCGCACTTGGCTCCTGGCGACGAACGTGGGAACCTAAGAGCGTTTGTCGAATGTTTAACCTATATTATAATTGAGCTTCACACAGGTGTAATTAGTGGAAGGTTCTTTAACATGCCATACATCTATGACATGGGACCGCCAGCTGTACTTCCCCTCCGAAGGAAGGCATACTGAGGGATTTTTAACGCTCTTAAAAAAACGACGACTTCGGCCGGGTTTGAACCCTCGACCTTGGGCATAGAAGCTCAGAATGCTACCAACTACGCCACCGAAGCCGCCGTTCAAAATTTTACTTCTGCTGTTACACCAAATTTAGAAAAATGAAATTCGCCAAGATACTGGCACATTTCCGAGGAATGTATCATTATAACTTGATTAATGTCTAGTGCTGAAAATATTTTTAAAATGTGGCAACATTTCAATTAATACTTTGTTTGGTTATAAAGTTGCGTTCATGGCCCTTACAAATGTATATCTCACTTTCTAAGTTTTTGCCGTGCTTTTTTGATTTTGGAGGGCAGAGTCTGTTTGTGGGTGTTATTTTGGGTTTGGTAGTGTTTTGTAGAGCTAATTTGAGTTGTATATTTGTATCTCATGATACTCGATTGACGAGCGAAGCAAGTCATTTTAAAGTTTCCTCATCTGTAATCCATAACAAACATATAGAGGGTGTCGCAAAATTAATTCGACAAACTGAAACCAGAGGTTTCGGCCCTTATCTGAAGCAACTTGAGAAATGACACTTATGGCCGAAAACGAACCGTTAAAAATCTGTGTGACGTTAAACTTTCAACGAGGCAAATCGCCAACACCGCGCCAAGAAAGTGCGACTTTTCTAATGTTTCCGTTCCGTACCAGTTGCGGAGCAATGCCGCCAGTTCCCGTCTGGCGAACTACGAGGGCTGTTTTTTAAGTAAGGGCTGTTCCTTTTTTTAATCTTTTATTTTTTTTACAAATTAACCGAACATTTTATTTTGAAACCACATTTATTTTTAGGTTTTACATACCTTCCTCTATCTTTGTACATAGTTGCCTTGTTTATTTAGGCACTTGTCATACCTTAAAACTAATTTCTGAAATCCATCTGCATAAAAGTTTGCCGTCTGCTCTGACAACCAAGAATCCACGGCTCTTTTCATTTCTTCATCGTCGGCGACACTTGAGGAAAATCCATTGATAGAGTGGTTATCGTGAATCTTCGGTCCTCGTGAATTTTCGTGCCAATTGCAGTCACCAAGTCATCTGAGCATTTTCACGGCCACTTTTGGACTCGCGTACCTATTTTCGCACTTTATCTTCCGTCATTGCATTATCACCATACACCTCATAAAGCTGACGATGAATGTCTGCAGCCGACATGTTTCTTACACTCAAAAAGCGTATCTCAGATCGTACCTCACACGCGGCGGGCGAATCATTAATCTTGAACATTGTAAAGATGAACAATTCAGCGTACAGGTTAGCTACACAACTGCAACTGACGCCTGCTTGTTCGCAAAGGATGCCGGGAGATAGCGCGCACGCTTTTTACGGCGTGCGCACTAACTACGGGCTTCAAATAATTAACGGCCCTTACTTAAAAAACAGCCCTCGTAGTTCAGTGGTATCGTGCATGGCGTGGCGTGTTCCTTGAAACGAGTCATTTGGTAACGGTTCGTATCACAGCCAGCGCAAGTGTTTTCTTACTGCTAGTTTCTTACCTATCA
Organism: Meconema thalassinum; assembly: GCA_946902985.2. NCBI lineage: Eukaryota > Metazoa > Arthropoda > Insecta > Orthoptera > Tettigoniidae > Meconema > Meconema thalassinum. The sequence goes on from OX336395.1 coordinate 183,844,077, forward strand.
ATATTTAGTACTTTGAAACTGTACCGGTCTTGGTCACCTTCTTCGGCGTGGTGTAGGATAAGTTACTGTGCAGTAACATACAACTTAATACATTTCTTGTCATAATGGCGGCATTCCTTCGCGACCGTTACGGAACAGAAACATTAGAAAAAGTCGCACTTTCTCGGCGCGGTGTTGCCGATTTGCCTCGTTAAAAATGTAACGTCGCACAGATTTTTAACGGTTCGTTTCCGGCCATAAGTGTCCTATCTCAAGTTTCTTCAGATAAGGGCCGGAACCTCTGGTTTCAGTTTGCCGACGTAATTTTGCGACACCCTGTATATACAGGGTGTCTTTTATGTACCTTTGGAGAATGATAGGTCGTGTAGGGGAAGGGTATAGAAGTAATTTGAGATAGGGAACTTGGAGTCGGAGCGGCCTCCTTAACCCCCAAAATCAGGGTTGATTCAGGCCCTCCACCCTGTCAGTTGGGCAACTGACCCAAGCCTCTATTACCTTCTCAATCCTTTAACTCTTGGCAAGATTCATTTCACCATGTGGTGCTGGCGTAATGGATAGCGTTGCGGTGCGAAAGGCCGGTAGTCCCGGGTTGGATTCCGCCGATGAAATTATGCCACAAGTTTTAATTAATTGCTGTATATAATGCTACAACTACTCAAATTAAACAGTATATTAAGTTATAGAGTGGATAGAATACTGATGAGTGATGATGACAAATAGAGGCTTTCACCCATTGGGTCATGCATCGTGCGCTCAGTGCCTACTTTGCGCGAGCTATCAAAAACACAGACACAAATCAGTGCAGTAAACTGACGTGATGGAGAATGAAATTCTACATAGTGGAACACAATAGGCACCTGCTTCTTTTAATAGACGTTATGAAAGTAAAGAAAGTTATTGAGAAAAATATCACTATATTTGGGATTATTTGATTAGGTAATATTTGTTGTGTTCGTCTGTTCCAGCACACGCCTTCCGTCAAGATCAAGCCGGTAAGTAGAAGGCTTCTAAACCCACACCAACAGTAAAATATGTTGACGATTAGTCCCGCCACGCGGTGTCGCAGCATTGCACAATAACGTACATAAATCAAATCCATTTCTTTTTTCTTTTTATTAGCCTATTTTCAATTTTGAAAAAATAGGCTTATGAGATCACCTTTTGTCCGTGTGTGTGTGTGCGTGTGTGCGTGTGTGTGTGTGCGTGTGTGAGGTGTGTGTGTGCCCCCCCCCCCTAATAAAATCTAAACGGCTGGAGCGATTTCAGTGAAACTCGGTAAGTTCATAGCACTATTCCCGGCGACCTCGACCGTGCCCTTCAAATTTTGTTACATCTCACCAATCCAACATGGCGGCTGTGCGAAATATTTCACTAGCATTCAATATCTCCGAAACTATTACCGATATCGCCCTGAAATTGGGTACGGTGATAAAGGGCACTACTAGATGTTCACCTATGAGACTTTCAAAAACCTGGTGACTACAAAACCAACATGGCGGCCAAGCGAAGTTGAGACTTTTAAATAGACTTTTCTCGCGATTTAACTATCCAAACGTAATGAAACTTGGTACAGCAAATGTTTATACAAATTGCAATGCACTGGAGTCTAATTTAGTTCAATTGTTTACATAACCTCAAAATGGCGGCTGTGCGAAATATTTCACTGACATTCTATATCTCCGAAACTATTACAAATATCACCCTGCAATTTTGTACGGTGATAAAGGGTACTGATACAAGTTTACCTATGTATAACTCTTAAATCTGTAAAGTACAAAACGAACATGGCGACCAAGCGAATTTGAAATATTTTAATAGACTTTACTTGTGAGTTAACTCTCTGAGCGCAGTGAAATGTGGTACAGTAAATGATTTTGCAGATTGTAATGTACTGCCATCTAATTTAATTCAATTGTTTACATAACCTCAAGATGGCGGCTGTGCAAAATTTTAAAATTAAGTTTTTATTTCTTGTGTCGTAATCATGCGATCCAAGTGAAAGTTTGAATAATGAAACTAGGCAATAAGTGTCCTTGAATGGTACATAACTCTATGGCCTATACATATAACAATCCTAAATGGCGAGCTTCCGTAATATTTAGACGGTTCTCAATATCTATGAATCTTTTACAGCAACCAAACTGAAATTTGTATGTTCATAGAGACTATGAACATATGTTCACCTATAGGACTTTCAGTAACCTGGTGAGCAGCAATCCAACATGGCGGCGACGCGAAGTACAAATATTTAAATGGACGTTTCTCGCGAATTAACCATCCGAGTGCCGTGAAACGTTGCACGTTAAATGCTTACACAAATGTTGATCCACTGGCATCTAATTTATTTCAATTGTTTGCATAATCACAAGATGGCTGCTGTGCGTAATTTTAAAATCTCGTTTTTACTTCTTGTGTTCTAATCATGCGATTGAAGTTTGAATACCACACGTACACAATAATCTTAATATAATAGTACAAAAATAAAAATCCAACCTGGCGACCATCTGAAATATTTAGACGGTTCTCAATATCTACGAATCTCTTACAGCAATTAAACTGAAATTTTGTATGTTGATAGGGGCAATTAATGTGAGCAGGATATATGAAAATAGGCTGTATAGTTCTTCACGGAACTACTTGTTTTATAATGTAGCATACAACTTCCATTGTGTTGAATCGTCTTGCTGAATCTGAGCGAATCTTTACGACACGGAGGTGAAAGATAATTGTTTTGAGTTGCTTAGCATGTGGCTATGTAAGATGGGTACAACTACTTTTCGTGCGAAAAGTGTTGGAATTAATTAGTGAATTTTTGCGATCCCTTTACGCTACTATTACGAAAGAGACAAATATGATTGGATCTGAAAGATTACACGGTATCCATACTACGTCCCTATTTCTATACGTTATTTCTGTATGAGGTGGAGTAACCGTATTCTCACAAACAGATGCAGTTGTCGAATTAACCCTCCGTCGGGCGCAATGCATCTGAGAGATGCACACGCTTTGTGATCTTCTGCTGTTTCATAGTGAGGGGAGCAGAAAGCTTCACCATCCATGTATCATACTAGCTCCCTCCTCCCCGCTAGTCAGTGTGCTGATAATCAAGAATGGGTGAAGTTTTGTTCCATTGTTGACTCATTGCATCTCTCAGATGTATTGCGCCCTATTGTGTTACATTCCAATCCGAGTGTGGTGCGAAGATTTCATTGAAATTAGTCAAGGTAGGAGTCCCGTTTAGACTTCTCAAACCCAGCAGTTATTGCTGAAGTTCAGCAGTTTTTACTGACGGAAATGTACATGATTAATCTCATGTATTTTAGGTAGATTTCATTAGAAAGCTAACTATTGCAATGGGTCCCATGTTTCGACTTCCGGAAAATTTCGACATATCTTCGCGTTTCACATCCCCCAGACCCCAAAACCACCGTCAGTTCAAAAGTTTATATATAATTTATGTATATATATATGTATATATATATATATGTATATCAGTTTCTTGTGGACACGATAACTGCCGTAATTTTGCACCAATTACTTCGAATTTTTTACCGAAGATGTATACCTATAAAATCTCGGTCGAGTTCGTTACTGGGCTAAATCGGTCGAAGGGGGTGAAAATGGGGGGCTTTTTTCGAAAAAGTGAAATTTCGCTATAACTCTCTTAATACGTGCAATATCGAATCCATTCAAAGTTCATAATATGTGTCGGATAAGTGCCAAAAATTTATGTCAAATAAGATTTTTGATAGCACCAACCATTGACCAAAGGGGTGGAAAAAAGTGGGTTTTTCGGGAAACATTAATCATATCTCTCTTAATAGGCACAATATCAAAACCGTACAAAATGGACAATATTCCCCTAATAATTACCTAAAACTTTTGTCTGAAAGAATTTTTGATATGACCCACCATTACGCCAAGGGACGAGAAAAATGATTTCGGAATTATAAGAAAATGCCAAGAGCTATCAGTGGTTGCCATGGCAACACTACTAAATTGATTAGGCATGGACCATCAGACGTTGCCATGACAACGCACTTGCACGAGATCAGATTCAGTATTTCCATCTGATTAAGTGGTTGGTTGGTTGGTTCTTAAGTTTAGGGGCTGCGACAACGCGGTCATGTAGCCCCGTGTACTTTGGGTGTGTGTAGAATCTGTCTGATAACCGGTGTTAATTGTGATGACTGTATTAGTGTGTGTTATCTGTTTGTTAATTTAAGTACTGCAACTAACAATTTTTCAGATAGTTCCTACTTTTGCCGCCAAGCGCCACTGTCATTGACTACGAGGCCAAGTTCAGAACTGAGCTACTAGACGCCGCCGCAGTCGGCTCTTGGCAACGAACATAGAAACCTAAGAGCGTTGTATACATTCTTAACCTATCCAATTTAGCTTCACACAGGTGCAATTAGTGGAAGGATCTTTAACATGCCATAAATCTATGACATGGGACCGCCGGCTTTACTTCCCCTCCGAAGGAAGGCATACTGAGGGATATTTAACGCTCTTAAAAAATCCGACGGCTTCGGCCGGGTTTGAACCCGGTATCTTGGGCATAGAAGCTCAGCATGTTACCGACTACGCCACCAAAGCCGCCTGATAAAGTGGGAAGCGGCTTCGGTGACGTAACTGGTAGCATGCTGAATGTCTATGCCCAATGTCGCGGTTTCAAAGCCGGCCGAAGTCGTCGGATTTTCTAAGAGCACTAGAATCCCTCAGTATGCTTTCCTTTGGAGGGGAAGTTCCAACGTTCGTTGCGAGTTGATGGTTGGGGTGGCATCTAGTAGCCAAGTTCACAGCTAGGTGTCGTTGACGGTTGTACCTGGTAGCAACATTAGGAACTACTGCTTGAAATTGACCGTCTGCAGTACTTACATGAATTAAGACTAATACAGCCATTACAATTCACACCGTGTATCAGACAGATTCTACACTCACCCAAAGTACACGGGGTTAGATGACCGCGTTGTCGCAGCCCCTAAACTGAGGAACCAACCAGAGGTAGATTTCGTTAGAAAGCTAACTATTGCAATGGGTACCATGTTTCGACTTCCGGAAAATTTCGACATATCTTCGCGTTTCACATCCCCAGGCCCCAAAACCACCGTCAGTTCAAAAGTTATATATAATTTATGTATGTATATGTATATCAGTTTATTGTGGACACGATAACTGCCGTAATTTTGTACCAATCACTTTGAATTTTTTACCGAATACGTATACCTATAAAATCTCGGTCGAGTTCGTTACTGGGCTAAATCGGTCGTTGGGGGGTGAAAATGGGGGGCTTTTTTTTTCGAAAAAGTGAAATATTGCTATAACTCTCTTAATATGTGAAATATCGAATCCGTTCAACATTCATACTATGTGTCGGATAAAGCCCAAAAATGTATGTTTGAAGAGTTTTTTTTATAGCACCAACCATTGACCTAAGGGGTGGGAAAAAGTGGGTTTTTCGGGAAACATTAATCATATCTCTCTTAATAGGCACAATATCAAAACCGTACAAAATGGACAATATTCCCATAATAATTACCTAAAACTTTTGTCTGAAAGAATTTTTGATATAACCCACCATTATGCCAAGGGATGAGAAAAATAATTTCGGAATTATAAGAAAATGCCAAGACCTATCAGTGGTTGCCATGGCAACACTACTAAATTGATGAGGGATGAGCCATCAGACGTTGCCAAGATAACGCACTTGCACGAGATCAGATTCAGATTTCCATCTAAGTGTGAAGCGGCTTCGGTGACGTAACTGGTAGCATGCTGAATGTTTATGCCCAAGGTCGCGAGTTCAAAGCCGGCCGAAGTCGTCGGATTTTCTAAGAGCGCCAAAAATCCCTCAGTATGCTTTCCTTTGGAGGGGAAGTTCCAACGTTCGTTGCGAGTTGCTGGTTGCGGTGGCATCTAGTAGCCAAGTTAACAGCTAGGTGTCGTTGACGGTAGTACCTGGTAGCAACATTAGTAACTACTGCTTGAAATTGACCGTCTGCAGTCCTTACCTGAATTACAGACTAATACAGCCATCCCAAAGTACACGGGGTTACATGACCGCGTTGTCGCAGCCCCTAAACTGAGGAACCAACCAAAATCTCTGCGGTAGATATAATTTTGCGTGAAGAAGTAACAGACCGTTACATAGTTGCACATCAGTGTCGAAACCTAGCATAAGGACAGTGTGACCACAAGTATAAAAATGGACCCCAAATGACAAGAAGGTTACCGTTCCCATAAGACAATAAAATGTTTAAAATAAGCATAAAATGACGAAAAACAAAGTTAATTAAGCTCCAATTATAAAATACCTTCTCGCATTAAATGAGGTCTGATCCTTCTACGAAAATCTGCATATTCTGCCTATTTTCGCCTATCCCCAAGTTTGTCCGGTGAAATCTACCTCCGCCTTCCGGCGTGCCGAGAGGACTTTTTTTTTTAGGATTAGGGAATAACCCATCTCATTTGGGTACAATAGTGTTGACCGAATGAAAAGCATTACACTTTCACTTAGTGTCATAATAGTACATTATGCAACGAGCCTATAATGGCTATAATTAAGACACGAGTATTTTTTATAAAACGAGCGTATGCGAGTTTTATAATTTCCATACGAGTGTCTTAATTACCATTATAGGCGAGTTGCATACGACTGTTTATGTTCGACGATAATTATAACTTTATCATATGTTTTAACATAAATATTCATAAATATCTGTTGAGAGTCAGCTACTGGAATTTTGTGATCGCAGAGCGAGCGTTGAGTGTTATATCTCTGCCTTTCAAGAGCTTTGAACGACCGACGCATGCGCTCTGTGTGTTTGCAATGCCATATGCAAACCATATGTTTACATCTGCCGTCCCTCAGTAATATTGTCACCGGTGTCAGTTGAAGACAATGCGCTGTGTAGAAATTAGTGTTGGTGATTTTAAGGTACAGTGCTATTTCTTGTCTCATATTCGCCAGTTTATTTACGCGAACATATGGACGGTGGGTATTCCATGTCGGTAATTTATTATAGTTCGATGTTGTGTTTATGTCCGACATATTGGATTTTGAGCGCATGCGCGAAGTTATCGTTACCTAATTGGTCAATGAACGAGCTCTGATTGGCTGGAGAAACTGTATCATAATGGAAAACAGTGTTATAATGGCCATCATTATGATACAGTTATCTGACACATAATAGTGAGGGTCGAACATAAATACCATAATTATTATTACAAATAGTCATATTATGATTGGTTTTCACTTAATGTCTCTTACTTTTTGTAACTTTCAAATTACAGTACCGTGATTAAATGATCAGTGACATGTTAGTGTGTATATCAATTTAAATTGTATTTAAACAATGCCTATAGTTGTTAAATATAAATAAAATATTAAAAAACATCAAACTAAACAAAAATATAACAAAAACGAAAGAAATAAAATTTCAAAACGGCTGAATGGTCATCACAAATTTTTGCATCTCACAGATGCATTGCGCCCGTTCGTGTATCGAAACACATTGCGCCTGACGGAGGGTTACATTCTACATGGTGGAACACTGATGTCATCTGCTTCGAGGATCGACGTTAATAAAGTAAACAGAAGAATAATAGTAAGAAAATTCCAATCGATTTTAAAACTGCACAGATTATTTAATTTGTTAATATTCGTTGTGTTCACCTGTTTCGGCAGATACCTTCCGACTACATCAAGATTGTAAGCACCAGATTAAAAAATCTTCATCAATCGTAAAAAAAATGCACGCAAAATGTCGGCACGTCTCTCACCATTCTATAATATCGGCCCGAAATCTAATAATATTGCTTTCATTCATTTAGCGTTCGACTTGTTGAAATATCTTGTTAAATCTCATAAAATCTTTATTACCTAGAGCTCAAAGATATTTGAAAATAATACAAAAATATAGCTTTGAAGCTATTTTCCAGTGTTGTCATATTGTGACAATTGATATTGTAATCTTCAGTCGGTCAACCCAAAATGATTCCAATGATACACAAATTGTCACGAAGAGACATGAAAATGACCATGTCGACCAAAACAAGAAGTTCCGTGACGAACTAAAGAGCCTACTTTTCATAAAATTTAAGATTCATGCGAATGATTAATCTGTATGGATCTATCTAGAATAATGACTAAATTAAGATTGTAATATCGAAATTTCTAATTAGTTCGAAATACTGTATACCTGGCATAATGTAGCCTAATAGAGCACTATAGTTGGCAGCCCTGGTGACTGAATATATTCTCAGTTCCATCTCTTAAGGTACAGAATACAAAATTTGGTTGGAGTCCAATGAATAGCATGGATGTTACATGCAGTTAAACATTGGATATAACAGCGCGCGTAAAATCATGTTGGCAACAATGTCATGCATGTGTTGGTCAGAAATAATCTGAAATAATATGACCTATTGTTGTGTCAATTTTGAATGAAATCCATTAGTTAGTATAGAAGTTACATGCATTTTAAAATTGGACCTATCAGCAGGCTTAGAATCATGTTGGCAGCACTGACGTATATTAGTTACTCCAAATTTATCTAGAATGCCAGGTACTATACGTGTGCAAAGTTTAGAGCTATTGTCTTGCATGCTTTCTGATATATTGATATTAGGGTAACAAAAATAGAGACAGCACATATTAACAGTTGGCAGCCCTGGTTGCTCTTAAGAATCGGCATAGTCATATCTGTTATGATACACATAGCACATACGAAATTTGGTTGAAACCCAAATGATAATATGGAAGTTACATGTATTTAAAGTTGGACCTCTCAGCAGGCTTAGAATCATGTTGGTAGAACTGACGTATATAAGTTACTCCAAATTAATATTGAATGTCAGGTACTATACGTGTGCATAGTTTAAAGCAGTCGGCTTGCATACTTTCTGATATATTGGTATTTGGATAAAGGAAATTGAGAGCATTTATTAACAGTTGGCAACCCTGGTGGTTCTTAAGAATACGCTCAGACATATCTGGTTATGTACACATACAACATACGAAATTTGGTTGAATTCCAATTGATAGTGTAGAAGTTATATGCATTTAAGAATTGGACCTATCAGCAGGTTTATAATCATTTTGGCAACACTGCCATGTATGGACTCCTGGAAATTAAATTGCAATATTATTATCTATACGTGTACCAATTTTGAAATAGCTCCCATTGATACCTTCCAAGATATCCAACATGGAGCTCAAATTTCAATTGCGATTTTTCAGCAGTTGGTAGCACTTACATCATTTTCATATATGGCCGTGAGATATTCAGGTATAGATCTTTACTCCTACCAAATTTTGTTTCGATTGCTGCAGCCGTTTAGGAGTTGATAGGGGGAGACACACACACAGCCAGCCAGCCAGACAGACAGACAGACACACATTTGCCCGATCTCATAAGTCTACTTTTTCCTCATTTTTGCGAAATGTGAAAAGTAGGTTAAAAATCCTTACTGACAAAGTTATTTTTAAATTAGGAAAATAATATCTTGTATTGTGTAGAAACATCTTGTTAAATATCAGAGAACGTGTCCAGTATTCTATCGTACCCAGTGTTCATGAATGTCAGCGTTCATCTTGCATTGTGTTAAAAGGTCTTCTTAAATCAATAAAACCAATAAGTCAATAAAAGTATTACTTTATAGTATGAAACTAAAAGTTGCAAGCATTGCCAATGTGTGTGTGTATGTGTGTGTGTGAGTCTGTGTGTGTGTGTGTGTGTGTGTGTGTGTGAGTGTGTGTACTCTGAATGTCTGTCGTCCCCCCCCCCCTATCAATTCGAACACGGTGAAACCGAATCGAACGAAATTTGGTACAGAGGTAGCTCTAGCATAGGGCACCTCAGTGTCATACTTTATATCGCCGCCATCTTTACCAAAACTGAATGGCGGCCACTCAAACGTTCAAAACGTAAACTCAAATTACGGCTAAACTAATCATCCGATCTCTACCAAATTTGGTGACAACACACCTTTATATAGGACGCGTCTTTCACTCAAACTGCAAGGTCATTGCCTTGCCATTTCAGGATGGTGGCCGTGTGAATTATGCAACCATTATAATCAATAGCTTAAGACCCACCAATTCAGATTATCAAGCCTAGGGTGGTTTAAGCTATCCTGAAGGTCGTGATCCGTTATTTATTATAATTTAATATTATAATAGTATTCTGTATGAATGGCTTAAAAGAGCTGAGCCGTATCTGCCACACGACAAGATGGCAGCTGTCCTCATGAGCCTGTCTGATATTTCAGTAGTTTTAGTATGTTGTATGTGATATACCCTACTGATACAATAATATAAACTTTGTATGAAATGATCTATAATGAAGATGTACTGCAGTGAAGAAATAGTTTATTTAAAGTCATTATTTGCCAACAGGTTGTATCTAATATATCAGTTAAAATCGCCATGTTGTTAAGGATATGGTTAGCTCTGGGCTAGCGTGTTAGTCTGTCACGCAGTTATCTGTGGATCGAATACTGCTACAGTTAACTTTTTTTTTCTTGAATTCTTTTACAAATGATGTGCACAAGCTCTTTCCACAGATACCGAATAAAATGTCATTTAGCTCAAAGGGGAGGCTAATTTATACACTCGTTTATTAATAAAATCACAGTCTCAGCATTGCACATGAACAGAAGACATTAGGAAAAGGAGAATAGAAGAACTAGATACACGTTGTTATCAACCACAGCCTTCTTAATGTCTCTGTACGGTGCTGTCCTCTTGTGGGTTATGTGGGTAATATTGTTCCAAACATACCGCTGTGTAAATACCTGGCCTCCTGAAGTATGGCAATTTTGTAATACTGGTAGTTCAACTTTTAGCCACGATCGCGCTCCGATTAACTTTAAACACTGCTAGCTGGATCGCCTCCCTCCTGGCTACTTTAAACTGCCTGCTCGTTGAACATCCAGAGGCCTACAAGATAAATATTAATTCACTGCTAGGTCTCAACACCAACCTACTGTGATCGGCGCGGATTTTTAAAGGGGAAGGTACCCAAAAAGAAAGATTTTTAACTTTGCAGGCTGGCTTAATATAGAGAATAACGGTCGTGAATACATTACAATAAGTTAGTAGTTTTGTTATTCAATCATCATAAAGTATATAATATTGATTTTGACACTTACTGGCTAATTTTCAATATAAAAGAAAACAAACAATACATGGTGGTAGAGGTGGTTTTAGGGATGAGGAAAAAGAGTTATAAATATACCCATACATTTAGGAGAAAGTAGGCTATATGTTCTTTGCTGAACATCTTGTTTGCTATAAAATATACTACAAATTCCTCCTCTAACATTACTTTAATTAAAATAAAATCTATATATTATTAATTCTTAAAAACATGTAAGAGAGAGGATTTATCATCAGCCTTTTTATAAATTTTACTATCTGACTTGCAACTTCATTTTTTATTAATTATTTTTTGCTGAAGAAGAAGAAGAAGAATAAGAATATTAATGTTATTGATTTAAAGTATTATTTTCCTAAGTATGAGTTCAAAACATATTTCCAAAACGTTAACTATCTAAATTGATTGAAAATACTCTAAAAAATAAAAAATCTTATCTGCTACAACATTCTTTAATTTAACCCTGTATAGGGCAGAATATTATTGAATATATTTTATTTGCATTTCTTCTTGCATCGTTATGCCCGACTCAGGAGCACGGTTGAACCTGTTTAGCTGATGTGTTGGCCTTCTTTTCCTTCCAAAATCTCTTCATCCTCTCGCTGAGCGCCTTTCTTCGGTCTTCTGTCCAAGTTATGGTGGCCCTGGTGTTGGGTTTGTCTTCAAATTGGTGATAGTCGATTAGGGTTCTGAATTTACATATGTCCTGTATAATATTGTCTGAAATGTTGATTTCCTGGAGATCTGTTTCAATTTCACGTAGCCAGCTGTTCTTGGTTTTTAGTGAGAGGGCCAAGTTGAGAATTCTTTTAGTCAATCTGCCATTGTTCATTCTGATAATGTGCCCGTAAAATTTCAATCGTCTTTTCCGAAAAGTATGAGACATTTTTTCACATTGGCGATATATTTCCTGGGATGACTTTTTCCTCCAGATTCCCTCTATAAAAACTGGGCCAAAAAATTTTCGTAAAATTTTCCTTTCTTGTCTTTCAATCTCTTTGGTTAAAGATTTGCCAACAATGATTAAGGTTTCTGATGCATATAACGCCTCCGGTTTGATTACTGTATTATAATGTCTAAGTTTTGCTTTTCGAGATATTGATTTTTTGTTATACCTATTCCAAGTGATTCTGTAAGCTTTCTGTAATTTGGAAATTCTCTCTTTATTTGCATCACGGTTTAAACCAGAGGGCTGAATAATTTCTCCCAGATATTTGAATTCGTTCACTTGAAAGATTTTGCCGAATTTAGTTCTCATAGGTTGTCCGTCTAAGTATCGTGAGGCTCCTTCCATGTACTGAGTTTTCTCATAAGAAATTTGAAGTCCCGTTTTGATGGCAATTTCATGTAATTTTTCAATGGAATGAATTGCTTCTTGCCTGTTATTAGAAAGGATTGCTATGTCATCAGCAAAGGCCAAACAATGTACATGAATTCTATCTTTGAGTAGTCTGCCAAGGGCTATTCCCTTCCTTTTCCCAGGTCCTGATTTATTTTATTTGCATTTATTTTAATTTAATTTAAATTGTTTTACCCTAATATTTTTTTTGGTGTTCTTAAAATTAAGATTATAAAACAATACAATTGTAATTTTTATGAAGTTATTTATTTTAAAACTCAGCAATTCTTCTAGGTTTGTGCCGTGTCTTGTGTGGGGTTTCGCCTAGGACACCAAGCTAGGCTCATCGGCGGGCTCTTGGTGTCCCCGCCCGGACCCCCACAGGAGTGACGAACTGCGCGCCACCTCCCTTTATATAAGGTGCAACTGCACCACTTGACTACGAGAACTAATAGTTCAAGCAGCCTTAACCTCCCTATGAAGGCTTCCAAAAAGATGGTATATTGGCTTTCACGGCCGGTGAATTAAAACTCAGCAATTCTTCTAGGTTTGTGCCGTGTCTTGTGTGGGGTTTCGCCTAGGACACCAAGCTAGGCTCATCGGCGGGCTCTTGGTGTCCCCGCCCGGACCCCCACAGGAGTGACGAACTGCGCGCCACCTCCCTTTATATAAGGTGCAACTGCACCACTTGACTACGAGAACTAAAAGTTCAAGCAGCCTTAACCTCCCTATGAAGGCTTCCAAAAAGATGGTATATTGGCTTTCACGGCCGGTGAATTAAAACTCAGCAATTCTTCTAGGTTTGTGCCGTGTCTTGTGTGGGGTTTCGCCTAGGACACCAAGCTAGGCTCATCGGCGGGCTCTTGGTGTCCCCGCCCGGACCCCCACAGGAGTGACGAACTGCGCGCCACCTCCCTTTATATAAGGTGCAACTGCACCACTTGACTACGAGAACTAAAAGCTCAAGCAGCCTTAACCTCCCTATGAAGGCTTCCAAAAAGATGGTATATTGGCTTTCACGGCCGGTGAATTAAAACTCAGCAATTCTTCTAGGTTTGTGCCGTGTCTTGTGTGGGGTTTCGCCTAGGACACCAAGCTAGGCTCATCGGCGGGCTCTTGGTGTCCCCGCCCGGACCCCCACAGGAGTGACGAACTGCGCGCCACCTCCCTTTATATAAGGTGCAACTGCACCACTTGACTACGAGAACTAAAAGTTCAAGCAGCCTTAACCTCCCTATGAAGGCTTCCAAAAAGATGGTATATTGGCTTTCACGGCCGGTGAATTAAAACTCAGCAATTCTTCTAGGTTTGTGCCGTGTCTTGTGTGGGGTTTTTATTTATTTTAATTCTAGTTTTATATTTTTTTAGCTTTTTAATTTAAATTCTTTCACCCTAATATTAATTAATAATTTTAGTTTTTATTTTCCTTAACATTTAATGTTCTAAATATTAAGGATATAAAAGTATTATAATTTTAATTTTTATGAGGTTATTTATTTTTAGCCTACTTTTCACATTTTGCAAAAATGAGGGAAAAGTAGGCTTATGAGATCGGGCAAATGTGTGTCTGTCTGTCCTTCTGTCTGTCTGTCTGGCTGGCTGGCTGGCTGTGTGTGTGTCCCCTCCCTATGAACTCCTAAACGGCTGCAGCAATCGAAACAAAATTTGTAAAGAGTAAAGATCTATACCTGAATATCTCACGGCCATATTTGATAATCATGTAAGCGCTACCAACTGCTGAAAAATCGCAATTGAAATTTGAGCTCCATGTTGGATATCATGGAAGGTATACATGGGAGCTATTTCAAAACTGGCACACGTATAGATAATAATATTGCAGTTTTATTTCCAGGAGGCCATACATGGCAGTGTTGCCAAAATGATTATAAGCCTGCTGATAAGTCCAAATTTTAAATGCATATAACTTCTACACTATCAATTGGATTTCAACCAAATTTCGTATGTGGTATGTGTACATAAACAGATATTACTGAGCGTATTCTTAAGAGCCACCAGGGCTGCCAACTGTTAATGAATGCTCTCAATTTATTTTATCCAAATACCATTATATCAGAAAATGTGCAAGCCGACAGATTTAAACTATGCACACGTATAGTACCAGGCATTCTAGATTAATTTGGAATATCTTATATACGTCAGTGCTACTAACATGATTCAAAGCCTGCTGAGAGGTCCAAATTTAAATACATGTAACTTCTATACTATCATTTGGATATCAACCAAATTTCGTGTGTGCTATGTGTACCATGTGTATCATGATTCTAAGCCTGTTGATAGGTCCAATTTTAAAATACATGTTACTTCTATACTAGCAAATGGATTTCATCCAAAATTGGTACAACACGAGATATTAATATTTCAGATTATTTCTGACCAACACATGCATGACATTGTTGCCAACATAATTTTACGCGCGCTGATAAATCCAAGGTCTAACTGCATGTAACGTGTATGCTATCCATTGGACTTCAACCAAATTTTGTATTCTGTATCTTAAGAGATGCAACTAACAATAGCCTATATTCAGTCACCAGGGCTGCCAACTGTACTGCTCTATTAGGCTACATTATATAAGGTATATTTCGAACTAATTAGGTATTTCGATATTACCAACTTAATTCCGTATATAGATTGGCAAGAATCTTAAATTTCAAGAAAAGTAGGCTCTTTAGTTCGTCACGGAACTTCCTGTTAATTATAATTTTAATAGGCCTACAATTTTTAAATATTTTTAATTTTATTTTTTTTATTAAAAAATTGTTTCATGTACTTTATGTCAAAGAGATAAAGAGATAATATTTGTTTTCAGTAATATTAACACTTCCAAAATAAAATTTGTTGGTATATTTCTGAAAGATTCAATCATCAGCATCATTGACAATATAAATTGTCCTTACAGTAGGTGGTTAATAAATATACCACTAACCTATAAATGGTTAATGATGAAAGAACAAATTCTTCAAAAGTCAGCCTGTAGTGGAGATGTCAATGATATGCAACTGATGTAGTTGTTCAGTGAAAACATCTTTGAGGTTGGGATGAATATTGCGATTTTATGCTTACGTAGGAATAAATGGCTTTATGATATGTTATACTGAAAGTCTAATAGATAGTCCAAAAAATTAGAGAAGCTATAGATGAAGGTTTGATCATGGAATACATTAATTAGAGTATTTTAATCATTTTTAGTTAATTAACGTATTGAAAATATTTTCTGAACTCATACTTTTTATAAAATTACATGTAATCTTGCAACTTTATTCGTATCATATAGGCTGAAGAAGGTTATAATAAGAGTATAACCGAAACTGGTACAGTGTACTCAAATACTGCATTTTATTGACGTAATGTATATTTTCCTATGTCTTTATTAATGAAAAAATGTAATAGATTATAGGAGCAAATCTCCATCATTTAAAAATGCATAGATTATTTGATTTGCTAGTATTCGTTGTGTTCATCTGTTGCAGCAGATGCCTTCCGACAGGATGATGGTACGAAATAGATATTTTTATCATCAGCAGCAAAGTATGTTGACAAGGAGTCAGCACATGTCCAGTATTCTACCATATCGGCCCAGTTTTCATGAGTGTAGCGTTCATCTTGCATTGTGTTACCGGGGGGGAGGGAGATCCACCTTAAGAGTGGAATAAAATTTCAATATTCATTCGATTGTTGAACATACTACAAATATTGTTGACAAATGATACTCATATCACAGAAATGGCAGGCTTGTGGCAATGTAAGGCAACTTTTACATTGTCAACATTCTTATCATAAGAGTTTTTTAGAAAAATTTCTAAATTTGCCAAATATTTTACCGTCTATCATCGTTTCCCTTATATATCCCAAGTTTATAAGAAATGTCCTACTTTTCTTTTTTTATGGTGTGTATTATATCTGCACCTACAAAATGTACCTCAATCAATACATTAATTGTAAATTAAGTACTTGTATTGCATTTTTATTCAGAGCAGGTGAAAATAGTGACTCCAACAGGATGTTGTGTAAAAGGGGGTTAAGTGTGAACTGTGGGGGATGGTGTATACAGGTGTACAAGTGTGCTGTAAGGAGATGGGGTAAAAGGTGAGATGTGGTAATCCTACGTGTGAATAGGACGTGTAGTTAAATGAAGGATTTAAGGGGGTGTTCTTAATCGATTGTAACAGGAAGGAATTACCTGTCTGTTTGTGAGTACGCTAGTGTAATAAGCAGTGAGTAAGAGAGCTCGCGAACTGCAGTCCTGCTGACTGAGGCAGTCTGGCTTGGAAACAATGTAACTGCTGAGGATTTACGAATGTGCGGTTAAATAACCTATTTGGGGCGGTAATTAGGTTATGAGCTGAATAGTGGAGATTAGTGTTCAAATAAATAACAAGATCAAGTGTTCTATTTAGACAAGTAGTTTTAATTACTACTAGTGTTCGTGAAGTCTTTGGACTCTGCAGATTGATACTGGCACTTGGCCTTCAGTGTTCACAAGTACAAATGGTAACAAGTATAATTTAAGCAAGGGTGTAATGTGTAAGGGTGTGGGAGTTAGACTCGTGAGACACACTTACCGAATTATGTCGTTCAGGAACCCGTCGGACAGAGGCTTCGCACTACACAGATCCCTGTGGTTGGATAGCCGGCCTTTTTATAATTCTGGTCTGCAAGCTAGGCATTATCAGCACATTTCTCCTTGTATGTGGCCAGTGTGGGGGTCTTGTCAGTTCAAAGAGGGGTCATGAAGGTTCAGTGAGTGTGTTAGGATTATAATGGGGTCTAGTGTATTGGGAATAATGTCTGATGTCTGATAATTGTAGGGATATAAGGGCGATAGTGCAATGCAGGGGTGTATCCCCCTAAGGGATACAACAATAGTTATTTCTTTTAAGAATAAATACAGCATATAAAACAAATATAAATCCTAATGACCTCAATGAGGTACATTCTGTAGGTGCACATGTAATACACACCTTAAAGAAAATAAAAGTGGGAAATTTCTTATAGACTTGGGGTATATAAGGGAAACGATGATGCACGATTTTTAAAAATGGAAAATTTTCTAAAAAACTCTTATGCTAAGAATTTTGACATTGTAAAAGTTGGTTTTGGTTGCCACGAACATGCCGTTACTGTGATATGTGTATCATTTTGTCAACGATATTTGTAGTATGTTCAACAATCGAATGAAGATTGACATTATATTCCACTCTTAAGCTGCATCTCCTCCCTTAAAAGGTCTTCTTAAATCTGAGAGAAACTTTATAACCTTAAGTTAAAAGATAATGGAAAGTAATCTGACACTTGTTTTCCGCTGCTCAGGCTTTGGAGTGTGTAATACGAGCGAGAGAACATAAAATAACAAAACAAATTAAGTTCCTTACCGACTAATCGATTATACGACCAATCGATTAATATTTATTTGTAGCAATTAATCGACTCTTCTGCTTAGATTAATCGATTATTTGAAAACTGAAATTAATCGATTAAAATTACCAGCCCTACCACAGGGTGGTACGCCCCGATAAACACGACAAGCTGGAGGATGGCGCTCTCCGCTGACTCATAGCCTATCGTTAGTTCACACGTGTTTTGCCATTCATATGGACGTGTATCTGCAAAGCTTAGACGTTAGTTTTGCTCGTTTAGTGATTACTACTAGGCCCGTGCGAGCTTTCGCAACGTGAATGTAGGTTTATGGGGTAGTAGGGAAGAATGTGGGAGAACGAAGTTTTAAATATTGAAGAAATGTATTTATTATTGTTAAACGGCAAACGTACATGAGAAGATCACAAAGAAGTATGTAGAACAGTGTTTTGTACTTGTCACAGCAACTCTTTGTAGACAATATTCGATGTTACAACGAATTCATCGGTTATCGTTTGCTCGGAAGTTTCTTCTACAGCAATTTTTACATTCGCAAAGCATTGAACCCTAGGGAAAGTCTTGGCGAGACCTCACCGGAGCCATTTGCTGAGAGACTCCTCAGCTAGCAGTACGCAGCGCTCCCGCAATATGGCTGCCGCCGACACGCTGCCCTGCGCTCTAGCGGCAGGCTCGCCTATCAGTACGCCGCGCTTCCGCCAGATGGCTGCCGCTCTAGCGGCAGGCTCGCCAGGTTACGGTGCTCCCATTGTAAATGTACATTTTTAAGGTATGTATTTAATTGTGAGGCATTTAAAGAAGAAGTGAGTGCGTTTCGGGCACACATGGGGTTATGCGGAACCTGTAGGTACCCGATATGTGTAGGTTTGTGTTAACAGGACCTTATTTTCGATACAAAACCGGAATGGGATCTTAGCAGAATAATATAGGGAGGATTGTGATTACTGTGATTGTTGGTCATGCCTAGACACCAATTCACATTGCACGAACGTGTGTGTATATCCATAATTCGTACATGAAAAGCAGAAAGTCTCGTTCTGAAACAAGACGAAAATTTCGAATCAAGTTTCCAGGAAGACCTGTGCCTAATGCCAGCACAATTAGGAGGCTCGCTAAACGATTCAAGAAAACAGGCTCCGTAAATAATAAAAAGTTAACAGACAACGTTGTGTTCTTATAGAAAAACAAGATGTTCAGTAAAGAACATATAGCCTACTTTCTCCTAAATGCATGGGTATTGTTATAACTCTTTGTACTTTTCAAGGAGTATAATAATTGAATGTTGGTTGTAGTAGCTTGTTGAAATAAAACGTGTTATACGGATATAAAACATGAATATGAGGTGCCCTTTGCTAGTGCTACCTCTGTATAAAATTGCATTCAATTCGGTTTCACCGTGTTTGAATTGATATGGTGAATCAATTTGCACACCTACATGGCCGCTATCTGCAAACTATTGGGCTGATGACCTTGTCGTTTGTTCAAAAGATGCTTATTACATAAAGGTGTATTGTTGCAAAATTTAGTAGAGATCACATGATTATGTTGGTCGTAATTTGATTTAAGCCTTAAACATTTGGGTGGCTACCATTACGTTTCTGTAAAGATGGCGGCGATATAAAACATGACACTGAGGTGCCCTTTGCTAGTGCTACCTGTGTACCAAATTTCGTTCAATTCGTTATCACCGTGTTTGAATAGATAGGGGGAATCGATTTGCACACATACATGGCCGCCATCCGCAAATTATTGGGCTGATGACCTTGTAGTTCGGTCAAAAGATTCCTCGTACATAATTGTATAATGATGCAAAATGTGGTAGAGATCATATGATTAGGTTGGTCATAATTTGATTTAAGCATTTGGGTGGCCGACATTACGTTTTCGTCAAGATGGTGGCGATATAAAACATGACACTGACGTGCCCATTGCTAGTGCTACCTCTGAACCAAATTTCGTTCAATTCGGTTTCACAGTGTTTGAATAGATAGGGGAAATCGAATTGCACATAAATATGACCGCCATCCTCACATTATTGGGTTGATGACCTTGTAGTTTGGTCAAAAGATTTTTCATACTTATCGGTATAATGTTACAAAAATTGGTAGAGATCAGATGATTGGGTTGGTCGTAATTTGATTTAAGCTTTCAACATTTGGGTGGCCACCATTATGTTTTCGTCAAGATGGCGGCGATATAAAATATGACAATGAAGTGCCCCCTGCTAGTGCTACCTCTGTACCAAATTTCGTTCAATTTGGTTTCACCGTGTTTGATTAGATACGGGGAATTGATTTGCACACAAACATGGCCGCCATCCGCAAATTATTAGGCAGATAACCTTGTAGTTTGGTCAAAACATTCTTCAAACTTAATGCTATAATGTTGCAAAAATTGGTAGAGATCAGATGATTAGTTTGGTCGTAATTTGATTTATGCTTTTAACATTTGGGTGGCAGCCATTACGTTTTCGTCAAGATGGCGGCAATATAAAACATGACACTGAGGTGTCCTTTGCTAGTGCTACCTCTGTACCGAATTTCGTTCAATTCGGTTTCACCGTGTTCGAATTGATGGGGGGGAGGGGAGCAGACATTCAGAGTACATACACTCACACACACACACACACACACACACACACACACAGACAGACAGACTGACAGACACACAATTTTTCGCCCTGTGTTGATCTCATAAGTCTACTTTATTTTTTAGCAAAACTCGAAAATAGGCTAAAAATTAGATGAGATTGTTGTCCATTCTTTCATCAGAAGATATCAGGTGTGTGTTACAAGAGAGGGAGAGCATTTTCAGCATCGATTATGAGCACTATAAGTACACATTATTGAACATGTTTGGTAAAAGTGTAAAAGTGCGCACCAACCACCGGCTGAACCATGTACGCGCGCCCGCAATCTGCGCCAGTCGAAGCCGGATTAGCGTGCTGTGTTTATCGGGGCGCACACAGATAATGACCCTGTACTTAACTCCATACACTCGCTTCAATGCGTGAGCAGTCAAGGACACAGATAGAAATCGGTGGAGTATATTATTTGTCGTCGTATAAAGACGTGGAGGGAAATGTAACTCGAAACCAATGTAATTTGCCTATACTAATAGATTTATTATTAACGTAAGAAATAGAAATGCTAAAACTGCATTGATTATTTGATTTGCTAATATTCCTTATGTTCGTCTGTTACAGCCTTCCGTCAGGATCAATCACAAGCGGGTAAGTAGGCCTACTAGATTAATTCTTTTAAATCCTCATCAACAGTGAAATATATCGACAAAGAGTCATACTGTGCCCCAACATTTTACAATATCGACTCTAAAGCAAAAACCAAAAATTTTCTTTCACAAATGTAAAAGTTCAACCTGCATTGTGTTAAAACGTCTTGTTGAATCTGAAATAAACTTTATTACCTGATATTGAAAGGTAATTGAAAATAGTTGTTGTTGTTTTAGTCTTCAGTCTTTTGACTGGTTTGATGCAGCCTTCCATACCTCCCTGTCCTGAGCTAATCGTTTCAACTCTACATAGCTACCACACCCTGTGCCCGAGGCAATCTGTTTAACATATTCTAACCCTGGTCTACCCCTACAGTTCTTGTCCTCGACCCTTCCTTCCATAACTAAGCTTGCTATTCCTGGGTGTCTTAGTATGTGTCCTACCAACCCATCTCTTCTCTTCATTAGCAGTCGCCAGAAACATCTCTCCTCTCCCATTCGTCTTAATACCTCTTCATTCGTAACCCTATATACCCATCTGATCTTCATCATTCTCCTGTAACACCACATTAAAAACGCTTTAATTCTTTTCTTTTCTGCTGCACCGATAGTCCAAGTTTATTTTCCATTGAACGCCACGCTTCAGACAAAGGCCTTAAAAAATGACTTCATAACACCTAAATCTATATTCGATGTCAACAGATTCCTTTTCTGTAGAGAGACTTTCCTTGCCTGAGCCAATCTACTTTTTATATCCTCTTTGCTTCGTCCATCACTGGTTATTTTGCTTCCTAAGTAACAGAAGTTTTCTACTTCCTTTAGCTTTTCACCTGCGAATTTGACGTCCATAGGGGTTTCTGAATTATTTCGGCTGCATTCCAATATTTTTGTTTTACATTTATTCATTTATTTATGACAAGTTGGAACCTTAAGTCAATACTTTAATCACAGTACCGGTTTCGGCAACAATGTGACTTTCCTCAGAGTTACATTATAAAATATGAAAAGAAGCAAGACTTACATACACAAATTTCTTTATCAAAAGTTGTTATCAAAATAATTACTTAAAATGCTAATAGATTTATATCTGTTATTTTACAACACATTGTAACAGATCTGATTTTTAGCCTACTTTTCACATTTTGCAAAAATGAGGAAAAAGTAGACTTATGAGATCGATCCGGGAAAATGTGTGTGTGTGTCTGTCTGTCTGTCTGTCTGTCTGTCTGTCTGTCTGTCTGGCTGTGTGTGTGTCCCCCCCCCCTATCAACTCCTAAACGGCTGCAGCAATCAAAATCAAATTTAGTATGAGTAAAGATGTGCACCGGAATATCTCACGTCCATATTTGAAAATGATGTCAGTGCTACCAACTGCTGAAAAAATGCACTAGAAATTTGAGCTCCATATTGGATATCTTGCAAGGTATGCATGGGAGCTATTCCAAAATTGGCACACATGTAGATAATACTATTTCAATTTAATTTCCAGGAGGCCAACCATGACAGTGTTGCCAAAATAATTGTAAGCCTTCTGATATGTCGTCCAATGTTTAAAAGCATATAACTTCTACACTATCAATTGGATTTCAACCAAAATTTGTATGTAATATCTGTACATAAACAGATATGACTGAGCGTATTCTTAAGAGCCACCAGGGCTGCCAACTGTTAATAATTGCTCTCTCTATTTTTTTTTATCCAAATACCAATATATCAGAAAGTATGCAAGCCAACAGCTTTAAACTATGCACACGTATATTCCGACATTTTAGATTAATTTGGAGTAACTTATGTACGTCAGTTCTACCAACATGATTATAAGCCTGCTAATAATACCAATTTTTATCCTATTTTCAATTTTGAAAAAATAGGCTTATGAGATCACCTTTTGTCCGTGTGTGTGTGTGCGTGTGTGTGTGTGAGGTGTGTGTGTGTGTGTCCCCTAATAAAATCTAAACGGCTAGAGCGATTTCAATGAAACTCGGTAAGTTCATAGCACTATTCCCGGCGACCTCGACCGTGTCCTTCAAATGTTGATACGTCTCACCAATCAAACATGGCGGCTGTGCGAAATATTTCACTAGCATTCAATATCTCCGAAACTATTACCGATATCGCCCTAAAATTGTGTACGGTGATAAAGGGCACTACTAGAAGTTCATTTATGAGACTTTCAAAAACTGGGAGACTACAAAACCAACATGGCGGCCAAGCGAAGTTGAGACTTTTAATAGACTTTTCTCGCGATGTAACTATCCAAACGTAATGTAACTTGGTACAGCAAATGTTTATACACATTGTAATGCACTGAAGTCTAATTTAGTTCAATTGTTTACATAACCTCAAAATGGCGGCTGTGCGAAATATTTCACTGACATTCTATATCTCCGAAACTATTACAGATATCACCCTGCAATTTTGTACAGTAATAAAGGGTACTGATTCAATTTTATCTATGTATATTTCATAAACCTGTAAAGTAAAAAACGAACATGGCGACCAAGCGAATTTGAAATATTTTAATAGACTTTTCTCGTGATTTAACTCTCTGAGCGCTGTGAAATGTGGTACAGTAAATGATTTTGCAGATTGTAAAGCACTGCCATTTAATTTAATTCAATTGTTTATATAACCTCAAGATGGCGGCTGTGCGAAGTTTTAAAATTAAGTTTTTATTTCTTGTGTCGTAATCATGCGATCGAAGTGAAAGTTTGAATAATGAACCTAGGCAATAATTGTCCTTGAATGGTACATAACTCTATGGCCTATACATATAACAATCCTAAATGGCGAGCTTCCGAAATATTTAGACGGTTCTCAATATCTATGAATCTTTTACAGCAACCAAACTGATTTTTTTTTATGTTCATAGAGACTATGAACATATGTTCACCTATAGGACTTTCAGTAACCTGGTGAGCACAAATCCAACATGGCGGCGACGCGAAGTATAAATATTTAAATGGACGTTTCTCGCGAATTAACTATCCGGGTGCCATGAAACGTTGCACGTTAAATGCTTATACAAATGTTGATCCACTGGCATCTAATTTATTTCAATTGTTTGCATAATCACAAGATGGCTGCTGTGCGTAATTTTAGAATCTCGTTTTTACTTCTTGTGTTCTAATCATGCGATTGCAGTTTGAATACCACACGTCCACAATAATCTTAATGTAATAGTACAAAAATAAAAATCCAACCTGGCGACCATCTGAAATATTTAGACGGTTCTCAATATCTACGAATCTATTACAGCAATTAAACTGAAATATTGTATATTGATAGGGGCAATTAACATGAGCAGGATATATGAAAATAGGCTGTATAGTTCTTCACGGAACTACTTGTTAAATACATGTAACTTCTATAGTATCAGTTGGATTTCAACCAAATTTCGTATGTGCTATGTGTACCATAACAGATATGACTATAAGTATTGTTAAGAGCAATCAGGGCTGCCAACTGTTAATAAATGCTGCCTATATTTTTTTACCCTAATATCAATATATCAGAAAGTATGCAAGCCAACAGCTCTATACTGTGCACACGTATAGCACCTGACATTCTAGATTAATTTGGTGTAATTAATACAAGGCAGTGCTGCCAACATGATTCTATGCCTGCTGATATGTCCAATTTTAAAATACATGTAACTTCTATACTAACAAATGGATTTCATCCAAAATTGGCACAACAAGATATCATAATATTTCAGATTATTTCTGACCGACTCACGCATGACATTGTTGGCAACATGCTTTTACGCGTGTTGATAGATCCAATGTCTAACTGCATGTAACGTCCATTGGACTTCAACCAAATTTTGTATTCTGTGCCTTAAGAGATGGAACTTAGAATATATTCAGTCACCAGGTTTGCCAACTGTAGTGCTCTATTAGGCTTCATTATACCAGGTATATTTTGAACTAATTAGATATTTCGATATAACAACTTACTTTCGTCATTATTCTAGATAGGTTCATATTCTATAGAATAATCATTGGCATGAAAAGTAGGCTGTATAGTTCTTCTCAGAACTTCTTGTTAAAATTTTGAAGTGTTTTTTCAGCCTTTAGTCTATTAGCATTTCAAGTGATTACTTTGATAACAACTTTTGATAAGGAAATTTTGTATGTAAGTCTTGCTTCTTTTCGTATTTTATACACTACTGTTTGTAGAAAGTGAAACACCAAGAACAAGAGATGTGACCACATTGCATTTATACCACAGATTAGGGACATGACAATACATTACTGATTAGAAGGACAGTCCGGTACATGCACGTTGACGGTCGATCTTCAGTACGGCGTCGCGCCACCACGAGCTGCACTCAGAGCCGCTAGACGTCGTGGCATGGAATCATACAGCACTTGAATACGCTGCTGGGTAATACCGTCCCACGCGGTTTGTGGGCGCGTCCACAAAGCATCAACAGTGGCGGCAGGTGGACCTGAACGAACATTTTGCCGACCGACCATATCCCAGGCACGTTCGATTGGTGACATGGCAGGCGAACGGGCAGGCCACATGCGGGCGGGCATTGCCCTGCTGAAATATGGCCTGTGGAACGGCCTGCAAGAGGGGCAGTACCGCGGGCAGTAAAACTTCCCTGATGTAGTGGTAACTGTACAGATTGCCCGCAAGACCTGGTGTTTGTCCTGTCGCTCAACAATACAGTCTGCCTGATTGCGTACTCCACGGCGGCGTCGAACGCGTATGCGGCCATAACTGTAGGACAGGTTGAAGGGGGACTCGTCCGAAAACACTACATTTCGCCACTTAGCCTGCCAGTGTCGGCGTTCACGTGCTATTGTAGTCGGAGGTATCGGTGGTTCCCAGTCAATGGAAGCCGACGCAGTGGCATGCGTGCTACCAGTCCAGCCCTCAAAAGACGGCGCCGCACTGTCGACGCAGACATGTCCACCCCCACTGCAGTGCTCCGACGTCGAGCCAACACCGAGGACGATTCTGTTCTGTCCGATACGGCCATACGGAGAAGATGGCGGTCGTCTCGTGCTGTGGTCACATTGCGTCGTACTGTACCCTGTCGTCGCTGTGTACGGCCCTCCTCTCTCCACTGGATCCACATACGCCTTACTGTTGACGCAGCGTGCCCTGTACGAGCCGCAATGTCCCGGAACGACAGACCCGCCTCCCGGAGTCCAAGCATTCTGCCCCGTTCAACCGCACTCACATGCCGATAGTCCACCCTGTGATGTCGGCGAGGCATCGTTGCACTTGCTTACACGTTTCCACTCGGTATGACGGCCCCACGCCGACAGAGCTGTGCAGAACACTGACCTGTCCGGTCCCACGACATAGGGCACTGTTGGGCCAATGTCCACGCCATCTCTCTGCGATTTCAATCACTTAGTATGGTACCGCAGGCCTACACGACCCCTGTTCTGGGAGTGTCTCCGACCATCTCTTCTGGGTGTTTCACTTTCTACAAACAGTACTGTATAACGCTGAAGAAGGTCGCAATGTGGCCGAAACCGTTACTGTGATTAAAGTACAACTATTTATTGACTGGGGAGACCTACACCTTTAAGGATCCGAAAATCATGTATATTTCACTTTTGTTATTCCTCAGCAACAGAAAGTACTAAAGAATTGTAATTTGTTCTGCCAATCACACTACGCTTTGCCAATATGTTCGTGTATTTACAAGTCATATGGCGAATGCATTTCCGCAAATTAAGCATTTAAAATGGCGGCTGCATATTGTGCACCGATCCACCATTTCCCTAATATTTTACACAAATATCATTGTTTTTCAAAAATTCTTTTTCCATTGTATTTACTAATAGTAGCTAGAGATTGACCTAGAATCATTGGAATCTGTAAAGATTTTTTTAAGCTGATATTAAAGTGTAACTTTTTTGCATTATTTTTTCACTGTATATTTTTTTAAACCGAAACTATGACATGTGCAACAACAGTTCTAGGTCATATTGTTCTTCCCTATAACATACACATGTTTACTAAATTTCACTTCATTAGCTTGAAAAATCTGGCAGTTACTAAGGAAACGGATTTGAAAATCCGAAGTTTCGGGAAACGAGCAACAAAGTTACCAATATGTAGGAAAACTTCCTAAACTCCCCTGCACGTTTTTGGTCATAACTTCAAAAGTATTATACATATCAAAGAAATTGTTGCAGTGATTTGAAGAGAAAGAATCAATCAACATAGAAAAAAATTGAAATATGACAAATTTTGATTCTTAAAGGTGTAGGTCCCCCCATCAGAATTCATCTTACTAAATATTTAAACAACATCAATAAGGACAAGTGCTGCCATGGTTATATTCTTGGTTTTCCATACTTACAATAGAAATATACTATTTTACTTATAGCACAATGATAAATGCCACCACCAGCCACTGCTGTCATTCTCGTGTACTGTTTGCTCCCCTATTTTCTGTAGGGGCAGATGACCTCGTAGTTCCGCCCCTTAAAACAACAATAACTAACTAACCTATTTTCTGTCGGTAAGTTCTCTATTCACTGTGCAAGAGCAGACATCCTTGCGAGCCTGAAATTCTCGGACTTGCGCAATGATAGATAAATATTGTTAGTCGTGCGGAGAACTTGACCATATCACAATATTGTGCTGTGTCCTACGCAGACCTAGATTAGCATGCGGTCTCGGCACCTCCATTGGTCTTCTTACTACAAGTTCCTACACTTGCTTCAATGCACGAGCTATCAAGGACACTCGTAGAAATCGCTAGAGTAAACTGTGTTCACGCAAACGGATATGGTGGTGAATTAAAGTCTACATTATTATTATTATATACAGTATAATATTAGCAATTCCCAGGTGGCAAATTGTACAAATACAGAAAATTACCAACAATAGCATCAAACACAATAGGCTATACACAATTCGTAATTTAGGAACTATAGTAATTACATCGGGAAGCCTCCGTGGCTTAGGCGGCAGCACGCCGGCCTCTCACCGCTGGGTCCGTGGTTCAAATCCCGGTCACTCCATGTGAGATCTGTGCTGGACAAAACGGAGGCAGACAGGTTTTTCTCCGGGTACTCCGGTTTTCCCTGTCAAAATTTCATTCCAGCAACACTGTCCACTATCATTTCATTTCATCTGTCATTCAATTAATCATTGCCCCAGAGGAGTGCGTCAGGCCTCGGCAGCCGGCACAGTTCATATCCTCGCCGCTAGATGGGGGCTTCATTCATTCCATTCCAGACCCGGTCGGAGACTGGAAGCAGGCTGTGGATTTTCATTTTCAGTAATTACATCGTAGTATTTACACAAAATGTCAATCTTCTCTTAAACACATCAATATGTTTGGGTAAAGGCTCTAAGACTGAGGCAGGTAATGAGTTCCAATTATCAATGCCACGGTTAATGAAAGAATATTTCCCATAATTTGTACGCTGTGGTCGGACCTTGACTTTAAGTAGATGTTCTGCCTTGCTCAGGTAGGTGGGATTTCCCAGGCGATTGCTTAGTTCTCCCCATGCTGGCCGATTCGTCGCTCACATCCGGGAGGCGAGGAGGTTCGAATCCCCCCGCCGGCAACCTTGAAGATGGTCTTCTGTGGTTTCCCATCTTCCTTCCAGGCAAATGCCGGGGTTGGTCCCTAACTATAGGCCACAGCCGCTACCTTCCAACTCCTCGACCCTCCCGTCCAACATTCCTCCCCAACGGTACTTGTAGCTCACCCATTGGGTGTCCGTCTCGAAGCAGCTACAAAACTGGCGAGCCGAACATGTCCTCGGACACTCCCGGCACTAAAAGCCATACGCTAAAAAAATGTAAGTGTTTAACATAGCGTATAGTCTGTCTGGATTTCGTCCTTTTCTATCATTCGAGTTACACTAGCCGACTTCTAGGATTAAAATCGTTGAGCACAAACCTTTGTACCATCTCGTGCTCATTGATGAGCCCTACCTGATATGGGCCCCAAACTGCTGAGCCGTATTCCAAGATTGACCTCACCAGGGTCAAATATCCTAATTCTTTAGTGGTGGAACACCAGTGTTATCTGCCACCCTAATAGATGTTATGAACGTTTAAAAGCATGACCGTAAGAAAATCTCCTTCAATTCTAAAACTGAATAGAATTATATTTGATTTGTTAATATTCGTTATCTTCGTCTCTTTCAGCACAAGCCTTCCGACAAGATCAAGCGGGTAAGTACGGTACTAGATTCTTACTAATAAGTCTTTTTTTTATCATTTTAAATGATTATGTCGACTTCGCTGGGGTCTGGCGTTACGTCACGGTGACGGGGCGAAATGTACCGAGAATGCACTGAGGTGTGTGACGTCATAGTTCTGCTTGAGCTTCTTCTTTCCCCGCGCGCTCCGGCGAGCGTGACGTCATCCAGCCAGCTACCTCCTTTGACCTTGGTTTACACTTGATTTTTTTTTATTTTTTTCTAACGGATTTCGAGTTCACGCAGCATTTTTAGCATTTGCAGCAATTTAAAATGATATAAAGTCGAGTCTTTCAGACTATCAGTGTTTTTTCATAAATGAATCGTTCAACTTGCATACGGTTGTAACACTTTGTTGCGGCTTCGGTGGCGCAGTCGGTAGCATGCTGAGCTTCTATGCCCATGATATCGGGTTCAAAACCGTTAAAAATCCCTTCGGAGGGAAATTCAAGCCGGCGGTGCCATGTCATAGATTTATGGCATGTTAAAGAACCTTCCACTAATTGCACCTGTGTGACTCTAAGGTTAAGAATGTAAACAATGCTCTTAGGTTTCTACTTTCGTTGCCAAGAGCCGATTGCGGTGGCGTCTAGTAGCTAAGTTCTGAACTTGGCCTAGTAGTCGTGGCGCTTGGCGGCAAAAGTAGGAACTATTTGAAAAATTCTAAGTTGCAGTACTTAAATTAAAAAAACAGATAACACACACTAATACAGTCATCACAATTAACACCGATTATCAGAGAGATTCTACACACACCCAAAGTGCACGGGGCTACATGACCGCGTTGTCGCAGCCCCTAAACTTAAGAACCAACACCTTGTTAAAATTGAGAAAATGTTTATTACTTAAGGTGAAGGGTGAATTAAATCGATTCGACACTTATTTTCGATTGCTTAGGCACTTCACTGTAAAAGATGAACAAGAGAAGAGAAAGTAACACAAAGAAACGGAGTTCCTTGCGAAAAGTGTTGGAATTAAAAGGTGTATTTATCCGGTGAGAACCGAAAGATTGCGCAGTACCGAATAGCACCTAAATATCTCTAACGTCCTTCCTCTAAATAAAACAATAAATTAACGAATACAAACTTCATATTCATTACCATTCGAATCATACTCATTCATTTCTCAGATTACCTTATCACTCACACTTATTGTGCATGGTAAAAAATAAAATTCCGTTTACATTATCCTCGCCAATAATCTTATTATATAATACGCTAAGGTGTATGTTTCACAAAACTCAATCTCCTAAACCAGAGAGAGTTAGAAGGTGTGGTTTGTACCAAAATCTTCCAAATCGTCTCAATAGTGCAGGGAAAATCTTGCTTTTCTTGAAAAGTCAACGGAAATATATGTATTTGTCTATAACGTGCTCTTAAACAAATAAACAAGACGATAGCCCCTGGCATAACTGTGTCGCGTACAGCCGCATAGCACTAGCGCCGGGCGGGAAGTCTGTACACATGGGGCGCACACAGCCCATTGTGCAAACAGCAGCACTGATGAATTGTTCTCTGTCGACAATTTGATTAAAAAAAGCGTTTAAACAAATGAACATATTTATAGAAGCCGGCATAACAGTAAAGCCAGGCGGGTGGTTTATACACATGCGAGAGTTCTCGCACGGGTCCGCTAGTACGAATAATTACACTAAACACACTCGCGGAATTTGTATAAATTTATTTTAACCCCCTTTTTCAAGTTATACACCAGGCTAAGGAGCGCTTAGACGTACCGCGTATCTGGCCCACACGCCGCTGGCTGCGCGGGCGGAGCGGAAACATAGCTAATAATATGAATCATTTCAATACACTTCTTAGTTTATAAAAACGTTGACTAGAATTATTAAGCGGCTTCGGTGGCGTAGTCGGTAGCATGCTGAGCTTCTATGCCCAAGATCGCCGTTCAAACCGGACCGAAGCCATCTGATTTTTAAGAGCGTTAAAATCCCTCAGTATGCCTTCTTTCGGAGGGAAAGTAAAGCCAGCGGTCCCATGTCATAGATTTATGGCATGTTAAAGAACCTTCCACTAATTACACCTGTGTGAAGCTAAATTGGATAGGTTAAGAATGTAAACAACGCTCTTAGGTTCCTACGTTCGTTGCCAAGAGCCGACTGCGGTGGAGTCTAGTAGCTAAGTTCTGAACTAGGCCTAGTAGTCGCTGACGGTAGCGTTTGGTGGCAAAAGTAGGAACTATTTGAAAAATTCAAAGTTGCAGTCCTTCCTTGAATTAAAAAACAGATACATACACTAACACAGCAATCACAATTAAGACCGGTTATCAGACAGATTCTACACACACCCAAAGTACACGGGGCTACATGACCGCGTTGTCGCAGCCCCTAAACTGAGGAACCAACCAACCAACCAGAATTATTAAGAAACCTGAAATTATATTATCCTCTTCATAACCAGGGTGCACTTCTGTGTATCTTTACTGTTTATTATTTTTATCAGCTGCTCTTTGAATTATGTGAGATATGACCTGTCTTAAATACTGTAAATATTGTACCCCTAAACATTACCATTTCTATAAAGTCGGGGATGGCATGTGATTTATATGTGGCGTGTTGGATTTAGGACCGTATGCCCTCCTCGACGCCGAGCTCGTCAGAGATGGCAATTAGACGTGCCTAATAACATTCGGCTAGACATTGGAAGGTAGTAGCCGCGACCAATTAGAAAATATCTTTGCAGTTCGTATGATAAAACATGAAGAACCATTTTAAGGACATCCGATGGTGAGGTTCGAACCCGCTCTAGTTGGTTGGTTGTATATTCGATGTCAACAGATTCCTTTTCTGTATAAATGCTTTCCTTGCCTGAGACAACCTACTTTTTATATTCTCTTTGCTTCGTCCATCGCTGGTTATTTTGCTTCCTGAATAACAGAAGTCTCCTACTTTCTTTAGCGTTTCACCTGCCAATTAGATGTCCATAGGTGTTTCTGATTTATTTCGGCTGCATTCCAATATTATTGTTTTACTGTACATTTATTCATTTATTCATAACATTATACTGTACTAGGAATACTCAGTAAGTTGAAACCTTGAGTCAATAAATAGTTGTACTTTAATCACAGTACCGGTTTCGACCAAATTGTGACCTTCTTCAGCGATATATAAAAGAAGCAAGACTTACATACAAAAATGTCCTTATCAAAGTTGTTATCAAAATAATTACTTACTATCCTAATATATTTATATCTTTCATTTTATAACACATTGTAACAGATCTGATTTTTAAAATGTTAAAGTGCTTTTTCAGCCTTTAGACTGTTAGTATTTAATTAATTACTGCATTTTGATTACAACTTTTGATAAGGAATTTTTTATACGTAAGTGTTTTTATACAGGCTGCTTCAGGAGGAATACTAAATATTTTAGGAGGTGGTAGTATAGATGAATTGCAATAAAAAAACATATAATATGTTCCAATTTGTATTGCGTTCAGAGATACAGCTGGTAGTATTCAACCGAATAAATGTAAAACCAAGGTAAATGAGGACGCTCAAAGTTGATTTTCAAAATTTCCACCACCAACATCAATGCATTTTGCACTTCTCTTGATAACAAACACCCCGTTTAGCTCTTCAGAGGACGTCTTGGCGCTCTTTGACGAGGGCTGCACTATGCATAATCCGAACGACCGACTCGGCTCTTGTGTTAACGTTTTCCTTGTAGACTTCGCTTTTCGACCATCCCCACAGGCAAAACCCAAATGGATAAGGTCCGTGGTCCTTGGTGGCCAAGAAACGTGCCCATAGCATCCGGTGTGCCAACACACGAAACGTGAACTGCCCTGGTTACATACCAACATCTGTATCTCGGTATCCAATACAAATGGGACACAATATGTTATATGGATTTTATCATTATAAATAATCTTGTCGACTTCGTCGTTACGCTGGGGTCTGGCGTTACGTTACGGTGACGGGACGAAATGTACCCAAATGCACTGAGGTGTATGACGTCATAGAACTGCTTGATGCATGTGTTCCCCGACAATCTCTACTTCGTTAGTATAAGACAAAAATCCCCGATTTTTGGATGTCACAGGTAATCTCGAGAACCACTGGATGGATTTTGATGCGGTTTTTACCATTCTATACAGGATATCTCGAGGAAAGATTCTGTAGAAAATAATTTATGTATGATCAAAGGAAGCCAAGCAATAACGATTTCAGTGAAAACGTCGAAAAAGAAACTTGGCGTCCGTGCGCTTCTTAAGCTTACACTGGGCAAACCGTTAAAAATATCAATATCCTATGAGCATAAGAATTGGTCAACATGAAAAGTTCTACAAAAAAGTCCGCGAGAGCATATCTCTATCTTCAATACATCGCCCACTATAAGTGTTTTTAGACTGGAGGGAAGGGGCTCGTCCCCGCGCGCTCTGGTGAGCGTGACGGCATCCCGCGCGCTTGACCTTGCTTTGCCCTTGGTTTACACTTGCCGTTCGCGAGTTCGCTCGAAGCCTCCAGCCTTTCTAGCATTTTTCAGCATTTGTAGCATTTAAAATGATACAAAGTCTAGTCTTTCAGACTGACTGTCACTTTTTTTTATTGCAATTCATCTATACTACCACCTCCTAAAATATTTACTATTCCTCCTGAAACACACTGTATAATGCTCAAGAAGGTCACAATGTGATCGAAACCGCTAGTGTGAATAAAGTACAACTATTTATTGACTCAAGGTTTCAACTTACTGAATATTTAAACTTCGTCAATAATGACAAGTCCTGCCGTGGTTATATTCTTGGCTTTTCATACTTATAATTGGAACACCGGTGTTATCTGTCACCCTAATAGACGTTATGAACGTTTAAAAACATGACCAAAAGAAAATTTCCTTCAATTCTAAAACTGAAGAGAATTATATTTGATTTATTAATATTCGTTCTCTTCGTCTCTTTCAGCACAAGCCTTCCGACAAGAACAAGCGGGTAAGTACGGTACTAGATTTTTACTAATACGTTTTTTAATATAAATGTATCGTTCAACTTGCATACAGTTGTAACGTCTTGTTAAAACTGAGAGAATCCCTATTACTTAAGGTGAAGGGTGAATTAAATCGATTCGACACTTATTTTCGATTGCTTAGGCACTTCACTGTAAAAGATGACCAAGAGAAGAGAAAGTAACACAAAGATACTAAGTTCCTTGCGAAAAGTGTTGGAATTAAAAGGTGTATTTATCCGGTGAGAACCGAAAGATTGCGCAGTACCGTACAGCACTTAAATATCTCCATAAATTCATGTGTTAACGTCCTTCCTCTAAAGAAAACACTAAATTAACGAATATAAACTCCATATTCATTAGCATTCGAATCATACTCATCCATTTTGAAGATTACCTTATCACAGTTATTTTGCATGGTAAAAAATGAAATTCCGTTTATGTTGTTCTCACCAATAATACAAATAATTAGACTAAACACATTCATGGAAACATAGCTAATAATATGGAACATTTCAATACTCTTCTTAGTTTATAAAATACGTTGTCTAGAATTATTAAGAAACCTGTACTTATAAGGTGCGTTCAAAAAGTAACGAGCTGGAGGCATAATTACAGAAACCAGTACCTGTATGTTAGAAGTATTGGCCCAGGCTGTTGAGGCACTTGTCCCACTGTGACACGAGGCGGTGAATGGCTGTCTCATAAAATTCCCTGGGCTGCGATGTTAACTAGTTCCGCAAGTACAGCTGGACGTCAGCGTCCGAGGTGAATCGTTGGCCCCGCAGAGCCCTTTTCAGGGGACCAAACATGGCGTAATAACAGGGAGAGAGGTCCGGTCTGTATGGAGGGTGGCCAAGAACCTCCCATTTGAATTTCTGCAGGAGTGCCGCGACTGTGATGGCCGTATGAGGTCGTGCATTGTCGTGAAGCTACCACGGCGGCTATGGCGTTCACTGTCACTTGGCAGTCCTGGGTAATGAGTGCATCAACCAATGCAATGCAGGGGGTGCCCCAGACCGGGCATCATCAGCTAACGACACCCGTCCTTCCCTGAAGCACTTGTGCCACGCGTTAACACTTGCAAGGGACATGCAGTGTTCGCCGTACGCTTGTGACATTCGACGATGAATGTCCGTTCCCCCTACTCCTTCCGCTGTCAGAAACCGAACAACACCTCTTTGCTCTTCGGTTGACGCCTCCATATCACTGTTTTCAATGCGACTGGCAGCGTTGGACGATTGTTGCATGCTGCTGCTCGCTTTCCATTGTCTGCGCTAGGTGAAAGTTATAGGAAAAGCACGTACGGGTCTTCTTTTGTTGTCGTCTGGTCTACAGGCAACGTCTTTCTTACAACTGCTTTGAAACATGCATAAAATCTTGTTGAAATAAATATGTAGAATTTATGCAATCACACATGCATTCACCCAATCCATATGTACCCTTCCATGGTTTCTAGGATGCCGACTCTAGCTCGGGGTAATGGTCTGTCCGGTGTGGCTCTAACTTAATCTAAACACACTAGGAATACCATCAAGGATCACAGGAGGCTTAACTTAAAATCAATATGTCAGAGAACTCCTAATATAAAATAATTTATTCACAAAACATCATCTCCCACTTGCTCCCATCCATAGACAATGAAACAACAAAATAAACTCCCTTAAATTATTCTAATCAACAAAATCAAATTGCAAAAGGTAAATTATGATCACACTGGCTGAAACCAGGAAAAGAAAATAATCTATTCACTGCAGTCCACTGCTTCAAGTTCAAAAATAAAACGTCAACAGAATTAATTCATCAAAACTATGGCCTGAATAACCCAGCCATTCTGTCAAAAAAAATTGCCACTCATGTTTATAATTTGCAAAATTGGTTTTTGGGGTTCGGACATGCTTTCTCGTACAATCATCATTCTTCCTCACAAGAGTCAAACAATGAAGGCAATAGACTTATTCTAGGCCACTGGCATGTGTGCATGTTCTAGCTTAAAAACAATTAATTCACTCAGAACTATGGCTCTGCTAATTACGGTAATCCAAACAAGTCAAATACATGAAGCATCAAATAAACACACTTCGGTGGCCGATGCCCCGTTACTTTAATAAGCAAACAACTATAATGAATGCACTCAAAATGATATCACAATACATGACGTCGCTTCCTGAAGCGGTACAAAAAAAAGAAACAAACTCTGGGAAGCTAGACTACCTTCCCTCAAAAGAAAACAATACCATCCAACGTGGTCCCTCGACCTTGTGACAGACACTCTCACACCATAATAAACAAGCTGGGCGGGCAACAACCTTCACTGCCCCCTTCAGAATTCAGACGGCTGGCCACAATCTTATACCTGCTTCCTATCACTGCCTTGGGTTCAAGATGTACAGTTACCTTTCCGACGGAGCTATAGCGCACTCTCATCAGACAATGAATTCAATCATTTCGCTTACCAATTATATCATCGTAGACTTGCTGGAATTTCGCCTCCGCTATTAATTCACTTACCATTTTATATCATCGTAGACTCGCGGGAATACCACCTCCGCTATTAATTTCAGCTCAACCCAGGATCAACTCTCAACCTTTTCTGAATATTATATTATCATCCAGCCATTCCATCTTATCTTTCTTTACCATGGTGTGGTCATCAGTACCATACTTACTGTTCATCTAATTTCAGTGTCACTACTGGTCTTTGTCACAATGTCAAGCTATCTCCCCCATACTAGCTTTTACGTTAATGTCGTGCGTAAGCACTATCAGCCCAATTATTCCCTTAAATGTGCATTCAGCAAAGTTACTGACACCCTCAAACAAAACACATTTAAACAAGATTTGATGCTCATGTACAAATCTTACATTATGAAACACAAAAAAATCATAAATGACAAATATACACAAATTTACACAAAACATGCCTGCTGTGCCCAAAATAACTATTTTATCATAATTGCTTATGATCGAGATAAACTTATCCGATTCCCATGATGGGATACGCTATGGCACACATGCCCCATGCAATATCTACTTATCTTGTATACATCATGATGGTGATGGTCTGGTCCTTGATATCAGTCTTCTGGATCAATTGGTTCATCTTGCAAGGAGGATAATTTTACACACGGTTTCCAGAAAGTAAATCACCAAAGCAAAGGTCCACTGTGAATTATTATTATTATTACAATGCACGGTTCTCGCGTATGTAGCTCCTACCTCCTACAGCTATCATCAACCTACTCAATTCAGCTGATAGTTCATAGCTTCCTATATCACTGACTTTGCTACTAATAGCACGTGTGGCTGTCTCTATCATATAATTGTTTCGTACTGTCACGGTATGCAAACTCACGATACTGTTCCGATTCGCACTCGCGAATACTTAGCGATATTCAAATGTCCAAAGATAAACTGCTTCTCCTTATAAAATTTTCTTAATTTCAGAGCGTGGCGATCATAGGCTCGCGTCTATGCAATGATCAAAGTAGAACTTGTAAAATTATTAATATTTCATAATGCGATGATCGTGGGCTTGCGCCTCTTCAGCGCTCCAAGAAGAACTGTATAACTTGTAAAAATTTATCAATATTGTTACTATTTTTGACCTCCACGAGCGTGGGCTTGCGCCTCTGCAGCGCCCGGAGTACGAACTGTTTTCACTGCGTCTCCAGCTATTATTTATATGATTTGTCGTAGAAGTACTTGGAGTGGGGAGCTTTTAGAATTTATTTCTATCATAACACTCGCATGAATATGCAAATTAGCTCCTTTGAACGTCCTCATTTTCAATGTCTCAATGGCTTCTTTTAATCCAAAATCTGATCGCTGGATCCTTAGATAATGAGCTCCGTAATTCCCTTCATTCTTCCTTAATTTCGGCGGGATTTGGTCGCGTCTCGCGTCCCTCGCTGCTATTGGTAGTTTCAAATCCACCCCCTAATTTCATTTTAATTCTGGCAAAAATCACAGAATGACCCAATTCAAATTTTGAAGATACTTCTGAGAGGCTGGGATTGTCCCCTATAGGATGGTGTAATTCCTGTTTCTGCATTTTAATTACTGCTCCAATTTCTCACAAATGGGTGGGGTTTATCTAGTAAGTGATCGTTGAAATTTTCATATTTACCCGCTTGCTTGAATGACCGTTTCGCGTTGTCTAAGCGCATGTGGTTACCAGATGTTGGCCTTCTCTTCCTCTCTCCATTGTCTGCGCTAGGTGAAAGTTATAGCAAAATCACGTTCGGGCCTTCCTTTGTTGTCTTCTGGTCTACAGGCAACGTCTTTCTTACATCAGCTTTGAAACATGAATAAAATCTTGTTGAAATAAATACGTAGAATTTATGCAAAACACAGATGCATAAAGTTTACATTATCCTTCTGCAAAGGAAAAAAATCGATATTGAACGTATGATTTTTTCTCAATCCCGATCCGCCTCACGGATGCTGTAAGGTTCCGCCGTCACTCCTTATTCTGTTTACTTGGTTCGCCATTGCTGGTCGCGCGCAGGGATTCTCTTGCTACTATTCCTGTGTCCCCCTTCCACATTCTTGGTAGGATTAGTGTCTCGGCCGTCTGGTGCAGGTAGCTATTGTCTGCTTGTCTCGCCATGTACTCTCACTTCTCGGTCGTTCACTGTAAACACCAGGTCTGTTTATGACTGTCTACTTCCTCGTTCCACGTGCATTTAGCTCATCTTTATTCGATTTCCATAATGTTTACACCCGCGGTATTCCATGGTTGGTCAAACGGTTCCCTTTCATGATACACTTTGAGGTTTGAACAGTTTGCTATTGACGTGTTTCCGCCGTTTATGTCCTGTATCTTATACGCATTGTTTCCCAAATTTCTTATGATGCGGTAAGGTCCTATGTACGGGAAACACTATTTATGAAACACTTTGTTTTGCAGGATCAGAGACAGGTGGTCTCTTCAATAAAATTAACTCACCGGCGTTCAATTCTCTGTGAAAGCGTTTCCCTTTTAGCCTTCTCAATCTCCTGTCAGCTTGTTCTCTCATATACGTGACCGTTCGTTCGATTCTCAGCTGTGGTGCTGGCTGCGGATCCCTTGGGCAATCTAGTACTGTTGTCCTAGATCTCGGTGGTTGCTGGTTCAAATGTAACGTGTATGGAATTTGTCCAGTTGACTCATGACGTGTCATGTTAATGCAAATTTCAATGTTTTTCAAGATATCAGCCCAACGATGATGCTCTGTGGGTATGAACATGCGGATATGCTTAGAAACCTCTCGTAAGACTCTCTCGCTAGGATTGCTCTGTGGATTGCGCACGATAGATAATACATGTTTGATGCCTAGCTCATTTAATCCACGCTTAAATTCTGCTGATGTGAAGTAACTCCCATGGTCGGAAGTATAAACTCTGGCTTTCCCATCGTAGGTATAACACGGTTCTTGATTGTGATCCTCATCCGTGGCCATGTGAAAGCTTCACCTATCGTTGCTTGTGTCTTGTCTAATCCTATGTGACCAAGTGTAAAATGAGTATGCCACACTAATTTCCTCTGTAAAGATGCTGGTAACAATATCCG
Source organism: Meconema thalassinum (assembly GCA_946902985.2). NCBI lineage: Eukaryota > Metazoa > Arthropoda > Insecta > Orthoptera > Tettigoniidae > Meconema > Meconema thalassinum. The sequence continues at coordinate 183,883,914 of OX336395.1, forward strand.
TAACTTGACGTGATCCTCATCTATAAATTTATAGAGCATATTATTGAAGTATGAATAATTTCTTGCCTGAGCTTCAATCTCTCGATATGCTGGTATATCAGATGTTAACTCTCTCTTGAGGAACTTAATCATCTGCATCATCCATGGCTTCTTTTCCTGTTCCTGCGGTAACCTCTTCAGTTCTTGTAGGAAGTCTTGGTCTTCGTTTGTCAGCTCAATGTGTTGCACTAACATCTCATCCTTCTGTGCCTCCTCTTCTGGATTTCGGCTCAAAATATCCGGGATTACATTTAATTTTCCTGATATATGCTCAATTTGTACATCAAACTGCTGTGCATAGATGGCCCATCTGTTGATGCGTTCACTTACCATGGTGGTCTTAAATAAGAAAGTCAGCGCCTTGTGATCAGTGCGGATTGTTATGGGGAATCCATAAATTATTTGACGCCACTGTTGTAATGCGTGTATGATAGCCAGAAGCTCCAGCTCTGAGATGGTATAACTTTTCTCATGTTTTCTTAGCTTCCTGCTGATAAATGCTAAGTATGAATGGCCTGCTGTTCTCTCTGCGTCTTCTTGGAAAATCATTGCTCCGATGCCCACTAAATATGCATCTGCTTGAATTATGAATCTCTTCGAAAAGTCTGGGTAACCCAGTTTTATGCTATTTGACAGCAATTCTTTCGTAGCTATAAATGACCTCTCACACTCTTCGTTCCAAAACCAACGGTTATTCTTTTTGAGCATCTCCTGTAATGGTGCTACTACTTCGGTGTATCCTGGACAGTTTTCACGAAAGAAATTTGTTGCTCCCAGAAACATCATTATGTGCTTGACTCTGGTTTGTCGAGGAAAATTTCTAATGGCTTCAATCTTCACTGGGTTGGGTTTGACTCCCTCTCCATCGACAATATGTCCTAAATATATAATTTCATGCTGAAAGAAGTGCGATTTTTTAGATTGATTTTGAAATTTGCCCGTTCTAGGTTCTCTAACAACTTGCTTAAATTTTTCATGTGTTCTTCAATGCTTTCTGATGCTAATAAGATATCGTCGACATATCTGACAGTCATGTCTTTCACCTCTTCTGTCAAATTACGATCCAATGCTCGGATTAGTCCAGATCCTGCTGTCTTAACTCCTAATGGTAAGCGACACCAGGTGAAACTATGATTATCGAATAGAAATCCAGTTAACAGCTGTGATTTCTCTTCTAACGCGATATGCCAGTAGCTATTTGCAAGATCGTTAGACGAATATTTTTTTTCTTATGGAAGTTCTTAAGTACATCCTTAATTAATGGTGCACGGTCGGTTTCGTCAATTAATCTGGAATTGAGTGTGCGAGCATCGAGGCATAGTCTCACAGAACCATTGGGTTTCGCCACCGCTAATATGGCGTTCAAATATGGAGTTGGAGCCTTCTTAATTATGCCCCCTCTAAGCATTTCGCCTATAATCTTTCTAACTGCTGCACGCTGTTTTTCTGGGATTGGGTAGAGTCGGCTCTTGAATGGAGTCCAGTCATCCACCTGTATAGCGTACTTGAAATTTAATATTTTTCCCGGCAGGGTATTGAATGCTGCTGAATGTTTACATAGCATTTGTGCCAAGCAATTTCTTTCTTCATCATTTAGCTTCGCTTCCTTTAATTTTTCCTTCAAAAGTGCTTCAACTGTCTTTGTTGCCATCTTCTTCTACTGCCATGGACCACATCTCATTTTCCAACTCTTGCTTTTCCCCCAGGAGTCCTGTGTTCGAGTCCTCTTCATCTGCTTGATTTTTCTCTTCTTCTTCAGGAATCGTCTCCAGCGTCCAAATGTTAGCATCTCTATCTAAGCCGTGATTATTCATGTTCAGTTCCACCGCTGATAATCCTTCCATATTTCTGAATTTAATTACATTGTTGCGTAGATCAATTACTGATTGGTGCTCGTATATGAAGTCCGCGCCAAGGATCAAGTTTACACTCATCTTGTTCATAATCATGAATATATGTGAGAAAGTGTGTCCTAATATCTCTGGATCCAATTGTACTTGAAATTTACATAGAGCTGATTTTTCGGGAATTACTCCTCTAATTTTGACCTGTGGTACTGGAATTGTAGGTATTCTTTGTTTTTCGCTTAGAGCTTTGATTAATGCCTCTGATACTAGACATAGCTGTGCTCCGGTGTCCACCAAGCCTCTTACTCTTAATCCTTCTATTCTCGTAATAATGACAGGTAATTTCCTCAAAAATGTTGTTCCGGTTGAATAATTTCACCCGTAAAATCATCAGGAGTTGCGACCCATTCCTCAATGTTCGCTATCAACCACTGTGTTTTATCTGGCGTGAAAATTAGGCTATCTTCTTCATCCTCTAGTACATTTTTTTTTTTTTTTGTTAATGGCCCCCGTCTGTCTCTTATCGTTCTGACTCTCGCGATGCTGTTGCGCCAATTCACTTTCTGCTCCGGTTATTTTCACATCTGGATTCTCGCGATTTTCCATCGTCCTTCGCCAGCGATCCTTCTCCGTTTCTTGGCTGCGATGCAACTCGCTTAGGTACTGTTGGGATGCCTCGTGTCTGTTCTGCCATTCCCGTCGACTGTCCTCCGTGTATCCTTGGTTCTCATCTCGTCCTCGGTTCCACGTTCTATTTTCCCTTCTGTCATATCTGCGATGATGATATGGACCTTCGCGACCACGCCCTTTCCATTCATTTCTCCTGTACTGTCGCGGCTGCCAATTCCTTTCGTTCCTTGGTTCATATCTCCTTTGCTCTTCTCTTGGCAAGTCTGACCTTCCATTGTTGTTTCCGCTCTTATGGCTAATATTCGTATTGGTGCTCTGCTCCCTAGTGTTGACAAGCTCGGCCTGGTGTACCAGCGCTGCGCTGTCACTTGCTCTGACATGCCTATTCTGAGTGTTTAATGAAGTTTCATCCAGTTGGCGTAAAACCTCCTCTGCTTGTAGTGCGCTCGAGACGTTTGCTGAAATTAAGAACTGTTGTACTGGTAATGGAAGCTGTTTACCAATTGTCATCATCAGTTCTGACTCCGGTGGCAAAATATCCATATCTTTCAACCTGAGTAGCTGAGCCGAAAAATATTCTGAGTAGCGCGTGGGCTGTGAAGCGTGATACTTCCTGCTATACAACACCATTCTCAGACTATGTTGTATTGACATGCTCCAATAACGGCGTAAAAATGCATGTTTGAAACTATCCATGTCTTCAAGAGTGTAGCGAAAACTTCTGAACCAACTCAAGACGCTATCTGCAAGTAATTTCTCTGTTACTCTGAGTTTCTTATTCTCAGAAATTTTACTGTCTGTAAGGTAGTGTTCTAAATCTTTTAAGAAAGCTTTTGGCGTTTGTGACCCATCATTATCGAATTTGCGTGGGCGCTCCTCCTGCATTCTGATTATTTGTACATACTGGGTAGTTGGGTTATTATTATTATTATTATTGTCAGTCGGCTGTTGAGGTGTCGAGGCTTGTCCTCTAAACGTTTGGAAACCATCAATACTTTCGCTACCTGTAGTTGCGCGGCCCGGACTATGTCCATTCATTCCTTCTACCTGAGTCTGGCTTGTGTTCAAGTTATTAGCCGTCCCGTTTGGTCCCTTACTGCTATTGTGAGCTCTTAGTTCGAGAAGCATGTCTTGCTGTTGTAAAGAATGTATTTCCGTCTTAAGAATCTTCCGTTCTTGTCCCTCTATTTTTCCTAGCAACTGCAGTTCGACCTCGTTTATCCTTTTCTGGTTCTCTTCCATTTGTTCTATGAGTTTCTTTCTATCCTCTTTCCCGTCAATTCCAATCTGTCGGCATGTCTTATTTATTTCTGCTCTTATTGCCTCATATCTATCTTCCTCTCTTCTCTTTCCATCCTTATTATCGCTTTCCAGCTCATCGAGCCTGCCTCCTATCAGTTCATTATCCTCGCGAATGCTCTGTTTAATTGCATCATACTCATTCTCTTGAATACTCCACCGTTCTGCTGAAGTCAAAGCTGCCTTGTCTATCTCTGTTCTGATCTCTGTCACCTCCTCTTCTAAGCTGTGCAATTGCTTTGTCGCAGACTTAACCTCATTGTCCACCCCTTTTATCGTAGCCTGGATTGCTAACTGTTCTAACTTTATCCCTTCCGTATTAGCGTTACATATTTCTTCCAGTTGTATGAGTTTCGCTGCCGTCTTTTCTTCACTGAATGCTATCGATTGTCTTAGGTTCATCTCCATCTGTCCTAACTGTGCGGTAGTTTCAAGTGTGATCTTAGCTATCTGCTCTGCTAATTTATCCGTTAGCTGTGTAGTGTTAATTGTACTTTGCTCCGCGAGTAGTGCATTATTTATCCTACTTTGCTCCGCTATCTGTTCTGAGATACGTGCATTGTTTATTGTACTCTGTTCCGCTATCTGTTCTGTTAACTCTCCCTTTAACGCTTCAATTATCGCTCGAATTTCTTCCACTGAAGCCATAGCACAAAATATAAACACTTATTTGAGAAGACTGGGGCATGCAGCCTCACGTTACCCACCTTCTGCATTTATAAAATGAGTCGCTTAATCCCATTCTACGTTATTCCCATTAATTACTTTTATTTGCTTGAAGAGCTACCTACTTGATGTCTGCTTTCATGAATAAATTTTCAGTTTACCCTTCTGCGTTAATTTTAACTTCCCAGTCCTGTCAATAAAGTACTGACATGACTTTTCACGGTTCACGCCGTCCTACAACATACATTTGGAGTTTGTTACTAATCAATCAATTATAAGGGCGCCACGAAAACACTGCTTCTACCTAAATATGCAAAATAAATTCAGCATTTTCGACTACTTATTTTAAACAAACTCCTGACTTTACCTTCCCCTGAATTACTGTTAATTTGGCCACACTAAAGGGCACCATGATATGGGACACTCTACCTCTGCTTACACGTCCTCAAGGTTTGATATTGCAAGCTCAATGCTCACCCTCTTGGATAAAGACTGACATGGACCACCATGTTTTATCACAACCACGACGCGGCATGTATACTTCAGTAGGCTCCAGCTAGCTACTCTCTGACAATCTCAATCACTGTGATCCACAAATTAATAAAAGAAAACTGATATGGACTCGAATAACTACAGTGTTATCACCCAATCCATATGTACCCTTCCATGGTTTCTAGGATGCCGACTCTAGCTCGGGGTAACGGTCTGTCCAGTGTGGCTCTAACTTAATCTAAACACCCTAGGAATATCATCAAGGATCACAGGAGGCTTAACTTAAAATCAGTATGTCAGAGAACTCCTAATATAAAATAATTTATTCATAAAACATCATCTCCCACTTGCTCCCATCCATAGACAATTAAACAACAAAATAAACTCCCTTAAATTATTCTAATCGACCAAATCAAATTGCAAAAGGTTAATTATGATCACACTGGCTGAAACCAGGAAAAGAAAATAATCTATTCACTGCAGTCCACTGCTTCAAGTTCAAAAATAAAACGTCAACAGACTTAATTCATCAAAACTATGGACTGAATAACCCAGTCATTCTGTCAAAAAAAAATGCGCACTCATATTTATAATTTGCAAAATTGGTTTTTGGGGTTCGGACATGCTTTCTCGTACAATCATCATTCTTCCTCACAAGAGTCAAACAATGAAGGCAATAGACTTATTCTAGGCCACTGGCATGTGTGCATGTTCTAGCTTAAAAACAATTAATTCACTCAGAACTATGACTCTGCTAATTACGGTAATCCAAACAAGTCAAATACATGAAGCATCAAATAAACACACTTCGGTGGCCGAAGCCCCGTTACTTTAATAAGCAAACAACTATAATGAATGCACTCAAAATGATATCACAATACATGACGTCGCTTCCTGAAGCGGTACAAAAAAGGAAACAATCTCTGGGAAGCTAGACTACCTTCCCTCAAAAGAAAACAATACCATCCAACGTTGTCCCTCGACCTTGTAGACACTCTCACACCATAATAAACCAGCTGGGCGGGCAACAACCTTCGCTGCTCCCTTCAGAATTCAGACGGCTGGCCACAATCTTATACCTGCTTCCTATGAATGCCTTGGGTTCGAGCTATACAATTACCTTTCCGACGGAGCTATAGCGCACTCTCATCAGACAATGAATTCAATCATTTCACTTACCAATTATATCATCGTAGACTTGCGGGAATTTCGCCTCCGCTATTAATTCACTTACCATTTATATCATCGTAGACTCGCGGGAATACCACCTCCGCCTTAAATTCACTTACCATTTTATATCATCGTAGACTCGCGGGAATCTCGCCTCCGCCTTAAATTCACTTACAATTTTATATCATCGTAGACTCGCGGGAATACCACCTCCGCTATTAATTTCAGCTCAACCCAGGATCAACTCTCAACCTTTTCTGAATATTATATTATCATCCAGCCATTCCATCTTATCTTTCTTTACCTTGGTGTGGTCATCAGTACCATACTTACTGTTCATCTAATTTCAGTGTCACTACTGGTCTTTGTCGCAATGTCAAGCTATCTCCCCCATACTAGCTTTTACGTTAATGTCGTGCGTAAGCACTATCAGCCCAATTATTCCCTTAAATGTGCATTCAGCAAAGTTACTGACACCCTCAAACAAAACACATTTAAACAAGATTTGATGCTCATGTACAAATCTTACATTATACAACACAAAAAATCATAAATGACAAATATACACAAATTTACACAAAACATGCCTGCTGTGCCCAAAATATCTATTTTATCATAATTGCTTATGATCGAGATAAACTTATCCGATTCCCATGATGGGATACGCTATGGCAAACATGCCCCATTCAATATCTACTTATCTTGTATACATCATGATGGTGATGGTCTGGTCCTTGATATCAGTCTTCTGGATCAATTGGTTCATCTTGCAAGGAGGATAATTTTACACACGGTTTCCAGAAAGAAAATCACCAAAGCAAAGATCCACTGTGAATTATTATTATTATTACAATGCACGGTTCTCGCGTATGTAGCTCCTACCTCCTACAGCTATCATCAACCTACTCAATTCAGCTGATAGTTCATAGCTTCCTATATCACTGACTTTGCTACTAATAGCACGTGTGGCTATCTCTATCATATAATTGTTTCGTACTGCCACGGTATGCACACTGACGATACTGTTCCAATTCGCACTCGCGAATACTTAACGATATTCAAATGTCCAAAGATAAACTGCTTCTCCTTATAAAATTTTCTTAATTTCAGAGCGCGGCGATCATAGGCTCGCGTCTATGCAATGCTCAAAGTAGAACTTGTAAAATTATTAATATTTCATAATGCGAAGATCGTGGGCTTGCGCCTCTTCAGCGCCCCAAGAAGGACTGTATAACTTGTAAAAATTTATCAATATTGTTACTATTTTTGACCTCCACGAGCGTGGGCTTGCGCCTCTGCAGCGCCCGGAGTACGAACTGTTTTCGCTGCGTCTCCAGCTATTATTTATATGATTTGTTGTAGAAGTACTTGGAGTGGGGAGCTTTTAGAATTTATTTCTATCATAACACTCGCATGAATATGCAAATTAGCTCCTTTGAACGTCCTCATTTTCAATGTCTCAATGGCTTCTTTTAATCCAAAATCCGATCGCTGGATCCTTAGATAATGAGCTCCGTAATTCCCTTCATTCTTCCTTAATTTCGGCGGGATTTGGTCGCGTCTCGCGTCCCTCGCTGCTATTGGTAGTTTCAAATCCACCCCCTAATTTAATTTTAATTCTGGCAAAAATCACAGAATGGCCCAATTCAAATTTTGAAGATACTTCTGAGAGGCTGGGATTGTCCCCTATACAATGGTGTAATTCCTGTTTCTGCATTTTAATTACAGCTCCAATTTCTCTCAAATGGCGGGGTTTATCTAGTAAGTGATCGTTGAAATTTTCGTATTTACCCGCTTGGTTGAATGACCGTTTCGCGTTGTCTAAGCGAATGTGGTTACCAGATGTTGGCCTTCTCTTCCTCTCTTCATTGTCTGCGCTAGGTGAAAGTTATAGCAAAAGCACGTGCGGGTCTTCCTTTGTTGTCTTCATGCATAAAGGTACAATACGTTGTCTAGAATTATTATGAAACCTGTACTTATAAGGTGCGTTCAAAAAGTAACCAGCTGGAGGCATAATTACAGAAACCAGTACATGTATGTTAGAAGTATTGGCCCTGGCTGTTGAGGCACTTGTCCCACTGTGACACGAGGTGGTGAATGGCTGTCTCATAAAATTCCCTGGGCTGCGATGTTAACTAGTTCCGCAAGTACAGCTGGACATCAGCGTCCGAGGTGAATCGTTGGCCCCGCAGAGACCTTTTCAGTGGACCAAACATGGCGTAATAACAGGGAGAGAGCTCCCGTCTGTATGGAGGGTGGCCAAGAACCTCCTATTTGAATTTCTGCAGGAGTGTCGCGACTGTGATGGCCGTATGAGGTCGTGCATAGTCGTGGAGCGACCACGGCGGCTATGGCGTTCACTGTCACTTGGCAGTCCTGGGTAATGAGTGCATCAACCAATGCAATGCAGGGGGTGCCCCAGACCGGGCATCATCAGCTAACGACACCCGTCCTTCCCTGAAGCACTTGTGCCACGCCTTGACCCTTGCAAGGGACATGCAGTGTTCGCCGTACGCTTGTGACATTCGGCGATGAATGTCCGTTCCCCCTAATCCTTCCGCTGTCAGAAACCGAACAACACCTCTTTGCTCTTCGGTTGACGCCTCCATGTCACTGTTTTCAATGCGACTGGGAGCGTTGGACGATTGATGCATGCTGCTGCTCGCTTTGTATCGTCACGTGACGTGCACGCGTGCCCTCTAGCGACGGGCTGTGACCTTTTTACGCTCTGGTCGGAACCACATCTCGTTACACACGCCACGATTAGCCGATGTCGTCACCGGTTTGCGCATTCCAGCCTCCGGATTGTTACTTCTAGAACGCACCTCATATATTATCCTCTTCTGACCCAGGGTGCACTTCTGTGTACCTTTATTGTTTAATATATCAGCTGCTCCTTGCATATTGTGAAATATGACCTGTCTTAAATACATGTTATTGTAAGTTACCCTTAATCATTACCATTTGTATGGAGTCGGGGATGGCATGTGATTTCAATGTGGCATTTTGGATTTCCGACCGTATGCCCTTCCCGACGCAGAGCTCATCAGATATGCCAGTTAGACGTGTCTAATACAATTCGGCTAGTCATTGGAAGGTAGTAGCCGCGACCAATTAGAAAATATCTTTGCAGTTCGTATGATAAAACATGAAGAACCATTTTAAGGACATCCGATGGTGAGGTTCGAACCCGCTCTGGCTCTATAAACTTAGCACTTATCACATTAGCGTAATGCTTTCCACGGTGGGTGAGTGGTTAACGTGTATGACTACCAACTCCAAGCTTGCAGGTTCACTCCTGGCTGTGGTAAGTGATTTTTGAAAGGCGAAAAAATCACGGCACGCATATCATACGTTGTTGGCATGTTAAAGAACCCATTTGAATTCAGTAGGCCGTGTTCATAATGGCAAAATTAATCTCGGGATTTACCGCCAACACAAAGTTCCTTCATTCTCCACTAGAAAGCGCTATAGTGTCGAGGAGCTTAGATATCTAACCTCATATAGCGCTCCAAGAGACGACGAAATTCGACATGCAAGCTGCCCTCCGGATGTCAAATAACAAAGCTTTCACCCGAAGCCATACGATATTATTATTATTAGCTTAATCGGTAACTGTGACCTGTAATTTGCATATTCTGTTATGAATGTGCATTTTGCCTTCAAATGTATAATATTGTGCTATTAGAAATACGGTGGGAAAATCTCAGTCACAAATTTTGTCTTGGGTCTTAAGAGGATATGGAATCATGAACCATTAGCTATTATTAGCTCACGAATTTTATGAAACAGAATGGTTGGTTGGTTCCTTAGTTTAGGGTCTGCGAAAATTCGGTCATATAGCCCCGTGTACTTTGGGTGTGTGTAGAATCTGTCTGATAACCGGTGTTAATTGTGATGGCTGTGTTAGTGTGTTTTACCTGTTATTAATTCAAGTAAGTAATTCAGATTTTCACGTAGTTCCAACTTTTGCTACCAAACGCCACCGTCAACGAGGAACTAGTTCTGAACTTGGCTACTAGATGCCTTTAATCTGTGACATGGGACCACCGCCGGCTTTACTTCCTCTCCGAATGAAGGCATATGAGGGATTTTTAACGCTCTTAAAAATCCAACGACTTCGGCCGGGTCTAAACACGTGACCTTGGGCATAGACGCTCAGCATGCTACCGACTACGCCACCGAAGCCGCCTATGAAACAGAATACTAGTAATATTGTAAGATCTTTATGAAACAGGGTTCTGCATTTTAGATTACGTTAAAGAGTGTATAGAATACATATGATGAATGGATTCTTTCACCTATTTATAAGACGTGTATTAAATGGAATACCATGGCTATCTAATAATTCTGCTGCACCTTATAATATGAATTGATATACATTAATTGATTATGCTAGTTTAGGCCTCATTACGTCCCTCTTCAGTAATTGTTCTTTAAAACAAACTAGTATCATTGCTAGCAAAATTTGAATACAGGGTCTTTCATATAAAATAAGAACGGTGAGTAGCGGCTTTGTTATGCGCTTCAGCAGTGGCCTTGGCCGAGCTTGTGGCGTGCCACGGCTCCCTGCTCTAGTATTGATAGCGCGCACATAGTGGTACTGTACTCGACCTTGCAATAAACGTGCAGGTGTTCAGTCTGGCGACTGAGTGAAGTGCTCTCTCAGGCCCAAAAAATCTAACAAAAGAAGAAGAAGAAGAAGGTGTTCAGTCGCCAGTCTGAACCACAGATGTTAACATGAGACAGTTATCATTACATCATCGAAAAACTTATTTTAAGTACGAGTCGGCCCGGCGGGTACGTGATGCATTTGTTCAGCAATTCCCTGATGATGTGCCACCTTCACTAGCACAGATTCACGTAATTGTAAATAAGTTTGACACTACTGGCCCAGTGCTCAATAAAATACATAAAATTGAAAATCAGAAACATTACAGTGGCAGAACTCACTCGCGTCAGCCAGAATGTGGTTACCAGATACAATGCCTGTATAGCCCAGGAAGGACGACACTTCCAGCATCTTTTATAAGGTAATATTTCATATAGGATTGTACACACGCTTAAGGCAGGGGGCCGTGGCGCGCCACAAGCTCGGCCAAGGCCACCACAGCTGCGAATAACAAAACTTCCGTTTGCCGTTCTTACTTTATATGAAAGATCCTGTATATATTTTAGTTGGACTTTTAGCCTATTTTCATTGTATGGAAAAGAAATAGGCTTATGAGATCACATTTTGTCCGTGTGAGTGTGTGCCTTCACCTAATAAATTCTAAACGGCTGGAGCGATTTCAATGAAATTCGGTAAGGTAAAGGTCGGAGTCAGCCAAAATCGTACTATTAGTTACGTCTCACGAATCCAACATGGCAGCTGTGCGAAATATTTCACCAGCATTCCATATCTCCGCAACTATTACTGATATCACCCTGAAATGTTGTACGGTGATAAAGGGCAATACTAGAAGTTCACCTATGTGACTTTCAAAAACCTGGTAACTACTAAACCAACAAGGCGGCAGAGCGAAGTTGAAACTTTTAAATACACTTTTCCCAACCATCCAAACGCAATGAAACTTGGTACAGCAAATGTTTAAATACATTGTAATGCACTGGCATTTAATTTAGTTCAATTGTTTACATAATCTCAAGATGGTGGCTGTGCGAAATATTTCACCAGCATTCTAAATCTCCAAAACTATTACTAATATCACCCTGAAATTTTTTACGGTGATAAATAGTACTACTAGAAGTTCAGCTATGAGCCTTACAAAAACCTGTAAAATACAAAACGAACATGGCGGCCAAGCGAAGGTGAAACACTTTAATAGACTCTTCTCGCGGTTTAACCATCTGAGCGCAGTGAAATTTGGTATAATAAATGTGTGTACACATTGTAATGCACTGGCATCTAATTTAGTTCAAATGTTCACATAACCTCAAGATGGCGGCCGTGCGCAATTTTAAAATTAAGTTTTCATTTCTTGTGTATTGTTCATGCGATCGAGGTGAACGTTTGAATAATAAACCTACGCAAAAATCGTCATGTAATAGTACATAACTCTATGGCCTATATATATATATATATATATATATATATACAAATCCAACATGGTGACCAACCGAAATGTTAGGACGGTTCTCCATATCTTCGAATCTATTACAGCAATAAAACTGAAATTATGTATGTTGATAGAGGCAATTAACATAAGTAGAATATACGAAAATAGGCTGTATAGTTCTTCTCGGAACTACTTCTTTCCTTTGGAAAATTAATTAAAATATATCACAATAGTAAAAAATCAGATCTGTAACAATTATGGGCTTTAAATTGATGATAATATAAAACAATTTTGTGAAAATGTCATATCTAAACGCTGATTTCGCCGTCGGGATTACTTGCTAGCTACACATGCGATCCTAGTGGTGAAGGAGTCGAAACAAAATTTGAAGGACACGGTCGGGTTCGGATGAAAAAGTACCATTACCTTACCAAGTTTCATTGAAATCGCTCGAGCCGTTTAAATTTTATTAGGGGGGACACACATACTCACACTCACACATACACACATACACACACACTCGGACGAAAGGTGATTTCGTAAGCCTATTTTTTCTTAAATGAAAATAGGCTAAAATCATGATAGAAAATCTATAAAGACAATGAGATATCTAGATTTTGATTTGCTAATATTCGTTGTGTTCGTCTGTTTCAGCAATGGCCTTCCGACAAGAACAGTCACAAGCGGGTAAGTACTAGACTCTTAAATCCTCATCAACATTAAAATATGTTGACACGGATTCGGCATCTGTCCCAGATTTCTACAATATCAACCCTAAATGCAAAAAGCATTCTCTTCATGAATGTAGCGTTTAACTTGCATTGTGTTTCAACATCTTATTAAATGTGGGTGAAAGCGTATTACCTAAAGATAAAATATAGACTAATTGAAAACAATCAGATACTGGTTTTCCTCTCCTTGCCAACGACTGAACAAAAGGCTATGCTTGGACGGAACTGAGAGGCGGCGCAGTATCTAACCTAAACCTATCATTATACTCATAATAATTTACTTCCATATAATTATAGCTTCATTTTCCTCTAAAATTACCAGATTGACGAATTCATCACTATTCAATTCAGATTTATCCATTACCCGGATTACCGTACCACAGTTTTACATGACAAAATGAAAATCCGTTTCCCTCGTGTTATTGGACTAAATGCACTCGTAGAAACAACCTTACAATGAATTGTTTAAAAACAGTTGGCTAATACGGTATTAAAAGGCTGCATTAACATTTTGGAATAAGACTAACAAAAAGGTTTTTCACCTAATGAAGTTATGAAACAGAATATTAGTATGTCTATGTAAGAACTTTATGAAACAGAGGCCTGGACGTTATACTACACAAGCAGGTACCCGCGGCTTCGCTCGCGATCAAGACAATGGGGAAGATGCATTATTGCTGATAATTGGTTTATTCTATTACAGCAATCGCGGCTACAGGTGGGTCGATTCTAATTCTGAAAATTCTGATACATACAGTATATTGATATGAGGAGCAAAGTGGGAATTTTATAGAGTTGTGAAAGTCTGCAGGGTACGATGTTACATTATGTGAACACATTTGAAAATTTTGGTTGTGGTTTTGCCATCTTCTGCTGAGACATAACGATTTTGATGTCCGGATACTCGCCAGCACGCCACATACAGTTGTCCATGGGAAAAAATGGTTTTGTCTAAACGTACACCTGGAATGGCAAATCTATCGGAATATGGGGAATTAAAAGTATTTTTCCTTAAGCTATTCTGGGTATAATTTTGCCACACTTATTGATGATTTGAACGTCAACATGTCGCTATTAATAGACCTATAGTAAAATATCTCTCACCTTGGCCGCTGATGTACATTATGCAGTCTCTTCCAGTGTTACATCCCAGGGATTGAAATTCTCCAACAACCCTTTTGCCTCACATGCCTCTCTATGTAATTAAATTCCCGATTGTTGTTTGAGTCTTCAGTTTTTTGACTGGTTTGATGCAGCCCTCCATGCCTCGCTCTCCTGAGCTAATCGCTTCATCTCTACATAGCTACCGCGCCCTACATCCGAGGCAATCTGTATAACCCTGGTCTACCCCTACAGTTCTTGTCCTTGACCCTCCCATCCATAACTAAGCTTGCTATTCCTGGGTGTCTTAATATGTGTCGTACCAACCTATCTCTTCTCTTCATTAGCAGTCGCCAGAAACATCTCTCCTCTCCCACTCGTCTTAATAGCTCTTCATTTGTTACCCTATCTTCCCATCTGATCTTCATCATTCTCCTGTAACACCACATTTCAAACGCTTCAATTCTCATCTTTTCTGCTGCACCATTAGTCCAAGTTTCACTTCCTTATAGAGTCACGCTCCAGACAAAAGCTTTCAAAAATGACTTCCTAATACCTAAATGTATATTCGATGACAACAGATTCCTTTTCTGTAGAAATGCTTTCCTTGCCTGAGCCAACCTGCTTTTTATATCCTCTTTGCTTCGTCCATCACTGGATATTTTGCTTCCTCAGTAACAGAAGTCTCCTACTTCCCGTAGCGTTTCACCTGCCAATTTGATGGAGGTTTCTGATTTATTTCGGCTGCATACCAATAATTTTGTTTTACATTTATTGATTTTCATCATGAATAATTTCCTCAAGACGGAGTCCATACCTTTCAAAAACTCGTTCAAATCCTCTGGCGTATCGGCCAAGATGACGATGTCATCAGCAAATCCCAAAGATGAAATTATTTCTCCTTGAATCTTCGTTCCCACTCTAAATTTTTCTCCAATTTCCTGATTATTGTGTTTTTAGAGATCTTTGAAATGCGTTGCCCTCGCATATGGTGTAGATGCATTGTCAAAGGAAAACATTCCATGTTACGAACATGGGCCGCATAACCTGTACCGAAAGCCTATTCTGGACAGCAGTTCCTTGAACTCAGATTTGCCAACATTTTATTGTATCTTTCCATGTGGTATGTCTCTGTACCTCAACATACAGAAGAGTGCTTTAAAAATCATGTCTTGTGTAAATTTTGGAAAATATAGTGAGTGTGGTTTTTGCCGGAGTGGATACTCGCTCGTAGAAATTCTTTTCAGTAAAATAGACTGGTTCACAATTTTGTAAGTGCACATTGAGGTATATGACGGCGGCAAGCCTTAAGTGTTAAGGAAACGGCAATAGACGCCTCAGAGCTTCGTTGCTACTGAAATAATGACCTGACCAGACTGATATTTGTACTTAACTATACGGGATTTGTGAGCCCAGTGTTTATGAAATTGAACGTAGCTATATCGCTACCTTTGTTTTATAGCCGCTACTGTAGTGTTTGAAAATTAAAGGTGCTATTAGAAGGCGCTTCCCCTATTTTTTTACCCCTGGCACTACAGCCCATGAAGGGCCTAGGCCTATCATGCTACCAATTCCCAGCCATTTGGCCTGCAGATATTGTGGAGACGCGTGGTCAGTGCTTAGTGTCCCCTCAGCCGTTAATCTTGTTCTTCGTGACCGGGCGCTGCCTCACAGCTACTCAATTGTCCTCACGAATCTGAGTGCAGTCCGTTGCAGCCCTCACGTCAGTGTCTAAAATCTTTGACGGAGCCGGGAATCGAACCCGGGGCCTCCGGACGAGAGGCAGGCGCGCTACACTGTTCTTATTGTGTTTATATATATCTTGAAAAAGATAATAAATGGATTGGCATTGCCTTCTACAGGGATACATAGAAAATCGGATGTCATACCTTGAGGTAGTGTTGCCATGGAAACGGACTTGCGATTAGTTCATCAATCAGAGCGAAGATAGTTTTCTGGGAATATCTTTGAAACTGTTGGTTTTAGGGCTTTAAAATGTAGTTTTAGGTGTCCCGTAGGGACGTGCCGAGTATTGTTTCTTGCATCGAGGGGAGTAAAATGAGCTTTGTCCGGTCTTTATGCGACAACTTCGATATTTTGTCCTGGTTGAGTATTTTTGGTGACTTTTCAGTTATGTTGCCCGTTCCACGGGAACAATGATTTATTTCCGGACGAAAGGCAGCCTATATGTTATCCCATGGTATAAGCTGTCTCCATTTCAAATTTCATCCAAATTCGTCCAGCCGTTTTAGTGTCAAGAGGTAACAAACTAACACACACACACGGACACACAGATTTTCACAATTATAATATATATAGGGATTATAGGGTGGACAGAATTCTGATGAGTATTTCACCTACAGTATTAAGTTTTGCATTGTTCATATAAATCAACCATAGAGACCTATAGAAGGTAGAGAAATAAAATCTCCAACATTTTCTGGACACTCAACCTCAGCCTCCGGTTTTGTTCATCGTGCTCTTCCATTGAGTTAATAATGTTGTTGTTGTTATTATTATTATTTTCGTTTCGGTCGTCTAGTGACCACGAGCCAATAGCTATGATTCTGGTTGATGAAAGATATTGTAAAATAAAGTAATTAAATTATATCTGGCTTAATAACCATCAATAGAATACTACTACTACTAATAATAATAATGTGGGAGCCGGATGAGGATCAAGAAGGCCGAGTATGGGATCTAGCGGGCGCAGGAGTAAGCTCAGCGCCATTGTCTGAGAATAAAAAAAGAGAAGCAATATTCCGAGTTCCGACGAGCCGCGAAACACATCCCCTTAATTCTCTACTGTATTTTAATCAGTTTCATTGTTTTAATAAATAATTCAGTTCTATATTCGATGCTTGTGAGTGTCATGATCTGGAAACCGTTTCTCACAAATGGGGGCTCGTCCGGGATGGACTGAAACAACGAGTTACGACGCAATCCACGACACGAAGTACGACGCAAAATACGACTCTGTTTTCGACGAAGTGGACGGCTAATCATATTTGTTGCTGTTGCCTACGACGCTGACGACGAGACGACGTGCAGTTTTGTGAGCCCACGACGTGCGAATCTACGACGAGGATTCATAGGCTAGCAAAATTTGTTCTTAAGTTTCAGTGACAATTAGTGGTGCCGTGACGACGACGACGACGAGGGTCGGAATCTAAACGACGACAGAGGATTGTGGATGTGGTAAGAGGATAGCGACTCGTCAGAGAGAAACGACCAAAAGCGGTATTCAACGATATCACCTACAAATATCACCGGTTTGGTGAATGAGGTTAAACAGGTTTGATGGCGAGGTTTTGAGGAAGCGATATTGACGGACATCTACTTGATAGACGTGAGTAAACAAATAAGATGACTACACTCGGTGCAATAGAGAAAATAAATAAGAACATAAGTGATGCTCCGGTCAAAGCAATCAAAGTTTTACATAACCTCATTTTCGAGCATATACCAGACGACAGGAAGAATCGAAAGCGACTGCGAGAGTTTCCTGGATTCGATTTTGACGAAAATTCCATTGAAGAGGAAGCTAAGAAGAAATTTATCGAAGAAACATTTTCCAAGGCTGATCTGTTGCGTGTTTCTGAGATTCTTAATACCGCGATCGGGACAAAGGAGGTAATGATTAACACCATTTGTTATTACTTGAGAAAATTGGATGAACTCGCAACTAATATAGTCGATGATGACGAAGATAGGAAGACCAGCACAGAAGGTATAGAGAACAACATAAGTTTTCACTGTCGTTCCGCGACGTAGAGGGCGCTATGAAAACATTTAACGGTAAGGATGGTTACCCAGTGAAGAAATGGATCGCAGATTTTGAGGAGACGTCAATCTTGATGGGATGGAGTGAGCTGCAAAAGTTTATTTTCGCTAAGAAATCACTCGATGGTTTAGCTAAGCTTTTTATTCAAGGTGAGAAAGGACTGACGTCCTGGACTGCGCTGAAGAAGGCCTAGAAAGAGGAGTTTGACGTGGCGGCAAGCAGTGCAGAAATTCACAAGTTGTTAATCCAGCGACGAAAAAAGCGCGACGAATCTCTACAGGAGTACTTTCTTGTGATGAAGGAAATCGCCAGTAGAGGTGATGTTGAGCAAGTTTCTCTGTGTCAGTACGTGATTGATGGGATCGAGGACGATTCAGGATCAAAACTTCTTCTCTATGGAGCAAAAAATTCCAAAGATTTCAAGGAGAAAATGAGAAGTTATGAGATGGCGGTGAAGTCTTTGCCAAAGAAAAGCACAAAGTATAATAACAGTAATTTTCAAGGAAGTGCCAAGAGTGCCAACGAGAAGGACGGAAAGTGCTGGGGCAGTACAAAGAAGAAAGAGGCGAGTAGTGGAGATAGATGTTATAACTGCGGTGGATCTGGTCATAGTTCAAAGGAATGTAAGCACAAGAATAAAGGCAAGAGATGTTTCAACTGCAACGAGCTTGGCCATATTTCATCCGAGTGCAAAAAAGAGAGGAAGAACGATAAGAGGAATAATCAAGGTATCAATCTTATTGATGAAAAGAAAAGCTGCCTCAAGTTCAAAGAGGTTAGTTTGGGTCAGCAGAAACTTCAGGCACTTATCGACTGTGGAAGTCCTTATAACCTACTGCGACAAAACATCCATAAGACCATGGGTTCCCCAGGATTGAAGAGCACGGATCTTGTTTTGAAAGGATTCGGTAATAGTTTTGTTGCTCCTCAAGGTTACTTCACAACAGTCGTTGAGGTAGACGAGCTGGAGTTCCAAACCAACGTGTATGTTGTTTCTGATGATACTATGGAGTGGGACATGGTTATTGGTAACGATCTATTTGATCAGGGTGAGGTCATCCTGAGCAAGCAAGGAGTTACCATCAAGAAACTAGAGGTCCCAATGATGGTGATCAGGGTAGCCTACGATCAGGAATTTGATATCGAGAACTGCGTTGATGAGAAAAAAAGGGAACAGATCCAGGATTTGGTAGCGAGATATGTACCAAAGAAGACGAAATCTACTGATGTCAAGATGATGATCACATTGAAAGAAGAAAAACCGATATTTAGCAGGCCCAGACGAATGGCACCGCTTGAGAACGAATTTGTCGATGAGCAAGTCGAGGCGTGGCTGGAGGAAGATATCATAGAACCGAGTCAATCAGAATATACATGCCAAGTGGTGGTAGTCAAAAAGAAAAATGGAATTCCGTTCAAGATTTTGACTGACTGTATGGCATTCCAAAAGACAATGCACAAAAGGGACCTGGTCCCACGAGTAGCTACATGGGCTATGGCCTTGGAAGAGTTTGACTATACCGTCGAACACCGAACTGCAACCAGGATGAAACATGTCGATGCCCTGAGCCGATGTCCAGCAGTGATGTTTGGATTCCCTGATGGCCTTGCAGCGAGGATCAAAATCGCCCAGAGAAAAGACGAAGGATTGACAGCGATAAAAGCGACACTGGAGAAAGGGCCTTACGAAAACTTCATCGTCAGAGATGGACTGCTATTTAAATTTGTTGACGGGCGAGAGACGTTGGTGGTCCCGCGGGCAATGCACCATGAAATCATCAGAGATGCACATGAGAAGGGACACTACGCTGTTAAAAGGACTGAAGAAGACGTGAAGCAGGAATATTATATTCCAGACTTGGCCAACAAGGTGAAACGAGTCATAGCCAACTGTGTGAAGTGTCTGGTGGTTAACAGGAAGACAGGCAAGAAAGAAGGTTGGTTACATCCGATGTTCAAGGAGAGTGTGCCTTTGCACACCTACCACATGGATCACATTGGACCACTTAAGTCTACACACAAGGGATATGAACACATCTTCTGTGTGATAGACGCCTTCACGAAGTTCACCTGACTGTATCCTGTGAAAACTACCAAATCGGCAGAGACGATTGAAAAGATGGAGTTTCAGAGGACGAACTTTGGAAACCCAGTTCAAGTGATCACCGACAGGGGGCCATCGTTCACCTCCCATGAGTTCCAGGACTACTGTAAATCGCAGAGTATCAAGCACATCTTGATCACAGCTGGACTGCCAAGAGCCAGTGGTCAAATCGAGTGAGTCAAATCAACAGTGACCAAGATCATCGCTAAACTTAGCATTGACGATCCAACAAAATGGTACAAGGTTGTACCATCCGTCCAACGAGCTATCAACTCTACGTTCCAGAGGAGCATCGGAATGTCACCTTTCGAGCTGCTGACAGGAGTCAGAATGCACAACCAAACTGATCTACGTATAGTGGAACTCATCGAAGAAGAGCTCATTGATTTGTTCAACGAAAAACGTGATCAGATGAGAGAAGATGCAAAAAAGCAGATAGAAAAATTACAATCTGAAAATCGTGCTGAATTCAACCGACGACGTAAGGAGCCTAAGAAGTATCAGGTCGACGACCTGGTTGCCATCAAACGCACTCAGATCGGTCCACATCTGAAACTAAAAACCAAAAGTCTAGGACCTTATCGAGTGACTCGAGTAAAACTCAACAACACATATGACGTCAGCAGAGAAGGAGACCATGCTGGACCAAGAATCACATCGTCCTGTGCGAAGTTCATGAGGCCCTGGCCGGGCGGATTTTCTTCATCCGGGTCGGATGAGGATCAGGACGGCCGAGTGTGGGAGCCGGATGAGGATCAAGAAGGCCGAGTATGGGATCTAGCGGGCGCAGGAGTAAGCTCAGCGCCATTGTCTGAGAATAAAAAGAAGAGAAGCAATATTCCGAGTTCCGACGAGCCGCGAAACACATCCCCTTAATTCTCTACTGTATTTTAATCAGTTTCATTGTTTTAATAAATAATTCAGTTCTATATTCGATGCTTGTGAGTGTCATGATCTGGACACCGTTTCCCACAATAATAATAACTAGCATTACCTGTCGCGTCTTCGCCCGCGAATATTCTAGTTGTAAAAAGTACACTTAGCAAAATCTCAATCATGAATGCTATGAGTGATTTATCCTTGGTATGAATAATCAGACTTTATCAGTTCAGCTACTGGTGCAGTGGTTAGTGGTTTGTCATTCCTTCATAGTTATATCAGAGCGAAGTTAGTTTTCTGGGAATATCACAGACACTGTTATTTTAAGGGCCTTTAAATGTGGTTTTCGGAGACCCTTTATAGTCGGGTGAAAAAGGCCTTTCGTACCACACTCACACGTGAAAATTGCATGAAAAAAATCTAGAGTGCCACTAGACCCCCATAAGCGCATTATACTGTATGTATTGATGAATTTTACAGCTTAATTTGGTTCAGTGATAACCTTATAACCGTCTGGAAACTTTCACAGTAATGTAATAATTGGAATTGCATTGCGGTTACAGAAATAGATGGACCTGTAAGATTCTATTACAATGGTTACCGTGTTGCATTCTTTCATTATTTCATTGTAAATATACATGTTTTAAGGAATTTATTTAATTGTGAGGTATTTAAAGAGTAAGTGAGTGCGTTTCGCTTACGCATTGGGTTATGCTGAACCTGTAGGTACCCCATATGTGTAGGTTGGTGTTAATGGGACCTTAGCAGAATAATATAGGGAGGGATAATAATATTAATAAACAGAAAATTAAATATGTATAAACGATAATAATATATAGGCTAATGATAGTAATAATAACGTATGTGAAATTATAAAAGTGGCCCATTTGGTGCCAATAAAATGTTAATAATAATAATAATTAAAATAATACATCATGAATAATGAATAATAATCACATGGGATCAGTACCGTACAAGGTTACTCCTCTGTGATCTGTCGGTAAGTTCTCAGTACGCAATGGGATAGC
Organism: Meconema thalassinum; assembly: GCA_946902985.2. Classification (NCBI taxonomy): domain Eukaryota; kingdom Metazoa; phylum Arthropoda; class Insecta; order Orthoptera; family Tettigoniidae; genus Meconema; species Meconema thalassinum. The sequence goes on from OX336395.1 coordinate 183,905,743, forward strand.
AGACACCCCACGAACCTATAATTCTCGAACATGCGCAATGATACGTTAAATGTCAGTCACATGGAGAGCTTGGTCATGTCAAGATCGTGATGTGTGTTCTGCACATCCAGATTAGCGTCCGCTTTCAGCGACTTCATTTGGCTGCTTATTAGTCTTCTACAACCACTTCAATGCACGAGTATTCAAGGACTCAGACAGAAATCGGTGGTGTAAACTGTATTCTCATAAAATAAACCGCAGTGGTGAAGAAAATTCTACGTCATGTTAAAACACCATCATCATATGAGTCGTCCAGCGGCAAAACTCGTTTAATCCACTTGTGAATAAGGATCATATCGTAAAATTATTTATTTAATTAGTTTATTTTATTTTACTTTATTTTATTTCATTTTGTTTTTCTTTGTTCAATTTAATTTTGTTTTGTTTAGTTTTTTGATTTTTTTTTAAATTGTTTTGTTTAATTTTTAGCCTACTTTTCACATTTTGCAAAAATGAGGAAAAAGGAGACTTATGAGATCGATCCGGGAAAATCTGTGTCTGTCTGTCTGTCCCTCTGTCTGTCTTTCTGTCTGTCTGTCTCTCTGTCTGTCCTTCTCTCTCTGTCTGGCTGTGTGTGTGTGTGTCGACTCCTAAACGGCTGCAGCAATCGAAACCAAATTTAGTATGAGTAAAGATATATACCGGAATATATCAAGCCCATATTGGAAAATGTTGTCAGTGCTACCAAAGGCTGAAAAACGCACTAGAAATTTTAGCTCCATGTTGGATATCTTGGAAGGTATGCATGGGAGCTATTCCGAAATTAGCACAGATGTAGATAATACTATTTCAGTTTAATTTCCAGGAGGCCATTCATGACAGTGTTGCCAAAATAATTTTAAGCCTTCTGATAGGTCCAATGTTTAAATGCATATAACTTCTACACTATCAATTGGATTTCAACCAAATTTTGTATGTAATATCTGTACGTAAACAGATATGACTGAGCGTATTCTTAAGAGCCACCAGGGCTGCCAACTGTTAATAATTGCTCTCTTTATTTTTTTATCCAAATACCAATATATCAGAAAGTATGCAAGCCAACAGCTTTAAACTATGCACACGTATATTCTGACATTTTAGATTAATTTCGAGTAACTTATATAAGTCAGTTCTACCAACATGATTATAAGCCTGCTGATACGACCAATTTTTAAATACATGTAACTTCTATACTATCAGTTGGATTTCAACCAAATTTCGTATGTGCAATGTGTACCATAACAGATATGACTATAAGTGTTGTTAAGAGCAATCAGGGCTGCCAACTGTTAATAAATGCTGTCTATATTCTCTTTACCCTAATATCAATATATCATAAAGTATGCAAGCCTACAGCTCTATACTTTGCACACGTATAGCACCTGACATTCTAGATTAATTTGGAGTAATTAATACAAGGCGGTGCAGCCAACATGATTCTATGCCTGCTCATATGTCCAATTTTAAAATACATGTAACTTCTATACTAACAAATGGATTTCATCCAAAATTGGCACAACAAGATATAATAATTCAGATTATTTCTGACCAGCACACGCATGGTATTGTTGGCAACATGCTTTTACGCGTGCTGATTGATCCAGTGTCTAACTGCATGTAACGTCCATTGGACTTCAACCAAATTTTGTATTCTGTACCTTAAGAGATGGAACTAAGTATATAGGTATATTCTGTCACCAGGGCTGCCACTGTAGTGCTCTATTAGGCTACATTATACCAGGTATATTTCGATCTAATTAGACATTTCAATATTACCAGCTTAATTTCGTCATTATTCTAGATAGGTTCATATACTGTAGTTTAATCATTGGCATGCATCTTAATTTTAAGAAATGTACGCTCTTTAGTTCGTCACGGAACTTCTTGTTTGTATTGTTTTTTGATTTGATTTGTTTTATTTTATTTTGATTTCCAGAAAACAAACACAACACAAACCAAAAATGAAGCAAAAAGCAAAATTCAAAAACAAAAGCAAAAGCAGAAAACAAAAATCAAGGAACACAAAGCAAAAATCAAAATTCAAAAAAAGCAAAAGCAGAAAACAAACACAAAACCTAAACCAAGAAAGAAATGCAAAAAGTAAAATTCAAAAGCAAAAGCACAAAGCAAACACAAAACCAAAAACCAAAAATACAACGCAAAACGTGGAAAACAACAAACACAAAAGATACGTGAGGCAAAGTCCAGAGAAACGTTTCTCATGAAAATGAGTCTTATTCACAAGTGGATTAAACGAGTATTGCAACTCGACGACTCATTTGTCTATACTAAAAGACGTGATCAAAATGTTTCCGTTTGAGAGCGTTGCTGATGCTGCGGCGTTGAATGCCGAACAATAAGCACACCGGATGGTTCTTTGCCTGCAGCACCTGATTCGTTTCATTGTTGAAGGTAACACGTTCCTGGAGCACATTGTTGCAGGCGACGAAAGCTGGTGCCACCGGGTCCCGGAATCGAAAGCGTTGACGATATAGTGGTGTCATCCATCGTCCCCTCGTCCCAAAAGACAACCATCCACTGGAAAGGAGATGCTCATCCTGTTCTCATTGATTTCAAGGAACCTGGTGTCTCAATTACTGGGGAACGGTACTGCGCAACACTGGAGATATTACGGCGTGCAATTAAGGCGAAACGTCCGACAAGGAGGGCTGCTGCTTCATGATAGCGCACGTCCCCATATCGCAAAGGTCGTATCGCAGAAGGTACGCCAAATCAAATGGGAGACACTTAAGCAGCCTCCCTACATTCCTAATCTCTCCCCATGCGATTATTACGCCTTCGGTACCTTAAAAAAGGCCTTGAAGGGTCGACGATTCCTGTTGGACGAGGATGTGCAGCAGATGTTTTTTATTTTATTTATTATTTATCGAATGGCTTTTAGTGCCGGAAGTGTCCAAGGACATGTTCGGCTTGCCAGAAGCTGTAGCTGCTTAAAGTGGACATCCATAGGATGAGCTACAAGTTCCGTTCAATTTCAAGTAGTTCCAACTTTCGCTACCAAATGTCACTGATACCTAGTGGTGAACGTTGGAACTTTGATAGAGCGTTCCAACGAAATCTAACCTAGAAATTTAGCTTCACACAAGTTTAGTCTGTGGAAGGATCTTTTACATGCCATAAATCTATGAGATGGGACCGCCGGCTTTACTTCTCCTCCGAAGGAAGGCATACTGAAGGATTTTAACGCTCCTAAAAAAATCCGACGATTTCGGCCGGGTTTGAACCCGCGATCTTGGGCACAGCAATTCAGTATGCTACCAACTATGCCATCAAAGTCACTAGCAGGTGGTTACCAGCTTCTTCACGCAGCAGGATACGGTAATCTTCAACCTGATGCGTCAGTGAGATGAGTGTCTGAATGTTCACGGCGATTTTGCCTGATTTGCATGCCAATTCTTGACTGTACGGCCGCCAGATGGAAACTTTTTGATCACGCCTTATAATAGACGTAAATAACATCAAAAATGTAAGATGATAAAAAAGATAATCTGCTTCAATCATTTCATCATCATCATTTATTGTACATAACAGGCCATTAAGGCCCATGACAGAAAACAAAGAAACATAACAAACACTTCAAATACGGTATACAATATTACAAACCAAACATTCTCTTAATCAATCCATTGTCGTCAACCATATTTGATCTGTCCGATATTTTCTTTTGTCTTTTTCTTTGATCTTGTAATTTAAGACTGGTAGGTTATCAGCCTTCCGAGCCCGAGCTCAGTGATGGAGCTGCCATCTAATAAGTAGAGCCCTGCGCGGATAGACAAAACGTTATCCGCCCCGCATCCGCACGGATGTTATCCGCAACCGCCCCGCATCCCCACGACTGTTATCCGCATCCGCCCCGCATCCACGCGACTTTGATCCTCACGTTTGTTATCCGAATCTACTGGCATTACAATAATATTTCCAATGTGTTGCTTTATACTTTATCTTTTAGGCATTTGAGCAGAAAGTCGAACCCTTAGGATATGTGTGTCATGTGCTATGTCTAAAATGAATGTTATGCAGCCAAAATTGCAACCCTTTTCAGTTCGGAGGGTTGATTGTGCTTGATGACATAATTTGAATGGGATTAGCGAAAATCATCATCTTACATTTGTCATGAAAAAACATAACGGAAAAAATATGATATGTCATAAACATCCGGGCCCTAGTAAGGGAGAGTGGGGGAATTGTGCGCACTTAAGCAAGAATCGGTCTTGTGATGGTCTCATAATAGATAACACAAGTGCAGTTATGAATAAGGGAGCCTTGGTAACTCCATATTCGATGTGCAGAAACAAATTTATTTCAAAATTAATTTTGGTGGACAATAATTCGAAATCTTGCAAATATGCATTTGCGCACGATTACCCACCCTGCAGGGTAGGGAAATTATGCGCATGGGATGAGTGTTGGAAAGCCATAATAATATAATGTTAATTGGCTGAAACTTGCACTGAGCATTAATATTAGAATATTCAAATGCATTTTATAATAGCATAACAATGCAATGATACTAAAATTTGGCAATTTTGGATATTAGAATAAAATATATTCGTTTCGTCAGCATTAAAGGAGGAAATCCTATTTAGGCTTGTTCCTTCAGGTCGTCTCAACGTTAATGCAGGATATCTCTTCAAGAACTCAAACAACCAATATTTGCCTCCTAGACTTTTAACTTTATGGAAATTATGGGGAATCTTATTCTCCTCTGCAAACTTGAACTCTAACCGTCTGACAAGCTTGTTGGGCGTTGAGCCGTAAAATAAATTTGCCAATGTCAAAAGATATTCGGATAATTATGACTCCATTTCGTTGGTAAAAACAGCTTTACGGAGTAGACGAGGTGAGCAAGACAATTTTGCAGCAACTGCTTTCGTAGAGTTGACTCTGGAATGATGAAATTTCTCCCCACTTCTCTTATTTTCCTCCCATCATCCCTAATTGCACGTAGAGCTTTCTGCACATTTTCTGCTGGGTAGGAGTTTTTCTCAGTTTTCCGCGTATAATTTCTTGGCATCTGGAGAACAAACACGAAATATTTTGCCATTCATGTCGCGTTGTATTTACTTGTATCATATGTTCTGCGCACCATTACCCAACTCTGCTTTTAAAACGTAACTCACTGAATCCCGGCAAACTAATCTATTATGTTGAAAAATAAATACATGCAAAACCACTGTAAACACTGGCATTTAAAACTACATTTAATTTTAAATAATTGAATCACAACTGTAGGCTTACCTTCTTATTTGCTGCCTACTGAAAATAACATGCAACGTGTTAAGTTTCTTCATCCAAGCCTCACGGTTATCACATAGCAACTGGCATCATGCTGACTATCCCTATCTGATAGGTACGATGACAGCTTGAGGGTAGGAGTGAACTGAGTTGCTAGTTGTACTACCAACTCGAAAAACATAGGTGCGCACGATTACCCGCTGCGCACATTACTCAACTTTCCCCATGATATTCAACAAGTTCGGATTGTATTCCTAAAACTATCCGCAAATTTACTCCAAGCATTATCCGCAGCTTATCCGCTATCCGCAAAGCCATGCAAAGTATATCCGCTTGGCGAAAATTGTCGCGGATATCCGCGGGTTTATCCGCGGATATCCGCATCCGCGCAGGGCATTACTAATAAGGTGCTGAGCCACCCGGTTTGTTATCAAAGTGACCTTCTTCTAGGCGAATTGCCTTCTCCTCGGCTCATAGAGTCTCGCCTACCCTTACCCATACATATTGGTCCGGGTCTATATATTTTAAAAAAAGTATCATACAAAATTGATATTAATTCACCAGCTATTACAAGGGGAAGAATGTGTACATAACCTAAAATTGTAAACGTTGATTGACAACTATAACAAGAAGTTCCGTGACGAACTAAAGAGCCTACTTTTCATGCCAATGATTATTCTACAGTATATGAACCTATCTAGAATAATGACGAAATTAAGTTGCTAATATCGAAATTTCTAATTAGTTCGAAATACTGTATACCTGGCATAATGTAGCCTAATAGGGCACCACAGTTGGCAGCCCTGATGACTGAATATATTCTTAGTTCCATCTCTTAAGGTACAGAATACAAAATTTGGTTGAAGTCCAATGAATAGCATGGACGTTACATGCAGTTAAACATTGGATCTAACAGCGCGCGTAAAATCATGTTGGCAACAATGTCATGCATGTATTGATCAGAAATAATCTGAAATAATATGATCTATTGTTGTGCCAATTTTGAATGAAATCCATTAGTTAGTATAGAAGTTACATGCATTTTAAAATTGGACCTATCAGCAGGCTTAGAATCATGTTGGCAGCACTGACGTATATTAGTTACTCCAAATTCATCTAGAGTGCCAGGTACTATACGTGTGCAAAGTTTAGAGCTATTGGCTTGCATACTTTCTGATATATTGATATTAGGGTAACAAAAATAGGGACAGTACATATTAACAGTTGGCAGCCCTGGTTGCTCTTAAGAATACGCATAGTCATATCTGTTACGGTACACATAGCACATACGAAATTTGGTTCAAATCCAAATGATAGTATGGAAGTTGCATGTATTTAAAGTTGGACCTGTCAGCAGGCTTAGAATCATGTTGGTAGCACTGACGTATATAAGTTACTCCAAATTAATATAGAATGTCAGGTACTATACGTGTGCATAGTTTAAAGCTGTCGGCTTGCATACTTTCTGATATATTGGTATTTGGATAAAATAAATTAGGAGCATTTATTAACAGTTGGCAGCCCTGGTGGGTCGTAAGAATACGCTCAGTCATATCTGGTTATGTACACATACAACATACGAAATTTGGTTGAATTCCAATTGATAGTGTAGAAGTTATATGCATTTAAAAATTGGACTTATCAGCAGGCTTATAATAATTTTGGCAACACTGCCATGTATGGACTCCTGGAAATTAAACTGCAATATTATTATCTATACGTGTGCCAATTTTGAAATAGCTCCCATTCATATCTTCCAAGATATACATCATGGAGCTCAAATTTCAATTGCGATTTTTTAGCAGTTGGTAGCACTGGCATCATTTTCAAATATGGCCGTGAGATATTCAGGTATAGATCTTTAATCCTACCAAATTTTGTTTCGATTGCTCCAGCCGTTTAGGAGTTGATAGGGGGGGGGGGGGGGACACACACAGCCAGACAGACAGAAGGACAGACAGACAGACAGACAGACAGACTGACATTTGCCCGATCTCATAAGTCTACTTTTTCCTCATTTTTGCAAAATGTGAAAAGTAGGCTAAAAATCTGTCACCTCACACAAACGTGCGGATTGTCTTGGGCATGATATAGAAGGCGGTGGAGGCCCCTGTGCTCTTCCTCAATGAAAACAAAGAACTACGAAATATCAAATCAACGCAAGATAAACAAACATGTCTGCAATTTAGGACACACAAACATACTGAATGGTGCATTTGAGTGAACTAACATAATGAGAGCACAGATTCATCAGATAACAGGAATTGACACTGGTAACACAATTAAAAAGCTGTGTAAACACACGATGATCCCTTAAAACAACATAACACAACATCAAATGACAAATCCGTGACAGCACCACATTCCAAGATCTTATCATGGCCCCCACAACAAATAACATACTAATCTGCTTCAATGCTAAAACTATTATAATAATTATCATATTTGCCTAATACTGTATGCATGCATACTGGTCAAATGCAAATGCAAATGTTAATACGCGTTGTGTTTGTCTGTTTCAGCACAATCCTTTCGACAAGCTCAAGCACTAGCTGGTTAGTACTAGAATTTTAAGATCTTCGTCAACAGTGAAATATGTTGATATGGATTCGGCGCCGGTCCCAACTTTCTACAATATCGGCCCTAATGCAAATTTTAAAAAATGTTTTAATTTATTTATTCGTATAGTAATTTATACAATATACAATTATACATAACAAGGTATAATCAAACTTTAAAGCCCATCCTTCTCAACCATTCAGTATAATAATAATAATAATAATAATAATATCGTATGGCCTCGGGTGCCTGGTGCAAGCTTTGTTAATTGACACCCAGAGGGTAGCTTGCATGTCGAATTTCGTCGTTCCTTTGAACGCTATGAAAGTCAAGGAGGTTAGATATCTAAACTCCTTGACACTACAGCGCTTTCAAGTAGAGAATGGAGAAACTTTGTGTTGGCGGAAAATCCCGAGATTAATTTTGCCATTGAACACGGCCTACTGAATTCAAATGGGTTCTTTAACATGCCAACAACGTATGGCATGAGTATCGTGATTTTTGTCGCCTTCAAAAATCACTTACCATGGCCAGGGGCGAACCTGCAATCTTGGGGTTGGTAGTCCGACACTATAACCACTCACCCACCGTGGCAAGCTAACCATTCAGTGAAAATGTTTTAATGAATGTAGTGTTAAACTTGCATTGTGTTGAAAGATCTTGTTAAAGCTTAGAGAATATTTAGTAGATGAAAGATAATTGATAACAATCCGATACTGGTTTTCGATTGTATGAGCATTTTAACCTTTCCCATGAGAAAAATAATTATTGAAATGACTGATATCTCAGGTGGATATAGTACGACCAAGTATTCCACACATCCTATAATTATTTATTAATTAACATTTTGGATTTGGATTTTAGATTTTAGATTTTTTGAGTTTCGATCTTTGATTTTTGATTTTTTAAATATTTTAGATTTTAGATTTTTATTTTAGATTTAAGATTTTATACAGTATATTGCTTTTTATTTGTTTTGATTTTATTTTCTATTTTCCATTTTTCTTTTTTCTTTTTTCTTTTTTTTTCTTTTTTCTCTTTTTAATTACTTTTTATTTTTTATTTCTTATGTTTTATTTTGTATTTTTTATTTTTTTATTTTTATATAGCCTATTCTTTGAATCATTTTTGGTTCTTTGCTGCAGAACAAGGAATAATAGCAGGAGAAGCATTGTGCAGTGTTATCTCCATTTTATACATATTGTGAGTTGGTTCTTTTCTGCATAATGTAGTCCAATTGTCAGTCGCATGGAGAGCTTGGCCATGTCACGATGGTCCTGTGTGTTCTGACATCACCGTCTATAATTCTCAAGCCGTGCTGTTGGTAGTATTGGCAACGTTTCGTAGAGTCCATAAATTCTATAAACACTAAGACCACATGCTAAGTTGTATTCATAAATATCGTTTATTTTGATATGACAGCATCTAAAAGCAGTTCGTACTAACTATTTCAACACCCGTGAAATTCCTCGTGGTAAATCTGGCCTGCTAAAAGTTGTAGAAGTGAGTATTTCCCGTATTAAGTTGCTTGTGTAACCAATGCCTGCTAATGCATTTAACGAACAATTCTTCACAAATATTTCATTAACATTTTTCAGATGCCTAGGAAGTGTTGTGTACCTGACTGTAAGTCAAATTATGGTAGCACTATTAAAATAACGGGTTATATCACTACGTTTTGATCACTACAGTGAGGTGGACTTTCAGTGCCTAGTAATTTAGTTTTGGTATAACTCTTCATGTGGCCTCTATATTCCAGTACATTATGAACTGTACTCAGTTGGCAAGTGCCTTTAGGTAGATTTCATTAGAAAGCTACCTATTTTTAATTAATTGGCCAGTGGAGCATTATTGTTAGACTGTCAACATTAAGATTGGAGGCCTATTGTGAATATAATGAGTGCATCTGTGGACAAAAAATTAAGAATTTATTATCAAAGGCAGTCTATAAGTTAGTAAGAATAGTCTTATTAAATATCTTTTCTGAGCGCGTCAATGACGGCAGTGAGCATAGCAACAAGAAAAGGAAACATCAGACATTGGGACATTGAGGTACAGTACAGCCTTTTATTATTACCTTATCGGGAATCGACAGCACATTTCATGATACCATATGTATCCTTTATGTGTTTATGCAGTGTTAGCAATTAACATGTGCTTGCGCTAGGCCTCCCAGATGACAGATGAGCGGTATTGCCAAGCGTTATGACACGGCTTGAGAATTGTAGACGGCGATGGTTCTGCAGATCCAGATTACCACCAGCTCTCAGCGCATCTTCTGGGCTGCCTACTGGACTCCTACAATCGCTATCTAGTCCAAGAGATGGTGCGGTCATTTATAAGGCCCCACCCACCCTTCATGGGTGGGAATGAAAAGACTTCTACAATCGCTTCAATGCGCGAGCTATCAAAGACACTGACAGAAATAGGCAGAGTAAACTGTATCCTCGCAAACAGGCGAAATTGAAATTCTACATGGTTGAACACCTATGTCATCTGCCACTACTAATATAGGCTACGTTGTGAACGTCAAAATAATGATAAAAGATAATCTCTTTCAATTCTGTAGTGCAGGGGAAAAGTGGCACAAGTTTAAAAATTAAATTATACGGAAAAGTGAAACAACTGTCCGAACGAATAAATTATTGATATATTTTTAAAACTTCATTTTCTCCTTTGTGATTGTCAAATCACTTGTGCCTCTCTTCTCAAGTTGGAAATGCCAAAAAATAAAAATAAAAAATAAATAAATACTGTAAATAAATAAATGAAAGGGTAAATAAGTAACTATATGACAGAATGAATGAATCAATAAATAATTTTAAAATAAAATTAAAATTACCATGAAGATATAAAGAAAGAAAGAAAGAAAGAAAGAAAGAAAGAAAGAAAGTAGGAAAGAAGCAAATAAATAACGAAGGAATATTGACTTATGCCACTTTTCCCCGGCACTACAAAATTATAAACCTGCATGGAACATATTATTTGCTAACATGCGTTGTTTTCGTTTGTTTCAGCGAAAGCCTTCCGACAAGCTCAAGCAGGCAAGTACTAGTTTTTTTAAATCCTCATCAACAGTAAAATATGTTGACAAGGTGTCGTCACGTTTCCCAGCATGCTAGTAAAAGAAAATCGTAGAGATCACGGTACTGTCCATTCATGATGATATCCCTCATCTCCGTAGAAGCCTGCTGAAATCCACCAACCAATTATGCTCAGAGTCTCATGGAGAACAATTAAGGTACCATTTGGCTACACATGACAGAGACAAGCGACCGAGACAGACGACAGAGTTGCCAGACCGAGACAGGTCGCTTTTGATCTGCTCCGCATTCAACCATATGAAGTACATTTGAGAGCGCGAGTCACGGACAGGCGACACAGATTGGCGACCGAGATTAACCCGAGGAGACCGCTCTCAGAGCAGTAGTGTCTCGCGACAAGCGGACAAATCACATGTTTTATGAAGTGATAAAATGTCGGAAATAAAATTTACTTGTGAGGAAGACGAGATATTAGTAGAATTAGTTGGAGATAACCACCGCTGTTCGATCATGAAGTTCAGTCATACAAAGATGGCAATATCTTTATTCTTTATCAACAAAAAGAAAGATCCTTCTTCGTGTCTGGTTTTGAATATTGAACTCATACTGTAGGTTTTCTTGGTTTCTTTCGTAACAAATAACACTGCAACACATCATCGTCTTCGTCCTCTTCGAGCAACCTTTTCATTCGAATTTTTTTCGTAACCATTTCTCAAAGAATATGTGCACGCATATCCCAAAAAACACCTAATGTATGTCTGGGCGTGTCGTTAGTCTCGGTCGTCATCAAATTACGTGAGCGGCGACACGTTGACTTGTCTCTGTCTCTCGTCGCTGTCGTCTGTCTCGGTCGCTTGTCTCTGTCGTGTGCAGCCAAATGGTACTTTTACGACCAGAATGCTTAGTATATGAAAGATTGGACCTCTAGAGTCAACTCGCAAGTCACATTCGTTATTGATAACAAGAACTCTGTCTGTACCAGGTTTTGCTTTACTCAGGGAAACATGAACTGCTCTCAATAAGATTCGGACCAATTGTTCTATCAGTGCTGAATCCTTCTTCAAATGGGAAGTGTGACTAATGGGGTGCTCCCTCAAACACTACTGTATTGAGCACATTTTAGCCTACTTTTCACATTTTGCAAAAATGAGGAAAAAGTAGACATGAGATCGATCCGGGCAAATGTCTGTCCTTCTGTCTGTCTGTCCTTCTGTCCGCCCCCCCCCCCCCCCCTATCAACTCATAAACGGCTGCAGCAATCGAACCCAAATTGGGTATGAGTAAAGATCTATGCCTGAATATCTCAAGCCCATATTTGAAAATGATGTCAGTGCTACCAACTGCTGAAATACCGTAACTGAAATTTGAGCTCCGTGTTGGATATCTTGGAAGATATGCATAGGAGCTATTCCAAAATTAGCACACATATAGATAATAATATTTCAGTTTAATTTCCAGCAGGCCATACATAGCAGTGTTGCCAAAATGATTCTATGCCTGCTGATCGGTCCAATGTTTAAATGCATATAACTTTTACACTATTAAATGGATTTTAACCAAATTTCGTATGTACTATATGTACATAAACAAATATGACTGAGCGGTATTCTTAAGAGCCACTGTTAGGATTTGGCACTGTAGTTTTACAAGTAGTTATTTCAATGACCAACAAAGTTCACTGTTAACAAGACTTTGCGCTACCGGCAGACACATAGTAGGATAACATGTCAAATGATACACATCATATGCGACTACTGTAAGGTTGGTTTTCTTTTGTTTTTGTTTTTTTTTATATATTTAGTGTGTTCATCTGTTTCAGCATCAGCCATGCGACAAGATCAAGCGGGTAAGTACTAGATATTTAAATCGTCTGGAAGAGTAATTGCGTGTTGACTAGGAGCCGGCATGTACCCCAGGATTCTACAATATCGGCCCGTAATCAAATACAAAAAACTTGGTAGTCACGAATGGTTCATGGAATACTCATGTCCTAGTCATGTATAGATCGTAGGTAGAGAAAATCTCCAAGATTACACAACACAGAATCGGCACCTCCGTGTTTGCTCGCCGTGATCTGTTACTGAGATTATTTTTGTTGTCGTGTGGCCTCCTGAGAGGCAGAGTGCAGGTCCTTCTAGTCGACGCCCGTAGGTAAACTGCGCGCCGGAATGAGGGATGAAATGAATATGAGAATCCACGGCCTGTTTCAAGTCGACCAACCGGGTCAGGGAATGGAATGAATGAAGCCCCATCTAGCGGCGAGGATATGAACTGTGCCGGCTGCCGAAGCCTGTCACACTCTCCTAGGGCAATGATTAAATGAATGACAGATGAAATGAAATGATAGACTAGTGGAGAGTGTTGCTGGAATGATATTTGTGGCAGGGAAAACTGGGGTACCCGGAGGAAAACCTGTCTGCCTCCGCGTTGTCCAGCGCAAATCTCACATGGAGTGACTGGGATTTGAACCACGGACACAGCGGTGAGAGACCGGCGTGCTGCCGCCTAAGCTACGGAGGCTCCAGGGATGAAATGAATGGATGAAATTGGGCAACGTTGTGGAGGGAAGCGGCCGTGGCCTGTCAGAAGGTACCGTTCCAGCATTTGCCGGGAGTTGAAGATGGGGAAACCATGGAAAACCATTTCAAGGACGGCCGACGGTGGGGTTCAACCCACGTCTATCGAGTCAGCCGAAAGCTTGGCACCATAGCCTAACGCTCCGCTTTAGCGAGCGTAGCCACCGCTGTCGATTTACTGAGATTATAATGTTGTTGTTGTTGTTGCTGTCAACCAAAGTTTCTGTAGTAACTGCGGTTGTGTGTATAGTTTTAATTCTTGAGGTCGGGTATGGGGTAGATACCTGGACATAAGTTACTATCGGACGAAGAAAAGAGGATATATAAAGTCCGTTGGCTCAGGCAAGGAAAGCATTTCTACAAGAGAGGAATCTGTTGACATCGAATATTGATTTAGGTATTAGGAAGTCATTTTTGAAAGCCTTTGTATGGGGCGTGGCGCTCTATGGAAGTGAAAATTGGACTATTGGTGCAGCAGAAAAGAGGAGAATTGAAGCGTTTGAAATGTGATGTTACAGGAGAATGATGAAGATCAGATGGGTAGATAGGGTTACAAACGAAGAGGAACTTTATTAAGACGAGTGGGAGAGGAGAGATGTTTCTGGTGACTGCTAATGAAGAAAAGAGATTGGTTGGTAGGACACATATTAAGACACCCAGGAATAGCAAGCTTAGTTACGGAAGGAAGGGTCGAGAACAACAACTGTAGGGGTAGACCAAGGTTGGAATATGTTAAACAGATTGCCTCGGATGTAGGGTGTGGTAGCTATGTGGAGATGAAACGATTAGCTCCGGACAGGGAGGCATGGAGCACTGCATCAAACCAGTCAAAAGACTGAACATTCAAACAACAACAACAACAAGTTACTATCCAGGCTCATGCCTGGAGTGAATGCAGAGAAACTTGGCAGGAAAACCACACTCAGGATAATTGCTGTCAATGACGGGATTCAACCCTGTGAATTCGGGACTTGTTGCATCTTCCCATCACGACTGTGGTGAGCGATTTAGCTCGCACGGCCATGCCGTGGGGTGTGAGTGAGTGAGCAGGCTCTTAAATGTTCAGTACATTATCACAGAACTATCCTACTACACACACTCATTGATAAATGCCACCAGAAGCCACTGCTGTTATTCCCGTGTCTGGCTGCGTGGCTCAGCGGTAACGTTCTCGCTTGCTGTTCCCAAGGATGCAGGATAGAATCCTGACGCAGTCAGATGGCATTTGAGGGTGCTCATATGCGAGGGAGCCGTGTCAGTAGATTTACTGGCTCGTTAAAAATCCCCTTCGGGGCGAAATTCCGGTACTTCGGCGTCTCTAACAGCCGCAGTAGTTAAAAGGGACGTAAAACAAATAACATTATTATTATTATTATTTTCGGAGCGTGGTGGCGCAGCGGTCAAGCTGTTGGCCTCTCACCAAGGCGGACCGGGTTCGATTCCCGGTCAATGCAGTTGAGATTTCCGAAGTGAAATGCCATGTCCTGTGGTTCGGATTCCACGTAAAAAGGAGGTCCCGTGGCTCATGATCGCAAGATTAACGGTCACGTTAAACTACAAGCTTCCTTCCTTATTATTATTTTCGGTTTATACAGTACATATAACACATTTTGGTACATTACAACGTAACTATACGGACCTCAGTGAACCAAAGTATAGTTACTGAAACAGCAACTTCTAAGCAGGAATTTCGCTACCCATGAACTTCCGAATGATTCTGGTTGTTGATAGAACTACTGCCTTCTTCATTAGTTTGTAGAGCCGAGTATCCAAATCCAGTTCTTTAAGGCCGTGGAGCAAAGGTACTTGGGATCACGCCCGTACTTGAGACAATGATAGGTATGGTCTTTACCCGCTCTACATGCCATTGTCTCTTGATAGGGTCGACCAACTCGCTGTATTTGCTGATCTTTAATATGTTTTTTGACTGGAGATTCTTGTTGTTAGGAATCGCAACATCAATCAAGGTAGTTAGCTTAGTTTTCTTGTTGAAAACCACCAGATCCGGCCTGTTGTGTGATACCGATTGATCAGTCAAAATAGTTCGATCCCAATACAGCTTGTGTTCATTGTTTTCAAGAACACACTCAGGCTGATATTGGTGGTACGGAACTTTCTTTCCTTTTAGAAGCTGAAACTTATCAGCCAACTCCTGATGCAAGATTTTAGCAACTGTATCATGCCTTTGTTTGTGCTCCGTCGCCAGGAAATATCTACATGCAGATGTAATATGCTGTATAGTTTCTGACTGTTGACAGCCGTAGCGGCACTTATCATCTGGTGCAGCGGGATCTTTTACAATGAACTTGAGGTAGTTCCTTGTAGGGATGACTTGATCTTGAATTGCAAGCATAAAGCCTTCAGTTTCTGCAAAGATCTGTCCTGAAGTGAGCCAGTAGTTTAACGCAGTTATATCAACATTTGCTTGACTCACCTCATGTGGATGTCTTCCGTGCAAAGGTTTTGCTTTCCATGCTACCATCTTCTAAAGGACAGTATGAAGGTGGTGTTGAATCTCTTGCTGACACAAGACCAGTGGTGTTGAATTGTCCGGCTCACTGATGGCTTTGTGAAGTACAGATGACCTCGCTTCTGCGTAGAAGTACTCCCTAAGGCTGTCTATCTGTCGTTTCATCTGGTTATCAATGTCAACGAGTCCACGTCCACCTAGGCTTCTGGATAGAGTCAATCGCTCTATTGAAGATCGTGGGTGGTGTTTCCTTCCTTTTGTGAGCATCGTTCTCATTTCTCGCTCAAGACCATCGATGTCCGTTTTACACCATTTGATTATGCCAAAGGAGTAGCTCAGCACAGGTACAGCATACGTGTTAACAGCTTTCACTAGGTTTTTGCTGTTCAAGTGCGTTTTTATGATTTGTTTTAATCTGTTGACAAATTCACAGGACAGATCTTTCTTTATTGGCACATTGTCAATATGCTTAGCTTGGTTTACTCCTAAGTACTTGTAGGGTCTTCTGCCAACATAGCTTTAATATGCTGTCCATCTTCCAGCTCATACCCGAACTTCTGTACTTTTCCTCTCACCACCTTCAGTGTCCGACACTTGTCCAAACCAAACTCAATTTGTATGTCTCGTGAGAATGTCTCAACTATTCTCAGCAAGTTTTCCAGATGCGACTCTGTTTCGGCATAGAGTTTAAGGTCGTCCATGTATAGCAGATGATTTATCCGAGTACCAACTCTCTTTCCAATCTTGATAGAAAAGCGGTAGTGAGTAGAGTTAAGCTGGTTAGATAAAGGATTCATTGTCAGGACAAACCATAAGGGGTTAAGGGAGTCTCCTTGAAAGATGCCTCTCCGAATCGATATCCCATCTGTTCGTATGTCTCCACCTTGCGTACTGAGACACAGTCTAGTTTGCCATGCTGACATAACCCTTTCCAAGAAACTGACAAACACCTCATTGATCCTATACAATCGCAGCACTGCTTCTAGCCAGTCATGGGGCACAGAATCAAAGGCCTTCTTGTAATCGATGTACGCCATATGAAGGTTTCGGTGATTTAAGCGTGCCTGGCCACACACAACTGAGTCAATTATAAGTTGTTCATTGCACCCTTTTGAACCCTTTTTACAACCTTTCTGTTGAACGGCAATAGGGATGTAGCGGGAGAAAGTTCGCGCCAGGTAGCGCTCGTGTAGTACTGGGTAAGCGCAAGGCGATCGTCTTATGTTTCTCCCAATCAGCTGCGAGGAATGTATAAATTGTGACCGAGTTTTCTAAGCTAAAGTAAATTATATCTTCTCTAATTTTACTCCAAGACTATATTGAAACGAAGAAAATCCACAGCCTGCTTCCAGTCTCCGACTGGGTCAGGAATGGAATGAATGAAGTCCCCATCTAGCGGCGAGGATATGAACTGTGCCGGCTGCCGAGGCCTGACGCACTCCTCTGGGGCAATGATTAAATGAATGACAGATGAAATGAAATGATAGTGGAGAGTGTTGCTGGAATGAAATTTTGACAGGGAAAACCGGAGTACCCGGAGAAAAACCTGTCTGCCTCCGTTTTGTCCAGCACAGATCTCACATGGAGTGACCGGGGTTTGAACCACGGGCCCAGCGGTGAGAGGCCAGCGTGCTGCCGCCTAAGCCACGGAGGCTTCACTCCAAGACTATATTAATTAATTCAATAGGTATATCTCCTAATATATTATGGACGAGTTTAAGCGTTAAACAGCTGCAAAATGAGCTACGGACTAGAGACACTAAAACTAGCGGGAGGAAGGAAGAATTAATGGCCTACAGCGGTAATAACAAAATTCAAACACGCTTTATTATTCAAATAATGAATATGAGTCAGCATGCTTTCTCCTAAAGATTACAATTACTAGAGTATTGTAGGCCTATATTGATTAATATATCTCCATAAGACTTAAATCACAAACAGAGATTTAAATATTCACTTGATCCCCCTGCTTACTGACTTCGATTCATGTTTTTTTTTTTTTTTAAGTTGATAGCTTACATGAAACTGTCGTGTTTTAAGGTAAACATAGTCAAAGAAAGTTGATCCGGTAATGTGTACCTCGAAAATGCATCGCAACGTTTGGTTCTTATGTAATTTTGCCAATTTCTTAATAAGAATCGTTCCCTTACCCCTGGAAAAGGTCTTGGGGGTACATTTTTTTTTTAAGTTTGAGAATCCCTGCTTTAGAGCCACGAACTGTTTCCATTCATCTGACTATGTCTCAAGAATGTACTGTAGAAGTCAGTCGCTACCACATTCTCCGTCGGGCAGATGGAAGTTGACGATTCATTCTGATTTCAAGAAACCAACCATAATACGTTTGTGACTGTTAAGGTTGCGACATTTATTCTTGAAGTATTTGACCGAGTACCCTATTGATGTCTTTGAAAATGGGAGTCAGAAATGTTACTTTCATTTCTTCGTGTATATTGACGATTTCTTCCCGTACTTCAATGGAGATGATTTCTGCAGATTCCGATATTGTAGGCTTATCGTGATAATCCGGAAATTTTCTGTGTATGGCCTCTTCCTAAATAATTCTTTTTGTTGTGTTCGTGGTCCACGGAAAAAGCGATGGAACAGCGCCCGGTTTTTATCTTGCTCTCTCACCTTCAGATACAAACGCATAAATTCAGTGGTTGTTATCGAAATGTCTAATCAGTTTATAGGTACAAAACAGGAATTATTTCCCTTTGTAAGTCACACTAATCCAACACAGTTTTCGTGAAGTCATTGGGTTGTAAATGATGGAAACACACTTTAATATATTCGGTCAGATTTTTCTCACCGAAATTTTTCCTTCTGATAACATGTGACCATTTCTTCCTCATTTCTTTATTTTGTGGAAATTGGTGAAACGAAAACGGGCTTCCCTGATTTTTGCAAAGAGGAACACTGCAATAGCTCGGCATAGTCACGAAAATAACAATTTAAACAACTTAAATTCGTACATATTAGCGGCATGAGAACACAGGAGACAAATGAAGAGCGCCTTGCGCTTACCCAGTACAACAGCAGTGCGCTCTGTTGGTGCTAGTTCTATACATCCCTATTATGTTGTTTCTTTTACAGTGTGCATATATCCTGTTAGCCAGGCATGATGTAATGATCTTATACAACGTGGGCAGACATGTGATGGGACGATATTTTGTAGGATCCCATGTATTCTGAAGATCTTTTTGAAGCAAATATGTGATGCCACGTGTGACGAATTCGGGCAAGCTATAAGGATGAAGTATGGCATCATTAATGAACTCACCTAGTCGATCGTGGATGCTCCAGAACTTCTTATACCAAAAATTCTGAATCTGGTCAGGGCCAGGGGCTTTCCAATTCACTAAGTTGTTGATAATTTCCTTAATATCATTTGTGGTAAATTTCTCGTGCTGCATTTGCTCAAATCTTTGGGAAGCTTTCTGTTCTTCTCTTACCCAACTTGATTGAGTGTCATGATGAGATGGTGTAGACAGTAAGTTGTTTCCCCAATATTCTTGAATTTCTTCTTTAGTCGGATAGTTTTTGTCCGCAGAAACCTTTATCTCACCCAGAGCCTGATATAATCTTCTTTCTGAGTTGGCGAAAAGGAAGTTATCTTTCTTCCTCTTCATACTCTCATACTTTGCAAGTCTGACGTCTAAAACAGACAGCCTTTCTTTCAAGGTATCTAAGCACTTTTCAGGTGTTGAATTCGGTACATCTCGCTGTGTGTGGTCTGTGTTTTGTCTCATTATATGCTCAGCTTTCCTCAGTACTTTTCTTGTTCTTGTACCACGAACATATTGTGCCATTCCTGCAATAACTGCCCTGAGCTGTTCAATCCTTCCAACAAGTATTCTTTCCCAGTTTGGCATCTATGGCCTTTGCTTCTTCCGTTCATGTTTTCCAATACCCATAGCTTTCACAAAAGTTACTGCACCACAGTAAATAATATTATGAAGGGATTCCAGATTTGCAGATGCTTCAACATGTTCCGGCAAAACATCCCGATTCATGATACTCAGTATCTTTGTCAGCTTTCTTGAAACATTGACTTCCGGTATTTTCAGCCTGCAGTTTGTATCAGTTCCATAAAACTCTATGACTGTAGTCATCATTAAATTCATTCTTCAACTCCGATTTGTAAATAATAATAATGTTATTGGTTTTACGTCCCTTTTAACTACCCTGGCTTTTAGAGACGCCGGGGTGCCGGAATTTCGCCCCGAAGGGGATCTTTAACGTGCCAGTAAATGTACTGACACGGCTCCCTCGCATTTGCGCACCCTCAAATGCCAGCTGACTGCGCCAGGTTTCGAACCTGAAACCTTGGGATCAGCAAGCGAGAACGTTACCCCTGAGCCACGCAGCCAGACAACTCCGATTTGGTGATGATCGATAATTTGCATGGAAACTGGATCTACTTATTGAAGGTTCTGGCTATCAGCTTGTGCCGACTCCAGTTCTTCAGGAAAACTGTTCTGAGTATCTCCATTCACACCTTCCTTCTCACGCCGTACCTCTTCTTTAATGGTGTTCATCCTGGCTTCAGGGATAAGATTATTCCGGAGAATAGCCCTGTATGATCAGATACCCTCTGTTCGGTCACAGTTAGTTCAGGGTAATGCAACCGAAATTCAGAATGTAAGCGTTGCCTATAACCAACTGAATTCTGCCCTAAGTCAATAACCCTAAAATAAGTGCGTATTATGGTTTCATTCATGACATTTGTCCATTTAATACGCTGTCGTGGCAGTCCTGCCTGGGTGAGCACAGGTTGAGTTACCTTCACCTTCAGCAGGTGAAGTACTAGATAATGATTCACTTCGCTGCTCAGGCTCATCTTGCAAACGCTTGTCGGCTGTAGTGATTTCGGGATCTTCACATTAAATCTCCTTTTGCATCCTCATCAATTTCCTCCTCCCTTTCCATTACATGATTCTCAATCTCCTTTCCCTTATACATACACTCTATGTAAGCTTTCCATCTTTTACATGCCATAAATATATGACATGGGCCCGCCAGCTTTATTCCCCTCCGAAGGACGGCATATTGAGGGATTTTTAACGCTCTTAAAAAATCTGACAACTTCTGCCGGGTTTGAACCCGCGATCTTGGGCATAGAAGCTCAGTATGCTACCAACTACGCCACCGAAGCCACCCACTATCCAGAGTGCACCGCAAGTGGTGGGTTTTTGAAAGTCACACAAGTGAACTTTTAGTGGTGCCCTTTATCACCGTACAAAATTTCAGGGTGATATCAGTAATAGTTTCGGAGATATAGAACGATGGTGAAATATTTCGCACAGCCGCCATCTTGAGGTTATGTAAACAATTGAACTAAATTAGATGCCAGTGCATTACAATGTGCATAAACTGCCTCCTTTAGGGCTTTGAGCAGAAGGCAGGAGATACGATGAAAAGAATAACAAGAGGTCTGTCGCCTTGAAGAATGAGGCTATCCATAAATAATGAAACAGGGGCCAATTAGGGTGGGAAAGTGATATACTTACTAGGCCTCCGAAACCCTAATACCGTTGGGGTTGGAGGCGGAAAATAGTTGACCAAGGGAGGTCGATGAAAGAGAATCCTGTACAAGGAAGTGGAAGCACTGCCGGACTCAGAAAATTGTATCTTTGTAAACAGACATGATGTTGAAAGAAATCTACATGCTGGGATACCGATGTACAGTGGGTCAAAATCGAAATCTAGGAGGACAAAATTATTTATTTTCATTATTAAAAATCAAAATGTATTACTTCTACAGCATTCTCATAATTGCCGCTCACTATTCTGGGATATAAACGCATCTTAGTGTAAATCTGTTACCACTGTTCGAGCAGTCTGAATTGGAGGGTGAATGTAAGTGACTGTGGTTTGGGTGTCTTTGTGGTTCGAGTGATGCTTTAAGATGGAACATGAACTGAAGGTATGATCTTTGTAACGTGTTTCAGTTATTAATGGGCGTAATTGTTACGTAATTTTAGCTATATTTGCATTAAATAATATTTAACTATTATTTTTAAAAATATATTTTCACTTAGATTTTTAGTATGTCGCGTCACTCTGCGTCACTTTCTACTTAATGTTAAAAGGTAGATAAAGTCTCGTAGTTTACGCCTGTTATACGATTGTTTGCATCTTTTTGCAACTTACTTAGTTATTTTATGTTTTAGAAGATGCCGTGCAACCAGTTCTCACACGTTTACAACTGTTTGAAGCACTGGGTTCGACGATTATGTCAAAAGTGGAACTTTGTGACTTTGTTAAAAGTAAATTAGGGGTAGAAAATTGTTCTGAAGAGATAACTAAATGCTCTATCCATCTCCTCGTCATAGAGAATTTCTTGCATGTGTACACGTAGCTTAAAAAGGTCTTTACTGATGTTTATTATGAAGTAAACAAATTATATACGTTGCTTTCACTCTAAATTCATGTTTAAAACGTAAAAAATATTTTGTCCCCCTAGATTTAGATTTTGACCCACTGTGCGATGTCATCTCACTATTAAAGTAAACCCTATAATAGAAAGTAAATCTGTATCAATTCTATTGTATACTTTATTCGATTGATTTACTGATATTTGTTGATAATTAAAATACTCCACCAACCAATACAAATGATTTGCATATGTTAGTACATGTTTCGATATCCGATCATATCTTATTCAGCAATTATACAATACTAGCAACCCGCCCAGGCTTCGCCCGGGAACAGTTATGAATGCATTACGTGATAAGCACTTTTTTCTTCTATGTCAATGAACTATGACCTCTATCCGTTTTAGGACTCGGCATGATGGGTTAAAATATCTGACTGGATTATTGATTATGTTATCATGGAGATGCATGTGCAGCGAATTCTTGTCAGACGTAATTTAAGAATGGCGAGGTGCATAAAACACAAATCCCCCTTCCGTCCAATCTTAACTTGACTGCGTATATTGCGGAACGCAAAGCTTACAGGTGAAAATGAAGAAAAGCCGAGTTGCACTTCCAGAGAAACTCCAAACACAACCACTCTTCTCTGAAGTCTTAACTCAACTCGACTCGACAGTTTGCTGCTGGCTGTATCAGGGGTAATAAGCTTGTCCGCTAGCTAGGCTGTAAATGAGGTGATAGGCTCACTCCTAGCTAGCCTCGTAAACTGTCGCCTCAGTAATTGAATGGAGATTGATGGAAGAAATGAAAACGTAAAAAGACTTACAGTGCGCGATGTATTGAAGATAGAGATATGCTCTCACGAACATTTTTGTAAAACTTTTCATGCTGAACAATTCTTACGCTCATAGTGTATTAATATTTGCCCAGCGTAAACTTAAAAAGCGCATGGACGCCCGTTTGTTTTCAACTTTTTCACTGAAATCGTTACTGCTTGGCTTCCTTTGATCATAAATAAATTATTTTCTAGAGAAACCGCCCTAAGATATCCTTTACAGAATGGTGAAAACCGCAACAAAATAGCCATCCAGTGGTTCTCAAGATTACCCGTGACATCCAAGAATCGGGGACTTTGTTTTATACTAATTAGAGATATTTAGAACCTTTATTTACTCAAATTATTCGTAAGGATATCCATTTTATTTTTTTTAATATTGTATAAAAGCTGAAGGAGATTATCACCGTATATCGAACGAAACATGTACTAACATTTCAATAGAATTTATATTAAATGGCGGAGCATTTTAATTAATTTTAATTAATTATCTATTAATAAATACAGCAATTTGCTTACATTTTTCTAAAATGGCTTTTTTTAATATTTACCCTGTTCATCTGTTTCAGCATTCGCCATGCGACAAGATCAAGCGGGTAAGTACTAGAAATTTAAATCGTCTGCAAGATTAATATGTGCTGATTATTTATTTTTTATTATTATTTTTTTAATTATATTTTTTAGCGTATGACTTTAAGTGCCGGGAGTGTCCGAGGACATGTTCGGCTCGCCAAATTTGTAGCTGCTTCGGGACGGACACCCAATGGGTGAGCTACAAGTACCGTTGGGGAGGAAAGTTGGAATGGAGTTTGAAGGTAGCTGCTGTGACCTATAGTTAGGGACCAACCCCGGCAATTGCCTGGAAGGAAGATGGGAAACCACAGAAGACCATCTTCAAGTTTATCGGCGGGGGGATTCGAACCTCCTCGCCTTCCGGATGTGAGCGACTGCCAGCAGTCATGCCGTAACGACCACGGCTAACTCACTCGGTTGTGTGCTGATAAGGAGCCGGCATGTGTCCCAGCATCCTACAATATCGGCCCGTAATCAAATACAAAAAACTTGGTCGTCATGAACGGTCATGGTGTACTCATGTCGACTAGACATTGTGTAGTCATATAGATCGTAGATAGAGAAAATTCCCAAGATATACAGAACACGGAATCAGCACCTCCGAGTTTGCTCGCCGTAATCTGTTACTGAGATTATCTTTTTTGTCGTGTGGCCTCCTGAGAGGCCGAGTGCAGGTCTTTCTAGTCGACGCCCGTAGGTGAACTGCGCGCCTGCTTCCAGTTGACCAACCGGGTCAGGGAATGGAATGAATGAAGCCCCCATCTAGCGGCGAGGATATGAGCTGAGCCCGCTGCCGAAGCCTTTCTCACTCCCCTAGGGCAATGATTAAGTGAATGACAGATGAAATGGGATGATAGTGGAGAGTGTTGCTGGAATGATATTTGTGACAGGGAAAACAGGAGTACCCGGAGAAAAACCTGTTTGCCTCCGCTTTGTCCAGCACAACTCTCACATGGAGTGACCGGGATGTGAACCACGGAACCTAGCGGTGAGAGGCCGGCGTGGCGTGTTGCCACCTAATCCACAGAGGCTTAGTCTATTTTAATACTCGTCTTAATTTATAAGAGGAAGTTAACTAGAATTATTAAGAAACCTCACTCATAATATAGGAGGCTGCGTAGCATAGTCAGTAGAGGCACTGAACTTCTAACTGAAAGAGAGTGGGTTCGATCGCCTCCCGGGTAGTGGATTTTAGAAACAAATAGTGACAGTCAGTCTGGAAGACTAGACTTTGTATCATTTTAAATGCTACAAATGCTGGCAAATGCTAGAAAGGCTAGAAATGCTAGACTCATGGCATGTTAGAAAATGCATAATACTTATCTTGCTTTATAATACTTTACCCTGTTTCAAATTACTCGCGAACGGCAAGTGCAAACCAAGGGCAAAGCAAGGCCAAGCGCGCGGGATGCCGTCACGCTCACCTGAGCGCGCGGGGACGTTCCCCTTCCATCTGGTTTAAAAACACTTATAGTGGGCGATGTATTGAAGATAGAGATATGCTATCCCGGACTTTTTTGTAGAACTTTTCATGCTGACCAATTCTTACGCTCATAGTATATTGATATGTTTAACGGTTTGCCCAGCGTAAGCTTAAGAAGCGCACGGACGCCAAGTTTGTTTTCGACTTTTTCACTGAAATCGTTACTGCTTGGCTTCCTTTGATCATATATAAATTATTTTCTACAGAATCTTTCCTCGAGATATCCTTTACAGAATGGTGAAAACCGCATCAAAATCCATCCAGTTTTTCTCGAGATTACCCGTGACATCCATGAATCGGGGATTTTTGTCTTATACTAACGAAGTAGAGATTGCCGGGGAACACATGCACCAAGCGGTACTATGACGTCACACACCTCAGTGCATCTGGATACATTTCGTCCCGTCACCGTAACGTAACGCCAGACCCCAGCGCAACGACGAAGTCGACAAGTTCATTTAAAATGATAGAACTACCACTTTCGGAAACGCAAATAGCCCTGGGGTTCACTCAGCCTACACCAGAAATGAGTACCAGAGAGCAAAGACGGCCGGGCTCCATCTCATCTAGTGCTGTTGTCACAAAGGGTGAAAGCCATACCTTCCACTACTCCCAGGGCCTCCATGGCCGTATGGAGTTGGCTTTGCTTTACACTCGTAGTATGGAGTCGGAAACGGAAAATCCACAGCCTGCTTCCAGTCTCCGACCGGGTCAGGAATGGAATGAATGAAGCCCCCCATCTAGCGGCGAGGATATAAACTGTGCCGGCAGCCGAGGCCTAACGCACTCCTCTGGAGCAATGCTTAAATGAATGACAGATGAAATGAAATGATAGTGGAGAGTGTTGCTGGAATTAAATTTTTGACAGGGAAAACTGGAGTACCCGGAGAAAAACCTGTCTGCCTCCGTTTTGTCCAGCACAGATCTCACATGGAGTGACTGGGATTTGAACCACGGACCCAGCGGTGAGAGGCCGGCGTGCTGCCGCCGAAGCCACGGAGGCGGAGGCGGAAACTAATAACTATTATTAGCTATTGAAGTTTATGAAACAGAATACTAGTAATTTCATTGTAAGAGCTTTATGAAATAGGGTCCTTCGTCTTACATTGTGCTTTAAGGTAGATAGAACACTGATGACAAATGGAGGCGTTCACCTATGAAGACGTGGTTGGATGGTTGGTTCCTCAGTTTTAAGGGCTGCGACAACGCGGTCATGTAGCCCTGTGTACTTTGGGTGTGTGTAGAATCTGTCTGATAAACGGTGTTAATTGTGATGGCTGCATTAGTGTGTGTTATCTGTTTTTAATTCAAGTAAGGACTGCAGACATTCGATCTCCGAGTTATAATTGTTGCTACCAAACGCCACCATCAACGAGCTACTAGTTATGAACTTTGTTACTATGCCACCGCAGTCGGCTCCTGGCGACGAACGTTGGAACCTAAGAGCGTTAGTCAAATATAATCTATAATTTAGCTTCACACAAGTGTAATTAGTGGAAGGTTCTTTACCATGCCATGGGACCACTGGCTTTACTTCCCCTCCGAAAGAAGGCATACTGAGGAATTTTTAAAGCTCTTAAAAAATCCGACGACTTCGGCCGGGTTTGAACCCGCGATCTTGGGCATAGAAGCTCAGCATGCTATCAATTACGCCACCGAAGCCACTCTATCAATTATTCTAATATCATTTAGATTATTTGATTTGCTAATATTCCTTGTTTTCGTTTGTTACAGCACAAGCCTTCCGACAATCTCAAGCGAGTAAGTACTAGATTTTTAAATTCGTAGCTAATATCATTTTAAACCTGCGATCATGAACTAATAACTAGGCTTATTATACAACAAAAATTATGAAACAGAACACAAGTAATACTATTATGAGATCTTTATGAAACAGGGAACTGGACCTCACATTGAGTTATACAGGGCGCCAGCGAATGTTCCCCGCAGTGCCTACATGCTGCTGCAAGAGATAGCGTCACCAGTTACGTTGGCAGCACGGCTGTCGCTTGTATCAAAACAAAAAACAGTAAACTTTATACTACCAGAGCCATTCATATAAGTCCCTCGGAACAAATTGGCCCGTGAGTGAGAATGTGAAGCTGGCCACCGGGCCTACCTCAAGTTCAATGACAGCTTTCAATGCGGCGGATGGCTGTGAAGGGGTGAGAGGGGGCGAAGGAAGAAAGGCTGCCTCTTGTGACAGATTTATAACAGAGAGGTACAGTCAGCCAGTTATTCCCAACGTGCTACTTATTTACCAGTCACATAAAAGAAGTGAAGACTATCACAAAGACATGAACAGTGAATATTATATTCGTTCGTTAAAAGAGATGTTGATCCCTAATTTGGAACGCAACTCAGTGCTTGTTATTGACAACGCATCGTACCACAACACGCAGAAACAATGGTAGATTATTAATATTACAGTGCTCAACTACCGGGTATATAGTCGTAATATTTTCGTTACTATATTATTCCATCACACGTGCTAGTGTTATTTAATTATTCTAATCACTTCTAATGCAGTTTTTAACAAGTGAAATAAAATAATTGTTGTTATCGTGTGAGTGAGGGACAGTTGCTGCGGGAACAGAGTGTACTTCTGACGACTGACGGGTGACGCAGCGGACACCACCCAGCAGGCTGAGAAAAGCAGACTCTCTCTCTTCAGTTTCCTACTAGATTTTCACAAGGGTCAATTAGTTCTGAGGCAGTTATAACATACTGTTGCACTCTTACAATAATCTAACTGCACACACTGACGTTTCGACAGCCCACACATGTAGCCTTCACCCTATCAAGGACACCGTGCTGCCAACTAAACTGATGACGCTACCTCACGCAGCTGCACGTAGCCCCTGCACAGTGGGTCAAAATCGAAATCCAGAGGGACAAAATTATTTTTACGTTTTTATCATGAATTTAGAGTGAAAGCAACGTATATAATTTGTTTACTTCATAATAAACATCAGTTAAGACCTTTTTTAAGCTACGTCTACACATGCAAGAAATTGTCTATGACTAGGAGTTGGATAGAGCATTCAGTTATCTCTTCATAACGATTTTCTACCCCTAATTAACTTTTAACAAAGTCACAAAGTTCCACTTTTGACATGATCGTCGAACCTAGTGCTTCAAACATTTGTAAACGTGTGAGAACTGGTCGCGCGGCATCTTCTAAAACGTAAAATAACTAAGTAAGTTGCAAAAAGATGCAAGAAATCTTATAACAGGCGTAAACTACAAGACATTATCTACATTTTAACATTAAGTAGAAAGTGACGCAGAGTGACGCGACATACTAAAAATCTAAGTGAAAATATAATTTTAAAAAAATTATAGTTAAATATTATATAATGCAAATATAGCTAAAATTACGTAACAATTACGCCCATTAACAACTGAAACTCGTTATAAAGATCATACCTTCAGCTGCATGTTCCATCTTAAAGCATCACACTAGCCACAAAGACCACCAAACTGTACATTCACCCTCCAATTCAGACTGCTCGAACAGTGGTGACAGATTTACACCAAGATGCGTTTATATCCCAGAATAGTGAGCGGCAATTATATGAGAATGCTGTAGAAGTAATAAATTTTGATTTTTTAATAATGGAAATAAATAATGTTGTCCTCCCAGATTTCGATTTTGACCCACTGTGCACTGCGGAGAACAATTTCCTGGAGCCTGTAGTATACTAATGACAAATGGCATGACATTGACCGGGAATCGAACACGGTCCGCCTTGGTTAGAGGCAAGAAGCTTGACCCCTACTCTATCAGACTCCCCCTGAGTTAGTAAACACACTCTTAAATTGGCATGACTTATTTTTTTTTATTAAACTATTGTATACTGTTCGGCTGCATGCACATTTTAAATGCCACCACCCGACACTGCTGTTAATCAGGCGCGGATTCAAGGGGGAGGGGGGAGGGGGTCAGGGGGGTCATATCCCCCCCCCCCAACGGAGAACAAATTTCTTTGCAAACTCAAAAAACGAAAACACAATGACCAGACAAATTAAAACTTAACGAATTTTAACTGAAAAACAGGTTTTTTATTTTTTTATTTTTTTTATTTTATTCAACACTGAAAATATCTTTATTGCAATTATTATGTTCTGTTACAAGTGTACATATTTACAACTTCATACCTGTTATATAAAAACGATTTTTTTATATAACAAAATCAACTCGTCTAGGCCTATTTTGTTTAGCAAACCTTGTGATTACCGAATCGATGTTTATAGAGATGTCACGATGAATGTGCAGCAATCCACGGATAGGAATTTGGGGCTTCCTTCGCACCAAAATATTTTGCCGACTTCCAAACTGCAAGCTTGGTTGGCAATTTAACCTGTGACTTTCTCCCTTTATCGGTACCAACTCGACTTGCCGAAACTGAAACGTACCTTGATACTTTTCTCGAAGCTCGATGTAAAAGTCGCAAAACACGTCGTTGAAATTTGTGCGACTATTTTTGGTGCGCTAAACGCATCAAATTTCGATCCATGTAGCTTGCAAAAAAAATTGGTCTGGTTTTGTACGTTTGGTTATTTTGTGCTTGCGTTTTAAGTGATACCATTTTTCTTAACAATTTCGATTCTCTGACCCCCCTTTCCCAAAGCCAAACTCTAGATCCGCACCTGCTGCTAATGGCGTGTGCAGTTCGCAGTATTGCTTTCTGTCGGTGTATTCTGAACACGCTGTGGGATAGCAGATAGCCTGCAACCCAGCTCATTGATAGGCCTACGTAACATGTCAGTCGCGCGGACAGCATGTCCTGGTGCTGTGTGATCTACAGATCCAGAGCAGCACACAGTTGGCTGCTTACTAGACTCCTACACTCGATTCAATGCGCGAGCTATCAAGGACACTGGCAGAAATCGGTGGAGTTAACTACAGGGTTAACACAAATTATTTAAGCGATTTCATGCACATGCATTATTGAAAGTATACAGCAGGGGTGCCCAACCTTTTTTTAACTAAGTGCTACATTATACAGGGTGTAATTGATATAATGGAAGTCCGTTACACTGGTGATAGAAGGGACTATTGTAAGCTTCCTAGGTAAAAAAATTGTCACCTATCTTTAAATTGAAAATTTATCATTAAAAAGTCAATGTTTTTAGGCTTTTCCGAAATTCTTCAAACAGAAGGTGAGGCAGCAGGCAGGGGTAAACGGGGCGGGGCGAGGTGGGGCGATGCACAGAGGAGAAGTTGTTACGTAATCGGAGCGTTGACCTTACTAGTTGAGGGGAGATACCAGCTGTTACGAGGAAAGCAAACGATACCCATCTCGTAAGAAAATTTGTATTGTTGTTGTTGTTGCTGTTGTTGTTGTTGTTGTTGTTGTTGAAATAGCACGCAATGTCTTGAGACGTTATGACCGGCAGTATTGTGTAGCCTACTTTGTAAGTGTCATTGCCATCCGGCACTTTAATGAAATACAGTGTGACAAAATTCCGACATCCCGTATTCTGTTCAGAACTAGCATTGACGGAAGGAATATACTTGATGTTTTGTTTGAGAGGCTTGGCGATTTTGGTTATTTAGCCCCATGTGGTTGGGTGTGGGAAGAATGTGTCTGATAACCTGGGTTTTTGTGGTTTCTTTAGTTATGTGGGTGTTTGTAATTCAGGTGAGGATTGGGAAGGAGGCGGCCGTGGACTTAAGTTAGGAACCATCCCATCATTTGTCTGGGGTAGAAGTGGGAAACCATGAAAAACTACTTTCAAGATTTAATACTAGTATGGTACCACATGTGCATAGTAATAATAATAATAATAATAATAGACAGCTTTGTGGTGTTGGGGTAGCGCGCCTGCCTCTCACCCGGAAGCCCCGGGTTTGATTCCCGGCTCCGTCAGGGATTTTAGAAACTGACGTGAGGGCTGGAACGGGGTGAACTCAGCCTAGTGAGGACAATTGAGTAGCTGTCTGACAGCGAGGCAGCGTCCCGATCATGAAAACCAAGATTAACGGCCGAAGGGACCCGATGCGCTAATCACGCATCTCCCCAATATCTGCAAGCCAAATGGCTGGGTAGCGGTCGCTTGGTAGACCTAGGCCCTTCACGGGCTGTAGTGCCAGGGGTTATTTATTATTTTTAATAATAATAATAATAATAATAATAATAACATTAAAGCAAATATAGCGAGTTGGTTGGCCCTATCAAAAGGCAATGTCATTTAGAACGGGTCTCAAAGACGGGCGTGATCCGAAGTACCTTGCTCCGAGACCTTAGAGAACTGGTTCTGGATACTCAAATGGACAAACTAATGCAGAAGGCAGTAGTTCTCTCGACAACCCGAATCGACTGGAAATTCATGGGTAGCGATTTCGACTTTCCAGCTTAGAAGTGGCTGTTTCAGTAGCAATACTTTGGTTCCCTGAAGCCCGTATAGTTATGTTGTGATGTACCAGCAATGTGTTATATGTACTGTATAAAACAATAATAATAATTAAATGATAGTGAGGCTGTGAGCTCAGGTATTAGAGTGCTATCCTTCTCGAGGGTTCGATCTAGTCTGAGTCATGTAATACATGATTCTCGAGGGTTCGATCTAGTCTGAGTCATGTAATACATGAAGGTGAACAAATACGACAGCCTTATGCCGATGGATGTAATGGCACGTACATGAAATTCTGTGAACACAACATTCCGGAATCGAGCATCCCCGCCAGAAATAAAAGTAATGTGTGTCCAACAACATATTATTATGATTATTATTGTTATTATTATTATTATTATTATTATTATTATTATTATTATTTTCCACTTTATAAGATACTATATCTTTACTGAATGTTATTTATTATTAAGTAGGGTTCCAATTGTTTAGGACGTTCAGTAAATAAATATTTTTGGTAACAATGATGATGGAAGAGACTTGAAAGCTTGTTGTGATGGTTGTTGTTAATTCATTTTAGGGGCTTGGGACATTTGTTTATCAGCACCGTGTAGTTGGGTGAGTGTTGGATTTGTCTGATAAACTGTGTTTCTGTGGTGACTGTAGTAGTATGTGTAGCTGTAGTTATTAGGGTCGTGAATGAGGTTGGTGCTCCGGGACTCCAAGTACCATAATATCCCGGCATATGCTTGGAAAGCGCGTGGAAGAATCCAGGGAAATCCAAACTCAGGATAGCCACTGTCGGTGCTGAGTTTGGACCTTCAATTACCGGACTTGCTGAGATCGTGGTGTACGATTAAATGCGCATGCCTACACCGCGGGGTTAGGAAAGAAAGCAGCCGTGGTCTTATGAAGGGAAATTCCAACTTTGGGCTCGTGGGATGCCACGGGAAATCATCATGTGGCAGCAGATGGTGGGAAGTAAGGAAGCTTGTGTTTTTACATGACCGTAAATTTCGTGATCATGAGCTACTGGACATCCTTTTTATGTGGAATCCCAACCACAGGACATGGCATTTCACTTCGAAAATCTCACATACATTGACCGGGAATCAAACCCGGTCCGCCGTGGTAAGAGGCCAACAGCTGGACCGCTGCGCCATCACGCCCTGACTTGCATATCGGCCGTTGATGGTAAGCTGCCTCAATACTAGCACCCAATGTTCATGATGATGATAATAATAGTCTAATAATAATAATAATAATAATAATAATAAGAGTCAGCATGTGTAGCTCTGGTGGTAGAGTGCTAAAAATAAATGTCTGACAACTCGACATACCAAATAAAAAAACATTAAGGAACTTAGGTTGGTTCCATAGTTTAGGGGCTGCGACAACGTGGTCAGGTAGCCCCGTAGAAGTTAGTGTGTCTAATATTCTATTAATACTATTATTAGTACAGTAGTAGTAGCCTAGTGTAATAATAATAGTATTATTAATATTTTGTTACGGTTGTTGCACTGTCTTCACACAAAGATAGGCCAACAGTTTCTTAAATTAATTTACCAAATATTTAGAATTTCCATTTTCTATGCATAGGCCATGAGGATGGCAAAATAATAAACAGATCCACCATCACTAGTCATGTAGCCACTCCCCATGAAGGTGTGAAACAGATGTTCATAGGCTCGGTTTGTGTATTTCAACGTCATTGGCAGACAAGACGAGGAGGTCACTCAACTTCAGACTCTTGTCAACATTCCTTAGCGTTGGAGGGGAGGGCGACGGGGAGAAGTCAGCTGTGCTGCTGAGGGGAACGAAGTGTAAGCCCGTTTCCAAGACATTGACCGACGATTTTTGTGATTTAATTCCACCTACACTAATTAAGATCCGACTGAATTTTATGAAGATATTTGCTTAGAATACCATCTTCTATCACCAGTGTAAAGGACTTCCATCATATCAAATAACCCTGTATATAGTTGGGGTACCTTGCAGGCCAATGACACTACGGGGGATTTGAGGGGTATGAAATTTCTTTTTAAATATGGTTGCAATATGGTGAGTTTTGTAGCTGTCTGATCTTAATTTTCTTAGTTTTCCTGCCATTTTCTATTTTTATTTGTAGTGGAAAAAAACACTAAGAATAAATTTAATTACTTTTAATAAATCCCTTTAAAATAGAAGTACGATGATATTCAACACACTCATACAGCATGAATGACAAGGAGTGAGTATTTATGTTCATTTGACACAATTAATAATCAAATAATGAAATAAAGTTCATGATAATTTAGATTAGTGCTACGACTGTAACTAGTTTCAAAGTTTTGGCGATACGGTGCGGGCTGTATCCGACCCACGGGCAGTCCTGGTATACAGTATAGCTTACAGAATTGACACATATATCAATTTAAAGAGAAACTCATCAAGTCTTTTCAGTCTGCTTGCTAAAAATTCTCGATGTATCGTCCTCGTGACTTGCGTCTAGGTAACGAGATGTCAGCGGGGCTTCGGAGCCCTTCGCCTGCTCTCGGCTAACCTCGCGTTAACTCAGGTACTCTCAGCGCTCAACGTGCAGATACACAGCAGGCTTTAAACTGTGCATTGAGCTTAGATCTTTCATGGTAGGTTTAGCACGCTATATTATATAATTATGTGCAGTACATTGAAACTGCATTCATAGCATTCTGTAAAGACATAAATAATAATAACTAATGGGCCCGTGCGAGCTTTCGCATCGTGAATATACTGTCCTGCGCTCTTCCGGCAGGCTCGCCTAGCAGTACGCCACGCTCCCGCCAGATGGCTGCCACCGCCGCGCTGCCTATGCTCTAGCGGCAGGCTCGCCACGTTACGGTGCTCCAATTATATATGTAGATTTTTATGGTATTTATTTAATTAATTGTGAAGCATTTAAAGAGGAAGTGAGTGCGTTTCGGACACACATGGGGTTATGCGGAACCTGTAGGTACCCCATATATGTAGATTGGTGTTAACAGGACTTTATTTTCGATACAAAACCGGAATGGGACCTTAGTAGAATAATATAGGGAGGATTTTCGATTGCGGTACATCAATTAACAAGGTAGTTCGTTAACTTAACAGTTTAATCACAGAAGAATTACAAATTTAACACTAGTGCTCATAAGACAAGTCATGAATGAATAACATATGTACCAAAGTGAGTCCTTGGTGTGCTTTATAGGGACATATGAGCCGTTTCTATCAATGAAGTTTTATATCATCTCACTCCTTCCCTTCAGGCTTAGGCCTAACGAAAGTCAAACAGAGACTTTATTGTAGGTTTAGCGCACTATATTATATACGGCATGTACATTAAAACTATTCATAATATTCTGTAAAGTTATGAATAATAGTACATTTTCCATTACTTCAATTAACACGGTAGTTCGTTAACCCCTTATAGGGCAAAAGACTGGGGGAATAAAATATTTGCTTTTTTTTTTTTTTTTTTTTTTTTTTTTTTTTTTTTTGACATTTGTAATTGGGGGTGATAGATGAGTAGGAATATGCAACAATTTTATGGGTGTGGATTCTATTTTATGAAATATGGGGTGGGAAATTATTATCCCTCTGCCCACACCCGACAGTATGTTAGTTAGTTATTGTTGTTTTAAGGGGAGGAACTACGAGGTCATCTGCCCCTTACCCGACAGTATGTTTTCTTAAATGAGCAATGGGGTAATAATATCCCACCTCCAAATTATGATGATACTCTGTTTTTCACTCAATTATGAGGTTTATTTTACAGGATATAATGTATAAAAACACCCATCACGCTCTATAATTTAAGAAAAACTCGTAACTCCCACAAGTTCGGTGACCTATATCATCTTTGCCGAAAACTGCACAAAAATATAAAAGTGATTTTGGAATGTTAAAAGTTGGTATATTCGAATATAGATCAATAATTTCATAATAGTATTTACTAAAAACTCAGAAAATTAATTTTAAAATCCACTATTCTATGGCAAACACCCTGAGCAGGATAATAATTTCTATTCTAGCTGAAATATATTTACTCAAGTGACCAAAAACATTATTAACATCGTATTTCAGCTATATACCAGCGTTTACAAATCTCTTATATTCAATAAAAAGAACACCTTATTCGGTAAAACAATGCATTTCTTTCACTCAACACAACCGAACTGGCGAGCACGTGCACTGTGGAGACCACTGGAATATATGCTTCCCACCTTTGGTTTCTGATGACAGTATTCATCAAAATAATGGGTTTTCAATATTTCTCTATATCTAGCATGTGGATGCATGTGGAATTGCTTGAAATGAAATGGGTGGGAAGATTCTCGCCCTAACACCGTTCTATAAATACATGGTGGGAAGATAGTATCCCAAGGAACTATAAAGGGTTTTAACTAAAGAATTTAATCACAGAAGAATTACAAAGCTGTACTGTAACACGAATAACTTGAAATACTTCAAGGAACAGAACTTCAGATTAAAACTCAGCAATTCTTCAGATTGTTTGCATTCCACAAGCAAGGCTCAGCAGCACCTGTTTAGCTGTCAATGGAGATAAAATACGAGCCAACGCGAGGTTTACCGATAGCAGGCGAAGGGCCCCGAAGCCCCGCTGACTGAACCCTTGTAAAAGAAGCGTATCGAGACTCAATTTCGGGTAATGTTTCGGTCCATGATAGCCGTGCAGTTAAATTTTGCTTCTCATAGATTACAAGGATACATAGGGCAAATACAATAATTAAAGAAATGAGGTAACCCAGTATACTAAATAACAAGTTTAATAACCAAAGCAAATAACAATCAACAAAAAAAAAACTCGAATTTACTCCCACAATTCTAAATAGATCACAACTGCAAATCCTAAGTTGTGTCTGCATCAATCAAGTGGCATTCGAATATCCACAGTTTACCATTTAAAATAAATATCTCAGGAGAGATTATTAATTAAAAAAAGACGTATGAAACACTACGTCTACTTCAAATCTATACTTGTTTACGCGTGACGATGTTTTGACTATATGAAGGAGATAAGTACGGTCACGTGATCCGTTACCATCTGGTTTCCCGTCAAGCAACGAATCCGTAACTCTGCGTAAATTAGATTAGCTTGGGGAACAAACAACAAGGCCCTTAAGAATATCCGACACCCGCTACCCTTATATAATACAAAATAGATCTCCGAACGAGATCTTGACAACGTACCAAGACACGTCTAATTGCCCAACCGGGTCTTGACAAAATCAACACACGCGTACGTGACTACAACAAAATACACGAGGACATGACCGAACGTCATTCTAATAATTACAATGACCACAACAATCCAAATGGATTATATAAAAAACGAGAACAACACTATGCCCAACTGCATTTAATTATAACACACAAACAAATATCAATTCAACTTAATGCATGAAAATTATGGTCTGAGTATGGCGAGCTACCCTTTAAATCAAGATATACAGTAGAATACAGGCTCATCTCCCTTTAAGAGAAGAGGACACGGTACCCCGGCCTCAAACCTAATTAGTGTTATCTTAAATATGTCCGTCCCTTATGAAGCCATTATCTCAATCACCCAGTGCGTCGCATAATAATATCAGAAGCTTGCTCACAGCAGCTCGCGATCCCAGAAGTACCTTGTATTTCCTGAAAACATGTGTGTATAAAATACCTATATTGTCCCAATAATTCTCTCGGGAATTATAAGACACGACGACTCAGCCGGTATCCTCCTTGGAGGTCATAACGCCGTTAATTATTTTGCTGCAGACAGGAATCGTGGGCTAATAACCACGATGTTCCCCGCGCATGTAGACACACATCATCACAATTAACCAAATAATGCACACCTGGGTAATGACTTCACTTCACATCTCTCCACCTGAAACACGTCCAGATTTAGGATTCCACGGAAAGACTTAAACTGCTTTCCCAAAGATCAAACAAAATCATTACTTCATGAGTTTTACATATTACAAAGAGAACTATGGTTCCCTGCAAATAAAATTGCTCTAGGCAAGTCACAATAAAAACGCCTGTTTACCAAACACAAGGTTAAAATGTTACCCCCCAAATTCTAAGTTTATCGTTAAGTTTATTCTTACAAAGCACCATTTATCACTCAGACCATAAATTCCGCTCAAGCGATGTGAAAAAAACACTGCACACGCATTGTACATTTACAAGTTACATTACAATCAATTAAATCAGAACAATAAAATAGTCACGCAAGGCATTACAATCGAGTGTCGGTACACAGAATAAAAATCAAACTACAATAAAAAATGTACAAGAAAATTATTTACATTTCCCCAGCTTATCTAACTTCGACTAAAATTGAATAATCAATATGTTGTACTTATCCCTTCGCCAAAACAACTCAGCTCACATCGCCACACATAACCCAGCAGTTATTTAGCCGGACTTGGACATAGTCACTGGTGTGTCCATGGTCATCCTTCCAACTGTTGGCCTCGTTCCAGACTTCTTGGTTTTCTTAGGATAGAGAATATTCCGTTATTTCACAGTACTACAATTACTACTAAAATTGCTAAATGAGCTGATAATATCCACTCAAAGTCCTGAGCAATTTATTCGAAGAAAAACTTTCCCTAAATATTTATAAGCCGGAAGCTTCTACCATTCACATGCAAATTACACACATTTAAATATTTGAAGAACTCGTCAGAGTTAAGAAGTTAATATTTCGTCTACACAAGTGTCACCTCGACACCTCAGAATAAAGTCAAGTGTCCCTCGCCACACCTCAAAATAAAGTCAACACAAGTGTCCCTCACGACACATCGAAATTAAAAAAGTTCAACCACCAGCTTGGCTACATTTATACAGAACACAGCAAATTGACAGTAGTAGGGGCGAATTTTAAAAATAATTCGGAGTTTTTAAGTTACGGACTTGCGACTAATTTCATTGAACTTCACTTATTGCACAGGTTAAGAATCTGATCGGCGGAGACACAAATGATCATGGGTTTTATGAGTAAACATTTTTGCTCCAAATCAAAGGTACGCCAGTTTTTCGCGGGCCTTAAGAGTGCCTTGCTTCATTCGTTGATTCAAATTCATCTCGGAGAGTTCGACCTAGAGACTCCTCCCCAATTTATGACGTACAAGCATCTTCTTCCTGTCAGATCCTGGTCCCCCTACTCCTGCTTGCGTAAATCGGTAGCAACCGTCTCATGGCCTGCTAACTGAAGCCACGAGTATTGGACGTTGATCTCTTCAGTTCCCGGAATTATGGCACACTTTCCCTTGTCTCAAAAGCTTGGTTTAGATATAGCTGCCTCATCGTCCAACTCCCAATGGTTGCAACATATTTCCTCAACTCGAATCCACTGCTGCTTGTATGAATACCCTCTTTCAAACATAATAAAATAAAATATGAATCATTATTATATCAGATGATATCATAAGGGTTCATTACCCTCTTTCCAAGGAAAATTCGAGCTACAATGCAATTGGAGTCGAATTTGCAAATCCCACTTCTCAAGTTTTTCAAAACAGAATTTTTCAAGTTCATTTCCAAAACAATAATTGTGTCCCATCTTCTGTGCAGTCTGTAGTAAACATCTCCGTTCGCTAATTGCTTCTTCACGTAGTCCTCGGACTTTGGACTCGGCTCGCCACCTGCTAATCACTTAGCCATCTCCTCTCTCTCTCGTACAAGGTTGACCTATCTCGGCTCCCTCTTGTTTGTAAACAACTTCAGCTGGTGACTCCTCACTACCCTCCCAGTAGCCACGTATCTTTGAGTGTCTTTTCTCAAAATACGTCAAAATTACAACATTGTCAGTCTTCTTTACAGTTCCCAGGGTTCCCTTCTTCTTCTTCTCCCGTCTTCTTCTTTGCTTCCGTCTTCTTCTGCCATCTTCTTCTCCGGTTCCCGTACGATAACTTCACCAGATGTCGAGACCCTTATTGACTCCAGTCTGCGAATCTCTCCTGCTATTTCTCTGTTTCTCCTTGTCGGCTAATCTCGTTTCTTCTCCATGCAGCTGCTCCAGATACCTTTGTGTTTCTATGTGCATGGCCTGCAAGGTTGGATTTGTTCCACTTTCCGTGTCGTAGGTGTCGGGAGTTTTGCGGTTATTCATCGCTCTTCTCCATTTTTCGCGTTCTGACTCATCGCCAGCGTTATGCTTCTGTACGTATTTCTGAGGTTCCTCGTATCGTTCATCTCAGTTTCTCCTGTAATCCCTAGGATTGCCTTGTCCGTTATTCCTTTGTTCTCTAGGATCGCCATGCCCATTGTTCCTCTTGTCTTTCCAGTTTTGATTTCCCCGCGGGTTATTATTATTATTCCGCTGGTATGGTGCATCTTGTCTCCGGTTATCCCTGCAATTGGAATATCCGCGCTGCTCTCCTCTCTGGTTTGAGTAATTATTCCTGCAGTTATTATTATTATTGTACTGGTTATTACGATCATCGTAGCGTTCCCTGTCTTCATAGAAATCCCGCCTTCTCTGTGCTGGTGGTGTGTTCGTGGCTTGTCACCTAGTATTTGTTGGACTAGTCTTTACGATTTCTGCCGTTTCACGTCATGTTCTACGTGCCTCTGTCTGTATTGTTGGGTTACCATAGACGTTTCGTCTAAGTGCCTTAAGATTTATTCTGCCTGTATCGCGGTTTTAATGTTTGCTGCTACGAGAAACTGTTGAACATTCACCGGAAGCTGTTTCCCGATAGTGAGAACTAGATTTTCCTCACTAGGCGGTTCATCTAAATCTTCCAGCCTTAACATTTGTTGGACAAAGAATTCTGAATATTTCGTGGGGTTGGTACTATGGTATTTGCGTGAATATAATTCCATTCTTAAGCTTTGTTGGTACGAGGGACTCCAGAACTTCCTTAAAAACGCTTCCTTGAATTTGTCCATTGTTTCAAATGTGTATTTAAAACTTTGAAACCAGACAAGGCTTCCACCTTGTAAAAATCTCTCGACCATCCTGAGCTGTTTTACAGGACTAATCTGCTGATCCTGAAAATAGTCGTCCAATTCCCGCTGGAAGGCTTTGGGAGTAGACCCCACCCCGTCATTGTATTTTCCAGGACGAAAATCATTGCCCCTGATGACCTGAATAATTTGAGCCTGACTTACATTCGGCTGTGGAGTTGAAGCCTCGCCCCTATGTTTATTGAAAGCTTCCGTGTTACAGTCAGTCCTTGGACTCTGGACCTGACTCATTCCCCCAGTATCGTGAGTTAATCCTAGACTGTGAATACTTTCCGGTTTATCCGCTTGCCTCTCGGTTGTAAATAGTGTCATATTTTCTAATGACCTAAGTTCATTTTTTACGATTTTCACTTCGTGCTCTTGGAATCTCGCTTTAATATTTTCTTCGAGAGCCTGAATCCTTTGATTGTTATCTCCCAGTCTCTTAATTATCGACTCCTTTTCCCCTTTACTTTGTTCTGACATGTTTCCAATCTTTCCTGATTCTGTCCTTAATGGCTTGATATGTTTCTTCTGTTTGTTCATTGTTATCAATTTGTCCTAATTCAATTCGACCTAGGCGTTCTTCTATCTTTTTCTTCGTCTCCCGCATGCTTTGCTTGATATGATTTTGGTCTGCCTCTAAAGTCTCCCACCTATCGGTCGACTGAAGATCCATTTTCTCCATATCTTTAACTAAACCCATGACGTTGCTATCTAAGGATTCGATCTGTCCTCGCATACTGCTGTTCTTCTTCTCTATCCCCTCTAACCTGCTTTGCAATTTCTCCTGTGCGACTTTAATCTCAGCTGTATTAGTGACGCAAGCCCGTTCTATTTGTTCAAGTTTCGCCGCCACCATCTCATCCAACTTAATTAATTTTGTGTCAAATTTCCCCTCAACGTTCTGTATTTGTGTTTTGATTTGATCATTTTAAATAACTGCCTGTTTCGCTATTTGTGTGTTTATATCGGATTTTAAGTCTGTGATCTGTTCTGTAATTTTATTATTTTGGGTTATTGCCTGTTCTTATCTCCACCTTCATTTCATTTAATTGTGCGCTCAACTTCTCCTGGTTTCTAGCCATCGCAAGTTCAATCAAAGCACTTAATTCTTCCACCGTCGCCATTGCAAATACACAACACACTATTAGAGAACTAGGGTCATGCATATGGTGACATCAGCTGCACACATTCGCACATTGACATTTAAATGGTTTTTACAATACTCAACTCATTTATCTTTACGTTAATAAAACCCCAACAAACATGCATCATTGAGTATTATCTATCATTACATTCAATTTAAGACCCCTTAATTTTGGTTATTAACTTTCCTGACCTTACTGATTTTACATGAAATATATTTTAATTAACCAACTGTTAATTAAATTTTTTAAGGTATCACCTTCCTGACTTTAAATTATACTGAGTTCATTGTTTAAACAATCATAATTTAATCTAACAGGGCGCCAGAAACACACCTCAACTCAATAGCAAATATCAAATATAACTGTGTTTCAATTATTTTTTTACTTTTAAATGAACTCATTGCTTTTAATATTTTAGCACTTGGTGGTACAACTTCGCCTAACTTTACTGAATCTACTCTTTAAATAGCCACCGTTGGCGAACGTCCCACATTCAAAGCCTTGTTTATTTCTAAACTGGTATCGAATGTAAAACCTAGGACTCTGTTTACCATAAAACAACTGCAAACCCCACGTTGGGCTCGACAACTTTACTCTATGAACCCTTGTAAAACAAGCGTATCGAGACTCAATTTCGGGTAATGTTTCGGTCCATGATAGCCGTGCAGTTAAATTTTGCTTCTCATAGATTACAAGGATGCGTAGGGCAAATACAATAATTAAAGAAAGGAGGTAACCCAGTATACTAAATAACCAAAGCAAATAACAATCAACTAAAAAAAACTCGAATTTACTCCCACAATTCTAAATAGATCACAACTGCAAATCCTAAGTTGTGTCTGCATCAAACAAGTGGAATTCAAATATCCACAGTTTACCATTTAAAATAAATATCTCAGGAGAGATTATTAATTAAAAAAAAGACGTTTGAAACATTACGTCTACTTCAAATCTATACTTGTGTACGCGTGACGATGTTTTGATTATATGAAGGAAATAAGTACGGTTACGTGATCCGTTACCACCTGGTTTCCCGTCAAGCAACGAATCCGTAATTCTGCGTAAATTAGATTAGCTTGGGGAACACACAAAAAGGCACTTAAGAATATCCGACACCCGCTACCCTTACGTAATACAAAATAGATCTCCGAACGAGATCTTGACAACGTGCCAAGACACGGGTCTTGGTAAAATCAACACACGCGTACGTGACTACAACAAAATACACGAGGGCATGACCGAACGTCATTCTAATAATTACAATGACCACAACAATCCAAATTGATTATATCTAAAAAACAAGAACAACACTATGCCCAATGGCATTTAATTATAACACACAAACAAATATCAATTCAACTTAATGCATGAAAATTATGGTCTGAGTATGGCGAGCTACCCTTTAAATCAAGATATAGAATACAGGCTCATCTTACTTTAAGAGAAGAGGACACGGTACCCTGGTCTCAAACCTAATTAGTGTTATCTCAAATCTGTCCGTCCCTTATGAAGCCATTATCTCAATCACCCATTGTGCGTCCCATAATAATATCGGAAGCTTGCTCACAGCAGCTCTCGATCCTAGAAGTACCTTATATTTCCTGAAAACATGTGTGTATAAAATACCAATATAGTCCCAATAATTCTCTCGGGAATTATAAGACACGACGACTCAGCCGGTATCCTCCTTGGAGTTCATACCGCCGTTAATTATTTTGCTGCAGACTGGAATCGTGGGCTGATCACCACGATGTTCTCCGTGCATGTAGACACACATCATCACACATAACCAAATAACGCACACTTGGGTAATGACTTCTCCTCACATCTCTCCACCTGAAATACGTCCAGATTTAGGATTCCACGGAAAGACTTAAATTGTTTTCCCAAAGATCAAATAAAATCATCACTTCATTAGTTCTACATATTACAAAGAGAACTATGGTTCCCTGCAAATAAAATTGCTCTAGGCAAGTCACAATAAAAACGCCTGTTTTTCAAACACAAGGTTAAAATGTTACCCCCCAAATTTTAAGTTTATCGTTAAGTTTATTCTTACAAAGCACCATTTGTCGCTCAGACCATAAATTCCGCTCAAGCGATGTGAACAAAACACTGCACACGCATTGTACATTTACAAGTTACATTACAATAAATTAAATCAGAACAATAAAATAGTCACGAACGACATTACAATCGAGTGTCGGTACACAGAATAAAAATCGAACTACAATAAAAATATACAAGAAAATTATTTACATTTCCCCAGCTTATCTAACTACGACTAAAATTGAATAATCAATATGTTGTACTGATGCCTTCGCCAAAACAACTCAGCTCACGTCGCCACACATAACCCAGCAGTTATTTAGCCGGACTTGGACATAGTCGCTGGTGTGTCCATGGTCATCCTTCCAACTGTTGGCCTCGTTCCAGACATCTTGGTTTTCTTAGGATAGAAAATGTTCAGTTATTTCACATTACTACAATTACTACTAAAATTGCTAAATGAGCTGATAATATCCACTCAAAGTCCTGAGCAATTTATTCGAAGAAAAACTTTCCCTACATATTTATAAGCCTGAAGCTTCTACAATTCACACGCAAATTACATACATATAAATATTTGAAGAACTCGTCAGAGTTTAGAAGTTAATATTTCGTCTACACAAGTGTCACCTCGACACCTCAGAATAAAGTCAAGTGTCCCTCGCGACACCTCAAAATAAAGTCAACACAAGTGTCCCTCACGACACATGGAAATAAAAAAAGTTCAACCACCAGCTTGGCTACATTTATACAGAACACAGCAAATTGACAGTAGTTGGGACGAATTTTAAAAATAATTCGGAGTTTTTAAGTTACGGACTTGCGACTAATTTCATTGAGCTTCACTTATTGCACAGGTTAAGAATCTGAACGGCGGAGACACAAATGATCATGGGTTTTATAAATATACATTATTGCGCC
The DNA here is from genome assembly GCA_946902985.2 of Meconema thalassinum. Classification (NCBI taxonomy): domain Eukaryota; kingdom Metazoa; phylum Arthropoda; class Insecta; order Orthoptera; family Tettigoniidae; genus Meconema; species Meconema thalassinum. Next base: position 183,950,382 of record OX336395.1, read on the forward strand.
AAATCAAAGGTATGCCAGTTTTTCGCGGGCCTTAAGCGTGCCTTGCTTCATTCGTTGATTCAAATTCATCTCGGAGAGTTCGACCTAGAGACTCCTCCCCAATTTATGACGTACAAGCATCTTCTTCCTGTCAGATCCTGGTCCCCCTACTCCTGCTTGTGTAAATCGGTAGCAACCGTCTCATGGCCTGCTAACTGAAGCCACTCGTATTGGACGTTGATCTCTTCAGTTCCCGGAATTATGGCACACTTGTCCTTGTCTCAAAAGCTTGGTTTAAATATACCTGCCTCATCGTCCAACTCCCAATAGTTGCAGCATATTTCCTCAACTCGAATCCACTGCTGCTTGTATGAATACCCTCTTTCAAACTGCACGTGTTTAGCTGTCAATGGAGCGAAAATACGAGCTAACGCGAGGTTTACCGATAGCAGGTGAAGGTCCCCGAAGCCCCGCTGACGTCTCGGTAGCTAGACGCAAGTGTTCTCGTGTCACATGGCAAATATCGATACGGTAGTCCTACTCAGACCACTTACACTGGAGCCTCATGGATCCAGTTCCTCGGTTGAACAAGATTAACTGGCTTGGGTGGTACATAAAGTTCATCTTCGATAAACCCACATTAAAAGAAATCACATGGGATCAGACCAGGCGACCGAGGAGACCAGTGCATAAGACACCGTTGTGCACCTGTCACAAGATGACAATAATCGACGCTATCAGTTTTGCACTTGTTGAACTGAAGAATCCGGATCCATGTGGCTGTAGCTAAAATTGACCAGGACAGCAAGTGTGCTTGGAGTTGGACTACCATATCATTATTTGCCGTGTGACACGAGGAGGGCCCATCGAGAATTTGAAGTAAACAGACTCAAAAAAAAAACTTGAAGATTTTCTCTTTTAATTGGTAGGCCTATATGTGCCAATGCTGTAAGCTATGCTGTATACATTCAATTATGCATGTGCATGAAATCGCTTAAATCATTTATGTTAACCCTGTATATAGGCTACCTAGCTATACCGAGCTAATCTGATTTATATGTATTTTATATTGTATTATTGTTCGATTTAAGTAGTACAGGGTGATTCTTTTGCTGGAGTGGGGCGGCGGCCGGCTGCCGGGCGCGCGCGCCTTCCGCCAGCCAACCGAGCTCGCACCGCAGATTGCGCGCAGGTGGAAACCGTAACGAAGTACATTAATTAATGGTAAATTCACCAGAAATCATGATTAAAGAACTTACCTATCCACAGGAGATTCTGAGAGTGCTCTCCTTCAGCTGAAAGACAGGCGTTGTACCGTGTAAATAAATTAGAGTTTACACCTTGTGATTCCTTTCTGCTGTGAGGGATATCTGCTGCCGTAGATTGTTCTCCAGCTCCACTAGAGTACGGGTAATTTACCTGCACACTTTGTATTTTAAATTAACCCACAATTGAACATCAAACGGGCTATAATAATAATAATATCGTATGGCCTCGGTGCCGGGTGCAAGCTTTGTTAATTGACACCCAGAGGGCAGCATGCGTGTCGAATTTAATGCTCCTTGGAGCGCTATGAATGTCAAGGAGGTTAGATATCTAAGCTCCTTGACGCTATAGCGCTTTCTAGTGGAGAAATGAGGAACTTTGTGTTGGTGGAAAATCCCGAGATTAATTTTGCCATTATGAACACGGCCTACTAAATTCAAATGGTTCTTTAACATGCCAACAACGTATGACATGAGTATCGTGATTTTTGTCGCCTTTCAAAAATCACTTACCATGGCCAGGAGTGAACCTGCAAGCTTGGGGTTGGTAGTCCGGCACTATAACCACACACCCACCGTGGCAAGCATCAAACGGGCGTAAGTCCGTGCTTCGATTAATTACAGTAAACACGCAGGGGGTACAGGAGTAGCTATATAATGTAACGATGTAACTTCCAAAGTTACTGTCTGTCAGCTGAAGGAGAACATTTTTAGTATCTTCAGTGAAGAGATAAGTTCTATCCTTTAACTGGTAACGTGAGGTCATCCAGATTCCCAAGAAATAAAAAAAATATGTGCTTCTTTAATTAAATCTTGCAGCTCTTGTTTATGTTACCTTCTTATCTGTGCGCTGACACTACACACCTTCGTTGATGAAAGTTTAGTGACCTAATGACTTTAATGACGCTGGTTAGCTCGCCTCCACCTCGCGCAACCCTGCGGTGAGAGCTCTGTTGGCTGGCGGAAGGCGCGCGCGCCCGACAGTTGGCTGCCAGCCCCGCTCTAGAAATAGAATCTCACTGTATTTGTATTGTCTATTATGTATCAATAATAAATCTATCTATATCCTCGAAAACAGCTGTGATGGTGAATGAAGTAGTATTATATATAAATTGCAGCCAATGGACATAGCAGGGTATGTTAATTGAACGCCCTTAGGCTCCCCATCAAGTTCAATTTCAAGTACTGAGGTTTGCAAATTTTTAGACTCGTTGGCAGTTTTCCAACATTTTCTTTGTATGTCTTCTGACTTAATACAGTAGAAATGTTTTGCAAGGTGCAGAAATTATTTCAAATGTTTAATTAATAGTCGGTGACATTTTTTTAAAGAATCTAACAGTAAACTAATTAAAGCTCAGCAATTGTTCTAGGTTTGTGCCGTGTCTTGTGTGGGGTTTCGCCTAGGACACCAAGCTGGCTCATCAGCAGGCTCTTGGTGTCCCCGCGCGGACCCCCACAGGAGTAGGGAACTGCGCACTACCTCCCTTTTTATGAAGCGCACCTGCCCCTCGTTACTACGAGAACTAAAAGCTCAAGCAGCCGTAACCTCCCTATGAAGACTTCCAAAAAGATAATATATTGGCTTTCACGGCCATCAGCAATTTTTCTAACAGTAAACTAATTAAAACTCAGCAATTGTTCTAGGATGGTGCCGTGTCTTGTGTGGGGTTTTGCCTAGGACACCAAGTGGCTCATCAGCGGGCAAGACACGTTAAATCTATTAATGATTTCAGTATGACATACTAATGTTATTTTTTAACTAATTTCTTCCACACACCTAGAAAAATTACTGAGTTTTAATTCACTGGCCGTGAAAGCCAATACGCCATCTTTTTGGAAGCCTTCATAGGGAAGTTATGGCTGCTTGAGAGTTTTGTTCTCGCAGTGAAGAGACGCAGGTGCGCTTCAGAAAAAGGGAGGTAGCGTGCAGTGGGGCGTAAAATAGTAAACTAATTGTTTCCACTAAAGCATTTTTCATTGTTAATGTAGAATGCTACACGTTTTGTTTTGAATGCTTTATTCAACTTTTCATGTGAATTTAGACCAGAGAGATTGGAAGTCTTTTATTACTGATTGCCTACTCTTGAACAATTAAAATATTGGATTGGAATCACCGGATTTAGTCAATGAAAAAAAAAAAGGAAAAACGGACCCAGATCAGGTGTCCGTCAGAATCTCCAATTTCGAAGATTTCCAGATGCAATTCCTTATGACTAACTTACTTGACTTATTCCCTGTGGCTCCTTCAGGGCTTCGATGAATTTTCGCCAGCGGACTCTGCTGCGGGCCATCCGACGTAGTTATCCCCAGGTCTTTCCTGCCTCACTTGCCTCCTCCATTAGAGATCTCTTCCAGGTCTGCCGTGGTCGACCCCGCCTTTGTTGTCCCTGCGGATTCCATTCCAGGGCTTACATCCCGATGGCTCCATCCTGTGTTCTCAATGTGTGTCCTATCCACCTCCACTTCCGCTGTTTGATCTGCTTTCCAATAGGTGTTTCCCCAGTCACTTCCCATAGATCTTCGTTACTAATCGTGTCCGGCCAATGAATGTTTAAGATCCTGCGCAAACAACGGTTTACAAAGGTCTGCAGCATCTTAGTAATTCCTGTAGTGACTTTCCAGGTCTCACATGCGTAGAGGAGGACTGACTTGACGTTACTGTTGAAGATCCTTAATTTCCTTCGTTGAGATATGGCACGATTTTTCCACAGTGGGTAGAGATGTACAAATGCACCATTAGCCTCTCTTAAGGGAACCGATACAGTAATCCACCTTCAAATTTTGACATTTTAAAGAATTTTTATCTCAGCCCCTAATAAAGGTACAACAATGAAACCTTCTAAATAAAGCATCCTGTATATTTACTAGTAAGCACATATCTCAGAATTGATTTTAGCATTATCAAACTCGCTAATTAATTATTCAAAATGGTGGTTGTTTGCGTGTCGGTGTTCAGCGTTTTATTCATAACTGGACCATTTATCAATATATTAGAGTTCTGCTTTTTTAAATGTACTGTTAAAAGTTACGGCTACTTCCAGAATTATATGTTCAAAATTAGTATTTTTAATCTTGTGTTACTTAAAAATAGCATATTTTGCTTAATTTTTGGGATGTAAATAATGTTTTATCCCAATAATTACCAACCCTAAGAACATAAGGTTAGTCAGTTTTGTAGTCTGTAACACTTAGAACATTAGAAAAAGTATCATTGTAATATAATCACCGGATTTACGATACTCATGTCATACGTTGTTGGCATGTTAAAGAACCATTTGAATTCAGTAGGCCGTGTTCATAATGGCAAAATTAATCTCGGGATTTTCCACCAACACAAAGTTCCTCATTTCTCTACTAGAAAGCGCTATAGTGTCAAGGAGCTTAGATATCTAACCTCCTTGACATACATAGCGCTCCAAGGAGCATTAAATTCGACACGCATGCTGTCCTCTGGGTGTCAATTAACAAAGCTTGCACCCGGCACCGAGGCCATACGATATTATTATTATTATAGCCCGTTTGATGTTCAATTGTGGGTTAATTAACACTTTCATAGTCAAGGAACAACAAAATTCGACGTGCAAGCTACCCTCTGGGTGTCAAATAACAAAGCTTGCACCCGGCACCAAGGCCATACGATATTATTATTATTATTATTATTATTATTAATATTAATATTATTATTATTATTATTATTATTATTAATATTATTATTATTGATATATGTCTTTGACGGCAATTTTTTGCATGATATCGAGAACAGCATTCGCTGCATAGATCACACACTCATTGTTCAGTTGGTTGGTAGAATCGCTTGTTTTGGCAGTACTTGTAGTGAAAACCATGTGTAGCGTATCGTGTCATTTTGTGTGGGAGTTCATAGTTTGCCTGTTTCCATTGGTCAGTCATTATGGCGTCAGTTGAGTAGAAATCATCCCAGATAGCGTTTTTCTTTTTATAGCCCAAGTGTAGAAGTTTGCACACTAGGTACAAAAAAAGACATTACCGTCCTTAAACACCATAGATAGACATAGAATTTATCCATATTGAACGCCAAAATGGTTTAATGTTTTTCTTCTTCTTCTCCTTCTCTTCGCCTTTTGAGACCACAAAGGATCACTTGAACCAACCATTAGTTCGTCGACTTGTGGGAACTATACGAGCCTTGCGGTCTTCCCAGTACGTCTACAGTCATATTGATTTTCTTGTCTTTTCTTGGGCGGAAAATATTCTTGTTGGAATTTTCTTTTTTATGAGTGGAAAATGAAGAGTCAGATTTTTATTAAAAAAGTATTTTCAGATTTCCTTTCAATATCATTTGTTAACAGATCTGATTATATAAATTTATGTTTTCTTTTCAAAGTTATCTGCACTCCCTACTAGACTCAAAGTTAGACAAGTTTTCTTCTTCTTCTTCTTCTCATTCTTCTTCTACTTTTCTTCTCCTCCTTCTCCTCCTTCTTGCGTTACGGCCTTCTAAGGACCACGTTACAATTTCAATTCACCCTCCTTAGTTGCTCATTCCTTTTTCCATTGTTGCACTAAGCTTCTTTTTCCTGTCTTCAGTTCACTTTGCGCCTGTTTTCTTTTCCTTCCTCCCTTAGAATCCTTCCAGTTGCATTCAATTAGTCGTCTTCTCTTATGTTGTTCCTTTTCATATCTTTCTTGACTTCTTGAATCCAGGTGGTGGTTGATTTCTTTTCCAAATTATATCTGAAAATTTGTTTAGTTAATCTATTGTCATCAAATCTGTAAATATGACCAGGATTATTTTTAAATTTATATATTTTAGTTTTACATCATTGTTATCTGATATCAGTTTTATTATTGAAAATGCTGAATCAACGAACACTTCAACAACTTGTATACAGTAGTTAATATTTAATTCTAACTTTATTTTAATTCATAATTGTTATTACAGATTGGATTGATGCTTACAGTTTTTATCTTATTTTCACTAAATATCGACATTATTTAATATTCAGCTGATTTTAAGGTAATCGAAAGTAGTACAACAAATTTGAATTCAATAGTATTTGAACTCCTTTGCGTATTGACTCAGGAGGAATAAAATACGTATACCTAATTCTAGGTATTATCAATGGTATATAATATACTATATGTATTGATTTCTGAAGTTTGTCTTCATCATTTATCATAAGACACAAGTTTGTGCGTTTCATGTACGAAAAAGAAAAGCAGGCGACAGCTGGACATCACATGGCGAGGGGAGCGACTGAAACATTGCCCAACACCAGTTTACCAAGGCGTCACACTAGATCGCGCTCTAACGTACAGACAGCAATGTCTGAACACGAAACAGAAGGTCAGTGATCGCAATGGCATACTCAAGAAGCTGATCGGCAGCCCCTGGGGAGCCAGCCCGCACATCCTGAGGACTTCCGGACTTGCACTGTGTGTGTCAACCGCTGAATATGCCGCTCCTGTGAGGAACGCTTCAGCACATGCTAAGCAGGTTGATACTGCGGTCAACGACGCTACAAGGATAATCTCGGGATGCCTGAAACCAACACCAGTGCACAAAGTATACCCTATTGTTGGAATAGCCCAACCCAACATCCGGAGGGCCACTGCTGCTGACGCCGAGAGAACAAAGCAGGAGAATGAGCATCGACATCCACTGGTCACCAGGCAGCAAGGTCTCGCCTCAGATCCCGCAAGAGTTTCCTTGCTAGGACCACGCCGCTGGAGAGAACACCAGAGACAACTCGTCTTAACAGATGGAGGAGCTCACTGCCCACAGACATGTCACCAAAGGAAGAACTGGCTACTGGCGCCGACCTACCTTAACCTGTGTGGAGGTCTCTCAACCGCTTAAGAGTGGGTGTCCCTTGATGCAAGACCAACCTGCAAAAATGGGGGATCCTTCCAGCAGACGCCGACACCTCTTGTGAATGTGGAGCTAAACGAGACCCAAGCCACCTACTTATCTGTCCCCTCCTGGACAACCCATTCGCAATAGAAAATGCTTTTAGAGGAAGCAACAAGGCCATCGCAGCTGCAGGTTTTTGGAAGGCAGGAGATAACATGAAAAGAAAAAGAAGGCTGACCCCTCGCAGAAGGAGGGTATGAGGAAAGATGAGACAAGGGCCAATTAAGGCGGAAGAGGCTCTCCAGGCCTCAGATACCCTAATACCGTTGGGGTCGGAAGAGAACAAGAGTTGACCAAGAGAGGTCGACAGGAAAGAAGACGGAGAGGAGCCCGGCACAAGTAAGTGGAAGTATTTGCTGGACTCAGCTGGGGTATCGTGGTCACCAACCACGTCCCACTAGATGTGAGCCCCTGGGGGGGGGATCTCTTCATAATAATAACATTTTAAGAGCCCTTTGAAGCAGACCCCCCCCCCCCTTCCTTTACGTTATGGGGTAGATAGAATATTGATGACAAATGGGAGGCTTCGACCTATTATGTTCTTGTGTTGTTCACGTAATGTGTGTGGTTTATGCAGCTCCCCATGCCTCCCTGTCCTGAGCTAATCGTTTCATCTCTACATAGCTACCATACCCTACATGCGAGGCAATATTCTAACCTTGGTCAACCCCTACAGTTCTACTGAAAAATATATTATTTAATTAATTTATATTATTTGTGATTTGTATTATTTGTAAATAAGTTACTTCTCACATTTCTCTACTTGTACACCTTACTCACTGCTGCTCCTCGTCATCAACTACCGCTGCCAACAGTAAAGCTTCTTCCTCCAGTTGAGATAACCGGTGCATCCTTGACGTACACGATTTTCCAAACTGATCTCTACCAGCGTGCGTCTGGGTGTGAAAAGACCTGATCGCTATAATGATCGCCACCGCCATCGCAACAGCCACCACCACCGCAATCCCTGCGGTGTGTGGGAGCCTTAAAGGCTCGGTCAAACAGGAGCGCGGACTGTCCGCGGGAACGGAACGACCGTAGTCCGCCGCGGACTAGGGTGGTCAAATAGAATGCGGACAAGTCTAGGCGAACCAGTGTGAAAGCACTCGCGATCAAGTGTGCACTACATTGTTTTCTGCTCGTGGTATTTTAATTAACATTTTAATTCAACATGTCCAGCAGTTCCTCTGACGAAGAAGAATTGCTTCTTCTGTTGGCATTGAGACGAAAGAGAGTATGGATTCACGAAATTAACGAGAAAGTAGAGGAATATGGGGACTTTCACAGATTGTGCCGAGACCTATTCTCGTTTGAAAACAGGTTCTTCGTGTATTTTCGAATGTCTCGAGAACAATTTGAGACATTAAGTATGCACCTAGAACCAACCATTTCCAAGCAAACCACTAACTGGAGGAGACCCATTTGTGCGAAGGAAAGGCTAGCCATCTGATTAAGGTAAATAGCTTAATAATAAAGCATAATAATTATTTTTCACATTTTTTTTTTCAAGTAAAAAATTATACTTTGCGTTCTCGAGTGAAATTCACATTGTACTGACAAAAGTAAGATGTAGCCTACAACTAAAAATAAGACTAAACAAAACATGCAAAAAAGGAACTAAATTCTTAAAATTAATTTATTTTAGATTCTCAACATTTTAAAAAATCACATTAAAAAGCAGGAATTTACAAAACTTTCAGGACATTATCATGTAATAATTACTTAGGTTTTACAAGAAGTTGTTGTTCATTTTATGGGTGGTGGGGGAAATTTTCGTACCACTCTCTCATTGAGGAATGTCTTGGTGGTTCACTGAAACCACGCTGTTGCATGGATTCACCTAATTACATGTAACTCGTTCCTTCTGATGGTTGACTACTACCAGATTGCCACGATGAGTTACTTGAATCCAAGGGAGACGGTGGGGGCGGAGTTTGAACAACTATATTTTGCAGTTCAGCCGGAACAAACATTTGTGCCATCTTCATTTTTACAGCTAAGTTGAAGATTTCGTGCAATCTTCTTCCATGCTTCTCCTTTCTTCACGACATCCTTGTAATCAACGTGTCGAATGTCGTACAAATACGCGTACTCACGCACGAAATCAATTCATTTTCCGGTTTCTTCTGCCATGTTTTCTGTTTTGTCCTCTACAGGCCGCCGCGAACTTGGTAAGAAAACACAACTGGTTCACCGACCGCCGTGGACAAGACTGAGCCACTTCGGCAGGGCGCGTTCGGTTTGGCCAGGGTGTTGCAATATTTGACAAAACAGAGTTCGCAGCGGTAGACCGCTCCGCGTGCGCGGACAGTCCGCGCTCCTGTGTGACTGAGCCTTAATACATACAGGGTGTCATTTATGTACTTGAGTACCCTTAAGGGGCGTGTAGGGGATGGGTATAGGATCAATTTGAGATGGGGAACCTGGGGTCGGAATGGCCTCCTAACCCCAGAAAACAGGTTTGTTTCAGGCCCTCCGCCCCTGTAAAGTAGGTAAGCGTGCCATGTGTTACTCTGAGGTCAGGCACTCTTTCGCTGTTAACAGTCTTGGCGCGACCACCGCTCAACGCTGCGTTAGCCGAGAGGATGGTGGCGAGTCGTGGTGCCCTGGTGGTCCCGGGTTCGTTTCTCCTAGGGTGTCATGCCTTATTTTTTTGTTTTTCCTTATTTTTAGAGGGGATGGAGGGGGCGTAGTCACAGTGCATATGTATTCTGTGCTGATTTTTGTAAACTACCGGTATCGTTGATTCTGTAAGTTAATTGCCTTTTGATTATTACTATCAACGAGTTACGTGTGTTCCTGTAGTAGTTAAAGACGTCGGAACTATCGATTGGCAAGAGGAATGCTGCTCTCGCAACGCAAGAGTCGTCGAAAGATACCCACAGTACCGTGATGACAATGAGGTCCTTGAATACTTAGACAGAACTGGAAAGAATATAGCTGGAAATTATTAGCACAAGTTGACGCGTAAGCCTACCTGGTGTTAACCTTAAGTGTGACATAAATATCCCTATAAACAATGTCAAAGTTGTACATTTTTGTCTCGCTTTTTTTTTTCGAATGACCAATATTATGACCTGACAAATATTACGATACAAGGCTATACAATGACGAATTATCCTTTGGGACCAATTAGCAGGGGCCAATTGTCGTGGGATAAATTGCTCGTGACGAGTTGTCATGGACCCGAGTAATCTGTATCCTCGCTAAGAGACGTGGTGGTGAATGAAATTCAACATCGTTGAACACAAACGTTATCTACATCGAATAAGATAGATTTATTTTGTCTGGCAAGATTAGGGTCATTGGACCCTCTCTTCCATCTAACCAGATTATTCAATTAATACACAATGGACAATATAAATACTACTTACTGCAAATCTAACAATAATACAATGTTGATACAATATAAATTACATATAACAAAAGGATTAGCATTGTAAACTTTATAAAAATGAAACAAAATCTCTATCAATTCTAATACTAAGTTGCTAAGTTTAACTCTAAAACTGCTTAGATTATTTGATTTCCTTTTTTCTGTTTCAGCACAACACGGCCACAGACCAAATTCAACAGCACGAGCCGGTAAGTCAATTCTCATCGACAGTAAACTACGAGGGCTATTCCAAAACTAAGGTCCAGTTTAAAAAAAACATCCAAAATCAAAATTCTTCCCAAAACAATTTTTTATTGACATTTCTTACGTCTTTCTCTATTTTTCTACATAATTCCCGTACTTATTTACACATTTGACACATCGTTCCACAAGCGTTTGAATGCCTAAGTCGTAGAACTCGGCCGCCTGCAAAGCTAACCAGTCTTGAACAGCTTATTTCACTTCATCATCTGTGTCGAAGCGCTTGCCGCCGAGAAACTCCTTTAGGTAGCGGAACAGGTGGAAATCGCCTGGCGTCTAGTCCGGACTGTACGGTGGGTGGTACATCTGTTCCCATCCAAATTTCTTGATTAGAGTTTGCGTGTCTTTCGCATTATGGGGTCTGGCATTGTCATGCAACAACAACACTCCAGACGACAAAAGACCACGCCGCTTATTCTGGATTGCACGTCGAAGTTTAGTCAGGGTAGCGCAGTAGGCGGCTTTATTGAACGTTGTCCCTGAAATAGTGAATCGTCGATCTTCACGAATTTTGTCGTCAACCGCATGAACCAACTCGTCTGAAATCACTGATGGTCTGCCAGAGCAAGGTTCATCGTGCACATTTTCCCGTCCTTCATTAAAGGCTCGCACCCACTTGCGCATTTTACTGTCACTCATTATGTTAGGACCGTACACTTCAGTAATCTACCGATGAATTTATGTCGCAGAAATGTTTCTTGCAGACAGAAACCGTATCACTGCCCTTACTTCACAATCGGCGGGCTGATTAATTGTCTTAAACATTGTGAACTGACACTATCAACAGAACACAGCAACAGTAACAACGCTACTGGCGGCTTTTGCCGCGCAAGGCATGCCAGGAGTCGGCGTGCATGCGTGTTTTGCCCTTGACGCCGCTTTCAAATATTTACGGCGAATCGGACCTTACTTTTGGAATTACCCTCGTATGTTGATGAGGAGACGGCACGTGTTCCAGCATTCTACAATAACGACCCTAATTCATATACCAAAATATTATGCTAATTTCATGAATGTAGCGCTTAACTGGCATTGTGTTGAAATGTCTTGTTGAATCTCGGACAATCTCTACAATCCGCAGCGTGATTCTGGTTGCTTAGGCACAGAACTGAAAATAATACAAAAGGGTTGTCATTAAAGAGTAGTTTTCCAACCCATTTCAACGACTATCACAAACGAGATTAAGGACACCACGTACTCTTGCATGATGAAAAAAATCGATTTTTTGATTTTGGCGCCATAAAATTCTTCATTCTCTTCTGAATCAAAATATATATAGTTTGTTGGGGTTTTGATGTCTACAACTACCTTAAATTTGTTTTTAAAAATTAGCGTCCCATGCTCTGAATAATACACTTTTAACTTTGCCAGCTGTTTTCCGTTAATACTCACTTTTCATGTTTAGGAACCAATAACTAGGAAACCATTTAAGATAAAGAAAACATTTACTTTCGTCGATAGAGGATACCTCCTCCATACAGTAGTGTGGCATCGGAATGATTCGGTACGGGCTATCACAGCAAGCTACTTAAACTGCATATTTAACCACTTTGGGAGAAACGTGTGTGTAATTTCCGACGGGGCTAATTTTTTTACATTAACTTTCCTAATTGAGTACTTGAATGTTAACCTATTTTCACTTCCAAAACATAATAGGCATGGATTGGGAAGAGAAAAAATGATACATATTTTTGAATAAATTTAAAAAGAAAGAGCTCGGTTTTTTTTTTTTTTTTTTTTGCATTCTGTCCCAATAATAATGAAACAAAGTGGTTACTCATCTGCCATGATCCATTCCAAGTATGTGAACAAAATTTCAGAATATTTGATTGAAAAACAACTGAGACATGCGTACCTGAAGCAACTTATACAACATTTTTTTGAAAATGTATCTGTCCAAATTTGTATTCATTTCACACATTCTATAAAAGCAAAGTAGACTACATGGTCAAAAACAGCTCAGAATATATCGCTTCTTATATGTGACAAGAATCATAGCTGTACCTTTAGCATAAACCCAGAAAATACTTAGTAAAGTGATGCCACAAAAATAGAATTTTTATCGTGTAAGAGTACGTGGTGACCTTAAAAGATATGCTTGAATGCCACTGAATGACTACGCAGTAAATGTCTCATTATGTTGCCATGTTACTTTTATAACTGTTTCTCGTCTAAAATTACCGGGTCGACATATATACACTTGATCTTCGTCAGTATTCTAATCAGATTGATCCATTACTCACACTACCGTATTGTACATAGCAAAATAAAAATCCTGTTGACGTTGTTCTCACCAATGATACAGATTAGTGGTCTAAATACACTCATGCAAACAAACCTAATACGTTGTTGCGAGGTGCAGACAGTACTGTGAAAGTTGCATTCTGGTGATAATAACAGGGCAGTTCACCCAGCAGTTGAACGACGTATTATAGAACCTTCAATAATACGCAGCGAAATACTGAATGAAATCCAACATCTGAAAAACTACGAATCCCCCGGTGTAGACAGTATATCTAGGGATATGATTAAAGAGATGGTACCGGAAGACATTGATGGCCACTCCCCAGTTTTCCAGACCCTTTTATTATTATTATTAACTTTATTGGCCACATCGGACCACTTGGGTCTTCCATGTTTGATTCTTCACATCTGCCCAGTAGCCTACTTCTTCATTCCTTCTGATCGCAGCGTTCTTAATTCGTCTGAAATCTCTGCAGGCCATCTGTGCATCATTTCTGCTGAAAATGTGTGATTCTTAAGAAGAGTGGTAATTTTATTCTTGTTCTCCGCATTTGTAATTTCGAGTCAAACTGTTTTGAGATCTTCCCAGATTTCTCATCAATAGTTGTCGTAAAATCCTGTTCTCCCCTTGGTCTCGTGCCAGCCATTCAATCTTCCCTTCCATGATTAGTCCTTCAAAGTTATATCCATCTCTTCTCGCAATATGCCCAAGGAATTGTAGTATTTTATGATTGACATTAGAAGAAAGCCCCCTAGAAATGTTAAGTTCTTTAACAATGGACATATTAAGCTAGTTCCCTTTTCAATCCATTTTATACGCTTCATTCTGCGGTAGCACCAAAGCTCGAATGCATCAATCTATACTTCTGAAATAATATATAATAATGATGATGATAGGCTACATGTTCTTTACTCGACATCTTGTTTTGTGGGAGAGCAAACACTCTATGAGCCTCAATTTGTTGGGCGTGCGCAATGATACATAAATTAGCAGTCATGCGGACAGCTTGGCCATTTTACAATCGTCCAGTGTTATCTGTAGATCCAGCACATCAGGTGCTCTCATAGCTTTGCATACTCGACTCCCACATTTACTTCAGGAGCGAAATATCATGGACATTGGCAAAAATCACAAATAGACGTGGTTGTGAATGAAATTCTACATAGCGGAGCACCGACCTTACCTGCCTTTCGGAATCATATATATTATTTCAGTAGTATAGATCCCTCCTGCGGCGCTCACAAGCGACCGATCGTGACAAATGAGCATTCAAATGAAAGAGTATAGACATAATCGGTGACGAATTGCACTCTAATTTCATAATATCTATAATTTCTTTATATTCGACGGTGTCGAAATGTAAATATTATATGTCAGAAAACTGTGTCATAAAGGGGGTCATTATAGCATTACCTTTCATTATGATACAGTTTCTCCAACCAGAGCTCATTCATTGACCAATTAGGAAAGGATAGATTCGCACATGCGCTCAAAATCCAACATATCGGACATGAATTACATGATTTGAAAGTTGACAAAGTGTATTGGATCAACCATTGTAGTTACAATCTCACACACAAAGAGAAAATCAGCACGAGCCTTTACGGTAACAAGAAAATACTATGAAATAGGGTATGCATGAAATGTAGGAATCTACGTTCTGAAGTTTGCAACACACTATTGTACCCTAGCCGAAACCGATATGGAAAGTGTGCACCGTCCGTAATTTTTGTATAAACACGGAATATTGCAAAATAAATAGCACTGTACCTTAATATCCGCAACTCCAATTTCTACACAGGGCAATACATCGTACGATTTCACCAACAATTTTAGTGAATTCTGTTGTTGACAAACACACCAGAACGTCATGGAGGAAGCAATCGTATGACATTACATCCACGGAAATTATAATCCAGCTCCTTTTTCAGTAAAGGGATTTCTTATGCGAAACTTTTCAGCAATATGTCGTGATTGTTCTATTTGGGATACATTGATTTGCTTGCGTTGACATTCTATACGCATCGAATTTGAAGAATAACTACTGTCGACCAAAGTATTATGTGCACTCGAGTTTGAACGTCGTTTGTGAAGTAAGCAATAGACCTACATAAAATCCAATAACATCATCATTTTCGCCGTTCTATTTTACGTTAGTTCATGTAGGTTTGGAATTTTTAATTTATATTTCAATATTTTTTATCGCAGTTGGAACACAAAAAGTGCACGTTTTTAAGTGTGTTTCAAACATGCGTCATATTTAAGAATTATTATCTCAAAACCCTCTCATCAGATCGAATCCAAATTTTAACACAATATACATTGGAATGTTGTATAACTGATTTACTAATTTCAAAATGTTGTGTATCCAAGAAACAAAGTTGTTATCATTTTTGTAAGGTAACTTTTTCTCGGCTCGGGGTGGTTGAAAAATGTAGTACTTGGTCGCGTTGGAATTCTTATACATCGAAAAGTTATCGTGTATGACTGTGAAATACGTAAATTAATTCACTTATTTTACATCAGTTTGTATTTGTAGGGGGAAATAACACATGGCTCACCAGCTAGCCGCTCCGGGAAAAGTTGTACAGCGTTGCCGAAATGGAGCCCATCACGCATCATGGCGTGCCTCGCTCGGATGTGATGGGCTCCATCTCAGCAACGCTGTACAGCTTTTCCCGGAGCGGCTAGCTGGTGAACCATGTGTTATTTCCCCCTACAAATACAAACCGATATAAAATAAGTGAATTAATTTACGTATTCCACAGTCATTCAAAATAATTTTTTGATGTATAGGCTAAGGATTCCTACGTGATCGAGAACTACATATTCCAACCACCCCGAGCCTAGAAAAAGTTACCTTACAAAAATTATAACAACTTTGTTTCTTGGACACACAAAATTTTGAAATTAATAAAACAGTTATACAACATTCCAATGTACATTGTGTTAAAATTTGGATTCGATCTGATGACAGGATTTTGAGATATTAAATCTAAAATGTGACGCATGGTTGAAACACGCTTAAAAACGTGCACTTTTTGTGTTCCAACTGCGATAAAAAATATTAAAATATAAATTTAAAATTCCAAACCTGCATGAACTAACGTAACATAGAACGACGAAAATGATGATGTTATTGGATTTTAGGAAGGTCTATTGGTTACTTCACAAACGACCTTCAAACTCGAGTGCACATAATACTTTGGTCGACAGTAGTTGATAATACGATACATTTTAATTTCAAAGCGTTTGTAACAGCCTATTTTATGTTATTTGACCAAAATAACAAAATGATCTTACATATACCTGTGCGCTATCGGTTGGTGTTTCAAAGCTTTGAAATTCGTTATTGGGTAGAGAGCAAATGCTGAGCCCACACAATTCCTAAGAAGAAGGAAGCAACTGACAGAAACTCGACGGATATTTACGAATATTTTTGTTAGAACATTTAGTAAATTTATAATTAACGTCGAACATAAACAGTCGTATGCAACTCGCCTATAATGGTAATTAATTATTGCCATTATAGGCTCATTGCATAATGTATTTAAAAATGTACGAAGTTTGTGATTTGCAGATACTGTTGCTGTAGGAAAATACGCTCCATAATTGCTCTCCACTTCACATTTTGGCCGCTGTGACGCATATTTCATGTATTTTAACATTCTGAGATCTATCTTTTATCATTTTGCATGGATTCCAGAAACAGTAGATTAAAGGAGTGAGTACTCAATTCGTATAATTTCATAAATATCGAATAACCGGTGAGTGTTATGATGATACAATTTTCAGTGATTGCCTTCTTAAGTTAGGGAACGTAGAAGTTGGAATTCGAACTGAAATGCAAATAGTGTTTTATAATCATTTGGTTGAAATGAAATCATAACAACCTTTCTCACTGTATGTTGTATGTCTACCCCTTATTATTCCTGTTTTCCAACGGGGTCGAGGATGAGATGCGATGGAAGTCTTTGTGGCGATGGTCTTTACGGCCGGATGCCCTTCCTGACGCCAACATCATGAGAGGAGTTAATGAGAGATGAAATGAATGATGGTGAATGAAACTGGGCAAGGATGGGGAAGGAAGGGGCCGTGGCCTGTCAGAAGGTACCGTCCCGGCATTTGCCTGGTGTTGAAAATGGGGAAACCACGGAAAACCATTTCAAGGACGGCCGACGGTGGGGCTCGAACCCACGCGTCTACCGAGTCAGCAGAGAGCTTGGCCCCATGACCTAATGCTGCGCTTTAGCCAGCATAGCCAGTACTGTCGGTAACAACCTTTCTCACTAAGTCACTCTTTATAAACCTACTGGGGAAAGTGTGGTTTATGAAAATACGAGATTTCTCGCTCGGGTCCGTTAGTATTCATTATTCGCCTAAAATGAAATAGAAAGAAAATCACTATAAATTCTAATACTATTGTTGTTTGAGTCTTCAGTCTTATGACTGGTTTGATGCAGCTCTCCATGCTTCCCTGTCCTGAGCTAATCGTTGCATCTCTACATAGCTACCACACCCTACATCCGAGGCAATCTGTTTAAAATATTCTAACCTTGGTCTACCCCTACAGTTCTTGTCCTCAATTGCTATTCCTGGTTGTCTTAGTATGTGTCCTACCAACCTATCTCTTCTCTTCATTAGCAGTCGCCAGAAACATCTCTCCTCTCCCACTCGTCTTAATACCTCTTCATTTGTTACCCTATCTAGCCATCTGATCTTCATCATTCTCCTGTAACACCACATTTCAAACACTTCAATTCTCAGCTTTTCTGCTGCACCAATAGTCCAAATTTCACTTCTATATTGTGCCACGCTCCAGACAATGGCTTTAAAAAATGACTTCCTAATACCTAAATCTATATTCGATGTCAACAGATTCCTTTTCTGTAGAAATACTTTCCTTGCCTCTGCCAAACTACTTTTTATATCCACTTTGCTTCGTCCATCACTGGTTATTTTGCTTCTTAAGTAACAGAAGTCTCCTACTTGGATTATTTGATTTGCTGAATTTCCTTGTGTTATTTCTATTTCAGCAATGGCCTTCCGACAAGATGCAGCAGCACAGGGTAAGAACAGTACTAGACATGTAAATTCTTATCAACAGTAAAATATGTTAAAGAGTCGACATGTGTCCCCGCATTCTACAATGAAAAAAAATCCACAGCCTGCTTCCAGTCTCCGACCGGGTCAGGAATAGAATGAATGAAGCCCCCCATCTAGCGGCGAGGACATGAAGTGTGCCGGCTGCCGAAGCCTGTCGCACTCCTCTGGGGCAATGATTAAATGAATGACAGATGAAATGAAATGATAGTGGAGAGTGTTGCTGGAATGAAATTTTGACAGGGAAAACCGGAGTACCCGGAGAAAAACCTGTCTGCCTCCGTTTTGTCCAGCCCAGATCTCACATGGAGTGACCGTGATTTGAACCACGGATCCAGCGGTGAGAGGCCAGCGTGCTGCCGCCTAAGCCACGGAGGCGCATTCTACAATATCGATCCTAATTAAAATACCAAAATAATTATAATAATTTCATGAATGTAGCGCTCAACTTGCGTTGTGTTGAAAAGTCTTGTTGTATCCCGGACAATCCTTACTAATAATTAAAGGTGAAATATTCCGCAAGGTTATAGGACATAACGCACCACGGACATAACGTACCACTTGGCCGGCTGATTACCTGCGAAGAGAACCTTAAAATATTTAGGAGAGGACATAACGTAGCCTACCACTTGAAAGAGTGGGAAGTATTTAGGGCGCATGAAACCCTAACCGCACGGCCACTTGCTCGGTATTGCTCAATTAATCCTGGTAATAAATACGTGGGCAATAACGTAACGTAAACTAATATAAAATATTATAAGATTTTGGACTCCCATCACACTTTATCCAGGCTTTGTACTGGCAATCAGCTGTGGTTAAGCTCTTGTCATTTTTCGTTTTCTTTACTTTGTTTTTTATTTTTAAATTGTTTTTGTGGGTTTTATATCCTAGCGAATAGCAACTTCGCCAAGTGAAGTTTCATTCCAAGTTCTGCGAATATGAGAGAGCTCTCAAGCAAGATTTCAAGTTTTCATTCTCTTCATACCGCTTCATTATTCTATCAAGCCGTTTATCATACTTGCCATATTTCTTCTTTCTCTTTGAACTTTCAATGTACAATTCATACTTCATCCGTCGAAGTGCGCACATAAACCGCCCTTATTCGTTGTACACAACTCCATGTTACAATATCAAAATATTTAAAGCTGCACAGTGTGATCGCCACGGATTATTATGTGGTAATGAAACTGTAACTGGAATGCCCGTCTGACATCAAGTGGTACGTTATGTCCTAGCGAAAATATTTGGGGATTACGGGAAAACCGTTCTTAGGTAAATAACGACCTTGGTGGTACGTTATGTCCTCGAAAATCAGTAGTATGTTTTGTCCGTGGTACGTTATGTCCGGACACCATTCCGCAACGTGTTTTCGGTTTCTTAAGCATTTGTCTGTGTACGAAGAGCAAGAGAACAAAAATAACACAAAGAAACATTTCTTGCAAATAGTGTTGTTATTAAAGAGTGTTTTATCCAATCCCTTTCAACAACTATAAAAAGAGACAAAAATATGCTTTGCACACTAATAATAACATCGTATGGCTTCGGGTGCCAGGTGCAAGCTTTGTTATTTGACACCCAGAGGACAGCTTGCATGTCGAATTTCGTCGTTCCTTGGAACGCTATGAAAGTCAAGGAGGTTAGATATCTAAGCTCATTGACACTATAGCGCTTTCTAGTAGAGAATGGAGAAACTTTGTGTTGGGGGAAAATCCCGAGATTGATGTTGCCACTATGAACACGGCCTACTGAATTCAAATGGGTTCTTTAACATGCCAACAACGTATGACATGCGTGTCGTGATTTTTGTCGCCTTTCAAAAATCCATTACCACGGCCAGGAGCGAACCTGCAAACTTGGGGTTGGTAGTCCGACACGATAACCACTCATCTGCCGTGACAAGCGTATTTGCCACTGAAAGACTACGCAGTAAATGTCTCATTATACTGTCATGTTACTTCAATTAGGTAGATTTCATTAGAAAGCTAACTATTGCAATGGGTACCATGTTTCGACTTCCGGAAAATTTCGACATATCTTCGCGTTTCACATCCCCCAGACCCCAAAACCACCGTCAGTTCAAAAGTTTATATATAATTTATGTATATATGTATCTATATATATATCAGTTTCTTGTGGACACGATAACTGCCGTAATTTTGCACCAATCACTTTGAATTTTTTACATAACATGTATCTCTATAAAATCTCGGTCGAGTTCGTTAATGGGCAAAATCGGTCGAAGGGGGTGAAAATGGGGGGCTTTTTTCGAAAAAGTGAAATTTCGCTATAACTCTCTTAATACGTGAAATATCGAATCCATTCAAAGTTAATAATATGTGTCGGATAAGTGCCAAACATTTATGTCAAATAATTTTTTTGATCGCACCAACCATTGACCAATGGAGTGGAAAAAAGTGGGTTTTTCGGGAAACATTAATCATATCTCTCTTAATAGGCACAATATCAAAACCGTACAAAATGGACAATATTCCTCCAATAATTACCTAAAACTTTTGTCTGAAAGAATTTTCGATATGACCCACCATTACGCCACGGGGTGAGCAAAATGATTTAAATTATAAGAAAATTCCAAGTGCCAAGAGTGGTTGCCATGACAACTTTACTTTTAATTGATAAGGGATGAGCCATCAGCAGTTGCTATGACAACGCCACTGCACGAGATCACATTCTGTTTTCATATGTCTGTGGGAAGCGACTTCGGTATCGGAACTGGTAGCATGCTGAACTTCTATGCCCAAGGTCGCGGGTTCAAACCCGGCTGAAGTCGTCGGATTTACTAAGAGCGCCAAAAATCCCTGAGTATGCTTTCCTTCGGAGGGGAAGTTCCAATGTTCGTTGCGAGTTGATGGTTCCGGTGGCATCTAGTAGACAAGTTCACAGCTAGGTGTCGTTGATGGTAGTATTTTAAATTATGTAGCCTATTTTAGGTAGATTTCATCAGAAAGCTAACTATTGCAATGGGTGCCATGTTTCGACTTCCGGAAAATTTCGACATATCTTCGCGTTTCACATCCCCCAGACCCCAAACCACCGTCAGTTCAAAAGTTTATATATATGTGTGTGTATACATATGCATATATATCAGTTTCTTGTGGACACGATAACTGCCGTAATTTTGCACCAATCACTTTAATGTTTTACATAATATGTAACCCCATAAAAAATTGGTCGAGTTCGTTAATGGGCAAAATCGGTTAAAGGGGCTGAAAATGGAGGGAGGGGGCTTTTTTTTTTCGAAAAAGTGAAATGTCGCTATAACTCTCTTAATACGTGAAATATCGAATCAATTCAAAGTTCATAATATTTGTCGGATAAGTGCCAAAAAATTATGTCAAATAGGTTTATTGATAGCACCAACCATTGACCAAAGGGGTGGAAAAAAGTGTTTTTTTCGGGAAACATTAATCATATCTCTCTTAATAGGCACAATATCAAACCCGTACAAAATGGAAAATATTCCCCTAATAATTACCTAAAACTTTGTCTGAAAGAATTTTTGATCTGACCTACCATTACGCCAAGGGATGAGAAAAATGATTTCGGAATTAAAGAACATGCCAAGTGCCATCAGAGGTTACCGTGACAACGCTTCTAAATTGATGATGGATGAGCTATCAGAGGTTGCCAAGACAACGCCATTGCACGAGATCACATTCATTTTTCCATCTGACTGTGGGAAGGGGCTAACTGGTAGCATGCTGAACTTATATGCCCAAGGTCGCTGGTTCAAAGCCGGCCAAAGTCGTCGGATTTTCTAAGAGCGCTAAAAATCCCTCAGCATGCTTTCCTTTGGAGGAGAAGTTCCAACGTTCGTTGCAAGTTGCTGGTTGCGGTGGCATCTAGTAGCCAAGTTCACAGCTAGGTGTCGTTCACGTTAGTATATGGTACAAAATTAGGAACTACTACTTAAAATTGACCGTCTGCAGACCTTACCTGAATTACAGACTAACACAGTCATCACAATTAACACCGTTTATCAGATTCTACACACCCGGGGTTACATGACCACGTTGTCGCAGCCCCTAAACTGAGGAACCAACAAAAATCTCTGCGGGAGATAAAATTTTGCGAGAAGAAGTAACAGACTGTCAGATAGTTACACATCAGTTCCAAACCTTGCATAAGGACAGTGTGATCACAAGTATAAATTACCGTGACAACGCTTCTAAATTGATGAGGGATGAGCTATCAGAGGTTGCCAAGACAACGCCATTGCACGAGATCACATTCATTTTTCCATCCGACTGTGGGAAGTGGCTAACTGGTAGCATGCTGAACTTATATGCCCAAGGTCGCTGGTTCAAAGCCGGCCAAATTCGTCGGATTTTCTAAGAGCGCTAAAAAACCCTCAGCATTCATTCCTTTGGAGGAGAAGTTCCAACGTTCGTTGCAAGTTGCTGGTTGCGGTGGCATCTAGTAGCCAAGTTCACAGCTAGGTGTCGTTCACGTTAGGATATGGTACAAAATTAGGAACTACTACTTAAAATTGACCGTCTGCAGACCTTACCTGAATTACACACTAAAACAGTCATCAAAATTAACACAGTTTATCAGATTCTACACACCCGGGGTTACATGACCACGTTGTCGCAGCCCCTAAACTGAGGAACCAACAAAAATCTCTGCGGGAGATAAAATTTTGCGAGAAGAAGTAACAGACTGTCAGATAGTTACACATCAGTTCCAAACCTTGCATAAGGAAAGTGTGATCACAAGTATAAATTACCGTGACAACGCTTCTAAATTGATGAGGGATGAGCTATCAGAGGTTGCCAAGACAACGCCATTGCACGAGATCACATTCATTTTTCCATCCGACTGTGGGAAGTGGCTAACTGGTAGCATGCTGAACTTATATGCCCAAGGTCGCTGGTTCAAAGCCGGCCAAATTCGTCGGATTTTCTAAGAGCGCTAAAAAACCCTCAGCATTCATTCCTTTGGAGGAGAAGTTCCAACGTTCGTTGCAAGTTGCTGGTTGCGGTGGCATCTAGTAGCCAAGTTCACAGCTAGGTGTCGTTCACGTTAGGATATGGTACAAAATTAGGAACTACTACTTAAAATTGACCGTCTGCAGACCTTACCTGAATTACACACTAAAACAGTCATCAAAATTAACACAGTTTATCAGATTCTACACACCCGGGGTTACATGACCACGTTGTCGCAGCCCCTAAACTGAGGAACCAACAAAAATCTCTGCGGGAGATAAAATTTTGCGAGAAGAAGTAACAGACTGTCAGATAGTTACACATCAGTTCCAAACCTTGCATAAGGACAGTGTGATCACAAGTATAAATTACCGTGACAACGCTTCTAAATTGATGAGGGATGAGCTATCAGAGGTTGCCAAGACAACGCCATTGCACGAGATCACATTCATTTTTCCATCCGACTGTGGGAAGTGGCTAACTGGTAGCATGCTGAACTTATATGCCCAAGGTCGCTGGTTCAAAGCCGGCCAAATTCGTCGGATTTTCTAAGAGCGCTAAAAAACCCTCAGCATTCATTCCTTTGGAGGAGAAGTTCCAACGTTCGTTGCAAGTTGCTGGTTGCGGTGGCATCTAGTAGCCAAGTTCACAGCTAGGTGTCGTTCACGTTAGGATATGGTACAAAATTAGGAACTACTACTTAAAATTGACCGTCTGCAGACCTTACCTGAATTACACACTAAAACAGTCATCAAAATTAACACAGTTTATCAGATTCTACACACCCGGGGTTACATGACCACGTTGTCGCAGCCCCTAAACTGAGGAACCAACAAAAATCTCTGCGGGAGATAAAATTTTGCGAGAAGAAGTAACAGACTGTCAGATAGTTACACATCAGTTCCAAACCTTGCATAAGGACAGTGTAATCAGAAGTATAAAAATTAACCCCGAATGACAAGAAGGTTACCATCCCCATAGACAATAAAATGATAAAAATATGCATACAAAAACGAAAAAAAAGTTGATTTTTAACCTCCAAATGTAAAATACCTTCTTGCAATCAATAAGGTCTGATCCTCCTACGAAAACCTGCATATTTTGCCTATTACAGCCAATCCCCTAGTTTGCCCGGTGAAATCTACCTCCGCCTTCCGGCGTGCCGAGAGGATTTTTTTTATTATAACTTGTATTTTTTCTAAAATTACTAGATCGTCGAATGTATAGGTACGCTTTAACTTCGTCACTATTCTAACCAGATTGATCCATTTTCCAGATTAGTTAGTTATTGAGGTTTTAAGAGGCGGAACTACGAGGTAAGCTGCTCTGAATTTCCCAGATTACTGTATCACAATTGTACATGTAAAAATGAAAATTCCGTTCACGGTGGTTGGTTGGTTGGTTGGTTGGTTCCTCAGTTTAGGGGCTGCGACAAAGCGGTCATGTAGCCCCGTGTACTTTGGGAGTGTGTAGTATCTGTCTGACAACCGGTGTTTATTGTGATGACTGTATTAGAGTGTGTTATCTGTTAGGTAGATTTCATTAGAAAGCTAACTATTGCAATGGGTCCCATGTTTCGACTTCCGGAAAATTTTGACATATCTTCGCGTTTCACATCCTCCAGACCCCAAAACCACCGTCAGTTCAAAAGTTTATATATAATTTATGTATATATATATATATATATATATATATATATATATATATATATATGCATATATATGTATATCAGTTTCTTGTGGACACGATAACTGCCGTAATTTTGCACCAATCACTTTGAATTTTTTACCGAATATGTATACCTATAAAATCTCGGTGGAGTTCGTTACTGGGCTAAATCGGTCGAAGGGGGTGAAAATGGGGGGCTTTTTTCGAAAAAGTGAAATATTGCTATAACTCTCTTAATATGTGACATATCGAATCCGTTCAACGTTCATACTATGTGTCGGATAAAGCCCAAAAATGTATGTTTGAAGAGTTTTTTTATAGCACCGACCATTGACCAAAGGGGTGGGAAAAAGTGGGTTTTTCGGGAAACATAAATCATATCTCGCTTAATACGCACAATATCAAAACCGTACAAAATGGACAATATTCCCCTAATAATTACCTAAAACTTTTGTCTGAAAGAATTTTTGATATAACCCACCATTACGCCAAAGGATGAGAAAAATGATTTCGGAATTATAAGAAAATGCCAAGAGCTATCAGAGGTTGCCATGGCAACACTACTAAATTGATGAGGGATGAGCCATCATTGTTGCCATGACAACGCACTTGCACGAGATCAGATTCAGTATTTCCATCTGACTAAGTGGGAAGCGGCTTCGGTGACGTAACTGGTAGCATGCTGAATGTCTATGCCCAAGGTCGCGGTTTCAAAGCCGGCCGAAGTCGTCGGATTTCCCAAGAGCGCTAAAATCCCTCAGTATGCTTTCCTTAGGAGGGGAAGTTCCAACGTTCGTTGCGAGTTGCTGGTTGGGGTAGCATCTAGTAGCCAAGTTCACAGCTAGTTTTTAATTCAAGTAAGGATTGCAGACTTTGAATTTTTCAAATAGTTCCTACTTTTGCCGCCAAACGCCACCATCAACGACTACAAGTGAGTAGTCCGTTTGCAAAGGCCGCTAAGTGCATTATAAACGAAACCGAGTAAATGACGAAAAACTACTATGACCAAACTATTTAAGCTAATACCATATTTCTTACGCCTGAAAACCAACATAAAAGCATTTACTATTCAGTTAAAATCTGTGAAATGTACGGTTGGATCTTCTGTCCTAAAACATAAATTAAAATATTGACTTAGCGGTTTTTGTACACGTATTGTGCAGTTAACGACATTTGCACCTGTGACGACGAGAGTCGTTAATGAAACTTGCAAAACCCATTATTTTATTTTTTTACGAATGGATGAGATTTTTAATAAATAAAGAACTATTTTAGTTTCAATTTGGTTTATTAGGAAAAATATATTTTGAAAAATAATAGACCACGTCGGGTGCGAGAAAAAAATATTAAAAAATACATCAGCATAAAAATTTACAAATTAAGAAAGTGCATAAAACAAGAAAAAATGGCACTTAAATTAGGTCAGGTCATCCTCGATGTCCATGAGCTCAAAATCTGCTGGTTCTTCGTCTTCTTCCTCTTGAGGTCGGACGATATTGTTGCGAATGGCTTCTTGCTCCTGGAAGACCTCACTGAAGAATTTTAGGTTGCCATTCGCTGGCCAGTTCACAGGAATACAGCTCTAAAAGCCATCAGACGTCTTTTAGTTAAGTTTCTTTGAGTGCAACACCTACTTGAATTGGTGAGGGACCCCGATGTTTGTTAATATTTGCTCCACATTTCATGATGCTCTTATCCTCACCAACCTCAAAATAGTAGAACGGCTCCCCTCGGACCAGACATGTTATTTTTTGTTTTTTTGTTTTGCCAATTCTGAACACGATTTTCTTCCCTTTTTGTTTGGAATTGGAAATGCTTACTACCCGGATTTTTAGCCTACTTTTCACATTTTGCAAAAATGAGGAAAAATTAGACTTATGAGATCGGGCAAATGTGTGTGTGTGTGTGTCTGTCTGTCCTTCTGTCTGTCTGTCTGTCTGTCTGTATGTCCTTCTGTCTGGCTGGCTGGCTGGCTGTGTGTGTCCTCCCCCCCCCCCCTATCAACTCCTAAACAGCTGGAGCAATCGAAACAAAATTTGGTAGGAGTAAAGATACCTGAATATCTCACGACCATATTTGAAAATGATGTCAGAGCTACCAACTGCTAAAAAATCGTAATTGAAATTTGAGCTCCATGTTGGATATCTTGGAAGGTATGAATGGGAGCTATTTCAAAATTGGCACACTTATAGATAATATTATTGCAGTTTAATTTCCAGGAGGCCATACATGGCAGTGTTGCCAAAATGGTTATAACCCTGCTAATAGGTCCAATTGTTAAATGCATATAACTTCTACACTATCAATTGGAATTCAACCAAATTTCGTATGTTGTGTGTGTACATAACCAGATATGACTGAGCGTATTATTAAGATCCACCAGGGCTGCCAACTGTTAATAAATGCTCTAAATTTATTTTATCCAAATACCAATATATCAGAAAGTATGCATGCCGACAGCTTTAAACTATGCACACGTATAGTACCTGACATTCTATATTAATTTGGAGTAACTTATATACGTCAGTGCTACCAACATAATTCTAAGCCTGCTGAGATGTCCAACTTTAAATACATGTAACTTCCATACTATCATTTGGATTTCAACCAAATTTCGTATGTGCTATGTGTACCATAACAGATATGACGATGCGTATTCTTAAGAGTAACCAGGGCTGCCAACTGTTAATATGTGCTGTCTCTATTATTATTGCCCTAATATCAATATATCAGAAAGTATGCAAGCCAATAGCTCTAAACTTTGCACACGTATAGTACCTGACATTCTAGATGAATATGGAGTAACTAATATACGTCGGTGCTGCCAACATCATTCTAAGCCTGCTGATAGGTCCAATTTTAAAATGCATGTAACTTCTATACTAACTAATGGATTTCATTCAAAATTGGCACAACAATAGATCATGGTGTTACGGCTGTGAGTTTGTTTTGTCGCTCGCCGCATGAGTCACAGCTCCCCCGGGCTGTGTGTGCTCTGCCTCAGTGTATTACGTGCGCGTTACGCAACGGGCTGCGAAATGAAAGGGATGGTCCAGAATATTCGTGACCCACCCAGTGAAGGAAATGTCGAGAAGCCGTGTGTCCTGGACGATTCTAGAATTCATTGAGTCACCAGCCGGCTATATAAGCGGCTTCAACAGTGAGGGGACCGAGTTTCCTGTGGGTGTGTGTTTCTGAGCTAGTGCGTGTTTTCCTGAGCGACAGAAGTGTAGTGACGAAGTGCCGTGCGAGTTACGAAATCCAGTGACATTGTTTCCCAGCTTGTGAACAGCGTGCAGCAAGCTATCGTAAGTAACTGTAGTTGGCGCACATAAGGGAGAGGAGCAGGTAGTTTCTGTCAAGACCACCGTACTCATTAAGACGGTTTAACTTCTGTGGTTTGTTGACAAGTGAAAGGGCCAAGAGCGCTCAAGGAAGAGACTTGAGGAAACTGGAGTAAGGTTCCAATTGCTTGTATTTGCTGATGAGTAGTGTACCTCTTCCTGCAAGCAATAAAGCTAACTTCTCTTTAAAGCAGTAATTGGTGTTGTGTTTTCTACCCTCCGTAATCCAGTTAACAAAAGTGCCACTAGGGGGTGGCACGTAACAACAGTATTTCAGATTATTTCTGACCATTGCATGCATGACTTTGTTGCTAACATAATTTTACGCGCGCTGTTAGATCCAAAGTTTAACTGCATGTAACGTCCATGCTATTCATTGGACTTCAACCAAATTTTGTATTCTGTACCTTAAGAGATGGAACTAAGAATATATTCAGTCACCAGGGCTGCCAACTGTAGTGCTCTATTAGGCTACATTATGCCAGGTATACAGTATTTCGAACTAATTAGAAATTTCGATTTTAGCAACTTAATTTCGTCATTATTCTAGATAGATTCGTATAGATTAATCATTGGCATGAATCTTAAATTTTAAGAAAAGTAGGCTCTTTAGTTCGTCACGGAACTTCTTGTTTTATCATGCTATCCATATACGCTTTCTAATCCCTAACAAGACATTCAACTTGTTCCAGGCGAACAACTGTCGCAAATTTCTCAATGTGCTTGATGTATCCGGAAGGAATTTCAAAGACACTAACTTTGCGAAGTTGCCGTTCAATATTTCCAAAAACTCTGTCAAATGAGATAAATGAGCGGCCCACAATTGGGAACTATAGCTGCATTTCCTTTAGACATGCGGGAGCTTCTAGCAGTAACCAGTGAGATAACATGCTGATCATAGTCTTGTTTTTGTTCTGACCCCCACAGCCATCAGAGAATAACCGAAATATGTTGTACCTTAAAAATGTATGCCAGTTTGTGAAGAAGTGTCGATGCTATTTGGTTTGATCCTTTCGCATGTTCTAACCAGACGTAAGGAGTTATTCTCAACTCCAATATCAACGGGTTCAAATACTTCAACTTGGACTTTTTGTCCCACTACTTCTGCCGTTTCTGTTCTTCCCACCGTATTTGGAACCAAGAAACCACATTAGTATTACAGTCCACAAATGCAATAACTGCTTCACTTAAATCAACAAGGTCGCTCATTTTTATGGCTTGAAATGCCCACAACCAAGAAACAACCTGTCGATCAAATGAGCTTTAAAGGGTGTATTTCGACAAGGCAGCATGCCATTGTTGCGTACGCTTCCTCGATAGTGCAGCCAACTTAAATCTGAAACACGAAACTATCCTTCCCGATGGAAATAAATAATTATTTATTTTAAAGTAATTCTGTGGTAGGAATATTGGCAGTTCTTGTACCAGTTAGCGTGGTTTTCAGCCGTATGTGGCAAGGCAGACGCCATTCTTACGGAACTTAGCGGTCTTTGGACACGTGGAACATTAAACTGGCTTTGCAACCGTAGCCAACATGCATTTAGCGGTTTATGCAAACGAATGCAATTTTTGTTGGCCATTTTCAACGATTTAAAGCGGGATATGCACCCTGAAACATATTGTATCGTGTAGCCAGTTAAAAGACGAACGTGACTGTATGCCCAACTCAACATCGACAAAAAGTGCACATAGCGGCCTTTGCATCTGGGCTACTCAAGATCAAACTTAGCTACTAGACGCCACCGCAGTCGGCTCCTGGCAACGAACGTAGGAACCTAAGAGCGTTGTTTACATTCTTAACCTTATATAATTTAGGTTCACACTGGTGTAATTAGTGGAAGGTTCTTTAACATGTCATAAATCTATGACATGGGACCGCCGGGTTTACTTCCCCTCCGAAGGAAGGCATACTGAGGGATTTTTTACGCTCTTAAAAATCCGACGACTTTGGCCGGGTTTGAACCCACGATCTTGGGCATAGAAGCTCAGCATGCAACCAACTACGCCACCGAAGCCGCTAATTCCGTTCACGTTGTTCTCGCCGATGATACGGATTAAGCTGCGGTGTCCTCCAGTAGCGGTACCGCCTTCTAGCGGCCGTATAGTGACGATGAATGACGTCACGAAAACGTTCTGCATAAAAACAAAGGCGGTTGGTTTTCTAGGAAGCGTTGACTACCACCGACACATAAAATTGCGGTGGTGTCATTCATATGACGGTGGTGAGTGCGATAGCAAACAGTTCGTCAACGTTTTTGTACGGTGTGAATTATAAACAATGACTGATAAGATGATATGAGTCATCCAGTTGCAAAACTCGTTTAATCCACTTGTGAATAAGGATCATGTCGTAAAATTATTTATTTAATTATTTTATTTTATTGATTTTATTTTTGTTTGTTTTATTTTGATTTCGAGTTAATTAATTTGTTTTATTTTATTTTGTTTTGTTTTATTTTGATTTTCCAGAAAACAGACATAAAACCAAAAACAAAAAACACGAAGTAAAAAGATAAATTCAAAATCAAAAGAAGAGCAGAAAACAAAAATTAAAAACACAAATCAAAAAGCAAAATTCAAAAAAAACGAAAGCAGAAAACCAACTCAAAACCAAAACCAAGAAAGAAAAGCGAAAAGTAAAATTCAAAAGAAAAACCCAAAGCAAACACAAAACCAAAAACCAAAAACAAAAAGCAAAAAGAAAAAAGTAGAAAACGTTTCTCATGTCAATGATTCTTATTCACAAGTGGAATAAACGAGTTTTGCAACTGGACGACTCATATATTGGAGTATGGAAGAAGAGGAAACATTAATAAATTTCGTAAAGAATCATGATGCATTTAATGTGAAGATAACCTTAACAAGTAGTTCAGTGAAGAACTTTACAGCCTATTTTCATATATTCAACTTATGTTAACTGCCACTATCAACATACAAAATTTCAATTTGATTGCTGTAATGATTCGTAGATATTGAGAACCGACTAAATATTTCGGATGGTCGCCATGTTGGATTTTATATATGTAGGTCCTAGAGTTATATACTGTTACATGAAGGTTATTGTGTACGTGTAGCATTCAAATTTCAATCGCATGATTAGGACACAAGAAGTATCAAGAAGAATTTAAAATTTCGCTTAGCTGCCAAATTGTGGTTATGGAAACAATTGAAATAAATTCGATGCCAGTGGATTAACATTCGTATAAGGATTTACTGTAAGAAGTTTCACTGCACTCGGATTGTTAAATTGCGAGAAACGTCCATGTGAATATTTATATTTCGCGTCGCCGCCATGTTGGATTTGTGATCACCAGGTTATTTAAAGTCCTATTGGTGAACTTAAGTTCATAGCCCCTATGAACATTAAAAAAAAGTTTGATTGCTATAATAGATTCGGAGATATTCAGAGCCGTCTAAATATTTCGGATGGTCGCCATGTTGGATTGTTAAATATATAGGCCATAGAGTCATGTACCATTAAAGGAAAATTATTGCGTAGGTTCATTATTCAAACTTTCACTTCGATCGCATGATTACGACACAAGAAATAAAAACTTAATTTTAAAATTCGCACAGCCGCCATCTTGAGGTTATGTAAACAATTGAACTAAATTAGATACCAGTGCATTACAATATGTATAAACATTTCCTGTGCCAGATTTCATTGCGTTTGGAACATTAAATCGCGAGAAAGGTCTATTTAAAATTTTCAAATTCGCTTGGCCGCCATGTTCGTTTTAAAGTTAACCGGTTCTTGAAAGTCTTATAGATGAACTTCCAGTAGTGCCCTTTAGCTCCGTACAAAATTTCAGGGTGATATCGGGAATAGTTTCGGAGATATTGAATGCTGGTGAAATATTTCGCACTGCCGCCATGTTGGATTGGTGAGACGTAACAAAATTCCAAGGGCACGGTCGGGGTCATCTGGAATAGTGCTATGAACTTACCGAGTTTCATTGATATCGCTCCAGCCGTTTAGAAGTTATTAGGAGGGCACACACACACACACACACACCTCTCACACACACACACACTCACACGCACACACACACGGACAAAAGGAGGTCTCATAAGCCTATTTTTTCAAATTTGAAAATAGGCTAAAATTCGACAGGGTTTCTGTTGAGGAGATATTGGTCTTTTGTTTGTGTTGCACGGCACTGAAGTTATGTCATCTTTATGTAATTCAGAACATAACCAAATAACACTGGTGTCAACCGAAAATTGAACTCCTTTGAACCAATTTTTTTTTTATTTTGGGTTTTAATTTTCCAAAAGTATTTAAATAGTCATCTAATCTCAATACATGACAGAAAAAGGCAATTCTCCTTTTTCTCATGTTGTCTTTATTGAATCATTATAGCTTGCCACGGAGGTTGATTGGTCAACGTGTCGATCTACCAACACCAAGCTTGCAGGTTCGCTCCAGGCCGTGGAGAGTGATTTTTGAAAGGCGGCAAAAATTACGACACCATGTCATACGATGTTGGCATGTCAAAGAACCCATTTGAATTTAGTAGGCCGTGTTTATAATGGCAAACTTAATCTCGGGAGTTTCCGCCAACACAAAGTTCCTCATTTCTTTACTAGAAAGCGTTTTAGTGTTCAAGTAGCATAGATATCTAACCTCCTTGACTTTCATAGTGCTTCAAGGAACAACGAAATTCGACATGCAAACTACCCTCTGGGTGTCAATTAACAAAGCTTGCACCCGGCACCCGAGGCCATACGATATTATTAGTATTATCTCAATAAATGACAGAAAAAGGCAATTCTTATTTTTCTCTCTATGTCTATTATTGAATCATTATACTGTTTGATAAGAAAAAGAGTTATAACTATACCAAAACATTTAAGAGAAAGTAGGCTGCATGTTCTTTACCTAATATCTTGTTTTGTCGGTGAATTCTTAAAACGTAGTGGGAGAGTAGACACACCGAGAGTCTCAAATTGTCGAACGCGCGCTGTGATACATAAATTGGCAGTTGTGTAGACAGTTTGGCCATGTAACAATCGTCCTGTGGGATCTCCAGATCCAGAACAGCACGTGCTCTCAGAGATTTCAGTGGGCTGCACACTGGCAGAAATCGGTGTAGTAAACTGTATCCTCGCTAGCATAGCGGAACACCGACCTATTCTGCCTCTCGTAATGTACATTATCTATACTAGTCTATACTAATATATAAAAGTGAGATGGTGTGCGTGTATTACTCAATCACGCAAGAACCACAGGTCCGATTTACATGGAATTTTACATGGAAGTAACATACAGGCTACGTTTGATTTCGATACGTTGCACTATTTAATGATGGCGACCACTTTAGTGACGTCAAACACCCTTTGGTTTCAAACTTACATATTTCCATTTCAAATTTAAAAAACGCTAAAAAATAGCAAACTTTTGATGGCATATATGAGGTTTAAAATTTAATTTTCTATCCGAAAGGTCCTTAACTTTTTTCGTGTATCTCCACCGGTTACGAGTAAAACCAAAAGGTGTGCTATAAAACACGGTCAACCCCGAGCGGTGTAGTTGGACAAAATGTTCCATCCTCTCTCCCTCCGCGCAGCAACTCCCCTACCCCTGTTTTAACTGTCACCTTCACATTTTAATTGACTTTTGATCCGTAGCGAAGCATGGGTATTTCAGCTAGTTAGCTTATACAAATAGAAGGAAAATCTCTATCAATTCTAATACTACTTAGATTATTTGATTTGCTAAATTTCCTTGATTTTTTTCTGTTTCAGCACAACATGCCTTCAGACAAGATTCAGCAGCACAAGCCGGTAAGTAAATTCTCATCAACAGTAAACTATGTTGATAAGGAGTCGGCACGTATTCCAGCATTCTATAATATCGACACTAATTCAAATACTAAGATAATTATACTATTTTCATGAATGTAGCGCTCATCTGGCATTGTGTTGAAATGTCTTGTTGAATCTCGGACAATCTCTATTACCTAAAGGTGAAACATGAAAACAATCCACAGCGTGATTCTGGTTGCTTAGGCACAGAAATGAAAATAATACGAAAGTGTTGTCATTAAAGAGTAGTTTTCCAACCCATTTCAACGACTATCTCAAACGAGATTAAAAGATATGCTTGAATGCCACAGAAAGACTAAATGTCTCATTATGCTGCCATGTTACTTTTATAACTGTTTCTCGTCTAAAATTACCGGGTCGACTAATATACACTTGATCTTCGTCACTATTCTAATCAGATTGATCCATTAATCAGACTACCGTATTGTACATAGCAAAATAAAAATCCCGTTAACGTTGTTCTCACCAATGATACAGATTAGTGGTCTGAAATTGGCTGCCTGTGCTGAGCCACATTCCTCCACCACATCTAAGAAGGATTGTTGAGAGAGGCTAAGAAGATCAGGGCTTCACCTACTTTACCACTATACCATGAATTTTGCATCCCTCACAACAGCGACTATGGTCTAGGAGGCCAACATGTGTTACTGCAGAAATACTATATGTGGATGGGTTTAATTTAAACCGAAGTTGGAGAAACGAGTGGTCAACTAAAACAGCGGAGACAAGTACCCATTCTCTTGGTCCTACAAAAGAACTGAAAGGTTCTGACCTCCAAAGGAAACCGTGGTGCCGTCTTAACAGATTCAGAACCGGCCATGGCTGCTGTAAATTCTTTCAACACATATGGGGCTGGACCAATTCAGCAATGTGCGACTGTGATTAAGAGGAGCAGACAATGGATCATCTGCTCCGACGCTGCCCTCTGTTCTCGTTCCCTGGGAACCCTGCTGAACATTTTCATGTCACTCCAAATGTCATAACTTGGTTGCAGAATGTGGATAATGTTGTATAATGTAAATTTTGTATATAATTCACCATACGATTAAATAAATAAGTGGTCTAAATACACTCATGCAAACAAATCTAATACGTTGTTGCGAGGTGCAGACAGTACTGTGAAAAGTTGCATTCTGGTGATAATAACAGGGCAGATCACCCAGCAGTTGAACGACGTATTATAGAACCTTCAATAATACGCAGCAAAATACTGAATGAAATCCAACATCTGAAAAACTACGAATCCCCCGGTGTAGACAGTATATCTAGGGATATGATTAAAGAGATGGTACCGGAAGACATTGATGGCCACTCCCCGGTTTTCCAGACCCTTTTATTATTATTAACTTTATTGGCCACATTGGACCACTTGGGTCTTCCATGTTTGATTCTTCACATCTGCCCAGTACTTCTTCATTCCTTCTGATCGCAGCGTTCATAATTCGTCTGAAATCTCTGCAGGCCGTCTGTGCATCATTTCTGATGAAAATGTGTGATTCTTAAGAAGAGTGGTAATTTTATTCTTGTTCTTGTTCTCTGCATTTGTAATTTCGAGTCCAACTGTTTTGAGATCTTCCCAGATTTCTCATCAATAGTTGTCGTAGAATCCTGTTCTCCCCTTGGTCTCGTGCCAGCCATTCAATCTTACCTTCCATGATTAGTCCTTCAAAGTTATCTCCATCTCTTCTCGCAATATGCCCAAGGAATTGTAGTATTTTATGGTTGTCATTAGAAGAAAGCCCCCTAGAAATGTTAAGTTCTTTAACAATGGACATATTAGGCTAGTTCCCTTGTCAATCCATTTTATACGCTTCATTCTGCGGTAGCACCAAAGCTCGAATGCATCAATCTATACTTCTGAAATAATATATAATAATGATGATGATAGGCTACATGTTCTTTACTCGACATCTTGTTTTGTGGGAGAGCAAACACTCTGTGAGCCTCAATTTGTTGGGCGTGCGCAATGATACATAAATTAGCAGTCATGCGGACAGCTTGGCCATTTTACAATCGTCCAGTGTTATCTGTAGATCCAGCACATCAGGTGCTCTCATAGCTTTGCATACTCGACTCCCACATTTACTTCAGGAGCGAGATATCATGGGCATTGGCAAAAATCACAAATAGACGTGGTTGTGAATGAAATTCTACATAGCGGAGCACCGACCTTACCTGCCTTTCGGAATCATATATATTATTTCAGTAGTATAGATCCCTCCTGCGGCGCTCACAAGCGACCAATCGTGACAAATGAGCATTCAAATGAAAGAGTATAGACATAAGCGGTGACGAATTGCACTCTAATTTCATAATATCTATAATTTCTTTATATTCACGATGTCGAAATGTAAATATTATATGTCAGAAAACTGTGTCATAAAGGGGGTCATTATAGCATTACCTTTCATTATGATACAGTTTCTCCAACCAGAGCTCATTCATTGACCAATTAGGTAAGGATAGATTCGCGCATGCGCTCAAAATCCAACATATCGGACATGAATTACAGGATTTGAAAGTTGACAAAGTGTATTGGATCAACCATTGTAGTTACAATCTCACACACAAAGACAAAATCAGCACGAGCCTTTACGGTAACAAGAAAATACTATGAAATAGGGTATGCATGAAATGTAGGAATCTACGTCCTGATGTTTGCAACACACTATTATACCCTAGCCTAAGCCGACATGGAAAGTGTGCACCGTCTGTAATTTTTTTATAAACACGGAATATTGCAAAATAAATAGCACTGTACCTTAATATCAGCATTTCCAATTTCTACACAGGCCATTAACATTCGTAAGATTTCGCCGACAATTTTAGTGAATGCTGTTCTTGACATAAACACACCAGAACGACATGGAGGAAGCAATCGCATGACATTACATCCACGGAAATCATAATCCAGCTCCTTGTTCAGTAAAGGGATTTCTTATGTGAAACTTTTCCGCAATATGTCGTGATTGTTCTATTTGGGATACATTGATTTCCTTGCGTTGACATTCTATACGCAACGAAATTGAAGAATAACTAGTTGATAATACGATACATTTTAATTTCAAAGCGTTTGTAACAGCCGATTTTATGTTATTTGACCAAAATAACAAAATCATCTTACATATACCTGTGCGCTATCTGTTGGTGTTTCAAAGCTTTGAAATTCGTTATTGGGTAGAGGGCAAATGCTGAGCCCACACTATTCCTAAGAAGTAGGAGGCAACTGACAGAATCTCGACGGATATTTACGAATATTTATGTTAGAACATTTAATAAATTTATAATTAACGTCGAACATAAACAGTCGTATGCCACTCGCCTATAATGGTAATGTATTATAGCCATTATAGGCTCGTTGCATAATGTACTATTAAGAGCGTTAAAATCCCTCAGTATGCCTTCCTTCGGAGGGGAAGTAAACCCGGCGGTCCCATGTCATAGATTTATGGCATGTTAAAGAACCTTCCACTAATTGCCCTGTGTGAAGCTAAATTGGATAGGTTAAGAATGTAAACAACGCTCTTAGGTTTCTAAGTTCGTTGCCAAGAGCCGACTGCGGAGGCGTCTAGTAGCTGAGTTCTGAACTTGGCATAGTAGTCATTGACGGTGGCGCTTGGCGGCAAAAATTGGAACTATTTGAAAAATTCCAAGTTGCAGTACTTAAATTAAAAAACAGATAACACACACTAACAGTCATCACAATTAACATCGGTTATCAGACAGATTCTACACACATTCAAAGTACACGGGGCTACATGACCGCGTTGTCGCAGCCCCTAAACATAAGAACCAACCAACCAAAATATGTCTTAAAAATGTACGAAGTTTGTGATTTGAAGATACTGTTGCTGTAGGAAAATACGCTCCATAATTTCAGTCCACTTCACATTTTGGCTGCTGTGACGCCTGTTTCATGTATTTTAACATTCTGAGGTATATCTTTTATCATCTTGCATGGATTCCAGAAACAGTAAATTAAAGGAATGAGTACTCAAATCGTATAATTTCATAAATATCGAATAACCGGTGAGTGTTATGATGATCAAATTTTCAGTGATTGCCTTCATAAGTTAGGGAACGTAGAACCTGGAATTCGAACTGAAATGTAAATAGTGTTTTATAACCATTTGGTTGAAATGAAATCATAACAACCTTCCTCATTAAGTCTCTCTTTATAAACCTATTGGGGAAAGTGTGGTTTATGAAAATACGAGATTTCTCACTCGGGTCCGTTAGTATTCATTATTAGCCTAAAATGAAATAGAAAGAAAATCACTATATATTCTAATACTGTTGTTGTTTGAGTCTTCAGTCTTTTGACTGGTTTGAATCAGCTCTCCATGCTTCCCTGTCCTGAGCTAATCGTTTCATCTCTACATAGCTACAACACCCTACATCCGAGGCAATGTGTTTAAAATATTCTAACCTTGGTCTACCCCTACAGTTCTTGTCCTCAATCCTTCCTTGCATAACTAAGCTTGCTATTCCTGGGTGTCTTAGTATGTGTCCTAGCAACCTATCTCTTCTCCTCATTAGCAGTCGCCAGAAACATCTCTCCTCACCCACTCGTCTTAATACCTCTTCATTTGTTACCCTATCTAGCCATCTGATCTTCATCATTCTCCTGTAACACCACATTTCAAACACTTCAATTCTCCTCTTCTCTGCTGTACCAATAGTCCGAGTTTCACTGCCATATAGTGCCAAGCTTCAGACTAAGGCTTTCAAAAATGACTTACTAATACCTAAATCTATATTCGATGTCAACGGATTCCTTTTCTGTAGAAATGCATTCCTTGCCTGAGCCAACCTACTTTTCATATCCTCTTTGCTTCGTCCACCACTGGTTGTTTTGCTTCTTAAGTAACAGAAGTCTCCAACTTTGATTATTTGATTTGCTAAATTCCCTTGCGTTATTTCTATTTCAGCAATGGCCTTCC
The DNA here is from genome assembly GCA_946902985.2 of Meconema thalassinum. Classification (NCBI taxonomy): domain Eukaryota; kingdom Metazoa; phylum Arthropoda; class Insecta; order Orthoptera; family Tettigoniidae; genus Meconema; species Meconema thalassinum. The sequence continues at coordinate 183,989,237 of OX336395.1, forward strand.
GACAAGATGCAGCAGCACAGGGTAAGAACAGTACTAGACATGTAAATTCTTATCAACAGTAAAATATGTTCAAGAGTCGACATGTGTCCCAGCATTCTACTATATCGATCCTAATTAAAACACCAAAATAATTATAATAATTTCAGGAATGTAGCGCTCAACTTGCGTTGTGTTGAAAAGTCTTGTTGTATCTCGGACAATCTTTATTAATAATTAAAAGTGAAATATTCCGCAACGTGTTTTCGGTTTCTTAAGCATTTGTCTGGGTACGAAGAGCAAGAGAACAAAAAACAAGTAGTTCCGTGAAGAACTATACAGCCTATTTTCATATATCCTACTTATGTTAATTGCCACTATCAACATACACAATTTCAGTTTGATTGCTGTAATAGATTCGTCGATATTGAGAACCGACTAAATATTTCGGATGGTCGCCATGTTGAATTTTATATATGTAGGTCCTAGAGTTATGTACTGTTACATGCAGATTATTGTGAACGTGTAGTATTCAAACTTCAATCGCATATTTAGGACACAAGAAGTAACAAGGAGATTTTAACATTTTTCACAGCTGCCATCTTGAGGTTATGGAAACAATTGAAATAAATTAGATGCCAGTGGATTAACATTCGTATAAGGATTTACTGTACCAAGTTTCACTGCACGCGGATGGTTAAATTGCGAGAAACGTCCATGTGAATGTTTATAATTCGCGTCGCCGCCATGTTGGATTGGTGATCGCCAGGTTATTTAAAGTCCTATTAGTGAACTTAAGTTCATAGGCCCTATGGACATTAAAAATGCAGTTTGATTGCTAAAATGGATTCGTAGATATTCAGTATCGTCTTAATATTTCGGATGGTCGCCATGTTGGATTGTTAAATGTATAGGCCATAGAGTCATGTACCATTAAAGGAAAATTATTGCGTAGGTTCATTATTCCAACTTTCACTTCGATCGCATGACTACATCACAAGAAATAAAAACTTAATTTTAAAATTCGCACTGCCGCCATCTTGAGGTTATGTAAACAATTGAACTAAATTAGATACCAGTGGATTACAATGTGTATAAATATTTACTGTACCAGGTTTCAGTGCGCTTGGAACATTAAATCGCGAGAAAGGTCTATTTAAAATTTAAAAAATTCGCTTGGCCGCCATGTTCGTTTTGTAGTTAACCGGTTTTTGAAAGTCTTATAGATGGACTTCCAGTAGTGCCCTTTATCTCCGTACAAAATTTTAGGGAGATACGGCTAATAGTTTCAGAGATATAGAATGCCGGTGAAATATTTCGCACATCCGCCATCTTGTGATTATGTAAACAATTGAACGAAGTTAGATGTCTGTGCATTAAAATGTATATAATCATATACTGTACCATGTTTCATTGCGTTTGGTTGGCCAAATCGCGAGAAACGTCTATTTAAAAGTCGCAAATTCGCTTGGCCGCCATGTTGGTTTTGAAGTTACCAGGTTTTCAAAGGTCACATAAGTGAACTTATAGTAGTTCCCTCTATCACCATAGAAAATGTCAGGGTAATATCGGTAATAGTTTCGGAGATATTGAATGCTGGTGAAATATTTCGCACAGCCACCATGTTGGATTAGTGAGTCGTAACAAAATTTGAAGGGCACGGTCGAGGTCGCCCGGAGTAGTGCTATGAAATTTCCGAGTTTCATTGAAATCGCTCCTGCCGTTTAGATTTTATTAGGGACACACACACACAAGAATCACGCACACACACACGCGCACACACACACGGACAAAAGGTGATCTCATAAGCCTATTTTTTCAAAATTGAAAACAGGCTAATAACAAAAGAAACATTTCTTGCAAATAGTGTTGTTATTAAAGAGTGTTTTATCCAATCCCTTTCAACAACTATTAAAACAGACAAAAAAATATGCTTTCCACACTAATAATAATAAAAATAATAGTAATATCGTATGGCCTCGGTGCCGGGTGCAAGCTTTGTTATTTTACACCCAGAAGAAAGCTTGCAAGTCGAATTATAGTGTTCCTTGGAACGCTATGAAAGTCAAGGAGGTTAGATATCTAAGCTTATTGACACTATAGCGCTTTCTAGTTGAGAATGGAGGAACTTTGTGTTGGCGGAAAATCCCGATATTAATTTTGCCATTATGAACACGGACTACAGAATTCAAATGGGTTATTTAACATGCCAACAACGTATGGCATGCGTGTCGTGATTTTTGTCGCCTTTCAAAATTCTTTTACCACGGCCAGGACCGAACCTGCAAGCTGGAGGTTGGTAGTCCGACACGATAACCACTCACCCACCGAGGCAAGCTGCTTTGCCACTGAAAGACTACGTAGTAAAAATCTCATTATACTGTCATGTTACTTCAATTTTATTATAACCTGTATTTCTTCTAAAATTACTAGCTCGACGAATGTACACTTTATCTTCGTCTCTATTCTAACCAGATTGATCCATTTTCAAGATTAGTTAGTTATTGAGGTTTTAAGAGGCGGAACTACGAGGTAAGCTGCTCTGAATTTCCCAGATTACTGTATCTCAATTGTACATGTCAAAATGAAAATTCCGTTCACGGTGGTTGGTTGGATCCTCAGTTTAGGGGCTGCGACAACGCGGTCATGTAGCCCCGTGTACTTTGGGTGTGTGTAGAATCTGTCTGAAAACCGGTGTTAATTGTGATGACTCTATTAGTGTGTGTTATCTGCTTTAAATTCAAGTAAGGACTGCAGACTTTGAATTTTTCAAATAATTCCTACTTTTGCCGCCAAACGCCACCGTCAACGACTACTAGTTCAAACTTAGCTACTAAACGCCACCACAGTCGGCTCCTGGCAACGAACGTAAGAACCTAAGGGCGTTGTTTGCATTCTTAACCTATATGTAATTTAGCTTCACACAGGTGAAATTAGTGGAAGGTTCTTTAACGTGCCATAAATCTATGACATGAGACCACCGGCTTTACTACCCCTCCGAAGGAAGACATACTGAGGGATTTTTAACGCTCCTAAAAATCCGATGACTTCGGCCGGGTTTGAACCCGCGATCTTGAGTATAGAAGCTCAGCAAGCTACCAACTACGCCACCGAAGCCGCTAATTCCGTTCACGTTGTTCTCGCCGATGATACGGATTAAGCTGCGGTGTCCTCCAGTAGCGGTACCGCCTTCTAGCGGCCGTATAGTGACGATGAATGATGTCATGAAAACGTTCCGCATAAAAACAAAGGCGATTGGTTTTCGAGGAAGCGTTGACTACCACCGTCACATAAAATTCCGGTGGCGTCATTCGTATGACGGTGGTGAGTGCGGTAACAAACAGTTCGTCAACGTTTTTGTACGGTGTACGCTGTGCGAATTACATACAATGATGATAAGATGATATGAGTCATCCAGTTGCAAAACTCGTTTAATCCACTTGTGAATAAGGATCATGTCGTAATAGTACATTATGCAACGAGCCTATAATGGCTATAATTAAGACACGAGTATTTTTTATAAAACGAGCGTATGCGAGTTTTATAATTTCCATACGAGTGTCTTAATTACCATTATAGGCGAGTTGCATACGACTGTTTATGTTCGACGATAATTATAATTTTATTATATGTTTTAACATAAATATTCATATATATCTGTTGAGAGTCAGCCACAAGAATTTTGTTATCGGAGAGCGAGCGCGAGACATCTCTCTGTCTTTCAAGATCTTTGACGCATGCGCTCTGTGTCCTTGCAATGACATATGCAAGCCATATGTTTACATCTGCCGTCCCTCAGTAATATTGTCACCGGAGTCGTTTGAATGCGCTGTGTAGAAATTAGTGTTGGTGATTTTAAGGTACAGTGCTATTTCTTGTTTCATATTCGCCAGTTTATTTACGCGAACATATGGACGGTGCGTATTCCATGTCGATAATTTATTATAGTTCGATGTTGTGTTTATGTCCGACATGTTGGATTTTGAGCGCATGCTCGAAGGTATCGTTACCTAATTGGTCAATGAACGAGCTCTGATTGGCTGGAGAAACTGTATCATAATGAAAATAAGTGTTATAATGACCATCATTATGACACCGTTTTCTGACACATAATAGTGAGGGTCGAACATAATAGTATATTATGCAACGAGCCTATAATGGCAATAATTAAGACTCGAGTATGTTTATAAAACGAGCGTATGCGAGTTTTATAATTTTCATACGAGTGTCTTAATTACCATTATAGGCGAGTTGCATACGACTGTTTATGTTCGACGATAATTATTATAACTATTTTATGTTCGAACATAAATATTCATAAATATCTGTCGAAATTTCGCCAGTTTTATGTACTGAACAAAGCGCATGAGACGCAGAGAATGCCTTGTATTTGGCCATGGCTTCCTCGATTACCCTACAATGACACTAGGCCAGGCAGTGAATTTTAAATTAGAAGGTCGTAGAACTCAGCGCATCTAATTATCTAATTGGTCAAACAACTGTTTCTTGAGCTCTGATTGGTGGGAGAAACTGTTTCATAATGAATAATAATGTTATAATGTGCCTCATTACAGTACAGTTTTCTGACATATAATAGTCAGGGTCGAACATAAAATTATTTATTTAATTAGTTTATTTTATTTTATTTTATTTTTTTATCTTTTGTTTGTTTTATTTTGATTTTGCTTTGTTTTATTTTATTTCGTTTTATTTTGTTTTAAATTGTTTTATTTAATTTTTTGTTTATTTTATTTTATTTTATTTTATTTTATTTATTTTGTTTCATTTCATTTTGTTTTGTTTATTTTGTTTTATTTTATTTTGTATTGTTTTATTTTGATTTTCCAGAAAACAGACATAAAACCAAAAACAAGAAAACACGAAGCAAAAAGAAAAAACCAAAAGCAAAAGCAAAAGTAGAAAACAAAAAACTAGAAACACAAAGCAAAAAGCAAAATTCCAAAAAAAGAGAAAGCAGAAAAGCAACTCAAAACCAAAACCAGGAAAGAAAAGCAAAAAGTAAAATTCAAAAGCAAAAGCACAAAGCAAGCACAAAACCAAAAACACAAAGCAAACAGAAGAAAGTAGAAAACGTTTCTCATGAAAATGATTCTTATTCACAAGTGGATTAAACGAGTATTGCAACTGGACGACTCATATATTGGAGTATGGAAGAAGAGGAAACATTAATAAATTTCGTAAAGAATCATGATGCATTTAATGTGAAGATAACCTTAACAAGTAGTTCCGTGAAGAACTATACCGCCTATTTTCATATATCCTACTTATGTTAACTGCCACTATCAACATACAAAATTTCAGTTTGATTGCTGTAATAGATTCGTAGATATTGAGAACCGACTAAATATTTAGGATGGTCGCCATGTTGGATATTATATTATGTAGGTCCTAGAGTTATGTACTGTTACATGAAGATTATTGTGTACGTGTAGCATTCAAACATCAATCGCATGATTAGGACACAAGAAGTAACAAGGAGATTTTAAAACTTCGCACAGCTGCCATCTTGTGGGTATGGAAACAATTGAAACAAATTACTTGCCAGTGGAATAACATTCGTATAAGGACTTACTGTACCAGGTTTCATTGCACTCCGATGGTTAAATTGCGAGAAAAATCCATGTGAATATTTATACTTCGCGTCGCCGCCTTTTTGAATTTGTGATCACCAGGTTATTTCAAGTCCTATAGGTGAACTTAAGTTCATACCCCTATGAACATAAAAAAATTCAGTTTGATTGCTATAATAGATTCGTAGATATTCAGAGCCGTATAAATATTTCGGATGGTCGCCATGTTGGATTGTTAAATGTATAGGCCATAGAGTCATGTACCATTAATGGAAAATTATTGCGTTGGTTCATTATTCAAACATTCACTTCGGTCGCATGATTACGACACCGGTAATAAAAACTTAATTTTAAAATTCGCACAGCCGCTATCTTGAGATTATGTAAACAATTGAACTAAATTAGATACCAGTGCATTCAATGTTTATAAACATTTGCTGTACCAGATTTCATTGCGTTTGGAACATTAAATCGCGAGAAAGGTCTATTTAAAATTTTCAAATTCGCTTGGCCGCCATCTTCGTTTTGTAGTTAACCGGTTTTTGAAAGTCTTATAGATGAACTTCCAGCAGTGCCTTTTATCTCCGTACAAAATTTCAGGATGATACCGCTGATAGTTTCAGAGATATAGAATGCCGGTTAGATATTTCGCACATCCGCCATCTTGTGGTTATGTAAACAATTGAACAAAGTAAGGTGTCGGTGCATTACAATGTGTATAAACATATACTGTACAAGTTTTATTGCGTTTGGTTGGTTAAATCGCGAGAAACGTCTATTTAAATGTCGCAAATTCGCGTGGCCGCCATGTTGGTTTTGTAGTTTCCCGTCTTTCAAAAGTCACATAGGGGAACTTCAAGTGGTTCCCTTTATCACCGTAATAAATCCCTGGGTGATATCGGTAATAGTTTCGGAGATATTGAATGCTGGTGAAATATATCGCACAGCCGCCAATTTAGATTGGTGAGACGTAACAACATTTGAAGGGCACGGTCGAGGTCACCCGGAATAGTGCTATGAACTTACCGAGTTTCACTGAAATCGCTCCAGTCGTTTAGAAGTTATTAGGGGAAAACACAGCATTCACACACACACACGCACACACACGAACAAAAGGTGATCTCATAAGCTTTTTTTTTTTTTTTTTTTTTTTTTTTTTTTCAAAATTGAAAACAGGACAGGGTTTCTGTTGAGGAGATATTGGTCTTTTGTTTGTGTTGCACGGCACTGAAGTTATGTCATCTTTATGTAATTCGGAACTTAACCAAATAACACGGATGGAAACCGAAAATTAAACTCCTTTGAACCAATTATTTTTGGTTGTAATTTTCCAAAAGTAGTTAAATAGTCATGTACTGGTAATGTAATAAATGACAGAGAAAAAGACAATTCTCCTTTTTCTCATTATGTCTATTATTGAATCATTGCTTGCCACGGTGGGTGAGTGGTTAACGTGTCGGTCTACTAACCCCCAAGCTTGCAGGTTCGCTCCTGGCCGTGGTAAGTGAGGCGGCAAATATTACGACACCATGTCATATGATGTTGGCATGTCAAAAAACCCATTTGAATTCAGTTGGGCGTGTTCATAATGGCAACATTAATCTCGGGAGTTTCCGCCAACACAAAGTTCCTCCTTTCTCCACTAGAAAGCGCTATAGTGTTCAAGGAGCTTAGATATCTAACCTCCTTGATTTCCATAGTGCTTCTAGGAACAACGAAATTCGACATGCGAACTACCCTCTGGGTGTCAATTAACAAAGCTTGCACCCGGCACCGAGGCCATACGATATTATTAGTATTATCCCAATAAATGACAGAAAAAGGCAATTCTTATTTTCTTCATTATGTCTATTATTGAATCATTTTACTGTTTGATAAGAAAAAGAGTTATAACTATACCAAAACATTTAAGAGAAAGTAGGCTGCATGTTCTATACCTAATATCTTGTTTTGTCGGTGAGTTCTTAAAACGTAGTGGGAGAGTAGACTCACCGAGAGTCTCAAATTGTCGAACGCGCGCTGTGATACATAAATTGGCAGTTGTGTAGACAGTTTGGCCATGTAACAATCGTCCTGTGGGATCTCCAGATCCAGAACAGCACGTGCTCTCAGAGATTTCAGTGGGCTGCACACTGGCAGAAATCGGTGCAGTAAACTGTATCCTCGCTAGCATAGCAGAAAACCGACTTTTTCTGCCTCTCGTAATGTACATTATCTATACTAGTCTATACTAATATATAAAAGTGAGATGGTGTGTGTCTGTGTATTACTCAATCACGCAAGAACCACAGGTCCGATTTACATGAAATTTTACATGGAAATAACATATAGGCTACGTTTGATTTCGATACGTTGCACTATTTAAAGATGGCGACCATTTTAGTGACTTCACAACACCCTTTGGTTCCAAACTTTCATATTTCCATTTCAAATTTTAAAAAAGCTAAGAAATGGCAAACTTTTGATGGCATATATGAGGTTTAAAATTTAATTTTATATCCGAAAGGTCCTTATCTTTTTTCGTGTATCTCCACCGGTTACCAGTAAAACCAAAAGGTGTGTTATAAAACACGGTCAACGCCGAGCGGTGTAGTTGGACAAAATGTTCCATCCTCTCTCCCTCCGCGCAGCAACTCCCCTACTCCTGTTTTAACTGTCACCTTCACATTTTAATTTACTTATGACCCGTAGCGAAGCATGGGTATTTCAGCTAGTTGACTTATAAAAATAGAAGGAAAATCTTTATCAATTCTAATACTACTTAGATTATTTGATTTGCTAAATTTCCTTGATTTTTTCTGTTTCAGCACAACATGCCTTCAGACAAGATTCAGCAGCACAAGCCGGTAAGTAAATTCTCATCAACAGTAAACTATGTTGATAAGGAGTAGGCACGTGTTCCAGCATTCTACAATATCGACACTAATTCAAATACCAAGATAATTGTACTATTTTTATGAATTTAGCCCCCAACTTGCATTGTGTTGAAATGTCTTGTTGAAACTCGGACAATCTCTATTACCTAAAGGGAGTGCTTGAGCCTTACAGTAGTCGCATATGATGTGTAACATCTGACTTAGAAGAAACCTCACGTGAAATTGCTGATACACCGGTATTTTATAATATTATTGGCACATATATTAATCATACTAATATATAAAAATGAGATGGTGTGTGTCTGTCTTTCTGTCTGTCTGTCTGTCTGTCTGTCTGTTACTCAATAACGCAAGAACCACTGGTCCGATTTAAATGAAATTTTGCATGGATGTAGCTGATTACCAAGTTTACATATAGGATACTTTTAATTTAGATATCTTGCACTATTAAAATATGGCGACCATTTTAGACGTCACTACACCCTTTGGTTTCAAAATTTCATTATTCCATATCAAATAAAAAGAGAACGCTAAGAAATAGAAAACTTTTGATGGCACGTAAGAGCTTCAGAATTTAATTTCCTATCCGAAAGGTCCTTATCACTTTTCGTGTATCTCCAACGGTTAGCGAGTAAAACCCACATATGTGACGTCACTACACCCTTTGGTTTCAAAATTTCATAGTTCCATTTCAAATAAAAAGAGAACGCTAAGAAATAGCAAACTTTTGATGCATACACGAGATTTAACATTTAATTTTCTATCCAAAAGGTCCTTATCACTTCTCGTGTATCTCCAACGGTTAGCGAATAAAACCTAAATTTGTGCAATAAAACACGGTCAACACCGAGCGGTGCAGTATATCTCTACGTACCGTACATAAAAAGTAAAGTTTGTATGTTTTTTTTCGCAATTTCTACGGAAATTTGAGTTATTTACGCGTTTCAGACTGTTTTATTATGGATGCGCGCGAAAATAATTTTTTGGTCTGACTGTCGGTTTGTTTGTTTGTCTGTAGACAATTTTGTTCCCTTATAACTCGAGAACGACTGGGTGTATCATCGTAAAATTTGGCACAGATATCCATCCGAGGCACGACACTAATCATTGATGTAACCCTTCTCCGTACCTCTCATAAAAGAGGGCCTACCCCCTTAAAATACATGCAGAAATAGGAGTAGAAGGACGAGACAAAGATCATTTTCAGCCCCTCAATGTGAGGGGCAAAACTCGGGGGCCCCAAAGGGTCCCCGAAATCCACATTTTAAGGCCCTAAAACCAACCATTTTTGAAATATTCCTAGAAAACTAATTTTATTTAATAAACTAATGAACGAATACAAGCCGGTAACCATGGCAACAGATTCTCAGAGGTCCATCTATTGCTGTAAGACGCAATGCAATTCCATTAATTACATTGGTGTGAAAGTTTGCAAACGGCTAGAAGGTTATCACGGAACCAAATTGAGCTGTAAAATTCATCAATACGTATAATGCGCTTAAGGGGGTCAAGGGGTACACTAGAATTTTTTCACGCGATTTACACATGCTGGTGTGGTACGGCAGGTCTATTATATTCCTATCCCTGTATTATATTATTATTATTATTATTGTTAGTATTATATTACGGCGTACAACGAGGAGACAAAGCCCCTCGGTGCCAGAAACAAAACTTGGGGGCCTCGAAAACTACATTATAAGGCTCTAAAACCAACAGTATCTGAAATATTCCCAGAAAACTAATTTAATTTAATATAACAAACTAATGAAGGAATGGAAATCGGTAACCATGACAACATTATCTCAAGTGGTGGCATCTAACTTTCCATCTATTTCTGTAAGAAGCAATATCACTCCATTTATACCTTGCCACGGTTGGTGAGTGGATAGCGTGTCGGTCTACTAACCCCAAGATTGCAGGTTCACTCCTGGCCGTGGTACAGGCCGGACGTTTGTTTTAGACGAGTGAAAAATCTTAATGGAAGCCTGGAGGCGAGTTACTACAGTACCTGTGTTGTTATCAGCTGCCCCAAGCGTTCCGATGATTGATAAAGCTGTTTCACACTATTGCTGAAGTATAGTCACTGGCAAATATAATGACGTTCTGTTCGTAACTACTTAACGTGTACTTCCGTGTCACACAATACTTCGACGTGGACTGTACTGTCTGCTCACGTCTGGAATTCCATTACATCAGATCCGTGGTGACAAATGTGAAGTGATAGGGTGAGAGAGTGACTGTGTACAGGCTCACTCGCAGGCTTCAAGGTCAAGGGCAATCGTCTAAAACAAACGTCCGGCCTGTACGTGATTTTTGAAAGGCGGCAAAAATACGACTCGCATGTCATACGATGTTGGCATGTCAAAGAACCCATTTGAATTCAGTAGGCCGTGTTCATAATGGCAAAATTAGCCTCAGGAGTTTCCGCCAACACAAAGTTCCTCATTTCTCTACTAGAAAGCGCTATAGTGTTCAAGGAGCTTAGATATCTACCCTCCTGACTTTCATAGTGATTCAAGGAACAACGAAATTTCGACATGCAAGCTACCCTCTGGGTGTCAAATTACGAAGCTTGCACCCGGCATCCGAGGCCATACGATATTATATTATTAGGCTACTCCATTTATTACATTTCTGTGAAAGTTTGCAAATGGCTATAAGGTTATCACGGAGCCAATGTAGACTGTATAATTCGTCAATGTAATTAATGGGGTCAAGGGGTAACCTAGAATTTTTTCATGTAATTTCACGTGCGACATATAGTACCGAAAATCTATTATATCTACAAACAGAAACATTATTTTCAAAAATTCCTGAATTGAATCAGCATTTTTTGCGGCTTTTAGGAATTTGGGCTATTTGAGGCTAAAGAACCTGAATTTTCTTGCCCCGCAAGCCTTTATAATTTATGAAAGAGTTCTTCCTGTGTATGGGGACCTAACACAACGTAGAGGGCCATTTTTTATGTGAGATGTATTGCGTTTCGTCTACAAGGCTATCAAATCTATTTCACGTCAGGAAGTACACGTTAGGTGAATTTAGTTTGAGAGCACATTTTAACTAATCTTTTTTTTTTTTTTTTTTTTGTCGACATACGGGTTCATCGTAAGGCTGATTTTGTTTGATACTGTATGGTAGATATACCCATATTTGGATATCTGGGTGATATGTTGTAGACAATAGAATTGTCTGTCTGTCTTTCTGTGTATCTTTATGTACGCCTATAAATCGTCTTCGGTTGCTTGGTGCATCGTAAAATTAGGTATGGTAAACATGAGTCAATACACCAATCCTTTATAAAACTCCTCACCGTACTTTTCATGCAGTAGAAGGGTGGATATAGGGAAAAACTTCTCAAAATACATGCTAAAATAGGCGAAATATAAAAATTATTCTAGAAGGACGATCAAAGCTTATGTTGCTTCTCATTGTGAGACATAAAATTCGCGAGTCTATAAGGGGTCTCCGAAAACCACAAATAAGGCCCTTAAATTATCAGTGTGTGTGATATTCCCAGAAAACTAACTTCGTTCTGATAATAATAATAATAATATCGTATGGCCTCGGGTGCCTGGTGCAAGCTTTGTTAATTGACACCCAGAGGGTAGCTTGCATGTCGAATTTCGTCGTTCCTTTGAACGCTATGAAAGTCAAGGAGGTTAGATATCCAAACTCCTTGACACTACAGCGCTTTCAAGTAGAGAATGGAGGAACTTTGTGTTGGCGGAAAATCCCGAGATTAATTTTGCCATTGAACACGGCCTACTGAATTCAAATGGGTTCTTTAACATGCCAACAACGTATGACATGAGTGTCGTGATTTTTGTCGCCTTCGTTCTGATAAACTTATAAAGGAATGACAAACCGCTAACCATTGCAACAGTAGCTCAATTGATAATGTCTGGTGTTAATATATAACACCGTTCGAAGAACGGGTACTTCTGCTAGTCTATATTAAAAGGGAGTGTTTAACAGATATTGTAGTTTATATTACGGACCTCATTTTATTAGATGATTTGTAGCTTCCACCATCACTAGGCTAAATAAAGAATACGATATGGATCTACTAGATTAATAGACACGACACCGTTCATAACCTTAAATTCCTTCTAAATAGGCCAACTTGCGCGTAAATGCAATGTGCACAGCAGTAGATCATGAAAGGCTTGCCCAGGTCCCGGACCTCCTGATTCACAGACCAACACGTAATTCCATATGGATTCTCTTAAAATTAGTCATATTGATATGATTAGCAGCGGAGTATCAAGACGGCAGTGCGAGAACAATCATCAAGGCAGTACGAGAGTAACAAAATCAAGTAGGCAGCGAAAAAAAAAGAGAGCCTTCGATTTGTTATGTATTATTAGTGTGTAAATAAAAAAGATTTTTGTGTGTTGATGAATGTCCAGGGGGGATACGATCCAGCTGGCAGTGCGTCTTACACACTTCCGTCCGATCCACTTCTGTCTCATTTTTCAAAATCACTCCCACAAAAATATCCAGCAACCGAGTGGAAAGATGTTACACATCAAAAAGACTTTTGTGTGTTGAATGTCCAGGAGGGATACGATCCAGCTGGCAGTGCGACTTACACACTTCCGTCCGATCCATTTCCGTCTCATTTTTCAAAATCACTCCCACAAAAACATCCAGCAACCGAGTGGAAAGATGTTACACATCAAAAAGACTTTTGTGTGTTGAATGTCCAGGAGGGATACGATCCAGCTGGCAGTGCGACTTACACACTTCCGTCCGATCCACTTCCGTCTCATTTTTCAAAATCACTCCCACAAAAATATCCAGCAACCGAGTGGAAAGATGTTACACATCAAAAAAGAGGTTCCGGTACTGTGGGCTACCGGGGGGGGGGGGGGGGGGGGGCTTTATGACATATTGAAATATAGAGTTCTAAAAACGATATATTTACGCTTTATGAACACCTTTAAAAATTAATCCGTGGACAAAATATCAATCTAATTCCTTGTGTTCCTCCTTTTCAGCAATGGCCTTCCGACAGGATGCTGCACAAACCGGTAAGTACAGTATTAGACATGTACATGCTTATCAACATTTAAATAAGTTGACAAGAAGTCGGCACGTGTCCAGCATTTTACAATACAGATTTCAAATTCAAATACCAAAATATTAAGCTATTTTAATGAATGTAGCGCTCAACTTGCATTGTTTTAAAAAGTCTTGTTGAATCTCGGACAATCTCTATTACAGGGGCAGATGACCTCGTAGTTCCTCCCCTTAAAACAACAATAACTAACTAACTAATCCCTATTACCTAAAGGTGAAGCATATTTGAAAATAATCCATCACATGTTTTTGGTTGCTTATTAATTCTTTCATTCATTCATTTATTTGCAATTGGGGGTGTGTCCCCCGATGGCAAATTGGATATACATAACAAATAAATAATTATAAATAAATATTCAATAACAATTAAACTGGAGTATTTACACAAATAGTCAGTCTTTTCTTAAACACACCAATATGTTTGGGGAAAGGCTCTAAGACTGAGGCAGGTAGAGAGTTCCAGTAATTATCAATGGCACGATTTACAAAAGAATATTTACCATAATTTGTTCGCTGTGGTCGGCCCTTAAGTTTGAAAGGATGATCGCTCCTACCTATGTAAGCGGGCTTTCCCATGCATTTGACTGTGTAAGGTCAGTAAGAGAACAGAAAATAACACAAGGGAAACTACATTTCTTTCGATCCTTCTCATCGACTGCTACAAAAAAAAAGCCAAAAAGATATGCTTGAATGCCACTGAAAAATTTCGCAGTATCTAACTATTCTTCCATGTTACTTCTATTTAATTATAGCTTCTAGAATTACTATGCCGACTAATATACACTTGATCTTCGTCACTATTTTAATCAGATTGATCTATTTCTCAGATTACCGTATCACAATTTTACATGGCAAAGTGAAAATCTCGTTCACGTTGTTCTCACCAATGATCCGGATTAGTGGTCTAAATACCCTCATGGACACAAACATAATAATATGAGTCTAATTTAATACTTACTTACTTACTGCTTGGAGGTACAGCCCATATAGGGCCTTGGTCTCCTGAACAATCTTCACCCACTCCTCTCGGATCACGGCCTTGATTCTTCATCTTTTTACTCCCATTCACCTCTACGTCATCCAACCATCTTATCCTTGGTCTACCCCTCATACGACACCCTCCAGGTTTATCTTCAAAGACTTTCTTTGCCATTCGGTTCTCCGTCATTCTTTCAACATGCTCTAGCCATCTCAGTCTATTGCTTTTTATTTCGGCGACTAAATCTGGATTTCCATCTAGTTCTCTGATTCGCCAAAATCCACTATCATTCACTGGCCCATTTATTTTCCTACGTATCTTTTTTCCCATCTTCGTAATAACTCTTCATCCCCTTGCGTCATAGTCCATGCCTCTGAACCATAGGTCACCACCGGTCTCACTACCGTGCGATAGATAATTAATCTGTCGACCAAAATATTATGTGTACTCGAGTTTGAAGGTTGTTTGTGAAGTAACCAATAGACCTACATCAAATCCAATAACATCATCATTTTCGTCGTTCTATTGTACGTTAGTTCATGTAGGTTTGGAATTTTTAATTTATATTTCAATATTTTTTATCCCAGTTGGAACACAAAAAGTGCCCGTTTTTAAGCGTGTTTCAACCATGCGTCACATTTAAGAATTATTATCTCACAAACCCGTCAACAGATTGAATCCAAATTTTAACACAATATACATTGGAATGTCGTATAACTATTTTATTTATTTTAAAATTTTGTGTGTCCACGAAACAAAGTTGTTATCATTTTTGTAAGGTAACTTTTTCTCGGCTCGGGGTGGTTTGAAAATGTAGTTCTTGGTCGCGTTGTAATTCTTATACATCAAAAAAGTATGCTGTATGATTGTGAAATACGTAAATTAATTCACTTATTTTATATCGGTTTGTATTTTATGGGGAATTAAGACATGGTTCACAAGTTAGCCGCTCCGGTGAAAGCTGTACTCTTACATCTTTTTTTTCTCAACTGACGTCCTATTATTATTCGTTGATTTCAGAACCGCAGAAATCAAAGCTTTGCTATAACCGTTGCTCTCAAAGGTGGTTCTCAAGGTATTAATTTCTTCTTGTAAAGAAGACACTTCACAAATCCTCCTAGCCCTGGTAGTTAGAGGTGTAAGAATACCATGTTTTTGGGCAGGGTGATGGTGAGAAATTGCGTTGAGATATCTATTGGTGTGTGTTGGCTTACGAGAAACGCTGTGTCCAAAAGATCCATCCTCTTTCTTGGTGACGATAACATCTAAAACAGGTATTTTGCCGTCAGATTCTTTCTCCATGGGGAAACAAATAGAAGGGTGCTGGAGATTAAGGCGATCCAGGAAATAGCTAAGATTTTCCTCACCTTCCGTCCAAACAACGACCGTATCATCCACATAACGCCACCAGATCTTCGGTTTGAAAGGAGCCGACGACAAAGCTTTCTCTTGAAAGTTCTCCATGAAGAAATTAGCCACAACTGGAGAGAGAGGACTACCCATGGCCACACCATCAGTCTGCTCATAAAAATTCCCACTTCATTGAAAGTAGGAGGAGGTCATGCAGTGATTTAAAAAAAGTCTTTTGATGTCTTCAGTAAAAAATCCATTAATGAGAGACATATCAACATCAATAGGCACTCTCGTAAACAGAGACACCACGAGACTCACTAAGATATCACCCGGCTGAAGTGTTATAGCTTTCAACTTTTCAACGAAGTGTGTGGAATCCTTAATGTACGAAGGCGTGTTACCCAGAAGTGGCTGAAGTAATAGATTATCTACGCAAAACTCTATCATTCTGACTCCATTGCGATTCTTAACTGCTTCTGCTGCATATTTGCCAACACATCCATATCCTTCCTCAAACTCATCACCTATCCGTGCATTCCAATCTCCCATGACAACGACATGTTTATTCCCATCCTGAGCTCTGTTAATAATTATTGTCTGCAAGGCTTGGTAGAAGTCATCTTTCTCTGCTTCACCTCTGTCTTCTGTGGGTGCATATATCTGGATGATCAAGATATCCTCTTGTAAGCTGAGGTCCATTCTGATTATCCTGGAATTTACTGCTTCCCAGTATCTCAATTGGTTGTTGAGTGTAGGACTTAGTATGACTCCAACTCCCTCTTTGGCTCTTTGTTCTCTATCCACACCTGAATACCACAAGGTGTATCCTTTCTCCATTGCCATTTATCCACTACCCTTCTTCTTTGTTTCGCTAATCCCCAGCAAAGGAATTTTATATTTCTGCATTTCGTTTATTATTTCTACTTCCTTTCCTGTCAGAGAAGTTAGATTCCATGTAGCCCATCTCATTGTCCTTTTCTCGCAGGGTCGTATTATGTTTATCCATCCGGCTCTTCCGTTTGTTCTCTGAATTTGAAAAGCTTCGCCCGACGTGGGTAATCACCCCTACGCGAGCTAGCACAGTGGAGAGGCTGCCTCCTCACAGCATCTGTGCCTACTGGACTTTTCTGTCAGGGCTGTTCCCCCTTGTCTAAGCATATCCCATTTTAAGGCACCGGAAACTCGCCCTCGCCCCTCCCTTACGGGCTAGGATTTGCTGGTTGCATTGCAAGGCAGAGCCTCCCAACTAGGGCATTTCTCAGTATTTACCAGAGACACCTACTCAGCATTGGTGTCCCTACCGAGACCCAATAACCAGCCATTCACCCTCCTCCTTTCTCAACTGGGCTTGCACCGGCTATGGCGGAGTTGAGGTAGTAGTCAACTGACAATATTCTTGCTAAGCGTCCTCTAATTTACCCTAGTCAAGGCTATACACACAGCGGGTTTGCTTTATCGTTTAATAAAAATGTATCTTGTTTGGAAGACGTAACAAAAAGTTAAATGATGCAATTTTATAGGAATGTTGCATCACCTAAAATTTAATACTATGCAAGTGTTTAACATTTTACAATCGCATTATCAAACAGGTTGTAACTTGTAAAAGTGTACGGGCATTGACAAAACCAAGGCGTAAAAATTCGTTTAAGCATGCTATTTAAGCCCAGGTCATAAAATACAAATGTAAATCAACAATGTCCTTACTTTTATAACTTACCAAACCGAACTATACCGAATCAAAGCCTAACCAAAACCGAACCAAAACATAATTGCACCCTTGTCAAATCGCGCCTACTATCAATTGCGCCTACTATCAATCGCGCCCACTTTTCTCTACCTGCTTGTGCACTCCACTTTTGCTCTTATATTTGCACCCACTTGTTGGCTTATTTGGTCTTGGAAAGTATCTCAGCCATTTTAATGGCAGCATAATGCTTTCCGCCATGTTTGTAAGCAACAAAAACACACTAAAAATTCCAAAAATCCAAAGTACTTTATGGTTAATCATTAACTCTCAGCTCTTACATTTACCTCTATCAAACTCTCAGTCAAAAATAATATTGTATTTTTAATTTTTTTTCCAAAACAATATTTTGAAAGCAGGCTATATGTTTAAACTAAAAATCCTAAAAAGTCATATGTTAACTCCTACACCTACCACTATCCCAATCTCAGTCGAAAAATATTGTATTTTTCAAATTTTTTCAAATTTTCTATTTGAAAGTAGGCTATATTGTGAAAACCAAACATTCTAAAAAGTCATATATAGGCTTAAACGAAAGGTCTCTATGTCCTTTATCGTGAAAACAAAACTTAATACACTTTTTCCAAAAAAAGTCCAATTTTCAAAGTGGGCTCTATATCGGAAACTAAGAAATTTACATAAAAGTATGTTAGACGTAAATGAAAGGTCCTTACCCCTTCTACGCACAAACCAAGTTTCAGGTCCCTAGGACAAAAGCCAAAATAGTTCAATTTTGAAAGTAGGCGATATTTTGACAGCTAATCAACCTAGAAAGTCATATATAGCCTCAAACGAATGGTCTTTAAGTCCCTTATCGTTGCAACAAAACTTTACATTTTTTTTTCATTTTTTCGAAGAAAAAAGTCCAATTTTAAAAATTGCATATATGTTGGAAACTAAGAATTTTACAAAAAAAATGTTTAACGTAAATGAAAGGTCTTTCTCTACCCCCAACATAAGTTTCAGGTCCCTGGGACAGAAAGCAGCAGTAGTGGTTTTTGAGGGGTTTTGGCCCGTGAGGTAGAGAGGTGGAGGTGGTACATTTGAATTTGTCTGTTGGCACAGACAGGAGTAAAATGTGACTTTTCACCAATGTCTCAGTCTCACTCATGGCTGTGATTATATGGAAGCTACTGAGCTATGGGTGGTGCTTAGTAATGATTTTCAGGGCACAGACAGTGCCTGTGGATGCTGTGAATGGTTCTACTCACAGGGTTAGTACTGCTGTTCTGACTCAGTGAGGAAAGCAATGGCAAACTACCTCACTCCTCTTCTTGCCAAGTACGCCTCAATATAGTGCTGCCTTGGGTTTTTGTGGGCATCTACCCACATAACCAACCAGCCATCGAGCTGACTCCCTAACAGACAGACATACAAGACTTAAATTTTATCCTAATCTATCTATCTATATATATAAAGCACAAAGTTTGTCTGTCTGTCTGTCTGTTATGTATACAAATCTACACCGTTTCACCGATCTGAACCAAAATTTGTATACTTACCCTTTGGAACCCTGCGGGTAACCCCGTCAACATTAAATTTCGGACAGACCACCCCATGCCCTGCATTTAGGCCCTTTTGCACAAATCTACACCGTTTCACCGATCTGAACCAAAAGTTGTATATTTAACCTTTGGAACCCTGCGAGTAACACTGTCCACTTGAAATTTCGGACAGACCACCCCATTCCCTGCATTTAGGCCCTTTGGTCCAAATCCACACCGTTTCACCGATCTCAACCAAAATTTGTATATTTACCCTTTGGAACCCTGCGAGTACCACTGACCACTTAAAATTTCGGACAGACCACCCCATTCCCTGCATTTAGGCCCTTTGGTCCAAATCTACACCGTTTCACCGATCAGAACCAAAATTCGTATTCTTACCCTTTGGTGCCCTGCGAGTAACACTGTCTGCTTGAAATTGCGGACAGACCACTCCATTCCCTGCATTTAGGCCCTTTGGCCCAAATCTATACCGTTTCACCGATCTCAACCAAAATTTGATTATTTACCCTATGGAACACTGCGACTAACACTGTCTGCTTGAAATTTCGGACAGACCACGCCGTTCCCTGCATTTAGGCCCTTTTTGCACAAATCTACACCGTTTCACCGATCTGAACCAAAATGTGTATACTTACCCTTTGGAACCCTGCGAGTAACACTGTCTGCTTGAAATTGCGGACAGACCACTCCATTCCCTGCATTTAGGCCCTTTGGCCCAAATCTACACCGTTCCACCGATCTCAACCAAAATTTGTATATTTACCCTTTGGAACACTGCGACTAACACTGTCTGCTTGAAATTGTGGAGAGGCTACTCCATCCCATGCATTTAGGCCCTTTGGCACAAATCTACACCGTTTCACCGATCTGAACCAAACTTTGTATACTTACCCTTTGGAACCCTGCGAGTAACACTGTCCACTTAAAATTTCGGACAGACCACCCCATTCCCTGCATTTAGGCACTTTGGCACAAATCTACACCGTTTCACCGATCAGAACCAATATTCGTAAACTTACCCTTTGGTACCCAGCGAGTAACACTGTCTGCTTGAAATTGCGGACAGACCACTCCATTCCCTGCATTTAGGCCCTTTGTTCCAAATCTACACCGTTTCACCGATCTCAATAAAAATTTGTATATTTACCCTTTGGAACACTGCGACTAACACTGTCTGCTTGAAATTGCGGCGAGGCCACTCCATCCCTTGCATTTAGGCTGTTTGGCACAAATCTACACCGTTTCACCGATCTGACCCCAATTTTATATACTTACCCGTAGAACCCGTAGTAACACTGTTCACTTTAAATTTCGGACAGACCACACTATTCCCTGCTTTTTGGCCCTTTGGCAGAAAACTACACCGTTTCACCGATCTCAACCAGATTTTACATAATTACCCTTTGGAACTCGACGAGTAACACTGTCCACTCGAAATTTCGGACAGACCACTCCATTCCACGCATTTAGGCCCTTTGGCACAAATCTACATCGTTCACCGATCGAAAACAAAATGTGTATACTTACCCTTTGGAACCCGATGAGTAACACTGTCCACTTTAAAATTTGGACAGGCCACTCCATTCCCTGCATTTTGGCCCTTGGCACAAAACTACACCGTTTCACCGATCTCAACCAGATTTTACATAATTACCGTTTGGAACTCGACGAGTAACACTTTCCACTCGAAATTTCGGACAGACCACTCCATTTCCCGCATTAAGGACCTTTGGTACAAATCTACATCGTTCACCGATCGAAAACAAAGTGTGTATACTTACCCTTTGGAACCAAATGCGTAACACTGTCCACTTGAAATTTCTGACATACCACTCCATTCCCTGCATGTAGCTCAGGAATTCCTCGGGGTTGCCAGCTTCCTAACTCACCAGTCATGAGCCCTTGAGGGTGTACCAGAAGTGGTGGGTCTACACACACCCTGCCTCTTTGAGGGCCTTGAGCAGAAGACAGGAGATATTATGAAAAGGAAAAGAAGGCAGACCCCTCGAAGAATGAGGGTATCAGGAAAGATGAGACAAAGCCAATTAAGGCGGGAAATTGAAAGACTCTCTAGCCCTCGGATACCCTAATACAGTCTGGGTCGGAAGAGAACAAGAGTTGACCAAGGGAGGCCGACAGGAAAGAGAACTGAAATGAGCCCGGCACCAGGAAGTAGAAGCGATGCCAGACTCAGCTGGGGTTCCGTGATCGCCAACCCACGTCCCACAAGTTGTGAGACCCTGGGGGGGGGGAGGTCAGTTGTTAGAATAGCTTGCTGATTCATCGTGAGGTGACTTGAGAGTACTTTCCAGAGCCCGCCGTGTTATCTCCTGCTGTCTATGCTGATGCCAGCACAGGGCCGTTGCGAAACAGTAAGTGATTCCCGGTCAATATGTATAGGACGGGGAACCCCGAACGTGTGTCATCATATTTCGTCATCATCTGCGATCATCTCAGGTTCGTGCAGCTTGGACCTATATTCTTTGTCTTTGCCGAGCAGTACGCTCTTTCACTAGACGCATCCAGTACAGGCCTAAGCCAGAAAATAAGGTTGAGACTTTGGAAGACATCGAAGCTAGACACCTGAATTACCTATATCAGTTTTAAAATAACACCATGTTAGTTTAGTAGTCATTTTTTCATTACCTTATTATTATCATCATAAGTGCGAATGACCTAGATGTTACGCGCATCATACCAATAATCACCGCCGCATAAAGTCTTTCTCGACTGTGATTTTTAAAATATTTATTTTTGGTTGGTTAGTTCTTAAGTTTAGGGGCTGCGACAACGCGGTCATGTAGCCCCGTGTACTTTGGGTGTGTGTAGAATCTGTCTGATTACCGGTGTTAATTGTCATGACTGTATTAGTGTGTGTTGTTACCTGTTTTTTAATTTAAGTACAAACTGCAACTTAGAATTTTCAAATAGTTCGTACTTTTGCCGCCAAGCGCCACCGTCAACGACTACTAGGCCAAGTTCGGAACTTAGCTACTAGACGCCACTGCAGTCGGCTCTTGGCAACGGACGTAGACATCTATGAGCGTTGTTTACCTATCCAATTTAGCTTCACACAGGTGTAATTAGTGGAAGGTTCAATAACATGCCATAAATCTGACATGGGTCCGCCGGCTTTACTTCCCCTCCGAAGAAAGGCATACTGACTGATTTTTAACGCTCTTAAAATATCCGACGGCTTCGGCCGGGTTTGAACCTGCTATCTTGGGCATAGAAGCTCAGCATGCTACCAAATACGCCACCGAAGCCGCCATATAGTTATTTTTATTACAGTACATTGTGTACATTATACGTTGAAGTGTCAATTCAATACCGGTAGTAGTTTCCCTTATCATCCTCATCATAAGAGCAAATGACCTACAGTAGATGTTACGCCCATTACACCATTAATCACCACACACAATAAGTCTTCCTCGCCTGTGAATTTTGAAATATATATTTCTATTACGGTACTTTGTAAGTTTGACGTGTCGATTCAACAGTAGTTTTTATTATCATCCTTATCAAAAGGGCAAATGACCTAGATATTACTCTCTCATTGTCTTTGGGGGCAAATGACTTAGATTTTAAGTCCATTATATTTCTAAGGAAACCTTAAAACATTATCATAATTCCACCGGGCGAAGCCGGGTACTACTGCTAGTAAATCATGAAACATTCCTGTTCTAAAGCTGAAGCCGAAAAATCTGCTGTTGCAAAACATCTGTTGGAAAATGATGGCCACAATATCAATTGGAAAAGTGTCAACATTTTGGAAAGTTTAATTTAAATCATAAAATTATACGAAATTGGTTTCTAAAAATCATTAGTAGTGAAAGTCTGTTTTGTCTATTTTTGAACTGTAAAAATAACTTTTTGAGTGGAACAAGATTTAAAAATTTGCGGATTAATTTTGTGCCCCTCAGCATGGTGCACCCCTAGGCCAGGGGCTTTGGGGCCTAATGGTAAATCCAGCCCTGTATCAGGGTCGTTGAGAGAGAGAGGCAAGGGGAGCAAATGCATAAGGGTTCGTAAGCAGTGAGGGCCCGTTAGTGGTGCACGTTAGTTTCAGTTTATTGTAGCTACGAGGGCTGTTATTTAAGTAAGGGCTGGTTTTTTAAGCCCGTAGTTAGTGCGCACGCCGCAACAAGCGTGCGCGCTACCTCCCGGCATCCTTTGCGAACAAGCAGGCGTCAGTTGCAGCTGTGTAGCTAACCTGTACGCTGAACTGTGCATCTTTACAATGTTCAAGATTATTGATTTGCCCGCCGCGTGTGAGGCACGATCTGTGGTACGTTTTTTGAATGCAAGAAACATGTCGGCTGCAGACATTCATCGTCAGCTTTGTGAGGTGTATGGTGATAATGCAATGACGGAAAGTAAAGTGAAAATTGGGTACGTAAATGTTCATGACGATGAACGCTCAGTTCTGTGATCACAGATCACTTGGCGACTGCAATTGACACGAAAATTCACGAGGACCGAAGATTCATGATAACCACTCTATCAATGGATTTTCCTCAAGTGTGAGTTATTGGTTGTCAGAGCAGGTGGCAAACTTTTATGCAGAGGGATTTCAGAACTTAATTTTAAGGTATGACAAGTGCCTAAATAAACAAGGCAACTATGTAGAAAAATAGAGGAAGGTATGTAAAACCTAAAAATAAATGTGGTTTTAAAATAAAATCTTCAGTTAATTTAAAAAAACAGCCATTACTTAAGAAACAGCCTTCGTACTTTTGTATTACCGCATGTAAAATGTTGGCTACAACTTACAATTTGTGCGAGGCTTTGCAGAGTAAGGATGTCGATTTGCCTAACGCTCTGCAGAAGATATCTCATGTTATCGAACTTGAAATTGTCAAGATAAATGAAGCAGAACAACACTTCAGAGGCATACAGTATATGACAATGCGAAAGTATTGTTAGAAACCATTCATTTGGTAAATGATATTCCTCGATTCTGAATATTACAAAAAGCACCCTGTACTGTACCTTATTCTACCCCCAGAAGAGTATTAAATGCTATGCATGGCTCTGTGTTAGGAGTTATAGCTGTTTAGGAAAAATCTACTACAATTTAGTGTTGAATTTGCTATCAAATGATTTTTTAAATGCTACATATTAGCCTACTTCCGATTTTTGCAAAAAAAAATAAAGTAGACTTATGAGATCAACACAGGGCCAACAATTGTGTGTCTGTGAGTGTGTACAGTATGTGTGTGTGCGTACTCTGCATGTCTGTCCCCCCTATTAATTCAAACACGGTGAAACCGAATTGAACGAAATTTGGTACAGAGGTAGCACCAGCAAAGGGCACCTCAGTATCATATTTTATATCGCCGCCATCTTGACGGAAGCGTAATGGCGGCCACGCAAATTTTAAAAGCTTATATCAAATTACGATCACCTTAATCATCCGATCTCTACCAAATTTTGCAACAACATACCTTTATGTGGGAAGCATCCTTTGATACACTACAAGGTCATCAGTCCTATAGTTTGCAGGTGGCAGCCATGTACGTGTGCAAATCGATTCCCCCTATCAATTCAAACACGGTAAAACTGAATTGAAGAAATTTGGTACAGAGGTACCACTAGCAAAGGGCACCTCAGTGTCATATTTTATATCGCCGCCATCTTGACGGAAACGTAATGGAGGCCACCCAAATGTTAAAAGTTTAAATCAAATTACGACCAACGTAATCATCTAATCTCTACCAAATTTTGCAACAACATACTTTTATGTGGGAAGCATCTCTGGACCAAATCACATAGTCACCAGCCTAATAGTTTGCAGTAAGCGGCCCTGTATGTGTGCAAATCGATTTCCCATATCAATTCAAACACGGTGAAACTGAATTGAATGAAATTTCGTACAGAGGTAGCACTAACTAAAGACACCTCAGCGTCATGTATTCTATCACCGCCATCTTGACGGAAACGTAATGGCGGCCACCCAAATGTTAAAAGCTTAAATCATCTGATCTCTACCAAATTTTGCTACAATATACCTTAATGTGGGCAGCGTTTTTGCCCAAACTACAAGGTCATCAGCCAAATAGTTTCAAGATGTATGAATCATGCAAGTATTATAGCCTAACCGATACTTAGGATTAAACAAGGCTTGGCCACAGCGATTCAGATTATCGTACATAGGAAGGTTTAATCTTTCCTCGTTGATGTGACCGGTTCGATATTAGCATATTATAATAGAATATGTTACCGTAGAAGTGACTGACAGGTCAGGCCTACCGTGCCATATCGTTGTGGGTCCTTGCCGTCCCATTGTCAACATGGCCGTTATTTTTGCTCGTAAATACTTATATTTCCGTAACTTCCTAAGTTTATATCCTTTTAGGAATGAACTGAACAAAATAATACATATATAGTATCAAATGGTTTATAGAAACGCAGGAAACGCTAATGAAATCGTTGATTTCAACACAAAATATGATACAGTTATACTAAACCAGTTGTTTATCAACTATTGTCGTAAGGCATCCGTGGCGTAATGGTAGCGACTTGGGCTCTTAGTCTGGGGGTTCGTGGATCAAATCACTGCAAGTTCAAATTTCTTTACTTCGTTCTTTTTGGTATTTATAACTACTCACACGTTATAATAATAAGTAATAATAATATCGTATGGCCTCGGGTGCTGGGTGCAAGCTTTCTTATTTGGCATCCAAAAGGTAGCTTGCATGTCGAATGTCGTTGTTCCTTGAATCACTATGAAAGTGAGGAGGCTAGATATCTAAGCTCCTTGAATACTATAGCGCTTTCTAGTAGAGAAATGAGGAACTTTGTGTTGGCGGAAGCTTCCGATATTAATTTTGTCGTTATGAACACGGCCTACTGAATTCAAATGGGTTCTTTGACATGCCAACATCGTATGACATGCGAGTCGCAATTTTTGCCGCCTTCCAAAAATCACTTACCACGGCCAGGAGCGAACCTGCAAGCTTGGGGTTAGTAGGCCGACACGCTAACCACTCACACGCCGTGGCAAGCACACGTTATAATGTTAAGCATATATACTGTAGTGTGTATTTGCAATCGATAATATTATAACACTTATAATACCACATATTTTAACACTCGAATACAGCGATTAATATTCGTTGACACTGAAACGCTGTAGAGACTATTGTTGTTGTTTTTGTTGTTGATTATTTAGGAGTTTTGCGGCATCATGGTCTTGTAGTCCCGTTTACTTGGGTGTGTGTAGAAGTTGTCAGATAACCTGTGTCATTGTGATGTCTGTAGGCTTTCTAGTGTGTGTACTTGTATACGAGGAAGGATTTGGGTAGGAAGCTGTTGTTGTTGTTTCATTTGAGATGCATGGACATCATGGTCATTTAGCCCCGTGTAGTTGGGTGTTGAAAGTTGTCTGATAACCTGATGACTGTATTAGTGTGTGTATATATAATTCAGGTGAGGATTCCATCAATCAACGTATAATATCCGTATAGCACGTTGTATTTCAACAAGCTATTACAACCAACATTCAATTATACTCCTTGAAAAGGACAATGAGTTATAACAACACCCTTGCATTTAGGAGAAAGTAGGCTATATGTTCTTTACTGAACATCTTGTTTTTCAGACTCACAGAATTGCAAAATATCTCCCTGTGCAAGTTAACTGTAATAAATTACTCAAAAATCCCAAATCGTTTTGTGCACTTTGGAAAATATATTTCATAAAATAAATGATGAAATGTTTTCTATAATATAATTATTATCATTGATTTAAGCCCACTACTGAGCGCTTATGACTAGTTCTTCTTCTATGCTCTTTTCCGTTCCCAATATCTCTTAATTGTTTAGTTGAAGACTGGTTTTCAGATTGAAGATCTGCTCGGTACAGGACCTTCCACGCCGAAATCCTCCTTGATATTCACCAATTGTTTGATCACATTGACTTTCTACATTGTCCAGTAAAATCCCGGAGAGCACTTTGTATGCTATTAACAGCATAGATATCCCCCGGTAGTTGTTGACATAACTGTGATCGCCTTTCTTAGTAAAGGGTGTATGATAGCTGATTTCAAGTCATCTGGGATCCTGCCAGTCCCCCAACATTCGATTAAGATCTGAGCCATACTGATAATTTCTCCTTTCTCTCCTGCAAAAGGGGCTTCCGACATTTAGTGACTTTAGGTGGTGGCGTCCAAGACTCTACCATAGCACAAAATTTAGAACGATGTTCTACATCAAGGTCAGCAATTACAGCCGAATCCGAGTCCTTTAGTACTTCATTAAACCACAGGTTTCCAGACTTGTAGCTTTTAACCAAGGAGAAGATCTTTTTGGTAAGCCTGTCGCTGTTCATTCATTGTAGGTGCCCGTAGAACTTTAGCCTCCTACGTCGCATACTGGTATTGGCTGATTCTAACTGTTGATACAGGTCATAATTAGATTTCAAATTGCAGGTTCCATCTGGGAGCAATCTCGGGCCATGGATTTTCCTGAGGGTATGTCTTTCGGTTTTCTCCAGGTCATCCATGGTGCCTTTTCTGTTCATCAAGCGGGTCTCTGCGGCGTAACTGTGGTCTGACAGCAGTTCTGTAGTGACAGATCTTAGCATTCCTCGAAATGCATTTCTTGTTGTACAAATTGTGGGACAGTTGGTCTGCTGCGTTGAGTTTGTTACGCCTTGCTAAGATGGAGGTGCCATCTCTACCATTGGGGTGGACCCTTTCACCAAGATAACGAAAGCGATTGACTCTTCCAATCGTTCCAAGTTTGGTCGTCAAAGGGGTGTGTCCGGAGTGCCGATTCTCTAAGTACTTGATCTTATCGTAGATATCTTTAATTATGTAAGTATTCACTCGGCGTATAAACTTTTAATTTTCCTGTCAATATGGATATTTATGACATTTGTTTCCAATGGCAAATGTGTTTGTATTCTATCTGTAATCCAGACTTCGCCGCTATCTCGTGCAGGGCTTGGACAGCTATGACAGCATCCTTAGATTTTTTGGCTAAGATTGCAATGTCACCAGCGAAGGCAAGGCACCTGATGTCAATTCTTCGGGTCCCAGCACCAATGGCAAATGGTTTGATTCCTATATTCCCCTCAATGTGCATTCCCAGGTCTTGATGATTTTATCAAGCACCGGATTAAACAGAATGGGTGATGGTCCATCACCCTGTCGTACTCCGGTTTTGATCTTGAAACTCCGAGATAGTTCTCCACTGAACTTCACCTTAGAGGTTGTATCCGTGACAGTCTGTTTGATGAGGGTGCGTGTGTTATAATCCACACCTCGTTCTTGGAGTATTGAGAAGAATGTCTGGCGATCGATGGAATCATAAGCTTTTGCGAAGTCGACGAAAACCACAGTGATGTTCGTACTCCTTACTTGTTTTAGTTGAAGAATGGTTTTCAGATTGAAGACATTGTTAGGTAATTTGAATGGTGCCTAACCACCGTTAATGTTAATGTGAAGGGTTTCAGAGGACTTACTCACCATGTTTACCAGAGCAGCCTTAGCCCGTTAAGCTACTGTGAACGCGGCGACAGGCGTGCATCCCTGTAATCTGGATGCTCCCGCTCAACAGCATGCATGATGCGACTTAACTAAACTACAAGCTAAGGGGGAAGGATCCTACAACTAAATGAAATAAAAAGAACTCCACTGACTGTGTACCGAAGGTTTAATGTACTTAGAGGGCTGTGGAAGAGAAATAAAATAAAGGGGGAGAAGAAGGAGATAAGACACAAATCACCCTACCACGTACGAGTCGTCATGAAGTGGCGTTGGGACGCGGCCAGGGCAGCGCCCTGCCGATCCTTACGAAGCACTGATAGAGGAGCGGTGACCAAAGAGAGGGCGGGCGCTTGCTGTCCTCTCGTATTTATAAGCTAATTATGTGGTGTCACTCTAATCAGCGGAATCGTGGAGTGTAATGTCCGTGGTGACCTCCTTAACCTGCTGGTTGGCACCTTCGGGGCTATGACCTGCTGCTGTGCACGTTGCAGCTATGTTCCCATGCAGGTCCGTAGCTTCTTCTATAAACTTTTAATAGCTTATGCGTGGGTGTAGGCACAACCCTTGTATGAGGGTTGGGGCTCCAACAAAACTTCTTCCTGTTTTAATAATCGTCCTCGATTATTGTCGCAGCCATGGGGTGTAAATCTAGACCTTTTTCTTTCTTCTTCTTTTAGCTGTAATTTGATTTTTTTAATTCTTGTTTTCTTCTGTATTCTTTGTAGAGGGGGTGATGAGTGTGAGTGTGCCGTGCTAGGGGTTGCTGGGTGTTGCAAGGGGTGGGGTGTTTTGTTATACAGTCTTTCTATAGCAGATATGTCTCTGTATCTTGCTTCTTCCCTTGTGGCATTTGAATGCTTCTTTGAAATATTGACATCATTTGGAATTAAAATGAAATTAAAATAAAATGTTGATTAAAGAAAGAATAAATATATATTGTGAGAAGGAGAGCGCATAGGAAATTCAAGGTGTGACCACCCTTTTGGTCTAGTGCGTGCCCTTCGTAGAACTTCGTCAAGCCATGTACTGCCTTGTGGGTGCATGTACAACTGTAATTTTCCTATGGTGTATGGATGATGTTGTAGGAAGTTTAGGGTATAGTTAGCCCTCTCGGACTAGCACTTGACCTCTGTATTAATGTGAAATGTGGTGCTCCACTAGGCCAAGTACCGCCGCGAGGGTTCGTTGATAGCATAAATTTCCCTACAACGTGGGGATGAGGAAAGAAAATGAAAATATAACGACTCTATGGCGTGCTACTCCTGTGGGACACGTCCACGAATTGTGTAAGGTGCCAACATTTCGTACTCGGCCGTGGGGGTGCCTTGCCGTGCTAAGTATCCTATAAAGTCTGAAATTCCTTTAAAAAAAATATTTAACATTTGCTTGATAGAGAGATGCTGTTATGATTAGTTTTATGCAAAAAATTGATATTCGAGTGTTTGGAAAAGGTAGCTTAAGGCTCCTGCCTTCATACGGCTTACAGGCTACTATGTTGTTCGTTTTAATCGTTGTTTCCACGAGTGTTGGGTCTTCGTTCTTGTTCCACAGTTACCTTGCTTGCATCCTGCAGTTATGTCCTACTTTGGGGATTACAGGAATGGTCTGCTTATTATTAGCCTGAAATCAGAAATAACTCTTAACTTCGGTTTATATCGGGACTATTCTTACCCTTGTAATTATTAATTTTTGTCTCTGAAGTCTTTTACGTACTGCGAGGGAGTTTTTTTTTTTTTACTGAATGTCTGCTTTTTGATTTATGTACTAATATTCTTATAAACTAGCGTTTGACATGTGCTCCTTCACATATCCATTATCGTGGTATTTCTCTATATCGTTTCCTACATCTATCGTCGTAAAACTTCAATATACTTTTTCCTACATATCTTCGCAGACCTTCAAAATACTTTCTCCTATATTTATCTTCGTAGAACTTCAATATACTTTTTCTTACCTCTTCGTAAACTTCACTATACTTTTCCTTACCCCTTCGTAGAACTTCACTGTACTTTAAAATTGATTTTCTTTCTTATTAATCATTATTGTGCATTAATCATTACTATTATACTTCCTCAGCTTCCCTTAAGCGATGTATTCGCTTCTTAACTTATTTAAATGCAGACATTATGTGAATGAAACTCGCACTACGTGTTATGCTTAATTGTTAAGATTAATTTGCTTTTTGTTAAATTGGTGACTGTGTCGTCGTCAAGTTATGGAAGTTTTATATTATGTATTGCCTTCACGGGCTAACTTGATAATTCTTACGTAGCTGAAATGGTTTTCTTATCCGTGATTCCTAACTTTCTTTATGAACTGTATATACTTTCGTGAAATATAGATTAACATGTTAATATTTCCTGAAAAAATAACATTTGTTAATGACATGTTAATATTTCCTGTAAAAAAATAACTTTTGTTAGTCATATGTTATTAGATACCCTTTTGTTAATTTTGCCACGTTATGTAGGGGAAGGGGAGAAAAAATGGGGTTTCCTCAGTACATATCTTAATTCGTATTTCTAAATGTAATATTAATGACCTCCCCTAGCTAAGTATACTCTATATATGCGGGGGGGGGGGGGGGTTGGGTGACTCGTGTGTCTGGATGGGAGGTTTATGAATAAATCTCTCTAAGGGGGGGGGGGGGTATATACGTTGAGGTTAATTTCTAAACGCTTGACCTTTCCCTAGAGTGTATCCGCTATAATGGTATTTCCTATTCGTACCTCTAATGAAATTAATACCTTACTCTGTAATATAATTACTTGGTTTCTCATTGTTGAATCGTTGATAATATGTTTGCATGGATTTCCTTATTTGATGTATTATCTTACCTTTGTTATTCCCTTGAAAATTATTAATTGCTTAATTCGGTTGTTAATCCTAGCGTATGTGCACTTTTTCTCTTAATATTTATATCTCTACATATATAATACCGTAAAATGTATCAAGTTGCTTAGGCTTTAAAAGAACCTGATATATAATATACGAGGTACGTCCAGAAAGTAAGTTCCGTTTGGTAATAACATTAAATTGTGTACCGATACAGAAAAAATATTTATTGCACAAAATTCTACAGCCCTTAAACTACTTTTCCACATAACTGCCGAAATGTTGCAGGCATTTGTCGTAGCGTGGCACGAGTTTTTGTATACCTTCTTCATAGACGTGTGCCGCCTGTGTCTTCAACTAGTTGTACGTTCCGCTGCAGCGCAGTTCCGCATATGCGCGGTAGACGCTCTGCATCAAGGAGAAGAAACGTGCGCCATTTGGAGAGCGCTGTCAGCCACGTGCGCGTTGTTGTGCATGTTTACTCGTGCAATCTCGGTGTTGATTGAAAATACCGCCGCTTGTGAAATCAGATCTGTGATTCGTTTTCTGAATGCTAGGAAAGTGAAACCAATTGAAATTTATCGGCAAATTTGCGAAGTGTATGGACAAATTGTGATGAGTGATTCAATGGTGAGAAGATGGGTCCGACAGTTCAATGAAGGACGTAGTGAAGTGCACGATGAAGAACGAAGTGGGCGTCCATCTTTGGTAACAGAAGAACTGGTTCACGCGATTGATGACAAGATCCGGGAAAACCGCAGGTTTACAATTAGTGCTCTCGCTATGGAAATTCCCCAAATCTCACGATCACTAATTAATTCATGAAATTGTTACCGAAAAACTGAATTTTCCTAAACTTTGCCGACGTTGGGTACCAAAGATTCTTACGGAGCAACACAAAACAAAACGGATGAGTAGTGCACTTCAGTTTTTGACCCGTTACAATGAAGGCGGCGAAGAATTTCTGACACAGATAGTCACAGGAGATGAAACTTGGGTTTTTTACGACACCCCTGAAAGCAAGCGGCAATCAATGGAATGGAGGCACACTTCATCCCCAGCAAAGGTTAAGCCGAAAAAATCTTGACACCTCGGAAAATGATGTGCACAGTGTTCTGGGACTGGAAAGGCATCTTACTCATTGATTTCTTACCACGTGGTCAAACAATCAACGCAGATGCTTACTACGAGACACTTAGGAAATTGCACCGCACAATACAGAATAAGCGCCGAGGGTTGCTATCAAAAGGTGTTGTTTTCCTTCACGACAACGCACGACCACAGACTGCAAATGTGACGAAAAACCTCCTACAGGGATTTGGCTGGGACGTGTTTGACCACCCTCCGTACGACCCTGACCTCGCTCCTAGCGACTTTCATCTGTTCACACATCTCAAGTCTTTCCTTGGCGGTCAACACTTCAACAACGACGACGAGCTGAAAGAAGATGTTTCCAACTGGTTGAAGACACAGGCGGCAAACTTCTATGAAGAAGGTATCCAAAAACTTGTGCCACGCTATGAAAAATGTCTGCAAAAGTTCGGCAGTTATGTGGAAAAGTAGTTTAAGAGGTGTAGAATGTTGTGCAATAAATAATTGTTCTGTATCTGTAGACAATTTAATTTTATTACCAAACGGAACTTATTTTCTGGACGTGCCTCGTATATATGATAATGCCACCCAATGTATCGTCTGTCAGTAGACTGACTGATGCTCGATCTAAATATGTATTACTATCGTCTATCATTTGATCAGAATACCGCAAAAATATCTTCTATCATTTTATTCTCCTATCATTTGATCAGAATACCGCAAAAATATCGCCTGTCGGCAGACTGATTGTACTTCGATACAAACGCATCCCGACGGACGTTCGATCCACTATGTATTAGGTTAAATTGACCGCCGTTAGCTTTTTAACGCGGTGGGATTGATTCCCCGAAAGTAATAGAGCTAAAGTCTCTACGAGAATTGTTGGCTATGCCCTAGCATGTGTCCGGCTTCGCCCTAATATCTGGACTATTTCTTACGTGTTCCTGAGGTGGCTATTTCCTGGACTCTGAAATCGTAGTCCTCGGTCCCTGTTTTGTCAGCACTCTTCTGACTAATATAACTGTAACTAATTTATTCTTTCTTGGCGTAACTTCCTTGGTTAGCATCTGAATTACGTAGAACGTATGCGTTGGACACGTGCGGTGGTGATAATCCCAATTATAATTATGATCGTTATCAACGTACTGTACCCGAAACACTTACCAATACCTGGTGAAATCCCTCGATGGTCTCTGGATCGCAGAACATGAAAAATGCCCGGTGAAAAACCCTCCCAGGTCCTACCACCAAGTAGAGGACTGAATGGGGAACTAGTCATCCTAACAGGCTGTCTTAAGCATGACCATGGCTTCAAAAGAGAAATTAATTTTAAAAAAATAGCTAA
Source organism: Meconema thalassinum (assembly GCA_946902985.2). NCBI lineage: Eukaryota > Metazoa > Arthropoda > Insecta > Orthoptera > Tettigoniidae > Meconema > Meconema thalassinum. The sequence continues at coordinate 184,023,111 of OX336395.1, forward strand.
AGAACACGAAAAACAACTCTAAAGAGAACTATCTCAAAGGTGGAATACCCTGAAGATTCCAAGCGATGGCCAACTTAACTCTACCTCCCATCTCTTCATCAAAATATCACGCCATGATTTAAAATTGAGAAAACAAACTTTATTCCATAAAGGACAAGATAACAAAACAGAGAAAAAGAATCAAATACCCTGTCGTCAAACGACCAAAGTCACAGTTACCAAAACTGTGTAAAAAAATAAAGAATGAATTATAATGATCACCTACCAGCTGGAGTGATCCTAGACATCATAACAAGCAATATATTACACAAATATGACGAATTAATCTCACAATGATATTTCGTTGACTGGACGATGAATAAAAATAAATCAGCATGAAAAGATTATGTGAGAATCGTCTAAACGATCTTCTAATGCAATAGCATTTATCAAAATTATATACAATGAATTTACAATGGTTTATACAAAAATGTGTCTTTGGACACTCATATGTTTCAATTTAGTATCTGATCTGGGTCATAGCATTCGCATCGTTACATATTAAAGAAAGAAATATTCATTAAACAGGCTTACATTTTACCAAGCGATTAAGCTAAGTAGAAAATCAATGGTCTACGTTCATGTTTCATGTAGAAAGTAAAATTGTGTAGAAAAAAATGTAGAGGTTTTGATTATCTGCTGTGGAAATGCCTTAAGTTGCATAAACAGATTATCCAAGTATTGCTCATAGTTAGGTGAAGAAAAGCATCTAGGCTCGATCTAGCAGATCGACAACACCAATATCTCAAAGAGACATTAAAACACAAGAAAACCTCACCTAGGTTTATATAACACCAAACATGGGTGTTGGACTACTCGAAGTCCAAGACGGATTGGCACTCACTGGCTTAAAAAGCTCTTATTGGCTCAATCAAAACTGTCCTAATGCTTCAAAAAGCATAAAATCTCAAAACTACAGCATAATCCCGGATATGCATTCGAATCACAAAATAAGGTTATAGGAACCTTCAAACACCATGCATTAAATCTCATTACTATCTCAAAAACCTACAAAACATGCTTGAACCACACACTAACCTCAAGCACGTTGTTCAAAGTCATGAAACTAAAGCATTTCACTGGCAAAAATAAACTATCATGCCTCACAATGATGTATAATAAATATACAGTTTAATCTCTTGACTCGAAGTCAAGCTTCCCTTGAATAATTTAATCAAAATTCAGGATGGTGTTCAAAATGCTGTACTTTTCTCTCACTCACACAATTGCACTAAATGCAATTATTTACGTTAGTCAAAAAATAGAAAATGAATGTCTCGAAATGACATTCAATGTTAAGTTACTCTCAAATTAATACCTAATAGAAGGTGAAACTGATTCTTCCCTAAATCAGGATAGCCTCCAACCTTGGTGAGTTTCGAAATATCAGTGGATAAAACTTACACCATGAAAGCAAGTTAACTACTCTGGTTAATCCAATGACAATCATTAAGTAAATCCACTAATAAATCTTCACACACAAAAGCGAAGTGCTCTCCATGAAAAAAAAAACTAAAAGTGGATTAAAACTATAAGGGCAATTAACACCAAGAAAAACTTTCCAAGATTCAAATCGCTGCGAGAAAACAAAGTTCCCAACTCAACAGTAGTACATGAAAATATGTACTAGCCACAAAGAAAATAGTGTTCCAAACACTATTCAGCAAAACGCGATTAAAACTATACTTATACAAAAAACTGAAGTTCTTCCCCTAATCCTTCTTCACGGCAAATAAAAATACGCACTATTAACTAAAATACTACTGAATTTACTGATTAAATATCAAGACTATTAATACGCAAGGGATGAATTCATTAAGTGAATACAAAATCCTGGGAATGCAACAAATCAGTTTCGACAGAACCGTCGAAGCTAAACTCGTGCATGCCCATTTAATCTACAAAAAGAAAAGAATAGCACTTGCAATTGCTAACAAAATGCCCTCACTAGGCTACGATAAAGAAGTTGCTGGTCCAATACCTTTCGTTGACTCTCGTAGCGTTGTAAAAAGGATATAAGTATCTGATGAATCTCCACGGTATCATCAGATAATACATTCTTCTTCCTTGGAGCTAGGATGCGAACCCGGGTATGGGACACACGCGAACACCGGTCGAGTGGCTGTCCGAGCCCTCGTCATTCATGCCAGAAAAGTTATAATACGCCCGTGAAATTGTACTGTTCTGCATGTCGTAGCTTGCGAGGTCATCAGCTAGCAACCACTGGAGCACTGTGAAAGTAGTCTCCTTTCCAAAAGGAAAATGCAGTTTGTGGTTTGCAGGCATCTCACTTATGCGTTCCACACGTAGCGACCCCATATATTTTAACCAGCCATCCTGGAGGTCATAACAAGAACGTTAATCCTCCCCACCGACATCTCAAATGACAATATGCCTTTCAATGTTCGCATGATGCACTGCGTAAGAACTTGATGTCGGCAATACTGGCTCAGAACTACACGTTACTAAACCACTTAAGAGAATCCACATAGGGTCCCGCAATGGCTGCCACAATACGGAAAACGCTGGACAGAGAAATATATATCAGCCCGTGCTCCGTTTAAAACTAGTCTTCCTTGAGACGACATTCTGTATTATAACTGTACTGCAATTGTCTCAAATCCATTACAATATGTTCGCCGCAGAAAGTATTCGCACATGGTACATGACCGCTTTACGAGACTTAAACTTTGAATCCGGAGACAACACACTTCAAAGAACACGTTCGGCCTAGCCAAGTAACAACGCTAGCCACCACGACACGGAGTAACTTTCACTCTCCTTGCACCTGTGAATGTCTCACCGGCTGAGTCACGTAACTGTACACTTGACAATCAGACATCGAGTAACCCTCTCTCGCTACCTGCGACACGACCCGTGAAGCTGCCCGCACTACTTTCGTCTTCCTCGATATATCGATATGTCAATATCTCGCTTGTGGCTTGATTCTTACAGATGTTATTCCTTCGTTTCACTTGTTAGATTCTATTCCTCATACATAATAGCTTTCTGCTATAGTAATCCGCGTTCTACAGTCTTCGAAAGGTCTTCTATAACTCTGATTAGCTTCAAAACAGTAAAGATTATCCCCTAGCCGTGGTCGATATCAGACATGACGTCACATATGGATTTATTGATCGGCCGGGCCATGAGTCAACCCACTCGGGAATGCTCGTAACTTCCGATCTGTAACCGAATGACACTTCTCAAAGTCTCAGCGCTTCATAGCTTGGCCTGCTCCGCGGGTTCAACTGCTTCGCGCCTCCTGGCCACCCTATTAGAGTGTCTGGACAAAACCTTATAAAAAAACGGTACAGTACTAAATAAAAATATGCTTCATATATCCCTTCCTTTCCTTCTTATCTTAAGGCTAGGTGAACTCTTGTCCCTGCCCTAAGTCACTTGATGCTTATTAATTAAACTTCTTATTCAACTTAGGGAGAAGGTAACTCTTGTCATTCATCCCTTGAAAATATCCTCTTTCTTTCTTTCTTTCTTTCTTTCTTTCTTGTAATCGCTATTTCTTCCTGCATTCTCGTTTCTTCTTCGTAATCTCTATCTCTTTATTCTCGTTTCTTCCTCATAATTTCAATATCTTCCTGTATTCTCGTTTCTTCCTCGTATTACATAATAATAACAATAATGATCACCTATGTCAATTATCATCGTTCCGTACTTAGTGCCGTGAAAATGCTTGTGCTAATAATTTTGCCGTTCATAAATCGGCAGCTTGCTAAGTTTCTGACTGCTTGCTATCATTATGTCCTTCGGACTGCTAAATTAATATTTGCCACAAATATACTTTCTAAAGAAAAACGCAGCGCATTTAGTGTATGTTATGGGAATCTCTTCTAAGTTACTAATGAGTCCCTCTCTATTGGACGCTTCGATATCTGTCAAGGGAATGTATAATAAAATGGCAAATCTATATAGGTTACTCTGGCGTGTTGAATTCTAGTGCCAGGTGCTAAACTATCGTTATCTTCCTTCCTTTATTATGACTGTTATGCTGAGCTGTCGTCTGTCAGCGGTTTTGATAACCTCTCCTGCCGGCCGGTGCCTGGCATGCGCTCAAAATGTGGCTAGCATGTGTATATAAAGTTACTAACAAGCATTTCTCCTGAGGTGTGATTGTGTAACGAAAGAAACTGCAGCGTGTCTTGACTTTATGTGCATACAAACTAATCGCTGTGACACTTTACAGAATTGTACGTGTAACTGTAGAAATGTGTACTTGCAAGGTTTCCTACTGATTCTATGAATGCAATGCCAATACTCCCTTTCACTTGGTCATACAAATATTTCCTCAAAAAGAAAATGTTATGGCCTGCAAAAGTATACAGGATATAATTGCACTGCTGCAAAAAATACATGATTAGTTACTTATTCCAACTTATCCTAGGGGATATAACAGTATTATTGTTATCAACGTAATAGTAATACTATTTCTACTTACTTATTAAATTGGGGTTGCTAATTTTTAAACTGCTTGGCGCATAGATGTTTCTCTTGTGAATTACCTATAGGGGTGGGTTGGGGGGGGGGGGGGGAATATAATTACTGTAGAGAGAAAAAAACTCTAGATTATTCTACTCAAAAAAATTGCTACTCGCTTGGCTAGCTTGAATGAGTACACGGTATCGTTAGTTGCTCGATTCGTTGTCTGAACCTTATGTTAGCAACTACCCGCCCGTCCACCATTTTGTTAGGTAATTTGAATGGTGCCTAACCACCGTTAATGTTAATGTGAAGGGTTTCAGAGGACTTACTCACCATGTTTACCTGAGGAGCCTTAGCCAGCTGAGCTACTGTTAACGCGGCGACAGGCGTGCATCCCTGTAATCTGGATGCTCCCGCTCAACAGCATGCATGAAGCGACTTAACTAAACTACCAGCTAAGGGGGAAGAATTCTACAACTAAGTGAAATAAAAAGAATTCCACTGACTGTGTACTGAAGGTTTAATGTACTTAGAGGATTGGGGAAGAGAAATAAAATAAAGGGGGGAGAAGAAGGAGATAACAGACACAACTCACCCTACCACGTACGAGTCGTCATGAAGTGGCGTTGGGACGCGGCCAGGGCTGCGCCCTGCCGATCCTAACGAAGCACTGATAGAGAGAGCGGTGACCAAATAGAGGGCGGACGCCTCCTGTCCGCTCGTAATTATAAGCTAATTATGCGGTGTCACTCTAATCAGCGGAATCGTGGAGTGTAATGTCCGCAGTGACCTCCTTAACCTACTGGTTAAGGGCTATGACCCACTGTGCACGTTGCAGCTATGTTCCCATGCAGTTCCGTAGCTTCTTCTATTAACTTTTAATAACTTATGCGTTGGTGTAGGCACAACCCTTGTATGAGGGTTGGTACTCCAACAATATGCTCGGTACAGGACCTTCTACGCCGAAATCCTCCTTGATATTCATCAATTGTTTGATCACATTGACCTTCTACATTGACCAGAAAAATCCTGGAGAGCACTTTGTATGCTATTGATAGCAGATATATCCCCCGATAGTTGTTGGCATAACTGTGATCGCCTTTCTTATGTAAGGGGTGTATGATAGCTGATTTCCAGCCATCAGGTATCCTGCCAGTCTCCCAACATTCGATTAAGATCTGGTGTGGAGCCTCTGCGATCGTATTTCCACCTGCTGTCAAGGCTTCTGCAATGATGCCATCTTCCCCGGGTGCCTTGTAGTTCTTAAGATGGTTGATGGCGTTAGGAACTTGCCGCACAGATGGTGGGTTAGATGGCAGGTGTATCTCTGGAGGATCAGGTAATCTGTCCATGGACTCTTCGCAATTAAACAATTGTTCAAAAGCTCCACGTTCTCGCGGTTGCTGGCGGCCAGCTCCCCGGATGTATCCTTAAAGTGAAGGCATTGTGGTTTATACCCAGAGAGTTCCTCTTTGAAGACCCGATAAAAGTATCTGGTGGTATACATTTTAAATTCTTCATCCGACTTTTCCAGCCTTGACCTATCGTAAGATCTCTTCACACGCCTTATGGTCTTGCTCGACACTTTCCGCAACACTATGAAATTCTCCCATTCTTGTTGTCGTTTTGTCGAGTTCCACTTCATCCAAGCTGCAGCACGCTCATCAACTGCAAGGTCACATTCAGAATTCCACCATCTATGGCATCGCTTCCTTCGAGGTTCATCATCATCATCATCATCATTTTCCGTTTTCCAGCCTAGGCCGGGTCGGAGCAAACATGAGTCCCCTCCACTTTACTCGGTCTGTCCACCACTCTTCCTCAAGCACTGAACGCCACTCCATGTTCCGGTTTATCACGCTGCACTTAACAAGGTCCAACCACCGACCTCTAGGTCTTCCTCGTCCTCTTTTTCCCGTCATCTGCCTCTCCATCACTTGTTTTGGCATTCTTTCATCATTCATCCTCTTCACATGTCCATACCATCTCAATCTGTTCTGTTCCAGCTTTTCGTTCAGCTTCTGTACATTCACTTCCTTTCGAATGTCTTCATTTCTCACTGTATCTCTTCTAGTCTTCTGTAACATACTCCTCAAAAATTTCATTTCGGCTGCCTGCATTCTACTTTCATCCCTCCGGGTCATAGGCCAAGTTTCTGCTCCGTATGTCAATATTGGTAAGTAATAAGTCTTGTACATCACTTCTTTAGCCTTCATTGGTATGTCTTTATCCCAAATTAAATTCCGAACTTGATAGTAGAAGGCACTCCCACCTTGTATTCTCTTGCTAATTTCCATATCCAGTCTTGCATTTTCCATCAATTCACTTCCCAAATATTTGAAGTGCTCAACTACTTCCAGATTTACATCTCCAATTTTAACAATTCCTTTCCCTTCTTCCTTATGTCTTGTCATCACCATTGTCTTACTATTTTCTACACTGATTTTCATTCCCCATTTCTCAATATTTTCCTTTAAAACATCCAGCTGTTCCTGGACCACTTTCTCATTCTCTCCCCAAATCATAACATCATCCGCAAATAAGATTATGTTCATTCTTGTACCTGTGTAGGCTTCCTTTGTTGCCTTCAGTATATCATCCATCACCATTATGAATAGCAGTGGTGAAAGCACACTCCCTTGTTTCAAACCAGTTTCAATTTCAAACCATCCTGTTCTACCTGCTTGGGTCTTCACACAACTGCAACAATTACTGTACATTGCTTTTGTCATTTGTATCATTTCATCTCCAATACCTTTCTGTTTTAAGCTTTCCCAAACTCTGTCTCTAGGGACACTATCATATGCCTTTTCTAAGTCAATAAAGGTCATTACCATGTCTTTTCCATATTCCCAGTGTTTTTTCGAGGTTGTCCGAGGTTATTGGTCGCTTCGCATATAGTGGACCTCATGTGGTTCCAGTCTTTCATTTCATTTTGCATGACGTCAGAAAGCGTTCTTTATTCTCCATAAGGAATTGAGGATCAATCCTTGGTGGAATTATGATAGGAGGTATCTTTCGATTAGGTAATAATCTTGTCTTAATTTGTGTGAAGAAATGGTCAGAGTCAACATTCCAACCGTTTCGAACTCTGACATTCATGATCTCTTTCCTACTCTTTACACTGATTGCAACGTGATCGATTTGAAATGATGATGACTGCCAGGTGGTCTGGTATCTTGCCATTCTAGGTAAAACTGTGGACATGATCTTCAATTGATACAATCTACACAGTTCAATTAAGCGATTGCCGTTGGTATTTGTTCGTCTATGTGCTGTATATGGCCCCAGTATGTCTTGGTACTGTCGTTCTTTCCCCAGTTGAGCATTGAAGTCACCTACCAGGAACTTGACATGGTGATCGGGGATCTTACTGATCTCGTCTTCTGGCATCTGCCAGAAACTTTGGAACTTTTCAGGGTTCTTCTTGTTGTCATCAATTACTGGAGCGTGTGCATTTACAATAGAGTATTCCTTGTTGCCGCATGTGAGAGATAACACGGGGATACGTTCGCTAGTTGATGTGAATCCGATGACAGACTCCATCACATCACGTCTTATTAAAAAGGCTGTTCCAAAAACGCTAGAGCCATGTGTATTCTTAGACGCCGGCTTCCCCTTAATTACTCTATAACCTTCTGACTCAAAAGCCACATCATCAGTAAATCTGGTTTCTTGGACTGCTGTTATTGAAATTAGCGTTTATTCAGGATATCGGTCAATTGCTTGAGTTTTCCGGTCTTAAAAAGAGTTTGAATATTGATAGTTCCAATGTGTGTGATAGTTTTGGGTCTCAATCGGTTGATGGTATTGGGGAACTCCGACTTTCCCCGCACGATGAGGTCAGGCTCCCCAGAGTCCGTAGGCCTGAATGCGCCACCATTGGTGACGGGAGATTGGATACTCCCTGGGGTAGTGACATACATCATCGTATATGAACTAGTAACGAGATTTACTAGGGGTGAAGACTGAACGCCTTCAAGGTTAGCCACTCCGAATCTTATTCAGGAGCGTTAATTACAAGGGGTCGCCACTCTCAAAGGTATTTTAGAGCTACTGCCAGCAAGTATTCAGGCCGACCTTTACATGGAGAACAGCCACCCCTAACATAGGAAACAGACGCTGTTGATGCTTAGTGCACTCACATTATTCCCTGAGTACTAGGCTGCCGACCGCAATCTCCACCGTTCCGAAGTCCATCTTCTCCGCTGTAGATTCCGTTGAGGTCTTCACTCCTAACCCTGAGTTGGGACCCTTACCAGATGGTACACACCGGGTCAGTATGCTCTGGGACTCACATAGGCCGGGGCTGCAATCCCTGGGCAGGGATACCTCCAAAGAGGGTCCCTACCTTATAATATAATAAGATTTGTTTGTTCTTAAATTATGACTGAATCAGATGCTTTTCTCAAAATGGCGTTGTCTTTCCGGAATAGTTGGTAGTGGATAGAAATAATAAAAAGTATTTCAAAATGGGCCCAAGAAAAAATATTGCATGGAGGCCCTTAAATTCTTTCGGCGGCCATGTCTAATATTATTAAGAACCTGCACTAATAGTTTGGAAACATAAACGAAGTGCTCAATACGCAGGCAGACACCCCGCGAGCCTTAAATTCTCGAACATGCGCAATGATACATAAACTGTCAACCACGCTGAGAGCTTTGCCATGTCACGATCTGCAGATCCATAGCAGCAGGCGCTCTGAGGGCCACCAGTGGGCTGCGCACTATAAAGGTACAACAAACAAAAGAACCCTTTCTAGTTCGGTTCGCGCAGCACACTTCGGCTCGTCCCGATCTTCCCCGACAGAACGGGATCAAGGAGTGCGCGGCTGGCTGTCTAGCTGCCGTCACATACCGTACTGTAAGTACCTGCAGGCAGCTGTTCGATTGAGGTTATTCCTTCATTAATGCTGCAAAGGCAATGCAATTAAAAGAACGAATGTAAATGTAGTGACCAAAAGTATTAAGCACGGAGTTAAATGAAAACACAGTATTTACGATTCCCTAGTTGTAAACTATGTTTTAAAGAAAAATACTGTTCCAATAAGCGTACACACACAGAGGCTATAATATCAACAACACGAAAGAATGCATCAGGTGTGGAAAACTGCAGACGACCCTTGGCCGTAGACGTCTTCCCTTCCGCTATTATACGCTTCACGAGTGCCTTTGAAACACCCGTTGCTTCACTTGTTGAAGGCACAATATTATAATTGAGTTTATGAACGGTTTTCTGTTCTCGTAGGCGAGCAGTTGCGTTATAGATTATTTCTCTAGCTTGTCCCCTTAATGGTCTACTACCAGACTTCGAAGTAGAAGCCATAACGAAACTCAATTGATACTATTACTATAATAGCATGGTACACAACACTATATACGTAAACACATTTGCCAATAAAATACACGCTACACGACGAGAGATTATAGGACTACAATAAATAAAACGTATATAAAACTGGCAAAACAATAAGAGCGCGAAAATGGATTGGCAACGAAGCTCTTGTCAGCGCGTCTCCACTGTATCCTCGGTACGGCGGCCAGACAGCATGTGACCCCGTCCACCGCTCCTCTGTGACGTCGCACATCCACTCGGAGTAAATGCGCGGGGAAGTGAGCTTCGTGCAGGTTCTTTTGATCGTTGCAGGTTTATAGACTCCTACACTCGCTTCAATGCGCGCACCAGCTAGGACACAGGCAGAAATCGGGGGAGTTAACTGTACCCTCACCGGCCGCGCTAGCCAAGAGCGCTAACGCACTATACTCTGTATTTCAAAAGAAAGAACGTAAAGGAAATGGCGGGAGCTTGGAGCAGCTGAGCTGTGTTGCCAAGTTTTCATTGTTGATGTAGATCAGCTAATTCAAATAATACACAGGGCTACACTTCGGACATTGTTTCACTACTATTATGCGCAATATAATGTAAATGTCAATCCTGAGTCAACACCGAGGACATTCAAATAGAGAAATACGGTACATAAATAAATAACACACCGAAGCTATGCTACCTTTATCACCGTTATTCAATAAATACGATAATGAGGCCAAACACTCGACAGCTATACAAATATAATACAAAATACAAACACAAAGTAATCTGATGATGAATATATCAACACTCACCATGCGGTTAACAGCGTCTGAATCACGAGCAATGCACTGGCAACGTGTGGTGCTAATTGTCAAAATCCAGCCAATAGGAGCCCGTGGCGGCCATTTTAAGAACGTTCCCGCCAAATATGCCAGGTTCTTAGCGAGTGGGTGAAACTTTATAGAGTGTTTTGGTGCCAACGCTAGCTTGCCTTGTAGTAGTACCTGCTGACAACGTTAAAAACGCTAGCAGTCATCGCGTACGACGATGTAGCTGAGTTGTACTTCTATATATGGCAGCAAAATCGGAAAATTGGTGAGTATTCTTGTTAATGTTGTATATTTAATTAATATTTGAATATATATAAATAGTAAATACATATTGCAGTGCTTAGAAAAGAATACAATCGGTTTCGAACAATATTATACGAAGAAATTGAATTATATTGAATCACACATCGATTTTAGTCGATACACTGCGCTCGAAAACGATATCAGATACTATCGATATATTTCAAAATAAGAGCTGGTTGTTCCAACGCTACCCGTAATTCAAACGTGATATTTCTTAATTCGATTGATAGGAAGTACCGCTTTGACAATTAAATAATACTGGTGTGTGATAAGTGCAGCTGTAATTTTGTCTTACAATTCATTTTTAATATTGTAGTATAGTAGCCTACTCTTTCTATTTGTACATATCTGTGGGGTAGGCCTATGTCATGCTATGTGCTTTGTGGAAACATGGTCTGATAACCTTGAAACATCCCAACTATTCTGATAGAGCCTATGTTTTCTTCTCTACCTGATATCACAGGGGGAATAAATCGCCTATTATTAGACTAATTACTAAAATATGACCATTATAAGGCAGGGGAAAGAAAGAAAGGAAGGAATATAAAGTAGAGGCGGGGGGAAAGAATAAGGGGAATGGGTCGATTAGGCACGGGCCGGGAGGGGAGCGGGGCTAGTAGGCCAGGTCGGGGACGGATCGCGCTCGAAAGTGCATCGTCGCGCCATCTCATATTGTCAGTTGGAACTACTTGCGCCGAGCAATAGGTTGGTGTCAAAATTTTGCATTAAGATGCAGCTCTAGCCATACATCCTCCTTGGTTCTTAGTCTGGAAATACAGAGTATAGCACGTGCCTCACCAACCCAGGTGCTTCGCGAGCACTGGCCGGCACCATCAAAAGAACCGATGCTCCCCTATAGGAGAGGAGCGTGTAGTAGCAGCGCTTAGCGAGGAGAGAGTCGTGTTGTTATTTGGTGAATGGGGCTGTGCAAATCAGCGCGCGCCAGGCCAAGTACCGGTAAGAAAACGAATAATAAGAATAATATACAGGGTGTCTACCAACTCATCTTAAAAGAATTCCCTGAATATTCCAGGATTGATGAGAGAATTCCCTGAGTAAAGACTGCTACACATTCGCCCGGGAACAGGAAGTGTGATGAAATGCTCGCTACTTTTGGGTTGGCTTGAAGCGCTCTCCAGGAACAAGAAGCAAAATGTAATCCAGGAAAACAAATGGAAAATAGGATTAAGTTTTATGTTTCCTGTTCTCGGAAATTCCAGGAGCCAAACAGATGTGAGCAATGGCGGCACAAGGGAAACAGTTGTGAAAATAAATTTATTTCAATAGAATGTTATAAGTGAACTTGTTGTCCAGTAAAATAAGCAAGATTTATCAAGTCATGCTGCTTTCACTACCGTACGGTAAATGCCTCCAATAAAAGGGAGGTTTAATACACACATCAAGGTGTCACCATATGAGTGAGATCATCTTATAGACCAATATTTAATTTGTAAAACCTTTCATTACCATTACGTCGCAGAAATGATGACATTCGGTAGCATAAGGCTGAATATATGCCTACACAGAATTATACATATCCAAGCGACGAAAGGAGGCATATTCCAAGTTCTTACTGTCAATTAGGTCCACCTCGTCATGACAGAAGTAATTGAGTTAATCAATTTAGTAATTTATAAATTCATTTAAATGAAGGAAATCATTATAAATGAGGTTTCAACCTAGTCTGCTTGATAATACAAGGTAGAGATCGAAAGGTGTTACAATAACATTTCCTGGGTGCAATTAAAAGCAAAATTGTACATAAATTCAAGCCTAGCCAAGGAACATAGGAGCAATAAATATGCATTTAAGGGCACAAGCCATATCCATCATATTACATAAACATCAAACTTTTTCCTTGTTCCCGTTTCAGTGGATACCCAGAATCCAGAGCTCCTTCCCGGGAAGATCGAGCTTTCACCATAAAGTAGGGTGGAATCTCCTGATTGAATGCTGCAAGTAAATCACTTGATGTAGTGTGACCAAGAAAAGCAGAGGACCAGTAACGTACTACTACTTCATTCTTGGAATCATCCCAATAGCGGATGTCTATGTCCACCTGTTGCATCTGAGATATTTTATTATTAATTTATTAAACACAACGTGTACATATATAGGGGTTTACATTTCAATTCCTTTTCTTTTTTTACCAGTCTTTAGCAAATGTGGCAATTGAAACTGTTCTTGAGTTGCAATTGATTAGGTGATATCTGGAACAACTCATGCCACATAGATGACAGGTACATTCTTCATCCGGTACATGGAACCTGGTGATTTCACATATCCTTCCATGGAACCTGTGGACAGCGAATCGGGTGAAGGTGTGGCGTAGGTTGTAGTCCGGTTCTTTCCATTCATCATTCATGGCCTCTGTCTCATAGAATCCTTCAGGGATTTGCTGGGCCTTTCTTTGTCTTTCTTCCAGGACTGCAGCAGATACTTCAGTGTCGGGAATGTCGAAGGTGGTTTTTATATCCCCTAGAAAGAACGGTTCATCCGCCAAGGTGTATACCAGTCTGTTCTCTGCATATTTTGATAACTGGAGAATACGTTTGAGGTACCCGGACTTGATATTTTCAATCCTCCTTAGGTTCGCTGTGGTTAGCTTGTGCCATATTAATTGAATTCCGCACGTGACCACTGGGGCGATTTTGATTTTGAATAATGTCATGGCCATTCTTACCGACAGATTTTATTTAACGATTCATCAAAACCAACAATTATTACATTTGCTACCTCAACCTCCTTAAGTAATTTGTGTTTGAAGTATGGAACAATTCCATGTACAATTAAATACCCCATTTTGCATTTTTGGAGTTGTAACTTAGTTGCAATTTCACTATCGGAAAACATCTGTTTTAAAAAAGTGTAGTGACAATGCACATTTGGGAACAACGAATATTATTAGAACTTGGCTTCAACTACGAACACATATTATAAGTGTCATATCTTTCACCTTTATTTCTTTGACTCGTCTTTCTTCTTTCCTTCTCTTTTTCCGAGAGCTTTGTTGTTAACATAGTGAATACAAAAGTAACACCCTTAACTACATAGATCATCGTATTTATTATAAATAGTTAGATTTATATTTATTTATTTATTTATTTATTTATTTATTTATCGTATGGCTTTTAGTGCCGGGAGTGTCCGAGGACATGTTCGGCTCGCCTGAGTCTGTAGCTGCTTCCAGCGGATACCCTAAAGGGTGAGCTACAAGTTCCGTTCAATTTCAAGTAGTTCCAACTTTCGCCACCAGGTATCAATGATACCTAGTGGTGAACGTTGGAACTTTGATAGAGCGTTCTGACGAAATCTAAACTAACAAATTTTGCTTTACACAAGTTTAGTCTGTGAAAGGATCTTTTACATGCCATAAATCTATGACATGGGACCGCCGGCTTTACTTCCCCTCCGAAGGAAGGCATACTGAAGGATTTTTAACGCTCTTAAAAAATCCGACGACTTCGGCCGGGTTTGAACCCGCTATCTTGGGCATAGCAGTTCAGCATGCTACCGACTACGCCACCGAAGCCGCAGATTTATATTGATATAACTATATAAATCTACATTGGTGACCCGACGCGATTACATTAGAGAAAGGAATGGAAGAAAGAAAACCAACAAGATTGTACAATATCACGTGTGAGCATTAAAGTGTCACCGTTCTAGACACCCGAACCTAAAATATGGTTCATACAATTAGATGCACAATTTCGTACGAATACGAATACGGTGTCGACAGTAGTGGGTTCTATCGACGCATAAATATTAACACAAGTCACAGATATTCTGGTTAGACCACCTGACTCCGGTAAATACGACACCATTAAGGAACGATTAATATCAGTTTTCGCAGATAGTGAGGCACACAAAACACAGAAACTTCTAACAGGACTGGAACTAGGTGATCGGAAACCCTCACAACTGCTATATGCAATGATAAATTTAGCTGATGATAAGGATAGTGAACAATTTCTCAAAACGTTATGGCTACAACGATTGCCTCGTGAAATCAGGGGCGTATATAGAAAAAAAATCGGGGGGGGGGGGGGGTGACTATCCTGGAAAATTGTGAGTATTCTCAGGGGATTGTCACCGCAAAATACCCAGAAATATCAACCAATATCTTAGAGCATATAACTTTGTGTAATTATTTTAGATAAGATTCAAAGTTTATATAGCCTACAATTATTACTGGGGCAATACAAAAAAAGTTGTAAAATACAACACAACACAACACACAAATAAAATCTTATACTTAATGAACGTTCTATTATGATCTATGAAGTATGAATGGCATATATCTAAATATTTGTCAATTTACTAAGCAGAAAGGTAAACAGTTTTTTTATATGTATTTCTCAAAAAACATACTGTGGAATTCACAGCTTTACCTCGCAAGGCTGAGTGCACCCCTTTCCAGCCCTCAGACTAGAATTAAAATTTCTTGGCAGAGCCGGAAATCGAATTCGGATCTCCGGGGCGGCAGCGAAGAATGCTACCCACTACTCCACGAGTTAGTATAATTTCAATTTTAATATTGTTTATAACTTAGCCGATAAGTTAAGATTAGGGTACAACCAAATTTACAATTATTTTATGCTCTTACCAAAGCAGCACTTTCTTAATTTTTATTGGATTTTTTTCGGGGGGGGGGGAGGTCTGGAGCCCCCTCAGCACCCCCCTTATATACGCCCCTGCGTGAAATACAAACCATATTGTCTGTGAGCAGTAACGATCTTGCGAGATTGGCTGCCATATCAGGTTTGGGAATTAAAACCAACACCATCCTATCACGTGGCACCAATAAACGTTGTCATTCCCCGTGCAGATGAACTAGATGACTTAAAGAAACAAGTGTCTGAACTTTCCTTGCTTGTGACGGAATTAACCTAACAACTTCAGTCCCGTTCGCGCTCACGTTATACAACGAATTCAGGTAGGAGGTCAAACAGCCACGATTCCCGTACTACGTCTACACAGAACACATGTTACTACCAAACCAAATTTGGAAACCATGGTTTCAAATGCTCGCCGCCATGCGGTATGTGTACCACACATCCCCGTCTCTCACCGGCGGCAAAAATACGACACGCATGTCATACGATGTTGGCATGTCAAAAAACCCATTTCAATTCAGTAGGCCGTGTTCATAATGGCAAATGGTAACACCGCATTAATGGTTAATGGCACGACCTACAGAGGTAATCAGGAAGAAATCAAATCTGTGATGCATGAAAATACTTACCAGTCTATTTTGAGTGAGTTTCCTGAACTAACATGTCCCAACATTGTGAACAGGAGAATCAAACTTCGCAATATTGAACACCATATCCAGACGAGAGGCCCTCCTGTTTTCGCCAAACCGAGAAGACTCGCACCAGAAAATTTGAAGATATCACGTCAAGAATGTGAATATATGTTACTACAAGGACTCTGCATACCTTCAAAAAGCAGCCGGTCAAGCCCCTTACACCTAACGAAGAAGAAGTCTGGTGATTGGAGACCCTGTGGTGACTATAGGGCCCTCAACAACGTAACCATTCCTGACAGATACTCGTTACCCTTTCTCAGAGATTGTAGTCATATAATATTTGATGCAAAGATATTTTCATCTTTTGACTTGATTCGTACCTGTTCGTGAGCCTGACGTACCCAAAACAGCGATTTCGACCCCATTTGGGCTATTCGAATTTCCAAACATGACATTTGGACTAAGGAATGCTGCCCAAATCTTCCAAAGATTTATGAATAATGTGCTTATGGGACTAGAGTTTGTTTTCTGCTATTTGGATGACTTACTAATCGTTTCGCCTGACGAAGTAACACATCAGCGCCATCTACGAAGTATTTTCGAGAGACTCAATGAGTACGGTCTGTGTGTTAATGTCGCGAAATGCATCTTAGGTGTGAAAGACATTAAATTCTTGGGCTATTCCATAAACTCAGACGGTCTGAAACCACTTCCATACAAGGTGGAAACAATAACGAACTTCCCTGAACCTCAATCAGCTACATCTTTGAGACGCTTTCTTGGCATGCTTAATTTTTATCACAGATTTATACCCGATTGTGCCAGACTACAGCAACCCTTAACCACCATGTTAGCAGGACACATGAAAAACAGTACCAAAGCACTGGTTTGGGCAGATGAAAACAGAGCTGCGTTTATCGCAATTAAAGAAGCTCATTGTAATGCGAAACTTCTGGCCCATCAACAATTTCAAGCCCCGCTTTCCCTGATTACTGATGCATCAGACACAGCCATTGGGGCAGTGCTTCAACAAGACGTAAATGGTGTGAAACAACCACTTAGCTTTTTCTCAAGAAGTTTGACCAAGGCACAAATAAAATACAGTGCCTATGATCGGGAACTGGAAACCATTTACAGCTCTGTCAAACACTTCAAATATTTGTTAGAAGGACGAAATTTTACAATCTTCACAGATCACAAACCTTTGATTTATGCATTCCAGCAGGATTTGGACAAAGCGCCTCGTTGAAGAGCCCGGCAATTACACTATAGTGACGCCATCGCTACTTCCGACTTGACGTTTCAGTGCTATGCTAGAGCTATCTAGCAGTCAGAAGTGAAACCATTTTAACCAGCCAATCACAAGCAGCCATTCAATTGATTTGTCGTGATATATCAATTTGAATGGCTGGTTAAAGTGATTTCACTTTTGACCGCTAGATAGCTCTAGCATAGCACTTAAACGTCGAGTCGGAAGTAACGATGGCATTACTATACAGAGTGTTCGCAGCAAGGCCTACTTTGTGCTGTAACTCGTTTGTTTTTCAAGATATTTTAATTTTTACACTTGCTTTGGAACGTACTTTTCAAGCTCTAAAACGTATGTTTAGTTGGTTTTTGTGTGACGTTCACGCATAATGCGCAAATCAACTTTTTGTGGCACGGTTTTGGCACTTTTTTGCCCAAATCGGTTTTTTGACATCACCTATCGAAAGAGCGACATCGAATTAGTCGAATAAGCCACCAAAATATCAGTTTTTGCCCAAATCAAACTCGCAAAATGCGAGTTTATGTTAAGATTGGTTCGACCGGGCCGGGCAGAGGCAGTTCGCATGCTATAAGCGTACAAAAATCTAAACACAAACTCGCATTTTGCGAGTTTGATTTGGGCAAAAACTGATATGTTGGTGGCTAATTCGACTAATTCGATGTCGCTCTTTGGATAGGTGATGTCAAAAAACCGATTTGGGCAAAAAAAAAAGTGCCAAAACCGTGCAACAAATGTTGATTTGCTCGTTATGCGCGAACTTCAAACAAAAACCAACGAAACAAAGGTTTAGAGCTTGAAAAGTACTTTCCAAAGCAAGCGTCAAAATTAAAATATCTTGAAAAACAAATGAGTTACAGCACAAAGTAGGGCTTGCTGCGAACACCCTGTATATTGCTGAGTTCACTACCGACATCAGACACATTACGGGAGAAGAGAATGTAATCGCAGACGCCCTATCGCGCATAAATACCATGGACTTCCCAAGCCCTATTGATTATGATGTCTTAGCGGATGTACAAGATTACAGTGATTTAGAAAATCTACAGAAGAGTTCAACTTCCAAATGCTAGTAAGCAGGTGTACTGTGACATAACAACTCACAAAGCCCGTATATTCCCCAAGAATTCCGCAAGACAATATTTTCAGCAATCCACACCCTATCACATCCTGGAAATCGAACGACAACAAGAATGATCTCTAGAAAATTAATTTGGGCAAACTTAAAAAAGGATTGTAAAATTTGGGCTCAGGCTTGTCTGGAATGCCAGAAGTGTAAGATTCACAGGCACACAAAATCAGCTCTAGCAGAATTTTCTATACCAAACGAGCGATTTCAACATATCAATGTAGATATCGTTGTACCACTACCTCCTTGCCGAGGATTTCGTTACCTTCTAACAATATTGTTGACAGGTTCTCTCGTTGGTTGGAAGATGTACCAATAGCGGATCAAACTGCAGAAACTGTTGCTAGTAATTTAACATCTTGCTGGTTCTCACGATTCGTTATCCCAGCACGCATCACTACTGATCAAGGCCGACAGTTCGAAAATGAACTATTCAAGGCCATGACTAAGTACCTCGGTTCTCAATGTAACACAGCAACTGCCTATCATCCACAAGCCAACGGACTGATTGAGCGTCAACATAGAACTTTGAAAGCAGCTCTCAAATGTCATCTACTTCAGACATATTCATGGGTGGAATCTCTTCCTTTAGTGCTCTTAGGTATTCGCACTGCAATCAAAGAAGATTTAGGTTGCTCATCTGCTGAGTTAGTATGTGGCACTACCCTTCGTCTTCCAGGTGAACTACTCATTCAGTCCGCCGACATCTCACAACAAGACTTTGTACGACGGTTGCAAAACATAATGTATGTATGTCTACCCCTCATTATTCCCGTTTTACAACGGGGTCGGGGATGAGATGCGATGGAAATCTTTGTGGCAGATGGGTTTTTACGGCCGGATGCCCTTCCTGATACCAACCTCATGAGAGGAGTTAATGAGAGATGAAATGAATGATGGCGAATGAAACTGGGCAAGGATGTGGAAAATATAATCCGCTCACTTAAACCAGTTCCAACGTCTAAACATTGAATTAGAACGGTTTTCGTATCAAAGGAACTTGCAACAGCTTCGCATGTCTTCATTTATCAAGATGCTATAACAACATCACTAAAACCAGCTTATACTGGTTTTCGTGGCATCCCATTTTCATCATCTGGCAAATGCCGCGACGGTTCCTTTCAATAGGAAATAGGCTGATTTCCTTCCAGAATCCTTTCCCTGACCTGTCCTAAAAAGAAAATAAATGGCCATTGGCTGCATTAATAAAATTATTTTAACTACCCTCGCAAAAAGCAGTGGTGGTGAAAAAAACATGTTATCTGCCCCTTCTTCTTCGCCTTTTGAGGCCATATAAGATCACTTTAACCAACCATTAGTTCGTCGACGAATAGGAACTGTACGAGCCTTGCGGTCTTCACAGTAATTCTTCATGCGCATTGATCGTCTTGCCCGTTCATGGGCGGAAAAGATTCTTGTTGGAATTTTCTTTTTTGTGAGTGGAAAATGAAAAGTCATATTTTTAAGTGCGGTAGTTAAACTTTTCTTATTTGTAGCATCTTATGTTGTTAGGCCAATTTATATTTAAGTCCTCTCTGATTTCTTTTAACAATCGGCATCCAGTTGTTGTGTTTTAGGAAGCAAGATTGTACTATACTAGTTGTTTTAGAAGACGTGAATCTGGCATTCTCATGATGTGCCCAAGGAATCCTAGTCTTGTATTTCGTATGGTATCAGTAATGGGTTCTAGGTTGTTATAGACAATATTGTTAGGTATTAATCACCATTGCCCATCTTTTAGGTAGATTTCTTTAGAAAGCTAACTATTGCAATGGGTCCCATGTTTCGACTTCCGGAAAATTTCGACATATCTTCGCGTTTCACATCCCCCAGACCCCAAAACCACCGTCAGTTCAAAAGTTTATATATAATTTATGTATATATGTATCTATATATATATATGTATATATATATATATATCAGTTTCTTGTGGACACGATAACAGCCGTAATTTTGCACCAATCACTTTGAATGTTTTACATAATATGTATCCCTATAAAATCTCGGTCGAGTTCGTTAATGGGCAAAATCGGTAAAAGGGGGTAAAAATGGGGGGCTTTTTTCGAAAAAGTGAAATATCGCTATAACTCTCTTAATACATGAAATATCGAATCCCTTCAAAGTTCATAATATGTGTCGGATAAGTGCCAAACATTTATGTCAAATAAGTTTTTTGATAGCACCAACCATTGACCAAAGGGGTGCGAAAAAGTGGGTTTTTCGGGAAACATTAATCATATCTCTGTTAATAGGCACAATATCAAAACCGCACAAAATGGACAATATTCCTCCTATAATTACCTAAAACTTTTGTCTGAAAGAATTTTTGATATGACCCACCATTACGCCACGGGGTGAACAAAATGATTTAAATTATAAGAAAATGCCAAGTGCCAAGAGAGGTTGCCATGACAACTTTACTTTTAATTGATAAGGGATGACCATCAGCAGTTGCTATGACAACGCCACTGCACGAGATCACATTCAGTTTTCATATGTCAGTGGGAAGCGACTTCGGTATCGGAACTGGTAGCATGCTGAACTTCTATGCCCAAGGTCGCGGGTTCAAACCCGGCTGAAGTCGTCGGATTTACTAAGAGCGCTAAAAAACCTGAGTTTGCTTTCCTTCGGAGGGGAAGTTCCAACGTTCGTTGCGAGTTGCTGATTGAGGTGGCATCTAGTAGCCAAGTTCACAGCTAGGTGTCGTTGACATCAGTATTTTAGGTAGATTTCATTAGAAAGCTAACTATTGCAATGGGTACCATGTTTCTATTTCCGGAAAATTTCGACATATCTTCGCGTTTCACATCCCCCAGACCCCAAAACCACCGTCAGTTCAAAAGTTTATATATAATTTATGTAATATATGTATATATATGTATATCAGTTTCTTGTGGACACGATAATTGCCGTAATTTTGCACCAATCACTTTGAATTTTTTACCGAATATGTATACCCATAAAATCTCGGACGAGTTCGTTACTGGGCTAAATCGGTCGAAGGGGATGAAAATGGGGGACTTTTTTTTTTCGAAAAAATGAAATATTGCTATAACTCTCTTAATATGTGAAATATCGAATCCGTTCAAAGTTCATACTATGTGTCGGATAAAGCTCAGAAATTTATGTTTGAAACGTTTTTTTGATAGCACCAACCATTGACCAAAGGGTGGGAAAAAGTGGTTTTTTCGGGAAACATTAATCATATCTCTGTTAATAGGCACAATATCAAAACCGTACAAAATGGACAATATTCCCCTAATAATTACCTAAAACGTTTGTCTGAAAGAATTTTTGATATGAGCCACCATTGCGCCAAGGGATGAGAAAAATGATTTCGGAATTATAAGAAAATGCCAAGAGCTATCAGTGGTTGACATGGCAACACTACTAAATTGATGAGGGATGAGCCATCAGACGTTGCCATGACAACGCACTTGCGCGAGATCAGATTCAGATTTCCATCTGACTAAGTGTGAAGCGGCTTCGGTGACGTAACTGGTAGCATGCTGAACTTCTATGCCCAAGGTCGCGGGTTCAAAGCCGGCCAAAGTCGTCGGATTTTCTAAGAGCGCTAAAAATCCCTCAGTAAGCTTTCCTTTGGAGGGGAAGTTCCAACGTTCGTTGCGAGTTGCTGATTGAGGTGGCATCTAGTAGCCAAGTTCACAGCTGGGTGGCGTTGACGTTAGTATCTGGTAGCAACATTAGGAACTACTGCTTGAAATTGAGCGTCTGCATTCCTTACCTGAATTACAGACTAATACCGCCATCACAATTCACACCGTTTATCAGACAGATTCTACACTCACCCAAAGTACACGGGGTTATATGACCGCGTTGTCGCAGCCCCTAAACTGAGGAACCAACCAACATCTCTGCGGGAGATATAATTTTGCGTGAAGAAGTAACAGACCGTTACATAGTTACACATCAGTGTCGAAACCTTGCATAAGGACAGTGTGACCACAAGTATAACAAGTAGTTCCGTGAAGAACTGTACAGCCTATTTTCATATATCCTGCTCATGTTAATTGCCTCTATCAACATACAAAATTTCAGTTTAATTGCTGTATCAGATTCGTAGATATTGAGAACCGTCTAAATATTTCAGATGGTCGCCAGGTTGGATTTTTATTTTTGTACTATTGTATTAAGATTATTGTGTAAGTGTGGTATTCAAACTTCAATCGCATGATTAGAACACAAGAAGTAAAAACGAGATTTTAAAATTACGCACACCAGCCATCTTGTGATTATGCAAACAATTGAAATAAATAAGATGCCAGTGGATCAACATTTGTGTAAGCATTTAAAACGTGCAACGTTTCACTGCACTCGGATAGTTAATTCGCGAGAAACGTCCCTTTAAATATTTATACTTCGCGTCGCCGCCATGTTGGATTCGTGCTCACGAGGTTACTGAAAGTCCTATAGGTGAACATATGTTCATAGTCTCTATGAACATAAAAATTTCAGTTTGGTTGCTGTAAAAGATTCATATATATTGAGAACCGTCTAAATATTACGGAAGCTTGCCATTTAGGATTGTTATATGTATAGGCCATAGAGTTATGTACCATTCAAGGTCACTTATTGCCTAGGTTCATTATTCAAACTTTCACTTCGATCGCATGATTACGACACAAGAAATAAAAACTTAATTTTAAAATTTCGCACAGCCGCCATTTTGAGGTTATGTAAACAATTGAATTAAATTAGATGGCAGTACATTACAATCTGCAAAATCATTTACTGTACCACATTTCACTGCGCTCAGAGAGTTAACTCACGAGAAAAGTCTATTAAAATATTTCAAATTCGCTTGGTCGCCATGTTCGTTTTGTACTTTACAGGTTTATGAATTATACATAGGTAAACTTGTATCAGTACCCTTTATCACCGTACTCAATTGCAGGGTGATATCTGTAATAGTTTCGGGGATATAGAATGTCAGTGAAATATTTCTCACAGCCGCCATTTTGAGGTTATGTAAACAATTGAACTAAATTAGACTCCAGTGCAATGCAATGTGTATAAATATTTGCTGTACCAAGTTTCATTACGTTTGGATAGTTAAATCGCGAGAAACGTCTATTTAAAAGTCTCCACTTCGCTTGGCCGCCATGTTGATTATGTAGTAACCAGGTTTTTGAAAGTTTCATAGGTGAACTTCTAGTAGTACCCTTTATCACCGTACACAATTTCAGGGCGATATCCGTTATAGTTTCGGAGATACTGAATGCTAGTGAAATATTTCGCACAGCCGCCATGTTGGATTGGTGAGACGTAACAAAATTCGATGGGCACGGTCGACGTCGCCGGGAATAGTGCTATGAACTTACCGAGTTTCACTGAAATCGCTCCAGCCGTTTAGATTTTATTAGGGGGACACACACACACACCTCACACACACACACACACACACACACACACACGGACAAAAGGTGATCTCATAAGCCTATTTTTTTCAAAATTGAAAATAGGCTAAAAATGGACTCCAAATGACAAGAAGGTTACCGTCCCCGTAAGACAATAAAATGTTTAAAATATGTTTAAAATGAAGAAAAACAAAGTTAATTAATCTCCAATTATAAAATACTTTCACGCGATAAATGAGGTCTGATCCTTCTACGAAAACCTGCATATTCTGTCTATTTTCGCCTATCTCCAAGTTTGTCCGGTGAAATCTACCTCCGCCTTCCGGCGTGCCGAGAGGACTTTTTTTTATATCCTTTATTGATACAAGTTCTTCCCATTCGCCATTCGATCTTTTGTAATCTGTTGGTTTTAGAATGTTCATTTAGATGACAGTATTGTAATGTTTAATTTTTGCATTAATTGTAAGTTTTTGTAAGTTTCCCATGTTAATTTTTGTGCCCTAAATAACTTGTTTGTTCTTATTTGAATCGATGCTTTCTTTCTGCCCCTACTAAAAGACATTAAAAAAACACTAAAAATGCATAGATTGTTTGATTTACTAATAATTTGTTGCGTTCGTCTGTTTCAGCCCACGCCTTCCGAATAGATCAAGACTGTAAGTACTAGATTTTAGCGTTATTCCGTTACTGTAAAATGTAACTGTATTACAGTTACTTAACCTTTTATAGGGCAGAACAGTTATTAAAATATGTTATTTGTATTCATTTAGATTTAATTATTTTTGCAAAATTTTAATTTATTAATTTTATTTTGTGTTATCTTTTTTTATTTTATTTTTGTTTAAATGTTTTTATAATTTTATTTTTAATATTTTTAAGATCTTATTTTTTATAATTAAATTTTTTAAGCTTATTTTATTTTAATGAAATTTTATAAGCTTATGAATTATTTTATAAGCTTATTTAATTTCTTTAGCTTAGTAATTTCATTAGCTTATTAATGTTTACAATTTATTTATTTTCAATTTTAATTTCTTTCATATTTTATTATTTACGTTTTTATTGTTTTTGTTAAAAAATAATATCAAACATCTCAGGTCAAGAAGATAGAGAAATATGGTTTTATGAAATGTTAACAATTCCAAAAGAAAATTCGTTGACATTACTGTATGGCTGAAAGATTCAACCATCAGCATCTTTGACATAGCAGGTGGTTAATATACAGACCACTACCCTATAAAGGGTTAAGGGAACCTTCTTGGCAATGAGAACCCTATTTAATCCAAAATCAGTCTACGATTACTGGAGAAAAATGTTTTTATAGTGAACATTTTATTTCAAAGGCTCGTCTTTGTTTCATGGAATGTTAATATTAGATTGATACTCTTATTGTGGTGTTTGAAGCCATATGTTCAGTGTTGCCTTAGTAAACAAGAGTTTAGTGCTTTTCAGTCGGTCAACACGAATGTACCCAAAAGAGATGAGTTATGCCCTAATCCTGAAATAAATTACATGAGATTAATAAAACACTAGGATGACCAGTTTCGATCGTCAAGCGATCATCATCAGATCCATTACACTTAGGCTACAAAATCTATGTTTGAAATACAGGTGGAGAGCTCACCCCTCTTCACGCTACTAAAAAACACACCCTGTCGGAAACAAAATACAATTTAGCGACACAGCCAAGCTAGATAAAAAAAGGGGGGAAATTAGGGGTTTTTTAATAGGTAAATGTTATCTGGATCAGGTGTACGATGTACTTTTCTTCTGCAATAAACCAAGGCCCATATTCGCGGCAGTATTAAAGGTGCCGGGACGTCCTCATAAGACCGTCAACGCTTAGTTCGAATGGGTTATGCTCCACGCGTGGCGAGGGCTAATCCACGGTCTTTAATAGTTGTAGACCCACCTCATTCAATAACATACATCTTATCTAGGTTGGCAACACCTCACATAAACACATCGCTATCACTCCCCACAGCACGTAGGGACAGGGGGGAGAAGGCAGGGAAAGACCAGTCGTTAAGATAACCACCGCAGTCGACCGTACAGTGAGTTCCAGTGAGCACGAAAACTGCGAGTAGCTGTAGTACGGAAGACAATCAGATAAGTAGTAAGCCTAAAATTTTATAGTTTAACCATAGTTTACAACCATATAATCTCTCTAAAGTACAATCTCCGGATAGCTATCACCATTTAGCATTTCACCTAACATATATACTGCATTTAGCATACACTGACAGTTGCAGTACCAATACTGCAACTAAATAATTGTACATATTGTAAATATTTTCACCTGTATTTCAAACATAGATTTTGTAGCCTAAGTGTAATGGATCTGATGATGATCGCTTGACGATCGAAACTGGTCATCCTAGTGTTTTATTAATCTCATGTAATTTATTTCAGGATTAGGGCATAACCCATCTCTTTTGGGTACATTCGTGTTGACCGACTGAAAAGCACTAAACTCTTGATACTCTTAGTTTAATATTTTATTTGTATTATAACTGAAGAAGGTACAAGAAAAACGAAACTGGTATTACATTATAATTAGTATTATTGACTTCAGGTGGATCATCATTTGTTTACCTATTCTTCTTTTTTTCTCAATTTTGGCCATCTTTGGACCGGGTAAAATAACCCACTGCATTCACTGTCTCTTCATTTCCTTTATCATTTCTCGCCTTCCAGTAGTTCTTCATTACTTCACTTTGTCTCCTTCTTTTCTCTTCCGTCCAGATGTTAACCCCCTTCTTCTTTTTCTTCTCCTAGAAACCCTCGAAATTTTTGATCATATTTCTCAAAAGTGGTCTGTCCTGAATAATATGTATTGTTACTTCCATCTCTTCCATATCTCTTTTTATACTTTGTACCCATTGATTACCATTCTTGCTTTTGTATACATGACTGAAAATTTGTTTTGTGAGTCTGGTGTTATTCATCCTCATTACGTGTCCAAAGAAATTAATGATAGAACGTACAAGGCACTGCCGGCAGGACGTTACGACCTCATTTGAGTACGTAATTCAATTGCTTATATGAGGACGAAGCGTCCTTCTGGGAAGACCGTTCTTTTTTTTTCATTATAAAGAGGGAAATGTAAGGAATCAGCGCATGCAAGTCTGAAGTTGGTAGCTCTGACCGTTTAGTAATGGCGGCGATTATACGTAAGGGTGACCGTGTTTATGTTTTTGCTACCTATTTCGATGCTCCAAACAGCGGAAATGCATGGAGTCACTCGTTATTTGCTAGTATTATATACCACTAAATGTCATGGTACTTACGTAGATGTGTACTAAAATGACTACAGTCGAAAAGCAAGAAATCGAACATTTTTTCATTTATTTATTTTAGATGTTCATTTTAGATATTACTTCTTTGAAATGGCTAAAGTTGTAGGGAAATAAATCCCATTTTAATACATTTTTATATAGCCTATTTTAGATCTTAAAATTTTTACAACTTTTTTATACTTCTCATACATTTATATAGTCTCTGTACTGTAAGAATACACGTCTATACTTCATACGTTAATACATTTTACAGTCAATAAATGATTACGAGATAGTTATGGTATTAGTCAATATGAGTCATATTACACTATTTTAGAATATTTACAGACTTTGATTGTTTGCCCCGTACCAGATCTGCAGTTTTATTACGCTCTGATAACCCAAAGTACTGCCGGAAGGACGCGTCCTGCTGGAAGGCCAGTTCAAACATTTGCCATAAGGGTCCAAAGTCCTGCTGGAAGGACGCGCCGCTGTGTACAAAAATACTTCCGGAAGGTCCTTCTAGCACGACGAGTGACTGTACGCTCTATCATAAACCCTCCTTTTCCTGATTGTATCGTAGATTTTTTCAATTTCTTTATTTTTGTAATGGACGTCATTTTTTCTGTATCTGAACTCTCCGCTTTCTGTTTGTAATGGTCCCAATATTTTTCTAAGTATTCTCCCTTCCTTTTTCTAGCTCTTCTATTTCGCTTTTTTATGGAAAACATACATTCTGAAGCATAGAGACTTTCCAGCTTAATTACCGTATTGTAATGTCGGAATTTAGTTGCAATAG
The DNA here is from genome assembly GCA_946902985.2 of Meconema thalassinum. Classification (NCBI taxonomy): domain Eukaryota; kingdom Metazoa; phylum Arthropoda; class Insecta; order Orthoptera; family Tettigoniidae; genus Meconema; species Meconema thalassinum. Next base: position 184,051,139 of record OX336395.1, read on the forward strand.
AAAGATTATTCTTATTGTAGGCAAACTTCGTCAGTTGAAAAGCTTGTTCCAATTTGTGTATTCTTGCTCTATTTGCTTCTTTGTCTAGTCCATTAATTTGAATCATTTCTCCCAAATACTTAAACTTTTCTATCTATTCATTGGTAAAAATTCTAAGGATTTCCTAAATTTACTGATACTAAAGGGTCAAACAGAAACATGTTTCACACGAATTTCCTAAGTTTACTGGTACTAATGATATTATTTTTGTTTGAACAGATTGAAATGGCAGACCATAGACCTCACCACTCGGAACTCCAGTACGTTCCTGTTCAACTTCGAAATTTATAAATGTATATGTATAGACTGGCTGAATAAAGGAATTTGAATTATAAGATTGTGCTTCTTCTAGCTTCCAAACAACACTCCTATAGTAAAGCTATCGTTACTTCTGACTTGACGTTTCTATGCTACGCTAGAGCTATCTAGCAGTCAGAAGTGAAATCACTTTAACTAGCCAATCAATGACAGCCATTCAAATCACGACAAATCGAGTTTCGTTCGTGACATCGATTTGTCGTGATATATCGATTTCAATGGCTGCCTGTGATTGGCTAACTGTGATTTCACTTCAGATCGCTTGATGTTTCAGTGCTATGCCAGAACGATCTAGCGGTCAGAAGTGAAATCACTTTAACTCGCCAAGCGATGGCTGCCTGTGATTGGCTAGTTAAAGTGATTTCACTTCTGACCGCTAGATATGATGATGATGATGATAATTGTTGTTTTAAGGGGCCCAACATCTAGGTTAACGGCCCCTAATGGTTTGGGTGATCGTGAAGATGAAAATGAAATGTAAACTAAAATTAACTACTAACTTATATACTAGAAGAAGAAATGGAAAAACAAAAGGAGAATAAGGCAAATAAATGTCAGGAGGAAAAGAAAGGCCCTCAACCCTCGAAGAATGCGGATTGAGGGACTTGGAAGGAAGGAGAGCCATGAAAGGCAGATAGGAAAGTAAAAGAGGATAGGGTCCGCCCCAGAGGTAATGGTTACAATTGGGAAAACCGGACCCAGCTCAGGAATCCCTCGGGTTCGCCAACTCCCGAACGCACAAGCCGTGAGCCCCTCAGTGTGTAGCAATGGTAAACAAATAAAGGATAAGGCAAATAAAGGACAGGAAGAAATGAAATGGCCTTAATCCTAGAAGTTAGTTATAGTAATTGTTGTTTTAAGGGGCGGAACTACGAGGTCATCTGCCCCTCTTAACACGGATTAAAGTATACAAATTTGGAATGAAATTTAAAATTTAGAGGTGGATACCTAAGTTTGAAAAGACCGAAAATTAAATAAAACTATTAATTATAAAAATAAACAAAAATTACGTAAAAACAAAATATTATCATTCAAAAACGAACAAATCGTTAATCCTCGAAGAATGAGGTTGAAGGACTTCGAAGGAAGGAGAGCCATGAAATGCAGATAGGAAAGGGAAAGAGGAGAGGACCCACCCCAAAGTCAGAGGAAAAAGGGAACAAAACGGACCCAGCTCAGGAATTTCTCTGGGTCACCAACTTACGAACTTACCAGTCGTGAGCCCCTGAGGGTGTAGCACTATCCAGGCTGCACTAGACGTGCTAGGACTATATACACCCTGCCTCCTTGAGGGTCTTGTGCAGAAAGTAGGAGAAAAGAAAAAGAAGGCTGACTCCTTGAATAATGAGGGTATCAGGAAAGATGAGACAAGGGACAATTAAGGCGGGAAAGTGAAAGACTCCCTAGGCCACGGATACCCTAATACCGTCGGGGTCGGAAGAGAACAAGCGTTGACCAAGAGAGGTTGACGGAATAGAAGACAGAGAGGAGCCCGGCACAAGTAAGTGGAAGCAATGCCGCACTCAGCTGGGGTCCCATGGTCGGCAACCCACGTCCCACTAGATGTGAGCCCCTGTGGGTGGGGGGGGGGGTTGCATTTCCGTGAACGATAGACTGATTAAGCAATATAAATGATCATTTACATACATGAGAGTAAATTTTTGCTTTAAATATTCCACCGTGCTGCAGTGAGAGCAAGCGCCGTGTGACGGCTGGGTCACTCAAGCTAACCGCCTGTCGAGCAAGGCACAGCGTAGCACCCAACTAAACACCTTTACACTTTTTAACGTATTGTACAGGCCCGGGGGCTGTACCCCCTGAAAGCCACCCCCATCTTTTACTAAAACCACCCCAACTGGCAACATCATAAGACCAGAACATTACCTTTACACGGCAAGAGGCGACCACCCAGCTTGGGAGGTTGGCCAACTACTTGCGACACACACATAAACATCTACACAACAACTAAATGGGACAGCTACGTCGGCGGAATGCTGACCAAGCACCGCCGAGAACTATAAGAAGGGAGGCCTTTTTGGAGCATTATCTGTCATACAGTGTGCGTCGCCGAAGGCCCTAGCCGACGTCTGTTCCAGCTGCATCATCAGGTGAGACTCAGCAAGTGCTCAGAATCCTTTACTTTGTAAACACCCACTCATAATCTTGTACACTCTACTTGTATCATTGCTTACATTCCCCTAAAAGGGACTTACAATTTCACACTCACTGACCAATAAACACATGGTCTGTAAATTACACTTGTATTGATAATTACACGCCTCTTTACATCCTCATACCCTTCCTGACTCTCGTCACGATTGACCGTGACCATAGTAGCCAGTAATTGTTTGGTCAGGTTTCATTGTGCTTCCCGCATGCGACTCGACTACGTAACGAGTGTTTTATCCCTAACTACCCCCCAACTAAGGGATCTAAAACAGTATTTAATAAACGAAAGTTCGTTGCTTTTCAGTCGGTCAAAACGATTGTACCCAAATGAGATGGGTTATTCCCTAATCCTAAAAAAAAGTACATGAGATTAATGAATACAACCAGGCGGAGAAACTTACGGACACGAAGCAATAAAGTTTACCAGCGGACCCGTGCGAGAAATCTCGCATGTTCATAAACCGCACTTTCCCCAATATCTTTATAAAGACAGACTTAAGGAGAAAGGTTGTTATGTTTTTATTTCAACCAAATCATTATAGAACACTATTTACATTACAGTTAGAATTCCATGTTTTACGTTCCCGAACTTAAGAAGGCAATCACTGAAAATTGGATCATCATAACACTCACCGGTTATTCGATATTTATGAAATTATACGATTTGAGAACTCATTCCCTTTGATTTACGGTACTGTTTCTGAAATCCATGAAATACAGTATGATAAGGGAAAGACCTTAGAATGTTAAAATGACATGAAACAGGTGTCACAACGGCCAAAATGTGAAGTGGACAGCAATTATGGAGCGTATTTTCTACAGCAACAGTATCTGCAAATCGCACACTTCGTAAATTTTTAAAGTCATGTTTTAAAGAAATTATAGATATTTATGAAATTAGAGTGCAATTTGTCTCTGCTAATGTCTATTTTCTTTCATTTCAATGCTCATTTGTCCCGATTGGTCGCTTATGAGCGCCGCAGGAGGGACCTATACTACTGAAATAGTTTATATGATGGCCATCTCACACGAATAAGCAACAATAGGTTAACCAAAAAGATATTGACTTGTATTAGCAAATTAAAGTCCACCACAAAATGGGTTCGCTGGATTGGTCACACACTAAGGAAGCCGGACGGAGCTATTGAGAGGGCGGCGCTAGACTGGAATCCTCAAGGCGCCAGGAAGCGAGGTCGACCTAAGAAGACCTGGAAGAGGACGATCGAAAATGAAATTGTAGAGGTGGACAAGAACTGGAGTCAAGTGAAGAGAATGGCCAGGAACCGTACTGCGTGGAGAAATTTCGCCAAGGCCCTATGCTCCGGAAGGAGCGGCAGGAATTAAGTAAGTAAGTAAGTACAAAATGGGTTGAGAAAACGCGAGCAGATCTGAAAGAAATTGGCATCACTCAAGAAGATATTCTAAACAAATCACTGTTTCGAAGGAAGGTTGATAAATTTATAGGGTTTCAGGAAGAACCTAGCTCAAAAGCCAAGGTCATCTGGTCTGAAGAAAGAAGGAGATGATGATGATGATGATGATGATGATGATGATAATTGTTATTTTAAGGGGCCTAACATCTAGGTTATCGGCCACTAATGGTTTGGGTGTTAGTGAAAGATGAGATGAGAATGAGAACTATAACTAATAGTAACTACAAATGTACATACTAAAAGAAGAAATGGTAAACAAATAACGGATAATGCAAATAAAGGACAAGTTGAAAAGAAAGGCCGCCAACCCTCGAAGAAGGAAGATTGAAGGACTTGTAAGGAAGGAGAGCCATGAAAGGCAGATAGGAAAGGGAAAGAGGAGAGGGCCCGTCCCAAAGGCAGTGGAAACATTGAGAAAGAACGGACCCAGCTCAGGAATCCCCCGGGATCGCCAACTCCCGAACTCACCAGCCGTGAGCCCCTGAGGGTGTAGCAATATCCAGGGTGCACCAGAAGTGGTGAGGCTACATACACTCTGCCTCCTTGAGGGCATTGAGCAGAAGGCAGGAGTTGACATGAAAAGAAAAAGAAGGCTGCCCCTCGCAGAAGAAGGGTATCAGGAAAGATGAGACAAGGGCCAATTAAGGCGGGAAGGAAGAGACTCCCTAGGCCTCTATACCGTAATACGGTCAGGGTCAGAAGAGAACAAGAGTTGACCAAGGGAGGTTGACAGGAAAGAAGACGGAGAGGAGCCCGGCACAAGTAAGTGGAAGCAATGCCGGTCTCAGCTGGAGTCCCGTGGTCGCCAACCCACGTCCCACTAGATGTGAGCCCCTGGTGGGAGAAGGAGGAGACTCAGCGAACGCATGAAGAAATTCTGGGAGGAGAAGAAGAGATTGGTAAGTCGGCCGATTGTTCAACGCGGTCCACAGTAGACCAAAATCGACAGAAGAAGATGAAATACATGTAACCTCATGTAAATAAAAATACAGGATTACGGAACAACCCAACTCATTTGGGTACAATCGTGTTGACCGACTGAAAAGCATCAAAGTTTCGTTTTCTAAGGCAACACTGGAAATGGATTCAAACACCATAACATGTTTAATAATCATATTTACTTACATGAATTTCAGAGCAGTTGCTGGAAATGTTGTCCTTCATTTTCTAAACACACTTTGCATCAATGTAGGAAGTTTTGGTACACCCCCTGGATTTCATCGTCACTGATATTTCGTATCTGTGCAGTTATTTCTATCTCGAGAGCCTCCAGAGTACGCGGATTATTTTTGTCTGAGGTTCCCCCACAAGTAACAAAAGCCTACTTTGCTTTGGGGAGTTCCAATGGATAAAATATGAAAAAATATCAATTTTCAGATTTGTATACGATGTAAAAGCTGGCACTTTGACGTTTAAAATGATGTATAACACTTGATATTTGTTATTTGCAAAATATGTCTAATATTTATTTAAATAATGCAGTGCACGTTAGAAAACATTGATAATTAGAACATAGGCATTTTCTCAGAACCTAATTTTTGCACATAAATGTTCCATATTTTTTAGTTGTTACTTATCACAGAAGTCTCATGACTTGTAAATGAGATTTTAACACAGGGATTTTATTCTAGCTCCAATACATTGTGAAAAAAGTGGATATATTGAGCCCGTATCCGCTCATGCTGGTGAGTATTTTTATATGCCAAAGTTGGTAACACGAGAGAAAGAATCTCTGAATGCATCCAGAGAGATGCAGTTGTACTTTTGACTTCGTTGGAAGACTGTCAATATTTATTTTGCCATGATTAGAGAAGGTATTCTTTAATGTGCACCTTTGAATTTACCACATCAAGTATTTCTGTATAATTTGCCAAGGAGAAGTGGCCTAACATTGTCTATTTGGTACTTGAGACTAAGGAATGACACTGTGGAAATGCAAGAATAATGTCTAGAGACGTTCAACGACTCCACTAGTCTCAAAGCCAGTACAACCCGCTTCCGGGAGGAAAGCACTCGTTGATTGTCTAAGTTCAGCACCGCATGTGTGTGACACGCAGTTGTAATAGTCCGGTCAAGTGGCCGATGAGACGTCAGTAAGTGAAGGAATAAATCCGTTGGAAACGTAAGCCAGTTTATATGATACGAGAAGTGTGCAGCGGAAAACTCCGTAAAAGTGTTGCTTTGTAAGCAGTCGAAATCAGTGAAATACTACGGTGATTTAACCGAAAGCATGGCCGATGTGTGTGCCATTTAGAAGTGTGAGTAACTGTGATTTCGAAAGTGCCAGTGTCATATTTCACACCAGTGAGAATTGCATAAAATAATCCACGTTGAGTGAAACCGTAATTTTCTCAAACGACCGATGTCGCAGATTTCATCAGATAAAATTTTTCACCATGTCTGATAGTGGGAAAAGTGAGCCAACACGTGATTGTGTTCAGTAGAATCTGTGGAGCAGACATGGCCATTTGTTGAATAGAGTCTGCAAAATTACCAAGTGTAGAAGCTGTGTTTGCTAGCGAATCACACTAGGAGCAGTGATTTTTTTGTGTAACTTATCAACGTTACCACGATGTACGAGATCCACCAGAAAAGAAGAGCTTTACCACCGTTCACCATGTGGGTGATCATGACGTAGACACATCATCAGAGAGATACGTAGCACCACAACAGCATAACCAAATGGAGGCTGAAGAACGGATTACAATGTGCCTATCCGAGCGTTGGAAGTATGGCCCACGCTCGAAATAGAAGGAAATACCCCTCAATTATTCCTGTAGGAATGAGGTGAGCTTCAATGTTCTTCGTAAGTCTAACTAATGTCTTTTGTAAGGTGATGGTCTTTGGTGGAGTAGTTTTAACGATCGTACTTCGATTCACAGTCAACTAGTTAGGTTTTGTTTTAGTAGGCTTTTCTTTTAGCTTACCGACTATGGTAATTTTTCATGTTTCAATGCACATCGCAGCGTACGTCTCCAATGCATTTCATAATCGTGAGTTAGTCACCTGGTTAAATATGTGTGTGTTTTTATCACACGGTGCAATTAATGTCATTTTTATGTTCACTTTGAACGAACCAATTGTATGTGTAATTTAAACGGGGCTGTAATTAAGGTATTTAAATCAGATGTTACTGAAGTCAGTATTTTTGAAACCCTATTTTGTGATATGTAAAGCACGCCACTGAGCAGGCGTATCCTCCAATGGGAGAGGTTGTTTTATTACCTATTTTTGGGTATACATTTTTATTTGAGTGGAAAGTCTACCACTAGATTCGAGAGGAATCGATTAACAGTGTAAAGGAGTGTTATATCTTTCTGTTTGTACTCCAAGTCTTGTTCACACTAGTAACGTATCATTTAAAATTAACGCCACTGTTTTATATGGTGTGAATGTTTATTTCATGCATTGGAAGTGCCTATGAGTGCACATGTTTGATTTGAAACAAACTTGCTGGGAGTGTTATATCTTCCAAACACGTTAGTGCGAGTGGAATATCTCGCGTTTTGTATGTTTTGCTTTGCCCATGCAGACACATCATTGTTAATCATTTTTGTCTATTATAAATGTATCACGAACACTACAACGAATATTATCTTATGAACTGCAAGTGTAGGATCACAATCTGAACAGTTTTATGGATCCGATATGCTAAAGAAACGAACACTTGAAACTTTACCGTTAGCCCATGCAACTCGTAACAGTTTGGGAATGAACAAAATGTAAGTCACTTTGGGAGACAAGTGTTTCCAAGGTTACGCGCAGTAGTGCCAACCCATAATCTCAGGTGAGACTAGACTTCTGACAGATTTAATGCTAATGCTTTTCTAAATGATGTGATCTACAGAAGCAAGTGTTTATTAAGCTTTATAAAACTAGGTCAAGTTAACAGCGTTATTAAGAATGCAATGATATTGTGACAGGAGGTCACCTATAATGTTTACGATCTTCGCATATGTTGTGAGCGAAGCCCATTTGAACAACCATTATTGTTTAAGATTTTAGAATTGTCTTGTGAAACTGATTGACTTATTTGAGGCTATGTTATTTTTCTCACATGTTGTGAAGGTTTATGCCGTGTGTTTATGCACGATGAAGGGGTGGTTTCCCATAGTTTTTGAGGTTGCCGGCCTTGTTTCAAAGCTCATGCGCTTGACAGACCGAGGTTGAAGAAGTGATCCAGCGGGACACTCTGTTACTTTAGGATGGTTTTTGAGCTTTTTGATAGCTCGGAGTATGCTTGTTCGCGTGTACTTGGGTGTACACCAGTGGTTTTATCCACCAGTTAGGAAGCCGTGCAGATGGTCAATCCGTATAATTAACAAATATTAAAACAAAGACAACTAATAATCACTCATTAAATAAAATTATGTAATGAATTTAAACGAAAGCAATAATTATCGTTAATCACTAAACTTTGATCATGGTTTATAACTCGCTGACCATTGCATTGAGCTGTCGTTTTATTTCTTCGTTAGTTTAAGCTTTAGACAGCTGACACATGCGACTGACAGGGATTTGGTCTACCCCAGAGTTTTCAACTCGTGGGTCGTGAACCATGTAACTTATTGTTCTACTGTTAACGAACAGTACTATGATTTCCTAGCTTACACATGATAGATGACCGATGGAAACAAACAGTAACCATCATGTGGTAGGAAGGTTTAATAAGAATACTCTTGTGTGTGATACTTATTTATTAATTGTTGTGTAAACACATATTCCCATTTTTCTTCTGATACTTGTAGATATTTTGTTGTACAGTTGATTGTAAACTTGATTTGTGTTGTAAAGGATGACTGTAAATCACTTTAGATTTTTGTTTAGTTGTTTTTACTACAGATGCTTCTCACCGTAGATTAGTTTAACTTAAGATGAGTTTAGATTAATTAAAAATTAAATGTAAATACGGGATGGTCACAGCTTACTTTGTTGTTTTTCCTGTCATGTTTGACATTTTGCCATCATGTCGTTTCGCTTGGAAACGTCATGTCTTGTTAATTATAATTACAATTTAAAATCTTTTGAACTATTTCCCTAGCTTTGCTATTTTTTCTGATTGTATTTAGGAACAATCGAGGGGAGATTTTTAGATAGAAAGTAATAGTTTATTTTTATTTCTTTACCTGTGTTTAGTTAACGGATTAGGCGACTGATACCCCCGATTGTAGGATAGGGGCTTATGATTTTAATAAATCATTTCGTGAAATTTACTTAAGCCTGGATTTTAATTTAATAGTTTTTAAGGGGGTGCATTTCCTTGCGGGGTCTAGGACTATGCTATGATGGGAACCTGATCCCTATGATGACGAGGAGTCCTGTGCCGGAATAGCCCACAAGGAGTGTACTCCAATCCTCTTAGCCCACATGGGTTCAAGGATGTGGTTATCTGGAAAGCTACACACGATCGGTTGTGGACCAGATCACCACCTCTAACGGGCACAATATCTAGATTTTTAAAGGAAACATTTGAGATTAAAGAGAAAACAAGTAGTTCCGTGAAGAACTATACAGCCTATTTTCATATATCCTGCTCATGTTAATTGTCTCTTTCAACATACAAAATTTCAGTTTAATTGCTGTAACAGATTCGTAGATATTGAGAACCGTCTAAATATTTCATATGGTCGCCATGATGGATTTTTATTTTTGTACTATTACATTAAGATTATTGTGTACGTGTGGTATTCAAACTTCAATCGCATGATTAGAACACAAGAAGTAAAAACGAGATTTTAAAAGTAGTCACACCAGCCATCTTGTGATTATGCAAACAATTGAAATAAATTACATGCCAGTGGATCAACATTTGTATAAGCATTTAAAGTGCAACGTTTCACGGCACTCGGATAGTTAATTCGCGAGAAACGTCCATTTAAATATTTATAAAGGAAGCTTGTAGTTTAACGTGACCGTTAATCTCGCGATCATAAGCCACGGGACCTCCGTTTTACGTGGAATCCGAACCACAGGACATGGCATTTCACATCGAAAATCTCACATGCATTGACCGGGAATCGAACCCGGTCCGCCTTGGTGAGAGGCATACAGCTTGATTAAATATTTATACTTCGCGTCGCCGCCATGTTGGATTTGTGCTCACCAGGTTACTGAAAGTCCTATAGGTGAACATATGTTCATAGTCTCTATGAACATTTAAAAAAATCAGTTGGTTGCTGTAAAAGATTCATAGATATTGAGAACCGTCTAAATATTTCGGAAGCTCGCCATTTACGATTGTTATATGTATAGGCCATAGAGTTATGTACCATTCAAGGACAATTATTGCCTAGCTTCATTATTCAAACTTTCACTTCGATCGCATGATTACGACACAAGAATAAAAACTTAATTTTAAAATTTCGCACAGCCGCCATCTTGAGGTTATGTAAACAATTGAATTAAATTAGATGGCAGTGCATTACAATCTGCAAAATCATTTACTGTACCACATTTCACTGCGCTCGGAGAGTTAAATCACGAGAAAAGTCTATTAAAATATTTCTAATTCGCTTGGTCGCCATGATCGTTTTGTACTTTACAGGTTTATGAAATATACATAGGTAAACTTGTATCAGTACCGTTTATCACCGTACAAAATTGCATGATGATATCTGTAATAGTTTCGGAGATATAGAATGTCAGTGAAATATTTCGCACAGCCGCCATTTTGAGGATATATAAACAATTGAACTAAATTGGACTCCAGTGCATTACAATGTGTATAAACATTTGCTGTACCAAGTTTCATTACGTTTGGATAGTTAAATCGCGAGAAATGTCTATTTAAAAGTCTCAATTTCGCTTGACCGCCATGTTGGTTTTGTAGTCACCAGGTTTTTGAAAGTCTCATACGTGAACTTCTAGTAGTGCCCTTTATCACCGTACACAATTTCAGGGCGATATCGGTAATAGTTTCGGAGATATTGAATGCTAGTGAAATATTTCGCGCAGCCGCCATGTTGGATAGGTGAGACGTAACAAAATTTGAAGGGCACGGTCGAGGTCGCCGAGAATAGTGCTATGAACTTACCGAGTTTCATTGAAATCGCTCCAGCCGTTTAGATTTTATTAGGGACACACACACACACCTCACACACACACACGCACACACACACACACACGGACAAAAGGTGATCTCATAAGCCTATTTTTTCAAAATTGAAAATAGGCTAAAAATATTAATATGGTCACAATAGTAGAAACACTAAACGCCCGTGTTAAGGTACTAACAATTGATCACTATTTACGGCAGTAAATTAGATACCAGTGCATTACAATGTGTATAAACATTTTCTGTACCAAGTTTCATTGCGTTTGGATCATTAAATCGCGAGAAAAGACAATTTCAAACTTTCAAATTCGCCTGGCTGCCATGTTCGTTTTGTAGTTAACCGGTTTTTGAAAGTCTCATAGATGAACTTCCAGTAATGCCCTTTATATCCGTACAAAATTTCAGGGTGATACCGGTAATAGTTTCAGAGATATAGAAGCCGGTGAAATATTTCACACATCCGCCATCTTGAGGTTATGTAAACAAATGAACGAAGTTAGATGTCGGTGCATTATAATGTGTATAAACATATACTGTACCAAGTTTTATTGCGTTTGGTTGGTTAAATCGCGAGAAACGTCTATTTAAATGTCGCAACTTCGCTTCGCCACCATGTTGGTTTTGTAGTTACCACGTTTTCAAAAGTCACATAGGTGAACTTCTAGTAGTTCCCTTTATCACCGTTAAATATTCCAGGGTGATATCGGTATAGTTTTGGAGATATTGAAAGCTAGTGAAATATTCCGCACAGCCGCCATATTGGATTGGTGAGACGTAACAAAATTTGAAGGGCACGGTCAGGTTGGACCAGAATAGTGCTATGGACTTACCGAGTTTCATTGAAATCGCTCCAGCCGTTTAGAAGTTATTAGGAGGGAACACACACCATCACACACACACGCACACACAGACAGACACACGGACAAAAGGTGATCTCATAAGCCTATTTTTTCATAAATGAAAATAGGCTGAAAAGATGCGACAGTGACTTACTCCAACAATACGTGGTATTGGCAAATTGTGCTTATTTCTCTCTTCTCTGAACTCTGCCATGTAACTTCGATAATCTGAAACATCTCGAGTAATAAGTGAATCCACTGCAGTTTAATAGAAACTATTATAAAGGTATATCACCGGTATCAGGTATCAAAAGCCTTTAAGTTTATAATTGATTGATGATTTTCAGTCGGTCAACGTGTATTTATGCCCCTTTGTAATCCGTGAAATTATAATTTATCACAAGTAGTAAGTAGTTTTCCAGGTAGAATCACATATTTCCCGCATAACATAATTGAGCATTATTTTCTGTTAATAATAATATCGTATGGCCTCAATGCCGGGCACAAGCTTTTCTTATTTGACGCCCAGAGGGCAGCTTCCATGTCGATTTTTTTTCTTTTTTGCTCCTTCAAATGCTATGAAAGTCAAGGAGGTTAGATATCCAAGCTCCGTGACACTATAGCGCTTTCTAGTAGAGAAAGGAGGAACCTTTTGTGTTGGTGGATAATCCTGAGATTAGTTAGTTATTGTTGATTTAAGGGGAGAAACTACGAGGTCATCTTCCCCTAATCCCGAGATTAATTTTGTCATTATGAACACGGCCTACTGTATTCAAATGGGTTCTTTAACATGACATTCATGCCGTAATTTTTGTCGCCTTTCAAAATTCACTTACCACGGCCAGGAGCGAACCTGGAAGTCCGACTCACCCACCGTGGCAAATATTTTATGTTGACCGACTGAAAGTTATTAATAAATTGTTTATAAAGCACAATGCTGGGAAAAAATACCAAAGAAAAGTAATTGGGAAGATTTAAAATTGCCCGACAAACATTTTTGTTGTTGTTAAATCATTTTAGGGATTTGGGATAACTTGGTCATCAGTCCCATGCAGTTGGGTGTCTGATAACCCGTATTTTATGTTATGTCTGTAGTAGTGTGCGTAGCTGTATTAGGGACAGGAAGGGGTAGGTTCCCCAGGTCTTTAAACAAGGTACCATCCCGGCATCTACCTGGAGGAAGTGTAGAAAAGTCGTAGGAAAACCACACTCAGGATAGCCACTGTCAGTGGTTGGATTCGAACCTATGATCTATGGAATTTCTGAAGCTGCCGAGAAAGCATTTTACTTAATTATAATTACAAATTACTTTTTCTAAATGTAATCTGTAAAATTTCAATTACCTTACAAAATTGCAGTAGTACTTAAAATTACTTTGGGGGGGGGGAACACGAGGGGGTCGACGGAAGACATTGCTAACCCTCATTAATGGTTGGCGGCTTCGGTGGCGTAGTTGGTAGCATGCTGAGCTTCTGTGCCCAAGGTCGCGGGTTCAACCCCGGCCGAAGTCGTCGGATTTTTAAGAGCGTTAAAAATCCCTCAGTATGCCTTCCTTTGGAGGGGAAGTAAAGCCAGCGGTCCCATGTCATAGATTGATGGCATGAAAAAGAACCTCGAACTAACTATACTTGTGTGAAGTCAAAATTTGTAGGTTAGAATTGATAACGCTCTATTAGTTCCAACGTTTGCCGACTGCGATGCCATCTAGTAGTCAATTCCGCAAGCTAGGTGTCGTGGAATGTGGCATTTGGTAGCAAAATTAGGAACTACTTGAAATTATTGTCTGCAGTCCTTACTTGAATTAAAACAGATACACACACTAATACAGCCATCACAATTAACACCGGTTATCAGACAGATTCTACACACACCCAAAGTACAAGGGGCTATATGACCGCGCTGTCGCAGCCCCTAAACTAAAGAACCAACCAACCAACCAACTCATTAATGGTGAAAAAGTAGCTGTTAGCGCTATCTATCAGCAGTAACTGCATCATAGCAAAGATTAGTTTCCGTTTCTTATGGTTGGTAGCTCGTCAACTGCTACGCATTCTCATTCAAGACTATGGTTGTATTTCAAGGAAGTTGTAAGAAAAACAGTGCTAATCCATTTCGCGTTAAAAGTAAATAGAAGGTTGTTTGAAGGTGATCCTGGAATTGAATGTAGATGAAGTGACATAATCTACGACAGTGATGCTGATCCTGATTACTGCGCTGAGAATACGGAAGAAGATGAATCTATGGCTGATTAGCCAATCCCGCTCCCTAAGGTAAGCAAACCCTATCTGGACATGTTTAAAAAGAAAACCGTCAACTACCGTATATTTAATATTTTCTCATAACATGTATATTAATGTCATACTAGCATTACCTGTTGCGGCTTCGCCCACAAATAGTCTAGTTGTAAAGAGTACACTTAGCAAAATCTCAATCATGAATGCTATGAATGATTTACCCTTGTCATGAATAATCAGACTTTATCAATTCAGCTACTTGGGCAGTGGTTAGGGGTTTGTCATTCCTTCATAGGTATTGTGACCGTTTGACGAACGTCCAACGACCACACAAGTGCGCATCCGAACAACAGTCGAGCACAAAGACTCATAAACATCTCGGGGTTAACAGTGAGCATTCTACAAAGGTGTAGAATAAAGAAAATAAAAGCTCTGCTGTTCCCCAGATGCACACTACAGCAAGGATAGAAGGCATATTTCAAGAATCATGAATGACCACAGTATCAGTTAAGATAAAATTTGCATCAATGTAATTGATCCATTCAACCATCCTAATCTTTACAAGGGCATCCTCAATGAGAAAACTAAAACACCACCTGGAAAAAATAACATCCTGCGCTCCCCCTGGGATCCTATACTATTTAATCGCAGGTGTTGAATATCGTTACAAAAAAAATATGCAACGAAAACGTCAACTTTTAAACATTTCATCGTGTTAGAATACCCATGAATGAATAGTCCATCATGGTATTCTATTATATTATAAACGATATTTACAGTATTCAAGTTGTGTAGATCACTGATCGTCCTATCACACTTGAATAAAATTTTATTTCTGAAGTTCTACACTTTTCCATATTTCCAAAAATTATGGATAATCCTATGGGATATTCTCTTCCATGAAAATGAAAATGAAAATCCACAGCCTGCTTCCAGTCTCCGACCGGGTCAGGAATGGAATGAATGAAGCCCCTATCTAGCGGCGAGGATATGAACGTGCCGGCTGCCGAGGCCTGACGCACTCCTCTGGGGCAATGATTAAATGAATGACAGATGAAATGAAATGATAGTGGAGAGTGTTGCTGGAATGAAATTTGTGACAGGGAAAACCGGAGTACCCGGAGAAAAACCTGTCTGCCTCCGTTTTGTCCAGCACAGATCTCACATGGAGTGACCGGGATTTGAACCACGGACCCAGCGGTGAGAGGCCGGCGTGCTGCCGCCTGAGCCACGGAGGCTTCTCTCTTCCATGAAACGAGAAGAAATTCCAAAACATACTAGAATTGTTAATTATACAACTTAATGCAAGTCAGACCAAGTCGAACAAAGATGGATCCATTAGAAACATAATACCATTTATATTTCATTATTCCCACACAAGGAATATTCATATTAGAAATTATAAATTATGGATCTGTGATTTATCCTCGATAATAAAATAAATTATGGGATTAATTATTCAGTGATATTAATTGCAACACAACCCTATTATTCCAACCAATTTCAAACACTTATGGATGATTCGTAGCTATTTCAAAATTTTCATCGGAACATGAGGCCGCATTTTAAATGCCCCATTTCTGTATGCACTTTATCAATTTAGTTTATTCCTTGATATCACAATATGGCAAAATTATTAGGCATGTTAATCTATCTGCAGGTTTATATCATTCAACCAGAAAATATGTAATTATGGTTAGAGCAAATTAAAGTAGAATCTAGAATTCCACTGGTGACAAGATCTAGATAGCGGCGTGGGGCTGCAACAGCGGCACCGCCCTTCTTTTGAGTAATATGAGGCAACATCCTCCAAATTCCAACATTTCATTATATTCAACAACTATAATTTTTTTACATATTATTTTCACATATTTAACTTCCATCCAGTCATATTTACTGTATTTAATGGATTATCATAATTATTAATGGGACAAATGCCTACGCGCATTCCCAATTCAACTCATCACCCTATCAGATTTATCATATGAATGTTATAAGTAACTGTCTCTAATTAACCTGTTCAATTATCTGCTTGTCACCATAACAAAAATCCTCCTAATTGATACACCTTGCTCTAATAACAAACTACGTTACGATTGCTTTATCAATCCAATGTGCATTAATTCATGTTAATTTCTCATATTTGTTTTAAAGAAACGTCACTTAAATTATCCAAACTCATCCATTTATTATTAATATGAAATTCTCATGATAATTACCATGTTCTATTTTCATAAGATCCATTAAATTGTTATGAATATTACTCCTTAATTCCCCATGTAAATTCTCATACATGATAATTCCGCATTATCATTTTAAGAAAATCCTTAACCACCAGAAAAATCTAATCATTTCACGAGAAATGACAATCAGAACTCGTCTAAGACGAATTGCATCAAAATGACCAAGAACTACATTTAAATAAACAAAATACCAATAAACTATCTCAAAACGATCGCTGAAAATAACAATGTGCCATAAAAATATGCACGGAACTGTACAACAAAAATCAGTATGAAACTCCTGTCTAAATATAACAGCCGGATGCCTTCCGAAAATATACTCATTCTACGATATGCCCATGCTATCTCAAAAGAATAAAATAAAATTCGAAGGGTGGACAACATCAAAAAGATCCATGCTTATGTCCCAATATAATGCAGAAAATAAAGATCTATGGCGTGTAAAACGATTCCTACATGGTTGAATGGTATAGTCTAAGGTCTGATATTCACCGGTACTAGATATTAAGAATAGAATAAGGGGCTCACGTCCATTTCAGATGTTCTTGAAGAAGGTCCAAGTTCCTGCGGAATGCCCTTAGTCTGAGCATAAAATCCCAAGCGATCCTCCGCACACGGAAATGTGTACAGGTCAACCTCATGGCTCCACTGGTCTAAGTCCCAAGTATCCAGACGTCAGCATCCATCGTACACCCAATTCATATTTAACGCACCATAATACTGACTCGACTCATGGTAGATTTCAAAAGTTCATACCGGCGTATCGCTACCATGACGTCCTGATCGGATTGTCTTAACACCATAGCTTCTGCTATGAAAAAGCACGTGTCTAATACTGTCACTGATTTTACGACAATCACCCGGTGTTTTACCGTCCCGAAATATTTCCGAATAGTCACAGTAATGTTCCCGGTTACTTGATTGTAATCCTTCTCTAGTTATCGCAGTACGCTTACACACCTGTTTAGCCTTAATTCCATGTCAATTGCTAGCCAGAAATCTACCTTGGTATGAGGTATTATATTCACATAACTCAAGTAAGGAGTTATTTCCAGCTCATATCTTAATATGCTGTGAGCTCGGGCCATACCCAACACAACCTTACATTTACAAAAGCTAGTCGCATCTAGTAAAACTATCCTGAGCACATTTGAACAATGCCTCGTTTGTAGGATAATTTTGGCTTCCAGGTCAGGTACTCGTAACTTAAGGTTGATTAAGCCGCCCGCTTATGCACGGATTAACTGTTCAAACACGAATGTGTCTGCCATTACAGCTGCCTGCTTGACCCTGCAAATCGTCAGGTGTTAGCATACATAAGCGCATCGCTTCCAGCCTGCAACCTACGGCAGTGAAACTCAATTCAGCCAGGCGCTCGCTTCAAATTCAAAATATAGCCGCGACAAAAAACAACATCTCCATAACCAGCAACTGACGCTCTTTCACACGGTTACATCCGCCCTACACATGGCCAATGGTTCCTGTTGTTTTTTCGTCCTTCTTCTTATCTGGTTCTTCTAAAATACATCTTGAGATTCGCTGCGCTGAATGTTCCCACGGTGATACCAGATACAATCTCCACAACACGGTAACTACCATTACCTAAGCTCTGGGCTATCCGAATTGGTCCATTATACAAACTGGCAAACTTGGAATAGACTTTGATGCTAACATCAGATGGAGTAGGCTTCCTGATCAATACCAAAGTTCCCTCTCTCAAAGGATCTCTAAATCTTCTTCCTCTAACCCTTCTGTTCCAATTCTCTGCCTGTCTCCGTAATCTTCCTAAGGCTTCCATTTCACGTCCTCTCCTGTTAGGCTCTATCTCAGGAGGAATAGATACGATTCCGTCCCACGGTCGTATAGGTTTTTCTCCAAGATGTAGTACTGAAGGAATATGCCCCGTGCTTTCATGTACGGTGGAATTAATCGAATTCATCATAATAGGAACCACATCCATCCATCGCCAATGTTCGTTTGCACAATAAAAACGACAAAACTTAGCTATTTCTGACATGAGTCGTTCGGCCGGTTTACTCTCTGGATGCCGTATTGAACACAATACCTGTGTGATATCCAGCTCCCTCATAGCATTCCTAAACTCCCAGGATGTGAATTGAGACCCATGGTCTGATAACAAGAATTCTGGTTTACCCACAACGGGAATAACACATTCTTTAATCCTCTTGATTATATATCTGGAGTTCGCCTTCTGAATCGGATTGATCATGGTAAACTTACTGAAAACATCAACCGTGACCAAAATGTATCGGTTACCTCGCTTGGACTTAGGTAGAGGTCCGTAGATATCGGTAGCATACAACTCACATGGCTTCGACGGAATAATAGGCCTAGGTTCCTCCCTCAACAAATGCGTATTGTGTTTGCTGCGTTGACACAAATCACAGGTCCTGATGACCTCTCGGACAGTATTTCTCAAATGATCCCAAGTGAACTTCTCCATTATCAAACATACCACTTTGTCCACTCCAGTGTGACCTGAGCTTCTGTGAGCTAAAGATATTATATCTTCCTGTAATCTAGGCGGAATTACTATTCGTAATTTAGTGCGTTCGGAATCAATGAACTTGTATATGATGCCATTTAACAATACATAATCTCTAGACATCCTTTCCATCCCTAGGTATTCATCATCTGTAGGATCCATGTCCCTGTGTAGAAATCTGTAAATATTCCTCAAAGGTCCATATCGCTTCTGGGCTTGGGGTATTCTCTCAAGTCTACGCAAAGTATCATCATCTTCTTGCAGGAGGGTTATAGGCAATACTTTAAGAGTAGGTTTCGCAACTCTGCTTAGCAAATCAGCCCCTAAGTTATTCCTTCCTTGTCGATGTTCAATAGTGACGTTAAGCTGTTGCACGAATAATGCCCATCTAGTGACCCTGTCACTGGCGAAATTGGTCTTCAGTATAAACTCTAGTGTGTGATGGTCACTTCTGATTATAATCGAATGTGCGATAAGCAACTTCTTCCATGTTTCCAATGCATAGATGATCGTTAAAGCTTCTAGTTCAGTAGTATAGTAATTGCGTTCTGATGGTTTCAATTTTCGACTGATAAAGGATAAATAGTGTCGAGTGTGATCTTCATCCTCTTGGAGTAGTATGGCACCTATCTCTATATTGGATGCATCCGATTCGATAGAAGTTCTTCTCAAAATCAGGGTACTCCAACTTGACGCTATTAAGCATTAATTTCTTTGCCTTCTTGAATGATTCCTCACATAGATCGTTCCATTTCCACTTATTATCTTTTTTAACAAGTCCTGTAGGGGTGCAACTATCTCCGTGTATTTATGGCAATGTCCCGCAAAAAACTGGCAAGTTCCCAAGAATTGACGTACATGCTTTACCCGAGTAGGTCTGGGAAATTCTGCAATGGAAAAAAGTTTTTGTTCATTTGGTCTATATCCGTTCCCATCCAAGACATGTCCAAGAAATCTAATCTCATTCTTAAAGAATTGGCACTTTTTCAAGTTAACTTTGAAATTTGCTTTCCTCAAGTCCATAAACAAATTCCGTAGATGAACTAAGTGCTGGTCTTCAGTCTCCGATGCTATCAGAATATCATCCACGTAACTTTTAACCGTATCCTTGACCGCATTACTTAGGTTCTGATCCAAAGCACGTATCAAAACTGCTCCTGAGGTTTTCATCCCAAATGGAAGTTTTCTAAAAACATAAGTCTGTTGTTCGAATAAAAATCCCGTAATCTTCTGAGAATCCTCACTTATCCTTACATGATGGTATGACGATGTCAAATCCACTGTAGAAAACCACTTCTTGTTTTTAAATTTCCTTAACAGATCTTTTATCACTGGAGATCTATCATACTCTGGCAACAATGACCTCGCGTCAAGCATATTCTCAAATTTCCATCTGGTTTCTGCACCACCGCTAACGGATTTACATAGGATGTCACACACTTTTTAATTATCTGATCTTTCTCAAGATCCTGAATGATCTCCTTCACCTTAGTCCTGTGTTTTTCTGGAATTTGGTACAGCTTTGCATGATATGGGCTATCATCACATACTTGAATCTTGTACTCAAAGTTCTGAATCTCTCCTGGTGTCGTATCAAAGACATCAACGAATTCTTCCAAAAGGTTGGCTATAACTGGAACATGCTCAACTACTTCATTGGCGTCTTCACATATCTCTAAACCTTCAAAAATCTTGGCCCCTCGAACTTCTCCCACGATGAATTTATCTTCCTCTTCGAAATGGACGTCTCCTGCATGATGGAATTTAATCGTATCAGATTCCATATCGATAACAGCTCTATATCTCTTGATAAAATCCGTCCCCGGGATCAAATCATGTGCAATGTCCTTCATAACGACAAAGATATGTTCAAAGACATATCCCCCAATCTTGACCTTCAAGTACAGCTGAATTTTACAAGTTGTGATCTTGTCTGGGATGATTCCCTGAATCTTGATTCCGGATACTGGTATTTCCTCTATTTCCTCGGTCAACTTCCATATGGCGTACAACCTCTCGCTCACCAAACAAAGCATCGCTCCTGTGTCAATCAAAGTATACACTGGTTTTCCATACACCTCACACACAATGATGGGTAGCCTAGTTCTTGGTCCATACTCTTTTCCTTCCTGTTCTTCTTGAATCAAGTCTTCATCCTCAACTTCTCATTTCACGATTTTGGAAACATATTGTGTATTAATTAGTTCCGTTGATTTCCTTGTTCCGAAATCGAAGTTTGTTTCGTTTTTACCTGTCGAATTATTTGTCCCAGAAGTACCAGGTTTATTTCTTGCCTCTTCCATTTCCTTCAAATACTGTTTACTTTCTTCTCCTCTTTGCTCAAGGTTCTGCCTCTGTTGATTTTTGAACCTTTCATTATCCGTTCTATCGTACGATTTATTGTATCCTGATCTGTCATATGGTCTCGTGTATCCTTGTCTTCTCCAAGAATTCCAATAATTTCCGTATCTTCCTCGCCTTATGTAAGGTCGTCCACTACCTCTTTCTCTTCTATCTTGATAATCCCCCGACGTTTGCTCTTCTCTATTCCGTTCTGGCATGGTTTGGCATTATCGATCGGCGAAAACAGCATATGCGGCCTGGGACTCTTGCTTATTACCCCTCTGCTGGTAAAATTGAGCATTAGAATGATCTAGACGTTGCAACACTTCATCAAATTCTTCCATGTTCTCAACATTCGCAGAAATGAGACTCCGCTGATCTTCCAAAGGAAACTGTCTAATCAAAGCTGGGATTAACTCGTACGTTGGCATTGGTGGGTCTAAACATTGCAATTTGGCAAGTTGATTTGCAAAGTTATTTGAATATTTTGTCGGCTGTGACGTGGAATACCGCTTGACATATAATTCGGCCCTGATGTTCTGTTGCGTCTCCGGTGACCAAAATTTACGTAAGAGTGCCTGTTCAAATTCGTCATAGGTTCTCAAATTACATCGAAAAGCCCTAAACCATACGAGTGCTGGTCCATCTAAGAATCTACTAATCACTCTCATCTCTCTTTCCTTATTCACCTTAGCATCCTTCAGATAATCTCTTAGTTCGCGCAGAAATTCAACAGGAGAGACATTTCCAGTCCCTGAAAATTTTATAGGTTTCTCTTCGTAACTTTTAACGAGCGGAATCGGAATAGAAGTGCGAATAATAGAAATGTCTTCAGACTTCCCAAACTCTGGCTACCTTTCTCTATTCGACAAAGCGTTTGTCTTGTTTTGTATCCGCTTTCGATCTATAATCATCAATTTTCTTTTATAACTCACAAATGGTCTTCCTGAATTCATACATGTCATCCCTATTCTGCCTTTCAGTTTCTTCCCCTACTTGACTATATTTCAACTCTTCTGTCATTTTTTCAGATTCTCTTCGACAACAGTTTCGTGACCTTTCAATTTCTCTATACTTTCTCTAATGGCTTGAATATCTCCAGATACAACTTTAATCTCTGATTTTAAAAAATCATTCCTAATCGCTTTGACTTCGACCTGAGTTTCTTTTACAACCTGAGCTTGAATTTCATTAATTACAGTTTATTTTACTTCATTTTTCAAGTCTGCTACAACTCCTTCCTTTAATTGTTCTACAATTATTTCTCTAAATTCAGAAGTAACTCTCTGCACTACCTGTGTGGCATTTAACGTACTTTCCTTCGTTGTGTTAATCTCTAAGGACGCTAGATCATCTGTTATTTTCCGAACATTATCTTCCATTTTATTTTCTAATGACCTAACCATCTTTTGAATCTCGTTCTTATGTTGAGATAACTCTTCCTTCATAGCTTTTCGACTATCTTGTAAACTATCTTTCATAATGCCATAGTTTTCGAATAAATTATCCTTTAAGTTCGTTCCCGAATCCACGATCCTAGCTTCTAAACTTAGGAAACTCTCCTGAGCTCTCCTAGCGTTGTTTCTTATCTTGGTTTCCAATGACACAACTTTATCCTCAATCTTAGCATTATCAATTCAGACATTTTATCATCGAATGATTCTATGTTTCTAGACATCCGGCTTTCTATCGCTTCTATTCTTTCTAACATTTCCGCTTTTAATGAGTTCGAATTTTCTGTGATTTTACATTCTAAACCTGAAATTTTATTTTCTAGAGAAACAGAATTCTCTTTCATTTGATTTTCAATTTTATTTTCTAAAGAGACAGAATTCTCTTTTATTTGATTTTCAATTTTATTTTCTAAAGAGACAGAATTCTCTTTTATTTGTTTTTCCAGAGAAGAAGAATTCTCTGTGATTTTCTGTCCCAACTCCTCCATCATTTTGGTAAGTGCTTCCATGACCACACACAATAATAATTATAGCACTGGGGTACGATGTCAACTGATGATGGGGAAACTTAATCTAAACTACTAGTACAGTGAATATTCAGACACGACCTTAAATTGATACTTCAATACCGATGACTTATTAAATTTAAAATCTACATAAATGACCGGAAACAACCACTACAAACCAAACACATCACTCCACACTATGAAAACTGCGCATTCATGACCCTGAACCCTACTACAGCAAGAACAAACACAAATCGACCTCGAATCGAAATTCGGAATCGAATCGTATCAGAAACTGAATCGAACTCGGGCCCACACACGTTGGCAGCCAAATCTCTTCTATCTTACTTTATGTGACCGTTTGACGAACGTCCAACGACCACACAAGTGCGCATCCGAACAACAGTCGAGCACAAAGACTCATAAACATCTCGGGGTTAACAGTGAGCATTCTACATAGGTGTAGAATAAAGAAAATAAAAGCTGCGCTGTTCCCCAGATGCACACTACAGCAAAGATAGAAGGCATATTTCAAGAATCATGAATGACCACAGTATCAGTTAAGATAAAATTTGCATCAATTTAATTGATCCATTCAACCATCCTAATCTTTACTAGGGCATCCTCAGGGAGAAAACTAAAACACCACCTGGAAAAAAATAACATCCTGCGCTCCCCCTGGGATCCTATACTATTTAATCGCAGGCGTTGAATAACGTTCCAAAAAAAATATGCAACGAAAACGTCAACTTTTAAACATTTCATCGTGTTAGAATACCCATGAATTAATAGTCCATCATGGTATTCTATTATATTATAAACGATATTTACAGTATTCAAGTTGTGTAGATCACTGATCGTCCTATCACACTTGAATAAAATTTTATTTCTGAAGTTCTACACTTTTCCATATTTCCAAAAATCATGGATAATCCTATGGGATATTCTCTTCCATGAAACGAGAAGAAATTCCAAAACATACTAGAATTGCTAATTATACAACTTAATGCAAGTCAGACCAAGTCGAACAAAGATGGATCAATTAGAAACATAATACCATTTATATTTCATTATTCCCACACAAGGAATATTCATATTAGAAATTAGAAATTATGGATCTGTGATTTATCCTCGATAATAAAATAAATTATGGGATTAATTATTCAGCGATATTAATTGCAACTCAACCTTATTATTCCAACCAATTTCAAACTCTTATGGATGATTCGTAGCTATTTCAAAATTTTCATCGGAACATGAGGCCGCATTTTAAATACCCCATTACTTTATGCACTTTATCAATTTAATTTATTCCTTGATATCACAATATGGCAAAATTATTAGGCATGTTAATCTATCTGCAGGTTTATATCATTCAACCAGAAAATATGTAATTATGGTTAGAGCAAATTAAAGTAGAATCTAGAATTCCACTGGTGACAAGATCTAGATAGCGGCGTGGGGCTGCAACAGCGGCACCGCCCTTCTTTTGAGTAATATGAGGCAACATCCTCCAAATTCCAACATTTCATTATATTCAACAACTATAATTCTTTTACATATTATTTTCACATATTTAACTTCCATCCTGTCATATTTACTGTATTTAATGGATTATCATAATTATTAATGGGACAAATGCCTACGCGCATTCCCAATTCAACTCATCACCCTATCAGATTTATCATATGAATGTTATAAGTAACTGTCTCTAATTAACCTGTTCAATTATCTGCTTGTCACCATAACAAAAATCCTCCTAATTGATACACCTTGCTCTAATAACAAACTACGTTACGATTGCTTTATCAATCCAATGTGCATTAATTCATGTTAATTTCTCATATTTGTTTTAAAGAAACATCACCTAAATTATCCAAACTCATCAATTTATTATTAATATGAAATTCTCATGATAATTACCATGTTCTATTTTCATAAGATCCATTAAATTGTTATGAATATTACTCCTTAATTCCCCATGTAAATTCTCATACATGATAATTCCGCATTATCATTTTAAGAAAATCCTTAACCACCAGAAAAATCGAATCATTTCACGAGAAATGACAATCAGGACTCGTCTAAGACGAATTGCATCAAAATGACCAAGAACTACATTTAAATAAACAAATTACCAATAAACTATCTCAAAACGATCGCTGAAAATAACAATGTGCCATAAAAATATGCACGGAACTGTACAACAAAAATCAGTATGAAACTCCTGTCTAAATATAACAGCCGGATGCCTTCCGAAAATATACTCATTCTACGATATGCCCATGCTATCTCAAAAGAATAAAATAAAATTCGAAGGGTGGACAACATCAAAAAATCCATGCTTATGTCCCAATATAATGCAGAAAATAAAGATCTATGGCGTGTAAAACGATTCCTACATGGTTGAATGGTATAGTCTAAGGTCTGATATTCACCGGTACTAGATATTAAGAATAGAATAAGGGGCTCACGTCCATTTCAGATGTTCTTGAAGAAGGTCCAAGTTCCTGCGGAATGCCCTTAGTCTGAGCATAAAATCCCAAGCGATCCTCCGCACACGGAAATGTGTACAGGTCAACCTCATGGCTCCACTGGTCTAAGTCCCAAGTATCCAGACGTCAGCATCCATCGTACACCCAATTCATATTTAACGCACCATAATACTGGCTCGACTCATGGTAGATTTCAAAAGTTCATACCGGCGTATCGCTACCATGACGTCCTGATCGGATTGTCTTAACACCATAGCTTCTGCTATGAAAAAGCACGTGTCTAATACTGTCACTGATTTTACGACAATCACCCGGTGTTTTACCGTCCCGAAATATTTCCGAATAGTCACAGTAATGTTCCCGGTTACTTGATTGTAATCCTTCTCTAGTTATCGCAGTACGCTTACACACCTGTTTAGCCTTAATTCCATGTCAATTGCTAGCCAGAAATCTACCCTGGTATGAGGTATTATATTCACATAACTCAAGTAAGGAGTTATTTCCAGCTCATATCTTAATATGCTGTGAGCTCGGGCCATACTCAACACAACCTTGCATTTACAAAAGCTAGTCCCATCTAGTAAAACTACCCTGAGAACATTTGAACAATGCCTCGTTTGTAGGCTAATTATGGCTTCCAGGTCAGGTACTCGTAACTTAAGATTGATTAAGCCACCCGCTTATGCACGAATTAACTGCACAAACACGAATGTGTCTCCCATTACAGCTGCCTGCTTGACCCTGCAAATCGTCAGGTGTTAGCATACTTACGCGCATCGCCGTCCGCGCATCTCTTCCAGCCTGCAACCTACGGCAGTGAAACTCAACTCAGTCAGGCGCTCGCTTCAAATTCAAAATATAGCCGCTACAAAAAACAACATCTCCATAACCAGCAACTGACGCTCTTTCACACGGTTACAGTATATCAGAGCGAAGTTAGTTTTCTGGGAATATCACAGACACTGTTAATTTAAGGGCCTTTAAATGTGGTTTTCGGAGACCGTTTATAGTCGGGTGTAAAAGACCTTTCGTACCACACTCAGACGTGAAAATTGCGTGAAAAATTCTAGAGTGCCCCCTTGACCCCCTTAAGCGCATTATACTGTATGTATTGATGAATTTTACAGCTTAATTTGGTTCCGTGATAACCTTATAACCGTCTGGAAACTTTCACAGTAATATAATGTTTGGAATTGCATTGCGTCTTACAGAAATAGATGGACCTGTGAGATTCTGTTACCATGGTTACCGTGTTGCATTCTTTCATTGTATATATACATGTTTTAAGGTATTTATTTAATAGTGAGGCATTTAAAGAGTAAGTGAGTGCGTTTCGCTTACGCATTGGGTTATGCTGAACTGTAGGTACTCCATATGTGTAGGTTGGTGTTAATGGGACCTTATTTTCGGTACAAACCTGGAATGGAACCTTAGCAGAATAATATAGGGAGGGATAATATGTAAATACACTACTACACACAAACAATTACCCATTGATACGAGTGTGATCGCAGAGGATGGAAGGATAAAGGAGGAATACAAAATGCAAGCAATTTTTTATCAGAGTGTGAGGGGTATTGTTTGGAACCCAGACGTCCCAAAGAAATGTAAAAGGGCTCTATATTCAACCTATTACCAGCCCATCCTAACATAAGCAGGTGGAACATGGACTACTGTGTAAAAAGAGAGGACAGTAGAATACAAGCAGCGGAGATGAGGCATAGAGGGCAAGACCAGAAGAGATAGAGTTAG
The DNA here is from genome assembly GCA_946902985.2 of Meconema thalassinum. Classification (NCBI taxonomy): domain Eukaryota; kingdom Metazoa; phylum Arthropoda; class Insecta; order Orthoptera; family Tettigoniidae; genus Meconema; species Meconema thalassinum. The sequence continues at coordinate 184,078,524 of OX336395.1, forward strand.
AAATGAAGACATAAGAAAAAGGACAGCAATCTTGAAGCTGCAGGATGGGATATAAACAACAAAGTTAAAGTGGTATGGTCACATGATGAGGATTGGAGAGGAGAGGGTACCAAAGTAAGCTTCTTCCGAAAAGATGACAGGGAAGAGACCACGAGGAAGACCCCAAAAGAGATGGACGGATACAGTCTGGGAGTGCATAGAGGACAGGGGAAGAAAACCTGAAGATGTACTTAAAAGAGGAGAGGAGTGGTGGAGAGAGGCAACGATGGAGGTCTTTAATTCACAACTCGACCCAGGAAGCTGGAAACGGGGAATGAAGATGATGATGATGAATATTGATAATAATAATAATAATAATAATATCGTATGGCCTCGGATGCCGGGTGCAATCTTTGTTATTTGACACCCAGAGGTTGCTTTCATGTCGAATTTCGTTGTTCCTTGAAGCACTATGAAACTCCTTAGATATCTAAGCTCCTTGAACACTATAGCGCTTTCTAGTAGAGAAATGGGGATTTTTGTGTTGGCGAAAACTTCCGGGATTAATTTTGCCATTATGAATATGGCCTACTGAATTCAATGGGTTCTTAGACATGCCAACATCGTATGACATGCGTGTCGAAATTTTTGCCGCTTTACAAAAATCACTTACCATGGCCAGGAGTGAACCTGCAATCTTGGGGTTAGTAGACTGACACGTTAACCACTCACCCACCGTGGCAAGCAATAGTGATAATTAACTATTGCATTATTTTTCCATGAGTGTATTTTCTTATTTATACTTTGTACCCCACCCATTCATTGGCCATATTCGTATTGACCGACTGAAGATTAGCTCCTGGCCGTGGTAAGTGATTTTTGGAAGGTGACAAAATCACCACACGCATGTCATACGTTGTTGGCATGTTGAAGAACCTATTTGAATTCAGTAGGCCGTGTTCATAATGGCAAAATTAATCTCGGGATTTTCCACCAACACAATAAAGTTCATCCTTCCTCTACTAGAATGCGTTATAGTGACAAGGAGCTTAGAATATCTAACCTCCTTGACTTTCATAGCACTCCAAGGAACAACAAACTTCGACATGCAAGCTGCCATCTAGGCGCAAATAACAAAGTTTGCACCCGGCTCCAGGGGCTATACGATATTATTATTTTTTATTATTGCTGTCGTTTCGGCCATCTACGGACCATGCTATTTCAACTGCCCTTTTCCATGTCTTTGCGCCTGGGCCTTAACGTTCGCCCAGTATTCCTATCCTGTTCCTTCCTCGCAACAGTCCATGTCTTGCTAGTTTTTAGTTTTGGCTTTTCTTGGAAACCATTATGTTCTTGGAGTTTCGACTTTAGTGGAACACGTTTCTGGATATCCTCCTGGGTTATTCCCACTTCACACAGGTCTTTTTCTACCTCGGTAAACCACGCCACCTTGGTTTTCTTGTTAAGAAGAAAACTGAAGATCCTATTGCTCAATCTTGTAGAACTCATACGAGCAATGTGCCCATAGAAAACTATCCTTCTCTTACGGATGGTGTCCGTGATCTTTTCTACATGAGAGTAGAGTTCATGATTGTGTCGTCTTCTGAACACACCATTTTCTTTGATTGGATCTAGGATTTTTCTCAAGATCTGCCTTTCTCTTATTTCTAGCTTCATGATCATACCCTTTCTACTCATAGCATAAAGCCGCCGGTCGTATTACCGTGCAGTAATGTCGTATTTTGGCGTTAATGGATATTGATTTCTTCTTGTAGACATTTTTAGTTAGTTGATATGCCGTTTCCATTTTTCTGATCCGTGATGTAAAGGCTTCTTTCTCCGAGGTGTTGGAATCCATCCACTCTCCAAGATATTTAAATTTCCCTGTTCGTTTGATTTTCCCTTCTCCAACTTCTAGAACGGTTATTATTATTATTATTATTATTATTATTATTATTATTATTATTTGTTATGAGTAGTTTCTTTGCAATTCTGTTGTTTTCCAACCTGTAGATGTGTGTGTAAAACTTTGCTCGGTGTTTTCAATTTCTTCCGTTATTGTGTTGGTCTTTTGATAGAGTTCGTTCTGCTGTTTTTATTGACTTGCCGTAAATATTCCTGAGAATGTTTCGTTCCTGCTTTTCTATGTCCTTAATTTTGGAATGACCGTCGATCACCATTGTTTCGGCTGCGTAGGTTGCTTCTGGAAGAATAGTTAGTTATTGTTGTTTTAATGGGCGGAACCACGGGGTCATCTGCCTCTCTTCTCACTGCCTTAATATTGTGTCTTTCGAAATGCACTTCTTGTTGTGCACGGCTTCGGTGACGTGGTTGGTAGCATGATGAACTGCTGTGCCCAAGATAGCGGGTTCAAACCCGGCCGAAGTCGTCGGATTTTTTAAGTGTTAAAATACTTCCTTCGGAGGGAAAGTAAAGCCGGCGGTCCCATGTCATAGATTTATGGCATGTAAAAGATCCTTCCACTAAATAAACTTGTATGAAGCTAAATTTCTAGGTTAGATTTCGCTGAAACGCTCTATCATAGTTCCAACGTTCACCACTAGGTGTCAGTGGCATCCGGTAACGAAAGTTGGAAATACTTGAAATTGAACGTAACTTGTAGGTCACCCCATGGGTGTCCACTTGAAGCAGCTACAGCCTCTGGCGAGCCAAACATGTCCTCGGACACTTCCGGCACTAAAAGCCTTACGCTAAATAAATAAATAAATAAAATAATCTTCTTGAGCCCACGTTAGCTTGTAGGGCTTCTATAGCTTGGCGATTGTTTGTTCATTGGTGATTCGGTTTAGTCCCGAGGACTGTATGGTTTCAATACGGGTTTTAAAATGCCGGACTTGTGGGAGTTTACCATATTGTGTGATTAAGGGGGATTTATTTTCTGGCCGTCTTTCCATATATTGGGTTTCTTCATAAGAGATTTGTTGTCCAGTTTACTTTATGTATGAAGAATATTGTTTTAAAAACCCATCATCCAGGTTATCGGCATTTAAATCAGCCATCAAATCTGTTTTATGAAGACTTAGAGTAATTAGGAATTATATAAAGTTATAGGTTACTAAAAAATCAAATTTCGTTGTACCAAGAGCCTGTATTGTTATCATAAAATCCGTAAAAAGAGTGGTATTTGAACATGAAATTGATTTTGAAATATGGAGATGTCACTGCTATCTTTATGGTGACCATGAATGGTGCCTAGGGAAATCATGTCACCAATAAAGAGAGCCGTGAAGGTGTGAAAGGATCCCTTAAAGAATTATGTTTATCGTCCCGGGTAAGATTAGTAGACTGTTATAAGTATGATAGACCTTTAAAAGCATTGAGCGATGTCGTAAATTGGCAGAGAATGTTCAGCTATGAATGTAACGGGTTTTCTCTTGTTGATCTTCCAGGTAAGATAATGTGATATTAGATTTGTTTTTATTTAAATTTATTTGTGAAGTTCTGGAAACATATATTGCATCACCTTCCATACCTCTAATTTTCGAATTACACAATTTTCATAATCTCTACATAGTAGCCTATAAAAAAGTCCCCGATAATTGGATGTAACGGGTGGGTAGGTTTTTGCTAGAAATTAACCTTACCCCCAAGGGAAGGTGAGAAAAGGAAAGGGAAGTGGGTTTAGGAACGAAGAACAAGTGTGGATGAATAGGATGAGAGTCCAACACCAAGTAAACCAAAATAAATTTTAATGAGTTAGTGACGAGTGTCACTGCAAAGCCCGTGAAACACCTAAAGTAGGTATGGACCTGGCCGTAGCTAACGGGAAATACGGCCGGAGCTTGGGCTATTTGCCGGCTACTATGTGGAAGGGTGGTGGTCTGGCAAAGAAAGAAATGATGAGTTTACTATGCATCCATTCAAAGGAGTTTGTTTTAAACAAATATTTTGAAGAATGCAAATAATTTGAATTAGCCGTGATGTTTTAGTTCTTGAAATTGTAGAATTTCTAAGGAGCGACCGAATGTTTCCAAGAAGGGTAGTGATGAAGCAATTATACCCTTGGGAATAATTTGGGTAAGAGCACCAATAGTTGCATTTAAGAATCGCTAAGCTTTTACCCAGCATGCGCTGACTAAAAGTTTAGACAATGAGAAAAACTTAAATTTTGAAAACGAACCTCAAGTTTAGAGACAATCTCAACAAGCAGGAAGCTTGCAGAGCTAGCTTTACTTGCCTTGCTGGCTCACTAGAATTAGCTAATAAAGCTATGAGAGACTTTAATAAGTTTGTGACTAAAAGTTCTTGCTCAAATGCAACAAATAGTGGAACTATTGTTAATTTGATTTGAGAGTTTTTAAAGAGGTCATAAGCCTCTAGGAAGAGTCAGGGAAGACAGGGTCCTACCTAATCGTGAATCTAGGAAAAAGAATAACGAAAAAACTAATAAAGATTTATTAACAATGAATTAAACTTTGAAGAATTAACAACATTTAGATCACGATTGTGATTTATAAAAGCTTACAACATGTGAAAATCTGAAACCTAACGATAACAGGTTTATAATTAATAAACAAAGTTAAATTGGGTACAAGTATAAGAGTTGTAGTAAGCACTAAAAATCTGAATAAGATTTTAAAAGTTGTGCTTAAATTAGGCAGTTTTAACGTTTGTAACAACAATTATAAAGTAATTCTAGCTTTGCAGAATTGGTGAGATACAATGTGAGTGCTTTACGAATTTCTGTATGGGAATCTTAAAAGTATGAACAAATAACAAAGATGAAATTAATACAAAAAAGAGAGAGAAATTAAGTATAAGTTTCTATAACTTCTTATATTTAAACAGTAATTACGATTGTAATTTATACAAGTAGGGCAGGTCACTTATTGTGAAACCTGAAGAGAAAAATTAAGAAGAAGATTCTAAAACTTCTATGTTTATACAGAATCACGAGGGAAAATAGGGCAAGTTACCCTTTCGTGAAACCTGGATCAACGAGATTAATGAAAAGTTGAGTACTTAGAACCTAAACAATTCCTGTACTAGCAAGAAAAGAAAATAGATTAATAGGCAGTTTCTAACTGCTGATATTTAAACAGAATGGATAAGTTATGAATGGAGAAAGTTGGGAGGGCGCCTATGGTTTGGCGAGGCCTCATTGAAATAGACATTAATTTAAGGATTAACCTAATTTGTTAGTAAAGAGTGGTTGTGGAAGAGGATATAGGACCTTTGTGAAGAAAGTTCTTGGCCTTATTTATTTTTCTCGGACGAGCGCGGCGCGGATGAGAAGTTGAACGAGCACTGGTTTCACTATAGTCTATTGACGTGGTTGAAAAGTTCACTATTGTAGCACAGAAAGTTTATAGAAAGGAAAGTTATTGCGGTGGTGTAAAAGAACTAGTTGCATTTTGGTTTGAGAGAGTCTATTGCGTTGAAAAATGTGTAGGTTATAGTTGAATGCAGCGGACAAATTCCCACGAAGGAAGACAAATTAGGTGTTGATTAGCTGTTCATAAAGAAAATTCCTTGGTTAGAAAAAGTATTCCCATGTGTGAGTGGAAAATACTCAAAGGTTTTGCTTGTGGATGAATTGTTTGGCGTAGAAAATTCCAGAACAATCAGAACTGTTGATTTGGGTACATAAAGTCCAGCGGTGGAACGAGCTAAGTTTTCTATAGACAGTATTTAGTTTAATAAGAATCCCACGGTATGAGAGCTCATTCTCAGTTAACATGCACAAGAAATGCTGCTTCGTTTTACAAGATTAGCTGTCTTAGATAGACAAAGCCTGACATTGAAAATCCCGCGAAGATTGCAATTGCACAACATTTAGCAACTTCTCACTGTCTATACAACGGTATTAAAAGCGTATAGCTAATTAAAAGCAATTAAAATATGTTGAAGAATATAGTACTTAGCTCATTTCTGTAGTAGGCGATCCAGGCGATCGTTAGTTAAGATCTGGACATGGCGTCCGATTCAAAAGTTTGTCCCTCGAGGAGAGGAGACGAGCCCTAGTTAGGCTCCAACTGGAGGTATTGAAGACTGAAGCACAAGTGAGGCCAGCTCAACGAAGCGCGGAGGGACCAAGGAAGGAAAAGAGTAGGGGTAGGAGACAAAGGAATATACATAAGAATGACAAACATTACAAAAATTAAGTTTCTTGATGAAATTGTCTTCAAAGAGTTGATAGCAGGCGTCACAAGCGAAGCCTGGAGGATGGGAATGTAGACGAAGTCCTCTTGATCACGGAGATGATAGCTGGATATAGCGATGAGATCTGATGGCTAGATTGGTAAAGAAGTCGTGTTGTACATGGAAAAATTGAGGAACTTCAGAGATTCGCTGCTAGTTGACGCTACTTTGATCATGGAAGATATATATCTAGAACAGACTTACAGGTAATATAAGCAAAGTGCACAAACAAAGAAAAACCAGGAAATCACTGTTGGTGTTTGCGAAAAAGGAAGGAATGAAATCAAGCAAAGAGCAGCAAAAGCTCGCTCTGTCTTATCGTGTATTCCAAGGAATACACCAAGCTGGGAGGGGAAAACTCCAACAGAGAACAGGAAAAACAATGTTACAGATTTAAAGGTAGGGGGGGGGCAATTTAAGGCAGTGGTCTTGTAATATGCCCATTAGTGGTCAAGATCCTGGCCACCTTAACTCTCCCATCCCTTCCCGGGTAACACTCGGCCACCCTCCCGGAAATCCAGACTAGAGGGGGGGGGGGAAGAATCTCCTACCAGGACACGGTCCCCCACTTTGATGTCGGGATTATAAAGAAACCACTTCTGTCTCCGTTACAAGGAAGTTAAGTATTCCAATTTCAACCTCTTCCAGAAAGAATTACGGAGGTCTTCAAGTTAACGCCAAACAATAGGTAAATTAGAATCTCTGTAAGAGTTGGGAAGGGGAGGAGGGACAGAAAGAGAAGTGCCTATAAGGAAGTGACCAGGTGTAAGTGGAACAGGTCATCAGGGTCATTGGAAAGCGGAGTTAAAGGGCGAGAATTAACAACACCTTCAATCAGAAAAGACAGCGAACTAAATTCTTCATAAGTCAGAATGCGACTACCTAAAACCTTTCTTAGATGACGTTTAGTAAGCTTTACGCAAAATTCCCACCTACCACCGGGTTGAAGGGCGTAGGGAGGTATAAACCGCCATTTGAAACCCTTTGAGTAGGAAAAATTAGAAATCTGTTCCATGGCAGGAGAAGATGTAAGAACTTTCTTCCACAAGGAAGCTGCGCCTTGAAAAGTGGAGGCGTTATCGGAGAACATCTCAGAGGGAACGCCACGCCTAGCAGCGAAGCCAGAGACGGCTGGGCATTCGTTCCTAGTTCCAAATGGATCGCGCCAGTAACCATGCAAACAAAGAGAGAAACATAGAGCTTACCAAACAATTTGCGTTTAGCTTCAGGGGAATTGCATTGATATTGGAACGGACCCATATAGTCCACACCAGTTAAAGCAAAAGGACGTATAGGAGAAGAGCGGAAAGAGGGCAGATCGCTCATTAATTGAGTATTATCTTTAGGTTTCGCTTTGAAGCAAGGAATGCATTTGTGAATTACAGAGGAAACTTCATGAACTCCATTTATAATCCAGTACTTTTCCCTTAAGAAGCAAAGCAGTGTGCGTGTACCAACGTGCATGTTACGATAATGAAAGTCACGTATAATTAAAGAAGTTACGTGATGTTTGGAAGGCAAAATAACAGGATGCTTTTTGTCCTCAGAAAGCAAATATTGCGAGAGCCTACCACCTACCCTGAGTAACCCATTGTCATCAAGGAACGGGGCTAAGGCACGAAGACGACTAGATTTCGGAAGATCCTTTTTAGCAGAAAGCAAAGACAATTCAGAAGAAAAGGCTTCTTGCTGTGTTAGTTGCAAAACCTTAATGGTAGCGAGATTCAATTCATGATTGGTCAGATGCGGTTTAGGAAAAACGGGTTGGTCAACAACCAGATATTTCCATCTGAGAAGATAGGCGAAAATCCGAATTAATTTGTGAAAGGAAGAATAGCGTGACAAGGGATGCGAAACGTTGGAAACAAGACACGAAGCCGTAGATTTAGACACTTTAGCGTCAGGCAAGTTGGAGTTTGTAACAGGAGGTTTAGAAGGCCAACAAGAAGAGTCTTCGATTAACCACGAGGGCCCATGCCAGTACAACTGAGATGCTAATAATTGAGAAGGTAAACATCCACGAGAAATTATGTCAGCGGGGTTATCAGCACTGGGCACATGCCTCCATTGACATCCAGAGGAAAGGGTTTGAATTCTAGAAACTTTGTTAGCAACAAAGGTTTGCCAGTGGATGGGGTTTTTGGCGATCCAAGAAAGAGTGATCATGGAATCGCTCCACAAATAGGTTTGCGTAAATTCGACCTTTAAGACTGTGCAATTTTTTTGCAAGTTAAGCGGCCATGAGTGCAGCTCACAATTCAAGCCTAGGCAAAGTAATAGTTTTAAGAGGAGCAACTTTAGACTTAGAGCAAACAAGGTTTGAAAATGAAGATTCATTTAACGAACCACAATAAACCAAATATGTACAGCAACCGTAAGCTTTTTCGGAACTGTCGGCAAATACATGAAGAAAGAAAGATGTGTTAGAAGGAGCAATAATTAAATTTCTTGGAATTTCAATGAGCGAAAGGTCAAGCAAACTTTTACGAAAAGAAATCCATCTATTAAGAAAAGAAAGGGGAACAGTTTCGTCCCATTCACATTTGAGCGACCATAGCTCTTGCATGAAAGGTTGGCTATAACAATAACCGGAGCAAGGGATTGAAGCGGATCAAAAAAATTTGCAATTTCAGAGAGAATTTGTCTTTTCCCACTCATGAAGTGGGAATCCTCCATTCTTTAACAATGCCTGAAGTTCTAGTGACACGAAAGAAGCTTCTTCAAGGGTCGGGAAGGACTGGAGATAATCGTCTACATAAAAAGATGTAGTTAGGGCTTCAGAAGCTTTAGAATCAAATAAATGACCATCCTGAGAGGCTAACAGATGTAGGGATCGGATAGCAAAGAAAGCGGATGGTTTTAAGCCATAAGTGACTGTCTTTCAGCGAAATATCTGAATAGGCTTGCTAGTTTCATCGCGCCACAAAATTCTTTGGAGATCTTGTTGTTCAGGCTGAATTAAAACTTGACGGTACATCTGTTTGATGTCCGCTATAACAGCTATGGGAAATAATCGAAAATTTAAGAGTATAGCAGATAAATCTGACTGAATAGCGGGACCAGAGTAAAGAGTATCGTTAAGACTGTTGCCATTAACGTCAGGTGATGAACCATTGAAAACGACTCGAATTGTATCCTTTACAAGAGGGTTTTTCCACAAGGGATGATGATTTAAGAAAACCGTTTCAATTGGGGGTTGCAATTCGTCATCAGATTTGCTGACAACTTCCATATGATCTAAGCTTTCATACTCATCCATGAAATCAGTGCACTGTTGTTTAACGAGAGGTTCTTTCTTGAATTTGGTCTCGATAGCAAAGAGAGCTTTTCGAGCTTTAGGTTGAGAATTAATAAGTTTAGGGGGATTAAGTAATCTTGGCATCTGAACAATGAACCGGCCTTCAGGAGAACGAGTGGTAGTGTTCAAGAAAAGTTGCTCACAGAATTCGTTTTCTGAAGAGGTTACGTTAGGAAAATCAACGCTTTCCAGCCTCCGGAACTGTTCCAAATCAGTATTAGCGAATTAATATTGCGATACGGGTTGGGGAGAATAATGAGGAAGTTGACCAGTAACGATCCATCCAAAATTAGTGTCTCTGGCAACCACGTTTGAAGATAACTTACGAACCTGTTTACGAAGGCAATTCCAGAAAACATTGGCACTAAAGAGTATGTCAATGGGGCCTTGTACATTGAACAGAGGATCGGCTAACCTTAAATGCGGGTGAATGTTTAAACCTGAAATATCGACAGAGTGACTTGGATTGTCTTCTCCTATGCTGTTGAGAATGAGACAATTCAATTTGAGAAAGTTATTTCAGTGACAAGTGTCTCTTATGGTAAGTTTTTAAAACTGTAAAGCTTGCGACTTTAAGCTATTAATGTCTGATACATTGATAGAAGTGGGGTTTACAGGTAGGCCTAATTTTCTAATCAAATAATTGGACACAAAATCATGAGTTGCCGCTGAATCAAGAAGACTGCGTGCAGTGACCCAGTTGCTGAATTTGTTCTGGACTTTAATTTGGACAGTGGACAATAGTACTTGAGCACTGCGCAAGGATTTAGCGTTTTGAATGAAAGATGAAGCATTAGGAGTGCCAGTATTATCATTCTTCTGACAAGTAGATGCTGCTGATGACCTCAATTGATCATGACAATGCAGTAAAGTGTGGTGCGGTTTTTCACAGTGGTAACAAAGTCTTGAAGACTTACAATTAGAAGCAGAATACTTGGGCGATAGGCAGTTAAAGCAATCTTTATTCTGGGAAACTAATTTTCTTCTGTCGTCGACTGACAGTTCTTTAAAAGATTTGCATGGATATTAAGCGTGGAAATCTTTGCAAAGTATGCACTTTAATGGTTCATTTAGACTTTTACGGGGTTCGCTCTGAGTGTTTAACGCAAGAGAACTAGCAATATGGCATTCACTAGACCTAGTTCAGTAACTAGAGCGTTTGACTTTAGTTTAGACGAGCTGGACCCGGGTTTTGGGATAATAGACGCTACGTGTTCGGTTTTAGATTTGAGGGACAGTAATTCAAGTTTAGAGCTAGGAGAAGAGGGTTCACTTTGATTAGCTAAGGCAGTTAAGAGTTGGCATCTAGCATTTATGACGGTGACTAAATGCTCGTACGAGTAATCGTCGTCTTTGGAAAGTTCCATTTCCCAAGCCTTGAGGGTAGCAACATCGACATTAGAAACAACTAAATGTATTAGGAAAGTGACCCAGTGGTCAGTGGGTCGATCTAATTGGGACAACACTTTTACGTGAAGTTGTGTCGAATCAATAAGAGTACGCAAACTAGTGACGTCGTTGTGCTGTGACGCAGGCATATTGAATAGAGCCTTCATGTGGCGTTGAATACGTAGCCGTAAATTACCGTATCGTTCTATCAACAGGTTAAAGGCAATGGGGTAGTTTTCAGCACTTAATGGGAGCGCCTCAACTAACTGTAGGGCTTGACCCCGGATAATAGATGGCAAATAATGAAATTTGTAGATGACTTGAATGTCTTCATTGTCATGAACAAGAGAGCAAAATAGTTCATAGAAAGAATCCCAAGTAGTTTCGTCTCCAGAGAAGTGAGGCAAATTAATCTTAGGTAGAATTGGTTTGGGCTTGTGAGTGCCCTCACGAGAAGAGGTTTGTTGTTCGTGAAGGGAACCGAGAACAGAACCGTCTTTTTTCTGTTCGTCTTCGAGTTGGCGTATTATTTTAAAGGCAGAGCCTATACCTTCGTAGTATTGGTTTTCTACTTCTACTCGATCATGAGTTTCATTGAGCATGCAAGTTTCGATTTCAGTTTGAATGTTGCAATTATTCTCATAAGAACGTTCATAATCTTTTACGCGATGTTTTAACAAATCTAATTAAGCTTCTGAAGAATCTAGCTCCTTGATGTATTTTCTAAATCGGGTAATTTTCCCTTTATAAGATGCTCGTTTGGAAGTAAGTTTTTCATCCCTGCCGTCCTTATCTTTATCTGTGGAAGGCATGGTGAAATGGGTAAATTGAAATATATCTTACGAAACTGTGGAGTTTTGGAAATGCTGTCAGACTGACGGGTTCAAATAAGTTGAAAGGGAGAAATGCACCAAAGGAGACAGAAGCGACCCCTTTCCACCTCACCAGTTTTGCACTGCGAAGTTATAGCTGAAAAATTCAAAGTAGATATTAATAATTTCCAAAATATTGACAAATGGACTCTCCCGGGTTTCTGGGACCAAAGTTTGGGTAGGTTATTGCTAGAAGTTAACCTTACCCCAAGGGAAGATGAACAGAAAAGGAAAGGGAAGTGGATTTCGGAACGAAGAACAAGTGTGGATGAATAGGATGAGAGTCCCAACACTAAGTAAACCAAAATAAATTTTAATGAGTTAGTGACGAGTGTCACTGCAAATCCCGTGAAACACCTAAAGTAAGTATGGACCTGGCCGTAGCTAACGGGAAATGCGGCTGGAGCTTGGGCTATTTGCCGGCTACTATGTGGAAGGGTGGTGGTCTGGCAAAGAAAGAAATGATGAGTTTACTATGCATCCCTTCGAAGGAGTTTGTTTTAAACAAATATTTTGAAGAATGCAAATAATTTGAATTAGCCGTGATGTTTTAGTTCTTGAAATTGTAGAATTTCTAAGGAGCGACTGAATGTTTCCAAGAAGGGTAGTGATGAAGCAATTATACCCTTGGGAATAATTTGGGTAAGAGCACCAATAGTTGCATTTAAGAATCGCTAAGCTTTTACCCAGCATGCGCTGACTAAAAGTTTAGACAATGAGAAAAACTTAAATTTTGAAAACGAACCACAAGTTTAAAGACAATCTCAACAAGCAGGAAGCTTGCAGAGCTAGCTTTACTTGCCTTGCTGGCTCACTAGAATTAGCTAATAAAGCTAAGAGAGGCTTTAATAAGTTTGTGACTAAAAGTTCTTGCTCAAATGCAACAAATAGTGGAACTATTGTTAATTTGATTTGAGAGTTTCTTAAAGAGGGCATAAGCCTCTAGGAAGAGTCAGGGAAGACAGGGTCCTACCTAATCGTGAATCTAGGAAAAAGAATAACGAAAAACTAATAAAGATTTATTAACAATGAATTAAACTTTGAAGAATTAACAAAATTTAGATCACGATTGTGATTTATAAAAGCTTACAACATGTGAAAATCTGAAACCTAACGATAACAGGTTTATAATTAATAAGCAACGTTAAATTGGGTACAAGTTTAAGAGTTGTGGTAAGCACTACAAATCTGAATAAGATTTTAAAAGTTGTGCTTAAATTAGACAGTTTTAACGTTTGTAACAACAATTATAAAGTAATTCTAGCTTTGCAGAATTGGTGAGATACAATGTGAGTGCATTTAGAATTTCTGTATGGGAATCTTAAAAGTATGAACAAATAACAAAGATGAAATTAATACAAAAAAGAGAGAGAAATTAAGTATAAGTTTCTATAACTTCTTATATTTAAACTGTAATTACGATTGTAATTTATACAAGTAGGGCAGGTCACTTATTGTGAAACCTGAAGAGAAAAATTAAAAAGAAGTTTCTAGAACTTCTATGTTCAAACAGGATCACGAGGAAAAATAGGGCAAGTTACCCTTTCGTGAAACCTGGATCAACGAGATTAATGAAAAGTTGAGTACTTAGAACATAAACAATTCCTGTACTAGCAAGAAAAGAAAATAAATTAATAGGCAGTTTCTACCTGCTGATATTTAAACAGAAAGAATAAGTTATAAATGGAGAAAAGTTGGGAGGGCGCCTATGGTTTGGCGAGGCCTCATTGAAATAGACATTAATTTAAGGATTAACCTAATTTGTTAGTAAAGAGTGGTTGTGGAAGAGGAAATAGGAACTTTGTGGAGCAAGTTCTTGGCCATATTTATTTTTCTCGGACGAGCGCGGCACGGATGAGAAGTTGAACGAGCACTGGTTTCACTATAGTCTATTGACGTGGTTGAAAAGTTCACTATTGTAGCACAGAAAGTTTATAGAAAGGAAAGTTATTGCGGTGGTGTAAAAGAACTAGTTGCATTTTTGTTTGAGAGAGTCTATTGCGTTGAAAAATGTGTAGGTTATAGTTGAATGCAGCGGACAAATTCCCACGAAGGAAGACAAATTAGGTGTTGATTAGCTGTTCATAAAGAAAATTCCTTGGTTAGAAAAAGTATTCCCATGTGTGAGTGGAAAATACTCGAAGGTTTTACTTGTGGATGAATTGTTTGGCGTAGAAAATTCCAGAACAATCAGAACTGTTGATTTGGGTACATAAAGTCCAGCGGTGGAACGAGCTAAGTTTTCTATAGACAGTATTTAGTTTAATAAGAATCCCACGGTATGAGAGCTCATTCTCAGTTAACATGCACAAGAAATGCTGCTTCGTTTTACAAGATTACCTGTCTTAGATAGACAAAGCCTGACATTGAAAATCCCGCGAAGATTGCAATTGCACAACATTTATCAACTTCTCACTGTCTATACAACGGTATTAAAAGCGTATAGCTAATTAAAAGCAATTAAAATATGTTGAAGAATATAGTACTTAGCTCATTTCTGTAGTAGACGATCCAGGCTTCCGTTAGTTAAGATCTGGACATGGCGTCCGATTCAAAAGTTTGTCCCTCGAGGAGAGGAGACGAGCCCTAGTTAGGCTCCAACTGGAGATCTTGACGACTGAAGCACAAGTGAGGCCAGCTCAACGAAGCGCGGAGGGACCAAGGAAGGAAAAGAGTGGGGGCAGGAGACAAAGGAATATACATAAGAATGACAAACATTACAAAAATTAAGTATCTTGATGAAATTGTCTTCAAAGAGTTTTTTTTTTTTTTTTTTTTTTTTTTTTTTTTTTTTTTTTTTAGCGTATGGCTTTTAGTGCCGGGAGTGTCCGAGGACATGTTCGGCTCGCCCGTTTTGTAGCTGCTTCGAGACGGACACCCAATGGGTGAGCTACAAGTACCGTTGGGGAGGAAAGTTGGAAGGGAGGGTCGAGGAGTTGGAAGGTAGCGGCTGTGGCCTATAGTTAAGGACCAACCCCGGCATTTGCCTGGAAGGAAGATGGGAAACCACAGAAGACCATCTTCAAGGTTGCCGGCGGGGGGATTCGAACCTCCTCGCCTCCCGGATGTGAGCGACTGCCAACAGTCATGCCGCAACGACCTCGGCTAACTCACCCTTCAAAGAGTTGATAGCAGGCGTCACTAGCGAAGCCTGGAGGATGGGAATGTAGACGAAGTCCTCTTGATCACGGAGATGATAGCTGACGATAGCGATGAGATCTGATGGCTAGATTGGTAAAGAAGTCCTCTTGTACATGGAAAAATTGAGGAACTTCAGAGATTCGCTGCTAGATGACGCTACGTTGATCATGGAAGATATATATCTAGAACAGACTTACAGGTAATATAAGCAAAGTGCACAAACAAAGAAAAACCAGGAAATCACTGTTGGTGTTTGCGAAAAAGGAAGGAATGAAATAAAGCAAAGAGCAGCAAAAGCTCACTCTGTCTTACCGTGTATTCCAAGGAATACACCAACGGGTAATCTAGAGAACCACTGGATGGATTTTGATGCGGTTTTCACCATTCTGTAAAGGATTTATAGAGGAAGGTTTCTGTAGAAAAACATTCATTTTTGAACAAAGGAAGCCGAGCAGTTTCGATTTCAGTTAATCGAATCGAAGAAAAACCTGCCGTCCGTGTGCCTGTTAAACTTACGCTGGGTAACCGTTAAAGATACCGGGCGAAGCCGGGATGGGTTGCTAGGTATTTTATATTTTCCGATGCACTTATTTATTACTTTTTTATATATAAGAGTAGCCGATTCACATACAAAATGTATACACATCAGTGTCCTGGATTCAATAAAGGTTTTGCCATTCATCCAAAATAAATAAGATTATACCAGACCCAAAACAACTGTGAACATGGGCTCGCCCAGTAGCGTGCGTCCAGCGGAGCACTGTTGCCACAGTGAGACTTGCGGAGTTGACACAGCTCTACACTCGCAGTATACACACGACCTTCCCCCTGAACACAAGGCGCTCCGAATATAAGTGCATGTACGAGATGGGGGGCCTAATCGTACGAATATCTATGCTCACAACGGAGTGTGCACAATGTGATATGAGCCAGATATAAGATGCCACACAAACGTCATTCGTGAAAGTGACCATCTCTTGGCGTAGCGGCCAGGATTCTTGGCTGTCGCCCAGGAGGTCCGGGTTGGATTCCCGGCTCTGCCAAGCTATTTAATTTTAGTCTGAGCGCTGGAACAGGGTTCGCTCAACCTCGCGAGGCAAAACTGGGAAGATCTAGGTTAGATTCCTACCTCAGCCATCCTGAAAGTGGTTTCTCATTTCTACTCCAGGCAAATGCCGGGATGGTTCCTAACTTAAGGCCACGGCAGCCTCCTTCCCAATCCTCACCAGAATAATAATAATAATAATAATAATAATGATATACACACTCTAATACAGATACCACAGTTACCCAGATTTTCAGACAAGTACACGGGGCTAAAGTACCAATATGTCCAAGCCCCTCAAATGAAACAACAATTACAACGTTATTATATCACATGACGTAATTTACACCCCAAACCATTCTGAGTAACATTGCTTGTTAGCCTTTTATAAGGTAATAGAAACAGAGAAAACAATTTGTTGGGATAAGTTTCTGTTAATTGGAGACCACCTTGTGGTGTACTGGCTAGCACATTGCTGTCCATTCTTGGCTGTCACCGAGGAGTCCCGGGTACGATTCCCAAGAAATGTAATTCTGGTCTGAGGGCTGGAACAGGGTACACTCAGCCTCGTGATGCAAACAAGGGAATTTGAGGGTTGTATTCATACCTCAGCCATCATGGAAGTGGTTCTTCTGTGGATTCGCACTTCTACTCCAGGCAAATGCCGGGATGGTGATGTCCAGATTCGATTCACGGCTCAATCAAGACGTTTAGTTCTGATCTCAGGGTTAGAACCGGGTACTCTATGCCTCGTGAGGTAAGACTGTGAAGAGGTGAGTTTTATTCAACTCAATTTAAAAAAAGGAAACAATTGCCGACACCACAACAACACAGGTTGTCAGATTTTGTGTTTTCACGTACTTCTGTATTCGAAAGATTCTTTAAAAGGCCGTATACCCTGAAAATTATATTTCTTGCCTGGCTGTTCGACTGCCACTCGGCTTGCTAAGGAACATAGTTATGAGTTCAAACCTTCAGCTCACAGCACTAACTTCTATAAGCTCCACTACTGAATTGATACAGCCATGCTGTCACTCTTATACCAGGCCCAAAACAACTGTGAACATGAGGGAGGAGCCAGATTCACGCGCTCACCCGCGCCAGCCAATTGCACAGCGCGGCGTTGCCTAGTTAACTACGCAATCTGGGCTCGCTGTGCCGTAAGAAATCCCTATTTCTCTCCGCGCACGAAAATCATTAATTGTCCAATTATTTAGATGGACCTATGTTACAGAGCTAAACATTCTGAAGCTGACTGTGCAAACCCCATGACGATACGACCAGCCGTTCGGGAGATATCATCTGCTCTTGAACTGAAGGGATAATTAGAGCGAATAAAGGTTAGGTGTTGAAATATTTAGTTTCGCTGGGGAAGATAACAGTGACAGCATGCCTGTATCAATTCAATAGTGGAGCTTATGGAAGTTAGTGCTGTGAGCTGAAGTTTTGAACTCATAAGAATGTTCCGTAGCAAGCCGAGTGGCAGTCGAACAGCGAGGCAAGAAAAATATTTTTCAGGGTATACGGCCTTTTAAAGAATCTTTCGAATACCGAAGTACGTGAAAACACAAAATCTGATAACCTGTGTTGTTGTTTTGTCGGCAGTTATGTTTTCTTTTTTAAAATTGAGTCGAATAAAACTCACCTCTTCACAGTCTTACCTCACGAGGCATAGAGTACCCGGTTCTAACCCTGAGACCAGAACTAAATGTCTTGATTGAGCCGTGAATCGAATCTGGACATCATGGGTGACAGCAAGAGTTGTTGTTGTTGTTGTTGTTGTTGTTGTTGTTGTTGTTGTTGTTGTTGTTGATGATGATGATGATGATGATGATGATGATGATGATGATGATTGTTGTAGGGGCTTTGTGACATCGTGCTCATGTAGCCCCGTGTATTTGTGTGTGTGTGTAATTTATCTGATAACCTGTGACACTGTGATGTCTCTACTAGTGTTTATATTTGTTATTGAGGAAGGATTTGCGCAAGAAGCGGCCGTGGCCTTACGTTAGGTACCATCCCGGCATTTGCCTGGAGTAGAAGTGCGAATCCACAGAAGAACCACTTCCAGGATGGCTAAGGTAGGAATCCAACCCACATATTCCTAGGTTTGCATCACGAGACTGAGTGTACCCTGTTCCAGCTCTCAGACCAGAATTACATTTGTTGGGAATCGTACCCGGGAGTCCGCGGTGACAGCCAAGAGTGGACAGCAATGTGCTAGCCAGTACACCACAAGGTGGTCTCCAATAAACAAAAACTGATCCCAACTAATTGTATTCTCTGTTTCTATTACCTTATAAAAGGCTAACAAGCAATGTTACTCAGAATGGCTTGGGGTGTAGATTACGTCTTGTGATATAATAACCTTGTAATTGTTGTTTCATTTGAGGGGCTTGGACATATTGGTACTTTAGCCCCGTGTACTTGTCTGAAAATCTGGGTTACTGTGGTGTCTGTATTAGAGTGTGTGTATTATTATTCTGGTGAGGATTGGGAAGGAGGCGGCCGTGGCCTTAAGTTAGGAACCATCCCGGCATTTGCCCGGAGTATAAATGAGAAACCACTTTCAGGATGACTGAGGTAGGAATTTAACCCACATCTTCCCAGCTTTGCCTCACGAGATTGAGCGAACCCTGTTCTAGCCCTCAGACTAAAATTAAATAGCTTGGCAGAGCCGGGAATCGAACCCGAACCTCCTGCGCGACAGCCAAGAATGCTGGTCGCTACACCAGGAGGTGGTCACTTTCACGAATAACGTTTGTGTGGCATCTTATATCTGCCTCATATCACATTGTGTGCAATCCGTTGTGAGGATAGATATTCGTAAGATTAGGTCCCTCAGCTCCTACATGCGCTTACATTCGGAGCGCCTTGTGTTCTGGGGGAAGGTCGTGTGTATACTGCGAGCTTAGAGCTGTGTCATCTCCGCCAGTCTCACTGTGGCAACAGCGCTCCGCTGGACGCACGCTAATGGGCGAGCCCATGTTCACAGTTGTTTTGGGTCTGGTATAGTTACAGTATCTTCCCCAGCGAAACTAAATATTTCAACACCTAACCATTCTTCGCTCTAATTATCCCTTCAGTTCAAGGGCAGATGATATCTCCCGAACGGCTGGTCGTATCGTCACGGGGTTTGCACAGTCAGCTTCAGAATGTTTAGCTCTGTAATATAGGTTCATCTAAATAATTGGATATTTAATGATTTTCATGCACGGAGAGAAATAGAGGTTTCGTACGTCACAGCGAGCCCAGAGTGCGCAGTTAGCTAGGCAATGCCGCGCTATGCAATTGGCTGGCGCGGGGTGAGCGCGTGAATCTGGCTCCTCCCTCATGTTCACAGTTGTTTTGGGCCAAGGCTTATAAACTACAGAGGTTGCCTCAATTTTCACTCACCAATCAGCGCTCACAAGGCGGATGACGTCACAAGATACCTAACGCGCCATGTGGGGTACGTAACAAAACTGTCAACATCAGCTGTTGAGTACGCAAATAACAGTTTATTCTCATGAAATTATTGGTAAATGGGTGATAAAATAACTGAATGTAGCCTACTTACATTATATGTTGTGATCTTCTTGAATTTCTTGGAAATTCGCCTAGACTCGGTAGCAGTATCGTGGGTGTTAGTGACTTCCAATAACCACTTCTTATGCAAGATAGAATTGGAATGTTTCAATCTGATGAAGAAAATTGTTATCACAGCTTCCTCAACCCCACCAGACGGTACGTCAGGAACTTCTCTCGACACAAAATCTGTCGTTCTTCTTAGAACGTTCTTGCCTCCTTGAAATCCGTATTTTCCGTGAAATGTGACGAATTTTGCTGAAATGTGCTGGAACTGGTTTAGCCAAGTTTCTGAGGGATCGGTCATACCACCGTATGACCAGGTTGTTAATGCATAATCGTGTTGAGTTTACATTCCATAGGTTAAGTTCCCCAAGTTGTGGAAATTTATCTTGGAACTTGTGGGCTACATAACCTGCAACATAAGCCTTGCCATCTTCCTCACTTTGTTCCATGATATTGACAACGAAGAACTCTGGTTGCACATTGCTCCATAAGGTTGGTCCTGGAAGCACGTTACTTGATTCAGACACTATGCCAGCTTTGTTTAGTGCTTTAGCAACTACATATTCATCTGAATCTGGATCAGCAGTGTTTGTTTGCGTTTGAACAACTCCTGGATTTTTTCCTAAAATAATCATCCTCAGTCTGTAAATGCAGAAGGATGGTCGTGTAAGCCACCACGGGTTCGCAAAGAGGTTTTCCAGTACATCTTGATTTAGCCTATGAGTGAGAATATACTTTGTGTTATGCCTACGGGGTACGGGCCATATCTTGGTACAGAAGTCGAAGGGATTTTATTGAAATGATGACTGCTTTCTGGAATATTTGCAAAGAATTTTTACCAATGCAAAGAGAATTACTCATGAAATTTTCCATCTTGTCCAAAAACAAAATACCATGCATGGGCGTATATAAGGGAGTGGGGGTGAAGAGCCCCCCCCCCGTAAAAAGCCAACTTGGGTACAACATACAATGTATTTCACAGTAGTCTACTTTAAAGAAATAATTATCAATTTGTAAAAGAAAATGAGTGTTTACCTTTCTGCTTTCTAAATTGACAAGTAGCCCATTTAGATATTTTCCATTCATACTCCATAGGCTATAATAGAAAATTCATTATGTACTCACAATTTTCCACGATAGTCAGCCCCCCCCCCCCCCTCGAAAAAATTGTATATACGCCCCTGATACCATGTACGAAATATGTCAAAAATATTAACAGCCTTAAAATCATCCTAGCAGGTCATCAAAACTTAAAGAGTAGGCCAGCTAGGCTCACTTACCATTTGGTTTTAGATTCCTTAGAAATCTTGGCTTTATATTAAGCAATTCGGCCCTATAGTCTAATTCGAAGTCTTCACTCTTAAAGTGGAGGGAACATATCCTACTTGTTTGAGGGTTACAATGATCTTTTCGCTTACATGCAGCAATCCACTGATTGCGAAGGCATGCGTCTTTAGGCATCGTGAAAAACGACACGTCATTTCCAACTTTATAATAACTGTGACAAACTACCACAGCACATCTTTGGCCTGGCATGATTATAAACAAAAGGGCTTAAAACACGTTTTTAAACCACTGCAATCCATACAATATAATGTGTGGGAAAGTTGAAATACCTTGCATATCTCGCGCCTCGCGCGCTACGAGGAAACGTGTGACGTCAGGTCCTTTCCCTTCCCTCCGCGATCCCCTCGCCTAAGAGCTCCATATTGAGGCAACCTCTGTAGTTTACTAGCCTTGGTTTTGGGCCTGGTATTGCTGTTTATGGGGAGGAACAGCGAGAGGTCATCTGCCCCTCTTAACACAGATTAAAGTATACAAATTTGGAATACAGAGTCTGTCCTGAAAGTAGTCGGACTGGATTTTTCCCGCGCATACGGACAGACGGCCCGCGGCTTCTCCGCCTGGGGTTGGTGGACGGGGATGTAAGGAAGGCTGAGAGCCAGCCACACAGTTGGTTCTCAGCTGTTGTGGAGTGTAAATCGCTCGTCACCATAACCTCTGCAAGAGCACTCGTCACGCTGCGTCATGGTTCATCTGTTGAAATAGTGCGCTATGCTATCAAATTTTGTGTTAGGCTCGGCAAAACCGAGAAAGAGACATACGATATGATTAAGACGGCTTACGGTGATAACGCCATGGGCAGATTGAGTGTTTTTTACTGACACAAGCTGTTTCGGGAGGGGAGAGAGGAAGTTGAAGACTACACACGTTCAGGACGACCTTCGAGCACCAAAACGGATGAAAATGTGGCAAGAGTGAAGAATTTTTTGGACAATGACCGCAGAGTAAGGTTTTTACGTGGAGATCCTTAAACGGCTGAGAAAAAGCATCGTCCGTGTCCGCCCAGCGATCGCTAACTCCTGGCGGCTCCATCACGACAATGCGCCGCGCCACACAGCCTTCCACGTGCTGGCGTACCTAGCCCAACGCAATATCGCAACCCTGCCTCAGCCACCCTACAGTCCCGACATTGCCCCAGCAGAATTTTTCCTCTTCCCCCACCTCTAAACCACCCTAAAAGGACATCGGCACGGCTCCGTGGAAGCGTCGCAACAGACCGTGACGAGGGAGCTCGACAGCATTGCGGTTACCACCTTCCAGAAAGCGTACGAGGGTAGGAAATCCTGCTAACAGCGGTGTGGATGCAGAAGGGTCCCACTTTGAAGAATATTGAGCGTATGTTTCATTTCCGTTAATATTTTTTTAATTGACTCAGTCTCACTACTTTCAGGACACACCCTGTAAATTAAAACTTAGAGGTGAAAGCCTAAAAAACTAAAATACTGTAATCTTATTATGCACTGGTCCAAAAAAGTTTTGCATATTGCAAGATGTTGTATTTCTGAACACAATAGGTAAATTATGTGGCATTTCTTTGTTTTGTATCATCGTTGAAACGCGTTGCATTTGTTTTCCTGGCACTGTGCTCATACAGTCACTACCTGTGCGTGATTCTGATCGGTTGCGACGTTGAGCTGATGGAGTGTAGTTGAAAAGGACGTGATACTACTGTTTTACCGTGTAATTAACTGCACCACAGTAACAGCAAAGCCACGGAACACGATTTCAGCAGCAGATAGAGTTCGAATAGTGACTTTAATGCAACATGGTAACATGACACAAGCCGAAGTAGCTCAAGTGGTGCGATGTAATTAAAGTGATGTTTCCAGATTGTGCCGGAAATTCCAACAGACACACGCCATAACTGATAAGCATAGGATAGGTCAACCACGCAAAACAACCGCTGCGCAAGATCGATACATCTGTATGTCCGCTAGGAGACAACCTAGGAGCACAGCAACCATCTTACGGAGGGAGCTTCGAGCGGCTACAGGAGTCAATGTGTCTACACAAACTGTGCGAAATCAACTCCACAATGTAGGACTACGTTCACGAAGGCCATTTAGGGGACCACGCCTTGAATATCGCCACAGACGTCAGCGTGTAGAATGGGTAAGAAGATATGAAACTTGGACCCGGAAACAATGGGCTCAAACGTTATTTACAGATGAGGTACGCATTTCGTTGCATCCAGATGACAGGAGGGCAAGTGGTCAACGTTTCAATAAAGCTTTCATTGTTGAACGCTACCAGCAAGGCAGCACTCTTCTGGGGAGGAATAATGATGGGCCGCCGCACACCACTCGTCCAAACCAGGGCAATATGACGTCACGAAAATAAGAGAACAACGTCCTTGAACCCATTGTTCGTGGATTTAGAGCTGAAATTCGAGCAGATTTCACTTTCATGGATGACAATGCTCGTGCCCACCGCGTATAGTCTGTGAATAGGTTCTTGGAAAGACATGGTATTCACAGGATGGTGTGGTCACCATCGTCTCCTGATTTGAATTGCGTGGAACATGTATGGAGATCACTGGAAACAGCAATTTCCAACCGTCCCCAACCACCAGAAGCCGTACAAGACCATATCTCTGCTGCCATAGAGGAATGGGACAATCTTCCACAAGATGAACTGGATACCCTGGTACTGAGCTTGCCAAACCACCTCCAAGAATGTCGCAGGGCTCATGGAGGCCACACACACTACTGATTACACAGAAAATTGACTTTAATTGTGGTTTAAGGATTACGTGAGGAGTAGTTTACATTGCTGTTATGACGACATATTCGTTTATGCACATTGGCTCATGTGTTAACTCTAAAATGACTTGTTTGTTTATGTGTTTGTACTGAACACTATTATCGGATATTGCACGTTGTATGATATTTGGTCTAGAAATACAAAATCTTGCAATGTGCAAAACTTCTTTTGACCCTAAGGTGTATTGTGCCCAACATAGTCCCCCAATATAAGCGCGGATTGGCAACTCCGCCAACGCTGTATGTCATCGCTGTGTGCGCGGCCACTAGGTTGAGTGCCGTCACGCGTATCTGAATTCTATCTCCGGCAGAGCGCGCTCCGGCTGACCACGTGGTCAGGCCTTCTCTATGGCAACTTGTCACATCGAGCTGGGCAGACAGATGCTTGTTGTGTGCCTACGATACAGTACTCCGTCGTGCGGATCGTGAGTGGTTTGATGTCCGGTCATGGTTTCGGAGGACCGTGAGTGCTATATTGCCGTTTATCGGGAGTGGATTATAGAGTCTATGAAAGACCATACAATTACGCATCGCCGAAGCCACCATGCGCAATCGAAACATTAGACGGCCGAGTTTTGTGTGCATAATTATGAAAATGCTTTTAGCTTGAAAAACGAAATAATTAACTTTACAAGCGGGCTACATTACGGCATCTTGTATGAACGAACGTTCGGGAATAATCGAGCACTTGCCATCGAAGGACGACCCTCTAATGCATTGTGTGATTTGAGGATGCAAACGAATTTCATTAATAGCTGTGAATGCTTTCAACTGACTGCCAATATACAGCTGTGAAGACTAGATGATAGAAAGAGTCTTGTTCCAAAATGAACTGTGCGTGGCGCAAGGACTTGTAATTTCCAGAATGGAATTAGAGCATTTTCCAACTTGTGCTATTGGAGTGTCTATGAAAAATTTGGAAATGGAAATATCTACTGAAAATATGGAGCACTAGTCCGGTACATAGGGGAACGAGATGGAGTGATAGCCACGCCAGAATGAAGCCATGAGAACACCGTGATGATTACATCGAGGGAGATGGAGATAGCCACCATGGGGCTGAAAGGTCCTGGGTTCGGTTCTTGCAAGAATTTTGGAAGAAGACGGAAGAAGATGGATTCCTGCAGCTTCGGATTTGAGGGCGGATGGTACTGGATGAAGATGAGGATTTCTTAACTGGATCTGGAAATTCTTCACACCAGGAACATAGGCCTACTAACCTTGTACCATCCTTTCTTTCTTCGAGTTGGTGAGGCAGAATATTTCTTCATTTAGTAGTCAGTGGTTTGACTACTCAGTATTACTCTATATCATGGAATTGAGCTAATATTGAACTAAAGTTGAATTGGAAGTAGAATTGAATTTAGATAAGATGGTGAAGGTATTGGATTAAGCAAATCAGTGGTGAATTATTTGATTGATTGATGATTATTATTATCATTAATAGCCAGATTTATTCTACGTCTACGAAGGATATCTGATGTAATATTTCACATGGATAGACTATTGGATGTTGGAAGGACATAACCCACATTGCCTTATTCTACGATCCAGTTAATATTTTTCGGATATTATATAAATCCATCTCAAATTAGGATGATAGGATTTTGCTACTTATGGACGTTGGAACTTCATAGGAGCAAGCCTATAGTTTTGGTCGATTACTTGATAGTCTATTCGACTGTATTTTCGATGGAATATGCTAGATGCCTGTAACTAATTTGATGTTGAGAGCTATAGTAAAATTTAGGTTTAAATTCTTGGATCTTAACTTCTGATATTGGCGGATATTATTATGATTTGCTAAATATAATTATCAGTTCAATACTTTCATATTTTCTTCTCCCATACTGCTTGCCTTGGGAATTTGAATTATTTCAAGCACGTTTTGCCATTTTTGCTTGAGCGTTTATACATTTGACATTGCTTATAGTCAGGCCTACATTATATTATAATTTATACAGGCCAATTAAGTGATCGAAGGGAAGCCATAATGATTATAGGGTAATAATTATACATTTTTCTGCACTAAAACTGTGAAGTTGGTGTGTTTATTTAAAGAAAGAAAAGAGATTTTTAAAAAATAAGAGAATAATTTAAGTTGATAATTCACATATGCTGTGAACAATTCGACAATGGTTTTAAGATTAATCTTGGTGTTTAATAAAAAAGATAGTAGAATAATGAAACACGTAGTGAATATAAAAAGATATATATATTACTTATAATAATCATTATTTGTGTTAGGTCATTCAAAACGACATGACTACGTAAAGTATAGGCAAATGATTGTAAATTAAACATTGAAATAAGCGTATAAATGATAGTCTAATCTCTTTGCATTTAATCAAGTGGACTATAGTACAAACTAACCATCGAATGGGAATAAAATGAATCACTTATTTGTCACATATTATTGAAACATAAAATATGAATTCTGTACAAACGATAATGAGGGATACACATTTGTTGCAACATTATGAGTAATAAGGGTAATGAGACTCTGAAATAACTTGCAAAATAATTTGGATATCATAATATTTGAGACATAGACCTGAGATGAGTGTCTGATAGATTTGGAAAGCATGGATATTCTACTAATAAAATGTATTCTTCTATTTGAAAGAATGTAGATAAAAAGTTGTATAATAATTGTAAATAGTGAATTTAATCTTGATTTAGTGGTCAAGCTAGACCAATATTTCTACGGCAATAATTACTGTTAATAATTGGTGATATAGTTAATTACTTTTCTCATTGGTTGCACTAGTTAGAATGGAGATCTATACTTTTACACCGAAGCGAGATACATCTTTTTTATAGATTTTTCTTTAATCATAATCTCAATTGAGTGTGTTTGTGATAGACTGGAAACACCACCTGACGGACATGCAAGGTGTTTAATGGATCACATAGTCAAATATGACCGAATTTAACCTGTTTTTATTTTATTTAATTTTCTTCGAGGATCTCCTAATTTTATTTATATCCAAGGATAGGACCGAGGAGATTCGTTGACAATTTAAACCTTAATTTTCTTTTTATTTGGACTTTAAATATTTTTCTTTTGCATCGATCCACATCAGCTTTAATTTAGACCGATTCTCCGAGGCAAGATAGGGTTTATGGATTTCTATTATTATGTGTTGGTCGATGAGTTGCAAATAAATGGATTCTTATTTTATCTTATTATTTTTGCTTATCTTCTGATTTCTGTTGGGCTATTGCTTTGATTTAGGTTTGGGAGTGGGTTGATTTAACCTGTTACACCTATATCCTGTTAACCACCCCTGAGACTACTTGAGTTCTCGTATCCACCGGCATATTTTTTTTATTCAAACCCAGACCTCAATCATTTTTGTTCTTGATCTTATATATGTCTTGTGTTATCGGCATGAATTACGATGTTTTCGCCGGGTCATCCGATTCACTGCCGGTTAACGGGGACAGTATGTTTCACAAAACTCAAGCTCCTAAACCAGAGGGAGTTAGAAGGTGTAGTTTGTACCAAAATCTTCCAAATCGTCTCAATAGTGCAGCAAAAATCTTGCATTTCTTGAAAAGTCAACGGAAATATATTTATTTGTTTATAAAGTGATTTTAAACAAATAAACAAGACGATAGCCCCTGGCAGAATTGTGTCACGTCAGCCCGCATAGCACTGGGTCCGGCAGGGTAGTCTGTACACATGAGGCTCACACAACCCATTATGCGAGAGTTCTCGCACGGGCCCGCTAGTAATAATAATTATAATAATAAACAAACATTACGGAAAGACAAAAATCAGAATTTCAAAAACGGACAAGTCTTTGTGTAATAATCACTTGTAAATTTCGATTGCTGGCCCTAACCCACTCTCACATATAAAGCGTATGACGAGATCAACTAATACAGTATAAGTTTAATTGTCATCTGAAAACATAAATTTCTTCGTAAGTCAGCAAGATCCACACACTCGGTTAAACTGTGGGATTTCCTGTTGTATGTATCTTTTGATAGTTGGAAGGCCGTTTCAAGTTTATTTTTAAGGATTCCATTGATTTGTATTCTCCAGCTTTCCAACTAATCCATTCTTCGAGATACTTGAATTCTTTTACTATTTTTTGTTCTTTAACTTTGAGGTATTTACGTGGGTGTTAGTTGTTTGTCATGATTTCGGCGGTTTTAGGTAGATTTCATTAGAAAGCTAACTATTACAATGGGTACTGCGCCCGAATTCACCAATCAGTACCTATATCCGCTGCACTGGAAAGGATTGCAGACACGTAGCTACCCAGCTCACAAACTTACCATAGTCTGCTAAGTAAAAATTGGGAATTCCAGGAACACACAGGGTAGATCTATAAAAGAAAATAGTACTACCAGCGTAGGTACAAATTCCTACTATCATTTACATTAAAGCAAATCGAGAAACTCCAATCTCGAGAGGTGATAAGGTTTGTCTATAGTGAGCGCCTGTATCTTACCTAGCAGTACTATTTTCGGCGATGACCAAAATGAAAACGATGTCAGCTAAGATAAAAATTGGCTAATTCGCTAAAGAGTGCCAGCCGTTTATTGTGCTAAGAAAAATACAGACATATACTGACTGCATGTCTATCAATAGTGTCCACCTGACACTGTAAGAAATAAACTCAAAATAAATTAACACGTGGCACTAATATAACAAGAAAAATTATGAAACGGCGTGATTTTAAACATTACCCTATATTATACATTCCGTTTCATATTTGAACCGTAGTTCCACATCTAAATATGTAAAATAAAAATTTACTCAGTATTAAATATGTCCATATATACAATGATTCGTGGTTCGCACAAATATACACTTAACTGTGTTGAAGTGATTTAATTACCTATAATACAAATGAGTCTTTACCACTCAACTTCCGTAACAAACACCGTAACTCTATCGGTTGAAAGTATAAATACTAGTCTGAGTTAATAGAACATAGGTGACAAACATTTAAGTTCAGCACTGTTCTTACTTTGTCTTCTCCCATTTGATCATTAAATCTCGAAAAATTCCTGAAATTCTTTGCTTGGCTTACATTTTCTTTGATAAACGTGAATATTCGAAGTGCATGGCATTTGACCTTCATTACACACTTCTCTTCCAAAATTATACAACAATCACATTATTTCTTAAACACCCTGTACAGAACTTTCCTTGAATACAATTAAACAATGTCACATTCGCTGTGATCAAAACTAGAAAAACGAGACTCCTCAGTCTCCTTTCGTGAAAATACGTAACTCATTTACGTCTACGATTCCTTTCTTGCACGGTATTCCAAATTTAAACTCCCATTCAGTGCATTTTCTCACTCTATGCAAAGAAAATTAGTAACTTTATTGAATATCCACGTCCATTGTGATTATTGTTCAAGAAACAAACATTAACAATCTCCTCTATCCTTGTACAAAATTGCATCGTGCCTATAACTTCACTTCTGTAATTACCTTCTGTACAGTTACTTTTATCTCACCCTGTGATGTAACTTTCTTAACTCCTTTTCACGTATTTAAATTCAGTTTTACATTATTGCAACTTTTAAAGAATTATCAGCAAGAATTCATATTTAACAAATGATATAAGTGTGTCCTCCTTTCGTGAAAATACTTAAGCCTTAACTATCTTCGTGGAATATTTGTTTAACAAATTTATCTGGGCTTTTTAATGCTCTAAATGTTTTATTGGACATATATATAAAGGTTCTTGAAATACCTTTTTACTAGGAAATATGGTTTATCACGTTACAGCATAGTTCTACATATCTATCTGTTTCATTACAGTGAATTTGGTATTCATTGATTTAATTATCTATCAAGTATTTGGACTATCTTTTATCAGATTTTGTGTCGTGTAACAATCCATTTTTTTGTTCACAATTAGTTTAAAATAAATTTCTGACACTCGAATCAACATCATGAGTTGTCGAAATATTTGACACTTCGTGATATAACTTTTTGAATATACGGTACTTAAATTGTTCAATATACGTTCCATCGCTGCACATAAAAAGACTTATTTAATTTAACGCAAGTATCTATAATTCTAAACGATTTTATATTGAAATGATTTTAACGTTAACAACTGCGATACGCAAATAAAATTTCGTCCAAGTGACGGAAATTTTCAATGAAAAATAAATAATGACTCCTAAGAAAATACGAAAAATACTAGATCAAAATCTACACAATTTTAAATACAATGACAAAATTATACGGTTGGTCAATTAGGATAAACACAGAACATGACTACAATTCTACCAAATATAAATCAATCTCTTGTCTACCTTGAGTTGAAGACGGTCTCAGATGTACCATGTCTCGTCTGGCAAGCCAAATGTGTGTGTGTGAGCGCACTGCCCACAGCTATGTGAACCAGTTGTGACGGGGCCAGCTGGACATCTCTCCCAGTGGAACAAGGTCGGTGACATAACTGGGCTAGCGACCTCGCCGTGAAACAGCATGTCTCTTCCGCACTCCCTCGCTCGTCTCCCGCACGTTGTCTGGATCTTCTTAAGATACCCCTTCACTGTGCCGACATCGCTTCTCAAGGTTGAAATTCGTTTGTTTTATAAAAGTCTTTTAGAGTATACTGGATGTATATGAACTCGTGTTAAGAAGTAGAGATTTGTTCTGCATTTCTGTGCATCGCGTAGATGTTCCGCTGCGCCATCCATGTTGTGGAATTCTGGACTCAACTCTTCATTTTTGTAGCTTCTACTTCCTTATGACGTGCACCTTAGCACGTAGTCATACTCATTTTAATAATGACACTTTTACAACTTCCCCGTTGCCAATTCACAAACTGCATTCTGTATAATTTCCAAGTATGAGCTAAATTGTAGAAATAATGAAGCACTTCTGTAGAAGTGAAACGTTTGCATCTGTCTGCATGCGATGTATAATAGCTTCGTTTTTTGGAATACTGTAATATCAAGCTGTGTTTCAAAATCACTGGTCTATATGCTGTGCTGGTCTGAGTAAGAATGTTCCTTGCGCTGCAAGTCACAGCCTTCTGTACTTCACACTCGTCTTTCCCACCTTCGTAATGCGTAGCACTATTCTGAAAACTACTTGTTTCTCCACTCGCGGTCTTGTCTCGTCGCGATCTGAATTTGGAAAGAACTCCTCGGCAAGTTCCTCGCTCTGCCTCCCCTCTCGCGGTGTGACGTAGCTCCATAAACTTCTCCTCACTCAGTGTGTCATCAACCTTGATCCCTTCTCCCCCTGCATGACGTTTCTCTCACTCCTCGTGGCGTGACGCACTCTTACAATGTAGGCCTCCCTACATTCAGATAATAAATATACAACCATATTTAAATCGTTCCTTCTTGCCTTCCGTAATTGTTTAATTATTAATGATGCATAGTATTACACTCTTTCAACTCAGGTCTTCATATCTCACGAATTTTGAGGAATAAAAGATTTTAATTCGTTCTTTTATTTTTCCTGGGTCCCAGTTCATATCCCGTCTGGATCTTTGGTATTGGCCTTAAATAAATTCGGGCGCAGTACCATGTTTCGACTTCCGGAAAATTTCGGCATATCTACGCATTTCACATCCCCTACACCCCAAAACCACCGTCAGTTCAAAAGTTTATATATAATTTATGTATATATGTATATCACTTTCTTGTGGACACGATAACTACTGCAATTTTGCACCAATCACTTTGAATGTTTTACATAATATGTATCCCTATAAAATCTCGGTCGAGTTCGTTAAAGGGCACAATCGCTCGAAAGGGGTGAAGGTGGGGGGCTTTTTTCGAAAAAGTGAAATATTGCTATAACTCTCTTAATATTTGAAATATCGAATCCATTCAAATTTCATACTATGTGTCGGATAAGGGCCAAAACTTTATGTTTGAAAAGTTTTTGATAGCACCAACCATTGACCAAAGGGGTGGGAAAAAGTGGTTTTTTTCGGAAGCATTAATCATATCTCTCTTAATAGGCACAATATCAAACCCGTACAAAAGGGACAATATTACCCTAATAATTACGGTACCTAAAACTTTTGTCTGAAATAATTTTTGATATGACCCACCATTACGCCAAGGGATGAGAAAAATGATTTCGGAATTATAAGAAAATGACAAGATAAAGGGAAATATCGCTATAACTCCCTTAATATTTGAAATATCGAATCCATTCGAAGTTCACACTATGTGTCGGATAAGGCCCAAAAATGTATGTTTGAAAAGATTTTTGATAGCACCAACCATTGACCAAAGGGTTGGAAAAAAGTGATTTTTTTTCGGGAAACATTAATCATATCTCTCTTAATAGGCACAATATCAAAACCGTACAGATTGGACAATATTCACCTAGTAATTACCTAAAACATTTGTCTGAAAGAATTTTTGATATGACCCACCATTACGCCAAGGGATGAGAAAAATTATTCCGGAATAATAAGAAAATGCCAAGTCCTATCAGAGGATGCAATGACAACACTACTAAATTGATGAGGAATGAGCCATCAGACGTTGCCATGACAACGCACTTGCACGATATCACATTCAGTTTTCTATCCGACTAAGTCTGAAGTGGCATCGGTGACGTAACTGGTAGCATGCTGAACTTCTATGCCCAAGGTCGCGGGTTCAATGTCGGCCGAAGTCGTTGGATTTTCTAAAAGCGCTAAAATCCCTCAGTATGCTTTCCTTTGGAGGGGAAGTTCTAACGTTCGTTGCGAGATCCTGGTTGCGGTGGCATCTAGTAACCAAGTTCACAGCTAGGTGTCGTTGACGCTAGTATTTGGTAGCAACATTAGGCCCTTCCCCTACACCCCGAAACCACCGTCAGTTCAAAAGTTAATATATAATTTATTTATATATGTATATATGTACCTATATATATTCGTATATGTATATCACTTACTTGTGGACACCATAACTACCACAATTTTGCACCAATCACTTTGACATCTTTACATAATATGTATCCCTATAAAATATCGGTCGATTTTGTTAAAGGGCACAATCGGTCGACGGGGGTGAAGGTGGGGGCCTTTTTTATCGAAAAAGTGAAATATCTCTATAACTCTCTTAATATTTGAAATATCGAATCCTAGGCGAAACCCCACACAAGACACGGCACAAACCTAGAAGAATTGCTGAGTTTTAATTCACCGGCCGTGAAAGCCAATATACCATCTTTTTGGAAGCCTTCATAGGGAGGTTAAGGCTGCTTGAGCTTTTAGTTCTCGTAGTCAAGTGGTGCAGTTGCACCTTATATAAAGGGAGGTGGCGCGCAGTTCGTCACTCCTGTGGGGGTCCGGGCGGGGACACCGGGAGCCCGCCGATGAGCCTTGCTTGGTGTCCTAGGCGAAACCCCACACAAGACACGGCACAAACTTAGAAGAATTGCTGAGTTTGAATCCATTCAAAGTTCATACTTTATTGAATATCCACGTCCATTGTGATTATTGTTCAAGAAACAAACATTAACAATCTCCTCTATCCTTGTACAAAATTGCATCGTGCCTATAACTTCACTTCTGTAATTACCTTCTGTACAGTTACTTTTATCTCACCCTGTGATGTAACTTTCTTAACTCCTTTTCACGTATTTAAATTCAGTTTTACATTATTGCAACTTTTAAAGAATTATCGGCAAGAATTCATATTTAACAAATGATATAAGTGTGTCCTCCTTTCGTGAAAATACTTAAGCCTTAACTATCTTCGTGGAATATTTGTTTAACAAATTTATCTGGGCTTTTTAATGCTCTAAATGTTTTATTGGACATATATATAAAGGTTCTTGAAATACCTTTTTACTAGGAAATATGGTTTATCACGTTACAGCATAGTTCTACATATCTATCTGTTTCATTACAGTGAATTTGGTATTCATTGATTTAATTATCTATCAAGTATTTGGACTATCTTTTATCAGATTTTGTGTCGTGTAACAATCCATTTTTTGTTCACAATTAGTTTAAAATAAATTTCTGACACTCGAATCAACATCATGAGTTGTCGAAATATTTGACACTTCGTGATATAACTTTTTGAATATACGGTACTTAAATTGTTCAATATACGTTCCATCGCTGCACATAAAAAGACTTATTTAATTTAACGCAAGTATCTATAATTCTAAACGATTTTATATTGAAATGATTTTAACGTTAACAACTGCGGTACGCAAATAAAATTTCGTCCAAGTGACGGAAATTTTCAATGAAAAATAAATAATGACTCCTAAGAAAATACGAAAAAATACTAGATCAAAATCTACACAATTTTAAATACAATGACAAAATTATACGGTTGGTCAATTAGGATAAACACAGAACATGACTACAATTCTACCAAATATAAATCAATCTCTTCTCTACCTTGAGTTGAAGACGGTCTCAGATGTACCATGTCTCGTCTGGCAAGCCAAATGTGTGTGTGTGAGCGCACTGCCCACAGCTATGTGAACCAGTTGTGACGGGGCCAGCTGGACATCTCTCCCAGTGGAACAAGGTCGGTGACATAACTGGGCTAGCGACCTCGCCGTGAAACAGCATGTCTCTTCCGCACTCCCTCGCTCGTCTCCCGCACGTTGTCTGGATCTTCTTAAGATACCCCTTCACTGTGCCGACATCGCTTCTCAAGGTTGAAATTCGTTTGTTTTATAAAAGTCTTTTAGAGTATACTGGATGTATATGAACTCGTGTTAAGAAGTAGAGATTTGTTCTGCATTTCTGTGCATCGCGTAGATGTTCCGCTGCGCCATCCATGTTGTGGAATTCTGGACTCAACTCTTCATTTTTGTAGCTTCTACTTCCTTATGACGTGCACCTTAGCACGTAGTCATACTCATTTTAATAATGACACTTTTACAACTTCCCCGTTGCCAATTCACAAACTGCATTCTGTATAATTTCCAAGTATGAGCTAAATTGTAGAAATAATGAAGCACTTCTGTAGAAGTGAAACGTTTGCATCTGTCTGCATGCGATGTATAATAGCTTCGTTTTTTGGAATACTGTAATATCAAGCTGTGTTTCAAAATCACTGGTCTATATGCTGTGCTGGTCTGAGTAAGAATGTTCCTTGCGCTGCAAGTCACAGCCTTCTGTACTTCACACTCGTCTTTCCCACCTTCGTAATGCGTAGCACTATTCTGAAAACTACTTGTTTCTCCACTCGCGGTCTTGTCTCGTCGCGATCTGAATTTGGAAAGAACTCCTCGGCAAGTTCCTCGCTCTGCCTCCCCTCTCGCGGTGTGACGTAGCTCCATAAACTTCTCCTCACTCAGTGTGTCATCAACCTTGATCCCTTCTCCCCCTGCATGACGTTTCTCTCACTCCTCGTGGCGTGACGCACTCTTACAATGTAGGCCTCCCTACATTCAGATAATAAATATACAACCATATTTAAATCGTTCCTTCTTGCCTTCCGTAATTGTTTAATTATTAATGATGCATAGTATTACACTCTTTCAACTCAGGTCTTCATATCTCACGAATTTTGAGGAATAAAAGATTTTAATTCGTTCTTTTATTTTTCCTGGGTCCCAGTTCATATCCCGTCTGGATCTTTGGTATTGGCCTTAAATAAATTCGGGCGCAGTACCATGTTTCGACTTCCGGAAAATTTCGGCATATCTACGCATTTCACATCCCCTACACCCCAAAACCACCGTCAGTTCAAAAGTTTATATATAATTTATGTATATATGTATATCACTTTCTTGTGGACACGATAACTACTGCAATTTTGCACCAATCACTTTGAATGTTTTACATAATATGTATCCCTATAAAATCTCGGTCGAGTTCGTTAAAGGGCACAATCGCTCGAAAGGGGTGAAGGTGGGGGGCTTTTTTCGAAAAAGTGAAATATTGCTATAACTCTCTTAATATTTGAAATATCGAATCCATTCAAATTTCATACTATGTGTCGGATAAGGGCCAAAACTTTATGTTTGAAAAGTTTTTGATAGCACCAACCATTGACCAAAGGGGTGGGAAAAAGTGGTTTTTTTCGGAAGCATTAATCATATCTCTCTTAATAGGCACAATATCAAACCCGTACAAAAGGGACAATATTACCCTAATAATTACGGTACCTAAAACTTTTGTCTGAAATAATTTTTGATATGACCCACCATTACGCCAAGGGATGAGAAAAATGATTTCGGAATTATAAGAAAATGACAAGATAAAGGGAAATATCGCTATAACTCCCTTAATATTTGAAATATCGAATCCATTCGAAGTTCACACTATGTGTCGGATAAGGCCCAAAAATGTATGTTTGAAAAGATTTTTGATAGCACCAACCATTGACCAAAGGGTTGGAAAAAAGTGATTTTTTTTCGGGAAACATTAATCATATCTCTCTTAATAGGCACAATATCAAAACCGTACAGATTGGACAATATTCACCTAGTAATTACCTAAAACATTTGTCTGAAAGAATTTTTGATATGACCCACCATTACGCCAAGGGATGAGAAAAATTATTCCGGAATAATAAGAAAATGCCAAGTCCTATCAGAGGATGCAATGACAACACTACTAAATTGATGAGGAATGAGCCATCAGACGTTGCCATGACAACGCACTTGCACGATATCACATTCAGTTTTCTATCTGACTAAGTCTGAAGTGGCATCGGTGACGTAACTGGTAGCATGCTGAACTTCTATGCCCAAGGTCGCGGGTTCAATGTCGGCCGAAGTCGTTGGATTTTCTAAAAGCGCTAAAATCCCTCAGTATGCTTTCCTTTGGAGGGGAAGTTCTAACGTTCGTTGCGAGATCCTGGTTGCGGTGGCATCTAGTAACCAAGTTCACAGCTAGGTGTCGTTGACGCTAGTATTTGGTAGCAACATTAGGCCCTTCCCCTACACCCCGAAACCACCGTCAGTTCAAAAGTTAATATATAATTTATTTATATATGTATATATGTACCTATATATATTCGTATATGTATATCACTTACTTGTGGACACCATAACTACCACAATTTTGCACCAATCACTTTGACATCTTTACATAATATGTATCCCTATAAAATATCGGTCGATTTTGTTAAAGGGCACAATCGGTCGACGGGGGTGAAGGTGGGGGCCTTTTTTATCGAAAAAGTGAAATATCTCTATAACTCTCTTAATATTTGAAATATCGAATCCTAGGCGAAACCCCACACAAGACACGGCACAAACCTAGAAGAATTGCTGAGTTTTAATTCACCGGCCGTGAAAGCCAATATACCATCTTTTTGGAAGCCTTCATAGGGAGGTTAAGGCTGCTTGAGCTTTTAGTTCTCGTAGTCAAGTGGTGCAGTTGCACCTTATATAAAGGGAGGTGGCGCGCAGTTCGTCACTCCTGTGGGGGTCCGGGCGGGGACACCGGGAGCCCGCCGATGAGCCTTGCTTGGTGTCCTAGGCGAAACCCCACACAAGACACGGCACAAACCTAGAAGAATTGCTGAGTTTGAATCCATTCAAAGTTCATACTATGTTTCGGATAAGGCCCAAAAATTTATGTTTGAAAAGTTTTTTGATAGCACCAACCATTGACCAAAGGGGTGGGGAAAAAGTGGGTTTTTCGGGAAACATTAATCATATCTCTCTTAATAGACACAATATCAAAACCCTACCAAAATGGACAATATTCCTCTAATAATTACCTAAAACTTTGTCTGAAAGAATTTTTGATATGACCCACCATTACGCCAAAGGATAAGAAAAATGATTTCGGAATTATAAGAAAATGCCAAATGCCATCAGAGGTCGCATGACAACACTACTAAATTGATGAGGGTTGAGCCATCAGACTTTGCCATGACAACGCACTTACACGAGATCACATTCAGTTTTCCATCTGACTAAGTGTGAAGCGGCTTCCGTGACGTAACTGGTAGCATGCTGAACTTCTATGCCCAAGGTCGCGGGTTCAAAGCCGGCCGAAGTCGTCGGATTTTCTAAGAGCGCTAAAATCCCTCAGTATGCTTTCCTTTGGAGGGGAAGTTCCAACGTTCGTTGCGAGTTCCTGGTTGCGGTGGCATCTAGTAACCAAGTTCACAGCTAGGTGTCATTGACGGTAGTATTTGGTAGCAACATTAGGAACTACTGCTTGAAATTGACCGTCTGCAGTCCTTACCTGAATTACAGACTAATACAGCCATCACAATGCACACCGTTTATCAGACAGATTCTACACTCGCCCCAAAGTACAGTACACGGGGTTACATGACCGCGTTGTCGCAGCCCCTAAACTGAGGAACCAACCAAAATCTCTGCGGGAGATAAAATTTTGCGTGAAGAAGTAACAGACCGTTAGGAAAAAAATTACTATATTGGCTGAAACACAGTTTTTCTACAATTAATGAATACTCATTCGTTCTCTAAATATTACGTAATGTTGCACGATCAAGCGCAATCTGCCTGGCGGATCACTTTTGCAACAACAGCAAATATGTAGGCGAGTTATTGACAAACTGGTCGGTATGGACTTGAATGATGTCATGTGGAAAGAGGTAACTACTGAAAGGTGGAAGTTGATGATGATAATTGTTGTTTTAAGGGGCCTAACATCTAGGTTATCGGCCCCTGATGGTTTAGGTGATCGTGAAGATGAAAATGAAAAGCGAACTTAAAACTAACTACTAACCTACATACTAGAAGAAGAAATGGAAAAATAAAGGAGAGTAAGGCAAATAAAAGGACAGAAGGCAAATAAAAGGACAGAAGGAAAAGAAATGCCCTCAACCCTCGGAGAAGGCGGATTGAGGGACTTGGAAGGAAGGAGAGCCATGAAAGGCATATAGGAAAGTGAAAGAGGAGAGGGTCCGCCCCAAAGGTAAGGGACAAAAGGGGAAAACGGACCCAGCTCAGGAATCCCTCGGGGTCGCCAACTCCCGAACTCACCAGCCGTGAGCCCCTGAGGGTGTAGCATTATCTAGGGTGCACCAGAAGTGGTGGGGCTACATACACCCTGCCTCCTTAAGGGCCTAGAGCACAAGGCAGGAGGTAAAAGGAAGAGAAAAAGAAGGCTGACCCCTCGCAGAAGGAGGGTATCAGAAAAGATGAGACAAGGGCCAATTAAGGCGGGAAAGGAAGAGACTCCCTAGGCCTCGGATACCCTAATACCGTCGGGGTCAGAAGAGAACAAGAGTTGACCAAGTGAGGTCGACAGGAAAGAAGACAGAGAGGAGCCTGGCACAAGTAAGTGGAAGCAATGCCGGACTCAGCTGGGGCCCCGTGGTCGCCAACCCACGCCCACAAGATGTGAGCCCCTGGGGGAGAAAGGTGGAAGTACCTTCGCCCCCGCGAATGACGAATAGTCTATGGGATAAGAATCAACTCGAGTGTCTGTTAGATCAGTTGCACCCACCAGAAGGTTAGTGTTTAGTATGAACGGTCGCCTAGGTGCTTATAGTATTATTTATTTCGTGTGCATCGTCTACGAATGGATTTATATTTCATTAAAAGTAAGTAATGTAATCTTATCTTCCCTATAATTACAAATGAAAGTTTTTTTCTGAATTTCTACGGAAATTTGCGTTATTTACGTTTTTCAGACTGTTTTATGACGGATGCGCGCGAAAATAAATGTTTTGTCTGTCTGTATGTTTGTCTGTCTGTGGACAACTTAGTTCCCTTATAACTGGCTGGCTGCGTGGCTCATCGGCAACGTTCTCGCTTGCTGGGCCCAAGGTTGCAGTTTCGTATCCTGGCGCAGTCAGCTGGCATTTGAGGGTGCGCAGATGTGAGGGAGCCGGGTCAGTAGATTTACTGGCACGTTAAAGATCCCTTTCGGAGCAAAATTCCGGCACCCCGGCGTCTCTAAAAGAGTCAGTCAGGACATTTTCTTTCATTTATTTTTCAGAATATCACCCCTCTCATGAAACCCTTAAAATAGATTTATGAAAAAGAAACGGTCGAACACCTATTTACTTATTTTTCAGCTGTTCTTCCCAGCTGAGTTTGATGAGTAAGTGAGTTAGTCAGTCAGTTAGGACACTTTCTCTGCTTTTTTTCCCAGAATTTCACCCCTCTCCAAGGGCCCCTTAAATTGGATTTATGAAAAAACGGTCAAACACTTATTTACTTATATTTTAAGCTGGTTTTTTTTCTCTGAATGTCAAACGTCTCGCCTATGTCGTTTAAGAGATACACGCTCCGTTAAGAATCCCTCAACCCCCAATTTTCACCCCTTTCACCTCATAATATACACCACATCGATAAACACTTAGACATAATGTCTGATTATTTTTAATGGTGAGTTTATATTCATTCATTCCTTCATTCATTCATTCATTTATTTGCAATGGGGGGTGTGTCCCCCGGTGGCAAATTGGATATACATAACAAATAAATAATTATACATAACAATTCAATAACAATTATATAACAATTAAACTGGAGTATTTTCACAAATAGTCAGTCTTTTCTTAAACACACCTATATGTTTGGGAATATACCGAATATACCGAATATACTGGTTTTTTTTCCGCTGAATGTCAAACGTCTCGCTTATGTCGTTTAAGAGATACACGCTCCGTTAAGAATCCCTCAACCCCCAATTTTCACCCCATTCACGTCATAATATACACCACGTCGATAAACCCTTAGACATATCTCTGATTATTTTTAATGGTTAGTTTATATACCGAATATCACATCCCCAAAGGAACAACTCATGAGATATCGTTATTCAATGAAATACACGTTTACCCCCTTAACACCTCTTTAAAACCCTAAAAAACAAAAATCCTTCCTTAGTTGACGTTTTCGACATACAGCAAACATATTCCCAATATTTCATGATTCCAACTTTAATAGTTTTCGCTGGGCGTGATGAGTGAGTCAGTCAGTCAGGACATTTTCTCTCATTTATTTTTCAGAATTTCACCACTCTCATGAACCCCTTAAATTGGATTTATGAAAAAAAAACGGTCGAACGCCTATTTACTTATTTTTCAGCTGTTCTTCCCCCCTGAGTTTGATGAGTGAGTGAGTTAGTCAGTCAGTTAGGACACTTTCTCTCCTTTTCTTCCCCAGAATTTCAACCCACCCCATTGGCCCCTTAAACTGAATTTATGGGGAAAAAACGTCGAGCACCGATTTACTTATATTTTAAGCTTATTTTTTCCGCTGAGTTTCAAACTCCTCGCCTATATCGTTAAAGAGATACACGCTCCGTTAGGAATCCTTCAACCCCCACCTTTCACCCCCTTCATCTCATAATATACACCACATCGAAAACCCCTCAGACACGTACTTCTTATTTTTAGCCTATTTTCAATTTTGAAAAAATAGGCTTATGTGATCACCTTTTGTCCGTGTGTCTGTGTGTGCGTGTGCGTGTGTGTGTGTGTGTGTGTGAGGTGTGCGTGCAACCCCCCCCCCCTAATAACTTCTATACGGCTGGAGCGATTTCAATGAAACTCGGAAAGTTCATAGCACTACTCCGGGCGACCCCGACCGTGCCCTTCAAATTTTGTTACGTCTCACCAATCCAACATGGCGGCTGTGCGAAATATTTCACCAGCATTCAATATCTCCGAAACTATTCCCGATATCACCCTGGAATTTTTTACGGTGATAAAGGGAACTACTAGAAGTTCACCTATGTGACTATTGAAAAACTGGTAACTACAAAACCAGCATAGCGGCCACGCGAATAGGCGACATTTAAATAGACGTTTCTCGCGATTTAACCAACCAAACGCAATAAAACTTGGTACAGTATATGTTTATACACATTGTAATGCACCGACATCAAACTTCGTTCAATCTTTTACATAACCACAAGATGGCGGATGTGCGAAATATTTCACCGGCATTCTATATCTCTGTAACTATTAGCGGTATCACCCTGAAATTTTGTACGGAGATAAAGGGCACTACTGGAAGTTTATCTATAAGACTTTCAAAAACCGGTTAACTACAAAACGAACATGGCGGCCAAGCGAATTAAAAAATTTAATAGACCTTTCTCGCGATTTAATATGCCAAACGCAATGAAATCTGGTACTGGAAATGTTTATACACATTGTAATGCACTGGTATCCAATTTAGTTCAATTGTTTATATAACCTCAAGATGGCGGCTGTGCGAATTTTAAAATTAAGTTTTTATTTCTTGTGTCATAACCATGCGATCGAAGTAAAAGTTTGAATAATGAACCTACGCAATAATTTTCCTTTAATGGTACATAACTCTCTGGCCTATACATTTAACAATCCTACATGGCGACCATCCGAAATATTTAGACGGCTCTGAATATCTACGAATCTATTGTAGCAATCAAACTGAATTTCTTTATGTTCATAGGGGCTATGAACATAAGTTCACCTATAGGGTGGTATATTGGACTTTAAATAACCTGGTGATCACAAATCCAACATGGCGGTGACGCGAAGTATAAATATCCACATGGACGTTTCTAGCAATTTAACCATCCTAGTGCAGTGAAACTTGGTACAGTAAATCCTTATACAAATGTTAATCCACTGGCATCTAATTTATTTCAATAGTTTCCATAACCAC
Source organism: Meconema thalassinum (assembly GCA_946902985.2). Taxonomy (NCBI): domain Eukaryota; kingdom Metazoa; phylum Arthropoda; class Insecta; order Orthoptera; family Tettigoniidae; genus Meconema; species Meconema thalassinum. The sequence goes on from OX336395.1 coordinate 184,120,608, forward strand.
AAGATGGCAGCTGTGCGAAATTTTAAAATCTCCTTGTTACTTCTTGTGTCCTAATCATGCGATTGAAATTTGAATGCTACACGTACACAATAATCTTCATGTAACAGTGCATAACTCTAGGACCTACATATATAAAATCCAACATGGCGACCATCCGAAATATTTAGTCGGTTCACAATATCTACGAATCTATTACAGCAATCAAACTGAAATTTTGTATGTTCATAGTGGCAGTTAACATAAGCAGGATATATGAAAATAGGCTGTATAGTTCTTCACGGAACTACTTGTTTAATGATGAGTTTATATGCCGTGTATCACATCCCCCAATGAAATCAATCGGGGATATTGTTATTCAATGAAATGCAGGTTTAACCCCCTTAAGATCCCTTTAAACCTGAATATCCGAAAATCCTCCCTTAGTAGACGGTTTTGACATACAATGAACATATCCCCAAATATGTTTAAAATATGCATAAAATGACGAAAAACAAAGTTAATTAAGCTCCAATTATAACATACTTTCTCGCAATAAATGAGGTCTGATCCTTCTACGAAAACCTGCATATTCTGGCTATTTTCGCCTATCCCCAAGTTTGCCCGGTGAAATCTACCTCCGTCTTCCAGCGTGCCGAGAGGACTTTTTTTTTTTTTTTTTTTTGGAAATGTAAAGACCTATTTTAGCTTTAAGCTTCTTCATTAATAGCTGTATTATATTTGAGTCGTCCAGTTGCAAAACTTGTTTAATCCATTTGTGAATAAGAATCATTTTCATGAGAAACGTTTCTCTGGACTTTGCCTAACGTATCTTTTGTGTTTGTTGATTTCTACTTTTTTCTTTTTGCTTTGTGTTTTTGGTTTTGTGTTTGCTTTGTGCTTTTCCTTTTGAATTTTACTTTTTGCTTTTCTTTCTTGGTGTAGGTTTTGTGTTTGTTCTCTTCTTTTGCATTTTTTGAATTTTGCTTTTTGCTCGTTTTTTTGGTTGTTTTTGGTTTTAAGTTTTGTTTTCTGGCAAATCAAAATAAAACAAAATAAAATAAAACAAAATAAATAAAACAAAAATTAAATATAACAATGTAAAACAAAATAAAACGAAATAAAATAAAACAAAACAAAATCACAATAAAACAAAACAAAATAAACTTAACTAATTAAATAAATAATTTTACGACATGATCCTTATTCACAAGTGGATTAAACGAGTTTTGCAACTGGACGACTCATTTCATGTAGTTCATTTTTATTTTCTCTTTCAGATTTTGTTGGCCATCCCTATGCAGTTCAGCGGTGAGTTCTGTTGTATATAACACCATGTTTATGAAAAAAAGTCCTCTCGGCACGCCGGAAGGCGGAGGTAGATTTCACCGGACAAACTTGGGGATAGGCGAAAATAGGCAAAATATGCAGATTTTCGTAGAAGGATCAGACCTCATTTATTGCGAGAAGGTATTTTATAATTGGAGCTTAATTAACTTTGTTTTTCGTCATTTTATGCTTATTTTAAACATTTTATTGTCTTATGGGAACGGTAACCTTCTTGTCATTTGGGGTCCATTTTTATACTTGTGGTCACACTATCCTTATGCAAGGTTTCGACACTGATGTGTAACTATGTAACGGTCTGTTGTTTCTTCACGCAAAATTATATCTCCCGCAGAGATTTTGGTTGGTTCCTCAGTTAAGGGGCTGCGACAACGCGGTCATGTAACCCCGTGTACTTTGGGATGGATGTATTAGTCTGTAATTCAGGTAAGGACTGCAGACGGTCAATTTCAAGCAGTAGTTCCTAATGTTGCTACCAGGTACTACCGTCAACGACACCTAGCTGTGAACTTGGCTACTAGATGCCACCGCAACCAGCAACTCGCAACGAACGTTGGAACTTCCCCTCCAAAGGAAAGCATACTGAGGGATTTTTAGCGCTCTTAGAAAATCCGACGACTTCGGCCAGCTTTGAACTCGCGACCTTGGGCATAGACATTCAGCATGCTACCAGTTACGTCACCGAAACCGCTTCACACTTAGATGGAAATCTGAATCGTTGACAGTGGCGCTTGGCGGCATAAGTAGGAACTATCTGAAAAATTGTTAGTTGCAGTACTTAAATTAACAAACAGATAACACACACTAATACAGTCATCACAATTAACACCGGTTATCAGACAGATTCTACACACACCCAAAGTACACGGGGCTACATGACCGCGTTGTCGCAGCCCCTTAACTTAAGAACCAACCAACCAACCACTTAGTCAGATGGAAATACTGAATCTGATCTCGTGCAAATGCGTTGTCATGGCAACGTCTGATGGCTCATGCCTCATCAATTTAGTAGTGTTGCCATGGCAACCACTGATAGCTCTTGGCATTTTCTTATAATTCCGAAATCATTTTAGGTAGATTTCATTACAAAGCTAACTATTGCAATGGGTCCCATGTTTCGACTTCCGGAAAATTTCGACATATCTTCGCGTTTCACATCCCCCAGACCCCAAAACCACCGTCAGTTCAAAAGTTTATATATAATTTATGTATATATATATATATGTGTATATCAGTTTCTTGTGGACACGATAACTGCCGTAATTTTGCACCAATCACTTTGAATTTTTTACATAATACACACATCAAAAAAAGTTTTGCATCACCTCGGTTCCCAGATCTCCGGCATATAGACGTTGACTGTGTATATTGTATCCAAGATACAGTCCCTTTGACTGTTCATAGATGTCACTAAAACTGCTCAAAATGTAAACAACCATGCATGAGCAGGGCCTATTAGACGGAGGGGGTACGACAGCCGATCAGTTCCAGTCATTCCACCAGGACGAAGGTACGCTGCTCATGTTGTCTGTAGTTCTACCATGCCTAGAAGGTCAATACCGCAGTTCGATCGCGTCCGCATTGTTACTTTGTGTCAAGAAGGGCTCTCAACAAGGGAAGTTTCCAGGCGTCTCAGAGTGAACCAAAGCGATGTTGTTCGGACATGGAGGAGGTACAGAGATACAGGAACTGTCGATGACAGGCCTCGCTCAGGCCGCCCAAGGGCTACTACTGTAGTGGATGACCGCTACTTACGGATTGCCGCTCGGAGGAACCCTGACAGCAATGCCACCATGTTGAATAATGCGTTTCGTTCAGCCACAGGACGTCGTGTTTCAACTCAAACTGTGCGCAATAGGCTGCATGATGCGCAACTTCACTCCCGACGTCCATGGCGAGGTCCAGCTTTGCAACCCCGACACCATGCAGCGCGGTACAGATGGGCCCAACAACATGCTGAATGGACCCCACGGAATTGGCATCACGTTCTCTTCACCGATGAGTGTCGCATATGCCTTCAACCAGACAATCGTCGGAGACGTGTTTGGAGGCACCCTGGTCAGGCTGAACGTCTTAGACACACTGTCCAGCGAGTGCAGCAAGGTGGTGGTTCCCTGATGTTTTGGGGTGGCATTATGTGGGGCCGACGTACGCCACTGGTGGTCATGGAAGGCTCCGAAACGGCTTTACGATACCTGAATGACATCCTCCGACCCATAGTGCAACCATATCGGCAGAATATTGGAGAGGCATTTGTCTTCATGGACGACAATTCTCGACCTCATCGTGCACATCTTGTGAATGCGTTCCTTCAAGATAACGACATCGCTCGACTACAGTGGCCAGCATGTTCGCCAGACATGAACCCTATCGAACATGCCTGGGATATGTTGAAAAGGGCTGTTTATGGACGTCTTGACCCACCAACCACTCTGAGAGATTTACGCCGAATTGTCGTTGAGGAGTGGGACAATTTGGACCAACAGTGACTTGATGAACTTGTGGATAGTATGCCACGGCGAATACTGGCATGCATCAATGCAAGAGGACGTGCTACTGGGTATTAGAGGTAGTGGTGTGTACTGCAATCTGGACCACAAATGCTGAAAGTCTAGCTGTATGATGGTACAACATGCAATGTGTGGGTCTCATGAGCAATAAAACGAGCTGAAATGTTGTTTGTGTTGATCTCTATTCCCTTTGTATTTAACGGTTCCGGAACTCTTGGAACCGAGGTGATGCAAAACTTATTTTGATGTGTGTATGTATCCCTATAAAATCTCGGTCCAGTTCGTTAATGGGCAAAATCGGTCAAAGGGGGTGAAAATGGGGGGCTTTTTTCGAAAAATTGAAATTTCGCTATAACTCTCTTAATACGTGAAATATCGAATCCATTCAAAGTTCGTAATATGTGTCGGATAAGTGCCAACAATTTATGTACAATAAGTTTTTTGATAGCAACAACCATTGACCAAAGGGGTGGAACAAAGTGGGTTTTTCGGGAAACATTAATCATCTCTCTCTTAATAGGCACAATATCAAAACCGTACAAAATGGACAATATTCCCCTAATAATTACCTAAAACTTTTGTCTGAAAGAATTTTTGATATGACCCACCATTACGCCAAGGGGTGAGAAAAATTATTTCGGAATTATAAGAAAATGCCAAGAGCTATCAGAGGTTGCCATGGCAACACTACTAAATTGATGAGGGATGAGCCGTTGCCATGACAACGCACTTGTACGAGATCAGATTCAGTATTTCCATCTGACTAAGCCGGCCCCGTGGTGTTGCGGTAACACGCCTGCCTCTCACCCGGAGGCCCCGGGTTCGATCCCCGGCTCCGTCAGAGATTTTAAAACTGACGTGAGGGTTGGAACGGGGTGCACTCAGCCTCGTGAGAACAATTGAGTAGCTGTCTGACAGTGAGACAGCACCCCGATCACGAATACCAATATTAACGGCCGAGGGGACCCGACGCGCTGATCACGCGTCACCCCAATATCAGCAGGCCAAATGGCTGGGCAGCGGTCGCTTGGTCGGCCTTAGCCCGTCATGGGCTGGATGGTGCCAGGGGTTGACTTTGACATCTGACTAAATGGGAAGCGGCTTCAGTGACGTAACTGGTAGCATGCAGAATGTCTATGCCCAAGGTCGCGGTTTCAAAGCCGGCCGAAGTCATCGGATTTTCTAAGAGCGCTAAAATCCCTCAGTATGCTTTCCTTTGGAGGGGAAGTTCCAACGTTCGTTACGAGTTGCTGGTTGGGGTGGCATCTAGTAGCCAAGTTCACAGCTAGGTGTCATTGACGGTAGTACCTGATAGCAACATTAGGAACTACTGCTTGAAATTGACCGTCTGCAGTCCTTACCTGAATTACAGACTAATACATCCATTACAATTCACACCGTTTATCAGACAGATTCTACACTCACCCAAAGTACACGGGGTTAGATGACCGCGTTGTCGCAGCCCCTAAACTGAGGAACCAACCAGAGGTAGATTTCATTAGAAAGCTAATTATTGCAATGGGTAGGCTACCATGTTTCGACTTCCGGAAGATTTCGACATATCTTCGCGTTTCACATCCCCCAGACCCCGAAACCACCGTCAGTTCAAATATATATATATATATCAGTTTCTTGTGGACACGATAACTGCCGTAATTTTTCACCAATCACTTTTTTACCGAATATGTATACCTATAAAATCTCGGTCGAGTTCGTTACTGGGCTAAATCGGTAGAAGGGGGTGAAAATGGGGGGCTTTTTTTGAAAAAGTGAAATATTGCTGTAACTCTCTTAATATGTGAAATATCGAATCCGTTCAACGTTCATACTATGTGTCGGATAAAGCCCAAAAATTTATGTTTGAAGAGTTTTTTTATATCACCAACCATTGACCAAAGGGGTGGGAAAAAGTGTTTTTTTCGGGAAACATTAATCATATCTCTCTTAATAGGCACAATATCAAAACCGTACAAAATGGACAATATTCCCCTAATAATTACCTAAAACTTTTGTCTGAAAGAATTTTTGATATGACCCACCATTATGCCAAGGGATGAGAAAAATGATTTCGGAATTATAAGAAAATGCCAAGAGCTATCAGAGGTTGCCAAGGCAACACTACTAAATTGATGAGGGATGAGCCATCAGACGTTGCCATGACAACGCACTTGCACGAGATCAGATTCAGTATTTTCATCTAAGTGGGAAGCGGCTTCGGTGACGTAACTGGTAGCATGCAGAATGTCTATGCCCAAGGTCGCGGTTTCAAAGCCGGCCAAAGTCGTCGGATTTTCTAAGAGAGCTAAAATCCCACAGTATGCTTTCCTTTGGAGGGGAAGTTCCAACGTTCGTTGCGAGTTGCTGGTTGGGGTGGCATCTAGTAGCCAAGTTCACAGCTAGGTGTCGTTGACGGTAGTACCTGGTAGCAACATTAGGAACTACTGCTTGAAATTGACCGTCTGCAGTCCTTACCTGAATTAAGAATACTACAGCCATTACAATTCACACCGTTTATCAGACAGATTCTACACTCACCCAAAGTACACGGGGTTAGATGACCGCGTTGTCGCAGCCCCTAAACTGAGGAACCAACCAGAGATAGATTTCATTAGAAAGCTAACTATTGCAATGGGTACCATGTTTCGACTTCCGAAAAATTTCGACATATCTTCGCGTTTCACATCCCCCAGACCCCAAAACCACCGTCAGTTCAAAAGTTTATATATAATTTATGTATGTATGTTGTTGTTTGAGTCTTCAGTCTTTTGACTGGTTTGATGCAACTCTCCATGCCTCCCTGTCCTGAGCTAATCGTTTCATCTCTACATAGCTCCGACACCCTACATCCGAGGCAATCTGTTTAACATATTCTAACCTCGGTCTACCCCTACAGTTTTTGTCCTCGACCCTTCCTTCCATACCTAAGCTTGCTATTCCTGGGTGTCTTAGTATGTGTCCTACCAACCTATCTCTTCTCTTCATTAACAGTCGCCAGAAACATCTCTCCTCTCCCACTCGTCTTAATACCTCTTTGTTTGTAACCTTATCTACCCATCTGATCTTCATCATTCTCCTGTAACACCATATTTCAAATGCTTCAATTCTCCTCTTTTCTGCTGCACCAATAGTCCAAGTTTCACTTCCATAGAGCGCCACGCTCCAGACAAAGGCTTTCAAAAATGACTTCCTAATACCTAAATCTATATTCGATGTCAGCAGATTCCTTTTTTGTAGAAATGCTTTCTTTGCCTGAGCCAACCTACTTTTTATATCCTCTTTGCTTCGTCCATCACTGGTTATTCTGCTTCCTAAGTAACAGAAGTCTCCTACTTCCTTCAGCTTTTCACCTGCAAATTTGATCTCCATAGAGGTTTCTGATTTATTTCGGCTGCATTCCAGTATTTTTGTTTTACATTTATTAATCTTCATCATGAATTCTTTCCGTAAGACGGAGTCCATACCATTCAAAAACTCATTCAAATCCTCAGGCTTGTCGGCCAAGATGACGATGTCATCAGCAAATCTCAGAGTTGAAATTATTTCTCCTTGAATCTTCACTCCCACTTTAAATTTTTCTCTAATTTCCTTCATTGCTTGTTCAATGTAAAGATTGAAAAGTATGGGTGATAAGTTGCAGCCTTGCCTTACACCTTTCTGAATACCAGCTTCTCTCTCATGTCCTTCAACTCGAATGACTGCTGTCTGGTTTCCGTACAGATTGTATATCACCCTCCTATCCCTGTACTTTATTCCAATCGATTTCAAAATGTCAAACAATTTAGTCCAATCAACATTATCAAAAGCCTTTTCTAAGTCTACAAAAGCCATGAACGTTCTCTTATCTTTCCTTATTCTACCTTCTAAAATCAGCCTAAGACTTAGTACAGCTTCCCTTGTTCCTATATTTCTCCTGAAACCAAACTGGTCTTCACCCAACTCCTTTTCTATCTGGCTTTCAATCCTCTTGTAAATTATTCTAGACAGGATCTTTGAAGCATGAGTAATCAAGCTGATTGTACGGTAATCTTCACATCTGTCAGCTCCCACTTTCTTTGGTATAGGGATGATTACATTCTTCTTGAAATCAGGGGGTACCTCACCTGTCTCATAAATCCTACACACCAAGTGAAATAACCTGATCAGACCTTCATCTCCTATGCAGCGTAGCAACTCAATCGGTATATCATCTATGCCTGGTGCTTTGTTCCTGCTTAAGTCTTCCAAAGCTCTATCAAATTCTTATCTCAATATTAAATCTCTTTTCGCATCCTCATCAATTTCCTCCTCCCTTTCCATTACATGATTCTCAATCTCCTTTCCCTTATACAAACTCTCGATGTAATCTTTCCATCTCTCAACCTTTTCTTCCCTATCTGTTAGAGGCTTCCCATTTGTGTCCTTAATATTACAGCACTTAGTCTTCTTTTCACCAAAAGTATTCTTAATCCTTCGATAAGCTGTGTCTACTTTTCCTAATTTCAGACAATTTTCTATACCTGCACATTTCTCTTTCAACCATTCTTCTTTCGCTTCCTTGCACTTCTTGTTAACCTCATTTCTCAGACGTCGGTATTCTGCTTTCCTCTTTTCATCTCTTACATTCTTGTGTTTCCGCCTTTCATCCATCAATTCTAGTATATCCTGAGTGATCCACGGTTTTCTCCCTATTCTTTCTTTCCTACCAATGTTTTCTTCTGCGGATTTTGTTATTTCATTCTTAAAAAGTGCCCATTCGTCTGCAATTGAAGTTTGTTTAGGGTTTTTCATTAGTCCTTTATACTCTTCTTGAATCTTTCGTTTACATCCTTCTCTTTCAGTCTGTCTATCGCCCACCTTTTTGGCTTTTGACTTTTCTTCAGTTTCTTCAACTTTAATCTGCAATTCATTATTACCAGATTGTGGTCAGAGTTTATGTCAGCACCAGGATATGTTTTACAATCTAAAATCTGGTTTCGAAACCTCTGCTTGACCATAATGAAGTCGATTTGGTAACGCCCTGTATCTCCTGGTCTCATCCATGTGTATATTCTTCTATTGTGGTATATGTGTATATATATATATATATATATATATATATATATATATATGCATATCAGTTTCTTGTGGACACGATAACTGCCGTAATTTTTCACCAATCACTTTGAATTTTTTACCGAATATTTATACCTATAAAATCTCGGTCGAGTTCGTTACTGGGCTAAATCGGTCGAAGGGGGTGAAAATGGGGGGCTTTTTTCGAAAAAGTGAAATATTGCTATAATTCTCTTAATATGTGAAATATCGAATCCGTTCAACGTTCATACAATGTGTCGGATAAAGCCCAAAAATTTATGTTTGAAGAGTTTTTTATAGCACCAACCATTGACCAAAGGGGTGGGAAAAAGTGGGTTTTTTGGGAAACATTAATCATATCTCTCTTAATAGGCACAATATCAAAACCGTACAAAATGGACAATATTCCCCTAATAATTACCTAAAATTTTGTCTGAAAGAATTTTTGATATGACCCACCATTATGCCAAGGGATGAGAAAAATTATTTCGGAATTATAAGAAAATGCCAAGAGCTATCAGTGGTTGCCATGGCAACACTACTAAATTGATGAGGGATGAGCCATCAGACGTTGCCACGATAACGCACTTGCACGACATCATATTCAGAATTCCATCTGACTAAGTGTGAAGCGGCTTCGGCGACGTAACTAGTAGCAAGCATGCTGAATGTCTATGCCCAAGGTCGCGAGTCCAAAGCCGGCCGAAGTCGTCGGATTTTCTAAGAGCGCTAAAAATCCCTCAGTATGCTTTCCTTTGGAGGGGAAGTTCCAACGTTCGTTGCGAGTTGCTGGCTGCGGTGGCATCTAGTAGCCAAGTTCACAGGTAGATGTCGTTGACGGTAGTACCTGGTAGCAACATTAGGAACTACTGCTTGAAATTGACCATCTGCAGTCCTTACCTGGATTACAGACTAATACAGCCATCCCTAAGTACACGGGGTTACATGACCGCGTTGTCGCAGCCCCTAAACTGAGGAACCAACCAAAATCTCTGCGGGAGATATAATTTTGCGTGAAGAAGTAACAGATCGTTACATAGTTACACATCAGTGTCGAAACCTTGCATAAGGACAGTGTGACCACAAGTATAAAAATGGACCCCAAATGACAACAAGGTTACCGTTCCCATAAGACAATAAAATGTTTAAAATAAGCATAAAATGACGAAAAACAAAGTTAATTAAGCTCCAATTATAAAATACCTTCTCGCAATAAATGAGGTCTGATCCTTCTACGAAAACCTACATATTCTGCCTATTTTCGCCTATCCCCAAGTTTGTCCGGTGAAATCTACCTCCGCCTTCCGGCGTGCCGAGAGGACTTTTTCTCATCCCTTGGCGTAATGGTGGGTCATATCAAAAATTCTTTCAGACAAAAGTTTTAGGCAATTATTAGGGGAATATTGTCCATTTTGTACGGTTTTGATATTGTGCCTATTAAGAGAGATATGATTAATGTTTCCCGAAAACCCCACTTTTTCCCACCCCTTTGGTCAATGGTTGGTGCTATAAAAAAAACTCTTCAAACATAAATTTTTGGGCTTTATCCGACACATAGTATGAACGTTGAACGGATTCGATATTTCACATATTAAGAGAGTTATAGCAATATATCACTTTTTCGAAAAAAAGCCCCCCATTTTCACCCCCTTCGACAGATTTAGCTCAGTAACGAACTCGACCGAGATTTTATAGGTATACATATTCGGTAAAAAATTCAAAGTGATTGGTGCAAAATTACGGCAGTTATCGTGTCCACAAGAAACTGATATACATATATATATATATATATATATACATACCTAAATTATATATAAACTTTTGAACTGACGGTGGTTTTGGGGTCTGGGGGATGTGAAACGCGAAGATATGTCGAAATTTTCCGGAAGTCGAAACATGGGACCCATTGCAATAGTTAGCTTTCTAATGAAATCTACCTAATTATAAGACCATGAAGGAGGTGCCAGACCAGGATGCTGTTTACGATAGGTTAAAAAAACAAGGGATGACATCTATGTGGCTCGAAATACAGCATGAATGCACATGCCTGGGTACAGCACCGCACTCGGCGTTAGGTCACAACCCAATTATAGATAGACAATAGCTCTAAAGTTCTTCGTGCTCAGACTCGTAGCGAATTGTTATCTGCGAGCTGCCAAGTTACTATGCCTCGTCGCCATACAAGCAAACTTCAGAGTTCGAACAAGGAAGAATTGTTGGCCTGTGGGAATTGACCATTTTCGTACCGAGTTATTGCTGCCCGTATGGACATAATGTCACGTCAATGTTGCGAGCGTAGAGGAGCTGGACGAAAGAGAACCGAGTGACCTAAACATGTGGCAATGTACCACGAAACTACAGTACAGCCGTCGAGTGTCGGGCTCTGACATTTCTCATGAGGGAGGGAGACAGCGTTGCCGGTTGTGTACCGTGAAGTATTAAACAGCATAACATAAAATATTTCACATGTTTTTAAATGAATTCAGACGAACCGCTAACCATATTACTAAAGTAATATAATTACACACAGTTAACCGGTAAGTGTGCACACACAAGACAATAAAACAACAAACCTGCACTAGCACAAAGAGCAACAGAAGAGAGCCCTTGCAACATCGAGCTAAATTTAAAGACCGGCTTACCGGGAAAGCCGCTGATTGGTACAGGTGACAACATTTTTCATGACAGTAAGCGACTTCGCCAACATAGGCGGAATTCCACTGAAATCGAAGAATTTAGGTTTTGTAACCTCAAAATGTCGGAATAACAAATAATGATGCATAAGGGTGTGGGACTTCCACCTTACATAGTGAAGACGCTAGAAAGGAATTACACTGATGGGAAGTTTCAAGCTCCTATTTACTGCTTCTCACTGCCATAGGTTGGCTATATTGTTCTCTTTACTCCTCTTCTCCCACCATCACCAAACGTCAGAGCCGGACACTCAGCGGCTGGGCTATAACAGAGTCGACGGAGTACCACCGCTTCCGTCCGGTTAGATCGGAAGGAAGATTTCCATTATCTTCGTTGTCTCCTTGATGGTTCTCAGTTTTTTGGGCAAAGGCGTGGCACGCCACGCTTCCTCCCAGTGCGACATGATAGAATATCACAACTGAGAGCGTATAACACTAAAGCTCGGGTCAGCCGGGAAGGCGGCCGGCTGTCTGGGAATTGCGCATAAAGAGACAGAATACATGTCCACTGTTGCAAGAGGTCCACCAGGTCCGAGTCCCCACACCGCAAGCTGCTGCCATGAGTTCCTGCGGTGTCGCAACACCGCCACTTAGCTCATCAAGCCCATCTCTTTCACGCTGCTTTACACTTTTAACCCTTTATAGGATATTAACCACCTGCAATAGAAAGAATTTGTAGTCTATTATCAAAGGTGCTAATAGTTGAAACTTTCAAACTAATTACAACAAATTTCTCGTAGATGTAATATTTCTAATAAGCAAATATTACATCAGTCTATTTCAACTAGTAAATATAGTCAAAAATATTACAATTAAACAATAAAATAAAACATAAATATATATATACATTAAAATAAAAACACTAAAAATTAAAATGAAATAAAATTAAGATTATAAAATTAAAAAGTTAAAATTATAAAAATAAAAATAAATAGGTAATTTCTAAAATTTATTTAAAAAAAAATATTGAATATTAAAAATAAAAATAAAAATTAGATCTGAAATAAAAATTTAAATTAAAAAAAAGAAAATATTTGAAAAAAAAATAGTCTGCCCTATAAAGGGTTTAAAGTATTGGTGCACTTTGTTAACTATTTCTCGGGCTTGCCTATGCACAAGCTGTCAATTACTTCCCTCTGCTTCCATAGCACTCACAATGTACACAATCGCTTTCACTGGATGTTTATATAATGTATAATCACTGACAACACACTGGCTCAGATTCTCAAGACAGACTGACTGTGATTGGTGGGATGGGAGTGAGGCATGACGTAATGGTAGCGTTATGTTCTGCGCACAGCATTCCCGGCTGACTCGAGCTCTAGCTGGCACCCTATATGGTAGCGAGGGTAGTGTAACTGGCTCCTTTGCCGCGTGGTCAGCAAGCTCGTTTCCCGCAATACAAATGAGACTGGGAAGCCACAGGAAGCTGACCCTGTTTCAGCCGTACACGAACTGACTAGCATGTCGTGCACACGGTGGATCAGCGGGTGTTTCGGTAAACACACATCGATCGCTTGCACACACACACAGATAACTTGTACTGCAGAGCTTCTAAGATGGCATAGAGCTCCGCAGTGTGCGCGCTACATGCCTCGGGGAATGGAAAGAGGAATCGACAATCTTCAACCACAAATGCACAGCAAAGGCGGCTTCGGTGGTGTAATTGGTAGCATGCTGAGTTTCTATGCCCAAGGTCGCGGGTTCAAACACGGCCGAAGTCGACGGACTTTTAAGAGCGTTAAAAATCCCTCAGTATAACTTCCTTCGGAGGGTGATCACTTTTCGTGATACTTTCAATGTTTAGCTTGGCCCATTTGTCGGTCAAATTTGTATCTTGTTACCGAGATCCCCGAATGGTAATTATTTCTTTGTAAATTTATTAATTGCTTAAACTATATGCATAACCTTGTTATTAATCACCTAATTCATAGTTATTATAGTTACTCACCTAGTGTTTAAGGCTTCCGCAACACATCACTACAACGACTACACTGAGCCTGTCTGCAGCTTGCCTGCTGTCGCCACGAGCTCATGACGTCATTTCCTTGGCCAACCAATAGCAGCGGTGTTTTTGGTCAGCTGCCTTCCTCGGCGGGTTTTCGCCGCTATAAAACCTCGAGTCATATTCTGGGTGACGTGCCACTCTTCATCCATTCTTCGGCCACGACTCTACGGGCCACTCTGGTGCCACTCTTCATCCATTCTCCGGCCACGACTCTACGGGTCACTCTGGGCCGCTATTCTTCGGGCTTACTGTACGGCCAACATTCTACTGTCAACATGTGACAATCTGCTTTTTGGTCACCACTCTGAGACCAATAAACTTCAAATATTCTCGCCAAGACTTTTCAAGTACCGCAGTGAGAGTCATCATCTACGACTAATAATAATAATCTTCATGGTGCACTATCTCGCAGTGAGGAAAGGCACAAGGAAGGAATGTCAACAGTAGTTGCTACGCACCGTGGTCAGCCAGGACCAACCAAGTTTGTAAACATACTACCATCTCTACAGTGCACAACAACAGCAGTGATACCTCTCAAATGTGTGGAGTGGGTTGCCTACTGGGACTGACAAATGTTCATATGTGACTGTGTTTGTATACATTTCTTCGCTTGAGGGATGATTCACTCCGGACATACCCTACACTAAAGTGTCGCCCAAGATAAGATAAGTTTCTTAGCATTCATTTATAGAACATTTTTATTGCCTCTTCTATTTTAAGAAGACAACGTTGATCTTTGCCATGAACTTTTTAATAAGAAGCTCAAGTATTTTCTTCAGTGGTTATTAATTGATGTTTTGTTTGCTTAAACAGTATATTAATAAATTGCATATTTGTTACCTATTATGTTTAATTGTGAAATCCTTCAGCCCCTTATATTAACGCATAGTTCAGTCGTATTGCTTCACCCTAATGATATTGAATCCAAGCTAATGCTTGTTGCTGTTCTCCCTCTATGAGTTGGAGTTTTCTGGGGCAAACTCCACCAAAATTATGGTGCCCCACCCCCGGGGAACATATCTGTTGCACCCTGGGAATGTTACAGGTTTCATATCTTAGATTTCACATTAAACATTAACAATTTTTGTTTATTGTATTTCAACACTAATTCAAATTGTACGTTTCAGCCTCTGGCGCATGTTTAGCAGAAGAGGAGAGAAACGTAAGCTAAGCCGGTTTCTTCCGCATCAGACTAAACCTTACTACCTAGCAAGCTGTCATCCTCTGGCTTCCAGTACTCGAGTCACAATATTGACGTGAGTAACAAACAACTTTTAATATGCCTAACCTTGATGAAAAACTCAGCAACGCCAGAGCCACTTGAAAGGGCAAGCTCACACGGTTTCGTACTTTTTTAACGGAGCTTGAACCACAAGAGCGTAATCTTGACATAATTTCGCAGAGGCTTAAGAATTATGAACAAGCCTTTGAGAAATATGATGAGATACAATGCAGTATAGAAACTCAGCACCCGGACCAGCAAAGTGATAGGTTGTAAGTTGAAAAATTATACTATCAGGGATTTGCTGAAGCTAAACAGCTTATTAGGGCTTTAACTTTAAAAGAAAAACAAGAAGATCAAACTTCTGCAGCAACTTCTACGTCTTCTTCACGCATTATATTACCCAAATTAGAAATACCCAAATTCACTGGTAAGGACATAGAATGGGAGCCATGTTTTGAATTATTTAATTCTTTAGTACATGAGAATACTTCTATCCCAGTAATTCAAAAATTTCACTACTTGCGTCTGGCAGTTCAAGGCAACGCACTTAACCTGATTCAAGCACTTTCTTTGACCAGTGATAATTATGAAGTTGCTCTGAATCTTCTTAAGGATAGATATGGGAACATTCGTTTATCTATTCAACGCCATATACAAAGCTTATTCGAGTTACCTTACGTGCAAGCAGACAACAGCTTATCACTTCGTAAGTTGATTGACACTGCAGAACTACACGACAGAGCATTGTCCAATTTAAACCAACCTGTAAATCACTGGGATTTATTTCTAGTTCACCTCATATCTGCAAGATTAGATGCAAGTACATTAAAAGCCTGGGAAACAGAACTTTCCCAGCATTTGTAATGCACTTATGAGGCAATTATTAACTTTTTAAGGCTAGAAGCCAAGTCTTTTCCGCCATAGCTAATCAAAAAACTAGTATTTCATATTCAAAAGCCTTCTCAAAAGACAAGGTTAACAGTTCCAATCAAAGAATTTTAAGATCACATGCTCTTCCTGTTGATGCTCGGTCACTTAACCAAATGCAAACGTGCGGTTTGTGTCAGCAATCGCATAATTTATACAATTGTGATGAATTTAAATCTTTATCAGTAGATGAGAGACGAAAGTTAATTACGAATAAAAACATTGTTTTAACTGTTTGTCAGGAACGCATATGTTAAACAATTGCCGTTCACAACGTTTATGCTTTCATTGTAAGGCTAGACACCATTCCCTTTTGCACAGACATGGAAGATCACGGTTATCAGGACCAAGCAGTCCCAATACCAAGTCTAATTCTGAGACTTCACAAAATAGTGCGCAGTCGTATGCTCAAAATTCTCCCTCGCTTGGCAAAGTCCAGGTTTTATTATCTACCGTGCAGGTTCTATTGAAAAATGCTTACGGGAAATGGGTATCTGTCAGGGGGTTATTAGACAATGCCGCTACTAACAATTTTATTAGTGAATCTTTGGTACAAAAGTTAGGCCTCCCAAAACATCCTACCTCAATAGAGGTTACAGGAATAAACTGCTCTAAATCGCAATCCTTAAGCTTTGCTGAAGTGGATCTGAAGGACTCTAATAATCTTGGTACGCAGTTGCAATTAGATTGTTTGATTATCAAGTCTATAGGCAACAATATTCCCGGCACTTCTTATCCTATTCAAAGTTGGAATATCCCGAATTTTGTCCAGCTAGCTGACCCTCATTTCAACAGAGTTTCGCCCGTAGAGCTTCTTTTCAGCTCAAGCGTATTTTGGCAATGTCTTCATTCCAATAAAGTAAAAATTGCTCCTAGTGTTTTCTTCCGCGAAACTGATTTTGGTTGGATCGCTACTGGTCAAATATACCGTAATCCTATTCAAACTGTATCGAATTGTTATTTTGTTGGTGCCGATTTGAGTCAAGAGCTGACCAAGTTCTGGGATCTTGAAAATGTTCAGGCTACTTCTTCTTCTTCTTCTTCTAACGAAATTTGTGAAAAGTTATACAAGGAAACCACTGTTCGTACTGCTGAAGGCAGATTTATAGTAACTCTTCCACGTATTCCTAATCCTCCCGCCATTACGGGCTCGCATTCCAGAGCACTCAGGGCACTATTTGCTATTGAAAATCGGTTCAAACGAGATGCTTCTGTTAAAACTCAGTATGCTTCCTTTATGGAGGAATACGAATCATCCAATCACATGGAGGTAATTTCTAAATCAGAAGAAATTGGCCATCCTTTTAAGGAAATAGTTTATCTAAATCATCACCCGGTATGGAAAAATTATTTAACACAAGACAATATAAGAGTAGTTTTTAATGGCTCATCACCAGATTCCAATGGAATCTCTTTAAATGATACCTTGCAATGTGGTCCCGCTATTCAAACAGATCTCACCTCTGTCTTGCTTAGTTTTCGACGGTTTCCTATTGCTGTAATCTCAGATATTAAGCAGATGTACCGGCAGATTCTCGTAAATTCTGAGCAGCAAGATCTGCAAAGTATATTGTGGCGCGATGAGAGTTCCAAACCCATAAAGATATTTAGATTGAAGACTGTGACATATGGCCTGAAGCCTTCAGCCTTTCTTGCGATTCGGTCTCTCCACATGTTAGCCGAGCAAGATGGTTATCTGTATCATCCTTTGGCCTCTGAGGCATTAAAAACGGCATTTTATGTTGACGATTTCTTGTATGCTTTCCCTAATATTTCTGAAGCACTCCTTGTGTGCGAAGCTTTGAAATCCCTGCTCCTAGGAGGTGGTTTTCCGCTCCATAAATGAACTTCAAATTCTACTGAATTTATATCAATATTTTCATCAGAGGTCCCAGTTGATGAATTTGTTGCTATTCCTACTGATGAAGCAGCCGTAAAACCATTGGGTGTTTTTGGTGTCCTTCTTCTGATACCTTCTCTTATCAGGTACATTTGTCAGAATCTCCCCCTGTAACTAAGAGACAAGTTCTGTCAGAAATCGCAAAGATCTTTGACCCTTTGCAATATATTGCTCCTATAGTTATTGTTGCAAAAATTTTCCTGCAAAAGCTTTGGTCATTAAAATCTGACTGGGATGAAAATGAAGAATGGTTAGAGTATCGCAGTAGTTTGCTGGATCTCTCCAAGGTTTCTATACCCCGCCTTTTAATTTCTAATCCCTTATGCCAGCAGTATGACCTGCATGTATTTTCTGATAGTTCAGAACGGGCTTATGGCTGTTATGCATACATAGTAGGACGTTCCTCAGCCACTTTCCCTGGATTTTCTAATTTAGTGTGCGCTAAATCAAAAGTTGCTCCACTTAAAACGGTATCATTGCCGAGATTAGAATTATGCTCTGCCTTAATGGCAACAGAATTAGCTACTAAACTAAATGTCAGTTTAAAGTTAAAATTATCCCGCACATTTTTTTTGAGCGATTCTTCTATTGTACTAGCTTGGATTTCCAAGCCTTCTTCTCGTTGGAATACCTTTGTGGCAAATCGCGTTTCTAAGATTCATGAAGTTTCTCATTCTGAACAATGGAGACATGTTCCTAGCCGTGAAAACCCCGCGGATATAATATCATGAGGTTGCACGCCTAAAAAATTGATTTCTTCAGACCTGTACTGGAATGGTCCTCCTTGGCTAAGTCAGGAATCATCTTGCTGGCCTCGCTTAGCTAATCAATTTGCAGAAGAAGTACCTGATGCCCGCACTGACCCTGTCACGTCGCATCTTTCTTCTACTTCTACTAGCCTTTTTCAGAGGTACTCTTCATTTGATAAATTGATTCGTGTAGTGTCTTATATATTCCGGTGGAAATATTTAGTAATTGATCAACCATCGAAGCCTCAACCCTTTCTCACCAGAGTAGAGTTAGAATTTGCTACTCGCAAGATTTTGTTGCTTGTTCAGCAGGAAGTATTTGCTCCTGAAAAGCAAGCTCTTATAAGTGGTAAGGATTTACCCAAGTCTAGCAGGCTTTCACCACTCACTCCTTTTATAGACCAGGACGGCATAATACGTGTGGGTGGAAGATTAGCTCTGTCTAGTTGTGAGGATGGGGAAAAAACATCCCATCATCCTTCCTTCAAAGCATCCTATCACTACACTTATAATAAAAAAGTTTCATTATAAACACCTTCATGCTGGCACTCGCACCTTGCTCTGTCTAATTCGTGAACTCTACTGGATCATTAATGGTGTTCATGAGGTTTCTTCTGTTGTTAAAAAGTGTATACCTTGCTTTAAGGTTAAACCACGCCCCGCCACGCAGATTATGGGTAATTTACCTCCATTTCGTTCAGAACCTAGTAAGCCCTTTGCTCTTACTGGGATCGATTACGCCGGTCCTTACGTATATCAGACCAATCCCTCTTCATCTAAGCGCAAAATCTTAGGTAAACTTTACATTTCGTTATTTGTATGTATGGTGACGGGAGCCATCCACCTCGAGTTGGTTACGAACGCTTCTGTATCTTATTTTTTGGCCGCCTTTTCTAGATTTGATGCTAGAAGGGGTGTTCCATCTGAAGTCTTTTCAGACAATGCAAAAATTTTTGTAAGTGCTTCTGATCTCTGGAAAAAAGTGTTGAGCTCCCCTTCTGCTAAAGAAAAAATTTCCAACTTTTCCTATTCTAAAGGGTTCAAATGGCATTTCACCCCGCCTTATGCTCCCCATCATGGGGGCCGATGGGAGTCCTGCATCAAACTTACTAAAAGACAGCTTAAGAAAACTCTTGGTCCTACCATACTTTCTTATGAGGAATTCAACTCTTTAATTATTCAAGTCGAAGGTATCGTAAATTCCAGACCTCTGACTCCTCTTTCAAACGATCCTAAGGATCTTTTACCTTTGACACCCTGTCACTTCCTGATTGGCTGTTCGCTTGCTGCTACTCCGCCTTTGCTGGTTCGACGTTGTGATCCTAGCCTACCTATCTTTTGAAGGAAAGTAGAATCTTTGCGCTGTTCTTTTTGGCGCCGATGGAAGTTAGAATATCTCAGCTTGCTAAATAGGCGTGAGAAGTGGCGGCTTCCTCAACCAGATGTACAAGTGGGGGACATGGTTCTTCTTCGAGACCCATCTCCGCCTCTCGTGTGGAACCTAGGCAGAGTTATTCACTGCCACTTTGGCCGTGATAAACGCGTCAGAGTTGTTGATGTTTTAACTAATAAAGGTCTTTACACTAGACCTATCTCTGCTATCTCTGTTTTGCCTTTCGAGTCTTAGTTTACTCCTCGTCTGTTATCCATGTTTGTTTTGAATGATTCTTTTGTTTGTTTTCATTCGGAGTTCTCGGAGCATGATCACTTTTCGTGATACTTTCAATGTTTAGCTTGGCCCATTTGTCGGTCAAATTTATTTCTTGTTACCGAGATCCCCGAATGGTAATTATTTCTTTGTAAATTTATTAATTGCTTAAACTATATGCATAACCTTGTTATTAATCACCTAATTCATAGATATTATAGTTACTCACCTAGTGTTTAAGGCTTCCGCAACACATCACTACAACGACTACACTGAGCCTGTCTGCTGCTTGCCTGCTGTCGCCACGAGCTCGTGACGTCATTTCCTTGGCCAACCAATAGCAGCGGTGTTTTTGGTCAGCTGCCTTCCTCGGCGGATTTTCGCCACTATAAAACATCGAGTCATCTTCTGGGTGACGTGCCACTCTGCATCCATTCTTCGGCCACGACTCTACGGGCCACTCTGGTGCCACTCTTCATCCAATCTCCGGCCACGACTCTACGGGCCACTCTGGCCCGCTATTCTTCGGGCTTACTGTACGGCCAACATTCTACTGTCAACATGTGACAATCTGCTTTTTGGTCACCACTCTGAGACCAATAAACTTCAAATATTCTCGCCAAGACTTTTCAAGTACCGCAGTGAGAGTCATCATCTACGACTAATAATAATAATCTTCATGGTGCACTATCTCGCAGTGAGGAAAGGCACAAGGAAGGAATGTCAACAGTAGTTGCTACGCGCCGTGGTCAGCCAGGATCAACCAAGTTTGTAAACATACTACAATCTCTACAGTGCACAACAACAGCAGTGATACCTCTCAAATGTGTGGAGTGGGTTGCCTACTGGGACTGACAAATGTTCATACACACATCAAAAAAAGTTTTGCATCACCTCGGTTCCAAGAGTTCCGGAACCTTTAAATACAAAGGGAATAGAGATCAACACAAACAACATTTCAGCTCGTTTTATTGCTCATGAGACCCACACATTGCATGTTGTACCATCATACAGCTAGACTTTCAGCATTTGTGGTCCAGATTGCAGTACACACCACTACCTCTAATACCCAGTAGCACGTCCTCTTGCATTGATGCATGCCTGTATTCGTCGTGGCATACTATCCACAAGTTCATCAAGACACTGTTGGTCCAAATTGTCCCACTCCTCAACGACAATTCGGCGTAAATCTCTCAGAGTGGTTGGTGGGTCAAGACGTCCATAAACAGCCCTTTTCAACATATCCCAGGCATGTTCGATAGGGTTCATGTCTGGCGAACATGCTGGCCACTGTAGTCGAGCGATGTCGTTATCTTGAAGGAACGCATTCACAAGATGTGCACGATGAGGTCGAGAATTGTCGTCCATGAAGACAAATGCCTCTCCAATATTCTGCCGATATGGTTGCACTATGGGTCGGAGGATGTCATTCAGGTATCGTAAAGCCGTTTCGGAGCCTTCCATGACCACCAGTGGCGTACGTCGGCCCCACATAATGCCACCCCAAAACATCAGGGAACCACCACCTTGCTGCACTCGCTGGACAGTGTGTCTAAGACGTTCAGCCTGACCAGGGTGCCTCCAAACACGTCTCCGACGATTGTCTGGTTGAAGGCATATGCGACACTCATCGGTGAAGAGAACGTGATGCCAATTCCGTGGGGTCCATTCAGCATGTTGTTGGGCCCATCTGTACCGCGCTGCATGGTGTCGGGGTTGCAAAGCTGGACCTCGCCATGGACGTCGGGAGTGAAGTTGCGCATCATGCAGCCTATTGCGCACAGTTTGAGTTGAAACACGACGTCCTGTGGCTGAACGAAACGCATTATTCAACATGGTGGCATTGCTGTCAGGGTTCCTCCGAGCGGCAATCCGTAAGTAGCGGTCATCCACTACAGTAGTAGCCCTTGGGCGGCCTGAGCGAGGCCTGTCATCGACAGTTCCTGTATCTCTGTACCTCCTCCATGTCCGAACAACATCGCTTTGGTTCACTCTGAGACGCCTGGAAACTTCCCTTGTTGAGAGCCCTTCTTGACACAAAGTAACAATGCGGACGCGATCGAACTGCGGTATTGACCTTCTAGGCATGGTAGAACTACAGACAACATGAGCAGCGTACCTTCGTCCTGGTGGAATGACTGGAACTGATCGGCTGTCGTACCCCCTCCGTCTAATAGGCCCTGCTCATGCATGGTTGTTTACATCTTTGAGCAGTTTTAGTGACATCTATGAACAGTCAAAGGGACTGTATCTTGGATACAATATACACAGTCAACGTCTATATGCCGGAGATCTGGGAACCGAGGTGATGCAAAACTTTTTTTGATGTGTGTATGTGACTGTGTTTGTATACATTTCTTCGCTTGAGGGATGATTCACTCCGGACATACCCTACACTAAAGTGTCGCCCAAGATAAGATAAGTTTCTTAGCATTCATTTATAGAACATTTTTATTGCCTCTTCTATTTTAAGAAGACAACGTTGATCTTTGCCATGAACTTTTTAATAAGAAGCTCAAGTATTTTCTTCAGTGGTTATTAATTGATGTTTTGTTTGCTTAAACAGTATATTAATAAATTGCATATTTGTTACCTATTATGTTTAACTGTGAAATCCTTCAGCCCCTTATATTAACGCATAGTTCAGTCTTATTGCTTCACCCTAATTATATTGAATCCAAGCTAATGCTTGTTGCTGTTCTCCCTCTATGAGTTGGAGTTTTCTGGGGCAAACTCCACCAGAGGGGAAGTAAAGTCCGCGATCCCATGTCATAGATTTATGGCATGATAAAGAACTTACCACTAATTACACTTGTGTGAAGCTAAATTATAGGTTAGATTTGACTAACGATCTTAGGTTCCAACGTTCGTCGCCAGGAGCCGACTGCGTTGGCATCTAGTAACAAAGTTCAGAACTAGTTCGTAGTTAACGGTGGCGTTTGGTAGCAAAAGTTGGAACTACTTGAAAATCGAATGTTTGCAGTCCTTACTTGATTTAGAAACAGATAACACACACTAATACAGTCATCACAATTAACTCCGGTTATCAGACAGATTCTACACACACCCAAAGTACATGGGGCTACATGACCACGTTGTCGCAGCCCCTGAACAGAGGAACCAACCAACCTTTCTCGTTTACCCTTATTGCCTAAGTGTATCACAGCAATAGTAGCTACACCTTCATAGAATTGTAAACTAATATGCAAAATGATTGAAGGTAGTGGGAGGGAGCAACAGCTGCTGTGCTACTGGGAACACACTAACGTGCAATACAGTTACAATAGTAGGGGCAGTTGACCTCGTAGTTCCGCCCCTTAAAACCGCAATAACTAACTAACAGTTACAATAGGTACCGATATGAAAATTTCCGTAGCAACGATCGAAGTGATCGTTCCTCCCCTCTCAATAACGCTGCAGCACATGAACTAATACAGAATAAAAATATAATTTTTCTAATAATAAACTAATACCACAATGTCTTAAATCTTATTTAGAAAGTTTAGATTCTGCAACGAACAACCACTCATAGAATACGATCAAATGCACGTTAGTGGTGGCTTCATGCAGCCCGCATCGATAGCCAAGAAGCGTATGCGGGAACAAAATTAAAACGTTTATGTTACATTTGGAGTCATTTGAGATATTCACGGAACAAACATCTACGATTAAAACTCAGCAATTCTTCTAGGTTTGTGCCGTGTCTTATGTGGGGTTTCGCTTAGCACACCAAGCTGGCTCATCGGCGGGCTCTTGGTGTCCCCGCCCGGATCACCACAGGACTAACGAACTGCGCGCTACTTCCCTTTATACAGAGTGCAACTTCACTACTTGACTGCGAGAACTAAAAGCTCAAGCAGCCTTAACCTCCCTATGAAGGGTTCCAAAAAGATGGTATATTGGCTTTCACGGCCAGTGAATTAAAATTCAGCAATTCTTCTAGGTTTTTGCCGTGTCTTGTGTGGGGTTGCGCCTAGGACACCAAGCTGGCTCATCGGAGGGCTCTTGGTGTCCCCGCCCGGACAAAGAGAGGTAACGAGCAGTTCGTTACTCATGTGGGGCTCCGGGCGGGGACACCAAGAGCCCGCCGATGAGCCAGCTCGGTGTCCTAGGTGAAATCCCACACAAGACATGGCACAAACCTACAAGAATTGCTTGATTTTAATTCACCGTCCGTGAAAGCCAATATACCATCTACGATGTTTTCTGAATATGTATTTGCAAGTAGTTCGAACCTATCTCAACAGATGGCTTTAGTATTCCGGAAATTGTGAAGCGAAATGCACTTTAAAAACAAGTAGTTTCCTGCAGAACTATATAGCCTATTTTCATATATCCTACTGTTGTTAATTGTCTCTATCAACATACAAAATTTCAGTTTGATTGCTGTAATGGATTCGTAGATATTGTGAACCGTCTAAATATTTCGGATAGTCGCCATGTTGGTTTTTTATATAATTATGCCATAGAGTTATGTACTATTAAATCACAATTATTGCGTAGGTTCATTATTCAAACGTTGACTTCAATCGCATGATTAGGACACAAGAAATAAAAATAAATTTTAAAATTTCGCACAGCCGCCATCTTGAGGTTATGTAAACAATTGATCTAAATTAGATGTCAGTGCATTAGGCCTACACTGTGTATAAGCATTTGCTGTACCAAGTTTCACTGTGTTCAGATGGTTAAATCGCGAGAAAAGTATATTTAAATGTTTCAAATTCGCTTGGCCACCATATTCGTTTTGTACTTAACAGGTTTTTGAAAGTTATATAGGTGAACTTCTAGTAGTGCCCTTTATCACCGTACACAATTTAAGGTATTATCAGTTATAGTGAAATATTTCGCTCGGCCGCCATGCTGGATTGGTGAGATGTAATAATATTTCACGGGTACGGTCCGGGTCGACCAAAATAGTACTATGGCCTTATCGAGTTTCATTGAAATCGCTCCAGTCGTTTAGATTTTATTAGGGGGACACACACATACACACATGCACACACACGGGAAAACGATCTCATAAGCCTATTTTTAGCCTACTTTTCACATTTTGCAAAAATGAGGAAAAGGTAGACTTATGAGATCGATCCGGACAAATGTGTGTCTGTCTGTCTGTCTGTCCGTCTGGCTGTGTGTGTGTATGTCCCCCCTCCCCCAATCAACTCCTAAAGGGCTGCAGCAATCGAAACAAAATTTGGTAGGAGTAAAGATCTATACCTGCATATCTCAATGCCGTATTTGAAAATGATGTCAGTGCTACCAACTGCCGAAAAATCGCAGTTGAAATTTGAGCTCGTTGGATATCTTGGAAGGTATGATTGGGAATTATTTCAAAATTGGCACACAAATAGATAATAATATTTCAGTTTAATTTCCAGGAGGCCATACATGGCAGTGTTGCCAAAATGATTATAAGCCTGCTGATAGGTCCATTTTTTAAATGCATATATCTTCTACACTATCAATTGGAATTCAACCAAATTTCATATGTGCTATGTGTACATAAACATATATAACTGAGCGTATTCTTAAGAGCCACCAGGGCTGCCAATTGTTAATAAATGCTCTCATTTTCGTTTATCCAAATACCAATATATCAGAATGTATGCAAGCCGACAGCTTTAAACTATGCACACGTATAGTACCTGACATTCTATATTAATTTGGAGTAACTTGTATACTTCAGTGCTGCCAACATGATTCTATGCCTGCTGAGAGATCCAAATTTAAATGCATGAAACTTCTATACTATCATTTGGATTTCAACAAATTTCGTATGTGCTATGTGTACCATAACAGATATGACTAGGCGTACTCTTAAGTGCAACCAGGGCTGCCAACTGTTAATAAATAATGTCTCTATTCTTTTACCCTAATATCAATATATGAGTTAGTATGCAAGCCAATAGCTCTCAACTTTGCACACGTATAGTACCTGGCATTCTAGATTAATTTGGTGTAACTAACATACGTCAGAGCTGCCAACACCATTCTATGCCTGCTGATAGGTCCAATTTTAAAATGCATGTAAGTTCTATACTAACCAATGGATTTCATTCGAAATTGGCACAACAATATATCATATTATTTCAGATTATTTCTGACCAATATATGCATGACATTGTTGCCAACATGATTTTACGCGCGCTGTTAGATCCAATGTTTAACTGCATGTAACGTCCATGCTATCCTTTGGACTTCAACCAAATTTTGTATTCTTTACCTTAAGAGATGAAATTAAGAATAAATTGTCACCAGGGCTGCCAACTGTAGTGCTCTATTAGGCTACATTAAGCCAGGTATACAGTATTTCGAACTAATGAGAAATTTCGATATTACCAACTTAATTTCGTCATTATTCTAGATAGATCCATATAGATTAATCATTGGCATGAATCTTAAATTTTAAGAAAAGTAGGCTCTTTTGTTCGTCACGGAACTTCTTGTTTCATAAATGAAAAGTCTATGTTACATCGCTTCCCGCTCGAATGCGGCAATAATGTTATATGAAGTGAATGGATAATTATAATGAACACATCGTAGTCAAGAGGCTATTCTGGTGTTATCAATTGTGTATTATTAAGCGTATTAGTGCAAATGGTTGTGTTAAAACCGAAAGAAAAGCACCAGGTTGTATTATGAAACTTATTAAAAAAATACCTTGACCACGGCAAAGAAACGAACTAATTCGGGTTTTACATTTAAAGGAACATTATTTTCACGGACTAATACATTATAAGTAGGTTCAAACAATAACATTAAACTTAAAATAGACGGATTTGGTGGCGTAGTTGGTAGCATGCTGAACTTCTATGGCCAAGGTCGCTGGTTCAAACCCGGCTGAAGTCGTCGGATTTTTAAGAGCATTAAAAATCCCTCAATATGCCACCCTTCGGAGGGGCAATTTGTAGGTTAGAATTGATA
Source organism: Meconema thalassinum (assembly GCA_946902985.2). Taxonomy (NCBI): domain Eukaryota; kingdom Metazoa; phylum Arthropoda; class Insecta; order Orthoptera; family Tettigoniidae; genus Meconema; species Meconema thalassinum. The sequence continues at coordinate 184,147,570 of OX336395.1, forward strand.
ACCCTATATTAGTTCCAACGTCCGCCGCCAGGTGCAGACTCCGATGCCATCTAGTAGCCTAGTCCGCAAGCTAGGTGTCGTGGACGGTAGCATTTGGTAGCAAAAGTAGGAACTACTTGAAATTACTGTCTGCAGTCCTTACTTGAATTAAAAACAGATAATACACACTAATACAGCCATCACAATTAACACAGGTAAACAATCAGACAGATTCTACACACACCCAAAGTACACGAGGCAACATGACGGCGTTGTCGCAGTCCCTAAACGAAGGAACCAAGCGAACCAAACTTAAAATAATGCTATTCTTTACTCAACGCCTTCATTATGGGCGAGTGAGTGAGTTGGCGCACTGTATTGCATTGGTTTGCGGAACGAAAGTCTATGTTATGTCTTACCACGTGGCCCTGTCCCACGGACAACAGTCACCCTGTTTTTCTCAATAAGTAAGAAATGTAACATAGGCCTAGATGTTTATTGCCGCAGTGGCTTCTAATCTTTTACAGTTACTCTCTCAATGCTCAGCATCATTGGACCACCTCTACAACGGCCAAATACTTCCGTACACTGTTCAACACACCCATCAACACATTGGTTGGTTGGTTCCTTAGTTTAGGGCCTGCGACAACGCGGTCATGTAGCCCCGTGTACTTTGTGTGTGTAGAATCTGCCTGATAACCGGTGTTAATTGTGATGACTGTATTAGTGTGTGCTATCTGTTTTAATTCAAGTAAGGACTGCACACAATAGTTTCAAGTAGTTCCTTCTTTTGCTACCAAATGCTACCGTCCACGACACCTAGCTTGTGGACTTGGCTACTAGATGGCATCGCAGTCAGCACCTGGCGGCGAACGATGGAACTAATAGAACGTTATCAATTCTAACCTACAAATTATGGCATCCCACAAGTGTAGTTGGTGGAAGGTTATTTTCATGCCATAAGTCTATGACTGCCGGCTTTACTTTCCCTCTAAAGGAAGGCATACTAAGGGATTGTTAATGCTCTTAAAAAATCCAACGACTTCGGTTTGAACCCGTGACCTTGGACATAGAATCTCAGCATGCTACCAACTACGCCACCGAAGTCGCCATCAACACATTAACTCGACTATTAGTATACACACATATAAATCGACTAACCTACTTTCATACACTTATCTACTCAAATCGACTGATTTCATACACATATGATACACGTAGGTAATATTCTCTTGGAAGAAAAATTGAATGTACTCCTGTGAGCTGGCATTATCATGGTAATGGCTGACCATGTCTTAATTAACGGGAATGCTACTTCGCAAATACTTGGTTCTAGGACCTTAGTACGTTTGAGATCCACCGAGTTTTGCTTTGCAAGGCTTTTAATGAACCTAGTTTGGTCCTTCTACGACAAATTCGATATTTCGCTTATGTGCCAAAGGATCTAAATCTAGGTAATAGAGAGGGTTGTCCAAATTTCAATCAGAAAGTATTACTCGCAGGGTTCCAAAAATACTTACGGTACATAAAATTTGGTTCAGTTTGGTGGAGCTGTGTAGATTTGTATAAATAAAAGGCAAACAGACATTCAGCTTTTATATACTGTAGCCTACTGTGTGTGGGCAGATGACCTTGTAGTTCCACCCCTTAAAACAACAATAACGAATAGCCTACTGTATTGTTGCATCCCTAAGATCACCTAGGGAACTTATAGGGCTGCACCCCCAAGAAACCCACATTATCTGCCCATATCTCTACACCCCCTTCAGGCCCTATTTTCAATACCACAGAATACACCGCTAAACCCTGAGGTAATCAAAAACACACCACACTTATTGCATTACCATGAACCAACACTGACGGTACAGGCCGGACGTTTGTTTTAGACAAGTGAAAAATCTTAATGGAAGCCTGGAGGCGAGTTACTGCAGTACCTGTGTTGTTATCAGCTGCCCCAAGCTGTCCGATGATTGACAAAGCTGTCTCACAATCCTACTGAAGTACAGTCATTGGCAAATATAATGACGTTCTGTTCGTAAATACGTAATGTGTACTTCCGCGTCACACAATACTTCGACGTTGACTGTACTGTCTGCAAGTCGGTGTCGCCACGTGCTCAAGTCTGGAATTCCATTACATCAGACCGGTGGTGACAAATGTGAAGCGATAGGGTGAGAGAGTGACTGTGTACAGGCTCACCCACAGGCTTCAAAGTCAAGGGCGATCGTCTAAAACAAACGTCAGGCCTGTAACCACTAAGTGGGATAACTATTCACTGACATGCCAGTCTGCAGCGGCCAGCTATAAAAGACCAGACCCCCCAATCGTCTTGGTCTGTGTCCTGCGGAGCCTTTGATGGTCTACATCCTGACGACACCATCCCCGGGTAAGTGTGCTCACGAGACTCATCCTTACATCTACACCCTACACTCAACCCTTATCACACTTTGTATTTGTTAAACACTAAAGTCATAAGCACTAAAGCTAATCTGTGCAACCAATCCTCATAACACACCTGTAAACGCCATCCCCTATAATCCACATTTACACGCTCCAACACTCTACATCCCCTACACCTAGAGTCAGCCCTCAAAAGGCTACACAGTATATATAAATAGAAGATAAATACAGTATTTATAATTTAAAAAAATTATAACCATAAATCAACATATGCTGTACATTAAAACCGTACCGTTTTCAGGCACATTGTGACCTTCCTCCACGTAATTATGTAAATGTGCAAGAACATACACTTAATATAATTTTTGCCATAACAGAGTTTTATGTTCCTGAATGAATAGTAACATCAAGTAACATATTGCACTAGACACAAAGAAGTTTTATTCACATCATACAACATGCGGGACTGGTCCGGTACATCAAAAACAAAAGACAAGCGAAATTCAAAAAATAAATATAGAATACTGAACCCGAGGAGGTTATGCTGACTGAAATCGAACGTGGTTCTCAGAGACTGTGATCTCAGTATAAAGGTTCCACCAGGGAACGAACCCGAGGTCTGAGGAGGGAGTTTCATTGTATAAACCCCTAGAGAGAAGTGTATATTTAATCACTGGTGTGATTTCAGTTGCAGCGATATTATTTATTAAAATAATGCAGGGAAATTGAGCAGAATACAGCATTATTAGACTACTTGGTGTAGGCTATATGGGGCTTGGAGCACTGCAAGTGCAGAGTTGGACATTTTACAAATAGGCCCAGAATTGTGGGAGGTGTTCAGTGGAGCCAAGTCAATCTTTCTGACCTCATTCTGTCGTCTGGAAAAGGGTGAGGGCCTGAATAATGACCCAGTTCTTCCCCGACGGAGAATAGGATTGAGAATGGTGGGGAGAGATCACAAGGAAAATCATTGATTACTCGTGATTGGAGTAACGAAATGACGTGAGAGTTGCCCACAGGTGAATCTTTAGGCAGGGGGCTAATTTTAGAGCCTTTAATCTGCTGAATTGACGCATATTTAATGAAGTGCGGAAGGACCGTAGGACTATCGTTGTTCGCGGCGGGATTTGAGGATGCTGCCAGGGAATCCCCGGGAGATAGCGTCCCACGCTATGGAGAAAGGAATTAATATTAATTAATTGGCCGAGCGATTCTTTTGCACGCAGATAGTTCTGGGATCAGTGAAGAAAAAGGGATCCAATGAACATGGTTTGGAGACCAGAATCATGCTGGGAGAGGAGCCGAGATCACGCGGGAAGATTTCGATCTACTTTTTGTGTGAAACCAATATAAGGAGGGCGACCCTTAGCAGAGAAGTCAGTCTTCATGCAGCAAGCAGTCAGTCTTACGTCAGTCTTACTCTTGTTGGAGCCAGTCTCACACCAGTTTGTCACAGTTTGTCAAGAGAGGCGCAGATAGTCGTCATGGCGGAACATATGTTGGTCCGGCTCATTAAAGGACGCGCGAACAAAGATTTCTACATTTGAGTGAAGCATTTAATAAGTTTTTATTAATAATAGGCGTGCTGCAGGTAGACTCAGCAGTACGAACAATGGCGTGTTCACTCAGGAAGCACCGTGTAAGATGAGTGGCAGAACTATTGTAAATAATAATAATAATAATTTGTGTAAAGTTATGGACAGTGTTCAGCGCAATGTATCAAATGCGACTAATCATTCATGTCTAATTACGCTTGAATGCGCTGGGAGAAACTTTACGAAGCATTTGGTAATGTCTTAAGGATACCAAATAATAATAACGCTCAGGACGGAAGTTAGCATATCTATGCGACGCAGGAAGCTTACCGTAGGAGTATGGATAAAAAAAACTGTTGGTGAATTCCGAGGGCAGGTAAACCAGACTTTCAATCAGGAGTTGGTAGGAGCACGGGAGATGCCGTCGACACCTGCAATTTTCATCTTTGCTAGGGAATTTCAAGCAATGAAAAATGTACAAAGTGACGTGTGTTATGTGTAAAGCATATGTAAAATATCTGTTAAAGTAGTGGTTTTATAAGTGTTATAATGTGTCACCTGTTTGGGAGCAATAGCTTCCTTATAGAAATGCAGAGTGCCGTGTGGTTAACGGAAGTTATGTGTCATAAAATGTGTGTATTCAAGATAAATATGTCGCGTTAAACCTGCACATGGCAGGCGACTTGGAAGGATATGATTGGTGGGAGCCACCATGAGGAGCCTATAGAGATATGTGAGTACCCCACAAATTATGGTTAATTAGAGAATATAAGCCACTGCATGTATGTGATTTCAGTAAATATGCCAGTAAGAATCAGATTAGGAGGTAGACCCTCCAGGTTTAATCATTATTGTATTGATTTTTATAGAGTTGAGATGTTAATTTGCATCAATAAGTGGATTAATCATTACCACTATTAATTAAGATGGCAATCAGTTATGTAACTGCTACGAGCACAGTTGTTCGAGTTTGAGATGTTTAGTTGTGTCGGATTTGGTAATGTATGTCAGAATAATAATAATAATACTGAGGAATGATTTTGGTTATTTATGTCAGTGAGAATAATAATAACAATTATGAATATCAAAGGTATTAATGAACGCATCAGGTAATTGTGGTAAACAAGTTAGTAATAGTTACGCTAATTGCAAGACTTATCGATCCAAGCAGTAAGATTATACAGTAAGATTACATTACGGGATTAAAGAAAGAGTTTGATATCAGGATATTGTATTAATGGGAATATAATTATGCCAGGAATGGAGGAGCTTTTAGTGAATTGAATTTGCAGCTTATGTGAGAAGCTTATAGAGTAATTGATAGATTTCTCTTACTATTATAGGTCGTAGGTCGTAACATTAGGTAAAGGAGCCAGGTGGTCTATTCTACGTATGAAATCTCCTACGCCGGGGGCGTAAGCGGAGATATACTTTGTGCCAGAGTGTTTAGCGTTGGACCCTAACTCTGATGATGGATGAAATGTTCCGGATTGGAATCCCATGATAGATGCGAGGAAAACGATGGACACCTCGACACTCTATGATTTCCCGAGAACTTATTGTTGAGTGATTCGGCTTGTTGAAGCGAACCTCAATGTCGGCAGCTTGGACTGACCGCATATTTTATTTAAGACACCGGCTGCCTACTAGACCAATGTTTTACGAACCTCGTACCTTCATGTTGAAATGGGCCTAGTTTGGTGCCAGTAATTAATATCATCGGAGTAGGAATAAATATAAAGCTCATTCACTACCTGTGTGCATAATATTCAGTTAAAATCCATTGAGATGTGTGTGCCATTGGGAGCACAGTATTGTCTTGTAAAATCTTACAATGCTTTGGAAGTAAGCCTTCAAACATAAAAGCGAGGGTCGAGTTAGGGTGGAAACCCATCCCACTTCTATTGTGTACAGACCGCTCGGGGAGAGGGTCTGGAGACGGTCAAGGCGAACCGTGAAGGCAAGTTGACAAGAACAGATTTTAGACCCTGTTAATGACTTGAAATAAAATATTGTCATGTTGAGTAATGAAGCAATGTGGTTTAAGAACACATTGATAATTATATATCACCCTGATGGTTCATAATTTTAGCTATCTAACGAATGGTTAGACGTTACATTTGTACTGTCACTGACAACTTTTTCTGAAGCTGGTTACTAGATTCCAAAGGCTACGCGCGCAAGGTAGTCTAATTGTACCATCCGACACAGCAATAACATAACATTTTAATATGAAATCACAAAACGGCATGCAGTGGAACTATATAAATAGTGGAGTAGGGGTAGCTTACATAATTATGGAGTTGTACGTAGTTTGCTGTGCAACACCAGAATAGGCTAATGCATGTAAAGCAGTTGGTGGGAAAAGAAAGATCAAAACACACACGGTACACATAATTGTCAAATTAAGAAGGTTTCATGAATCAGTAATTTTGTGAAATTAAAGAAGTCACATTGTATGACAGTAGAATCAATGTACAGTTTCTTTCTGCAGTTGTAAGTGCATCAGCGCACTAGAATATATTTGTGAAGTTCACATAAGGGTAAAGGTTTGTGGTATGATATGATGTTATTATGATTATATTATATTCCTATTGGTGGATTGTGGAAAGTAAATTTGTGTTTGCTTTGTTTTATGGTTATGGGGATTGTTTGTTTGTTTAAAGCCATGATTTTGTTTACTGAATTAAAGTTTTAGAATAGAGTTGTGCCTTATCATTGTAGAGTTGATACCTTTTAGCATCAAATCCAAAGTATGCAACTGCTCAGTGGGAGAACGGTACACGCTCGAGTCCTGAAGCTAGCTGGAGGCAGAAGCATATTTTCCATCGAGATTACTCACATGGGTACATGGAAATTGATGTCCTGTACAGTGATTTGAGCTAAAGGTACAACTAAAGTCGGTCTATATCTAATGCACACAACTCTATTAAAGTAACAATTAACATGAAGTAGGGGAGGACCGCACCTAATCTAGCTAAGCTCTGACACGTACAATATAAATTTTGATAATGCATATTAATTATCATGGCCCAAGCAACGTGAGGCGGTATTATTTCATTATGGAACCGTCTGCGTCAGTGCAATATGAGCGATTTTGGCATTGCACAAACCGGGCAACGATATTACGTCTAAGCTAATTAAGCATATATAGATATTTATCATGGCGAGACCCAACGTGGACCACCTCGCATGATGATGATTATATTTATCATGTCGCCCGTCTGGTGGGACTAATTATGCATATATTTATCATGGCGCCCGTGAGTGGGGCCTGTTGAAATTACGGGTCACCATAGGCGCATGAACATGATATTTATTATGGTATATTTATCATGGCGCCCAGATTACGTGGAGCTTATGGGATTTAGGGAAAACCCATAGATTTTTTATGGTATTTCATGGGGAAAACCATAGTAATTGTTTTTTTTTTTCCTCAAACGGTGTTTGAGTGATTTTTGAGTTCAGTAGGCTTTTGATGTAACGCAGAATCTCTCTATTGAGAAGAGGATTACCCAAGGGTATGAGCGCTACATACCAGATCCACAATTTATCATAATATTATCAGGTTTTGTACGACGTTACAATATGTGTACAGTGTTTGATGTTTCTCTTCAAAACTTATCCACAAATTTTTCCAGGGAGCCTGCCTGCATACCTAAGTGTGTTATTGTAGAAATGTCAGGTACGGAGGAAATCTTGCAGATGATTGCAGGGTTGAAACAGCATTTTGATGTTGTTAACGAGCAAAATAAGCTGGAAGCTAAGGCTTTCCAGGAGGGTATAAATAATCGGTTAGATGCTAATCAGCTGGCAATTAAGGCAAATCAGGTTGCAATGATTGACAACCAGAGTGAATTAAATAATCGGTTAGATGCTAATCAGCTGGCAATTAAGGCAAATCAGGTTGCAATGAATGACAACCAGAGTGAATTAAATAATCGGTTAGATGCTAATCAGGTTGAAATAAACAACCGTTTAGATGCTAATAAAGTTGAATTGAATAATAAGTTAGGTCAAATGCAAGAGGTAATTAAGACCGAAGTAACAGAAACTGTTGTAAGCATTGTATCGGAAATGCAGGTTAAAACGGATAAACGTTTCGAGGCTATCGAAGCCAAGCTAGAAAGTAACTTACAAGCGTGTAAGCATGCTCAGGATGAAACCAACAGTAGGTTAGATGCGTTGTCTAACGACATTAAGGATATTCAAATCCAAAATGAGGCGAATCTCGAACGCCAAGCGAAACAATTTTCAGAGTTTACGAGAACGGTAGACCAGAGATTAGAGGAGAACGACTCGAAATGGGACCAGAAATTGAAAAGCTATGCTAGAGCAATTAACGGTGATCTCAAGAAACAGGACCAGAATATATTAGGTCAATGTCAAGAAATAGGTGAAATCAAGGCCGTTGTTAACGAGAGTAAAGAACTGGTAGGAAATATGAAGGGTCAGATAAGCAAAGTTCACCAAGAACTGGACCAAGTTCAGAATGACATTGTTGTAGTCAACAAAAGGCAAGAGGAAAATAGAGGTGAAATTGTTAAGGTCCAGAAGGAAATGTCAAAGGTCAATGAACACATTCGAGAAGAAATCAAAGGATTGAGGGAAGAACTCGAAGTGAGGGAAGGCCAGAAAACAGAGGCAAGCGACAAGACCCTTGCTCAAATTAAGGAAGATGTAGAGGATGAAATCTCCCATATCAAACAAAGTCTGAAAGAAGACAAGAAGAAAATATTTCAATTAGCCGAGGAAAATCGAGATAGGCTGACAAGAATAGAGAAAGAAGTCATTACTCGTCTGGAAAGAGCAGAGATGCGCCACAATCAAATGGAGACTAGGCTAATAGCACAGGAGGAAACACTTCTGAAAGATCCTAAGTCAAGCGAAGGCTGCATGGAAGATATGAGGAAAACAAGGTGGACAGACTTAGAAACCCAACCTATAAGCAGGAGTGCTACAGGCCCAGGGGACAGTCCTTATATGACGCCAGGTGTACCAGTTGCGGCATCGACGCCACATGAAAATGCTATGCACACCCAGGTGATAAACGTAATTAGGGCAAGCGAAGAAAAACCAAGGAAATTCTCAGGTAGCCACTGTAACATGACACCAAAATATTGGTTGAAGGAAGTGACTGAATATCTGAATGATGCACGAATACCACAGGAGCGCAGGCTACGAGCTATAGAGAAATTAACAGAGGGGGAGTGTGCATTATGGTTTCGCAGCTTCCGCTACACTTTCGATACTGTTGAGGAGTTTCGAGAGGCATTTTTGAAGAGATACTGGGACGCAGAGGTCCAACAGAATTTACGGTTGGATTTATATTCGAAAAAATACAGCACTAACAACCAAACGAAGTATGCAGGATTTTTTTATATCGCAGAGGTGTCGCTTCAAAGAACTGGATCAAAAACCGAGCGAGCTGGAATTATGTATTGCTATCGCCAAGCAGCTTCCATACGAGATCCAAAGACTACTAATCTCGGCTAATGCGAAAACTGCTATAGAAATGGAGACAGTTCTTAGACAACTGGACCTCACAACAGCAAATACGATGCGTCAGAGTCGAACCGTGGAACAGGTACACGTGACCAACACGCAGACTGACCAACAGCAAGCTCCAAGGAACAACAAAGCTACGAGCACTGAAACATTAGATTCCTATGGACGGCAATGGGAACAGGAACCCAGAAGATGGCAGTCAAAGTACAAAGGGAATGCTAATAGAGGAGGAAGAGGTCGAAATTCGTGGAATAAGCCGAATACCAGGGGTAAACCGTACCAAAACAATGGAGGTAACAATGGCCAAGAAGGCAACAATAGAAATTGGAGACCCCAAGAAAGAAGAAGTAACTTCGATGACGAGGTAGAAGAACGATATCACGCTTCTTTGCGATACCTCGAGGAGAGGGGAGATGAGCCCCAGAAACAACAAGTTCGATGGCAAGAAGTTATGCAGAACAGGACATCGCCAGACAGATATGGAGATGGAGCTAAGAGTTTGGAGCTACAGTGCAGCGAACAGGAGAGAAGAAACTCCAAGGGGACGGGCGCTGAAGAAAAAAAAACGCCAAAATTAGAAGAGTTCGAGACTGAGGGATGGAAGTCTGTTAACACCATCAATTGGATAGCCAAACCAGAAGAGCTAATTGAGGATACAGGAGGACCACAGGTCATGGTCAAGAGAGAATTGCCTATTATAATAGTAAGGGTGGCAGGATTAAAAGTAAGAAGTCTGTTAGATACGGGGTCAACAGTGAGTCTTATGACACAAGCCTTATATAATGAAATAGCCCGGAGAGAGAATATTTTGAAAATACCGATCTCTAGTGTCAAAATAAAAGGGGTAATTCCAGACAGAACGATGATATGTAAATATCAGGTATTCCTAGATTTACAGATAGGAGGCTCTATTTTCTCACAGAGTTTTCTGTTAGTAAACAAATTGCCTTATAACCTACTTATTGGGGCAGAATTTATAAGGGAATACAGAGTGATAATCGACCTAGCACAGGACAGGGTTATGTTCCATGTGAATGAAGAAGCTGAAGGCTTAGAGGTCGCACTCAATGAGATTGAACCAGGGTCAAGTGAACAAGTATGGCATACATACAGAGATGTGGCTGAGGAAGAAGTGTTAGTTATCGAGCAGTTAGAAGAAGAACTGAAAACACTAGCCACAGACTTGGAGAAAGATTTGGAACCCAAACTGGAAGAATATATTTCGGAAAAACTAGAAGAAGCGAAAATTGGGCTAAAAGAGAAGGAAAATTTAAAGCAGTTATTACTGGAACAGAAGGAAGTCTTTGATTCGAGACCTGGTCGTATAAAGAACTTCACTTATGCTTTTCAAGTCAGTGATTGGACACCATTTAGGCAGAAACCCTACCCTATAGCTGAAAAGCATTATGCTAAAGTGAAAGAGGCAATTCAGGAGATGTTGGAGGCCGGTGTTATTGAGAAGACACCTACGCCTTATGTTAGTCCATTGGTAATTGTACCGAAGACAGACGGGACTGTCAGAGTCTGCCTGGACCTGAGACATTTAAATTTGAAGGTTATTCCAGAGTTTGACCAAGTGCCACCTCAGGAAGTTCAAAGGGAAAACCGTATTCACAAACCTGGACATCACATCCAGATTCCATCATCTTGAATTAGAGAAGAAAACTAGTCTGTTGACAGGATTTATGTTCGATCAACATACATATACATTTTTAAGGCTACCTTTTGGGTTGAAAACAGCTGGTTCAGCACTGATAAGAGCGTTAGATCGCAATCTATCAGATGAAGTGAAAGAGAGTACCATCAGATATGTAGACGACATTCTACTCACATCAGAATCTCTGGAGGAGCACATGAGAGACCTGAAGAAGTTGCTAGATGACCTTCGAGAAGCTAACTTTAAGGTTAATATCAAGAAATCGCACTTCTGTCAGAGGGAAGTCAAATTCCTAGGGCATGTTATTGATGCAAATGGAGTGAAGTCTAACCCAGATAAATTGGAGGTAATTCGAAATTTCCCTCGACCCACGAAAGTTAAACACGTCCGACAGTATTTGGGAGTAATTGGATTCTTTTCGAACCACTGCCCAAACTATACTTCGACAGTGGCACCCCTGCAAGACCTATTGAAGAAAGGCGGCAGATGGAATTGGACGGAGCAATGTCAGGAAGCATTCATGAGGTCAAAACAAATGCTTTTGGAATATGTGAAGCTGGGATACCCGGATTATACCCAGAAGTTCATCATACAGACGAATGCATCACTTATTGGTGTCGGAGCGATGCTATTCCAGGAAAATGTTGACCAGCCTGAGAAGAAAATTTTTATTGCCTTTATAAGTAGGAGGCTGAAAGCCCATGAGAAAAACTACACGATTACAGAGATAGAGTTGCTCGCAATTTTGTACGCGTTGCAATCTTGGCATAAACTCGTGTATGGCTTTCAAATAGTCCTCAGAACAGACCATAAAGCTTTAACATTTTTGTTAAAAACAGACTTGTCTAGCCAGAGATTGACAAGATGGTCCCTGTATATTCAGCAATTTAATGTGGAAATAGAATACTGTCCAGGGAAAGAGAATGTAATACCGGACATATTAAGCCGTTACCCTAGAGAAGAGGAAGCACTAGCTGTCCAGATTGAGAATCGAGATCAGAAGACGTTGGATGACTTAAGGAATCTTACCAACCTACAACGCGAAGACCCGTGGTTGAAGATGATGATCGATTACTTCGAGGGACGCTTAGCAAGGGGAACTGCAATATACAGAGAGGCAGAGGCATTGGCAACAGATTATATATGGTATAATCAGATATTACACAAGTGGGATGATGTAGATCATACACGTCAAAGGATTGTGATACCTGCATCTTTGCAGAGGAGATTGGTGTGGCTAGCACACAGAGCATTTGGTCATCCCGGTATAGACAAAATTTGTGCTCTGTTGAAGGAAGCATTTACTTGGCCAAAATTAAGAGAAACGGTGAGAAATGCTATTAGGACATGTGATCTATGCCAAAGGGTAAAGCCAAATCCCTTTTTAATGAGGCAACGACCTATCTGTTGTTACCGGAGAAGCCAAGGCAGCTATTGAGCATAGACAACTTTGGACCATTGCCTAGAGCACGTAGAGGCAATAGACACAATTTTGTAGCCATGGATGTATTTTCGAAAATGGTGGTATTATGCCCCATACAAAAGACAAGTTCAAAGCAGGTCTTGAAACGCCTGAAAGAGAGAGTTATTCCGATTCTTGGGAAGCCGTATAACATCCTCTCGGACCACGGAAGTTGCTTTACAAGTGCAGAATTTCGTCGAGAACTGGAAACTCTAGGAATTAGGCAGATTTTATCTACCATTCGCCATCCTGAGGCAAGTCCAGTTGAAAGAGTAATGAGAGAGATCCAGAAATACATGAAGATCTACTGCTCTGAAGCAAATTGGCGTTGGATTGAATTCCTAGAAGTAATTGAATACTGTATAATTAATACTGTACATGAGGCGACAGGTCAGGTTCCCGTGACTCTACATCTGGATCAGAGACCGGAGAGACCGTGGACTGGTGTCATTCCATTACCAGTAGACGCACAGCCAGGTCAAGAATTGAGGATCCAACGAACCTTCGAATATCTCAAAGCACAGGCGGAGAGACGTCAGCGAAGAAACCGTGCGAAGAGGTATCATAGACCGCTTCTCGTCGGAGAGAAAGTTTTAATCAGGAAACCAGCCAGTTCAGATCCAGAGGCACGGAAGTATAAGAAGTTCATTTTTGCTTACCACGGCCCGTTCGAGGTGATAAGAGACCTACAGAACAATGCATACAGGTTAAAGCATTTAGAAACTGGAAGCGAGGTCGTTATGAATGTAGCCAATTTAAAAGTTTATTATTCGCCAGAAGAATTCGACGAACAAGAAGATGTATTAATAGCGCACACCCAACTCAACGTGGAGAGCGAAGTCAGCCAAGCAGTCAGACCTGAAAGTTCGAGCGGCAAGACGGAACGAAAAGCAGACAGTTTGCCCAGTGTAAGGGACGGACAACAAGGATGCCAGTGTCTGCGAGAATTCTATGAAGAAATGGTTGAAGCGGCGAGAGAGGTTGAGGCCATAAATACTACCCTCCGCCTGGAGAATGAACAGCTTAGAAAGAGCGCAGTGTGGAATGGGGAGCTGTACTAACCTACTCGCAGCAGACGAGGTGAAGGACCCCAGATGTAAACACAGACAGTGATAGACAGTCAGCTGGTTACTTATAGAGAGCCACTTGCAATTGACTTCTATAAGTTTTGCAAGGGGAATATGAACCCGAGGAGGTTATGCTGACTGAAATCGAACGTGGTTCTCAGAGACTGTGATCTCAGTATAAAGGTTCCACCAGGGAACGAACCCGAGGTCTGAGGAGGGAGTTTCATTGTAAAAACCCCTAGAGAGAAGTGTATATTTAATCACTGGTGTGATTTCAGTTGCAGCGATATTATTTATTAAAATAATGCAGGGAAATTGAGCAGAATACAGCATTATTAGACTACATGGTGTAGGCTATATGGGGCTTGGAGCACTGCAAGTGCAGAGTTGGACATTTTACAAATAGGCCCAGAATTGTGGGAGGTGTTCAGTGGAGCCAAGTCAATCTTTCTGACCTCATTCTGTCGTCTGGAAGAGGGTGAGGGCCTGAATAATGACCCAGTTCTTCCCCGACGGAGAATAGGATTGAGAATGGTGGGGAGAGATCACAAGGAAAATCATTGATTACTCGTGATTGGAGTAACGAAATGACGTGAGAGTTGCCCACAGGTGAATCTTTAGGCAGGAGGCTAATTTTAGAGCCTTTAATCAGCAAAATTGACGCATATTTAATGAAGTGCGGAGGGACCGTAGGACTATCGTTGTTCGCGGCGGGATTTGAGGATGGTGTCAGGGAATCCCCGGGAGATAGCGTCCCACGCTATGGAGAAAGGAATTAATATTAATTAATTGGCCGAGCGATTCTTTTGCACGCAGATAGTCCTGGGATCAGTGAAGAAAAAGGGATCCAATGAACATGGTTTGGAGACCAGAATCATGCTGGGAGAGGAGCCGAGATCACGCGGGAAGATTTCGATCTACTTTTTGTGTGAAACCAATATAAGGAGGGCGACCCTTAGCAGAGAAGTCAGTCTTCATGCAGCAAGCAGTCAGTCTTACGTCAGTCTTACTCTTGTTGGAGCCAGTCTCACACCAGTTTGTCACAGTTTGTCAAGAGAGGCGCAGATAGTCGTCATGGCGGAACATATGTTGGTCCGGCTCATGAAAGGACGCGCGAACAAAGATTTCTACATTTGAGTGAAGCATTTAATAAGTTTTTATTAATAATAGGCGTGCTGCAGGTAGACTCAGCAGTACGAACAATGGCGTGTTCACTCAGGAAGCACCGTGTAAGATGAGTGGCAGAACTATTGTAAATAATAATAATAATAATTTGTGTAAAGTTATGGACAGTGTTCAGCGCAATGTATCAAATGCGACTAATCATTCATGTCTAATTACGCTTGAATGCGCTGGGAGAAACTTTACGAAGCATTTGGTAATGTCTTAAGGATACCAAATAATAATAACGCTCAGGACGGAAGTTAGCATATCTATGCGACGCAGGAAGCATACCGTAGGAGTATGGATAAAAAAAACTGTTGGTGAATTCCGAGGGCAGGTAAACCAGACTTTCAATCAGGAGTTGGTAGGAGCACGGGAGATGCCGTCGACACCTGCAATTTTCATCTTTGCCAGGGAATTTCAAGCAATGAAAAATGTACAAAGTGACGTGTGTTATGTGTAAAGCATATGTAAAATATCTGTTAAAGTAGTGGTTTTATAAGTGTTATAATGTGTCACCTGTTTGGGAGCAATAGCTTCCTTATAGAAATGCAGAGTGCCGTGTGGTTAACGGAAGTTATGTGTCATAAAATGTGTGTATTCAAGATAAATATGTCGCGTTAAACCTGCACATGGCAGGCGACTTGGAAGGATATGATTGGTGGGAGCCACCATGAGGAGCCTATAGAGATATGTGAGTACCCCACAAATTATGGTTAATTAGAGAATATAAGCCACTGCATGTATGTGATTTCAGTAAAGATGCCAGTAAGAATCAGATTAGGAGGTAGACCCTCCAGGTTTAATCATTATTGTATTGATTTTTATAGAGTTGAACTGTTAATTTGCATCAATAAGTGGATTAATCATTACCACTATTAATTAAGATGGCAATCAGTTATGTAACTGCTACGAGCACAGTTGTTCGAGTTTGAGATGTTTAGTTGTGTCGGATTTGGTAATGTATGTCAGAATAATAATAATAATACTGAGGAATGATTTTGGTTATTTATGTCAGTGAGAATAATAATAACAATTATGAATATCAAAGGTATTAATGAACGCATCAGGTAATTGTGGTAAACAAGTAATAGTTACGCTAATTGCAAGACTTATCGATCCAAGCAGTAAGATTATACAGTAAGATTACATTACGGGATTAAAGAAAGAGTTTGATATCAGGATATTGTATTAATGGGAATATAATTATGCCAGGAATGGAGGAGCTTTTAGTGAATTGAATTTGCAGCTTATGTGAGAAGCTTATAGAGTAATTGATAGATTTCTCTTACTATTATAGGTCGTAGGTCGTAACATTAGGTAAAGGAGCCAGGTGGTCTATTGTACGTATGAAATCTCCTATGCAGGGGGCGTAAGCGGAGATATACTTTGTGCCAGAGTGTTTAGCGTTGGACCCTAACTCTGATGATGGATGAAATGTTCCGGATTGGAATCCCACGATAGATGCGAGGAAAACGATGGACACCTCGACACTCTATGATTTCCCGAGAACTTATTGTTGAGTGATTCGGCTTGTTGAAGCGAACCTCAATGTCGGCAGCTTGGACTGACCGCATATTTTATTTAAGACACCGGCTGCCTACTAGACCAATGTTTTACGAACCTCGTACCTTCATGTTGAAATGGGCCTAGTTTGGTGCCAGTAATTAATATCCTCGGAGTAGGAATAAATATAAAGCTCATTCACTACCTGTGTGCATAATATTCAGTTAAAATCCATTGAGATGTGTGTGCCATTGGGAGCACAGTATTGTCTTGTAAAATCTTACAATGCTTTGGAAGTAAGCCTTCAAACATAAAAGCGAGGGTCGAGTTAGGGTGGAAACCCATCCCACTTCTATTGTGTACAGACCGCTCGGGGAGAGGGTCTGGAGACGGTCAAGGCGAACCGTGAAGGCAAGTTGACAAGAACAGATTTTAGACCCTGTTAATGACTTGAAATAAAATATTGTCATGTTGAGTAATGAAGCAATGTGGTTTAAGAACACATTGATAATTATATATCACCCTGATGGTTCATAATTTTAGCTATCTAACGAATGGTTAGACGTTACATTTGTACTGTCACTGACAACTTTTTCTGAAGCTGGTTACTAGATTCCAAAGGCTACGCGCGCAAGGTAGTCTAATTGTACCATCCGACACAGCAATAACATAACATTTTAATATGAAATCACAAAACGGCATGCAGTGGAACTATATAAATAGTGGAGTAGGGGTAGCTTACATAATTATGGAGTTGCACGTAGTTTGCTGTGCAACACCAGAATAGGCTAATGCATGTAAAGCATTTGGTGGGAAAAGAAAGATCAAAACACACACGGTACACATAATTGTCAAATTAAGAAGGTTTCATGAATCAGTAATTTTGTGAAATTAAAGAAGTCACATTGTATGACAGTAGAATCAATGTACAGTTTGTTTCTGAAGTTGTGAGTGCATCAGCGCACTAGAATATCTTTGTGAAGTTCACATAAGGGTAAAGGTTTGTGGTATGATATGATGTTATTATGATTATATTATATTCCTATTGGTGGATTGTGGAAAGTAAATTTGTGTTTGCTTTGTTTTATGGTTATGGGGATTGTTTGTTTGTTTGTTCAAAGCCATGATTTTGTTTACTGAATTAAAGTTTTAGAATAGAGTTGTGCCTTATCATTGTAGAGTTGATACCTTTTAGCATCAAATCCAAAGTATGCAACTGCTCAGTGGGAGAACGGTACACGCTCGAGTCCTGAAGCTAGCTGGAGGCAGACGCATATTTTCCATCGAGATTACTCACATGGGTACAATACTGTGCTCTGGGATTGATCCCCAACATTACATATTGTGAATATAACACAGAGGACTCTGAATAACCCATACATTTCTTGCCCATTCATAACATTACCTCGTAACACTTATTCCCAACGTTTTCATTCCATTATTTCTCTACCTCGCGAATATATACCAAACTATCAACTAACGTAATTATTTCAACTTATCTATTTTCACATCCACATCTCTTCTAATCCACTCTGTTTTTATCAAGACGTTTTCATGTTTTCTTAACACATTTTGTAAGAGATCTGGTTTTTTTTTAATTTTAATTTGTTAGCTTTTGGAACAAGAATATTTTAGAATCCTCTAATATGGCAAAATTTATATTAAGTGTATGTTCTTGCACATTTACATAATTACACTGTTCCCCCAGGGGCTCACATCTAGTGGGACGTGGGTTGGCGACCACGGGGTCCCAGCTGAATCCACCATTGCTTTCACTTACTTGTGCCAGGCTCCTCTCCGTCTCCTTTCCTGTCGACCTTACATGATCAATTCTTGTTCTCTTCCGAAACCGACGGTATTACGGTATCCGAGGCCTAGGGATTCTCTTCCTTTCCCGCCTTAATTGGCCCTAGTCTCATCTTTTCTGATACCCTCCTTCTGCACGGGGTCAGCCTCCTGTTCCTTTTCATGTTAGATCCTGCCTTCTGCTCAAGGCCCTCAAGGAGGCAGGGTGTATGTAGCCCCACCACTTCTGGTGCACCCCACGGCTGGTGAGTTTGGGAGTTGGCGACCCCGAGGGATTCCTGAGCTGGGTCGATTTCCCTCCTTTTATCCATTACCTCTGGGGCGGACCCTATCCTCTTTCCCTCAATCCACATTCATCGAGGGTTGAGGGCATTTCTTTTCCTCCTGTTCTTTTTTGCCTTTTTCTCCTCCTGTTTTCCATTTCTTCTTCTAATATATAAGTTAGTAGTTAGTTATAATTTACATTTCATTATTATCGTCACGATCACCCAAATCATTAGGGGCCGATAACCTACATGTTAGGCCCCTTAAAACAACAATTATCATCATCATCGTCATAATTACGCTGAGGAAGGTCACAATGTCACTGAAACCGGTACGGTTTTAATGTACAACATATATTGACTTATGGTTATAAAAATGTTATTATAATTTCACCGTCAATAAAGATTCAGGCTATCATGGTCAATATTATGTCATTTTATAGATACAGTTGTTGTTGTTTGAGTCTTCAGTCTTTTGACTGGTGTGATGCAGCTCTCCATGCCTCCCTGTCCTGAACTAATCGTTTCATCTCTACATAACTACCGCACCCTACATCTGAGGCAATCTGTTCAACATATTCTAACCTTGGTCTACCCCTACAGTTCTTGTCTTCGACCCTTCCTTCCATAACTAAGCTTGCTATTCCTGGGTGTCTTAGTATGTGTCCTACCAACCTATCTCTTCTCTTCATTAGCAGTCGCCAGAAACATCTCTCCTCTCCCACTCGTCTTAATACCTCTATGTTTGTAACCCTATCTACCCATCTGATCTTCATCATTCTCCTGTAACACCACATTTCAAATGCTTCAATTCTCCTCTTTTCTGCTGCACCAATAGTCCAAGTTTCACTTCCATAGAGCGCCACGCTCCAGACAAAGGCTTTCAAAAATGACTTCCTAATACCTAAATCTATATTCGATGTCAGCAGATTTCTTTTTTGTAGAATAGCTTTCTTTGTCTGAGCCAACCTACTTTTTATATCCTCTTTGCTTCGTCCATCACTGGTTATTCTACTTCCTAAGTAACAGAAGTCTTCTACTTCCTTCAGCTTTTCACCTGTCAATTTGATCTCCATAGAGGTTTCTGATTTATTTCGGCTGCATTCCAGTATTTTTGTTTTACATTTATTAATTTTCATCATGAATTCTTTCTGTAAGACGGAGACCATACCATTCAAAAACTCATTCAAATCCTCAGGCTTGTCGGCCAAGATGACTATGTCATCAGCAAATCTCAGAGTTGAAATTATTTCTCCTTGAATCTTCACTCCCACTTTAAATTTTTCTCTAATTTCCTTCATTGCTTGTTCAATGTAAAGATTGAAAAGTATGGGTGATAAGTTGCAGCCTTGCCTTACACCTTTCTGAATACCAGCTTCTCTCTCATGTCCTTCAACTCGAATGACTGCTGTCTGGTTTCTGTATAGATTGTATATCACCCTCCTATCCCTGTACTTTATTCCAATCGATTTCAAAATGTCAAACAATTTAGTCCAATCAACGTTATCGAAAGCCTTTTCTAAGTCTACAAAATCCATGAACGTTCTCTTGTCTTTCCTTATTCTACCTTCCAAAATCAGCCTAAGACTTAGTACAGCTTCCCTTGTTCCTACATTTCTCCTGAAACCAAACTGGTCTTCACCCAACTCCGATTCTATCTGGCTTTCAATCCTCTTGTAAATTATCCTAGACAGGATCTTTGAAGCATGAGTAATCAAGCTGATTGTACGGTAATCTTCACATCTGTCAGCTCCCACTTTCTTTGGTATAGGGATGATTACATTCTTCTTGAAATCAGGGGGTACCTCGCCTGTCTCATAAATCCTACACACCAAGTGAAATAACCTGATCAGACCTTCATCTCCTATGCAGCGTAGCAACTCAATCGGTATATCATCTATGCCTGGTGCTTTGTTCTTGCTTAAGTCTTCCAAAGCTCTATCAAATTCTGATCTCAATATTAGATCTCCTTTCGCATCCTCATCAATTTCCTCCTCCCTTTCCATTACATGATTCTCAATCTCCTTTCCCTTATACAAACTCTCTATGTAAGCTTTCCATCTCTCAACCTTTTCTTCCCTATCTGTTAGAGGCTTCCCATTTGTGTCCTTAATATTACAGCACTTAGTCTTCTTTTCCCCAAAAGTATTCTTAATCCTCCGATAAGCTGTGTCTACTTTTCCTAATTTCAGACAATTTTCTATACCTGCACATTTCTCTTTCAACCATTCTTCTTTCGCTTCCTTGCACTTCTTGTTAACCTCATTTCTCAGACGTCTGTATTCTGCTTTCCCCTTCTCATCTCTTACATTCTTGTGTTTCCGCCTTTCATCCATCAATTCTAGTATATCCTGAGTGATCCACGGTTTTCTACCTATTCTTTCTTTCCTACCAATGTTTTCTTCTGCCGATTTTGTTATTTAATTCTTCAAAAGTACCCATTCGTCTGCAATTGAAGTTTGTTTAGGGTTTTTCATTAGTCCTTCCTTTATACTCTTCTTGAATCTTTCGTTTACATCCTTCTCTTTCAGTCTGTCTATTGCCCACCTTTTTGGCTTTTGACTTTTCTTCAGTTTCTTCAACTTTAATCTGCATTTCATTACAACCAGATTGTGGTCAGAGTTTATGTCAGCACCAGGATATGCTTTACAATCCAAAATCTGGTTTCGAAACCTCTGCTTGACCATAATGAAGTCGATTTGGTAACGCCCTGTATCTCCTGGTCTCATCCATGTGTATATTCTTCTATTGTGGTTATTGAATAAGGTGTTAGCTATGACCAACTCATGCTCGGTGCAGAATTCTACCAGCCTGCTTCCTCGATCATTCCTTTCACCTAATCCGAAATCTCCTACTATCTTCCCTTCTCTCCCTTTTCCTACCACAGCATTCCAATCTCCCATTACTATAACATTTTCATCACCCTTGATATACCTCAGAATTTCGTCTATTTCTTCGTAGACCTTTTCAACATCCTCATCATCAGCTTGACTGGTAGGCATATAGACTTGTACCACTGTGGTGCAGGTAGGTTTAGTATTGATTTTTGCTACAATAATCCGTTCACTATATTGTTCATAATATTCCACCCGCTGTCCAAGTTTCCTACTCAATATGAGGCCAACCCCTGCTTGGCCATTGTTTGATTTAGTGCTAATGACCCTATAGTCTCCTGACCAAAAGTCCTGTTCTTCCTGCCAGCGCATTTCACTAATCCCAACCAAATCCAACCTCAACCTATCCATTTCCCTTTCTAAGTTTTCTAACCTTCCACTTCCTAGCAAACTTCTAACATTCCACGCTCCGATCCGTAGAATGTCAGATTTCCTCTTTGTCACTTCTGTGATGTTAACCCCCTCTCGAGTAGTCCCCACCCGGAGATCCGAACTAGTTTACCTCCGGATTGAAATTTTACAAGGGAGGAGGCCATCATCACATGTAATTATGCATAGAGAGGTGCATATCCTCGAGAATAGCAAACGGCTGTAGTTTCCCGTTGCTTTCAGCCGTGCAGCAGGACGCAGTGTAGCCATTATTTGGCTTATATTATCAATATCTTAACCGTCTATAAGACTAGTAAAGAATTGATTTATTCTGAAAGGCTGCTACTCCCTTTCAGAATAAGTAAAGAGCAATTCTACTAAACAAAAATACTAACCTTCTACCGTACTAACAATTAAATACCAAAATTCTACTAACGAATAAAATACTAAAGTTCCACCAACAACAAATACTACCACTAAAACAGTCTGTCACCAGGCACACTCATATGCACCCTCACACATCACAGTCTACTGAAACAATGAACTAGAACTAATAAACAATGCAACTGCTACCAGACACACTCACACACCACAGTCTAATAGAACAATGACATATATCTAATGGACAAACTAGCTACCTACTTACAACTAAAACTAACTGCATACGTACTGTACTGTTATTTGAATTGACAATTCACAAAATAGATGTTATCTCGTTGATATCCTAATTTAACCCCTTTGGTGTCTGTTTTCCTCCACTCTCGGATCACCTTTTCCAAGGTACAGTTAAAAAGTAATGGTGACAATCCATCACCTTGTCTGACTCCTATGTTTATTTCAAAAGCCTTGGAGAACTCCCCACGAAATCGGACTTTGGACGTGGTATTTGTTAGCGTATCCTGAATAATGTTAGTAGTTTTAGGATCCAAACCAAATTCTTTTAAAATGTTGATGAGAGATTCTCTGTCAATGGGATCATAGGCTTTTGGAAAATCTATAAAAGTAACTGTCGTGTCTTTATTTCTTAATTGTCTCATTTGCAAAAGAGTTTTAAGATTCCATATCTGTTCAACACAAGATCTATGTTCACGAAAGCCATTTTGATACTCTCCTATTTGTACGTCTAATTGGGGTTCTGCACGATTGAGTAAAGCTTTGGAAAGAATTTCGTATGCTACTTGACACAAGCGATATGCCTCTATAATTATTCGGGTCAGATTTAGACCCATTCTTGTGGATAGAGTGTATTATGGCGACTTTCCATTCCTCGGGATACAGTATATTAGTGTTTTTGTTGCTGCTTCGGTTGAGGGGCTTGGACATCGTGGTCATTTGGCCCCGTGTACTGAGGTATGGGTGTTGATATTTTGTCTGATGGCCTGCGTTATTGTGATGGTTATATTAGTGTGTATATTTTGTAATTCAGGTGAGTATTAGGAAGGAGGCGGCCGCGGCCTTAAATTAAGTACTGTGACCGAATTTCGTATCCTGGATTTATGCATTTCAAGAAGCCAGCCCACAGCGCAACGGAGACTGTATTTCTTGACGAGCGTGTTTTGTTTAAACAGCTGTTAGCCAAGTCAAGAGGCGAACGAACTTCCCGAGTTGCACCGAGCTACTTTCAGGTTGTCGGTCAAGGCCAGGTGACGTCATCTGAAGAAATGACAGTCGGCATAAGGCAGGTGCAGGGCTGATCGTAATCTAAGCACACTCTGATTTCTTAAGCCGTGCGGGTCACACAAGCAGGAACGCGTCACGCGGTGGTCGTAATGTGACATTCGTAAGTTACTCTGTGTGTACTTATACTTTTTGTCTGCAATCGCGTGTCGAATGGACTTGTATAATTTCAGTGTAAGAGAACTTTGACTATTTCAAGCGTTAATAGAAGCTTGTCCAATGTACTTGCTACAAGTTACGTAGTATTATTACGCAGTACAGCAGATATGCCTGGACATTTGAAGCAATCTGCTCTATGTACAGAACTGGAAGTGAATTTTGATATTTGATTGTCACTTGAGTATTCTTCACACTTTAAGATGTATAGCAAATCGCAGTTGGAAGGAATAACCATACGGTTTGCTGAATTTACTATTATGCACGCTTAAACATGATATATATATATATATATATGTATGTATGTATGTATTCTTTATTGTCAGACAGATAGACTCCACTAGTGACAATATAATAATTAACAATAAAATTTACAATTATAAACAAAACAAAAACAGCAAACACGTACAAAAATAGCAATACACTAACCTATTATAAATCAGCAACCACAACCATACAGACACACACTCTAACATCCTATCTCAAGCATTCATTCATGCAATCCCTTTGTACAAGAACATTACAATAATTATTACAGAAAAAAAAAAACTATCAACAGTAAACAGAAACAGGCAAAAACATAAAATAAAAGATAAGAAGACAAGGTTCAGAAACTAGGGAAAGTAATACAAGAGCGACATTCAAGGATCTAGATAACAGCAAACAAAAAATACATTACTTCATTCACTCGTACATTCAATCAAAAAATCAATCAACCATTCTTTCGACCACATGTTCAATCAATCAACGCAAATAGAAATTAACCCAATATGCAATACACTATTTTACAGCCCACTTGAGATATCTCTCATAACAGTTAATAGAGAGTCGAAGTGAATATCAGTAGCACTTCTACTCTCCATCAAGCTGTATGTTGACTGCAACCGGATCAGACATGAATTTTTGTGCACATTAATTCTCGATCTGACCCCATCGAACGTGTGCTTCCGTCTGGTGGTTCTCTGAGGGACGTGAAAACCCAAGTTAGCTAGCAACTGATTAGAGTCAATTCCGCCATTTACCAGCTTCCAAAGGAATCTCACGTCACCCACTGTGCGCCGACTGCTAAGTGGAGGAAGACCGTACACGTTGCAATAACTCTCATACTCAGCTCTATGGTACGGTCGTCCACCCCTGTAACAGAGCCATTTAATAAATCTCTTTTGCACACGTTCGATGGCGTCAATTTTATTACTGTGAAAGGGATTCCAGATCACACTACAGTATTCTAATTTAGGCCGAATGAGTGACTTAAATAATTTGGATAGAGTTATGTCCGAAAAATAATTTAAACAATTTCTTTTTAAAAATCCCAGGATCCGGAAACTTTCACGACATATTTTTGAAATATGTTCATCGAACGAGAAATTATTAGTGATTGTCACCCCTAGATCCTTAATGGTTGACACTCTACGTAGCGTTTCATTTTTAATACAGTAATTAAACCTGGGTAGGAGGTTACGTTTCAATGAAACTGACAACACTTTACACTTTTCAGTATTCAGTTTCAGTTTCCATGTTTCACACCATTCACTGAGTTGGTGTAGGTCTTGTTGCAACAACTCACAGTCATTTATAGTACTGATGGGCATATACAGTTTAAGATCATCAGCGTACATCAGACACCTAGAATTATGTATTATACGAGGGATATCATTTACAAAAATTATAAAAAGCAGAGGGCCCAATACAGAACCCTGAGGGACACCGGAAGTAACGTTAACAGATTTAGACTTATTATTATTAATTACAACTGATTGGGTTCTATTTGAGAGGTAGCTTTTGAAGAAACGTAAAAGATTACCAGTTATACCAAAGTTTGAAAGTTTAAGAAGCAGTAGGTTGTGATGAACGCTGTCGAAAGCCCTAGAGAAGTCAGTATAGATAACATCAGCACTACCACGGTTATTCATAAAGGTGGATACATCATGAGTGAAGACTGCTAGGTTGGTAGCAGTGGATCGCCTAGGAAGAAAGCCGTGCTGAAGTTCAGTGATGAATGGTGACACGTGAGCGTACACTTCGTCTCGAACAATTGATTCAAAGACTCGCGCGAAAATAGACATTAGTGTTACTGGCCTGTAATTTACTACCTTCTGCCTGGAGCCTTTCTTTAACACTGGGGTGATATGAACTGATTTCCAGTAATCCGGAAACACTCCTTCACTGATGGCTTGGTTGAATAGGATGTAAAGTGGACGAGATAGCTGGTGGCATAAAGATTTAATTATTTCTATAGGAATGGCATCAGGACCGGGAGACTTGCCAGAGGATAGATTATGTAATTTATTCTTGATGCAGTCTTCGGAAATATGGAAGTACGAAATGCTGTCATTACTGGAGGGTGGCAGATCAGGTAATGGTGGCGGTATAGAATTTACAGGAAGGAATAAGGTTTCGAAATAATCAGAAAACAGCTCACAGGCAGAGTTTGCATCAGTACTGGTACGTCCGTCATACTCGAGCGAGACTGGTAATCTGGTGTTCCTAGATCTCTGCTTAATGAAGGACCATAGTCTGTTCGGATTAGTTTTAACACTGGAGTCTATGTCTTCCAGGTAGGCGTCATACTTTCGGCGTTGAATTTCTTTGAATTCGAGTCTCCTGACCACAAATTCAATTCTATGGCATTCCAAAGAAGAGCGTTTCCATTGACGATGAGCCCTATTTTTCGAATGTAGCGCGCTGATTACATCTGCATCAAACCAAGGTGGATAACGGTAGGGATTAACCTTCACACGAGGAACTGCTTCTCGAACTGCGGACATCAAGAGATCATAAAATATCTCACAATTCTCATTAATGTCGTTCCTGATGTCAAGGAGGGACCATGGGCAATAATCCAGTAGAAGTTTCAGGTGGTTCATGTCTGCTTTCTTCCAATTAAAAATTTCCCTGCGAGGTAGTTTTTGAAATAAACTAGCGTCGTGAAAATCAATGTTCCATATTAGAGCACTATGGTCAGATGGAATCCACCCCGGTTTTTCTAACTCTACAGATTGAGAGATTTTAGGAATATTAGTAAACAGAAGATCAAGGTAGTTTTGTCCGCGCGTGAGATGTGGATTCAATTGATGCAGAGAGAATTCCTCAATTGTCTCGCAGAAGATCGAGTTCACTGCACTTTCAGTTAGTTTTAAAGGTATGAGAGAAGGCCCTTCCTGCTGTCCCCATGAGATGTCCGGCATGTTGAAATCCCCACACAATATAACCGTATCCTTGTCCTTCAACTGGGCGTGCACCCTGCTGAGAGAGGTATGTAGCTCCTCCAACTGGTTTAAAGAGGCAGGCGGGGGTAGGTACACACAGCCCACGAACACACTAGACCTTCCTTGGATTTCCAACCAAATAATTTCGCATTCACTTTCAAAGTCCGCTCTTCTCCTAGCACGCAACTGAGACTGCGTAGCAATGACAACACCACCCCCACGCCCAGGCCTGTCTCTTCTGAATATGTCATGAGTCCTAGAAAAGGCGAGTTCTGAGTCAAGAAAACTGTCAAAAAGCCAAGACTCATTTAAGGCTATTATTGACATATTATTAAAATCACTGCTGCTCAAATCTACTTTGTCCAGCTTGTTGGCCACGCTCTGAGTGTTCTGAAAGTATATGGTCATAGAACTGTTCGAACCCGGACCAGGATTAATTTCTACATCACCTGACAGTAGAAGAAGCATGAAGACTGTGGTCACCGTTGATGTTGATGTGACCGTACCTCTCCTAGTGAAAGGGCTGGCTCCTTTTAGCAGCATGGCAGGCGACAATCCAGCAGCAGAGAAACAACAAAAATTAAAACTCCGATTGGAGCACTTCCAGTTTACTGAAGCTTCATAATTCTTTTCACGAATCATGGACACCCTCACATCACTACCACTCACAAAAAAAGAACTAGTTACGTGAAAGAATAACATGAGAAAACAGCACAAAACAGGAGACCGAAACACACGCACTTCACTCACCGACGCCATAGTATGCAGAAGCAGAGCGATGACTACGTAAAGTAACCTTGATATCCATAGACGCCAAGGATGTTTCTATAACGATTTCTGACCACGTTCCCCACGAATTATAATTCTTTCGAATTAATGGAGGAGACAGGGGCAGACCACGGCAATACTTCAAAAGCACGCTACTCCTACTATATAAAGATCGTCTTTCAAGAGAGTTGGGGTTTACTATCATATAGTACGAGCTACCAGAATGTACGGGATTTGGTGTACAGTCCCCAGGTAGGAGAATGGTCCCAGGTTCGAGACCGGGTTGGTGGATTCGTATACTGATTGCCAGTATATTTTGGAGACCAGACTCGGGCTTTTGTTCCGAGTGACGCCTCTCCAAGGTTCTATGCAAGGTGGACGTTCAACATATTTTTTTAGTAGAAGGAGATATTTGATATTTTGTTGTTTCCAGTTGTCAATTTTGTAATTAGAATAATTGATGATGGGATTTAAGTCTGATAATTCCTTGTCATTCTTGATCCCAGATTCGATTACTTTTCGTTCGTTTGACGAACATGTTATTTCATTTGTCTCTTGGATATTTTGCATCCTTCTTTGTCTATGCGTTTAATTCAGTATTAACGTAGCATTTTGAATTTTTCAATGGTTGTGAATATCAACATTTCGGGGAAGACTTGCAGTTTAGCATTCCTCTAGAAGCTATTAACATTCTTGCGCACGTCAAAAGCGTGCATCTGGACTGTCGACTCGTTTATATATTGACACACTTTCCAATCAGCGTTCAGCCTGTTTTCATTCATAAAGGTTGTAGCCGTAGTAACTCTTTTCATATATATAACACATTGACCTTGATTTTATAACGGGGCTGCCTGCCTCCCTTGCAGCCGTCAGAACCGCACTGCTTGTCTGAGCATAGCGAATGCGTAACATCGTCTCAAAGTTGCATGTCTCAAATTGTATCATTCACTCGTAACAAAACCTTCTATAAAACAGTCATCCCTTTCTCAAATACATTCAAACGTTAACATAACACTCCATGCATTCCCTTGCATCATTCATGACTGATGAAGTTTGTCTCATTCACACTTAACATCGTAAAACATTCGTTCCAAAAATATTTACCCTCAAATACAACACATTTTAAAAACATACGGCCAAATAATTATTATCAAATTATGCAATATCAATTATCAATAACTCGTTATATCCCTGAGCCTTAGCTCTAGTTCAAAGTTTATCTTTCTGCACATTTATATGTGATACTCATATGGATATCTCCGTCTCTTTCATGAAGTACTACGCCACCACGTCATATTTAGGTTTGTAGTCGTTATCAGTCTAATGTATTCAATCAACAAAAATCAAACACACGTATTTACTCAGATCCGTGTTTAATAAAAATGTTAATAAAAAGTTTTAGTTAACAGAAGTTGACAACATTTTTCCCACTCTATTTCCACCCATACACTCTTGCCTCCACTTCTAAGTCATAAATTCACACATCGGAGTTCTTAACAACTCGATTCCATTATTATAATGCCATGTTCTTACCAAAAACAGTACTACACTGCAATAACTTCTCTTAATGCGGAAACTGCCTCGCATTTGCACAAACATTTCTCTACGTAGCCTCATATACCTCTGTATACGGTAATGAACTCTCCTCTACTACTTGTTGAACAATTCTATTACACAAAATAATTGTTACCAACACCTCTTCTATAAAACTTGCAATTATAGTAAAGCCATCATTACTTCCGACTTGACGTTTCAGTGTTACCATAGAGTTATCTAGCGCTCAGAAGGAATATCACTTTTGACAATCACAAGCAGTCATTCAATTCGATATATCACGACAAACTGAGTTTCGTTCGTGTGTTGCGATTTAGCGAACGAAACTCTAGCCTAGCACTGAAACGTCAAGTCGGAAGTAATGATGGCTTTACTATACATTATTGGCATTTACTCCAGCGTTGCAACAATCAACCGCTGGCATCCTCAACAGCTACTTCTGTTCCTAAACGTTACCTTCATTCTTAAAGACGACCTTAGACGTATTGTGGATGACCACCATGGGTTTACTCTAAAATGTTACTTGGCTGTCGACTAAACTGTTACATATACATTTAATAGAAATACTATTTTGTTCCACCGTACTTAGCTGGCTTCAAAGTTACACGTCTTGCAATGTTACGTCAACAATATAACGTGACATTACAGATTGTGTATAAATAACCACAAATGTTATTTAAGTGTCCAATAAAATTCAATCGCGACTGGGATAGACTAGCTTTGACTTCCCTAACGTCGGATGAAAGTATCTTCGAAGAAGATATATTTCTAATAAAGTTTAAATTGACGAAAGATCTTAGCTTTCTCTAGTCAAGTAAGGATTGTCAATTCCGTAATGTGTCTCCATTCTATACAAAGAATGTCTATGAGTATATGACTTCCTATCATAATCATGACAAATATTTCTTGTCAGATCGGCGTAAAGTTCATAGTAATTGTGATATTATAACAATATATCACTCGTGGTTTCTTCTGTTCTTGAAGTCTCTTCATTACATATAAGATGCCCAAATTAAACTACTAAAAGGAATTTAATTGGCATTCAAGACAAATTGTCTGAATCCTCTATTCAAAATGAATCGAAAAACATCGAAAGTTAAAGTTACTTATCTTAAATAAAGAAAACTAATTCCTTAAACAAATTAACATCTCAGTTCAGAAAATGAATCGTACAATATATTCGTGAAAATGACGAAAGACGATCACCTCACATGATCATGTAGAATAAAATGTTGTTACATACATGAAGTACAAATATATATCGAAATATGGAGAAAAGGTTGCTCTGAATGTCACTATAAAGCTCTAACTACATAATAACGTACACTTCTACCTTGACAGATGACTTTCGATGATCTGGTTAAGAATTTGGAAAATACTTAGGTGTTTCCTCCTTCCAAGAAACTAAGTTGGACCCCAGTCCACTTCCTCGAACCAACGACCTCGGATAAGGAAGGAATTCCTCTCCTGCAAACACCCATCTCTGTCTGGAATCGAACTGCAACCTCTCGTTCATAGACATTCATTGTTGCCGGGTCCACCCTGGCATTTTGACTTTTCTTATGATGAATCTTCATTCTCCGTCGCTGATAGAGTTTCCATGTCATTATCGAGCAATGTTGTAGGTTCAGCTTCATAGTTACAAATAAAATTTGTAAAGGAAGTACTGGACCACAATCGTTCTTAGAAATATTCATAAAGATGGTCTATGAAATATTTATGTAGCTCGTAGATGTTGAGTTCAAGTTCATGATGTTACGTTAATGCACGAGCTGGAGTTGTACATAACGTTTCATGTATACTTGATTCGTAGACATTCAGAAGTAATCTTGTTAACGAAGCACCATATTGTATCTAATACTCTGTTTCAAACATATCCCTTGCGCATAAAAGTCTTTAGTTCATCATCTCAAACATATCATAAATGTCGAATAACACTTCTTGGTGAATATTAGCAGTCATAGTTATGTTGTAATAATATACTGCTTCAATGTTGAAGTCAATCACACTGTTATTCACATGGACTTCGTATAGTGAACCTGTGTTCGCTGCAGTCTCGTTGAAACTAAAATGTTTTTCAGCTTCTGAGTCCGTCACTGTTCTTTTGCACTACTAAATAGTCAATATTTGCTCAAATCTTCTTTCTGTGTCGTTGAAATTTTATATAATGATAGGAACTATATACTGCATTAATTTACTTTGATATATTCTCAAAGAATACCCAGAAATCGCAATGTTAAGTCTCTCCACAACTTCACTCAAATCGTAAGCGCGGGCGATCTCTACTATCTACCCTGCAATGGCGCTGTCTCCACGAGTGGTTAAATCTCCGCACTCGGCTATTACCTTCGGGAACTCGACTCTCCCGGAATATACATCTACACTCTTCGAAGTCTGTAGGAATAAGAACCCTGTTGCTTGCAGTCCCCTCTCCAAGTCAAAAGTTCTGGCCGCCATTTCTGTTCCCACCAGAAATATAGCGCGCACATGAAGAATGCTTATTACGGCGTATTTCGTCCTTTCGGTGACTTTCAAAGTATCGGTTATAATTTCTCTTAATTTTCTTCTCATTTCCAATGAATAAAATATCTTTCTAGGGGCCTAAATGTAATAATTCTCCATATAATTTAGTTGAAGGTAATCCCGTCTTCAATAAAACCTATTCTTATTGGCTTATGTCCAATGATATATTTTATAACAATAATTAATCGTAATTCGCAGCTAATTCACTGTTGCTAGGTCCTTTTCAACTTTCGAGAACATCCTATTGCGCAACACGTCACGTGATGGGATCTCCCTCCTTGCTCGACACACTAACAAGACTCGTTTGTGTCGAGATTCAGGATTCATATTGCCATGTTAAATTATATCATGGGCTACAAAAATAATCTCATTTTAGTCCCAAATAATTCATTTTTCGGGGGCATTCACCCCTCCATCTCAGGTTAAAAACAGTTCCTAAATTGTTTTAATCATTCCGAATCAGGACCTTAGATATGTCACTGAACTCGAATAATCAATTATTTTTCAGCCTACTTTCTTAAAATATTTCATTTATCATTACTTGGTGCAGTGGTGAAGTATTTCCTGTCTCCCCTACTTCCGTTTAGAAAATGAGGTTTTATTTTGTCCTTGAGTGTCACTTTCATAGTTTCCCTGCTGACTAGTACTCGGCTTGGAATCCGCACTCAAGTTCTTTTCACCTCCATTCCCATTTTCTTTCTCTCTCAAATACTTCAGATAGTCTTTTCCTTCCTTGTGACGTTCCCCATATTTCTACTTTGTAAAGACGTCATCTTGGTAGTTTTTATATCTGTTATACCCTTGGTTATTCCGATTATTCCTATTATAATAGTTGTTGTTGTTGTACCGGTAATTATTATTATTGTGGTAATAACCATTCCTACGGTTATCGTTATTATTATTCCGGCCTTACTGTTGTTGATAAGGACGACCTCCACGGAATCTCCTATGTCTGGGTTCCGGTCTCCTATCTCTAAGATAGGTGTTACGCTCAGGACCTATATTTCCTTTTCTTGTGCCTTTGGGCTTTCCGTCTGCTGTGTTAGGTCTATATACACAGTGTTTTTGTCTTTATACTTTTGTCTGTGATTTCTGAACAATACATTTGGCATTGGGCTCGTATAATCCAATTTTCTGAGCAGTTCATCCATGCTAGCCAAATCACATACTCCTGATGAGATAATTAGACGTCTGACCTCTACTGGAAGCATCCTAGCTATCGCATCGATTAATTGAGCCGTCGACAAAGGTGGCTGAAGAAACTTAAGTCTGGCGAGCTGGGTCGTAAAGAAATCGGCATAGCGTGTCGGTAAAGTACCCAAATATTTTCTTGAGTACGCTTCTGCGCGTAAACTGTTCTTCGCCTCGATTGTCCGAAAACGTTTTATTAGGGCTTCTGCGAACTCCTCAAAGTCCCCGAATGTATACCTGAAAGCGCAAAACCATTCAAGGGTCCCATCGGACAAATAGCGTTTTACTATCTTTATCTCTCTCCCTCGAGGAATGTGAGCTTCAATAAAGTAATCCCTGAGATTACGTATATACTCAATTGGTGTGAAACAATCTTGATTACTGATACGAGGTTTATCTTCAAAATTACGGATCGCCGTCACGTTTCTAGGTTGGGAATCTTGAAAACTAGACCGATAATCTCTTTCGTCTTGTTCGGGCTCTTTACTTCTTTCTTCTGATCCTTCTGTAAATCTGAATACTCTTTCTCCTGGTCTGACTTCTCTTTCTTCTATTTCTATACTATTTTTTTCCTAGTTTAACTTCCATATTCATCTAGATCTGTCTTCTCTTTCTATTCTATCTCTGTGAAAATATTCTTCAATTGCTGTCCTACTCCTTTCTTCAAATCTTCTTTATAAGTTTCAAGACTGGCAACATCTCCTAAGTTCAGACTTTGCAACTTTCTACTAATATATTCCTCTATTTCGGTAGACTTTCCCTCATTTATTGCATTCACGTCAGTGACAATCTTATCTATACGCTCTTCTATGGTTTGAGTCCTATTCTCTAAAGAATCCTTTAAAGATTGATTATCCTGACTCGATTGATTTCTATCGTCCACTTGTTTCTGTAAAAGCTGATCAATAGGGTTTCCTAGGTCAGTTCTTACACTAGTTACATCACGATTAATCTGAAGCTGAGTACTAGCTAATTTCTTTTCAATATTGTCTTGTAATTGTTTTACATGTTCGCTACTGGACTTATTCCATTCGTTCTTCCACACAACTACATTCGCCTTTAACATTTCGGCAATGTCTATTTCTATATCCTCCTTAAGGATTTTGTTAAGATCTATTACCTGATTGCGTAACCGGGTGAGTTAGCCGTGGTCGTTACGGCATGACTGCTGGCAGTCGCTCACATCCGGGAGGCGAGGAGGTTCGAATCCCCCCGCCGGCAACCTTGAAGATGGTCTTCTGTGGTTTTCCATCTTCCTTCCAGGCAAATGCCGGGGTTGGTCCCTAACTATAGGCCACAGCCGCTACCTTCCAAATCCTTGTCCTTACAATCCACCTTCCCTCCCCCAACGGTACTTGTAGCTCACCCATTGGGTGTCCGTCTCGAAGCAGCTACAAAATCTGGCATGCCGAACATGTCCTAGGACACTCTCGGCACTAAAAGCCATACGTTAAAAAAACCTGATTGCGTAAAGTGTCTACATTAGTCTTTAATTCGGCTAAAGAAACAGTTGTCTTTAAAGCATCATCCATAAATAGTGTTCTTTAAACACCTATGTCCCCCGTATATTGTGTTTTTGACTCTTCTACCTCTCTCCTGATTTCATTTACGTCCCCTTGGACCTTAGTAACATCTACAAACATAGTATTAACTTCCGTCTGCATTTTATTGATATCAGTTTGTACACTATTGATATCAGTTTGCACATTATTAACATCGACCTGCATAGAAATAACATCTCCCTGAACCTTGGAAACATCGGATCGAACATTTAATACATCGGTCTGAACATTTAATACATCGGTCTAAACACTATCGACCTTAGTCTGGACATTTGACACATCAGTCCGGACATTACCAACATCAGTCTGGACACTATCGACCTTATTCTGGGCATTTCCAACATCTTACTTATATCATCCTGGATTTCTCTGGAACTGGCCTGTAAACGCGATACATTTGCATTTACACCAGAGGCACTAGTTTGTAAACCATCTAGGGAAGTCTGAACTCCCAGTATATCCTCCCGAAAACTCTCTTTTACACTGTCAGTTACTTTCCCTGTAATAGATTCAACTACATTCTCAACGACCTTGACCACTACTGTGTCAAGATCCTCCTTACGCTCTCTCTTATGTTGATCCAAGTCTCGCTTCGCCACCTGAAATTTACATTGCATATCATGCATGTTCACTTTCAAATTCTCTTTTATCTCACCTTGGACACCCTTCAAACTATCCTTCATCCCACCTTGGACACCCTTCGATTCCTCCTTCAAACTCTCCTTCATCCCACCTTGGACACCCTTCATCTCGTCCATCAGCCTCCTGACATCCTTGACTGCCATCGTTGCCATAACAACCATTTAAATTCACAACTGCTATAGGGATATGTTCAAAAACAGAGCCAGATAACAACATTCGAGCAACAATTTCAACCATGTATTTGGGCATCTTAATGTCTATCTATAACTTAATATTACCTTAATATTAACTTAACAGACACCCTATTGTTAATAAACTTACTCATATCGTTCGTTCACTTGTGACCTACTTTAAATATACTACCATAAAGAAACTTTACATTTACTCTCGTTAAAACAAGTTAGCTTCACTTTAAACATGAAAAACATCGGCCATGAACCGGTCAAAAATAATGAAATAAGATCTAGATCATAGGTCATTTTCGAAAAATTCCACCTATTATTCCTTTCTCAGGTTTTCCATCAGATCTGATCTTTGTTCGAGTGCAACATTACTAAAAACAATTCAAAACACCTATGTTATCGCACTCACATCCACCACAAATGGGCTGGTTAGTAGGTTAGTAGCGATGCTTCTAGACCCCCCCCCCCCACCACTACTCCCAATGCGAGCCGATATCTCCCGAACCCATAGTCGGAGATTCACGAATGAGGTGTCGTTGGGCTCGAGCTGACGGAAGCTTTGCTATGGACAACTCATTATATGTTTTAAAAAAATTGGAACCTAGATTTTTGGGTAAAACGTGTTTTTTGTGATTTTTGCTGATATCTCACGAACCAATAAGGCTAGAACGATGTGCTTGGATGCATTTTTTCGTCGCATTGCCCTCTTGACGATGACGCCTGTATCGAGTAGGAGGAAATCCCATTATGGGGTGAGTTTAGACTTTTTGTTATATCTCGCGAACCAATGAGTCTAGGGACATGTACGAGGACTCGTAGGACTCTGGGTAACGCCCCCCTTTTGAATGTGGTAGTTATTGTTTTGCAAAAATATAATTCACAAAGGGCCTAACGCCATACATGTTAAAAAAATGGTTTACCTGTTTCTTAATTTTAAATGAAGCGTGGTTGCCAAGACAGACGGTGACACTGGCATGTGTGTCAACGAGCCTGTCGCCAGCTATGGTGGAGGTATCCCAATAGAACAATGGATTTTTGGCAGGATGGTGGGGCGGTTTACGACGGTTCGTTTTCCGATATTTGTTATGGCGGACAAATGAACGCTAATATTCCAAAAAAATACGTGAAGAGTGCTAGGATTTTTTACCCTAAAGGCTGATAGAGTTTCCATGTCATTATCGAGCAATGTTGTAGGTTCAGCTTCATAGTTACAAATAAAATTTGTAAAGGAAGTACTGGACCACAATCGTTGTTAGAAATATGTATGTAGCTCGTAGATGTTGAGTTCAAGTCCATGAAGTTGCGTTAATGCACGAGATGGAGTTGTACATAACGTTTCATGTATACTTGATCCGTAGACATTCAGAAGTGCTCTTGTTAACGATGCTCTATATTGTATGTAGTTTATTCGTGTGCAATTTGGTCTGTCTTTGCGCAATCTTGCTTAGTTGATATGCACCCTTTATACAGGGCGCCCTGGAATGTTCTCCGCAGTGGCTACGTGCAGCTGCGTGGGGTTGCGTCATCAGTTAGATGGCAGCAATATGTCCTTGAAAGGGGGACTCCCGCCGGTGTGGGCTGTAGGCTGTCAAATCGTCAGTGTGTATTGCGATACGCGACCGTGTATGTCTTCAGTGTGGATTGCAGTAAGCGAGCGTTCAGATAGATTATTGGAAGAGTGCAACTGTACGTATACAGGCAATGTTTACTACTGGAGAGAGAGTTTTTTTGGTGGAATACTCTTTTCGCAAAGGCGTTCGGTTTACAAGAAATGTAAAATTAAGATTTCAGACGAGGTTTCCTAATTTAAAGTGTCCAAACCGTGATAGCGTTCGGGATTTGATAAGTAAATTTCGTGTGACTGGCTCAGTTCACGATGTACCAGGAACAGGCAGGCCTACGCTTTTAACAGACGAAAAACTTGATGAAATCTCCGATATAATGCTGCGTAGTCCAAGTAAATCAACACGAAATCTGAGGTATATAAAACTCATCCAAAAACTATTGAGGAACTTAAAGAGAATATCATTAATTATATGCAGTCCATTCCGTAAGAAACTTTAGTGAAAGTCTTCGAAAATACGTTTAGACGCGTTGATGTCTGTCTTCGAACACAAGGACAAAACTTCCAGCATCTCTGATGAATGGCTGTGGTGAGTAAAAAGTTTACTGTTTGTTTGTTATGGTGCAAGCGGCAGCCGTGCTGCCAACGTAACTGCTGTAGCTAGCTCTCGCAGACGCATGTAGGCGCTGCGGGGAACATTCCCGGGCTTAATGAACTTCCTCCAACTTTCGGTACGATCTGGGGAGTTTTTAGCCGGGCATTTTCAGATTCTACAATCCAGTGGTCATCGTGGGATTCAACAGGTATTGGTAAGTTATAAGCGGGCACAGTACCATCTCGGCATTTGCCTGGAGTAGAACGGGGAAAGTAAGAAAAACCATTTCGTAACTGAGGTGGGAATCGAATCCGCCAACAAAAAGGGTAATTATTTCCTGGAATAGAAATGCGTTTATGACGTGAAGTGTGAAGATCGACCGAGAAGTGGAAGAAAGAAGACGTACCAGTAGATATAATCAGAAAATAAAATTGAATCGGCTGGAGCTGAAAAGTATTAATTCAGTTTTCACTACGTTTCAGGAGGCAGAACTTAACAAATACACTATATTAGTCATCTATATTGTGAAACAACTATTCAGGTTATATTTGTGTTAGCGGAATATCAATTTTAATTTAATAAACATTTCCTTTTTCAAAGTAATTTCGGAAACGTGACTTAATGCCATTCAAGTCCGTGGTAATTTAGTGTGGCATAAAGCCAACCAGAATGAATATTTCACATGATATTTTATTTTAAAATGGCTTTGTAACATAAAAATCACCTAAACCTGTAAAAATGTAATTTACAATAGCACTGTAACACGCGGGAATCTTGCAGTGCGGCCAACATAAAATACGGAATACGGCGCTGAAAGACAGCAAGTCATTCATTAATGCTTTTCTCGTCTGATCGCACTACATGTAACAGTCGTATCTGGCTTAAACAGAAGTAGGTTGGTTGGTTCTTAAGTTTAGGGGCTGTGACAACGCGGTCATGTAACCCCGTGTACTTTGGGTGTGTGTATAATCTGTCTGATAACCGGTGTTAATTGTGATGACTGTATTAGTGTGTGTTATCTGGTTTTTTAATTTAAGTACAGACTGCAACTTAGAATTTTTCAAATAGTTCCTAATTTTGCCACCAAGCGCCACCGTCAACGACTACTAGGCCAAGTTCAGAACTTAGCTACTACACGCCACCGCAGTCAGCCCTTGGCAACGAACGTAGAAACCTAAGAGCGTTGTTTACATTCTTAACCTATCCAATTTAGTTTCACACAGGTGTAATTAGTGGAAGGTTCTTTAACATGCCATAAACCTATGACATGGGGCCGCCGCGGCTTTACTTCCCCTCCGAAGGAAGGCATAGTTAAACAGAAGGCTGACTTAATTCTTTCTTATGCCGTTCCAAGGCCCTTGGGCCAATACTTTAAAATGATGATGATAATTGTTGTTTTAAGGGGCCTAACATCTAGGTTATCGGCCCCTAAATACCTCAGAATACTAAACAAAGAATGATAGCCGCTACACCACGAAGTGCCCAGTGACATTAATGTATAAATGTATAAATCCGTCCCTCCTTCTACGGGTTGAACGAATTAATACAATATTTTACATACCGGTATGGTAGAACCGATACAGTTGGTAAAATGAAGAAGGCACCTACTGTATTTTCTGAATGAAAAAGAATTCTTTCTGGGTAAATTCCACCACAGTGGCGTCTGATAAGAGCCTCATCATTCAAAAAATATATTATACCCATAACAATCACCATTAGCCTAATATTATTGTTACGGCTGTGAGTTTGTTTCATAGCTCACCGCATGAGTCACAACTGCCCCCGGGCTGGGCTGTGCTCAGCCTCAGTGTATTGCGTGCGCCTTACGCAACAGGACTACTAGGACAAAGGGATGGTCCAGTATATACGTGACCCAGCCAGTGATGGAAACCTCGAGATGCCGTGAACATTGGATGGGTCTAGAAGCATTTATTGAGTCACCGGCCTGCTATATAAGAGCGACCTGTCAAGCAGTGTGTGTGTGTGTGTTTCGAGCTAGTGCGAGCACTTACCTTGAGCGACAGTTGTTGGCGACGTGACTTGCGAAACCCCTAGTGGAGCTGATTCTCTTGACAGCGAGGGAGAGAGAAGCATACAGGGGACTGCCCGTGTTTTGAGCGAGTGTGATTTCACTGAGCGACAGAGGTATTGTGGCGAAGTGCCGTGCGAGCTACGAAATCCAGTGACATTGTTTCCCAGCTTGCGGACAGCGAAGCAGCGTGTAGCAGGTTATCGTAAGTAACTGTAGTTTGTGTACATAAGGAAGAGGTGCAGGTATTCCTAGGCGGACACGGGTCTCATTAGTGGAGGATTAGCTGCATGACTAAGTGAAAGGGGCAAGAGCGCTCCATAAGGAAGAGACTTGAGGAAACTGGAGTAAGGTTCTAATTGCTTGTATTTGCTGTTGAGTGGTGTATCTTTCTGGCGGCAATAAAGTTAATTATTTCTTTAAAGGAACAATCTGTGTTATGCTTCGACCCACCGTAATCCAGTTAACAAAAGTGCCACTAGAGGGGTGGCACATAACAACTGGTGTCAGAAGCCGGATTACGAACTCAAACACAAGCACAACACCTGACGGTCCTGGTTTCAAAACCCGAGCAGGTCATTTTTTTTTAATTTTCCTGTGAGTGCATGTCCTTTACAAGACAAACATCTAAAATGGAAGCGCAATTTGCAGCTTTGCTAGAAAAGTTAAGTGGCATGGAAGCCAAGATGGAAGACGGCCAGAAGAAGTTAGCCAGAAGACGATGGAAGACCGTCAAAATAAGCTAGCGGAGGACCTGAAGAGGATAGAGGATGGCCAGAAGAGGATGGAAGACGGTCAGAATAAGTTGACACTGGACCTGAAGAAATTAGAACTGGGTCTGCGGGAGGAAGTCACGGCAGTGGAAAAGAAGTTCGACGCCTTACAAGTGGAAGTTGCCGAGCTGCGCCAACGCCCGCTGATGGGGGTGGCGGGGAAATTCAACGCCTTACGAAAGGAAGTTGCCGAGCTGCGCCAACGCGCACTGACGGGGGTGGAAGAGAAATTCAACGCTCTACAAAAGGAAATTGCTAAGATGAGCCAACGCCCGCCGACGGGGATGGAAGCGAGATTCAACGCTCTACAAGAGGAAGTTGCCGAGCTGCACCAACGACCGCCCACCGTTACACCGGGAATATCAGGAACGGGACATAGCAGAGTGACGCCCCCAACCTTCGACGGAAAGGTCCCTTGGAGCACCTACTTACGTCAGTTCGAAGCGGCCTGTTCCATAAACAACTGGAACAGCACGGAAAAGGCTACAGCTCTCATTGTAGCGCTGAGAGGGGACGCCCTTAACGTCCTTCAGGCCATCCCAGGACTACGCTTCACTAATCGCCCATATGGAGTCCCGATGGAGATAGCCATCTTCAGCAGGCCTACCAGATGCAGCTCCAGACCCGGGTACAAAATAACGCGGAAACCCTGCAGGAGTTCGAGATGGACATCGCACGCCTCGTAAGGCTCGCCTATCCAACAGCGCCGGCCGACTTTCTGGAACAGATTGCGACGCAGACCATCACCGACGGGCTACGGGACTCGGACACTCAACAGGCGCTGCGACTCGCGCGCAATAAGACCCTGGCAGATGCGCTGAGCCACGCACTTGAGTTCGAGACGGCAAAGCAGGTATCTAGAATGCGCGCGCGGGTGCGTCAGGTGGAGGTCGACGAACCTGCCAAAGCCGACAAGACCAAGCGGCCGATGAACTGATAGAGGCGCTAGACCAGTTCTTCAAGAGTCGCAGTACCACCAACAAAAACGTAGCCGAAGGACATCCGGAGAGACAGCCCGGAAGAGGACTACCGACCTGCTGGACCTGTCGTAAGAGAGGCCACCTGAGCAAGGACTGCGGTGATCGCCGCCGCCAAGGGTTTCCGTCGGGACAGTCAGTCGTAGGGAAACCGCGCGGCCCAGCAAAGCAAGTATCAGCCAGCCTTGTGGGGCAAAGGTTGGCTTGTGACAGTCGTCAAGCCCCGGCAGTCCAAGTTCGTGTGACGCAGTTACGGAGGGATAATAGCAGCCTGATGGTCGACGGAGTCGTCAACGGAGAGAGCTGATCCATGCTAATCGACACGGGAGCATCGAGGACCATCGTCAGTCCCACCGTGATCCCGAAGTGGAGAGTGCAACCCACACAAAGGAACCTCCAGCTAATAACCGCGACCGGAGAGACCGCACCGGTACATGGCGAAGCATCACTGGAGTCCGTCATTGGTCGACCGGCGATAAAGTATCCAGTGCTTGTGGCTGACGTATCAAATGAAGTGATCATCGGACTGGACTTCCTGGACCAGAACAACATCATCTTGGATATGAGTACCAACACTCTGCACTTCGGAGGTGAGGAACTTGCTTTGCAACCAGCACACGAGGCCGTCGCCGCACGACGAGTAAGGCTGAGAGGGGACGTCATCGTTCCCGCCAGGACGGAAGTCACCGCTGCCGTAATTGTCGACGGAACAGCTGAGGGAGTGGCGGCTGTCATCGAGCCAAAATATGAGGACATCCAGACAAAAGGACTGCTAATTGTCAAGACTCTCATCAACACGACGTCTCGGCCGTACGTCCGCCTGTCCAACCTGAACGACTACGACATTACGGTTCACCGGGACACCAACCTAGGAGTCTGCGAGCCCGTTACCTGGATTGCCCGCATCACAGATACGACGGTCGGACTCCTGCGGACGGACAACCGAAGAAGACGCTCACTGCCAGAAGAACTACAGAAGCTGTACCAAGGATCCCAGGACCATTTAGACGAGGAACAATCACGCCAACTTCAGGACCTGCTACGCGAATTCCAGGACGTCTTCTCCGTGAGGAGCAAAGACTTCGGCAGGACAAGCTTGGTCCAGCACAGAATCGACGTTGGGGACAGCGCACCGATTAGGGCCCCATTCCGACGTGTCCCGCTCGCCAAGCAAGCCGAAGTCAACTGGATGGTAGAAGAGATGAAGGAGCAAGGGGTGATCGAGCCATCACATAGTCCTTGGAGTTCTCCGGTCGGCTAGTGAAGAAGAAGGACGGTTCCACCAGGTTCTGCGTGGACTACAGGCGGGTGAACGACGTCACGAAGAAGGACAGCTACCCTCTACCCCGGATCGACGACACGCTGGACATCATATCAGGATCAAGATGGTTCTCCACCTTGGATTTGAAGAGTGGCTACTGGCAGGTGGACGTCCACCCTAAGGACCGCGAGAAAACGGCGTTCTCTGTGGGCAGCGGGCTCTGGCAGTTCACCGTCATGCTATTCGGTCTGTGCAACGAGGAGCACTACAGCAACCTGAAGGAGATCTTGATGAAGCTACGGGCTGCCCAGCTGAAGTTAATCCCCAAGAAGTGTCAGCTCTTCCAGAAGCAGGTCCAGTACCTTGGGCATATCGTCTCCGAGGAAGGGGTGCGCACCGACCCAGAAAAGACCGCAGCTGTGAGGGAGTGGCCAGTTCCGAAGGACAAGTGCCAACTACGAAGCTTCCTGGGACTCTGCACTTATTACCGTCGCTTCGTGAGAGGATTCGCCGACATCGCCAAACCACTGCATCGACTGACTGAGAAGGACCAACTCTTCACGTGGATAGCAGAATGCCACAGTGCCTTCGAACAACTCAAACAGGCTCTGTGCACCGCACCTATTCTGGCCTACCCCAGACCTGGAACAAGGTTCATCGTCGATACCGATGCCAGCGACTTTGGTATAGGGGGAATCCTGTCGAAAATACTGGACGGCGAGGAGAGAGTAGTGGCCTACTTCAGCAAAGCCTTGTCAAAGCCAGAGAGGAACTACTGCGTCACCAGGAAGGAACTGCTCACCATCGTGAAGACCATTGAACACTTCCACAAGTACCTGTACGGGCAAGAATTTCTCATCAGGACCGACCATGCATCCCTGCGGTGGCTCCTCAACTTCAAGCAGCCTGAGGGTCAACTCGCGCGGTGGTTAGAGAGGCTTCAACAGTACAACTTTGAGATCAAGCACAGGAAAGGCCAACTGCATTCTAATGCCGACGCCCTGTCACGAAGACCGTGCCCCGAAGACTGCACCTTCTGTACTAGGAGGGAGGAGAACACCGGGATACAGTGCCGACGGACTACTGTGGAACTTCAAGCGAGCTGGAGCCGCGAATCTTTCACGCGGGCACAAGCAGAAGATGATGACCTGGGACTGATAGCCGAATGGAAGAGGGCCTGTGTCCCCAGACCCGGGTGGAATATTGTGAGTGACTGCAGCCCAAAGTTTAAGTTCTACTGGGCGCAGTGGGACTCGCTGATTGTAAGGGATAGCCTCATCTGCCGTGCCTGGGAGAGCACCGACGGGAAGACATCTCGGGAACAAGTCGTCGTTCCAAAGGCTATGACGGAGGAAGTCCTGAAGGAAGTCCATGGAGGATCATCTGGTGGACACCTAGGGATAAAGAAGACCCTGGAGAAGCTGAGAGAGCGATTCTACTGGATCGGATGCCGAACTGACGTGGAGAACCACTGCGCGAGGTGCCACGATTGTGCAGCCAGCAAGGGCCCAGGACGAAGACGACGGGGTCCACTGAAGACCTACAACGTGGGCAGCCCCATGGAGAGAGTGGCCATCGATGTTGCTGGGCCATTCCCGTTAAGCGAGGCAGGGAACTGCTACATATTGGTCGTCAGCGACTACTTCACCAAATGGCCGGAGGCGTATGCGCTCCCTAACCCAAAAGCCGCGACGATCGCAGAGACCCTGGTGAAGGAATTCGTTAGCCGGAACGGAGTACCCCTGGAGCTGCACTCCGTCCAAGGGAGGAACTTCGAGTCGCAGGTGTTCCAGAACCTATGCCAGCATGGGGTGGGTTAAGCAAACGTATGGAAAAGCCTACTTACATGGGTAGGAGCGATCATCCTTTCAAAGTTAAGGGCCGACCTCAGCGACAAATTATGGTAAATATTCTTTCGTAAACCGTGCCATTGATAATTGGAACTCTCTACCTGCCGCAGTCTTAGAGCCTTTTCCCAAACATATAGGTGTGTTTAAGAAAAGACTGACTATTTGCGTAAATACTCCAGTTTAATTGTTAGTGAATTGTTATGTACAATTATTTATTTGTTATGTATATCTAATTTGCCACCGGGGGACACACCGCCAATTGCAAATAAACGAATGAATGACTGAATGAATGAGCTTCTGGGAATCCAGAAGACAAGGACAACGCCGCTACACCCTCAGTCCGACGGGATGGTAGAGCGATTCAATCGCACCATCGAGAACCATCTCCGAATCGTCGTCAGCGAGCACCAGATGGATTGGGACAAACATCTTCCACTGTTTCTCCTGGCCTACCGCGCCGCCGTGCATGAAGCCACCGGGTGCACACCAGCCCGGGCCAGGTTTGGGAAGGAACTCCGTCTACCTGTCGATCTTGCCTTCGGCCGACCTGGGAATGATCCGGTCCCGGTAAGCCAGTATTGTCAAGAACTGGTCGACCAACTGGAGGACGTGCACGCGTTCGCGAGGAGGAGACTGCGGATCGAGACCGACCGAATGAAGACCCGATACGATCAACAGACGGATGCCGGCGGATTCCACGAGGACGACCTGGTCGGGCTCTTCAACCCATTACGGAAGAAAGGCCTGTCACCCAAACTGCAGAAGTCCTGGGAGGGCCCGTACCGAGTCGTGAAACAGATCAACGATGTCTACAGGATCCAGTGGAGCCCGAGGGCGAAGATGAAGATCGTGCAT
This sequence comes from Meconema thalassinum, assembly GCA_946902985.2. Lineage (NCBI taxonomy): Eukaryota > Metazoa > Arthropoda > Insecta > Orthoptera > Tettigoniidae > Meconema > Meconema thalassinum. The sequence continues at coordinate 184,192,548 of OX336395.1, forward strand.
CGAGATCGCCTGGCAGCCTACGGAGGGACACATACCGACCAATGATTGATCGGGACGATCAGCCTTTTAGGAAGGGGGTGGTGTTACGGCTGTGAGTTTGTTTCATCGCTCGCCGCATGAGTCACAACTGCCCCCGGGCTGGGCTGTGCTCTGCCTCCGTGTATTGCGTGCGCCTTACGCAACAGGACTACTAGGACGAAGGGATGGTCCAGAATATTCGTGACCCAGCCAGTGATGTAAACCTCAAGAAGCCGTGAACCCTGGATGGGTCTAGAAGCATTTATTGTGTCACCAGCCTGCTATATAAGAGCGACCTGTCAAGCAGTGTGTGTGTGTTTTTCGAGCTAGTGCGAGCGCTTACCTTGAGCGACAGTTGTTGGCGACGTGACTTGTGAAACCCCTAGTGAAGCTGATTCTCTTGACAGGGAGGGAGTGAGAAGCCTGTGTTTTGAGCGAGTGTGATTTCACTGAGCGACAGAGGTATTGTGGCGAAGTGCCGTGCAAGTTACGAAATCCATTGACATTGTTTCCCAGCTTGTGGACAGCGAAGCAGCGTGCAGCAGGTTATCGTAAGTAACTGTAGTTTGTGTACATAAGGAAGAGGTGCAGGTATTCCTAGGAGGACACGGGTCTCATTAGTGGAGGATTAGCTGCATTACTAATTGAAAGGGGCAAGAGCGCTCCATAAGGAAGAGACTTGAGGAAACAGGAGTAAGGTTCTAATTACTTGTATTTGCTGTTGAGTGGTGTATCTTTCTGGCCACATTAAAGTTAATTATTTATTTACAGGAACAATCTGTGTTGTGCTTCGACCCACCGCAATCCAGTTAACAAAAGTGCCACTAGGGGAGTGGCACGAAACATTATCATATGACCAAGCACATTTGTTGTCTCTTTCAGAAGCTGCTAAGTCTGGCACAGACCCAGGATCCGCCCCTCCAGCAGCCAAAGATACCGGTGAGTTACACAGAACAATATTATTGCATAAGTCAGTAGGGGAGTAGTGGTGCTTCTAACCCCCCCACTACTCCCAATGCGAGCCGATAACTCCCGAACCCGTGGTCGTAGATTCACGAATGAAGTGTTGTTGGACTCGGGCTGACGGGGGCTTTGCTATGGACCACTCGTTATATTTTTGATTTTTTTTTGTAAATTTTTGATTTCGAAAGTAGGTGATAGTTTGAAAACCAAACATGATAGAATGTTGTGCCACGGCTCAAACGAACGGTCACTATGTCCTTTATTTTTTATAATAAAACTTTTCTGTTTTATTACATTTTTTTGAAAAAAGTGTAATTTTGAAATTCCTATATTTTGGAAACTAGGAAGTTTACAAAAACGTTTGTTTGACATAAATGAAAGGTCCCTACCCCCTCTACCCCCAAAATAAATTTCAAGGCTCTAGGACAAAAACTTGACAGAAGTGCTAGGTCAGGGGTTCTGCTACACTTAGGAAGTTGTTAACCCCTGCGACTTCGGAATGGAAGGAGTCATGCTAGGAGGGCGTGCTAGGATTCGTTTTTTTCGCCTCGTTGCGCTCTTTACGGGAATGTTGGTGTCGAAAAGGTGAAAATCTGGGAACATGTTTTTTTGGGGGTAAAAACGTGATTTTAGACTTTTTGTTATATCTCGCGAACCAATTATGCTAGAGGCATGTACGAGGGGTCCAAGGATTCGGGGTGACGTCCTCTTTGCTATGGACCACTCATAACATTAAAAAAATTGGAAACTCGATTTTGAGGTAAAGAAGTGTTTTTTGTGATTTTTGCTGATTTCTCACGAACCAATAAGCCTAGAAACTTGTACGAGGTGCCATTTTTTTCACCGCGTTGTCCTCTTGCCAAGGATGTTCGTGTTGAGCAGGATTGAATAACCATTTTGAGGTAAAACCGTGATTTTATACGTTTTGCTCTATCTCGCAAACCAATAACGCTAGATACGTGTACGAGGTGTCCTAGGACTCGGGCTAACGCCCCTTTCGAATGTGGCAGATATTATTTCCAAAAAATAATTCACAAAGGGCCTAACGCCATATATGTTGAAAAAACTTTTTTTTCTTTACCGGTACCTGTTTATAATGTTCATGAGCGTGGTGGTTGAGAGAGACGATACTGCTGGGTGTGTGTGTTTCAACGAACCTGTCGCTTACCACGGTGGCTGTGCTCAATAGAACAATCGATATTTCGGCGGGTCGGTTTATGACAGAGCGAGGGTTCGTTTTTCTGATATTTTACCCCCGAAGAGAGTCTTCAACGTGTAAACGGTGATGAGAACTTGGTTCTATGTTGGCCGAAGCGAGTACAGAAAACAAACTTACTGGAGAGGGGGACAGACTAGCAGGAGGTGAATGTCATTTGAGCTTATTGGAATGTGCTGATCTGACTTGACAACAGGTGCAATGGAAAATGACAAAGACGCTTGAATGTTAAATAATCTGACAATCGTGGTGGCAGGGAAGAGCGAAAGGCATGTGAACACGTGTGAAACCACATGTACGCTAAACACGTTACATCCTGTCTTGCTTCGTACGTGACAAAATGCAAGTTCATGTGAAATTTGACCTGGCACAGGTGTTATCCTTGGGCGTTAGCTGTCCACGTGCACAATAACAGAATGTTCAAAGCGTGGGAAAAAATGATTATACATGCAACGTAACATATATAAAGACATGTCGTTATCATTTCCACTCTCACTTAGGTGACTACCTTTGAGCACACTGCGTTGCGTGAAACACTTGGTCTTGTTTAACAGTTTTGGTGTTGGTTGAAAATATTTAACCTTGTTGTGGGGTAGGTATTTATTTATATATTTATTCATTTATATATTTATTGATTTATATATATTTACAAGCAATTATTTATTGATTAGGTAATTAATGATTTTATTTATTTATTTATTTATTTATTTATTTATTTGTTTGCAATAACCGGTATACCTTACATGTCTGAGAGAGAAGAAACCATTGCACTTTTGAGCCCACTAGAAGGAAACAGCAACAAGCCACTGCAAGTGAAGGTGATTTTTTTTAAATAACTTGTTTAATTTTTTTGTTTCATATTTTATTTTATGAAATGCATGTATTAACCTAAATTTAGGTATTTATAGCGGTTTATCTTATTTATTTTTAGAAACTTGGAAAGAAAAGCCTTACCGCCGTAGCAGATGCTGAAAACCCGGGACGCAGTAGAGCGAAACCATTGTTTCCAGGCAGTGAACTATTTAAAACTCAGGTAAGCCTAACTTAAAATGCTATTGCATTTTACCACAACTGAAAAAAATCTGGAACTGTTATTCGGCGTTGTTCAAAACAACGTTCCAAACATTGTCATGGTGACCTAAAAAGTAAAAATAGAGAGGTTTTAAGTGTCAGTGATCATCAATGTAGTGTACTGCATGAAACACAGTTGCCGTCGACAAGAAATCAAGAAAACCATATTGCTACTCAAAATAGTGCATTGTTTAATGAGCAACGTTTAACCCCTGTTCTAAAAGTTATTTTTAATCCATCTTCCATGTCGCAAGAGCCATCAACATCACAAACTATGCAAGAGGTAGTGTGGTTGTTGTCGTTTTAAACAGTGGAACAACTAGGTCATCTGCTCTTGATATGCAAGAGGATCAAAATGACTAAATAGTAATAACAATAAGGTTTTTATGCCTATACAACCATTGTGGCTTCCCCAGTTTTCGAAAACAACAGTGAATGGACATTGCTATAAAAAATCTACAACAAGCCTTGTGTTTAAAACTATAACAGACTATTGTAAAGAGAGAAAGGCTTGTATTCAGTGTGCATCTATTGACATAATCATGTATACTCTGCAATGTTAAATATACTAACTTTGTATAAAATAAAACAGCATTGTAACATCATTTTGCATTTATTTACAAACTTTATATACGGTACATGTTTTTGGTTTCATGATAATATTTTTAAGACAATACTAAACACTAAAACATTATTATTCTCTACACATGTTTTTCTTTTAGTCCATTGTCATGACTTATATCTTCCATTATTATTATTTGACATTTGTTTTTATTTATTTAATTAAAACGAACCATGCACCTATTGTTTTTAAAACCTTCATAAATTAAGTGTACAGGTTGCACAGCATTATTGACTTCATCAAAAACACTTTCCGACATATCATTAAACCGTATAGGCAGAAATGTCTCAAAGTTTTCACACACACAAAGTACACGATCACCATATGCTGTTTTCAATTTCCGAATCTTGATAATGCGCAATGGAGTATGCGTTGGCAATTCGCTGAGCTTCTTTGTCTCTAAGCCACATGATTGTCCCACACCATTCAAAACATTCATTGTAGTAGTCTATAAACAAAAGCATATCTATTACACTCTAAAACAGCTTTAATAATATTGTGCAATTAGGGATTTTGCACTATGCATGGCTAATAAATTAAACTAGTTATGCAAGAAATGCCCTAACTGTAGCAGATACTACTTTTCTGCATATAGCACAAGTGTTAAGTTCTAATGCACACTCGACACATCCTATCATGTGTCCACAAGGCAAAAATACAACACCTAGTTCATCTTGATAACAAATTTTACATAATTGTTGGTCACACTTTTGTATCTGTTCGTGAGAAAAGTCTTTTTTTTTCAGCCTCATGTATTTGCTCCGCTGTTCTAACTCTAAAGGCACTTTTATCTCTTGTGCTGCAATCACGTTTTCTTTACGAATAGTGTTCACAAATTCCTAACCTTTAAGCAACACCATGTATCTACAGTTAGGTAACCAACGAGCGTGTTGCCCAAAAGGGTCATTAGTCATTTGCCAATCCTTTAAAGCAAATCCACAATAAAACATATTGTTTTATCCCCTTCACCAGTATAAAAAAAACCAGTTTCACTTAGCTGTTTTGTAAGGTGTTTTAATATTAATGACCAAACATTTTTATAAGATTCTAAACGTTTTTCAACAGAGCTGTACTCTGGGAGTGCTAGTGCTTTAGTCTTGCAAACTCCCAATTTTTCAAAAGCACACGACAATTCAGCACTCTCTATAGTATATGGACCACATATATCGACACTACCGTTGTTGGCTGGTAATACATTATTATCATTATTATTATTATTATTATTATTATTATTAGTTATTTGTGATTCAGCAACGTAAGTAGTAGCCAATGGCCTTGTGGTTCGGTAAAATGGATACACGGGTAGGTTACCCACTTGTTTTCCAAGCATGTAAGGACAACAAGGAGACCATCGCAAATGGTCTCTAAAGGGATCATCCCCTTCTTCCCAGTGTGAAAGTTCAATACGACAAAACTCATAGCGCACCACATCTTCTCGGTTCAAGTAAAAAAAACGGCTTTTGCAAGTTTATGTGTTGACAAAAAGCCTACAGGCCAGGATTCAAATGTTAACCAACGATCATGTTCTGATTTTAAATTTAACCCACGTGGTAAACTAACTTGCTCACTTGTCGTATTTGGTACTAACGCCATGTGTTATAATAAAACTTTTTCTTATTGTAAGTTATTAACGTTGCACAAGAGCACAGAGTACTTTAAAGCATAATGCATGCTTGTTCACTGTCTGTTCGTTACGTTAATGGCACATGACGACACCTAAAATCAAACAAAATAACCCATCACTCAATCAATCAATCAATCAATCAATCAGTACTTGTAAGAAAACAACGTTAATTGGCATTAATATATAAAACACCACTAAAAATAAACTGTATGTTGGCACTAACAGTAACCCATGTACTTATTTTCTTTTGGTAAAGCTACAGTCATTTACATCCCCCCTTTAACCAATATAAAAACAAAAATGAATGTAATGTCATTTTGTTCACATTATCATGCTCAAACCTGTGAATATTCGTTGAGTCCATAGGGAACCACCCATAAATTAAATTATAAATTTTTGTTTTTAGAAAATCCAACATGGCCATGTACTTTTCCCAGTCAACAACAACATAGCCACTAATCAAGAAAGCAATCATTGTCCCAGTCATGTGCAGGTAATGAATATTTTTTGTGTAAGAGTTTTTGTTTCAGTTGTGGCAAAATGCAATAGCATTTTAAGTTAGGCTTACCTGAGTTTTAAATAGTTCACTGCCTGGAAACAATGGTTTCGCTCTACTGCGTCCCGGATTTTCAGCAACTGCTACGGCGGTAAGGCTTTTCTTTCCAAGTTTCTAAAAATAAATAAAATAAACCCCTATAAATACCTAAATTTAGGTTAATACATGCATTTCATAAAATAAAATATGAAACAAAAAAATAAAACAAGTTACTTTAAAAATAATTTCACCTTCACTTGCAGTGGCTTGTTGCTGTTTCCTTCTAGTGGGCTCAAAAGTGCAATGGTTTCTTCTCTCTCAGACATGTAAGGTATACCGGTTATTGCAAATAAATAAATAAATAAATAAAATCATTAATTACCTAATCAATAAATAATTGCTTGTAAATATATATAAATCAATAAATATATAAATGAATATATATAAATAAATACCTACCCCACAACAAGGTTAAGTATTTTCCACCAACACCATAACTGTTAAACAAGACCAAGTGTTTCACGCAACGCAGTGTGTTCAAAGGTAGTCACCAAAGTGAGAGTGGAAATGATAACGACATGTCTTTATATATGTTATGTTGCCTGTATAATCATTTTTTCCCTCGCTATGAACATTCTGTTATCGTGCACGTGGACAGCTAACGCCCAAGGTGAACACCTGTGCCAGGTCAAATTTCACATGAACTTGCATTTTGTCACGTACGAAGCGAGACAGGATGTAACTTGTTTAGCGTACATGAGGTTTCACACGTGTTCACATGCCTTTCGCTCTTCCCTGCCACCACGATTGTCACATTATTTAACCTTCAAGCGTCTTTGTCATTTTCCATTGCACCTGTTGTCAAGTCAGATCAGCACATTCCAATAAGCTCAAATGACATTCACCTCCTGCTAGTCTGTCCCCCTCTCCAGCAAGTTTGTTTTCTGTACTCGCTTAAGCCAACATAGAACCAAGTTCTCATCACCGTTTACACGTTAAAGACTCTCTTCGGGGGTAAAATATCAGAAAAACTAACCCTCGCTCTGTCATAAACCGACCCGCCGAAATATCGATTGTTCTATTGAGCACAGCCACCGTGTCAGCGACAGGTTCGTTGAAACACACACACCCAGCAGTATCGTCTCTCTCAACCACCACGCTTCATGAACATTATAAACAGGTACCGGTAAAGAAAAAAAAGTTTTTTCAACATGTATGGCGTTAGGCCCTTTGTGAATTATTGTTTGGAAAAAATATCTGCCACATTCGAAAGGGGCGTTAGCCCGAGTCCTAGGACACCTCGTACACGTCTCTAGCGTTATTGGTTTGCGAGAGAGAGCAAAAAGTCTAAAATCACGGGTTTACCTCAAAATGGTTTTTCAATCCTTCTCAACACGAACATCCTCGGCAAGAGGACAAGACGATGAAAAAAATGGCACCTCGTACAAGTCTCTAGGCTTATTGGTTCGTGAGAAATCAGCAAAAATCACAAAAAACACTTCTTTTCCTCAAAATCGAATTTCCATTTTTTTTAAATATTACGAGTGGTCCGTAGCACATAGGACGTCACCCCGAGTCCTTGGACCCCTCGTACATGCCCCTAGCATAATTGGTTCGCGAGATATAACAAAAAGTCTAAAATCACGTTTTTACCCCAAAAAAAACATGTTCCCAGATTTTCACCTTTTCAACACCAACATTCCCGTAAAGAGCGCAACGAGGCGAAAAAAACGAATCCAAGCACGCCCTCCTAGCATGACTCCTTCCATTCCAAGGTCGCAGGGGCTCACAACTTCCTAAGTGTAGCAGAATCCCTGACCTAGCACTTCTGTAAAGTTTTTGTCCTAGAGACTTGAAATTTATTTTGGGGGTAGAGCGGGTAGGGACCTTTCATTTATGTCAAACAAACGTTTTTGTAAACCTCCTAGTTTCCAAAATGTAGGAAATTCAAAATTACACTTTTTTCAAAAAATGTAAAAAATAGAAAAGTTTTATTATAAAAAATAAAGGACATAGAGACTGTTTGTTTGAGCCTTGGCACAACATTCTATCATGTTTGGTTTTCAAACTATCACTTACTTTCGAAATCAAAAATTTTCAAAAAAAAACTAAAATATAACGTGTGGTCCACAGCAAAGCCCCCGTCAGCCCGAGTCCAACAACACTTCGTTCGTGAATCTCCGACCACGGGTTCGGGAGTTATCGGCTCGCATTGTGAGTAGTGATGTGGGGGGGGGGGTGTTAGAAGCACCTCTACTCCCCTACTTAAGTCGTTTAAGCAATGAATGAATGAATGAATGAATTTTAATACCTTTCCCGTTTCCTTTCCTTCCCTTCCAGCATTGTCCTGTAATTCTCCAGCTCTAAAGACAACTAAAATGCCCAAGATTGCAGGATCGAAACCTAGTGCAGTCGGTTGAAATTTTAGGGTGCGCAAATGCGAGGGAGCCATGTCAGTGGGTTTACTGGCACGCTAAAGATCCTTTTCGGGGCAACATTACTGGTCTCTGGTGTAAGGGATAGGAATATTCCTACTCAAATGTCAACCTCACCTGCTCGTGGTGCACCCTGCTATAGACTGACGAGGCTCTCACGACCGAGTGACTCCCGGGATAAGGAGTTCCCCTCCATTATATCAACGGCTTCCTTGGAAGGTGGATGAGTATGTGGAGGTTATGGAACTCTCATGCCCTTGAGGTGGGAAACTACCTCTAAAGGCGGATGAACCAAAATGGTCTACGGCATAGAATAAGTCCTCAACGTCGGACCAGGCGTACGGGCGACTAGTTCAGCCCCAATGGCTGGAAAGGCGGTTGAAGGCTGCAGCAGGTTCGGAACCTCTAGTCGTCGTAGTTACTATGCCACTAAGTAAAGGCTCTGTATCTGTCAAGGATCGTGTGATTGTTGATGTGCAGCAGCATTCCCACGTAAAAAGATGTCACGCACAGGCATCTTCTGAAGGAAATAACATCTCTTCGTGCACGACTGCAAGCCCTGCGGCGATCGGGGAGTTGTGACGGGAGCAGGATTGTGTTATCTGGGAGCTTCTAGTGACAAACCGGCACGTAGGCGGCGGATGTGTGATCTTCGCTTTGCTCGAGGATGGGCTGTAGAGCAATTCGTATGCAGCATTCGTGACTAAGCAGCCCTATTTAGGATCCGCTCTGCTTACCCCGAATGGGGAGGGAGCTATAAAAGGTGCTCTAAACATAGCCAGCCTAAATACTACCTGACTGGATAGCCGCGTCCAGAGGGTACACCATATGCGGTCGAAACAAAATAAATATGAATTTTGCCACCTGGAACATCCGCACTCTAATGGACACTAACACAGAAAACCGACCACAAAGACGAACAGCAATTGTTGCTCGTGAACTGAGGAGGTTTAGCATTGATATTGCTGCACTGCACAATAAAGGACAATTGAAGGAACACGCAGGAGTCTACACCTTCTTTTGGAAGGGGAAAGAGGCTAATGAACCACGTATTCATGGGGTTGGTTTTGCCATTAAGAATGAACTCATTGATCATCTTGATGAGCTCCCATTTGGTGTAAATGAAAGGCTTATGAGCCTATGTCTCAAACTCAGTAATAATCAAAGAGCAACTATAATAAGCGCATATGCTCCAACTCTCACCTCTGAAGAGGACCAAAAGGAAGAATTCTACTCCCAACTTGATGAGCTTCTGAAAATATACCACAGTCTGATAAGATCATTCTCCTCGGGGATTTCAATGCTTGTGTTGGTAGGGACTCAACACTGTGTACAGGTGTAATTGGGAAAGAAGGTGTTGGTAACAGCAATCATAATGGGATTCTTCTCCTAACTAAATGTTCTGAATATAACCATGTCATTACAAATACACTCTTCCGACAGAAGGACAAATTTAAGACATCATGGCAACATCCAAGATCAAAACACTGGCACCTAATTGGTTATGTGATAGTGCGTGCCCGAGATCAGCGTGATGTGCTCATCACAAGAGCTCTGACAAGTGCTGATGACTGTTGGACTGATCACCGACTGATCCGATCTGTTATGGCTCTGCGAATTCCCCAGAAATGTAGAAAGCAGGGTAAGCTCGTAAGACGTAAGGCCAATACCGAACTTTTTAAGGATGATAATGTTAAATCAAAGTTACATAAACTTCTTGGTGAAAGGCTGCCTGATGATTATCCAGAAAATATAGAAGAACACTGGCAAATGTTCAAGTCAGCAGTACTCTCAGCCTGCGAAGAGTCAGCTGGTTTTGCTAAGAAAAAGCATCAGGACTGGTTTGATGAGAATGACCAAGAAATTCAATTTCTTATAGATGAGAAGAGGAAAGCGCTCAGTGCATGGAAAAATAACCCTAATATGCGTCCAAAAAACACCTTTAACAAGATGCCAAGGCTGAAGTCCAAAAGAGAACTTGAGCCATGAAAAACCTTTGGTGGATATCTAAATCACATGAAATGGAGTATCTAGCTGAGACCAACAATACACATGCTTTCCTCAGTACAACAAAAGTAGCCATCCCGTCACACCGTAAATCCTCTAAAATCAAAAGATGATACTAAACTTCTCCGAGACACTTGTTCAATCAACTCCCGCTGGAGGGAACATTTTGACGAACTACTTAACAGGGATACCCACGTCAATGATAACATTTTAAGCAAAATTCCTCAGAGACCAGTACAAACTCAGCTTGATGAAGGTCCCTCCCTATTAGAAGTTGAAATTGCTATTAATCAACTCAAGAATAATAAGGCAGCAGGCATAGAAGGGATTCCAGCTGAACTATTTAAAGATGGGGGGCACTGTACTAGTTCACCACACTCACAAGCTCATGAACAAGATATGGAAAACAGAAACGATCCCAGATCATTTCAGGGATGCCTTGATAGTAGTAATCTTTAAAAAGGGTGACAGAGCTCAATGTGGAAACTATGGAGTAATATCCCTGCTTTCTGTAGCTGGAAAATTTCTTGCCAGAATCCTGTCCAATCGTCTTAAAACTTTGGCTGAAGAATCACTGCCTGAAACTCAATGTGGATTTAGACCCAATCGAGGAACAACTCATATGATCTTTTGTGCTAGACAGATGCAAGAAAAATGTAGAGAACAAGATCGCCCTCTATATATGGTCTTCATTGATATCGTCAAGGCTTTCGATTCAGTCAATAGAGAAGCTCTTTGGAAAATTCTAACTCGAATTGGATGGCCTCCAAAATTCATTCAGATCATTAGAATACTCCATGAGAATATGAAGGACTCAGTTCTTAACAGCAATGGACCTGGAGAACCCATTAAGGTCACAACAGGTGTCAAGCAAGGATGTGTGATCGCCCCAACATTATTCTCAATTTTTGTTGGCGCTATGCTTCACCTGATCAAAGCAAAAGTTCCGCATGGTGTAGATATTGAATACAGGACTGACGGAGGATTATTCAATCTTAGCAGACTGCGAGCAAAGCAAAGGTATCGACAGGTTCCGTTCTCGAAATCCAATATGCTGACGACAATGTGATATTGGCAAACTCGCTAGACGATCTTGAGGCTGCTCTGAATGCTTTTAATGACGCGTATAAGTACATAGGTCTGGAAATAAACACCAGTAAAACGCAAACTATACATCAACCTGCTACGTCCAACTGTAATGCTGCTGGATTTCCAATTATGATCAATGGGAACAACTTAAAATACATACATTACCTGGCCAGTCATCTGTCAGCAAATGCTAACATTGATGCTGAAATCCAATATCGCCTTAAATGTGCCAGTGCAGCGTTTGGGCGTCTACGAAAAAGGGTGTTTGACAACCATGTCATCAGTACTCCAACCAAATTGCATGTGTACCAAGCTGTTGGAATACCTTCTCTGCTCTATGGTTGTGAAACCTAGACTACTTACAGAAGGCACTTAAGTTGTTTGGAAAAGTACCATCGGCGTTGCATCAGGAGAATTCTCGGAGTTAAGTGGCAGGACCGACGCGCCAACATCAGTGTTCTGGAGGAAGCGAATACTACCAGCATTGAAGCATCAGTTTCGATGGGCAGGACATGTTGTTCGCATGCCTGAACGACGTTTTCCAAAACAAATCATGTACTGCCAGTTGCAGATTGGACAGAGAAAGCAAGGAGGGCAATGGAAACGCTTCAAAGACGTCCTAAAATACAATTTAACCAAATGTCAAATCGACACGGATAAATGGGAGACTACAGCATCAAATCGTCAGGTATGGCGTCGCACCGTCCACCAAGGTCCACTATGTTTCGAACAACATCGACGAAGCCGTGAGACTGAGAAGTACAATGCGAGGAAAGAGCGTGAGGTTTATAGGAGGATCAACCCACAAGAGCCAGTGGCTGCTCCGAACAACGTCGCTACTGTGGGAGAGTTTGTGTTTCCAGGATTGGGCTATACAGTCATCTAAGAACTCACCTTTAGAAAACAATCTTACTCGAGAACGAGTGATAGCCTATTATTATACTGCACCCCGGCGTCTCTAAAATCCGCATATATCTCACATGTACCGAAATCTTCTACATCCGGAGGTGCAAAACGCTTCTTGATTAATGTTGTTGTTATTGTTGTTGTCATCGTTGTTTGAGTCTTCAGTCTTTTAACTGGTTTGATGCAGTGCTCCACATCCCCCTGTCCTGAGCTAATCGTTCCATCTCTACATATTTACCACATCATAAATCCGAAATAATTTGTTTAACATATTCTAACCTTGGCCTACCCCCATAGTTCTTGTTCTAGACCCTTCCCTCTATAACGATGACTTAGTATGTGTCCTACCAACCTATCTCTTCATTATCTGTCGTCAGAAACATCTCTCCTCTCCCACTCTTCAATTGTTACTCTATCTACCCATCTGATCTTAATCATAATCCTGTAACAGTGTAAAGAGGCTTTCACTCCCTAGTGGCTGGATACGTGGTTCAGCGGTAACGATCTCGCTGGCTGTGCCCAAGGTTGCAGGATCGAATCCTGGCGCAGTCAGCTGGCATTTGAAGGTGTGAAAATACGAGGGAGTAGCGTCAGTAGATTTACTGGCATGTTAGAGATCCCCTTCGGGGCAAAATTCCAACACCCCGGCGTCTCTAAAAGCCATAGTAGTTAAAGGGACGTAAATCAAATAACATTATTATTATTATTAGTAGTATTTAATTATCATTCCCTACTACCTGTAGTACTGTGCATACTTTTCACCCTTACAATTTCCAGCATCACTTCTGAAGCACCCTATCATTGATCTAACCAATTTTAATCTCTGTTTCAGCTGACGAAGCGCCCTCGTTTCGTAAGTATCAATCAATCAATCAATCCAAATCACAGTATTACCATAGCGTATAGAAGAGAAAGTGTGCCGACTCCCCAATCTGTCCTATCTTTAGTATGGGTAGTTGCTGCACCCGCCGACAGGCTGCGCAGCGGTTGACAGTTGCTGGCTGGAGTCACTTTCTAAGCGCTCGCGAGTTTGAAACACAGAAATGCTGCCGTATTTAGTCCGTATTTCTTGCTGCTGACAAGTGTATTCTATCAAGAAGCGATTTCCACGATAAAAGTAAGTTGCTATACAAAAATCAAGTAATACATTTGAATTACTTCGGACAGGTTTATGCCATGGACAGGTTACCCGAATTCACAGGCCTTAAAGCTTGTAAAATTGACTTCCACACAGGTAAACCTTCCGTCTTTCCAAAGAACGAACGTGAGTCTCTATTTCCAATTATTCGGCAAAGCGACCGCGAATGCCATTAAGTTCTTCCTGCAAACTTATCCCGACATTTTTAGCGCCAGTTAGAATACAGAATTATTGAGGAGAAACATGAACAATCTAGCAGATGCGCTGAACTCCAGAATACCAACAAACGCACTCTACAAAGATGCCCCTTCGCACAAGGCATTAATTTAACAGACTTTTATGAAACCATTAGCTCAGAAATGTTGCCTCAAATAAGACAATGGAATCTCTTAGTCGCGATAAAGAGTACCTTAGATGTCGCTCAATATTTATGGTCCAAATGCTTTAGTTACGTGTCGACAGAGAAATTCAATCAAGACCCCTTGGAACGTCTATTCGGAATTTTAAGGTCCATAAATTGTAACGATCACCCATCAATTGTAGATTTTCTGCATTTGCATAGGCCTAATTATGTTTCAGTGTGTGTATCGTCCAATTAATGTGGCTATATCTCTGTCCGGGAACTGCGAACCTAAGTTAGAACTACCGCTCACGTCATTCGTTAATCAAATACGATTATGTGTGAAGCAAACCGAAGAACAACACAAATCTGTTAAGTTGTGTGCGGACGACAAACTTAGAGACAAAGTGGTGATAACGGACTGGGAGAATGATCTTCCCCTTCCTTATGAAGACAACATTCCGAAGCAACGCTTGGTTTACTATCAAGAAGGGTGCATTGCCAAGCAACTAAAAGAAGGAATCAGCTGTGTGAAGTGTGCAACAACCCATCGAAGTGAAAGGCCGTCAGACACAACAGCTGCAACTTTCACTGACATAACGTACTTTGGCTCAATAAATTCCCTTACATACCTAACCCACCCATCCGACAGTGTATTCAACATTCTTTTACAGGTCGAAGTAGTCGTTGAAAAGAACTGCGATCTCGGGGGACGTGTCCATGTCATAAACCTGTCCGTAGTAATTAAAATCTACCCTGTCAAATTTGTGGGGTGGAATATTTTATGAGTGTTTGGACAGCATTGATGAGATTGTTTTAGGGCCCTGTGATTTAGGATATATTATGGAACATAAATTGGACCTTATTGGAATATTCGTTTTTCATTTCATGAAGTGCGGTTTTATCTTTCGTACGAAATTAGGAAAGAACAGTCATTTGCTGAGTCTGCAAAATCGTCCCGTAAGCTTTGCAAAGTTTCGAACAACTGACAGCTATAAGTTGAGTGGGTGAGTTTATATTATATTACATTATATGTACTGTATTTTGTCAGTTGTGAATGGTCTGTAGCTTATGATTTTTACACATTCAGTTATATTTTAATCCCCGCCAGGATGTTTTATTTCCTTATTATATGAACCTACTTTATGACGTAAAATAATGTTTCATAATTAACTCGACGGACGTCAGCGTTTTATGTACTCAGTGTGGAGAATTTTATATTTGAGTCATCCTGTCTAATACATCGTAGTGGAAGCTGATAACTGAAACGTAACATTTAACCATATTCAACTGCTGGTAGTCTATTTATACCGTCCGCTCTCAGCGCTAGCCGACGCTAGAGCCGCCTAGAGGCTGGACCATACAAACTCCACAAGTCCCGTCACTTTCTCTTCTATACGCTATGGTATTACTAAATAAGACCACTTCGTGGGGTAGTGACTAGCTTACTTGCCAGTCACCGCCGAGGTCCAGGTTCGTTTCCCGGCTTTGCTAAGAAATTTGATTCTGGTCTGAGGGCTGGAACGGAGTTCACTAGGTCTCGCGAGACAGAACTGAGCAGAGGTGGGTTCGATTCCCGCAACAGCCATCTTAGAAGTAGTTTTCCGTGATTCCTTGTTTATGAGGGGTGTGCAAATGAAAAGGTACGAAACGATACTGTGGGTACAATTTATTCGTTATTCGAATGTAATCACCACAGGCCTGTGCACAGGTGTCCCATTGCTTCACTAGCCCCAGGATTCCCTGTTGCCAGAAGTATTGTGGTTGTGACAGGAGCCAATCCTGTAAGGTGTAGTTCGTCGTCCGATTGAAAACGATTTCCCTTGAGACGAACCTTTTAACAGTGGCGTGTATTTTGCGACACTCCGTAGCCTACGCAAGTCCATCATGAACAAACGGCCTGGACTGCTCACGAAGGGAGTGATTCTGCTCCATGATAACGTTCACCCACACGTCTCTAACGTCACACAAGGTGTATTGGCCTGGTTCAAGTGGGAGCAACTTGAGCATCCGCCCTACATACCGGACTTGTCACCCTGCGATTTCCATCTGTTTGCTCCGTTAAAAAAACATCTCAAGGAAAAACGTTTCCAATCGGACGACGAACTAAAGAACACCGTGCAGGATTGGCTCCTGTCACAACCACAAGACTTCTGGGAACAGGGAATCCTGTGGTTAGTGAAGCAATGGTACGCCTGTGCACAGGATTGTGGTGATTACTTTTGAATAACGAATAAATTGTACCCACAGTATCGTTTCGTACCTTTTCATTTCAACACCCCTTATATCTTAATTGTGTTTACAGAGATGCACCTGTTAATACTACACTGCCCTTCATAAAAAAGAAAAAAAGCGTAACACTTCACATTTTGATAGAAAGCTTAGTTAAATCCCACTTTGTATATAATTACTACGGACCGGATTTTTAGGTTTATAAAATTGTAATTTTAGGTTTCCTAGAACATAAAATAGCTTCTTTTAGGGTTTTAAATTAGGTAGAATAGGTTTATAAATAGGCTTTTATGTTTAAAGTGTATCAAAAGTTGACATAAACTGCGCAAAGGATTAAATTAATGCCTAATTGCTAGTAGAAAATCTGATTGCAACAAGAGTGTAAATATTTTACAAAATGCACTTCTTTTATCAAATTATCGCCGAGAACAATAAAATTCGAGTTCTACGCCAGTATTAAAAAATTCCTCTCGGCACGCCGGAAGGCGGAGGTAGATTTCACCGAGAAAGCTAGAGGATAGACGAAAATAGGCAGAATATGTATTCAGGTTTTCGTAGAAGGATCAGACTTCATTTATTGCGAGAAAGTATTTTACAATTGGCGCTTAATTAACTTAGCTTTTCGTTTTTTATGCATATGTTTAACATTTTATTGTTTTATGGGGACGGTAACCTTCTCGTCGTTTAGGGTCCATTTTCATACTTGTGGTCACACTGTCCTTATACAAGGTTTCGACACTGATGTGTAACTATCTAGCGGTCTCTTACTTCTTCACGCAAAATTTTATCTCCCGCAAAGATGTTGGTTGGTTCCTCAGTTTAGGGCCTGCGACAACGTAGCCATGTAGCCCCGTGCACTTTGGGTGTGTGTAGAATCTGTCTGATAAACGGTGTTAATTGTGATGGCTGTATTAGTCTGTAATTCAGGTAAGGACTGCGACGATCAATTTCAAGTAGTAGTTACTACCGTCAACGACACCTAGTTGTGAATTTGGCTACTAGATGCCACCGCAACCAGCTACTCGCAACGAACGTTGGAACTTACCCTCCAAAGGAAGGCATACTGAGGGATTTTTAGCGTTCTTAGAAAATACGACGACTTCGGCCGGCTTTGAACCCACGACCTTGGGCATAGTTCAGCATGCTACCAGTTACCTCACCGAAGCCGCTTCCCACAGAGTCAGGTGGAAAAATGAACGTGATCTCGTGCAATTGTGTAGTCATGGCAACCTCTGATGGCTCATCCCTCATCAATTCAGTAGTGTTGTCATGGCAACGTCTGATGGCACTTGGCATTTTCTTCGAATTCCGAAATCATTTTGCTCATCCCTTGGCGTAAGGGTGGGTCATATCAAAAATTCTTTCAGACAAAAGTTTTAGGTAATTATTAGGGGAATATTGTCCATTTTGTACGATTTTGATATTGCGCCTATTAAGAGAGAAATGATTAATGTTTTCCGATAAACCCACTTTTTCTCACCCCTTTGGCCAATGGTTGGTGCTGTCAAAAAACTTTTCAAACATAAATTTTTGGGCTTTATCCGACACATAGTATTGAATTAGAATGGATTCTATATTTCAAATATTAAGAAAGTTATAGCGATATTTCACTTTTTCGAAGAAAAAAAAGCCCCGCATTTTCACCCCCTTCAACCGATTGTACCCATTAACGAACTCGACCGAGATTTTATAGGGATACATATTATGCAAAAAATTCAAAGTGATTGGTGCAAAATTGCGGTAGTTATTGTGCCGTAATTACGTCACTTTTTCCTCTTACTGCTCTGTTTAGTCTATGGTCTCTAGGACTCTGCCTGCAGTGAAGATATCAGTTCTCTGTTTTGCCGCTAGAGAGCTGCACCACGGTAAGAAGTTGATTGTAACCTTGGGTCTGCTATATGTATCTTTCGCGCATGACCAGTCTTCCTGATATTTTGACGTCTATTGCTGTTTTGTTTTTTCTTGGATGTTCTGTTGTGTTTCTTAACCATGCCCGACAGTCAGCTGGAATGTGGACAAAAAAAAGATCGACGGAGACATTGCTAAGTTCTGTCTTCTTATGAAGTTATTCGAGTAATATAAAGATTGTAATGGCTATTCCTTTCTACGTACGACAGTCAGCTGGGATGTTAATAAAGAAGGATCGACGGAGGCATTGCTAAGTTCTGTCTTCTTATGAAGTTATTCTGGAAATTAAAAGATTTTAATGGTGGGTTGGTTTGGCTATACGCTTTATATGTATGACAACGTGTGTGAGCTATGAAAATACGACGTGAAGTTCTTAAAGGGTTTGAAGGTACCGTAGTTCATACAGCTGATGAAAACTTCTAAAATTGGAAAAGTAGGCTATTCCTTCGATGATAACGAGGCCTATATGATTGATAGTTGGTAACTGTCGTGAAATGTATGCTGGACTACATAAGTCTTTCTCCGTGCGAAGGCGAGTACTGGGAACGTGAACTATTTCCACATCTTCTAGTTTTGTTAAATATAATTTTGTTGTTAATGTTATTGTAAATGTAATGTTTAGAAATGTCAATAGATGTTGTTCATTTAAGGAACGCAGGTGTATCATTTCTATGTCTAAGCTTAGTACTGTGGTCACGGAATACTATTCTGGGTATGTTTTTTATGGGCCTGGTCATTCCAATTAAGGGGGTAATTCCTGCGTGTAATTCCTGATGTGAACAAGCAAAGCAATTTCATAGAAAAATGTATCTCGGTAAATACTTCTGTACCAAATGTTTCTGCGATTAGGACTCCACTTAATCTGAATTATAGCTGTTCTGGTGTTAGCAAGTCTGTGCAGACTGGGAGGAGTCTATTAGATAAAAGTGAAGCGATTGATTGTGATATTTTCAATCCTCTATTGAGAAATTGTGCTTGGTCTCAGAGTAACGTACCGATGAATGCCATGCCTGATAATGGTGTTAGGTTCCAAAATATTCCCAACCCTGTGAATTTAATTCTAAAAGACTTCCATGTGTGCGATGGCACTGATAGTGACCTATTGGTAAAATTTTTAAGGAAGGTGATAGAATTAAGAGATGCTGCGGTCATGTATGGGTTATCCGAGTTGCAAATATTTAGGATCGTATACCCATGTACGAATGGTTTACTTCGAGACAAGTTACTCGAGTGCATGTCTGCTAATTATTCTTTGGAATATTTTCAATCTGAAGTTTTAAATTATTTTATTTCCCCTCGTCTGTTGTCTGATTTACAAAGGGATTATTTGTTTCGAGTAAAACGCATGGACGAAACGTTAAGTAATTATTTTATGGACATCAGATGGTATGCTAGGTTATTTGCTGTTGGGTTGTCTGAACAACAAATCGTTACTTCAATGGTGGAGGGAATTAATCCTAATTATAGATTATCGTTAGCTATGAATACCAAACCCAAAAGCTATAAAGAGTTCAACGATATTATCTTCGAAGCAGAGAAAGTTAATAAAGCTAATTTAAGGCGCATGGATGGTCCAGGGAGGTTATGTTCTACTGGTTTTCCCCCTTCTGGAGCTATTGTTGATACTAATTATTTTCAGAAGCGTGAAGAGAGGCAGCATGCTGACAGATATAACCAGCCTGACCAGAGTAGAAATATTTTTTTAGTAATGATTTTCAGCATAGTAGCAGAGAACTAGTACCAGTTCGTGTAGGTGTGGAGACTCCTCAGGGGCATAACTTCAAGAGACCCGATAGGGGTAGCAACAAAGGTAGGAGATGTGATCGATGTGGGTCATATGCCCATATTAGTCGTTGGTGTGATGTTAAATATAACAATAAATCTTTATCGTATGTAAACAAGACGTCATCAGATGATAAAATTTGGTATTCTAATGTGTCAAAAAAGAAATGTAAACGTTCACGTGACAGTAATTTTTATCGGGGTCTGGTCAAAAGTAAAAAGATGTGTAACCGCATCACTGATGTTGCTCATGGAATTTCTCCATTTATTGTCATTGACATTAATAACGAGCCGGTTTCTGCACTTATTGACTCTGGGAGCGTGAGTTCATTTTTAAGCTTAGAATGGTTTAATAATATGAAATCTGTATGTAAATTTGGAAAATTGATTGCCGAGAATAATGATGTGAGATCCGCGAATTCTTCTTTTCTGGATATTAAAGGGTACATAACAGTTAAGATCAGAATATTAAGTTTCATGTGGAAATTTAGGTTATGGGTCGTACATCGTCTGTCTTGTGATATCATCCTTGGTGCTGACTTTTTGGCACATGTTGGGTTACTGATTGATCTGAGGGATCAATCATGTCAATTTAAGTTCAAGCCCCGTTTAAGGTTAAAATTTAATAATTATACTTGTGGTGTTGGTATTAATGCTGCTCAGAGTGGTGACAAACCTAATGATATTGAAGATTTGGAGCTGGGACATATAAGGGAGGATCAAGCTAATGGTATTCGTAAACTATGCTCTGAGTTTCCTGATGTTTTAATCAATAGGTTAGGTGTAACGAATATTTTGGAATATGAGATTGAGGTATCCGATTCAGTGCCTGTTAGGTCTTCTCCTTACCGTCTGGCTCCACCAAAGATGAAGGTTTTGAAAGGTATCATCGATGAGATGATTGATGAGGGAGTAATTAGGAAATCTACTTCTTCCTATTCATCTCCCATTTTCTTAGTGCCCAAACCTAATGGAGAATTTAGACCTGTGGTTGACTACCGTGCCTTAAATAAGAAGGTGATTCTCCAACAGATTCCTTTGCTGGATTTACAGTCCTGTTTTGGGCGGTTTCAGGGAGCAAAGGTATATTCCGTTCTGGACCTAAACAAAGCATATATGCAAATTCCGTTGAGTGAGAAATCCAAAGCAGTGACTGCGTTCACCACGGATTGGAATTTGTATGAATTCGAACGTTTGCCCTTCGGGTTATCGACAGGTGCCGCTGTATTGAGTCGTTTACTGGACAATATTTTTGATGGGATAAAATTTAAGTCAGTCTACCACTATCTTGATGATGTGGTGATATTCAGTAAGTCTTTTGAAGAACATGTTGAACATGTTAGAGAAGTTCTTAAAAGACTTAAAGAAGCGGGATTGACAGTAAAGTTATCTAAGGTGTCCTTCGCAAAACCCCAAATCTCGTTCTTGGGTCACATTGTGTCGTCATCGGGTGTTTCAGTTGATCAGACTCGTACTCAATCCATTCGCGATTTCAAATCACCTAGAAACGTGAAAGAAGTTGCACGTTTCGTAGGGATTGTGCCGTAATTACGTCACTTTTTACTCTTACTGCTCTGTTTAGTCGACGGTCTCTAGGACTCTGCCTGCAGTGAAGATATCAGTTCTCTGTTTTGCCGCTAGAGAGCTGCACCACGGTAAGAAGTTGATTGTAACCTTGGGTCTGCTATATGTATCTTTTGCGCATGACCAGTCTTCCTGATATTTTGACGTCTATTGCTGTTTTGTTTTTCTTTGATGTTCTGTTGTGTTTCTTAACTATGCACGACAGTCAGCTTAATGTGAACAGAAAAAGATCGACGGAGCCATTGCTAAGTTCTGTCTTCTTATGAAGTTATTCGAGTAATATAAGATTTTAATGGCTATTCCTTTCTACGTACGACAGTCAGCTGGGATGTTAATAAAGAAGGATCGACGGAGGCATTGCTAAGTTCTGTCTTCTTATGAAGTTATTCTGGAAATTAAAATATTTTAATGATGGGTTGGTTTGGCTACACGCTTTATATGTATGACAACGTGTATGAGCTATGAAAATACGACGTGAAGTTCTTAAAGGGTTTGAAGGTACCGTAGTTCATACAGCTGGTGAAAACTTCTAAAATTGGAAAAGTAGGCTATTCCTTCGATGATAACGAGGCCTATATGATTGATAGTTGGTAACTGTCGTGAAATGTATGCTGGACTACATAAGTATTTCTCCGTGCGAAGGCAAGTACTGGGAACGTGAACTATTTCCACATCTTCTAGTTTTGTTAAATTTAATCTTGTTGTTAATGTTATTGTAAATGTAATGTTTAGAAATGCCAATAGATGTTGTTCATTTAAGGAACGCAGGTGTATCATTTCTATGTCTAAGCTTAGTACTGTGGTCACGGAATACTATTCTGGGTAGGTTTTCTTTTGGGCCTAGTCATTCCAATTAAGGGGGCATCTCCTATTTGTCAACATGTATCATGAGCGTGGTTTCAGATTATTTACCACATCTATATTTAATTGAGGTTAACTTGCTGGTTATAGACATGGAAGTGATTAGATATTGAATGAAATTACGTAAAGTGTTTATGATAGTTTTATATATATATCTCTAATTATTGTATTTTTTGTTTCATGTTATTTTACACCAAAATCAAATGGATAATCGAGCTATGCCTGCCATTTCATACTTGAATAAAAGTGAGGTGGCCTATGAGATATTGATTAGAAATGGATCTCCATCCTATCATCGTGAATTAGATGTCATTGCTTTAAGGAAAATAAAAGGTGTGCCTATTGTCATTCCCTCTCATGACAATATCTGTTGGGATGTAGGTAAGTCTGACATTGTACCCTCTGTTTCTTGCTTATTGGATTCGTTAGGTGGTTTGAATTGTGTTGGAAATCAGTCTGCTTCGCAATTGAATCGCATTAAGTATAGATCCATTCATTGGATTAATAGATTGCACGACTTGATTGAAGTTTGGTCACGAAGTGATAAGATATTTTCTGAAGAGTTATCTAGATTGCGAGCTAAACTTGTTGAGTATTATGACCAAATCTTTGCTGAGGTTTCTGAAGGTGAGAGTAATGATTCTATTGTGTGTGCGAATAGTGGTATTAATAATTGTGATGAAGCGTGTGAAAATAGTGATGGTCGTAATATTATCGAGAATTTAGAACGTGTGTCATTGAGTGAAAATGAAAACATGGTAGATAATTTTGAAAATAGGAATACTTCTGATGTTAATAGTCTGGTAGGGTCGTCAGTCAGTTTATCCAGGGGTAGGTCGTGTACAATTAGGCCTGATGTGAACAAGCAAAGCAATTTCATAGAAAAATGTATCTCGGTAAATAATTCTGTACCAAATGTTTCTGCGATTAGGACTCCACTTAATCTGAATTATAGCTGTTCTGGTGTTAGCAAGTCTGTGCAGACTGGGAGGAGCCTATTAGATAAAAGTGAAGCGATTGATTGTGATATTTTCAATCCTCTATTGAGAAATTGTGCTTGGTCTCAGAGTAACGTACCGATGAATGCCATGCCTGACAATAGTGTTAGGTTCCAAAATATTCCCAACCCTGTGAATTTAATTCTAAAAGACTTCCATGTGTGCGATGGCACTGATAGTGACCTATTGGTAAAAATTTTAAGGAAGGTGATAGAATTAAGAGATGCTGCGGTCATGTATGGGTTATCCGAGTTACAAATATTTAGGATCGTATACCCATGTACGAATGGTTTACTTCGAGACAAGTTACTAGAGTGCATGTCTGCTAATTATTCTTTGGAATATTTTCAATCTGAAGTTTTAAATTATTTTATTTCCCCTCGTCTGTTGTCTGATTTACAAAGGGATTATTTGTTTCGAGTACAACGCATGGACGAAACATTAAGTAATTATTTTATGGACATCCGATGGTATGCTAGGTTATTTGCTGTTGGGTTGTCTGAACAACAAATCGTTACTTCAATGGTGGAGGGAATTAATCCTAATTATAGATTATCGTTAGCTATGAATACCAAACCCAAAAGCTATAAAGAGTTCAACGATATTATCTTCGAAGCAGAGAAAGTTAATAAAGCTAATTTAAGGCGCATGGATGGTCCAGGGAGGTTATGCTCTACTGGTTTTCCCCCTTCTGGAGCTATTGTTGATACTAATTATTTTCAGAAGCGTGAAGAGAGGCAGCATGCTGACAGATATAACCAGCCTGACCAGAGTAGAAATATTTTTTTAGTAATGATTTTCAGCATAGTAGCAGAGAACTAGTACCAGTTCGTGTAGGTGCGGAGACTCCTCAGGGGCATAACTTCAAGAGACCCGATAGGGGTAGCAACAAAGGTAGGAGATGTGATCGATGTGGGTCATATGCCCATATTAGTCGTTGGTGTGATGTTAAATATAACAATAAATCTTTATCGTATGTAAACAAGACGTCATCAGATGATAAAATTTGGTATTCTAATGTGTCAAAAAAGAAATGTAAACGTTCACGTGACAGTAATTTTTATCGGGGTCTGGTCAAAAGTAAAAAGATGTGTAACCGCATCACTGATGTTGCTCATGGAATTTCTCCATTTATTGTCATTGACATTAATAACGAGCCGGTTTCTGCACTTATTGACTCTGGGAGCGTGAGTTCATTTTTAAGCTTAGAATGGTTTAATAATATGAAATCTGTATGTAAATTTGGAAAATTGATTGCCGAGAATAATGATGTGAGATCCGCGAATTCTTCTTTTCTGGATATTAAAGGGTACATAACAGTTAAGATCAGAATATTAAGTTTCATGTGGAAATTTAGGTTATGGGTCGTACATCGTCTGTCTTGTGATGTCATCCTTGGTGCTGACTTTTTGGCACATGTTGGGTTACTGATTGATCTGAGGGATCAATCATGTCAATTTAAGTTCAAGCCCCGTTTAAGGTTAAAATTTAATAATTATACTTGTGGTGTTGGTATTAATGCTGCTCAGAGTGGTGACAAACCTAATGATATTGAAGATTTGGAGCTGGGACATCTAAGGGAGGATCAAGCTAATAGTATTCGTAAACTATGCTCTGAGTTTCCTGATGTTTTAACCAATAGGTTAGGTGTAACGAATATTTTGGAATATGAGATTGAGGTATCCGATTCAGTGCCTGTTAGGTCTTCTCCTTACCGTCTGGCTCCACCAAAGATGAAGGTTTTGAAAGGTATCATCGATGAGATGATTGATGAGGGAGTAATTAGGAAATCTACTTCTTCCTATTCATCTCCCATTTTCTTAGTGCCCAAACCTAATGGAGAATTTAGACCTGTGGTTGACTACCGTGCCTTAAATAAGAAGGTGATTCTCCAACAGATTCCTTTGCTGGATTTACAGTCCTGTTTTAGGTGGTTTCAGGGAGCAAAGGTATATTCCGTTCTGGACCTAAACAAAGCATATATGCAAATTCCGTTGAGTGAGAAATCCAAAGCAGTGACTGCGTTCACCACGGATTGGAATTTGTATGAATTCGAACGTTTGCCCTTCGGGTTATCGACAGGTGCCGCTGTATTGAGTCGTTTACTGGACAATATTTTTGATGGGATAAAATTTAAGTCAGTCTACCACTATCTTGATGATGTGGTGATATTCAGTAAGTCTTTTGAAGAACATGTTGAACATGTTAGAGAAGTTCTTAAAAGACTTAAAGAAGCGGGATTGACAGTAAAGTTATCTAAGGTGTCCTTCGCAAAACCCCAAATCTCGTTCTTGGGTCACATTGTGTCGTCATCGGGTGTTTCAGTTGATCAGACTCGTACTCAATCCATTCGCGATTTCAAATCACCTAGAAACGTGAAAGAAGTTGCACGTTTCGTAGGGATGATCAATTATTTCCGTAAGTTCGTCCCTAATTTTGCGCACAGGGCAGCTCCGTTGAATATGTCAAGGAAGAAAGGTACGGAGTTCGTTTGGGGTCCCTCGCAAGAATCAGCTTTTGAAGATTTAAAGATGCCTCTTATTAACGCACCTATACTAGCGATTCCCGACTTCTCAAAGCCATTTATCATTCAGACTGATGCCTCCAACAGGGCAGTGGGCGCAGTTCTGTTACAGCAACATGAGGATGATAGATTGCCCATCGCCTATGCCTCACGTACCTTGTCTGATGCAGAGTTAAAATATTCAGTCTATGAATTAGAAGGATTGGCAGTTATGTTCGCCCTAGAAAAATTTAAGTTGTATGTAGAACACGTTGAGTTTGAGCTTGAAACTGACAACCAAGCGTTGAGTTGGATTCTAGGTAGACCAAGGAAAACCGGAAGAATTGCTCGCTGGGCAACGAGGATTCTGTCCTTCAAGTCCAGGGTGAAGCATATAAAGGGCACTGAGAATGTGATTGCAGACTGTTTGAGCCGGATATACGGAGAATTGTCTGATGATATTGATAATAAGGAAAATGTATGTAATAATGTTTTGATCAACGGGTCTTGTAATGCTATACTTTCCAATTATCCGTTGTTGTTCCGTGATGTATCGGGGTACCAAAGGGAAGATCCTGTGTTGTCAGACATTATTCAGAAGCTTGAGAGGGGAGAATCGGTCAAACCGTATTTCCTGAAAGGAAACTTACTTTGTTGTTCAGCACGTAGTGATAAGTTGGCCAAAATCGTATTGCCTGTTGTATTAATACCTGAAGTATTTAGGTACTTTCATGAGTCACCTATCGGTGCACATTTAGGTGTGTTCAAAACTAGATTAAGGATAAGGGAAAATTTCATTTGGAAGGGAATGGATAAGGAAATCAAACGTATGGTAAACCATTGTCAAACTTGTAAACTGGCTAAACCGGCTACCAACACTAAGGTGGGAATGTTGTCATCGGAAGTGGCTACTAGGCCAATGCAGAGGTTGTTTCTAGACTTTATTGGCCCTTTTCCGGTGTCTAAGTGGGGAAACAAGTTTGCTTTGGTATGTACGGATGGGTTCTCAAGGTTTAATTGGATATTTCCAACTAGGGCTGCTACAACGCAAGTTGTTATCCGATGTCTTGAAAAAATATTTGCCTCGTTTGGCCCGTGCCAGTTTCTGATCACTGATAACGCTCAATGTTTCAAGTCTAGTGTGTTGAGAAATTTCTTATTTGAATTGTCAATTTCTCAAGTTACATCTGCACCGTATTACCCAAAAGGTTCGTACGCTGAGCGTGTCAATAGAAATTTAAAAGCGGCGTTAATTGCCTTTCATCACAATGATCATAGTAAAGGGGACTCCTGTATACCTTGGATAACCTTTTCCTTTAATACCGCTGTCCATGAATCCCATAAAACCACTCCATTTTCATTAATGTTTTCTTTCACTCCTAACACACCTTTATCTAATATTTGGTCGATTAATCAGTTGTTACCTGAACAGTATACCTTTAGTCATATCAAGAGTATTTGGAAAAAGGCTAAGGATAACATGAAGGTGGCTCATGATAGATTAGAAAAAAGGTATAATCTAGGTCGTAAACCTGTTGATATTAAAGTTGGAGATAAGGTTTTTGTGAAGAATTTTTCTTTGGAGGAGGTTGGATCAAAAGAGTCGGGAAAACTAAGAGAGAGGTTTCGTGGCCATTTTAAGGTTGTTACTTTCTTGACTCCCGTTACTCTTCTGGTCAGTGATACTGTTAAAAAGAGAATTTTCAGGGTGCATCTGTCACATGTGAAGAAAGGTGCTAACGATATGAAATAGGGTATGTAAACGTGTATCTTCAAATTGTGTACGGCAATTGATTATTCCTCTAGTATGTATGTTTTGTGTATACTATTGGTACGTTTTTTGTCTGCACGTGTGATTATTCTAAATTGTATTAGACAGACAAAATCATTTTCTTGTGTGCATGGTATGGGTATTTTGTTATGTGAGTACAATTTTCTAAATTGTACTAGACTGACAAAATCATTTTCTCGTGTGTATGGTATGTGTGGACGTTGAGTGATCGTGTATATTTAGCTTTGTTTTGGTAATTGGGTGGTTTGTTGTTGCGTTTGATGGTAAAATAAGTTTAGGGGTTTTATTATATTTAATGGTTTTAAGGTATTTTAATATAAAACAGAATATATAAAATGGGATCTCGTTAGGATATCATTGGGCATCTTACGATCCTAATATTATCAAGGAATGGGACTTGATTGGGTGATATAAGGTGTTCAAAAATGTGATGGTAGGTATTTACAAAACAATTCCATTTGAGTCTCCAAGTAAGTGTCTAGAGTGCACTTTTAATCGCTTGTTGATTTCGGAATGTCAAGACTTACAGGTGAGTTGAGGTCATAAGAAGTATGTCGAAAGGTAATTGTTGTTGTTGGTCGAAGATAAGGTTAATTTTGATGATGGGTCGACATATTAATAGTGTTTCAGGGTAATTTTATTTTGTGTATGTCGGTGTTCTAATGTGATCCTATTTAGATTTTTGGTAGAGTTTTGGGATATTTGTGGGTGGTAACTTGTTGTATGTAAGGTGTGATTTTTGAGGTTATGGATGTAGGAATGTAAGCTTTCTTATGTGATTTTGTTTGTCTGTACGTGTGGTCTGGTTATTAATTTATTGTAGAGTCTTTTGGTTGATCTTGGGATTTGCTTGAGATCTTTCATCTTTTTTTTTTTTTTTTTTTTTGGATTTGATAATTTTTCGTTATGTATGTAATTTCCTAAATTTGTGCAGATCTTTAAAATGGACACAACCTTTGTTTATCGAGTGGATGTATGTTTGAGTGTGAGATGTTAGCTTTGCATATTAATTTGGGTGGGATGTTTCTTTTCTTGTTATGGTGTCAAATAAGGTTAGGTTTCTAGCGATTTTTTGGGTTAACTTATTATTTTAATTTATTGCCGAAAGTATAATCTAGTATTTGTTAAAATACCTTTCAATGAGGTAAGTATTAGTTTAAGTGAATTACTTTACGATCCTTGACATTTTCTGTATGGGATCTGGTTTAGGTGAAAGAAAGTAATTATTAGTTGTAAGTTTAGTGTTTGTTAAAATTAAAGGGTGATGTATTTGTGTCATTGTGTTTGAATAGGCGTTTTAACGAGAACTTGGTTATATTCTGGTATTTTCTGGGTAATTTGTGGGTGGTAATTTGTAATTTTGTTGATTGTGTGAAATGGAGGTTATGTGAGTGGTGCTATGAAAGGGTTGTGTGTTTATTTTGTTGGTTTGTGCGTGTCGTCTGATTCTGCTATATTTTTCGTTTTTGGGAATTTGTTCGTTGTTTGGTCGAATTTTATGGGCGATTCTTCTTTTGTTTTTTCCTCTGGTTTGTGGTTTGTCTGGTCAGGGTTTCTATGAGTGGAAACAGATGGGTGATGAAGGATTTAACCTGCATTTAGTTAGTTCTGTGAAAGTTTTATTATTTGCTTTGGCAAGCAAGCTCATTTTCATTTAGGTCTATATCTGTATAGGTGGAAAGTATTTGTTTTCTGTTAATAAGAGAGTTCATTTTATTTGGAAATAATGTAGGTATTATGGAAATGATTATTTTGATTGTTAAAGATGATAAATATTTATTACATTTGAGTACATGACATAAAAAAAGGATTGTAAAACTTAAAACCTTGATTGTAAAAGATGTGGAAATTTTTTTTTTTTTTTTTTTTTTTGGAATTCGATTTTGTCGAAACTCTTGCCAGATTTTATTGAATGTTTATATTTTATGGTGTTTCGAAAATCATTTTATTGTGTGTTAGTTGTAAGATCTTTATTACATGGTACTGTCCCAAGCGAAATTGATTTCAGCCCTATTTATTTGGAGTTGGCTTCTGCGGAGAATATTCTTGGTGTATTATGTGAGGCAATCCAGAGTCCGGATGACTAAGCTGTCGCCGAGGGATCTGTACGAATGGGAAACTACCTTCGTCTATGTTTGAAGATTTCGAAGATACATTTATATTGTATTTGTACGAGAAAACCTGTATTTGTAATTTTGTACCATTGTAAGACGCGTGATAGTACTAGCAAACGTTCTTGACATGATGTCAAAACCTGGTAACGACATGCTAGTATGATTTGAAATTGGTAGAAGAATGTGAAAAGAATTTATTTGGCATGAAGTGTTCATATTCTAATATGTTGTGATAAAAAAAACCTTTTTTTTCATGAAGGTTTGCATGTCAGCATGATGTAACTTTTCTTTTTTCATTGACGTGGTTGTTGAACCAACGTCAAGCTTGTAGAGGGGGAGTTATCGTGTCCACAAGAAAGTGATATATGTATATACTGTATATATATATATATATACATAAATTATATATAAAATTTTGAACTGACGGTGGATTTGGGGTCTGGGGGATGTGAAACGCGAAGATATGTCGAAATTTTTCGGAAGTCGAAACATGGTACCCATTGCAATAGTTAGCTTTCTAATGAAATCTACCTAAAACATCCAAAGGTTCAAGTTGGCAGGTAGATTTTAGACAGAAAAAGATATATTTCTTCACCTCTCTTCGTCACAGCTTGACTCTAGGGCTTTGTTAGCTCGTGGCACAGCGTTCTCAAGTCTCCACTATAGCCTCCGAGAGCAAGCGGCGACACTGGACAGAACTACATGCAATTGAGCAACACCAGAGATCTGAACCAATTATTTCTTGTTTTATTTTTCCAAAATTAGTTAAATAGCTGTTTTAGTAGTCTATTGTCATGCAGAAAATGGCTATTATCCTTTTTCTCATCGTGTCTATTTTTCAATCACTTTCCCGGTAGACAACTGCATTATGCAACCATCTCCATTGTCCATCCACTTGGTGTTTATTATTAATGATTGTTCTGATTATCCTTCTGTCAACCTTCTGCAGTTGATCTATCGTTGATTTGGTGTTTAATTTAACTAGTGTTTCACAAGCGTAAGTCGCTTTAGGTTTAACGAACGTTTAACGACAGAACAAATTTTGAAAAGGATGGTATATTGGCTTTCACGGCCCGTGAATTAAAACTCAGCAATATTTCTAGGTTTATGCCATGTCTTGTGTGGGGTTTCGCCTAGGAAGCCTTCATAGGGAGGTGAAAGGCTGCTTGAGATTTTAGCTCTCGCAGTTAAGAGGCGTACGTGTGCTTCATAACAAGGGAGGTAGTGCATAGTTTGCTACTCCTATGGGGGTCCGGGCGTGGAAACCAAGAGCCCGCTGATGAGCCAGCTTGGTGTTCCTAGGCGAAATCCCACACAAGACACGGTATAAACCTAGAAAAATTGCTGAGTAGTAATGTTGAAATTTAGCATTTATCGAAAGAGATTTCTTCTTGTATGTTGGCCAAGTAATGTGTGTATAATATAATATGTGTATATAATATTATAGTATTATAATATTAGCCTATACGTCATGATTAATGTTTTTGCTTCATATGAAGGTTCCTACTTCTACTCCAGACAAATCTAGGCATGGAACCTATATTAAATCCACGAATGACACTGGTTATCAGACACATTCCACACACCCAAGTACACGGTCGGTAATTCTTCGGGAGTGATGAACCAAGATCCTACACTGTTACTTACCTAATGTATGATTTTCATACCTTATTTGATATTCTGGGAGTCATTATCAATTGAATTTACTGTCCATTATCAATACTGCTCAGGAAATAAGTATTAAAATCACGTAAATATGTGACGTAAGTAGTTATTTATTGTTCATTGAACGACGGCGAACGACGGCAATTGTCATGGCTTGTCGTTGCTCAACTGCTACTGAAGGATGCGCATTGGGCGTGTTCAATTGTTAACGAGACGTCATTTCACTGTTGCCAATGTATGGTACACAAAATACACGACACAGGTCATGTGTAGCGGGCTGAGAGAGCGTACAGAGTTAATTGAGCGAAGCGAGAAACTATTGGCTTACGAAGCGGAGCTAGATACTACTGGCATTTATGTCCACTACTAACTTAGGCACTGTCTTGCCGAAAATTACTGCTAGTACCACAAGCAAGGGGGTCTGGGGCGTAAGCCACAGGTTAGGTTTGTTTTTGTATGTAAAACATTAATAAGATAGAATTTATGTCCGCTACTAGGTTAGGTACTGCCTGGCAGAAAATTACTGCTAGTACCACAAGCAAGGGGGTTCTGGGGCGTTAGCCCCAGGTTAGGTTTGTTTTTGTATGTAAAACATTAATAACATAGAATTAGGGTTTTGCCTTTCGAATACGAGTATCAACAATCGCAACACCAAAGAATAGGGATATCGTATGCAAAAATCTTCCGCCAGACGGCGTAACTGTTCTATGTGTGACTCAATTGATTTGCCTTCCGTTGGAATTCTATACACATCGAATTTGAAGAATGACGAGTTGAAAATACGGTAAATTTTCATTTTAAATAGTTTGTAACAGTCAATTGTGTGTTTTTGTTAAATGCTATTTGAAATAAATAACAAAATGATTCCACATAGTACCTGTGCGCTATCTGTTGCAGCTAGTTCATGATGTCCCTATAGAAACAGAGCGCGCTCACATCGCTCACTCCACTCAAAGCATTCGCTGGAAAACAATGATTCGCACAATAACAGTCTTTTTTTTTTCTTTTTAATTCCAAATCCCTGTGTTTGGCCACAGCCTACTCGATGCGTCGCTTCATTCCTTTCTATACAGCTTTGGCAATCACGTCTGCAAGGAGAAATCGACCTTCTTTGTCTCAATTTACAACAAAACACTGCCTGCCTAACAGCGTGGCTCTTGCCTTTGTATTTGATGAATCCATTAATGACCCCGCATAACGGTATGTTATTTCTTTAACCAGAGACTCGACAGTTGAGAGCGGATAGAAAATGATCTGCCCACGACGGTGAATAAAGGGACGTGTACTTCCTGACGCACACCAGCTATTTCTTGACATGTGGACTTCAATATAACCTCTCGGGCTAGTACACTACTCTTTATTACGCTCCCGCCAGAGGGTTTTCAACCTTTGGTTCCTGCTCTGTCGTTCTTCTGCTGCGACGTTCCGTTGATATATTTTCTATATTTCCATGCAACTACTTGTTTGATCTCTGGTGGAATGTAAACCCTCTGACACATTCTTATGCACTATTTTTTCTGTGGATATTATTATTAGTAGTAGTATATTCGTTTCGGTCGTCTAGTCCCACGAGCCAATTTCAATGCTTTGTCCTTTGCTGTTCCTTCTTCTTCCTCCAGTATTCCTTCATCATCTCACTATGTTTCCTCTTCCTTTTCTCGGACCATTTCGAGCCGGTTTTCTTTCCCTTCCTCTCTTTGAATCCTCTCTTTTTTAGCACTTTTTGCTTAAAAATCTCTCTCTGGTGTAACTTCTTCTCTGATATTGTTTCTTTCCAAATCCTTTTTGACTTCTTGTACCCAGGTTGTTGACTGCGTGTTCCTCAGGAATGTGAAGATCTGCTTGGTTAACCTACTGTCTTCCATCCTGTACAAATGTCCAAAAAATAGCGATCTCCTCTTCCGTATTGCTTCTGATACGTTTTCTATTTTACGATATTATTTCATCATTACTTGTTAATTTCCAGAATTCTGCAGTTTTTAAAGGACCGAGTATTTTGCGTATGATTCTCCTTTCTACTACTTCTAATTTATCCAATTTGTAGTTCAGTACGAGACATACAGGCATTCCGGTTTGACTACGGTATTGTAGTGCTGTATTTTAAGATCTTTAGACGAACACTTTTTGTTGTAGGTATTCCTAGTTATGCCATAGGCCTACGCTCTTTCTATCTTTCGTATTCTTTCTTCTACAGCAGCTTTTTCCAAACCTTTTTCTTGAATAATTTCCCCGCAAATATTTGAACTTCCTTACCCTCTTTATTTGACCAATTCCTTTTACTAGGATTTCTGGAGCATTTATTATGTTTGTCATAAATTTGGTTTTTACGACAGACATTTTTTAAACCTGTTTTCTTGGCTATCCCTTCTAAGAGATTGACTTGTATTGTTGCGTTTGCCATATTTTCAGAAAGTTTGGCAAAGTCATCTGAAAATGCTAGGCAGTTTATTTTAATACCTCTGTTCTTTCTTCCCATTGTTATTGGTGATAGCTTATGTTCTTCCATATTTTCATTCCAAATTCTTACTACTTTCTCCAGGACGCAATTGAAGAGGAGTGGAGACAAGCCATTATTATTATTATTATTCTTTCTTTTTTCTTCGATTCGGCCAACTAGGGACCACGTCAGTTCAACTGTTTCTTCTTCCAAACTCTAACTACCGCCCAGTGTTCCCTCATTCGTCTCCGGTGTTGTTCTTTTCTCTCTTGGGACCACGCCTTCCCTGTCTTCAGCTTCGGCTTTTCCTGGAAACCATTGTGCGTACGTATTTTTACCTGAAGTGGAACACGCTCCTGGATATCTTTAGGGGAAATTTCCATTTCACGTAGATCTTTTTCAACTTCCATAAACCATGCCCCTTTGGTTTTCTTATCTTGAAAGTACGTCAATATACGTTTTGATATCCTGCCTCGGCTCATTCGTCTCACGTGGCTATAAAAGGCAATCCTTCTTTTTCGAATCGTGTCACTGATCTTCTCCACGTGCTTGTACAATTCGTGGTTGTGACGCCTTCTGTACTCGCTGTTTTCTTTGATGGGACCCAGGATTTTCCTCAGAATCTTCCTTTCTTTAGCCTCTAGTTTTTCCATTCGACCTTTCTTGTTCATTATTAGAGTCTCAGCCGCATACAGAGCCTCTGGTCGAATAACGGTGCAGTAATGTCTAATTTTGGCGTTTAAGGATATCGATCTCTTATTGTAGATGTCTTTAGTCAGGTTGTATGCCATTTCCATTTTATTAATGCGTGACATGAAGGCTTCCTTCTCTGATAGGTTAGGCTCTATCCATTCACCGAGGTATTTAAACTTTTCTGCCTTCAGAACTTTTCCTAGTCCGACCTCCAGTTCCCTGGGCGCTGATTTTATGTTTGTAATGAATTTTGTTTTCTCAAAGGAGATTTGAAGCCCAGCCTTCAGTGCTTGATTTTTCAGCTGGTTAAGTTGTTCTTCTGCCATATCGATGGAATCTGAAGAGATCACTAGATCATCTGCAAAGGCTAGACAGTCGATTGTAAGATTCATATACTTGTACCCTAGCCTTACGCCATTTTCTACCTTTGAATTTTTCATTTCCTTCCGCCATTCTCGGATGACCTTTTCCAAAACACAATTGAAGAGAAGCGGTGATAGCCCGTCTCCTTGCCTCACTCCTGTCCTGATTTCAAAGGCATCAGACATCTGAACTTCACTTTGAAGGTGGTGTTGGTCAGGGTATGCTGGATAATTGATTGTGTCTTGTTATCTAAGCCAAACTCTTCAAGGATTTTAGGGGCCGATAACCTAGCTGTTAGGCCCCTTAAAACAACAATTATCATCATCATCTTCAAGGATTTGCAATAGGGTGGTTCGATCAATTGAGTCGTACGCTTTCCTAAAATCAACAAAGGTCATCACGAATTCCCTATTCCTGAGTTTCAGGTATGAAAGGATGGACTTCAGATTCATAATCTGCTCAGCACATGATCGTCCCTTTATGAAACCTCCTTGGTATTCCCCCAGTTGTGGATCGATTTGTTGTTCCGCCCTATTCTGTAGAGCTTTTGAGAGGATCTTGTAAGTTATTGATAGAAGAGAGATGCCACGGTAATTGTTCACATCGGTTTTCTCCCCTTTTTTATGTAGTGGATGAATTACGGCAGAGGTCCATCCACTTGGGAGTTTATAGCTCTCCCAGATCTCTTGAATAATTGCAACAAGCTTGTCGACTGCTTTTTCCCCTGCATGTTTCCACAATTCAGCAATTATCAAATCTTCACCCGGTGCCTTGTTGTCCTTCAGCTCTTGGATGATCTTCGTGATTTCAGCCTTCGTAGGGGGGGGGGGCGAATCAGGGTGGATGTTTGGATTTATTTCATAAACGAAAGGGGTCTCAGGAGCCTCACAGTTGAGGAGGTTTTCAAAATAACTTGCTAGAATCTGACAATTATCTTTATCATTGTGAGCTAATTTTCCGTTGGAATCTTTAAACTGTAGACTTGGGGGGTTGTATATGTTCAGACTGTGCTTGAAGGTTTTATATAAGTTACGTGTGTTATTTTCCTGGAAGTCTTGCTCAATCTGCACCAACTGCTCCTTATTAAACATACGTTTCACGCCACGGATTATTTCTGATGCAGATTTCCTCGCATTTAGGAAGTTGACCCTGTTTTCTTCATTTTTGTGGCAATTCCATTTCAGCCACGCAACCTGTCTTAGCTGAACTGCTGTATCACACTCATGATCCCACCAAAGATGCTTTCTTGATTTTGTGAGTGGGACAGTCCCCTTTGCTGTTCTGACTATAGCCTCTTGTAATTGTTCCCAATTCTATGGATTTAAAGTTTCCAACTTGTGGGTGAATTCTTGGTTGCTCCTTAGCTTTTCTCTGTCAAACTTATCAGCTTTTCTTGGAGTAATCTTCTTGTTATTTCTTGGAATTAGTCTAACTTTGATCTGCGATAGGTAGTGATCCGAGTCTAAGTTGCCACTTCTCAGAACCATTACGTTCTGGATCTCTCGTTGCGCTTTCCGTGCAATGGCGACATGATCAATTTGGAATTCACCAAGGTTGGTCCAGGTCTTCTGTTCTGTTTTCTGGGTAGGTGTTTGAACGCCGTTGACTTCAGGACCAGATTGAATGCTCTGCATTATTATTATTATTATTATTATTATTATTATTATTATTTTTTTTTTTGAGTCGTTTCGGCCATCAATGGACCACGATGTTCTTCACTCATATGATCACTGTAAAGCTTGTTTTCTTGTCTGCCAGTAGATCTTCATTCTTGACGAATGTTCAGCTCTCCATTCTTCCGTCCACTTGCAGTGAGGGCGAGGCATCACAGATGTTAAAGGGTGTAGATTACTGGTTGATTTAACCGCCTTTCTGAACAGGTTATTATTATTATTATTATTATTATTATTATTAAAATTATTTTCAGTTGGGGTACAATAGTTCAGGTGGAAAGATCTACTCCATGTAAGATAAGTTTTGTGTTCGTGGTGTCGTTGTTGGTAAGGTCACCTCAGTCGTCAGCAACCCACCATCCCCTTTTTAGATCACGACTTCTTATTATTATTATTCTTCATTTCTCGTTTCCATTTCCCTGGGTCGGGTTGCGAATCAAGGACCTCCACATGTGTCTATCCCTCCACCATTCATTTCCTTCTTTCAATACTCCTTTTCCTTTTTCTCCTCTCTTCTCTATGCTTTCCTTCGCCGTATCTATCCACCTCTTTCTGGGCCTTCTTCGTGGTCTTCTTCCTGGTATTTTCTCCATAAATATTATTTTTGGTACTCTATATTCTTGCATTCTCATCATATGTCCGTACCACTTCAGCGTACTGGTCTCTATCTTGTCTTGCAGTTTTGGTAACCTCTCTCTAATGTCCACATTTCTGATTTTATCCCTCCATATATTCCCAATTATTCCTCTAAGGAACTTCATCTCGGCTGCTTGGATTCGGTTTTCATCGCGTTTTGTTGTGGTACAAGTACCTGCTGCATATGTCAAAAATGGTGTGCAATAGCCTAAATTGAGAATAGAACCTTCTTGCATTTCTCTGGGACTTCCTGGTTCTATACTAAACCTCTCACACTCTGGTAAAACGCATTAGCTTGTTGGATTCCCTTTCCAATTTCTTCATTTATTGTACCATCTTCTATGAGTATGCTCCCTGTACCGGTAAAAAGAAGACCGTAGTGTGAAAGAGAGCCCTAATCCCAGAACCGTGTTAGAAGCTATTGATGATCATAATCTTAACTAGGAAATAAAGAACAACGTCTTTGCAAAACAAATATAATGTAAGAACAAAATCAAATTACAAATAAAGAATAAATCAAGGAAAAGTTAATAAGCTAATTAGGTTAGTAATTACATCAAAGGAAGAACAAGGTAATAACATCAATTACAACAGGTAAGGCATATTACAAACCCCGAAAAATAATAATAATTCATTAATCAAGTAAAAGGAGAAAGGGCAGGGGAAGAAAATCGTAAAACCAAACCCCTCTTAAGAGGTCGAAAGAGTGCCCAAGATTCGGCAAAAGTTATATTATAGCCCGAAGGAAAGTTTAAACAGTAATTACCGATATGTAATGTTTCAAAATAGTAAACCTCGCAAGGAAGGTCGAAATCATATCACGAATGACAAAATTAAGTTTATCCGCTCGAAATATTAAACTAAATACGTAATGAAGCGGATCAAATTACAGCTCGACTGACTGCTTTCATCTCAATCTTATGACAATATGTCAGAAAAAAAGGTAATGGCGACCGTCGCCAGGAAACGAACAATAATGCGAAACAAAATATACAAAAGAGAATTACTACCATCAGAAGGCCAAGAAATAAAAGGAAAATTAATTAATAATTAATATGAGAGCTGTGGATCGCACAATTTTAGGTTATGTGATTTGGCATAGGTTTGGTACTTCGTAAAGCTTACAAGGGTTTGGCAGATTTTGTCCGATCTCAATCAAATGACATAAAACGGCTCTCAGGCCGTAGCACAAGGCAAACACAATTAATTAATCCAAGAAGGAAATAAGACATAATAACCAAGTAATTAGTGATCAGACACCTGGAACAAAGCAAAGATACTCAAACAAAATAAAAGGCAAAATTAGGTACTACAGAAATAAAACTCAAGGTTCCGTACCACTTACAATTAAACAAGTAGAGAAACAGACAAAACTTAATGCTGATCACAAGCCAAGAAAGAGATATTGGGTCTCGGACAAATCTGCCAACCCAAAGCCCACTCACAGTACATCTTTAAACATATAAGACATTACCTTTGCTGCAGATTATAATACATATTAGGAAATAAATTTCGCTTTAGTGTAATGAGTAGGTACAATACAAACTCTTCGGGGTTCCGATACGAGTAAAACTCGCCCCCGATAAATCCTTAAAAAATTTCACATCTGACTTGCAAACCCTTCCAAGATCGAGTGTCGATATTTTATTGTTTAAATTGTTGACCTTAATTCAGTGTTGATTCGGAACTGCCAACACAACCTCAGACTAGGCCAAAACTTGACAATTAGGTCACAATTATTATTGCTTAACAGTTGTCGGCACTTGCAAAATGGCAATAGCCAATCACCTTGCGACAGGAACGCGATCTCATTGGCCACAGCTGGTAATATTCGAAAGATTCAGGAACGCGATCTCATTGGCCACAGCTGATAAAGCTTGAAAGATTTGTGGGAAATACATGGAGAAATGAATCTTATTGATGTAGGTTGGATTTCTAGGTTAAGTTCATGTACATAGGCAACTTGTAGAAACATCAGGCATTGTAACGTGAAAATCACGGTACAATTCTCCCTCCCCCTCCAACTTTCACCCTGGGAGATGTGTTGACACCAATTTCCAACTCTTGGACCGATGAGCAAGGAAGTGGTTGCAATCGAGGCATCATGGCAGCTCCAATTCGGTATCAGTCAGGGCACTCCAGACGTCCGCCAGCAGAAAATCCAGAGAGACTCCTATCATAATGTTGACATGCTCCTGAATTGCTATCAGACGACCCTGGCCAGACATCGCTGACAGAAATAGTATCTTTACAGCTCTTGGGCACCAGACTTTCTCTGCAACACATAAACCAACCCAGGAAACGGCCCCAGAAGTAGAGCTCCGGGTCATCAATCATCCCATTTCATGACCTGATCGCATATTAACTGCGAAGAATAAGAGTCATACTCCATCACGTAGTTTGAGTTTGACTTCATAGTTCTTTTGTCATTTCTAAGTTATCGACGTACATACCTTCGCATCAGATTTTATTTCAACAATAAATATATCTTCCTCTATTTCATTACATTTACCTTCAGCAGCCAAAATTAAAGGGAAGGTGCCATTACAAATTAAGTCTGAAAATAAAAAGATCCACAGACCCATAATTAAATGAGTTAAAAGGTACACAACAAAATAAAGAAAATCAACATTACATGAAGTTTTAAAATTTATACATTAGGTTCGGTCTCCCTTTCGCCTGCAGATTTGCAGTACGATAGATGAGTCCGAAAGATTATTTTCTTTAAAGAGTCTTTCAACAACACAGTTAAAGGACCTAAAAGTGACAAAATTTCATATGGACCTCTATAACGTGCTTGGAGCTTCCCCAAGATTTGGTGACCCAGAGCTTTAGGCAAAAAATTCTTAATGTAAACAAGATCACCAATTTGAAACTTACACGGAGTACGTCCCAGATTGTATCTCTCAGCAAGTTTATCATGAGATATTTTAATAGCCTGTTGTGCCTCTTTCCATATTTGTTTAACACCGTCTGAGCTCGGTTGATCAGGAAGCAAATCATGGATAGACCACAGGTTAGTTAAGAGAGAATTAGGCACAAAAGTATGCCTTAATGAAAATGGAGTCTTCCCATGAGACTCATGAATAGCGGTGTTAGACGCAAATGCAAGCCAGTGGAGAGATGAATCCCATCTCGCATGATTGTCTCTGTGGTAAGCGATCAAGGCAGATTTCAGGTTTCGATTTACACGTTCAGCGAGACTAGGATTTGGGTAGTAAGGAGTTGTAGTTACATGAGCAATAGAAAGGTCAAAACAGATATTCCGAAATTGATGCGAGATAAAAGCCTTGGCGTTGTCCGACACCAGGAACTGACAAGGCCCAAAGGATGTAAAACGGAATTCAAACATTTTATGACCGTAGACGAATTGCACAATCTACTCGGAAAAATTCAACTAATGCGGGAAAACCCGTCAACACATACAAATGCAAAACGATTCCCTAACTGAGATCGTGGAAATGGCCCGACGAAGTCGACAAAAACCCGTTCCATAGGACGGGACGCAGGTTCTGAAGAAAGATAACCAACTTTAGTACTAATCGCAGGTTTACTTACATAACAATTTCTACAACCTTGAACAAATCGCCGGATATCCTTATCCATATTCTTCCAAACAAAGGATTGCCTAACCTTCAGTCGCGTTTTGAATGTCCCCAAATGCCCACTAACAGGTGACTCATGAAAATACTTTAGTATGCTATCCACCAGCTGAGGAGGCAATACAATCTTAGGTTTCCTGTCATGCCTGGCGATACAACACAAAACCCCTGATTTCAATACATAAGGTTTAATATTTTCACCCGCAGAAAGTCTCGAAATCAACCCTTCCAATTCTTTATCTTTCTTCTGGTGCTGTGCAATGTCCTTAAATAACAAGGGAGAATTTAATAAAATATGTTGAGCAGAATTAACTCCAGAAATATTAGGTTCAATAGCAGTCGATTCATTGCTTCTAACAACAGGCACTTCATACATTCTCATCAATGAATCGGCAATTACGTTTTCGCTTCCACGGATGTGCCTTACGGAGAACTGAAATGACGAAATTCTAGTTGCCCACCGAGCGATACGACCAGTAGTTCTCGGTTTGGCTAAAAACCAAACTCAGAGCCTGGTTATCAGTCTCAAGCTCGAAGTGAACATGCTCGATATACGTTCTGAAACGTTCCAACGCAAATAAAACGGCCAAACCCTCTAACTCATATACCGAGTACTTCGATTCGGCAGGCAACAATGTTCTGGAAGCATACGCTATCGGCTGACGCCCCAATTCACCATCTTGAAACAGAACCGCCGCAATTGCACCTAACGAAGCGTCAGTCTGAACGATAAACTTTCGAGAAAAATCAGGGACAGCCAAAATCGGAGCATTCGACAAGGCAGATTTTAGATCTTCAAAGGCGGCATGCTGTGAAGGACCCCATTCAAACTTGACATTAGATCTTCTTAACACATTTAGAGGCAAGGCACGTTGAGCAAAATTCTTAATAAATTTTCGAAAGAAATTGACCATGCCTATAAAGCGAGAAACACCCTTAACGTTAACAGGAGGCTTAAAATCCCTGATACCCTGGGTTCTAGAATGATCGACTGACACACCATTGGCAGAGACAATGTGACCAAGAAAAGAAATTTCCGATTTAGCAAATGAGGCCTTTGATAATTTGACCGTGAGACCGGAAGATTTCAGTCTCTCAAATACCTCACGTAGATGGGCAACATGATCCTCGAAAGTCTCGCTATAAATTACCACATCATCAAGATAGTGATAGAGGAATGAAAATTTGATGCCCGAAAATACCTTGTCAAGTAACCGACTTAGAACAGCCCCACCGGTAGACATACCAAAGGGTACCCTTTGAAATTCAAATAAATTCCAGTCAGTCGCAAATGCAGTCAAATGTTTAGACTCCTCTGCCAAAGGAATTTGATAGTACGCTTGTTGCAAATCGAGAATAGAGAAATATTTAGCATTCCCAAACCACGAAAAGCATAAGTGCAGGTCAGGTAATGGTATAGGTTCTAAAACGATCTTTTTATTCAAACGCCTGAAATCAACAACAGGGCGAAATCCACCATTTGCTTTCGGTACGAGGAACATTGGGGCAGAATAAAGAGACGTCGATGGCCTTATCACTCCATCCGCTAGCATTTGATCGATGATTTTCTTTAATTGGATAATTTTCGGAGGATTTAATCTATACGGAGGATGCCTAACAGGGATCTGGTCCGTAACCACAATCTTATATTCAAGAAGATCAGTGACCCCTAACTTGTCGGTGAAAACCTGACGATACTCTTTACACAAATCACGAATGATATTCCCCTGCTCAACTGTTATGTTACTTAAATCAAGAGAATCAACACCATCAGACAATGGTGCAACTTCCTCAAACACATATTCTTTATCGTCAATGTCGCTCACATGAACACCATCCGACGATTTCACAGATGAAATAAATTTTAACTTTAAATCCGGACAAAATTTGAAACAGAATGACATATCTTGGATATCCAACAACAACCCCACGTAAGAAAAGAAATTATCCCCTAAAATAACACGACAAGATAGATTTCGCACAACCCACAATGAAAATTTCCAACTAAACGCATGAATACTAACTTTAATCTTAATAGCACCCAACACATCTAACCTAGAACGGTTGGCAGACATCAACATATGTTGAACAGAAGATAGTTCAGGCAGCTTACAAATGCACATCATAGAGCGATACCATTCTTCGCTGACAAGTGAAACAGCACTGCCTGAATCTAATAAGGCATTAACTGGAGCATTATTTATCGAAATAACAGCGATCGGAGAAGGAAACTTAGTCGGCGACAAATCCTTGAACATATCTCCGGAGATACCAAATTATCTTCGATACCTTCCACAATCCCTTCTACAACATCACTAAATTTCATAGCAACAGAATGCATATCCCGATGTCTGCCCGAAAATTGTCAATAGCGTTTAAGTCTACAAAATTTAGCACTATGACCTGAGCGCCCACATACAGTACACTTAAATGATCTACCAACATCAGCATCATTAATTTTTCCATGGGATCGCACAGGCCTAATATCAGGAGGTCTAAAGTTGGGAGGCGGAACCTTGGCACAAACCCTCTGAGCATCAGCTTGGCGAATGCATTCTGCTTCATTAGCAACTGCATAAAGATCTTTAATAGTTTTCGGACGGTCCCCTACGCTAAGGAGCGACCGATACTCGGGGGTAACATCCACAATTATGTTTCTTACAATCTCACGTTCACATAAATTCAAACCGAAAACCTTTGCTTACTTGAGAATATCTTGGGCATACGAATTTAAGGACTCCCCCAGTTCCTCAACTCAGTAAAAATATTGGTGCACTATCGGACCCATTAGTCGCTCTGGAATGAAAACAGAAAGGACCTATTCCAAAAAAGCCTCGATACACACGCCATTGGACATGGCACCTACAACCATGTCACGTATCTCCCCAGAGGTATGAGGAAAAATCAGTTGAAAAATTAGTGCGTCAGAAACACCGAAAACACTAGCATATTCATGAATTTCCACCAGCTCACGCAAAAACCTGATGACACCATCAGTAGTATCAGTGGTGAAATCCTTTAGCTTAGATACACAAGCAGTTAATGTATGACTTAAATTCCCAAAATTCGAATTCGAAAATACCAAACCATTAGCAGGTGAAACGTGAACACGCGGCGAAACATAATTATTACTTGCCCCAGGCAACGAGAGACCACTGGGTGCATAAGAATATTGACGTGACCGTTCCGTAGGAACGCTAGGTTGTCTACAACCAACGGCAATGTTCATTCTAGATATCGAAGTAGAACAATCACATACTGGTCGAGAACCAGCACGAGCAAGAGTGCCGTTAACAAACGAGTTAGAATTATTCATGGCCAAAACAGGCATAGAGTTACCAACTGAGGCAATTGGCCTACCAACAGGCATATTCACTTTCGGCGCAGACAAATCAACATACTTATTCAGACTGGTAACATGACTGACACACGAGACGATACAAGGATCAGAAGATAGAGATAAGTTTCTTGAATATTCTCCATGTAGAGAAAAGTTTGCTTTACTGCACCGCATATTATGTCTAACATATTCACTACAATTCACACGCGAGCCTACATTATGCTGAAAACTAGCATCCCCACTAGAACTAACTCTACAGCTCATTCTCGGGCTACTATAAACAGCAGAAAAACTAGAAGATGTTACGACAGAATTAGGTATATTAACAGATGATGTTATAAAATTCCGAACAGGCACACTATCGGATGTTCCAGCAGTTACGTTATTCAAATTAGCCACACTA
The DNA here is from genome assembly GCA_946902985.2 of Meconema thalassinum. NCBI lineage: Eukaryota > Metazoa > Arthropoda > Insecta > Orthoptera > Tettigoniidae > Meconema > Meconema thalassinum. The sequence continues at coordinate 184,237,098 of OX336395.1, forward strand.
ATAATGCCACTATCAACATTAGGAATAATATTTTCTAAAACTTTTGAACATACTACATTCTCAGTACTCACATTAGCAACAAGGCTAGAACTAGTCGAAGTTACTATTTGGTTCTCCAAATTAATAACTCGAGCATTATCAAAAATATAGGAATCACACTCCTCGAGTTTAATTTTGCAATCAGTTAAAATCTGAATATCATCACTCGAACGATGACCAGAAACAATTAACACATCATCAATACGGGTAAACAGATATTTTATCCGAGAGCACATCCTATCATATTGGGCATTACTAATACCGTCCAAAAAGCAAAAATTAACTACATTTTCAATTGCATCTACATCTGATACAATCTGGAACTTACTAGATTGAAATGCATCATCATCAAGCATTTGGTGAACCACATCCAACTCAGCATTCTCCGAAAGAATTGCCCGGGCCAAATCCTCATCTCCGGGTCCCTCCAAGTTACGTATAGAAAGTTCATACTTCACTTCGTCACTCGTCAAGAATTTGATTACAGGAATTGGACGAGCCATTACATGAAAACAGAAATACAACACAAGAATTAGAAAAAATACACAGAACACTCCTAACCTAAATAACGTTAAGTTTCACGATAGATACAACCAAATATAATTTGAGAAAACGATAACCGCGCGAATGCTACCAAAAAACTGTACCGGTACCAAGAAGACCGTAATGTGAAAGGGAGCCCTAATCCCAGAACCGTGTTAGAAGCTATTGATGAGCATAATCTTAACTAGGAAATAAAGAACAACGTCTTTGCAAAACAAATATAATGTAATGTGACCGATATCGCATGGTTTGAGAGCTCTGGCAACGTCGCATAGCAAGAGGAAGGATGCAAGCGGAAGTAACCTGAGGTTGACGTTTTTACGTCATGGACATAGTCGACAGCATGAATGTGGCGAAGGTTCCAGAAGTGTAGAGGGCGCTGATGAGCTCCAGGAAAAGTTGAGGTGGAAAGGTCACACCGGAGAAGCGGGTCACTTTTTTTCCTATCACCATACAACGAGGTTCACTTTTATTTTGCATCGCCGTCCAACGAAGTTCACTTTCTTTTGTGTCGCCGTACGCCGAAGTTCATCTTTATTTTTGTGTCGCCGCACGCTGAAGTTCCTAACAAGTGTGTAGTAGCAGTCGTACCGTGGCCGCTTGGAACCAGTGTGGTATTCCGACAGTTTGGGACATAGCTGAAAGGCTCAGTATTATTTCTTGCGTGGACAGCTCTGTGTTAACGAATACTAAAGCTGAATGTGGCGAGGTGATATTATAACGCAGATCATAATGCATTATGTTGTGGGACACTAGTCATTTGTACAATGAAGTGCGAGCAGACACACGTGGTGTCTCAAGCTTTTACCAGGTACGGGACTGTATGGGCCGTGCGCTATATAATTGACGCCCAGAACATATGAACGAAGCGATGTGCTTTTGTTTGACGACCAGACAAATGAGTATCCAGGGTCAGTGAACTATGAGAGATAAACTGAGTGTAGTCCAAATATAGAGCGACATTCTAGGTCAAGGACGGACGTAATCTCTTATGAGTACAGGCTGGTGTTGACGCGTACGATATAACCTGTGCCGTTATAGAGTTATTATCACGGCCATGAGTTGATATTACTTGGCATATTCGACATGAAGATTGCAGCGATGTATTGGACGGACATAAAGGCTATCAGTACAGACCAGTGCGAGTTTTGTGTCAAGAACTTTACGAGCGAAGAGATGGCATGCTAAGTTTAGTATGTGGAAGCTGTTACGATGACGTGGAAACGAAGGCGAGCCAGGACCATGGACACCCCGAGGGTCGCGAGCTGGATCCAGGACGAGAGGGGAGGATGTTCAATGGGAAGAACGTGGACCCAAACCCCCAGGAAACGTGTCAGCGGAACCAAGACTGAGGTGGTCGAAAGGTACTGAAAACCATGTTAATTCTTAAGTAGTGGTTAATGGGTAGTGGTTACTAAGATTTGGACAGTTGGGCAAAAATCGAAATTGAAGTTAATCAATAAGGATAAAATGCGATATAATGACATGATTAATAGGATAGTAAATTTTAAGTTTTCTTTTGAGAGATTAAGGCAGTTTTCTTTAGGGTTTAAAAGTAAATATATGGATGCTTTAAAATATAATTTGAGTACAGGGATCTGTCAGCGTGTTAAGTCGCTGTGTTCTTTGAATTGGTGCAACCTGGATGACAATTTATGGTTTGAACAGGCTTAAATTACAAGGGATTCATTTACACTTAATGGGCCACTTTTTGTGCGCACATCATATTTATGCTAAACACTCACACGTCACTGAGGTTTCCCTTTACATGCTAACATGAGGAGATGCGTTTGGTAGGTGACTGATACAAGGTTGTGTAAATAATGATACTGCATTGATAAAATAGCAGGGTTGCATAATACGAAGTTATGATGAAACTAAAGGTTCTCGCTATAGCGAGGTGAATAAAATAAATGATTATAATTAATGTTACGTGATAGGTTCAAGTATATGAAATTCTGAGGCAATTGTCAGTTGAAAATAATACAGATAGGCAGAGGCCATCTACCTAAATGTTTATGGTGTAGTTATAAATATGTGAAGAGCATGCAGTGATTAATAAATAAATAAATAAATAAATAAATAAATAAATATCTGGGATCATAAAGATGTTAAAATGTTAAGTGATGAATGTAAAAGCCAACAACCAGTCATTTTTCTGAGTGAGGCACAGCTGAACGAAAACCAGTGAAAATAATAATGAAAGTATTTAATACATGAATAAAAGGTCTGAAAATAAATTCTTTAACGCTAGTGACATCCATATATAAAAATATTCTTTTTCCTATTTTGGTGATTACATTTAGTTAGAAGGAGATCGAATGAGGCAACAATTTTTTTTCTCTTTGAATATCTTTTCAAATTTATGCACCTGCTCATTTATGGACTATTAGCGGAGAGGTGACATAGCATTTTGAAGTAATGGTTGTAATACTAAAATGATATAGCTCTGATCTCCGTAAGTTATTTTGTATCCAAAGATTAGGACGCCCGGAGATTTTTGTCCTCATTAATTTGAATTTTGCTTCTGCGTCATTTTTTTTATTTGCACATCAAGAGTAAGTTTGAGAAGTCTCCGAGCGGAGGTAGGCTTCTGTGTGTGATTCTATGTATTTAGTGGTGTGGTTCTGTAATAAATGGTGGATGAGTTTTATCTTAACAGCGGAGTTTTTTGTCATTCTTGTTCGATGTCATACTTGTGTGTCCACCGGATCAATTTTGAGATTTTACCCCAGTTGTACCCATCATTATAAAGACCCCCGGGATTGCTTGAATCTCGTTCCCGACACAGTTTTTTTAAGGCCAAAATTGATTCGGACATTCAAGATTTTTTTTTTCTTTCGTGTTGTACCGAATTCTGGGTGAGGGTTGAAGTGTATGTCGGGCCACCCAATCCAAAGCCAGATTATCGGGCACAACAAGATGGTGCCCACCGTGTAATGGCCTCGAACTGGGAATATCGTACCACGCAGTGGTATAGCCGACATCTTGAACTCGAAAAAATTGGAACACCAGAGGAGAGTGACAAGATGGTGGACGGCCATGTGGCACAAATGGAATGGAGAGAAAACCAATTAAGTGCTGGTACCCCATTTTATTGTGCGATATGTCTGTCAGTCTGTTAAAGTTCACTTTGTAGGATTTTTGTGTGTGTTTGAATGACATAAAACGAAGCGATTCAGTAACGTTAGATCGCTGTGTTTAAGCGATACCATCCACATTTATTATTTCCACATTATATTAGATTTCGATTCCACTGTCAAATTGAAGTAACCACTAGTCCTTAGTCTAAGTTAGTCACTAGTTGTAACAGCTTCCATGTTTATTTGTTGTGAAATATGGGAGAATTTGATGAAATTAAGGGATTGATGGGACAGCTAGGAGAGAAGCTAAAGGAGTTAGCTAAAAGTCAAAAGAATATGGAGGAAGGTTTGAAGACTCAATGGAAAGACTATGAAGGTGGTATGAACACTAATCTAGATGGGTTGGATAGACAGTTGATTAAGATGCATGAAGGAATAAATACTGAATTTGAAGGTTTAGACACTAAATTTAAAGGTTTAGACACTAGATTTGAAGGTTTAGACACTCAATTTAAAGGTTTCGACACTCAATTTAAAGGTTTCGACACCAAATTCAAAGATTTAGATACTAAATTCGAAGGTTTTGAAAAAAATCTTGGAATTCAGTCAGGGGACTTGCAAGGAGGATTGGAATTATTTAAGGAGCACCAATTCGATATGAAACAATACATGGAGAAGGCTCAAGCCGAAATGACGGATTTAAAGGAACAAATTAAGAGGGATAAGGTCGAAATTGAAAGTAATATGAGGACACAGTTGAAATCATTGGAAAAAAAACGTTCAAGAGAAAATGGATCGAAGCGTGGAGGCATTGACCGCCAAGATGGAAGAAAGGGATAAAGCAATCAACGCAGAGGTCTTGGTGTAAAAGGAAGAGGCGAAAGTAATACAGCAGAGATTAGCGAATGATACCAGGAGCATGACCGATAAAATGTCTGAATTCACCATGGAGCAGGAATGCAAGATGGAAAGTCTTAGGAGTCAGATGGGGGAAATGAAATTAGAGTTAAACGACGAAATTAAAACACAGATTGCAACAGCGGTTTCGACAGTACAAGATAAAGTGAGTATTGCTCACGGAGAACAGTTAAAGAGAATTGTTGAATTAGAAGGAAAGATGGTAGAAGCAAAATCAATAGATGTAAACAAGGAACCAAGTCCGACAGGAACAACATTCACACCATTCAGTTACAGCTCAACTCAACCGATTACCATCATTAGGAATCAGGAGGACCGCCCAAAAAAAAATCAAATTTGACTGGCATCACACCCATAGAATTCTTGCGGGACCTGAAGGAATACATGGATGAACATAGGGTTCCTAAAGAGAGAGAAATGAGGGTGATAGAAAGAGCTCTTGAAGGTCAACCGCTAAACTGTATGCGAGCTTTTAGGAATCAGTTTAGAGGGTACGATGACTTTGCGAACGCTTTCCTGAAGAGATTTTGGTCCTCAGAAGATCAACAAAGTATAAGGGCTGAATTATACTCAAAGAAATACGCGACTACCAGGCCAACACAATACGCTGGGTACTTCACGAATCAGGTAGCCAGGCTACAATTTTTGGATCCACCGTTGGAGGAGCAGGATTTAGTGCATGCCATAATACAGCAATATCCGGTAGAAGTCCAGCGTGTATTAATTGCATAGGGTGCAAATAGACTCGAGGTGTGTGACGAGATTTTGAGGAAACTAGACCACACGAGCAAGATGACGGAACCTCGTAGTCCAAGGACAGAACAGAGAGAGGCAAATATGGTGGCAATGGATCGTATGGCGCAGACGGAACCTCAGCGAAGTTATGGAAGGAACGATAGATATGGAAGGGATGAAGGAAATGGCTTAAACAGATACAGGAATCAAGGAAAGCCATATGACCGGAGGCCATATTATCAGGATAGAAGTGGACGATTTAATCAGAGGGACTACGGAAGGTCAGGATATAGAGGGAGAGAATCGTGGTCACGTGATCGGAGACCATACAATAATTACCCAAGATACGGGAATCAAGAAAGGCAAAATTATAGGCCATCATTAGAAGAACGTCACCAAGAAAGCCGCAGATACATTGAACAATTAAGGGAAAAGGAACAAGAAGAAGAATCTCAGGCAAAACAGCATGAGGAATCGAAACCAGGCACCAGTGGAGTCAAATCAGGAAAGAGAAGCTGACAGGAAGGAAATGCTGAGTTTGGACAGGGACTCACAGGCAGTAATAACGATTTTTTGCCCATTAATAATGATTTTCGCCCAGATGTCATGACAGTCCAAATTCCAGCCATTCACAGCATTACTGATGATGATAGGAGGTATGAAGGCCAAGACGAAGAAGAAAGTAGAATGAGTGAAGAATGGATTGAGCTACCGTTTCAGGAGGAGAATACCACAGAAGAAGAAGAAACTGAGAGAGTTATAGGCAAATTCAATGCAGCTAGCCTTAAAAGGTACCACAAGAGAGAGTAAGCATGCGATATGGAGAACTTATTGAAGAAGTAGATTGTTAACCCAACAGAATAATAATAATCGAGATGTTTCACGCTTATTATTATTCCTGGTTGAGGGGGATTTGTGACCGATATCGCATGGTTTGAGAGCTCTGGCAACGTCGCACAGTGGTCCGGATTTGAAAAAAAGCGGACAAAAATATTTTCCGCTAAATGAAATGAAATACTTTTGTATAAAACTTTAAATTAGATGTTACTATTAGGTAAATTTGTCTTAGTACATAAAATTACTTAGTCATCCTCTGATCCGGATGAGTCGACTTCTTCTTCTTCTTCCGCTTCCTGCTCCGTCTCGTCCTCGAGTATTGACAATAAATTACACACCTCCTGAGGCAACTGTCTGCATATCTTCTTTGGTAGACTTCCCGTGCTTGAGATAACTGGAGCAGAGCTTAGCAATAGTCTATGGAACAAGTCAAAATTATTGGAAATTCTTGAGGATTTTCTGGTATGGTCTTCTCTATATTTTCTTACGTCTTGGTTTCTAGACTCTAAGACCTCTTCTGAAAGTTCTCCAATCGGCAAAATAGCTGCTTCTATAATGAAAGATCCATGGATAAGTATTTTATGGAGTGTTAGAGGCATGTAACACCACGGATATAGCCGTACATATAAGCTTGCTGTTTCGCACCAGTAGGAATTGAACTCTGAACTATTAATTTCATGACCAGAGGAAATTGCTTTTAAAATTATTCCAAAACGAGTTATTAACTCACAGTCTACCCCTGTTATTTCGGATGCTACTTGAGGTTGATCAAGAAACCTTCGGGCAGTGTTGCCATCACTGGTTGTTCCATATCCATGCTTCGGAATATCAACTAGAAGATCTAATCTCGTTCTGAATGAGTCTTGCACAATTTTTTCTTTCTTTTGAATAAGTCTCGATTACCATCATTCACGCTCACTTTCCACTTTTTAAAACCCAGGCGGTACGAAATATGCAGGAGACATTCAAAAAATCGAAAGTGGGCGTGTGGAACTGAAATTCCAAACTCAAGTTGTAAATTGTCAACGAGCTTTTGTGCCACTTATGTAGATTTTTCATTTCCGAAAATTTCGCACCATTCGTTTGCGCCTTGTTGGTGTAGTCGTGGTAGCTTCTTTTTAGCTTGGCTGATGAATCATCTTCCTCTGCCCTTAAATTCATAACGGTCGCATAGGCTAGCTCTGATGAAGTGGCACTCTCCCTTAGGTCTTTAATTTTCCTTATTTTGCTTCTCTCCGTTAGCTCTTGAAATTCTTTTGGAGGACGACCTCGATCTACTGATTTTGCGGAGCCAGGAATGCTCGGAATTGATATCACAATTTCTGTTTTCAACCAGTCTGAATATTTCTTCAAAAAAAGCATGTTCTAAGAAGTTACACTTTCTCCACCGGTCAACATACGGCAAAAAGAAAAGGTTCTTATATTATTATACACTGTTTTCTCTACACTGTCGTCAACATTTAATTGAAATTTGTTAAGGAGATATGTTACCACAAACTTTCCTTGACGCGCGCGAGACTGATTTTTGTTCTCTCGAATCTTGTTAATAAGATCACTGCGACTAACAACGAAAATTCATTTTTCACTCTTCACAACACACACAACTACGTACTACTAATCAATTACTTCTCGTGATTGAAGATTATTTTGGTTTCATTTCCTCGAGATATCCCTTGCGTAGCATAATCAAATGTCTCAACAGGCCCTTATCTCACGTGAGTGTTTATCCTCAGAGCGCGCAGTAATGTTCTCTCCCTTCTCAATCACGCATCTGGCGGGTTCTGGCGATGAAACCTTTAAGGATATATTCTCCAGTCTTCCTTTTAAAACTTGCATAAGTTTCATGGTATACATGTGTATACATTTTTTTGTAGGTCAAGCAAAATTTATTTTTCTTGAAGAAAATAAAGCACTATAAAATAAGTATAACAGTCCTTATAAGTGATCTGAAATCGAAAATCATGCTATAATCAAATATATCAGATCACAAACTACATACAGATACAGTGTTATAGACCCCGAGTTTCGTTTTGAAGTTAGAATGATATTTCAAAGTTTACTTAATGGAGCGCGGAATTCAGAAACGAAGAGTTGTCTCACTTTTGTAGTATTATATCTGAGAAACACAGAAGCAATTTCCAAAGAAAAAGTGAAATTAATACACACTGATTAACATACTTCACTTGGGAGTTGGTTTGGCTTTTCTAATGTAAAGTTGAAAAATCAATTTTTGTCCGCTTTTTTACGGATCCGGACCACTGTGCGTCGCATAGCAAGAGGAAGGATGCAAGCGGAAGTAACCTGAGGTTGACGTTTTTACGTCATGGACATAGTCGACAGCATGAATGTGGCGAAGGTTCCAGAAGTGTAGAGGGCGCTGATGAGCTCCAGGAAAAGTTGAGGTGGAAAGGTCACACCGGAGAAGCGGGTCACTTTTTTTCCTATCACCATACAACGAGGTTCACTTTTATTTTGCATCGCCGTCCAACGAAGTTCACTTTCTTTTGTGTCGCCGTACGCCGAAGTTCATCTTTATTTTTGTGTCGCCGCACGCTGAAGTTCCTAACAAGTGTGTAGTAGCAGTCGTACCGTGGCCGCTTGGAACCAGTGTGGTATTCCGACAGTTTGGGACATAGCTGAAAGGCTCAGTATTATTTCTTGCGTGGACAGCTCTGTGTTAACGAATACTAAAGCTGAATGTGGCGAGGTGATATTATAACGCAGATCATAATGCATTATGTTGTGGGACACTAGTCATTTGTACAATGAAGTGCGAGCAGACACACGTGGTGTCTCAAGCTTTTACCAGGTACGGGACTGTATGGGCCGTGCGCTATATAATTGACGCCCAGAACATATGAACGAAGCGATGTGCTTTTGTTTGACGACCAGACAAATGAGTATCCAGGGTCAGTGAACTATGAGAGATAAACTGAGTGTAGTCCAAATATAGAGCGACATTCTAGGTCAAGGACGGACGTAATCTCTTATGAGTACAGGCTGGTGTTGACGCGTACGATATAACCTGTGCCGTTATAGAGTTATTATCACGGCCATGAGTTGATATTACTTGGCATATTCGACATGAAGATTGCAGCGATGTATTGGACGGACATAAAGGCTATCAGTACAGACCAGTGCGAGTTTTGTGTCAAGAACTTTACGAGCGAAGAGATGGCAAGCTAAGTTTAGTATGTGGAAGCTGTTACGATGACGTGGAAACGAAGGCGAGCCAGGACCATGGACACCCCGAGGGTCGCGAGCTGGATCCAGGACGAGAGGGGAGGATGTTCAATGGGAAGAACGTGGACCCAAACCCCCAGGAAACGTGTCAGCGGAACCAAGACTGAGGTGGTCGAAAGGTACTGAAAACCATGTTAATTCTTAAGTAGTGGTTAATGGGTAGTGGTTACTAAGATTTGGACAGTTGGGCAAAAATCGAAATTGAAGTTAATCAATAAGGATAAAATGCGATATAATGACATGATTAATAGGATAGTAAATTTTAAGTTTTCTTTTGAGAGATTAAGGCAGTTTTCTTTAGGGTTTAAAAGTAAATATATGGATGCTTTAAAATATAATTTGAGTACAGGGATCTGTCAGCGTGTTAAGTCGCTGTGTTCTTTGAATTGGTGCAACCTGGATGACAATTTATGGTTTGAACAGGCTTAAGTTACAAGGGATTCATTTACACTTAATGGGCCACTTTTTGTGCGCACATCATATTTATGCTAAACACTCACACGTCACTGAGGTTTCCCTTTACATGCTAACATGAGGAGATGAGTTTGGTAGGTGACTGATACAAGGTTGTGTAAATAATGATACTGCATTGATAAAATAGCAGGGTTGCATAATACGAAGTTATGATGAAACTAAAGGTTCTCGCTATAGCGAGGTGAATAAAATAAATGATTATAATTAATGTTACGTGATAGGTTCAAGTATATGAAATTTTGAGGCAATTGTCAGTTGAAAATAATACAGATAGGCAAAGGCCATCTACCTAAATGTTTATGGTGTAGTTATAAATATGTGAAGAGCATGCAGTGATTAATAAATAAATAAATAAATAAATAAATAAATATCTGGGATCATAAAGATGTTAAAATGTGAAGTGATGAATGTAAAAGCCAACAACCAGTCATTTTTCTGAGTGAGGCACAGCTGAACGAAAACCAGTGAAAATAATAATGAAAGTATTTAATACATGAATAAAAGGTCTGAAAATAAATTCTTTAACGCTAGTGACATCCATATATAAAAATATTCTTTTTCCTATTTTGGTGATTACATTTAGTTAGAAGGAGATCGAATGAGGCAACATTTTTTTTTTCTCTTTGAATATCTTTTCAAATTTATGCACCTGCTCATTTATGGACTATTAGCGGAGAGGTGACATAGCATTTTGAAGTAATGGTTGTAATACTAAAATGATATAGCTCTGATCTCCGTAAGTTATTTTGTATCCAAAGATTAGGACGCCCGGAGATTTTTGTCCTCATTAATTTGAATTTTGCTTCTGCGTCATTTTTTTTTTATTTGCACATCAAGAGTAATTTTGAGAAGTCTCCGAGCGGAGGTAGGCTTCTGTGTGTGATTCTATGTATTTAGTGGTGTGGTTCTGTAATAAATGGTGGATGAGTTTTATCTTAACAGCGGAGTTTTTTGTCATTCTTGTTCGATGTCATACTTGTGTGTCCACCGGATCAATTTTGAGATTTTACCCCAGTTGTACCCATCATTATAAAGACCCCCGGGATTGCTTGAATCTCGTTCCCGACACAGTTTTTTTTAAGGCCAAAATTGATTCGGACATTCAAGATTGTTTTTTCTTTCGTGTTGTACCGAATTCTGGGTGAGGGTTGAAGTGTATGTCGGGCCACCCAATCCAAAGCCAGATTATCGGGCACAGTAAGAACAAAATCAAATTACAAATAAAGAACAAATCGAGGAAGAGTTAATAAGTTGATTAGGTTAGTAATTACATCAAAGGAAGAACAAGGTAATAACATCAATTACAACAGGTAAGGTATATTACAAACCCCGAAAAATAATAATAATTCATTAATCAAGTAAAAGGAGAAAGGGCAGGGGAAGAAAATCTTAAAACCGAACCCCTCTTAAGAGGTCGAAAGAGTGCCCAAGATTCGGCAAAAGTTATATTATAGCCCGAAGGAAAGTTTAAACAGTAATTACCGATATGTAATGTTTTAAAATAGTAAACCTCGCAAGGAAGGTCGAAATCATATCACGAATGACAAAATGAAGTTTATCCGCTCGAAATATTAAACTAAATACGTAATGAAGCGGATCGAATTACAGCTCGACTGACTGCTTTCATCTCAATCTCATGACAATATGTCAGAAAAAAAGGTAATGGCGACCGTCACCAGGAAACGAACAATAATGCGAAACAAAATATATAAAAGAGAATTACTACCATCAGAAGGCCAAGAAATAAAAGGAAAATAAATTAATAATTAATATGAGAGCTGTGGATCGCACAATTTTAGGTTATGTGATTTGGCATAGGTTTGGTACTTCGTAAAGCTTACAAGGGCTTAGCAGATTTTGTCCGATCTCAATCAAATGACATAAAACGGCTCTCAGGCCGTAGCACAAGGCAAACACAATTAATTAATCCAAGAAGGAAATACGACGTATAAACCAAGTAATTAGTGATCAGACACAGTAACAAAGCAAAGATACTCAAACAAAATAAAAGGCAAAATTAGGTACTACAGAAATAAAACTCAAGGTTCCGTACCACTTACAATTAAACAAGTAGAGAAACAGACAAAACTTAATGCTGATCACAAGCCAAGAAAGAGATATTGGGTCTCGGACAAATCTGCCAACCCAAAGCCCACTCACAGTACATCTTTAAACATATAAGACATTACCTTTGCTGCAGATTATAATACATATTAGGAAATAAATTTCGCTTTAGTGTAATGAGTAGGTACAATACAAACTCTTCGGGGTTCCGATACGAGTAAAACTCGCCCCCGATAAATCCTTAAAAAAATTTACATCTGACTTGCAAACCCTTCCAAGATCGAGTGTCGATATTTTATTGTTTAAATTGTTGACCTTAATTCAGTGTTGATTCGGAACTGCCAACACAAACTCAGACTAGGCCAAAACTTGACAATTAGAAGGTCACAATTATTATTGCTTAACAGTTGTCGGCACTTGCAAAATGGCAATAGCCAATCACCTTGCGACAGGAACGCGATCTCATTGGCCACAGCTGGTAATATTCGAAAGATTCAGGAACGCGATCTCATTGGCCACAGCTGATAAAGCTTGAAAGATTTGTGGGAAATACATGGAGAGATGAATCTTATTGATGTAGGTTGGATTTCTAGGTTAAGTTCATGTACATAGGCAAGTTGTAGAAACATCAGGCATTGTAACGTGAAAATCACGGTACACTCCCCAAATACTTAAAGCTTTTCACCATTTCCAATGGATTTCCATTGACTTCAATATTCTTATACAGTAAGCTTCCAGTTGTGTCCTCCATAATACGTGTGCATTATGGGACAGTAGAATATTGCCAACCTCGTGTATACGGTACAGATAAACATTTCTTGATATTCCTTTTTGCCTCTGTTCAGAATAGCGTGACAGAACACCGAACGCAATTGCTGTCCAATTGCTGCACCCACGTGATATTTTCTAAGTCCTGCTGCAATCTGGAAACACATTTGATGCTGTGTTGTGTGGACCGTCCAAGGTATGGTTTTGTCTATGTTTCACTAAATAGTATGAAATAACTCTAAACAATCAATTTCCTTAATCAAATTGATTAAATACTGATGGTATTTACATTCTCGATTATTGAGAGAGAACATGCACAACACAAAAGAAAACATGATAATACAGTGATAAAGAGAAATAAAATGTTTGATGAAATGAGACTCAACACCTTTTTAAAACAGAAAAAGCACATTTTTTTAAGAATCTGTTCATTGATACAGCGAAGTCTTATGATAATATACATTCCGTTTAAAAAATGAAGATTCCATAATCATAAAGTTTTCTTCCTTTCTCATATCAATTCCTAGTATTGAGGCTCTTAGCTTCGCCCGAGGACAGTTATGAATGTATTACGGTACGTGCTAGCTCGTAAACTGTCGCCTCAGGAGATTGTTGGAAGAAATGAAAACGTAAAAACACTTGTAGTGGGCGATGTATTCAAGATAGAGATATGCTCTCGCAGAATTTTTGTAGAACTTTTCATGCTGAAAAATTCTTACACTGGAAGTATATTGATATGTTTAACGATTTGCCCAGCGTAAGCTTAAAATTCGCACGGACGCCAGGTTTCTTCCAACTTTTTTCACTGGAATCGTTACTGCTTTGCTTCCTTTGATCATAAATAAATTATATTCTACAGAAACCTTCCTCGAGATATCCTTTACAGAATGGTGAAAACCGCATCAAAATCCATCCAGTGGTTCTCGAGATTACCCGTGACATCCCAGAATCGGGAAGTTTGTTTTATACTAAGTAGAGATTTATTTATTTATTTATTTATTTATTTATTTATTTATTTATTTATTTATTTATTTATTTATTTATTTATTTATTTAATAGAAGAAAAAGCATGAGAAATGGGCAGAACACCCCTTGTTCAAACACCTCCACCTTTGGCCTCGTTGTGACAACTCACAATTACAAAATTTATAGTTTCCTTTACCTTGCAATTCTCCGCCTCTTTGACTGTACATGGATAACATGTTAGTGGCATTGATTATATCTACTGTACCCATGTGAGTAATCTCGTTGGATAATATGCATCCGCCTCCAACTAGCATCAGCTCTCAGGCGTGTACGGTAACCCCAATTTTGCAGTGCATATTTTGGATTTGAGGCTAAAAGGTATCAACTCTACAATGATAAAGCACAACTCTATTCTAAAACTTTAATTCATTAAAATAAATCATGGCTTCAAACACAAAACAATACCCAAAAAGCATAAAATAAAAGCAAACAAAATTTTTACTTCCACAATCCATAAGTAAACAAATATGAAATCACAACAAAGTCATATCTAGCCGTAATGCTTTACCCTTCTGTGAACTTCACAAGGATATATTAGTGCGCTGATGCACCTACGACTTCAAAACAAATGTACATTAACATAACAGTCATACAATGTGACTTCTTTAATATTACAACAAGGATTATTCCTTAATCCTCTTTATGTTAAACAATTATGTGTGCCGTGCGTGTTTTAATATTTTTCTTCTCACCAATGAAATGCTTTGCATGCATTTACCTATTTGGACGTTGCACCAAAATCAACGTGCGACTCCATAATTATGTAAGCTACCCCCGACACATCCTTCAATTATATGGTTTCACCGCATGCTGTCTGTGATTCCTATTTAAAACGTTACGTTATAGCTTATGTCGGATTGTACGATAGACTACCTCGCGCTCAAGGCGATTGGCATCTAGTAACCAACTACATGACTTGGTTCCAGTGACGGTACAAATATATCATGTAACTATTCGTCAGATAGCTAAATTAATGAACCATCAGGATGAACTATAATTATCCATGTGTTCACAAACCACATGGCTATAATACTCAACATAACAATCTCGCATTATATGTCATTTTAACAAGGTCTAGAATCTCTTCCCTTTATAACTTGCCTGAGCGGTTCGAGTGGTTGGCACCGACCCTCGGCTAAAGAAATCGCTACACAATAGAAAGTGGGATGGGTCGTTCCACCAATTATCTCGACCTTTCTAAAAGTTTGAAAGCTTCCCTCTCTAAGCAGTGGAGATTTACAAGACAAATACTGTGTCCTAACCGGCACACATGTTCCCAAAGGATCTTAATTGACTATTATGCCAACAGGTATTGAATGAGCTTTTGTAATTATTCCTACGTCGAGGATAACGATTAATTAATGGCCTCGCATGGGTCCATTCAACATGAAGGTTCGGGGTTCGTAATGCATGAGCCTGGCGGTGACCGATGTCTCAAGTATAATATAGGCGCACAAAACCACTGTCGCCATGAGTTTTCGCTGCCCACGAGCGTACATAACTCATCTATAAGTTCTCGGGAAATCATAGAGCTGCGAGGTGTCCTTGTTATCCTCGACTCTATCAAAGATTCCAGCCCGGAACACATTTCAATCCTTCTTCAGAGTTAGGGTCAATTCACTAAAACTCCGGAATAAATAATGTCTCCAACAATGTCCACGACATAGGAGAATTCATACGTAGAATAGACTATCTGGCCCCTAATGCTCCATGCTACGACATTCCGACCTCTAATATTAAGAGAAATCTAACATTTACTCTATAAGCTTCTCAATTAAGCTGCAAATTCAATTCATTAAAAGCTCTTTCATTACTGGTATCATTACTGAATATATGCAATATTCTGATATAAAGCTTCTTTCCATAATTACTGAAATGTAATCTCACTGTAACATCCTCCTGCTTAGATTGATAAGTCTTGCACTTAGCGTTAATAATTCTCGCTTACAACATTTATTTGTTTCCTGATGTGTTCATTCATACCCTTAATAACCATTATTATTATTATCATCATTTCTCACTGACATAAACGATCAAAATCGTAATTTACCATTATTATTATAAATCTCATTGACATAAATGACCAAATCATTATTTATTATTATTCTCACATAAATTACCAAAATTTCCGACATAGCTAAACGTTTTAAACTCGAACAATCGCGTTCGTTACATTTACATAACTGATTGCCATTCTTAATTCATAGTGGGAATAATTACTCCACTTAATGATGCAAATCATCATTTCAACTCTATAAAAATCAACTCAATACTGATTAAACATGGAGGATCAGCCTCCTAACTGACTTTTACTGGCATCTATAAGGAATTCACAATATCTTTACGGAATCACAGACATGCATCGGTCCATACTTCTACATAATTATAACCATAATTTGTGGGGTACTTACATCTCTATAGGCATCTAAGGTGGCTCCAACCAATCATATTCTTCCATGTCGCCCGCCATAATGGGTTTAACGCGACATATTTCTCTTGTTTACACACATTTGATTACACCTAATTTCTATCACCAACACGACACGTTGCATACCTTTCAGGAAGTTATCACTCCCTAAACATGTGAAACACTTCATCAAACACTACTTTAAATGATATTTTTACATATACATTACACTGAACACTCGTCACTTTATACACACTTCAATGCTGAAATTCCCTAGCAGAGATCGAAATTGCAGGTGTCGACGGCATCTTACGTTATCAACTCCTGATTGAAAGTCTGGTTATCTGCTCTCGGAACTCTCCAACAGTTTTTGTGACGATCATTACTCCTACAGTAAGCGTTACCATCTGGTACTCTCATGGCAATACCAAACACTTAGTAGAGTTTCTTTAGCGCATTCTATCGTAGTTACACATATACGATTAGTTCATACAATACACACTGCGCTTAATAAAGTTCAACACTTTCACAAATAATTATATACAATAATGCTACCGTTAGTCTATACGGTGCTTCATAACTGAACACGTCATAGTTCGTGCGGCTGATTATGCCTGTATCACGACTATTATTCATACAAACATATTTTCTGTTTCTTTTACACATACCAGTCTTTGTTCGGCGTCTCGATGAATAGATCCGTCATGCGTTATGCCTTGACGAACTTGCTTCAACCTGGCTGTAGCTGACTGAAGTTTCACTCGAAGACTGCACGTAGCTTATTTGAAGACTTCTGTCTGCGGCTTACACGCTGTCTCGTACTGCTGCATATTTGCTGCATACTGATTGCAACTTATTTCCATTGTGCTACAATTGACAATTGAGTAAAACTGTAACTGGCTGTAACTGCGCTTGGCGGCATGTAGACTGAGCTTGACTGCGCCTCGACTGACTTACAACTGGGCTTCAACTGAGAACAACTGAGGTTCGACTGAGAGCTCCTCCTGGGGTCTACTCCCTTATATCGGATTTCCACAGAAAGTAGAGCAACATCTTCCCGCGTAATCTTCGCTCCTCTCACAGCATGATTCCGGTCTTCAAACCATGATCATTGTGTTCCTCTCTCTTCACAGGTCCCAAAACTATATGTGTGCAAAGGAATCGCTCGTTCAATTAATTAATATTAATTCCTTTCTCCATGGCGTGGGACGCTACCTAACCGGGAACTCCCCGTCAACATCTTCACATCCCTCCGCGAACAATGGTCGCTTCACAGTCCTTACGCACATCACTAAATATGCACCAATTTCGCCGGTAAAAGATTCTAAAATTATCTTCTTGCCAAGATATTCACCTGTGTGCAACTCTCATCTCGATTCGTTACTCCAATCACGAGTAATCAATGATTTTTCTGGGCATTTCACCGCCCCTCCTCTACATCTATTCTCCGTCGGGGAATAACTGTGTCATTTTTCAGGCCTCTCCCCTGCTCCAGACGACATAATGGGGTGACAGAGATGGACGTGGCTCCACTGGGACCAACCCACAATTCTGGGCCGATTAGTAAATGTCAGCTCTGCCCTCTTCTCTGCTTCAAACTCCCAATAGCTTACACCAAATCGTCTTATAATGATATAATCCGCTCATTATTTCCTACATTATTTTAATAAATAATGCCATTTCATCAAAAATCACACCAGTGATTAAATATACGCCTCTTTCGAGGGGTTTTCACCAAGAAACTCCCTGTACAGATCTCTGGTTCGCTCCCTGGTGGAACCTTTTTACTGAGATCACAGTCTCTGAGAACCATGTTCGATTCCAGTCAGCATAACCCCATCGGGTTCATGTTCCCCTTGCAAAACTTATAAAAGTCCAATGCAAGTGGCTTATATAAGTAACCAGCTGACTGTCGACCACCGTCTGTGTTTACGTCTGGGGTCCTTCACCTTGTCTGGCTGCGAGTGGGTTAGTAATGTTCCCCCTTCCACACTCGGCCTTGTTTCTGAGCTGTCTATTCTCCCTGCGAAGGGTCGCGTTTACAGCCTCAACCTCTCTGGCTATTCTGACCATTTCTTCATAGAATTCTTGCAAACACTGGCATTCTTTCTGCTCTCCGCTTACACTGGGTAAACTGTCTGCTTCTCGTCCCGTCTCGCCGTTCCAACATTCAGGTCTGCCTGCTTGGCTGCCTCCGCTCTCCACGTTGAGTTGGGTGTGCGTTACTAATTCTTCTTCTGGTTCATCGAATTCTTCTGGCGAGTAATAAATTTTTAAGTTGGCTATGTTCATAACGACCTCGTTTCCATTCTCTAAATGCCTTAACCTGTATGCATTGTTCTGGAGGTCTCTTATCACCTCGAACGGGCCGTGGTAAGAAAAATTAAACTTCTTATACTTCCGTGCCTCTGGATCTGAACTGGCGGGTTTCTTAATTAAAACTTTCTGTCCCACGAGAAGCGGTTTATGATACCTCTTCGCACGATTCCTTCTCTGACGTCTCTCCGCCTGTGCTTTTAGATATTCAGAGGTTCGTTGGATCCTCAATTCTCTACCGAGCTGTGCGTCTACTGGTAATGGAATAACACCATTCCACGGTCTCTCTGGTCTCTGATCCAGATGTAGAGTAACGGGAACCTGACCTGTCGCCTCATGTACAGTATTATTTATACAGTATTCAATGACTTCTAGAAAGTCAATCCAACGCCAATTCGCTTCAGAACAGTAGATCTTCATGTATTTCTGGATCTCTCTCATTACTCTTTCAACGGGACTTGCCTCAGGATGGCGAATGGTAGATAAAATCTGCCTAATTCCTAGAGTTTCCAGTTCTCGACGAAATTCTGCACTAGTAAAGCAACTTCCGTGGTCCGAGAGAATGTTATCCGGCTTCCCAAGAATCGGAATAACTCTCTCTTTCAGGCGCTTCAAGACCTGTTTTGAACTTGTCTTTTGAATGGGGCACAACACCACCATTTTCGAAAATACATCCATGGCTACAAAAATGTGTCTATTGCCTCTACGTGCTCTAGGCAATGGTCCAAAGTTGTCGATACTCAATAGCTGTCTTGGCTTCTCTGGTAATAACGGGATAGGTCGTTGCCTCATTAAAAAGGGATTCGGCTTTACCCTTTGGCAAAGATCACATGTTCTAATAGCATTTCTCACCGTTTCTCTCAATTTTGGCCAAGTAAATGCTTCCTTCAACAGAGCACAGATTTTATCAATCCCCGGATGACCAAATGCTCTGTGGGCTAGCCATACTAATCTCCTCTGCAAAGATGCAGGAATTACAATCCTTTGACGTGTGTGATCCACATCGTCCCACTTGTGTAATATCTGATTATACCATACATAATCTGTTGCCAATGCCTCCGCCTCTCTGTATATCGCAGTTCCCCTTGCTAAACGTCCCTCAAAGTAATCGATTATCATCTTCAACCATGGGTCTTCGCGTTGTAGGTTGGTAATGTTCCTTAAGTCATCCAACGTCTTCTGATCTCGATTCTCAATCTGGACCGCTAGTACTTCTTCTTCTCTAGGGTAACGACTTAATATGTCCGGTATTACATTCTCTTTCCCTGGACAGTATTCTATTTCCACATTAAATTGCTGGATATACAGGGACCATCTTGTCAATCTCTGACTAGACAAATCTGTCTTTAACAAAAATGTTAAAGCTTTATGGTCTGTTCTCAGGACTATTCGGAAGCCGTACACGAGTTTGTGCCACGATTGCAACGCGTACAAAATTGCGAGCAATTCTATCTCTGTGATCGTGTAATTTTTCTCATGGGCTCTCAGTCTTCTGCTGATAAAGGCGATAAAAACATTCTTCTCAGGCTGGTCAACATTTTCCTGGAATAGCATCGCTCCAATCCCAATAAGTGATGCATCCGTCTGTATGATGAACTTCTGGGTATAATCTGGGTATCCCAGTTTCACATATTCCAAAAGCATTTGTTTTGACCTCACGAATGCTTCCTGACATTGCTCCGTCCAATTCCATCTGCCGCCTTTCTTCAATAGGTCCTGCAGTGGTGCTACTGTCGCAGTATAGTTTGGGCAGTGGTTCGAAAAGAATCCAATTACTCCCAAATACTGTCGGACGTGCTTAACTTTCGTGGGTCGAGGGAAATTCCGAATTATCTCCAATTTATCTGGGTTAGGCTTCACTCCATTTGCGTCAATAACATGCCCTAGGAATTTAACTTCCCTCTGACAGAAGTGCGATTTCTTGATATTGACCTTAAAGTTCGCTTCTCGAAGGTCATCTAGCAACTTCTTCAGGTCTCTCATGTGCTCCTCCAGAGATTCTGATGTGAGTAGAATGTCGTCTACATATCTGATGGTACTCTCTTTAACCTCATCTGATAGATTGCGATCTAACGCTCTTATCAGGGCTGAACCAGCTGTTTTCAACCCAAAAGGTAGCCTTAAAAATGTGAATGTATGTTGATCAAACATAAATCCTGTCAACAGACTAGTTTTCTTCTCTAATTCAAGATGGTGGAAACTGGATGTGATATCCAAGTTTGAGAATATAGTTTTCCCTTTAAACTTCCTGAGGATCTCTTTAATAGGTGGCACTTGGTCAAATTCCGGAATAACTCTCAAATTTAAGCGTCTCAGGTCCAAGCAGACTCTGACAGATCCGTCTGTCTTTGGTACAATTACCAATGGACTTACATAAGGCGTAGGTGTTTTCTCAATAACACCGGCCTCCAACATCTCCTGAATTGCCTCTTTCACTTTAGCATAATGCTTTTCAGCTATAGGGTAGGGTTTCTGCCTAAATGGTGTCCAATCACTGACTTGAAAAGCATAAGTGAAGTTCTTTATCCGACCAGGTCTCGAATCAAAGACTTCCTTCTGTTCCAGCAATAACTGCTTTAAATTTTCCTTCTCTTTTAGCCCAATTTTCGCTTCTTCTAGCTTCTCCGAAATGTAGTCTTCCAATTTGGGTTCCAGATCTTTTTCCAAGTCTGTGGCTAGTGTTTTGAGCTCCGCTTCTAACTGCTCAATAACTAACACTTCTTCATCAGCCACATCTCTGTATGTATGCCATACTTGTTCACTGGATCCTGGTTCAATTTCATTGAGTGCGACCTCTAAGCCTTCAGCTTCTTCATTCACATGGAACATAATCCTGTCCTGTGCTAGGTCAATTATCACTCTGTATTTCCTTATAAACTCTGCCCCAATAAGTAGGTTATAAGGTAGTTTGTTTACTAACAGAAAACTCTGTGAGAAAATAGAGCCTCCTATCTGTAAATCTAGGAATACCTGGTATTTACATATCATTGTTCTGTCTGGAATTACCCCTTTAATTTTGACACTGGAGATCGGTATCTTCAAAATGTTCTCTCTCCGGGCTATTTCATTATATAGAGCTTGTGTCATCAGGCTCACTGTTGATCCTGTGTCTAGCAGACTTCTGACTTTTAATCCTGCCACTCTCACAATTATAATAGGCAATTCTCTCTTGACCATGACCTGTGGTCCTCCTGTATCCTCAATCAATTCTTCTGGTTTGGCTATCCAATTGACGATGTTAATAGACTTCCATCCATCAGTCTCGAGCTCTTCTAATTTTGGCGTTTTTTTTTTTCTTCAGCGCCCGCCCCTTTGGAGTTCCTTCTCTCCTGTTCGCTGCGCTGTAGTTCCAAACTCTTAGCTCCATCTCCATATCTGTCTGGCGATGTCCTGTTCTGCATGACTTCTTGCCAGCGGACTTGTGATTTCTGGGGCTCATCTCCCCTTTCTTCGAGGTATCGCAAAGAAGCATGATATCGCTCTTCTGCCTCGTCATCGAAGTTATTTCTTCTCTCTTGGGGTCTCCAATTTCTATTATTGCCTTCCTGGCCATTATTACCTCCATTGTTATGGTACGGTTTGCCCCTGTTATTGTGTTTATTCCACGAACTTCGACCTCTTCCTGCTTTATTAGCATTTCCTTTGTACCTTGACTGCCATTTTCTGGGTTCCTGTTCCCATTGCCGTCCACAGGAATCTAAAGTTTCTGTGCTCGTGGCCTTGTTGTTCCTTGGAGCTTGCTGTTGGTCAGTCTGTGTGTTGGTCACGTGGACTTGTTCCACGGTTCGACTCTGACGCATAGTATTTGCTGTGGTGAGGTCCAGTTGCCTTAGCACTGTCTCCATTTCCATAGCCGTTTTCGCATTAGCCGAGATTAGTAGCCTTTGGATCTCGTATGGAAGCTGTTTGGCGATAGCAATGCATAGCTCCAGTTCACTAGGTTTTTGATCCAGCTCTTTAAAACGACACATCTGCGATATGAAGAATTCTGCGTACTTCGTCGGGTTGTTCGTGCTGTACTTTTTGGCATACAAATCCAGCCGTAAATTCTGCTGAGTCGCGGCGTCCCAATACCTCTTCAAGAATGCCTCGCGGAATTCCTCAACAGTATCAAAAGTGTAACGGAAGCTGCGAAACCATAATGCGCACTCCCCCTCTGTTAACTTCTCTATAGCACGTAGCCTACGCTCCTGCGGTATTCGTGCATCATTGAGATATTCAGTCACTTCCTTTAACCAATATTTTGGTGTCATACTACAGTGACTACCTGAAAACTTCCTAGGTTTTTCTTCGCTTGCCCTAATGACGTTTATCACCTGGGTGTGCATCGCATTTTCATGTGGCGTCGATGCCGCAATTGGTACACCTGGCGTCATGTAAGGACTTTCTCCTGCGCCTGCAGCGTTCCTGCTTATAGGTTGGGTTTCTAGGTCTGCCCACCTTGTTTTTCTTATATCCTCTATGCTGCCTTCACTTGACTTAGGATATTTCAGAAGTGTCTCCTCCTGTGCTATTATCCTAGTCTCCATTTGGTTATGGCGCATTTCTGCTCTTTCTAGGCGAGTAATGACTTCTTTTTCTATTCTCGTAAGCCTATCTCGGTTTTCCTCGGCTACTTGAAAGATTTTCACCTTGTCTTCTTTCAGACTTTGTTTGATATGGGATATTTCATCCTCTACGTCCTCTTTAATTTGAGCAAGGGTCTTGTCGCTTGCCTCTGTTTTCTGGCCTTCTCTTATTTCGAGTTCTTCTCTCAGACCTTTAATTTCATCTTGAATGTGTCCATTGACTTTAGACAATTCATTCCGGACCTTGGTGATCTCGCCTCTGTTTTCCTCTTGTCTTTTATTGACTATGACAATATCACTTTGCACTTGGTCCAGTTCTTTATGAACTTTACCCATCTGACCTTTCACGTTGCCTACCAGCTCCTTATTTTCCTGAGCGATAGCCTTAATTTCGCCTATTTCCTGGCATTGACCTAATATATTCTGGTCCTGTTTCTTGAGGTCACCGTTAATTGCTCTAGCGTAGCTTTTCAATTTCTGGTCCCATTTGGAGTCGTTCTCCTCTAATCTCTGGTCTACTGTTTTCGTAAACTCTGCGAACTGTTTCGCTTGGCGTTCGAGATTCGCCTCGTTTTGGATCTGAATATCCTTAATATCGTTAGACAACGCCTCTAATTTACTGTTGGTTTGCTCCTGAGCATGCCTACACGCTTGCAAATTACCCTCAAGTTTGGCTTCTATGGCCTCGAAACGTTTGTCAGTATTTACCTGCATTTCCGATACAATGCTTACAACAGTATCTGTTACTTCGGTCTTAATGACTTCTTGCATTTGACCTAACTTATTATCTAGTGCAACCTGATTTGCCTCTAAACGGTTGTTTAATTCAATCTGGTTATTGTTCATTGCAACCTGATTTGCATTAATTGCCTCCTGATTGGCATCTAACCTGTTATTTATACTCTCCTGGAAAGCCTTTGTTTCCAGTTTATTCTGCTCGTTAGCAGCATCAAAATGTTGTTTCAGTCCTGCAATAACTTGCAAGACCTCCTCCGTACCTGGCATTTTACAATAACACACTTAAATATGCAGGCAGGCTTCCTGGAAAAATATGTGGATACGTTTCGAAGAGAAACATCAAACACTGCACACATATTGTGAAGTCGTACAAAACCTGATAATATTATGGTAGATTGTGGATTGGGTATGTAACGCTCGTACCCTTAGGCCATTCTCTTCTCAATAGAGAGATTCTGCGTTACCTCAAAAAGCCTACTGAATTCAAAAATCACTCAAACACAGTTTGAGGCAAAACAATTACTATGGTTTTCCCCATGAAATACCATAAAAAATCTATGGGTTTTCCCTAAATCCCATAAGTTCCACGTATTCTGGGCGCCATGATAAATTATTATCTCAGTCGTGGTATTAGTAGGACATCGGCCATATTCTAATTTACTATAAAAACTGTTCAGGGAGTGGTTTTTACTGCCGAAAGCCCCACGTTGGGCGCCATGATAAATTAATAGAGCTTTTACTACCATAGACTCCACAGATGGGCGTCATGATAAATTAATATGTACCTATCGTTGCCCGGTTCGTGCAATGCCAACATCGCTCATATTGCACTGACGCAGGCGGTTCCATAAAGAGTTAATACCGTCCCACGCTGCTTGGGCCATGATAAATGAGTAGAGAATAAGCACAATCTATCAAAATTTATATATACGTATCGGAACTTAGCTATGGATTAGGAGCGGTCACACCCTAATTCGTTAATTCTTACTTTAATAGAGTTGTGTGCATTAAATCTGACCGACTTTAGTCGTACCTTTAGCTCAAATCACAGTATAGGACATCAAATCCCATGTACCCATGTGAGTAATCTCGTTGGATAATATGCATCCGCCTCCAACTAGCATCAGCTCTCAGGCGTGTACGGTAACCCCAATTTTGCAGTGCATATTTTGGATTTGAGGCTAAAAGGTATCAACTCTACAATGATAAAGCACAACTCTATTCTAAAACTTTAATTCGTTAAAATAAATCATGGCTTCAAACACAAAACAATACCCAAAAAGCATAAAATAAAAGCAAACAAAATTTTTACTTCCACAATCCATAAGTAAACAAATATGAAATCACAACAAAGTCATATCTAGCCGTAATGCTTTACCCTTCTGTGAACTTCACAAGGATATATTAGTGCGCTGATGCACCTACGACTTCAAAACAAATGTACATTAACATAACAGTCATACAATGTGACTTCTTTAATATTACAACAAGGATTATTCCTTAATCCTCTTTATGTTAAACAATTATGTGTGCCGTGCGTGTTTTAATATTTTTCTTCTCACCAATGAAATGCTTTGCATGCATTTACCTATTTGGACGTTGCACCAAAATCAACGTGCGACTCCATAATTATGTAAGCTACCCCCGACACATCCTTCAATTATATGGTTTCACCGCATGCTGTCTGTGATTCCTATTTAAAACGTTACGTTATAGCTTATGTCGGATTGTACGATAGACTACCTCGCGCTCAAGGCGATTGGCATCTAGTAACCAACTACATGACTTGGTTCCAGTGACGGTACAAATATATCATGTAACTATTCGTCAGATAGCTAAATTAATGAACCATCAGGATGAACTATAATTATCCATGTGTTCACAAACCACATGGCTATAATACTCAACATAACAATCTCGCATTATATGTCATTTTAACAAGGTCTAGAATCTCTTCCCTTTATAACTTGCCTGAGCGGTTCGAGTGGTTGGCACCGACCCTCGGCTAAAGAAATCGCTACACAATAGAAAGTGGGATGGGTCGTTCCACCAATTATCTCGACCTTTCTAAAAGTTTGAAAGCTTCCCTCTCTAAGCAGTGGAGATTTACAAGACAAATACTGTGTCCTAACCGGCACACATGTTCCCAAAGGATCTTAATTGACTATTATGCCAACAGGTATTGAATGAGCTTTTGTAATTATTCCTACGTCGAGGATAACGATTAATTAATGGCCTCGCATGGGTCCATTCAACATGAAGGTTCGGGGTTCGTAATGCATGAGCCTGGCGGTGACCGATGTCTCAAGTATAATATAGGCGCACAAAACCACTGTCGCCATGAGTTTTCGCTGCCCACGAGCGTACATAACTCATCTATAAGTTCTCGGGAAATCATAGAGCTGCGAGGTGTCCTTGTTATCCTCGACTCTATCAAAGATTCCAGCCCGGAACACATTTCAATCCTTCTTCAGAGTTAGGGTCAATTCACTAAAACTCCGGAATAAATAATGTCTCCAACAATGTCCACGACATAGGAGAATTCATACGTAGAATAGACTATCTGGCCCCTAATGCTCCATGCTACGACATTCCGACCTCTAATATTAAGAGAAATCTAACATTTACTCTATAAGCTTCTCAATTAAGCTGCAAATTCAATTCATTAAAAGCTCTTTCATTACTGGTATCATTACTGAATATATGCAATATTCTGATATAAAGCTTCTTTCCATAATTACTGAAATGTAATCTCACTGTAACATCCTCCTGCTTAGATTGATAAGTCTTGCACTTAGCGTTAATAATTCTCGCTTACAACATTTATTTGTTTCCTGATGTGTTCATTCATACCCTTAATAACCATTATTATTATTATCATCATTTCTCACTGACATAAACGATCAAAATCGTAATTTACCATTATTATTATAAATCTCATTGACATAAATGACCAAATCATTATTTATTATTATTCTCACATAAATTACCAAAATTTCCGACATAGCTAAACGTTTTAAACTCGAACAATCGCGTTCGTTACATTTACATAACTGATGGCCATTCTTAATTCATAGTGGGAATAATTACTCCACTTAATGATGCAAATCATCATTTCAACTCTATAAAAATCAACTCAATACTGATTAAACATGGAGGATCAGCCTCCTAACTGACTTTTACTGGCATCTATAAGGAATTCACAATATCTTTACGGAATCACAGACATGCATCGGTCCATACTTCTACATAATTATAACCATAATTTGTGGGGTACTTACATCTCTATAGGCATCTAAGGTGGCTCCAACCAATCATATTCTTCCATGTCGCCCGCCATAATGGGTTTAACGCGACATATTTCTCTTGTTTACACACATTTGATTACACCTAATTTCTATCACCAACACGACACGTTGCATACCTTTCAGGAAGTTATCACTCCCTAAACATGTGAAACACTTCATCAAACACTACTTTAAATGATATTTTTACATATACATTACACTGAACACTCGTCACTTTATACACACTTCAATGCTGAAATTCCCTAGCAGAGATCGAAATTGCAGGTGTCGACGGCATCTTACGTTATCAACTCCTGATTGAAAGTCTGGTTATCTGCTCTCGGAACTCTCCAACAGTTTTTGTGACGATCATTACTCCTACAGTAAGCGTTACCATCTGGTACTCTCATGGCAATACCAAACACTTAGTAGAGTTTCTTTAGCGCATTCTATCGTAGTTACACATATACGATTAGTTCATACAATACACACTGCGCTTAATAAAGTTCAACACTTTCACAAATAATTATATACAATAATGCTACCGTTAGTCTATACGGTGCTTCATAACTGAACACGTCATAGTTCGTGCGGCTGATTATGCCTGTATCACGACTATTATTCATACAAACATATTTTCTGTTTCTTTTACACATACCAGTCTTTGTTCGGCGTCTCGATGAATAGATCCGTCATGCGTTATGCCTTGACGAACTTGCTTCAACCTGGCTGTAGCTGACTGAAGTTTCACTCGAAGACTGCACGTAGCTTATTTGAAGACTTCTGTCTGCGGCTTACACGCTGTCTCGTACTGCTGCATATTTGCTGCATACTGATTGCAACTTATTTCCATTGTGCTACAATTGACAATTGAGTAAAACTGTAACTGGCTGTAACTGCGCTTGGCGGCATGTAGACTGAGCTTGACTGCGCCTCGACTGACTTACAACTGGGCTTCAACTGAGAACAACTGAGGTTCGACTGAGAGCTCCTCCTGGGGTCTACTCCCTTATATCGGATTTCCACAGAAAGTAGAGCAACATCTTCCCGCGTAATCTTCGCTCCTCTCACAGCATGATTCCGGTCTTCAAACCATGATCATTGTGTTCCTCTCTCTTCACAGGTCCCAAAACTATATGTGTGCAAAGGAATCGCTCGTTCAATTAATTAATATTAATTCCTTTCTCCATGGCGTGGGACGCTACCTAACCGGGAACTCCCCGTCAACATCTTCACATCCCTCCGCGAACAATGGTCGCTTCACAGTCCTTACGCACATCACTAAATATGCACCAATTTCGCCGGTAAAAGATTCTAAAATTATCTTCTTGCCAAGATATTCACCTGTGTGCAACTCTCATCTCGATTCGTTACTCCAATCACGAGTAATCAATGATTTTTCTGGGCATTTCACCGCCCCTCCTCTACATCTATTCTCCGTCGGGGAATAACTGTGTCATTTTTCAGGCCTCTCCCCTGCTCCAGACGACATAATGGGGTGACAGAGATGGACGTGGCTCCACTGGGACCAACCCACAATTCTGGGCCGATTAGTAAATGTCAGCTCTGCCCTCTTCTCTGCTTCAAACTCCCAATAGCTTACACCAAATCGTCTTATAATGATATAATCCGCTCATTATTTCCTACATTATTTTAATAAATAATGCCATTTCATCAAAAATCACACCAGTGATTAAATATACGCCTCTTTCGAGGGGTTTTCACCAAGAAACTCCCTGTACAGATCTCTGGTTCGCTCCCTGGTGGAACCTTTTTACTGAGATCACAGTCTCTGAGAACCATGTTCGATTCCAGTCAGCATAACCCCATCGGGTTCACTACGGAAACTCCAGTGGATCCAGGAGCACTTACTGCAGGTGTCAGCGAACTCACGGCTAAACCAATATTTCAGGAGAATTTGTCTCCCCCCACTCTCTTCCCAACCCCATTAGCGTAACTCTCTGGGTTTAACCCAATTAGTCCAGTTCGACCATCCCGATGTGGCTATTAGAAGATACAGTAACAATTTATGTTTCCTGTTGCAGAGGACGTGCGTTCCAACACAGAACATACGAACAGAACTCGTCACATGTGTGGGGAAGGATTATTTATTGAAGAGTAACCTTTCGTCAGTTCATGGAGTCATCTGTGAACATGAATATGGTGGATGAAGACTAAGAGTTATCACCTATCATGTACTGCTATGAAATAAATTATAAGACCTTTATTATTAAGTATTTGGCATGTCCATATTATAAACAATACAACTCTTGTGTCTTACCTGTCAACGTACATAATCATCGTTACAAGAAAGGTGCCCTCTTGAAGAGTTGCTCGTGAGACATTGTGTGGTAACTGTTGCATATCAAGAAATTGAAGAGGTCAATCAATGCAAAAAAATGCACTCACTGCCTTCCTTAAATGTATCTCTCATTTCAAAACTTACAACTCGAGTCAAGTTAAGTAGATTCCTACTGTACTGTATATAATCACATTACTGAAGAAATATTGTGAAACAATACACGGATACGTCCACTCTGTTGGGCCCAAAGACAAAACTTCCACTTCATAATAATGGTCCAGTATTTAGAAATCCATATTGTTATATCCCCCACCTGATGGCACAGACTTACGCCATAAGCCGATCAGGGGTTCTGCAAGATAATGAACTAGGATCGTTATCGTGTCCTTACCGATGGCTTCTGATAGGGATTACAGTACAGTCCCTAATATACAAGGAAATGGGAGTGGGACACGATTCCAGCTTTCAGGGCATGCTCCCCAATGGAAGAGATTGAAAGTTAAACGCCCAGTTTATTGCTTATTTTTTGAATTTTGCTTTTTACTTTGCGTTTTTTGTTTTCGCTAAAAATCTAAAATTTAAAAATTTAAAATCTAAAAATTTTAACATTTAAAATCCAAAATCTAAAATTAAAAATCTAAAATCTAAAATTTAAAATCTAGAATCTCAAAATAACATAAAATAGAAAATATGTAAGAATTTTAGATTTTAGAATTTTTGATTTTCATTTAAGATTTTAGATTTTAGATTATTGATTTTAGATTTAAGATTTTTGATTTTAGATTTTGCGAAAAGTGTGTGTGAGAGTAAACCCCACCACCGTGGACACAAGGATTCAATCAAAACACTGGTTCTCACCTGTTCCCTCAGCTTTGCAAGCGATGTTGCTCTCAAGTACCGCCTTAGCTCGTGCCCCTTTGTCAACGAGCGTCTCACGACCCAACTTGTCCGATCGACAGGCTATCGACTTCTGTGATTGTGAGGTTTCCGCCTCTGCAGTGCCTGACTGACCTCTCATGGCCTGAGCTTTTTATAGTAAGGAAGCGAGGTTGTTGCTGATCAAGTTGAACTGGGGTTGAATCTCCGATACTGTTTCGCCTTGATACGACATCGGGACATAACAATATGTCCACTACAATGAATTCACAAGTCCATCTAATTGTATGCCTATCAATTTGAATCATCATCATTCATCATCATCATCATCATCATCATCATCATTATCATTCTCCAACTCCTGTTTCCCGGGTGTAGTGTACAAGCGCTCGCCATCTCCTTCTATCTTCATACATCCTCTGTTCCAGGACATCTTCCCATTTATGTCCTCTCTCCTCCCTGTCTGATCTTACAGTTTCTTTCCAGCGTTTTCTTAGTCTTCCTCGTGGTCTTTTTCCTATGAGGTTAAGGTCAAAATACGAGGCACGTCCAGAAAGTAAGCTCCGTTTGGTAATAAAATTAAATTGTGTACAGATACAGGAAAAATATTTATTGCACAACATTCTACACCTCTTCAACTACTTTTCCACATAACTGCCAAACTTTTGCAGGCATTTGTCATAGCGTGGCACAAGTTTTTGGATACCTTCTTCATAGAAGTTTGCCGCCGACCCGTAAACGAGAGTGAAGACGCCCCTGTAGGATATCCCACCATTCGGCCACCACTGTTAGGCAAATTGTGTATGTGGTCAGGAGAACTCCTAAACATACGCAGTTCTCCTGGTAAGCACGCAATTTGCCTAACAGTGGTGGCCGAATGGTGGGATATCCTACAGGGGCGTCTTCACTCTCGTTTACGGGTCGGCGGCAAACTTCTATGAAGAAGGTATCCAAAAACTTGTGCCACGCTATGACAAATGCCTGCAAAAGTTTGGCAGTTATGTGGAAAAGTAGTTGAAGAGGTGTAGAATGTTGTGCAATAAATATTTTTCCTGTATCTGTACACAATTTAATTTTATTACCAAACGGAGCTTACTTTCTGGACGTGCCTCGTATTTCTGTGTTCATCCTCATTATGTGCCCATACCACTGAAGTCTGCATTTCTTTATGACACTGGTAATAGGAACCTCGATGCCAGATACTTTCCTATTAACTTTGAACTCTTTCGACTGAAGGCAGCTAACTGCGCAGTGAGCTACGCAGCGAACCACGTGACACGTGACACGACTTTCCCACGCTATCCGAAGTGAACGTGTCAAGTGCGAGACTCGGCTCGTGGCGGGAAATTGTTATCTCAACAATATGTAAATAATGTTAATAATTAGTACATTATGCAACGAGCCTATAATGGCTATAATTAAGACACGAGTATAACATGTAAAGGGACTTCTCGACCACCTCGTATATTACACTCTACTGATAATCGAGTAGCTAACCCCCTTCTACTGTTTCCTGTTCTCTAATTTCTACTTTATTTACATTATCACAGTAGGCTACTTACACTTGGTGAACTGCTTTATCAAGTCTGACAGCAGAAATAAATCAACAACCATACTGTATATCCATGAGAAGTTTTCACATTATTTATGTAGAAAGTATCATCTCTGTGATGCTCCAAGGCTGTCAATTTCTTCTTGGAGGCACTACAGATACATTCGTAGAGTATCTCATTGTGTAATGTACCCATATGACGTCATGTGGAGAACATGTATTCACATCCCGACTGGCTCTGTCCTTTCGGGGCATGGTGCGCCTTCCCACAGTGCGAACACATATTCAGGATCCGAATACTACCAGGTACTACTCTACAAGAAAAGGGTAAACAACTTCCTAAAATACAATATTTAATTTTAAATCATGGCTATTACACAACAGAAAAACGTCCATTTACATTTAATTTAATCCCACAAATCAAAATAAACCTTTGGATCACACAGATGATAACGGCAAAGGGACAATGAATGCTAATCTACATCATCTGTGGTCCGCAGCTGAGATCGCAATTCGACCTCACCAGGCATGCTGCCACATCTCTTCCTGTGAGTCTGAGTCTACCTCTGGTGTCCCTATTCTACACTTCACTAAACAGTTCCATTTACAGTAATGCATTCTTGTCATTTGACAAATGTTCATATCTTATGCACACTCTTTAAATAATAATAATAATCAAAAAAAACAAAATAAACAAATCAAATAAACATGACATCAATTGTACACAAATAGCACTTCAATATTATTGACGTTACAGTATTTATTGCTTGACTATCCATAGTGCTTATGGAATATTTACTTTACTTCATGGTTCAACAATGCATTAGCCATTGTTGCGATAGATTACTTATACAACACTTTAATTCTGTGTATTGTTTCCTTCCTCCGCTCTCTCCACAAACGCTAACAATAGTACCTTCTTACTCTACATAAAAAAGGCTAGTCTGCTATAACGATACTGTGCGTCTTTAAGTCGTTCAAAATATAAGTCGATTTAAAGTTATGTTTGCACCAAATCCACAGTCACCGTACCCGTATGCAAATATGCATCTCAAACTGGGTTTTAAACTTCAAATAATGTGTCATTTGCCCTTTATCACAGTTAGTGTTAAGAACAGCTAACTTTGCTAAATATCACTCGATTTCAACACTTAAAAGATGGATATAACATCCTTATAATGCTAAGAATTGATTTCTGTCGTCAAAATAAACAATTTCTTATTCATTAAAATGCCAGACCTTGATATCGCAGTCTCTAGTACACTTTACAATAGGGTTAGTCGTAAAACTACCACCTGCAGTGAATACAATAGCTTATGGCTGGGTCGCTAGAAACCCATGATGACCCTCGGTCGACCAGCTTCCTGCTCCCAACTGTCTTAATTACTCATTCACACACACCATTAAGATTTTTACAGTTGTACTCTCATTCTGCATTTAGTATAAGGCGAAACTTGTGTCATGTTATGAACTGGATATCCAAATATTTAACATCCTATCGTCAGGGTAACATTAATTGGCTCAACGTGGCTCAACAACATAATATAGCAAAGGAATGGGTTTTACTAGGCACGAAAGTCTTGGGGAACGGCATACGGCTTTTTACTGGCGTGGTCTAGTGGTCTTACTGTTTGCCACTTGCACGCACGAATTATCGGTAAGGCGTCCATGACCCTTCCGTACGAATAGATTCTCGCATCACAATGCGGATCATTACAAGGAGTAGCTAATTGAGTTGGCAAACGTTAATACTCAATGGCCCTCACGATGCTGGTATGGCAGCTCAGACGCCTGTCTGTCTCCACCCGCTATCGTCAATACAACGGTATGCCCGATGGCTATACATCAATACAAACCTTCGTAGAATAGCCCGTATGGTCCTGACAATGTCCTGGAAACGTTCCTTGCATTAATTAAAGTAATCATCTTGATTTTACTCATTGCTCGCATATCAGCAGCACAAATACTAGGTCTGTTGGTATATCGCAGATCATATGACACTTCAAGTTTCCCTTCTATCTGGTGCGCTTAATGATTTTCATATCATCCCTTATCATACTGATATATGTGTTCTGGCATTTCTACTGGCTCTTTAACATTACAACAGTTACTGCGTGATTCAATTACACTCATTACATTTGATCGTGTATAACATTACTTTCTGACACATTATGACATCATTCTTACATATAATCTTTTCCTTGTTATTACCTGGGATTTGATGCAATTTTATCACTTCATGCAAACATGCTGAATATTTCATTATTTCGACTTTTCCCACTTATAAAGTTAGTGTTTAACTTTAATATTAGACTTATTTTGGTCTTACGCAAATCAGCTGTAAGCCAAATCATTCTCAATTTGCAAATGATTCTATATCAAATACGAGGAATGCAATCTCGTATAAATATTACTTTAAAATACCTATTTTGACGTGATTTCGACTTAAACGTATCGTATCGCTAGCGTTCTACATTACCGTATATCATTTGGAATTGGTACTCACATTGTGTTCTGGTGGTCGAATCCCATGATACCAAATATAACCCACCATCTTGACATTTACTGATGAATCATGATGGATACGTTATATTTCGTTTGTGGACACAATACACTTTTCACTTTCGTAATACACATTTTTCCACTATATTTTTTCATGCAACGTATTATTTTTAACACTGACATACATTAAATTTTATATTACACAGACACTTTTTCACACGATTTGCCTCATTGGCTTCATATTTGCGTGCTAACAGAGTTGCAGGTGGCGCGCGACATCTAACTCCAATGGAAGTCTCTATCAAACGCGATCCTGGCTAACCCTCGTTCAAACGGCTGCTAGCGTGAATGTTCCTCCACGTCGACTACTCAGTGTCTTTGTCTGTACTTGAATAAAATCACAATTCCTGTGACATGGTTTCCCATCCCATGATCTATAATAATGGATATAGTGTGACCATTGTCGATTACTAGATCATGACTTGCGCTCTTTTCCAAATTACCCATATGACGGTGTAATTTACTGTTCATACCACTTTATTTGACTTACTGCGCGGCTTGATAATTATCAGCTTTACTTGGCTTCTATTATTATTACGGCACCTGCGCATTCGTAATCTCGTCCAATCAGTTCAGTACTGAAGAATATATTCCCGACTGAAATACTCATATTGACTTTAGTTTAAACATCAAAATGTTCCTTGTACAAAGAGTTTGTTCATTTGCGCAGCCTTTGTTCACAATATTCGAACGTGCTGGAGTAACCTTCTCTCCACGTGAGTTCTCACGGTTGACTTTATAATACATTTTTACTTGTACTTGCGCGGCCATTGTTTATAAATTCCCGAGCGGACGGACAGCACCCTCCCGGTCTGAGCTCTCTAAGTTGACTTTATATAACACTAGCTGTACCCGGCATGCGTTGCAATGCCAATCAAAGAACATGTTGGCGTTGTAACTTTGTTTGTTGGAGTCCTTTTGGATTCCCAATATTTATTTATTTTCCGTTAACCACCTCTAAACTATTGTAAAATTGACTTATTATCTCAAAAAAAATCATGGGACCGTGCTCAACAACTCAACAAAGTTTCATCGCAATTAAATAAATGGTATATGAACGCATACGGGACTTTGTTGAAACGATTCGAGCGCCGTCACCCATTTTTTGAATATACTCGTACGCTACCTATTGTAAAATGGATTTACTAAGTCGAAAACCTTCCCTGGCATGTACACAGCAACTCATGAACGTTTCATCGCAATCGTATGAATGGCATATGTACGCATACGGGATTTTGTTTAAACATTTCAAGCGCTTTCACTCATTTGTTGAATCTTCCTGGCGCCACCCATTGAAAAACGGATTTACTAATTCATACACCTTCGCAGGACTGTACTCAACTCACCAACGTTTTATCATAATCGGATGAATGGTATATGAACGCATACGGGATTTGGTTGAAACGATTCACGCGCTGTCGCTCATTAGTTGAATCTACTCGTGCGCTACCAATTGTAAAATGGATTTACTAAATCAGACATCTATGCGGGAGTGGAAACAACACTTCTGTAAATTGCATTGCAATCGCATGAATGGTATATGAGCACATACGCATTTTTTTAAACGATACGCTCGCCGTTACTCATTTGTTGAATCAACTCGTGCGCTACCTATTGTAAAAAGGATTTACTAAGTCAGAAACCTTTCCTGGAGTGTGCACAACAATCCAATCAAAGATTCTTAGCAATCGGATGAATGGTATTTGAACGCTACGTGACTTTGTTTAAGCGATTCGCGTGCCGTCGACCATTTGTTGTATCTACTTGTGCGATACCTATTGTAATGTGGATGTACTAAGCCAGAAACCTTCCCTGAAGTGTACACAACATCTGACCAAAGTTTTATCGCTATCGGACGAATGGTATATGAACGCATACGGGACTTTGTTGAAACGCTTCGCGCGTCTTCGCTCATTTGTTGAATCTACTTGTGCGCTACCTACTGTAACATGGACTTACTAAGTCTGAAACTTTCCCTGGAGTATACACAACAACTCACCCAAGTTTAGTCACCATCGGACGAATGGTATATGAACGCATACGGGACTATATTGAAACACTTCGCCCGTCGTCGCTCATTCGTTTAATCTACTAGTGCGATACCTATTGTAAAGTGCATTTACTAAGCCAAAAACCTTCCCTGAAGTGTACACAACATCTCACCCAAGTTTCATCGCTATCAGACGAACAGTATATGAAGGCATACGGGACTTTGTTGAAACGCTTCGCGCGTCGTCGCTCGTTTGTTGAATCTACTCGTGCCCTACCTATCGTAAAATGGATTTGTTAAGCCAGAAACCTTGCCTGAAGTGTACACAACCTCTCACCCAAGTTTCATCGCTATCGGACGAATGGTATATGAACGCATACGGGACTTTGTTGAAACGCTTCGCGCGTCGTCGCTCGTTTGTTGAATCTACTCGTGCGATAATTATTTTTAAGTGGATTTACTAACCCAGAAAGCTTCCCTGAAGTGTACACAACATCTCACCCAAGGTTCATCACTATCGGACGAATTGTATGTGAATGCATACAGGTCTTTTTGAAACGCTTCGCCCGTCGTCGCTCATATGTTGAACCTACTCGTGCGCTACCTATTGTTAAGTGGAATTCCTAAGCCAGAAACCTTCCCTGAAGTGAACACAACATCTCACCCAAGGTTCATCGCTATCAGACGAACAGTATATGAACGCATACGGGACTTTGTTGAAACGCTTCGCGCGTCGTCGCTCGTTTGTTGAATCTACTCGTGCCCTATCTATCGTAAATTGGATTTGTTAAGCCAGAAACCTTGCCTGAAGTGTACACAACCTCTCACACAAGTTTCATCGCTATCGGACGAATGGTATGTGAACGCATACAGGACTTTTTTGAAACGCTTCGCCGGTCGTCGCTCATTTGTTGAATCTACTCGTACGATACCTATTGTTAAGTGGATTTGTTAAGCCAGAACCCTTCCCTGATGTGTACACAACAACTCACCTAAGTTTAGTCGCTATCGGACGAATGGTATATGAACGCATACCGGACTGTGTTGAAACACTTCGCCCGTCGTCGCTCATTTGTTTAATCTACTTGTGCGATAATTATTTTTAAGTGGATTTACTAACCCAGAAAGCTTCCCTGAAGTGTACACAACATCTCACCCAAGGTTCATCACTATCGGACGAATTGTATGTGAATGCATACAGGTCTTTTTGAAACGCTTCGCCCGTCGTCGCTCATATGTTGAACCTACTCGTGCGCTACCTATTGTTAAGTGGAATTCCTAAGCCAGAAACCTTCCCTGAAGTGAACACAACATCTCACCCAAGGTTCATCGCTATCAGACGAACAGTATATGAACGCATACGGGACTTTGTTGAAACGCTTCGCGCGTCGTCGCTCGTTTGTTGAATCTACTCGTGCCCTATCTATCGTAAATTGGATTTGTTAAGCCAGAAACCTTGCCTGAAGTGTACACAACCTCTCACACAAGTTTCATCGCTATCGGACGAATGGTATGTGAACGCATACAGGACTTTTTTGAAACGCTTCGCCGGTCGTCGCTCATTTGTTGAATCTACTCGTACGATACCTATTGTTAAGTGGATTTGTTAAGCCAGAACCCTTCCCTGATGTGTACACAACAACTCACCTAAGTTTAGTCGCTATCGGACGAATGGTATATGAACGCATACCGGACTATGTTGAAACACTTCGCGCATCGTCGCTCATTTGTTAAATCTACTTGTGCGATAATTATAGTTAAGTGGATTTACTAACCCAGAAAGCTTCCCTGAAGTGTACACAACATCTCACCCCAGTTCCATCGCTATCAGACGAATAGTATATGAATGCATACGGGACTTTGTTGAAACGCTTCCTTGGTCGTCGCTCATTTGTTGAATCTACTCGTGCCCTACCTATCGTAAAGTGGATTTACTATACCAGAAACCCTGCCTGAAGTGCACACAACCACTCACCGAAGTTTTATCGCTATCGGACGAATGGTATGTTAACGCATACAGGACTTTGTTGAAACGCTTCGCCCGTCGTCGCTCATTTGTTGAATCTACTCGTGCGCTACCTATTGTTAAGTAGGTTTTTTAAGCCAGAAACATTCCCTGAAGTGTACACATCTCACCCAAGTTTCATCGCTATCAGACGAATAGTATATGAACGCATACGGGACTTTGTTGAAACGCTTCGCCCGTCGTCGCTCATTTGTTGAATCTACTCGTGCGCTACCTATTATAACATGGATTTACTAAGCCAGAAACCTTGCCTGTAGTGTGCACAACCTCTCTCCCAAGTGTCATCGATATCGGACGAATGGTATGTGAACGCATACAGGACTTTGTTGAAACGCTTCGCCCGTCGTCGCTCATTTGTTGAATCTACTCGTGCGCTACCTATTGTTAAGTGGATTTACTAAGCCAGGAACCTTACCTGAAGTGTACAGAACATCGCACCCAAGTTTCATCGTAATGGGATGAATGGCATATGAACGCATGTGGAACTTTCTAGAAACAATCCCACGCCATTTTGTTGAAGCTACTCGCATGCCATCTATTGTAAATTGGATTTACTACGCCTATAACTTTTCCGGGACTGTGCACAACAACTCACCAAAATTTGATCACAATCGGATGAATTGTATATGAACGCATCGCCATTACGCATTTGTTTAAACTACTCGCGCGCTATCTACTTTGAAATGGATTAACTATGCCTATAAACCTCCCGGAAGTGTTTACAACAACTCACCAAAATTTGATCGCAATCGGATGAATGGTTTATGAACGCATAAAAGACGAACACACAGACATTCCTTTTTTTATATATATAAGATTTGCACTTGTAGTTGCGCGGTCCTTGTTTATAAATTTCCGAGCGGACGGACAGCGCCCTCCCGGTCTGAGCTCTCCAAGTTAACTGACTCCTCCATGGCTTCCTGATCTATTTAAAGTTTTTCTCACAAAACATAATTCTCTCCTCTCCACGGAGCGACCTTTCCTTTAAAACTGCAGTTTCCAGGGCTGAAACTGCCTTCATCTGGTCCAATTTTTCACGGATGTTACGATTCCATCCTCGTGCCAGTGATTTGATCGTTAAATTAATTAATATTAATTGATCTTGGTGACGGCGTGGGCACGCTACCCTCCGGGGATTTTCCTTTCATCCTACGCTAATGGTCTGATCTCCGCGTTTCTGTGTTCGCAGTCCGTGTAATGCTTAATATGCTCCAATAAGCATACTTCTTGGGCTCATAATTATTCTCTCCGGATTTTATTCATCTTGGTGTTGATTTCAACTCTCTCGGAGGCCTCGTTTACATGTAATCAATTATTTTCATGTGGCGTCCTCCCCACTCCAACCATTCTCCATTCTGTTTCGGTGGTTCCCACAGTCATTATTCTCCGTCTTAGCTCCCCCTCGTAGACGTAAAGAGTCCCTAGGCGCCGAGCTGACACGCCTCCTTGAACTAGCTATTTCTCAACTGTCAGTCTTGCCTCGAAATTGTGCTTTTTAGCTCAAATCTGCATCTTACAGTGGTATGGATACCTTCTATTTTGAACAATATTGCTTATAATTCCTACACGATATCTGGAATTAAGCTGATATTTCAAGAATAGTCTTACTTTATGTGGTTCTTGGTTACAATGAGGTCTTTCCCCCTTAAAGACCTTTGGTTCGACACCCCGAAAAATCATGTGCGTGATTTTTCCTCTCTGGAGTATCAGGTTCGACGCCAGTCAGCACAAGTACCATGGGTACAGTAAATACAATTCGCTCTGTTTCCTTTAGTGGCAACAAGGGAATAATACTTTCCCTTCCCAAGTTTCTTAATTCTGCCCATACTCGTAAAATACATACCGGTACACAATACCAGGGAGAGACTAATAATAACACGTTGCTTTCACTAACTTTCTAACCAAAACACACCTCATGTAAACATACAAGTGAAAGGCGGGAAATACGCTGTTCAATTGTTTCCATGGCCTTCATAACTACTGCTGAGTGGCCAGATATACCAACCTATCAGTTGACATTTACCACAGACTCGTAAATAAAGATAATTGTTCCAACTGCAGCAGTTACAATTGCATGATCATTCCAAACTTGAAAGGAGGGCGTGGCTGTACAGACGCCATATTTAAATGGCCGATTTGGGGACCTTAAATTGTGATAATGTAAACAATAATTATATCAGCCTGCAGAGCACAGTCCAGGAAATTATATCACACCAAAAAAGAAAATTCGAATTTTTGACCGGAAAACGCTTCCCAGTATTCTTACTGGCCAATCAATGGCGGCCTGTGATTGGCTAGTTAAAGTGATTTCCCTTCTGACCGCTAGATGACTATAGCGTAGCATGAAACGTCAAGTCGGAAGTAAGGGAGGCTTTACTATAGATACAATCGATTTGAGTGATCAACAGCAGATGTGAGATACCTTAATTAATGGAGTGGTTTAGACATAAACCAACGGTGTACAGCAATATTACTGTCTGAGGTATGGGTGATTGAATGAAAAATAAAGTGGAAAATACCATGAAAAAAGTGTGTGTTTAATATAACTTAAGTAAGGAGAGATGTAGTTGGTTTTATAAGCCTGAAGACGCATGTGGGCAATATACAGGGTGTAACAAAAAAGGAACGGCACAAAATGCAGGACGCATTCCTCACACGTAGACGAAGAAATTCTGTTATATGAACATGGGTCCGGAAACGCTTCGTTTCCATGTTATACCTCATTGTCTCCAACGCATGAATCATGAAAAACACACAAGAACAGAACATACCTGCATACCACATGCAGCTCTTTGTCACAGGAGATGTTCAATGTGCCCTCCGTGCGCATTGATGCAGGCATCAACCCGCCGTCGTAGTGAATCTCGGATGCGCTGATGTATTCCTGGAGTACAGCGTATGGTTTCGCAGCCTTCCTTAAAACGGGCACGCAGACTCTGAACATCTGGTACAGGGGTTCGATACACAAGAGCTTTCAAATGTCCCCACAAATAAAAGTCCAGTGGGTTTAGGTCCGGAGAGCGTGGAGGCCAGGCAATTGGTCCACTTCTACCTATCGATCTGTCACCGAATCTCTGCATTTGGGTACACTGCCATTCCACAAGCCACGTCTGTGATGAACTGGCCGTAGTAACCCGTGTGATTGCCAAGCTCGTACTGATCACAAGAACAGTTCATGTTACCGTAAGTCACATGGCAACACGGCCATGTTAAACAAAACACTGGTGGTGTTCCTACAGTAATGACAGCGTAACCAGATTTAACCAACAGTGCATGATCCCTATGATTCAAACGTTCTGTTTTTGTTTTTCATGGTTTATGCGTTGGAGACAATGGGGGTATAACATGGAAACGAAGCGTTTCCGGACCCATGTTCATGTAACATAATTTCTTCGTCTACGTGTGAGGAATGCGTCCTGCATTTTGTGCCGTACCTTTATACCTGTATACCTTTTATTTAAAAAAGGATTGAGTAATCAGCCAGGTAGAACGACCGGGATGACTGACTTAAGTTTTCATCATTTTTTAATATATAGAAAAAATCATAGCCTAAAGTACATAAAGCTCCTTTCTTCAGGTTTAGTACACTTCGGTGTGGGCTGATCCAGCAGTCCATATCTTCCTGCGATGAGATCTGTAACCCTCCTTCATCAACGATTTGAGATCGCATGGTCCTAGTGAACTACATAGTGAACTGGTCTACCGCCAACCGTCACCATTGTCGGTCTCGTAACTATCCTCCAGGTCTTGAGCTATGAGAATCCGTCCTCGAGATCTGAAGTCGTCTTTCATCAGCATGTACGTAAAGAGCACAGCGGTGAATGCGATGAGAAAATGGGCAAACTCGATTTGATGCATGTATGATTTGTACGCAATTGCGGTTAATTTGTCCATAGTTGGCAAGTAAAAGACCTCCCTGTGGATAGAGAAAAATATGGATATTAATGTAAGCAAAAGAAGCTCAAGCAATGTCATGATCCTTATTTTAATTTTCTTTGATTATTATTAGACCTGGGACTTTAAGGCAAATGCCTATTGCATTCCTTAACCCTTTCAATGCCAAGCTGTTATTAATGTTGACCGTATGTAAAAAATCCCAAGCCCAGTTTAATGTTTATCATCCTGCCTTACAGGATTGAGCCGCGTCGCATATAGGTTATTATTTCCCGACGTTTCGGCTGACATTGCAGCAGCCTTAATCATGGGGAGGTACGAGTTGGTGCAGAACAAAGCCGAAGAACTGTCAAAAAGAACGAAGATAGGCCCTACCATGAATCCTTTCTGCCGTACTACAGGGGTTGACAGATAGAATCGCCAGGCTGCTTAAGAAACGCGATGTGACAACTGTGATGCATCCTATAAACAAGCTGACGCAAGATGTGCGTAAATCAAACGATATAAAGCAGCCAAACCAGGACGTAGGAGTTTACAAAGTGCCTAGCTCCTGCGGACAGGTTTACATAGGGCAAACAAAAAGACGCATTTCCATTAGGATTTCAGAGCACATTCGAGACACGATACAGATAAACTACAGATCTGCAATAGCTGAACATGCTGACGTCACGAGACACGCCATCGAATTTGATAAGGCCGAAACTGTTGCTAAATTTCCTGGAAATTAAAACAGATTAATTAATAATAATTGTTGTTGTTTTAAGGGTCCTAACATCTAGGTTATCGGCAATAGAGGCAATAGAGGTCGTGAAGCAACCCAATAATTTCAATCGCGAAAATGGTTTCAAAATTAGCAAGATTTGGAAAGTTTTTCCAGCGCGCGACTGCCAGGGGCGGGGACCAATCAGCGAGCAGCGTGACGACAATGCAGGGCAAGCAAGCACATCTGACTGGCAATAACCGTTAGTTTGAGTACGGACACCAACTCGTACCTACCCATGATTAAGGCTGCTGCAATGTCAGCCGAAACGTCGGGAAATAATAACCGATATGCGACGCGTCTCAATCCAGTAAGCCAAGATGATAAACTAAACACCGGCCGCGAAAGTCCACGATCCAGTTTAATGTGTTTCCATTTTATTTTATTTTTTAGAAAAATATCTCCAGATGTTGATACTTTCTTCGCAGCAGGTAAATATATTTATAATAAACTATGAAATGTATCGGTTGTGTAGTTCTTGGCAACTACACAACCGATACATTTCTTATCATTTCATAATAACTTAGTCACACCTATTTCCAAAGTTCCCTCTACGATATTTCTCTACCTGGCAAATACACACCACCCTTCATTTATAACCTAACTTATTCAGCATACATAATTTCACTTACACATCGCTTCAATTCTCCGCTGTTTTATCAAGACTTTTTTATGCTTTATTAGGCTAACAACATTGTTGTAACAGATCTGGGTTTTGAAATTTTACTCTGTGAGCTTTTGTTACAAAAATATTTTTTGTTTGGCCCTGGCGAAAAGTAAATATTATATGTCAGAAAATTGTACTATCATGAGGCTCATTATAGTACAAGTTTTCATTATGATACAGTTTCTCCCACCAATCAGAGCTCAAGAAACAGTTGTGTGACCAATTAGGTGAGAATAGCATCGCACCTGTGCTCACTTCCATGGCCCCCTATTTTAAATTCACTGCGTTGCGAGTGACATAGTGAGGGATTCCAGGAGGCCATGGTCAAATACAAGGTATTCTCTGCGTCCCATGCGCTCTGTTCAGTACATAAAACTGGTGAAATCTCGACAGATATTTATGAATATTTATGTTCGAACATAATATAGTTATAATTAACGTCAAACATAAACAGTCATATGCAACTCGCCTATAATGGTAATTAAGACTCGCTACGCTCGTTTTATAAATATACTAGTGTCTTAATTAATGGCATTATATGCCCGTTGCATAATGTACTAATAGTATCCTCTATTATGACAAACAATTTATTAAGTCATATGTTACTGCACAGTTACTATACCACGGTATACCACAATGTGACCGTTAGTAGACAATAAATATGTTGCAAAAGTTCCGCCTAATCAATACCTTTATTGTATTATACACCCGCCCCTTAATATTTAGTTTTATGAAACCCAACTTACACTACATTTCTCCCGATGGTCGATATTGCTCTGCCCTCTGACTGTGTGACAGCAATGTAATTGGGTCATGGGTCTAGCAAAGAAAAACCGACCTTAAACTTTTCCCCGCCAAATACAGTACTATGGCCCATTCTA
Source organism: Meconema thalassinum (assembly GCA_946902985.2). Classification (NCBI taxonomy): domain Eukaryota; kingdom Metazoa; phylum Arthropoda; class Insecta; order Orthoptera; family Tettigoniidae; genus Meconema; species Meconema thalassinum. Next base: position 184,281,654 of record OX336395.1, read on the forward strand.
CTAACATATGACTTAATGCTCCTTGAAATAACACACATACACGTAATACGATCGAATTAATAGCTTACGCCATGTGATCTGTAATAGTAGAAAGTTAAATCAACACCGTAAACCGTGATTGAAGACTTTGAGATGGACTTAAACGTTTGAGGTGGAACGGCTACAGTAACAACTGCCAGTGCAGCGCGCGCTGTCTACCATGCATAGGTGGCTGATTCGCTAGTTGGTCACTAGTCGTGGTCGAGTGCGGTACGTGTGTGCGCGCTGTGTGACCGCATTGGAAGAGTTTACGGTTCCTAATACCGGTGCTTCCTTAGTTCCACGTGTGTACTGACCTTCCGTGTGTCATTCGGACAATACTTTTTAAGTAGTGTTCCAGATAGGACAACAAAACCAGAAACCCAGAAAACCCCGCTGAAAATCATGTCCGGATACCAGAGAAAAAACCATGTACATCAAGGTAATCAGCATATCTATTTATCAGAAATTGTTAAATACTTTTGCAGATCCTATTAAATTTCAGTATGACTCAGGCGAAATGACCAATGTTAAGCTCTCCACAGCGGATTCCAATTTTACCACAGTGCGTATATTTAATGTCCCACTCGAAGTACCCCCTGAAATTTTCAAATCCGTCCTGTCGAAATATGGCACTGTGAGTGACGTCAGGAAAGAACAATGGTCTTCTGCTTATCAGTTCCCGGTGTATAATGGAATACGTGCCGTCACTATGGAAATCAAGCAAGATATCCCCTCCACTGAGACTTTTGGTGGCCATTCTGGCTATATAACGTATAATGGACAGAAACTGACCTGTTTAATTTGCAATGCTACCACACATCTACGTATTAACTGCCCAAAGAAAATGATTCCCCTCGGTATAACTCCTACACAACAACGACGTGTACAATACTCGGAAGTTGTGACGCAGCAAACGTCATATGAAAACATGCTTATTGATCAGTCAGCTGGGACAACACCAGGAGTGACCTCGGATACATCTGACGCAGAACTGGTACCTTGCCCTGACCAGAGCTGCGAGACACAGAGTGCCCCTGTGCTATCGGCAACCTGTATCGCAGCCTTAGAACCAACTCTGCCGTCACTACAGGCTGCCACAGAAATGTTGTCTTCACTGCCCCCGACTTCGCTGGTCCCTACCGACTCACTTAAGAATGTTGATCGGGGATCCGAGAACGTCTCTAAGAAGATTAAAACAAATGCCTCGATTGCCGTACCAGCCCCGAAGAATCAAACTGGCTCTACAAACGTTCCCGCAGCTGTGAAAAAGAAACAAAATCTTCATTCTACGTCATCTAGGGACCCACGAACGCTCTCAACCGCTGACAGCCGGCCTATGAATGGCAGTCAAAAGGAACTATCTCAACCTAATTTGACATAGTGCACCAGTATATTTCTCACCTGTGTCTTTTTTTCTTTTTTCTTTTTTCTCGAGTCCAACTTCCAGTATGTCTATCACAACTTTTATACTTCTCTTAATGGCGCAATTTCTCACTGTGGCCACTGTGAATATCAATGTAATAGAATGCCCTCTGAAATTTCAACTGTTGGAGAGATTCCTTCGAGATGCAGACATTGACATTGCCTTCATTCAAGAAGTGGCTCTACCCTGTTTGCCCATATCTGCCTTCTACAAACAATACATCAATACCGGTAATACGAATAGAGGGACCGGATTCCTCATAAGACATGATATCCCACTCGAAGGTGTGCTATGTCATCCATCAGGACGCATAATATCTGGACACATAAACAATACCACCCTGATAAATGTATATGCCCCATCCGGGTCCAATAAACGTGTGGAACGGAAAATGTTCTTTCAACAGAGTATACTGCCTCATCTGCACGAAGTTAAGGAAAAACTTATTCTTGCAGGGGATTTCAATTGTATTCAACGCCCAGAAGATTCCACTAGCTCATACCAAGGTGTCAACCCGGCTCTCAGGACCCTTCTTACCTCCCTACACCTCATTGATGCTGTGGATAGTTTAAGGGTGCCCCTGCCCCATTACACCTGTATAAGTCACAACTCCTCATCACGGCTTGACCGCATCTACTTTTCACAGGAACTTATCCAGCCTAGACGATATGAAGTGATACCTGCCAGTTTCACTAACCATCATGCTGTCGTATGTACAATCTCTTACCCCCATCCCATATTTCACATAGGAAGAGGTTATTGGAAGCTGAATTGCTCGCTGTTACTGGAGGAGGAATGCCAAGATATTTTCAGACAACACTGGACTCGATGGGTCCAACAAAAATGCAAATTTCGCGACTGCACAGACTGGTGGGATATTTTAGTTAAACCAGGGTTCCGCCGCGTCTTTAAGAACATATCTTACCAACGAGGTCGGGAAAGATGGGATACAGTTGAATTTTACTATCGAGTTCTTCGCCAGCTCCAGCAAAGATCTGATGCTGGGGAGCGTATATATGACCAGATCCGGGAAGTTAAAACCAAGCTCCTGTCTCTACAGCAACGAACGATCGCTTATATCAACGTGGCTTTAAAAGATCGTACAGTGCACCCGGACGAAAGTGCAAGTGTATACCATATCGCCAAAGGACAACGTGAGCGGCAACGTAAATATATCCACTGCCTCCGCACCAGTACTGGAAGTGTCGTCACCTCCCCTGACGCTATACGTAGTGAAATATCATTATTTTATCAACGGTTCTACGCTAAGGCTCCCATTGATCCACAGCAGGTGACCCTATTGCTGTCATCTTGCAGTACCAAACTATCTCCGGACAACAAAACTCTGCTCAGCGCGGATATTACGGATGAAGAGATTCACTCTGTGGTTAAACAACTCCCAAACAACCGCTCACCTGGCATTGATGGACTGCCATATGAAATGTATAAACACTTCTGGCCTCTCATTGGCAAAGAATTTTGTCATGTCCTGCGTACCATTCTCCAACGTCGTGCTCTTTGTCAATCACATCACGAGGGTACCATAGTCCTCATACCAAAAACATCCTCTCCCATGGCAGTTGGTGACTTCCGACCAGTTACTCTGCTCTGCAGTGACTATAAAGTCCTTACCAAAGTACTTGCATGCCGATTGAAGACTGTTCTACCTGATATCATCGGTGATGAACAATGTTGCAGTATTCCTGGAAGAACTCTGTTAACAAACTTAGCGATACTACGGGACCTACACCTAAAAGCTGAAATGCTCCCCACTGAGCCAATGAGTTTTCTCACCTTAGATCTTGATAAAGCTTTCGACCGCATCAGTCATGAATACTTGTACATGGTCTTGCAACACTTCGAATTTCCTGAAATCCTTATTGACTACATTCGTATGATAAATTGTAATGCTACGTCTAGAGTGCTCGTCAACGGTTTTCTTTCCCCTCTGATTCCAATACAACGATCAGTTAGGCAAGGATGTCCCCTTTCTATGCTACTTTTTGTCATTGGCCTTGAACCGTTCATTCGGACTACCCAGGTGAAGCTACAGGGTTACAAACTGTCCACACATGTTTTTGGAATGTGCGCCTATGCCGATGACGTATCAATATTGATCCGCAATGAAGAAGACATCTCCCACATCGATAGCGTCCTTCAGCTCTACCATATCGCCTCTGGAGCACAATCGAACCCCCAGAAAACTGCTTTGCTTCCGCTCAATACTAACTCAGTGGTTACCCCGCAGCCCTGGTTCCGGATAGTAAATGAGGTGAAAATTCTTGGCATTACCTGGAAGCAATCGCTTCTGGACACAGTGCAAGTTAACTGGACTAAGGTCATTGCCAAAGTTAGGGGAGTCCTGATCCAATTTGGTCAAAGAAACCTCAATATAGTGCAACGGGTCATGGTCCTCAACGTGTTTGCGCTCTCTAAAATATGGTATGTCGCACAACTTTTCCCACTTCCCAAAATGTTTGAGAGACAATTGGCAAAATATACAGGTTGGTTTATATGGCAAGGATTTTTGTTCCGAGTACAACGGGAACAGTTGTATCTCCCATCCCAGCAAGGCGGGCTAGGGCTAACAGCTCATGGCATGAAATGCCGTGCACTCCTCTACAAGAACGATATCACCATTCGTTTACAACATGACACTTTTACGAAAGCGCTATACAAAGATATTCGAAACAAAGCCCGTGGTTGTGAGAGAGCTTTGCCGAAGATATTTAGGGACCATCAACAGCACCTTCTGGAAACTGTTCGCCAAATGCCTTCAGGGATTGTTCCAACGACGAAAAGTATCTATAACATGTTGCGGCAAGTGGTACACTCCAAACCGCGAATAGAGGCCACCACCCTCTACGTCCATTGGCCCACTGTTTGGAAAAATTTTGGGGCTATGACCATTTCTTCTGCTGTACACTCCCAAGTTTTTATCTTCCTCAACGATCTCATCCCAACCGCTCTACGGCGATATAACATCCATCTTGAAGCTTACCCATGGTGTACTATATGTGGTCAAACTGATACGGCGATACACCGCTTCACATCATGCACGCGAGTTGCCTCCACGTGGCTGTGGTGTAAGGGAAAAGTATGTCAACTATTAAATGTGCCCTCGGATGACCTTGATGACAGGAAGTTGATTCGTTTGTCGGTGACCGCCTTCCCCCAAATTAAACAGACTGCCATTGTGTGGATAATGGGCCAATATGTACACTTCGTGATGGACAATGATCAACATTCCTCTTTCCTGGATCTCAGGTATCACCTGCAAAAAGAGCGTTGGAAGCTTAGTGAAAGTGGACAATTGTACGATAAATATGGACACTATCTGGATTTCTTGTGATGTATTAGTATGGTATTTATCATATCTGAAAATTCTGTAATTCTGTAAAGAGCTAATAAAAAATAAAAAAAATCGCTTAGAGCACGGCCGTAGACGGCGGGCGATAATGGGTAGAATAATGCATCGAATCCAGTGCTAGGCATAAGTTTTTGAATGCAAGCCCACGCTCCATTTTAGTAGGGATGTAACTACATAGCCACATTCATTCCCTTACGATGTATTTTTGTGAAGAGTAGGTTGAATTTTGCTGATTTATAAAGAGAATACGACCGAATTGATAGCTTTTGCCACGTGACCTGTAATGGCAGAAAATTAAAAAACTGTCATGGATATTAACATAACATATCAACGTGTCGGGAAGCCTCAGTGGCTTAGAAGGAAGCACGCCGGCCTCTCACCGCTGGGTCCGTGGTTCAAATCCCGGTCACTCCATGTGAGATCTGTGCTGGACAAAACAGAGGCAGACAGGTTTTTCTCCGGGTACTCCGGTTTTCCCTGTCACAATTTCATTCCAGCAACACTCTCCACTATTATTTCATTTCATGTGTCATTCATTTAATCATTGCCCCAGAGGAGTGCGTCAGGCCTCGGCAGCCGGCACGTTCATATCCTCGCCGCTAGATAGGGGCTTCATTCATTCCATTCCTGACCCGGTCGGAGACTGGAAGCAGGCTGTGGATTTTCATTTTCATCAACGTGTCGCTCCGGAGGTCCAGGTTCGATTCCCAGTTCTGCCAAGAAATTCAATACTGGTCTGAGGGCTGAAATTGGATACACTCAGCTTCGTGAAGCAAATCTGAGAAGAGGTGGGTTCGATTCCTACCTCAGCCACCATGGAAGTGGTTCTCTGTGGTTTCCCACTTCTGCTCCAGGCTATTGCCGGGACGGTTTCTAACTTAAGGCTCCAGCCGCCTCCTTCCCCATCCTCACCTTAATTGCTAATACATACATTATACAGACACCGCTATAGACAGGTTATCAGAGGAATTCTACACACACCCAAGTACACGGGGCAAAATGACCACTATGTTCTAGCCCCTCTAATGAAACAAGATTCTGATCGTCAGCATCGAAGTATACGTATTCCTTAAAATATCCCGTGGTATTATTTTGTTCGGGGTCTGTCAGCCACGGGTGATCCAAATGAGCATAGAGGGTTCGATTTCCCCTTCAGCCATCCTCGAAGTGGTTTTCCGTGGTTTCCCACTTTGTCTCCAGGCAAATGCCGGGATGCTACCTAACGTAAGGCCACGGCCGCCTCCTTCCCTCCTTCTTGTCTATCCCTCCCAATCTCCCCATCCCTCATAAGGCCCCTGTTCGCTTTGCAGGTGAGGCTGCCGGGTCGAGGTGCTCGTCCCAACTCCCCAGTTGTATTCCCGTCCTATGTTTCAAGCTCCAGTACTCTGCCCTGGAGGTGGAAAAGGTGCGATCCCTCAGTGAGTCCGAGGGAAAAGCTAACCCTGGAGGGTAAACCGACTAAAAATATATTTTTTTTCATTAAATTCTAGCAAGAAGAAGAAAACTCCATTTTACGTGTACATATTAAGATGTTTCTTGTAATATCGAATTCAAACACTGCGTAACGTTCATGGAATCCAACCTGAAAATGCATCTGCTCGCTATATTACTAGTGCCCCATCCTCAATAATTAACTGTGCCCTCTTGTATCATTTCTAAGCCTCCGTGGCTTAGGCGGCAGCACGCCAGCCTCCCACTGCTGGGTCCGTGGTTCAAATCCCGGTAACTCCATGTGAGATCTGTGCTGGACAAAACGGAGGCAGACAGGTTTTTCTCCGGGTACTCCGGTTTTCCCTGTCAACATTTAATTCCAGCAACACTCTCCACTATCATGTCATTTCATCTGTCATTCATTTAATCATTGCCCCCAGAGGAGTGCGTCAGGCCTCGGCAGCCGGCAGTGTTCGTATCCTCGCCGCTAGATGGGGGCTTCATTCATTCCATTCCTGACACGGTCGGAGACTGGAAGCAGGCTGTGGATTTTCATTTTCATTTTTCTCTTGTATCATTTCTGTCGTACGACATTGGTAAAGTTGTCGACACAGACGATAAAACGTACCGAAAACAATTTATAAATCTTCCCCCTCGACTAAGTATCAAACCCCGAACCCTTCAATCCGCAGTCCAACGCATTACCCTTTCAGCCACGGTTGCTTGCACTACAGGTGGTGCAGAATACACCACAAGGATAGAAAGTGAGAAGTGGGATGCCACGGGAAACCACTTCCTAGTTAGATGATTTAGGTGGGCCTCGAGTAGATGATAAAGATTTGATAATCAATTCCACAAGCATGCCAACACACGTTATTTTGATTGCACAAAAATAATCCTACCTGAGAGTTAATTCAGCAGGAAATTAAATGTTCATAAATAACTGTCGAGTTTCGTTTACTGAACAGTGCACATTGGACGCTTGTATTCTTCCATGGCTTCCTCGAATACGCCACTGTGACACTTCCCAGGAAGTGAAATTTAAAATAGGAGGCCTTGGAAGTCAGTGCATGTGCGATGCGATCCTTACCTAATTGGTCAAACAGCTGTATCGTAATGAAAATCTTGTGCTCTGATTTTGGAGAACCTCTATCATAATGTAACTTGAACTATAATGAGCCTCTTTAAGATGCAGTTTTCTAGCATATCATATTTATATTTCGGCATGGTCAAACATAATAGTGCATTATGCAACGAGCCTATAGTGGCAATAATTAAGACATGAGTATGTTTATAAAACGAGCGTATGCGAGTTTTATAATTTCCATATGAGTGTCTTAATTACCGTTATAGGCGAGTTGCATACGACTGTTTATGTTCGACGATAATTATTATAACTATTTTATGTTCGAACATAAATATTCATAAATATCTGCCGAGATTTCGCCAGTTTTATGCACTGAATAGAGCGCATATGACGCAGAAAATGCCTTGTATTCGACCATGGCCTCCTCGACACCCCACTATGACACTAGGCCAGGCAGTGAAATTTAAATTGCAAGGCCTTGGAATTCAGTGCAGGTGCGATGATATCCTTACCTAATTGGTCAAACAACTGTTTCTTGAGCACTGATTGGTTGGAGAAACTGTTTCATAATGAAAACTTGTACTATAATGGGTCTCATTATAGTACAGTTTTCTGGCATATAATAATTACATTTCGACATCGTCGAACGGTAGTTCCAGTATTAACGAGACTCATTCAGCGGAGTGACCTGACCTTGAGTACACTTGGTGGGGGACGATATTGGCCATACGGCAGCTTACGATATCAAACGCAACTGGAACTAATTTTCCCGGCTCTAATACACACCTATTTGTACTAGGTCACATCACAGCACGCATTCACTCACGATGTATTCCAGTGACGAGTACGTTGATATGATGCTCATTTATGGAGAAACAAGGAAGAACTCATTACAGTCTCAACGCCTGTATCACGAGCGCTATCCTGACAGAAGAATACCGACTGCCAATTCGTTTCGCAATCTTGAACGAAGAGCGCGGTCAACTGGGACACTTGGAAGGGTATCTCCTGTTAGAGATGCTCTTATAACATCTGGTCCAAATGAAGAAGATGTTTCGGGCTCTGTCCTTAATAATCCTCATATTAGTACACGGACACTTGCACAACAGACCAACATCAGCCGGTCATCTGTCATCCGAATATTGCATAACAATAGATTTCACCCATATCATCTTCAGTTACACCAGCAGCTTCACGAACGTGATTTCGATGCTAGAGTAACATTTTGTCAATGGGCGTTACGCAGTATGACCAATAATGCAGCCTTTTTGTCAATTGTTCTCTTTTCAGACGAATCACGATTTCACAACAATGGCACTGTCAACCGGCATAACATGCACTATTGGAGCGTGGAGAATCCCCATTGGGTAAGACTGGGCGCATTTCAAGTGCAGTGGGGTGTAAATGTATGGTGTGGGATCTTGGGTGACAATCTTATCGGACCATATTTCTACGACGGCCATCTTACGGGAGCACGCTACCTTCATTTTCTGCAAAATGAACTCCACAGTTGCTGGAAAACGTGCCACTGCGCGAGCGATTGCGAATGTGGTAGCAACAGGATGGGGCCCCACCTCACGGATCAATAGTCGTCAGGAACCATCTTCATGATACATATCCAAATAAATGGATAGGAAGAGGAGGACCCGTTCACTGGCCTGCCAGATCACCCGATCTTACGCCACTTGACTTCTTCCTGTGGGGTTACATAAAGCAGGTAGTATATGCACAGGAGCCTGAAGATCCTGACCACCTTCGGCAACTAATCACCGAGGCATGCCAAGCTGTTACACCTTAGATGTTACAGCGTGCAAGACTGACTGTATTACGTCGTGCTGAAATCTGCATCAACCAAGGTGGTCAACATTTCGAACACTTGCTGCAATGAATATGCAGAGTACCTTGCTTTATTCCTACAGGGGATGTGGTGGCGCAGCGGTCAAGCTCTTTGCCTCTCAACAACGCCATGTCCTGTGGTTCGAATTCACGTAAAATGGGGGTTCCGTGGCTTATGATCGCGAGATTAACGGTCACGCTAAACTACAAGCTTTCTTCCTTTTCTTTCTACAGACAATTATGTCATCGTCCACCTGCCTACGTAGCATCGAATAAAAACTGTCCTTTTCAGAACCAAATAAAAATTCATTCATTGGAACAGGTAGATATGTGTCCGTAGTGCAGCTACTGTAAACGGCATTAAGCGAAATAAAATGGACTAATTTTCCTTGGGATCGAACGTGCTACATTGCAGCATGGCTGACGTTATAGAAGAGAAGCACGCTTTAACCATCTTAGCTACCGTGAGCCGTGGTGGGATACTGTCACTTATAAAGTTTCTTTGTAGTCCTCATAGACACTTCATGTCCCTCGTAAGGCAGTGTTGTTCGGATGTGTCGATTTACGCATTCGTTATAGTTGACGGCATTGAAATAACACTGCTGCCAATAATTTCGACTATATTCGCGAGCATGAACTCAACCGTAAAGTTGTACTAGGCCGTAAAGGGGCAAGTACTAATGTTTTTAGGACGACTATGATATACGCGTTAGTTGGGTTGCCTTCCTCCAAAAAAAATAAGGGGCTGGTAGACCACACTGTATATAAATGATCACTTAGTGGCCATTGGCACATGTTTCGAGGCCTAATTTGTTTGGCCCCTTCATCAGCCGATATAGATTTAAAAAAAAGTGGCTGGATAGCTTAACACTAATAAACATTCCCTTCAAAAACCCTATTATGGTGCACCATAATGTAAGGTGAAAGATGTTTACCCCAATATTACGGTGCACTGTAATGAAAGGTGCAAGATGTTTTTGGCTTAGTAAATCCATTTTACAATGGGTAGCGCATGAGTAGATTCAACAAATGAGCGGCGACGCGCGAGCATTTCGACGAAGTCCCGTATTCGTTCGTACACCATTCATCCGATTGCGATGAAACTTGGGTGAGATGTTGTGTACACTCCACGGAAGTTTTTTGGCTTAGTAAATCCACATTACAAGAGGCAGCGCACGAGTAGATCCAACAAATGAGCAACGACGTGCGAAGCGTTTCAACTAAGTCCCGTATAAGGTCATATACCATTCGTTCGATAGCAATGAAACTTGGGTGAGATGTTGTTGACACTAACGTGAAGGTTTCTAACTTAGTAAATACATTTCACAGTAGCTAGCGCACAAGTAGATTCAACAAATGAGCGACGACACGCGAAGCGTTTCAACGAAGTCCCGTATGCATTCATATACCATTCGTCCTATAGCAATGAAACTTGGGCGAGTTGTTGTGTACACTTCAGGGAAGGGTTCTTTCTTAGTAAATCTACTTTACAATAGGCAGCGCACGAGTAGATTCAACAAATGAGGGACGACGTGCGAAGCGTTTCAACAAAGTCCCATATGTGTTCATATACCATTCGTCCGATAGCGATGAAACTTGGGTGAGATGTTGTGTGCACTTCAGGGAAGGATTCTGGCTTAGTAAATCCATTATACAATTGGTAGCGCACGAGTAGATTAACAAATGAGCGACGGCGCGCGAAGCGTTTCAGCAAAGTCCCGTATGCCTTCATATACCATTAGTCCGATAGCGATGAAACTTGGGTGAGATGGTGTGTACACTGCAGGGAAGGTTTCTGGCTTAGTAAATCTATTATACAATAGGTAGCGCACGAGTAGATTCAACAAATGGGCGACGACACGCGAAGCATTTCAACAAAGTCCCGTATGCGTTCATATACCATTAGTCCGATAGTGATGAAACTTTGGTGAATTGTTGTGTACACTCCAGGGAAGCTTTTTGGCTTAGTAAATCCATTTTACCATAGGCAGCGCACGAGTAGATTTAACAAATGAGCGAGGCACGCGAATTGTTTTAACAAAAGTTCCGTATGCGTTAATATACCATTCATCAGATTGTGATGACACTTTGGTGTATCGTTGAGTACACTCCAGGGAAGGTTTCAGGCTTAGTAAATCCATTTTACAATAGGTAGCGCACGTGTAGATTCAACAAATGAGTGACGGCGAGCGAATCGTTTAAACAAAATCCCGTATGCGTCCATATACCATTCGTCCGATTGTGATGACACTTTGGTAAATCGCTGAGTACACTCCAGGGAAGGTTTCAGGCTTAATAAATCAATTTTACAATAGGTAGCGCACTTGCAGATTCAACAAATGAGTTACGGTGAGCGAATCGTTTAAACAAATTCCCGTATGCGTGCATATGCCATTCATCCGATTACGATGAAACTTTGATGAGGTATTGTGTACACGCCAGGGAACGTTTTCGACTTAGTAAATCCATTTCACAATATGTAGCGCACGAGTGGATGCATCAAATGGGTGACGACGCGCGAAGTGTTTCAACAAAATCCCGTATGCATTCATATACCATTCAGCAATTGCGACCAAACTCTGATGAGTTGTTGTGTATACTTAGTAAATCCATTTCACAGTAGGTAGCACTCGAGTAGATTTAACAAATGAGTGACAGCGCACTAATCGTTTAAACAAAATCCCGTATGCGTTCATATGCCATTCATCAGATTGCGATGAAGCTCTGGTGAGTTGTGGTGCACGCTCCCACGAATGTTTCTAAATTAGTAAATCCATTTTATGATAGCTTAGAGGTAGTTTACGGAAATTGAAAAAAATATTGTGTATCCAAAAGCACTTCAAGAAACAAAATTACAACGCCAGCACTTTCTTTAATTGGCATTGCAACGCATGCCGGGTACAGCTTGTACGTCTATAAGAAATCGGGCTATCATGGTCATTTTTATGTCATTTTCTTCTTCTTTCTTCGAATGAGCCAAATATGGACGACGTATGTTAATAAAAATGGTTTTCAGCTTGATGAGTTGGGATTGGTTTCACGTTCTTAAGAGCCTTCTTCCTAGCCCATATCTCCTTCATTTTCTGACTTGGTAGTTGTTTAGCTGCTTCTGACCTCTTTGGTCTCTGCCCTTTCTTAAGTTTAATCTGTGGGTCTTCTTTTAACATTTTCCGGAAAGCTTGTCAGTCTTGTATAACGGGTTCAGAGATGTTAAAGGTTTGCAGATCTTGTTTCACTTGCTGGTACCACAGTGATGTTGTTTTCTTGCAGGAGCTGGCTCTGTGCATTACACTGGTCATTCTCTCAAGGTGTCCGTAGAATTGGAGGCGTCTCTTGATGATTGTGTCCATTAGAGGTTCTTGCCTTAGGTATAGATCATCGTTGGGCCTGTGATACCTTTCTCCATTTATGACCCTTGTGCCTAAGATCTTCCTCAAGATAATTCTTTCCTTGACCTCTAGTTTCTGAATCAGTTTTGCCCCTTTGATGGTTAGGGTTTCAGCTGCATATAGGTCCAAGGGCCTGATTACAGCGTTATAGTGCCTTAATTTCGCATTGATGGATATGGATTTCTTCTGGTAAACTTTTCTGCATCGGTTGTATGCAATATTCAGTTTCAGAATCCTTTCTTCAAATGCTTTATTGTTCTTGAGGTCTTCACTGATCCATTCTCCCAAATATTTAAAATCTCCGACTTTACGGATCCTGTTGTTGGGAAGAAGGTATTCGGGTGCGATTTGTCATTTGTCATGAACACTGTTTTCTCGTAAGACAATTGAAGGCCAGTCTTGGAGGCTATAGCTTGAAGAGTATTGATCTGGTCTGTTGCTGTTTCAACCGAATGTGCTAGCATAGATATATCATCTCATGTTATAATGTAAAAATCCACAGCCTGCTTCCAGTCGACCGACCGGGTCAGGGAATGGAATGAATGAAGCCCCTATATCTAGCGGCGAGGATATGAACTGTGACGGCTGCCGAAGCCTGTCGCTTATTTTATAATAAAGGTAAATATATTTTAAAAGTATTATTTATTTATTATTTATTTACATAGGTTACGCCCAAATTTGAGCACAGATTGACAGGGAAATTAGCGTCACCTTCCTCCTCTCCCAAAACCTCTTTATTCTAGCTGACCTGGCTGCCCTTTCCTCATCTTATATGAGACGTCAAGTCGCAAAACTCGTTTAATACACTTGTGAAAAAGCATCATGTCGTAAAATTATTTATGTTCGACCCTGACTATTATATGTCAGAAAACTGTACTATAATGAGGCTCGTTATAACACTATTTTAGGTAGATTTCATTAGAAAGCTAACTATTGCAATGGGTCCCATGTTTCGACTTCCGGAAAATTTCGACATATCTTCGCGTTTCACATCCCCCAGACCCCAAAACCACCGTCAGTTCAAAAGTTTATATATAATTTATGTATATATGTATCTATCTATATATAGATAGATATATATATATATATATATATATATATATATCAGTTTCTTGTGGACACGATAACTGCCGTAATTTTGCACCAATCACTTTGAATTTTTTACATAATATGTATCCCTATAAAATCTCGGTCGAGTTCGTTAATGGGCAAAATCGGTCAAAGGGGGTGAAAATGGGGGGCTTTTTTCGAAAAAGTGAAATATCGCTATAACTCTCTTAATACATGAAATATCGAATCCCTTCAAAGTTCATAATATGTGTCGGATAAGTGCCAAACATTTATGTCAAATAAGTTTTTTGATAGCACCAACCATTGACCAAAGGGGTGGGAAAAAGTGGGTTTTTCGGGAAACATTAATCATATCTCTGTTAATAGGCACAATATCAAAACCGCACAAAATGGACAATATTCCTCCAATAATTACCTAAAACTTTTGTCTGAAAGAATTTTTGATATGACCCACCATTACGCCACGGGGTGAACAAAATGATTTAAATTATAAGAAAATGCCAAGTGCCAAGAGAGGTTGCCATGACAACTTTACTTTTAATTGATAAGGGATGAGCCATCAGCAGTTGCTATGACAACGCCACTGCACGAGATCACATTCAGTTTTCATATGTCTGTGGGAAGCGACTTCGGTATCGGAACTGGTAGCATGCTGAACTTCTATGCCCAAGGTCGCGGGTTCAAACCCGGCTGAAGTCGTCGGATTTACTAAGACCGCTAAAAAACCTGAGTTTGCTTTCCTTCGGAGGGGAAGTTCCAACGTTCGTTGCGAGTTGCTGATTGAGGTGGCATCTAGTAGCCAAGTTCACAGCTAGGTGTCGTTGACGGTAGTATTTTAGGTAGATTTCATTAGAAAGCTAACTATTGCAATGGGTACCATGTTTCAATTTCCGGAAAATATCGACATATCTTCGCGTTTCACATCCCCCAGACCCCTAAACCACCGTCAGTTCAAAAGTTTATATATAATTTATGTAATATATGTATATATGTATATCAGTTTCTTGTGGACACGATAATTGTCGTAATTTTGCACCAATCACTTTGATTTTTTTACCGAATATGTATACCCATAAAATCTCGGACGAGTTCGTTACTGGGCTAAATCGGTCGAAGGGGATGAAAATGGGGGACTTTTATTTTTCGAAAAAATGAAATATTGCTATAACTCTCTTAATATGTGAAATATCGAATCCGTTCAAAGTTCATACTATGTGTCGGATAAAGCTCAGAAATTTATGTTTGAAACGTTTTTTGATAGCACCAACCATTGACCAAAGGGGTGGGAAAAAGTGTTTTTTTCGGGAAACAATCATATCTCTGTTAATAGGCACAATATCAAAACCGTACAAAATGGACAATATTCCCCTAATAATTACCTAATACGTTTGTCTGAAAGAATTTTTGATATGAGCCACCATTGCGCCAAGGGATGAGAAAAATGATTTCGGAATTATAAGAAAATGCCAAGAGCTATCAGTGGTTGACATGGCAACACTACTAAATTGATGAGGGATGAGCCATCAGACGTTGCCATGACAACGCACTTGCGCGAGATCAGATTCAAATTTCCATCTGACTAAGTGTGAAGCGGCTTCGGTGACGTAACTGGTAGCATGCTGAACTTCTATGCCCAAGGTCGCGGGTTCAAAGCCGGCCAAAGTCGTCGGATTTTCTAAGGGCGCTAAAAATCCCTCAGTAAGCTTTCCTTTGGAGGGGAAGTTCCAACGTTCGTTTCGAGTTGCTGATTGAGGTGGCATCTAGTAGCCAAGTTCACAGCTAGGTGGCGTTGACGTTAGTATCTGGTAGCAACATTAGGAACTACTGCTTGAAATTTAGCGTCTGCATTCCTTACCTGAATTACAGATTAATACAGCCATCACAATTCACACCGTTTATCAGACAGATTCTACACTCACCCAAAGTACACGGGGTTATATGACCGCGTTGTCGCAGCCCCTAAACTGAGGAACCAACCAACATCTCTGCGGGAGATATAATTTTGCGTGAAGAAGTAACAGACCGTTACATAGTTACACATCAGTGTCGAAACCTTGCATAAGGACAGTGTGACCACAAGTATAACAAGTAGTTCCGTGAAGAACTGTACAGCCTATTTTCATATATCCTGCTCATGTTAATTGCCTCTATCAACATACAAAATTTCAGTTTAATTGCTGTAACAGATTCGTAGGTATTGAGAACCGTCTAAATATTTCAGATGGTCGCTAGGTTGGATTTTTATTTTTGTACTATTATATTAAGATTATTGTGTACGTGTGGTATTCAAACTTCAATCGCATGATTAGAACACAAGAAGTAAAAACGAGATTTTAAAATTACGCACAGCAGCCATCTTGAGATTATGCAAACAATTGAAATAAATTATATGCCAGTGGATCAACATTTGTGTAAGCATTTAACGTGCAACGTTTCACGGCACTCGGATAGTTAATTCGCGAGAAACGTCCATTTAAATATTTATACTTCGCGTCGCCGCCATGTTGGATTCGTGCTCACCAGGTTACTGAAAGTCCTATAGGTGAACATATGTTCATAGTCTCTATGAACATAAAACTTTAAGTTTGGTTGCTGTAAAAGATTCATATATATTGAGAACCGTCTAAATATTACGGAAGCTTGCCATTTAGGATTGTTATATGTATAGGCCATAGAGTTATGTACCATTCAAGGTCACTTATTGCCTAGGTTCATTATTCAAACTTTCACTTCGATCACATGATTATGACACAAGAAATAAAAACTTAATTTTAAAATTTCGCACAGCCGCCATCTTGAGGTTATGTAAACAATTGAATTAAATTAGATGGCAGTACATTACAATCTGCAAAATCATTTACTGTACCACATTTCACTGCGCTCAGAGAGTTAACTCACGAGAAAAGTCTATTCAAATATTTCAAATTCGCTTGGTCGCCATGTTCGTTTTGTACTTTACAGGTTTATGAATTATACATAGGTAAACGTGTATCAGTACCCTTTATCACCGTACAAAATTGCAGGGTGATATCTGTAATAGTTTCGGGGATATAGAATGTCAGTGAAATATTTCGCACAGCCGCCATTTTTAGGTTATGTAAACAATTGAACTAAATTAGACCCCAGTGCATTGCAATGTGTATAAATATTTGCTGTACCAAGTTTCATTACGTTTGGAGAGTTAAATCGCGAGGAAAGTCTATTTAAAAGTCTCAAATTCGCTTGGCCGCCATGTTGGTTTTGTAGTCACCAGGTTTTTGAAAGTCTCATAGCTGAACTTCTAGTAGTGCCCTTTATCACACTACACAATTTCAGGGCGATATCGGTAATAGTTTCGGAGATATTGAATGCTAGTTAAATATTTCGCACAGCCGCCATGTTGCATTGGTGAGACGTAACAAAATTTGAAGGACACGGTCGAGGTCGCCGGGAATAGCGCTATGAACTTACCGAGTTTCATTGAAATCGCTCCAGCCGTTTAGATTTTATTAGGGGGGGACACACACACACCTCACACACACACGCGCGCGCACACACACGGACAAAAGGTGATCTCATAAGCCTCTTTTTTTTTTTTTTTTTTTTTTTTTTTTTTTTTTTTCAAGATTGAAAATAGGCTAAAAATGGACTCCAAATGACAAGAAGGTTACCGTCCCCATAAGACAATAAAATGTTTAAAATATGTTTAAAATGAAGAAAAACAAAGTTAATTAATCTCCAATTATAAAATACTTTCACGCGATAAATGAGGTCTGATCCTTCTAAGAAAACCTGCATATTCTGCCTATTTTCACCTATCTCCAAGTTTGTCCGGTGAAATCTACCTCCGCCTTCCGGCGTGCCGAGAGGACTTTTTTTATTTCATTATGAAACAGTTTCTCCCGCCAGAGCTCAAGAAACAGTTGTTTGACCAATTAGATAATTAGATGCGCTGAGTTCCTAGGCCTTCTAATTTAAATTTCACTGCCTGGCCTAGTGTCATTGTAGGGTAATCGAGGTGGCCATGGTCAAATACAAGGCATTCCCTGCGTCTCATGCGCTCTGTTCAGTACATAAAACTAGCGAAATCTCGACAGATATTTATGAATATTTATGTTCGAACATAAAATAGTTATAATAATTATCATCGAACATAAACAGTCCTATGCAACTCGCCTATAATGGTAATTAAGACACTCGTATGTAAATTATAAAACATACTCGTGTCTTAATTATTGCCATTATAGGCTCGTTGCATAATGTACTATTATTTAATAATTTTATTTTATTTTACTTTATTTTACTTTATTTTATTTTGTTTTGTTTTGTTTAATTTTATTTGATTTTGTTTGTTGTATTTTGATTTTGTTTTGTTTTATTTTATTTCGTTTTATTTTGTTTTAAATTGTTTTATTTAATTTTTTGGTTTGTTTTATTTCATTTTGTTTTATTCAGTTTTGTATTGTTTTATTTTGATTTTGTTTTGTTTATTTTGTTTTATTTTTTGTTTGTTTTATTTTGATTTTCCAGAAAACAAACATAAAACAAAAAATAAAAAACACGAAGCAAAAAGAAGAACTCAAAAACTAAAAAGAAAGCAGAAAACAAAAAAAAACAAGAAAAACAAAGTAAATTTAAAAAAAAGCAAAAGCAGAAAACAAACACAAACCCAAGAAAGAAAAGCGAAAAGTAAAATTCAAAAGCAAAAGCACAAAAACACAAAACCAAAAACACGTAAAAAGAAAAAAAAAGTAGAAAACAACAAACACAAAAGATACGTGAGGCAAAGTCCAGAGAAACGTTTCTCATGAAAATGATTCTTATTCACAAGTGCATTAAAAGAGTTTTGCAACTGGACGACTCAATATGACATACTTTATTATTGTTTTCTTTGGTTAATTTTTAGTCCTTGTTTTTTCTCTATTTTCAATTTGATTCATTGTAATATTCAACTAATCTAGATCATTTTGAATTTCTTTAAACCAATTATTTTTTGAATTATTTTTCCAAAAGTAGTTGGTTGGCTGGTTCCTTAGTTTAGGAGCTGTGAGAACGTGGTCATGTAGCCCCGTGTACTTTGGGTGTGTGTAGAATTTGTCTGATAACCGGTGTTAATTGTGATGACTGTATTAGTATGTGTTATCTGTTTTAATTCAAGTAAGGATTGCAGACAATTATTTCAAGTAGTTCCTACTTTTGCTACCAAATGCTACCGTCCACGACACCTAGCTTGCGGACTTGGCTACTAGATGTCATCGCAGTCAGCACCTGGCGAACGTTGGAATTAATAGAGCGTTATCAATTCTAACCTACAAATAATGGCTTCACACAAGTGTAGTTAGTGGAAGGTTCTTTTTCATGCCATAAATGTATGGCAAGGGACCGCCGGCTTTATTTCCCCTCCAAAGGAAGGCATACTGAGGGATTTTAACGCTCTTAAAAATCCGACAACTTCGGCCGGGTTTGAACCCGCGACCTTGGGTATAGAAGCTCAGAATGCTACCAACTACGCCACCGAAGCCACAAAAGAAAAGTCATGCAATCTCGATAAATGACAGAAAATGGCAATTCGCCTTTTTCTCATCGTGTCTATTATTGAATCACTTTCCTGATAGACAACTGCATTAGGCAAAAATCCCCATTGTCCATCCACCTGGTGTTCTTTTATTAATGATTGTTCTGATTACCCTTCTGCAGTTGATCTGTCGTTGATTTGGTGTTTAATTTAAATAGTGTTTCACAAGCGTAAGTCGCTTCAGGTTTAACGACGGAACAGCAATGTTGAAATTTAGCATTTATCGAAAGAGACTTCTTCCTGTATGTTGGCCAGTGGTGGATCCAGGCCTTGCGCCCTGGGCGATATGATATGGTGGGGCCCACAACAATAGAAAATTTTCAAAAAATATCAAATCAAATGGAAAATAGTTTGGTAATAATAATAAAATAAAGAATAATTACAATATTCTGAATACACTACAGTACAATTTTAGCCTACTTTAGATTTTTGCAAAAAATGAAAGTAAACTTATGAGATCTACACAGGGCCAAAAATTGTGTGTCTGTCTGTGTGTATGTGTGTGTGAGTGTGTGTGAGTGTGTGTACTCTGAATGTCTGTACCCCCCTATCAATCCAAACACGGTGAAACCAAATTGAACGAAATTTGGTACAGTGGTAGCACTAGCAAAGGGCATCTCAGTGTCATGTCTTATATCGCCGCCATCTTTACCAAAACTGAATGGTGGCCACTCAAACGTTCAAAACGTAAAATCAAATAACCACTAAACGAATCATCCGATCTCTACCAAATTCGGCAACAACATACCTTCATATAGGACGCGTCTTTTGACCAAACTACAAGGTCATCCGCCGTACCATTTCAGGATGGTGGCCGTGTGAATTGTGCAAACTTTATAATCCATACCATGGGACCCACCAGTTCCGATTATCGAACCGAGAATCGTTTTAACTATTCTAAAGAACGTGGTAAGTTCGAAATTAAAAGTTTATCTTGTAATATTATAGTGCAGAAGTGACTTTGAAAAGCTGAGCCGTCTCAGAAGGCAAGATGGCAGCTAATATCTTGTGCCAGACTTATATTTCACTAGGTTGAGTATTGCATGCAATATAGCTTACTAATAGGAATAACATAATCTTTGTATGACATTCTTTATATATAAAAATTATACTCCATTGAAGGAATAGTTTAGTCTAAATCATTATTTGCTAAGACATTGTATGTAATACAACTGATTTCGGCCTAAATTTGTTGACTTGATCGGCAGCGTGGTAAAGCGTCAGCCTTTCAACCCGAATGACCGGAGTTCTAATCCTACCAGAGTTGGCTTTCTTTTTTCTTGCTTTTTTATATTTAATGTTTTGTAATTACTCAGACGTTTTAAAATTAAGCTTTATATTGTGCTTATTACAATGGAAAATATATATTAAATTAAAACAACATTCGCCAGCGAATTTGCACGAGACATCTAGCAACAAAAAAAAGTGAATTATCATTACCTACTGGCTGCGAACTGCACGCCGGCCTACAGATCAACTTACAGATTGTATTGAATAGTTTCTTCTTATGGCTGCTAGAATGCACTCGCCCTGTTAGGATTATCTTGTTCGATACTTCTCCACTAGATGTCACGACTAGTCTACGTGGGACTCCATTGATTAGCATACCATTGGCATTCTATGCGCATCAAATTTGAATAATGACAAGTTGATAATACGATACATTTTTACTTTTTATTTTAAAGGGTTTGTAACAGCCTATTGTTCGTTATTTGAAAATGTTATTTGAACTAAAGAACAAAACGATTTCACATAGTACCAGTTGGTGCTAGTTCAGGATATTAATTAATAATTTTATTGCAGCCAAATAGCAATCGAAAATATCCACATAGTTGGTATACACACGTCACTGTAGGGTCATGGAAAGATTTGTTAATACAATTAGGGTGGTAAAAGCCATGCACAGCGACGTGTAAACACATGCCTCAACTCAAAGTTGGATGTTGCCCAAGTCCGATCGATTATGTAATAATAATAATAATGTTATTGGTTTTAAGTCTCTTTTAACTACTGTGGCTTTTAGAGATGCCAGGGTGCAGGAATTTTGCCCCGAATGGGATCTTTAACGTGCCAGTAAATCTACTGACACGGCTCCCTTGCATTTGCGCAACCTCAAATGCCAGCTGACTGTGCCAGGATACGAACCTGGAACCTAGGGCCCAGCAAGCGAGAACGTTACCGCTGAGCCACGCAGCCAGTCCGTTCGATTATGTCTCCAGATCCATAACATTCTTGAGATACTTCTTATCTTTCTTTCTTCAACGATGGTAGTAGTTTTTTTCGAGGTTGTGGTGTTTGGTAGAGGTAAATAGTTTCTAAGGTCTTCAACCAAGAAATTATTCTATTATACTCTTTGATAAAAACAAAGAGTTATAACTATACTCATACATTTAGGAGAAAGTAGGCTATATGTTCTTTACTGAACATCTTGTTTAATAATTTAAAAGAAACCTTTAAGTCCCCTTGAAGAAGATTATGTAAACTATGAAATATTATAATATTACTTTGCGACTTTTTTGCCGGCTGAAGTCTTCTATTATTTCACTGAAATCTACACTTGCTAAAAGGCCACGAGAGGTCATAGCTGAACTGAAAAAAGGAATATGAATTAGTTTGATAAGTGTAATTAATTAATTCAATTTTAAAATATCCATGGCGTGGTAGCCCTCCTCGCCCTCCCCTCGATCCGCCCCTGGTTGGCCCAGTAATTTGTTGTGCTTTTTTTTAATTAAACCGTTCTACTTTCTATTGCCTATTTTTCATTGGAGTTCTAAGTGAGAATCTCACCAAGATATTTAAATTTATTTACAATTTTAATGTGTTTGTTATTGTTTAACTAGTGCTGCAACTTTGAAGGTTGGCATAATTTCTGTTTTCTCATATGAAATTTGCAAGCCAAATTTTTGGCTATGCTTTCAAATTCATCTAATTGAAATTTAGCTTCTTCTATATCATTTGCAAGCAGAGCAAGATCTGCGAATGCTAAGCAATTTAGTAAATCTTGATGCGTGGTTGACATATCTTAGTCCATTCTCACTTTGGCTGGCTGTGTGGCTCAGCGGTAACGTTCTCGCTTGCTGGGCCCAAGGTTGCAGGTTTGTATCCTGGCGCAGTCAGCTGGCATTTTAGGGTGCGTAAATGCGAGGGAGCCGTGTCAGTAGATTTACTGGCACGTTAAAGATCCCCTTCGGGGCAGAATTCCGGCACCCCGGCGTCTCTAAAAGCCAGAGTAGTTAAAAGGAACGTAAAACCAATAACATTATTATTATTATTATTATTATTATTATTATTATTATTATTATTATTATTATTATTATTATTATTATTATTATTTATTTATTTATTTAGTATGTTTCGACCCATACAGGATCACATAAAGCAAGTTATGATCTGTTGCTGTTATTATTATTATTATTATTATATTATTATTATTATTATTCCATTCTCGCATGATTCTTTCAAACACACAATAAACAATAATGGTGAAAGTCTATCTCCCTGTCGAAGTCCAGTTTTAATTTCAAATTGTTCAGAGAATTCATTTCGGTATATAATTATATTCCAAACTAGCAATAGCAACTTAAGACTCTGCCCGTGGCGGTATCTGTTGGCAAACTGTGCTACTGCTGCCACACCAGTAACATTAGCAACGCATTGGTAGGCAATGAAAATGGGATTTTTTTACGTTTTACGGGCATTTTTTTTTTCAATCCATAAAAACCTTCTTCGAACTTTAACGAATATTTGAAAAAAAAATAGCCGAATAGGTCCAGTCGTTCTCGAGTTTTGCGATTAGCAACACATTTAGCGATTCATTTTTATTATATAGTTAACATTATGATCCATTTGTTTCACTAAAAGCACTTTATTTATTAAACATTTATATTGAAAATTTGGATATAATTTTGACAGTCTACACAATATAAATATTATCCCTTTTGAACCCTTATTTAGTTGCTCTTCAAAGAGGATATATATTAATGGCTCAGAGCAAGTACGTAAATAAACACGACTTCAAAAGATAACAAGCGCAAGATGTCAGCTGATTGCAGCATGTTCAAAGAATCCAATTTTTCACGGAACATCGATAATTATCCACAGGGAGAGAATGATACCCACGCTGTCGTGGTTACAAAACTGATAAAACTACGCGGCTGGGAATAACAATGTGAATCGTATAAGAAACATGGCCGATATACCGGTCGCTGGCATTATAAGGGTTAAGAAATAACTTGACAATTTTTAAATATGTCGACGTTTCATGATAAATCATTTACATTCATAGTTGTATAGTGCCCTAAAATACCTATTTGGACCTTTAGAGCCTATTTTACTAAATATTGTTATGCTTAAAATGCCTATTTTATACATTTAACCCACGATTTGGCACGTCAACTTATTTTCACTAAGGGGCGTGGTGGCGTTGGCTTCTCACCAAGGTGGACCGGGTTCGATTCCCGGTCAATGTGGTGCGGATTTCGCGTAATATGGAGATCCCGTGGCTCATGATCGCATGATTAACGGACACGTAAAACTAAAAGCTTCCTTCCTTGTTTTCACTAGAGAAAGTGTGCACGGTCGTTCTGACCATGCATGTAAAAATTATAATATACAAAGATCCTCAAAACTAGTTGGTCGTTGACGGTGAGTTTGGTAGCAAAAGTTGGATCTGCTTGAAAATTAAATGTCTGCAGTACTTACTTGAATTTTTAAAAAAATCCTCTCGGCACGCCGGAAGGCGGAGGTAGATTTCACCGGGCAAACTAGGGGATAGGCTATAATAGACAAAATATGCAGGGTTTCGTAGAAGGATCAGTCATCATTTATTGCCAGAAAGTATTTTACAATTGGAGCTTAATTAACTTTGTTTTCGTCTTTCTATGCATATTTTTAACATTTTATTGTCTTATGGGGACGGTAACCTTATTGTCATTTGGGATCCATTTTTAGCCTACTTTTCACATTTTGCAAAAATGAGGAAAAAGAAGACTTATGAGATCGATCCGGGAAAAAGTGTGTCTGTCTGTCTGTCTGTCTGTCTGTCTGTCTGTCTGTCCTTCTGTCTGTCTGCCTGGCTGTGTGTGTGTCCGTCCCCCCCCCCCCTATCAACTCCTAAACGGCTGCAGCAATCAAAACCAAATTTAGTATGAGTAAAGATGTGCACCGGAATATCTCACGTCCATATTTGAAAATGATGTCAGTGCTACCAACTGCTGAAAAAACGCACTAGACATTTGAGCTCCATGTTGGATATCTTGGAAGGTATGCATGGGAGCTATTCCAAAATTGGCACACATGTAGATAAGACTATTACAGTTTAATTTCCAGGAGGCCAACCATGACAGTGTTGCCAAAATAATTTTAAGCCTTCTGATAGGTCCAATGTTTAAATGAATATAACTTCTACACTATCAATTGGATTTTAACCAAATTATGTATGTAATATCTATACATAAACAGATATGACTGAGCGTATTCCTAAGAGCCACCAGGGCTGCCAACTGTTAACAATTGCTCTCTCTCTCTATTTATTTATTTTTATCCAAATACCAATATATCAGAAAGTATGCAAGCCAACAGCTTTAAACTATGCACACGTATATTCTGACATTTTAGATTAATTTGGAGTAACTTAAATTCGTCAGTTCTACCAACATGATTATAAGCCTGCTGATAGTACCAATTTTTAAATACATGTAACTTCTATACTATCAGTTGGATTTCAACCAAATTTCGTATGTGCTATGCGTACCATAACAGATATGACTATAAGTATTGTTAAGAGCAATCAGGGCTGCCAACTGTAAATAAATGCTGTCTATATTGTTTTTAACCTAATATCAATATATCAGAAAGTATGCAAGCCAACAACTCTATACTTTGCATACGTGTAGCACCTGACATTCTAGATTAATTTGGAGTAATTAATACAAGGCAGTGCTGCCAACATGATTCTATGCCTGCTGATATGTCCAATTTTAAAATACTTGTAACTTCTATACTAACAAATGGATTTCATCCAAAATTGGCACAACAAGATATAATATTTCAGATTATTTCTGACCAGCACACGCATGACATTGTTGGCAACATGCTTTTACGCGTGCTGATAGATCCAGTGTCTAACTGCATGTAACGTCCATTGGACTTCAACCAAATTTTGTATTCTGTGCCTTAAGAGATGGAACTAAAAATATATTCAGTTACCATGGCTGCCAACTGTAGTGCTCTATTAGGCTGCATTATACCAGGTATATGTTGAACTAATTAGATATTTCGATATTACCAACTTAATTTCGTCATTATTCTAGATAGGTTCATATTCTGTGAATAATCATTGGCATGAAAAGTAGGCTGTATAGTTCTTCACGGAACTTCTTGTTATACTTGTGGTCACACAGTCCTTAAGCAAGGTTACGAAACTGATGTGTAACGTTCTAACAGTCCAACTTCTTCACGCAAACTTTTATCTCCCGCAGAGATGTTGGTTGGTTCCTCAGTTCAGGAGCTGCGACAACGCGGTCATGTAACCCCGTGTACTTTGTGTGTGTGTAGAATCTGTCTGATAAATGGTGTTAATTGTGATGGATGTATTAGTCTGTAATTCAGGTAAGGACTGCAGACGGTCAATTTCAAGTAGTAGATCCCAATTTTGGTACCAAGTACTACCGTCAACGACACCTAGCTGTGAACTTGGCAACTAGATGCCACCACAACCATCAACTCGCAACGAACGTTGGAACATCCCCTCCTAAGGAAAGCATACTGAGGGATTCTTAGCGCTCTTAGAAAATCCGACGACTTCTGCTGGCTTTGAACCCGCAAACTTGGGCATAGAAGTTCAGTATGCTACCGGTTACGTCACCGAAGCCGCTTCCCACAGAGTCAGATAGAAAACTGAATGTGATCTCGTGCAGTGGCGTTGTCATGCCAACCTCTGATAGCTCATCCCTCATCAATTTAGAAGCGTTGTCATGGTAACCTCTGATGGCTCTTTGCATTTTCTTCTAATTCCGAAATCATTTTGTTCATCCGTTGGCGTAATGGTGGGTCATATCAAAAATTCTTCCAGACCAAAGTTTTAGGTAATTATTAAGGGAATATTGTCCATTTTGTACGGTTTTGATATTGTGCCTATTAAGAGAGATATGATTAATGTTTCCCGAAAACCCCACTTTTTCCCACCCCTTTGGTCAATGGTTGGTGCTATCAAAAAACTTTTCAAACATAAATTTTTGGTCCTTATCCGACACATAGTATGAACATTGAATGGATTCGATATTTCAAATATTAAGAGAGTTATAGCGATATTTCACTTTTTCGGAAAAAGACCCCAATTTTCATCCCCTTCGAACGATTGAGCCTATTAACGAACTTGGCCGAGATTTTATAGGGATATATATCATGTAAAATATTCAAAGTGATTGGTGAAAAATTGCGGTAGTTATCGTGTCCACAAGAAACTGATATATATTGATACATATATACATAAATTATATATAAACTTTTGAACTGATCGTGGTTTTGGGGTCTAGGGGATGTGAAACGAAAAGATATGTCGACATTTTCCGGAAGTCGAAACATGGTACCCATTGCAATAGTTAGCTTTCTAATGAAATCTACCTAACTGATAAAACACACTAATACAGCCATCACAATTAACACCGTTTATCAGACAGATTCTACACACACCCAAAGTACACGGGGCTACATGACCGCGTTGTCGCAGCCCCTAAACTGAGGAACCAACCAAGCAACAAACAAAGATCCTCAGCCTAACTTTATTTTCTGTTTTCATATGAACAGAAGTGGTTTCTTTTTGTTTTTGTTTTTTTTGTTTTTGTTTTGTTTTTTTTTACCTCCAGGGTGGTGGCTCCCCCGGACTCAGCGAGGGAACTCACCCCCACCGCCGTTTTCAGGCAGTGTCCTAGAGCTGGGAACATCTAATCGGAGTGGATACAACTGGTGATGTGTGATTAGCACCTCGCCCAGGCGGCCTCACCTGCAAAGCGAACAGGGGCCTCATGAGGGAAGGGAATGGAAGGTTAGGATGGATAGTTAAGGAAAAGGGAAGGAGGCGGCCGTGGCCTTACAGTAGGGACCATCCGGCATTTGCCCGAAGACGAAGTGGGAAACCACGGAAAACCACTTCGAGGATGGCTGAGGTGGGAAGCGAACCCCCTCTACTCATTTGGACCACCCGAGGCTGAGTAGACCCCGTTCCAGTCCTCATACCACTTTTCAAATGTCGTGGCAGAGCCTGGAATCGAACCCAGGACCTCCGGGGCGGCAGCAAACCACGCTGACCGCTACGCTACGAAGGCGACAGAGTTATTTTACATGACTAAACATTTATTAAAGAAAGCCTTCCAGTCGCCCAATTACAATAGGCGGGAAACAAGTATTTCCATGCCCTAACCTGAAAGAAACAAGGTATTATTTAAAAAAATCCTCTCGGCACGCCGGAAGGCGGAGGTAGATTTTACCGGGCAAACTACGGGATAGGCTATAATAGGCAAAATATGCAGGTTTTCGTAGGAGGATCAGACCTCATTTATTGCGAGAAAGTATTTTACAATTGGAGGTTAGTTAACATTTTTTTCGTCTTTCTATGCATATTATAAACATTTTACTGTCTTATGGGGATGGTAACATTCTTGTCATTTGGGGTTAATTTTTATACTAGTGATCACACTGTCCTTATGCAAGGTTTGGAACTAATGTGTAACAGTCTGTTACTTCTTCACGCAAAATTTTATCTCCCGCAGAGATGTTGGTTGGTTCCTCAGTTTAGAGGCTGCGACAAGGTGGTCATGTAACCCCGTGTACATTGGGTGAGTGTAGAATCTGTCTGATAAACGGTGTTATTTGTGATGACTGTATTAGTATGTAATTCAGGTAAGGACTGCAGACGGTCAATTTTAAGTAGTAGTACCTAATTTTGTACCAAATACTAACGTCAACGACACCTAGCTGTGAACTTGGCTGCTAGATGCCACCGCAACCAGCAACTTGCAACGAACGTTGTAACTTCCCCTCCGAAGGAAAGCATGCTGACGGATTTTTAGCGCTCTTAGAAAATCCGGCGACTTTGGCCGGCTTTGAACCAGCGACCTTGGGCATAGAAGTTCAGCATGCTACCAGTTAGCCGCTTCCCTCATAGTCAGATGGAACAAGAAGTTCCGTGACGAACTAAAGAGCCTACTTTTCTTAAAATTAAGATTCATGCCATAGATTAATCTACAGTATATGAACCTATCTAGAATAATGACGAAATTAAGTGGGTAATATCGAAATGTCTTAATTAGTTCGAAATAAGGTATACTAGGCATAATGTAGCCTAATAGAGCAATACAGTTGGCAGCTCTGGTGACTGAATATATTCTTACTTCCATCTCCTAAGGTACAGAATACAAAATGTGGTTGAAGTCCAAAGGACGTTACATGGATTTAGACATTGGATCTATTAGTACACGTAAAAGCATGTTGGCAACAATGTCATGCGAGTGCTGGTCAGAA
Organism: Meconema thalassinum; assembly: GCA_946902985.2. Taxonomy (NCBI): domain Eukaryota; kingdom Metazoa; phylum Arthropoda; class Insecta; order Orthoptera; family Tettigoniidae; genus Meconema; species Meconema thalassinum. Next base: position 184,310,355 of record OX336395.1, read on the forward strand.
ATATTCTGAAATATTATATCTTTATGTGCCAATTGTGAATGAAATCCATTTGTTGGTATAGAAGTTACGTGTATTTAAAAATTGGTCCTATCAGCAGGCTTAGAATCATGTTGGTAGAACTGACGTATATAAGTTACTCCAAATTAATGTAAAATGTCAGGTAATTTACGTGTGCATAGTTTAAAGCTGTCGGCTTGCATACTTTCTGATATATTTGGATAAAAAATAGAGAGCAATTATTAACAGTTGGCAGCCCTGGTGGCTCTTAAGAATACACTCAGTCATATCTGTTTATGTACACATATTACATACAAAATTTGGTTGAAATCCAATTGATAGTGTAGAAGTTATATGCATTTAAAAATTGGACTTATCAGAAGGCTTAAAATTATTTTGGCAACGCTGTCATGTATGGCCACCTGGAAATTAAACTGAAATAGTATTATCTACATGTGTGCCAATTTTAGAATAGCTCCCATGTATACCTTCCAGGATATCCAACATGGAGCTCATATTTCTAGTGTGTTCTTTTAGCAGTTGGTAGCACTGGCATCTTTTTCAAATATGGGCCTGAGATATTCCGGTATACATCTTTACTCATACTAAATTTGGTTTCGATTGCTGCAGCCGTTTAGGAGTTGATATGGGGGACACACACACACAGCCAGACAGACAGAAGGACAGACAGACAGACAGACACATTTTCCCGGATATATTTCAAAAGTCTACTTTTTCCTCATTTTTGAAAAGTGTGAAAAGTAGGCTAAAAATGAATGTGATCTCGTCAATGGCGTTGTCTTGGCAACCTCTGATAGATCATCCCTCATCAATTTAAAAGCGTTGTTATGGTAACCTCTGATGGCACTTGACATTTTTTAAAATTCCGAAATAATTTTTCTCATCCCTTGGCGTAATGGTGGGTCATATCAAAAATTCTTTCAGACAAAAGTTTTAGGTAATTATTAGGGGAATATTTTCCATTTTGTACAGTTTTGATATTGTGCCTATTAAGAGAGATATGATTAATGTTTCCCGAAAAAAACACTTTTTTCCACCCCTTTGGTCAATGGTTGGTGCTATCAAAAAACTTATTTGACATAAATTTTTGGGCTTTATTCGACACATATTATGAACTTTGAATGGATTCGATATTTCACGTATTAAGAGAGTTATAGCGAAATTTCACTTTTTCGAAAAAGCCCCCCCCCCCCCCATTTTCACCCCCTTCGACCGATTTTGCCCATTAACGAACTCGACCGAGATTTTATAGGGATACATATTATGTAAAAAATTCAAAGTGATTGGTGCAAAATTACGGCAGTTATCGTGTCCACAAGAAACTGATATATATATATACACAAGCTGACCCGGCAGACGTTGTCCTGCCAATCAAAGAAAGGGTTGTAACTTTGTTTCTTGAAGTGCTTTTGGATAGACAATATTTTTTTCAATTTCTGTTGACTGCCTCTAAACTATCGTGAAATGAATTAACTAATCTAGAAACATTCGTGGGAGCGTGCAGAACAACTCTCCAAAGTTTCATCGGAATCGGATAAATGACATATAACGCATATGGGATTTTATTTAAATGATTCGAGCGCTGTCACTCATTTGTTGAATCTACTCGTGCTCTACCTACTGTGAAATGGATTTACTAAGTTAGAAAGATTCACGTAAGTGAACACAAAATCTCATCAAAGTTTCATCGGAATCGGATGAATGACATATGAACGCATACGGGATTTTCTTTAAACGATTCGCGTGCCGTCACTCATTTGTTGAATCTACTCATGTGCTACCTATTGTAAAATAGATTTGCTAAGCCTGAAATCTTCTCTGGTGTGCAGTCAATGATTCACCAAGGTTTCATCGCAATCGGATGAATGTTATATGACCGCATACGGGACATTGTGGAAACTATTCTCGCACCGTCGCTCATTTGATGAATCTACTCGTGCGCTACTTATTAAAAACTGGATTTACTAAGACAGAAACCTTTCCTGGAGTGTACACAACAATTCACCAAAGTTTCATCGCAATCGGATAAATGGTATATGAACGCATACAGGACTTTGTTGAAACGATTCGCGCGCCATCGCACATTTGTTGAATCTACTCATGCGCTACCTATTGTAAAAGGAATTTACTAAGCCAGAAACCTTTCCTGAAGTGTACACAACAATTCACCAAAGTTTCAACGCAATCGGATAAATGGTATATGGACGCATACGGTACTTTGTTGAAATGATTCGCGTGCCGTCACTCATTTGTTGAATCTACTCGTGCGCTACCTATTTTAAAATGGATTTATTAAGCCAGAAACCTTACGTAGGGTGTACACAACATCTCACCCAAGCTTCATCGTAATCGGACGAATGGTATTTGAAAGCATACAGGGACCTTATAGAAACACTTCGCGCGTCGTCGCTCATTTGTAGAATCTGCTCGTGCGTAACCTCCTGTGAAATGGATTTACTATGTTAGAAACCCTCACGTAAGTGTACACATCTCACCCAAGTTTCATGGCAATCGGATGAATGGTATATGAACGCATACGGGACTTTGTTTAAACGTTCGCGCGTCGTCGCTCATTTGTTGAATCTACTCGTGCGCTACCTATTGTAAAATGGATTTACTAATTCAGAAGCCTCCCCTGGAGGGTACACAAAATCTCACCCAAGTTTCATCGCTATCGGACGAATAGTATTTGAACGCATACGGGACTTTGTTGAAACGCTTCGCACGTCGCCGCTCATGTGTTGAATCTATTCGTGCGCGACCTCCTGTGAAATGGATTACTAAGTTAGAAGCCTTCACTTAAGTGTACACAACAACTCATCAAAGTTTCATCGCAATCGTTGAATGGAATATAAACTTATACGGGATTTTGTTAAAACGCTTCGCACGTCGTCACTCATTTGTTGAATCTAGTCGTGCGCTACCTATTGTGAAATTGATTTACTAAGCCAGAAGCCTTCCCTGGAGTGTACACAACATCTCACCCAAGTTTCATCGCTATCGGACGAATGGTAATTGAACCCTTACGGGACCTTTTTGAAACGCTTCGCGCGTCGTCGCTCATTTGTTGAATCTATTCGTGCGCTATCTATTGTAAAATGGATTTACTAAGCCAAACACCTTCCCTGGAGCTCACTCAACATATCACCCAAGTTTCATCGCAATCGGATGAATGGTATATGAAAGCATACGGGACTTTGAAGCGCTCTAACGTGCAAAGACGAACAGTAGAATTCGACATCACTGCCACCTTTGGTATAAAACACAACTTTCCGCCACGGGCGGAGTGTATGTAATGGCGGTTGTTGCACAGATTGCGACCAGGTGGCTCTAACGTGCAGAGACAAACCGTCCAAAGACATCAGCTTTCACCAAGGCCAAGGCTAGTGGTTTCCATGACGACTGTTTTTGACTGTATATTGTGGTTCTAAAATTGTGTCTAAATTGTGGTCCTAAAATTGTGTTCATTCCACCTACCGGGTCAGATTGTGAATCTAAACCATACATGGACCCACCCTAATATACATACCAAATTTCATCGAAATCGGTCCAGTCGTTTAGGAGGAGTTCAGTCACATACACACGTGTCGAAGAATTATATATATAAACAAGCTGACCCGGCAGACGTTGTCCTGCCAATCAAAGAAAGTGTTGTAACTTTGTTTCTTGAAGTGCTTTAGGATACACAATATTTTTATCAATTTCCGTTAACTGCCTCTTAAACTATCGTGAATTGAATTAACTGATTTTGAAACATTCGTTGGAGCGTGCACAACAAATCTCCAAAGTTTCAACGCAAACGGATAAATGGCATTTAACGCATACGGGATTTGGTTTAAATGATTCGTGCGCTGTCACGCATTTGTTGAATATACTCGTGCTCTACCAATTGTGAAATGGATTTACTATGTTAGAAAGCTTCACGTAAGTGTACACAACAACTCATCAAAGTTTCATCGCAATCGATGAATAGTATATGAACGCATACAGGATTTTGTTGGAACGCTTCGCGCGTCGTCACTCATTTGTTACATCTACTCGTGCGCTACCAATATTGTAAAATGGATTTACCAACTTGAACACCTTCCCTGGCGTGTACACAACAACTCATCAAAGTTTCATCGGAATCGGATGAATTACATATGAACGCATTAGTGATTTTCTTTAAACGATTCGCGTGCCATCACTCATTTGTTGAATCTACTCATGCGCTACCTATTATAAAATAGATTTACTAAGCCTGAAACCTTCTCTGGCGTGTAATCAATGATTCACCAAGGTTTGATCGCAATCGGATGAATGATAGATGACCGAATACGGGACATTGTGGAAACGATTCGCGCGCCGTCGCTCGTTTGTTGAATCTACTCGTGCCTACTTATTAAAAACTGGGTTTACTAAGACAGAAACATTTCCTGGAGTGTACACAACAATTCACCAAAGTTCCATCGCAATCGGATAAATGGTATATGGACGCATACGGTACTTTGTTGAAATGATTCGCGTGCCGTCACACATTTGTTGAATCTACTCGTGCGCTACCTATTGTAAAATGGATTTATTAAGCCAGACACCTTCCATAGGGTGTACACAACATCTCCCAAGTTTCATCGTAATCGGACGAATGGTATTTGAACGCATACGGTTCTTATTGAAACGCTTCGTGCGTCGTCGTTCATTTGTTGAATCTACTCGTGCGAAACCTCCTGTGAAATGGACTTACTAAGTTAGAAACCCTCACGTAAGTGTACACAACATCTCACCCAAGTTTCATCGCTATCGGACGAATGGTATTTGAACGCATACGGTTCTTATTGAAACGCTTCGCACGTCGCCGCTCATTTGTTGAATCTACTCGTGGGCAACCTCCTGTGAAATGGATTACTAAGTTAGAAGCCTTCACTTAAGTGTACACAACAATTCATCAAATATGAATGGAATATAAACTTATACGGGATTTTGTTGAAACGCTTCTCGCGTCGTCACTCATTTGTTGAATCTAGTCGTGCGGTACCTAATGTGAAATTGATTTACTAAGCCAGAAGCCTTCCCTGGAGTGTACACAACATCTCACCCAAGTTTCATTGCTATCGGACGAATGGTATTTGAACGCACACGGGACCTTTTTGAAACGCTTCGCGCGTCGTCGCTCATTTGTTGAATCTATTCGTGCGCTTTCTATTGTAAAATGGATTTACTAAGCCAAACACCTTCCCTGGAGCCATTCAACATATCACCCAAGTTTCATGGCAATCGGATGAAGGGTATATGAACGCATGCGGGACTTTGAAACGCTCTAACGTGCAGAGACAAACAGTAGAATTCGACATCACTGCCACCTTTGGTATAAAACACAACTTTTCGCCACGGGCGGAGTGTATGTAATGGCGGTAGTTGCACAGGTTGCGACCAGGTGGCTCTAACGTGCAGAGACAAACCGTCCAAAGACATCAGCTTTCACGAAGGCCAAGGCTAGTGGTTTCCATGACGACTGTTTTTGACTGTATATTGTGGTTATAAAATTGTGTGTAAATTGTGGTTCTAAAATTGTGTTCATTCCACCTACCGGGTCAGATTGTGAATCTAAACCATACATGGACCCACCCTAATATACATACCAAATTCCATCAAAATCGGTTCAGTCGTTTAGGAGGAGTTCAGTCACATACACACGTGTCGAAGAATTATATATATAAAGATATATATATATATATATATATATATATATATATATATATAGATAGATAGATAGATAGATAGATAGATAGATACATATATACATAAATTATATATAAACTTTTGAACTGACGGTGGTTTTGGGGTCTGGGGGATGTGAAACGCGAAGATATGTTGAAATTTTCCGGAAGTCGAAACATGGTACCCATTACAATAGTTAGCTTTCTAATGAAATCTACCTAAAATAACACGCTTTTATGTACAAAATGGGGTTATTATTTGGCTGACGTTATGATCGTCAAGCGTTCGTCTTCAGATCATGTTCACATAGGCTTAATTAGTGCAAGATGTTTATGAATTACGGTACACTTATGCACAAATATATATACAATGGTTAGATTACTGTACATAAGTTTGTAAAAACTTGCGTAAAGCGTTAAACTTATTTACAGACATTATAGTTCACTTATATGCTTGTTGCGTTATTATTATTGTAGTTTAAGTATGTTGCCTGTGATCTATTGAAATATTATTGTGAATAACTTCAGGAATGATGTTGTCTACACTATTTTGTTATGTTCATTTATGACTAAAACATACTGTATATAATTTTTCCCATGGATTGGAAATATTTACTACTACAGTTACAAAATATTTATTTCGTTTGCATACACTGTTATGGTTTGCCTACAGTACAGTGCTGTAATTGTATCCAGTGATTTTAGTATTAAGATATTAGTTCAGTGCTGATTATGATTTTACATATAATCGGATTACGGATGTTACGCAATCGACGCCACTCTCTGCCATTTGACGAGATTCCCGTTGTCCTAGCGGCCTCCTCGAGACTGAAATATTAAGATGTTACGCAATCGACGCCACTCGCCGTCCTTTTGACGAGATCTCGGTTCTCGCGGACAGACATGGAGAACTTTTGCTATGTACGTTATCGACGCCGCTCTCGGCCATTTGACGAGATTCCCATTGGCCTAGCAAAGTGGAAGGTGGCAAGTTCGCAGTCGGGCATGAATGAATGTGGCGAGTTTAAGGTGGAGTGCTGTCTGACTTTGGGGAAGTCGTGAGTACGGTACGCAATTGGATCTGATTGGCACCGTTCGTGTATGACAAGATTCCCGTGACTTTCAAGATCACAAGTTATACTTCGTCGTAATCTGGATAGCCTCTAATCTGGATAATGACCAATCCAGATGGACTTCATTTGTCTCTAGTACGTGTTTAGACATCTCATGAAACAACATACCTACGCTACGCTAGAACAACTTGATTCGCGCTTTAAGATTCATTTTTTAGCTATTCGGTATGAGACCTCCAGTCTCAGAGAGGTCTAAAATATAAGGGAATTTGGTCGATTTTCGTTCGGAAAATACGGTAAATATACGGGAATTTAAAACAGGTCACCACTCGACCCCATGTAATCCACAACTCTTTTTGATACATGAATTTAAAATTGTCTTAATTTTACAATTATTTCCGTTGGTAATACATAAGTACGCCACATTGTAGGTGTTTTTAGTTTTAAAAAATCACGTTACAGTTTGAGTGCATATTGAAATATTTTAAAGCCTATTTATACATTGTTAAAGCATATTTTAAGTACTTTCTTTTTTTTTCTCTTTTACAAGCCTATTTACTTGTTTTAAAGCCTATTTTAGGTGCCTAAAACAAATATTTTTAGAGTCCAAAATCCAAGATCTAATTGTTATATACCAGATGGTTCACTTACATACAGGTCAGTGTGTTGCACGGTTGAGAAATGTATGGCTGTTCTGTGTAAATATACATCGTGTTGTTCGGCAACATATACAGTAGGACTACGCGCCAGTCCATGAATTTAATGACTCTACTACGTATGAGTTTCTTACAAGTGGTAGTTGTATATCATGTTGCTGGATAGGCCGCTGAGGATAGCGGCAATTCCACATAAGAAGGTGCAGAGTCCTATGTAGTTGTGGTAGGGGGTGAAGAGAACTCTCCAGACCGCAGTCTTCAAAGGACTCCCGTATCTCATTATTATGAACAAGATTATTCCTGTTATTATCTGAAATGAGACAGAAATAATGTTAGCAATTGGAATAGAGATTATTTTATTTTTGTTTTATAGGATTTGCTGACATGTCGGCGTAGTGTTCAGCTATCTGGCTGGCTAACAAAACTGCGTAATAAATTCGCGCACTCTTAGCGTGGCACTGAGGAACACAACCTCCACCTTAGGATCCTGATAGAATACTATGTCTCCTCCGTCATGGAGGAGGTATTAATCCCCCAAGGTGACCTGCGTACTGATGGATGCTAATTTTTGATGATTTCCTTTAAGGTGGCTCATACACCGTCAGTGGGAATTTTCGCATACAGTTACGAATCATATCATAGCTTCACTAATATGTAACATAGAGTTATGTATAGCTTTCATCTAATTTAGAGAGAGGAGCAGTATATAAAGTATTTGGTGATATATTGAAAGGATAATATTCGTGATATTTTTAACTCCATGAATCACAAAAAAAACACGATTTAACAAGAAATACCAGTCTGAATGGAATGATTTTTTTTCATGTAAAGTAAACGCATAAATAGCGAGGATGAACCACCATGAATGTTATATTGTAAATAGTATTTTTTTATATTAAATTTGTCTTTCGAAAAATGAACAGTTTTTGGTTTATCTTTCCAAGTATATCTCAATTATTTTTTAAGATAATTTCATAAATGAGATTCATCCTCTAGGGATCATATGTTGGAATGTATCTGCCAAGTTTCATCCAGTTTCATCACATAGTTCACGAGATATAGTGTTTTTCCTACCAAAAAAGCAACCTTTCGGGTAAACAGCTTTGAGTATTAAACACTCCATTGACAGATAGGCGCATGGTCTCACGTAATACGCTATATCTCTGCCAAAACGCTGAATTTACTTTAAAAACTTGACATATATATTGATAAAGGTATTGTCTTTCATTTAAACGTAAAAAAACTTAAATTTAGACAACCGACGGTGGATGAGCCCCCTTAATTTCTCACTCCTACATGTGATACTGCTCTCAGATTGAAGCTGACAAATTAGAGAGTTCGAATATATATTCCAATTTCAAATTCGATCGTGAGGTAATATCTACTTAGTATAAAACAAAGTCCCCGATTCTTGGATGTTCCGGGTAATTTCAAGAACCACTGGATGGATTTTGATGGTTTCACCATTCTATGAAGGGTTTCTCGAGGAAGGTTTCTGTAGAAAATGTTCTTTTATGACGATTTCAGTGAATCGAGTAGAAAAAAAAGAACCTTCCGTCCGTGCACCTTTTAAGCTTACGCTGAATAAGCCGTTAAGAATATCTATATAGTATGGGTGTAAGAATTGTTCAGCATGAAAAGTTCTACCAAAATAAGTCCGTGACAGCATATCTCTATCGTCAATACATCGCCCACTATAAGTGTTTTTACGTTTTCATTTCTTCCAAAAATTTCCAATTACCGGTACTAGCTAGCGAACCTATCGCCCCAGTTTCATCCTTCGTTCAGAAGAATACACAGTCAAGTTTAGATTAGACGGAAGAGGGATTTGTGTTTCATGCACCTCGCCATTCTTAAATTACGTCTGACAAGAATTCGTTGCACATGCTATCTCCATGATAATATACTGTAATTAATAGTCCAGTCAGTGATTTTAACCCACCTTGCCGAGACGGAAACGGATATAGATCGTAGTTCATTGAATTCGAAATAAATACCCCTTTTAAGCTTACGCTGGGTAAAGAGTTAAAAGATACAGTGTCGACATAAAATAGAATTAATCGGGTGCTCTTTTGCCGTTCAAACAGGGTTTATACACAACAAAATGTAATATAATATCAAATTCATACTGAATTACTCTGTCTATCGTTCCAAATACCACTATATATATTCACACACATATAATTCAAAAGCAAAATTGGCAAACCTTCCAAATAACGTGAAAATGAATTTGTTTTCATAGATTTTTTACAAAGGAAATTCAAAAACAGTAATCTAGCCAGCTTATGTAAAACGTAGCAAATGTGATCTTGTACGCCAAAAGCAAGCAGAAAGAGTGGGAACTATTTCCTGGCGCGTCAGCCTCTTCACAGACCACAACATCAAAGGGACCGCGTAGGTCTTGAGGTGACTAGAGGTATATATAGTGCCAGCTCTCTAATTTATTTTATAACTTTTAGTCCTTTCTCCAAAGTTGGGAAGAGTTTGAATCACGAGATAATCAACTCTGACCTAACGAGAGGTGTGAATCATTATCTTCTTCACACTCGTGGCAGACTGCTTTCTCTCTCTGGTATCTTACCCCGCTCAGGATTCCTGAATAACCCGAGGCTGTATCCGCGTTTTTCCCTCGTCTGAATGGCTCTCCGGATGCAGCTGCCCTATCTTCTATTAGGCCTATACATGGATTAACAATTTATTTTCGACTTGTTGTTGCCAAATATTTCGATACTTTCTCCAATATTTCCCTTGTCCTTGGCAGGTAATGTCTGCAGAAAGCCTTATTTAGTATGAAATACGACAATTTCATATACCGGACGTATGATAGGGCCGAAATGAATAGTTCACGAGAGTCGTCATGTGGCCTTTTAGTCCCCATATAGGTAGGCCACTCTACCTTACCTACCTACCTACATTACCTTATGTACCTAACTACCTTACCTACCAACACCTTAGCCTACCTACCTACCTACTTACCTATCTTACTTATCTACATCTTACCTACCTATTTTACCTACCTACTTACCTACCTTCTTTACCTACCTTACCTACCTACCTTCTTTACCAACGTACACCTTACTTATTTTACCTACCTAACTTACCTACCTACATCTTACCTACCTACTTACCAATCTTACCGGCTTGCCTCGGTGGGTAAGTTGTTATCGTGTCGGATTACTAACCCCAAACTTAGAGATTCGCTCCTGGCCGTGGTAAGTGATTTTTTGAAAGGCGGCAAAAATTACGACAGGCATGTTATACGATGTTCATAATGGCAAAATTAATCTCGGGATTTTCCGCCAACACAAAGTTCCTCATTTCTCTACTAGAAAGCGCTATAGTGTCAAGGAGCTTAGATATCTAACCTCCTTGACTTTCATAGTGCTTCAAGGAACAACAAAATTCGACATGCAAGCTGCCCTCTGGGTGTCAAATAACAAATCTTGCACCCGAGGCCATACGATATTATTATTATTATTATTATTATTATTATTATTATTATTATTATTATTATTATTATTATTATTATTATTATACCTATCTTACCTACCTACTTACCTATCTTCTTTACCTGCCTACTGTACCCGTTTTCCAGAGGTCATGTCGGCCCGGCAATCAAGAAACGATACATTGGATTAACAATAATTTAGGAGTCCCTGAAATATATATCCGGAAAAATCTAATCAAAAATCAACTGTAAGCACGGGCTGGCAAGAGATCGAGTATCTCGGGTCGTTTAATGGGATAGGTGAGAAAGATCGACTCGGACATATATTTCCAAATAAAATAGAATCGTATTGTTCAATCAGGTAGAAGCTCAAATCTGCAGGAATAATTTAGATTTTCTAAGATAAAATTATCTCTTTTATTTTAAGAGCAAACGAACACACACACAAAAACAATTAAACACTCCTGCATCAAATTGGTATTTTCTGACGTTGGTATCGTGGATCCATAAGTCCTATTCTACCAATTGGTTGTCCTGATTTAATCTTTCTTTAGGGTTATGTGAAGTTGAAATTAGAGTCCAATCGTTCGTTGGGTAAGCTGAATTTGAATTTTTTTTATATCAATGCACTTTTCACTGTTTCAGCTTTTGTACGAATAAAGAAATTTAAATATGAAAACAAAACAAAAAAAAGTCAACCCCTGGCACTATCCAGCCCATGACGGGCTAAGGCCGACCAAGCGACCGCTGCCCAGCCATTTGGCCTGCAGATATTGGGGTGACGCGTGATCAGCGCGTCGGGTCCCCTCTGCCGTTAATCTTGGTATTCGTGATCGGGGCGCTGTCTCACTGTCAGACAGCTACTCAATTGTCCTCACGAGGCTGAGTGCACCCCGTTCCAACCCTCACGTCAGTTTTAAAATCCCTGACGGAGCCGGGGATCGAACCCGGGGCCTCCGGGTGAGAGGCAGGCGCGCTACCCCAACACCACGGGGCCGGCATTTAAATATGAAACTTCACATAATTCACTTCCCCAGTAACTAATCTAGCTAAACATACACTTGAAATTTCACATGTACTGTATTGTTATATTAATTGATTGATGTGTGGATTAATTATCGCAGATTAATCATGATCTTAAATATTTTTATGTAATAAATTGGAAAAAATATATACAAGTTATATATGACATTATCGTAGAGTAATGTTCAAATGTTATCAAGTTCATCTCATTTCCATGTTAATGTCTGTCAATAATACTCTAGTCCTTGATCAATATGTAGCAATATGTTCATCATAAATGTATATTCCATGATTTAATTCCAATGAATTATTATTATTTTCAATAATCATAATTATTTTCCATCATCATTATTATCATCAACGTAATTAATTATTTAATTGAGATTGCATTGTAAAATATTAATTTAATTGGTTACAGATCACCTATAATTATTCGATTAAGTCATTCATTAAAGAAATGATCAGATTTTGCTAAATTCCAATAAATTATTTTGAATGTTCCTCGAAGTTCAAATAAACAGCATTCGTCTAACAGCATTTAACATTACATCATAAATGATTATCATTTCATTGTTTTTATCATCAGTACGCACATCATAAATTATCGTATTAGGACTGTGTTGTCACTGACACATCCTTGAATTCTCCTAATCACCAATACCTGTAGTGAAATTCTCTTGTCACAAACGTTAATCTTTAAATATGTTGGATTGGCCACCTGACTCATATCCAACTGTTGCCATTATAAGACCACTTTAAATAAAGTGTCTACAACATTAATGTAAAAACATGCTACCATTATATGTGCTGTTCCAAAAATTGTTATTCAAACTGCTATATACTACTCGATAATCAATTAATGTGATCATCTTAAATCCATCGATTCAAAATTGAAAACCAATAAATTCATTGTCGGTTAACTGCTCTGTATTTGCACATAATTCAAAGTTTTAGTCGAAGTTGCCATACTAAATGCAATCATGATCGATGAAAATTATTAAGTAATTATTATTTAATTAATTCTGCATTAATAATTTATTATGATTCATAATTAATTCATCATGTTAAATTAGATTCAATTAGTTAAACTAATTAACTATCGTTGCTAAATGTCCGATAAACCACCAGCAATGGCATCAATTAATTGTGCTGAAAAATTCGCAATAGAGAAAAATTATTAAGATGACATTAAATTAAATTGGTTTTAGGAATTAAGTAATGAAATTATACATTATCAAGTTCGTTGAATATATGTGTGAAATTATAATAAATAGCAGTCTTACTCCTAAGATGCTCTTTATGTTTGAAAATCAGGCATAATTTTGCAGTCACCTGAAATAAAAATCAATAAATTAATTCATGGTGATGGCTGTCAATGTGTAGAATTAGTGTAGTTTGTACTCACTGCCCTTAAGGGTGTTGTGATGTCGAACAATGCCATGGTAGTTTTTAAATTTCCCTTCATCTTCCAAGATCGTCGTCCTTTAAATTCATGGAACCCTATCATCTACGTGTGGGTTGTACGACGTTTTTGAGGTCTTCTAATCCTGGCATCCATCTATGCTCATAAGTTTTCCCTTATTTAGTTTAAGCCTTCATCATGTTGTATGAGTATAGGTTCTCGAATGTTCCCATGAAAAATCTTGATCTCCAAACATCATTTGAGTGTCCACCACTGCTGTCATAATATTCCACATAGTCTTCGTGACTTGCATTATATTTACTGTATTGTTCATAGAATTGTATTTCGCTCACAAATGTGTTGAGTTGAAACGTACAATTTCTTATACTCTTGTGTGAATATCTTGCTATTAATGGCTTACAGCTGCGCACGACATAACTGTCCATTCATGTGGACTTGTGCTGTGCAGTTATTGAGGACTGCTGCCACAGTGAAAGTATTCCCTTTAAATGCGGCGCGTAGTCAGTTTTACAGGTCAATTGTGGTGTGGTGAGATTTCAGTATTCACTTTCAGATAGTTTAAAGTTTAGTTACATCAGCCTCTGCTACACATTCATCCGTTCGCACTGAATTTATATCACCTGTAGATCGGGTACTATAATAATACCGTTCTCCCGTCTGGTATTGAACTTAAATCACTACGTTCAACTCAATTTCCCTCGCGTGCTCGACTTTCACGTCCGCGACCGTTCCGTGATTGAAATCAAATCTGAATGTCATCCCGTCAGGTTTGACACTGAACTGTAGACTATATGCGAATTAATTCAAGTCAGGATCGACACCGTACCGCAGACTGCCTTCCTCGTCACGTGGTTGGAAGGGGGTATGAGGAGAAATCATCCCCCTTAGTGTCATCATCATGAGGAGCTTCACATTGGAATGATAAGAAATACTCGGTTTTTCTGCTATAATAATTAACCGTTTGTCATCTAATATATTCTGTTATCTTTGATTGACAATAATAAGTAAGGAAGATTCATTAAAAGATGACCAGTGAGATTTCTTAAGAATGGAGTTGCATGCTGGACGTATAAAATAAATTATTCCTAGGTTCGGAGACCCGCTCTTAAGCTCCCAGTGAAGATTGGCTAGCGATCCCTCGTTTCCTTCTAGACCACGGCTGGGGTGGCCGACTCACATGGCTGGATTTCCGTCATAATACATATAAGGTGCGTTCAAATAGTAACGAGCAGGAGGCTCAAGTGCGCAAACCGGTGACGACATCGGCTAATCGTGGCGTGTGTAATGAGGTGCGGTTTCGACCAGAGCGTGGAAGGTCACAGCCCGTCGCTAGAGGGCACGCGTGCACGTCACGTGACGATACAAAGCGAGCAGCAGCATGCATCAATCGTCCAACGCTGCCAGTCGCATTGCAAACAGTGACATGGAGGCGTCAACCGAAGAGCAAAGAGGTGTTGTTCGGTTTCTGACAGCGGAAGGAGTAGGGGGAACGGACATTCATCGCCGAATGTCACAAGTGTACGGCGAACACTGCATGTCCCTTGCAAGGGTCAAGGCGTGGCACAAGTGCTTCAGGGAAGGACGGGTGTCGTTAGCCGATGATGCCCAGTCTGGGGCACCCCCCTGCATTACCGATGACAACGTCCAGCTGGTTGATGCACTCATTACCCAGGACCGCCAAGTGACAGTGAACGCCATAGCCACCGTGGTCGCTCCACGACAATGCACGACCTCATACGGCCAACACAGTCACGGCACTCCTGCAGAAATTCAAATGGGAGGTTCTCGGCCACCCTCCATACAGTCCAGACCTCTCTCCCTGTGATTACGCCATGTTTGGTCCCCTGAAAAGGGCTCTGCGGGGCCAACGATTCACCTCGGACGCCGACGTCCAGCTGTACGTGTGGAACTGGTTCACATCGCAGCCCAGGGAATTTTATGAGACAGCCATTCACCGCCTCGTGTCACAGTGGGACAAGTGCCTCAACAGCCAGGGCCAATACTTCTAACATTCTGCAATTATGCCTCCGGCTCATTACTTTTTGAACGCACCTTATACTTATATTACCTACCTTACCTACCTACATCTTACCTACCTACCTACTTTACCTGACTACATACCTAACTTACCTACCTACCTACATACCCAACTTACCTACCTACATACCTAACTTACCTATCTACCTACTTTACCTACCTTACCTACCTATTGATTGAATTTTAAGCACTGCTCACCTGTAGTCCAGTCAATGAGATAGTGGTGAGACCAATCCAGGAGTGGAATGAATTGTAGGGAATGTAATTGTCTGTAATCTTAGGCTTGCCATACAATATCCCGACAACGGCCAGTATTAATGGAGTGATGGTGAGAAATGAGTGCAGTATCGACACACATAGGCGTCGGTAGCAACAACACACTCGGTAGAGCAGTATCCCTGTCAACAATAGAACACAGCTGTATCAATCGAGCGATTCCAAGATAACGTTCGAAAATTATCCAGATATGTGTCACCCGCACGCAAGATTGCAATTTCTAATTCACTTTTAGCATTGGAAAAGGACACAGCTTCCTGATTGGCTATTCTGACGAAACACGTCTGCAGCAAAGGATGTGATTAGTCAGCGTAGTTATAGAGTGGGACCTATCAGCAATGTCGTTCCTGGTTTTCAAAAAATATGTAGAACTCCCCCTGTTTTAACTTCGTAATTTCTTGGTACCCGTATAAATTGCAATGCGCCTTGAAATAGTTGCATGATCATTGTTCCTAGGCCATAAGTGTTTCCATATCTTCTTAAATCAAGAAGAATCATTACCAGAATGTTTTTCATCGATTAACACCCCCTTGTAGCCTACCATTTGGGTGATTCTGCACATAGGGGACACTTTATGGTCCTATGGCTGTATAGAGTTTATTATTCTAACAACACAGTCCAATGAAAAATGTATCGTTGTATACATGAATATCTTACAAATAGACTGTTGTTGTTTGAGTCTTCAGTCTTTTGACTGGTTTGATGCAGCTCTCCATGCCACCCTGTCCTGAGCTAATCGTTTCATCTCTACATAGCTCCGACACCCTACATCGGAGGCAATCTGTTTAACATATTCTAACCTTGGTCTACCCCTACAGTTTTTGTCCTCGACCCTTCCTTCCATAACTAAGCTTGCTATTCCTGGGTGTCTTAGTATGTGTCCTACCAACCTATCTCTTCTCTTGATTAGCAGTCGCCAGAAACATCTCTCCTCTCCCACTCGTCTTAATACCTCTTTGTTTGTAACCCTATCTACCCATCTGATCTTCATCATTCTCCTGTAACACCACATTTCAAATGCTTCAATTCTCCTCTTTTCTGCTGCACCAATAGTCCAAGTTTCACTTCCATAGAGCGCCACGCTCCAGACAAAGGCTTTCAAAAATGACTTCCTAATACCTAAATCTATATTCGATGTCAGCAGATTCCTTTTTTGTAGAAATGCTTTCTTTGCCTGAGCCAACCTACTTTTAATATCCTCTTTGCTTCGTCCATCACTGGTTATTCTGCTTCCTAAGTAACAGAAGTCTCCTACTTCCTTCAGCTTTTCACCTGCCAATTTGATCTCCATAGAGGTTTCTGATTTATTTCGGCTGCATTCCAGTATTTTTGTTTTACATTTATTTATTTTCATCATGAATTCTTTCCGTAAGACGGAGTCCATACCATTCAAAAACTCATTCAAATCCTCAGGCTTGTCGGCCAAGATGACGATGTCATCAGCAAATCTCAGAGTTGAAATTATTTCTCCTTGAATCTTCACTCCCACTTTAAATTTTTCTCTAATTTCCTTCATTGCTTGTTCAATGTAAAGATTGAAAAGTATGGGTGATAAGTTGCAGCCTTGCCTTACACCTTTCTGAATACCAACTTCTCTCTCATGTCCTTCAACTCGAATGACTGTTGTCTGGTTTCTGTACAGTTTGTATATCACCCTCCTATCCCTGTACTTTATTCCAATTGATTTCAAAATGTCAAACAATTTAGTCCAATCAACGTTATCAAAAGCCTTTTCTAAGTCTACAAAAGCCATGAACGTTCTCTTATCGTTCCTTATTCTACCTTCTAAAATCAGCCTAAGACTTAGTACAGCTTCCCTTGTTCCTACATTTCTCCTGAAACCAAACTGGTCTTCACCCAACTCCGTTTCTATCTGGCTTTCAATCCTCTTGTAAATTATTCTAGACAGGATCTTTGAAGCATGAGTAATCAAGCTGATTGTACGGTAATCTTCACATCTGTCAGCTCCCACTTTCTTTGGTATAGGGATGATTACATTCTTCTTGAAATCAGGGGGTACCTCACCTGTCTCATAAATCCTACACACCAAGTGAAATAACCTGATCAGACCTTCATCTCCTATGCAGCGTAGCAACTCAATCGGTATATCATCTATGCCTGGTGCTTTGTTCCTGCTTAAGTCTTCCAAAGCTCTATCAAATTCTGATCTCAATATTAAATCTCCTTTCGCATCCTCATCAATTTCCTCCTCCCTTTCCATTACATGATTCTCAATCTCCTTTCCCTTATACAAACTCTCTATGTAAGCTTTCCATCTCTCAACCTTTTCTTCCCTATCTGTTAGAGGCTTTCCATTTGTGTCCTTAATATTACAGCACTTAGTCTTCTTTTCCCCAAAAGTATTCTTAATCCTTCGATAAGCTGTGTCTACTTTTCCTAATTTCAGACAATTTTCTATACCTGCACATTTCTCTTTCAACCATTCTTCTTTCGTTTCCTTGCACTTCTTGTTAACCTCATTTCTCAGACGTCTGTATTCTGCTTTCCCCTCTTCATCTCTTAGATTCTTGTGTCTCCGCCTTTCATCCATCAATTCTAGTATATCCTGAGTGATCCACGGTTTTCTACCTATTCTTTCTTTCCTACCAATGTTTTCTTCTGCGGATTTTGTTATTTCATTCTTCAAAAGTGCCCATTCGTCTGCAATTGAAGTTTGTTTAGGGGTTTTGATTAGTCCTTCCTTTATACTCTTCTTGAATCTTTCGTTTACATCCTTTACTTTCAGTCTGTCTATTGCCCACCTTTTTGGCTTTTGACTTTTCTTCAGTTTCTTCAACTTTAATCTGCATTTCATTACAACCAGATTGTGATCCGAGTTTATGTCAGCACCAGGATATGTTTTACAATCCAAAATCTGGTTTCGAAACCTCTGCTTGACCATAATGAAGTCGATTTGGTAACGCCCTGTATCTCCTGGTCTCATCCATGTGTATATTCTTCTATTGTGGTTATTGAATAAGGTGTTAGCTATGACCAATTCATGCTCGGTGCAGAATTCTACCAGCCTGCTTCCTCGATCATTCCTTTCACCTAATCCGAAATCTTCTTCTATCTTCCCTTCTCTCCCTTTTCCTACCACAGCATTCCAATCTCCCATTACTATAACATTTTCATCACAAATAGACTAGTTTTTAATAAAATTTTGAGAATTGAATATAACAAAAAATACGCAATTTGTCATTAGCGTGGATGTCCCTAGTCATCACTTCCTAAGTGTTTGCTATTGCATTTATTGAAGTATGAGGCTTCTTTTCGTTATGAGAACATAAATTTGACTAGCATATAAATCTTAACTTACTAGAACGACATCGCTGATATATTCCACGCTATATCTACGCTGACTAATCACATCCTTTGCTGCAGTCGTGCTCCGTCAGAATAGCCAATCAGGAAGCCGTATCTCTCTCCAATGCTAAAAGTGAACTAGAAATTGCAATGTCGCCACCCGCACTTCCCTATGCCAGGGCGAAGAGAGCAATAAGTGGTGGAACCAGGACCTTCAATAATACCGGACCTGACACTGGCGGCGGGACTGATGAAAGATGGCTGTCGCTGTTGGTGATTACATGCTTTGTTTATTAGTTGAGTCGTTTTGTTTACGATGTGATAGTGATGTGAATTTCGGTTAGCAATCGTCTCCCTTGATTATCTGTGCTTATTGATTATTGCTTAATGATATTACACGTTCGTGTAAGTAAATGTCTGCAATAGTGCTTCTTAAATACGAGATACCGGTGACTTCTGTTACGCTTGTGATACCATCAATAGACCTACTATTGCCAATCAGTGGGTAAGTTTGGTCTACTTATTATTCTGTTTATAGTTTATAAATTATTAGTAATGGTAATTCATTATGAGCAAGCATAGCAATAATTTACGTATTCCAATTCAAGTTTTAAGAAGATCTGAAAATTGATTACCGTACGTAGGAACATAACCTACTTTTTAAATTGTCTGCAGTGTTCTCTCATCCAATTATACGCCTGCTTGTCCAAGGATATCAATCTTATCACGTACTTGGTGTGGATCCCGTTTTAATAAACTACCAGTAGGCTTACTCATACATAGGTTATGCTAAAATTGTGGTGATATGCCTTGAAACTGTTGTGTGACTGGATCCAAATCCAATTATTATGAAGATAAGCCCCATTGGTGCCTATTTTCTAATTTCCCATCAGGGGAATTCAACCCACACCCAACTTCACGGGGTTGATGACCAAGAAGTCCCAAGCCCATAAAATGAATTAACAGCAGACAAAATCACGTCATGATGTTATTTTTGGTTGGGTTGGATTCTGACACACGTCATGCCTTTGACAGAGTTTGGTTGGTTCTTAAGTTTAGGGGCTGCGACAACGAGGTCATGTAGCCCCGTGTACTTTGGGTGTGTGTAGAATCTGTCTGATAACCGATGTTAATTGTGATGACTGTATTAGTGTGTGTATCTGTTTTTTTTATTTAAGTACAGACTGCAACTTAGAATTTTTCAAATAGTTCCTACTTTTGATGCCAAACGCCACCGTCAACGACTACTAGGCCTAGTTCAGAACTTAGCTACTAGACGCCACCGCAGTCGGCTCTTGGCAACGAACGTAGAAACCTAAGAGCGTTGTTTACATTCTTAACCTATCCAATTTAGCTTCACACAGGTGTAATTAGTGGAAGGTTCTTTAACATGCCATAAATCTATGACATGGGACCGCCGGCTTTACTTCCCCTCCGAAGGAAGGCATACTGAGGGATTTTTAACGCTCTTAAAAAATCCGACGGCTTCGGCCGGGTTTGAACCCGCTATCTTGGGCATAGAAGCTCAGCATGCTACCAACTACGCCACCGAAGCCGCCCCGTTTGACAGAGTTCCATTTAATCTCATGAATAGGAATGAATGAATACGACTAGCCTACTTGTTGACGGATTTACAGGAGGCAGTCGTTACCTTATGATAGGAATTACCTAGGCATTTATCTTCAGTATGTGTGGGAACCCATGGTAAACCACTTGCTGGGTGGCTAAGCGGAGAATCGAACCCAACATTTCTCGGTTTACCTCACTAGGCTGTGTGTAGCCCGTTCTTACCCTCAGACTAGAATTGAGATTTCTTGACAGTCAGGAATCAAACTTGGACCCCAGAAGTGACAACCAAGAACTACACCATCTGGTTGGTTACATTTATTTTTAAGAATAATATGTATGTCTGTTAGGTAGTCAGCCCGAAAGCTGGTTGGATCCTCAAAAGGCACTGCCGTTAGGTT
Source organism: Meconema thalassinum (assembly GCA_946902985.2). NCBI lineage: Eukaryota > Metazoa > Arthropoda > Insecta > Orthoptera > Tettigoniidae > Meconema > Meconema thalassinum. The sequence goes on from OX336395.1 coordinate 184,331,278, forward strand.
ATGTGGGTAGATACACACAAAACCCCATGGCAGCGCTACATTGAGGCGTACTAGGCAAGAAGAGGAGTGAGGTAGTTTGTCATTGCTTTCCTCACTGAGTCAGTACAGCAGTACTAACCCTATGAGTAGAACCTTTCACAGCATCCACAGGCACTGACTGTGCCCTGAATGTCATTACTAAGCACCACCCATACCTCAGTAGCTTCCATATAATCACAGCCATGAGTGAGTCTGAGACATCGGTGATACTCTAGCCTGTGCCAACAGGCACTTACTGTGCCCTGAATGGCATTACTAAGCACCACCCATACCTCAGTAGCTTCCATATAACCACAGCCATGAGTGAGACATCGGTGATACTCTAGCCTGTGCCAACAGGCACTGACTGTGCCCTGAATGTCATTACTCAGCACCACCCATACCTCAGTAGCTTCCATATAATCACAGCCATAAGTGAGACTGAGACATCGGTGATACTCTAGCCTGTGCCTACAGGCACTAACTGTGCCCTGAATGTCATTACTCAGCACCACCCATACCTCAGTAGCTTCCATATAATCACAGCCAAGAGTGAGACTGAGACATCGGTGATACTCTAGCCTGTGCCAACAGACACTGACTGTGCCCTGAATGCATTACTAAGCACCACCCATACCTCAGTAGCTTCCATATAATCACAGCCATGAGTGAGACTGAGACATCGGCGTAAAGCCTCATTTTACTCTAGCCTGTGCCAACAGAAAAATGCAAATGTACTGCATTCATCAAGAGATGGCAAACATGCCCCGAATAATATGTAACTTACTAAAAAGGGATTGAAATTCCTACAGGAACATTTACTACTTTCCTGTTCACTCAGCCAAGATATTCTGCAAATCTCTCCTGTGGGCCTCAACATTATTTTATTTTATTCCTTTCCTGATGAAACTCCGGTGGTACCTTAATTCAACTCCTAGGGCACCTCCCCATGCCTGCCCTTACACAGCTACATACAGTACTACATTCATCACGTAATCGGAGGAATTCAACCCACACACAACTGCACGGGGCTGATGACCAAGATGTCCCAAGCCCATAAAATGAATTAACAGCAGACAAAATCACGTCATGATGTTATTTTGTGTTGTGTTGGATTGTGACACACGTCAGGCGTTTGATGTCCGACCACCAACTACGGCGGCCATCTTGGATTGCAGTGTCAGGTCCGGTAAGAAGGTCCTGGTGGAACTCCAGTAGTTGACCGTTTCCGCCGCTAGATGGTACTAGAGTTATTTAGCCTGGACGTGCAGTGGACGGCCTGTCTGGCTCGTTGTTTATTAAAAGAAGTATTAGACTAATACGAAGCAATTTATGAACAACATAAACAAGTCATCAAAGAAATACGAACATATTAAAATACTATCCAGCACACACTAAAATACATTTTTGCGTAAGAAGAATAGAGCTTTCATCCAAATAGAAGAGACCTTCGTTATTTTTCTCTCTGATTTTGAAGACGATCTGTATTTCACCTTGACATTTCTTTCGTCCGGAAAATGAACCAGCATTTAATGTAATGAAACACTCTCCTAGGGAAATATAATAACAGATGATCCTCTTAGCAGCACACATTTCGGAACACTTGAAGTTCACAGATCATATCCACACAATCTGAAAATATATCGCCCTACAACGCGCCTTCTTGTTCCAACTTTGCCTACACTACTGCTTCTACACGTTTCATCGCGTGAAAGAAAGATAAGGACGGGTATTTAATAAATTTAGATTCATTTCCGCCAAAGTCTCTCAGCTTGGTGAGGATACATACTGTACATCAGTAACAGCATTAAATGTTTCGGAATCACTTTCAAATGGCCTAATGCAGGAAATACATTTCACATCCTTATTTTATTCTGTGTGAATCAGGTAGACACAACGTTATCGCCTGCTCTCTCAGAACCGTCATCATTAACTGACAGGTTTATAGGATCCAGTTCGGGTCCAATGTCTGTCAGTGTAATCGTTTCTTTAATCTGCTGACAAATATTATTCCTCACCTCTCTGTTCTTACGCATTTTATTTCTCGCCATTGACCGTATTCATCAAAGGAAAGAAGCATATTGTCAATAACGTCCTCACAACAAGCTTGAGAAGAAAGGACTAATTTCACTGGTATGTAGGCTACTGTATATGAACTGAAGCAAATGGAGGTAAAGGAAGTCGGTAGACGTAGGATGATCGTCACTGCTAAAACCTCGTATAAGTCAAAAGTACAATGTGCGCGCGGTAATGTAGCACTGCTTGACTGCCGACATCTGCTGAGACCACATGTTTGGCGCGGCAGGTGGTGTTGAAATTTAGAACTACTTCATCTTAACCATTGAGTCATATGGAAGTTCCACCACTTATTACTTTATTCACCCTGCCTATGTCATGCCCTCATCAACGCTTCCCTTTCCGCCCTTTAATGCTAACTTTCTCTGACTTACCTACCTTACCTACCAACCTATCTCACCTACTCATCCTTTAACCTACCTTCTTTACCTACGTACATACCTACCTACCTATTATTCTTCATCAGACCTAGCGTCAGGTGCGGGGCAAGGAGGTCCGAAATTACTGAGGGACCAGAATAGGCTAATTCACTTGTTTTTTCTTTTTCTTAATTAACCCCTAGGAACACCAGCCGGGGGTACCTACCCCTACCCACCCTTTAAGCCTGATAGATCCTAATAAATAAATCAATAAATATTATTCAAAACATCATTTTTATCTCTTTCTTTCTTTCTTTCTTTCTTTCTTTCTTTCTTTCTTTCTTTCTTTCTTTTCTCTTTGTTTCTATGTTATTATAATTATTGGCACATTGGAATGAGTCGACTTGTTGGTCACGTCATTCGATTATTGACTGAATATTCGGGTTATTTCACTAATGCAAATATCTTGAAATTCGAATTTTCAAATAGGTTAGTAATTCAAATAATTCGAACATTCCAGAACTTCGAATATTCGAAGGTACGAATAATTCAAATATTTGAGCAATTCGTTTGTTCGAATCCGTATTTAAAAATTATTCGAACAATTACAAAAATTCTATGTTCGACATTTATAGCCCTAGTAGTCACCCCTCATTATCGTAAAAGTAGCGGCTTCGGTGGCGTAGTCGGTAGCATGCTGAACTGCTGTGCCCAAGATAGCGGGTTCAAACCCGGCCGAAGTCGTCGGATTTTTTAAGAGCGTTAAAAATCCTTCAGTATACCTTCCTTCGGAGGGGAAGTAAAGCCGGCGGTCCCATGTCATAGATTTATGGCATGTAAAAGATCCTTTCACAGACTAAACTTGTGTAAAGCAAAATTGTTAGGTTAGATTTGGTCAGAACGCTCTATCAAAAAGTTCCAACGTTCACCACTAGGTTTCTTTGATATCTGGTGGCGAAAGTTGGAACTACTTGAAATTGAACGGAACTTGTAGCTCACCCTTTAGTGTGTCCGCTGGAAGCAGCTACAGACTCAGGCGAGCCGAACATGTCCTCGGACACTCCCGGCACTAAAAGCCATACGATAAATAAATAAATAAATAAATAAATAAATAAATAAGCGTAAAAGTAAAGGTAACTGTGTTACTATAGTTCTCTCACTTTCCTCGTTAACGAGCGGCTATGTTATCTTGGCTTTCCCAGCTCGAGGCACAGTATTGTCAACTCTCTACCTTAGCCACTAAGAGCAAACAGCGTGACTGAACAGAACTACGTGCATCTGTGCAAATCTAGACACCTGGCACGCGAGCAGGCCACCAAGACCGGACTTTGGAGTCCACGTGGAGGGATAGAGGAAGCATGTTATTGGTCAAGAACCGTCGGATATTGATCAGGAGCGAACAGTGGTTATTGTCAGCGAGTGCTACAAGGAAAATGAGAGAACAATACCTATGTTCGACATGTGCAATGTATTTTGAACCGCATTGACAAACGATAGGTTATAAACATACAATATTATAACTCAGCAATTCTTCTAGGTTTGTGCCGTGCAGTGGCGTCGGAGCGAATTTTTCTTTGGGGGTGCAAGGTTTACTCGGCATTAGCGGGTTGCCTAACCTCGGAGGCACAGCTTCATTTCTTTTATGCGACTTCGCATTTGTACTCCACGAAAGGAGAAAAGTTGATAATACGCGAGCTATAAGCCAGCAAAATCCAGTCTGTTTTGTTTGTTTGTTTTCTTTCTCTTTTTTAGCGAAGTTGGTGACGACAAATGGTTTGCAAAATTATTACGAAAGAACAATTTTGATTTCGTAAATATTTTGGTTATGAACTATTTCACTAAAATATGCCATAAAAAAAACAAAAATTCAGTTTATTTGTTAACTAGAACTCGAGACGTATGACGTATTGGTCATTCGGCCAATAGTAAAAAAAAAATTACGAACACTTTTACACCATACATTATAGCCTACAACTCAGTCAAGTTGACTCAAGACTAATAGACCTCCCTTGAATAAAACAAAAATGATCAGTGGCCTGAACAAGCGACTTTGTAACGAAACGACCAACAACAACAACAACAACAACAAAGTCATACAAATTAAACTTAAAACACACAGCACAAAAAAAAGGATAATATTTACATAAGTTTGCTTTGTGGCTAGCTAACGCTAAACCTTCCCGAACACTTGCCCTCGTTCGGTCTTACGCGAAATAAACTCCGCAAGATACCCTGCAGATCTATGGCTCTTGTATAGTCCTTACAGGGCGTGTAAAGTATTAAGTGGTGGAACTTCCGTATGAGCCAATGGTTAATATGAAGTAGTTCTAAATTTCAACACCACGCGCCGCGCCGAGCATATGGTCTAAAGCACATGACGGGAAGGCAGTCAAGCAGTGATACATTACCGCACGCAAATTGTACTTACGTTTTATTTCTATGCTTGTTTTAAACTTCTGTTATTATTATGCCATGCTGCTTTGTGCCTGCCTGTAAGCCTGGGTATAAGAAAGGAGATGGTCGGCACTTGTTTAGACCACGCCAAAACTGTTTGGAAGAATGGAACAGAAAAATTCCACGAGCTGACCGACAATTAACTTTGATTGACCGCGTGTGTGACTTAAATTTTAGTGATGACATGATTATTAAAGTGGATTCTTTCATAATAGGTGGAAAGACATTGAACCCGAACTTGATCCCATAAACCTGTCAGTTAATGATGACAGTTCTGAGAGAGCAGGCGATAACGTTATTTATTATTTGTGTGGTTACCTGATTCACACATCAGCAAAGAAGCTTGTAAAATGTACTTCCTGCATTAGGTCATTGGAAAGTGATTCTGAAACATTCAATGCTGCTAGTCATGTATGTATCCTCTCCAAGCTGAGAGACTATGGTGGAAGTAAATCTAGATTTCTTAAATACCCGTCCTTATCTTTCTTTCACGTGATGAAACGTGTGGATGCAGTAGTGGAGGAAAAGTTGGAGCAAGAAGGCGCTTTGTGGGGAGATATATTTTCAGATTGTGTGGATATGATCTGTGAACTTCCTGTGTTTCGAAATGTGTGCTGCTCAGAGGATCACCTGTTACTATATTTCCCTAGGATAGTGTTTCATTACATTAAATGCCAATCCATTTTCCGGGCGAAATAAATGTCCAGGGAACTGAGATCCAGATCGTCTTCAAAATCAGCGAGAAAAATAATGAAGGTCTCTTCTGTTTAGAGGTAAGCTCTATTCTTCTTAGAAATGTATTTTAGTGTGTTCTGTATTGAACCCTTTACCCTATGTTGGTTAAATGATTCTACTTTTTATTTCTTCAATTAATAAATATTTCAACCAGCATCATGAAAGTAGCCAGACAGCGATGAGGAAATTTCAAGCATTTGTTGGAGACAGTAGGGACATACCTGCATCAGTTTAACAAAAGGCTAAGTACTTGAGCTATGAAAAGAAATAGCAGAGCGATGTATCACAGGGACAGGTGTGGCTACCTCAATTTTAGAAGCGACGCGCGGTGAGACATGGTTCTGGTATGTTCATTGTGATATTCGCGCCTAGAAGAAATATGATGCAGTAACGTGAATGGCTGATGAAGAAAATAGACACTCCCAAGACGCCAAGATCTACTAGAAACCGCCAAATTACAGAGAAATGGAGAACCAATGAGAAGAGAATGCCTACTTGCGCGCCAACTCTGGCTGGGGTACGCGGTGGCTAGCATTCACGCGGGAAATCGCCTAGACAAAATCTCTACGATCGATTCTAGGATTAATGGGCATATTCTTGACCTGTGCAATATTACGAGTTCAGTGATATGTATTTCATTCCTGTATCACAATTACTTCGATAAATTTTTACATAAAATCCCCCTCCATCTAGACCCAAGGGCCAGTTCATTTATAAGTGTGTCGAAGAGCCAAGACATTGACTTTTATTCCGTGTGTTGAGGACACACTATTATTATTCTGTGCGTCTACGAACGTAGACTTGTATTTTTGTGTCGAGGACACAGGAGATTCATTGAAAAGTGGTAAAATCAGTGATAGATAGTCTTTGTACTATAGTTATAGGGACAGTAGCGTCGATAATTCGCCAACGAACAGTGACAGGGAATTTAGTACCTGAACAAGCGAATTTAGTAGTCAGGCATAAAGTGTATAATAACCTAATTTTTGTATCAGCGCAAGGATGACATCAATGAATGCAGAGGAAGTGTGGAATTCTCAACAGTCCGTCCAGATGGCTGCTATGAGATAAAAGATCATCCAGTTGGGGAATGGCATCTGATGTTCTTTGACGGGTGACTACAACACGAGATGAGTACAAATAATATTTTATTATTTATTAAATTAACTTATGGTTTATGGGACATATTTTGTAAATACTTTGCTTGTGTGATTTAATGTAGTATATTTTGTTTTGATCTGACACACTTTTGTTTGGAAGCAGCTCGCACAATGGTAGTTAATGGAAGGTTCTTTTCTTTGTGTTGTGTTAACTAACGTATCTATGTGAACGGCCGTGTTCGCCTAGGTTACGAAGTGCGGTTAAAAACGTCTCTCGGAGATATGTCGTGTTTCAGAAGTAGGACTGAATTAATATAATTATATAGTAGATTGGAGGGTAATTAAATGTTATTGAAAATTATTATTGATCAGATTCAGTGTGATTATTGCCTTTGGAGCAATGTAATTTGTGACGAAGAGTACTCAGCTCTATCGTAGGTTTTAAATATTGTGTTAAATGTTTGCGAGCTTTAATTCAGCAGACCCATGTGAAAGGTGTTATGTCAGTCCCAGATGTGTGTACTGTGAGTATATTGTTGTGGTATTACAAGCGGGAACTTCAGCAGAGACTGATTTCTGTCAGCTTGGTACCAGATTCATATTATATCCTTGCGAGGACAATTATGGATATGTGATTATTGTCTGACCATATGTTGAGTGGGAGGAGATGTTAGCGGCTGTTGATTCCTTGAGATAACAGTTCAGCGGGTCGGCTATTTATATACACTGGATGGGGGACATGACTGGTATTGTGGAAAGGGGTGAGTTGTTGTCACAAGGGCTGACTGAGTTTCGCAAGCAGAGCTCATTAAAGTGGAGTGCAAGTCTGGCTCCAAATTACTTGAAAATAAATATAAATGTGAGAAACTGATCAATGGTAAAATTGTTTAAATAAATGGGAGTTGCCTACGAAACACGATTACCTTCGAAGCGTTTCCTTAACATGCAGTTTTGTTAATATAAAGTAATCTTAACCACTCAGGTTGTTTGTTGTTGTTGGTTTATTCTTTGTTTATTGTACATGTCAGTGACCCGTGAGTCACGTGCGGCGCTGTGTTTCCTTGTTGTTGAGCATCCGGCCATTGTGGCAGCTCATTTGGATAAGTGTGTCACCACACTAATAAGGGTCTCAGAGAGATGCCTGTAAATAGTAGAGTTGTAATATGTGTGTCAGAATTAGATTTAAGGATTTTTATTAATGTTATGCCCATAGCCATAAAAGTTGATTTTACGAGATGATTGTTCGTGAGCACCGTGGCTGTTAACCCGTTGTGAACGAATGATCATCCAAGTACTCATTTCTCGTGGGTAGTCATCACGCGAACATAAATTCACATGCAAGATAGTGGAACTGGGATCCACATTTTATTAGAAAAGGGGAGATCTGTCTGACTCCTCAATGTGATAAATATTCCTGTCAGGGGAAATTCAGGGAGGATTTTGTTTATTATTGTTTGTTTTATTTTTTTTTATGCACAAATTAGTTATTAAATCTAGTTATTATTTTACGTTTTGTCTCCTTTCTTTCTTAGTTATAGTTTTCATCCTATAACCCTTGCCTCAGAAAAGCACGTAGTTTGGCGGACGTAAACACCACACTATGAACTGAACGCGACCCCTTGATCTAAGATTCTTGCATAAAACACTGCTATTCTGAAGGGTTCATAGGTGAAAACTGGCGGCCAACGGTGGGGCTATTCACTGTGGTGTAACGGGGAGATTACACATGTCAATAGTGGCGTATTTGAGTAAAACTGGCATGCCGCAAGTGCAGGCAGATATGACAGTATTTAATCACCGGGAAGTGATATTTTATTAAAAGTAGTTGAGGCGAAGTGGATACCGCCAAATGTGTGAAAGATAAATTAAAATCAGGAGTTTGCAAAGTAAAATACGGTTCACGTTGTTGTATTTTAAATTAAAGTAAAATTAAGATGTGATACCGGGCGCCCAATGATAAAGTTAAAACTAGATTTGTGTAGAAAGTCAAACTCATGGAAATATTAGGAGGCTGTAGCCTAAAATGACAATTAATACTTGTTAATTAGTCAGTGTTAATATCAGATCAGGATAACTGTTTAATGACTAAATATGTGCTTGGGGTTAAAATTAAATTGAGTAAAACTAGAACTACTCAGAGATGCAATCAACTAATGGGGTTAAAGGTAAAAATAAATGAACTGAGTAGAATAAAGAAATTAAATGTGCATTGGATTTATGTGCGTGTCAAAGGGCATTGGCGTATGCCATTTCCCATATGTCTCATATATATTGTAAAACATGGCAACGGTGGCGCAGATCCAGGAGATCATTGAAAGTGCGGCAAGGAGAACTCAGGAATTGTTGGATACTAAATTAGCAGAACAAAGTGAATCGCTGAACACGAAGTTATCCGAACAAATAAACACTAAATTATCAGAACAGAGTCAATCTATAAACACTAGTATGGTAGAGCAAAGTGAAGCGTTGAATACAAAATTATCTGAACAAATAAACACTAGTATGGTAGAGCAAAGTGAAGCGTTGAATACAAAATTATCTGAACAAATAAATACGAAAATGTCAGAACAAAGTAAATCGCTAAATACTAAACTGTTAGAACAAAGTGAATCATTGCGGACACAGTTAAATAACAGTAGAATTGAGCAAAATGAATATCAGGCGGAACAAGCTAGGTTATTAAAGAGTGAAATTAATGACACTATAAATTCACAGTTAGAGGCGCAAAATAATAAAAACACGAACCAATTAGCTTCGTTAACCGCAGAGATGAAAGAGCACACAAACCAACAGATGATATTACTGGCCCGGGATGTAAGCAAAAATAATGAGAAACAATTAGAGCAGATTGAAAAAATGGAGAGTATTTTTGATTTAAAAAAACTCAGCATTCTCGATGAAACGGTGTTAGCTAAATTAGAGCTGATTGAAATAGCATGCACAATGAATACAAGCGAGGTCAAAATAGCCCAGGATAAGTTGGAAGGTCGATTTAAGGAGATGGAGAAAAGTGGCAGGGTCATTCAACAACAAATATCAGCAGTAGATGAGAACATATCAGGCATAATTAAAGATATGGACCGTCTAGAGATAAAATCAGCGGAACAGTGGAAAAGCCTAGAAACGGAACAAGAACAATTTAAGAGTACATTAGACGAAAGGCTGAGCCAGATAGAAATTAATCAGGATGAAAATAAGAGCCAAATTGAAGAAAAAATAAGCACGATTAAAGAACAGATCAGGAAAGATTGGAAGAAAATGAATATTGATTCTAGAGAGGAAAGATCCACCATTATTAAAACAGTAGGCGAAAACCACACGCGTATTCAAGCTTTGGAGCAAGAGGTAAAAAATAGACTTAAAGAACAGACAGACAGGATCATTAAAGCCGAACTTCGCTCATTAGAACAATCGTCTATATTTAAAACGGCAGTATTGAAAGACAAGCAGGATGACTCACATAGTTCCCAACCCAGCATAGCAGGAAGTCAGAATCAAGCAGAGAGCCCATTAACGACAAACACGGAAGGATTTCGTAAGAACGTAGATAGAAGCTCAACACCACAGGACGGTCATCAGCCCACACAACTTATTCAAGTAATTCGCTCAAATGACTACAAACCGCAGAAATACACCGAAAATTCAGGGGTAACACCTAAGGCCTTTATCAAAGAGATTGAAGACCATTTTAATGACACTGGGGTACCTGAAGCACGTAGATTGAGAATGATGGAGAGATTTTTATCAAGGAATGTTCTCACCTGGTTTTTAAGTTTCAAATATACATTTGGAACCATGTCAGACTTTAACTTAGCGTTTCTGCGCAAATACTGGTCTCCCGCCATACAACAGAGTTTAAGAATGGAGCTTTACTCTAGAAAATACCAAACTACCCAGCAGACAAAATACTCAGATTTCTTTAACATGCAAATGCTAAAATTTCGCGATCTGGATTACCCATTAAACGAATCAGATTTGGTGATGACAATAGCAAGGCAAATGCCAGTTAATGTACAGCAAGTGCTAGTAGCAGCAAACGTCAGTACGGCCCTACATGCAGAGCAGATATTACGGCAAATAGATGAGACCACATCTCATAGTCATTTTAGAGGAGGAAGACAACTGGAATTAGTCAACACTACAGAGGTCGTAAAGACAAAACAGGGAAATACTAAAACGCAGGGTACTAATACGAGCACCTCCACACCTAGGCGAAACCAGGAAGAAGGGGAAAACAGACCATATCAGCGTAACGAAAATTACTACAACAATAGATACCAGGGCAACAATAGATACCAACAGAGAGGATATCAACAATGGCGTGATAATCGAAGGAATGACAGGCCTTATGGAAGATACGGTGATTACAATGCCAATCAAAGATGGAAAGGAAGGAGAGATCAAAATCAAGGAGATCAACGTAACTATCGAGATGACTGGGATGATAGGCACGCTCAATCACAAAATTACTTAGAGGAGTTACACGCTAATCAAGGTGGAGAGCTAGGAAGATGGGAAAAGGCCATTGGGAACAGAAAGAACCCAGATACACATACTGAGGAAGCTGGAAGTCTACTGAGACAAGAGGAATATCAAGGACATGAGCGACAGAAGGATGATGGGAGTCGAAATGGAGCTAAAAAAAATGTTAATTTTGGATCAAGGAGACAGTCTCAAAACACAACAGGCGGAAGTTGAAGATGGATGGATAGTAGCGAACATACAAGAATGGATTGCTTTACCAGAAGATTGCCTGGAGGAGACGGTGAAACCACGGAACGATGAAATTAGGCAATTACCCATTATTTACGCAAGGATTGGTGGAATTAATATAAGATGTTTATTGGATACAGGGTCACAGATCAGTCTAGTATCGGAGGCCTTGGTTCGAGAGTTGGGACGGACTCAGAATATTCCTGTAATTCCGGTACCACAGCTCAAAGTGAGGGGTGTTATTCCTGAACGCACCGTTACTTGTAAACGTCAGGCATACTTAGAGCTGAACATATTGGAACACACTTTTGGGCAAACATTCATTATCATGGCAAAGATGAATTTCAATATAATTCTTGGTGCAAATTTCATTTGTGACTATCAAGCAGTGATAGATTTACACAAGAATACAGTCAGTTTTAGAGAATATGACCAGCTGAAAAACGTGGGATTGCATATGGATGAAATCACTACCGGAAGAGATGTAAATTCTTGGGCATTGGAAGCAATATCAGAAGAGACGGAAGAGGAGGTACGAAAGGCGGAAGATAACATCGTAGAAGGGGCTGTTGTGGGACTAGATGAGGAGATAGAATCCCAGGAGATATGGTCTTTATTAACAGAAGGAGATGACAGTGATGCACAATTTGAAGAGTTACTACAGGAGCGGCTCAAGGACATTCAACTTGGGGATGAACACAGAAAACAGTTGGAAGAGATTTTGAGGAAGCACAAATCAGTTTTTGATACAGTACCTGGGAAAATTTTAAATTTCAAGTACTCTATGCAAGTCGAGGACTGGTCACCTTTCAAAAGCAGATTGTACCCAATTCCTGAAAAATATCGTGGGCAAGTTAAAATCATTATAGATGAGATGTTAGAAGCTGGAGTGATAAGGAAGACACCTACACCTTATCTAAATGCGATTTTGGCAGTCACAAAACCAAATGGATCTATTAGACTTTGTTTAGATGCCAGAAATCTCAACATGAGACTCATTTTTCCTGAGTATGACAGAGCGCCAATTATCAGAGACGTATTAAAAGGCTTTAAAAACAAGAGCATTTATTCATCAGTCGATCTGACGAGCTCGTTCCATCATCTTGAATTGGATGAGAAGTCACAGCTTCTAACTGGCTTCTTATTCGATAACCAGACATATTGTTTCGTCAGAATGCCTTTTGGAGTCAAAACAGCGGGCTGTGCTTTAATCCGAGCACTGGACCGGAACCTAACCGAGGAAGTGAAGGAGATGACGGTGCGATACATTGTCGACATTCTGTTGGCATCCGACAACATTGAAACTCACATGGAAAATTTGGATAAAGTATTGGGCAACTTAAAAGCATCGAATTTCAAAGTAAACCTGAAGAAATCGCATTTCTTCAAGAGCGAGATCTTATATTTGGGTCACGTCATTGACAAGGAGGGAGTGATGCCAAATCCAGCCAAGATCGAAGCGATAAAGAATTTCCCTACACCAACGAGAGTCAAGCACATTCGGGCTTTCTTAGGCGTAACGGGATTCTTTAAAGAAAACTGTCCAGGTTATACGGAGACTGTAGCTCCAATGCAAGAAATGTTAAAGAAAAATAACAAATGGTCATGGAACGCGGAATGTGAGAAGGCATTCCAAGCAACAAAACAGCTATTGGAAAACTGCATTAAATTAGGCTATCCAGACTTCAAGCTCAAATTCATAATCCAAGCGGATGCTTCACTAATTGGGATAGGTGCTATGCTCTACCAAGAGGATCCAGCTAACCTGCAGCACAAAACATATTTGGCATTTGTCAGCCGAAAATTGCGTAAGCACGAGCGGAACTATACTGTAACCGAGCTAGAATTGTTGGCCATCCTTCATGCGCTCCAACAATGGAAACGAATAATCTATGGTTACCCTATTGTTGTCAGAACTGACCACAAGGCACTAACATTCTTGTTTAAGACGTCAATGGCAAGCGAACGTGTGACACGTTGGTCTATATACATTCAGCAGTTCAGCATTGAAATTGAACATTGTCCAGGGAAGATGAACGTGATACCGGATGCACTCAGCAGGAACCCAGAGCCTGATAATGAAGAAACAGCGATGGTACAACACTTGGAGTTAACACCGAAGGACCGGGAATTCTTGGAGGAGTTACGTGAGATACAGCGAGAACAGGAAGCGGAACCATGGATGATGCTATTAATTAAATACTTCAAAAAGCAACTACCTTCAGGAACACCTGCATTTCGAGAAGCGAAAGCCAAAGAAGGAAGATATGTTTATGTCAACAATTTGCTGCACAAATGGGTAGATAATGACCACACCAAGTTACGCATATTAGTACCTGCATCGTTACAACGAGGATTGACATGGCATACGCACGAAAGTTACGGTCACGCGGGCTTAGACAAGTGCGAAGCGACAATAGGAGAGACATTTACATGGCCACGTATGAGAACAACTATATGTGACGTCATTACAACTTGTGACCCGTGTCAGAGAACAAAGCCAAATAATTATTTACTGAGGCAATATCCTAGACCATTGCTACCTCAAAAACCATGTGAGTTGCTGGCGATGGACTGTCTTGGTCCAATTCCGAAGGGAAGGAGAGGTTGCCGTCATTTGCTAGTGTGCATTGATGTATTTTCTAAGTTTGTAGTACTATGCCCTATTCAGAAAACAACATCGAAGCAGGTACTCAGTCGCATTCGTAATAAAGTTATTCCAACCCTTGGAAAACCAGAGTTTATATTATCAGATCACGGCAGTTATTTCACAAGCGCCGAATTCAAGAAAGGAATGGAAGACATGGGTATAAAACATGTTTTAAGCAGTATCCGACATGCCCAAGCAAATCCAAGCGAGAGAGTAATTAAATCTGTAACTGCATATTTGAGAATCTTCATTCCGAACGAACACCACAAATGGGTCGATAAAATTAAGGACGTAGAGACATGCATGAATTCTACCAGGCACGAGTCAACAGGACAAATCCCTATGGTCCTACACAAGAACGAGTATCCAGTAAGAACGTGGAAAAGCATCATTAACTGTCCACAAGATCCCATGATAGCACCAGACCTGAGAATTGAACGAACGAGAGAATACATGAGGAAACAAGCAGACCGCAGATTACGGCGAGTAAGAAATAAGAGGTTCCACGGTGATCTTGAAGTCAACCAGCTCGTTTTGGTAAAACGACCTGCTACATCGGACCCAGAAAAGAAAATCTTTAGTAAGTTCTGAGAAAAATTCATAGGACCCTATTCTATCGTAAGAAACCTTGGAAATAATGCTTACAGAGTGAAAGAATTGAGCACAGGAACAATGTCAGTTTACAACGCCGCCAACCTAAAGAAATATCGTCGAAGTGAACCATGGTAGCGCCGAAATAATGACGCTGTTTGAATATACGGACGTCCTACTATCAACAAAGTCAACGGGGAGCAATTGACTACGGCACGTGATGAAGGAGGAAGTAGACTTGTTGTTGACAAACATTAACGAGGCAAGTAAGGTGTTGCCGCAGGCATCGAGCGTCACGCAAGATTGGAAGGGGAGAGACAAGCAGGAAATGAAAACGAGTAAATGCCATTGAAGACAGGAGCGCCTAGACCAAGTAAGAAAAAGGGGTGATTCTGGAAATAAAACAAATTGGCCTACGGAAGTATTGTAAAATTGTCGACTTTATCCCTAAGTTCGAAATTTTGTGAGTGGGAGAGTTGTGAACCCTTTACCCTATGTTGGTTAAATGATTCTACTTTTTATTTCTTCAATTAATAAATATTTCAACCAGCATCATGAAAGTAGCCAGACAGCGATGAGGAAATTTCAAGCATTTGTTGGAGACAGTAGGGACATACCTGCATCAGTTTAACAAAAGGCTAAGTACTTGAGCTATGAAAAGAAATAGCAGAGCGATGTATCACAGGGACAGGTGGCTACCTCAATTTTAGAAGCGACGCGCGGTGAGACATGGTTCTGGTATGTTCATTGTGATATTCGCGCCTAGAAGAAATATGATGCAGTAACGTGAATGGCTGATGAAGAAAATAGACACTCCCAAGACGCCAAGATCTACTAGAAACCGCCAAATTACAGAGAAATGGAGAACCAATGAGAAGAGAATGCCTACTTGCGCGCCAACTCTGGCTGGGGTACGCGGTGGCTAGCATTCACGCGGGAAATCGCCTAGACAAAATCTCTACGATCGATTCTAGGATTAATGGGCATATTCTTGACCTGTGCAATATTACGAGTTCAGTGATATGTATTTCATTCCTGTATCACAATTACTTCGATAAATTTTTACATAAAATCCCCCTCCATCTAGACCCAAGGGCCAGTTCATTTATAAGTGTGTCGAAGAGCCTAGACATTGACTTTTATTCCGTGTGTTGAGGACACACTATTATTATTCTGTGCGTCTACGAACGTAGACTTGTATTTTTGTGTCGAGGACACAGGAGATTCATTGAAAAGTGGTAAAATCAGTGATAGATAGTCTTTGTACTATAGTTATAGGGACAGTAGCGTCGATAATTCGCCAACGAACAGTGACAGGGAATTTAGTACCTGAACAAGCGAATTTAGTAGTCAGGCATAAAGTGTATAATAACCTAATTTTTGTATCAGCGCAAGGATGACATCAATGAATGCAGAGGAAGTGTGGAATTCTCAACAGTCCGTCCAGATGGCTGCTATGAGATAAAAGATCATCCAGTTGGGGAATGGCATCTGATGTTATTTGACGGGTGACTACAACACGAGATGAGTACAAATAATATTTTATTATTTATTAAATTAACTTATGGTTTATGGGACATATTTTGTAAATACTTTGCTTGTGTGATTTAATGTAGTAAATTTTGTTTTGATCTGACACACTTTTGTTTGGAAGCAGCTCGCACAATGGTAGTTAATGGAAGGTTCTTTTCTTTGTGTTGTGTTAACTAACGTATCTATGTGAACGGCCGTGTTCGCCTAGGTTACGAAGTGCGGTTAAAAACGTCTCTCGGAGATATGTCGTGTTTCAGAAGTAGGACTGAATTAATATAATTATATAGTAGATTGGAGGGTAATTAAATGTTATTGAAAATTATTATTGATCAGATTCAGTGTGATTATTGCCTTTGGAGCAATGTAATTTGTGACGAAGAGTACTCAGCTCTATCGTAGGTTTTAAATATTGTGTTAAATGTTTGCGAGCTTTAATTCAGCAGACCCATGTGAAAGGTGTTATGTCAGTCCCAGATGTGTGTACTGTGAGTATATTGTTGTGGTATTACAAGCGGGAACTTCAGCAGAGACTGATTTCTGTCAGCTTGGTACCAGATTCATATTATATCCTTGCGAGGACAATTATGGATATGTGATTATTGTCTGACCATATGTTGAGTGGGAGGAGATGTTAGCGGCTGTTGATTCCTTGAGATAACAGTTCAGCGGGTCGGCTATTTATATACACTGGATGGGGGACATGACTGGTATTGTGGAAAGGGGTGAGTTGTTGTCACAAGGGCTGACTGAGTTTCGCAAGCAGAGCTCATTAAAGTGGAGTGCAAGTCTGGCTCCAAATTACTTGAAAATAAATATAAATGTGAGAAACTGATCAATGGTAAAATTGTTTAAATAAATGGGAGTTGCCTACGAAACACGATTACCTTCGAAGCGTTTCCTTAACATGCAGTTTTGTTAATATAAAGTAATCTTAACCACTCAGTTTGTTTGTTGTTGTTGTTGGTTTATTCTTTGTTTATTGTACATGTCAGTGACCCGTGAGTCACGTGCGGCGCTGTGTTTCCTTGTTGTTGAGCATCCGGCCATTGTGGCAGCTCATTTGGATAAGTGTGTCACCACACTAATAAGGGTCTCAGAGAGATGCCTGTAAATAGTAGAGTTGTAATATGTGTGTCAGAATTAGATTTAAGGATTTTTATTAATGTTATGCCCATAGCCATAAAAGTTGATTTTACGAGATGATTGTTCGTGAGCACCGTGGCTGTTAACCCGTTGTGAACGAATGATCATCCAAGTACTCATTTCTCGTGGGTAGTCATCACGCGAACATAAATTCACATGCAAGATAGTGGAACTGGGATCCACATTTTATTAGAAAAGGGGAGATCTGTCTGACTCCTCAATGTGATAAATATTCCTGTCAGGGGAAATTCAGGGAGGATTTTGTTTATTATTGTTTGTTTTATTTTTTTTTATGCACAAATTAGTTATTAAATCTAGTTATTATTTTACGTTTTGTCTCCTTTCTTTCTTAGTTATAGTTTTCATCCTATAACCCTTGCCTCAGAAAAGCACGTAGTTTGGCGGACGTAAACACCACACTATGAACTGAACGCGACCCCTTGATCTAAGATTCTTGCATAAAACACTGCTATTCTGAAGGGTTCATAGGTGAAAACTGGCGGCCAACGGTGGGGCTATTCACTGTGGTGTAACGGGGAGATTACACATGTCAATAGTGGCGTATTTGAGTAAAACTGGCATGCCGCAAGTGCAGGCAGATATGACAGTATTTAATCACCGGGAAGTGATATTTTATTAAAAGTAGTTGAGGCGAAGTGGATACCGCCAAATGTGTGAAAGATAAATTAAAATCAGGAGTTTGCAAAGTAAAATACGGTTCACGTTGTTGTATTTTAAATTAAAGTAAAATTAAGATGTGATACCGGGCGCCCAATGATAAAGTTAAAACTAGATTTGTGTAGAAAGTCAAACTCATGGAAATATTAGGAGGCTGTAGCCTAAAATGACAATTAATACTTGTTAATTAGTCAGTGTTAATATCAGATCAGGATAACTGTTTAATGACTAAATATGTGCTTGGGGTTAAAATTAAATTGAGTAAAACTAGAACTACTCAGAGATGCAATCAACTAATGGGGTTAAAGGTAAAAATAAATGAACTGAGTAGAATAAAGAAATTAAATGTGCATTGGATTTATGTGCGTGTCAAAGGGCATTGGCGTATGCCATTTCCCATATGTCTCATATATATTGTAAAACATGGCAACGGTGGCGCAGATCCAGGAGATCATTGAAAGTGCGGCAAGGAGAACTCAGGAATTGTTGGATACTAAATTAGCAGAACAAAGTGAATCGCTGAACACGAAGTTATCCGAACAAATAAACACTAAATTATCAGAACAGAGTCAATCTATAAACACTAGTATGGTAGAGCAAAGTGAAGCGTTGAATACAAAATTATCTGAACAAATAAACACTAGTATGGTAGAGCAAAGTGAAGCGTTGAATACAAAATTATCTGAACAAATAAATACGAAAATGTCAGAACAAAGTAAATCGCTAAATACTAAACTGTTAGAACAAAGTGAATCATTGCGGACACAGTTAAATAACAGTAGAATTGAGCAAAATGAATATCAGGCGGAACAAGCTAGGTTATTAAAGAGTGAAATTAATGACACTATAAATTCACAGTTAGAGGCGCAAAATAATAAAAACACGAACCAATTAGCTTCGTTAACCGCAGAGATGAAAGAGCACACAAACCAACAGATGATATTACTGGCCCGGGATGTAAGCAAAAATAATGAGAAACAATTAGAGCAGATTGAAAAAATGGAGAGTATTTTTGATTTAAAAAAACTCAGCATTCTCGATGAAACGGTGTTAGCTAAATTAGAGCTGATTGAAATAGCATGCACAATGAATACAAGCGAGGTCAAAATAGCCCAGGATAAGTTGGAAGGTCGATTTAAGGAGATGGAGAAAAGTGGCAGGGTCATTCAACAACAAATATCAGCAGTAGATGAGAACATATCAGGCATAATTAAAGATATGGACCGTCTAGAGATAAAATCAGCGGAACAGTGGAAAAGCCTAGAAACGGAACAAGAACAATTTAAGAGTACATTAGACGAAAGGCTGAGCCAGATAGAAATTAATCAGGATGAAAATAAGAGCCAAATTGAAGAAAAAATAAGCACGATTAAAGAACAGATCAGGAAAGATTGGAAGAAAATGAATATTGATTCTAGAGAGGAAAGATCCACCATTATTAAAACAGTAGGCGAAAACCACACGCGTATTCAAGCTTTGGAGCAAGAGGTAAAAAATAGACTTAAAGAACAGACAGACAGGATCATTAAAGCCGAACTTCGCTCATTAGAACAATCGTCTATATTTAAAACGGCAGTATTGAAAGACAAGCAGGATGACTCACATAGTTCCCAACCCAGCATAGCAGGAAGTCAGAATCAAGCAGAGAGCCCATTAACGACAAACACGGAAGGATTTCGTAAGAACGTAGATAGAAGCTCAACACCACAGGACGGTCATCAGCCCACACAACTTATTCAAGTAATTCGCTCAAATGACTACAAACCGCAGAAATACACCGAAAATTCAGGGGTAACACCTAAGGCCTTTATCAAAGAGATTGAAGACCATTTTAATGACACTGGGGTACCTGAAGCACGTAGATTGAGAATGATGGAGAGATTTTTATCAAGGAATGTTCTCACCTGGTTTTTAAGTTTCAAATATACATTTGGAACCATGTCAGACTTTAACTTAGCGTTTCTGCGCAAATACTGGTCTCCCGCCATACAACAGAGTTTAAGAATGGAGCTTTACTCTAGAAAATACCAAACTACCCAGCAGACAAAATACTCAGATTTCTTTAACATGCAAATGCTAAAATTTCGCGATCTGGATTACCCATTAAACGAATCAGATTTGGTGATGACAATAGCAAGGCAAATGCCAGTTAATGTACAGCAAGTGCTAGTAGCAGCAAACGTCAGTACGGCCCTACATGCAGAGCAGATATTACGGCAAATAGATGAGACCACATCTCATAGTCATTTTAGAGGAGGAAGACAACTGGAATTAGTCAACACTACAGAGGTCGTAAAGACAAAACAGGGAAATACTAAAACGCAGGGTACTAATACGAGCACCTCCACACCTAGGCGAAACCAGGAAGAAGGGGAAAACAGACCATATCAGCGTAACGAAAATTACTACAACAATAGATACCAGGGCAACAATAGATACCAACAGAGAGGATATCAACAATGGCGTGATAATCGAAGGAATGACAGGCCTTATGGAAGATACGGTGATTACAATGCCAATCAAAGATGGAAAGGAAGGAGAGATCAAAATCAAGGAGATCAACGTAACTATCGAGATGACTGGGATGATAGGCACGCTCAATCACAAAATTACTTAGAGGAGTTACACGCTAATCAAGGTGGAGAGCTAGGAAGATGGGAAAAGGCCATTGGGAACAGAAAGAACCCAGATACACATACTGAGGAAGCTGGAAGTCTACTGAGACAAGAGGAATATCAAGGACATGAGCGACAGAAGGATGATGGGAGTCGAAATGGAGCTAAAAAAAATGTTAATTTTGGATCAAGGAGACAGTCTCAAAACACAACAGGCGGAAGTTGAAGATGGATGGATAGTAGCGAACATACAAGAATGGATTGCTTTACCAGAAGATTGCCTGGAGGAGACGGTGAAACCACGGAACGATGAAATTAGGCAATTACCCATTATTTACGCAAGGATTGGTGGAATTAATATAAGATGTTTATTGGATACAGGGTCACAGATCAGTCTAGTATCGGAGGCCTTGGTTCGAGAGTTGGGACGGACTCAGAATATTCCTGTAATTCCGGTACCACAGCTCAAAGTGAGGGGTGTTATTCCTGAACGCACCGTTACTTGTAAACGTCAGGCATACTTAGAGCTGAACATATTGGAACACACTTTTGGGCAAACATTCATTATCATGGCAAAGATGAATTTCAATATAATTCTTGGTGCAAATTTCATTTGTGACTATCAAGCAGTGATAGATTTACACAAGAATACAGTCAGTTTTAGAGAATATGACCAGCTGAAAAACGTGGGATTGCATATGGATGAAATCACTACCGGAAGAGATGTAAATTCTTGGGCATTGGAAGCAATATCAGAAGAGACGGAAGAGGAGGTACGAAAGGCGGAAGATAACATCGTAGAAGGGGCTGTTGTGGGACTAGATGAGGAGATAGAATCCCAGGAGATATGGTCTTTATTAACAGAAGGAGATGACAGTGATGCACAATTTGAAGAGTTACTACAGGAGCGGCTCAAGGACATTCAACTTGGGGATGAACACAGAAAACAGTTGGAAGAGATTTTGAGGAAGCACAAATCAGTTTTTGATACAGTACCTGGGAAAATTTTAAATTTCAAGTACTCTATGCAAGTCGAGGACTGGTCACCTTTCAAAAGCAGATTGTACCCAATTCCTGAAAAATATCGTGGGCAAGTTAAAATCATTATAGATGAGATGTTAGAAGCTGGAGTGATAAGGAAGACACCTACACCTTATCTAAATGCGATTTTGGCAGTCACAAAACCAAATGGATCTATTAGACTTTGTTTAGATGCCAGAAATCTCAACATGAGACTCATTTTTCCTGAGTATGACAGAGCGCCAATTATCAGAGACGTATTAAAAGGCTTTAAAAACAAGAGCATTTATTCATCAGTCGATCTGACGAGCTCGTTCCATCATCTTGAATTGGATGAGAAGTCACAGCTTCTAACTGGCTTCTTATTCGATAACCAGACATATTGTTTCGTCAGAATGCCTTTTGGAGTCAAAACAGCGGGCTGTGCTTTAATCCGAGCACTGGACCGGAACCTAACCGAGGAAGTGAAGGAGATGACGGTGCGATACATTGACGACATTCTGTTGGCATCCGACAACATTGAAACTCACATGGAAAATTTGGATAAAGTATTGGGCAACTTAAAAGCATCGAATTTCAAAGTAAACCTGAAGAAATCGCATTTCTTCAAGAGCGAGATCTTATATTTGGGTCACGTCATTGACAAGGAGGGAGTGATGCCAAATCCAGCCAAGATCGAAGCGATAAAGAATTTCCCTACACCAACGAGAGTCAAGCACATTCGGGCTTTCTTAGGCGTAACGGGATTCTTTAAAGAAAACTGTCCAGGTTATACGGAGACTGTAGCTCCAATGCAAGAAATGTTAAAGAAAAATAACAAATGGTCATGGAACGCGGAATGTGAGAAGGCATTCCAAGCAACAAAACAGCTATTGGAAAACTGCATTAAATTAGGCTATCCAGACTTCAAGCTCAAATTCATAATCCAAGCGGATGCTTCACTAATTGGGATAGGTGCTATGCTCTACCAAGAGGATCCAGCTAACCTGCAGCACAAAACATATTTGGCATTTGTCAGCCGAAAATTGCGTAAGCACGAGCGGAACTATACTGTAACCGAGCTAGAATTGTTGGCCATCCTTCATGCGCTCCAACAATGGAAACGAATAATCTATGGTTACCCTATTGTTGTCAGAACTGACCACAAGGCACTAACATTCTTGTTTAAGACGTCAATGGCAAGCGAACGTGTGACACGTTGGTCTATATACATTCAGCAGTTCAGCATTGAAATTGAACATTGTCCAGGGAAGATGAACGTGATACCGGATGCACTCAGCAGGAACCCAGAGCCTGATAATGAAGAAACAGCGATGGTACAACACTTGGAGTTAACACCGAAGGACCGGGAATTCTTGGAGGAGTTACGTGAGATACAGCGAGAACAGGAAGCGGAACCATGGATGATGCTATTAATTAAATACTTCAAAAAGCAACTACCTTCAGGAACACCTGCATTTCGAGAAGCGAAAGCCAAAGAAGGAAGATATGTTTATGTCAACAATTTGCTGCACAAATGGGTAGATAATGACCACACCAAGTTACGCATATTAGTACCTGCATCGTTACAACGAGGATTGACATGGCATACGCACGAAAGTTACGGTCACGCGGGCTTAGACAAGTGCGAAGCGACAATAGGAGAGACATTTACATGGCCACGTATGAGAACAACTATATGTGACGTCATTACAACTTGTGACCCGTGTCAGAGAACAAAGCCAAATAATTATTTACTGAGGCAATATCCTAGACCATTGCTACCTCAAAAACCATGTGAGTTGCTGGCGATGGACT
Organism: Meconema thalassinum; assembly: GCA_946902985.2. NCBI lineage: Eukaryota > Metazoa > Arthropoda > Insecta > Orthoptera > Tettigoniidae > Meconema > Meconema thalassinum. Next base: position 184,354,760 of record OX336395.1, read on the forward strand.
GTCTTGGTCCAATTCCGAAGGGAAGGAGAGGTTGCCGTCATTTGCTAGTGTGCATTGATGTATTTTCTAAGTTTGTAGTACTATGCCCTATTCAGAAAACAACATCGAAGCAGGTACTCAGTCGCATTCGTAATAAAGTTATTCCAACCCTTGGAAAACCAGAGTTTATATTATCAGATCACGGCAGTTATTTCACAAGCGCCGAATTCAAGAAAGGAATGGAAGACATGGGTATAAAACATGTTTTAAGCAGTATCCGACATGCCCAAGCAAATCCAAGCGAGAGAGTAATTAAATCTGTAACTGCATATTTGAGAATCTTCATTCCGAACGAACACCACAAATGGGTCGATAAAATTAAGGACGTAGAGACATGCATGAATTCTACCAGGCACGAGTCAACAGGACAAATCCCTATGGTCCTACACAAGAACGAGTATCCAGTAAGAACGTGGAAAAGCATCATTAACTGTCCACAAGATCCCATGATAGCACCAGACCTGAGAATTGAACGAACGAGAGAATACATGAGGAAACAAGCAGACCGCAGATTACGGCGAGTAAGAAATAAGAGGTTCCACGGTGATCTTGAAGTCAACCAGCTCGTTTTGGTAAAACGACCTGCTACATCGGACCCAGAAAAGAAAATCTTTAGTAAGTTCTGAGAAAAATTCATAGGACCCTATTCTATCGTAAGAAACCTTGGAAATAATGCTTACAGAGTGAAAGAATTGAGCACAGGAACAATGTCAGTTTACAACGCCGCCAACCTAAAGAAATATCGTCGAAGTGAACCATGGTAGCGCCGAAATAATGACGCTGTTTGAATATACGGACGTCCTACTATCAACAAAGTCAACGGGGAGCAATTGACTACGGCACGTGATGAAGGAGGAAGTAGACTTGTTGTTGACAAACATTAACGAGGCAAGTAAGGTGTTGCCGCAGGCATCGAGCGTCACGCAAGATTGGAAGGGGAGAGACAAGCAGGAAATGAAAACGAGTAAATGCCATTGAAGACAGGAGCGCCTAGACCAAGTAAGAAAAAGGGGTGATTCTGGAAATAAAACAAATTGGCCTACGGAAGTATTGTAAAATTGTCGACTTTATCCCTAAGTTCGAAATTTTGTGAGTGGGAGAGTTGTGAACCCTTTACCCTATGTTGGTTAAATGATTCTACTTTTTATTTCTTCAATTAATAAATATTTCAACCAGCATCATGAAAGTAGCCAGACAGCGATGAGGAAATTTCAAGCATTTGTTGGAGACAGTAGGGACATACCTGCATCAGTTTAACAAAAGGCTAAGTACTTGAGCTATGAAAAGAAATAGCAGAGCGATGTATCACAGGGACAGGTGGCTACCTCAATTTTAGAAGCGACGCGCGGTGAGACATGGTTCTGGTATGTTCATTGTGATATTCGCGCCTAGAAGAAATATGATGCAGTAACGTGAATGGCTGATGAAGAAAATAGACACTCCCAAGACGCCAAGATCTACTAGAAACCGCCAAATTACAGAGAAATGGAGAACCAATGAGAAGAGAATGCCTACTTGCGCGCCAACTCTGGCTGGGGTACGCGGTGGCTAGCATTCACGCGGGAAATCGCCTAGACAAAATCTCTACGATCGATTCTAGGATTAATGGGCATATTCTTGACCTGTGCAATATTACGAGTTCAGTGATATGTATTTCATTCCTGTATCACAATTACTTCGATAAATTTTTACATAAAATCCCCCTCCATCTAGACCCAAGGGCCAGTTCATTTATAAGTGTGTCGAAGAGCCTAGACATTGACTTTTATTCCGTGTGTTGAGGACACACTATTATTATTCTGTGCGTCTACGAACGTAGACTTGTATTTTTGTGTCGAGGACACAGGAGATTCATTGAAAAGTGGTAAAATCAGTGATAGATAGTCTTTGTACTATAGTTATAGGGACAGTAGCGTCGATAATTCGCCAACGAACAGTGACAGGGAATTTAGTACCTGAACAAGCGAATTTAGTAGTCAGGCATAAAGTGTATAATAACCTAATTTTTGTATCAGCGCAAGGATGACATCAATGAATGCAGAGGAAGTGTGGAATTCTCAACAGTCCGTCCAGATGGCTGCTATGAGATAAAAGATCATCCAGTTGGGGAATGGCATCTGATGTTATTTGACGGGTGACTACAACACGAGATGAGTACAAATAATATTTTATTATTTATTAAATTAACTTATGGTTTATGGGACATATTTTGTAAATACTTTGCTTGTGTGATTTAATGTAGTAAATTTTGTTTTGATCTGACACACTTTTGTTTGGAAGCAGCTCGCACAATGGTAGTTAATGGAAGGTTCTTTTCTTTGTGTTGTGTTAACTAACGTATCTATGTGAACGGCCGTGTTCGCCTAGGTTACGAAGTGCGGTTAAAAACGTCTCTCGGAGATATGTCGTGTTTCAGAAGTAGGACTGAATTAATATAATTATATAGTAGATTGGAGGGTAATTAAATGTTATTGAAAATTATTATTGATCAGATTCAGTGTGATTATTGCCTTTGGAGCAATGTAATTTGTGACGAAGAGTACTCAGCTCTATCGTAGGTTTTAAATATTGTGTTAAATGTTTGCGAGCTTTAATTCAGCAGACCCATGTGAAAGGTGTTATGTCAGTCCCAGATGTGTGTACTGTGAGTATATTGTTGTGGTATTACAAGCGGGAACTTCAGCAGAGACTGATTTCTGTCAGCTTGGTACCAGATTCATATTATATCCTTGCGAGGACAATTATGGATATGTGATTATTGTCTGACCATATGTTGAGTGGGAGGAGATGTTAGCGGCTGTTGATTCCTTGAGATAACAGTTCAGCGGGTCGGCTATTTATATACACTGGATGGGGGACATGACTGGTATTGTGGAAAGGGGTGAGTTGTTGTCACAAGGGCTGACTGAGTTTCGCAAGCAGAGCTCATTAAAGTGGAGTGCAAGTCTGGCTCCAAATTACTTGAAAATAAATATAAATGTGAGAAACTGATCAATGGTAAAATTGTTTAAATAAATGGGAGTTGCCTACGAAACACGATTACCTTCGAAGCGTTTCCTTAACATGCAGTTTTGTTAATATAAAGTAATCTTAACCACTCAGTTTGTTTGTTGTTGTTGTTGGTTTATTCTTTGTTTATTGTACATGTCAGTGACCCGTGAGTCACGTGCGGCGCTGTGTTTCCTTGTTGTTGAGCATCCGGCCATTGTGGCAGCTCATTTGGATAAGTGTGTCACCACACTAATAAGGGTCTCAGAGAGATGCCTGTAAATAGTAGAGTTGTAATATGTGTGTCAGAATTAGATTTAAGGATTTTTATTAATGTTATGCCCATAGCCATAAAAGTTGATTTTACGAGATGATTGTTCGTGAGCACCGTGGCTGTTAACCCGTTGTGAACGAATGATCATCCAAGTACTCATTTCTCGTGGGTAGTCATCACGCGAACATAAATTCACATGCAAGATAGTGGAACTGGGATCCACATTTTATTAGAAAAGGGGAGATCTGTCTGACTCCTCAATGTGATAAATATTCCTGTCAGGGGAAATTCAGGGAGGATTTTGTTTATTATTGTTTGTTTTATTTTTTTTTATGCACAAATTAGTTATTAAATCTAGTTATTATTTTACGTTTTGTCTCCTTTCTTTCTTAGTTATAGTTTTCATCCTATAACCCTTGCCTCAGAAAAGCACGTAGTTTGGCGGACGTAAACACCACACTATGAACTGAACGCGACCCCTTGATCTAAGATTCTTGCATAAAACACTGCTATTCTGAAGGGTTCAGTATAGTATTTTAATATGTTCGTATTCCCTTGAAGATTTGTTTCTGTTATTCACAACTTGCTTAGTATTTAGTGCAATACTTCTTTTAATTAGCAACCCGCCCCGGCTTCGCCCGGGAACAGTTATGAATGGGCAAGGAATTCCTGTCAGACATAATTTAAGAATGGCGAGGTGCATGAGACATAAATCCCCGTTCCGTCCAAACTAAAAACACTTATATTGGGTAAAGTATCGAAGATAGAGATATGCTCTCCCGGACTTTCTTGGAGAATTTTTCAGGCTGAACAATTCTTACACTCATAGTACATTGATATTTTTAACGGTTTGCCCAGCGTAAGCTTAAAAAGTGCACGGACGCCAGGTCCTATTTTCGACCTTTTCACTGAACTCTGAAATCGTTACTGCCAGGCGCGGATTCAAGGGGGGGGGGGGGTCACGGGGGTCATGACCCCCCCCCCCCCCAAACGGAGACCAACTTTTTTTGCAAACTCAAAAAACGAAAACACAATCACCAGACAAATAAAACTTAACGAATTTTAACTGAAAAACAGTTTTTTTTTTTTTTTCATTTTATTCAATACTGAATTATCTTTATTGGAATTATTATGTTCTGTTACAACTGTACATATTTACAACTTCTAAGCTCTTGTATAAAAACTATTAGTTATACAACAAAATCAACTCGTCTATTTTGTTTAGCAAACCTTGTGATTACCTAATCGATGTTTATAGTGATGTCACGATGAATGTGCAGTAATGCACGGATAGGAAACTGGGGCTTTTTTCGCACCAAAAATTTTTGCCGACGTCCAAACTGCAAGCTTGGTTGGCAATTTAAGCTGTGACTTTCTCCCTTTGTCGGTACCAACTCGACTTGCCGAAACTGTTACGTACCTTGATCCTTTTCTCGAAGCTCGATGTAAAAGTCGCAAAACACGCCGTTGCAATTTGTACGAATATTTTTGGTGCGCTAAACGCATCAAATTTCTATCCATGAAGCTTGCAAAAAAATTGGTCTGGTTTTGTACGTTTGGTTATTTTGTGATTGCGTTTTTAGTGATACCATTTTTCTTAACAATTTCGATTCTCTGACCCCCCCCCTCCTCCGCCCCCCCCCCCCCAAGCCAAACTCTAGATCGATTCTCTGACCCCCCCCCCCCCCCCAAAAAACCAAACTCTAGATCCGCGCCTGGACTGCTTGGCTCCCTTTGATCATAAATAAATTATTTTCTACAGATATCTTCCTCGAGATTACCTTTACAGAATGGTGAAAGCCGCACCAAAATCCATCCAGTGGTTCTCGAGATTACCCGTGACATCCAAGAATCGGGGACTTAGTTTTATACTAAGTAGAGGCGAGCCAGACAGGCAAGCGGAGGCCAAGTTACGCTAGTACCACTTAGCGGCGGAAACGGTCAACTACCGGAGTTCCTTGAAAGCGTGAGTCAGGCGCTGTTGGGTCATGGTACTGCGCAATTTTTTTTTAAACCTCCGAAGTGCACTGAAAGATCTTTCTGAAGAAGCAGCAGATGAGTACCAGAACAAGCAAAACTACTTCGTTGAAAAGATCTTTAGTGGATGTTGCCAACTCATTCATCTGCTTAACTACATCTGCAATGCACTTCGGTGGCATCCCTGGCAGACTTTTCAACAATTTTAGCTGTGTACGAAGCTGATTGAGATCAAAATCGTCCTTATGTGGACCCAGCGTTTCCTTCAGAACCTGCTCAGATGGAATGATGCCCTGGTATGCCTGAATCAGAATGTTTTCAATGCTCGCCAAAGTGTCAAAACCTTTCTGGTTAAATCTTTCTTCTGCTTCATTCAAAAGGAGGCCCAGAATAGAGAAGTTATCTTTTCTAAGTTCCTCTTGATCTGTGAGCTTTGCAGGAGGAGCTGGATTGATCGTTTGTTCTAAACGCTTCGGAAATTTCCTCTGCCGTTTTTTGGGAAGTTTTTGTTCAGGTTTGGGCTTCTTGCTCTGCTTCTGCTTCTTTTTTTGCTTTTCCTCGGCTTCTTCCTCCTCATCGTCGGGTTCGAATGTGGCGTGGTTTTCGGAAAGTCGTTGGTTAGGGTTTGGTAAAGAAGAGCAGTCATGTTCCACTATCTCCGTAGCATAAACGTAGCTTTCCTTGTAGATCCGATCAAACTTCTCGATCGTTCGAGGAACCTTCATTGCCGACATTAAAATCAAAGCAGCTTGCTTTGCTCCTGTGGCAGTATAACATGGGCTCTGAAAGGCATTTGCAAGTTCTTCACATGGACCAAATATTTCGACACTGACGTGAAGAAAAACAAGATGTTCAGCAAAGAACATATAGCCTACTTTCTTCTAAATGCATGGGTATTGTTATAACTCTTTGTCATTTTCAAGGAGTATAATTGAATGTTGGTTGTAGTAGCTTGATGAAATACAACGTGCTAGACGGATATTAAACATGAATATGAGGTGCCCATTGTTAGTGCTACCTCTGTAAAAAGTTTCATTCAATTCAGTTTCACCGTGTTTGAATTGATATGGGGAATCGATTTGCACACATACATGGTCGCTATCTGCAAACTATTGGGCTGATGACCTTGTAGTTCAGTCAAAAGATGCTTTCCACAAAAAGGTATGTTGTTGCAAAATTTGGTAGAGATCAAAAGATTAGATTGGTTGCAATTAGATTTAAGCTTTTAACATTTGGGTGGCCACCATTACGTTTCCGACAAGATGGTGGCGATATAAAACATGACACTGAGGTGCCCTTCGCTTGTGCTACCTCTGTACCAAATTTCTTTCAATTCGGTTCCAACGTATTCGAAAAGATAGGGGGAATCGATTTGCACACATACATGGCCACCATCCACAAATTATTGGGCTGATGACCTTGTAGTTTGCTCAAAAGATTCTGTATACATAAAGGCATAATGTTAAAAAATTGGTAGAGATCAGATGATTAGGTTGGGCGTAATTTAATTCAAGCTTTTAACATTTGGGTGGCCGCCATTACGTTTTCGTCAAGATGGTGGCGATATAAACCAAGACAGTGAGGTCCCGTTTGCTAGTGCTACCTCTGTACCGAATTTCGTTCAATTAGGTTTTATCGTGTTTGAATTGATAGGGGGAATCGATTTGCACACATACATGGCTGCCATCCGCAAAGTATTGGGCTGATGATCTTGTAGTTTGCTCAATATATGCGTCCCACAAAAAGGTATGTTGTTGGAAAATTTGGTAGAGATCGGATGATTAGGTTAGTTGTAATTCGATTTAAGCTTTGAACATTTGGGTGGCCGCCATTACGTTTCTGTCAGGATGGCGGCGATATAAAACATGGCACTGAGGTGCCCTTTGCTAGTTCTACCACTGTACCGAATTTCGTTCAATTCGCTTTCACCGTGTTCGAATTGATAGGGGTGGGGGGGGGGCAGACATTCAGAGTACGCACACACACACTCACACACACACAGACAGACACAAATTTTTTGGCCCTGTGTAGATCTCATCAGTCTACTTTCATTTTTATTTTTTATTTTTTATTTTTTTTTCAAAAATCGAAAGTAGGCTAAAAACGGAATCTAATGACTTCAGCTTCTTCAGGTACCCACGAGTTGCCGACTTCACTTCCGGAGAAGCACCCGTGGGGTCATCGAGGATAGCTTGGAGAGTAAGTATGACCCTTTTGTAGTTCTCCTTGTACCTTTTAAGAGACCGGCATCTCACGCTCCATCCCGTTGGAGAAAGTGCGATGAGCTTTGATGACGCTCCATTGGCGACGGCATTATCATCGCCATCACAGGGTGCCAGGACGACATATTTAAAGGTGTTCTGTCTCTTCGAAGAATCGAGTATGATATTACTTGAATTTTCCACAACAACAAGCAAATCACAAATAACTGCAATTTTCCGCGAGATTTCTTGAAGAGCTAAGTCTAGAGAATGGTTTGAACAGTTAACATAAGGGGATTTTGGCTGCTCATCAGATATAAAATTTTGAACTCCCTTAATGTGCCCAGACATGTTAGAGGCGCCATCAAAACAATGACCCCGCAATTTTGACAATTTAAAATTTAGCCTTAAGAGAACATATTTTATGGCACCAGCCAGCGATTTAGCGGTTGCATTTTGTGGGTTGTACAACCCGAGAAAATGTTCAGTTACTTGAAAGGTTTTAGGGTGAACCAACCTAACACATACAGAGAACTGCTCAAAGCCCGCAATATCGGTGGTGACATCAGCAATAATAGCAAAAAATGGTAATTCGTGTACCTGTTTTGCTATGTCTCGAAGGACAGAGTGGGCCATTGTTTCAATCACCTCATTCTGCATGTCAGGGCTGAAGAAATTGTTACGACGCGACATCCACCAAGTAAGTTCGGGTACATCGTCTTTTCTCTCCTGTAAAAGCTCCATGAGGTTGCCTTGATCAGAGTTGTGGCCGCGAGCAGCGCTACCAGTAAGCATTAAATATCTAAGAAAAAAGGAAGCTTGTAGTTTAACGTGACCGTTAATCTTGAGATCATGAGCCACGGGACCTCCTTTTTACGTGGAATCCGAACCACAGGACATGGCATTTCACTTCGAAAATCTCACATGCATTGACCGGGAATTAAATATCTAAGACAACTAATAACAACAAGAAAACATTTGCGGGCAACGCTCATTTGTTTCAACATTCCCTTGTCAATCTTCGCAGTTACAGGCTGGCTATTTTCTCTATTAATGATAAGATCACAATTTCTCCGGCGAAAGTCACTGTTTTGGTGTGATTTGAATTTTTCACCCGCCTTTCTCCAATTTTGGAAACCGTCGATATAAAATGTTCTCTTCGCTACGGAGAACCAACCTGTGATACCAACCATTCGACTGCCTTTCATGCATTCAAAACAAAACAAAACTGCGTCCTTTTCAACACTGTAATGAAACCAAGAGTACAACTCGAACCAATGAGCACTGCACTTTCGATTTCGGGCGTTCTCGGGAAACACACATTTCTTGTTTGGATGATACTTTTCTCGGACGTCAGGAATATCTTGATCATCGCCCGTTGTTGATATTACCGGTATCACTCTCCTCTCCGCATCCACAAATTCAGTACAAACTGTGTCAGGTATAGCCACAGCACTCCCAGTTTCTTCTATGCCCTCCGGTAGACCACTATCTAAAAACATAGGAACGAACAAAGCATTAATGTAATTGAACAGTACGCACATTAAGTATTCAGAAGGATATTATTAACTTGAATTAAAAATCATTTAGATGTCCAAGTCAGTGTTAATAGTCACAAAATGCCAAGGCAGGCGAAAGCAGAATGAACATTAGATACCGGTATTTAATAACTTTGTTGTAATTTGAAATTTATCTTACCTTTACCCACTGTAGATGTAGATGCTACAGGCGACGCCTCGTTTCTCTTACCCTCAGCCTTAGTCGCTGGATCAGGAGGTCCGTTTTCATCTTCAATACGTGCCTTCTTTGCCGAACGACTCTGATTCATCCATCTTTCGTTACGGGGATTCCCCTTCAAGGCGTGTGGAGGTACATTTAAGAAACGTTCTATTTCTCAATTATAGTGTAATGTCGTGAAAAGTATAATAAACATTCTTTTACATAACTCAAGAATAAATCGGCTTGAACCTGCTCTTCGCACTCACCGACAGCGATACCAAACTAATTTTAAGCCAATGTTGCCAACCTCAGCACAGACGATTGGCATGCATTCACAATCGGTATTCACACTTTGCTGCTCGCGAGTTCGCATTTCAAATTCGCACCATGTATCTCAAAAAGGTAAATATCAAAGTTTTGCATTTTCAAAAGATATTGGGGGTGCGCCGCACCCCCAAAATAAATATTGGGGGGGGGGGGGAGGGCAGCCGCACCCTGGCACCCCCCCCCCCCTCCCTTCCGACGCCACTGGTGCCGTGTCTTGTGTGGGGTTTCGCCTAGGACACCTAGCTGGCTCATCGGCGGGCTCTTGGTGTCCCCACACAAGACACGGCACAAACCTGGAAGAATTGCTGAGTTTTAATTCACCAGCCGTGAAAGCCAATATACCATCTTTTTGGAAGCCTTCATAGGGAGGTTAAGGCTGCTTGAACTTTTAGTTCTCGCAGTAAAGTCGTGCAGTTGCACTCTATACAAACGGAGGTAGCGCGCAGTTCGTTACTCCTGTGGGGGTTCGGGCGGGGACACCAAGAGCCCACCGATGAGTCAGCTTGGTGTCCTAGGCGAAACCCCACACAAGACACGGCACAAACCTAGAATAATTGCTGATTTTTAATTCACCGGCCGTGAAAGCCAATATACCATCGTTATACAATATTATGTTATAAAAAGAATTTGCATAAGTTGTATTAAAGAAGATTCATACATGAACCAATATTGTTTGCTACGTTCGAGGAGTTATTGGAGTCAAAATTTGTTTGCAAGGGTACCATTTCGTTATACAAACATTTAGTTGAATTCAGAGTTGCCACTTATTTATAATATATACAGTACGTATAAATGTACATATTGGCATTCACTTGCGATCCTATGTGAATTAGTCATCCTACTGATATTTTCCATCTACAAAACACGGTTGACAATTCAAACGACGCACAAACTGGCTGGCGCCTGATTACAAAATTCACACTCCATATTTCGGAAGAAGATTTAGTTCATTTCAAGCACTAAGTAAAATATTTGAGGAGAATCCAAGTGGCAGTGAACGAGTTCAGTCGTGTTGATTAAGTGTGCTGATTTATTCTCGAATTGATTGGTTGCAGGACTTCAATTGGGAAGTTTTCCAGGTTAATTGTGAGTACAACGAGTCTACTCATGTAATTGAACACAGGACTGTGATATACTGTTAATATAGAGTGAAAAAATTATCATTTTATGTTTTACGAGTGCCAGATCAAATCAACAAAAGTCGACAATTGAATAACGTAATTCAGCGAGGCTTGTCCAAAGCCCTTCGCTACCCAAGAATGGCTACTAGTAATGGCATCGAACCATTACATAACCCTACTAATAGTTCGTTCTACAATGTACCAAAGAAATCCCTTCCAAGTTACGCATCCGTAATTCAATCAACTCCAAGTAAAGAACAAGCAATTATCATAGACGCACATGACGGAATCCCATTAAAGGATTCTATCCTCACTGTTGGTAAAATAACTAGTCCTGATAACATACGATATGTATCTCGCATTTCTAATTCGAGAATCTGCATATTCCTATCGAATAAAAATCTTGTTCAAGAATTAAACCACCCTGTAATCAACATCAACAACATTGACCTTTCCCTACGTCCACTAATAGTTCCAAACAAACGAGTGATATTATCAAATGTCTGTCCTATTTTACCTAACTCAGTCATTACAGACTACCTTCAACAACTGAATATCAAACCAATGTCCTCCATATCTAACCTCAAGGCTGGAATTAATATCCCAGGTTTTGCACATATAGGCTACTCAGCTTCCGCCAACAACTCTATGTTAAACCCTGTGACTTTAATAAACTACCACCTTCATTCCAGATATGCTACGAAGGAACTAGTTATTGGATATACACCTCCTCTGATATCCCAACCTGTTTTACTTGCAAAGAAGAAGGCCACTTGGCCCGTGCATGTCCATTGCTAACTAATCCTTCAGACGAAGAAAACCAACCTTTCAACCTACCTCCAACCCCTTCCAAGGAGCAACCATCCAATCCAGCCGGCAATACTTTGGAGCATGAACAGGATAAGAATCCTCTTCAAACTATTGAACATAATACCGACTCCCTTCCTACTTATCAAAACACTCCTCTAATGGAAACGTCCTTGAATGGACAACTACCTGAAATCAACAAAGAATCGTCTACCACCATACACCATGGAGTAAAACGACCTTTACCTCCAAGTGACTCCTCAGATATCTCTTCCAGAGCTGACATCAAGTCCTTCTGTGATGCCATCTCTATATCGGGAGATGATAAAACAGATGAAAACGAACTTAAAATAAACCAGAACAAGACAAAAGTAATGAAGTTTCGGAAAGGCGGACGAATATCCTCGAAGGATGTCTTCACATGTGGGGATCACACTTTAGGCATAGCGAAGGCGTACAAATATTTAGGGGTAACTCTGCAGGTCACCGGATTCACCTTCACAAGACATGTTGAGGAAAGATCAATCTCCGCAATAAAAGCCACAATGGAAATCAAAAGACTCCATAGCCTCTCACTAGAAACATCAATTTCACTGTTCAACCTGAAAATAGCCCCAATAGCATCATACGCAATTGAAATAATTTGGCCATACTTGAACTACAAAAACATCAAAGACCTGGATAGAGTTAAAGCCAGATACCTCAAGAAAACACTGTGCGTATCGAAGTACGCCCCAACCAGATTAGTTTATCAACTGGTGGGAACAAACACATTTATAGAAGACCTAATATTAAAACACAACCTGATTCAAACACAAGCATGCATCAAGTTCCTGGAAGAAAGAGCCCAGAAATCAACAGAAATAGACCCCGAATTCTACCGCACCCCAGCCATGAAGGAGAAAGAATGGAGATCAGCCGGCTATGAACTACGACACCTCTACACCCGAGGAGCAATACACGGCTTCCACCATAAAATCTGCAACAGGAAAGTTTACCACAACGCCGACAGTCAATGCAGCTGTGAACTCTGCAACCAATGCTGCACACAGTATCACCTATTTGAATGTACAAAAAGAACAATGCCAATCTCGTACTATGCAAAGGACGAGTGTCAATGATATCTGTTATGTAATAATTCTGTACACATTGTGTTTAATTCCAATAATAAAAATAAAACAGATGATGAATTCCCTACTCTGGGCTCCAAAAAAAACTCCAGACATAATCCAACCCAAGAAAAAAACAATGAAACCGAATTCCTTTAACTTAGAAAATCAACTCCTCCCTGTGAAAGAAGTGATAGAAGCTGATCCCTCTAACTTTTCACTTGACTTTTTACAACTAAAAAGTATTTTTGAGAATACTAAAGGTGCATCAGCACCTAATGCCTTATCCATTGCACTATCTTACACATCTAATATTGAAGAACTCATCGAGACTATGCGCAAACTACATCCCTACTATCAAGATAAGAACATCAAGAATAGCAACACTCGACTTATCAAGAAACTACTCAATGCACTTAATAATGACAGCAACTCCTCTCCTCCTATAACTCCTCAAACCGAAATGAACCCAAGCCAATAATCCTTCTATTTAAATAATCTTCATGAATCCCAGTATATCACAGTGGAATATAAACGGGTATCACCCCCAAAACGAATACTTGAAAATTTTAGTCAATGAACATCAACCTCAAATAATCTGCTTACAAGAAACCAACTTTAGAGACCACAATGTGGTTAATTAATCATTATACAGCATACTACAAAAACCGCAACAATCCTACTTACGCAAGCGGAGGAGTTATCACCTACATTAGCAATAAAGTTCCTCAAAAAGAAATTCCACTAAATACAAAATTGGAAGCAGTAGCATCTATGATCTTCCTTTCACTTTCCTTCTGTATCTGCAATATATATCTCCCCTCCAGCCAGAAAATAGACCTGCCAGACCTAGTAGATCTAACAAACCAACTTCCCAAACCATTTATTCTCTTGGGTGATTTCAACTCCCACAGCACCGTTTGGAACAATGACTATACAAATAAAAGAGGAAAAATAATTGAAACACTAATAGATTCTGAAAATGTAATTCTACTAGACTCCAATGGTCCTACATACTGGGACATACAGCACGGAACGTTCAGCAAAATTGATCTATGTTTATGCACTGCAGACATGGCAGCAACATTCACATCGAACGCTAGTAAAAACCTCTATGGAAGTGATCACTTCCCTATATCAATTAATAAAAACAACAAACTTCACCCTCAAATTAATCCTAAGAAATGGAACTCAAAACATGCCAACTGGAGTCAATACAGAGAAAATATCAAGACTGGGCTCAACAGATTACCGCCATCTTACCTCATCAAAAATTACAATATCAACTATATTGTAAACGAATTCACTAAGGCAATACTCAAAGCCGAAGAAAAATCAGTCCCTAGAATTAACAATCTAACCCACAAAGGAGTAATTCCTTGGTGGAACAACACATGTAAAGAAGCGATCAAAATCAACAATCAAGCTTTTTACAAATACAAACGACACCCTACTCTTGAGAATAAATTAAATTTTCAAAGAAGTCGAGCAAAAGCACGAAAAGTTATCAAAGAAAGCAAACGAAATTCCTGGATAAAATACGTGTCCTCTCTTTCCAATCAGACCCCTCAGAACTCTGTTTGGGAATACTTACGGAAAATTAAAGGAATCCAAAATCCCTCAAAAACAATAACTCTCTCAACAAAATCTGGATCAACAATAACCAACCATCTAGACATTGCCAATACCTTAGCCAAAAACTTTGCAAAAATATCAAGTGATTCCAATAATGAACAAGTACTCTCAAATTTCCGTGGACCTGACAATAACTCACTCTCAGACCTCTTTGATAATACTAATGATAGTTACAATGATAAAATTAGCATAAACGAAATATCTCAAGAACTCAACGACTGCCGAAACTCTAGTCCTGGTCCTGATGATATAATATATGAATTCTTGAAAGAACTTCCCCCTGACGGATTAGAATATCTCACCGAAATTTTCAACTTCATTTGGACTCAGAAAGTATTTACAGATGCTTGGAGGAAAGCCATAGTGATTCCTATACCCAAACCAGGAAAGGACCACATGATTCCTGATAATTATCGACCAATAGCTCTAACATGTACTATGTGCAAATTAATGGAAAAAATATTAATAAAAGACTAAAATGGATACTAGAGCAGCAGAATTTCTTTGCACAAGAGCAGTGTGGTTTCAGACAATTTCACTCAACAACTGATACCTTAATAACCTTAGAATCAGAAATTCTAGATGCTTTTCGACATGGACTCCATCTCCTAGCAGTCAGTTTAGACATACATAAAGCATATGATACGATACGCAAAACTCAAGTCATAGAAACCCTAAAACAACACAATATCAAGTGAAATATGATTGGATTCATATACAATTTTCTACAGAACAGAAGCATCCAAGTCCGAGTTAATGGTGCCCTATCTCAAGAAATCAGATTAGAGAAAGGAGTCCCACAGGGTTCAATCATTGGTGTAACCCTTTTCTTAGTAGCCATAAATGGCATAACTTCCTGCATCAACCTCCCAGTAAACTCTTGCCTCTTTGCGGATGACATCACCATTTTCTGCAAAGGCCGTAATCTATCAACAACCCAAGAAATAATACAAAAATCCCTCGACAATCTTGCCAATTGGGAGAATCTTACAGGCTTCATTTTCTCTTCAACCAAAACCAAATGCATTCTATTTTCCAAACAGAGAAGACAGAATGAACAACCAGAATTATATCTCAAGGTAAATAAAATCGTAGTGGAAAAAGAAATAAAAATACTGGGAATGACCTTTGACAGCAAACTAACATGGAACTCCCATCTTAAAACTTTAAGAAACGACTGCCTACGTCGAATTAATGTTTTCAAATCATTAGCAGCTAACAACTGGGGAGCTAACGCTCATGTATTAATGTCCACGTACAAAGCAGTCATCCGTTCTAAGCTAGACTATGGCTCCATTATATACAATTCAGCCCCAGCATCAGCACTTAAATTACTTGACCCTATTCAAAACACATCTCTAAGGATCATCTTAGGAGCTTTTATAACCAGTCCGATCTCCAGTCTACTAATGGAAGCTTATGAACCTCCGCTCCAATCTCGCAGAAAACTACTGACTATCAATTATGCAACAAAGGTCGCAGCGTCTCCGCACTCCAAAACTTACACCTATGTTTTCCCAAATAATCAATCTCTTCGCTACCCCACGCAGCAAAGAAAACATCTTCCTATCCACATTAGACTTTCACGACTCCTACATGATGTCCACTCTCATTTTCCCCCAATTGCTCCGAGAACTACAACAAATATGTCAATTCCGCCATGGAGAATTAAAACTCCACCAACTATTTTAGACTTATATGAAATTAATAAAGAATCAACTGACAGTAGCACCTTCAAGACACTCATTATAGAGAAAACCAAAAGATTTCCCACCTTTACCGCAATCTATACAGATGGATCAAAGACAATATGGTAGCGGCTGCGCTATTGTATATCCAGATCATACGATAAGTATACATTACCAACAATATGCTCTATATTCACATGTGAACAATACGCCATTCTAAAAGCTATAGAATCCATCAAGAATTACACAAAAAGAGAAATCTTTTTAATCTTCTGTGACTCCTTATCTACAATAAACTCCCTTCAAGATTCATCGCCTTCCAACTCCTTAGTCCAAAATATACTGGAGTCATATAACACGGCAACAAATAATGGTCAGCAAATTTACATTATGTGGAATTCCCTCACACAAGGGGATAAAAGGCAACGAACAAGCAGACATAGCAGCCAAAGAAGCAACTCGTCTCTCCCCTCAAGATCCAAACTTTCTCACTCCCTACAATGATGTGGCCTCTTCTCTTAAACCAAAAATCCACAAACAATGGTTAACCGACTGGATCCGGTCCCCACACTCAAAGCTTCATGACGTCCGGAATGATTCTACAAATAAATTCGACACCCCGCTTCTTCCACGCCGAGAACAAGTCCTCATTACCAGAATACGAATAGGTCATACCAAAATGACCCACGCACACATCTTCTGCAAGACATCTCCACCGGTATGCGAGAACTGTCAAGAACGGAAAACGGTTAACCACATACTACTAAAATGCCCATTGTACGATCAACAAAGAACTCTATGCAACCTCCATCAGAGAAGAAGCCTAAGTGAGATCTTAAATGAACACATCCATTTCAAAAACATAATTAATTTTTTAAAACTGACGAATATGTACCAAGATATATAACCTCTGTAACAACTTTTGTAATACCGCACCTTAAGTAAATGTTTGTATCCAACATTGTTATAGCTATGTACAAAATTCTGTATGTCGCGATATGACTCTACGAGTTAAAGCGACAATAAATAAATAGGAATTTTAAAAAAAATGTTGGTATTCGGCACTTGTTTTTCTAAATTATTTGATTTTCTATATTTTATTTACACTTACTATTACATTATTGTTCGTAATGGTGATGGATGACATCATAAAGGCAGCAATGAAAGAATATAGTAGGGCAAAGATGAAGGTAATGTTGTTTGCAGACGACGTTGTGATCTGGAGCGAGTATGAGATGGAGGTACAAGAACAGTTAGACGTAATAAATTAAAAGATTGAGCAATGGGGATTGAAGATAAATGTGGAGAAGAGTAAAACAGTAGTGATGAGTAGAGATAAGAAACAAGGAAAAGGAGTAATCAAAGTAGGAGATAAGGAATTGGAAGTAGTGAAACACTTCAAATACTTGGGAAGTGAACTGACTGAAGATGGAAGACTAGATTTGGAAATTAGCGGAAGAATACAACTCGGAAGTGCTTTCTATCAACAGGTACGGGGACTAGTATGAACTAGGATATACTAATTGAGGCTAAAGAAGTTATGTACAAAGCATATTATGTTCCTATAATGACATATGCAGCAGAAACTTGGACAATGACTAAGAGGGATGAGAGCAGAGTAGAGGCAGCTGAGATGAGATTCCTGAGAAGTATGGTCCATAAAACGAGGAGGGACAGAGTGAGAAATGAAGATATACGGAAAGAACTGGGAGTAGAGAAACTAAATGACAAACTGGAGCAAAACAGACTGAGATGGTTTGGATATGTCCAACGGATGGATGAAGTAAGGCTACCAAGACGAGCACTGGAACGACGGATGACAGGGAAGAGAGGACGAGGAAGACCAAGAATGCGTTGGATGGACTCGGTGGAGAATAGTATTAGAAAACGGAACCTGGATTGGAACACTGTGTCGGAAGAGGAATGGTGGAACGACAGAACAAAGTGGAGAGGAACCATATTTGCCCCCACCCAGTGTCAACTGGAAAAGGGGAAATGAAGATGATGATGATGATGATGATTGTAACGATTCTATCGTCACACATGATGGAAAAGTTCACGATTTGTATGGTCTCAACTTCTCTGCGCTCACGTCGGTTCAGTTAGTTCTGGAAGTCGCCACTAGATGGTAGCAGCTCACGGTTCTGCCAACGCCACCGAGAGAGAAGGCCATGCAATAGGATTCATGACGTCATAGCCTTCCGGCCATCAGCGAGCGCGTTACCCAGCTATGAACAAGCTGTGAGGAAACGAGACTGAGTGTTTACTTACAAAATTACGTTCAACAGACGCGAATAAATAAATAAATAACGAAACCATAAATGAAACATGGTCAGAAGTTGATGCGATCCGTACATTACACAAATAAATCGACGCTTTCGATCAGACTCGATAAGTAGCCTATGCATTTCGAACCTTGCGAGTTTGAACTTGACAGAAGACACTGTTGTCTCAGCAATAAATGCGATATATAGAAGTATTCAATCAAAAACTTTGAATGATATTTACCCCATTTTAACGAGAAATGTCGACTACAAGAAAAGACACATACACAAATAACCAATTAATCTGTAACAGTTAAAACAGAAATTAATATCTATTGTCAACCATCTGTCCCAACGGTCCAGGTTTTATTCTCACCTCTGCCGGGAAATGTAATTCTGATTTGAGGTTTGAAACTAACTTCACTCAGCCTCACTGAACTGAGAAGAAGTGGATTCGATTCTCCTTTCTCCTCCAGGTATATGCTGGGATTGTTCCTAATAGAAGACCATGGTCACTTCCTTCCCAATTCTAGCATCATAATACACACACTACCACAGACAATACACATACAAATTCTACCCGTATCCAAGTAAACATGGCTGATGACAGTGATGTCCTAACCCACTCACGAAACAACAACAACAATTAGACACAGAAAGTTTTCCTCCGTGATAAGAAACCAGGCTGGTAATAATAATAATGCCTATGACAGAAGAGGTTGGTTGATTGGTTTCTCAGTTTAGGGGCTGCGACAACGCGCTCATGTAGCCCCGTGTACCTTGGGTGTGTGTAGAATCTGTCTGCTAACTGGTGTTAATTGTGATGGCTGTATTAATGTGTGTTATCAGTAATTCAGGTAAGGACTGCCGACGATCAATTTCAAGTAGTTCCTATTTTTGCTACCAAATGCTACCGTCAACGACACCTAGCTATGAATTTGGCTACTAGATGCCACCGCAACCGGCTACTGGCGGTGAACGTTGGGACTTAATACAGCGATAATCAAATCTAACCCACAAATTCAGCATCTCACAATTGTAGTTAGTGGAAGGTTCTTTTGCATGCCATAGGACTATGACATGGGCCCGCCGGCTTTACTTTCCCTCCAAAGGAAGGCATACTGAGGGATTGTTAACGCTCTTAAAAATCCGACTACTTCGGCCGGGATTGAACCCGCGATCTTGGGCACAGAAAAGGCTACCTACTGAAATGGAACAGAGCAGCAGTCTTAAAGAGACATCAGAACATTTACCAAAGAACAAACTTGTTGATTTATGTATAACAGGTACAGTATCCTCAACACTTTGATGCTGATGTGCATGCACCGAATGGGCATTCCTTATAAGTTCCTCAATTTCTAGCATTGCACCTAAATGTCTTGGTAAAGATGTGTTATTACAACGTTTCACTTCTGTATGTTATACATACAAGCAGGCACGCAAACCTTCTGTTATCTTAATGCAGCAACGCAAGAGTTCATTCAAGTGCCAATTAAAATAAAATATATAGGCTGCACGATTCCTCTTAAATGTAATTCCCCTCATGATGAAGACACGCACTGTTTAACTTCACCTTCAGTTCCTGAAAGTTGCTAAATAAAACTGCTTCCAGATTCTTCGCCAATGTCTGCATACATTCAGCAAGAGCCTATGATAAACTTTCATTTTCAATCCTACACCACCTATCATCTGGATCTTCTCGGCAGATAATATTGCAGTACCAGTTAAATACTCTGGGCAGTTGTGGAACCGAGAAGGGACTGCTCCTAGGAATTTCATTCGAACATGACGGTACAATAATTTTCTCACCTTGTACTTCATTGGTTACTCTATTTATTCTAAATTTATTCAATCTTAAACCTGATTCACACACCCCTCTTCACCCACCCCAATAATAAATGTAATGAATGAGATTAGTGGAATAGAAAACTGGATTAATCAGAACCTGCCACGGCCTAACGACATAACCTGTACGGTAGCACACCATTTAGGTTAGAAAATTCTGAATTTTACAACTAAATGAATTTTCACGAACAGAGGAGCTAGCCTGACTATCTGTTTACTAATCTTTAATCAGTCTCGGTTTAAACATACCTTGGCATGATTTGTAGGAATATATTGCGGTGAATAGCTGGTACCGATTTCGAATTCTTCCCTTCATAATAAGGAAAAGGTCCCTTGGCTTAATTGCCTAGAATTTGTCACACTGCACATATTAGGCATAACTTAACACTGCACTGATAACCATGAAGTATAAGCGAATAGGAATTCCGAGAAAATCAGTACCGGGACCGTAAACACTAAACACATAACGCGGAAACCACACCGTAAACACGAATATTATTCCTGTGTCTCCATGGCCACACAGCCGTTGGGCTGTGACGTCACTCGTAAATTCAAACCGTATTGCATGGCCTTCTCTCTAGGTGGTGTTGGTTCTGCTATGATGTTGTTCTTTGATGGACAAGGAGAAGGTGGAGTGGAAGATGTCGAAATCAAATGAATGTCTTTTGTCTTGACTTGAGGTAATAGAGACCGTTGTTGCGAAAGAAGATTATTATGAACATGGTCTGAAAAGAAGTCGGACGAGTTCTGTTGTAGTAATCGGAGCTGGATTACTTCTACCGAAACGATATTTATTATTTTCCGGATGTTGTTGTGACTTGAGAGTTATCAAAAAATGGCCTACGCAGAGACTTATTTTAAGAAGCTTATGGAATAGTCAGTTTAAAATTAATTATCTCAGAATATGCCAACTTGTAGACAGGGCCATGATCATGTGAGTTGTATGAAGATTTAAAACTACGCATTGGAAAGGACACCTCCTGTGGAGATACTTACATGAAGTGTGATTTGTATCGATATTTAAACGTTACTGGTTGACGTTGTATGATCTTCAAGATATATGATCGTGATTATTATTTAAAGGTCAGGTATGATATGGGATGAAGTATTGTAAGTATTTATGAAGGAATAAGGTGCGATAATTTCTAAAAGAAGTAAGTAAATCTTTATATGTTGGCATGGCATGATTTGTGTAATGGCTTTTAACCTTGTTGTCAGATGACTTCTCATACTAGGCGACCTTCAAGTTTGTAGTGTGGATAAATGTTTTAATATTTGGGTCGGTTATTTTATTGTCATTTATTCACTGTAAGATATTCGGAAGAATCTGTTTTAAGATATTTATTTATTATTTAATCGTGGGAATTGCTTGTTCCCGATCTTAATATTCGGCTGTTCGCTCGTGTTTCGTTTTAATTGTAATGGCCTTTGACAATCAGCTGGAAAAGAAAAAGAGAAAGGAGGTGTAGCCATGTTTGTTGGGGAAAAGATTTGAAGAAAGGTCGAACCTGAGAGCTGATATTTGGACTTAATTATTATTTACATGGGTTATTTGTCTTTTAGACATTATGTTTATGATTAAAGCATATCAAACTTTCATGACGATAATAAGGGTCCTCTTACTGTTTTTGAGTACGTCGAATGATTTTCTTAATTGAAACTGATGTTATCTGGTCTATTAGCCTAACCGGGGAATATGACGATGCTGCGACTGTAGAAAATTTAACTAAACCCTCGTGATATTTTTGGAAGCCACATCTGTAAGTGTGATACTTTATTGATGCATGTTATCCTGTTTGAATATTGGCTTGTATTGTGATTTTACTTGTTAATAGACGTTTGATGTGTAAAAAGGTAATTCGTGTTTCATTTCCTAGCCATAGATATAGCTATCGGCTCCACGTAGACAGCCTTTGGGTGTTTAATCATGGGTCTAGCCGCTGCGCCACAAGGTCTTAAGCGTAAGTTATGCTTTTATAAGAGTTAAGACGTTACAACTGGTAGCTATGAGCGTGGTTTCGTGTGTGTTACCATGTTAATGTTTATTTGGAGCTGGTGATGGTATTTTTTGACTGGGAAATGATAGGAAAATTAGGCCTATATTTCATAAATGTGATTGTATTATTCATTGTGTTTTAATGTTTGTTAATTTTTCTGTTTCATGTGAAAAACTTCTGAGAGGTAAAACATTATCCTGATGGACAAAAGAGTTCTTCCCATTATTTCTTATTTGTCTAAAGAAGAATTGGGGTATGAAATTGCTATTAGGGGAAGTACTCCGCATGGTCATCTTGAATTGGATATCATATTACTGAGGTCATTAAAACTTGTACCTGTAACTCTTCCTGCTAGAGATGCTGACTTTTGGACATTAGGTAAGTCATCTGTCATTACATGTGTTTCAAGTTTGTTAGAATTGTGTGATGCGTTAGTCTTGGTTGGTAACCCTTCTGCGTATCGTATTAATCGTATCAGGTGTCGTGTGTTACATTGGATACAGCGGTTGGAAGATTTAATAGGCGTTTGGTCGGAAAGTGACATAGTATTTTCTTCTGAATTATCTAATTTGAGGGCTAAGTTATTGGAGTTTTTTAATCGACTTGTTTCTGATCCCAATGGTGGAAGTAGGGTTAAATCTGTCGAGTTGACAGACTGTAAGTGTTCCTCAGGTAATAATTCGTGTGAAGTGCTAGATGAAAGTAATTCTGCCGAGGATTTCGAAACGGTGTCGTTAATGAATGTAATTCCTAACATGAATAATTTGGCGATTAGTGATTCTGCTGTTGAAAATAGTCTGACTGGGTCACCTATTGACCAACTGAGTGCCAGGTCATGTCATTCTGAGCCTGATGCTATTAATGTGAATAATTTAAGAGAAGGATGTGTCATTGCTTCTACTTCCTTGCATAACGAGAGTGCTGCGTGTATTCCTTCTAATCTAATGTCTCAATCCTTGTCATGTACTAAGTCAGTACAGACAACCGGAAGTTTGTGCGATGAAAGCGGGATAGTTCAGGGAACTGATGATCATAATTCCAATACTGATATTTTGCCTCTAAGGTTGGTACCTGGTGAAGTTATGCATGACAGAGATATTAAATTTTCTATGCTCCCCAATCCATTGGTAACTATTTTGAGGGATTTTCATTCTTGTAGTGGAACTGACGTAGATTTATTAATACAATTTTTAAGAAAATGTATTGAGTTGAAAGACAGCACTGTTGTGTTCGGCCTTTCTGAACTTCAAGTATTCAGAATTGTTTTTCCATGCACGGCTGGTTTACTTCGTGAAATGCTGATTGATAGTATGAGGTCGGGTAGATCTTTAATTTCGTTTCAAAAGGATGCTTTGAACTATTTCATTACTCCACGTACCTTATCTGAGCTGCATCATATTTTTTTGTTTAGAAGTCAACGAATGGATGAATCGTTGAATGATTATTTTATTGATGTCAGATATTATGCGAGGGTGTTTGCGGTTCAGCTTACTGAGGAACAAATTGATGACTCTTGAGGGAATTAATCCTATTTATAGATCTTGTTTATCGATGAAGGCCATGACGCGCAATTTTAAGAAATTTGGTGAGATGATTCTGTTGCTGAGAAGATTAAAAGGGCTAATAGTATGCGTATGGGTAATGTTTATCTATCTGGTACCCATGTTCTTGCTTCCAAGGATAATTTTGATTATACAGGTGGTTTCCAGCAGATGGGAGCAGTTCGTTCCAACGACAGACTCCGTGATTCAGGCAGTAATCACAATGATTTACAGGAAAATGTTTCTCAAGAGCTGTTTCCTGTTTCGTATTTAGGAAATGTTTTTCAGGGGCGTACCTCACCGAGTTCCAGTGGGGGTAGACACAAGACAGGTAAGAAGTGTGAGTTATGTGGGTCTGATGGACACATTGAACGTGAGTGTGATGAGCGTGTTGTTCGTAATGCTTGTAATTTGTGCGGATCGTGTCTGCATGTCAGTCGTCGATGTGATGCTCGTCCTGGTGATAAATCGTTTAAAGGGGTTGACAAGTGTTTGGGAGATAGTAATAGTTCTAAAGTAAATAAGGTTAAAAGAAAATGTAAACTTTCACGTGATAGTAACTATTACAGAGGTCTTACTAAGTGTAAAAAGATGTGTAACCGTGTATCATATGTAACCAAAGGGTTCTCTCCATTTATTGGCATCGATATTAATAATGAGCCGGTTTGTGCGCTAATCGATTCAGGTAGTGTGGGTTCGTTTTTAGAATGGTTTACTAGAATGACATCTGTGTGTAAATTCGGGAATTTAGTTGTGCAAAAGAATAATGTGATGTCAGCTAATTCTTCTTGTTTGAAGGTTATGATATGGGAAAAATCCGAATTTTGGATTTTACATGGAAATATAAACTATGGGTAGTTAAGGATCTTTCGTGACGGGTTATTCTTGGAGCGGACTTCCAGGCACACGTTGGGTTGTTGATTGACCTTAGGTCCAAGACATGTTGGTTTAAGTTCAGACCTTCTTTGAAAATTTGCTTTAATGACTCTAAGAGTTGTGTGGGTACTAATTCCGCTCAAAAAGTCTTTGAACCAAATAATGTTGAGGATTTAGAACTTGAACATTTAAATAGTGATCAGGCGAATACTGTTCGCAAATTATGCGCAGAATAACCTGATGTTTTGACTGATAAGTTGGGAATAACAAATATTTTAGAATACGAAATTGAGTTAACCGATGATATTCCAGTTAGGGCTTCACCTTATCGCCTGGCTCTGCCCAAAATGAAACTTTTGAAGGGAGTCATTGATGAGATGATTGAGGAAGGGGTGATTAGAAAGCCTACGTCATCTTATTCATCTCCGATTTTTCTCGTTCCTAAATCAAACGGAGAATTTAGGCCTGTAGTGGACTACCGTGCACTAAATAAAAAGGTTGTTTTGCAACAAATACCTCTTCCTGATCTGCAGTCGTGGTTTGGTTGGTTCCGGGGAGCCAATTTCTTTAGCGTCCTCGATCTTAATAAAGCGTACATGCAGATTCCTCTAACCGAAAGATCTAAACATGTCACTGCATTTACTACTGACTGGAATCTCTATGAGTTTGAGCGCCTTCCGTTCGGTTTATCGACAGGTGCTGCTGTCCTCAGCCACCTGTCAGACAACATTTTTGATGGGATCAAATTCCAGTCAGTATTTCATTATTTAGATGATGTAGTCATTTTTAGCAAGACATTTGAGGAGCACATGGAACATGTTAGGGAGGTTTTGGATCGGATTAAGAAAGCTGGTTTAACTGTAAAACGATCCAAGGTTTCGTTCGCCAAACCTCAGATTTCATTTTTGGGTCACATAGTTTCTTCTTCTGGAGTTTCGGTTGACCACTCCAGAACACAGTCCATTCGTGATTTTCCATCGCCTAGGAACGTTAAGGAAGTTGCCCGCTACATTGGCATGCTCAACTACTTTAGAAAGTTTATTCCGAATTTCGCGCAGAGAGCTGCACCGTTAAATTATTGAGGAAGAAAGGGGTTGAGTTTGTTTGGGGTGCGTCTCAGGAATCGGCATTTGAAGATTTAAAGATGGCATTGATCAATGCTCCCATTCTAGCAATTCCTGATTTTAGTAAACCATTCATTCTACAAACGGATGCTTCTAATAGGGCTGTTGGAGCAGTGTTATTACAACAACATGGAGAAAATAGGTTGCCTGTTGCTTACGCCTCTAGGACTCTGTCTGACGCAGAGGTGAAATACTCGGTATATGAGCTTGAAGGCTTGGCGGTTATGTTCGCCCTTGAAAGGTTCAAACTGTATCTGGAACATGTCAAGTTTCAATTAGAAACTGATAACCAGGCACTGAGTTGGGTTCTGGGAAAACCCCGGAAAACGGGACGTATAGCGCGCTGGGCGACAAGGATTCTAGCTTTTAAATTTTCGTAAGTCATATCAAAGGGAGCGATAATGTAATTGCTGACTGCTTGAGCAGAATGTATGGAGAAGGGTCAGACGTTGACCATAAGGGAGTGAGTTCCAATAACGGTGATAGGGTTGATAATCCATGCAATGCCATTTTATCAAACTGTCCGTTGCTATTTAGAGACGTTTCGGCATATCAGACGGAAGATCCTGTACTAGGTGATATTATTGGGAAGATTGAGAATGGTGAAGTAGCTAAACCATACTTGTTAAAAGGAAATATTTTGTGTTGCAACGCACGGCATGATCGTTTAGCTAAAATTGTTTTACCGTCGGTGTTGATTCCTGAAATTTCTCGTTATTTCCACGAGTCACCAATAGGTGCACATTTGGGGGTCATCAAAACTAGGAGAAAGATAAGGGAGAACTTCATATGGAAAGGTATTGATGGAGATGTGAGAAGGTTGGTAAATAACTGCCAGGTCTGTAAAATGGCTAAACCTTCTTCAAACACTAGAATTGGTATGTTAGCTTCTGAGGTAGTTAAGAGACCCATGGAACGTCTTTTCCTGGATTTTATTGGGCCGTTCCCGAGGTCGAGAGCTGGAAATCGTTTCGCACTTGTATGCACTGATGGTTTTTAAAGGTTCAATTGGATTGTACCTACCAGGTCTGCGACCACTCAAACGGTTATAAAGTGTTTGGAAAGTATCTTTGCTGCATTTGGACCTTGTCAATTTCTCGTGACAGATAATGCAAAGTGTTTCACGTCTAATGTCTTCAGAAATTTCTTGTTTGAATTGACAGTTTCTCACATAACTTCATCTCCATACTATCCGAAGGGTTCTTATGCTGAAAGAGTCAACCGAAATCTGCGAGCTGCTCTAATCGCATTCCATCATAAGGATCACAGTATGTGGGATACGTGTATTCCTTGGTTAATGTACTCTTTCAACACGGCCGTCCACGAATCACATAAGACGACTCCCTTTGCCCTAATGTTTTCATTTGTACCTAATTCTCCGATATCTAATCTGTGGACATTGAACCAGTTGCTCCCGGAACAATATTCTTTCAGTGATATTAAAGCTATTTGGACCAAGGTCAAGAATAATATGAAAGTTGCGCATGAAAACCTAGAGTTGAAATACAATAAAGGACGTAGACCTAATGCTATTAAAGTTGGTGATAGTGTGTTCGTAAAGAATTTCTCTCACAAAGAAGTTGGGCCTAAGGAGTCAGGTAAGTTAAGAGAAAGATTCTGTGGTCCGTTTAAAATTGTTAGATTTCTCACTCCGGTTACTTGTCTTGTTAGTGATTCTATAAAAAATAAGATTTTCAGGATACACTTGTCCCATGTTAAAAAGGGAAGTGATGATTTGAAATAAGTGACACTTTTCTTCAAAATTGTGTAGGGTGAATAATATGCTTTTAGTCTACATTAGTGTGTGTGCTACTAGTGTGTGTGTTTGCCTGCACGCGTGATGTACCTTCTGTCGAGAGGTGCATACTATCTTCAAAGTTGTGTAAGGTGAATACTATGCTTTTAGTGTACATTAGTGTGTGTGCTACTAGTGTGTGTGTTTGCCTGCACGTGTGATGCACTACTTCCTAGCTGTGCAGTATCTTTGACCACATTAAGGTGAGTGGATGGGAGTGTATCTTGTATAATTGTGTTGTTTAGCTTTGCTGATTAAAGGGTGGGTTGTTATTTGTTGTTTTTTGATAAATAAGGTTAGGTTGTTTTCTTTGTTAACTTGTTCGTCGTTCATATAATACCGAGTATATACATGGGTGTTTCGTTGAAATGTTTTCTTTTTGCTTTACGATCCTTTAGAGGAAGGTGACATAAAGTAATTTGTTGTGGAAAGGGTAAGTTGTTACAAAACCTCTTCTTAGGTACTCCGAGTAGATGACTTTGGTCATTTGATAATACTTGTGATACTGAAGGTAAGGACTTACGATATAATTTGTGTTGTGTTGTGGTATCGTTGAAGTGAATATCGAGATTCTCATCCGATACTATATATTGGTGTGGTGTTGTTGTGTCGATGAGGTGAATATTGAGATTCTCATCCGACACTACATATTGGTAAGTGTATTGGTGTTTTGTGTAGGCGTTTTAATGGACATCTATGTATATTCTGGTTGATTTTGGGGTAAATGTTAGTGGGTGGTAACTTGTAGTTTTGGTAATTTGGGATTTGAGGTTATGTGTTTTGATATGAAAGTGGTGAATGTGTCTGTGTTGGTATGCTTGTGTGGTCATTTGCTTCTCGTTTAGGGTTTGTTGGTTTTCCATGTGCGTTTTGTCTGGAGTTCTTGATTTGTTTTGGGTTGGTTGGCGGTCTGGGTAGTTTTTTTGGTAATATCAACTTGAAGCTAGTGTGTGATATGTGACATTTGCCTGTGTCCATTAGGGGTTTTCTCTTGTTTTTGTTTTTTGTTTCAAACAATAGAACTCATTTGCTGTTTGGGAATAAAGTTTAACTTTTAATTTATTGTGGTTTTTGATTTGTTTGTATTTTTCCTGTTATCTTGGATAACTTCTTGTAGATTTTGTTATTATTTCATCTAACGTCTATATATATAATTAAGTTTATATTCTTGTAAAAATGTGGCGACTAAACTTGGTTGGAAAATGTATCTGGTGTCTGAGGGTTTATTTTCACCATTAATGATGCTGTTTGTTGGTTAAATTTCTTTAATGTGTTTGTAAGGCATTCCATAAGCAAAGTACTTTCCCAGTTGAAATTGATTTCAGCTGATGCTTCGACTAATTGGTTCTGCGTTGAAGATTTTTGGCGAACTTGAAGATTTTCTGGGCCCGGATTATTGGAAATTTCGTCCTGAAGACTGAAGCGGATTTGAACCAGTTCTCGATATATACTATGACCTGTATAACATGTTGGCGAGTCGTATTGTACTAAATATTGATGAGACAACTGAATTTGTAAGATGTACAAATTTTATGCATGTATTACCGATTGTAACTACTGGCTAATGTCAGAAATTTATGTTCGACCTGAGTGTGTTCTTGCTGGTGGAAAGATTGTGGACGGAACTTTCTCTGAAGTATTTCATAGTCATTTTCCTACCTTGTATGCATTTACTTGTAAAAACTTTGGGTGTTGGAAAGATTTGCATGTGCTGCATGTTTCTGTACTGTTCTTCGATTGTACGAATTGTCTTGGTTCTTGAACAGACGACAAAGTTGGGGGCCGGGAGTCTGTAACGATTCTATCGTCACACATGATGGAAAAGTTCACGCCATGATCATGTGAGTTGTATGAAGATTTAAAACCACGCATTGGAAAGGACACCTCCTGTGGAGATACTTACATGAAGTGTGATTTGTATCGATATTTAAACGTTACTGGTTGACGTTGTATGATCTTCAAGATATATGATCGTGATTATTATTTAAAGGTCAGGTATGATATGGGAAGAAGTATTGTAAGTATTTATGAAGGAATAAGGTGCGATAATTTCTAAAAGAAGTAAGTAAATCTTTATATGTTGGCATGGCATGATTTGTGTAATGGCTTTTAACCTTGTTGTCAGATGACTTCTCATACTAGGCGACCTTCAAGTTTGTGGTGCGGATAAATGTTTTAATGTTTGGGTCGGTTATTTTATTGTCATTTATTCACTGCAGGATATTCAGAAGAATCTGTTTTAAGATATTTATTTATTATTTAATCGTGGGAATTGTTTGTTACCCGATCTTAATATTCGGCTGTTCGCTCGTGTTTTGTTTTAATTGTAATGGCCTTTGACAATCAGCTGGAAAAGAAAAAGAGAATGGGGGTGTAGCCATGTTTGTTGGGGAAAAAGATTTGAAGAAAGGTCGAACCTGAGAGCTGATATTTGGACTTAATTATTATTTACATGGGTTATTTGTCTTTTAGACATTATGTTTATGATTAAAGCATATCAAACTTTCATGACGATAATAAGGGTCCTCTTACTGTTTTTGAGTACGTCGAATGATTTTCTTAATTGAAACTGATGTTATCTGGTCTATTAGCCTAACCGGGGAATATGACGATGCTGCGACTGTAGAAAATTTTACTAAACCGTCATGATATTTTTGGAAGCTACATCTGTAAGTGTGATACTTTGGTTGGTTGGTTGGTTCCTTAGTTTAGGGGCTGCGACAACGCGGTCATGTAGCACCGTGTACTTTGGGTGTGTGTAGAATCTGTCTATGCATGTTATCCTGTTTGAATATTGGCTTGTATTGTGATTTTACTTGTTAATAGACGTTAGATGTGTAAAAAGGTAATTTGTGTTTCATTTCCTAGTCATAGATAAAGTTATCGGCTCCACGTAGACAGCCTTTGGGTGTTTAATCATGGGTCTAGCCGCTGAGCCACAAGGTCTTAAGCGTAAATTGTTGTTGTTTGAGTCTTCAGTCTTTTGACTGGTTTGATGCAGCTCTCCATGCCTCCCTGTCCTGAGCTAATCGTTTCATCTCTACATAGCTTCCACACCCTACATCCGAGGCAATCTGTTTAACATATTCTAACCTTGGTCTACCCCTACAGTTCTTGTCCTCGACCCTTCCTTCCATAACTAAGCTTGCTATTCCTGGGTGTCTTAGTATGTGTCCTACCAACCTATCTCTTCTCTTCATTAGCAGTCGCCAGAAACATCTCTCCTCTCCCACTCGCCTTAATACCTCTTCGTTTGTAACCCTATCTACCCATCTGATCTTCATCATTCTCCTGTAACACCACATTTCAAATGCCTCAATTCTCCTCTTTTCTGCTGCACCAATAGTCCAAGTTTCACTTCCATAGAGCGCCACGCTCCAGACAAAGGCTTTCAAAAATGACTTCCTAATACCTAAATCTATATTCGATGTCAACAGATTCCTTTTTTGTAGAAAGGCTTTCCTTGCCTGAGCCAACCTACTTTTTATATCCTCTTTGCTTCGTCCATCACTGGTTATTCTGCTTCCTATGTAACAGAAGTCTCCTACTTCCTTCAGCTTTTCACCTGCCAATTTGATCTCCATAGAGGTTTCTGATTTATTTCGGCTGCATTCCAGTATTTTTGTTTTACATTTATTAATTTTCATCACGAAGTCCTTCCGTAAGACGGAATCCATACCATTCAAAAACGCATTCAAATCCTCAGGCTTGTCGGCCAAGATGACGATGTCATCAGCAAATCTCAGAGTTGAAATTATTTCTCCTTGAATCTTCACTCCCACTTTAAATTTTTCTCCAATTTCCTTCATTGCTTGTTCAATGTAAAGATTGAAAAGTATGGGTGATAAGTTGCAGCCTTGCCTTACACCTTTCTGAATGCCAGCTTCTCTCTCATGTCCTTCAACTCGAATGACTGCTGTCTGGTTTCTGTATAGATTGTATATCACCCTCCTATCCCTGTACTTTATTCCAATAGATTTCAAAATTTCAAACAATTTAGTCCAATCAACGTTATCAAAAGCCTTTTCTAAGTCTACAAATGCCATGAACGTTCTCTTATCTTTCCTTATTCTACCTTCCAAAATCAGCCTAAGACTTAGTACAGCTTCCCTTGTTCCTACATTTCTCCCGAAACCAAACTGGTCTTCACCCAACTCCGTTTCTATCTGGCTTTCAATCCTCTTGTAAATTATTCTAGACAGGATCTT
The DNA here is from genome assembly GCA_946902985.2 of Meconema thalassinum. NCBI lineage: Eukaryota > Metazoa > Arthropoda > Insecta > Orthoptera > Tettigoniidae > Meconema > Meconema thalassinum. Next base: position 184,386,295 of record OX336395.1, read on the forward strand.
TGAAGCATGAGTAATCAAGCTGATTGTACGGTGATCTTCACATCTGTCAGCTCCCACTTTCTTTGGTATAGGGATGATAACATACTTCTTGAAATCAGGGGGTACCTCACCTGCCTCATAAATCCTACACACCAAGTGAATTAACCTGATCAGACCTTCATCTCCTATGCAGCGTAGCAAGTCAATCGGTATATCATCTATGCCTGGTGCTTTGTTCCTGCCTAAGTCCTCTAATGCTCTGTCAAATTCTGATCTCAATATTAAATCTCCTTTTGCATCCTCATCAATTTCCTCCTCCCTTTCCATTACATGATTCTCAATCTCCTTTCCCTCATACAAGCACTCTATGTAAGCTTTCCATCTCTCAACCTTTTCTTCCCTATCTGTTAGAGGCTTTCCATTTGTGTCCCTAATATTACAGCACTTAGTCTTCTTTTCCCCAAAAGTATTCTTAATCCTTCGATAAGCTGTGTCTACTTTTCCTAATGTCAGACACTTTTCTATACCCGCACATTTCTCTTTCAACCATTCTTCTTTTGCTTCCTTGCACTTCTTGTTAACCTCATTTCTCAGACGTCTGTATTCTGCTTTCCCCTCTTCATCTCTTAGATTCTTGTGTCTCCGCCTTTAATCCATCAATTCTAGTATATCCTGAGTGATCCACGGTTTTCTACCTATTCTTTCTTTCCTACCAATGTTTTCTTCTGCGGATTTTGTTATTTCATTCTTCAAAAGTGCCCATTCGTCTGCAATTGAAGTTTGTTTAAGGGTTTTGATTAGTCCTTCCTTTATACTCTTCTTGAATCTTTCGTTTACATCCTTTACTTTCAGTCTGTCTATTGCCCACCTTTTTGGCTTTTGACTTTTCTTCAGTTTCTTCAACTTTAATCTGCATTTCATTACAACCAGATTGTGGTCAGAGTTTATGTCAGCACCAGGATATGTTTTACAATCCAAAATCTGGTTTCGAAACCTCTGCTTGACCATAATGAAGTCGATTTGGTAACGCCCTGTATCTCCTGGTCTCATCCATGTGTATATTCTTCTATTGTGGTTATTGAATAAGGTGTTAGCTATGACCAACTCATGTTCGGTGCAGAATTCTACCAGCCTGCTTCCTCGACCATTCCTTTCACCTAATCCGAAATCTCCTACTATCTTCCCTTCTCTCCCTTTTCCTACCACAGCATTCCAATCTCCCATTACTATAACATTTTCATCACCTTTGATATACCTCAGAATGTCATCTATTTCTTCGTAGACCTTTTCAACATCCTCATCATCAGCTTGACTGGTAGGCATATAGACTTGTACCACTGTGGTGCACGTAGGTTTAGTATTGATTTTTGCTACAATAATCCGTTCACTGTATTGCTCATAATATTCCACCCGCTGTCCAAGTTTCCTACTCAATATGAGACCAACTCCTGCTTGGCCATTGTTTGATTTAGTGCTAATGACCCTATAGTCTCCTGACCAAAAGTCCTGTTCTTCCTGCCAGCGCATTTCACTAATCCCGACCAAATCCAACCTCAACCTATCCATTTCCCTTTCTAAGTTTTCTAACTTTCCACTTCCTAGCAGACTTCTAACATTCCACGCTCCGATCCGTAGAATGTCATAATTCCTCTTTGTCACTTCTGTGATGTTAACCCCCTCTCGAGTAGTCCCCACCCGGAGATCCGAACGGGGGACTAGTTTACCTCCGGATTGAAATTTTACAAGGGAGGAGGCCATCATCACATGTAATTATGCATAGAGAGGTGCATATCCTCGGGAATAGCATTACGGCTGTAGTTTCCCGTTGCTTTCAGCCGTGCAGCAGAACGCAGTGTAGCCATTAGTTGGCTTATATTATCATCAATATCTTAACCGTCTATTAGACTAGTAAAGAATTGATTTATTCTGAAAGGCTGCTTCCCCCCTTTCAGAATAAGTAAAGAGCAATTCTACTACATAATACTAACCTTCTACTAACAATTAAATACCAAAATTATACTAAAGAAAAAAATACTAAAGTTTCACCAACAACAAATACTACCACTAAAACAGTCTGTCACCAAGCCCACTCACATGCACCCTCACCAGACACTCTCACACACCACAGTCTAATAGAACAATGACATATATCTAATAAACAAGTTAACTTCATACTTACAACTAAAACTAACTACATACTTACTGTACTGTAATTTGAATTGACAATATTTACAAAATTTAAAATGATAATCGGGTAGCAAAAATATCTACCCCGTCCCGGATTCGAACCCGAGATCTCTAGGTATGTCGGTAGATACCCACAAAACCTCAAAGCAGACATTATAAAATTAAATTTAGATAATAATGGGTGTATATTCAAGCAATGTCTCAGACACTCTAAAACACAATTAGATCGTATTGAAAAGGAATGAAAAGCAAGAAGGAGGGGGCAGTGAGTAGGATAAGTGAACCATCAACGCCCTCTCAGCCACTCCAGCACGCATGGCATGCGGGACAAGTAATATTATATCTCTCAGTATCGGACTGGCCCTAAGAGGCCTCGACGGGAGCGGGAGAGTAGGGGCCTTATCATTCCCCACTCCCCCAGTGACTTGCTCCGATTTTTACGCTGAAGTGTGGAGGTCCCAAAATCACCCGCGTGCAAGCGATCGCTTCGGCCAATTAATTATAATTAATTGCCTTCTTCCATGGCGTACTGACGCTACTCCGGTAATTCCCCCTCGGCTCATCTACAAAACCTTCCTCCGAAGCGGATGAGGTCTGTGCATAGGTTCGTTTATAGATGCAGGCTTTAATTTAGGCGTGAGAACACTCCTAAATTATCTTTCCTAGAATACATGCATCTGGGTGTAAGTTTCATTTCAATTCATTGCTCCAATTGGCTGTAATCAATTAATTTCTGTGGGCGACTGCCCCCACTCTCTTGCTTCGCGTTGTGAGACTGTAGTTCCCAGAGCCATTAATCTTTGGCCGCTCCTCCAGTGCAGACGAAAATTAGTTCCTTGGCGTCACCTAGGAACGCCCCTTCGCTAACCACGATTTGTCAACTGACAAGCTGGTTCGCTTTCTTGCATTCTGGCTTCTAAAACGTACATAGGCTGGTATATTTCCGCAATAATCCACCTTAAAAGCTATGATATTCCCGTTCTAGCCATGAAATCCTGCTCTTATACTTATATGCAGATATAACTCATTGTTCTTCGGGTTCACTGTGTCTGTTCCCCCTCAGAGATCAATGATTCGATTCTGTGCGGAATCATGGGCCTGGTCTTCTTTGATAAGACCCGAGTTCGATGCCAGTAGGCCGTGTCTAATTGGGCACAATACATATATATACATATATATATACATAAATTATATATGAACTTTTTATCGGACGGTCGTTTTGGGGTCTAGGGGATGTGAAACGTGAAGATATTTCGAAATTTTCCGGAAGTCGAAACATGGTACCGATTGCAATAGTTAGCTTTCTAATGAAATCTACCTAATACAACAATTATTTTCCTATACATCGGCTCATAATATATAGCATGTTTTTCGATAGTGTTTTATTAGTTTTAGAATGCTAATATAATTGTTACTCTATCCATGATTATATCGTAAGTTATGCTTTTATAAGAGTTATGACGTTACAATGATGATGATGATGATGATGATAATTACAAAAATTCTAATTTTTCTAACTATATTTTCAAAATTTAATGTAAAGCCCAATATATTATATTTTATCTATTTACAATTAATATTACATTGTAAGGATATCCATTTTCATTATTTTGTTTCAATCTTTTAATTACAATTGATCTCATAAATATTAGACTAAAGTACATCTATAGTATTTTATTTTATTCTTAATTGATTCCAATCTTAATTGAGCTGAATAAGACCTCAACGTCAGGTGGAAACATGTACAATATATAATAGATATATTTGTGTAAGTAGGCTACTGATTGGTGTATAATTTAACCTTTGAATCGATCCATCAATACGGATATCTACAAACATTTGTGTGTGCTATCAATGGCAAATGTATTTGCTTTCTATAAGTATACCTACGGTGACCATATTTTGACAGCCAAAATCAGGACAGCCTTGTTAGGGGGGGGGGGGATGAGGATTGTTGGAGGATAGAGAGATTATAGTTTGACTCTAACATATAGAGGTTTGCTTTTTAAGTTATGAAAATGAAATGAAATTTACTTTTAAGAAGTTCCACAAAAATCGATCCACCAAAAATCCAATATAGAGGGATAAATGAATACTAAGTTCATTGTAGCAGTTTTTTTTTAATTTATTTATGCAAGTACCTTACAAGTTTTGTGAGATAAATAAAGAAAACATTAGTAAGTTTATTTTTAAGTTTGTTACTTCATATCTTCATCATCATCATCATCATGAACCGGCTCCAGTTTCCCAGGTGCGGTGAATGAGCGCTCTCCATGTAGTTCTCTCCAAGAATGTCTCCCCGTCCACGACCTGCTGCAAATCCAGACCTCTCCCTGCAAGTTCACTTCTAACTTGGTCGATCCATCGCTTCCTTGGTCGACCTCTTGGTCTCTTGTCTTTCAGTTCTTTCTCAAACCACACTCTAGCTATTCTTTGTGTGTCCATTCTTTTGAGATGACCGAACCATTTCAGCCTGGCTTCAACACAGATCTCATTAAGAGATTGTTCTACTTGAACAAGATGGCGTATCTCATCATTTTTTATTTTGTCCCTCCTAGTCTTCTGAATCATAGTTCTTAAAAACTTCATCTCCTCCGCCTGTTGTTTGCTGGTATTTCTCTTGGATTGGGTAGAGGTTGCTAAGCTACGAAGGCTGTTTTTTAAGTAAGGGCCATTTTGTTAAGCCCGTAGTTAATGCGCACGCCGCAACAAGCATGTGCGCTACCTCCCGGCATCCTTTGCGAAAAAGCAGCTGTGTAGCTAACCAGTACGCTGAACTGTGCATCTGTACAATGTTCAAGATTATTGATTCACCCGCCGCGTGTGAGGTACGATCTGTGATACGTTTTTTGAGTGCAAGAAACATGTCGGCTGCAGACATAATCGTCAGCTTTGTGAGGTGTATAGTGATAATGCAATGACGGAAGGTAAAATGCGAAAATGGGTACGCTAGTTCAAAAGTGGCCGTGAAAATGTTCATGACGATCTCAGGTCGACCATCCGTGATCACAGATGACTTGGTGCTGCAATTGACACCTCATTTCGCAGCTGAAACGTCATTTTGGAGGGAAGCGCTTCGCCGACGATGAAGAAGTGAAAACAGCCGTGAATTCTTGGTTGTTAGAACAGGCGGCAAACTTTTATGCAGAGGGATTTCAGAACTTAGTTTTAAGGTATGACAAGTGCCCAAATAAACAAGGCAACTAAGAAGAAAAATAGAGGAAGGTATGTAAAACCTAAAAATAAATGTGGTTTCAAAATAAAATGTTCGGTTAATATAAAAAATAGAACGGCCCTTACTTAAAAAACAGCCCTCGTATATGTAGTAACAGGTACAAAGAAGCTCTTGTAGAGTATCATATTCGGTTTCAAACCCGGCCGAAGGCGTCGGATTTTTTAAGAGCGTTAAAACCCCTCAGTACGCCTTCCTTCGGAGGGGAAGTAAAGCCGGCGGTCCCATGTCATAGATTTATGACATGTTAAAGAACCTTCCACTAATTACACCTGTGTGAAGCTAAATTGGATAGGTTAAGAATGTTAACAACGCTCTTAGGTTTCTACGTTCGTTGCCAAGAACCGACTGCGGTGGCCTCTAGTAGCTAAGTTCTGAACTAGGCCTAGTAGTCGTTTACGGTGGCGTTTGGCGGCAAAAGTAGGAACTATTTGAGAAATTCAAAGTTGCAGTCTGTACTTAAATTAAAAAACAGAATCACACACTAATACAGCCAAGTAGGTAAGAAGGGGGGGGGTTCTGACTCAAATACCGTTATTTATGCAAATTAGGGGGGCGTGGCAAGGTCAATGACCTTGAGGTAGGTCATGATCAATGACCTTGAGGTAGGTCATTGACCCCCAAGGTCGCCGGGACCCGGAAGGTTAACAAACCTTGGAGGGTCCAGGAACCGGTTTGAGGGGGTGTGGGTGGAGGGGGAAGAGTGGGGGTGGTGGCGAGGGGGGGGACGGGGGGGTTGAGGGGGAAGGATGGAAGAGGCTCTGCACGAGACCCTCCTCGACCCAGTCTCTCTGTTGGACTGAGCGCCTTCTCTGTTATTGTCTCGTGCTATATAGCTTTGCTTTGTGCCCGATGAGATCCGAGGGTTGCCGAAGGTTTCCGAATCCTTGGCTGTGAATGAATTGTCAGAGAATTGAACGGTCAACTGGTGTGTGTGTGACGTCACAGCAGATAACGGGATGTGGGGTAGGCCATGAACGGGAGTGTTTTGAATGGAAAACATGAATGGCGGTGGATGGTGGTGGTTGTTGAACCCTGACGTGGTGGGTTGGTTAGGTGTGAATGGGTCTGAGAGACAAACAAGATGGGGTTGAAAGCACTCAATGGTAAACAAACATCGATGCGTGGGTGGATGGTTAATGAACATAGGTGGGTGTGTGAATAAATAAACAGATTTGAACGGTTAACCTGTGTGTGACGTCACATGGGATGTCTAATCCTGAGATTGACAACGGGTTGTATGGTAGGTCATGTCTGGGAATGACCTTACGGTGATTGAGAGGGTGGGGGACAAATGATGAGGTAAACGTGTTTGAATCATGAATGGAGATGGATGGTGGGTGTTGAACTCTGGCTTGCTTAGTAGGTTGAATGTAAAAACAAATAAAACCAGAAGCAAAAAAAGTAAAATTATGTTTTATGTTGTGAACTGTTACTACAACTATTTTGTATTTTATCACCAGCTTCTTCTTCCTCTTCATCTTCCTCTCCATCATCATCTTCTTCTTCTTCTTCCTCACCTCTCCCACGCCCTTCCATCGCTGTCATTAAAGCAGCAAAAAAACACCAAAACTGGATCATTTCCAAAGCTATAAAAAATGTATACAATAAAGAGTACAACAAAATTGTTTTATAACGCTTGTTTATCTAAATAATGTATTTTGAATTGCTGGGAGTGTGTGAGAGCAAGTACAGCTCACCTAAGTCTGCAGCAGCTTCCAGCGGACACCCTTAGGGTGAGCTACAAGTTCTGTTCAATTTTAAGTAGGTCCAAAATTTTGCTACTAGATATTAATGATACCTAGTGGTGAATGTTGGAACTTGAGTATGGGTTTCAGTGCTGGAAGTGTCCAAGAACATGTGTGACTCACTTGAGTATGTTGCTGCTTCCAGCGAACGCCTTTAGGGTGAGCTACAAGTTCCAACTTTTTGCTACTAGATAATAATGGCATCTAGTGGTGAATGTTGGAACTTGTTTTGACAAAATCTAACCTGTCAATTTAGCATCACACAAGTTTAGTCTGTGGACGGATCTTTTACATGTCATAAAGTAAGAACATGGAACCACTGGCTTTACTCCCCCTCCAAAGGAAGGCATACTGAAGGATTTTTAACACACTTAAAAAATCTGACTTCCTACCCAATCCTTTTTTATTAATACATAACACAGGTTATCAGACAAATTCTACGCACACCCAAGTAAATATGGGCTACAAAAGGCGGTAACTACGCTCAGTATTTCTAATCATTTTGAAGAAGAAAAAAAACACCGCTTGCTTCCAGTATTTGACCGGATCAGGAATGGAATGAATTAAGCCCCATCTGGCGGCGAGGATAAGATCTGTGTTGGCTGCCAAAGCCTGTCTCACTTTTTTGAGTCAATGATTAAATGAATGACAGATGAAATGAAATGATAGTGGAGGGTGTTGCCGGAAGAAAATTTTGACAGGGAAAACTGGTGTAGAGTCGAATCCTCATCGTTGTCTTCTTCATCCAGTCCCATAGTTTCCTTGGTCTCTTTGGCAGACATTGCAGCGAATGATATGTTTTGAAAAGGAACAACCTCTTTTTATACTGTGTTTTCTGGTGAAAGGAGGTTAAATTAGGAGTGTTTAAGGTATTTGTGCAGGGTTATACAGTGTTGAGCTAATTCTGGTGAAAGGTAGGTCAGTAACGATTCCTGTATTCATGCAGGGTAATGCCGTGTGGAGGTCATTTTTGTGTGAAAGGAACGGTAATCCAGGGGCGTTTCCTGTATTTGTAGGGGTATAAATAGTGGGGCAGAATTGAAATGAAAGTAGAGTTAACTGCGAGCTTACAGCGTTCACACCAGATTGCAATTGGATCCTTGTCTATCAGGTAATATTCAACATACTTAAGTATATAACTTTAAAGTATATCCTAGTGGATATATTTGACTATGTGCTACTGGGAGACTAACTCAGCCTGATGGTTTACAAAATAAGTGATTGTACTGCACATTACAGTACTTGCAAATGCTGAGATTGTAGGTTTAAATCCACATCAAGATGTTAGAATTTTAATAGTATAATGGCCTATTGACAAAGCTGGTTTAAATGTTAGACAGTATGAATCAGACAAGCAATAATTACTACAAGGATGAAACAAGCAGAATTCATTGCATGTAATAAGATTGGTTTTAACGTGACATACAACATAAACCATTAGCTGCCTGGAATATTATAATGAATGCAGCTCAATGATATAATTACTGTTATTATCCAATTAAATGTTGCAGATTTCACTCCATAGCCCGCGGGATAAATACTGTGCTAGACACAGACACGGAAGAGATGGTGAACTCTTATGTATTGCAGAGGTGAAGGATATATTTATCATTAGCACCTAGACATGCATGCACTTCTGTTCCCGGCTTTGTCTGTGAAGAGTTAGAATATAACAGAATCCTATCCACGGCTTCGCCTGTAATCAGTCAGTAACAGTTGAGAATGCTAACTGCTATGTATTGTTGAGTGAAAGGATACTTAGAACATCAGCTCCAGGTCAAGTACCCTATTTAGTTAAGGACATTTAAATCATCAGCTCCCGAACATGTAGCCCCCATGCACTTGGGTGTATAGAACAGGTAAATCATGTAAGCAACCTGCCCCGGTTTCGCCCGGGAACAGATATAATATACAAACAACCCGACCCGGCTTCGCCCGGGAACAGTTATGTTATAACAGAAACCCGACCCGGCTTCGCCCGGGAACAGTTATATTATACCAGAAGCCTGCACCGGCTTCACTCGAGAACAGTTAAATTATACAAGCAATCTGCCCCGGCTTTGCCCGGGAACAGTTAAATTATACAAGCAATCCGCCCCTGCTTCGCCCGGGAACAGTTATATATTATACTAGAAACCCGCTCCGGCTTCGCCCGGGGGACAGTTAAATTGTACAAGCAATCCACCCCGGCTTCACCCGGGAACAGTTATATATATTATACTAGAAACCCGCTCCGGCTTCGCCCGGGGGACAGTTAAATTATACAAAAAATATCCGCCTCGGCTTCACCCGAGAACAGTTAAATTATACAAGCAATCTGCCCCAGCTTCGCCCGGGAACAGTTATAGATTATACTAGAAATCCGCTCCGGCTTTGCCCGGGAACAGTTATATATTATTCTAGAAACCCGCTCTGGCTTCTCCCGAGAACAGTTAAATTATAGAAGCAATCTGCTCCGGCTTCACCCGAGAACAGTTAAATATTATAGCAGAAACCCGCTCCGGCTTCGCCCGGGGGACTGTTAAATTATACAAGCAATCTGCTCCGGCTTCGCCTGGGAAACAGTTGTATATTATACTAGAAACCTGCTCCGGCTTCGCCCGGGAACAGTTATATATTATACTAGAAACCCGCTCCGGCTTCGCCCGGGAACAGTTATATAATATTCTAGAAACCCGCTCCAGCTTTGCCCGGGAACAGTTAAATTATACAAGCAATCTGCTCCGGCTTCACCCGTGAACAGATATATATTATACTAGAAACCCGCTCCAGCTTCGCCCGTGGGGCAGTTAAATTATACAAGCAATCTGCCCTGGCTTTGTCCGGGAACAGTTATATATTATACTAGAAACCCGCTCCGGCTTCGCCCGGGGGACAGTTAAATTATATAAATAATCTGCCCCGGCTCCGCCCGTGAACAGTTATATATTATACAAAAAACCCGCTTCGGCTTCGTCCGGGAACAGTTAAATTATACAAGCAATCTGCCCGGCTTCACCCGGGAACAGTTATATATTATACTAGAAACCCACTCCGGCTTCACCCGGGGGACAGTTAAATTATACATGCAATCCACCCTGGCTTCGCCCGGGAACAGTTAAATTATACAGGCAATCTGCCATGGCTTCACCCGGGAACAGTTATATATTATACTAGAAACCCGCTCCGGCTTCGCCCGGGAACAGTTAAATTACACAAGAAATCCACACCGGCTTCACCCGGGAACAGTTATATATTATACTAGAAACGCGCTCCGGCTTCGCCCGGGGGACAGTTAAATTATACAAGCAGTTTGCCCCGGCTTCGCCCGGGAACAGTTAAATTATACAAGCAATCTGCCCCGGCTTCGCCCGGGAACAGTTAAATTATACAAGCAATCTGCCCCGGCTTCACCCAAGTACAGTTATATATTATACTAGAAACCCGCTCCGGCTTCGCCCGGGAGACAGTTAAATTATACAAGCAAACTGCCCCGGCTTCGCCCGGGAGACAGTTAAATTATACAAGCAATCCTCCCCGTCTTTGTCCGGGAACAGTAAAATTATACAAGCAGTTTGCCCCGGCTTTGCCCGGGAACAGTTAAATTATACAAGCAATCCGTCCCGGCTTCGCCCGGGGACAGTTACATATTATACTAAAAACCCACCCCCCCTGGCTTCGCCCGGGGAACAGTTAAATTATACAACCAATCTGCCCCTGGCTTCGTCCGTGAACAGTTATATTATTCAAGCAACCTTCTCCGGCTTCACCCGAGAACAGTTATATTATACAAGCACCCCGCCTCGGCTTCACTCGGGAACATTTATATTAGCAACCCGCCCCTGCTTTGCCCGGGAACAGAGAGCAAACCCCATTCCAACCTTAAGACCAGAATTTTTTTTTTTTACAGAACAAATCAGACCTCCACAGTAACAGTTGAGAATGCTAACTGCTATGTATTGCTGAGTGAAAGGACATTTAGATCATCAGCTCCAGGTCATGTACCCTATTTAGTTAAGGACATTTAAATCATCAGCTCCTGACCATGTAGCCCCCATGCACTTGGGTGTATAATTTGTTTGATAACCTGTGTTCTTGTAATGGATTGAGGAGAAGTAGGAAAATGGTGAACGCAAGCTGTTGACAATTAAATTAGTGGCTAGCGATAATGGGTGTGTAGAAGGGTTTTGATAACTTGTGTGTGTGTGTATACATATTTGCTAATGGCTTAGGTATACTAAAACACTATTATAGATATAAAATTCGATTTCAGAATGTTGGCAATAAAATGCGAATTCCATAGGGAAAGATGCTGGACCAGAGACTAAACGACTACAGGATCTGGTGGTAAATGAGTCTTATTTGGTAACTGCTGTTCGTCGAGTCAAGACCAAATTTGGCGAACGTATTGTTTGCGAACTGGAGGACTTCGCAGTACTTCTACCGTCGAGATTCAAGGAACTCAGCGAGGAAGACGTATCTGATCTCAACAAAGGGACCATCTATTTAAAATATTTGGGACTGGAAAATAAAAGATGTCTGGTGGAATTCATAGAAGAAAAAAATAAAATTTAAAATTAGTTTATGTAAAAACGGAATTTGCAGGGAAAATAAACTTTGGTTCACTCTCTCTGCAAACCGTTCAGTTTTTGTAATTGTTAAGTACTAAGGGACATCATGTCGCCACCGGAACAAAGTTGGCAAGATGTGGATAGTTGTTTCCATAACAATATCTGTAGCACTAAAGTCAATAATGATGCAAACATTTTAGATCTCAATGAATATTTAAACACTAGTTACAACATTTTTCAAAACAAAATACAAGACTGTTTAAGAGAACATGTAGCGTTAAAGGTTAACGCTGAATTATTATGTGACTTTGCTATTTTGAAACAAGGTGTGGAAAGCATACAGCCAATCTATTTACACACACACATGACTAAATTATACCGCACTGATAATATACACAGTTGGTATAGTAAAAACATTGTTGATAAACTCACAACACGCTTTGCTGAGTTTCAAGAATTAGAAAGCGGCAAATCGCTGGAAGCTATCAATCATCTTAAAATTAATGTATGCACCTTTGATCCCATAAATAGTGGGTCATCTCATGTTAATTTGCCTAAACAGTTGGAAAACCGTCACGCAGTTATCAATGTGGATAATAATGATGTTTTCTGCTTTATTTGGTCCCTGGCTGCTGGGTTATGTTCTGCAAGTAAAAATGTTCACAGAATGGGCAAATATCACCAGAAATTTATGGAATTAATGATCAGTCTAAATTTAGCAGACATAGAATTCCCAATGGACCTCAACGCCATTTCTCGTTTTGAATCAAAAAATCTGCTTTACTCCATTAATGTATACGGAGTTGAAGGGGACAAAGTTATTGGGCCACTCTATGCGACAAAGGGAAAAAATAAAAGCATTTTAATTTATTGTCCATTGAAGGGGAATTGTGCAACCATTATTGTTATATCAAAGGTCTTTCCAGACTAGTTCGTTCACAAGTTACAAAGAGTAAAAACAGGGTATATATATGTGATCGCTGTTTGCAATATTTAACTAGCAATCAAAAGTTGACAGCCCATACTATTGATTGCATTACACAACCAGCTGTAAAAATTACATTCCCAGAAAAGGATAAAGCCAGTATGAAATTTCAAAATGTGTCTCGTCAAGAACCGCTTCCATTTACAGTATATGCAGATTTTGAATGTTTAACCACACCCATTGACACATGTAACCCGGATCCAGCACACCCGTACACCCAACAAGTACAGCAACATGTGCCATTCAGTTGTGCTCTAAACGTGATTTGCTCATATGACCCTTCGCTTTCTTACTTCAAATCTTATCGCGATGCAAATGCTACTGCTTGGTTTTTAAATGAATTGGACGCCTTGGCAGATCGGGTGTACAATATCCTGGAAAACCCAATTCCGCTTCAAATGTTGGATGCAGACGAGGTGGCTTTTGCAACAGCAACCACTTGCCACATTTGTCAAAAACCAATAGCACCTTGTGACACGCCAGTGAGAGACCATAATCGGTACACTGGCAAATTTACAGGAGCGGCTCATAGTGCATGTAATTTGGCCTATAAAAGAGCACGCTATATTTCTTGTTTCTTACACAACATGTCTCGGTATGACAGTCATCTAATTATTAAGGAATTTGTTAACCTTGAAAACCAAAAGTTTACTTTAATTCCACAAAATCATGAAAATTTTATTTCGTTTACAAAATGGCGAAATGGAATTAGTATACGATTTTTAGATTCGTATAGATTCCTCGCATCATCATTGGATGCGCTTGTCCAAGGGCTTCACCCAAACAATTTGCATTCTGTACGTCAAAATTTTACTGGTGACGAACAATTTGAATTATGCATTCGAAAAGGGGTGTTTCCCTATAAGTATGTAAACAATTGGGCATGTTTGCAGGAAACTGCACTCCCTTCAAAGGATAAATTTTACAATGACTTAACAAAAAGTCATATTTCTGAAGAAGACTATTTACACGCCCAAAAAGTATGGGACGTGTTCAAGATATCAACTTTGGGCGAGTATGCTGATTTATACCTCAAAATTGATACACTACTTTTAACAGACGTGTTTGAACACTTTCGCAAACTGTGTCTTGAAATCTACAATCTAGATCCAGCCCATTACTACACCCTTGCCGGATATAGTTGGGACTGTATGTTGAAGGTGACTGAAATAGAACTGGAACTATTAACAGACATCGACATGTTGCTCTTTTTTGAACGCGGGATACGTGGCGGGCTTGTATCGCTTGTGCAAAAGCAAGCCAAAGCAAATAATCCATATATGGATACATACAAACCAAAGCAACCTACAACATACCTCACCTACCTGGATTGTAACAATTTATACGGATATGCTATGGAAAAACCGCTTCCGTATCAAAATTTTCGATGGCTGACTTCAGATGAAGTTTCAAATTTTAATTTACAGGACGCGTTGAGCAATAACACACGTGGCTATGTCCTAGAAGTTGACATATTATATCCCCGCGAGATACACAATGATCATTCTGATCTACCATTTTGTGTTGAAAACCTACAAACTCCCAGTTCACGTTCCAACAATTAAATGTTGTTGGCAACGTTAAATCCGAAAAATTGCTACGTCATACACATCGAAAATTTAATGCAATGTTTGAAACACGGTTTGAAACTACAAACCATTCACCGCATTATTTGTTTTGACCAGAAACCATGGTTACAACCGTACATGCAATTAAATACTCATTATCGGCAGCACGCCAAGACTACATTCGAGTCAAATTTTTATAAATTAATGAACAATGCATGCTACGGTAAATCTATGGAAAATATTAGAAAGCATAGAACTATTCATTTGGTAAACCACTGGGATGGTCGATATGGCGCACGAAAATATATTGCTATGCCCAATTTCCATTCAGTACGAGTTATTGAAACTGATTTAGTAACCATTGAATTGTCAAAGACAGAAATCATGTATAACAAACCAATTTACTTAGGAATGGTAATACTTGACTATTCAAAATTTGTAATGTATCAATTTCATTATGAGTTTGCCAAACAAAAGTTTGGAGATGTAAAATTACTGTATATGGATACAGACAGTCTTATTTATCAAACCAATAAGACGGATATTTACTCTGTGATGAGAGAACATCCAAGTTACTTTGATACCTCAAACTATAAGGTTAACAATATGTTTGGCATAATTCCCAAGAATAAAAAACATACGCATTTTCAACACAAAAGAATAAAGTTCAATGCAAAGCGAAGGGTGTTCTTCGTAGCGTCACACAATTCCTCAATGTTGAGGAATATCGATGTGTACTCTACACAAACACCTCTCGCTTGTACCAGCAAACACGCATTCTTTCAAAGAACCATAATATATTTACAGTAAATCAAAATAAAACATCGCTGTCAACATATGACAATAAACGGCTGTGGGATGGTGTAAATAGCTTGCCTTTTGGACATTTCCACACCTAGTAAATAAGAACGCACTTTCATTTTTCAATTCTTTTTTTTATTACAATTGTATGTTTTTACAAGAAGAAACCAAAACATCCTTTGTGAATGCTGTAATCTGGTGGACTGACTCTCAAATAAATACTTAACAATATTTGATTCATGGTTATTTCTTTGTCCTTTTCCTCGCTAATCCACAACCACCACCAATCATTAGCTTTGACTTCGTAGCTCCTGTCACGATCAAGGCTGCAATATTTTCACCAATGGAAGCAGTAGATGATGTCACGCGCTGCACAGCCTTTCTTAGAAGAATGCGGTCTGCAACTCGACGGACTTCTGCATTCTTGTCGCTGTAAGCAATGTCATGATCTCTACACGCAGCATCCAATTTGTTGATTCCAGAATTCCCTTGTGCTAGACGTTGGTTTAGTTTAGTCTCAGGTCCACAAAATTGATAGCCGGGAATATGCAGTTCAATGGGAAGTACATCAATGGCCTTGTTAACTAGACCATGACCAGCAAAGATCTGATATATCTTTTTCAATCGTTGTCTTACTTTTTGGTGCTGGCGATACTGCCGCTGCTGTCTCTTCTTCCTCTTCTTCATCGCAACCATGGAATGATGAAGCAAAGACTTTACAGGACGGTATATTTGTATGCCCGTGGTACAATTTGATGAGCTGACACGTTCCACACTGTCTAATGGATGGCATTTTAGTAATAGACACTTGCTGGTGATGACTAAAGTCAGTGCATGGTTGTAGTTCACGCAGACCAGGATCTCTGCCCCATTCACTAGGTACACTGTGCCAAATATTTTTCACCGCGTTTGAAGCAACATAAAAAGGAACGCCTTGGGGAAAGCGTTCAATTCCTCATCTGTGAAACTGTCAGCTTTTTTTTTTTACAGGCAAAAAACTTGACAATAGCTCGCTCTGTGGGGTTGGAGTGCAAACCTTCAATTGCAGCCATATTACTACACGTCCACACTGATCACTGGTATGTCTCACACTGAAGCTGACGTTACAACGCTTTGCACTCAACATGCAAGTTTTGACATGCTCTGCGAGCTAGCCAATCAAAAAGCTTCCAAACATTTTGAAGTGTTTTATTTTGTAGAGGTTCATCAGGCACAGACAGGTTGTACAGTGCAGGACATCCCAGATCATGAAGGTCAACGAGTTGACATGTTGAATTAACATACTGACGCAACCATTCCTTTTTTCACTTCCCTTTACAAAGACAAGGTCAGCACCAAACAAGTGAGCTTTCAGAACAAGTGATAGATGATGGTAAGGAATGTCGCCTTCTTTCCAGACTAGTCCCAAATTGCGTTGCAACCACTCTGTTTGTCTTCTGTCCTCGTCTGACTGCAAATGCAATGGAAACGGTGGTTGAAAGACAAAACTGGTTACTCTTGGTGCCCACATAGTTGTGCAGTCAATAATTCCTACTTCTTTAAATACAAACTTGTTTCCGTTCACCTTGAAACCCTGCACGTCGACAATCAATGTTTTTGGCATGGCGACGGATATCACACCTTCCACTACCGCTGTTTCTTAACAATTAACTGATTGGATAGGAGCGGGAAAATAATATACACACAAAGAATCAATTACACAATTTTATTCATAAAGTTATCAGTACATCGCTTACAATTTTTTATCATAGGATTTGGACCATCCCAATCACAGTGAGAATCTCCTCGATGCATAAAGTGTCTACGACAGGGAAGGCAGGCTGCAACATCCGCCGACATACGGAGATGTAATGGTAACTTATCCCAATTAAGGTCAATGTCGTGTGCACCGT
This sequence comes from Meconema thalassinum, assembly GCA_946902985.2. NCBI lineage: Eukaryota > Metazoa > Arthropoda > Insecta > Orthoptera > Tettigoniidae > Meconema > Meconema thalassinum. Next base: position 184,403,237 of record OX336395.1, read on the forward strand.
ACGCGGTCAGAAATCCAGCTGGTAAATAGGCAATCAGATGCTGTGGCATTTCACGAAGAAATTGTGCTTAATGATAGGCGCGTAATGCTAAACTCACCAGGGTGCGATATATCTCAAATGCTGCATCAGCGTCTCGACTTGTTGAGCAACGATCGCATTTGCAGTCCGTGCAATCTACCCGCTCTCCAACATGGCAAGCTGAAGCTTTGGCAACGCCATCGTCCACATTATTTGTTTGATTGGTGATGGGCTTGTTGTTGTACCCCCTGTCATGAATACCAAACGTAGACATGAATCCATCTGGTAAATAGTGAACCAGATGCGGCGGCATTCTAAGCACAGTATGATTCTTGTGATAGGCAGTTATAGCTTCACTCACTAGGGCGCGATAAATGGTAAACCTTGAATCTTCATCTGAACCTGGTGAATCACTTTCACATTTGCAGACCCACCTCGCAGAGGGGGTTGTGACTTCATCGTAGCTTTCCATGACTGTGAAGCGCAATACAGGAAGACATGCTATTTATACTCTGGTCACCATATTGGACAGCGGTTGATAAAACACTTGCGCCTCGTGAACAATAAGGCAATAGGCTGTTGTTTTATCTGGAATAACTGTAGATGTTTCAAATTCTAGTCTGATATCAATAGTTGTTTCCTTCATCGACTCCTCCAAATACGAACAGTCCATCACCACCAGAGGCACCTTGGACTTGAAGTCTTGTGGTGATAATAGCGGACATGCCTCTTTCTGATAATAGGATGACAAAGTTTACAAACATGTCATAGAGCTTACCATATTTGTTCTTGTTAAAGTTTAAATCCATTCCCTCATAGGGAAAGGTAACTCCGTTCAAAAAGAGTCGTATATTTCGTAATTGGATGTGGTCAAATGTTGATGCATCTTTATTCTGTTGATATTTGCGATCTGTTTGAAATCCAACCAGGACGTAGAGTGGCCGCTCTGTATACCGTGAGGTTTTTATAGACCAAGTATGTGTATCGGAGAGTGGTAATACCGGGTATTCATGCAGCTCCCAGCTTCTAAATTGAATGGGTAAAGCTGTATCCTTCTCCACAATGTTGAGCAGACTCAATTTTTTCTGATCTGATAGAGTAACGTGCGATACTTTCCATAGAATTCGTTGCAGTAGAATTTTTGTATCTATTGGCGCTGTATCAGCTCCCTTTAGCGCATTATAATCACTCCTGTCTCGTACAAGAATCAGATCCTGTCTTGCGTTCACAACAATGCGCTTATGATCCTCTGCAAAGCCTAGTATTAATTTTAGAGGTAAATGTCCAGTAAATGTACCATCATCGTTAATCATCCAGTCGTTGGTTGAGTTGGGACACCAACCAGCCATACAAAAAGCTTTACTCTCTTCGCTTCCATACGAGGGATAAAGTTTCATGACACTTGTTATGCCAACATTTCGAGTAGTATCCACTTCAATACCGTTGATCACGTAGCGAACCTCAGAAAACAAAAAGGCCAAAGCATTGTTGGCCAACTTTGACGTTGTTGGAATGGTACCATCCAATTTGCTGAGTTGCCCTTCAATCTGGATGTAACTTTCATCTGGAAGCGTGTAGATATCTTGTTGGTTAATAGTAATGCGAATCTCATCATTATTATTTAGTCCCTGAGTATACGGTTGGTAGGAATGGTGTTCAATTCTTACAATACCCTCCTGTACTTCGACAGGGTTTGTCACGTCTAGAATCGAATTCACTGCGTAAGGTGTAACCAAGTTGTTGTAGGATCTGCTTGTTGACACGTGTTAACCTGTACACGTGTTGAGCACAACTAACACCTGCTCTTGACAGCGTTGCTGCTTTATACACTTGTTTCATGCTGGCTTCAGATACAGTTTGTAGGTCACAGGTGTATGAGGGTCTAACCGGATGAGACGTTGGTTTCTATTCACCAGTCTTAAGGTAATATTCCTGATGTTGGTCACACTCACAGGATGATAGAGCACCACCGACGGGTTTTCGCGGATGATATAACCACCAGGTGAAGTAACAATAAAATCATAAAGCGAATGCGAGGGATCTTGATTGGTGTAGACGTCTGTAATAATATTACACGTGACAGATATGTGATGATCTTCAATTATTTTCACCGGTTGGTCAGACTTGTGTATCACGTTTGGTACTAACACTTGTGATGAATAGCCTAACAATGACCCAATCGAATCTGGTTGAGATTTAAAATCAATCCTAAAAGAAGAAAGAATACTGCAGCGATGTGTCACGTTGTTGGCTATGAGTTCAAACTTGCGTGTCCCGTCAAGAAATGCTTTTAGACTAAATTCCTTGGTGAGAGTTGTGTAGATGTGATCGTGAATATCATCTACGGTGTAGCTGCCAGACGGTAGAGTTAACTCATAGTCATCGTAGTAGAACTTATCATTGACATCTTCAATTATGTTGCAGATTCTATTATAGCCTTCAAACGAAACAAGTCCCAGCACGTAGGGTCGTCGTCCCAGTTCAATAGGAGGATAAAAGTCAATAGTTACTTCCACACTTTGTCCGTGCACTGTAAACGTTCTACTTTCTGTTGTCATAATGACCACGTCACCCGCCGTGCTCGGTCTTATATAGAAAAGTCAAACATAGACGACCGCACTGTTGCGTGTTAAAATTTTGCACTCGTTTCACATTATAGTGTATTGTTGCACTGCTTCCAAAATAGCGAACAAGCTCTGTCGGAGGAGGAAGATTTCCAAAACTGTCAAAGTACCACACGGTTCGCCCATGCTTTATGTAGGCCACATAATGCGTTCCCGGTCCATGAATGTCATCCAAATTAACAGCTGCACTTTCATGGCTCCGTGGTCGTGACGGTAGTTGATTGCGCATAAACACACCTCGAAAGTGGGAGGTCTTTAGCTGTTTTGCATATCTTATAACTTCCTCATGCGTCATGGCTCGTCGTGGCAGTGCATCGATTAGCCGTTTTTTGGCGACATGTAAATACCAAGTCCTTTCTTGTAGGGGGCTAGCTTCATGTTCACACCTTTACCGCGCAGTGCTATGGCCTCCATAGTTTTATTATGCCTTTCACTTTCCTTCAACTGTTGCTTCGCCTCCTCAAGAGCTTTCACCGTTCGTGCTACCGCACTTGCTCCTCCAAGAACTGAACCCAGGGCTGCTAGTCCAGCAAACAGTGCATGTAAAAATCCACCACGTTTCGGCACAGGAATAACTCGAGCACGTTTTCTAAAACGTAGTTTACTTTTGGGATTCGCATGCAATCGTGCTGCTCGGAGTGCTTCCTTAATAGCCAACTCACTATTTGTTTCTCCGCGCGAAGCTTGACGTGCCGCATGAAGAATAGCTTTAAAGCCTCCCTTTCTTGACAACTTCTTCCTCTTCTCCACCACATATCTCTGTTTCACCATCGCGAGCAAAGAACAAGACAACCTCACACCGCAAAGTATAGAACACAACTAACGCTCCTCAAGAAGGGAACCTGTAATTATTTATTCAATGGTGGCTGTATATTCAAGTTCTATATACAGAGGAAAATCGTTCATCGTTTTCCCCGCCTCTTTTTCTTCAGACGAGAGTTTCAAGTGAAAGAATAATTTGTCCCCGGCTTTCACCGGTTGATCAATAAGTGGTTGAACACTACCGTTTAATCGTACCTCTAAATGTTTCAAATCTGGTGCATACTCAATTACACGAATGGCACCATCATACATTAAACGGTAGTTGTCATACCCCGAACGTAGTATGTAGGCGAGGTTATTGGGATCTTTTACCGGTTGTTGGTTTACAATGTGAAGCAGAAATATAGAGGGTATTGATTTAATAAAAAGCGATAACCGTTGTTTCAAAAATCGTTTGGTCGCCACGTCGTGAGGTTGCACAGGATCAGCAACTTCGGCTATTCGTCTTCGCTTCATCTGTAGAGCGTTCTCCTTAATTTCCCACACCTTTTCCATTTCAGAGTTTAAAAACCGTTTTGTACAAACATCTTGATCATCTTCAGGATCGACCACATGCACAAGGCGTGCATTATTTGCTGTATAGCCCTTTCCAGTTAGGGTGGGCACAATACTGAGCACCTGTTTCACCTTGTTATCTACATAGTCCTTTCTAGCAGCGTCCGTGTTGTTTGTTGGAAGAGCCAGCTGAGTGATTCGACGTTGGTGTACGTCATAGTCCTTTGCTTCTGTTAACACCACAGCATTGGTTAACACATAGGCTTTGGTGCACACATCTTGATCGTTCACAGGATCTACAACGCCTGTAATACGTTTATTCTGAGCCTCATAATCTCCTTTGATACGTCGTAAGCGGAAATAATCTACATACTTTTTTGAACATGCGTCCGAGGGTAATACAGGTTCTGTTATATTGGTCAATCGCTTTCCATTAAAGTTGTAGTTGCCATCTGTTGTGCGTGGCAATACATTAGAATCAACATATCGTTTAGTAGCCGGATCTGTATCATGTTTTGGATCGTTTGTCATAGCAAATCGTTCATTTGTTTTAAGAGTTCTTCCAAAGGCGTCCATGGTTACACTGGAACTGAAACACCCGCTTGCCTCATGTATATAGAGACCAGCTCTTCCCCTTTCACATTTAATTGATATGCAGATTATTAAGCAACAACATTCACTTCCGGTGGGAGACTTGGTTTCACACCTCTTCTCAACATCGTCCAAACAACGTCATGGATCACTCTTTCCATCCTCCATTCGCTGTCTCATCGCCGGCCCGTCGGGATGTGGAAAAGCAATCTTCTGCTTACCCTCATCACCTCCTTAAACGGAGTGTGCTTTCAAAATATCTATATTTTTGCCAAATCGCTGTATCAACCGCTGTATGTGTTCTTGGAACAGGTCATGTCAGGTCTGCGCAACATGGGCTACTTCACATTCGCAGCTCACGAAGATGTCATTTCTCCAGACAATGTTCGCCCCCATTCGCTTATGATTTTTGACGATGTGGCCACAGAACGACAGGGCATTATTCAGGCTTACTTTAGCATGGGACGTCATAAATATATTGATTGTTTTTATCTCGCTCAAACTTATTCGCGAATACCAAAACAGTTAATTCGTGACAATGCCAACGTGATTGTTCTCTTCCGACAGGATGAGCGCAACATGCATCACGTCTACGATGATCACGTGAACCCAGACATGACCTTTCAAGCCTTTACACAGTTGTGTGCCATGTGTTGGAACGCTCATCACCACAGTTGTCTTGTTATTGATAAGCAGAGCAACATCAACAATGGGCGCTACCGCATGGGATTTGATCATTTCATACGTATTTAAGTAGCTGCATTGCTTTTCTGAACATCATTTGTTCAGATGTCATGGCGACAACAGGGAGTCAATTAAAAAAGCACATAATCCGTGCACGAAATAGCATTCGACAAAAGTTTCGCTATCTAAAACGTGCACATGCCGACAGTGAACTGTTTGTCGAAAAACATTTGAAGTCACCTCTGGACGCTGTGTTGAATGGAACATCAAAGCCTAGTACACGCTCAAAAGAAACACAAACAATTGAAGAGGAGGAGGAAGAGGAAGAAAATGATGAAGAACCTGACGATGTTTTTTCTCCATTGCTTCCGTCTTCTGGCTCCAAAGAATCGCCGCTGCCCCAGTTTTTGAAAACATCAATAATTGCTGAAACACCCACTAGACCCAAAGAAAAGCAGCCTACTCTTAAAGAAATATTGAATACGCCCGAACAATATGTGCGGTTAAAATCCATTTTACTACAAAATTATGGTGCGTTGGTTACCCCCTTCCTTGAAGATCTTTTTACTAAGAAAACTGATACTACCTATGGTGTTCGCTATAAAAACAATAGATTTCGAATTGGCGATTCACCAATCAAGATAAGGGACAATGTTTTGATTGTTAAAACAGTTCGTTACAAATTGACGCCAGGTGTTTTAGAACTTTTATTTTCACGTACACCTTCTACCGAGGACTATGATAAAGAAGATCTTGAAAAGTATAAAGACATCTTGATGGCTACAAATGGTTTTAGACGTAATTATAAACGTTCTGAAGCAATAAATGCTAATAAGGGCTTCAAATATAAAACCATCATATCAAAATTGTTTCCCACCTATGCAAGTGTTCGCCGTGCAAATTCAGCGTCCGGTATCACGTTTAATACTTTGAAACCATTCATCGATTTCGCCTATTGGAACAATCCAAATAAGTTGGTTAAACGTCTGCAACTGTTGCGTGCATCAGAACAGGCCGGTCATACCGGACACGAGGCGGAAGTTTTAGAAATAGAAGAGGAGCTTCGTCATACTGGCATTATTGTCTAATGAGTCAACGTGTTCATACACCCTCGCCTGTTAAGGCTGCCATTGCTCGCGAGTTGCATAGACCAGCTCGTCGTCTCTACCATCGTCGTCATGTCATCACACGGGGCGTTGACGATCTTTGGCAAGCTGATCTGGTTGAAATGATTCCCTATGCCAAAGCTAACAACGGGGTCAACTATCTGCTCACCGTCATCGACGTTTATTCCAAAATGGCCTTTGTTGAACCTGTTCGGAATAAATCTGCACAACTGGTCACCGTTGCATTCAAGACCATCGTTCAGCGGTCAAGACGACAACCTCGTTTGCTTCAAACAGATCAAGGCAAAGAATTTTTCAACAAGACTTTTTCCGCTTATCTCAAATCACTTGACATCCATCACTATTCCACTTTTAGCAATCTAAAGGCAAGTGTTGTAGAACGTTTCAACCGCACACTCAAAACGCGCATGTGGGAACAATTTACAGCAAGAGGATCCTACCGCTGGCTTGAACTTGTAGGCGACCTGGTGACACGTTACAACAACACTAAACATAGAACCATCAGAATGAAACCACGCCTTGTAACCAAGAACATTGCGCAATTGGATCGCATTCATCACAAAATCAAAACATTAGATCCGCGACGTCATCGATTACGTATTGGTGATTATGTGCGCATCAGTAAACATAAAACAATCTTCGCCAAAGGATACACACCAAACTGGAGCACAGAAATATTTCGTATTCGCAAGGTAAAACTTTCTAATCCAGTTGTTTATTTACTTGATGACCTCAACAAGCAGCCAATCCAAGGAGGATTCTACATGGAGGAACTGCAAAGGACGCAATATCCCAAGCATTATCTTAATCAAAAAATTGTACAAAAACGTGGCAATAAACTTTTTGTTAAGTGGCTAGGTTTTAATGCCACATATAATTCATGGATTAATAAATCAGATCTGGTGTACACCTTCTTGTTTTTATTTCATGTCGAGCTGGCCGACCCAACATGCCATGCGTTTTGTATCCTCCCCCACCCTACCATTTACAGGAAATACTACTTCAGATTCATTGATGTTTGTTTACCATTGAGCAATTCAACAACCAGTTCATTCCCCCTCTCTCTCAATCCCATTCACTACTCCAGATACCATTGATGTTTGTTTACCATTGAGCGCTTTCAACCCCATCTTGTTTGTCTCTCAGACCCATTCACACCTAACCAACCTACCACGTCAGGGTTCAACAACCACCACCATCCACCGCCATTCATGTTTTCCATTCAAAACACTCCCGTTCATGACCTACCCCACATCCCGTAATCTGCTGTGACGTCACACACACACCAGTTGACCGTTCAATTCTCTGACAATTCATTCACAACCAAGGATTCGGAAACCTTCGGCAACACTCGGATCTCATCGGGCACAAAGCAAAGCTATATAGCACGAGACAATGACAGAGAAGGCGCTCAGTCCAACAGAGAGACTGGGTCGAGGAGGGTCTCGTGCAGAGCCTCTTCCATCCTTCCCCCTCATCCCCCCCTCGCCACCACCCCCACTCCTCCCCCTCCACCCACACCCCCTCAAACCGGTTCCTGGACCCTCCAAGGTTTGTTTACCTTCCGGGTCCCGGCGACCTTGGAGGTCAATGACCTACCTCAAGGTCATTGATCATGACCTACCTCAAGGTCATTGACCTTGCCACGCCCCCCCTAATTTGCATAAATAACGGTATTTGAGTCAGAACCCCCCCTGTTTACCTACTCAGCCAACACAATTAACACCGGTTATCAGACAGATTCTACCCACACCCAAAGTACACGGGGCTACATGACCGCGTTGTCGCAGCCCCTAAACTGAGGAACCAACCAACCAAGAGTATTATATCTACATTTATATATTATGATTACAATAACACAATAAATTCTTACAGAGTCTTTACAAGCGTCTAGTTACGAATTAGGACAGGGTCGTGGATATTTCAAAACAAAACGCATTTTTCTTTTAATTGCGCATATTTTACAGAGATTTTTTTTTCAAACTTAAAAATCGGGACACTTTTATTATAGAATGCAAATACATTTGCCATTGGAAACAAATGTTTTAAATATCCGTATTGATGTTAGAATTAAACGTTTAAATTATACGCCAAATCAATACATAAACAAATATATATTTTATATATTAGTACATGTTTCGACCCACAGTGGGGTCATCCTCAGCCTAGAAAGAAAATCAATTAAGAATTGGAAAACTAAAATGGCATATGCGCCTTAAATCTAAATTAAAATGAAAATTAAAGGTAATAATTGATAAAATATAGTAATAAAAATGGATATCCTTTCAAAGTAGTATTAATTAAATAAATATAAGATCGGTCTTTTAACAATAATTTTAAAAAAGTAGTTAGAAATAAGAACTATTAGACGGTGAGTGTAAGAATGTTAAGCTTTAAATTTTTTATCAAAATATACACAAAATAATTTAGAAAATCAATAAAATAATTCAGCTCGGCCCTTGAGTTAAATAACTTGAATCCTCTTCAATACGGAGACTATTAACGATTTTTAAAAGGTGCCAACCAGTATTATGATGACATGAAATAACCTAACAGATAGGAAAATAAACATGTCAGAAAAATGTATATAAATAAACGAAACATAATTAGCCAGCATATGAAACTGATAAAAATCTACTTTAAAGGATTTATTATCACCTACCTCGTTGTATGGGATGTAGAAATTGGGAAATTCGTACAAGAATTTGAGTTGAAATGCCCAATATGGATATGTGGCAATTCAAATAAATGTCCAAAACGTTGAGAAGAGAAACCGGGATTCTTGAGATGGAATTGCGGTATCAGAAGTTCCACTTTAAATTATCCAAACAGTGTTAGGTTATGTATATGCTGATTTAATGCAACCGTCTATGGAGAAAGAAATGAATACGTATAGTAATCTGTCTTGATTTAAAGGAGGTATTAAATGTATTGGTTATACTATTAAGTATTAAGAATTTTCAACACGGTAAGATTACTTAATAGTATAACCAATACATTTAGCCAGTATTAAGTATTAAGAATTTTCAACACGGTAAGATTACTTAATAGTATAACCAATACATTTAATACCTCCTTTAAATCAAGACAGATTACTATACGTATTCATTTCTTTCTCCATAGACGGTTGCATTAAATCAGCATATACATAACCTAACACTGTTTGGATAATTTAAAGTGGAACTTCTGATACCGCAATTCCATCTCAAGAATCCCGGTTTCTCTTCTCAACGTTTTGGACATTTATTTGAATTGCCACATATCCATATTGGGCATTTCAACTCAAATTCTTGTACGAATTTCCCAATTTCTACATCCCATACAACGAGGTAGGTGATAATAAATCCTTTAAAGTAGATTTTTATCAGTTTCATATGCTGGCTAATTATGTTTCGTTTATTTATATACATTTTTCTGACATGTTTATTTTCCTATCTGTTAGGTTATTTCATGTCATCATAATACTGGTTGGCACCTTTTAAAAATCGTTAATAGTCTCCGTATTGAAGAGGATTCAAGTTATTTAACTCAAGGGCCGAGCTGAATTATTTTATTGATTTTCTAAATTATTTTGTGTGTATTTTGATAAAAAATTTAAAGCTTAACATTCTTACACTCACCGTCTAATAGTTCTTATTTCTAACTACTTTTTTAAAATTATTGTTAAAAGACCAAACTTATATTTATTTAATTAATACTACTTTGTAAGGATATCCATTTTTATTACTATATTTTATCAATTATTACCTTTAATTTTCATTTTAATTTAGATTTAAGGCGCATATGCCATTTTAGTTTTCCAATTCTTAATTGATTTTCTTTCTAGGCTGAGGATGACCCCACTGTGGGTCGAAACATGTACTAATATATAAAATATATATTTGTTTATGTATTGATTTGGCGTATAATTTAAACGTTTAACACTTTTATTAGGGTAATATTTGGGATGCCGGCACATATTCCTTTAAATCAGGACTGTCCCGATTTTTTCGGGACGTATGATCACAGTAACTATACCCAAATCTGATTATAATAGCGTCGTTACCTCGCATCATTTTTTAACCAGGAATTGTTTTACACTACTCACCTAAAGGCTGCAGCAACATGAAGCCGAACATCATGCAAATGGCGTGAACGTTCATCAAATATATGTTTTCTTTCCAAAGCCATTGCGCAACCATGATGCAGGCAGATATGACCAGTAAGGTGGAGAGAATCAGCCCGCATAACGTTAGGATAAGAACCAGTCCGTAATCCAGGAAACACACGGCTCGTTTAAACTTCACAGAGCAGGGTTCACAATACCTGGAACATGACATTGAAACACTCAGAAGTTGCTAGAATGGAGAGCGCATACGAATACCACTGAGAGTTGATTTGTGTTCTGCGCAGAGTGGGCGAAGTCATTCACAGCGATGTTGCCAAAATGCGTTAAAAGTCCCTCAGTATGCTTTCCTTCGGAGGGAAAGTAAAACCGGCGGTCCCATGTCATAGATTTATGGCATGTTAAAGAACCTCCCACTAATTACAGCTGTGTGAAGCCAAAATTTGTAGGTTAGAATTGATAACGCCGGCTTTACTTCCCCTCCGAAGGAAGGCATACTGAGGGATTTTAACGCTCTTAAAAAATCCGACGACTTCGACCGGGTTTGAACCCGCGATCTTGGGCATAGAAGGTCAGCATGCTACCAACTACGACATCGAAGCCGCCAAAAATCACACCTACAATGGCCGACACAACTGAAATTTCACTATATAAGTCGTATTAGAAAAAAATACGAGCCTTACAGTAGGCGCATATGATGTGTAACATCTGACATAGAAGAAACCTCACGTGAAATTGTTGATACACCGGTATTTTATACTATTACTAGCAGTAGTACCCGGCTTCGCCCGGTGGAATGATGATAATGTTTTAAGGTCTCGTTAGAAATATAATGGACTTAAAATCTAAGTCATTTGCCCCCAAAGACAATGAGGGAGTAATATCTAGGTCATTTGCCCTTTTGATAAGGATGATAATAAAAACTACTGTTGAATTGACACGTCAAACTTACAAACTACCGTAAGAGAAATACATATTTCAAAATTCACAGGCGAGGAAGACTTATTGTGTGTGGTGATTAATGGTGTAATGGGCGTAACATCTACTGTAGGTCATTTGCTCTTATGATGAGGATGATAAGGGAAACTACTACCGGTATTGAATTGACACTTCAACGTATAATGTACACAATGTACTGTAATAAAAATAACTATATGGCGGCTTCGGTGGCGTATTTGGTAGCATGCTGAGCTTCTATGCCCAAGATAGCGGGTTCAAACCCGGCCGAAGCCGTCGGATATTTTAAGAGCGTTAAAAATCCGTCAGTATGCCTTTCTTCGGAGGGGAAGTAAAGCCGGCGGTCCCAAGTCAGATTTATGGCATGTTAAAGAACCTTCCACTAATTACACCTGTGTGAAGCTAAATTGGATAGGTAAACAACGCGCATAGATGTCTACGTCCATTGCCAAGAGCCGACTGCAGTGGCGTCTAGTAGCTAAGTTCCGAACTTGGCCTAGTAGTCGTTGACGGTGGCGCTTGGCGGCAAAAGTACGAACTATTTGAAGAATTCTAAGTTGCAGTTTGTACTTAAATTAAAAAACAGATAACACACACTAATACAGTCATCACAATTAACACCGGTTATCAGACAGATTCTACACACACCCAAAGTACACGGGGCTATATGACCGCGTTGTCGCAGCCCCTAAACTTAAGAACCAACCAACCAAAAATAAATATTTTAAAAATCACAGTCGAGAAAGACTTTATGCGGCGGTGATTATTGGTATGATGCTCGTAACATCTAGGTCATTTGCACTTATGATGATAATAATAAGGTAATGAAAAAATGACTACTAAACGAACATGGTGCTATTTTAAAACTGATATAGGTAATTCAGGTGTCTAGCTTCGATGTCTTCCAAAGTCTCAACCTTATTTTCTGGCTTAGGCCTGTACTGGATGCGTCTAGTGAAAGAGCGTACTGCTCGGCAAAGACAAAGAATATAGGTCCAAGTTGCACGAACCTGTGATGATCGCAAATGATGACGAAATATGATGACACACGTTCGGGGTTCCCCGTCCTATACAGATTGACCGGGAATCACTCACTGTTTCGCAACGGCCCTGTGCTGGCATCAGCATAGACAGCAGGAGATAACACGGCGGGCTCCGGAAAGTACACTCAAGTCACCTCGCGATGAATCAGCAAGCTATTCTCACAACTGACCCCCCCCCCCCCTCAGGGTCTCACAACTTGTGGGACGTGGGTTGGCGAGCACGGAACCCCAGCTGAGTCTGGCATCGCTTCTACTTCCTGGTGCCGGGCTCATTTCAGTTCTCTTTCCTGTCGGCCTCCCTTGGTCAACTCTTGTTGTCTTCCGACCCCGACTGTATTAGGGTATCCGAGGGCTAGGGAGTCTTTCAATTTCCCGCCTTAATTGGCTTTGTCTCATCTTTCCTGATACCCTCATTCTTCGAGGGGTCTGTCTTCTTTTCCTTTTCATAATATCTCCTGTCTTCTGCTCAAGGCCCTCAAAGAGGCAGGGTGTGTGTAGACCCACCACTTCTGGTACACCCTCAAGGGCTCATGACTGGTGAGTTAGGAAGCTGGCAACCCCGAGGAATTCCTGAGCTACATGCAGGGAATGGAGTGGTAGGCCTATGTCAGAAATTTCAAGTGGACAGTGTTACGCATCGGGTTCCAAAGGGTAAGTAAGTATACACACTTTGTTTTCGATCGGTGAACGATGTAGATTTGTGCCAAAGTGCCTAAATGCAGGGAATGGGGTGGTCTGTCCGAAATTTTAAGTGGACAGTGTTACTCGCAGGGTTCCAAAGGGTAAGTATACAAAGTTTGGTTCAGATCGGTGAAACGGTGTAGATTTGTGCCAAAGGGCCTAAATGCAGGGGATGGAGTAGCCTCTCCGCAATTTCAAGCAGACAGTGTTAGTCGCAGTGTTCCAAAGGGTAAATATACAAATTTTGGTTGAGATCGGTGGAACGGTGTAGATTTGGGCCAAAGGGCCTAAATGCAGGGAATGGCGTGGTCTGTCCGAAATTTCAAGCAGACAGTGTTACTCGCAGGGCACCAAAGGGTAAGAATACGAATTTTGGTTCTGATCGGTGAAACGATGTAGATTTGGACCAAAGGGCCTAAATGCAGGGAAATTTTAAATGGTCAGTGTTACTCGCAGGGTTCCAAAGGGTAAATATACAAATTTTGGTTGAGATCGGTGAAACGGTGTGGATTTGGACCAAAGGGCCTAAATGCAGGGAATGGGATGGTCTGTCCGAAATTTCAAGTGGACAGTGTTACTCGCAGGGTTCCAAAGGTTAAATATACAACTTTTGGTTCAGATCGGTGAAACGGTGTAGATTTGTGCAAAAGGGCCTAAATGCAGGGCATGGGGTGGTCTGTCCGAAATTTAATGTTGACAGGGTTACCCGCAGGGTTCCAAAGGGTAAGTATACAAATTTTGGTTCAGATCGGTGAAACGGTGTAGATTTGTATACATAACAGACAGACAGACAGACAGACAGACAGACAGACAAACTTTGTGCTTTATATACGGTATATAGATAGATTAGCACAAATATTAATCTATTGTAAAAGGGAGTGTTTTACAGATATTGTAGTTCATAATACGGAACTCATTTTATTAAGATGATTTGTAGCTTCCACCAGCACTAGCCAAAATGAAGATTACGATATGGATCAACTAGATTAATAGACGTGACACCGCTCATAACCTTAAATTCCTTATAAATAGGCCAACTTGCGAGTAAATGCAATGTGCACAGCAGTAGATCATGAAAGGCTTGCCCAGTTCCCGGACCTCTTGATTCACAGACCAACACGTAATTTCATATGGATTCTGTTAAAATGAGTCATATTGATATGATAAATATCGTTTAAAATGATTATCTGGTAGAAAAAATATCCATCCCGTCCGGGATTCGAACCCGATATCTCTAGATTCAGATTCAGGGTCGCTAACACCACGGCTATTTCGAGCACGCAAATATAAAGCACAAAATGGTGACTATTTCCACGTTCCAATAATACTGCATTACGGAATTAAGTTTCATTTATATTTTGCTTGTTTCGATAATGTTCCTGCGTGAAATTGAGTTTAAAATGTCTTATGAATAGACCCTCTTGTGAGTAAAGAGACTGTATTCAGCAATAGTTCATGAAGGTTTGCCTAGTTCCCGTATAACATGTGCTTCAATCAGTTGACACCAGAGTTTGCATGAGCGTTTACCGTCAGAAATAGTATCAATTACCGATACCGCGCGCTCATTGTTTCCTGGATCTTACCACTGCCAGCTGGATCCATCGATCCAGCTGGCGGGGCGTGTTACACACTTCCGTTCGATCCACCACTGCCAGCTGGATCGTTCCGATCCACTTCCGTCCCATTTTTCAAAATCACCGCCACAAAAATGTCCAGCAACCGAGTGGAAAGATGTTACACATCAAAAAAAAGGGGGCGGAGGGTGGATTATAGACAGCGGAGAAGAAAACATCTATTACATCATTTCCACAACATTACACAAGGTTTAGGGGCAGATGACGTCGTAGTTCCGCCCCTTAAAACAACAATAACTAACTTACACAAGGTATTTCGGCTAATTTAAGTAGTTTAGTACGTTCGGACGTTGCCGGGTTCCGTCACTTTATAGTTGTCAAACCATTTCCACAAATTTTGAGTTTCTGAAGTAAAATAGGCTACTCACTTATTGTTATTACGTTCACACGTATCGAAAAACTCCCACGTATCCATATTTTCTCTTGTGATAGCTACTGTGATTCATGTATTTCTACAGCAGGTTGCCAAGTGATGGATTAACAATTGAAGGTCAGTCAATGAAAACTGAATGTTGTGGTAATAATAATATCGTATTGCCTCGGGTGCCGGGAGCAAGCTTTGTTATTTGACGCCCATAGGGCATGTCGAATTGTGTTGTTCCTTGGAGTGCTATGAAAGTCAAAGAGGTTAGATATATAAGCTCCTTGGCACTATAGGCATTTTAGTAGAGAATGGAGGAACTTTGTGTTGGCAGAAAATCCCGAGTTTATTTTTGCCATTATGAACACGGCCTACTGAATTCAAATGGGTTCTTTAATATAACAACAACGTATGACAAGCGTGTTGTGATTTTTGTCGCCTTAAAAAAAACACTTACCACGGCCAGGAGCGAACCTGCAAGCTTGGAGTTGGTAATCCAACACGATAACCACTCACCCACCGTGGCAAGCAATGTTGTGGTGATCGTTGTTATTTTAAGGAGTGGAACAGCAAGGACATCCGCCTCGTTTTAAAGGGAGAAACATCTAGAGCATCTGCCCATAGTGATATGGCGCGTGATTTTAAAGATAGCTCTATTTCTACCCGATAGCAGAAAGGAAAATACGGTAATACTCGAGGAGACTAGACTCGTACAATAACATTTACTCAAATTAGCCAATAACCCATAAACTAGCGGCTCCGTGCGAGAAATCTCGCATGTTCATAAGCCACACTTTCCCCAATATGTTTATAATAAGAGACTTAAGGAGAAAGGTTGTTATGTTTTTATTTGAACCAAATGATTATTAAACACTATTTACGTTTCAGGTATTCCTACGGCCAAAATGCGAACTGAACAGCAATGATATCGCGTATTTTCCTACAGCAACAGTATTTGCAATTCCCACACTTCTTACAAAAATTGATATTTATGAAATTAGAATGCAATTCGTCACTGCTAATGCCTTTTGTGTGCTGAGTCTATTGATTGACAGCTCAGCCGTAACATTCACCGGTTTTTCGATATTTATGAAACTATACGATTTGAGTACGCATCCTTTAAATTACTGTTTCTGAAATCCATGTAAAATGACAAAAGAAAGGCCTCAGAATGTTAAAATGACATGAAACAGGCGTCACAGCGGCCAAAATGTGAAGTGGACAGCAATTATGGAGCTTAGGGCTATCTTCCTGCAGCAACAGTATCTGCAAATCGCACACTTCGTACATTTTTAAAAGTCATTTTTTAAAGAAATTATAGATATTTATGAAATTAGGGTGCGATTTGTCACTGATAATGTCTATTTTCTTTCATTTGAATGCTCATTTGTCACGATCGGTCGCTTGTGAGCGCCGCACTAGGGTACTGAAATAATGTATATGATGATAATAATTCTGGGCAAAATAAATAATATTGAATAATAATATCAGACACTAATAGAAAAGGACTATTGAAATCTTATGGACATTTTCAATGAATGGACAATGAGATACTTACTAAAAAGGATATTTAATCATGCCTCCTCATTAAATGCCAAGAATAACGGGATAATAAATGCTATGGGACAGGCCTAGATTCAGATCGTTGGTGAACAAATATAACTTTACTACAGACCCCGGATGAGACCCGCCACTAAATGGCCAGAAGGAAAGAAGAAATATCATAGTAAGAGAATGAAGGGATTTTGGAAAGACAAGAACGCAAATATTCATCAGTTTAATTGAGCTTTACGTTGTAATAATAATAATAATAATAATGTAGTCACTACTGACATACGTTAACCCTTTATAGGGCAGAATATTGAAGATATGTAATTTGCATTTTTTTTACTTAATTTTAATTATTTTACCCTAATATTGATTATTATTAATTTCAATTTTTGTTTACTTTAACATTTTAATGTTCATATTTACTTAATAATTTTAATTTTCGTATTGTTTTTATAATTCTTAAATTAATATTTTACAATTATTATTAATTTTAATCTTTATACATGGTGGCCACTCAAATCGGTCAACGATTTTCCAGGAGTTTTCCAGGAGTAATTCTCATTTTTACAGACTTAAAAATAGGCGCGAGTCACAGGGGGCTTTACCGGTTGCCTACTTTAAGACCAAAATAAAGCAGTTGTGTTTGGTTTACTTACACAGATCATCATCATCATCATCTTGCACAGTTTCCAGCCACTGGCCGGGTCTGTTTGGAAAACAAGCCTCTCCAACGTCTTCTGTCTTTCCACCATCTCTCAGCCTCCACCCATGTCCAGTCTTCTCCTCTCTTCTTCACGCTTTCTTCCACCCCCTTCAGCCACCTGTCTTTCGGTCTTCCTCTCGGTCTCTTTCCTTCCCACTTCGTCTCGTGTACTATCCTGGGTATCCTCTTCTCCTCCATTCGTTTTACATGTCCATACCATCTAAGTCTAGATTTCTCTATACCATCATGTCATGGTTCCTCCTTCATTAATTCTCTGGCCCTCTCATTTCTTATTCTGTCCATCTTTGTAGCTCCAATACTGCTTCTCAAGAACCTCATCTCACTGGCCTGTATTTTGCTCTTCTCCCTTCCTTTCATAACCCAGGTCCCCGAGGCATACGTCAGGATAGGGACATTGTACGTCCGATATATGATCTTTTTGCTGTTCTGAGGGACATCCTTGCTCCATAACATGCTTCTCACACTCCTCCGAAATGCTTCTGCCTGCCTCCCCCGCTCATTTATTTCTCTATCGTTTCTTCCATTATCTTGTATCAGGCTTCCCAGATACTTGAAACTCTCCACTTTCTTCAGCTGTTCCCCACCAATTGTTATTCCCTTTGTGGTTCTTTCCTTCTTCCTTGTAGTGATCACCATCTCACTCTTATTTATGCTAAATTTCATCCCATATCCTTGTATTATTCCTTCCCACAAGTCCAACTGTTCCTGTACCTCCTCCTCCTTGTTTCCCCAAATCATCAAATCATCTGCAAACACCATTGCTTTCATCTTTCCTTCCCCAATTACTTGTGCCACTCGGGTCATTATGTCATCCATCACCACAATGAAAAGTAACGGTGACAGTGCACTTCCTTGTTTCAGGCCGTTTCTCTGTTCCAACCAGTCTGATCTCTCTCCTCCCACTTTCACACAGCTCACGCTTCCCTTGTACATCTCCTTTATCCTCTTTATAGTCCATTTCTCTACTCCTCTATCCTCCAGGGAATTCCATACTTTGTTTCTGCATACACTGTCATATGCTTTCTCAATGTCCAGGAAGGCCATCAGTAGATCTGTTCCATACTCATAGTGCTGTTCTTGTAACTGCCTTACAGCAAAAATCAAATCCACCGTGGACCTTCTTGCTCTGAAGCCATGTTGTTCTCAGATGTTGACAAAAAATAGTGGTGATTGCGTTATTGATACGCAAGCCTACACACAACTGGTTTAACTGTTGTTTTAAGAAAGCCTTTGTGACTGAAATATCCGCATAAAAGAAAAGAGAAAAGAATGCCGCCTGAAATGTTATTGCGGTGAAGTTGCCTATACTCAATATGTTTTACAAAAATACTATCGCGTGTTCCCCCACACAGAAACAGGTAGCCTGAGGAAATTCTCTCGTTAACGATAGAGTGCTCACCCAAAACCACGGCGAGAGTATGATTTAGGATGGAAAGAATTTTATAATTAATTAACAGTGGCTATTTTCCAGGAGTTTTCAAATTTTTCATCATTTTCCAGGAGTTTTCCAGACCTAATAAAAATCCAGGAATTTTCCAGGATTTCCAGGTTTTCCAGGAGTAGTGGCCACCATGTTTATACGCTTATTATTTTAATTTTTTACAAGCATATTTATTTTAATTCTTATTTTTACTGTCTTTTTTTTTTACTTTTTTTTAAATCACCTTAGGTCAAGGTTAACACTTCCAAAAGAAAATATGGCTGAAATATTCAACCAACAGCATCTTTGACAATATGAATTGTGCTCATAGAAAGTGGTTAATATACAGACCACTAACCTATAAAGAGTTAACGCTTAATCCCGGCAAATCATGAATGAAGAGTTTCACACAGATGCTACTCGTATTACAAGCGAAGCCAATGCCCTGTATACTGTCAAACCCACGTGTAGTGAGTGTTTGCGTCATAGCGCATTGCGGCAGTGCGTGTAGTAGTCGCTAGGAGTGTTAGCTGTCCCCACACAGGCGCTGACAGCAGAGCAGCCTTCGGCTGAACTCGGTGGCCGTTCGGTCGCTGATCCATTGGGGTGACCGCTCGTCTTCAGTTTAGTTGGTTAGTTCCTTAGTTTAGGGGTTGCGACAACACTGTCATGTAGCAAACGTCTTCAGTTTATTCTGGATATTCAGTATTTGGCTCCGGACAGCCATTATCCCATGGAAATACTGTAATGTGTATTATCGTCTTCACGCGGGAGCTTTTAACACTCGTAATTTTCGAAAATGGCACAAGTTCACAAAACGTGTTATGAAATTAAAGGTGCAAGGAAAGGAAGGGCTATGCCCATTTAATTTTTTTTATTTTTTTTAATGAGAGAACCTTCCCTAGTCTTTAATACCTAGAGTGGTTTTAGAAACAATAAATTAGTTTCAAGTATACGGGGAAAAGAAGTTAGTTATTGTTGTTTTAAGGGGCGGAACTACGAGGTCATCTGCCCCTGGGGAAAACAAGAAAAAGTACACTGGGAAAAAAGGGGCCATGACCAGTGAATCAGGGAATAAACAGTAGTAGCCTACTTAGGAAGCAAAATAACCAGTGATGGACGAAGCAAAGAGGATATAAAATGTAGGTTGGCTCAGGCAAGGAAAGTATTTCTACAGAAAAGAAACCCCTTTAGATTTAAGTATTAGGAATTCATTTGTATGGCCTTTTCTGGAGCGTGGCGCTCTATGGAAGTGAAACTTGGACTGTAGGCGTTTGAAATGTGGTGCTACAGAATGATGAAGATCAGACGGGTAAATAAAGTAACAAATGAAGAGGTGCTAATGGCCTTTTCTGGAGCGTGGCGCTCTATGGAAGTGAAACTTGGACTGTAGGCGTTTGAAATGTGGTGCTACAGGAGAATGATGAAGATCAGACGGGTAAATAAAGTAACAAGTGAAGAGGTGTTAAGACGAGTGGGAGAGGAGAGATATTTCTGTAAACTGCTGATGAAGAGAAGAGATAGGTCGATAGGACACATACTAAAACACCCATTATTGCAAACTTACTTATGGAACTTCGATGTCAAGAACTGTAGGGGTAGACCAAGGGTAGAAAATGTTGAACAGATTGCCTCGGATGTAAGGTGTTGTAATTATGTAGAGATGAAACGATTAGCTCAGGACAGGGAGGCATAGAAATCTGCACCAAACCAGTCAAAAGACTGAAGACTCAAACAACAACAAGTACAACAACAACAACAGAAGTTGAAGGGAAGAAAGGTAGAGACGATGTTTTTTTAATTTATTGAATGATTAATTTTACAATACCTGCTCATGAAAATTAGAAATATTGAAACATTCTGTGACTCTTGCACAAGTCAAAATAGGAATCAAACTGTCTTTCGATTTCTTGTTCAATTTGAGAGTCCATCTCGTTGCTAGCATTCTTGGCTGCCACTCGGAAGGCCCGAGTTCGATTCCCAGCTCTGCCAAGAAATTTATTTCTGGAATGAGGTACTCTAAGCCTTGTGAGGCAAAATTGAGTATAGGAGGGTCAATTCCCACCTCAGCCATCCTGAAAATTGTTTTCCGTGCCCCACCCCCCACCCCACACACACTTCTACTCTAGTCAAATGCTGGGATGGTTCCTAATTTAAGGCCACGGCCGCCTCCTTCCCAATCCTCACCTGAATTACAAATACAAACACTATTACAGCCATCATAATAACACAGGTTATCACACAAACTCCCCCACACACATCCAAAATAAACGGGACAATATGACCACGATGTCACAGCCCATAAAATATGCAACAACAACAACTAAACTTTTATCAAAGTCATCGAGTTTCGTTTACCTGGGGGTTTGAATTTGTCCTGGTTTTTTTTTTTTTTTTTTTTTTTTTACTACCGGGCAAAAATATGCGCAGTCCTGGCGTTTCTACCAGCAGTTTTAGCCGTCTTTTCCACAGTTTTGAGCAATGGGCCAGTGAGAATCAGGGCCACCGAGAGGAGGTTGGTTGGTTCCTTAGTTTAGGGGCTACGACAACACGGTCATGTAGCCCCGTGTACTTTGGGTGTGTGTAGAATCTGTCTGATAACTGGTGCTAATTGTGATGGCTGTATTAGTGTGTGTTATCTGTTTTAATCAAGTAAGGACGGGAGACATTGAATTTTCAAGTAGTTAATACTTTTGCCGCCAAACGCCACCGTCAACTTGGTTACTAGACGCCGCCGCAGTCGGCTCCTGGCGACGAACGTTGGAACCTAAGAGCATTATTCAAATGTTTAACCTATAATTTAGCTTCACACCGGTGTAATTAGTGGAAGGTTCTTTAACATGCCATAAATCTATGACATGGGACTGCCGGCGTTACTTCCCCTCCGAAGGAAGGCATACTGAGGGATTTTTAACACTCTTAAAAAATCCGACGTCTTCGGCCGGGTTTGAACCCGCCATCTTGGGCACGGAAGCTCAGCATGCTACCACCGAGAGGGAGGGGCAAGGGTGGGAAATGCATAGGGTCCCGGAAGCAGTGAGGGCCCGTTAATGGTGCACGTTATTTTTTATAGTTTCATTTTATTGTAGCTACTTTTGTATTATGTTGGATATAACTCACACCCTGTCCGAGGCTTTGCAGAGTAAGGATGTCGATTCGACTGCAGCTCTTCAGAAGATATCTCATGTTACCATCTTTTAACTGTCAAGAGAAATGAGGCAGAAAAACACTTCAGAGGCAAATATGACACTGCGAACGTATTGGCAGAAACCATTAATTTGGTAAAAGAAGTTCCTTGGTTCTGAAAATTACAACAACAAAAGAGTTTAAATGTATCATATTCTACCCCAGAAAAGTGTTAAATCCTATGTATGACTGTGAGTTAGGAGTTATGACTGTTGAGGAATAATCTACTGTACTACAACTCAGTTCCAGCCTCCGTGGCTTAGGCGGCAGCACGCCGGCCTCTCACCACTGGGTCCGTGGTTCAAATCACGGTCACTCCATGTGAGATCTGTGCTGGACAAAACAGAGGCAGACATGTTTTTCTCCGGGTACTCCGGTTTTCCCTGTCAACATTTCATTCCAGCAACACTCCCCACTATCATTTCATTTCATCTGTCATTCATTTAATCATTGCCCCAGAGGAGTGCGTCAGGCCTCGGCAGCCGGCACATTTCATATCCTCGCCGCTAGATGGGGGCTTCATTCATTCCATTCCTGACCCGGTCGGAGTCTGGAAGCAGGCTGTGGATTTTCATTTTCACTACAATTTAGTGCAGAATCTGCTATCTAACTAACGTTGGTTGGTTGATTCCTCAGTTTAGGGGCTCCGACAACGCAGTCATGTAGCCCCGTGTACTTTTTGTGTGTGTAGAATCTGTCTGATAACCGGTGTTAATTGTGATGACTGTATTAGTGTGTGTTATCTGTTTTTAATTCAAGTAAGGACTGCAGACATTGAATTTTCAAGTAGTTCCTACTTTTGCCGCCAAACGCCACCGGCAACTTCTACTAGTTCAGAACTTGGTTACTAGACGCCACCTGGCGACAAACGTAGGGCCTAAGACCGTTAGTCATTTTTTTAACCTATAATTTAGTTTAGTTAGTTATTGTTGTTTTAAGGAGCGGAACTACACAAGTGTAATTAGTGGAAGGTTCTTTAACATGTCATACATCTATGACATGAGGCCGCCAGCTTTACTTCCTCTCCAGGGGGGCGTGGTGGCGCAGCGGTCCAACCTGTTGGCCTCTCACCAAGGTGGACCGGGTTCGATTCCCGGTCAATGCATGTGAGATTTTCGAAATGCCATGTCCTGTGGTACGGATTCCACGTAAAAAGGAGGTCCCGTGGCTCATGATCGCATGATTAACGGTCACGTAAAACTAAAGGCTTCCTTCCTTTTGCTTCTTTTACTTCCTCTCCGAAGGAAGGCATACTGAGGGATTTTTTACGCTCTTAAAAAGTCCGGCGACTTCGGCCGGGTTTGAACACGCCATCTTGGGCATAGAAGCTCAACATGCTACCAACTATGCCACTGAAGCCGCCCAAACTAACGTGGAGTTTCAAGAGGATATAAAAAGTTGGTTAGCTCAGGCAAGGAAAGCATTTCTACAGAAAAGGAATCTGTTGACATCGAATATAGATTTAGGTGTTAGGAAGTCATTTTTGAAGGCCTTTGTGTGGAGCGTGGCGCTCTATGGAAGTGAAACTTGGACTATTGGTGCAGCAGAAAAGAGGAGAATTGAAGCGTTTGAAATGTGGTGTTACAGGAGAATGATGAAGGTCAGATGGGTAGATAGGGTTACAAACTAAGAGGTATTAAGACTAGTGTGGGAGGGGAGATGTTTGTGGCGACTGCTAATGAAGAGAAGAGGTAGGTTGGTAGGACACATACTTAAACACCCAGGAATAGCAAGCTTAGTTATGAAAGGAAGGGTCGAGTACAACAACTGTAGGGGTAGACCAAGGTTGGAATATGTTAAACAGATTGCCTCGGACGTAGGGTGTGGTAGCTATGTGGAGATGAAACGATTAGCTCAGGACATGGAGGCATGGAGGGCTGCATCAAACCAGTCAAAAGACTGAAGGCTCATACAACAACAACCGGTACTGGTAATTAAAGTGAAGACGTACAGAATTGTAAGGTATATTTCATAGAATCAATACTAAAATATTGTCTAAGAAGTAAGATTTGTATGTCTTTTTTATTATTATGACTGTGCATCAGATGCTTGTCTCAAAATGGCATTGTCTTTCCGGAATAGCCAGTAGTGCACAGTAATAATTAAAAGGATTTCAACAGGGGCATAGGGGCCCTTAAATCCTCTCAGTGGCCCTTCTTTTCTTCTCTACAGAATTTCATAATATTGTATTAATATGATTCTTCTACTGACAGAAGAATTATTAGAACAATTATTAACCAAAAAAAACACCAAGTTGATGGACAGTGGAGATTGTTGCCTAACAACATCGTCTATCGTGAATGTGAAACAATAATAACTACAATGCGTAAAAGAAGAATTTCCTTTTTCTGTCACATATCAAGACTGCCAGAAACCAGGATATTGAAACAACTATTTGATTACTTTTTGAAAAATAAAATCAATAATAATTGGTTCAAAGAAGTTCAGGATGATTTGGAAGAATTTGGTATAACTCGGCAACAAATCAAAGACAGAGAAGAGAAGAGGATTTTTAAGAACAAAAGCATAAGTCTCAAACCAAAAACAGTTGAACGGAAACAATATACTATATCGGACACACAAAGGGCTTCTAGGTCGGAGAGGATGAGAAAGTTCTGGGAGGAGAAAAACAAGAAATTTACTCAAATGTATTGATTTAAGTTCTCCAATGTGGCGTAAAATATGTAAATAAATAAATAATATGATTCTTCTAGTATGAGATCGGATCACTTTACACGATGTCTTCGGAGGCGTTTTCATACTACCGTATATTATGGTGTTTGAATCCATTTTTGAGTGTTGCCTTAGTAAACAAACGTTTGATGCGTTTCAGGCGGTCATCAAAATTCTTTTCAGGATTAGGGAATAACCCATCTCATTTGGGTATAATCGTGTTAACCGACTGAAAAGCATCAAACTTTTGTTCTACCGTATGTGAAAGCTACTCTCAAGCGTATAAGACCCCCAAGAAACATCTGGGTTTCTTAAATTAAACCTTTCAGGGTGCTGTTGTTTATGATATCTTATTCTGTGTGTAGACACTTCACACCCTCCCTCAGGAATGTTTAGTGGCCTTGATTATCGCGTCTCGTTTGGTTGAAATTCTCAAGTAGACTGTCAGACCTCACATCTTCTTCTTCATCTATCCCTTTTGCCTCTCGGCGTCGAGTCTGCCAGCCCCTTTCTGTATTCATTCCTATTCCCTACGAGTCTCCTGGTTTGCTGCTGAGTCCTTCCATTCTTCTCTGCCACCTCTCCGACATATTGGATCCATTCCTTCCTGGGACGACCTCTTCTTCGAGTGCCTTCAGGCTTGGCCTCGAACACTTGCTTCGGTTTCCTTTCTTCATCCATCCTTATCATATGTCCATACCATTGTAAAGCTTTCTTCTGGATAGTATGTAGCCTACTACTGATTCCACCTTTAATTCTCCTCTGATTGCTATATTTCGTACCCTATTTCTTCTAGTTTTATTCAGTATCTTCCGGAGGTATTTCATCTCTGAGGCAGTCACTCTACTTTCATGTTTGTCCAGCATAGTCCATGTCTCAGCACCACAGGTGAGTGTAGGTACAAAAAACTGTCTTATGGATTCGAATCTTGATTTCTCTGAGACTTCCTTCTTTCCCACAATACACTGGCTCAACTGTAAATATACGTTATTTGCCTTCTTTACTCGAGTATTAACAAGCCTCCGTGGCTTAGGCGGCAGCACGCCGGCCTCTCACCGCTGGGTCCGTGGTTCAAATCCCGGTCACTCCATGTGAGATCTGTGCTGGACAAAACGGAGGCAGACAGGTTTTTCTCCGGGTACTCCGGTTTTCCCTGTCAAAATTTCATTCCAGCAACACTCTCCACTATCATTTCATTTCATCTGTCATTCATTTAATCATTGCCCCAGAGGAGTGCGTCAGGCCTCGGCAGCCGGCACAGTTCATATCCTCGCCGCTAGATGGGGGCTTCATTCATTCCATTCCTGACCCGGTCGGAGACTGGAAGCAGGCAGTGGATTTTCATTTTCACTCGAGTATTAACCTGTCCGTAGATTCTTCCATCCTCAGTTGGCAATGTTCCCAGATATGTAAAGCTGTGGACTTGATCCACACAGTGCTCTAAATGGGCCCAAGCTATAAGCATGGGTTGAACCCTGCCATCGGTCGTCCTCGAAATAATTGGATACCTATCAGTAGAAAAGTGCTAAGTGCCATTTTTTGAAAAAAGCCGTGTTTTTTTTTTTTTTTTTTTTTGCTAGAATGGTGCTATGTGCGATGTAGCATTACATATCAAAAGGGCTAACTCCTCAGTGGTTTCGAAGGACCTTCCAGGAGCATCACAAGATGGCACTAGTAGTATGTCCTGCAGCTCTTTCAGAAGAAACGTGCAATGTGCCAATCATTTGTTCTCATTTCCCTCCAATATGTGCATCGTTGACAGAATTGTTCAAAGAATTTAGAATACTCAATTATTAGCAGTTCGTACTGGTGAGAACCTGTGTACGGATTGCACAGTTTGTTTCCTGTTGGACACGCGACTTTGCCTTGCATTAGTCTCGCAAAATCTCGAAAACTACTGCTCCGATTTCAGTGAAAATTTTACAATTTGTTCTCATTATGGTAGACAGTGTTTAGAAAGTGGTTTGAATGAAATCGAATTGGCAGTATTTTTAAATTAATTTACATTAAAAAGCCACGCCAATATTGAATCTAATAACTTGACGGACAGATGGTGACACAGTGCATCCACTTCAAAATCTTCTGTGAGCAAAGATAACATCCCATACCAGACCCTTTGATCAATACGTGCAATAAAATAATACTTAACGTAACAGAATCATACTGTATAATCCAATTACAGCATATTAAAGTATGTTATAATAATATTGCATTTCACGTAAATGTGTTTCGACCAACATATCTAATGTGAGAACTTACTACTAACGGAAAGGATGTCAATATTGTCAAGTTCTCAAGGTAAGTTCGATAGATCTGAGTTACTATGAAAACAATTCCGTGTTGTTTTACAGTGTCCATTACATTACTCAAATTCCGTGTCGTTTTACAGTGTCCATTGCAATGCCAAGGAGAGGAAGAGCTGACAGAGGTCGTCGAAGCCAGTTAAATACGCGGCGAGCTACTTGACGTGCAAACCACACTGATGACCAAAGAGCGACGGATAATGAAATAGTCGTATGGGCATGTCTGACTTACGTTCGAGAGCGACTGCATATGAACGAACAGCGAATAGATTCAGAATGCAATGAGTTCGTGAATATCAAACACAACGCCAGCGAGCACGACACAATGGGCATGACCGATTGCGCCGACGCGATGCTCCTATGAACCTGGAACGTCAGTTGACCGAATCAAAGAAGGAGCTCATTCGGCGTGCTTTTCCGAGCGTAGCGCAGAACTTCAAAAACCATAATTGGCTGAGCGAACGAGCCATATTGGCCGAGAAAAATAAAGATCCCAACAAGTCCATTCAAAATTTCATTCCGGGACAGTTGTTTTCCTTCAAATCGGTTGACTCAGTTATCAACCTGGATGAGGTAGTCAGCCATCTCACAGAATTTTCGAATTCGCTGCAACTGCCTGGATTACCACCTCACAATTTGCAATTGAAAGCAGGCTCATCATCATGTTGCGCAACATCAATCAACTTCGATTATGCAATGGAACACGACTGGCTGTGGAAAAGCAAATGAACAACGTCATCGATGGAGAAGTTGTTTTGATTCCGCACTTCCCAATGATTCCACCGGACGTGCCATTCGATTTTAAACGGTTGCAATTTCCCATGCTTCTGGCCTTCGCAATGACCATCAACAAATCACAAGGTCAGTCGTTGGAAATTTGTGGAATTAACTTGAAGTTTCCGTGTTTCATGCATGGACAGCTGTATGTCACGTGTTTGCGTGACGGAAAGCCGTCATCTTTGTTTAATTAGCACGTAGCACATTCGTAAAGACTAGTGGACTTTGCACCTTTCACAACTTCTAAGATTTCACTCAGACAGAATTCCACAGTTTTCATATTATGAAACTGTATCTGCCACTGGATAGCAAGGAATACTATATCTGTATGTTATTCAAATTAGAAGAAAAAATACTCACAAATAAACTGACTAAACACTTTTTACTATAATACTCAATGTTTATAAAAATGGCACTTAGCACCTCTCTACTGATAGGTACGGTATCCAATTTTCCTTGGTTGAGTTTTGTGAAACATACACTTTAGCGTTTTTTATATAACTTTATTAATGCAGCCAATGGTTGGTTGGTTCCTCAGTTTAGGGGCTGCGACAACTCGGTCATGTAGCCCCGTGTACTTTGGGTGTGTGTAGAATCTGTCTGATAACCGGTGTTAATTGTGATGGTTGTATTAGTGTGTGTGTTATCTGTTTTCAATTAAAGTAAAGACTGCAGACATTGAATTTTTTCAAGTAGTTCCTACTTTTGCCGCCAAACGCCACCGTCAACGACTACTTGTTCAGAACTTGGTTACCAGATGCCACCGCAGTCGGCTCCTGGCGACGAACGTAGGAACCTAAGAGCGTTTGTCAAATGTTTAACCTATAATTTGACTTCACACAGGTGTAATTAGTGGAAGGTTCTTTAATATCCCATAAATCTATGACTTGGGACCGCCGGTTTTACTTTTCCTCCGAAGGAAGGCAATACTGAGGGATTTTTAGCGCTCTTAAAAAATCCGACGACTTCGGCCGGGTTTGAACCCGCGATCATGGGCATAGAAGCTCAGCATGCTACCGACTACGCCACCGAAGCTGCCGCAGCCAATGGTCCTTTATTTTATTTACAGGACGGGTCAGGGAAGGGGTTTCGGAAGGAAATCGGCCTGTACCTATCGAAAGGAACCGTCCCGGCATTTGCCTGGTGGTGAAAATGGGAAACCACGAAACTCATTTTCAGGACGGCTCAAGTGGGATTCGAACCCACGCTCCCCCGATGCCAGCGATGCACTAGATAGCGCGTAAGTGCTCTCGATTACATAAATAATGTGTACGCTAGTTTGACTGTACAGCAAGGGGAAGTGTATTTGGATCTAGGCCTGGGGTATGTGTCTCGGAAGTGCTTGAGGTATTGTAGCCCCGTGTATTTGGGTGTGTGTGGAATCTGTCTGCTAACCTGTGTCATTTGTCTATTTGTAAATGGGGTTAGGATGTGGGTAGGAGGCGGCCGGTGTCTTAATTTAGGTACCATCCTGGCTTTCACCTGGAGTAGAAGTGGGAAACCACGGAAAACCATTTCCAATACTTTACTTTACTGTCAAATTACAACCTCAACATCGAAGTTCGTATAGAGGGGTGATGATGATGATGATAATTGTTGTGTCAAGGGGCCTAACATTATAGAGGGGTGACATAGAGTCGTTGTTGATTGATTTATGATCTTTGCGACATCGTGGTCATGTAGCCCCGTGTACTTGGGTGTGTGTGTGTATGTGTGGAATTTGTCTGATAATCTGTGTTATTCTGATGGCTGTATTAGTGTGTGTAATGGGTGCGGGGGGGGGGGGAGAGAGAGACATAGAGAAGATAGGTTAAATAACGCCAAAAACGCCGCTTTCTTTTATCTCATGTTTCTAAAAAGTTTGGGAACATTTCGGAGGGGATCTGGTTACACCCCTGTCTTTATTTAATTTTATTTCATTCAGCGCCGGTCAGTTGAGGTCTGTTTTTCCGCCGCCAACTGCTCTTCCGTCAAGACCATAGCAACCATCACGAGACGAATTCCGAGTGGCCGACCCGAATGGAACCCGAACGTTTAATGGCTGCTCGGTTGTCAGCCGCTAGACATAAGTCCACGCAGCCAGCAGTTAGTCATGTGGCGACGAGCTGTGAGGATCACGGGACGGTGTGAGATGCCGTCCCCAAAGGGACTGCCTATCGTAGGCTCCACTGTCGCGCTCATAGCCGCGGGTTCAGCTCCCAGGCTCCACGAGTACGTCGACTGGAGACACAAGCAACTCGGACCCGTGTTCAGGGACACTATCGGCACAGTGGATGCGGTATTTGTGGCCAACGCAGATGAAATGCGAAGACTGTTTAGCTTGGAGGGTAAATACCCTGCGCACGTCCTTCCTGAACCCTGGACACTCTACAACCAGATGTTCGGCTGCAAGAGAGGCCTGTTCTTCATGTAAGTACTTATACACGTCATGTTCATGTAAGTACTTATACACATCATGTTTATAGTGGTGAATTGAGGTGACAATTCTCAAGACACCCTCCGGAAAGCCGTGTCCACACTAGTGAAAAAAAAAAGTTTTGTTGGGATGCTGTGCAAATTTTTGTGTGTTCAAAGTAATGTATGACAGTTTGTCGATGTTCGACCCACACCAAAGGTTACGCCGCATTCAACGCACGTGATCCATTCGTTGTTGTTGTTGTTGTTTGAGTTTTCAGTCTTTCGACTGGTTTGATGCATCCCTGTCCTGAGCTAATCGTTTCATCTCTACATAGCTACCACACCCTACATCCGAGGCAATCTGTTTAACATATTCTAACCTTGGTCTACCCCTACAGTTCTCATCCTCGACCCTTCCTTCTATAACTAAGGTTGCTATTCCTGGGTGTTCTAGTACGTGCCCTACCAGCCTATCTCTTCTCCCCATTAGCAGTCGCCAGAAACATCTCTCCTTTCCCACTCGTCTTAATACCTCTTCATTCGTAACCCTATCTAACCATCTGCTCTTCATCATTCTCCTGTTACACCACATTTCAAACGCTTCAAATCTCCTCTTTTCTGCTGCACCAATAGTTTCACCTCCATAGAGCGCCACGCTCCAGACAAAAGCTTTCAAAAATGACTTCCTAATACCTAAATCTATTTTTTTTTACCGTATGCCTTTTAGTGCCGGGAGTGTCCGAGGACATGTTCGGCTCGCCAGTTTTGTAGCTACTTCGAGACGGACACCCAATGGGTTAGCTACAAGTACCGTTGGGGAGGAAAGTTGGAATGGAAGGTCGAAGAGTGGGAAGGTAGGGGCTGTGGCCTATAGTTAGGGACCAACCCCGGCATTTGCCTGGAAGGAAGATGGGAAACCACAGAAGACCATCTTCAAGGTTGCCGGCGGGGGGATTCGAACCTCCTCGCCTCCCGGATGTGAGCGACTGCCAGCAGTCATGCCGTAACGACCACGGCTAACTCACCCGGTTACCTAAATCTATATCCGATGTCAACAGATTCCTTTTCTGTAAAAATGTGTCCCATTCATTATTATTTTTTTCCTCGAAGACATCCAAGAGATTGGTGCCACAGTATGGACGTGATTAATAGCACAAGTTAAGATTGAGCCAAGGCGCACGACGTAAATTTTTATGTCTCAAGAATTCCAATGAATTGCAGCGCACACGTTCATGATAAATTCGCAATTCATCAAAACACAACGCAAATATTTACAGTATTAGTGGCTTATTGTTTACATATTGACAAAACACCCTACACAAGAAGTTGTATGAGTGGAACAAGCTGTAATATTCCCGTTTGATGATGATGATGATAATAATAATAATGATAATAATAATAATAACCAACAGCGGTAGCTACGCTCGCTAAAGCGCAGCGCTAGGCCTTGGGGCCAAGCTCTCTGCTGACTCGGTAGATGTGGGTTCGAGCCCCACCGTCGGCCATCCTTGAAATGGTTTTCCGTGGTTTCACACTTTCAACTCCAGGCAAATACTGGGACGGTACCTTCTGACAGGCCACGGCCGCTTCCTTCCACATGCTAGGCAAGTTTCATTCCTCATCATTCATTTCATCTCTCATCAACTCCTCTCTGGAGGTTGGCGTTAGGAAGGGCATCCGGCCGTAAAAACAATCTGCCACATAGAATGCCATCGCATCTCATCCCCAGCCCTGTTAGAAACGGGAATAAAAAGGGGTAGACATGCAATAATAACCAGGGGCGGATCTAGGGGAGGGCGACAATAATAACCAGGGGCGGATCTAGGGGAGGGCGACCACTCAGGGCCCCGCGGTCCAGGGGGCCCCGTGCCATGGATTTTTTTTAATTTTATTAATTAATTAATTATACTTTTTAAGTAGTCTCCTCCGTAGCGTAGCGTTCAGCATGGTTAGCTGCCGCCCCGGAGGTCCTGGGTTCGATTCCCGGCTCTGCCACGAAATTTGATAAGTGGTACGAGGACTGGAACGGGGTCTACTCAGCCTCGGGTGGCCCAAATGAGTAGAGGGGGTTCGATTCCCCCTCAGCCATCCTCGGAGTGGTTTTCCGTGGTTTCCCACTTCGTCTTCGGGCAAATGCCGGGATGGTACCTTCTTCAAGGCCACGGCCGCCTCCTTCCCTCTTCCTTGTCTATCCATCCTAACCATCCCTTACCTTCCCTCATGAGGCCCCTGTTCGCTTTGCAGGTGATGCCGCCTGGGCGAGGTGCCAATCCCACCTCACCAGTTGTATCCCTTCCGATTCGATGTTCCCAGCTCTAGGACACTGCCTGTAGAGGCGGTAGTGGTGAGTTCCCTCGCTGAGTCCGTGGGTTCCACCAACCTGGAGGGTAAACGACTAAAAAAAAAAACTTTTCAAACTAATTTATGATTCATATTCCTTTTTTCAGTGCAGCTATGATCTCCCGTGACCGTTTAGCAATTTAAGATTTCAGTGAAATGATAGAAGACTTAAGCCGGGAAAAAAGTCGCAAAGTAATATTTTTATATTTTATAGTTTACATAATCTTCTTCAAGGGGACTTAAAGGTTTCTTTCATATTATTAAAAAAATGTACTGTAGTGTATTCAAAATATTGTAACTATTCTTTATTTTTTTATTATTATTACAAAACGATTTTCCATTTGATTTGATATTTTGTATTTCCTATTATTTTGCGCCCCACCTTATCATATCGCCCAGGGCCCCGCAAGTCCTGGATCCGCCACTGATGATAATAATGATAACGTTATTGGTTTTAAATCCCTTTTAACTGCTGAGGACCCCTTCGTCGTGTAGCGACTAGCACCCAGAGGCCAGGATTCAATTCCGGGCAGTACTAAGAAATTTAATTTTGGTCTGAGGGCTGGAACAGGGTACACTCAGTCTCGTAGAAGAGAAGAGGTAAATAGGTCCGATTTCCCATCGCAGCCATCTTGGAAGTGGTTTCCTGTTTCCTTTCCAGGCCAATGCGCTCTTTTCTCAATGTGCCATCCTAAAAGATGTCATACTGTCTTGCAAACAAGCCGACGATATGTTGATTTATCCCACTTATGTAGTGAAATGAATGTCATAATAATAATTAAGGCTCGGATTTTTAGGTAAATAAATATTTTTACGTAAATACATATTTTAAGCTTTTTTTATAAAAACATAAATTCCTGCTTTTCACTTATTAGCACATAAAAAGATATAATATTTACATATTTTTAATCAGTATGCTAGATCTTTCAGTTTATTGCATTTTTGTTCTGTTACTTCAACGGGGAAGAACCTGTGAGCTATCTAATCTTCATGCTGAGCGTATGTCAGCTTGCAACTGTGTTATTCTTAACTTGTCGCCCCGTGCCACTCACTGTGGAAGCCGGGGATTTCCTTGTCCATAGCCATTAGTGCTCCCTATTACCCGTATACCCGTGTACCCGCACAACCGTGTTTTTAAGATCCGTGTGCTAAGAATCCGGGTTCTACTATTTACCCGTGTACCCGTGTATTCGTGTAATTACGACCGGGTACACGGGTCACACCGAATATTGTTAAAGAGTGCCGTGTCTGGTAACCTTGCTCGAACAACTGTTCACGGTAATATCGTGCCATTTATACATGCATTTAGAAATCGTGTTTGCGTGTGCAATGTGTCCGCGCGCGTTTATTCGAATCGAAGCAGTGTGAAATTAATTAATTATTTGATTGATTATAAAGGTTAGTTCCGAGGATTAGAGAGGAGTAGATACAAAACTATATGTAACGGAATATAATTTATTATTTGCACTGTCATTTGACCAGAATGTAACGAAACAACAAAATTAAAATATCAGGCGTAGGAAACGAATACAAATAGAACAACAATTTCTAGAATTATGACTCATTGACCAATTTACTTTAAGAAAGCTTTGTTTTGGAACAGGAATACTAAGAGGTTTACATTTACTGGCAGAAGACAATTCCGTTTGGCTGTGACAATGTTTCCAGCAGAGGAAAAGCACCTTTCGGAGCTTGTGGATGTTGCTGGAATACACAAGTATTTTTTCGCTAGAGCAGCAACCGCAGGATATTTGTGTTCCCTTGCTTTCCACCACTCGAACGGGTTCATGTCAAAACGAATCTGTGCCTCCGAAAGAAAATCTTCAAATTGAGATTCAGGGCTGTTCTTTCTCCCACATGGCATTTGATACAAGAACTCCAGGGCACTACTGGTGGAGGGTTGATCGGGATTAACCAAGACTTCAGCTGGTGCATCGCTCTCTATGAAGCACTCTGTCGCGAATACATCGTCGAGCCTCTGCTGTCTCATCTACCAAATCCTTATACCTCGGGTCGAGGAAAGATGCAATGTGTCTGGCTGTGACAGTACTATCATTTATCCATAGGAGGTCGAACCGATCGTTAAATTCACAGACCAAGGTAGACTGCACGTCCTCTAGGAAGCTGTCGTCCGACAACTCCTGGGTGCTGAGGTGATTTTTAATTAGCGTCTGTATTAGTGGCCGGACCATCGATATGGGAGAATTGTCACCGCAAAAGAGAGTGGTTACCACTTCCACAGGTTTAAGGAGCTTGTTTAAAACCTCCATGTGATGCCACTCCTGTTCAGTTACTTGGAGCTTCTGTGCTGTGGCCATTGGCGTGCATGTCCGGTCACCTAGGACGTTGCTGACGGGGTTCCTGTTTTTCAAAAGCGCTCGATCATGGCAAAAGTTGAATTCCAGCGGGTGTTGCAGCTCTGAATCAGGGGTTGTTCGGGCATTGAAAGTTGTGCTTGCATTTCTGTCAGCGCACTAGAGGCAACGTTAGATTGCCGAAAATGGCCAACTATCTTTCTTGCTTTCAGACACACATTAGCAGCCTTTCCATGAGCAAGAGCCTTGTTTGCAGCAAGCTGTACAGAATGTGCAGCACAAGTCACTTTATCCTTCTCCAGCACATCAAGAGCGCGCACAGCGTTGACGACGTTGTACGCGTTGTCAGTGACGATGGCGGTGATCTTGTCCTGCACATTCCATTCTTCTGCAACCAATTGCAATTTCGATGCCAGATTTTCTGAGGTGTGGCGGTCTTCCATTTCATGCGTGGTAAGCGTCATCGCCATTGGAACCCACTGGGAGTCGATGGTGTGAGCCGTTACCGTCAGGAAAGACGTTAGTGAGCGAAATGTCCAACAGTCAGATGTAAGGGCAACGCTTTATGCCGCTGATAGTTCACACCGCACATTCTCTCTGACATCATCGGCTAGTAGAGCCAGTCTCCGCTTAAGGGCATCCTCTGAAATACACAAGTAATTGGGCTCTACAACTGCCATGAACTGCCTAAACCCATCACTGGCACAAAATGACAAAGGCAGTTGGTTCACAGCAACCATCCTTGCAAGAGCCTGATGTATTTCCTCTGAGCGTATGGTATCGCACGGACGGTGTGCGTTACCTTCCACGCGTCGCCTGCGTCGTTTCTTGGCTCGGGATGACCATACCTGTTCCTGCTCCTCATCATCAACATGGTCACCATCTTCAGTGTCTTCCTTTGTGACCTCCGCTTCATGCCTGTAATAATACCATATCATTTTTATTGTCGGTGCGAAATGAAAGCCTTCACAACGAGGAAGGTCCTGTGCATTATAAGCGCAAATCGTGGAAAGTTGCATTGGAGATAAACAAGATCACCGCCTTTCCATTTCGCCGGTACGCGCCACCACCGTGAATATTGCACTTGACAACGATTGAAATGCAAGCTTGTCCGGCCATTTCTGCGCGGAGAGCAGGATGACTCGACTGATTCGCTAATATCTGTGAAATTGTCTATGTACACAGCACACGCCTCCAGGCACAACCCCACGCCGTGCCACCGCACGCTCGTCCTGAAGCTCCCGTAGGTCGCCACCGTTGCGTTCCCGATAAGCCCATCTGTCTAATTGTTGGGACCTTTTATAATTTACGGTATGCAATTTCCCTCATTTTTACAATCCACCATCTAAATAGTATACGTCATCGAAGAGTTGTATGACTTATGCGAAGAACTATCGCTATTTATTGATGTGTAACATCTTTCCACTCGGTATCTGGATATTTTTGTGGCACTCGGTAGCTGGACATTTTTGTGGAAGTGATTTTGGAAAAGGGACGGAAGTGGATGGGTCGGAAGTGCATAGGACTGAAACAATGAGCGCGCGTGGTGGCGGAGATCGGTACAACGACGTACTATAGGCCATGTGGCTATGGAGAATGTATATCGCATACAGTTTAGTTCAAGGTTTGGTGACCCCATTTAAGATATTCCTACAATAAATCATTTTCATGCTGAAAACAATTACGATTTATTAAATCTTCATACTTTTGCTGTATTCTTTAATGTAAGCACTCGATGTACTGTCGGCCATGTGGCTATGTGGAATCTATATCGCATCAACAAACACTCCAAACAACATAGGAATTCAGTATATTAACACAGACCACTAACAATAATTGAAACTTCGTTGGTCTAAACGTATCACTGGGAGAAACACATTTAATATACCTTCTGCACACCTAATTTTTAATGACGCCGATACTTAGCAGTGCACTCTATCAGCAAAAAGAGGCCATTTTCAATAGCATCGCTGGCATTGGTTTACTAACTGGCCGGTATAGAGCGCAGCTCGCATCAAGTAGGCAGTGAATTGCTTCTGCCACTGCCAACTGGATGCGAGCGCATCCAGTCGGCCGTGCTCCCGCATACCATAATTCAACTAGTTGAAGGTAGATGTCACTACTGCAGATCCATTGGAGAACTTTGTTTTAATTTAATTTATGTTCGACCCTGACTATTATGTATCTGAAAACTGTATCATAATGAGACTCATTATAACATTATTTTTCATTATGATACAGTTTCTCCCACCAATCAGAGCTCAAGAAACAGTCGTTTGACCAATTAGATAATTAGATGCGCTGAGTACCACGGCCTTCTAATGTAAATCACACTGCCTTGCCTAGTGTAATAGTAGAGTAATCGAGGTGGCCATGGTCAAATACAAGGCATTCCCTGCGTCTCATGCGCTCTGTTTAGTACATAAAACTGGCGAAATCTCGACAGATATTTATGAATATTTATCTTCGAACATAAAATACTTATAATAATTATAGTTGAACATAAACAGTCGTATGCAACTCGCCTATAATGGTAATTAAGACACTCGTATGGAAATTATAAAACTCGCATACGCTCGTTTTATAAAAAATACTCGTGTCTTAATTATAGCCATTATAGGCTCGTTGCATAATGTACTAATATATTTTCCATTGTAAACTTCACAATATAACGCTCAATTGTATAACGCCTCAGTACTCAAATAACAATAAATATAAAAAATCAAGCAAAAAAATACAACTCTGCTAGGATTAGAACCCCAGCTGGCAGGTTGGGAGACCAACGCTGTAACCACAGACCTAAATATGTCCTCCCAAAATGAATGTTATCAATCGATTAAGATACAACGTCTTAGCAAATAACAATTATGATCTATTAAGGTCAGGAATTTGCACTGGATTATACAAGTAGTTATTTCAATGACCAACCGAGTTCACTGTTAACAAGGGATTTGCGCACCCGGGACACACATAGTAGGATAACATGTCACATGTTACACATCGTATGCGACTACTGTAAGGCTCGTATATTCCTTTTTAACGTGTGCGCTAAATACCGGTGTGCGACGGAGTGAGCGGCGGCGTGCTGCCGTGGTGGCGCGCGGTAAGTGGATAAGCGAGTGTGACGGTGGCATGAACCGAAAATAATACAGATCGTAGCGAATCAGTCAAGTAGTCTGCATTAGACTGAAATGTCTGGGAAAGCGGTAAATTTCAACATATGTCCAGTTCCAATTGGGGAAGGCAGCGCCGCGGCGCCGGCGCGACACCACTTCGCCTTCGGCGCTGATGACATGGCCTACTGACCGAAGGCGGTGGGAGTGTCGCGGAAGCGCTTGCGTCTAGCCGTGAAAGTGTGTTATTCACAGAAGTTGGTCGTATGTAAACAAAACCAACGTAAACAGTACTAGACTATTTATTGTCAAATCAGAAAGACATTTCTGTAGGAGGTCGTGGTAACCACGGTACGCTTACGCATACGTATGGTGTTACACAATTTGTATACATAATTACTTACCCACGTTTGCTTGGCGACGTTTGTTGATTTTCCATCTTCCGGTGTATCGTTTTCAAGTGGCGTCCGATGGCTCCCGTAGACCCACCAGCACAGGAATACTCATTCTTTTAGGTAGGAGAACATAGAGAGCAATAGGCCTTATCTCCTTTCCGTTACGCGTACTTCCGTACCCAACTGCTTGTTTTCCCCGTTTCTCCTCTACCACGCAGCGCGTGCTAGCTGTGGTTTGACTACTATGATCGTACTGAAATGAACGCGTGTTCTTCGATCAGGTTAGAATTCTGCCCACCAGGGGCGCCCTAACGAATAAGGGATGCGCGGTGCCCGAAAATTTAAATCATTCGGTGCCGTGTTCATAGTATTTCGAAGACATCCTTTCACAAAATACGCAGTGTTGTCGTTTCACTTATTATTCTTCGTAATAGCAAAAACTTTATATTTTTATGTTTGCTGTGTTCGTCTTCCCGATTCTACATTTGTTTTCAATTAAATGGGCCATTAGTGCAACAAAATGTCAAAAACATTCTTCCAAAATCGAGAAAACCACATGGGCACACGATAAGACATATATACCCGTTAAATCCGTGTACGCGGACCTACATACACGGGTACACGGGTGGTACTACTCGTGTACCCGTGTACACGTGTTCTTACTGCTACACGGATTCTTAGAGCGCACCTACCCGTGTACACGTGTCACGGGTTACACGGGTACACGTCAATCCGTGTCTCATCGGTAGCCCTAATAGCCATATTGCACCACGTGCTAGACCTTCCCTCCGCCCCCTCCCTACCTACCTGGAACCAGTGTTACTCACATGCAGTTCATTTCTGGCACTGTGAAGTGAAAGGCAGTTCTGCGATGCCTAAAGTAAAAACTAGTTATCGTCTATTGCCGAATTTAAAGATAATTTTACTTCCGATGTGGGCGTTCTGTTCTGCCAACCATGTGGGAAAGCAATCATGGCTGAACAGCGATCTCTAGTTACACAACACCTCAAGGGCAAGAAACATTGCCGCAGTTTCGCTCCATCGGAAGAAGTGTTTCGCGATAATCGTCGGTCATTTGTGATGGATAACCTGAAGATGTATATCGTTGTGTATTGTAATGCTTCAGCAGTCAGTGAGACATAGCATAATTTGCATTCGTGAGCACTGCATATTGTTTATATTCACATTAATAAACTAAATTATAATTAAATATTTTTAGTATTTTGTCACATATTTCAGGTATTTTTAATACATAAAAAATAAATATTTTCCCGATTTTTAGCACCTAAAAATCCGAGCCCTAATAATAATAATGCCACAAGCATTCTTTCCTTTTCCTATCTCTCTCTCCCTCAGAAGTGATGAAATAAAAAGGTATTCACCGCTCATCAGGCATGCTACAACTGCTTGCATGACTTTTGCCGATAAAATACATTTACGCGTGGACAGTCGAGTCGAATGAGCATATTTCGTATTAGACTCATAAAACAGGGATGTCCAATTATTTACATTTCACAAAATGATAAAATTCTGACTGTCAAAACGTGCAATGAAAACACTATTATTCCGGTTCGTGCAACGTAATTTGAATTGAAGAATGGATCTCAGGGGACCTCGTGCTCGCGAGCACCAGTTTGAGAACGACTGCTGTATACAAATGGACACCAACACTACTGGAACCACACAGCTGACCAAGATTTACAGAGCACCAATACGACTCTTCACAACTAACCCTTTGTATTCATTATCACTTTGCACGTATCGGTTTTCCATGCCAGGG
Source organism: Meconema thalassinum (assembly GCA_946902985.2). Classification (NCBI taxonomy): domain Eukaryota; kingdom Metazoa; phylum Arthropoda; class Insecta; order Orthoptera; family Tettigoniidae; genus Meconema; species Meconema thalassinum. The sequence continues at coordinate 184,443,353 of OX336395.1, forward strand.
GTGTCAACTATCGGGTGGTCAAGGCCTTATATGAACAAATATTCAGATCTCGGAAAGTATACGCGGTAGGACCCACGTTTATAACATTATTTTTCTTGTTATATTTTTTTCATTTGAGGGGCTTGAACATGGTGGTCATATAGCCCCATGTACTTGTGGGTGCACATTTTATCTGATATAACCTGTATTAGTGTGTGTATTAGTAATTCAAGTGATGAATTAGGAAGGAGGCAGACGTGGTCTTAAGTTAGGAACAATCCCGGCATTTGCCTGGAATAAAAGTGGGAAAGTAATGATAAACCACTTTCAGGATGGCTGAGGTGGGAATCGAACCCACTTCTTCTCAGTGTTGCTTCATGAGGCTAAATGTATCCCATTCCAGCCCACAGATCAGAATTAAATTTCTTGGCAAAGCCTGGAATAAAGGGCCGATGACCTCACTGTTCCGACCCTTAAAACAACAATTATTAACTAATTCGAGCCGAGAATCGAACCCGGACTTTTGGAGCGGCAGACAACCATACATACTGGGCGCTACATCAAGAGATGGTCACAAAATATGGCTGATATTGTTATAATCTTATTATATAATACGCTAAGGTGTGTGCTTCACAAAACTCGAGCTCCTAAACCAGAGGGAGTTTCAAGTTGTGGTTTGTACCAAAATCTTCCAAATCGTCTCAATAGTGCAGGGAAAATCTTACATTTCTTGATAAGTCGACGGAAATATATTTATTGTTTATAAAGTGCTTTTAAACAAATAAACATGACGATAGCCCCTGGCAGAACTGTGTCGCGTATAGCCCGCATAGCACTAGAGCCAGGCGGGTAGTCTGTACACATGGGGCGCTCACAATCCATTATGCGAGAGTTCTCGCACGGGTTCGCTAGTTATTACCCTTTCACGAATTGATTGCCGGCGATCGTGATGGGAACTATTCTTTGTTTACTTGCGTCAAACGTCAGCCTGCTTCGTTGACAGGTACAGTTTGTGCGAGTAGAATATGACTCAGCTTCAATAGCCACAGTCACCGTTTAAATGTCCGTGGTGACATGACGGCTACGCCGGCTTCGTTTGCTTGGGTCCTGACCTGACCTGAGCTCCAGTGACGTGCAATGTTGCTTGACTTACGTGCGGAATGCACTCCGTCATCGCTGCGGTCTCCGCTTGCCCCGTGGGGCGGCTGCAACAATGAACAACTAACACTGGCGCAGTCATGCTCAGCGGCAATGAAATCTTAAATGGGTAATACTGGTTTGTGTAACTTGGAGCCCAGGGTTAAATTAGTTACTTATTAGAGACTCAATAAGTAACACTTAAACTTAGGTTTTAGTGGGAAAAAATCAATTTCCTCTTGTTTGATATTTTGGGTTGTCAGCAGGTTGAAATATCATAGAAAGTTTGTTTGGAGCAAAAATGTTTTATCTATTTACGAGAAAAGGGTTAGTGAAGTTTGTCAACTTTGGAAAACATCTACGATTTATCTATTGATCTATTTGCAGACATTTCTTAGACAACCATTTTTACAACTTATATTTTTATGCAAATAAGGTATATTATGTCAGAAATTTCCACAACAATTGATTCAATAGTTTGCATAGCTTGCCACGGTGGGTGAGTGGTTATCGTGTCGGTCTACTAACCCCAACCTTGCAGGTTCGCTCCTGCCCGTGGTAAGTAATTTTTGAAAGGCGGCAAAAATGACGACACGCATGTCATACGATGTTGGCATGTAAAAGAACCCATTTGAGTTCAGTAGGCCGTGTTCATAATGGCAAAAAATATCTCGGGAGTTTCCGCTAACACAAAAGTTCCTCATTTCTCTACTAGAGAGCGTTATAGTGATCAAGGAGCTTAGATATCTAACCTCCTTGACTTGCATAGTGCTTCAAGGAAATTAGACATGCAAGCTACCCGAGACCATACGATATTATTATTAGTAGTAGTAGTAGTTTGTATGGTTGGATGCATGTTAAGAAACGGAACTGTTTTGATCAACTATTCAGTTGGCACCACCCTAATGTCTTTTTTTTTTTTAGTAAACCCTCGAGGAGGGATATCCACACGTGCGCTGGATTTTGAATCTTGAATCTACAGAGTCATTATCTAAGTGCGCGAGTAAACATGGCAAGCTAAGCCGGCTGTGACTGGCGCAGATCGCATGTGCGCGTACCCGGTTCAGCCGGTGGTGGGCGTGCACTTTCACACTTTTACCAAACATGTTCAATAATGTGTACTTACAATGCTCATAGGCGATGCAGAAAATGTCCTCCCTCTCTTGTAACACACACCTGATATCTTCTGATCAAAGAAGATTATTTACGGAGCCTGTTTCTTTGAATCGTTTAGCGAGCCTGCTAATTGTACTGGCATTCGGCACAGGTCTTCCTGGAAACTTGATTCGAAATTTTTGTCTCCTTTCAGAACAAGATTTTCTGTTTTTCATATACGAATTATGGATATACACATGTTCGCGCAATGTGAATTGGTGTCTAGGCATGACCAACAATCACAGTAATCACATGCAACACTAACGTTTAAGCTTTGCAGATACATGTCCTTATGAATGACAAAACACGTGTGAAATAACGATATGAGTCAGCGGAGCGCGCCACCTCCGGCTGAACCGGGTACGCGCCCGCGATCTGCGCCAGTCACAGCCGGCTTAGCTTGCCGTGTATACTCGCGCGCACATATATAATGAGTCTGACCCTGTACTATCGACCATAATATAATGTGCACTCGCGTTAGGAGGTTGTTTATGAAATAACCAATAAGTCGATAGGAAACCTAATAATACCATAATTTTCCTCGTTCTGTTTTACGTTAGGTCATGTCAGTTTTGATTCCTTAATTTATATTACAATATGTTTTATCGCAGTTGGAACGCAAAAGTGCCCGTTCTTTAAGCGTGTTTCAACCATGCGTCAACATGAAGAATTCGTTTCTCATAAACCCGTCATCTGATCGAATCCAAATTTTGGCACAGAATGTTTTGTACATAGTTTATTAATTTCAAAATTTTATGTCTCCAAGAAAAAAATTATCATTTTTATAAAGTAACTAGCAACCACCCCGGCTTCGCCCGGTATCTTTAACGGTTTACCCAGCTTAGGCTTAAAAGGCGCACGGACGGCAGATCCCAGACGCAATTCAGAAAAGCTGAGGTGAACAGCGAAACTCCACACATATATGCCTACTCTTCTCTGAAGCCTTAACTCGACTCGATAGTTTGATGCTGGCCGAAGCTGGGGTGATAGGCTCTACCGCTAGCTCGTAATCTCGCTCCGAAGCTAGTAATTTCTATTTCCACTGAATGGAGATTGTTGGAAGAAATGAAAACGTAAAAACACTTTCCGTGGGCGATGTATTAAAGACACAGATATGCTATCGCGGATTTTTTGTAGAACTTTTCATGCTGAACAATAAAATTCCTACACTCGTAGTATATAGATATGTTAACGGTTTACCCAACGTAAGCTAATAAGGCGCACGACAGCAGGTTTTTCTTCAACTCGATTCGCTGAAATCTTTACTGCTCGGCTTCCTTTGGTCTTAAATGTATGCTTTTCTACAGAAACCTTCCTCGAGAAACCCTTTACAGAATGGTGAAAACCACATCAAAATCCATCCAGTGGTTCTCGAGATTACCCGTTACATCCATGAATCGGCTGACATGGATCAGTAGCTAGCTGATGCGAGGAAAGGTATACAGCAGACGTTTTTAACTTGGTGCCCGCGAGCACCACAGTGCTCTTTAAATTAAATTTGGTGATCACGTCCTACGAGTCAAAAAGTGCTCGCGTACACCCGATCCCCTGACAAGCATTCTTCAAATCAAATTATGTTGCACGAATTAGAATAGTAGTGTTTCCATGATAAGTTTTGATAGTCAGAAATTTTATCATATTGCGAAATAGTATTGTTAATCTACAGTTAACATAGTTGGACACCCCTACTTTATGAGTAACACAAAAGATGCTGATTTGACTGTCTATACGTAAATGTCTTATCTGCTGCATGAGTCAGGCAAGCAATAGCAGCATGCCTGGTGAACGGTGAATCCCTAGCTATTTCAGCACTTCTGAGGGAGAGAGATAGGAAAAGGAAAGAGATGCGCATGCTTGATAATAATAATAATAATAATAATGAAAGGAGCCTCACGATACTTAGACAACTAAATTCGGCAAAATCTTTCAAGTGAACCAATTTAAATATTTTTGAGAAATTATTCAGCCCTCTGGTTTAAACCGTGAAGCAAATAAAGGAAGGTTGGTTGGTTCCTCAGTTTAGGTGCTTGGCAACGTGGCCATGTACCCCCGTGTACTTTGTGTGTGTGTGTTGAATCTGTCTGATAACCGGTGTTAATATTGTGATGGCTGTAATAGTGTGTGATTCATGTAAGGACTGCAGACGATTAATTTTAAGCAGTTCCTACTTTATTTACACCAAATGCTACCGTCAACAACATCTATCCACAAACTTGGATACTAGATGCCACCAAAAAACCGGCACCTGGCGGCGTACGTTGTAACTAATAGAGCGCTAATCAAATCTAACCTACAAATTTAGCTACACACAAATGTAGTTAGTTAGTGGAAGGTTCCTTTATATGCCAAAGATCTATGACATGGGCCCACCGAAGGAAGGCATACTGAGGAATTTTTAACGCTCTTGAAAAATCCGACGACTTCGGCCGGGTTTGAACCCGCAATCTTGGGCTTAGAAGCTCAGCATGGTACCAACTAAGCCATCGAAGCCACCCAAATAAAGAAAGAATTTCCAAAGTACAGAAAGCTTACAGGATCACTTGAAACAGATATAATAAAAAATAAATATCTCGGAAAGCCAAACTTACACTATAATACTGTAATCAAACCTGAAGCGTTATATGCATCGGAAACCTTAATCATTGGTGGTGGATCTTTAACCAAAGACATAGAAACAAGAAAACAGACAGTGGTAGCTACGCTCGCTAAAGCGCAGCGTTAGGTCATGGGGCCAAGTTCTTTGATGACTCAGTAGGCGCGTGGGCTCGAGCCCCACCATCGGCCGTCCTTGAAATGGTTTTCCGCTAATTCCCACTTTCATGTTGGGACGGTACCTTCTGACAGGCCATGGCCGCTGTCTTCCACATCCTTGCCCAGTTTCATTCACCATCATTCATTTCATCTCTCATTAACTCATCTCATGAGGTTGGCGTCAAGAAGGGCAACCGGCCGTAAAACATCATCCGCCACAAATACATCCATCGCATCTCATCCCCGACCCCGTTGGAAAACGGGAATAATACACAGAGAAACAAGAAAGGAAAACTTTACGAAAAGGTTTTGGCCCAGGAAATATATTGTCAATCTGAAAACATCTCTCACACTATTCGGAAAAGACGATTGAAATATTATGGACACATTATTAGAATGAACATTAACAGACTAACTAAAATAATTCTCAACCTGGCCCTTTATTTAAAACCCAAGAAATAGAAACAGATCTCCAGGAAATCATCATCTCAGAAGACATTGTACGGGACAGATGTAAATTCAGAACCAAAATCGACAATCACCAATTTGGAGTCACTATAACTTGGACAGAAGAACGAAGGAAGGAGCTCAGCGAGAGGGTGAAGAGATTTTGGGAGGAAAAGAAGGCCAACACATCAGCTAAGTAGGGCATAACGATGTAAAAAATTAATAATAATAATAATAATAAAAATAACAATCCATCCGAAGATTGGTTTTATTTAAAATAAACATTTTATCGAATTACTGATTTGGCTCTAGAATTAATCCCTCCCCTCCCCCTCACCCCCCCCTCCCGTAGTTACGCCACAGTGCCCCCCAGGGGCTCACATCTAGTGGGACGTGGGTTGGCAACCAGCTGAGTCCGGCATTGCTTCCACTTACTTGTGCCGGGCTCCTCTCAGTCTTCTTTCATGTCGACCTCTCTTTTGGTCAACTCTTGTTCTCTTCCGACCACGACGGTATTAGGGTATCCGAGGCCTAGGGAGTCTTTCACTTTCCCGCCTTAATTGACCCTTGTCTCGTCTTTCCTGATACCGTCATTCTTCGAGGGGTCAGCCTTCTTTTTCTTTTCATGTTATCTCCTGCCTTCTGCACAGGGTCCTCAAGGAGGCAGGGTTTGGGAGTTGGCGACCCCGAGAGATTCCTGAGCTGGGTCCGTTTTATCCCCTTTTCCCTCTGACTTTGGGGCGGGCCCTCTCCTATTTCCCTTTCATATCTGCCTCCCATGGCTCTCCTTCCTTCAAAGTGCCTCAATCCTCATTCTTCGAGGGTTGAGGGCATTTCTTTTCTTCCTGTCCTTTATTTGCCTTATCCTTTATTTGTTTACCATTTCTTCTTCTAGTATGTAAGTCTGTAGTTAGTATTAGTTGTAGTTTTCATTCTCATCTCATCTCTCACTTTCTCCCAAACCATTAGTGGCCGATAACGTAGATGTTAGGCCTCTTAAAACAGCAATAATTATCATCACCTTTCTCAGTGCCCTTCATATTGACCAAGGATGTTTGACTGGAAGGAGACGCCATAAGCAAGTAAGTAGGGGGTCCCGTGGTCACATTTGCAGTGAGTCGTTCAGGCTGTGTATTTAAAAGGACTAGGATGCGGATCTGATATCGGCACATGGACCGCCTCTTTAGCATTTGATGCATGGTCATTGACCCGGCCGGACCGGCTGAGCCCACAGCTATGACTGGTGTGAATACTAACTGCTGTTCGCGTTCACTTAATTGTTTATCATTTCACACTTAAATACGAGCTAAGGGCCGTTTTCACCAACGTCAATAACTTGCCACGGTGGGTGAATGGTATCGTGTCAGACTGCCAACCTCAAGCTTGCCATGGCCATGGTAAGTGATTTTTGAAAGGCGACAAAAATCACTATACGCATGTCATACGATGTTGGCATGTTAAAGAACCCATTTGAATTCAATAGTCCGTGTTCATAGTGGCAAAATTAAATCTCGGGATTTTTCACCAACACAAAGTTCCTCATTTCTCTACTAGAAAGCACTATAGTGTCAAGCAGCTTAGATATCTAACCTCCTTGAATTTCATAGCGCTTCAAGGAGCGATAAAATTCGACATGCAAGTTGCCTTATGGGCGTCAATTAACAAATCTTGCACCCGAGGCCATACAATATTATTATTATTATTATTATTATTATTATTATTATTATTATTATTATTATTATTATGCCAACGTCAATTATTGTCTCTATGTACCATTAAAGGTTATTGAACTTTGCACGAGCATTTCATCAAACAGAAACGCTCGTTAACTTATCACTAACAAGGAATTAGCCTACGTTATATGGCCAAATCTGACCTCTCAACTCTCGACTAAAGCATCGTTGTGGAGGAAAACAGCCGAACTCGACCTCGCTCTTCCTTCAATGGCAGTTTGTTTCAGAGTTTCACTCGAATTTTCATCCATTTGAATATAAAATACTATGGTGTTTGAAGCCATTTTCAGAGTTACCTTAGTAAACGAAAGTTTGAATCTTTTCAGTCAGTCAACAAATGTAATAGTGTAATATAATATATGTTACTGAGAATGAATTTATAAAAGATCACACATGTTTAATGCCAAGAAAGAAGAATACGGAAATTGAAAAAAAAAACGAAGTAGGGTTCCAGCTCTGCATAATAAAATCAGTCTACAACACAACCGCTTACGCTACGAAGACAACGGTTAGAGCGTGTCCTATTTTACTAATTAAACAATCTAGTCACACAACTGTCATTTCTCCTAAATACTTTGTTCGTATCATTTTAAGCTTTTGCCATGAATAAGCGTCTTCTTCTGTATTTCACTTTCTTTATAATTATGTTCAGGCGTGGATTCAAGGGGGGGGGGGTTACGGGGGGGGGGTCATGACCCCCCACCCCAACGGTGACCAAATTTTTTGCAAACTCAAAAAACGAAAACACAATAACCAGACAAATAAAACTTAACGAATTTTAACTGAAAAACTGTTTTCTTTTTGATTTTATTCAATACTGAAAATATCGTTATTGTATGTTCTGTTACAACTGTACATATTTACAATTTCATACCTGTTATATAAAAACGATTATTTATATGACAAAATCAACTCGTCTATTTTGTTTAGCAAACCTTGTGATTACCGAATCTATGTTTATAGTGATGTCACGATGAATGTGCAGCAATGCACGGATAGGAATTTGGGGCTGTTTTCGCACCAAAAAATTATGCCGACGTCCAAACTGCAAGCTTGGTTGGCAATTTTAGCTGTGACTTTCTCCCTTTGTCGATACCAACTCGACTTGCCGAAACTGTAACTTACCTTGATACTTTTCTCGAAGCTGGATGTAAAAGTCGCAAAACACGCCGTTGCAATTTGTACGAATATTTTTGGTGCGCTAAACGCATCAAATTTCTATCCATGTAGCTTGCAAAAAAAATTGTCTGGTTTTGTACGTTTGGTTATTTTATGATTGCGTTTTTAGTAATACCATTTCTCTTAACAATTTCGATTCTCTGACCCCCTCCAAAGCCAAACTCTAGAACCGCGCCTGATTATGTTCCAGAAATACTCAAGGAAGGGGCGGGCATCAATTCCACCCGGGAATTCAAGTCAGGTAGCCGGGGTTGCCTCAATTCTTCCCGGTCCTCCAAGGGACCCAGAAATGAGTTCCTCAACTCCGACCAGGCTTTTCCTCAATGACGTAAACAAATGTCATAACCCTCCTGCTCGCATACCAAGGGCCGGGGTTATAGTTTGAAATGAAGTAAAGATTTATGTGATTTTAAGGTACTGATTTTTCTTATTTTATTAAATTTCCTACCCATATTTTTATTTAACAGTGATTAATATCTAGCTCTTTATGTATTATGTTTATATCTGATTTAACGAATGAGCGGACTTGACTTCAGAGCGTTTGACCGATGGCGTGGTGGTGTTGCAAGACATTGTTGTGCCATTGGTCAACCGCTCTGATGTAAAATCCGCTCATTCGTTAAATCAGGTATAAAGTGTTTGGCACATTATAACTTATATGGCAGAAAATTCAAGTGATTTAAAATTAATCATAATATTCTTTAAAATAAGTCTGCCAAGTTTTCTATTATTTTTTTCTACAAATTGTATACATTGTTTTTAAACATGTGCATAATTAAATGTTTGTATGTTTTTTGACCTCGTCAGACATTATTAAATTAAATTTAGATAATAATAGGTGTATAATTTGAACCTAAAAGAATACTTTCGATATCAGCTGCGGATGCTGAAAATACTGTTTTCCAGCCTAGAACGGAAAAATCAGTTGCATTCAAGAATTCACTCATGCGCTGCGTAAGGTGTTAGACCCGGCCCTTGGTATGCGAGCAGGAGGGTTATGACATTTATTTACGTCATTGGGGATAACCCCTTTGCCTGAGCGGAGTTGAGGAACTTAATTTTGGGTCCCTTGGAGGACCGGGTGGAATTGAGGAAAATCTGGCGGAATTGGTGTTCGACCCAAGGAAGCATCGCAAACAACAATGAGTGCTACACGCTTCTTGATCTGTCCGCCATCTTTCTCCAGGATGAAACAGTCTACGCATGCATAAGAGCCGTAAAGCGCATTGAAGTAATTAGGAACCCGAATGGCCTCGCGAAATTTGTATCAACGATAATCACGCATTAACTCTCGTATTTAAGTTAAATAGGAATTAACTAACTAATCGTTAGAAAAGAGTTGGTGAAAACGGCCCTTTAATATTCGTAAAGGTTAGTCTACTTGACAACTACAGTATATGGCGTGTGACATAACTAGGCTTATTTCACTTTACAATGGGTGGTAAAATTTGATGTTAACAAATAAATCTTCTGGCGTTGCCCCGTAGGTCCGCGTTCGATTCGCGGCTCTGCCATGAAATTTTAACTCTGGTCTGAGGGCTGGAATGGGGTACACTCTTGTTTAATCTACATAAATTATGTGAAAATTGTGATATCACATACATATGTGGAAATTGGAGACCATGAAACCCATTTGAAGGAAGACAGAGATGGGATTCGATCTCACGCTCTCCCGATGCCAGGGAGGCACTTGGTAGCGCGTTAGCGCTCTTCGCCACCGTGGCCCAGAAGCTCCAAGGAAGTTTCCTACTCTCCTACTTTCCTAGTATGTTACACCAGAATGTCGGTGATCGGAGCAATAATAACCTCCGGCTACCAGTGATATCCAGTTGACCTTCATTCCTCCAATATGTACACAAGATTATGGCACGTAGTCCTCATCAGATAACATACCACACTCCCTAATGCGCATTGTCTAGTCATGTGATTTACATCCTGGTTTGAAGGCAGCCCCCCCCCCCTTCCCCCCTACTGAAACGTTGTCACATATAATATTTGTTTATGAATTAAACATTAAAAACCATATACTTATCATGTACTATTGTTACTAAACGACATATGGCAACGTTGCAAAGCCAGGTGATGGTAGCACGACATATACCAAGGTACAGTGTGACAATCAGTTTGCTCTGTTGTTATATGTAATGACTAGGGACCAGATTTTTCGATTCTTAGAATTGCCATTTTAGGTTTTCAAAAACATAGGTTAAGATAGGTTTTCTTTAGGATTTTAATAGGTAGAATACAGTGTAGCAAAAGTTGACATAAATTCCGCAAAGCTTAAAATTAATGCCTAATTATTAGTAGAAAAGCGGATTGCAACGAGAGTGTAGATATTTTACATAATGATACGTCATCAAATTATCACCGAGAACTTCAAACTTTTAGACAATATTTGCTCTCTTTAAATATGTTAATTATTCAAATTCAATAAAACCAAGGTTGTCAGAGGTGATTTTCACACTCTAGCCAGGTTAATTAATTTTGATTATTCAGAATATAGGATTCTTGGTAATAATAAGATATTTATTCCCAATTTCCTGACAGTAAATAACCAAACAATAAAACTATAAGCTGAAACGTACTGAGAATATTTGAATTCTCTGGAAGGTAGAATTTCTCTCAATCAACTAGAGCTAAGATTAAACACTACATTCAGGTTTACTTTTAAAAATTATGGCCTGAAATTTAAACAAACTACCATTAATCGATGAATCGAACATTTCTGTACTTGATATCACTAAAATGAGTTAAGTATGACAAAAAACATAAAAATGGCCGAATTATGCATTTATAGGGAAAATAAAATTGCTTTAAACTAGGTCAAAGACCTTTTATTCGTACATATTTTTCATCAACTTTTGAGAAAATGAGCTCAGGGAAACAAAATGACCGTCCTAACTTCCGAACCTTACTTTCAAGCGAAGTATCAGGTGAGACTGGTCGAAACCTATCCTGAAACTTTGTAGACGCAATCGTTGTACTATAAGAGGTCAACGTGTGGAAAATCAGCTGCCAGATTGAATTGCAAGGCTCCGAAATCGTACCTGACATCCTGGTACGCAGACATGACAGCTGGCGGAGCTGGACATCCCTGGCACTCGGAGTAGTTGCGTGGCGAGGCGAATATGCTGACTGGAGCGTGCGGCTGCTTCCCACTGATCTTGAGTGCCTGAGCTGTCAGGGCTGTCCGTTCCAACATGTACGTACTCGCTACTTCCCATTGATTTATATGAGAGATTCGCCAAATGATTTCGGAGCCTTGCAGTTCAATCTGGCGGCTGATTTTCCGCATGTTGTCCTCTTATAGTACAACGATTCCGTCCACAACATTTCATTATGGGTTTCGACCGGTCTTACCTGATACTTCCCTTGTAAGCAATATCCTGCTTACAAGCTGGAGTTCGTAAGAGGCTGACATACACAAGTGCAGTATTAACACTACGAGACATTGTAATGACTAGGGGCCGGATATTGATGACGTAAAAAAGTTTAAAAAATACACTTAAAATTTTCAAAAATGACATAAAAATTTGAAAAATGCACTATAAAATGGAGAAAATGATCTTATAATAATAAACTCACCAATTTTAATCATTCGAAAAATGCACTATAAAACGGAGAAAATAAACTGAGACAAGAACATACACCCCTTCCCCTCTCTACCCCACCACAGCTGACCTTAGTCCACAGAACAGGTAACATTCCATTTCGCTAATAACTGGTTTGCGATGAAAACAAGAGAATCTGTATACCTCCAGTACCTTCTACTAATAGCAATACTGATTTTTTTTCTTCAATATTTTAAATTATCTTGTATCAGCTACTAGCTTCTTCTTAACTCTGAGAGACGTAACTCCCTCATATAAAGCTGTGACATGACTAAATTGGAAAAAATGACCATAAAAGGCCGCTTTCTCTAAAATATGACCAAGAAAATCTACCAAACTTTAAAAAATGCTCTTAAAATGGAAAAATAGCAAATAATGCAAAAAGATGCAAAATAAAGTTGACATATTTGAAGACGGGGTGGCCCGTCCGGAGTTTCTATGTACTTCAGAATTGTTTTAGACAGCTCAGTAAAAAGAAGACGTGTCATCAACATCCAGGTCCTAGTAATAACTAACAATTTTATTACTGGATTATTACGTCTGAGGCAAGGTCGAACGCGTATTGCCTTGGCCCTGAGTTTGTGCTGATAACGCAAGGTGGAATAAACTCCCAAGTTCAACACAGATACTTGAGCAGTGATGCCATATTTATAACATAACCAGCTCTGTGCACCCGTTGTTGGCGAGCACATAATGTAAAGTTATTATTTATTTAGCGTATGGCTTTTAATGCCGGGAGTGTCCGAGGTCATGTTCGATTCGCCAGAGGCTGTAGCTGCTTCTAGCGGACACCCATGGGGTGAGCTACAAGTTCCGTTCAATTTCAAGTAGTTCAAACTTTCGCTACCAGATGTGAATGTTGGAACTTTTGATAGAGCGTTTCAACGAAATCTGACCTAGAAATTTAGCTTCACACAAGTTTAGTTAGTTCATTCATTCTTTTTTTTTTCATTCATTCGTTTATTTGCAATTGGGGGTGTGTCCCCCGGTGGCAAATTAGATATACATAACAAATAAATAACTGTACATAACAATTCACTAACAATTTAACTGGAGTCTTTACACAAATAGTCAGTCTTTTCTTCAACACACCTATATGTTTGGGAAAAGGCTCTGACTGCGGCAGGTAGAGAGTTCCAATTATCAATGGCACGGTTTACGAAAGAATATTTACCATAATTTGTTCGCTGTGGTCGGCCCTTAACTTTGAAAGGGTGATCGCTCCTACCCATGTAAGTAGGCTTTTCCATACGTTTGCTAAGCTCACCCCATGCTGGTTGATTTGTATACGTGTTGTACATAGCGCAGAGTCTAGATTTCATCCTCCTAGCCTCAAGTGATTCCCACCCAAGTTTCTTTAACATACGGCTCACACTGCTCCTGGGATTAAAGTCACTGAGCACAAATCTAGCGAACTTTCTTTGTACCATTTCCAACTCATTTATGAGCCCTACTTGATATTTATTTATTTATTTATTTATTTATTAATGTTGTGAACATTACAGGAAGCCCCAATTACATTGCTCACTACTAGAATCATATAATATACATTAATATATAAAGAAGACGAAGACGAAGAAGAAGAAGAATGATGGTTAGGTATGATAAGGAAATGGGCTGAATACAGTACAATATATTACAAGACATCTTGCAGTTTATCACAGGACGCTGCAAACTGGTTTTCTGACATACTGAAAATATCTAAGTCAAGATAATGAACTTTATTATAGTGGGATAAAATTCTGTTGATCGGCGAGTTTTTATGGTTGTCTGTATGAACTCTCGGAATAAAGAAAATGTTTCGGAATCTACTAGGTTTCACAGCTGGTACATATAACGTAATTCTCTCTCGAATTTTAGCGTCGTCAATTTTATTGTTTACTATTTTATAGAGAAAAAGCAGGCCCTGACAATTTCGCCTGTGAGATAGTTTTCTGACATTGAAGGACTGTAATATAAATGTGTACGATTCGTAAGAGGGATAATAGCCAAATCTCTTGTAATATACATATTTTAAGAATTTCTTTTGGATGTTCTCTATAAGCTTATTATGTTTCAATGTGTATGGATTCCATATAACTGAAGCATATTTTAGTTGTGATCTGATGAAGGCATTAAAGAGCAATATTAAAATCCCATAGGAAAAATTAAATGAATTTCTTATTACAAATCCCATACATTTATGTGCTTTAGAGACAATTTTCTCTATGTCTTTGAAAATTCAGATCATTGGTAAATACAATTCCCAGATCCTGAACTTCATGAATTTTTAGTAAGCATTCCCCGTCATTGTCATAGTGAAACTTTATGTAATTTTTTCGCCTAGTAAAATTAATTTGCTTGCATTTACTGATGTTAAAAGGCAGTTTATTTTCTTTCGTCCACATGTTTAGTGCATTTAAATCATTTTGAAGTTTCATACAATCGTAAGGGTCACGTATTGATTTATATAATATTATATCGTCTGCGAATAATAAAATTTCTGAGTGTTGAACTTTATCAGAGATGTCGTTTAAAAATAATAAGAATAAGTCCTAAGTCCTAAGTTAGATCCGTGAGGAACTCATGAGTTGGTGGGAAATGTTTTGGATAGTTGCGTTTTATATTTCACAACTTGTGTTCTGTTCTTCAGGTATGAAATCAGCAGACGAAACAGTGGTTCAGAAAAATTATACGTTGATAGTTTAGTGATAAGTACGTCATGATCCACTTTGTCAAATGCCTTTTGAAAGTCGGTATATATTACATCTACTTGGCCTTTGTGATCTAGCTCCGTGGATACAAATTGCGTAAAATTAATACGGTTAGTCACGGTTGACCTGTTTGGTATAAATCCGTGCTGATTTGGGGAAATGATCACTTTAACATGTTGAAAAATATGACTATACAAAATACTCTCAAATATCTTAGCCGGAGATGACGATACAGCTACAGGTCTGTAATTCTTAATCTGAACTGAGTTTCCGGATTTTAGAATTGGTGTTACTTTTGTATGTTTCCATTTATCTGGAAATGTGCTGGTCTTCAGTATGAGATTGTATATTATAGTCAGTGGTTTAGTAATATATTCCTTACAGCCTTTAAAGAGGTATGGTGGTAACCCATCAGGTCCCGCTGACTTTTTTGGTTTTAGTTTCTTAATGGCGAATTCAACCATATCCTCGGTGACTTCAGATATAACCAAATAATTTTGAAAATAATGTTGCTTTACGTTATTGCTGTTTGTGTTCAAATTATAGTTGGGAATAGTTTGCGAATATACTGATTTGAAATAGTCAGCGAAACAATTGGCAATTTCCAGCGATTTACAATATTCTTTACCTTCATATCCCATCGCCAATCCTGATCCTTTACGCTCCTTTCTATTTTTTATAAAGTTCCAGAAGCTATTGCTATCTTTTTCCATGTTCCGCTCAGTAAGAGCTACATAGTCATCATATGCTTTTTTATGTCTATTTTAGTTTTAGATCTAAGTTGAGTATAATTATTTAAGTAATATTCGGATAAATTTTTCTTTTTTCTATATTTTTCCTTTAGCTTTAAATTTGATATTATAGACTGAGTGAACCAAACAGGATATGTGCGCTTGTAATGTTTAGTCTTTGGAACCCACTGGTCAATTATAGAGTATATTTTGTCATAAAAGATATCAACAGCTTCGTTTACATTTCTACAATTATTCGTGTTATCCCAATTGCATTTTTTCACTAATTCATACAATTTTAAGAAGTCTGCCCTGAGGAAGTTATATTCATAGGTTGAACTTTCATGTGATCTGGTAATTTTCCCCTGTTTGTATATAATTTGCAATGCTGGATGATTTTCATCTAATCGGACTAAGGGGTCGGTTTCTTCCTGGACATGCAACTGGTCAATGTTACTGATTATTAAATCAAGAGTTCTCCCATTAACATTCTTAATATCATTAAACAGCCTGGCATTCAGCAGGTGCAAAAAATTCTGTAACTCTTTGGATTTGTTTGAACCCTTCAATAGATTGTAAGATTTATCAGTTACTTCCGGTAAATTAAAGTCACCAATGATACAAATATCGTATTCTTTAAATAACTGCATATTTTCTTCTATTTTCTCATAAAATGATTTGTATGCTTCTATATTGGAATTCGGCGGAAAGTATGGAACACATATATAACATTCCCTATTGTTGAATGAAACTTTAATCCATAATGATTCGGTATCCGATTCTAACATTGGCATTCTCTTCGAGTGTATTGTACTTTTAACACTTATTAAAATTCCGCCACCATCTTTCTTGGAACTTAAAGAAAAATCTCGGTCTTTCCTATACACAATATATCTGTCATCAAAGAGCTCAGAACTGTTTACACCCTCAAGAAGCCATGTTTCTGAAAGACAAATAATATAGTTATTTGACAGTGTATTCACAATTAAAGTATTGGATTTGGTCCGTAGTTCTCTTACGTTCTGGTAGTAAATGATGGTTTTTTTTTTCTTTTGAGTCATTTTCAATGTTCAGGTTAAAGTTTGTCAAGGTCCTCTTCAGTGTTGATGGAGATACCTGAGAGTGGTCGTGTTTCCTCATGAGTATTCTGCCATTCTTTGTCCATAAGTGCTTTAGGTCCTTCACTCGTTTCACTTCCCTTGCCTTCGCTAGAAGTTTTTTCCGCTCCCCGCAAAGGCTTTCATTTATATACACCGGGTTGTTGTAGGTGTATCCAAGGTCAAGGGTACTCAGATTACGTTTAATTCTCCGTTGTCTGAGGATTTCTTCTTTGTAGTGACGTCTTGTAAATTTCACGATTATAGGCGCAATCTGGGAATTGTTGCGAGGGGGAAGTCTGTGGCAAGCGTCAATATGTTCCTCTTTCAGTTCCACGTGGAGTGTTCGCGCGACTTCTTGAATCAACCTGCTTGTGTCCTCTGCAGGGTTTGGCGGTATACCATGTATTTCTATCATATTGATCCTTGAGTATTGCTCAGAATCAGTAAGTCTTTATTTTAGTTCCAAGTTTTCTTTCTTTAACGTTAGGTTCTCCTGATGCATCTCTTCAATTGCTTGCCTGCAATCTTTAATAGTCTCTGCTTGTTTCCGCAGGGTTTCCTTATTTTCGTCCAATTTCTCGTGCACCAGATCTAACGACTTCCCCAAATCAGTTTCCCTCTGTTTACACAATTCCTTTAACTCAGAGATTTCTTTGTTTAAATTAGTCAATAAGTTAAAAACTTCGTCATTGTTAGGTAGGGCTAACTGATTCTTTCCCTCTTCATGTAGGCTAAGCTTCTTCTTGGGACACTTATTACATTTCCATTGTTTGTGCGAAGAAATTATGGACTTGAGATCATCTTCTTTTAAATTTACACAATAATTATGATACCAGTTTTTACAAACAGCACATTGAATTTTTGCATTGATGTCTTGCCTGGACACCGCCTTGTTGCACTCAAAACAGACACCCATTATTGCACTGGCTCCTAATAATGCTACTAGTATTGTAAAGGCACTGCATGAGATGTGAAAGGTGTATTACTAATTCCTTGGCAGTACGTAACTCGTCACTTCACTGTTTAATATTTGTGCGAGAGCTCACTAGCGCTGATGCGGACAAGGATGTAGGGTAGCGTTCAAGTCGGAAATTTGTTTGCGAGTGGTTGGCAGAAACAGTTGACTGTCGGGGTGCACTTGAGTCACAGATTATTCGCTGGGTGGTAGCACAGGCGTTCAAACGAACAGTTGAAAGTCGCTTTTCTTGGTTATGCATCCACACGCTTAGAAAATATCCTAGATGTTGCTAGTCCATTGATGTTGTATTAAGATTTCTACATCCAAATTACCTTTATTACTCACCGATTCAGTGTGAACGTATCCTTGTCCCGAGCAGTGCACTTTACTAGACTCCTACTTATAAACACGGAGCACAGAAACTTGTTTATGTTAGTCACTCATACCAACCGCCGAGGCGTATTCCAGAATAGGTCTTACAAGTGACAAATATCCTAATTATTTAGCAGAGGTACTACTTCCTTTTAATACCCTCATTACAAAGTGCAGGGATTTGTAAGCTTTAGAAACTACACATCCTATATGACTACTCCATTTCATATCATTTCTTACGTGAACGCCCAAATATTTGCAAGAATCTTCTTCTACAAGTATTTCCGAGCCAATGTTATATTGAAAATCTTGCCTTCGCACTTTCCCTATTTTTATTAGACTACATTTTCTTGTGTTTTTTATCATTTTATTTTCAATCGCCCACTTATAGACCAGGTTCAGGTCATCTTGAAGTACTGCATTGTCTTGTAAGTCATGTATCTTTCGATATATTACACAATCATCCGCAAACAATCGGCAGTCACTGCGAATCCCATTTGGTAAGTCATTTATAAACGCCAAAAATAACAAAGTTCCGATTACGCTGCCCTGAGGGATACCCGACGTTACGGTAATTTCATCCGAGAATCGGCCTTCAACTTTCACTTTCTGGGAACGACCCGTCAAAAATTCTTGGATCCATAAAATTACTCTTCTGTCAATCTTCGTCGAAGCTAATTGATGGAGTAGCATGTCATGCGGCACGACATCAAATGCCTTCGCAAAATCTATAACTACGGCGTCGACTGAAACTCCATCGTCTAACGATTCGCTAATATCGTGAAAAAGTGATAGCATCTGACTCTCGCATGAGTAACCTTTCCGAAATCCATGTTGCCTATCATTAAACCATGATAATGTTTCCCACTGTTCCCTCAAGTTGTCGCAAATGAGATGCTCCATCTGTTTACAAACGATGGACGTAAGGCTAACCGGCCTGTAGTTGCCCAATTCAAGTCTGCTCCCTCCCTTAAATATTGGGACTACCGTAGCTCTTTTCCTGTCATCTGGGATTTGCGCATTGTTTATGGACACATTAAACATCACCTCCAAGTATCGTGCCACGGCCCTACCTCCTAGTTTAAGTACTTCACTAACAATATTATCAGGACCCTTTGATACATTGAAACGTAGTTTTTGTATTAGCTTTACAATTGCTGACTGGTTTATTTGGAGAAGTGGAGTCCTTGATTCACCGTTAAGGTCCAACACACAGCTATTGGATTTATTGAACACACTACCATAAAATACATTTAATTCATTAGCAATGGCCTGCTTCTCAGTAATTAATTTACCGTCACCGGACATTATCATCGACAAATTATTTGAATTTCCCTTTCTTCTCCTAACATAACTGTAAATTTTTTTCCACCCATCGCCTCCAGAACCAAGTAAACCTTGCATATAATTGTCATGAGCAGCCCTCTTGTTTAAGACGAGCTCGCTTGATAAGGACTTAAATTTCAACATATACTTGTCACTATCATGTCTTTCATTGTATAATTTCCTAATTTTCCGTTTAAGGCTCCTGATTTTCCGTGTGTAATACTCAGGATCTGGGTTTTGTTTCAGTAATTTAAATGGAACAAATTTATCAATAGCGCTATTTAAAATTTTCAAAAAGTTAGTCCACAGGATATTAATGTGATTTCCTTCCGATGCCCATCCTACAAATAGCTCATTCAAATACTCCTGAAATTTGCCCTGATCCGCCCTGCGATACTGGAATATGATCTTATTTGCTACATCAGAGTCTAATTTTGTAATGTCACCGTATCTAATATTTAATTCAACCCCAGAATGGTCACTAATTCCTGGTACTTTCAGACAGTTAATATACAGCTCTACAGGCCTTACGAGATAAACATCTAAGGTATTATTGCCTCTAGTTGGGAAGTCAACTACTTGGGAAAATCCCCCCTCCTTTAAGAATTTGTTTGCCTCGCTCTGAGCTTGACCACAGCTAGTTGACGCACCAGACCAGTCTACTATGGGGAGGTTTAAATCTCCGGCAATTATTATGCTCTTTTTCATAGCATTACCCGTACAAGTTTTATCATACAGTGTGTCGAGAAGCGAAAAGTTATCTTTCGGTGCTCTATACGCCCCTATCACCTGAAGAGGGAATTTATTCCCTTTATCCGAAATTTGAACACATAACATTTCATGATCCGTATCAGCCCACTTTAAGAAACTAGCTATATTTTTGCGCACACAAATAAATAGCCCACCACCTCGCTTCCCCCGATCCCTTCTGTACATTCCGTAGGCCCCTTGAATTATTTCATTACTATTTATATCCTCATATAACCAAGATTCAGTAGCAATGACAATGTCCGGAGAATACGTCTCTACAAGATTCCAAAATTCAATTAATTTATTTCCTAAACTCGGACAATTAACCTGCAGTAATCTTAGAGTCTTACCTCCGCAGCAAATATCCCGAAGTAGCTCCTTCTGTTCCCGTCGGCTGGCAACCTCTGGACCTGCTCCTCCTCACAATGGCCGGCACGAACCGATGACCCTGTCATGTAGGCTACTTAGGTTGAAAGCGCCCCGTCGATTTAAATGCAGCCCGTCTCGGGCGAAGTCACGGCCACCAATCCAGCAGTCAACATCTACGTACACTAATCCCAGTTGTGCACAAACCCAGTCCATGCGGTCATTTACAGTATTAACTCGCCTTAACGGAACATCTCCCCGCCGAACAATGCCACTCATTATAATTTTTGCATTTCCAAACTTGCTTTTAGCTTTTCTGCAAAGTTCGTAGAGCTCCCCGATTATGTAATCAGCTGTAGCCCTCTTCTTCAAATCGTTCGTCCCAACATGGAGCAACAACACTTTAACTTTGTCCCAGTCCTCTACATTTGCTTCTTCCACTTGTAGGGCAAGCTGGTCAATTTTAATCCCCGGATAACACCGCACTTTCGCACCTGATTTCCTCGAGATATTCGCACTCCATCGTATCATAGAATCACCCATTATGATAACGTCATCCTCAGTTTGCTACTGCACGCCCTCTTCCATACTGATCCCAGTAGAAAGCCGTTCAGTCACATCCTTCACTGTGGAAGGATCTTTTACATGCCATAAATCTATGACATGAGACCGCCGGCTTTACTTCCCCTCCGAAGGAAGGCATACTGAAGAATTTTGATGTTGTTTGAGTCTTCAGACTTGTGACTGGTTTGATGCAGCTCTCCATGCCTCCCTGTCCTGAGCTAATCGTTTCATCTCTACATAGCTACCACACCCTACAACCGAGGCAATCTGTTTAACATATTCTAACCTTGGTCTACCCCTACAGTTCTTGTCCTCGACCCTTCCTTCCATAACTAAGCTTGCTATTCCTGGGTGTCTTAGTATGTGTCCTACCAACCTATCTCTTCTCTTCATTAGCAGTCGCCAGAAACATCTCTCCTCTCCCACTCGCCTTAATACCTCATCGTTTGTAACCCTATCTACCCATCTGATCTTCATCATTCTCCTGTAACCCCACATTTCAAATGCTTCAATTCTCCTCTTTTCTGCTGCACCAATAGTCCAAGTTTCACTTCCATAGAGCGCCACGCTCCAGACAAAGGCTTTCAAAAATGACTTCCTAATACCTAAATCTATATTCGATGTCAACAGATTCCTTTTTTGTAGAAAGGCTTTCCTTGCCTGAGCCAACCTACTTTTTATATCCTCTTTGCTTCGTCCATCACTGGTTATTCTGCTTCCTAAGTAACAGAAGTTTGCTACTTCCTTCAGCTTTTCACCTGCCAATTTGATCTCCATAGAGGTTTCTGATTTATTTCGGCTGCATTCCAGTATTTTTGTTTTACATTTATTAATTTTCATCATGAATTCCTTCCGAAGGACGAAATCCATACCATTCAAAAACTCATTCAAATCCTCAGGCTTGTCGGCCAAGATGACGATGTCATCAGCAAATCTCAGAGTTGAAATTATTTCTCCTTGAATCTTCACTCCCACTTTAAATTTTTCTCCAATTTCCTTCATTGCTTTTTCAATGTAAAGATTGAAAAGTATGGGTGATAAGTTGCAGCCTTGTCTTACACCTTTCTGAATACCAGCTTCTATCTCATGTCCTTCAGCTCGAATGACTGCTGTCTGGTTTCTGTATGGATTGTATATCACCCTCCTATCCCTGTACTTTATTCCAATAGATTTCAAAATTTCAAACAATTTAGTCCAATCAACGTTATCAAAAGCCTTTTCTAAGTCTACAAATGCCATGAACGTTCTCTTATCTTTCCTTATTCTACCTTCCAAAATCAGCCTAAGACTTAGTACAGCTTCCCTTGTTCCTACATTTCTCCTGAAACCAAACTGGTCTTCACCCAACTCCATTTCTATCTGGCTTTCAATCCTCTTGTAAATTATTCTAGACAGGATCTTTGAAGCATGAGTAATCAAGCTGATTGTACGGTAATCTTCACATCTGTCAGCTCCCACTTTCTTTGGTATAGGGATGATAACATTCTTCTTGAAATCAGGGGGTACCTCACCTGTCTCATAAATCCTACACACGAAGTGAAATAACCTGATCAGACCTTCATCTCCTATGCAGCGTAGCAACTCAATCAGTATATCATCTATGCCTGGTGCTTTGTTCCTGCCTAAGTCCTCTAATGCTTTGTCAAATTCTGATCTCAATATTAAATCTCCTTTTGCATCCTCATCAATTTCCTCCTCCCTTTCCATTACATGATTCTCAATCTCCTTTCCCTTATACAAGCACTCTATGTAAGCTTTCCATCTCTCAACCTTTTCTTCCCTATCTGTTAGAGGCTTTCCATTTGTGTCCCTAATATTACAGCACTTAGTCTTCTTTTCCCCAAAAGTATTCTTAATCCTTCGATAAGCTGTGTCTACTTTTCCTAATTTCAGACACTTTTCTATACCCGCACATTTCTCTTTCAACCATTCTTCTTTCGCTTCCTTGCACTTCTTGTTAACCTTTCTCATACGTCTGTATTCTGCTTTCCCCTTTTCATCTCTTAGATTCTTGTGTTTCCGCCTTTCATCCATCAATTCTAGTATATCCTGAGTGATCCACGGTTTTCTACCTATTCTTTCTTTCCTACCAATGTTTTCTTCTGCGGATTTTGTTATTTCATTCTTCAAAAGTGCCCATTCGTCTGCAATTGAAGTTTGTTTAGGGGTTTTGATTAGTCTTTCCTTTATACTCTTCTTGAATCTTTCGTTTACATCCTTTACTTTCAGTCTGTCTATTGCCCACCTTTTTGGCTTTTGACTTTTCTTCAGTTTCTTCAACTTTAATCTGCATTTCATTACAACCAGATTGTGGTCAGAGTTTATGTCAGCACCAGGATATGTTTTACAATCCAAAATCTGGTTTCGAAACCTCTGCTTGACCATAATGAAGTCGATTTGGTAACGCCCTGTATCTCCTGGTCTCATCCATGTGTATATTCTTCTATTGTGGTTATTGAATAAGGTGTTAGCTATGACCAACTCATGTTCGGTGCAGAATTCCATCAGCCTGCTTCCTCGATCATTCCTTTCACCTAATCCGAAATCTCCTACTATCTTCGCTTCTATCCCTTTTCCTACCACAGCATTCCAATCTCCCATTACTATAACATTTTCATCACCTTTGATATACCTCAGAATGTCATCTATTTCTTCGTAGACCTTTTCAACATCCTCATCAGCTTGACTGGTAGGCATATAGACTTGTACCACTGTGGTGCACGTAGGTTTAGTATTGATTTTTGCTACAATAATCCGTTCACTGTATTGCTCATAATATTCCACCCGCTGTCCAAGTTTCCTACTCAATATGAGACCAACCCCTGCTTGGCCATTGTTTGATTTAGTGCTAATGACCCTATCTATAGTCTCCTGACCAAAAGTCCTGTTCTTCCTGCCAGCGCATTTCACTAATCCCAACCAAATCCAACCTCAACCTATCCATTTCCCTTTCTAAGTTTTCTAACTTTCCACTTCCTAGCAGACTTCTAACATTCCACGCTCCGATCCGTAGAATATCCGATTTCCTCTTTGTCACTTCTGTGATGTTAACCCCCTCTCGAGTAGTCCCCACCCGGAGATCCGAACGGGGGACTAGTTTACCTCCGGATTGAAATTTTACAAGGGAGGAGGCCATCATCACATGTAATTATGCATAGAGAGGTGCATATCCTCGGGAATAGCATTTTCAGCCGTGCAGCAGAACGCAGTGTAGCCATTAGTTGGATTATATTAATATCTTAACAGTCTATAAGACAAGTAAAGAACTGATTTATTCTGAGAGGCTGCTACTCCCTTTCAGAATAAGTAAAGAGCAATTCTACTACAAAATACTAACCTTCTACTAACAATTAAATACCAAAATTCTACTAACGAAAAAAATACTAAAGTTTCACCAACAACAAATACTACCACTAAAACAGTCTGTCAACAGGCCCACTCACATGCACCCTCACCAGACACACTCACACACCACAGTCTAATAGAACAATGACATATATCTAATTAACAAATTAACTTCATACTTACAACTAAAACTAACTACATACTTACTGTACTGTAATTTGAATTGACAATATTTACAACATTTAAAATGATAATCTGGTAGCAAAAATATCAACCCCGTCCGGGATTCGAACCAGAGATCTCTAGGTAGGTCGGTAGATACCCACAAAACCTCAAAGCAGACATTATAAAATTAAATTTAGATAATAATAGGGGTATATTCAAGCAATGTTAATGTGAAAAAAAAGGACTTTGACAATATCTTATACTGCATTATAAAAAGAAGGGACAAAATTTTAAAAAACCTGATAAATAAAAATGCAAATAATGAAACATCAATGAGTTATTTATACTTCAGTAATATGATTGCACATATTAGCTTAACCTGGATATGAAGATATTTGCATGAAGAATTTTAACGCTCTTAAAATATCTGACGACTTCAGCCGGTTTGAACCCGCGACCTTTGGCACAGCAGTTCAGCATGCTACCAACTACGCCACCGAAGCCACTAATGTAATATAAGAAACAAAAATAATTAACTTACCTGATTTTAACGCTCTTGTTAATGACAGGAGGATCATGGTTAGGCAGACAGTAGGCTATAGTCCACGTCACCTTAAATAAGTTGATATCAAAGTATATTTTGTTATATTGATTGTACTATTGCGAGCACAAGCATTCTCTTTTCATCCGCAAGTTCTTATGTTTTGTTGTTGTGTTGACTCATTTAGGCGCTTTGCGACATAATGGTCATGTAGCCCCGTGTACTTGCGTGTGTGTGGAATTTGTCTTGTAACCTGTGCTATTGTGATGGCTGTATTAGTGTGTGTATTTCTAATTCAGATGAGAATTGGGAAGGAGGCGTCCGTGGCCTTAAGTTAGGAACCATCCCTGCATTCCCCTGGAATAGAAGTGGGGAAAACTGCTTCCAGGATGGCTGAGGTAGGAATCAAACCCGCCTCTTCTCAGTTTTACTTCAAGAGGTTGAGTGTACCCCGTTCCAACTCTCAAACCAGAATTAAATTTCTTGGCAGAGCCGGGAATCGAACCCGGGCCTCCGCCAACGATGTGGACTTTTAATCGCCCGCATCCACTAATACCTACGGCTAACCACATCCGCTGCTCATCCAAAAGTTCTTAATCCGTAACCGTAACCACTTCCGCTTCTCCTATGCAAGGTCTTAATTAACTAACGCATGCGCGAGTATCTACTAATATTCATATCTATTTCTCGTCCGCATTTTGTTAATCCGTAACCGCATCCGCGAATATCCACATCAGCTTCTCTCACGCAAGTTCTTCATCCGCATCCGCGAATAGGCCTATCTACTCTTAACCACATCCACTTCTCATCCGCGAGTTCTTAATCTGTACCCCCCAGGCATTGCTTCCACTTACTTGTGCCGGGCTCCTCTCCATCTTCTTTTCTGTCGACCTCTCTTGGTCAACTCTTGTTTTCTTCCGACCCCGACGGTATTAGGGTATCCGAGGCCTAGGGAGTCTCTTCCTTCCCCGCCTTAATTGGCCCTTCTCTCATCTTTCCTGATACCCTCCTTCTACGAGGGGTCAGCCGTCTTTTTCTTTTCATGTTATCTCCTGCCGTTTGCTCAAGGCCCTCAAGGAGGCAGGGTGTGTGTAGCCCCACCACTTCTGGTGCACCCTGGATATTGCTATACCCTCAGGGGCTCACGGTTGGTGAGTTGGCGATCCCGAGAGATTCCTGAGCTGGGTCCAGTTATTTTTTCTTTTCTTTTTTCCACTGGCTTTGAGGTGGGCCATCTCCTGTTTCCCTTTATCTGCCTTTCATGGCTCTCCTTCTTTCCAAGTTCATCAATCCTCATTCTTCGAGGGTTGAGGGCATTTCTTTTCTTCCTGTCCTATATTTGTCTAATCCTGTTTTTTGTTTGTTTACCATTTCTTCTTCTAGTATGTAAGGCTGTAGTTAGTATTAGTTCTCGCTTGCTGAGCCCAAGGTTGCAGGTTCGAAACGTGGCGCAGTCAGCTGGCATTTGAGGGTGCGCAAATGCAAGGAAGCCGTGTCAGTACATTTACTGGCACGTTAAAGATCCCCTTCGGGGCAAATTTCCGACACCCCGGCGTCTCTAAAAGCCAAGGTAGTTAAAAGGGACGTAAAACCAATAACATTATTCTTATTTTCATTCTCATCTCATCTTTCACTATCATCCAAACATTAGGGGCGGATAACCTAGATGTTAGGCCCCTTAAAACAACAATTATCAACATCATCATCTTAATCTGTAACCACATCCATGAGTATCTACCAATACCCACATCCGTCTCCCCTCTAAGTTCTTAATCGTAACCGCATCCGCTAATAACCTATCCAGTCACATTAATGTGGCCACCCACTCCATGTGAGATTTGTACTGGACCAAGTGGAGGCAGACAGGTTTTCTCCGGGTACTCCGGTTTTCCCTGTCATTTCATTCCCCTGTCATTTCATTTCATCTGTCATCCATTTAATCATTGCCCCAGGGTAGTGCGACAGATTTTGGCGGCCGGCACAGTTCATATCCTCGCCGCTAGATGGGGGCTTCATTCATTCCATTCCCTGACCAGGTCGGTCGACTGGAAGCAGGCTGTGGATTTTCATCAGCGAATATCTACCAATAACCATACCCGCTTCTCATCCCAGTTCTTAATCCGCAACCACATCAGCGAATAACGACCAATATCCATACCCACTTCTCATCTCCAAGTTCTTAATCCGTAACCACATCCACGAGTATCCACCCATATCCGAATCCGTTTCTCATCCGCAAATTATTTACCCCACCTTTTTCTTCCCTACAAATTAACTACGCTCGAGAACACATCCTCAAAAGACGGTGAAGCATTTCGAAGAGGATGGCTTAACGACGCATGAGGGTGACCTATCGAACAATGAACCTTATTTTTATTCGTTATACACTATGTATGGGCTACTGTCTTATACATACGGAAATTAGCCAGCACGTGTCGCCAGCAAATGTCTCGATATTTGCACAACACGTCTTCGATTTGACTTTCAAAGCTGACCCAGCATCCATGTCTTGTCATTGACAATCTCGTGGCGTCGAGACTAGCATTCTCGGCTGACACCCCTGAGGTCCTGGTTTGATCTCTGTCTCTACCAAGAAATTTAATTACCGTATTGTCTGAAGATTGGAAACGGGGTTCGCTCGACTTCGTGAGATAAAACTGAGAAGGGGTGGGTTCGATGTCTAACTCACAAGGGGAGGATACGATGCATGGGTCACCGATCCGAACCAACTTTAGTACACGTGTAGGGCATGACCAGGCGTATACCAGATGCAAGTAGTAAGATGCGCTTCTCAGCCGTTGCCGAGAAATTAATTAATTGCAATTGCAATCGCAGGGCGGCGTCTACGTGCGTTGTACGCTAGCAAGAATCCAACGAGCTCGTGGTGCAGCGGTAAGAGCTCTGCTTCGTAAACGCGGAATCGCAGAATCGAATCCCACCGGTGAGCCGTTGTAGTGTTTTGTGTGTTGTTTATTTTTTTTGTAACCATTGGCAATTTCCAACCAATACCCATAGCATGAGTCACTGCTTGCGGGGTACGGTGTGGTCTGATGGTTCACAGACGTGCAATGAACGGAACAGACTGGGCCTTCAATGTATAAATGTATACATATAATAGAATACACCTGACCGAGTATAATACCAATGTATTTGTAATGCCGATACTGTACATTATGTAATGTCACAAACGTTGCCACCACACGATGATTTCAGAATCTCTCTTTCCACTCACATAACACGTTATTACAATTGACTGCAAAATAAACATTATTCACGACACGTACAGTAGTTCGGATTGCCAATGTTAACAACAAAAAAAAAACGCAACACACTGCAAAAGTTAACCAGTGGGATTCGATCCAGTGATCCCGCGCTTACGAAGCAGGGCTCCTACCGCTGCACCACGCGCTCGTTGGATCATTACTAGCGTACAACGCACATAGACGCCGCAATGCAATTCCAATTAATTAATTTCTCGGAAACTGCTAAGGGGCGCACCTTACTACTTGCACGTGGTATACGCCAGGTCATGTCCTACACGTTTACTAAAGATGGTTCGAATCGGTGACCCATGTATCGTATCCTCCCCTTGTCAGTGACCATAGAAGAGGTTTTCCTTAGTTTCCCACTTCTACTCCAGGCAAATGCCGGGATAGTTACAAGCTTAAGGCTACGGCTGTCTCCATCCCAATCCTAGCATTTAAGGTTGTCAGACAAATTATAATATTAAAGCTATGCTCGCTAAGGTGCAGCGCTAGGCCAAAGCGCCAAGTAGGCTAATCTCCAGACTAGGTAGACGAATAGGAGCACGAAAATAGGTTTCTAGAATGTGAGAACCTTGAAAGAAACCAGCAAACTAAAACAGGTTGTAAAAACATGGAAAAGAACGTAGAAGAAAAAGCTCTGGAGGCTGGTAAAACCTGGAGTGAGGTGAAACGATTGGCTGCCAACAGAACCAGATGGAGGGTCTTCGCTGCTGCCCTTCGCTCCCCCAGGAGTAACAGGAAATAAGTCAAGTACTTTAAGTCATATAGTGCGTTCGCTTCCCCCTGCGGCCGGACGATTCACATGCAAACATTAGTATCTTCTAGCGGACCCGTGCGAGAACTCTCGCATATTCTAATGGGTTGTGTGCGCCCCATGTGTACAGACTACCCACACGGCTCTAGTGCTTTGCGGGTTGTACGCGATACATGATGGTGATAATTGTTGTTTTAAGGGGCCTAACATCTAGGTTATCGGCCCCCGATGGTTTGGGTGATCGTGAAGATGAAAATGAAATGCAATCTTAAAACTAAAACTAACTACTAACCTACAGTACATACTACAAAGAAATGGAAAACTAAAGGAGAATACGGCAAATAAAGGACAGGAGAAAAAGAAATGCCCTCAGCCCTCGAAGAATGCAGATTGAGGGACTTGGAAGGAAGGAGAGCCATGAAAGGCAGATAGGAAAGTGAAAGAGGAGAGGGTCCGCCCCAAAGGTAAGGGACAAAAGGGGAAAACGGACCCAGCTCAGGAATCCTCGTGGTCGCCAACTCCCGAACTCACCAGCCGTGAGCCCCTGAGGGTGTAGCATTATCTAGGGTGCACCAAAAGTGGTGGGGCTACATACACCCTGCCTCCTTGAGGGCCTTGAGCAGAAGGCAGGAGATAACATGAAAAGAAAAAGAAGGCTGACCCCTCACAGAAGGAGGGAATCGGAAAAGGTGAGACAAGGGCCAATTAAGGCGGGAAAGGAAGAGACTCCCTAGGCCTCGGGTACCCTAATACCGTCGGGGTCGGAAGAGAACAAGAGTTGACCAAGTCAGGTTGACAGGAAAGAAGACAGAGAGGAGCCCGGCACAAGTAAGTGGAAGCAATGCCGGACTCAGCTGGGGCCCCGTGGTCGCCAACCCACGTCCCACTAGATGTGAGCCCCTGGGGGTGGGTACGCGATACAGTTCTCGCAAGGACTATCTTCTTGTTTATGTCTTTAAAATCACTTTATAAACAAATAAATAAATTTCCGTTGACTTTTCAAGAAATGCAAGATTTTTCCTGTACTACTGGGATGATTTGGAAGATTTGGGTACAAACCACGCCTCCTAACTCCCTCTGGTTTAGGAGCTTGAGTTTTGTGAAACATTCACCTTAGCGTATTATATAATAAGATTGTTCTGTGAAAAGACGTGACTATTTAAACGAAACGGCGCCTCATCAGAGAAAATTATTAACTGCAGATCAACAATGCCGTCAACAATGTTGTGTAAAATCTAATTACAGAAAGTGATGCGTTTTTCATTTCTCAAGAGGTCGTAATTCTTGGGACTACAATTACTCTGTATGGTTTCAGTTTTTAAAATTTTAGTAGCCGTATGGACTAAGGTCTTCGAAGCACTTGCTTTGCTCTGCAACACGTTTGAGAGACTTATTTGGTGAGCGAGAGAATGATGCATTAATTTCAACAGTTTTTTTTCCTCCGTCAGGACCCTTCTCTTTGGCTTAGGACCTGCAGCGTTTAGGGTTCCCCTTGTCCGTAATTTATTAACAAGACTCCTGACAGTCTCTCTATTAGGAACTGGAACTGTCTTTAAATTGCCTACACACCGCTCTGCATGACTCCGGTCTTAAATAAGTTACGTGTTATACGTGAAAACGCTTGGTTCAAGCGGGAATTTCTCGTAATTTGCCATATAAATGGATTTTACAATATACCAATGATACGTCTTATACACTGCATAGGCAAGCGTAAACTGACTGTTTTACGGAAACCACCATTGTTGCATTACTGCTGCTCGCTCCGCCGGGGAGAAGCGAACACACTGTATTTTTAGCCTACTTTCGATTTTTGCAAGAAAGTAGACTTATGAGATCAACACAGGGCGAAAAATTGTCTGTCTGTCTGTCTGTCTGTCTGTGAGAGGGCGTACTCTGAATGTCTGTCCCCCCTATCAATTCGAACACGGTGAAACCGAATTGAACGAAATTTGGTACAGAGGGCATCTCAGTGTCATGTTTTATATCGCCGCCAACTTGACGGAAACTTAATGGCGGCCACACAAATGTTCAAAACTTAAATCAAATTACGACTAACCTAATCATCCGATCTCTACCAAATTTTGCAACAACATATATTTATATAGCGAGCGTCTTTTGACTAAACTACAAGGTCATCACCCCAATAGTTTGCAGATGGCGGCCATGTATGTTTGCAAATCGATTCCCCCTATCAATTCAAACACGGTGAAACCGAATTGAACGAAATTTGGTACAGAGGTAGCACTCGCTAAAGGAAACTTAGTGTCATGTTTTATATCACCGCCATCTTGACGGAAACGTAATGGCGGCTACCCAAATGTTAAAAGCTTAAATCAAATTACGACCAACCTAATCATTTGTTCTCTACTAAATTTTGCAACAACATACCTTTATGTGGTAAGAATCTTTTGACCAGACTCTGAGGTCATCAGCCCAATAGATTGCAGATAGCGGCCATGTATGTGTGCAAATCGATTTCCCCTATCAATTCAAACACAGTGAAACCGAATTGAACGAAATTTGGTACAGAGGTAGCACTCGTAAAAGGCAACTCAGTGTCTTGTTTTATATCACCGCCATCTTGACGGAAACGTAATTGCGGCCACCCAAATGTCAAAAGCTTAAATCAAATTACGACCAACCTAATCATCTGAGCTCTACTAAATTTTCCAACAACATACCTTTATGTGAGATGCGTTCTTTGACAAAGCGACAAGGTCATGAGTCTAATAGTTTGCATATGGCAGCCATGCATGTGTGCAAATCGATTCCCCCTATCAATTCAAACACGGTAAAACGGAATTGAACGAAATTTGGTACAGAGGTAGCACTAGCAAAGGGCACCTCAGTGTCATGTTTTATATCGCCGAAATCTTGACGGAAACTGAATGGCAGCCACCCAAATGTTAAAAGTTTAAATCAAATTACGACCAACCTAATCATTTGATTTCTACCAAAATTTTGCAACAACATATCCTTTTGTGGGAAGCTTCTCTTGACTGACCTATACGGTCAATTGCCCAATGTTTGCTGATAGTGCGCATGTATGTGTACAAATCGATTCACCATATCAATTCAAACACGGTGAAACCGAATTGTATGAAATTTTGTACAGAGTTAGCACTAGCAAAGGGCATCTCATAATCATGTTTAATATCCTTATAACACGTTGTATTTCAAAGAGCTACTACAACCAACATTCAATATTATAGCCTACTCCTTGAAAAGGACAAATAGTTATAACAATACCCATGCATTTAGGAGAAAGTAGGCTATATGTTATTTACTGAACATCTTGTTTATTAACTGAAAATAAAAATCCACAGCCTGCTTCCAGTGGACCGACTGACTCATATGGTTAGTTCACACGTGTTTTGTCATTCATATGGACATGTATCTGCAAAGCTTAGACGTTAGTGTTGCACGTTTAGTGAGTATTGTGATTACTGTGATTGTTAGGCATGCCTAGACACCAATTCACATTGCACAAACGTGTGTATATCCATAATTCGTATATTAAAAGCAGAAAATCTTGTTCTGAAACTAGACGAAAATTTCGAATCAACTTTCCAGGAAGACATGTGCCTAATGCCAATACAATTAGGAGGCTCGCTAAACGATTCAAGGGAACAGGCTCCGTAAATAATAAGAGTTGACGGACATTCTTTCATCAGATGTCAGGTGTGTGTTAAAAGAGAGGGAGGACATTTTAACCATCGCCTATGAGCACTGTAAGTACACATTATTGAACATTTTTGGTAAAAGTATGAAAGTGCGCGCCTACCACCGACTGAACAGAGTACGCGCGCCCGCGATCTGCGCCAGTCACAGCCGGCTTAGCTTGCCGTGTTTATCGGGGCGCACATAGATAATGACCCTGTACATACCGTATTTTGCATGTTGATCTTCTATTTATATAAAAAAAGAAGATACGAGCCTTACAGTAGTCGTCTATGATGTGTAACATGTTATCCTACTATGAAATTGAGATGAAATGTATGTGAAGTCATCTGGCATGTTATCCTATTCGTATACACAGCTTGGACATTCTTAAAATGTTAATTTACGCTCCGTTTTCATACTGGTACTATGATGAATGTATAGACTGAATTGGAGATATGCTACTGTCACACTTGTTTGAACAAACAACACACATTATATTGTAAATTAAGAGGAGGAATGAAACCACAGTCTCTAGCCTAACTATAGACTACTAGAAATAATGTTCAAAGCAATCAAATTTCCCAACTCCTGCTTGGTACAAACTATTGTAATTAAAATTAGATAAATCGTAATTTCATGTAGATTCTGTTAAAATGACGCATAATATTATGATAGATAAATCGATCTCGTAGCAAAAACATTTGCCGGGACTGGGGTTCGAACCCAAGACCTCACGATTCGCAGACGAAGGGGCTATCCACGCAGCCATTACAACCACAGATATTTGCAGCCATTACAACCACAGATATTTCGAGTACAAGACAGGTACTTATTTTCACGTGCCGGTAATAATATGGAAGTAATTTTTGTATGCTCCATTAATATTTTGCTTTTTCGATAATTTTCCTGCGTGGAATTGAGTTTTAAATTAGTTATGAATACGCCTACTTGACAGTAAAGGGAATTCCTATGAAAGGCTAGCCCAGTTCCCGTATAAAATAATCTATATGTATATTATTGATCACTGCATTACCGCAATGTGGGTTAATATCTGAATAGCCATTGTGCAGAAACATAATACCGGCTTTGCCGACTAGCTACAATGTTTCATTATTAAAGCATATCATCATTTAAATAATGATAGGAAGATTTTGGATATGTGGTTTTGTGTTTCAATCAGTTGACACCAGAGTTCGCATGAGCGTTTACCGTTCAGTATGAAAGTGATCAAAGTTACTCGGGGAGTGGATGCCCATCACTTTTATCCAGGGATCGGATAAGAGACTCTTAATAAATCATTGTTTTCAACAATGTATATTTTTACACCAAAGAACGACAACTTGAAGATGATTTATTGTAGGAATATTCTTAATGGCGCCTCCAAACCTTGAAGTAATCCATATGCGATATACATTCCACATGGCCGGCAGTGCGTCATGGTACCAATCTCCAACACCGCGCGCTCATTGTTTCCTCTTACCACTGCCAGCTGGATCATATCCCTCCTGGCTCCTAAAGCAGTGGCAGTGCGTCTTATACACTTCCGTCCCATTTTTCAAAATCACTCCCACAAAAATATCCAGTAACCGAGTGGGAAGATGTTGCACATCAAAAATGAATGTTACGTGATAGTGTGTCTGTCTGTCCTTTATGCGTTCATATACCATTCATCCGATTGCGATGAAACTTTGGTGAATTATTGTGTACACTCCAGGGAAGGTTTCTGACTTAGTAAGTCCATTTTACAATAGGTAGCGCACGAGTAGACTCAACAAATGAGTGACGGCGCGCAAATTGTTTAAACGAAGTCCCATGTGGGTCCATATGCGTTTATATAGGCTACCAAACGTCCGATTGCGATGGAACTTTGGTAAGTTGTTGTGTACACTCCTGCAAAGGTTTATGAATTAGTAAATCCAAACTACAATAAGTAGCGCACGAGTAGATTCAACAAATGAGTGACGCACGCGAATCGTTTCAACAAAGTCCCGTATACATTCATAAACTATTCATGCGATTGCTATGAAACTTTGGTGAGTTGTTGTGCACGCTCCCACGAATATTTCTGAATTAGTAAATCCATTTTACAATAGTTTGGAGGCAGTTAACTGAAAAAGAAAAAAAAACGCACTTCAACAAACTAAGTTACAACACCAACACTTTCTTTGATTGGCATTGCAACGCATGCCGGGTACAGCTAGTATTGCATACAAATCCTAACCCTACTTATGATGTGGACACTCTGCCATTGACCCATCGAGGAAGATAGTCCATAACGAATGAAAGGCTGACGGAGGACGCTGCTCCAGGAAGTTAGGTCAAGCTTCACGACTCGCACCGTTATTCCTGTGCCGTATACTCTCTTCACTCAATGAAGCTATCGTGCAAGTGTTTGTAGCCAACTACAGCAGGACTGCCCAACCTACGGCCCGCGCCGTGTCGCCAAAACTTTGAAACAACTTAAGCCAACTGGACAAAGAAGAGTGCGCGCACACCTACCCAAAGCAGTTCCAGTCGTCGCACTAAACTATATTATCATGAACTTTATTTCAAATTGTGTCAAATGAAGAGCCTCCGTGGCTTAGGCGGCAGCACGCCGGCCTCTCACCACTGAGTCCGTGGTTCAAATCCCGGTCACTCCATGTGAGATCTGTGCTGGACAAAATGGAGGCAGACAGGTTTTTCTCCGGGTACTCCGGTTTTGCCTGTCAACATTTAATTCCAACGACACTCTCCACTATAATTTCATTTCACCTGTCATTCATTTAAGCATTGCCCCAGAGGAGTGCGACAGGCTTTGGGAGCCGGCACAATTCATATCCTCGCCGCTAGATGGGGGTTTCATTCATTCCATTCCCGGTCGATCGACTGGAAACAAGCTGTGGATTTTCAATTGTGTCAAATGAACATAAATACTCACTCTTTTGTCATTCATGCTGTATGAATGTATTGAATATCATCGTACTTCTATTTTAAAGGGATTTATTTTTAGTGTTTAATTTTTATACACTACAAATAAATATAGAAAACTGCAACAATACTAAGAAAGCTAAGCTCAGACAGCCACAGATGTCACCATATTGCACCTATATTTTTAACAAATTTCCATAACCCCCCAAACCCCCCGGAGTGTTGTTAGCCCGCAAGGTCCCCCAACTATTTACAGGGTGTCTTTTATGTACCTTTGGAGAATGATTGGTCGTGTAGGGGACGGGTATAGAAGTAATTTGAGATATGAAACTTGGGGTCGGAGTGGCCTCCTTAACCCCTAAAATAAGGGTTGATTCAGGCTCTCCACCCTGTAAGTTAAGCAACCGACCCAAAACTCTATTACCTTTTTCAATCCTTTAACTCTTGGCAAGATTCATTTCACCATGTGGCGCTGGCGTATTGGATAGCGTTGCGGTGCGAAAAGATGATAGTCCCGGGTTCGATTCCGGGCTTGGGCAAAACTTTTTTTTAATGTTATTTGTCGTATTGTAGTCACATGATACAGTCTGGTGCTACTTCGGAGAAGAGAGTGCAAATACGACAAATAACTTAAAAAAAAAAAAAAGATTTTGCCCAGGGAAGCCTCCGTGGCTTAGGCGGCAGCACGCCGGCCTCTCACCGCTGGGTCCGTGGTTCAAATCCCGGTCACTCCATGTGAGATCTGAGCTGGACAATCCGGAGGCAGACAGGTTTTTCTCCGGGTACTCCGGTTTTCCCTGTCAATATTTCATTCCAGCAACACTCTCCACTATCATTTCATTTCATCTGTCATTCATTTAATCATTGCCCCAGAGGAGTGCGTCAGGCCTCGGCAGCCGGCACAGTTCATATCCTCGCCGCTAGATGGGGGCTTAATTCATTCCATTCCTGACCCGGTCGGAGACTGGAAGCAGGCTGTGGATTTTCATTTTCAATAAAGATTTTGCCCAAGCCCGGAATCGAACCCGGGACTACCGGCCTTTCGCACCGCAACGCTATCCATAACGCCAGCGCCGCATGGTGAAATGAATCTCGCCAAGGGTTAAAGGATTGAGAAAGGTATTAGAGGCTTAGATCGTTTGCCCAACTGATAGGGTGGAGGGTCTGAATCAACCCTTATTTTAGGGGTTAAGGAGGCCACTCCGCCCCCAAGTTCCCTATCTCAAATTACTCCTATACCCGTCCCCTACACGACCTATCATTCTCCAAAGATACATAAAAGACACCCTGTATAATGTGGTCCTTAGCTAAAGAAGGTTGGGCACCCCTGAACTACAGTCTTACAGCTTTTGCATCCACTCACCCACCCGTCCTGTCCTGTCCAGTGCCGCAGAGGCTCAAAACTTGTGTTGTTTTTCCTAGAGAGTTCGATCAGACCTAGGGTTACCAGACGTGCGGAAAATTCCGGGTATGCCCTACAATTCAAACGTTGGCCCGAGAGGATTATTATTGAAATTCGTAAATGTCCTCCATTTTTAGAAACTAATATTTTAACACATCAGTGGTGTTTAAAACTATTTTCCAAGCGGCTTCGGTGGCGTAGTTGGTAGCATGCTGAGCTTCTATGCCCAAGATCGCGGGTTCAAACCCGGCCGAAGCCGTCTGATTTATTAAGAGCGTTAAAAATCCCTCAGTATGCCTTCCTTCGGAGGGCAAGTAAAGCCGGCGTCCCAAGTCATAGATTTATGGCATGAATAACTACACATGTGGAAGCTAAAATTTGTAGGTTAGTTTGATAACGCTCTATTAGTTCCAACGTTTAAGCCTCCGTGGCTTCCAGCAACACTCTCCACTATCATTTCATTTCATCTGTCATTCATTTAATCATTGCCACAGAGGAGTGCGACAGGCCTCGGCAGCCGGCACTATTCATATCCTCGCCGCTAGATGGGGGCTTCATTCATTCCATTCCTGACCCGGTCGGAGACTGGAAGCAGGCTGTGGATTTTCATTTTCAGTTCCAACGTTCACCGCCAGGTGCTGATTGCGATGGTGTCGTGGATGATAGCATTTGGTAGCAAAAGTAGGAACTACTTGAAAAAAATAATCGTCTGCAGTCCTTCTACCTGAATCACAGATAACACCCACTAATACAGCCATCACAATGAACACCGGTTATGAGACAAATTCTACACACACCCAAAGTACACGGGGCTACATGACCACGGCCCCTAAACTAAGGAACCAACCAACCAAACTATAATCCAGTCGCGAAAGAAGAATCAATGAGTTGTGAATGCGAGGGCTAAACTCAATTTACTACAATGTCAAAGCAGAAGTGTAAATTTAACGACATTGTAGCAATGGCAACTCTAACTAACACTTGGGGCGCTGCGGTCGGTCTGGATAAGTAGGGTAAAAATACTCAATAACACGCGTTTGATATGGAACACTTTTTATTTTTCGGTTATAATCAGTAAATGTGGTCCCTAAAATAATGACAGTGTTATTTTCAATTGTATATATGTATAACTGTGCGATACACGTGATCTAATTTGTGTGTTCCACTGGATTTTGTGTCAATTGCATATTATCAAGCATCGGTTGTCTGCTGGTATTTGTTTTTGTGCAGTTCGAGTCATGGCGCTGTTACGTTTAAAAGCTATATTTGAGTTTGCTCACTGTACCATAGACTCTAGAAATTATTTGCTGCTTGGTAGGGCGAAGGGATGAGTTTACCTTGTATTAAAACTCGGGGTAGACAGGAATTGCTTGATTTGGATGGTAGGTATTAACCCTGCGAAGTCAAATTAGGCCTATATGACTCGTAGTGGAATGGTTCGGATATCGCAGAGCGAGGTGATGGCGGTTGGTAGGGTTATTGGATTGAACTAGGGAGGGGGGAAGGATACCTGACTGATGAACTTGGCTGTCTTGGTACGGCTTGGCTCGGCGTAAGTGAACAACCCGTCCTGTCGTCAGTGAGTGTAGTGGTGAGTGGTCCAACACGCTCTTGTTGCCCGTATTTATTTGGTATCGTCACCTTTCGGCTATTGTTATTTGCATCTTTTGGAAAGTGATGAAAACGTATATCCGCAGCCCTCTTATACATCGACTTACAGCCGTAAACTGAGCAATATACTTTGATTTTACTCATTTTGCACTCTTATCAACGAGTAAAACTTATAACTAATGTATAAACATGAAGAATTTACCACGACCTGCTTACCAATACAAGAAACCATATACAAACAGTCACCATGTGACAAATGTACCCTACTTGGTAAGTTTCTCATTTCTACCGCTAGATGTCATATCAGATAGCTGGAGTTGCCAATAAGCTATACAAAAGAACTACAGATTGGGAAGAAACGAACATGAAGCTCAGTGTCTCATTTATTGTGCAGAACAAATCCGTTCCTCTTTGAAATTAACCACAATAACTAAAGAGCTCAATAATAAACCATTCAATTCTAATAATATACAACCAACAGTATAATATAATGGCATCACAACCTCGCCGTACTTTATAGCAATCGCCAACAACAGCTGATCCAACATTACCAATCTATTGCAAGTGTGACTTGTTGTTGTTTGCGTCTTCAGTCTGGTTTGATGCAGCACTCCATCCCTGTCCTGAGCTAATCGTTTCATCTCGACATAGCTACCACACCCTACATCCGAGGCAATCTGTTTAACATATTCTAACCTTGGTCTACCCCTACAGTTCTTGTCCTCGACCCTTCCTTCCATAACTAAGCTTGCTATTCCTGAAAGTCTTAGTATGTGTCGTACCAACCAATCTCTTCTCTTCATTAGCAGTCGCCAGAAATATCTCTCCTCTCCCACTCGTTTTAATACCTCTTCGTTTGTAACCCTATCTACCCATCTGATCTTCATCTGTGGCTTACTTAACGTTATAAGAGCATGGCATTGGTTTTCAATTAGAGCTTATAATATAGGGATTCAATCACGTAACAGCACTGAGTGATTGTAACCGTGTGAGGTGTATATGCAATTTATGGAAGACTACAGTGAGAATAGGCTGACATTTTGTGACTTTAAAGTTGGTAGATGTGGAGATTGGAAGTCTAAATTCCAACTGTCTGTTTCAACATCACAGCCATCCATCACGGCTTCAATAACAAGTATGAAAAAGGCATCTCCGGTGTGTTTTGAAAAAGATATTCAAATATTTAGAGCCCTTATTTAAGTAAATTATTTGTAAGGATATCCATTTAATTTTATTTCAAATTTATTCGATTATTTTACATTTTACAAGAATACTTATCCATTAGATTTTATATTGTTATCGTTCTTATTCATTGTTATCCAGTTTCTTCATTTCATCCTGTATATATTTTAGTTAATTTTGTTTCTCAACACTTTGTTTTATTAGATTAGTTTCTAATTTGCTGAAGAAGGTCCCACTTTTGGATCGAAACATGAACTAATTTGAATATAATTTGTATTCATTGGCTGAGCATTTTAATTAATTATCTATTAATCAATGCGGCAATTTTGTCACATTTTCTATAATGGTAAATGTGTCATTGTAATTGGGGCCACGGCCGCCTCCTTTTCAATCCTATCCCCAATTTACAAGTACAGTCATCACAATAACACGAATTATCCGAAACCCATCATGGAAGCTAAGTGAGAAGAACCTGGAAACACATTTTGATGCTGATGAGTAGGGCTCGGATCGATATGCTCAATAAAATCTCCATATATGCTCGAAAACCAAGTGTTTTATGCTCGATAGATATGCTCGAAAAACCCATTATATGCTCGATAGATATGCTCGAAAAAACCATTATATGCGGTTAAATATGCAGAATATGCTAAAAAAAACACCGTTAAAAACTATAGAAAGGAAAGTTAAACGAAAAAACCAATAGCATACCTTTTTATACGAGCTTTATTTTCTAATTTTATGTATGATACACTGCAATATACTCGCATTCAAGTTTTTCAAGTAGCCTATATATAAGAGAAGTTTTCTTATAAAAGTCACAGTTTAAAAGTTCATTTACAAAATGTTCAGAATTAGGCGAGTCAGTGAAGTAGATCAGCATTGGTCTGTACAGCAAGAATTTTTTCTATGCTTTCAGTTTTGAATGATTTTCTTAAATCAATCAATAAAAGTTTCAATAACGAGAACGACCTCACTAAAGATTAAAAACCTGCGGTTCCATTATTCGCACCAGATTGGCTTTTCAATAATTATTTCTGTTTTCGAGCCTTAAGAATGGTCAGGGCCCGAATTCGGGGCGGGGGAATTCGAAGAAGAACAAACTATTTAGCCGAAGACCAAAAGAATATGCATTTATATGCTTCTATTCTGAAAACTGCAGTTTTATGCATTTATATGCTCGATAAATTTCAATTCTGTTGGTCCCAGAGAGGTGAAAATACCACCGAAAGGCTTCTTTCAATGTGTACTATTCAGGAAAAAAATATGCAAATATGCTCGAATCCGAGCCCTACCGATGAGAATAGATCTCTCCAAATCCTGACCGCCTGGGTTTAATCCATCATCCTTGTAGAGCTCCCCCTAGTTTCAACTTACCGAGAAGGGAATGGACATCTCTAAACTGAATCAGAACAAATCATGGCAGGTGTAAATTCTGGCTTCACAAGTGGGGAAGATCTGAAGACCCATTCTGCGACTGTGATAATGTGGCCCAGACCATCCAGCACGTTGTTATGGACTGCCCAAAAAGAAGATTCAATCGATCTGTTCAAGAACTACATAGTGCTCTACAGAAGCAGTGGACTTTGCTTAAAAGTCTGGACATTAAGTTTTGAATGTTGACATGTAAATAATTGTATATATAATTGTAAGATATATGTATTTATAATGTATCCTTGATGTGATATACGATAATATAAATAAATAAATCAGTCAAATTCCACACACACCCAAAACACGGGGCTACATGACGACGATGTCGCAAGGTCCCTAAAATAAGCAACAATAACAACGAAATAAGTACCATCTCAGCATTGGTCTGGAAGGAAGCTAGTAGTTTTGTGACAGTTAATCACGCGATCATGAGCTGCGGGACCTCCATTTTTACGTGCAATCCGAACCACAGGACAAGATGGAGTGGAAAGAATCTAGTGAGAAACACACTTAGGATGGCCGCTCTTTTACCCCCCCCCCCCCCCCCCCCCCCCCCTCTCCTCCGGATTAGAATCCTCGATATCCGAACTTCAAGCTCCCCCTTAACAGAGTCGTGTGCTCGACTTGAGCGCCCTCAGCAATGCCATGGGGTGGGTGATACAATTTGTCGACGCTACTGGTTAATCAGAAACCTCTTTGGACATCAAATTGGCAGGTGAAGAGCTAAAGGAAGTAGGATACTTTTGTTACTTAAGAAGCAAAATAACCAGTGATGGAGGAAGCAAAGAGGATATAAAAAGTAGGTTGGCTCAGGCAAGCAAAGCATTTCTACAAAAAAGGAATCTGTTGACATCGAATATAGATTTAGGTGTTAGGAAGTCATTTTTGAAAGCCTTTGTCTGGAGCGTGGCGCTCTATGGAAGTACTATTGGTGCAGCAGAAAAGAAGAGAATTGAAGCGTTGGAAATGTGGTGTTACAGGAGAATGATGTAGATCAGAAGGGTAGATAGGGTTACAAATGAAGAGGTATTAAGACGAGTGGGAGAGGAGAGAAGATTCTGGCGACTGCTAGGTTGGTAGCACACATGCCAAGTCACCCAGGAATAGCAAGCTTAGTTATGGAAGGAAGGGTCGAGGACAAGAACTGTAGGGGCAGACCAAAGTTAGAATCTGTTAAACAGATTGCCTCGGATGTAGGGTGTGGTAGCTATATAGAGATAAAACGATTAGCTCAGGACAGGGACGATTGGAGCGCTGCATCAAACCAGTTAAAATACTGAAAACTGAAACAGCAACAACTGGTTGTATGTAGTATCGCTCGAGTTTCTTCCTTCCGTTTGAAAACGCGTAGTTTAGTGAGGGTCTTGGGGCAGTCATAATAACCTACCCCAAGTTCTTTACCTCCTGTCAGACAGTTACAACAGAAGACAAATGGTCAAGGTTGAGTTTCAGAAGGGCGCTACCTGAGTGTGGGGTGTCCCACCATCAGTTCGCACATTTCCCCTTGCTTGTCAAGGACAAGGTCACGCACGTGAAGGTGCGCCCAGGTACGAACAGATGATGTATCTGCGTGTCGTGTTGCAACAAGTGATGATTTCGCAAAGGTGATTTATGCGAGACAGAAATTAACATCCTGTTCTCACGATATTTTGTTAGTTTGGTTGGTTCCTTAGTTAAGGGGCTGCGACAACGCGGTCATGTAGCCCCGTGTACTTTGAGTGTGTGTAGAATCTGTCTGATAACCGGTGTTAATTGTGATGACTGTAATAGTGTGTGTATCTGTTTTTAATTCAAGTAAGGACTGCAGACAATAATTTCAAGTAGTTCCTACTTTTGCTACCAAATACTACCGTCCACGACACCTAGCTTACGGACTGGATACTAGATGGCATCGCAGTCAGCACCTGGCGGCGAACGTTTAAGCTAATAGAGCGTTATCAATTTTAACCTACAAATTTTGGCTTAACACAAGTGTAGTTAGTGGAAGGTTTTTTTTCATGCCTTAAATCTG
Source organism: Meconema thalassinum (assembly GCA_946902985.2). NCBI lineage: Eukaryota > Metazoa > Arthropoda > Insecta > Orthoptera > Tettigoniidae > Meconema > Meconema thalassinum. Next base: position 184,486,489 of record OX336395.1, read on the forward strand.
TGACATGGGACCGCCGGCTTTACTTCCCTCCGAAGGAAGGCATACTGAGGGATTTTTAACGCTCTTAAAAATTCGATGACTTCGGCCGGGTTTGAACCCGTGACCTTGGGCATAGAAGCTCAGCATGTTACAAACTACACCACCGAAGCCGCCAATTTCCCAGTTTGATGTGGGGTCCCATAAATGATGGCGGTCGGTGGTGATAAAGTTTGCATATTAAGGCTTTCACGGCCCGGATTATTATATAAACAATTCATGCTTTTGGGCTAATGCCGTGTGTATTTTTAATTTAAACATACGTTTCGGAGAAACCTTGCCTCCTTTTTCAATGGAAATAAACAATGTGGCCAAAGAAAGTATATCAATGAGATTACAAAAAATATAGATAAATTCCCCTGTTCGTCACCAGAGAGCAGCTGCCAGAAATTACTGTATGGACCATGGTGGAACGGCGGACAAAGTAGTAAGTAACCAGAAGGTAAAGGGGTCGGTGTGAAAATATAGAAACTCCTCGAAGAATGAGGAGGGGGGGGGGGGTGTTAGATGGATATAAGGAAACATAAACAAAAGGGAAGTGTATCTGAACAATACCTAACGTCATACAGTCAACGGCGAAAAAACAGATGGAAACTCTTCCAGTGACGAACAAAGGAGATCAAATCCAGGCTCTGAGCCCTAGAGGGAAAATGTACAATTTTAAATATGTGAAGAACAGAGAGACTGAGAGGAACTATCTCCCTAGATCCTTAATAACTGGTAGCCAAGTGTCACTTAGCTGATATCCAGTGTCTCGGTTAAAATTATTGGGATTTTTACGAATTTCAACTGCCTCCCTTATAATTCTAGACCAGTTGTGCTTAACAAGGGCAAGCGCATGAGCATCCTTGAAACATACATCGTGCCCTGAAGACAGGGCATGTTCAGCTATAGCTGATTTGTCAGGTTGGTTTAGACGGATGTTCCTTTGATGCTCTTTGATGCGAGTTGCAATGGAACGTTTTGTTTGTCCAATGTAGACTTTTCCGCAAGTACAAGGGACTTCATACACCCCAGGTTGTAGTAATGGAGACAATTTATCTTTGTTTAATGCTAAACGTTGACCAATTTTCGTCATAGTGCCGAAAACTGTTTTTATCTTGTGCTTGCGTAGAATCTTAGCAACGCGGTCAGTGGTGTTGTGAATATAAGGGAGGTAAGCAGTTCCTCTCACGTCGGAGCTCTGAGAAGGTTGTCTATCCCTCCTTCTGGGATGTAGGGACCTATATATAGTGGATTCATTATAGCCATTACCCTTAAACATGGTTTGTAAGGCATGTAACTCTTCCTGAAGAGTTGATGCCTCACAAATACGTTCCGCTCTTTTGGCTAGAGTTGTTATAATTCCTTGTTTTTGTGCTGGGTGGTGGTGGGAGTCCGCATGTAAATAACGGTTAGTGTGAGTTGGCTTACGGTAGACGCTGTGCCCCATGGAGCCATCCGCTTTCCTCCTCACAAGAACATCCAAAAAAGGTAAGCATCCACCTGACTCTAGCTCCATTGTGAAGTGGATTGAAGGATGCAGCTGATTTAGGTGGCTCAGAAAGTGGCTCAGTTTCTCAGACAATTCTCAGTTTCTCAGACAGTTGTTTTGCGGCAAGGAAGGGAAAAGGAATTTTTCCTTAAACTATTTTTGTCTAGTTTTAACCCTTTATATGGCAGTGGTCTGACGGGCAATTTATACTGTCAGAGATACTGATGGTTGAATCTTTCAGCCATATAACAACATTCTTAGCCTATTTTCATTTTGTGGGGTAGTGTAGTCAGTGGAAGGTTTTTTTTTTCATGCCATAAATCTATGACATGGGACCGCCGGCTTTACTTCCTGGTTGGTTGGTTGGTTCTTAAGTTTAGGGGCTGCGACAACGCGGTCATGTAGCCCCGTGTACTTTGGCTGTGTGTAGAATCTGTCTGATAACCGGTGTTAATTGTGATGACTGAATTAGTGTGTGTTATCTGTTTTTTAATTTAAGTACCGTACTGCAACTTAGAATTTTTCAAATAGTTCCTAGCGCCACCGTCAACGACTACTAGGCCAAGTTCAAAACTTAGCTACCAGACGCCACCGCAGTCGGCTCTTGGCAACGAACGTAGAAACCTAAGAGCGTTGTTTACATTCTTAACCTATCCAATTTAGCTTCACACAGGTGCAATTAGTGGAAGGTTCTTTAACATGCCATAAATCTATGACATGGGACCGCCGGCTTTACTTCCCCTCCGAAGGAAGGCATACTGAGGGATTTTTAACGCTCTTAAACATAGATTTTATAGCCTAAGTGTAATGGATCTGATGATGATCGCTTGACGATCGAATCTGGTCATCCTAGGGTAATTATTAATCTCATGTAATTTATTTCAGGATTAGGGCCTAACCCAGCTCTTTTGGGTACATTCGTGTTGACCTACTCCTATTTTCATTTATGAACAAAAAAAGGCTTATGAGATCACCGTGTGTGTGTGTGTGTGTGGTTGTTTTGTGTTTTGTGTTGTGTGTGTGTGTGTGTGTGTGTGTGTGTGTGTGTGTGTGTGTGTGTGTCACGGGCCCTAGGACAACATCTTCCGCGTCCCTCAATTTTTGTTCAACCTGTGACATAATTTAGAGGTACGGTATTTATCTTACAATTTTTAAGGCTATAAAACACTTCATGGAATTTGGAATACCCAAATGATTATCAGTTTACTTGGTTATCAGTTATTCAGATACACTCCTTTTTTTTCTCTCTCTCTCTCATTGGTGGTTCTTTTACTTCAATCTTTTATCAATGTTCATTGACAATACCATTTTCGTTGTATCTGAACGTCTTCGGACACCACAAGAATAAGCCATACTCCTTTTAGATATGTATTGTTACGTGCCACCCCCCTAGTGGCACTTTTTGTTAACTGGATTACGGTGGGTTGAAGCACAACACAGATTGTTCCTTTAAATTAAATAATTAACTTTATTGCGGCCAGAAAGATACAGCACTCATCAGTAAATACAAGCAATTATTACCTTACTCCAGTTTCCTCCTCGGCGAGAACACTTCCCCTTTCACTTGTCAGTAAGCCGCAGAAGTTAATCCCTCGTAATGAGGTGGCCCCGTGCGTTGGCTGGAAATATCTGCACTCAGCCTGTCACCGTACTACACACTGTTTCACAATGCACCACAATCACTTATGTCGCACTCGAAAAACACACTCGTTCAAGACACAGTTCCTCTGTAGGCTTCTCACTTCCTCGCTGTCAAGAGAATCAGCTTCACTAGGGGTTTCGCAAGTCACCACACTTCTGTCGCTCAGGATAAACGCTCGCACTAGCTCATAAAAACACAACAACTGCTTGACAGGTCGCTCTTATATAGCAGGCCGGTGACTCAATAAATGCTTCTAGACCCATCCAGGGTTCACGGCTTCTCGAGGCTTCCTTCACTGGCTCGGTCACGAATATCCCGGACCATCCCTTTCACTTCGCAGCCCGTTGCGTAACGCGCACGTAATACACTGAGGCAGAGCACACACAGCCTGGGGCAGCTGTGACTCAACGCGGCGAGGCGACAAAACAAATTCACAGCCGTAACAGTATGAAGTAAAATGACAGTCGATATTTTCAGAGATCGAATTAAACATATTTCACTTTATAACGAGACCATGTACTTTCATACGTTATAGATAAGATGAACAACTCTGGCAAATTTGACCTTTCCCCGGTAAAAAGAAAAGCAATCAACCCAATAAGTTCTAAAATAAAATTATTGTATGATATATTTGTAATGTTCTAGATACTATCCACTGGCTATATTTACATCGAAACATAAGTCATATGAGAAAATCTCTTAGTCATATGAGAACATGTCTTGACTTAAGTTATGTGGTCTACTCTAAACCCATCTACAACCCCGGGCTCTTCAGGAAATCCAAGCCCCGGGGCTGTAGCCCCGTTTGCCCCTCCCTCTCGTCAGGCCTTTGTGTGTGTGTGTGTGTGTGTGTGTGTGTGTGTGTGTGTGTGTGTGTGTTCCCCCTCCCTAATAACTTCTAAACGGCTGGAGCGATTTCAATGAAACTCGGCCGACCCCGACCGTGCCCTTCAAATTTCAAATACATGGTGTCCACAGAATTTTCAATGTCAATTTTCCTGACTTTTCCTGACCATTCTTCAACAAAATTCCTGACTCGCGAAGTCATCGTAACATCAGAAAAAAGGATTATTGAGCAAATATATATATCTCGTTTTCATTTGCAGCCTCCACCATCCCCATAGCTGCCCAACGCTCGCCTCTTTATTCATTTAAAATAGAAAATAAAAGTAAATGATAATGCTATAACACATAAATCAAAGTACTTAATAACCTAAACTATAATAATGGGGTCGCCACATCCCTACGCCAACGCCAAAAAAGCGTACACAAATAGGTAAAAGAGGTTTTTACTATGATGTACTGTAAAATGGAAACTTACCATAATGTCCAGTGAGTTATTGCTTTTTATCTTCAGAGATTAGTTGAACTAGTAACATCAAAATATGGCTGTAAAACACAAAATACTGTATGGTTAATATAAAATTCCTGACTTTCTAATACTTTTCGCCATTTTTTCCTGACTAAAAACAAAATTTCTGACTTTTCCTGACTATTCCTGCCTGTGGACACCATGCATTACGTCTCACCAATCCAACTTGGCAGCTGTGCGAAGTATTTCACCGGCATTCTATATCTCCAAAACTATTACTCATATCACCCTGAAATTTTGTACGGCGATAAAGGGCAATACTAGACGTTCACCTATGTGATTTTCAAAACCCTGTTAACTACAAAACGAACATGGCGGCTAAGCGAAGTTCAAACATATAATAGACTTTTCTCGCGATTTAATCATCCGAACGCAGTGAAACTTGGTAGCGCGCGCCACCACTTCCTTCAATGACTGCGCTCGGGGATCTTCGGAAGGGACGGAAATCTTCGAGTTGAATTATTGACATGCATGCAACATGAAATTATTGGAACCTGTGGCTGTGCGGATAGCGGATAATGTTTAGGGTAAATTTGCGGACTGTTTTTAGAATACTGTTACGGCTGGGAGTTTGTTTTGTCGCTCGCCGCATGAGTCACAGCTCCCCCGGGCTGTGTGTGCTCTACCTCAGTGTATTACGAGCGAGTTACGCAACGGGCTGCGAAGTGAAAGGGATGGTCCAGAATATTCGTGACCCAGCCGGTGAAGGAAATGTCGAGAAGCCGTGTGTCCTGGACGATTCTAGAATTCATTGAGTCACCAGCCTGCTATATAAGCGGCTTCAACAGTAAGGGGGCCGAGTTTTCTGTGGGTGTGTGTTTCTGAGCTAGTGCGTGTTTTCCTGAGCGACAGAAGTGTGGTGACGAAGTGCCGTGCGAGTTACGAAATCCAGTGACATTGTTTCCCAGCTTGTGAACAGCGCGCAGCAAGTTATCGTAAGTAACTGTAGTTGGTGTACATAAGGGAGAGGAGCAGGTAGTTTCTGTCAAGGCCACCGTACTCATTAAGACGGTTTAACTTCTGTGGTTTGTTGACAAGTGAAAGGGCCAAGAGCGCTCAAGGAAGAGACTTGAGGAAACTGGAGTAAGGTTCCAATTGCTTGTATTTGCTGATGAGTAGTGAACCTCTTCCTGCAAGCAATAAAGCTAACTTCTCTTTAAAGCAGTAATTGGTCTTGTGTTTTCTACCCTCCGTAATCCAGTTAACAAAAGTGCCAGTAGGGGGTGGCACCTAACAATACAATGTTGATCTGGATTTTTTTTTTTTTTTTTTTTTGCCAAGATTTGCGTCTCTCATGTTTCTTGTTATTTCCCAATTTGCTTTCGCTTGGATTGTATAAGAATAATAGAAAAATCTGAGAAGCCAGTACGGAAATATCCTCAATTAGTGGTGTTGGCTTACTGTATGCCAAAATAAGGGGAACTAATTTCTCCTCAAATGTCTAAATGTGTTGCTTTAATTTATGCTTTCTTTAATATATTAAAAATATTATTGTAATGTCAGCGGATGCGGATAACAGTCGTGCGGATGTGGGGCGGATGCGAATAAGGTTTTGTTTATCATAGCCTCTGTGATGTAAAAAGTTTCCCTTCTTGGTTTGCAGCTCTGTGATTGGTTAAATGCATATTATATGCCCAATTACATTGGGATAATGTAATACCACCTGAAAAGATTTACATGTGACTAAACAATATTTGTACAGATTATAACATAATGTTTGATTCCCAGTCAATGCATGTGAGGTTTTCGAAGCGCAAGATCTCGTTCTGTGGTCGGATTCGACGTAAAATGCAGGTCCCTTGGCTTATTTATGATCGCGAAATTAACGGCCACATTTAACTACAAGTGTCCTTCCTTCCTTTTATGTGATTACTAGCAACCCACCTCGGCTTCGCCCGGCATCTTAAGCGTTTTACCTAGCATAAGCTTAAAAGGCGCACGGACGCCAGGTTCCAGACGCAATTCAGAAAAGCCGAGGTGAACAACGAAACTCACATATTATACTCTTCTCTGAAGTCTTAACTCGACGCGACTCGACAGTTTGATGCTGGCCGAAGCAGGGTTGATAGGCTCGCTCCGAAGCTAGTAATTTAAATTTCCTCTGAATAGAGATTGTTGGAAGAAATGAAAACGTAAAAACGCTTATGTATGATGTATTAAAGATAGAGATATGCTGTCGTGGAATCTTTTGTAGAACTTTTAATGCTGAACACATCATACACTCATAGTAGGCCTATATACAGTAGATATGTTTAACGGTTTACCCAGCATAAGTTTAAAAGACGCACGGACGGCAGGTTTTTCTTCGACTCGATTCACTGAATTCGTTACTGCTGGGCTTCCTTTGGTCATAAATAAATGTTTTTCTACAGGAACATCCTTTACAGAATGGTGAAAACCGCATCAAAATCCATCCAGTGGTTCTCGAGATTACCCGTTACACCCAATAATCGGGGAATTTATTTTATAATATGTAGAGATAATTAATCGCAAGTAGATTTTCAGGTAGAATATACGAGGCGCATCCAGAAAGTAAGTTAGTTACCGTATTGTTGTTGTTTTAAGGGTCGGAACTACGAGGCCATCTGCCCCTTCCATAAAGTAATTTTCCCTATTTACTTATTTATTTTATTTTGTACTTTTTTGTGGTATTTATATTATCATTATTCTTTTTGTTAGAGAGAGAACATAGTTACAATGCAAAACTTTATAGGCAACAGGTACAGCATTGTGTCAGCTATTTCTTCGACATAGACATAGAACGAATTGAGACGCCTGTCATAGTGTGGTGTCAACTTGTGTAGTCCTGTGTCATAGAAGTCTGCTGCCTGCGAATGGAACCAGAGTGTGCTATTCGTCTTCAGCTCTTCATCTGTGTGAAAACGCTGACCAGAGAACAGAAATTTCTTGAGGTGCAAGAAAAAAGGTAGAAATCGTTGGGAGCAAGATGAGGATGATCAAACAACTCCCAGCCATAACTTCTGCAGGGCAGTTGCTGCAGAAACAGTCACCGATACAACTCGTTGAAATATTGATGCACGGACACAAACAATAATATCATAATTAAATGCACTTAACGTGACGCCTGAGTATAAACACGTGGAGTCAAATGGAGCCAGTCACAATCGCCGCGCATAAAACTGTTTTATACCCGTTCTGCAATTAGTATGTAGCCATCCTGGAAGAATCAGCGTAGGCGTGACATCATTTTTCTGCGTAAAATACAATCAATTAGGATGCGGTTGGTCGTTCAGTTGATCTGCCGATCCGATTTCCGAGCTGCAGACCCGACTGATAAGCGAAAAATGGCGGCAAAAATTACGCTACCGTAGCTTACACAAGAAACCCAAGTTACGCAAATCACAGAAGCAATTACGAAATTCTCCTTGAGAATGGATTTTTAGCCTACTTTTCACATTTTGCAAAAATGAGGAAAAAGTAGACTTATGAGATCGATCCGGAAAATATCTGTCTGTCCTTCTGTGCGTGTGCGTGTGTGTGTGTGTGTGTGTGTGTGTGTGTGTGTGTGTGTGTGTGTGTGTCTCAACTCCTAAACGGCGGCAGCAATCAAAACCAAAATTAGTATGAGTAAAGATGTATACCGGAATATCTCAAGCCCATATTTGAAAATGATGTCAGTGCTACCAACTGCTGAAAAAACGCACTAGAAATTTGAGCTCCATGTTGGATATCATGGAAGGTATGCATGGGAGCTATTCCAAAATTGGCACACATGTAGATAATACTAGTTTAATTTCCAGGAGGCCATACATGACAGTGTTGCCAAAATAATGTTAAGCCTTCTGATAGGTCCAATTTTTAAATGCATATGACTTCTACACTATTAATTGGATTTCAACCAAATTTTGTATGTAATATGTGTACATAAACAGATATGACTGAGTGTATTCTTAAGAGCCACGAGGGCTGACAACTGTTAATAATTGCTCTCTCTATTTTCTTCATCCAAATACCAATATATCTGAAAGTATGCAAGCCAACAGCTTTGAACTATGCACACGTATAGCACCTGACACTCTAGATTAATTTGGAGTAATTAATATGTCAGTGCTGCCAAGCCTCCGTGGCTTAGGCGGCAGCACGCCGGCCTCTCACCGCTGAGTCCGTGGTTCAAATCCCGGTCACTCCATGTGAGATCTGTGCTGGACAAAACGGAGGCAGACAGGTTTTTCTCCGGGTACTCCGGTTTTCCCTGTCAACATTTCATTCCAGCAACACTCTCCACTATCATTTCACTTCATCTGTCATTCATTTAATCATTGCCCCAGAGGAGTGCGTCAGGCCTCGGCAGCCGGCACAGTTCATATCCTCGCCGCTAGATGGGGGCTTCATTCATTCCATTCCTGACCCGGTCGGAGACTGGAAGCAGGTTGTGGATTTTCATTTTCAATATGTCAGTGCTGCCAACATGATTCTATGCTTGCTGATAGGTCCAATTTTAAAATGCATGTAACTTCTATACTAACAAATGGATTTCATCCAAAATTGGCACAACAAGATATCATAATATTTCCGATTATTTCTAACCAGCACACGCATGACATTGTTGCCAACATGCTTTTACGCGTGCGGATAGATCCATTGTCTAACTGCATGTAATGTCCATTGGACTTCAACCAAATTTTGTATTCTGTACCTTAAGAGATGAAACTAAGAATATATTCAGTCACCAGGGCTGCCAACTGTAGTGCTCTATTAGGCTACATTATACCAGGAATATTTCGAACTAATTAGACATTTCGATATTACCAACTTAATTTCGTCATTATTCTAGATAGGTTCATATACTGTAGAATAATCATTGGCATGAAAAGTAGGCTCTTTAGTTCGTCACGGAACTTCTTGTTTTTTCTATAATATATCACTGGGGGTCAAAATTCAAAAGAAATAATACCCTAGTAATTAAGAAGATCGGAAGACGAGGTGAAAATTCGGAAAGTTTCCGAAAAAAATCAGGTTTGGCAACCTTTGCTACCACTTTATTGCCTCCTAAACGGCATATCTATGCTCTGCTACCACCTTGTTTCAGGACCACTATCTCTTTATTTGCCACTTGTCTGCCACCTTATTCCTTTATCCTGATTAGCATCTGATTGAAATCGGTACCTTTGTCGGTATGGTTAAAATCTGCAACTCGACTACTGTTCCAGGGATGGTGAGGAGTGGTTGTCTGTTCGCCGTTCCATGAACAAGTTGCTATTGAAGAGTGAGGCCATGGAGACCATTGTACCAGCCTGTCACAAGGTAGCCACAGATCTTGTTTCCAGATGGAAGACCTGCAGTGGTCGAGAGCTGCAGAACCTGGAGGGACAATTATACCGCTGGTCTCTAGATGGTAACACATTAGTTTTGTTCATTTCCTTTCCTGCATCCTCAAATTGCTACGTAGCCTACATTTAAAAAACGTATCTCATACAAGGGAGCAGGGTTGCTAACCTGGTACCGTAATTTGGTGTTTTGAAAAATGGACTGGTGTCAATTTTTGTCAGTTAAGGTCATGGGCGCCCGCAGGGGTCGTGTCCCCCCTACCTGGAATCCCGAGAATATTTCGATTGTTCATTGTTACACCAGTTTATTTCATAAATTGAAGTTACTATTATTTAACTGATTTAGATGTAAGGATAATTCCACAGTTTTATTTAACTTAGTAATTTGGGATTATTTGAGAAAATATCTCCAGTTTTTAGAAAATCGTCGAACTGGATTAACATTACCATTTTAATGAACTGCTTGATTTTTATTTTTGTCGATACATGGTGATTACAACTACTTTTTACCTGTTTTTAAGAAATGAACATTATGACGATGATTCACCAAAAAAAGCGAACTTCCAGGGACAAAAACTCTGAACTAAAAAAAGATACTCCTCCCATTCAAGCCATAAAGATAATGTGCCGGTACCCAGCGGTTTCAGAGCAGCCAAATAATGAATATCACGGTCATTATTTTTGTGCGCCCCGGTAAACACAGCAAGCTAAGTCGGCGTTGACTGACACTGATCGCGAGAGCACCTACACTGATCAGTCGGTGGTGGCGCGCACTTTTTTTTACCAAACATGTTCAATAATGTGTACTTACAGTGTTGAAAATGTCCTCCCTCTCTTGTAACACACACATGACATCTTCTGATCAAAGAATGGAAAACAATCTCATCTAATTTTTGTTCTGTAAGAACACAACGTTGTCTGTTAACTTTTGTATTATTTACGGAGCCTGTTTTCTTGAATCGTTTAGCAAGCCTCCTAATTGTACTGGCATTAGGCACAGGTCTTCCTGGAAGCTTGAATCGAAATTTTCGTCTTGTTTCAGAACATGACTTTCTGCATTTCATAGGCTAAACGAATTATGGATATACACACGTTCGCACAATGTGAATTGGTGTCTAGGCATGAGCAACAATTACAGTAATAACAATACTCACTAAAGGTACAACACTAACGCCTAAGCTTTGCAGATACACGTCCATATGAATGATAAAACACGTGTGAACTAACCATATGAGTCCGCGGAGCGGGGTATTGCGAGGTCCACACGCTCCGCACCTGACCAGCCAAAATGACGGCATAGTTTGCCGCGATTACCGGGGCGCACAAAGATAATGACTCCGTAGTTAAGTTACTGAAAACAAATCAAAACAAAATATTAATCAAAGGGTACATTTATGATCTCACTATTGAAGTTAAAAGATTTGAAACTAAATACACTTGAAGAAGATTTTATGGCTGCAATCCAACTTAGAATCATGCTTCTAGTTCTTAAAACTTATTTTTTGTAAAATTTTCCTCGATAAGTTTTTTGAGAGCGTTGGTTGGTTGGTTCCTCAGTTTAGGGGCTGCGACAACGCGGTCGTGTAGCCCCGTGAGTAGTGGAGTAGTGACAGTTCTAACGCACTCATTTTATTTGTACCCGACTGTACATGTTAAAATAAATAATATTTCGCGACCCCATGGTCCGATTTTGGCCTGCGACATATCGTTGGACTCGGGTTGACGTCCTCTTTCCTATGGACCATGTATTATATTTTTCAAAAAATGTTTGAAATTTTTTGTTTTCGAAAGTAGGTGATAGTTTGAAAACCAAACATGATAGAACGTTGTGCCATGGCTCAAACGAATGGTCTTTATGATCTTTATTTTTTGTAATAAAACTTTTTTATTTTTTATGTTTTTTTGAAAACACTCGAATTTTGAAAAGCCTATATTACGGAAACTAGGAAGTTTACAAAAAAAGTTTGTTTGGCGTAAATCAATGTTCCCTATGCCCCCTACCCCCAAAATAAATTTCAAGTCTCTAGGATGAAAACCTGTAGTAGTGTGGTAAGGGGGAGCTGCTTCCAAAAGCAAGTGGTGAGCCCCTGCGACCTTGGAATGGAAGGAGCCATGCTAGGAGGGCGTGCTTGGATTCGTTTTTTTTGTCTCGTCGTGCTCTTTACGGGAATGTAGGTGTCGAAAGGGTGAAAATTTGGAAACATGTTTTTTTGGGGGGGTAAACCGTGATTTTAAACTTTTTGCTATATCTCGCGAACCAATCATGCTAGAGGCATGTACGACGGGTCCAAGGACTCGGGGTGACGTCCTCTCTGCTATGGACCACTCGTTATAATTTAAGAAAAAAATGGAAACTCGATTTTGGGGTAAAAACGTGTTTTTTGTGATTTTGCCGATATCTCACGAACCAATAACGCTAGAGGCATGTACGACGGGTCCAAGGACTCGGGCTGACGTCCTCTCTGCTATGGACCACTCGTTATATTTAAAAAAAAATTGGAAACTTGATTTTGGGGTAAACACGTGTTTTTTGTGATTTTTGCCGATATCTCACGAACCAACAACGCTAGAGACGTGTACGAGGTGTCCTAGGACTCGAGCTAACGCCCCCTTTCGAGTGCGGTAGATATGTTTTCCAAAAAATAATTCACAAAGGGCCTAACGCCATACATGTTGATTTTTTTTCTTTAACTGTTTATAATGTTCATGAAGCGTGGTGGTTGAGAGAGATGATACTGCTGGGTGTGTGTTTCAACGAACCTGTCGCTGACCACGGTGGCTGTGTTCAATAGATCAATCGATATTTCGACGGGTCGGTTTATGACAGAGCGAGGGTGCGTTTTTTCACACATTTTACCTTTGACGTGTAAACGGTGATGAGAACTTGGTTCTATGTTGGTCGAAGCGAGTACAGAAAACAAACTTGCCGAGGAGCAAGAGGTGAATGTCATTTGAGCTTATTGGAAGGCGCCGATCTGACTTGACAACAGGTGCAATTGAAAAATGACAAAGACGCTTGAAAGTGAAATAATCTGACCATCGTGGTGGCAGGGAAGTGCGAAAGGCATGTGAACATATGTGAAACCACATGTAGGCTAAACAAGTTACATCCTGTCTTGCTTCGTACGTGACAAAATGCAAGTCCATGTGAAAGTTGATCTAACACAGGTGTTCATCTTGGACGTCAGCTGTCCACGTGCACGATAACTGTTAACAAGTTACATCCTGTTTTGCTTCGTACGTGACAAAATGCAAGTTGACGTGAAATTTGATCTGCCATAGGTGTTCACCTTGGACGTTAGCTGTCCACGTGCCTGATAACAGAATGTTCAAAGCGTGGGGGAAAAAAGATTATACATGCAACGTAACATATATAAAGACATGTCGTTATAATTTCCACTCTCACTTAGGGACTACCTTTGAACACACTGCGTTGCATGAAACCCCTGGTCTTGTTTAACAGTTTTGGTGTTGGTGGAAAATACTTAACCTTGTTGTGGGGTAGGTATATATTTATTCATTTATATATTTATTGATTTTTATATAAATACATGCAATTATGTATTGATTAGGTAATTAATGATTTTATTTATTTATTTGTTTTCAGATAACGTGTATAGCCTACCTGTCGTGTGTCTGTGGGAAATATATTAAAGAAAGAGAAAGACAGACAGCTAGAAAAGGAAACCATTTCCACACTAGCCCACGAGACGGGAATATATCAAAGCATTACACGTCAAGGTGAGATTTGTTTTTTATATATAACCTGTTTGATTTTGTTTTGTTTATGAAATGCATAAACTATATGGAATGGATATACTTATGGTGGTTTATTTTATTTCTTTTTAGATATTTGAAAAAAAAAAGTGTTCATTGCTATAGCAAATACAGTTGAAAACCAAGTGGCTTTAGAGTGGAACCATTGTCAAGCAGTCTACAGCTGAAAACTCAGGTGAGAGTGTTCTTTCAAAATAATGTATTTTACTGCTGCGGATACGTTAACTTGGGAGCCCCTTGAGTCTTGTTTTAAATCGCGTGTCTGCTCTGGTCGTGTGGTCAATGTTAGAAAAAGTTTGATTCCCAAAGAATTTTTAGAATCTTGTTTTGAAATTTTTAAAATTGAAATTTGTACAGCGCAAAGGTTGCATACGGCTTTAAAGGTGAATACAGAACTAGTGTGCGATTTCGTATATTAAAAGAAGGACATGGAGCATAAAGAGACATTTTATATTTGCAGTAAAATGCAAGAGCTATTCATAGCCCATAATTTGGAACAGTGGTATGAAACCCACGTGGTGAATGCCTTGCTATCAAAATTTGATAAACTGCAACAAGGACCGAGTGGTCTAGCCTTAGACAAAATTCATCATTTACAAATCAACATTTGTCAATTCAACCCGTTGAATGCTGGGTCTAGCTTTATTGAAACACCACCAGCAATAGCTTCGAAAAAGGCTGTGGTGAATATTGAAAATGTTGATGATGATTGCTTTCTGTGGTCTGTGGCTGCGTTTTTGCAACCAGCACAACGTGACAGTTGTCGACCAGGAAAGTACAAGGCCAAGTTTGAAGAATTAAAACAAACTTTAAATTTAACTCGAGTATCGTTCCCTATTGACTTAACAGAGATCCATAGGTTTGAACAAGACAACCAGGACTTTTCGTTCATGGTGTATGGCCTTGATGGTGATGAGATTGTGGGTCCTCTTTATGCCACAAAAGAACCGAAACGACACCACATTCATCTTTTATATTTATCTGTAGGAGAGGTGAATCACTATTGCCTCATTAAAAGCCTAAGTAGATTGCTAAGCAGCCAAATGTCCAAACATGATGGTAAGAAGCACATTTGTGATCGATGCTTGCAATATTTTACCACTCTTACGCTTTTGGAACGTCATAGGGTAGATTGCGTTTCTCAGGAAGCGGTGAGATTGATATTGCCACAAGGGGACAAGTCTGTGTTAAAGTTTAAAGACATTTATAAGCGTGACACACTCCCCTATGTGGTATATGCAGATTTCGAAGCACTCACCACACCCCTGGCGGGATGTGAACCAGATCCCTCCATGAGCTCAACCACACCCATTCAAAAACATGAGCCCTTTGCCATAGGATTTAATGTGGTGTGTGCCTATGACCCCACACAATCCGTATACAAATACCGTGAGGGGCCAGATTGTGCCAAATGGTTCTTGGATGAACTTGTCAAGTTGGCTCATGATGTACAGGAATTACTGGACCACCCAGTACCCATGAGCCTAACTCCAGAACAGCAGCAGCAGTATGAGCATGCCACGACATGCCATATTTGCGAAAAGCCTATTTTAAGTGGAGAGGAAAAAGTCAGAGACCACTCGCACTTTACAGGGGAGTTTCGTGGAGCTGCGCATAGTAAATGCAACTTGAACTTTCCAGCTCCTCGTTTCATTAGTGTCTTTTTCCACAATCTGGCAAATTATGACATTCAGTTTTTGATTCGTGAATTGGGCCATGTCAACAAGGGCTCGTTTACCATTATTCCCCAAAACCATGAGCGTTTTACAGCCCTGACATGGTGGTTGAGCGACTTTAGCATTCGATTTTAGGATTTCTTTAAGTTTATGGCATCCTCGCTAGACAGCCTTGTGAATGGCTTGAATGAGGAGGAATTAAAAAAATACTAGAATGCATTTTAATGATCCTGAGCAATTTCAATTGTGCATTCGGAAAGGTATATTCCCGTATGATTTCTGCAACAGCTGGAACGTGTTAAAGCAAAGAAAACTCCCACCACAAGAGAAATGCTACTCGAAACTAACACGCAGTACCGTTTCCGATGAAGACTATGCACATGCATGTCAAGTTTGGCGAGTGTTTGGCATGAAGACGCTAAGTGAATATGCTTTGCATTACCTAAAACTGGATGTATTGCTGCTCACCGATGTGTTTGAAAAATTCCGTAACTTGTGTCAACACATTTACGGTCTTGACCCGGCTCACTATTATACGAGTCCTGGGCTCTCGTTAGATGCCGCTTTGAAATACACTCAAGTGGAATTGGATTTACTCACTGATGTAGACATGGTTCTATTTTTTGAAAAGGTCATTCGTGGCGGCTTTGTGTCGCTTAACCAACGCCATGCCGAAGCGAACAATGTCTACATGCCTGATTATTCACCAGACAAACCAGAATCGTACTTAATGTACTATGACGTGAATAATTTGTACGGTTACGCCATGAGTCAGCCTTTGCCCTATGGAAAGTTTGCTTGGCTGACAATCAAGTGTCAGAATTTGATGTGAACATGGCTAGCCAAGAAACAGGCCGTGGATATGTGCTAGAAGTGGATATTGAATATCCCTCATCCTTGTATGATGAACATGCCGATTTCCCATTCTGCCTTGAGCAAATGGTTCCCCCTGACAGTAAAGTGAGAATTGAAAAACTCATGGGCACACTTTACAACAAAAATTGGTATGTGCTACATATCCAAATGTTGGTGCAATGCCTCGCCCAAGGCTTGGTGTTGAAGAAAATCCACAGGGGTATTTCTTTTGCTCAAAAAGCATGGCTCAAGCCATACATGCAACTCAACACAGAGCACCGACAAATGGCAACACAGCAGTTTGAAATTATTTTTTTAAAATTAATGAACAACTGCATCTATGGCAAGTCTATGGAGAATGTCCGCAAATACCGTGACATTAAATTGGTCAATGTCTGGGAGGGGCGGTGGGGTGCCCGGCGGTACATTGCCAAGCCAAATTTCAAATCGATCAAAATTATCGATGAGGATTTGGCCACTATTGAAATGAGTAAGACCAGCGTGACCATGGATAAGCCCATTTACTTGGGTCAAGTCATTTTAGACTTTTCTAAATCGGTCATGTATCGATTTCACTATGAGTTTGCGAAACGCCATTTTGAGGACGTCTCTCTTTTGTATATGGACACGGACTCATTCATTTACCACATTCGCCACTGCAACCCCTATGACGTCATGAGGCAACATAGTGACTGGTTCGACACTTCTTGCTATAGTGCAGACAACGTGTTTCAGCTGCCCATAAAAAACAAGAAGGAAATGTGTGTTTTAAAAGATGAATGCGGTGATTCCATTATGACGGAATTCGTAGGTTTGGCTTCAAAAATGTATGCTTATCGCACACTCGATTGTAAGGAAGCCAAAAGAGCAAAAGGTGTAGGTAGGGCAGTGGTAAAATCGCTACGTGTTGATGACTATCTAGCGGTTTTACGCACTGGCAAAGCTATGTCTCATACACAGTGCAGGATACAATCCAGCAACCATCATTTGTATCTTGTGGAACAGAGAAAACGCACCCTCGCCTCCATGGATAACAAGCGTGTGTGGGCTGATGACCTGCTCACCAGCCTGCCCTGGGGTTATGATCGCAAGGAGGAGAAGGTGTGATTTCATTGTTTAATCGTTTATGGGACATGGCTTTTTGTAACTTGTAGATTTAGAATTTTGTAAATATTGGTTTCTGTCATTGTAAATAGTAGATTTTGTAAATAGTGACAACCCACTTGGACCTTTTGCTCTTTAAAAGTTCTATGCAACCTTTTTTTTTTTTTAATTTTTTGATTGGTAAATACTGTAGTTTGATTCTTTTAACGCTGTACAAAGTTGAGTTTTTTTTGTAAATATGAAATAAGTAAGATTTTTAGTAACTTTAATAACTAGTATTTAATTATTTTTCATAATGTAAATGATAAACTAAAAAGTTCTTTTGGGATGAGTGTGCATGTCGAGAATGTGCTTTTGGGAATAAATAAAGTGGTTGTGTTTGTTCCCAAAGACAGGTGTGAATGTATGAGTGGAGAGAGAAAACTGGTGTGTATGATTGACCAGAGCAAACACGGTGAGGTAGGGTGGGTGGGTGGGGAGGGGGTAAATGGTCACTTATATACTCATTTTGTTTTAAATAGTTTCGTTTTTTCATTGAAATGTGGCAGACAATAGACATTATTTTTGTAAAAACAGTCTTACCTGCAGTAGTCGTAGACCTCGACGTTTCTCCAAACACCCATAAACTCACTGCAGCATCGCCATGGTCATGCACTTGCATCAACATCATTATCAAATCTCAACTTTCGACATACACCAAATGGAAAAATGTGAAAACAGCAAAATGGAAAATCCATGTTTCCATATCGCCAAAAACGCAAAACTTAAAACGAACATTTTTAAAAACTGGAAATGGCCATGTGTGAAATTTGAAAATTCAAAAACTTCAAACGGACATTGTTTAAAATGTGTCATCAACAAACTGGAAAATCCATATCATCAAAAACGCAAAACTTGAAACAAACATTTTTAAAATCTGTAAATTGCAAAATGACAAATGGCAGTGTGTGAATTCATCATGTGTGAAATGTGTAAAATGAGAAATCAGCCATCAACATCATGATTTTTAAAAATAATAAAAACACAAATCATCGTGCTCTGGTAAACCTTTGTTTTTATTTCATAGTCATAGTGAATTGACAAAAGAAAAATAGAATACAAACAAATCCCAATTCCTCACTCCTCAATGTTTATGTCCATGCATCATCAACTTTCCTTTCATAGCACTCATGACAATTAGGGCTGCCATCCTTTCACCCACTGAGGCATCACTTGATGTGAAACGTTGTTTAGCTTTCTTCAATAACAATTTATCTGCCACATGTCTTAAACCAGGATGACTATGGCGATAAGAAAGGTCATGTTCCTTGCATGCTTGATCCAAAAGATTAATGGGTACATCACCACGTTGTAAACGTTTTTCGAGACGAGTTCCAGGGCCGCAAAAACGATAACCTGGAAGATGGATTTCGAAAGGTAAGTATTGAATCACTTTGTCAATGACGCCATTGCCAGTACAGGTCTGACATATCCTTTTCCATTGATGGTAAAAAGGTTTGGTCCTCCTCCTCCTCTGTGGACGATGTTTGTGTTTGTTGTTGTTGTTGATTTTTCTCGCCATGACACTCGTGGTATGATTCAACAAAGTCTTTACATGGACTTTTATGACCGTGATACAGTTTCACTAGCTGGCAAGTCGCACACTGACGCATAGACGGTATTTTTGCCATGGCCACTTGCTTATGGTGATCGTAATCCGTACAGGGTTGCAATTCACTCAACACAGGGTCTTGAGTCCATGATTTTGGTACATGTTGCCAGATTTCTTTCACTGCGTTGGCGGCCACATAATAAATGAACGACTTGGGCAGCGCCAAGAGTTCCTCTTTGGTAAAACTGTCTAGTTTATTTTTGCACACAAAGAACTTGCCGATGGCTTTGTCCGTAGCATTGCCTTTCTCCATGGTATCACGTGCTGTAGATGTTTACACGTCGCTTGTAGAAATCTCACTGACGTCATTCACAGGTAAATCTTGAGTTATAATTTTGTTCAACAACTCCCAGCAGGCATGAGTGGTTAACCAATGAAAGAGATGCCACGCATGCGATAGGGCTGTATGGGTAATGTTGCCACAGGAACAAGTATCCATGAGCGTTTGCAGGGAGGGGCAGCCCAACTCCATGAGGTCGATACATTGGCAGTAAGACGCCAAAAATGGTTGCAACCATTGACGTTTTTCATTACCTTTCACAAATACCACATTGGCCGAGGACAAGTGTGCTTTCATGACCACGTCCAAATATTTATAGGAAATGGTTCCCTGATTCCAGTCTAGTTGCCTATGATTTTCAATCCACTGGGTTTGTTTACGGTCTTTCTTCACACAACAAATCAAAAGCATGGGGTGGTTTAAATAGCAAATGCGTAGATTGCGATATCCAAAACGTGGTACAATCGATCATGGCCACTTGTTTAAATATGAATTTGTTGTCACCAATTTTAAACCCTTGGCAATCCACAATGAGTGTGCGCAACATGATGACGCTTGCCTGGACCAAGTTCAACTGACGACTGACTGACGATCAGGTGTGATCATGGCATGGGCTTACCTGCCATGCTAGTTTCAAAAAAGAAGGTTAGGGTAGGACAGGGGGACATGCAAAAATTAGAATTTAAGAATTACATAATTTTATTATCATAACACGTTTTACAGGCTTTTCTCATTTTGGGATATGGACGATAGCAACTGATACAACAATATAGTCTCTTGTGTTTGTAACGTCCATAACACCGATGATGTCCCAATGTCTCTAAACTAGGCGTTTTTGATGGTGACCTGCTCACCGAAGCACCATGGATTCCATACGGTCCACATGTATCGTAACTTGTTTTTTTTCATCACCCAGAGATACAAGTGAGGGATAGCTTGAATGACATGGTATATTTCCCACTTTCATTCTACACAGGTAGGGGCAGGTGGCAGACCAGCGCTGATGTTCCTGCATGGGTTCATCGCCCTTCTGCCATTGGTCTATGATGATGGGACAAAAGGCACATTTCACTTCATCTTTTGTTTTTAAATAGTAGAATCCAGCGGCCGCCAAGGCTTGAGGGTTTATGAAAGGCACTGGCCATGTGGCAAAAGTCTTGAAACGTTGTTCCTCAGAATTTAAATTCATGGTGTAACGTCTCTTGAGGCTTTAAAGCAAGACATGACTGAGCGGCTTGACGTGGGTTGAGCTGTTATGTATACACTCGTCACTTGGTTGGATAGTGGATAATAGTTGACTTGTTTGTGATGAATAATCAAACAGTAGGCCGTGGTATTGGCTAGTACATTGTCATGCGTTTCAAAATCTAGTCGAATGTCGATATTGGATGGCTTGACAGACTCTTCCAGGTAAGAACAGTCAAAAACAATCAGTGGTGCTCTTGCCTTAAACGCTTGGGGTAGTAGCATGGGGCCGTTCTCTTTTTGATAATACGACCATCGAAATTTAGAAAACAAGTCGTACAGGGGGCCAAACTTATTTTTTGAAAAATCCAAATCCAATCCTTCATAGGGAAACACGTCTCCGTTGAGGAAAAGACTTGCATTTCTCAATTGCAGGTGATCGAATTGCGTGGCATCTTTGGTTTGTTGATACTTGCGATTCGTTTGAAACCCCACGATCAGGTAGAGAGGTCTCTGTATAGCGAGCTGTTTTTACAGACAACTGTGTGTGTTGGTGGTGGGCAATAGCGGATACTCATGGAGTGCCCAGCTTCTAAATTCCATGGGTAGAGGCATATCTCTCTTTACCATTTTGAGTATGTCTAGTTTTTTGCTATCTTCAAGGGTCACATGGGGGACTTTCCATAGCAAGCGTTGTAGTTGAATTTTTGAATCGATGGGGGCATTGTCGGCTCCCTTGAGTGCATTATTATCACTCCTGTCTCTCACTAGGTAAAGCACTTGCCTTGCGTTAACCACAATGCGTTGGTGATCTTCAGCAAAGCCTAAAATCAGTTTAAGAGGTAAATATCCAGTAAAGGTCCCATCGGTGTGTACCATCCAGTCATTGGTCGAGTCAGGACACCAACCTGCCATGCAAAGTGTTTTACCTTCTTCCTCACTATAAGAGGGGTATAGTTTCATGACACTGGAAATGCCCACATTTCGAGTGCTATCCAACACGATATCGTTAATGACATCCCGCACTTCAGAAAATAGGAAGGCCAAACCATGGTTGGCCAACTTGGATGTGGTGGGTGTAGAGCCATCGGCTTTGGTGAGCCGACCTTCAATCTGAATGACACTTTCATGTGGTAGGGTGTAAATATCTTGGTTGTTGATAACAAATTGAATTTCATCATTGTTATTGAGTCCAGGTGTTTGAGCTTGATAGGAATGGAGATCAATTCTTACCACTCCTGGTTGCTCCTCGATGCGGTTCGCTATCTCTAGGATAGAATTCATTATGAGGGTTGACGTGGTAACCCAAATGCTGTAAAATCTGCTTGCCTTGAGATGTTAACGTGTATTCACGTGGCAAACAACTAACACCATTCCTAGACGGTGTTGTTGCTTTATACACAAACTTCATAGTGGCTTTAGCACCAACTTGTAAGTCACTGGTGTGGTAGAATCTAGATCAATGAGTTGTTGATCTCTATTGATCAGTCTTAATGTTATATTACTAATACTATCGACAGCCACAGAATGAAAAAGCACCACTGGAGGGTTTTCACGAATAATATACCCATTGGGCGATGTCACAATAAAGTCATAAAGCGAATGCGATGGTTCTTGATTGGTGTACACTTGGCTAATAATATTACACGTCACCGACACATGATGGTCCTCAATGAATTTCACTTCATGGTCCGATTCATGTTTTTTGTTGGGCTCCAACACACGTGGTTTAAATCCTAGTAATGGACCAATGGAATCGGGGTGTGTTTTAAAGTCAATGTTAAAGGTAGAGAAAATACTGCAGCAATGAGTGTTGGTATTTCCTACAAGTTCAAACTTGTGCGTTCCGTCGAGAAATGACTTCAAACCATATTGATTGATCAACACCACATAAATGTGTTCATAAATGTCATCGACCGTGTATCCGCCAGAGTTCAGGGTGAGCACAGAATCATCATAGTAAAACTTGTTGTTCACATTTTCACGTATGTTGTATATTCGATTGTACGTTTCAAGAGAAACAAGTCCTAAACCATAGGGTTTTTCACTCAATTCGATAGGCGGGTAGAAGTCTAGGCTGACTTCAGGTCCACGTCCATGCAGTGTAAACGTTTTACTTTCTGCCGACATACTGGTGGCGTTTTAGCTTATGCTGCGTCTTATATAAAAAAATTAAACACAAACGTCCACACTGTTGGCTGTTAAACGTTTGCTCACGTTTCACATTATAATATATCTTGATCCTGTTTCCAAAATAGGTCACTAGTTCCATGGGCGGGGGCAAATTCCCAAAACTGTCAAAGTACCATACAGTGGATCCCTCTTTGACATAAGCTACATAACGTGTTCCTGGTCCTCGGTGATCATCCAAATTGACAACAGCACATTCCTGTTTCCAGGGTCGTGGGGGTAATTGGTTTCGCATAAACACACCTCGAAAATGAGAAAGATTTAGTTGTTTAGCAAAGCTTTCCACTTGTTGATGCGTCAGGGCATGTCTTGCTATGGCTGAGGTTATTTTTTTTTAATATTTCGAAATGGTGAAATCCCAAATCCTTGTTGATAAAAGACTGGCTTTAAATTGGCATTTCTAGCCCCCATGGCAATCGCTTCCATCGTTTCATTGTGTCGATGACTTTCTTTGAGTTGTTGCTTGCCCTGCTGCGCGGCTTTAATGGTTTTCACCACTGCACTGGCACCGCCCAAAAGTGAACCTAGAGCAGCCAGACCGGCAAATAATGCAGGTAAAAATCCCGCTCGTTTGGGGACGGGAATCACTCGCCCTTGTTTTGAACCCTGTCGCCGACGTTTTGGAATAACATGTCTCTGTGCTGCTCGAAGGGCTTTCCTTATGGTCATTACATTATTTTTTCTTTTTTTCTTTAGCAAGGGCTTGTCCACGAATGTCGTAAGCCCAGGCTTTGCCAAGGACAATGTCCTTTTTTTAGTCTTTCTCACCACATACCTTTGTTTCACCATGATGATAATGACCCACAACCTTTCACAAGAAAGTTTAAATCACAACTAACGTTAGATGGTTATTTCATGGCTGTATATTCCAATTCCACATAAAGTGGGAAATCGTTAATGGTTTTTCCCGCTTGCTTTTCATTCCATGTCAACATGAGGTGAAAGGATAATTCGTCACCAGCATTGACCATTTCATGGTTATGGACCAACATCCTATGACCATTTATCTTTATTTGTAAATGGTTCTCATCAGGTATGGCATATTTGATGTGAATGGTTCCATCATAGTGTAATCGATAGTGGCTTAAACTCGAAGCAAGCACATAGGTAAAGTGCTGATCATGGACTAACGGTAAATGGTTTCTGTCATTCAAAGGTTTTTCATTTGTCAGATACACTAAAATACAGATGGGATAAATTTATAAAGCCTTTTCATTTCATGGGTCACGTAACGCTTGGTACAAACATAGTCTTCGTCTTGCGGGTCTTCCACGTGAATAATCCGATGGTGATTAGCGCTATAGCCATTCACCGTAAGCTGGGGCACTTTGTCATAAAACTCATACACTTTGTTATCCACATACTTTTTCGTAGTAACGTCTGTAGACACTTGAGGATGTTTTACATGGGTTAACCGCTTTCCCTTAAAGTCATAATCTCCCTGTTTTTTGCGTGGCACTACTGACCTATCCACATAGTGTTTATTAGCAGGATCTGTTTCTTGTTTAGGATCATGTATGGGGACAGACTTAGCTTTGGCCATCAACGCACGTCCAAAGACATCCATCGTCAACCTGTAGTATCAGTCTACTGTTTCTATGACAAGGCTCGGTGTCCTGTATATAGACAGCCTGCTAGCCTGTCTAAGCCTTAGTTGAAATGAAGATTATTAAGCAGCAAGAGTCATTACCCGTGGGGGACATGGTTTCCCATCTCTGTCCCACATCACGTGAACAACGCCATGGTTCACTGTTTCCATCTTCCATTCGCTGCATCATTGTGGGGCCTTCCGGCTGTGGAGAGACAAATCTTTTGCTAACGCTCATCACAGCACCCAATGGTCTGCGTTTTCAAAATATTTATATTTTTGCAAAATCTCTCTACCAACCCCTCTACGTGTTTCTGGATCAAGTCATGTCTGGATTACAAAAAGAGAATATGGGTTATTTTACATTTTCCATGCAAGAAAATGTGATTTCACCGGATGAGGTAAAGCCTGATTCACTCATGATTTTCGATGATGTATCCACTGAACGTCAAGGCATCATTCAAAGCTATTTCAGCATGGGTCGACACAAACATATCGATTGCTTCTATCTTGGACAAACGTATTCAAAAATGTCCAAACAGTTGATTCGTGACAATGCCAATGTCATTGTTTTATTTCGTCAGAACGAGAGGAACAGTCGTCACATTTATAATGAACATGTGAATCCTGATATGACCTTTCAAATGTTTACAGAATTGTGTGCCAAGTGTTGGAACACTCAACGTCATGCCTGTTTAGTGATTGACAAACAAAGTGAACTCAACCAAGGACGGTATCGCTTAGGGTTTGATCATTTTATTGCTATTTAAGGCCCTGTCTCATTCCCCGGCAAGTCATTGGTCAAGACACCATGGCGTTAGCAGAGAGTACATTGAAAAAGCATATTATTAAAGCAAAAAATACTATTCGCCAAAAGTTTCGTCAATTGAAACAATCACGTGCAAATCATGCTTTGTTTATTCAACAACATTTAGCACCTCCTCTAAAAGCCATGTTGAAACCCTCTTCCAAGCCATCTGAAACGCTACCCGCCGTTTCACAAGCCACGCAGACGCTGCACGAGGACCCTGAGGAAGAGGAAGAGGAACAGGAAGATTTGACTAGTGTTAGTGAAGTTGAGGATGAGGAGGAACAAGTGTTTACGCCTCAAAAAAAAGGCCGCACCCCTTGCAGAGTTTTTGAGAAAAAAGAAATCCTTGGCCATGGTCGATACACCTTGCCCTTCCAGAGCGTCTCCGTTTTCACAACTCTTGGCCATTCCTCAACATAAAGCTCAACTGAAAACTATTTTAATAAAATATTATGGATCAACATTGGAACCCTATTTCACCGATCTATTTATTGGAAACACAGATACCACGTATGGTGTTCGCTATGAGGATGATAGTTTTAAAATTGGCGATTCAACCATTAAATTTGCTCGTACTAAAGCTGTCATTAAAAACATCAACTATAAATTAACGCCAGGACTGTTAAAGCTGCTCTTTTCTCGGACCCCCTCTTCCCATGATTATACGTCAGAGGATCTTAACAAATATAAATCCATTTTATTGGATACCCATGCTCACAAAAGACAGTATAATCCCGCTCAACAAGTGAATGCCAATATATCTCAAAAATATAAAACCATCATTGCAAAAATGTTTCCCACTAGTCAAAGTACTCGTCGTAAAGTGTCCGCTTCGGGAGTGACATTTAAACCATTAAAACCCCTTGTGGATGTTACCTACTGGCACAATCCCAATAAGCTCGTCCAGCGGCTACAGTTGTTGCATGCCTCACGTCAAGCTGGCCATACCGGTCACGATTGGGAAATTCAAGAAATTGAACAAGAACTTCGAAATGCCAAAATTATTGTTTAAGCCCTCACCCATTAAAATGGGTATTGCTCACGAGTTGCATCGCCCAGCTAGGCGTCACTATCCGCGACTCAAGGTGATTTCACGAGGTGTGGATGAACTTTGGCAGGCTGACTTGGTTGTAATGATACCCTATGCTAGCGTTAACGACGGTGTACGCTATATGTTGACCGTCATTGATGTCTATTCCAAAATGGCCTTTGTTGAACCTGTCCGTCGCAAGTCTGGTCCACTAGTTACCACGGCCTTTCAACATATTATTCAACACTCCAAACGTCAACCTCAGCTGCTACAAACCGACCAGGGTAAATAATTTTTCAACAAGGATTTCTCCAGTTTTCTCAAATCTAAGGATATTCACCATTACACCACGTACAGCAACCTCAAAGCCAGTGTGGTCGAGCGGTTCAACCGAACATTGAAAACCCACATGTGGAAAGCGTTTACCGCTCAGGGCGCGTATCGCTGGTTGGACATGTTACCTGAGCTAGTGTCACGTTACAATGACACCAAACATAGAACGATTGGGACCAAGCCACGCCTCGTGACCAAAAATATTCAGCGATTGGATAAACTGTTTAACCCCATAAAAACAGCCGATCCTAAACGTCACCGACTGAAAATTGGGGATTTTGTTCGTGTGAGCAAATTTAAGTCTGCCTTCAATAAGGGCTACACGCCTCTGTGGGGGACTGAACTATTTCGAATTCGTCAAGTCAACTTGGACACTCCAATCACCTATTTACTCGAGGACCTCAACCACCAACCCATAAAAGGTAGATTTTATCTCCATGAACTTCAGAAAACAGCATTTCCTCAGCTTTATCTTGTGGAAAAAGTGTTGAAACAAAAAGGAAATAAACTCTATGTCAAATGGTTAGGATTTAACTCTACGTTTAATTCTTGGATCAATAAATTACATGTTGTATGAACCTGTGCACTTTTTTATTTATTCACACATGTTGTACACTACCTATAGCTCTATGTGTACAGTCCTCAGCCCCACATATTTCTTTCTCTTTCCACCTGTGTTCTCTCTTACATTACCCCTCCCCCTCTCCCCCCCCCCCCCCCCCCCCTCCACCTCCCACCACTGCTGTTCGCAGCTCTTGCCTATCTACTGGTTGTGACATCATTCCCACAAGTTGCATCATACTTTTTACTGATTCAGCGATTCCCACGCTTTGAAGATTCTGTTATCAGGCACGAGGACAGCTCACGTCCCAGGCGAACACCTGTGGTAGATCAAATTTCACATGAACTTGCATTTTGTCACGTACGAAGCAAAACAGGATGTAACTTGTTAACAGTTATCGTGCACGTGGACAGCTGACGTCCAAGATGAACACCTGTGGTAGATCAAATTTCACATGGACTTGCATTTTGTCACGTACGAAGCAAGACAGGATGTAACTTGTTTAGCCTACATGTGGTTTCACACATGTTCACATGCCTTTCGCACTTCCCTGCCACCACGATGGTCAGATTATTTCACTTTCAAGCGTCTTTGTCATTTTTCCATTGCACCTGTTGTCAAGTCAGATCGGCGCCTTCCAATAAGCTCAAATGACATTCACCTCTTGCTCCTCGGCAAGTTTGTTTTCTGTACTCGCTTCGACCAACATAGAACCAAGTTCTCATCACCGTTTACACGTCAAAGGTAAAATGTGTGAAAAAACGCACCCTCGCTCTGACATAAACCGACCCGTCAAAATATCGATTATCTATTGAACACAGCCACCGTGGTCAGCGACAGGTTCGTTGAAACACACACCCAGCAGTATCGTCTCTCTCAACCACCACGCTTCATGAACATTATAAACAGGTAAAGAAAAAAATTCAACATGTATGGCGTTAGGCCCTTTGTGAATTATTTTTTGGAAAATATATCTACCGCACTCGAAAGGGGGCGTTAGCTCGAGTCTTAGGACACCTCGTACACGTCTCTAGCGTTATTGGTTCGTGAGATATCGGCAAAAATCACAAAAAACACGTGTTTACCCCAAAATCAAGTTTCCAATTTTTTTTAAATATAACGATTGGTCCATAGCAGAGAGGACGTCAGCCCGAGTCCTTGGACCCGTCGTACATGCCTCTAGCGTTATTGGATCGTGAGATATCGGCAAAATCACAAAAAACACGTTTTTACCCCAAAATCGAGTTTCCATTTTTTTCTTAAATTATAACGAGTGGTCCATAGCAGAGAGGACGTCACCCCGAGTCCTTGGACCCGTCGTACATGCCTCTAGCATGATTGGTTCGCGAGATATAGCAAAAAGTTTAAAATCACGGTTTTACCCCCCCCCCCAAAAAAAACATGTTTCCAAATTTTCACCCTTTCGACACCTACATTCCCGTAAAGAGCACGACGAGACGAAAAAAACGAATCCAAGCACGCCCTCCTAGCATGGCTCCTTCCATTCCAAGGTCGCAGGGGCTCACCACTTGCTTTTGGAAGCAGCTCCCCCTTACCACACTACTACAGGTTTTCATCCTAGAGACTTGAAATTTATTTTGGGGGTAGGGGGCATAGGGAACATTGATTTACGCCAAACAAACTTTTTTGTAAACTTCCTAGTTTCCAAAATATAGGCTTTTCAAAATTCGAGTGTTTTCAAAAAAACATAAAAAATAAAAAAGTTTTATTACAAAAAATAAAGGTCATAAAGACCATTCGTTTGAGCCATGGCACAACGTTCTATCATGTTTGGTTTTCAAACTATCACCTACTTTCGAAAACAAAAAAATTCAAACATTTTTTTGAAAAATATTATACATGGTCCATAGGAAAGAGGACGTCAACCCGAGTCCAACGATATGTCGCAGGCCAAAATCGGACCATGGGGTCGCGAAATATTAATTATTTTAACATGTACAGTCGGGTACAAATAAAATGAGTGCGTTAGAACTGTCACTACTCCACTACTCCCGTGTACTTTAGGTGTGTGTAGAATATGTCTGATAACCGGTGTTAATTTTGATGGCTTTAGTCTATTAGTGTGTGTTATCTGTAATTCAGGTAAGGACTTCAGACGATCAAGCCTCCGTGGCTTAGGCGGCAGCACGCCGGCCTCTCACCGCTGGGTCCGTGGTTCAAATCCCGGTCACTCCATGTGAGATCTGTGCTGGACAAAACTGAGGCAGACAGGTTTTTCTCCGGGTACTCCGGTTTTCCCTGTCAAAATTTCATTCCAGCAACACTCTCCACTATCATTTCATTTCATCTGTCATTCATTTAATCATTGTCCCAGAGGAGTGCGTCAGGCCTCGGCAGCCGGCACAGTTCATATCCTTGCCGGTAGATGGGGGCTTCATTCATTCCATTCCTGACCCGGTCGGAGACTGGAAGCAGGCTGTGGATTTTCATTTCACTTCAGACGATCAATTTCAAGTAGTTCCTTCTTTTGCTACCAAATGCTACCATCAACGACACCTAGCAGTGAAATTGGCTACTAGATGCCACCACAACCAGCACCTGGCGGCGAACGTTGGAACTTAGAGCTGACAAACTTTACTAACTCTTATCTCGGTAATAGATCAACATGTTTGCTCCAAACAAACTTCCTATTGTATTTCAATATGTTGACAACCCAAAGCATAAAAATTAAAGAAAAGAGAAAATCGGCTTTTTCCACCAATACCTAAGTTAGCGGCTTCGGTGGCGTAGTTGGTAGCATGCTGAGCTTCTATGCCCTAGGTTGAAACCCGGCCGAAGTTGTCGGATTTTTTAAGAGCGTTCCTTCCTTCGGAGGGGAAGTAAAGCCAGCAGGCCCATGTCATAGATTTATGGCATGAAAAAGAACCTTCCACTAACTACACTTGTGTGAAGCCAAAATTTGTAGGTTAGAATTGATAACGCATATTAGTTCCAAGGTTTGCCACCAGATGCTGACTGCGATGGCATCTAGTAGCCAAGTCTGCAGGCTAGGTGTCGTGGACGGTAGTATTTGGTAGGACCTATTTGAAATCATCGTCTGCAGTCCTTATTTCAATTAAATCAGATAACACTGGTTATCAGACAGATTCTACACATACCCAAATTACACGGGGCTACATGACCACGTTGTCACAGCCTCTAAACTAAGGAACCAACCTAAGTTAGCGCCACCTTGATGCCATATCTCCTTGGGGGAACCTGGTAATTCCTAGAAGGCGTATCCCCTAGAAATATGGGCTGTTTTATAGTCCCCAGTCTCTTTCATTCATGACATGCTGAAATGATAAGCCTTAAAGGAAACCATATTGATTTATGGTTTTCTTATGAATAAAGTTTCGTATTGAGTTGCAATATTGTATTATAATCAAATCTGTAAACTATCCCCCTAATCAATAACTTTATTTTCACATCAACAATAATTTTCACGTACATGTTTCAGGCTAATCATGGCCCATCTTCAGCACGAATTGCAATTTGAAATACAAAACAAGTTTCATTATCTAAAGCAGGCGTTGTCAATCTTTTTGTCCCCCAGGGGCTCGCATCTTGTGGGACGTGGGTTGGCGACCACGGGACCCCAGCTGAGTCTGGCATTGCTTCCACTTACTTGTGCCGGGCTCCTCTCCGTCTTCTTTCCTGTCGACCTCCCTTGGTCAACTCTTGTTCTTTTCCGACCCCGACGGTATTAGGGTATCCGAGGCCTAGGGAGTCTTTTCACTTTCCCGCCTTAATTGGCCCTTGTCTCATCTTTCCTGATCCCTCCTTCTTCGAGGGGTCAGATCTCTTGTTTTCTTTTCATTATATTTCTTTATCTCTTTAAGATTCCTGCATTGTTTTGTTAATTGGCTCCCCGTTTATCTAAATTCTCTTTAGCGTTGTATTTTTTTGCATCTACACTACATTTTTAGGTATTTTTAATCTACGTTGCATTTTGTAAGTTTTTTCGATCTAAATTGCATTTCGCGATTGTTTTCAACCTCAATTGCATTTTGTAAAGATTGACAATCTAAATTGCTTTTTAGTAACTCTTTCAATGTAGGTGCAGGGCATTTTAGTGAGTTTCTTGAATTTCAATTGCATTTTGTAACTATTTTCAACCAAAACCGCATTTTGCAAGAAATTTAAATCTCAATTGCATTGTGTGTGGTGGGCATTTTGCAAGTATTATGATTCTCAATTGCATTTTGTGGGTATTTTTAATCTAAATTACATTTTGTCAAGTATTTTCAATGTAAATTGCATTTTGTAAGTATTGTCAATCCAAATGAGTAGTTTGAATCTACCGTGCATTTTGTAAGCATTTTCAATTTCGATTGCATTTTGTAAGTATTCTGAATTTCAATTGCACTTTGTGAAAATTTTGGATTGGAAATGGGATCTTTCTATCTGAATTGCATTGTGTATTCTCAATTTCAATTTGTAAGTATTTTGAAACTCAATTGCATTTTATACGAATTTTCGATCTCATTTGCATTTTGTAGGTATTTTGAATTTCAGTTGCATTTTGTAAGTATTTCGACTCTACATTGCATTTTATACGTATTTTGAACCTAGCCTGCATTTTGTGCGTCTTTTATTTTTTAAATCTATTCCTTTTGTGAATCTTTGCGTTCTAAATTCCCTTTTGTAAGAACATTTTGTGAGTTGTTCCAATTATGTTTACTTTACATTAAAATACTATTTTACAAAATGATAAAATTTCTGACTGTCAAAACTTGTAATGAAAACACTGTTGTTCTGGTTTGTGCAACAACATTTGAATTGAAGAATGGATCTCATAGGAACCGTAGTTAATTCTGGTAGGTAACTTAGTTAATTTTGGTAAGTAACGGTAACTGTAACGTTAATTATCGTAGGCAATTTAGTTAATTCTAGTAGGTAATGGTCTTTGTAACTTCGTTAATTCTGGTAGGTAACGTAGTTAATTTTGGTAAGGAACAGTAACCTAGTTAATTTTGGCAAGGATCAGTAACTTAGTTAATTCTGGTATGAAACAGTAACTTAGTTTTGGTTTGGAACAGTAACTAAATTAATTCTGGTAAGGAACAGTAACTTAGTTAATTTTGGTAAGGAACAGTAACTTAGTTAATTCTGGTAAGGAACACTTAGTTAATTCTGGTATGGAACAGTAACTTAGTTAATTCTGGTAAGGAACAGTAACTTAGTTAATTCTGGTAAGGAACAGTAACTTAGTTAATTTTGCTATGGAACAGTAACTTAGTTAATTTTGGTATGGAACAGTAACTTATTTAATTTTGGTAAGGAACAGTAACTTATTTAATTTTGGTAAGGAACAGTAACTTAGTTAATTCTGGTAAGGAACAGTAACTTAGTTAATTCTGGTAAGGAACAGTAACTTAGTTAATTCTGGTAAGGAACAGTAACTTAGTTAATTCTGGTAAGGAACAGTAACTTAGTTAATTCTGGTAAGGAACAGTAACTTAGTTAATTTTGGTATGGAACAGTAACTCAGTTAATTCTGGTAAGGAACAGTAACTTAGTTAATGTTGGTATCGAACAGTAACTTAGTTAATTTTGGTAAGGAACAGTAACTTAGTTAATTCTGGTAAGGAACAGTAACTTAGTTAGTTTTGGTAAGGAATGCTTAGTTAATTCTGGTATGGAACAGTAACTTAGTTAATTCTGGTATGGAACACTAACTTAGTTAATTCTGGTAAGGAACAGTAACTTAGTTAATTCTGGTGTAGAACAGTAATATAGTTAACTTTGCTATGGAACAGTAACTTAGTTAATTCTGGTAAGGAACAGTAGCTTAGTTAATTTTGGTATGGAACAGTAACTCAGTTAATTTTGGTATGGAACAGTAACTTAGTTAATTTTGGTATGGAACAGTAACTTAGTTAATTTTGGTAAGGAACAGTAACTTAGTTAATTTTGGTAAGGAACAGTAACTTAGTTAATTCTGGTAAGAAACAGTAACTTAGTTAATTCTGGTAAGGAACAGTAACATAGTTAA
The DNA here is from genome assembly GCA_946902985.2 of Meconema thalassinum. Classification (NCBI taxonomy): domain Eukaryota; kingdom Metazoa; phylum Arthropoda; class Insecta; order Orthoptera; family Tettigoniidae; genus Meconema; species Meconema thalassinum. The sequence continues at coordinate 184,519,341 of OX336395.1, forward strand.
TTCTGGTAAGGAACAGTAACATAGTTAATTCTGGTAAGGAACAGTAACTTAGTTAATTTTGGTAAGGAACAGTAACTTAGTTGATTTTGGTAAGGAACAGTAACTTAGTTAATTTTGGTAAGGAACACTTAGTTAATTCTGGTAAAGAACAGTAACATAGTTAATTTTGGTATGGAACCGTAACTTAGTTAATTCTGGTAAGGAACAGTAACTTAGTTAATTCTGGTACAGAACAGTAATATAGTTAATTTTGCTATGGAACAGTAACTTAGTTAATTCTGGTAAGGAACAGTAACTTAGTTAATTCTGGTATGGAACAGTAACTTAGCTAATTTCGGTATGGAACAGTAACTTAGTTAATTCTTGTATGGAACAGTAACTTAGTTAATTCTGGTAAGGAACAGTGACATAGTTAATTCTGGTAAGGAACAGTAACATAGTTAATTCTGGTAAGGAACAGTAACATAGTTAATTCTGGTAAGGAACAGTAACTTAGTTAATTCTGGTATGGAACAATAACTTAGTTAATTCTGGTATGGAACAGTAACTTAGTTAATTTTGGTAAGGAACAGTTAATTCTGGTAAGGAACAGTAACTTAGTTAATTTTGGTATGGAACAGTAACTTAGTTAATTCTGGTATGGAACTGTAACTTAGTTAATTCTGGTAAAGAACAGTAACTTAGTTAATTCTGGTATGGAACAGTAACTTAGTTAATTCTGGTAAGGAACAGTAACTTAGTTAATTCTGGTATGGAACAGTAACTTAGTTATTTCTGGTATGGAACAGTAACTTAGTTAATTTTGGTATGGAACAGTAACTTAGTTAATTTTGGTATGGAACAGTAACTTAGTTAATTCTGGTAACGGTAATGTAGTTAATTTTTGTAAGTAACTCGACCCATGCTGTGTCATTGCATTTGCAAGTAATTCCAAACAAATGAATATGATGTGTGTGCAGTTCTCCTGGCGGTGCTGTTGGGCTCGCAGTACGAGGTGCAGTACCACCAGCTGGAGCCTGCTGTACAGCAGCTGGCCTCCGTGGTGCACAGAGTGTTTGAACAGACTGCCCATCTGTCCCTCGTTCCGCCCAAGTTTGCAGCCAAGTTTCATCTCTCCGTGTGGACCAACTTCGTGCAGGCTGTGGATCAAGCCCTTGATGGAGGTAATTCACCTACTCATTCCTTCACATTAGTTCATTACTAACTAATTTATTAAGATGCACTCAAAGGCGCGTTAGATAGTAGGCCTACTTACAAAGAACTTATACATTATGCCAATATACTGTACTAAACTCTTGCTATATTCAGCAAAAGACATTTCCCTCTTAGGACACACAGTCAAATGGTATCTTTCACAAGATTGATTGCACAGTACACACATGCAATTGTCGTTTGGCTCATGAAACTTCTTGTTTTGACAGATTTTGTGGTGGAAGCTGTGTATCGCGATTCTGGGGAGGACATTCCTTAATTTTGATTTTCATTCGTCCATCGCCTTTCGATCATTGCGTCTGTAGAGTAAAATTCTGGATATATTTCTGCGCGTTTCTTTACCCTAGTCTCGATAAGTCATCGCTTGATTAGTGTTTGGCAGAGATAACTGAATTCGTAGTTCCTGTACATAAAAAGGTTCTCTCGCTAATTCGTAGATGAGTCTGGGTGGGGCTGATTTTGCTACTCCTAGAGTTCTTTTTAAGAATCCGGCTTTTAATTTCTCTACAGCTTTTAGATCCATTAGGGATAGTTTTTCCCAAATCACTTCAAGACCATACGTTAGGGCTGGGCTTATTTTTGCATGGAATGATGCCATGGCAGTTTGTAAAAAGAGAGAAGTTATATAATTATTGTCGTATATTCATAGTTCATTACTCATTAGACTGACATTGGTTCCACTTTGATAGCCCATAATGAGGAAGCCAAGAATGCAACAACAGCGTACAAATGACAGCTTGAGTAGTCTACAGCTGTTCATTTCCACTGTTCAGGCATCTGTCTCAACGCTGGACAAGTTTGCCCATATGCTCTGTGAAGGACGATGGTGGCTGATGAAATAACTCTTCTAAAAAATTAGAAGGAGATTAGAAGGCGAATTAGCGCAGGCATTCCATAATAAGAAAAATCTTTCGATTAATGCAATATTGCAATTAAAAAGAAATTTGTCATGTCCTTTGTATGTAGTGTGCTTCTGTATGGATGTGAATCTTGGATGATCAGAGCTCAGGATTGGAAGCGACTTGAAATGCCTGGCGGAGAATGTTACGGGTTAAATGGATTGAAAAGACTAACATCAGCATCCTGTGAGAAATTCAAGGGAAGAGAGAACTGAGACCATGATAAGACCAGTGGCACTCTACGGCACAGAATGTTGGCCAGCCTCAACCAAAAACGAACAAGCCCTACATGGTATGGAAATGAAAATTCTGCATTGGTCCATGGATATTACAAAACTTGACCATGTCAGAAATGAACACGTTAGGAAGCAAATGGGAGTTGTAGCAATTAAAGACCAAATGAGGGAAGCGCATCTTCACTGGTATGGGCATGTCGCTAGAAGTGATGAGAATTCTGTGCTAAAAACGGCCCTCCGATACGATCCAGGAGGGTATCGACCCGGTGGGCGCCCAAAGAAACGATGGATAGAATCGGTGAAGACCTACTGGTGTGCGGCCTCAAACCTGAAGATGACCTTGACAGGAAGAAGTGGCGAACAACAACCAAACAAGCGGACTCGGCGCCAACTCAGGAAATACGCTAGGAAAGAAGATGAGAACTCAGACCAACGATCCTTAAAAGAAAAGCTAAATTAACAGACCACATTTCGCTCCATAACACTTTCCTAACTAATCTCTTGGAAAGAAAAATCACAGGGAAGAAAGGTCGAGGATGACCGAGAAAATATTTCCTTCAAGACATCACACTAACTCTTCATTATGGTTCCTACTATGAAACGAGGTGCTGAAGATAGAGATGGTTTCGGAGACAACTTTGGAAGTTGAGGATGACAAAATCCAGAACTGCTTGATCAGTGGTGAAATGCTTACTCTTCAAGAACTTGTCCCAAAAAGAGAGGTTTCGCCAACAACCAGTATCACATGTAATGTTTTTCAAATTTGCAAAAATTCGAAAATATCTTTACCTTTCTTAGAAAGTCTATTAATGGGGACTTACATTTTCTCAGCTTTATTACAGGACATTCCTAATTTAAGACCTTGTTGAGGTTGATAGGTTAATTAGAACTTCACTTATTGACGTTTGAACCTGTTAAAAAACACACAATTCTTAGTTATTGAGTAGATTAGGTTTACGATTAGACACATGCACCCTGGTCTATTTAAATCAATTTTTTGAGCATATTTATGTAACAAAAAAGTAAAATTCATATATTTTCTTAAAGTAGAAGATTTAGGCTTCCATCTGGAAACAAAAAAAAGAGGGAAAATGTCATCCAAATATGCCATTTTAAACGTACATGAATACCTTAGTGTATGCATGTACGTTTGAAATCTCATTGTTGACCAAAAATTCAATTTTTGTTTTCTTTTTCATTTTAAATGGAAACCTTATTTGTCCGCTTCATATTAACATTATATTTCATGTCGATATTCCACCTGTGAGTAATTAAAAACTATTTTAAGTGGGCTCGTGTGCACATGTCTAGGGGGTGTGACTCCACAGCATCTTACTTGCATCTAAATATCCCGGAATATCAAATAAGGTATGAACATCATGAAAATGACATATCAGATAATTGAAAGTGTAGGATCCAGGTTCTCCACTTCCAAAAAACTTCCGTTTTTAATATGTCTTAAGTTAGTTCTTTTGGTCATATCACAAATGTGTCACTTCATTTACGTTATTCTCAGAATTAAAATCTTTAGCCTTTCAAATTAACAATATCAACATCAAAAATCTACATAGGAATATTATTAGAGCTAAAGAATGTAGGAATGCTGTGAACTAGGGATTTTTGGATACTTTGAAAACTTTAGCTACCTTGTTTATTTTAAGCAATCATAAAATTGCATTTCTTCTTTGAAAAATGAATAAAAAGCTCCTACAGTCTGTTGCATATAACTGCACGATTCTAGTTCAGAACATTATATGTGTTAAATAGAAGAACTCAGTAAAATAAATTTGATGATTGAATAATATATAGGTAGTAATTTTAGAGCAAATTTTTTTATTCTGTTTATCAAAAATTCAGAGAATTGAAAACAGAAAACAAAATTTCTGATATCAAAATAAAATGATGTGGTGAGAGTTTCAGAGAATCGGTTATAAAATGTGGATTTTCTTCCTAAATGTATATACATCCTACCTTAAGCAGCAGTTGTACTTCTAACTCAAACCTCGTTTTGCAATTGTCTTCTTAATTTATTGACAACATTGACATCAGATACCAGCTATGAAAGCCTCCACTGGTATTCTAGATGCTCTTCACAGAAAAATTAAACCATTTTCACAATACTGTATTCACAAAAAGACAAGTTTCTTAAGCTTAGCCTAACTGATTTTAGCCAACAGGTTGGTGAAACAGTTGGTGTCGTTGTGCGATCATGGCGAGGGACTTTTAGGTCACATGCTACAGGAAGGAATACAGCTCCAAGATCTGAACCGCATCGTCGCAGACCTCATCCTGGCCGCAGGAGACACTGTGAGTCAAATGTTTTTGCTAATATCAGAAAGATATGTAAATATGCAAGCATACGCAAAATTAATTTTAATCGGTAGATTTGATCTCTTAACCTTCAGAGTGCTACTCACGAAATGGTTTGTTGCCTTTATAGTTTCACATTCCAGCTGTTCGTGGCGATGTTATTTGAGAGTAATATTGTGGTTTTTTAAATTCTTTGAAGTACTGCAAGTATGTGAACATGTCTAAAGTACAAGAGAGATAGTCTGCATATTTTAAATTGATGGAAGAACGCATTGTTGTAATATTGGAGCACGATAGATGTAATAAGAATTATATTCCAATCGGTCATGGTGACTTTGGGAATATTAGTTAAGAAAGTAAGAGAATATAAGTTGGTTTTAGAGAGTTCATTCGGAACTGGATCTGTCGAAAAGTCATTTTGCAAGGTTGAGTTTATGTGAAGTTTTATTCCACACAGTTGTCGAATGAGATACTGTATAAGTTAGTGGATGCATTTATTTATAGCAGAAAGCGACTATGGAAGGTCATGTATCCTCGGAAAACACACGAAAGAAGTAATTGTAATGAAGCAAAAGTTTTATCATCATTTTTACTATCTTATTTAACATGGAATAAGCATTTTAAACATGAGCTAGGCTTTATTGAATGGCCATGTCCATCATGATTATAACAGAAACCAAGAAAGAGACTTGGAAATTAGTGGTTCCTTCGTAGTAGGATTATAAGGTGAGTTATGAGAGTGAAAACTCACACGCAGGCAGTGACACGTGTACATGTCATAAGAGTAGTGTATATAGTGAGCTGATCGTTTACTAAGACTGAAAGTGGTAACAGCTGACCATTATTCAATGTAGAAGTAACAAAAATAACATATTTTTTTTATAGGGCGGAGTTTTATTGTATAGAGTAAAATAATTATTTTTAAGGGCCATTTTCACCACGAGGCCACTTAAACCCTCCTTTGCTAAGGGTGGTTTACGGTTAAGCGATCCTTAAATACACCGGCTTAAAACTGGGTGTTGCACCAGCCCGTCTCGTACTTTGCTTAGCTAAGCCAGGGCTGAGGGACCATGGCAGCGAGAGTCAAAGATCTTCGCTTGGTGAGTAATGCTCCCTTTAGCAAAGAACACATAGCCTTACCATTATGCCAACATAATCCCAGCCGTGCAGAATTACTTGCATAACGATCATGTGCAATATAAGGAAAGAATGACAACTTAAGTATCTAGGGAGCTGTTTGAATGCTATTATTGTATTCGCATCATACATACATTATGAAATAATTTCGGCAGTACTGATCTTCTGAGATTGATTTTGTTTGTCATGTTGGTCACGGTTATCTTTTGTTTCTAGCTGTTGCAATAATTTTCCACGACTACAGCTGTTCTACTTTTGGATTGGCGACCATAAAATACATTACTAGTTGTATATAGAAAGAATTGCCTACTGTGTTCGCGAGACGTGAGCATCAGCTGTAGTAGAGCTGGGAAAATCGTTGTTGAAATATAATGCAGTGTATTTTTCCTTATCATTACGGTACTTCCTGAACACGTTATTGACTACACCCCACATTGAGATGGTCGCATCTTGCGAAGGTTATGTTTTCTTACTTGGTTTTCATTATATCTCTTGTTTCATAAATATGCATACATTATACTGTAGCATTAAGCACATATAGTGTGTATTTTCTAATGATATATATATATATATATATACAGTATGTATACGAATGACACAGCATGTTGTATTGCAAGCATCCACAATAGGCCAGTTCGTCATTGGCTAAGGATTTCTACATTTGTCCCTGAGACAATATTTAGTTTAACAACCAAAAATGTACTTTGCGGTACTGACAATATACAGAAGAGCATTTCATTTTACGTTGTCAAAAGCTATGATGTCTGTAGTACAAGCTTCCACGATTTTAGGAGCGCGAAAAAATCCCTGTGGCAGCGCGTTGAAAGAATGTGATGTTATACATATATATTTAATTTCCATCGCAAAATGCACACCATGTATGCTTTACATTATAATGCCTGAGTAATTATAAAACAATAAGATGTTATACATATATATTTAATTTCCATCGCAAAATGCACACTATGTATGCTTTACATTATAAGGACAGAGTAATTATAAAACAATAAATACAATAAAAGTCGAGCAAAAATATTCCTCCCCGGTGGGAATCGAACCCTGGCAATCCGGGCAGGAGTCAGTAACGATATCCACTCAACCAAAGATGACTATATACTTTCAGACTTTTATCAACAGGTATAGATACTAGTGCTTAGCAAGATCACACAGAAGAAAACAACTCTTCAGTGTATTGTGCCGTCATTATAAACCATTTAATAATATTTTTTTATTATTTCATTCACTACATTATATAACACCTCCAACCTACTGAGATATGGATCAGACACAATGGGGCCGGCCGCCATTTTGGCGTATGAGTGAACGGCTTAAACCATCCTTATGTCTTAAGCCACCGAGCATGGCCGCTCAATCTAAGCCTACTTTAAGCCATTGCTTATGGTCTGGTGCAACGGGCCACATCCTTGAGGATAGTTTAAACCACCCTTAGTTCGTTAAGCGGAACTGGTGAAACCGGCCCTAAATCGTTTAGACCAGTGGTTCTTAACAGGTGGTCCGTGAGTGCTTCGGGAGTGCTCCGCGGAGAAAAGGGTCCACCAGCACGTATAAAAAAGTGGCCAATAAATGGGGATTTCTAAAACGATGTGCGTTGAACGAAAATCGTCCGAATTTATTCGCGACGATGACTATCAGGTTTTGAATTTAAATAACTTTAAAATAAGTGTTATTGAGGAAGAGTTACAACTGATAAGGTGTATTGGGGGGAGTATTGGGAGGAGGGGGGGGGGGGGGGGTCCTTACATGATTCAATTTCACGCTGAGTGGTCTGCAGACTTCTACGGGTTCAGAACCACTGGTTTAGACAAACCAAAATGGTGGTTTACTGGTAAAAGTTAGAGTTTTAATTTTATTTGAACTCGTGTAATAATTCTTTTGAAAATGCAGTTGGCATTTGTTTTTTTAGAAGGTGGTTTTATTTTATTTTAAATTTGATTTGAAGTTTAAGGTTCACGTTTGGCCTCATTTTATTTTATCATTTATTGTTGTCTTCGTCTATGAACAGAGGGTTCAGGCAGTGATAAATTTTCTTGTATCGTCTTCAGCAATAAACCGACGGACACGAGGGGTTCCTTTCTCCTCTATTATATTTTTATAAAATTCTACAATTTTGATTTATAATATTAGATAGAGATACCAAATTTCGGCATAACAATTCCGTTGTTAAAAAACAGAGGCAACGTATGGTAGGGAAACACTCTTCAAGTTGAACATCAAATCAACAACTGACAAACAGCAGAAAGCAGACAGAAGAATCATCAGAACAATTATTAACAAAAAACATCAAGTAAATGGCCAATGGAGATTGCTGCCGAATGAAGTGGTACATCAAGAGAGTGAATCAATAATAGATACAATGCGGAAAAGGAGAATCTCTTTTTTCTGCCATATCTCGCGCCTACCAGAAACCAGACTAATAAAACAGCTGTTTAGTTACTTCTGGAGTAAAAGAGATTCAGCATGATTTAGATTAATTAAATTTAACGATGCCCCAAATTAAAAATAGAGAAAAGAAAAATATTTTAAGGAATAAATACTTAGGATTCACATTAACAACATTTGAACGGAAAAACGACACCATCACAGATGAACAAAGGGCAGCCAGGTCAGATAGAATGAAGAAATTTTGGGTGCAGAAGAAGCTGAAGCGGAATCGCTAATCTCCAAATACCGTTGTTAGACTTAACTGTATTTGTATTGATTAAAGTGCTCCAATGAAGGCGTAAAATATGAAAGAGAAAAAAAAAATTAGATAGAGCTTGTACTTAGGAAGCAGAATAACCAGTGCTGGACGAAGCAAAGAGGATATAAAAAGTAGGTTGGCTCAGGCAAGGAAAGCATTTCTACAAAAAAGGAATCTGTTGACATCGAATATAGATTTGAATGAGTTTTTGATTGGTATGGACTCCGTCTTACGGAAAGAATTCATGATGAAAATTAATAAATGTAAAACAAAAATACTGGAATGCAGCCAAAATAAATCAGAAACCTCTATGGAGATCAAATTGGCAGGTGAAAAGCTGAAGGAAGTAGGAGACTTCTGTTATTTACGAAGCAGAATAACCAGTGATGGACGAAGCAAAGAGGATATAAAAAGTAGGTTGGCTCAGGCAAGGAAAGCATTTCTACAAAAAAGGAATCTGTTGACATCGAATATAGATTTAGGTATGAGGAAGTCATTTTTGAAAGCCTTTGTCTGGAGCGTGGCACTCTATGGAAGTGAAACATGGACTATTGGTGCAGCAGAAAAGAGGAGAATTGAAGCATTTGAAATGTGGTGTTACAGGAGAATGATGAAGATCAGATGGGTAGATAGGGTTACAAATGAAGAGGTATTAAGACGAGGGGGAGAGGAGAGATGTTTCTGGCGACTGCTAACGAAAAGAAGAGATAGGTTAGTAGGACACATACTAAGACTCAGGAATAGCAAGCTTAGTTATGGAAGGAAGGGTCGAGGACAAGAACTGTAGGGGTAGACCAAGGTTAGAATATGTTAAACAGATTGCCTCGGATGTAGGGTGTGGTAGCTATGGAGAGATGAAACGATTAGCTCAGGACAGGGAGGCATGGAGATCTGCATCAAACCAGTCAAAAGACTGAAGACTCAAACAACTATGGGAGGAATTATAGGCGCCCAATATATTTTTTCACCCTGTACACCCCAAGAAGCACAAGCTTCTCACTCTCCTTTTGGAATGCGTTACTTTCCCAGTAGTATAGAACCATAGTACAACTGTAGAATAGACTCCTTTCATCCCTATTTGTCAGGCATTTCTTTCAGTGGTTTCTTCTAGCCGGGGACCATGAAGATTCTGTGATCCTGCTCATCTTGGATACTGACAAATATTTTCAGAAGGGTAAAATACGAACCCCACTTAAAGTTTAAATATAATGAGTGGAAACATTTTTAACTTTCCTTTAATACATTGAAGTTACTAAATTTAATTCAAAGAAAATTATAGCTTTTAATAATTTGAGTCAGTATAGAACATAAAAAAAAGCTGTTTCAAAATAATCTTCTAAACTATTCTTTTCAGAAAAGAGGTTATTTTCACACTTTTCAGTCAATGCAGCTATTGCAGGTGATCACTTTATGTTCCTGACATACAGGTCTATTACAAACACCACAGCAAACTTTGGTTTTGTGGTCATTACTTCTTGGACAGGCATAGCATTGCACCACCTCAAGGTCTTTGTCCAGGCAACTGATAAGTACTCAGACCAAAGTGACACTGTCTACCTACTAGCGAGACAAACAAAGTCAGGGGAGATAAAAGAAATCAAAGCTACCACCTTCAAAACATCATCATAATAATATTCTAAAGGCTAATGCCTTTTCGATGCCAGTGGCGGATCCCGGGGGGGGGGGGGGGGGGGGGCACCAGGGGCAATTGTTGCCCCCCGAAGAAACAGTTGTCTGCTACATTGATATTGCCAATAAAAATGATTGTTTCTGCAAACTGCACTGCAAGTAAAATCTCTGCTGTATTGCCTGTATTCATGAATGTGGTCAATGTTTGTTACCATTAGGGTTCGGAAGTTTAAGACCTAAAGAAGTACAAAATATGCAAGCAAATATGACCTAAAAACTATGAAATATGACCTAAAAACTACGAAATATGACCTGAACTTTCGGGATAGGCAGAGAATCACTAACATACAGTAAACGTCTTCAGTGCCAAAACGTGATCAGCGATAATACACCAGACACATTTAATCATACAAACTGACAGAGAGCTACAGTACATTAATTTCTTTTGTACTGGGAGAAGCTCCTTTCTACGTCACGTGATGTCACAGGAGCGTATTTAAACATAGTCAGTTCACTGCTGCTTAGCTCTGGGTCGTTTTCGCCTGAACCAGATCCATTACCCTCTAAAATGGCAAAAGTTCTGCACATTGTTGCATATCCTTCATTTGCACTCAGCACCTTACTAAGTTTGTTCTTCACTGCAACTGACACTGTACCTCTTGCTTGTTCTACCATGTCCTTTACTATTCCCAAACTCTCACATAATTCTAAAACAGCAGTTTCTAGGCAAGAGATAGTTTTCGATAGATCTCTATAATTGGAAGAAATATATACTAATTGTCGCGACAAATCATTGGGAAACAGTTCCTGTGTTTTATTGACGATGCCTCACTACTGACAAAAGTAGAAACAATTTCTTGCACAGTTTCGTAGTGTTCACAGTAGTACTTGACTGCGTTAAGCCACGTTCCCCATCGGGTGAACACTGGCCGAGGAGGAAGAGGAAGCGAAGGCGCGTGATCTTTGAATTTTGCCACCCTCAGTGGAGCCTTCATAAATATTTTCTTGACGTTTGATATTAACCGGTCAACATCAGGAAAATTTTGCTGTATTTTTTCAGCAACTCTGTGCAATCCATGAGCAAGACACGTTAAATGGACTATTTTTGGGTAAAGTACCTTAAGTCCCCTTGCTGCTTTTACCATGTATGGTGCAGCATCGATTAGTTACAGCAAGATTCGTTCTCGCTTAACTTCACGATCCCACAAAAGCTTCATGGCAGTGTCAAGAAGTATTGTAATTGTGGAATGGTTAGCTGCATCTAGAATCTCCAAATGATTTAGTTAAGAATTTTCGGAAGTGTTCGTTGTTCACTTTGTTAAGCGGAATGTTGGTAGATACCAACATTTCGCACAGGTCTTTTGAAAAATCGGAAAGTTTGGTTGACGAAGATTTCGCTGTATCAAACAAGAGAACCTGCTCTGTTCAGAAGACTTTCGATTCGCGCAGCTTTTATGCTTGGTCGTAGCGCAGTGCTGTTGCACATTAAATCGCTTTATCGCCGCTACCTTAACTTCACACGCTTTACAAAAAGGAATTGTTCCGTCAGTACTGAACGTCTTTTCACAGAACTCTTTCACATACTTTCTGAACTTTACAGCTTTTTAATTTAATTTTAAAGTCGCACATGTTTCCGTATTGACAGAATGTAATAATAAACAAAGTTTTTTATGCTTCCGCCTACTCAATACTTGTTTTATTAAAGATTTTATCATGACATAATCACTTGTCTTTAAGTATGTTGGTACATGTTTCGGTGTCTTATAGCATTGACACCTTCATCAGCTACGGTTTTGGTAGCACTCAATGACATTCATTACTAGTCCATAAAAGTACTTATTAAAAATAACACACAGATGATTAAAGTAACACATGTCACGATCAAATCTTTAATGAAACAAGTATTGACTAGGCGGAACCATAAAAAACTTAGTTTATTAGAACTTTACAGCTTCACTACATTTCACTTTCGGCACGATGGGGTTCACTGCAGTACTACAAGTGTGACCAATCTGTTGAAATCCGTTGGTAGTGAAAGAGCAAGGGAGCTTTCACTCGGCCCTGCAAGGAAGAACTGGGCGAGATATAACATGACATTTCCTTGTTTGCTAATTGCTTCCGAGCTAAATATACCTACTCGAGTGACATCCTATCGAAAGGCGGAAGCACACTATCGTCATGTTCCGTGACCTCATGTCTACAGTGACGCAATCTAACTTGTCCAGAAAGATGTGCTAAAAGACGTCCGTAGAGGAGCGCCTTCTTGGAATCAGGCCTTCTAAACCTGCTATCTGCCTGTTCCGGGAAAGGAAAGAAAAGTATATCTACTACACTGTTCGGAAATCCTGTGTTTGAAACTCGACGCAGATAACACGTACCTTGTTAACGACGCCTCAATTTATACAAAAATGCTGAAATTATAACCAAATATGACCTTATATCACTAAAATATGACCAAATATGACCAAAACAATAAAAATGGCCGAAATATGAATTTATAGGCAACAGGAAGTGTTATACAGAAGCTACTATATCCCGATACCGACCTATGCTTCAGAAACGTGGACAATGAAGAAAAGAGACATAAGCAGAATACAGGCAGGTGAAATGAAGTTCCTGCGAAGTAGGATCGGAGTAACAAGAAGAGACAGGGTGAGGAATGAAAAGGTCAGGGAAATGGTGAAAGAGGAGCCCTTGCAAGGTAGGATTGAGACATCAAGACTGAGGTGGTATGGACACTTAAAGAGAATGGATGAGAAGAAGATTCCCAAGAGGATACATGAGATGCAGATGCAGAAGAAACGACCAAGGGGAAGACCAAGAGATCGATGGCTGAAAGGAGTGGAGGAATGTGTCAAGAAGAGAGGCGAGGACTGGACCAGAGTGACAGCGGAGAGATGGTGGGAAGAAAGAAATAAGTGGCGAGGCTTATGTTCCAAACAGACCCAGCCTGGGGCTGGAAACTGTACAAGATGATGATGATGATCAAATTGCTTTAAACGTGGTCAGGGACCCGTCATTCAAACTTATTTTTCAGATTTCGGGTAAAATGGGCTCAGGAAAAAAATATGACTTTACCTTAACATCCCAACCTTATCATATAGTATGTAATGGCAACACTGTTAATATAATCGCTACATCGACAGTGTTGCAAGTGCAGAGAGATCTTTTAGCAGCCTGCAACTTGTTAAATCATGGCTACGAACGCAAATGACAGAGGAAAGATTGAATGGCTTGTCTGTTATTTGTTCACCGTGATATAAATGTTGACGGTTGGAAAAAGTTCTAGAACAGAGGGTAAACGAAGGATCGCCCTGGATTTTATTTGTAATAGGCATGTATTTTGCCTAGGATAGCCACCAAATAGAATCCCAATCAGTATTCAATACAATTGATTTTATATTTATATTTGTGACTAGTAGCGATTCAGTGACTGACAATGTTGGTACTATGTACATATTTTGTAACATTTGTGTAGTAGACTTGTATATTGTCTTCAGATAGTCACTATGATTGCAAATGTTTTAATACATATTAGACTGTGTAATGTGCATTAAAATGTGGAAATGTACATATTCTGTAGAATTAAAAAGTTTTTTTTTTACATAATGACAATGACTTGTGTTATTGAAACTGAAACCAATAAACCATTTTAATGTAATGAATTTCTTGTAGAATTATAAAATCTGGTGGTTGGATGTTATGTGTAGTGTGTGTAGATTACAAATTTTGTAATTTTATTACATATTTTCTTCTAGCTATTCGGAAATCCTTGAGTGCCCCCTCCAAGGTGAACCTCTAGATCCGCCACTGGTCGATGCAACCACACTCGTCTGTCGTTGGCGGTTCGTTTCATTTCCATGTAATTGTCACATCCCATTCTGTTCTTGATGTCTTCCAAATACTTCGTCCTAGGCTGCCCTCTTCCTTTCTTTCCCAGCATTTTCCCTTCAAGAATGTTAACGATGAAAGTGTTGTCTGATGACATGTCCAATAAATTTTATTTTTAGCCTATTTTCAATTTTGAAAAAATAGGCTTATGAGATCACCTTTTGTCCGTGTGTGTGTGCGTGTGTGTGTGTGTGTGAGGTGTGTGTGTGTGTCCCCCCTAATAACTTTTAAACGGCTGGAGCGATTTCAATGAAACTCGGTATGTTCATAGTACTATTCCGGGTGACCTCGACCGTGCCGTTCAAATTTTGTTACGTCCCACCAATCCAACATGGCGGCTGTGCGAAATACTTCACCAGCATTCAATATCTCCGAAACTATTACCGATATCACCCTGGAATTTATTACGGTGATAAAGGGAACTACTAGAAGTTTACCTATGTAACTTTTGAAAACATGGTAACTATAAAACCAACATGGCGGCCACGCGAATTTGCGACATTTAAATAGACCTTTCTCGCGATTTAACCAACCAAACACAATAAAACTTGGTACAGTATATGTTTATACACATTTTAATGCACCGACATCTAAATTGGTTCAATTGTTTATATAACCTCAAGATGGCGGATGAGCGAAATATTTCACAGACATTCTATATCTCTGAAACTATTAGCTGTATCATCCTGAAATTTTATACGGAGATAAAGGGCACTACTGGAAGTTCATCTATAAGACCTTCAAAAAGCAGTTAACTACAAAACGAACATGGCGGCCAAGCGAATTTTAAAATTTTAAATAGACCTTTCTCGCGATTTAATGTTCCAAACGCAATGAAATCTGGCACAGGAAATGTTTATACACATTGTAATGCACTGGTATCTAATTTAGTTCAATTGTGTACATAACCTCAAGATGGCGGCTGTGCGAATTTTAAAATTAAGTTTTTATTTCTTGTATCGTAATCAAGCGATCGAAGTGAAAGTTTGAATAAAGACCCTACGCAATAATTTTCCTTCAATGGTACATGACTCTATGGCCTATACATTTAACAATCCAACATGGCGACTATCCGAAATAATCAGACGACTCTGAATATCTACGAATCTATTATAGCAATCAAACTGTTTTTTATATTCATGGGGGCTATAAACTTAAGTTCACCTATAGGACTTTAAATAACCTGGTGATCACAAATCCAACATGGCGGCGACGCGAAGTATAAATATTCACATGGACGTTTCTCGCAATTTAACCATCCGAGTGCAGTGAAACTTGGTACAGTAAATCCTTTTACGAATGTTAATCCACTGGCATCTAAATTATTTCAATTGTTTCCATAACCACAAGATGGCAGCTGTGCGAAATTTTAAAATATCCTTATTACTTCTTGTGTCCTAATCATGCGATTGACGTTTGAATGCTACACGTACACAATAATCTTCATGTAACATTACTTAACTCTAGGACCTACATATATAAAATCCAACATGGCGACCAACCGAAATATTTAGTCGGTACTCAACATCTACGAATCTATTACAGCAATCCAACTGAAATTTTGTATGTTGATATTGGCAGTTAACATATGTAGGATATATGAAAATAGGCTGTATAGTTCTTCACGGAACTACTTGTTCTCTTTCCCATTTTCTTCATTAATCTTCTCTCATCTTTGACTTCCCTTAAGACTTCCAGGTTGGATTTTCTTTCCATCCAGCTCGTTCTCGTAATTTTCCGCCATATCCACATTTCAGCAGCTTAAAGTCGATCCTTTTCCAATTTACCCAGAGTCCAACTTTCACTTCCATAGAACAGTGTCATCATCATCATCATCTTGAGCAGTTTCCAACCGCTGGTCGGGTCTGCTTGGAACATAAGCCTCTCCATCGTTTCCTGTCCATCCACCATCTCTCGTCATTTACTGTGTCCCAGCACACTCCTCTTTCCTCCACACTCTTCTTAACTCCTTTTGTCCATCTGTCCCTTGGTCTTCCCCTTGGCCTCCTTCCCATCATTTCCATTCCAAACATCTTCTTCGGTATCCTCTCCTCTTCCATCCTCCTCACATGTCCATACCATTGTAGCCTAGATCGCTCTATTCTATTTTGCAATGGTTCCTCTCTTACCATCTCCCTGACTCTCTCATTCCTTATTCTGTCCATTCTTGTCACTCCTACCCTACTCCTCTGGAACTTCATCTCCACTGCTCGTATTTTATTCTTGTCCCTTTCCTTCATCACCCATGTTTCTGAACCATATGTCAAAATTGGCACAAAGTAGGTCTTGTAGATGATTCCTTCTCCATACAAATGATTTTGCAAAGGATTTCTTAAGTCTATATTCATATGTGTGCTGGATAAAATGTTTTTCTTAGTCATAAGTGCCTGTTTTGCGAATGCAATCCTTCCCTTCACTTCCATTAAGCATCTATTGTCTTCTGTGTTTATACCACCGAGTTAACAAAATTGCTTCACTTGTTCAATTCTCAAGTCATCAATTTTTATAATGGTTTTAATTTCTTCCATATTTTTCCCAACTACCATTACTTTCGTTTTCAGTTTGTTCACTTTTAATTTAATTTCCTTCAAAACATCCCGGAATCAAAATACTCTGGGGTGAGCCTTCACCCCACCTTTAGAAACTTAGCCCATGTTGATAAACCTCTAATGAAGGAGGTAGAAAAGGTGTAAATATTGATGACTATTTGTGGCAGACAGCCTACTCGACGGAGTGGGCCATGTACCTGCTGGCTCGCAGTCCAGAGACACAGCAGGCGCTACTGGCGGAGATCGAGGGAACGGAGAGTCCAGAGAAGATAGCACATCTACCGCTACTGAGGGGGGTCTTACGAGAAGCTCTACGCCTCTATCCCGTGGCGCCCTTCATCACCAGGTTTCTGCCTCAGGACAGTCACATAGCGGGCTACCCTGTGGATGCTGGGGTACGTTTCATAATATTTAAATATTTGACAGCTCTGGTCTAATTTAAATGATGTTTTCATTTGAGGGGCTTGGACATCGTGGTCATTCAACCCTGTGTACTTGGGTGGATGGGTGGGTGTGTGTGTGTGTGTGTGTGTGTGTGTGTGTGTGTGTAGTTTTGTAAGATAACCTGTATTTCCAAGTTCCAGAATGCACTGTGCAGAAAATTTTCAGGGACTCTCTGAAAGTCTACCATTGTCTTCTGTAACAGTTGATTCTAACTAGAAATGTGCAAATAGGTCTTCCTTGTTTTGTTCTCCAACTTACACGTCAAGTGTACGGAAAATTGCCTGTTTCCTGTTCCCCAAGCCTTTCCCTGTCCTGAGCTAATCGCTTCATCTCTACATAGCTACCCCAACCTACATCCGAGGCAATCTGTTTAACGGCGGCTTCGGTGGCGTAGTTGGTAGCATGCTGAGCTTCTATGCTCAAGGTCACGGGTACAAACTCGGCCGAAGTCGTATGATTTTTTTAAGAGCATTAAAAATCCCTCAGTATGCCTTCCTTCAGAGGGGAAGTAAAGCCAGCATTCCCATATCATAGATTTATGGTGTGATAAAGACCCTTCCACAAATTACACTTGTGTGAAGCTAAATTATAGGTTAGATTTGACTGACGCTCTTAGGTTCCAATGTTCGTCGCCAGGAGCTGACTGCGGTTGCATCTAGTAACCAAGTTCAGAACTAGTTGGTTGTTGACGGTGATGTTTGGTAGCAAAAGTTGGGACTACCTGAAAATCCAATGTCTGCAGTTCTTACTTGAATTAAAAACAGATAACACACTAATACAGCCATCACAATTAACACTGGTTATCAGACAGATTCTACACACATCCAAAGTACACGGGGCTACATGACCGTGTTGTCGCAGCCCCTAAACTGAGGAACCAACCAAAGTCTACCTTGTCTTCTGTAACAGTTGATTCTAACCAGGAATGTGCAAATAGGTCTTCATGTTTTGTTCTCTAACGTACATGTCAAAGTGTACGGGAAATTGCCTTTTCCTGTTCCTCAAGCCTTTCCCTATGTTCACTTAAATGAGTTGTCAATCAACAAATGCCTGTGTTTGTTTTGGCCCTTGTCAATCAGCTTAAAATTCAGCTTTTAACTGAGCACATCTCAACTGACATCACTGACGTAGTTCGGCAGCAGTCATTATGGTTTCGAAAGTAAGAGTTGAACTTGATCTTAGCATGGGCATCACACACATGTATCATGTCAAAAATGAAACCGTTCGCCAGTAAATAGGCGTCGCACCGATCACTGAGAAGACACGGGACAAGCGGCTTCAATAGTATGGTCGCGTCCAACAGCACCTGGAACAGTTACCTATTGCACTTCTTCCTTTGAAATTAACGGACAACGTCCACGTGGACGACCAAAGCAGCGCTGGCACGACACAGGAAATGATGATCTGAAAAATCTCCACTTAAGACCGCAAGATACCCAAGATCATGCAAAAGGGCGAGCAAAGATCAGAACAGATGATGATGATAATTGTTGTTTTAACCCCCCAGGGGCTCACATCTAGTGGGACATGGGTTGGCGACCACGGGACCCCAGCTGAGTCTGGCATTGCTTCCACTTACTTGTGCCGGGCTCCTCTCTGTCTTCTGACCTCCCTTGGTTCTTTTCCGACCCCGACGGTATTAGGGTATCCGAGGCCTAGGGAGTCTCCTTTCCCGCCTTCATTGGCCCTTGTCTCATCTTTCCTGATCCCTTCCTTCAGGGAGGGGTCAGCCTTCTTTTTCTTTTCCTGTTATCTCCTGCCTTCTGCTCAAGGCCCTCAAGGAGGTAGGGTGTATGTAGCCCCACCACTTCTGGTGCACCCTAGAAAGTGCTACACGCTCAGGGGCTCACGGCTGGTGAGTTCGGGAGTTGGCGACCCCGAGGGATTCCTGAGCTGGGTCCGGTTTCCTACTTTTGTCCCTTACCTGTGGGACGGACCCTCTCCTCTTTCACTTTCCTGTTGTTTTTCTTTTCATTATATTTCCTTTTCCCTTTAAGATTCCCACACTGTTATTTTTGCATCTCCACTCCCTTTTGTGGGTGTTTTCAATCTCCGTTGCATTTTGTAAGTCTTTTCGATCTACGTTGCATTTTGTGAGTGTTTTTCAAACTCGATTGCATTTTGTAAGGATTGACAATCTAAATTGCTTTTTAGTAAGCTTTCAATATCGTGGGGGTCCTTTTGTGAGTATTTTGAATTTCAATTGCATTTTGTATTTTCAACCTACCCCGCTTTGTTCAAGTAGTTAATTCTCAATTGCATTTTGTGGGTCTTTTGAATCTATATTACATTTTGTGCGTATTTTCAATCTCATTTGCATGTTGTAAGTCTTTTGACTATACGTTGCATATTGTACGTATTTTGACCTTCACCTACATTTTGTGCGTATTTTTCGCTCTGTTCCTTTTGTGAGTATTTTCGTTCAAAATATTCTTATGTACGTATTACCGCTCTCCATTTTGTGAGTAATTTCAATCCGAGTTCCTTTTTGTAAGTATTTTCCTGCTCACTTACTTTTCGTTCTGGTTTCCACTTCATTGACATTTTCGCTATCACACAGACCATTAGGGGCCGATAAGCAGGATGTTAGGCCCCTTAAAACAACAATTATCATCATCATCATGTTGTTTTAAGGGGCCTAACATCTAGGTTATCGGCCCCTAATGGTTTGGATGAAGATAATGAAATGTAAACTATAACCAAAACTAACTACTAACTTATTTACTAAAAGAGAAGAAATGGAAAACAAAAGGAGAATAAGGCAAAAGATTGAGGGACTTGGAAGGAAGGAGAACCATAAAAGGCAGATAGGAAAGTGAATGAGGAGAGGGTCCGCCCCACAGGTAATGGATAAAAGGGGGGGAAAACCGGACCCAGCTCAGGAATCCCTCGGGGTCGCCAATTCCCGAACTCTCCAGCCGTAAGCCCATGAGGGTGTAGCAATATGTAGGGTGCACCAGAAGTGGTGGGGCTACATACACCCACCTCCTTGAGGGCCTTGAGCACAAGGCAGGAGGTAACAGGAAAAGAAAAAGGAAGGCTTACCCCTCGCAGAAGGAGGGTATCAGAAAAGACGAGACAAGGACCAATTAAGGCGGGAAAGGAAGAGACTCCCTAGGCCTCGGATACCCTAATACCGTCGGGGTCAGAAGAGAACAAGAGTTGACCAAGTGAGGTCGACAGGAAAGAAGACAGAGAGGAGCCCGGCACAAGTAAGTGGAAGCAATGCCGGACTCAACTGGGGCCCTGTGGTCGCCAACCCACGTCCCACTAGATGTGAGCCCCTGGGGGAGAATCAGGACAGAGGACCCTGCACCAGCAGGAAGAAGGAGTATTGTGTATTTGTAATTCAGTTGAGGAATGGGAATGAGGCGGCAGAGGACGTGAGTTAGGAACCATCCTGGCATTTGACCGGAGTAGAGGTGGGAATCGTGTGGTTCAATTCTGGGTAAACGAGAAGAGACAGAATAAGAAATGAGACAATACGACTAGGGTTGCCAGATTTCAAGAACGGAAAAAAGGTACACACGTCTCAAAACATTTGTTTTATCAAGGTTGTTAAATGTTGTTACAAATAATACACATGTATATTAAATAAATGTTACATAATCAAATACAAAAAATTAAAATAAGATGTTCAGTAAAGAACATATAGCCTACTTTCTCCTAAATGCATGGATATTGTAATAAATCTTTGTCCTTTTCAAGGAGTATAATTGAATGTTGATTGTAGTCGCTTGTTGAAATACAACGTGCTATAGGGATATTAAACATGAATATGAGGTGCCCTTTGCTAGTGCTACCTCCGTAAAAAAAATCATTCAATTCGGTTTCACCGTGTTTGAATTGATATGGGAAATGGATTTGCACACATACATGGCCGCTATTTGCTAACTATTGGGCTGATAATCTTGTAGTCAGTCATAAGATGCTTTCCACAAAAAGGCATGTTGTTGCAAAATCTGGTAGAGATCAAATTATTAGGATGGTCGTAATTTGATTTAAGCTTTTAACATTTGGGTGGCCGTCATTCCGTTTCCGTCAAGATGGCGGCGATATAAAACATGACACTGAGGTGCCCTTTGCTAGTGCTACCTCTGTACCAAATTTCGTTCAATTCGGTTTCACCGTGTTTGAATTGATAGGGGGAATCGATTTGCACACATACTTGGCCACCATCTGCAAACTATTGGGCTGATGATCTTGCAGTTTAGTCAGAATATGCTTCCCACATAAAGATATGTTGTTGCAAAATTTGGTAGACTAGATTATTAGGTTGGTCGTAATTACATTTTAGCTTTTAACATTTGGGTGGCCGCGATTACGTTTCCATCAAGATGGCGGTGATATAAAACATGACACTGAGGTGCCCTTTGCTAGTGCTACCTCTGTACCAAATTTCGTTCCATTCGGTTTCACCGTGTTCGAATTAATAGGGGGAATCGATTTTCACACAAAGATGGCCGCCATCCGCAAAATATTAGGCTAATGAACTATTAGTTTTGTCAAAGGATGCTCCCTCCATAAAGGTATGTTGTTGCAAAATTTGGTAGAGATTGGATGATTATGTTAGTCGTAATTTGATTTAAGCTTTGAACATTAGTGTGGCCGCCATTACGTTTCTGTCAAGATGGCGGCGATATAAAACATGCCACTGAGGTGCCCTTTGCTAGTGCTACCTCTGTACCAAATTTCGTTCCATTCGGTTTCACAGTGTTTGAATTAATAGGGGGAATCGATTTTGACACAAAGGTGGCCGCCATCCGCAAACTATTAGGCTAATGACCTATTAATTTGGTCAAAGGATGCTTCCTCCATAAAGGTATGTTGTTGCAAAATTTGGTAGAGATAGGATGATTAGGTTAGTCGTAATTTGATTTAAGCTTTAAACATTTGTGTGGCCGCCATTACGTTTCCGTCAAGATGGCTGCGATATAAAACATGACACTGAGGTTCCCTTTGCTAGTACTACCTCTGTACCAAATTTCGATCCATTCGGTTTCACAGTGTTCGAATTAATAGGGGGAATCGATTTTCACACAAAGATGGCCACCATCCGCAAACTATTAGGCTGATGACCTATTAGTTTGGTCAAAGGATGCTCCCCCCATAAAGGTATGTTGTTGCAAAATTTGGTAG
Source organism: Meconema thalassinum (assembly GCA_946902985.2). Classification (NCBI taxonomy): domain Eukaryota; kingdom Metazoa; phylum Arthropoda; class Insecta; order Orthoptera; family Tettigoniidae; genus Meconema; species Meconema thalassinum. The sequence goes on from OX336395.1 coordinate 184,541,488, forward strand.
AGATCGGATGATTAGGTTAGTCGTAATTTGATTTAAGCTTTGAACATTTGTGTGGCCGCCATTAAGTTTCCGTCAAGATGGCGGCGATATAAAACATGACACTGAGGTGTCCTTTGCTAGTGCTACCTTTGTATCAAATTTCGTTCAATTCGCGTTCAGTGTTCGAATTGATAGGGGGGGGGACAGACATTCAGAGTACACACACACAGACTCGCGCGCACACACACACACACACATACACACACTCAGGCACACACTTTTTTTCGCCCTGTGTTGATCTCATAAGTCTACTTTCATTTTTTGCAAAAATCGAAAGTAGGCTAACTAGATACTGCTGACATATCGTATAGGCATATGACACCAGCAACTTAAAAATACTTCTCATTTGAACGACCCTTTGCAAGGTTTTTCTTATCTGTAAGTACCTTCTGATAAAATTCACTACAATTTTCGTCATACTGAAATTTGAAATATGTGAACAATTGTTTTATTAAACTAATAAGTGGGTTGCACGAGTCGGGGCTGGGGCGGGCCGATGCGAGTGCCATCTTTTGCCTGTTCCGAGAAACAAAGCGTCCGCCATATTGTTGTAAAAGCCGGAGTAAATACGTATGGTGAGAAGCATGGGAGCATCAACTTTTAGTGATCAAAATGCCTTTTATGCAGAAGTATTTGTCAAACCTGACTCCACCCGTCAAACATCCGACCAAAAGGTAGGATTTTGTTCACTGCCTGAGATTATATATTGAGCTAACACTGTTCGAACGAGGTATGGTGGTCAGTGCCCGACGGATGTGAAGTGCGATTTCGGCAGTGGTGTGGGCATTTGGCTTCACACAGTCAACCATGCCCGGGGTGTATGGTGAATGCTTGAATGTGGGTGTCATTGGCCGTCCAGCTACCCTCGATGACCGTGACTGACGAAATCTGAGACGGATTGTCAATAGTGACAGAAGGGCAACAGTGCAACAAATCACGGCTCAATTCAACATAGACCATGCTAGACGCGTCGCTCAGTGGTCTATCCGTAGGAACATGGGGTATGGGAGCCGGCGCCACACACGGGTGCCACTGTTAACTCAATGTCATCGACACGATGCGCATTTGTCGCCAATCACCAGGGGTGGGCACTGGAACAATGGCGTAACGTGATATGGTCGGACGAATCATGATTTCAATTGCACCATGCCGATGGAAGGCACCATGTGTGGCGCAGACCACATGAATCGATGGTTCCCGCCAGGCTCGAAGGTGTGGTCCAGGTAAGTGGTGTCTCTGTTATGGTCTGGGGTGTATGTTTCTGGTATGGAATGGGCCCCCTGGCTGTTCTGGAAGAGACTTTGATGTTCTGCGATATGTTGAACTGCCAGAGGCCCCACATGCTATTAGGTGACTATCCCATGACATTTCCTAAGTCAGTGTATTAGCTAACGAGGCAAAAATCATTGATTCGGATAAAGATGATTAGTACCGCATGTGCAGGGTTGCCAATATTGTATTTGTCCCACAATTCACGTGTATTATGGCGGACACAACTGGAATTTTACTATAGCCTATAAGTCGTGGTCTAAAAAGGAGATGGTGGGTGGGTTATAGACAATGGAGGAGAAAACATCTATTACCACAGCATTTCTACAATATTATTAATTTCAAATTCTTTCATGTCCAAAAAACATAGTTATCATTTTTGTAAGGTAACTTTTTCTCGGCTCGGGGTGGTTGGAAAATGTAGTTCTTTGTCGCATTGTAATCCTTATACATCAAAATGTTATGCTGTACGACTGTGAAATATGTAAATTAATTCACTTATTTTATATCGGTTTGTATTTGTACAGGGAAATAAAGACATGGTTCACCAGCTAACTGTACAGCGTTGCCGAGATGGAGCCCAACATGCATCATGGCGCCCCTCACTCGGAAGTGATGGGCTCCATTTCAGCAGCGCTGTACAGCTTTCCCCGGAGCGGCTAGCTGGTGAACCATGTCTTATTTCCCTTTACAAATACAAATACAACCGATATAAAATAAGTGAATTAATTTACGTATTTCACAGTCATACAGCATAATATTTTGATGTATAAGGATTACAACGCGACCAAGAACTAAATTTTTCAACCACCCCGAGAAAAAGTTACCTTACATAAAAGATAACAACTTTGTTTCTTGAACATGAAAAAAATTGAAATTTATAAACCAGTTATACAACATTCCAATGTATATTGTGTTAAAATTTGGATTCGATTTGATGACGGGTTTTTGAGATAATAATTCTTAAATGTGATGCATGGTTGAAACACGCTTAAAAACGGGCACTTTTTGTGTTCCAACTGCGATAAAAAATATTAAAATATAAATTAAAAATTACAAACCTACATGAACTAACATAAAATAGAACGATGAAAATGATGATGTTATTGGATTTTATGTAGGTCTATTGGTTACTTTACAAACAACCTTCAAACTCGAGTGCACATAATATTGTTACGGCTGTGAGTTTGTGTCATCGCTCGCCGCTTGAGTCACAACTGCCCCAGGGGCTGGGCTGTGGCTTGCCTCCTGTATTGCGCGCGCCTTATGCAACAGGGCTACTACAGACAAAGGGATAGTCCAGAAGATTCGTGACTGGACCAGCGGGGGAAACCTCGAGAAGCCGTGGACTCTGGATGGATCTAGAACCATTTATTGAGTCACCGGCCTGCTATATAAGAGTGACCCGTGAAGCAGTTGTGGTGTTTTACGAGCTAGTGCGAGCGATTATCTTGTGCGACAGAAGTGTGGTGACGAAGTGCTGTGCGAGTTACGAAATCCTGTGACATTGTTTCTCCCAGCTTGTGGACAGCGAAATAGCCTGCAGCAAGTGATCGTAAGTAATTGTGGTCGGAGAACATAAATGAGAGGAACAGGTAGTTTCTGTCAAGGCCACCGTACTCATTAGGACAGATTAACTTCTGTGGTCTGTTGCAAGTGAAAGGGGCCAAGAGCGCATAAGGAAGAGATTTGAGGAAACTGGAATAAGGCTCCTAATTGCTTGTATTTGCTGACTAGTGTAATTTTCTGGCCGCAATAAAGTTAATTATTTCTTTAAGCAGTAAATGGTGTTGTGTTTCCTTCCCACCGTAATCCAGTTAACAAAAGTGCCACTAGGGGGTGGCACGTAACAATTGGTGTCAGAAGCCGGATTACGAACTCAAGCACAACACCTGACGGTCCTGGTTTCAAAACCCGAGCAGGTCATTTTCTCTAATTTTCCTGTGAGTGCATGCCCTTTACAAGACAAACAACTAAAATGGAGGAGAAATTGGCAGCATTGCTTGAAAAGTTAAATGGCATGGAAACCAAGATGGAGGACGGCCAGAAGAAGTTAGCCAAGGAGCTAACTACCAAATTAGAAGACGGCCAGAAGAAGCTAGAAGACGGCCAGAAGAAGATGGAAGACGGTCAAAATAAGCTAGCGGAGGACCTGAAGAGGATAGAGGACGGCCAGAAGAAGATGGAAGACGGTCAGAATAAGTTGACACAGGACCTGAAGAAATTAGAACTGGGTCTGCGTGAGGAAGTCACGACAGTGGAAAAGAAGTTCGACGCCTTACAAGTGGAAGTTGCCGAGCTGCGCCAACGCCCGCTGATGGGGGTGGAGGAGAAATTCAACGTCTTACAAAAGGAAGTTGCCGAGCTGTGCCAACGACCGCTGATGGGGGTGGAGGAGAAATTCAACGCCTTACAAGTGGAAGTTGCCGAGCTGTGCCAACGCCCGCTGATGGGGGTGGAGGAGAAATTCAACGCCTTACAAAAGGAAGTTGCCGAGCTGCGCCAACGCCCACTGACGGGGGTGGAGGAGAAATTCAATGCTCTAAGAGAGGAAGTTGCCGAGCTGCGCCAACGCCCGCCCACCGTTACACCGGGAATATTAGGAACGGGACATAGCAGAGTGACGCCCCCAACCTTCGACGGAAAGGTCCCGTGGAGCACCTACTTACGTCAGTTCGAGGCGGCCTGTTCCATAAATAAATGGAACAGCACAGAAAAGGCTACAGCTCTCATTGTAGCGCTGAGAGGTGACGCCCTTAACGTCCTTCAGGCCATCCCGACTGGATCCCAGGACTACGCTTCCCTGATCGCCCATATGGAGTCCCGATATGGAGATAGCCATCTTCAGCAGGCCTATCAGATGCAGCTCCGGACACGGGTACAGAAGAACGCGGAAACCCTGCAGGAGTTCGAGATGGACATCGCACGCCTCGTAAGGCTCGCCTACCCAACAGCGCCGGCCGACTTTCTGGAGCAGATAGCGACGCAGACTTTCACCGACGGGCTACGGGACTCGGACACTCAACAGGCGCTGCGTCTCGCGCGCAATAAGACCCTGGCAGATGCGCTGAGCCACGCACTTGAGTTCGAGACGGCAAAGCAGGTATCTAGAATGTGCGCGCGGGTGCGTCAGGTGGACGTTGACGAACCAGCCCAAGCCAACAAGACCAAGCCCCTGGCCGATGAACTGATGGAGGTGCTAGGCCGGTTCTTCAAGAGTCGCAGTACCACCAACAAAAACTTAGCCGAAGGACATCCGGTGAGGCGGCCCGGAAGAGGACTACCAACCTGCTGGACCTGCCGTAAGAGAGGCCACCTGAGCAAGGACTGCGGTGATCGCCGCCGCCAAGAGTTTCCGACGGGACAGTCAGTCGTAGGGAAACCGCGCGGCCCAGGAAAGCAAGTATCAGCCAGCCATGAGGGGCGAAGGTTGGCTCGTGACAGTCGTCAAGCCCCGGCAGTCCAAGTTCGTGTGACGCAGTTACGGAGGGATAAAAGCAGCCTGATGGTCGACGGAGTCATCAACGGAGTGAGCTGGCCCATGCTAATCGACACGGGAGCATCGAGGACCATCGTCAGCCCGACCGTGATCCCGAAGTGGAGAGTGCAACCCACACAAAGGAACCTCCAGCTAATAACCGCGACCGGAGAGACCGCACCGGTACATGGCGAAGCATCACTGGAGTTCGTCATTGGTCGACGGGCGATAAAGCATCCAGTGCTTGTGGCTGACGTATCAAACGAAGTGATCATCGGACTGGACTTCCTGGACCAGAACATCATCATCTTGGACTTGAGCACCAACACTCTGCACTTCGGAGGAGAGGAACTTGCTTTGCAACCTGCGCACGAGTCCATCACCGCACGACGAGTAAGGCTGAGAGAAGACGTCATCGTTCCCGCCAGGACGGAGGTCAGCGCTGCCGCAATTGTCGACGGAGCTGCTGAGGGAGTGGCGGCTGTCATCGAGCCAAAATATGAGGACATCCAGACAAAAGGATTGCTAGTTGCCAAGACTCTCATCAACACGACGTCTCGGCCGTACGTCCGCCTGTCCAACCTGAACGACTACGACATTACGGTTCACCGGGACACCAACCTAGGAGTCTGCGAGCCCGTTACCTGGATTGCCCGCATCACCGACACGACGGACGGGCACCTGGAGACGGACAACCGAAGAAGACGCACACTGCCAAAAGAACTACAGCAGCTGTACCAAGGATCCCAGGACCATTTAGACGGGGAACAATCACGCCAACTTCAGGACCTGTTACGCGAATTCCAGGACGTCTTCTCCGTGGGGAGCAAAGACTTCGGCAGGACAAGCTTGGTCCAGCACAGAATCGACGTTGGGGACAGCGCACCGATTAGGGCCCCATTCCGACGAGTCCCGCTCGCCAAGCAAGCCGAAGTCGACCGGATGGTAGAAGAGATGAAGGAGCAAGGGGTGATCGAGCCATCACATAGTCCTTGGAGTTCTCCGGTCGTGCTAGTGAAGAAGAAGGACGGTTCCACCAGGTTCTGCATGGATTACAGGCGGGTGAATGACGTCACGAAGAAGGACAGCTACCCTCTACCCCGGATCGACGATACCCTGGACACCATATCAGGGTCGAGATGGTTCTCCACCTTGGATTTGAAGAGTGGCTACTGGCAGGTGGAGGTCCACCCTAAGGACCGCGAGAAAACGGCGTTCTCTGTGGGCAGCGGGCTCTGGCAGTTCACCGTCATGCCATTCGGTCTGTGCAACGCCCCTGCGACCTTCGAAAGGCTAATGGAGTCCATTCTGAGGGGACTACACTGGAAGACCTGCCTGGTCTACTTAGACGACGTCATCATTCTGGGGAGAAGCTTCGAGGAGCACTACAGCAACCTGAAGGAGATCTTGTTGAAGCTACGGGCTGCCCAGCTGAAGTTGAGCCCCAAGAAGTGTCAGCTCTTCCAGAAGCGGGTCCAGTACCTTGGGCATATCGTCTCCGAGGAAGGGGTGCGCACCGACCCAGAGAAGACCGCAGCTGTGAGGGAGTGGCCAGTTCCGAAGGACAAGTCCCAACTACGAAGCTTCCTGGGACTCTGCACTTATTACCGTCGCTTCGTGAGGGGATTCGCCGACATCGCCAAACCTTTACATCGACTGACTGAGAAGGACCAACTCTTCACGTGGACAGCAGAATGCCACAGTGCCTTCGAACAACTCAAGCAGGCTCTGTGCACCGCGCCTATTTTGGCCTACCCCAGACCTGGAACAAGGTTCATCGTCGATACCGATGCCAGCGACTTTGGCATAGGGGGAATCCTGTCGCAAGTAGTGGACGGCGAGGAAAGAGTAGTAGCCTACTTCAGCAAGGCCTTGTCAAAGCCAGAAAGGAACTACTGCGTCACCAGGAAGGAGCTGCTCGCCATCGTGAAGACCATTGAACACTTCCACAAGTACCTGTACGGGCAAGAATTTCTCATCAGGACCGACCATGCATCCCTGCGGTGGCTCCTGAACTTCAAGCAGCCCGAGGGTCAACTCGCGCGGTGGTTAGAGAGGCTTCAACAATACAACTTTGAGATTCAGCACAGGAAAGGCCAACTGCATTCTAACGCCGACGCCCTGTCACGAAGACCGTGCCCCGAAGACTGCACCTTCTGTACTAGGAGGGAGGAGAACACCGGGATACTGTGCCGACGGACTACCGTGGAACTTCAAGGGAGCTGGAGCCGCGAATCTTTCACGCGGGCGCAAGCGGAAGATGATGACCTGGGACTGATAGCCGAATGGAAGAGGGCCTGTGTCCCCAGACCCGGGTGGAATATTGTGAGTGACTGCAGCCCAAAGTTTAAGTCCTACTGGGCACAGTGGGACTCGCTGATTGTAAGGGATGGCCTCATCTGCCGTACCTGGGAGAGCACCGACGGGAAGACATCTCGGGAACAAGTCGTCGTTCCAAAGGCTATGACGGAGGAAGTCCTGAAGGAAGTTCATGGAGGATCATCTGGTGGACACCTAGGGATAAAGAAGACCCTGGAGAAGCTGAGAGAGCGGTTCTACTGGATCGGATGCCGAACAGACGTGGAGAACCACTGTGCGAGGTGCCACGATTGCGCAGCCAGCAAGGGCCCAGGACGAAGACGACGGGGTCCACTGAAGCCCTACAACGTGGGCGGCCCCATGGAGAGAGTGGCCATCGATGTTGCTGGGCCATTCCCGTTAAGCGAGGCAGGGAACCGCTACATATTAGTCGTCAGCGACTACTTTACCAAATGGCCGGAGGCGTATGCGCTCCCTAACCAAGAAGCTGCGACGATTGCAGAGACCCTGGTGAAGGAATTCGTCAGCCGGTACGGAGTACCCCTGGAGCTGCACTCCGACCAAGGGAGGAACTTCGAGTCGCAGGTGTTCCAGAACCTATGCCAGCTGCTGGGAATCCGGAAGACAAGGGCAACGCCACTACACCCTCAGTCCGACGGGATGGTAGAGCGATTCAATCGCACCATCGAGAACCATCTTCGAATAGTCGTCAGCGAGCACCAGAGGGATTGGGACAAACATCTTCCACTATTTCTCCTGGCCTACCGCGCCGCCGTGCATGAAGCCACCGGGTGCACACCAGCCCGGGCCATGTTTGGGAGGGAGCTCCGTCTACCTGTCGATCTTGCCTTTGGCCGACCTGGGAATGATCCGATCCCGGTAAGCCAGTATTGTCAAGAACTGGTCGACCAACTGGAGGACGTGCACGCGTTCGCGAGGAGGAAACTGCGGATCGAGACCGACAGAATGAAGACCCGATACGACCAGCAGACGGATGCCGGCGGATTCCACGAGGACGACCTGGTCTGGCTCTTCAACCCATTACGGAAGAAAGGCCTGTCACCCAAACTGCAGAAGTCCTGGGAGGGCCCGTACCGAGTCGTGAAACGGATCAACGATGTCGTCTACAGGATCCAGCGGAGCCCGAGGGCGAAGATGAAGATCGTGCATCGAGATCGCCTGGCAGCCTACGGGGGGACACAGACGGACCGATGATTGATCGGGACGATCAGCCTTTTTAGGAAGGGGGTGGTGTTACGGCTGTGAGTTTGTGTCATCGCTCGCCGCTTGAGTCACAACTGCCCCAGGGGCTGGGCTGTGGCTTGCCTCCTGTATTGCGCACGCCTTATGCAACAGGGCTACTACAGACAAAGGGATAGTCCAGAAGATTCGTGACTGGACCAGCGGGGGAAACCTCGAGAAGCCGTGGACTCTGGATGGATCTAGAACCATTTATTGAGTCACCGGCCTGCTATATAAGAGTGACCCGTGAAGCAGTTGTGGTGTTTTACGAGCTAGTGCGAGCGATTATCTTGTGCGACAGAAGTGTGGTGACGAAGTGCTGTGCGAGTTACGAAATCCTGTGACATTGTTTCTCCCAGCTTGTGGACAGCGAAATAGCCTGCAGCAAGTGATCGTAAGTAATTGTGGTCGGAGAACATAAATGAGAGGAACAGGTAGTTTCTGTCAAGGCCACCGTACTCATTAGGACAGATTAACTTCTGTGGTCTGTTGCAAGTGAAAGGGGCCAAGAGCGCATAAGGAAGAGATTTGAGGAAACTGGAATAAGGCTCCTAATTGCTTGTATTTGCTGACTAGTGTAATTTTCTGGCCGCAATAAAGTTAATTATTTCTTTAAGCAGTAAATGGTGTTGTGTTTCCTTCCCACCGTAATCCAGTTAACAAAAGTGCCACTAGGGGGTGGCACGTAACAATATTTTGGTCGACAGTAAATACAGCCATCACAATTAACACCGGTTATCAGACAGATTCTACACACACCCCAAGTACACGGGGCTACATGACCGCATTGTCGCAGCCCCTAAACTGAGGAACCAACCATGAATTGCAGCCAATGGCCATAGCTGGGCATTTTTGATTGAACGCCCGAGAGCTCCCAACAAATTCAATTTTGGCTACCATATGCTCCTGTCACTAACACCTAGCGGCAAACGTTGCAACTTGATAGAGCATTCCTCACTAGCCAAATATAACCCACAAATTTTGCTACACACCACCAATTACAGTGGCAGGTTATTTTACGTGCCATAAATCTGACATGGGCCCGCCGGCTTTACTTCCCCTCTGAAGGAAGGCACACTGAAAAATTTGATTGATCTTAAAAATCCTAAGACTATGGCCGGGTTTGAACCCGCGATCTTGAGCATAGCAGTTCAGCATGCTACAGACTAAGCCACGAAAGCCATTGTAATCTAATAATAATACCATATCCATAATTCGATGTATATCAGTTTGGCAGAGGAACTTTTTAATCTGCAACTCCTATTAGCTCTCCAGTGAAATAAGCATAGCAGTATTGAGGGGGAGGAATGGTGTAGGGAAGTTTCATTACTATTTGTTTCGCGGAAGCGTAGTGACTGCAGTGTTGGTTCATGTGCCGAATCCTGTTCTCGAGTGCTGGACATCCTGTACAATACGTATGTTTATTTCTGTCCATATCCCTACCCTAGTTTATTGCTGTTGCAGACTCTAGTCATCCTGTCCCTGTACACAAGTGGAAGGGATGCCGACTACTTCCCTGAACCAACAAGCTTCTGGCCAGAGAGATGGCTACGCAACGAGAATGGTGTGTACACGGCAGTGAACAGTCCTTATGCCTCGATGCCTTTCGCCATGGGAGCAAGATCCTGCATTGGTCGTAAAATAGCAGTGACACAGATAACCCTGGCGATTGCACAGGTAAGCATGGCTTCATTAAATTTGTGCCTAATTACAGCATAATTACATTTCCTAAAAAAAAAAAATTAAAAAATCATTTTGAAAATTTCAAACCTTACTGGCCCAAAAAATTGGAAGTCCCGCTGCATGGTTGTGCTTGTTAAATCGTGCACCATGACAGTGAGGGCAAGGGCAACTAGTCTGGAGATCGTAGGTTCTAATCCCAGCACTGATAGAGGCTATCCTGAAGGGGATTTTCTCCAGGAAAATGCTGAGATAGTACCTCATTTCAAGTCCTGGGGCACCTACCCCTTCCCTGACCCTAATACAGCTACACACACTACTACAGTCATCACATAAATACAAATTATCAAATAAATTCAACCTACACCCAACTACTCAGGGCTAATGACCCAGATGTCTCAAGCCCCTAAAATGAATTAACAGCAAAATTTGAAGACATGCTCTCAAAAAAGGTTTGACCCTCAAATTGTAGGGGGTGGAACATAAAGAGTCTACTCTACCTGACCTCTGTAGAGATCTACAGTGTGTTTGTGAAAGCATCTGTGTTTTGATCAAGAGTCTCTCCTTTCGAGGCGGCTTCGGTGGCGCAGTTGGTAGCATGCTGAGCGTCTGTGCCCAAGATCGCAGGTTCAAACCAGGCCAAAGTCGGATTTTTTAAGAGCGTTTAAATCCCTCAGTATGCCTTCCTTCAGAGGGGAAGTAAAGTCGGCGGGCCCATGTCATAGATTTGACATGTAATAAAACCTTCCACTAACTACAATTATAAAGCTAAATTTGTAGGTTAGATTTGATTAATGCTCTATTAAGTTAAACATTCGCCTGTTGCAGTGGCATCTAGTAACCAATTTCACAGCTAGGTGACAATGACGGTAACATTTGCAGCATAAGTAGGATCGTCTGCAGTCCTTACCTGAATTACAGATAGCACACATTAATACAGCCATCACAATTAATACCGGTTATCAGACAGATTCTACACACAACCAAAGTAAACTAAGGAACCAACCAACCCCCTTTCAGGCAAGATGAAGGTGGGTAGGTTTTGGCTAGGGATTAACACTACCTAAGGGATGATAAAGGAGAAAAGGAGATGGGTTTCGGTTTGGAGAAAAGTATTGGTAGATAGGAAGAGAATCCACCACAAAAATTGAAGTAAATTAATAAGATGTAACGAAAATTCACTGTACAAACCTTAAGAGGAACCTAACTTTAGCAGGGGCTTGTCTTAGGCAAGCGAAGAGCATAGCGTGAATTGAAGTTTCCTGAAAGCGCTCGACAATTGCACTTTCCCTCCCAAACCGGTATTTCGGATCCATGGGGAAGGGTGGCAGTCTGGCAAGGCAAAGTAAGCCAAAAAAAAAAAAAAAACTTACTAATTTTCACTTTAGAAAGGTTATTTTTTATGATGCATTCAAGAATGCTGGAAAGATTTGAATTTGGTATAATATATTTTATTTCTGGGCACTGTTGGATCTCCGTCAGACCAACCCAATGCTCCCAGAGAGGGAAGCGATAAAGCAGTATGAATGTTTTAGTAATAATTTTACTTGTTTTCTTGAAAATTTTTGGAAGAATACCAATTGTTGCACTTAAGGAAAACTAAGCTGTTACCCAGCACGACGCCGATTAAAAGCTTAGAAAAGAGGAAGGACCTCAAACCTAACTCAAATAAAACTGAAATATTAGGGAACAAACCATAAGAGAAAGAAATCTCAACAAATAGGAAGCTTGCAGAGCTAGCTATATTTGCCTTACTGGTTTGTTATAATTAGCTATGACAGCTAAGAGAAACTTTGAACATGTTGGCATTTGCAGTTTTAAGTTAAATGCAACAAGTAGTAAGAATTTTGTAGTTTTAGAGATTGGGAAAAAGAGTTTGAGCTTAAAGGAAAAATCAGGGGAGTGAAGGTCCTGCCTACTCGTAATTCTAACGGTAAAGATAAAGAACAAAGAAAAACGACGATTTATTTAAACAATTTCAAACAGTAAACTAAATAACAATAATTAAAGGTTGATTTTGGCTTTAAGTGGAGATTTAACAATTTAGAGCTATAAAATTTCAAGGTCTTAGACCTAATTAAGAAGTTTACAATTCTCAAACTTGCAAAAGCACTAAACCTATACAAGGGTTTTTAAACCGTGCTAAAAATTGTGAAATTTGAACGCTTAAAAACAATGAATCATGCCGTAATTATAACTTTTACAACTTAGGTAAGTTACAAACGCTATTTGACTGCACTTATGGCAAGCCAACAAGCTAAAGACAAATAGATTGAATCCTGATGGTTACAGGAGAAAAAAAAAGAAAATAGAAAGCGGAAATTACCGCTATTTTACACAGTAATTACAATGTTACACGTGGAATAAATTTGGGAGGGAGCTTGCTCGCAAGCGAAACCTCATTGAGAATGGCTTCAATTTATAGTTTTATTAGATTGAGTTAGTAGGGTATTTGGGAGAAGGAAAATAGGAGGTTGAGGAAAATGTCCTGGCCAAATTTATTTTCACAACCGAACGCAGTGTGGAAGATAGTTGAACGGGCACTGTTTTGCACTGAAGTCTATTGATGAGTAGGAAAAGTTCACTATTGCAGCACAGAGAGTTTATGAAAACGAGAAGTTATTGCAGTTGTGGAGATCACTTAGTTGAATTCTGACATGTTACTTGCGTTGTATATAAAAGTTCCAGAATTATGACAACAATTACTCGATGCAGTAGTAATCCCACGGTGGGTTAGCGTATTCCATTATTTTGTGTAGGAAATACAAGGTTTCTTGATGATTAAACAGATTAGTATACGTAGAAAGTTCTGGAGTTGTGATGGCAGTTCCCACGGAGGAAAAGGCTAAGTTTTTTTATAGACAGTGGGTAGTTTAAGTTAAATCCTTCGTTGTGAGCAAGTATTCTCAGTTAAATTTGTACAAGTAGTACCGAATTTCATGGTGTAAAGCCAGCTTAGATAGCCAAAGCATGACAAGAAAAATCCCTCGAAGACGGTTATTGCATGATAGTTAGCAATTTCACACTGTCTATAAAATTGAATTAAAACCCTTTAAAACATGTTAAAAAATGTTAAAGTTTTGTACTTAGCTCATTTTTGTCGAGTAGGTAATGTTTCCTTGCAACCGTTGATTAAAAAGCAGACATGGCGTCTGATTTAAAATGTCTCTCGAGCACAGGAGACGAGCTCTTGAGAGAGCCCCAACTGTATGTCTGACGTCTGACACGAAAGTGAGAGGAGTGAGAGGGCGAGACCTCCCTGAAGCCTTGACGGCTGTACAACAAGAGAGCGAGCGAACAGCGCACGGAGAGAGGTCAGCGATATCGCACACGTCAGAAGTAGGCGGGCGTGGGGAAGCGAGGGGGTAGGGGAAGGAAACAAAAGAGGTTATACAAACATGAGAAATATTACAAACACAAAATCTCTTATGCAAGTAAAACTTCTTCACAGAGTAGTTGGCTGGCGATGATGACGAAGCCTGGTGTATTGATGAGGAGGTCTTCTTGACTTGAGGCAATTGAAGGACTTCAAAAGGCAGCTGCAAAGCGCTGCCAGACTGGTTCCGCAGACTTCAACCATGAACAAGTGTACGGGGCAAGCATAATGTAAAAGTTCGCTGTTGGTGTCTGCGGGAAGGAAACCTAAATAAATGAATTAATATAAAAGAATAAAGAGCTGCAAAAGCCAACTCTGCCTGACCGTGTATTTCGAGAAATACACCAGAAGGTTTTTGTTCACATGGATTTGGTTTTCGGGCAGGGGGCATAGTCTATCTGGAATTAGCATGGACAATGGTTTTCAGTCGCTAAACACGATTGTACCCAATTGTAATAGGTGGTTTCCTGGTTTATGGTGTTGTATATCTTGCCTGAAATACTAGTTGAAACACCTGATATTTTTGGCCTCTAAGAACATGACCTAAATCGGCAGTTTTTCGACATTTAACCTTTTCCGCTCGTGTGTCGACCCTTCACTTAGCCTTATAGCTCGTGTGTCGACCCTGAGTCAACACAATGTTTGGCCGCTCGTTTCTAGGTAACCTGGCATGCCAGGGCTTTTGTACTTCGTTTGGTAAGTGTGGTTCCGGAAATCGAAAGAAACCGAACAGGAGTGCTTTAGTTTCTCTTTGCTCGGCAAGACTGCTCAGTTTCCTTGACATTGAAAGCAGTCGCGGTAAAACAATATCGAAATAGTGAGTAAAAAATTTTTTTTCCGCCCAATCAATACCTTTCACACTATAAATTTAATGTTTCTTTCTCATACTAGGGACATGTTTCGAACAATATTTGTTCTTCTTCAGCCTTATACATTTGTCAACATTGTAACTTATCTTAGACATTTGCATAATTAAAACACATGCACAATAGACAATTCATTATAGAGCATACAACTAAAAACGTAATGTTAAAAACTTGGATAACACATTAAAACATTTGGAACTTCTTATTCCCATTTGTACTATATTCAGTTCTGAATGGCCTTGCTATGAAGGCTTAATTTAACGGTGATAAGCAGTGGTCAGTAAGAAGCTCAGTCATCTCCCTCTGGCTTATGTTTGCAGGTGATGTATTGATGGGCTACACATGGCCTTTGGTTAAGTTGCTTTAACAGCTGCGTCATACGGATTGTTGGTGTTAGCTTGGTAAGGCGATCCTGCCGTGGGGTGTTTATTGTGGAGTAAACTGTAAAGATACGAAATTTAATTAAACTGAAAAATGCGTCTGAGAAGAAGAATAGATAAGAATAATAATAATAATAATAATAATGTTATTGGTTTTACGTCCCTTTTAACTACACTGGCTTTTAGAGACGCCGGGGTGCCGGAATTTTGCCCCGAAGGGGATCTTTAACGTGCCAGTAAATGTACTGACACGGCTCCCTCGCATTTGCGCACCCTCAAATGCCAGCTGACTGCGCCAGGTTTCGAACCTGCAACCTTGGGAATAGATAAGAGTTGAAGGGGCTAAACGGTAACTTACTGGGTGACGTCTTGAATGTAACTTTCGGGTTTAACTGAGTGAAACCCTCCTGCCTGGTTGCTGTAATGAGCCAAAGATCTAATATTAGTATGTATGTGTGGGAGAGGGAAACTGTTGCCGAATGATGTTGCATTAAGCGGCTTACCTGTTCTGGCCTGTGAGACGTGTAGCTTGGAGCCGTGTTACACTGAGTGACCTGCTATGCGCTGGGCTGAAGCGAGTGTTTACGGTAGTGTGTGGCGGGGAGGGGAGGGTAAAGAGAGGGGAACCGGTCTTGGCTGAGTGGAAACAGGTGTGTGGGTGTGACGCGTGACATCATATGTTTTGATTAGTAACTTCATACCGGGCGAGTTAGCCGAGGTCGTTGCGGCATGACTGTTGGCAGTCGCTCACATCCGGGAGGCGAGGAGGTTCGAATCCCCCCGCCGGCAACCTTGAAGATGGTCTTCTGTGGTTTCCCATCTTCCTTCCAGGCAAATGCCGGGGTTGGTCCCTAACTATAGGCCACAGCCGCTACCTTCCAACTCCTCGACCCTCCCATCCAACATTCCTCCCCAACGGTACTTGTAGCTCACCCATTGGGTGTCCGTCTCGAAGCAGCTACAAAAACTGGCGAGCCGAACATGTCCTCGGACACTCCCGGCACTAAAAGCCATACGTTAAAAAAAAAAAAAAGTAACTTCATGGGTGGTGCAGGGTTAGCGCTGATGCGGGAAGGAGATTGGTTTGGGTGTTATTCGGAAATGTTTGTCTATGCCGTTTAGAGTCGGGAAAAAATTTGTTGATGTTCTCATACAGAATGTTTACTTCGAAGTTGATTTCATTGAGATTGTGTGTTGGGTTAGTGCGTTGCGCATTATCAATTTCTATTTGTTCAAGTACGTTCATTATTGCTCCCTTCTTGGCAAAGTGGATGATCTCCATATCATTCTGGATATTTGTAAATTTATGTTTGGTGTCCTGCATGTGCTGTCCCATGGCCGAAAATTTTCTATGTTTTATGGCGTTAACATGTTCGTAATATCTTGTTGTGAAGCTGCGTCCGGTCTGTCCTAGGTAATCTGCTCTACATTGTTGGCATTTAAGTTTATAAATGCCCGACGAATGATATTTATTTGATTCGTTGATTTTCTTGGAGTTGAATATTAGTTTGTGGTTGTTATTATTGGTTCTAAAGGCGATTTTAGTGTTGAATTTCTTGAAAATACTTGTTACATCATAGGTGTATTGGTTGATATAAGTGAAGACGGCAAAATGTGTTTTCTCTTTCCTTAAAGGGGTGAGCTGAGATTGAGGTTTGTTTTTGATTTTGTTGATGATTTTAACGATGTCTGGTCGAGTGTATCCATTAGCTTCAGCGATTTGAAAGATTGTGGCTATTTCTTGTTGGTAATCTTGTTCTGACATGGGAATGCTGATTGCTCTGTTGATGTAGCTAACGAACGCTGCCCTTTTGTGACCTTGGGGGTGGTTGGAATTCTTCCTGATTACAGTGCTTGTTTGTGTTGGTTTTCTATAGATGCTGTGTTGTATTTTTTCGTTCTTAGTGGTTATGTTGAGATCTAGGTAATTAAGTTGTTGACTGTGGAGTCACCTGTAAATTTAATGTTGGCATCAATGCTATTCAGTTTGTTGAGTAATTGTTCGAAATCAATGGTGTTTGTATCCAGAATTACAAAGATGTCATCCACATATCTCTCCCAAAAAAGAATGCCCTCTATTTTATTAATGATATCATTGGCTTCAAGATGGTCGATGTAAATGTTGGCAAGGATGCCTGAGGCTGGGGAGCCCATCGCCAAACCTTGGTTTTGTTGATATATTTTGTCGTTAAACTTGAAATAGTTGTTGTTAAGCGTGAAGCTAAGGATCTCCATGAATTCATCTATTTCTACTTTCGATAGTTTCTCGTTGTCTTGAAGGTTCTTTCATTATTTCAATTGTTGTTTGGACCGGTATGTTAGTATACATGTCCTTAATGTCTATGGTGTGAATGGAATGTGCGGGCTTGATATTTAGATTCTTGGTTCTCTCGCAGAATTGGAGGGAGTTCTTGAAAGATTTGTTAGCTTTGAAAGCATAGTTGGTACGAAGGAATTTTTGTATAAATTGAGACTTCTGTAGATTGGACTGTTCCTGTAGTTGACTATTGGTCTAATTGGAATATTGTCCTTGTGGATTTTGGGGAGCGATCTTAGGGTAGGAATGCTGGGGTTCCTGTTAATCAAACTGTTACCTTGTTTTTCGTTCATTATGAAAGATGTGTCTTTGATTATTTGTTTAAGCTTTCTTTGGGTGGTTGCCGTTGGATCTTTGTTTAATTTAGTAAAGTTTTTGTTGTCGAAAAATTCTTCAGTTTTCTTAACATAGTCAATGACGGTGGTATTGCCTTTGTCTGCTTTTGTAATGATTAGATTGTTTTCTTTTATCTATTTGTTGAGCTGTGAAATTTCTAATCTACTTGTTGTGGTGTTATTGGTTTTATTACGTTCTAAGACTTTATTTATTCTTTTATTTACTTCGTGACGTGCTCCGTTTTGTTCGTCAAAGGGTAACTTTTTAATCGCGACCTCCGCTTCTGCGATGAGTAATGTGCTGTTTTTTCTATTGTGCCTAGCTTCCCAGTTGAATTGGGGACCTTTCTCAAGGATTTGTAGCTCTGTTTTTGTGAAATCAGTTTGGGAAAGGTTTATTGTGGGTTCTTGAAATTTGTGGATTTGTGGTGTCGGAACCTGTTCGGTTGTGCTGTTATCAAAATTCGTGAGGTGGGTGAGTTTATTATTCAAAGATTCTCTTTTTTTGTTTATTACGTTCTCAATAATGTTGTGAGTGTAGGTGAGGAACTCGTTCCACTCTTTTGTTTCGGAAATATTGGCAGCTTCCAGGTGGGTGATGTATAATTTATTGTTAATGTGATTTTTCTTTATGTAAAGGAATTTCCAAGAAATAATCAATAGAAAGTTACTCCAAAGAGAACTTAAATTCCTTTACATAAAGAAAAATCACATTAACAATAAATTATACATCACCCACCTGGAAGCTGCCAATATTACCTAAACAAAAGAGTGGAACGAGTTCCTCACCTACACTCACAACATTATTGAGAAAGTAATAAACAAAAAAAGAGAATCTTTGAATAATAAACTCACCCACCTCACGAATTTAGTTAACAGCACAACCGAACAGGTTCCGACACCACAAATCCACAAATTTCAAGAACCAACAATAAACCTTTCCCAAACTGATTTCACAAAAACAGAGCTACAAATCCTTGAGAAAGGTCCCCAATTCAACTGGGAAGCTAGGCACAATAGAAAAAACAGCACATTACTCATCGCAGAAGCGGAGGTCGCGATTAAGAAGTTACCCTTTGACGAACAAAACGGAGCACGTCACGAAGTAAATAAAAGAATAAATAAAGTCTTAGAACGTAATAAAACCAATAACACCACAACAAGTAGATTAGAAATTTCACAGCTCAACAAATAGATAAAAGAAAACAATCTAATCATCACAAAAGCAGACAAAGGCAATACCACCGTCATTGACTATGTTAAGAAAACTGAAGAATTTTTCGACAACAAAAACTTTACTAAATTAAACAAAGATCCAACGGCAACCACCCAAAGAAAGCTTAAACAAATAATCAAAGACACATCTTTCATAATGAACGAAAAACAAGGTAACAATTTGATTAACATGAACCCCAGCATTCCTACCCTAAGATCGCTCCCCAAAATCCACAAGGACAATATTCCAATTAGACCAATAGTCAACTACAGGAACAGTCCAATCTACAGAATGTCTCAATTTATACAAAAATTCCTTCGTACCAACTATGCTTTCGAAGCTAACAAATCTTTCAAGAACTCCCTCCAATTCTGCGAGAGAACCAGGAATCTGAATATCAAGCCCGCACATTCCATTCACACCATCGACATTAAGGACATGTATACTAACATACCGGTCCAAACAACAATTGAAATAATCAGAAAGAACCTTCAAGACAACGAGAAACTATCGAAAGTAGAAATAGATGAATTCATGGAGATCCTTAGCTTCACGCTTAACAACAACTATTTCAAGTTTAACGACAAAATATATCAACAAAACCAAGGTTTGGCGATGGGCTCCCCAGCCTCAGGCATCCTTGCCAACATTTACATCGACCATCTTGAAGCCAATGATATCATTAATAAAATAGAGGGCATTCTTTTTTGGGAGAGATATGTGGATGACATCTTTGTAATTCTGGATACAAACACCATTGATTTCGAACAATTACTCAACAAACTGAATAGCATTGATGCCAACATTAAATTTACAGGGGACTCCACAGTCAACAACTTAATTACCTAGATCTCAACATAACCACTAAGAACGAAACAATACAACACAAACAAGCACTGTAATCAGGAAGAATTCCAACCACCCCCAAGGTCACAAAAGGGCAGCGTTCGTTAGCTACATCAACAGAGCAATCAGCATTCCCATGTCAGAACAAGATTACCAACAAGAAATAGCCACAATCTTTCAAATCGCTGAAGCTATTGGATACACTCGACCAGACATCGTTAAAATCATCAACAAAATCAAAAACAAACCTCAATCTCAGCTCACCCATTTAAGGAAAGAGAAAACACATTTTGCCGTCTTCACTTATATCAACCAATACACCTATGATGTAACAAGTATTTTCAAGAAATTCAACACTAAAATCGCCTTTAGAACCAATAATAACAACCACAAACTAATTTTCAACTCCAAGAAAATCAACGAATCAAATAAATATCATTCGTCGGGCATTTATAAACTTAAATGCCAACAATGTAGAGCAGATTACCTAGGACAGACCGGACGCTGCTTCACAACAAGATACTACGAACATGTTAACGCCATAACACATAGAAAATTTTCGGCCATGGGACAGCACATGCAGGACACCAAACATAAATTTACAAATATCCAGAATGATATGGAGATCATCCACTATGCCAAGAAGGGAGCAATAATGAACGTACTTGAACAAATAGAAATTGATAATGCGCAACGCACTAACCCAACACACAATCTCAATGAAATCAACTTCGAAGTAAACATTCTGTATGAGATCATCAACAAATTTTTTCCCAACTCTAAACGGCATAAACAAACATTTCCGAATAACACCCAAACCAATCTCCCTCCCGCATCAGCGCTAACCCTGCACCCCCCATCAAGTTACTAATCAAAACATATGACGTCACGCGTCACACCTGTTTCCACTCAGCCAAGACCGGTTCCCCTCTCTTTACTCTCCCCTCCCCGCCACACTCTACCGTAAACACTCGCTTCAGCCCAGCGCATAGCAGGTCACTCAGTGCAACACGGCTCCACGCTACACGTCTCACAGGCCAGAACAGGTAAGCCGCTTAATGCAACATCATTCGACAACAGTTTCCCTCTCCCACACATACATACTAATATTAGATCTTTGGCTCATTACAGCAACCAGGCAGGAGGGTTTCACTCAGTTAAACCCGAAAGTTACAATCAAGACGTCACCCAGTAAGTTACCGTTTAGCCCCTTCAACTCTATCTATTCTTCTTCTCAGACGCATTTTTCAGTTTAATTAAATTTCGTATCTTTACAGTTTACTCCACAATAAACACCCCACGGCAGGATCGCCTTACCAAGCTAACACCAACAATCCGTATGACGCAGCTGTTAAAGCAACTTAACCAAAGGCCATGTGTAGCCCATCAATACATCACCTGCAAGCATAAGCCAGAGGGAGATGACTCTGAGCTTCTTACTGACCTACTGCTTGTCACCATTAAATTAAGCCTTCATAGCAAGGCCATTCAGAACTGAATATAGTACAAATGGGAATAAGAAGTTCCAAATGTTTTAATGTGTTATCCAAGTTTTTTAACATTACGTTTTTAGTTGTATGCTCTATAATGAATTGTCTATTGTGCATGTGTTTTAATTATGCAAATGTCTAAGGTAAGTTACAATGTTGACAAATGTATAAGGCTGAAGAAGAACAAATATTGTTCGAAACATGTCCCTAGTATGAGAAAGAAACATTAAATTTATAGTGTGAAAGGTATTGATTGGGCAGAAAAAAATTTTTACTCACTATTTCGATTTGTAAGCGTCAATACGGACTTAAAAATGGATAACCCTCCAGTTAATCTTCGTAAAACAATATGGCGTTATAGCTCGTGTGTCGACCCTGAGTCGACACATTGTTTGGCCGCTCGTTTCTAGGTTACCTGGCATGCCAGGTCTTTTATACTTCGTTTGGTAACTGCTGGTCCCGGAAATCGAAAGTAACGAAACACAAGTGTTTTGGTTTCTCTTTGCTCAGGAAAATTGCTCCGTTTCCTTGACATGAAATGCAGTCGCGGTGAAGCAACATGGCGGCGCACAGTCTGACCGAAGCTGAGATCCGGGCGTCTATTTGGGCTGATTTTGATGATAGTGACCATAAGAGCGGTGCAATTTTTGAATCTGGCGATAAAAATGATATATCCGTGAGTGATTCAAGTGACGATATTGATATCAGCGTCGCAAGAAATCATGGAGGAGGCGATAACATTATGTGAAGCAATCAGGTTCAATCCAGGCATTTGCATTGAACGCTTCCACACACTCAATACATACCGTAAGGAAAGTTAAAAACATTATTTTGTGTCATGTAAATGCCATACTTTCATTAATTTTGTACTTCCTTCCTGTATATATTGTTACAACCAGTACTTAATACCAGGTTTTAAAATATGAAGAATGCTGACAGAAATAAATACGAGTTGGGAGAAACCGGGACTTACAATAATTCGAGTGGAAAGGGTTAATGGCTGGCAAAAGTTTTAAGCATTCTTCGATGGATCCACATTTTGAATGCCTCTTAACTTTTTCATGGTGCTAGCCTTCAAAGTCCAAACCTCCATATCAAATAAGAGTATCGACCAGACTCACGTTCTAGCCATTCTCTGATGGAACTTCAACTTTAAGTTGTCGTTGTTGAAGCAGGACGACATCTTATATATATAACTTCATTTCCCGGTTCCAGCGATCTGGGTCGGGGCGTGAATCAAGGACCTCCAACCAAGGTCTCGACTCGCACACTATCATATTACCGTATATATTATAAAAACTTCCAAGTGGAAAGTAAGGAACATGAAGCTCAGTGTCTAATTTTCACTTCAGGACAAATCAGATACTCTTTGAAATATGAATGATGTTTCACAATAGAAATAAAGTCTTAACCACAATAATATGCATTAACTATTTATTATTTTAATGGTTTTTTTTTCTTTTTAGTGATAGGTTTTGTGATGTCCTACATTTTCCTGAATTTTAGAACATTATGTCCTACTGTGCATTCCGCAAAAAGCATCTGGTAACCTAGATATGTGTTCAATGGCATGTCATATATAAGAAATATCACTTATTGGCATACAAAAAACAGGAGTCATTTAAAACATAAAGGTCTTAATTTATACAAAGATAAAAATGTGTATGAAAATACAGGGTCATCGAAAAATAATGCCTCGATTTTAAATAATTGCTATAAAAAAATATTTAAGGTAATGTAATGGTTTTAGCCTTAAAATGTGTGGAAAAGATAACATTTTTTTCATACCTTAGTAAGTTTTAACCCATCAACTGAGTTTTTTTTTTTTTTTTTTTTTTCAGATTATTTCTGTTTCTTCATATTATGATGCTCACGACATAATATCCAACCCTGAACGCTAACTTTTATCGCACTTGCGCGTAATTTTTGCAGAAATGGGCGATTCCATATGGCATCGCTTGCCATTTGTCGTGTCAATAAACAACATCTCGCCAATGTGACTACTGTGTGCTACTTTTAATTCTTGTTAGAAATTATGACAATAAAAGCTGCAAGTATTTCGTTATTAAATAATTAACACCATTGTTGACAAGGGAAGAAGGAAGTTTTCGGGAAATATTTAAGCAACTGCAGGCAAATTAGTTGATATTTACATGTTATTTATTTCTGAAAATGAATAGCAAATATGTTGTACTGTACCACATTCGTTTCCAGAATATTCATATTCTCTCAAATATTATAAATCCACAAAATAATAGTGGTCTACTTCGGATCTTCCCTTCACATGATCTAACGAGCATGAAATTCATAGTAGCATCTAACGCACAGTCCTACACCATATTATTGATGTATAGTTAGTTATTGTTGTTTTAAGGGGTGGAACTAAGAGGTCATCTGCCCCATTATTGATGTATTCAGTAACGGTATGTGTTTGACTGGGGCACCCCTCCCGAGTGCATCTCCGATGCACATTTCCATCACAGGGCACGATGTGGTGATTCATTTCATAGTACCCTATGTCCTGTTGCACTGCTTCTTGAGGCAGAAATACGCCCTGGCCCAATCCAACTATTTGGAAAGCATGTATCGAGTGTATCGCATACCGCGCGAAGCTAGTGAGGCGGAGCCCCATCTTGCACAAAAATGACACACTGTCCAGTCTGTTGTTCAATATTTTCTATTTGAGGTAACACAAACTGTTCAAGCATGTCGAGGTAAATTAGGCCTGTAATTGATTTTCCAGCATCGTACTGGGCGGCAGCAGTCGCTAGTCGGAACATACCAAAGTCACGCTAATGCATTAAACAAAACTTGCACTAACCAGTTGCCACACAGTGTAAGAATCACCTATTTCACATCCATCATCATCTTGAGCAGTTTCCGACCGCTGGTCTGGTCTGTTGGCAACATAAACCTCTCCATCATTTCCTGTCCATCCACCAACACTCGTCTTTCACTGTGTCCCAGCACACTCCTATTTTCTCCACTCTCTTCTTAACTCCCTTCGTCCATCTGTCCCTTGGCCTCCTTCCCTTCATTTCCATTCCAAACATCTCCTTCGGTATCCTCTCGCATCCTCCTCACATGTCCATACCATCGTAGCTTAGATCGCTCTATTCTATTTTGCAATGGTTCTTCTCTTACCATCTCTCTGACTCTCTCGTTCCTTACTCTGTCCATTCTTGTTACTCCTACCCTACTCCTCTGCTCGTATTTTACTCCTGTCCCTTTCCTTCATCACCCATGTTTCTGAACCATACATCAAAATTGGCACAAAGTAGGCCTTGTAGATGATTCCTTTACATATATGTGGTACATCTTTATTCCATATCATCCCCCTAACATTCTTGAGAAATCCATCTGTGCACCTTCCCCAATTATTTCCATCCTATTTGCCTCCCTTTTCTTCAATTATGCTTCCCAAGTACATGAAGCATTCTACTTTCTGCAACTGCTGTCCTCCAAGTGTTATTATAATTTTTTTAATCTAGGCATTATTTTTCGATGATCGTGTACATACAGTATATTCATACTCATATTTGAGATTTAATCAGAGAGATATTCGAAATTTCTAAGCTCCACCACATGACCAGTCATCCATTAACCATTAACATTAACAGTGTTAAGAAATAATTTGCAATATATTTTTTCTGTATGATTTCCTTTAGATGGTGAAGCATTTCAAGATGGAGTTGGTGAATCGTGAGCCTGTAGAGATGATTCTTCGAATGGTATCGGTTCCTTCGAGACCTATTCAAATTTGGCTGACTGACAGATGAAGTAGTGGATTGATCCCATACAACAGAACTACTAATGATAACAAAACTCAGCAAGAAGCCAAACTAATTTCATCAGTGTGCTAATTTATAGTTCCTAAACAAATGTACAGAAAATTCTATTTCTTTTTCAGTTTAAGTTGTTAGATTATTATTATTATTAAGATGATCTGCAATCTGGCAGAATCCCTCCCTGCTAGCTGGCTTTTCCTTGCCATCACGATTAGGGAATTGTCTAGGAGAACCTTTAGCAGGTGTCTGTCAAAAGCTGACCTTTTAATAGCAATAAAATAAACATAAAAGAGCTGTGATGAAGCACGAAGACATCACGAACAGAATCCAGTACATGCAGAAAATCTCTAACTTCCTTTATGAAGGAAGCAAGCTGAAAGGAAATAGGCTGCAAAAAAGGCTTCTATAAAAGTGTAACAGCTGTTGTTTAACTTACGGTATATGGAGCAGTTGTGTTAATATACTTTTCAGTCAGTCAACATGCTTTTTCGCCCAATAGGATTGTATAACGAGACTTGAAGAGTGCTGAGTGCAGCAAAAGCCACTAATTTTAGTATTTTATGACCTACATAAAAGCTTTGATTCCGCCCCAAGACTTGCTATGTGGGCAATGCTGAGACATTTCAGCTGCCCCAACCATTTTGTAGTTAATTATATTAATACATGTAACTCTTTCAGGACTTTTGTTTTATATACTTAGGCAAAAAGCACATTGACCAACTGAAAACTATAAATTAACAGTTTCTGAAAGAAAGAAAGAAAGAAAGAAAGAAAGCTTCAAAACTTCACATATCAAGCAAGGTGACTCCCTGTAGTGCTTGTGGCAGCTAGACATATCTTGCAAACGATCACTGGAAAGATTTTGGCAAGAATTCACCTTACTCCCCTACAAGTTTTCTCCAGAAAGATCCTTCAAGACTCTCAATGTGGTTTATGAATTTCTCAAGGCCCAACAGGTATTGTTTGTATAAATCAACTCAAAAGTACTGAAAACATTTTGTAGATCTGATCCAGGTGCTCCATGATGGCATGTCTGGGAGGGTTCTCCATAAAAACAGCATTTTGTATATTCGAATAAATTCAGTTAATCGAATCATTCTATGTACTCAAGTATTATGAAGTCTATTATTAAAATAAATCGAATCAATTCTCCCAAGACTAAAGTACCTGAAAAATTACAACAATTTGTGTAAAGAGTAGTTCGAAGCACGGGCAAATCCAATGGGTCGGGTGGGTGTAAACCTCTTCATCATTCAGCCTCGTGAATCCTTATAAATAAATATTGTTCACAAGCATCACTTTTACCTATTTCTTCCTTTCCCTTTATGCTTTCTTTACAAGTTTCTCTATGTTTAGTATACTTATTCGAACATTTGAGTGATTTGTCAAATAATTTGATTATTGACCGAATAGTTGGATCATTTCATTAATGCAAATGTACCAAAATTTGAAGAGTCGAACAGTCTGTAATCTGTATGTTTGAATCAGATATTCGTATTCGAAATTATTTGATGTTCAAATATGAACAGCCCTAATACCAAGTTATTATCTCCACACTACAGTATGTCTATGAAAGTTGAACCCTCTATTGCAAAAGCTTCAGCACTTGAACCAACAAAAGCTACGATCAGTCTTGATGGACGACTATATCACCATCACTGCAGTAGCTCTGGTACATTATTACAGAGATTCAAGGACCACCTGAAGCAAACCATGAAGGCATCAGGACAATATCCATAAACCTGGAAGGATACTGCCATAGATCGTCCGCTTTGGCGCAATATCATCTCCGCTGGCACTGATCATTTTGAAGAAGGTCTGATAAAAGGCTAAGGGCGGCACAGGTTGGTAACACATGAAACCAAACTCAGCAAGGAAGTGTCTAGTTGATGGAATAAGTAGAGTACTGAGAATAGATTCCCACCTTAAGCATACTTTTTTACTTTGTATGTTTCAATTATCTTTGCTCGGGCAGTGGAAAGGGGTGGTTGGAGTAGCATCCCAACTGGGAATTAGCAGAGGATTAGGTTTCGGGCACACAGTGGAATGTAAATAGAGCGACAAGGAAGAGACCAAACATTGATAATTAGAGTTAATACATTTATTTGACTTCTTTGAATAACAAATCTTTTCATTAGAATGATAGTTAAAAGAAGGCAATTCAAAATGTATTGTTTCTCCAGAAAACTCAGAATAAACATTGACTAGAAAATATTAATTACAATATTTCAAGAAAAGATCCAAAAAAAAGCAAAAAAAAAAGGCTTGGCCTTGGAAAAAATGTATTAAACAAGCTAAATTGAAGTTGGCGTTACCAATGTTTGGATACTTGATACAGAGTATCTTCCCATAAAATCGTCCTGCAGGAGACTCGCTCAGACAGTAGCAGGAAGTAGTATTGTTTTGCCCGGACAGAGCAGCAGTGCTGGAACACGGCCAAGGGTTAGCTGGCCCGCAGGGAGCGGGTCGTAAAATCCAAAAAAAGGCTTCCTCCAGGAAGTCTCGGCATGGCTTCCGAAAAAAAATATATTGTAGTTCCTTCGACGAAATGTAACCAGCAGTAACAGATCTCTTGGTAGTGCCCTGGCTGACGGGTTACGAGCAGTTACAATTTCACATTGCAGAGTTGATGAGATGAAGGTCGTCGACTCAGAACTTGCCCAGCACGACAAAGTCCAAACAATGAGGCATGCCGCTTAGAGTGGTTCCAACTACACGATGTTTACCAACAGTGCTGACCCAATAAGGGGCCTTGTTGTGGTCAGGCAGGCAGCCGTGGTCGGATGTAGACAGATGTAGACAGGCACAATAGAACGGTGATGAAGGCAATATATAGTGGAAATGACGTCATAGTGCGCCGAACATTCCAGATGGGAGGAGTGGTGTCAACAGCCAATCAGCGCATATTTCCATACACGTTGCGAGGGTACGGCTGATGCGAGCACAGTATTTGTGAGAAAGTGTGACAGCGCGGTGCGTCTAGATGAACACACTTCAGAAAAAAGGTGAGTAGGCAAGAAAAAATAAAGAACAACAATTCAATTGAAACCTAAGTTAACTGAACAATAAATAAACAGAACACCGTGTTCATACTGCAATTATAGCGAAGGAAAATAATGGGGCAGAAAGATTGAACAAATGTTTCAAACCGTACGGGAAACAAAACCTACAAAACATTCGCAAAAGCGAACATGCTGGGAGGGGCGAGAGAAAAAATTGCAGGAAGAAAGCGCAAGAGTTACGCTTCGCGTGGTAAAGGAGCAAGCATGGTGATAGGCCTAAGAAAATGACCAACAGAAGTTTTTAGCTTTACCACGCGAACCCTACCATCTCTGCCAGGAAAGCACTCAACAACCCTACCTAAATTCCACACAAGAGGGGGACTGGGATCTTTCATAAGCACCAAGTCCCCTACCTGAAGGTTAGAGCAGGACATTCGCCATTTGTTTCACTGCTGAAGCAAACCGAGGTATTCCAACCTCCAGCAACGCCAAAAATTATTGCGCAAGCTTTCAATTTTGCGCCAAGAAATGGCTAAAGATTCAGAATTAGAATATAACAAAGGGGGAGAGGCACTCAATGGACCACCAATAAGAAAATGACCCGGTGTTAGCGGCAGAAGATCTGAAGGGTCATTAGATAAGGAGGATAAAGGGCGAGAATTAATTATGCCCTCAATAAAAATAATTAAGGAATTAAATTCTTCATGAGAAAGGGGGGTGCGGCCACAAACTCGTCTAAGGTGCTTCTTGGTGAGTTTAACACAAGACTCCCAACGTCCACCTTGATGAGGTGCATAAGGGGGATAAAGTGCCACTGGAAATTTCTCTGGTGAGTATAATCGGTAATCTTTTCTAACGCTGAATTATGAGTAAGAGCTCTCTTAATTTGCTCAGAGGCTCCTACAAAATTTTTAGCATTATCCGAGAACACTTCTGAAGGAAGACCTCGGCGGGCAGAAAATCTGGCAAAAGCTGCCAAAAAGTAAGCAGTAGAGGCATTGGTAACCAGTTCTAAATGAACTGCTCCGGTAACCATGCATACAAAAAGAGAAATATAGTTTTCCAGAAATACATTTTTTAGCCTCAGGGGAATTTCTTATATACAAAGAGACCAGAATAATCCACCCCCGTAAAGGTAAAAGGTCTGACAGGCGCAAATCGAAACGTGGGAAGATCACCCATGAGCTGACCGGTAATCTTAGGGTTGGATATAAAACCTGGAATACGCTTCCGGATAACAGAGGTGACTTCATGCACTCCGTTTATGGGCCAATACCTTTCACGAATGACAGAAAGTAACTTGCGAGTGCCAGCATGAAGATGCTGGTAATGATACTGGCAAATAATTAAGGAGGTGACATGATGTTTTGAGGGAAGAATAATTGGATGTTTCTTATCCTCAGAAAGTTCAGACAAAGATAAACATCGTCCTACTCTCAGAGAGCCATCAGCATCCAAAACGGGGGCGAGAGACTAAAGCCTACTCGACTTCTTAAGGGATTGACCTTGAGACATTCTTCAGAGAATATTTCCCGTTGAGTAAGCCATAAGACTTTTATAGTGGCTAAACCTAATTCAGAAAGGGTTAAATATGGTTTAGGAACAAGGGGTTGATCAACAACGAAATATTTCCATCGAAGGAGATAAGCCATAACCCTTACCAATTTATGGAAAGAGGAATATCGCTGCAAAAGGGGAGAATCGGAAACGAGAAGAGAGGATCCAGTGATCTTCCCAGCTTCCGGCAAATCTGATAATTCTGGAAGAGGAAAATTTGGCCAAGTGGAAGGCTCTTGCAGAAGCCAGGGGGGGCCGTGCCAGTATAATTTCAGGTTAGCCAACATGCAAGGGGAACACCCCCGAGAAATAACATCTGCAGGATTCTCTTTGCCAGAAACATGATGCCATTGTTCAAAACTAGAAAACTGTTGAATTTTGGACACACTATTACCTACAAACACCTGCCAGTGAGATGGAGGTTTGGCAATCCATGCTAAGGTGATGGCTGAGTCACTCCAAAAGTAAGTTTTGACAAATCGAACTTTTAAAGATTGACGGATTTTGACCGATAATTCAACCGCCAGAAGGGCAGCACAAAGTTCCAGGCGTGGCAACGACAAAGATTTAAGAGGGGCCACTTTAGACTTGGCGCATATTAAATTGGAAAAGAAATATGATTGAACAAAATTACGGGAAACGATGTATGCACAACATCCATAAGCTTTCAATGAGCTATCAGCAAAAACATGAAGTTCATATCCTCCGCAGGAGGGAAAGGGAATAATCACTCGCGGGATAATAACATTGGAAAGATCTTCCAAACTATTTCTATAAGAAATCCAATTATTTTGCAATTCTGAAGGGACTGGTTCATCCCAACCAGTTTTCAAGGACCAAAGATCCTGCATGAAAAGCTTTGCCATGACGAGGACTGGTGCCAAGAATTGAAGAGGATCAAATATCTTCGCAATCTCAGACAAAATTTGCCGCTTAGTTTGCGGTTGAATGTCACTGAGATTAATTTTGAAAAAGAAAAAATCCTTTTGAGGACTCCAATAGATGCCTAGAGTTTTGATAGAATTACTTTCTTGAAGAAGTTCTACTGAGTCATTATAAACTGAAGTTAACGGAAATTTAGAAGGGAATTCCACCGAATTAGAGTTCCATTTGCGCAGGGAAAATCCGCCTCCCAAAAGCAAAGCTGTCAAATCTTTAGAGACTTGCAGTGCTTCAGATACTGACTCAAAAGAATGAAGAAAATCATCAGCGTAAAATGATGATTTTAACACTTCAGAAGCTTTAGGAGAATACAGCGGACCATCCTGGTCAGCAAGTAATTTCAACGTACGTATGGCTAAAAATGCTGAAGGCTTTAGTCCATATGTTAGTGTTTTTAATCGAAAAATCTTGACAGGCTTAGTAGGCTCATCGCACCAAAGAATTCTCTGAAGATCGCGCTGTTGTTGTTCAGTCAAAATTTGTCTATACATCTGTTTGATATCGGATATCACTGCGATAGGGAACGAGCAAAAATTTATTAAGACAGAAGAAATGTCCGATTGAATTGAGGGGCCAGATAATAGTGTCATTCAGAGAAGTTCCGTTGGAATCCAAGGCAGAGCCATTAAAGACCACTCTTATGTTTTCCTTTATAATTTCATTCTTCCAAACAGGATGGTGATTAAGATAAATGACTTCAGATGGGGTATATGAAGCATCATCTCTCCTGGTAACAACCTCCATATGATCGAGCGCCTCATATTCTTCCATAAATGCAGAATATTGAGTTTTGACAACAGGGTCACGTTTAAATTTGCTTTCAACAGCATAGAGTGCTCTAAGAGCTCTAGGGTGTGTTTCAAGTAGAAGAGGATTATCCACGCGGGGCATGGTTACAACAAATCTACCCATTGAAGTGCGTATAGCTGTTTCGCAAAACAGTTTTTCACACATTTCATTTTCAACTAAGGAAGGTGAAACTGATTCTATAGTTTCAATTTTTCCAAAATCTTTCTAAGTTTTGATCAAGACTTGCATTAACAAAATGACATTGTGAGAAATTTTTAAATGACTTACGAGGGACTTGACCCGTTACTAACCAGCCTAGTTTGGTATGATGAGCGAACACTCCTGGTGATATTTTGACCTTGGAGCTAAGGAGACATTGCCAAAATACATGGACACTGAGAAGTATGTCTACTGGGGCGCTTGTATTAAATCTCGGATCTGCCAACTGAATGTCATGAGGAAATTGCCAATTTCTGATTTCAAAAGAAGTGCTAGGGGTATTACTGCCAATAGTATCAATGGCAAGACAATTCAACTGTAATGTTGTATTACAATTAACAGCATCTTTAAGATGAATTTTAACAAAATGCAAAGATTTAACATTACTATTGTTGATACCGGTAACCTGAATTAATTTAGGTTGCTTAGGAAGACCAAGTTTTTTAATAAGGCGTTCACTTATAAAGTCGTGAGTGGCAGCATTGTCTAGTAAGGCACGTGCTTCAAGCCATCTACCCGAAGAATCTTGAACTTTCAATAACACGGTTGACAGCAGCATCTGGGAACTGCGAATCGAGCTAGAGCTCTGGGTATAAGATTGCGCATTGGCTCCTGGGGATGTATCTTTGGAACTTCCAGGGGAAGGAGCCTGACGTGGCTTTTCAAACCTGTGAAGCAAGGTATGATGTTGAGCCTTGCAATGGGAACAGGTATTTTTGGATAAACAATCAGACAACATATGCCTAGCTGACAGACAGTTAAAGCAATATCTGCTTTGGGCTATTAACTTGCGTCTTTCGTCAGTAGAAAGAGCTTTAAAGGCAACGCAGGAATATAACCTGTAAGGTGCTTTGCAGAGAATACAATTGCGTTAGGTTGAACAGTAAAGACAGCAGATTTGTTTACTTTGGTACTGACTGGTTTGACGACATTAGACCTGTTATCTGTACCACCTGACGTATGACAGGCTACGGCCGAGATAACTCGACATCTGTTGTTTATGAATGCAAGCAAAGAATCATAGGTATATGACGAAGTATTTGCTATTTCAATCTCCCATGCTTTTAAGCTTGCGGGATCAAACTTGGACGTAATTAAATGAATTAAGAATAAATCCCAGTGCTCGACTGACTGGTTCAGTCTTGCCAACGCTCCAACATGTAGTTGAGCAGTATCCCCTAAGGCACGTAATGTTGACAGATTGTCAGCACATAAGGAAGGTAGGTTAAATAAAGCCTGTATGTGTCTTTGAATACATAATATTTCAATGCCATAACGACCTTGAAGTAAATCTATGGCTATATTATAATTTTCTGCTGTTAAGGGAAGTTCTTTAATAAGTTGAAGGGGAGGGCCTTCTAACACAGATTTTAAATAATGGAATTTTTGAATTTCTGGAATTGCCGTGTTTTCATGCACTAGTGAACAGAATAATTCAAAAAATGATTGCCACCTGTCTTCTTTCCCAAAGAAGCGTGGAATTTCAATTTTAGGTAATAATGGTTTTATATTGTTCCCATTATTAATTCTCCCTAGAGTTTCTTCTGCCCTTAACTCCATGGTTAATGCGCGAACTAGAGCTACGGCCTGAGCGTGTGTATCAAAATAATTATTTTCAACATCTTCTCTATCTGATTGCTGCTCTGGACTTTTAATTTCAATTTCAAGCTGTACGAGATCATACTTCTCGTAAGCTTGCTCGTAAGCTTTCAATCGCTGAGAAATGATGTCAAGATTTTGTTCGTCCTTAGGTAAAGAAGCTAGATATTTTTGGAAACGGGTAAGTTGGCCCTTATAAGCCGCCTGTGAATTTAACAACTTGTCGTCAATTGTTACTGGCATCGCTAGAAGTATAAAATAACTCGCCACACTCCTTGAAACGCCAGGCAGAGAGCCACCAGGAATGAAGCAGCTTATGGTATGATGGGACTGTTCGCGTTCCCCGGCAGAGCTCCCGCGTTTGGCCACGGTAAACTGAAATATTTAGTAAATATTAGATTACACAGGTTTTTTTTATTATTATAAACTAGCTGAAGTACCCGTGCTTCGCTACGCGTCATAAATAAATTAAAATGTGAAGCTGACAGTTAAAACAGGGGATAGGCGAGGTGCTGCGCAGAGGGAGATTAAGAATGGCACATTTCGTCCAACTACACCGCTCAGTGTTGACCGTGTTTTATAGCACAAATTTAGGTTTTACTCGCTAACCGTCGGAGATTCCTTTCGGATAGAAAATGTACTTTTAAACCTCGTATATGCCATCAAAAGTTTGCTATTTCTTAGCGTTCTCTTTTTATTTGAAATGGAAATATGAAAGTTTGAAACCAAAGGGTGTAGTGACATCACTAAAATGGTCGCCATCTTTAAATAGTGCAAAGTATTGAAATCAAAAGTAACCTATATGTTAACCAGGTAAATCAGCTACTTCCATGTAAAATTCATGTAACTCGGACCAGTGGTACTTGCGTGATTGAGTAATACACAGACACACACCATCTCATTTTTAGCCTCGCTTCGCTCCCGTCATAGTCGTGTCATATTGTTATTCAATGAAATGCAGGTTTAACCCCGTTAACACCCCTTTAGAACCTGAATATCCAAAAATCCCTCCTTAGTAGTAGACGTTTCCGACACACAACAAACATATCCCCAAAATATCATTCTTCTAACTTTAATAGTTTTGGTTGGTCGATGAGAATGAACATCCAAAAATCCTTCCTTAGTGTATGTTTTTCTTCCAGAATTTCACCCCTCCCCATAGGCCCCTTAAATTGGATTTATGAAAAAATGGTCAAACACCTATTTATTTTATTTTTATATTTATTTTGAAGCCGATTGATTTCCTCCGCGTTTCAAACTCCTCGCCTATGTCGTTTAAGAGATACACGCTCCTTTAGGAATCTTTCAACCCCCACTTTTCATCCCCTTCACCTCATAATATACAATACATCAAAAAACCATTAGACATGTGTCAGCTTATTTTTAATGATTAGTATATATGCCAAGTATCACATCCCCAAATGAAACCACTCGTGAGATATTGTTATTCAATGAAATGCACGTTTACCCCCTTAACACTCTTTAGAACCTGAATATCCAAAACTCTTTCCTTAGTGGACGTTTTCGACATACAACGAACATTTACCCAAAATTTCATGTTTCTAACTTCAATAATTTTGGCTGGGCGATGATGAGTGAGTCAGAGGAAATTTTCTTTCATTTAATTTTGATAATTTCACCCCTCTCCATGAACCCCTTAAATTGGATTTATGAAACAAACGGTCAAACACCTATTTACTTATTTAAAGCTGTTTTTCCCCCTGAGTTTGATGAGTGAGTAAGTGAGTCAATCAGTTAGGACACTTTCTTTCCTGTTTCCCCCCCCCCCCCCCCCAGAATTTCACCCCTCTTCAAGAGATCCAATTGGATTTATGAAATAACGGTCAAACACCTATTTACTTGTATTTTAAGCTGTTTTTCCCGCCGAATTTCGAACTTCTCGCCTATGTCGTTTCAGAGATACACTCTCCGTTAAGAATCCCTCAACACCCAATTTTCACCCCTTTCACCTCATAATATACACACCACATCGATAAACCCTTAGCCATATGTCTGATTATTTTTAATGATTAGTTTATATACCGAATATCACATCCCCAAAGAAACAACTCATGAGATATCGTTATTCAATGAAATGCACGTTTACCCCCTTAACACCTCTTTAAAACCCGAATAAACAAAAATCATTCCTTAGCTGACGTTTTCGACATACAGCGAACAAATTCCCAAAATTTCATGTTTCCAACTTAATAGTTTTCGCTGGGCGTGATGAGTGAGTGAGCCAGACAGGACATTTTCTTTCAATTATTTTTACCAGAATTTCACCCCTCCCCATGGACCCCTTAAATTGAATTGATGTCTAACGCTTGAACACCTATTAACTTATTTTTTAAGCTGTCTTTTTCTCCTGAGTTTGATGAGTGAGTTAGTCAGTTAGGACACTATCTCTCCTTTTTTCCCCCAGAATTTCACCCCACTCCATT
The DNA here is from genome assembly GCA_946902985.2 of Meconema thalassinum. Lineage (NCBI taxonomy): Eukaryota > Metazoa > Arthropoda > Insecta > Orthoptera > Tettigoniidae > Meconema > Meconema thalassinum. The sequence continues at coordinate 184,576,681 of OX336395.1, forward strand.
GGCCCCTTAAATTAATTTATGAAAAAACTGTCCAACACCGATTTACTTACTTTTTAAGCTGATTTTTTTCCCCGCTGAATTTCAAATTTCTTACCTATGTCGTTTAAGAGCTAGGCCTATACACTTCGTTAGGAATCCTTCAACCCCCACTTTTCACCCCTTTCACCTCATCGAAAAACCCTTAAGACACATGTCCGCTTATTTTTAATGATTAGTTTATATGCCGAGTATCACATCCACAAATGAAACCACTCGTGAGATATTGTTATTCAATGAAATGCAGGTTGAACCCCCTTAAGACCCCTTTAAAACCTGAATATCCAAAAATCCTCCCTTAGTGTACGGTTTTGACATACAACGAACATATCCCCGAAATGCCAGGTTTCCAACTTCAATATTTTTGGCTGGGCGATGATGAGTGAGTGAATGAGTCAGGACATTTTCTTTCAATTTTTTTTTCTTCAAAATTTCACCCCTCCCGATGAACCCCTTCAATTTGATTGATTAAAAAAACTATCGAAAAGCTATTTTCTTACCTTAGAGCAGTTTTTTTCTCCCCTGAGTTTGATGGTGAGTCAGTCAGTCAATCAGTTAGGACATTTTCTTTCCTGTTCCCCCCCAGAATTTCACCCCTCCCCATGGGCCCCTTAAATTGGACTTATGAAAAAACGGTCAAACACAATCTTTCAACCCCCACTTTTCACCCCTTTCACCTCATAATATACACCACATCGAAAAACCCTCAGACACGTGTCTTCTTACTTTTTAATGATGAGTTTTTATGCCATGTATCACATCCCCCAATGAAACCAATCGGGAGATATTGTTATTCAATGAAATGCAGGTTTAACAAGACCACTTTAGAACCTGAATATCCGAAAATCTTCCCTTAGTAGACGGTTTTGACATAAATGAACATATCCCCAAACTGTCATGTTTGTATCTTCAATAATTTTGCCTGGGCGATGATGAGTGAGTGAGTCAGGTCATTTTCTTTCAATTTTCTTTTTTCAGTATTTCACCCGTCCCCATGAACCCCTTAAATTTGATTTATGAAAAAAACTGTCGAACAGCTATTTACCTACTTTAAAGCAGTTTTTCCCCCTGAGTTTGATGAGCGAGTCAGTCAGTCAATCAGTTAGGACACTTTCTTTCCTGTTTCCCCCCTCCCCATGGGCCCCTTAAATTGGATTTATGAAAAAACGGTCAAACACATATTTACTTATTTTTTATGCTGATTTTTTTCCGCTGAGTTTCAAACTCCTCGCCTATGTCGTTGAAGAGATACACGCTCCGTTAGGAATCTTTCAACCCCCACTTTTCACCGCTTTCACCTCATAATATACACCACATCGAAAAACCCTCAGACACGTGTCTTCTTATTTTTAATGATGAGTTTACATGCCGACTATCACATCCCCCAATGAAACCAATCGGGAGATATTGCTATTCAATGAAATGCAGGTCTACCCCCTTAAAACCCCTTTAAAACCTGAATATCCAAAAATCCTTTCTTAGTGGGCATTCGCGGCCCGTGAGGAAGCTGCATACCAAATTTCATTCCAATCCGTTTGGTGGTTTCTGAGATTTTGTGATGAGTGAGTGAGTGAGTGGTAATTGACAAATATAGGCTATAGTAGATAGTGTCAAATCTTTGTCATGCTATACTCGGTTGACAGTGCTGTGTGAGCAGTTGAGTAACTAACGGGATTTCAAGTAAAGATCCTCCTTTTCTATACCGGTAGTGCACAGCGTAACTGGCATCCAGTCGGCCGTGTCTCGACTTGAGCAATGTTGCCATGGAAACTATCTGCCTTGCCATTCCTTCATGAGTATATTTTATGATTTGATTAGCCTGTGCATGAGTGCAAAAGGGCCGAAATCAAAAGAATGAGAAAGACTATCGAAAATTCATGTAGCCAGCGGTTCTTTCTGGATCCTAAACTATGTGTATGCAAAATTTGGTTGAGATTGGTGTAATGGTGTAGATTTGTATACGGAAGAGACAAACCCACATACATACAGACTTTCACTTTTATATATAAGATATGTGGTCTCAGGGTAAAGGTAACGGATAGGATTTCGGGTTTCAGGTACCATGGAAAGGGGTAGTTGGAGTAGCACCCCAACTGGGAATTAGCCGAGGATTAGGTTTCGGGCACGCGGTGAAACGTAAATAGAGCGACAAGGAAGAGACCAAACATTGATAACTAGAGTTAATACATTTATTTGATTTTTTGGATTAATAACAAATATTTTCATTAGAATGATAGTTAAAAGAAGGCAATTCAAAATGTATTGTTTCTCCAGGAAACTCAGAATAAACGTTGACTAGAAAATATGAATTACAATAACTAATAACAGGCGATTAAAAAAAGTCTTTTCAAAAAATGATAACAAAAAAGCAAGAAGCAAAAAAAAAAAAAAAAAAAAAAGGCTTGGCCTTGAAAAAATGTATTAAAAAAGCTTAATTAAAGTTGGCATTACCAATGGTTGGATACTTGATACAGAGTATCTTCCCATAAAATCGTCCTGCAGGAGACTCGCTCAGACAGTAGCAGGAAGTAGTATTGTTTTGCCCGGACAGAGCAGAATCGAAGCGTTGGTTCAGCACGATCCAAAGTTTCAAGTGCAGTGCTGGAACACGGCCATGGGTTAGCTGGCCCGCAGGGAGCGGGTCGTAAAATCCAAAAACGGCTTCCTCCAGGAAGTCTCGGCAAGGCTTCCGAAAAAAAATAGATTGTAGTTCCTTTGACGAAATGTAACCAGCAGTAACAGATCTCGTGGTAGTGACCTGGCTGGCGGGTTACGAGCAGTTACAATTTCACATTGCAGAGTTGATGAGATGAAGGTCGTCGACTCAGAACTTGCCCAGCACAACAAAGTCCAAACAATGAGGCATGCCGCTTAGAGTGGTTCCAGCTACACGATGTTTACCAACAGTGCTGACCCAATAAGGGCCTTGTTGTGGTCAGGCAGGCAGCCGTGGTCGGATGTAGACAGGCACAGTAGAACGGTGATGAAGGCAATATATAGTGGAAACGACGTCATAGTGCGCCGAACATTCCAGATGGGAGGAGGGGTGTCAACAGCCAATCAGCGCATATCTCCATACACTTTCCGAGGGTTACGGCTGATGTGAGCACAGTATTTGTGAGTAATTGTGACAGCACGGTGCGTCTAGATAAACACACTTCAGAAAAAAGGAGAGTAGGCAAGAAAAAATAAAGAACAACAATTCAATTGAAACATAAGTTAACTAAACAATAAATAAACAGAACACCGTGTTCATACTGCAATTATAGCGAAGGAAAATAATGGGGCAGAAAGATTGAACAAATGTTTCAAACCGTACGGGAAACAAAACCTACAAAACCATTCGCAAAAGCGAACAGGCAGCGATGGTTTGGATTATAATCATTCATGTCCACGGACACTCCCGGCACTAAAAGCAATACGAGATAAATAATAAATAAATAAATAAATAAATTAATAATTAAATACCGGTATTAATGTTTTTTCAAGTCCTCGTACTGCAGCCCATTCACCAAGATTTTACTCGTATAAATATCTTCCTCGCCTGTGAGTGACCCATGGTTTAACCCATGAACATTTACTTTACCTTTCCGTTTCTTTTATATACCATCAACCATATTGCCGAACTATGATAAAATATTTGATGTAGTGTAATGGAGTAGTGAGTATGACTTAGCACCCGACTTTGCCTGGTGGATTTCTTTCTTTCTTTTATATGATAATGATACTACTACTTAACTGACACAAACTAATAGAAAAAATATTTTTAAGGTAACAATCTAGGAAGACTGTGTGGTGGTGATAAGTATTAAAAAAGATGTAACGTTCAGGTCATTTTCCCCTAATGATGAAAAATGAAAATCCACAGCCTGCTTCCAGTCTCCGACCGGGTCAGGAATGGAATGAATGAAGCCCCCATCTAGCGGCGAGGATATGAACTGTGCCGGCTGCCAAGGCCTGACACACTCCTCTGGGGCAATGATTAAATGAATGACAGATGAAATGAAATGATAGTGGAGAGTGTTGCTGGAATGAAATTTTGACAGGGAAAACCGGAGTACCCGGAGAAAAACCTGTCTGCCTCAGTTTTGTCCAGCACAGATCTCACATGGAGTGACCGGGATTTGAACCACGGACCCAGTGATGAGAGGCCGGCATGCTGCCGCCTAAGCCACGGAGGCTTATCCCCTAATGATATTGATGTTAATTAATAAGTAATTTAGAAAGAGGAGTAAGTGAAATAAGACGCTGCCTATATCACATTGGTAGAGATACGGAAAAATCGCAACTGCGATAAATGTGAATTTTAGTTTATCTCGTTTTTTCAACTATTATGACTATGTATACTCAAAATTTGAGAAACTGAATATGTGGCAATGTGCGATAACTATGATTTCTTGAGAATTCACCCCATAAATGTGAAACTTGCCTAATTTACCAAAGAATATTGAATATGTTTTCTTCATCCTACAAAATTTTCACGCTATGCTTTAAAATTTGCAAAGTTCCCAGCGAAGAGAAATCGACACAATAATCGATATTTACGATTATCGATCGTCAGATGCAATCGATTACGGTAGCTGTTGAAATCTATTTGAAAATGGCTGTTGTTCTGGCCACATGGTGTCCACTGTTTGCAGACGATAAAACTATGATTTTGAAGAAATTATTTCGTAGTTTCATTTGGTTGTGCTAATAAAAGGACTGTAGTAATCAATTGTATAGATTCTTATTTTGCAATTACAGCAATACGGGTATGTTTATATCATGACGGCCATTCATTTCCAGTAGGCTACCCTATTTGACCATGATAAATATAGTTATTGTTGTTTTAAGGGGCAGAACTATGAGGTCATCTGCCCCTAATGATGATAAATATAACTGAGAAATACGGTTAGTTTTGTAATAACAATAAATGTTTATATTATGTTCTCTGATTTCTCCTCATTTTATGGGAATGTTGTTTAATATAATAAAAATTATTCTCTCCTATGTGAGAATTATAGGTTAAGTTTCATGCCAGCGATTTCTCCTTCAATCCGGATACTGTTTTACAGATTGTCAGTCCAGAGTCGCAAAAAAGTATACCAGTAAGTGTAAGTTTCCATTGTAAGTAAGCTTTGCGGTTTTGTTAGTGTGTGTGGGGGGAGTCTGGAAATTAAGCAGAACTTTTAGGTTTAGTAGAAATATTCTGTTCAACTTAAATGATCACATTTTATCAGTCTCAAAGGTTTGGGAGTAGACATGAAAGATGCATAACACAAGTTCACAGGATGGCAACACTCGTTTATAAAAGTTGCATTGGCAGCAGTGTTAAGTCTCCTGTTTTTTTTATTACTAAGGGAGTTTTGGAAGTACTATAGGCTAATCCCAATGTCAGTATTAAAATAAACATTTTTCAGAAACATGATATCTGAAAGTAAAGGCACGAGGGCACCTGAGCTATACTGAAACGATCCTAAGGTCATGTTCTCATTATGCAATCAAGAATATCAGGTGTTGTGCAGCAACTCTCATTACCTTGAGCTGCTGGTGTTATCGGTATGGTGCAAGCTCCACAAACCGTATGGAGCGAACGTGAGGGGCCAGTTGAGAGATGTATTCGTTCAATGATGCCAAGGTGCTGATTGTTAGAATAAAGCGAACTGTGATCAGGGTGTCTACTGTAAGGAAGTAAAAATTAGTTACTTTTTAGCTACCTTTTAGTTAATTTTAGTTACCTTTGAAGTCAAGATACGTCTGCGGTCTGCAAGCAAAGGGGCTCATGATGCGGTGAAGAAAAACAGCAATGAACTGTGTTTAAAGCGGTAAATACAATTCAATTAGGGAGTTATACAAAATTTAAAAATAATAAATAAATACTAGATATTTATTATCAAATGAGTTGTTTCAGCTAATATGTTGTCTTGTGCACAAGGCGTTTTTATAATTGCCAAGAGGTTGCTCTGCTCTTGACCATTTGGCGAGATTTCCTTTGTCCCCGCGGTAGATCATGAAGAAATTTATGGGACGTTACGTGATTGTAACCGAATTCTGTCTTCGCAGTCAAGTACGGAGAAATTTCTAGATGTTACACAATCGGCGCTGGTCTCACCCGTTTGTCGAGATTCCCGTAGTTTTCACGATAGAACACGGATAAATATCACGATTTAGATAATCGGTGTCACTTTTAGTCGTTCGACGAGATTTTCATTGTCCTTGAGGTCGGGCACGAGAAAATATAGCATTATTACGCAATCGGCACCACTGGCTGTCCGTTTGACAAGAATCCAGTTGTCCTCGTCATTGAATGCGGAGAAATATCGCAATGTATCGCAATCGCTGCCGCTCTCGGCCGTTTTACGAGATTCACGCTGTCCTCACGATAATATGCATACCTCACCGCACCCGGCCATTGAACGATTGTCTATTCGTCCTGACAGAATGGTGGAGGCAAGCTCAAGGTTGGGCATGGTTAAAATTCACGAGTAGTTATGGACAAGTTGTATGACCGGCGCCGTGATTGGGAGCTCATCAGTTCAGGGTGGATCACGAGGAGAAATTAGTATCGTGACGCTACGTAGGCCGGCATTTCTAAGTGGATTGATGCCCTTCTCGCTCCCCGTACGCTTTTAAGTATACGGTCATGGGAAAAGTAGCGAGTAGGTTTCAGAATGTTTCGTGATTGGTGCCCAATCGTCTTTGATGGGATTCCCGCAACTCGTGGTCACAAGTTCACGATAGGGTACGGGTTTTATGATTTTACGCTACTGACGTCGATCTCGGTCCATTTGATGAGATTCCCGCAGGCAAGTCGTGCGTACGGTCAGCCGGCCGTCTTGAGTATGAATTTTTAAACACAAATTGTGCTAAATGTTCCGGCATAACTCAACAAAATGACAGTGTTTCGCCCCGGTGTGCAATTGGGCTCTTCAGTTGGTTAAAGCACACCTCACCAAGACACTGTCTAGTGCACACTGGGAAGGCCATTGCAAGACGTATTTGATACATGTGTATCCACGTCACGAGCAAAGCCAGTGCACTATGGGAGTCGAAACTCCACTCCAAAGCAATTATAACCTTACCTTGGCATTGAATATATAATTTTCAAAAGAAAAATATGTATTGTCCGTTGAGCCATTATATATTTAAACACAAATTGTGCTAAATGTTCCGGCATAACTCAACAAAATGACAGTGTTTCGCCCCGGTGTGCAATTGGGCCTTCCCAGTGTGTACTAGACAGTGTCTTGGTGAGGTGTGCTTTAACCAACTGAAGAGCCCAATTGCACACCGGGGCGAAACACTGTCATTTTGTTGAGTTATGCCGGAACATTTAGCACAATTTGTGTTTAAATATATAATGGCTCAAGGGACAATACATATTTTTCTTTTGAAAATTATATATTGAGTATGAATGTTCGAAGTAGGTATCAAATATTAAGAATTATTCAGAGAGGATTGCACGAATAATACGACTAGAAGACACGTTTTCTTTCGAAATGCGAATCACGAATTATACCAGTTTTCGAAATAACCGGTTAGATTATAATACACTGACCGGCAAAAAAAGTGGAACACTTTAATTTTTTATATAATTTCTTAATTTATTCCACTAAAATGTATCGGTTTTCCAATATTTGCATTATTCATGTAAATTTAGATGGTTGGCAACAGAAAATACCGAATCATGTTTTACAACACGATTTAACTCACAAATTTCGTTACATTTTGCAAATCTTACAATTTTCTATTTTTTAGTAATGCTCTTTTGGGCTGGGTTTATCAAACGTATTGCCAAACAAAACAGTATTAATGTTTGCACTGCACTGCAAGAGAACACTGGTCACTAAAAACGGGTGTTTCCACCTTTAGCGTCTATGACAGCTTGTAAACGCTCAGGCATACTGTTCACAACTCGTCGAATGGCATCTGCCGGGATGCGATCCAATTCCTCCAGCAGCGAAGTTCTCAGTTGTGCCAAGGTGGTGTGGTCATGCTGTCTGACATTCCTTCCAAGCGTATCCCATACATGTTCGATGGGGTTCAAGTCAGGACTACGAGCTGGCCAGTCCAGAGTTTGAATATCCACTTCCTGCAGATATTGTACAACACAGCGAGCAGTATGAGGGCGGGCATTATCCTGCATCAGCATGAAATTCTGACCAATGAAAGGCGCAAAGGGCATCCATCACATGGTTCATCAGGATCTCTTCGATGTACCTTTGGGAATTGAGCGTCCCGTGATCGATGCACACGAACTCAGTGCAGGCCATAACGTTGATGCCACCCCACACCATAACCGAGCCACCTCCAAATGGAGTCCTGGAGGAGAAAGCAACAGGGCTGTACCTCTCCCCGCACCTTCTCCACACTCTTTCTCTTCCAACAGGAGATCTAAGGTTAAAGCGACTCTCGTCAGTGAAGAGAACAGAGGCTCACTGCTCGTGGGTCCATCCCAGATGCTGCCTTAAGACGCCCCTCTCTGTGATGCCGTTCGAGTGCAGGTCCACGTGCAGGTCTCCTGGACGAAAGATGAGCTCCTTCAAACCTTCTTCTTACTGTTCGCTCACTCGATCTCACATTTCTGACATTTTCCAGTTGATTTCGTGCCTGAACTGCAGTGGTATGCCGATCACGCAGAACTTGGAGGGTGAGAAATCTGTCATCCCTGGCACTTGTGCTTCTTCTACGGCCAGACCCTCGTCTCCTGTCGTATGTTCGGAGCTCTCTGTAACGTTGCACTGCACGATGTATGCTACCGAGAGATGATCTAATGACCTCAGCAACATAACGGAAGCTGCGGCCATCCTCCACCAATGCAACTGCCTGTGCAGCTTCTTCACGGCTAAGAGGCATGTTTTAGTGTGAACTGCTAATGGATAACTTGCTAAAATGTGTGGCAATGGTTCACACGTGTTCAACAAGTGCCAGTTGTTATCCCTAGAACAACAATAAGCGAGCGGCAACACTCGTAAACCTTAAACGCTTCCCGCCATAAAACCATTAAGATAGGCTCATCGAGGATTGGGGGTAATTGGTGGTAATAAACCACCCTAAGAAATGTCATATTATCAATTTCTATTCACGGATGTTTCAGATGTTTGTTCTAATGCATGAAAAGCTTTTAAAATGTGATTAAATCTTTTTCAAGGCTAGATTTATACTATTTATATTACTTTTTTTAACTGTTCCACTTTTTTTGCCGGTCAGTGTATATCCGATGGAACCAAAGTTCGAAGGAAAAATGGACATATAACGGAATTTCGAATTAACCATACTGGATGTCACAAATTTACGAGACAGAATTTTAAATATAAGTTATAGCCTACGTATTTCGAAGCTTTTTCAAAATCTTTATTCGAAACGGCAACATTTTGCAAGATTGCCACATTAAATTATTTCGCATTATTTCTTTACTTCAATTTGACATAGTCTCCAAATAAATGCAAGGTTTCTGATTAATTGCAGAAGTTTTCGCGAATAAACGTCTGGCGAAAAGTCAGGTTTTCCAATTAGCCTACATAGATAAGTATTTCACACAAAACTAAAAAGTCATCTTCATGCCGAAAATATACACTGAACGATGTATACCACTCAGGGTATCCTCAGTATGCATTTCCTCGAGGTCGGGCACGGGAAAATATAGCGTATGCAATCGGCGTCACTTGCGTGAAACTCGCTCCATCGCAATCTCTGAGCCTAGAGGCGCGAATTTAAATGATTCAATCCGCCTTTGGAAAATTCGTTACTTATTCTTTACTTTCGTTACCCATTTGTAAAATTTGTTACTTTTTCGTTTCCGGTAGACAACCTGGTGATCAGGCTACAATGCTTGTCTCATGAAATTTACCTTGCGGCAGCTGTTGGTGGAATGACAACAATACAGGGCTGTCCTGGGCTTGGTGGACGAAATACGTGTAACTTTACTTACTTGTCCATCCATCAACCTCATAGCCACTTTCACCGTTATTGTCAATTTCACTCGTATTATTATCGTCTGAACTGATTATCACACTGTCAGTTCCGTGCGTGCCATGCTAACACTTGACAATACACACGGTAACTTAAGTGTTATAAAACCTCACTTCCTGTACCGAAAGCATTATCGAGACAACAATATACCTATCTGCATTTCGTTCAACAAAGACCTTAGTTCGTAAATAACGCATAGTATTTTGATTAATCAGAATGTCTACAAAATCCAACTAACAGATTTCACTGACAATTCCCTGATTTTTCCAGGATAAATCAGAAAATTCCCCGAGTACCAGTAGCGGCCATAATAGATATATACAGCAGAGTTTGTACTGAAAGTGCTTGAACAATAAAGTTGAAAAGACAAAAAATATATATATATTATTTTTCTATATTTTGCTAATTTCTAAATATTTCATCCTCGAAAACTATTGTACTTGCGAATATTGAAAGTAGTTCGTCAATAGTAGTGCTCTCAATAATAATAATATCGTACGGCCTCGGGTGCCGGGTGCAAGCTTTGTTATTTGACACCCCGAGGGTAGCTTTCATGTCGAATTTTGTTGTTCCTTGAATCACTATGAAAGTTAAGGAGATTACTGTCGGGGAAATAAGTATAGATACTCGAGTTTAGAGGTCAATAAAACCTTTACCCTTAGTCTTACATAAGAACAACCTACACCAAAAGTTTCCTTGTTTTATTTGTCGTTTAACGATATAGAGTAAATATTTGCATTGTATCTCGTTAAAATTTTATAGCAGATTGAACAAAAAAAGTACCGGTTTTTCTTACCAAGTTCACGGAGCGCTCACTTAGAAGGATCATTACGTTAAAAGGATTGATCGGATCGTAACGTAACTCTAATACGCCTTAAAGGAACTTATTGTTAACGCGTATATGAAGTTTTAATCTGATCTGACGTTTCTTTAAGTAGTTGTGAATTTTGTAAAACATCTTTTTCTCGGGCCTGGGTGGTCATATCAGTATGAAATATGGCTTGTTATGAGGCTCATAGCAATGCAAGGCTTAACGTAAAACTACATTTTATCTACTTTTGATAATTGCTTTTATATCGATTGATATTTAATCGGGTGGTTATGTGAGAAGAATGTATCGTAGCAAGCGACGGGAATAATGCGCTCGGTCGAGGAAACTCTTGCGACGTTGCCCTGTGAAACATAATACGCGCGCGTTCCAAGCCGTAAGGTCTGTGAATTTCTGTTGTTTTATTGTAATTTGTGTTAGGCCGGTATTACACTGCTAAAGAAATGTGTCAAATAAATTTTATCAAATATTTTATAAAACTGAACTTTTATCAAAGTTATACAAAGCAATTATCACACCATTACACTACATCAAATATTTTATCATAATTCAGCAAAATGGATGAAGGACAGTTCCGTGTTCACTTAACTATATTATAGTAGTTGAAATTCTGTGGTGGCAATACCGGTATATAAAAGAAACGGAAAGATAAAGTGAATGTCTATAGGTTAAACCATGGGTCGCTCACGTGACAAGGAAGATATTATTTTATACGAATAAAATCTTGGTGAAGGAGCTGCAGTACGAGGACTTGAAAAATGACATTAATTAAAAACCATACGTGAAATTGACGAATTATAATACAAAAATTATAATATATATTCGCCTCCGTGGTGTAGTGGTCAGAGTGCTTAGCTGCCACCCCGGAGTCCGTGGCTCGATTCCCGGCTCTGCCACGAAATTTGAAAATTGGTATGAGGATTGGAACGGGGTCAACTCAGCCTCGAGTGCTCCAAATGAGTAGAGGGGGGTTCGATTCCCACCTCAGCCATCCTTGAAGTGGTTTACGTGGTTTCCCACTTCGTCTCCAGGCAAATGCCGGGATGATACCTAACGTAAGGCCACGGCCGCCTCATTCCCTCTTCCTTGCCTATCCCTCTCAATCTTCCCATCCCTCATAAGGTCCCTGTTCGATTTGCAGGTGAGGCCGCCTGGGCGAAGTGCTGGTTACACACCCCAGTTGTATACCCGATCCCGAAGTTTCAAAATGGAGGCGGTAAATGTGGGTTCCATCGCTGAGTCCGAGGGAATAGCCAACCCTGGAGGGCAATACGATTGAGAAAAAAATAAAATACACTATCATTCACGTCTATTTAACTTAACTATTTAATTCTTCTTTATATCCTGAAATATGCGTCCCTTATGTACAACGCTAATAGCCTCTATGCTAATTTTGCCTACAAGTTATAGAAACGTGTCTTATATTTCATTTCCGCAAGAAGTTAAACATTTCCCAACACCTTTTTTAATGAGGGCTTTGGACCTCCATTTGCAGGTTTAAAAATGGTGTGTCAGCTGAAAAGCTATTATTATAAGATTAATTGTTTGAAGTAATTTACACTTTGAGATTATAAGATTATAAAACTGCTCCCTTATTAACTGTCTGAAAAATCACTGCCCGATGAATCAGATGAACTGTCATTTAAGTTTATAACAAGTGGCTCAACAACGGGGACGTCTTCTGTTAGCCAATCCTTTTCCCAGTAATGTTTCTCTATATTTTTTTGGTGTGTTCGATGCATTTTTTCCATAGCTCCGGTGTTACAGACCTCAAGGCTTCTTTACAGAGATCTCGCATCACCTCCATTTATCTTCCTCTCTCCGCCTGGTTACTCATATTCACTTTAGCTATTTTATTTTTCACGTAGGACCAAACCAGCTCTATGGGGTTGAGCTCACAATGAGCAACTGGCAACCAGACGAGTTCGACGTCAGGACGAACATTCTTGATTATCTGTTCCAGCTTCTTTTTAGGTGCCCTGAAGTGAGGTTTGGCGTGAACAATTAGCTCTGCTTTCGTCATACTTTCATACTTTTGGATTCTGGGAGGAAGAGGAATATCTTTAATTGCAGCGGCACATCTCTTCACTGTGGCTATCGACCTTCCCATACACTTGGATACTACAGTAATTGCTAAACCCTCTTAACATTATTGCTTTCTCTCTCACATCTAAAAAAAACATATTGCACTTATAATCATGGCAAATTCTCCCTCCGTTAACTGCGGATTAGCTGGCATCTTGATCGATGTGCAAACAATAGATAATACAGACAGTGATAGTTGCTGCTCGTTGCTAATGACTCAACGAAGAACAAAGTTCAGAGTTTGGTGTGCGTAGGAACGAGCGCGCAGCAACTGGCAACATTGCCAGGCTGCTGCGGTACTATCGCCGCCCTCAATGGTCCGATTAAATATCAATCCATATAAAATCGATAATCACATGTAGATAAAATGTAGTTTTACGTTAAGCCTTGCATTGCTATGAGCCTCATAACAAGCCATATCTCATACTGCTATGACCACCCAGGCCCGAGAAAAAGTTGTTTTACAAAATTCACAACAACTATTTTAAGAAACGTCAGATCAGATTAAAACTTCATATACGTGTTAACAATAAGTTCCTTTAAGAGGTATTAAAGTTTCGTTACGATCAGATCAATACTTTTAACGTAATGATCTTTCTAAGTGAGCGCTCCGTAAACTTGGTAAGAAAAACCGGTACTTTTTTGTTCAATCTGCTATAAAATTTTAACGAGATACAATGCAAATATTTACTCTATATCGTTAAACGACAAATAAAACAAGGAATATTTTGGTGTAGGTTGTTCTTATGTAAGACTAAGGGTAAAGGTTTTATTGACCTCTAAACTCGAGTATCTATACTTATTTCCCAGACAGTAGATACCTAAGCTCCTTGACTTTATAGTGCTTTCTAGTTTAGAAAGGAGGACCTTTGTGTTGGCGGAAAATCCCGGGATTAATTTTGCCAATATGAACACGGCCTACTGAATTCAAATGGATTCTTTGGCATGCCAACATCGTATGACATGCGTGTCGCCATTTTTGCCGCCTTTCAAAATTCACTTACCACGGCCAGAAGCGAACCTGCAAGTTTTGGGGTTAGTAATCCAACACAATAACCACTCACCCACCATGGCAAGCTGTCTCAAAAATCATAGTTACACATTTATATACAAATACACAGTCTACACATGTAATTTGTGTGCTCTATATTGCAAGAAATGAGAGCTTACTGATTAAATGTCAGTACAAACATACATCTATCGCCAGAATATACTTTTCCACCATCAAAATTGAATTTCTTAATTACTAATTATTCAAGGTTGGACCTTGTAAGACTAAAATTCCCTGGGTGTCATTAAAATACCCTGATAATTCCCCTAGTTTTCCAGGATTTAAAAATTCCCTGAGTATTCCATGTTTTTCAGACTAGTAGACACCCTGTTAATGAACGGCGGAGAGGAGAAAATTACACAAGAATGAAGCACTGAAATAAAACTTTAATTTACGTAGCCAGTCGTCCGCACACCAATACAAAACTACATAATTTAACGTAGCCGTCATCACCCAGTAGTAGTCAAAATTCGATCGCTAACGGGAGTTTAAATAGTTCCTAAATCTCTACTCGGTCCCCGATTCTTGGATGTCACGGGTAATCTTGAGAACCACTGGAAGGATTTTAATACGGTTTTCACCATTCTACAAAAGATATCCCGAGGAAGGTTTTTGTAGCAAATAATTTATGTATGATCAAAGGAAGCCAAGCAGTAATGATTTCAGTGAAAAAGTCTAAATAAAACTCGCGTCCATGTGCTTCTTAAGCTTACGCGGGGCAAACCGTTTAAAATATCAATATACTACGAGTGGACAAATTGTTCAGAATGAAAAGTTCTACAAAAAAGTCTGCAAGAGCACATCCCTTATCTTCAATACATCGCCCACTATAAGCGTTTTTAGATTGTACTGGAGGAGGATTTATGTTTCATGCACCTCGCCATTCTTAAATTAAGTCTGACGAGAATTCTTTGCACATGCTATCTCCATGATAATAATTGTAATGAATAGTCCAGTCAGTGATTTTAACCCATCATGCCGAGACGTAAAGTGGATATAGGCCTAGGTCGTAGTTCATTAACATCGAAAAAAATACTGCTTGTCACGTAATGCATTCATAACTATTTCTGGGCAAAGCTAGTATAAACAACACTAAATTTAAAATATTTTGTCACCAAAGATGCTACATCTACAGACATAATCGCTATATTGGCAAACTGATCGCAACAAGCAAAATGCTCAAGGCCAAATAAAATGGCTCAGGTGGCTCCTGCGCAGAAAGCAAACGGAAAAGTTGCCAGATCATGCATTCAGTCGAGCTTGAGAAGGCACTGCTCATTGGCCAAGTACTTTCATTAGTAGCGAGCGATCACCTCCCGCGAAATTCGAAAGTATTGCTTCCACTTTTACAGGATATAGCCAAACTGAGAAAAATCCCTGATTAACAAAGAAATTCCCTGATTACAGAAATTCATAATTCCCTGAGAATTTCCGGGTCGTAGACACCCTGATGAGCGTACTATCTGTCGAAGCGGTGCTCCAACGGCATCAACAGATAATCTGAACGTAAATGGTTTGTACCCGTATTCAAGTTTAGTCTATAGAGCGATACATATCGCACACAATCAATATTATCCAATCGGCTAGGCCTACCTACTTGATGCAGAGCTGATACTCGGTAACAATCCATTGAAGGTAAGTGCATAAAATTTTGTTCAGATCGGTGCAACTGTGTAATTTGTATAAATAAGACAGACCAACATTCAGATTTATATAATTACACTAGTGGACCCGGCAGAAGTTGTCCTGCCCGAATATACAGGGCGGCTTCAGCAAACGCATTTGAATTTTCGATGAACTATATACTGAGTGACATTTGACATAGATTTTTAAAGAAAAAACTCAAATCATTTCTATGGAAGCCACGTATGGTACAAAAACGTAACTATGAATTATTCTCAGAAAGTCAATTAATCATGAACTTCTCAGAAGAAACAACGGCCAAGGGAACGGGCTTGAGAAAATTAGTGGGGAAAGAATACCCTGTTGAGCTGGTGTGGCAGCAGTAACAAATTTTGACACCTGGTGCCACCAATTTGCAGAGACGAACAATCCAAAGACTTTAGTTTTCACTAAGGCTAGCGGTTTCCACGACGACAGTTTTTGTTTTGTTGACTGAATCTTGTGGTTCTAAAAGTGTGTTGAACCTACATTTTGATCGCTAGGCCTATGCTTAATGAATGTATACCATTTACAACAGAATAGATTCGAAAAGCAATAAATAAAACCAAGAACAAAGCTGCAGGACCAGAGAACATCTACATCCAACATGTTAAAACATCCATTGAAATCTTCATATATGGACCAAACTTTTTAACAAATGCATAGCCAGGAACAATGGAGACATTCCACAACATTAAAGTAATTTTCAAAGGCACTGGAGACCATGAAGACCCCAACAAATATAGGGGATTGCATTAGAAAATGTCCCCTTTAAAATATTCACAAAGCTTATTACGGAAAGGATAACAAAACCTATGCCTGATGCCCAATTGGATTCAGGAATAGTAGATCAACACTAATGGCAGCAGAAATACTAATAAACAGTATTCGACACATTCATGAAGAAAGAAATTATATGCAATTTTTATAGACTTCACGGAAGCATTTGACCTAATGGACAGAGGCTTAATAATATCCAGACTCGAAAATATCTTAGAAAGAGACAGCGTATGGACTAGAGTGATTACAACAATATTACATTATAACAATATTTGAATATTGGATGCCATTCAAACCCAATAGTGCAGACAAACGGTGTACTTCAGGGCGATCCCATTACTATTCATACTAGCATCAGAAGAAATATTACAAATAACACAGGATAGAGAAGATATCCATATCCATGCATATGCAGACGACATATTAGTCAGCTCGAATGATTCACGCAAACTACAGAGTGCAATCGATAACATCGCAAACTGGTGCCAAAGTAATGATTTTTACATCAACAAATCGGAGACGTTACAACCTATTGGCAAATGCTTTTCAAAAAACAATAGAAAGAGCAGCAAAGGCTATTCTAGCTATGAACAGCATTCGACATGGTATACAGGAACTCAGCTTGGATACAGCCACGCAGTTATTTAAAGCAAAGATCATCCCTACATTAACATACGGAATTTAAATCATCTGGCCTGACCTAAACAGGAAAAACCTTAAGCATGCTTCCTAAGAAAAGTCTTAGGAGTATCCAAAACAACAAGGTCTTGCCTAACATATCTACTAACTAGAGAGAATATCCTACTAGAGGAATTAAAAACAACTTTCTTGCTCTCATATTCCACGGCAGCAGAAAGTCTAAACGAACGCCGCCGAGATATATGCTATGATTTCTACAGCACGGGCCACGATTGATAAAAACTGAACCAAAGCAAACGAGACATGTTTTAACGAGATTAGCCGTAAAAGGATTTCATCATCTTTGCCACAACAAGACATTTCCAGGGAATCGTGCATATGTCAGCTATGCAGGAAAACATGTGAATGTTATCACATCGAATACTGTACAAAGCTTACAAAAACTGTAAGTGAATATGCAAAACAAAGTGATAATAGGAATTAGATCTAGAATGTGGTTTTTATATTTTTATCCTTGCACATTTGTACGCATTTCCAATATTAAATTTTTATATACTGTATACGTGGGTTGGGGCAAAAGTCATGGAAACTATTTTTTGTCTTGTAGATATGTGAACGGATCACAAACGTATATGTGTGTCATATAGAAGTTCTGCAGGCATAGTGTGTATGCAGAACAACAGATGACTGTGAGAGCTGGTAGTAGCGCAGCGTTGGGTGTGAAATCAGTCAGTTGGCGACTGTCATGCGAGATGGAAGTAACCAGTGTTGAGCAGCGCGCTTACATCACAATAGCCATTCTCCGAGGGAGAAATACATGGAATGTCACAGTGAATTAGTGGAAGCCCTTGGGAATAATGCCCTACCACACCGTACAGTAGCACGGTGGGTAGGAATGTTTCAGCAAGGACTTGTGTCAACCAGTAATGAGCAACATTCGGGACGACCTGACAGTGTGCGGACCGATGTGGCAAGTGCCGCCATCGAGCAGCTCCTGGATGAAGTCAGACTATAAACGCTACTGGAGTTAGCGAGGGAGAGTGGCATCAAGAAACGCACCGTCCACAGGATATCGCACAATGAGCTGTAACTACGCAAAATAGCAGTGGGTACCGCATGCGCTGACGGAAGTTCCAAGGTGGGTGCGCTATGCAATCGGTGATGGAGAATACCCAGGTATTTATAAATTGGGGTAAATACCCAGTATTGTAGATTTTCATTAAAAATCCTGTGTCGTGGTAAGTTGAACCTTAAAAAAAGGGTACCGTACCAGTATGCAAACTATTCTACATTAACATTTTAGAAATGTAACAACATTAGAGAGTTAATAAAATTAAATTTAATTAGAATTGGGACTTAAAAACGGAATTACTCTTAGAATTGCGAATTAGATCAGGAGATAAAATTCAATAGTTATAACCTGAAAAACTAAGGGTTAAAACTGAACTAGGCCTTTTTGCAAACATGAGATAAAAGTTGGGGTAAATTTATTCCAAGCATTGGACAAGTTCTACAAAAGGTGTAATATACAGTTTTCAATACACTGTATATGTTTTTCAGAACAATTTGTAATATCATTCATATACAAAATAATCAAATAACCAAAAAGACTAGTAAATAGAAAATTAACAGTTACACTAAAAAATAGAGGCTTTACTTTATTTACGTTTAATTAAGCTTAACAAATGTATTTGGCTGTTCATTCATAATGAATCTAGGCTTAGGCCTATATTCCAATTTACAATGAAAAATATCAATGAGTAGTACAAGTAGGCCTACAATTTGGGGTGAATCAAATTGAATTCTTATTATAGTTATTAAAAATTTAAAACACAAAACAACCAAAAGGTTTTATCCAATATTTTGCATTAATTTAAGGAAAAAACACTTAAATAAATACCCAAAAATACCCGGACGTCCATTTTCCTTTTTGTTTTGAAGGATCAATATTGTTCCTGATTTCAATTTAGGGCATCAAATACCTGTGTTTCAGTCCTTGTTTGTCCAACACTTCATCAACACATCAAAAAGTGTTGTACAAAGCTCAAAAAACTGAAAATAGCCTCATTTTGGGTATTTAAACGACCACTGGGTATATACACGGGTAAATACCCAACTCGCGGAATTTGTGCTGGCCGCTCACGTCACAGTTCATAGCCCGCAGGCACAAAGAGAAGATTACTTTCTCCCATCAAGATCACACCAGATTATGCCTATAAACTCGCGGAATGTGCGCTGGCCTTCCCACTGGGTATTTACCCGGCCCACATCACTATATGCAATACCGTATTTCCTCGCATAATCGTCGCACTTTTTTAGCCTAAAATTCTTGGAAAAAAGCAGGGTGCAACGATTATGCGAAGAATATTTAAGTTCATTATTTGCTGCACGGGCCAGTCATTCCCGTAGCGTGTGTCATAGCCTGCAGTCAGAGACGGGCTTCTTTTTTCTAACAAGGTCACGACAGGTAAAAGCTCGTGGAATGTACTGACGAAGCTGGCCGTTCGCGTCACGGTTCATAGCCCGCAGGCATAAAGACGAGATTACTTTCTCCCGACAAGATCACGCCACATTAGGCCTAGAAGCTCGCGGAATGTGCTAAGTGACGAAACTGGCCGCTCGCGTCACAGTTCATAGCCCGCAGGCATAAAGACGAGATTACTTTCTGCTAACAAGAACTCGCCAGATTAGGCCTACAAACTCGCGGAATTTGTGCTGGCCGCTCGCGTCACAGTTCATAGCCCGCAGGCACAAAGAAGAGATTACTTTCTCCCATCAAGATCACGCCAGATTATGCCTATAAACTCGCGGAATGTGCGCTGGCCTTTCGCGTCGCGGTTCATAGCCCGTAGGCATCAAGACGAGATTATTTTCTGCTGACAAGATCACTCCAGATTAGGCCTATAAGCTCGAGGAATGTGCGCTGGCCGCTCGCATCACAGGCATAAAGAAGAGTTTACTTTCTCCTGACAAGATCATGCCAGATTATGCGCTCGCAGAATGTACTAAGTGACGAAGCTTGCCGCTCCCGCCACAGATCATAGCCCGCAAGCATAAAGACTAGATATTTTTCTTCTGACCAAGTCGCGGCAGCATGTGCAACTGACTGACGCACAAATACGAATGTGCTACGCGACGATTATGCAATGAAATTTTATAAACCTATTTTACTGTTTGAAAAGTGGGGTGCAAAGATTATGCGAGGAAATACGGTATGCTCCGACAACCTTGCACGCTGGCAACAGGACGGCGATCAATTCGTCACGAATAATCGCCATCGATGAATTTTGGGCCAGGGCATACGAACCAGAACTGAAACGTCAGTCCTCGTAGTGGCGATATGCTGGATCACCAAGGAGGCAGAAGTTCCGTCAGAATCGTTCCCCGGTCAAATTGATCGTGATCGTCGCGTATGACGTCAGAGGTGTCATTGTTTGCCACTTTGTTCCACATGGCAGACCAGTGACCGCACAGGATTACAGGGTCTTCCTGGTGCGACAGGTACGACGTGGCGTTTGGGAGAAACGTCCAGATCTTGTGGACAGTGCAATAACCCTGCACGACAATGCAAGACCACATAAAGCAGGGTGTGTAGGGCAGCTACTGCAACGTTGGGGATGGGAAGAATTGGAGCACCCACCGTACTCTCCCGGTGACTTTGATCTCATTTGAAAGATTAAGGAACCACTACATGGTAGGCGGTTTGCAACACGAGAGGACATTGCTAATGCTGTGCGCCAACAGGTGGCCCAATTCACACATGGTGCAGCAAATGCGGAGGCAGATGGTATTCAGCGCCTCCCACATCGTTGGCAGCATGTGGCGATAGTAGCAGGGGCCTATTTGGAGGGTCTTTAGGCCCAGGTTTGTCATGCCAACTTGTGTACTGTGTTGTCATTCTTTTGCACCGTGAAAGCCATATTGCCCTGTATACTACCGTAATAAATGAAATTACCGTATTTACTCGAATACGACCCGCCCCCGAATAAGACCCGCACCCTGATTTTGAAGAACAAAATTAAAAAAAAAAAAAAAAATACTCAAAATTATGTACAATCGTAACTAAACAGAATAGCATTTATCCAAAATAGTTTCCAACAGTTTTGAAGTCGTCCTAAAATAACACACATCAAACAATTAAAAATACAAATAAAAGTACACAAACACTTCATTCATCGTCATCAGAAGTACCAACTTCGGAACTTTTATCACCATCCCACTAAATGTCGTCATCACTGACATCCATAGCATTCGAAATACTACATTTCTTGAAGCTCTTCCGTATGAGATCTCCCGAGATACGATTCCATGCCGTCAAAATGCACGAACATAGCAGCTGAACTTCCGGGCGCTGAATACGACCGGTTGGAGTCAGTGTGTGCTTATCGGCCTCCATCTGCTCCGTATACAGCTGTTTCAAGGCTGCTTTGAACGGGCGGTTCACGCAGACATCCAGTGGTTGTAGCATAGACGTCATCCCGCTCAATCACGAATACATGACTCGTCAATATCATACAGTGCACTCTCATTAATTCGCGGTAATTAATGCACGAACTTCCGCGAATTATCCGCAGTTATTTTTGTTAAGCCTAGGAAAAACAAAACTATTGGTTAAAATATTGAAATAGGCTTGAACACGCGAAATAATAATTTTAACTCCTGATTGTAGTGTCTTACACGACATGCTAGGCTACTGGTAGGCCTATGTGGATTATGCCTACATTAATATATTTAAAAAAAGCCGTCATTACTTTTTGTTTCTTAGATCGTTTATTCTATTTTTCGATTGCACATTTCCAAAGAAAATATTATATGAAAACGAAAATTCATCTCGTTTTTCTATATAAAAGATAAGTGTGACTAGAGACACTAGCTTGACTGTGGGAAAATTTCGGGATTTCCGTTGCATCACTCTCGCACTCGAAATCTACTGGATTTCAGTTTTTCTCACCAACAGTCAAATGCCATGCTATTTCTTCTTTGCTTTTCTGTAGTAAATCATAATCGTCTTTATCGACGTCTAACTTGCCCGTTCGAAATATCGTCGTTACAAAAGTCGGCAAGCGCTTGCTTTTGTACGAGCGGAGTAGCGGTACTTTCGTCCCGACTAGTTGACTGCATGAAGAGCATCGAACAAACACGCTCTCGATGTCGTGCGCGTTTGCGCCATTACGCAATAATCGCTGTTTACAATACGCTGTCCGCACATCCACCCTTCACAACTCACAGATCAGCGACCTTGGAGCGTGGCTGTTGGGAAAGGGAGGGTAGGTTCCGAGTGAAAGTGCATTCCTCTTGTATTGTTTGGGCTTCAAAGACAAAGGAAATCTGTGCTATACCACTCGCGGCAACATGCGCGTAAGTTTCGAAGATTGCGCAATTAGGCCTACTGTTGCATCGCAGAGAAATGCAGTTCAGTCTTCCCTAGTCTCAATGATTTCGTCTTTACGCATTGCGTCGCATCAAAATTCTTTTAAACGACAGAGAGATTGCTTAACTTAGCGTGGTGAATAGTTGCTGTGAGAATTCCCAATTTAAAAAATAATCATGGAGACCCGCGAATTAACCGCAAAACGAATTATCCACACGCGAATTATCGGGAGTGCACTGTATTTCCTGCCGGGCACGATTTCCAATAACTTCAGCTTCCCTCACAACTTTCAGCTTCTCACTCACATTAAACGACCGCAAACTCTTCCTACAACTCATGTTTACACTCGGAAAACGTGCGCGAGGAAGTATGACGCCGCCTGCTTATGGTAAAACAAAGTGATAGCCGGAAGAAGGCTAGCACCATCTAGCGGATACTCGCAACACCCGATATCGCGCGTGGCGGGCAATTTAAATCTTTAAAATCAGGATGACTCAAATGAGACCCGCACCCCAAATTTTCACGTCCGATTTTGTTTAAAAATGTGCGGGTGGTATTCGAGTATATACGGTAGTGTGTTACAATATTTCAGTGCTATTCATTTTCCACACATGTAGTCAACACTTTGTCGTTTCGTCTGTATGTGTCACATTTTCCAACCGGACTGGTATCTTCATGAAAATTAAAAGAAAGAAAGGAAAGAAAAAAAAAGGTTGCCATGACTTGTGCCCCAACCCTCGTAAGATTTCATAAAACTTCTTTGATAGTGTAATACCGCCCAAAGGGTCAAGCTAGGAAGTTCCGTCAAACTCAACCAAGTACTCTTCATTTATTCATTGTAATATGTGTGATTGCATGTTTCATGTGGGGATCAGTCTGTCTTAAGTCACCAATGACTATGAATTTAAGTACAGCATAAACCAATTTCACACTTAACAAAATTGTGGTGCTCTCGTCAATAAGAGAAATGGAAAAGGAAGATGACTAAAAGAACACCACAATATGTACACAAAGATTCTTTATTGGACCAAGATGTGAACACATGATGCATATAAAACATGGAATGCCCTTTCAAAATCTTAGCAGTTAATGTAAAAACTGTATTAAAACTTATTTGTTCTTGCCGATACCATGAAAATGTCCATGTCAGATGAAAACTAAGATAAAAACACATAGCTACATACAGTGAAACCCTTATATCAACTACAATGATTAAATTAACAGCAGGGTTACCACAATGACAGGACTTGCAATGTTGGGAAATTGTGGATTAAAAAAAAAAAAAACAGCTAAGCCAAGGCTAGTGACAGTCAATATTCACAGCTCAATATTTCACAAAATCTTCCCCACAGATTTTACCATACAATTGAGACTGCCTTCGATAGTTTAATTGAAGATAGAATGTTCAACCTAGAATGCACAAATCCATTAGGGTTAGAAGGTATATGAAGTCCTTCACTCCCATTTCATTTATAAATGATACGGTACTAGCTATGCTATTTGGATGCCAGTATCAAATATGACATGCAAGAGGTTTCTTTCAAAAATGACTAATTCAACTTTGGTCTTTCACCAACTTATTCCTATGAATCAGACATTCAGGTGATAAAACTCTGTTCCATTTGGAGTTAGCCTGTTCATAAACCTTCTCCTTTGAAAGAAGTGATCAAATATACTCATGAAATTAATCAGTAACATTCAGTTTGATCAATATAACATTTCACCCAAGAAGTTTGACTGTAGGACCCACCTGTACAGCTGAAACTTTTCGTGCACTGAACGTTCTCCTTTAAACTCAAATCTGCATCGTGCAGTTTATCTCATTTACCTTCTTCATTACAGTTGACTTCATGTAAAGATGAGAAAAAAATTTATTGTATTCTTCACGAGGGCTTTAAGTAACTTCACACCAAATGAAGGACAGGGAAGAAGCTTAATTTAAAAAAAAACATTATTGCTATATTGTCAGATCTACGTGAAAACAAAACCAAAACTACACACTTTTTTTACTAACAAAATTGCATGAAACTTAGTACATAAAAACTTCAATGATGAAACAGTCCATATTATGCGATCAATACTGGATAACTGCAGGGCACAGGTTAAATGCAAGGATGGGATTTTACAGCTTGACACTCATGATGAAAGGTTTCTTGCACCATATTCTAACCTTAATGTTGCCAATAAATGTTTTCGGTTAGAACAAAATACAGTTTCAGTTTTCCGCATGTCTATTTACACAAAAAAGGAAGGAGTTCCACGTTTTTAAGATCTTTGACACACAAGATTAAAAAGCCATCTTAATTTAACGAAAACAATATTTTAGAGTTAAATACCGTATATACAAATTGTGAAAGCATTCATTCACAAACTATAGTAAACACGAATGCACCTTAGCAACATATTTTCAACCACTTTATCTGAATTTCACGCATTAGTTGAATCTGGATACACGAATACTGGTAGCCAAAGAGGCAGTCAGAAAATTCAGAAATATTGGGTCTCCACTTGCCTAGATGAAAACTATAAGAGTGCCCTTGATTTGCAATAGAAGGGTTCCTTCTTGTAACTGGGATTAAAAGAAAATGCTGACTACACTTACATTAAACAATTATATAAAGTGGTATCAAGTAGGTTGGAGTTAAGAAAATACTGATGGCAGCGAGATTAATTGCACTACATAATACTGACACGAACATTTTTATACATTCAATATTACAACTGGTTGTGATGGAAAGCAATGGCTGTCACAATGCTGCAGGTACTAAAACACCTCCCTGGTGTACCAAAATGCAGAGTGCAAGTTATCCTAAATAACTTCACAAATAATAAATCTGACATGCTATGACACTTGACATACTTCTAGGAGTTTCATCAATACATTATACACTAATTTTAACTATGTACTAGTATTTACTTATTCCATTTCTTTGAACTTAGTCAACATACAGTGTCCCTTCTGAAGGTAACTGAAAATTACTTTACCACACTGAAGTTTTATTTTTAACTCCCCTGAACTGCTTTTATTGCTTGATAGCACCTAAGTTAACCCAAGAACAGGACTACTTCTTCTACAACTCTGGTGACTGCTTAAAAATGGTTTCGCAAATTTAAAAAGCTCACAAAGCCACCTGCACAAACCTGAGGTTTACTAGCATGAATTTCTTTTGAGAGCTATGCTGTAACTAGTGAATTCTTCTAAACACTGGCCAACTGTAGCAATAGAAACTGGAACTAGGGAGGCACTGACATGTTTGGAATGATTGCAGACATAACATTTTGAAAGGGCATAATTCTTACTGAACGAGAAACTTGTCCTCGCATCGACTTTTGACCATAAAAAAATACTGGTACAGAAAACTACATGCAGTAATATAAAATCTCCATGAGGTACTGGACCTACGACAATACACTGAAATCTTGTAACAAGTCTATATGAGGGGGGGAAAAAAATATGGTTAGAAATATAATAATTAACATTCTTTGTTACATTCAGCTGTAACAATTTCCTCCAATGCTAGAGACAAATGGAACAAAGAAGGCATATATAAATCATAGGAGGACCATCCTACTTTGTCGAAAATTGGTTTTCAACAGAATCAATAATTATGAAGATGAAATAAGAGCTAGACAGAAAGCAGCAAGATTTCAAATTATCAATACCTCAGAGAAAAATCCTCACATATACAAGTACATGCAACAAAACATTTTGCCTTCAAAAGTAACTTCAAATTTGCCACTTTCTATCCAGTGATCTTTCTTTTTTAAGTTCACAAATATTCTAAAGAACATTTTTTTAAAACCTTGTTTTATTAAAATATCCTTCTGCACAAAATGATCACTTTCCCCTGGTCTTCAGATACCAGGACTAACATATTACTAACGACATAAAATATCAATTTTTTCTTTCTTTTTTCTCTGCTAGTTACAGCATTACAATTCTTCAAACTTCTCAGGTTCAATAAATAACACACCTAACTCTATACGACAAAGTGCGTCAAACTACATCTGCTTGCGGCCTACCTTGTCCAGTAAACCACTAAATATGAGGGTTTCACTGTATAAACACACACATTTATGGAAAAAGAAGAAAAAGAAAAAAAGAACACAAATGTATTTTTTAAAACTTGAGCACTCCACTTGCACAGACACTAGTTTTCTAAGAGTTCTTCAAGGAGTGTTATATCTGTAATCTTGCTCTTGGTTAAAAATGGAATGAAGATGGAAAAGAATTCATAGGGCGACACTCCGCTGCTGAAAATAAAAACAACACATTGCTTGTATACCAAATAGAAAGATTAAGATTGCATTTATGAACAAGTAAATCACATTACGAAGGCTTCAAAACTTTGACCGATACCTGAATGATAGGACATAATATATTCTCAGTATCCACAAATTTCTATTCTATGAGCTGAATACCAGCTTTCCTGAACGGTGAAGTGGAGCTGAACCATTTTTCCACCAACTGATGCTGTGATCATGTAAATCAAGAATGGTATTTAGGGCCATTTTCACCAACGTCAATAATCTCTTTATTCATCATTAAACTTTGCATGAGCATTTCATCAGACAGAAACGCTTGTTAACTTACCTCTAACAAGCAATTATGTTAAATGGTCAAATCTGACCACTCATCTCTCTAAAGCATAGCTAAAGTGGAGGGAAACAGCTGAATTCTACCTCGTGCATCTTGCAATGTCGGCAGAATTGGTTCGTTTCAGACTATCACACGAACTTTCATCCACATGAATATAAAATATGTTTATGACAATGAAGTTATAGAAGACCATACATGTTTCTACCACCAAGAAAGAACACGAAAATTTTAAAAATCACAACCGAAGTGGGATTTGAACTCCTTCCAGCTCTGCATAATGAACTGAGAATACAACGCAACCACTTATGCTACGAAGCTAACGGGCAGGTCATGTCCTATTTAGCTACGTAAACAATGTACACACGCAACTGCCAGTTCACCTAAATACTTTGTTCGTACCATTTTAAGCTTTTGCCATGAATAAGGTCTTCAGAATTTCCCTGCCCTTTATAATTATGTTACAGAAATGTCAAGGAAGCATCACAAACGATGATTAGTGCTACACGCTTCTTGCTCTGTCCGCCATGTTCCTCCAGGGTAAAACCGAGTCCACACATGCGCGAGAGCCGAAAAGTGTATTTAAGTAATTACGAACCCGAATGGCCTTGTGACATGCATCGACAATAACCATGCATTAACTCTCATATTTAAGTTAAACAGGAATTAACTAATCATTGGTAAAGAGTTGGTGAAAATGCCCTTAATGCAGTAGCAATTTTATTTAATGCACAAATTTTATGCACAATTAAGGGGTTTCATACACTAAAAAACACCCATTTCACAAAATATTCAATATCTAGCACTTATTTCCGGAGTTTTCTTGAATTTTGGTGCTATATGAGAAAACCTACAAGATTTAGATTGTAAAATAACAATACAAAAAGAAGATGTTACTGTATTTCAAAATATGAAAATGAACAACATTCATTCAGGATTTTGGTCACTGAATGAGAAAGGAATCAGCTCCATTAAAACCTTTGGAGAACAGTTTACCTGAAAGTGCAACTCATTCTTGCAGATTTGTACAGCAAGATTAAAAACTTATTTGACATGGTGCAAGTGATTTAAATTGGCTTTTCAATATTTTGTTGCCCTTTTTTTTTTTTTTCCAGAAATGGGAAATATTTTAACCTCTCATGAACGCAGAGGTTTTATTCTAGAAGTTGAACCACCATGAGAGCAACAGGCACATTAATATACACTGACGAGCAGAAGAAAAATCAACACTTGATTGTGGTTTTTTACAAAATGATTGAAGAGTTTATTAAGTTAAATCAATTTAATTAATGAATGTATTTTGTCTTATTTCACCATTATGAAGTACGCAACTGAACAGTTGAGTGTGTTAAATCCCAATATAACCTATAGACATGCATTAGAAAATCTTTTATTCCAACAAGCAGTGAAAGTGGGAACTTATTTCCTGGTGCATGAGGAGCTTCACATACCAGATCAAAGTGACTGTTTGGGTCTTCAGGCGAGTATAGGTGCAAAGTTTCACTTAAACAGTGCCCACACCCTTGTTTTCGTTCCCAATTTATGGAGGCAGGAGTTATTCACATATATACGATGGGACGAGCTTGTTAAAGACCGTTCAACTTGGCGCCAGACTATCCCGGCTGCTGTCAAAATGTTTGAAGAAGAACGTCGTAGACTTGTTTAAGGCCAAGCGCGAAAGCTCCGTGCAGCACAGCCACGCCCTCCACCAACAGTTCTGTGTCATTTGTGTGGATGTTTGTTTCATGCACGCATTGGGCTGTTCAGTCACCGCAAACATGCCCACAGATTTCAACCTTAGATTATATTAGACTGTTTTGGAAGAAACGAGTTAAAGCCGCCGACGACGATGGTTTTATCACACAATATTGTCCTGGTGAAATAAAATTCCTAAGAAATATGATAGCAAACACAAGGAAAAGAGAAATGAAGATGTTAGGACGGAAGTTGGGATGAGAAAACTAAATGAGAGAAATAAGAAGAATAAACTAAAGTGGTTTGGATATGTAAAGAGGATGGAGGAAAATAGGATACCAAGACAGATGCTGGAGGTAACCTAGAACAAGGTGGATTGATTCAGTGAAGAACAGCATAAGAAAAATAAATTTGGACTGGGACAAGATCGTGGAAGACGAATGGTGGAAAGAAAGAAGAAGGTAGAGAAGTGCCATAAATACCCTGACCCGGCAGGATCTGGATAAGGGGAAATGACGATGATTGTTTCTAGACAACAAATATGGGAAATTAAGAAAGAATATGATAAAACCTACCAGATTTAGATTGTAAAATAACCATAAAACAAAAAGTAGATACTGTATTTCAAAATATGAAAATTCATTCAGAATTTTGGTCACTGAATGAGAAAGGAACCAGTTCCTTTAAAACGTTTGGAGAACAGTTTACCCGAAAGTGCAACTTATTTTACCAAGAAAAAGATATGTCAAACACTTTCCTTATTCATGGGGAAAGGGTTCATGGGGCATTCCATGCAGCTACATAGCACAAACCCTAAGGATTTAGATGTCAGCAGTAATGAATGATTTTTTCCCATAAAGGAGAAGACATCATGACATCCAGTAAACAGAATGATGCATTCCAATAACTCCGTAATTGAAGATAATGCACTCCAATACCAAGCTATTTATATGTCCTGAGGTATAGTCAACTTATTGAGGAGTCTCACATATGGTACAAAGAACTCTACAATATATCAAAAGAGGAGAATATTACTCACCCAGACAAGAGCCTATTTTAGTACGGCTGAACCCGTTGAAGTTGGCGCATACCTCCCCTCTGCTTGCCTCCTCCATAGCCACCTGGAAACATATTGCCTCATCACAGAGAGATGGTTGGTTGGTTCCTCAGTTTAGGGGCTGCGACAACGCGGTCATGTGGCCCCATGTACTTTGGGTGTGTGTAGAATCTGTCTGATAACCGGTGTTAATTGTGATGACTGTATCAGTGTGTGTTGTTAATTGTGATCACTGTATCAGTGTGTGTTATCTGTTTCTTAATTCAAGTAAGGACTGCAGACTTTGAATTTTTCAAATAGTTCCTACTTTTGCCGCCAAACGCCACCGTCAACGACTACTAGTCCAGAACTTAGCTACTCGATGCCACCAGTCGGCTCCTGGCAACGAATGTAGGAACCTACGAGCGTTGTTTACATTCTTAACCTATATATAATATAGCTTCACACAGGTGTAATTAGTAGAAGGTTCTTTAACATGCCATAAATCTTTGACTTGGGACCGCCGTCTTTACTTCCCCTCCGAAAGAAGGAATTTTTGTCAGAGAGAGAGAGAGAGAGAGAGAGAGTGTGTGTGTGTGTGTGTGTGTGTCTTCAACAATACTTTGGTGTTGATTACATTACCCAACAAGTTTATATTTTTGGAGGTTCCAAGGGGCAGAACATCAAGGTAATCAGCTGCAGTTTTTACCATTGCCTATGTTTTTCAAAGTGACAGTGTAAATTTCTAAAACCACTGCAATCATTTGTAAGAACCCTGTATTATAAAACGCTTCCACCTAACCAACACCAAAATATTTATATAAAAACTGTACATGTTTCGCACAATACCGTAACTGCTCGCATATAACTCGCACCCCATTTTTTAAATTGGAAATTGCAGGAGGGAAAAATCCTTGCACATACAGTAAAACTTCTTTTATATGTTTCACAGTTATAAGTTTTCTACACTTACACGATTTTTTTCCTGGTCCCGGCAAAATCCCTATACTTTCTATGTTAATTTATTTCCAATATACATGATACATTTATTCGTCTTTCATGCTTATACGATAATATTTTAAGCCCCTTGCAATATAAAGCATCATTTATACGTTGTGTTTTCTGAAGAAGGAAGATTGTAGTTTTACGTGACCGTGAATCGTGTGATTATAAGCCACGGGACCTCCTTTTTACGTGGAATCCGAACCACAGGACGTGGCATTTCACTTCGAAAATCTCACATGCATGGACCGGGAATCGAACCCGGACCGCCTTGGTGAGAGGCATACAGCTAGACCGCTGGGCCACCACGCCCCTTTCTGAGAAAGTATGTATGTTCGAATGCAAACTTTTGGTGCAGACCATACTTCGGTCATCCCGCTCTGGGCGCGCGCTATTTATGTTACGATGGCCTTGAGCGACACTCGCTTGTCAAATAGTTGCAACAAGGAAGAACTGCTTGCGTAATAAGCGAGCGCTATTTGTGTTAGCCAAGCCACTGATTTGTCGATCTTCCAAAATACAGGAAGCAGCCATAGAACACAGACAGCGTCTGAAGCTTAAGTTAAGATGAGCGAAAAGAAAGCGGAAGTGTTTTACGATTGCCGATATATTAAAATTTAATTACTTCCCCTTTCATTTTTTTTAACTTCTCATCAAACCATTAAAAATACGCGATTAATTCCATGTTATAATAATCTTGCGTCTTAAGACAAATTAAAATCCTTAAATTAATTTAGGCCTACACTACGGTATTTTATTAATGACTATGACGAAGAGTCACAGCATAATACAGTGGATTTTAATGATGCTGTCAATGCTCTATGGACTATCAAAATATTTTGTGACGCGCCATAACGTTCTTGAGGAAATAATGGCCGAATTATATCGGTTTGAAAATACTGTTCATGCCATGGCCGTGGCCAACAAAACACAAGTCAAGATAACCGACTACTTCGTAAAGTGACTCAATTTTCTTTGTGTTGTTTCTTTATCTGGGTGCACTTCTCTTGTAGTTTTTTGTTACATATTGCCAATTATAGTTAAACAATCGTATTATTATTTCTTGTCGTTCACCTCTGAACTATAACCCATATTGTCACATACATTTTGCAGTTTTTATTTGACGACTTTCATTTATGCGATTCTCACCCGTACGTTTTTTTCCCCCTTTGGTCCCCTGAAAGACGTATAAGTGAAGTTTTACTGTATCTTGCATTAATTAGACACCATCATAAGGAAGATGGTAGTAATTTTAAGATTGAATCCCCACCCTCTGAACATCACATGTCTTGCCTACGATGTTATTGTTCCTTTTGGCGGCGGTGCGTTCCTTCCTTACACGGTATTTGTTGTCCACCTGTTGCATTGTCAACAAGGACCTGTATTCTGTATTCACATTCCATTGTTTCTCAGTCGAGTGCGATTGCCTTCTTGTGTAGGTCGATCTGTAAGTTATGTAAAAACGCGAAGTAATACCGCTGGGTTTTAACTCAAGTGATAAAATACGGAAAATAAAGCTGCCGGCAGAGAAATCATTGTGACAGACTTTAATATTCATTATTGGAGTAAACAGAAAGATGTGCTAGAAACCACTGATCAAGCACGTAAGCAGTTTTCTAAAGTCGGGATGATGCAGCATAAGATGTGACCAGAATGATGCACACAAGAGTAGCTTGGAGATTGGCAGCAGTGACAATGCCCAGTTGTCTAGTTTCAATAATGCAATTTGTTTCTTTCTTTCAGGAATACGGTCTATCGCACACAAACCTCACACATAGCCTATATCTTGCATCAATAATTTTCACACTTATATTTGGGCAAAAAGTGAGAGTTATATGTGAGTAAATACAGTAACTGTTGTAAAAAACTGTAATTTTTCTAGGTTTGTGCCGTGTCTTGTGTGGGGTTTCGCTTATGACACCAAGCTGGCTCATCAGCAGGCTCTTGATGTCCCTGCCCGGACTGCTTGAGATTCTACCTCTCGCAGCAAAGAGGCGCAGGTGCGCTTCGTAAAAAGGAAGGTAGCGCGCAGTTCGCTACACCTGTGGGGGTCCGGGCAGGGACATCAAGAGCCTACTCTTAAGTCAGTAAATCTACCGACAGCTCCTTCGCATTTGCGTACCCCAAATACCAACTGACTCTGCCAGGATTTGAACCTGCAACTTTACAGCAGGCATTTACTAGAAGACCGTCGAGGGAATGCCATGCATGTAGACTATCTAAAATTTTCACATGCATATGACCGACCACCATTACCGAGTGGCGTATTATATCCATCAAGTGTCCAGTATTAGTGCTGATAGTGTTTGAAGCAGGCATTCACAAGACTCCCAATACAGTAGAACCTCGATGCATCGTTCCAGGAACTGTCGTTTTCCAGTAGGCATCGTTCAATTTATTTAGTCCCGAAAACTTTCCATATAAACTAATGTTCAATTTCCCCACATCTATCGATCCTCGAACTATCGTTTTTTCGCATGTATCATAAAAAAATCACTAGTCCTTGGCCACAATTTTCTCGCATTGATCGTTTATGAGAAAATATATATGCAACGTTCTTTTGAATTTGAAGCGCCATAGGATAGCGGTAACCTGTTCCGCGAGAATGTACGAGGTACAAACGATTAGCAGTTCCTAGGCTTGAGCAAGTTTCTCGGCTGAAGCAAGGTTCAAGTAGGCTGGACTGCAGTGCACAGATGGTTCACGCGCAACCACACTATATAACCACGCCTACGAGCCTTCAGGCGCCAACGATTCTGCTCGAAGCACCAAGCCGTCATTATGCTGTTTCATTTCATTCTGAGTGGTTCTGTGTAGTATCTTGGTTGTGTGCGGCGGTTACAATTTTATCTGTAGTTCGTAATTACGCTGCCTTTCTCATTTTAATTCCTGTGTAGTATTGTTATTCAGGACATGTCACGTCCCGTGAAAAAAGTAAGAACTCTCGAAGAACGCTTGAAAATTATAGAAGAAATTGAATCAAATCCTTTCGAAAAAAGAGTTGATACTGCTAAATGTCTTGGGTTAGCACCTTCAACTTTAAATTCCATATTTGCCAAGAACAATGAGATAAGAGAGCAAATTGATAAATGTGGCAGTTCCAGCAAACAAATGAAAACTGGAAGAGAATCTACATTCGCAGAGCCCGAGAATGTCCTTTTCACTTAGTACCAGCAAGCACGGGCTTCCAATATCCCTATAGATGGAACAATTTTACGGGAGAAAGCCAAGAAGATTGATAATTTTGCTGCATCGAATGGATGGATCTCTCGATTTAAAGTACGACATGGGCTAGTCTTCAAGGTGGTTTGCGGAGAAAGTGCTTCTGTGGACACGGAAGGTTACGAGTCGCCAGACGCATACAACGCGGACAAAACCGCACTTTTTTACAGTGTTCTTCCGGACAGAACACTGGCGCTGAAGAGTGAATCTTGCCATGAGGGGAAAAGTTCAAAAGAACGACTAACCGTTCTGCTTTGTGTGAACAGTAATGGCAGTGATAAGAGAGAGCCAGTCGTAGTGGGAAAATCATTAAAACCACGTTGTTTTAAGAACACAAAAAAAATACCTGCGACGTATCATGCAAAAAAAAAGCTTGGATGACCACTGAAATATTTTTACAATTTTTAAGGTCATTTGATGCCTCTATCGGTGAACAAGGAAGAAAAGTAGTGCTCTTTGTGGATAATTGTGCCGCTCATCCACGGGACAAGTCATTTCTTCGCAATGTGAAAGTTGTGCATTTCCCCCCAATTTGTACCAGCATGTTGCAGCCTCTGGATCTTGGGGTGAGATAAAATGCTTCAAGCAGCTGTACCGTAAGCGTCTAGTGCAAAGTGCTGTGTGCTTGTAGGATGCCGGGAAGGAAAGGAGTAAGAAAATTGATCTACTGAAAGCGATTCATTTCACAGTAGCAGCTTGGCAGCAGGTGCTCCAGCCAACTGTCGTGAACTGTTTCCAGAAAGGTGGTAACAGCTGTCAGCTACGCGCGGCGGAAATAGACTCTGCTGAAAATCCCTGTGCTAATGATGCAGATAGTGATGATGATGATGCCTTTAATGACTGGGAACAATTAAGGGGTGAAAAAGACTCTGTCCCCGTTGATTTTGAAGACTATGTGCTGATCGATTCTAATGTAGCCACATGAAAATGAAAATCCACAGCCTGCTTCCAGTCGACCGACCGGGTCAGGGAATGGAATGAATGAAGCCCCCATCTAGCGGCGAGGATATGAACTGTGCCGGCTGCCGAAGCCTGTCGCACTCCCCTGGGGCAATGATTAAATGAATGACAGATGAAATGAAATTACAGTGGAGTGTGTTGCTGGAATAAAATTTGTGACAGGGAAAACCGGAGTACCCAGAGAAAAACCTGTCTGCCCCAGTTTTGTCCAGCACAAATCTCACATGGAGTGACCGGGATTTGAACCACGGACCCAGTGGAGAAAGGCCGGCCTGCTGCCGCGTAAGCCACGGAGGCTCGCTCTAATGTAGCCACATGTGGAATGGAAACGATCGAAGAGCTGTGCGATGACGGCTCAGGGGAGTGATGAAGAGGAAGAAGACGATCGTGAGCCCCAAGTTGTCCCGAGTTTCGCCGAAGCGCATGCCGCCTTAGCGAAGGTGAAATCCTTCATGTACTTGCATGATATCAGTGATCGTGAAGAAGAGAACATTATGCAAGTAGAGAAGGCATTGTTTCGTCTGAAACGCAAAGCTTAGACTAAACAATTAATGACTTTTTTTCCAAAAAGTGCAAGTAATAAAATGACACACATGAAATCATATCGCGCACATCGTGGTTGCAATATTTTGATGCCTGTATGAAGTTTACATGAAGAAATATGTCCAAATACAGTAACCATACTTGATTATTTATTTTACTCAAAATTTTTTATGTTACCCACATTTATCGCTTTCCCGCTACCATCGTCATTTTCCACCCTCCCCCTTGAAAAACGATGCATCGAGGTTCTACTGTAGTTATAAAATTCTGATTTATTATTGTGTTGTAAGCCATTTTTTATTATTGCATACCTGCCAACTTTCAAAAATAGAAATCCAGAAGAACCCAAAGCGCATAAATTTAACGCGTACATGCGTCGCAAGGTCTTAAAAATAGCGAGAAAAGACTACAGGGAAAGAGATTACCAACTCTTGGTGATGTGAGACTATCTAATTCATTGTACCAGTTTCCAAAAATTCTGAAGAATATGCCTCCCTGAAAGACTGACGATATCGTTTCTTACTTGAATTCATCACGAAAACACTAAAGTGCACAAAAAAAGTCACACAATTGCACGAATACCAGAAGTACAGCAAGCACCGCTTAAAACCACGCTTTCCCGCTTACAAACAGTCGAAGCACAAAGAGCAATATAAATGCAGCGATAATCAGCGAGATGTTATTATCGATAGACAGTTCTATGGACTTTCAGCGTAATGTCTAACGCAAGGAATTAATGACATAAGCGCAGCGATAATCTGTGAGACGGGATTATCGATAAACTTTGCAGGGTGTCTATTGTAAGGATGAAGTAAAAATTAGTTACTTTTTAGCTACCATTTAGTTAATTTTAGTTACCTTTTAATTCAAGATACGTCTGCGGTCGCCAACCATAAAAGCTCTTCGCGCGGTGAAGTAAACAACAATGAACTGTGTTTAAAGCAGTGAATAAGATTCACTTATGGTGTTATAAAAATTTAGATAAAAATAAATAATGGATATTTAATATCAAATGAGTTGATTCAGCAAATATGCCGTCTTGTGTACAAGAAGTTATGATTACCAAGAAGTTACTCTGATCTTGGTCGTTTGGGGAGATTTCCTTTGTCCAGGCGGTAGATCACGAAGAAATATATCATGCGACGTTACGTGATCGTCACCGAATTATGTCAGCCGTTCGACGAGATACGTAGTTTCTTAGATAGAACACGGAGAAAAATCGCGGTTTTAGTCGTTCGACGAGATTTCTTTTGTCCTTGAGGTCGGGCACGAAAAATATGGTAAGTGTTATTATTACGCAATCGGCACCGCTTGCTGTCCATTTGACAAGAATCCAGTTGTACTAGTCATCGAATGCGAAGAAATATCGCGATGTATCGCAATTGCTGCCACTCTCGGTAGTTTTACGAGATTCGCGTTGTCCCCGCGGTTGCACAATGAGAACGCGATATTATGCAATCGGCACCGCATCCGGCCGTTCAAAGATTGTCTGCCTGTCTACCTGACCTGGCAGAATGGCGGAGGCAAGCTCGAGGTTGTGTATGGTTAAAATTCACGAGCAGTTATGGACATGTTGTATGATCGGCGCCATGATTCCCGCTGCCCCTATGCTGAGGTGGAAGTTCACCGTGGATCACGAGAAGAAATGAGTATCAAGATGCTACGTAGTCTGTTATTTCTACGTGGGTAGATGCACTTCTTGCTCCCCGTACACTTTTAAGTATACGGTCATGGGAAAAGTGGCGAGTATGTTTCGTGATGGGTGCCCAACCACCTTTGACAGGATTCCCGGAGTCCTCGTGGACACAAGTTCGCGGCCGAGCAAGGGTTTTATAATTTTACGCAACCGGCGTCGATCGTGGTCCGTTTGACGAGATTCCCGCAGGCAAGTCGTGCTGTCAGCCGGCTGTCTTGAGGATGCGATTTTGGAGGATGAACGTTCGAAGTAGGTATCGGTTATTATGAATATTATTATTCAGAGATATTGTACGAATAATCCGACAGGAGGGCACATTCCAATTCAAATTACTGTATATACCCGAATGTAAGACGAGGTTTTTTCCCACCTTTAGTGTTAAAAAAAAGGGGGGTCGTCTTATATTCAGGATATAAGAAATTTGCGATCAAAGTTTTTAAAAATTATTATTATTATTATTATTCGCGAAATAGTATGTGGCGGCGGCATCTTGTAACTCGCAACGAATCAATGCGTTAATGAAGATTAAAATATGCTTGGTTATGTTTAATTACCATGCATTTACGAATAGCATACATTTTGAGGTTAGGATTTACGCATACACGTCATTTTAATCGGATAAATAACATGTTCGAAATCATTCGGGAATATGTTTTAAGACAATCTTTACAAGGACAAAACCCGTCAAAGTTTTACGTGCAGTAATTGAGTGATCAACGTATCTCAATTTACAACATCAGCGCTCTTTCTAAGTTGATCCCGAACATCTGAAGGTCGTGTCGTCGTACGGTAATTTAAATACTAAACACACCCTTTTATGCTGAAGCCGATACGCGCTCGTACGTCTTGTGAGAAATGTTACGAGAAACATAACAAATTCTTGTTTTCTGTGTCGAGAATTTGTAAATCTAAGATACAGGTTACGGCAAGTTCATTAATAGAAAATTACGATCGTTCTTCATTACTGAGCCCAATCCCGTAACGAGAAGAAGAAGTGACTGCTTGCCGCGTTGTCGCTGTTCGCTTGTTTTTGTGTGGCTTCTTGACCAACTCACATCTTCACGTGGTCTTCACTTGTGCTCAGTGCCTGCTCTATTTTAGGTTGAAGTTGCGTCTACTGGTAGTTTATTCTTGGTGATGGCAGAAATTCGTGGAACGAAGAAATTTCAAGTTCCGTCGGGTGAAAGGAAGTGTTACGATGCGAACTTCAAGTTGATGGTGATTGGTTATGCTGAAATAACATCAAATGTTAAAGCCGGACAGAAGTACGGAGTGAGCGAGTGTAATGTGCGTAGATGGCGGCAAACTAAGGACAAACTTAAAAGTGCGCATACAACACGAAAATCTTTCCGTGGACCTAAGAAAGGACGCTTCCCCGACTTGGAGAAAGAAATTGTGGAATATGTGTTGGAAAAGCGGGCAGAGGGATTTCCGATAACACGAGACGTTATAAAAATGAAAGCCTTGGAAATTTCTCGAAGAATGTCTGTTACAGGTTTCAAGGCGAGTCAAGGGTGGTGCACTCGAATGATGAGACGCTCTGGATTCACTCTACGGCGGCGCACTACACTGGCGCAGAAGCTGCCAGAGGAATATTCTGAAAAGCTCTTGGCATTTCAGAGGAACATAATTAAATTAAGAACGAACAATAATTATTTGTTAAGTCAAATTGGTAACGCCGACGAGACACCAGTTTATTTCGACATGCCGTGCAACACGACAGTGGACACGAAGGGTGCAAAGAGTGTGCTTGTGAGAAGCACAGGTAATGAGAAAACCAGGGTGACTGTGATGTTATGTGCACTTGCCGATGGGCGTAAAATGCCTCCTTTTGTTATTCTTAGGCGAAAAACGATGCCCAAAGAAAAGTTGCCAGCCGGCATCATCTTCCGATGCAATGAGAAAGGTTGGATGACCCAGGACCTGATGATTGATTGGGTCAAATCAGTTTGGCACCGCAGACCAGGTGTTCTACTCAAGCAGCGTGGACTTCTTGTTCTAGATGCATTTAAAGGGCATCTCACTGAAGAGGTTAAGTCAGTGATTGGCAAAGGAAGCACTGATTTGGTGGTTATACCTGGTGGCATGACATCTCAACTCCAGGTAATAGATGTAGTCGTGAATAAACCTTTTAAGGATCATCTCCGTCAACTGTACACAGAGTGGCTCTTGAAGGGTAATCATGCCCTTACTCCAACTGGCAAGTTGAAGAAACCCAGTATTGGCATGCTGGGAGAATGGATCTCTACTGCCTGGGGAAGGATTTCTAGTGACTCGATTGTTGCTGGTTTCAAGAAATGCTGCATTTCTAATGCAATGGATGGTACAGAAGATGATTTGTTGTGGCAAGCAGTGTGTGGTGCTCGGGACGAAGATGAACACGATGGTAACAGTGATGTTGAAAGTGAAAGTGATTAATGTGAGATCGAGGACCTAAGCATTTAAAGGATGTGGTAATTTTAAAACATTTTTGTACAAACAGGGAGTTGTCACATTTATGTAAATCAGTTTCTAGACCATGTTTTAGTTGTATATAACCCTGTATAATAATAATAAATTATGTTTTTCATAACTGGTTACAAGGAAACAAAGCATATTGATTTAAAATAGCTTCAAGTAAGTGTTGAGCAACTTCTAAGATACAACAAACCTGCCAGTCAAGGTAAGCTAATTTGCAAGCACAACCTTAAGGGCATATATTGTGCAAGTTATGTGTTCACGGGTATCTTTTTGAAAAAATCTGCAAGAGGCCGTTGAAAACTAGGCCTCGTCTTATATTCAGGGTCGTCTTACATTCGGGTATATACGGTATACAAGTTTTCGAGATAGCACGGTTAGATTAGGCCTATATATCCAATGGAACCATAGTTCGAAGGAAAAATAGACATATATCGGAGTTTCGAATTAGGCACACTTTTGTCGCAAATTCACTAGACAGATAGATTTTTAAAATATGTATTTCGAAGCATTTTTGCGATTATGTTTTGAAACGGTATCATTTCGCAAGATTGCGACAGTAAATTATTTTGCGTTATTTTGGACTTCAATTTGAGATATACAAATTTAGAGGCCAATTTCAGAAATGAGAGGTTTCTGTTGAGTTTCGGAAGTTATTGCGAATAAACGTCTCGCAAAAAGTCAGGTTTCCGAATAATACTGAAAAATATTTCACACAAAACTAAACTCTTCTTGATGCCGAAAATAAACGTTGAACCGATGTATACAGTACCACTGAAGGTATCCTCAGTATGCATTTCCTTGAGATCGTGCACGGGGAAATATAGCTGTCGCAATCGGCGCCGAATGCGTGAAATTCGCTTCATTGCATCCGCAAGCCTAGCGGCACGGGTTTAAATGATTTTAACAGACCTCGGCGAATTTTCATTACCTCCAACTATCCAGACATAAGAATTAGCTACTTTTCGTTACTCATTGTAAAATGAGCTACTTTTTCGTTACCCATTTGTAAAATGAGCTACTTTTTCGTTACTTTTCGTTACCGGTCGACACCCTGAGTCCTATCAGTCGAATTTAAACACGCGCATCTCAGAATAGCAGCTATTATCGAAAATCAAAACTGAAATGCAATTTGGATGCAGAGAACGGAAACAAGCTAGGGAGTTGAAAATCCGGAAAAAACTATGTTAATCCGGACAACCAGAAAACATCCCAGAAATCCGGAAACCTTCCGGGAAAACCGGAAAACTTGGCAGGTATGTTATTGCCTCAGTAAACAATATTTTTTAATGTTTTGCAGTCAGTTAACATGATTCCACCCGTTTGGGGGTATCTACTCACATAACGTAACGGCGGTACTTTTTGAGGATCCAACCAGCCTTCGGGCTGACTACCTAACAGACAGGGTGTTAAACCCTAAACATTGGGGAGGAGAGTGGGGAAGAATATTAATCTCATTTAATTATTTCAAGTTTAGGGGATAACACTCAATTGGGTACAATCGTGCTAACCGACTGAAAAGCATCTAAAATTTCACTCTGATTTAAAAAATAAGAAGCTGATATTACTTACCATACTTGGCTGGAGGGGGAGGAGGGGGTGGTGGTGGGTAGCTACTATAGTCGTATCCAGAGTAGTCATAACCACCATAGTAATCATATCCACTGTAAGCTGAAACAAAACAAGCAGAGGACGTTTAAATATCATATAGCAAAATCAACAAGCACTAAGCTATACAAGACTTCAATCATTATGTGTGTTAATAGGGCAATACTCAAAATTATGCATATATTCTTTTCAACCAACTTCAAAAGAGAGACTTACACATTGTGCTGAAGGACCTAAAAGTGAAACCAATGACCACATACATTTGTGACTACCAAGAGAACTGGAAACATCATGTCCAAAGGATGGAACCTGGAAGATTATCAAAGGAGATCCTTCCCTACCAGCCACGGGGAAATAGATCAATCGATAGGACGTCCAATGAAGAGATGGAGGGAAAGTGCAAGACTGCAACGGGACATTTGGCCCAATACTTGGAAGGAAGATGATGTTTAAATTTCAACCAACAGGGTAGAGGTTCAAACACGGGATTTGCAAATGGTACAGTAGATATATTTACAGGAAGGTAGCAGGTTTAGAAGACCTGATTCTAGAAAAAGCTTCTTATACAGTAAGATGCCACCTCAGTTGACATCAATTTCAGTTTTCCACCTTGGACCAGGTTGAAGCAAATATGACACTCCTCCACTTCAATCCGTCTGTCCACCATCCATTCTCAACCACTGAACTCCATTCCAGGTTCTGATCTCTCACACTGTCCTTCACCAAATCCATCCCCTGTACTCCAGGTCTACCTCGTAGTCTCTTCATCACTTGCTTCGACATTCTTTCATCATTCATCCTATCACATGACCATACCATCTCAATCTGTTCTGCTCCAGCTTCTCATTCAGCTTCTGTACTTTCACTTCCTTTCGAATATCTTCATTTCTCACTCTTATCTCTCTTAGCAGAGGACTTTTTTTTATCAACTGGAGAGTGGTCTGAAACAAGGAAGTGCCCTCTCACCCCTGTTATTTATAGTGGTGATGGATGAAATCATACGAAAAGTGGTAAATAGCATTGGGGAAAGGAAAATGAAGGCAATGTTGTTTGCTGATGACCTGGTATGGGGAGAGGATGAGGAAGAAGTACAAGAGCAATTAGAAGGTAGTGTTATCATATGGGATGAAGTTCTCCGCACCAAAGAGTGAAGTGGTCATCACAACGAGGAGGAAGAACAGACTGGATATGGGCATAACACTTGGAGGACAGCAGTTGCAGAAAGTAGAATGCTTCAAGTACTTGGGAAGCATAATTGAAGAAAAGGGAGGCAATAGGATGGAAATAAATGAAAGGGGAAGGTGCGCAGATGGATTTTTCAAGGGTGTTAGGGGGATGAGATGGAATAAAGATGTACCACAAAAATGTCAAGGAATCATCTACAAGACCTACTTTGTGCCAATTTTGACATATGGTTCAGAAACATGGGTGATGAAGGAAAGGGACAAGAATAAAATACGAGCAGTGGAGATGAAGTTCCAGAGGAGTAGGGTAGGAGTAACAAGAATGGACAGAGTAAGGAATGAGAGAGTCAGAGAGATGGTGAGAGAGGAACCATTGCAAAATAAAATAGAGCAATCTAGGCTGCAATGGTATGGACATGTGAGGAGGATGCGAGAGGAGAGGATACCTAAGAAGATGTTTGGAATGGAAATGAAGGGAAGGAGGCCAAGGGGACGACCAAGGGACAGATGGACAAAAGGAGTAAAGAAGAGTGTGGAGGAAAGAGGAGTGTGCTGGGACACAGTGGAAGATGAGAGATGGTGGATGGACAGGAAACGATGGAGAGGCTTATGTTCCAAGCAGACCCGACCAGCGGTCGAAAAATGCTCAAGATGATGATGATGATGATGATGATGATCTCTCTTAGTCTTCTGTACCATACTCCTCAAGAATTCATTTTGGCTGCCTGTATTCTACTTCCATCTGTCCTAGATTCTGCTCCATACGTTATTTTTGGTAAGTTAATAGGTCCCGTACAACACTTCTTTAGCCTTCAGTGGTATGTCTCTATCCCAAATTAAACTACGAACCTGATGATAAAAAACACTCCCACATTGTGTTCTCTTGATGATCTCCATATCCAATCTTGCGGATTCGGTGGCGTAGTTGGTAGCATTTTGAAGTGCTGTGCCCAAGATAGCGGGTTCAAATCCGGCCGAAGCCGTCAGATTTTTCGAGAGCGCTAAAATCCTTCCGTATGCCGGCGGTCCCTTGTCATAGATTTATGGCATGTAAAAGATCCTTACACAGACTAAACTTGTGTGAAGCTAAATTTCTAGGTTAGATTTCGTTGAAACGCTCTGTCAGAAGTTCCAACATTCACCACTAGGTATCAGTGACATCTGG
This sequence comes from Meconema thalassinum, assembly GCA_946902985.2. Classification (NCBI taxonomy): domain Eukaryota; kingdom Metazoa; phylum Arthropoda; class Insecta; order Orthoptera; family Tettigoniidae; genus Meconema; species Meconema thalassinum. The sequence continues at coordinate 184,620,253 of OX336395.1, forward strand.
TAGCGAAAGTTGGAACTACTTGAAATTGAATGGAACTTGTAGCTGACCCTATGGGTGTCCGCTTGAAGCAGCTACAGCCTCTGGCGAGCCGAACATGTCCTCGAACACTCCCGGCACTAAAAGCCATGCGATAAATAAAATAATAATCTTCCATTTTCCATCAATTTACTTCCTAAATATTTGAAGTGCTCTACTACTTCCAGATCTCCAATTTTAACAATCACTTTCCCTTCTTTCGTGATTTATTGCTATTGTCTTACTTTTCTCTCCACTGACTTACATTTCCCAATTTCTCAATATTTTCCTTCAGTACATCCAGCTGTTCCTGGGCCAACTTTTACATTAGTACTACTTCTAATAATTGGTATACATCCATAAAATGCATATTATGGCAGCTTTTAGGGTATATTTGTACTTTGAAACGTCTAAAACCCTAGTATTTACAGTTTACTTCACGGATTTCTGCCATGTCCTCTTAGAGTTCATGTATTGAAGCGAGTCTATTGACAGCCTACTGGAGATACTGTTGTGTCAACGGCTGGACACACAACTCAACCAATTATTAACTGTTTTACTCTGCTCTACGTGCAAAGCTATTCTTTAGCGACACATCTTCTTCCGATCAGGTTATTATATTCAATTAATCGGACCAACCTAGTCATTGAAGGAGTATTGACTAGATTGATTCCATTTATTAAATAAAATAACCCAAATATTGTAAGTCAACACTGATTTTATCAATCAAAGAACCAAAATAGAATACCGTATTTACTCGAATACGACCCGCCCCCGAATAAGACCCACACCCTGATTTTAAAGATCAAAATTTTAAAAAAAAAAAATTTTTTACTCAAAATCATTTACTACCTTAACTAAATAAACAGAATAGCATTTATCCAAAATAGTTTCCAACAGTTTTGAAGTCGTCCTAAAAAATAACACACATCAAACTATTAAAAATACAAATAAAAGTACACAAACACTTCATTCATCGTCATCAGAAGTACCAACTTCGGAACTTTTATCATCATCACTTTCCCACTAAATGTCGTCATCACTGCCATCCTTAGCATTGGAGATATTACATTTCTTGAAGCTCTTCCGTACGAGATCTCCAGAGATACGATTCTATGCCGTCAAAATCCACGAACACAGCAGCTGAACTTTTGGGCGCTGAATACGACCAGTTGGAGTCTGTGTGTGCTTATCGGCCGCCATCCGCTCCGTATACAGCTGTTTCAAGGCTGCTTTGAACGGGCGGTTAAGCAGCATAGACGTCATCCCGCTCAATCACGAATAGTCTATATCATATTGCCTACCGGGCACGATTTCCAATAACTTCAGCTTCCCTCGCAACTTTCAATTTCTCACACACAGTAAATGACCGCAAACGTTTCGTAGCATTCATGTTTACACTCGGAGATCGTGCGCGAGACTATGACGCCGCGCGCGTGCTTACGGTAAAACAAAGTTATAGCCGGAAGAAGGCTAGCACCATCTAGCGGATACTCGCAACACCCGAAATCGCGCGCGGCGGGCAATTTAGATCTTTCAAATTTGGATGACTCAAATAAGACCCGCACCCCAATTTTTCACGTCCGGATTTGTTTAAAAATGTGGGGGTGGTATTCGAGTATATACGGTACTATATATGATCTCCAGTCGGGGAATGATGGCACAATGGTTAAGCTGCTTATGTATCACCAAGATGGACTGGGTTTGATTCCCAGTCAATGCATGCAAGATTTCCTGTGGTTCGGATCCACATAAAAATGGAGGTCCCATGTTTCATAATCACAAGATTAACAGTTACATAATACTACAAGCTTCCTCCCTTTCTCTAGTCGAGTGACAATTTCGGTGCGGGTTAGGTGGATATGTCAAATCCTGAGTGATTTTATTAGTCTATTTTGTATTAATAATAATATCGTATGGCTTCGGGTGCCAGGTGCAAGCATTGTTATTGGCACCCAGAGGGCAGCTTGCATGTCGAGTTTTGTTGTTCCTTGGAGTGGTGCTATGGAAGTCAAGGAGGTTGGACATCTAAGCTCCTCGACACTATAGTGCTTTCTAGTAGAGAAAGGAGGAACTTTTGTGTTGGCGGAAAATCCCGAGATTAATTCTCCCATTATAAACACGGCCTACTGAATTCAAATGGGTTCTTTAGCATGCCAGCTACGTATGACATGCATGTCGTGATTTTTGTCGCCTATCAATAATCACTTACCATGGCCAGGAGCGAACCTGCAAACTTGGGGTTGGTAGACCGATACGATAACCACTCACCAACCGTGGCAAGCATTTTCATTCGTTAAAACATAGGCTTATGAGATAACCTTTTGTACGTGTGTGTTTGTGTGCGCGTCAGTGTTTGCCCCCTCCCCAATAAAATCTAAACGGCTGGAGCAATTTTAATGAAACATGGTAAGGTCATAGTACTACCGTATTTGCTCGTATTTTCGGTGCGAGATATACGCGGGGAATGACCATATTCCCGAAAAAAACATAAAATTTGTGATGTAACAGTAGGCCTACTTGAGCAACTGTTGTGGCGCGCTAATCGCTAATTCGAACGTGTCAAGGCGGCGAATTTAACTCACTGCGACTGAAGACGCGGCGAACTATGTACAGCGTGCTAACTCACGCTGCGCCGTATGCTTGCACGCGGCTGAGCTCTGATGCGATGCAATGCGTAAAGACGAAATCATCGAGATTCGAGGAGACTGAACTGCGTTTCTCTGCGATGTAACAGTAGGCCTACTTGAGCAACTGTTGTGGCACGCTAATCGCTAATTCGAATGTGTTTCAAGGCGGCGAATTTAACTAACTGCGGCCGAAGACGCAGCGAACGATGTACAGAGTGCTAACACTCACGCTGCGCCATATGCTTGCACGCGGCCGAGCTCTCTTGTGACGCAATGCGTAAAGACGAAATCATTGCGATTCGAGAAGACTGAACTGCGTTTCTCTGTGATGTAACAGTAGGCCTACTTGCGCAACTTATGTGGCGCACTAATCGCTAATTCGAACGTGTCTCAAGGCGGCGAATTTAGCTAACAGCGGCCGAAGACTAACGATGTACAGCGTGCTAAAAACACACACTCACACTGCGCCGTATGCTTGCACGTGGTGCCTCGATCCCTAATCGGCTCGTAGCGAAGTTCGGATTGACTCGTCGTTGCTCACTCTTCCTATTAGTAACGCTTCGGGTAAGTTCCTGGACAATGACGACTGTTGTGGCGCGCTAAATCGAAAGTCTTTCCACCTCAAGGTTATTACTGTCATTTATATGATGGCGTCAGTAATGAATGCGAGATATATGCGAGTGCTTTTTTTCCCCCCTGAAATTTCAAATAAAAAAAGGGGTGCGACATATACCTGGGGGCGAGATATACGCGAGCAAATACGGTATTTTGTTCGACTCCGACTGTGCTCTTAAAATTTTATTACAGCTCACCAATCCAACATGGCGGCTGTGCAAAATATTTCACCGGCATTCAATATATCCGAAACTATTACAGATATCACCCTGAAATTTTGTACGGTGATAAAGGATAATAATGTTATTGGTTTTACGTCCCTTTTAACTACTCTGGCTTTTAGAGACGCCCGGCGATAAAGGGCACTATCAGAAGTTCACCTATGTGACTTTCAAAAACCTGTTAACTATAAAACGAACATGGTGGCCAAGCGAAGTTGGAACATTTAAATAGACTTTCATCCCGATTTAACCATCCGAACGCAGTGAAACTTGGTGCAGCAAATGTTTATACACATTGCAATGCATTGACATCTAATTTAGTTCAATTGTTTACATAACCTAAAGATAGGGGCTGTGCAAAATTTTAAAATAAAGTTTTTATTTCTTGTGTCCTAATCATGCGATCCAAGTCAACTATTGAATAATGAACCTATGCAATAATCTTCATGTATTAGTACATAACTCCAAGGCCTATAAATATTAAAATCCAACATGGCGACCGACCTAAATATTTAGATGGTTCTCAATATCTGCGAATCTATTACAGCAAACAATCTGAAATATTGTATGTTGGTAGAGGCAATTGACATAAGTAGGACATATGAAAATAGGCTATATAGTTCTTCATGGAACTACTTGTTACATAAAGAATAGAAAAAAGCCCATATCTTGAATGGAACATTCACTGATGATTATTAACATTCAGCTAAAAAATAATCCCACTGATTTTTCCCAATGTTGGAACATGAAAACAAAGGACAGGAAGTGCACGAGGAAATGCCAAATACAGTATATTACTTACGATCAGCTTCATAGCCATATCCAGACTGGTCATATGCAGAGTAGTCGTAAGCCATAGGCGCACCTACACAGAAGGAGAACCAATTTAGCTAATGTAGAGGGGAACATGCTGCACGTAAAAGTGAATACCAAACACAAGCTCTTACCTGCTCCTCTTCCACCTCTCCCCCTTCCGCGGGAACCTCCCCGACCACCTCGCACACCCACCATACCACCTCCTCCTCCACCACCACCACCCCCCATCATCATCTCCGGCTTCACGATCACTCTCTTCACATCCACCTGAAATCCAAGTATATCATTATCATCCAAAACCACTGCCTGACTACCAAATAAAAAATTAAATCGATTAAAAGAAAAAAAGCCAATTTGGCACATTGAAACATACAATTTTGAAAACAATCACATTCTTATTAATAAATACTGTGACCAATATTTCCAAACAAGAAGAGTTTTGAAAACATGTCCACATTATTTCCTATATAAACATGGGACATGTATCGTTAAGAGTTCGTGGTTTACGGCATTTGTGATAGATAGGGGTCTTCGGTACTGAAAATTTGGGTTCGGTACGGTTCGGTAAAAAAAATTGTACTTCGGTTCTCGGTACAAAATCGGTTCGGTACAGCTCGGCTGATTTTAACATGCTAAATTAGAGTAAACCATTAAGAAAAAAGTAACACATGAGTTCTAATGATTATACAGTAAACCAAATACTTGCCAACTAGCACAATTTTAATTTAAAATACAGAAAAAATGTACAGCTAATAATCTCATACAATGTTCCATTAACTTTCAAACTTGCCCTTTTAGTGTGGATTAAGCCAATTGATGCATACATTAAATAGACATTAGGCTCACACTGGAACACTTAAGTCCATAATTTAATTTTATTATACAGAAGAGTTATTGTGCTCTAGGGGCGTGGTGGCTCAGCGGTCTAGCTGTATGCCTCTCACCAAGGCGGTCCGGGTTCGATTCCCGGTCAATGCATGTGAGATTTTCGAAGTGAAATGCCATGTCCTGTGGTTCGGATTCCACGTAAAAAGGAGGTCCCGTGGCTCAAGATCTCGAGATTAACGGTCACTTTAAACTACAAGCTTCTTTTTTATTGTGCTCTAGTAGTAAAACTTCACTTATACGATATCCAGGGGACCAAAGGAAAAAAAAACCACGCATAAATGTGAAAAACGCGTAAATGAAAGTCGGTAAATAAAAACTGCAAAATGTATGGTGACAATATGGGTTATACAGGGACTTTGTTTTAAAAGCGACAGGGACCCTCACTCGCGCCGCGAGCCGGTTATCGCCAAGCACTTTGCCGTATGCGCTTCTTGACGCCACGGCTTTAACAGTCCATATTCTTTGGACTAAGGTATATTACAGCTGAAATAGAGTCAATCGGTGCTGAGGAACTTCAGAACGTAAATGACAACTTCATGAAGAGGTGCCAGCGATGTGTAGCAATGAATGGCGAACATTTTCAGCACCAGCTGTGAACTATAGGCTATAGTCTACTCAATGACTGTGCCGCGCGAGCTACGCATTACGGCGGCAAGTGCCTGGCGGGAGACAGGCTAGCACCGCGGGCGGCGGGCGAGCGAGGGTTCCCGTTAAGAAGTGAAAAACAAGAAATAATAATACGATTGTTTGACTATAATCGGCAATATTTAACAAAACAACTACAAGAGAAATGCACCCAGATATAACAAAACAAAGAAAATTGAGTCACTTTACGAAGTAGTTTGTTATTTTGGCTTGTTTATTGTTGGCCGCGGCCACGGCGTGAACAGTATTTTCAAACTGATATAATTCGGCCATTATTTCCTCAGAAACGTTATGGTGCGTCACAAAATGTTTGATAGTCCATAGAGCATTGACAGCATCATTAAAATCCATTGTATTATGCTGCGGCTCTTCATCGCCATTAATAAAATACCGTAGTGTAGGCCTAAATTAATGGATTTTCATTTGTCTGAAGACGCAAGATTATTATAACACAGAATCAATCGCGTATTTTTAATGGTTTGACGAGAAGTCCTAAAAAAAAACATGAATGAAAATTATAAAAGCGGAAATAATATTTTTTTAAATATATCGGCGATCGTAAAACACTTCCGCTCATCTTAACATAAGCTTCAGATGCTGTCTAACTGTGTTTTATGGCTGCTTCCTGTTATTTTGAAAGGCTAACACAATAATAGCGCTTGCTTATTACGCAAGCTGTTCTTCCTTGTTACGACACACTGGCAAGCGACTGTCGCCGTGACCACCGGTGTCGCTCAAGGCCATCGTAACATAATATAGCACGCGGTGCATCCTTCCGAAGGGAAGTACAGGCGTTAACAAAAGTTTGCATTCGAACATACGTACTTTCTCAGAACACGCAACGTATAAATGACGCTATATAGTGCAAGGGACTCAAAATATGATCGTATAAGCGTGAAAAACGAATAAATGTATAACGTATATCGGAGATAAATTAACATGGAAAGTATAGGCATTTTGCCGGGACCAGGAAAAATCGTATAGAAAACTTATAAATATGAACCGTATACAAGAAGTTTTACTGTATTTAACTAACTGTTGAAGTAAAACATTGTTGATAAAGGACAATACTTTGGATGTCTAAAAAAAGGTTTCCTTTAAATTACAGTATTTGTGTCTCTTGTACCGAACCGAACTTTTTACCGAGTTTTTTATCGTCTCGAACCGAGGTCGGTAATTTCCTTTGTACCGTACCGAAACCGAAAAATCGGTGCACCGTCGACCCCTAGTGATAGATGTCCTAAACTCATCATGGCATGTTCCTTCTGTTCTATGATCCTTGCGAATGGATTTTGTCAGTATTCTTTTAACGATAAAATGCAAATTGGAACTTGAAATTATAAGTTTTCTGCAAAATAAATGCAATATTCCGGATTCTCTACAAAATAAACAAATGTTTAGAAAAGTAAAAATGTTTGAAATATTTCTTCGTCTAATAAAATTAACTATGATCCAAGTGAACTGTGTTTGGGATTATCAATGGAAGGGATTGCTTTAGCAGCCAACAACCAAATCATAACATTTTTACTGAACTGAATACTGTAATTTTATTACAATTCTGGTGTGAATTTGCATATTTTGACTAATATGTTAGGTTCTTCTGTCCTAGTTTTCCAAAGATATAGTATTTTGTAAATAATAAGATGAGAAATTTATATTAAACTAGATTTTTGGCCCTAATTGCTATATATAATATTGCACAAAAACCTTATTCTGAATGAAATTTTCTCCAAAGGATAAATCTGAAAATCATAAACTGTACAAAATGCTAAGTTTGGAATTATAAATACAAGCTGGATACAACCTGTTGTATTTTTAAATGCTGAAAACCACAAACTCAAAGACTTGTATATGTTAGACGAACTGGTGAACAATCTGAAGTATCTAAAAGCAGGACAGATCAAGGGAGGTAAGTCTGTTAATGACCTATGAGACTGACAAGCTCATCATAAGCAGCATGATAGGATCAGGCACAGGCTAGAATGATAAAGCATAACTGTTGCAGCACATTTATGGATGCACATTCTCTCCGTATATTTATTCTTGATCACTGTTCATGACTTATCAGATTGATGACTAGATGCCTGGACATGTCACATCCCCTCTGGCCCGGACATTTTTCTGCTAAGAACATTCGAGTGCACTAGATTTTAGAAACGTAACCCAGATATTATCTTTGAAGTTGGTATGAGTATATAATATTACCCCTCGAGTGATGTATTTGGAAACATGACACAATGTGCAGTGGCAGCTTACAGAAAAATCAGATGCAGTATATTTGAGTCAAAGTGCGGTATGAACGATAGTTATATTACGACGCCTAGAGGCCTGAATATCGCTCTGACATTCAGTTTCCACTAATTCACTATAACTTATAAAATATTGCCTTATTATGCAAGCTCTTTATCGCTTCATTGACTGAACCCGCAGAAAGAAAGTCGATAATTTGAAACTAAACCGAAGATGAATGGAAAGTGGCACATATACATGTACAAATATTCTACTCAATGTGCTAGTCCGAAATAAATCAAACACATGGTCAAGAGATGCCGCAGAATTATCGACAATGATGTGAATAAAACCAGAGATTTCTCGGGACCAATGATTCGCTAGCGTACTGCAAGGCTTCTCGTAGCACGCCACCCATGTGTTAATAGAAACTTATTTTACTATGATATGTGTAAATCGCGTCTCTTTATTTACCCTTTTCTGGCATGAGATTATTGCCTATATTCTGCCTTTATATCACCATTTAGAATGTTTAATGTTACCCATTCAAAGCTCCACATTTAACGACAATATCAGTGGCTGACATTGTACACTGAACAATAGTACTCACCTGCTTCCCATTAATGTTCTGTTTAGGTGTCCTGAGCAGGTCATTAGCCACCTTCTCCGATTCAAAGCTGATGAAGCAAAAACCCTTCCTCTGATTCTTCACCTTGTCAAAAGGCATTTCCATATCAACGATCTGTTGAGAAAAACATAATCCAATCAGATTATATAATGAAAAGTTGTCTAAATGAACTTCTGCTCCCCTTCTTAGTTTTGACAAATGTATTGTTTCATTTGAGGAGCTTGTACATTGTGGTCACTAAACCCCATATACTTGGGAGAGAGTAAATTTTTGTCTGATAACCTATGTTATAGTGATGGCTGTATTACGATGTGTATATGTAATTCAGGTGAGGATTGGAAAGGAGGTGGCTATGGTCTTAGGTTATGAACGATCCCGGCCTTTGCCTGGAGCAGAAGAGGGGAATCCATGGAAAACCACTTACAAGATGAAGGCTGTGGCAGGAATCGAACACACCTCTTCTCGGTTTGCCCGAGTACCCTGTTTTCTAGATGCAAATATTTGCTTGGATAAAAAGAGTGAAGAGATGAGCCATAAGCATTTTCAGCGATGTCAACGAGAAATATATACACTCACACTCAAGTCCCGATTGTCCGAAATTGATGGGACCAAGAGCCATAACTAAGGCCCGGATAGTTAAGTGTTTAATTTTTTTTAACTAAATATTTTCTATTTATTAACATTTTTTAAAGTTTTTATAAATAAATACATATTCCAGGGTGTTGATTCATGAGCACATAATTATTTCCTATATTTGGTGGTATATTGTACTTCTTAGATGACTGCTGGCCACATTTTCGACCCTTGGCAATTCCAGTAATTGGCTTCTCTATTTCGACATTGCACCCTCGTCTCTGTATTGTAGTACTATTTCAAGACAGGAATTCCCCAGTCATAAAGCACTGCGGGGGGGGCTGGAGTCAACAGTCTCATTATACCTCCACTAGCCCTTACTTTGACAGGAATTTTACTTGAAATTACAGTGGTCTGCAGAACTTTTGTGTATTGACCCAGTGGAGTTCTCGTTTCAATGAATATGATGCGTCCCAAAAGTCCAAAGAGTGTTTCTTTAAATCAGTTAGAGCAGGAATTCGGAGACTTTTTGAAAACTGACGGAACTGTATTATTTTTGCAACATTTGTGAGGAACCTGTAGCGGCAGACATGCGTTCGCAAGTTACACAACATATTGAGACAGCAAATCATGTGAAATATGCAGCATTAAAGAAACCGACGCAACGTTTACTTCTCGAAATGCAAGATGTGAGACTGGTCCAGCAAACTGTCCGTTCTAGCAACATATTTGCCATCCATTTCTTGCGGCTGATATACAAAGGTGGATGAAATAAAAACGGGATTTGAATGTAACACTGCTGTTAGTAACAAATCTGAGGCGGGTCTTTGCCAGGATATTGGTTGGGATGTCTGAAGAAGGGGTTTGGGCACACATGCACGGCGGGGAGCTGGGCTGCTTCAGTAAGCTATGACTGAGCAACAGGTGCAAACGTCAGTTGCGCAACGCCATCAGATCTCTCGTAAAAGTGGGCACCAAACCGTCGGAAATTTTGAGACAGCTCCGCGCACATATTGGGCATGACGACTGGAAATATACAGTGTCATTACTCCGCTCCTTAAGCATTGTAGTTCACAGTCCAGCCAGTGTGTGGCGCGGAAATCGCACCGAACCATAAGAACGTGTGACAAGTAGCCAACGAGGTTAGTATTGTAATATCCTGTGCGCGAGAAGTCATATTATGCGAGGAAATTTCTTTCTTTGTAATAGTTTACGAATGTCTGTGCAGTGCTTTGTGTGTGCAAACAACTAAATTTTCTGCTGTTTCGATAAATTGTCGTACTGTTTCGTTCCTGGATGTAAATCAGGTTACGGAAGAAAATCTGATGGTAGACATTTTCCACACTGCCAAAAGAAACAAATCTGTTTGGCGAAATGGGCGAGAGTTATTCTGCAGAAAGATAAGCAATTGTCGATCAAAAGTAGAATCTGTGACGTGCGTTTCTCGGAAGATTTACTTCTTATAAAGGCGGACTGTTTCGTAGTGAACTGTGGGAACGTGGAACTTTCTCGCGTGAGGAAGAAATTAAAACCAGGATCAGTACCCCACAGTGTTCAAAATTTACCAAAATATCTATCCACTGAGGTAAAATCACGAAAGGTGCCCAGTAGGATACGGAATTAAGGCAGCCTTTCATGGTTACTTGTTCTACTTCGTGCCATCCTTACCTAAAACGAAAAAATATATAATCCATCTTAATAATAATAGGCCTAAAATAATAATAGTTGTTGATTCTAGGGACTTTGCGACATTGTGGGCACGTAGCCCCGTGTGCTTGGGTGTGTGTAGAATTTGTCTGATAACCTGTGTCAATGTGATGTCTGTAGTAATGTGTATTTTTGGAATTGAGGTAGGATTTGGATAGGAAGCGGCCGTGGCCTTCAGTTAAGTACCATCCCGGTATTTGCCCGGAGTACAAGTGGGAAACCACGGAAAACCCCTTCCAGGATAGCTGAGGTAGGAATCGCACGCGCCTCTTATCAATTTTGCGTTACGAGGCTGAGTGAACACCGTTCCTGCCCTCAGACCAGAATTAAATTTCTCGGCAGAGCTGCGAATCGAACCTGGGCCTCCGCGGTGATAGCCAAGAATGAGACGGACATATAATAATGATAATGGCCAACCTGCCAATAAAATAAATGGCCATCCAATTCTTCACTTCTGTTACCGTCCTCCTAATCAATATCATGGTCAGTACCTGAGTCTTCGGATCTTGTTTCAACTTTGTCTTCAGTATCGGAGTCACAATTCATATGGAATTACTAAATCATGAACTAGCGATTCGTTATCTTTCAGCAGAGTGCGACACACTTCACTTACATCCTTAGGTTTTTGTAAGGCATAATCTCCTGACTGATATTCAATAAGGCAATGCACAAAGCCAAATAATCAGTAAAACAGCACACCTGCAACTCCCTGACAGAACGTTACATCATTGAGCATGCTGGTACTATAAATCCCACGCTGACAAAATGTTACACGTGTAGAGTTATTTTTAGACTCGTCATTTCACAACTCCAGGATTATTTATTTTTTTATTTATTTATTTATCGTATGGCTTTTAGTGCAGGGAGTGTCCGAGGACATGTTCGGCTCGCCTGAGTCTGTAGCTGCTTCCAGCGGATACCCTAAAGGGTGAGCTACATGTTTTGTTCAATTTCAAGTAGTTCCAACTTCGCCACCAGATATCAATGATACCTAGTGGTGAACGTTGGAACTTTGATAGAGCGTTCTGACGAAATCTAACCTAACAAATTTTGCTTTACACAAGTTTAGTCTGTGAAAGGATCTTTTACATGCCATAAATCTATGACATGGGACCGCCGGCTTTACTTCCCCTCCGAAGGAAGGCATACTGAAGGATTTTTAACGCTCTTAAAAAATCCGACGACTTCGGCCGGTTTTGAACCCGCTATCTTGGGCACAGCAGTTCAGCATGCTACCGACTACGCCACCGAAGCCGCAACTCCAGGAAAATACTAAGGTATGGTGTAAGATGTCCCGAGACGATAAGATCATAACTTGAACTCTTGGCTTGATATTAAAACTAAAACGAACCATAAACTGTCAGACCAATGCGCGACTAACGGAGGGTTTTAAAAGATAATTCTACATGGGGACTGAGAACAGTAATAATAACTTTTTGACAGTATTATTCATAAGTCTAAACAAACCATTTGTTGTAATCAGCGAAATCACAGCCTCCATAAAGAGGTTTAAATAGTCCAGCGCGTATCCCATCTTTGAACAGCTGACTGTATAGCGTTGGGGATCTGTCCCCTAGCACTAGCCGAAGCAGGGTGCGCTTGAACTCTGTCAGTGAAAACACTATGTATTCTATTCGTTATGGTTTGGGGAAGTAACACTGTCACAGACTCGAGTGTATAAGTGGGCAAAAAACTTTGTGGCAGGAAGAGAAGCTGTTGAAAATGAACCTCATGAAAGGAGGCCGCAGACAAATATCACTGCAGACAGCATTGTTGCCATTCGTGACATTATTGAAGAAGATCGGCGCATAAAAATTTCTGAAATTGTTTTAGACATAGGAATAACCGTATCAGAACAAGCGACGCAAGCAACCAATCTGAAACGACAAATCAAGGCCGCATACAGCCGCTGCAACGCAGGATAAACTGGAAGAAATTGATTGGATACCTCTGGAACATCCTCCATACAGTCCAGATCTATCACCCTGAGACTACCATTTGTTTGGACCGCTCAAACAGGACCTACGAGGACAGGTTTGGTGAAGAAGCAAATGTAGAATAGTTTGAGCGCAACTGGCTCCGCACACGTCCCTTTTCTATCAGGACGGCATAAAAGAAAATAGCCAATCCGATGGAGAAAACGTGTATCGAAGGTAGGACACTATGTAGAAAAGTGAACCTGCCAAAGTAGCCTACATTTTTATTTCTATTAGACAAGAGATACAAAAAAAACTTTTAAAGAAGAGGTTGCATTAGAAGCACGGGCAAAGGGACATAGAACAGCCAAATGGAGGCTAATGCTCCATATGGAAGAAGAGGAGTCTCATTGTAATGGGATGTTCTAACACCGAAAAAATCTTTGATTCAAATTTCTAGCTAAAATGGTTATTTATATTTCTTTTTCGGAACTGTTCAACATTCAAAGCTGAAAATTCTATATGTAATTCCTCCTGATATGTTATATTTTAACACTTCCATTCTTTATAATTTAATTTTGCCAGATTGAAATATTCATTAAAGTGTTAAAATTATGTAATTTTAAAAAGCTTCATGAAAATCCAAAACTACATTCATTTTCAAAAAAAGCTTGTGATAAAGGAAGGGGAGGGTATTGAAAAACTTAGTTCCTGTTAATACTGTAGCTTCTGAGTAAAAGGTAAATAAAAAGTTAGAAATTGGGCAATGTAAAACAATCTGGAGTCCCTTAAATGAAGGTTTTGAAACGGTAAAATAAAATACTTTATGATTATTTTCATTATGTACAGACTCTCAAAATAAGTATTTTTCTTTTCAGTTAATCAGGTTTCGGATAATCGGGTATATAAAAAAAATACATTTGGTTCATTACACATACTTCATTAGCATTTTGAAGACGAGACCAATGAATGAGCACCAAACAAGGCAATTAAGCAAACAATCGTCACCTGAACATCCTCATATAAACCTTCTGGACAATCTTAATTAAATTATTTCCACTTGGCATCATCCTATACAGAATTTCCATAGTAATTTTGAAATTCCCATACATTTACATAAACAATGATATTTCAAAAGATTTCTACAGTACTGAACATTCTGAAAGGTCATATACCTTCTTCCAGTATTATAATTGAACATCACTAAACTTACACTGCCAAACTTTCCAAAGAAAGACTTGATGTCGTCATTGGAGATATCAGGAGTAAGGCCACCCACAAAGATCTTGCCGATCCTCTGCTTGACCTTCTTGGGATCCACCTTCTTGTTGTTGATGGTATGATTGTTGTTTGCTAAGACCTGCAAAATATCAAAGACACTGTTTTAAGATGGGTCCAACAGCCAACTGGGCTACTGGGAAGGAATCCAATGATTTGAAGATCGAATCTGAAAAATGAGATCCCTGCCAACCTTACAAAACCAAAAATCTGGAGATTTTGATTTGAAAATCAGGAAAATTTAGGAAATGCAAATAGTGCATATTAGCTCAATTAATTGGCAAACTATGCTTCAAAATGAATGACGTAAATAATCATTCGGCATTTAGGCCGATTATTCCATTACTTTCACACCATTTTTTCCCCTTTTTCCCTATATTTTATATTTACTTGATTCTTCTTTGTTCCCACATGTTTCGAAATATCACTTTTTTCACCATGTGATATAAAAAACATTACATCGACAAACAATACAGAATGGAAAATAATTGTCCTTTGCTGGATTCAATCATGTACGGAAATTATTCCGAAATCTGTTTTAAATAAAAAGACAAGTATTGTATATTTTTGCAGAGTGAAGAGTCAAACACCGAGGAAGAATTCTAGAATATGTTCCAGCAAAGTCGAGAAACAATCGCATACACTGAAACAAACCCCATTTACGAATTCAGGTACCAAATAACATGCATTGCCTGCCCACTATAAACACTTCCAAAAATACCGGAAAATAATTTCGCCAATAAGGTAAAAAAAATAGAGAGGATAACTTGAGTAATTGTGAGGCGGGAAAAACTATGGAAAATTGGGAGGATCCCGCCTCCCTAATCGGGAAAGTTGGCAGGTATGCAATGACAGATGAGTCATATCGCCATGTCCTGCCCCGTGACCAGGTGGTTAGTGTGCTAGGCTTGACCACATACAGTCCAGTCATGGTTTGCTTCCCAGCTGGACCATGGGATTCATAATCTCAAATGGCTAATTCTCTGGCTTTAGAACTGGGTGTTCGTGATGTCTTCATACATTTCATTTTCATTTCAATGTACAGGTCCCACACAGACATCAACTCGCAAGACCCGAACAAGGCATCTCCAGAGGCCACACGCCTTAATTAATAATAATAAAGTAGAGTCCCACTATTCCAAAAATCTGCACATTCCGAACAGAGTTTAGAAAAGTAAGATTGTTCTTTTTTACTTAAAAACAGGAGAAATCACGAAGCTTATTAGTTTTTTTTGTGTTAAAACGTACATGAATTGTTATACTGTACAAGGAAACTAAATAAATGCTACTAGAGAACACAGTTCAACAAATTTACAATAAGCGCACAGTTCATCAAACTTCACTAGAGTCAACACTAACCTGATAGATAGGACTAGACAGATTGCACGGCAGTGAGTCTTGTGTATGGCGGGACAAGAGGGATAGGTAGGATGGGGGGGATGACGAGTCTATTTTTACAACACAGTAATTGTCTGCGCTATGAGTAGTCGACGGTCACTGTCTTTCCCTTACAACTTTCACTGAACCTGTTCATGGGCTGACTGTGTAGAGCTGACACTATCAGATATCCCCACACTTAATTGATGCCTTCAGTTAATACGTTGATATTAATGAAATCCGCCTATTCCGAAATTTCCGCTCAGCCTAACTGGGTTCGGTCTCAATTAGTTCGGAATAGCAGGACTCTACTGTAATACCAGCCTAATGACCAAAACATCAGTACACATCTTCACCATTCAGATTATTAGAACATTTAACACCAAATAATGCAAGATTAGAAATAAGTGTCATAATGAAACTTGAGTCAGATTTCTAAAATCCAACACCATACCTTAAGTCAGGCTCAGACTATGGCAAGTCGATAGCTCTGATGTCGTCATCTTAGACAATAGAAATCTGAACATTATCCAACAAGTTGCACCCAGCGCTTCATTCAAGATTTGGAATAAAGTCTTGGGTGAGACAAAGTCGCAGTGATGTAAGCGGCTAAATGTACATTTTCATATTTTGACTCTTTTTCATCCAAGTATAAAGAATCATCTTCCATCATTTGATTTATACATTTTCTTTCATAGAGATGACACAAACGGGGAAAAAGTACTCTGCCCATTTGCTCACCATTTGATAACCTCAAGGATCCAAACCGACATGAACACATGTGTATCTTCCATAGTTTCACCTGTATAACATTTTAAGCCTATTTCATCATTAACAATGCAAATACATTTTTAACTACAAAAAAAACATGTACTACACGTGTTTAGTTAAACAGACTTGAATGAAATGGAATGAATGAAGCCCCCATCTAGAGGCGAGGATATGAACTGTGCCGGCTGCTGAAGCCTGTCGCACTCCTCTGGGAAAATGATTAAATAATGACATATGAAATGGAATGACATTTTTAATACTAAAGACAGACTCATTGTTTGTTTTTGTTTTTTTAATTTAAGTTATGATTTAAGATGGCATTCTTGCATACAAACAAAATAATGTTCATGCAATTTTGTTTAATAAGATGGTAGCTGAAGAATAACACTAAGTGATCAAAACATGTATAAAGATTGTATTTTGCCAACAACAAATTAGGATTAATCAGGCAGAATCTTTTGAGAGGAAGAGAAACTCTTGAAAAATATATTATATGTCAATATGGATCTACCAAAAATTATGGTTAAATTCTTGTCGTTATACCTTATGGCTATAGTGCGGTATTAGTTTTAATTCGGCATATATTATAGATTATTCGAAGAAGAGTCCATTGCAGGTTCCATGTTGACGTTTTGTAATTAAGTATAACAAATTTAAAGTTTCCGCCTAATCAACACTCATTTATTATTTTAGTTAGCTTATGGGTACACGTTTCGGAATTAGTACAATTCCTTCTTCAGCCCTTCATAATTCATATTCGGAAACATCATAGACTAAAAAGACCACGTCCATGTGAGAAACATAACACACTGATATTAAAATACCATAAAAAAACGAATTAAACACTTTAAAACATGACAACCTTATGGACATTACAAACAATAAAGCAATAAAAACATTCCTGCTGTTAACAGTCAACTTGACTAATAATCACTATTATGCACATTCTTGAAAGGTATGCGACGGTCAAATTGTGCAGTCGTTAATCTCTTTTTGTGAATAAAAACAAAGAGCACATTGCATTAGTGTCCAGGACCCAAATAACTTGCTGTACAGATAAATGTTGACATAAGTGGAACCTTTGTTCGGCACTTTATTGAAAGTGCGCTGACATTTGCTTGATAGATACAAAACGGAGAAAACCTTCCGATTATTAAACTTGTATTTTGCACATTAACTGGGTTTTCATTTCAGGTCCGTGGAGCTTTCAGCTCAAGATAAACACACCAACGTTTGTATTCAGTGGGAACGAAAAGACACGTGCGATAAACACTGCAGAGATTCAGCAACGCATAAAAAGAGGAAGAAAGAAGGAAATTAACATAGTTCTAAGAGGCAAATAACGTTCGGCGATACTCGACACATTGCAAAGGAGTTGAAAAACCCTCTTATTACATAATTTGTTAGATTTACCCCAATCTATAAGGAAGATTTCAGAAGAAACATAGATCATTATGACAATTTATTTCGCGAAATACTCACCGAAATAGAGTCAGTTTTAACACCGAAATAAACGATTTTATTTCACCAAAAAATAAGGCCCTTACTGATACTGATCTTCATGAGATACAGATTTCCAATGTTTTTGTTTTCAAAAGGGACACTTCAAAGAGAGTTCGCTTTGCTTTTGTACCGTTCCATTGTATCTAACCACGGTTGTTATCGTTTTCAGAAGGACTGATCTTTAGTTTGTTAAGTTACCGTATTTCCTCGCATAATCGTCGCACTTTTTTTTGCCAAAAATTCGTGGAAAAAAGCAGGGTGCGACGATTATGCGAAGAATATTTAAGTTCAAAAAACATACTGTATCATTATTTGCTGCACGGGCCAGTCATTCGCGTATCGTGAGTCTTAGCCTGCCGTTTTCAGAAGGACTGATCTTTAGTTTGTTAAGTTACCGTATTTCCTCGCATAATCGTCGCACTTTTTTTGCCAAAAATTCGTGGAAAAAAGCAGGGTGCGACGATTATGCGAAGAATATTTAAGTTCAAAAAACATACTGTATCATTATTTGCTGCACGGGCCAGTCATTCGCGTATCGTGAGTCTTAGCCTGCAGTCAGAGACAGGCTTCTTTCTTCTAACAAGGTCACGACAGGTTAACGCTCGCGGAATGTGCTGGTTCATAGCCCGCAGACATAAAGACGAGATTACTTTCTCCTGACAAGATCACGCTAGATTAGGCCTATAAGCTCGCGGAATGTGCGCTGGCCGTGCGTGTCGCGGTTCATAGCCGGCAGGCATAAAGACGACGCGGTATTACTTTCTCCTGACAGGATCACACCAGATTAGGCCTATAAGCTCACGGAATGTGCGCTGGCCGTTCGTGTCACAGTTCATAGCCCGCAGGCATAAAGACGAGAGTACTTTCTGCTGACAAGATCACGCCAGATTAGGCATATAAACTCGCGGAATGTGCGCTGGCCGTTCGCGTCACAGTTCATAGCCCGCAGGCATAAAGACGAGAGTACTTTCTCCTGACAAGATCACGCCAGATTAGGCCTATAAGCTCGCGGAATGTGCGCTGACCATTCGCGTCGCGCTTCATAGCCCGCAGGCATAAATACGATATTAATTTCTCCTAACAAGATCACGCCAGATTAGGCCTATACGCTCGCGGGATGTGCGCTGTCCGCTCGCGTCACAGTTCATAGACCGCAGGCCTAAAAATGAGATTACTTTTTTGCTGACATGATCACGCCAGATTAGTTCTATAGTTCGCGGAATGTGCGCTGGCCGTTCGCTTCATAGTTCATAGCCCGCAGGCATAAAGACGAAATTACTTTCTGCCGACAAGATCACGCCAGATTAGGCCTATAAGATCGCGGAATGTGCGCTGGCCGTTCGCGCCGCGGTTCTTAGCCGGCAGGCATAAAGACAAGATTACTTTCTCCTGACAAGATCACGCCAAATTATAAGCTCGCGGAATGTGCTAAGTGACGAAGCTTGCCGCTCGCGTAACAGTTCATTGCCCGCAAGCATAAAGACGAGATATTTTTCGTCTGACAAAGTCTCGCCAGGTTATAAAGTCGCGGCAGAATGTGCAACTGACTGGCGCACAAATACGAACATGCTATGCGACGATTATGCGATAAAATTTTATAAACCTATTTTAGTGTTTGAAAAGTGGGGTGCGACGATTATGCGAGGAAATACGGTATTGTATAAACCTCAATGGGTTTACTATATGAAGTCATTGTAGTAGAATATATACTGTATATACCAAACTAATGTTGAGCAGTGTAAAATAAAACCTATTTAGGGATCTAAAGGCAGGGATTGATAAAGATAATAGACTTCTTAATACAATCGTTATCAGGAAGCCCACCGCCTCAATGAAAAATATATATTAAAATAATTGGGAACAAATTTTACCTTTAACAAAAACTGAAATATCTTGACTTTTTTTTTTTTTATTGTAGAAATTCATAATGGTCTATATTGACCATTAGATGATGATAACTGTTGTTTTAAGAGGCCTAAAATTTAGGTTATCGGCCCCTAATGGTTTAGGTGATAGTGAAAGATGAGATGACAATGAAAGACTTCAACTAATACTAACTATAATCTTACATACTAGAAGAAGAAATGGTAAACAAATCAAGGATAAGGCAAATAAAGGACAGGAAGAAAAGAAATGCCCTCAACCCTCGAAGAATGAGGACTGAGGGACTAGGAATGAAGGAGAGCCATGAAGGGCAGATAGCATACCTGCCAACCTCTCAAACTGAAAAATCGGGAGATTTTGAAGATGATCAATGTCTAATCATATTTCTTCGCCATATTACCGAGGAACAGACAAAATCACTCAAATCGAAAAATCACAATAGCCTACCGGCATATTAATGCCAAAAACATGTTAAGTTATAGCTTACACAAATAATTTCACGTGTTAAACAGATACAATATATCGCAACCGACTACTACCTCTCACCCTCAGGCTATTATGAAACCGGGGGCGTGGTGGCGCAGCGGTCAAGCTGTTGGCCTCTCACCAAGGTGGACCGGGTTCGATTCCCGGTCAATGCATGTGAGATTTTCGATGTGAAATGCCATGTCCTGTGGTTCGGATTCCACGTTAAAAGGAGGTCCTGTGGCTCATGATCTCAAGATTAACGGTCACGTTAAACTACAAGCTTCCTTCCTTCTTATTATGAAACCTTCCAGGAACATGCGTTGAATTAACCGTAGTCTATTTCAAAAAAAGAGAAACGTATTCAAATCCAACTGTAAGCGGTACGAGTAGTTATGGAGAATTATCTATAAGTTATCGATACATGACTGGAGTTTGTCATCTCGCACTTTTAGTCCGAAATTACGCACAGGATTTTTGAAAAAATCGGGAGATTTAATATGTTAAGCGGGAGGGCGGGAGAAGTGGTGTAAAATCGGGTGTCTCCCGCCTAAATCGTGAGAGTTGGCAGGTATGGCAGATAGGAAAGGGAAAGAGAAGAGGGCCCACCACAAGGTCAGAGGAAAAAAGGGGGTAAAACAGACCCAGCTCAGGAATCCCTTGGGGTTGCCAACTACCAAACTCACCAGATGTGAGCCCCTGAAGGTATAGCAATATCCATGGTGCACCAGAAGTAATGGGGGCTACATACACCCTGCCACCTTGAGGGCCTTGAGCAGAAGGCAAGAGATAACATGAAAAGGTAAGAAGGCTGACCCCTCGCAGAAGGAGGGTATCAGAAAAGATGAGACAAGGGCCAATTAAGGCGGGAAAGTGAAAGACTCTAGGCCTCTGATACCCTAATGCAGTCGGGGTCGGAAGAGAACAAGAGTTGACCAAGAGAGGTCGACAGGAAAGAAGACAGAGGAGCCCGGCACAAGAAAGTGGAAGCAATGCCGGACTCAGCTGGGGTCCCGTGGTCGCCAACCCACGCCCCATCAGATGTGAGCCCCTGGGGGACCATTAGAAAAATGGTGCTTTTAACCATAAATGGTCCGCTTAGTCAATACCTTACTTATATTTTATTTTAGTTCAGACAGAGGTGGCAGGATACTGCAGACAAGCGAAATGCTGTCACAATATTAGTTTAACCTTCCGAGTTCTAGTGAAGAAATGGTTTGTCACAAATTCTACAAGGTGGTGCTATCGACGAGAAGGTTCGTTGCTATGCGCACGCATTTTTAGTTTCTTACATTCCAGCTCTCGAGGCGATTATTAGAAAGTAGACTTACTTGCTCGTACGTTATAATCCATAGAACCATTTACAGTACAGTACTTTGCTCTTTTTAATATCTATGGTGTCCCTTAAGTCCAACCCCTCGTCCACGTCGTGGCAGACGAGCAACGGCACAAAGTAGGGGATCGCCTGTAGGGACGAAGTACAGTGGGGACTTCGTGTGCCCCGGGACCGTTACGGTAGCTGTGAAGGTCCTACAGGAAACTTGAAAAGTGACGGCTAACGGGGCTCTGGTGAAGCTACGATAGGCCCAGCAAGCCAGTAGTGGATGAAACTAAATGCTTTCAAAAATGGAACGAGCCTCGGACATGATGGATATAATATACGACGACACGGCTGTACATACGGACTAAGATTTGGAACTTTAAACATAAGAACACTGACGGGGAAGGTGGAGGAGATAGTGGATATGATGGAAGTTGGATTTATTGGGATTGGCAGAAACAACGTGGAAAGGGGAAGGAAGGAGAGAACTGAGAAAAGGCTATAGACTGTACTGGAGTGGGAATGAAGAGGGAAAGAGGAATGGAGTGGAAGTAGTAGTACGAGATGGTTTAAAAGAAGAAGTGAGGAGAATAAGTGATAGGATGATGAAAGTGAAAGTAGCACTGAGGGGAGAGAACGTAGAAATACTGCAAGTGTATGCTCCACAAGTAGGTTGTGCCTCTGAAGAGAAGGAGGAGTTAGAAGAGGAATTGCAGAAGCAGCTGGTAGGAAGAAATATGATTGTTACGGGGGTTCTGAATGCCCATGTAGGAAAAGAAAGACAAGGTTATGAGAGTGTTCTAGGACCAGAGGGTTGGGGCGGAAGAAATGAGGAAGGAAAGAGACAGTTGGAATTCTGCCAAAGGAACAGCTTGCTAGTTGGGAACTCGTGGTTTAAGAAAAGAGAGAGCCACACAATCACATGGTACAGTGATGACTTGACCAGGAAGTCGGTGGTCGACTATATACTGTATGAGAAAGAACTAAATAAGAACATCACGGACATCAAGGTTATACCATCGGAGAACCTAGATAGCAACCATCGATTGCTGGTAATGAACCTGAGAGGTAGTAAGGAGAAGAAATGGACTGAAAACCAGGAAAGACGAATAAGGATATGGAAACAAAGAAGGGGATAGAAGGGTCGAGTACCTCAAAATGGTAAAGGAAGGAATTCCAACAGATGAAGAAAGAAGGGTAGAAGAGGAATGGGCTAGATTTAAGAATACACTATACCAGGCCCAAAACAACTGTGAACATGAGGAGCCAGATTCACGCGCTACCCGCGCCAGCCAATTGCATAGCGCGGCGTTGCCTAGTTTACTACGCAATCTGGGCTCGCTGTGCCGTACGAAATCCCTATTTCTCTCCGCGCACGAAAATCATTAATTATCCAATTATTTAGATGAACCTATGTTACAGAGCTAAACATTCTGAAACAAACTGTGCAAACCCCATGACGATACGATCAGCCGTTCGGGAGATATCATCTGCTCTTGAACTGAAGGGATAATTAGAGCGAAGAATGGTTAGGTGTTGAAATATTTAGTTTCGCTGGGGAAGAAAACTAAGAGTGACAGCATTGCTGTATTAATTCAGTAGTGGAGCTTATAGAAGTCAGTGCTGTGAGCTGAAGTTTTGAACTCATAACAATGTTCCGTATCAAGCCGAGTGGCAGTCGAACAGGGAGGCAAGAAAAATAATTTTTAGGGTATACGGCCTTTAAAGAATCTTTCGAATACAGAAGTACATGAAATCACAAAATCTGATAACCTGTGTTGTTGTGTTGTCAGCAATTATGTTTTCTTTTTTTAAATTGAGTCTAATAAAACTTACCTCTTCACAGTCTTACCTCACGAGGCCTAGAGTACCTGGTTCTAACCCTGAGACCAGAACTAAATGTCTTGATTGAGCCGTGAATCGAATCTGGACTTCATGGGTGACAGCAAGAGTAGTTGTTGTTGTTGTTTGTTGTAGGGGCTTTGTGACATCGTGGTCATGTAGCCCCGTGTATTTGGGTGTGTGTGGAATTTATCTGATAACCTGTGACACTGTGATGTCTCTAATAGTGTGTATATTTGTAATTGAGGAAGGATTTGCGTAGGAAGCGGCCGTGGCCTTACGTTAAGTACCATCCCGGCATTTGCCTGGAGTAGAAGTGCGAATCCACAGAAGAACCACTTCCATTATGGCTGAGGTAGGAATCCAACCCACATATTCCCAGGTTTGCATCATGAGGCTGAGTGTACCCTGTTCCAGCCCTCAGACCAGAATTACATTTGTTGGGAATCGTACCCGGGACTCCGCGGTGACAACCAAGAATGGACAGCAATGTGCTAGCCAGTACACCACAAGGTGGTCTCCAATAAACAAAAACTTATCCCAACAAATTGTTTTCTCAGTTTCTATTACCTTATAAAGGGCTAACAACCAATGTTACTCAGAATGGCTTGGGGAGTAGATTACGCCATGTGATTTAATAATGTTGCAATTGTTGTTTCATTTGAGGGGCTTGGACATATTGGTACTTTAGCCCCGTGTACTTGTCTGAAAATCTGGGTTACTGTGGTGTCTGTATTAGAGTGTGTGGATTATTATTATTATTATTCTGGTGAGGATTGGGAAGGAGGCGGCCGTGGCCTTAAGTTAGGAACCATCCCGGCATTTGCCTGGAGTAGAAATGAGAAACCACATTCAGGATGACTGAGGTAGGAATCTAACCCACATCTTCCCAGCTTTGCCTCACGAGATTGAGCGAACCCTGTTCCAGCCCTCAAGACTAAAATTAAATAGCTTGGTAGAGCTGGGAATCGAAGCAGGACCTCTTGGGCGACAGCCAAGAATGCTGGCCGCTATACCAGTAGGTGCTCACTTGAAAGAATAACGTTTGTGTGACATCTTATATATGTCTCATATCACATTGTGTGCAACGTTGTGAGGATAGATATTCGTAGGATTAGGTCCCCCAGCTAGCTCGTACATGCACTTACATTCGGAGCGCCATGTGTTCAGGGGGAAGGTCGTGTGTATACTGCGAGCGTAGAGCTGTGTCAACTCCGCAAGTCGCACTGTGGCAACAGTGCTCCGCTGATCGCACGCCAATGGGCCAGCCCATGTTCACAGTTGTTTTGGGTCTGGTATAGTAGGTGCAGCAGAAGCAGTATGTGGGAGGACAAGTAGTAAGAAGAGGTGGAAGGAAACACCATGGTGGAATGAGAAGACAAAAGGTATAGTAAGGGAAAAGAATAGAGCCTTTAGGAGGTGGTATCAAAATAGGACGGTAGAGACAAGGGAAGAGTACCAGGAAAGAAAGAAGGAGGCGAAGAGAGTAGTGGCTGAGGAGAGAAGAAAGTGGATGGAAGAGTGGACAAAGATGATGAAGGAGGATAGCGAAGGTACAAAAAAGGTCCTGTATGGGATGGTAAAAAATAAGAGGCGGAAGGATCCTACGGATTATGTTAGAATGGTGAACAAAAGGGGACAAGAGATAGAAAATAGGAAATAACTGAAGAAAATGTGGAAAGAATAATTTGAAGAACTTCGGAACCCAAATGGAAAAGATGGTGAGGAGGAAGAAATCGGGGAAGAGGAAGATGAACTGCAAACAGAAAAGGACTTAACATGGAAAGAAGTGGAAGATGCAGTGAAAAAGATGAAAGGAGGGAAGGCACCAGGTGTGGATGAGTTGAGTGTGGAGATGGCGAGAGCAGCAGGAGAGGTGGGGATACAATGGTTGTACCAAGTGGGGAGGACAGCATGGAAGGAAAGGAAGACCCCAGAGGACAGGAAAAAAGGAATAATTGTCCCGATCTTCAAGAAAGGTATTAGAACAGATTGCAGAAACTATCGGGGAATAACACTGATGAGTCATTGTGCAAAGATCTTCGAGAAAGTTTTGGAAAGGAGAATTAGGACAAGGATAGAAGGAGGGATGAGGGAAGAACAACATGGCTTCAGAGCAGGAAGGTCCACAGTGGATTTGATTTTTGCTGTAAGGCACTTACAAGAACAGCACTATGAGTATGGAACAGATCTACTGATGGCCTTCCTGGACATTGAGAAAGCATATGACAGTGTATGCAGAAACAAAGTATGGAAGTCCCTGGAGGATAGAGGAGTAGAGAAATGGACTATAAAGAGGATAAAGGAGATGTACAAGGGAAGCGTGAGCTGCGTGAAAGTGGGAGGAGAGAGATCGGACTGGTTGGAACAGAGAAACAGCCTGAAACAAGGAAGTGCACTGTCACCGTTACTTTTCATTGTGGTGATGGATGACATAATGTCCAGAGTGGCACAAGTAATTGGGGAAGGAAAGATGAAAGCAATGGTGTTTGCAGATGATTTGATGATTTGGGGAAACAAGGAGGAGGAGGAGGTACAGGAACAGTTGGACGTGTGGGAAGGAATAATACAAGGATATGGGATGAAATTTAGCATAAATAAGAGTGAGATGGTGATCACAACAAGGAAGAAGGAAAGAAACACAACGGGAATAACAATTGGTGGGGAACAGCTGAAGAAAGTGGAGAGTTTCAAGTATCTGGGAAGCCTGATACAAGATAATGGAAGAAACGATAGAGAAATATATGAGCGGGGGAGGCAGGCAGAAGCATTTCGGAGGAGTGTGAGAAGCATGTTATGGAGCAAGGATGTCCCTCAGAACAGCAAAAAGATCATTTATCGGATGTACTATGTCCCTATCCTGACTTATACCTCGGAGACCTGGGTTATGAAAGGAAGTGAGAAGAGCAAAATATGGGCCAGTGAGATGAGGTTCTTGAGAAGCAGTATTGGAGCTACAAAGATGGACAGAATAAGAAATGAGAGGACCAGAGAATTAATGAAGGAGGAACCATTACAGGATGGTATAGAGAAATCTAGACTTAGAGGGTATGGACATGTAAAACGAATGGAGGAGAAGAGGATACCCAGAAGGGTACACGAGACGATGTGGGAAGGAATGAAACCGAGGGGAAGACCGAGAGACAGGTGGCTGAAAGGGGTGGAAGAAAGAGTGAAGAAGATGATGATAATTGTTGTTTTAAGGGGCCTAACATCATGGTTATCGGCCCCCTCGTGAAGAAGAGAGGAGAAGACTGGAAGGTGGTGGGAAGACAGAAGACGTTGGAGAGGCTTGTGTTCCAAACAGACCCGGCCAGTGGCTGGAAACTGTGCAAGATGATGATGATGAATATCTATGATGCTGTGAATTACACAATTATTTTGATCAAAGAGACGGTAAGTTAGTTATTGTTGTATTAAGGGGCTGAACTACCAGTTAAACTGCCCCTCTTAACACAGATTAAAATATAAGAATTTGGAATATATATTTAAAGGAGGAATATACAAATTTGGAATTTACATTTTAACTAGCTTCGCCCGGAAACTGAAGCATCATTTATATAATTTATAGAGGAATCATATTTCATAGCAGAATTCTCTCAAACCATGAACATTTCTTCCCTGTGTCATAGGAACTTTGTGAATTCTTTCTCTCTCTCATGACAATCGAGAAATTATTTGTTGCTCAGGTTCATTGTTATGTGATATGAGTTTTTTTTTTCTTTTTCGATTTCGATGAACTACGACCTATATCCTTTTTCAGACTCGGCATGATGAGTTAAAATCACTAACTGGACTGTTAATTATCACGGAGATAGCATGTGCAACGTATTCTTGTCAGACATAATTTAAGAATGGCGAGTTGCATGAATCACAAATCCCCCTTCCGTCCAATCTTAACTTGACTGTGTATTCTGCGGAACGAAAAATCACAAGCGAAGTAAAGAAAATCAGAGTTGCACTTCTAGGGAAACTTCTCTGAACTCCGACACGACTCTACAGTGTCTGGGGTGATAGGCTCGCTTGCCAGCCAGCTAGCTCGTAAACTGTCTCGAAACTAGTAACTGAAAGGAGATGTTGGAAGAAATGAAAAAGTAAAAACACTTATAGCAGGCAATGAAGATGAGATGAGAGATATGCTCTCGTGGATTTTTTTGTAGAACTTTTCATGCTGAAAAATTCTTACACCCATAGCTTACAGATACTTTTAACGGTTTTCCCAGTGTAAGCTTAAAAAGTGCACGCCCACCAGGTTATTTTTCGACCTTTTCACTGAAATTGTTGCTACTTGGCTTCCTTTCATCATAAATAAATTATTTTCTACAGAAACCTTCCTCGAGATATCCTTTACAGAATGGTGAAAACCGCATCAAAATCCATCCAGTGTTTCTCAAGATTATCCGTAACATCCAAGAATCGGGTACTTTGTTTTATACTAAGTAGAGATTTTGAGGAGGGAAACCTTATTAAAAAACTGACCTAAAAACAATAAAACAAAAAAATTAAATAAAACTAACAATTATAATACACAAAATTTATGTAAAAACAAAAATCAGAATTTCAAAAAAGAACTAGTCTTTGAGTCAATAATCACTTTGTAAATTAAAGAGATGGCCAAGTTTGACTTACGCTCGACTTCTGTGTGCTGTAATGGACGACAACAGACCAAATAGTAGTTCGAACAGTGGCGATTCTGAACGTTTACCGTACCCCGGAGGGGACATACAGGATATACACCCTCTAAAAGTCTGATCAATCATGCCTAGTGAAAGTCCGCTTAGCAAGTCACTACATCAGGCAGTCCTTGATGGTGATGATCAGGTGCCATCAAGTCTGTGTCTACTCCTAGCAACTGCATAGATGGACTGTCTGCATATGATTCGGTCTTCAACCATATACGTCAGATCCTTCAATGACATTCATGTTGAATTTAATGGAGTCGATCCATCTCAATGCTGGCCGCCCTCGTCCACCTTTCCAAGAATAATTATTTTTCCAACAATTCAGAACGTACCATAATGTGTCCAAAATATGACAGCTGTAATCTTGTAATCTTGGCTGTCCAAGGGATATGCAGTATCCTTCTACATCCAAAGTCACTATTCCCCCCCAAAAAAAATATTTTTCTGGGTGTGCCCTTGAGGGTGTTCATTCATCTGGAAATACATAGCAGTTAAAATGTTAAAATGGCTGCCCCTCTTGCGGCATGCACCAACGAAGAACAACAACGCTCTGTCATAAGTTCTCTGAGCAGTGAAGGTACGTATCCTATTGAAATCCACCGACGAATGAAGGATCACTATTGCGAGACGTGTATCACTGCAACAGGTGTACAAGTGGAGTAGGAATTTCAGAAACGTTGTGACACCCAAGCCTATTGCAGCAGTTGAAGCTATTATGATGGACAATTGCCTCGTTATGCTGGATGACATAGCCGCATTTCTGAACAAGAGTTATTACTCGGCACAAAACAATCATAACATGCTTAAGTTTAACAAATTGTCTGCAACTTGGGACCCACGACAGTTCACTGAAAGAGCGTTGACGCCTGTAAAGAAATTTGCGACCCTTTGAAGCAAAAGGTGATAGCTTCCTTGCGAGAATAGTTACAGGAGACAAAACCTAGGTACACTACCAGTTACTAAGAGAGCAAGCAAGAAATGGTGCCATTACTCATCACCAAAACACAAGAAGTTCCGGGAACAGCCGCCTGCAGGGAAGGTTATGTAGACTCTTTTGGGATGAACAAGGAGTTATCTAGGAACACTACATGCCTACAGGAAACAATATGATGAAAAAACGTCTTCGGCTTATATCAGATCAGATCAACATTTGGCATGACCATAAAACTAACTACCAAGTTCTTGAATGTTGAACCAATGTTAGAAATTTAGCAATCACTGAGCTGTACAGTTTCGGAGATAAGTATCAAAATTTAATTTACAATTTATGTTGTAGAGGTGGGACCCTTTTGCTGATCACAAATAAAACTAATGTATACTGGCAGTCTCCTCAAAACCTTCGATATTCTGTTCAGCGAAGAGGCAAGAGTACCAGATTTTCCAGCACATGTTGCTGTGTGTCCATTACCTGGCTAGATAACCCTCCAGAATTTCCTTTGTATAAATCAATGAAAAATTGGTTCATATTCATGTTAATTGGGAACATTACAACTTTGCTTTCTACGTGGTGATTTGTGTGTGAATATAGTTGTTAGCAGTAACAAAAATGAAACGAGTACTTCAATATGAAATTGATGTTAAGAGTTGAACTTTGTTAAAAAGATACCCAAGGGACCTTAAAAATCTCTACTTAGTATAAAACAAAGACCCGGATTCTTGGTCGATATGGGTAATCTCGAGAACCACTGGATGGATTTTGATGCGGTTTTCACCATTCGAGGAAGGTTTCTGTAGAAAATTATGTATGAACTAAGGAAGCCGAGCGTTAACGATTACAGTGAAAAGGTTTGAAGAAAAGTGGCGCCCGTGCGCTTTTTAAGCTTACGCTGGGCAAACCGCTAAAAATATCTACAGGTCTTTATTTTTGCTTGGAAAGGACATTCTCGCTCACGCGCTCCGCCAGTGACGGCTCAGTTCCCGTCTGCCAGGCGCGAAATGTACGACAAAATACCGTGCTTAAAATCAGTATCGTGCATTTTTACTCACTATGTTTACAGTAGATGCTGAAAATGTTCCTCATCCGCTGTCAAACATAACCGGCATCTCCTTATGAAGTTTCTGGTTACTCCAGTTAATTTAGCTTCAGTAAGGAAATAACGTCATTTACGTCTAATTTTATTGTTTACTGAACTTATACATTTGAATCTCTTAGCCAGTTGATTTATTGTCCGATTTATAGGAATGGGTCTCCCTGAAAATGCCATTCAAAACTTTTGTCTTGTTCTAGGGCATGTTTTGTAAGGCACGTACATATTGTGAAGACCTTCGCTCGACCTTGGCCGCCCGTCCCGTCCAATAGCCAGCTGTTTCAGGTTGGCGCGCGGTCTCCATTCGTATTCCTCGGGTATTCCCTCGCTCAACTGTAGACGTGTGAACTCGGAGCTACTGTAATTGGGAGTTTCAGTCTTTCAGTGTTTTATAAAGCTACTGTGTGCCGGTACTGTATATCGTATTGTGTAGTGTTTTATTGTGATTGTGTGTAGTGCTGCAATGCCTTATGTGAAATATTCGTTACGTGAACGAGTCTATCTGCACAATACGCACATAAAGTGCAGGAAATCATGCGCTAGAACAAGACAAAAGTTTCGAGTGAAATTTCCAGGGAGACCCATTCCTATAAATCGAACATTAAAACAACTGGCTAAGAGATTCAAACGTACAGGCTCAAACAATAAAAATAGATGTCAAGGTCATTATTTCCTTACTGAAGCTAAATTAGATGACATTGGCGAAGATTGGAACACACGCCACAAAAATCACTGAAGCGTTTGTCACAGGATACTGGGGTATCTCATCCTTCTACCTGGAAGGCAACAAGATTATTAAAACTTAAACCTTATAAGATAAGCGAGATTATTAAAACTTAAAACCTTATAAGATAAGCGGAGTTCAAAAATTACAACCGCTAGATCCCGCTAAGAGAGTGAATTTTTGCAATTGGGTTATAGTCATGGTGGCCACTCAAATCGGTGGTCTACTTATACAGATGTTGACAAAAATTAGTGGTGATTGCGTTATTGATACGCAAGCCTACACACAAATGATTTAATTGTTGTTTTAAAAAAAGCCTTTGTGACTCAAATATCCGCTTTAAAAAAAAGAGAAAAGAATGCCGCCTGCAATTTTATTCCGGTCAAGATGTCTATACTCAATATGTTTTACAAAAATACTATCGCATGTTCTCCCACATAGAAACAGGTAGCCTGAGGAAATTTCTTTCGTTAACGATAGAGTGCTCACCCAAAACCGCAGCGGGAGTATGATTTAAGATAAAACACGGCGCGTAAATTTCCGGTTAAAAATAAACAGGGTTTACAGAGCGACCGCTAGATGGCCCTTGCTACCCCATCCACGATATCATGACGTTGAGAACCAAGAGCTGACTGGGAATTTTAGCAGTGGATGGAAATATTTTTATAATTAATAAAGTGGCTATTTTCCATGAGTTTTCAAATTTTTCATCATTTTTCAGGAGTTTTCCAGGCCTATTAAAAATCCAGGAGTTTTCCAGGATTTCTAGGTTTTCCAGGAGTAGTGGCCACCATGTATAGGGAAAGTAGGCTCAGGAGAAATTAACCCCAAGTTAATTTTTTTTTCTGATGAGGCTAATTTACATTTGCATGGCCATGTAAGCTCGCAAAATAATAGATACTACAGTAATACAAAATCAGATTTCGTGTATGAGCAACCGCTTTATGATGAGAAAATCGGGGTCTGGTTCGCTTTGAACGGGCATAGAATTATAGGCCAGATTTTTTATGAGGGCACAATTAACAATGTGCGTTATAGAAATGAAATTCTTGACACATTTCTTGATGAACTGACATACGCAGAACGATTTTCGGCATATTTTCAGCTCACACAGCTGATGCATCCATTGCTGAATTAAGCCGCGTGTTTAGTAAAAGGATCCTAAGTAAAAATCTGTGGCCCCCTCGTAGCCCAGATTTAACGGCATGTGATTTTTATTTGTGGGGAATGTTAAAAAACAGAGTTTATGGGAACAACCCTCACACACAAGATGAACTTAAAGACTATATAAGAGCTGCTATTGCATCCATCAATGCTGAAGAACTTGGTAGGGTAACCGGAAACTTCATAAGGAGATGCCGATTATGTTTGGCAGCGGACGGGGATCATTTTCAGCATCTACTGTAAACATGGTGAGTAAAAATGCATGATACTGATTTTAAGCACGGTATTCTGTCGTACATACGCGCACCCGGCAGACGGGAACTGAGCCGTCACTGGCGGAGCGAGAATGTCCTTGCCAAGCAAAAATAAAGACACTGTATATACCACGAGTGTAAGAATCGTTCGGTATGAAATTTCTTTGTGAATTTGTTAATGCTATGTTTTAAAGAAAATTCCACGACAGCATATTTCTATCTTCAATACATCAACCACTATGAGTGTTTTTACATATTCATATCTTCCAACAATCTCCATTCAATTACTAGCTTCGAGACAGTTTACGAGCTAGCTGGCTGGCAAGCGAGCCGATCACCCCAGACACTGTTGAGTCGTGTCGAGTAAAGACTTCAGAGAAGAGTAGATGTGTTTGCATACCTGCCAACTTTTGAAAAGGGCTATCAGTAAAACTCACGCGCGACAAAAAATTAACGATTTTCGACATACCCCGGCTTGACGAAAATAATAATACTTCTGGGCTACAAAATACAATAATTCATGCTTTAAACAGGATACTTCAATGAAATCATATCTACTTACTATGATTTGTAGATGAACATAACAATCAAGAAGAAATCCATGTTAATCAGCAGCAGGCGTGGTGAATATTGGTTTGGAGCAGACATAACAGGACTTCCTTGATAGATTAAGCTGATATACGATAATTGAAAAAGGCTTTAAACAATAAAACTTGTTTAACGTAACACAGGCAAGAAATAATATAATACACACTGCAAATCACATGCTAGTTCGACTTTTAAGTCATGGTTGTGGCCTTTTTAGCTTCCTGCAAACATTCTTGAGAAAATGTTTTGTCATAACAGGGACCAGAACGCCTGGTCTTCAAAATAGAAATAGACTCCAGAGATTCATTGGACATGGATGACCTGAACAGTGTTCTATTTTTCTTCACAAGGCTAAAAATAACGTTCACATTCTGCATTGCTATGGGGTATGGTGAGAATAGAGAGCAATACTCTAGAAATTCGGTTATACTTAAGAAGTCCATCGGCTCCACGAATTCTTGATATTTGTGCCCAACTGGAATCACTTGCAGCATCTTGATGTGCAGCCAAAGTGTCATCTACCTGAAGAGCTGTGAACTGCCTCTGAAGCTCATTCACCACCTCATCTGTAGTTTCATTCTCTTCCTTGCATAACATGATAGGAAACTTTTCCAAGAAAAAACGAATGGAAGATAACTGTGCATCTTCAATGTTGTCTAACCTAGCAACTTGAGCATTCTTTAACACTTCATCCTTGAGTGGAAACTTGTTGATGATGTAGTCACAGGCAGTATAAAAGTAGTTTCTCACTGATGAAAAGAAAAGGGATTTATCTGTATCCGGTCCGTTCTGAAGGCACTTAACAACTTCAGATGATGCATTTTTGCCATTTTATTTACAATACATGTCGTTTTCGTGCGACCACAACTATATTTCTTTGCAACTTCTGATGTGGGAAACATCGTCTTAAATAAAGCACCAGCATGATCAGCCGCACTTAAGGGCACATTGTGTTCCACCAAAAAGGAAGTAAACAGACACTCGGCCCTAATTACGTCACTGTCAACGTTTCCAGACTTAGCAAAAAAGGTGTTGATTTTCTTGCTTATCTTCCTTCGATTTAACATAACTAATGTGTTTACCGCACTTCACATGATTACTTAAATCGTTTTTTCCACCATGTGCAATATTAATATCACACCCACATACCGTGCAAAAGGCAAATTTTTCTCTCTTTCTTGATTTTAGTATGCACGGAAAATCAACCGAGTATGATTCTTTAAATGTCTGGAAGTACTGTTTCTTGTTGGATTTGTTCATTCTCGATATCTACTAAAACATCGAAAGGAACCTGGATCACTGAACGTCACATAAAATTATAACATAAAACACTTAAGACAGCCAACACTTCATTAAAACATGTCAAGACACACAAAGCCATTAAATGAAAACGACGCCAACCTCGTGAAGAAAGAATATGCACATGGTAGAAAAAAAACACACACACACGTGGAACGAATGTAATTAGTCGAAGGAATACAGGAAACTGCGAAGCACGAAGTTATAGCACAAAAACTCGAACGCTTCATTAAAATATGCCATAACCTTAAAAGACGAAAACATTCAAGGAACGCCAACTTCGCGAACAATGAACAACTAACGTGATCAAAGAATATGGTTTAAATCGCAACGAGCGAACGGAGCGGAACAAAGAATATGCGAAGCAGAGCCTGTCGACACATGGAAGAAGGGTTATCCCGGCTTCAAATTCAATTACAAATGACGACACAACCACCACACGGTTAAAAGTACGAATCATATCAAAGAACGAGCTATCGACTATCGTGGACTTGCCTCCGACCCACGCAAACAATCGATTGTACGGAAGTGGGCGGTATTATCGAATGTAAATTATCGTTTCAAATTTTTGTCCGCAAAATCGTAAAATGACACCGTTCATCCGTAAAACCGTAAAATGCTGCAATTTCCGTAAATTTTACGGATAAACCGTAAAAGTTGGCAGGTATGTGTTTGGAGTTTCCCTGGAGTTGCAACTCGGCTTTTCTTTACTTCGCCTGTGAACTTTTCGTTCCGCAGAATACACAGTCAAGTTCAGATTAGACAGAAGGGGGATTTGTGATTCATGCACCTCGCCATTCTTAAATTACGGCTAACAAGAATTCATTGCACATGCTATCTACGTGATAATACAATTAATAGTCCAGTCAGTGATTTTAACCCATCATGCCGAGACAGAAAACTGATATACTGTAGGTTGTAGTTCATTGGAATCGAAAAAAATATGCTTATCACGTTACAATATAAATGAGCAACAAATAATTTCTCGATTGTCACAAGAGAGAGAAAGAATTCACAAAGATAAAGGGACTCATCCCCTAAGTTCCTTTGACACGGGGCAGAAATGTTCATGGTTTGTGGTCCGATAAAGAGTATTCTGCTATGAATGATGTTTCAGTTTCCGGGCTAAGCCGGGGCGGGTTGGTAGTTGTGTAATATAAGAGTGTCGTAACAAAGATTCATATTTTCAGTAGAGGTGTAAAGTGAAAAAGAACTAACTAAATTAGCTTGACTTTATTTTGTGTAAACTGTGGCGTGTCACCGCGCAATGGTTCAGATCCCTCAGCTGGTTGGACAGATCTTCCCAGCAGCATCCCTAGTTCGCCGTGGGGGCTGTAGCAAGAAGATCCCTTTGAGTCAGGCAAGCCATTGACATGCCTGGCTACCAGACTGTTCCGTTTCTCAAAGACACTGGGCGCATGGCGAAACACCGGTAGCACACAACAGTTCTGAGGAGAGCGACGATTTGCTGGAAAAGCCGCTACAGGTATAAAAGACCTGCGGAGACCGGGAGCAAAGAGTTCACGGCAGTTCATAGTGGAGTCCAGTTTCGTGTAACACAGTGTTAAGATAAATGTGACAAATATGGAGTATAGTAAGAGACATTTCCTCACCGAGTACAGTGGAGATAAATCCAGTGATAAATATTTGTGTGAAGTGTGACTCAATATATGTGTGTGTATACCCAATTTATTTTAATGTTTATTAGTGAAGTATAAAGAAATAGTTTACTATATGCCCGACTTGTTATTTTACGGACCCTAAAAACGTAACAATACTCACTTTGAATCCTATATGAACATACAATACAATTAATCATCATCATCTTCCTTCCAAGTATTGGGCCAAATGTCCCGTTACGGTCTTGCACTTTCCCTCCATCTCTTCATCGGACGTCCTATCGATCTATTTCCCCGTGGCTGGTAGCGAAGGATCTCCTTAGGAAATCTTCCAGGTTCCATCCTTTGGACATGATGCTTCCAGTTCTCTTGGTAGTCACAAATGTATGTAGTTATTGGTTTCACTTTTAGTTCCTTCAGCACATCCTCGTTTCTCTTATGATCCCATGTAGTATAGCCTGCTGTTCGGCGCATAAAGGTCATTTCGCATGCTGTGAGTCTGGAAATGTCCTGAGATCTTATTGTCCATGCCTCGCTGCCATAGCACAGGGTTGGTCTGGCTAATGTGTTATACAAACGCAAGCGTGTATGCCTTTGGACAAGAGATGGCTTCATGACGTGATTGATGATTCCTGTTGTTCTGGTAAAATTAGTTATTTTTGCAGTTATGTCTCGTTCTTCTTAAAAAGATAAATTATATCCTAATACTTGAATTCGTTAACTCTTTCTAAAATTTTACCATCCAGACAAATTTTACTGGGGATAGGGTCCTTACCTTAAAAGGCCATTACTTTAGTCTTGTCAGTAGAAATGCACATGCTGAATTTTGATGCCACTTTCTGGAGGTTGAATACTGACCACTGCAGATCTTCAGATGCTGCTACCAATGCAGCATCATCAGCAAATAGTATAGCGTCTAAATTTCTTAGATGCCTGCTGATAGGTATTGAACCATGCCTTTCACACCTCCATTCCTTTATTATAGCATCCATGTAGATTATGAATAGCAATGGAGAGAGTCCACAGCCATGTCTTACCCCTCTGCTGATTGGCTTCCACTCGGATTTATGATTACTTAACCTTACTGCAATAAGAGTACCACTATACATGTTGTAAATGTTATCAATTAACTGTTGGGGGACACAATCCCTGGCCAATATGTCAATAAGTCTGTTTCTGTCAACAAAATCAAAGGCTTTCTTAAAATCAACAAATGATATGTGTGTTTCCAAATTGAACTCCCTGCGTTTTTCGATCAAAATTTTTAAGGTGAAGTAGGCATCTGCACATGTGCAACCTTTTCTAAACCCATGTTGTTCATTCCCTATCACCTCAGAGTAATGTTTCAGTAATTTTTCTTAAACAATATTTGCAAAAATTTTGTATCCAGAGTTAAGTATACTTATTCCTCAATAATTTTCAAAATCTTTAATATTTCCCTTCTTATGAAGAGGAACTACTATTGCCTTTTGCCAATCTTCTGGAGGCCTGTTACCCATCCAGATTAAATTCAATAATCTGAGAAATCTTTTCTTGAAGGCATCACCTGAATATTTCAACATTTCTGCATTTATTGAATCTTCTCCAGATGTTTTCCCATTTCGAAGTTTCCTCAAGACCTGTTCTAATTCTTCAAGTGTAATATTTTCCGAAGACTTGTTGTTAGATGCTTGTAAAACAAGTTGTTCAATATTTGGACTCAACCAAAGGCTCTGAAAATACTCAAGCCAGCAAAATACAGCAAAACCCGCCTAAACCGGATCCTGTATATACCGAAAACCTGGAAAAACGAAAAACAGAATTCGGAACGGAGGTATTTCCTAATGTTGCTGTAAACAGGAAAACTGCCTAACGCGGAAACTGAAAGAAATTTCGGAACAGTAGACGTAAATAACCTAAGACAGATTATCGTATCCACAATACTGTTCAAAGCTAAGTACTAAATTTTGAGCGTCACTGTACTTGCACCAAAAAGGTCTCGAAACGCTAACTAATTTTTCCTCAAAGACACAGCAGGTATGCTACATTTCACAACATCTGTTAAGTGAATGGGATCTACAGTTACTTCATCCAATCCTCTTGTAATACATACAGTTTCCTTCTTACAAATAAGAGTGGAAGAAAAGAGTGATCATTATAGATATGCTTTTTACTGAGTACTGCATTTATTTACATACTGTAATTCAGTGACAATTTTGATAATGAACTTGCCACGACTGAAGATATTCAAAGCGCAGCTGATATTGCTGCCGAAAACAGCAGGTGTGAAGTCGTGGAAGAAATGGACGACGACGATGAAGGCAACGCAAGGGAGCTAAAAATACATACTTTTGGAGAAGCACTCTCTGTTGTGAGTCATCTTCAGTAATTTGCAGCTTCCAAGAATGTTCCAGAACTCCTGGAGTTAATGCAGGATACAAAGGAGATCATACAATATTCTCTTGTAAATGCACAATGCACTTTGAAAAACATGAGAAAACAAAGAAACGAGGAGAGAAACAATTTTTTGTACGTAAGTCGAAAATACAGTGTAATACATATGAACCTATTTTCTTTTTATTTACAGACCTATATTTAAAATTACCATTTCATTGTAATCCTATTCGATGATACAGTATTTCTTTGCAGTGTATTTTGTCTTATTAAAACTGTGTGGTACATAAAAATAGCTACAGTGAAATTAATTGAATAACCCAATTAGTACACCTGCATGAGTAGACCTAGCAACAATAACAGCACAAGATAGCAACAGTTGACAATTTATGTACTTATGATAGTAGAACCCCTTTCTCCATGTATTTCTACATCTCAAATCTTCACTTAGTATAAAACGAAGTCCCCGATTCTTGGATGTCACGGGTAATCTCCAGAACCACTGGTGTTGGTGCTGTTTTCACCATTCTGTCAAGGATATCTCGAGGAAGATTTCTGTAGAAAATAATTTATTTATAATCAAAGGAAGCCAAGCTGTAACGATTTCAGTGAAAAAGTCGAAAAAATAACCAAGCGTCCGTGCGCTTTTTAAGCTTACGCTGGGCAAACTGATAAAAATATCTATATACGATGAGTGTAAGAACTGTTCAGCATGAAAAGTTCTACAAAAAAAGTCCGTGAGAGCACTATCTTCAATACATCGCCCACTATATGTGTTTTTACGTTTTCATTTCTTCCAACAATCTCCATTCAATTACTGAGGCGACAGTCTACGAGCTAGCTAGGGGCGAGCCTATCACCCCAGTTACAGCCTAGCTAGCGGGTGAGCCTATTACCCCAGACACAGCCAGCCAGCAAACTGTCGAGTTGTGTTGAGTTAAGACTTCAGGGGAGAGTGGTTGTGTTTGGAGTTTCCCTGGAAGTGCAACTCGGCTTTTATGCATTTCGCCTGTAAGCTTTTCGTTCCGCAAAATACACAGTCAAGTTAAGATTGGACGGAAGGGGGATTTGTGTTTTATGCACCTCACCATTCTTAAATTACGTCTGACAGGAATGCGTTGTACATGCATATCCAAGATAACATAATAGCCCAGTCAGTGATTTGAACCCATCATGCCGAGACATAAAACGGATCTAGGTCGTAGTTCATTGACCAAAAAAAAAGCGCCTATCACTTAATGCATTCATAATTTAACTGTTCCCGGGCGATGCCGGGCCGGGTTGCTCGTTTTAGATAACTAAGTAAATGTAAAACTGTATTACCCAGAGTACTCATAAACCATATTATTTTAATTAAATCTAAATACGGTAAGCACTCAAATCTTAATTTGCGTTCCTAGCAGTTTCTTTCTTTTTAATAACTGGTATTACTCATAATCCTGATTATTTTATTTGAAATCTTAAGGTAAAGAACTCATAAAATGTGTATGTGCAGTTACTACGGTGTTTTTTATTAACTGTATTTTACTGTAAACCAATTTGCACAATATTCAACTGGAAGGCTCATTTAAACAATGACAATACTGAGATGAATTCAACTATCCCCAAATATTTATGTTTTATGTTTTGGTAGTTATGAAGCATCTCCAATTAAAGGATTTTCTAAAACTAGGGGTGAAGTTAGTGCAAACTCTCAATAGTGGAATTAGTGTGATAGCCTGTGTTATTGTGATGGCTGTACTGGTATGTATTTGTACAGGAAAAGTACCAGATTACAAAAATGAGGGTGGGGGGATATATTCATTTTATAGGCTAGTGGCATTTAAAAAAATTGTGGCTGTGGATAGTTTTTGTATTTAGTGACCACTATGTAAATTTATAAACTTGAAATAGTCACAGTTCTGGTACCATTTATAGCACCGCTATGGTCTCAGCCATGTGTGATAGAAAAATAGAACTAATAAAATAGAGTTCTCCTTAATGTGACAAATTATGATTTTGGTTACATTTTTAATTAATTTAACAAATGATGGGTTAACCAAGAGGTATTTAGTATAAATTATTGGGTCAAGGGGTCTACTTTAACTGGAAGTTATCTAATAATGTAGTTTAGTAGCATGCTGAGCTTCTATGCCCAAGGTCGCAGGTTCAAACCAGGCCAAAGTCGTCAGATTTTTTTAATAGCGTCAAAAAATCCCTCAGTATGCCTTCTTTCGGAGGGGAAGTATGACCGGCTGGACCTTGTCATAGATTTATGGCATGTAAAGGAACCATCCACTAACTACACGTGTGAATCCAAAATTTGTAGGTTAGGTTCGATTAATGCTCTTAAGTTCCAACGTTCGTCACTGGGCGCTAGACGTGATGGCATCTAGTAATAGCGAAGTTCACAGGTAGGTGTCGTGGATGGTAGCATTTGGTAGCGAAAGTATGAACTACTTAAAATTATCATCTGAAGTCCTTACTTGAATTAAAAACAGATTACGCACACGAATACAGTCATCGCATTTAACACAGGTTATCAGACAGATCCTACACACACCCAAAGTACATGGGGCAACATGACCGCGTTATCGCAGCCCCAAAACTAAGGAAACAACCAACCTATCTAATAATTATAATGTAATTGGTTTTACGTCCCTTTTAACAACTATGGCTTTTAGAGACGCCGGACTGCCGGAAATTTTGCCCAAAAGGAATCACGTGCCAGTAAATCTACTCACACGGCGCCCTCGTATTTGTACACCCTCAAATTCCAACTGGTGGCGCCAGAACTCGTTCCTGCAACCTTTGGAACAGCAGGCGAGAACGTTACCGCTGAGCCAAGGGTGGGTCAGTTATCGTGAGAATGACGACATGAAAAACTACAAATAACTCTGGCAGATGACCATGCTGTTCTGCCCCGTAAAACTAGTATTCCTGGTCCTTTATTATAAAATTTTGACTAATGTGGAGATCTTTAGCCCGTTGATACACTTTCGTCAACATCTCCCTGTATTGAATTGTTTTTCTGTTAATTCATTTAGGGGCTTGGGACCCAAGTAGTTGTGTGTGTGTGGAACTTTTCTGATAACCTGTATTACTCTTTCCCCCTCATGTGTCGACTACAGGTCGACAGCCACCATTCTGCACCAATACTTGTGTGGCGAGCTCTAATGGACGCGCGGTTCTGCGTCACCTAACTACTCCATGGACTACACTAAGACTTTGATTTATTATTCAATGATTGCTGCTATCTTCTGGACATTGTGAGAACGAAGTTCAGACAACTTCCTTTGGAATGCGATGACAATATTACTGTGTTTACTTGGTGATGTACTGTATATGCTCAATGGAAAGCGATTGCGGGGAAAATGGCGGCGACCGGCTTGACGGAAGATAAAATATTAGCTTCAATTTCAACTGAATTTACAGATCGAGATCACGCAAAGTGATGTTCAGTAAGTGATCTGAGTGACAATAATAATGACAGCAATGTGTGCAATAATAGGGGCGGTGATAATGTGTTGCCGGGAAGTGGACTTAACCGTTGTGAAGACTGCTTGGAGATCGTGAATAACAGGTGATTTAGGCTTGCCAAAACCATTCTAGTGGATATGTAACTCATAGCAGTCGACCTGTTACAGAATTAGAGACCTGGAAATTATATTTTACGGACCAGCTACTAACCTCAATTACGAACGAGACGAATGAATACACAAAGCTAAAAATTCAGTGTAACACCCCACTTCAGAAGCGGTCTATACAGTGTTCATGGATGGATTGCAGTAGAAGAAATGCAGGCCTCTAATGGTGCAGTGATAAACATGGTAATGAACAGTAAGACAAAAATGCAGGACTATTTTAGCGAGGACTGGTTAGATATACAGTTGTTTTACCAAGATGTGATTTCTAGGGATAGATTTTTACAAATATTTTGGAATCTGCATCTGTCCTCTCCTCAGACTGACCAGGTAGGACCACAATCAAGGGGCTCAAAAGTGAAAAACATACCGTCGTACTTGGATACGAAATCCAGGGAATATTTCATCCCAGGACAGAAGCACTGTAGGTTTCAGGGCCGTATTGTTTTCAAGTGCTACAACAAGCAGAAACCAACCAAGTGGGGACTTCGTATTTATGTACTTTCTGGCTGCTACTGGGTATGTCTATGGAATGGAACCTTATTATGGTGCAGTAACAACACGAGCACTTATTAGGACTGGTTTTTCCTTTTACTGCTAGGATTGTCATCCATTT
Organism: Meconema thalassinum; assembly: GCA_946902985.2. Lineage (NCBI taxonomy): Eukaryota > Metazoa > Arthropoda > Insecta > Orthoptera > Tettigoniidae > Meconema > Meconema thalassinum. The sequence goes on from OX336395.1 coordinate 184,662,546, forward strand.
GGTGATGAAAATTTTGCAGGCTTGAAGCAGCATGACGTAGTTGCAGTGAGAAAGGCTGATATCTCATGTGTAGTTTGGAGGGACAAGAGAATTATTGCCATGCTGTCAACATTCTTCGACAATTCCACTCAGCTGGTGAAAAGGAAATAAGGGGAGGAGCTGAGGACGTTGTTCACAAACCGGTTGTTGTATGCGGTTATAATCAGTATGTCAGGGGGAGTCTATTAAACGAGTTTATTCCCATCAGTCAAGTAGTGGCGGAAAATGTGTTTCTGGCTTCTAGAGGTATCCATTGTGAACGCCTACCTGCTATTAAGGAATCCAAACATAAAATGTTGCATCGTAAGTTCAGGAAGAACCTAGTAACCCAACTTGTTGGGAACATTCAGAACCGGAAAAGGGGCAGGCCATTAACAGCAGATGATGAAGTGTGACTAAATGGCAAGCTGCATCTGCTTTATCTCTATCCCAGGGTGTCGAGCAATGAACTATCTTCAAATTCCCGTATGAAAATCCACCAAATTCCCGTATATTTTAGAACCCTCTAAGACTAGAGTTCGCATACAGAATGGCTGAAAAATGAATCTTAAAGCGCGAATCAAGATTTCTGGCGTAAGTAACTGCATTTGTTGATGGCGAGATTTAGGCCTAATCCGTAGCGTGAGCAAAGCGCGCGCGAGTGAGTGAACTCGCGCACAGATGGGATGAGACACTACGAACACAAATAAAATACCGTTTACCTGAGAAGAGCTGATATAAATGACTGTTTTACTGAGGAGCGTTGAGAGAGTAGAGAATAGGAGTGTCGCTTAATAAATATTTACTGAAGTGACAGAATTGTATGGTACCGTAACAGTATAGAGCTTCCACGAGTTAAAATGGCACCGAAGCTTATGCATAGCGAACTTCCGGTCCGCGAATCTCCATTTAATTTCCATTGGCAGTGAATCGTTCATTCGTGATTATCTTCTTTATTATTTCGGATTGTGGTTTTGTTTTTAAGCTTTCAAGTTATGAAATAAGAACTAGAGGGTTGGCCTTTCATGATTATTCCAAAGACAAGTGTCTCCTCTATGAGTAATTAGTGAAACGACCATAACAAACAGCTTGCCTACAAAGTGTGCGATTTGCACATTTCAAACGGCAGTGGTTTAACATATCCTAGACTACAATAATAAAGTTGGTGCAAATTAAATATGTTATGTGAGAATATTATTATAATTTGCTATCCGGTTGTTATATGCATTAACGTGACCCGTTTAAATGCTAAATTGTGACAGATGCTACGAGTTATAGGCTATTCGCCATACCGGTAGGCCTAATATTTACTAATAACGCATCGTTTCTTCTTTAATATTTATTTAAACATTATAATTATAATAGCCTATCTATTAACCCTTATTTAACCAATAATCATTTTATAATTCTATACATATTCCAGGTATTGCAAGAAAGCGATATTTGATAGCACATACGGTTCCACCTAAAAATCCAACCGTGTCCAGTTTTCAGTACCTATGGAAAATATTACCGTAAGTTAATAAACCAAACAACTGGCGACAATTTTTTTTTGAAATGCTCATTTACATCTTCACACAAGTCTACGTAATGTACCATACGGTAATCACTGTAAGGGAAGGGGTTTATGACCAATTTCATTTTCATAAATTATGGAACCCAAATCCTAATGGAGGTATGGATTGTCTGCATTTGAAAATATGGTACTCAATAATTTAAAACAAGATGCCAGAAAACTAAATACAAAAAGCTGTGTGCCTATTACGGTGTAAAGTTGCTCCGTGAAAAAAAAAAAAAAAAAAAAAAAATACACCTCGCCTAGATTATACGACGTGCATACAGTTAAATACAATCATCCAATTGGATGAACACTTTCTTTGTCACGATCTTATAAGCAATTCAAACATAAACTGCTGTAATTTACGGGAAAATGTACAACATTTAGAGACTACGAGTGCTGTATGTGGCACAACTTTAGCTGACATTTCGCATCATTAATACATAAGGAATGAACACATGAAGAGCTTTCAAACTGCACACAGCTGAAGATCATAATTCTTGGTGCATTTTACGTTCTCTTAACAACAATAATATGCTTAGTTACATGCAAGGAAAATTGTAGTACACAGCTCCCATTGCTTCCATTACCTGACTACTAAACCAGAAGCTGGTAATGCATAACCATATGCCGGTGCGCGCCCTATGGCAAATGAAAGATCAAAAGAAAATGGAAGTTCTATAGGAGCCCGGAACAAGGTGATACAATTTTCTACACTACTGAAAATAGTCAAAATATCCTTTTTAATAATGAATAATAATTTTGGGGGTCATGTAGTAATAGATGTTACTCACCCACTATCCCTTTTTAGATCACGACTTTTATAGTAAAATTGGAGGTATGTCCGCTAGTACACGCGTAAATTATGGAACAAATACAGTATTGCCCACCCAGCGCATTCGGTACTGACAGCCTTCCTGTCACTTTGCCCCGCTTTTCCTCTCCGCAACCCACGGTCGCCACATAACAAGACCCTACCACCAACCCTGAGCATGCTTCTCACCTACGCCCTGTATTTCGAAGGAAACAACGCGAAGGATATGTCGGGAGCTTGGAACAGCTGAGTTTTTAGTGTTGAAAATCAACCGATTCGAATAATACACAGTGCTACACTTCAGACATTATTTCGGTACAATTATACGTAATATATTTTTTAAAACGATCCCGAGTCAACGCCGAGGACATTCAAACAGAGAAATACGATACTTTTAGATGAATAAATAAATTACACACCGAAGCTATGATACCTTTATCATAGGTATTCAATTCAATAAATACGACAAAGAGGACAAACACTCTACAGCTAATGAATATTTTTAAAAAATCACCATGCAATGATTATCCTCTAACATGAAACAAGAGTCTGAGTGGAGGTCGTTCACAGCTTACTACAGTAGTTGACAGATAACACCTTGCACACTCACTGAATAGCGACTCTCTACGGTTAATATTGGCATTCGTGATAATACAAAAGTTAAATTAAGGTAAAGACATTTAGCACTGAGCACTCTGTGGCGATATTATTGCCGTGGTTTTATATTGTCCAATTGTAGGCTATTGAATGACGGACGGTATTTTGAACACTATGACGGGAAACAATAGTCTGTGCTCTATTATCAATTGACGCAAGCGAACTGACACCAAGAAATAAATTATCCTCAGTCACTTGGCAAGGGTTTCTTTGACACCACCCATCCCTTCACTGTCCCTATCATCTACACCACCATCATTATCTTCGTCAGAGCTTGATGAATTGCCAAGGTTAATCATTATTTCATCCACCGCGATATCCAGACCGCCTTCAGTATTTCTTTCTGTACATGCTGTACGGGATGTGTCCAGTCCTCGGGTCGAACTTCGGCGAAGTAAAAGTAACAAAACAATAACAATGAAAGGAAATCCGACACAGGCAGTGGTTAACAAGCGACTGAAACGATGCCTGCCCATACGAGAAGAATTCGGTCACTTGTGTGGTGTATTTTGTAGCCACATGTTGGTAACGGGTGTTCGATAGTAAAATGTCGAGATCTGTGAGATATTGTTTGTAGTTTTTGAAATTTATGCATTTGTGACGCATTTGCATTGAGTAATGGGAATACTAGTTGCCATTTTTGATCCGTATTGACGTATATAAATTATTTAATCAGTTTGCAGCTCTCCGCCGAATCAATACAATCCGAATCAATACAATCAATACAAATTGTATTGATTCGGGGGAAAGCTGCGAACTGATTAAATAATTTGCATCGAGTGTTTGAACGGACTTTGAAACAATTTGGTATGTGCATCTCCCCAGCGAAAGAAGTCCATGGAAAGGCTAAAAAACAGTAAAATTCCACACGCGACACGCCACGAATACTTTTTAATTGAGATTTATTTTATCAAAGTAGATAATAGAAAATAAAATAATGCAAAACGAAATTAAATAAGTCACTTTGACAAATACAAGATCGTTACTAGGAACTTCAGTTATACACAGCACAAAATTAAGTCATTTTGACAGTACTTTTTTTTTCCAAATCCTGGAGATCTTTTGTGGCTTTTCTTTCGACTGCCACCTTAGCCGTCACTTCGCACCTGTTTTGCTTCCTAGAACACGGCGAAGGAGTTTCGTGCAGTATGGATTCTTGCTCACAGTTATCTTTTCAACTCCACCAGCTGCCATCACAGCGTCCTGAACAGTATGCATGCCAATCAGACTTGCTTCTTTGTGATTGACGATCATGCACTCCTTGTTCAGGGAGAAACTTCTGTCTAGAGCTGTATTGTTGTGATACAAAGTCAGTATCATTTTAACGAAGCTTGTGAGATCGTTTTTGGCAGGAACTGAGGAAGGTGCTGAAGCCACTAATTCAGACCACAACACGTCGAGCCGTGGCTCTTTTCCGTCGAACTGCTTCAAACGCTAAGTGACGAAGGGCAGTCTCAGAAGTGCGGAGTAGCTGCTCTTGACGCGGTCAGCCATTGCGCCAGAAAGCAAATTCTTCTTATCACAAGGAATTTACAGGGCAATGACGATCCTAACTTCTTCCAACTTAGGAGTCTCAGCGACCCCTATAGGGTCTAGGCAGGAAATAGCGCGGGCCTCTTGTGAGCAAGAGTTGACCTCTCTTTGATTTGATCAGCCATAGGATACAAATGTACAATTCTCGGCAGTTGGTGCGAAATTGCAGCACATCCGCGTCTGGAATTTTCTGAGATCTTGAGCTGTTAGCTTCTTTAATATAAAGGGCTGCCCCAGTCGAGAAACCCAGGTCTCCTCAGTGAATAACAATGCGGACTGATTCTTACATGTCATTGTCTGCAACGAGCGCGGCGCACTGAGAGGGTACGGCCGGCGGTCGGCCAGGCAAAGCATGCATTCGACGTTGGCTGGGTTCTCATACTGCTTAGCGCTCTATCGGTGGCGCAAATTGCGGGCGGTCTGCGGGCGAAATAGAAGACTGAGCGGGAGGACTCGACCGAGCGTTCGGGGACTAAGAAGTCCGGCATTATGAGACTTTTTAAGATTTCCCGTATCAAGTGCGAATTTCCCGTATTTTTCCCGGGTCACTAAAATTCCCGTATTTCCCGTATCGCTCGACACCCTGCTATCCCCAAGGAAAGACAAAGGACTGCAACGTTTGTAGCAATAGGAAAGTTCCCTGGGTGAGGCGATAAACTGTTCACTTCTGCAAAACCTGCGGAAAGCAACCAGGACTTCACCCAGGACTGTACTTCGAACAGTATCACACTCTCCAGAAATACCGATTAAATTGTGAAGAGACAATCTGTGTCTTCCTAATGCCTTTGCGTACAATATTTTTGCATTTTGAACTTTAACAAAGTTGTTGTAAATGTGTAAACAAGTGCTTCATAATACATCTCCCTGTGTGGCAATATATGACAGAAATAATTACAAGTTGAGAGATGTTATGACTAGGAAAATATTCGAGGGCAAAGAGATAATGACTGTAGCAGTGTGTGTAACTGTATTAGAGATAGGGATGAGGTAGGTGTCCTAAGACTTTAAGTAAGGTACTATCCCAGAATTTGCCTGCAGAGAATGGGGGATAGCCGCTCTCAGCGCAGGCATTCGAACCTAAGATCTCCGGACTGGCTGAAGCTGCCCTAGTGCACGATTTAACAAGCAAGCGTACGCCAAGGAGACCCTGGCAATTCTCTTATAACTCTGTGTAGCAGTCGAGGAGTCGGTTGCACGATTGAAAGGACTAAGGTCCAATTCTATGCAACAGCACAGGCTTTAGGATTCGTAATAATATGTCTACACAAAAGGAATCTGTCGACATCGAATATAGATTTAGGTATTAGGTCATTTTTGAAAGCCTTTGTGTGGAATGTGGCACTCTATGGAAGTGAAACTTGGACTGTTGGCACAGCAGAAAAGAGGAGAATAGAAACTCTTGAAATGGAGAATAGCCGGCCCCGTGGTGTTGGGGTAGTGTGCCTGCCTCGCACCCCGAGGCCCTGATTTTGACTCCCAGTTCCGGCAGAATTTTACAAACTGACATGAGAGCTGGAACGGGCTGCACACAGCCTCGTGAGGACAAATTAGTAGCTATCTGGGAGCGCCCTGGTCATGGAGAAATGGCCAAGGGGACCCGACTCGCTGACAACACTGCACCCAATCATCTGCAGGCCAAATGTCTGGACAGCAGTCGGTTGGTAGACCTAGGCCCTTCATAGGCTGTAGTGCCACCGGGTATGTTTTTTTTGGAAATGGAGAAATTACTGGAGAATGATGATCAGATGGGTCGATAGAGTAATAAATGAAGAGATATTAAGATGAATGGGAGAGGAGAAATGTTTCTGATAATGAAGAGAAGAGATGGGTTTGTAGGACACATATTCGGACGCCTAGGAATAGCACACTTAGATATGGAAAGAAGGGCTGAGGATAGAACTGTAGGGGTAGACCAAGGTTAGAATATGTTAAACAGATTGTCTCGGATGTAAAGGTGTAGTAGCTATATAAAGATGAAACGATTAGCTCAGAAGAAGGAAAAGAGATCTGCATCAAACCAGTCAAAAGACTGAAAAGACAAACACACAATATTTTAAAAAAGTGTGGTCTACTACTTAAATTCACTTCTATCCATCAACCACCATGGCTTCATATTGTCTCCAACCACCACGGCTTCTATTTGTAATTAAGTTTGTAGATATTGTTGCATGATTGTTTTACAATATTGCCACAACAGACATGACCAATGTTCCATGATTGCTGCCAATCAAGCGACAGTTTGCGTTAAATTAGATATTATATTCAAGTGCCATTAGTCTTGGTTATGGAAATTGCCTGATAACTTATCTAATTAATAGCTTAATATGAAATGATAATTTGAGGCTTAGGAAGAGACTGGTAAACTTCAACACCACTTGTTGGTCATTCTATTTAAATTATTTATTTTAAGGTTTTGCAATGGTACAGTTAGGGCCCTCAACCCTGCAACCCTCGCAGATCATTTCCCAATTGGTGAATGCACCTGTATGAGATAGTTGTTGTGTCGATTGATTTGGGGGCTTTGCGAACTTGAGGTCATGTAGCCCTGTGTACTTGTGTGTGCGTGTAATCGTCTGATAACCTGTGTTATTGTGATAACTGTATTAGTGGACTTTGTAATTCAGATGATAATAAGTCATAATGCTGTCATGATACGCATACACTGAACTCTGGATAAATTTTAATTACGAGACTTATAAACAGAGTTAAATCAACATTATGTCCCCATAAGCCAGGCCTTGAGGGGTCCATAAACATGGAAAACCAAACATTCAACTCTCTGAACTTACACAAGCATCACTAGGCTAGAAATACATGGCCCATAGATTGTAAAAACATACATAATTATTGTTGAAATAACCCAAATATTATCTTTGAAGTTGGTATGAATATGTACGAACAACCCTAGTAGTGCTATAGAGTGCGATGTATTTGGAAACATGACAAATTGCAGTGGCGGCTTACAGAAAGAGCAGATGGAGTATATTTGAGGTTAGATTGGTCAACATACTAAGTACGGTTTGTACGTTAGTTATATAAGGTGCATTCAAAAAGTAACGAGCCGGGAGGCATAATTACAGAAACGAGTACCTGTATGTTAGAACTATTGGCCCTGGCTGTTGAGGCACTTGTCCCACTGTGACACGAGGAGGTGAATGACTGTCTCATAAAATTACCTGGGCTGCGATGTGAATCGGATCCGCACATACAGCTGGACGTCTACGTCAGAGGTGAATCATTGGCTCCGCAGAACCCTTTTCAGGGGACCAAACATGGCGTAATCACAGTGAGAGAGAGGTCTGGACTGTATGGAGGGTGGCCGAGAACCTCCCATTTGAATTTCTGCAGGAGTGCCGCGACTGTGTTGGCCGTATGAGGTTGTGAATTGTCGTGGAGCAGAATAACCCCACGGGTGAGATTGCCTGGTAGTTTGGTTTTGATCGCTTGGTGAAGGGTGGTCAAGGTTTGCGAGTAACGCTGGGCATTCACTGTTGTCCTGTGCAGCATGAAGTGTATCAGAAGGGGGCCATCTTGATCAAAGAAGAACGTCAGCATTACCTTTCCTGCACTCGTGTGGATGGCCTTGCCTTTTTTGGGTGGTGGTGACCCTGGATGCTTCCCCTGGAGGCTTTGTCATTTGGATTCTGGTTCGAAGTGACGACACCATGACTCATCTCCAGCCACCACTCGTGCCAGGAACCCATTCCCTTCCCTCGCATAGCACTGCAGATGACCCAAGGCAGTGGGCCATTCAACATGCTTCCTGGTGTGGTTGAAGACTGTGGGGCACCCAGTGGGCACACACTTTGCGCAAGTGCACTCGTTCCTTCATGATGGTGTGCACACTTCCGACGCTCAATCCGACCACGGTGGCTATGGCGTTCACTGTCACTCAGCGGTCCTGGGTAATGAGTACATCAACCAGCTGGACGTTGTCATCGGTAATGCAGGGAGGTGCGCCAGACCGGGCATCATCGGCTAACGACACCCGTCCTTCCCTGAAGCTCTTGTGCCATGCCTTGACCCTTGCAAGGGACATGCAGTGCTCGCCGTACACTTGTGACATTCGGCGATGAATGTCCCGTTCCCCCTACTCCTTCCGCTGTCAGAAACCGAACAACACCTCTTTGCTCTTCGGTTGACACCTCCATGTCACAGTTTGCAATGAGACTGGCAGCGTTGGACGATTGATGCATGCTGCTGCTCGCTTTGTATCATCGCGTGACATGCAGGGGTGCCCTATAGCGACGGGCTGTGACCTTCCACGCTCTGGTCGGAACCACACCACGTTACACATACCACGATATGCCGATGTCGTCACCGGTTTGCGCATTCCAGCCTCACGCTCATTACTTTTTTAACGCACCCTATATTACGGTGCATAGAGACCTGAATATCACTCTCACATTCAGTTTCCATTAATTAATTCCATTAATTCATTTGAACGATAATTCTTTTAAAATCTCATTGTATTATACAAGCCCTCGATCTTGTCATTGACTAAACCAGCAGAAAGAAAATCGAAACTGAATAAAAAGAAAGCCGGGAATCAATGGAAAGTGGCAAATATACATCTAGAAATATTCTACTCAATTTACTAGTCCGAAATAGTTCAATACAGGGCCAGGAGATGCAGCAAGATTACCGACAATGAAGTGGTGAATAAACTCCAAGATGTCTCGGAGCCAGTCACCTACAGTTCATTACTGTACTACGGGATTTCATGTTGACCACCAACCGTGTAGTAAGTTAGTAAAAGATAGAAAAAGGAACAGAAACTTAGCAATGTAAGCACACAATAGGATATTGCAAGAAAAACAATAGATTCTGAAGTAAGATTTAACATTTAGCAGGAGACAACGGTAAGAAGTGAAATTACCCCGAAGTATAAGCTCCACTATAGAGCGTCTCAACCTTAAAAGACAGTATGGAATTAAATGTAGTAGTTGCCTCGCACTCTCACTCTTATGTCCTGCAATTAGCTTCGTCCTCTTCTACCCCGGCGATGTTGCCATTTCCCAATAATTGAAAGTGGCAAATCTAAGAAAACGTTTGTGTAGTCTTATAGAGAATTTTCCGCTCTTTATGATGATGTAAAAATAAAAGCCATAAATAATTAACACATGGCCTAATTTTCCCAATTACGATATTTTAGCGCGAATCTATATTTTTGCAGATATAAAACTTATCACGCCATAGATAATGAACTAATGATCGCAACAGATCAAGAATTTATTTTTAGATTGCCTGATGTTGGTAGAATATACTCTATTTCTCAGACCAGTAATTATTTTCATAGTAAGGAAGTTATGATATTTTTTTTCTGAAATGATACTTGAAAAAATCGGAGATGGTATCAAAGGAAAGTCACGTAGCGACAAACTTTTTTGCTATTGACTTTACGTTGGTGACTAAGCGAGAAGAAATGTTCATTAATATGTGAAAAAGTTTTTAAAACAAACCCGAGCTCGATATCAGATAGCATTCATAAGTTATCGCACTTATTCCTCCCGCCCAGCGATGACGCTGCGTAAGTTTGGTTACCCAGGCGCTAGTATCTCCCCGACTGATGGTGTGAAGTTAAACTGTGAAATGAAGTGGTCCTTGAGTTCTTTATAAATTGTCCGCCTCGTTGCGTAGCGTAGTGGCTAGCATTCCTGGCTGTCACCGTGGAGGCCCAGGTTTGAATCTTGGCTCCGCCAAGAAATTTAATTCTGGTCTGAGGGCTGGAACGGGGTGTACTCAACTTCACGAGACAAAACTGAGAAGAGGCGGGTTTGATTCCTACCTCAGCCATCCTCTAAGTGGTTTCCGTGGTTGGCCTTTGTTCATCCCGGGAATAACATATTATAATTTTATCATATTCATGAATAATTGAAAAAAAAAATTGTTATAATGTGTGCATTAAACTCTCGCTCTGAGGTTCAGCGTATCATATCTAAATATTGTAGCGTTGTTCGCTGCAAGGTATGAGCTACAGTTATATACAAACAAATATTTTGGAAATTTCCCGAGTTTTGCGTAAAAGCACGCCTGTATACGAGTTATATTACATCATGTGCCCGCCCTTGCAGAACTTTGTATATGCAGTAGATCTGGCATCAGCGCGCCCCATTGAATGCGTACTGTCTTTTAAGGTAGAGACGCACTATAGACACAAAATGGGAGTAGGCATGGATAGCAAAGGTGAAAGCTCTTTCCTTTCAATAGTTGGGCATCTAAAAATAGGATCTAGTGCATAAGGGAGGACTTACACAAGCAAAGTGCTCACACTCATGCCCCTCGGTGAAACGCCACAATCCTGAAAATATTGTTTATAGCTTGTATAATTTCTGAAATATGCAACATTAATTGAAGATCTACACAATCTCACTCCCAAAGTCGATTTAAATACCGCCTGGAGTGTATGACGTTTAAATGTCCATCTGAGAGGTTAAAATACATGAATTGGGAAAAAATCCTAGACAATAAAGAACACTTTGCAACTGACATCTTGCAAATAGATATGAAAGACTGAAACCGACCGCCGTCCATTGCATGCTATACAAACAAAACACTCTGACAACCCCGAAAGAAGCGATGTCATAGATGGTGGACTACAGAATATAACCATGCAGTTGAAGAGCCTGAAGACAGCTATATTAAGAACAAAGTTCCAAATGGTTCCGCCTCGTCAATACTGTTTATTAAAATGTCGTGATACAATCACCTGTCTTTTAACACATGGTACATGTTTCGACGTCTGACACTTATTGACGTTTTCATCAGCCTAAATATTTGGGCAGCACTTAAAACATTCCCTTTATATACTGGGTGTAGTTAAAAATTGTACATAAAAACACACATAGATCACTGTAACACATTAATAAGTTGTTAGAACATTTTCTTATGTTAAAAGCTCAATAAAATCCTCAGCCGGGCTTGGCAGTCTTTCTTGGTTTATTTCTAATGTTAGCTTCAAAAGCCCAAGCAAGGGGTGACCATTCCCAACTGGAAAGAAATGAAACTATGTATGAGAGAAAGAAGTGGTAGATAAAATAATACTTTAAAAACCCTAAATGTTATATAAAGACTTACGATGTAATGCGGCAATGAGCTAACAGAGCCGTGCTGAGTCGGGCGGAGACTGTGCTGTACTGAAACGGTGTGTCAACATGGAAGCAACAAGTAAGACAATAGGGGCAGAAGAGGAGAGTTCGGGAGTGTTTTGGTGAGGAAGGGGGAAGAGAGAGAGAGGGGGGGGGGGATAATGGAGTAAGTTTAGGGGAAGGTAACATGGATCAACGGTTGTGGATTTATTTCTATGGTGGTTTATATTTTGTTTTGTAATGGATTAACGTTTCATAGAGTACGTTGTTTTCGAAATGAATCTCATTAAGATTCGTTAGGGGGGCGGTCTTTTGGGCTAAATCGATTTCAATTTCTTCTAAGATGTTCATTGTAATTCTTTTATTTGCTCGATGTAAGATTCTCATATCGTTGTTAATGTCTGTGAACTCATGTTTGGTATCTTTCATATTTGTCATGGCGGAAAATTTATTGTATTTAATGGCATTAAAATGCTCACCATATCTTGTTATAAATGCTCTACCTGTTTGTCCACAATAATTAGCGTCGCATTTGGCACATTTCAACATATACACACCTGATTTACTGAATTTGTTCGTGTGGTTCAATTTATTAGTATTGAATAAAATATTATTGTTTGTGTTGGAAGTTCTATATGCTATTCTTAGTCCACACTTTTTGAAAATATTTGAAATTCTATAAGTTTTGGTGCTGAAATACGTGAAAGTCGCGTATTTGGGCTGCTCCTTTTGTTCCGGCGTTAGGCGGGTGACCGGTTTGTTTTTAAGCTTGCTGATAATATTGTTGACAAACAGTGATGTGAATCCGTTTACCTTGGCAATCTGTTTAATGATTTTTATTTCTTCATTTAGATCTGTTTTGCTTAAAGGAAGGGAAAAGGCTCTGTTGATCATACTATAAAAGGCGGCTTTCTTTTGATTGCCCGGGTGGTTAGAGTCTTTTCTTATTGTCGTGTGGGTCTGGGTTGGCTTTCTAAAAACTTTATAGGTTAACCTGTTATTATTCAAACAAACTGTAGTGTCAAGGAAGTTGATTTTACTGTTTACGGCTGATTCAGAGGTGAATTGTATGCTTTTATCCAAACCATTTAATTTTTGCAAGAGTCCTTCTATGTTTAAAATAGTATCAACGATTATTACGCTTGCCACGGTGGGTGAGTGGTTATAGTGTCGGACTACCAACCCCAAGATTGCAGGTTCACCCCTGGCCATGGTAAGTGATTTTTGAAGGCGACAAAAATCACGACACTCATGTCATACGTTGTTGGCATGTCAAAGAACCCATTTGAATTCAGTAGGCCGTGTTCAATGGCAAAATTAATCTCGGGAGTTTCCGCCAACATAAAGTTCCTCCATTCTCTACTTGAAAGCACTGTAGTGTCAAGGAGTTTAGATATCTAACCTCCTTGACTTTCATAGCATTCAAAGGAACGACGAAATTTGACATGCAAGCTACCCTCTGGGTGTCAATTAAAGCTTGCACCAGGCACCCGAGGCCATACGATATTATTATTATTATTATCGATTATTACAAACACGTCATCCACGTATCTTCCCCAATAATGCATACCGTCAATTTTGCCTACAATTTCTTCGTGTTCCAGATGGTCAAGATATATGTTAGCTCCTAAACCAGATAGCGGAGATCCCATTGAGAGTCCTTTTTGTTTATAGATCCTATTCTTAAAAGTGAAAAAAATATTTGAGAGTGTGAATTCTAATGGCGTCATGAATTCGTTAATTTCTACTTTTGACAATATACTTATGTTAGACAAATTTTGTTTAATGACCTTTAGCGATGGTGCAATTGGGATGTTTGTGTACATATCTTTCACGTCTACGCTATGCATGGAGTGTTTGCTCATTAAGGTAAGTTTCATGGTTTCTTCGCAGAAATTGAGTGTGTTTTTCAGGGATTTATTTGCTTTAAAAACGTCTTTCAAGGAACTGCTGACAAAATTTGACGGTTCTGTAAAGGGGACTGTTTCTGAAGTTAATGACGGGTCTTATTCGAATTCCTTCTTTATGAATTTTGGGGAGCGCTTTCAAAGTTGGTAATCCCGGGTTCATATTGGTTAAATTAATAGTTTGTTCTTCATTGATAATAAACATGGAGGTTTTCAAAATTTTTTCAATTTTCTCTGTATAGATTGGGTGGGGTCTTTCTTAACCTCTTCAAACCTCGAGCTGCTGAGGAAATTGTGTGTGTTGTTGACATATACCTCCTTATCTATCAGCACGACCGTGTTACCCTTATCTGCTTTAGTAACAATTACATCGGTATTATTTATTTTCTCTTTCAATTCTTAAAGTTTATTTAGATTCGAATTCTTGTTGCTTTTTTGGGATAGTGTTAACTATTTTTTGAATTTCTTCGTTAGTCGTGTACCTGACTTCTTTTTGTTTATCAAGAGGAAGCCTACGTATGGCTGTTTCTGCTTCCACTACTAAAGTGGTTAGCGTTCTGTCATTGAGGTCACATTCCCAGTTGTGTTTGGGCCCCTTGCCTAGAATTTAGAGTTCATTATCGTCAAATGGAACACTTGATAAGTTTTTGACAGGTGGAGAAAATTATTTTCATTAATTTCAGAAACAGTCCCCCTTACAGAACCGCCAAATTTTGTCAGCAGTTCCTTGAAAGACATTACATTTTTAAAGCAAATAAATCCCTGAAAAACACACTCAATTTCTGCGGAGAAACCATGAAACTTACCTTAATGAGCAAACACTCCATGCATAGCGTAGACGTGAAAGATATGTACACAAACATCCCAATTGCACCATCGCTCAAGGTCATTAAACAAAATTTGTCTAACAAAAGTATATTGTCAAAAGTAGAAATTAACGAATTCATGACGCTATTAGAATTCACACTCACAAATAATTTTTTACTTTTAACAATAGGATCTATAAACAAAAAGAAGGACTCCCAATGGGATCTCCGCTATCTGGTTTAGTAGCTAACCTATTTCTTGACCATCTGGAACACGAAGAAATTGTAGGCAAAATTGACTGTATGCATTATTGGGGAAGATACGTGGATGACGTGTTTGTAATAATCGATGATACTATTTTAAACATAGAAGAACTCGTGCAAAAATTAAACGGTTTGGATAAAAGCATACAATTCACCTCTGAATCAGCCGTAAACAGTAAAATCAACTTCCTTGACACTACAGTTTGTTTGAATAATAACAGGTTAACCTATAAAGTTTTTAGAAAGCCAACCCAGACCCACACGACAATAAGAAAAGACTCTAACCACCCGGGCAATCAAAAGAAAGCCGCCTTTTATAGTATGATCAACAGAGCCTTTTCCCTTCCTTTAAGCAAAACAGATCTAAATGAAGAAATAAAAAACATTAAACAGATTGCCAAGGTAAACGGATTCACATCACTGTTTGTCAACAATATTATCAGCAAGCTTAAAAACAAACCGGTCACCCGCCTAACGCCGGAACAAAAGGAGCAGTCCAAATACGCGACTTTTACGTATTTCAGCACCAAAACTTATAGTATTTCAAATATTTTCAAAAAGTGTGGACTAAGAATAGCATATAGAACTTCCAACACAAACAATAATATTTTATTCAATACTAATAAATTGAACCATACGAACAAATTCAGTAAATCAGGTGTGTATATGTTGAAATGTGCTAAATGTGACGCTAATTATTGTGGACAAACAGGTAGAGCATTTATAACAAGATATGGTGAGCATTTTAATGCCATTAAATACAATAAATTTTCCGCCATGACAAATCATATGAAAGATACCAAACATGAGTTCACAGACATTAACAACGATATGAGAATCTTACATCGAGCAAATCAAGGAATTACAATGAACATCTTAGAAGAAATTGAAATCGATTTAACCCAAAAGACCGCCCCCTAACGAATCTTAATGAAATTCATTTCGAAAACAACGTACTCTATGAAACGTTAATTCATTACAAAACAAAATATAAACCACCATAGAAATAAATCCACAACCGTTGATCCATGTTACCTTCCCCCAAACTTACTCCATTTCCCCCCCTCTTCCCCACCAAAACACTCCCAAACTCTCACCCCTCTCCTCTTCTGCCCCTATTGTCTTGCTTGTTGCTTCCATGTTGACACACCGTTTCAGTACAGCACAGTCTCCGTCCGACTCAGCACGGCTCTGTTAGCTCATTGCCGCATTACATCGTAAGTCTTTATATAACATTTAGGGTTTGTAAAGTATTATTGTATCTACCACTTCTTTCTCTCATACATAGTTTCATTTCTTTCCAGTTGGGAATGGTCACCCCTTGCTTGGGCTTTTGAAGCTAACATTAGAAATAAACCAAGAAAGACTGCCAAGCCCGGCTGAGGATTTTATTGAGCTTTTAACATAAGAAAATGTTTTAACAACTTATTAATGTGTTACAGTGATCTATGTGTGTTTTTATGTACAATTTTTAACTACACCCAGTATATAAAGGGAATGTTTTAAGTGCTGCCCAAATATTTAGGCTGATGAAGACGTCAATAAGTGTCAGACGTCGAAACATGTACCATGTGTTAAAAGACAGGAGATTGTATCACGACATTTTAATAAACAGTATTGACGAGGCGGAACCATTTGGAACTTTGTTCTTAATATAATTCAGTCAATACGGAAAAAATGTGCGACTCTCACGAGTCAAAAATATGAAGACAGCTAGACGAAGTGGAACTCGACTAACTCAGGAAAACTGGGAGGGTTTCACAATGGTGCAGAAATTGTCAAGCAAGACTAACAGTCGTGTGAAGAGATCTTATGATCGGTCAAGACTGAAAAAGTTGGATGAAGAATTCAGAATGTACAACACCAGAAACTTCTATTGGACCTTCAAAGAGAAACTCTCGGGGTGAATTGCGAAGAACCCAAGGAAAGATTACCTGTTGAAGATACCCCAATGATACATCAGTGTTGCCTTATTGACTACAGTCCATAACAAATGTATATCTAGCTGAATCCAATGTTTTTTTTGCACATTCCAGCAATTGGAATTCTATTGTGTCGATCAAGTGAAAAATTACAATATAAAACAGGAATTTGGCGAGGACGCTCCAGCATCGACCAGATCGTCAACCTGAAAACCATTCTCCAACTAAAACAAGTGAGTAATGCAGTTTTCGTCAACTTTAAGAAAGCTTATGATTAGGGCCCGGATGTTGATGCCGTTAAAAAGTTTAAAAATGCACTTAAAATTTTCAAAAATGACTGAAATAAATGACCTAAAAATTCAAAAAATGCACTTTAAAATGGACAAGAGAACTGACAAAAGAATATACACCCCTTCCCCTTTCTAGCCCGCCACAGCTGACCTTGGTTAACAGAGCAGGTAACATTTCATTCAGCAAATAACTGGTTTGCGACAAAAACAAGAGCATCTGTATACCTACGGTACAGTTCTTCTGCATCCAAGATATATATTTTTCTACTAATAGCAATACTGAAATAATTTATTTCAATATTTTAAATTAGGCTAACTTGTATCAGCTGCTAGCTTCTTTACTCTGAGAGACGCAACTCCCTCGTATAAAGCTGTGATATGACTAAATTGGGAGAGAAATGACGTTAAAAGGTCGATTTCTGTAATATAAGACCCAAAAAATCTACCAAACTTAAAAAAAATGCTCTTAAAATGGAAAAATAGCAAAAATGCAAAAAAGATGTGAAATAAGAATGACATATTTCAAGACGGGATAGCCCGTCCGGAGTTTCTATGTACTTCAGCATTGTTTTAGACAGCTGAGTAAAAAGATGACATGTCAACAACATCCGGGCCCTACTTATGACTGATTCACCGCCGGACACTCTTCTCCATACTGCAAGAATGATGTGCGGACTACAATATACACACCCTCAAACAGACTCTTATGGACGCCACCTTCAAGGTGAAGTTCGGAGGAGAACTGTCACGGAGTTTCAAAATCAGAACTGGAGTGCGATATGGAGATGGCCTCTCACCCATTCTGTATAATCTGGTGCGTTATAAATACATCAAGACCTGGGAATGAACACAGTTACTGAGGAATCTCGGAATCAAACCATTGGAGCCGGGACCCAAAAGATCGAAATCAGGAACCTAGCTTTTGCAGACGACATCGTCATCTTAACCAACCACTCTTAAGGATGCAGTCATTGCTGCCCGAGCCCTGCACAAGATAGCGGTGAAGTCAGGATTACAGACATCATTCGACAAGAATCAGCACCCTTTGACAACCATACATGGAACGATAGGGATCTGTTTTCACAGTGAATGCGTCCACCCCAATGGTAGAAATGACACCTCCATCTTAGAAACACGTAACAGACTCAACGCAGCCTACCATCTCCCAACTGTTACAAGAAGCACATTTTCAACTTGCCAAGATCTGTCAGCATACTTATTAAGAGAATCTTCTCCTTGGTTAAAAGCTATAAGACTGGAAACAATTGGCTCCATGACATACAAATTGACCGAATCCGCCGAGATTTTTTACCTTAATGTCCAAAATCGTCCCGAATTTTGTGATACGGTTACCCTTGGTTCCAACCACCCAAAGTGCTTAAGTGTCGGAAAAACTTATCAACAGGGCTCAAGAGTTATTGGGAACGAAAGAAAGCATTGAAGAAGAACTACTGTCGACCAAAATATTATGTGCACTCGACTTTGAAGGTTGTTTGTAAAGTAACCAATAGACCTACATAAAGTCCAATAACGTCATTTTCACTGTTCTATTGTACATTAGTTCATTAGGTTTGGAATTTTTACATGGTGGCCACTCAAATCGGTCGACGATTTTCCAGGAGTTTTCCAGGAGTAATTCTTATTTTTCCAGACTTAAAAATAAGTGCGAGTCCCGGGTGGGGGGCTTTATCGGTTGCCTACTTCCAGACCAAAATAAAGCACTTGTGTTTGGTTTACGTTTACAGATGTTGACAAAAATTAGTGGTGATTGAGTTATAGATACACAAGCCTACTCACAAATTATTTAATTCTGGGTTTAAAAAAGCCTGTGACTGAAATAACTGCTTAAAAAAAGAGAAAAGAATGCCGCCTGCAATTTTATTGCGGTGAAGTTGGTCTATACTCAATATGTTTTACAAAAATACTATCGCGTGTTCTCCCACACAGAAACAGGTAGCCTGAGGAACTTTCTTTCGTTAACGATAGATTGCTCACCCAAAACCGCAGCGGGAGTATGATTTAAGGTGGAAAGAATTTTATAATTAATTAACAGTGGCTATTTTCCAGGAGTTTTCCAATTTTTCGTCGTTTTCCAGGAGTTTTTTAGACCTAATAAAAATCCAGGATCTTTCCAGGATTTCCAGGAGTAATGGCCACCATGTTTTAACCTTTTCACTGCTAATATTGTGAGAGACTATCAAACCCCTCCATGCTGAATACATTTTTAAAAGTATGTTATTCAGATGAAGTTGCCGACGAGATATCTCGGGCGCAGCAAGTACGTGACGTTCTACCGCACCCGAGATATCTCGGGCGTAGCAGTGTAAAGGTTAATTCATATTTGAATATTTTTTTATCGCAGTTGGAACACATAAAGTGCCCGTTTTTAAGCGTGTTTCAACCATGCGCCACATTTAAGAATTAGTATCTCAAAAACCCGTCATCAGATCGAATCCAAATTTTAACACAATATACATTGGAATGTTGTATAACTGGTTTATTAATTTCAACATTTTGTGTGTCCAAGAAACAAAGTTATCATTTTTGTAAGGTAACTTTTTCTCGGCTCAGGGTGGTTGGAAAATGTAGTTCTTGGTAGCATTGTAATCCTTATACATCAAAAGGTTATGCTGTACGACCGTGAAATACGTAAATTAATTCACTTATTTTATATCGATTTGTATTTGTACGGGAAAATAAGACATGGTTCAGCAGTTAGCCGATACAGGGAAAGCTGTACAGCGTTGCCGAGATGGATCCCATCACGCGCCATGGCACGTCTCGCTCGGAAGGAATCAAACCCGGGGCCACTGATTGCAAGGCAGACTCGCTACCCCAACACCACGGGGCCGGCTTAACCAACATACTGTATACTGATGGAAATTTATGTATTCACCTGAATATATAGCCATAACCAAACATATTTCGAAGCACAGAATGTGTGAGTTGAAGGTACGCTGCTCATAATTTGTAAGGCCAGTATCGCACTATCAAAGAAATTTGATAAAAGATATTTTATAAAGATATGACAGTGTAATGGGGAAATATTTTATAAAAGGTGGTTTTAAAAAATTTCTTTTATAAAATGTATGAGCATCATGCTATCTTTGATAAGAGATTCAAACCAAAATGGCGGATCATAACACCTGGGATATTACCACAGCAAATATGCTCATATCAGAATGTAAAATGCATTAAATGTTACTTAATATGTTACATAATGAATAGTATACAATGTTAAACATAAATAACAGATAGAAAGTGTAGGTAAGAATAGCCGAGGCTATAAGCACTGCACATAAAGGTCATACATTTCAGGACATGAAAAGAGGAATTAAATAGTTAAAAAGGCTGAAATAAGACGTGAATAGTAGTGTGTTTTATGTTATAACTAGCGGACCCGTGCGAGATCTCTCGCATAATGGGTTGTGTGCGCCCGATGTGTACAGACTACCCTTCTGGCCCCAGTGCTATGCGGCTGTGCGTGAAACAAATCTACCAGGGGCTATCGTATTGTTTATTTGTTTAAAAACACTTGGTAAACAAATAAATACATTTGCGTTGACTTTTCAAGAGGTGCAAGATTTTTCCTGTACTATTGAGATGATTTGGAGGGTTTTGGTACAAACCACACCTTCTAACTCCCTAGGAGCTAGAGTTTTGTGAAACGTACACCGTTGCGTATTACAGTATATAATACTGGCAGAGCCCGCGTAGAGTATCTACGCAATAACAGTGCAACGTAAGGAACGGCCTGAGCTATTAGTAACATTACATTTATTTATGAAGAAAACTTCACAAACTTCATATGCCAGTGCAGGAAGAAAAGATCCAACTGGGCTGTGCAATGATAACTTCACAGAGGACATTGGAGATACAACCAGGACTTCTTACACACAGTAGTTCACGAGTGAGGTGTACGGAGTTGTATTTAAGAAGCCAAATCACATTTCTTCCAAGATAATGCTTTTTGTTAAGATACTTTTTGAATTAATCTATCAAAAACTTCTCTTAACACACAGTTGGTTATTTTGTTACTTGTTGACACAACCGATAGCGTGCTAAACTATCTTTCCCGTGAAAGGGCTTAAAGCTGTCCATGAGTAAAGACAGGTTTTGTCAAGTAAAGGCAGATTTTATCGAAAGTCTGACCCTGAGATTTATTTATTTTCATTGAGAAAGCCAAACGTACTGGGAATTGCCTTCTTTTAAATTTAAATTGCATGTTCGTATCAGAGGGGATAAGGGTTATCCTGTGTAAGAAAACGATTTCTCTCTTATGAGAATGTATAATAGTTGCCTCTATGATATTACGTTGTAACCCGTTAACTATTAGCCTTGTCCCAATGCAGACCCCTTTTGAGGGTAGAATATTTCTTAATGACATATTGATAGCACCTTTCTTAAGTCTAAGTTTGTGTGGAGGCATGCCATTTGTTGTCAGACTGTTCAAAAATTCTTCAGGGTAAGCCAAGTGATCTTGAGCATGCTCACTCACAATACAGTCTACACTCTCGTAGACTACCTCATCTCCGGGTAAACGCTGAAGTACTCTATTGTTCAGTTCAAGCGATGCTTCATTGGTGACTGTAAGAATAGTTCTTCCTTTAAGCTCCTGTTGGGTGACAGCAGTAAAATCAAAATCACAGTATAGCTGTTCAACTGGATCTTGTATTTGTGGATAGCATGAAGATGGTACCGCAACTTACGCCCAGTCTTGCCTTCTCCTATTTCTAAAAGCCATGTTGAAAATTATTTTTCAAAATTTAAAGCGCGCATGTTCTGGGTGAGTTTAAGTACATGGAATTTATTCCAGAGGCTATGCCGCTTCAAACAGCTAGCAACTGTCAAAGGATGTGATCCTCTCATTATGACAGGAAGCACTTGGCAAAATCACCACCCAGCAAGATGACTTTACCACCGAATGCTTCAGTACAGTTGGTCAGATATTTGAGAAGTCTGTGAACAGCTAAAAATGGGTACACATTGGTCATTGGTGCTTCATCCCAAATACTTAATTTTGTATTCAACAGGGCTGTTGCTTCTGGTGTGTTTGGCGTAACGTTGCACGTAGAATTAGAATTGAGAATCTGAGGGATTTTGAAGACAGAATGGGCAGTTCATCCTCCTTGTAGAAGTGTAGCTGCTATTCCCGTAGACACTATCGGAGTAGCTTGATCTCCTTTTGCTCTGATTGTATGTAACAAGATAGAGTAAACATATGTTTTACCAGTTTCTGCCGGTCCATCTAAAAAGAAACAGTTCTGCTTTAATGTTTCTTCTTGGTTTCCATATATGGCATTAAAGATCGAATCTACAACCCTTAGTTGCACCTCATTAAGCTCTTGTCTGTTGCTGATAGCCCTAGCTTACTCTCATAAAACATCAAACGAATGCATTCCTGGACTGTTAACGTGTAGTTTTACATCTGGCAAGTTTCTTAAGATCTAAGCCGTAGGTGTGAAGGAGGCCATTGATTTCAATGAGTACATACTGTGGGCACTTTCTTCAGAGATCTACATACAAAATCTTCAGACATTGCTTCTTTATGTTGGTCCCAAAGCTCGGGAATATTTTCTGGTTCTCCGAAAATACAGATAATGACAAATAACATTCGTAAGCGACTTGGCATATGAGAGTGAGTTGCCTCAAGAATAGTATCATGCCAAATTTGATCTCCTTGAAGAATTCCAAGTTTTTTACATGTTTCCTGGAAAGTCTTGCATAGAACTCCATCGACTGTCCTGACACACTCAAAACATTTGGCACCCTTTAATCTTATTAGCAGCATTCGCAGGAAGTATCTTTCCCTATCGTGCATACTAACTACTGGCATTCACCCTATTACACCTTGTCCACCACGCTGACGCCTCTTCCATCACAGCTTGCAGATCCAGATCTAATCGTGGAAACTCCCGCGAGAATCTGGCGACACTGATTCTGCTTGCTATATAGCTTCATTGTACATTTCTTCTGTGAAATCCATGCCATGATTTTGTTTTTCTTGACACCTTCTGCACAGAATATCTTCAGCCATGTAGTCTTTGTATTTCACCCCAGCTGTGCTGGTTGTGAAGGGGAACACGTAGATAAAATAGTTGCCAACAGCATACGTATTTAAAATGGATTAGAAGGGGATTTCTCCCCAACTGTGCTGGTTGTGAAGGGGAACACGTAGATAAAATAGTTGCCAACAGCGTACGTATTTAAAATGGATTAGAAGGGGTCGCTGAATCTACAATGAAGATGTGCACTCTACTTCCTATTCTTGGCGTTGCCTAGGTCAACCATATTTTGTAAGATGGGCAACATCCTTTAGCAATTTTTACCGGACTATCATGATGCACAATAAGTCGTTGTCGCATAGCGACAATCTGTCCGTGAAGTTATTAGATTCAACTTGATTTGTTTAAACACACTTTTTGAACAAACAAATATATTCCCGTTGACTTTTCAAGAAAAGCAAGATTTTTCCTGTACTATTAAGACCATTTGGAAGATTTTGGTACAAACCACAACTTCTAACTCCCTTTGGTTTAGGAGCTTGAGTTTTGTGATACATACACCTTAGCATATTATATATATATAGATATAATTCGTTAATTTCACTTATGGTATTACAAGCTAATGTAAATAAACACTTTATCTTTACCAGTACGTAATATGTGTAACCAACCTCCGTGAGCATGTGGCTAGTTGGCCTAATGAGTAGAGCGCTAGACTCCGGACCGAAAGGACCAGGGATCGAATCTCACCTAATGCACTGTTTTTTACTTCGTATGTTTCAATTTTATTTGCTCGGGCAGTGGTTGTTTAGAACGTCACCATCATTAATTGCATCTTAATAATTAAATAATAATGTAAGTTTTCAAGTCTTCGTACAGCAGCTCGTTCATCAAGATCTTACTCGTATCTTTCCCATCACATGGCGACCCATGGTTTAACCCATAACCGTTTAGTTTATCTTTCCATTTCTTTTAAATACCGGTATTGCCACTACAGAATTTCAACTACCGTAAGAAAGTCAAGTTAACAAGGAACTGTCCTTCATCCATGTTGCTGAACTATGATAAAATATTTGATGTAGTGTAATGGTGTGATTATTGCTTTGTATAACTTTTATAAAAGTTCAGTTTTATAAAATATTTTATAAAATTTCTTTGACAAACTTCTTTGATAGTGTTATACCGGCCCAAGTCATAGAACACAAGTAACTGTTTGTAATAATAGAAAGCTTTGAATCCATACTTCAGTGTTGCAATACTAACAATTGAATGGTAACTTTCAGTCTGAAAACACAAATATATGCCCCCACCCGCCTGTAATCTGTACAATTAATAACCACATGTAGCTGCAGGTGGAATCCCATACTTTTCACACATTATAACTGAGCATGTATTCATGTTGACCAACTGAAAGTTGTAAACACATAACGAGATCCGTTATCAAACACCGTAAGTAACTTTCAGCATGGACGTATGGTAGGCCTCCAAAAAGCCAGTTGGGCATTCCAAAAAAAATTGCAAATTAAGTAGATCATGATGAATCACTACCCTTCTGAGTGAATGATTAGAGCTGCAGGGACTGACAGAACAGTGGTATTCCACGATGGAAGTTGTTTCTGTCCCGGATAAAGTGACAACCAAGTTTGTATTCATAGACGAACAAGTGAGCGGGCAGCCCATCCCTGGCAACCACTCGGATCCTTCCACGCAATGATGTACAGCAAACCAGACACGATAGGTTACATCCTTATGTGGCTACACAATGTCAACATGTCTAATAGGCATTTCTACGAAGGTAATCCCAAAAATAAGGTCTCCTATTTTTTTATAAATACAGAATTATGTTCATGTGGCGGTTGGTCACGATATTGTGAAGCGTGTTTCCCGCACTCGCATATAAACATGTGCACGCCTCGCTGAGGCACTCAGTCTTGGTAGCCGCTGAGAACGGAGCTCCCGTTGGATGTTACCGCGAAGTGCGTGCAGTTATTCAGTTTTTTAACGCACAGGGTATTGAAGCGATTGAAATCCATCACCAATTGACAGAAGTGTATAGCGAGTCGTGCATGGATATCAAAAATGTTCGTAAGTGGTGTGGAGAGTTTGCAGACATTCGGACTGAAATTCACGACGGACAAAGGAGTAGGAGCCCGTCAATTTCTGACGAGACATTCGTGAAGGATGAGCAAATCACGCGTGAAGTGCGGCGGATCACCCTGGATGATCTCTGCACTTTGGTTCCTGAGGTTTCCCAAAAGCCCCGCTCACAGAATGTTAACGGAAAAGTTGAAATACCGGAAGGTGTGCGCAAGATGGGTGCCACGCATGCTGACTGAAGACCACATACGGCAACGAGTTGATTCTTCCCGCACATTTCTTCAACGATTTGCAGCCAAACAGGATAACTGTTTGGACTTAATTGTCACGGGTGACGAAACCGAGGTGTACCACTTTACACCCGAGACCAAGCAACAATCACGTCAGTGGCAGCATCCCTCTTCGCCAAAGCCGCAGAAATTCAAGCAAACGCAGTCTGCCAGTCAAGTCACAACAACTGTGTGTTGGGATCGAAAAGGGGGTTTTGTTGGTCGACTCAGACTGGCAATTCAGAACCTGAGAAGAGGAATGTTGAGCAAGGGCGTAAACAATTCTCCATGACAACGCTCGCCCACACGTCGCCCGGCAAACCATTGCTCTCCTGCAACAGTTTCAGTGAATCATCATCCACCCACCCTTTAGTCCCGACTTGGCGCCCAGTGACTATCACTTGTTCCCTAAGTTGAAAGAACATTAGGCCAAAAAGCGATTCAGCACCGACAACTAGGTAAAAGATGAGGTTCTTCAACTTCCTGGACAGCATGGCGGCGAGCTGGTATGACATGGGCATACAAAAATTGTCACAGCGTCTACAAAAATTCATCGACCGAAATGGTAATTATGTAGAAAAGTGGCTAGATGTTCAAGCTGTAAAATGCTGTAAACCATTGTAGAAATAAACAGATCTACTTATAGATCTTATTATTGGGATTACTCTCGTATCATCCTGAATGAATATTTAATGATGTACCATACACAATATGTTATGATCAATACCACCAAAACACCACCACCTTTTGTGAGGGGCAATGACCTCATAGTTCCACCCCTTAAAACAATAACTAGAACCTTTTGTGGGCCAGCAATGGAACGACACATCAATTCCTATGCATGTGTTCTTAAATAAATTTCAATGCATCATTACTACATCAACTCCACAGCTGCCAACTGATATCTCTTAGTTACTTCCAACCAACATATTCAGGTAAAAGCTTAATTTTCGAGGTACGCCATTCTTCTCTGTTTTTGCTTTTACAGCTTGACAATGTACAGTTGAAATCTTATGAACTGCGCGACTGATTTGATCAATTATTTGCCGCAACAGGTTAATTTCATGCAGGGTGTTAGCAAGGTTATAATTATGGGGTACATTTTATGCAGCTAAGAATTTGCATCATAGCTGTGCAGGACTAACTTCTGCTCTTAACTGTAGGCCTACCTCTTTCCCCCCAGACAAAACCCAGAAAATTTCTTAACTGAGCGATTGAGCTGATAAATTCTTTTCCACAACAGGTTACAGGATGCTAGTAAGGTAATAGTTATGGGGTACATTTTATGAAGCAAAGAATTTGCATCATTGCTGTGCAGGACTAACTTCTGCTCATAACTGTAGGCCTACCTCTTTCCCCCCACACAAAACCCCAGAGCAGGGCAGCTACATCAGGAGCTACTGTTTACACCAGTCTTTGGCCGGTCAGCCCCAGTTGCACAGAACAGTCGGCAAGCCTCTTGCACAAGCCCGAGGGTCGTTGAACGTCCTGTGTTACTGCGCAACCGGGACTGACCGGCCAAAAACTGTGGCATAAAATGAACTCTATACCCAGATCAGTTATCTTTGGTCAATTAAAAGTTGATCTTCACTGAAGTGAACTACTACAATCCCTGTAATAAATACTTGCCTCCTTGAGTAGAGAACCTCTTACCTGACACCAGTCTCTCACAGAGACAGGATTATTCTTGTGACAACTACAGACATGACAAGCAGTTTCAAAATCTTTGTTCTGTCCTTTCATTAATATGAGGTGTAAGCCAATCAGGCTCGGATCAAATTTATGGCAGTATGGGTGAAGGGCTCTCATAACTTGGAATGGAATATAGAATAGCTTCCGAATTATAGGTTATCAGCTTACCACACTCCACCATTGGAACAGCTTGCAGCTTTGAACACCAGCATCTCCTAACCATGGATATTTCCACAATAGAAAAGACAATTGACCAGTTTTGTAGGACATGGGATAAGTGGTTCATATGGAAAATATGCGGAGAAGGAACGCTTCATATTAAGCAAGATCGTTGAAAAGGTTGTAACCACATAAAAATAAATTATAGGAAAGCACCCACATTAAGGAAATATGTAACCACACAAAAATAAATTATCGGAAGGATACCCACATTAAGCAAATAACTCCACATGTAAGAAAAGAGTTAAAATGTTAATTCTCGTTTGATTTGACCTGAGAATACCACAAATTGGACATCATGTTACAATTATATCATTAACAGTAAATTAACTTTCACAAAAGAAAATTCCAGTTCCACATTAACTCTTTAAACATTAAAAAACATAGAAAACACATTAAAGTTAAGAAAAATTATTTCCATGTTGATTCCCTGGAAAAAAATACACACCGAAATTTAACCATTAAATTTTAAATGCTTTAAATTAACTTTTACAAAGAGATAATGCTATTAAGATTTAAACTCTAAATTTAATTCAAAAAATGAAAAGTATTAAAATTACCTTGTTAACAGCCTCAACTGTAGTGAAAGATAAGAAAGCAAATCCTCGAGATTTGCCAGTGAAAGGGTCCGTCTTGATATTAATATTCTCAATGTCCCCAAATTTTTGGAAGTACTCTTTCAAAGACTCTGAAATCATAAAACTAACATAAATAGGCTGTGCAATAAGAAATTTAACATTTAAGCTACATACTTTTAAGATGGATACGAAGACAAAAAGAAGACAAAGAAGAAAAACCTCTCCATTGAAAACTGGAGAAAGGTGTTCTTGAAGACCCAAGTTTTGTCACTAAATAATAAGACACCGAAAATAAACATTTTACATTTTCAGGTTAAACTCTAAATTTAAATTCAAAATACAAAAGTTAAAGAAAATTATCACTTTTATAAAGGGTAGAAAATGCAACATGAATGTCCATAGATAAATTTCTTTATTGTATAAATAAAACTTACAGAATTGCACTTTTCTTTTAAACAAATTTACTGCCAAAACGCCAATAAAGGAGAAATATCCAGTATTATTATTACATGAAAATATTACAAATTTTTAATATCTGAATGTTTCAGGCCATAAGGAGTGTCACGAAAAAGACGTTTCACAAATTCTTCATATCCCTTACAATAAAATTCATGATAAATGGGAGCATAACAGGAAAAGGGTATGAACCTAGGTTAGGCATTTCCACATTCAATAGCATATACAAACTGAGACTATCTGAAGATAAGTTCGAAGTAACTTCTCAAAAAGAGTAGAATAATCTCACTACCACCAGCTTGCCAAGAATCTTTCAAGAAGCATCCGATGTAAGAAACCAATGTATTCATGAGAGCAACTAGGCTTTAATATCATCAGACTGAGTTACAATAAGAACCAAGGAAATACTGTGAGGGAAGAGCATGAAAATCTGTAGCATGGACACTGGTGCAAATGAAATTTTAAATCTTCACACAGGATTGATGGACCAACATTTCCACAACCCCAATGCAACAGTCATAATCATGCTAGTATGTAATACATTGTCACAGATTTAAGACACCTCTGATGTGCATGTTGGTAGGCCACGTCGGTAAACTGAACGAATGGGTAACCCATAAATAAGAACAACGAATTTTTTCAATTACCATATTTTGCATTCACAGAATTGGTTCATAAGAGTGTCGAAGACTACATGCACAAAGATTTCAGGTTGTTGAGTCATTCATTTTATATACTACCACAGTGGTTTTCGATGGGAAGTTGTTTATTCTTGATATGTCTGCCAAGTACTACCCAATCTAGAGAATAAACAGTTTACAATGTTGGCTATGTGCGCTTCCACAACCAATGTCTCCAGAGGTCTTTTAGTATCACTTGTGTTACAACAAACTATTCCACCAACTAAAAGCATATCTGATAAATAGATTTTTAAAGAATGAGTTTAACATTAACTGATAAACAAACCATACAAGCCTATTCGAGAAGAAAACTAAATTTGTTTTAATCTAGTACACTGTTACCGTATTCTCCTCCTTCCTAAATGAATACCAGATGTTACTCTGAGCCTTTTAGCATCTCACTCAAAACAAGACAAAAATACTTTGTTTAGAGTCAAACATAAACCTAAGCAAATACTGACTGGTGAAGAATTAGATTGATATGAAGAAGTCTTTGCATATGATTGAAGGGTTAATATCGGTTCAGTAATATTGCAACTCTAAAGCAGTCAATGTGGACCCGACTATCTATTTCGAAAAAAACTGAGCAATTTATTATACCAAAACATTATCTCACATACATGGAACTCAGAAATTTAAAGTTGACGACCCTCTACATAGAGCAAGAGGAACTGTCTCAGATGCCGTTTAATTTCATTAAGATGTTTGAAATCTATAAACAAGGACTGATGGGCATCTGTAAAAATATCTTTATATTATTTATCAAGATCAAAATTATTAATCATATACAGTGAGACCTAACTGGCACCATGACTTTTTTTTGTTAATTTGTGATAAAATAACTTGGCAAAGTGCCGCACCATACCATGAAATCTACCGCCACTAACAAAAACAGTGCAATATCTTGTTATTCGACTTACCTTGGCACACATAACATGCTCATTGATAGCAATTATACGAAGTCATGGTGCTGGAAACGTTCCGAAACTAGTCACATTCAACTTAACAAAATAATAACTCCCTTTCCTAAATACATTGGCATAACTGAATGTAGTGGAGAGAATCAACAACAAAGTGAAGCCTAGAACATCAATATCATAAATGTAACTTTATATACTAAACCACGGTGAGTGGAATTAAAATTCAGTCATAAAACTAGCACACACATTAATACATGCTGTACTTAATGTTAAAACATGTTAGGTTGGCAAGGGTTATAACCAAATGTTTTTCTGTTATGTTGGTACTTATTATGTATGTTATTTTGTTTTTAAGAAAAATAAAAGAGTAGTACACTGCTCTGCCTTGCAAGTGAAAATGGTGTGTGAATCATTGAGTGTAGTGAAACCTAAAATACTATAGATTAGAGAAAGCAGACTGAATCAGTTTGCTAAAATATCAAATCCAGAACAATTAACTAGTACTTGAATAGGCTACTTTAGCTGAAGAAATTCAACAAAACCAGAAGAATTCATCTACAAGATTCGAAGATGAGTAGAAAGAAAAAAAAAATAGCACAATTGCATGAGTATGAAGAAAAGACCACCAATATTGTTCTACAAAATTACTTCACAGCTGCTGATACAAAAAGAGAATGATTACAATGTGCTTACAGTCTTCTTTTAGTCTGCACATTATGGAAAATTACTATAGCATTTGACTGATAAATCTGCATCAGTATGATTAACCAATTCAGTACCGGAATTGACAGTAATAACCATAACTAAAAGCAGGACATTTCTCATGCCATATATGTCTACCCCTTATTAGTCCCATTTCTCTGGGGATAAGATGCGATGAATTTCTTTGTGGCAGGTGGTATTTACGACTGCTGGTTGTCCTTCCAGCACCAACCTGCCTTGCAAGAGGAATAAAGATATCAAATGAAGTTGAATGAAATTAGTTGGTCTGCATTTGTTTGGAGTTGGAAATAGGAAACTATGGAAAATTATTTTACAATGGTGGGGTAAATTTAAAAATTTCACTAGGGCTTTAGTTCAATACTCAGGCAGACATTCTTAATGCCAAGTTCCAATCATAAGATTTGCCAATTCTCCCAGTTAGGAAAAATCTTAACACTATCGAGACCCTGATCTGAAGTGATGGTAAGAAACTGACAGCAAGACACGATTGTCAATCAGCCTATTAACAATTCCAAGATAGGGATGTGTTCACATTGAAGGCTTAGCACATAATCCCCACACCCTTAAGCACAATATTACTTTCCTTTATAGAAAGAAATAAGTGGACGAAACTTGGAGGTAAGATGGTACAAATATGGAATTTCCTAACACACACTTGTTTATGCAATGCTAACCAATTATTTAGGAAGATAAAATTCTGTAGTTTTACAAACCCAACTAAGAAAAGATGGCGACTAAAATCAGTGACATAAAAGTCTTACCCATATAAGGAATATAGGAACTGGAAATGAAAAACACAAGTCAACAAGTTCAACATCATAAGTCAGAACATTACTAGCAACAATCAATTTTCCCAAACCCTCAAAGATCTAACCTCTCATTCCATTGCACAGCGTGTCATCCCATACAAGAAATGTCTCGACAGATACAAAAATAGTGATAGCAGTACCTAGTGCTCAAGTATTGTAAGATTCTCTTCAAACTTATATCATAGTATTGATGTGCTTACCAGATTCTAACAGCAAATACAGTATTATATCTAATGGCAACTCAAACCATCACTTGGAGCGCTGCGGTCGGTCCAACATGGCAGGGATACGTAGGATAAAACACTAAAAAACACAGGATTGCTACGGAACACTTTCGTATTATCCTGTTATAGTTATCCCTAAAATACTGACAGTGTTTTATTATGTATAACAATGTGATACACGCGATCAAATATAGGCTACTTGTTCCACTAGATTTTATATATGAATTACGTATTATCAAGCATCGATTGTCTGCTCGGATTTGCATTTCAAATCATGACCCTGTTATGTTTCAAAGCTATTATTAGAGTTTGCTAACTGCACCATTGACTCCAGAAACTTTACAGAAGGGGTAGAAGTGTTATTTAAAGCGCTCTTCATTTGTCTCCTGTGTTCTCGTGCCGCTAATATCCACGAATTTAAGTTGTTTAAATTGCTATTTTCGTGACTATGCCGAGCTATTGCAGTGTTCCTCTTTGCAAAAATCAGGGAAGCCCGTTTTCGTGTCACCAATTTTCACAAAATAAAGAAATGAAGAAGAAATGGTTACTTGCTATTAGAAGAAAACATTTCGGTGAAGAAAATCTGACCGAAAATATTAAAGTGTGTTCCCATCATTTTCAACTCTATGACTTCACGAAAACTGTGTTGGACAAGTGTGATTTTCAAAGGGAAATAATTCCTACCTATAAACTGATAGACATTTCGATAACAACCACTGAATTTATGCGTTTGTATTTGAATGTGAGAGAGCAAGATGAAAACCGGGCACTGTTCCATCGCTTTTTCCGTGGACCACGAACACAACCAAAGTAAGGAAGAGGCCATACACAAGAAAATTGCCAGTTTACCACAATAAGCCTACAATATCAGAATCTGCATAAATTATCTCCACTGAAGTATGGTATGGGAAGAAATCGTCAATATACAGGAAGAAGTGAATGTAACATTTGTGACTCCCATTTTCAAAGGCATCAATACTCTGACAAATACTTCAAGAATAAATGTCATACCATTAACAGTCAAAAACGTATTATGGTTGGTTTCTTGAAATCAGAATTAATCGTCAACTTACATCTGCCCGACGGAGTATGTGGTGCCGGTAGCGACTGACTTCTACATTCTTGAGTCATAGGCCGAAGTCAGTCAGATGAATGGAAACAGTTCGTGGCCTTAAAACAGGGATTCTCAAACTTTTTAAATACTGTACCCCTAAATCGTTTCCAAGGGGTACGGAAACGATTTGTATTAAGAAATTGACAAATTACATAAGAACCAAACATTGCGATGCATATTGAGGTAAACAATACCAGTATCAACTTTCTTTGACTAAGTTTACCTTAAAACATGACAGTTTCATGTACGCTATCAACCAAAAAAAGACATGAATCGAAGTCTATAAGCAAGGAATGCAAGTGAATATTTAAATCTCTATTTATAAAAGGAAGATTGCAGTTTTACGTGACCGTTAATCTAGAGATCATAAGGCACGGGACGTCCTCTTTACGTGGAATCCGAACAGGACAAGGCATTTCACTTTGAAAATCTCACATGCATTGACCGGGAAATCTCTACTTATTATATAAGTCTTATGGAGATATATTTATCAATATAGGCCTACAATACTCAAGCATTCTGACTCCTATTCATTATTTGAATAATAAAGCGTGTTAAAATTTTGTTATTACCGCTCTAGCCTACTAATTCTTCCTTCCTCCCACTAGTTTTAGCGCCGCTAATCCGTAGCTCATTTTGCAGCTGTTTAACGCTTAAAGTCTGAAAATCGTTCATAATATATTAGAGGATATACCTATAGAATTAATTAATAGGCCTATAGTCTAGGAGTAAAATTAGAGAAGATATAATTTACTTTAGCTTAGAAAACTCCGTCACAATCTATACATTCCTCGCAGCTGACTGGGGGAAACAGGACGATCGCCTTGCGCTTACCCAGTACTACACGAGCGCTATCTGGCGCGAACTTTCTCAGGCTACATCCCTATTATGAACACCAATCTCTAATGAGTCAAAATTTATGACATGTGTGTATGAAACACTCAGCAATACATCTTTGCCAGTGATCAGAAGTAAATCCATACAGCACAAAGTCATCTTTCAATTGCTTTCCACCATCCTGAGTTAAAACATCAAGAAGAGCCTTGCAAGCAATATAATTTCACATCAATAACTAAAGTCACTTACGTTCAGTGGTGTCCCAGCTTAAACCGCCAACGAACAGTTTTCTGAAAAAGAAAGCAAGAAAAAAGTTACACCACAAAAACTTCATTAATGACAATTCCTCATAGTAGTACTTTCAACAGCATTATTGAAGCATGAAGTATATACCCAATTCCTGGGTGTCTAAAGGAATTTTATCTTGTACTCTTGTCACAAATGACATACAGATGTTGATGTAAATAAACAAATAAATAGTATTGAAAGGCGTATATTCTATTATTCTTTAAAATATAGTTACGTCAATACGGACCTTAGTAATCGACATTATGATGTTCGTTTGTACGATGTAGTGCCCTGAATTGTCACTGTATGACAAAATCAATGCCCAAAAAAACAAGGGACTGAGGATAAACTCGGACAAAAAAACAAAGTTAGTAGTGAATGGAGAGAATTAAAGTAGAGACATTTGTGAACCTCAGTAGTATTGATAGGAAAGATGGGGGGTCAGAAGAGGATGTCAAGAAGCAAATAGGGCACTTGCATAATTGTGCCACATCTGGCGAAATAAGAACATATCAACAAGAACGAAACTGTGTTTTTGGTAGCAACGTGAAGTCAGTCCTCCTGGCTGTGAAACATGGAATGACCTAGGGGATATCAAACAAACTACAGGTTTTCATTAATCTATGTCCGTGGCATATCACGAATGTAAGTTGACCAGCTACAATATCAAATGAATTGTGCGAGACAACAAACCAACAACCAATTCTAAGTGTCCTAATTAAGGAGGATATGGGTTTGGATTGGCCACGCACTAAGAAAGTGACATGCAGCTCTCGAGATGTCAGCACTGGACGGGAACTGGAACTCTCTTCTGAAGCCACGGCAAGACAAAATCATTGGTCGCTAATAGATTAGACAACTGACTCAACAAAACAATTGGCCGCTACATTACACCACTGTCTGGACGAAAATTACTGCTTGTATTTTGTAAATACAGCATTATTGAAGCATATTATCAAAGTATACAAAGCAATTCCTATGTGTCTAAAGGAATTATACAGTAACAAATGACATACATATGATGTTCATTTGTATGATGTAGTGCCCCGAATTGTAACTACTGTATGTGACAAAATCAATGCATTTTGCAATTACAGTAGATTTGTGTTGGTATGTAAAGCCTTAACACACAAATTTTAACATGTATGCACAGTTTACAGCTTTAGTGTCGTCCATGCCATCACAGATGATCCCATTTTGTGTCCAGGGGATATTTTTAATGTATCTGCACTATAATCTATACTACTTATATTTTCAGAAGACAAAACATCAAGTCGTGGATTTAATACACTTAGTACAAAGAAACACATCTCACTTCAAGAAGTGTAAAGGCTTATAAATACTCGTCGTCGTCGTCTTTAACTCGTTTCCGAGTATACATCTTCTTCCAAAACAGTCTAAAATAATCTAAGGTTGAGGTCTGTGGGCATGTTTGCGGTGACTGAACAGCCCAATGCGTGCATGAAACAAACGTCCACACAGATCACACAGAACTGTTGGTGGAGGGCGTGGCTGTGCTGCACGGAGCTTACGTGCTTGTCGCTTGGCCTTAACAATTCTACGACGTTCTTCTTCAAACATTTTGACAGCAGCCGGGATGGTCTGGCGCCAAGTTGAACGGTCTTTAGCAAGCTGGTGCCAGGTTTGTGGATTGAGACCTGTCAACTTCATATTCTGCTTGAATTGGTCCTTGTAACGTCTCTTAGGGCCTCCATGAGGTCTGGTGCCGGAGGTGAGTTCACCATACAGAACCTGGCGTGGTAGTCTCGTATCATCCATCCGTTGGACATGTCCAATCCATCTAAGTTGATGACCAATGATGGATGATTCTATACTATTAGCAAGCGCTTTCTCAAGAACATCAAGATTGGTGATGTGGTCTTCCCACTTTATCTTAAGGATGGATCGAAGCTTCTGTTGATGGAAGCGCTCAAGCTTTCGGAAGTCATGTCGATAGAGGGTCCAGGTTTCACAGCCATACAACAATGTTGAGATAACAACAGCTTGGTACACCATGAGCTTCGTCTTCACGGTCAGATCTTTATTCAAGAAGACCCGGTGCGATAGTCGCCCAAATGCCGCATGGGCAGCACCGATTCTCTTCTCAACATCCTGCCCACAATTGCCGTGTACAGATAGCAGACTGCCCAGATACGAGAAGTGGTCTACCTGCTCCAATGGAGTATCTGAGATAGAAATGTTGAAGTGCGGAAGGGAAGTGCCTGGTGAGGGTTATGCCAGAACCTTGGTCTTCTGAACATTAATGGTGAGACCAAAACGTTCACATGCATTCTTGTAGCAATTAACAGTCTGTTGCAACTCCACTGGCGTGAGTGTAGGCGATGCTGCATCATCTGCATACAACATATTGGTTATCTTCGTAACCTGAGTTAGCTTCTTGGAGCGAAATCGAGCTAGGTTGAAGAGCCCTCCATCAAATCGGTACCTGACATCTACACCTGGGATGTTTGTGGGCGATTTATAGAGCATTGCAGCCAAATACAATGCAAACAGTGTTGGAGCAAGTACGCAGCCTTGTTTCAGTCCATGAGTGATAGGAAATTCGTCAGAGATCTTATTTTGCTGACAAACCTGACCGGTCATGCCATCATGGAGAGCTTGGATTAGATCAACAAAGCGTTGAGGACAGCCAAAGCGTTGTAGCACCGCCCACATACCAGATCTTGGAACTGAGTCAAAGGCCTTTTCCAGATCATAAAAGACTAAGAAGAGTGGATTCTGTTGCTCAATACATTTTTCTTGTAGTTGTCTTATGCAGAAAATCAAGTCAGTTGTGCTTCTGGAAGATCGAAATCCACACTGGGACTCGGGGAGGATCTTTTCTGAGATAACCTGAAGGCGGTTAAGTAAAATTCTGGCGAGAATTTTACCCACAGTAGATAGTAGCGATATACCGCGATAGTTGCCACAAACACTACGATCACCTTTCTTGAAGATTGTGATGATAGTGGCGTTCTTTAGGTCACCAGGTACTTCTCCTAATTCCCAAATTTTGAGAATAAGAGTGAAAATCCGCGTTTTGAGGGACTGACCTCCAGCTTGAATTAATTCCAGTGGGATGTTATCTGGGCCAGGTGCCTTTCTTGGTTTCATTTGATTGAGAGCTACACTGAATTCCGTGTAAGGAGGTGGTACAGCCATCCATGGTTGTTCAGGATATTTCGGCACATCACGGAGGAAGTCTTCAGCAACTGTTGAGGGACGATTTAGAAGGATGGAGAAATGTTCCTTCCAACGCTCTAAGATATCATGGCTGTCAGTAAGAGTGGCAGAGTTGTCAGCACTTTTTAGTGTACCTGATGAAGAACGAAGTGGGCCATATATCTCTTTAATCCCTGCATAGAAGTTCCTCAGATCACGAGTATCAGATAGCCTCTGAAGTTCCTCAGCTTTCCGCTGCCACCAAGTATTCTTTATCTCTCTTATTTGTGTCTGACACTTACTCTTGAGTTCTAAATACAGAGCTTTCTTCGTATTTGAGGATGGGTCTTGAAGATGAGATAGATAGGCTTCCCTTTTGATGTTGATGAGACGCAAAATTTCTTCATTGTTGTCATCAAACCAGTCTTGACTTTTCTGCCTTACCAAACCAATGGTTTCTTCAGCTGACTTAGTGATTATCTCCCTCAGATTGGTCCATTCTTCTCGAATGTCACTTGTTTTAACTGGATGATCTGATAGCTGGGCATTGATCATATTCTCAAAGTTTGTGGAAATAGATTCATCCTGAAGTTTGGAGGTGTTAAACTTTCCTCTGGATGGGGTTTGGAAACGCCTTGGTGGTTTTGGGCTGATGGATATCCTGAGTTTACAGATGAGAAGTTTGTGATCTGTCCAACAATCGTCAATATTCCTTGCTGTTTTGGTAATAAGTATGTCCTTCTTATCACATTGTCGGGTAATGACGTAATCAAGGATGTGCCAATGCTTAGAACGTGGATGCATCCACGTGGTCTTGAAGCGGTCAGGTAATCGGAATTGAGTGTTGGTGATGAAGAGTTCATGTTCTGCACAAAGACCAAGAAGAAGAAGTCCATTGGGATTACAGGATCCAAGACCTTGTTTACCCATCACATTTTGCCATAGCCGGTTATCTTTCCCAACTCTTGCATTGAAATCACCAAGGAGTAAGAGCTTATCTGTAGATAGTACCTTGGAGATGATTGTGCCAAGCTGGTCATAGAACTGGCCCTTTTCATCATCGGCCTTCAAAGTTGGAGCATAGGCAGATATGAGAGTCATGAATGAACCTCCAGAGAGTGGAATGCGGAGAGTCATAAGTCTTTCGCTGATTGCAGTGGGAGTAATTTGGAAATCATTAACTAGCTTGGTCTTTACAGCGAATCCTACACCATGAATACGATGTTCTCCCTCCTCCTTTCCCTTCCAGAAGATGGTATAACCTGATCCAAACTCAGTAATTTTTCCTTCAGTGGACAACCTGGTTTCACTGAGAGCAGCGATGTCAATGTTGAGTCTGGATAATTCATGAGTAATAAGAGCCGTTCTTCTTTCAGGCCTGTCGTTATCTTTTAAGTCAAGCAAAGTTCTGACGTTCCATGTTCCAGTGATAAAATTGTGTGTCCTTATTGACTTGGTAGTTTTTGTTTTTCGACCGCATGAGGGGTGACCTGCTGGGTGCGGCCGCCCAGCCGGACAGTAGATGTGACTTCCGATGTTTAGCCCACCTTTTCTAGGGCCTTCCCCATGTGGGGTGAGCAGCGGTAATCCTAAACAGGCCTGCTCAAACACAGATGCAGGACCGAACTCCTGAGTAGCCACAGAGTCCCAGGAAGACGACCATCACACATCTGCTGCCAACGTGCAGGTCCGAACTAGGGGCTTCCAGTTACACCCATAACCTGCCCCCACCATCCATATCCCATCGCCGTTGGACTTTAGAAAATAAGTGACTGATGGAAGAATTGCCACTGGCGTGTATTTGTTTAGGGTGGATCACAACTTGCCAGGAAGTGACCCACTCACTATGATCTCGGAGTCGTGTCCTGCGGCACATATGAAATGAGACATGCAAGACCAGACACAGAGACTGCAACGAACTGCCGCAGACTCAAAATATTACTGAGGTGCGCCTTCACAGCCAATTCGTCTGGCATGGCCTCTTCCGCCTTCACGACCGTTGGGAACCATAAAAGTAATGGATTCTTCTTCCGCCCGCTTTGCCGTTGGGCCTAAACACATGTGCCCCATCCGCCAGCTGCGCCGTACCGAAGTTCATCTTCTCCGCCTTCACTGCCGTTGTGGTCTTCACTCGTAACCCTGAGCTGGGACCCTTACCAGATGATACACACCGGGCCAGTGCGCTCTGGGACTCACATAGGCAGGGGCGCCACTCCCTGGGTAGGGCTACCTCCGAAGAGGGTCCCTACCTGCTACCTGCTTATAAATACTAACACACAAGTGACACCACGGATTATCATAACACGTATGTATTATTTCACTATCGCTTGTTGATCACACACACTTCTCAACACCAAGAAATAAGGACTAAATCAGGGAGTCCAGCCAAAATGTGATTTTCAATTCAAGGTTTTCAAGGCTCAAAAAACACTCTTTTCTAGGTTTTTACCGTTTTTTTTTTTAAAGAAGAAGACTACTGTAAGTGAATTTCAAGGTGTGGGGGCTAAAAAAAAACTATCATTGTAATAGTATAAATGTAAATTGAAGAGTATAAAATATATTTTGCTAAGCAAAACACAGAATAATCAAGGGACCCTTACAACACAACTTAAGGCATTTTTTCCTCGGAAAAAAAGGGATTCTCGGCAATATCTTTTAAACCTGCATCATGCGCATTTCTTAATAGCTGTTGCTAATTCCATTTAGTGAAGAATCACTTCTATGTAAAGTTCATTAAAAACGGTTTTCAAGTGATTTCTTGCTTGGTGCTGTGAGTTAGCTTGGTGAGTGATAGATAGAAGTAAGCTGTAAGGTAAATCAGTTATATTTCCAGAAAGAAAATATTATCAGTCTTTCATAGTTACACAACAATTAAAAGAAATGAAAAAATAAATCGCTTGTACATTTTGGTACGAACGCAAACTTAAAGTAAACTCATTTGAGAACAAAATTCCTTACATTCTACACACAGAACAAGAGGACAAAAAAGATGGCTAAGTCACAAGGCGGAACCCAGTTAAACGAACACTGATCCTATTGAATTGTTTTCTGTAATTATTTTTCTTATATTGAGTCCACAAGCAATATTACTGAAAATGACATGCGGTGTAGATTTGGTCATGTAAAAGAAAGTTGATGTTTCATTCGAGGGGCTACACATCTTGGTCATTTAGCCCCAAGTACTTGTGTGTGTAAAGGAAAAAGGGAGGCCTGTAGTTTTACGTGACCGTTAATCAAGCGCTCTTGAGCCATGGGACCTCCTTTTTATGTGGGATACGAACCACAGGACATGGCATTGACCTAGAATCACTTGTGTGTATGTTATAATATAGCCTTTCAAATCAGTGAGGACACTCATCCAAGAAATTCAAGAAGACTTCTCGAAACACAATACCCAAAATTTTACTGAACCTTCAGAGAAAACATGACTGGATACTAACCGCCCAATCTCCGAAAACCAGACGGATCCCTGGATACAAACATAAACAAGAATAATTGCAAAATTCTTTCTCAATATTTCAACAAGTTGCTCAACTGTAAAAAAAAACACAGAACAATTCCACTTTGAAACTCCTGAACCCAACCCACCAACCCTACAAGAAATCATAGAAATAATCAAAACACTGAAAAATAATAGAGCTCCGGGTGAAGATGGTAATCACAGAAATTTGTAAATTAGATCATGAAAATATCACACCCAAAATCCACAAAATTATCGAAAACTGTTGGATCACAGGTAAAATCCCAGAAGAATGGAAATAGGCCATCATTCATCCAATTTACAAAAAAAGGCGACAAAACCAATCCAAACAACTATAGAGGAATCTCCCCGATTCCAGTAGCTTATAAAATATTCTCTGGAGCACTATTAAACCATCTGGAACCACAAATTGGCGAATATCAAGCAGGATTTAGAAAAAATCGCTCTTGCAGCGAACAGATTTGGAATCTTCGTACAATCTTGTCCATAAGACACTGCAGGAGTACACAGTGACTTTTGTAGACTTTCAAAAAGCTTACGACTCCATAGACCGAGACACATTAATCCAAACTCTAGAGGAGATGAAAGACATTAAAACATGAACTCGCATATGAGATACCCTCACTAATACAGTCTCTAAGGTCAAATTTATGGGAGAATTATCAGAGCCCTTTCCAATCAGAACCAGCGACAGGCAAGGTGATGGCCTTTCACCCATCCTATTCAATGTAGTTTTAGAGAAAATAATTCGCACATGGGAAAAAGAAGTCCAAGGAATTCAACTAGGTAAAAAAAAAGGAAATCATAACCCATATAAAATGCATTGCTTTCGGAGATGACATCGCCATACCAACAAATACTAGAAAAGAAGCACACCACATCTTAGAGAAACTCCACGGGATTGCCACAAAAAACGGGCTCTAAACTTCGTATGAAAAAGGTTTTTTTTTTTTTTTTTTTCGATACAAAATCCTCAGACAAACTCCCAATAAAAACAAAATACGGAGAAATTGTACAAGTCAATTACTTCAAAAGTTTAGGAGAAATCTGGTCTGAACACAAAGGCTAAGTTAACTAAAAAAGTCTCAAAATTACAGAACGCTTACAAACTTAGCTGGTCCCACTACAATAAAAATGCATCTCCACGGCTGCAAAATTACGACATTATGAAACGGTAGTCTTGCCGGAAGCCTTATACTCAACAGAAACCACAAGCACCAAGGGAATGGACAAAATTAAAGACATTAAAAAACAAGAAAGGAAAATTCTGAGAAAAATTTACGGCGCTGTTTTTAGAGATAATTTCTGGCAAACAAGACCAACAGAAGAATTATAGAGAAATACTGAATCTATCACGACACTCATCAGAAAAACTGAGTGAAGTTCTTTACACATACTGCCAGACTGAACAACACCAGACTTACTAAACGAATATTCAACATAATTTATACGTTGAAATTGAGTACTTCTTGGTACAAAGAAACTATGAAAGACTTGCAACAATTACTGTACATACCACCATAGAAGACATTCACGACCGCAGAAACCAGAAATTTGAATTTAGATCACAACCCAAATGAAACAGACGTAAATGGACAGATGAAGAGAAGAAGGCACACAAGTCAACGGATTCAAGGTTTTAGGGGAAGACAAAAAGAAGAAAAGAGCCACCACCAAAAGCTAGATCTGCATGTTTTCAGCGTGCTCCTTAAAGAGGAATGTAAGCAAATAATAACAATAGCCTATATACTGTATAATTGGTCTGATAATCTGTTACTGTGATGTCTGTATTCGCGTGTGTGTACTTGTAATTCAAGGAAGGATTGGGAAGGAGGTGGCCGTGGCCCTAAGTTAAGAATGATCCCGGCATTTGCCTAGAGAAGAAATTAGAAACTACTTCCAGGATAGCTAAGGTTGGAATCAAACTCTCACCTCTTCTCAGCTTTCCCTCACGAGGCTGAGTGTACCCCGATCCAGCCCTCAGACCAAAAATTACATTTCTTGGCAGAGTTGGGAATCAAACCCGGATCTCAGGGGCAACAGTTAAGAATGCTAGTCACTACACAAGGAGATGGACACTTTTGTGTGACATCTTACATGTACTATATCTGCCTTATACCGCAAATGGAAGCATGTGCGGACTTAGTTGTAAGCATGGATATTCGTAGGATTAGTAGGCCATCCATCTCCTACGTGCATTTAGATTCGGAGCGCCTTGTGTTCAAGGGGAAGGTCGTGTGTATACTGCGAGTTTAGAGCTGTCTCTTCTCCTGCTTGTCTCATTGCAGCAATATCGCTCGGCAGGACGAGCCCATGTTCACAGTTGTCTTGCGTTTGGTATAGTGACAGGCTAGGTTGGGATCCACTGAAAATTACTGTCGGTGACAGTGATCCCCCTCCGCTCCTTCATAACAGTGTCAGCGTATTGCAGACTTGTTTCAAAGCATAGAAATAGACTGAAAAAAGGTTGCTTTAACCCTCCGTTAGTGGCGCACGGTGTCACAGACCGTAGGTTAAAACAATTGAATCCAATTCCCCCTCCGCAAGAGCAAGAGCGCTGCTCAGCTAGGTA
Source organism: Meconema thalassinum (assembly GCA_946902985.2). NCBI lineage: Eukaryota > Metazoa > Arthropoda > Insecta > Orthoptera > Tettigoniidae > Meconema > Meconema thalassinum. The sequence continues at coordinate 184,705,529 of OX336395.1, forward strand.
GCTTAACATTTTATAATCTCAAATACACCCGCCAAACTACTAGTACTTGCGCCAACTGCACATTCGTGTAGAATACTTTCCAGTCTCTAACACCGCGGTCACTAACCAAATGCATTGTCATACAGACCTTACTGTAACTTGTCACCAACCTAGTTGACAGAAACCTTGCAATCGTAAGGTAATAACAGTTTTCTTCATCATACTTAATAGTTAATTTAGGTATTTGCGTGTATTACAGGTTCTCTATAAGCCACACAGCTCAACTAGCATTAACTGCTCGAAAAGAATGGTGCAATAATTTGTTTCATTTGGATATCAACCTGACAAAATAGTTAAGTGCCCTTCTATTTCTATGTTTTTAGGAAAATGAGTTTTGAACGAGAACAAACCCATATTAGGGAACTCCTCGAAGCCGAGTTTGATGACCGCAGCAACACCTGGCAAGTAGAAGCTAACGACAGCGACAAAGAAGAGTTGGATTATGTTGAATGCGTGCGGAAAATTCTGACAGCGAACAGGAATTGGATCCTAATAATGAACAAAGTGGAAAATGCATTGCCCATCGAAAGCTATACGAACAAGGTCAAAAAATATTGTTATGCAATTACCAGGAGCTAGGGCAACGGTCTTGGGAATCAAAGAGCTGCTAGAAATCTATTTAAAATTTATTGATGCTACAACGATTGAAGCTATAGTCAATTCTACCAATCAACACACAACGCCACCAGCTCAAGGTAAATACAAAAGGGAAACCTATATCAGACCAACGGACAGTGATGAAATTAAAGCTGATAAGTTTACTGTTTTTGAGTGGTGTGAAAAAATCCAATTGCCTAATGCAGATGAGCTCTTTGCTACAGATGGTAGTTCTCCAGAAATATTTTTCCTTGTCATGTAACTTCAGAGATTCAGATTCCTCCTGCAGCACCTAACGTTTGATGACAGAATGACACGCCAGCAAAGATGTTCCATTGATAAACTTGCTCCCATGCGAGAATTCTTTGATAAATTTGTGAAAAACTGTGAAAAACATTATAGTCTGTCTCTGAGCGTGACCATTGACGAAATGTTTGTCAGGTTCCCGTGGATGATGCAGTTTTCGTCGATACATATCCTCCAAGTACGGCCTAAAGGTCTATGCACTTTGCGATGCCAAAATGTTTTACACTTCATCTTTAGAAGTTCACATTGGTACCCAGCCTGATGGACCATATAATACCAGCAATTCCGCTCTAGCTGTTGTGGGGAGAATATGTAGACCAATATATCATAGGCCTACTGGCAGAAATGTCACAACAAACAACTGGTTCACAAGTGTTAAGCTACGTGACCTACTGCGTGGGCAATATAACCTGACCTTGTTAGGTACAATAAGAAAAAATAAGCGTCAGATTCCCTCGAGTTTCTGCAACAGCAGTCCAACAATGTTTCGATTTCAGAAAGATTGCACAATATTCCTAGAAAGGGGAAAAATGTTCTGCTGATTAGTTCAATGCAGGATGATGACAGTATGGATGAAACAACAGAGAAGGACAAAATATTGTTACATATAATAGCACTAAGATCGGTGTCGACATGGTTGACCAGTTGAGTGCTAATTATGACTGCTCTAGGAACACTGCTTGCTGGCCAATGGTTATTTTCTAAGGTTTAGTGAACATTTCGGACATAAATACTCAGGTGATGTTTAGTCACAACTGCCCTGATGTCACTATACTCCGCAGAAAATTCTTGGCCGAGTTGGCAATTGGCCTGATGAAGAAGCATGCTATTCAAAGGGCATCCGAGTCAAATATTCCTATGCCCGAGTGCACCAACCTCGGTAAAGAGAATACCGCAGTAAACTTCCTAGTTTACCGGGGTAAAGTCCTATTTCTGTTGCACGTGAGGGAGCGGTTATCTAAGAAAACCGTGGTGAAGTTTTCTTTATTTGCATTCTATGGTAAAGATTCCAAAATGGAGCTTAACAACTACAGGTTATATCTCCAGTGTCTTAATCGATTTGAAAGGAATGAAGGGAGGTTTATAGAAGAGAGGCGAGATTTATTCGAAGAACTGAGTGATGCTTCATTCCAATATTTCGATTACGGAAGGAGACAGTAAGTTATATTTTGGACATAATTGGTGAACAATTGAAATTCTCTACTGGGAGAAACTATCCGAAATCGTCTTCGTATAGCACTGCGGTTTTATGCAACTGGGACATTTCAGGGAGTGATCGGTGACGTGTGTAATGTTGACAGAACAACAGCATGCTGCATAATACACAAGGTTTCTAATGTAGTTGCCTCCTTATCGCCACAGTTTATTAAACTACCACTTACCCAATGGGAACAAAGAGAGGTTATGGAAGGTTTCCACAGAATAGCTGAGTTCCCTGGTGTATTGAGTCCACTGGACTGCACTCATGTGAGAATACAGTCTTCCCGAGGTGAAAATGGGGAGATATTTAAAAACAGGAAAGGCCATTTCTCTCTAAACATGCAAACTGTGAGCGATTCATGATAAGAGATGTAGTAGCAAGATGGTCAGGTTCGACTCACGATAGCACCATATTTCACGAATCTCGGCTGAGAGCGCGTCTAGGCGAAAACCATTGGTCTGGATGAAAATATTGGTCTTGAAACAAGAATGTTGCCACTCTGAAAAAATTCAGTAACACCCTCTAGCGATAAAATATTCAACTCCTGTATATTAGTAACATTGGCCATTTCTATAGAAAATTTTTCGGATTTCAATGGCGGCGGGCAACGTATACTACACGAGTTCCCGAAATTTTGATGAGGGCTGAAATTGGGAGCTCTAGGACGTTTCATCATTTTATTTTCCATTGTTTTGCACAGCTGATTACCCGCGTTGAGACAAAATGTAAACAGTATGAGAGACAAGTGACTGTCGAAACGATCACTGCCGTCTGGATAATCAGAAGTCAAGTGACTATCGAAATTAACGAATTTCTTCCGAGGGGAATAATAGCGAGAAAAGCAAGCGTCAAGAAACCGCGGGATAGTAATGGTGCACTGCTTTCACGACAATACCACGGTAAAGTTTTACCACGGATTCGTAAAGACTTATGATTACCGAGGTTGGTGCACTCGGGCATAAGAGTGTATTCAAGTCGAGGTTTTATATTACACTAGCAGTAGTACCCGGCTTCGCCCTGTGGAATGATGATAATATTTCAGTCTCCTTAACACTCAACGTCATTGATGAAGATGATACTGACGACGACTGCTATTGAACGGGTGTAATAAACTTACACTCTAATAGAAATACATATTTTTAAATTACTGGCGAGTAAGACTGTGGTGTTGCCTAGTAGTATAATGGGCGTAACATCTAGGTCATTTTCCCTTTTGATGAGGATGACAATGAAGACTACTACTACTGAACGGGTATATTAAACTTACAAACTAATGGAAATACACATTTTATAAATCACAGGCAATGAAGACTGTGGTGTTGCTTAATAGTACTGTATAATGGACGTAACATCTAGGTCATTTGCCCTTTTGATGAGGATGATAATGAAGACGACTACTACTGAACGGGTATATCAACCTTACAATTTAATGCAAATACATATTTTTAAAATCACAGGCTAGGTAGACTCTGGTGTTGTTTAGTAGTATAATGGACGTAACATCTAGGTCATTTGCCCTTTTGATGAGGATGATAATGAAGACGACTACTACTGAACGGGTATATCAAACTTACAAACTAATGGAAATACACATTTTAAAATCACAGGCCATGAAGACTGTGGTGTTACTTAGTAGTATAATGGACGTAACATTTAGGCCATTTGCCCTTTTGATGAGGATGATAATGAAAACTACTGTTGAATTGACACGACAAACTTACAAACTACCGTGATAGAAAGAAATATTTCAAAATTCACAGGCGATGATGACTTATTGTGTGTGGTGATTAGTGGTATAATGGGCATAACATCTAGGTCATTTGCCCTTATGATAATAAGGTAATGAAAAATGACTACTAAACGAACATGGTGTAATTTTAAATCTGATATAGGCAATTTAGATTTCTACCTTCGATGTCTTCCAAAGTCTGAACGTTATTTTCTGGCTTAGGCCTATACTCGATGCATGTAGTGAAAGAGCTTATCGAGTACTGCCCGGGTCCAAGCTGCACGAATCGCAGATGATGACGATATATGATGACAGACGTTCGGGGGGGGGGGGGGGGGGGGGGGGGGGGTCCCGGTCCTATTCACATTGACCGGTGAATCACTCATCCTTTCGTAAAACTACAGTGGTTTGAGCAAAGACCCTGCATGAACATCAGCATAGTCAGCAATACCAGGTAACACGGCGGGGTCTGGACATTTCTCTCCATGTCAACTCGCGATGAATCAGCAAGCTATTCTCACACCTGGCCCCCTCCACCCACCAAGGTCTCTCAACTTGTGGGACGTGGGTTTGCGACCACGGGACCCCAACTGCGTCCGGCATTGCTTCTACTTACTGGTGCCGGGCTCCTTTCAGTTCTCTTTACTGTCAGCCTCCCTTGGTCAAACTCTTGTTCTCTTCCGACCCCGATGGTATCAGGGTATACGAGGCTTAGCGACTCTTTCACTTTCCCGCCTTAATTGGCCCTTGTCTAATCATTCCTGATAGCCTCATTCTTCGAGGTGTCAGCCTTCTTTTTCTTTTCTTAATATCTCATGTCTTCTGCTCAAGACCCTCAAGGAGGCAGGGCGTGTGTAGCCCCACCACTTCTGGTGCACCCTGGATAGTGCTACATCCTCCAGGGCTAATGGCTGTTGAGTTCGGGAGATGGCAACCCTGACGGTTTCCTGAGTGGGTCCGGTTTTACCCCTTTTTTCCATTGCCTTTGGGACGGACCCTGTCCTCTTTCCGGGAATGGAGTGGTCTGTCCGCAATTTCAAGCAGACAATGTTACTCGCAGGGTACCAAAGGGTAAGTATACAAATTTTGGTTCTGAACGGTGAAACGGTGTAGATTTGTGCCAGAGGGCCTAAATGCAGGGAATGGGGTGATCTGTCTGCAATTTCAAGTGGACAGGGTTACCCGCAGGGTTCGAAAGGGTAAGTATACAAATTTTGGTCCGGATCGGTGAAACTATATAGATTTCTGCCCAAGGGCCTAAATGCAGGAAATGGGGTGGTCTGTCCGAAATTTTAGGTGGACAGTGATATTCACAGAGTTACAAAGGGTAAGTATACACATTTTGGTTCAGATCGGTGAAACGGTGTAGATTTTAGCCAAGGGGCCTAAATGCAGGGAATGGAATGGTCTGTCCGCAATTTCAAGCAAACAGTGTTACTCGGAGGGTACCAAAGGGTAAGTATACAAATTTTGGTTCTGATCGGTGAAACGGTGTGGATTTGGGACAAAGGGCCTAAATGCAGAGAATGGGGTGGTATGTCCGAAATTTCAAGTGGACACGGTTACCCGCAGGGTTGCAAAGGGTAAGTATACAAATTTTGGTTCGGATCGGTCAAACGGTGTAGATGTTTGCCAAAGGGCCTAAATGCAGGAAATAGGGTGGTCTGGCCGAAATTTTAAGTGGTCAGTGTTATTCACAGGGTTACATAGGGTAAGTATACAAATTTTGGTTGAGATCGGTGAAACGGTGTAGATTTGGGCCAAAGGGCCTAAATGCAGGGAATGGGGTGGTCTGTCGGAAATTTCAAGTGGACAGGGTTACCCGCAGGGTTCCGAAGGGTAAGTATACAAATTTTGGTTTGATCGGTGAAACAGTGTAGATTTGTATACATAACAGACAGACAGACAGACAAACATTGAGCTTTATATATATATAGAAGATTGTGCAAATTAAGCTATTCTTAATTCTATCTTAATTTATCCAGCAAATTTGTGTTCATGAGGTAATGGGCAATGATCATTTGAAAATTAAAATAAAGTGCTGTTAATTTTGTAATATTGTTAAATTAGTTGATGATGATAATTGTTTTAAGGGGCCTAACATCTAGGTTATCGGAACACAAAAGGAATAGATTGAAAAATACACACAAAATGTAGGTTAAGTTCAAAATACGTACAAAATGCAATGTACAGTCGAAATACAAAATGCAAGCGAATTTGAAAATGCTTACAATATGTATAGTAGATTCAAACTACTCACTTGGATGGACAATACTCAGTTGGATGGACAATACTTACAAAATGTAATTTAGAATCAAAATACCCACAAAATGCACACCCTACAAAATGCAATTTAGATCGAAAATACTTGCAAAAAGAGGTTTAGGTGGAAAATACAAAATGCAATTGAAATTCAAAATACTCACAAAAGTTCCAGCCCCCTATATTGAAAGACTTACTAAAAAGCAATTTAGATTGTCAATCCTTACAAAATGCAATTGAGGTTGAAAACACTCACAAAATGCAATTTAGATTGAAAAGACTTACAAAATGCAACGGAGATTCAAAACGCCTACATAATGGAGTGTAGATGAAAAAAAAAAATCGCTAACTGGAATTTAGATACACGGGGGTCCAATTAACAAAAACAGTGAGGGAATCTTAAAGAGCAAAGGAAATATAATGAAAAGAAAACAAAAGGTCTGACCCCTCGAAGGAGGAGGGATCAGGAAAGATGAGACAAGGGCCAATTAAGGCGGGAAAGTGAAAGACTCCCTAGGCCTCGGATACACTAATACCATCGGGGTCGGAAGAGAACAAGAGTTGACCAAGGGAGGTCGACAGGAAAGACTGAGAGGAGCCCGGCACAAGTTAAGTGGAAGCAATGCCGGACTCAGCTGGGGTCCCGTGGTCGCCAACTCACGTCCCACTAGATGTGAGCCCCAAAGGGTTAAAATAGGCAGTTTCATGTTGTTTTGATTTGTATACACCCTCAGAGCCATGATAAAATGAATATTATTTATGGCGGTCGTTCAGACAGAGGTCACTAACGATGTCCATCAATTCAAGTCACTAAAGGAGGGTTAAACACACCATCGCCATCACAGTCTGAAAAGCGAAACAATATCTGATTCATGGAAGACTGTTTTTACACACTGGAAAACTGAAACCCTGGGCAGTGAAATGAGTCACCAACTTCCGAGAAACATACAAAAATAGAAACCAACTTCGATTCTAATGTAGCCTATATAGATATTATATTCACATCTGATACTATTCAATTGTTACATCAAGGTAAAAGCTTTCTCAAGACTTTTTTGAATATCACATTTAAATGTTCTTCAAACCTACGTCAACGGAACATCTTTAATATTGTTAAAAATACATAATACAGCTACCGTTACTTCGGTAGCACTGAATGAGATGTGAAGGAGCGATAATTTATATAGTACATGATTTAGGCAAAATACCTTACCAAATGATGAGAAATACATCAGGGAATGATGCTGTAATAGATGTTGACTCCTCTGTAGCCCACGCAGCCATCCCAAATAAGAGCACGACTTATATAGGCAATATTCTAGCCATTGACGCCAGTGTCCACGTGAAATATCGGCAAGACAGTATTGCCAACCCCGCCCTTACAATACTACTATGTAAAACAAGGAAGCTCCAATCCAATGGTTACAGCCTAGCGTGTCCAGATCAATGGTTTTTGTCAACCGTGCCCCAGATGCGCGGCCAAAGCCACACCTCAATCCGACCATTCTAACCTTGGTTTTGTCCAATCCACTGGATTCTGACAATGGTTACAGCCTAACACGACCAGATCAATGGTTTTTTACAATCTGGGTTGGCAAAATAACAGTTTTTTTTTATAAAACATTAAAACATGTTTTTTTTTGTTTTAAACAGTTTTTTTTTAAATTCTGAACATGTTTTAAACAGTGTAATAAAATGCTATACTTTTAATACTTAAATATAAATACTTAGAGATCATCTTGACCAGAGTTGTATGGTAAGTAATAGACCAATGTTTACAACTAAACTCAGCCAGCAGGGAAATTTAGTTACCAGCTGGGATTTTTTTTCTCTACAACTTATGGTTGGCTGTTGTGTTGGGTTTGTGTTAGGTTATGTTTGAACGGTGGTGTATCTACTTTTTGTGTTCTGTTAATTGCTGTGTAGAAAGTGTTTACTTAGCAGTATAATCAGCTTATTGCAGTTATGAATTCAACTGGCAGAAGAAAAGATCCTGTATGGCAACATTTTATCGAATGCAAAAGTTCTAAGGGTAAAACAATTAGGGCAAAATGTAAGTTGTGCAAGGAAGACATGGTTGGGTTAGTTGCTAGAATGAAACAACATATAGAGACAAAATGCCCTTATAGAAACAAATCCATGCCTGCACAATTTGAGGATAATACTGACTGTGGAGTCATGGAAATGGAATATGAAAATGAAACCCAAATCAAAAGTTCACTAATATCCACTCATCAGCAGAATTGAGATCAGAATTTGATAGAGCTTTGGAAGACTTAAGCAGGAACAAAGCACCAGGCATAGATGATATACCGATTGAGTTGCTACACTGCATAGGAGATGAAGGTCTGATCAGGTTATTTCACTTGGTGTGTAGGATTTATGAGACAGGTGAGGTACCCCCTGATTTCAAGAAGAATGTAATCATCATCCCTATACCAAAGAAAGTGGGAGCTGACAGATGTGAAGATTACCGTACAATCAGCTTGATTACTCATGCTTCAAAGATCCTGTCTAGAATAATTTACAAGAGGATTGAAAGCCAGATAGAAACGGAGTTGGGTGAAGACCAGTTTGGTTTCAGGAGAAATGTAGGAACAAGGGAAGTTATACTAAGTCTTAGGCTGATTTTGGAAGGTAGAATAAGGAAAGATAAGAGAACGTTCATGGCTTTTGTAGACTTAGAAAAGGCTTTTGATAACGTTGATTGGACTAAATTGTTTGACATTTTGAAATCTATTGGAATAAAGTACAGGGATAGGAGGGTGATATACAATCTGTACAGAAACCAGACAGCAGTCATTCGAGTTGAAGGACATGAGAGAGAAGCTGGTATTCAGAAAGGTGTAAGGCAAGGCTGCAACTTATCACCCATACTTTTCAATCTTTACATTGAACAAGCAATGAAGGAAATTAGAGAAAAATTTAAAGTGGGAGTGAAGATTCAAGGAGAAATAATTTAAACTCAGATTTGCTGATGACATCGTCATCTTGGCCGACAAGCCTGAGGATTTGAATGAGTTTTTGAATGGTATGGACTCCGTCTTACGGAAAGAATTCATGATGAAAATAAATAAATGTAAAACAAAAATACTGGAATGCAGCCGAAATAAATCAGAAACCTCTATGGAGATCAAATTGGCAGGTGAAAAGCTGAAGGAAGTAGGAGACTTCTGTTACTTAGGAAGCAGAATAACCAGTGATGGACGAAGCAAAGAGGATATTAAAAGTAGGTTGGCTCAGGCAAAGAAAGCATTTCTACAAAAAAGGAATCTGCTGACATCGAATATAGATTTAGGTATTAGGAAGTCATTTTTGAAAGCCTTTGTCTAGAGCGTGGCGCTCTATGGAAGTGAAACTTGAGACTATTGGTGCAGCAGAAAAGAGGAGAATTGAAGCATTTGAAATGTGGTGTTACAGGAGAATGATGAAGATCAGATGGGTAGATAGGGTTACAAACAAAGAGGTATTAAGACGAGTGGGAGAGGAGAGATGTTTCTGGCGACTGCTAATGAAGAGAAGAGATAGGTTGGTAGGACACATACTAAGACACCCAGGAATAGCAAGCTTAGTTATGGAAGGAAGGGTCGAGGACAAAAACTGTAGGGGTAGACCAAGGTTAGAATATGGTAAACAGATTGCCTCGGATGTAGGGTGTCGGAGCTATGTAGAGATGAAACGATTAGCTCAGGACAGGGAGGCATGGAGAGCTGCATCAAACCAGTCAAAAGACTGAAGACTCAAACAACAACAGCAGCTTGCATCACAATCACTTCAATCTCATTCCAATTCTACAGGTAAGATATATTTATACATAATTAAATTAATAAAAAACAAGTGAGGCAAATTTTATAGGTTATGTTCAATAATTAATTTGTTTTTAAAAAGAAATAAAATTCATAGTGCACTTTTGTTCAAATTGTTTGTATGAAAGAAATATATATTATTTAAATTACAATTCTATTATGCTCTTGAAAATATTACATAGGCTACCGGTACTGTGTAAGTTATAGGTTTTATTAAAAAAAAACAATGTAGCCTAATGGCAAAGTTATGATTAATACTGGTCTTACCCAATCAATCATATATTGTTTATACCAATACAGATAATTTGGGCTAAACGGATAACATTGGATTTTTTTTATTACAGATGATGAACCAGCTTCCAGTTCACGTTCTGTGGTTTCAGCACCATCAAGATCAAGAGGAAAATGTACATTGTCCAGTTCTCCATCTTCATCTTTTATTCAAGGTCCTGGCCCAAGAATATCCCAAGGAGGTGTTATAAGAGTAATATTTCCTGTGGGTTATATGGGGTAGAAACAAATAAATGAACAGGCACAGATCTTTGCTGACGTCCTTTTGGCTCCACGATACCAACTACACTGGGATCGATTTACTTTTATTACGTCTGCATTGTCTTTGGTACATAGTTGCCAACATATGCCAGTGAAAGATCTTACAACATACTTAAGTAAATAAGAGTTAAATTGTCTTTCTTAACACTTCCCCTCAATTTAACATAGATAGTAATCTATTAAATGAGTTTAACAAACTAATGAACACAGTACAAAAATAATCTTTCACAGCTTTAACAATTTACAAGTTGCTTACATACTAACAATACCCAAGCCAGCTCGAAGAGTCTGGAAATGGTTACCAGTCAGTGGTTTGGTGAGAATATCTGCTTTCTGCTCACCTGAAGGAATATGAAGAACCTTGATAACATTCTTCCGATACATATCTTTCACAATATTATACTTGACATCAACGTGTTTTAGCCTTTTCTCTTCCCACTTATCTAGACAGAAAATAGTTGACTGATAGTCTTCAAAGATGACAACTGGTCCACATAGTTCAACACCTATGTCCAAAACAAGATTTCTCAACCAAATGAGTTCCATTACAGCACATCCGAGAGAAACGTACTCAGCTTCAGTTGATGACTGGGCAACGGCAGTTTGCTTCCTAGTCACCCAAAGTACATTAGCACCATAGACTTCGAACATGAAACCAGAAATTGATTTCCTATTCTTGGTATTACCCCCCCCCCCCAGTCTGCATCAGCATAGCCAACTAGGTTAGCACTAGTTCCTGATTGCCTTTGGAATAAGAGTCCCATCTCGCTTGTTCCCTTCAGATAACGTAAGACACGTTTAAGCCCAACCCATTGTGCATCAGTAGCATTACTTTGAAACCTACTATAGAAATTCACTGCCATGCTTATATCAGGACGTGTTGTCAACATGAGATACATTAAACATCCAACTAGTTCTTTGTAAGGTCTGACAGAAAGGATGCATTCACCAACAGGCTCCTTTGCTGGATCTACCTCCATGGGAGTTTTCTTCCATTCCAAAACGTTTCAGAAGGTTTTGGATGTATTGGGGCTGGCTTAAGAATATTCCTCTCTCTAAGCGATCAATTTTGATTCCCAGAAATTCCCTGAGATCTCCAAGATCAGTCATCTTGAATTCTGCCATGAGAGCCTTCTTACATTCCTGCAGAGCTGCAGCTAAACTACTTGCTACAATAATATCATCAACATAAAGAAGTAGGGTAATAGCAAGTGTGTCATGAAAATAAAGACATTTATCATATTCTGATTGCCTGAAACCATGCTTCTGAATGAAATCATTGAATCTAGAGTTCCACTCCTTTGGGGCCTGCTTCAATCCGTAGAGTGTTTTGTTCAGCTTGCAAACCAGAGGTGGAGATGACACTTGCACAAATCCCTCTGGTTGAGTCATGTAGATTTCTTCCTTGATACTGCCGTGAAGGAAAGCGTTCTTCACATCAAGTTGTTGAGTAAGCAATCCATGATGATTAATTACTGACAACAATACTCTCACAGTCACTAGGCGGGCCACTGGTGCATACGTCTCAAAATAGCCTAATCCCCGTTTTTGCGAACAGCCTTTAATGACAAGGCAGGCTTTATACTTCTGAACATTTCCGGATGCATCATGTTTGATTCGAAACACCCACCTGTTGTTGATTGCCTTCTTACCAGGTGGCAGCGTTGTCAGTGTCCAGGTTTTATTTTCCTGCAGTGCATTCATCTCTTCTTGAACTGCTTTCCGCCATTCTGTAGCGTCAGGTCGACCTTCAATGTCCTTGACAGATTCAGGAACATCATCTACTACTGCACCCATAGCTAGTTCACTAAGGGTAACCTCATAATCATCCAGATACTGCGGTCTCTTCCTCACACGAGTTCCACGCCTCTGTTCTTCTGTCGGTGTGTCATTGGCTTCCAGATCTTCCCCTGAATTTTTGCAATCTTCAGGAATTGGATCTTCCACGGTACCTTCCTTTGAAATAGGATTCTTATTAGTTTCAAAGTGTGATGGATCAATATCTATAAACCTTTCACCTGGAGAACTCTCATCAAAAATGACATCTTTCCCTTCAATAATTTCTTGGGTGTCAGGACACCACAATCTATAACCATTATGACAGTACCCAACCAAGTAAAGTTTCCTCGATCGACTGTCAAATTTTCCTCCACTCAGTTGTTTGGGAGTATGAAGGTAAGCTGGAGAACCAAATACCCTGATCTTGCTGACATCAGGTTTATGCCCATACCAGAGAGTTGCTGGAACACAGTCTGATAAAGCATTTGTAGTGCTCCTGTTGATAAGGTACACTGATGTGCCTTCTGCTTCAGTCCAAAGATTCTTCTGTAGTCCTGAGCTCAACAACATACATCTTGCTTTGTCCAGGATAGTTCTGTTGAACCTTTCAGCTACTCTGTTTTGCTCAGGTGTGTAGCTCATGGTATATTCCAACTGTATTCCTTTCTCTTGAAAGTAAGTCTTCAGCTCGTTTGAGGTGTACTCCCACCTCGATCACACCTGAAGCGACTTATTTTGCTCTTGAAATGTGTGGTTGCCATTGCTTCATAGATCTTGATGTAGTCTAATGCTTCACTCTTCTTTTCTAGATATACAGCTGCAAAATGTGTGAAATCATCTTTTGGAGTTATAATGTACCTTTTTCCATTATATGACTCCAGTGTAATTGGGATTAGTTCCAGTGGCCTCTGTGCTCTTCTTCTTGTTTGGTTGTGTGGCAGCTTACACATTTTTCCTTGACAGCATATTTCACACACTTCCTTCACCTTAGTTTCTTTCATACCATCCACCAGGGTTTGCAGTTTCTGAAGCCCTGCCTGACCAAATCTTCTATGCCACAAGTCCTCGCTTCCAAGTGTTAGGCATGCAATTTCCTTCCTGGTATGGAGTGTTAGCCTGTACAACTTGTTGATCCGATGTGCAACTGCAATCACATAATTTCCTTTCATTATTAGTGCCTTACCATCTTCAAAAATGATTGTGCATCCACTCATTTCAAGTCTTCTCACAGACAGTAAATTTATTTCCAAATCTGGAATGTACAACACGTCTGGAATGTTCACAGTATTCCATGTTCCGTCCACCAATGCAAAAAGTTTCATGTTTCCCTTCAGTGTTGATGTGACTGAGTGCCCTGCTTTTGCTACTTGAATCTTCATAGGATTAATCTTTACACTTGTTTGAAAGAAATCAGATTGATTAATCATGTGCTCTGAAGCTCCAGAATCAAGCCACCATATCACTTCATCACTTCCAGACTTATTCATTCTTGAGTCTATTACGTCAGATAAAACTGAGAAACAGAATTCCTCTTCCTCCTCTTGAGTGACATTGGCAGCACCAGTTTGCATCCCTGAAAACTTTGTAGGCTGCCAAGGAGTGTTACGAGGGCTGGGACAGTCTCTCCGTAAATGACCACTGCCCCCACAGTTGTGGCACTTTTAAGAATGTGAAGCAGGCTTAATATTACTGTTAGTTCCAGAAAATACCCTGGACCGTTGCCGAGTGTATGTTGGTGTTGCAGTAGTCTTTGGCTGCTGGTACTGATGTTTCTGTTTTCCTCCATTCTTTATTTGTCCTGGTCGAGTAAAGAAAGCAGTTGTTGACTCATTCCTCTGTGGTTTCTGTTTTCCTTGCAGATTCCTTTTAGATTCTTCATCCAAAAGTCTATTTTTGACAAAAGGAAGGGTTAAGTTCTCACTGTTTGCTGACATGGTTTCAATAGAGGTTACAACCATACCATGACGAATAGAAGGAGAAAGTGAGGAGACTCCTGAAGTTCAAGCGCGCCTCGCCAGGCAGCGCTAGAGTGGGCAAGTTCCACACTGCCGGGGTCAGCTGGTCTTAGGGATGGTGCTAAGGGAAACGAATTACTTTGTAACTAATACTCTTTTAAAAAGTAATTAGCGGTTACAATTAAAATAGCACGGCAGGGCACAATGGAAAATATAATTCACGGAAATAAGAACTACGGTCTTCATTGCATGTTACGGAACGCACAGATTCCTGGAGTATACAGTCGGAGAAAGCCCAGATCTTTCTCGTAACATCTGCAGGATTAAGGATGTGAGATTGTAGAGAGCTTGTCTTGCCACTGACTCCTAACGAATTCCTGGCCTTTGTATTTGATTGACTACCATCACAAGTAAAGCCAGCCACCCTCGCCCCAGCCTCTTCTAACTGCAAAATCACCTAGACTATATTAGAATTTTTGCGAGAAAAACCCCTGGAGTAGCATTTTTGCTTGCATAAACAACAACTGGCTGCACCCAATTATGCACGAAAGGTACGAACTTGAACACTAGAGCGTGATTTGCAAGTACGTTCTTCTGGAGGTCAGGTGTGTGTCCACCTAAATCAACTAATCCATCTACTTTATCAGAAAAGCTATTTAACTCGATTTCTTCTCTTAGCTTCTCTTCTTAGAAAATTACAACACCGTAACGTGAATTATCATTCTTTTCTTCCTTAAAATAGTCTTAAATAGCATTTATACGATGCGTATTAACTCCATAAGGGCACTTAAGTCCTTTACAAAGTTTTCTCAAGTGACTTTCTGAAGGCACAGGCAAGAGATTATGTCGCCGACAATGACGGGATCCTTTCGGTGATTTTATTCTCAACAATGAACACTCTAAAATGAATTCATTGCTGTACCTCATTCCATTTGGGAGATTTTTCCTGGCATTTCTTGCTAAGGTGTTCGTTATCAGGGGCGGATCCAGGGCTCCGCGGTCCTAGGGGCCCCGCGCCATGGATTTTTCTACATTTAATTAATTAATTAATTAAGTATACTTTTCAAACTAATTTATAATTCATCTTCCTTTCTTCAGTGCAGCTATGACCTCTCGAGACCGTTTAGCAAGTTAAGATTTCAGTGAAATAATACAAGTCTTCAGCCGGGAAAAAAGTTGCAAAGTAATATTTTAATATTTCACTGTTTACATAATCTTATTCAAGGGGACTTAAAGGTTTCTTTCATATTATTAAAATAATGTACTGTAGTGTATTCAAAATATTGTAACTATTCTTTATTTTATTATTATTATTACCAAACTATTTTCCATTTTATTCGATAATTTTTTTTCTATTGTTGTGGGCCCCACCTTATCATATCGCCCAGGGCATCGCAAGGCCTGGATCCGCCACTGTAATCGTTATCTTTGTAATTAAATGCCTGTGAAATTCGAACCTGCTTCTCCAGCAAATTAATTCTCGATTTTGCTGAGTTGAGGCGGGATCTAACGCGAATTAAATTACGGTTAGCATTCTTTAGGCGCCTTTTGAGCAATATTATAGTCTTTTCAGCATCAGTAAGTACACTAGAATGACCCAAATTCTTATCAACATTGGACTGACCTTTTAATGCCTTATTCGTTGCTCCACTCCCATCTTCACTCTTCTTTCTTCTTTTTCTGGTGGTGTCGAGATTCTTTTTCCTGTTGGGAGCTTTACGGGACTTATTCTTACTACTTCGGTAAATTAGGGGGAAAATGAGGCACTGCTCCAGGACGTAACTTCCACCACACACGAGAGATTTCCACTTCTTCACCATTCACTATAAAATTATCTGATTTTACTATCAAATCAGCAGAGAAATGAATTTGACAAATTTTACTACTACGCGTTAACTTCGTATCCTTTCGTGGAATAGCTCTGGCCCATTTTTTAAATTGATTTGTATCCTTCGGTGGTGAAAAAAATCGTATATCGTCAAGTACTCGACCATACCCTGACTTACAGCCAGGTACAAAACAATAAGGCATGTTGAACTATTAAATGAACCAAGCCACATAAGAAATATGTTTGAAGTACACAAAACGCTGATGTACACAAGACACAATGAACTGAATTTAAGAACTGAAAGCAAAGCAAATTCAATTTAATTCACACAAATATCTAACACAGTAACTTCTCGCGCACTTTCTACGACCCGGCTCGACGGAAACACAGCACGTGTTGGACATAATCGCTTACAGTGCTTGTAGCGGCGGGACCAGAAACTACCGTGCTAAAATGGCGGAGTCCTCACACTAGGTCCTTCTATTCGTCATGACCATACTATAGTCAGTTGGCATGGTCAATAACAAATGACAAATCACATCTAACTCATCAGTATTTGCTCCAGCAGATTTAAGTTCTCGAATTTGTCTGTCAAACTTCAGAAAGTGAATTTCCAAAGTTTCATTAGTAGGGTTATGTCGCATTGCAAGCAAAGCTTTCCTTGCCTGAAGTTGACTGGCAATTCCTTTCCTTTGGAAAGTGTCTGCTAAAGTTTTCCAGACCTTGAAGGCTGTATCATGTCCTCGGCAATATTCCAAACGACTATCAGCTATAGCACTCACAAGAAGTCTAATGCAATACTTATCTTTCTGCCGGAGTTTCTCATTAGCTGCTTCCCTGGCCGTTCGAACTGCCGTTGTCTCGCCCGCCGGTGCTTCAGTATACAGAACTTCTTCTGTGATGTGGGACATCAGTTTATTTTCGTCCAGTAGAACTTCAAGTCTGAATTTC
This sequence comes from Meconema thalassinum, assembly GCA_946902985.2. Taxonomy (NCBI): domain Eukaryota; kingdom Metazoa; phylum Arthropoda; class Insecta; order Orthoptera; family Tettigoniidae; genus Meconema; species Meconema thalassinum. Next base: position 184,722,534 of record OX336395.1, read on the forward strand.
CAATTGTCGTAGTTCTTACCGTCGAAAAGTGGAATGTGGTATCTTTCATCATTGACACTTTGTCTCTCATAGTCGTTCATTTTTCCTTTTGTTCAAAGTAGGCCTACGCTAAAAAGTCATTATTCTTCCTCCCATATTCCGTTAACCTCACAGTATTGATTCCCGTTTCACTCACAAAAACTATCCGTACGTTCTGGGCACCATAACCTGTTATAAGAGTAATATTTCCTGTGGGTTATATGTGGTAGAAACAAATAAATGAACAGGCACAGATATTTGCTAACGTCCTTTTGGCTCTACGATACCAACTACACTGGTATCGATTTACTTTTATTACGTCTGCATTGTCTTTGGTACATAGTTGCCAACATATGCCAGTGAAAGATCTTACAACATACATAAGTAAATAAGAGTTAAATTGTCTTTCTTAACAGGATTGGATAGGTTTACAGTACACACATCAGCCAAGGAGAAAAAGCAATTTGATTTGCAAATAGCTCGCTTTATTTTTGGCACAAACTCTGCTTTTTGGCATGTTGAATATCCCGAGTTTGTAAAATGATTCAGCTTCTTCGGCCAGGCTATAAACCACCCAACCGAAAGCAAATTTCAGGTGAACTTCTTGACGAAATTTTTGCTGAGGAGTTGGCTAAAGTAAAGAAAACTTTGGTAGGAAAATCTGTATGTATGGCTTTAGATGGTTGGAGCAATGTGCATAGCGACTCACTTCTTTGTGTGTCGCTTAGTGATGTAATGGACCACTCGACTTAACCGAAACCATTGACACCGAAGATAACAGTCATACATCTGATTACCTCTTTGGGCCGTATTCACCATCACCGGTAAACTCTTCAATTATCTAAGATTTCGAAAACTCGGTTAATACTATTATCTCAGATAACATAAACATCTGTATTCACCATTGCCTTTATTATCTCGGTTTTCCAAATCTCGGTTTTCATTTCAATGTGTACTGCATCGCTGAAATTTTCATATAGAAGCACTGGAAACAGTTGAATAGCGCCACGCAAATCATATGTTTATTGTCAAAACAAAGTTCTGTTCTGTAGCTTTATAGGTTAGGTATTAGACATAGTGCAGTATATATTCGTAAATAATGTCAAGTTTTGAATTGAAACGTAGGAAGAGGCCTAATATGACACCTCAGGAGAAGCAATTACTGATCGATTTAGTGGCTGAGAATATCAGCATCATAGAGAATAATAAAACAGACGGTGTTAAAACATTAATTAAAAACGAGCGATGGGAAATATGGCTACAGAATTCAATACACAAGGGCACGGGCCTGCTCGAGATGCTGTAAATTTAAGAACAGTTTGGGTTAACATCAAGAAAGCTGCCAGGAAAGCATCCTCAGAGGGCAAGATGGAAGTGCTGAAGACAGGTGGAGGCTCTAGTAACATCAAAAAAGATCCTATTCTAGAAAGAGCTATTGAACTTACTAAACCTTCCGTAGAAGGACTGAGAAACCCTTACGACGACGACAGTGAATTATCACAACTATTAGAGACGCCAGTTATTGACAGTGATGATGCTGTAGTAATTAGCGGAGGGATCTGACCCTACAACTACCAATTTTGAGGTGACTTGGAGCAAGTACACATCAAATATGCTCAAGTCTCCGATACATCCAACTCTACAACCCAATAAAAACAGCAATAGTGTTACCAGCGCCCAAGTCGAGTACGTCAATGAAGTTGATAAGCCTGATCACTCCTCAGATTAAGTTAGAACTCCATTAACTTCAAATCTGACCTCTTCAGGTTGGGCTGCGTGCCGAAGACCAATAGTAAGCAAGTCAGGAGAGCCTTTGGCAAAAATTCATAGGTTGAAGGCTGAGGCAATAAAAAGAGCACTGAAGAAGCAACACAGGAACATTTATGGAAAAAGGAGCTTCACTTCCTTCAAATGGAGCAGGAGATAATAAAGCTGGCGGCAGATGAAATAAGGCTTGAAAGAGAGAAGGAGCTTCTTAAGCAAGACCAATTAAAAACTCAAATAATGGAAAAACAATTAAAATCAATGTATTTCAATAGTTTCCTTCTCATTGTACAAGTGTTACATTCCCAATAAAATACTTCTGTAGTACGTATCAATTAGTTTTCTTCTCACAAAATTGTCCCGACGAGCCACATTATATTGATCAGCCTGTCCATCAATTTGACCGTCCCTCAAAAGTTCAGCCCATAGTACTGGTAGTTCTAGCTGTGGATCGTCCTGAGGTAGCTCTTCTCCTGCTTGTCGCACAATGTTATGTAGAAAGGCTATAGCAGTTATAACTGGAAATGTGTGCTCTAACGCTAAATTCATACCTAAAGCAAGAACTGGGAATCTTCGCTTCCATATGCCAAACGCTCGCTCTATCACATTTCTTGTTCTTATTTGTGACTCGTTATAAAGATTCTCTTCAGGTGAGCGAACTGCATCCAGAGGAGGCATTAGGTATGATCTACAAGGGTAGTCAGCATCTACTAATAATACTGAATCCCCGTACACACCTTGTTCGAACCTGGCTCGTTGAACACAGTTGTTGAAAATCGTACTATCATGACTACTTCCAGGCCATCTAGCCACGAGGTTAGGAAATCCCATATTACAATTTCATATTGCTTGCACATTCAGTGAAAAATAGCCCTTTCTGTTTCGGAATAATTTGGCATGATTATCTCCAGGAGAACGTATTCGAATACGGGTACAGTCCATTGCCCCTACTGCTTTTGGAAATCTGGCAATGTTATAAAAAAACATCTGTGTTTGCTTTATAGCCTCAGGTGTTTGCGGAAGACTGATGTAGCGAGGTCGTAAAGCGGCTATGGCAGCACTCACACGATGTACGATTCGGCAAGCTGTTGGTTGACTCACCCCTGCAAAATCCGCTACGCGCAGCTGATTACTACCAGTAGCATAAAACCTTAATGCAAGCAGCAATTGATTTATTGGCGACACAGAATGGTTCCTGAAAGACCACAAATATAAATAATCAGTTGTTAAATTTACAGTGAAAGCTTTCTATATATCGTACTCACTATTGGAGTTATAGTATTCATCTTACCAGTACGTTGCAAACTCAAGGTTAGGTTCTATAATGGACGTAGAAGATTTAGATAACCTAAAACGTGTGATAAAATCAACATCATCGTAATCCTCACAATATGAGGCACGTACTTTTATCCACCTAGGCCGTTTCTCTGCATATTCTTGTTGATATTCTTTATCACTATAGTTTTCTCTAGAATTTATTAAGAATTCCATTCGTCTGCGCGCCATCTTGTTGTGTTGATTATCTTAGTTTTTGGCATTTTACCGGTCAACCCTTCTCCAGTAAAGTGATTAACCCGGATAATCCCTATTAACAGAGATAATTGTGTTGGTGAATAACGATATAGCTATTATCTGAGATTCTTGCAGCTATAAACCAAGATAATCAAATTACTGGCGTTGGTGAATACGGCCCTTAATGGTAGCAGAAAAAAAAAACAATTAAAAACTGTGAAACTTCTTATGGCTGCCATGTTCGAAGTTTTATCACTGACAATGCTGCCAATATGGGGAAAATGAGGGATGAATTGGCAAAAAAAGATATCAAAGAAGTGATAACTTATGGTTGTTCAGCTCACCTGCTTAATCTGTTAGCACATGACTTGGAGGTGGTTGGCATTTCAGAACATGTTAAATTATTAAATACTTCAGAAACACTCACTTTGCAGCAGCTAAGTACAAACAGGCTGGCGGAACAGCTCTTGCTCTTCCTACGAATGTACGCTGGAATTCTTTAGCCGACTCTATAGAGTCCTATTAGAGTAACTGGCATATTATTGTCAAAGTCTGCACTGAAAATCGATTTGCCATTGAACCAATTGTAAGTGCAAAGGTAAATGATATCAATATGAAATAAAATGTTCAAGACTATCTCATAAAACTTAAGACTGCAGTCTCATTAGATAAGATGCAGTGTGATGACTGTACCATTGGGGAAGCAGTAGAGGTTTGGCTCGACCTGCTCGATTTTTTCAAAAATGAAATCAATTACAATGACATAAAGAAATTCATGAAACGATTTAACACCGCTGTAACTGATACCCATCTCCTTGCCAATCTCATGGATCCACGCTATCAAGGATAGAGACTGAGTGAAGAACATCATCATTCTGCTATGGAGTACGTTGAGCTTCTATGCCCAAGATAGCGGGTTCAAACCCGGCCAAAGCCGTCGGATTTTTTAAGAGCGTTAAAAATCCCTCAGTATGCCTTCCTTCGGAGGGGAAGTAAAGCCGGCGGTCCCACGTCATAGATTTATGGCATGTTAAAGATCTTTCCACTAATTACACCTGTGTGAAACTAAATTGGATAGGTTAAGAATGTAAACAACGCTCTTTGGTTGCTACGTTCGTTGCCAAGAGCCGACTGCGGTGGCGTCTAGTAGCTAGTTCTGAACTAGGCCTAGTAGTCGTTGACGGTGGCGTTTGGCGGCAAAAGTAGGAACTATTTGAAAATTCAAAGTTGCAGTCCCTACTTGAATTAAAAAACAGATACACACACTAATACAGTCATCACAATTAACACCGGTTATCAGACAGATTCTACACTCACCCAAAGTACACGGGGCTACATGACCGCGTTGTCGCAGCCCCTAAACTAAGGAACCAACCAACCAAGCTTACCACCCAGATGCAATGCCTGACCTAATTAAGTACAAAGCAAAATGTTCACCCTTCAAGGAATACCTGTTTGGTCCTGCAATACTAAAAGAAATTAAACCCCTGACATAGTGGGTGGCACTGCAGAATAACATTCATCACACAACTTCAGGCCTAGCACATCAGCTGCATAGTGCAGTTGCTTCATCAGCTGGGATAGAACGTCTTTTCTCCACTTTTGGGTTTGTGCATAGCAAAGTCAGGAATAGGTTAGGGACTGAGAAGGCTGCCAAACTAGTTTGTGTTTTTCATGAAACCTGTTGAATAGAGACAAAGTCACAGTGATATTTGGATTTATAATATTTTAAATACATCCCTTGATCCGCCAGATATATAGAAGGAGATCCACCTGGCTTGGCCACAGGTAACGACATGGTGGCCTGATGATCGACATACTAGAAGGCAAAATACTTGGAAAACGCCCTCGCGGGAGGCCACAGATCACTTTCATGAGATCTTTCCTACATAGCTCTGGCCTACGAAATTATGAAATGGTCAAAAGGACAGCACAAGACCGAACAACGTGGAGAAGACTCATTGTAGGGGCAGACCAGTCGCTTGACTGAAAAACATGATGATATTTTCTGATGGATGTTCGCTTGCAAACATTTTTAACAAGGACATCAAAACCACTACAAAATCACTCTATAAACTTCATATTATGACTTAAAACCTTCAGTAGAAGGCAAAGAAGACCACTGTACTCTACTGTATTGCAAAATGATTAATTGAAAATATGAAAAAAAAAAAATCTTCTAAAGAAACTTATTTTAGACAGTTGTTTGAAGCATTGAGTTTAAAACTAATTTTAAACAATGTGTTTTAAACATGCCAACCCTGTTTACAATAGTTACAGTCCAACGCGTCCAGATCAAAGGTTTGGCAACCGTACCCCTCTAGCTGTGCGCGTCCAATGCCGCTCCTCAACCCGGTCGTTCTAACCTTAGTTTTCTCCAATCCAATGGTTTTTGACAATGGTTACATCCTAACGTGTCCAGTTCAATGGTTTTTGACAACGGTTACAGCCTAAGTGTCCAGGTCGGTTTTATTTTATCAACAGTGATTTTTTATCCCATATGTGGGCAATAATGTGTGCTCCTAGATGTGTGCCGTTGAGTGCGCCTTGTTGACAGATTCAAGCGCTGTCGGAACATGGCTGCCATTGTTAAAAGAGCAATAAATAAAAACGTAATATTTACGTAATTTACCACATATTTCAGGTGCAGTAGTGACCAGGGTTACTCATTTCAAAGGGTAATATCGCCCAGAAGGTGAAACTACTGTCGACCAAAATATTATGTGTACTCGAGTTTGGAGGTTGTTTGTGAAGTAACCAATAGACCTACATAAAATTCAGTATCATCATCATTTTCGTTGTTCTATTTTACGTTAGTTCATGTAGGTTTGGAATTTTTAATTTATATTTTAATATTTTTTATCGCAGTTGGAACACAAAAAGTGCCCGTTTTTAACCCTAGAACTGCTGCAGGTTTATCTGTCAAATGCTGCAGTTAATTCCCATAAAGTACACACTAAAGGAATTTGGTATCTGTAAGCATACTGTGTTCATGAATATGACTTATCATACATCAATAGAAAGCTGAAAGACTGTTCTATATTATATTGATATAGGTGAATCATTCAGACTCGTCAGTTTGAATTAATTATAAAAAGTATTTTATAAAAATAAAAAAATAAAAAATTATTGACTTTTCTGCTCTAGAAAACCATATTGCCGAGTTAAATGTTCGTCAGAGACATCATAAATGAAAAGTTCATAGTTGTTTCACTAATTCAAGAACCAGTTTCAAATAATTCCTGTTATTTACTAAAAAGAAAATTACTTACACAAAAATATGACATTTCTCGATTTTGAAGTACATGATCGGCGCGCGATTACGGGGAGGCAAGTTCACAGGCCCAGGATGATGAACGATAAACGGTACATTTTTACCTGGAAAGTCACTTTCTTCGGGTTGAATATCAGTCTAGTTCACACTTACCCCTTCACGGCTAACATTAGGCATGTGTACAGGGTCTGTCGGAACATGATAAACATCGCTTGCATTGATGGTGATTTCCATAACTTGCGTGACATCCTGTTCGCCGGTATCACTGCCACTACTTTCATTATCTTCATTTTCATACGAATCCACACAATAATCACTGTCATCGTCCATACTATCACACGAATCGTCAAAAATCAAGTGCTCAATATCTGAATAGTCTACAAGGTTGGCGGCCATTTTGCTCAATGCAACTTCAATATCAACATGGCAGTACTTCCACTTCTGCAGCCAAATAATAGCTTGCATACTGGCATTTGTTTGCCAAAGACTTACACTACGAAAGATAAAAGCATCGGGAACCAGCATGACTTGAAATTAGTGCCATCTGAGGGCTAACAGTAGTACTATATTTGAATTCCAAGACCGTCTTTCAGAGAGACGGTCGCACTTGATTAAACAACACACCGTCTTCCTGGAAGACGGTCCGCAGTTCTAGGGTTAAGCGTGTTTCAACCATGCGTCACATTTAAGAATAATTATCTCACAAACCCGTCATCAGATCTTCTCCAACTAGAGATGGGGAAGGGTGGCAAACTGTCAAGCATAAGTAGAAGACCCACTTCTACATAAGTCCACACCATGGCAGGAGAGCACACCTCAATCTCCACATCTCCTTCCGAAGACGAAGAAAATGGAGCGGGCGCTCTCTTGGGTTGCGCGCGGTCGTCGTCGGACCTCACGAGTCTCGCTCTTGGGGAAGAGCGAGAGCGGTGTCTAGGTCCTTTCTCCCGGTTTGAAGACTGGGTGTCTGTCCCCGAAGAGATTTCTTCTTGGATCGGCGCTGACGTGTGTTTGGGGAAGTAGATGGTCCCTTCCCCACAGACGCCGGGTCCTTATAAAACAAGGTCGCTCCTGCTGGCACCACTCCACTGGTATTGGTGGGAGCGGGATGGCCAGCAGACACATGAGCAGCCCTGCCTTTAGGAGAGGAAGAGAAACGGCGCTGAACCGTTCCCCTCTCCTCCGCCGATCTATTTTCTTATCTATAGGGGAGTTCCTCCATACGGACGGGCTTGGCTTCAGCAGGCTTCGCTCCCTTGGTGGTCGTGGGAGCTGAAAGGCCAGCAGAGACAGTAGCCACCCCGTCAGCAGGAGGGCGAGAGAGACGGCGACGAACCGTCTCCCTCTTCTCCACCATCTTTGTCTTATCAGGTGGGCTGGACCCCGGTCGCAGAAGTCTTCTTTGCCTTGTTGGCAGGGGAAGACTTCTTCTCCGACCGTTTCGGAGAGGAAGACGACTTCTTCTCCGATTGCGCCCGTTTAGATGGTATAACCGGCGCCTTTTTGACAATGGCTGACAGGTCTCGCTTGGACAGCGAGGGGAGACTTTACGATCTCAGAGTAGTTCGTCGTCGAGGGTACAGCACGGGGAACGAAAGTGGAAGGGGTGATAGGTGGCGTCACCTTAGCCGCGAAAGATACCGGAAATTCGGGTGCAGTCATATCACGGTATCTCTTTCGAGCGTCATGATATCAAAGCCGATCCAATGTTCTGATATCTTGGATCTTTGCTTCCTTGCAGAACTCAGGGCACTGCTTCGACCGCGGAGAGCAACTTCCTTGGCAGTTAGGACACGTCGGGGGAGGCGTACAACCCACACCGTCATGTGTCCCCTTGCCACACTCTCTAGACACCGCCTTGGCAGTGCACCTGGCAGAAACATGGCCGAATTTCTGGCAATTGTAGCAGTGCATACGTGGAGGGATGTACAGTCTAACGTCGCAATGGTACGACATGACCTTCACCTGCCTAGGCACTACATCACCCTCAAAGTGAAGAATGAAAGCGCCAGTATCGACGCTATCATTTCCAATTTTCCGGGTGATGCACCTAATCCTGGTGACGCCTCGCTTCCCCAGATCCCACATCAATTCCGCGTCGCTGTTTAGAATGAGGTCGCGATGGAATATAACTCCACGGACCTCATTTAGCGTATCGTGCTTCTCAACCTTAACGGGAATTTTGGCGAAATGCGTGCATTCCAACAACGCTTCGGTTTGCTGCCGGTCAACGGTATTCAGCAGGAGCTGCCCGTTCCGGAGCTTGGAAATCCTGTTAAGGTCGCGATATTTCCCCTCAATTTCCTCTGAAAATAGAATCGATTTTACCTGTTTTAAATCTCCCCCGTCTGTCCTGGTAGCTACCAGGTAGCGAGGAGACCTGTCAACAGGGAACTTCTTATTAAATGCCTCATCCCAAGGCGTATACACCTTGGGATTCGGTCTACACTCCAGAGACGGCTTTTTAAGGGTGCCACCCTATACAGGTGTCCGTGATCGCTTACTAGGCATCCCGGACGAAATCCTCCTTGAATACTGCCCACTCCGAACAGGGGCTATCACTGTGGGCGCCACCCGGCCAAGGCAATACCTACCTGGCATAGCAGATATTGCCCGGGATCCCAGTGCCTCGAACATGCCTCGGCATGCACAGGATTTATGCAGCTCCAGTATTCGGCCATGCAGGGACCTTCGTTGTAAAGCGGATACTACTGTAGGGTACATGGCGCACCCACCTGACGGGATGGGGCATACCGTCTAGGCTTTCTGGCCAGATGGCCAAGCTGGTGGCCCTTCCCCTAACACCATGCATGTTTATTTCTATTGGTCAAACCAGAGCTGGGACCAGAAAACCAAAATCGACCTTTATAAGGCCCCCTCTAAGTCACCTTTTACGACAGGCAGGGGATACTGTGGATGAATTCTGCCCTCCCCATCCACAGGGGGTCTGAACAAATCAATAACTGGCAAGTTATTCAGCCGTGTCGGCCCTATTAGTCACCTCCTACAACAGGCAGGGCATACCGTGGGTGTATTCTATCCCGCACCCACACGGGGGCGAACGGTGTTTATACACCATGGTAAGGGCGGCCGAATTTATATGCTGGCAGTAGCTTTAAAATGCTAGGCGTCAGTCTCAGGACAAGTCGGCCGAAATGTAATTGTCCTATCATGATGCACCAAGTAAATTGTAGTATCCAGGCTAGAGCGTCCCCCGCAGGCGAAGCGCCGTGACCCCGCCCGATCGGGGTGGGAAATGGACGAGGGCTACCTACCCAAGGCCGGGGCAAACTAAAGAAGCAAGGCTCGATTACTAGATTTGCGACAACCTTGGGACATTAATTGGGCGCAGCCGTGGAAAATTAATGTAGCCTGTATCCAGGAAACGAAGTGGAAAGGCGCTGAGGCGTGATGGTTACAAGCTCTTCTACAATGACAAAACATCAGACTGAAATGGTATGGCAATTACCATCTGTGAACGGCTACGGAATAGTGTCACCTGAGTATCTCTGATCGCCTGATGAGCATCCAGATAATTACCGACGCAATATCACTCCATATCATCTCATGCTATGCACCATAGACTGGATGCCAAACAGAAGAACAAGACAAATTCTGGGGTGATCTTGAGGCATTAATACATTCAGTTGATCTTACACGAGTCTCTGCTTATTGGTGGTGATCTCAATTGTCAAGTTGGTAGATCACGTGATGGTTCTGAAAGCGTACAGGGTGGTTGTGGTCATGGGACGCGAAATGCAGCTGGTGTGCGAACCTTCAAGAGTGTGCCGAGGCTCGTGAACTAGAGTTGAACAACTTCTTCAAGAAACGGTTATCTCATCTCAACACATACAACAGTGGAGGCCATCAAACTCAAATTGATTACTGGTTTGTGCGTAGAAGAGATCCCAAATTGCTGAAGGACTCCAAGGTCATCCCTTCAGAAAATGTTGCTCCCCAACATAAGCCCTTGATATTAGACTTTCATATTACTCTTCGTACTCCTTCACGACCTATCACCAATACTGAACGTATAAAGTGGTGGAAACTACCTAGCCATGAATTGCAACTTCTAGATTCTATTGGTCCTCTTCTCCTAACAACGTTGATCAACTAACATCGAATGAATTCAGCTCAAACATCCAGGCAAATGCAAAGGAAGTAATGGGTATGACAAAACCAGGACAATTTGTTGATAAACTTGGTGGTGGAATGAAGACTGCAACGAGCCGTGAAATCTAAGAAAACTGCTTTCAAAAAGTGGCTTAGAACAAGAACCAACGCTGATCTAACTCAATATAGTCAGCTCAAATCCGATGCAAAACACGCTGTTGCAGTTGCTAAATCCAAGCAACTAAATACATTGTATGAACTATTAGAGGAATCTACCGGGGTCAATAATGTTTGCAAGCTAGCCCGATCTAGTCATCATGCCACAGTTAACATAGGACATGTCATCCATATCAAGGATAAGCACGGGCATCTTCTAACAAAACTAACAGAGATCCTTCAACGATGGCATGAACACTTCAATGCTATCTGTAATGAGGAGTTCCCACCTGTAAGGGTGCAGTTCCACCTATCACACCTGCCGAGGTCAATACTGTGATCCACGCCATGAAGAATGACAAGGCAACAGGTCCTGATGATATCCCTGCGGAGCTATGGAAGCAGTTGGGTCATTCCTCTGCAGAGTTCCTAGCCGAGTTCTTTAACAAATGCCTTGCGAGCCACCAGATCCCGTCAGCTTGGCAAACTAGCGTCACAGTACCAATATAGAAAGGCAAGGGCGATATAACTATATGTGCCAATTACCGTCCTATTCGTCTCCTATGCCACATAATGAAGATTCTAGAACATATGACTGACACTCTCTTACGAAGAAGCACTGTTACCATCTCGCCTAACCAGTATGGATTCATGAAAGGTCGAGGAACAACTGATGATATCCATGCAATGCGGCTTCTGATAGAAAAGTATATGGAGAAAAGAAGGACAATTCACATGGCTTTTCTGGATCTGGAGAAAGCATTTGACCGGATTCCCCATCAGCTTATATGGTATTCTCTTCGATTTCATGGAGTACCAGAAGCTTACGCCCAGTAGTGCAATCAGTAATTTTCGTCCAGACTGTCGTCTAACCAAGTAGCGACCAATGGTTTCGTCCAGACTGTCGTCTAACCAAGTAGCGACCAATGGTTTCGTCCAGACAGTCGTCTAACTAAGAAGAGCCCGATTCTTTCTTTTTTTCACATAATTGCAACATTACATGTGTCGTCTAATCTAGGCCTATTTTGTATCGGATATGTTGGTAACTAATGATGTCAATGTGATCGCTGCAGCAGTTTCACATACTAAATATGCTGTCGAACATGGCTGCGGCTGTTAAATATACAATAAATAAAAACACATGTTTAAGTGGTTTAGCACATATATCCGGTGCAGAAGTGATCAAGGTTAGTAGTTACAATTGATAATGCCCCTCCCCCCCCCCCCCTCGCCAAAATATGAAATATGGTATGAAAATGATATATTATCAAAGTGAAAGTGAAAAGGAAAAGAGTGATACGTTGTACAGAATTAATCTGAAATTTCCCTCCAGTATATAAGTCTTGTTGTAAGGGAGATAGCAGGTGGGTTAGAGACAGCGAAGGAGAAAACATCTATTAGGACATCATTTCCACAATTATTATTCATCATTAAACAAGGTATTTAGGCTAATATAAATATTCTACTTGGTTCATCACTTCTGAAGTGTTACCTCTATTACGGTACGTATGTCGTTTTGCCTTGAACATTTTTGCTTGAAGGGCTATTATTTTATGTAATTTCTTAATTTATTCCACTAATATGTATCAGTTTTCCAATATTTGCATTATTCATGTAAATTTTAGATGGTTGGCTACAAAAAATACTGAAACCTGTTTTACAAAACGCTTTAACTCACAAATTTCGTTACATATTTTTGCAAATCTTACAATTTTCTATTTTTAGTAATGTTCTTTTGGGCTGTTTTTTTTTTTTCTTTTTTTCAAACAAAACAGCTTGTAAACGCTCAGGCATACTGTTCACAACTCGTCGAATGACATTTGCCGGGATGCGATCCCATTCCTCCAGCAGCGATGTTCTCAGTTGTGCCAAGGTGGTGGGGTCACACTGACTTTCTTTCCAAGCATATCTCGTGCGTGTTCGATGGGGTTTAAGTCAGGACTACGAGCTAGCCAGACCAGGGTTTGAATCCCCACTTCCTGCAGATATTATACAACACAGCGAACAGTATGAGGGCATTATCCTGCACCAGCATGAAATTCTGACCAATGAAAGGCGCAAAGGGCATCACATGGTTCATCAGGATCTCTTCGATGTACCTTTGGGAATAGAGTGTCCCGGGATCGATGCACACCAACTCACTGCGGGCCATAACGTTGATGCCACCCCAAACCATAACCGAGCCACCTACAAATGGAGTCCTGGAGGAGAAAGCAACAGGGCTGTACCTCTCCCCGCGCCTTCTCCACACTCTCTTCCATCAGGAGATCTAAGATTAAAGCGACCCATCGAAGATTGGGTAATTGGTGGTAATAAACCACCCTAAGAAATGTCATATTATCAATTACTATTCACGGATGTTTCAGATGTTTGTTCTAATGCGTGAGAAGCTTTTAAAATGTAATTACATTTTTTCATGGCTAATGTTATACTATTTATATTACATTTTTAACTGTTCCACTTTTTTTGCTGGTATGTGTATTACTCCGTCGATCAAGCTTGCCTTTCAACGCGTGTATTTAACTGTTCCACTTTTTTTTTGCCGGTATGTGTATTACTCCGTCGATCAAGCTTGCCTTTCAACGCGTGTATTTAACTGTTCCACTTTTTTGCCGGTATGTGTATTACTCCGTCGATCAAGCTTGCCTTTCAACGCGTGTATTTAACTACAGTACAGCCGTCGAGTGTCCGGCTCTGACATTTCTCATGAGGGATGGAGACAGCGTTGCCGGTTCTGTACCGCGAAATATAAAACAGCGTGGACTACAAAAAATATTTCACATGTTTTTAAATGAATTCTGACGAACCACTGAACATATTACTGAAGTAATATAATTACACACAGTTAACCGGTAAGTGTGCACACACAAGACAATAAAACAACAAACCTGCACTAGCACAAAGAGCAACAGAAGAGAGCCCTTGCAACATCGAGCTAAATTTAAAGACCGGCTTACCGGGAAAACCGCTGATTGGTACAGGTGACAACATTCTTCGTGGTTTTAAGCGACTTCGCCAACCTAGGCGGAAGTCCACTGCGGTCGAAGAATTTAGGTTTTGTAACCGCAAAATGTCGGAATAACACAATGATGCATAAAATTGCAAATAGGGTGTGGGACTTCCACGTTACATAGTGAAGACGCTAGAGAAGAATTAAAATGATGGCAAGTTTCAAGGTTCTATTAACAGCTTCTCATTGCCGTAAGTTGGCTATATTGTTCTCTCTACCACTCTTCTCCCACCATCGCCAAACGTCAGAGCCGGACACCCAGCGACTGGACTGTAGTCAATTTGTCAGTGAATTTTCTGCAAGTGGCTTTTAATGTGCCAGGTGACGAAAGGTCAGGAGAGTATTCTACCAACCATCTCGCGCTGTGCCGCTAGCAATTTTTTGGCAGTTGGTCCTGGTTCGATTTTTGGCTCTGCCAAGAAATTTTAATTTTGGTCTGAGGGATAGAACAAGGCACATTAAGCCTCGTGAGGCAAAATTGAGAAGAGGAGGGTTTGCTCCCCATCTTAGCCATCTTGGAACTGGTTTCCGCACTTCTACTCTAGGCAAATACCGGGATGGTTCCTAATTTAAGGCCATTGCCGCCTCGTTCCCAATCCTCATCTGAATAATAAATGCACACACTAATACAGCCATCACAATAACACAGGTTATGAGACAAATTCCACATGTCCAAGTACACAGATCTACATGACCATGATGTCGCAAAGCCCAAAACTCAACGAACAACTGCTGCTTTCTACCATTCCAAGAAGAAATCTTAGAGTTGCCATTACAGTTTTATGCCCCTAAAATTCACGACTAGTTCGAATGGATTTAGGGCTAAGCATTGGATCAACCATCTTCTTGCATCTCAATAGGGATTTGCCAATAGGCTATCAATAGCTTGTCTCAATTCTACTTCCATATATGTAGGCCTATACATGCAAGAAATGAGTATGGTACTTATCAAAAATAAAGAAATAATAAGCTAATATGTACCCTACGATTCTATTTTTCTCCTACTCCTAAATCCTTCTCTGAACCCTCATCTTAAAACAGAATGGTCTGCATTTTTGGACTAATTATAAAAATGTAGCCTATAAAAAGAAATGAACATGCTCATCTTTAGCTCCCCGACAAAACTGGAAAAAACCTTCAGTAAGTATTAATGTTTCTGTTCTTATGCATTTTATATGATGCTTTAAAAATCAAACTAGAAGAGTTAATTTAAGTTAACTTCACTACCATAATACTGCTTAAGAGTTAGACTGTTGAGGACTGATGACCAAGATGTCCTTAACTTGAGCAAGGACTGCTTCACAACTTTATGTAAAATGTAAAGGGCCTTCACGTAGTTTGGATCATTTGCGTACGTGTTACACGGATGTGTGTGCTGACTTTTTGGTGTTAAATGATGTAGGTTGGCAACACCAAATGTGGCGGCCATGATGGTTTTCTAGTAACTTATTTAAGGTGTCCCAGACTATACCAAAGGCTTCACATCTCCGATACCTCGGCTCCGTTGTGAGACCTGATGGTGACACAGACTCTGATGCCCGTGCAAGAGTGAATAATTTGATAAGATGTGCTCCAAAGAGCATTACTTAGCCTACATAATACACGAAAATATCATTCTAAATACAATTTGATCTTACAATGCTATTTAGTTTTCACTGTAGTCTCTGATGGATTTAGTTCTTTTTGCACTCTTAGTTAAGTGATAACGGTCACATCTCTTGTCACACAACGAACATACGCAATCATCATCTGGCTGGTGAAAACCTTGAGTTAAGCAGATCTTATGGTGAAAACCATGAGTTGAAAGTCTCGTTACCACATGTCTTAGATCCTGTCCTGTCTCCGCCAATTGTCTATCCATCATTGCGCTAGTGCTATAAAAATCAGGGTCAATGCCATTTCTCTTCCTCCGCCGCAGTTCGAGATGCGCTTGGTAAGGGCCGGTAGATGGCAGCATGAATTGCAGTCTCAGGTCTTCCAAGAAGAAGCAAGAGTGAATGCTGCATGGATGAAGTGGCGCCAGGTCACAGGCGTTCTCTGTGACCGCAAGATCCCTTTGCGCCTCAAAACTAAGATCTATAAAACAGTCGTCCGCCCTGTTGCTTTTTATGGCGCTGAATGCTGGCCTAATACAAAGAAACACGAACAAGCCTTGCACTCAATGGAGATGCGGATGCTACGATGGTCCTTGAGAATTACACGGCTGGATCATATTAAGAACGAAGACGTCCGCAATACTCTTGAAATTGCCCCTATTCCAGCCAAAATGAGGGAGACTCGGTTGCGTTGGTACGGGCATATAGCCCGAGCAAATACAGAGTCCATTGTAAGAAAGTCACTTGCTCTCGAGCCTGATGGACAAAGACCTCCAGGACGACCAAAAAGGCGTTGGATGGATACCCTACACGACGATATGCGCATCGTAGGTCTTCGTCCTATAGAAGCAACAAACCCCAATAAATGGAGATCAAGGTGCAGAGGCGGACCCAAAAAATAATTGGGAACAACGCCAGGAAGTAGAAGAAGAAGAGAGGGTATTATTGCATATTTTCAGAATGCCAACATTATTGTTTCCAGACCAATATTTTCAACCAGACCAAAGGTTTTCACCTAGACCAATAATGGTTAGGTAGCGCGGGCCGCGTTAGCTAATAATATAAATACCCATGGTTTTTGTCACGCACAGTGGAGGTGGTCACGCATCAGTAATCTTTATCCAGGCCAGTGGTTTTGCCTATAGTTGTAATACCTAAAGTTGGCATCTGACACTTCTTAGAGGGAGGTCCTTTTACTGCCTGCCGGGGTGGGATAAAGAGGTGGGGGCATGGTTGTCATGGAAACGGGGGTGGGGCGACTGCCAACTTTAAGTAATAGAACCATTAATTAATCTCGGGAGTTTCCGCCAACACAAAGTTCCTCATTTCTCTACTAGAAAGCGCTATTGTGTTCAAGGAGATTAGATATCTAACCTCCTTGACTTTCATAGTCAAGGAACTACGAAATTCGACATGCAAGCTACCCTCTTGAGTGTCAAATAGCAAAGCTTGCACCAGGCACCCGAGGCCATACGATATTATTATTATTATTAGTAGTAGTAGTAGTAGTAGTAGTAGTAGTAGTAGTAGTAGTAGTAGTACAATCAGAAATTTTCACCAATAATTTAGTCCAGAGAGTCGCAGGGGAAGTGAAGTTTGCAGCATTACCTGCTCAAACATGGCGACATGTTTTTTTTTGGTAAGTTTGTTACTTGAAAGTTAATGTTGACAATTTCCTTATTTTTAGAGTGTGAACGTGGTGTTTGTTAATAGCAGGTGGCTTCAATAACGTGGCACAGTAAGTACTAACAAAAATAACGCACTTTGAAAATGGGCACCGGAGAATACACGAGCCGTCTTGTTCATATTTGGGATAGCTGGGTAGAGCGCCTGACAGACTGCAATAACGCGCTTCAGCGCACTCCCCTGTAGCATGGGGAGACAAGCCATTGGTTGCTACTGGGTTAGATGGTCTGGTCTATACCATTGGTCGCTACTTGCTTAAAAGACTGTCTGGTCAAAACCATTTGCCGGTACTATGTTAGAAGACTGTCTGGACGAAAATATTGCTTGTACTACAAGCAAGGGGGCTGGGTTAGGTTTATATGTAAAGCCATTTCCGCGTTCGCCACTTTCGAACAAAGCGGGAAAAACAGCGCCAAACAATGTTGGCACTGCTGAAAAAATGCAATAACACAGTCGAGCAAAAATGTTACCTCCTGTAACTTAATCACATTACCTGTTCCTATAGAAAATGTTCCGGATTTTGATGGCGGCCACCGTACACTATACAAGTACCATAATGTTAATAAATACATTACACTAAATTTTAAAATAAGGTACTCGCATTTCGCCATAAAATTCATGGGGCAGGAATTATACGGGAAATGACATTAGCAAACATGCCCCCCCCCCCCAAAATCAACATTCTACTAGACTTGCACATGCGGCCAACGGCGACACCTGAATTAAATTAACTCAATTTCACTTGAATTAATATTATTTACTCACTATAATCAATTTACATCAAATAAAAATCGAAACTTTCCCATATTACGCCACCAGGAAACAAATCCTTGTTTAAGCGCCATGCTATGGATCACATAACGGCAACCGAAATATCCCGCGATGAGGGAGAAAATCATATCAAAACACGCTAATTTGGATAAACAACATACATTCTAGAAGACAAATAGCATCACAAAAACATTCAAAAAACCTTCATAATGTGCAGGAGAAACAAATACGTACGAATTCTCCATACAAACTCCTTCACGACTAGAGTAATCAGGAAAGCTTGCTACTTCAATACAAAAGCAAGGACAATAGCTTCATAAATATACTCACCTCTCTTCCTTGTTCTCGCCTTGCATCTCACCGTTTCCTGCCATTATAATCTATAAACAGCAATAAACACTTTAAAACAATGCCAACTGACAATGTTCAAGCCTAACAGGAACAAAGTATCGTAATTCGTAATCAAAATCAAGGGTTAACTGGAAGGAACACCGAAGCCAAGAAGTTATCAAAGAGTTTACATACGAACATGTGTCTTCAGGTGTAACTCATACATAGATTGTAAATTCAATTCACGACACCATTTCTTTTAAATTATTATCAAGTCATTTATTAATATAATTTCTAAAGACTTACTCTAAACAACGTTTGTCCTATGGATAAATACTGCAGACAAGAAAAACATTTATTGTAGAACCTACATAAGTTACATGAAAGCACTCATCATGGCGTCACTTATGATGACCAATCACAGCTTACTAAAATAAATGTAAACTTGCGGGAATGTCGATCATTACTTTTTTTTTTGTAATGGCTTTGTATGCCTGAAATTGAATTAGAAAACAATATGTTCCGTAAAGACCACGCAGGATTTTTTTTATTATCGCATATCTTATGTACTTCTTGAGAAGTAATTTATTTATTTCATTTATCATATATAATTTAATAAGATGCGCTCGAAAGAGCATTACTTAACCTACATAATACACGAAAATATCATTCTAAATACAATTTGATCTTACAATGCTATTTAGTTTTCACTGTAGTCTGTGATGGATTTAGTTCTTTTTGCACACTTAGGGCCGGGTTCACCAACGCAGCGTTAACAGACCGTCAGAAAATGCGTTGTTAACTTTAACATCGGCATTAAGCTCGTTGGCGTTTCACCAGCATATTCGCCGGTTGGCATTAGCAAACGAAGCGTTATTTTTAAGGGCTATACAAAACTCATTGAAAGACGATGATTGTGGCGGTATTTGTTTATTCTTTGGTGTAATCGAGCAGGCCGTTAACAGAAAAGGCATAAAAGTTACATGCTCCTTGGTTAAAAACAAACATGGCTGATGAGGAAAAGAGCAAGAAGAGACTTCTGTCTCGGGACAGTCGGATGAGGAGCCAGAAAGCGGCGCAAAGATGCGCGCGCACTCTATCGAATATGAACGAGCCATAAATCTGCTACCGTAAATCTGTTTCCGATCAAGCATAAGATAACATAACAAGTAAACAAACGAAACAACAAATCAACGACAGTGAAAAAAGTGAACACAACAAACTATTTAGCGATAAAAATTGATACATTCGTCGTTATCATTTCCACACCACATATTGAAGTAGATAACTCGGTCGGTGTCCATGCACGGATGAGCCAGCTTGGAGTTCGTAGGCAAAACCCCACACAAGACACCGCATAAACCTAGAAAAATTGCTGAGTTTTAAGATTCCCATTCCTTCTAATATCTCCACATAGCAACATGTCTGCAAAGGACGGGATCAACGGCGAATTCAGCCGAGTGTTAGACGCAGCCTGGAGCAAATGAAATTCATGAGAAAACAGTCCAAGGAGATGAAATTGGGTGAGGAAGATGCCATAAGAGAAAAGGAAGGGAAACATATGGTTCTGGGGACGTTTAGACAGTGGGTGAAAAAGAAAAACTTTCTAATGTTTTAAAATTGTTTTGCTGCTCAATACATTTTTTTGGACTTTACACTAACTATTCAATAGCAAATATTAACCAATCACAATAATATTTTTGTAGCATGTGAAGATATCTATCTCCCATAATTCTGTGCATCCATATTAGTTAAAATAGTTATCGTTTATTTTTAAATAATTTTTAACTTTAATTTTCGGAAATAAAAATTAATTTTGTGAAACATTTTTTTATTTCGGGAACTATTTCATATTTTTCCAAACCCATGCACAGAATTATTAGTCTGTGCAATGAGTACATAGTCTAAAAAGATTGTAAAATTTCAGTTATTTTTAGTGGTAAATAGTTGGTATCAATTTTTTAAAGGAAAAGACTATCTTTTAGTAATTTCTGCCCATACTGATCAACTGAAAGGAATATTTTTTCACTTTTTGTGTTATGAAAGATGTTGGTCGTATGGAAATAAGATTTGGTGCAGTTTGGATCACTTGAAGAAAAGATTTTTTTTAGGTAGCCTATAGTGTCCCCTTAAAGAACCTTCCACTAATTACAACTGTGTGAAGCTAAATTGTAGAGGTTAGGAATGTAAACGACGCTCTTAGGTTTCTACGTTCGTTGCCAAGAGCCGACTGCGGTGGCGTCTAGTAGCTAAGTTCTGAACTAGGCCTAGTAGTCGTTGACGGTGGCGTTTGGCGGCAAAAGTAGGAACTATTTGAAAAATTCAAAGTTGCAGTCCTTACTTGAGTTAGAAAACTGATACACACTTTAATACAGCCATCACAATTAACACCGGTTATCAGACCGATTCTACACTCACCCAAAGTACACGGGGCTACATGACCGCGTTGTCGCAGCCCCTAAACTGAGGAACCAACCAACCAAACACACAACATGTCATAGGCTAATATTATTATTCTGGGATAAATTTTGAACTATTTAAATAGTACCCGTCCATGGTTTTAAACAGAATTTAGGGACAATAGAATTTTAAATGAGAGAAAACATGTTAACTATCGTCCTCGTAGATCATGTAGACAAAACTAAGTTGCAATATTGTTGTACGACGTGAGGAGGATATAATAAAATAATTAAAAAGAAGTAAAAATTTTCGCCCTTGGAGAGCCATGAACCCGGGATCTTCAAAAGAACATGCGAGCGCGATACCACTCGCACAATTTTCCAACAGCCTTTATCTCATTTTGTTACGCTCCTTAATAGTGCATATGGTTAAATATCCAATTATTACAGTTAGAACTTTAATATTGATTGGAATGCATTCATTCTGTACCAGGCATGTTTTCAAATGTACTTAAAGCAAGTTTCACGATCGCTTTGCGTTAATAATGCAAATCGACTGTAAATGTTAGTCTAACAATCACACAATGAGACAGCGAGGAGCATTTCAAGTCGGCATTATTCAAATGCTCCTCGCTACCGGGTGCGCGCGCATCAATGCGCCGCTTTCTGGCTCCTCATCCGACTGTCCCGAGACAGAAGTCAAGAAGAGCCGGGGACTGTGAAATATTCGTTAAATGAAAGAAACATAATTATCCACCCTTATCTACTCGGTGGATGAGCATCGTGAAATCGTTGAAAATAAGAGGACTGATGCTGTAACGTTTAGGAAGTCTTTTATTAAATTAAATTAACTAGGATGTTTTATAACGTAATTCATTACTCGTAAAAATAAATAAGAGTACTGATGTTGAGACGTCTAGGTAGTCTTTTATTAAATTAACTACATGTGCTACACCGTAATGGATCACACGGTATTACACATAAATAAGGAATGGTACATAGGCCTAGGCTATCTTACTTATCAGATGGGAATTCCAGGTTAGGTTCTGTCATCTGTAGAACATTCATCAGCACAGAAGGTTTTGACAACCGAAATCTCAAAATAAATTCTATGTCGTCACATTCATTCAAGTAATTCCTTCGTTATTTATAAGTTAGTGGTCGAAGAAAATCTAGCATGCCTTCAAAAACATCGTCATCGTTGAGAATAAAGTTTAATGCACGACTTTTCCAGCTTTCGCCGCACGCCATTTTGGATTTGATTGCTACGTAAATCGACCGTCAAGTCGTTAATTCCATGTTGACAGAGCAATTAGTTTTGACGGCTTGTTAGGGAAGTTAATGGATTGTTAACGTTTGTTGAACCACAACATTTCGGTAATCGTCCGTCAATGGCCTTAATTGGTTTGTTAACATTTTAACGAACCATGGTGAACCCGGCCCTTAGTTAAGTGATAACGATCACATCTCTTGTCACACAACGAACATAAGCAATCATCATCTGGCTGGTGAAAACCTTGAGTTAAGGCTGTGCGGCCGTTTCTGCTGACAGTCGCTGGACAAGAGATGGCAGCACTGCCGTCCCTTGCAAGCCACCGCATGTGAATAGCGACTTCCCCTCCTCCCTTCCATTAGGCCTACTCCTCATTCGCACACTATCTTCCCCTCTCTCAGTTGAAGGCTTCCTTGCGAGTCGCACAGCGATCTGTTTCCGAGTCGTAAACGTATTGCAACCTTGAGATCTGTCCTCCAGCCGGATGAAATGGGTCGGGGCGTTTGATTGATAGGACTATGCATTTCAATTTTCTTCTGCTACAAGGGAAAATATTAACTTACTTATTGTTAAATAAAGTGCCATGTGTTCAGATTTTCTGTAGCACGCCAGGTTTCCTTTCTTGTAATTTTGAAAATAAAATCGAAAAAACATCAAAATTGGCAAATTTATCATTAAAAAAATAAATATAATATTAATGAGACAATATACCTAAATGACTGCTTAGGTATTGAGGAATGTAGAATCCAATTCTGTATTCAGAGTTTCTCTATCGTGTCCCGTTTTTTTGTTGTTGTAATTTTTAGAAATAAGAACGAAAAACTACAAAATTCGATCAAGAATTTCAATAACGTCAAATTAGGTACCATATTATTTTTTAAAGTCACCTCCGTTGCGTAGTGGTCAGAGTGATTAGCTGCCACCCCGGAGGTCCGCGGTTCGATTCCCGGCTCTGCCACGAAAATTGAAAATTGGTATGAGGACTGGAACGGGGTCTACTCAGCCTCGGGTGGTCCAAATGGGTAGAGGGGGTTTGATTCCCACCTCAGCCATCCTCGAAGTGGTTTTCCATGGTTTCCCCACTTCGTCCTAGGGCAAATGCTGGGATGGTACCTACCGTAAGGCCACGGCCACCTCCCAGTCTTCCCTCCCTTCATCAGGCCCCTGTTCGCTTTGCAGGTGAGGCCGCCTGGGCGTAGTGCTGGTCACACACCCCAGTTGTATCCAAGACCCAATTTTCAAGCTCCACGACAATGCCCTCAGTGGCGGTAGAGGTGGGATCCCTCTTTTAGTCCGTGGGAAAAGCCAACCCTGGAGGGTAAAACGATGGCAAAAAAAACAAAATATATTTTTAAGCGTGTTTTAACTCCGCAATATAAAGCTACTATAAAATCTTGAATTATATTAATATAAAGTACTTCCAGCCATTCAGAAGTTCAATTTGTCGTTTGAATTGTGCAGTTCAACAGGAAGTAATTTTATGACACCACTTAACCTTCTCCGATCCACTACATATTTTCTGAACACAGATTTACTGCGCTGGATATATGACACATAAAATGAATACACAATTAAAGCTTTCAGCATAACGAATAGAATAAGAAGTGATATCACTGGCCTAGTACGCCTGGTCCGCCGCAGCGCAGCGCTGGCTCCGATTTGTGATGTAAATTAGCATTGGCGCTTACGAGACTTTTAAAACCTTGCGACCTGTTTTACATGTTAAAACACCGCAAGATATCCTCATAGTCGCTAATAAGTTCGGCATCTCCACTTACTTTACTGTGCCCAATTATAATTTAATAAGTCGTCTCCTGTAATAGTCCAGATTCGACAATAAGCGAAGACAGTGAGCAAGTTCAAAATGCAATTCGTTTTGCCAGCTATCGGTAAATAAAAAAAAAAAGAACGGAAAAATTAACCTCGCTATCAGAAAGGATTCCTTCACATTGTTACACATTTTACATTCCCTTAACAGATGCAACAAAGGAAAAAAAGCCGTACGAACACAAGTTTCAACTTTACCGTAGATTACTATAAAATTCAATAATAACCATAAATTTCACTCCACAAACACCAAAATCAGTAAACTACCATCATTTCAGAAGAACTTAACATTAAACAGACATAGAAGGCATAGTCAAGACCCCTTCATAGAGTAGGCTATTGTCTAAAACTGATCACGCCTCCTTCAGCATTACGGTACATAATATGTTTTTAACTCATTGTCTTTTTATTCTCATCCCTTTCTTCGCAGAAGTAGTCTTTAATGGCATCAAGAGCATTTTTATTTACACCATACTGGACAAATACTTAGGCAAATTAGGAAATATATATGGAACAGAATAGTCTTTCAATCGCACGTTGGTTCTTGGGAGAAGTAATACTTCCTTCCCTTCTATCACAAATTTGTCAAATTTAACAATTAAATCTTCTGAAAAGTGAGCATCACAGATGTAGGACTTTTCATTAAGTTCCCTATCCTTCCCTGGTATTGCCCCTTTGCACTTGATAAAACGTTCCTAATCCTTAGGAGGTTTGAAAAACCGTATGACCTCTTTACAGTCCCCATAGCTAGATCTGCATCCTGGTACAAAAGAGCAAGGCATCTTCACTACTCACATTAAGCACTCATGAAAATGTAAGGGCTAAACTGCTGTTTACTTACATTAAATAACAATAAAATTAACACACGAAGATAACGTCAACACACGACAAGAAATTAAATTCCATTTCAGTTAATGCTTCCTACACTAGCATTTCAGGTATTAATACTATGAAGTAATAGTGTAAGCACTTGTATATCAATAAACGTTTGCACAGAACACCGCCGAAACACTCCGACCGATTAAATACTTAATATATCGCACATAAACACATAAACATATGTGGAAATCAACAATCTCAAGTCGACTGTAGCGCTGCGTAGCGGCGAGTGCCAACCCGATCCGTATTCATTACATGCTATTCAGGGAGAAGAGATCACACTTTATATTCTATTCGTTATGCTTTCAGTATACCTACCAGTTTCAAGGAATGGCATTAATACAAATGTAGAAATACATTGAGTTTTTTTAGTTTCTTTGCAATATTAACCAAGTGAAAAAATATAGGAATACTTTGCTCATAATTTTTAATGCCAGTTATTTTATAAGATTTCAGGGATTCCATTTGTATAAATAACCAGCTTTAACGCAATAATAATAGTATAATTGATGTAAAGATATATATCAGTTTCAGTATTTTGACATTTTCATAATTTCCAAAAAAGTTCTCTCTTAAAAAAAATGCGCGCGTGAAACGAAACTACATATGGGCTTTGTAACTACCCATAGGGGGGAAGAGTTTTTCTGTAGCGAAGTGGTTGCATATCAGTGATATAACTATAAAATTAAAACACAAAAGAAGTGTTTGGATGGATCATAAACCTTTTTATTGCGCACTGACAAAACTGCAATGGAATGCAAAACATTATTAAAAAAATAATGCAGTAAACCACAAAAGGTGATTTATGTAAACAAAATGACTGCTCATTCAGTAACTTAATGAAATTTCAAGTTCACGTATGCAGAATTTTATGAAGTAAAATGCATATTTAGCATTCTGTGAACAAAACACACACTTTCACAATTAAGAGCCAAAACACTGAAAACACATAATATTTATATAAACAATTCATGCTTTTGGGCTAATGCCGTGTGTATTTTTAATTTAAACCATACGTTTCGGAGAAACCTTGCCTCCTTTTTCAATGGAAATAAACATGTGGCCAAAGAAAGTATATCAATGAGATTACAAAAAATATAGATAAATTCCTCTGTTCGTCACCAGAGAGCAGCTGCCAGAAATTACTGTATGGACCATGGTGGAACTACTTTGTCCGCCGTTCCACCATGGTCCATACAGTAATTTCTGGCAGCTGCTCTCTGGTGACGAACAGAGGAATTTATCTATATTTTTTGTAATCTCATTGATATACTTTCTTTGGCCACATTGTTTATTTCCATTGAAAAAGGAGGCAAGGTTTCTCCGAAACGTATGGTTTAAATTAAAAATACACACGGCATTAGCCCAAAAGCATGAATTGTTTATATAATAATCCGGGCCGTGAAAGCCTTAATATGCTCATAATATTTGCTACATACGTATGTAAATGAAATTTAATCTACTATAAATTATAACATGATTTCCAAATAAGAAACCATCTCGGGAATTTTTTCAGAAAATACCCAAATTATGCACTATTAACAACAATTATTTTTAAAATGTAAGCACAAGTTCAATGACAATCGGCTGCATAGACACACTAGCAAGAACATGAAAAACACAATAACACGCAGCTATTGATATATTTAAGTATGTTAAAGTTGTTATGTTATTAATTATTTCACATTAAATAATAAAGAATAATTTATTATTCACTTCCTAAACCAAAGAAACTTACAAGGCAACTGATAAAAAAAAGATTTAGGCTACGTATTCTGAACAATTTACAGTACGTTCGAGTATCATTCAACAATATTAGCTTCTTGTTGTTGCTTATTTTAGGGCTGCGACATCGTGGTCATATAGCCCCGTGCATCTAGGTGTGTGTAACCTGTGTTATTGTGATGGCTGTACCACTGTGTGCAGTAGTAAATTAGGGATAGAACATAAAGAGGCGGCCGTGGCCTTAGTTAGGAACCACCCCGACCACGGAAACCACTTCCAGGATGACTGAGGTAGGAATTAAACCCTCCTCTTCTGAGTTTTATCTCACGAGGCTGAGTGTACCTCGTTCCAGCCCTCACAACAGTATTAAAATCTCCTGGCAGAGCCGGGAATCGAACCCGGACCTCCAGGGCGTCAGCCAAGAACGCTAGCCACTACACCCCCAGGTGGTTAATGTTTTTCTTGTCTGTGAATGTGTCAGTGGTTTCCTCTTCTTTCGTTTGTTGGTATTATTTGTCGCCTGCTTTTGTCGCTGTGCCTCTAGCACAAATGAGGGATCTCGGATGTTCATGCCTCGAACAACTCGACTGTCTAGAATTTCTGGCAAAATACACTCCTTATAAAATTGTACCAGGTTTGGAAGCATTTTTCTTTGCCATAATATCTCATCCTTTTCTATCCTTTCTACGAATAGTTCTCCTTTCTTCGTATAAACTACATTGTCGCACCATTTTCTCCTGGTGATATTCAATTGACCTTGGACCTAGAAGAAGTAGCTGTAGCTTCGTTTCAATTGCAATTTTCCTTCTGACAATTCCAAGCACAAACTTTTTTTTTGTCACCTCGTCTCTCAAATCTGATTCGGTGACGGACGCAAGGCATTTTACTTCTACGAGGCCATCACAAGCAACCAAACCATCAGGACTGGTTCCTAAAAATGAATGATCTTGATCTACGAAGAACCCACACTTGGTGACCATGTTGCCAATTTTGTCTTCGTACATTTTCAACACAGCGTCCTCATTATCTCTTCCAAATTTGACGGAAACTGAGGTGAGATTTTTGGGATACAAAGTTGATTTTACAAGAATGTGGCAAGGGGAAGCTGTCAAGCGATTCACTCTTTGGTCGTGCCACATGGGGTTAGTGTGTTGTCCAAGAGTTGATACCTCAATAGGACTACCGTTTGTTACCTCATCGGCCATTTTCCTTGAGAAGTTGATCATTCTTGTCTCAAGAACTTCATCTTCAACGTCAGACAACTGTGCTAGTGGCCCATAGTTTTCATCACACTTTCGTCTCTTCTTTACTGGCGGTTTTTGAGAAAATGCCAGTGCCCTTCGAGATCGTCTTTTCTCTCTGACGACAATTTTCGCCTTGAAAATACTACCTGGGCTTCCATGTAGTTTTCTCCAGGGACTAAGATGCCATGTAGACACAGTGGTGTGACTTAGCTAAGCAAAAGTAAACATCGCCATTTTGCAATGAAATGAATACGTGAAATCCCTTTAATATTTCCCAAATGCTTACAACACCACTCAGCGAGCTCATCCCATGTCCATACGACCTCTTCGCCCAGCCTCCGACGCCAATAACAGATATGTACGGAACGCCATTCAAATAGTTGTGGGCCGATAACCTAGATGTTAGGCCCCTTAAAACAACAATTATCATCATCATCATCAAATAGTTGTTCTTTTCAATGGCAATACGTCTTTTTTCTTCTGGATTTTCCTTCATTTTACGTATGAGAGCTACTTCCCAAACCTTTAGAAAGAAAATAATAATATTAATAACAACAATAGCAATGATTGCTTGGACGGGATTATAATTTACAGAATGTATTTATTTTAAAATCTTAAATATGTTTTGAATAAAATGTTTAAAATTGTCTTAATATAGAAATGTTTGAAGAGATGCTTTTCTTTGCATAATTTTCATCTAATAATGAACAACAACAACAACAACAAAATAGTATTCATAATTCACTGAAACCACTTATTCAGAATTGTTTATAATATATAGGTCATAAGGAAATATGGATCAATATACAGTACTTACATCACCAACTCGTATTTCATGGTTTGCGTATTTGTTGTGGCCCACGATCGGTATGTCCAAAACACTGAACATTTCCTCGACTTGAGTAAACCCGATACATACTGCCCACATCAGAGCATCGTTCACTTCCATTTTTTGGTAAACAGGCTCTGAAGTTACAGTATATTCGTTTTCGCAGTTATCACAATAATAAATCCATGTACAATATAATCCATTTTTAGCCTACTTTTCACATTTTGCAAAAATGAGGAAAAAGTAGACTTATGAGATCGATCCGGGAAAATGTGTGTCTGTCTGTCTGTCGGTCTGTCCTTCTGTCTGGCTGTCTGGCTGTGTGTGTGTCCCCCCCTATCAACTCCTAAACGGCTGCAGCAATCAAAACCAAATTTAGTATGAGTAAAGATGTGCACCGGAATATCTCACGTCCATATTTGAAAATTATGTC
Source organism: Meconema thalassinum (assembly GCA_946902985.2). Classification (NCBI taxonomy): domain Eukaryota; kingdom Metazoa; phylum Arthropoda; class Insecta; order Orthoptera; family Tettigoniidae; genus Meconema; species Meconema thalassinum. Next base: position 184,751,372 of record OX336395.1, read on the forward strand.
AGTGCTACCAACTGCTGAAAAAACGCACTAAATTTTGAGCTCCATGTTGGATATCTCGCAAGGTATGCATGGGAGCTATTCCAAAATTGGCACACATGTAGATAATACTATTTCAGTTTAATTTCCAGGAGGCCAACTATGACAGTGTTGCCAAAATAATTTTAAGCCTTCTGATAGGTCCAATGTTTAAATGCATATAACTACTACACTATCAATTGGATTTCAACCAAATTTTGTATGTAATATCTGTACATAAACAGATATGACTGAGCGTATTCTTAAGAGCCACCAGGGCTGCCAACTGTTAATAATTTCTCTCTCTTTTTTTATCCAAACACCTATATATCAGAAAGTATGCAAGCCAACAGCTTTAAACTATGCACACGTATATTCTGACATTTTAGATTAATTTGGAGTAACTTATATACGTCAGTTCTACCAACATGATTATAAGCCTGCTGATAGTACCAATATTTAAATACATGTAACTTCTATACTATCAGTTGGAGTTCAACCAAATTTCGTATGTGCTATGTGTACCATAACAGATATGACTATAAGTATTGTTAAGAGCAATCAGGGCTGCCAACTCTTAATAAATGCTGTATATATATCTTTTACCCTAATATCAATATATCAGAAAGTATGCAAGCCAACAGCTCTATACTTTGCACATTCTAGATTAATTTGGAGTAATTAATACAAGGCAGTGCTGCCAACATGATGCTATGCCTGCTGATATGTCCAATTTTAAAATACATGTAACTTCTATACTAACAAACGGATTTCATCCAAAATTGGCAGAACAGTTGATATCATAAAATTTCAGATTATGACCAGCACACGTATGGTATTGTTGGCAACATGCTTTTACGCGTGCTGATAGATCCAGTGTCTAACTCCATTGGACTTCAACCAAATTTTGTATTCTGTACCTTAAGAGATGGAACTAAGAATATATTCAGTCACCAGGGCTGCCAACTGTAGTGCTCTATTAGGCTACATTTTGCCAGGTATATTTTAAACTAATTAGATATTTCGATATTACCAACTTAATTTCGTCATTATTCTAGATAGGTTCATATACTGTAGAATAATCATTGGCATGAAAAGTAGGCTGTATAGTTCTTCACGGAACTTCTTGTTTATTTCTTTTTTGTATTTGTATTTTTCCATGGTACAATGTTTGGAATGGATCGTTACTAATTCTATTTATTTCATAACGTGACCCATATCAACGATGCGTCGCCCTATTGGAGGCAGTTCGTTGGCCTCAGCATTCCTTGCAATTTCCATAGTTGGTACTTCACAATCAGACTCATTGTCATCGTCTGTATCACTTCCTGAATCGTTTGGAAAATTTATGGAATAATCTTGATCTTCATACCTGAAATCACACAATGTAAAAAAATATTACCTTGATTATTATTAACATACAGAAAGCAAATACGCATTAAAACTAACTCCAGGCAAATGCTGGGATGGTTCCTTTCTAAAAGCAATCCTATCCCCAATTTAGAAATTCACACAATAGTACAGCCATCACATTAACACATGTAATCACACAAATTCCATACACTCCCAAAAATACATGGGGCTATATGACCGCGATATCTCAGTCCCTAAAATAAGCAACTACAACACGTTTTACAAGTAGCTAATCTACTAAAAAATGACAAGTCCTTTCAAATTAATTAATAATTAATTTATATATTGTAGCAATAGTTTACTTACCGACTTGCATCGTGGCCTATTGGGGGAGTGCTTTCAACTAACAAGCTATTGAATATTTCTTAGGAGTCTTCAAATTGAGCAGAATCGTTTGAAACATTCACGGTGATTTCTTGTTGTTTTCCTTTCTCCCACGTAGTATTTGCTGCGCGGCCTCTTCTGGAACGTTTCCTTGACGGAGAATGCTTTCGTGGCATTTTAGAATAAAGTGTGAATGTTATAGGAACACTCAATCACTCAATCACGAAACACAAACGCAGAATTAGGAAATGTAACGAGAAAGGGGCGAGATATATTCTTCTATTGCTTCCTCAAAATTAGGTCTAGTCAGACTGAAGTGTCAGCGACTAAGCGCGCAGAAAAATGTTATGGAAGACGGCGAGTTATTTTGTTTTCTTTGCACTCCACGGTAAGTAGAATGGAATGCTGCGTAAGGAAAGGAATGACCCGCAACGGGAGGTGCGGTGCTAGGTAGTAGGGTGGGGGAATGAAGCTCGGTGCAAGTGGTAGTGCGGGTAGCCTATCGTGTAGCCTGTGTAGTTACCGTTCTGCCGAGTTGAAGACTAGTCAAAGGTACATACGTCACGGGTTTATCACTAAACAGTTTCTTTCATCAAATATTCGAACTGCTCAAAATTAGACTCTCTACAAATTGAATAAATTTGAAGCTATTATAGCATTTTTTTTACAATAAAAAAGGTTATTGAAATATTATGCTTTTATAAAATATGTGGAATTTTGAAATAAAAATTGTTTATAATAAAGCTACTATTACAAGGGTTAATGCACAGAAATTTCGAAATTCTCCTGTAATTAGTTTTGTCGTGACGTATGTACCTTTAACCCTCAAAGTAGACACTTTGAATACATGCCCTGAACAAACGAGCAGTCTATATTTTACAAAAGTGGCATATAACAAGTCCCGAAGACCTATATAACAGACTAAGAAGACAAAATAAAAATTAAAAAAATATTTTATTTTTCGGTAGCACAGCCTTAAGCAGATATTATGGTGAAAACCATGAATTGCAAGTCTCGTTACCACATATCTTAGATCCTGCCCTGCCTCCGTCCATTGTCTATCCATCATTGCGCTAGTGCTATACAAATCAGGGTCAATGTCATTTCTCTTCCTCCGCCGCAGTTCGAGATGCGCTTGGTAAGGGCCGGTAGATGGCAGCGTGAATTGCAGTCTCAGGTCTTCCAAGAAGAAGCTTTCCCTGGCTAATTCGTATACAATCCTTGAGGGTGCACAAATCCCATTTATCATATGGCTTTTAGTGTCCAAGGACACGTTCGGCTCGCTTTTTTTTTCTCAGCCCGAGCCTAGCCACAGTATATATTTCCGAGCCTCTTATTGGCTGTTATGTCAAGCCATTCTCCTGGTTCCGAATCGAGACGGCAGATAGTAGCAGGGGTCACATCCGATCAAACAAGGAGGAAGGTTATCGAGTGAGACGTGGATAATATTCGATGTTGAATTGCATTGTTAGCGTGAAACAGGCATGAAACTTGCTTTAGATCAAGTTTAAAACAATCCACGCAGCAAATGAATGCGTTCCAATCAACATTTTAAAGTCTAAGCGAAATCATTCGACATTTAACCAAATGTATTAAGACCTATGTTAATATACGAAACATGCGAGCGCAGATATGCTCAAGTGGTATTGTGTGAGCCTGGTGATTTTGTGTCCCGGGTTCAAGACAGCCCTAGGGTAGAAATTTTTACTTCTTTTGAATTATTTTATAATATCCTCCCTACCTTTTACAGCATGTTTCATGCCATGTTTTATTGAAATTATCTGTATGGGTGATTGAAATAATAAACATTGTTGGGCGGAATTCTTCCCTATTCTCACTTGAATTTATATTCCTCTGCTTACTGTTCAACGCGGCTAGCGTTCTTGGCTGTCTCCCCAGAGGTCCGGGTTCGATTCCCAGCTCTGCCGAAAAATTTCAATTCTGATGTGAGGGCTGCAACGGAGTACACTCGGCCTCATGAGCCAAAACTGAGTAGAGGTGGGTCCGATTTCCACCTCAGCCATCTTGGAAGTATTTTCCATAGTTTTCCACTTCCACTCCAGACAAATGCCGAAATTGTTCATAACAAAGGCACGACCGCCTCCTTGCGAATCCTCACCTGAATATCAAATACTCACCATACTACAGACACCACAATAACACAGGTTATCAGATAAATGTATTTATGTATATATATATATATTTATTTATTTATTTATTTATTTATTTATTTATTTATTTATTTACAGGTAGGTGGGCTCAATGACCACCATGTCCAATTTGCTCAAATGAACAAGAGCAACATTGAGCAACATCAGCGTCAACTTCTGCTTGCCTCTCCCCAAGGTGGACAGGGTTCGATTCCTGGTCAATTCATGTGAGATTTACGAAGGGAATTATCACGTTCTGAGTTTTGGTTTCTAACTAAATTGGAGGTACCGTGTCTAATGATCGCGAGATTGTGTGTTTGAGTCTTCAGTCTTTTGATAGGTTTGATGCAGCCCTCCATGTTTCCCTGTCCTGAGTTAATCTTTTCATCTCTACATAGCTACCACACCCTACATCCGAGGCAATCTGTTTAACATATTCTAAACTTGGTCTACCCGTACAGTTCTCGGCCCTTCCTTCCATAACTAAGCTTGCTATTCATTGGTGTCTTAGTATGTGTCCTACCAACCTATCTCTTCTCTTCATTAGCAGTCGCCAGAAACATCTCTCCTTCCACTCGTCTTAATACCTCTTTGTTTGTAACCCTATCTACCCATCTGATCTTCATCATTCTCCTGTAACACCACATTTCAAACGTTTCAATTCTCCTCTTTTCTGCTGCACCAATAGTCCAAGTTTGACTTCCATAGAGTGCCACGCTCCAGACAAAGGCTTTCAAAAATGACTCCCTAATACCTAAATCTATATTCGATGCCAAGAGATTCCTTTTTTGTAGAAATGCTTTCCTTGCCTGAGCCAACCTACCATTTATGTCCTCTTTGCTTCGTCAATCTCTGGTTATTTTGCTTCCTAAGTAACAGAAGAGTCGCCTCCGTAGCGTAGCGGTCAGCATGGTTAGCTGCCGCCCCGGAGGTCCTGGGTTCGATTCCCGGCTCTGCCACGAAATTTGAAAAGTGGTATGAGGACTGGAACGGGGTCTACACAGCCTCGGGTGGTCCAAATGAGTAGAGGGGGTTCGATTCCCACCTCAGCCATCCTCGAAGTGGTTTTCCGTGGTTTCCCACTTCGTCTTCGGGCAAATGCCGGGATGGTACCTTCTGTAAGGCCACGGCCGCCTCCTTCCCTCTTCCTAGCCTATCCATCCCAGTCTTCCGTCCCTTCCCATCCCTCATGAGGCCCCTGTTCGCTTTGCAGTTGAGGCCGCCTGGGCGAAGTGCTGATCACACCTCCCCAGTTGTATCCAACCCGACCAGATGTTCCAAGCTCCAGGACACTGCCCATTGAGGCGGTAGTGGTGAGTTCCCTCGCTGAGTCCGAGGAAACCACCAACCTAGAGGGTAAATTGACTAAATAAATAAATAAAGTAACAGAAGTCTGCTACTTTCTTTAGCTTTTCACCTGCCAATTTGATGTCCATAGAGTTTCTGATTTATTTCGGCTGCGTTCCAATATTTTTTGTTTTATATTTTATTAATTTTCATCATGAACTCTTTCCTCAAGACGGAGTCCATACCATTCAAAAACTTATCCAAATTCTCAGGCGTGTCGGCCAAGATGACGATGTTATCAGCAAATCTCAGAGTTGAAATTATGTCTCCTTGAATCTGCACTCCCACTTGAAATGTTTCACCAATTTCATTCATTGGTTTTTGAATGTAAAGATTGAAAAGTATGGGTGATAAGTTGCAGTCTTGCCTTTGTTATGAACAATTTCGGGATTTGTCTGGAGTAGAAGTGGAAAACTATGGAAAATCACTTCCAAGATGGCTGAGGTGGGAATCCGCCTAACAATGTTTATTATTTCAATCACCCATACAGATAATTTCAATAAAACAAGGCATGAAACATGCTGTAAACGGCAGGGAGGATATAATAAAATAATCCAAAAGAAGTAAAAAATTCTGCCCTAGAGCAGTCTTGAATCCGGGATACAAATTTACGAAGCCCTCACGATACCACTTGTGCATATCTGCGACCTCAAATGAGTATATTATCATAGGTCTTAATACATGTGGTTAAATGTCGAATGATTTCACTTAGACTTTAAAATGTTGATTGGAATGCATTCATTTGCTGCGTGGGTTGTTTTAAACTTGATCTAAAGCAAGTTTCATGCCTGTTTCACGCTAATAATGCAATTCAACATCGAATATTATCCACATCTTACTCGATAACCTTCCTCCAAGTTTAATCGGATGTGACCCCTGCTACTATCTACCGTCTCGATTCGGACCCAGGAGAATGGCTTGACATAACAGCCAATAAGAGGCTCGGAAATACATACTGTGGCTAGGCTCGGGCTGAAAAAGAAAATATGCGTTCGGCTCGCCAGAGCTGCTTCAAGCGGACACCCATAGGGTGAGCTACAAGTTCCGTTCAATTTCAGGTAGTTCCAATTTTCGCTACGAAATGTCACTGATACCTAGTGGTGAACGTTGGAACATTGATAGAGCGTTCCAACGAAGTCTAACCTAGAAATTTTGCTTCACACAAGTTTAGTCTGTGGAGGGATCGTTTTTTTAATAATAATAATAATAATAATAATAATAATGCATTTTATTAATCCCTTAACGAGTCAAGGACTCTATAAATCTATGACATGGGACCGCCGGCTTTACTTCCCCTCCGAAGGAAGGCATACTGAAGAATTTTAATGCTCTTCAAAAATCCGACGACTTCGGCCGGGTTTGAACCCGCAGTTCAGCATGCCACCAACTACGCCACCGAAGCCACTTTTGAGGAGTAATAAGAAGCAGTGATATTAGAAAGACAAATTTTTTGCCTTACACTCCGAAAAGCAGTGTAACCAACAAGTGAAATTTGAATTTCGCTATAGGTCAGATCAAGGATCATGTAAGTATAAGAGATTCGTCACTTTTGGTTATAGAATTTCCGAGAGAGAACACCGCCCTAGGCTATGAATTGTACTTGCAAGTTTGGCAACATAAAAAGTAAAAAGCCATATCAATGTAGCCTTTATTACACGTAAATGAACAGTATATATTCTGCGATGAGTTATTGATTATTGATGAAAATAACACAAACATAACTGCGCCTTTAGATAGGTACTGAAATATACGTCCAGATAGAAAAATAATACATTTTGATACATATCAATGTTGGCAATAGATTTGTCACGAAGGACACAGTTATGCCGTTCTAGAGCTCAATTCATCTTTAGGCTAATAACATTCTGCATTCTGCTACAATCATTGATCTCTAATGCCACTGGATGTCACACTCGTCGCATCGGCCGCACGAAAAAGTGTGTCCAGAAAATCGGCTACATTCGCCTGGAGGTGCTGGTAGCTATGTTCTCCCTCAGCTGTTCGACAGTATGTAATGTGTGAAAGGCGTGCAATATTTTATCGAAAATGGTCATTTCTTGTAAATACGGTATATTTATTTCTTATATGGTTGTTAAGTCAGGTTTCTCATATGAATAGGCGATAGTATTCAGAATATACTTTCGAAAAACTGCGTTCTTGGCTGTCACCGCGGAGACCCGGGTTCGATTCCCGCCTCCGCAAAAAAAAAAAAAAAAAAAAGTCTGAGGGCTGGAACGGGGTACACTCAACCTCGTGAGGCAAAAATGAGTCGAGGTGTGTTCGATTCCTACCTCAGCATCCTGGAAGTGGTTTTCCGTGGTTTTCTCAGTTCTATTCCAGGCAAATGCCGGGATGGTACCTGACTTAAGGCCACAGCCGTTTCCTACCCAAATCCGACCCCAATTACAAATAACATACACACACTAGTACAGATATCACAGTGACACAGGTTATCAGGCAAATTCTACACTCACCCAAGTACACGGGGCTACATAACCACGCTGTCGCAAAGCCTTTAAAAACAATCAACAACAACCTAAAACTGCAGCCCAGACGGTAGCGTAACCGCGCTCGTCAAACGTGCACCATGGTCGCGAGGGCAGCTGTGGTAAGTACGGATATCGTAGGTTCGAATCCCGGTGGTGACAGCGATTATCCTGAGCGTGTTTTTCCCAGGGTTTTGCCACACTCCCTACAGGAAATTGCCGGGATAGTGCCTTGCTCAAGTCCCGGAGCGTCTACTCCATCCCTGTCCCAGATACATTTACACACACAACTACAATCATCAGAGCAATACAGGTTGCCAGTCAGCTTCAACACACTCCGAACTACACGGGGCTGATGACCAAGATGTCCCAAGCACCTCAAATGAATTAACAACAACTCTACAGTATTTCCATTTCTCTATGGGATACTATTACACAAGAAAAGTTTCATGTATTTTGATCCCGAATTTTTCGAGTAATACAATATGCTCAAAAGACAAAAATAAATCAGTTCTTTAAAAAATTAAGTTATTTTTTGACTAAAATGTCTCACCTTAATGGTAAATCTTGAACATTCCTGTTCCCCTGACAGGAACAAAATAAACTCAAATATATCTGTGCTACTGTTACGTGTCACCCCCCTAGTGGCACTTTTGTTAACTGGATTACGGTGGGTAGGAAGCACAACACCAATTACTGCTTAAAGAAGTAATTAACTTTATTGCGGCCAGAAAATCACACTACTCATCAGCAATTACAGACAATAGGAACCTTACTCCAGTTTCCTAAAAGTCTCTTGCTTGTGGAGAGCTCTTGCCCCTTTCACTTGTCAACAAACTACAGAAGTTAATCCTGCCGCTAATGAGCCTAGTGGCCTTGACAGAACTACATGCAACTTCTTCCTAATGTGCGCCTACTACAGTACTTACGACCACTTGCTGCGCGCTGTTCACAAGCTGGGAGAAACAATGTCACTGGATTTCGACACCACAATATCTGACACACAGTGAAAGCACACTCACTCAGAACACGGCAGTCCCCTGTATGTTCCTCACTTCGCCGCTACACTAGGGGTTTCGCAAGTCACCACACTTCTGTCGCTCAGAATAAACGCTCACACTAGCTCGTAAAACACAACAACAACCCCTGTATGACAGGTCGCACTTATATAGCAGGCCGGTGACTCAATACATGCTTCCAGATCCATCCAGGGTTCACGGCTTCTCGAGGTTTCCATCGCTGGTCCAGTCACGAATATTCTGGACTATCTCTTTGTCTTAGTAGCCCTGTTGCATAAGGCACACGCAATACAGGAGGCAGGCCACAGCCCAGCCCCTGGGGCAGTTGTGACTCAAGCGGCGAGCAATGACACAAACTCACAGCCGTAACACCACCCCCTTCCTAAAAAGGCTGATCGTCCCGATCAATCATTGGTCCGTCTGTGTCCCTCCGTAGGCTGCCAGGCGATCTCGATGCACGATCTTCATCTTCGCCCTCGGGCTCCGCTGGATCCTGTAGACGACATCGTTGATCCGTTTCACGACTCGGTACGGGCCCTCCCAGGACTTCTGAAGTTTGGGTGACAGGCCTTTCTTCCGTAATGGGTTGAAGAGCCAGACCAGGTCGTCCTCGTGGAATCCGCCGGCATCCGTCTGCTGGTCGTATCGGGTCTTCATTCGGTCGGTCTCGATCCGCAGTTTCCTCGCGAACGCGTGCACGTCCTCCAGTTGGTCGACCAGTTCTTGACAATACTGGCTTACCGGGATCGGATCATTCCCAGGTCGGCCGAAGGCAAGATCGACAGGTAGACGGAGCTCCCTCCCAAACATGACCCGGGCTGGTGTGCACCCGGTGGCTTCATGCACGGCGGCGCGGTAGGCCAGGAGAAATAGTGGAAGATGTTTGTCCCACTCCCTCTGGTGCTCGCTGACGACTATTCGGAGATGGTTCTCGATGGTGCGATTTAATCGCTCTACCATCCCGTCGGACTGAGGGTGTAGCGGCGTCGTCCTTGTCTTCCGGATTCCCAGCAGCTGGCATAGGTTCTGGAACACCTGCGACTCGAAGTTCCTCCCTTGGTCGGAGTGCAGCTCCAGGGGTACTCCGTACCGGCTGACGAATTCCTTCACCAGGGTCTCTGCAATCGTCGCGGCTTCTTGGTTAGGGAGCGCATACGCCTCCGGCCATTTGGTAAAGTAGTCGCTGACGACTAATATGTAGCGGTTCCCTGCCTCGCTTAACGGGAATGGCCCAGCAACATCGATGGCCACTCTCTCCATGGGGCCGCCCACGTTGTAGGTCTTCAGTGGACCCCGTCGTTTTCGTCCTGGGCCCTTGCTGGCTGCGCAATCGTGGCACCTCGCGCAGTGGTTCTCCACGTCTGTTCGGCATCCGATCCAGTAGAACCGCTCTCTCAGCTTCCCCAGGGTCTTCTTTATCCCTAGGTGTCCACCAGATGATCCTCCATGAACTTCCTTCAGGACTTCCTCCGTCATAGCCTTTGGAACGACGACTTGTTCCCGAGATGTCTTCCCGTCGGTGCTCTCCCAGGTACGGCAGATGAGGCCATCCCTTACAATCAGCGAGTCCCACTGTGCCCAGTAGGACTTAAACTTTGGGCTGCAGTCACTCACAATGTTCCACCCGGGTCTGGGGACACAGGTCCTCTTCCATTCGGCTATCAGTCCCAGGTCATCATCTTCTGCATGTGCCCGCGTGAAAGATTCGCGGCTCCAGTTCCCTTGAAGTTCCACAGTAGTCCGTCGGCACAGTATCCCGATGTTCTCCTCCCTTCGGGCACAGAAGGTCAGTCTTCGGGGCACGGTCTTCGTGACAGGGCGTCGGCGTTAGAATGCAGTTGGCCTTTCCTGTGCTGAATCTCAAAGTTGTACTGTTGAAGCCTCTCTAACCACCGCGCGAGTTGACCCTCGGGCTGCTTGAAGTTCAGGAGCCACCGTAGGGATGCATGGTCTGTCCTGATGAGAAATTCTTGCCCGTACAGATACTTGTGGAAGTGTTCAATGGTCTTCACGATGGCGAGCAGCCCCTTCCTGGTGACGCAGTAGTTCCTTTCTGGCTTTGACAAGGCCTTGCTGAAGTAGGCCACTACTCTCTCCTCGCCGTCCACTACTTGCGACAGGATTCCCCCTATGCCGAAGTCTCTGGCATCGGTATCGACGATGAACCTTGTTCCAGGTCTGGGGTAGGCCAGAATAGGCGCGGTGCACAGAGCCTGCTTGAGTTGTTCGAAGGCACTGTGGCATTCTGCTGTCCACGTGAAGAGTTGGTCCTTCTCAGTCAGTCGATGTAAAGGTTTGGCGATGTCGGCGAATCCTTTCACGAAGCGACGGTAATAAGTGCAGAGTCCCAGGAAGCTCCGTAGTTGGGACTTGTCCTTCGGAACTGGCCACTCCCTCACAGCTGCGGTCTTCTCTGGGTCGGTGCGCACCCCTTCCTCGGAGACGATATGCCCAAGGTACTGGACCCGCTTCTGGAAGAGCTGACACTTCTTGGGGCTCAACTTCAGCTGGGCAGCCCGTAGCTTCAACAAGATCTCCTTCAGGTTGCTGTAGTGCTCCTCGAAGCTTTTCCCCAGAACGATGACGTCGTCTAGGTAGACCAGGCAGGTCTTCCAGTGTAGTCCCCTCAGAATGGACTCCATTAGCCTTTCGAAGGTCGCAGGGGCGTTGCACAGACCGAATGGCATGACGGTGAACTGCCAGAGCCCGCTACCCACAGAGAACGCAGTTTTCTCGCGGTCCTTAGGGTGGACCTCCACCTGCCAGTAGCCACTCTTCAAATCCAAGGTGGAGAACCATCTCGACCCTGATATGGTGTCCAGGGTGTCGTCGATCCGGGGTAGAGGGTAGCTGTCCTTCTTCGTGACGTCATTCACCCGCCTGTAATCCACGCAGAACCTGGTGGAACCGTCCTTCTTCTTCACTAGCACGACCGGAGAACTCCAAGGACTATGTGATGGCTCGATCACCCCTTGCTCCTTCATCTCTTCTACCATCCGGTCGACTTCGGCTTGCTTGGCGAGCGGGACACGTCGGAATGGGGCCCTAATCGGTGCGCTGTCCCCAACGTCGATTCTGTGCTGGACCAGGCTTGTCCTGCCGAAGTCTTTGCTCCCCACGGAGAAGACATCCTGGAATTCGCGTAGCAGGTCCTGAAGTTGGCGTGATTGTTCCTCGTCTAAATGGTCCTGGGATCCTTGGTACAGCTTCTGTAGTTCTTCTGGCAGTGTGCGTCTTCTTCGGTTGTCCGTCTGCAGGTGTCCGTCTGTCGTATCTGTGATGCGGGCAATCCAGGTAACGGGCTCGCAGACTCCCAGGTTGGTGTCCCGGTGAACCATAATGTTGTAGTCGTTCAGGTTGGACAGGCGTACGTACGGCCGAGACGTCGTGTTGATGAGAGTCTTGGCAACTAGCAATCCTTTTGTCTGGATGTCCTCATATTTTGGCTCGATGACAGCCGCCACTCCCTCAGCAGTTCCGTCGACAATTACGGCAGCGCTGACCTCCGTCCTGGCGGGAACGATGACGTCTTCTCTCAGCCTTACTCGTCGTGCGGTGATGGACTCGTGCGCAGGTTGCAAAGCAAGTTCCTCTCCTCCGAAGTGCAGAGTGTTGGTGCTCAAGTCCAAGATGATGTTGTTCTGGTCCAGGAAGTCCAGTCCGATGATCACTTCGTTTGATACGTCAGCCACAAGCACTGGATGCTTCACCACCCGTCGACCAATGACGATCTCCAGTGATGCTTCGCCATGTACCGGTGCGGTCTCTCCGGTCGCGGTTATTAGCTGGAGGTTGTGGGTTGCACTCTCCACTTCGGGATCACGGTGGGATTGACGATGGTCCTTGACGCTCCCGTGTCGATCAGCATGGGCCAGCTCACTCCGTTGACGACTCCGTCGACCATCAGGCTGCTATTGTCCCTCCGTAACTTCGTCACACGCACTTGGACTGCTGGGGCTTGACGTCTGTCACAAGCCAACCTTTGCCCCTCAAGGATGGCTAATATTCGTTTCCCTGGGCCGCGCGGTTTTCAGACGACTGATTTCCCGTCGGATACCCTCGGCGGCGGCGATCACCGCAGTCCTTGCTCAGGTGGCCTTTCTTACCGCAGGCCCAGCAAATCGGTAGTCCTCTTCCGGGCCGCCTCTCCGGTTGTCTTCCGGCTGTGTCGTTGCTGGTGGTGCCGCGACTATCGAAGAAACGGCTTAGCGCCTCCATTAATTCGTCGGCCAGGGGCTTGGTCTCGTTGGATTTTACTGGTTCGTCGACGTCCACTTGACGCACCCGCGCGTGCATTCTGGATGCCTGTTTTGCCGTCTCGAACTCAAGTGCGTGGCTCAGCGCATCTGCCAGGGTCTTATTGCGCGTGAGACGCAGCGCCTGTTGAGTGTCCGAGTCCCGTAGCCCGTCGGTGAAAGTCTGCGTCGTTATCTGCTCCAGAAAATCGGCCGGCGCTGTTGGGTAGGCGAGCCTTACGAGGCGTGCGATGTCCATCTCGAACTCCAGCAGGGTTTCCGCGTTCTTCTGTACCCGGGTCCGGAGCTGCATCTGATAGGCCTGCTGAAGATGGCTATCTCCATATCGGGACTCCATATGGGCGATCAGGGAAGCGTAGTCCTGGGATCCAGTCGGGATGGCCTGAAGGACGTTAAGGGCGTCACCTCTCAGCGCTACAATGAGAGCTGTAGCCTTTTCTGTGTTGTTCCAGTTATTTATGGAACAGGCCGCCTCGAACTGACGTAAGTAGGTGTTCCACGGGACCTTTCCGTCGAAGGTTGGGGGCGTCACTCTGCTATGTCCCGTTCCCGATATTCCCGGTGTAACGGTGGGCGGGCGTTGGCGCAGCTCGGCAACTTCCTCTCGTAGAGCGTTGAATTTCTCCTCCACCCCCGTCAGTGGGCGTTGGCGCAGCTCGTCAACTTCCTTTTGTAAGGCGTTGAATTTCTCCTCTACCCCCATCAGCGGGCGTTGGCACAGCTCGACAACTTCCACTTGTAAGGCGTTGAATTTCTCCTCCACCCCCATCAGCGGTCGTTGGCACAGCTCGGCAACTTCCACTTGCAAGGCGTTGAATTTCTCCTCCACCCCCGTCAGTGGGCGTTGGCGCAGCTCGGCAACTTCCTTTTGTAAGACGTTGAATTTCTCCTCCACCCCCATCAGCGGGCGTTGGCGCAGCTCGGCAACTTCCACTTGTAAGGCGTCGAACTTCTTTTCCACTGCCGTGACTTCCTCACGCAGACCCAGTTCTAATTTCTTCAGGTCCTGTGTCAACTTATTCTGACCGTCTTCCATCTTCTTCTGGCCGTCCTCTATCCTCTTCAGGTCCTCCGCTAGCTTATTTTGGCCGTCTTCTAGTTTGGCAGTTACGTCCTCGGCTAACTTCTTCTGGCCGTCTTCTAGTTTGGCAGTTAGGTCCTCGGCTAACTTCTTCTGGCCGTCCTCCATCTTCTTCTGGCCGTCCCCCATCTTGGTTTCCATGCCATTTAACTTTTCAAGCAATGCTGCCAATTTCTCCTCCATTTTAGTTGTTTGTCTTGTAAAGGGCATGCACTCACAGGAAAATTAGAGAAAATGACCTGCTCGGGTTTTGAAACCAGGACCGTCAGGTGTTGTGCTTGATTTCGTAATCCGGCTTCTGACACCAGTTGTTACGTGTCACCCCCCTAGTGGCACTTTTGTTAACTGGATTACGGTGGGTAGGAAGCACAACACCAATTACTGCTTAAAGAAGTAATTAACTTTATTGCGGCCAGAAAATCACACTACTCATCAGCAATTACAGACAATAGGAACCTTACTCCAGTTTCCTAAAAGTCTCTTGCTTGTGGAGAGCTCTTGCCCCTTTCACTTGTCAACAAACTACAGAAGTTAATCCTGCCGCTAATGAGCCTAGTGGCCTTGACAGAACTACATGCAACTTCTTCCTAATGTGCGCCTACTACAGTACTTACGACCACTTGCTGCGCGCTGTTCACAAGCTGGGAGAAACAATGTCACTGGATTTCGACACCACAATATCTGACACACAGTGAAAGCACACTCACTCAGAACACGGCAGTCCCCTGTATGTTCCTCACTTCGCCGCTACACTAGGGGTTTCGCAAGTCACCACACTTCTGTCGCTCAGAATAAACGCTCACACTAGCTCGTAAAACACAACAACAACCCCTGTATGACAGGTCGCACTTATATAGCAGGCCGGTGACTCAATACATGCTTCCAGATCCATCCAGGGTTCACGGCTTCTCGAGGTTTCCATCGCTGGTCCAGTCACGAATATTCTGGACTATCTCTTTGTCTTAGTAGCCCTGTTGCATAAGGCACACGCAATACAGGAGGCAGGCCACAGCCCAGCCCCTGGGGCAGTTGTGACTCAAGCGGCGAGCAATGACACAAACTCACAGCCGTAACACCACCCCCTTCCTAAAAAGGCTGATCGTCCCGATCAATCATTGGTCCGTCTGTGTCCCTCCGTAGGCTGCCAGGCGATCTCGATGCACGATCTTCATCTTCGCCCTCGGGCTCCGCTGGATCCTGTAGACGACATCGTTGATCCGTTTCACGACTCGGTACGGGCCCTCCCAGGACTTCTGAAGTTTGGGTGACAGGCCTTTCTTCCGTAATGGGTTGAAGAGCCAGACCAGGTCGTCCTCGTGGAATCCGCCGGCATCCGTCTGCTGGTCGTATCGGGTCTTCATTCGGTCGGTCTCGATCCGCAGTTTCCTCGCGAACGCGTGCACGTCCTCCAGTTGGTCGACCAGTTCTTGACAATACTGGCTTACCGGGATCGGATCATTCCCAGGTCGGCCGAAGGCAAGATCGACAGGTAGACGGAGCTCCCTCCCAAACATGACCCGGGCTGGTGTGCACCCGGTGGCTTCATGCACGGCGGCGCGGTAGGCCAGGAGAAATAGTGGAAGATGTTTGTCCCACTCCCTCTGGTGCTCGCTGACGACTATTCGGAGATGGTTCTCGATGGTGCGATTTAATCGCTCTACCATCCCGTCGGACTGAGGGTGTAGCGGCGTCGTCCTTGTCTTCCGGATTCCCAGCAGCTGGCATAGGTTCTGGAACACCTGCGACTCGAAGTTCCTCCCTTGGTCGGAGTGCAGCTCCAGGGGTACTCCGTACCGGCTGACGAATTCCTTCACCAGGGTCTCTGCAATCGTCGCGGCTTCTTGGTTAGGGAGCGCATACGCCTCCGGCCATTTGGTAAAGTAGTCGCTGACGACTAATATGTAGCGGTTCCCTGCCTCGCTTAACGGGAATGGCCCAGCAACATCGATGGCCACTCTCTCCATGGGGCCGCCCACGTTGTAGGTCTTCAGTGGACCCCGTCGTTTTCGTCCTGGGCCCTTGCTGGCTGCGCAATCGTGGCACCTCGCGCAGTGGTTCTCCACGTCTGTTCGGCATCCGATCCAGTAGAACCGCTCTCTCAGCTTCCCCAGGGTCTTCTTTATCCCTAGGTGTCCACCAGATGATCCTCCATGAACTTCCTTCAGGACTTCCTCCGTCATAGCCTTTGGAACGACGACTTGTTCCCGAGATGTCTTCCCGTCGGTGCTCTCCCAGGTACGGCAGATGAGGCCATCCCTTACAATCAGCGAGTCCCACTGTGCCCAGTAGGACTTAAACTTTGGGCTGCAGTCACTCACAATGTTCCACCCGGGTCTGGGGACACAGGTCCTCTTCCATTCGGCTATCAGTCCCAGGTCATCATCTTCTGCATGTGCCCGCGTGAAAGATTCGCGGCTCCAGTTCCCTTGAAGTTCCACAGTAGTCCGTCGGCACAGTATCCCGATGTTCTCCTCCCTTCGGGCACAGAAGGTCAGTCTTCGGGGCACGGTCTTCGTGACAGGGCGTCGGCGTTAGAATGCAGTTGGCCTTTCCTGTGCTGAATCTCAAAGTTGTACTGTTGAAGCCTCTCTAACCACCGCGCGAGTTGACCCTCGGGCTGCTTGAAGTTCAGGAGCCACCGTAGGGATGCATGGTCTGTCCTGATGAGAAATTCTTGCCCGTACAGATACTTGTGGAAGTGTTCAATGGTCTTCACGATGGCGAGCAGCCCCTTCCTGGTGACGCAGTAGTTCCTTTCTGGCTTTGACAAGGCCTTGCTGAAGTAGGCCACTACTCTCTCCTCGCCGTCCACTACTTGCGACAGGATTCCCCCTATGCCGAAGTCTCTGGCATCGGTATCGACGATGAACCTTGTTCCAGGTCTGGGGTAGGCCAGAATAGGCGCGGTGCACAGAGCCTGCTTGAGTTGTTCGAAGGCACTGTGGCATTCTGCTGTCCACGTGAAGAGTTGGTCCTTCTCAGTCAGTCGATGTAAAGGTTTGGCGATGTCGGCGAATCCTTTCACGAAGCGACGGTAATAAGTGCAGAGTCCCAGGAAGCTCCGTAGTTGGGACTTGTCCTTCGGAACTGGCCACTCCCTCACAGCTGCGGTCTTCTCTGGGTCGGTGCGCACCCCTTCCTCGGAGACGATATGCCCAAGGTACTGGACCCGCTTCTGGAAGAGCTGACACTTCTTGGGGCTCAACTTCAGCTGGGCAGCCCGTAGCTTCAACAAGATCTCCTTCAGGTTGCTGTAGTGCTCCTCGAAGCTTTTCCCCAGAACGATGACGTCGTCTAGGTAGACCAGGCAGGTCTTCCAGTGTAGTCCCCTCAGAATGGACTCCATTAGCCTTTCGAAGGTCGCAGGGGCGTTGCACAGACCGAATGGCATGACGGTGAACTGCCAGAGCCCGCTACCCACAGAGAACGCAGTTTTCTCGCGGTCCTTAGGGTGGACCTCCACCTGCCAGTAGCCACTCTTCAAATCCAAGGTGGAGAACCATCTCGACCCTGATATGGTGTCCAGGGTGTCGTCGATCCGGGGTAGAGGGTAGCTGTCCTTCTTCGTGACGTCATTCACCCGCCTGTAATCCACGCAGAACCTGGTGGAACCGTCCTTCTTCTCCACTAGCACGACCGGAGAACTCCAAGGACTATGTGATGGCTCGATCACCCCTTGCTCCTTCATCTCTTCTACCATCCGGTCGACTTCGGCTTGCTTGGCGAGCGGGACACGTCGGAATGGGGCCCTAATCGGTGCGCTGTCCCCAACGTCGATTCTGTGCTGGACCAGGCTTGTCCTGCCGAAGTCTTTGCTCCCCACGGAGAAGACATCCTGGAATTCGCGTAGCAGGTCCTGAAGTTGGCGTGATTGTTCCTCGTCTAAATGGTCCTGGGATCCTTGGTACAGCTTCTGTAGTTCTTCTGGCAGTGTGCGTCTTCTTCGGTTGTCCGTCTGCAGGTGTCCGTCTGTCGTATCTGTGATGCGGGCAATCCAGGTAACGGGCTCGCAGACTCCCAGGTTGGTGTCCCGGTGAACCATAATGTTGTAGTCGTTCAGGTTGGACAGGCGTACGTACGGCCGAGACGTCGTGTTGATGAGAGTCTTGGCAACTAGCAATCCTTTTGTCTGGATGTCCTCATATTTTGGCTCGATGACAGCCGCCACTCCCTCAGCAGTTCCGTCGACAATTACGGCAGCGCTGACCTCCGTCCTGGCGGGAACGATGACGTCTTCTCTCAGCCTTACTCGTCGTGCGGTGATGGACTCGTGCGCAGGTTGCAAAGCAAGTTCCTCTCCTCCGAAGTGCAGAGTGTTGGTGCTCAAGTCCAAGATGATGTTGTTCTGGTCCAGGAAGTCCAGTCCGATGATCACTTCGTTTGATACGTCAGCCACAAGCACTGGATGCTTCACCACCCGTCGACCAATGACGATCTCCAGTGATGCTTCGCCATGTACCGGTGCGGTCTCTCCGGTCGCGGTTATTAGCTGGAGGTTGTGGGTTGCACTCTCCACTTCGGGATCACGGTGGGATTGACGATGGTCCTTGACGCTCCCGTGTCGATCAGCATGGGCCAGCTCACTCCGTTGACGACTCCGTCGACCATCAGGCTGCTATTGTCCCTCCGTAACTTCGTCACACGCACTTGGACTGCTGGGGCTTGACGTCTGTCACAAGCCAACCTTTGCCCCTCAAGGATGGCTAATATTCGTTTCCCTGGGCCGCGCGGTTTTCAGACGACTGATTTCCCGTCGGATACCCTCGGCGGCGGCGATCACCGCAGTCCTTGCTCAGGTGGCCTTTCTTACCGCAGGCCCAGCAAATCGGTAGTCCTCTTCCGGGCCGCCTCTCCGGTTGTCTTCCGGCTGTGTCGTTGCTGGTGGTGCCGCGACTATCGAAGAAACGGCTTAGCGCCTCCATTAATTCGTCGGCCAGGGGCTTGGTCTCGTTGGATTTTACTGGTTCGTCGACGTCCACTTGACGCACCCGCGCGTGCATTCTGGATGCCTGTTTTGCCGTCTCGAACTCAAGTGCGTGGCTCAGCGCATCTGCCAGGGTCTTATTGCGCGTGAGACGCAGCGCCTGTTGAGTGTCCGAGTCCCGTAGCCCGTCGGTGAAAGTCTGCGTCGTTATCTGCTCCAGAAAATCGGCCGGCGCTGTTGGGTAGGCGAGCCTTACGAGGCGTGCGATGTCCATCTCGAACTCCAGCAGGGTTTCCGCGTTCTTCTGTACCCGGGTCCGGAGCTGCATCTGATAGGCCTGCTGAAGATGGCTATCTCCATATCGGGACTCCATATGGGCGATCAGGGAAGCGTAGTCCTGGGATCCAGTCGGGATGGCCTGAAGGACGTTAAGGGCGTCACCTCTCAGCGCTACAATGAGAGCTGTAGCCTTTTCTGTGTTGTTCCAGTTATTTATGGAACAGGCCGCCTCGAACTGACGTAAGTAGGTGTTCCACGGGACCTTTCCGTCGAAGGTTGGGGGCGTCACTCTGCTATGTCCCGTTCCCGATATTCCCGGTGTAACGGTGGGCGGGCGTTGGCGCAGCTCGGCAACTTCCTCTCGTAGAGCGTTGAATTTCTCCTCCACCCCCGTCAGTGGGCGTTGGCGCAGCTCGTCAACTTCCTTTTGTAAGGCGTTGAATTTCTCCTCTACCCCCATCAGCGGGCGTTGGCACAGCTCGACAACTTCCACTTGTAAGGCGTTGAATTTCTCCTCCACCCCCATCAGCGGTCGTTGGCACAGCTCGGCAACTTCCACTTGCAAGGCGTTGAATTTCTCCTCCACCCCCGTCAGTGGGCGTTGGCGCAGCTCGGCAACTTCCTTTTGTAAGACGTTGAATTTCTCCTCCACCCCCATCAGCGGGCGTTGGCGCAGCTCGGCAACTTCCACTTGTAAGGCGTCGAACTTCTTTTCCACTGCCGTGACTTCCTCACGCAGACCCAGTTCTAATTTCTTCAGGTCCTGTGTCAACTTATTCTGACCGTCTTCCATCTTCTTCTGGCCGTCCTCTATCCTCTTCAGGTCCTCCGCTAGCTTATTTTGGCCGTCTTCTAGTTTGGCAGTTACGTCCTCGGCTAACTTCTTCTGGCCGTCTTCTAGTTTGGCAGTTAGGTCCTCGGCTAACTTCTTCTGGCCGTCCTCCATCTTCTTCTGGCCGTCCCCCATCTTGGTTTCCATGCCATTTAACTTTTCAAGCAATGCTGCCAATTTCTCCTCCATTTTAGTTGTTTGTCTTGTAAAGGGCATGCACTCACAGGAAAATTAGAGAAAATGACCTGCTCGGGTTTTGAAACCAGGACCGTCAGGTGTTGTGCTTGATTTCGTAATCCGGCTTCTGACACCAGTTGTTACGTGTCACCCCCCTAGTGGCACTTTTGTTAACTGGATTACGGTGGGTAGGAAGCACAACACCAATTACTGCTTAAAGAAGTAATTAACTTTATTGCGGCCAGAAAATTACACTACTCATCAGCAATTACAGACAATAGGAACCTTACTCCAGTTTCCTAAAAGTCTCTTGCTTGTGGAGAGCTCTTGCCCCTTTCACTTGTCAACAAACCACAGAAGTTAATCCTGCCGCTAATGAGCCTAGTGGCCTTGACAGAACTACATGCAACTTCTTCCTAATGTGCGCCTACTACAGTACTTACGACCACTTGCTGCGCGCTGTTCACAAGCTGGGAGAAACAATGTCACTGGATTTCGACACCACAATATCTGACACTCAGTGAAAGCACACTCATTCAGAACACGGCAGTCCCCTGTATGTTCCTCACTTCGCCGCTACACTAGGGGTTTCGCAAGTCACCACACTTCTGTCGCTCAGAATAAACGCTCACACTAGCTCGTAAAACACAACAACAACCCCTGTATGACAGGTCGCACTTATATAGCAGGCCGGTGACTCAATACATGCTTCCAGATCCATCCAGGGTTCACGGCTTCTCGAGGTTTCCATCGCTGGTCCAGTCACGAATATTCTGGACTATCCCTTTGTCTTAGTAGCCCTGTTGCATAAGGCACACGCAATACAGGAGGCAGGCCACAGCCCAGCCCCTGGGGCAGTTGTGACTCAAGCGGCGAGCGATGACACAAACTCACAGCCGTAACACTACTAACATGAAGACTGCGTATCTCTCAACAAGAGAAATTATTTACAGACGTCTCAGCAAAAGTGGGCATGTCCTCTCATGATGTATCATGTTGATTTATGAGTAAAATACCAGTACTCATTTTAATGTTTATTCAGTTTTTCCAACAAGATCCTGTGCTTTATATTGCAATTAGCCCTGAATGCCCAAAGTATCATTTTCGATGATTTTTGTCACCTGCCAAGGTCCTTCTTACCTTACAAATGCTACATGCAACCGGAAAAAGTTTTAATTGCTTACACTACTCAGGCGACAAATTTCACTCATCCGTAACTGGGAGATAAGCGTAATTCGGGGAATTTCTGGACATATATTTACGTAATATGAAGCAACTCGGCTGACGGTTATCTCATGCTCAATATGTTAATAATGATCCCAAAATTATTGTTAATGTACCCATAGATTTTTCGGAGTCTTTATTAAAGCGCGTTATTTTTAATAAAAACTAGATTCATTTGCATATAACCTCTCTCCCGCCAAGAAAAGAAAAAAAATAGCTAATATTGTCCCGCTGTGTGGGATTCAAAATTATTTGGCGCTAGCCTCAGTTTGAAATAAGTTATTTCACGGGGGAAAAGTTAGATTGGCAACCCTGGGAGGACGGAGTTTTATTCAACCCCTAGCACTATACAGCCCATAAAGGGCCTAGGCCGACCAAGTGACCGCTGCCCAGCCATTTGGCCTGCAGATATTGGGGTGACGCGTGATCAGCGCATCGGGGCCCCTCGGCCGTTAATCTTGGTTTTCGTGATCGGGGCGCTGCCTCACTGTCAGACAGCTACTCAATTGTCCTCACGAGGCTGAGTGCGCCACTTTTCAACCCTCGCTTCAGTTTTAAAATCCCTGACGGAGCCGGGAATCGAACCCGGGGCCTTCGGGCGAGAGGCAGGTGGAGTTGTATTACCTCAGTCTAAAATACACAGTAGCGAAGCTCGCTGCGCTACGAAATTACGCCCTCTTTGTAGGTGAAGCGACACTGCTTTGAGTACGTTATTCGGGGAACAAATGATTTCACTTTTGCAAGGGTTTTTTGAATTTTAACTCACCTGAGTGATTATTTCCATTGTGAACATAAGTCACGTTAAATCACCAACTACTACAGAAAAAAGCCACAATGTTGATATACTGTACACTTTTAATTCATAGAAACATAAAAAGAATGCTCTGTTTTTATTAGTTCAGTCCTCTATAAGTACCCGTAGGTACAGTTGTATGACGTATTTAGTGAGTCTTACGTAGAATTCATAGTCCATACTAGTTATAAATTCATGTATTTGTTTTAATGATAGTCGCTGGAACCTCTACATAAAACCAAGTCCACAATTCCTGGATGTAACGGGTAATATCTAAATCCCCTGAATGGATTTTGATGCGGTTTTCACCATTCAGTAAAGAATTACTCGAGGATGGTTTCTGTAGGAAAACATTCATTTATGACCAAAGGAACCCGAGTACTAACGATTTCAGTGAATCGTGTCGAAGGAAAATCTGCCGTCCTTGCGCCTTTTAAGTTAACGCTGGGTAAACCATTAAAAATATCCATATACTACGAGTGTAAGAATTGGTCAGCACGAAAAGTTCTACAAAAAAGTCTCCGACAGCATGTCTTTATCTTTAATACATCGCCAACTATAAGTGATTTTACGTTTTAATTTCTTCCAACAATCTCCATTCAGTGGAAATTTAAATTACTGGCCTCGGAGCGAGTTTATGAGCGAGCCCATCACCCCAGTTTCGGCCAGCATTAACTGTTGAGTCATGTCGAGTTAAGATTTCAGAAAAGAGTAGACTATAAATGTTTGGAGTTTCGCTGTTCACCTCGGCTTTTCTGAATTGCGTCTGAGACCTACCGTCCGTGCGCCTTTTAAACTTAGGCTGAGTGACCCCTTTAAGATACCAGGCGAAGCCGGGACGGGTTGATAGTATGGATATAATACAATTTCAAATTATTAACTGTATCAAAAGTTAGTTATTCCGTAAAATTGAGTACCATTATAGTTAATTAGTAAAAAATACCAGTGTGATTTGTGAAACGAAAAGTAT
The DNA here is from genome assembly GCA_946902985.2 of Meconema thalassinum. Taxonomy (NCBI): domain Eukaryota; kingdom Metazoa; phylum Arthropoda; class Insecta; order Orthoptera; family Tettigoniidae; genus Meconema; species Meconema thalassinum. The sequence continues at coordinate 184,774,662 of OX336395.1, forward strand.
ATAAAGATCTTAAGGTATTAAATGGCTCAATCGTAGGTACTTTGTAATTTTTCTGTCGGTTTGAAACCTTTCATTCCTGAATTTGACAAAATAATACAATGCCAATTTTACAAAATATCGGCAATAACAAAACCGTACCTTCACAGCAGCCATGTGGGAGACATCTAAGATTGTGAGCAATATCCTGACGACATAAATTGGCTTGCTTTCAAAGGATTCGAGAATAAGTTTATATTATTGTACAAAATCTTATTCATTAAATCAGCTCTCTGACTATTAAAAAGCCATTTTCTACATATGAAAATTAAAAATGTCGGCACGCCTTTGAAATGACTTCTTTTTCGTTTATTTAGCCTACCGTATGTTTTAATTTTCAAAAATGCATAGATGTTTATATTTGATTTGCAGCCATTGGCCATAGCAGGGCATTTCACATGAACGCCTGTAGGTTCCCCAATTTCAATGTCAGGTAGTTCCAACTTAAGCTACCAGACGCCACTGTCACTGAAAACCAACGGCGTACGTTTGAACCTGATAGAGCGTGTCTAACCCAATAGCCTACAAATTTTGGCTACACACTACCAATTGTAGTTGTAAGTTCTTTTACGTGCCATAAATCTCTGACATGGGTCCGACGACTTCGACTGGTTTTGAACCCGCGAACTTGGACATAGCAGTTCAGCATGCTATCGACTACGCCACCAAAGCCATGCATAGATATCCTACCAAGTCATGATTCTGATTTATGACCAACTCGCTCCTTGGCACAGCGGTAACGTTCTCGCTTGCTGTGCCCAAGGTTGCAGGATCTAATCCTGGCGCAGTCAGCTGGCATTGAAGGGTGCATAAATGCGAGGGAACCGTGTCTGTAGAATTACTGGCACGTTAAAGATCCCCTTCAAGGTAAAATTCCGGCACCCCGATGTCTCTGAAAGCCACAGTAGTTAAAAGGGACCTAAAACCAATAACATTATTATTGATTTATAACCAGTTAAAGACCTAGTTCCGTTGTTTGATTGAATAGCTGTATAATACTTTCTACTGCGTATCCCAATTAATTGGGGTCGCCGGAGCCAATCAGGTTCATTTTGGTTTTGGCCGTGGATTTAAGGCCGGAAGCCCTTCCTGACGCCACGTAATTTTTCAGGTGAAAATTCCACCCCACTGTCACCGGGATTGGAACTCCGGCAGTCCGGGTGATTGACGAGCAGCTATGCCACTGCACCATTACGCTCCCCTTGAAAAGCTTTATAAACTAGCCTAAAATCCATAGATCAAATGTTACATTTTAGGGTCCTTTGGAAACTCGGGTGTCGTCTTGCTATTTGAACAGTCTGACTTCCCAGTCGGTCAACACGAATACACCCAATTAGATTGGGCGAGGAGTAACAATTGATTTCCCTGTGTAATTCATAATACAATAATTATTTATACATTTAATAAAACGCTTCTCATACACCCCCCCCCCCTCCTTGATGTGAGAAGTGTTTTATTAAGTGTATAAACGATTCATGTATTTTTATTTCAGGGATTAGGAGATAAATTGTCACTGCCCACCTAATCTAATTGGGTACCGTTCTCTCGTCTTGGTCGACTGAAAAGCGATCATATAGGTTACTAGCAACACTGAAATATTGCTTCTAATATTAGATCTGATTATTGAACTGCATATCTCCTCTTGAAAAGCACATGTTAAATTAAAGACATAACCTTTACACAATGCTCACATACAGTAAATCCAACAACAATAACATACAACAACATAGCGCAGTTGGCACATTCTTGCTGCTGGCGGTAGAAAAATATGAACCAAGCTTCGCGATCTGTAGGTAGACTGTGGTTATACGTTTTCATGAAGACGTGTGTAGCCACAAATGGGGACCCGGGCTGAAAGGCGATAACAGTACATCACCACAAGTAGGGGGATGATAGGAGTTCTAAGCCGCTCGGGAAACCCCTTTGCTCTACTACTAAGCCTCAGTCATGTTAAATATCTCTCGAACGCATGGTCCGATTTTGACAAATGAGGTCTCATTGGACTCGAGATGACGTCCTCTTTCCTATGGACTACTCGTTATATTTTTGATTTTTTTGAAAATTTTTGTTTTCGAAAGTTGGTGATAGTTTGAAAACCAAACATGGTAGAACGTTGTGCCATAGCTCAAACGAATGGTCTTTATGACCTTTATTTTCTATAATAAAACTTTTTTACTTTTTATGTTTTTTTGAAAACACTCGAATTTTGAAAATCCTATATTTTGGAAACTAGGAACTCTACAAAAAAATTGTTTGACGTAAATCAATGGTCCTTACCCCCTCTACCCCCCAAAATAAATTTCAAGTCTCTAGGATGAAAACCTATAGTAGTGGGATGAGGACAGAGCTGTCTACTAACTTATTGAGCCACCCTCGTATTTGCCCCGAACCTGATATCTCGCTAACCAATGGTCGGATTTGAACATACAGGGTGTCCTAGCACTCGTAGTGATGCCCCCTACTTTCCTATAGGCTCTTTATTTAATTAAAATACCAAAACTAAAAGGTCATCCGCTTTTAATATCTCGCGAACCAATCATGCTAGAGGCATGAACGAGGGGTCCAAGGACTCGGGCTGACGTCCTCTTTGCTATGGACCACTCGTTATATTTTAAAAAAAATTGAAAACTCGATTTTGGGGTAAACACCTGTTTTTTGTGATTTTGCCGATATCTCACGAACTAAGAACGCTAGAGACGTGTACGAGGTGTCCTAGGACTCGGGCTAACGCTCCCTTTCAAATGTGGTAGATATTTTTTCCAAAAAAAATTTCACAAAGGGCCTAACGCCATACATGTTAAAAAATCTTTACCGCTACCTGTTTATAATGTTCATGAAGCGTGGTGGTTGAGAGAGACGATACGGCTGGATGTGTGTGTTTCAACGAACCTGTCGATAACCACAAGGACCATGCTTAATAGAATAATCGCTATTTCGGCGGGTCGGTGTATGACAGAGCGAGCGTGCGTTTTTCTGATATTTTACCTTTAACGTGTAAACGGTGATGAGAACTTGGTTCTATGTTGGTCGAAGCGAGTAGAGAAACCAAACTTGCAGACGAGCAGGAGGTGAATGTCATTTGAGCTTATTGGAATGCGCTGATCTGACTTGACAACAGGTGCAATGGAAAAATGACAATGACGCTTGAAGGAGAAATAATCTGACCATCGTGGTGGCAGGGGAGTGCGAAATGCGTGCACACACGTGTGAGATGACATGTACGCTAAACAAGTTACATCCTGTTTTGCTTCGTACGTGACAAAATGCAAGTTGACGTGAAATTTGATCTGCCACAGGTGTTCACCTTGGACGTTAGCTGTCCACGTGCGCGATAACTGTTAACAAGTTACATCCTGTTTTGCTTCGTACGTGACAAAATGCAAGTTGACATGAAATTTGATCTGCCACAGGTGTTCACGTTGGACGTTAGCTGTCCACGTGCCTGATAACAGAATGTTCAAAGCGTGGGAAAAAAATGATTATACATGCAACGTAGCATATATAAAGACATGTCGTTATCATTTCCACCCTCACTTAGGTGACTACCTTTGAACACATTGCGTTGCATGAAACCCCTGGTCTTGTTTAACAGTTTTGGTGTTGGTGGAAAATACTTAACCTTGTTGTGGGGTAGGTATATATTTATTCATTTATATATTTATTGATTTTATATATATATACATGCAATTATTTATTGATTAGGTAATTAATGATTTTATTTATTTATTTATTTATTTGTTTGCAGATAACGTGTATAGCCGATATATCGTGTGTCGGTGGGAAATATATTAAAGAAAGAGAAAGATAGAAAAGAAAACCATTTCCACACTAGCCCACGAGACGGGAATATAGCAAAGCATTACACGTCAAGGTGAGATTTGTTTTTTATATATAACCTGTTTGATTTTGTTTTGTTTATGAAATGCTTAACTATATGGAATGGATATACTTATGGTGGTTTATTTTATTTCTTTTTAGAGTGTTGGAAAACGCTTGACCACTGTTAATAACCTAGAACGTGTGTGTTTGGGACCATTGTCAAGCAGTCTACAGCTGAAAACTCAGGTGAGAGTGTTCTTTCAAAATAATGTCTTTTACTGCTGCGGATAAGTTAACTTGGGAGCCCCTTGAGTCTTGTTTCAAATCACGTGTGTGCTCTGGCCACGTAGTGAATGTTAGAAAAAGTTTGATTCCCAAGGAATTTTTAGAATCTTGTTTTGAAATTTTTAAAATTGAAATTTGTACAGCGCAAAGTTTGCATACGGCTTTAAAGGTGAATACAGAACTGGTGTGTGATTTCATATATAAAAAGAAGGACGTAGAGCATAAAGAGACATTTTATATTTGTAGGAAAATGCAAGAGCTTTTGATAGCCGATAATCTGAACGAGTGGTATCAAAGCCATGTGGTGAATGCCTTGCTATCAAAATTTGATAAACTGCAACAAGGACCCAGTGGTTTAGCCTTAGACAAAATTCATCATCTACAAATCAACATTTGTCAATTCAACCCGTTGAATGCTGGGTCTAGCTATATTAAAACACCACCAGCAATAGCTTCGAAAAAGGCAGTGGTGAATATTGAGAACCATGACAATGATTGTTTTCTGTGGTCTGTTGCTGCGTATTTGCAGCCAGTACAACAGCATTGTTACAGACCAGGAATGTACAAGGCCAAGTTTGTCGAATTGAAACATACTTTAAATTTAACTCGAGTATCGTTCCCTATGGACTTAACCGAGATCCATAGGTTTGAACAAGATAACCAGGACTTTTCGTTCATGGTCTATGGCCTTAATGGTGATGAGATTGTGGGTCCTCTTTATGCCACAAAAGATCCGAAACGACACCACATTCATCTTTTATATTTATCTGTAGGAGAGGTGAATCACTATTGCCTTATTAAAAGCCTGAGTAGATTGCTAAGCAGTCAAGCGTCCAAAGCACATGGTAAAAACATATTTGTGATCGTTGCTTGCAATATTTTACAACCCCCATGCATTTAGAACGTCATAGGGTGGATTGCGTTTCTCAGGAAGCAGTGAGACTGATATTGCCACAAGGGGACAAGGCTGTGTTAAAGTTTAAGGACATTCACAAGCGTAACACTGTCCCCTATGTGGTGTATGCAGATTTTGAAGCTCTCACTACACCCAAGGCGGGATGTGAACCAGATCCCTCCATGAGCTCAACCACACCCATTCAAAAACATGAACCCTTTGCCATAGGATTTTATGTGGTGTGTGCCTATGACCCTACACAATCCGTTTACAAATACCGCGAGGGGCCAGATTGTGCCAAATGGTTCTTGGATGAACTTGTCAAATTGGCTCATGATGTACAGGAAATACTGGACCACCCAGTACCCATGAGCCTATCTCCAGAACAACAGCAGCAGTATGAGCATGCCACGACATGCCATATTTGCGAAAAGCCTATTTTAAGTGGAGAGGAAAAAGTCAGAGACCACTCGCATTTTACAGGGGAGTTTCGTGGAGCTGCGCATAGTAAATGCAACTTGAACTTTCCAGCTCCTCGTTTCATCAGTGTCTTTTTCCACAATCTGGCGAATTATGACATTCAGTTTTTGATTCGTGAATTGGGTCATGTCAACAAGGGCTCGTTTACCATTATCCCCCAAAACCATGAGCGTTTTACAGCCCTGACATGGAGGTTGAGCAACTTTAGCATTCGATTTTTGGATTCCTTTAAGTTTATGGCATCCTCGCTAGACAGCCTTGTGAGTGGCTTGAATGAGGAGGAATTAAAAAATACTAGAATGCATTTTAATGATCCTGAGCAATTTCAATTGTGCATTCGGAAAGGTATATTCCCGTATGATTTCTGCAACAGCTGGGACGTGTTAAAGCAAAGAAAACTCCCACCACAAGAGAAATTTTACTCGAAACTAACACGCAGTACCGTTTCCGATGAAGACTATGCACATGCATGTCAAGTTTGGCGAGTGTTTGGCATGAAGACGCTAAGTGAATATGCTATGCATTACCTAAAACTGGATGTATTGCTGCTCACTGATGTGTTTGAAAAATTCCATAACTTGTGTCAACACATTTACGGTCTTGACCCGGCTCACTATTATACGAGTCATGGGCTCTCGTTTGATGCCGCTTTAAAATACACTCAAGTGGAATTGGATTTACTCACTGACGTAGACATGGTTCTATTTTTGAAAAGGGCATTCGTGGCGGCTTTGTGTCACTTAACCAGCGCCATGCCGAAGCGAACAATGTCTACATGCCTGATTATTCACCGGAAAAACAAGAATCGTACTTAATGTACTATGACGTGAATAATTTGTACGGTTACGCCATGAGTCAGCCTTTGCCCTATGGGAAGTTTGCTTGGCTGACAGACAAACAAGTGTCAGAATTTGATGTGAACATGGCTAGCCAAGAAACAGGCCGTGGATATGTGCTAGAAGTGGATATTGAATATCCATCATCCTTGTATGATGAACATGCCAATTTCCCATTCTGCCTTGAGCAAATGGTTCCCTCTGACAGTAAAGTGAAAACTGAAAAACTCATGGGCACACTTTACAACAAAAATCGGTATGTGCTATATATCCAAATGTTGGTGCAATGCCTCGCCCAAGGCTTGGTGTTGAAGAAAGTCCACAGGAGTATTTCTTTTGCTCAAAAAGCATGGCTTGAGCCATACATGCGACTCAACACAGAGCACCGACAAATGGCAACACCGTAGTTTGAAATTATTTTTTTTAAATTAATGAACAACTGCATTTATGGCAAGTCTATGGAGAATGTCCGCAAATACCGTGACATTAAATTGGTGAATGTCTGGGAGGGGCAGTGGGGTGCCCGGCGGTACATTGCCAAGCCAAATTTCAAATCGATCAAAATTATCGATGAGGATTTGGCTACTATTGAAATGAGTAAGACCAGCGTGACCATGGATAAACCCATTTACTTGGGTCAAGTCATTTTAGACTTTTCTAAATCGGTCATGTATCGATTCCACTATGAGTTTGCGAAACGCCATTTTGAGGACGTCTCTCTTTTGTATATGGACACGGACTCATTCATTTACCACATTCGCCACTGCAACCCCTATGACGTCATGAGGCAACATAGTGACTGGTTCGACACCTCTTGCTATAGTGCTGACAACGTGTTTCAGCTGCCCATAAAAAACAAGAAGAAAATGGGCGTTTTAAAAGATGAATGCGGTGATTCCATTATGACGGAATTCGTAGGTTTGGCTTCAAAAATGTATGCTTACCGCACACTCGACTGTAAGGAAGCCAAAAGAGCAAAAGGTGTAGGTAGAGCAGTGGTAAAATCGCTACGTGTAGACGATTACCTAGCGGTTTTACGCACTGGCAAAGCTATGTCTCATACACAGTGCAAGATACAATCCAGCAACCATCATTTGTATCTTGTGGAACAGAGAAAACGCACCCTCGCCTCCATGGATAACAAGCGTGTGTGGGCTGATGACCTGCTCACTAGCCTACCATGGGGTTATGATCGCAAGGAAGAGGAGGTGTGATTTCATTGTGTAATCGTTTATGGGACATAGCTTTTTTGTAACTTGTAGATTTAGTATTTTGTAAATATTGGTTTCTGTCATTGTAAATAGTAGATTTTGTAAATAGTGGCAACCCACTTGGACCTTTTGCTCTTAAAAAGTTCTATGCAATCTTATTTTATTAAATTTTTTTGATTGTTAAATAGTGTGATTTTTTTAACGCTGTACAAAGTTGAGTTTTTTTTGTAAATATGAAATAAGTAAGATATTTAGTAGCTTTAATAACTAGTATTTAATTATTTTTCGTAATGTAAATGATAAACTAAAAAGTTCATTTGGGATGAGTGTGCATGTCGAGAATGTGCTTTTGGGAATAAATAAAGTGGTTGTGTTTGTTCCCAAAGACAGGTGTGAATGTATGAGTGGAGAGAGAAAGCTGATGTGTATGGTTGACCAGAGCAAACACGGTGAGGGAGGGTGGGTGGGTGGAGAGGGGGGAAATGGTCGCTTATATACTCATTTTGTTTTCAATAGTTTCATTTTTTTTTTCATTGAAATGTGGCAGTCCAAAGACATTATTTTTGTAAAAACAGTCTTACCTGCAGTAGTCGTAGACTTCGACGTTTCTCCAAACACCTATAAACTCACTGCAGCATCGCCTTGGTCATGCACTTGCATCAACATCATTGTCAAATCTCAACTTTCGACATACACCAAATGGAAAAATGTGAAAACAGCAAAATGGAAAATCCATGTTTCCATATCACCAAAAACGTAAAACTTAAAACGGACATTTTTAAAAACTGGAAATGGCCACGTGTGAAATTTGAAAATTCAAAAACTTCAAACGGACATTGTTTAAAATGTGTCATCAGCAAAATGGAAAAATCTATATCATCAAAAACGTTAAACTTGAAACGACCTTTTTTTAAATCTGTAAATTGCAAAATGACAAATGGCAGTGTGTGAATTCATCATGTGTGAAATGTGTAAAATGAAAAATCAGCCATCAACATCACGATTTCTTAAAATTGAAAATAACAAAACATTGTGCTCTGGTAAACCTTTGTTTTTATTTCATTGTCATAGTAAATTGACAAAAGAAAAATAGAATACAAACAAATCCCAATTCCTCACTCCTCAATGTTTATGTCCATGCATCATCAACTTTCCTTTCATAGCACTCATGACAATCAGGGCTGCCATTCTTTCACCCACTGAGGCATCACTGGATGTGAAACGTTGTTTAGCTTTCTTCAATAACAATTTATCTGCCACATGTCTTAAACCTGGATGACTATGGCGATAAGAAAGGTCATGTTCCTTGCATGCTTGATCCAAAAGATTAATGGGTACATCACCACGTTGTAAACGTTTTTCGAGATGAGTTCCAGGTCCGCAAAAACGATAACCTGGAAGATGGATTTCGAAAGGTAGGTATTGAATCACTTTGTCAATGACGCCATTGCCAGTACAGGTCTGGCATATCCTTTTCCATCGATGGTAAAAAGGTTTGGTCTTCCTCCTCCTCTGTGGACGATGTTTGTGTTAGTTGTTGTTGTTGCTTTTTCTCGCCATGACACCCTTGGAATGATTCAACAAAGTCTTTACATGGACTTTTATGACCGTGATACAGTTTCACTAGCTGGCAAGTCGCACACTGACGCATAGACGGTATTTTTTGCCATGGCCACTTGCTTATGGTGATCGTAATCCGTACAGGGTTGCAATTCACTCAACACAGGGTCTTGAGTCCATGATTTTGGTACATGTTGCCAGATTTCTTTCACTGCGTTGGCGGCCACATAATAAATGAACGACTTGGGGAGTGCCAAGAGTTCCTCTTTGGTAAAACTGTCTAGTTTCTTTTTGCACACAAAGAACTTGCCGATGGCTTTGTCCGTAGCATTGCCTTTCTCCATGGTATCACGTGCTGTAGATGTTTACACGTCGCTTGTAGAAATCTCACTGGCGTCATTCACAGGTAAATCATAAGTTATAATTTTGTTCAACAACTCCCAGCAGGCATGGGTGGTTAACCAATGAAAGAGATGCCAGGCATGCGATAGGGCTGTATGGGTAATGTTGCCACAGGAACAAGTATCCATGAGCGTTTGCAGGGAGGGGCAGCCCAACTCCATGAGGTCGATACATTGGCAGTAAGACGCCAAAAATGGTTGCAACCATTGACGTTTTTCATTACCTTTCACAAATACCACATTGGCCGAGGACAAGTGTGCTTTCATGACCACGTCCAAATATTTATAGGAAATGGTTCCCTGATTCCAGTCTAGTTGCCTATGATTTTCAATCCACTGGGTTTGTTTACGGTCTTTTTCACACAACAAATCAAAAGCATGGGGTGGTTTAAATAGCAAATGCGTAGCTTGCGATATCCAAAACGTGGTACAATCGATCATGGCCACTTGTTTAAATATAAATTTGTTGTCACCAATTTTAAACCCTTGGCAATCCACAATGAGTGTGCGCAACATGTTGACGCTTGCCTGGACCAAGTTCAACTGACGACTGACTGACGATCAGGTGTGATCATGACATGGACTTACCTGCCATGCTAGTTTCATATTAAGGTTAGGGTAGGACAGGGGGGACATGCAAAAATAAGAATTTAAGAATTACATCATTTTATTATCATAACACGTCTTACAGGCTTTTCTCATTTTAGGATAAGGACGATATCAACTGATACAACAATATAGTCTCTTGTGTTTGTAACGTCCATAACACCGATGATGTCCCAATGTCTCTAAACTAGGCGTTTTTGATGGTGAGCTGCTCACCGAAGCACCATGGTTACGGCCCACATGTATCGTAACTTGTTTTTTTTTCATCACCCAGAGACACAAGTGAGGGATAGCTTGAATGACAGGGTATATTTCCCACTTTCATTCTGCACAGGTAGGGGCAGGTGGGTGACCAGCGCTGATGTTCCTGCATGGGTTCATCGCCCTCCTGCCATTGGTCTATGATGATGGGACAAAAGGCACATTTCACTTCATCTCTTGTTTTTAAATAGTAGAATCCAGCAGCCGCCAAGGCTTGAGGGTTTATGAAAGGCACTGGCCACGTGGCAAAAGTCTTGAAACGTTGTTCCTCAGAGTTTAAATTCATGGATGTGACGTCTCTTGAGGCTTTAAAGCAAGACATGACTGAGCGGCTTGACGTGGGATGACCTGTTATTTATACACTCGTCACTTGGTTGGATAGTGGATAATAGTTGACTTGTTTGTGATGAATAATCAAACAGTAGGCCGTGGTATTGGCTGGTACATTGTCATGCGTTTCAAAATCTAGTCGAATGTCGATATTGGATGGCTAGACAGACTCTTCCAGGTAAGAACAGTCAAAAACAATCAGTGGTGCTCTTGCCTTAAACATTTGGGGTAGTAGCATGGGGCCGTTCTCTTTTTGATAATACGACCATCGAAATTTAGAAAACAAGTCGTACAGGGGGCCAAACTTATTTTTTGAAAAATCCAAATCCAGTCCTTCATAGGGAAACACAGCTCCGTTGAGGAAAAGACGTGCATTTCTCAATTGCAGGTGATCAAATTGCGTGGCATCTTTGGTTTGTTGATACTTGCGATTCGTTTGAAAACCCACGATCAGGTAGAGAGGTCTCTCTGTATAGCGAGCTGTTTTTACAGACCAACTGTGTGTGTTGGTGGTGGGCAATAGCGGATACTCATGGAGTGACCAGCTTCTAAATTCCATGGGTAGAGGCATATCTCTCTTTACCATTTTGAGTATGTCCAGTTTTTTGCTATCTTCAAGGGTCACATGGGGGACTTTCCATAGCAAGCGTTGTAGTTGAATTTTTGAATCGATGGGGGCATTGTCGGCTCCCTTGAGTGCATTATTATCACTCCTGTCTCTCACTAGATAAAGCACTTGCCTTGCGTTGACCACAATGCGTTGGTGATCTTCGGCAAAGCCTAAAATCAGTTTAAGAGGTAAATATCCAGTAAAGGTCCCATCGGTGTGTACCATCCAGTCATTGGTCGAGTCAGGACACCAACCTGCCATGCAAAGTGTTTTACCCTCTTCCTCACTATAAGAGGGGTATAGTTTCATGACACTGGAAATGCCCACATTTCGAGTGCTATCCACCACGATATCGTTAATGACATACCGCACTTCAGAAAACAGAAAGGCTAAACCATGGTGGGCCAACTTGGATGTGGTGGGTGTAGAGCCATCGGCTTTGGTGAGCCGACCTTCAATCTGAATGACACTTTCATGCGGTAGGGTGTAAATATCTTGGTTGTTGATAACAAATTGAATTTCATCATTGTTATTGAGTCCAGGTGTTTGAGCTTGATAGAAATGGAGATCAATTCTTACCACTCCAGGTTGCTCCTCGATGCGGTTCGCTATCTCTAGGATAGAATTCATTATGAGGGTTGACGTGGTAACCCAAATGCTGTAAAATCTGCTTGCCTTGAGATGTTAACGTGTATTCACGTGGCAAACAACTAACACCATTCCTAGACGGTGTTGTTGCTTTATACACAAACTTCATAGTGGCTTTAGCACCAACTTGTAAGTCACCGGTGTGGTAGAATCTAGATCAATGAGTTGTTGATCTCTATTGATCAGTCTTAATGTTATATTACTAATACTATCGACAGCCACAGAATGAAAAAGCACCACTGGAGGGTTTTCACGAATAATATACCCATTGGGCGATGTTACAATAAAGTCATAAAGTGAATGCGATGGTTCTTGATTGGTGTACACTTGGCTAATAATATTACACGTCACCGACACATGATGGTCCTCAATGAATTTCACTTCATGGTTTGATTCATGTTTTTTGTTGGGCTCCAACACACGTGGTTTAAATCCTAGTAATGGACCAATGGAATCGGGGTGTGTTTTAAAGTCAATGTTGAAGGTAGAGAAAATACTGCAGCGATGAGTGTTGGTATTGCCTACAAGTTCAAACTTGTGCGTTCCGTCGAGAAATGACTTTAAACCATATTGATTGATCAACACCACATAAATGTGTTCATAAATGTCATCGATCGTGTATCCGCCAGAGTTCAAGGTGAGCACAGAATCATCATAGTAAAACTTGTTGTTCACATTTTCACGTATGTTGTATATTCGATTGTACGTTTCAAGAGAAACAAGTCCTAAACCATAGGGTTTTTCGCTCAATTCGATAGGCGGGTAAAAGTCTAGGCTGACTTCAGGTCCACGTCCATGCAGTGTAAACGTTTTACTTTCTGCCGACATACTGGTGGCGTTTTAGCTTATGCTGCGTCTTATATAAAAAAGTTAAACACAAACGTCCACACTGTTGGCTGTTAAACGTTTGCTCACGTTTCACATTATAATATATCTTGATCCTGTTTCCAAAATAGGTCACTAGTTCCATGGGCGGGGGCAAATTCCCAAAACTGTCAAAGAACCATACCATGGATCCCTCTTTGACATAAGCTACATAATGCGTCCCTGGTCCTCGGTGATCATCCAAATTGACAACAGCACATTCCTGTTTCCAGGGTCGTGGGGGTAATTGGTTTCGCATAAACACACCTCGAAAATGAGAATGCTTTAGTTGTTTAGCATAGCTTTCCACTTGTTGATGCGTCAGGGCATGTCTTGCTATGGCTGAGGTTAATTTTTTTTTATATTTCGAAATGGTGAAATCCCATATCCTTGTTGATAAAAGACTGGCTTTAAATTGGCATTTCTAGCCCCCATGGCGATCGCTTCCATCGTTTCATTGTGTCGCTGACTTTCTTTGAGTTGTTGCTTGCTCTGCTGCGCGGCTTTAATGGTTTTCGCCACTGCACTGGCACCGCCCAAAAGTGAACCCAGAGCAGCCAGACCGGCAAATAATGCAGCTAAAAATCCGGCTCGTTTGGGGATGGGAATCACTCGCCCTTGGTTTGAAACCTGTCGCCGACGTTTTGGAATAACATGTCTCTGTGCTGCTCGAAAGGCTTTCCTTATGGTCAATACATTATTTTTTCTTTTTTTCTTTCGCAAGGGCTTGTCCACGAATGTTGTAAGCCCAGGCTTTGCCAAGGACAAAGTCCTTTTTTTAGTCTTTCTCACCGCATACCTTTGTTTCACCATGATGATAATGACCAACAACCTTTCACAAGAAAGTTTAAATCACAACTAACGTCAGATGGTAATTTCATGGCTGTATATTCCAATTCCACATAAAGTGGGAAATCGTTAATGGTTTTTCCCGCTTGCTTTTCATCCCATGTCAACATGAGATGAAGGGATAATTCGTCACCTGCATTGACCATTTCATGGTTATGGATCAACATCCTATGACCATTTATCTTTATTTGTAAATGGTTCTCGTCAGGTATGGCATATTTGATGTGAATGGTTCCACCATAGTGTAATCGATAGTGGCTTAAACCCGAAGCAAGCGCATAGGTCAAGTGCTGATCATGGACTAGCGGTAAATGGTTTCTGTCATTCACAGGTTTTTCATTTGTCAGATACACTAAAAATACAGATGGGATAAATTTATAAAGCCTTTTCATTTCATGGGTCACGTAACGCTTGGTACAAACATCGTCTTCGTCTTGTGGGTCTTCCACGTGAATAATCCGATGGTGATTAGCGCTATAGCCATTCACCATAAGCTGGGGCACTTTGTCATAAAACTCATACACTTTGTTATCCACATACTTTTTCGTAGTAACGTCTGTAGACACTTGAGGATGTTTTACATGGGTTAACCGCTTTCCCTTAAAGTCATAATCTCCCTGTTTTGTGCGTGGTACTACTGACCTATCCACATAGTGTTTATTAGCAGGATCTGTTTCTTGTTTAGGATCATGTATGGGAACAGGTCTAGCTTTGGCCATCAACGCACGTCCAAAGACATCCATCGTCAACCTGTAGTACTAGTCTACTGTTTCTATGACAAGGTTCGGTGACTTGTATATAGACAGCCTGCTAGCCTGTCTAAGCCTTAGTTGAAATGAAGATTATTAAGCAGCAAGAGTCATTCCCCGTGGGGGAGATGGTTTCCCATTTCTGTCCCACATCACGTGAACAACGCCATGGTTCACTGTTTCCATCTTCCATTCGCTGCATCATTGTGGGGCCTTCCGGCTGTGGAAAGACAAATCTTTTGCTAACGCTCATCACAGCACCCAATGGTCTGCGTTTTCAAAATATTTATATTTTTGCAAAATCTCTCTACCAACCCCTCTACGTGTTTCTGGATCAAGTCATGTCTGGATTACAAAAAGAGAATATGGGTTATTTTACATTTTCCATGCAAGAAAATGTTATTTCACCGGATGAGGTAAAGCCTGATTCACTCATGATTTTCGATGATGTATCCACTGAACGTCAAGGCATCATTCAAAGCTATTTCAGCATGGGTCGACACAAACATATCGATTGCTTCTATCTTGGACAAACGTATTCTAAAATGTCCAAACAGTTGATTCGTGACAATGCCAATGTCATTGTTTTATTTCGTCAGGACGAGAGGAACAGTCGTCACATTTATAATGAACATGTGAATCCGGATATGACCTTTCAAATGTTTACAGAATTGTGTGCCAAGTGCTGGAACACTCAACGTCATGCCTGTTTAGTGATTGACAAACAAAGTGAACTCAACCAAGGACGGTATCGCTTAGGGTTTGATCATTTTATTGCTATTTAAGGCCCTGTCTCATTCCCCGTCAAGTCATTTGTCAAGACACCATGGCGTTAGCAGAGAGTCAATTGAAAAAGCATATTATTAGAGCAAAAAATACTATTCGCCAAAAGTTTCGTCAATTGAAACAATCACGTTCAAATCATGCTTTGTTTATTCAACAACATTTAGCACCTCCACTAAAAGCCATGTTGAAACCCACTTTCAAGCCATCTGAAACGCTACCCACCGTTTCACAAGCCACGCAGACGTTGCACGAGGACCCTGAGGAAGAGGAAGGGGAACAGGAAGATTTGACTAGTGTTAGTGAAGTTGAGGATGAGGAGGAACCAGTGTTTACGCCTCAAAAAAAGGCCGCACCCCTTGCAGAGTTTTTGAGAAAAAAGAAATCCTTGGCCATGGTCGAAACACCTTGCCCTTCCAAAGCGTCTCCGTTTTCACAACTCTTGGCCACCCCTCAACATAAAGCTCAACTGAAAACCATTTTAATAAAATATTATGGATCAACATTGGAACCCTATTTCACCGATCTATTTATTGGAAACAAAGATACCACGTATGGTGTTCGCTATGAGGATGATAGTTTTAAAATTGGCGATTCATCCATTAAATTTGCTCGTACTAAAGCTGTGATTAAAAATATCAACTATAAATTAACGCCAGGACTGTTAAAGCTGCTCTTCTCTCGGACCCCCTCTTCCCATGATTATACGTCAGAGGATCTTAACAAATATAAATCCATTTTATTGGATACCCATGCTCACAAAAGACAGTATGATCCCGCTCAACAAGTGAATGCCAATATATCTCAAAAATATAAAACCATCATTGCAAAAATGTTTCCCACTAGTCAAAGTACTCGTCGTAAAGTGTCCGCTTCGGGAGTGACATTTAAACCATTAAAACCCCTTGTGGATGTTACCTACTGGCACAATCCCAATAAGCTCGTCCAGCGGCTACAGTTGTTGCATGCCTCACGTCAAGCTGGCCACACCGGTCACGATTGGGAAATTCAAGAAATTGAACAAGAACTTCGAAATGCCAAAATTATTGTTTAAGCCATCACCCATTAAAATGGGTATTGCTCACGAGTTGCATCGCCCAGCTAGGCGTCACTATCCGCGACTCAAGGTGATTTCACGAGGTGTGGATGAACTTTGGCAGGCTGACTTGGTTGAAATGATACCCTATGCTAGCGTTAACGACGGTGTACGCTATATGTTGACCGTCATTGATGTCTATTCCAAAATGGCCTTTGTTGAACCTGTGCGTCGCAAGTCTGGTCCACTAGTTACCAAGGCCTTTCAACATATTATTCAACACTCCAAACGTCAACCTCAGCTGCTACAAATCGACCAGGGGAAAGAATTTTTCAACAAGGATTTCTCCAGTTTTCTCAAATCTAAGGATATTCACCATTACACCACGTACAGCAACCTCAAAGCCAGTGTGGTCGAACGGTTCAACCGAACATTGAAAACCCATATGTGGAAAGCGTTTACAGCTCAGGGCACGTATCGCTGGTTGGACATGTTGCCAGAGCTAGTATCACGTTACAATGACACCAAACATAGAACGATTGGGACCAAGCCACGCCTCGTGACCAAAAATATTCAGCAATTGGATAAACTGTTTAACCCCATAAAAACAGCCGATCCTAAACGTTACCGACTGAACATTGGGGATTTTGTTCGTGTGAGCAAATTTAAGTCTGCCTTTAATAAGGGCTACACGCCACAGTGGGGGACTGAACTATTTCGAATTCGTCGAGTCAACTTGGACACTCCAGTCACCTATTTACTCGAGGACCTCAACCATCAACCCATAAAAGGTAGATTTTATCTCCATGAACTTCAGAAAACAGCATTTCCTAAGCATTATCTTGTGGAAAAAGTGTTGAAACAAAAAGGAAATAAACTGTATGTCAAATGGTTAGGGTTTAACTCTACGTTTAATTCTTGGATCAATAAATTACATGTTGTATGAACCTGTGTGCTTTTTATTTATTCACACATGTTGTACACCTCCTATAGCTCTGTGTGTACAGCGCGGAGCGCTTCGTGCATGTTCATAAATGTTTGTCATTCCCTTTCCACCTGTGTTCTCTCTTACATTACCCCTCCCCCTATCTCCCCTCCACTTCCCACCACTGCTGTTCGCAGCTCTTGCCTATCTATTGGTTGCGACATCATTCCCACAAGTTGCATCATACTTTTTACTGATTCAGCGATTCCCACGCTTTGAACATTCTGTTATCAGGCACGTGGACAGCTAACGTCCAAGGTGAACACCTGTGGCAGATCAAATTTCACGTCAACGTGCATTTTGTCACGTACGAAGCAAAACAGGATGTAACTTGTTAACTGTTATCGCGCACGTGGACAGCTAACGTCCAAGGTGAACACCTGTGGCAGATCAAATTTCACGTCAACTTGCATTTTGTCACGTACGAAGCAAAACAGGATGTAACTTGTTTAGCGTACATGTCATCTCACACGTGTGTGCACGCATTTCGCACTCCCCTGCCACCACGATGGTCAGATTATTTCACCTTCAAGCGTCATTGTCATTTTTCCATTGCACCTGTTGTCAAGTCAGATCAGCGCATTCCAATAAGCTCAAATGACATTCACCTCCTGCTCGTCTGCAAGTTTGGTTTCTCTACTCGCTTCGACCAACATAGAACCAAGTTCTCATCACCGTTTACACGTTAAAGGTAAAATATCAGAAAAACGCACGCTCGCTCTGTCATACACCGACCCGCCGAAATAGCGATTATTCTATTAAGCATGGTCCTTGTGGTTAGCGACAGGTTCGTTGAAACACACACATCCAGCCGTATCGTCTCTCTCAACCACCACGCTTCATGAACATTATAAACAGGTAACGGTAAAGAATTTTTTTTTCAACATGTATGGCGTTAGGCCCTTTGTGAATTATTTTTTTTGGAAAAAATATCTACCACATTTGAAAGGGGGCGTTAGCCCGAGTCCTAGGACACCTCGTACACGTCTCTAGCGTTATTAGTTCGTGAGATATCGGCAAAATCACAATAAAACAGGTGTTTACCCCAAAATCGAGTTTTCTTTTTTTTAATATAACGAGTGGTCCATAGCAAAGAGGACGTCAGCCCGAGTCCTTGGACCCCTCGTTCATGCCTCTAGCATGATTGGTTCGCGAGATATTAAAAGCGGATGACCTTTTAGTATTGGTCTTTTAATTAAATAAAGAGCCTATAGGAAAGTAGGGGGCATCACTACGAGTGCTAGGAAACCCTGTATGATCAAATCCGACCATTGGTTAGCGAGATATCAGGTTCGGGGCAAATACGAGGGTGGCTCAATAAGTTAGTAGACAGCTCTGTCCCCATCCCACTACTACAGGTTTTCATCCTAGAGACTTGAAATTTATTTTGGGGGTAGAGGGGGTAGGGACCATTGATTTACGTCAAACAATTTTTTTGTAGAGTTCCTAGTTTCCAAAATATAGGATTTTCAAAATTCGAGTGTTTTCAAAAAAACATAAAAAGTAAAAAAGTTTTATTATAGAAAATAAAGGTCATAAAGACCATTCGTTTGAGCTATGGCACAACGTTCTACCATGTTTGGTTTTCAAACTATCACCAACTTTCGAAAACAAAAATTTTCAAAAAAAATCAAAAATATAACGAGTAGTCCATAGGAAAGAGGACGTCAGCTCGAGTCCAATGAGACCTCATTTGTCAAAATCGGACCATGCGTTCGAGATATATTTAACATGACTGAGGCTTAGTAGTAGAGCAAAGGGGTTTCCCGAGCGGCTTAGAACTCCTATCATCACCCTACTACCACAGACACAAATCACAACCTGCCGATTTTCCAATGGGGGGGTTCTAACCCCCCCCCCCCTTGTCTACGCCACTGAGCCCAGACTACTTCTGCAGTGCACAGTAACTTAGCTTCTGTAACAAAAACTGTACAGTATCTTTCTCTCTCAGTCATAAACCTAATGCAGTAATGTAATCGATCCCAGCATTTTCTGGATTGCAGGAAGTATATGTGTTCAGAACATTGCTTTCACGTGTTTCAGGCTAACGTATTTAATGCCTTAACTCCCTTGGTTACCTCATGTTCTCCTCTGACCCCAAAGCTACTTGGGTAATGTTTCTGGGGGCTAGAGTATCCTTCCTTTTCCAGCCTCTCGTGGCCCCTTCTCTTTCATATTCTGATATCCTCATTCTCTAGGGACTGGAACTCTGAACTGTGATATGAGTTACATATTAAATACCTAGAAGATTGTATGTGTTCAATATAATATTAAAAAGGAACAATTTCCTTAGAAGAGTAATTTTTGTTGCAACAAACACACTTCATTAGAGTCAAACTTCAGAATGAAATTTACTGATAAATTGAAGTTAAAGTGGAAAAATTAAAAGGTTGCCAAAATAATCCAGACCAAACACCATCTGATAAGCAAAAAAAATCCTCTCGGCACGCCGGAAGGCGGAGGTAGATTTCACCGGACAAACGTGGGGATAGGCGAAAATAGGCAGAATATGCAGGTTTTCGTAAAAGGATCAGACCTCATTTATTGCGAGAAAGTATTTTATAATTGGAGCTTAATTAACTTTGTTTTTCGTCATTTTATGCATATTTTAAACATTTTTTGTCTTATGGGGACGGTAATCTTCTTGTCATTTGGGGTCCATTTATATACTTGTGGTCACACTGTCCTTATGCAAGGTTTCGACACTGTTGTGTAACTTTGTAACGGTCTGTTACTTCTTCACGCAAAATTATACCTCCCGCAGAGATTTTGTTTGGTTCCTCAGTGTATGGGCTGTGACAACGCGGTCATGTAACCCCGTGTACTTTGGGTGAGTGTAGAATCTGTCTGATAAACGGTGTGAATTGTGATGGCTGTATTAGTCTGTAATTCAGGTAAGGACTGCAGACGGTCAATTTCAAGCAGTAGTTCCTAATGTTGCTACCAGATACTACCGTCAACGACACCTAGCTGTGATCCTGGCTACTATATGCCACCGCAACCAGCAACTCGCAACGAACGTTGGAACTTCCCCTCCAAAGGAAAGAATACGGAGGGATTTTTAGCGCTCTTAGAAAATCCGACGACTTCGGCCGGCTTTGAACCCGCGACCTTGGGCATAGAAGTTCGGCATGCTACCAGTTACGTCACCGAAGCCGCTTCACACTTAGTCAGATGGAAATCTGAATCTGATATCGTGCAAGTGCGTTGTCATGGCAACGTCTAATGGCAGTGCTCATCCCTCATCAATTTAGTAGAGTTGCCATGGCAACCTCTGATAGCTCTTGGCATTTTCTTTTTGTTTGAGTCTTCAGTCTTTTGACTGGTTTGATGCAGCTCTCCATGCCTCCCTGTCCTCAGCTAATCGTTTCATCTCTACATAGCTACCACACCCTACATCCGATGCAATCTGTTTAACATATTCTATCCTTGGTCTACCCCTACAGTTCTTGTCCTCGACCCTATCTGTTAGAGGCTTTCCATTTGTGTCCTTAATATTACAGCACTTAGTCTTCTTTTCCCCAAAAGTATTCTTAATCCTTCGATAAGCTGTATCTACTTTTCCTAATTTCAGACAATTTTCTATACCTGCACATTTCTCTTTCAACCATTCTTCTTTCGCTTCCTTGCACTTCTTGTTAACCTCATTTCTCAGACGTTTGTATTCTGCTTTCCCCTTTTCATTTCTTACATTCTTGTGTTTCCGCCTTTCATCCATCAATTCTAGTATATCCTGAGTGATCCACGGTTTTCTACCTATTCTTTCTTTCCTACCAATGTGTTCTTCTGCGGATTTTGTTATTTCATTCTTCAAAAGTGCCCATTCGTCTGCAATTGAATTTGTTTAGGGTTTTTCATTAGTCCTTCCTTTATACTCTTCTTGAATCTTTCGTTTACATCCTTCTCTTTCAGTCTGTCTATTGCCCACCTTTTTGGCCTTTGGCTTTTCTTCAGTTTCTTCAACTTTAATCTGCATTTCATTGCAACCAGATTGTGGTCAGAGTTTATGTCAGCACCAGGATATGTTTTACAATCCAAAATCTGGTTTCGAAACCTCTGCTTGACCATAATGAAGTCGATTTGGTAAAGCCCTGTATCTCCTGGTCCCATCCATGTGTATATTCTTCTATTGTGGTTATTGAATAAGGTGTTAGCTATGACCAACTCATGCTCGGTGCAGAATTCTACCAGCCTGCTTCCTCGATCATTCCTTTCACCTAATCCGAAATCTCCTACTAGCTTCCCTTCTCTCCCTTTTCAAACCACAGCATTCCAATCTCCCATTACTATAACATTTTCATCACCCTTGATATACCTCAGAATATCGTCTATTTCTTCGTAGACCTTTTCAACATCCTCATCATCAGCTTGACTGGTAGGCATATAGACTTGTACCACTGTGGTGCAGGTAGGTTTAGTATTGATTTTTGCTACAATAATCCGTTCACTATATTGCTCATAATATTCCACCCGCTGTCCAAGTTTTCTACTCAATATGAGGACAACCCCTGCTTGGCCATTGTTTGATTTAGTGCTAATGACCTTATAGTCTCCTGACCAAAAGTCCTGTTCTTCCTGCCAGCGCATTTCACTAATCCCAACCAAATCCAACCTCAACCTATCCATTTCCCTTTCTAAGTTTTCTATCCTTCCACTTCCTAGCAGACTTCTAACATTCCACGCTCCAATCCGTAGAATGTCAGATTTCCTCATTGTCACTTCTGTGATGTTAACTCCCTCTCGAGTAGTCCCCACCCGGAGATCCGAACGGGGGACTAGTTTACCTCCGGATTGAAATTTTACAAGGGAGGAGGCCATCATCACATGTAATTATGCATAGAGAGGTGCATATCCTCGGGAATAGCATACGGCTGTAGTTTCCCGTTGCTTTCAGCCGTGCAGCAGGACGCAGTGAAGCCATTATTTGGCTTATATTATCAATATCTTAACCGTCTATAAGACTAGTAAAGAATTGATTTATTCTGGAAGGCTGCTACTCCCTTTCAGAATAAGTAAAGAGCAATTCTACTAATAAAAATACTAACCTTCTACCGTACTAACAATTAAATACCAAAATTCTACTAACGAAAAAATACTTAAGTTCCACCAACAACAAATACTACCACTAAAACAGTCTGTCACCAGGCACACTCACATGCACCCTTACACATCACAGTCTACTGAAACAATGAACTAAACTAATAAACAATGCAACTGCTACCAGACACACTCACACACCACAGTCTAATAGAACAATGACATATATCTAATAGACAAACTAACTAACTACCTACTTACAACTAAAACTAACTACATACTTACTGTACTGTTATTTGATTTGACAATATTTACAAAATGCAATTTAGATAGAAAATACTTACAAAATGTAATTTAGATTCAAAATAGTCACAAAATTCAATGCAATAAATATGCAATAAATCATTTTTCTCGTCCCTTGGCGTAATGGTGGGTCATATCAAAAATTCTTTCAGACAAAAGTTTTAGGTAATTATTAGGGGAATATTGTCCATTTTGTACGGTTTTGATATTGTGCCTATTAAGGGAGATATGATTAATGTTTCCCGAAAAACCCACTTTTTCCCACCCCTTTGGTCAATTGTTGGTGCTATAAAAAAACTCTTCAAACATAAATTTTTGGGCTTTATCCGATACATAGTATGAACTTTGAACGGATTCGATATTTCACATATTAAGAGAGTTATAGCAATATTTCACTTTTTCGAAAAAAAAACATTTTCACCCCCTTCGACCGATTTAGCCCAGTAACAAACTCGACCGAGATTTTGCTGGTATACATATTCGGTAAAAAATTCAAAGTGATTGGTGCAAAATTACGGCAGTTATCGTGTCCACAAGAAACTGATATATATATATATATATATATAAACATTTGAACTGACGGTGGTTTTGGGGTCTGGGGGATGTGAAACGCGAAGATATGTCGAAATTTTCCGGAAGTCGAAACATGGTACCCATTGCAATAGGTAGCTTTCTAATGAAATCTACCTAAATGTACTCTCTATATAAAAGAAAGTCTTGATCTCCATCTTTTAATGGAATGACCCTATGGATGATTTGTTTATTGTTGTACATATGGGCAGATGGCCTCGATGTTCCACCCCTTAAAACACCATAATATTTTCTGTTGTATCGGTACGGTAACAGTTGTCACTTGACTATCAGTAACTTCCATTTATGAATTAAACTGGTGTGAAAATCCAGGGAGGGCCACGGCGTGTCCTGCCATTTCGTCCAGGTGCCACTTCGTCCAAATTCCACGAGCAGAGGCCGGTGGTTAACTCTCTACCGGCCCACTAGTGCTATTTCGTCCAAACGCCTATGATTGACAGTTTGACAGGTCTATAATAACTGTTTCATTTCATTGCGTTTCTTGTTAGAAATACGTAATTTTTTGATGTTTGTAATAATGGACGTTACTCGCTCCGCTCGTTTGCCACTAGTCAATTATATTTTACAATCAAATGCTTATAATGGTTAAACAACATAGTGAGAAGATAAACAAATATTTTCACAAATCAGGTGATAATTAAAATATATCTACAGTTGCATTACTAAAACATCTTTCCTTTTCACCCCCAAGCCCGAGTTAACTCGGACATCCGAGTGTTCTCCGCTGTACCAACCACGAGTTAACTCGTATTTCAAATGTCCTGCTCTCTCCCGGCCCTGAGTATAGTCACTATTTCACCCCCAGGTAAGAGTAGGGGGTGGAAATAAGTCGTTCCTAGAAAAAGAGGGTCCCCCCCAAGTCCTACGACACACCATATGTTTAAATTCGATTATTGGTTAGCGAGATACTAAAAAGTCGATGACCTATTAGTTTTGGGTTCTTTAATTATTATTTTTTAAATAACTCATCTATAAATTATCATTTAAAAAGCCTGCCCTCTTACAAAAGCTCTAATTGCGCATGCTTACAAAAAAAAAACATTATTTCACCCCAGGGTAATGGTAGTTAGGTAGATTTCATTAGAAAGCTAACTATTGCAATGGGTCCCATGTTCCGACTTCCGGAAAATTTCGACATATCTTCGCGTTTCACATCCCCCAGACCCCAAAACCACCGTCAGTTCAAAAGTTAATATGTAATTTATGTATGTATGTATATATATATGTATATCACTTTCATGTGGACACGATAACTGCCGTAATTTTGCACCAATCAATTTGAATTTTTTACCGAATATGTATACCTATAAAATCTCGGTCGAGTTCGTTACTGGGCTGAATCGGTCAAAGGGGGTGAAAATGGGGGGGGGCTTCTTTTTCGAAAAAGTGAAATATTGCTATAACCCTCTTAATATGTGAAATATCGAATCCGTTCAACGTCCATACTATGTGTCGGATAAAGCCAAAAAAATTATGTTTGAAGAGTTTTTTTATAACACCAACCATTGACCAAAGGGGTGGGAAAAAGTGGGTTTTTCGGGAAACATTAATCATATCTCTCTTAATAGGCACAATATCAAAACCGTACAAAATGGACAAAAGGAAGGAAGGAAGCTTGTAGTTTAACGTGACCGTTAATCTCGCGATCATAAGCCACGGGACCTCCGTTTTACGTGGAATCCGAACCACAGGACATGGCATTTCACATCGAAAATCTCACATGCATTGGCCGGGAATCGAACCCGGTCCGCCTTGGTGAGAGGCATACAGCTTGACCGCTGCGCCACAACGCCCCACACAAAATGGACAATATTCCCCTAATAATTACCTAAAACTTTTGTCTGAAAGAATTTTTGATATGACCCACCATTACGCCAAGGGATGAGAAAAATGATTTCGGAATTATAAGAAAATGCCAAGAGCTATCAGAGGTTGCCATGGCAACACTACTAAATTGATGAGGGATGTGCCATCAGACGTTGCCATGACAACGCACTTGCACGAGATCAGATTCAGTATTTCCATCTGACTAGGTGGGAAGCGGCTTCGGTGACGTAACTGGTAGCATGCTGAATGTCTATGCCCAAGGTCGCGGTTTCAAAGCCGGCCGAAGTCGTCGGATTTTCTAAGAGCGCTAAAATCCCTCAGTATGCTTTCCTTTGGAGGGGAAGTTCCAACGTTCGTTTCGAGTTGCTGGTTGGGGTGGCATCTAGTAGCCAAGTTCACAGCTAGGTGTCGTTGACGGTAGTACCTGGTAGCAACATTAGGAACTACTGCTTGAAATTGACCGTCTGCAGTCCTTACCTGAATTAAGACTAATACAGCCATTACAATTCACACCGTTTATCAGACAGATTCTACACTCACCAAAAGTACACGGGGTTAGATGACCGCGTTGTCGCAGCCCCTAAACTGAGGAACCAACCAGAGGTAGATTTCATTAGAAAGCTAACTATTGCAATGGGTACCATGTTTCGACTTCCGGAAAATTTCGACATATCTTCGCGTTTCACATCCCCCAGCCCCCAAAACCACCGTCAGTTTCAAAAGTTTATACATAATTTATGTATGTTTATGTATATATATTATGTATATGTATATCAGTTTCTTGTGGACACGATAACTGCCGTAATTTAGCACCAATCACTTTGATTTTTTTACCGAATATGTATACCTATAAAATCTCGGTCGAGTTCGTTACTGGGCTAAATCGGCCGAAGGGGGTGAAAATGGGGGGCTTTTTTTTTCGAAAAAGTGAAATATTGCTATAACTCTCTTAATATGTGAAATATCGAATCCGTTCAACGTTCATACTATGTGTCGGATAAAGCCCAAAAATTTATGTTTGAAGAGTTTTTATATAGCACCAACCATTGACCAAAAGGGTGGGAAAAAGTGGGTTTTTCGGGAACCATTAATCATATCTCTCTTAATAGGCTCAATATCAAAACCGTGCAAAATGGACAATATTCCCCTAATAATTGCCTAAAACTTTTGTCTGAAAGAATTTTTGATATGACCCACCATTATGCCAAGGGATGAGAAAAATGATTTCGGAATTATAAGAAAATGCCAAGAACTATCAGTGGATGCCATGGCAACACTACTAAATTGATGAGGGATGAGCCATCGGACGTTAGCTTGCCACGGTGGGTGAGTGGTTATAGTGTCGGACTACCAACCCCAAGATTGCAGGTTCGCCCCTGGCCATGGTAAGTGATTTTTGAAGGCGACAAAAATCACGATACTCATGTCATATGTTGTTGGCATGTTAAAGAACCCATTTGAATTCAGTAGGCCGTGTTCAATGGCAGAATTAATCTCGGGATTTTCCGCCAACACAAAGTTCCTCCATTCTCTACTTGAAAGCGCTGTAGTGTCAGGGAGTTTAGATATCTAACCTCCTTGACTTTCATAGCGTTCAAAGGAACGACGAAATTCGACATGCAAGCTACCCTCTGGGTGTCAATTAACAAAGCTTGCACCAGGCACCCGAGGCCATACGATATTATTATTATTATATCAGACGTTGCCAAGATAACGCACTTGCACGAGATCAGATTCAGATTTCCATCTGACTAAGTGTGAAGCGGCTTCGGTGACGTAACTGGTAGCATGCTGAATGTCTATGCCCAAGGTCGCGAATTCAAAGCCGGCCGAAGTCGTCGGATTTTCTAAGAGCGCTAAAAATCCCTCAGTACGCTTTCCTTTTGGAGGGGAAGTTCCAACGTTCGTTGCGAGTTGCTGGTTGCGGTGGCATATAGTAGCCAAGTTCACAGCTAGGTGTCGTTGACGGTAGTACCTGGTAGCAACATTAGGAACTACTGCTTGAAATTGACCGTCTGCAGTCCTTACCTGAATTACAGACTAATACAGCCATCCCTAAGTACACGGGGTTACATGACCGCGTTGTCGCAGCCCCTAAACTGAGGAACGAACCAAAATCTCTGCGGGAGATAGAATTTTGCGTGAAGAAGTAACAGACCGTTACATAGTTACACATCAGTGTCGAAACCTTGCATAAGGACAGTGTGACCACAAGTATAAAAATGGACCCCAAATGACAAGAAGGTTACCGTTCCCATAAGACAATAAAATGTTTAAAATAAGCATAAAATGACGAAAAACAAAGTTAATTAAGCTCCAATTATAAAATACCTTCTCGCAATAAATGAGGTCTGATCCTTCTACGAAAACGTGCATATTCTGCCTATTTTCGCCTATCCCCAAGTTTGTCCGGTGAAATCTACCTCCGCCTTCCGGCGTGCCGAGAGGACTTTTTTTTATTTTAGGGTGGAGATAGGTCATCCATAGGAAAGGGGGTGTCACCCCGAGTCCTACGACATGTCACATGTCAAAATCCGACCATGGGTTCAGGAAATATCAACGTAAGTGTAGTTAGGCCCCCCAATTATCACCACATCATCGTAATCCTCAGGGAATCACCACTTGCTTTACTGCCTAGAAACCCCAACCTATAACCCGGGATGGGGCATGCATAAGCAGGAAAGATACTTGGGAGTGAAAAGGTTAAATATCTTATCATATATCAAGCAGGAATATTTGTTTATTCATTGAAATCACGTGAGGACTTTGAAGGGCTTTGGGGAGGGAGCGCTAAGGGAATTTAGGGAAATCATGTGCTTACGAAACATCTAGGGAATGTTCCCTTTAATTTGACACCTCAATCGTAAAAATCGGACTTGTAATAAAAAAAGTAGTTCACTGGACAAAAAGTTCCTAACGGAATTAAAATAATACTAGAAGACCTGTGCCGCTCCACAGCATTCTCTTCAACAATCCTACAGCACTTCTGTCCATATGACATTTGCATGTCTTCATGCTAGTGACCTGAACATACATTTACGGTTCCATCGCTTTTAGGTAAATGATGAAGTAGACAAAGGCTGAGGCCAAGCTTGCGACTTTGTAGCGCGTCAGAGTCGCTCGGTTTGGGTTTTTCTCACTGGCGGCATTTCTCACTGGCCAAGCTAGAGCGACTGTCGCCGACTTCCATGGCCTCCAATTTTAAACGTCACTGCAGGACGAGGGTCATAGTGGGGTATTCGAGGAGGCCATGGTCGAAGGCAAGGTATTACTTGCTTCGCAACTATCCTTTTATGTACTGGGGACGGCTACGTCATAACGTGAGGGGGCCATGCCAGAAACATACGTTTTTTTCTTTGACGTTAACACACTGTAAAAAAAACTCTCTTATCGCCGGCTTAGGACCAGAATAGCGTATCTACAAAATCACTACTTTTCAGGAAGCAAGAAAAACTAACAAAATTGATGTAAATTAGCATGTAACTGGTTATATATTTTGATTTGGGTGTCGCTGATTTTTTTATATTACCAACATATTTCCAAAGATCATTGTGCACTTATTTCTTACAAGCAGAGTTATAGAATCATGGTATAAATTTTGTTAAGGTCATTAAGAGAGATGCGCTATTTTGGCTCTAATGATTTTCTATTGAAATTATTTTACATATGCGTTTGTAGGTAACTTGAGTGTAGGAGTGAATTTTTTATGAATCATTTAATGACCAAAAAGCATTATTTGATTCTATTTCTTAACATGTAAGCGGTGGCGTGAAATGAAAGAAATAAAAACATCTGTCCTTTATTTAAATCTTGTTCGGAGTTGTTGGTTATGTTGCCTTCTTATCTGTGTGCTCATGCTGACACTTCACACCCTCGTTGATGAAAGTTTAGTGGCCCTAGCTAGCTTGAAGTTTTCAAGTGGACTGGCATACGTCACGTCACCAGTTACGTTTAGGTTCCAAAGTGTGTTGTCCGTTATCATTCATAATATTATATTTGTTTAGACATGTTATTTTCTAGTTCTTTGGATTATAGTGAATCAGTAAAAAGTGATCTGCAGTGTATTTGTTTAATTTTAAATGGCGACAACCAGCACCATAAAATTTATCAGAATGTCTGCATACTGTGAGTAAATAATTACAAAATAGTTACTCCTTGTATTATTAGATCCTGAACATATTAATATTACGAGATATTATTGCATGCTGAAACAGATAGGCTAACATAGTGCCAGTAATCGTATGAAGTGTCAAATATTCGTTATTGTGATATATTTGGCAGGAGTCTTGTAGACTTCACGTCACAAGTTATGTTCCGAATTCCATACGTCACCAGTTAAAGGTTAAAGGTATAAGTGTTATTAGGTATCAAGTTAACAATGAATCATGAAATGAACTACAATGCTGAGAGGACAGTATTGGTTTAGTTTTAGTATTTTCCAAGCGTTATCATTAAAACACAGAAAAAAGATAAATCCTGAAGTAGGAAATATATCAACATCTCCTTTTGCCCCCTCAATTTGAGGATATACTGCTCGGTCCAAACTCTGTGAACTTGCGGGGTGAGGTGAAGTGGCAGGCGGGAAGAGAAGGGCCTGTCACCAGACCGCTGTGTCATCTGGAATTCCTGTCTATTGCAATACCGCTAATATAGGGCTGTTGCTCAAACCACTGTGGTGATGCAAATGAGTGAGTCAGTCTCCGACCAACGAATTTGATTCTGTTACTACGCACGGACCGGGAAACCTCATCACTCGTCACCATCTCATAATCCGCGATCCACATTCCTCACAAGTTCACGGAGATTGGACCCGAACAGTACACAATCAACCTACAACCGCGAGAGTCCCGGTTCATAACACGTATGATTTATAACAGGAATATAAAAATGTACACACAGTACATCAACAATACAGTTCAGTCCGCAGTTTGACGCGTCGGATATCATTGTAGACTAATTTATTGATCAGAATGACTCGTACTGTCACTTAGGACACCATGCTTGGATGATCTGCAGAATGGATGGTACTGTGCTCTGATTATTCCACATTTGCATAATTCAATAAGATCGTTGTACTTCTCTGTTGAAATGGGAATTGGTCCTTAATACGAAGGCTCCAGTTGTAGGTCATTTAATGGGTTATGATGCCCTGTCCTGATTACTTTTATTTTTATGAACTGCTCATCATATAAGCCTTATTTTAAATTAAATATATGCTCTGGGTCAATCTTTCTAAATTGCAGCCAATTAACCTCCTCTCCATTGGTCAATCTTTCTGTTTTTCACCATTACTTTCCTCAGCTGGGTGAAGTCAATAAATGTTTCTTATTTCTATGACTTCAAAGGGGTTATTTTTCCGAACCAATGTGACTAAAGTATAAAATCCCGATGGATCAAATATATCGACATCACTTTTTTCCCTCTCAATCTGTGCATGTACGCTATCAACCTCCATCTGCGAGTGTTCCGATTCAAAAAAAACTTATGGTAATAACAGAAATGTCAAAACATTGCACACAGTGTATCAACAAAGCAACAATAATCACATTTCTGTTCTGATCGCCGCATGTGTCGGACATCAGTATCATTTATTTTACATTTAGTTACTCAGTATATTCTATGCATCCATAATCATCTGAGCTCGGCCTAAATAACTCACCAACAACTGAAATAAATGTCATCTACTACAGCACTACTCGAGTCCAAGCACTGTGAACCTGTGAGGAATATGGATAGCGGACGATAATGAGAGATGTAGGAGGTTCCCGGTCTGTGCGTAGCAATAGAACCAAATACATTGGTCGATCACTCATTCATTTGCAACACCACACTAGTATAGGCAACTGCCCTATATTAGCAGTATTGGAATAGACGGGAATTCTAGATAACATGGCGGGCTGTTGACAGGTCCGTCTCTTCCTGCCTCCCACGTCACCTCACTCCACAAGTTCATAGAGCTTGGAGATACAATTTATTAGTAAGGAAAAGGGGGTAAGCATAACAAAACTTCAGATCGCGCCAATAATTCAGTTCGAACCAAAGTAGCGTATGTACACTTCCGCTGATACTGTTCTAACATTTTTCTCGTCATCCATATATGCAAAGTGACGTATCTTAACTTGCGATTTTTAGGTATTAACGATATATTGCGGAAGGTAGTTACGCTATAGGCTTATTTCAAAAAGTATTAAGATTACGCTTACGCTGTTTTGGCAGTAAGTATGCATCACTCTAACTAAGAAAAGCCATGCAAAAAGCCAATTTGGCTATTTTTGTAGATACGCTATCCTGGTCCTAAGCCGGCGCAATGTTCTATTATGTTGCTTGAAATGGCCTTCTTTACAAGTTGCTGGTGT
The DNA here is from genome assembly GCA_946902985.2 of Meconema thalassinum. Classification (NCBI taxonomy): domain Eukaryota; kingdom Metazoa; phylum Arthropoda; class Insecta; order Orthoptera; family Tettigoniidae; genus Meconema; species Meconema thalassinum. The sequence goes on from OX336395.1 coordinate 184,806,020, forward strand.
GCATAAATGAGCTAAAGAGCATGTGCTATGATTTGCTACCTCCTTTTCTGCTCTTAATAAAATTAAACAGCAATACCCCCCTACCCCCAAGAATTAACTGAACACGTTAAACAGAGAGTCTTTGCTTTATTTGAGAAAATATAACGCGAGATCTTGTTGATTTGTATGGTGTCTGTGGTTCAAAATCATCAATACCTTTTTATAAATAATAAATAATATTATTTGCTACTCCTGTGGGGGTTTAGGCACGGTCACCAAGAGCCCGCTGATGAGCCTATCTTGGTGATCCTTGGCGGAGCCCCCTACAAGACACGGCATAGACCTAGAAAAATTGCTGAGTTTTAATATTATTATTGTTCCTACCATTGACACAATTTCCTAATAGTGACACAGACTTAAGATAAAACAAATATTTAGAATGTTGTAATGTATATACTGTGGCCTAAGTACAAACGTCGTTTTGTCCAATGGTTAAAACTTCAAATAATTATCTAAAATCGTTTGACCTCAGTAATATTTGTAAGCCAGAACAAGGCCTACTGGTTAAACTCGGTACTTAATTTCCGAGTTATTTAACCAGTAAATAATAATAATAATTATCAAATATTCTCTGGAAGAGAAGAATTTGCTTTTATGACGACTTGGTCCAAATGAACCCGGAAAGATTGACATAATATATATTCGTCCATGTTGACAAAATTCCCGAAATGCAAACTAGTTGCTTCATCGAAGTGAAAAAGGATTGAACAGAAATGAACATTACAAAACAAGACATTCTAGACAGGCTTTCATTTAGAAAAGAGATTAGAAAATTCGAGGATTTTAGAAGAAACAATATAGTGCTCAACTGTTTAGGCAGATTAAAGAAGGTAAGAACACAGAAAAGGGATGAAGAATTAGAGTGGAAATAAACTAAAATCAAGAAAGGAGATAAAAACATGAGAATTTTATTTCATGTGGCCCATAGATGACCGAAATCGAAGAAAGAAGAAGAGGAAGAAGAAATATATTTACAGTGCGAAGTTTTAAGCCCTATACGGTATATGAGTTTTGTAATTTTATGTAGATACCGGTACTGGTTAACATTTTCAGAATTGTTGTTGTTGTTGTCTACCGTGTATTTTCAGTGTATGTGGCATCTGTCTAATGCTAATAATGTGCGTACTTACAATTGGGGACGGAAACGAGGTGGTTGTGGCCAAGGTGGCCAAATACACTAGGAATAATTATTTTAAAGAATAATCTCTAGCAATGTAAAATTTTTATGTTGTTTTATCATGATCAAACTAAGAGATTTTGAAGTTCATTTTACCCAAATTGTATGTTAATTGTTTATAAAATAATATTTGTTGCTATTTACACTGGGGTACTTAAAGTCTTCTATCTCTCTCATTTTTAACCAAAATCCACGAACCTTGAACAAAAACAATCTAACTTACATGGGGAATGTTGCCTACCACTTTTGTTTGAATTAATCACAAGTAAGGGTTTTAAAATTATATTACAATTTAAGTTTCTTGAAATTTTGTTAACAAAATTGTTTAAACAGTTGTTAAAATTACATTTTTATGAATATCATTTTATAAGTGCTAGGGAACATAGATACATGTATTAGCTTTAATTTGAAATCAAAATCAATCAGATATCCTTTCTGGAACAAAAGTTAAAGCACTTTAAATGACTTCAAATGTCTGAAAACGAATTAATGAGTAAATCGCATTTAAAGTTTACTTAGTATGTCTTCACTCACATTCTGTTTTGATCACATCAGAAACCTCCTGAGACATACACAGGTCCTTCCTTGGAAGCTGTATGGTCTTCCTTCATCTTTTTCCGGCCTCTGAGGTACCTCCTTCTTGTCTTCCCTTCTGGAGTAGACTTTCCGGCACATGTTGGAATACGATGTGACGTTCTCTAACTCTTAGTTATTCCTTTCCTTTTTTTCTGTTATGATTTTTCAGGCAAGGGGAAGATGAACTGTAAACAAGAGAAAGAAGGCTGTGAATGTTTTTGATCTGTTATAATATTGTATCATTTACCTTGTCTGTGATGAATAAAGCCAGTTTTGACGAATGTTAGTAAGTCGGGTAGATTTCATGTTCGATTCAATATTAGTGGCGACCGTGACAGGATATTTTTGACGTGAACATACCCGTAAGTATGATTAAATATGGATAACCTCGTAAAAGCGAGAAAGCCGATACGGGCCATGTTCACGAAGACATACGATGCACTGATGGCTGAAGCAGATTCTGACAAGGTAAGATTGCTATTTACGAAATTAGAACGCCTTGGCACGGAAATGAAAGACGCGGATGAAAAAATATTGGAATTCCTTCTCGATAACAACGACGAGTCGGAATAGGCAACTGAATACGAGAAGGTACAAGAATACCGCGATAAACTTGACGAGGCCTGTTATAAGACTGATTATGTGAATGCTGCTCTCCTTGCGACTGAAGAAAATGGATCTATGGCCGTTATGAGTGATAGTGTTGGCAAGAAGAAATTGAAGTTACCGAAAATCGAACTACGGAAATTTTCTGGAGAGGTTAACGACTGGTTAGGTTTTTGGAGTCAGTTTCAAAGCATTCATAATGATCCAGATATAGAACGAGAAGATAAATTCCAGTATTTACTCCAGGCCACCACGGAGGGCAGTAGAGCTAGGGATGTAGTGAACAGTTTCCCTCCAACTGCGGACAATTATGAGAAAGCAGTGCAGTGTCTTGAAAGTAGATTTGGTAGGGAAGAATTACTTGTTGAATTCTATGTGTGCGAACTACTAGGATTGGTGATTCAGAATGTCACTTCATCGCAGAGACTTGCTCCATTGCAGTTATATGACAGCTTAGAATCTCACCTCCGGTCTCTTGAGTCGTTAGGGATGACTAGTGACAGGTATGCCGCTTTTTTGTTCCCGTAAGTAGAGTCATCTCTTCCAGAAGAACTACTGAGAGTCTGGCTGAGAACTTCTGCCCAACGTCCCTTAAGCGATTCAGTAGAAAACGTGTACTGTGAGAAACTTGAACAGTTGTCTCTATTCTTGAAGAATGAAGTAGAGGGAGAACAGAGAATCACTCTCGCTCAAGGGGGATTCCAGGCTTCACAACGGACGGTGAACAAACCAAGGAAGAGACTGGAAGATGCAACGAACATTCCAACAGCCACTAGCTTACTGTCCGGGGATTCAAGAAGTCTAAGCCTTAATTGCGTGTTCTGCAGCAAACCTCATGAAGCAAGGAATGCTTTAAAGCACAAAAGATGACCTTAACTGAAAGGAAGAATGTTCTGATGAAAGCGGGATGTTGCTTTCAATGCCTGAAACGAGGTCACATGGCAAAATCCTGTAAATGTAGTGTCATGTGTCATGTCTGTGGGAAAAAGCATATCGTGCTAATGTGCCCTGAGCTCCAGCAGAAGACTCGTGAAGAGAAACAAAAGGAAGAGACAGATTAGGCAGACCCCAGCACCACATTGAGTAACCAGACATGCAGCAAAGACGTACTTCTACAAACCCTGTTGGTTAGAATTACAGGAAATGAAGAGGAGCGCATCGTGAGAGCCCTAATCGACACTGGATCGCAACGATCATACTTGCTGAAGAAGACCGCAGATGGTTTAGGACTGAAACCCTCAGGTTATGAGAAAATGGTAGGCTACATGCTATATTTGGAGGGACTGAGACAACACAGAAAGTGCACTCCAGTTATCAACTAAGACTAGCAAGTGTAGATGGGAAATACACGTGTGAGGTACCAGTTCTAGATCAAGCCATCATTTGTGGTACAATCCCTCGAGTTCAGAAGGGGCCTTGGATGAAAGAACTTAGAGAAAATAAAATATTCATCTCTGACTGTGGTGATAATAGGCCAGAGATCGAACTGCTACTAGGTGCCGACACCTGTGGACCTCTGCTAACAGGAAGAGTGCGAAACCTGACCTGTGGACCTGTGGCTGTCGAAACTAGGCTTGGTTGGGTCATTATGGGGAGACTATCAACGGATAGGTTTTCGAACTCTTCTAGTGCACTCGCGATCTCTTTGTTGACCTTGAACTCTTCAGTGACTGATCTTTGGAAGTTGGACACACTAGGAATAAGGGATCCAGCTGAGAAACAATCTAAAGAAGAATTAGAAGCGACCACACTTGAACACTTCAAGGAGATGGTGCATATAAATGAGGAGGGGCGTTATGAAGTTCATATGCCCTGGAATGATAGATTTGAAGACATTTCAGAGAATCGTGATATTGCTGAAAGGAGATGTACATCTACAACGATAAAACTGATTCGTAGTGGCAGATATGTGGACTACAATGATGTATTTAACGAATGTAAGAAGGAAGGCGTGATCGAAGAGGTGCCTTCTCAAGAAATAGATAACAAAGGTCACTACTTACCGCATCGAGGTGTGTTCAAGGAAAACTCCACGACAGCTGTTAGGCCAGTGTTTGACGCCTCATGTAAGGGGAAAGGAAATCTGTCCTTGAATGACTGTCTAAAGAAGGGACCAAATCTGCTTGAACAGATTCCCCCAATTTTGAATAGGTTTCGCACAGGGAAGATTGGTGTAATTGCCGACATAAGGAAGGCTTTTCTCCAGATATCCATTGCTCCCTGTGATAGGGATTATGTGAGGTACCTTTGGTGGGAGGACTTTGAGAGGAGAGAACTCCAAGTTCTCAGACATAAACGGGTAGTATTTGGCCTCAACTGCAGTCCTTTCCTGCTGGACGCCGTACTTGATCTTCATCTAGAGAGGAGTCCACCTGAATTCCATAATACAGCAAGATTACTTCTGAGCTCCTTTTATGTGGACAATTGTGTCACATCACTTGGGTCAGAAGAAGAAATGGATAAATTCATCACTGAATCCACAGAACTGTTGTCGACTGCGAAATTTGACTTCGTGGATGGGAACATACCTCATTGAATGGAGAGAGTGGTTGTCAACAAGTCTCTTCTATTCTCGGTTTGATGTGGGACAAAGACAATGATGTTATCTTTTGTGATATATCTGAGAGTGGATCTGGTGACATCACTCGTAGAAGAATTTTGTCTGCCGCCCAGAGGGTTTTTGACCCTATAGGATTTACTTGTCCTTTTACCTTACTGCCAAAACTTCTCATCCAGAGCAGCTGGAACCTGAAGATGGGCTGGGATGACCCATTACCGGATGATGTGCAGCGGAAGTTCAAGAAGTGGCAATCAGAAGTTCCCCGACTTTCAGAGGTGAAGATACCAAGACATTTCGCTGACGGCGGGTCTGAAAAATTGTGGAATCTTCATATATTTTGTGATGCCAGTCGAAGTGCCTATGCAGCTGCTGTTTATTTAAGGAGCGGAACACCAGGATCTGTTTCGATACAACTTGTGATGGCCAAGGCAAGGGTTACACCCTTGAAGGATATTTCGATGCCAAGACTGGAACTTCTGGCATGTTGCATTGGCAGTCGTCTGACTGCCTGTGTGAGAGAAAGTCTAAATTTGCAAGTTCCTGAATTTTATTGGACTGACTCCTCTACTGCATTACAATGGATAAAGAAGAACGAGCCCTGGGGCGTGTTCTTCAACAATTGAGTCAAGGAAATAAGATCACTGACTAGCGTAGAAGATTGGAGACACGTACCTGGGGAGTGTAACCCAGCTGACCTCCCTTCGCGAGGTTGCTCTGCAGAATCCCTCATAAATTCCAGATGGTGGGAGGGGCCAGCTTGGCTGAGAGCAGAAGAAAAGGACTGGCCTATGTCAGGTGTGGTTGCAGACGAGGAACAAGTTGATCGAGAAAAAAAAGGAAGGTGATGTCAACACTATTCAGTTTAATCAAAGAGGAAGACCCCTGGTCCCAGAGACGCTTTTCGAGGTTTTCACAGATTGTGAGACTTGTGGCTTGGATAGTGCGCTTCTTCAGGAAAGCATCAAAACTTGAAGGTCGCGTGTCTGGTGAGCTTTTTGTTTCGGAAATCGAAGAGGCCGAAAGAAGGTTACTATGCCTGGATCAACTGGGAGTGACGGAAGAGACTGACAAGAAAGGATTGAAATCATTCTGCACAGTTGTTGGTTCATATGGTCTTCTGAGGTTGAAGACAAAGATTGTGCAGCGAGATGATGTTGAGAACTTCAGATATCCCATTCTGCTACCGTCAAATCATAAATTGGTGGAGATCCTAATTAGAGACTATCATCTCAAGTACTCTCATGCTGGTGTCCAAATGTTACTTGGAAAATTGAGGGAGGACTATTGGATTCCAAGAGGGAGGAGGACAGCGAGGAGAGTGGTTAACAAATGTGCCAGATGTCGAAGATTTGAAGCAAAGAGAGTTGAGACTGGTCCTGTACCTCTACCAGGAGATAGAGTGGGGGATGCATCGGTTTTTGAAGTGAGTGGGGTTGACCTAGCGGGACCTTTGCACCTCAGTGATTGTGAAAAGGCCTGGATCCTGTTGTTCACCTGTGCAGTTTATCGTGCTGTTCATTTGGAACTGGTGCAAAGTTTGTCGACAGAAGCCTTCCTCCAAGGAATGAGGAGATTCATCGCCAGGCGGGGCAGACCCCGAATATTGTACAGTGACAATGGGACGAATTTCACTGGGGCTAATAATTCCTTTGCCTCACTGGACTGGGCTGAGATTGAAAGAACGTCTTCCATCAAGAGAATTCTGTGGAAGTTCATTCCACCCACTGCTGCATGGTGGGGTGGATGGTGGGAGAGGATGGTGCAGATGGCCAAGAAGCTGTTGAGGAAAACATTGGGGAAAGCTTGTCTCAAGTATGAGGAGCTTACAACCATTCTTTGAGATGTTGAAGCCGTGATCAACTCCAGACCCTTGACCTACCTCTCGCAGGATCCAGATGACTTGATGACATTGACACCGGCCATGTTCCTGCAAGACATTCGTTCCACCGGAGTTCCTGATCTTGACCACTTGGACGGAACTGACAACAGAAGGCGAGCCAAGTATCTCCACCGCTTTCGTGAAGATTTGCGGAAAAGTTTCCGGGATGAATACCTGAGCCTCCTGGTGCAGTCGCATGTTGACATGAAACCCCATAGAACATTGAAGGTTGGTGTTGGTGGGGTCGGATGACAGGAAGAGGTTGGAGTGGCCAGTGGGAAATGTCACAGAAATGTTCCCTGGCAAGGACAACAATGTCAGGGTGGTTCGTGTTAAGGCAGCGGGGAGAAGTATGACCAGACCAATCCAGCGGATATACCCTCTGGAAATATCGTCGTCGCAGGATGCTTCCTTGGGTGAAGACGAACAAAGTGGTGATGATGATGAGTGTGAAGCCCCCAGTGGTCAACGAGTGATAAGAACAAGAAGGGGACGTGTAGTGAAACTGCCTGCTTGATACAGGTCGTAGCTTGTGCAGATTGTGATGGTGTAAACTTAATAATTGTAAATAAGTTATGTTTTGATTTTGTGTTTGTAATCAAAAGGTGGGAGGTATGTGACGTTCTCTAACTCTTAGTTATTCCTTTCCTTTTTTTCTGTTATGATTTTTCAGGCAAGGAGAAGATGAACTGAAAACAAGAGAAAGAAGGCTGTGAATGTTTTTGATCTGTTATAATATTGTATCATTTACCTTGTCTGTGATGAATAAAGCCAGTTTTGACGAATAGTAGTAAGTCGGGTAGATTTCATGTTCGATTCAACAACGAAGTTGGTCTGAACATTTCACTGAGTCTACCATGTACTTCCCAGGAATTATGTTCATTCTTTTCATTACCTGAAGCTCTATTCGTCTTCCACAATTAAAGTGACATACAGCATCCATTACTGATAGTTTTAATGTGGTGAGACCAACATAGGAGGTTTTCGGATACCGCAGCCAAATGATGCCATTGAACGACTCATTATTATTTTGTGTCTTGCCATGCAGACACTTAGCAAGCATATCAGGAGCAGTGAGCCGTTCATAAATAGGTTTCACTTCCTGCACAATATCAAAAGGGATGCCTTCCTTGACTTTGTAAGCATGTAGTTCTCCCTTAGCCTTTGACCTCTGGTAACTACACCAACTTATCTCTCCTGGTGGACATCTATGGCGGGTAGGAAAATCTTTTCTTGCTGCAAGATGATAAAAAGTGGCCCATATAGCATTTTTCATTTTAGATACACTTTCTGTATTTTCTCTAAGAGCTATACCAAAATAATTTTGCAGTCTTTCAATTTTAATTTTAGTAAGTTTGCCTTTGCCACCAAGTTTTCTATCTGTAACGAGTTTTCTCAAAGCAGTGCCTAAACGTTTCTGGTAATGCCCAATACATTCCATTTTAGTAATAGGTTTACCATTATATGGGTCAGACTCAATAACAGATTTATAACTTTTTGAATCACCATCACCATAGTAGTGAGTATATTGGAGTTGCCTTGTATCCTTGGAACGCATGAAGATTTTAACTGCCCCAACAGGTTCCATATTAGGAGAACTGCCTTTATAATTAAAATCACAATAATTAGCATGGTCTGCTTTCCAGGAGAGATGGTCTGGGTCATTTTTATCGTATTTAGTATGTTTCCTACAACCCAAGCAGTCCTTGGATAAAACTTCTGTATCCAACACTTGACCTGCATCTACTTAGATAGCAGTGAGACACCCGAAAGGGAAGAAAAACCACGCTTCATCCAGGTACTGCGCCCGAATTCCTCTAGAGCACAGTCCCAAATCCGCGCAGATGGTAAAAGGATCGTGGGAATGTCAACACCCGGCTAAGAGCTGAACAACTCCCACCGGACTAATGACTAGGGAACCCTAGGAACACATATACATCTCTAACTATACTACTAACTAGCTGCATACAGTACAGAAAAAAGAAATAAATAAGGTAGAGCATTTACGAGCAACTCTGCTCTCGGGCGTTAAGATAAATTGTCGATCAGCTGTCTGCATCTAGCTAGCGGTATCGTTCTAGTGTAATTAAGCGTTGAATCAAAGAATCAGTTCTAAAAAACTTAGCAAGAATAAAAATATGCTTGCCATTTATTGACAATAAAACAACATAACAAATTATGTTCCCTTCACCACGAATAGAAATAAATATTTATGCCTCACTTAGGCTAGATGCGCTTGATAAGTGTCTTTCTTGCATCCTTACACATATATGAAACGTATCTCTTGCTCTAAGATATTTAAATAAACACATTGTTTAAACCTATGACAGTAATATCTGTCCTGCTTGTTCACTGAAGTTATGCTTTAACGTTCATCATAACAAACACAATCCCTACTTAATACAATCGTTAAAGTCTTCTAAATAAAATCTCAAGCTTTTAAATGAAATAAAAGAAATGGTTAATAATAATAACAATAATAATATATATGGTTTTTTTAGGGGAAGAAATGCATTTACGCACAGAGTGTCGGGCTCCTGAGTAGCAGACTACCGACTAAAACTCCCCCGTTACTTCTGAACACTAGCCTGGAACCGTTTAACACATTACTTCAGGCTAGAGTCATTTTATATTTGACCGTAGGGCACTCTTCCGTAATGAATCATCTTCAGTGGCGATCCAGATCCGTCTTCTTTGTTCGGAGGATATCTTCAACAAAACTTGCTACAAGTTTCCAATGTTCTTCATTTTGTAGCATTACCGCAACAATATTGTCGGGAGATATCTCTTCACCAATGTGATCTTGAAGAGACTGCCTATTTTGAACCCACCGTCCACAAGAGAAGAAGGTGTGATTAACATTATCTACCTCATTAACACAGTAGATACAATCTGGTGAATCCACTTTCCCCTTCTTCTTAAGATAAGAACAAAAGTATCCATGGCCAGTCAAGAACTGAGTGAGATAATAACCAACCTCACCATGTTTTCTCTCTGTCCAAACCTGCACCTGGGGTATCATTCTCCTAGTCCACTGGCTTCGGTGTCCCTGCTCCCATTTGATCTGCCAATTGTGAAAGGTTTGTGCTCTTGCTGTTCGACTTGCATTTTGTAAACCTACTTCCGATTTCCTCCAGTAAATGTACTTGCGTTCTTTCGCTAGAAAAAAATTGGAATTATCCCAGCAATAACAAGAACTGCTTCTTCAGAGACCGTGCGATAAGCAGATGCCACGCGTAAAGCACCCCGCCTCTGCACTTGTGCTAGTGACTTCCTATAAATTTCCTTATCCAGGACATCCGCCCATATTTCCGCTCCATACAGCAGAACTGAATGGATGGCTGTCATCAGTAATCTCCTCTTACTAGATTTTGGCCCACCAACATTGGCCATTAGCCGACCGAGAGACGTTACTCCTCTTGCCGCCTTATCTGCAGTCCGTATAATTTGTTCTCCAAAATTCAGTTTATTGTCGATAATGAGGCTCAGATATTTTGCTCCTGGCCGCGTCTCTACTTGTATGTCTCCTACCTGTATTGGGAGTATTGTCTGAATTCTCTTCTTTGTTAGGACTACAATTTCTGTCTTACTAAGTGCTAGAGACAGACCATGTTCTTCCATCCAACTATTGATTGTACGCATTACCATAATGAGTCGCAACTGTGCCTGCTCGACACTTCTTCCTGCTACAAGAGCAGCAACGTCATCTGCATAACCTACTAGGATAGTTTCATCAGGGACTTCAGATCTCAGCAAGCTATCATATGTGATATTCCATAGATCTGGTCCTAAAATCGAACCCTGTGCTGCTCCGGCTGAGATCCCTACCCTGCGTTGTCCTTCTGCCGTGTTATAAAGCAACGAACGATCTTTCAAGTAGGAATTTATCATCCGTAAGAGATAATTTGGAACATGAAAAGTATTCACCAACGCATTCAGCATGTCACTCCACTTGACAGAGTTGAATGCATTTCTTACGTCAAGAGTAACAAAGAGAACCACACGACGGGAGTGGTGATTGTAATTCTCCGCCCGCTGGACAGCTGCAACAATTTCTTGTATCGCATCCAGGGTCGATCTTCCTGTTCGAAATCCATATTTTCTTGGTGATAAGTCGCCCGCTGCCATGATCGCTTGGCGCAACCTGAGCCTCAGAAGCTTCTCAAAGAGCGTCCCTGTTGTATCAAGCATACACAGAGGGCGGTATGATGATGGCAAATCCGGGTCTCCCTTTCCCTTATTAATGAGCGCCAGACGACAGACCTTCCAGCAGATGCTGAACACTCCTGCTTTTAGACACTCATTGAACATTCGTAATATTAATTGTGGATGTAACTCGATTATTAATTTGAGAATCTCATTTGAGATGCCGTCAGGACCAGGGGATTTTTTGCTTCGCAGAGACAGAGTAGCCCTAATCAACTCATCCTCAATAAAAAGAGGAATAAGAGTTTAGTGCTTTTCAGTCGGTCAACACGAATGTACACAAAAGAGATGGGTTATGCCCTAATCCTGAAATAAATTACATGAGATTAATAAAAGGAAATAAGGAAATAAGAACTATTATGCAAATAGCAAAGGAAAACAACTTCTCGCCAAGCAAAATAAATCAAATTATAGCCAAACATAAAAATAAAGATAAAACGATTCCCAAACCGGACAGTAATGAGAAAAAATTTGCGCGTTTCAACTATGTGAATGCGAATACATATAAAATCACTAACCTATTCAAAAAACAAGGCATAAAGATAGCTTTCACGACGAAAAACACAACCGCTAGGCACCTCCTAAATAGTAATCTAAATAAACGTGACCCGTATTCAAGGTCAGGGGTATATTCTATAACGTGCCAAGACACCGATTCTCAAGCTAATTACATCGGGCAGAGTGGAAGGCGAGTAGACACACGTTATAATGAACATAGGAATGCGATAAGATACGGAACACATTCAGCCGTGTGCGAACATATGTGTGACGCAGGGCACAGCTTTACCAACATAGAGTCGGACCTTAAAATAATCCATCACGAATCGAAAGGCAGAGCTCTTGACATAAAGGAAGCAATCGAGATACACCTAGCCAAACGAAACAATCCCAACAATCTAAATGAACACACGTTCATGGAGAGCTCACCCCTCTTCACGCTACTAAAAAACACACCCTGTCGGAAACAAAACACAATTTAGCGACACAGCCAAGCTAGATTAAAAAGGGTGGAAATTAGGGGTTTTTTAATAGGTAAATGTTATCTGGATCAGGTGTACGATGTACTTTTCTTCTGAAATAAACCAAGGCCCATATTCGCGGCAGTATTAAAGGTGCCGGGACGTCCTCATAAGACCGTCAACGCTTAGTTCGAATGGGTTATGCTCCACGCGTGGCGAGGACTAATCCACGGTCTTTAATAGTTGTAGACCCACCTCATTCAATAACATACATCTTATCTAGGTTGGCAACACCTCACATAAACACATTGCTATCACTCCCCACAGCACGAAGGGACAGGGGGGAGAAGGCAGGGGAAAAACCAGTCGTTAAGATAACCACCGCAGTCGACCGCACAGCGAGTTCCAGTGAGCACGAAAACTGCGAGTAGCTGTAATACGGAAGACAATCAGATAAGTAGTTAGCCAAAAATTGTATAGTTTAACCATAGTTTACAACCATATAATCTCTCTAAAGTACAATCTCCGGATAGCTATCACCATTTAGCATTTCACCTAACATATATACTGCATTTAGCATACACTGACAGTTGCAGTACCAATACTGCAACTAAATAATTGTACATATTGTAAATATTTTCACCTGTATTGCAAACATAGATTTTGTAGCCTAAGTGTGATGGATCTGATGATGATCGCTTGACGATCGAAACTGGTCATCCTAGTGTTTTATTAATCTCATGTAATTTATTTCAGGATTAGGGCATAACCCATCTCTTTTGGGTACATTCGTGTTGACCGACTGAAAAGCACTAAACTCTTGTTTACTAAGGCAACACTGAAAATATGGCTTCAAACACCACAACAAAAAGAGGAATTTCAATATCTACATCGAAATTATGCTCAGGGATTGTTGGATGTGTTGGGAAAAGAGTTTGGACAATAATGGCCATACTGTTTGCATCCATGACGCACGGTGTTCTTTGTGACCCAAGCCTCTTTCTGACAATTTTATAACCCAAACCCCATGGATCAGTGTCAATATCCTCACATAGCTTCCTCCAGCTCTCAGCTTTGCTTTGATTTATGGTTTTCCGAAGTAGCCTCTTTGCATCTCTATGTTCGGCTGATAAGGCATTGGCATCATCCAGATTTCTTGTCCGTTGTGCGGCACGTCGGAGTCTAAGGCGATTCCGCCTCAATTCTGCAATTTCATGTGACCACCAGTATGCAGGGCTCTTCCGATGGCGTGATCTTAAACTTGGCATTGAGGTATCACAAACCAATGTAATAAGGTTCATAGTTGAGGAAACGAGAGTCTCAACATCAGCCTCTCCGTCAGGCTCCATATCCTCAATTAGTTCTACACCACTGGCTAACGCCTCCTTAAATGTATCAATATGGATCTTATTCAAATTCCATCTCCGTTGTTTCTGATTAGATAAGTTCTTCCCACTTATATTACTGCACACATCAAAATTAATATACTGATGATCACTACCAGTGTAGTCTTCTATAACCTTCCATTCCTTGATGTGTGGTACTAACGTCTCAGAAGCCATGGATATATCCGGAATGGTCTCTGTATAACCCGGACGCCGAAAAGTTGACACTGCACCTACATTTAAGATCAAAAGCCCTGTCCTTGATGCCATTTCCAGAATGAACTTACCTCGGGAATTGGTATGTGGCATACCCCATTCCACTGCTCTGGCATTGAAATCCCCAGCTACAATGATTGCTCCAGTTGTATTAAGAATGGCATCTTCCAGAGAGTTGACTTTCTGACGAAATTTTCCCATTGTTTCATTTGGAGTAAGATAGACACTAAAATATGTGACTCCTCTACTCTTTAACCAAACGAATCCGTTCCCGCTCCCATGTTCTTTCATTGGATTTTTTCCAGGGTCTAAGATCCAAATAGCAGAGGTGCCTAATTGATCTCTAAGCCAGAGAGGTGACTCCTTATCTTGGTACTGTTCACTAATTAACAGAAGATCAGTTTGTTTCTCAGCAGCTAGCTGGTACAACAGATGATGGGCTTGTAGAACTCGGATCATTTTCGTTTCAGGTACGTCGCTTTCTCCAGGGCCTCTCGGAACACCTTACATTGGCCCGATCCGGCCACATGACACAAATCCTGCTGCGTAACGCCACTCTCCTCGCATAAGACACACTTCTTTGGGTTGATGCAATCCTTGGCTTTGTGATCATTCTGTCCACAGTAGAAGCAAGACTTGCTTCTGTCAGGGTCATCACAAATTTTGGCTATATGACCATAACTAAGGCATCGGTAACATTGAAGAACTGATATTCTCCGACTCACTCTACAACTGACCCATCCTACTTGAACCAAGCCTTCCCTTAGAAGATCATTTGCAGCTTTTTCCGGCAGAGTTATAACAGCCATTCTCTGTTTCCGACTGTTAGTCTGCGTTACCATAATCCTCAGACCATCCGGGGGTTCTTTAATAATGTCCTTAATGGACTCTAAAACTTCATCTTTGGTCGTGAGAGCATCAAGATCTCTAATCTCAATTGTCACCTTCGGCTCAAGGCTGCGAACTGTCGCATCTTGTCCCAGGATATTCTTCAATGAGTCGCTAAATGCCGCATTATCTCGATTGCTTTTCCCGAGAGTAACAAGAACTTCACCGGCTCTAGTCTGGGTTATAGACCTAACTTCCGTTCCTGTGTCAGCAGGATTTGCCTTCTGCCGAATCTCCCGTAACACATCGGCATACGACTTGCCTTCTGCTGGCTTAATTAGCACAGCTGGCAGTCGAGACTTTGTTGGTTGCTTCTTGAGCATTTGACTTTGTCTCTTGCCTGGGGAATCTTCCCGCTGCAATTCAACCTGCATTTGAGTCCTTTTCTCTCGTGGTTTCTTCCTGTACACAACCTTAGTCCATGACTCTACTTCTTTTCTTTCCTTTTCTTCCATTTCTCTTTCGTCATCTAGAGAGTTTGATGCTTGTGCTCGATCAGTTATTGTGGTTGCGTCAACTTGTTGTTTCTCCTTGTACCTAGCGTTCTTACAGAAGACAATGCTGTCAATGGCCTCCTCCGTCTCCACAATTCCATCCTTCACATCCTTAGACATGTTTTTCTGTTTCGCCGCAGCAAGCTTCATCTTTTGGATGATATTATAGCATTTCTGCAATGCCTCTTCTTACGTTCTTCTCAATTTGTCAAGATGTTGGGATGGGAGAAGTATTGTATCTTCCGCAACTGCCCCATCACTCGATAACTCTCCTGTTATATTCACCTTACACAATCGAGGCCAGACCACATTTTTCCCGTTCGCATCTCTTTCTTGGTTCGTTAGAAGACGATTCATGTTCCGAAACTGGTAAAACGTAGGTCAGGCCAGTGGTGTGGGAAAAAAATGGCGCTGACTCCAAAGTGTCCAGACCCTCCCTCTCCTCCTAACAACAGGACCTAGAAGCTTACTACAACTCCTTGCTCTAGATGGCTGTGGATATTAAAGGCCTAGATTACAGTAGCTGTTTCCAAGGAGTAATAGCCTCACAGCCGTCTAAAATAATTAATGACGAATGCTATCACTGTCTGTTTCCAGAGGTAATATCAAGGTCTATTGTTTTTGAATCTAACCTCAAAATGTCGACGTCAGTCTACTTATCTATTGAAATAGGCTAATAATAGTTTTTTTCACACTCACCAAACGTTGCGTAATAACAGGAATGTATACACAGCTGATTCCAAGTAGTCAAAACAATTATCTAACCCGTTTGCTCCCTAATTGAGCCTAAATACACCAGTACCATGCACAAGACACCATAATAAAAATAATAATAATAATAATAATAATAATAATAATAATAATAAAGTATTTACATTTATTACATTATCGCGACCCGCACGATATCATCACAACTGTCTCTAATTTATTAGAGTTCATTCCACTACTTTCCTCCTGTCTCACCATCATTCTAAGCATTTCACCATCCTTCTTAGTATTTCACACAATAAAAATGGTCAAAATAGGTGTTTATGTGTCAATTCCACGTGAATCATGAATACAAACAGTGAAGTTAATATTTCATCACTAAAGTGTACAACTTCGGTATTTCATAAATTAATAATAAACAAACTTACAATGCACGACTGTTCAGATAAGCTCTCCAACCAAATATCGAGTATGTGTGGCATTGACCCTCACGTCTCACACTCCCATCCTCTCCAAATACAAATAAGACTTATCTTAATCACCACAAATATTACAAAACCTTTCTACATAAACTCACGTTGCATATCATCGCGTCTCTGTTACGCCTTCATAATACAAATGCATTTCATTAACATTTCTTCCCTTAGCTCATTCTCAAAACTTCTACCGTTCCATATCAACTACTTTCATCAAAGTATGATATTTAGTATTCCTACTAGAAATTACAAATGCAATAACGTTCACGAATACACTATACCTCCTCCTACAAAATCCTCTATCGATTATACTTTTCGTGCTATGTTCGAAAAACCTTCCACTTACTTACTTCTCTGCTCCACATACTTCTACGTTACAATTTCTCGCTTAATTCTGAATTTCAAGTCTGCTTATGTCTGTTATAAAAATAACAATAACCTTCCCTCACGTTTCTGTTCACAATAAATGCTAATATCCTTCCTTCCATCTTACAGTATCATTTATGACAAATATACATTCATAACATTTTATATTGCCGTTTCTTATTCAGTTATGCCTTCAATTATCGCATACTGTTCTTCTCCGTACAATAAAAATTCTGGGTTTTACAATGTCTTTACATTTCTTGCATACTGGAGTTCCTTCAATGCCAATATTGAATACTCCTGTCAACAACTTCGTTTTATACATAATATTTCGTTCCTGAAATGAATAAACTCTTTACTTATAGGATTCTCCGTCCTTCCTTTCTCTACTTCAAATTATAACTTACTTGCTTTCGTCAAACACATGACTATACATTATTTATTTATTTATCACAAAGTTATGCTTTATTTCTCATGTTTCAATACATATATATAATTGTTCTTCGATATTACTACAACTTTACGGAATTTTCCGATGTTACAACAAATCTACGGAATATACGTTCGCAATCGCAATGAAATCGTTCTAAGTAAAATTTTAACGCTCTAAAATGACAATGAAAAATACTAACGATGTCCAAAATCATCGATCAAGCCTTCAAAATACGTCTAATTAACGTATGAAAATAACTATTGCTGTTACTAGAAACTTACTAAACTTTCAAGACAAAACAATAACATCGGTTATAAATGCAAATATGTTGGTGAAATTTCTGGAATAACGTGTACAAGATCTACCTACATATGTGTGAAAAATGCACTGGTCTACCTTCTCTTTGAGATCGTTGGTGACAGACCAGATGACGCCTGTGTCCTCGGAATCTCGCCATGTGGTTACTGGAATGCAGCGTACTCCTACAGACTGGCTGAATTTTGTCATCTTTGCTATGACTGGACTGCAATGAAGGTGAACGACCTGGGTCGATGTTACCAAACAGGTTTCCAGCTGGATCCTCGCCGGCCGACCTGCTTCCCCCGTTCATGATGGTGACACGTACTCGCCACAGCTCTGGTTGCCTCGCATCCTCCAGTCCTGAGTTCCTCGCCGTCTCCATCACGAATCCGCTCGTCTTCTTCTTCTTAAATCTAGATGTTCTTTGAAGTCGGTAGGTTGCATAGTTCTTTCCATCATGAAAAATCACCTCCATGTCGTGAGTTTCTCTCGTAGTAGCTTGTAACGTTATATGAGCGAAAACTGCGGTGTTCTGCAGCTCGCTGTTCATACTGCTATGTCATCCTGGTCATTTCTGGATCTCACCGGTTTAGCATAGTTCTACTTTCCCAACATGATGAATTTAAAACATCATTCTCACTACGAAATAATGTGTAGTCATAGTTCTTCCCCTCCGACCTGAAGTTTCATCCATTCTTGTGTAGATCAATGAATTCTTAATAGTTTAGGTCTCACTTCTTCAGACTTTCTTTCTGCGTATTCATTGTTCAATGTTCAATTTGTAACTTTCCAAAATTCTATCTCGTCGTAGATTTCTTCCTTAAATGCAGTGAATAACTTCTTTCTTAATACTGTTGACTTATAATGTTTAATTCTGCGTTTCCATGACTTGTTGCTTCCTCTCGAAGTCTCGGGTTCACAAAGACCTTTTTCTATACTTTCCGAAGAGTGAATATAATAACGTCTTGTCTCCTCGACGGTCCAAATAGAAAGAGCCTCGACTCCTAGAGTCTCCTAGCCTCCTTGCTCAGATTTCCCCCGCAAATCTGGTCAACTAGCCTCCAACCTCTATGAATATTGACAAATTCATACATAACTTATCTCTCAGTCATTTAATTTAAAATCCGTTTTGCCAATTAAATTTATTTTTCACTGCTGGTGAATTCAATATGTAACACTCTTATAAAATATTAACATAAAGATTTTAATATTTATTTCTTCCTCAGTATTCAAACTATTTTCTTATTGGTCCTCGCCTAAAAGTGGCGCGCTTCTGACACGCGTTTGTTCCCCCACTTCTTGATAGTGGCGTGTGTCTGACCTCAAGACAACCTTGCTCTCTCCCCCTGGATCAAAAACTGGTTTCTCGCAGCGAACCTCGCTAAAAGTGTCGACATCCAGGACAATACTTCTTTCATTTACTCTTGGTTAAAATTTACCAGATCATAAAATCTCCATTATTTCTTAAAATAAAAATATTTCTTCAGGCGAAAATTTTTCGAAATGCTTATATAAACATACTCTTCCATCTAGACTGCAAATTTAGTCAAAAATTCCAAATTTAAAATATGCCATTTTCTGAGGTGGTCCTCGGTTCGTACCTCGTCCTGTCTTCTCCTCTCAACTGGACATGATTTCGAGCGCAGTACCATCCACACTTAGACCACATTCATTCTCCCCCAATAAGTTATCTGACCTCATCTGCTGCTTCTTTCATTGTCTCATTGCCAAGTTCAGTAACTACTCTGCATAGTTCCTTAGTATGGTTATGATAAGCATTGGGATTTGGAGGTGGTGGCATATTCATCACTGATGAAAACGTGTTTGCTTCAGCATAACCACATCCAATTTGCCTCACACCATATACCATTCTTCTGTTCACTTCATTAGCTTGGCCTTGTTTAGGAGATGTGTACATGTAATCTGTCATGTGACAGCAAAATTTACAACACAAGGCCAGTTTTGAAGCACTAAAAAATAACATTAGAATTGCAGCACTCAGAACAGGCTACCATAGCCAGTAACATTTGTAGAGAATATAAATGAAATAGTATAAAATTACAGTTTTCATCACTACTAAATTTCTCGCCAAGTTCATCAGTTGATAATTTTCTATATGAAGCACCTAGGTTATGTTGTTCTTGTTCATTTGTATTTTATCCCGTAGCACTCAAATTATCAGTGTTATTATTTACATTAGAGGGATACTGATTACCACGGAATTGCCTTTTCCTTTTACCACTATTTCTTGAACTGGAACCCATTATATCAATGAATACACACTAACACACAAGAAGTTTGGAATGTTTTTTGTTTCACATAACACAGACAGGTGTTGCATTCTGGTTGAATGCACATGCACTAACATGAAACAAATGAGGAACGATATGCTACTTGATGGAAACCAGTGGGATAGAGAAAGAGAAAGTCAATTTAGGCTCTAAAGGAATTTTATAGATCTGCTGATACGCCAGACATGACAGCTGCCAGTCAGAACAGTTGCGCCCTCTTACATTAAATAATTTATTTTGACATGAAGCATACATTTTCTAAAACAAGAAGAAATTTTCTACAAAATGGAATTTAAAAAAAAGTGAAATTTCAGAAAAATAGTGTATATGGCAACATTTGTTTGGAGTAGAGTTCTATGAATGCGGAGTGTGCCCCGTTTCAACCCTTGAAATTCTTGGTAGATCAGCAATTCAATCATTTGACGTAGCTTCAATACATACCCCTAGACAACTGAAGGTCCAGTACCAGTACCAATACCAGTACTATTTTTCATTATGAAACAGTTTCTCCCACCAATCAGAGCTCAAGAAACAGTTTTGTGACCAATTAGGTAAGGATAGCATCGCACCTGCGCTGAGGTCCACGGCTTCCTAATTTAAATTTCACTGCGTGACTAGTGCCATAGTGGAGTAATCGAGGATGCCATGTTCAAATACAAGGTATTCTCTGCGTCCCATGCGCTCTGTTCAGTACAGAAAACTGGCGAAATCTCGACAGATATTTATGAATATTCATGTTCGAACATAAAATAGTTATAATTATCGTCGAACATAAACAGTCGTATGCAACTCGCCTATAATGGTAATTAGGACACTCGTATGGAAATTATAAAACTCGCTTCGCTCGTTTTATAAATATACCCGTGTTTTAATTATTGCCATTATAGGCTCGTGGCCATGAAGAAGATGATACATTTACAGTGGCGGATCCAGGCCTTGCGGGGCCCTGGGCGATATGATAAGGTGGGGCCCACAACAATAGGAAATTTAAAAAATCAAATCAAATGGAAAGTAGTTTTGTAATAATAATAAAATAAAGAATAGTTACAATATTTTGAATACACCAGAGTGCACTTTTTTTTATAATCTGAAAGAAACCTGTAAGTCCCCTTGAAGAAGATTATGTAAACTATGAAATATTAAAATACTTCGCCCGGTGGATTTATTTGTTTTATGGATGAGAACAAATACTACTACAGAACTGGCACATGATACTTAAACTAACAGAAAAAATATATATAATATAACTTTTTGTGGTGGTAGTAGTGCAAGTGGTAAGTAGTACAGTATAATGGACGTGACATCCATGTCTTTTTCCCGCAATGATAATAATGAACATGGAAACGGCTATTTACTAACTACAGAACAGGCACATGTAATTTAAAAACGAATTTAAAAATATGATTAGAAAGAGGAGTAGGTGAAATAAGACACTGCCTAGGGCCTATGTCTCATTGGCTGTTAGAAATGTAGAGACCAATAGTGTCGTCATTTGTTGCATAGCGCCATAGAAAAATAATCAGAGCACTTTGGAAAACTTCGGCTGTACCGAGCTCCTGAGTTAGCAATAGTGTTATATATAGCCACCTAGCGCTCAAGGATGATCGGAATAAATGAAAGTAAATTTGAAAGCACCAACGCTTACTTCATTTGATAACCTCAATGTACTGCACCAACACCATTGCACTTATACAGAGGCATAATATTTTTATTATGATAACTGTTTTAAGGGGCCTAAGAAATCTTTTTGCACTAATTTCTCCCCATGACTGCAAATTATAAGCAGCGCAAGATGTAACTATTTTTGCAATTCTGTACCAGAACCCGGCGTGATGCTGGCCGCATTGCCAGCTAACAATAGACTTATTAAAATATTCTTACAGTTACTACGGACATGAATGGTTCTAGGGCCTTAAAACGTGGGTTTCAAGTTCCTCTTGTCTGTTGTTCTAAATGTAGGGAATGGAGAAAATATCAGCAGGGTTTCAAAGGGTATGTAAAATTTGGTGCAATTAGGTGAAACGGTGCAGATTTGAACTAAAGGGCCTAAATGCAGGGAATGAAGTGGCCTGTCCGATATTTAAAGTGGGCAGTGTTACCCACTTGGTTCCAAATATATATAATTTGATTCAGATCGGTGAAACGGTGTAGATTTGTGCCAAAGGGCCTAAATGCAGGGAATGGAGTGGTCTGTCCGAAAATTAAAGTGGACGGTGTTACTCGTCGGGTTCCAGAGGATAAGTACGTAAAATTTGGTTCAGATCAGTGAAACGGTGTAGATTTGTGCCAAAGGACCGAAATGCAGGGAAATTTAAAGTGGACAGTGTTACCTGCAGGGTTCCAAAGGGTAAGTATACAAATTTTGGTTCTGATTGGTGAAACTATGTACATTTGTGCCAAAGGGCATAAATGCAGGGAAAGGAGGGGTCTGTCCGAAATATAATGTGAACAGTGTTACCCGCAGGGTTCCAAAGGGTAAGTATACAAATTTTGGTTCAGATCGGTGAAACGGTGTAGATTTTTGCCAAAGGGCCTTAATGCAGGGAATGGAGTGGTTTGTCCAAAATTTCAAGTGGACAGTGTTACCCCCAGTGTTCCAAAGGGTAAGTATACGAATGTTGGTTCAGATCGGGGAAACGGTGTAGATTTGTGCCAAAGGGCCTAAATGCAGGGAATGGAGTGGTCTGTCCGAAAATTAAAGTGGACGATGTTACTCGTCGGGTTCCAGAGGATAAGAACGTAAAATTTGGTTCAGACCAGTGAAACGGTGTAGATTTGTGCCAAAGGACCGAAATGCAGGGAAATTTAAAGTGGACAGTGTTACCTGCAGGGTTCCAAAGGGTAAGTATACAAATTTTGGTTCTGATTGGTGAAACTATGTAGATTTGTGCCAAAGGGCCTAAATGCAGGGAAAGGAGGGGTCTGTCCGAAATATAATGTGAACAGTGTTACCCGCAGGGTTCCAAAGGGTAAGTATACAAATTTCGGTTCAGATCGGTGAAACGGTGTGGATTTGTGCCAAAGGGCCTAAATACAGGGAATAGAGTGGTCTGTCCGAAATTTAAAGTGGACAGTGTTACTCGTAGGGTTCCAAAGGGTAAGTATACACATAATGGTTCAGATCGGTGAAACGGTGTAGATTTGTGCCAAAGGGCCTAAATGCAGGGAATGGAGTGGTCTGTCCAAAATGATAAGTGGACAGTGATACTCGCAGGATTCCAAAGGGCAAGTATACACATTTTGGTTCAGATCGGTGAAACGGTGTAGATTTGTTCCAAAGGGCCTAAATGCAGGGAAAGGAGTGGTCTGTCTGAAATTTAAAGTGGACAGTGTTACCCGTAGTGTTCCAAAAGATAACTAGACACATTTTGGTTCAGATCGGTGAAACGGTGTAGATTTGTGCCAAAGGGCCTTAATGCAGGGAATGGAGTGGTTTGTCCAAAATTTCAAGTGGACAGTGTTACCCGCAGTGTTCCAAAGGGTAAGTATACGAATGTTGGTTCAGATCGGTGAAACGGTGTAGATTTGTGCCAAAGGGCCTAAATGCAGGGAATGGAGTGGTCTGTCCGAAATATAATGTGAACATTGTTACCCACAGGGTTCCAAAGGGTAAGTATACAAATTTTGGTTCAGATCGGTGAAACGGTGTGGATTTGTGCCAAAGGGCCTAAATACAGGGAATAGAGTGGTCTGTCCGAAATTTAAAGTGGACAGTGTTACCCGTAGGGTTCCAAAGGGTAAGTATACACATAATGGTTCAGATCGGTGAAACGGTGTAGATTTGTGCCAAAGGGCCTAAATGCAGGAAATGGAGTGGTCTGTCCAAAATAATAAGTGGACAGTGATACTCGCAGGATTCCAAAGGGCAAGTATACACACTTTGGTTCAGATCGGTGAAACGGTGTAGATTTGTTCCAAAGGGCCTAAATGCAGGAAAAGGAGTGGTCTGTCTGAAATTTAAAGTGGACAGTCTTACCCGTAGGGTTCCAAAGGATAACTATACACATTTTGCTTCAGATCGGTGAAACGGTGTAGATTTGTGCCAAAGGGCCTAAATGCAGGGAATGGAGTGGTTTGTCCAAAATTTCAAGTGGACAGTGTTACCCACAGTGGTCCAAAGGGTAAGTATACGAATGTTGGTTCAGATCGGTGAAACGGTGTAGATTTGTGCCAAAGGGCCTAATGCAGGGATTGGAGTGGTCTGTCCGAAAATTAAAGTGGACGGTGTTACTCGTCGGGTTCCAGAGGATAAGTACGTAAAATTTGGTTCAGATCAGTGAAACGGTGTAGATTTGTGCCAAAGGACCGAAATGCAGGGAAATTTAAAGTGGACAGTGTTACCTGCAGGGTTCCAAAGGGTAAGTATACAAATTTTGGTTCTGATTGGTGAAACTATGTAGATTTGTGCCAAAGGGCCTAAATGCAGGGAAAGGAGGGGTCTGTCCGAAATATAATGTGAACAGTGTTACCCGCAGTGTTCCAAAGGGTAAGTATACAAATTTTGGTTCAGATCGGTGAAACGGTGTGGATTTGTGCCAAAGGGCCTAAATACAGGGAATAGAGTGGTCTGTCCGAAATTTAAAGTGGACAGTGTTACCCGTAGGGTTCCAAAGGGTAAGTATACACATAATGGTTCAGATCGGTGAAACGGTGTAGATTTGTGCCAAAGGGCCTAAATGCGGGGAATGGAGTGGTCTGTCCAAAATTATAAGTGGACAGAGATACTCGCAGGATTCCAAAGGGCAAGTATACACATTTTGGTTCAGATCGGTGAAACGGTGTAGATTTGTTCCAAGGGGCCTAAATGCAGGGAAAGGAGTGGTCTGTCTGAAATTTAAAGTGGACAGTGTTACACGCAGGGTTCCAATGGATAACTATACACATTTTGGTTCAGATCGGTGAAACGGTGTAGATTTGTGCCAAAGGGCCTTAATGCAGGGAATGGAGTGGTTTGTCCAAAATTTCAAGTGGACAGTGTTACCCGCAGTGTTCCAAAGGGTAAGTATACGAATGTTGGTTCAGATCGGTGAAACGGTGTAGATTTATGCGAAAGGGCCTAAATAAAGGGTACGGAGTGGTCTGTCCGAAATTTAAAGTTGACAGGGTTACCCACAGGGTTCCAAAGGGTAAGTATACAAATTTTTGTTCCGATCGGTGGAACGGTGTAGATTTGTTTACATAACTGACAGGCAAACTTTGTGCTTTATATATATAGATTACTTTGCGACTTTTTTTTTCCGGCTGAAGTCTTCTATTATTTCACTGACATCTAAACTTGCTAAACCGTCACGGTAGGTCATAGCTGCACTGAAAAAGGAATATGAATTACAAATTAGTTTGAAAAGTATAATTAATTAATCAATTAAATTTAAAGCAACCCATGGCGCGGGGCCCCCTGGACCGCGGGGCCCAGGGCGGTCGCCCTCCTCGCCCTCCCCTAGATCCGCCCCTGTCATTTATGTTAGCTATAGTCATTACGGACCACCTCGTGGCTCGGTGGCTAGCACTGTTGGCTGTCACCCCCGAGGTACCGGGTTCGATCCCCGGCTCAGCCAAGAATTTAAAAGTCTTGGTATGGTCTGGTACGGGGTCTCCCAGCCTCGTTATGCAAAATAGGAACCTGCCGGATGCTATGGCAGGAGGAGGAGTGGAAAGGAACTGGCCACCCTAACAGACGCAAACTCCGGGTCGGGATGCCTGGTTAGTGATCCCTTGACAAAGTCAAGGGCTCTAATTCAGGTCGCCTACGTCCCTGGAGGGGATATGGTACTCTAATTTTGAATTGAATAGTCATTGCACATTACTTACAAAAGAAGCAAGGAAAAGAAAATACAGCGTTCATCCGATCAACGAGCAAAGACACACAAGTGGAGAGTTTCACACTTTATTTAACTGACGTCAGAAAAGTAGGATGGCGCAGCCACGCGGCAGAATGTTGAAGCTGTAACATTGTGACTGGTGAGATTTATTTAGATGGTGAAGCATTGACGTCGTGATGGAAACTGAAAGAAATTTGTCAAATTCGAGGAGGTACTGCTCTGTATACGGTTGCAAATCGTATAAAACGGCTACGAAATATCTTCACTACTTTCCTGTACAAAAAGTTCAGAGAGAAAGATGGGCTTCGGCGCTGTCGATTGGAAAACGTGTTACATGTTACATGACTGTGTGCAGTCTGCATTTTTGTGAAGACGACTTCTTTCCACCGGTACTGTTGATTATTGATAGTTATTGTCTCGAATTAGTATTCACATGGATTTAGCTACATCAAAAATACTGATAAACTTATAGCCTATTACTTCTGTGCCGTACAAAGAATGTAATCCGCTCTTCGTAAACTTATTTTAGGGGTTCTTCCGATTGACAATAGCCGAATGGTTAGAAAACTTAAGAAAAATGCTGTTCCTAGCCTTAATTTGCCAGATAATTTATATTCTTGCCTTTGAACAGCAAGTATGTAGGTCATTGAAGTACGATTTGGCTTAAATTGTGTTTTTGGCTATGATCTCCCTACTGTTGAATTTTGTTAATTAATATGTAAAATCTTAGTTTTAAGTACCGGTTTGGTGACCCATCATCCCAGGCATGCCGGCAGCACCTATACTACTCAGGCAGATAGGTCACTTAGCCGTAATTTTGAAGTTATAGTGATGTTAAGTATACATTGCGGTAATGTAGCAGGAGACCGGATCGGCCTAAGCTATTCTAATTTTCATTAGTTCCCATTTCAGGGTTTTACAGTTTTGAGTGCGAATAGTTGGTTTGAAAGTTGTATAACAGTAAGGAGAGTATGTTTTGTATAGGTTTTAATTGGTAGTATGGTTTATGTCGAGCTGAGGAGTGAATTTGGTTTGGCTTAAAGTGTAGTTTTTGATCTGTTCCGTTTGCTTATGACAAGTTCAAATGGAGACTTCAGCTTTGTTAAATATCTGTATTTTTAATATTTAATTAAATATATTGATAAAGAAGATGTTTCCATTTTAACTTGCCTGTGGCAAGAGATTAATACATTAACATTCTTGCCTTTGAACAGCAAGTAAGTAGGTCAATATTTGCAATATTGAAGTATGATTTGAGCATCTCAAGTAACGCTTGAACCCAAAACATGCATGCAAATTCAGGGTTGCTTGATTCAATTTATTATCAGGGAGTCGTCCTTTGTGTTATGTGAGATATATATATTGTGAAATTAATAAAAACATCGATACCGCTAGGCTCCCAAGTACAGGCTTCATATATGTAACAGCAGACAGTAAATTAACTATCTACATGTGGGTAATATTTTTAACTGGTAGTAATTAGGCACTGCATTTAAATTGATTATAAAAATATTTATATCAATGAAAGGAAATATGTAGTATTTTGCCATCATAAATTTGAAGCCATAACAAACGCAAACCAATTACTTCACGTCACTATATCGCCGCCATATTGCAAACAGCTGACCGTAAGCTCCTCCCCCGTTTCGGACGTCAATACCCTATGGACCCACGATGCCATAATTTTTCAAATTTTAGAATAAGTTTAACTTCGTATGGCGAACTTTTTGTGTATCTCAAGAAAGGAATTGAAAAACAATTTTAACAATGCAATCTCAGTAGAAGACAGACTTGGAGGTACGTCGAGGTAAGATTTTACTCCTAGTTTATAAAACTATGTATTAGAGTTTCATTGTAGTAACAACCTATATGATTTTATTCATTCATTTATTAATGTATTCATTCAATCATTGATTTATTAATTAATTAAGTTATTTATTGATGTGTAACATCTTTCCGCTCGGTTGCTGGATAGTTTTGTGGGAGTGATTTTGAAAATTGGAGACGGAAGTGGATCGGAACGATCGAGCTGGCAGTGGTGGATCGAACGGAAGTATGCACTGCCCGCTCGATCGATCGAACGGAAGTGTACTAGCTGGCAGTGGTGGAAAACGGAAGTATGCACTGCCCACTCGATCAATCGAACGGAAGTGTACTAGCTGCCAGTGGTGGAAAACGGAAGTATGCGCTGCCCACTCGATCAATCGAACGGAAGTGTACTAGCTGCCAGTGGTGGAAAACGGAAGTATGCACTGCCCGCT
Organism: Meconema thalassinum; assembly: GCA_946902985.2. Taxonomy (NCBI): domain Eukaryota; kingdom Metazoa; phylum Arthropoda; class Insecta; order Orthoptera; family Tettigoniidae; genus Meconema; species Meconema thalassinum. The sequence goes on from OX336395.1 coordinate 184,833,659, forward strand.
CGATCTATCGATCCAGCGAGCAGTGGTAAGAACCAGCTGGCAGTGGTACGAGAAACAATGAGCGCGCGGTGTCAGAAATTGATACCATGACGTACTCTCGGTCATGTGGAATGTATATGACATACTGAACGGAAAACGCTCATGCGAACTCTGGTGTCATGTGATTGAAACAAATGACATGGTACATGTTCGAAGTCTTCGTATCAGTATTTAAATGGTAAAATGCCTTAATATCAAACATTGTAAGTAGTCGGCATTGCCGGTATTATGTTTCTGCGCAATGGCTATTCAAATATTAACCCACATAACGGTAATGCAGCCATCAATATAATATAATCGTTGTGGTTATTCGAGAATTGAGCAAGCCTTCATGAACTATTACTGAATACATTCCCTTTACCCACAAGAGGGCCTATTCATATGTCATTTTAAACTCAATTTCACGCAGGAACATTATCGAAACCAGCAAAATATAAATTAAACTTAATTCCGTAATGCAGTATTATTGGAACGTGGAAATAAGTCACCATCTTGTGCACAAAATTTTCGTAGTCGGAATAGCTTTGGGGTTAGTGCTTATGACTGTGAATCTAGGGATCCTGGGTTCGAATCCTGGATGGTGTGGATATTTTTGCTACCAGATTATCATTTTAAACGATATTTATCATATCATTATGACTCATTTTAACAGAATCCCTATGAAATTACGTGTTGGTCTGTGAATGAAAAGGACCAGTTTATAAGGAATTTAAGGTTATGAGCGGTGTCGCGTCTATTAATCTAGTTGATCCATATCGTATTCTTTATTTAGGCCAGTGCTGGTGGAAGCTACAAATCATCTAACGAAATGAGTTCCGTATTATAAACTACAATATCTGTAAAACACTCCCTTTTACAATATATTAATATTTGTGCCAATAATATTATAAAATACCGGTGTATCAACAATTTCACGTGAGGTTTCTTCTATGTCAGATGTTACACATCATATGCGGCTACTGTAAGGCTCGTAATTTTTTTATTTTTATTGATTGATTGATTGATTATGGAGCGCGTCAGTCGCCCAGAGCCTAGTATGCTAGAGCGTCTCTGCCTATGAGCAATGCTATATATGAGTCCAGTGTCGCGCTAGCATGGCCACATCGATAAGAAACTACGCAGAGCATCTTTGTCACTGCGTCGAGAAAACGCTCTCTGCTGCGTCTTTGTCGCCATGTCGAACAAGCATGGCCACCTACGTTTGAATCAATGTAACGTACTAAGGCGACCGTGCCGTGGCTTTCTGACGCGGCTACAAAGTCGCAAGCATGGCCTCAGCCTTATGAGATCAAATGTGTGGGTGTCTGCCTGTCCTCTGTGTGTGTGAACCACTATTTACCCAGTGTAAGCTTAAAAGGCGCACGGACGTCAGGTTCCAGACGCAATTCTGAAAAGCCGAGGTGAACCGCTAATTCCAAACAAATAAGCTATACTCTTCTCTGAAGTATTAACTCGACACGACTCGACAGTTTGATGCTGGCTGAAGCTAGGGTGATAGGTCGCTCGCAAGCTCGTAAACTCACTCTGAAGCTAGTAATTTAATTTGCCACTGAATGGAGATTGCTTCAGTGGTCGACGTGGGAGCTGTCGCGGACTTTCTTGTAGAACTTTTCATGCTGAACAATTCTCAGAGTATATCGATATTTTAACAGTTTACCCAGCGTAAGCTTAAAAGACACATGGACGTTAGGTTTTTCTTCAACTCGATTCACTAAAACCGTAACTGCTCGGTTTCTTTTGGTCATAAATAAATGTTTTTCTACCTAATCCTTCATCGAGAAATCCTTTATAGAATGGTGAAAACCGCATCAAAATCCATCAAGTTGCTCTCGAGATTACCCGTTTCATCCAAGAATTGGGAAGTTTGTTTTATACTAAGTAGATAGAGATATCCACACAATTTAAGACTAGAGCGGTACAATTTGGTGTTCTGTCTACTTATGATACCAATTGTATAGATTTAAAATAAAAGATGGGTCTCTTATATTTGAATTTAGAGATGTAACTCTTGGGTAACATAGAGGTGTGCAAATTAATAGAATTAAATAAATAATTTTAATTAGTCATAATTTCTTTTATTCAAAATCATTTTATTGACCAACTTCTTTAGTTGTCCTACTTAGTAGTGTTTCCGCTCCCGTGGAATTACACCTTTTCCCATGAGGAATTGCGTCTGGAAACTTTCAGATATTGGATTCCGAGGGATATCTGAGCCGGATCCTTTTTCAATTTTTCATTGACTTCAGAATTTAAGTCAGTTGATTTCAATGCATAGTTCATGAATCTTTGCATAGTTCAATAGCGTTCACCTGTTAAAAGACCCCAAATCCCTCCGCTCTAAATTCACACGTAAAGTAGAGTGAAGTAATAAAAACGAAACGTGAGGCATTTTGCATTTACAAGGCTCCTCTGTTAGAGGAAATTCTAAAAAATCATTTTAATTTGAGTTTCTTAAATGAAAATATAATTAGGAGTCTTGGTGAAACATTTGAAGTAATTTCATCGCCTTGTAAACATACTTAGTGAATTAAACCGTGAAAAGTAAAAATGCAATTTTGGAAAACTGACATCGAATCTAATAATTTGCACACCTCTCTAAAAACAGCTATCGCCTCGACCCTACATATAGAATAGTAAATAAAGGCGATTGATGAGAAATGAAAAGATATCTCACACAGAAGGAATTAATATTTATTAAGCTGTAAATATTGATTGAGTATATCTTTGTTATAGAACTGAGGGAATGAAATAACAAGATGTAGGATAGTAATCACCGATGTAGGAAAATAGCACTTTTACCATTACCACAGGACAGTTATCGTATTAGGGATGCGGACGTCCTTGTATAATTGTTATTTAATCTCTGTCCCGTTTGCTGAAGTCTGTGCTCCTCCGCAACATTCGTTTCAACATTCTAATAATACTTCCTTCCATACGACATTTGCTGTTCGCTTGCCTTTTGGTTCTATTTGAACTTTGACGTCATGAAAGGATTTGCTCGCGATAAAGCGACATACAGTTGTCCGTGGCTAACTTAGAGCATAAATACAATAGAGGGCGCATTGCCACACTGCGCCTGTACTGTGACGTGAAACCAACATCTCGATCAGCTGACTGAAGGGTAATGGCTCAAGACCGAATACAATTGGCTAATGGCGAATGCTAAGCAACGTCAAGGAATACAAAAGGAGCTCCATATTGGATAATTCTATTATCACTATCCGCAGTTCCCTTCAGTCAGCTGATCGAGATGTTGGTTTCAACAATGTGACGTCATCAGCCATCTATTGAATTTATGATCTAAGGTGGCTAAACACCGGTTGAGGTAAATAAATGCCTACTTGATCTAGTGTTTGACCTTGAGTTTTATTGATAGTTATACAAAAAGCCAAACGTACTGGAAACTGCCTCCTTTTGAGGGAAAATGGCATAGAAGTATCTGATGGCGTAAGGTCAAGGCGAGGAAGTAGGACATATTTCTCAACAAAATCACAATTGAGCCTTCTTTTAGTCGAAGGATATGAGGCGGCAATCCACTTATATCTATGCTGTCAAAATATTCTGTTGGGAATTGTAGAAGTTCACTCTCATCTTCAGTAATCAAATTATTCACACTGATGTAAGTTCTCGATGATCCTGGGATTAGCTCTAAAACTTTGTCAATGATTGCTTTAACAGTGTTAATTTTTAGGTGCTAAAATAGCTATTTTTGAAAAGCGTGAAATATTTTTCAGCGTGGAAACTTCGTTTCCATATATTTCAGTGATGATATAAGTTTTAGCAATGATGGAGGGTAGTAAGTTAGTAAGTCGACTAATTCTGAATTTTCTCCATCGACGTGAGGGTATTCACCGTTACCAATTTGTATCAAGAAGTTTGCAAAGTCACGTTGATCTGTATCCACTCGCATATTTTTGTTGAGTTTAAAAATTTTGAATAATGGCCACAAAGGAGAGAACCTTACTGACATTTGGACTGATGCTCCTTTAGATGCGTGAGGCACAACATGAAATACCTGCCAAAATCTCCACCTAAGATGATCAGTTTTCCTCCGAAAGGCACGTCGTTATTCATGATGTCCTTGAGCAGCCGATTTACACACATCAACGCTTGCTTATTATCCATAGGGGTTTCATCCCAGATTATAAGTTTTGCTGAACGAATATAAAAAGCTTCCTTGCTGTTAACTTTTATTCCTGATACAGAACTTTCATGTAAATGTAGAGGTAACTTGAACTGGCTGTGTACAGTGCGCCCCTGAGATAGTAACTTTGCTGCAATGCCAGTCCTTGCAACAGAAACTACTTTTAACTCCAAATATGTGCAACTGTGAATCAAGCATTGGTAAAGAAATATTTTCTCGGTGCCCCCTGGACTGTCAATGAAATATGCATTACTCATCCTTCCATTGCTGTTTTGTACTAACCCCAAAATTTCTGTAATTATAGCCGTTTGGTTTCCATTTGCTTGGTTTATCATCCGACTTAATTGATCTTCATTAAGTTCTGGATAATTCATTGGTAAATTTGTCTGAGGGAAATTATCAATAATAGCTGGCAATTCGAGAGAAGTAATGGGAAGACCATGGATCTTTAATGTATTAGAAATATAAGAGTGAACTGATATGCAATGATAGGTTCGTGAAACTGCAGATAATCTTCTGATATTGATTTCTTGAAAATGTCCCATAACTGTCTTACATTTGAAGGGGTCTGAAAGATGCATAGGCCCTATGTAAGAAAACAGTTGTCGTAACTGAGAAGGCGTCTGGAATTGTGACGCTTCTGCCAAACAACGCTGCCATTCAGAATTATCAATCAGCAAACCTCGATCCTTAGCTGTTCCTTTAAAAGTAGAATAGACAACTGCTTTGTATGTTCGTAGATCCTGGAAGCTGGTAGCACCTATGACGTGAAGCAATAACAGGCGTAAATAATACCTTTCTGTTTCTGTAAGCGAAACATTATACATTCTGCCTATAGTTTTTGAAACATTTTTTCATTTTTGCCACTGGCAGTTGCTCTTATTCCAGACGTAATGTACTGGTGTTTCAGGATATATATACGGACTTCTAGCTTGCGAATCTTGATTTAACTTGAACCACGCTTGTAATTCCGTGTTGCGCAACTGTGCTTGAAGTAAACTATCAGGAGCGTTATCATTTTAAAAATATATATATATTGCAGGTTTGGCAAGTGAACTGGTAATCGCACGATAGAATGTGACTGTTCATGCATGTGAAATGAAAATATCCTGTTTGCGGCTTCTGTTGGACCAACATATCTAGCATTTAGGAAAGAAGTAATTTCATCGTAGTTCACCGTTTCGCCTTCAGGACATATTTTAACATTGCAGCAGTCATGACCTTTATACACATACTTGTGGATGTATTTAACACTCCGAACACTTGAGCATATTTCAACATTAATATGAGCTTGAATGTAAAGTAAAAGAAATGGATTGTAGGGAACAATGAATCGACTATCGATTTCAATGTCAATGCCTCGAATTGTTTTTATAATAATCCGTCCATTATTTCTTCTCCTATACGAAGGATAACCATTGGCATTATCTTTGGTCTCTTCCTGAAACTGTTTAGGGAAATCTTTCTTACATACGCCATCTTTCATACAGACTGAAGAAGGATTCAAAGATCCGCGAGGACCATGTACCATATGACGCCTTACCAACTCGTATAGCGCTTCATCCTCAAGATATGGTATTTCGGCTGACACCACACTGTCAATGTTAGAAATTTCTCGAAACTTACAATCTTTCATTAATGTTAATAGTAAATGGATGTGCAGGAGACCTCGTTTTTTTAATTCCACTGTATATACAGTATATATGCTTTTACTTCACCGAAAATTTCCTTAACATTAATCAATCGTAGCAATTCCTTTACTTTGCAATGGAAAACTCTCACTACAATATTAGGCCTATTATTAGCCGTTACCCAAGGATGAATGCTGTTAAGTATTTCTTGACAGCACGCATTACAAGTGAACGTAATGAATAAAGCTGGTGTTCTTTTAGTTGTAACTACACATTATCTGGAACACTTTATTGAGATTCAAAGATTTCTAACCAACTTTTATTCACAAACAAATATGTTAACACCAATTCACAGAATAGTAAAACCAAAGAGTTTTGTACATAGGAACGAAACGTTACCAACCTTAACATTTACAATTTTCTCAACATACTCCCACCTAATTTACAATTTTCTCAAAATTGGAAATTATCAAAGTGTCAAACAGGTGTACAATGTATGTCAACTGAATTCCTTCTCCTCTGTAACATGAAATCAAAGATCTAGTCTTTTAGGAGGGGCCACTTTTCTTCCTGCTCTTGTCCTCAATTCTTCAGGGGATTTGGACACATCCTTGTCATCATCGTCCATGAAGTGGGTTTTTTCTTGGTAACTCTCGGTGCAGGACTGGACCTCCAAGGGGTAGACTCTCTGTATAGGACGTACAACAGTACCACTGCTAGTCTTTAGTTGAACCACCCGGACTCTTCCATCTCGCCCTGGAATGAGCTGCTCAATTCTTGCCAAAGGCCAATCTATTCTCTTCCGATTGTCCGATCCTATTATAACCACCTCTCCAATTATAGGCTTTCTAGTTTCGCGCCGCTTGGTCCAGGTTAACTGCCCCAGATATTCTGATCGGAAGCGTCTTCTTAGCTCTTCTCTCAGTCTTTGCAGATACCGAATTTTCCGAGTGATGCTTGCTGACTCAATGCAGTCCAGGTCAGGAACTCCTGTCTCTCGTACTTCTTGCAGTAGCATGGATGGGGTCAATGGAATAGGATCTCTATTATCTTCTGCCGTATAAGTCAATGGTCTTGCATTAATCACTGCTTCACAGTCAATAAGTATGGTCTTAAGCTCATCCCAAGACAATGAAGCCTTCCCCAATGTCTTCCGTAAAATTTGCTTCACCAGGCTCACCAATCGTTCCCAGAAGCCTCCCCACCACGACGCCGTAGGCGGATTGAACCTCCAAATTATGCGTTCTCCAGTGCTGTAGGTAACGATTTTCTCCCAGTCTAACCTTTCAAGAGCATTACACGTTCCTCGAAAATTTGTTCCATTATCACAGATGATCACTTTAGGTCGACCACGCCGTGCGATAAAACGCCTCAGTGCTCTTATGAATGCTTCAGTTGACAGAGACGGAACTAGTTCCAGATGTACAGCTCGGTAGCAAGCACAAGTGAATAGAGCAACCCATGTCTTCGATGAATCACGAATATACAAGGGTCCTGCCAAATCTATTCCAATGACTTCGAATATGGCCGCATCGTTAACTCGAAGATCTGGCAAAGGAGGAGACTGAGTGTCTAAGTTTTTTGCTTGAAAACGTCGGCAAACAACACATCTCTTGACTGTTCCCTTCGCCAACTGGCGTCCTTTAAGGATCCAGAATCTCTCGCGTAACAAACCTAGGAGAGTTGCTGGACCGGGGTGATTGTTTTTACAATGCACTTCTTCTGCATACCTCTTGACCAACGGATGTTCGGAAGGTAGCACGGCTGGTAGTTTGAACGGACCCTTATCCACACGTTCGACTATCCGTGTCTTGAGTCTAATTATGCCCTTTTGATCTTGGAATACTTCAAAGCTCTTAAGTCTCTGATCGTCTGGGTGTACACTTATCTGTAAAAATGCCTTCTTGATATCAGCTGTGATGCCTATCTTTCGTTGCCGAAACCTCAAGAGTAGTTCGGGTATGATTTCAATAAGGTTAGGTCCTTCTTCAAGGCAGTCGTTCAGTGATGGCAAACCTCTCTCCTTCGCCGATGCGTCGAACACGGGACGCACTTTCGTAGTTGTACTATTTTCCTTCAGCACTGGACGGTGAGGAAGATAGTGTCCAGTAGATAGATCCCTCGCCATTTCCACAATGCCTTCTTTCACCCAATCTCGTAAAATAGTGTCATATTCTTCATAGAGACCAGGCTTTGCCTTTAATTTTCGGGTCATTCGAATCAATCTGCCTTCTGCAATCCCTCGATTGGTTGGAAGGTCTGGAGCATCTCTCCCCCATGGAAGACGTACCTCGTATCTGCCATCTACAAAAGCAACCGTATTTTTGAAATACCTCAGTGCTGACATCCTCTTCTCCTCCTTTGTGGTGTTCTCTACAGGATCGGTTATCCCAATGGTCTCCATTTTCCACAGATCAGATACGGGTAGCTGAGTAATACTGAGTGCAGTGACTGCATTCGCAATACTTGCATGCTTCGCTAGCTCCTTTTTTCCCACGGTGTCTACTACCTTCTTCTTCCCCGTTACCGTCCATCCTAAACAGGTTTCAATGGCTACCAGTCCAGAAGGTAGAGTCTTAATTTTACCTGTCCACAACTTTCCCGCAATGTCAGAACCTATCAAGATGTCAATAGGAGCTACAGAATCTCTGCACATCGGAATGTGTTCTCTTAGTAATTCTTCCCTCACTTCTTTCCTGACTTCTACTGATGGAATCGTAGCTGTAATTGTCCTTTGGTCTAACGCTACGAAATTGCATGCAAAGTCGTTATTCAAGCTGAGTAAGTGCACCTTGTAACATCGGTGCTTAACTACCCCTGTTGGCTTACCACCAAAAAGAGGGTGGATAATGCTCTCTTCCCCAATCGGAGAGTAGTTCATTTCTTCAGCCAAACTACTAGAAATATACGAACGTTGTGATCCACTGTCTATCAGTAACCTGGCCTTCCTGATTTTGTCACCAATCTTAACGTAAACTAACAGAGTCTGGAGATAGACCTCCGTTTGAGAGCTAACTGACAAATTGCTGTCATTAGATGAAGTATTAAACAAGGAAACCTCTTCTCTTTTGATCTCAGAATTCTTCCCCTCAACACAACCTTTCTCTTCTGCTTGATACTTCTGAACAGCTGGACATAATAATGGTACATGTCGTCCACGACAAATAACACATCGTGCTCGACACTGCTGTGCAGAATGGCCTGCTTTGGTACAAGAAAAACAGCGCTTATCTTTATACAGAACATCTTTTCGGTTTTCAAGGGACATTTTTTGTGCATGGAGACATTCTGTGGAACAATGATTCACCCCTTTACAAAATACACACTTCTGAGTGTCAGATTCAATGCTCAGACTGGCAAGATCGATCGCAGAAGCAAAATTAACTTTGTCCATATCATGTGATTTTCCTGGACTCTTAGCCTGGTTGTAGGAAAGGGACTGATTATTTGCCATTGCAACTCTCTCCTCCCCTTCTACTTCTCTCTTCAAAAACAACATTAAATTATCCATCTGTTCCTTCAGTGTCCTATTGGGTTCATTGGAACGTTGCCACACCTTCAGTATGTCTGCGGGCAGACACGATTCTATTAGCGGAAACAATAATGCGGCATAATTATTCGAGAACACATTTAATGACTCTAGTGCCCGTAATTGAGTTTCTAGTTTGTCATACAAAATGCTGATCTTGACCGTCTTCCTTTCCATAACTAAACTCAGTAGTTCCCGTACATAATACTCGATAAGGAGATCATTACGTCCAAATCTGTCCTTAAGTGTTTGAATGGCCTTTCCGTAATTTTCGCCTGAGGGAGGGAAACTCACAACAACCGCGCGTGCTCGAGAGTTCTCTTTCGTGGCTTGAATCAAGTACTGAAATTTTTCCTCCTTACTTAACGACTGACACTCGTCAATTTGTGAGAACTGCGACCAGAATGAGATCCAACCGGCTATTTCCCCGTCATACTTATTCAATTCTAATTTCGGTAGGCGAAGAGATATTTCGTTTCCCGAACGATCGCCAACACAACTAGATGAAGTATGAGCAGCGCTATTCCTTGTTATCAGATCAGAGGCCTTACCTTTAATGCTGTGGTAACGTAAGGTATACTCCTCTGCTTTCTCCATTTCCGCCATCAGTACTTCTTCGATCTCCTCTTCCTTTGTTTCAGCACAGATGTTTTCACAAATCTGACTGTCCAGCTCCGATAACTCGTGTCTTCTTTCTTCGAGCACTAATAAACGCGCACTTATTAATTGTAAATCTGCATCTCTCTGCGTCAGTAGTTCGTCTAAAGCACTGCAAGCTTTCGTGAACAATGTGCGGATAACCGCTCTCCTCTTAGTTATTTGTGTACCCGCCATAATTACGGGCTACGGATGTAAACAACAGGATACGGTATACTGGATTATACAGGCACAGTTATACTCGCTACTATCAAATTGTAATTCAACAAAGTTTATACACGCTTGTTAAAGTCCTGTCACGGTCGCCATATATGTTCTTTTAGTTGTAACTACACATTATCTGGAACACTTTATTGAGATTCAAAGATTTCTAACCAACTTTTATTCACAAACAAATATGTTAACACCAATTCACAGAATAGTAAAACCAAAGAGTTTTGTACATAGGAACGAAACGTTACCAACCTTAACATTTACAATTTTCTCAACAGCTGGCTTTCCAAACTACCTCACTATCGCCATCGCATCCTGATAATTCTACATCATATTCCTTGGGCTACCTGTAAAAGAAGATGGCAAAACTACAATACGACCGACTCAGGTATTTTCATTCTCTGCTCGTACATGCAAGGCGTCTGTTAAACCGGCATATGCATTGTGGCGGAGACATCTAGCGGGAATAACTTTTACTTGAATATATTTTATCTCTGACTTTGTTTTATTGTTTCATTATTGTTGTTCTCCTAGTCAGAATTCCTCACTAGTTCTTCTTATAAATGTGTATGTCATTCCCTCTTAATAAATGTGCCAAACAAATGTGAGTACGACATAATTAAAACCACAGTGGTGACCCTGACGTGATATTTGAGTGAATGTTAAATTATCGTGTAATAAAATAACGACATTGATCATGCCTCGCACGGTCAACACACCAACCGATGCGACGCTATAAGGTATGCCTACATCTCATAACGAACCTGAAATTTCACGAGTGTCAATTAAAATCTCATCAATTTGGCGTAAAAATGTTAAGGTTTGGCTACTGGAGATCGAGGCCCAATTTGCTACAGCTAACATCACACAAGAGTTTACGAAGTTCAACTATGTTATCGGCTCACTGGAGCCAGACGTTGCCGAACTTAGTGATTTGTTAGTAAGACCACTTTCGAATACGCCTTTCTTAGACCTGAAGGCCTGGTTAATAGCTGAATTTGAGGAATCAGAAGGACGGAAAGTGACGAAATTACTCACAGAGCTTGACTTAGGAGACAAAAAGCCAAGCCAGCTTTTACGACAAATGCGCGCCTGCGGGGACACAGGTCAAGGATGATTTTCTACACACAATCTTTCTGCAGCGACTCCCAGTTAATTTAAGATCGATACTAGCATCCTGCAACGATACTCTAGACAACCTGGCCACATTAGCTGATAGAATTTTAGATTTCTCAAACACCTCGCAATTTCTATCGGTGATTCAATCTCGCCAACCCGCCGCAGAACCTCCTACGCAGCAGGTGGACAGGATTTTCAGACTAGAGTCACAATTAGAACAACTTACGTTATCTATAAACAGTCTGATTTCGAACCCACATACAACCCGTCATCGAACGAGATCTCGATCTAGACCTAGATCACCTTATCGCCAATATCGACCAGATAGTTCATTATGTTGGTACCATTTCACATAACTTACCAAGACAAAACTAGGAAGTGTGTCAACCCATGCTCATATAACACAGCCTCCTCTGCTTCGGGAAATGCTCAGGCCCCTCGCTAGACCCGGCACATAGTGATGTGGGCCAAGGAAATTCTCGCCGTGTATTTGTAACAGACCTTTCCTCTGGTACACGATTCCTGGTTGTTACCGGAGCAGATGTGTCAGTCCTACCGCCCACTGCACATGACAGAAAGCAGACCAGTAAACGCATACTTTATGTGGCTAACGGCACACCAATTAAAACCTACGGCGAGCGTTTAATGCAACTTAACCTCAATTTAAGACGTCCATTTTGCTGGCCATTCATCATCGCTGATGTCCAACACGCTATCATTGGTGCTGATTTCCTCAACAACTATGAACTGCTTATCGATGTCAAACATAAACGTCTTATCGATAGCACCACCAGTATGTCCACCTCTGCAGTGCCAGTTAAACGTCTAATTTCAGAGAGCATCCATTTACTTGACCCTCAGAATAAGTATCCAGAACTATTGGGAAATTATCCAAATACATTTCGTGACAATCCCAATTATTGTGCACCCGATATCACATTCTTTCATACGATAGGCCCTCCAGTTTCGGCCAAGGCTAGACGACTATCCCCAGATAAGCTAGCACAAGCAAATATGGAGTTTCAGAAAATGATAAATCTAGGTATATGTAGACCTTCCAAGAGCCCTTGGTCCAGCCCACTCCATTTAGTGGGGCGTGGTGGCTCAGCGGTCTAGCTGTATGCCTCTCACCAAGGCGGTCCGGGTTCGATTCCCGGTCAATGCATGTGAGATTTTCGAAGTGAAATGCCATGTCCTATGGTTCGGATTCCACGTAAAAAGGAGGTCCCGTGGCTCATAATCACAAGATTCACGGTCACGTAAAACTACAATCTTCCTTCCTTCCTTTCCTTACTCCATTTAGTTCCTAAAAGTGATGGTTCTTGGCAACCTTGTGGAGACTACAGGGCCCTAAATGCAAAAACTATTCCAGACCGCTACCGTATTCCACATCTACAGGACTTCAGCAACCGCTTATGTGGCAAAACAGTTTTCTCCAAAATAGATTTGATTCGAGCTTTTCACCACATTCCAGTCGCTGAAGAGGATATACCTAAAATTGCTGTCATCACTCCTTTCGGCCTATTTGAATTTCTTAAACTTCCATTTGGGCTTTGCAATGCAGCACAATCATTTCAAAGGTATATCGACGTCATTTTGTGAGATTTAGACTTTGTTTTCTGCTACCTTGATGGCATTCTCATAGCGTCTGTCGATGAGCAGGAGCATGAGATTCGCCTGAAATTGCTTCTGGAACACCTGATAAATATTCTATCAATGTAAACCTGTCCAAATGTATTTTTGGGGCCTCTGAAATGTCCTTCTTAGGGTACTCTGTTACGTCTACAGGAATCAAACCATTACCTGATCGAGTTGAAGCTATCCTTTCATATCCACAACCTAGTACAATCGTTGATCTAAGACGATTCCTAGGATTGGTAAACTTTTATCGTCGGTCACTTCCCAAAGCGGCAAAGACCCAGCAGCACCTCTTCAGCCTATGTAAGGACACAGGCAAGCTTGACCGCAGAGCAGTTAAATGGACACCAGAGGCTGTTCAAGCTTTTAACAACCTCAAGAAACAAATTGCTGATGCTACCCTATTTGCACATCCCTCAAGTAACCTACCATTGGCATGGACGGTTGACGCTTCCGACTTTTCGATTGGAGCCTCACTGCATCAAATCCGTGATGGTACAGCAGAACCTCTTGCATTTTTTCTCAAAGACTCTAAATGACACACAAAAAAGGTACAGCACATGTGATCGTGAGCTTCTGGCTGCCTATTCTGCAATAAAGTACTTCCGCCATTTATTGGAAGGTAGAAATTTTACACTTTTTACAGACCACAAACCTCTAACGTTCGCATTTCAGCAGCGCCTAGATAAAGCATCTCCACGGCAACTCCGACAGTTGGATTTTATAGGCCAATTTACAACTGACTTGAAGTATCTTCCGGGAAAGGATAACATTCCAGCAGATTTTTCTCCCGCATCTCATCTATCTTCATTACATCACAATTGTCATTTGATAATGTAGCTAAAGCACAAGCATCCGATGAAGAACTACACGCTCTGCTACAATCAACTACCACATCTCTTCAATTCAAGACCATCAATTTACCATCCTGAGCAGAACTAGTCACTGATGTTTCAACAAGCTTGCAAGCTTGCATTTGAAATGCTTCATAATATGACGCACCCAGGAATTAAAGCATCTACCACACTTCTACAAAAAAGATATGTAGGGCCATCACTCAAGGCAGATGTCAAACTCTAGACAAGATGCTGCATAGCCTGCCAGCGCTCCAAGGTTATCAGACATACCAACAGTGCAATTAATACATATGATCCAGTGGAACGACGCTTCTTTCACATACATGCGGATATTGTTGGCCCCCTTCCACCATCTGAAGGATGTACATATATCCTTACAATCATCGATCGATTTTCAAGTTGGCCAGAGGCTATACCATTAAAGGACATAACAGCCGAATCAGTAGGTCATGCCATCCTATACTTTTGGATAGCTAGATTTGGTGTACCAGCCGTCATCACAACTGACCGTGGCAAGCAGTTTGAATGCTCATTATTCAGTCATCTGATGAAAATACTGGGCATACACCACATTAAAACGACAGCTTGCCATCCTGCAGCAAATGGGAAAATAGAACGTTGGCACCGCTAGCTCAAAGGCGCACTTTGGACTCAGTTACCCAACAACTGGGTACCCCAACTTCCAACAATCCTGCTAGGCCTCAGATCACTCATCATACCTCACCTAAATTCCGCCTCAGCTGCAGTCATTTATGGAGAGCCTATTCGCCTACCAACAGACTCTTTGAAGAATCACCACCGACAGACCTTCCTGCTTTCGTCCTCAAGCTCAAACGGCATGTTCAATACTTACGCCCAGTCCAACCAAAACATCATGCTGTTAAAAGAACATTTATACATCCTGAACTGTTGCGTTCTTCTCATGTGTTCATCCGGCATGACTCTCATCGTAAACCCTTGCAGCCTATTTACGATGGACCATTCCGTGTAATATCTCGCTCCGACAAACACTTTGTGGTTATTACCAACCATGGTGAAGAGACTATTTGTATTGATAGACTTAAACCAGCATTTCTACTAAATAGTGAATACACTGGCACAGCTACCACAACTTGTGCCAATAGCCAACAGCAGATTCATAGGGACATCTGCATCCCACAGACTCAACTGAAAGAGTCCTACACCCGTTCTGGAAGAACTGTTCTATTCCCATCACGATATCTCTCCGTTGTCACTGGGGAGGGAGTATGTGGCGGAGACATCTAGCGGGAATAACTTTTACTTGTATATGCTTTATCTCGGACGAAAAGAGAACCTTTACTTGAATATATTTTATCTCTGACTTTGTTTTATTGTTTCATTATTGTTGTTCTCCTAGTCAGAATTCCTCACTAGTTCTTCTTATAAAATGTGTATGTCATTCCCTCTTAATAAATGTGCCAAACAAATGTGGGTACATCATTAAAACCACAGTATCAACTCGTAACTTCGTTTGTTGATAACTATATATTTTAACCGGTCATCCATACGGCAGTAGTAATCCACGAATAAATATCCATTTTGTAAACTTGAGCAGCGGCACCTAACTCAACATGACCTCCATGAATACCATTCATTGACATATACATTTTGTAATCATCGCTCGTATTGGTAGCAGTTTCATACATATCGCTGTTGCCAACAATAAAGGAAGAATAATTATTCCACTTGTCTGTAACATGTTTTACAATTCGCTTTCTAACCTGTGTAAATAAACTCTGATTGTTGTACTCACAATATGCCAATGACCTGAACAGACAATTACCGTCATCTTCAATCTTTATAACATTTGTAACTGAGTGTCGCCTCTCATTCATATGATTCATTGTTTTGATTGAGCACACAACCTATAAGGACGAATGATGAAACGAAAAGAAGACAATTTATAGCTGGTGAGACCAAAGACTATATAACAGAAAGATCGGATACACAATACAAAATGGCGGTTCCAACATTCGACTGTAGCGGCATCTTCGTGAAATTAGCTGTCTTTCGTATACAGTATTTGTTGACAGATATGTTGACATGACAGTGTCATTAACAAAATGGCTGCTGATTGTGCATGAGCATTTCAGTCTCAAAGTAACCCACTCTTTGAGTAGTTTTAATTACATTATGAACACATGTGCACAGAATGAAGAGAAGAGATAGGTTGGTAGGACACATACTAAGACACCCAGGAATAGCAAGCTTAGTTATGGAAGGAAGGGTCGAGGATAAGAACTGTAGGGGTAGACCAAGGTTAGAATATGTTAAAAAGATTGCCTCGGATGTAGGGTGTGGTAGCTATGTAGAAATGAAACGATTAGCTCAGGACAGGGAGGCATGGAGAGCTGCATCAAACCAGTCAAAAGACTGAAGACTCAAACAACAACAAACAACATGTGCACAGAATCCCGTTCTGCTTATTGTATGGATACATGCGACATTAGCGCCCGAGTGGAGTGGGTAGATGTTAACGATATCATGACGTAATTAGGGAACTCATCGCCCTATACCAGTGAATGTTATAATTTTATTGGTTGTATTGAAACACCAAACGAACGAAATAAACAAAAAATGGCATGAAGAAGTATTCTGTTTTGGCGTGATTCAAACCGCATAGAAGATTTTAAAGTGATTGCGTTATGTCCCCAAGGAGATTTGATCTCTGTTAATATAATTGTGGGGAGACGGGCAGGAATTTCGAGGTTTTGCCGCGAGTGATATAGCGGGCGCGCGGACTTAGAGAAAACAGTGGCCATGGACTTGGTTGTTGTTCTTTGGAGCTGGGAAGGCATCAACGTATTCTATTTTGATAATGTATCGGTAATCTATTTTATTTGCATTTGTTAAGTAAAATATTATTTTTCAACAAATCAAATGTGAGTGTTTTTGACACCGGTTCCCACAAATTGTGGGCACGTCCTGGATTGAATCAACGACGCATTTGTGAGGTTATGTTCACTTGCCAATTTTGCTGACGGCGAAACGACGGAAGGCCAGCTCAAATTGACGACGGATGTTCGAGACTAAAGGCTTACCTCATCAGTGAAAGGTTTGCAGCCGGAGAAAGACGTAAAGAAGTTGAAGACGATTTGAGAAAGACGACAAAAGAGCTTTGGGATCAGTGTTGACGCAGATAAGTACCGTAGCTTAAGATTTCCAAAATGATGACGTTAGGGGATATTGATCTCATAAACAAAAGCATTTCAACTGTTCCAGTGGCAGCTGTAAAAGCTTTACAAAAGATTATATTTGAAGACGCTCCAAATGATCGAAACAATAGAAAGAGGTTGCGAGAATTTTCAGGGTTTACTTTCGAACCTGATTCGGAGGATTATGTGGCCAAGGTCGAGTTTATATCAAAAGAATTGACGGAAGAGGAACTGCAAGCATCTTGCGCAATCCTGCGCTTAGACGAGGGCACCCCGGAGGAAATGGCAATGACGATTTGTCACCACCTGACGCATTTTTCAGAGTACATTGAGATAATTGAGAAATATTCGGACGACGAGCACGATAACGAACAAGTACAAAAGAAGGCACAAGCTAAAGCTGCAGCGCTCTTCAAAGCGGATCTAGAGGAGACAAAGAGGTTATGTGGCACTATCAAGAGGGAATTGACAGTGGCGAAAAGAAAAAAGAAGCTAAATCGAATGAAACTCGACGACGACGACGAGAGTGAACCAGGGGACAGCTCAAGTGATGGTAGCCAAGCATCGACGTATTCCCAGAAGTTTGCTTTGATGTTTCGCGACACCGAAGGTTCCGTCAGGTCATTTGATGGTAGCAGTGGATATCCAGACAACCGATGGATCACCGAGTTTGAGGAAACAGCTACGTTGATGGGATGGAACAAACTGCAGAAGTTGATCTTCGCTAAGAAATCTCTAACCGGCTTGGCAAAACTCTTCATCCAGGGTGAGAAGGGAATTACCAGCTCGACGGCGTTGAAGAAATCTCTTCGAGAGGAATTTGACGTGCAGACAAGTACAGCGGAGATCCATTCGACGCTGTTTAGAAGAAGGAAAAAAAGGACGAGTCTCTCCAGGAATATTACCTTACAATGAAGGAGATAGCAAGTACAGGAGATATAGACGATGATTCACTAATGCAGTACGTGATAGACGGAAGAGAGGATGACTCTGGCACCAAGTTGTTATTGTACGGCGCTCAGTCGCTAAGAGACTTCAAAGAGAAAATACGTCAGTATGAACATGCCGCGGGAAGGATTACTTCAAAGAGGTCTTCCACGTCGTCGCAGTACAACAAGAAGAAATCCGGTGGAGCAGATTCAAATAAACAGAAGGATGACGATGCAGGCAAGGATAAGGGTAAGGCGCAGAGGTGTTACAACTGTGGCAAGTCAAGTCACAAATCCAGCGAGTGCAAGGATAAAGACAAGGGTCCGAAGTGTTTCCAGTGTAACAAACTCGGACACATCTCCACAGATTGTACCAATCCAAAGAAAGACGAAGAATTAAAGAAACAGACGGTGGCCTTGAACACGTCGAAGGAAGCAGTCAGTAATTACAAATACAAGGACGTCAAAATCTGCAACCACAATTTATCAGCCCTGGTAGATAGTGCTTGTCATTTCAACTTGTTGAGACAGGACGCTTACAACGACATGGAAAACGACACCCCAGAGCTACAACCAAGCAATCGGATCCTGACTGGCTTGGGCGCAAGCAAAGCGTCCGTGCTGGGATGGTTCAACACGACGATCACCGTTGACGACCAGGATTTTTGTGTCGACGTCCACATTGTTCCCGACGAAGCTATTCCAGTTTCTATGATTATTGGAATCGACTTACTGGATCAGGCTGAGGTGTTGATTTCTATAGAGGGCGTTCAGTTGAAGAAGAGAGAAGAGACGTTGGTAATGTGCATTGACGCTCGTGAAGACGAGCTGGACATTGAGAAGACTGTATCTGACGAGGCCAAGGCAACAGTCAAGCACATCGTAGCGAGTTACACCCCAATGAAAATCAAATCCACGAATATCCAGATGAAGATAGTTGTGAAGACAGAAGAACCGATATGTAGCAGACCGAGACGATTGTCACCGAGAGAAAAAGAGGTGGTTGAGAAGCAGATTCAGTCATGGCTGAAAGATGGAATTGTGCAACCAAGTGCATCCGAGTACGCCAGTCATGTTGTAGTCGTGAAAAAGAAGGACGGTTCACAACGTGTCTGCGTGGACTACAGACCGCTAAATAGGATCATTGTCAAGGATCACTGCCCACTCCCTCTCATCGAAGACTTGCTTGACAAACTCCAAGATGCTCGTGTATTCTCTACTCTTGACTTGAAGAATGGTTTCTTCCATGTAGACGTTGAAGAAGAGAGTAGAAAGTATACATCGTTTATACCCACTCAGGTTAGTATGAGTTCAAGAAAGTCCCCTTTGGTCACACTAACAGCCCGTCTGTCAACGATTTATTAACGCTGTGTTTTGGGAGCTGATAAAGAAAGGACTCATCTTCATCTACATGGACGATTTGATAATTCCGGCGAAAACTGTACTGGAAGCTATTCAATTGTTAATTGAAGTACTTGACATTGCACGGGACTACGGATCGCTGATAAATTTCAAGAAGTGTCAATTCTTGAAAAGGAAGGTTCATTTTTTGGGCTACCAAATCCAGGAAGGAAATATTCAACCGTCAAATGAGAAGACAGCAGCTGTTCAAAACTTCCCGGTGCCGAAGACGATCACAGCTCTCCAAAGCTTCTTGGGATTGACAGGGTACTTCCGGAAATTTATTCCAGGCTACGCTTCAATCGCCAAACCTTTGAGCGATATGCTCAGAACCGGCCATGACTTCCGGTTTGGAGACAAGGAGAGAGGGGCATTCGAGGAGTTGAAAAGAATCTTGTCATCCAGTCCTGTGTTGATAATCTACAACCCCAGATATGAGACCGAGCTTCATACAGACGCTATCAAGTTCGGTTATGGCGCCGTGCTCCTGCAGAAGCTACCCGAGGATTGTCTAATTCACCAGGTCTCATACATGAGCAAGAAGACTACGCTGCAAGAAGAAAAATATTGCAGTTACGAGCTCGAAGTCCTCGCTGTTGTTCGAGCCTTGAACAAGTTCAGAGTCTACCTTTTGGGAGTGGATTTTAAAATAGTGACAGATTGCTCGGCGTTCCAAAAGACTATGCAAAAGAAAGATCTAACACCCAGAGTAGCTCGATGGGCCCTGTCGTTGGAAGAATTCTCCTACACCATCGAACATCGTTCTGGAACGAAGATGTGACATGCTGATGCCTTGAGACGGTGTACGGCAGCCCTTTTCGGATTCTCTGATAGTCTGATTGCTAGAATCAAAAGGATTCAAAACAAGGACGAAGGACTGCTCGCCATCAAAACTATCCTGAAGGAAGGACCATATGAAGATTACGCGTTCAGAGACCAGATGTTATTCAAGTTTGTAGACGTCCGAGAACTTCTAGTAGTACCAAAGTCGATGCAGCAAGAGATCATCACATCAATTCATGACAAAGGACACTACGCGGTGAAGAGAACAGAGGAGGGGATAAAACAGCAGTACTACGTTCCAGGATTGACAGAGAAGGTGAAGGAAGTGATCGGAAGCTGTGTGAAATGCCTGATTGTAAACAGAAAGTCTGGGAACCAGGAAGGATTACTTTACCCGCTGTTCAAGGAAAGTCAGCCTTTACACACCTACCATCTGGATCATGTAGTACCGCTGGAATCAACGCATAAAGGTTACAACCACATCCTTGTGGTCGTGGTCAGCTTTACCAAGTACACCTGGTTGTATCCAGTCAAGACCACCAAGTCGAGCGAAA
Organism: Meconema thalassinum; assembly: GCA_946902985.2. Classification (NCBI taxonomy): domain Eukaryota; kingdom Metazoa; phylum Arthropoda; class Insecta; order Orthoptera; family Tettigoniidae; genus Meconema; species Meconema thalassinum. The sequence goes on from OX336395.1 coordinate 184,854,329, forward strand.
CCATCAGCAAGCTGGAGCTGCCGAGGATCCTCGTTGGAAACCCAGCTCAGATGATCACGGACCGAGGGCCATCTTTTACCTCAAAATAATTTGAAGAGTACTGTGAGGACCAAGGGATCAAGCACTGCTTGGTGACCACTGGGTTATCCAGAGCCAACGGCCAGGTGGAACGCATCATCGCGATTGTGACATCCATCATAGCCAAGCTGTCCGCCGAAGATCCAACCAAATGGTAAAAAGTCGTCCCGTCGGTTCAACTGGCACTGAACTCGACTTATCAGAGAAGTATAGGTCGAACACCATTTGAACTCTTGACCGGGGTCAAGATGCGAAACAAAACAGATCTTCAGCTGGGGCCTGTTCCACGAATGAACTTTGCAACTTTTCACTTTTCACTTTGCACTTTTCAATTCTTGAAAAGTGCAAAGTCTTTCTGTTCCACCATGATCTATATATTACTTTTCAATTTCTTTGCAAAGTGAAAAGTCTTTTCGTAGGAATGATCCAATCAAGTTTATTCCATGAACTAACTGTTTAATACTCCATGATTTAATGCTTTATTTTTCGTGGTGAACTTGAAGATATAATTGTAGTACCAATCGTTTTAAAGTTTTTATCAAGGGAAAGAAAGATAATTTCAAGAAGCTGGCTGTGCTAGAAATTGTCACGGAAAAACGGGACATTCTTTTTGGCAACTTTAAAAGTAATCTAACTCACAATGACAAGCGATCCGTGTGGACTGAAGTCCTTAAGAAAGCTCAGTCTTTGCAGTTAGCTGGAGCCGAAAAATCTTGGACGTATGCGAGGGACAATCTTTTTGGATTATGGAAATGCCGTGCTCTGGTAAGTAAATATTTACGTTTCCATTAAATTGTTTAATTGAGAATATACCGGTATCGCTTAAATCAATTTACATTACCTCACATGTCGATACAGCATGTTACATGACATTGTCATGTAGTAGTGATTGAAGAATATATTATTTTAATGATTTCAACTACGGTACATAACATGTCTCAAGCATTATATTCTTGCTTATAGGCAAAGAGAGATAATGGCAAGAAGACCGGGACTGAAGGAGGGAAGGATAAGCAGTTGGATGAGGTGGATGTTGCTATCTTTGACATCCTGCAGAAAGATTCGGACGTTCTAGACGGCTTAAATCTTCCGGAAAGCTACATGGAAGAACAAATGACAATAGTGCTAATACCGACTCCTGCTGCTGAACTACCCAGAGGCGAAAACACACCGAGGAGAAAGAAAAGGAAGCTGTCAAATTCTCCACGTCCTTCCACTGACGAGACAACAATACTGAGACAAGAACTTCTCCGTGTGGAAATATACCACAGAAAATTACAAACCCTGAAGTTGGAAAGAGAATTAGGCTTACCAACTTCAGAATTTACGAGTGGCATTGTAGCTTCTGCTTCTCAAGAGATGCTACAGAGCACAGAAGATTCCTTATTGCTTACCGATTCATTTATTTCAACGAAAATTTCCTAGTAACCCATTTATTGTACATAGACCACTAGTGATATAGCCTAGTAAATAAAAATATATGTTATTAATGCAGAAACAGATATTATTGTTCAGTTCAGTTAGCGAAATATCTCAATAACGAATTGAGTTTAGCAACTGCATCTACATTGGGTGCCTCCTCATTTCCTGGATTGGGGTCTTCATTTTCATCCATTAAGGTAAGTAAGTCTCCTTCATTTTCTCTTCCAACCTTACGTGCAATATTATGCAACGAAATACATGCCAAAACTACCTTTCCCGCTTTTTTTGGACTCAATCTTAAGTGGTTTAAGCAAGGGAAACGTTCCTTCAAAATTCCGATAGTGTTCTCAACAATACGCCGTGTCGATTTATGTGCCCGGTTAAATCGTTCTTCAACAGCATCGTAAGGATTTCTATTAAGAGGGGGTATTAGCCATTCTTTTAGTCCATAGGCACTGTCACCTAATATAACTGCTCCTGGGAATGGTCTCCAACCTGAGTCAAACCGTCTACAGACGGCAGTGTTTCTTAGGACCCTAGAATCGTGCACGCTACCCGGCCAGCTAGCATTAGCACTGTAGAAGGTCAAGTCTGCACCACTAATCACCATAATATTGAGAGAATGATTCCCATGTCTATCAACATAAACCTCTTCGTGCTCAGTAGGGGCATCAATATTAACGAGAGTACCGTCAACGCATCCACACACAGAAGGAAAGCCACCCTTCATTAGAAATTCCGTCGCTATATTATGTGAATTTTCAGGCCAACGCACTATGTTAGGAAATATTACACTTACTATAGCATCTACGACTTAAGTAACAGTTCTGCAAATAGTTGATTTTGATGTCCCATGCATTGCTGCTATACCGTGCAGCTGGGCACCATTTCCTAACCAATGTAAGCATATAAGAATTTGTTCCTTTTCGAAAAGAGATCGACTTCTTTTTGTTACAGGTTTCAATAAATGGCCAATTATTTCAAGAATATAGTCAGCTTATATTGGGGTAACACGAAAACACTCACGAAATTCCGTCGAAGTGAGGTTATGAAAATTCATCCTGTCTTTGTACGTCCTCTTGTTGGATTCTTCATCACTATCCTCACTTGATGATAAAAAAGGCTCTCGTCGTAACATTATTATAACACTAAACCCAATTCTGTGCTGAGAAACTAGTGTAGTGACTTGTTCATTAAGAGCTGAAAAGAGAATCGTCTCTTTGCAAAGATTTCTGAAAACGTTTCACTTTATTCCTTTGCACTTTGCATTTCTTCACCAATGGAGGAACACAACAGGCTTCAAAAGTGAAAGGATTCCTAACTTTTCACTTTTCACTTTGCAAGACAAATCTGAAAAGTGATGGTGGAACAAAATCTGAACTGAAAAGTGCAAAGTGCAAAGTTCATTCGTGGAACAGGCCCCGGACGATAAGCCTTCCTCAGGCCAGGGCTTCATGTATTCCGCACAGGTGGTGGTGATCTTGGGTCCTTCGTTGCTTCCTCGTCTTTCGACATCGTACGTATAATTGGGTTTGACCTTCGTGACTTGATAGGGCCCCAGGTACTTGGCCTTCAATTTCATGACGGCCGAATGTGGGAAGACGGGCAGGAATTTCGAGGTTTTGCCACGAGTGATATAGCGGGCGCGCGGACATAGAGAAAACAGTGGCCATGGACTTGGCTGTTGTTCTTTGGAGCTGGGAATGTTGAGAAATAATTATGTTGGTAACAACAAAATCTTTATTGATACGCAATTCACATGTTGGCATTACTGCATATTGTAATTTGTTCAATAATAAATTAATTACTCATTGCAAATGGCGTACCAGCTGATTGTCCCATATCACCTGTACGATAAAAACATAAAACTTTAACAGGTTATGAGCCCATGTGACTCTAAAATACAAGTAAAATTGAAAACAGGTGACAGTAAAAACATTTAAAAAGTAAACTCAGTGAAGTGAAGTCCAAAAAATGGCCACAAGACCCGAGGACGTAGCACATGTCGAGAAACTCAAGGGAGTCGACACATATCCTATGTGGGTGTTTGAATTAAAAATTCTGCTTGCCGCAAAAGAACTGATCAAGATTGTCGACGGGACAGACGTGTTGGTGACCAATCCACCCAGAAATCAAGCTTCAACAGACCAGTGGAAGACTCGAGATGCAAGAGCCCAATACTATATTGTCACATCCATTGACAAACAAGTTAGGCCACATATCCTAACCTGTACAACTTCTAAAGAAATGTTTGATACTCTTCGAAACATATATCAGAGAGACTCGAGCCAACAAAAATGTTTGCTGCAACGAGACTTTTACAACTTCCAATTTGATGCGAAGAAGGACATGATGAGCAACATTAGTGATCTCCAAAACATCTCCTTCAAACTGAACAAACTCGACCAGAAAGTTGACGAGATTATGCTAATTACCAAGATCCTGTCCGTGCTGCCTGAAGAATATACCCATTTTAGCACAGCATGGGACTCGACTCCAGAGGCGTCCAGGACCATAGAGAACCTGTGTTCGAGGTTACAGATGGAAGAAAACAAGTTGAGGCGCACTTCAGCAGAAGAGCAAAATGTATCCTTTAAAGCAGAGTTAAAAAACAAACAAGGTAGATCTAAATCTAAAAACAAATGTATGAGCAGTAAAAAGTGTAATATATGTAAAAAGACAAACCATGAAACCAAAAATTGTTTTCTCAAAGACAAGCAGCAATGCTCCATATGTAAAAAGTTCAATCATGAAGAGAAAGACTGCTATTTTAGGCATAAACATAATTCTAAAGTGGAAAATAAAGTGTCATTTCTTGCAGCTGATTGCAAGGGCTCACATAACGCTATACAAAAAGGAACCAGGCGTCTAGTAGTAGACAGTGGATGTTCAACTCACATGGTAAGTGATGAAAATTTGCTAACAGGTGTTGTGAGCTGTAATGAACACATATTAGTGGCTAAGAAAAATCAGGCTATGTCTGTAGTAGGTAAGGGAACCTTCACCTCTGAGCAGTGTGTTCTCAATGATGTTCACTGTGTGCCTGATTTGTCTAAGAACTTGATGTCAATAAGTAAGATAACAGAAAATAATGGCATTGTTGTGTTCACAAAAGATGATGTTAATATATACCATGACAACAAAGTGGTACTAAAAGGGAAGAAAAATGCAGTAGGACTGTATACTGTTGACCTTGATGTTAATATGCAAAATGAGGCGCTGTGTGCACAAGGTAATGATGTAGGTAAAGAGTGGCACAGAAAACTGGGTCATTTAAGTTACAGCTATCTTAATAAACTGCCTAATATTTGTGATGGTGTGTCCCCCATTGTCGCACATACTAAAATAGATGAAGTGTGTGAGAAATGTGTAAAAGCAAAACAGATCCGGTTACCATTTAATACAGAAAGGACTAGGGCAACAAGACTGTTAGAAATAATACACACAGATGTTTGTGGACCTCTAGATCCACCCATCCATGACGGCTACAGGTACATTCTGTGCTGTATAGATGATTACTCACATTTTAGTGTTATCTATCTGTTGTTAAATAAAAGTCAAGTTCCTATGTACTTAAAACAATATGTGCCAATGGCCGAAACCAAATTTGATCTGAGAGTAACCAAAATAAGGTGTGATAATGGAGGAGAGTATTCCTCACATGATCTGAAAGATTGGTGTAAAAACAAAGGTATTATGCTGGACTATACAATTCCATATACACCCCAATTAAATGGAACAGCAGAACGGTTCAATCGTACTCTTATGGAAAGAACAAGAGCTATGCTTTGTGATTCTAGCCTAGATAAAGAGATGTGGGGGGAAGCAGCACAAACAGCTACATACCTGATTAATAGAAGCCCCACCAGTACTGTTGACACAACCCCAGCTGAAAAATGGACATACAAGAAACCAAATCTGTCTAACCTACAAATTTTTGGTTGTGTTGCCTATGCCAAAAATTTGGGTTATCTCAAGAAGCTTGACAGCCGAAGCAAGAAATGCATTTTTATAGGCTATGCACCAAACGAATACCGACTATGGGATGAAGAAAACAGAAAGATATTCATCTCAAGAGATGTGGTGTTCGAGAGAAATATAATAAAATTAGATCAACATACCCCTAAAACTGAAATCTACCAAGCAAATGTTGAAGAAACAGAAGAAACCCAAGATGAAAGAAATGAAAATCCAGATGGCAGAGATGAAAATCAAGATAGAACAGATGAAGAAACAGATCATGAACCACAAGAAGAAGAAGAAGAAGATGTTGACTTCGTAGATTCAGATCAAGAACAGAGAGAAGAAAGATGTCATGAACTTGGTTTACGACCAAGAAGAACATTAAAGAGACCTAATAAATATGATGACTATCAACTAGATAGCGGAGAAGATGAAGAAGCAATGATGACATACAGGGAGTCGCAAACAAATGAAGACAAAGAAAAATGGAAAATAACCGTTAAAGAAGAAAAAGACTCTTTGAAGAAAAATAAAACTTGGAAATTAGTAAGCCCTGAGGCAGCAAGAGGAAAAGAAGTTTTGTCAAGCCGGTGGGTGTTCAAAGTTAAGGAAGACGGTAGACATAAAGCTATACTTGTAGTACGAGGATGTGAACAAAGGAGTGGAAATATAAATTATGAAGAAATCTTCAGTCCAGTTGTAGACACAACTTCACTAAGAGTCCTTTTTGCTATCGCAGCACACTATAACCTGCACATTAAAACATTTGATGTCAAGACGGCCTTTTTGTATGGAACCCTAGATGAGGACATCTACATGAAAATACCAGAAGGTTACAAAGAAGAAGGGAAAATATGCAAACTGCAGAAAGCCTTATACGGACTGAAGCAAGCCCCCTGTAGGTGGAATAAAACTCTCACAGAGTTCCTGAAACAAGAAGGCATGACACAAACTAAGTCAGACCCCTGCATCTTCAAGAATTCTGAGAACAGTTTGTTTCTAGCAATTCATGTAGACGATGGCATTATCATGGGCAAAGACATTCAGAAAATGACACTGCTACTCTCTAAACTTGAGATAAATTTTGAAATGAAGACAACTCATGAACCCAAAACTTATTTGGGGATAGATATAAACAGAACAGAAGATGGTATCTTGATTTCTCAAGAGAAATATGCTCATAATGTGCTGCAACGTTACAACATGCAAGAATGCAAAGAAGTTAAAACCCCAATAATCCAAAATGAAGAAACAGGTGCAGCAGAGGACAGCGTGAAGACAGATTACCCCTATAGACAAGCGGTTGGGAGTCTGTTATATTTGTCTTGTAAAACCAGACCAGACCTGGCTTATAGTGTGAATTATGAAAGCAGGTCTATGGAGAAACCAACAGATCAAGATATACAGAATGTTAAACGAACACTTCGATATCTGAAAGGAAGCACAAAAATGGGAATACACTATGCATCAAAAATGAAAGATGATCTGAAAATAATTGCATACAGTGATTCAGATTTTGCTGGTGATCATAAGAAAAGAAAGAGTACTACAGGCTATGTCATAATGCTGGCAGATGGACCGGTGGCATGGCGGTCACGAAAGCAGAAAATTGTGGCACTGTCATCCACAGCAGCCGAATACATTGCTGCAGCAGATTGCTGTAAGGAGTTAGAGTATCTGAAATACCTGATACAAGAACTAACTGGAAAGTCTGTTCCCATTGTTCTTAACATAGACAATCAAAGTACATTAAAGTTGGTGAAATCAGGTCAAATGAGAGGAGAGTCAAAGCACATTCAAGTGAGGTATCACTATCTGCAGGAGAACTATAAAAAAGAATTGTTTTCTCTTCAATTCTGTCCGACCCATGACCAGGTAGCTGACATTTTCACAAAGCCTTTATTGTCTACTAAATTTGAAAAATTTAAAGATGTTCTGTTGAGGAGTGGAGTAGAATAGGTCCAAAGAAAGTATTTGATTTTAAATATGTTAATAACAATTAAGACTATTTTAAATTGTAACATTTCATGTTTTATTGTTGAAATATCAACGAGTATGTTATCCAATGTATAGTCATATTGTAGTTTAAGTCAAATATTGTTTGTACAACTTCTCATAGTTTGTATTATGACAAAGATTTTGTTCTTACGGGGGGATGTTAAGAAATAATTATGTTGGTAACAACAAAATCTTTATTGATACGCAATTCACATGTTGGCATTACTGCATATCGTAATTTGTTCAATAATAAATTAATTACTCATTGCAAATGGCGTACCAGCTGATTGTCCCATATCACCTGTACGATAAAAACATAAAACTTTAACAGGGAAGGCATCAACGTATTCTATTTTGATAATGTATCGGTAATCTATTTTATTTGCATTGTTAAGTAAAATATTATTTTTCAACAAATCAAACGTGAGTGCTTTTGACACCGGTTCCCACATAATAATAAATGTTATTTCAGCCAATGGCCATAATAATAGGAATACCATACAAGCTCATTCCAACCAAATTTTGTAAGAGACATCTGACGTTCACTGCATGTTAATACATGATATCTCTCGCATGATCTCTTACATAAAATACACACGCAGTTTAAGTTTGGCTGGTGATACTTCTTTTCTGTGCAAACTTTATAATGAAAACCGAGCACTGCCATTCGTGTCATCATATGACGCAGTTCATAATTTGAGTTCATCCACTCACAAGTCGTCATGGCATCTGTACAGTAGAAATCACTCCAAATATAAAGAGAATACGATCGAATAGGTAGGTTATGCCACGTGACATGCAATGGCAGAAAATTAAAAAACTGTCATGGATATTAACATAGGCTAACATATCGATGTGTCGCTCCGGAGGTTCGGGTTCGATTCCCAGCTCTGCCGAGAAATTTAATACTGGTCTGAGGGCTGAAATTGGGTACACTCAGCCTCGTGAAGCAAATCTGAGAAGAAGTGGTTCGATTCCCACCTCAGCCACCCTGGAAGTGGTTTTTCGTGGTTTCCCACTTCTACTCCGGCCAAATTCCGGGACGGTTTCTATCGTAAGGCCACGGCCGCCTCCTTCCCAATCCTTAATTGCAAATACACACATTATTACAAGCCCGCAATAACTCAGGTTATCAGAGAAATTCTACACACACACACACACACACAAGTACTCGGGGCTCATTGACCGAAATGTTCTAGCCCCTCAAATGAAACAACAACATATCGAAGGAGATTCTGATCGCCAGTGCTCGCATCGAAGTATACGTATTCCTTAGAATTTCCCTCGGTATTAGCCTATTTTGTTATTTCCAGGAGACTGCCCTCAGTGGCGGTATAGGTGGGATCCGTCACTTAGTCCGTGGGAAAAGCCGATCCTGGAGGATAAAATGATAGCGAAAAAAATATTTTGTTATTGAATGTTAACATACAGTCTAAGCATATACTTAGACCCGTATCACACGACAATCGCTGGCAAGGAAGCTGTTGTGATCGCTGGTACAAAATCCTGTATGATTCTGCTCATCCTCGTCAGTACACTTGCTTTTATGACCGAATTGTATCACACGCTAGCATTTCATGCGCCAAGTTGTATGAAATAAAACATGGGGAAGGATTGTCCTTTGAGGGTATTATTTGCAGTTCATTAGCCTTATTAACGCAAAGCGGTCGCAAAACTTGCTTTAAGTAAATTTGAAAACATGCCAGGTACTGAATGAATACATTCCTATCAATATTTAAGATTTAACTGTAATAATTGAATATTTTACCATACGCGTTAATAAGAAGCGCAACAAAGAGCACTCGAGTATGGTGGGAGAGTGTGCGAGTGGTATAGCGCCCGCTCGCTGTTTTGAAATTTTTAATTCTTTTTAACTATTTTATATTACCCTCCGTACCTCGTACAGGAAGATCTCAACTTAATTTCTTTCACATGATCTGCGAGGACGATAGGGAATGATGTTTTCTTCTCTCATTTAAGTGGTTATTTTCCCTATTTTTTAAAAAAATCGAGTTTATCCTCCAGGGTGGTGGCTCCCACGGACTCAGCGAGGGAAATCACCCCTACCGCCTTTTCAGGCAGTGTCCTAGAGCTGGGAACATCTTCGGAGTGGATACAACTGGTGAGGTGTGATCAGCACCTCGCCCAGGCGACCTCACCTGCAAAGCGAACAGGGGCCTCATGGGGTAAGGGATTGGAAGGGTAGGTTGGATAGGCAAGGAAGAGTGAAGGAGGTGGCCGTAGGTAGTAGGTACCGTCTTGGCATTTGCCCGAAGACGAATTGGGAAACCACGGAAACAACTTCGAGGAGGGCTGAGGTGGGAATCTAAGCCCCTCTACTCATTTGGACCACCCGAGGCTGAGTAGACCCCGTTTCACTCCTCATACCACTTTTCAAATTTCGTGGCAGAGCCGGAAATCGAACCCAGGTCCCCCGGAGCGGCAGCTAACCACGTTGACCGCTACGCTACGGAGGCGACTTTATTTTCCCTAAATACTGTTCAAAACCATGGATGGATACTATTCGTGGTTATTAGAATTTTAATAGTTCAATATTTATCCCAAAGTCGCCTCCGTAGCGTAGCGGTCAGCATGGGTAGCTGCCGCCCCGGAAGTCCTGGGCTCGATTCCCGGCTCTGCCACGAAATTTGAAATGTGCGTATTGGGTGAGGTGCTGATCACACCTTCCCAGTTGTATCCAATCCGACCAAGCGTTCGCAGCCGTAGGACACTAGCTGGAAAGGCGGTAGTGGTGAGTTTCCTCGCTGAGTCCGTGGGAACCACAAACCTGGAGGGTAAAATTGACCCCCAAAAAAAGGTATCCCATAATAATAATAATAATAATAATAATAATAATATGACACGTTCTGTATTTACTGCCTTGAAGCGTGGCTCAGCGGCAACGTTCTCGCTTGCTGTGCCCAAGGTTGCAGGTTCGTATCCTGGCGTAGTCAGCTGGCATTTGAGGGTGTGCAAACGCGAGGGAGCCGTGTCAGTAGATTTACTGTACTTTTCGCACAGACGCCGTTGAAGGAAATTATAGTTTCGGTCTGATGTATTTATTCGTGAGCCTACCCACATAACAAATCTATTTGTTATTTGTTATGTGGGTCGTCTGTGTGAAAAGCGCTTGCTATACACATGCAGTAATATTTAGTTAGTTAGTTAGTTAGTTAGTTAGTGAGGTTTTAAGGGGCGGAACTATGAGTTCATCTGCCCCAAACATGCAGTAAATACAGATAATTATAATGTTACTGGTATTACGTCCCTTTTAACTACTCTGGCTTTTAGAGACGCCAGGGTGCCGGAATTTTGCTCCGAAGGGGATCTTTAACGTGCCAGGATACCTTGCATTCATTCTACTGGTCATTATGCGGTCGTCCAATCTGGCTACGCACCATCGGATGAGTACGGTCCTTATCAGAAATCAATCGTTGGAACAGATAGATATGCGTCCATAATACATCCACAACAAACGACATTAAGCAAAAAAGAAATGTACTATTTCGAGGTTCGAACCTACTACAATGCGACTTCGTGATGCTACTCAAACAATTCTTGATTTAGCCACCATATCTACCGAGAACCATGGTGTACTGCTGGCATGTATTGAATCTATTCGTCGACACTTCCTGTCCAAACCTAAGAAGGTGTTATTCGGAGCTGTGATCGTTTTAATCATGCATTATATTTGAGGTCATTGAAATAACACTGCCACTATCGATTTCTACTATATTGGCGAGCATTTATTCAACGGTAAAGTAGTACTACGGTCGTAAAGAAGCAGGTACGAATGTTTTTAGGAAGACTATGATATACGCGTTAGTTGGGTTGCCTTCCTCCAAACAAAATAAGGGGCTGGTGACCACTCTGTATATAGGGATATTATCATTCCTGTTTCATTTCTCTTGTGTTATGTTATATGCAAGTGCTCTATTGTGTAGTTTTTTTCTTCTTCAATTTCTTGTTTCTATATTTTGCTACCACTGACACGAATAAAACAACCTTGTTGATGCTGTAAAAATGAAAAGGCTGCAAATCAACACCCACGGCACATATCCACGCGTAGACCAAGGTTAAAAACTATGGACAACCTAGCTAATTATATAGTATACATGGGCGAAATCTTGAGACTGAAATACAGTGAAACCTCTCTTAACAGACACCCCCTTCATAACGGAAGATTTTCTTTCCACGTCCGTGACCAAATCCCTATTAAGTATAATAGTAATTAATCTCTTATGCGGACACCTTGGCCGCATTTTAAAAAATCGATCAAAATCTCTTAGTGGATACTTGTTTTGAAAAGAAATCGCATCTCTGTAGGTCTATTCGTCTTGTATGAACACTGTTGTGTAAATGCACTTTTGACACATCCTCTGCTTCCTGGAAGCCAGTTAGCGCTGACCTTCCCATCGTCTATCTTCTGCACTGCTCCAAAAATAAACCTGGGCCTAGCTGTATCGCTTTCATTGTTCTCTTGAACTTGAAATGGTCGGGATAAGGGAATTCATACTTTCACTGTCAGTTATGATGTGAAACCTATTGTAGGACCTGTGCGTTACAGTAGCAAGTGGGTGCATTTGAAATGGCTCCTCGTAAAAGTTAAAGATATCGTAGATTATCACAAACGTGAGAAATGTGGTGTACGGAAGATTGGAAAGAAACAGGTAGCAGGAATTGTGAAAAAACAAGAAGAGAATTAAGGTATGGCGTCTTAGAGAAATGCAGTAAAAGTAACACGAAGGTAATAAAATAAAGTGATTAATGTTGTGAGCTGATAATTAGACAGTTTCAAAGTGGTAATGGTGCTGCTATTGATAAGCCAGTGATAGGGTGGTTCAGCAAAATGAGAAGTCAGAATGTCCATGTGCCCGGACCAATGATACAAGCCAAAGCATTGGATTTCACGGCAGAACTAGGTACCGGAGATTTAGAAAGCTCCAAGATATAAAATTCAGAGCAATTTTCAGAGAATCCTCCACTGTTATATACTCTGTGAGCTGCCATGTGGTCTGAGAACGAGGTTGCCAAACTGCTCGCTCCTATCGCGCGCGCGTGAGCAAATGAGTTACAGTAGTTACTGTGTAGATCATAATGAGTTATGGAAAGTACTAAAATACATGGGAGTACCAGAACATATCATTAACCTCATCCGGATCTTATACTCTGATCAAGAAGCTACAGTGAGAACCATATATGGAACAACTAAATGGGTTAAGATTCAAAAAGGAGTACGGCAAGGCTGTATATTGTCACCTTACCTTTTCAATCTGTATGCAGAACACATTATGAGAAATGAGGGGTTAGATGAAGAAGAAACAGGAATCAAAATAGCTGGGTTAAATATAAACAACCTGAGATATGCAGATGATACAATCCTGATGGCTGAAACTGAAGAAGATTTAAAAAATCTCTTACTGAAAGTGAAAGAGGAAAGTTCAAAGGGTGGACTAATGTTGAATGTCAAGAAAACAAAAATTATGACAACTACAACTGTCAATTCATGGCAAGTAGGAGGAGAAAAATGGAGATAGTCTCTGTTTTAACTATCTTGGCTCACAGATTTCTGCCGATGGTGACTGCAGTCATGAGATCAAAAGACGATTGCCACTTGGTAGACAGGCATTTTCAAATCTGGACAATATCTTAAGGAGTAGAGACCTAACCTTAACAACAAAGATCCGTATAGTAAGGGCTATGGTTTTTCCAGTTGTGATGTACGGATGTGAGACCTGGACCATAAGAAAAGCTGAACGCCGTAGAATAGATTCCTTCGAATTATGGTGTTGGAGAAAAGTTCTTAGAGTTCCATGGACTGCGACGAGAACCAATAAGTCAGTTTTACAGCAAATTAAACCAGTGTGTTCCTTGGAGGGCTTAATCCTGAAACAAAAACTGGGCTACTTTGGACACATCATGAGAAGACATAATTCGTTAGAGAAGACATTAATGCAGGGGAAGATAGAAGGCACAATAAGAAGAGGGAGGCAAAGAATGAGATGGATGGATGGCATCACAGAAGCACTAAATTCCAACTTGGAAAATCTTCGAGAAGCAGTGCAGGACAGAAGAAATTGGCGTAGTCTAGTACATGGGGTCACGGAGAGTCGGAATCGGCTAAACGAATAGAGAGATGGTTGGTTGGTTCCTTAGTTTAGGGGCTGCGACAACGCGGTCATGTAGCCCCGTGTACTTTGGGTGTGTGTAGAATCTGTCTGATAACCGGTGTTAATTGTGATGACTGTATTAGTGTGTGTATCTGTTTTTTAATTCAAGTAGAGACTGCAACTTTGAATTTTCAAATAGTTCCTACTTTTGCCGCCAAACGCCACCGTCAACGACTACTAGGCCTAGTTCAGTACTAGCTACTAGACGCCACCGCAGTCGGCTCTTGGCAACGAACGTAGCAACCTAAGAGCGTTGTTTACATTCTTAACCTATCCAATTTAGTTTCACACAGGTGTAATTAGTGGAAAGATCTTTAACATGCCATAAATCTATGACATGGGACCGCCGGCTTTACTTCCCCTCCGAAGGAAGGCATACTGAGGGATTTTTAACGCTCTTAAAAAATCCGACGGCTTCGGCCGGGTTTGAACCCGCTATCTTGGGCATAGAAGCTCAGCATGCTACCAACTACGCCACCGAAGCCGCCAAAAAAAATAGAGAGAGAGAGAGAGTTCATTCAACTCGCTATAATATATTTAATAATTATGTCAGTGATAAGCTACAGAATTATTTAGAATCTGGAATAGTTGCTACAGATGTAGAATATATAAATATCTCCTTACTTTTTGCGATAATAGACCTCGTGCGCACCTACTGTGCTGCGCTCTGGTGACAAATCTATAGCTGGTGGGGATGACGCAGCACTCTACTGTAAGGTATCGCTTGATGGAAAAGAATGTTCAGTTTGTCGCGATGGAAGCGAGTGTTACAAAGAGTCGAAGAAACTGTTGTGTGGTTGGTTGCAATTACACGAACAGAAACAGTCCTCTCGGTACTAGCTTTTTAGTTTTCCTAATGATAAACAGCATATAATCAGAAGGAAAGCTTGGATTACAGCAGTGAGGCGAGAGACTGTTGACAGGAAACCATGGGCTCCCAGTAAAAATGCATGTGTTTGTAGTCGTCATTTTGTTAACGGAACACCTACAAGGGATCCCGACAGTCCTGGTTACATGCCCAGACTTTACTTGAAACCTCTCCATCTGACCAGCACGAACAAAAAAGGGAAACTGCAGAGGCGACGAGATACAATAGACGGAAACTCAGACATGGAAAGGAATTAGTTGACAACAATCTCGTGAAACAATGCATTGATGCTAGCACACAAACTGATATAATGGACGTAAGTACAGCCAACATTGATGTCCATATAACGTTTTCTTCATTAAGAAATAATGGTGAAGCTGAAGTTCAAACAAATCTACCGGCACCTCGTGAGAATAAACAAACAATGACAGATACGTGTTATAAAGCAGACTGTGGTGTAAATGTGGATAGTTTAAGAATAAATAATGTATTCTGTGGCTACAAATCCGTGCAAGAAAAGGACTCGCATCTCCTTGAAATAGCGGGTGTAAAATTAGAAGTGTTCAGTGTTCTGTTATCCTTGGTACCCGCTATAAATCGGAATTGCTCTCTAGGCAGAGAAAACATGCTACTTCTCTTCCTCATGAAGCTGAAGCTAGGAATTAGTTTTGCTGCTCTTGGTATATATTTTTAATTGTCACAGGACTACAGCATCAGCCACCTTTAAATTCATTCTGCAGAATATGTTTCAGAATACCAAAGATTGGATTTTCTGGCAACAGCGTTCCACTATAAAGAATACCATGCCTAATGCATGTAAAATACATGTTGAAAATTGCACATGCATAATAGATTGCAGTGAAGTCCCTTGTGAAAGACCTGAAAGTGTCCGTCAGAGAATTTTAATGTTCTCGCATTGTAAGAACACTTTTACTGTAAAATTTCTTGTTGCGATCACCCCATCCGGATATATTTGTTTTCTTTCTAAATGTTACGGTGGAAGAGCGACTGATAGCCACATTACAGTTCATTCAGGCATTCTGAACTACATTCAGCCAGGTGACCTTGTGGTGTGTGACAAAGGATTTCCGCAGATTAAGACGTGCCTTGAAGATAAAAACGCTGTAATGGCGATGCCTCCTTTTGCTTATGATCCTCAATTTTCAGCTGAGGAAATTAAAACAACATATGACATAGCGTCAGTTAGAATCCATGTTGAAAGGAGTATTCACAGAATGAAAGTTTTTAAAATACTGAGCAACAAAATAACTACGGATTTATTACCTCATATAGATAAGATTCTTCATGTTATTGGAGTTATGGTGAAGTCCTCCTATCATCAAGTCGTAAAGTAACTTGATACTTCCTCTCGGCTGAGCGAGATCTTGAATGGAATGCCAGCAACCCCCTTCCCCTAGTTTCCTACGGTCAAGGTCAGACAGTGAGAACTTAAAATAGAACCGGTACCGTACATAAGTGATTCAATTAATTCATCATATAATCGACATAATATAATGAGAAACCAATTCTAGATTGTATTAACTTACACCATGCTTATATGTACTATTTATGATTATTATACATAATGTATTTATACTAATAGTTACCTTCACAACTTGTTACAAATATACTGTAGGAATGGTAGAAAAGATTGTCATGGGCAAGATCACGCTGATATGCCGTTACTCTGTGTGAATAAAATGGTAGATAGTGTTCAAAATAAAATTTCTGCACTGTTGGAATAACACTTGAAAGGAATTTCTCATTTCTTAGCATTCTGACGTTCACACTGCCCTTGGAAGAGTATATAAACAGGTTACTTACATATAAATTTGAAACGTACATTGATACCTATACCTGGGTGTAATATACATGGGTCTCCTTTAATTTTACTTACCCATTATTATTAATGTACAAATATGGGATGTTGCACAGTTTCCTTTCAATAACAGGATTTTCCCGGCACGAATACGGACACTTGATCTCGAGAAGAGATGGAAACTCTTCATGATGTTCCCGTAGAGCAATCCCGTCTGGACTGCAGCAGAGCCATGGTTGTTCATGCTTTACAAGCAAGCCTACCTGCCTTACGGAACATTGGAACAATGCACAGAATTCCATTATCGCATTCGTTTCATTATCCCTTCCATACCTAACTGCAGGAGTATTTATGTCTTTGGAGTTATGAATTACAGATGCTAGTTTTTGGTAATCCCCACTTTGTAATGTTATGATCCTGTGCACATTCTGACTGGCGGAAATTCGAATCAATCTCTGCTGAAACCACGAGTGACATCGAGACTGTGCCATTGTCTCAAATGCAATTTCATATTTTTGCAAAATATTGATTTTTACTTTGTTACAATAAAATCTCAAAACTTCACTACACAACATATCTTCATATTCTTTTTTCACTAGCACTATCTTACCACCGCCCTTGTGAGTGCTTTCATAGCACTGATATGGTACTTGAGATTGGTTGTCAAATCCATGGAGGCACTGAGTCACAGATGCTTTCTCAGCCAGTCCTACAGCATTATCCACGACGTGGTCTATAATTGAATTACTTATGGAAGACGACTCTCCTTCGCATTCCACCTCTAAAACTCCCGCTAATGCGCAATCAATGTTCTTAAGACGGGCATATAGTTCTTCTTTACTGAAATATTCGTCATTTCCCCTCTCTGGCATGCAGTAAACTGGTCACTTATTAGTTGTTTTCTTCTCTATCATTTGTCTTATGTTTTCACCTTTAGTATATCCTACGGGAACATTCCTAGGTTTCTCCCACCGCTGCAGAGAGGAAATACTAGAATGGTCTCTTTCTGTGTTAACATAATAACACAACGCAGCAATATGCTTACAGCATTGGGAGAGACCAGCTTTGCACTGGCATTCAGCGGTTTGAAGGTTTCTTTCGCGATCGATCTGAAACACGGATTATAAAGACATTGACGGGCATGATAGCCTAGTGGCTTACCCATGATAATTTAAGACATAAACTAATGCTGATTGGGCCTATTGATAAAAGTTTTCATAAGTATCATAGGAAATATATAATATTTTATTGCTTACTTGAAGTTTAAGCCACCGTGGCTTAGGCGGCAGCACGCCGGCCTTTCACCGCTGGGTCCGTGGTTCAAATCCCGGTCACTCCATGTGACATCTGTGCTGGACAAAACGGAGGCAGACAGGTTTTTCTCCGGGTACTCCGGTTTTCCCTGTCAACATTTCATTCCAGCAACACTCTCCACTATCATTTCATTTCATCTGTCATTCATTTAATCATTGCCCCAGAGGAGTGCGTCAGGCCTCGGCAGCCGGCACAGTTCATATCCTCGCCGCTGGATGGGGGCTTCATTCATTCCATTCCTGACCCGGTCGGAGACTGGAAGCAGGCTGTGGATTTTCATTTTCATTTTTCACTTGAAGTTTGACAGTATACGGTGGTTGATTTATGTTTGTTTCTCTCAAACATACGCCGGCAATTTCCCCTCCCGACGTTTCTCTCACTTTGAGTGCATGGCAACTCTCATTGAGTTTTGCACCTTTCTTCAGGGTGGAAGGTCTGAAATAAGTCTGAGTCCACTGTATCCTTTCAAAACCAACAAAAAAGTCAACAGAGCACGACATTGGAGCGGTAAATATAATTGCTTGCTTGCCTAGACTCAAAGGCAGTTGCGTCAGTAATTCATCCTGCGTGTTGCACAAGCATCCGTTAGGGGCGCCAGCGGTCAAAATCCAGCGAGGCGCACGAGGTCTATAGTAATGGCTTCAAGAAAACTCTGAGTTCGATAACTTACAATAATGTTAGACTATATTTTTTTCTATTGCAATCTACTGCTTCAGTCTTAAAATAGGATTTTGCTCTTATATTACTACGAAATAGTTAGGCCAGGTTTGAACTTAAACCCGATAAATATTTACTCACATGCTTTCAACGTTTTCTTCTTTACATCTTATTAAGTACCGTATGTTCAAGTAGAAGATCTCAGCATTTTTCAGCTCTTACTACCATTATTGGTATACGCACCAGTCATAACGCTGTCAGTAAGCTTGATAGTTTTCATTGTGGCATCATTAACATTCCTCAAGTCAGCTACTTTGCCTAACGTCTCAAACTATGCCTAAACTTTGGAGAGAGCAAGTTGTTACTCAAAGCAATATCATGTTTAAGAAAACACACAAAAAGAATGTGAACTGTTAGTTCACAGATTTTAAAAAAAGGAACTTACCATTTGAAGGATAGCATCAAGGACCTTCACACTGGTAGCTAGATGACGGGTGACCCACTAAGGCTGGTATTACTGGAAGTTCTCGTTGCAGGTGTATCCGTAGATTTATTGCCAACTAGTCATTTTAAGCGAAGGTTCAGGTAGTTAGTTATTGGAGTTTTAAGGGGCGGAACAGCGAGGTCAATAATGTCCCTGAAGATTAAGGTAAGAGAGGTTCCACACCACTGATATCACTGGCAGTGTCAGTATCTCCGTCATTGTCACTCTCGGAACTATCACTAAGCTGTCAATTGCTTGTTCTAAAATGCCCTCGTTCTTCCAAGCATCAGCTATTACTTTCCTGGTGTGTTCCACGGTTTTTCTCCAGTCTTCAGCAGTCACCTTACCGAATGCTTTTTTTGGTCAGCTCTTCTACTTCAGCCATAGTGAAGGTTCGATTCTCTCTTGCCACATATCCTTTTATTCTTGCCCAGATCAGTTCAATCACATTAAAATGTCAATGATAAGGGGGTAATCTGAGGACACGATGCCCTTGTTCTTTCGCAATTTCATCAACAACGTATGTTGGAAATCGAGGTTTGTGGATGGAGAGGAATTCTCTTAACTGAGACTTCTTCATGCTCTCATCACGGCGTGAAAGCCGCTCAATCAGGATGGCCTTCCTTGCGGCGTAAGTCGGTGCTTTGTCTACAATGACAGAATGGTAGGGTGCATTGTCCATAACAATTGTTGTCGGTTTATGCAGATTAGGAAGCGACGATCCCTTAAACCAATGTAAGAATTTCTCGTGGTTCATCTCTTCATTATAATCACCTGTCTTTTTCGAACAAAAGAGCAGGAGACAGTCTGGAACAAATCCTTTAGAAGTACCCGCATGCAAGATGATGAACCTCCCTCCTTTACCTATCGGTACAGCCATTGTGCCTTGAATTGATTCGTCCGACCAGCCCTTTTTTCAAGTATGTGAAGCATTAACCCATGTCTCATCTAGCCAGATAATATCGAAGTTTTCATTAATAATTTCCTGTAAAAATCAACATCTCCATGCAGCAACATCACTCCTCTCTAGCAAAATTTTACGCCTGGAAAGTTTCTTATGGCGAAACCCAATATTTTTCAACACCTTACTTACGGACCAAGTGCTGCCTTTAAATAGATCGGCCTGTTGTAAGGAAACTTAATTTGCGGAGAGTTGGATATTCCTTTCTTTTATAGTAAACATACACATGGCGGCGAATTGCATCTTCCTGAAAAAATCCAAGTTCGTCACTCGTATCTTCTTCCTAGGAGTGCTGAGTTTGACAGATTTATTTTGACTTTCGAGCTGGAATCTCTCCTTGCAGATCTTCACTACTGTATTCTTATTGATGTTTAGGGCATCAGAAGTTCTCTCGATAACTTTACTAAAATGCACTAAAGGACCGCCGTTATCTCTCTCCTTCTCGAAATATTCCCGTAAAGTACATACCAATTCACGGGACTGACCTCGCAAAACGATTCCTTGTCCTGTGGTTTTCAGTTCACCCCTTCCCTTAGCCACCGTTTCCGCCTCCGACAAAGCAAAATATAATATGAAGTTAGACTGTTAATGTCAATGAAAATTGAATAAAGTCACAAATATAAGTTACTAATTACTTTTAACTACTGCTGTTCTACTCTACTGAGCCGATATCTCGTCTCGATTTACCCTACCAGCTTCTTCGCCTTAGCGTAAGTAATTGCTGCCTGGTTTGTCACATTCAGTTCTCTGTTTCCCGCTAGAGAGCTGCACCACAAGGTAAGATCTTGTGTATGTCTTATTCTACAGAATGTAGTTGGTGCCCAAGGCTTATAAACTACAGAGGTTGCCTCAATTTTCACTCACCAATCAGCGCTCACAAGGCGGATGACGTCACAAGATACCAAACGCGCCATGTGGGGAACGTAACGAAACTGTCAACATCAGCTGTTGAGTACGCAAATAACAGTTTATTCTCATGAAATTATTGGTAAATGGGTGATAAAATAACTGAATGTAGCCTACTTACATTTTATGTTGTGATCTTCTTGAATTTCTTGGAAATTCGCCTAGACTCTGTAGCAGTATCGTGGGTGTTAGTGACTTCCAATAACCACTTCTTATGCAAGATAGAATTGGAATGTTTCAATCTGATGAAGAAAATTGTTATCACAGCTGCCTCAACCCCACCAGACGGTACATCAGAAACTTCTCTCGACACAAAATCTGTCGTTCTTCTTAGAACGTTCTTGCCTCGTTGAAATCCGTATTTTCCGTGAAATGTGACGAATTTTGCTGAAATGTGCCGGAACTGGTTTAGCCAAGTTTCTGAGGGATCGGTCATACCACCGTATGACAAGTGTTTAATTCAGGTTGGTAATGCATAATCGTGTTAAGTTTGCATTCCATAGGTTACGTTCCCAAGTTGTGAAAATTTACCTTGGAACTTGTGGGCTACATAACCTGCAACATAAGCCTTGCCATCTTCCTCACTTTGTTCCATGATATTGGCAATGAAGGACGCAGGTTGAACATTGCTCCCTAAGGTTGGTTCTGGAAGCACGTTACTTGATTCAGACACTATGCCTGCTTTGTTTAGTTCTTTAGCAACTACATATTCATCTGAATCTGGATCAGCAGTGTTGGTTTGCTTTTGAACAACTCCTGGATTTTTTTCCTAAAATAATCATCCTCAGTCTAAATGCAGTCAAGGGGAGCCACCACGGGTTCGCAATTGTGAAAAGAGGTTTTCCAGTACATCTTGATTTAGCCTATGTGTGAGAATGTACTTTGTATTATGCCTACGGGCCATATCTTGGAACAGAAGCCGAAGGGATTTTATTGAAAGGATGACTGCTTTCTGTAATATTTGCAAATAATTTTTACCAATACAGAGAGAATTACCCATGAAATTTTCTATCTTGTCCAAAAACAAAATACCATGCCTGGGTATATATAAGGGGGGGAGGGGACTGAGGGTGGCTCCAGATCCTCCCCGAAAAAAGCCAACTTGGGTACAACATACAATGTATTTCACAGTAGTCTACTTTTAAGAAATAATTATCAATTTGTAAAAGGAAATGAGTGTTTACCTTTCTGTTTTATAAATTGACAAGTAGCCCATTTAGATATTTTCCATTCATACTCCATAGGCTATAATAGAAAATTCATTAAGTACTCACAATTTTCCACGATAGTCAGCCCCTCCCCCCCCTCCCTCTAAAATTTGTACACACGCCCCTGATACCATGTACGAAATATGTCAAAAATATTAACAGCTTTAAAATCATCCTAGCAGGTCATCAAAACTTAAGAGTAGGCCAGCTAGGCTCACTTACCATTTGGTTTTAGATTCCTTGGAAATCTTGGCTTTATATTAAGCAATTCGGCCCTGTAGTCTAATTGGAAGTCTTCACTCGAAAAGTGCAGGGAACATATCCTACTTGTTTGAGGGTTGCAATGATCTTTTCGCTTACATGCAGCAATCCACTGATTGCTAAGGCATGCGTCTTTAGGCATCGTGAAAAACGACAAGTCATTTCCAACTTTATAATAACTGTGACAAACTGCCACAGCATATCTTTGGCCTGGCATGATTATAAACAAAAGGGCTTAAAACACGTGTTTAAACCACAGCAATCCATACAATATAAGTTGACTTTCCTTGCATATCTCGCACCTCGCGCGCTACGAGGAAACGTGTGACGTCACGTCCTTTCCCTTCCCTCCGCGATCCCCTCGCCTAAGAGCTCCATATTGAGGCAACCTCTGTAGTTTACTAGCCTTGGTTGGTGCCCTGGTCCAGAGAGCGAACGCCGAGAGGTTCTTCGTTTGTTATTTTACACTCAAAGTATGAGGGATGCTTGGAACGTATATTATAGAGGTTTGAATTGGATCTCCGTGGGAAGGTTTGGCTGCGAGTCCCGATTAGGAATCCAGGTGGCCTGGGAAGGAGCATTAAGAGTTAGATGTTCTATTTATTGGTCTTGTAAGAATTGTGGTGGCCGTGAATGACATGGACAGGCCTAAGAATAGAGAATTTGTATCGTAAGTCGTATTGGGTTTATATTAGCTGGTGCTTTGTTTTATTGAATCTTCTGTTGGCGGACTATAACATTGGTCGTGCGTCAGCTGATTGTAAAAAAGATGAGAGCTCTGGGAGCCATGGCAGGAAGAAGTCGTCTAATATTTTACTGCGGGGATAGTCATGAATTATTGTAAGGGACAAAAGGATTCTGGCACCTTGACATCTACAAAGACATGTATGTGTATTAAAGCAGTAACGATGGTACATTTGGAAGAGTATACGAGTCGCCTTGATAGAGAGCGCACGTCTTATATGTTTACTGTGGGAATAGTCACGAGTTGTTCAATGAAGAAACGAATTCTGACATCTGGACGTGTACTAAGAGATGATATGTATCGAGCGGTAATATTAGTAATGTTGCAGACTTCATAGAGCTATGACGACGGTCGATGAATTTGAAAAGGTTGCTTTGAAAAGGTCTTGGATTATTTGTGAAGAGGATGTATCCTGACTTCTGGACAAGTAGTAAGACATGTTTGACCATCGTAGAGAACTTAACTGGTATTATTTAAGAAGAGAAGTAAATATGAGTCGACGCAGAGAGAAGAAATTATAGTGATGAGTGTATGTTATTGTCACCTGGGTTGTGGCTGGATTACTATGACTATGACGGACTGTTAATAATAAGGCAAGTGCCTTTGGGGCTTTTGTTATTTCCATATCTTTTTTTAAAGTTGTGTTGTTATTTTGGTTTAATGTGAATGTGTATCTTAGATGTTTGTGAATAGAAGTTGTTACTTAAAAGTGAAAAGGTGTATCATTCCTAGGCTTACATTTGATACTGTAATCTCTAAACATTCCTCTGGGTTATGTCGCAAATGGGTTCGGTCCTTCTGCTCGCTTAAAAGGGTGTGTGTCATTGTTAGCTAGAGAGCGTGGTTTCGATATTTAACCACATTTTCTTAATGTATTGAGATTGCAGTGTTGTGTGTGGGCGTGGAGGTATGCACTTAATCTGGACTTACGTGAGGTACGATTATGCATAATAAACATATTATGTTTATAATTTCTAATCTATGTATGTTCTTTGTTTCATGTTGAATATTGTCACAAATGGAAGTGAGACCTTTGCCTACTTGTTATTATCTGACCAAAGATGAGGTGGTCCATGAATTGATGGTCAGAAGTGAAAAGCCTAATTATCATAGGGAGTTGGATATTGCTGTGCTGAAAAGAGTAAAGGATAAGCCGATTGTTATTCCTGATAATGATTACCCTTATTGGAGCGCTGGTAAGTCCACCATAGTGTCCACTGTTTCTAATTTAATTGATTCTTTAAATATTGTGAATGTTCTGGGGAAAACGGCTACTTCTCAACGGAAACGAATTAAGTATAGGTCTATTCATTGGGTACATAGGATTTAATTGGTGTTTGGTCTTTGAGTGATGTGAGTTTTGCGAATGTGTTATCAAACCTACGTTCCAGACTTGTAGAATTGTTTGATTTAAAGTTTTCTGAGGCAAGTAATGGTGATATGGCGGAATCAATTGAGTGTTCGAATTGTGATAGTTCTATAGGTGACATAGCGAGTGAATTGAGTGATCGTGCGAATTTAGTTGGAGATTTAGGGCCTATGTTGGCAGATAACCGTCAGGATAGTGCAAGGGTTAGTGAAAATAGAAATCCTTCGAAAGAGAGTAGCTATATAGGTTACATATGTCCCACGTCAAAAAGGGATCAGATAAGTTGAAGTAGTGTTGTGTGAATTACAATCTTCAAAATTGTGTAGGGTAAAGACTCCGCTTTTAGTGTACATAGGTGTGTGTGCTACTAGTGAGTGTGTTTGCCTGCACGTGTGGTGCACAATCTTCTAAATTGTGTGTGATGAATGCAGTTCTTCCGGTGTGCATGCCTGTGTATGCTGTTAGTGTCTGTATTGGTCTGCACGTGTGATTTCCTGATACGGGTATGACCAAGGGAGTTGTATTGTATAAATAGATTTTGAGTGTTCTGTATGATTGTGATGTTTAGCTTTGTTCTTGTAATGGGTGGGTGTTGTTGTTTTTGTTGTATTAAATTAATAAAAAAGGTTAGGTCTTATTCATATTATGAGGTTAAAATAAAATAAAGGGTAAAGCCGAATATATAAACTGGGTTTGCGTTAGGATATCTTAGTTCGTCTTACGATCCTAACATGTTGTCAAGGTATTGCGCCCGAATTCCTCTAGAGCACAGTCCCAAATCCGCACAGATGATAAAAGGATCGTGAGAATGTCAACACCCGGCTATGAGTTGAACAACTGTCATCGGACTGATGGCTAGGGAACCCTAGGAACACACATATACTTCTCTAACTATACTACTAACTAGTTGCATACAGTACAGAAAATATAAACAAATAAAAGTAGAGCATTAACGAGCAACTCGGCTCTCGGGCGTTAAGATAAGTCGTCAATCATCTGTGTGCATCTAGCTAGCGGTATCGTTCTAGTGTAATCAAGCGTTGAATCAAAGAAACAGTTCTAAAAAAACTCAGCAAGAATAAAAAAGTTCTTGCCATTTATTAATAATAAAATATCACATGACAAAAATTATGTTCCTTTCACCATGAATAAAATAAAATAATTATTTGTGCCTAACTTAGGCCTGATGCGCTTAGTAAGTGTCTTCCTTGCATCTTTATACTACTTTAACAAGTATCTCTTGCTTAATAATATTTAAATAAACACATGGTTTAATTAATGACAGTAGTGTCTGTCCTACCTGTTAACTAAAGTTAGGCTTTAACGCTCATCGCAACAAATATACTCCCTACATAATACAATCGTTAAAAGTCTTCAAATTTAAATCTTATGTTCCTAAATATAATAAAAGCAATAATTAATACTAAAATAATAACGTATTTACATTTTATACATGATCGCGTCCCGCACGATATAAAAACAACTGTCTCTAATTCATTAGAGTTCATCTCATCACTTTCCTCCTGTCTTATCATCTTTCTTTACGTGTATCACCAACTTTCTGCGTATCTCACACAATAAACTAGTCAAAATAGGTGTTGGTGTGTCAATTCCATGTGAATCATAAATACGAACAGTGAAGTTAATATTTCATCACTTTAGTGTACAACTCTGGTATTTCAATAATTAAATAATAAAACAAACTAACAATGCACGACTGTTCAGATAAGCTCTTCAACCAAAAATCGAGTGTGTGTGTGGCATGAATCCTCACTCCCACACCCCTATCTCCTCCAAATACAACATATGACTTCTCTTGCTCACCACAAAATATTACAAAACCTTTCTTCAATTACTCACGTTGCATATTATCGCGTCTCTAGTTACGCCTTTATCAATACAAATGCATTTCATCAACCTCCCTTCTCTTAGCACGTTCACAAACTTCTACCGTTCCATATCAACTACTTTCATCAAAGTATGATATTTAGTATTCCTACTAGAAATTACAACTGTAATGACGTTCATGAATACGTCTCCCTTCCTTCTACAAACTCCTCTATCAATTATACATCTCGTGCTATGTCCAAATACTTTCCACATACTTCCTCCTTCGCTTCACATATTACTTTGTTACAATTTATCGCGTCTGCTTGTGTCTGTTATAAAAATAACAATAACCTTCCCTCACGTTTATGTTCATAATAAATATTTATATCTCTCCTTCCATCTTACAGTATCGTTTTATGATATATATACATCCATAACATTTTATAATAACGTTTCTCGTTCAGTTATGCATTCAACTATCGCATACTGTTCTTTTCCGTACATCAAAATTCTGGGTTTTACAATGTCATTACATTACTTGCATACAAGAGTTACTTCAATGCCAATATGGAATACTTCTGTTAGCTTTATCGTTCTATACATCTTATTTCGTTTCTGAAATGAATAAACTCTTCACTTATAGGATTCTCCGTCCTTCCTTTCCTCACTTCAAGTAATAAACTATTTACTTTCGACAAACACATGACTATATTTTTCTCTGATACATTACTTATTTATTTCTCACAAAGTTGTGCTTCATTTCTCTTGTTACAATACAAATATATTATCGTTCTTCAATGTTTCCACGAATATGCAAAATTCTATAATATATCATCGAATCTACTGAGTTCTCCCATGTTACAACAAATCTACGGAGTTCTCCAATGTTACAACAAATCTACGGAGTATACGTTCGCAAACGCAACGAAATCGTTCGTAAGTGAAATTTTAACGCTCTAAAAATGACAATGAAAAATACTAACCATGTCTAACATCATCGATCAAGACTTCAAAATACGTCCAAATGACGTATGAAAATAACTATCGCAATTACTAAAATTTACTAAAACTTTCAAGACAATAATAACATAGGTTACAAATGCAAATATGTTGGTCAATATTCTGGGATAACGTGAACAAAGTCTAACTACAGATATGAAAAATGCACTCTTCTACCTTCTTTCTGAGATCGTTGGTGACAGAACTGATGACTCCTGTGTCCTCGTAACGTCACCGTATGGTTTCTGGAATGCTGCGAGCTGCTCCAGTCCGGCTGTGTTATGTCACCTCGGCCTTGAGTGGACTGCAGTACAGTTGAACGACCTGGTGTGCTGTCTCGAAAACAGGTTACCAGCTGGTTTCCCGCTCGCGACCCACTGCTCTCGTACAAGATGATGACACGACCTTGCCTCCGCTCTGCTGGTCTCGCGTCCATCAGTTCTGGGTTCCTTGTCGTCTCCAGCACGCATCCGCTCGTCTTCTTCTTCTCAGATCTAGATGTTCTTTGAAGTCGGTAGTTTGCATAGTTCTTTCCATCATGAAAAATCACCTCCATGTCGTGAAATTCCCTTGTAGTAGCTTGCAACGTTATGTTAGCGAAAACTGCGGTGGTCCGCAGTTCGCTATGCATACTGTTATGTCATCCTGGTCATTTCTGAATCTCACCGGTTCAGTATAGTTCTATCTTCCCATCATGGTGAATTTAAAACCTCATTCTCACCGCGCAATTTTTTGTAGTCGTAGTTCTTCCCCTTCGACCTAAATTCTTAATCATTCTTGTCTAGATTGTTGAATTTGCAATGGTTCAAGTCTCCCTTCTTCAAACTTTCGTTCAGCGTAGTTACGTGTTCGATGTTCAGTTTGTAACATGCAGCGTTTTCTCTCGTCGTAGTTTTCTTCCTTTAGAATATGATGAATAACTTTCCTCAACACTGTTGACTTGTAATATTAATTGTTCGTTTCCATTACTACTTGCTTCATCTTGAAGTCTCCAGTTCACAAAACCTTTGTCTAATACTTCTGAATAGTAAAATCAATTTACGTCTTGTCTTCTCGACGGTCCATGTAGAAAGAGCCTCGTTTGCTAGCGTCTCCTAGCCTCCTCGGTTAGATTTCCCTCGTAAATCTGATCAACTAGCCTTCAACCGCTATGAATATTAACAAATTCATACATAACTTCTCTCTCAGTCTTTCAATTTAAAATCTCTTTTGCCAATTAAATTTCTTTTTCTCTGCTGGTGAATTCAATGTGCTACACTCTTATAAAATATTAAAATAAAGATTTTAATATTTGTTCCCTCCTCAGTATTCAAACTATTTTCCGATTGGTTCTTGCCTAAAAGTGGCGCACTTCTGACACGCGTTTGCTTCCACCACTCTTGATACTGACGTGTGTCTGACCTCAAGTCCACCTTCGCTCCCCCTCGGATCAAAAACTGTTTTCGCGCCGCGCACCTCGTTAAAAGTGTCGACTATTCAGAACAGTATCTCTATCATTCACTCATGGTTAAAAATTTACCAAATCTTAAAATCTCCATTATATATGAAATAAAAATATTTCTTCAGACGAAAATGTTCCCAAATGCTTGTATTAACGTTATCTTCCATCTGGACTGCTAATTTAGTCGAAAATTCCAAATTTAAAATATGCCATTTTCCTGAGGTGGACTTGGTTCATACCTCATCCTGTCTTCTCCTCCCTCCTAGACATGATTTCGAGTGCATTTCCCCATTCGACCTTAATAGAAAGTATAAGAATGGACTTTATCTTACTACATATCGTTACTAATCATAGATATGCTGTCGAAATTGTGTCTCTATTGAATCTTGGGGGTAAAATGTCTTCAACTTAGAGTGATTGTATTTCCCAATAATACGATTATCGCTCATTCTAGCTATGGCATAGCAATTATTTCCATAAACTTTCGCTACCTCGAACGGCCCTTTGAAAATATTACTGAATTTAACAAATATCTTCTTCAAGACGTCAGCCATCACATTTGTTCTAGTCAGAAACAAATCTCCTTCTCTCAGTGGTCTGCTGAATCGCTTGCCTCTCGTTCTCATCGCTTTTCTGCGGACTTGTTGAGATGTTCTCTGGCTTCTTCTATTCTTCTGTCCATCGGTATCTCTATATCTTCTTGGATATCTATGATTCCATCCCATGGTCTTCTAGGTTTTTCATTATAGTGCAGTACTGTTGGAATCTCATTCGTGCTTTCATGACGAGTGCTATTCATGCAGTATTCTACTAGTGGTATCACCTTCACCCAATTCGCATGATTTTCAGAACTGTATAAGCGAATATACTTTGATAGTTCCAAAATCGATCTTTCAATAGGATTAGTTTGTGGGCTTCTCACAGAATTATAAATATGACTTATATCCAATCTCTCCATACTTTCTTCGAATTCTGCAGCTGTATATTGAGTTCCATGATCCGTTATTAATTTATCTGGCTTTCCTAGCTTCGGGATCACGTTCTTCTCTAAATGCTTCAGAACTGCTTTTGTTGTTGCTTTCTGCATAGGGTTGAGCATAATGATTTTAGAAAATACATCCATGGTGACAAGTACATATTGATTTCCTCGTAAGCTCTTCGGTGCAGGCCCGAAAATGTCCTGGCTGAACAATTCCAATGGCTTCGTTGGTATAATAGCCTTCGGTTTCTCAAATAGCAACTCTGAATTGTATTTGTTCTTCTGGCAAAGTTCACAAGATCGTATGACAATAGCAATGGATTCTCGCATGTTAATCCAATAAAAATTTTCCTGGGCAGTACTGTAGGTTTTGTCTAACCCTCCATGACCTATAGACTTGTGTGTTAACCATACAACTGGTACAGTCAATTCTGGTAGTATCACTACTCTGATCTTAGTATGACCCACATCCACATATTTACAGACTTTGTCTCCCTGCAGTACAAAGTGTCTAGATTTTCTTCTCATCTCCTCGTAAGTAGCATTCTGTACATTTAATCTTCCTGATAAATAGTTATACATTTTTCTCAGAAATGCGTCCTTCCTTTGAAAAGTTGAGATTCTGGCTAACCTGTCCAATGTTGCCTGGTCTTCATCATCAGTTTGTATGACATTAACTCTGACGTTAGTCTTGGCTGTTGGATGCCTCGACAATATATCTGCTAACAGATTATCTTTGCCTGGCACGTGACTAATGGTTGCATTGAACTGTTGCAAGAACATAGTCCATCTAGTCATTCTGTCACTAGACAAATCAGACTTCAGCATGAATTCTAATGCCTTATGGTCAGTTCTAATAATTATATGATGGCCTATCAATAGCTTCTTCCAATGTTGTAATGCATTTATGACAGCTAAAGTTTCCAGCTCTGTAGTGTAGTAGTTCACCCCGTGTGATCTGAGCTTCCTACTATGAAAAGCTATGTAGTGGTTGTTCCCTTCAGAGTCTTTCTGATATAATATAGCGCTTATTCCAATCCTAGATGCGTCTTTTTCCACAATGAATGTCCTCTCTAAATCAGGATATTCCAGCTTAATGTTGTTTTTAAGCATCTCCTTAGCTTGTACAAAGGCATTTTCTACTGTAGTGTCCCATTTCCATCGATTATTTTTCTTTAAGAGTTCGCGAAGTGGAGCCATCACTTCCGAATAACGTGGACAATGACTACTCAAAAATTGGCAAAGACCTAAAAATGCTCGAAGATCCTTAATCTTCTTAGGTCTAGGAAATTCCGAAATTGCTTCAATTTTGTCATTATTTAGATGATAACCAAATTGATCTATGGTGTGTCCTAAAAAGTTTATTTTCTCCTGGAAAAAGTGACATTTGTTGAAGTTGACTTTAATATTCGCTTCTCTCAAGTCTTCAAACAACCTTCTCAGATGCAATAAATGCTGCTCTGGCTTTTCTGAGGAAATTATCAAGTCGTCGACATAACATATGACGTACTTCTTTACCTCTTCGCTCAGCTTATTATCGAGAGCTCTAATAAGTGCTGGGCTCGAGTTCATTAAACCAAACGGAACCCGACGAAACGTAAAACTAGTTTCGTTAAATAGAAAACCAGTAGAGCATCTGCTATCTTCAGTCAACTCAATTTGGTAAAAGCTGGCCGTCAGGTCTATGACGGAAAAACAGGTCTTTCCACGGAATTTTCTCAGTAATTCCCTTATCTTCGGTGGCCTGTCTTGTTCTTTCATCGTTAACATATTGATTTGACGGGCATCTAAACAAACCCTCAAGCTTCTATCTGCCTTCTTCACCACAGTGATTGGGTTTAAATAAGGAGTAGCCTGCCTCTGAACAATACCATCCCTTTCCATGCCATTAATAATCTCTGCAACTTCTTCGTGATATTTTTCAGGTATCGGATAGAGTTTCTTCTGAAATGGAGCGTTATCTATCAAGCGAATCTGATATTTGAAACCTTTAATCACCTCTGGTTTATCGTCAAAAATATCAGTGAAGTGTGAAATTAGTGCCTCCAATTTCTCCTGGTAATATCCAAAATTTTCTATGAGAAAGTTGGGACGTCTTTTTCGTTCCTCTTGTACTTCCAAGACCATCTCTTCCAATCTCCCTTCTTCAATACCATCTTCCATGCAGTACTCTTGTTCATTCGAGTTTGAAGCTCCAGCCTCTGCTTCGCTATTGTTAAATCTGATAATTCCATTCTTTAGGTCAATGACATCTCCTGAATGTGTAATAAAGTCAATACCCAGTATTGCATCAAAACTAATGTGACTGAGCACTATGAATACCTGTTCATATCCCTGCTCGTTTATATAAAATTCCACCAATGCTTGTACTTTACACTTCATAGTTTTGTCATTAAATACTCCTCTCACTTTTATAGTGGATACAGGCTATGCAGTTAACAAATTCTCAGCTTCTAACTTCTGGAAACTACTCTCAGATATGATTGAGGCTGTAGCACCAGTGTCTATGAGGGTTTTTAAAGTGTTCTCCTCTACTTTCATATGGATTATAGGTAATCTGGCTGTATTTCCTTTCTTCGGCTCCTCTCTCTCGTATAACAATTCTTCATCGGCGACCTCGTATAGTTCGTTAATGGCGATCTCATGCCTCGTTATTGTGTGATTTACGTCTTCATCTACCTTCGTTTCTGAATTGGCGTTTTTTTGTCCGTTCCTGTCGTGGTTTTGGCCTTCACGACTGGTTCCTGGTTGAGGTTCGTCACTCACTTGTGCCTGTTGTTGGGGTTGTTCCTTTCTCTCTTCTCTATCTCTCTGATTTCTTCTGTAATCCTGGCTTTCTCTTTCTCGTTCTTCATAGTACCTTTGAACATTCCCATCATCTCTCCATCTGCTCCTCTGATAGTTGTTCCTCGGTTGTTGTTGTTGTTGCTGTTGTATAGGACGTCTCTGTTGTTGTTGTTTGCCATCGTTCCAGTTCCTATATCTGGAATACCTTCTTTGATCTCCTTCATACTGCCTGTCAGGATAATTATTTCTTTGAAATCCCCTGTTATTATAGTTGTTGTTTTGGTATCTGGACCCCCTCTGTCTGTCGTTCCAGTACCTGTTTTTATATGGCCAACCTTCTATGGCTCTGTTGTAGCCTGGATCATACATGGTCCTACCATAGTTGTTATGCCTTATTGGGCCTGTCCTAGCTGGTGTTACATCAGTCTGTTGTTGCTGATCAACCAACACTGTGTGTACCTCTCTGTTTTCATGCCTGTTTCTCGTATTCTGACTATTGGTTTGTCCTTGAGATTGCGCTATAGAACTTGTGTGGGCTAATCTTCGCAGCAACTCAGCCATGTCTTCTAAAGTATTGACATTAGACGAAATCAGGTGTTTCCTAACCTCGGCTGGTAACTGTCTGGATATGACGTGTATCAGCTCCGGTTCTGCCAATGGTGTATGAAGATGTTGCAAGCGGGCTAATTGGTTAGTGAAGTAGCTCGTATAACGTGTCGGTACAGAGTAAGGATATTTCTTCGAATATATTTCTGCTCTGATGTCTTGTTTCAACTCTTCGCTCCAGAATCGTTTTAACAATGCCTCAGCGAATTCGTCGAACGAAGTGTAGGTATATCTAAACGCTCTATGCCAAATTAACGCTTCTGCTGACAAGTACTTCTCTACTACTCTCATCTCTCTCTCTGTAGGAAATTTATTTTCCTCCTGGTAGTAACGCATGTCTCTTAAAAATTCAACGGCGGTGACGTTTCCTTCCCCCGTGAACTTATCTGGTTTCTCCTCATGGCTTTTAATCACTACCACATTCTGATTATTCCTACTGGGAATCTGATCGTTTGTCCTTCCTACCATGTCCGGTTCTCTTATATTCCTCTCAGTGTGTTCCGTTCCAAAAGTGTTATGGCATGACCTACTAAACATTGGAGTGTCTACGCTCTCCTTATCCTCTTCCTGTTCACCTTGGCTGAATCCTAGTCTGTGCAATTCTCCTCTCAGTTGACTGTCTCCCTCTTTAAAGAAATCGTGTAGATCCTTTTTCATGTTAGATGTGTCCCTCATCGACAGTGCTTTCATCTGTTCGTTAAGATCACCCATCTCTTTCTCCTGCTTAGACTTGACCTTAGCTATTTCAGTGTTGACCTCATCAACTAATTGTCTTATCTTATCTAATTCTTTAAGTTTAATTCTATCGGTTTTTCTCGTAATTTCGCTAATTGTTGTAACATGGGATTCCTCTAAAGAGTCTATTCGTTTCGTTAATTCCTCTCGCAACCCAGTTACATGAATATTAGTCTTACTTTCTATGACCTTAACCTCTTTCATGATCTTACCATGCATTTCATAGATGTACTCACTACTACTCTTTAACACATCTTCTTTCAATTTTAACACAGCTTCAACAATACATTTGTTTATATCAACATTTATGCCCTCAGATATCAATTGTTGTTGATTTGTTACCTTTTGTTGGAGCTCACCAACTGTACCAGTTATGGTAGTCAGCTGATTCTGCAGCTCACCTTGGGACCCTGAAATTGTGTTGAAATGGTTTGTGTTGTCAACCTTTATAGTATCTATGCTGTTTTGTAGAGTTTGCTGTAGCTTATGTTGTCGCTTCTCTGCATCTTCTTGTGCCTTTTCCTGTTTCTCTCTGGCGTCGTTTTGCGCCTTTCTAGCTTCCTCTTGTGCCTTTCTACTCTCTTCTTGCGCCAATCGACTTTCTTCCTGAGCTAGTCTACTCATTTCCTGTGATATTCTTCCTTCATTCTGCGCCTTCTCTAGGGCTTTCTTTATCTCCTCCTGTGCTTTCTTCGCTTCTTCTTGTGCCAGTCAATTTTCCTCCTGTGCCAGCTTACTCTCTTCCTTCAAAGCTGCTGTAATATCCTTAATTTCTTTCCCTATCTTTTTAGTGTTTTCATGTGTAATAGTGTGTAGGGCTTCAACTTCGGCAGTTAATCCTGCCTGACTGGTCCTCATCTGCTCCAGTATCTACCTGATATAGGTCATGTCCTCAGACGACATAATCTTATACTATGAGAAAATATGGGAAGTATTACTATACTAAACACAGCGAAATTCCAGAATGACCAACATTTATAATATCTTACGATATACTCACGCATTCCATAGAGATGTTCTCCTACCTTACCTACGTCAATACTAACGCTAACGGTATCTAGCACTATCAAACACTGAACTTGCTTCAACACTTAATTCTAACCAAAATGTATTTAAATAGGACATCACTTTACATTTATCGTTATACCTGACCAAAAAGTCTTTCGCCGGAACAATGCAATATATGCCTCACAACAAATTGTACTCTACATATCAAACAACGGGAATTCATCTCCTCAACTTGTTAGATTGGGATCGGCATTTAAAATATAAACAAAACACGACTGTGTCGTACACCAAACATGCTTAAAATAGCCGTGATTACGAAATATCACCTAGTGTAACAAATTCGACACAACCGCTGGTCACTCAGCACTGGGAATTCAAATTTACAAATTCGATAGACCCATGCAATCGACAACATCGAAGCCACTCTAGTTGGGCGACCATCAATTAGATATGTTATATATGCGCCCGAATTCCTCTAGAGCGCAGTCCCAAATCCACACAGATGGTAAAAGGATCGTGAGAATGTCAACACCCGGCTATGAGTTGAACAACTGTCATCGGACTGATGACTAGGGAACCCTAGGAACACACATATACTTCTCTAACTATACTACTAACTAGTTGCATACAGTACAGAAAATATAAACAAATAAAAGTAGAGCATTAACGAGCAACTCGGCTCTCGGGCGTTAAGATAAGTCGTCAATCATCTGTGTGCATCTAGCTAGCGGTATCGTTCTAGTGTAATCAAGCGTTGAATCAAAGAAACAGTTCTAAAAAAACTCAGCAAGAATAAAAAAAGTTATTGCCATTTATTAATAATAAAATATCACATGACAAAAATTATGTTCCCTTCACCAAGAATAAAATAAAATAATTATTTGTGCCTCACTTAGGCCTGAAGCGCTTAGTAAGTGCCTTCCTTGCATCTTTATACTACTGCAACAAGTATCTCTTGCTTAATAATATTTAAATAAACACATGGTTTAATTAATGACAGTAGTGTCTGTCCTACCTGTTTACTAAAGTTAGGCTTTAACGCTCATCGCAACAAATATACTCCCTACATAATACAATCGTTAAAGTCTTCAAATTTAAATCTTAAGTTCCTAAATATAATAAAAGCAATAATTAATACTAAAATAATAACGTATTTACATTTTATACATGATCGCGTCCCGCACGATATAAAAACAACTGTCTCTAATTCATTAGAGTTCATCTCATCACTTTCCTCCTGTCATATCATCTTTCTTTACGTGTATCACCAACTTTCTGCGTATCTCACACAATAAACTAGTCAAAATAGGTGTTGGTGTGTCAATTCCATGTGAATCATAAATACGAACAGTGAAGTTAATATTTCATCACTTTAGTGTACAACTCTGGTATTTCAATAATTAAATAATAAAACAAACTAACAATGCACGACTGTTCAGATAAGCTCTTCAACCAAAAATCGAGTGTGTGTGGCATGAATCCTCACTCCCACACTCCTATCTCCTCCAAATACAACATATGACTTCTCTTGCCCACCACAAAATATTAAGAAACCTTTCTTCAATTACTCACGTTGCATATTATCGCGTCTCTAGTTACGCCTTTATCAATACAAATGCATTTCATCAACCTCCCTTCCCTTAGCACGTTCACCAACTTCTACCGTTCCATATCAACTACTTTCATCAAAGTATGATATTTAGTATTCCTACTAGAAATTACAACTGTAATGACGTTCATGAATACGTCTCCCTTCCTTCTACAAACTCCTCTATCGATTATACATCTCGTGCTATGTCCAAATACTTTCCACATACTCCTTCGCTTCACATATTACTTTGTTACAATTTATCGCGTCTGCTTTTGTCTGTTATAAAAGTAACAATAACCTTCCCTCACGTTTATGTTCATAATAAATATTTATATCTCTCCTTCCATCTTACAGTATCGTTTTATGATAAATATACATCTATAACATTTTATAATAACGTTTCTCGTTCAGTTATGCATTCAACTATCGCATACTGTTCTTTGCCGTACATCAAAATTCTGGGTTTTACAATGTCATTACATTACTTGCATACAAGAGTTACTTCAATGCCAATATGGAATACTTCTGTTAGCTTTATCGTTCTATACATCTTATTTCGTTTCTGAAATGAATAAACTCTTCACTTATAGGATTCTCCGTCCTTCCTTTCCTCACTTCAAGTAATAAACTATTTACTTTCGTCAAACACATGACTATATTTTTCTCCGATACATTACTTATTTATTTCTCACAAAGTTGTGCTTCATTTCTCTTGTTTCAATACAAATATATTATCGTTCTTCAATGTTTCCACAAAAATGCAAAATTCTCTAATATATAATCGAATCTACTGAGTTCTCCCATGTTACAACAAATCTACGGAGTTCTCCAATGTTACAACAAATCTACGGAGTATACGTTCGCAAACGCAACGAAATCGTTCGTAAGTGAAATTTTAACGCTCTAAAATGACAATGAAAAATACTAACCATGTCTAACATCATCGATCAAGACTTCAAAATACGTCCAAATGACGTATGAAAATAACTATCGCAATTACTAAAATTTACTAAAACTTTCAAGACAATAATAACATAGGTTACAAATGCAAATATGTTGGTCAATATTCTGGAATAACGTGAACAAAGTCTAACTAGAGATATGAAAAATGCACTCTTCTACCTTCTTTCTGAGATCGTTGGTGACAGAACTGATGACTCCTGTGTCCTCGTAACGTCACCGTATGGTTTCTGGAATGCTGCGAGCTGCTCCAGTCTGGCTGTGTTATGTCACCTCGGCCTTGAGTGGACTGCAGTACAGTTGAACGACCTGGTGTGCTGTCTCGAAAACAGGTTACCAGCTGGTTTCCCGCTCGCGACCCACTTCTCTCGTACAAGATGATGACACGACCTTGCCTCCGCTCTGCTGGTCTCGCGTCCATCAGTCCTGGGTTCCTTGTCGTCTCCATCACGCATCCGCTCGTCTTCTTCTTCTCAGATCTAGATGTTCTTTGAAGTCGGTAGTTTGCATAGTTCTTTCCATCATGAAAAATCACCTCCATGTCGTGAAATTCC
This sequence comes from Meconema thalassinum, assembly GCA_946902985.2. Classification (NCBI taxonomy): domain Eukaryota; kingdom Metazoa; phylum Arthropoda; class Insecta; order Orthoptera; family Tettigoniidae; genus Meconema; species Meconema thalassinum. The sequence goes on from OX336395.1 coordinate 184,892,042, forward strand.
CTTGTAGTAGCTTGCAACGTTATGTTAGCGAAAACTGCGGTGGTCTGCAGTTCGCTATGCATACTGTTATGTCATCCTGGTCATTTCTGAATCTCACCGGTTCAGTATAGTTCTATCTTCCCATCATGGTGAATTTAAAACCTCATTCTCACCGCGCAATTTTTTGTAGTCGTAGTTCTTCCACTTCGACCTAAATTCTTAATCATTCTTGTCTAGATTGTTGAATTTGCAATGGTTTAAGTCTCCCTTCTTCAAACTTTCGTTCTGCGTAGTTACGTGTTCGATGTTCAGTTTGTAACTTGCAGCGGTTTCTCTCGTCGTAGTTTTCTTCTTTTAGAATATGATGAATAACTTTTCTCAATACTGTTGACTTGTAATATTAATTGTTCGTTTCCATTACTACTTGCTTCATCTTGAAGTCTCCAGTTCACAAAACCTTTGTCTAATACTTCTGAATAGCAAAATCAATTTACGTCTTGTCTTATCGACGGTCCATGTTGAAAGAGCCTCGTTTGCTAGTGTCTCCTAGCCTCCTCGGTTAGATTTCCCTCGTAAATCTGATCAACTAGCCTTAAACCGCTATGAATATTAACAAATTCATACATAACTTCTCTCTCAGTCTTTCAATTTAAAATCTCTTTTGCCAATTAAATTTCTTTTTCCCTGCTGGTGAATTCAATGTGCAACACTCTTATAAAATATTAAAATAAAGATTTTGATATTTGTTCCTTCCTCAGTATTCAAAACTATTTTCCGATTGGTTCTTGCCTAAAAGTGGCGCGCTTCTGACACGCGTTCGCTTCTCCCACTCTTGATACTGACGTGAGTAGTATAGGCGGCGGTATGGGACAGACAAATTACGTGTGGTCAAAAGTGACCATTAAAATTCTATTAAAAAATAATGGATAAAGTGACCTTAAACATCATTAAAAATTATCGATCAAACATATGGTTACAAGTAACCATTACAAATCTTCCAAACAATTATGGTTACTTGTAACCATAATATTATGGTTGAATTTTATGGTTGAAATTAACCATAAAAGGAATACAATATTTCGTATTACTTTATGGCAGAACGTAACCATAAAAACAATTAAAATTATGGTTAAAAAATAACCTCTAAATTGCCAGATTTTTTTTAAAATTCTGGTTAAAAGTAACCATTAAACTTAACAAAAAATTAACCATGATAATTATGGTTAAAGGTACCCATAAAACACAATTAAAAGAATTGCCAGAATTTTTTTCTAAATTCTGGTTAAAAGTAACCATTAAACTTAACAAAAAAATAACCAAGATAATTATGGTTAAAGGTAACCATAAAACACAATCAAAAGTTATGGTTATTCTATATCTAAAAATCAGTCGTAAAAAGTTATGGTTAACGTAGCCATGAAATTACCAATGTTATTTTTAATAAAATATGGTTAAAAGTAACCATAAAAATGACTGTAATATATAAATGACAAAGTTATGCTTACCTCCACCTATAAAACGTAAAACAAATTTATCATACAGACACCTAAAATAATGGCTAAAAGGAACCAGTAAATTTTTAAAAGAATTAAGGATAGAATAATGGTTAAAACAAGGCTAAAATTATCAGTTACTTTTTTAGAAATTAGGGGAAGAATAATGGTAAAAACAAGGCTAAAATTACCAGTAACTTTTTAAAGAATTAAGGATAAAATAATGGTTAATACAAGGGTGTAAATAGCTATAAAAATGATGTGTACACTATTATATTTAGTATCCCCAAGGAAGTGTATCAATTATGTTGTCTTCTTCTTTCTGGATCATACGCTTGTCGTAGTCGACTTTAAATTCTTTGGCAATATTTTTATTTACAAGGCTTTTTGTTTTCTTATCTCTTGTTATCATGTTATTGCTTATAGCAACCTTATTATTAGAACCTTGTATTAAGCCAGTCATTGTCTTCATGTTAAGTTTTTTGGCATTTTCGTGGTTGAGAGTAAATCCTTTGATCTTGGTAACCTGTTTGTCTTTATATGTTTCGTACGCATAACTCTTAGGACCTGTGCTTATCCAATCAGTACCATGATCATCTTTGCCAAATTCGTCAGTCCATTCACCAAGCATACAACCGGTCTCTACGGTGTTTGTTCCATCATCTATGTAAACAATACTATCAGTGTCATAATAAACTACTGCCTTTCCTAATCTATCAAGCATATCGTATAATCTTATTCTAGCATTGGAAGTGGTGAAAGCTGCCACAAATATGTTCGTATTTGTGCTATTTTCTACATAGAAATCATTGTAGTGGTATGTTACCTCAATTACTTCCTCATTGATGTACATTACATTAGTAATTTCTATCTTATCATCTAATAACAATTTGTACCACCTCTTAGGGTCATCAATGAACTCTGTTTGTGACATGTTTTGCCTCTGACCGAACTTTCCCCAAAGAGAATTTAAGCATATTTTAGCAACAGCTCGTTTACCTGAATTAGGAGTTATATTATCTATATCAAGCTTGATGCTTTGTTTTTTCTTGATAACCCTTGCGTATTCTTTTTTGGACTTGTAATCATTATCCCAAGGACTAGTTTCTAGCTTAATTTTCATAAAGGTTTTAATATAGTCCTTGAAAAGCTCATTACTTTTCTCTTTAAAATGCCATACTTCATAAACTTCTACTATTTTGTAGCCTTTCTCTAGAGCTTTATTAAGTTCGATTGTAGTCCAAGTTCCAAGCAGTGCCCTCTCTTCATCACTATGGTTACAGCGGCCGACCTTTTCTTTTGCACACTTCGCGCACAGGGTAAACATTAACTTATCTAGCTTTACCGGAAGCACTGGATGATACAAACCTCTTGGAGGAAGCACCTTACATTTAACTACGCCAAACCAGTCTTTATTGTATTTTTCTGGCTTAAATATGTTTTTAGGGTGACCTACAGGGTACCAGTCGTAAAACATGACTGTTGGGTATAAACTGCATATATCTATATATCTCAGCTTTTTTTTCAGAAACTTTCAACTTTGAGGCATTTGTCCTACCACCGAAGAATGCGTCTCTGGGGTTTAGTGGCTCTACTACCTCCACAACATCTATGGTTTTATCTAGACTCCTTTTGTAGTCTTTAGAATTTTTCCATTTGCATCTCCACATCTCCACAACCTTGTAACCGGAATTTTTAAGAGCTTGTGTTCGCTCTATAGTTTTTGTAAGCAAGTCATCCATAGTTTCATTGTTTACATTGTTAATGGTATCGCCTGAGTAGCAGTCGGGACAACCATGCCAAAAACAACCATGATATTGGTACACAGTTTTAGTCTTATAGTCGTACCCATCGACTTTGGCTCTACAAATTGTGACCTCGCCACCGTTTAATGCGTGTCGAACATTAGGGAACGAACTTAACCATGCTATAGACTCCTTACTGAACATCTCTTTTTTCTGCTCCTTAACTACTGCAATCGTGTCTTCTTTAAGGAATTATGACCTGTAAATTGCCATACAATCACTGGCTATAGTTATGTATTGGAAGGGGTCTATATTTGCTATTTCTAAAAATGACTGTCTAAAGGCGAGGCAACCTCGCCGTAATATATCGACATCTGAATGACAATATTCGGCTAATTCTTTCTTAAAGTCAAACACGTAGTTTTCTTTCACTTTCTGAGCGTGCCATTCTAAGAATACTTTTCTAGCATCAGGTTTCATTGTATCAACACCATAGTATTTAGTAGCTGGAATGGACCCTACGTAATTTTGATTTTCTTTCTTGTTGAAAAAGTGTGGAAAATACCCCTTTTTTAGTTCTTTTAGTCCAAATGTTTTGGGAAAGGATGCGAGACCTCCTTGGATAAAGTTTATGCTGTCAATTATTCTGAGCCTTAGGGCTGGTATTTTGAGCTCCATAATTTTAGACCCTTGGTAAATAGTTTTAGGCTTAATGCCATTATTGACGCAATATTGTAAAATAAAATGCGCATCATAACCTTTTGCATTGTGTGCTATACACGTAAAACCTTTGTGGTTGTCTGATATTAGCCACTGACAAAATTCGTCATTTTTAGGAAAGCCCGCCTAACACCATTAAAGTCATAAACGGATACAATGTTTGGGACGTGTACTCCGGTATCTTGTTCAGCTTCGTAATCGAAAAAGTAGTAGTTTTCCGTGTAAGTGTACCATTTATATCGCTTATCAGCCTTTCCATTGCAAATACAATCTTCCATACAGTATCCCCCACGGTTTTTCTTTCCTTGCATATAACATTGGTGCTCGTCTCTTTTCACGATATCATTACAATTCCAACACTTAGAGTACCCACAATTGTGCTTATCACTTCTGTTACATATCTTATTACACTTTTTGCACTTGTAAGCTACCTCACACACTCTCTCATGGTTATCAATGCAATCTTTACCAAAACAATATCTATTGCACTTTTTACAGTATACTCGGGGTCGCATACCTTCTGGGAAATCATGTTTTGGGCACAAACACAAATTACACACATTTTTATCTTTTTTACACGAGTGCTTGTCCTGATGATCGTAAGGTATATCACATTTTTTGCAGTAATATGAACTTCCATAAAAACCTCGTATATTATTAATGGAATCATAATGGTCGTTATGCAAGTACAAATAAATGGTTATCGCGTCATTTACACCTGAGGAATGGATTACCTTGTTAAAATGGGCAGCCGAAACAACTTTAATCCGAACACCCATGAGATATGCAACACTTCTAATATCGTCTAAACTAAACCCATCTTCACAGTTCATTCCGAATCTTGTGCATAACTCTTTTGCTAATTCTTCCTGCAGGCCACGTCCTTTCCTAATGTAGGTAATTTCATTATCAGTTAATGTCCTGTCCAATATTTTTTAGTTTCATAGGTTAGGGCTGTGATTATTGCTCTTGGTCCGCACAGTTTATCGGTGTTGGTTATTTTGTTTATGCTTCTTTTAGCCATAACATCTTTAGCAATATTGACTATTTTCTTACGCTTTGCTCCTTTGCCTCTGGGAATTTTGTAAACCTCGAAGTGAAAAGTGGTATTGTTAATATCTACATTTTCATTAGATGTTATTATTCTTTCAATCTGGTCAAGTAGATGTGAAGCATTAACTTTTATATTTCTTTTTGATGAAATCATATGGTTAAAATTATTATTTTCTGCAACTACTTTCATCTGATCACCTGGCTTAAAATCAGTTAGTTTTCTTACTTCTTTTATGGCTGCATGCACACCTTTTCTGACCGCTTTCATTTGTTCTATTGGTTTTCCTTGCAAATCTTTTATGTGTATAGTATAAGCTGTCTGCCATACGTTAAACTTTTTGATCAGCACAGTACGAACACCTTGATGAATTTCGAAAGGTGACTTTTTAGCTACTGTTTCATTAAATATATTTTTCTTAAAAGGAAAAATTTGGCCCAATTTTTGCTTCACAATTTTTAAGTCCTTAGATTGAACAGGTTTTGGTTCCTTTTTAATTTCAAAGAGGTCTTGATCGAATCCAAAATGCCTGATTTTGTCCAAACGTTCCTTTTCTTCCGCTATCAAATTTAGCAACCCTTTCTTTGAACGAATTACTGAGTAGCCCTTAATTTTGTTTTCTCTGGCGACTTGTTTTAGTTCACGAACGCTCTTCTTAGGCAGCTCTGATTCTTGATACGTAAACAAAGCACTATCTCCGGCATTACTCCAAGCACTGCTTACAGCTTCAAGAAGAGCAGCCTTCTTCATCTTGTATACTCCTTTTAGTTTGAGTTCCGTTGCCAGAACCCTTAGTTCCTTTACAGTTGCACCTATTTGGCGCTTAATATTTTGTTTTAAATCCATTTATTATATAACTTTTTTTAATTAAAAATTTCATTTTTTAAATAAAAATAATTATAAGACATTACTCTTTTGGGCTCGAGAGAAATGATAGTAAAATATTTATATAAATAAATAAATGAACAGAATAATTACATTTTGCATTATAATTGTTACCCTAACAAAGGTTCAATTAGAAATATTATCTCATGAAAATCAGAATCAATTTGCTATCAACTATCTGCGTAATTTTGGATACTTGACTATAGACGAACAAGAAATTTCAGAAGTAAATGAAACAACTTTCCAATCTGCTTTAAAATTGTTCCAAGAGTACTACAATCTCGATATCACCGGTGATTTAGATGAATGTACTTTACAATTAATGAATACATCGCGATGTGGTATCACCGATGACGATATAAATTTTACTACTCGGCGGTATAAATGGAATAATAAAAATATAAAATGGCATTATGCTTTAGCTAATCAAGCAATGCAAAGTGTAGCTAGAGCCGCTTTCGATGTTTGGAAAAAACATACAGATCTCTCATTTGAGAACGATTTGAGGGATCCAGATATAATTATATCAAATAAACGTGGTAGCCCTCATAGAAATCACAAAATAAGTGGGCAATGTTTCAGTGGATTTGATGGAAAAGGTGGAGTTTTGGCTCATGCAAATTACCCAAATAGCATTAATTCACCTATTGAAATTCATATCGATCAAGATGAATCTTGGTATTTAAATACCGATGCCAATACTCCTCAATATCAAACAAATTTACTTTCTGTTATGATACATGAAATAGGCCATGCCTTAGGTATTTCTCATTCAAACAATCCAGATGCTATTACAGTATGTATGCATACGCTAACAATCAAATAGAGCTACATCAAGATGACATTTTAGCTATTCAAAGTTTATATGGTAAAGCCACAGAGCCTAACGTACCAGATAAAACACCAACTCCAGATACACCAAAGCCAGAGCCCAATTTATGTGATTTGAATGTTAACACTATTTTAATTGTTAATCAGTTAATGTATGTCTTTTATGAAAAATGGTTTTGGCTTTTAGATCTTGATAACTCAACAGCCTTAAAAAACAAACGACCCCAGTTTATTACAGATTGGTTAACCTTCTTACCCCAAGATTTTAAAACTATTGCAGCCGTTTATCAAAGACCCTCTGGTGAGATTGTTATGATTATTGCCAACAAAATCTACATGATGGATTATCCGAGCTTAATATTGGTAAATGGTTATCCAAAAGCCATGGCCATGTGAAACATTAGACCAGATACAATAATTCATGCTTTGTTAAACACTTACTCAGGCCACACTTATACTTTTTACAATGACGCTTTCTTTTCGGAAATAGACGAATGCAGCTTTAAACCCAAGCAACATGGCATATTATCAAGACGTTTTCCTGGTTTACCGCCTGCAATGGATTCAGCCTTTAGATATGTTAACGGAATGCTGTATTTTTTTAAAGGTAGACAAGTATATCAATACAATGAATTCACGAATTCTTTGGTTAAAGCTCAAAAATTTGATCTTTCAATGATTGGCATAGACTGTCCAAAAAGGTCATCTTCGTTTATGGAAGTAATAAAGAGTTTGAAAAATACTGTAGCTTAACTAGAGGAAATAAAATAATTATATTAAATATTTAAAATAATTATATTAAATATTTAAAAAATTAAAATAATTTTTATAGGTAATAAATGGAAAAGAAACAATTTCTCGAGAAGCTCAATAGCATCAACGAACAAAAGACGTTTAAAAAGCTCAGTGAGTTAGAAATAGGGAACGAATACCTTATAACGAATGTAGATGGTATAAATACAAAATATGGAAATAAAACTTTTCTAGAACTTGATAGTAAATTGAAGGTTATATTACCCGATAGATATGCGAAGGTACTAAATTGGGAAGATGGAATACAGAAAATGATAGGGTTGAAAATGGTATACCACGGCACAAAAGAAGTTAATGGTTGTAACAAAGCGCACAATCTTGAATTTTCTTAAAAAGGCCCACACCCCGATAAATTTTCTACTTAAAATTTATGGTTTTAATGGTTAGTAACCATTAAAATCAAATACCAAAATTAACGTAAAATTAAGGATTCCTTCGTAGCTTTATGAAAATTGTAACAGCTATCTATGTCATCACCATTAAGTTCAAAAAGATAATCTATACTATCCTCAGACAACTGATTTATAAATACTTCTACATCTTTAGTAGGATGTAGTAAAAACAGGAAGAAAGAAAGGGTTATTCGCTTTACTCGGGCGTCCATTTATATATACAGAAATATTATAATATAACATTTTCTTTATTAACCCAGCTATTGTGAGAATTATCAAAACCCAACCATTTGACATATGCCCGATTTCCTTTCTTTCTTAAAACTTTTTCAACAAGATATGCCTCTGGATACTTTGTTTTCTGTAATTCTTGCTCATAAAAGTTCCTCTTTATTTCTTCCGCATTTACATCTTTCAATTTGTACGTAATAGGGTCGGAATAAACGATATCTTTTATTTCAAATATTTCAGTCGACCAATTTCCTGTGTATCCTTTTTCGAATATACCTTTTAGTTTACTAATTCTGACTTGATCGCCAACTTTAAATTTCGCTTTTTCTTCCGCTCCTACGCTTACAGTGTAAACAGTTTTCAACAAATGTTCTTCATTAGCTTTGTTAACGTTTTTGGCTTCATATTTATAGTTGTGTGCGTCGTATTATTGTAGCCATTAATTAACTTTGGTAAAATGCCAACCCAGCAGTAGTTTCCTTGAATATCAAACAGCTTCCACATTTTCTCTTTTAAGGTCCTATTGAATCGTTCTACAACTGAAGCTTTTACTTCAGTCAAAGTCGAATAATGATTGATATTAAATGTTTTCATCAATTTTGAAAATTCTTTATTGTAAAATTCTTTACCGTTGTCTGTTTGAAGATTTTTGGGTTTTCTGTTTTTTAAAATACCATCAAACGCTTCAGCAACACTTTTACCCGTTTTATCTTTGACTGGTACACCCCAGGCATACTTTGAAATTACATCAATGACTGTTAACAAATACTTGTAGCCTTTATTAAGCTTCGATATCCCGTTTATTTTTCCAGAGTCCATTTCTACCAAATCCGCTTGCCAAATGTCATCAATGCCGTGAGTTGTAACCCTCCTTCTCGGAAAATTCTTCCTCATGGGCTTATGAATTTCGTTTATAATTTCCTCCCGAATGCTAACGGGCGGCTCTCTAATTTGGGTAGAACCCCCTATTTCTACACTCTCATTAACTTTTTTTTTCAAACCGGCTTTTCTTACTCCCACACTCGGAACATAAACCTTCGATTCTAGTTCGACCATTTTTTGTCGAAAGCGTGTGAGGATGCAGTGTTTGAGAAAACGTTTTGCACTTTAAACACCAAATGTGATTATTCATTTATTAACTAATTAATTAATTAAAATTAATTATAAAATAAGCATTGGTTTACTCAGACACCCAATATTGAAGAACGCAAACTAACTTACAAGAAACAAGGGTCTACCCTTTGTTGAGGAAATTAACTTTTTTATATTTATATTTTAATTAATTAGTTAATAAATGGAATCAATTACCGATATTCTGAACAGCAAACTTGTCTATAATAGCAAACAAGTGGTTATTGCGATTTATGAAAATAACGATTCGTGGTTTAAAGCTAAAGATATTGCTTTAATATTGGAGTATAGAGATACAGATAAAGCAATTCGAAAACACGTTGCAATTGAAGACAAAGGTACATTCGATACCTTAAATAACCCCGACGTTTTGGCGGGGTTAAAAAATTACACATCCTCAAACCATATTTATTAATGAATCTGGGTTGTATTCGCTTATTTTATCATCTAAAAAAGAGGAAGCTACAAAATTTAAGAAATGGGTAACGAAAGAAGTCCTTCCATCAATTCGAAAGTACGGAGAATACAAAATTAAAGAAGAATATAAGAACCAACTAGTTGGGTTAATGCAGAAACTTCAAATAAAGGAAGCAGAAAACGAATCTCTTACCCCATTAGCCACACCTCTTGCACCTAAAACTAGTAAGAATAATTGTCTGCTTATTATAGATAAGCATGAACCAAACGAAAAGTACAGGTAATATGCAATAAGGGCGCAGAGACAACAGGTGAATCAAGCAATCAAAAAAATATGCAGGCGGCACCCTGATTGTGAGATAGTTTATGAAAAATATAATGATCCTAATAGCGTAAGGTTGTATGTACTTATGAAAGAACAAATAAAAATTAGCTATTCGGGAAACCATTTCAATATTCCATTTACTCCTGATCTTCTTAAAGGAACAATAGAGATGTTGTATAAAAACCTGTTACATTAGACTGTTTTAATGGATATTTTCTCCATTAAAAACTAAAACATTTTAACATTAGTGTTATTCGACCGATTCATCAGGATGAGGTTTATATGCATCAAGTATTACTTCACCAAACATCGTCACACTAACATTTATTGGAAGTTTTAAAATTACGCTGTCCATTTTATTTTTAAAGCATAAAGTATCACCAGATTTAACGTTGAAGGGCTTACTAGTATCTACCATAATTTTTTCTTCTTTGGAACGTGCAATATAAACGTCTAATACTGTTTTAATAGCGTCATCTGTATATGAAGTAAATACTTTATCTGGGTCTACGATACGAACAAAAATTTTCCTAATCGTTGCGTTGTATGTAAAAATATGCTTAATTTTATCTTTCTCTGCAAAAAGGTCCTTTTGTAATATTATCCTATCAAACACCTTTCTTTCTAAGTTGTCAACCTTTTCTGTTAATGTTGCTACTGGTGCAAGACAAGTAGTGGCATATTCCGAGAACAATTTTTCTATTTCTTCTTTCGTGAAGTAGTCCCCTTCAGTAGTAAGTGGTTTGAGCTTTTCTAAGAGATATTGCTTATTAACGACATCTTTATTGTTGATTGGATCTTCAATATTCGCTATCCTCTTTCCCTGAAAATCAATCCATGTTTTTGAAACAAAAAAAAGCTCACTAAGGCGTTTATTTAGAGCCGTAACTAGCCTTGAAAATCGTTTTTCTAAATCATCCTTTGTGATTGCTTTAATATTTAATGAACTACTCTCTCTCCGTTTATAATTTTATTTCCAAATATGTCCATTTATTAAATCTATAATTTCGTTAAAATGAGCGGGATTAGGGGAACCCAAATTCGAAAACAACTTTAAAACAAGGACACATAAATGACCACATATATATTCATCAAACATTTGAATTCTTTCGGCGTTATAAAATAGGTTGCTAGCTCCCAAATAATTTACTAGTTTTTCAGGAACATCTACACCAAATGAGTCAAAGACGAATTTTTGATTACCCTTTTTAAAGTAACAAATCCAATGAGTACCTGCATGATCCGACGTATCCAAGTTTACAATTCCTGATTCACAATCATTAGGTTTTGTAGGCAGTTCATCAATCATAAAAACATTTCGAAAATGCTTTATGTTCATTTCGTGTATTATTTTAAGTATGTCGAAATTACTTAAAGGGTGCTTATAGTTGGAAAGTATATCACTCAATATCGATGAAATTTCTCTTTTTTTTAAATTTTAGTTATTCCCAAACAACCTTGTCCAGTCTTTTTTTCGATCACCAGATTATGTCTAATTTGTTCAGCCATTTCCGCATCTTCTTTTTGCTTTTTATGAACAGCGCTTGTAATGGCTGCAGCGCCACCTGCCAGCGAACCAATGGCACCCAATGCAGCTAATATTAATGGCAAAAATCCTCCTTGGTGTTCATTAATTCCAGAACCTTCTTTCTTCCTACTGAGATATTCGAATATTTTCTTTACAATTGGAATGGACAAACTTATAAGTAAGCTACCACCTTTTTGAATTTTTCTTGCTTTCTGCTTCTTTTGTGTATCTGTCAAGTACTCATCTAGATAGTCATGCTTTTTCAGATCTTCGTTGGAGAGTTTTATTTTAATAGCTTTGGGGTTTAGTTTCCCTTTTTGGGAAACGTTGTAATCAATACTAAATCCTTTCATTTATTTAATGAAAAAATTATAAACAAAAATTTTACAAATTTATACTCAGACGCCCCAACCATTTTCATCTAACCCCATTCCCATTTTTCTTTTTCCATACATTATTCCAGTAACGGCTGTAGCTGCTAGTCTCTCACTCAAGTTAGCATCTTTACTGAATATTCTCTCTTTTGCAGCCTTTTGTAATTCTTTATCTGTTTGATGTCTGTGCTCTAATTTTGTATGGTCGCGGTGTGCTATATCATGTAATTTACATGCTTCGTCTAATGGGTTAGAACCATGAACACCTTCGGCTAGTTGCTTGTCTAATGGATTACCAGGACCACAAAATTTATATCCCGGGAGTTTTAAGTCAATATTATTTTCACCTATTTTATTAATCATCCAATTAACTAATCCTTTTCCATGTTTTTCAGATTCCCAGAATGTATGGGGAATGTTATTTAAAAACCTAATTAGAAATGGAATACCTTTAGGATTATTAACAATGAAGTCATTAAACTTACTCCTAAGCATCTTCGTTATTCCAACCTTTTCATTGTGATAGACGTTGTTTCCAGCATTTTCTTCGCCATGAATTACCATTAATCTGTCTATTAATTCCCTTACATCATCCAGCCACACATATTCAATCGGTGCTTTTGAATATTTTTTTACAAAACCAAATTCTGATTTAGGAGGAGTGGTTAGAGATGCAGTTCTTTCTTTTCTACTAACTTTTTCTGAAAGCCATATATCCTTTATCAACGTATTATATTTTTTGCCAACACTGCTTTTAGGTTTAGTGCTATTTGGGTCATTGTTTTGATACATAGCATTTGTAATTTTTAAAATAGTCTTATATGTGCTGCGGTCTTCGTCTGTATACTCATCATCGTTAGGTATATCATTTAAGGTTAAAAATAGCATTAAACCCTTTGTAGCTTTAAAATTCTTACCCTTAATTATAATATCGTCATTACTGAATTCAACTTTTGAGTCACCTATATAATAACCCTGATAGTTCTTATCATACCTTATTCCAAATTTAGGGTCACTAATTCTAGGTAAATATTTTGAAATTATTACCCCTAAGTGGACCGTAGAATAATCAGTTATGCCTTTCCTCTTAACATTTTCTTCACTTTTATCATACTCTTCATCGGCCTCTTGAAATAAACTCCTCCCCTTTTCTTTCAGAAGTTGCGACTCTAAATTCTTTCTGACCTTTCTTGCCGATTTTAAAGCTTCTTTTTGCTCATCAGTGACATCATATTCATCCAAGAAATAGGAACCTTCGGAATCTGAAGGAAAGTCTTCTTTATAGTCAATTCTGTAAGGAATTAATTGCTTCTCCACTTCTCTATTTTCTTCTATAGCTTTAATAACATTTTCACCGATGTCATTTAACTTGTTGCCTAAAACATTAACAGCATCGATAACAGGTTGATCTTCTTTTTTATACTTCTCGTATTCCGTTATAGGCTGCTTCTTCCATATTCGAAATTCGTCTTTTAATTCTTCAAATTTCTTCCTATTCCTTCTTGCTTGTTGAACTACCTTTTGATCGTATTTCGCAAACATCTTTATTATAGGTAAAATTTTAAAAAATGACGTTTGATGCTAACATTGACGTTTGACATTTGACGCTGACATTGACGCTGTACGTTGTACGCTGTACGTTGTACGCTTACGTTAACGCTGAACGTTAACGCTGACGTTGTACGCTGTACGTTAACGCTGAACGTTAACGCTGACGTTGTACGCTGTACGTTAACGCTGTACGTTAACGCTGACGTTGTACGCTAACGATGTTGGTGTTAGAATACTCAACCCAAAACCTGCCAATACCCCTGGAGTAGTTACCCAACATTTAGAAAGGTTTTAATTTTATTCCTATATTTACCATCGTTAGGTTTGCGATTCATATCAATAGTAATAAAACCAAACTCCTCATTCCAACATTTGCTGCAAATATTCTTAAAGTCTTCAAATTTCATATCGCCACCAACAAATTCTTGATAAATATGATTTAAATTGGTGTTATCTTGCCTAAATATGTTTAAGAAATTTAAGTTATCACGAACTAATTGTTTTGGTATTTTTGAATACGTTTGAGCTAAGTAAAAACAGTCAATCCCTTTATGTCTTCCTCGTGTAAAATATTCTCGAACTATGTCTTGGTTTTCCAGTATGAAATCGTCGAAAATTACAACTGACCTATCTTCACATTTATCCAGGGGAATTATGCTTTCATCGTCATGAATAAATTGTGCAATGGACTTTCCTAACTTCTCTTCGATTTTATTACACTTTTCCATAAACTGTTGATACTTAGATTGATCTAAACTTTTAGAGAAGATGTAAAGGTTGTTTATTTTTTCCCAGTTTAACCATCCAGGTGCCAAAATATAATTGTCAATCATTAAGGTTGTTTTACCACAATTACTGGGGCCTATTATAGCACAACGAATGGAATTCGGTAATAATTTGCCATGTTTGTTCTTTACTTTCTTTTCTACAAGTCTTACTTGTGGGTCCCAATCTACAACATTTCGTTTACTCATTTTCGTTTATTTTATTCATTAATGAATGAATTAATAAATGAAGAGAATTTTTGAACTAAGTGGTAAAACTTCGGTTTTAGAGAAAAGGTTAAATGCTCCATTGCGAGATGAATTTAGAATAGTTGGATTAATAGGGTTTTACTCAACCTTCCTAACACCAAATATTACAACAAAAAACAATAAAGTACACTATGAAAAAGTATCAGGTACGATAACTGAAATGTTTATTCCACCAGGTCAATATAATGTAGAAAATTTACAAAAAGCTATTCAAAGTCAAGAACCTAAGATTAGTATTGAACAAAATAAAATTCTAAACAGATTGGAAATAATTAGTGATTATAAAATATATTTTGACCAAGAAGAAAGTATTGGTTCAGTTTTAGGTTTTAATAATCAAATTGTAGAACCAAAAACCAAAACACTTGCTCGGAACTTACCTAAAATAATTCCGTTCGAAAATATCCGCGTTCATTTCAATTTAGCGGATGGAATGTTTGTAAAAGACTCTGAGCATTTTCACCGTGAAACGAATATTATTGCATCATTTAAACCAGCCCTAGAATTAAGTGCTCCAATAATTTATGAGCCGAATTATCCTGTATTTTGCCCAGTTTTCGATAAAATTCAGAATTTAAAAATTACTGTGACCAAAGAGAATGACGAAGTAATAGATTTCAACGGCGCAACAGTTACTGTAATTTTAGAGATGAGTTAATTATTTCCTCTTCATTTAATTTTCTATTATTTTTCTTATAATAAATGAACAAAGTAGAAAGTTACCAGTGGCAGTCTTTTCCTGTAAATGAAAAGACTAAAAACAATTTAAATTTGCCAAACAAGGACGTGGAAATAGATATTAAAGTTGGTGATGGTTGGATTGATAATAATGCGCACCTGTATATTACTTTCGATGTAACTCATGCTGATGGAACTGATTACACTAACTATGAAGGAAAGTCAAATGTAAAGCTAATTGACAAGTACCCCCACTCAATTTTGGAGCACTGTAACCGTGAAAAAACGAGTACACACTATCTATCCAATTGACCATCCAAATATATCTTCAACGGTTCTGTTTAATTTAACAGCCTCTTATAGTGATAAAATGATATATTCAGGTAATTTTCTTAATAATGGTAAATTGCAGAAAAAATCAAATGAGTTAAGGTACCCTTTAAGTCTTCTTGGTGGTTTTTTTAAGGATTTTAAAGAGATTATGTGGGAAGGAGATTTAACTGTTACATTTACATGGAGTCAAAATGCGAACGATGCTTTGTATAGATGGTGGACTAAGAATCCCGATGGGGGCAATGCACCTGGAACTCTCCCGGAGGAAGGAAAAGTTACCGTAAAGTCAATGGAGATAAAAATTCCTGTTGTTAAATACGAACCAAATTATGAGCTTGAACTGAGAGAAAAAATACTGCAAGAACCACGAATACCTATATCATTCTTTGACCTTCAAACTCAAGAAATTTCAGGCCTAAGTGGGAAAAGGAATTTTGAAATAGATATTACTAATTACTACAATTCAATGGAGTTTGATCTGCCATATTTTATATTTGTTGTGTTTCAAACCAATAGAAAAGGTAGCCAAGATATGAATAGTTCCAAATTTGATCATGTTCAGCTTCAAATTATTTACATGAAAAACGGAAGAAACGAAATGTTTCCAGAAGAAATGTGGAATATCAATCCTCCTAATACTTATCTAAATGCCTATTATGCTTTTAGGGACTTAAAGCGTATAACTGAGCTGAAGTATGATGTTGTTATAACCCCCACAGAGTTCATTGCTTCTTATCCTATTTATGTTATCAATATAAGTCGGCGTAGAAATGTAGTGACACCTCAGAAAACCAGTATGAAATTGGTAGCAACATTTAATGCCAATATACCTGAAAATACGCTTGCTTATGTAATTATGTACGGTAAAAAGAATTTAACCTATAATGCTAAGCATGGAATAGTTACTGAAAACTTTTAAATATGAAAGTAGTTGTTATTCATTTTAATAAATTAGTAAGAGTTTAGTTTTTAAGTTCAATTGAACTTAAAAACTAAGAATAAAAAAGAGTTAGTTTAAATTTGTTGAATTTGGAAGGGCAATTAAGTTTGCAGTATTTTCTTATTTAAAGATCAAAAAAAGCAGTTAATAAATATGGAACCCGAATATAATATAATGCCTTGCAGCCTGACAAATATTTTAAAAGGGGGTTGTGTTTCAAATACACCCACCAAAGTAAATAATGTGCCTGAGTGTATTAAGAAAATAGTCTTCGATTACTACCTCAAGCTGCAAAATTTGCAACTAACGATCTTAGCACGCGTTAGTGATGAAAGTGACTGTGTAGAAATTGGTGAGGCATTAATGGAATTAGAAGAGCAAGTAGAGAAACTAATAGTTTCGGTTAAATAACTATTGTTATTATTTAATTAGTTAGAGTTTAGTTTTTAAGTTTAATAGAACTTAAAAACTAAGAATTAAGAAAATGATATTTTAGGTGAAAAGGCAATTAAGTCTGCAAAATTTTGTTATTTATAGATGTAAAAAACAGTTAATAAATATGGAACCTGAATACGCCGTTATCGTCCGTTGCGTCGACGTAAATAATGTGCCTGAGTGTATTAAGAAAATAGTCTTCGATTACTACCTCAAGCTGCAAAATTTGCAACTAACGATCTTAGCACGCGTTAGTGATGAAAGTGACTGTGTAGAAATTGGTGAGGCATTAATGGAATTAGAAGAGCAAGTAGAGAAACTAATAGTTTCGGTTAAATAACTATTGTTATTATTTAATTAGTAAGAGTTTAGTTTTTAAGTTTAATTGAACTTAAAAACTAAGAATTAAGAAAATGATATTTTAGGTGAAAAGGCAATTAAGTCTGCAAAATTTTGTTATTTATAGATATAAAAAACAGTTAATAAATATGGAACCTGAATACGCCGTTATCGTCCGTTGCGTCGACGTAAATAATGTGCCTGAGTGTATTAAGAAAATAGTCTTCGATTACTACCTCAAGCTGCAAAATTTGCAACTAACGATCTTAGCACGCGTTAGTGATGAAAGTGACTGTGTAGAAATTGGTGAGGGATTAATGGAATTAGAAGAGCAAGTAGAGAAACTAATAGTTTCGGCTGAGCACAGTGCGAAAAAAGAAGGAAGAAGTTAGAAATAAGTTATCAGTGAACTTGACCAGGAAACTCCGTTAGCCTTGATACGCTCTTAATCGATAAGATAACCTTGTCAGCATGCACTCTCTCTCTGTGCCATCCGCTCACTCGCATGGAAGTGATGTGCTAAATTAAATATTACTTAGAACCCAGCTGTTAGTCTTGTTACACCGGAAGTACTAGTAGCAAAGCAAGAAACTACGTAGTATGTGCAGCGCGATCTATTAGCAAACAATGAATGCTCTTCGTAGTGCACTTCTCGTAAGAAATTGCACCACATAAGGCCGCATACACGCTTTTTAATCGCTTTCCTCCTAGCTCAGGAGGATAAGTGTCTGGTTTGTTGAGATTTGTTCGCTTAGAAACGGAGGCGCCCCGTTTTCTATGGTTCGAATCCCACTCAAACCTTTCAAAAAAATAACTGAGTTAATGAAAGAGAGAAGGAAGAAGCAAATGCTCTCCAGGGTCTGTTAGAGGCAGTCTGAGAGATGCAAAGTAGATGGGAGTGGCCACTCAAAAGGAAAGGAAAGAAAAGTTGAAAGGAGAAGCTGAAAAAGGAGGAAAAAAATCCCTAGGGGTGTCGACGAAGAGAAATTAGAAAACCAGCGCTGGCTTCGAAACACCCCTGGGGGTTTCTCTGAAATGTCGGAGTTTTGCAAAAATTTTGTTAACTGTAATTTTCACCATTATTTTTTCCATAATTCTTTAAAAAGTCACTAGTTATTTTAACCATTATTCTATCCATTGTTTCTAAAAAAATAGTCAGAATTTTAGCCTTGTTTTTACCATTATTCTTCCCCTAATTTCTAAAAAAGTAACTGATTATTTTAGCCTTGTTTTAACCATTATTCTATCCTTAATTCTTTTAAAAATTTACTGGTTCCTTTTAGCCATTATTTTAGGTGTCTGTAGGATAAATTTGTCTTACGTTTTATAGGTGGAGGTAAGCATAACTTTGTCATTTATATATTAGAGTCATTTTTATGGTTACTTTTAACCATATTTTATTAAAAATAACATTGGTAATTTTATGGCTACGTTAACCATAACTTTTTACGACTGATTTTTAGATATAGAATAACCATAACTTTTGATTGTGTTTTATGGTTACCTTTAACCATAATTATCTTGGTTATTTTTTTTGTTAAGTTTAATGGTTACTTTTAACCAGAATTTAGAAAAAAAAACTGGCAATTTTTTAATTGTGTTTTATGGTTACCTTTAACCATAATTATCATGGTTAATTTTTTGTTAAGTATAATGGTTACTTTTAACCAGAATTTTTAAAAAATCTGGCAATTTAGAGGTTATTTTAACCATAATTTTAATTGTTTTTATGGTTACGTTCTGCCATAAAGTAATACGAAATATTGTATACCTTTTATGGTTAATTTCAACCATAAAATTCAACCATAATATTATGGTTACAAGTAACCATAATTGTTTGGAAGATTTGTAATGGTTACTTGTAACCATATGTTTGATCGATAATTTTTAATGATGTTTGAGGTCACTTTATCCATTATTTTTAATAGAATTTTAATGGTCACTTTTGACCACACGTAATTTGTCTGTCCCATACCGCCGCCTATACTACTGACGTGTGTCTGACCTCAAGTCCACCTTCGCTCCCCCTCGGATCAAAAACTGGTTTCTCGCCGCCCACCTCGTTAAAAGTGTCGACTATTCAGAACAGTATCTCTATCATTCACTCATGGTTAAAAATTTACCAAATCTTAAAATCTCCATTATACATGAAATAAAAATATTTCTTCAGACGAAAATGTTCCCAAATGCTTGTATTAACATTCTCTTCAATCTGGACTGCTAATTTAGTCGAAAATTCCAAATTTAAAATATGCCATTTTTCTGAGGTGGTCCTTGGTTCATACCTCATCCTGTCTTCTCCTCCCTCCTAGACATGATTTCGAGTGCAGTATGGGACTTGACAAGCAAACACAGTATGCCTTTCGTGCTCAGTTATTGTATTTTTTATTTTTGATTACCGTATTTGAATAATGCTACAGAACAAAAATTCTTGCCAAGGTCTCATGACATGTTGCAACTGCCTGAAAAGAAGTTTCTGGAGATGTGTTGTGCATAAATACAGTAAGGACTTTACCTTACAACCGGCCACTTAAATGATATGCCTAGGCCTAACCTACAAATTAGCCTACTTGTAATGAAATTGGTAAATATAGCCTATATCAGACAGCAACATCAATACGTTAAGGTCAATAATGTAGTTTTATAGTGCACATAATGTTATTGTACTGAATTTCAAATCATGAATAAAACTAGTGGAAACGACAGCCATTTGATTTGCATCCAAAGCTTTCAGTTGATCAGCATGAGTGTTGATTTTTAGTTTTCATTTTCACATAGTTTAGATAAACAGTGTCACGATGCAATTTAAATATAAACGCACATACAATTTTTGATCTATAAATAGCCTACAAGTTGACTATAAAGATTCTTAAAATTTTTAATAGGCACCTGATTATTAGGAAAACTGAGCTTCACAGAATTGAAGCAGCAATGGGGCAAGTTTAAAAAAAAGACAACCACATGTAGGCCTAAGATAAAGCGACCCCTAAAGTAATTTATGCCACATGGGAAGAACAGCTGTCAAATCGACCCTGCTAAAAGTCGCCTAGTTTGTAATGCAGGGGAGAATGTAGGGTACTGGTTATTTTAAGAAATTCATTACCGGTAGTATTTATTAATACATAATTCTCCTTTGTAAAATGGCAGCCGCATACGATCATATACAGTACTTCAAAATCGGCTTTGCGACGCGAAGTAGGCCTAATCTACTCCATTCCGTCTGAAAAGCTTTTTTTTTTTATGGAAGTAAAGCATTGATATGGCAATTGTTCAATTTGAAGAGCACAGCGGAACTGAGCAATTATATTACTCATCTCTTAGCCTCAATTATTATAAAAATAACTGAAAATAAGAGAAAAGAGCACACCCATCTACTCAAATCACATGTTATAGCATCTGTTTGTTTATGTTTCCATCACCCTTACGTTAGTTCCAGATAACGGCAGCACCGTCGCTTGAGTTCGCGAATAGCAAACAAATGAATACAAGTTGCCTAGACACAGTTCAGAAGTCTGAAAACCCATCCATGCCGTTCACTGGTTCCTTGATCCTTACAGCAAGTGTCATTTAACGCTTCGTTTGTTAACCGACTTGTTAAAAAGTTTGTGGAACACGTAATCTATAACAGAATGTTAAAATTATAACGATTTGTTAACTAACGTTTCGTTAGCCAAATTTAACGCAAGGTTGATGGAACCGGCCCCAAGCCTATTAGATACCGTACTCCTCTTCTATCATTGAATCCGACAACAGTATAATAATCAGAAGGAACTACATAATCGTCATCAAGCCAGTCCACTTCGTTATCACAATCATTCTCGTCCTCCCTGTCATCATCGTTTAAAGAACCATTCTCATCTTCGTTCTCTTCTTCATCCTCTTCTCTTGTCTCCACGCCTGCGCCGTCGTTTGCAACTCTTGCGTCTCCTACGCCTTCCGCCTCGTCGTCTTCTACGTCTCCTACCTTCTCGATGTCTCCCGTCTTCCAAACCTCTCTATTCCTTGCTTTGGTCTGTCTCCTCTGATTCAGTATCATCATATTTTCGTTTCTTTTTCTTCTTTTGGTTTGTCTCCTCTGATTTAGTATCATCATATTTTCCTTTCTTTTGGTCTGTCTCATACTATTCAACAACTCTCTTCTCTTCATTTTACATCTCATCCTTTTCATCCCGATCTTCCTTCTCCAACGCTTCTTCATGACCTTCTCTTGCACCTTTACCCTTATCTTTAGCCTCTTTTTCTTGACTGCTACTGTCCTCCTCATGACAAACCTTATCTGATTCTCCTTCCTCTCCTTCAGTTTTTTCCATATCACCTGCTTTCTCACGCCCCCCACATCCCTGATAGTTTTCTTGCATCCCCATATCTTGTTGAACTTAATGGTCTTCCAACCCTTCTATTTCAGTTACTCCAGCATCACATACTTCACACATTTTGTCCACTTCTTCCTCCTCTCCAGCCACACTCACATATTTTACCTTGTTATTTATTTCTTCTTTTACTGACTCTGCTGGTTTGTTCCATGATTCTGTTAGGGACTCTACGTTATTGTCCATAGATTGTATATATTCTTTTACTGACTATTTTCTCTATCTGCTTCTATCTGCAAATATCAACTCTCCCCGTCTTGGACACACCTCCTTCTTGTCTGATATCAATTATTTATATTTATTTATCTCATATTGCACAATTGTAATTTCTTCTTCTATATTTCTCTTTAAAACAAGCCTTCATACATCTATTATCATCTAAAACATAACCCAATCTTCCTTCTCAACAGCATCTTCCAAGCCCATACTTTTTCCTTCTTTCTTCATTTTCAATAATCAGACCTAACAAAATTTTACAGCGTGGAATAAAAATAATAATCAAAGATATATAAAAAACAAAACAGCATCAAAAATAGAAATAAAAATACAGATGTGACACTCTATGATTCATGGCCCCCTCCCACCTCACTACTAGATCATTACAAGGAATACCATGGCTCAATACTTCTTGCAATGAACTATCAGCCAAAAGGTAGCCATGCTATAACCTTAACCTAAAATAATCTAAGGAAAATGAATCTAGTCCAGTGAAATTAATTTTAACCTGGACAAAATTAATAACAAGCTGAAAATTGGTGGAAACGTTAAGAACAATGTCCGAAACGAAATCCCAAAAAATCCGAGCTGGGGAAAAGCCGCCATCTTGGATTTCCCGTTTTTGGCCATATATTTCAAACAAGTGGTCCTAGCGAGGTCAGACTGGTGTCAAATTGACCGGATTTTACTGCCAAAGTCTCAGGAACATTAATAAAATATTGAACCCTTGCAAAGAAGCTTATGAGACTCAGTTTCGGGGGGTGTAACAGTCCATATCGTAAGTTGTTGTTAAAGCGCTTCATTAACATGCAGGGTAACATATAACAAAATAACATGCAGGAAAAAGTGAAGCCAGGGTTAAAACAAATGAATTTAATAACAAATCACCTAACTATACAAAAGAATTAACAAAAAACAAACTCCCAAATGACTCCCACTTAATAAAATAAAATATGCCAAAACTAGGCCAACATCTCTGGAGAGATTAAATACACGGACAAATGTCCCTAAGAAAAATCAACAAAAGTGACAATGTATGCGCGCGTGTCGTTCTGCATGCTTCACGATGTGTACAATCGAATGCATGATTCGTCATCATCCAGAATAAACATTCAGACAACGAATCCACATTGCTTAGAGCTAGACAGACGCGGGGAACAACTATACAACACTAAAAACTAAACCGACACTTCCTATACTTAAAATATACAACACAATAATTTCCGCGTGAAATTGGACTCAAACTGCCGTAGCAAAAAACATTACTGCCTAAAAACTTAGGACTTCTCACACAAATCAACACAAGTATGTTAACACGTGACCAATAAAAGAAATACACATATGACCGCCGTCAAATTTACAAGTAAACTACCACTACACAACACGGGTGTGACATACAAAAAAAATTACATGAATTGAGTCATAAACAAATCAATAGGCTACAAAGCCAACATTTACATTATTAACACAAATATCTATCCATACAACATGCAACAATCCGTCACACACATGGTGAACTCCCCAATTAATTATGGTTCCAAAATAACCATCACAGTGAACAGGTTTGCTACATGAAAGCTTAAAGGGGGCCAGTCGGGACAACAGGACTGCCTATCAAAATAAGTCACCAGGCGAGACGGGCGATTTGTGGCAATCTGCATATCTGTCAACCCACGTGTGTATCGAAGAAGCGTGCCCCAAAGCACAATAATACGTGTGTGTGTCAGAACCAAAATATCCCGGCATTTCCACTAGGAATTCCAAGACTCAGCATAATGGACAAGGACAGCGGTCTCCCAAGAGCACCCTGCCTTTCCATCAAAATACAACAACAAAAATACGAGGGCGGTAGGACCTCTACCCCTCTTCACGTAGAATCAACACACACCTGACACAGTAACACACACATAATCACACGTATGGGTTTAACAGACCCTGAAATAAAAAGACATAAATATTTTTCACTTGCTCGCGCCACCGTTCTGCGCCGAGACTAATTAACCTGAAAAGGACTCAAAAGAAAATCTATCAAATTTAGAACGAAGGTGTTCTACAATTACATCTTAAATCGTTGCACTTGGCAACCCTAATATGAACAATAACCTGTCCAGCAAACATCTTACAGTAATTACCTCCCTTTTCCTATCACAAATATGAACTTTAATAAAGCACCATTTATCGAATGTAACGGGCTTCGCATTTGCATGGATAAACATCACGTACACGCGCCGTGCACACTAAATATGACTCCAAGAAAAACAAATATACAACAAACACTTTGGCCACGTGCCAACGTACATTTAAAACAATTAGTGCCGGTACAAAGAAAAACACTCTAAAACAAGAAAAGACAAATGAACTATTTACAAAGGTTCCCCGGCCAATCTAACTACATAATTGAATAATCAATTGTTGTACGTCACCGTCTCAGCTTGCAGAACATTATGACATCCATCTCAGCCCATTTCCCAATGGAAAAGTTAGCACTCCATATTCGTCTTCGCTGAAGCGCCGGACGTCATCCCATCTGCTGACCACATGTTGGACATCTTGATGTAGTCTCCTTGGAAGAAAAGTTCAATGATTATAATTCGACCTGGCTATAATCGCTTGTGGGTTACTAAATTTGCCCACAAATAGCCCTATGCGATTAATTACGAAGACTTTCCCTAAATATCGCTCACACACGCGCAATACACACATGAAAAATACACTTAAAAATATACATGAAGTACACACTTCGAGTCCAACGCCACTGGCTCGACAAACAAGTTACAAAGACTGCCTGACTCACAGTCGCTATCTCGCTCGGTAATCTACTGCTCTGCTCTGCTTTGACCTTCGCTCGGGTGAGCGCTAATTAGAACGTTTACAAGTCTTGCCCCTAAGAGCTGAAATAGTTGTCTTTCAGATAATATTACAATTTTCCAATCACCACGCACGCTGGCGTGAATTTAGCTCACAAAGTAATTGACTTCAAATAATTAAGAGCGTTAAAAATTGCTACGCAAACTAGCGTGAGTTTAGCTCATCAGAGCTCACAAATAAAATAACTTCAAATATATCAGAGCGTTAAAATCGTTATACAAACGGGCGTGAAGTTAGCTCACAGAGCTCACGAGCAGAAAAGACATCGAACAGCGGCTCGTCGACCAATTTATTAGAAACTGACAGGGTACTGAAGAGTGGGGTGGATTTAGAAAAATTTTCCAGAGTTTTCATCTCACACAGATGGGACTAGTATCAATCTTCTTCAAATAAATCAAACGTCTAATCGCACTCGTGCGGAGATAATTCCGATCGGCGGTTCTTTAGATAAACAATTCCGCGCGCTTTTTACCACTGACGCCATCCATCGCGTGATATTGGCGTGGTCTCTCCCGATTGGTTGATTCAATCTTAGGTCGGTTGTAAGTAACTCGTGACTACCCCTTTGTGATTCCAATTCTGGTGCAAGTTGTTACACAATTTGGCCTTGAACTCAAGTTTTCCAGGCCGTTCTTCAAGAATAGCTACAAGCAATCATTGCGACACGCTACCCTGCCTTTATTCTCGTCAACATCCTCAAGTACTGCCTGGGCTGCAGTAATAATAATAATAAATTATGAAAACTTATTTATCGTAGATCAATAAGGGTTCAATATGTTAGATGCGTTCTTACAGCTGTTTTATTAATTTAAGTACTATTAACATAAGAGTGTTTAAAGTTCGATTTTGACCGTTTCTGTCACAATAGCTAAAAACTGCCAATAAAAATAATGTATTTAAACCTAAAATTATAAATCATATTCTTGAAATTGTGCGTATCACATCTAAAATGCTTAAATTATTGTCAGTATTAAATACAGTGACACTATGAGAGATGAAAGCTTTGACTTGTAATGCTTAGCGGTTTCCGTCGTTTGGTGGTTCCATGAGATCTGTAAAAAAAAGGAACAGTGAGAATTTTATCTTTTGTGCAGATAATGTCTATATATATTTCGAAATAACTTGCCCTCGTATTAAAGCACAAGATCCTCATGGTCGTCAACGTCGATGCTCTCCTCTGGGCGGTTCGCACATCCATGACCAGCGCAGTATCCGCACATTGTTGTGCAGCATAGGGCACTCAGTAGACAAGCGCATTTGCGCTCACATTCGGATCTGCAGTTGCAGGAGATGATGTTCAGAATATCGGCTGGTGCAGCATCAATGTAGTAGGGACTGGAACAAAGCGTCCGCTTTTTAACGCCCAGCCCCACTCTGTTGCGGGTAAACGGTTCCCTTTCCATGCTTGAACATGGAGAAATAAGAACGGAATTAAATTACAAAGGGCTAACATTAATTTAACAAAAGGGCTAACGTTAATTTAACAAAAGGGCTAAAAATTAAAGTTTTAACTCTCACCTGGTGGTAAACTCTGAACGAGTGTTGTTCTGCTGCGGAGGATGTTGGTGGAAGGGTTGCTAAATCGAATTTAGCTTTGAGTGACTGTTTGGCAACGGTTCGCATGTACAGTTTGTACCTTTCGGTGTCCAATCGACTAGTTATGGGGCATACATATAAGGAAAGAAAGAAAGCCTCTCCTGCTGCAGCGATTTCTTTGTGCGATGCATCTGGCTTGAAAACATGGACCTTACTGCGCAATTTAGCGTTTTCTTTAAGCTGCGTGAAGGACCTGATTTTTCCCTTTCTAAAGGGGGCGGATGTGGTGTCACACCAGTAGCAGCGTGGAAGAACGGGAGAATTGGAAGCAAGCTTCCAAGGTCAGACTTGAGTTTTCCGCTTTTGAAAA
The DNA here is from genome assembly GCA_946902985.2 of Meconema thalassinum. Classification (NCBI taxonomy): domain Eukaryota; kingdom Metazoa; phylum Arthropoda; class Insecta; order Orthoptera; family Tettigoniidae; genus Meconema; species Meconema thalassinum. The sequence goes on from OX336395.1 coordinate 184,918,627, forward strand.
TCTTGCCTTTTCCATTCTTCTTTCCTGGTATACACATGGAAATATCTTCGTGAACATCAGGAACAGAAACCATCAAGACGAGCAGATCAGTAACTTCTCCCACAATCACAGAACTGACTTCTGTTTTCCTTGAAGTTTCGGCTGCCGTTGAAACAACCCCGATGCCTGCTGTTGTAAGGCGTTTTGATAGGAGAGCAATGAAACGCGTCTTGTTTTCCTCGCTTGACTAAAACACTCCTTGTGGTACAGTAGTTGGAGTGAAATCTTCGATAACTGCGTCTGGAGCCTCCTTGCCAGTTCTGTATCTTTGGTTGTCGAGGCACCATAGCCATCAAACACAACGGTTGTCTTTTTGTCAAAATGGATATCAATATAATTGACGTATTGCTGGCAAATTTGGGAGTAGGTTGCAGGACAGGTCCAAACAACTCTATGCAGAAGGAAACCTCCGTCGACCGTGAACACAGGGTTTGATGGCAAAGCTTCTTCGCAGCTTGAAAACTGTTCTAAAACAGTGATGAGCTTGGACTTTGTGCCTTTCCGCAGAAGTGTGCCATCAAATAGAGCTTTGAAAGCTCTTCTTTACTTCGTATTTTGCAAAGCAGGTGATGAAACAGTTGGTTCGGGTCTATTTCCACTGTGGTGTCATTAATTTTAGTGCTCTTGGTCGTACTTCCATGGGAACGAACTTTGTCCTTCCTTTTCAAGTGGACGTCGCTGAGGCATTGACCTACGATTGACTTCATGGGTTGCAAACCAAGGGCGTAGGCTTCGTCGCAATTCACGGTGTCGTCGGCAATCACACGTGTACGCAGAGACAAAAGAAGAGGAAGTTCCACGAAAGGGTTACTATTTTGAAATACTCAGTCCACAATTTCGCTGTGCGGCCTGATTTGACGACTTCGTCGAACTTGGTGTAAAACCGACTGGAGGCGTCAGCGAGGCATGCAGTGTTGCGGATGCTTTCAACTGTTTCTTCCCCTAAAAGTACCTTTCGGTGAACTGCTTTAAGTTCTTCTGTTAAAATCGTATCTCCTTTTATGTCTTCGATGAGGAAACTGGCGTGAGCAACTTGAGTCAGGAAGTGGCCACGGATTGCTCGAGCATTTGCGTGTCCAGACATCATGTGAATTACCGAATTATTTGCATAAATTTCCACCCACAAGTCCTCTAAGCCACTTCCAGCCATTAAAGGTCCTACAGCGCCCATAAAAGACATCAAGAGGTGGAAACGTCCAAGCCGCAAAGTAATATTTGATAAGGAGATATTTTCTTCGGCCGAGAGCACGATATCCAAAGCTTTTGCATAGAGCGCATGAATACATATTCTAACCACAGACCGAACGCTTTGGCGGGCAGTACTTACTTACTTCAAATTCTGATGCGACATCCGGCTGTTTTTTTTTTCTTAAAGTAAGAGATGGCTCGTGATATAAATAACATGTATAGTTTGTATCAGGCGCGGCTGGTCATTAAAGGCTCTTAGGCGGAGTCTCTCTTGAAAGATTCTATAAATATACATACCGTATTTAATTGAGGAATTAATAATTTATATTGATTGGAAACATTTATAAATTTCACTCAATTCATTCAGTCACGAGTCAATATATTTGGAACTGTTGATAAAGAATGTTTTTCAGATGGATAGTAGCGCCGTTAGGCTGCGCCTTCGATGTCCTATTCCTTCCTGTGTAATAGGGACGGGAGGCGTGGTTATGAAAGCTCCATTCGTTTCAATTGCATCGCTGAAGGCTCAGGCGACTACAGCCTAAGCCAGGCTTGCCAACGACGACAATATATTCTTATTCTGTGGAATGCATTCAAAGTTGTTCAAGGAGACTGAAACCACTCTCATGAAAGTTTATCTTTTCCCTCTTTCACTCTCCGAACGATTAATAATGACAAGTTACCAGAAAGAGTTAGATATGACTAATAAGTGATAATCATTATTGAGAACTCAAATGGTATCCCTTAATGTATAATAACTAAAATATTTCCGCCAGATAGCACCATGAGATGGCAAGGGGTAGCAGAGCCATCTACCGAGACTTAAGGGAAGTATTCTGTTTAAAATATGCCACCGCCCATGCTGCGTATTCGTAAACAAGTGTTCGCGCGTTAAAATCGTTGGTGTAACTTAATTAGTTCATTAATTATGTTGTTTGTCAGTGGCAAGTCTTAATTTGCGTGTTATGGACTACAGTTAGGGTTGCCATTGCATTTTTAAATCAAGGTCGTCAAACGTTGTAATAAATAATACACATAAAGCAAGCCTCCGTGGCCTAGGCGGCAGCACGCCGGCCTCTCGCCGCTGGGTCCGTGGTTCAAATCCCGGTCACTCCATGTGAGATCTGTGCTGGACAAAACGGAGGCAGACAGGGTTTTCTCCGGATACTCCGGTTTTCCCTGTCAAAATTTCATTCCAGCAACACGCTCCACTATCATTTCATTTCATCTGTCATTCATTTTATCATTGCCCCGAGGAGTGCATCAGGCCTCGGCAGCCGGCACAGTCCATATCCTACCTATGGGGGGCTTCATTCATTCCATTCCTGACCCGGTCGGAGACTGGAAGCAGGCTGTGGATTTTCATTTTCATGTATTAAATAAGCATTGCATAATCAAATACACATATCATATAGGCCTATGGCACCAGCAACTTACAAATGCTTTTCATTTGAACAAACCTTTGCAAACATCTTTTATTTGTAAGTACCTTCTGATAAAATTCACTACAATTTTCGTCATAATTGTAATATGTGAACAATGGAGTTTGTTTGTATAATCTCTCCAATTGATATTCATGACAGAAAAAACTCTCTCCGTAAATGCATTGGAGGGGGAAATGCTGAGTATTAACTTCACAAGGACTACGATACTCCTTAATGTTGTTGCCCCTAATATATCTATAACATGTATCCATATATCTAACACAGACATAGAAGTCATTTTCTCTTTCAAACTTGCACCTGTATCACCAGAAAACAAGCTAGATATTACAATCAATTCTGAAGCGGGACATTTGAAAATTGGTGCAAAATTGAATATACTATCAAATGAACAACAAAAAAAACGGAATATTTGGCGTTCCGTTAAAGATTAAAACAGAACGCGGAACAAAACAAGAAACAACGGAATTGTTCCGGGTAAAACGGAACGTCTGGCAACCCCAGCTACAGTAGTGATAAGTGTATGTCTACAAGACAATGAATTCAGTTAGTAGCGTATCGGGCAAAAATCTCGACCACGAAACTAGGCTGATTGTGAAGGGTCACAGGAGAGGCAGAGCAGTGTTTCTATACCCTAAAACGAGTGAAAACATTTTTACGAAACACAATGAAGGAAGGCCGATTGTGCACTTGCAATGTGTTCCACAGAAAAGGAATTGTTGGAGTCACCGAACTTCAATGAGCTTGTCATTGACCACTTTGCAGCTCTAAAGGAGAGGAGGGCAGACTTCACTTACAAACCTATGAATTAAAGGCCATGTGTTTATATAAAGTAATAGCAAGTAGCTTCACTGCTCTTAATATCTTCAATTGTGTTTATTTATTTGTTTCCATTTATCCCTCAAGATCGGGTTCACTTTCGGACTATGTTACAGATCAATTCCCTTACAGTTCTAGCTGGAAAGCACAGTGTTTTCTAATTAAATTGCGATTGTTTGGTAGTGTACAACCGTGAAACAGACTCCTCTGATCGGAACTAATTAGAATGGGGAGTAGGTTAAATTAGAAACGGAATGCATTGCCTCTTCCTGAATGTTGAAACTAGGTAAGTACATTCATTTTAATCAGGGAAAAAAATGCTTTATAAAATAACATAATGGTGCCAATCTGTAAGTCTGTTCTGAGCTCCCCCACCTTTCACCGTGAAATTAAAAATCCTGCAGCCGTGTATGTGGGTGTCGTATAATGCGTTATACCAGCATTTTGCCACTACGTGCTGAGCCTTCCCCAGCTCCACCACCACGAGCCGCGGCTGGTTTGTATATTCATTTTATCTTTATAATAACTCTTATTCCACCAATTCAGGTAACTTTACTAAGTTAGTGCGTAAAAACAGGTCAAAATAGAACTTGAAACACACTATTTATATGATTAACAGTACTAAAATAAATTTAAAAAATGCTGTAAGAATGCGTCTAGCATATCTTATTAATGTTTCCCAGACCTCGATAGTAAAATCTGGTCAATTTGACACCAGTCTGACCTCGCTAGGACCACTAGTTCAAAAGATATGGCCAAGAACCGAACAATCCAAGATGGTGGCTTTTCCCCAGCTCGGATTTTTTGGGACTTTTGGGATTTCGTTTAGGACATTGCTCTTAACGTTTCCACCAATTTTCAGCTTGTTATTAATTTTGTCCGAATCAGAGGTCAATTTTGTCTAATTGCACTGGACTAATAGTGACAGTACGGAGAAATATCGAGACGTTACACGATCGGCGCTGGTCCCAGCCATTTGACGCAATTCGTAGTGATCACGATAGAACACAGAAAAATCGCGATTTACATAATTGGTGTCACTGTTAGTCGTTCAACGAGATTTATATTGTCCTTGGGGTCGGGCCCGGAAAAATATAGTATTATTACATAATTGGCGCCGCTTGCTGTCCGTATGACAAGAATCCAGTTGAACTCGTCGTCGAATGCGGAGAAATATTGCTGTTATCACTAGAGACCGGATTTTAAAGGGAATACCTTTTTTTAAATTTAATTGGGAACAAGAAATAATCGTTACTTTGGGTTAAAACTATTTAAAACTCAAGATTGCCGTGTTTTAACTTCCCTTTTTTCTCCTACATCTGCCCATATTTTCCCTTTTTTTAAGAATATACGGCAAAACCTCAAGATTTTATTTCACTTTGAGGGAAAATACCTGCATAAAATACCGATGTACCGTAAGGGAAGAAAGAATTAACATGGGTTCTATACCGAACTCACCCCAGAGTTGAACTCGCCCACTGCACCGCCTCACCCCACCCGCAGGTGTTGTTAGACTCGTCGCATCCCCTCCAGAATGTGTGAAGCAGTTACAGCCTATTCTCTATGGTTACAGTAGCTTGCTCGCCTCAGTAGCAGAAACAGAGTCATAGAGAATAGGATGCACCGTTAAGTGGCAGCAGTAGCTTGTAATAGTGATGGCGAAGTCGTCTTTTAGCAATAAAATGCGAAGAGCGGTAAGCAGTTTCAAGGACGATTTAATCGAAATGGATGGTACCGTTATTCGATGTTCTCTATGTGATATTGATATTAAAGTATGGAAAACATATAAAGGACAGAATAATTCAGCATCTCAAGTATGCCAAACATGAGAAAAACAAAGCTATTCGTGCGAAAGTTTCCTGACCCGTTAATAAATATTAACGTGCATTCCAGTCGTATCCGCGGGCGGCTGCTGTTGCAAACTTGATCTTCACGGTATCTATTGGTGACTGTCCGAACTAGTGAGCCGGCAACCTTCAGCGTGTCTGTCTTGTCGATGGCTCGCTCGTGTGGCTAATGTTGGCACTTAAGTTTTGAGAACTCGAGGTCTCACGATCGGCTCCGTTCGAGCCCGAACGGCGGCCATTTTGTTCTGGTTGTTGAGATAAACAAATGAAGTTGAAGGAATTCTTGCAAGAAGGAAAGATGTGAGAACTAAATCTCTGGTGTAAAACGGGGATTATCTGGCCTTAGGCCAGGTAAACTTCCTTTCCCCGATATAATTTCGTCTCTACGTGATTTACATTTACCGCCCACCGTTGAGAAATCTCTGTCATCGGATTAAATATGTAGACATGAAGAAAACGCAATGTATGAAGTTTGGCTACAGGAATACATCTCTTTATTAAGGTTTGTTTGTGTTAAAAGTTATTGGAACTATTTGTGACCTGAAAATGTGAATTGGTCGTCGATACGAGTATTTTGTGTTGGTGTTATTCTACATATTTTAATTATGTTGCAGTCTTGAGCTGTTGAATAATTATCTTAGCGCAGTTGGCATTTATTTTGCCGTTAGTAAGTCACTTGGTTTGTAGAACCGAGTAGGCCTAAGCATGAAGAGTAAGTTCCAATACCTTATTTTTAACTTGATGTAATACACTTATTTATATGTATTTTGGGAGGGTTGTGTTTTATCTTTTTTTCTGACGTGCCGAGCTGTGTAATGTTCAGATCTCATTTTGTTTTGAGCGAGGAATTTTCCTAACCTTAAATTTTTTTCGTAACAGTTAATTTTCCTTTTCCTCGTCTCGTTAGCGTGGTCTCTTAAAGACTCTGTTTAAAATATCTCCACTTATGATATGTATTTTATTTTTTTCCTTGGTCCGTTGCCTGGATACTCTCCGGGATTGTTATCTGATTTCGTTTTTCTCGGAAACAATGTAATTAATTTTTCATGTCGACTTGAAGTCAGTCATATTGGATTTTCATGCCGTACGCACGTACCTTGCCTTTGCTCCTGAGTAACTAAAAGATTTCAAGAATTATCTTTTTAATTTCCAAGAGATATCTTCTTGGTGGTTTGAACTTGTCATTCTTCGAACCTATACGATGATAATGTATATTTTTCCTTCGGAATCTAATTCTACTGATGTAGGGTATAATTGGTTCTCGCATAATTGAACTTCTTCATTGAAATTGGGTAATTAAATTCCATCTCCTTCTTAATTTTATTGGTTCCTTGCTTCTTGATTATTAATTTGTTTGTTCTATTTATTACCTTTTATGTTACATCTTTCTTTTTAACATGCATGTAAGATGTTCTTTCCTTCAATTATATTTAATGTTATGAAATGTGATTCGTGTTTTCTTCAAGTTTAGTTTTAGTGCTCTTCTCTCAATTTAAATGCAACCTGGGTATGGTAATTTGTCCAGCCGTTCCACACACATACCCTAGTTGCTCTCTGTTATTATTTATCGTTTTCTCTCTTAGTGTTTCTGAAGGTAACTTGTGGGTACATTTTTTGGTACCTAGTCGCGTGGTTTTGTTTCCACCTTGTATTTTGTTGAGAGAATGTGTACTGGGTTTGACTTGGAGAGAGCATAGGCATAAAAGGGTTACTTATTCTGAAAAAAATCTTGTATTAATCCTATGTGATTTTATGTTTCATGTCGACTATAAATGGAGCAACGGAATCTTAGGGCAGCTTACAGTTTGACCAAAGAAGAAATTATCTATGAACTCCTGATTAGAGGTTCTACTTCCTCTGGGAATAGGGAAAGGGATCTGATATTACTGAATGCAGTTTCGGATAATCCTGTACGTGTACCAAACTGGAGGAAATTTGACTGGACGTTAGGTAAGTCCCTTATTGTACCATCTGTTGAAAGTTTAATTGTGGTTTTTCATTCGTTAAACTCTGACTGTGCTCCGTCTAGTTCTCAACTTATCAGATTTAAGGTCCGCTGTTTACATTGGTACCATCGCCTTCGTGATTTAATAGAAGTTTGGCAGGATAGAGATCCTGAATTCCATTTAAAATTAATTTCTCTGCGTGCTAAACTTGTTGATTGCTTTTTTGCGTTATTCCCAAATAATAGTGAGAGTGCGAGTGTTAACCCTGATGTGTGTGCAAATGAAGGGGTTCCTTCTATTAGTGGATTGAACGAATTGGTGCATAATATCAGTGTTGAAAGCAATTTAGGAAGTTTTGGTGGATCTTTGTCGAATCATAGTGAACCTGCAACTATGTATAATCAGGAAAACTATCCAAGTGCGTGCAGAATATCTGAGGTTAGGTCTGAGGGTAGCAATGTCAGAACAGGGTCGACCTCATCACGTCATAACCTTGAAAATCTTGATGATATAAATGTTTCCTTTGCTAATGTGTCCATTTCTGGTGCTGCGAGCAACCAGGTTAGGGGTAATTTATCAAATGCTAGGTCGAATGATGAAAGATTATCGCCCCTATGTTCTGAAAATCCTATTAATTTAGAACATGTGTCATCTAATGTAAATAATAATACTCGTGGGGAGTTTAAAATGGGAATTAAGTTTGGTAGTGTACCTCATCCTTTAAATGCTTGCATCCAAAATCTAGAGATGTGCAACGGTAACGATGCTAACCTGTTAATAAAATTTTTAAAGCAGTTTATTGACCTTGCTGACAATGCTGTAAGATTTGGGTGTCCTGATAGTCAAATTTTCAACCTGATCTTTCCTTATACCTCTGGTTTATTGAGAGAAAAGTTAATTGTAGCCATGGAAGGTTGTTATTCCATTGATCGATTTCATCGTGAAATATTAAGTTCATTTATTCCTAGTCGTGCTTTGAGTATGCTGATGCATAATTTTTTCTATAGAGTTCAGAGATTCGAAGAGTCTTTAAATGATTATGTAACTGATATCAAGTCTTATGCTAGAGTTTTTTCTGTACAATTAAGTGAACAACAAATTGTGGCTTCTATATTGGAAGGGATTAATCCAGAAAACAGGTCATACTTGACAACATGAAGTATTCCCGTAAATTTCTCTGATTTAAACAGATTTGTGTTGAATTCGGGTATTATCAAACATTCCGATTCCTTGAGAGTTGCCAATGTTCCTCCACCTAATTTTAATTCTAATCTATCTCAGGATTCTGGAAATCCTATCTGTTATGATAGCTCGCAAGGCCCTCGTTTCCAAAATAGAAATTCCTTCGATTCGGGTAATCGCACGTCGAATAACAGGAGAAGATGTGATACTTGTGGATCATTTCAACATATTGCTAAATGGTGTACGAGGAGACCTAAACATAACCTATGACTAAATCGTAAGGAGACTTCTTCGGATTGCCATGCGTCAAATAGTTCTAAAATAAATTCTATGGAGGTAAATAATTATTTTGATGATGTCAGAAGTCTTAAACCTAAAGTGAGGTTATGTAGTCGCATTTCTGAAGTTTCTAAACATTGTTCCCCATTTATTGATATTTGGGTAAATAACGAACCTGTTACTGCTCTGATCGATTCGGGTAGTGTGAAATCATTTTTAAGTAAAAACTGGTTTGAAAATATGAGGTCAGTATGCAAATTTGGAAAACTTATTAAAGAACCGAACAATTTTGTGTCAGCGAACTGTTCTAGTCTTGAAGTTTTAGGATTGGTAAACTTAAAGATCCGCATTTTAAATTTCACTTGGAGATATGATTTTTGGGTTGCAAATAATTTATCTTGCGACGCCATTATGGGTGCTGATTTTTTGTCTCATGTTGGGTTGTTACTAGACCTTAGAAACAGGTCATGTTGGTTTCGTTTTAAGCCTAATTTAAAATTAAACTTCAAGCCTTGTCTTAGTTTTTCCGGAGTGAATTCCTCCAAAGTTATATCTGGTTCTGACACCATTGAGGAGTTTAATTTTGAAAATCTTAAACCTGACCAAGCTGATAAACTTCGTGAACTGTGTTCATCCTTCCCTGAGGTTTTGACGAATAAGTTAGGGGTGACCAATCTATTGGAATACAAGATTGTTGTTTCTGATAATATTCCAGTCAGTTCGCCACCGTATAGACTAGCCCCTCCCAAGATGAAAATCTTGAAAGAGATAATCGACGAGATGTTAGATGAAGGGATCATTAGTAAGTCTACTTCCTCGTATTCGTCACCTATTTTCTTGGTGCCTAAATCTGACGGTAAATTTCGCCCAGTTGTTGATTATCGAGCTCTTAATAAAAAGGTTATTCAGCAGTCCATCACGCTTCCTGATCTGAGATCTTGCTTTGCATGGTTTAGGGGTGCTAACTGGTATACGATTTTAGATCTGAATCGCGCGTACTTTCAGATTCCATTAACTGAAGATTCTAAACATCTAACAGCCTTCTCCACTGACTGGAATCTCTTTCATTTTAACCGTTTACCATTTGGGATCTCCACGGGTGCGGCCATCCTAAGCCGATTGCTAGATATGGTATTTGATGGAATCAAGTTCAAGTTTGTGTATCATTATTTAGACGACGTAGTCATATTCAGTGAGAACTTTGATGATCATCTGGAACATATTGGTGAGGTTATGTCTCGTCTAAAGAAAGCTGGTCTTACCGTAAAACCATCTAAAGTTTCCTTTGCTAAACCCAAGATTTCATTTTTGGGACATATCGTAACATCGTCTGGAATTTCTGTGGATCATTCGAGAACCCAAGCGATTCGTGACTTTAAGCCCCCTAAGAATGTTAAAGGTGTATCAAGGTTCATCGGTATGATGAACTATTTCCGTAAGTTCATTAACAATTTCGCTCAGCGTGCTGCTCCTATAAATATGTTGAGGAAGAAGGGAGTTAATTTTGTTTGGGGTCCTTCGCAAGAAGCAGCATTTGAAGATTTGAAATTAGCTTTGATAAATGCACCTATTTTGTCCATCCCTGATTTCTCCAAAACCTTTATTGTGCAAACTGATGCCTCCAATAGTGCTGTTGGTGCAGTGTTACTACAAGACCATGGAAAAGGTAGATTACCTATTGCATACACTTCCCGCACTCTGAATGATGCAGAAAGAAATTACTCTGTTTATGAACTCGAAGGTTTGGCCGTCATGGATGCTCTTGAAAAGTTCAAGTTGTATATCGAACATGTACCCTTCGAGTTAGAAACAGATAACCAAGCCTTGAGTTGGGTTCTTGGCAGACCTAGGAAAACTGGTCGAATAGCTCGTTGGGCCACTCGAATTTCTTCCTTTAAGTTCTCTGTACGTCACATCCGAGGGAGTGAAAATGTCATCGCTGATTGTTTAAGTCGGATGTATGGTGACACTAATGTTGAGGTTGAGGAAAATGTGAAGTGTAACGCAATTTGGGAACATAACATGTCAAACGTAATTCTGTCTAACTGTCCCATGTTGTTTCGGGATGTATCTGAATATCAAAAGGAAGATCCAGTTCTAAGTGAGATTATAAGAAAATTAGAGGTTGGTGAAGTTGTAAAACCATATTCATTAAGGAATGGAATCTTGTGTTGTTTGGCCCGTTCTGATAGAACACCTAAGATTGTTCTTCCCACTGTTTTAGTAGGCGAGATCTTTAAATACTTTCATGAGTCTCCTATCGGTGGACATTTAGGAGTATATAAGACCAGATTAAAGGTGAGGCAAAATTTTATCTGGAAGGGTATGGATGGTGACATCAGAAGACTGGTAAATAATTGTACAACATGTAAATTGGCAAAACCATCTCCTAACACTAAGGTTGGAATGTTATCGTCTCAACTTTCCGATAAACCAATGGAAAGATTGTTCGTAGATTTTGTCGGCCCGATGCCGCTGTCGAAGCTGGGTAACCGTTTTGTACTGGTTTGTACGGATGGCTTCAGTCGTTTTAACTGGTTGTTCCCAACTCGTTCAGCTACCACTGAAACGGTAATTAAATGTCTTAACCATATTTTTGCTGTTTTTGGCCCCTGCCAATTTCTGGTATCAGATAACGCGAAATGCTTTACATCACATGTTTTCCGCAATTTTTGTTTCGAGTTATCCATTTCCCATGTGACATCTTCTATCTATTATCCTAAAGGATCGTATGCTGAGAGGGTGAACAGGAATCTTCGAGCTGCGTTAATTGCTTACCATCATAAGGACCATAGACTATGGGACAGTTGTATTCCTTGGTTGACTTATTCGTTCAACACTGCGGTGCATGAATCTCATCGTACCACCCCTTTCAATTTAATGTTCTCCTTCGTCCCAAATTCCCCTATATCTAATTTGTGGACTATTAATCAATTGTTGCCTGATAAAGTCATGAATGAGAACGTACGTTCTATTTGGAAAAAGGCCAAAACATATATGAAGGTGGCACACGAGAAACTTCAACAGAGGTATAATAGAGGACGTAAACCTACGTCACTTCAGATTGGGGACATGGTTTTTGTCAAGAATTTTTCTGTTAAGGAAGTTGGTTCTAGAGAATCTGGCAAGCTAGTCACAAGATTCCGTGGCCCTTGTGAAATTATAAGTTTTATCACTCCGGTGACATTACTTGTAAAGGACCCTCAGAAAAAGAAAATATTTAGGGTGCATATGTCTCATGTTAAGAGAGGTTGTGATGTTTCAAATTAATGATCATAAAGTTGTATTTTAAATTTGTAAAAGCAAGGAATCTCAAAAATTTGATGGGGAAACCTTAGTTAAAACTTAGTTATGTATATTCTGTAGCCAAAATTTTTCCTAAATCATGTTTAAACTATGGACTTGTCGTAACTGATGTTAATCAAAAGTGTGATGAAGAAAGAAATGGACCATTGCTGTCGGAGTACGATTTGATTTCAGATCAAATGTTGGTGATATCGTCATCCTGTTTGAAGAGCGTTGTGACTGTCGCGAATGTCCAGGGCCCGGACGTCGTGATGCTAAGCCGTGACCTCAGCACTGAGAATGACCGAGTCTCCTCCATCCTATGAAGACTTATTTCTGTATTTTATTGTATCCAAAAAAAGATTGTACTACTGCCAAGTAAGAGTTGGAATTTTACGCATGTTGGTGATTTTCAGATGCATGAAAAAACTTGGGTGTATCTAATCATGGAACGATCAGTTTGGTGTACTAGGTGTTGTGAGAACTGATGTATGTTTTCAGGTCATATTTTCTCGGTGTATCTTTTACCCCCAACCATAAACTTGTGAACAATTGTTGCCTATTGTCCAGCATTGTGTGGGGGAGAGATGACCCGTTAATAAATATTAACGTGCATTCCAGTCGTATCCGCGGGCGGCTGCTGTTGCAAACTTGATCTTCACGGTATCTATTGGTGACTGTCCGAACTAGTGAGCCGGCAACCTTCAGCGTGTCTGTCTTGTCGATGGCTCGCTCGTGTGGCTAATGTTGGCACTTAAGTTTTGAGAACTCGAGGTCTCACGATCGGCTCCGTTCGAGCCCGAACGGCGGCCATTTTGTTCTGGTTGTTGAGATAAACAAATGAAGTTGAAGGAATTCTTGCAAGAAGGAAAGATGTGAGAACTAAATCTCTGGTGTAAAACGGGGATTATCTGGCCTTAGGCCAGGTAAACTTCCTTTCCCCGATATAATTTCGTCTCTACGTGATTTACATTTACCGCCCACCGTTGAGAAATCTCTGTCATCGGATTAAATATGTAGACATGAAGAAAACGCAATGTATGAAGTTTGGCTACAGGAATACATCTCTTTATTAAGGTTTGTTTGTGTTAAAAGTTATTGGAACTATTTGTGACCTGAAAATGTGAATTGGTCGTCGATACGAGTATTTTGTGTTGGTGTTATTCTACATATTTTAATTATGTTGCAGTCTTGAGCTGTTGAATAATTATCTTAGCGCAGTTGGCATTTATTTTGCCGTTAGTAAGTCACTTGGTTTGTAGAACCGAGTAGGCCTAAGCATGAAGAGTAAGTTCCAATACCTTATTTTTAACTTGATGTAATACACTTATTTATATGTATTTTGGGAGGGTTGTGTTTTATCTTTTTTTCTGACGTGCCGAGCTGTGTAATGTTCAGATCTCATTTTGTTTTGAGCGAGGAATTTTCCTAACCTTAAATTTTTTTCGTAACAGTTAATTTTCCTTTTCCTCGTCTCGTTAGCGTGGTCTCTTAAAGACTCTGTTTAAAATATCTCCACTTATGATATGTATTTTATTTTTTTCCTTGGTCCGTTGCCTGGATACTCTCCGGGATTGTTATCTGATTTCGTTTTTCTCGGAAACAATGTAATTAATTTTTCATGTCGACTTGAAGTCAGTCATATTGGATTTTCATGCCGTACGCACGTACCTTGCCTTTGCTCCTGAGTAACTAAAAGATTTCAAGAATTATCTTTTTAATTTCCAAGAGATATCTTCTTGGTGGTTTGAACTTGTCATTCTTCGAACCTATACGATGATAATGTATATTTTTCCTTCGGAATCTAATTCTACTGATGTAGGGTATAATTGGTTCTCGCATAATTGAACTTCTTCATTGAAATTGGGTAATTAAATTCCATCTCCTTCTTAATTTTATTGGTTCCTTGCTTCTTGATTATTAATTTGTTTGTTCTATTTATTACCTTTTATGTTACATCTTTCTTTTTAACATGCATGTAAGATGTTCTTTCCTTCAATTATATTTAATGTTATGAAATGTGATTCGTGTTTTCTTCAAGTTTAGTTTTAGTGCTCTTCTCTCAATTTAAATGCAACCTGGGTATGGTAATTTGTCCAGCCGTTCCACACACATACCCTAGTTGCTCTCTGTTATTATTTATCGTTTTCTCTCTTAGTGTTTCTGAAGGTAACTTGTGGGTACATTTCCAAACAGTCATTTTTACAGGAATCTTTTCAGAAGGCCGAACAAAAAAGCAGGGAACGAAATGTTCTTTTCAGTGACCTCACAGTTCCCCTTGTTCAGTGTGAAATTCCTTTAAATAAGGTAAATAAACCAGCAATGAAGAGTTTCCTGGAAAAATACAACGCACTGTCCCTGATGAAAGTACACTTAGAAAGAGTTACATACAACCAATTTATGAAGCTAATGTACAAAAAGTTAAGGAGGTTTTTGGAGACCATCCAAGCAACCGATTCACTTTCAAGAGCTGTTCTAAACATTCTTGTGATGCCATTGACAGGAGATCCATCAAAACCAATGTTGGCTGCCAAGTAATAATTGGAAAACGTAAACTCTACATCTATAATGCAGAGTTTCAATGACTGTTGTTTTAAACTCTGGCCATCAGGAATACAGTACAACAAAGTGTGGCAAGTTGTTACGGACCAAGCATCATACATGGTCTCAGCATTTGCACAGTTGAAGCCTATGTATTCTAATCTACACCATACAACTTGTATTGCCCATGCTTTGCATAGGGTATGTGAAGCAATAAGGGTTGAAGATATTGTTTCAAATGCCTCCATATCCGAACTTAAGAAGACATTGATTAAAGCTCCAAGTAGAATACAACTTTACAAGGAAGTTACAGGCCTACCACTACGTAAGTTTCCCATCATAACTAGATGGGGGACATGGATTTCATGTGCTGTTTTTCCTTTGTGAACATTTCACTAAGATAAAGGAATTTATACTGTCTTTGGACGATGTTGAATCTGCAGCTGTGGGTCGAGCGAAGGACCTGCTGACTGACCCGAATTTGGAGACAGAGCTGTACGCAGTGCATACGTTCAAGTTTCTTCCTGCCGTCATCTTGCAACTGGAAGAACAGTGCTTATCCAAGGAGGTGCAGTGGAGTGTGGTTGAAAGAACTGACAACATGCTTGAGGGATTCGAAAAAGAAAACCTTAAGGCAAGCTTATCAAAGAATCCAGACATTGCAAAACTAGTGAAGTGCACTGATTTAGAGTTTAGAGTAAAAACAAGTATTCCCCACTGGTTTCCGTTGATGTTGAGCGCTCATTTTCTTTGTATAAAGATATTTTAAATTCATAGAGACAATATTTGACCTTCAAACATATTGAAATGTTAAATGTCATCCGGTTCAATTCGTTCTTAATGCAATAAACACTGTAACACAAGGACACTACATAAAAGAGAGTAGGCCTATATCATTAAACTCCTCAAATGTTGGACATGTAATTGATACCATTCTTTAATGCAGTAAAGTTAAATTAAAAATGATTAACTGACTATGCATACCTTATTATTTCCGTTATTTTCTTGACCAGTTCCGTGTTCTTAAATAATCCCTTTTTATTGAATATTTTCCCCTTTTTTGGTCCTTTTTTAATGAATATTTTCCCCTTTAAAATCCGGTCTCTAGTTATCACTGCCGCTCTGGGTCGTTTTACGAGATTCACATTGTCCTCGCGGTTGTACACTGAGAAAGCGATATAATGCAATTGGCACCGCATCCGGCCGTTCAATGATTGTCAGCCAGTCTATCTGACCTGGCAGAATGGCGGAGGCAAGCTCGGGGTTGGGCATGGTTAAAATTCACGAGCAGTTATGGACATGTTCATGGTGGCCACTAAAATCGTTAAACGATTTTCCAGACTTAACAATAAGCGCGAGTCCACGGGGGGGGGGGGGGGGGGGGGCTTTATCGGTTGCCTACTTCAAGACCAAAATAAAGCAGATGTTGAAAAAAATTAGTGGCGATTGCGTGCTTGATACGCAAGCCTACTCGTCATCGAATGCGGATAAATATTGCTATGTTATCACTGCCGCTCTGGGTCGTTTTACGAGATTCACGTTGATTTAATAAAGTCTTTGCGACTCAAATATCCGCTGTAAAATAAAAATGAAAAGAATGCCGCCTCCAATTTTATTGCGGTGAAGTTGTCTATACTCGATATGTTTTACAAAAATAATATCGCGTGTTCTCCCAAACAGAAACAGGTAGCCTGAGGAAATTTCTTTCGTTAACGAGAGTGCTCACCCAAAACCGCAGCGGGAGTATGATTTAAGATAAAACACGGCGCGTAAATTTCCGGTTAAAAATAAGCAAATTGTATGTAAAATTAATTTAATTGAAAGAAAAAAATGTTGCTTCCGCCAACAACTGCATTCTCATATCTTTCAATTCTTAGGTGTCTTCGACAACTCTCTTTTTCGATCTTTCCATCTCATTCATGGGTAGGTTTTTCTTCTTTTCACTATCCAGGTATACCACATACTTCGCATGAGAATTTCGAACAGCATGGATGACAGGCTTCGTTACCTTGAACTTTTGGATACCTCCGACAGAAGATATCTTATCGTAGATTCGGCGTTGGGCTACAAGGCTTTGCTCCGATTGGTTTTCAACCATGCATTCCCGATTAACGGAAGAGCCACGCTCAAGAAAGGTGTTGCCGTGAGAAAGCGTGCAAATCAATCGCACAAGGCTCTCGACTTCAATAAAATCTTCCTCTTCAGCGTCAAGGAGTTTCATCCAGTGATGATCAAATCGCGTCTGGCTTCTTTGAAATGACTTCATGGCGACTATCACAGGACTGAGACAGATGAACCTCTTGAACTAACTGTCAACCCTATCAGCCTTAGCACCTGAAAGCCACCGTCTACTGACCAGCTCTCCTAGGCAGTGACAAGTGATTCTAGCAAACTACAGGATGGGGCAGATGACCTCGTAGTTCTGCCCCTTAAAACAATATAAAACTACAGGATCAGATGCTACCACCAAGGGATCAAAGCACGCAACCGCTCGGGTAAATTTAAAGACAGGCGATTTCTCCAGAAGTTTCTAGACTATCGCAATCAACGCTAAGCGACAATCTTGGCGGAAATTCAAAACATCTTTGGTGGATAACTTTGATCGGCACTTGTTGATCTCGTCTTTTACGGCATAACTCAGAAGGATTTGCTTCGCAGTAAGCAAATTGTCTTCCTTCTTAATGTCTATTGATTGGATGGTCAAGTGGTTCAGAACTTCCTCCTTAACGAACATATCCATGAATGTTCGCAGTAACTTCAGCAATTCCCCTTAAAGGAACGGGGCAACTGAGAATCAGTCTGAAACTCACGAAGAAAATGTTCTGTATGATAGCAGATTAACGGGGGGAAAAAAAAGTTTTGCTGGCAGCCGGAGATCAGATAGTTATGGCTTTAACTTCCTGGCACCTCTCTTAGCAACTGGGCCATTTTCCAACGATCTGATTTAGAGTTCAACAGGAATTTCTGACGTAATGTCTGTCCCTGTTTACCTGCACCTGCTGACGACTATGTTAACGACTGATCATTCAAAGCAGCAATGCATGGTGCTAGCTTTGCTTGCCGCCCAGGAAAATTCTTTTAGTAGTAGCATGATGAATAGAAATAAACAGTGTCATCACTCCGCTACTTAAGCATTGTAGTTCGTGGTCCAGCCAGTGTGTGGCGCGGAAGTCGCGCCGAACCATAAGCACGTGTGACAGTAGGTTAGTACTGTAATATCCTGTGCGCGAGAAGTCATATTATTCGAAGGAATTTGTTTCTTTGTAATAGTTTACGAATGTCTGTGCAGTGCTTTGTGTGTGCAAACAACTAAGTTTTCTGTTATTTCGGGAAAATGTCGTAATGTTTTGTTCCTGGAAGTAAATCGGGTTACGAAGAAAATCTGATGGTAGACATTTTTTCACACCGCCAAAAGAAACAAATCTGTTTGCGAAATGGGCGAGAGTTATTCCGTGGAAAGATAAGCAATTGTCGATCAAAAATAGAATCTGTGACGAGCGTTTTTCGGAAGATTTAATTATTATAAAGGCGGACTGTTTCGTAGTGAACTATGAGAACGTGGAAATTCCTCGCTTGAAGTGGAAATTAAAACCAGGATCAGTGCCTCACATTTTTCAAAATTTACCGAAATATCTATCCACTGATGTAAAATCACGAAAGGCGCCCAGTAGGATACGGAATGAAGGCAGCCTTCCACGGTTACTTGTTCTATTTCGTGCCATCCTTACCTAAAACGAAAAAAAAAACCGTCATAATAGTAATAGGCCTAAAATAATAATAGTTGTTGATTCTTTAGGGACTTAACGACATCGTGGTCACGTAGCCCCGTGTGTTTGGGTTTGTTTAGAATTCGTATGATAACCTGTGTCATTATGATGTCTGTAGTAGTGTGTGTATTTGGAATTGAGGTCGGATTTGGGTAGGAAGCGGCCGTGTCCTTCAGTTAGGTACTGCCCCCGTAATTGAATTATATAGAGACCACGGTGGCTATATTGGAAATTATAAAGAAAGTTATGGCTGTCATAGTTATGACGTGGATAGTCATGACGTAAGCACGGATGACGCAGACGTTATGCCAGCAGGCTACTTGAGCTGAGATTCTCAGTGACGTCAGCATTTATTCGAGAAAGATCCAAGATGTACGACGCAGTCGCAGGAAACGTGGAATTCTGCTGAGGAAGAAAGTATGCTATTGGAGGGGAGGCTCAAACCAATGAACGATAGTCTGAAGGAAGACGGAGATTGCTGAAACTATGGTATTTTTATTACTTTTGGAATGCAGAATTGTGGAAATCCATTTGCAGTAGAGGCATTGATCTGGAATTTTGGTGAAATTTATTTTCAGTTTTTGAATTTTGAAAATCCGTCATGTATTGACGAAGTTGGAACTTCTAGCGATGACGCAGTAACACGCGATGGAAGGGATAGATACGCCCCTCATGATGTTTATAAAAGGCCTTGCGCAGAAGAGAGGAGCCTCATTCCTCATTCTCAGATCATCAATTGTCTGATATTCAATCGTCTGATCTCAAATAGTCATTTCAGTGAAACGTCGAGTGAGATTAGTAGTGAAAGAGTCGTCTGTATAACGCGTGGTGAAACCACTGCATTAAACGAGAGTCGAACATACAAGCAGTGCAGGTTTACTGTGTGTAAATCTAGGTGAAGTTGAAACGCACATTATAACGCGTCTACGAGATTAGCTGTGAACAGTTAGCGGTCGCCTATAAGCTAATTCTCTTGTGCATTGCTACATTAAGGACTGTAGAAAAGCTGAACAATTTCGAGTAATTATTTTGGAAGATATTAGCAGTTTTAGACGACTGACAAAAGTGATTTTCTCGCTACATGAGAAGCACTTTGTATAGCCAGAATCTACGCTACGGCTGACACGGCTAGTGAAATAGGGAGACTTCAGATTGCTTTTGTGACACAACGCTACAGTATTATGGAGCAGTTTAATATGGCAGTTTGTTCTTCTAATACCATAACCGAAGAGAAGATGGAAGGCTAAAGGACTTTAATGCAATTGGGACATATTTCAACGGAGTAAGATAGCAACATGGAACTTCGCTAATTGCTATTCCACACAAGCGAACATGTGGTGAACAAACATCTACACCCATGTTTCGTGATTAAAGGCTGAATACTATCAAACAGCAATGGAAATGATTTCATACTCTCTGAATATGAATATTTCTTCGGAAATTTTTACAAAAACTTCACGGCGATTTTCAACTGGAACTTCAGGGATTTTTCAAGAGAGGTCAGGGTTGTCCCGACTCACAAAGAAGATTATTGCCGGAAGGATGTCGTTCGTCTTCGTGAAGCAGTTCGATTCTCCGAGGGTGCTGTTTCCTGTTTCGAGGATGGAGCTCAGCTTTAACTTGGTGAAATGGATCCATCAACAGTCTTCTTTGGGGAATTTTCCTCTGGAACGTCAATCGGCAGATAAGGTAGTCGTGAACGTTTATTGTATTTGAGTTTCTTTAGCAATATTTGAGCAACCATTTTTCCCATATTTTTGTCCTCATGTATTTAGCCCTATATTCTTGTTTGAGATTCATATTCTCAATACACCTTGATGAGTTATGCCTTTTTCGACGTTTTATTAAGACATTGTTATGTCATGGGCATAGTTAAACGATTTAGGATCAGTTGAGACTGATATTTAGATGTTTTAGTAATTTGCTTATTTTTTTTGTAGTCACGATTTGACTGTAAGTTAATGATTTGTATGGCAGATTTAAATTCAGACAGCGTGTCACTTTATTAAAGTAATTCTACCCCAGTTTAATTACTTTGACCAATTTTCTGTCATCATCAAGAAGGAAGAACATTTAAATGATTTTAGAGCGTTAAAATCCAGTACGTTGTCGACGATCTTGGAAATACTAGTCGTTATTTGAAATTGATTGCAACACAGACATTTATCGTCAGTTATGAACGATCATTGCATCATAGACCATTTTGTGAAAGATGAACTTTAATTATGAATTATTGAATGCATTAAATTCGTGAACTTTTGTTAGGAATTTTTTCTCAATTAGAGATTTATATAATGATGTTTGCATTCCCCAGTCTAATTGGATTCTATTCGACTATTTTGCAGCTTAATCGCACTTTGTTTGATGATAGTATTTTTATACTACAATTCTTTGAAGATGTTAATCTTAAATTTTGATAGACCATACAGGCGTATATAAGCGTATTCACTATTAAATTTGTTTGTGATTGGCAAATTTTTACTTCAATTCGATTCATGAATGAAATCCACGAAGGTTAAATGACAACAGTTTTGAAACAATTAATGATTATAAGAATTTTTAAGTGGAACTATGAATGTATAATCGATAGTGCAGCGGACATGTTGAAAGTCGCTGATGTATAATGCCCTTAAATAAATGAAGGAGATTCCCACAGTAATTAATGATGATAAAGATTGTGTTAGTGGAGGTTTTTGTAAAGTCTGTGGAAGATTTTGATGCCGTATATTTTAATATATGATGAATTTTGGGCCTAATTTTAATGCAGTGTGTGCATTATTTTGTAAGCGAAGTATTTTCCGCTAGAGTGTATTGTCATAGTTCGTTGAAAATTAATCAAGTGAATTTGCTGTTATAATTAACAAGAGTTTTGAAAGAATTTGAGATAAGATTTTGAATGAAGATTACCGTCACAAATAATTATAATTATTACAACCTTTATTAAACCAGATTGTGACATTAACATGTATAACTAACCTTCATTGGTCGATTATATTAACACGATTATAAAATTACCAACCGGATGAACATGTGGTTCAATGTATTTCTTAAATTAATAATTTAAATGTTAATATTGTAAATAATAAATGTAAATATCTTTGACAATAATGTGGAACGAAAGTAATGTTAAAGGCGTGTTTAAAATTTTTGTAATTATCTTCGACAATATTATAAACAATTTCTAATTGTTATAAATAATTTATGTGATTTTGTTATAAACATTTAAGAGTGTGTTATATACTCTAAACTATACTGATTAAACATTTGGATGATAACTTAACAAGTTTAGGGATTGTCAGAATAATCCAGTGGTATGTGAGTTAAGCATTTGAAAGATTTGCGTCAATATATATGAGTTGTCTTGTAGACATTTAAAGCTTTGAAAGGAGCTGAATTCTTACGCAGTGTGGCGTGACGAGTGAGCCCCATTTGACAGGCATGCGCCAGGTTGAAGAGTAGACCAGCTGGCTCGACATCTGGTTATCAGCGGGCGAGGTCGATACTCTGGCCTTGCGCCTATTAATACAAGTGTGATGTTTATTAAAAGAAACCAAATGCTCTATATATGTCGTATCCTGACTTCCTCATCCAATCCAAATGTGTTTTGAATGTTACGTTATTTTAAGCTCATGGGAGCTAACATATTGTTTGATAACTTTGCAAGTCCTTTAAGTGGACGTAGTCAGATTGACATGGGCTACTGATAGCCACATTTATTTTGTTGAGTTAAAATCATACTCTTTATTTGAAATAAAAGCTTTTGTACAGTTCAAAGTTCTCGTCTTCGGTCTGGTTCATTTTTAAATGTCATGGTCAAGATTATTGTGGGAGCATACTTTAGAGATCCTGTTGTCAACCAAATCCCCGAGATAATTTTTGAGAGGTAAGTAAAAGTAAGTATGAAACCCCGTCTATTTTGGTGTGTTCCACAATAATTTTCTTGGTAACTTCTGTGTTCAAACCTCGGTAGTATCTGTCAGTGCCATTTTCATTGATGTAGCTGAGCCGGTGCGATTGATTGTTGGCAATCCGATTGAGGGGGCGGATATCTGACAGCCTACTATCCGGGTAAACGGGGACAGAAGGATTGGCACACCTATAACGTGGGGCTGAGTCAACAGTAGGATTGGCAAACCTAAAACGTGTGGATCGATTAGACTCAAATAAAGAGGTTGATTCTTTGTTAGATGTCTAGGCCAATTGTGGAATTTGAGAGTGTGATTATATAGGAATTAAATGTTGTATTGTAGTAGGAAAATTACACTCAGAAAAGATCAGATCTTATACAACTTGAGAAAGGTTAAATGGGCTGGAAACTTAGAAAAATCGCCTATGATCTGGAATCTTATTTTATTTGACCGGCTTATGACATTTTAGTCATATTAAAGATAAAATTAAATTATTTGGATTGTAAATGTAAATTATTTGTGTTAAGATATTTTAAAATGAGCCAGGGAAATTTGAACATGTGCTTGAGTTTGTTTCAACATGAAGTGTCTTCGAAAGTTAATTATAAGGTAGTTATAAGTTAGATTTAAGACAGAAAATTGATCAAATTTATATATGGTGAAAAGTGTTGCTCAAATGTTGTTATTTTGCTCTTTTGATGTATGTCCCTACAGCAGTCTAATTTTTGAATAATATTGTAATGGCAGATGAAAGTTTGAAGATGATGTTAGCGGAGACGTCTGCTAACATGACTAGTAATATGAAGCAGATGATGGAGGAGATGTCTGCTAATTTGAAAGCAAGAATGGAGGAGAATGCTAGTAATTTGTCTGCTAACTTGAAAGCAAGCATGAATAGTAGTATGAAGGAGATGGAAGCTAGGAATACTAGTCGAATGGAGGAGAATGCTAGTAATTTGTCTGCTAATTTGAAAGCAAGAATGGAGGAGAATGCTAGTAATTTGAAAGCTAGCATGGATGAAAGTTTGAAAGCTATTCAGACTAGTTCTGTTAACTTAGAGGATAATATGTCGCGTTTACAGATTAATACCCAAGGAATTGAGAATGCTGTAACTGACATGCGCTCAGACGTGTCCAATGTTAAAATAGATGTGTCTAATATGCATAAAAATGTTGCTGATGTTAAAATTGATGTTGCTAATGTGCATAAAGATCTTACAATGTTGAATCTAGATGTAGCTAATGTCCGAAGTGATATTTCTTGTGCTAGGGCTGAGGTAGTTGTTGTTAAAAATGACGTTGCGACTGTCCAAGACAAGGTTGAGGAAGTCCAAAGAGGAATCCAAAATGTTAGAACTGATGTGTCCAATGTTCAGGTTGATATTAATAACATTCATTCGGATGTAAACGAGATGCAAAGTGACATAAATAAAATTCAAGTAGAGGTCAACACAGTTTTCGTAGATGTTGCTAAAGTCCAAACTGATGTAAATAATGTCAGGGAAGAGATAGAAAATTCGAAAACCCTTTGTACGCGTAATATAAGTGCATTAACGACTAGGCTAGTTGATGAGTCAGTTAGAACGACAGCGTCTTTAGAAGGTTTAAAGTTTGATGTAGAGGTCATGAGAACCCAAGTATTAGACCATAATAAAGTATTGAAAGAAGATATCGAAATAGACATAGCAGAAATGTTAACGGCAAATGTAGCAATATGGAAAGACGAGTGGAATAGGTCAAGTGGGGAACATGTAACCCAAATTCAGGATCGTATTGAAAGAAAACTTGCCAGTACTCAAATTGATATTAACAATGAAGTAGTACAGATTAGGAAAGATTTAAACGTCAGGATGGATTCGCTATCCGAAAGACAAGTTGAAGATAGAACACAATTAGATCGGGATGTGCAAACATTAAAATCTGCATTAGAGGAACAGATTCATAAAGTGGTCTCTGATGTGAATGAAACGACGAGCAAACTGCAGAATTTGAAGCTAGGAGAGGCTAGTTTGATGGAGACCTACAAAGAAGAGTTAATCAAGAAAGTCTTAACGGAAATCACTAACAAGGATACAGAAGGCTTGGCTTGCGAAACCAATAGGAATTATGCCAGAAGATATAACCTAGATCCAGAAGAGAGAGACGTGACTCCTGAAGAACGTATATCCAGATTCAGGGAGGAAGATGACGAGAGGAATATGGAACCTGAGTGGAACTATCGAGATAGTGGGAAAAACTACCCGGATTCATATCCGAGGAACGTAACGGTCATCAGGAATTTTGAAGACAAACCACAAAAGTTCAGCAACACTGATAGTTTGACACCCATAGAATATGTAAGGAACCTCAAAGATTATTTCATCGAAGCTCACATTCCCAGAGAGAGAGAGATGAAGATAGTGGAGAGATATTTGATTGGAGGACCCCTCGAATGGTTTCGCGCATTTAGATACACATTCAGTAACTTTGACGAGTTTGCAGAGGCATTAATCAAACGATTTTGGTCCATAGAAGCGCAGAATTCGTTAAGAGCGGAGGTGTATTCAAGAAAATACTCAGGTACTCTTCGAACGCGGTACGCTGATTTCTTTACGAGTCAATTATCCCGCTTGAGATTTTTGCAACCCCCATTGTCAACGGAGCAACTTATTGATGCGATTTCTCGTATGCTGCCTGTGGAGGTGAGGAGATTAATTATTTCATCAAACATCAGGGATTTAACCAGCATGGATGAATTACTGAAGAGGTTAGACTACACAAGTCCAATGCCTAACGTGGTACAGAAAGGTCAAAGGCATGACTTCAAAGAAATAAATACTGTATATATGGACCAAGTCCAACAAACTGACAAGCCAGATGAGGAGAAAACTGACAATGTAGGTCCTCACAGGAATAATCAGTTTCGAAATAACAGATCGCCAGGTTACCGACCGTATCAACAGAGAAGAGGCTGGAACTATAGTCGAGGAAATTACAATGGAAGAGGCAGATATTACAACAATAATGGTTATAACAGGAATTATAATAGGAATAACCAGAGCCAAAACAGAAATCAGAATCCTCAAGGTCAGGTTATGACACCCGATCAGTATCAGGAAAGAGAGAAGGAAAGCCAGCAATACCTGAAAGAATTACGGGAAAAAGAAGCCAACAACCAAAAGAAAAGGCAGGATGTTGTAATCGATCCTGGGCCTTCTACGAGCCAGCAGAATTTTGAGGTCGGTAACACAAAAAAAAACGCCGATTTCTCAACGACAGTGAGAACTTGTAAATACATTGCCACACCACACCTGATTACGATTAATGAGATATATGAAGTGACTGATGAAGATTTGCTAGAAGAGAGGGGTATAGTTAAAGAGGAAAGACCATGTGCCTTACCTATTATTTCTGTACGGATAGATGGCCAACAGTACAAAGCCCTGATGGATACTGGTGCAATTATCTCCATCATTTCAGAGGAATGTTATCAAAGTCTGCTAAGAGGAGAGAACATGACAGTTCTACCTGTTTCTACCGTCAAAGTGAGAGGGATATTCCAAGATAAGGCAGTAAAGTGCAAGATTCAAGTGTTATTGAACTTTGAGATCAATGGAAGGAATTATGAACAGATATTCATTGTGGTGAGCAAGATCAATTTTGATATGGTGCTTGGAATCGATTTTATATCGAAGGTCGGAGCTATTATCGACATGAAGAACAGAAGTATTAGCTTTAATGATGGGTACATGATCACAGAAGAGATAGAAAAACAGGACGTGAAAAACAGTCTGGAAATAGACCTTAGGGAAGAAATTTTGAATACTATAATTAATGAAGTGGAAAATTTAGCAGAAATACCCAGTAGAAAAACTGAAGGATTTGAAGAAATTCAGGGGGAATTTGAAGATCTGATAAAGGAATTCCAAGATATTTTTGATGAAAAGCCTGGATTGATTAAGGATTATAAATACAAGATAAGGCTGACAGATGAAACCCCTTACCAGAAGAGAATATACCCCATTCCTGAGAAATACTATCAAGAAGTACGAGGGTTAATCAGAAAAATGGAGGTAGACGGGATTATTAAAAAACAGGCGTCGTCTTATATAAACCCCATCACAGTAGTGAAGAAAAGTAATGGTCAGATACGTCTTTGTCTCGATGCCAGGACCATCAACTTGAAGATTCTTCCAGAAAATGACCGACCACCCAAGATTAGAGATCTGCTTCGAAAATTCAAAGGGAGAGCATGTTTCAGCGTTCTTGACTTGACGTCTTCATTTTATCAAGTTCAGCTAGAAGAAGATAGTATGCAGTACACTGGATTCCTATTTGACCAGACGTCATGGGTCTTTGTCTGAATGCCTTTTGGTATGGTTAACAGTGGACCAGCACTTATTCGAGCACTTGATAGTAAGCTCACTGACGAAGTGAAAGAAAATGTAATCTGCTACATTGACGATTTAATCGTATCTTCACCCAGCGCCGCAGAACATTTAGTGCACTTGAGAAAGTTGTTCGAGAATTTAAGGGAGGCCAATATCAAGGTCAATTTTGGAAAATGTCAATTCTTGAAGCAGGAGATAAATTACTTGGGGCATACTATTGATAAAGATGGATATCATCCAAACTTGAAAAAAGTAGATGCGATCACGAGATTTCCAAAGCCAACTAAGGTGAAACAAGTCAGAGAATTTGTAGGAGCATGCCAATTTATTAGCAGCCACTGTCCAAGATACTCTGAAATTATGGCTCCTCTGTATGACTTACTCAAGAAGAATAACAGATGGAAATGGAGTACCGCTGCAGACGAGGCTTTTGAGAAAGCAAAAGAGATGCTCAGAAATAATGTGAAACTGGAGTACCCAGACTTTGAGAAGGTGTTCTATATTGAGTCTGATGCATCAAGAATAGGCATTAGTGCAGTCTTATACCAGAAAGATGAGGCAGGCAACAAGCACTACATTGCGTTCACTAGTCGGAAGTTGAAGAAACACGAGGAAAACTACTTCACGACAGAACTTGAAGCGTTAGCTTTTGTAACAGCATTGCAAGCCTGGAAGAAAATACTGCTGGGACATAAGGTCATCATTATTACTGACCATAAAGCACTACAGTTTATGCTGCAAACTGACATGTCGAGTGATAGATTGACACGTTGGGCTTTGTTCACCCAACAGTTTATCGCCACTATCGTCCACCAGCCTGGGAAAGATAACTTACTGGCTGATGCTCTATCACGTAACCCTATTAAAAATGTGCAGATACACCATGTACAATTGGAGCAAGAAGATCAAGAAACCGTTAGGAGGTTAGCCCGAATCGGTGTGTCACAGAAGAGACACGCTCCAATAAGGAAAATGTACAGGTTCCTCAAGGGTTACATGGACAATACGGATGTTGACTATGTAGCTACACGGAGAAATTCACGACACTTTGTCTTGAGTGGAGACATCGTATGCAAGTATGCTGACTCTGCGCATACAAAACTCCGAATAGTCGTGCCACCTAAACTTGTTGTCAATTTAGTGTGGGTAGCTCATCACGCAACTGGACATGCCGGTTTAGATAAAACTCTTAATACTCTTAAAGAGAGATTTATCTGGACTAACATGCGTTCCAGCATTGCCAAGGTCATTCGATCATGTGACAAATGTCAAAGAGCAAAGTATGCTTCTGCTTTATTAAAAGGAAAACCGAAGGCTATGATTCCTTCTAAGCCAAACGAACTAATGGCGACGGATATATTTGGCCCCTGTCCGAAGGGATATCAGGGTAACCAGTACCTGTTGGTTACCGTGGATGTTTTCTCAAAATTTGTTACAATGAGTCCCATGCAGAAAGCTAACACGAGGAACGTAGTAAGCAGACTGGAAAATGCTGTATTTCCTAAAGCTGGTAAACCAGAATATCTACTGTCAGATCATGGAACGCAGTTTACATCCGTGGAATTTGCAGCGGATATGGAAAGGCTTGGCGTTAAGCACTTATTTTCAAGCGTGCGTTACCCAGAATCGAATTCCTCAGAAAGATATATGGCTGAATTTTCGAAATTCTGTCGAATTTTCTGTCCAAATGATCATTCTGGTTGGGTGAGATTTGTACCCCTTATTGAGGAATGTCTGAACTCTACAGTGCAGGAGAGCACAGGAGAAGTGCCAATGCGACTTCATCTAGGAATAAACCCAGAAAGGCCGTGGGATAATCTTTTCAACCACATTCCTAGAGATCCCGACCTAGGAAGGCAGCAGAGGATTGACAAGGCAAAGGAACAACTCCAGAAAGCAGCAGAGAAACGATTGAAAAGAGTAGCTGGAAAACGTTTTGGTGCACCCTTACAAGTTGGAAATCTTGTATTATTACGCAGACCTGTCAAGGCTGATATGAGCAAGAAAATATACCCCAAATTTGGAAATGTGTTCATGGGACCGTTCAAGATTACGAACGCCTATGGGAACAACTGCTATGAACTCTACGATGATGAGAATAGCGTCATTTACGGCAAGTTCAATGCTGGAAATTTGAAAAGATACTATACTAGAGTAAGCCAGTAATAAATCAATTTCGTGTTCAAGAGAGTTGAGGTACTTGTAACACTGAGTTTAAAAACAATTTGCAACTGTTTTTAAAACGTGGTGAGAGGAGAATGCCCCCGTAATTGAATTATATAGAGACCACGGTGGCTATATTGGAAATTATAAAGAAAGTTATGGCTGTCATAGTTCTGACGTGGATAGTCATGACGTAAGCACGGATGACGCAGACGTTATGCCAGCAGGCTACTTGAGCTGAGATTCTCAGTGACGTCAGCATTTATTCGAGAAAGATCCAAGATGTACGACGCAGTCGCAGGAAACGTGGAATTCTGCTGAGGAAGAAAGTATGCTATTGGAGGGGAGGCTCAAACCAATGAACGATAGTCTGAAGGAAGACGGAGATTGCTGAAACTATGGTATTTTTATTACTTTTGGAATGCAGAATTGTGGAAATCCATTTGCAGTAGAGGCATTGATCTGGAATTTTGGTGAAATTTATTTTCAGTTTTTGAATTTTGAAAATCCGTCATGTATTGACGAAGTTGGAACTTCTAGCGATGACGCAGTAACACGCGATGGAAGGGATAGATACGCCCCTCATGATGTTTATAAAAGGCCTTGCGCAGAAGAGAGGAGCCTCATTCCTCATTCTCAGATCATCAATTGTCTGATATTCAATCGTCTGATCTCAAATAGTCATTTCAGTGAAACGTCGAGTGAGATTAGTAGTGAAAGAGTCGTCTGTATAACGCGTGGTGAAACCACTGCATTAAACGAGAGTCGAACATACAAGCAGTGCAGGTTTACTGTGTGTAAATCTAGGTGAAGTTGAAACGCACATTATAACGCGTCTACGAGATTAGCTGTGAACAGTTAGCGGTCGCCTATAAGCTAATTCTCTTGTGCATTGCTACATTAAGGACTGTAGAAAAGCTGAACAATTTCGAGTAATTATTTTGGAAGATATTAGCAGTTTTAGACGACTGACAAAAGTGATTTTCTCGCTACATGAGAAGCACTTTGTATAGCCAGAATCTACGCTACGGCTGACACGGCTAGTGAAATAGGGAGACTTCAGATTGCTTTTGTGACACAACGCTACAGTATTATGGAGCAGTTTAATATGGCAGTTTGTTCTTCTAATACCATAACCGAAGAGAAGATGGAAGGCTAAAGGACTTTAATGCAATTGGGACATATTTCAACGGAGTAAGATACATACCTGCCAACTTTTGAAAAGGGCTATCAGTAAAACTCACGCGCGACAAAAAAAATCTAACGATTTTCGACATACCCCGGCTTGACGAAAATAATAATACTTCTGGGCTACAAAATACAATAATTCATGCTTTAAACAGGATACTTCAATGAAATCATATCTACTTACATGATTTGTAGATGAACATAACAATCAAGAAGAAATCCATGTTAATCAGCAGCAGGCGTGGTGAATATCGGTTTGGAGCAGACATAACAGGACTTCCTTGATAGATTAAGCTGATATACGATAATTGAAAAAGGCTTTAAACAATAAAACTTGTTTAACGTAACACAGGCAAGAAATAATATAATACACACTGCAAATCACATGCTAGTTCGACTTTTAAGTCATGGTTGTGGCCTTTTTAGCTTCCTGCAAACAGTCTTGAGAAAATGTTTTGTCATAACAGGGACCAGAACTCCTGGTCTTCAAAATAGAAATAGACTCCAGAGATTCATTGGACATGGATGACCTGAACTGTGTTCTATTTTTCTTCACAAAGCTAAAAAAAAACATTCACATTCTGCATAGCTATGGGGTATGGTGAGAATAGAGAGCAATACTCTAAAAATTCGGTTATACTTAAGAAGTCCATCGGCTCCACGAATTCTTGATATTTGTGCCCAACTGGAATCACTTGCAGCATCTTGATGTGCAGCCAAAGAGTCATCTACCTGAAGAGCTGTGAACTGCCTCTGAAGCACATTCACCACCTCATCTGTAGTTTCATTCTCTTCCTTGCATAACATGATAGGAAACTTTTCCAAGAAAAAACGAATGGAAGATAAGTGTGAATCTTCAATTTTGTCTAACCTAGCAACTTGAGCATTCTTTAACACGTCATCCTTGAGTGGAAACTTGTTGATGATGTAGTCACAGGCAGTATAAAAGTAGTTTCTCACTGATGAAAAGAAAAGGAATTTATCTGTATCCGGTCCGTTCTGAAGGCACTTAACAACTTCAGATGATGCATTTTTGCCATTTTATTTACAATACATGTCGTTTTCGTGCGACCACAACTATATTTCTTTGCAACTTCTGATGTGGGAAACATCTTCTTAAATAAAGCTCCAGCATGATCAGCCGCACTTAAGGGCACATTGTGTTCCACCAAAAAGGAAGTAAACAGACACTCGGCCCTAATTACGTCACTGTAAACGTTTCCAGACTTAGCAAAAAAGGTGTTGATTTTCTTGCTATCTTCTTCGATTTAACATAACTAATGTGTTTACCGCACTTCACATGATTACTTAAATCGTTTTTTCCACCATATGCAATATTAATATCACACCCACATACCGTGCAAAAGGCAAATTTTTATCTCTTTCTTGATTTTAGTATGCACGGAAAATCAACCGAGTATGATTCTTTAAATGTCTGGAAGTACTGTTTTTTGTTGGATTTGTTCATTCTCGATATCTACTAAAACATCGAAAGGAACCTGGATCACTGAACGTCACATAAAATTATAACATAAAACAATTAAGACAGCCAACACTTCATTAAAACATGTCAAAACACACCAACCATTAAATGAACACGACGCCAACCTCGTGAAGATAGAATATGCACATGGTAGAAAAAAATAAACACACACACACGTGGAACGAATGTAATTAGTCCAAGGAATACAGGAAACTGCGAAGCACGAAGTTATAGCCAAAAACTCGAACGCTTCATTAAAATATGCCATAACCTTAAAAGACGAAAACATTCAAGGAACGCCAACTTCGCGAACAATGAACAACTAACGTGGTCAAAGAATATGGTTTAAATCGCAACGAGCGAACGGAGCGGAACAAAGAATATGCGAAGCAGAGCCTGTCAACACCTAAGATTCACATGCAAGAACGGTTATCCCGGCTTCAAATTCAATTACGATGACGACACAGCCATCACACGGTTAAAAGTACGAATCATATCAAAGAACGAGTTATCGACTATCGTGGACTTGCCTTCGACCCACGCAAACAATCGATTGTACGGAAGTGGGCGGTATTATCGAATGTAAATTATCGTTTCAAATTTTTGTCCGCGAAATCGTAAAATGACACCGTTCGTCCGTAAAACCGTAAAATGCTGCAATTTCCGTAAATTTTACGGATAAACCGTAAAAGTTGGCAGGTATGAAGATAGCAACATGGAACTTCGCTAATTGCTATTCCACACAAGCGAACATGTGGTGAACAAACATCTACACCCATGTTTCGTGATTAAAGGCTGAATACTATCAAACAGCAATGGAAATGATTTCATACTCTCTGAATATGAATATTTCTTCGGAAATTTTTACAAAAACTTCATGGCGATTTTCAACTGGAACTTCAGGGATTTTTCAAGAGAGGTCAGGGTTGTCCCGACTCACAAAGAAGATTATTGCCGGAAGGATGTCGTTCGTCTTCGTGAAGCAGTTCGATTCTCCGAGGGTGCTGTTTCCTGTTTCGAGGATGGAGCTCAGCTTTAACTTGGTGAAATGGATCCATCAACAGTCTTCTTTGGGGAATTTTCCTCTGGAACGTCAATCGGCAGATAAGGTAGTCGTGAACGTTTATTGTATTTGAGTTTCTTTAGCAATATTTGAGCAACCATTTTTCCCATATTTTTGTCCTCATGTATTTTGCCCTATATTCTTGTTTGAGATTCATATTCTCAATACACCTTGATGAGTTATGACTTTTTCGACGTTTTATTAAGACATTGTTATGTCATGGGCATAGTTAAACGATTTTGGATCAGTTGAGACTGATATTTAGATTTTTTAGTAATTTGCTTATTTTTTTTGTAGTCACGATTTGACTGTAAGTTAATGATTTGTATGGCAGATTTAAATACAGACAGCGTGTCACTTTATTAAAGTAATTCTACCCCAGTTTAATTACTTGGACCAATTTTCTGTCATCATCAAGAAGGAAGAACATTTAAATGATCTTAGAGCGTTAAAATCCAGTACGTTGTCGACGATCTTGGAAATACTAGTCGTTATTTGAAATTGATTGCAACACAGACATTTATCGTCAGTTATGAACGATCATTGCATCATAGACCATTTTGTGAAAGATGAACTTTAATTATGAATTATTGAATGCATTAAATTCGTGAACTTTTGTTAGGAATTTTTTCTCAATTAGAGATTTATATAATGATGTTTGCATTCCCCAGTCTAATTGGATTCTATTCGACTATTTTGCAGCTTAATCGCACTTTGTTTGATGATAGTATTTTTATACTACAATTCTTTGAAGATGTTAATCTTAAATTTTGATAGACCAGACAGGCGTATATAAGCGTATTCACTATTAAATTTGTTTGTGATTGGCAAATTTTTACTTCAATTCGATTCATGAATGAAATCCACG
Source organism: Meconema thalassinum (assembly GCA_946902985.2). Classification (NCBI taxonomy): domain Eukaryota; kingdom Metazoa; phylum Arthropoda; class Insecta; order Orthoptera; family Tettigoniidae; genus Meconema; species Meconema thalassinum. The sequence goes on from OX336395.1 coordinate 184,952,005, forward strand.
AAGGTTAAATGACAACAGTTTTGAAACAATTAATGATTATAAGAATTTTTAAGTGGAACTATGAATGTATAATCGATAGTGCAGCGGACATGTTGAAAGTCGCTGATGTATAATGCCCTTAAATAAATGAAGGAGATTCCCACAGTAATTAATGATGATAAAGATTGTGTTAGTGGAGGTTTTTGTAAAGTCTGTGGAAGATTTTGATGCCGTATATTTTAATATATGATGAATTTTGGGCCTAATTTTAATGCAGTGTGTGCATTATTTTGTAAGCGAAGTATTTTCCGCTAGAGTGTATTGTCATAGTTCGTTGAAAATTAATCAAGTGAATTTGCCGTTATAATTAACAAGAGTTTTGAAAGAATTTGAGATAAGATTTTGAATGAAGATTACCGTCACAAATAATTATAATTATTACAACCTTTATTAAACCAGATTGTGACATTAACATGTATAACTAACCTTCATTGGTCGATTATATTAACACGATTATAAAATTACCAACCGGATGAACATGTGGTTCAATGTATTTCTTAAATTAATAATTTAAATGTTAATATTGTAAATAATAAATGTAAATATCTTTGACAATAATGTGGAACGAAAGTAATGTTAAAGGCGTGTTTAAAATTTTTGTAATTATCTTCGACAATATTATAAACAATTTCTAATTGTTATAAATAATTTATGTGATTTTGTTATAAACATTTAAGAGTGTGTTATATACTCTAAACTATACTGATTAAACATTTGGATGATAACTTAACAAGTTTAGGGATTGTCAGAATAATCCAGTGGTATGTGAGTTAAGCATTTGAAAGATTTGCGTCAATATATATGAGTTGTCTTGTAGACATTTAAAGCTTTGAAAGGAGCTGAATTCTTACGCAGTGTGGCGTGACGAGTGAGCCCCATTTGACAGGCATGCGCCAGGTTGAAGAGTAGACCAGCTGGCTCGACATCTGGTTATCAGCGGGCGAGGTCGATACTCTGGCCTTGCGCCTATTAATACAAGTGTGATGTTTATTAAAAGAAACCAAATGCTCTATATATGTCGTATCCTGACTTCCTCATCCAATCCAAATGTGTTTTGAATGTTACGTTATTTTAAGCTCATGGGAGCTAACATATTGTTTGATAACTTTGCAAGTCCTTTAAGTGGACGTAGTCAGATTGACATGGGCTACTGATAGCCACATTTATTTTGTTGAGTTGTTAAAATCATACTCTTTATTTGAAATAAAAGCTTTTGTACAGTTCAAAGTTCTCGTCTTCGGTCTGGTTCATTTTTAAATGTCATGGTCAAGATTATTGTGGGAGCATACTTTAGAGATCCTGTTGTCAACCCAATCCCCGAGATAATTTTTGAGAGGTAAGTAAAAGTAAGTATGAAACCCCGTCTATTTTGGTGTGTTCCACAATAATTTTCTTGGTAACTTCTGTGTTCAAACCTCGGTAGTATCTGTCAGTGCCATTTTCATTGATGTAGCTGAGCCGGTGCGATTGATTGTTGGCAATCCGATTGAGGGGGCGGATATCTGACAGCCTACTATCCGGGTAAACGGGGACAGTACCATCCCGGCATTTGCCTGTAGGAGAAGTGGGACACCACGGAAATCCACTTCCAGGATAGCCGAGATAGGAATCGAACGCGTCTCTTAACATTTTTGCCTCACGAGGCTGAGTGAACACCGTTCCAGCCCTCAGACCAGTATTAAATTTATTGGCAGAGCTGGGAATCGAACCCGGACTTCCGTGGTGATGGCCAAGTGGCTAAGAACGAGTCGGACATATAATAATGGCCAACCTGCCAATAAAATAAACGGTCATCCAATTCCTCGCTTCCGTTACCGTCCTCCTGATCTTCGGATCTTGTTTCAACTTTGTCTTCAGTATCAGAGTCACAAATTCCTTTGAAATTACTGAATTATGAACTAGCTATTCGTTATCTTTCAGCAGAAGGTGACACGCTTCATCTGCATCCTTAGATTTTCGTAAGGCGCAAACTCCTTACTGATATTAACTACGGCAACATACTAAGGCAAATAATCGGTATAACAGCGCACCTGCCACTCACTGACAGAATGTAACATCATTGGGAGCGTTGGTACTATCAATCTCACGCTGACAAAATGTTACACGTGTTAAAGTTATTTTTAGTCACGCTATTTCACAACTCCAGAAAAATGCTTACTAAGGTTTGGTGTAAGATGTCACGAGACGATAAGATCATAACTTGAACTGTTGGCGTGATATTAAGACTAATATAACGAACCATGGAGCTGTCAGACCAATGCGCGACTAACGGAGGGTTTTAAACGATAGTTCTACATGGGGACAGAGAATATTAATACTAACTTTTTGAAAGTATTATTCATAAGTCCCCCCGGGAACGGGAAGTGTGACGAAATGCACGCTATTTTTGGGTTCGTTTAAAGCGCTCTCCAGGAAGAAGAAGCAAAATGTAATCCAGGAAAGCAAATGGAAAATAGGATTAAGTTTTATGTTTCCTGTTCTCGGAAATTCCAGGAGCCAAACAGATGTGAGCAATGGCGGCACACGTCAAACAGTTGTGAAAATAAATTTATTTCAATAGACTATTTTAAGGAAGGTTTATGAAGTCATGCTGCTTTCACTACCGTAAATACCCCCAATAAAAGGGACAACGGGAGGTTGAATACACACATCATCTTAGATTAATATTTAATTTGTAAAACCATTCATTACCATTGAAATCACTGATCCTACGTCGCAGGAATGATGATATTCGGTAGCATAAGTCTGAATATAGGCCTACATAGTAATTTACACATATCCAAGGGACGAAGGGAGGCAAAAAGTTCTCACTCTTATTAATTTATAAATACATTTAAATGAAGGAACTCATTATGAATGATGTTTCAACAGGCCAGAACACACTATTATCAGTCTAAAATAATTTAGGTTGGTTGGTTCCTCAGTTTAGGGCCTGCAACAACGTGGTCAGGTAGCCCCAGTGTACTTTGGGTGTGTGTAGAATCTGTCTGATAACCGGTGTTGTGATGACTATCAGTGTGTGTTTCTTAATTCAAGTAAGGACTGCATACTTTGAAATTTTCAAGTAGTTCCTACTTTTGCCGCCAAACGCCGTCAACTACTACTAGTTCAGAACTTGGCTACTACACGCCACCGCAGTCGGCTCCTGGTGTCGAGCGTAGAAACCTGAGCGTTGTTTACATTTTAAATTAATTTAGCTTCACACAGGTGTAATTAGTGGAAAGTTCTTTAGCATGCAATAAATCTAAGACATGGGACCACCGGCTTTACTTCCCCTCCGAAGGAAGGCACACTGAGGGATTTTTAACGCTCTTAAAAAATCCGACTTCGGCCGGGTTTGAACCCGCGATCTTGGGCATAGAAGCTCAGCATGCTACAAACTACGCCACCGAAGCCGCTAAAAATAATGTAACCAAGTCTGCTTGATAATACAAGGTAGAGTTTGAAAGGTGTTGCAAAAACATTTCCTGGGCACAATTAAAAACAAAATTGGTCATAAGTACTAGCCTAGCTAAGGAACGTAGGAGGAGACAATAACCAAAGTATACGGGGATGGAAAAGCCCCGCAAACAGTATTATCAACCCAGGTCTACACATTTGTTACCCGGGCGCGCGCTACTCTATTCCTTACTGCGGACCGGGCAACTGAAGTACACCTAGCATGAGAAGTAAGATGGAACATAAATACGTGTAATTTTACTTGTCCATCCATCAACCTCATCGTCACTACTTTCACTGCTATCATTGTCAATTTCACTCGTATTATTATCGTCAAGAGACTCGTCTGAACTGATTATCGCACTGTCAGTTCCGCGCGCGCGCCATGCTAACACTTGACAATACACGCGGTAACTGAGTGTTATAAAACCTCAATTCCAGTACCGAAAGCATTATCAAGACAATATACCTATCTGCATTTTGTTGAACAAAGACCTTAGTTCGTAAATAACACGTAGTATTTTGATTAATGAACGGTGAAGAGGAGAACATTACACAAGAATGAAGCACTGTAAGAAAACGTTAATTTACGTAGCCGGTTGTCCGCGCACCAATACAAAACTACGTAAATTAACGTAGCCCGTCATCACCCAGTAGTCTAAATTCGATCGCTAACGGGAGTTTAAATAGTCCCCAAATATCAACTTAGTATAAAAAGAAAATAATTTATTTATCTTCAAAGGAAGCCAAGCAGTAACGATGTCAGTGAAAAAAAAAAAAAAACAGGCGTCCATGCGCTTTTTAAGCTTACGCTGGGAAAACCGTTAAAAATATCAATATACTAAGAGTGTAAGAATTGTTCAGCATGAAAAGTTCTACAAAAAAAAAAGTCCGCGAGAGCATATCTTCAATACATCGCCCACTAGACGTGTTTTTAGATTGGACGGGAAAGGGATTTGTGTTGCATGCACCTCGCCATTCTTAAATTACGTCTGACAAGAATTCGTTGCTCATGCTATCTCCATGATAATAATTGATTTTAACCCATCATGCAGAGACGTAAAACGGATATAGGCCTAGGTTGTGCGTAGTTATTGACATGGGGGGGGGGGGGGGAGGACGATCGTCACGAAATGCATTCATAACTGTTTCCGAGCGAAGCTAGTATAAATAATGAAATGAAATCCACAGCCTGCTTCCAGTCTCCGACCGGGTCAGGAATGGAATGAATGAAGCCCCCATCTAGCGGCGAGGATATGAACTGTGCCGGCAGCCGAGGCCTGACGCACTCCTCTGGGGCAATGATTAAATGAATGACAGATGAAATGAAATGATAGTGGAGAGTGTTGCTGGAATGAAATTTTGACAGGGAAAACCGGAGTACCCGGAGAAAAACCTGTCTACCTCCGTTTTGTCCAGCACAGATCTCACATGGAGTGACCGGGATTTGAACCACGGACCCAGCGGTGAGAGGCCAGCGTGCTGCCGCCTAAGCCACGGAGGCTTAGTATAAATAATACTAAATTTAAAATATTTTGTCGCCAAAGTTGCTACATCTACCGACAAAATCGCTAAACTGGCAATACTGATCGCAACGAACAAAATGCTCATGGCCCAATAAAATGACGTACTTGGCTCCTGCGCAGAACGGAAAGGTTGCCACATCATGAGTTCAGTTGAGCTTCAGAAGGCACTGCTCATGGGCTGAGCACTCATCAGTAGCGAGCGATAACTTCCCGCGAAATTCTAAAGTATTGCTTCCACTTTTACGGGATATAGCCAAAGTGAGAAAAATCCCTGATTAACAAAGAAATCCCCCGATTATTCCAGAAATTCGTAATTCCCGGGCCGTAGACACCCTGTGTTTTGAATGCTCCATGTAGCACGTGCAGTCCACACGACCCCCAGTCTAGTGGAATGGGTGGCTCCGGGGAAAATTCCGTCAGTCTGGACAGCAGCTTCCTCAGGACTAAGGTTTACGTTTGGCCCGTCCATGGAGACTTGCAACAGCTTGGCGGAAACTGATGCATTCACGAGTGAGAACTTGAAGTCTTGAACAGTAAGGCTCACGGTGTTGCCAACATCGCGGTCGCCGGAGCAGTATTTAAATTGGCTTGGAGAGTGAGTTTTGGAGAACTTCAAATAATGTTTCATATCTCAAAAATTGCCTCCGTGGCTTAGGCGGCAGCACGTCGGCCTCTCACCGCTGGGCCCGTGGTTCAAATCCCGGTCACTCCATGTGAGATCTGTGCTGGACAGAACGGAGGCAGACAGGTTTTTCTCCGGGTACTCCGGTTTTCCCTGTCAAAATTTCATTCCAGCAACACTCTCCACTATCATTTCATTTGTCATTCATTTATTCATTGCCCCAGAGGAGTGCGTCAGGCCTCGGCAGCCGGCACAGTTCATATCCTCGCCGCTAGATGGGGGCTTCATTCATTCCATTCCTGACCCGGTCGGAGACTGGAAGCAGGCTGTGGATTTCCATTTCAAAAATTATACAGGCTAGTAACACAATATTTTCAGGATGACTTACCAATGGTGTCTTGAACGACCCTGGCTGTAAATAGCGGACGATTTTGATGCCGGTTAGTCTCATATTGCGGATGGTAAGGGTATCCACAATATACCTACGTATACAACTCAAAGAGTTTGTGGTTTTTAGCATTTGCGATAAATGCGAAATATGTTGAAACCTTGTCAGTGAATGTGCCTTGATCTTATGACCTCTATGAGTGATTTTTAGAGATTTCGAATTAGCGATAAAATTGGCTCAAAATGCAAAATAAACATATCTTTAACCTCTTAACCGGGCATGACGAGTTAATTCGTCTACTACCTGTTGCTACTCAATCGGGTAATGACGAGGTAACTCTTCTAGAGCACTTGAAAATTGATATCTGCTAGGGGGGACGAGTATTCGTGTCTCTTACGCTGTTGAGTGTAGTTCTATGATTGCTCCGTAGATGTCGGTAGGTTTCAGCTTTACTGTGCCACAATGCGCGCCAATATCTCAATACGGGACGAGTTCCTTCGTCATTCGCGGAAGTGTAATGGGTGTGACGAGAAAACACGTCACCCACATCTTGATAATGGGCGTGACGAACTAACTCCTTTTCAGTCAAAATATATTGCCCACTACGAATGTTACTTTGTCGGTGGAAACTCCCCGAACATATTTCAGGGGAAAGAGTTATTTACGGCGCCTTAAAACTGTGTGGAATATCCTTCTACGGCCAAAGAGCAGTGCAAAGAACAACCAATCAGCTATCAACAAGAGAGCAAATAAATATCGAAGAAGACCAAGAAGAAACAGCTTACAAGCACGCGTTAATTCACTTTGTGTTGACCCTTCAAAATAGTCGGCAGTTTTAAAATACGGTTGCGATTTATTGACCGGTAGCCATGGGTAGAAGCGTAGAGACAATCAAAAAGTGTGCCGAGAGTTACAAATCAAACATTTTTATGTAAGCGATACAGATATATTGATGTGCCGACTTTGCAATCAAAGACTTCATTGGAAGAAAGATTTTTTAGATAAACACTGCAAGAGCAAGAACAATGTGCTACAAAAGGAGCGATCCGGTTCCCAACCAGCATATGAACAGCGTGGCGCCAAGCCACAATAGCAGGAATGGATAGAAAGGCAAAAAGCAAGAAACAAACATTCATTGAGGATACTGTGAAGATGTGCCTGCAGACTAATATCCCCATCCACAAGCTGGACTATCCTGCTTTCCGAGACTATCTTGAAAAGTAAGTGCCTATTTCAGACATACTTTTGGGCGTTATTTATATTTAAAATACATTTAAGTTTACACCATTTTGAATGGTATACTTACTGTGAAATATGAATAAACTAGCTATATCCCCCCCACCCCCGTCAAAAAAGAAGCATGTGGATGGTTGTTTTGAAGTACTGTATTACGATTGCTACACGGCCTTGTTGAATTTTAGGTTAGGTCAGGACCTTCTATACTACCAGACCTGACACTGCAATCCAAAATGGCCGCCGTAGTTGGTGGTCGGACATCGAACTCGTGACGGGTGTCAGAACCCACAACACAAAATAACATCATGACGTGATTTTGTCTGCTGTTAATTCATTTTAAGGGCTTGGTTGGGTCATCAGCCCCGTGCAGTTGGGTGTGGGTTGAATACCTCCGATTAAATGATGCCTGTAGTAGCTGTGTAAGGGACAGGCATGGGGAGGTGCCCCGGGAGTTAAAATAAGGTACTACCGGAGTTCCGTCAGGAAAGAAATAAAATAAAATAATGTTGAGGCCCACAGGACAGATCCGCAGAATATCTCGACTAAGTGAACAGGGAAAGTTGTATATGTTCCTGTAGGAATTTCAATCTCTTCTTAGTAAGTTACATATTATTCGGGGCCTGTTTGCCATCACTTGATGAATGCAGTACATTTGCATTTTTTGTTGGCACAGGCTAGAGTAAAATCGGGCTTTTCACAGATGTCTCAGTCTCACTCATGGCTGTGATTATATGGAAGCTACTGAGGTATGGGTGGTGCTGAGTAATGGCATTCAGGGCACAGTCAGTGCCTGTGAAAGGTTCTACTAATAGGGTTAGTACTGCTGTACTGACTCAGTGAGGAAAGCAATGACAAACTACCTCACTCTTCTTGCCTAGTACGCCTCAATATAGCACTGCCATGGGTTTTTGTGGGTATCTACCCACATAACCTAACGGCAGCGCCTTTTAAGGATCCAACAAGCCTTCGGGCGAACTACCTAAGACAGACATATTATTCTTAAAAATAAATGTGACCAACCAGGTGGTGTAGTTCTTGGTCGTCACTTCTGGGGTCCAAATTAGATTCCTGACTCAAGAAATCTTAATTCTAGCCCGAGGGTAAGAAATGGGTACACACAGCCGAGTGAGGTAAACAGGGAAATGTTGGGTTCGATTCTCTGCTTAGCCACCCAGCAAGTGGTTTACCATGGGTTCCCACACATACTGAAGATAAATGCCTAGGTAATTCCTATCATAAGGTCACGACTGCCTCCTGTAAATCCGTCAACAAGTAGGCTAGTCGTATTCATGAGATTAAATGGCACTCGGTCAAACGCATGACATGTGTCAGAATCCAACCAAACACAAAATATGATGCAATTTTGTCTGCTATATCATTTAATGGGTTTGGGACTTATAGGTCATCAGCCCCGTAAAGTTGGGTGTGGGTTGAATTCCCCTGATAGGAAATTAGAAAATATGCACCAATGGCTTATCTTTATAATAATTGGATTTGCATCCAGTCAAACAACAGTTTAAAGGCATATCACCACAATTTTAGCATAGTATATGCATGAGTAAGCCTACTGGTAGTTTATTAAAACGGGATCCACACCAAGTACGTGATAAGATTGATATCCTGGAACTAGCAGGTGTATAATTGGATGAGAGAATACAGCAGACAATTTAAAAAGTAGGTTATGTTCCTACGTACGGTAATCAATTTTCAGATCATCTTAGGCCTTAAATTGGAATACGTTATTATGCTTGCTCATAATGAATTACAATTACTAATAATTTATAAACCCTAAACAGAATAATAAATAGACCAAACTTACCTACTGATTGGCAATAGTATTGATGGTATCACAAGCGCAACAGAAGTCAACGGTGGGCCTATCTCGTACTTATGAAGCACTAATGCCGACATTTACCTACACGAACGTGTAATATCATTAACCAATAATCAATGAGCACAGATAATCAAGGGAGACTATTGCTAACCGAAATTCACACCACTATCACATCGTAAACAAAACGACTCAACGTATAAACAAAGCTTGGAACCACCAACAGTGTCAGCAATCTTTCCTGTCCCGCCCCCAGTGTCAGGTCCGGTATTATAGAAGGTCCTGGTTAGGTGTCAAACTTTCGAACAAAAACCACGTGGATGCACGTTTCCTAATATGACGACTTCACGTGGAATTTTAGGTTAGGTTATTGCAAGTTTCGACAAAAAAAACTTGGGACGTTATTTTAAAATGTTACAATTTAATAGACCATCTCCGATGTAAAATGATCGCTTGCTTCCATGTAAATCAAGGGAACTTTATAGGGAAAAGCTTCAAAACTCTTTCAGATATTCTCTAGGCCAGCATTTCACCAAATGAATGTTGAATTTTAACAACCGGATTGTGTCTTGAAACGTTACCCAATATGTTGAAAGTACATTTCGATTACTACAACAAACGTATTTGTCCTTACCTCTAAACTTTATTATTATTAGCATGTGTAACTAAATTTTATTGGCCCCATAGGTATGTCCCAGGATCAGATCTGCCTTAGCAGAGATTATGTCCCACGTTGCAGCATTGGACGGGAAGCCTATTGTAGTAATCGCAGACGAGACGTAGGACAACCAAGGTAGATGTGTCTTGGCTGTTCTATTCAGGAAGATCACGCCAAGTTCAGGACAACAAGCTTATTTGGCAAGCTATTCATTTTTGGATGTTGCTAACGGGACAACGTGCAGCCGAGCCATCACTGATGCTCTCAAAGACTATAATATTGACAGTAGTGGCTATGCTGGCTCAAGCACAGCATTAGGTCATGGGACCAAGCTCTCAGCTGACTCGGTAACGCGTGGGTTCGTGCCCCACCGTCGGCCGTCCTTGGAATGGTCTTCCGTGGTTTCCCCATTTTCAACACCAGGCGAATGCTGGGACGGTACCTTCTGACAGGCCACGGCCGCTTCCTTCCACATCCTTGCCCAGTTGCATTCATCTTCATCCATTCCATCTCTCATCCCGACGGGCGTAGACTAGAAAGACCTGCACTCGGCCTCTCAGGAGGCCACACGTCAAAAAAAATAATTATGAAAACGTCCTGGATTTAGTGTCAGACTGCCAGATACATGGGTACATGTTTCCAGGCATTACAGACGATAATTGGAGGTTTCTGTTGAATTTCAGAAGGTATCGTGAATAAACTTGACTCGCAAAAAGTCAGGTTTCCGAATAATACGGAAAAATATTTCACACAAAACTGAACTCTCTTCTTGATGCTGAATTTATACGTTCAACAGATGTATACAGCTCCACTGAAGGTATCCTCCGTTTGCATTTCCTTGAGGTCATGCATGGTGAAATATAGCGGCGCCAATTGCGGAAACTAGCTTGATCACTATCTGCGAGGCTAGCGGCCCTACTTTTCGTTACCCGTTTGTAGCTACTTTTTCGTTAACCGTTGGTAAAATTAGCTACTTTTTAATTAACGGTCGACACCCTGTTCATACATAGAAAGACGCCAGCAATCTGAAGCATTAAATACATATCACTCCGACATTAGAAACAGGGTGTCCACACAATTTTTGAAGTCTATTTTTCTGACCACTTTTCAACAAAATTCCTGACTCTTGAAGTCATCGTAGCATCGGTTTATTGAGCAAACATATATATATTTATTTGCAGCCTCCACCATCCCCATAGCTACCCAAAGCTTGCCTCTATATTCATTTTAAATACAAAAAGAGCAATGAGCTGGGCGATGAGGTCTCCACATCCCTATGCCAACGCTAAAAAAGGTAAACTAGGTTTTTACTATGATGTACTGTAAAAATGGAAACTTACCACAATGTCCAGTGAGTTATTGCTTTTCATCTTCAGAGATTATTTAACTAGTAACATCGAAATGTGGTGGTGAAAACACAAATTACTGTACGGTTAATATAAAATACCTGACTTTCTAATACATTTCGCCATTTTTTCACACCTTTTCCTGACCAAAAGCAAAATTCCTGAGTTTTCCTGCCTGTGGACACCATGTAGCAGCATGATACAGAGGTAGTCATCAAGGGGCTAAGAACATACACATCAACACTCTAGGGCCATATCAAGCTAAGGGTAAATACTCCCCATTCACCTTAAAAAAAGATCCTTTCTAGGTTATGGATACCATACCTGGGCAATTCACAATTCAAAAATAAATCATAGGAAAACAAACTACCCACCATGAAGAGTAGTCTGGAGTTAAGTGGGCAGCATTTTTTTCAGTAAGTATTGACAAAAACAACATTTACTATTAGTCCAAGATGAAGTCAATACAAAATCAACATCCAAAAAACATTACATGAAATTCATTACATATTAGGAGAGGAAACACACTCAGCATGAAACACTAGCACTTAACTACTGAGAGAGAGTCCGTGTTTTACAAAATTTTGCTATAATTTAATAAAAATGCTTTGGTTATATTTTACACAGGAAACATCAAGACTATAAAATAAGAGGTATTCAAGCATAAAGAGTAGAAGGTAAGTACAAAGGGAATGAGTTATTAAATACATGTTTTATTCTCCTCCAGCAGATAGACAGTAGGTAAGTGCAACAGAGAAGGGCTGTAGTGCATTCATTCTGTTGCGTCACTTCACTTTAGTATAAACGTACAGTTTATAGATTGTTCATAAAACAACATCTTGCCGCACACGCACACACACTCCAAATAGCGAGCACTATTTTCTTGGTAGCTGCGCGGTGGAATGATATTGGAAGGTTGGCAGCCACGGACATTGACACGACCACATGGCGCCTGCTGAAAACAAAACAATATATTTAGTTTACAGAACTAACAATTAAAAGAACTTGACAATAAAAAACCACCACACTAGGTATTATGTATATACACTTAGTATTTATTTGGTTGTGCTAATAAAAGAAAGGTCACAGTTTTATTTGTTCTTTCTACAGAAACTGTAGCAAGTTAACAGTGTTGACCACCCATTTATTCTCGTACATAACAACAATTCATCACAAATCAGTTTTGAAAAAATCAACGGCTGCCGCGCGCGCATATTTACGACAATATGGAGCTTAAAATCAGTATCGTACATTTTTACTCACCATGCTTACAGTCGATGCTGAATATATTCCCCATCTGCTGCCAAACATGATCGGCCTCTCCTGATGTTTCCGGTTAATTCAGCTTCAGTAAGGATATAACGACCTTTACGTCTATTTTTATCGTTGACTGAACCTGTACGTTTGAATCTCTTAACCAGTTGATTTATTTTCCCAATTATAGGAATGGGTCTCCCTGGAAATGTAATTCGATTTGTGCTGTTATACCGCACATTATGAACGGCACGTATTGTGGAAACCTTCGCTAGACCTTGGCACCGATCCCCGGCGTGTGGTCTCCAGCCGTATTGCCTGGGTATTCCCTTGCTCTCTGTAGAGCAGTGAGCTCCGAGCTAATTGGGTGTTTCAGTCTTTCGGTGTTTTATAAAGATACTGTGTACCGTTACTGTATATCTTATTGTCATAATCATCTTGAGCAGTTTCCAACCGCTGGTCGGGTCTGCTTGGAACATAAGCCTCTCCATCGTTTCCTGTCCATCCACCATCTCTCGTCATTTACTGTGTCCCAGCACACTCCTCTTTCCTCCACACTCTTCTTAACTCCTTTTGTCCATCTGTCCCTTGGTCTTCCCCTTGGCCTCCTTCCCGTCATTTCCATTCCAAACATCATCTTCGGTATCCTCTCCTCTTGCATCCTCCTCACATGTCCATACCATTGTAGCCTAGATCGCTCTATTCTATTTTGCAATGGTTCCTCTCTTACCATCTCCCTGACTCTCTCATTCCTTACTCTGTCCATTCTTGTCACTCCTACCCTACTCCTCTGGAACTTCATCTCCACTGCTCGTATTTTATTCTTGTCCCTTTCCTTCATCACCCATGTTTCTGAACCATATGTCAAAATTGGCACAAAGTAGGTCTTGTAGATGATTCCTTTACATTTTTGTGGTACATCTTTATTCCATATCATCCCCCTAACACTCTTGAAAAATCCATCTGCGCACCTTCCCCGCTCATTTATTTCCATCCTATTGCCTCCCTTTTCTTCAATTATGCTTCCCAAGTACTTGAAGCATTCTACTTTCTGCAACTGCTGTCCTCCAAGTGTTATGCCCATATCCAGTCTGTTCTTCTTCCTCGATGTGATGACCACTTCACTCTTTTGTGCTGAGAACTTCATCCCATATGATAACACTACCTTCTCCCACTCATCTAATTGCTCTTGTACTTCTTCCTCATCCTCTCCCCATACCAGAAGGTCATCAGCAAACAACATTGCCTTCATTTTCCTTTCCCCAATGCTATTTACCACTTTTCGTATGATTTCATCCATCACCACTATAAATAACAGGGGTGAGAGGGCACTTCCCTGTTTCAGACCACTCTCCAGTTGAAACCATTCCGTTCTCTCTCTTCCCACCTTTACACAACTTTTGCTTCCCTCGTACATTGCTTTCACTCTTGCCACTGTCTCCTTGTTCACTGCTTTTGTGTAGTGTTTAATTACGATTGTGTATAGTGCTGTAATGCCTTATGTGAAATATTAGTTACTTGAACGAGTATATCTGCAGAATACGTATGGGAAGTGCAGGATATCGTGAGCTAGAACAAGACAAAAGTTTCGAATGACATTTCTAGGGAGACCAATTCCTATAAATCGGACAATAAATCAACTGGCTAAGAGATTCAAATGTACAGGTTCAGTAAACAATACAAATAGACTTAAAATGCAGTTATTTCCTTACTGAAGCTAAATTAACCAGAGTAACCGGAAACTTCATAAGGAGGTTATGTTTGTCAGCGAATGGGGAACATTTTCAGCATCTACAGTAAGCATGGTGAGTAAAAATGCATGAACTGATTTCAAGTGCCGCATCCTGTCGTACAAAAGCACGCACGGTCTCTGGGAACTGAGCATTCACTGGCGGAGCGAGAATGTCCTTGCCAAACAAAAATAAAGACCCTGTATGCGAGTTCACTGAATCTCAACTTTTAGGAAATTTTTACATCATGCCAAGGGCAAGTATTAGGTTATGTTACATATAGTCCAATGAATTTTCCCTGTATACTACTGCATTTGAATAAGAATCAGATGGGTGTTGGATCGATTGTCGATCGTGTGATACACTAACGCACGTTAGTAACTATTAGTTTCCAATGGTTGCTAGGTATAGGTTCTTCTGGGAGGCATTTATATTAGTGGTGGTTTGGTCAATTCATTCTGAAATTGAGAGGTTTTACCACGTACACTAATGAGAAGGATTTTATAATATATAATGTTATTAGTTTAAGTCCCATTTAAGAACTGATGCATTTAGAGACGCCGGGGTGCCGGAATTTTCCCCCAAAGGGGATCTATAATGTGCCAATAAATCTACTGACACTGCTCCCGCGAATTTGCACACATTCAAATGCCAACTGGTCGAGTTAGGATTAGATCCTGCTAACTTGGGCACAGCAGGCAAGAACGTTACCGCTGAGCCACACAGCCAGCCGAGAAGAATGAATTGAACGTGTGTGCATGTCCTTAGTTTATACAAAATACAGTTAATTAGATTATTTGGTGAATAATGTATATCTCTAAAAAAATAAATTAGGTTACGTTGAGTGCCTATCAGCACCTCAATCACCAATCGCACACATAATAAAGAATAACCCCGCATTTAACACTTCCCCCTAGGTCCCTTAAATTTTCCGCAATGTACACCTAGTAGACCAGCGAGGACCGAGACTTATATAATAATCTATACTAATAAAATTAAGCTGAAGAGTTTGTGTGTTTATGCATACCTGCCAACCTCTCAAAGTGAAAAATCGGGAGATTCGACGCGGCGACGGGGGGGGGGGAGGACGCTACATAATACATACATAGTCTAAGACATTGCAGCAAATATGTATCGAAGATCATATTATTGGTCGTTGTTGCAGGTGACTGAGGCTGATTTTGCCCTCTTCAAAAAGGTCTTGCTATATTCTTGCTCAAAACACTTCTCTTTCTGAATCGACTTCAGAGTTATAAGTTTGTCCAAAGTCTTGTCAGAGAGAGATGACCTGAACATCCTCTCACACTCTGCATTACTATGCGGAATGGTCAGAATGGAAAGCATAACTTGAGTACCCCACCACTACATATCATTTGGCCTACCAGTGCCCACTTCACATCAATTCTCTCTTCTTCTTCTTCAATAGATGTCACATCCTCAAGTTGGAAGTTACAAAATTGGGAATGTAAAGCATCCATTTCCTCATTAAAATTGTCTTGAGTGTCTGTTAACATGCTAGGAAATGTATTTACAAAAAACTTAATTTTGGAAAATGAAATGTCCCCCTTTCCAATATGCGAGATACTGAAATCACACCTACAGACACTACAAAATGCAAATGTTGCGCCTCTTCCTGACTCAGTTATATGCGGAATCAGGGTGTCGACTGTTAAGGATGAAGTAAAAATTAGTTACCTTTTAGCTACCTTTTAGTTAATTTTAGTTACCTTTGAATTCAAGATACGTCTGCGGTCTGCAAGCAAATGGGCTCATCACGCGGTGGAGAAAGAGAGCAATGAACTGTGTTTAAAGCGGTAAATACAATTCACTTAGGGAGTTACAACAATTTCAAAAACAATAAATAAATACTAGAAATGTATTATCAAATGAGTTGTTTCAGCTAATATGTCGTCTTGTGCACAAGGCGTTTTTATAATTGCCAAGAGGTTACTCTGCTCTGCTCTTGACCGTGGCGAGATTTCCTTTGTCCCCGCGGTAGATCACGACGAAATTTATGGGACGTTACATGATTGTAACCGAATTCTGTCTTCACAGTCAAGTACGGCGAAATTTCAAGATGTTACACGATCGGCGCTGGTCTCACCCGTTTGTCAAGATTCCCGTTGTTTTCGCGATAGAACACTGATAAATATCGCGATTTAATAATCGGTGTCACTTTTAGTCGTTCGACGAGATTTCCATTGTCTTTGAGGTCGGGCGCGAGGAAATATAGCATTATTATGCAATCGGCGCCACTTGCTGTCCGTTTGACAAAAATACAGTTGTTCTCGTCATTGAATGCGGAGAAATATCGCGATGTATCGCAATCGCTGCCGCTCTCAGCCGTTTTACGAGATTCAAGTTGTCCTCGCGATATTATGCATACCGCGCCGCACCCGGCCGTTGAACGATTGTTTATTCGTCCTCACAGATTGGTGGATGCAAGCTCAGGGTTGGGCATGGTTAAAATTCACGAGTAGTTATGGACAAGTTGTATGGCCGGCGCCGTGATTCCCGCTGTCCCTATGCTGTGGTTGGGAGCTCATCAGTTCAGGGTAGATCACGAGGAGAAATTAGTATCGCGACGCTACGTAGGCTGTCATTTCTAAGTGGGTAGATGCACTTCTCGCTCCCCGTACGCTTTTAAGTATACGGTCATGGGAAAAGTAGCGAGTAGGTTTCGGAATGTTTCGTGATTGGTGCCCAATCATCTTTGACGGGATTCCCGCAGACCTCGTGGTCACAAGTTCACGATAGGGGACGGGTTTTTTGATTTTACGCTACTGACGTCGATCTCGGTCCATTTGACGAGATTCCCGCAGGCAAGTCGTGCGGTCAGCCGGCCGTCTTGAGTATGAATGTTCGAAGTAGGTATCAAATATTAAGAATTATTCGGAGAGGATTACACGAATAATACGACTAGAGGACACGTTTTCTTTCAAATCCGAATCACGAATTATAAAAGTTATACAAGTTTTCGAAATAACCGGTTAGATTATAATATATCCGATGGAACCCAAGTTAGAAGGAAAAATCGACATTTAACGGAATTTCGAATTAACCATACTGGATGTCGCAAATTTACGAGACAGATTTTTAAAATAAGTTACAGCCTACGTATTTCGAATCTTTTTCAAAACGGTAACATTTCGCAAGATCGCGACATTAAATTATTTAGCGTTATTTCTGGACTTCAATTTAATAGTCTCCACATAAATGCGAAAAATGCGAGGTTTCTGAATAATTTCAGAAGTTTTCACGAATAAACGTCTCGCGAAAAGTCAGGCTTCCTAATATAACACATAATTATTTCACACAAAACTAAAAGTCATCTTGATGCCGAAGATATACGCTGAACGATGTATAACACTAAGGGTTGTCTCAGTATGCATTTCCTCGAGGTCGGGCACGGGGAAATATAGCTTATGCAATTGGCGCCGCTTGCGTGAAACTCGCTCCATCGCAATCTCTGAGCTT
Organism: Meconema thalassinum; assembly: GCA_946902985.2. Classification (NCBI taxonomy): domain Eukaryota; kingdom Metazoa; phylum Arthropoda; class Insecta; order Orthoptera; family Tettigoniidae; genus Meconema; species Meconema thalassinum. The sequence continues at coordinate 184,969,550 of OX336395.1, forward strand.
AGAGGCGCGAGTTTAAATGATTCAATCCGCCTTCGGAAAATTTTCGTTACCCGTATGTAAAATTCGTTACTTTTCCGTTACCCATTTGTAAAATTCATTACTTCCGTTACCGGTAGACACCCTGGGAATGTTATCTTTGTACACACTTTTAAATGTCACATATCTTTTCGCCTTATTACCGACGAACCGACGCAATCACTCAGTTCGAAAAATCACAATAACCTACCGGCATATTAACGCCAACAACATCAAACTAAGTTATACACAAATCATATAATTTCACGTGTGAAACAGATACAATATTCCGCAGCGTACAACTACCTATCACCCACTGGTCATTATGCAACACATCTAGGAACAGGCGCTGAATTAACCTTCGACGATTTCAAACGAAGACTTATTCGAAGCCGATTTCAAACGAAGACTTATTCGAAGCCAACTTTTTATAACAGCAGGACGCGACGCGGGAGTTAGTACGCAGTTGTCGATTATCGATACAAAGCGAAACTGCGGTATCGAGATATAACTTCAAAACACGTAAAGTCGATCCGTTCGATAGACGACATATTAAATCCGAAATTACGCGTGGGTTTTTTGAAAAATCGGGAGATTTAATACGTTAAGCGGGAGGGCGGGAGAAATGGTCTGAAATCGGGAGTCTCCCGCCTAAATCGGGAGAGTTGGCAGGTATGGTTTATGTGTTTAAACGCGCTAATCTCAGGAACTACCAGTCGGATTCGAAAAATTCTTTTTTATATGATAGCCTGATCCAAGAGGAATAGTTGAGGCTATGTAGCATCGGGCTACACCTCTCCGGTAACCTTAATGTTTGCTTTTTGTTCAGTAAGTCGGGAGAACAAGGGCCCCAGAACGGCTTCAATAATACCCAAGTCTATTGTTGCCATGTAATGCGGGCTGCATCACGTCGCCCCTACCAATGCTCTGGTGCAGAATTGCGTGCTGCTTATAAATTGCAGTCACGTGGAGTAATTAGTGCAAGAAGATTTCTTAGGCCCCTTAAAACAGTTATATTATGCCTCTGTATAAGGGCGATGGTGTTGGTGCAGTATACTGAGGTTATCAGCTGCAATAAGCGTTGGTGCTTTCAAATTTACTTTCAGATCCTTATTCTTGAGCACTCCAGTTCTGTAAAACAAATGAATCCACCGGATGAAGCCAAGCACCACTGCTAGTTACTTATATAACTAAGCAAAAAAATGCCCAGGAGACGACCTCGAATGTCGCCAGGCCGTGTAAAGCTGCTTATAGCTACCCCAAATGAAACTAATTGTACAGCGTGTTGAATGCCGGTGCTGGACGAAGCCATGTGTTACTCTTCATCATGTGAGGCCGTATGGAAGTGCTACTCTTTCCACTAAGAAGTGGCAATCTCCTAACAGATATACAGCAGATACTGGTCGCTGTCACCGGAAACAGTTTTGTTTTAGAACAAGACTGTTAAATGCTAAAGCACTGGACATGCAGCATACTATGGATATACGGTGGCCTTGATCATTCAGCTTTAGTAGGTAGGCACCCAAAATGCTGGGAGCAGTTACTGGCACTTACACCAATAAGTGAAGAGCGAAACACTCTTCACGAGTTAAGTTATACAGATGTTGACTCACTTAATTTCTCGTTGCTAACTGACATTCTGAAACATATCTTCGGAGGCAAATGGTGGCTGTTTCCTTCGTTCCTTTGCTTGGTATTGCACTTCAAACTGGACCCTACTTCAACATAGAACTCTACATATGCCAGATGACATAATGTCCGACAGTTCGACAAGTTGCCGGCCCTCAAAGCATGACAAATATGTCGTGACAATTTCGTAAATTGCATGACATTATCGGAAATATGTTTTCATAAAGTTGTAAAGCTGACTGGTATTAATCCGACAAATATGTCCATTTTTTCTTTATGAACTAATGAATACGTCAGCCGGTTTTGTACAATTGAAGACTCTCTCCAGAATAAGGATGTAACCCAACAAATTTGTAATTTTTCAAGAAATGGCATCACAGCACATGGATGCGATGGCACGCCGTAATTCCACTGCAATCTCACTTTTGAAATATTTGCTGGTCACATCCTTATTCTGGGAAGGTCTCCAATTATCAAAGTGTCACAGAAAACTACAGGTGCCTTGATACATGTCTATTATTACCATAACCTATCTTTTCGGATTGTGGCACGTTTGGAAGCTTCCCGTTACACTAATAGCGTTGTTAGAATCATTGGAATGGAACAATTAAATAGTGGCAGTAGTCGAGAGTGATTACGATCAGTGGCGTATGCAAGATGTCTTTTGGGGGAGGTTCATTCATACAGTAAGGCAATTTTACATTATTAAAATATTTAGATTATTTATAAAAATCAGTAATTAAATTAACATTCTCTTGGCACAATAAAAATATTGAAAAAAGTTATTTTTAATAGGCCTATAAAAATCTAACTAAATATTAAAACTGAAATGATGCAGAAATCAAGCTGCACTGTTCATAAGCGACTAATTATAACATTTATATAAGGTGAGAAAAATAATGCTTTACTCTCCACGAGCTCTTAGCTCCATGTAAAAAAAAAGTAACCTAATGATATCCCACGATTTACACTTTTTCAGACCATCATCATCCCACTCCAGTTACTCGGGTGTGGTTTACAAACCTCCTCCACTCCTTTTTGTCCTTCCATTTTTCCTGTTCCATCACTTCTGCCACATCCAATCCAGCTTCTCCAACGCCCTTCCAAAATTTGGTCCAACCACTCCGTCTCGGTCTTCAAACTGGTCTCTTTTCCTTGACTTCTCTTTCTAATTCCCTTCTTGCTACTCTTTCCTTACCCATTCTTTTTACATGTCGGAGCCAATGTAACCTTGCTTTCTGTATCTTCAGATTAAAGGGTTCCATATTTAACTCTTCTCTGATTTTAATATTTGGAATTCTATCCCTTCTAGTCTTTTTAACTGAAGTTCTTAAAATTTCATATCTACTGCCTGTACCATACTATTTTGCCTTTTATTAGTTACCAGCGTTTCCAGTCCATATGTTACGATTGGTATGAAATACTGTTTATATAGTGGTAATTAAGTTTTCATGGGTACTTTGTCATCCCATAAAAGTTCTCTGACTTGATAAGATGTGGTACCTTCACTTAGTTTGTTATTAATTTCAATGTAAACTGTTTTACATTCTCTAACCGTACCCCATCTATGTTCACTTGACTTTTCTCTCTTCCACAGTTTTCCAGTCCATACCCTTGAAAAGTGTAAAAGAGGGATGCTACTATTACTACCTTAAAGACAACAGCATGTCCCACCTCAGAATTTACCAGTCCTCTTTATGGAATTTCCCACCAACAGCAGGTGTTCGTCGAAAAATGAGCTTGGCAAAATTCTAGCCTCCTAATGATCGTATGTCTTAGATTTTTAAGACTAAATTTAAAAAAAAAATTGTTCATAATTAAGGAAGGATAACAGGACAAGAAGGGGTCGTTTTCAACTTAATAAGACGACACTGAAATCCCAACCGAATACTTCTCAACACGTTTGCCTGCCCATTCAACGATTACAGCATTGGTTTATGCGTACAACATCTTTTCCAAATATAGACACTAAGTGCAGCACCAACCTACTGATCGATTAGCAGACATTTGTTTCGTATTGAACAAAGATGTGTTTTGGATTTTATAATGGTGTACTGCTGCGTGCCCTTTCGGAAATCAGAATACCGGAGAATGTCATTTCATGAGTTACCATCGGACAATTCACTGCATGCGAGTGGTAACTTGCAACTTCCAGAGAAGGTGACAAGAGAGGAAGTAAACTGGTACCTTTTGATCACTCTGTTGCTTCTAGTCTTCATTTTCTTCCAGAGAGCTTCCGACTGTCATCATCATCTTCCTTCCAAGTATTGGGCCAGATGTCCCGTTACGGTCTTGCACTTTCCCTCCATCTCTTCATCGGACGTCCTATAGATCTATTTCCCCGTGGCTGGTAGCGAAGGATCTCCTTTGGTAATCTTCCAGGTTCCATCCTTGGAACATGAAGCTTCCAGTTCTCTTGGTAGTCACAAATGTATGTAGTTATTGGTTTCACTCATAGTTCCTTCAGCACATCCTTGTTTCTCTTATGATCCCATAAAGGTCATTTCGCATGCTGTGAGTCTGGAGCTGAGATCTTATTGCCCATGCATCGCTGCCATAGCATAGGGTTGGTCTGGCTAATGTGTTATACAAATGCCAAGAGTATATGCCTTTGGACAAGAGATGGCTCGGATGACGTGATTGACGATTCCTGTAATGGTATAATTAGTTATTTTTGCAGTTATGTCTCGTTCTTCTTGAAAAGATAAATGATATCCTAAATACTTGAATTCGTTAACTCTTTCTAAAATTTTACCATCCAGACAAATTTTACTGGGGATAGGGTCCTTACCCTTAAAGGCCATTACTTTAGACTTTTCAGTAGAAATGCACATGCTGAATTTTGATGCCACTTCCTGGAGTTTAAATACTGACCACTGCAGATCTTGAGATGCTGCTACCAATGCAACATCATCAGCAAATAGTATAGCATCTAAATTTTTTAGATGCCTGCTGATAGGTATTGAACCATGTCTTTCATACCTCCATTCCTTTATTATAGCTATCATGTAGATTATGAATAGCAATGGAGAGTCCACAGCCTTGTCTTACCCCTCTGCTGATTGACTTTCACTCGGATATATGATTACTTAACCTTACTGCAATAAGAGTACCACTATACATGTTGCAAATGCATACCTGCCAACCTTCGGAAGTCAAAAATAGGAAGATTTTTTAAAATTATAGATTTCACCATGCACAGTATAGAGTGGCATGGGCAAAAGAGGGTACACAAAAGACCTGCATGTCTTTATTGGCAAAGTATGAATTCAGCATAAAATTCACAAAAATGTAAACAATCATCAATCATCGAGTAGTATGTATGGCAAATATTTAAACGTAAGAGAACACAATTGTGTGCTTGAAGAAAATGCATACAATCATTCTGATGGATTACACTTCGCATTAGCTACCACAGATTCAAGTTTTGTCAAACTAAACTAAAGTTAATTGGGCTACCATGGACAACTTACCTAATTATGATTAGGTGATGCATATACATGTGGATGGTAATCTTGAGACTGCTTACTGATTTAATGAAGACCTTGTAGCCGACTTTGCTCTCTTCAAAAATGCCCTGCCATACTGCTGCTCGTAGCAATTTCCACTTAGGCTTGATTTAACCACTAACAGTTTGTTGAGGTTTTCGTCATTCAGAGATGATCGGAATTGTGTACTTGTCTTCTTCACCTGACTAAACAATCTCTCACATTCAACGTTGCTGTGTGGGATTGTTAATATTGACAGCCTTACTCTAGCTAGTCTGTCATATTTCAGACACGCATCTCCACCTCGTATATCCCTTATAGCAGACCAAGAACAATATGCTCTTTTACCTTCCACAATAGAAGATGGCAAATCCTCCATTTGGAGAGCACAAAACTGGCATTGTAATGCATCCATTGCTTGGTGCTCATCTTCACAGTCTTTTTTTGGCAACATTATTGGAAACTTAGAGATATAATACTTCACGGCACTAAAGGAAGCAGTAGGCAAAGACCTTATCTGTGCCACTTGAGCATTAACAGAAAACTCACGGTCCAAATTAAATTTATGAAAAATATAATCAGAGGCTGCAGTGAAGTAGTTCCTGACGTGTAAATAAAAGACCTTCTCCTCGGAAGCCAAATTTTCTACACAACTAGATGTTGTTGAACCAATTAGCAAATCATCATTAGCTTTCTGATTCTCTGATTCTAAAATTGTGCAATATTTCTTGATGGCCACTGGCTTAACAAACCTACAGAGAATTTCCGTCAGCAAATCAATCAGTATGGATCTTAGGACATGGATGTGAGGTGCTTGCGATTGAAGAACTTTGTTATATTTTTCAAATGTAGGGATGGTAAATGCCAGAAACAAGCAAAATGCCTCATTTAACTTAGATGACAGAAAAAGAAATAGTCTCTCCGGTCTTGAAATACCAACAGATTGACTTGGTTCCGTCACTTTTTTCCTTACAGACGGAGAAGAACTGCTCTCCAACTTCCTTTTGCCAATGATAACACGTGCTTGATCTTGTACTCTGTTCACACTAACACCAAATTCCACTTCTGCAGGCTTATCTTCATGTGCCTTTACTTTGGGAATTTGGAAATACTTGAGAGATGTTTTTGTGCCAGTGGATTGGATCACCTCATCCTTAAAAAAACTCAGCAGTGGCTTCCACTGTGAAATTAGTCTTTCTAAGCATTTACCCAAGGACAACCAACGCGTGCACACATGCTTCAGTATTTTCCTAACATCAGTTTGGTAAAGAGCTTGATATAACTTCAGATGATCTTTCCTCTTGCAGCTTTTGTTTAAATAATAATAATAAATATCAATCATTATCTCATCAATTTTCACAGGAAGGGAATCAGCACCTTCCTCAGCAGCCAGATGAATTAAATGGCATGGGCATCCTACAACAACGTTTTTACACTGCTCTTAATTTCGCATCAATACCATTTTTCCACCCTATCATAACAGGGGCATTGTCTGCACTAAAAGCTATACAGTTTGCCATTGGAATGGCATGTCTTTCCAGAAGACGCAGAAGCAAATTACCAATGTTAGCACCAGTAGAGTCACCTTCCTAATTTTCCTTGGATAGCAAACGATTTTCAATCATCTTCGATTCTTTGTTGAAAAATGACACGACAGGATACAGCTTACTATCTCTATCATTGCTACCATCAGTGGAGATCGCGAAAGGCCCACATTTTAAAATATCAATAATTTTTGAATCTGTGTCACGTGCCATTTCATGAACAATGGCGGATGTTTTTGTCCTGCCACAGGCATATTTCTTCGCAATTTCCGAATCCGGGAACATTTTTCTAAACAATTGTCCCGCGTGATCGGAACATGATAACGAGAGGTTATGTTCTACGACGAACGCCGTGAAAACATTCTGCTCGAATGGCAGCATTGTCTTCATTCCCGTGAACAAAAAACGTACCTAATTTTTTCTTCTTCTGTAAACAACTAGCACTGTCCTTGTGTTTTGAAGTGTTGCTGTGAGTTACAATGTCAGTTTTTCCACCATGAGATATATTTATATCGCAACGACACACGGAACAAAGAGCAAAATGGTTTCCTCTACTAGATGGTAAAATAAATGGAAATTCAGTTTTCTAGCTTTCTTTGAACACTTGGAGATAACGTTTATGAGGTTTTGTCGCCATAACGTGACGAGAAAACTTAAAACACACGACACTGAACCATCATCGACACAACTCAAATAATTATCTACCGACGCACACATTAATACTTCTAAATGCACTAAACGTGACGCTAGCCGAGTATAAACACGTGGCGTCAAACGGAGGAAGTCACAGTTGCCGCGCGTAGCATACAAGGTTCCACCCATTCTGCACAGTCACGTGGCCGGCCTCGACTAATCAGCGTAGGCTTGACGTCTATTTGTCCGTGAAATACCACCAATCAGTATGCGGTAGGCCGATCAGCTGACTCACCATTCCGAGATCGCGGCTATAGAGCTCACTGCCAAGCGATGAACATACAAAAACTTACACAAAAAACAAGGGAACGCAAATCACAAAAGCAATTACGACTTACGAGAGAATCTCCTAGTGAATAGAAATTATTTGCAGTTCCCTTTTCTTTTACAATATATCACTGGGGACCGAAATTCGGAAGAAATAATAGTAATTAAGAAGATCGGAATACTAGGTGAAAAATCGGAAAGTTTCCGAATAAATCGGAAGGGTTGGCAGGTACGTAAATGTTATCAATTAACTGTTGGGGGACACAATCCCTGGCCAATGTGTCAATAAGTCTGTTTCTGTCAACAAAATCAAAGGCTTTCTTAAAATCAACAAATGATAAGAGTGTTTCCAAATTGAACTCCCTGCATTTTTCGATCAAAATTTTTAAGGTGAAGTAGGCATCTGCACACGTGCGACCTTATCTACACCCATGTTGTTCAATCCCTATTACCTCAGAGTAATGTTTTAGTAATTTTTCCTTAACAATGTTTGCAAAAATTTTGTATCCAGAGTTAAGTATACTTATTCCTCTATAATTTTCCAAATCTTTCATATTCCCCTTCATATGAAGAGGAACTACTATTGCCTTTTGCCAATCTTCTGGAGGCCTGTTACCCATCCAGATTAAATTCAATAATCTGAGAGTGTAAATATAGGAAATTAAAGGTAGGATCTGTACCAAGTGTGTTCCCAGAATACCAGTCTTATACATAATTCGCCCAGGAGCCTGCAAGGAAGAGAAGGAGCTCGCCATCAATCACTGATGACATAGAAGGTGACCCTTATAGAAGTGACATAACAGAAGATGCTGATAGTGGGAAATTTAGTCAAGTTAGTGGTCAAACACATGACAGTGCAAATGAAAAGGCAGACAATTTCGAAATCTAACAACTGTCAAAAATAGGCTACAAGTGGAAATTTATAGACTGGAACGAAAGATAAAAGCAATTTAAGAGGTATCACAAAAAATAAAGGAAGAAATCAATAATAGTAGTAAATTTAAGTCCATCAGCATAGTAAGTCTGCAGAAGAAGGTAACCAACCACACATTTATTTATCTTATGGACTAAATCCATAAATTTCATAAGGTACGTCCTCAGTGGTCTGAGCAAACTCTTCGACATATTATATGCTGGAGGATAGCATCTCCTAAAGAGTATGAATTTGCTCGTAGATCCTAACTTGTTCAAGCACCCTAACACAGTACATTAGATGTTTGGGAAGTTAAATGTGGCGAATCTCTTTTGGTAAAGGACTAAAAGCAGAAGCAACAAATTTAGAGTTAGCGAAAGTTGCGATGAAATGTCCCATCAAGGAGAGGTTGTTGTACAACAAAGAGGAAGATACATTGTGTGGGCTTCTTGAAGCAGGTGTATATAACGAAGAAATTTGACTAAATCCTGTGTTTGCAAACAAGCATTTGTTTTGTTATTCATGGACTATCCACCAATCAACCATTCCTGTTGTATATTTTATCATGAAGAATCTGCAAGGAAAAGACCTCATTGTCCTTGTGCTAACAAGTTTTAAGAGCAGTAGAGAATGTGGGGTTTTTGGTACTTACAATCACTAAAACACTGCGTGAAACATCCATGAGAACCTATGAGGCCACTATTTTAAAGTTTTGATGCTGTCATATGATCAAAAACATTAGGTCTCAGTTCTTAGATCATGACATGGCAGACAGTACGGACACTGGAATCTCGTCAGTAAGTTTTCCAAGGGACTGAAAAATTTGGACGTCAAATGCGCGAAAACCTACTACCAATAAAAGCCATACCATATTTACAACGTATAAGAAAGAACGAGGTGTAGACGTGCAGGTTACATCGCCGACCTTACCAGGTGATCACATGCACTACCACAGTCACAACATACCGTATTTGCTCGCGTATATCTCAGACTTTTTGGACCGAAAATACGTGTGAAAATTTTCGGTGCGAGATATACGCAGGGAATGACCATATTCCCGAAAAAAAAAAACACAAAATTTGCGATGTTACAGTAGGCCTACTTGCGCAACTGTTGTGGCGCGCTAATCGCTAATTCGAACGTGTCTCAAGGTGGTGAATTTAGCCAACCGCGGCCGAAGACGCGGAGAACGATGTACAGCGTGCTAACACTCACGATGCGCCGCATGCTTGCACGCGGCCGAGCTCTGATGCGACGGAATGCATGACGACGAAATCATTGAGATTTGAGAAGACTGAACTGCGTTTCTCTGAGAGGTAACAGTAGACCTACTTTAGCAACTGTTTTGGCGCGCTAATTCGAACGTGTCTCAAGGCGGCGAATTTAACCAACTGCGGCCGAAGACGCGGTGAGAGATGTACACCGTGCTAACACTCCCGCTGCACCGTATGCTTGCACGCGGCCGAGCTCTGATGTGACGCAATGCGTAAAGACTAAATCATTGAGATTCGAGAAGACTGAACTGCGTTTCTCTGCGATGTAACAGTAGGCCAACTTGCGCAACTTATGTGGCGCGCTAATTCGAACATGTCTCAAGGCGGCGAATGTAGTAAACAGCGGCCGAAGACTAACGATGTACAGCGTACTAATACTCACGCTGCGCCGTATGCTTGCATGCGGCGCCTCGATCCCTAATCGGCTCGTATCGAAGTTCGGATCAACTCCTCGTTGCTCGCTCTATTAGTAACGCTTCTGGTTAAGTTCCTGGACAATGACTACTGTTGTAGCCCGCTAAATCGAACTTGTTTCTACCTCAAGGTTATTACGGTCATTTATATGATGGCGTCAGTAATGAATGCGAACACTTTCCCCCCCTGAAATTTCAAATAAAAAAATGGGGTGCGAGATATACGCGAGCAAATACTGTATGTTATCAGAAACTTACACAGGGAATAAATAACATAAAAATGAATTACTGTACCTCTACACTACAATATATTCCAACCAGCACACATTATACAGCAAACACTAGAATATATACCAAATAAAACTGGCACATTACACAGGTTTGAAAAACCTATCCAGAGGGGACTGCCTTTTCTTTCGTCCAAGATTCCTTTTCCCACTCACCCCTTCTTCGATTTCCTTCCTTTTGCTGGGAATCTCGTTCAGCGTCGACTGAAGAATGTTCCCACTTTCGCGCTATATCCACATGCTTCATGCGATTACAGTCCACGACTGAAATGAATTCCAACTTCACATCATTCGTTATCTGCTGTACGTTCTTATCCATTATGAAACTTGCAAGAAAACGGGCCGTAACTGGACGTAAATCTGTGCAAAGTCTGAGAAAACACTTAACAAGAAGACTAACGTGGCTACGGGAGAAATAGAATTTCGTCCCCGGTCGATATTATTATTAGTAGTAGTAGTAATAGTTTCTTCTTATTATAGACTAACTCATTGAATAGGCCTACTTCAAGCGAAAGTAGGAAACAAATTCTTAACACTTACGAAGTATTTGCTCGATTCTTATCTTGTATAAGTTAATTTTATGTGAAGTAATTTTATCAGTTTTATTGACTAATTAGTAGATAACTTTTTTTGTCAACCCCCCCACCCCGTTCACACATAATAGTGCAGGTCTTTCCAATAACCCGATTTCAAATTAGAATTTGAGAGACAGCAATTATCTACTCTGCCCTAGGCACACGGCCGGACCTGGACGTCTGACACTAGCGAAGCGGTGTTACAAATCTGTGTGGCCAAGGCCTATTTAAAAGTAGCTATGGCGTTGCATTCTGATCTGCCTGCTTTACATCAACCTACTCTTCTTTTCTCAGGTTGCTGTAAATAAACAGGTTCTCTGGGCATTTTAAGGTTAAAAGAACGACTTGAACACATGAGGTGCCTAGAATCAAAACCCTCCAAATCCATTCCTTCACTTTTATGGCAAAGTGGCAAAAACTGCCACGAACAAACCTATACCTAGAAAGAAATACTTTTTTCACTAAAAACTGAATTAATTATTTTTAAGAACAGTGACGAATATACGAAGCCGATCCCCGGGATGGTTAACAATTTATTTAGAAAAATATGAAGCAATAATTTGGTTTTTTCGGGGTTGGTTACTAAGATAAGGATTTGGCAGGTCCAAAGAGCCCTAATAAATTTGAAGTGATGAGATTGTAAAAACTGCGTAAGCTTTACTAAGAAATTAATATTTTGAATGAAAATTAACTAAATTTCGGATATAAAATCGCATCAATTTTGAGCTTTATTAGCATAAAAATTATTGGCTAGTAAGAATAAACAGAAAAAGAATAAGACTAATATTACCCATTCAATACTCGATTGCAGCTGAGCGTGGCTGTGCCAGTGTTTATGTTTATTGTAGCATGAGCCCCGAGGGGCGAAGCGGAGGACACAGCGATGACAGAGTGCAGTCTGCACATAGGCCAAGCTGCATAGTGTCAGAGAAGCGTCACAGGAACTCATGTCACCATGGCAGTTAAACGATGACTGCGGGTACTAGAGCCGAGTCATATCCTACTCGCGTAACAGTACCTGTCGACGAAGCAGGTGACAAGGACGGTACATAAAGAATAGTTCCCATCCCCTCCGCCGGCAATCAATAAGTGAAAGGATAATAATACTGTCCAGTACTGAATAATTTTTTTTACATTCCAATTGAGCCACAATGGACTACGGAGTAACAATCAAAATCAATGTTTCGTTCTAGATCGTCTGCCAGCTTTGATGTCCTGCCAGTATCTCTTGAGCCCATCACTCAGCGCCTTCTTCCGATCTTCTGAAAGAGGTCCCCTCCGTCTTTTGGGTTCTGCCCCTACCTTAAATCCCTGGTAATTTTTGATTAGGTGTCTGAATTCACACCTGTTCATAATTTTGCAGTCCGGAATACCAATTTCTAGAAGGTCTTTGCTACATTCTTCAAACTGAATATTAATAAGGAAAAACTTAAAATTAAATTCATTTTAAATTCATATGTTCCAGGTTCTTAGAGACAAAACTATAGTCATTCAACTATTAAATCACACTCTTTATTGCAAGTTCTAGCTACACAATGTTTCTGCCTCATCCTCTTAAGTAGTTTCACAATCTTCATCATTCCCTTCGTGTTTGTTACCAAGATGTGGATTTGACAGGTTTTGATGGTACCAAAGAGCCCTAATAAATTTGAAATTTGAAGATTGCAATAAAATTGCAGCTCTTCATTTTTGCTTCATCTTTCTCCAAAATGCTTCGAAAGCAGTTTAGAAACATCTACATATTGTGCCTGAAGGACAATCTCTCTGCTTATGTCTTTTGGCTGTACGCGAGTCATATCAAAATCAGGTTTCGTGACACGTTATGTTCGCAAATGTCAGTACAGTAGAAAACTTCACTCCGGACCAAAATGTTCTTGTTCTCTCTCGTTCTGTCAAAATTATCCAAAACAAATTATTATCGAAATGTACAACAACATAACCATTCAGATCACGTAAGGCTGGGGTACGTTCTCTGACTAATGCTGGTAGGTAAAGAGTAAACATTTCGCAAAGCATCATGGAAGGTAAGATGGCGGAACTGGATGCTCCCATTGGCTTATGTGGATGTGGCGGGGTTTGTAACCAAAAATGGCGAAACTGTCTTTGGACTTGGCGGATCCTGCAACTAAGCCTTAAACTTGACTTCGTTTAACAGTAGGATGTAGCGGGTTTGGGACAGAATAATAGTTTTAATGAATTCAGCGCAGCATAAGCTATAAGAAACGATGCTTTTCTCAATTTTCATAAAATTTGGATTTGGCAGGTTTTGATTCTAGGCGCCTCACATACGATGTCACCACAACTATTATTTGACGAATGCCACAAGTATGACGCGGTTTAGCGCAAAAAGAAACTATCAGCTTGCTTGGATATTTGGGACAAAATCAACACTTAAAGTGACAGAAAAAATTCCTGCAATCACAATAGGTCAAACTTTAGTTATAAACTCTGAAGCAGACAGTTTGCCAGTCATAAATTATGAGCTAATGACTAAAAAAGTATGATATTAACCAATAATAATAATAATTTGTGCTAACTCTTATTATAATAATAAAAAACCTGCCTAAAATTACATTATGTAAAATACTATAAAACATTACCCTCCAGAAAATATCCAGTCACTCAAAGGATGAGCACACCTTTCGTAGACGTACTTGGGTTTTCCAATGACTGGTTCACCCGAGCTTAGCAGCGGTGTAGGGATTATTATGAATAGAGTGAAATCCCATTAGTACGTTCCTCAGCAACACGTTGACCCGCTAATCACGCCGAATTATAAAAGTCCCGGTCCCAATGTACTAAATTGTATGTAAAATATTGCTATAGCAAGTTTTTTGGGCTCCCGCTTACTACGCTCAAATTTTGACGGTCTTCCGTTCAATATTTTAGCCAACCCTTGCGTATGTGTCAGTCCAGGTGGACTACGGACAAGGCTAAGTGATTGCGTTAACTTGGCGCGGCAGTGATCGAGAGCTCTGCCAAGGTAATGCGATTGCATAACCCGTGTGGTAGCGATAGAGAGCTCAGTTTAGCAGCGAGTATGCTTCCTATCGGTCAAGGTTAAGCAATTGCGTAAGGTTGGCGCGGCAGAGCTCAGCCGAGTATAGCAGCGAGAGTCCTCCCTGAAGTGTCATTCATTCAGTGACGATAGCTTGCAGTATAGTTATATAGTGTTCTTGGCTATTTTTATCTGGGCCTTAGTAACGGATTTGCAATGGAGAAGAAAGTGAGGCAAATAAACAGTGAGAAACTACAAATCCGTCATGTGGATCTGAATCCGAATACCGTATTTGCTCGCATGCAACTCATTTTTCTGACCGAAAATAAGTGTGAAAATCTTTGGTGCGAGATATATGCGGGGATTTGTGAGGGAAATACCTTATTCCTGGAGCAAAACAAAGTTTGAATTATTGAAACAAGACTACTGGAATTGTCACCTGCCGCCCCTGCTGCCAATCTCCGAGCTACTCCCACGTGCATCATCATCCCATACTGCATCATCCTAACTTCCGTCCAATGCACTCGCGATGCCGGTCTTCAAGATGCTCTTAGTAACATCCGTCAACACCATAACCCATACATCCAATCACGCAAGAGTTCAACTGACTGCCTTCTTTATTCTGTTAGCTCATCGTGGCTAACAATACCAGATCTTGACGTGTTCTACCCTAACAATTATTTAACATGTGGAGCACCGATCACACCCCCTATACTGTTTTACTGCGTCGCCACATTTGATAACACCTGGCGTGTTTGTTATTGGTTTCTAGCGAGTATTTCCGTTGATGCCAGTGAATATCAAATTCATTCACAATGAATTCTCGACCGGCAGCTCTATTACCATCGTCGTCAGCGTATTTAATCACCGAGTTTAAATCCAACTGTATAACTTCCGAGTTTTTACATGACTAACAGATCAATTCTTCCACAAGAAAACCAACACTTAACTGAGAAACAAAAATGGAACGTGAAGACAATGCTGGTAGGCCTACTTATCGACAATGTAACAGACTGACAAATACCGTGACAGAAAGCACTAGAGCTCGCGTCAGCCGGCTCGGTGGGATTTGCGCAGAGAGGAAGAGATACATTTCCACTGTTGCAACAGTCCACCATGTCCAAGTTCCCACACCGCAGGCTGCTTCCATGAGTTCCTGCGGTATGGCAACACCGTCACTTACCTCAACGAGCCTGTCTCCTTCACGCTGCTTTACACTTAGCTTTCCCGACAACACACTAGCTCAGATTCTCAAGTCAGACTGACTGGTGGTATGGAAGTGAGGCATGATGTAATGGTAGTGGTGTGTTCTGCGCATCGCCTTCCCGGCTGACTCGAGCTTTAGCACCGCCACAAAAAACTAAGAATAACATCGCAGGCAAGACTTATTTTAAAATTACTACGATCATCTTTAGGACGGCGTCAGAAATTTAATGAGAGGAACACTTATGCACAGAAGATTCATTTTTACGTTGTTACTTATTCCCCCTTTTAGATACTGACAGACCTATGTTTATATTGTGACTAGCAGCGCATTAACTAATTCTTAAGGTCGGCAATTTCACGTGCACATCTATGTGTACGCTGTAAATACAGTAGAGCACTTCCCCGCTTTTGACGTCGAATTATTTCAGTCCCTTCAAAACCGTATTAAGTTCCACTGTACTGAATGAGCCTGAGCCCAAGTCCCAGCCCCTGCCCAAGACTGAGTCCGAGGTTGAGCCTGGGTCTAAGTCCACTCATTCAGCTGAACTAAATCACATGCAGATATAATTGAGTCGGCCGGAGCTTAAAATTGAGTCAGTTTTCACTTAGTCATTGACAGAAGAGAACTTGAAGCACACTATATTAGTCATCTATGTATTTAAGCAACTATTCAGGTTGTATTCGTGTCAGCGGAATATCAATAATTCAATCAACATACTTTACAAATCAATTTTGGAAACTTAATGCCTTTCAGCTCCGTAGTCAGTTTAGTGCGGCATAAAGCCATCCAGAATGAAAACTTCACACTATATTTTATTTTAAAACGGATTTGTAACATAAAACATCCACCGAAACCCTGTATAAATGTAGTTTACAATAGCACTAAAACATGTGGGAATCTCGTAGTGTGGCCAAGATTTAAGTACGGAATACGGCGCTGAAAAGCAGCAAGAAATTGACTTTATGCCTTTCTCCTCTTATCACAGTACATGTAGCAGTGGTTTCTGTCTCAAACAGAAGACTGACAGTTCTTTCCTATGCTGTTCCAAGGCCTTTGGGACAATATTTCGATCGATTCTAAAAAAAAAGACCATTTTTGACTCAATGCTGTTCAGTTCCGGCCGATTCAATTTTAAGAAACCTTATATATCATATAATCATTCTTTAAGCCATCATTCTTCACATTGGAAATTACTACTCTAGCCCATCTAAATTAAAGTGTTACAGTAACCACAGACCACTACACTATAATGGGGCTTACCCTGACAGCAGGGGACTGAGGTTTCAATAAGGCTGCTGTCTTGGAGCCTGGCGTCCTCGTCCCATCTGCTTGCCACCACTGTATCCACCACCTGCAACATTACAACTCAAACTACAAAACACATATTGCAGGCAAACACTTCCAACTACAGACAAAAGTTAAACCACCACCAAGACCAGTGCACTTTAAGGACTATGTTTAAGTCACGGAGCTGTTAGTACAGAGATGTTTAATATAGCTTAAAGTAGTGATGGAAATTCAGTATACCGTATTTGCTCGCGTATATCTCGCACTTTTTTGACCAAAAATAAGTGAAAATTTTCGGTGCGAGATATATGCGGGGAATGATCGTATTTCCGAAAAAACACAAAATCCGCGATGTAACAGTAGGCCTACTTGCGCAACTGTTGAGGCGCGCTAATCGCTAATTCGAATGTGTCTCAAGGCGGTGAATTTAAACAACCACGGCCGAAGACGCGGCGAACGATGTACAGCGTGCCAACACACAAGCTGCGCCGTATGCTTGCACGCGGCCGAGCTCTGATGCGACGCAATGCGCAAAGACGAAATCATGAGATTCGAGGAGACTGAACTGCGATTCTATGCGATGTAACAGTAGGCCTACTTCCGCAACTGACGTGGCGCCCTAATCGTTAATTCAAACTTGTCTCAAGGCGACGAATTTAACCAACTGCGGCCGGGAGACGTAGCGAACGATGTACAGCGTGCTAACACTCACGCTGCGCCATATGCTCGCATGCGGCCGAGCTCTGGTGCGACGCAATGCGTAAAGATGAAATCATTGAGATCCGAGGAGACTGAACTGCGTTTCTCTGCAATGTAACAGGAGGCCTACTTCCGCAACTGACGTGGCGTGCTAATCGCTAATTCGAAAGTGTTTCAAGGCGGTGAATTTAGCCAACCGGGGCCGAAGACTAACAATGTACAGGGTGCTAACACTCACACTGCGCCATAGGCTTGCACGCGGCGCCTCGATAATCGGCTCGTATCGAAGTTCGGATCAACTCGTCGTTGCTCGCTCTTCCTGTTAGTAACACTTCGGGTAAGTTCCTGGACAATGACGACTGTTGTGGCGCGCTAAATCGAACGCGTTTCTTTCTCAAGGTTATTACGGTCATTTATATGATGGCGTCAGTAATGAATGCGAGATATAGCCTAAGTGAGTACTTTCCCCCCCTGAAATTTCAAGTAAAAAAATGGGGTGCGAGATATACGCGAGCAAATACGGTATATTCTTTACCAAAAAAAGGTTCTCTGAGATAAAGAATTTGAATTGAATTAAATTAAATTAAGAAATTTCCCTTAAATGGATGGCAACAAACATGAAAAGGAAAAAGGTCACATCCAATCAACATTACATATTATACATGCAGAACTGCCTAAATACACTACACTAGTCACTAATCACTAATAAAGAAATTACTTCATAATGGTGGAAGTAATCATGATTTAGTAAGACTGTCCAATTAACAATTTAAAAAATAAGAATAAAATAAAAATCAATCCAAATATGAGAAGTCATCTTGAAAGGTACCTTATATATCCGAATGTAAGACTAGGTTTTTTCCCACTTTTTGTGTTATAAAAACTTGGGGTCGTCTTATATACAGGGTATTAATAAAAATAAAAAATTATCAAGGTTTTTAAAAATTGCTATTATTTGCAAAGTAGTATGTGGTGTTGGCATCTTGTAACTCGCGAAGAATCAATGCGTTAATGAAGATTAAAACATGGTTTGTTATGCTTAATTACCATGCATATACGAATAGTGTATATTTTGAGGTTAGGATTTACGCATACACGTCATTTCAAGCGCATAAATTATATGTTTGAAAGCATACGGAAATATATTTTAAAACAATCTTTACAGTTTTACCAGCAGTAATTTTGTGATCAACGTATCTTAATTTAATAACTTCTCCCATTCTTGAGCAAAGAAATAATAAGAGTATGTCTTGGAAAAGTGGGTAGAGGGATTTCCAATAACATGAGATGTTATAAAAATGAAAGCACAACCTTAAGGGCATATATTGTGCAAGTTATGAGTTTATATAATTTTCAAAAGAAAAATATGTATTGTCCGTTGAGCCATTATATATTTATACACAAATTGTGCTAAATGTTCCGGCATAACTCAACAAAATGACAAGTGTTTTGCCCCGGTGTGCAATTGGGCTCTTCAGTTGGTTAAAGCACACCTCACCAAGACACTGTCTAGTGCACACTGGGAAGGCCATTGCAAGACGTGTTTGATACATGTGTATCCACGTCACGAGCAAAGCCAGTGCACTATG
The DNA here is from genome assembly GCA_946902985.2 of Meconema thalassinum. NCBI lineage: Eukaryota > Metazoa > Arthropoda > Insecta > Orthoptera > Tettigoniidae > Meconema > Meconema thalassinum. The sequence goes on from OX336395.1 coordinate 184,988,428, forward strand.
GGAGTCTCAACTCCACTCCAAAGCAAATATAACCTTACCTTGGCATTGAATATATAATTTTCAAAAGAGGTGAGGTGTGCTTTAACCAACTGAAGAGCCCACTTGCACACCGGGGCGAAACACTGTCATTTTGTTGAGTTATGCCGGAACATTTAGCACAATTTGTGTATAAAAAAAGTTATGAGTTAGCGAGCATTTTTTTGAAAAAATCTGTAAGAGGCAGTTGATAACTAGGGCTCGTCTTATATTCGGGGTAGTCTTACATTCGGGTATATACGGTAAGTTACCTACCATAGAATGAACAAAAGGTATGAATTTATTAAATAAACCCTACCTCAGCTCTCGTCTTTTATCGATGGAGCGACAATACCGAAAACATGTTAGCACTTGCGATAAGACATGAAATTAGTTATGCTATTAAACGATTTACGGGAACAGACAAATGGGTTTCAACAGGATTTTATTAGAAATGTGTCTAATGGCTCAAAATGCAGAATTATTAATTTCCTGTTCGATAAAAATAATGTCTTCATTTTCCTTACATAAGTGTATACCTCGCAAGAACAGTGAATATGCAGCGTTGGAGCCAGTGCACATCCTTGTTTCAGTCCATGAGTAATAGGAAATTCATCGGACATCTTATTGTCATGGCAAACCCGACCTGCAGAGCTTCCATCCACTCCTTCGTCCAAAATAGTGAAATAGTGAGGGTTTTATTTCAAAAAAAAAAGTGGGGAAAAATCTTGTTTGGTATGAAAAAGTGAATAAATTCATAGTATTATTCTCATTGATGGCCATAGGCCTATATCTGGTTCATAATTTAAACTTTTGTTGATATCTGTAGGCGCAATTAGGGGGGGGGTCTTGGGTGGCTAAGCTCCCTAAAAACTGTATTGGAAGAGACAAAAATGTTAAGAATGTGTATCTGAAAAACAAATTAGCCCTCCAGAAGTGTCACCCAAATTGCACCAATGTTAGTAATATCTCTTGAGTACTGTTTGTGATTTTTTCGTCGACCGTTGCACGGCTCCGGCTGTGGTATTGCACAATGGAAGCTTTTTATGCTTTCTGGCCGCCTGGCTCGCTGCTGGCAGCGGTGGCAGAAAAACAAACTACCCATTCATGGGTATATTTTGGGCCATTTCTAACAATCTGATTGTGCACCGAGACCATTTTTAACGCTAAATGTGACCAGTTTTGAAAAAGAAAGAAAAAAAAGAAAAGTGAGAATAGTGAGTAATTTTAGCAAATAGTGAGAAAAGTGAGGCTGCTTTGAAAATAGTGAATAATAGTGAGAAAAGTGAGTCGCTGGAAGCCCTGCTGACCTGTCATGCCAGCATGGAGAGCCTTCATTAGATGAACAAAACGCTGAGGGGGCAACCAAACCGCTTCAGCACCTCCCACATAGCTTGTCTTGGAACCGAATCAAATGCCTTTTCCAAGTCATAAAAGACTAAGAAGAGTGGATTCTGTTCTCTACATTTTTCATGTAGCTGTCTCACACAGAAAATCAAGTCAATTGTGCTTCAGGAAGCTTTAAATCCGCATTGTGACTGGGAGGATCTTCTCAGATAACCTTCTTGCAAGAATTCTCCCCACAATTGATAGCAGTGATATACCACTGTAGTTGCAACAAACACTGCGATCACCCTTCCCCAGGTACCTTTCTTGATTCCCATATTCCGAGGATAAGTGTGAAAACCCTTGTCTTGAGGAAATGACCTCCGGCTTGAAGTAGTTCCAGAGGGATGTTATCTGGGCCAGGTGGCTTTCTGGGTTTCAATAGGGTGTGAGCTGTAGTGAATTCATGATATGTAGGAGGTACAGCAAACCACAGTTGTTCAGGTTGGTGCGGCACATCAAAAAGAAAGTCTTCAGCAGCTGCTGATAGGCGATTTAGGAGATTGGATAAGTGCTCCTTCCAGCGTTCCAAGATTTCTTGACTGTCAGTAAAGGTAGTAGAATTATCAGCACTTTTCAGTGTACCTGATGAGGAGCGAGATGGTCCATATATTTCCTTGAGTACTGCATAGAAGTTCCTCAAGTCTCGAGCATCTGATAGTCTCTGCTGCCACCAAGTATTTTTAATCTGCCTTATCTGCGTCTGACATTTACCCTCTAGTTGCAGTAGTTTCTCTCTGTGTAGGAAGTTGGGTCTTGAAGATGGGCAAGATAGGCATTCCTTTTGGCATTGATGAGAGACAATTTCTTCATTGTTGTCATCAAACCAGTCTTGTCTTTTCCACACTATAAAACCAATGGTTTCCTCATCTGACTGATAATCTGTAGTGTGGCCCATTCTTGCTGAAGGTCATTCGTTACTGGGTTTTCAAATAACTGGGTGACAATCCTGTTTCCAAAATGTTTATAGATGGATTCATCCTGAACTACACGATGGAAAGAAACAGAAACTGTTAGATCAAAACTAGTTTGGTGTCGGGAGATGTGTAGGAACAAGTGAAGCTAAGTCTTGGGATGATCTTGGAAGGTAGAATAAGGACAGATAAGAGAACATTCATGAACTACAAAAAGGTTTTTGATAACATTGTTTGGACAAAGTTGTTAAGGCATCTTGAAAACTATTGGAATAAAGTACAGGTATAGGAGGGTGGTCTACAATCTATACAGAAACCAGACAGCAGTATTCAAGCTGAAGCTGGTATTCAGAAAGCAGTCAAGGAAAGCATCTCTACAGGAAAGGAATCTGTCGACTTCAAATACAGATTTCGGTATTAGGAAGTCACTTTTGAAAGCCTTTGTATGGAGCAAGGAACTATGGAAGTGAAACCAGAACTGTTGGAGCACCAGGAAAGAGGAGAATTTAGGGGCTTGTAATGTGGTGTTACAGGAGAATGATGAAGATCAGATGGGTAGATAGCAGGGGCGGTGCATCCTTAAGGGCCGTTAGGCAGTATTGCAAAGAAGTTGTTTAATGTCTTAAAATTACTTTAAATTGCAGATTCTCAAAATAAGAGTTTTACTCTCCTAGAATCTCTAAAAGGATTCAGCATACCGTATTTGCTCACCTATATCTTGCACCCCATTTTGTTATTTGAAATTCCAGGGAGAAAAAAGTACTCTCATTTCTGACGCCGTCATATAAATGACCATAATAACCTTGAGGTAGAAACACGTTCGATTTAGCGCGCCACAACAGTAGTCTTAGTGTTGAAATATTCCCACCTGTCAGCCTATAACTCAACAATTATTTGAGTGTGCAGTGCCAAATATTTATTTACCTTAACATCGCAAAAGCTATTATTAACTGTAAAGAGTCGCAACTCGGGGAGTGCGCAGGGTGTTTGCATTGCATGGTGAGTTTTTATATTCATCAGATAACTTAGCTGCAGACTGTTTGCCCTCTTTGTAGTCTTTATCGAATCGAGTACAGGTGATAAAAGGTAGCTACCTCTGTACTAAATTTTGTTCAATTCGGTTTCAGCATGTTTGAATAGATAGGGGGAATCTATTTGCACACATACATGACTGCCATCCGCAAAGTATTGGGCTGATGACCTTGTAGTTTGGTCAAAAGATTCTTCACACATAAAGGTGTTGCAAAATTTGGTAGAGATCAGATGATTAGGTTGGTCTTAATTTTATTGAAGCTTTTAACATTTGGGTGGCCGCCATTACGTTTCCGTTAAGAAGGTGGCGTTCGTTTAATTCGGTTTCACCGTGTTCGAATTGATAGGAGGGGAGACAGACATTCAGAGTACACACACACACAATTTTTGGCCCTGTGTAGATCTCATGTCTAGTTTCATTTTTTTGCAAAAATAGAAAGTAGGCTAAAAATGCAGATCCCTCTTTAGGCACTCAATCAGAACACCAGAAAGCAGACGGTAGAATACAAAAACTATGGAACAGGCAAGATCAACAAATTTGTAAAAACAAGAGTGATTTCAGAGGAAGAAAGTAGACAGATGAAATGAAGTAATAGGTAGATAGGAAAAAGAGAAAGTAGTCTTAAAAGAATTGACTAAATACAAATAATTAAAAACCAACACCCCCGCATCTAACGAAATGTTAGGAGGAATAGAAAAGGTGTAAGCAACTCTACTAAATTTCCATTTGTCTCATTACTCTAACTGTACTTACCATATGGGCTGTAACTGGTAGCACCACTTGCACCATAAGTGTCATATGCGGTGTAGTCTGAGGCGTACCCACTATTGTGATAGTCGTACCGTCCATAAGCTGTAACAAGAGGATGCATTTTGAGTAATATGATATCCAAAAACATAACTTCCTTCATTAAGCAGGCATGGTAGCCTTTAGCCTCTCACCAAGGTTGACCTATGCAAGCAAGATGCCACGTTCTGTGGTACGTAATCTACTTAAAGCTACAAGCTTCTCCCCCCCCCATTAAATTAAGGAGATTTGAGCAAATAATAGTTATTAGGTTGGTCTAGAACAGGTTATGGAAAAAGAATGCATCATTCGGTGAATATATTATTCTATCTCTCTAAACAGAAGGAAGCCAACCAATGCAAGAGTGAGTCTGTACACGGACTGAAAACATGGCAAATTAAAACTCGTCCAGAACATTACCTATAAACATGCACATGTATGTTAGATTAATGGCTTAAATCACTTCAAAATTGAAGCTATCTCTTATATGACGATTTGACAAATTCCGCTTGCGGATAACCTGTCTTGTGATTTAATATATTAAATTCTTCCGTCTATGAGTTAAAGTATTTGCAGTATCAGCTCAATGTCCTCAAGAGAGTGCAAGTCAGTGATGCCATGTCTGTTGAGATACAGTTATTGGCCTAATATACCTTTTATTGATGGGATAATTTTGTATCGAAGGGGATCCGTAATGTTGGTTCCTCAGTTTAGGGGCTGCGAGAACGCAGTAATATAGCCGTGTGTACTTTGGGTGTGCGTAGAATCTGTCCGATAACCGGTGTTAATTGTGATCACTGTATTAGTTAATTGTGATCACTGTATTAGTGTGTGTTCTCTGTTTTTTAATGCATGTAAGGACTGCAGACATTCGATTTTCGAATAGTTCCAACTTTTGCTACCAAACACCACTATCAACGACCAACTAGCTCTGAACTTGGTTCCTAGATGCCACCGCAGTTGGCTCCTGGCAACGAACGATGTCACCTAACAGCGTTAGTCAAATCTAACCTATAACTTAGCTTCACAAGTGTAATTAGTGGAAGGTTCTTTATCATGCCATAAATCTATGAGATGGGACCGCTGGTTTTACTTACCTTCCGGAGGAAGGCATACTGAGGGGATCTGTAATGTAATAAGAGGTCTACGAGTGCAATTCTGTGTGGCACGCTCATCGCCTCTTGTTTGGTCTTACCAAGGATAACACCGTTTTGTTTGGGACCTGACAGAACTGGACTAATTTTCCTGTATGATTGGGGAGGATGGTTTCTTCCGATTCAATGCATGCGTGACTAGGTGAAATATCGGTTCGCACTCCAGGTAAAATGGATATCCCGAGGCTCATGTGAGACTAACCAGTGTTGATAAGCTTTCAGGATTTCAAATTTCCCTGACTTTTCCAGACAAAGATTTAAGATAAATTCCCTGACTTTTTCCCGATTTTCCAGAGCAAAGTATAGAAAATTCATTAACAGGGACGACATTTACCTCGCTGTTCCTTAGGGGTTCCAAACCTAGGAAAAGTGCATTTACCTTTAGGAAACGTTCTGTATGATCGATTAAGATCAAGTTAGAAAAACTGATTTTAGACTAATTATTTGCGCAACTCTATTCTTACACGCGAGGAGAAATGTTGTAGTAGATTAAAATAATAGTGACAAAAAAATATCCAAGCAATGTTTCATTACATAAACCAGATATATGTAGCTCTCTAAAAGTTAATGCATTTCTTTTAAAGTACAAACACGAATAAAAAAATAAAAATAAACAGTTCTTTACTGTAATAAATAATGTTTGGTACGATAAGAACAGGAACACATTTTCGCAATAAATGTTAATTTGCTAACATCAATTTTTAAAAAATAACTGAAGAAAGGAATCAATTACCAATTCTTACTTTCTAGTCAATCACAATAGAAGTGTCTAGAAACTGTCAACTGATACATTTTATTTCAACATTAGATATTTAATATCAAATGATTTGTTTTAGTTAATATGCCATCTTGTGTACAAGAAGTTATGATTGCCAAGAAGTTGCTCTGATCTTTGACAGTTTGGGGAGATGTCCTTAGTCCCCACGGAAGATCACGAAATATATGCAACGTTATATTATTGTCACCGAATCATGTCTTCGCAGTCAAGTACAGAGAAATATCGAGACGTTACACGATCGGCGCTGGTCTCATCCGTTTGACGCGATTTGTAGTTTTCATGATCGAACGCTGAGAAAAATCGCGATTTACAAAATCGGTGTCACTTTTAGTCGTTCGACGAGATTTCGATTGTCCCTTAGGTTGTGTACGGAAAATATAGTATTATTATGCAATCGGCGCCGCTTGCTGTCCGTTTGACAAGAATCCAGTTGTACTCGTCATTGAATGCGGAGAAATATCGCAATTGCTGCCGCTCTCTGTAGTTTTACGAGATTCATATTGTGCTCGCGATTGGACACAGAACACTGTATTATGCAATCGGCACCACATACGGCCATTCAACGATTGTTTGCCTGTATCTGTTCTGGTAGAATGGCGGAGGCAAGCTCGAGGTTGGGCATGGTTAAAATTCACGAGCAGTTGTGGACATCAGTATGGTCGGCGCCATGATTCCCGCTGTCCCTATGCTGTGGTTGGAAGTTCACGGTGGATTACGAGAAGAAATGAGTATCGCGATACTACCTAGTCTTATTTTTAAGTGGGTTGATGCACTTCTCGCTCCCCGTACGCTTTTAAGTATACGGTAATGGAAAATGTGGCTAGTAGTGTTCGGTATGTTTCCCGCAGTCCTCGTGGACACAAGTTCGCGACCGGGCATGGGTTTTATGACTTACGCAACGGGCGTCGATCTATGTGGGTTTGACGAGATTCCCGCAGGCAAGTCGCGCGGTCAGCCGGCCTCCCTGAGGATGTGATTGGAGGATGAACGTTCGAAGTAGGTATCGGATATTACGAATTATTCAGAGAGGATTGCAGGAATAATACGACAAGAGGCACATTTTCTTTCGAATTCGAATTATACAAGTTTTTGAGATAACTGGTTAGATTATACAGTGTGGTCCACCAGCCCCTTATTTTTTTGGAGGAAGGCAACCCAACTAACGCGTATATCATAGTCATCCTGAAAACATTAGTATCTGCTCCTTTACGTCCACTATACAACTTTACCGTTGAGTACATCCTCGCGAATATAGTAGAAATCAATAGTGGCAGTGTTCTTTCAATGACCTCAAATATAATGCATGATTGAAACGATCAGAGCTCCGAATAATACCTTCTTACGTTTGGACAGGAAGTGTCTACGAATAGATTCAATAAGTGCCACGACTACGCCATGGTTCTCGGTAGCTATGGTGGCTAAATCAAGAATTGCTAGAGTAGCGTCAACGAAGTCGCGTTGTAGTAGGTTCGAACCTTGGACTAGTACTTTTTTTTCGCTTCATATCGTTTATTGTGGATATATTACGGACGCATATCTATCTGTTCCAACGAGCGTTTTTTTATTTGGTCCTCAAAAGCACCGTACTTATCCGATGGTACACAGCCAGATTGGATGACGACATAATGATCTGTAGAACGAAAGCAAGGTATCCTGTAAATTCAACGTAGCAAGTGTTCGAAACTTTGACCACCTTTGTTTAAAGGGAAACTCCGACTCACTCAGACGACCCACATATAACAAATAGATTTGTTATGTGGGTACACATAACAAATAGGCTCACGAATAAATACATCAGACCGAAACTATAATTTCTTTCAATGGCGTATGTGCGAAAAGCGCTTGCTATACACTTGCAATAATAGTTAGTGCCGTTTTAAGGGGCGGAACTACGAAGTCATCTGCCCCAATCATGCAGTTTTTTTTTGTAGTCGTTTACCCTCCAGGTTGGTGGAACCCACGGACTCAGCGAGGGAACTCACCACTACCGCCTCTACGGGCAGTGTCCTAGAGCTGGGAACATCGAATCGGAAGGGATACAACTGGTGAGGTGGGATTGGCACCTCGCCCAGGCGGCCTCACCTGCAAAGCGAACAGGGGCCTCATGAGGGAAGGTAAGGGATGGCGAGGATGGATAGGCAAGGAGGAGGGAAGGAGGCGGCCGTGGCCTTGAAGAAGGTACCATCCCGGCATTTGCCCGAAGACGAAGTGGGAAACCACGGAAAACCACTTCGAGGAGGGCTGAGGGGGAATCAAACCCCATCTACTCATTTGGGCCACCCGAGGCTGAGTAGACCCCGTTCCAGTCCTCGTACCACTTTTCAAATTACGTGGCAGAGCCGGGAATCGAACCCAGGACCTCCAGGGCGGCAGCTAACCATGCTCACCGCTACGCTACGGAGGCGACTTTGCAGTAAATACAGATAATTATAACATTATTGGTTTTACGTCCCTTTTAACTGCTCTGGCTTTTAGATACGCCGGGGTGCCGGAAGTTTGCTCCGAAGGGGATCTTCAACGTGCCAGTAAATCTACTGACACGACTCCCTCGCAATAGCGCACCCTCGAATGCCAGCTGACTGCGCCAGGATACGAACCTGCAACCATGGGCACAGCAAGCGAGAACGTTACCGTTGAGCCTCGCAGCAAGGCAGTAAATACAGAACGTGTCATATTATTATAAATATTGAACAATTAAAATTCTAATTATCACGAATAGAGTCGGTCATACAAGCAGGTGTACTGACGAAGAGAACAGAATCATACAGGATTTTGTACCAGCGATCACAGCAGCTTCCTTGCAAGCGAATGTCGTGTGATACGGGCCTAAAGATATGCTATGACGTTTTGTTAAAATTTAATAACAAAACAAGATGTTCGGTAAAGAACGTAGGCTATTGCCTACTTTTTCCTAAATGCATGGGTATTGTTATAACTCTTTGTCCTTTTCAAGGAGTATAATTGAATGTTGGTTGTAGTAACTTCTTGAAATACAACGTGCTATGCGGATATTATACATGAATATGATGTGCCCTTTGCTAGTGCTACCTCTGTAAAAAATGTCATTCAATTCGGTTTCACCGTGTTTGAATTGATAGGGGGAATCTATTTGCACACATACATGGCCGTCATCTGCAAACTAATGGGATGATGACCTTGTAGTTCAGTCAAACGACGCTCGCCATACAAGTATATGTTGTTGCAAAATTTGGTAGAGATCAGATGATAAAGTAAGTCGTAATTTGATTTAAGCTTTGGACATTTGGGTGGCCACCATTACGTTTCCATCAAGATGGTGGCGATATAAGACATGACACTGAGGTGTTCTACTCTAGTGCCACCTCTGTACCGAATTTCGTTCAATTCGGTTTCACCGTGTTCGAATTGATAGAGGGGGCAGACATTCAGAGTACACACACTCACTCACACACACACACAGAGACACAGTCACACACACACAGACAGACACACAATTTTTGGCCCTGTGTAGATCTCATAAGTCTACTTTCGATTTTTGCAAAAAATGAAATTATGCTAATAATACCATGGGAATTTCTAAGGTATACGTATACTTCGATGCAAGCACAGGCGATCAGAATATCCTTCGATATGTTGTTGTTTTGTTTCATTTGAGGGGCTAGAACATCGCGGTCATATAGCCCCGTTTACTTGTGTGTGTGTGTAGAATTTGTCTGATAACCTGAATTATTGCGGGCTTGTAATGATGTGTGTATTTACAATTAAGGATTGGGAAGGAGGCGGCCGTGGCCTTATGATAGAATCCGTCCCGGAATTTGGCCGGAGTAGAAGTGGGAAACCACGGAAAACCATTTCCAGGGTGGCTGAGGTGGGAATCGAACCCACTTCTTCTCATATTTGCTTCACGAGGCTACGTGTACCCAATTTCAGCCCTCAGACAAGTATTACATTTCTTGGCAGAGCTGGGAATCGAACCCGGACCTCCGGAGCAACACTTCGATATGTTATGTTAATATTCATACCAGTGCCATTACAGGTCACGTGGCATATCGTACCAATTCGATCGTATTTTCTTTATAAATGATCAACATTCAACATACTCTTCACAAAAATGAGTCGTAAGGCAATAAATGTGGCAATGTAGTTACATCCCGACTAAAATGGAATGTGGACTTTCGTTCAAAAAAGTGTGCCTACTACTGGATTCGAAGCAGCATTCTACCCGCTCGCGCCCACCAAGTACTGTCAGGCTTTAACACTCTCGGCCACCAACACATAATAGACACCCCACGCTAAACGTGCTGTAGTTCCTAAAGCCGTCCCACCTCAAACGTTTTAAGTCCATCTCAAAGTCTTCAATCACGGTTTATGGTGTTGATTTAACCTTTTACTATTACAGATCACGTGGCGTAAGCTATGAATTCGATTGTATTACGTGTATGTGTGTTATTTCAAGGAGCAGTAAGTCACATGTTAGTAGAATGGGCCATAGTATTTGGCGGGGAAAAGTTTAAGGTCGGTTTTTCTCTGCTAGACCCATGACCCAATTACATTGCTGTCACGCAGTCAGAGCGCAGAGCAATATCGACCACCGGGAGAATTGAGATGTTAGTTGGATTTCATAAAACTAAATAATAAGGGGCGGGTGGACCACACTGTATATCCAATGGAATCAAAATTCGAAGGAAAAATAGACATATAACCAAGTTTCGAATTAACCAAACTGGATGTCGCAAATTTAGCAGACTGATAGAATTTTAAAATATACCGTCTTCTGTATTTCGAAGCATTTTTGCGATTTTCTTTCGAAACTATCATTTCGCAAGATCGCAACAATAAATTATATTCCATTATTTCTGGACTTCAATTTAAGATATCCAAATTTATAGGTAAAGATCAGAAATGAGAGGTTACTGTAGAGTTTCGGAAGTTATTGCGAATATATGTCTCGCAAAAAAGTAAGGTTTCTGAATAATACGGCACAGAAAAACATTTCACACAAAATTTAACTCTCTTCTTGATGCCGAAAATATACGTTGAACCGATGTAGACAGTATCCTCATTATGCATTTCCTTGAGGTCGTGCACGGGGAAGCCTACGCAATCGGCGCCGCTTGCGTGAAAATCGCTTCATCACAATCTGTGAGCCCGTCGGCGCGGGTTTAAATGATTTAGACAGACCTCGGCGAATTCTCGTTACCTCCAACTATCCAGACATAAAAATTAGCTACATTTCGTTACCTGTTTGTAAAATCAGCTACTTTTCCGTTACCGGTCGACACCCTGGTATACCAACCAAAAATTGTCAAACCTTATTGATTCTTTTTCTTTCTTTCTCACCTTTTTTTTTTTTACAAAATTTCCTAACTATTCCCAGTTTTCCCCGACCGCAACAAAAATCCTCGACTTCCCGGTCGCGTATCAACCCTGCTAACGGTCATGTTAAACCAATAGCTTGCTTTTCCTTCAAGCAGCTTGACTGCTGCACCCCATGGCTTTTTTTTCTCTAGATTCTCGTCCCAAACATACATGTAAACTAGGTTTTACTTTACTATTACCAGATTGGCAAAAGATATCTACCAGATTGTAACATTTTAAAGAAAAGTACTGTACTTACCTTTGTACGAGTTAGGGTCATAACCCTCATAGCCACCACCATATGAGCCTACTGCACCTAGAACAGGAAGGAAAATGGTAATGCTAAGTAACAACTGGCATACAGAGGAATTCACTTGCAAAAGTTCTTCAAATTGGCCAATCTGCATATTTTACAGAACAAACTTAACCCACTTCAGTCCTGTCTGCTTGATTTATTTTAATGCTGCACATGAATTATATCTCGAGTTCCGGATTTTTGGTCTTACGATATCTCTGCAAACATCTATCATTATAATGATATATTTACCCCAAATGACATTTATTTCGATGTTGAAACTGCCAAATATCTCTTAATAAAATTATTCTGCAAAATGTGTTACTGAATTGAAGTAGTTCCACTAACTGCCCCTGATAGAAAATAAGAAATATTAAATAAAAATGTTTCACAAGACCAAAAATCCGGAACTCTAGATATAATTCATGTGCAGCATTAAAATAAAACAAGCAGTCCCTTCTCGAGCTTGATTGGATGAAGTCCTGAAATCACGGAAACTATGCTCTGCTTATACTTAGGGGACAGCATAAGTTTCAAGAGTTGGTGAGAAAAGGACTATCGGAGTCGTGGAGAAAATTTGTTGAAAATTTGTTGAAGTAAATGTTAAGTTATATGTTATTCAGCCAAGTGTTTCTGATAAGTGGTTATTGCCTAACTAAATCCGTGCACTTACACCTAACTTTTTCACAGCTCGGAACCCTTTTATATTACCATAATTCAGGGTCCCTAAATTTTTATACCTGACGATTGCAGTTGTACATTGAATGCAGAACTTTAGATTGTAGTACCACAGAAAGCAGCCTTAAACAATTTTCATACCTGCCAACTTTCAAGATGTGCTTTCGGTAAAACTCATGTGCGTGTCAAAAAATCTAACATATCGACATTCCCCGGCTTGAAACAATAATCCTCCTGGGCTACAAAATACGATAATTCATGCTTTAAACATGATATTTCGACGAAACATGTACTTACAGTACATCATAAGACAATTATTTGTCGACTAGCATGACCCTCAAGAACCAGGTGTGGTGAATTTTGGTCTGGAGCATAGATATAACAGGACTCCCTTGAAATAATATACCTAGGTAATATGCAGTGAACAAGATGAAAGGAGGGAAGGCACCGGGTGTGGACGAGTTGAATGAGGAGACGGTGAGAGCAGCAGGAGAGGGGGGGATACAGTGGTAGTACCGAGTGATGAGGACAGCATGGAAGAAAAGGAAGACCCCCAGAGGACTGGAAAAAAGGAATAATTGTCCCGATCTTCAAGAAAGGTAGTAGAACAGATTGCAGAAACTATCGGGGAATAACACTGATGAGTCATTGTGCAAAGATCTTCGAGAAAGTTTTGGAAAAGAGAATTAGGACAAGGATAGAAGGAGGGATGAGGGAACAAACATGGCTTCAGAGCAGGAAGGTCCACAGTGGATTTGATTTTTGCTGTAAGGCAGTTACAAGAACAGCACTATGAGTATGGAACAGATCTACTGATGGCCTTCCTGGACATTGAGAAAGCATATGACAGTGTATGCAGAAACAAAGTATGGAAGTCCCTGGAGGATAGAGGAGTAGAGAAATGGACTATAAAGAGGATAAAGGAGATGTACAAGGGAAGCGTGAGCTGTGTGAAAGTGGGAGGAGAGAGATCGGACTGGTTGGAACAGAGAAACAGCCTGAAACAAGGAAGTGCACTGTCACCGTTACTTTTCATTGTGGTGATGGATGACATAATGTCCAGAGTGGCACAAGTAATTGGGGAAGGAAAGATGAAAGCAATGGTGTTTGCAGATGATTTGGGGAAACAAGGAGGAGGTACAGGAACAGTTGGACGTGTGGGAAGGAGTAATACAAGGATATGGGATGAAATTTAGCATAAATAAGAGTGAGATGGTGATCACAACAAGGAAGAAGGAAAGAACCACAACGGGAATAACAATTGGTGGGGAACAGCTGAAGAAAGTGGAGAGTTTCAAGTATCTGGGAAGCCTGATACAAGATAATGGAAGAAACGATAGAGAAATAAATGAGCGGGGGAGGCAGGCAGAAGCATTTTGGATGATTGTGAGAAGCATGTTATGGAGCAAGGATGTCCCTCAGAACAGCAAAAAGATCATATGTCGGACGTACTATGTCCCTATCCCGACGTATGCCTCGAAGACCTGGGTTATGAAAGGAAGGGAGAAGAGCAAAATACTGGCCAGTGAGACGAGGTTCTTGAGAAGCAGTATTGGAGCTACAAAGATGGACAGAATAAGAAATGGGAGGACCAGAGAAATAATGAAGGAGGAACCATTACAGGATGGTATAGAGAAATCTAGATATAGATGGTATGGACATGCAAAACGAATGGAGGAGAAGAGGATACCCAGGAGAGTACACGAGACGAAGTGGGAAGGAAAGAGACCGAGAGACAGGTGGCTGAAGCGGGTGGAAGAAAGCGTGAAGAAGAGAGGAGAAGACTGGACAAGGGTGGAGGCTGAGAGATGGTGGGAAGACAGAAGACGTTGGAGAGGCTTGTGTTCCAAAGAGACCCGGCCAGTGGCTGGAAACTGTGCAAGATGATGAATATACTAATCACTCACTGGAAATTACTTTTATTTTAAAATTCATGGAAGTGGCTTTCTTAGCTTCCTGCAAATAGTCTGGAGAAAAGGTGCCGACATAACAGGGACCGGAACTCCTCGTCTTCAAAATATAAGTCGACTCCAGAGATTCATTTGACTTGACAAAATTCATTTATTTTCTTCACTTCGGAAAATTAAGAGTTTAACAAGAAAGTCATTTGTGTTTTATAATACACTCTTCAGAACTTCTGGTCTTCAAAATAGAAATAGCTTCCACAGTCCCATTGGACATCGATGACCTGAACTGAGCCCTGAGGCTAAAAATTTGTTCACATTCTGTCTTCGACGGAGAAATAGCGAGATCCGGCGCTGGCCTCAGCCCTTTTGACAAGATTCCCGTGCTTTTCACGATAGAACACCGAGAAAAAACGGGATTTACCTAATGGATACTTCCATTGTCCTTGAGATTGGGCACAGGAAAAATGTAACTTAGCATTATTACGCAATCCGTGCCGCTTCTACGTAGTCATTTTTAAGTGGATTGATGTTAGTCTAGCTCAACGTACGCTTTTAAGTATACGGTCATGGGAAGAGGGGTGAGTTTATTTCAGAATGTTTCACGATGGATGCCCAATCACCTTTGACAGGATTTCGGCAGTCCTTGCGATCACAAGGACATGGCTTTTATGATTTTACGCAACTGGCGTCGATCTTGTCCGTTTGACTAGATTCCCGTAAGCAAGTCATGCGGTAGGCCGGCCGTCTTGAGGATGTAATTCTGGAGGATGAACGTTTGAAGAAGGTATCGATCGAAGGTTTTCGCGAATAGACGTGTCACGAAAACTAAGGTTTGCTAACAATACAGAAAAGTATTTCACACTAAACTTAAAACTCATGTTGATGTCGAAAACATACGTTGAACAGATGTATTCCACTCAAGGTATCCTCACTATGTATTTCCTTGAGGGCGGGCACGGGGAAATATAGCTTACGCAATCTGCGCCGCTTGCGTGAAACTTGCTCCATCGCAATCTGTGCGCCCAACGGCAAGAGTTCAAATGATTTTAACAGACCTCTGCGAATTTTCACTACCTCAAAATATCCAGACAAAAAATAGCTACCGGAACTTTCCGTTACTGCTAGACACCATGATAATTCCGTAACTACAACACGCTTTATAATTCGTGGTGTAGAAGAAAAGAAGCTACCGTATTTGCTCGCGTATATCTCGCACTTTTTTCCTGAAATTTCAACTAAAAAATGGGGTGCGAGATATGCGCGAGCCGAA
Source organism: Meconema thalassinum (assembly GCA_946902985.2). Classification (NCBI taxonomy): domain Eukaryota; kingdom Metazoa; phylum Arthropoda; class Insecta; order Orthoptera; family Tettigoniidae; genus Meconema; species Meconema thalassinum. The sequence continues at coordinate 185,003,981 of OX336395.1, forward strand.
AATACAAGCGAAATTTGTCGGCGAGAGATATACGCGGGAATCTCCATATTCCCGAAAAAAAAAAAAAACCACAAAATTTTCATTATTGAAACAAGGCAACTGGTATACGGTACTCGCCCTATTCATTATCACTGCCGTCACTGCTACCGATCTCCGAGGTACTCTCGCGTGCATCATTCTGGTCATCATCCCACACTGCTTCATCCTGACTTCCGTCCAATGCATTTGTGATGCCTGTCTTCAAGAAGCTCTTCGAAACAATGTCCGGCGACACCATAATCCACACCCGTATAACCCAATCACACACTAGTTCAACGGACGGCCTCTTTATTTTGCCTGCTGGCGTCAGGTCGTGGTCCCCTCCCGCCATCCATTCGGCGTACAATTTACGCATGTTGTCCTTGAAGGGTTTATTGACGGAAACATCTCAGGGCTGAAGACAATGTGTGAGTCCACCAGGAATTACAACAAGATTCGTTTTCATTTCTTGAAGACGTTTCTTCGCGTCTTCCACAAGTGTCCGCGGAAACTGTCCCACACTAGCATTGCCGGGCGTCGAAGCAATGCCCCTGGCCGTGCTCCCCACACTGTACGAACCCAGTCCTGGATAAGAGCTGTATACATCCTTTCTCTTGCACGCGAACATGAATGCCTTTGGGAAACTTCGCTTTAGGCATTGTATTTCTTCTAAAAATAACATACGGTGGCAATTTTCTTCCGCCCGCGGTTACTGCTAGCACGACTGTGCAGCGTTGTTTCTCACACCCCGCTGTACGCACAAGGACGCTAGATTCTCCCTTCTTGTTTATGGTAGTGTTGGATGGCATGTGTTCACTTTTCAGTGAAATTTACAAAGTTCACTTATTTTTATTATAACATAACCTCTCACCTGTCATGTCATTCCATTTTTCTTCAATCTGCTAGCACGTGTTCCATGACACTGTAATGATTTCCGGAACTAATGTTGGTTACGAGGTTCATTTTCAGTTGGCCCCTTGCTCTGATTGGCCTCAGCAGTTTTCGAGAATCTTCCATGCTCTCGGATTGGCCGACGCCACCTGTCCGCGTCACGCATTCCGCGTGATCTCCGGTATATAGCCTGCCCTGGCCCACATCAACTGTCTGTCTCCAGCAAGTCACAATGCCAGTCACTTGTCGTCAGCTGTCTTCACGCTGTTTGCACAACGCTTGAATGTGTCTCAACGCTGTGTGATAATACATCGCAAAATGCTTCTAGTCAAACCAGCAGTGCATTCTAAAATCTACGAAATCTATTTAAGTTAACATCGATACTTGGCCTACGTCAGTTTGTCGTGAGCAAAAAAACGATAAACAAATTTTCTTCTGTACTGGGCACGAAGTCTTCAACATTTCCAAGACTGAAAAAAGTGATCAAAACCGAGTTCTACAAAGTCTATCTAAGTTTACATCGATGTTTGGCCTACGTCAGTTTTGTGCTGGGCACGAAGTTTACAACATTTCCAAGACGGAAAAAAGTGATCAACACGCTCTTCCTCTATTTATATTATGTGGAAATTCCTCTACACCAACGCCAACAAGCTAAGTGTTTATTATAACCTCAAAAATTTCTAAATCTTAAAAATGTATCTTTTTAGGGTTATGTTACCCGACTTAAACAACTTGTCAAACTATGCCAAACTCAACTTATTTCTTTCTATTAAGTGGTTTAAGCATGTATTATGCCTTTAAATTGAAGGCTATGAGAAAACGGCTGTTCTCTCTCTTTCGCATGTTAACTTTCCTTCAAAACAAATCATTCTTTTCTCTATTTTTGTACAAACTATTGGGCTTAACACCAGTTCACCTATCTGACGTAGTGAATGGCTTTTTCTTCATTTAATCTATCAACGTGTTCTTGGGAATGCTCCCATTTCAATTGTAAACAACCTCGCCTTGTAACTATCAGGCAACTAGTGGGATGCTATCCCTACTGGCATGTAAATATTGATTTTTCTGTAAATAAACTAGCTTACTCTCTGTGTGCAGTCCTAGGCTAAATTTTAAGCCATCATTTGAGCACTATAGTTACTCACTATTTTACCCTGCATAGTTCTACTTCAGACTAACTGGCCACAAAGTGGTTACTTATTCTCAGGGTTCTTGGCATTTCAAACTTATGAAATCTTGTTCGCTTGTTGTTGGCCTGTCAAAGGTCACCTTTCCATTACATGTTTATATATTTATTTATTGTTAATCTTTTTAAAGTTGGTTTTTGAATAAAATACCACTGTTATTGGCAAACTGTTTCCATTCCTATTTACTCATCAATGTTCAATCTGTTCCTACTTAGTAAAGTTCATTTTCTTATTAGACTAGAAGCTTCACTTCTAGTCCTTCCCGAAAAAGGAGGTCTCGCATTGACAGATCCTAACCAGCATGTCGAAGTTTATCGGACTCTGATCTGCGTTGCCGATTTGAGACAGCAGGCAATTGTTCCTCTTCCGCATTGCTCGATAATTTTGTCATTGAAATCACTCTGCATTCTCTGACAGAGAGATGTTCGCCTTCGCAGACACAAGCCCTTTCTTTTCACGAACCTACGGATGACTGTTGTGGCACGCTAATCGCTAATTCAAACGTGTACATGGCAGTGCAGCGCCTCGATCCATAATCTGCTCGCATCGGACAAGTTCGGATAAACCCGTCGTTGCTCGCTCGGGTAAGTTCCTGGACAATGACGACTTTGTGGCGCGCTAAATCGAACGTGTTTATACCTCAAGGTTATTACGGTCATTTATATGACTGCATCAAAAATGAATGCGAGATATACGCGAGTACTTTTCCCCCCTGAAATTTCAACTAAAAAATAGGATGCGAGATATACGCGAGCAAATACGGTATTTTCTTTATCCAGAACGGTAAAGGTTATCAAACTAATCAACATACCAGATCTTTCCTTCAACACAAACAAATCAATATCGGCCAGGATTCAGGACGCATCTCGTATTCCCAGCCGAAGACTCTTTAATGATCTGATGAACATAGTTCAGTCATGTATCGAATGTACACTGGTCACACAGCATGTATCGGCGGCATGTGGAAGCTTGTTCTGGTGCGAATTTCAAAAAGACCTTGGTACACAAATCTGTAAAATATTTTAGTTCATCCATATAACTCCCAGCCTTTCCGTGAGTTTTACAGAAAAACCATGAAAGTTGGTAGGTATGTATTGTTACGGCTGTGAGTTTGTGTCATCGCTCGCCGCTTGAGTCACAGCTGCCCCAGGGGCTGGGCTGTGGCATGCCTCCTGTATTGCGTGTGCCTTATGCAACAGGGCTGCTAGACAAAGGGATAGTCCAGAAGATTCGTGACTGGACCAGCGATGGAAACCTCGAGAAGCCGTGGACCCTGGATGGATCTAGAACCATTTATTGAGTCACCGGCCTGCTATATAAGAGTGACCCGTGAAGCAGTTGTTGTTGTGTTTTACGAGCTAGTGTGAGCGTTTATTCTGAGCGACAGAAGTGTGGTGACTTGCGAAACCCCTAGTGTAGCGGCGAAGTGAGGAACATACAGGGGACTGCCGTGTTCTGAGTAAGTGTGCTTTCACTGAGTGTCAGATATTGTGGTGTCGAAATCCAGTGACATTGTTTCTCCCAGCTGGTGAACAGCACGCAGCAAGTGCTCGTAAGTACTGTAGTAGGCGCACATTAGAAAGAAGTTGCATGTAGTTCTGTCAAGGCCACTAGGCTCATTAGCGGCAGGATTAACTTCTGTGGTTTGTTGACAAGTGAAAGGGGCAAGAGCTCTCCACAAGCAAGAGACTTTGTAAACTGGAGTAAGGTTCCTAATTGCTTGTATTTGCTGATTAGTGTAATTTTCTGGCCGCAATAAAGTTAATTACTTCTTTAAGCAGTAATTGGTGTTGTGCTTCCTACCCACCGTAATCCAGTTAACAAAAGTGCCACTAGGGGGGTGGCACGTAACAACTGGTGTCAGAAGCCGGATTACGAACTCAAGCACAACACCTGACGGTCCTGGTTTCAAAACCCGAGCAGGTCATTTTCTCTAATTTTCCTGTGAGTGCATGCCCTTTACAAGACAAACAACTAAAATGGAGGAGAAATTGGCAGCACTGCTAGAAAAGTTAAATGGCATGGAAGCCAAAATGGAAGACGGCCAGAAGAAGATGGAGGATGGCCAGAAGAAGATGGAGGATGGCCAGAAGAAGTTAGCAGAGGACCTGAAGGACAGCCAAAATAAGTTAGCAGAGGACCTAACTTCCAAATTAGAAGAAGGCCAAAATAAGTTAGCGGAGGACCTGAAGCAGATGGAAGACAGCCAGAATAAGTTAGCAGAGGACCTAACCGCCAATTTCTGGATGGCCAGAAGAATCTGGAGAGTGTCTGCTGACGAAATTAGAGGAGAGCCAAAGGAAATTAGAACAGGGCCTACGTGAGGAAGTCGCGGCAGTGGAGGAGAAGTTCAACACCTTGCAAGTGGAAGCTGCCGAGCTGCGCCAACGCCCGCTGATGGGGGTGGAGGAGAAATTCAACGCCTTGCAAGTGGAAGTTGCCGAGCTGTGCCAACGACCGCTGATGGGGGTGGAAGAGAGATTCAACGCTCTACAAAAGGAATTTGCTGAGCTGCGCCGACTCCCGCCGACAGGGATGGAAGATAGATTCAAAGCCCTACAAGAGGAAGTCGCCGAGCTGCGCCGACCGGGGTGGATGAGAGAGTCAAAGCCCTACAAGAGGAAGTTGCCGAGCTGCGCCAACGCCCGCCCACCGTTACACCGGGAATATCAGGAACGGGACATAGCAGAGTGACACCCCCAACCTTCGACGGAAAGGTCCCGTGGAGCACCTACTTACGTCAGTTCGACGCGGCCTGTTCCATAATTAACTGGAACAACACAGAAAAGGCTACAGCTCTCATTGTAGCGCTGAGAGGTGACGCCCTTAACGTCCTTCAGGCCATCCCGACTGGATCCCAGGACTACGCTTCACTGATCGCCCATTTGGAGTCCCGATATGGAGATAGCCATCTTCAGCAGGCCTACCAGAAGCAGCTCCGGACCCGGGTACAGAAGAACGCGGAAACCCTGCAGGAGTTCGAGATGGACATCGCACGCCTCGTAAGGCTTGCCTACCCAACAGCGCCGGCCGACTTTCTGGAGCAGATAGCGACGCAGACCTTCACCGACGGGCTACGGGACTCTGACACTCAACAGGCGCTGCGACTCGCGCGCAATAAGACCCTGGCAGATGCGCTGAGCCACGCACTTGAATTCGAGACGGCAAAACAGGCATCCAGAATGCACGTGCGGGTGCGTCAAGTGGACGTCGATGAACCAGCAAAAACCAACGAGACCAAGCCCCTGGCCGACGATTTGATGGAGGCGCTAAGCCGTTTCTTCGATAGTCGCGGCACCACCAGCAACGATACAGCCGGAAGACAACCGGAGGGGCGGCCTGGAAGAGGACTACCGACCTGCTGGGCCTGTGGTAAGAAAGGCCACCTGAGCAAGGACTGCGGTGATCGCCGCCGCCGAGGGTATCCGACGGGAAATCAGTCGTCTGAAAACCGCGCGGCCCAGGGAAACGAGTATTAGCCAGCCTTGGGGGGCAAAGGTTGGCTTGTGACAGTCGTCAAGCCCCGGCAGTCCAAGTGCGTGTGACGAAGTTACGGAGGGACAATAGCAGCCTGATGGTCGACGGAGTCATCAACGGAGTGAGCTGGCCCATGCTGATCGACACGGGAGCATCGAGGACCATCGTCAATCCCACTGTGATCCCGAAGTGGAGAGTGCAACCCACACAAAGGAACCTCCAGCTAATAACCGCGACCGGAGAGACCGCACCGGTACATGGCGAAGCATCACTGGAGTTCGTCATTGGTCGACGGGTGATAAAGCATCCAGTGCTTGTGGCTGACGTATCAAACGAAGTGATCATCGGACTGGACTTCCTGGACCAGAACATCATCATCTTGGACCTGAGTACCAACACTCTGCACCTCGGAGGTGAGGAACTTGCTTTGCAACCAGCACACGAGGCCGTCACCGCACGACGAGTAAGGCTGAGAGAGGACGTCATCGTTCCTGCCAGGACGGAGGTCAGCGCCGCCGTAATTGTCGACGGAACTGCTGAGGGAGTGGCGGCTGTCATCGAGCCAAAATATGAGGACATCCAGACAAAAGGATTGCTAGTTGCCAAGACCCTCATCAACACGACGTCTCGGCCGTACGTCCGCCTGTACAACCTGAACGACTACGACATTACGGTTCACCGGGACACCAACCTAGGAGTCTGCGAGCCCGTTACCTGGATTGCCCGCATCACCGACACGACGGACGGAAACCTGCAGACGGACAACCGAAGAAGACGCACACTGCCAGAAGACCTACAGAAGCTGTACCAAGGATCCCAGGACCATTTAGACGAGGAACAATCACGCCAGCTTCAGGACCTGCTACGCGAATTCCAGGATGTCTTCTCCGTGGGGAGCAAAGACTTCGGCAGGACAAGCTTGGTCCAGCACAGAATCGACGTTGGGGACAGCGCACCGATTAGGGCCCCATTCCGACGTGTCCCGCTCGCCAAGCAAGCCGAAGTCGACTGGATGGTAGAAGAGATGAAGGAGCAAGGGGTGATCGAGCCATCACATAGTCCTTGGAGTTCTCCGGTCGTGCTTGTGAAGAAGAAGGACGGTTCCACCAGGTTCTGCGTGGACTACAGGCGGGTGAACGACGTCACGAAGAAGGACAGCTACCCTCTACCCCGGATCGACGACACGCTGGACACAATATCAGGGTCAAGATGGTTCTCCACCTTGGATTTGAAGAGTGGCTACTGGCAGGTGGAGGTCCACCCTAAGGACTGCGAGAAAACGGCGTTCTCTGTGGGCAGCGGGCTCTGGCAGTTCACCGTCATGCCATTCGGTCTGTGCAACGCCCCTGCGACCTTCGAAAGGCTAATGGAGTCCATTCTGAGGGGACTACACTGGAAGACCTGCCTGGTCTACCTAGACGACGTCATCGTTCTGGGGAGAAGCTTCGAGGAGCACTACAGCAACCTGAAGGAGATCTTGTTGAAGCTACGGGCTGCCCAGCTGAAGTTGAGCCCCAAGAAGTGTCAGCTCTTCCAGAAGCGGGTCCAGTACCTTGGGCATATCGTCTCCGAGGAAGGGGTGCGCACCGACCCAGAGAAGACCGCAGCTGTGAGGGGGTGGCCAGTTCCGAAGGACAAGTCCCAACTACGAAGCTTCCTGGGACTCTGCACTTATTACCGTCGCTTCGTGAGGGGATTCGCCGACATCGCCAAACCTTTACATCGCCTGACTGAGAAGGACCAACTCTTCACGTGGACAGCAGAATGCCACAGTGCCTTCGAACAACTCAAGCAGGCTCTGTGCACCGCGCCTATTCTGGCCTACCCCAGACCTGGAACAAGGTTCATCGTCGATACCGATGCCAGCGACTTTGGCATAGGGGGAATCCTGTCGCAGGTAGTGGACGGCGAGGAGAGAGTAGTGGCCTACTTCAGCAAGGCCTTGTCAAAGCCAGAAAGGAACTACTGCGTCACCAGGAAGGAGCTGCTCGCCATCGTGAAGACCATTGAACACTTCCACAAGTACCTGTACGGGCAAGAATTTCTCATCAGGACCGACCATGCATCCCTGCGGTGGCTCCTGAACTTCAAGCAGCCCGAGGGTCAACTCGCGCGGTGGTTAGAGAGGCTTCAACAGTATAACTTTGAGATTCAGCACAGGAAAGGCCAACTGCATTCTAACGCCGACGCCCTGTCACGAAGACCGTGCCCCGAAGACTGCACCTTCTGTGCCCGAAGGGAGGAGAACACCGGGATACAGTGCCGAAGGACTACCGTGGAACTTCAAGGGAGCTGGAGCCGCGAATCTTTCACGCGGGCGCAAGCGGAAGATGATGACCTGGGACTGATAGCCGAATGGAAGAGGGCCTGTGTCCCCAGACCCGGGTGGAACATTGTGAGTGACTGCAGCCCAAAGTTTAAGTCCTACTGGGCACAGTGGGACTCGCTGATTGTAAGGGATGGCCTCATCTGCCGTACCTGGGAGAGCACCGACGGGAAGACATCTCGGGAACAAGTCGTCGTTCCAAAGGCTATGACGGAGGAAGTCCTGAAGGAAGTTCATGGAGGATCATCTGGTGGACACCTAGGGATAAAGAAGACCCTGGAGAAGCTGAGAGAGCGGTTCTACTGGATCGGATGCCGAACAGACGTGGAGAACCACCGTGCGAGGTGCCACGATTGCGCAGCCAGCAAGGGCCCAGGACGAAGACGACGGGGTCCACTGAAGACCTACAACGTGGGCGGCCCCATGGAGAGAGTGGCCATCGATGTTGCTGGGCCATTCCCGTTAAGCGGGGCAGGGAACCGCTACATATTAGTCGTCAGCGACTACTTTACCAAATGGCCGGAGGCGTATGCGCTCCCTAACCAAGAAGCCGCGACGATTGCAGAGACCCTGATGAAAGAATTCGTCAGCCTGTATGGAGTACCCCTGGAGCTGCACTCCGACCAAGGGAGGAACTTCGAGTCGCAGGTGTTCCAGAACCTATGCCAGCTGCTGGGAATCCGGAAGACAAGGACGACGACGCTACACCCTCAGTCCGACGGGATGGTAGAGCGATTCAATCGCACCATCGAGAACCATCTCCGAATAGTCGTCAGCGAGCACCAGAGGGATTGGGACAAACATCTTCCATTATTTCTCCTGGCCTACCGCGCCGCCGTGCATGAAGCCACCGGGTGCACACCAGCCCGGGCCATGTTTGGGAGGGAGCTCCGTCTACCTGTCGATCTTGCCTTCGGCCGACCTGGGAATGATCCGATCCCGGTAAGCCAGTATTGTCAAGAACTGGTCGACCAACTGGAGGACTTGCACGCGTTCGCGAGGAGGAAACTGCGGATCGAGACCGACCGAATGAAGACCCGATACGACCAGCAGACGGATGCCGGCGGATTCCACGAGGACGACCTGGTCTGGCTCTTCAACCCATTACGGAAGAAAGGCCTGTCACCCAAACTTCAGAAGTACTGGGAGGGCCCGTACCAAGTCGTGAAACGGATCAACGATGTCGTCTACAGGATCCAGCGGAGCCTGAGGGCGAAGATGAAGATCGTGCATCGAGATCGCCTGGCAGCCTACGGAGGGACACAGACGGACCAATGATTGATCGGGACGATCAGCCTTTTTAGGAAGGGGGTGGTGTTACGGCTGTGAGTTTGTGTCATCGCTCGCCGCTTGAGTCACAGCTGCCCCAGGGGCTGGGCTGTGGCATGCCTCCTGTATTGCGTGTGCCTTATGCAACAGGGCTGCTAGACAAAGGGATAGTCCAGAAGATTCGTGACTGGACCAGCGATGGAAACCTCGAGAAGCCGTGGACCCTGGATGGATCTAGAACCATTTATTGAGTCACCGGCCTGCTATATAAGAGTGACCCGTGAAGCAGTTGTTGTTGTGTTTTACGAGCTAGTGTGAGCGTTTATTCTGAGCGACAGAAGTGTGGTGACTTGCGAAACCCCTAGTGTAGCGGCGAAGTGAGGAACATACAGGAGACTGCCGTGTTCTGAGCAAGTGTGCTTTCACTGAGTGTCAGATATTGTGGTGTCGAAATCCAGTGACATTGTTTCTCCCAGCTGGTGAACAGCGCGCAGCAAGTGCTCGTAAGTACTGTAGTAGGCACACATTAGAAAGAAGTTGCATGTAGTTCTGTCAAGGCCACTAGGCTCATTAGCGGCAGGATTAACTTCTGTGGTTTGTTGACAAGTGAAAGGGGCAAGAGCTCTCCACAAGCAAGAGACTTTGTAAACTGGAGTAAGGTTCCTAATTGCTTGCATTTGCTGATTAGTGTAATTTTCTGGCCGCAATAAAGTTAATTACTTCTTTAAGCAGTAATTGGTGTTGTGCTTCCTACCCACCGTAATCCAGTTAACAAAAGTGCCACTAGGGGGGTGGCACGTAACAGTATTTTAAATAGAATTCCCCAAAGTTTTAGAGTTCGAAACAAGCAGTAATGCAAGTAACACTCACCTCCTCCTGACATGCCTCCACGGCCACCACCCCTACCACGACCAGCTGGCATCATGCCACCACCCATGCCTTGGTTAGGCTGAACATTGACCCTCTTCACATCAACCTAAAATACAAACATCGCTCAAATTAAAATAACTGATCCCTCATATCCATGGAAATTCTAAGTTCAAACTTAGAGAATAACTAGCATTTTCCACAAAAAATAATTGTAACGAAATTACCTGTTTGCCATTGATGGTCTGCTTAGGTCTCTTGAGCAAGTCGTTAGCAACATTTTCAGACTCAAAACTGACAAAGCAAAAACCTTTTCTTCTGTTTTTTATTTTGTCAAATGGGGCTTCAATCTCCACTATCTGCAACAAGATATCAAAGTTTGAGAATTGACAAAATGATTACAAATTGCAGATCAAATTTGAAAACCCAGCCAGGGTCTCCCAGCTTATCGCATTACTTACCGCACCAAACTGTGAGAAGTATGACCTGATGTCAGCATCTGAAATTTCAGGAGACAAGCCACCAACGAACACTTTGCCAATCCTTGCCTTTGCCTTCTTGCAGTCAACCTTCTTGCCATTTATGATGTGGTTACCAGAAGCAAGAATCTGAAAAGATAAAATCAAAATAGCACATGCTCATATGTTTGCACTTGTAGGGGGGGGGGGGGGGGGGGGGCAAGGACATAGAAGGAAATCCATAATGGAAAACTCAACTGTATCAGACTGGACATCAGATCACAAGGAAACAATGCAATCTTTGTTGTGGTCTGACTTCACTATACCTTCCAACGGACATTCTGGATAAGCATAATACTTTTACTAAACCAGTGGTTTAAGGGAAGGTTCACATGGACAACTCAATTGACATCTTAAAGTAAGGCATGGAAAGGCAATCCAGGGTAAAGCTAAGAAACTTGTATCCCATAAAAGCTAACATTGAACTAATAATAACAACATTGTATGGCCTCGGGTGCAAGCTTTATTATTTGATGCCCAGAGGGCTGCTTGCATGTTGAATTTTCTCATTCCTTGGAACACTATGAAAGTCAAGGAGATTTATTTTGCATTATGAACATGGCCAACTGAATTCAAATGCGTTCTTTAACATGCCTACATCGTATGACGCGTGCCGTGAATTTTGTTGCCTTTCAAAAATTACTAATGGCCAGGAGGGAACCTGCAAGCTTGGGGTTGGTAGTCTTGACAGTATAAGCACTCACCCACCATGGCAAGCTAACATTGAACTAATAAGTAGTGGAACAGCCAATCTACAAGGAAACAGTCTCATGTAGTCATATTTTAGAGTTATGGCAAATTCCAATTTTGGTATAATCAGGCAACCAACACTCAGTGCTATATCCATGAAATTGTAAAACATTGTTAATTTTTTTAAATATTATGTAGATCATAACTTTATAAGAATCTTAAGAGATGACAGTGGAAATGAAGATTCAGAGGAGTCTTATAGGTGTAACGAGAATGGACAGAGAAATATTTAAGGAAGAACCCCTACAGGATAGGATTGAAAAATCAAGGCTACAGTGGTATGGACACGTGAAAAGAATGGGAGAAGAGAGAATACCACGGAAAATATTGGAGTGGAAGAAAAAGAGACCAAAGGAAGACCAAGGGATAGGTGGATAAAGGGGGTGAAGAAAAGTGTCGAGAAAATGAGTTAATTGGAAGACAGGGACAGAAGAGAAAGTGGTGGATGGACTGAAAACGAAGGGAGAGGCTTGTGCTCCAAGCAGACCCAACCTGCGGTTGGAAACTGCCACGGCGATCTTAAGTTACAGGCGGGAGCGGTACCCCCACTGCCACCGGCGAGTGACGTCAGGGGTCTCAGCTGGCCGGCGGACATATGGCAGAGAGATGCATTCATGTAATTAAATCGGTTTTGTTTACAGAAGAAATTGGGATGGACTTCAGAATTTCACCACAGTCCTTCCTCAGTGATCGATGAATTGTACCAGACTTTTTCCGCTGTCACTACGGGCGATTAAAGCAAATGACTGCGATACAAGTCTGCCCAGAGCGGTATACAAAAAGAGCATGCTGGAAACTAATGTTTGATTGCACTACAAGTAGGCGGGTTTTTGTATCGTCTACAGAACACAATAATTAGTTGAATATATTTAAGTGAGAATATCATATCTGTTTATGTACTTTAACAAAACGGGAAATTTCTTCTTTAACATATATTTCATCAAGTTGCAAAATTACCCACTTATCACACTTTTCAGCGGCTTTTTTCAAGAAATGAACGTTTTCGTTAAAATTACCCGGAAGAAGTCATCTTTGTAAATGTTTAGAATGGGGAAGGGATAGAAATTTGTTCTGCCTGATAGTATAACACTTCGCGGATTGCATGTACAATATGTAAGAGCAAAGGTATCATGTTGGGGGACCTTTTTTGTTCTTAAATATAAGAGAGAATTGCTCGGATAAAAAATTAACTTGCTGAGAAATGCCCTCTTCTCCACTATCCAATAAAGTTTCTTGAATGACGTCCAGCAATTTTAAGACATTGGCCATGTAATTTTCCAAGTTGGTTTGGAATCTCTTCTCAGTAAGATACTGCAACAAACTGAACAGTGTTCTCCAACTCTTCAATTCCCAACACTGAAGAAAGTTCTGTAGAAGACAATTGCAAATTGTTATAGAAAGCCGAAACAAGTAAATGATTATCTACATTAATATAAAGAAACATAAGTCATAAGATTGATTCTATATATAACCACTCTATCGTCAAAAATATTGAAATTAATAGCCGAGTCCCCTTTCACTTTAGTGCCTTTATCTGCTAATCGCTTCTCAAGAGAATTGCACAAATTCTCGGAACTGATTATAACATCGTCCCATTCTGCAGCAACAACAGCACTTGCTTGAGCATGTTCCTTCCTCACTTCGATTTCTCTTCTCTCTTCTGGTCGTTTCCTCTTAATTTCACTTTCCCTTGTCAAGTATTTCGGCAAACCTTCAACAATAGTAAGACACTAGCTTAGCTTAACTAGCTTAGGATGATCGTATTTATGCACTTCTTTCTGTCCATTAGAATCACAGTATTCATTCTGTAAAATAATGCAGTCCGGTTGAAAATGTTTAATACACACAACACTGTTCTCTGAAGGTGTCCAGTCCTTCCTCGGGATGCTTCTCAGCCATCTATTTCTCAAGTTTACTTCCTTGGGAAAAGAAAAACATTTCACATAGGCGCTTTCAACTCCACGAACCAGAAAATTACTACTACATCCTGGTACACAACACCTTAGTGGCATTGTATTTGTCTTTAAAATACACCACGTGGGGCAGGGGTATATTTAACACTTGTCATTGGACAACAGGAAAAGCAATATATTGTGAAATGTCACCCTCGAAACGTAGAAACAATGACCACATCACAGCGCTCCAGACTGAGCATCTCTTTGCCGTCTGTAGTAAGACCCATGACGTCACAGCCCCGCCGGCAGTGTTCCCGCCTGTTAACTTAAGAACGCAGTGAAACTGCTCTAGTTGATGATGAAGAGATGGCAGAAAATGACATTGAAGGATGGCACTGAATTGTTACCATATATTTTGTGGAAAATACTTCCATTGCAAATCCTGATTTATTTTTACTCTTGTAACCTTCAAACCACACTACATCAGCCTCTGCCATACCTCTAGATATTATATTTGCCAAATTTTCTCAAATGAAGGCAACACTCATAAAATTCCAAACAGAACAATTTACAAGACTCATTTCAAGAATTATTAGAATACCAAAGGCACATGATTAATTTTTCCAATCCTGAAGACCGAAACTCGAAAAATGAGGTGTCATTTCAGGGGCTTTGACATAGTGGTTATTCACCTTGTGTACAAGTTGTAGGTAGAATTCCATATAACGTGTGTTAGTCTGGTGTCAGCTGTAGCGTGCACTTGCAATTCGGGTGGGCATTTGGAAGGAGGTGGCCGTGGTTCCTTAGTTAGGAAACATCCTGACTTTTCGCTGGAGTAGAAGTGGGAAACCACATCCAGGATAGCTGAAGTGGGAATCTAAACTTCTTAGTTGGTCTGCCAAGGCCAAATGTACAATGTTCCAGCCCACAGACCAGAATTGAAATCCCTTGACAGAACCTCAAATCAATCCCAGACCTCTGGGGCGAAAGCTAAATATGTCGCTGCACTAGGTTAACAATAGGGAAGGAACCAACGAACATAAATGAACGCAGATTTGTCCTTCAAAGTGTTGAATTGACAGCACATGATTAAGCTCCATGAAACTGCAGTTTTGGAAAGGTCAACAGTACCAAACAAATATATTCAAATGGGCCTCTGCCGTACCACAAATTGGCATTCAATTCAGTCTTCACATGAAGGCAACACTCATTTATTCATTTCACAAACAGTACACTCATACCAAGTAATAGATGTCAACTCCATTACAATGCCGGAATGCATTTAAGTTTTACTCAAAATTAAAATTAATTCCTCAATTCAAATATTATGATTGGCAACCATGGCATCCATTAGCTTGCACTACGAAGACGCACGTTTTCCCAGTTAACAAAACTACTGATTACCACTAGCGCAGTTTACCAGTCTTTTACATTACTCAAGATTACATTAAATATTAATTCAAATAGTGAGAGAAAAAAGTAACAAATTTTATGAGATTAGAAAAGCTTACCTGATTTACATGTTCTGGAAGGGAGAATGAAACAAACGCAAAACCTCGTGACCTTCCAGTAGTGGGGTCTGTCTTAATGTTAACATTTTCGACTTGTCCGAACTTGGAGAAATATCCCTTAATGTGCTCTGTAAATGAAGAGAAGCACACAACTGACTTAAGATTAAAATAAACACAGGTAGAAACAATTGCAGTAGTTAATATGAAGAAAGAAAAAAATCAAAATCAGAGAGTTAATTTAAAGCATAGGAGAAAAAGATTGCTAGCAGGACGCTGACAGTCTGAAAATACATTCCCTGGCCAAATTCGTAAGAAGCATTCACGGGTATTCTAAGCCCACAGCAGGCAATCAAGCATAAGTCAGACTTCACAAAACTAATCTTAACAATGAGAATCAAGATTTCTTGATCACTCAGTGGTCCAACATTGTACAAAGCCGGAAGTTTTAAATCTCCACTTACCATTTAATGGCTCACACTTCCAGTACAACACAACCTAATATTGAAAGCTGGCATTAGTCACCAGAATGCATATTTTGCTGCACCTGGATAAGATGTTCTCTTACTAAGTGTAAATCATATGCTTAAGAAACAAAGGATTTTACTGACCAAATAAGATTATACTCAAATGGAAAAGTTAATAAGGAAAAGTTCAATGTACAAGCATGGGAGTAAACAGAAGCAGCAACTAATAAGTTTGTAGACAAATCACCCTAAAATTAGGGACATGCCCACCACACTTTTACTAATTTCAATCATGCAGTTACCAGTCAGTCTCTCCACGACCATGACATTTGCTCTAAAAGAGCCTGAATTTAGTTTGAAATGAAAAAAATATGGATCTTAATTATCCTAAAATACAGTCAACGCTTGATATAACCGACTATTGGGACAGAGGATTGCCCATTAAAGCACGAATTTTGAACTTTAAATTCAAACTATTTTACGAAATTCTTTAAACGTTATTCTATTTGACGCACGGTTTAGGCTTTGGAAGTTTTTGGACGAGGGAGGCTTTATTTGTCCGGAAAACTTCGAATTAACTAGGAGTATTCACTGCACTTTTAAAATAGCAAGAGTGTGGGCTGCACGTGCAGAAGATAACACTTCACCTTTGATTTGACCATGTGTATGCTAAGAAATAAAAAAATAAAAAATTCGGTGGTCTAATTCTGTCCCAAGTTGAATCAGGGTCCACTAAATGAAGGGTTTACTGTACAAACAATTTTATCTTTAGTATTAATCTAAAATGCCCAAGCATTGAAAAATGAAATAAGAATCAAGTGTGCAATCGGTATGCACTGATGTGTTGCGAACAGGGAGGTTTGCAATTTTCAGGCATTAAAAGTTCCTTGCATCACACAATACTTAAGACTTGCAAAGGTATGTCTCAGATCTGATTAAGAGTCTACAAGCACAATTAACTTGTATTCCCACCCAGATAAGACTTTAATCTACCTTCTAGCAACACCCTGAATGACAATAGAGCTATATCCAGGGGCTTTTCAGAAGGACAATAACAAAAAGTGTGCGAGCGGTATGCTCCAATGTGTTGCGAACGGGGAGGGTTGCAATTTTCGAGACATTAAATTTTTCTGTACATTTAGAAAAAACTCAAATCAAAATAACCTGATTCCCAGATATTAATACCAAGAAAATTGAAATGATCCAGACTTCTCAATCTGTTTACCAGACAGGAATCTTCGAGCACAGGCCTCAAGAACATTAGCACTACTTGAGGTTCATGCAAACCTTGCTATGGCCTCAGTATGCACTATCGAGTGTCTTGGCAAGGTACACCAGACCCAATGGTAGGCTAGGGTTAAAATGCAGCCCAACAGTTTGAAAAGATAAATATGTCAACTCTCAAGGAAATTTGACTGCGAAAAAGAAAATAACCTAAACAAAGTTTGCATGCATTTGCATTGATAAACCTCGAATTGATTTTAAATTGCCGTCTAGTTATATTCGGTACAAAACCAAGAATTGGAATAATTTGGCCAAAGACAGTACAACTGGCAGGTACTGAATAAAACCATGTACTTCTGTATTTCTTTTGTTGTGCTCATAAGTGTTCATGGTTAATCATTCCATACATCCTGGCATACAATTTTAATACACGTTCCGCTATGATGTTGAAATAGTTACAAGACATTTAAGCAGACTGTTTAAGACTATTCAATTTCAAGGATACATTTTCGAGCCGTAAGGCAAAGAATGTACTATTGTGGTTTGCTGAAAATCTAATTGGGGACGAAACACCAGCACAACACATTTCCACTAGGCTTAAAAAAAAAAAAACGCTACCAGATTTCAGCCTGATTCACGAATCCCTAATTCATGGTGTCCACAGAATTTTCAATGTCAATTTTCCTGACCTATTTAAAAAAAAAATCCTGAGACTCGAAGTCATCGTAACATTGTAAAAAAAAAGGCTAACTGAGCAAATATATATTTATCTCTTATTTGCAGCCTCTACCATCCCCATAGCTGCCCAACGCTCGCCTCTATTCCTTTAACACACAAAATAAAGTAAATTATAATGCATAAATCAAAGTACTTAATAACCTAAACTATAGTGATGGGGTTGCCATATCCCTATGCCTACACCAAAAAATAGGTAAAAGAGGTGTTTACTATGATGTACTGTAAAAATGGAAACTAACCATAATGTCCAGTGAGTTATTGCTTTTCATCTTCAGAGATTAGTTGAACTAGTAACATCAAAATATTGCTGTAAAACATAAAATACTGTATGGTTAATATAAAATTCCTGACATTTCTAATACTTTTCGCCATTTTTTCCTGACTCGCCATTCATTCACACTTTTTCCTGACTTATCCTAACCAAAAACAAAATTCCTGTCTTTTCCTGTCTGTGGACACCATGGAATTGCATTCTGAACCACATTCCCCTACATGCCTAGCATCACCCAACACTTTCAAACTGGCAAAAGTATGTCTCAGATCTGATTAAGAGTCTACAAGCACAATTAACTTGTATTCCCACCCAGATAAGACTTTAATCTACCTTCTAGCAACACCCTGAATGGCAATAGAGCTATATCCAGGGGCTTTTCAGAAGGACAAAAATACCAATATCCCTAAAAATAAATGCCACTGTGATGGAGAAGAGTTGGCCACTGGATAAACAGTTCCATTTGAAGTTTGTTTTGTGTTGAGAAATCTGTCTAAAAAAAAAACAGCACCTTAAGTTGCTTAATGAAACAACAGCACAGAAAGTAGGATATATTAAATACCACTTTGTTTCAATGAATTAATGGACAGAATTTGATGAATAATTCTATTGATTGTATGTCCCTTTTTAAAACTGACTATTTTACATCATATGCGTAGCTATAACCTCAGAAGTAGCATCGCCAGAATAACGGAGTGGAGAATGTGGGGGTGGCCGAGATTAGAATTCAGCGGATTAACAATAGTGGACAGCTTTTACTTAACAAATGGGTGAACATTTCATAGCTATCTGTCTTCATACATACATGAACAAATTTTCTTAAAATAACATGTAGCACTGTAAACATAGGTTTGATGTTTGCTGCAAGGAATGACTGTGACTGAAGGAAATCTAATTGGACAAATCCTGATTAAAAAAATAGAATTGCTAAATGAAATCACTAGTCACTGAATTCAGAAAGAAAAAAACTTAGCAAATTGCTTTCATAGAAGTTTAGTTGAGAATATGCATTCGACATAGTGCTGGTAGCAATGCATTGCATACTTTGCAAATCATGGGAGCAATTAAGGTGGGCAGAGCCTCATTTGCTGGGAAAGAGGTAGAGGCTCATGATTTTTAAAACTTTTACAAATAAGCATATATCATTAAGGGGGACAGATTTCTGTGAAATGACTTGCTTCATCATAAGCCCACACAGCCTTACGTGCCCTAATAAATCCCCACAACCTAATTGTTACGGTTATAAGTATTTAACCACATTTAAATACAAGTAGTCATTCTGGAAATTAACTAGAATGTTTGACACAGATTTTCGAATAAGTAAGACAACACTCCGTAGGTTCCTTAACTGTCACATAGATGGACCGAGACTTATTAAAAAATCAGTGTCAAACATTCAAGTTCATTTCCAGAATGAAAACTTTTTTAGTATGTAAATGTGGTTAAATATAACCGTAACATTGAAAATTTGTTTCCTTAGGTCGAAGTTTTATTAGAAATTCAAAATACACACATCAAAAACAGTTTCGCATTTTGCCATGGAGCACAGTGGGGATGAAAATGAGGACAGACTTATTTATTAAGCTGTGTCCATGCCTACTCTACACAATTGACATCGGGAGCATAAAAGCAGGCCATTCCTTTCTGTGAATACCATCATTCTGAAGAAAGGCATGGACACATTGCGGGCGAGCGTTATCCTCTACGAAAGTGAAATTTGGGCCGAAATTGTCAGCAGAGCCATTCACTACAGGTGCCAGGATAGTATCCGTCACACACCCTGTGATGTACACAACAGGGGTTCGGCGACTATACATGCCACCCCAAAACATTGCAGAAACCTCCTTCCTGTTGGTATCGGTCTCTGATGTGTTGGTCGTGCAAACGTTCACGGGACAGTCTGCACAGATCTATCCTCATTGACACAGGCGAGTGTACACAGCCGATTTACACGCATGCAAGAACTAATGGGTTTCAGACCCCTACGACTCTTTGCCAGCAACATGCATAACTTTTTTTGATGTGTGTATGAAGCTATATCCTTTCCATTCTGTACACTTAAGTCTAAGGTATTTAAATTCACAAGTCCCTTATAAAGGAGGAACTTTTTGGCACATATCACCATTAATTTACTTAGATGGAAACTATTCAACACTAACCTGTAAATTGCAGGGGGAAAAAAAGGTATTATCTTAAAAATAAAAATTATAAATTTCCATTGATCCAAGTCAGATAGCGTACATCTTACTCAGAAACCTATCAAAACTAGGTCAAAAAGAATAAACCGAAGCATTAGTTGAGAACTTAAATTATGTACGTACCTTCTGTAGTTCCAGGACTTAAACCGCCAACAAATAGTTTTCTGGAAAAGAAAAAAATCTCTTTCAGATCCAGTGTATATATATATATATATAAAAGCTTACTTTATCCTACTGAAGATATGGAAGTAAAAAGAACACTGATAGACCAAATTGTCTCACAAGGGAAGTCTCTGAACCGGGGAATCGCAGATCCTGCTGGAACTTTGCAGATTTGTTGAGTGAGCCCAAATAGGCAGAACCGTGAAGAGAAATCTTTCGGAAATTAACTTCCCGTTGTACTAGATGAAAAATTAAGATTAACACGTTTAAATAGGCGCGCCAGCGGCGTGAGCTTCATTGGCTGCGTCAGAGGTTGCTTCCCAACCTTAATGTGCTTCCAGGCCTAAGGCGTATAGTCACCGAATGAGAGGCGACAGACCCGGCATAAGCTTATTTCCGTATACGGAGAGTGTCCCAAGCATTTCATGATGAATATTAACATTGCAAAAGTTATATGTTGTCTGGAGGAAAATATGGAAAATGTATGAAAAGGCCTCTCAGCATTCAAGAACAGGACCTGTTGGACAGTTTGGATGGTAGGCTATAGGCTATTGATGGTTTTGTGCCTATCTGACTTTCTGGCGTACGTCTCTTGTAACAAGTGTGTTTATTTGTTGTGCTTATTGATATTTACAGGTATCATAACTGGTTGTATAGACAACAGCACTATGAACGTGGACTCCTATTCTACTCTTACTGTCGCCACACATGAGCTACCGGATGACAGTAACACCAACAACTCTGATGAAGATAATATTTGGACTGCCACCGATAGCTCACCCAGGAAAGTGTCAGATGAAGCTGTAGGTATGGAATACAAACAAAATGCTGTTGATTATTGGAAAAGCGGTAAGAGGCGTCCCCTCTCCTTTTCGTCGGTAAAAAGTAAGTTCCACCGTTTAAAAAGCAAGAAAGATTTATATTTGTGGGCAGAGCAAGTGAAAAGGGGAGGCACCCGCCGCGACAAATTGAGGAGAATAACATGTGTCGTAAAATCCCAATTTGACATTGCCCATCAGAATGATGAAGTAATACATTACGTGGCAATTCAGCAATGGGCTATGCTAGCTGCACAGGAAGTAAATTGTACGGGGATTCAAGCCAGCCATTCCTGGGTGCAGCACTTAAAGGATCGCTATAATATAATTTCGCGAAAAATAACAACTGTGACGACATCAAAGAATGTCCATCGAGAAATGGATATTATGTCAGCAGCAGAAATATTCGTAGAAGAGGTTACATCGGTTCTTGATTCTATCGGCCCTGGGAACGTATGTAATAGTGATCAAAGTGGGTTTACAGGGTTGATACGCTTTCAGGATTTCAAATTTCCCTGACTTTTCCCGGTTTTCCAGACCAAAATTTAAAAAATTCCCTGACCGCCGAGTCGTTTATTTCCGACTTTTCCCGATTTTCCAGAGCTAAGAATAGAAAATTCATTAACCAGAGGGACGACATTTACCTCGCTTTTCCTTAGGTTTTCCAAACCTAGCAGAAGTGCATTTACCTTTAGGAAACCTTATTCTGTATGATCGATTAACATCAAGTTAGAAAAACTGATTTTAGACTAATTATTTGTGCAAGGCTATTCTTAGACGCAAGGAGAAATGTTGTAGTGGATGAAAAATATCCGAGCATCGTTTCATTATATGAATAGGACTTAAGTATAAAAACAAATAACAAAAACAAAAAAACAACAGTTCCTTACCGTAATAAATAACGTTTATTACGATAAGAACAGAAACACATTTTTACAATAAATGTTAATTTGCTAACATCAATTTTAAAAAATAACTGAGGAGAAAGCAATCAATCACCAATTCTTACTTTCTAGTCAATCACAAAAGTATCTAGAAACTGTCAACTGATACATTTTATTCTAACATTAGATAATTAATATCAAATGAGTTGTTTCAGTTAATATGCGCCTTGTGTACGAGAAGTTACGATTACTAAGAAGTTGCTCTGATCTCGGCCGTTTGGGGAGATTTCCTTTGTCCCCGTGGAAGATCACGAAATATATGAGACTTTGCGTGATCGTCACCGAATCATGTCTTCGCAGTTTAGTACGGAGAAATACCGAGACGTTAAACGATCGGCGCTGGTCTCAGCCGTTAGACGCGATTTGTTGTTTTCACGATTGAACACTGAGAAAAATCTCTATTTACATAATCGGTGTCACTTTCAGACGTTCGACGAGATTTCTATTGTCCTTGAGGTCGGGCGCGGAAAAATAAGAGTATTATTACGCAATCGGCGCTGCTTGCTGTCCGTTTGACAAGAATCCAGTTGTATTAGTCATCGAATGCGGAAAAATATCGCGATGTATCGCAATCGCTGCCGCTCTCGGTCGTTTTACGAGATTCACGTTGCCCTCGTGGTTGGACACTGAGAACGCGATATTATGCAATCGGCACCGCATCCGGCCGTTCAACGATTGTCTGCCTGTCTATCTGTCCTGGTAGAATGGCGGAGGCAAGCTCGAGGTTGGGCATGGTTAAAATTCACGAGCAGTTATGGACATGATGTATGGTCGGCGCCGTGATTCCCGCTGTCCCTATGCTGAGGTTGGAAGTTCACGGCGGATCGCGAGAAGAAATGAGTACCGCGATGCTACGTAGTCTGTTATTTCTTAGTGGGTTGATGCACTTCTCGCTCCCCGTACACTTTTAAGTATACGGTAATGGGAAAAGTGGCGAGCAGGGTTCCGGTATGTTTCGTGATGGGTGCCCAACCACCTTTGACAGGATTCCCGCAGTCCTCGTGGACACAAGTTCGCGACCGGGCAAGAGTTTTATGACTTTTACGCAACTGGCGTCGATCTCGGTCCGTTTGACAAGATTCCCGTAGGCAAGTCATGCGGTCAGCTGGCAGTCTTGAGGGTGTGATTTTGGAGGATGAACGTTCGAAGTAGGTATCTGATATTACGAATGATTCAGAGAGGATTGCACGAATAATACGACAAGAGGCACATTTTCTTTCGAATTCAAATTATACAAGTTTACAAGATAACCGGTTAGATTATATATCCAATAGAACCAAAGTTCGAAGGAAAAATAGACAAATAACGGAGTTTCGAATTAACCAAACTGGATGTCACAAATTTACGAGACTGTTAAGATTTTTAAAATATAACGTCGCCTGTGAATTCCGGAGCATTTTTGCGATTTTTTTTCGCATTATTTCTGGACTTCAATTTAAGATATCCAAATTTAGAGGTCAATATCAGAAATGAGAGGTTTCTGTCGAGTTTCGGAAGTTATCGCGAATAAAAGTCAGGTTTCCGGATACAGAAAAACATTACACACAAAATTAAACTCTCTTCCTGATGCCGAAAATATACGTTGAACCGATGTATACAGTACCACAGAAGGTATCCTCAGTATGCATTTCCTCGAGTTCGTGCACGGGGAAGCCTACGCAATCGGCACCGCTTGCGTGAAACTCGCTTCATCACAATCTGCGAGCCTAGCGGCACGGGTTTAAAGGATTTAAACAGACCTTAGCGAATTTTCGTTACCTCCAGCTATCCAGACATAAAAATTAGCTACTTTTCGTTACCCGTTTGTAAAATTAGTTACTATTTCGTTACCAGTAGACATCTTGGTATACCAACCAAAAAATAACTGTCCAACCTTAATAATTCTTTTTCTTCTTTCATTTTTTTATACAAAATTCCCCGACTTTTCCCGGTTTTCCCTGACCGCAACAAAATTCCCTGACTTTTCCCGGTTCTCCCGGTCGCGTATCAACCCTGGTTTAATTTGGAGATGTGTTCGGGTAGGACACTGGCTATAAAAGGGTCGAAAACGGTTTGCTCCAAAGTGCAATCAGTGGGGGCCACTACGCACAGTTATACAATAATGCCAACAGATACAGCAGCCGGCAAGCTACTAGGACCTCTCTTCATAACTCTGAAAGAACCAAAAGGTGTGTTTGGAAAAAGGGTGAAAGAAACTATATTTGCACATGACAATATTTACGTTGTTCCTACAAAATCTGGCAAAATGGGATCCGCACAATTGAAGGATTGGTTTCATAATGTTTTCAAACAACATGTACCGTCCGGCAATGTGGAACTCCTTCTGGATTCCTTTTCTGGACATAAATCTTTGGAAAGTGAAGTGAAGAGCACATACGACTGATGATGATGCCTCCTGGGGCCACAGCCTATTGTCAACCATTGGATGTATACGGCTTTAGGGTCTGGAAAAGCTTTGTCCGTAGATTTTCGAACACCGTTCGGATATTGAATTTTGACATCAATTTGGCCCAGAGAAATACAATCTTGAAAATGCAGTCTCTGACATAACACCAATTGTCGTCGCCTCCTTTTACTTCAATGTGGCAATACGCATGGTACCGAAGTCAGTACCTGTCCGACAATACCGGTGGGTTTGAACACCCTGTGACACATTTCGATATCAGTGCAATACAATGTAGTACTTGCACTCGCCCGTGTTTCATACGGTGTGAATGGTGTAAAACCAGTTTGTGTTTCCAACATTATTACCACGAACATCACTGTTGTCAGAACTATGTGAAGTAGCTTGGTCACTTTCTCACTTGTGTGACCATTGGTTCAGTTTACTCTGTGTTGTGTTGTAATGATATGTATTTGTGATACCTTACACTGCATGATTAATAATAAAGCACGATGTGCAATATATTGTAAAGATGCAGCATTAATGTCCCATGCCGCAGCGCAGCTTATGAGCGCGAGTACGGGTGGGCAGTCGTTTGGAACGTTATGTTTTGAGCCACCAATCATGCGTGAGGCACACTCCCACTTGACCAGCGCGCACAGTTCATAATTGTTGTACTTATTGCCGTCTACAGAGGGTAAGAGTTAATTTCCGAAAGATTTTCTTTCATGGTTCTGCCTAGTTGGGCTCAAGCAACATATTTGCTAAGTTTCAGCGGGATCCGCGATTCCCCGGTTCAGAGACTTCCCTTGTCAGTTGATAACTCTTAGGGGTGTGACATTATGGTCACTAGGTCCCGTGTAGAATCGACGTAATTAGAGTCTACAAGCAGGAAAAACTTTCATTCCCATCGAAGGGCCTCCAGCAATATCCAGGGGCTTTTCAGGAGAAAACTACCATTATGCCAAATGCAGTAGCCAAGTATGCAGGATGTAAAAAAATACGTGGTACACAAATCTCCAGCCCACCAGACAGCAATGTGACTGGAGTTTCACTGTGTAATAAAGTTTGGGTTTCTACGCCCTATACTTCCCATTTCGAGAGGGTCGGGGCAAGGTGTGAAGCTATGTATGGGGTGGATGGTTTCAAAGCTGGACAACATCTCTGACTTAGATCTCATTGGGAGTTAAATGATAGGAATTAAAATGGACCGATTTGAAAGTGGCCGTAGCCTATTAGAATACAGTATACAGAGGTTGAAAATGGGAAACAATGGGAAAATAACCAAGGCTGAGAGATTGAACCAGTCTTTTAGCATCAGAGATGGCCTGACACCATGCTCTTGGACCTTCGTCTCCTTTGGTACACAGTTCAATCTTAAAATGTTTCTGAAGTTTTATGGTTGCAATCTAGATTTTGAAGGATATGTTCCTGCCTTATTTGGCCTGAAAGGAAGTTACCATAATTTTGAAAAACACCATGTACAGTTTAGGCTAAGAAAGGTATGATTAACAATTGACTAGTTTAGTTCTAAGTGTTAGGTTAAGAAGGGTGTGTGTTTTACTGTACTACCAATCTGCAAGGGCTCAACAAACCATTACATGGGCAAGCTTACAACTTAATGGCTCTCGTGTGGCACACACAATACTCCAAATGATGAAGGATGTGGACCACCTTAAAAAAGGGTAAAAATATTTTTGGATTTACAGTGGGGACATTAGACAGCAGCAGAATTCTCCTGCAAGATATTCATGAAACAATCAGAAAAAAGCAAGGTAAAATGTATGTAATATTCACTGACTACTCAAAAGCATTTCACTGCTGTAAATGGATAGGTTAAAGCCAGTCAGAACACTGGAGGAAGTCGTTGGGCACGCATGGCTCACGAGGCTAACAACCATACCTGCCAACTTCCAAAAATAGAAATCCAGAAGATCCAAAAGCGCAAAAATTTAACGCGTATATGCGCCGCAAGGTCTTAAAAATAGCGAGGAAAGACTACAGGGAAAGAGATTACACTCGGTGATGTGAGACTAATTCATTGTGCCAGTTTCCAAAAATTCTGAAGAATATGTCTCCCTGAAAGACTGATGATATCGTTTCTTACTTGAATTTATCACGAAAACACTAAATCGCACAAAAATTTGTCACACAATTACACGAATACCAGAACTACAGCAAGCACCGCTTAAAACCAAGCTTTCCCGCGTACAAACAGTCGAAGCACGAAGAGTAATATAAATGCAGTGATAATCTGCGAGACGGGATTATCGATAAACTTTACAGGGTGTGTACTGTAAGGATGAAGTAAAAATTAGTTACTTTTTAGCTACCTTTTAATTCAAGATACGTCTGCGGTCGGCAACCATAGAAGCCCATCACGCGGTGAAGGAAAACAATGAACTGTTTAAAGCAGTGAATAATATTCACTTACGGTTATGAGATTTGAAGCCATTTTTCAGTGTTGCCTTAGTAAACAAAAGTTTGGTGCTTTTGTTCACTTATGGTGTCATAAAAATTCAGATAAAAATAAATAATGGATATTTAATATCAAACGAGTTGATTTATAGTTTAAGAAGAATAGGGGAAAGTGTGGAAAATTAGTTTATCAAGCTAAAAATTGGTGGAGAGGTTCCATGAATAGCCTGGATCAAAATACTATAAGTCCCAAAAAATCTCTCATGGGGAACATTCCACCATCTTGGATTTCGTATCCAGCATCTCATTGAACGTCATAACTCTGCACATAAGGGTGATAGGGACATGCGGGTTGGTCAGGATAACTTACAAGAATGCAGGATATCATTTTAACACTACTTAACCTAGATAACAATCGAAATAGTTATTATAAATCACGTAGACAAACACTCAGAGTAGCGTTAAAAGCCATCTTGATGTTCAATGTCGATTTTTCACCTTTTACAGTAATGGGATTGAAGAAAGTACCGAAATAAATGTTAAGCACATCAAAACGCACAAAAGTATGTAATCAGTACTTTCGTAAACCAAAGATTACGGGTGTGAGAGGTTGTCAAACATGTGCTGGCAACTCGAGGAGCGGCGTGCCGAGGAGGGGTGCTTCACAAAGCCGGTGCAACTGGTGATGTAAACATATTCTGTAGGCGCAACAATGCCCCTTTTTTAATGATAAGTAAAAATTTGACACTTTTATATGGAATGATAGCATCTTATAACCTAATAAATAATAAAAAGCAATAATTAATTTGTTAATACAGTAACTTTGCGCTTTAAAACTCTCTTTCTTAGCTACGTTTATTATATTTATATAGAAAAGGAAAAATAAGTTATTAGAAAATAAATTAAGCAGCTATTTGATTATTTGCTATCTTATACCACACCATAAACACACTAACGTTCAAGCACATTACAATTTTTTTTAGTACAAACACGGAAAAGAGGAGATTCTGCTGCCACGGGACGCTGTAGTGCAGTGTGCCTGTAAAGGAATAAGGCCAACTATTAATTATATCGTACGCCTTTAATATTGGTCATGTGTTGGTAAAAAAAACTTGACACTTGCCTTAATCTAGACGCTTTTCCTTTGGTAAGGTTAAAGTTTCAGAAGAGTCGACTCTGCGGCGAAGAGGTGGCGAGGATCTGCATGGCAATTCTTCGGGGTTGTCCTCCTGTTCCTCACTCGTCATATCGTCAAGAGTATCTGGCTCTGTCTTGTTAGAACAACCATCACCAGTGAAATTGCTGCACATTGCTGAACAGGAGAGACCATGTCTTCGGCAACCGCAAGATCTTCTGCCGCATCCTGTCTTGCACTCACAGCTGATGAGGCTTAGGAGGAAGTCTGGTGCGGGAGGAGATTCTGTTGGAATTGGTAAAAATGTGCCGATTCTGTTCTTCTTCCATCCCCACTCTGTAGGTGGAAGAGAGATCCGCGCCATTCCTGCACTTGGTGGTAAACTCTTAGGCTATGCTGTCGAGATGCTGCTGATGGAAGACGTTCAGAGGTCGAAGTCTGCATGGAGACGTCGTTTGGCAATGGTCTTAAGGTACTGACTATACCTTGTCTTGTTTAAGCAATCTGTAGTTCTACCTCCGTATAACGCTACGAAGAATTCTTCCCCTGCCTTCACGACTGCAGCGTCTGCGCTGTTAAAAATGACAACTCTTTGGCGAAGAACTGGGTTATTGTTTAACGTCTTGAACGCGTGTACTTTCCCCTTCCTGGAGGGAGCCGAAGTTGTGTCGCAACCGGACATGGCATGGAGGAAGAGAAGATTGTCGGTCATGTCCCCAAGAGTCCTCTGCAATTCCGTACAGCCAAAGAGTTTCTTTGGATGGGCTTTTGATGGTGACCAGCATATAGACGTTTCTATCGCATTCTGCAAGGCTCGAAAGAAGCACCAACAAATCGGTGTCCTCTCCAACAATTACCACAAGACCTCCCGCCTCTGCTTCCTTTATCGCTGTTGTCACGATGAGACGATCAGCATCATACTTGGCATGGATAGCCGGAATCCCCTTTTCTTCGAAACAACGACCTAAAAGTGCGATGAATCATGATTTGTTTGAAGTGTTGGCTAGGAACTGATGCTGCGACGAGACCATTTGCACTTCCAAATCCACCAAAACGTCAGAAGATGATGTCTTGGCACGTCGTCTCATGTGCTCCACGTCTTTCGTGATACTTTCAGAATAGCCGTCGAACACTACAATAGCTTTCCCTTGATGTACGAAATGTAGTTCTTACAAACATCATCGAAGGTTCCCGATTTCGGACATACCACCCGGTGCAGGAGATCACCACCATTAAGCACGTAGATAACGTCTTCGGGAAGACAGGTCATTGGTGCACACAACTTCTCTATCACTGTCTGTAAAGTTGATTTTGTAACTTTTCTGATAGTTGAAGCAACGCACAGCGCTGGCGGCAATAAAGCCAACTCGTATTCAAAGCAAGATTCAAGGTCCTCTTCATTGCGAGCGACACACGCAATCCGATGAAACATTGGTTCGGATTTACAGGTACGGTTTCACCTCTGACAACAACGACATTGCTGGAAGAGTGACAACTTTGTCCTTTCGTTGGAGTTTAACTTCGGCGAACTATTTCCCTTCCAGTTTCTTCAAAGTCTAGGTTCCTATCTCCAAAGCTGAGTCGCAGATCACCGTTTCGTCACCTATAACACCGGTTGATAAGGACACCAAAATATCTTGAGGTTTGTTGAAAGGAGAATGTCAGGGTGTCTACTGTAAGGATGAAGTAAAAATTAGTTACTTTTTAGGTACCTTTTAGTTACCTTTTAGTTAATTTTAGTTACCTTTGAATTCAAGATACGTCTGCGGTCTGCAAGCATAGGCGCTCATCACGCGGTGAAGAAAAAAACAATGAACTGTTTTTAAAGAGGTTTTTTATTTATCGTATGGCTTTTAGTGCCGGGAATGTCCGAGGACATGTTCAGCTCGCCTGAGTCTGTAGCTGCTTCCAGCGGTCACCCTTAGGGTGAGCTACAAGTTCCGTTCAATTTCAAGTTGCTACAAGATATCAATGATACCTAGTGGTGAACGTTGGAACTTTGATAGAGCGTTCCGACGAAATCTAACCTAACAATTTAGCTTCACACAAGTTTAGTCTGTGGAAGAATCTTTTACATGCCATAGATCTTTGATCTGGGACCGCCGGCTTTACTTCCCCTCCGAAGGAAGGCATACTGAAGGATTTTAAAGCTTTTAAAAAAATCGAACGACTTCGGCCGGGTTTGAACCCGCTATCTTGGGCACAGCAGCTCAGCATGCTACCAATTACGCCACCGAAGCCGCTTTAAATGAAATTCAAATGATGTTATAAAAATTTAAAAAAAATATATATATATACTAGATATTTAATATACAATGAGTTGTTACAGCTAATATGTCGTCTTGTGCACAATATGTTGTTATAATTACGGTACCAAGAGGTTACTCTGCTCTTGACCATTTGGCGAGATTTCCTTCATCCCCGCGGTAGGTCGCGAAGAAATGTAAGTTACCGGTATGCGATGTTACGCGATCGTCACCGAATTCTGTCTTCACTGTCAAATACGGAGAAATATCGAGATGTTACATGATCGGAGCTGGTCTCAGTTGTTTGATGAGCTTCCCGTAGTTTTCACGACAGAACACTGAGAAAAATCGCGATTTAGATATTCAATGTCACTTTTAGTCATTCGACGAGATTTCCATTGTCCTTGAGGTCGGGCACAAGAAAATATAGCATTATTACGCAATCGGCGCCACTTGCTGTCCGTTTGACAAGAATACAGTTGTCCTCGTCATTAAATGCGGAGAAATATCGGTATGTATCGCAATCGCTACCGCTCTCGGCCGTTTTACGTTGTCCTCGAGATATTATGCAATTGTCGCCGCACCCGGCCGTTCAACGATTGTCTGCCTGTCTATCTGTCCTGACAGAATGGCGGAGGCATGGGCATGGTTAAAAACTCACGAGTAGTTATGAACATGTTGTTCGGTTGGCGCCGTGATTCCCTTTGTCCCTATGCTGTGGGTGGGAGTTCATCAGTTCAGGGTGAATCACGAGGAGGATTTAGTATTTCGATGCTACATAGGCTGTCATTTTTAAGTGGGTTGATGCACTTCTCGCTCCCCGCACGCTTTTAAGTATACGGTCATCGGAAAAATGGCAAGTAGGTTTCGTGACTGGAACCCCGTGATGGGTGCCGAATCACCTTTGACAGGATTCTCGCAGTCCTCGTGGTCACAAGTTCACGATATGGGATGGGTTTTATGATTTTGCACAACTGATGTCGATCTCGGTTCCTTTGACGAGACTCCCGCAGGCAAGTCGTGCGGTCAGCAGGCCGTCTTGAGGATGCGATTTTGGAGGAGGATGAACGTTCGAAGTGGGAACGGTATCGAATATTACGAATTATTCCGAGAGTATTGCACGAACAATACGACAAGAGGCCAAGTTTTATTTCAACTGAGAACCACAAATTATCTACAAGTTATCGAAATAATCGGTTAGATTATATATCCGATGGAACGAAATTTCGAATTAACCATACTGGATGTCTCAAATTTACTAGATATATTTTTTAAATAAGTTATATGTATTTCGAAGATTTTTTCGCAATTTTTTTTCGAAACGGTAACATTTTGCAAGATTGGGACATTAAATTGTTTCGAGTTATTTCTGGACATCAATTTGACATAGTTTCCAAATAACAGAAACGAGAGATTTCTTTTAGGTTCGGAAGTATTCGCGAATAAACGTCTCGCGAGAAGTCAGGTTTCCTAATACAGTAACACAGAAAAATATTTCACACGAAACTAAAGTCTTCTTAATGTCGAAAATATACATTGAACCGATGTATACCACTCAAGGTATCCTCACTCAGTATGTATTTCCTTGAGGTCGGGCACGGGGAAATGTAGCTTAGTACTATGCAATAGGCACGGCGCCGCTTGCGTCAAACTCTCAATCTCTGAGCCTAGCGGCGCGAGTTTAAACGATTCAACACGCCTTCAGAAAATTTTCGTTACCCGTTTGTAAAATTCGTTACTTTTTCGTTACCCATTTGTAAAATTCGTTACTTTTTAGTTACTTTCGTTACCGGTAGACACCCTGAATGTATACGTAGCCACTATGAATTTTTTGAGATGCTTGAAATCTCTCCTTTGGCAAGCTTGCCCATGTTCCACGTGTTGCTGGGATGTGCTCATGTTCACGCCAGCAAAGGATTCCAAAGCTTCCACCATCTACATTGAAGCTGGCATTGCATATATCCAGCGTGCAAGCATAGCATCATATATACCATGCCCTCGAGTCAACCCTCCTGTTGTATTAAAATTCTTCATCAGGACTTGTTCGATGGTCATATCAGACCAAATCCCACTCCAGAATTTTGATAAACTGCGCACGGTAAAGAATCCTTTTTCCACAAACTTCTTGAAATCTCTGGTTGCCATGGTCATCTCCCGGTTCGCCATTTGCTGGAGATAGACGTGGGCAGACTTCGCTTAGTTCATATGCTCACCAGAGTGCAGGAAAGGCAGCATCTTCTGAACACAATGCAAATGCAGTCTTTTTTTTAAAATATTTATTAGATTATAAGATGCTATCCTCCTATATAATAGTGTCCAAATTTTTCTTTTAATTTAGAAAGAAACATAGTTGCGCCTCCAGGGTATGTTAAAGTCACCAGTTGCACCGGCTTTGTGAAGCACCCCTCCTCGAGTTGTATGCACAACCCATAACACAACAAAACTTACCCTTGACATAAGGTACAGGGTCATTATCTTTGTGCGTCCTGGTAATCGCGGCAACTATGGCGTCATTAAGTTGAGCACCCCTGCCCTAATGAATGTATAATGTACGTAGGGCCATGTGATGTATTTTTAAGATTATGTTTAGAGACAAAAATTCGTTCAAGTCTATTTCTTAGTGCATAATTATATTCAATACAAAGCTTATTCACAATGCCAAAATGTTCCAGAATATGCTTTAGTGAAGTGAAAATGTGTGCTAGGAGTCGCGAGATAGCCTATTGTCTGCATTTCTACAGGAATAGGTAATGTGACAGATACATTTTCATTTCATCACCAAATGGTGTTCAATTTTCGCAGCAGTGCCAACATAATTGTGCTTGGCATGGGTTTTGCCACCTAGTTTTCAAATCAGAAGTTGCATTCATTAACAGTGGAGAACGCGGAATAAGGCTTCACATGTACTGTACAAATCTAAGACCGCCTTTTTCGTAGTACAATAAGCAATTTTCGAACATTCATCTAACCTGGCTACAGGCGAATGCGGTGACGTGAAATTGGCAGCATTACCTGATACAAGCCTTATCAAACATGGAGAGATTCTTGTCAGTTTATTACTGCTAAGTTAAAATGTTCATTATTTCCTTATTCAAGTGTGAATGTGGTGTTTCCTAAAAGCAGTGAGCCTCAATAATGGCACAATAAGTACAAACAAGTTCTAGAGCAAAACTAAGCTACTAAATATTTAGAAATGCAACGATTCATTTTGGATCTGTACTGGCATAGTACATTTGAGGGTTTGCAATTCAAACAGTTGCTGCCAGTTAACACCAGTAGCATTATGATTAAACAAATCACAGGTACAGGGTCATTATCGTTGTCTGCCCAGGTATTAGCGGCAAACTATGGCGTCATATGGCTGGCCAGGTGCGGAGCAAGTGGACCTCACAATATCCCGCTCCACGGACTCATACTGTTAATTCATACGAACGTGTATCTGCAAAGCTTCGACGTTAAGTGTTTTATGTTTAGCGAGTATTGTGATTAATGTTATTGTTGGTCATGCCTAGACACCAATTCACTTTGCACTAACGTGTGTATATTACCCTTTCACGAATTTACTGCCGGCGGTCGAGATGGAATTATTCTCAGTTTACTTGTGTCACACGTCAATCTGCTTCGTTGACAGGTACAGTTGCGCGAGTAGGATATGACTCAGCCAAAGTAGCTGTCCGTGGTAACATGAGCTCCTGTGACACTTATCTGCGCTTCTAAGACAAGTAGCGCACGCAATACTGCTTGACTTATGTACATACTGCACTCTTGTTATCACTGTGTCCTCAGTTCCCCGCAGGGCTTCTGCTACAATAATCAACGAACAGTGGCGCAGCCATGCTCAGCAGCAATCAAATCTTAAACGGGTAATACCCATAATTCGTGTATGGAAAACTAAGTCTTGTTCTGAAACAAGCAAAATTTCTAATCAAGTTTCCAGAAAGACACTGCCTAATGCCAGTACAATTAGGAGGCTCGCTCAACAATTCAAGAAAGCAGGCTCCGTAAATAAAGAAGTTCCGACAGAATACAAATTAGATGAGATTGTTGTCCATTCTTTCATCAGAAGATGTCAGGTGTGTGTTAAGGCAAGATTTGGAACCTCACTGCCAAGGCAGCGCCGCATGGGCAGTTGGGTTTTCACGAATTGGTAGCGTGGTCGAGGTCCAGGAAAGGAAGAAGCAGTTTAACGGAATCGTTTAATCTCGAGATCATGAGCTACGGGACCTTTTTACATGGAATCCGAACCACAGGATATAAGCATTCATACCTGCCAACCTCTCAGAATGAAAAATCAAGAGATTCGACACGGCGGCGATTGGGAGGGCGGAAGGGGTGATGCAACATAATACATACACAGGCTAAGACATTTCAGCAAATATATAAGTTACACTATTAAACTGTACATGACTAACATGATATGACATCCCAGTTTACAAATGCACTTAAGACAAATTCAAACTAGTCTATCAAACAAGCATACCTTTCTTTCGACCACACTCAGGCATGCACAACTAGTGACGCATCGAAGATCATAGTATTGGTCGTTGTTGCAGGTGACTGTGGCTCATTTTGCCCTCTGGCTAGATTACTTTTAAGAAATTCCTTGGTATAAATCTGTGGATAAGTTAATCATTTTCTCTTTAATTGGAAGCTGCACCAACTTTGCTTTTCATATGATTAATTGTGTGTGTGAATCTAGTTTTTAGTGATATTTGAAACGATAGGCAGAGTAATTCAGTACGAATTTGATATTATATTGTATTTCGTTCTGTATAAACCTTGTTTGAGCGGCATAAGATTACCCAAGTCATTCGATTGTGTGGCGAATCAGGTTCAAATGTTGGCAATACTGTTACGAGTTCAACATGGCATCTTCAAGTACACGTGTTCAAACTGCAGCTGTAAAGCTTGAATCACCAATAAGATTCTTCAAAGGTAACAAAAGTGGAGAGAAGTTGAGTAAAAGGTGCAAACAAATTACCTTAAATGTATATAGTAGGTTGAGGGATGACAATCCAGAGTGGACAGTAGAAGAGTTGGTGAAGAAGACTGCATACATGACTGCCGTTTCAACATACAGTGTTTACTAGTCACGCCCTGAATTCAAAGTTCATGGCGAATGCAAGTCTCCAGCGAGAAGTCTACTGGCGTCACAAGGAAAGAGGGTTTGTGTGTCGCAGTATTCGGAATTTGTTTTGTGTGGAATTCGTAGGAAAGTGCATCCTTTTTTTTCTCAAGAATGAAATTCCAACTGTGAAGAAAGTGACATGCGCAGTGAATAGTGATGAGGATTTCCCTAGTTTCAGAGAGAGTACTGTTCGTAGGTTAATGAAGGACTTAGGGTTTCTTTTCAAGCGACGGAAAAGAGCTTCCGCCTTGCTGGAACGCGATGATTTAATTCAGTGGCGTCACAAGTACCTAACGTCCATACGAGAGTACCGTGAACAAAGATGCACTATTTATTATCTAGATGAAACCTGGTGTAACGCCGGACATACAGTATCAAAGGTATGGCAAGATACTACAGTTGAGAGTCAAAGTCAAGCTTTCATTAGTGGTGTCAGTACTGGCCCCAAAAATCCTACTGGAAAAGGGGATTGTGCTATTTCAGGGTTGATACGCTTACAGGATTTCAAATTTCCCTGACTTTTCCCGGTTTTCCAGACCAAAATTTAAAAAATTCCCTGACCGTAGAGTCGTTTATTTCCCCGACTTTTCCCGATTTTCCAGAGCAAAGAAAATTCATTAACCAGAGGGACGACATTTACCTCTCTTTTCCTTAGGTTTTCCAAACCTAGCAGAAGTGCATTTACCTTTAGGAAACCTTATTCTGTATGATCGATTAACATGAATTTAGAAAAACTGATTTTAGACTAATTATTTGTGCAAGGCTATTCTTAGACGCGAGGAGAAATGTAGTAGAGCAGACGCAAGAAAAGCTTGCCGAAAAAAGGTGCGCAGATCTTCGGCCATGTTCGGGTGTTCGTGAGTGTTCGGTAGTGGCATACAACGCCCCTCCCACTTCCCGGCAGTGGCTGGCTAGCAGCAGTTCTGAACGGATCGTCTGCCCAGGCTTGGCAGGCTGACTGACTTACAGCTGTAGACCGCCTCAGAGCGAGCTGCGTTCTTGAAGAGTTGAGTGAGCAGTGAGCCCGGGAATCAGCATTACAGGAGCCCCGCAATGAACATTAAAATACGCCGATTGATATTGGTATCTGCGCATCGTTGAGTTTCGGCAAGCTTTTCTTGCGTCTGCTCTAGATGAAAATATTAGTGAAAAAATATCCGAGCAACTTTTTATTATATAAACAGGACTTAACGCGTTTCTTTAAAAGTATGAAAACATATAACAAAAAACAACAGTTCCTTACTGTAATAAATAACGTTTATTACGATAAGAACAGAAACACATTTTTACAGTAAATGTTAATTTGTTAACATCAATTTAAAAAAATAACTCAGGAGAAAGCAATCAATCACCAATTCTTACTTTCTAGTCAATCACAATAAAAGTATCTAGAAACTGTCAACTGATACATTTTATTCTAACAATAGATAATTAATATCAAACTAGTTGTTTCATTTAATATGCCGCCTTGTGTACGAGAAGTTATGATTACTAAGAAGTTGCTCTGATCTCGGCCGTTTGGGGAGATTTCCTTTGACCCCGTGGAAGATCACGAAATATATGCGACGTTGCGTGATCGTCACCGAATCATATCTTCGCAGTCAAGTACGGAGAAATATCGAGACGTTAAACGATCGGCGCTGGTCTCAGCCGTTAAGACGCGATTTGTTGTTTTCACGATCGAACACTGAGAAAAATCACTATTTACATAATCGATGT
The DNA here is from genome assembly GCA_946902985.2 of Meconema thalassinum. Taxonomy (NCBI): domain Eukaryota; kingdom Metazoa; phylum Arthropoda; class Insecta; order Orthoptera; family Tettigoniidae; genus Meconema; species Meconema thalassinum. The sequence continues at coordinate 185,040,538 of OX336395.1, forward strand.
CACTTTTAGTCGTTCGAAGAGATTTCTATTGTCCTTCAGGTCGGGCGCGAAAAAATAAGAGTATTACGCAATCGGCGCTGCTTGCTGTCCGTCTGACAAGAATCCAGTTGTATTAGTCATCGAATGCGGAAAAATATCACGATGTATCGCAATCGCTACCGCTCTCGGTCGTTTTACGAGATTCACGTTTCCCTCGCGGTTGGACACTGAGAACGCGATATTATGCAATCGGCACCGCATCCGGCCGTTCAACGATTGCCTGCCTGTCTACCTGTCCTGGTAGAATGGCGGGGGCAAGCTCGAGGTTGGGCATGGTTAAAATTCACGAGCAGTTATGGGCACGTTTGTATGGTCGGCGCCGTGATTCCCGCTGTCCCTATGCTGTGGTAGGAAGTTCACGGTGGATCACGAGGAAGAAATGAGTATCGCGATGCTACGTAGTCGGTTATTACTAAGTGGGTTGATGCACTTCTCGCTCCCTGTACACTTTTAAGTATACGGTAATGGGAAAAGTGGCGAGCAGGGTTTCGGTATGTTTCGTGATGGGTGCCCAACCAGTTAGTTATTGTTGTTTTAAGGGGCGGAACTACGAGGTCATCTGCCCCTCTTAACACAGATTAAAGAATACAAATTTTGAATTGAATTTAAAATTTTGAGGTGGACATCTAAATTTAAAAAGACCAAAAATTAATAAAACAAAAACAAACAATTAAATAAATAAAAATATAAACATAAACAAAAATTACGGAAAAAACAATACATTATCATTCAAAAACGAACAAGTCGTTGAGTCAAAGTTCACTGGAAAATTTAGATTGCTGGCCCTAACCCACTCTCACTTATAAAGCGGATAACGCGATCAGCAGCCACCGCGTCATCGGCTAATATAAGTTTGAGTGTCGTCTGCAAACCAAGGTTTCTTCGTAAGTCAGCAAGATCCACACACTCGGTGAAAATGTGGGCCACGGTGAAAACGGCTCCACAGGTACAAAGTGGGGGGTCTTCCCTTCTCATTAGGTACGAGTGGGTGGATCTTGTATGACCTATCCTTAGCCTACACAAAATGACGGACTCTCTCCGGGCCCGGAAGGAGCTCCGCCAAACGCGAGTAGTTCCCTTGATCGCTCTCAGTTTACTGGGCAGTGGGTCAGCTAGCCACTGACTCTCCCAAAAAGCCAGAACTTGTAGGCGTAACTGAGAGCGAATATCTCTAGCGGGTACCTCCATTGGTCGAGGTGGTAGTGATACCGCCTCTTTTGCAGCTTGATCCGCTAACTCATTTCCCGCAATTCCCATGTGGCTTGGAAGCCACAGAAAGGTGATTCGAGTGTCAGCGTGGCACAGCCCGGCTAGTAGGTCGTGGATTCGCTGCACTAGGGGGTGTTGCGGGAAACATGTAGCAATTGACTGCAACGAACTCAAAGAGTCGGTACACACGAGAAAGTGGATTCGTGCATCCTGTAGTGCAAACTGCAGAGCTTCATAGAAGGCAACGAGCTCCGCAGTAAACACACTACAGGCCTCAGGCAAAGAGATCTTGGTATTTGCACCATCAATAACGTAAGCACAACCCACCTTCTCGTCCACCTTCGAACCATCCGTGTATAGAATGCCAGCGTCCGGAAATTGGTGAACTATGCTGTGGAACTGCCTCCGGTAAACGGAGGCATCCGTGTTCACCTTAGGACCTCGGTGCAGATCTAACCGAATTTCCGGACGCGGGACTTGCCACGGAGGCACCTCGCTAGATGTCCGGATCATACAGGGACCTACAGCCACTCCTATTTCGGTACACGAGCTATCAAGTCTAATACCAACCGGCCGAGTGGCACGAGGCCGGTTGGCGTACCCCTGGTGGTTTTGGGTACCAAAGAGAGCTTGATAGGTCGGGTGTTGCGGCATTTGACGCACATTGGCAGCATATGCTAACAGCATATGTTGGCGTCTATAATTTAAAGGTGGAACACCCGATTCGACGAGTAGGCTGGGTATCGGGCTGGTCCGGAAGGCACCGGTAGCCAGTCTAACGCCACTATGGTGGATACTGTCCAGCATTTTCAAGGTTGCCGGCCTTGCTGAACCGTATGCCGCGGAACCATAGTCTAGCCGGGACAGGACGAGGGCTTGGTAGAACCGTAGCAGCACCGCACGGTCAGCCCCCCACGTTGTGCCACTAAGAAACCTGAGCATGTTCAGTTTCCTGAGACATGTCATTTTCAATTGCCGTATATGGTGCTGCCACGTTAACTTGCTGTCAAAATGGAGCCCCAGGAAGCGATAAGTGTCAACCACCGGCAACGCAGCATCCCTGAGATGTAGTTCAGGGTGTAAATGTAGCCTCCGTAGCCGACAAAAATGGACGACGGAGGTTTTCGCTGCTGAAAAACGAAAACCCCGGTCGTGAGCCCACCTGTCGACCCGGTTGATGGCTAGCTGCAATTGCCGTTCCACGACTGCCATACTTCCAGAGCTGTAATGCAGAGCTAAATCGTCTACATACAGCGATGGAACTACCGCGGACCCGGCGGCGGCAACAATGCCATTAATGGCAATCGCGAACAAGGTGACACTCAGCACTGAACCCTGAGGAACTCCATTTTCTTGGGTATAGTACTGCGATAATGTCCTACCGACCCTTACACGGAAGAGTCAGACGGACATGAAATTCGCAATGAAAGTCGGTAAGTTACCACGGAGTCCCCACTTGTGAAGGGTGGAAAGGATCCCGTAGCGCCATGTGGTGTCGTAGGCTTTCTCGAGGTCAAAGAAAACCGTGACTAGGTGCTGCTTCCGGAAAAAAGCCTCCTGTATGGCGCTCTCAAGTCGCACCAGATGGTCAGTGGTGGACCTATGAGAGCGAAATCCACATTGGTACTCAGACAGGAGACCTTTATCCTCCAAGAACCACACCAGTCGACGGTTCACCATCTTTTCGAGCAGCTTACATAGGCCATTTGTCAAACAAATGGGCCTATAGCTGCTTACAAACTTGGGATCCTTTCCAGCCTTAGGAATCGGTATCACGATCCCCTCTCGCCATTGAGATGGAAACTCCCCTTCAATCCATATACGATTGAAGAGGATCAACAGTTCTTTCATACTGGATTCGCACAGATGTTTTAACATTTGATTATGTATGTTATCCGGTCCAGGAGCCGTATCCCTGCACAGTGCAAGCGCACTGCGCAGTTCCCATTCAGAGAATGGTACATTATAGGACTCCGAAGCAGCACTGGCAAAGGACAAGGGGTGAGTCTCTGCCTCCCGCTTCAGAGTCAGAAATGTAGGATCGTAACTCCCGGAGCAGGATACATCGGAGAAGTGCGAGCCAATGCTGTTGGCAATGGCGAGATGGTCCGTGATGATGTCCCCATTGATGGACACTCCGGGTATCGATAGTGATGTCGGGAGTCCGGAGATCCGACGAAGCTTAGTCCACACTTGAGATGAAGGAGTATGCGCCGTCATGGACGACACATACTTTTCCCACGTCGTTTTCTTACTCTCCCGAATCAGATATCGGGCTCTAGCACGCATCCTTCTGAAGGTGATAAGGTTGGCCATAGTGTTTTGCCTCCGATAGCATTTGAAAGCACGTCGACGATCTTTAATGGCTGCTGCAATCTCGGCTGTCCACCAAGGGACGAGCTTCCGGCGTGAGTTGCCGGATGAGGAAGGTATTGTTTCCTCAGCAGCAGTCAAAATACCATTCGTTATGTGAATGGTATGATCGTCGACACTCTCAAAGGTATCTTCGGCAAACACCGCACGTGCCGTGAAAGTTGGCCAATCAGCCCGACGGAGAAGCCATCGACTTGGTAACTCGATGGCTCTCTGGTTCGGAAGAGTAACGATAATTGGAAAATGGTCACTATTACAAAGGTCATCGTGTACACCCCACTGTAGCAGGGGAACCAGCGCACGACTGCACAGGGTAATATCGATACTTGAATAAGTACCGTGCGCAATAGAGAAGTGCGTAGGTTCCCCTGTGTTCAACAGACACAGGTCCAGCCGCCTGATCAGCCTCTCAAAATCTCTCCCTTTACCGCTAGTGGTAGCGGAGCCCCAGATGGTGTTGTGGGCATTAACATCTCCCAGAAGGAGAAAAGGAGGGGGGAGCTGAGAGACTAGATCCACCAGCTGGTCGTAATCCGGCTGAGAATCAGGCGGGAAGTACACGTTACATACTGTTGCCATTACTGGCAACGAAGTACGAACTGCAACTGCCTCTAGCTGAGTACGCAACGGCACCTCTTCACTAAAGAGGCTAGAGTGGACGAGAGTGCAGACGCCACCAGCGGCCACAGCCCAACCACCTTTGACAGGATTCCCGCAGTCCTCGTGGACACAAGTTCGCGACCGGGCAAGAGTTTTATGACTTTTACGCAACTGGTGTCGATCTCTGTCCGTTTGACGAGATTCCCGCAGGCAAGTCCTGCGGTCAGCCGGCCGTCTTGAGGATGTGATTTTGGAGGATGAACGTTCGAAGTAGGTATCTGATATTACGAATGATTCAGAGAGGATTGCACGAATAATACGACAAGAGGCGCATTTTCTTTCGAATTCAAATTATACAAGTTTTCAAGATAACCAGTTAGATTATATATCCGATAGAACCAAAGTTCGAAGGAAAAATAGACATATAACGGAGTTTCGAATTAACCAAACTGGATGTCGCAAATTTAAGAGACTGATAGATTTTTAAAATATACCGTCTCCTATGAATTTCGGAGCACTTTTGCGATTTTTTTCGCATTATTTCTGGACTTCAATTTAAGATATCCAAATTTAGAGGTCAGTATCAGAAATGAGAGGTTTCTGTCGAGTTTCGGAAGTTATCGCGAATAAACGTCTCGCATAAAGTCAGGTTTCCGAATAATACAAAAAAACATTACACACAAAATTAAACTCTCTTCCTGACGCCGAAAATATACGTTGAACCGATGTGTACAGTACCACAGAAGGTATCCTCAGTATGCATTTCCTGAGTTCGTGCACGGGGAAGCCTACGCAATCTGCTTGTTTCATCACAATCTGTGAGCCTAGCGGCACGGGTTTAAATGATTTAAAAAGACCGTAGCGAATTTTTGTTACCTCCAGCTATCCAGACAGCTACTTTTCGTTACTCGTTTGTAAAATTAGTTACTATTTCGTTACCAGTAGACATCTTGGTATACCAACCAAAAAATAACTGTCCAACCTTAATAATTCTTTTTCTTCTTTCTCTCTCTCGTTTTTTTTTTTTACAAAATTCCCTGACTTTTCCCGGTTTTCCCTTACCGCAACAAAAATCCCTGACTTTTCCCGGTTCTCCCGGTCGCGTATCAACCCTGTATTTTAGTTCATTGTGGAAATGAAAAAGGTTTCGTTGAGAGTGCGGGACTTTTATTTCGAGCCAAGAAATTGAGTGGTGATTATCACCAGGAAATGGATGGTCCCAGGTTTGAAGCCTGGTTTCGGGAACTATTGCCAAAACTTGAACCAAATAGTGTGATTGTTATGGACAATGCTCTATGAAACTTGAAAAAATTCCCACATCATCATCAAAGAAAAGTGACATGCAAAGATTTCTGAAAGAAAAGGGTGTTCACTTCGAGGTCAGTTGGATAAAGGCAAAGCTGATGGGTGTCATTCGAAGTATCAAACATAAGTATGAAGGATATCGTATTGACAGCATTGCTCAGCTGGCTGGACATACTGTGCTTCGCTTACCACCATATCACTGTGAATTGAATCCAATAGAATTAGCATGGAGCCAAGTAAAGGGCTACGTTGCTTGTAACAACAACACTTGTAAACTTGAAACTGTCGAAAAACTACTGCAGGAGGGAATCGCTCAAGTTACACCGGAGAAGTGGGAAAACTGTGTCCGCCATGTCAAGTGAGAAGAAAAGAAACTTTGGGATCTGGACTGTATTGTGGACAAAATGGAAGACAAATTTGTGATTAACGCTAATGGTGATAGTGACAGTAGTGAATCATCTGACGGCGGTCTCGGAGGAATAGAAGCAATGGAGGAAGATTAGCGACAATATCTGTAAGTTAAATTCGTATTTGTCATGGTTCCATATTGATTGAACAATTATGCACTAAGAGGGGGATAGGTTCCGCCTGATCAATACAACGTAATTCACATTTAAAGGGTTGTATTAACACCCTTGTGGTACATGTTTCGGGTCATTATTATGGCCCCTTCATCAGCCTCAAAACAACAATAGATATCAGTATCATATAGGATTCAATAAAGGTAAAATCGAACATGAAATGTATGAATGACATGAATGAAAATGAAACATATTAAACAATTATGGGTAATGTGGTGAAACATGAAAAAACATATAGATGGGGACATAAATCTATTACGTACAAGACTAAGATTAAAAACACATTAAAATAGCAAGTTGCAATTACAAGCACTTCTAGTGCATGTCGAATAATGTCTTGCAAAGTTCGTATTGGAGTCCTATATTATAACACAGTGCTTGATCCAATTCTGCTTCCGTGTCATTGAGTCCATTATTATTAAATGGTTGAAACTTTTAGAGAAAGCCTTATGGTATCTGTATTCTCCTATTAGACTAGTAGTCAAATCATAATACATCACCATTGACGTCATGCTAGACGCCATTTTGTTTCAGGGGAATTTTATCGCGGCGGCATCACAATGGAATATTATCCCGAAAATTAAAATATCAACTGAAATCGCGACATTTTTCTATGCATAGGAATCTTTAATTGAGCCACGTAGGTCAATTACAGATTTCGATGCATACCGTGTCGAAGGTTTTTGTGTTTCCCCACCCAAAAAACCCTATTACCCAGGCTTTTCCCGTAAGCTTGCTCGAGTATTTCGTGACGTCGTTGATGACATCATGGAAGTCGCCATTTTGTTTTAGGGGAATTTTATTTGCGGCTGCATCGCAATGTATAATAGTCCCAAATATTCAACTCCTGTATCGATGTAACATTAGCCATTCCTATAGTAAATTTTGCAGATTTTCATGGCGGCATGCGCCGGACAATGTAAGACTTCCTAACTACTAATTGACAAGACAAACTTTTTCAAATGTAAACCCTCAATATTATTGATATTCTGCACCTTACAATACATGAGAGCCAAAATAACTAATACGATCCTCTATGCTGGGATCCTTACTTATTCATATAATGGGGCAGATGACCCCACAGTTCCAACCCTTAAAACTACAACGTTCCGATCGGGCTCTCGTGTAGTGTCCGTTGCCAGTTTCAAAAGTGCGTTATTTTTCTTAGTAGCGCTCTGAAAATGATTGTACTTACTGTGCCAAGTTATTAAAGCCAACTGCCATTAACAAACACCACGTCCACACTTTCAAAATAAGGAAATTGTCAACATTAACTTTCAAGTAATAAACTTATCAGAAAGCGCGTCGCCATGTTTCCTGCCAACTTCTCTTCCCCGACAACTCGGGACAAAATTATTGGTGAAAATTACCGATTGTACTACTAGGCAAAACCATTGGCATGGATCAAGATTATTGATGCGCAACCACCCCCACTGTGCGTGACAAAAACCAGGGGCGTTTACATTAGCCTAGGCAAGGCTGCAACTTATCACCCATACTTTTCAATCTTTACATTGAACAAGCAATGAATTAAATTGGAGAAAATTTGAAGTGGGAGTGAAGATTGAAAGAGAAATAATTTCAACTCAGATTTGCTGATGACATAAGTCATCTTGGCCGACACGCGTGAGGATTTGAATGGTATGTACTCCGTCTTACGGAAAGAATACATTATGAAAATTAATCATTGTAAAACAAAATACTGGAATGCAGCCGAAATAAATCAGAAACCTCTATGGACATCAAATTGGCAGGTGAAAAGCTGAAGGAAGTAGGAGACTTCTGTTACTAAGGAAGCAAAATAACCAGTGATGGATGAAGCAAAGAGGATATAAAAAGTAGGTTGGCTCAGGCAAGGAAAGCATTTCTACAAAAAAGGAATCTGTTGACATCGAATATAGATTTAGGTATTAGGTCATTTTTGAAAGCCTTTGTCTGGAGCATGGCACTCTACGGAAGTGAAACTTGGACTATTGGTGCAGCAGAAAAGAGGAGAATTGAAGCATTTGAAAAGAGGTGTTACAGGAGAATGATGAATATCAGAAGGGTAGATAGGGTTAGAAACGAAGAGGTATTAAGACGAGTGGGAGAGGAGAGATGTTTCTGGCGACTGCTGATGAAGAGAAGAGATAGGATACATACTAAGACACCCAGGAATAGCAAGCTTAGTTACGGAAGGAAGGGTTGAGGACAAAAACTGTAGGGGTAGACCAAGGTTAGAATATGTTAAACAGATTGCCTCTGATGTAGGTTGTGGTAGCTATGTAGACATGAAACGATTAGCTCAGAACAGGGAGGCATGGAGTGCTGCATGAAACCAGTCAAAAAGACTGAAGACTCAAACAACAACAACACTGTCCTACCTAACCTTTGGTCTAGGCGAAAACATTGGTCTGGAAACAATAATGATGGCACTGAAAAAATACAGTAACACCCTCTACCGATAAAATATTCATTAAAACTACAGAACAGGAGACCAAACCGTCGTAACTTTCAACAAGGTATATTACTGAAAATATAGTATTTATGATTGACAAACCTTTCTCGGAGATGTTGGGAGTCTTTTTACTTTCTCAATTGCCACTGCTGCACCGGAATAATTCCTTTTAATTGATTATTTACGAAAATAATGCTTTTAGCATTGTCTTCATTTCACTATGGGCACCATCTTGGACACTACGTCATACGACACCCGAAAAACGAACATCTGAGTAAGTTACCAACATGTCCAATACAAAATTCACCATATGACACGTTAAGTTTGAAATTGTTACAAATTTCCACTAGGTTAAGCACTGTCTTGCGGAAAGTTACTGCTAGTACCACAAGCAAGGGGGTCTGGGAAGTAAGCCCCAGATTAGGTTTGTTTTTGTATGTAAAACATTAATAAGATAGAATTTATGTCCACTAATAGGTTAGGTACTGCCTGGTCGAAAATTACTGCTAGTACCACAAGCAAGGGGGTCTGGGGCGTAAGCCCCAGGTTAGGTCCGTTTTTGTATGTAAAACATTATAAATAAATAAACACTGACAATTGGCGCAATTTTTCATTACATTACTTTATCGACGCTCTTTTGTTTACTCGTTCTATACCCGATGTGAAATAGTACCAAATGCGTGGGGTTGGCATTCCTCACTTAGGAAGCAAGATGGCTCCAAAAGACTCATTTCTGCTATGGAAGTCTTGTATTTATTTGGGATGGCTGGGTGGGTTTATGGCAGGGGACGAGTCAGCATCTATTATTTTAACAGCTCCGGATACCATTACCAAAGGTACTTTGGCAAATTTCATTACCTAAATTGTTTTATACCTTTGTTCTCCCGTTCTGTAGCGCTACCATAGTTCAGAACAGGGAGGCAAGGAGTGCTGCATCAAACCAGTCAAAAGACTGAAGACTCAAACTACAACAACACGGTCCTACCTAACCTTTGGTCTAGGCGAAAACCATGGGTCTGGATGAAAACATTGGTCTGGAAACAATAGTGTTGGCACTGAAAAAACACCCTCTACTGATAAAAGGCTCTCCTGTAGTATACGTTGCCCGTTTCGAAAGAGCGTTATTTTACTTAGTAGCGCTCGAAAAATGGTTTGTATTTACTCTGCCACGTTATTAAAGCCATTTGCCAATAACAAACACCACGTAAACACTTCCAAAAAAGGAAATTGTCAACATTAACTTTCAAGTAATAAACTTATCAAAAAGCACGTCGCCATGTTTGATTACGCAATGCTGCCAACTTACTGATTGTACTACTAGGCAAAATCATTGGCCTGGTTAAAGATTATTGATGCGTGACATCCCCACTGTGCATGACAAAAACCAGGGGTGTTATCTATTAGCCTGCGGGCCGCGCTACCTAACCTTTATTGGCCTAGACGAAAACCATTGGGCTGGATGAAAATATTGGTCTGGAAACAATAATTTTGGCACTCTGAAAAAATACAGTAACACTCTCTAGCGATGAAATATTCAACTGCTGTATGTTAGTATCATTGGCCATTTCTATAGAAAATTTTTCGGATTTTAATGGCGCCGGGCAACGTATACTACACGAGTTCCCTGATAAAATATTCAACTCCTGTATATTAGTAACATTGGCCATCTCTCTAAAACAAAATTCGGATTTTAATGGTGGCGAGCAACGGACACTACACGAGTTCCTCAAATCAATCCAATTCATATGATTTTCTGCCAGACAAGGGCGGAAAAGTTAACCCATTAAATAACGAGTTACTTGTCCATGCGGACCCGAAATAATGGACATTAATCTGAACGATCCTCTATTCTTCTAACCTAGCTCCAACCAATGGTTTCCCATGCTTGTAATTTCAAGCAATTTTCATTGCAATGTAGAAACCACTTTTGAAATGATACATGCAAAATTACAGAAACATGCACTTGAAGGGGTTGAGGGCTGGCTGATTTGTAAAATTACCCTTTCCACCCCACTAGTGACAAATCATGGGTCCATTAGCCAAACACCAAATTCAGAGGGAATTAAGTTTTATTTATCACTAGCAGGAAAACTTGTCTTCCTAAACGACGTGATTTTTTTTCTCTTCTTGATAAAATAGCACCGAGATTTAGCAGTTATTGTTGGAACACAGTTTTAGATAGTAAGCATGGAAGTAGGCTTTCACACGGCTCTCGAAAGTGAGACCGAAGTGCAACAACCTCCTGAACTTTGAACTTGGGGACGTTTCAAGAAAAATTGTCCCGTTAACGAGAAGTCGACATATAGTCTAACTGTAAGCTACCAAAACTGTGAATTGAAGGCCTAAAAGACGCCCGATTGGACGAAATTTAAAATCAACATTAAATCGAGAGGGACCCAAGTAGTAATAAAAATTGCCTGAAATCCGTAATAGAAAGCTAAAATACGGAGTCAAGTGTATTTCGAATAGGAAAATAACTGGGCGGCGTAGGTTACCTTACATGACACATTCGTAGTAAAATGGCGCCACAATTATGTAAGGCAAAAAATCGATTACCGCTAGGACAAAGAAAAACATTTGCGAGCAAGTCCATAAAAGCTGGAATTCTCAAGATCTGTACACGACAAACATGGAAATAATTACCTGCAAGTATATACGATACCAATAAATGTGAAATTACAAACTTATAACAAACCAAAACAGCGTTCCGGGAATGGCGGCAATGAGGAAAATTTGGGGATATCAACTGACAAATAATTAGTCATCAACCGGCGATAGGCCGACAAAATGAAACCATGCGTATCGTAATAGCAATGGCCTGTTTGTTAAAGTAGTTCAGCATTAACTATGAGTTCCAAAACCACAATAACAACAATCATTAGACAAAGAAATAAGCAAAGTTGCTATACCGGTTGCTAAGGACGCAGCCACGTGGTTAAGAATGCCAAGTGCGGTACCATGGCAGTACTTTTTAATTATACACCATGAAAATAAAATAATATTTACCTGTCTTCTTTACCAGCTTCGCCTCCACCATTCATGTGCTCCTGATCGCCACAATCATCTCCCATCGTACCACCGTTTTCCATAGGAGAAGATTGCCAGTCTGCCATTATAAACTATAAAAGTACAAAAGTAAAGAATGCACCACACTTAGTAGGAATACCGCCGGCAATGGAAAGACAAACTCAGAGAGAGGCGTCCTACGCTTTGACAAGTATGCTACACTCGCATCGAAGCTTCGTGTTTACGTGAATAAGCCGCAAGAGATGCAATTGAGCTGTTCAGCGAGCCCTTTTTGAGAATCTTGTTTGGTGGATTACTTCATTTCGATGATTTCTTTCACATTCATTCTTTCCAAAATTCTCAGCGAAAAAAGAAAATAAATCACATGTTTTAGTTAATGAAAAACATAGATAATCTTCATATTTTGAAACATGTTGTTTATCGATTTCCAAGAAACAAGGGACGATACCTACATACCAAAGGGTTTCAATACGCATTAGAAGTAGATATGACTACTCACCTAATAAAGCTGAGCCTTCTGCATTAACATCGAATGTATTTCTGGTTTGAATGATCGTTTTGAAACCTGCAATATTTCAACTCTAAATAGAATTTGATAAGTACAACCTCAAGCCTACCGATGTGACAGCTAATGTTCGATACTCATTCATTATATAGTGGTCAGAAATAGAAAGCATAGGATTGATCCCCGTGAATATATATATATAAAAAAATTGGCCTACATCCAGGCCGCGGAAACCGAGATTGCGCCCAGGGGCAAATATTTCCAACCCTTCCTCACCCTCTCCACTCCCCCCATCGTACTTCTCACGGTGTATACCTCTAAATGCAAGATACATTTTATAACCCTAAATATGTGTGGAATTTTCTACATTAAAAACTAGTCGATCATATGTTCCTTAACTGTCCAGTGTTGACGTAAGTTCCCCACCTCGAATATTTTGAATTCTTGCTTTATACTGTATTTTCTGTAATATTTCCATAAAATTTTAACTACTATTTCCACTGCCGGCTGGATTGCAACACTCCTGGTTGCTTTAAACTGCCTGCCCATTCGACACTCACAGGCGTACAAGATATATGCATTAATTCACCGCTAGGTGCAGCACTAAGGCACTGGAATTTTCGCGGCTTTTTAAAGAGGAAGATACCTGAAACGAAGAATTTCTATGTTTGGAGGATCAATATCGAAATTGACGGACGTGAAAACTTTACAATAAGTTAGTTCTTTTGTTATTCAATCATCTAAAAGTATTCAGACACATACTTACGGGCAAATTTTCAGTATTAAGAAAAGCAAAAATGCATGGTGGTGGTGGCGATTGTTTTTAAGGGGCGAAATGTCTAGCTCATTTGCCCGTAATAATACGGATGGTAATAAAATACAATTAGGCTACTTCCAACTGATTTAAATCTAACTTACATACTAGAGATTTATTTTTTGTCGTGTAGCCTCCTGAGAGGCCGAGTGCAGGTCTTTCTAGTCGACGCCCGTGGGCGACCTGCGCGTCGGGATGAGAGATGGAATGGATGAAGATGAATGAAACTGGGCAAGGATGTGGAAGGAAGCGGCCGTGGCCTGTCAGAGGGTACTGTCCCAGCATTTGCCTGGTGTTGAAAATGGGAAACCACGGAAAACCATTTCAAGGACAGCCGACGGTGGGGCTCGATCCCACGCGTCTACCGAGTCAGCAGAGAGCTTGGCCTCTTGACCTAACGTAGCGCTTTAGCCCGCGTAGCCACTACTGTCGGTATACTACAGATGAAAATAAAGAATAAGGGCAATAAAAGATCAAAAAAGGGCCGCCGAAAAATGGGATGTTCATTTATTCAGGGGCTTTGCGACATCGTGGTCATGTAGCACCATGTACTTAGATGTGTGTTGAATTTGTTTGATAACCCATCGTATTGTGATGACTGTATTAGTGTGTGTATTTTTAAGTCAAGTGAGGATTGGGAAGGAGACGACCGCGGCCTTAAATTAGGAACCATCCCGGCATTTGCCCAGAGTAGAAGTGGGGAAACCACGGAAAACCACTTCGAGGATGGCTGAGGTGGGATTCGAACCCACATCCACTCATTTTTGCCTCGCGATGACGAATGTACCCCGTTCCAGCACTCAAACCAGAATTAAATTTCTTGGCAGACAGGGAATTGAATTCTACCTCCGGGGCTAGCGCCAAGCATCCTAGCTGCTAAACCACGAGAGAAGGATTGAGGGACTTGAAAGGAAGTAAAGCTATGAAAGGCAGATAGAAAAGGGTGTGGGAGAGATGACCTCGTATTTCCGCCCCTTAAAACAATAACGGATAGAGGGGTTAGCCCCGTCACGGGAAAAGGAGAAAACCGAACCCAGCTCAGAAATTCTTCCGAGATGCCTATTACCAACCTCACTATCCATGAGCCCTTGAGGGTATATCCCCAACCCCAGGGATCACAACTAGTGGGACTTGGCTTCGAGACCACTGGACCCCAGCCTTGTCCGTTATTATTTCCACTTACTTGTGCCAGGCTCCTCTCTGTCATCTACCTGTCGACCTCCCCTAGCGAGCTCTTGTTCTCTTCCAACCCCGACTGTATTAGGGTATCCGAAATCTAGGGAGTTTTTCATTTTTCTGCCTTAACTGGCCCTAACATCATCTATCCTGATACCCTCCTTCTTCGAAGGGTCAGCACATGGCTAAGTCTACACCGTCAGCTTTTGAGCTCGGAAGTCAGCGACTGTGAGGGGTTCCAGAGCTGTATCCATTTTCCCCTTTTTATTGACTTTGGGGTGGACCCTCTCCTCTTTCCCTTTTCTATCTGCCTTTTATGGCTCTAGTAGTTTCCAAATACTCAATACTCAATCTTCAAAGATTCTGATCCCACAAAAAATAGGAAAGAAAAAGACAAGAGCCAATTAAGGCAGGGAAATGAAAGACATCACAGGCCTCCAATACCCTAATAACGTTGGGGAACAAGAGTTGGCAGGAAAGATGAAAGAGAGGAGCCAACCCACATCCCACTAGTTGTAAGCCCCTGGTGGTGGGACATGAAAAGAAACATTAAACTATATAATAATTTATGTAACCTTCAAGTGTTATGGTAATAAAATGATATTCCCCGGTATTCTAGCTTGCCCCGTTCCGATTTACAAAAGGGCACGCAGCAGTACACCATTATAAAATCACACAAAAAGCATTCCAAAACACGAATTCGCCATTAACATCAATACAAAACTTATGTCTGCTACAGAGCCTTGGTGCTGCTTCCTAGCGCCTTTATTTGGAAACGAGGTTGTACGCTCAAAACAATGCTGTAATCGTCGAATGGGCAGGCATTTTAAAGCAACCAGGAGTGTTGCGATCCAGCCGGCAGTGACTATTTCACTTAAAAAATTTGGAGAGTTGTCCCTCTGAACAGGCCACTGCTGGTAGCTAAAGTGATTATTAAAGTGATTAATAATCCAGAGGAAATAGCAAACACTTTTAATGACTATTTTCTGGAAATTCCACAAAAATTATTAAATAAATCACAGGTGAAATGAAAATCCACAGCCTGTTTCCAGTCTCCGACCGGGTCAGAAATGGAATGAATGAAGCCCCCATCTAGCGGCGAGGATATGAATTGTGCCGGCTGCCGAGGCCTGACGCACTCCTCTGGGGCAATGATTAAATGAATGACAGATGAAATGAAATGATAGTGGAGAGTGTTGCTGGAATGAAATTTTGACAGGGAAAACCGGAGTACCCGGAGAAAAACCTGTCTGCCTCCGTTTTGTCCAGCACAGATCTCACATGGAGTGACCGGGATTTGAACCACGGACCCAGCGGTGAGAGGCCGGCGTGCTGCCGCCTAAGCCACGGAGGCTCATAAATCACAGGTAAATACACTAAAGTCTAATAATAAAATAAATATATGCAGTGATTCTTTATTTATAAATCATGTCACAAGTGAAGAGGTAAGAATAGTTATATAAAGCTAAAAAATAAATTCTGTGCTGGCATTGATGGCATCCCTGATGCAGTTTTAAAGAAATGTGCAGAAAATATAATAAATCCACTTACGCACTTAATAAACAGTTCAATTCTCTCAGGAACTTACCCGGATATTTTGAAGTTATCAAAAGTAATTCCAGTGCACAAAAACGGTTCAAAAGATGAATTAGAAAACTATCGTCCTATTACCTTACCAACTGGTATTGCAAAAATTGTGGAAAAAATTATGTATAAGAGACTGATAAGTTTCATAGAAAAAAGTAAAATATTATCAAACTCACAACATGGATTCAGAACGGAAAAATCTACACAGACAGCAATTTACGAATGTAGTAATTGTATACTGAAATTAATTGATAATAAGGAACATGTAACTGGCCTATTCTTGGATTTATCGAAAGCATTTGATGTTGTTGACCATAAAATCCTCCTTACCAAACTAAATCAATATGGTATTAGAGGTCTAGCTAATAAATGGATAGAGTCTTATTTAACAAGGCGTAAACAAATAGTAAGCTTGAGTCACAAGGATGATGGAACCAACTTACTTAATGAAACATTGTCCAATGAGGGAATTATTGAATTTGGAGTACCCCAGGGATCGGTTTTGGGCCCACTACTCTTTCTTCTATATATCAATGATATTGGCAACTCAAACTAACACTTGGGGCACTTCGGTCGGTCTGGATAAGTAGGGTAAAAATAATCTATAACATAGTTTGATATGGAACACTTTTTATTTTTTGGTTATAATCAGTAAATGTGGTCCCTAAAATAATGGCAGTATTATTTTTTATTTTATATATGTATAACTGTGCGATACACGTGATCTAATTTGTGTGTTCCACTGGATTTTATGTGTCAATTGCATATTATCAAGCATCATTTGTCCGCTGGTATTTGTTTTTGAGCAGTTCGAGTCATGGCGCTGTTACGTTTAAAAGCTATATTTGAGTTTGCTCACTGTACCATAGACTGTAGAAATTATTTGCTGCTTGGTAGGGCGAAGGGATGAGTTTAACTTGTATTAAAGCTCGGGGGACACAGGAATTGTTTGATTTGGATGGTTAGCTGGTGGGTTTGGTGTTGAATATCGGACTGGTGGCAGGTTCTCGCAGAGTAGATATTTACCCTGCGAAGTCAAATTAGGCCTATATGACTCGTAGTGGGGGCTTGGATATCGCAGAGCAAGGTGATGGCGGTTGGTAGGGTTATTGGAAAAGAACTAGCGAGCGGGGAAGGATACCTGACTGATGAAGCTTGGCTGTCGTCGGCTGGTGTAAGCTTGGCTGTCTAGGTTCAGCTTGGCTCGGCGTAACAGTGAACAACCCGTTCCTGTTGCCCGTATTTATTTGGTATAGTCACCTTTCGGCTATTGCTATTTACATCTTTTGAAAGCGATGAAAACGTATATCCGCAGCCCTCTTATGCATCGACTTGCAGCCGTAAACTGAGCAATATACTTTGCTTTTACTCATTTTACACTCCATCAACGAGTAAAACTTATTACTTATGTATAAAGACACGAAGAATTTACCTCGATCTGCTTACGAATACAAGAAACCATATACAAACTGTCACCACGTGACAAATGTACCCTACTTGGTAAGTTTCTCATTTTTACCGCTAGATGTCATATCAGATAGCTGGAGTTGCCAATAACACAGAACGTTCATTCACATAAGGAAATTTTGTTTGCGGACCATACAACACTCGTAATAAAAGGTGAAACTAAACAGGTCATACAGCAGTCTGCTGACTCCGTTACAGGAGAGTTAACCAAATGGTCACAAGATAATCGCCTCATAATAAACTATAAAAAAAGGGTATGTCTAAATTTCCACACTATACAGAATAGGAATCCTGCGAAACCCAATATAACATTAAATGGTCATCAAATAGAAAATAAATCAGAAACAAAGTTTTTAGGACTATGGATACAACAAGACTTGAAATGGAATAAACATTTACAATATCTGAATACTAAACTGAACTCGATGTGCTTGGCGTTACGTATTTTGAAAACCTGCACTAGCAGGCACACATTAATAAATACTTATTTTGTTTATTTCCATTCATACTTAAGATATGGGATCATATTTTGGGGTATGTCGCCAGATGTACTAAGCACGTTTAGGATACAAAAGAGGGCGATTAGAATTATGGCAAATGTAAACTCTAGAGAATCATGTAGACCTCTGTTTAAAGATTTAAACATTCTCCCACTGCCCTGCATATATATCTTTGAAAGTATTGAAAATCCACATGGTTTTTAAAAAGAATTTAATGAATAAAGATGAAAATGAAAATCCGCAGCCTGCTTCCAGTCTCCGACCGGGTCAGGAATGGAATGAATGAAGCCCCCATCTAGCGGCGAGGATATGAACTGTGCCGGCTGCCGAGGCCTGACGCACTCCTCTGGGGCAATGATTAAATGAATGACAGATGAAATGAAATGATAGTGGAGAGTGTTGCTGGAATGAAATTTTGACAGGGAAAACCGGAGTACCCGGAGAAAAACCTGTCTGCCTCCGTTTTTGTCCAGCACAGATCTCACATGGACTGACCGGGATTTGAACCACGGACCCAGCGGTGAGAGATGTTTTTCTTAAAACAAACAATGATGTTCATAGGCATAACACAAGACAAAATCAAAACATTCATATTTCACACACACACACAAGCATATATCAAAAAGGAACTTTTCACACTGGAGTTAAATTATACAATAAACTACCCCAGTATATAAAACTGGCCCCAAAAATAAAAACCTTTGATAGAATGTTGAAAGCTTATCTGCAGTGCCATTGTTTTTACTCAGTAGTTGAATATCTTAGCGTATAGGAGCGATGAAATCTATAATTATATTTTACTTTTTAAATTTAATTGTAATACCTAGCTGTATGTTGTTGTATTTATAGAATTAAGTTTTCATATTATGATAATAGAGTGAGGTGTAAATAGTTGTGCAATAAGATTGTATCTATTAAGATTTGCTATTATAATAAGTTAAATAGTTATAATATTAGTAATATATACCTGTTAGTTCTTTTATTTTATAGATGTAAATTCTGACGTGTCCTGTATCAAAAATGTATTGAATGCATGTATTTGATCAAATGGAATTAATAAAAATCTATCTATCTATCTAATTGTTTATGGTAGATAATGTTCAGAAGGTTCAAAAAATTTATAAAGATAATTTTTGCTTATCAATTAATATAAATAGTCTTAAAATTGAAATGAAGAACTTCTTAATATTTTCCATGACTTATATTTTACATTTATATTTTATCTCACAAGACAAACACACTACTGTAACGTACTAAGTAAATGACTTAACGTTCCTCAGTGAACCCGGGCCCTTCGGCTACAGCCCCGTCTACCCCTCCCAATCGTCAGGCTTGTATACATCTTACCTATCGTTTAGAAATGTCCATTACTGTCGTGGACTCGCATGAATTTTTTCAATTGTACCAATAGTACCTGAATGAGTATTGTGTCTCCATTTTCATATAATTTAAGCTGAAACCAATCTAAACATCAATAAGCTCTTTTATCGCAGCAACATTCGGATGATGACACCACACGATGGATTAACATTGTGAAACGAGGATGAGGAAACAAATTTTCTTCCCCACATACACCAACAATTATTGGGACGAAACACATTCTCACAGACAATGAAGACGCGGTACAATCTAATGTACTTCAAGTTGTATCACCTAGAGCGTAGCTATATATAGGCCGATTACATACGACCGCTACCACAGAGAAGATTGAGAGACATTTGAATAATCTGCATGTTACCGAGATATATGATTGTGAACAATTACAGACTCAAGACAATCTCAAAGCCTTCAAAGTTGGCATTCCCATGACAGATCTTCACAAAGTCACATCTTTGTCACTTTGGCCAAAAGGGGTTCTCGTCAGACGATATCGCCTTTTTCGTTCCCAAAGACGAGGGGCGAGGTTCGAATATTAATCTTATTCTATGGAGCGTGGAAGGGTTGAGGAGCATTCTAGAGCTAACACCGAGTGATCTTCTAGATAAGCAGGATTTCCTAATTCTCACTGAGACTTTCGCAACACAGGTAATAGACATCAATGGATTTTATTTGGAACATGTCTTCACCATTCAAAGACCAAAAGGTCGACCCGTCAGGGGTATATTTTGTTATTTGAAACCTACCCTAGGGAGTTTCTCATCACTTTACAAAGATGAGGACACTATAATCCTCCAATAAGCATATACACTGATCCATCAACACCCCTAGAAGATATTATAGCAACAATTATGATTATACTAGAAAAAATGAATCCCGGGAGTAACATTATCATTGCAGGGGATTTCAACTCCAGAGTAGACATTAACAATCATAAGAGTCATGCACTACTGCAGTTGATGGCGGAAGAAGGATACACTCTTATTAACAAAGCGACAGATAGAACATATTTCGCATGCAACGGATCTAGTACGATACATTTTTGTCAAAGTGCTGGGATTGAGTTGTCAGAATATTCCAGCTCCAAAGCTCTACTTAAAAAGCAGTGCACTTTACTGTAACTGTTCGTACACCACTCAAGATAAGTCATAACGCGTCCTAAACATTTAAAGTAAACTGAACGTAAGCCTACTGACTCAAAATACCGACAAGTTCATTAACTTAAACAACAGAATTGAACCGAATGATTTGACTCTGCCGCCTCTGCCCTTGAGGATATTATTAAATTATCAGTTACACTATTACACTAATGAAAATCACAGAAATGGTTTAACCACACCCGCTATTTCGAGGGAAAACGAGTATTACAGGCAATTTCACGTAGCGCGAGCAATCAATAGACATGAGGACCTAGCTATATACAGCACTTTGAGGAAGAATTACAAGGAATTACTCAAGAAGACACAAAATGACTTAATTGAACTCCCACGGCAAAAAAGGTGAAGAAAGCGAACCCTTACTTAGCATTAACACCAAGGAAAACTCAAATGGTTGGGAAAATCGACATGAGTATTTGGAAGCAACACTTCACTACCATATTGCATCAGAAGGGACCCTTAACAGCATTCCAAATGAAACCACCCGAACAGGATGGCATTACTATCCCCTTGTCCACACTAGATGAGGTTCGTATTGCTTTAATGACTCTGAAGGACGGAAAAGCGTCTGGACCAGATGGCAACTTCAATGAGCACATTAAAACAGCAGGTACTGTGCTATTACCAGATTTTACAAACTTAATGAATCTTTGTTTAATATCAGGAGATATTCCTTCCACGTGGAAACTGTCAAAATTGAAGATGCTCTATAAGGTAAAGGAGACCAGTATGACTCCAATTCCTATAGAAAATAATCTTCTCAAAGTGCTCACTGAGCTTTAGTTGCAACATTAGTTGAGATAGTTCAACTAGTCAATATTTGTTAGTTGCATTCTATGTGATGTTTTGTTAAAATACTTAAAGTGATGATTGACCT
Source organism: Meconema thalassinum (assembly GCA_946902985.2). Lineage (NCBI taxonomy): Eukaryota > Metazoa > Arthropoda > Insecta > Orthoptera > Tettigoniidae > Meconema > Meconema thalassinum. The sequence continues at coordinate 185,061,569 of OX336395.1, forward strand.
CCAAATTTGCTTCTTTCGAGTGAATTTGTGATTGTAGTTAAATGGTCAATTCGGGTTGTATTGTACTGGCTACTTATCTGATGGCGTCTTGCGTGTCCTGGTGAGAGCAGTTGTCTTCATCACTATCTACACTCAACTGGGAGCGCTTCCTGTGTGCTAGGGTCTCTTATATACCTGGGTATTTCCCCTCTCGCATACCTAAGTTTCTGTGTTCATTGTACAAATGTGACTGTATGTGGCCAAGTCTAGTCTCCCTAATGTGGTGTATGTTGCTGTATTCAGGATATTCTCCAACTATCAAAGACCTGGTTTCAGTTTTCACCACGCATAACCTAATAGCCATATAAGCACTGCCTGGTCTTATGAGAATGTCCCAGCACCTTTAATACTGCCGTTAATACCGGCCTAGGTTTATTGAAGAAAAATATACATCGTACATCCTGATCCAACAACATGTTTCCCTTATTAAGCTTGGCTACATCGTTATGTTGTTAGCCTAACAAGACACTGAAAATGGCTTCAAACACTATAATGGTGTACACTATATATGACTGAACTACGATTGGGAAGTTAGATACTGGTGAAGTTACCATCCCAGTACCATAGCCTATTTGTTTGGAGTAGGGGAGTGGGGAACCACAGAAAATCACTTCTGGTAACCCACCTCTTCTCAGTTAACCTTACAAGGTTAGATGCATCCCATTCCAGAATTTGATTTCTTAGTATTGAACATAGGAGTTTGGGACAGGAGTCTTCAATACATAGCCTACCCACAGACCAGAGAAAACAGAAGAAGGTAACGTTGATGGAAATCATAACAAATATTTTTTGAAAAAAGGACTTCTCATATGATCAGCAGTATATTTTCTTTCAGTAAATAAATCCTATTGACAAAAAATTATTTCTAATCTTAAAAAAATTAGATAGTACCATTGGTATGTATACAAATATTTCATAAATAATTTTGTTGGCAAGGCATGCAACTTCCTTGTGATACAGACCGCCCACTCTTTTTTCGGTGAGAATAAAATAAAATTCCGAGAATTGGATTTTCAATCCACCAAGGATGATTTCTGCTATTTGGTTACATGTACGAGAGAGTACAAACCATAGAGAAAATCCCATTAGATATAGCTGCCCTTGTCAAGAGGTACCACTTGGTAAGCCCACAGCCTACTTATCAGATATGAAGATAAAGGTGAAATATATCAACAATGAATTTAAATTAAGAAGGAAAACAAATATTTGAAATCATCTGTGCTGTTATAAAACACAACAATCCCCATCATGGGAATAGTACATTATGCAACGAGCCTATAATGGCAATAATTAAGACACGAGTTTTATAATTTCCATACGAGTATCTTAATTACCATTATAGGCGAGTTGCATACGACTGTTTATGTTCGACGATAATTATTATAACTTTTTTATGTTCAAACATAAATATTCATTTCACCAGTTTTATGTACTGCAAGGAGCGCATGGGACGGAGAGAATACCTTGTATTTGACCATGGCCTCCTCGATTACCCCACTATGACACTAGGCCACGTAGTGAAATTTATATTAGAAGGCCTTGGAACTCATCGCAGGTGCGATGCTATCAAATAGCTTATAAAGATAATAGCGGAAACTCGGCCGTAAAAGCATGCGCTCGCCTAGAGACAGCGATCACAGTGCCATCTCTTGGTGCGAGTTGACAGCATTACTCTCCTTGTCACCCACAGCTAGCATTTTTGAGTGCGCACCGACAGAAATTGCATTGTGAAGCTAACATATGTCTCGGCCTGATATTAGGCAGCAAATAATTTAAAGATTAGTGTTAAAAGAGACAAAAGATACTTGGTTCTGTACAATTTATATAGAATTCTAAAAAATACTGCAGATAATTCATGACATGGTATTGGTGTGGGTTACTGAAGTCTGGAATATGCCCATACATACCCGTACCATAAGCATTTACACTTATTGATGTGTTACTTTTCGTAATTGAACACTTCCTATGTTTATATACGATTCAGAAGAATCATTTGTCTTATTCACAAATGCCTTTATGAAGACTGCAAAATATCTGCTAGCCAACAACAGAATACAGTTCTTGCATACTCTCTCCGGTGTGGCACATTCTCTCGTAAGTAAATTAACCATCTTGATTTTGACCCCATGCGTGCTTTCAATCAAAAAGTTACTACCTTGGGATGGGGAAAGCAAACTGTTGACCATTACTGTCCTTATGGCACTGCGAAACTTAGAGGCATCAGGTGTTACATTATTACCTCCTTTCCCTCTTATGATCGAAAATGCATTCTCAATACAGTCTTGAGTCAACCTTCGAGTAAACAGAAAGGCGGAGGTGAATTACAAACGCGCAACAAGGAAGTAGTGATAACCCAACTCACAGCAGGTGTAGTTTATACTGGTAACGCAGTAACAAGCAATGAGCGGGTTAGTTACTTCTCTGGCTAAGTCCCGAGATACGGTGAAGTTACAGTCCCAATATGTTGGCCACTGAGGGTGACAGTGACGGGGCCGCCTATACTAATCCTAGCTAGAGTGTCACGGTGCTAAACTAGCCCGCCTACCAGCCGTGACACCTAATAGACTAGAAGTTCTTGGAGCAAGAAGCAGGTTCCACTACTCTATAGTTTATCCCTGCGCAGCTTGATTAGGCCTATAGATAAAATAGCGTAGTAGCTCGTAAACGTGGAAACGTGGCGATAGCGAGGACCAGACTATGTAGAAAGGCTGGCTAAGCTGGCGGAATATCAGTTGACTTCACTTGGTTATCTATAACTCGAATAGGGTAGCCTTGGTGTCCACAGCAGATTCTATAGCTCACTCCTAAGGAATGGTCTCCCTTGCGGGAAACACCCTGACCGTCTGTGTAAGCAAAGGCTATGACCTATCCAGTTCCAAACGTTGAATACGGCAGCAGGTATAATCTGAAGTGCCGGAGAGTTGTTGTTGTTGTTGTATTTTTAGCGACCTATTCGTCATGAAGTTCTATCAAATAGCTTGGGTCACTTTGTTGTTTATAATTATTACAGCCATATATGGCACAAATACTCCCCGTACCAACCATTACAATTGGATAATTAGATCACCCACAGGTCAATAATTTCTTATAATTATTTGGTTGGATCTCATGGTTGTAAATCAGCTGGTCTTACGTTGCCAACTCGGACTGCTAGGCGGTGCTGGAGCGCGCTGTCTCCTGTTTTGGCGAGGAGTTTCCGCTATTATCTTTATACGCTATTTGATGCTATCCTTACCTAATTGGTCAAGCAACTGTTTCTTGAGCTCTGATTGGTGGGAGAAACTGTCCCATAATGAAAAAAAAGGAAGCTTGTAGTTTAACGTGACCGTTAATCTTGAGATCATGAGCCACGGGACCTCCGTTTTACGTGGAATCCGAACCACAGGACATGGCATTTCACTTCGAAAATCTCACATGCATTGACCGGGAATCCATAATGAAAACTTGTACTATAATGAGCCTCATTATAGTACAGTTTTCTGACATATAATATCTACATTTCTACATTGTCGAACATTAACTATTTTATTGTAACTAGTAGAGATGATTGTGTACAATGTTGAGAGAGTTTCATATAATTCTGGTTCCTATTTCCTCTAAATATTTGGACTGAATTCCAAATATTCAAAGGTTTCCACTGCAAACTAGGTATAGTAATTGTTCCAGGAGCTCTGGATAATAGACCTATGACCTCCTAGTAGTCAATGTTTTATTCCTTCCTTAGATCTTACAGAAAGGATTCTAGTAATGCTTTTTCTCCAGGGTGTACGGTACTTCCTTCACCCGACTGCAACCCAAACGTTGTGATGTGTGCAGAATTGGACCTGCAACTTCTGGATTTCGCTGCCGATGTGCCAAATGAATTAATGCAACCATGACAATTAACTCTTTAGACAATGTTTGGTGTTGTTTCATTTGAGGGGCTTGGACATCATGGACATTTTGCCTTGTGTACTTCGGTGTGTGTACTGTCATATCTGGCTGTAGATGGCAATATCAAGTAGCAGTGCTTCCAAATAAAATGATAACTGTCTCCATCTCTAAGATGGGTATTTAGAGTCACATAGAATCCTTCTAGGGAATGGGGCAGATGACCTTGCTGTTCCACCCCTTAAAGCAACAGCTAATTAACTTACTTCTCAAGAATAACTTTCCTTTTCCTGTAAGTCTTTACTGTTGAGATGTTTCCATATAACTTCTTATCAGACATGATACCTATTGAAACCCTTGGTTACAGGGAAGAATCAGCGAAGGGGTATACAGTTATTGTCTGACATGGTGGCCCAAGTTTCCTCTTGGGCTTTAATTCATGCCTTCTTGGTCTGTTCGGACTATCACTAAAGCTGCAACGTGCAGGGCAGTATAATATTACCCATACTCGAAACATAGCCATAAATTGTTCTGCTAAGGATACTGGAAGTAAGGGTCTCCCTGTAGGATAACTGTCTCCTGAAGCCACCGTCAGGTGACCTGTCTGGCCAATGTATTGGTGACATACCAGTATACGCTCTCACTTGTACAGAAGAGTCCTATAGTTCCTGCCCCTTTATCTATCCATGTCTCATCCTACTATGGAACAGGCCACCAAGTGAGACAATCGACCATTTTACAGTATATGGAATATTACTATAAAAGACAAAAATATGTATGAAACATTTTATTGAAGAAACTGCTGCAATTTCGATATTGCAACAACAAGAAAAAAAGAAGTAACATATTGAGCTTAACTACAGTACTTGTGAACACAACCTAGGAGAGAACACACAACTGCATCAAAGACATTACGACACATCTCCATCAATATTTGTACGAGTAAGATCTTAACTAAAAAAAACTTGTAGCAAATTCACTAACTGTGGAATACCATCCTCTTGACTGGAAATGAGCATAACTTTTTAATGGCACATCAAAAATCACCATCTTTGATAAATTTCTTGCACTCCAGCTCTCTAAAGGCACTTAACACTAAACCCATAACTTACTATTATTACCATATTTATTAGAATACAAGACAAAAAGTTATTTTTTCTCCAAATTTACAATTCAAAAAATTGGGGTCATCTTAAAATTGCAAGTCTAAGGTGTACTACTATACCTAATTGGGATCAAAACTGTCTTAAGTCACATACAGTAGAAGCTCAGCAATCCAACATTTTAGACAATTTAAACAGAATCCCATGATAGAGGAAAAAATCCCAATTGCAATGTAAAGAAAGTTCTTTTTTAATCGCTTATCCTTCCAGCTTGGCTTCAACCACGGACTCTGCGAGTGAACATTCCTCTACCGTTGCACGGGCGGTGTCTGGGAGCACTTTGTCAGCAGATACAATTGGGGATGGCGACAGGCAACCACTAACTTGGGTCTAATTAAGCAAGGGTCAGGGAAGGGAGTTTGGAAGGAAGTCGGCCGTGGACCTGTTGAAAGGAACCATCCCGGCATTTGCTTGGTGGTGAAAATGGGGAAACCACGAAAACCATTTTTAGGATAGCCGAGGAGGGATTCGAACCCACACTCTCCCAATAACAGAGAGGCGTGAGTTAGTGCTCTCGGCTACTGTGGCTGGTAAACAAAGGAGTTTACCACACAAGAATGACAAACATTTCATCAAATTCCAAAGAAAATCGATCCTGTCATCTCAATCTGCTTGCCAGCCTTTCACTCTAGTGTACCATTGGGCTCATCAGTCGAGCCCTGCACGGATAAACAAAACGTTATCCTCATCCGCCCTGCATCCGCATGACTGTTATCCTTATCCGCCCCGCATCCGCACGACTGTAATCCGCATCCGCACCACTTTTTTGCATCCACACGTTTGTTATCCGAATCTACTGGCATTACAATAATATGTTTAATTAGATAAAGCATACTAAAGTGTCATATTTAGACGTTTCAGGAATAAGTCGTTCCCTTAGGCTATGTATTATTATTAGTGATTTAAGCCCACTAAGGAGCGCTTCTGCTTCTGTGATGCTTTCTTTGTTCTCCAATATCTCCTCAGTCCAGCCAATAACTTGTCCTTCCTCTCCTTTGTGAGGGATAGTCAGGTCTTAATCACTATGGGTGGTGGGGACCAAGAGATAACACTATCACAAAATTTGAAATGGTCATGTGTATGTCATGTGCTATGTTTAAAATGAATGTTATACAGCCAGAATTGCAACCCTTTCCTGTTCGGAATGTTAATTATGCTTAATGATATAATTTGAATGAGACTAGGTTAAATCATCATCTTACATTTGTCATAAAAAAAAAAAAAAAAACATAACAGAAAAATATGATATGTAATAAACATCCGGGTCCTAATAATGATATTGTCAGAATTTTTAAGAGCGTTAAAAGTCCCTCAGTATGCCTTCCTTCGGAGGGGAAGTAAAGCCGGCAGTCCCATGTCATGTTAAGGAACCTTCCATTAAATACACCTGTGTGAAGCTAAATTGTATAGGTTAAGAATATAAACAACGCTCTTAGGTTCCTATGTTCGTTGCCAAGAGCCGACTGCGGTGGCGTCTGGTAGCTAAGTTCTGAACTAGTAGTCGTTGATGGTGGCGTTTGGCGGCAAAAGTAGGAACTATTTGAAAAATTCAAAAGTCTGCAGTCCTTACTTGAATTAAAAAACAGATAACACACACTAATAGTCATCACAATTAACACCGGTTATCAGACAGATTCTACACACACCCAAAGTACATGGGGCTACATGACCACGTTGTCGCAGTCCCTAATCTTAAGAACCAACCAAGTTTGGATTTTATTCTTAAAAGTATCCGCAAATTTTCTCCAAACATTATCCGCAGCTTATCCGCTATCCGCACAGTCATGCAAACTATATCCACATGGCGAAAAATGTTGCGGATATCCGCATCCGCACAGGGCTTGACTCATCAGTTGTTCTGGTTCACCTCACAAAACACTGGCAAGTACACACTGAGAAGGCCACTGCAAGCTCCTTATGAACCGTGAGCATTGCCAATGTACTGTGAGAGCTGTGTTCTCTTATTGCAAAAAATGCCTGCCTGGCAGATTGAATCAAAATCCTGCTCTCTGAAGGATCCAGGGAATTTTTGAACTAGTCAGACTTTCGGTGAGGTGTATCAGACCAACAGACGAGCTTAATGATACAGGACGAAGAGTTTGCAAACAGACTGAGATGACAGGGTCAATTCTTTCAATTCTCTTTGAAATTTAATGGAATGTTATGTCATGTATTGATACAATGACGATCATTGATCAAAAGTACTTGCTTGCTCGGCAAGGCCAAAACACACCGCTGAGGCTCTGTACGTAAATTACAATTTGAAGTAACCCTTTATATTTTCAACTTGGGCACATCAACTGCATTGCTAAATCCAAGCATTTGACAAAATTTTAACGTTTGTGAGAAGACAGAAAGCACAAATGCATAGCAGTAAAATCCAAATTTGCTTTAACAATTACCAAAGTACAAGCAAGCAAATTCACTATCATAACGTTTACAGAGCCTTGATAGACGTGTTTATGACGCAATTGGTTCCGCTCATAACATTAGCGTCATAAGTATTAAGTGCCTTTCACTAGAAACAAGCTTCACCATTGTATAACAAACCTACTGTAAGTGGTAATAATTTTTAACACAATGATTTTTAGCATTTCTTTGCAACAAGAACTTTTAAGCCAGCAAGCCAAAGACAGTAATTTTATCAAATTGGAGTCAATGATGAAACAAAACTGGAATTCAGATTATTTATAGAAATCGACTTTTTCAAGTTTAACTGAACACCAAAATATTATATATGGAAATTAAAAAAATAAAATAATGTTTGACTTGAATGCATGTCCAATAGAATAACTAAATTATATATGTTTACACTCTGTTTATTACATTTAACATAGAATAACATAAGATGTTCTTATTTGAAATTGGTATCTTTTAATGTATAGAACAACATTTTCTAGCTGAAAAAAGACCAGTGGCCTGAAACATGTACTAAAGTAATAACATGAAAAAATAAATGTATTGACGAGGCTTGGCAATGTTAAACCAATATTAAATCAAATGTAATTTAATGTTCAAACAGAGTACAGAACTTCCCAGGATCCTTTGGAAAACAGGTTATTTCGATTCTAAATGATTTATGCTAGCATTCAGCAGAAAAGAATCCAAAACCAGTAGCTACATTCTTAATTAAAATATAGTCTTAGCAGAAGTCTAGGAATAAAAAAGAAATTACAAATAAATAATTTTGCATTTTATTCTGTCCTGTCCTGGTACATTGTGAAATGCATTTGTAGCATGAATATTACTGTATTTTATTGGTAATGGTCTAGTAATGTATAATGCACTGTTTATAACAATGTTTCGTCAATGTACGGGATTTTCACATTTGTATGAAAACTCAGAAAGTAACTACAAAAATTAGTATTAATCTTTAATCTTTTGACATAACGAATAGAATAAGAAGTGATATCACTGGCCTAGTACACCTGGTCCGCCGCAGCGCAGCGCTGGCTCCGATCTGTGATGTAAGTTAGCATTGGCGCTTACGAGACTTAAAACCTTGCGACCTGTTTTACATGTTAAAACACCGCAAGATATCCTCATAGGCGCTAATAAGTTTGACATCTCCTCTTACTTTACTGTGCCCAATAATAATTTAGTAAGTCGTCTCTTGTAATAGTCCAGTTTCGACAATAAGCGAAGACAAAGAGCAAGTTCAAAATGCAATTAGTTTTGCCAGCTATCGGTAAATTTTAAAAAAGAACGGAACAATTAACCTCGCTATCAGAAAGGATTTCTTCACATTGTTACACATTTTACATTCCATTAACAGACTTGCAACACAGACAAAAAAAAGCCGTACGAACGCAACTTTCAACTTTACCGTAGATTACTATAAAAATCAATAATAACCATTAATTTCACTCCACAAACACCAAAATCAGTAAACTACCATCATTTCAGAAGAACTTAACATTAAACAGACATAGAAGGCATAGTCATGACCCCTTCATAGAGTAGGCTATTGTCTAAAACTGATCACGCCTCCTTCAGCATTACGGTACATATATGTTTTTTAAATCATTGTCTTTTTATTCTCATCCCTTTCTTCACAGAAGTAGTCTTTAATGGCATCAAGAGCATTTTTATTTACACCATACTGGACAGATACTTAGGCAAATTAGGATTATATGTGGAACAGAATAGTCTTTCAATCGCCAGTTGGTTCTTGGGAGAAGTAATACTTCCTTCCCTTCTATCACAAATTTGTCAAATTTAACAATTAAATCTTCTGAAAAGTGAGCATCACAGATGTAGGACTTTTCAGTAAGTTCCCTATCCTTCCCTGATATGGCCCCTTTGCACTTGTTAAACGTTCCTAATCTTTAGGAGGTTTGAAAAACCGTCTGACCTCTTTACAGTCCCCATAGCTAGATCGGCATCCTGGTACAAAAGAGCAAGGAATCTTCACTAATCACATTAAGCACTAATGAAAATGTAAGGGCTAAACTGCTGTTTACTTACATTAAATAACAATAAAATTAGCACACGAAGATAACGTCAACACACGACAAGAAATTAAATTCCATTTCAGTCAATGCTTCCTACAATAGCATTTCAGGTATTAATACTATGAAGTAACAGTGTAAGCACTTGTATATCAATAAACGTTTGCACAGAACACCACCAAAACACTCCGACCAATTAAATACTTAATAAATCGCACATAAACACACAAACATTAGTGGAAATCAACCATCTCAAATCGACTGTAGCGCTGCGTAGCGGCGAGTGCCAACCCGATTCGTATTCATTACATGCTATTGAGGGACAAGAGATCACACTTTATATTCTATTCGTTATGCTTTTGACATAATTGCATTACCTTGTGGCTGCTAATACTGTAGCTGTAACTTTATAGAGTGCCATATTATTATTTATGTTAGACCCTGGAAAAATGTAAATATTATGTGTCAGAAAACTGCACTATAATGTGTGACCAATTAGGTGAGGATAGCATCGCACCTGCGGTCACTTCCATGGCCCCCTATTTTAAATTTCACTGCGTAGCGAGTATCATAGTGAGGTATTCCAGGAGGCCATGGTCAAATAGAAGGTATTCTCTGCGTCCCATGCGCTCTCTTCAGTACATAAAACTGGTGAAATCTCGACAGATATTCATGAATATTTATGTTCGAACATAAAATAGTTATAATTATCGTCGAACATAAAGAATCGTATGCAACTCGCCTATAATGATTATTAAGACACTCGAATAGAAATTATAAAACTTGCTACGCTCGTTTTATAAACATACGCGTGTCTTAATTATTGCCATTATAGGCTCGTTGCATAACATACTATTTTTTTTCCGGAAAATCTGAACAGACCTTAGCCTCAGTTGGTTTCGATTACCAGGGTTCTACAGTAGTAAAATGCCTCGATACTCACCACAGATGCATTAATGGTCACATATACTGCTGAAAGTGCAAAATGTTGACTTTAATATTTGGGTAACAATGAAGACTTTCTCATCACACAATAAGTTACTTGAATGAAAGTGCTTGATCTACACAGGTGAATTCTAAAAGCAGTTGGTGTTATATTTAAAATGAGAATGGGCTAGTGTTTGAAGAGGCAGGGCTTGCTTTGCTGCACAAAACAATGCTCGTTGGAGCAACAAAACTTTGTATCAACACGTCAGGAAAAAGATAGGAATATACTTGCTCGCACATATCGACAATGCTGAACAGACCAATATTCATTTACAAAATTCCTAGATGCGAAAATTGTCAATCGAATGCATTAGTGGTGAAAAGGCCAAACTACCAGTCGTGCTATGTGCTCTGGCTGACTGCTGGAAGATGTGGCAGCTAATGGGTTTTTGCCTTGGGTGGTTATTGCAATGAATTGCAAGGGATTCTTTTTATTATCATTATTAGTTTGTTTCCCTGAAATTTAAAACTTGTGTTTATTATTGGCTGTATTTACCTAAATTAAGCCCTAGTTTTATGTTTTGTAATTTACAACAATGGACTATATATCCCCATCTGCAATTGTCAATCAAATAAACCATGTTATACAGGAGAGTGAGAAAGAACAATAAGTAACCCACAGTCTATTTACATCGTGTGGCAGTGGAGGATTAGCAATAAACAAAGCACTTTGGACATTTTCTCTTGCCTGACCTTAAGCTTTGTTGCATGCGCCATGCAACGACCAGATGGGTTAACTGCTGGGATAGGACTTTTTCATTTCATCTGTCACTTAAGAAATCTGGTCCGTGGTCAAGCCGAGCATTGACTACGGTAATCTGTGAGTGCTCCTATAATGTGTAGATGCACTTCACTATTCGGTGTAATAGACAGTAGAACTGAATTTATTGAGTTATTACAGGATAAACCCAACATATAGAAAAAATGAAAATCCACAGCCTGCTTCCAGTCTCCGACCAGGTCAGGAATGGAATGAATGAATGAAGCCCCCATCTAGTGGCGAGGATATGAACTGTGCCGGCTGCCGAAGCCTGAGGCAATGATTAAATGAATGACAGATGAAATGAAATGATAGTGAAGAGTGTTGCTGGAATGAAATTTTGACAGAGAAAACCGGAGTACCCGGAGAAAAACCTGTCTGCCTCCGTTGTGTCCAACACTGATCTCGCATGGAGTGACCAGGATTTGAACCACGGACCCAGCGGTGAGAGGCCGGCGTGCTGTCGCCTAAGCCACGGAGCCTTAACATATCTCATAGACATGAGGTGTGGGGGGAAAGAAAAAGAAGCACAATATTTAGTTACCGGTAGTTAATTTACTTTTTTCGTTGAGAAAAATGTGGTCATGGGTTGGCAGCTGCTTCTGCATTTCAATCTCCATGAGAGTATGTCCAACTAAATAATAAAAAAAAATATACAAAGGTTAATATGTAAAGCCAACTGAACTAAACTATTCTTTTGTGTTGGCACATGCTCAAGCAGCTTTCACTCAATAGCTAAATGTGATTTTCATTTGTCATATTATACAGTAGAACTGAATAAAAGTAAACTCATCTGGCCACACTAGCTTGGTGCAGGTCTTCGAATTGACACAACATTGATAGCCAGAATTAAATTGTCAGAGCCAGGAATCAAACCCAGGCCTTCAGGGTGGTAGTCTACAGAGCTAACCTCTAACAATGAGGTGTATTGGTAGTTATTTATTTATCGTATGACATACAGACAAGAAGCATGCAAGATAAATATATACACACATAAACATTGATATATACATATTTACAGCGTCACATGACAAGGCAGGCTCATATCTTTAAATCTAAATTCTGTATCCATTGCAGTGCTGCAGGTTTTGCCAACAGGAAGTCAGACCGATCACCCCGATATGCTCTTCTATGGCATTCGTGAACAATGTGGTGAACTGACTGTGAAGGAGCACCGCAGTCACATTGGGGAGAAGGAATTTTACCCCATTTGAAGAGTGATTCAGCACAGACCCCGTGGTTAGTCCGGATCCTATTGAGGGCAGTCCACGTTCCTCTTGGCAGGTCAAAACCGGGTGCAGCGCTATCTCCATTTAAGTCACTCCAAGCGTCAAGGTTGATGTTGGTGCTCCATTCATTTCTCCATTGGATATTCGGCTTAAAATTGTTGCCTGTGAGATCTCTAGCATATTTGATGGGTGGATGTCTAGATTTCAGTCGGTTCCTATTCAGATCAGGGATGTCGCAGTGAATAGGAAGAGCTGGATTACTCATCATTTTCTTATACTCTCGGATCAGGGCAGCTTTCCTGCATAGGTCAGGAGGCATGATGTTGCTGAGGATAGGAAGCCAATAAGTCGGCGTAGATCTAATAAGGCCACTGATCAGTCTCATGGTGTTATTGAGCTGGGTATTAATTATCTTTACATGGGGGCTGTTCAGCCAAACTGGAGCACAATATTCAGCAATGGAGAAGACAAGACCTAATGCAGAACACCTTAGAATTGTAGCAGAAGCTCCCCAAGTAGTTCCACAAAGCTTCTGCAGGATATTATTCCGGCTTCTAATTTTGGCGGCTATATTTTCAAGATGTTTTTTAAACGATAATGTGCGATCCAGAGTGACACCTAAATATTTAGGGTGTTTATTATTTCTCAGCACAGAACCTTGAAGCGATACATGAACTGCACTATCAGCCATTCTGTTGTTTAAGTGGAAACATGATACTTCAGTTTTTGTTGCACTTGGTTGGAGCCTCCATTTGTGGAAATAACTTTCAAGCCTAGCAACGTCATCATTGAGCACATTCTCCATGACACTGATGTCTTTGTGCCTTATAGCCATAGCTATATCATCAGCATAACAAAACTTTCTGGTAGTAAAATAGAGAATAGCAAGGGTATCTTTTCCATATGGAATGAACTTGTATTCAGGTAAATACAGTATTATTATCTAGCAATCCAAATTCCTCAGACATAAGTGTGTGGTATTTGGTCACATAGAACACACATGTTCTGTAAATTGTATAATTTAACAATCTTCTGTAAATACAATTATTCTATGTCGTGTACAGTTATCTGATAATGGAGGCTTGACATTTCTATGCTGAATGTTGTATTTTGGTTTACAATGTCTCAATGTAATACCGGTAAATATAATGCATTACCTTGTGTTACCTAGAAGAGATGTTTAGGCCAATGAATCTTCATGAATATGATCATTTAGCTATATTAGGTGGTTAGCTTTTGAGAAGGTTAATTATTATGATTATGCTCGAGCAATGCCCAGCCAAAGTACACAGGATTTATTTGATTTTATTACAAATGTATGTGTATATAAAAAGGATCCAGTAGTTTGGTTTTAGTACCACTTTTAGGCTATTGTTACGGCTGTGAGTTTGTTTCATCGCTCGCCTTATGAGTCACAACTGCCCCAGGGCTGGGCTGCTCTGCCTCAGTGTATTGCGTGCGCCTTATGCAACAGGACTACTAGGACAAAGGGATGGTCCAGAATATTCGTGACTGAGCCAGTGAAGGAAACCTCGAGAAGCCGTGAACCCTGGATGGGTCTAGAAGCATTTATTGAGTCACCGGCCTGCTATATAAGAGCGACCTGTCAAGCAATTGTGGTTGTGTTTTACGAGCTAGTGCGAGCGTTTATCCTGAGCGACAGAAGTGTGGTGACTTGCGAAACCCCTAGTGAAGCCGTTTCTCTTGACAGCGAGGAAGTGAGAAGCATACAGGGGACTGCCTGTGTTTTGAGTGAGTGTGATTTCACTGAGCGTCAGAGATATTGTGGTGAAGTGCCGTGCGAGTTACAAAATCCAGTGACATTGTTTCCCAGCTCGTGAACAGCGAAGCAGCGTGTAGAAGGTTATCATAAGTAACTGTAATTTGTGTACAAAAGGAAGAGTTGCATGTAGTTCTGTCAAGGCCACCAGACTCATTAGCGGGAGGATTAACTGTTGACAAGTGAAAAGGGGGCAAGAGCTCTCCATAAGCAAGAGACTTGAGGAAACTGGAGTAAGGTTCCAATTGCTTGTATTTGCTGATGAGTAGTGTTTCTTTCTGGCCGCAATAAAATTAATTATTTCTTTAAAGGAACATCCTGTGTTGTGCTTTCTACCCACCGTAATCCAGTTAACAAAAGTGCCACTAGGGGGTGTCACGTAACACTATTTACAGTTACTGGCAGCTAGCTCTACACTCTACTCCTGCTACTACTGCAGTGTAAAACAATTTACCACTCTAAGCGACACTGGCTTGACTAGTAACGTGTAAAGGTACGATTTGGATCCTTGCCACCAAGGCGCTGCCAGGCAGTTGTGGTGTTTTCGTTCCTCACTGCCTGGGCAGCGCGGCAGAGATCCAGTAGGCTGTTTACATTGAGGAAATTTAATGGCTGTACGATCATATCATGTGTAGTGCCGCTACCAAAATGGGAATTAGAAGATTATTGGAGGAAGAGGAAGACGATGACAACTTAATTCTAGCCCTATTGGTCATCATCATCATCTTGTACAGTTTCCAGCCCCAGGCTGGGTCTGTTTGGAACATAAGCCTCGCCACTTAGTCCTTTCTTCCCACCACCTCTCCGCTGTCACTCTGGTCCAGTCCTCGCCTCTCGTCTTGACACATTCCTCCACTCTATTGGTGCGAAAAAGAAAAAGGAAAGCCACGAAAGATATCTACAAAACCCGAGAGAGCGAGGGGTGCTTCAAAATATTGATCGAAAGACATCTGCAAAGGGACGAAGATCTTTTTAGACAATACTGCAGGCTCAACTATGACCAATTTGAGATGGTTTTGAGGTTGGTTGCCGAGGATTTGATGCCATCTACACCGCGGAAATGCATCAGTGCCCAGCAGAAACTTTTTCTAACTTTGCGGTAAGTGATAATGGTTATGTCATTTTGTCGGTTCAATACATAACTTGCATATTTCTTAAATGAAGAAAGAGATAGTCTAACATTTTTGTGATTTCTATAATTAGTTATGTCAAGAACTTAACAAAATAATTTTATCACTTCAATTAACAAAATTAAGTCAATGCTCAAGGCACCTCATTAGTAAGCGTGTACCAATAGCTGTTGTTATTATTGGAATGATCCTGGATATTTGGAGCCTGAGATTCTTGATCGGGATGGATTTGAAGATGTAAAGGCAGAAGACCTTGGTCTGTGTTGGTGTCTAGGGATGATGCTGTGTTATGAGGGGAGTAGATTTGCAAAAGAATCATTGGTGGCTGAAGTAGACTGAGTGTTCATTTGGGCCTGCCGAAGTTCAAACTTACTTAAAATATTGAAAAGTTCCGTTTTTGCCGGTATTAACAATGAAGGAGAAAGTGTACTTAGCACTGCCTTAACATGCTCCCCAAAACTTTCTATTGGAGGACTGTATTTTGAGGCACCTAATTTTTCAAATTCTTTCACCCGCTGCTCCTCTCTTCTTTTCATGAGCTTGATAAGTTCAGTGTGTTGATCATTGTCAGTGTTTTTCTTCTTTTTGGCACATCTGCGGGGATTTCTTTCGGTAGAAACACTTCCTGTTGGCTGTTCTTCAAGACTCGGCGTATTCATTGTGGGTTGTTGTTCCATGCTCAGTGTGGGGGTGTCTGAAGTACAATGTGTGCTTATTTCTGAATCTACAGATGGTGTAGCAACATTACTGCTTTCACATTGTATTGGTTCGTGTATATTGGACATGCTTATTCGCTCTTTTTGTAGCGCGTTGAGAAATGACAATCGATCGTACAGGTGCCATTTTGGTAATTTGCTCGATGCTGAACCAGTAACCTTCTTTTCTTTATTCTGCACCTAAAATAAGAGTCCCGAAGCGACTTCCAACGTTTTTTGCACTCTTCATCTAAAAGGAAAGAAATTAGTAATTAATGGATTTGATTTGAATGTAATATTATATTATGAATTGTAAAATTGTTAAATTATGCACACTGTACAAACAGTAACTTCTTGTAATTTGTTTTAGGTTTATAGCAACGGGAGAATCCTACAAATCATTGGCTTTTACATATCGCATTTCACCATCCTATGTTGGTGTCATCGTGAAGAAAACATTACCCATAATGAACACAAAATTGATCCAAATTTTCATGCCTAATCCGACAGAGAGAGACTTAAAACGTATAGCAGACGATTTCTGGCACAAGTGGAACTTTCCAAATTGCATAGGTGCAATTGATGGTAAGCATGTTCGTATCAAATGTCCCGATGACAGCCAGTCACAGTTCTTCAATTATAAACAATATTTTTCAATTGTTCTACTGGCTCTAGTCAGTGCAGATTACAAATTTACTGCAGTGGATATTGGCTCTTATTGAAAAGAGGGTGACAGTGGCATTTTCAAGAAATCTGTCATGGGAAAGAATATTGCGGCCGGGCAGTTCAATATCCCTGAACAAAGTGCCTTACCAGGTAGTGATATATTATCCCCATATGTCATTGTAGGTGACGAAGCCTTCGGTCTAGATACATTTATGATGAAATCTTATTCCAGAAAGGACGCCAAACAGTGTTTGTTGAAAGCAGTTTTCAACTATCGCTTGACTCGAGCAAGGAGGGTAACAGAAAACGCATTTGCTCTTCTTTGCCAAGTATTTAGAGTGTTATACACCCCCATTGCCTGCTCGCCTCAAACATGTGATTATCTCATATCAGTCGCATGCTGTTTACACAATTTATTAAGGGACGGATACTTAGAAAAACAAGGTAAACCACATTATATTGCATCTGATATAGTTAACCTCCCATCAGATAATATGGTACCATTTGATCGAATGGGTGGATATGCAAACGCTAATGGCTTCGAAGTGAGGGATAACTTCAAAAACTATTTCTCAGGTCCAGTTGGGCAATTAACTTGGCAACATGCCACAGTAAACAGAACTGGCCAAAACGAAGTTTTCTGATTATGTTCAGTGTGCGAAACCGAAATAGTGCCTATGAGTGTATAGAGAACTTAATGATAGAGTGATAATTACATGCATATAAAGGAATAAATGTTCAGATTTAGTTACCAGGTCTGTTTAATTTGCCTCCAATCTCCTTCCAAATGTTGTCACGCTTTACAGAGTCTTTATAACCAGCCACTTTTGCATCATACAAAACTGGGTATTTGGATACAAACTCTACGAGTTTTTCGTCATCTGCCGCTAAAGACGACATTGTTGATACAAAGGCACGCGGCTGGGAAATGTACGCCACAGTACATCAATTATAATAGAAGGAAGTTAATAGACACAAGATAAAGCATGACAACAACAATCTACTGCAGCACACCTAGTGGTATGGTGGTCAAGTATGATAATATTGGCTCCCAAACATCTTAAAGTTTTTATTTTTATCTAAGCCAAACCGGGTCACTCCAATCCACACTTAATTTAGCCTAAGGACATATTTCCGTTACATAAAATTGGTCTAAAATTAAATGAAATGTCATTTAAATGTTCTTTAGATGCCGTATTATTTGAATAATTTACTTTTTCGGCCTTAAAAAAGGCAAAAGATACAATTAATTTCCAATAATTGGTACGGGCAAATTAGTGACAAGTCGAGACATCTAGCGGACTTCTAAGAAATGCCATTTTGGATAGCAGTTTTATGCTCCATTTCTGGGTTCTGTATAATTTCGTTGCCAACGGTGCGGCGCCGCAGAGCTGCCAGACCGGTCCCGGCGTGGCCACGCTGCTTTGGCAGTGGCGGCGGAGATCTAAATGTATCCCGTCTAAATACACGTGTAGCGATAGTGAGCTTCCGCCGCCTTTGCAGCGGCAGTGCGCCGCCTCGGCGGCGAGGATCCAAATCGTACCTTAAGGGAACATGCGACAGTCGCACGTCAATGTTCTCGGCCAGGGATGTGTTCAGCACGATCCCCGCACTGTTGAGCTCTCGAGGTAAAGTGCACAGCTATTCACCGGGATTTGTATTCCTGCATGAAGGTGGTAAATGATTTAATTTTCACTATTTAGGGTTATCATCTAGCACTTACAATCTAGACTTAAAAATTTAGAAAATTTGTAAAATGAACTTTAGTACATTACTTTGGCATTTGCAATCAATCTGCAATTAGTTATTGGTCCATAAAATGGAAATATGCAACATCGCCTTTCCTTGTACACTCCTTGATTATATGCCAGCAAATTCCTGAGAAAGAAAAAAATACTGAAAATATAAATCAACATTCTTCACAATTCCCCTTCGTCGCTCCCATGGACCCTCAGGGTTCTTTGGACAATATATTGGGAAACGCTTAAATAGAATATCTTCTAAACGAGAAGCCCAGTCGGCGCTCTTTCATCCCCATAATCCTGCCGCTCAGTCCCGTGTAACCAGAATTATGAGGGTTTGTTGTCGGCTTCGTTTCTCTCAACAACAGATGTCCCTCATGGTTTAAAAGTACTGTGTCTATTGTCAATAGCATACTTGTCACTTGTTGAGTCTACCATTTTCGGCCTAGTATTCATTTTTATGACGAAACATCATAACATCACGTATCGTAGCATAAACTAAGCATATTAGTACTAGTGTTTTTCCTTCTATTTATGCATGAAGGTCACCATAAAACATGAGAGGTGTATTGAGAACATTGTTGAAACTATTTGCCTTGGAGAGTAAGAACTTATGAGCAGACTTCCTTTTAGAGCCCATTATCCTAAAAACACTTGTAAGGGGCTAAGAATCAATCACACGCTGAAATCTTTGATGAGTGGTGGTTAAGAGTTGACCGTCGACACTATCCAAACACACTTTATTGTGCAAAAAAAACCTGTTCATTTGTAAACGACTTGAAAATATGTATACAAACCTATCCAATTCCATTTTGGTAAAGTGTACAAAGATTCACATATTACATGCTTCCTTGTTCTTACCTCCATATATGACTTTGTCCTACTTTTACACTGTCAAACAGATTTGGTATTCCCCTATCAGGATTTGCTCACAATAAAAGAGAAGTATAATTTCACATTATGGATATACAGCAATTATACACCAATAGGGACAGATAACCATTATATTCTGCCCCTTGAAACAACATTTACCACCAATCTTATACACTGACCACATACACGGTAATAGTGAGGAGTTTATAGGACACAGTAGCAGCCATTGTTTTCTTCCAACTGAGTCTCTTAGGAAGGATTTCTTGGGATAACTACTTCAAGAGGTACAATATTTTCTCACATAACGGTTGCACATTTTATTAATATTTTTTTAAAATTGAATTTTAGGCAAGCTTTTGAGATATAGATGTAACAGAAGGATATTAACACTAGAAAGCCAAACTTTTCACACAACTTAATCTGAGGCAAGTATATTGGACAGTTAAGAAGTCAGCTTTCTCTACACTTCATATCTGTTTCATCCATATTTTTGGTTGGTTCCTTAGTTTAGGGGCTGCGACAATGCGGTCATGTAACCCCGTGTACTTTGGGTGTGTGTAGAATTTGTCTGATAACCGGTGTTAATTGTGATGGCGATATTCATGTGTGTTATCTGTGATTCAGGTAGAAGGATTGCAGACAGTCAATTTTTCAAGTAGTTCCTACTTTTGCTACCATCCACCACACCTAGCTGTGGACTTGGCTACTAGATGCCATCGCAGGCAGCAAATGTTGGAACTAATATAGTATTATCAAACTAACCTACAAATTTTGGCTTCCACAAGTATAGTTAGTGGAAGGTTCTTTTTCAAACCATAAATCTATGACATGGGACCGCCGGTTTTACTTCCCCTCCGAAGGAAGGCATACTGAGGGATTTTTAACGCTCTTAAAACATCCGACGACTTCGGCTGGGTTTGAACCCGCAATCTTGGGCATAGAAGCTCAACATGCTAACAACTACGCCACCGAAGCCACCATACATAGTTTTAGGTAGATTTCATGAGAAAGCTGCCTATTGCAATGGATACCATGTTGAGACTTCCGGAAAATTTCAATAAATCTTTGCAGTTCACATCCCCCAGACCACAAAACCACCGTCAGTTCAAAAGTTTATATATAATATATTTCACAAACCCGTATAAATAAAACTAACTAACCTGACATAAAGAGATTGCAAATCAAAATATAAACACCAATTGTATGCACTACAACATTTATGTAGTTAGATAACATTGTACCTATATAAATTCAAACCTCAACGTAGTAATCAGGATCTGTTGATGACGGCTTGAAGGTCGAAACGCGTGATCCTAAAAATTTCCCCATTGTAATAGTGATCATAACTAGAGTCCCGGATTCTTGGTTTTAACGACATCCGCGAAATATCTCAGCAAGCATATATATGATATCACAAAAATATATTTACCCCAAACATACAATTTTTGATGATATTATAGTCGCAAAATATAGCGAAATAAAGGTCTTTTGTGAAATGTGTTATTTTCACCCTAAAATGCTAAATACCAACGAAATGATGCAAATAAGATATTTTAAATAAATATTTATTTCAAAATTAATGTAAATAGTTCCACTATCAGTCGTTTGATAGAAAATAATAAATCTTAAATATAAATGTTTCTCAAGATGCGGGATAATGAAGTCCCTTCTCGAGATTGATTGGTCCAAGTCCCGAAATCGTGGAAACAATGCTCTGCTTATACTTTGTGGACAACATAAGTTTCACGAGTTTGTGAGGAAAGAAGTATTGTAACAATGGAGAATATTTTTTGAAATAAATGTTAGGTTAGATATTAAATACACATTCATTTGAGTTTTAGTTATTTTGAAAATAACAGTATTAATAATAATAACAATTAGATTAAATTGTTTCTTATTCCTCCAAACATTTCTATAGTGTTCATTATTTAACCAACTCCGTGTTCCATCTACATAGTTAATAAGTACACTCACATCTCCCATTTTTTTATTTCACCGCATTCAACATTTTATTTCACCATTTTGAAGCATTTTATATTACCATAAATAAAGAGTCTCGAATCATAACTAATACATGTAAATTATTTCCAGGACTGTTATTTACAGTACTTATTGTTCATATACATTGTACCTCACCAGTGATTTGGTAAATTTGTTTTGCCCAACAGAAGAGCTACAACTGACAGTTTGTATAAACAATACTGAATTAATGACTTCAAAACTTTACATTATTTCTTAATCTCATGTAAATTTCTTTCAGGATTAGGGAAACACCCATTACAATTGGGTATAATTGGGTTGACGACGGAAAAAAAAAAAAAAAAAATTGACTGCATCATTCCCCTGTACCACCATACTTCATTCAGATGCTTCTATTTTCCTCTTTTTCCTGTACCAAAAGTCAATGTTTCACATCCATAGAATGCCATGCTCCAGACAAAAGATTTCAAGATTGTCTTTAGGGCTTTATAACTTTTGGATTTCATAAACAATACGGGGTGGCAGCCATTATGTGAGTAAATACAGCTTTTATAGTACTAAAATCTGAACACATTAGGAGATTAACAGAGGTTCAAAAAAATGTTCACCTCAAGAATTCTAGTTCTAACAAAGTTTAAGAATACAATAGCTTCATAAGGGGAAAGCAGAAACATTGACAAGAAATGTTAACTCAATGTAAAAAACATTGAACATTTTATTGAAGAAATGGCTGCAATTTCGATTTTGCAACGCAAAAGAGGAAAATGAGTTGAGCTTAATGTTACAGTACTCGTGAACATATCCTAGCAGAGAACACACAGCTGCATCAAAGACATCACAATGAAAATCTCCATCAATATTTGTACGAATAAAATCTTAACTTTAAAATCACTTGTAGCAAATACACTATATAGTAATATCATCCATTTGACTGGTTGAGAAAGGCGTGAATAACATATAAATTGGAGATGGTATAACGGGAAGCTGCTAGATTTGTACGTGCCAAATTCTCTCCAACTGACAATGTCTATGATATGTTAAAGCCATTAGGATGGGAATCTCTCTAAACAAGAAGACAAAAAAAGAAGACTTTAGGAGATGTGTAAAGCATACACAGAAAAAACCTGGAATGGATTAGGAAACAGAATGCATGAGCCAGATTATAAGGGTAGGAAAAATCACACTCATAAAATTAGGCCTGATTTCAAAAATGAAATATAGCTAAGTATTATTTCATCAGTAGAGGTTTTGAATGATGGAATGATTCACCTTAAGACATTTTACAACGTTTCCATACCCAGTTAAATGTTTTCTAGAGGAAAAATAAATATTATAAAGTATAGTCAGAAAAACTCAACCTAAGGTGGACAGAGCATATCGAGTTACGAAAATGTTGAGTTTCACGGACTTTTCGTACAATTATATAACAAATAATCTCCGATTACTGTATATAAGTTAAAATAGTGTACTAAAAACTTTTAAAATATTATAAAGGCTATAGTAAATATGAAACCTATTCTAAAATAATATATCTAAAAAATAATAAAACACCTTACTTAAACATAAAAGAACAAATTTCAAGGATAAAACATTGCTCAAAATTGTATTATTGTGTGTCAAATATAATAAGAAATTGGGAAATGCCTACAAAAGCAAAGATACAAGTCATATTATTTATCAATTTTGACCTACGGATCAGAATGTTAGACATGGACAAAGATAGATCCAAGTAGATTACAAGCTACCGAGATGCGTTTTCTATGAGGGATCCTGGGTAAAACAAGAAGAGACAGGATACAAAATGAGACAATACAACACATGCTTCAGGGTTGACCGACGGAAAAAAACATTAAATTTTGACTGCATCATTCCCCTTAACACCATATTTCAAATGCTTCTATTTTCCTCTTTTTCCTGAACCAAAAGTCCAAGTTTCACATCCATAGAATGCCACGCTCCAGACAAAGGATTTCAAAATTGTCTGTAGGGCTTAAAAGGAACTATGGAAAAAAATAGGCTGAAATGGTTAGGCCACGTAAAAAGAATGGGAAAGGAGAGATTACCAAGAAGAGCTCTGGAATGGACAGAAGCTGGAAGAAGACCAATTGGAAGACCACGAACAAGATGGAGATACCTAGTGAAGGATGATGTGACCCGAAGATGATACAGTGGGAGATAATGCTGAAACGATAGATTGTAGGAGAAAAGAGAAGATTGAAGGAGGCTATGTGAACGACTGGCGTAAGCAGAAATGTTTTAGGAAGAAGAGAAGACTTGCACATTTAACGTCTAGTCCTTTTGGAGATAAATCGGGTGATGGATTGCCTTTCGGATTCATTCTTTCTTCTTGAGGCTTCATCACGCATAATCTACAAAAAGTTTAACTAAAAAAATAAAACGAACAGGTACTGTGCACCATATATTTACAATTCATTTTTTGGTGGATCGGCTGTTCCATTCAGTTTATTCTGACTGGGAACAAGGAATGCAACAAGTAGTGGTGAATAATAGATACCAGCTGGCTCAGCCTCAAAAGATGTCATGGGGATCGAAACAATTTCCCCGTACAAGTCACTTGAAAGCAGAAGCATTGTTATGGACAGTTTGTTCCAAAAATTACTGCCCTTAATAATACTGTTCGACGAGTGTAAGTACAGACTAATTACATGAATTTAGTATGGAAAACGTGTAGAGTTTTCGAAGATCTCTACTGTATTCAGCTAACACAAGAGACCTTTCGGAGAGCATATCGAGAGAAATTATCTGTAAATACCATGTTGCCTCCATGTTTTGCGTGAATGTATATTATAAGGGCCCAGTTGTCTAGTATCGAGTGAACACTATTAATCGAATGAAGATCAAATTGAGAGGTGTGGCTATGGAGCTAGAAATGTTAGCGAAACTACCCCTGTGTTTTCAAAAGTTTTCCTCTTGCATTGCATGTATTTATTTGAATGTTCATTAAAATTATATTAATATACAAGGTCTGTTAGAAAAGTATCCGACCTTATTTTATTTTTCGAATACCTGATGGATTTGAATGAAGTGCGCTTGCACGAGTCAACCTTGAACTTTCGTGTGCATGCTTGAATTTTTCTCCCACCTATCGATAGCATCTGTTGCTAGCAAGCAGCATTTGAGTGAGGTCAGCTTTTCATTGCGACGACTAGGATTTGGTTTCCGGGTCGTACCCGTACACTCAGGAATCGTCACCAGTTATTAAGGTGTTCACTGTTTGTTGAGTTCAGCATGTCCTGTAAGACTTCAACACAAAGTTGCTTTAACTCCGCTGCCAGCAGCTTTGGCACAAATTTCTAAACCATATTCAAGCCTAATGTCACCGTAAGCAAATCCCTGAGATCAGCCAAGGATTCAGTTGGTCTTAACTGTGCTGGAGTATATAAGTTTCCATGTTCCTGTGGTTACGTACAGTACACAGTATAAAAGGGGTGTTCAAATGAAAAGGTATGAAACAATACTGTGGGTACAATTTATTCGTTATTCAAAAGTAATCACCACAGGCCTGTGAACAGGTGTCCCATTGCTTCACTAGCCACAGGATTCCCTGTTCCCAGAAGTCTTGTGGTTGTGACAGGAACCAATACTGTACGGTGTCCTTTAATTCGTCGTCCGATTGGATACGTTTTCCCTTGAGACGAATCATTAACAGTGACTTGTATTGTGCGACACTCCATAGCCTACGCAAGTCCATCAAGAATAAACGGCCTGGACTGCTCACGAAGGGAGTGATTCCGCTCCATGATAACGCACGCCCACACGTCTCTAACGTCACACAAGGTGTATTGGCCACGTTCAACTTGAGCATCTGCCCTACGGGCCGGACTTGCCACCCTGCGACTTCCATCTGTTTGGTATGTTAAAAAAATCTCGAGGGAAAAAGTTTCCAATCGGACGACGAACTAAAGGATTGGCTCCTGTCAAAACCACAAGACTTCTGGGAACAGGGAACCTGCGGCTAGTGAAGCAATGGGACACCTGTGCACAGACCTGTGGTGATTACTTTTGAATAACGAATAAATTCTACCCACAGTACAGTTTCGTACCTTTTCATTTGAACACCCCTCGTATATTGGTCAACCATGTAGGAGAATCACAACAAGGGTCAAGGAACATCGCAGGTATTTACGTCTTTGCCGACCAGGGAAGTCTGCTGTGGCTGAACATGCCATAATGTTATTGGGTTTACGTCCCTTTTAACTACTGTGGCTTTTAGAGATGCCGGGGTGCCAGAAGTTCGCCCCGATGGGGATTTTTAATGTGCCAGTAAATTTACTGACACGGCTTCCTCGCATTTGCGCACCCTGAAATGCCAGCTGACTGCGTCAGGATATGAACCTGCAATCTTGGGCCCAGCAAGTGAGAACGTTACCACTGAACCACGTAGCCAGTCAACATGCCATACAGATTGACCATCGAATTATTTTTGATGGATCTTCTGTCATCTGTATGGAGAAACATTTCACAACTTGTAACATTCAGGAGGCAATAGAAATTAATAAACAACCAAAGAACTGTAATAGAGGTGATGATCATCCCTTAAGAAGATCATGGCTGCCCTCTATAGTTTCATTACCAACTTCCTCTTGGTCTCAGGAGGTCATGGAGTAACTATTTGTTACGACATGGCTTTCTGTCTTATACCTTTTATCTATGGAGGCTACATGCCACTGTTTACTCATTTCCTTCTTTCATTAAAAACCTTGTCATGGCTTATGAGATTTTACAACCCTACAGAAAGGATGTGTTACAAACCCGTTTAGCACTTCCATACACAATCCCATACAGGGTTTTGCATACCCAACCTAAGATTCTGCATAATTCCTTTCCATTGCTATTTCAAATGTTCAAGAATCATCCGAATATCATTTCTCGTGCATTTCGAGATATTCAGGATTTGTATTCCAATTATACTATTTTTTATATGGATGGTTCAAAGATGGTTCGACCGGATCGCGTGGGGTCGGCCTTTTACTCTCCTGACTTACAGGTCATTCGCACTTATTGCCTTCCCCCTCATCTTACAATCTTTACAGCTGAACTCTTTGCTATACGCCAGGCTTGTCACTATATTCATGCCCATCGTTTACCTCAAGTGCTAATATGCACGGATTCTTTGAGTGTTATTAATGCCTTACCTCATTTTCTGCACTCAAATAATTGGTATCTTTACCAAATAGTGCAGTATTTCCATACATTCACACTCACAGGACAAGATGTGGTCATAATGTGGATTCCTGGGCATTCTCATATAGCGGGAAAGGAAACAGTAGATCTCTGGACAAAGAACGCGGCATGCGGTCAGGGAATTGTTTATAATATCGGGATACCGTATCCGGATATAGTACCGATAATTCATCAGCGAGTCGTCAGTGCTTGGCAAAATGAATGGTCCGAGACAGCAAAATGTAAAGCAAAAAATTTTTTCTTAATAAAACTTTTCGTAATTACAGCGCCTTGGTTCCGGGTCGGAAAATATTTGCGGCGTCTTATTATTACCATCATTCGAATGCGATTCCAGCACGCCCTTAGACCAGTAGCTTTGGAGCGCATGCATCTCAGGGACAATGATAGGTGTGTATGTGGTAGAGCACAAGGTACATTGCATCACATATTGTTTCAGTGTGAAACCTTCAAT
Organism: Meconema thalassinum; assembly: GCA_946902985.2. Classification (NCBI taxonomy): domain Eukaryota; kingdom Metazoa; phylum Arthropoda; class Insecta; order Orthoptera; family Tettigoniidae; genus Meconema; species Meconema thalassinum. The sequence goes on from OX336395.1 coordinate 185,088,590, forward strand.
CCACAGCGGGAAATTTTGTTGGAGAAATTGAGGCGACTTGATTATCCCTTGTCTTTAAATATCGCGTCACTTGTACATAGTCCTACAGTTCCATTGGTGGATGCCATTATGTCATATTTGGATCATCTTCCATTTCAATTGTAAAATCATAGGTGGGCTCCCGGGGGGGGGGGCTTTACAGTTATTTTTCTGGTGCTCCTGGGTGTGGTTTTTAGGCTTTTGGTCACTCATATATATAGCTCCCTTTTCTTTTATTCCTCATCTTTGGCGTGTGTGATAAATGTATAAATTTCGACATAAGTGCTCAAGATCAGCTCCGATAGTGAAGAGGATATGTGGACAACAGTTCCACTGTGACAAACGAAGTCTAAGAGATTAGTGGTTTTAAACAAACGGACCCATTTTCTGCGGCATTTTACTGCGATGGCTACTGTAGTCTATTCCCAGCCGCATGTTATTGGGAGAAGAGGCTTCTGTGTCCAGCAACGCAAACAACAACAACATTACAAACCTTGGTAAGGGGACAAGCAGTTGTCTCGAAGCATCGGATTTATAATTTCCACTTGACCTAATAGCCCGAAAGGTATATAATGGAGTATTATGTATCATTAGTTTCATTATTGACTTAAAGGTGGATTAACTTATATTTATTTTACATGTTCTTCTTCCTCCTCGCCTTTTCCTGTTACACGGGGTCGGCTTTCTTAATCCTGAGGTGCCACTCATTTCTTTGGAAAGCATTATCAGCAGATAGGCCCAATACTCTCATGTCCCTCTGGACATTCGTCATCCATGTTGTTTGAGGTCTGCCGCTCCCTCTCTTTTGCGTAGTCATGGAAAGGCACTTCTTCACTACATGATTCTCCGGTCTTCGCATAACATGTCCATACCACCTTAGCCTGGTTTCTAAAAGTTTCTCTGTTATAGGCGCTACTTTGAAACTGCCCCGCACATGTTCATTACGGATTTTATCTTTGAGAGTAACTCCACCTGCCCAACGTAACATACGCATTTCAGTGGTATGTAGCTTTTGCTCATGTGCCTTTGTAGTAGCCATGTTTCACTACCATAGAGTAGGATTGGTCTTACGGCAGTTTTATAAACTTTCCCCTTCGTTCTTATGGGTATTTTCGGATCACATAAAACTCCTGTTAGTTCGCGCCATTTGTTCCACCCAGACGTGGCCCTATGGATTAATTCGGCGGTTATCGTGCCATCTTCAGCAATGACAGAACCTAGATATTTGAATTTTGTTACCCTTGGTAAGGTTACACCATCTAGTTTAAGTTCAATATTTGTCATACTGGGTTTATTGTTGTGGAAGTCGCATACCATATATTCAGTCTTAGTTCTACTAATGCGCAGTCCATTAGACTCTCGAGCTCTCCTCCATTGCCCTAAACTCTCCTGTAGGTCATAAATACTGTCATAGGAAAAAAATAAGAAGTCAATACAGACATATTACATGGGGTATGATCCATTTCATATGAATACATGCTATGTTATTATATTGTACACAAGGCTGAAGCCAATGCGCAAACAAATGTCTATGTAACATAAATATTGAGAAAAATGGCAATAAAGGAGATTGTTGTCCGTGGGACAGGGTTACGCGGCAACCCGTAACCTAGACTTTTGTTCTGTAAACCAACATACTACAGTGCGCATGCTCACTCGCATATAATGGGGGCATACTGAATAGAATAGCCTTATTTGAAGTTTAATGTTTTTGTTTGAACCTACTTATGCTTTAGTCTGTGAAAATAATGTTTCTTGAATGTAAAACTTTAATGAACTCGATTCTTTGCTGTGGTAAAGGTATTTTTATTAAGTTTCAAAATACAATTATGTTGCTTTTTCTTTTGGTATTTAAACACAATAATTTGCATAAATAATAAGCTTAGTAAAACACAGCCTCTCGACTAGAATGTGTTCATTATATGCATTCACTCCTTGCCGCGCACGAGCAGGAAGCGATGTAACCTAGACTTTTATTCTGTGATTTTTCAAGTCCATTTTGCTCCACAATTTCTGGGATACTGAAGCCATCTGTTCAGATATGCTTGAACCACTAGCAAATAAGTTTTCAGAAAACATCGGGTAGATGATTGTTCTGTGAATATATCAAATTACACAAAATGTAACATGGACGTTTGTTTGCGCATATGCTTCAATTGTAATCTTGAAACATGTACCTTTAAAAGAGTGAAATATATGTAAAATAGGAGATAAGTATTGACTAGGCGGAACATTGAAAACTCAATCCTATTTGATTCTGGGGATGGCTCACACGCTGATTCGCTCGTTCACTCTTAGCTACCTTGCGAATTTTTACAACTGACACTGGATACTACAATATACTGCTAAAGGTAAATCAATTTTATATCAAAACAACGGTATTTTTCAGCATAAAATGTTCTACGAAATATTGATATATCTTCAGCGGTTTAGCCAGTGTAACCTGAAAAGGAGCATTGCTGATGCGTTTTCTCTTCTACTTGCTTCACATGGAATAGTTTTTCTTGGCTTCCTATGGTGATGTATGAATGTTTCTACATATATGAACCGTTCTCAAAAATTCGTTATAGAATGGTCAGAAACGCATCAAAATCCGTCCTGTAGTTCTCAAGTTTCCAAGAGAAATGCCAGATTGGATGGCCTGCGGAGCTTTCAAATATAAGATTTTCCTATGGATTTTGTGGGCATCAACTGGTGTTGCTCCAATCGATGAGAAAATACAGGAATGGAGACTTCGTTGGTATGGCCATGTCGAACGAGCACTGCATGGTTCAGTCATCACCTCAGCCTATCATCTCGCTGTTGAAGGCCAGAGACACCGTGGGAGATCTAAAGCTAAGATGGCTAGACACTATAAACTCGGATCGAAGATCAAGAAGCCTAAAACCACAGGAAGCGCTTCATCAAAAGAAATGGTGTGCATCGAACTTTTAAGTTTCTAGGGTGTCTGCAAATGCCTCATTAAATCAAGTCTTCTTCATGGGGTCGTTTGGGGCAACTGAGGACTAGTTTTCGATTCTTGACTCGAGTCCTTTGCTTCTTTGTGGCTATACAGAACAGAACAGGAACAGGATGTTGACAAAAGAATTGGGGCTGCCCATGCAGCATTTGGCCGCTTAATGCACAGTCTTCATCTCAACGCTACTGTATGGCTGTGAAACTTGGACACTATCGCCCTGATATCAGGAAACTTGAGCCCTTCCACCAACAAAAGATGAGATACATCTTGAACATAAAGTGGAAGGACTACGTTACCAACACTGCAGTTCTCGAGAAAGCGCATCTCAATAGTGAGGCAACCATCATAGCTTATCAACTGAGATGGTTAGGCCACGTTCACCGTATGAGTGATACCAGGCTTCCACGACAATTCCTTTATGGTGAACTTTGCTCCGGCACCAGACCTCATGGGGTCCCTCTGAAGCGTTTTAAAAACCAGCTAAAACACATCATGAAGACAACTGGTATACCTATCCACTGTGGTGGAACACTACATCGAACGCTGTCAACTTATTTGAAGAAGAACGTCGCAGATATGGAGAGGCCAAACGACAAGCAAGGAAGCTTCGTCGATTACATCCCTGCCCTTTCCCGACCATTGAGTGCAATTTATGTGGGAGCATGTTTCATGCCAGGATTGGCCTGTTCAGTCATAAGAAACACATCCACAAGCTAGTTTGAAAAGCTCTATGCAGGAAAAAGTATGTGTACTCGGAATCGAATTACAGCCGCCGACGACGACAGTCAATTATTCCTATCTGAGAGTGACCTGTTGTTATGGCAACATGGGTATGTTGCTAGCATCATTATATTCTGGTCTTTTGCTCTGTGACAATTAATTAGATCGATGGAAACTAAGTATGCAAATAATGTAGTCTGAAATAACATGTCATATTGTCACTTCTTATTATGCTAATTTACATAATTACAGGCTTACAAGTGAAGCACACTAAGTCGGAGAACAAATTTATGAGGAAATGTTATGTTAATTCATTTAAGGGTCTTGGGACATATTGGTCATGATAGCTGCTGTCAGCACCGCGATTCGAACCTGCTGCTGCCCCCGCGGCTGTGGTGCACGCTTCAACGCGCATGGCTTTGCTGCAAGGTACGAGGAAATGAGCTGTATGTATGGATACTCAAGGCTCATCTTCTCAAGAAAGTTTTCTCTGACCAGTGTGTTTCACTTGTAAGCTGTCAATATGACGTACTGTATCTCCAATAATAGGATACATCTCCAATACTGATTGATCCAATTATAGTTCAATAGCAGGTTAAAAATGGAAAGGGCAGATATCTACGTCATATACTATTCTTGATTAGGGGTAGATTGTGGTAACTCAAGTTGCAAAATTTGTTTTAGTGACAGAAGCAGCAAAAGAGTACGGCAATACCGATTTTAAACAGCCATTGGAGGCAATATGCCCTAGGGTAGTGACATCCAGCCTTTGCACTTTGGGCATGCTAGCTGGGGTACGTGTCCCGACTGCAGGCGTTGCGACAACTCTTCACCACGTCTGACTGAGTCGAGTTAGGATCGATAATGCACCAAACAAACTGTTCGTCCAATGCGTTGGTTGTCCGACATATCAGCGTTGTTTTTTGCGCATTCTGCGTACCGGTACTTGAAGATTATGTGCTTTGTATTAAAACATTCAGAAATACTGACGAGGTATCATGGAACTCATTTAAGGTATTGCAATTAGAGCCGGGCAAAAAGCTCTTGAGTTCCGATCGGTCTGGTAGGACGAGAATGAAGAACAGAAACGCTAGTTCCGGAACTGGTATTACCGATAATGTGGGCTCGATAACGATAATTCTCGACATTATCGCTCGTTCTCGCTTGGGCAATATGGCGCTGCCTGAAGGCATTGAGGCGTGTTGTGTAAGGATTCAATGGAAATTGTTCATTCCGTTGACTGGAGTCTGCGAATTGGAAGAATCCACTCAACTTCAACGATATCACATTAACAGACTACCTAAGGTATATTGAGCATATCATTCTAATAACATATCGAAAGAGATTTTGATCGTCAGTCGGTATTATTTGGTCATTAAATTTCAGCAAAAGAAAATTCTATATGACGTGTACATATTAAGATGTTTTCGTGTAATGCCACATTCAAGCACTATGTAACTTTCTCGTAATCGAACTTGAAAATTCATGCACTCGCTATATTACTAAAGCCCTTGTGATGCAACTGTGTACAGTCGTATAATTTTTGTAGTAAGATACTGGTAAAGCGGTCGACATAAAAAAATAAAACGTAACGGAAAAAAATTACTTCCCCTACCAAGTATCGAGCCCCAGTCCTTTTATTCATGAGTCCAACGCGTAACTAATTCAGCCACTGGGACTCTTATACACAGAGGGGAAAATGTCACAAACATACACAGTGAAAACTTTTGTGTTGGATACTTGACTCTCTTAATGCTTCTACCAGTTTGAATAATATTCTCTAGTCGTCGGGCATACGAAAAATAATGTTCACCTTCAAGAAAAACATTGATTTCATCTTTCGTCATAATGGCTTTGTCATATGCCTAACACACCACCATTTCAATCGCGTCCCTACGCACGTGCTCACGCGTTGCATCACGGGTGATAGTGAGAGCAACGATATTACCTTGTGATCGAACGAGACTGTTGAGTATCGGACCAAGTGACATTCCCGTGGTAATAAGTTGTTCTCAGTGCAACTCCCGTCGCACTATTCTCACTGAAACTGTCATATCTTTGGCATTTATGGACAAATCAGTGAGGTGTTTACACTGACATGATTAATACACTGCATGCCACAAACTGGTATTGCTTTCAAGCACGAAATCAGAGTTTTTAGTAGATGAAATTAGTTCGAACATTTTAAGGGAAATATTTTGCAAGTGTATTTTCACCATCGCAGCTAATTTTAGCACTATAGTTGCCTCGAATAACAACCACTTACAAGGTGGAGAAGAAGAAGGTTGAAAGTATTCTTTAAAGCAAATTCCTAGTCAGTAGGGCTAATAATTCATGAGCCATACACGTTAGACTTTCTTTCAGCTCTTCTCCGATACGTCAATTATTTGAGTTTTATTTTACTTTAGGGGTTACAACATCGTTATCATTTTTGTGTTCTTGTGTGTCAACTTTGTCTAATAACCTGAGTTATTATGGTATCTGTAGTAGTGTGTGTATATTTGTAACTGAGGGTAGGGGTGGTAAGGAGGTGGCAGTGGCCTTGAATTACGTACCATGCCACAGAAGGCGGGTAGATATTTGATGTTGAATACGGTGCATGAATATCCCGTCAAGTAGGCTACAAATGTTTATATTAATTTTAAATTAATGCCTGCACGTTTGATGCAAAACGCCATCCTATTAAATATTAAACATTCATGCAGATACGTGAACCAAAACAGACATTCATTTATTTGTCAAACAAGAAAACAAAAACATTTAAAGATAGAGCTTAATTAATCTAAATGGTTGGTTCTTAAGTTTAGGGGCTGCGACATCGCGGTCATGTAGCCCCGTGTACTTTGGGTGTGTGTAGAATCTGTCTGATAACCGGTGTTAATATTGATGACTGTATTAGTGTGTGTTATCTGTTTTTGATGTGTAACGTCTTTCCGCTCGGTTGCTGGATAGTTTTGTGGGAGTGATTTTGAAAATTGAGGACGGAAGTGGATCGGAACGATCGAGCTGGCAGTGGTGGATCAAACGGAAGTATGCACTGCCCGCTCGATCGATCAAACGGAAGTGTACTAGCTGGCAGTGGTGGACAACGGAAGTATGCACTGCCCGCTCGATCGATCAAATGGAAGTGTACCAGCTGGCAGTGGTGGACCACGGAAGTATGCACTGCCCGCTCGATCGAATGGAAGTGTGCCCTAGCTGGCAGTGGTGGATTGAATGGAAGTATAAGACGCACAGCCAACTCGATCGAGCTGGCACCTGTAAGAGAAACAATCAGCGAGCGGTGTCGAAAATTGATACCATGATGCACTCTCGGCCATGTGGAAAGTATATGACATACTGAACGGAAAACGCGCATGCAAACTCTGGTGTCAAGCGATTTAAACAAATGACATGGTACATGTTCGAAGTCTTCGTATCGGTATTTAAATGGTAAAATGCCTTAATATCAAACATTGTAAGTAGTCGGCATTGCATTGGCATAAGGCATTTTAAACTCAGTGTCACTCAGGAACATTATCGAAACAAGCAAAATATAAATGAAACTTAATTCCGTAATGCAGTATTATTGGAACGTGGAAATAAGTCACCATCTTGTGCACAATATTTGCGTAGTCGAAATAGCCGTAGGGTTATTGCGTATGACTGATTTTTGCTACCAGATTATCATTTTAAACAATATTTATCATATCAATATGACTCATTTTAACAGAATCCATATGAAATTACGTTTTGGTCTGTGAATCAAGAGGACCTGTTTATAAGGAATTTAAGGTTATGAGCGGTGTCGTGTCTATTATCTAGTTGATCCATATCGTATTCTTTATTTAGGCTAGTGCTGGTGGAAGCTACAAATCATCTAATAAAATGAGTTCCGTATTATAAACTACAATATCTGTAAAACACTCCCTTTTACAATAGATTAATATTTGTACCAATAATACTATAAAATACCGGTGTATCAACAATTTCACGTGAGGTTTCTTCTATGTCAGATGTTACACATCATATACGACTACTGTAAGGCTCGTAATTTTTTAATTTAAGTACTGCAACTTACAATTTTTCAAAGAGTTCCTACTTTTGCCGCCAAGCGCCACCATCAACGACTACTAGGCCAAGTTCAGAACTTAGCTACTAGACGCCACCACAGTCGGCTCTTGGCAACGAACTTAGAAACCTAAGAGCGTTGTTTAAATTCTTAACCTATCCAATTTAGCTTCACATAGGTGCAATTAGTGGAAGGTTCTTTAACATGCCATAAATCTATGACATGGGACCGCCGGCTTTACTTCCCCTCCGAAGGAAGGCATACTGAGGGATTTTTAACGCTCTTAAAAAATCCGACGGCTTCGGCCGGGTTTGAACCCGCGATCTTGGGCATAGAAGCTCAGCTTGCTACCGACTACGCCACCGAAGCCGCAATTAATCTAAATGATAGACCATATACTGCGTGAACATGATCACTTCCAATATGCATTAATAATTTTCATAATAGTGGTTTACATTCCGGAGCTATTACAAAAGGCTTCGACTTCACACGTGCAGCAGCTTAAGTGACACGTGCAGCAGCTTGAGTGAGTCTGTTTTTACCTTTAAATAAATAATGTCGATAACACCGAGAAAAAAGGAGTTCCGGTATTATCGAGACTTTTAAGGTTCCCACTCAGTACCGGTATTATCGAGACCCAAGATTCTCATTCAGCGGAGATACCTGGCCTTGAGTGCGCTTGGTGGGGGACGATACTGGCCATGCGGCAACTTACGATCCCGATCGGAAATAGAGCAAATTTGCCCGGCTCTAATTGCAATTTCCTTCACAGTATTTATTCCCCATGTTTTCATTTTTTTTCAATTTGTTTTCATATTTACAGTACACTGATCACAGTTGGACGTTCAACCACAACCACAACACAGCGAAGGCAGGACGGGAGGGAGTGAGGTAAGTGAGCGAGACAGAAAACGTTTAGTCTTCCCGCACCATCGCTGGAAGGCCATCTGCACTATAAGCACGCCAGAGCGCTCGGCGTGCTGTATGGACACCACTGCCCTAGAATGACCACACATCCCTTTTTTGACAGGATTATCCCTTCCTTCAGTGATCGAATCCTCTTGTTCCAACAAATAATAAATGGGGCACAGAATGTCCCACTTTTGGAACCATCTTATGTACGTAGTTTATTTTATATGAATTTACATATAGAACCAAATATAAGGTATGGCAGCATCACAGTGACAGTTTTGACTCCTCCTACATTAACGCAAACTTATTAGTGGCTCGCAAAATTCCAGACATGTACTTTTTGCTGAAAACTTCAAACCACAATAAAATCATCAAGAGCTCTTGTAGGGTATTTCATACCAAATGATGAGATCTGTGCTACATTCCAACAGTTTTAAAACATTGAACGGGAAACAGCCTAGTTGCAATCTATATATCATTTCACTCACCCTGGAGAAAAATTAACTACAAGTCAAAGTGTTTGGTTTTTGTGTTGGAAACTACACCACCAACTTTGGAGCGGTTGCAAGAAACAATACTGACATTTTCATAAAATACCAGAAATAAATATGAAAGATTTTAGAATAGGTATTTCAGCAATATTGTGTAAGCCTCCGTGGCTTAGGCGGCAGCACGCCGGCCTCTCACCGCTGGGTCCGTGGTTCAAATCCCGGTCACTCCATGTGAGATCTGTGCTGGACAAAATGGAGGCAGACAGGTTTTTCTCCGGGTACTCCGGTTTTTCCTGTCAAAATTTCATTCCAGCAACACTCTCCACTATCATTTCATTTCATCTGACATTCATTTAATCATTGCCCCAGAGGAGTGCGTCAGGCCTCGTCAGCCGGCACAGTTCATATCCTCGCCGCTAGATTGGGGCTTCATTCATTCCATTCCTGACCCGGTCGGAGACTGGAAGCAGGCTGTGGATTTTCATTTTCATATTTCATTAATATTGTACAGGATATTATACTAAAAATTGTGAAAATTTCACCTAATTATCCAGTTTTTCCATTTTAAAACTCAGGTCACCATAGTATGCCCGAACTCACTCCCTGTTGAACTTGGAATATTCGAGCAAGTACGAGCGAGCAAATGGAGCACCACACAACATCTGGAAATTACATATATGAGGAGTTTAATTTGGTTTTATTGCTGTTATTTATTTACATTTTATAGCCTTCATTGGATATCTTTAGTCAATTCCATTCAAAGGATTTTTGATTTTTCTATCAACACAGTACTTTTTTATTCTGTGGGATCGCAGTCTTCTTTCTTCATCTGAAATCACCTTTCCTACTGTTCGTTACCGACAGCAGAGGCTACGCTCGCTAAAGCTCCTTGAAATGGATTTCTGTGGTTTCCCCATTTTCAACACCAGGCAAATGCTGGGACGGTACCTCCTGAAAGGCCACGGCCGCTTCCCTCCACAGCCTTGCCCAATTTTATTCATCTTCATCAATTCCATCTCTCATAAGTCACAAAAAATGTTTGTGGATCCTAGTTTGTAGTGTGCTTTGTTTATCTTGGAGTTGCATAATTTTGTCTGTTTAATTTTTTAAATCCTCATTAGTAATTTGTAATTCTCTCGTATGTTCCTTAGTTTCCATAATTTTTCCATTATTCTCCTACAAATTCTGAACGTGAACATTGGAACTTTGATAGAGCGTTACAACGAAATCTAACCTAGAAATTTAGCTTCACACAAGTTTATAAGTGGAAGGATCTTTTACATGCCATAAATCTATGACATGGGACCACCGGCTTTACGTCCCCTCCAAAGGAAGGCATACTGAAGGATTTTTAACGCTCTTAAAAAATCCAACGACTTCTGCCAGGTTTGAATCCGCGATCTTGGGCACAGCAGTTCAGCATGATACCAACTATGCCACCGAAGCCACTTATGTTTTTGCTTCTTTTATACCATTTATTATGTAACAATTTATGCATTTCACAATCTGATAATTCTTTGTTGTGGTAATATTCCAGTTGTTATGATCTACCATTTTGGTTTGAATCTTTTATCAATGATCAGCATGATGCTCATACCCCTTATAAATTTTTTTTTATAAAACCACCTTTTATAAGAGATTTCCCCATTACACTGTCATATCTTTTCTAAAAGATCTATTATCAAAGATCTTTGACACATTTCTTTGGTAGTGTAATACCAGCCTAAGTTATAGTCTGTGAGTATCTGCTCAATAGTAGGTACTTTTATTACTTTGTTTAACCTTCTTAGTGCCAAGCCATTTCCTGAAATACTTGCCAAGAATGCCAAGCCATTTTCAATGGTCATACAGACTATTCGAAAAAAACATAACATAAATACCACATTTCCAACGATAGAATCATTATTTTTGCTTTGCATTATAACCAATGCCTCATTCTTTCATACATTATGTTTATAACAGCAAATACGGCATCTAAACCTTTTTAATTGAGGTTATTCTGATAATTGTTCAATTTGTTTTGTGTAAAAAATCAGTTTTGAGTCTAAATTAAGGACACCTATTAGCCATATTCGAAGAATCACTACGTTTCCAGCTGTAGAAAGTTCTTAGATACATCTGTAGGCAGAAAACTTCAACAAGAAGAAAACAACTGCACAGCAATTTTGGCGGGAATGCGCGTGATTGGGGGAGCGCAAAGGAAGGGCATGAGTACAAACTAAAAACCTATCGCGTTAACGGACTTAGAAAAAAATAAATAAACACCTCACAGGCAAGCTTGAAACCTGACCTTTCCAACAGTATGAAATAATCACGAACATATGCCTACAGAAATCTACAAATATAAAATAAACAGGGCGCTGATTGAATCGGCTTTGGCACTTTTGGCGCGAGCAGCGACAGCCGATCTGATCGGCGCGTGTCACTGAGAGGGTTAAGCCACCAATACAACAGTTGCATTGCCAAAGCTATCAGCAAATAGATCCCATGCGTGAATGTGGTTTAATTTCTTAGCATAAATACAAATTTGTCCCATACACCAACTAAATTGTGATTTCTTACTGTTGTGGATGTGCCTTAGAGCAAAATCAGGCCGAGGACCTCATTACAAGTAAGTAAAAATAAATAAATATCAATAAATATTTCATTGCTATCAAATGCAGAATACAGAATCAGAGTCAGACTAGACAACTGCCCACCCACCCATGGGCTTTGTACTTTGTACTTCAGAAAAAGTCAGCTATTACAATGTTACCAACTCAATCTGATAGGAGTGCTGTCATCATCTGCTCATACATGAGCAGAGTGAGTGGTATTACTATATAGTATATTTGTTTGCAGTAACGAAACCAACAAGCATTAGCTAATAATATCATATCAACTCTTTTTTTCTTTCTTATTTTTTTGACAACATTTAGTGATCACATCAATTCAAACATATATAAGTATCTACTTCATCCCTCGGTCTTTTCTTCTGCCTTTCGATAAGCTACCATTTGTTATTAAGAACAGCCATCGTCATCTGGATGTGGCTGGCTGAGAGAAACGTTTACGTCCACCTCCTCGGCCTCCACGTCCCCTCCTCCAGCTGCGTGGTCCATACTCGCCATCGCGAGCCATGGGGGGAAGAGGAGGCTGATCTAGCTTTGGCAAACGAGGAGGGGCTGTGGGGAGACTAGGACCTGGTGGATCTTCTTCCTGAAACAAATAAGCATTACCACACTAAGAGGAGACCATCATCATCATCATCATATAGGGATCCTTCCAGTGGGCCGAGTAGGATTTGAGTGAACTACAGTGCAGTCCCGATAATTCGCGTGTGGATAATTCGTTTTGCGGGTCTCCAAGAGTTAGTTATTGATGTTTTAAGGGTCAGAACTACGAGGTCATCTGCCCCTCTTAACACAGATTAAAGAATACAAATTTGAAATTGAATTTAAAATTTTGAGGTGGACACCTAAATTTGAAAAGACCTAAAATTAATAACACAAAAAATTAAATAAAAATAATAATTATAAAAATAAACAAAAATACGCAAAAACAAGAACATAATCATTCAAAAACGAACAAGTCGTTGAGTCAATATTCACTGGAAAATTTAGATTGCTGGCCCTAACCCACTCTCACTTATAAAGCGGATAACGCAATCAGCAGCCACCGCGTCATTGGCTAATATAAGTTTGAGTGTCATCTGCAAACCAAGATTTCTTCGTAAGTCAGCAAGATCCACACACTCAGCTAAAATGTGGGCCACTGTGAAAACGGCTCCACAGGTACAAAGTCTTCCCTTCTAATTAGGTACGAGTGGGTGGATCTTGTATGACCTATCCTTAGCCTACACAAAATAACGGACTCTCTCCGTGACCGGAAAGAGCTCTGCCACACGTGAGTAGTTCCCTTGATCGCTCTCAGCTTACTGGGCAGTGGGTCAGCTAGCCACCGACTCTCCCAAAATGCCAGAACTTGTAGGTGTGACTGAGAGCGAATATCTCTAGCGGGTACCTCCATTGGTCGAGGTGGTAGTGATACCGCCTCTTTTGCAGCTTGATCCGCTGACTCATTTCTCACAATTCCCATGAGGCTTGGAAGCCAAAGAAAGGCGATTCCAGTGACAACGCGGCAGAACCCGGCTAGTAGGTCATGGATTCGCTGCACTAGGGGATGTTGAGGGAAACTTGTAGCAATTGGTCTCCAAGAGTATTTTTAAAATTGAAATTCTCACAGCAACTGATCATCATGCTAAGTAAAGCAATCTCTCCATCGTTTAAAAGAATTTTGATGCGACGCAATGCGTAAAGGCAAAATCATTGAAATTGGAGAAAACTGAACTGAGTTTCTCTGCGATGTAACAGTAGGCCTACGAGCCTGTTGCCACGAGTGGTATAGAAAAGATTTCCTTCATCTTCGAAGGCCAACCAATACAAGAGAAATGCAGTTTCACTTGGAACCTAACCTCCCTTCCTAGGCGGTCCGGGTTCGATTCCCGGTCAATGCATGTGAGATTTTCGAAGTGAAATGCCATGTCCTGTGGTTCGGATTCCACGTAAAAAGGAGGTCCCGTGGCTCATAATCACAAGATTCACGGTCACGTAAAACTACAATCTTCCTTTTTTTAACCTCCCTTCCCCAACTGCCACACTCCATTTACGTCCATTTACAACAGGATTTTTTTTTAGATATTGATGAGTGGATTCGATGTGAAAGTCGATGATGCTCCATCCGCTCCAAATGTCCAAAGAAAGACATTCTCCTTTTTCTCATCACACTCACCAAATCTTCTATATGTTCAAATAATTCATTGTTATGTCTTCTTCTGTAAGTACCATTATCATTAACAAGTCCTAATATTTTCCTTAGAATTTTCCGATCCTTAAGTTCTAATTTTCTCAATGGACCTTTGTTTGTCATCTGTAAGCATTCTGCGGCATACAGTGCTGACGGCCTAATTACTGTGTTATAATGACAAAGTTTGACATTCCGGGACAAGCTTTTACTTTTGTAAATGTTTTTGCAGGTTTGAAAGGCACCTTCCAATTTGTTACATCTGCTCTCAATGGCAGCTATTTCTGAATTATTAGGGGTAATCCATTCCCCTAGGTATTTACATTTTCGGACTTTTTTGATTTTTTGCAGACCAATCGTGATGAATTTTGAGGCATCTTTGACATTTGTGATAAAATTAGTTTTATGGAAGGCCACTTTAAGTCCAGTTTTAGCAGCTATGGTTTGTAGTTTATTAAGTTGGTCAGTGGCCTCTTCCATTGTATTAGCGAACAAAGCAATGTCATCTGCAAAACCGAGACAGTTTATATTCAGGTCTTCTTTTTTATAACCAATTCGAATACCATAATTATTTGGTAAGATTTTTAACCATTCTCTTATAATTTTTTCCAGACACAGTTGAACAGCATCGGTGATCCCAGATCACCTTGTCTACAGCCAGTCTTGATTGCAAAGGCTTCGGACAATTCACCACGAAATTTGACCTTAGAAATGGTGTTTTCTAAGCTTGCTTTGAACAAATTAATTGATTTATTGTCTAGGCCAAACTCACGTAAGGTGTTAATTATTGTGTCTCTATGAATGCAATCATAAGCCTTTTGAAAGTCCACAAAAATCACAACATAAGGTTTTGATCGTACCGTACAGTAGGAAATTATGGTCTTAATGTTATGAATTTGTTCAGGACAGGATCTTGATTTCCTGAAACCAGCTTGATATTCCCCTATCTGACGGTCTAATATCGGTTCTGCTCTGTTCAGAAGAGCCCTTGCAAATATTTTGTACGTTACCGATACCAGTGAAATACCTCTATAATTATTTGGGTCGGATTTATCCCCTTTTTTATGTATAGGATGAATGATGGCAGAAGTCCAATCCTCCGGCAACTTTTCATTATGCCATATTTCTTCAATAGTTTTCTGGAGACAAATGACGGAGTCATTATCTGCATATTTCCATAATTCAGCCACAATACTATCCTCCCCAGAGGACTTATTATATTTTAGCGCCTTGATGATTTGTGTTATTTCTTCGACAAGAGGGTGGTGAGCTGTCGTGGTATGCAACGCTAGGATAGAAAGCAAGTTGTTCAGTAGGTATGTCCGTGTTCAAAAGGGTTTCAAAATATCCTCCAAAGGCTTTAGCACAGTCTTTATTATTGAGATTAAGTTTACCATCAGATCTTCGGATGTGAAGAGTAGGGGCGACGTATTTGGACAGTTGGTGCTTAAAAGTTTGATAGAAATCCCTTGTTTTGTGTCTTTGAAAATCATCTTCAATTTGAATAATTTGTGATTTGTGGAAATTTCTTTTTGCCAATTTTAAAATTTTACAAGTTTCTTTCCTGATGCAGAGGAAGTTCTCAAGGTTCACATCGTCTTTCTTGTTATTCCACTTGATCCAAGCTTTTCTTCTTTCCTCTATTGCGTGATCACATTGATCGTTCCACCAAGGGTGCTTGCGCGTTCTATCAAGAGGAATGGATTCCGAAGCCGCAGTAACAATGGCGTTCCTTAAAGTAGACCATGTTCCATCTTTTGGTTTGTTGTGGAGTGTTTCCGCAAAAGTGTTATTTGACTTCAGACCACCGATGTTGTACTTCTGCGTTTTCATTCCCTTTTCAACATTCACTCTATTGTTCCTAAACGGAATACCTTTCATTTTAATAAGGGACAGATAATGGTCTGAATCTATATTCGCATTACGCAGGACCTTCACATTTTGGATTTCACGATCTGATTTTTTTGATATTGCAACATGATCCAGTTGAAATTCACCCATAAGTGAATTTGGATGTCTCCATTTCTTTGCTTTCCGAGGAAGATGTTTAAACGCAGTAGATATCAGAACTAGGTTGTTATTTAAAGACGGTTATGATTTATGACATGAAAGCAAAGAAAAAATAGCACGGAATTTGACTGTTGGTGAGGAAAATGGAGATCCAGTTGATATCGAGTGTGGGAGTGATGCAACGGGAATCCCGGAAGTTTCCCACAGTCAAGCTAGTGTCTCTAGTCACACTTATCTTTTATATAGAAAAATGAGAAGAATTTTCGTTCTCATATAAGGTTTTCTTTGGAACTGTGCAATCGAAAATTAGAATAAACAATCTAAAAAACAAAAAGTGATGACTGTATTTTTGGTTACTTTTTAATGTAGGCATAATCAACATAGGCCTACCTCTAGCCTAGCATGTTTTATAAGACACTACAATCAAGTGTTAATATTATTATTTTGCGTGTTCAAACCTGTTTCAATATTTTAACCAATAGTTTTGTTTCTATGAGGCGTAATAAAAACAACTGCGGATAATCCGCGGTTTTCGATAATTTGCGGAAATTCGTTCATTAATTACTGCGAATCAACGAGAGTGCACTGTATGCCTCCTGTCATTATAGGTTTCTCCTTTAATATCACGGAACGTCAGTCCTCTTGTTAGGAGATCTTCTCTAACCCGGTCTATCCACCTTCTTCTGGGACGTCCGATGTGTCTCTTCCCCGGTACCTTCCAATCCAAGTACTATCTGGCGATATTGCTATTTACCTGGTACATACCTTGCATCCCATTTCCCATATATGCTATGGAAGTGAAAAACTGGAGTGGGGGCATTATTTGAGACAAGGTTAATAACTAACTCCTCCCATCATAATTTTGATGACATCACTGGTCTGCCATGTAGAGGTGGTAAATTTGGTACTGACGATGCTGGCTTCACGAACGAAACATGTCATACACTTAGTTTTCTTCTTTTTCAACATTTCATAACAATATATACTGTATATATCTTAATCACATATAATTTATCTGAAGTTATTTTTTCACATATTCCAGTAATTGGAATTAATGTTGACTGACTGAAAGTTACAATATTATTCATCAGTATTTGGCCATGAAGAGACCTTCGATGTAAGGCGGATACTACTGAAGGGTACATGGTGCACCCAGCTGGCGTGATGGGGTACACCATCTAGGCTTTCTGGCCAGATGGTCCATCCACAAGTACATGGTGTCAAGTGGTGACCTGTTTCTAAAATTCCTGTATATTTCTCGTATGAAAATCTACCAAATTCCCGTATTTTAGAACTCTCTGAGACTAGAGTTCGCATACCGAATGGCTGTAAAACTGAATTTTAAAGTGCGAAATAAGTTTTTCTAGCGTAAGTGTAACTGCATGAATGGAGATAGTTCCGCAGAGGTGCTGGTGAGATTCAAGCTAAGTACGTACCCTGAGCAATGCGTATGCGCGAGAAAGTCAATCTCTCTCGCAGATGGGATGTGAAGCTACAAACACAAATAAATACCGTTTACCTGTGGAGAGCCGAGAGAAACGACTGTTTTACTGAGGAGGACAGAAAGTAGAAAGGAGGAATGCACGTAATAATGTTTATGGGAAACAGCAACTGAATTGTATGGTAACTAATGGAGACCGGAACAAGGTAATACAATTTTCTAGGTACACTACTAAAAATAGCCAAAATACCCTTTGTCATCATCACATCAATTCCTGTTTTCCAGCCTAAGCCGGGTCGGCGCAAATATGACACCCCTCCACTTTACTCT
Organism: Meconema thalassinum; assembly: GCA_946902985.2. Taxonomy (NCBI): domain Eukaryota; kingdom Metazoa; phylum Arthropoda; class Insecta; order Orthoptera; family Tettigoniidae; genus Meconema; species Meconema thalassinum. Next base: position 185,106,304 of record OX336395.1, read on the forward strand.
GTCTGTCCACCAACCTTCCTCAACCACTGAACTCTACTCCAGGTTTTCTTCTCTCACACTGTCCTTCAGCAAATCCCAAAACCGTACTCGAGATCTTCCCCATCCTCTCTTTCCAGTCACCTGTCTCTCCATCACTTGTTTCGGTATTCTTCCATCATTCATCCTTTTCACATTTCCATACCAAAATACCCTTTGTAATATTGAATAATAATTTTGGGGATCATGTAGCAATAGATTCTTACCCACCTACTATCCCTTTTTAGATCACGAATTGTATAGTAAAATTGGAGGTGTGGCTGCCAATTCACGCACGAATTATGGGACAAATACAGAATTGCCAACCCTGCGCATTAGGAACTGACTGCCTTTCTGTCACTAGCCTTGCCCCGCTTTGCCTCTACACGACCCATGGTCGCCACATAACAAGGCCCTGTGCGCGCCCTGCTCGTTGCTAGACAATGACAGACAGGACTCATTCACAAGGAGGAAAAGTTGTTTTTACTAACGTGCACAGCAGTTCATCTTACAGTGTACAGGTGAGTTGATATTATCTACTAAGTAGTATTTATTTATTTCTGCCTTCATTCTGGACAATATTTCCTATCATAGAAGTCGTTTAACATTATGTGATGCATTTTAGGTGCCATCTGTGGCGCAGGCACGGCCGGCTGTCGGCCAGGCAAAGCAGTCGCATTTGACGCGACTGGCGTAAAATACGGGTGGCGGCGTGGTCTGCAGGCGAAATAGAAAGCCGAGCAGCAGGACTATACCGAGCGTTCAGAGGCTAAGAAGTAGGGCAATATGAGAGAGACTCTTCAAGATTTCCCGGATCAAATGCGGAACTCCCGTATATATCCTGGATATCTCGACACCCTGAAGTATGCATGCATGTATGTTGATTTCAAAGGGTCAAACCAAAAATAGAAATTGACCTTTCTGCAATGGTAAGAAAGAAGGAAAAGGGTTTGTTAACATTGGAAATGTAGATGTGGAAGTAGTAGAGCACTTCAAATATTGAGGAAGTGAATTGATTGAAAATACAAGATTGGATTTGGAGATCAACAAGAGAATACAATGTGGGAGTGTTTTCTATCATCAGGTTGGAAGTTTAATTTGGGATAAAGACATACCACTGAAGGCTAAAGATGTGATGTACAAGACCTATTAGTAGGGACCTGAAAAAATCGCATTTGCGATAAATGCGAATTTTTCAATTTCGTACAGAATCCAAGTCTACGTTAATTTTCATGTGAAAACCAACCATTTTTACGCGTAAATCAAAGTGCAACAAAATGCGAATTGTGACCCGAAATGCGAAAATACCAAATAAGTGTGATTTTATAGTAAAATTACTTTAAATCTGCTAATTTATTTGCGAATTTGTTTAGTAGGTGGCCTAATTGCTCACTTGCGATACCATCTCGGACTCGCAGTGTGCTACGCATATTGGTCGATATAACAATCGATTTCTGTATCGATACGAACTTTCGATTATCTATAACTTATTCAGACAGTTGACGAACGAAACTCGTTTGTGTACATGGTGCATCGTGGCGACTGGTGGTTTGTCGAACACGTGGACTTCGCTAAACGGAAAATTTTGCGGCTTGCCGCTTGAATAGTAACCTTATTCTTTTTGTAACCTTCAAGCACTTCAAGGTTCAAAGTATTTTTCTAGAAAAGGGACGTACTGCTGTAACTGCTCATGAAAGAGCACAGCAGTAGGCTAATTGTGGCTTTTATTGTTCCAACTCTGCAACAGTATTTTGCAAATATTGTAACTGCCGTGTTGGGTGGAAGAAGGACAATATTCAGAAACATATTACATCGGTAAAACATGTTGCGAAGCGCCGAGAATGCGCAACAGTTTCTGAACCCAAACAAACCTCTGTTATTGAAAGACTAGAGGGTGCCAAACGACGGAAGCTTTCATTTGAACATTAAATTGTATCTCAAGTGTAATTAGGGTATTAATGTGTATTTAAACAAAATAAAGTGTCGCCAATAAAGTTATATAGTCGATAAGAATCCAGAAAAAAATAGATGCTAATTTTCCAAAAATAGATGCTAAATAGGGAAAAAATGAATGCTAATTTAAAGGAAAATAGATGCTAAATTTTCAGGTCCCTACCTATTAGTATTACTTACCAATAATGATGTATGGACTAGAAACTTGCTGATGATGAGGAGAGATAAAAGTAGAATACAGGCAGCCGAAATGAAATTCCTGAGGAATATGATCTAGAAGACTAGGAGAGACAGAGTGAGAAATGAAGACATTCGAAGGGAAGTGAATGTACAGAAGTTGAATGATAAGCTGGAGGAGAACAGATTGAGATGGTATGGACATGTGAAAAGGATGAATGATGGAAGAATGCCAAAACAAGTGACGGAGAGAAGGATGGCTGGAAAGAGAGAATGAGGAAGACCTCGAGTACGGTGGATGGATTCGGTGAAGGACAGTGTGAGAGAACAGAACCTGGAGTGGAGTTCAGTGGTTGAGGAAGAAGGTTGGTGGACAGACAGAGTAAAGTGGAGGAGTGTCATATTTGCTCTGGCCCGGCCCAAGCTGGAGAACGGAAATTGATGATGATAACTTTTGACACATCTGAGATAGAGTGTAGTGATTTACATTCCAATAATGCAGAATATAATGTAATATCTCATGATCTACCAATGTTACTACATTGTAAGAAAACTGTAGTTTCCAAACATGCATCGGTCCAATACCTCTCCAGATGGCTCGCTTCCAAAGAGACTACAATGTAATTGGGAGCTTAGAGTGACGCAGACAGTTTGGGGATGTGTAGTATTGATACCATTCGGCCAGATCTAACATGACAAGAGAACATGTCGTTGCTAGGTGCGACATGACATAGGATCTATGCCAGATCTTTTGGTTGTCAAGGCTCCCCTGCCACATTAGTGTGAGTTAAATGTGTGTACCTATGTGCTCAGCTTTTCTCACACCTTGTCTGTGATAGGTGTGATTCTATATCTCCCGAGGATATCACTAGGTCACCAGCCAGATCCAACACGACAAGTGAACATGTCATTGCTAGGTGTGACATAACATAGGATCTATGCCAGATCTTTTGGTTGTCACAGCTCCCCTGCCACATTCTTCTTCTACTTAGCCTTTTTCCATTGGGATGGGGTCCGCTTTTCGGATCATGGAGTGCCACTTCACTCGGTCAGCTGCATCTTCTGGTTGCAGATTTGCAGCTTTCATATCGGTGTTGATAGTGTTTTTCCATCGTTGTTTGGGCCTTTCTATTGGTCTTCTCCCATCAACCTTCAGTCGGTAAGCAGTATCTACCACAGTGTTACATCTTGCTCTCAACACATGGCCATACCATCGAAGTCTTTGTTCAGCCATCTTATCAGGAATTGGGACCACGCCACATTGTCGCCTAATATTATTGTTATACAAGTGGTCTTGCAGTGAAATGCCCATAGTTCATCACAGCATCCGCATTTCCATTGCGTGGAGAGAATGTTGAGCACTTTTAGTGACAGCCCAACATTTAGTGCCATACACTGCAACTGGTCGTATGACTATACGATAGATCTTATCAGGTAAGTTGGTATTTGCTTATCATACAGAACCCCTGTGACATCTCTTCAACGTATCATTACTGATGCATCCATTACTTTGCAGCTGGGTTCCTAGATACCGGAAGGTGTCCACCTTGGCCAGGAATGTACCACTAATTTGAATAGATCCTGATGATGCCACATTAGTGCGAGGTAAATATGTGTGGGTAGTGTTTATAGCCTAAAAACTTAGTGTAACTTTCCTATAGACCTCGTAGTTGCACCCCTTAAAACAACAATAACTAATTAACTTTCCTATAATCTTTTCTTCCTTCCTCAAATGTTTGTCCTGTTTGTCTCTGTTGCCACCTGATTGGGGTGCAGACTATGAGCTTCTGGTCTCTATAAAAGGGTGTCGACCCACTGCCGCTTCTTCCCATAAATTCCCTGCTCAAACCTCTTCCTGTGACAGATGTGCTGTCAGCTTCTAGTACATGTAGTTACCTATGTGCTCAGATTTTCTCGCACCTTGTCTGTGTTTGGTGTGATTCGTCCACATCTCCCGTGGATATTACCATACAGAGCAACTCGACAGATGACGATCCAATGTATTTTTTCTTAATAACTGCTCTGGAATTTTTCTGTCACACAGCACATCAATCCTCATGGACAACCATTAGATCCATACATTACTAATTTGAACGGCTGTTTCTGTTTTGTTTTTATGGAGGAGAAGGAGAATATAAATCCTTGGGAATTTATTCTTCCTTCCTTCTTTTTCCTTCCTAGTTTTACAATGTCAAAAACAGTTGGTTCATTTGAGGGGCTTGGACATCATGGTTATTTAGCGCCGTTTACTTCGGCGAGTGTGGAACTTTTTTGATAACCAGTGTCATTGTAATGGCTGTATTAAGAGTGTGTATTTATAATTAAGGTGAAGATTAGGAAGGAAGTGGCCATGACTGTAAGCTAGGAACCATCCCGGCATTCGCCTGGAGTAGAAGTGGGAAACCATGGAAAACCACTTCCAGGATGGCTGAGGTGGGATTCTAACCCACTTCTCCTTAGTTCAGCCTCACGAGGCTGAGTGCACCCCGTTCCAGCCCTCAGAACAGAATTAAATTTCTTGGCAGAGTCGAGAATCAAACCCAAACCAACAGCCAAGAATGTTAGCTGCTACACCCAGACATGGACTAATGCCAAAAAGAGCCTGAAGCTCAACTTACCCTCCGAGGATCCGTGACGAGGACGAGTTTCGACTCCTCTGCTTCAAGGTCAATGATACCACCCCTTTGTTTTTGATAGCTGAACAATGAGGCCATTTGTTCTTGTAAGCTCCGCAGTTCATCACTTAGTTCGAAGTGTCGAGCGTTTTCCACGTCCAGCGGCTGAGGGGCACTCTTGAGTTCCTCGAGATCACACGCAATCACCTCTCGGCAAACCGGACACAATATCTGCAATACATCAATACTCTATTACTGAAATCTGCCAATTATACAGACTACACCAAAGAGTCCCCTAAAATATCACAAACTTAAATAAATAGCACACAACTATTTTGAATCAGAAATGAATTCCACAGGCCCTGAAGAAAATAAAAAAAAAATAGCATTACTGTACCTAGACTCACATGGATAATAACTAGGGCTCGGATGTTTAGGTAAATAAATATTTTCTTATGTAAATACATATTTTAAGCATTTTTTTCTCTAAAAATACATGAATTCCTGCTTTTCACTTATTAGCACATAAAAAGACATTGTATTTACTTTTTTAAATCAGTATGCTAGATCTTTCAGTTTATTGCATTTTTGTTCTGTGTTACTTCAACGAGGAAGAACCTGTGAGCTATCTAATCTTCATGCAGAGCATATGTCAGCTTGCAACTGTGTTATTCTTAATAACTTGTCACCCGTCCCACTCACTGTGGAAGCCGGGGATTTCCTTGTCCATAGGCATATTGCACCATGTGCTTGACCTCCCCCTCCCCCAGCTACCTGGAACCAGTAACACTCACATGCAGTTCATTTCTGGCACTGTGAAGTGTAAGGCAGTTCTACGATGCCTAAAGTAAAAGCAACTACAAGTTAACGTCTGCAGCAATATGTTGCAGAATTTAAAGATACTTTTACATTTGATGGGCGTGTTGTGTTCTGCCAGCCATGTGGGAAAGCGAACAAGGCTGAACAGTGATCAGATGTTACACAACACCTCAAGGGCAAGAAACATATTGCCGCAGTTTCGCGCCTTCAGAAGAAGTGTTTTGCGATAATCGTCAGTAATTTGTGATGGACAACCTGAAGATGTATCTCGTTGTGTATTGTAAAGCTTCAGCAGTCAGTGAGCATAAATTGCATTCGTGAGTACTGCATATTGTTTATATTCACATTAATAAAATAAAATATAATTACATATTTTTACTTCTTTTTCACATATTTCAGGCATTTTTAATAATGTTACGGCTGTGAAGTTGTGTCATCACTCGCCGCATGAGTCACAACTGCCCCAGGGCTGGGCTGTGCCCTGCCTCCTGTATTGCGCGCGCCTTATGCAACAGGGCTACTAGGACAAAGGGATAGTCCAGAATGTTCGTGACTGGACCAGCGATGGAAACCTCGCGAAGCCGTGAACTCTGGATGGATCTAGAAGCATTTATTGAGTCACCGGCCTGCTATATAAGAGCGACCTGTCACGCAGCAGTGGTTGTTGTGTTTTACGAGCTAGTGCGAGCGATTATCTTGTGCGACAGAAGTGTGGTGACGAAGTGCTGTGCGAGTTACGAAATCCAGTGGCATTGTTTCTTCAGCTTGTGGACAGCGAAATAGCCTGCAGCAAGTGATCGTAAGTAATTGTGGACGGTGAACATAAGGGAGAGGGACAGGTAGTTTCTGTCAAGGCCACCGTACTCATTAGGACGGATTAACTTCTGTGGTCTGTTTACAAGTGGAAGGCCAAGAGCGCATAAGGAAGAGACTTAAGGAAACTGAGTAAGGCTCCTAATTGCTTGTATTTGCTGATTAGTGTAATTTTCTGGCCTGTAATAAATTATATTTCTTTAAGCAGTAATTGGTGTTGTGCTTTGTACCCCCACCGTAATCCAGTTAACAAAAGTGCCACTAGGGGGTGGCACGTAACAACTGGTGTCAGAAGCCGGATTACGAACTCAAGCACAACACCTGACGGTCCTGGTTTCAAACCCCGAGCAGGTCATTTTCTCTAATTTTCCTGTGAGTGCATGCCCTTTACAAGACAAACAACTAAAATGGAGGAGAAATTGGCAGCATTGCTAGAAAAGTTAAATGGCATGGAAACCAAGATGGAGGACGGCCAGAAGAATTTAACCAAGGAGCTAACTGCCAAATTAGAAGACGGCCAGAAGAAGCTAGAGGACGGCCAGAAGAAGATGGAGGACGGCCAGAAGAAGTTAGCCGAGGACCTAACTGCCAAACTAGAAGACGGCCAGAAGAAGTTAGCCGAGGACCTAACTGCCAAACTAGAAGACGGCCAGAAGAAGATGGAAGACGGTCAAAATAAGCTAGCGGAGGACCTGAAGAAATTAGAACTGGGTCTGCGTGAGGAAGTCACGGCAGTGGAAAAGAAGTTCGACGCCTTACAAGTGGAAGTTGCCGAGCTGCGCCAACGCCCGCTGATGGGGGTGGAGGAGAAATTCAACGCCTTACAAGTGGAAGTTGCCGAGCTGTGCCAACGCCGCTGATGGGGGTGGAGGAGAAATTCAACGCCTTACAAAAGGAAGTTGCCGAGCTGCGCCAACGCCCACTGACGGGGGTGAAAGAGGAATTCAACGCTCTACGAGAGGAAGTTGCCGAGCTGCGCCAACGCCCGCCCACCGTTACACCGGGAATATCAGGAACGGGACATAGCAGAGTGACGCCCCCAACCTTCGACGGAAAGGTCCCGTGGAGCACCTACTTACGTCAGTTCGAGGCGGCCTGTTCCATAAATAACTGGAACAACACAGAAAAGGCTACAGCTCTAATTGTAGCGCTGAGAGGTGACGCCCTTAACGTCCTTCAGGCCATCCCGACTGGATCCCAGGACTACGCTTCCCTGATCGCCCATATGGAGTCCCGATATGGAGATAGCCATCTTCAGCAGGCCTATCAGATGCAGCTCTGGACACGGGTACAGAAGAACGCGGAAACCCTGCAGGAGTTCGAGATGGACATCGCACGCCTCGTAAGGCTCGCCTACCCAACAGCGCCGGCCGACTTTCTGGAGCAGATAGCGACGCAGACTTTCACCGACGGGCTACGGGACTCCGACACTCAACAGGCGCTGCGTCTTGCGCGCAATAAGACCCTGGCAGATGCGCTGAGCCACGCACTTGAGTTCGAGACGGCAAAACAGGCATCCAGAATGCACGCGCGGGTGCGTCAAGTGGACGTCGACGAACCAGTAAAAACCGACGAGACCAAGCCCCTGGCCGACGAGTTGATGGAGGCGCTAAGCCGTTTCTTCAAGAATCGCAGTACCACCAACAAAAACGTAGCCGAAGGACATCCGGAGAGGCGGCCTGGAAGGGGACTACCGACCTGCTGGACCTGCCGTAAGAGAGGCCACCTGAGCAAGGACTGCGGTGATCGCCGCCGCCAAGGGTTTCCGTCGGGACAGTCAGTCGTAGAGAAACCGCGCGGCCCAGGAAAGCAAGTATCAGCCAGCCTAGGGGGGCAAAGGTTGGCTTGTGACAGTCGTCAAGCCCCGGCAGTCCAAGTTCGTGTGACGAAGTTACGGAGGGACAATAGCAGCCTGATGGTCGACGGAGTCGTCAACGGAGAGAGCTGGCCCCTGCTGATCGACACGGGAGCGTCGAGGACCATCGTCAATCCCACCGTGATCCCGAAGTGGAGAGTGCAACCCACACAAAGGAACCTCCAGCTAATAACCGCGACCGGAGAGACCGCACCAGTACATGGCGAAGCATCACTGGAGTTCGTCATTGGTCGACGGGCGATAAAGCATCCAGTGCTTGTGGCTGACGTATCAAATGAAGTGATCATCGGACTGGACTTCCTGGACCAGAACAACATCATCTTGGATCTGAGTACCAACACTCTGCACTTCGGAGGTGAGGAACTTGCTTTGCAACCTGCGCACGAGTCCATCACCGCACGACGAGTAAGGCTGAGAGAAGACGTCATCGTTCCCGCCAGGATGGAAGTCAGCGCTGCCGTAATTGTCGACGGAACTGCTGAGGGAGTGGCGGCTGTCATCGAGCCAAAATATGAGGACATCCAGACAAAAGGGTTGCTAGTTGCCAAGACTCTCATCAACACGACGTCTCGGCCGTACGTCCGCCTGTCCAACCTGAACGACTACGACATTACGGTTCACCGGGACACCAACCTAGGAGTCTGCGAGCCCGTTACCTGGATTGCCCGCATCACAGATACGACGGACCGACACCTGCAGACGGACAACCGAAGAAGACGCGCCCTGCCAGAAGAACTACAGAAGCTGTACCAAGGATCCCAGGACCATCTAGACGAAGAGCAATCACGCCAACTTCAGGACCTGCTACGCGAATTCCAGGATGTCTTCTCCGTGGGGAGCAAAGACTTCGGCAGGACAAGCTTGGTCCAGCACAGAATCGACGTTGGGGACAGCGCACCGATTAGGGCCCCATTCCGACGTGTCCCGCTCGCCAAGCAAGCCGAAGTCGACCGGATGGTAGAAGAGATGAAGGAGCAAGGGGTGATCGAGCCATCACATAGTCCTTGGAGTTCTCCGGTCGTGCTAGTGAAGAAGAAGGACGGTTCCACCAGGTTCTGCGTGGACTACAGGCGGGTGAACGACGTCACGAAAAAGGACAGCTACCCTCTACCCCGGATCGACGACACGCTGGACACCATATCAGGATCAAGATGGTTCTCCACCTTGGATTTGAAGAGTGGCTACTGGCAGGTGGAGGTCCACCCTAAGGACCGCGAGAAAACGGCGTTCTCTGTGGGCAGCGGGCTCTGGCAGTTCACCGTTATGCCATTCGGTCTGTGCAACGCCCCTGCAACCTTCGAAAGGCTAATGGAGTCCATTCTGAGGGGACTACACTGGAAGACCTGCCTGGTATACCTAGACGACGTCATCGTTCTGGGGAGGAGCTTCGAGGAGCACTACAGCAACCTGAAGGAGATCTTGTTGAAGCTACGGGCTGCCCAGCTGAAGTTGAGCCCCAAGAAGTGTCAGCTCTTCCAGAAGCGGGTCCAGTACCTTGGGCATATCGTCTCCGAGGAAGGGGTGCGCACCGACCCAGAGAAGACCGCAGCTGTGAGGGAGTGGCCAGTTCCGAAGGACAAGTCGCAACTACGAAGCTTCCTGGGACTCTGCACTTATTATCGTCGCTTCGTGAGAGGATTCGCCGACATCGCCAAACCTTTACATCGACTGACCGAGAAGGACCAACTCTTCACGTGGACAGCAGAATGCCACAATGCCTTCGAGCAACTCAAGCAGGCTCTGTGCACCGCGCCTATTCTGGCCTACCCCAGACCTGGAACAAGGTTCATCGTCGATACCGATGCCAGCGACTTTGGCATAGGGGGAATCCTGTCGCAGGTAGTGGACGGCGAGGAGAGAGTAGTGGCCTACTTCAGCAAGGCCTTGTCAAAGCCAGAAAGGAACTACTGCGTCACCAGGAAGGAGCTGCTCGCCATCGTGAAGACCATTGAACACTTCCACAAGTACCTGTACGGGCAAGAATTTCTCATCAGGACCGACCATGCATCCCTGCGGTGGCTCCTGAACTTCAAGCAGCCCGAGGGTCAACTCGCGCGGTGGTTAGAGAGGCTTCAACAGTATAACTTTGAGATTCAGCACAGGAAAGGCCAACTGCATTCTAACGCCGACACCCTGTCACGAAGACCGTGCCCAGAAAACTGCACCTCCTGTGCCCGAAGGGAGGAGAACACCGGGATACAGTGCCGAAGGACTACCGTGGAACTTCAAGGGAGCTGGAGCCGCGAATCTTTCACGCGGGCGCAAGCGGAAGATGATGACCTGGGACTGATAGCCGAATGGAAGAGGGCCTGTGTCCCCAGACCCGGGTGGGACATTGTGAGTGACTGCAGCCCAAAGTTTAAGTCCTACTGGGCACAGTGGGACTCGCTGATTGTAAGGGATGGCCTCATCTGCCGTACCTGGGAGAGCACCGACGGGAAGACATCTCGGGAACAAGTCGTCGTTCCAAAGGCTATGACGGAGGAAGTCCTGAAGGAAGTTCATGGAGGATCATCTGGTGGACACCTAGGGATAAAGAAGACCCTGGAGAAGCTGAGAGAGCGGTTCTACCGGATCGGATGCCGAACAGACGTGGAGAACCACTGCGCGAGGTGCCACGATTGCGGTTCTACTGGATCGGATGCCGAACAGACGTGGAGAACCACTGCGCGAGGTGCCACGATTGCGCAGCCAGCAAGGGCCCAGGACGAAGACGACGGGGTCCACTGAAGCCCTACAACGTGGGCGGCCCCATGGAGAGAGTGGCCATCGATGTTGCTGGGCCATTCCCGTTAAGCGAGGCAGGGAACCGCTACATATTAGTCGTCAGCGACTACTTTACCAAATGGCCGGAGGCGTATGCGCTCCCTAACCAAGAAGCCGCGACGATTGCAGAGACCCTGGTGAAGGAATTCGTCAGCCGGTACGGAGTACCCCTGGAGCTGCACTCCGACCAAGGGAGGAACTTCGAGTCGCAGGTGTTCCAGAACCTATGCCAGCTGCTGGGGATCCGGAAGACAAGGACAACGCCACTACACCCTCAGTCCGACGGGATGGTAGAGCGATTCAATCGCACCATCGAGAACCATCTTCGAATAGTCGTCAGCGAGCACCAGAGGGATTGGGACAAACATCTTCCACTATTTCTCCTGGCCTACCGCGCCGCCGTGCATGAAGCCACCGGGTGCACACCAGCCCGGGCCATGTTTGGGAGGGAGCTCCGTCTACCTGTCGATCTTGCCTTTGGCCGACCTGGGAATGATCCGATCCCGGTAAGCCAGTATTGTCAAGAACTGGTCGACCAACTGGAGGACGTGCACGCGTTCGCGAGGAGGAAACTGCGGATCGAGACCGACAGAATGAAGACCCGATACGACCAGCAGACGGATGCCGGCGGATTCCACGAGGACGACCTGGTCTGGCTCTTCAACCCATTACGGAAGAAAGGCCTGTCACCCAAACTGCAGAAGTCCTGGGAGGGCCCGTACCGAGTCGTGAAACGGATCAACGATGTCGTCTACAGGATCCGGCGGAGCCCGAGGGCGAAGATGAAGATCGTGCATCGAGATCGCCTGGCAGCCTACGGAGGGACACAGACGGACCAATGATTGATCGGGACGATCAGCCTTTTTAGGAAGGGGGTGGTGTTACGGCTGTGAAGTTGTGTCATCACTCGCCGCATGAGTCACAACTGCCCCAGGGCTGGGCTGTGCCCTGCCTCCTGTATTGCGCGCGCCTTATGCAACAGGGCTACTAGGACAAAGGGATAGTCCAGAATGTTCGTGACTGGACCAGCGATGGAAACCTCGCGAAGCCGTGAACTCTGGATGGATCTAGAAGCATTTATTGAGTCACCGGCCTGCTATATAAGAGCGACCTGTCACGCAGCAGTGGTTGTTGTGTTTTACGAGCTAGTGCGAGCGATTATCTTGTGCGACAGAAGTGTGGTGACGAAGTGCTGTGCGAGTTACGAAATCCAGTGGCATTGTTTCTTCAGCTTGTGGACAGCGAAATAGCCTGCAGCAAGTGATCGTAAGTAATTGTGGTCGGTGAACATAAGGGAGAGGGACAGGTAGTTTCTGTCAAGGCCACCGTACTCATTAGGACGGATTAACTTCTGTGGTCTGTTTACAAGTGGAAGGCCAAGAGCGCATAAGGAAGAGACTTAAGGAAACTGAGTAAGGCTCCTAATTGCTTGTATTTGCTGATTAGTGTAATTTTCTGGCCTGTAATAAATTATATTTCTTTAAGCAGTAATTGGTGTTGTGCTTTGTACCCCCACCGTAATCCAGTTAACAAAAGTGCCACTAGGGGGTGGCACGTAACAATAATTTTTAAAAAAAATGAACATTTTCCCGTTTTTTAGCACCTAAATATCCGAGCCCTAATAATAACAGAGCAGCTCATTGACTAGATTAACATGTCAACCCCTGTGGTATCCTTCGGAGGGGAAGTAAAGCCGGCGGTCCCATGTCATAGATTTATGGCATGTTAAAGATCTTTCCACTAATTACACCTGTGTGAAACTAAATTGGATAGGTTAAGAATGTAAACAACGCTCTTAGGTTGCTACGTTCGTTGCCAAGAGCCGACTGCGGTGGCGTCTAGTAGCTAGTTCTGAACTAGGCCTAGTAGTCGTTGACAGTGGCGTTTGGTGGCAAAAGTAGGAACTATTTGAAAATTCAAAGTTGCAGTCCCTACTTGAATTAAAAAAACAGATACACACACTAATACAGTCATCACAATTAACACCGGTTATCAGACAGATTATACACACACCCAAAGTACACGGGGCTACATGACCGCGTTGTCGCAGCCCCTAAACTAAGGAACCAACCAACCAACCAACCCCTGTGGTAGTTGAGATTGTTGCCGAGCGCTTGTTAACCCTCTTAGGGCCTGTTTTACAATCACTGGGCAAAGTTTGGAGTAGCGTACTCCCGGCATAAAATGCCATATTGTGCCTTTCAATCGCTAGGCAGCGTTGCCAAGGAAATAAATGTTGTGTACAAGTGGGCCATAATTACTCGGTGCTATTTGTGCTGGAGAAACATTAAGAAGAAATTCTTACATTACTCTAAGCAGATTGCAAACGAGTCCTTGTCTCCATGCGGTATCGTATGCTACAGTGAGGTCCACAAATACAATAGAGGTTTTAACTTGTTTTTTGGAATCCAGCTTCTACAAATTGCACTGTAATGGTGTCAAATAAGCATGTGTGTTATTTACTAACTATATACATCTAGCTAGTACATACTGGTATGGAACTTACTAACAATATTCAAACCCACCTGGTAACCCTTAGCATCACGTTGCCAGGCTGGTAACTTTTCCTGCTCTTCATGGAAGCTTCTCTCAGTGTTGATAACATGTGCAGCGAGACAATACGAGTGAAAGTAGTGGTAACATTGTGTCTTGGTAAAGTGGTCACCTTCCTTGAAACCGTACAGGCAGATGACACACTGACATGATGGTAGATTACTGGCGGTCAGGTGCTCCTTGACAAGCTGCAAAGTGAAAGCAACAACCGATATTGATGTATGCAATTCTTGGAATTCAGGGTTACATTACGCTAACCACAAGACAAAAACTCTTATCTTGCACAGTAAATTAGAAAACAAATACTGCAAGTCAATAAATTATTATTCTTAAGTACAGTGCATCATCTTCAGCAACAAGTCATCATCATCATCATCATCATCTTGCAGTTTCCGGCCACTGGCCGGGTCTGTTTGGAACACAAGCCTCTCCAACGTCTTCTGTCTTCCCACCATCTCTCAGCCTCCACCCTTGTCCAGTCTTCTCTCTTCTTCAAGCTTTCTTCCACCCCCTTCAGCCACCTGTCTCTCAGTCTCTTTCCTTCCCACTTCGTCTCGTGTATTCTCCTGGGTATCCTCTTCTCCTCCATTCATTTTACATGTCCATACCATCTAAGTCTAGATTTCTCTATACCATCCTGTAATGGTTCCTCCTTCATTAATTCTCTGGTCCTCTCATTTCTTATTCTGTCCATCTTTGTAGCTCCAATACTACTTCTCAAGAACCTCATCTCACTGGCCAGAGTTTTGCTCCTCTCCCTTCCTTTCATAACCCAGGTCTCTGAGGCATACGTCAGGATAGGGACATAGTACGTCCGATATATGATCTTTTTGCTGTTCTGAGGGACATCCTTGCTCCATTACATACTTCTCACACTCCTCCGGAATGCTTCTGCCTGTCTTCCCCGCTCATTTATTTCTCTATCGTTTCTTCCATTATCTTGTATCAGGCTTCCCAGATACTTGAAACTCTCCACTTTCTTCGGCTGTTCCCCACCAATTGTTATTCCCGTTGTGGTTCTTTCCTTCTTCCTTGTTGTGATCACCAACTCACTCTTTATTTATGCTAAATTTCATCCCATATCCTTGTATTATTCCTTCCCACACGTCCAACTGTTCCTGTACGTCCTCCTCCTTGTTTCCCCAAATCATCAAATCATCTGCAAACACCATTGCTTTCATCTTTCCTTCCCCAATTACTTGTGCCACTCGGGTCATTATGTCATCCATCACCACAATGAAAAGTAACGGTGACAGTGCACTTCCTTGTTTCAGGCCGTTTCCCTGTTCCAACCAGTCCGATCTCTCTCCTCCCACTTTCACATAGCTCACGCTTCCCTTGTACATCTCCTTTATCCTCCCTATAGTCCATTTTTCTATTCCTTTATCCTCCAGGGACTTCCATACTTCAGCAACAAGTAGTTAATACAAATGAAGTTGCAAGTCTTGCGCTAAAATTTTATAAAAAAAAAGCTGACTTCATAACTATTTCTAAACATATTTAATAAAATATCAAAGTACTCTGTAAGGCAGGCCAAGCCAACTCAGGTGCTTCGCGAACACTGGCCGGCACCCTGCTGTAGGAGAGGAACGTGTAGTGGCAGCGCTTAACGAGGCGAGAATCGTGTCGTTGTTTGGTGAATGGGGCTGGGCAAATCAGCGCGCGTCAGGCGACGTACCGGTATGAAAACTAATAATAATGCCAATTTTGTGTACAAACAGAAATTATAGTTTTATTGCGCTCCTGATTTTACACTATTTTTCAACATTCTTTGTTTATCTTTGCCATCGTTTTGAAGCCACTAATTTTCCGATATTTGGAACAATAGTTTTGGCAGTTGCAATTCGAAGTATAGCTTCCAAGGAATCATCAGACAAACTTGACCTTGTTTTTGTTTTGTTAATATTCATAATTGACAACATTTGTTCACAAACGAACGTTGTTCCGAACATAGCAACAAATTTCAGAGCAAGGGCATGAATCCTCGGGAATTCTTGTTCCTCAACGCCTTTATAAAATGAAATCAAATCACTATTGTAATGGTAATACCGGACTGTCAGAATTGAATCACACTGTAGTTTTGTCAGCTCAACTTGGAGACTTGATGGGGCATCCTCTTGTCGCACCGAAAAAGGCGTCATAAAAACTTTGACTGCCGGTTTTACTTGCTTTATTTCTTCAAACCTATCTTCAAATACCTTATGCAATGACTGTAACGCTTTTGTGTACTCACTGATGTGTTCATAAATACTTAAAATCAAGGGTCCTGTTAAGGATCTCTTGCTTTATAGTGTTGTTCTTGGAGACAACACTTCCAAGGTACTTAAAGTTAGAAACAGATTGCACCTGAGTTCCCTCCAGAAATATATTTGAACATGAGCCTTTCCTGTTGATAGTCATTTCAACTGATTTTGTTTGACTGATCTTTAGTCCAAATTCTTTAAACTTGTCATTCCAAAAGTTTAGTTTCTCCTGCACTTCTGTTTCAGGCGGGGTTTCCTAATTCCAAGTGTCCAAACCGTGATACAGTTCGGAATTTCGTAAGTACATTTCGTGTGACTGGCTCAGTTCACGATGTACCGGGAACAGGCAGGCCTACGCTTTTAACAGACGAAAAACTTGATGAAATCTCCGACATAATGCTGCGTAGTCTAAGTAAATCAACACGAAAATTAGCTCAACAAACAGGAATCTCCAAGTCGACAGCACATAAAGCTGTAAGAGACAAGCTTCAGTTGTTCCCTTATAGTGGGCGATGTATGGAAGATAGACATATGCTCTCGCGGACTTTTTTGTAGAACTTTTCATGTTTAACAATTCTTACACTCATAGTACATGGGTTGGTTTTTTAGTTTTGGCACCAATGCTTCAGTGCCAAGTTGCAACAATGTTGGGCGCTGCCACTTTTACCGACGGTTGCTGCCCTGCATCCCCTCCCTCAGAGCACATGACCTCGCCCGTCCTCACCACCGCTCGTGCGCAGTCGCGCCTCTTAGATGAGTAGTGTGAGACCAGCGCTCACGAAAGACAGTCGCAATGTTTTCCAAGCAGGAGCAGAGAACGTGGATAAAAATTCAGTGTGCTAGGGGTCGCAGTGTTAAACAGTGTCACCGAGGATTGCAGGAAGCGTGCGGTGCAGGAATGAGGAAGATTGCATCCAAAAGGGTTCGGCAAGACTTAACCGACATGCACAAATGGCTGCGATATGACGCTTGTCGTATACACTTGCAGCGTTATGAGTGCGAAGGAGAGGCCTTCATACGGCGTATCATAACCATTGAAGAGACGTGGGCCAGATCTTATGAGCCACAGTTAAAACGCCAATCGAACGAGTGGCGGCACCACGGAAACAAACAGTTGGACCAACCCCCACCAATGTGAAGGTAATGTTGATTCTTGCCTATGATTGGGATGGTGTGATCATTCACCATACTGTTCCCCGAGGGCAAACCGTTAATGTGGCGTACTATTGTTCGTTTCTGCAAGGCCATCTCCGAGGAGCTCTGAGAAGGAAACTGCGCCACTACATGGTTACACCGCCCATCGTTCTGCATGACAATGCTAGGGCACACACAGCAGGCGTTGTGTCGGCATTGTTGGATCGCTGGGGCTGGGAGGTCCTCTATCACCCCCCATATTCTCCCGACATCAGTCCCTGCGACTATGATCTCATCCCGAAGATGAAGATGACAATGCGCGGGGAACGCTTCCGTACCATTTAAGACGTTAAGCAGGCTGCCGAGCGCTCTCTTCGTACCATCAATAGATTGGGCAGTGCCAACGGGATCCAACGACTTCCGCATTGCTGGGAACACGTTGTACGCAACGGTGGGGACTACATCGAGGGCCTGTGAAACTTGGACCCATCTAAGTGAGTTATTAATCCAGTTATAACTAAGGTGCCAAAACTAAAAAAAACAACCCATGTATGTAGATATTTTTAATGGTTTGCCCAGCGTAAGTTTAAAAAGCGCTCGGACGCCAGGTTTTTTATAGACTTCTCCACTAAAATCGTTACTGCTCGGCTTCTTTTGATCATAAATAAATAATTTTCTAAAGAAATCATACTCTATATATCCTTTACAGAATGGTGAAAACCGCATCAAAATCCATCCAGTGGTCCTCGAGTTTACCCGTAACATACAAGAATCGGGGACTTTGTTTTATACTAAGTAGAGATGATGCAAGCGGCAGCCGTGCTACCAACGTAACTGCTGTAGCTAGCTCTCGCAGACGCATGTAGGCGCTGCGGAGAACATTCTCGAACTCACTGTAGTTACTCTATGATAACAATTGGAAATTCAACCCTTCACAAAATGCAGTATTGGTAGTTAAGTTATTTATCTTTACAAAAGAAAGTAAGATTATTTTTCTATATAATAGACAAATTAGGTTGATATGGAGTGGCAAAGTCAAATTATTGGGGGTAGTATAGATTGCAATACCTTAAGCTAAAATATTCCCCTAAATACAAAATGGGGGCATCCATGATGCCATGGACAACATTAAAGGTTTAAACGATGCATACATGAGTGTTGGTTGGTTCTTTAGGGGCTGCGACAACGCGGTCATGTAGCCCCGTGTACTTTGGGTGTGTGTAGAATCTGTCTGATAACCGGTGTTAATTGTGATGACTGTATTAGTGTGTGTTATCTGTTCTTTTAATATAAGTACTGCAACTTAGAATTTTTCAAATAGTTCCTACTTTTGCCGCCAAGTGCCACCGTCAACGACTACTAGGCCAAGTTCAGAACTTAGCTACTAGACGCCACCACAGTCGGCTCTTGGCAACGAACCTAGAAACCTAAGAGCGTTGTTTACATTCCTAACCTATCCAATTTAGCTTCACACAGGTGCAATTAGTGGAAGGTTCTTTAACATGCCATAAATTTATGACATGGGACCGCCGGATTTACTTCCCCTCCAAAGGAAGGCATACTGAGGGATTTTTAACGCTCTTAAAAAATCCGACGGCTTCGGCTGGGTTTGAACCCGCTATCTTGGGCATAGAAGCTCAGCATGCTACCGACTACGCCACCGAAGCTGCCTACATGAGTGTTAATAACGCTTTACATACAAACACAAACCTTCTATTTATGACAAATATAATAGTTCCACCTAATCAATACATTTTATTATAATAGATCACAATGTGAATATCAGATCTGCATGACAGACAAGCTGTGAGGCATGCTTTGAAAGAAGTCCATGGTTTTCAGGAGAAACCTCGGAAGAAAGGTACCCCACTACTGAAAGAAAGGAGTTACACCAGCAGAAAATGCATCAATACTGGGCGAAGATCAAGACCCTCCAGTTGAATAAACGTGGTAGGCCAATACCAGAGAAGAAGAAGATCACAATGTGTTCTGTTGGGACATGTTTCGGGGCCTATGTACTTTGGCACCCTTCATCAGCCAATACACACAGTATATCAGATATTAGTGTAGCTAACAAAAGACATCAAAAACTAACATTGTAAATTCTTAAAATACACATGATACAGTAATAGTTATGAGATGAGGTGATTAAAGCTAAGTTGCTATTAGCAACAAACAATGTGGAATATGTGAGCATGAACAAAAGACACTTAAAACACTTTTAAGGAAAAACACATTACTATAGATATATGAATTTTGTGATCTTAGCTTGTGCGACTCGTGAAAATTTGACACTTTTTAGATCATATGATATAGTTCATTGTTCTGAAAGTTCTGAGGAAGACAAAACACACGCTTCTGTGTGATCACTGGGTTATTGTTACAAATAACAATACATGGTGGCCACTCAAATCGGTCAACGTTTTTCCAGGAGTTTTGCAGGAATTTTCCAGGAGTAATTCTAATTTTTCCAGACATAAAAATAAGCGCGAGTCCCGGAGGGGGGCTTTATCCGTTCCCTACTTCAAGACCAAAGTAAAGCAGTTGTGTTTGGTCTACTTAAACAGATGTTGACAAAAATTAGTGGTGATTGCGTTATTGATACCCAAGCCTACACACAAATGATTTCATTGTCGTTTTAAAAAAGCCTTTGTGACTCAAATATCCACTTTTAAAAAAAGAGAAAAGAATGCCGCCTGCAATTGTATTGCGGTCAAGTTATCTTTACTCAATATGTTTTACAAAAATACTATCGCGTGTTCTTCCACATAGAAACAGGTAGCCTGAGGAAATTTCTTTCGTTAACGATAGAGTACTCATCCAAAACCGCAGCGGGAGTAATATTTAAGATAAAACACGGCGCGTAAATTTCCGGTTAAAAATAAACAGGGTTTGCAGAGCGACCGCTAGATGGCCCTTGCTACCCCATCTGCGATATCATGACGTCCAGGACTAAGAGCGGACTGGGAATTTTAGCAGTGGATGGAAAGATTTTTATAATTATCAGTAGCTATTTTCCAGGAGTTTTCAATTTTTTTTGTCATATTCCAGGAGTTTTCCAGACCTATTAAAAATCCAGGAGTTTTCCAGGTTTTCCAGGAGTAGTGGCCACCATGCAATAACAATTGTTACAAATATCGAGGAATCTGTTGTATCATATGTCTTCTCAGGTCAGGCTCTGTCAAATGTAATAAAATGTGAAGCATACTTAGGAAATCCAATATGTCACCAATGCTGAAGAAACAAAATCAATAAAGTTGTAGTTCTGCACTTGTTGAAAACAACCATCCGATGGGATTAAATGGTTATAATCCATTTCATGAAAATGTAGAGCATCAAACAATAGTGTGGGTGGACCTCTGTGTCCAGCTGTGAAGAAATGGGAGGAAAGAATAATGTTAATTAAGTGAAATGAGTGGGTGGAAATCGCTGAAAATTTTTGAAGTAAGTTGAATGTTAGTATTTATACTAATAACAGAAAAGATATTGAAAGAGCCTTATTAGGACGAAAACTTACGTGTGGTTCATTTCGCGTGTGTTTATCAGCTCTGGTACGAGACTGCTAATAGGAATGTTGTACTGTACTGCTTGTGAGTCTGGTCATAGATGAGGAAGCAAGCGCTAACGTGGATCAGCTGGGGAGTTGAAATGGAGGTCATGTGGAGAGAGGTGAGTGCGTGGAAGGGGATGTAGGCGTGGGGACGTGTTTTGGTTCATAAAAAACAAAGCATAAGGAGGGGGGGGGGGGTTATAGGGAACCATATGTGATAAAGAATGTTCATGGAGGTTTATAGTTATTTTTAGCCTATTTTCATTTATGAAAAAAATAGGCTTATGAGATCACCTTTTGTCCATGTGTGTGTCTGTGTGTGCGTGTGTGTCCCCCCTAATAACGTCTAAACGGCCGGAGCGATTTCAATGAAACTCGGCAAGTTCATAGCACTATTCCAGGCGACCCCGACCGTGCCCTTCAAATTTTGTTACGTCTCACCAATCCAACATGGCGGCTGTGCAAAATATTTCACCAGCATTCAGTATCTCCGAAACTATTACCGATATCACCCTGGAATTTTGTACGGTAATAAAGGGAACTACTAGAAGTTCACCAATGTGACTTTTGGAAACCTGGTAACAACAAAACCAACATGGCGGCCAAGCGAAGTTGCGACTTTTACACGATGTTTCTCGCGATTTAACCAACCAAACGCAATAAAACTTGGTACAGTATATGCTTATACACTTTGTAATGCACCGACATCTAACTTCGTTCAATTGTTTACGTAACCTCAAGATGGCGGCTGTGCGAATTTCGAAAATTAAGTTTTTATTTCTTGTGTTCTAATCATGCAATCAAAATCAACATTTGCATAATGAACGTATACAATAATCATATTCTAATAGTATATAACTCTATAGCCTACATATATTAAAATCCAACATGGCGACCATCCAAAATATTTAGACGGTTCTTAATATCTATTAATCTACTTCAGCAATCAAACTGAAATTTTGTAAGTGTATAGAGGCTATAAGCATAAGTTCACCTATGGGACGTTCAATACCCAGGCGAGCACAAATCCAACATGGCAGCGACGCGAAATTTAAATATTCAAATGTACGTTTCTTGCGCTTTAACCATCCGAGGGCATTGAAACTTGATACGGTAGGCTATATGCTTATACAAATTTTAATCGACAGGCATCTAATTCATTTAAATTATTTTCAGAACCACAAGATTGCGGCTGAGCGAAATTTTAAAATCCCGCTTTCATTTCTTGTGTCCTAATCATGCGATTGAAGTTTGAATAAAACACCTATACAATAATCTTCACGTAATAGTACATAAATCTAGGGCCTATAATATAAAAATCCAACATGGTGACCATCCAAAATATTTAGACTGTTCTCAATATCTACGAATCAATTAACAGCAATCAAACTGATAATTTGTATGTTGATAAGAGGCAATTAATATTAGTAGGATATATGAAAATAGGCTATTTAGTTCTTCACAGAACTACTTGTTAATTTTTGTGATGATATGGCCGGTGAGGGTGTCGAATAAAGAATTTACAATGTTAGTTTTTGATGTCTTTTGTTAGCTACATTAATATCTGATATACTGTATGTATTGGCTGATGAAGGGTGCCAAAGTATATAGGCCCCGAAACATATCCCAACAGAGCACACTGTGATCTATTATAATAAGAAGTATTGATCAGGCAGAACTATTATATTTGTCATAAATAGTAGGATTTATCAATACGGGACCAAAATGAACTTGCAAAGTTTCTCAAACACAAAACTTGCCTGAGAGCTTATGCCCCAGACTTCTTTGCTTGTAGTACAAGCAGCAATTTTTATCCAGACAGTGGTAGCGACTAATGGTTTAGTCCAGACAGTAGTCTAACTTAGTAGCAGCCAATGGTTCCACCCAGACTGACGTCTAACCCAGTAGGAGATAATGTTTTTTTTTTTCCTCCAGTCAGTCATCTAACTTAGAAGAGACTAATGGTTTCGGGATTAGTATAGATCGCGAGTCCCGGCGGCACCAAATTCCCCTAAAACAAAATGGCGGCTTCCGTGACGTCATCAATGACGTCACGAAATACTCCTCTAGCAAGCTTACGGGAAAAGCCTGGGGAATAGGGGGTTTTGGGTGGGGAACAACAAAAAACGTGAAAAACGGGATGGGTATCGCGATCTTTACTTGAGCCCCCCCGCTCAAGTAAAGATCGCGATACCCATCAAAAAATTTGCCATTTCACCTCATTTTCAAACAATCGCGATACACAGAAAAAGATCCACATTTCACCGCATTTTTTAAAAAAAGCCGGTATCGCGATCTTTACTTGAGCTCCCCTGCTCAAGTACAGATCGCGATACCCATCAAAAATTTGCCATTTCAGCTCATTTTCAAGCAATCGCACTACGCAGTGAAAAATAAAGATCGCGATACCCATCAAAAATTTGCCATTTCAGCTCATTTTCAAGCAATCTCACTACGCAGTGAAAAATAAAGATCGCGATACCCATCACAAATTCGCCATTTCAGCTCTTTTTCAAGCAATCGCGCTACGCAGTGAAAAATAAAGATCGCGATACCCATCAAAAATTTGCCATTTCAGCTCATTTTCAAGCAATCTCACTACGCAGTGAAAAATAAAGATCGCGATACCCATCACAAATTCGCCATTTCAGCTCTTTTTCAAGCAATCGCGCTACGCAGTGAAAAATTAAGATCGCGATTCCCATCACAAATTTGCCATTTCTACTCAATTTCAAGCAATCGCGCTACGCAATGAAAAATAAAGATCGCGATACCCATCACAAATTCGCCATTTCAGCTCTTTTTCAAGCAATCGCGCTACGCAGTGGAAAATTAAGATCGCGATACCCAACACAAATTTGCCATTTCTACTCATTTTCAAGCAATCGGGCTAGGCAATGAAAAATAAAGATCGCGATACCCATCACAAATTCGCCATTTCAGCTCTTTTTCAAGCAATCGCGCTACGCAGTGGAAAATAAAGATCGCGATACCCATCAAAAATTTGCCATTTCAGCTCATTTTCAAGCAATCGCACTACGCAGTGAAAAATAAAGATCGCGATACCCATCACAAATTCGCCATTTCAGCTCTATTTCAAGCAATCGCGCTACGCAGTGAAAAATTAAGATCGCGATACCCATCACAAATTTGCCATTTCTACTCAATTTCAAGCAATCGCGCTACGCAATGAAAATTAAATATCGCTATACCCATCACAAATTCGCCATTTCAGCTCTTTTTCAAGCAATCGCGCTACGCAGTGGAAAATTCAGATCGCGATACCCAACACAAATTTGCCATTTCTACTCATTTTCAAGGAATCGCGCTACGCAATGAAAAATAAAGATCGCGATACCCTCACAAATTCGCCATTTCAGCTCTTTTTCAGGCCATCGCGCTACGCAGTGAAAAATTAAGATCGCGATACCCATTACAAATTTGCCATTTCTACTCATTTTCAAGCAATCGCGCTACGCAATGAAAAATAAAGATCGCGATACCCATCACAAATTCGCCATTTCAACTCTTTTTCAAGTAATCGCGCTACGCAGTGAAAAATAAAGATCGCGATACCCATCACAAATTCGCCATTTCAGCTCATTTTCAAGCAATCGCGCTACGCAGTGGAAAATAAAGATCGCGATACCCATCGCAAATTCGCCATTTCAGCTCTTTTTCAAGCAATCGCGCTACGCAATGAAAAATTAAGATCGCGATACCCATCACAAATTTGCCATTTCTACTCATGTTCAAGCAATCGCGCTACGCAAATAAAGATCGCGATACCCATTACAAATTTGCCATTTCCGTCCAATTTTAATATTTCACACACACACACGGTTTTTGTCAATAGTTACAGCCTCACTTGCCTAGAGGAATTGATTTTTGGTGCCCCTCTGTGGCCACAGCCAAAGGCTGCACCTACCCTCAAACTTCTAACCTTCGTTGCGTCCAATCCAATGGTTTTGACAATGGTTACAGCCTAACCGCCCAGACCAATGGTTTAGTGTGAACAGTGCCCCACTAGCTGCCGCACACCAACCCACAGACTTCTAACCTTCGTTGCATCCAATCCAATGGTTTTGACAATGGTTACAGCCTAACCGCCCAGACCAATGGTTTAGAGTGAACAGTGCCCCACTAGCTGCCGCACACCTACCCACAGACTTCTAACCTTCGTTGCGTCCAATCCAATGGTTTTGACAATGGTTACAGCCTAACCGCCCAGACCAATGGTTTAGTGTGAACAGTGCCCCACTAGCTGCCGCACACCTACCCACAGACTTCTAACCTTCGTTGCGTCCAATCCAATGGTTTTGACAATGGTTACAGCCTAACCGCCCAGACCAATGGTTTAGTGTCAACAGTGCCCCACTAGCTGCCGCACACCTACCCACAGACTTCTAACCTTCGTTGCGTCCAATCCAATGGTTTTGACAATGGTCACAGCCTAACCGCCCAGACCAATGGTTTAGTGTGAACAGTGCCCCACTAGCTGCCGCACACCTACCCACAGACTTCTAACCTTTGTTGCGTCCAATCCAATGGTTTTGACAATGGTCACAGCCTAACCGCCCAGACCAATGGTTTAGTGTGAACAGTGCCCCACTAGCTGCCGCACACCTACCCACAGACTTCTAACCTTCGTTGCGTCCAATCCAATGGTTTTGACAATGGTTACAGCCTAACCGCCCAGACCAATGGTTTAGTGTGAACAGTGCCCCACTAGCTGCCGCACCCCTACCCACAGACTTCTAACCTTCGTTGCGTCCAATCCAATGGTTTTGACAATGGTCACAGCCTAACCGCCCAGACCAATGGTTTAGTGTGAACAGTGCCCCACTAGCTGCCGCACACCTACCCACAGACTTCTAACCTTCGTTGCGTCCAATCCAATGGTTTTGACAATGGTTACAGCCTAACCGCCCAGACCAATGGTTTAGTGTGAACAGTGCCCCACTAGCTGCCGCACACCTACCCACAGACTTCTAACCTTTGTTGCGTCCAATCCAATGGTTTTGACAATGGTTACAGCCTAACCGCCCAGACCAATGGTTTAGAGTGAACAGTGCCCCACTAGCTGCCACACACCTACCCACAGACTTCTAACCTTCGTTGCGTCCAATCCAATGGTTTTGACAATGGTTACAGCCTAACCGCCCAGAGCAATGGTTTAGTGTGAACAGTGCCCCACTAGCTGCCGCACACCTACCCACAGACTTCTAACCTTCGTTGCGTCCAATCCAATGGTTTTGACAATGGTCACAGCCTAACCGCCCAGACCAATGGTTTAGTGTCAACAGTGCCCCACTAGCTGCCGCACACCTACCCACAGACTTCTAACCTTCGTTGCGTCCAATCCAATGGTTTTGACAATGGTTACAGCCTAACCGCCCAGACCAATGGTTTAGAGTGAACAGTGCCCCACTAGCTGCCGCACCCCTACCCACAGACTTCTAACCTTCGTTGCGTCCAATCCAATGGTTTTGACAATGGTCACAGCCTAACCGCCCAGACCAATGGTTTAGTGTCAACAGTGCCCCACTAGCTGCCGCACACCTACCCACAGACATCTAACCTTCGTTGCGTCCAATCCAATGGTTTTGACAATGGTTACAGCCTAACCGCCCAGACCAATGGTTTAGTGTGAACAGTGCCCCACTAGCTGCCGCACCCCTACCCACAGACTTCTAACCTTCGTTGCGTCCAATCCAATGGTTTTGACAATGGTCACAGCCTAACCGCCCAGACCAATGGTTTAGTGTGAACAGTGCCCCACTAGCTGCCGCACACCTACCCACAGACTTCTAACCTTCGTTGCGTCCAATCCAATGGTTTTGACAATGGTTACAGCCTAACAGCCCAGACCAATGGTTTAGTGTGAACAGTGCCCCACTAGCTGCCGCACACCTACCCACAGACTTCTAACCTTCGTTGCGTCCAATCCAATGGTTTTGACAATGGTTACAGCCTAACCGCCCAGACCAATGGTTTAGTGTCAACAGTGCCCCACTAGCAGCCGCTCACCTACCCACAGACTTCTAACCTTCGTTGCGTCCAATCCAATGGTTTTGACAATGGTCACAGCCTAACCGCCCAGACCAATGGTTTAGTGTGAACAGTGCCCCACTAGCTGCCGCACACCTACCCACAGACTTCTAACCTTTGTTGCGTCCAATCCAATGGTTTTGACAATGGTTACAGCCTAACCGCCCAGACCAATGGTTTAGAGTGAACAGTGCCCCACTAGCTGCCGCACACCTACCCACAGACTTCTAACCTTCGTTGCGTCCAATCCAATGGTTTTGACAATGGTTACAGCCTAACCGCCCAGACCAATGGTTTAGTGTGAACAGTGCCCCTCTAGCTGCCGCACACCTACCCATAGACTTCTAACCTTCGTTTCGTCCAATCCAATGGTTTTGACAATGGTCACAGCCTAACCGCCCAGACCAATGGTTTAGTGTGAACAGTGCCCAACTAGCTGCCGCACACCTACCCACAGACTTCTAACCTTTGTTGCGTCTAATCCAATGGTTTTGACAATGGTTACAGCCTAACCGCCCAGACCAATGGTTTGGTGTGAACAGTGCCCCACTAGCTTCTTTACTTTTTTTCTACGTAGCGCTATTGCTTGAAAATTAGCAGAAATGGCAAATTTGTCCGATCATTACTTTTTCTGCGCGGGCGAAAATTTTCCATTTCACCTAATTTTCAAACAATCGCGATACACAGAAAAAAATCCATGGGATGTTGATCCTTCAACTACCAGAAGCACTGTAATAAGCATATGAAGAAATACAACACTTACCCCATTTGACACCGGAGTCCAACAGCAACTTCATTAGGTGTAATTCACATGCACAGACACTGCCTTCTTACATACACACTACCAACCATCAAAAATACCACAATCACTATAAATATACCATCCACATTACGGTATACCATACCTAAATCTTATTTTAATTTATTTTCGCAACGCATAAGTATCGCAACCGAGCATTTCAAAATCTCCCCGACGACTAAGTTTCAAAATGGCGCCTGACAAGCACTGCGCATATCAGCTGGCGCACATGAGCTGGCCAATCACAATCGAGAAAATGAATTTCAACTCACCAATCAGGTAAGTATTTTTACCACGTCATAGGTGACGTCATTGAGATCACCAAAAGCTCACTAAACCCCGGGACTCGGGATATATACTACAACCATGGTTTCACCCACACAGTCGTCTAACCTAGTACAGACTAATGGTTTTGTCCAGATATTCGTCTCATCTAGTAGTGACTAATGTTTTTGTCCAGACAGTCTTCTAATCGAGTAGTGACTAATGGTTTTGTCCAGACAGTCGTCCTAATCTAGAAGCGACCAATGGTTTCGCCCAGACAGTTTTCTAGCGTAGTAGCAGCCAATGGTTTCGGCCAGATAGTCGTCTAACCTAGCAGCGACGAATTGTTTTGTCCAGACAGTCTTCTAGTCTAGTAGCGACTAATGGTTTTGTCCAGACAGTCGACTTAATCTAGAAGCGACCAATGGTTTCGCCCAGACAGTTGTCTAACGTAGTAGCGACTAATGGTTTCGCCCCGATAATTGTCTAACCTACTGTCGGGGAAAAAAGTATACATACTCTAGTTTAGACGTCAATAAAAACGTTACTCGTAGTCTTACAGCTTGACAGTGAGGCAGCGCCCTAGTCACGAAAACCAAGATTAACGGCTGAGGGGATCCGATGCACTGACCACGCGTCACCCCAAATGGCTGAGCAGCAGTTGCTTGGTAGGCTAGGCCCTTCATGGGCTGTAGCGCCACGGGTTTTATTTCTGAGATTCACTATAGTCTTACTATGAATAAATGCAGATCATTCAAGTAAGATGACGGTTCAATAACAGCATCTGTTATACTCTGATTTACAAAAGATGCTCGGTGAAAGCTGTCATACGCTTGATGGGTGAGGTCAGGAGTGGAGACGAGAGGGGTAACAGTCTCCATGGCAACAGTGAGCAATGTTGCATTGTATGCCGACACAGCAATAAGCACATGGTTTGACTCAGTGTGTCTTCACTAGTCACGGTCATTAGATCGCCAGGCAGGGGGGCTAACTTCCACAGTATTTGTGTCTTCCTGCAAGCCTCTTGAAATGTTATGAGTCATGATCTGCCTCAGTGGCAACGCAGCATTTCCCCACGTGCTAACTTTGACAGCTGTCGGTGAGCTTTATTGGTAATTCAGAGTATAATTGCTGTTCATAACACATTATTAACAGCAATATGTTTCGTTGTGTCTCACAAATGGCTGCTTCCAAACAGCGGTCATGTATTGATTTACAGAAAAATTGTTGGCTAGACATATTCATTCATTGGATACTGATTCAAAACCACAAATTCACCACTAGGTGGCAGGCTAATGACAATGGCATTAGGAGCCATAAAAAGCAAGTCCTCTAAAAATAAACTGGCATTTTAACTACATAGCCATACTACGATAAAATTTTCAACCAACAATTTTGATAAACTACAGTTTACGATTACCATATTCACAATCACACAGACACAGTTACACTTCAGAGGCAATACAGGAAAATTGGCAAAAAAAACAGACTGTTATACATACCTCAATCAACTCGTAGATAACAGGTTGACCACAGAAATCGGAGCACTTATCTTTCACTTCTTGAGTGATTTTTTCTAAAACGGAATCATCTAATCCTCTGGAATTACGTAGATGCACAGTGGGTTCTGAATCTGGATATCCAGGAGGTAATTCCACTACTAATGTGATGCGTACATACTGGTGTACAGCATCATGTGCAGTTGATGGATACAGCACAGTTTCTACTGCATTAGGATAACCGCTGAAAAAGAGAGGATTTCGTCTATAACACGAGAGCCTAACTACTGCCAACCAAGATTTGCCAACATGTTAAGATACTGGAGTCTAAATAGTCCACCTTAAATATGAAACCAAACATCACCAAAATAAAGGAGATCTTATTTTACTTCATTACAGTGTACAACGATACGGTAATTATAATGAAAATATGAAAATTACAGAACTGTCGCCGAAATTTCCATCACTTACGTTCACGTCTTTTACATACGTAAATGCAAAATTCAAAAGTAGATAATATCATGAAGGATTTAAAAATCCATCAAAACAAATAGGGAATTGTTACCCCTCTTATAATCCTGTAAATCGTAAACGTGAACAGCTGTAGCTACGTGACAGCCAAGTCCCATAACATAGAGAAATTAAGTTAAGTAAGGTAACAATGAAAATGATGAAAAATGCTTGCCTCTCATTCGTTTTCACCACTAGTTCATCCATTAATATAGCTTTCAAAGCTTCTACTTCATCGACGACTCTGAAAAAATTAAACAAAGCATATTATTTCCAAGAATGAAGTTACTCAACATACAATTACGGCAATGGAAATAAGAGTCATACGAACAATACGTCAACTATTACCTTTCGTCTAGATCGGTGGACATTTTGCTTATTGTTTTAATAAGCGTCCGGTCGATACACAATTATTTTTCGGCAAACCAGCGAGGGTGAATACGGCGAACTTGCAGGGGATGCAAGCTGTCAATATAAATCCAAAGATTTCTATCAAATGAATGGGCGTAGAGATGTCCACTCTACTGTTACACACTGGCATAATTTGGCCACTAGCGCTATCTACTTATGTTTCCTGTATTAACAAATCAAGGAATATCTAGTTAGTGAAATTTTCAGAGGCGGAATTGCGAGGCTAAGGAATATCAATACCGTATATGGAATAAAATTACCCAATTGCCTGGAGAGAGTAAAAGTAAGTAGGTACCCTTCAGTTCATTATGTTGATAATATTTGACTCATTAGGCAAAGGGGTGATTGTTGAATCGAACATGAAATCTACCCGACCTACTAATATTCGTCAAAACTGGCTTTATTCATCACAGACAAGGTAAATGATACAAATATTATAACAGATCAAAACATTCACAGCCTTCTTTTTTTTTTGTTTACTGTTCATCTTCTCCTTGCCTGAAAAATCGTAACAGAAAAAAAAGGAAAGGAATAACTCAGAGTTAGTGAACGTCACATACCTCCCACCTTTTGATTTCAAACACAAAATCAAAACATAACTTATTTACAATTATTAAGTTTACACCATCACAATCTACACAAGCTACGACCTGTATCGAGCAGGCAGTTTCACTACACGTCCCCTTCTTGTTCTCATCACTTGTTGATCACTGGGGGCTTCACACTCGTCATCACTTGGTTCGTCTTCACCCAAGGGAGCATCCTGCGGCGACGATATTTCCAGAGGGTATATCCGCTGGATTGGTCTGGTCATACTTCTCCCCGCTGCCCTGACACGAACCACCCTGACATTGTTGTCCTTGCCAGGGAACATTTCTGTGACCTTTCCCACTGGCCACTCCAACCTCTTCCTGTCATCTGACCCCACCAACACAACATCACCGATCTTCAATGTTCTATGGGGTTTCATGTCAGCATGCGACTGCACCAGCAGGCTCAGGTATTCATCCCGGAATCTTTTCCGCAAATCTTCACGCAAGAGGTGGAGATACTTGGCTCGCCTTCTGATGTCTGTTCCATCCAAGTGGTCAAGATCAGGAACTCCGGTGGAACGAATGTCTTGCAGGAACATGGCCGGTGTCAATGGCATCAAGTCATCTGGATCCTCCGAGAGATAGGTCAAGGGTCTGGAATTGATCACGGCTTCAACATCGCAAAGAATGGTTGTAAGCTCCTCATACTTGAGACAAGCTTTCCCCAATGTTCTCCTCAACAGCTTCTTGACCATCTGCACCATCCTCTCCCACCATCCACCCCACCATGCAGCAGTGGGTGGAATGAACTTCCACTGAATTCTCTTGATGGAAGATGTTCTTTCAATCTCAGCCCAGTCCAGTGAGGCAAAGGAATTATTAGCCCCAGTGAAATTCGTCCCATTGTCACTGTACAATATTCGGGGTCTGCCCCGCCTGGCGATGAATCTCCTCATTCCTTGGAGGAAGGCTTCTGTCGACAAACTTTGCACAAGTTCCAAATGAACAGCACGATAAACAGCACAGGTGAACAACAGGATTCAGGCTTTTTCACCATCTCTGAGGTGCAAAGGTCCCGCTAGGTCAACCCCACTCACTTCAAAAACCGATGCATCCCCCACTCTATCTCCTGGTAGAGGTACAGGACCAGTCTCAACTCTCTTTGCTTCAAATTTTCGACATCTGACACATTTGTTAACCACTCTCCTCACTGTCCTCCTTCCTCTTAGAATCCAATAGTCCTCCCTCAATTTTCCAAGCAACATTTGGACACCAGCATGAGAGTACTTAAGATGATAGTCTCTAATTAGGATCTCCACCAATTTATGATTTGACGGTAGCAGAATGGGATATCTGAAGTTCTCAACATCATCTCGCTGCACAATCTTTGTCTTCAACCTCAGAAGACCATCTGAACCAACAACTGTGCAGAATGATTTCAATCCTTTCTTGTCAGTCTCTTCCGTCACTCCCAGTTGAGCCAGGCGTAGTAACCTTCTTTCGGCCTCTTCGATTTCCAAAACAGAAAGCTCACCAGACACACAACCTTCAAGTTTTGATGCTTTCCTGAAGAAGCGCAGTATCCAAGCCACAAGCCTCACAATCTGTGAAAACCTCGAAAAGCGTCTCAGGTACCAGGGGTCTTCCTCTTCAATTAAACTGGATAGTGTTGACGTCACCTTCCTTTTTTCTCGATCAACTTCTTCCTCGTCTGCGACCACACCGGACATAGGCCAGTCCTTTTCTTCTGCTCTCAGCCAAGCTGGCCCCTCCCACCATCTGGAATTTATGAGGGATTCTGCAGAGCAACCTCGCGAAGGGAGGTCAGCTGGGTTACAGTCGCCAGGTACGTGTCTCCAATCTTCTACGCTAGTCAGTGATCTTATTTCCTTGACTCGATTGTTGACGAACACGCCCCAGGGCTCGTTCTTCTTTATCCATTGTAATGCAGTAGAGGAGTCAGTCCAATAGAATTCAGGAACTTGCAAATTTAGACTTTCTCTCACACAGGCAGTCAGACGACTGCCAATGCAACATGCCAGAAGTTCCAGTCTTGGCATCGAAATATCCTTCAAGGGTGCAACCCTTGCCTTGGCCATCACAAGTTGTATCGAAACAGATCCTGGTGTTCCGCTCCTTAAATAAACAGCAGCTGCATAGGCACTTCGACTGGCATCACAAAATGTATGAAGATTCCACAATTTTTCAGACTCGCCGTCAGCGAAATGTCTTGGTATCTTCACCTCTGAAAGTCGGAAAACTTCTGATTCCCACTTCTTGAACTTCCGCTGCACATCATCCGGTAATGGGTCATCCCAGCCCATCTTCAGGTTCCAGCTGCTCTGGATGAGAAGTTTTGGCAGTAAGGTAAAAGGACAAGTAAATCCTATAGAGTCAAAAACCCTCTGGGCAGCAGACAAAATTCTTCTACGAGTGATGTCACCAGATCCACTCTCAGATATATCACAAAAGATAACATCATTGTCTTTGTCCCACATCAAACCGAGAACAGAAGAAACTTGTTGACAACCACTCTCTCCATTCAGTGAGGTATGTTCCCATCCACGAAGTTCAAATTTCGCAGTCGACAACAGTTCGGTGGATTCAGTGATGAATTTATTCATTTCTTCTTCTGACCCAAGTGATGTGACACAATTGTCCACATAAAAGGAGCTCTGAAGTAATCTTGCTATATTATGGAATTCAGGTGGGCTCCTCTCTAGATGAAGATCAAGTACGGCTGCCAGCAGGAAAGGACTGCAGTTGAGGCCAAATACTACCCGTTTATGTCTGAGAACTTGAAGTTCTCTCCTCTCAAAGTCCTCCCACCAAAGGAACCTCACATAATCCCTATCACAGGGAGCAATGGATATCTGGAGAAAAGCCTTCCTTATGTCGGCAATTACACCAATCTTCCCTGTGCGAAACCTATTCAGAATTGAGGGAATCTGTTCAAGCAGATTTGGTCCCTTCTTTAGACAGTCATTCAAGGACAGATTTCCTTTCCCCTTACATGAGGCGTCAAACACTGGCCTAACAGCTGTCGTGGAGTTTTCCTTGAACACACCTCGATGCGGTAAGTAGTGGCCTTTGTTATCTATTTCTTGAGAAGGCACCTCTTCGATCACGCCTTCCTTCTTCCATTCGTTAAATACATAATTGTAGTCCACATATCTGCCACTACGAATCATTTTTATCGTTGTAGATGTACATCTCCTTTCAGCAATGTCACGATTCTCTGAAATGTCTTCAAATCTATCATTCCAGGGCATATGAACTTCATAACGCCCCTCCTCATTTATATGCACCGTCTCCTTGAAGTGTTCAAGTATGGTCGCTTCTAATTCTTATTTAGATTGTTTCTCAGCTGGATCCCTTATTCCTAGTGTGTCCAACTTCCAAAGATCAGTCACTGAAGAGTTCAAGGTCAACAATGAGATCGCGAGTGCACTAGAAGAGTTCGAAAACCTATCCGTTGATAGTCTCCCCATAATGACCCAACCAAGCCTAGTTTCGACAGCCACAGGTCCACAAGTCAGGTTTCGCACTCTTCCTGTTAGCAGAGGTCCACAGGTGTCGGCACCTAGTAGCAGTTCGATCTCTGGCCTGTCATCACCACAGTCAGAGATAAATATTTTATTTTCTCTAAGTTCTTTCATCCAAGGCCCCTTCTGAACTCGAGGGATTGTACCACAAATGATGGCTTGATCTAGAACTGGTACCTCACACGTGTATTTCCCATCTACACTTGCTAGTCTTAGTTGATAACTGGAGTGCACTTTCTTTGTTGTCTCAGTCCCTCCAAATAGAGCATGTGCCATTTTCTCAGAACCTGAGGGTTTCAGTCCTAAACCATCTGCGGTCTTCTTCAGCAAGTATGATCGTTGCGATCCAGTGTCGATTAGGGCTCTCACGATGCGTTCCTCTTGATTTCCTGTAATTCTAACCAACAGGGTTTGTAGAAGTACGTCTTTGCTGCAAGTCTGGTTACTCAATGTAGTGCTGGGGTCTGCCTTATCTGTCTCTTCCTTTTGTTTCTCTTCACGAGTCTTCTGCTGGAGCTCAGGGCACATTAACACAATATGCCTTTTCCCACAGACATGACACATGACACTACATTTACAGGATTTTGCCATGTGACCTCGTTTCAGGCATTGAAAGCAACATCCCGCTTTCATCAGAACATTCTTCCTTTCAGTTAAGGTCATCTTTTGTGCTTTAAAGCATTCCTTGCTGTCATGAGGTTTGCTGCAGAACACACAATTAAGGCTTAGACTTCTTGAATCCCCGGGCAGTAAGCTAGTGGCTGTTGGAATGTTCGTTGCATCTTCCAGTCTCTTCCTTGGTTTGTTCACCATACGTTGTG
Organism: Meconema thalassinum; assembly: GCA_946902985.2. Taxonomy (NCBI): domain Eukaryota; kingdom Metazoa; phylum Arthropoda; class Insecta; order Orthoptera; family Tettigoniidae; genus Meconema; species Meconema thalassinum. The sequence continues at coordinate 185,141,251 of OX336395.1, forward strand.
AAGCCTGGAATCCCCCTTGAGCGAGAGTGATTCTCTGTTCTCCCTCTACTTCATTCTTCAAGAATAGAGACAACTGTTCAAGTTTCTCACAGTACACGTTTTCTACTGAATCGCTTAAGGGACGTTGGACAGAAGTTCTCAGCCAGACTCTCAGTAGTTCTTCTGGAAGAGATGACTCTACTAACGGGAACAAAAAAGCGGCATACCTGTCACTAGTCATCCCTAACGACTCAAGAGACCGGAGGTGAGATTCTAAGCGGTCATATAACTGCAATGGAGCAAGTCTCTGCGATGAAGTGACATTCTGAATCACCAATCCTAGTAGTTCGCGCACATAAAATTCAACAAGTAATTCTTCCCTACCAAATCTACTTTCAAGACACTGCACTGCTTTCTCATAATTGTCCGCAGTTGGAGGGAAACTGTTCACTACGTCCCTAGCTCTACTGCCCTCCGTGGTGGCCTGGAGTAAATACTGGAATTTATCTTCTCGTTCTATGTCTGGATCATTATGAATGCGTTGAAACTGACTCCAAAAACCTAACCAGTCCTTAACCTCTCCAGAAAATTTCCGTAGTTCGATTTTCGGTAACTTCAATTTCTTCTTGCCAACACTATCACTCATAACGGTCATAGCTCCATTTTCTTCAGTCGCAAGAAGAGCAGCATTCACATAATCAGTCTTATAACGGGCCTCGTCAAGTTTATCGCGGTATTCTTGTACTTTCTCGTATTCAGTTGCGTACTCCGACTCGTCGTTGTTATCGAGAAGGAATTCCAATATTTTCTCATCCGCGTCTTTCATTTCCGTGCCAAGGCGTTCTAATTTCGTAAATAGCAATCTTACCTTGTCAGAATCTGCTTCAGCCATCAGTGTATCGTATGTCTTCGTGAACATGGCCCGTATCGGCTTTCTCGCTTTTACGAGTTTATCCATATTTAATCGTACGGTACTTACGGGTATGTTCACGTCAAAAATATCCTGTCACGGTCGCCACTAATGTTGAATCGAACATGAAATCTACCCGACTTACTAATATTCGTCAAAACTGGCTTTATTCATCACAGACAAGGTAAATGATACAAATATTATAACAGATCAAAACATTCACAGCCTTCTTTTTTTTTGTTTACTGTTCATCTTCTCCTTGCCTGAAAAATCGTAACAGAAAAAAAAAAAGGAAAGGAATAACTCAGAGTTAGTGAACGTCACAGTGATATTCCTATAGCTGTCGCGCCAATTGGGGCTTGGGACATTGGGGTCAGCAGCCCTAACTTAGCTTACAGTTCACTTTAAAGTCTAATAATTGTTTTATCTACTGCAAAATTAATTTAAAAAAAAGAGAGGGGAATTTCTAATACAAATCTTCAAAACTGTGTTTCAAATCTACACAAATTAGATTATTGTTTGAATCACACAGACAAAATGAACATTAGGTCAGTTCTTTCTGTCTGTATTTTGGGTGATTCGTCAATTGAAAATGGGTGAATGTTATTTGTATAACATGGTAGGTGAACTAGAGGAAGGTCAAATAAAATGTGCTGACATGCGCATAACTTAAATACCGTACCTAGGTAGATACCTGTTCAGTGAATGTTGTAGAACAGGCGTCCTCAACCTTTCTGAGGCTGTGAGCACCAATCTCTTGCCATAACAAGTATTGTCCGTCCACCAGCTTAAGGTCCGTGGCAGGAATGTAACGAGTCAGCTGGAGACATCTGGCCTCTGCGCGAACGACAATAGTGCCAACCTACTACTGACCCGTACGATTTCACAATTGAAACTCAACGAAAGTAGCAGTGAGTAACCATTGCGTGAATAACATCGGTGCCGAGTTGGCAATACCTGCAGTGGCACGTCCACTCAATCAATGCAGCTGGAATGTCACTCCTCTCCCCTTCAGTCCCCTAAGACCATGATCTGGTGGACGGACAGTACCTGAGCACCATTAGCGAATATCATAATAATAATAAAAATAACGCAAGTTTGATGCTTTTCAGTCAGTCAACACGATTGTACCCAAATGAGATGGGTTATTTCCCAATCCTGAAAAAGATTTACATGAGATTAATAAATACACTTGGATGACCAGTTTCGATTGTCGATCATCAGATCCATTACAATTAGGCTACAAAATTTTTATGTCTGAAAGTATGGGTGAAAATATTTACAATACGTACACTTCTTTAGTTGTGGTATTAGTTATGATAGTTCAACACGTCAATATTTGTTAGTTATACCTAGTCTATGTGATGTTTTGTTAAAATATTGAAAGTGGTGATTGACCTCCAAATTTGCTTGTTTAGAGAGGATATGTCATTGTAGTTAAATGGTCAATTCAGGTTGTCTTGTACAGGCTACTTTTCTGATTGAGTATTGCTTGTAGATAGTGACGAAGACAACTGCTCTCACCAGGACACGCAAGACTCAATCAGATAAATAGCCTGTAAAATAAAACCTGAATTGACCATTTAACTACAATTACATATTCACTCTAAACAAGCAAGTTTGGAGGTCAATCACCACTTCCAGTATTTTAACAAAACATCACATAGAATAGAACTAACAAATGTTGACAAGTTGAACTATCTCAACTAATGCCGCAGCTAAAGAAGTGTACATATTGTAAATATTTTCACCCATATTTTCAGACCTAAAAATGTTGTAGCCTAAGTGTAATGGATCTGATGATCGCTTGACGATCGAAACTGGTCATCCAAGTGTATTTATTAATCGCATGTAATTTTTTTTTAGGATTAGGGAATAACCCATCTCATTTGGGTACAATCGTGTTGACCGCCTGAAAAATATCAAACTTTTGTTTACTAAGGCAACATTGAAAATGTCTTCAAACACCAAATAATAATAATAATAAAATAATAATTATTTTAATTCTCTTTTTATGACATTATACCCAACTAAGGACTGCAATTGAACCTATTTCACAGATGAATTTGAATTAGCTTTCTTCTCTTCCCAAAATCTCTTCATTCTCTCACTATGACTTTTCTTCCTTTCTTCTGTCCATGCAGTGGTACAGTGAAACCTCTCTATAACGGACACCTTTACTGTCCGCTAAAGAGGGGTGTCCACTATAGAGAGGGTTAAAGAAAATGATTGCAATTTGCACATGTACTTGTGGAGTATGTGTCATCATCATCATCGTCATTAGGTCCTGAGCAAGGCACATTGGGCAGCAAGTCTTCTCCAGCGATGTCGGTCGATCGCAACAGCTTCGGCATCATACCAAGAGATGCCAATGGTCCTGAGATCTTCTCTTATTGTTTGACGCCAAGTTCTTCGAGGACGGCCTTGTTTCCTTTTTCCTCCCAGTGGTGTCCATCTTAGTGCAGTTCGTGAGTGACGGTATTCGGGCATGCGGGGGACATGGCCAGCAAGTTGCATCCGACGTTCAGTTACAGTCGTTGAGAGGCGTACTGAGTCTGATCTTCTTAAGACGTCTTCATTTGTGACATGATCACGATAAGAGACTTCAAGAATTCGTCTAAGGCAACGTTGTTGGAAAATATCTAACCGCTTAATTACCTTAGCCGTGAATTTCCATGTTTTTACAGGCATATAATGCAGTAGGTAGGACAATAATCTTGAAAATTTTCATCTTTGTGGCGACGCTTATGACTGTTATAAAACAATATGCAAATATATTCCGTCAATCAATACAAAACAAATGTTAAAACTATGTTAACACTTACATTTGTGGTATATGTTTCTGGGCTATAACTGCTCCCTTCAGCAGCCACTCATCATCTCACTGACATCATGCGATCACAAATATATCGCTTAAAAGATGCTCATAACATACAAACATTAAAACAAATAAGAACCACTATTATTATTAACTTTATTGGCCACATTGGACCACTTGAGTACACTTTTTCTATGAAGGTTGTATTGTTTGATTCTTCTTATCTGCCCAGTACTTCTTCATTCGTTCTGATCGCAGTGATCTTAATTCGTCTGAAATCTCTACAGGCCGTCTGTGCATCATTTCTGCTGAAAATTTGTGATTCTTAAGAAGGGTGGTTACCGTATTTTATTCTTGTTCTCTGCATCTGTAATTTCGAGTCCAACTGTTTTGAGATCCTCTTGAATTTCTTTGATCCAATGCCCTCCAGTCTTCTTTCCCAGATTTCTCATCACTAGTTGTCATAAAATCCTGTTTTCTGGTAATCGTAGGATGTGAAAGAAATAAGAGATTCTTTTCTTCTTCATCGTGCTGGTAACTGGGTCAATTTCTCGATAGACTGTTTCATTGGAGAGGATTCTCCAGACTCCTTCAACCTGGTACTTTTTATTTATGCAGGTTCTGATAATTCTTCTTTCAGTTTTGAGGAGCTGATCAGTTCTTCTTTCATTTCTAATTTGGAACAAGTCTTCGCAAGCATAAGTGGCTTCGGGCAAAGTTACAGTTTTGTAGTGTTGGATCTTAGTACCTATTGACAAGCATATTTTGTTATAAGTTGACCAGGTTAGAAATCGTGCTATTTTCATTTTGATGGTTCTATTTATCCATGTTGGTTTTTTTGCTTAAGTTATGCATAAATATTTCTCCAAGGTATTTAAATTGTAGAACTATGTTAATTTTTTGATAATTTATGATGACTTCCTTTATGTCAAGAGGTTTCATTGGCATCTCAGTTTTCTCAGAAGATATTTGCAATCCTATTTTTAATGCAATTTTCTGGAGACTGGTGATCTGAGCAGTAACTTCTTCCATGTCAAGGGCTAAGAGAGCTAAATCATCTGCAAACCCTAGGCAGTTTGTTCTTATTGAGGGTTTTGCTCCAATTTTGATTTTAGGTGGGTTTTCTTTTTGCCAAATTTTCACGATGTAATCTAGAGCCACATTGACAAGTAGTGGGGATAATCCGTCACCTTGTCTAAGGCCTGTTTTTATTGGAAAAGCACTTGACATTTCTCCCCTGAACTTGACTTTTGAAAATGTGTTGGTTAAAGTTAGTTCAATCATTTTTGTTAATTTAGGATGACGGCCATATGATCTGAGAATTTTTAAAATTTAGGTCTGTGTATACTATCATAAGCCTTTTTGAAATCTATGAATGAAATAAACAGTTGTTTATTTCTGTATTTGTAATATTCCATTATAATAAAAACACATGGGTAAAACCTATACCACTAAAAACCATGAAATGTCTGTCGACTTGTCCAAGTGAAAACATATTTCATCTTCTACGAAGAAACTTTGTCCAATCAACTGTTTTGATCTTGTACGGTATATGTTCTTCACTGACGTATATGAAGTAACAAGGTCCTTGAATAATTGTAATCGATTTGGAACAATCTTCTATAAACTGGTCCTTACGGACGCTTACGGACCATGAAGGGATATCTTAACTATATCTGTACCGTAGACCGACAGTAGTGGCTACGCTGGCTAATGCGCAGCATTAGGCCATGGGGCCAAGCTCTCTGCTGACTCGGTAGACGCGTGGGTTCGAGCCCTACCGTCGGCCGTCCTTGAAATGGTTTTCCGTGGTTTCCCACTTTCATCACCAGGCAAATGCTGGGACGGTACCTTCTGACAGGCCACGGCCGCTTCCTTCCACATCCTTGTCCAGTTTCATTCACCATCATTCATTTCATCTCTCATTACCTCCTCTCACGAGGTTGGCGTCAGGAAGGGCATCCGGACGTAAAAACCATCGCCACAAAGACTTCCATCGCATCTCATCCCCGACCCCGTTGGAAAACGGGAATAATAAGGGGTAGACATACTTACATCTGTACTGTAGGTAGCGTTGGAACGACTGTAAAGAACAGAATACGGACCATGATGGAGTCTAAAGTAGATGGCTTATGACTGTTGTTGAGCATATAGAGCGCATACGCTGAAATTTGCCTGATGCCATTCCGATTCGACAGGTGATATCCCTTTCTGTGCCTCCATCAATTGAGATAATGCTACCAAGATATGTGAATTGAGGCACATGCTCTATAGCTTGACCACGAACTGTTATGGGCCTGTTATCCTGGACTTCACCAACCTGCATTTATTTGGTTTTTTCATTATTTATACGTAGGCCAATTTTACTGGCTTCAGTATCTAGGCTAGTGGTCATTTCTTGTAAGTCCACCTTTGTTTCCCCAAGCAACGCGATACCATCTGCAAAATCTAAATCTGTACATCGCTAAGTAAGGATTACAGTAGAATTCAAGCCGCAGATATGATATTTATTAGGACCATGAACCGAAGTACCAGGAGAGACAAGATCAGAAATGAGGTACACAGAGCAACAGCTGGCATCAGGGTCCCTGTTACCAACTTCCTGGTAAACGCAGACTTGAGTGGTATGGCCATGTAATGAGGAAGGATTGCTCTAGAACAGCTAAGAAGTACTTCAACCTGGATGTCAGAGGGAAGAGACCAAGAGGAAGACCAAGGAGACAATGGATAGAGACAGGAGGTGGAGAAGAATGGAGAAGTACTTCAACCTGGATGTCAGAGGGAAGAGACCAAGAGGAAGACCAAGGAGACAATGGATAGAGACAGGAGGTGGAGAAGAATGGTTTTAACTGGGATGATGTCCAAGAACAAATGGTGTACCAAGATCGGGCAAGATGGAGAGCGCTTGTATGCCACACCCGGGAAACTGGAGATGGATAATGATGATGATGAAGGGGTGTCCGCCTTAGAGGAGCGTCCGTTAAGAGAGGTTCCACTGTATTATAGGTCTCATCCAGGGGTTTGCAGCTAAATGATGTTTGTTCACTTACCATCTGAAACTAGGCCTGTTATGTCGATTTCTTGAAGGTCACTGTTAGGTATTGTAACAATAATAATGCATGTGCCTCTTTATGTCTTTATATCCTATCTCTCTCTCTCCCTCAGAAGTGTTGAAATAGCTAGGGATTTATCACTCACCAGGCACGCTGCAAGTGCTTGGATGGCTCATGAAGGTAAGATACATTTACAAATGGACAGTTAAATGAATTCAGAATCATTCCTGTTACTCATAAATAGGAATGTCCAATTATTTATATTTAACAAAATTATGAAATTTCTGACTGTAAAAACTTGTAATGCAACAGAATTTGAATCAAAGAATGGATCTTAGGGGAACTTGTTCGCGGCACTTTTTGTCTCTCATGACGAGAGCACCAAATTTAATTTGTGAGCCGACGGTTGAAAACGCCTGTTGTAGGATGTTGTATTTTATTCATTTTGCACATATGGTTAATAATCTAATAATGGAAATCTTAATTCTTATTTCGAGCTACATTTCTCATAGATATTTGTCTAATAATCCAATAGTAAGAAATGAACTAGTCACTGCGTTTGTTCCGCATTGACTCACAGTATACTGGTAGTTCAACAATTCTAAAAGAAATTTCAATATTGAATTTTTTTTTTTTTGTTGGATTTTATGATCTTCAGTCAAAGACATTTACATCTTAGGTGTTTGATAAAAACAACGTCACTGTGATGTAAAAACTTTTTATGAAATGATAGCAGTGAATCGTGATTTAAGTATCCGGGAACAATTTAAAATAACATTCAAATATTTTTTAGAAGCAAAAACATTTTGATACCACAAATTTGTCAATTTAATTAATGAGGACATTCATTCATTTCTTTTATTTAAAATGGTCCAGTACAATGTGGTATCACTCTTGTGGCATGTGTAGTCTTTTATTTAGCAGAAAAATGGCCCAAGCAAAAAAATTACTGGGGAACTGGTGGTTTTCTTGGACGTTAAGTCGTATGTAAAACATGAAAATGATTGTTCGATACAGCTACCAGTAGGTTTGGAATTAGTGATCTAACCGACAGACTGATTCAAAGTTTCAGTGTGGGTAATGCTAACATTTGTTGATGCCATCAGCCTCAAATTGTTTAAAATATGGAAGAAGTGATTTTTGTGAGAATTTTAAAAAAAAGTTTAATTAATAGGGTAACATAGAGGGGCAGGGGAGAAACATGAGAAATGACTTACTGTACGACGATGTGAACAGGGCGTTCCTGTTTCCAGCTATACCTTATCCCATATAAGTAGAGTCAATGACAACACGCCAGAGCTGTAAAGAAGAGATGATGATGTCCGACTGAAGACTACTTTTTTTTCTTTCTTCTCAGAGCTCTACTTTGGTATAGTTAATTGGTCTCTGGGATTTAAAAAAATATAATACTGGATCAATAGGAAAATGAGTACCGGTAGTTTCCCATTTTCAACTCAAGACAACTGTTATGATGGTACCAGCCAACAGGTCACTGATGCTGTGGCAGTTCATGCTCTTTAAAAAGGATGGGGCACAGCACTCAGTGTACCCCGTCCCAGCCCTCAAACCAGTATTAAATTTGGCAAAGCCGGGAATCGAACCCCGGCCTCCAGGGCGACAGCCAAGAATACTAGCCGCTGCACCAAGAGGTGGTACGATTCAGAATTACCTTAGATAAAGAGAACATGTCTCCAGTTAGACTTTCTAAACAAGATGCAAACGCACTAACGCTACAAGGACTTTACGTTATATTTATCTCCTTACATATTTTGTTAGGTATGATATAATGAGCGGGAGGTTCAGTATAGTATTTTAGTCAATAAATTTAGAGTGGGGACATTGCTGTCGATGACCTTACAACCCTGTACCTCTGAACATTAACACCCCCATTGCTCCTCTTTCACTGCGATTGGTCACGACCGTCTTGCGGGCGCAGCTTTGTTGTGATCGAAGGCTCAGGAAATTCCCATAACCACGCTGTCACCTCACCCCGCTGAAAGTATGGAATGATGTTAAATAGCCAGACAGGAAGAACATGTGGTACAGTAGTGGCGGGTTTTGAAATGCGTCGAGCTTTGCTGTTGTGCGCTCTTATCCGTAGAAAAGTGCCCACCAGGTCCGTAGAACTCCTTTGTCGCGACATCAGCTCCATTGTTACGGAGAGTGTATCAATACAAACTACTGTATGATCCAAGTTGGGTTTAAGGATTTTAATGGAGGGGCATGTGACCTTGTGCCCTTATGCTAAAACCACCCCTACACTGATGGACCCTTTAAAATACTAAACATTTCTTTTCGTCTGTCATTAGCTTGTATGATGAGGTTGGTATCAGGATGAGCATCCGACAATAAAAATAATTCACCACCTAAAGATTAATCTCATCCCAGACCCTGTAAAAGCAAGAATAATAAGGGACAGAAATACACATAATAAGAATGTATACCTTTAATATGCGGCATTTTTGTCCACATTGATTGAGTACAATATAATTGTTTTATCCAATTTTTAATACAAATTTGTATACACTTTTACAATGTTATTGGTAGTAAAACTCAGCAATTCTTCTAGGTTTGTGCCATGTCTTGTGTGGGGTTTCGCCTAGGACACCAAGCTGGCTCATCGGCGGGCTCTTGGTGTCCCCGCCCGTACCCCCACAGGAGTAACGAACTGCGCGCTACCTCCCTTTATATAGAGTGCAACTGCACTACTTTACTGCGAGAACTAAAAGTTCAAGCAGCCTTAACCTCCCTATGAAGGCTTCCAAGACCCCACACAAGACATGTCACAAACCTAGAAGAATTGCTGAGTTTTAATTCACCGGCCGTGAAAGCCAATTTACCTTCTTATTGGTAGTAGTTTCAGTCCTTATTTGACCTTCCTCAGCCGAAATGCAGCAATATATCACATATAATATTAGATTTGTCTTGGATAACATTTTTTGCACCATAAAGCACCATTTCAATTAATATACCTTGATTTAAAATTCGTAAAGTAGTTAAACGAAATATATATATATTTTTTGAAAAAGTTTCTCCCGAGTATAAATAGTGCTGCTTTTATTCCTAAAAGACAAGACCTTGATTTGAGGTGTATAAAAACAATTTTAATACACACAACTTTAGAAATAAAAGCAGCACTGTTTTAGACACAGAAAGAAACTTAAAAAAGTAAATAAGGAATTTTAAATGAAATATTGCTTTATGTCAAGACTTACATAATGGTGCAAAAAAAGTTTTCCAAGACAAATTAATTATTTGAGATATTACTGCATTTCAGATGAGGAAGGTCAAATACGGACTGAAAAAAGTACCAATAACTTCGTAAAGGTGTATAAAAATTTGTATTGGAAAGTGGATAAATAATTATATTGTACATAATAAGAACGTTAATAAACCTCTTTAAAAACAAACATTTTTATTTAAAAGGATAATGAACATATTTAATACATACTGTATATATATATCAATTACAACTTCTTTTACAGATCTCCATTCTTGAACTATGTTCCTATAGGCTTTCAACATTCAAGCTTACACAAACTTGCACTTTTATGCAGCGATTTGGACTGGAAGTGGTTTTTCTAAAACATTCACCAAAAATTCATTGCATATAAATTTTGAAATTTTTGTTAACTGATACCGGTACTCTTTCAATAAATATGTTTCTCTCCTTAGCCACATAATACCTTCAAATTTTACAAAACTGCAGAAATCTCAAATTTGTACAATTTAAAGGTTGTATAATTCTTGTGGCACTAACTTCAAATATATTTTGACTGACAACTTTTTAATTTCTGTGTAACAATCATTACCAACATGGAATAGTTGCCAGTTCATTTCATGAAACATTGACTTTTATATAAATGTGAAATATTGGTTGGCTTTTCTCTGTACAATACAATATCCATTTTTATAAACATTCTATTCGACCCTGATACAAGCTCTTTATCTTCTAAAGCACTTAAGATGTGATAACACTCTTATTCAGTTGGTCCCAACAGCGTTAAGACATGCTACTACTCTTATCTGGTTCTTAGGAAAGCAGTCTCATAGGATATTCCAAGCAACTAACACGGTAGATTGCAATCTCATATGCGAGAGTAACAGTGAATCTAGAGCATAAGTGTGGAAGAACCATGTCATGCAGCAGTGAAAAACAGTAGTTGTAATCATGAAAAATAATGATTATATCTTGAACACCTTCTGTGCATGTGATATTCAGCCTTCATACTCCAACCGCAGCAAACATTTAAAGAACATCACTAATAAGGGAAAATGTTGATTACACTTAATTGAAAAATCAAATTTGTAAGCTTGTAGAGACATTTTTAAAGCTACAGGCATATTAAAAATAAAATTAGAACCTAATATAAAATTTGAATACTAATAAAAAAATTGATAACTTAAAGTGCAATGTAGCCAGATAAGTAGAGATGATACAGTTCTTAAGCACGAATTTGGTTGGTTCTGAAGTTTAGGGGCTGCGACAACGCGGTCATGTAGCCCCGTGTACTTTGGGTGTGTGTAGAATCTGTCTTATAACCGGTGTTAACTGTGATGACTGTATTAGTGTGTGTTATCTGTTTTTTAATTTAAGTACTGCAACTTAGAATTTTTCAAATAGTTCCTACTTTTGCCGCCAAGCACCACCATCAACGACTACTAGGCCAAGTTCAGAACATAGCTACTAGACGCCACCGCAGTTGGCTCTTGGCAACAAACGTAGAAACCTAAGAGCGTTGTTTACATTTGTAACGTATCCAATTTAGCTTCACACAGGTGCAATTAGTGGAAGGTTCTTTAACATGCCATAAATCTATGACATGGGACCACCGGCTTTACTTCCCCTCTGAAGGAAGGCATACTGAGGGATTTTTAACGCTCTTAAAAAATCCGACGGCTTCGGCCAGGTTTGAACCCGCTATCTTGGGCATAGAAGCTCAGCATGCTACCGACTACGCCACCGAAGCCGCCAAGCACGAATTTAGCCACTAAATTAATAAATTTTAGAAGTGAGTGAACTATTTCCCATTAGTAGCCTATTCGAAGTATAGAAAATACAGTGGCCATATGGATTCTGAAGTTTGTGCAATTGTGTATATATTCAGTTACAAAAAATAAATTATAAATAATTAAAATAAATCTTACTTAAAATTTCAGGACGTAGCGTATTCCATGAGGAAATTGCTCATATCTGGTTGATGGCAGTTCAGTTTAAGCAAGAAGTGTTATTATAGACATGAATAGATATAGAAAGATTTTCAAAATAGAACTGTTATGTATACAGGGTGTCATTTATGCACTTGAGTACCCTTAAAGGGCGTGTAGGGGATCGGTATGGGATCAATTCGAGATAGGGAACCTGGAGTCGTAACGACCTCCTAACCCCAGAAAATAGGTTTGTTTCAGGCCATCCACCCCTGTAAAGTACGCAAGTGTGCCATGTGCTACTCTGAGGTCAGGCACTCATTCGCTGTCAACGGTCTTGGCGTGAGCACCGATCAACGCTGCGTTAGCCGAGAGGACAGCGGCGAGGCGCGGTGCCCTGGGAGTTCCGGGTTTGTTCTCCCGGCGTGCCATGCCTTCATCTTTTTCGTTATTTTTTAGAGGGGCAGTAGGGGGCTTAGTCACATGACACAGACACGACACCGCACAGATGAGACGGCAGTTTCAGTTCAGAGTACAACGCTTCATAGGAGACTGCATTTTGACCCAGAATGTGCTGGTGGTGGACAAGTTCACGATGGCTGAGCCTCCACCTCATCAGTTTACGTTTCAAGAATACACCGATATGTTCCTTTGCTACGGCGCGCCAAACGGAAATGACGCGGAAGCAAGAAGAAAGTACGGAGATAGATATCCGAACAGAGTTTTACCTTGTGCGAATACCATTAGAGCAATTGATGTTCGTTTGCCGACTACAGGATCATTAGCGGTAAGTTTTCTAATGAATGCTCAGAAAATGTTTCTGTTAGCAAGGTATGTAGGGTGATTTCCTTGTTTAGTCCATCGTTCAAGAAACCCCAGACGTTTTTGCAAGCATCCGGGAGTCCATGCACAAGAAATGCGTTGCCTGCATTGAAGTGAATGGCGCTCAATTCCAGCACCTGCTGTCGTAAATGAGTCCAATGCCATCACTAATGGCTAATGCAGCGTGCCTGACCTTTAGAGTAACACATGGCACACTTGCCTACTTTAGAGGCGGAGGGCCTGAAACAAACCTGTTTTCTGGGGTTAGGAGGCCAGAGCAACAGCTGGCATCAGGGTCCCTGTTACCAACTTTCTGGGGAAACTTTGGTGGTATGGCCATGTAATGAGGAACGATAGCTCTAGAACAGCTAAGAAGTACTTCAACCTCGATGTCAGAGGGAAGAGACCAAGGAGACTATGGATAGAGACAGTTCGATCAGAGGTGAAGAAGAATGGTTTTAACTGGGACGATGTCCAAGAACAAATGGTGTACCTAGATCGGGCAAGATGGAGAGCGCTTGTTTGCCACACCCGGGAAACTGGAGATGGAAAATGATGATGATAATGAAGTGCAGAGAAAAGTCAGACAATGGTAATGACAAGAGGAAAGATAGAAGGAAAAGGGATTGTTAAAATTGGATATGTAGATCTGGAAGTAGTAGAGCACTTCAAATATTAGGAAGTGAATTGATGGAAAATGCTAGATTGGATATGGAGATCGACAAGAGAATACAATGTGGGAGTGCTTTCTATCATCAGGTAGGAAGTTTAATTTGGTATAAAGACATTCCACTGAAGGGTAAAGAAGTCATGTACATGATCTATTACTTACCAATAATGACGTATGGAGCAGAAACTTGGCCGATGATGAGGAGAGATGAAAGTAGAATACAGGCAGCTGAAATGAAATTCCTGAGGAGTATGGTACAGAAGACTAGGAGGGATAGAGTGAGAAATGAAGACATTCGAAGGTAAGTGGATGTACAGAAGCTTAATGATAAGCTGGAGCAGAACAGATTGAGATGGTATGGACATGTGAAAAGGATGAATGATGAAAGAATACCGAAACAAGTGATGGAGAGACGGATGACTGGAAAGAGAGGACGAGGAAGACCTATACTCTGTGAGCTGTCTGAATAGGATTGACAATTGGCCGGATGTTTCACTTCAGTCATCACCTCTCTGCCTCTTGACCAATCCATGATCGCATAGTTGATGTCATAATTCTCTGCGTTGCAATATCACAGCCCACGTGCTTGGTTAACTCTGTCTGTGACTTGTACCGTGTGATTGCTTGTTATTCTAACAGTGTATTGGTGCTTTAGTGATGGTAATAATAATAATAATAATGTATGGCCTCGGGTGCCTGGTGCAAGCTTTGTTAATCGACACCCAGAGGGTAGCTTGCATGTCGAATTTCGTCGTTCCTTTGAACGCTATGAAAGTCAAGGAGGTTAGATATCTAAACTCCTTGACACTACAGTGCTTTCAAGTAGAGAATGGAGGAACTTTGTGTTGGCGGAAAATCCCGAGATTAATTTTGCCATTGAACACGGCCTACTGAATTCAAATGGGTTCTTTAACATGCCAACAACGTATGACATGAGTATAGTGATGGTAATAGTGCTTTAATAATTGTTTGTGTAGTACTGTAGAGTAGAACGGCAGTAGTTAAAAGTAATTAGTTACTTATATGTGTATCCATATATCCGTGGAACACACCAGGAAAGTAATAGCTCATGCTTAGAAGAACGAAGGCATTTTAGAACAAGCAATTGACAGCTTAGTGATATCTGTTGGCTCTTCAGGTGATAGTTCCGAGAGTGACAGTGACAATGACGGAGATAGTGACACCGACACTGCCAGTGATATCAGTGGTGTGGAACCTCTCTTACCTTAATCTTCAGAGGCATAAATGACCTCGCTGTTCCGCCACTTAAAACTCCAATAACTAACTACCTGAACCTTTGTTTAAAATGACTAGTCGGAAATAAATCTACGGATACATCTGCAACGAGAACTTCCAGTAATATCAGTCTTAGTAGGTCACCCGATATCTAGCTACCAGTGTGAAGGTCCTCGACGCTATCCTTCAAATGGTTAAGTTCTTTTTTTTTTTATCTTTGGACAGTTCACATTCTTTCTGTGTGTTTTCTGAAACATGATTTTGCTTTGAGTAACAACTTGCTCTCTCCAAAGTTAAGGCGTAGCTTGGGACGTTAAGCAAAGTAGCTGACTTGAGGAATGTTAATGATGCCACAATGAAAACTAACAAGCTTACTGACAGCGTTATGACTGGTGCGTATACCAATAATGGTAGCGAGAGCTGATGAAATGCCGAGACCTTTTACTTGAACATACGGCACTTAATAAGCTGTAAAGAAAAACACGTTGAAAGCATGTGAGTAAATATTTCTCGGGTTTAAGTGCAAACCTGGCTTAACTATTTCATACGCAATATAGGAGCAAAATCCTCTTTTAAGCCTGAAGCAGTAGATTGCCATATAAAAAATGTAGGCTAACATTATTGTAAGTCATTGAACTCAGCGTTTTCTTACCGCAAAAAATAACTAGATATTGTATATTCAACATCTGTAGCAATTATTCTAGATTCTACATAATTCTGTAGCTTATCACTGAAATAATTATTAAATATATTATAGCCAGTTGATTGAACTACTGTAACTCATTTGCCCACGCGCGCGCAGTAGGAGCGAGCAGTTTGGCAACCTCGTTCCCTGATCACATGGCGAAGTGGGAACTGTCAATCCCATTCTGGTAGCTCACAGAGTAGAGAGTACGATGGATGCATTTGGTGAAGAACAGTGTGAACGAAATCTGGAGTGGAGTTCAGTGGTGGAGGAAGGATGATGGACAGACACGAGTAAAGTGGAGGGGTGTCATGTTTGCGCCGAACCGGCTTAGGCTGGAAAACGGAAACTGATGATGATTTGAATACTTTATGTGGAATAACAGAATCTCATATTAAAATATTTTTTGTATTTAAAATATGTGTATTTTAAGACGACATTCATGCATACAAAGGAAACAATTTTCACACACTTTTGTTTAGTAAAATGATTGCTGAATAAGATCACAAAGGGATTGAAACCTGTGCAACGATTGATAATTATGTTGTCTAATGATTTAGGGGCTTTGCAACATCGTGGTCATGTAGCCCCATGAGTGTGTAATTTTGCGATAACCTGTATTATTGTGATGACGGTATTAGTGTGGGTGTATTTAAAATGCAGATGAGGATTGGGAAGGACGAAGCCGTGGCCATAAGCAAGGAACCATCCCGAAATTTGCCTGGAGTAGAAGGGAGGAAACCACTGATAAACACTTCCAAGATCGCAGAGTTGGGAATTGAATCCTCCCCAGTTTTGCCTCAGGAGTCTGAGTGTACCCCATTTTCTTGCAGGCACAAATTTACATGCTTACACAGGTTTTGCAAAACATTTTTCAAAGTTGCTGGTGTTATTTCTCTAGTACATTCAGAAATTGCTTCGTTGAGTTCATATAAGGAATGCGGATTATCTCTGTATACTCTCTTTTAAATACTCCGACAGAAAAAAAGTATGCCAAGGTTAAATCTGGCGAACGAGGCGGCCACAAATTTCTTGAGATTTTACTTGATCACCGAATTTTTTTTGTAACATCGCCATGGTCGCATTAGCAGTTTGACAATGGTGCCATCTTGCTGAAACTAGCAATATCCCTCATTACCTTTCAATAAAGGGGCAATGTGCCTTTATCATACAAAGATTTGCCTGGTAAGGGTTCAACAGGAAATAGATTTGTCTGTTTTTCCACACATCCTTCATAACTTTTCCACTCAAAATAAGCTTCTAATAAAGCAACCTGTTGTGCACGCATAAAATGCATTGTTGCCCGCTTGGCCTTGTACGACTCACTATCCGCCTGTTCTGACACTACTACAACTGGTTCAACCATGTCTGATAACATCTTATAGCCAAGATTGCCAACTTATTCTGTCACATACGTGAGCTACACTTTTTCAAGGTTAGAGTCTGGTGATTTTACTAACACCTGTATAATTGGGCATAAATGTGTGTTGACCGATTGAAAAGTTATCAATTAATTTATTGTTAATTAGGCATAACTGAATATGGCTTCCAAGCCTCCTATAATATTGAGCAGGTTCATACCCTAATTCATTTAAATTAGTAGGATTCTACTATATGGAGTCAATTTTCCAAACCAATCTGATACAGTAAACCCTCCATTTAGTGGATATCGATTCAACGGACTTCGGATTTAATAGACAGAATTAGACCGAGCTTTTCTTTCTTACTCACATTGTTGAAATAACATTTATTGAATAGAAAAATATTACAAAATGCGGAAAAATTAGTAGAAACACAAAATATGCATTATATTATTCATATAATGGAAAATACTTTTTAAAACGTATTTGTAATCATCAGGGTCAAGCGCGAGAAGAAATTAGTGGCCAACAAGATATAAACCAATATAAACATAACCTTACTGCCCTTACTGTAAAAAGAACAAATAAAACCGCGTAGAACATCCCTGAAATAAAACTACGAAATAATTTTCGATAAACATCGTTTTATTGGCCATAATCGTGGAAATAGAACACATCTAATAGATTGCTCCGCGGATAATACAATCGTTCTATAATTCACAAATATCGATTATTCATTAGTACAACATCCTGAAAATTCCTGACATGTCCTACAATTTAAACGTTTGTTCGGTTTACGGGAGGAATTCGTAAATATCCTCCATTTTTAGAAACTAACACATCACTGGTTTCAAAACCATTTTCCAGTCATGAAAGAAGGAGAAGAAGAAACAATGAGTTGCAATTGCGAGGGGAGGGGAGTGCAGGCTGTTATATGGTCTGTGGTGCTGTGAATGTGTATCATCTGTGGGGAGAGCATTTCTCTTTGCTGCTTGAATGTTGGCAAGTCAACCTTGTTGATTGTGATTACATTCTCAACATGTGTTACATTAAACCACAGCTAAACACGATTTTCTACAATGCCAAACCGGAAGTGTAAATTTAACGACATTTTAGCAACTAAATATAAAACCTTCAGAGTGGGAAGAAATGAACATGAAGCTCAGTGTCTAATTTGTCCTGCAGAACAAATCACTTCCCCTTTGAAATACGAATGATGTTTCACAATATAAATATTTAACCAGAATAAAATGCATTAAATATTTATCATTTTAATGCATTTTTACTTTTTAGTGTTGCATTTTGTGATGACCTACATTTTGCTGAAATGTCCTACATTCTGCAAAGAGCATCTGGTAACCCTAGTACAAAGTCTATATTTTTAATCGCTCGAGAGCTGTCATTTGAGGACGCACATCTTAAAGCGTGGGACGATGGTTTTTAAAAGAAAAATCTCGTTTTTAATTAAAACTCAGCAATTTCTCTAAGTTTCTGTCCCCGCCCAAGACACGGCACAAACCTAGAAAAATTGCTGAGTTTCAATTCATTGGCCATGAAAGCCAATATACCATCTTTTTGGAAGCTTTCGTAGGGAAGTTATGGCTGCTTGAGCTTTCAGTTCTCACAATAAAGAGGCACAGGTGCTCTTCATAAAAAGGGTGGTAGCGCGCAGTTCGCTACTCCTGTGGGGGTCCGGGCGGGAACACCAAGAGTCCGCTGATGAGCCAGCTTGGTGTTCTAGGCGAAACCCCACACAAGATACGGCAGAAACCTAGAAATATTTTTGAGTTTTAATTCACTGGCCATGAAAGCCAATATACCATCTTGTTGATTTTTAAATATTTTGAATTCTAATTTCTAAATTCATGATTTAACGGACGAACCTCCGCCCCACTTAGTTCACTAAATCTGAGGGTTTACTGTATTACCATTTGATAGAACAGGAAATCCTTGGCGTAAGACTGCTTTCTGAACTGATCACACAACCTTTATGATAGCTCATACCATTACACAACACTTTTAAATGTAATATCATAAAATGTTCACAACACCGAGTTCACTACGTCAGTCTCTAGCGTATTTACAACCTTTTGTGCTGGAGAATCCGCTGATATGTCCGTTTATTAACATTACAGATAAAACATTCACTCAAACACACACACAACATACCAGCCAACTGAATGTTCATCCTTAGAGGAAAGGAAAAATAAAAGTTCACAATTCAATGAAGTGGGTTTATCGTCATTCTACCACAAATTGTATAAGTGAATTGTTAATTTCACCCTTGCATATTTGGCAACCCTCTGAAGGGGACATTAAATTTAGCAATGGTTGAATGTTGGATTGATTCACACATTGGCTTTACAATGAGCAGTATTAATTATAATGCCAAAGGTATGAAGTAATGGTATGAAAAGGTAAATGCCTCCATTACTAGGTTACATGAACCAATGGCAATCTGAACTTGGATTACCGGTATATTACGTCGAAAGCTGACATCTTGTTGCAAATTCAATAGGTGAAAATGACTTGAAACCCATTCCTTAATGGAGAATTGAAGATGATTTAAGATGAGGATATTACAGAGAAATAAGAAACCTATCAGTTGAACAGCTCATTGATAGATGTATCCATATTCAATGGTGCAGGTGGTAATATACCGTATATACAGAAAAACATACAGGGAGCAGCAAAAAGATCCGACTGTTTTTAAATCACAACAACACAAACATTTTAAATGATACAAACTCTTTTATTACTTATAACAGCAAGGTGTACATGTCAATTAATTGAAAACATGAAAGAACAATAGATTTAAACTTTTAAGATAACGTCTTTCAAATGATGCCCATCTTTTGCCATGCATTCTTCCAGTCTTGCACTGAAGCTTTGCATAGTCATTAGGCTTCAACTGCTGGACAATAACCATTTTATACGGATGAAAATGCAAGTCGAAACGCAATATTCGTCTCACTGTTCGATCAGACATTTGCAAAGCAGCAGCTTGTTTACTAGCCGGCCACCGTGGACTGGTTTCCACAGCTTGTCTCACTCGCTCAACATTTTCTGGTGTCCCGGCTGACCTTGGACGGCCTGTCGACGTACGTTTTAAGGCTGAACCTGTAGCTCTAAAATTACTCACCCATAAAAAAATTGTGTTACGAGATGGAACGCGTCCTCGCTCAGCCGTACGACACAAACCGTCAGATCTTTTTGCCGCATGGCAAAAGATGGTCATCATTTGAAAGACGTTATCTTCAAATCTTAAAAGTTAAAATCTATTGTTCTTTCATGTTTTCCATTAATTGACATGTACACCTTGCTGTTATAAGTAATAAAAGAGTGTGTATCATTTAAAATGTTTGTGTTGTTGTGATTTAAAAACCATCAGATCTTTTTGCCGCTCCCTGTATTTGCTCTAATTCACATGATAATTTTCTTTTTAATTCTTGTTCTTCCCTTCAAGAGGTCAAACTTGAACAACACTTGTGGAGCAAAGTCTGGTGATCTTAGTGGTCAAATGTATCCATTTTTTGAGATTACCTAGTAAATAAAAATCTTTCAATTTCTATCATGTTCTCATTAGAGCAGCGACACATTGGACCATCTTGTCACAAAAATGTATTTAGTAAGTTCACAAAAGGAGTTGGCAAATTAGGGTAGGTACCTCTAGTTTCGTGCTTGTTGAATGAAAATCAGATTGCAAAAACTCTTTCTTCAGATGACACATACCACACTCAAATTTTCTTTTTTTAAATGATGTAGCTATTCGTAAGTATGATGACCAAGCAAACCTGTTGCTGGTATGATAAACTTACAAGGAGTATGTATTCCATTTCCTCTGTTCCAACTTGCCCAAGATTGTAGACCGACATTAACAGAGATACACAATATATATAGATTACGTACATTTGAATCACGAGCCGAGCAATGTGATTGGATTCCTAGTTCCTGTATGTTACAGGCCGCCACAAGTTTATGGACCTAGACTCGCGTATAAGTAAATAACCATGCATTTTGGCCCTCATTTTCTGAAGTCAATATTATGATATTACAGTAGAACAATCCTCACAGCTATAGATTTAATAGACAAGCAATGACTGCCTGTGAACAATGTTTTATGGATACATCTATCTTTAAGAATAGCATTAAAGAAAATGTTAAAACAAATTCACTGTCCCATCGTAGAAGAAAATTCATTATCGAGTTCTAAGAGAACAGCAATAGGGTATGAGTAGAGAAACTATCCGTTACCATCCTTATTGTCGTATTTAAGACACATGTTACAAACCTCAGTCACTCAAGTCACTCGCCGACTGCATATCAACACACCACACATACCATCAATAGTCTTCTTCAATACTTGTGGGACTACATACACAGATTAAATTCAAAACACAAGAACGAATATGTCCTGTAGTGATGAGCACCAACACCTAAAGAAACACTATGTATACAGTAGTACTGGTTGAACAACAGATCAGTGGAATTTGTCAATGCCACACACATTCTCAGGCTTGGCTACACCCTCATCTGCATTACATTTTCTTCACTCTATTTGCAAAACCACAATTGAACATTCAAAATATACGATATCTCTTAAGTATGAGGACCATTCAGAATTTAAGTTTCCAATTTTTTTCTTTTAAAGTAAACATATTCAGAAACTAATTTGAATAATCTTGAGATTCTACAAAAACAGGACTCTAGGGATTTCATTGTTTTTACCCTCGCTGTAGAATGCACACTGAAACGGATATATTGCCTTTGAAACTGCTTGTATCTTTCAATTCCACTTTGGTTGGTTCCTCAGTTCAGGGGCTGCGACAACGCGGTCATGTAGCCCCGTGAGGCAAAACCGAGAAGAAGTGGGTTCAATTCCCATGTCAGCTATCCTGGAAGTGGTTTTCCTTGGTTTCCTACTTTTACTCCAGGCAAATGCCGGGATGGTTCCTAACTTAAGGCCATGGCCGTCCCCAAACCTCACCATTATAAATACACTAGTACAGACATCACAATAACACAGGTTATCAGACAAATCCTACTCACACCCAAGTACATGGTCCTAAATGACCACGATAACACAAAGCCCTTAAATGAATTAACAAAGGATATACAGGCGGAAAAGAATGGAAATGATCTCGAAATGAAATAGAGAAATTAGTAACACAATGAGTTTAGAGTTTCATATGTTGCATGCTGAGTAACTCCAAGTATCAATTTCAGGTAAGGTTATATTTGTTTGTATCATCCATGTTTTTCAGTTATCCGTTCGATCTCAAGTCCTCATTACCATGGATAATCAATAATTGAATGTACTGAAGGAAAATATTGAGAAATGGGAAATGAAAATTAGTGTAGAGAAAAGGCAGACAATGGTAATGACTAGGGGAAAGAAAGAAGGAAAACGAATAAAATTGTTAAAATTGGAGATGTAGATCTTGAAGTAGTAGAGCACTTCCAAATATTAGGAAGTGAATTGATGCAAAATGCAAGATTGGATATGGAGATCAACAAGAGAATACTATGTGAGAGTGTTTTCTATAATCAGGTTCGGAGTTTAATTTGGGATAAAGACTTACCACCGAAGGCTCAAAAAGTGATGTACAAGACTAGATTACTTAACAATAATGACGTATGGAGCAGAAACTTGGCCGATGATGAGGAAAGATTTAAGTAGAATTCAAGCAGCCGAAAAGAAACTCCCGAGGCGTATGGTACAGAGACAGAGAGAGAGAGAGTAAGAAATGAAGACATTCGAAAGGACGTACAGAAGCTGATTGAAAAGCTGGAGCAGAACAGATTGAGATGGTATGGTCATGTGAAAAGGATGAATGATGTAAGAACGCCGAAACAAGTGATGGAGAGACGGATGACTGGAAGAGAGGACGGGGAAGACCTAGAGTACGGGGGATGGAGTTAATGAAAGACAGTGCGAGAGAACGGAACCTGGAGTGAAGTTCAGTGGTTGAGGAAGGATGGTGGACAGAGTAAAGTAAAGGTGTGTCATATTTGCTCTGACCCAGTCTACGCTGGAAAACAGAAATTGTTGATGATGATGATGAATCAATAGTTGACTGTAAATCCAAAATATAACAAGTTGCCTAATGTTAATTAACATTAATTTGTGATAATGGCCATTGAGAAATTCCTAGATCCCCACTAATATCTTATATCAATGTTATTAAGAAAAATTCTAGCTCATCACTACAGACATGTATGGGTCAAGGTTTCAAAGCACATTTAATGAGGATAAAATTTCACTTGGAGAATCCAACAAAATTCTTCATGATGCAAGAAGGTGCCAAACCACAACAGTTTTACTAAAATAGGAAAGGAACAAAACACTTCATATCATTTTCTTTATACCCCACTACTTTTGAATACAATATTAAGACACTTACTTGGTTAACATTTACATACTACTTGCTTTAAAATATAGATATATTCTAAATGGAAATAATCTTCTATAAAAATCATGTAACTTTCCTTGCAAGACAAAAATCTATTTTTATTACCTGGAGTGATACCTTCTTGCGATAAATCTTTCAATCTTTAATTTCTAACTCTTATGATCAAAACATTCTTCAGTTTGATACAGATTGAACATACATCGATATAAATCTAACAATTCTTGCAGATCCGTATTGACTTGCAATATTTATAACGAATATTTATTTTTATCATGAAAGTATTCTGCCTTGTCAATAATATTTTGGTTTTATTTTACCTGACCAGTCCTGAAAAGAAAAAAACAAAAACATGGCCATTGGCTGTATTAATAAAATTATTTTAATTCATTGTTTAAATGAAATAGGAAAATAATACCTTAAGTCAATAAATTGTAATTCTCCAGTACATTGTAGCGGTTTCGGTTACATTATAAGCTCAACAACTTATTCCACGATCATTCTTTTATAACTATTGTATTGGACTAACTATTTTCATAGTAACATATCACAAGCTTTTTATTTCAATGTAAACATATGATCACAATTACAAATCATTCTAACCTAAAAAATTTTCAATGAACCATTACATCAGTTCCACATCATTGACATTTCCACTTCGAGCTGTCTTTTCAAGAGATTTATCTTTCATCGTTAATCTAAAAATTGTAACAGGTCTGACTTTTAGTCTTTTAGATATTTTTAATCATATTAGATAGTTAGTATTTTGGAACTGTTTCCGAGGCCTCGATTCAATTTAATTCATTTTATAGGCCATTAGTACGATGGGCTCGCCACACCCAAAGGCATTTTATACCTACTGCCAGGTTTAAATCAGGCCGCCCCTAACATGGAGTCACGACACCTTTTGTAGCCGGTCCTCTGGAGTACAGACACTACGGGTTTGCCTATTCAGCCATCGACCAAAGCCCATCTTCTCGGCTGCGGGTGCCGTTGAGGTCTTCACCGTAACCCTGGCAAGGGGCCCTATAACAGGGTGCCACCATCTGGAGCCTGATGGACCCTGTTTTTTTTTAACGAGGTTGATACTCCTCCTTCCTCATCGCTTGCGAGATGAGGCCCAGGGCTTGCGACCGGTAATAGCACTACTATACTCGGTAATAACACTGTATAACACTACACTCCCTTGTGTTGCACCACATTGTGACACTGCACTACTATACTCAGTGTGGAGAAAAGTAAGACCGTAGTGATGACAAGAAACAAGAGAGAAGGAAGACAGAATATTGAAGTCAATGGAAATCCATAGGAAATGGTAAAAAGCTTTAAGTATTTGGGGGGCATACTCACAGAAGATGGTACAATAAATGAAGAAATTGGAAAGAGAATCCAACAAGCTAATGGGTTTTACCAGTGTGTGAGAGGTTTAGTATAGAACCAGGAAGTCCCAGAAAAATGCAAGCAAGTTCTATTCTCAATGTATTACACACCAATTTTGACATATGCAGCAGGTACTTGGACCACAACAAAACGCGATGAAAGCCGAATCCAAGCAGCCGAGATGAAGTTCCTTAGAGTAATAATTGGGAAGACACGGAGGGATGAAATCAGAAATGTGGACATTAGGGAGAGAACTGGGTTTCCAAAACTGCAAGACAAGATAAGAGACCAGCAAGCTGAAGTGGTACGGACATATGATGAGAATGGAAGTATATAGAGTACAAAGAAGAATATTTATGGAGAAAATACCAGGAAGAAGACCATGAGGAATGCCCAGAAAGAGGTGGATAGATACGGTGAAGGAAAGCATAGAGAAAAGAGGAGTAAAAGAAAAAGAAGTATTGAAAGAAGGAAATGAATGGTGGAGGGATAGACAACTGTGGAGGTCCTTGATTCGCAACCCGACCCGGGGAACTGGAAATGGGTAATGAAGAAGTATTTTGGAAATAGTTTTGAAATCAGCCTTTTTACACAATTGTGTGTCAATCTTACAACTTCCATTTGTATGAGCTATTGTTTCATGAAGAAGGCTATAATATAACCGAAACCGGTCCACTGTACTCAAGAATTACAATTTATTGACTTACAGTATTATTTTCCTATTTCATCCAACTATGCCAATAAGGATGTTGGGCAGAAATCATCGTTTTCATGTCTTTTCATCATTATTTAAATGTACACGCTTCTATCCACATCTGACCTCCTTCAGCATTGTTTTGGATTATTACTGCAAAATTTTATTAATTTTAATGAATATGTTCAATTGAATTTAACATTGGAAAGAAGATAGATGTGTCTTCTGAAAATATAAAATTTTAATTATCATTTAATAGTGGAATGAAAAAAAAAAAAAAAAAAATGATATGAGACTGTTAATAAAAACTAGATTTTAAATCTTAAATGCACATTTAAATAATGAATTAAAATAAAACCCAAATAGTAGTGATAAGGGAGAAAAAAAAAACAATCTTTGTTATAAACACAGATTGAACCTTCATTTCTAATTTTCTTTCTCAGCAATAACCTTTATAATATTATATTTGGACATGGCCCAATATTTTCTTTTCTTTGATATACCACTAATTTATGTAAGATATTATTCAATTTTTCAACTTAACATTAAGGAAGTAATAATTCTTGGTGGAAGAGTGTTTACAGTAGACATGACAGAATGAGACAGAATACCAGTGTAAACTTAAGATAGAAAGCTGGTACAGGGCTTCATCACAATACGATGAATGTAGTGGCTAATTGTTGCGTTTGCTTAAAAGTGATTCATGGTCTAAGTGTTGGCCATTCTGTATTCAGTCGATGTGAACAAACTGGGAGGCAGAAGCACAAGAAGGCAGTGTTGTAATACAGTGAAATCTCTATTAAGAGACCAGTGACGGTTCCATGGAAAACAGGTCTTTTAGAGGGTGGTCTCATAATAGGGGTAGGCATTAAAAATAATAATTTTATACTGCATTATTAAAAAAGTACAGTTGGAACACTGCATTGGTTCACATTTAGTACAAATTAATTACAATTAGTTGTTTTCTGAGCTCTGTCACTTAAAAAAGTCACGAATTGATCTCTGTTTCAGATTAGCACATCTTTTATTAACAATTTCACTTTCTAGAATATCTCTGAGTGAGTTCGGAAGTCCATTAATTTGTTCTGGGTTCGAACAATCTTCTACGAGAGCCGTTTTTTGTATTTTTTATACGTTACATAACACTTTTTCTAATGACATTGTATGCTGATGCAGTTCTGTGCCAACAGAACCATTGTTTACATCATCACCCTCATCACCATCTCCAATGGGAAGGCAGACGAGAAGTGGTCTTTTGAAAGAGGTAAGACTGAGAAAATGCCAGGTCTTTGGTCGGGGAGAGGGGTGGTCCTTAAATAGAGGTAACACATAGAGGTAACCTTATGAGGTTTTAAATCGGTTCCAAGAAAAATCGGTCTTTAAGAGGGGTGGTCTTTTAGAGAGGTTTCACTGTAATTACTGTACAATATGCATTATTTTTCAATGTAAAATTATATATCAATTGCAGCCAATGGCCATAGCAGGGTATTTTAATTGAATGCCCATAGGCTCCGAGCAAGTTCAATTTCAAGTAGTACTAACTTTGGCTACCAGATGTCATGTCACCGTCACCTAGTGGCAAACATTGGAATTTGATAAGTGTTTCTAACCAAATTTAACCTACAAATTTGGCTACACACTACCAATTGTAGTGCTACGGTAGGTTCTTTTACATGCCATAAATCTATGACATGGGTCCGCCGGCTTTACTTCTCCGAAGGAAGGCAAACTGAAGGATTTTAACGCTTGTGAAAATCCGACAACTTTGGCCAAGTTTGAGCCCGCAATCTTGTGCATGGCAGTTCAGCATGCTACCGACTATGCCACTAAAAATATACAATGTAGTGCATGCCTAGTCTTATTGAGTATTCATATTTGTACTCCAGATGGAGAAAAAATAAACCTAAATGGTTTGGATATGTTAAGAAGATGGAAGAGGGAAGGATGACAAAGTGGATGATGGAGACCAAGATTGAAGGAAGGAGGACAAGACTAAGCTGGCTAGATATGATCAATAACATTGAGGTAGGCATGACCTGGATTTGGAAAAAATAAAGAGAGTAATATTATGTGGATAAAGGAAAGTGGGAAGTTGCCTTAAATGTCCCAACCCAGCTGGATACTAGAAACGAACGATGATGATACCTACCAAAATTTCTTTAATTTCTGAATTTGTATTTACACTAGACTCTCGCCCATCCGGCCTACTGCGGCGGAAGGTCAAGTCGGATAGGCCGGAGTTCTATATGCTCTCTTCCGATCGAAGTCGTACTATTATGCTTACCTCTCAACATCATTTTGCTTACTTTCATTCCACTTCCACTACTTTGGGCAGCACACCACTTTTCAATTTCTGCTCTACTGTATATACCCGAATACCACCAGCACATTTTTATACAAAGTCGGAGGTGAAAAATTGGGGTGCGAGTATTAATTGAGTCATCCAAATTTTAAAGATTTAAATTGCCCGCCACGCGC
This sequence comes from Meconema thalassinum, assembly GCA_946902985.2. Classification (NCBI taxonomy): domain Eukaryota; kingdom Metazoa; phylum Arthropoda; class Insecta; order Orthoptera; family Tettigoniidae; genus Meconema; species Meconema thalassinum. The sequence continues at coordinate 185,168,895 of OX336395.1, forward strand.
GAGTATCCGCTATTATGGTGCTTGTTCGGGTGTACTTGTTTATTTCCGTCTAATGGCTTGACCGGTCGCGCAAGCCAAACACAAGCGTCAGTTTCGTTGGTTGCGTGATGACATGGCATCAGTAAAGGCTCTGTCAAACAGGAAGCGGGCTGACCGCGCAGACTCGGCCGCCCGACCGCTGCGAACTCTGTATTGTGTAATATTGCATCATCCTGGTTAAACAGAAGGCGATCTACCGCGGCGGGTAAGTGAGCAGTTGTGATGTTTCACAAAGTCCGCGCCTTGACTTGTCCGTATTCAGTTTGACCACCCCAGTCCACGACGGGCTGCGGTCGTTCCGTTTGCGCGGGCAGCCCGTGTCCCGTTTGACCGAGCCGAACTCGGCGCACGCACTGGAATGTTTAAACTTCACTGCTGTTTAAACCATACGAGCAGATCTCGTTCTACGTTGTCGTATTTCCCGATTTTAATTTTCTTGCAGTTTGCGGAAGTATTCTCGGCAGAACCAGTGTTTTCCATATCTCCTCACACATGTTTCAAGGTTAACACTGTCCAATGAGCTGCTGCTGTCATGGCATGACGTCATGTAGCCTTGACGTAGTTCGCCCGGTCAGATGATTCACTGGAGACCCTCGGACACTCGGAACTGCTGTATTCTTTCACTCGGAACACTGGAAGTATCTTTCGCGGAGATTGGCGAGTTTTAATTCAATCGCGGGACTGAGAATATCGGACGTCTTAAGTGGATTTTTTTTATGCGGGAACTTCTTAACCGAGTTTTACTGTTTTACAGTGTTAATAGTATACATTTTTGTTTAAAATAAAGTGTCAAAAACAAACAAAAAAGTTTTTTTTTTTAAATTTCCATACCAAAATGAGGGTGCGGGGATTATTTGGGTATATACGGTACTTTTCTTCCAGTCTCAAATAGTACTTTTTCCTAGCCCTAACTCCAAAGCAATAATTTTGGCCGTTAACCCAGAATCTAGTCGCTTTATAGTATCTTATCTATAGTCATTACAACTTTTTTTGTTTATCACCCATTCCACAATCTTTCATTAAAATACTGTACTGTAGCGCACAAAACGACTATTTACGAGCGTACGCACTTTGAACTTCCGATAAACAACTGATGGAACAAAGAACACAGAGTTGCCAACAGAGCTGCTCTCTAAGTGTGTTCATTGTTGTTTGTGAGCGCTAAAGAGGGCTTCTGTGTCTCGTTTGTTGAAGAGTTTTTTCTGATAACTAATTCAATACATACGTATTAACAATACTGACTGTACTGTACCTTATAATTGTGGCTCCACAGGTGCCAGAAGTACAAGGTATGCATAAAATATTTTGAAATATCACATAGGTTTATAGCAGGAGCCCCCTTGTTAAAGATTTGGAAGAGTATTGGTACAGTATTAAGTAGGCTGGAAAGTCACGAGCCGGATAGCCGAGAGTCTACTGTAATTGCATTCTATATTACTGCAAGTAATTAATGTTGGGCCCTGTGTTTAAAGAAGGTGACAGACTTGTTTTAAAAATTACAGTGCTTCCACCTCTTGCTCACTTCATTCACCATAACTGTAAGTTTAGGCCATCAAAACAACAATGCTGATAATGTGTCTATCAATAATCTAAAATCATCAATGTCCATTTAAGAGTTCGATCTGTACAACTGGAACATTAGACTTTCACTGACATTTGCCCCTATAGTCTGCACCACCTTAAATAAATTGCTAACAATGTAACTTTACCATTTGTCCCCCCAACAATACAAACATACAAATCTGCAATAAGACTTGTGATCCTTGTTCAAATTGCACAATGCCAATACAGTAATTCCTTCATTCAATAATCAAGAATGTTATGGAAAACATTGATGATTTTGAAATGATTATCACCTTTAGAATAATGTTTACGATCTGAAACTTCAACATTTTCAAATTAATGACCCAAACCTACTTAGAATAGAGATAACACAGATTAACAAAAATGGTTCAAGGTGGCTGTTTTTGTTCCAAGATGAATTGATGCAATTATGGCAAATCCTAAGCACATCGGTAAGATATGTAGACCCCAGTAGCATCACATGCCTCATCCTTAGCAGGCCACAGTAGTAACTGTAATCTTTGGTATAGACTCAAAAGTGTATGGTTGTAGGCAATATTGTATCTAAGTGAACCAATCAATATCACCTGTGTTAAGTAGTTGTCTGTGTTAGTGTTTTAATCTTTGTTCTAAACAGAGAGACAGATTTACAATAGGATTAAAATCTGGGAACATTGCTGAGCAGTCAAAAGGTTCTTGAACGTTCATTATACTAGATTAGTATAATAATTATGATCCTAGAAAAACTGCAGAGAATAGAAAAAAAATCTCCTGGATGCACTAAACAAAGGCAAAACACAGTCAACCAGATTTCAATCAAAACACAGTAGGTTTGAGTGCAGATTCACCTGAACAAACAGCCCAAATCAATTGTAGATTAAACAAATTTCTTCTTAAGGGGTCTGATTTCTTAATGTCCAGTGTGCTTAGTTCAATGCATAAGAAAAACACATAGGAAAACTGCATCTGTCCATAAAACATTTACATGCTGTCATAGCTACTACACACCCTTACTGATGGACACAAGAATATAGTGAATGTATACCTGCAACTCATTAACAACCTAATCGTCTACACACATGCACACATTCTAAATCTAGGCACTTCTTGTATTTTCTCTCTCACCCAATATCACTTCCCTGTATTCACACCGTTAATAAATTGGAGAACTGATTGAATACATCAATCATAATGACATGTTATAATGATATAAAGAGAAATCTCTCAACCATACTCTTTTCTCAGGGCATGACAACAAATGCAAGCAACGGCTGTTAATTCCCATGGTTCTTTAACCCCTCAGCGACTCAGACCTTTAAAGAGCTTGAAATACGCTCATTCATTTAAAATTATAATCAATATATAATACGCTAAGGTGTATGTTTCACAAAACTCAAGCTCCTAAACCAGAGGGAGTTAGAAGGTGTGGTTAGTACCAAATTATTCCAAATAGTCTCAATAGTACAAGAAATATCTTACATTTCTTGAAAATTCAATGGAAATAGGCCTATATTCAATTGTTTATAAAGTACTTTTAAACAAATAAACAAGACGATAGCCCCTGGCAGAACTGCTTTGCGTACAACCCGCATAGCACTAAAGACGGGCGGGTAGTCTGTATACATGGGGAGCGCACAACCCACAATTTGTTTAAAAAGTGCGTTTAAACAAATAAATCATATTTATAGAAGCCCGCATAACAGTAAAGCCAAGTGGGTGGTTATATACACATGCGAGAGTTCTTGCATGGATCTGCTAGTTAAATATAATTTAAGTTTCCTTAAATGCCCAGATAGGCTGTGCCTACCCTGCCTACCTTGAGGAGCCGCTACTGACTGTATCGCTTCAGCATTTGCCTGGATAGAGTGTGGAAAAACCACACTCACGATAGCTGCTGTCAGCGCTGGGATTCGTTCCTCTGATCCCCAGACTTGCTACAGCTCGCAAGTGGACATGATCATTGATTTAACACGCTCGGCTACGCCACGGGGTTTAAAATAATTGAAATAAGATATGAGGCCTTGATTACTGCTCTCAAAATTGTACAAGTAGAACTGAATAAATTGTAGAGATCTGAAAGAATTTGGGCGATTACCTTCTGGACTTCCAAAAATGATACACAAGTATGCCTATGGATTTAGAATGATATCACAGAGTAGCTAAAGAACCCTGTGAGGAAAAAATAAAACAACCTTCTTAAATGCTCCTTTCAGTTAAAAGTGAAAGGTATACTTTCACATGTGCTAAATAGCTGGCAGCAACCGTACCAATTTCCTTCAACTACTCCACAAACAATCTAAGTCTTTTCAAGTTCCCATGCTCGAGGAGAGCACGCGTGCCGCGTTTACATGTGAAGGGCACTGCCCGGTGCACATCAGCTGCTCCAATCGCCCGTCTCACGTAACGCTCTGGATGTAAGACGCTCTATCTCGGTCAGCAGCTGTTCCGTTTCTGCGTCCAGCTCTCCTCGGTTGTCGTTGCTATTGCCCGCTGTGGCAAGGGGTGCTTCAACGGGGTCCCACTCCAGAGAGTCCGGCGTCGACAGGCGGGACCAGCCCGCGGTCGACTCGTCGTCTTCTTCCGGCAGTGTGGCGATGGGGTGGGGAATGCTCCGTGGCACAAAATCTATGGAAGAGAACACAATGTTGCAAGTACATTACAAAATTATCATGGATATACCAGATTACAGTTGCCATACTTTGGACATACCGTATCATTAGACGAACTGATTCATTGCAAAAATTGTTTGAAAAGGTGGAGGAGACGCAGGTGGCCTATACTAAGTGGATTGACTCTCTCAATGATACAAAGAGCAGCTGACTGGATGATCTGAGAGGCTTCGTGTAAAATAGAAACATCTGTAGGCACTCCAGCCTTGTAGTTGCCAGGAGTCATCGACTGACAGCACCCGATGAGTGATGACTATGACAGTATATGTGCAAACAGTACCAGCTAATTAAACAAAAAATGAGAGTGAAAAACTGGGGTTTGACCATTTGCCTATTTGAGTCAGATGTTGTTTCAGTTGTAGGGCTTGGACATAATGGACATTTAGCCCCATGTACTTGGGTGTATATATTATTATTATGTGTGCATGGACCCAGATGGATCACGCAGTACTTTTATGATTCACCTATCTAATCTTCTATATAGCTCTCATTCTCTCTCCGTGGGCCATCTCCTTTTCCTCAGTCTATGTGGTTCCTGGTCTCTTTGGAGCGTCATTCTCTGGTATTACTAACCATCCATTTACCTTACATCGGAATAGGTTCCTGTCAAAGACTTCCACTTTTCTTACTTGGGCCTTCTCCAAATTCTGTTTGACTTGCTGAATCCATGGTATATTCTTCAGTTTTTCTGCGTAGGTCTTGTGTATAAGCCTAGTCCGTGGAAGTCTTTGAACATGTTCATAAAACTTCAATCTTCGTTTTCTGATCTCCACCGCAAGATTAGATAATTTCTCAGTTGCTTTACGAGATTTCAACCTGTATTCAACTTCTGTTCTTTCTGGGCCAAGAATTTTCCTCAAGAACTTTCATTCTTCCTTTAGGATATTTTCCAAGTCACCCTTCCTGTTAAGTATTCGAGTTTCATTTGCATACAGAGCTTCCGGTTTGATCACCGTGTTGTAATGTCTCTTGGGTATATATAAATAAAAAAATTAAAAAAACCAATAACCTGAGTTATTGTGCTGTTTGTACTAGTGTGTGTATTTGTAATACAGATGAGTATTGGGAAAGAGGCGGCTATAGCACGGCATTTTCTTGGAGTGGAAGTGGGAATGGCCAATGTGGGAATCGAACTCACCTCTTCTCAGTTTTTCCTCAAAGGCAAACACTCACCTTCATGTTCCCATTCCAGTTCCAGAGAGCTTGGTGGAGTAGAGGAGGTGACGCTGCGTTCTCTACCAGCCGCTGCCTGGGGTAGACTCCTAGTCATGAGCAACGAGCGGGCATCTAATGGCTGGAGGTGTGTGTCCACCTCCCTACCATAGCTGTAAGCAATTACAATATACATGTAACACTGCAAAAACTAATCACTAGACCTCTGAAGGTCGTCATATATTTACATACCTGCCAACCTCTCCAACTGAAAAGTCGTGAGATTTCGAAGACGATCAACGTGTATCATATTTCTTCGCCATATTACCGACAAAATCACAATAGCCTACCGGCATATCAACGCCAACAGCATCTAAGATACACATATAATTTCACGTGTTAAACAGATACAATATTTCGCAACCTACAACTGCCTCTCACCCACAGGCTATTATGAAAACTTCTAGGAACACACGCTGAATTAACCATAGACTATTTCAAACAAAGAGGATGCGTGATTATGGAGAATTATCTATGTGAAGCGAAACTGCAGTATGAAAACACTTCACGTAAAATCGATCTGTTCGATGGATGACTGGAGTTTGTCATCTCGGACGTTTAGTCAAAAATTATGCATGGGATTTTAAAAATCGGGAGATTTAATACGTTAAGCGGAAGGGCGGGAGAAATGGTGTAAAATCGGGAGAGTTGGCAGGTATATACAGTATGTATTTTGTTTTGTGAGTTTGGCTGAATGGCGAAGAAAAAAAGCTGCTGAATTCTTAGAACGGTGGAATGTTATGTAAAAATGTTCCAATAATCTAACCTGAACTTCGGATATGCCAAATACTTATTGCTACAATTGATACAGGGGCAGATGACCACATTGTTTGGCCCCTTACAAAAAAAAACAACAATCCTTATCACGGTATATGCATTTATGCATAAAAATTTATTAACTTTAATTTGAAACTGTTTGGCCTTTCAGCATCCAGTCTAGTCTGCAAGCCTCCGTTTGTGAACGAGTCTCCTCCATGATCCCCAATTAGCAGTTAGCACTGCTGCCTCCTCTGCCTCTAGGCTTCTCACTTTGAAATCATTTAACAGTGAATCTAACCAAAACCTCCTAAGTCTACCTCTGCTTCTCTTACCTTTTACAACAGAGTTCATTAACCTCCTAGGAAATATCTCTCCTCTCTCAATCCCATCACACGACCCCACCATCTGAGTCGGCTCATATGAACAGCCTCATCTAATGTGTTCATTCCTAATTTAGCCATTATCTCATTACTAGCAGTAGTGCCCGGCTTTGCCCGGTGGATTTATTTGTTTTATGGATGATAATGAGTACAGAAACTAAATGACAAACTGGAGCAAAACAGATTGAGATGGTTTGGACATGTCAAACGGATGAATGAAGAACGGCTACAAAGACGAGCCCTGGAACGACGGATGACAGGGAAGAGAGGACGAGGAAGACCAAGAATGTGTTGGATGGACTTGGTGAAGTACGGTATAGCATTAGAAAATGGACCTGGATTGGAACACCGTGTCGGAACAACATAACCTCGCAAAGAAAAAGGACATCTGAACTGACAAGATTTGATAATAAGTCCGAACAACGAAAGAATGTTTGGACAAGAAGATAATGGACTATAATGTCTTTAAAAATAGTTTTTTGAAATTTTTAATGTGTCTTTATGAGTGACTGTGTATATGTATGATGTTTTTTATATCTTACTCAGTGATTTTTAGTGTAATGTTATCTATTAAGTTATAATGTGGCTGATGAAGAACCGCTAACCTATGGTTCGAAACATGTACCGCATCTAGCATGTTTACAATGCATATACTTTGTATTGATTTGGCGGAGGTTGTTTATTGAATTAAATCATACATTTGTCAATACGGACCAAAAATGGCAATTAATGTTCCCAATTCTAGGCTACAATGGTATGGACATGTGAGGAGAGGATACTGAAGATGATGTTTGGAATGGAAATGAAGGGAAGGAGGCTAGGGGAAGACCAAGGGACAGATGGACAAAAGTTAAGAAGAGTGTGGAGGAAAGAGGAGTGTGCTGGGACACAGTGGAAGACGAGAGATGGTGGATGGACAGGAAACGATAGAGAAGCTTAATTTTCCAAACGACCCGACCAGCGGTCGGAAACTGCTCAAGATGAAGAAGAAGATACGGTAAGATGTGTTTTGCTGTGGGTTGCATCTAAGAATAATGAACAGATTTAAATTTGTGCTGTTTTGATGAACATCACATGTACACCTCCCCAAATTTGTTTTTCCCCCCATCTTCCTTAGGGGCCGATAACCTTGATGTAAGGCCCCTTAATACAAGAATTATCATCATCATCAATCCATCCTTCTTGTTTAACCCATCACTTCTTCCAGTTCGAAGTTTGTACTTCAAGAGCTCCTACTTTCCGAATTTCAACGAACTGACCAGGCTATCTCCAGTAGTGCTTTAATAACAAAATTCTACCACTACTAAAATACCTGTGGACATTCACCATTAAGAAGGTCTGTTATTAACACCAAATTGTGACCAACAGTCTCAAGACTTTTCAAAAACATTTTGTTAGCTAAAAATTTTTCACGTGGGCAATCTTAACCTCCAAGCATAGATTATCACGACATATGTCTCAGTCTCTATTAATCTCACGATGCTTGCATCTAAGAATAATGAACAGATTTTGATTCATAATGTTCACAATTTGAAATGAGCGGAATAGCACTCTATCGTAGGTTCTTTTCATTAGCAGAAAGCATAACCAATGATTGTGGGCTATTCCAGCCTTAGTGTGCGGGTGCATAACAATAATCTTGAACATGAGAAAGCAATAATTATGAATTATGTAAGTGAGACGATCACACTGAAATAATTTATAATAGTAATAAACTTTAAAAATTGGTAAACTTATCTTCTTTCTTATAATAATATTCGCTCCACAGCTGTTGGGTGCCTATGTAATAATTCTGTTGTTGTTTGAGTCCTCAGTCTTTTGCCTGGTTTGATGCAGCTCTCCATGTCTCCCTGTCCAGAGCTAATCGTTTCATCTCTACGTAGCTACCACACCCTACATCCGAGGCAATCTGTTTAACATATTCTAACCTTGGTCTACCCCTACAGTTCTTGTCCTCAACCCTTCCTTCCATAACTAAGCTTGCTATTCCTGGGTGTCTTAGTATGTGTCCTACCAACCAATCTCTTCTCTTCATTAGCAGTCGCCAGAAATATCTCACCTCTCCCACTAGTCTCAATACCTCTTCGTTTGTAACTCTCTCTACCCATCTGATCTTCATCATTCTCCTGTAACACCACATTTCAAACACTTCAAATCTCCTCTTTTCTGCTGCACCAATAGTCCAAGTTTCACTTCCATAGAGTGCCACGCTCCAGACAAAGGCCTTCAAAAATGACATCCTAATACCTAAATCTATATTCGATGTCAACAGATTCCTTTTCTGTAGAAATGCTTTCCTTGCCTGAGCTAACCTACTTTTAGGTAGATTTCATTAGAAAGCTATCACTATTGCAATGGGTACCATGTTTCGACTTCTGGAAAATTTCGACAGATCTTCGCGTTTCACATCCCCCAGGCCCCAAAACCACCGTCAGTTCGAAAGTTTATATATAATTTATGTAGTATATACGGTATATATATGTATATCAGTTTCTTGTGGACACGATAACTGCAGTAATTTTGCACCAATCACTTTGAATTTTTTACCGAATATGTATACCTATAAAATCTCGGTCGAGTTCGTTACTGGGCTAAATCGGTCGAAGGGGGTGAAAATGGGGGCTTTTTTTTGAAATAGTGAAATATTGCTATAACTCTCTTAATATGTGAAATATCGAATCCGTTCAAAGTTCATACTATGTGTCGGATAAAGCCCAAAAATTTATGTTTGAAGAGTTTTTTTTATAGCACCAACCATTGACCAAAGGGGTGGGAAAAAGTGGGTTTTTTGGGAAACATTAATCATATCTCTCTTAATAGGCACAATATCAAAACCGTACAAAATGGAAAATATTCCCCTAATAATTACCTAAAACTTTTGTCTGAAAGAATTTTTGATATGACCCACCATTACGCCAAGGGATGAGAAAAATGATTTCGGAATTATAAGAAAATGCCAAGAGCTATCAGAGGTTGCCATGGCAACACTACTAAATTGATGAGGGATGAGCCATCAGACGTTGCCATGACAACGCACTTGCACGAGATCAAATTCAGATTTCCATCTGACTAAGTGTGAAGCGGCTTCGGTGACGTAACTGGTAGCATGCTGAACTTCTATGCCCAAGGTCGCGGGTTCAAAGCCGGCCGAAGTTGTCGGATTTTCTAAGAGCGCTAAAAATCCCTCAGTATGCTTTCCTTTGGAGGGGAAGTTCCAACGTTCGTTGCGAGTTGCTGGTTGCGGTGGCATCTAGTAGCCAAGTTCACAGCTAGGTGTTGTTGATGGTAGTATCTGGTAGCAACATTAGGAACTACTGCTTGAAATTGACCGTCTGCAGTCCTTACCTGAATTACAGACTAATACAGCCATCACAATTCACACCGTTTATCAGACAGATTCTACACTCACCCAAAGTACACAGGGTTACATGACCGCGTTGTCGCAGCCCCTAAACTGAGGAACCAACCAAAATCTCTGCGGGAGATATAATTTTGCGTGAAGAAGTAACAGACCGTTACATAGTTACACATCAGTGTCGAAACCTTACATAAGGACAGTGTGACCACAAGTATAAAAATGGACCCCAAATGACAAGAAGGTTACCGTCTCCATAAGACAATAAAATGTTTAAAATATGCATAAAATTACGAAAAACAAAGTTAATTAAGCTCCAATTATAAAATACTTTCTCTCAATAAATGATGTCTGATCCTTCTACGAAAACCTGCATATTCTGCCTATTTTCGCCTATCCCCAAGTTTGTCCGGTGAAATCTACCTCCGCCTTCCGGCGTGCCGAGAGGACTTTTGATATCCCTTTTGCTTCGTCCATCACTGGTTATTTTGCTTCCCAAGTAACAGAATTCTCCTACTTCCTTTAGCTTTTACCTGCCAATTTGATGTCCATAGAGGTTTCTGAGTTATTTCGGCTGCATTCCAATATTTTTGTTTTACATTTATTAATTTTCATCATGAATTGTTTCCTCAAGACGGAGTCCATACCATTCAAAAAATCATTCAAATCCTCAGGAGTGTCGGCCAAGATGACTATGTCATCGGCAAATCTCAGAGTTGAAATTATTTCTCCTTGAATCTTCACTCCCACTTTACATTTTTCTCCAATTTCCTTCATTGCTTGTTCAATGTAAAGATTGAAAAGTATGGGTGATAAGTAGCAGCCTTGCCTTACACCTTTCTGAATACCAGCTTCTCTCTCATGTCCTTCAGCTAGAATGACTGCTGTCTGGTTTCTGTATGGATTGTATATCACCCTCCTATCCTTGTACTTTATTCCAATCGTTTTCAAAATGTCAAACAATTTAGTCCAATCAACGTTATCAAAAGCCTTTTCTAAGTCTACAAATGCCATGAACGTTCTCTTATCTTTTTCCTTATTCTACCTTCCAAAATCAGCCTAAGGCTCAGTACAGCTTCCCTTGTTCCTCCATTTCTCCTGAAACCAAACTGGTCTTCACCCAACTCCGTTTCTATCGTCTTGTAAATTATTCTAGACAGGATCTTTGAAGCAAGAGTAATCAATCTGATTGTACGGTAATCTTCACATCTGTCAGCTCCTACTTTCTTCGGTATAGGGATGTTAACATTCTTCTTGAAATCAGAGGGTACCTCACCTGTCTCATAAATCCTACACACCAAGTGATATGACCTGATCAGACCTTCAACTCCTATGCAGCGTAGCAACTCAATCGGTATATCATCTATGCCTGGTGCTTTGTTCCTGCTTAAGTCTTCCAATGCTCTGTCAAATTCTGATCTCAATATTAAATCTCCTTACGCATCCTCATCAATTTCCTCCTCCCTTTCCATTACATGATTCTCAATCTCCTTTCCCTTATGCAAACACTCTATGTAAGCTTTCCATCTCTCAACCTTTTCTTCCCTATCTGTTAGAGGCTTTCCATTTATGTCCTTAATATTACAGCACTTAGTCTTCCTTTCCCCAAAAGTATTCTTAATCCTTCGATAAGCTGTGTCTACTTTTCCTAATTTCAGACAATTTTCTATACCTGCACATTTCTCTTTCAACCATTCTTCTTTCGCTTCCTTGCACTTCTTGTTAACCTCATTTCTCAGACGTCTGTATTCTGCTTTTCCCTTTTAATCTCTTACAGTCTTGTGTGTCCGCCTTTCGTCCATCAATTCTAGTATATCCTGTGTGATCCACGGTTTTCTACCTATTCTTTCCTTCCTACCAATGTTTTCTTCTGTGGATTTTGTTATTTCATTCTTCGAAACTGCCCATTCGTCTGCAATTGAAGTTTGCTTAGGGTTTTTCATTAGTCCTTCCTTTATACTCTTCTTGAATCTTTCGTTTACATCCTTCTCTTTCAGTCTGTCTATTGCCCATCTTTTTGGCTTTTGACTTTTCTTCAGTTTCTTCAACTTTAATCTGCATTTCATAACAACCAAATTGTGGTCAGAGTTTATGTCAGCACCGGGATATGTTTTACAATCCAAAATCTGGTTTCGAAACCTCTGCTTGACCATAATGAAGTCGATTTGGTAATGCCCTGTATCTCCTGGTCTCATCCATGTGTATATTCTTCTATTATGGTTATTGAATAAGGTGTTAGGTATGACAAACTCATGCTCGGTACAGAATTCCATCAGTCTGCTTCCTCGATCATTCCCTTCACCTAATCCAAAATCTCCTACTATCTTCCCTTCTCTCCCTTTTCCTACCACAGTATTCCAATCTCCCATTACTATATCATTTTCATCACCCTTGATATACCTCAGAATTTCATCTATTTCTTCGTAGACCTTTTCAACATCTTCATCATCAGCATGACTGGTAGGCATATAGACTTGTACCACTGTGGTGCACGTAGGTTTTGTATTGATTTTTGCTACAATAATCCATTCACTATAATGCTCATAATATTCCACCTGCTGTCCAAGTTTCCTACTCAATATGAGACCAACCCCTGATTGGCCATTGTTTGATTTAGTGCTAATGACCCTATAGTCTCCTGACCAAAAGTCCTGTTCTTCCTGCCAGCGCATTTCACTAATCCCAACCAAATCCAACCTCAACCTATCCATTTCCCTTTCTAAGTTTTCTAACCTTCCACTTCCCAGCAGACTTCTAACATTCCACGCTCCTATCCGTAGAATGTCAGATTTCCTCTTTGTCACTTCTGTGATGTTAACCCCCTCTCGAGTAGTCCCCACCCCGAGATCCGAACGGGGGATTAGTTTACCTCCGGATTGGAATTTTACAAGGGAAGAGGCCATCATCACATGTGATTATGCATAGAGAGGTGCATATCCTCGGGAAGGGCATTACGGCTGTAGTTTCCCGTTGCTTTCAGCCGTGTAGCAGAACGCAGTGTAGCCATTAGTTGGCTTATATTATCAATATCTTAACCGTCTATAAGACAAGTAAAGAATTGATTTATTCTGGAAGGCTGCTACTCCCTTTCAGAATAAGTAATAGAGCAATTCTACTAACAAAAATACTAACCTTCTACTAACAATTAAATACCAAAATTCTACTAACGAAAAAAATACTTAAGTTCCACCAACAACAAAATACTACCACTAAAACAGTCTGTCACCAAGCACACTCACATGCACCCTCACACATCACAGTCTAATGAAACAATGAACTATACCTATTAAACAATGCAACTGCCACCACACACACTCTCACATCACAGTCTAATGAAACCCTTAACTATGTCTAATAAACAATGCAACTGCCACCACACACACACTACAGTCTAATGGAACAATGAAATATATCTAATAACAAACTAACTACATACTTACAACTAAAACCAACCACAACGCCTACAATTCCATAAAATGGTAATCCCGATAGCCATACCTAACACACTACACTTTGTTATAGAACAAATCCAATACGTATTTCACGACACAACAGGACAACTAATTAATTAATCTCATAACACGCCTGTAAATAAATAAATTGTATGGCCTCATCTACCGTGGCATCGATCTTTTGAGTTGGAGCCACTCAGGTGATCTACTCTCCATTTGGCTGGCATGGGAAACTTTTACCATCTAATTATTGATTATATGCTTTACTATGTATTTTTGTATACAGATGAAAATAAAGAATGATTTGTTTTACACCTGTGCACCATTGAATTGAACCATGCTAATTTATGCATACTGGGGTGATTAGACTGATTGTCGATTGCATGCCAAGTTTGTGTGGCTTTCCGAAATATGGAATATGAAAGCTCGTTGTCTTTATGTTCGATAGTTATGTCGAGATAATTTATTTTTCGATCTGTTTCGGATTCCTTAGTGAATTTGATTGAGTGGTGTAGGCTATTAATGGATTGGAGAATTGTTTCTTCGCTTGTTAATTCAGGATCGTAGATGCAAATTACATCGTCTACGTATCTTTTCCATATTACTATTCCCTTTGTTGAAGTCTTTTCTAAGAACTCATAATTCTATTCATATATTAAATGGTTAGGGGTTGTGATTGGTGTTTCCTTTGTCCAGCCACACGTTGGTGTGTCAATGTAATAAAGTTAAATAATAGTATTGGTTGGGGTCAACTAACAACACCACCCTACGTTGGGCAATCAATGTAACTAATCTGTTCTTCTATTGGTCGGGGTCAACCAACAACAACATACCCCCTACGTTAGGCAATCAATGTAACTAAATTTCTTCTAATAATAATCCTCGGGGTCGAGATGATGTTACGCACATAATGAAATAAGAAATACAATACTTTTATTACTTGTTTGTCTACATGTAAGCAAGTTTCCATTACCTGCATCTCTCACACAGTATCCACAACTACCTTCATGAGGTAAATACCCCTCACAATTCTTAGTATTCTTCTGCTCCATTCTTATCTTCTTTCATTTTCTTAAAACATCTTTTTCTATATCAGCATACATCATGACTAGGGCCCAGATGTTGATGAAATGTCATCTTTTTACTGAGTTGTCTAAAACAATGCTGAAGTACATAGAAATTCCGGACGGGGTACCCCGTCTTCAAATATGTCATTTTTATTTTGCATCTTTTTGCATTATTTGCTATTTTTCTATTTTAAGAGCATTTTTTAAAGTTTGGTAGATTTTTTTGGTCATATTTTAGAGAAATATGCCTTGTAAGGTATTTTTTTCCAATTTAGTCATGTCACAGCTTTATATGAGGGAGTTACGTCTCTCAGAGTTAAGAAGAAGCTAGTAGCTGATACAAGATAATTTAAAATATTGAAATAAAATATTTCGCTATTGCTATTAGTAGAAAAATTTATATCTTGGATGCAGAAGAACGGTGCCGTAGGTATACAGATGCTTTTGTTTTCGTCGCAAACCAGTTATTAGTGGAATAGAATGTTACCTGCTCTGTTGACCAAGGTCAGCTGTGGCTTGGTAGAAAGGGGAAGGGGTGTATATTCTTGTCTCAGTTCATTTTCTCCATTTTATAGTGCATTTTTGGAATTTTTGAAATACTGGTGAGTTTATTATTATAAGATCATTTTTTCCATTTTATAGTGCATTTTTCGGATTTTTAGGTAATTTTTGAACATTTTAAGTGCATTTTTAATTTTTTTTACGGCATAACATCCGTGCCCTAATCGTGACATAACATCTATTTATCCAAAACATAACATTACCATACCTCAGAACATAACATAATCTTGATTAAAACATGAAATCACCAAAGTAACATTGTAAGTAGTCAAAGCCACCTGTCACCCACTGCTGGACCACCACAAAGAATCTCTATGGCACAAAACACTAGACTCTCTGTGGCGCTCCATCGATAGGTGGCCATGGTTGGTAACCTAAAAACCAAACATAACTTAATACCAACAGAAAACGTGGGGATGAACACTGTAACCAAATAAATTTGGTTACAACACTTACCAGTCTACATCTCGAGGTGTTCTGGGAAGCCTTGAACTGGTTTCGGGCCTTGCCCATGAGTCATCTGTCAACTCGAGCACCACTTCTTGAGCCGGCTGCTGAGGATTTGAGACAATGTTATAGTGAAAAAAAAGAAGCTTGTAGTTTAACGTGACCGTTAATCTCGCGATCATAAGCCACGGGACCTCCGTTTTACGTGGAATCCGAACCACAGGACATGGCATTTCACATTGAAAATCTCACATGCATTGACCGGGAATCGAACCCGGTCCGCCTTGGTGAGAGGCATACACCTTGACCGCTGCGCCACCACGCCCCACCTATGTTATAGTGAAACAAATAGTGTGAAAAGAAACACAGCATACTGTAATGGACAAACAGCAAAGTAGGCTCCGCAGGGTAATTTTAATTTTGATCTGAATGATTTAATTTCCCCTGATTTTTGTGTTGTTAAATACATCTTCATTTCTAAAAATTTATCCTGTATTTAATTCTAAATTTTACTTTCATAATATCAATATAATTGATAAGATGTTTCAGTACTTTATTGCCTAGGGGCTAGCTGGATCGTAATGTCAAACATCGCTGAGCTTATTACTAGGGACCGGATATTTCGAAAATGCATATGCACATATGCAAATGCATACTTTGTGGGATTATCAGATTTATATGCATAATCTGAACACAAAAGAATATTTTAGCATATGCATTTGAAATTAAGTATAATTTAAAACATCTTGAACAAAATTGGTTTCGCCTGCCTGTTGGACATCCCTTGTTAGCAACTTTCTGAGAAACAGATAACGAGATAGCAGTATTTTGCACAAGTATGCTGCCTGGCTATTTCAGGAAGGGAATCAGGTGGGGCATTCCTTTCACCATCTGAGCAGTATCCCTTGTAGGCAACTTTTGAGAAACAGATAACGAGATAACAGTATTTTATGCAATAATGCTGCCTGGTTATTTCAAGAAGGGAATGGGGTGGGACATCCCTTTCACAATCTCGGCAGCCATTAGCCCCGAGTTAGTTTTGTGATGGGTTTCTTCAGTTAAAGTGTTAATTTAGTCTTCATATCCTTTACTCAAAATGAATAAAAGAAGATCAGCAGAAAGCATTTATTAAATCAGTGGGTGTCAGGTAACAGTGATTATTCGACATCTGATGGTGTTGTCGACCATTGTTCAAATGAAGTGAAATGTGAAAAAAATATTTAACTTCAACAACATGCAAAAAAGGCTGCAGATATTACAGCAAAGGAGGGAAAGAAGAGTGAATAAGATTGGCTTATTGTTAAGTGCATATTTTTCAATTGTTTATGCATATTTTCCACATTTCAGTGCATGAATGCACGCATATTTTAATCGTTTTTAGTGCATAAATATCCGATCCCTACACAAGCAGCTTCACTGTTCACATTAAAGTAAGTTTGATGTAATTTCTCAAGTTTAACCCTTTTGATTATAAATATAACACATTTTTATTATTTAATACTGTATTGTATTGTATGTCTACCCCTTATTATTCCCGTTTTACAACGGGGTCGGGGATGAGATGCGATGGAAGACTTTGTGGCGATGATTTTTAAGGCCGGATGCCCTTCCTGACGCCAACCTCATGAGAGGAGTTAATGAGAGATGAAATGAATGATGGTGAATGAAATTGGGCAAGGATGTGGAAGGAAGCGGCCGTGGCCTGTCAATACTGTAAATAATAATTAAATAAATCTTAGATTTCTTCCGTAACCGCAAAACAAAACCCACATGGTTTAAAGAAACTACAAAAGACCTAATAGAATTAAAAATTATAAAAAATTCACTACTCAATCGAAAAGCTAAAATAATTATTAAAGACGAAAATATAAGGTCCCAAGACCAATCTTCATTAAAATCCAAACCCATCATCTCGAAAGAAGAGAGGAATAGATCAGAAAGAATGAAGAGAAGGAAAGAACAATACACAGAGAAAGGATTGATTCAACGTACCCCAAAGAAGGTGAAACGAAAGAAGAAATAATTAATATATTAATTCAATAAACACCAGGTAGGAGGACAATGAAGATTTTGCCCAATGCAGATGTCTACCGGGAAATTCATTCAATAATAGACATGATGAGAAAAAGGTGAATTGCCTTTTTCTGTCATTTATCGAGATTACATGGTAATAGACTATCAAAACAACTATTTAACTACTTTTGGAAGAGTAAAACAAAAAATAATTGGTACAAAGAAGTTCAAAATGATTTAGACGAGTTAAATATTACAATGCAACATATTGCAAATAGAGAAGAAAAAGGATTCTGAAGAACAAACACACAAGACTTACACTGATAAGCAAGCAATGAAAATCATGTCATATCTGATGAAGAAAGGGCAGCCAGAATGAAGAGAATTTGGGAGAGGAGGAAGAAGATGGCAACTAAATTCCCTGTCAATTCTTAGATTACTTAAATGTGTTTTGGTTTGATATAAGTGCTCCAATGTGGGTGTAAATAAATTAAAAAATAATAAAAATAAACCAACAAATAATATTAATTACTTATTACATAATAATTTCTGGCAAAAGAGACCAACAGAAGAATTATACAGAATTACTGAATCTATCAAGACACTCATCAGAAAACGCAGAGTGAAGTTCTTTCCACATATCGCCAGAATGAACGACACCAGACTGACTAAAAGAATCATCATCATCATCTTCATTTCCCCTTTTCCAGTTGACACTGGGTGGGGGCAAATAGGGTTCCTCTCCACTTTGTTCTGTCGTTCCACCATTCCTCTTCCGACAGTGTTCCAATCCAGGTTCCGTTTTCTAATACTATTCTCCACCGAGTCCATCCAACGCATTCTTGGTCTTCCTCGTCCTCTCTTCCCTGTCATCCGTCATTCCAGTGCTCGTCTTGGTAGCCTTACTTCATTCATCCGTTTGGCATGTCCAAACTATCTCAATCTCTTTTACTCCAGTTTGTCATTTAGTTTCTGTACTCCCAGTTCTTTCCGTATATCTTCATTTCTCACTCTGTCCTTCCTCGTTTTCTGGACCATACTTCTCAGGAATCTCATCTCTGCTGCTTGTACTCTGCTCTCATCCCTCTTAGTCATTGTCCAAGTTTCTGCTGCATATGTCATTATAGGAACATAATATTCTTTGTACATAACTTCTTTAGCCTTAATTGGTATATCCTTGTTCCATACTAGTCCCCGTACCTGTTGGTAGAAAGCACTCCCGAGTTGTATTCTTCTCCTAATTTCCAAATCTAAAAGAATATTCAACATAATTTCCTCATCGAAATTGGGTACTTCTTGGTACAAAGAAACTATGGAAGACTTACAACAATTACATATCACCATAGAAGAAATTCACGACCGCAGCAGTTGTAGAGAAAAAATCCGAGACCAGAATTTTGAATTTAGATCAAAATCCAAAAGAAATAGGCATAAATGGACATATGAAGAGAAGAAGGCACACAGTGAATGGATGAAAGGATTTTAAGAAGATAAAAGGA
The DNA here is from genome assembly GCA_946902985.2 of Meconema thalassinum. Taxonomy (NCBI): domain Eukaryota; kingdom Metazoa; phylum Arthropoda; class Insecta; order Orthoptera; family Tettigoniidae; genus Meconema; species Meconema thalassinum. The sequence goes on from OX336395.1 coordinate 185,187,911, forward strand.
ACAAAAGAGTGACCACCAAAAGCTAGATTTTTGTGTTTATAGCACTCTCCTTAACCTTCCCACTGCTAATATTGTGAGAGACTATCAAACCCCTCCACGCTGAATACGTTTTTAAAAGTATGTTATTCAGATGAAGTTGCCGACGAGATATCTCGGGCGTAGCAGTGTAAAGGTTAAAGGGGAACTTATGCAAATAATAATAAAAATGTGTTATATTTATAATTACATCAAACCTACTTTAATGTGACTTGTGTCGACTACTGAAAAGTTACAATATCAATCCTTAATTATAGACTGATTTGGAGGTAGGCACAGCAGAGGTATTAGCAAGAGTTAAATGTGGTATATCCCATATTGATTTGCTCATCATATAGGTTTGACTACTTTGTACAATACAGAACATGATACTAATGAAATTAATGGCGACTAACCTTTTTCCGCCTCAAAGAGAGTAGGGAGGAAATACTACTCTCCGCCAAAGCAAGCACAGAACAGAACAGAACAATAGCAATTTTAATACATGTACAGTTCTAATATCACAATGTTTAGCTCTAGAAAGTTAATGAAAAATAGAATTAACACAATGACTCCACATCTAATTTTATGAATTTTCATTCATATCTCATTAATTTCTCCGATAAGACTGACTTCAGAAGGGCATCAGACCATAAATATCATTTACCATATACAGCACCGTTTCCCAAACTGTGGAACAATCGTACTGCTGCAGTGGTACGCGGTGATGTTGTGAAAAATATAAAAAAATATTAGATACATTACGAAAAATATAAAAACATTGATATGTTGCCCGTGGGCTTTAAGGCCAAAGATAAAGAGCAGCTTTATAAATTGAATTGTGATCCAGAACTAAGGCAAACCTTTTCAAAAATTTCTCTTGTGAACTTTTGGGTTGAGAGGCATGCAGATTATGGAGACATAGCTGACAAAGCAGTTAGATTTTTTACTACCTTTCAGTACTTCGTTCTTGTGTGAGACTGCATTTTCTTCACTTGTTTATCTCAAGAATAAATACCGGAATAGACTCCTTACAGTGGAAAACGATCTTCGTTTGAGACTCAGCAATCTTAAACCAGACATTCATAAGTTGGCTTCTAATCTTCAAGCTCACCCTTCACAATGAAGTTGTTAGTTGAACTTTGGTTATTATGTTTAATTATTACGAGTTATTTAATTAATATTATTTGTACAGTGTCATTTCTGAATGTTTGAATTGAATACTTATTGTAATAAATAATAAAACAATTGGACACTCTTTTTATTATTTGGACTTTAACTCCAACAGTTTATCTCTAACAAACACAATTTACAATCTGTCTTACGGTCTACTACATGGTAGTGGTGGTGGTTATAGTTACTATATCTCCCAAGCATTAGGTGGTATGCGAGAGATTCTCATCTCTTAAAGTGGTACACACTCAAAAAAGTTTGGGAAACACTGATATACAGGATGGGTGAGATGAACAATATTCTCCAGGTCAGGAAGCTCAGAAATACATTAAGAATGTAAAGTGAAAGGGGCAGAAAACGGGAGAAAAAGTATGAGACATTCGGCAACACTGCTTTTAAAACTGAGAACCAGAAATGCCACTTGGTGATGAGTCAGCACTTTCCACATCTGGATTAACTACAATATCAAATTCTTACACAAGATTTCTTTTTTTTTTTTAGTTCCACCCAGTCAATACTTAAATTATTCTTATATTAACTGCTGTATTTGTAAATATTTTGAACATCTTGTGTTCTTCTAGAGTATCGTTGATCAAATCATTTTAACAAAGCATCTTCTAAAAAAGGCCAAGCAAATCTGAATGTTTTTGATCAACGTTGCTGAAGAAGAAGAATTTTGAAACATGTACAAATAGTTAAAAAAGAATAAATAAATTCAAGTATTGACTAGCCTGTACTTTTGTTGTTTAAGTCTTCAGTCTTTTGACTGGTTTGATGCAGCTTTCCATGCCTTCCTGTCCTGAGCTAATCATTTCATCTCTACATAGCTACCACACCCTACATCCGAGGCAATCTGTTTAACATATCCTAACCTTGGTCTACCCCTACAGTTCTTGTCCTTGACCCTTCCTTCCATAACTAAGCTTACTATCCCTGGGTGTCTTAGTATTTGTCCTACCAACCTATTTCTTCTCTTCATTAGCAGGCACCAGAAACATCTCTCCTCTCCCACTCGTCTTAATACCTCTTCGTTTGTAACCCTATCTACCCATCTGATCTTCATCATTCTCCTGTAAAACCACATTTCAATCACCTCAATTCTCCTCTTTTCTGCTGCACCAATAGTCCAAAATTCACTTCCATAGAATGCCACGCTCCAGACAAAGGCTTTCAAAAATGAATTCCTAATACCTAAATCTATATTTGATGTCAACAGATTCCTCTTTTGTAGAAATGATTTCCTTGTCTGAGCCAACCTACTTTTTATATCCTCTTTGCTTCATCCATCACTGGTTATTTTGCTTCCTAAGTAACAGAAGTCTCCTACTTCCTTTAGCTTTTCACCTGCCAATTTGATGCCCATGAACTGTACATTTAAGAAACTTAAGTAAGGAATTGATAGTCATTAACTCTGCTAAATCACGCATACAGATATTTCACATCTGTTGGGGAATAGTATGTTCCCGACTGCCTAATCATACGTTGTTTGTTATCGATTCATTTAGGGACTTTGCAACATCGTGGCCATGTGGACCTCACCTCAGGGGTGACAGCTAAGAATGCTAGCAACTACACCAGAAGGCAGACTGCCTAGCCATACCTCACCCTCCGTGCAGACACACACTTCACCTCATCTCTGACCCTGTAGAAACTGAAATAATATGGGACATTCATACATAAGCTGACTGATGCACTGATATGGCTCAAAGATGCTTATTTGAAAAGCTATGATAAAACAGCCAACTCAAATTCCACAACTAGAAAAAATTGGATATTTGGGACTTTGAACCAAGTCATCATCTTTGTTAGAGAGGTACACATGAACTGCTTTAAATAATGGGAACTTATCAGTAGGGCCCGGATTCTTAAAAAATGCATATGCGCATATGCATATGCATATTTTTACATATTTTGAGGTTTAGTGCATATTCTAGACGTAACAGCATATTCCGGTATATATGTCTGAATTTAAGGACAACTACAAGAACTACTGAAATAAATCTGTTTTGTGCATCCCTTGCTAGTTGCCTATATTATGTGCATCCCTCACTAATTGGTGTTTTCGACTCTCTGTGTAATGGCACTTTACTTTCACAACTGACAATGGCAACGGATAGCTTAGGTGTGGGTAGGCAGGCTGGCTGGACTTCCCGGAATTCCTTTCTCTACCACAGTAGATAATAATCTCAGGGGGTTGGGCAATTGGTCAGGACAGAAGTATCTTCAGTTCACAAGTTACGTTCCAGTTTAATGCCCCGCATCTCAAGTGTTAGTTTCTAAAAATGCCTAAAGAAAAGAGCAGGAGAAGAGATTTACTAAATCAGTGGGTGTCGGGTAATAGGGACTATTCAACAGATGGTGTCATCGTGTACTGTCAAGTTTGCTCAAAGGAAGTAAGATGTGAAAAGAAATTTCAGCTTGAACAGCATTCAAAAACAACTGCACATATTAAAGCAAAAGAGGAGAAGAACAGCACACCACAACAACTACTTCTTACGCAGGTAAAGCCTAAGTCCGGTATTCTTAATATATTTTCATGATCTTTGTAGGGCTTTCGTATGCAGCAACATTCCATGGAATAAATTAAACAATCCAGTTCTGCGATCATTTCTTGAGAAATATTGTGTAAATCAAAAAATACCAGATGAATCAACTCTTAGGAAAAATTACCTACCTCCGCTATATGAATCTACCCTGGAATTGATCCGTTCTGATATCGGAAGGAACTATGTCTGGATATCGGTGGATGAGACAACGGATTCATGTGGCCGTTACATAGCAAATTTTGTGGTTGGTAAATTACATCCAGACGAACCCTGTAAGCCGCATCTTCTTGCTTGTAAAGTACTAGAGAAAACCAACCATAGCACAATATCAAGATTTGTAAATGATTCTCTGCGACTATTGTGGCCATCTGAAATTGAGGATAATTGTTGTAAAGTGCTTGTACTGCTCACAGATGCAGCTTCGTATATGTTGAAAGCAGCAAAGGCCCTCCAAGTATTTTATCCGAAACTCATACACGTAACCTGTTTAGCGCACGGATTACACCACACTGCAGAAGAAATACGCACACAGTTTCCAGCTGTTAACAATTTAATTGGATGTGGGAAGAAGCTGTTTCTGAAAGCACCAGCTCGTGTCCAGTTCTACAAAGATTGTCTACCTGAAGTTCCTTTGCCACCTGAACCTGTCTTGACTAGGTGGGGGACATGGTTATCTGCAGTATCATTTTATCAGGAGAATTTTAATGAAGTGAAAGAAGTGGTTACAAAACTTGAAGATGAGCATATTGCTTGTGTCCGTGATGCAAAAGTTGTGTTTGAAACCACTACTGTTTATCAAGATGTGAATTTCATTCATGCACATTTTTCTAAACTTCCAAATGCCATTGAGAGCTTAGAATCTTCTGGTACTCCCCTCCATGAATCACTTGATCTCGTTGAGAAAGCTGCATCTTCATTGAATTCCGCTCCAGGCGAAATTGGAGAGAAGATTAAATGCAAGTTAGAAAAGGTGTTGAATTCGAACCCAGGACTGAAGAAGATTAAGTTAATTAGTCAATACTTGAGTGGAACTAGGGTATCCTTGCCAGATGTATGCTCCGAAACTTTGGTGCCTGTGTATAAGTACTGTCCAATCACGTCAGTTGATGTAGAACGATCATTCTCAGCCTATAAACTCATTTTGACGGACAATAGACATAGTTTGTCTCCAGAAAACATTGAAAGACTACTAGTTACCTATTGTGATGCTTCTTTTTGCAACAAATGATACCTTTAAATAGGTAAGTGAATAAAATTGCAGGTTTTAAGTGCATATTTCACTATTTTCCGTGCATATATTCTAACTTTTTAGTGCATATTTGCATGCATATTTTCAGGTTTTTTTAGTGCATATAAATCCGGACCCTACTTATCAGTAACAAAACTGAAATAGCAAGATTTTGTTTACAGCAATATTTTCCAATGCTTTGTTTTACAAGAATTTTCTAACGTTTGTTTCCATATTGAATGAAATGTCAAGGGGCGTTTGTCACAAGATTAGTCCACTATTATTGAATTTCGAACAATTAGGTAGCTAATATATTTAGGATGTTCAATAATGATTGGCATTCCCCCATAACTCCTGCAAAATAGCAGTTTGAAATGTGTGTCCATGTATGCATGAAGATAGACCGTAGTACTGTCAAATGCCATTAGATGCTGTTTCCCATAGGTAGCGCACTGGAGCAGCAAATGATCCGGCGTGTGAGTACGCTTATGGACATCGATGAAACAACAAGCACGGGCAAAGGTGGACAGTGTGGTTTCTCTGGAGGGAAGGCGTGACTGCTTCAGACCTCCACATGAGGTTAGCAGCCATATGTGGGGAGGCAGCACCAAGTCGCCAGACCATTGCCACCATTCGTGAACTAGGATTTACTGTGCTGCCACAAAACCTCCATATTCACCGGATTTGGCTCCTAGCGACTATGCTCTATTCGACGCAATGAAAGAGAGCATGCGGGTTCACCACCAATGACCGCCTCCATGCAGTTGTCCAACAGTGGCGCTGGGATACCCCCAAGGAATGGTTTGCTATGCAAATACGGAAGCTGCCAGAACAATAGACAAAGTGCATAGACATTGGCGGAGAATACCTGTAATGTAATCTGAATGAGTTTGTTCAATAAACGGTTCCTGTGAATGAAAAGAAAAAAAAATGTAGTGCCAATTATTTTTGAATGCCCCAAGTATTTTTTCTATGGCTAAAAAAATTAAGAATAATATACATTACCCTCTACGAGACTTTGCAGCTTTAGGAGGAACCTGGGAACAGAAATGCATAAGAAGAACATTATGAAATGAAAGATACAGTAATTACTCACATAACCTGTGCAATATTTTATGAACCAACGAAGACCTACTACAAGGAGAACACTACTGCAGACACTATAATAAGACAGGTTAGGGTAGAATAATTAATTTCATATCGATATTAAGTACTTGAGCACTTGCTGTGTATTCTCTCAGGATAATTATATGGGGAAGTCAACCCCTGGCACTACAGCCCATGAAGGGCCTAGGCCGACCAAGCGACCGCTGCCCAGCCATTTGGCCTGCAGATATTGGGGTGATGCGTGATCAGTGCATCGGGTCCCCTCGACCGTTAATCTTGGTTTTCGTGATCGGGGCGCTGCCTCACTGTCAGGCAGCTACTCAATTGTTCTCACGAGGCTGAGTGCACCCCGTTCCAACCCTCACGTTAGTTTTAAAAACCCTGACGGAGGCGGGGATCGAACTCGGGGCCTCAGGGTGAGAGACAGGCGCGCCACCCCAACACCACGGGGCTAGCTTATATGGGGAAGAGGTGTAGAAAAACTCTGTGCAGTGAGTTCTCAGTTGCGATCTACAGTATTCTGCAAGAAAGAAGTTAGTGTGGCAAAGAAACTCTCCCTACATCACTCAGTATTTAGACCAACCTTGCTGTATGGAAGTGAGAGCTGGGTAGATTGAGGATACATAACTAGAGGTAACTGATATGAGGGTAGCACGAACGATTGCTGGGACAAATAGATGGGAGCAATGGTAGGAAGGTACTCATAATGAAGAGAGAAAGGCTAAGTTAGAAATTAACATGCTAGATGAAGCTGTTCGTATGAGCAGACTTAGATGTTGGGGTCATGTGAAGAGAATGGGGAGAAGAGATTACCTAAGAAGTTAATGAGTTAGGCTGTAGAGATAAGAAATATACAGTAGACTCTCGGCTATCAGGCCTAATGTGGCGGAAGGTCAAGCTGGATAACAAAACTCGAAATAACATTAGACGATATCAAGAATAAAACAGATTAAATTAAGATTCTACACCACTCACATGTGAGACTCCAAACCAAAATAACTAAAAGGGGAAAAGGAAGGGTGTTCTGCACTGAAGAACGGATGTTGACATATGAGAGGATGAAGAAATATTGGAAGCATAGATAAGAAAAATTGTACCATCTCAACTCATAATCATCTTGTACAGTTTCCAGCCCCAGGCTGGGTCTGTTTGGAACATAAGTCTCGCCACTTAGTCCTTTCTTCCCACCACCTCTCCGCTGTCACTCTGGTCCAGTCCTCGCCTCTCTTCTTGACACATTCCTCCACTCCTTTCAGCCATCTATCTCTTGGTCTTCCCCTTGGTCGTTTCTTCTGCATCTGCATCTCATGTATCCTCTTGGGAATCTTCTTCTCATCCATTCTCTTTAAGTGTCCATACCACCTCAGTCTTGATGTCTCAATCCTACCTTGCAAGGGCTCCTCTTTCACCATTTCCCTGACCTTTTCATTCCTCACCCTGTCTCTTCTTGTTACTCCGATCCTACTTTGCAGGAACTTCATTTCACCTGCCTGTATTCTGCTTATGTCTCTTTTCTTCATTGTCCACGTTTCTGAAGCATAGGTCAGTATCGGGATAGAGTAGCTTCTGTATAACCCTTCCTTGCTTTTTTGTGGGACATCTTTATTCCACACTAAGCTCCTAATGCTTCTCAGAAATGCTTCTACCTGTCTGCCACGTTCCGTAATCTCTTTGTCATTTCTCCCATTTTCCTCCACTATACTTCCCAAGTACTTGAGACTTTCCACCTTCTTCAGCTGTCCACCTCCAAGTGTTATCCCACTCATTGGTCTGTCCTTTTTCCTGGTCGTTAACAGGATCTCACATTTACTGATGTTGAACTTCCATCCGTACTCTCCCACTGTTTCTTCCCAAGCCTTCAGTTGCTCCTGAATTTCCTCCTCCTTGTTTCCCCAGACCATGAGTTCATCTGCAAACACCATTGCTTTCATCGTATCTTCTCCTATCTTTCCTGCTATCCGTGTCATTACCTCGTCCATAACCACAATAAAGAGAAGGGGTGACAGCGCACTACCCCGTTTCAGGCCACTCATTTGTCTGAACCAGTCTGTTCTTTCCCCTCCAACTTTCACACAACTCACACTTCCACAATACATCTCCTTCACTCCTCTGCCTACAGTCTCTTTTTCCACTCCCATGTTTTCCATTGCTTTCCAAACCTTCTCCCTACACACACTATCATAGGCCTTTTCGATGTCCAGGAAGGCAATCAACAGATCCTCTCCAAATTTTTAGTGGTGTTCCTGGAGCTGTCTCACTGAGAATATGAGATCCACTGTTGATCTCCCAGGTCTGAATCCATACTGCTCCTCTCTCAATTTTCTCTCCACTTTGGCTCGTATTCTACTTTCTAATATCTTTTCATATATCTTGGCACAGTGAGGTATGAGTGTGACTCCCCTGTAATTTCTGCACTCCTTTCTGCTTCCTTTCTTAAATATTGGGACAATTAATCCTTTCTTCCAATCTTCTGGGGTCTTTTTCTCCTTCCATATCACCCTCATCGCACGGTACAACCACTGTTTCCCAACCTCCCCTGCTGCCTTCACCATTTCAACACTCACTTCATCCACACCTGGTGCCCTTTCTCCTTTCATCTTGTCTATAGCCATTTCCAGTTCTCTCCAAGTCAGGTCCTTTTCCATTCCTGTGTTTTCTCCATCTTCCAATACATTGTCTTCCTCCCTATGACCATTTGGATTCAGCAAATCCTCAAAGTACTCTTTCCACACTGTCTTGAGTGTCTCTTTGTTGTGTACCTCATTTCCGTTTTTGTCCATCATTACCACATCCTCTTGCAGACCTCTTCTCTTACTTTTGACCATCCCATAAAGTACTTCCTTATTTCCTCTGCTGTCTTCTTCCATCATCTCTGTCCACTTTACCATCCACTTCTTCCTCTCCTCTGTGACAATCTTGTTTGCTTCTTTCTTCTTTATCTTATAATCTTCCCTTGCCAGATCAGTTCTTTCCTGGAACCACACTCTGAAAGCCTTGTTCTTCCTTCCCACAGCTTCTTTTACTCTCTCATTCCACCATGGTGTCTCTTTACACCGCTTCCTGTTGCTTGTTCTTCCACATACTGCCACTGCAGCTTCCACCATTGTGTTTTTGAATTGCTTCCATTCCTCTTCCCCCGTTTTAGGATTGTCTGTTGGCGTCCTTTCCCTTATTATCTTCTGGAATTCTTCCTTGACTTCCTTTTCCTTGAGTTTCCATACTTTTCCGAAGATCAGAAGACCACTTGGAATGGAGGATTTCAGACCTATCACACTTCTCAATACAGATTACAAAATCTTTACAAAAATCATAGCATCCCGAATCAAACCGAAACTGCTACAAATTATAGGGCAGTGGCAATCCTGTGCGACTCCAGGAAACAATATCATCTCGAACTTGTTGGTGTTAAGCAATATTATTATTCTACATGAGAAAACTTCTTCTAATCTTCCCCCTACGACACTAGTCAGTCTTGATTTTCAAAAGGCCTTTGACAGAATAAAACATTCATATCTATGGTCTACACTGCAAACCTTCGGGTTTCCTATCGGGTTGATTAAATGCATTACAGGACTGTACAGAACAGCACAATCTAGAGTAATCATTAATGGACATCTCACATCGAAAATACCCATCCGTAAATCGGTTCGTCAAGGATGCCCACTTTCTATGATCCTGTTCATCATAGCACTGGAACCCTTCCTCCGGAGGATAAACCAGAATGTAACAGGTCTGACGATCAATGAGAAAAAAGTGGCAGTAAGAGCATATGCCGATGATGTATGCATTGTTCTCACAGAGGAAAACGATGAAGACCGTATGCTGACTATCATAAACGGTTTTCAGCAAACATCTGGATCCCAAGTCAATCCATCAAAGTCTGGAATGATGTTGCTTGGGCAACATCCGTTACCCACACCTACTCGATCTTTCCCTATTGTGCAAAAGCTGAAGATTTTGGGAATTATTTTCCAGAACAAATTTAAAGATATGATAAGTGAAAACTGGGCGATGGTAATCAATAAAGTGAGGCATACCTTATTCCAGCAAAATACCAGGTCCCTAAATTTCATACAGAAAGTATGGCACATTAATGTGTTTGCTTTATCCAAGATATGGTATCTCGCACAATTCTTACCTGCAACGAAACAAATTAGCCAACGTTTAGAATTGTGTATCAGTCACTACCTCTGGAGAGGATCGCTGTACAGAGTCGCCCGCGACCAATTATACTTGCCAAATCTCCAAGGAGGCCTCAATCTAACCTGTGTCGATATGAAATGTAAAGCCCTCTTAGGGCGCACCATCCTCCGATCTATGTCAGGAACGCGGAGTCAAACAGAATTGACTTTTCTTCACCCACCAGCACTTATGACTATAAATGGGCGATATAGACACATACACCCGGCTTTTCGTGCCGTTATCAATGTAATAGACAGTTTACCTCAGGAAAGGAAAACTCAGGGGGAATTTAATTCAACGAAGAATCTATACACATATTTGCTGAAGGGGCAACAGAAGCCGCTATCAATAGAACATAAATTCACCCAAAGACATTGGAGAACGATTTGGTTGAACGCCTCAAATAAATACATCCCAACACAGTGGAGATCCACACTCTACTCTGTGATCAACGACATTGTGCCTACAGCGACTTAACGCATACGTCACAATATGGCTGAAGATGCTCAATGTAGACGATGTGGAGATGCCGACACATTAGTGCATCGAGTGACATCCTGCCAAGGGGCTCGAACAGTTTGGACTTGGACGACTGCTATACTGCGGAGAATACATCCGGGGATAGACCACCTACCAGCGGAGCGCATAATGGTTTGCGATTTTGAACTTACTGGGAAACCAAAACAAAACGCTGTAACCTGGTTTATAGCGGCAGCAGTGGACTGGAACATAACAGCGCACGAAAGAGGTGGGGGCACCTTAAGGGATTTTGTAAGTTCCATCAGAAGAAAACGCTGGACAATGGTACAAAGCAAAAGTGTACAGAAGTTTTCAACGCATCTGTTTCAGTTTTGATTGTCGGATGTGACGGCCAAATTTTGAAACAGTACTGAGGGGATGTTTCGTTACAAACACTGAAAACTGCCTCTCAAAAACCAACACAACTCGGAAAGATTTGACCCAGTTCTATAAAGATGTTAGATGCAAAGATATACAAAACAATACCAAATGATTTATTTCGTGCATGATGCAAGCTTTTAACGTGATGGACGACGACGGAAATGTAAACATAGAACAGCTGAAGAAGAAAGCTCGTTTCGATCTACAGTGACGTCATCAGGGCGGACTTCATAAATGAGCTCAATGATATGGCTAAGAAGAGCAACGAAGGGTCTGGTCCTTGTGAGAGAGCATTCCTATTTATAATTTCAGGTTATAAGACACAAATGGGGAATGTGGATACGCAAGAAATGATTACAACGGTTCAGAACATGAGTGGAGAACTTCTGGTGAACTCTTTATGTGAACTTTTCATGAAAAGTGACCAATATTTTATTTCATTCAGAGATATAAAACTAATGATACATACTGTAGGTCAATTGTTTACCAATAAATAAGAATTCTAAAAAAAAAAAAAAAAAAAAAAACACCTTATTCAATAACCACAATAGAAGAATATACACATGGATGAGACCAGGAGATACAGGGCGTTACCAAATCGACTTCATTATGGTCAAGCAGAGGTTTCGAAACCAGATTTTGGATTGTAAAGCATATCCTGGTGCTGACATAAACTCTGACCACAATCTGGTCGTAATGAAATGCAGATTAAAGTTGAAGAAACTGAAGAAAAGTCAAAAGCCATAAAGGTGGGCAATAGACAGACTGAAAGAGAAGGATGTAAACGAAAGATTCAAGAAGAGTATAAAGGAAGGACTAATGAAAAACCCTAAACAAACTTCAATTGCAGACGAATGGGCACTTTTGAAGAATGAAATAACAAAATCCGCAGAAGAAAACATTGGTAGGAAAGAAAGAATAGGTAGAAAACCGTGGATCACTCAGGATATACTAGAATTGATGGATGAAAGGCGGAAACACAAGAATGTAAGAGATGAGAAGGGGAAAGCAGAATACAGACGTCTGAGAAATGAGGTTAACAAGAAGTGCAAGGAAGCGGAAGAAGAATGGTTGAAAGAGAAATGTGCAGGTATAGAAATTTGTCTGAAATTAGGTAAAGTAGACACAGCTTATCGAAGGATTAAGAATACTTTTGGGGAAAAGAAGACTAAGTGCTGTAATATTAAGGACACAAATGGAAAGCCTCTAACAGATAGGGAAGAAAAGGTTGAGAGATGGAAAGCTTACATAGAGAGTTTGTATAAGGGAAAGGAGATTGAGAATCATGTAATGGAAAGGGAGGAGGAAATTGATGAGGATGCGAAGGGAGATTTAATATTGAGATCAGAATTTGATAGAGCTTTGGAAGACTTAAGCCGGAACAAAGCACCAGGCATAGATGATATACCGATTGAGTTGCTACGCTGCATAGGAGATGAAGGTCTGATCAGGTTATTTCACTTGGTGTGTAGGATTTATGAGACAGGTGAGGTACCCCCTGATTTCAAGAAGAATGTAATCATCCCTATACCAAAGAAAGTGGGAGCTGACAGATGTGAAGATTACCGTACAATCAGCTTGATTACTCATGCTTCAAAGATCCTGTCTAGGATAATTTACAAGAGGATTGAAAGCCAGATAGAAACGGAGTTGGGTGAAGACCAGTTTGGTTTCAGGAGAAATGTAGGAACAAGGGAAGCTGTACTAAGTCTTAGGCTGATTTTGGAAGGTAGAATAAGGAAAGATAAGAGAACGTTCATGGCTTTTGTAGACTTAGAAAAGGCTTTTGATAATGTTGATTGGACTAAATTGTTTGGCATTTTGAAATCGATTGGAATAAAGTACAGGGATAGGAGGGTGATATACAATCTATACAGAAACCAGACAGCAGTCATTCGAGTTGAAGGACATGAGAGAGAAGCTGGTATTCAGGAAGGTGTAAGGCAAGGCTGCAACTTATCACCCATACTTTTCAATCTTTACATTGAACAAGCAATGAAGGAAATTAGAGAAAAATTTAAAGTGGGAGTGAAGATTCAAGGAGAAATAATTTCAGCTCTGAGATTTGCTGATGACAGTCATCTTGGCCGACAAGCCTGAGGATTTGAATGAGTTTTTGAATGGTATGGACTCCGTCTTGAGGAAAGAAGTCATGATGAAAATTAATAAATGTAAAACAAAAATACTGGAATGCAGCCGAAATAAATCAGAAACCTCTATGGAGATCAAATTGACAGGTGAAAAGCTGAAGGAAGTAGAAGACTTCTGTTACTTAGGAAGTAGAATAACCAGTGATGGACGAAGCAAAGAGGATATAAAAAGTAGGTTGGCTCAGGCAAAGAAAGCTTTTCTACAAAAAAGGAATCTGCTGACATCGAATATAGATTTAGGTATGAGGAAGTCATTTTTGAAAGCCTTTGTCTGGAGCGTGGTGCTCTATGGTAGTGAAACTTGGACTATTGGTGCAGCAGAAAAGAGGAGAATAGAAGCATTTGAAATGTGGTGTTACAGGAGAATGATGAAGATCAGATGGGTAGATAGGGTGACAAATGAAGAGGTATTAAGACGAGTGGGAGAGGAGAGATGTTTCTGGCGACTGCTAATGAAGAGAAGAGATAGGTTGGTAGGACACATACTAAGACACCCAGGAATAGCAAGCTTAGTTAAGGAAGGAAGGGTCGAGGACAAGAACTGTAGGGGTAGACCAAGGTTAGAATATGTTAAACAGATTGCCTCAGATGTAGGGTGTGGTAGTTATATAGAGATGAAACGATTAGCTCAGGACAGGGAGTCATGGAGAGCTGCATCAAACCAGTCAAAGACTGAAGACTCAAACAACAACAGAATTAATTGCAGTGGTCCTGTGTTGGCCATAAAATATTAAATAAATAAATGAAAATGAAAATCCACAGCCTGCTTCCAGTCTGCGACCGGGTCAGGAATGGAATGAATGAATGAAGCCCCCATCTAGCGGCGAGGATATGAACTGTGCCGGCTGCCGAGGCCTGACGCACTCCTCTGGGGCAATGATTACATGAATGACCGATGAAATGAAATAAATATAATCATTAATTATAAACATAAGATTCAATGTTATAAAGTCAAGTTGGCCCTTTGTTTGACACAACTGATATTGGGTACATAATATCCATTTTGCAAAAACTGGCTTTCAATTTATTCTCCGACTAAATACTGAATACTGATTGATATGGAAAAAACATTTTACATCATTAGATTCTTCTATAAAGTTGGACACTGCACAATAATAAAAAGAAACATGTCCTACTTACTTTGGCATCATCCACAAGGAAGTCAAACTACAAACAAAGTAACATGATTACATCAGTTAACATCATATATAAAAGAATACCGTAACATATTCATTATCTCTGAAAGCTTGTCAACTAAACATTCTACTTTTAAAACCATAATTTCCTATTTTGCCTAGCTTGATCCTATGTAATTAACAACTGAATTGTAACTTTCAGTTGGTCAAGTTAAGTTATTTTTAATTTAAGGGGCAGAACTATGAGATCATCTGCCCCTTCAGTTGGTCAACACCAGTATAAGGCCAATTAAATTGGGAATGTCATACTACCCGAAAATGATTTACATGTGAGTAATCTGATGTGCTGCATGCCGTAGGAGAATCAAAGCCTTCGAGAATGATGTGTTATAGAAGAATGCTCTGAATATCTTGGGTAGCAAGAAGAACAAATGAACCTATTCATTAAGGAGCTAATGATTGCTCTTAAAGCAGGCTTACTCCCAAACATCCAAAGGCAAATGTTGAAATTTTTCGGCCATGTCATCCGGCGAGACAGCATTGAGAAGCATATCATCCAGGGAAAAGTTGACGGAAAACGACTGAGGGGACGTGCCCCGAACCGGTGCCTTGACCAAATAAAGAGTATGACTAATCTGCCACTTCAGAAATTAATGCATACAGCAGAAGACTGCGGTGTATGCAGTGATGTGAGCCGGGCAAATGCCCAGTGGGCAGGACATCTATAAATGGGCATTTGCCCAAAGCAGTTTTAAGCGCCCAAAATCTGGGCATTTAAAAAACTTTTTTTTTACTTTTTACTACTTGTGATTGTTACTCGAGCTTCCGAAACATAATAAAAACCATTAATCAAAGGTATATTTCATGGATGAACTAGTAATGCCCGAATATTGCTAATAATTTAATTATCGTGTGTCAATGTTGTCAATAAATGGGAATTAAGTATATCTGGTTTGAATAAAACATTGTATTACTGAGTTAGGCCTGCAGGCCTAACTCATTTAAATGTAGGAAATGCAGGGGCACCTGTTACATCTGCTGCCACAGAGCGGACCTTTAGCACTTTTGGTTGGATTCATAGTAAAAAAGAAACAGACTTACATCTGAGAGGGCTGCCAAATTGATTTATCTAGCCTACAATTGGAAGCTGATGAATGGGGAGAATGGAACATCTAAGCGTAAGCCCGACAAAATAACTGAAGAGACTCGTCAGAGTAATACAGAACAAGGAGAAGAAACCCCAACACCCAGTCAAGAACGAATTATAGGCCTAGAGGAAGATTCAGAATCAGAACTGTCATAAGAATCTGAGCCAGAATTACTTGCAAGTTCAATAGCAAAAAGTGATGAAGAGGATACAGAAACAGAAGAAAGTGATTAAGATACCCAAGAACACAAAGCATTAATTTCATATTTAAATATATGTACTTTACCTCATGTCCTCATTTGTTTCATTTTTAACTTATACAGTTAATGTAATAGCATACATTATGTATTCAGTATTAGTCATTTGTCAGTAAAATATCAAACTCATTCAAAAATTACAAAGATGTGTTGATGTGTTAAGTGGATTTTTCCCCCCAATTACACAATCAACATTCATAGGCATACACATAATTATTATGTATAAAAATCCACTTGAGTTGAGAGGCTATAGAAAAATATTATGACTACTTAACTACTTTTCCAGCAATATAAATTAAATATATATACTGGTGTATATATATACCTGTTTGTATGGATAAATATATAGAATACATATATGTAGATACATATATGGCTAAAACAATATTTATATAAGCGTTGCATTGTGAATATGTTTTTAAAAGAGGTAAATGCCCAAAATGCCTGGGCATTTATGGATTTTGGGCATTTGTCCGGGCATTTATCTTAGGCATTTGCCCCGACTTATAAATGCCCAGGCATTTTACATCACTAGGTGTATGGCAGGGTATTGTAAACAGAATTTTGTGAAGGGTAACAACGGTTCGAAATCAAACTAAGACCAAGAAGAAGAAGAATCTGTACAAATACCTTTTAATCACATGTAAATCTTTTACAGGTGGTAACACATATCGCAATTCATTGGGCTTATACTCGTGTTGACTGACTGAAAGTTACAATTCAATTGTTAACATGGCAACACTGGAAAAAGGGTTTGAAGTTGAGTAGTTACAGGAATGTTACATAGAGAATTATTGATGGCATTAAGTGGAAAAGGGGAAATAGAATCCCAGAAAATGTACAAAAGAAGAGTGAACTCATAAATCAAGTTCATCTGAATTTCACGAATGTTTACCATATCACATCTGAAATAGCAGAACAAATGGATTTCAACACTTGGAGAGATTGCCTATGTTTCAGTTGAGCTTTATTCTAGACTTCTGTGCTTGCAAATTGCTAGTCCTGCTGGGTTACATTACTTTTAAAATTTTCTGAAAAGATATCTCGATATACTGAGTAGGTTACTAAATTATTTTCTGTCTTGTTCATCTTTTATCACTTAGACTTACAGTAGATTGTTAAATATGAAAGTTGCAAAACAGTCCCT
Organism: Meconema thalassinum; assembly: GCA_946902985.2. Lineage (NCBI taxonomy): Eukaryota > Metazoa > Arthropoda > Insecta > Orthoptera > Tettigoniidae > Meconema > Meconema thalassinum. Next base: position 185,204,899 of record OX336395.1, read on the forward strand.
ACTGGATGAACAGGAAGACCTAACTTTTTAGAAGTTGGATATTACTAACAAGATTCCTACCAAGTTGTACAATGACGCAGTGAAAACCGCACGGGCCACTTTCAATTTTGAACGTCGAAAACCTGCCGGGCGCCGGCTTGAGCAAGGAGGTGGGAAGGGGTAAAGCTGACCTTGAATCCTAGCAGCACACGATGGCTCGCGGCCACCAGGCAGTCACATGCCATGCTGCGTTGCATTCCCCACCTTCCACCCACCCCTCATCCCATCACTCCCTTATCAGTTCGCATCCACTATTGCAAGAATTACAAAAAGTAAAAGAGGACAGAAATGAAAGGTTGTTTTATTTATTTACAGTATGGCCAAGCGCAAAACATCACATTGTATTGCATTGTAGCGTATTCTCTAATCGAGAGGATTGTACAACTTTATACGAATATTCTGTACTAAATTTCAACCAGATTGGAATTTTACACTGCAATCCGTTCCCTTGTCAGATAAAAGTTACTGTTGAATGGTGGAAGAGGCTCATGAGTTCCACACTGAATGGAAGCAAAGAGAGGCCTCAGCTTGTATTTCAATTGAATTATGTTATACTGCAATTAATACCTGATGGCACAAAACCTCAGGGAGAGTCAATCTACTTCAGCGTGATTGATAGGAGACTCTTGAATTTAGGAATGTTCCACTTTTCAATACAACATCTTCAATATATTATCTACACCAATGGTACATGTTTCGGCAAATTTTATGCCTTCCTCAGCTTGTGTTATTTATTTATAAATTTAACAAATTATTTTAAATCATAATTAGCGATCGGATTCCAAGTTCCACTTCCCTGGAATTTTGTTTCTTTGTGTTTTTCTTGAAGAAAAAAAAAGAAAAAAAGAAGGGGTTTTGCACTTCTTTATTGGATAAATATTCTAGTAGCAACATCAAATTGGGACCATAATCAAACACGTTGTTAAATTTATTTGTCAAAATATTGAACATTTATCAAATAGAATTATTGACTAAGATTGGAACTTCCAGATTTTAAGCTTAATACGTTTTAACGACTACTTCAAGAATTTTATTTCTAAAGTCTTTTATCATAAAATTGATTATTATAAAAATGTTTTATAAAATTTAATTGAATTGTATATACTAATTTTTGGTCACTAATTAAGGTTTTAATTGTTTTTGTTATCATCATCTTCATGTCCCGTTTCCAGCTTCCTGGGTCGGGTTGTGAATTAAGGACCTCCATCGTTGCCTGTCTCTCCACCACTCCTCTCCTGATTTTAGTACATCTTCGGGTTTTCCTCCCTTCTTTTCTACACACTCCCACACTGTATCTGCCCATCTCTTCCGGGACCTTCCTCGTGGTCTCTTCCCTGTCATCTTTTCACAGAAAGTTTTCTTTGGTACTCTCTCCTCTCCCATTCTCATCATATGTCCATACCACTTTAACTTTGTTGTTTCTATCCTGTCCTGCAGCTTCAATATTCCTGTCCTTTCTCTAATCTCTTCATTTCTAACTCTATCTCTTCTGGTCTTGCCCTCTATACCTCTTAGGAATTTCATCTCTGCGGCTTGTTATATTAAGTGTAAATAGCACAGGCTGAGGAAGGCCATGTATCATTAGTGTAGATAATATATTGAAGATGGTTGGTTCCTTAGTTTAGGGGCTGAGACAACGCGGTCATGTAGCCCCGTGTACTTTGGATGTGTGTAGAATTTGTCTGATAACCGTTGTTAATTGTGATGGCTCTATTAGTGTGTGTTATCTGTGATTCAGGTAGAAGGACTGCAGACGATTGGGTTTCTACTTTTGCTACCAAATGCTACCATCCACGACACCTAGCTGTGGACTGGCTACTAAATGCCATCACAGTCAGCAAAAGTTGGAACTAATATAGGGTTATCAAACTAACGTACACATTTTAGCTTCCACAAGTGTAGTTAGTGGAAGGTTATTTTTCATGCCAAAAATCTATGACATGGGACTGCCGGGGATACAGCTATGACTGAGTGCAGTCAAGCAGCATATGCGCAAGAAGATCTTGCCACAGAATCCAGCGCAGACCTTCGGCATTGTTCGGATGGGCTCAGTATTGGCAGAACACCCCTCCCGCTTCACACAGTGGCTCGCTGGCAGCAGTTCTAAACGGACCGTCTGCCCAGCAGGAGGCTTAGCATGCTAAACCGTGATGGGTTGAAGTGAGATCTCAGCGCATGTATGTAATGCCTTACACAGTAATTATTACCTGAGCCTGGACACAGTCACCTATAACCTAATTAGCCTATGTTCTTTGCTGCTTCCTTGCACTCTACGTTTGAATTACAGCTGTAGACCACGTCTTGCAGCGAGCCAGCATGGTTGAAGAATGCAGTGAGCTCGGTAATCTGCATTCGGAGGACACACAGGAGCCCCGCAATGAGCATTAAACTACGCTGATTTATATTGGTCTCTGCGCATCGTTGAGTTTTTGCAAGCTCTTCTTGCGGGTACTCTACTTGTTAGGGGTAATTTTGTGAATTGTGAGCGGAAAAATTAATAATAAAGAGAGAATTAAGAATGGAGCGTTTCTAATAGTTTCACAACAGCACAGCTAAGCGTAACAGGAGCACTTGTCACCATGGAGAGTAAAAGTGATTATTTATTTATTATTTAGCATACAATGCATACAAGACAGTAATAAATATATATAAATTTTCAAATAAACAATTTACAGCATTAGGACCCTTCACATATGGGCTGCCAGGTCTTGAATCCATTCAAGAGCTTGTGGAGTGTCTGCATGGAGCTCTACTAAGGTCCCAGAGTACATGTATAGAGGGCATTCCTGCATGATGTGCTTGATGGTTTGCACTTCGTATCCACATTCACAACAAGGCGAGACTATCTAACCCCACTGATTGATGTAAGGCTGCTCTATTTCGAGCAGTGCCACATCAAATTCTGTTCAGATGGGACCAGGCAGCCCGAGGGAGATGGAATCCAGGTAGTTTGATGGTAGGATCAAGTACTTCAATTGGGCTACGAGGTGGAGAGGTAGGCCATTCAACTTTCCATGTGTTTCGGGGGTTGAATGGAGCTGAAGTAAGTTCCATAGCCGTCTTGTAGGCTGGTTTCCGTGATTTCAACCTGGATGTAGAAGGTTGATTGACGTCTTGGTGGATTGGGAGAACTTCATTATTCATAATTCTGCACCACAGGCGAGACAGAGCTTGCTGTCTCCTGATGTGAGGAGGAACAATATTACACAGTACAGATGGTGGAAGCTGCAGTGGCAGTGTGTGGAAGAACAAGCAACAAAAAGCGGTGTAAAGAGACACCATGGTGGAATGAGAGAGTAAAAGAAGCTGTGGGAAGGAAGAACAAGGCTTTCAGAGTGTGGTTCCAGGAAAGAACTGATCTGGCAAGGGAAGATTATAAGATAAAGAAGAAAGAAGCAAACAAGATTGTCGCAGAGGAGAGGAAGAAGTGGATGGTAAAGTGGACAGAGATGATGGAGGAAGACAGTAGTGGAAATAAGAAAGTACTTTATGGGATGGTCAAAAGTAAGAGAAGAGGTCTGCGAGAGGATGTGGTAATGATGGACAAAAACGGAAATGAGGTACACAACAAAGAGACACTCAAGACAGTGTGGAAAGAGTACTTTGAGGATTTGCTGAATCCAAATGGTCATAGGGAGGAAGACAATGCATTGGAAGATGGAGAAGACAACACAGGAATGGAAAAGGACCTGACTTGGAGAGAACTGGAGATGGCTATAGACAAGATGAAAGGAGGAAGGGCACCGGGTGTGGATGAAGTGAGTGTTGAAATGGTGAAGGCAGCAGGGGAGGTTGGGAAACAGTGGCTGTACCGTGTGATGAGGGTGATATGGAAGGAGAAAAAGACCCCAGAAGATTGGAAGAAAGGATTAATTGTCCCAATATTTAAGAAAGGAAGCAGAAAGGAGTGCAGAAATTACAGGGGAGTCACACTCATATCTCACTGTGCCAAGATATATGAAAAGATATTAGAAAGTAGAATACGAGCCAAAGTGGAGAGAAAATTGAGAGAGGAGCAGTATGGATTCAGACCTGGGAGATCAACAGTGGATTTCATATTTTCAGTGAGACAGCTCCAGGAACACCACTATGAATTTGGAGAGGATCTGTTGATGGCCTTCCTGGACATCGAAAAGGCCTATGATAGTGTGTGTAGGGAGAAGGTTTGGAAAGCAATGGAAAACATGGGAGTGGAAAAAGGGACTGTAGGCAGAGTGAAGGAGATGTATTGTGGAAGTGTGAGTTGTGTGAAAGTTGGAGGGGAAAGAACAGACTGGTTCAGACAAATGAGTGGCCTGAAACAGGGTAGTGCGCTGTCACCCCTTCTCTTTATTGTCGTTATGGACGAGGTAATGACACGGATTGCAGGAAAGATAGGAGAAGATAAGATGAAAGCAATGGTGTTTGCAGATGATCTCATGGTCTGGGGAAACAAGGAGGAGGAAATTCAGGAGCAATTGAAGGCTTGGGAAGAAACAGTGGGAGAGTACGGATGGAAGTTCAACATCAGTAAATGTGAGATCCTGTTAACGACCAGGAAAAAGGACAGACCAATGAGTGGGATAACACTTGGAGGTGGACAGCTGAAGAAGGTGGAAAGTCTCAAGTACTTGGGAAGTCTAGTGGAGGAAAATGGGAGAAATGACAAAGAGATTACGGAACGTGGCAGACAGGCAGAAGCATTTCTGAGAAGCATTAGGAGCTTAGTGTGGAATAAAGATGTCCCACAAAAAAGCAAGGAAGTGTTATACAGAAGCTACTATATCCCGATACTGACCTATGCTTCAGAAACGTGGACAATGAAGAAAAGAGACATAAGCAGAATACAGGCAGGTGAAATGAAGTTCCTGCGAAGTAGGATCGGAGTAACAAGAAGAGACAGGTTGAGGAATGAAAAGGTCAGGGAAATGGTGAAAGAGGAGCCCTTGCAAGGTAGGATTGAGACGTCAAGACTGAGGTGGTATGGACACTTAAAGAGAATGGATGAGAAGAGGATTCCCAAGAGGATACATGAGATGCAGATGCAGAAGAAACGACCAAGGGGAAGACCAAGAGATAGATGGCTGAAAGGAGTGGAGGAATGTGTCAAGAAGAGAGGCGAGGACTGGACCAGAGTGACAGCGGAGAGGTGGTGGGAAGAAAGGACTAAGTGGCGAGGCTTGTGTTCCAAACAGACCCAGCCTGGGGCTGGAAACTGTACAAGATGATGATGATGACTGGTAGCCACTGTGAGGGAGTGCCAGAGATAATCCGCATTGTCTGGCGGAGTTGAATATCAACCAGTTGGCAATGGGAGCTGTTCAACCATACGCCTGCACAGTATTCAGCTGGAGAGTATACGACAGCCAAAGCAGTTGTCCTGAGTGTGTTGGCATCAGCGCCCCATGATGTTCCAGCTAACCTACTTAGTAAGTTATTACAGCTTTTTAATCTTGCTGCTGATTTTGCAATATGCTGTCTGAAAGTGATGATTGAGACTAATGGAGCCGAGTCATATCCTACCCGCATGACAGTACAGCGTGACACAAGCAAACAAAGAATAGTCCCCACCTCAGCTACCAGCACTCGTATCATGAAAGGCTAATATTACACTTTTCGTTGGTGATAGGACTAACTTACCTCAACATTATCCTGTCCACGAATGTACATGGTTCGCTGTGAGCGATATGGCCTGTAACAGACACAATCAGTGAATATGGATTAAACCACTATGCAGTCGTGGCTCGTGAGCTAAAAATTGGGAAAGGTTATCAATGAGTACATGGCAGATGTGGTTTTTAGCCTACTTTCGATTTTTGCAAAAAATGAAAGTAGACTTATGAGATCTACACAGGGCCAAAAATGGTGTGTCTGTCTGTGTCTGTGTGTGTGGGATTTGGTATGTCTGTTCCCTCCTATCAATTCAAACACAGTGAAACCGAATTGAACGAAATTTGGTACAGATGTAGCACTAGCAAAGGACACCTCAGAGTCATGTTTTATATTGCCGCCATTTTTTTCGGAAACATAATGGCGGCCACCCAAATGTTCAAAGCCTCAATCAAATTACGACTAAGGCCTCTCGTCCATTGGGAGTGGAAAGCTGGTAACTGGGAAGCAACGAATTCGGGCGAACACCGTTCGTACGAAATCGTGTGAATGCCTATCGTCAATTGTCTCAGTATTCGTCCGGGTTCATAGACGAGATGGTTCTCCGGAACAGTTTTCCAGATCATTCTGATGAATAATTTTTCCCTTTGGAATTATCACCTTTGATTCAACGTATCACGCACAGGCAATATTGACGAAGATGAGAAATGTGGGTGAATCAAATTTAGGCAAAAAGAAAGGAGTTCGGTGAATTTTCTCATAAATGGTATGATCTTCATGCGGACGAAGACTACCACTTTTCGTATTTTCCTATTTCCTTTCCTGAACAAACAAAATTAACATTTCACAATCCATTTTTCACTGTGCTCTTCGCATTCGTTCGCAACTGAAATCCCAACAGAACGGGATCGGTTTGCACTTCACAGTTGTTCGGACGAAAACTGACGAACGATACGGGCTCTGTGGACATGGTCCCCAACCAAGTCACGTCTTTGGATCGCTAGTGAGTTTTCGTGCAACCTCGGACGAAATCGATTTCACACCTTTTCGGAGCTATCTGCTCCCAATGGACGAGAGGCCTAACCTAATCATCTGATCTCTACCAAATTTTGAACAACATATCTTCATGTGGGAAGAGTCTTTTGAACAAACTACAAGGTCAGTCCGATAGTTTGCAGATGGCGACGGTGTATGTGTGCAAATCAATCCCCCCCTATCAATTCAAACAAAACGAAACCAAATCGAACCACCTTTGGTACAGAGGTAGCACTAGCAAGGGACAACTCTGTGTCATGTTGTAAATCGCCGCCATCATAACAAAAAAGAAATGGGGCCCAACCCAAATGTTCTGAGCTTAAATCAAATTACGACTAACCTAATCATCCAATCTCTACCAAATTTTGCAACAATATACCTTAATGTGGGAAGCGTCTTTTGCCCAAACAACAAGGTCATCAGCCAAATAGTTTCAAGATGGCAGATGTATGAATCATGCAAGTATTATAGCTAACTGTAACTTACGATTCAACAAGGCCTGGCCTTATCAAGTACGCTCATCGTGCACAGGGAGGTTTAAACTGTCCTCAAGGAGGTGACCGGTAGGATATTAGCATTTTAAAATAGAATATGTAATCGCAGTAGTGACTAATGCTTCAGCCTGACCGTGCTGTATCGTGCCTGTCCATCCCTTCCCGTTGCGCCAAACTGGCCGCTATTTGCTCGTAAATCCATATTTTTCCGTAACTTCGTAAGTTTATATTCTTTTAGGAATGTACTGAACAAAATAATACTTATTTAGTATCAAATAGTTCATAAAAAGGCAGAAAACGCTAATGAAATAGTTCATTGCAAGACAAAATATTCTATGCAGTTATACTAAAACGGTTATTAACGCAATGTTTGTATTCAGCGTGTATAGCGTAATGGTAGAGTCTCTGACTGATAGCTTGGAGTTTCGTGGTTCAAATCCCGGCAGGTTCAAATATTTTTACTTCTTTTTTTAGTAATTATTGATTTTTAACTACACACACGTAATAATGTTAAGCATATATAGTGTGTATTTGGAATAAAAAATATTTTATATATATAGCCTACTTATAATATCACGATTTCAACACTCTACTACAGCGATTAAAATTCGTTGTCCTTGATGTGTGGTAGAGTCTATTGTTGTTGTATTTGTAGTTGATTCTTTAGGGGTTTTGCAGCATCATGGTCTTGTAGCCCCATGTACTTGGGTGTGTGTAGAAGTTGTCTGATAACCTGTGTCACTGTGATGTCTGTAGGCTTACTAGTGTGTGTAGATTTATACGAGAAAGGATTTAGCTAGGAAGCTGTTGTTTCGTTTGAGATGCATGAACATCATGGTCATTTAGCCCCATGTACTTGGGTGAGTGTTGAATTTTGTCTGACAACCTGTGTTGTGAGGGCCGTATTAGTGTGTATATATACAATTCAGGTGAGGTTTCTATCAATCAACGTATAATACCTGTATGGCGCGTTGTATTTCAACAAGCTATTACAACCAACATTCAATTAAACTCCTTGAAAAGGACAAAGAGTTATACTGTATAACTATATCCAAGCATTTAGGAGAAAGTAGGCTAAGTTATATGCTCTTTATTGAACATCTTGTTAACAATCGAGATAGATGCAAAATTTGCCCCAACTTTGTCACATCATGCATTAGCATGTTTTATGACCCGCAAGAGTGAATTTTAGCGATAAAACTCAAAATAATTTATTTTCTGAGTGGACTGTGTTGGAATTTGGAACACAACGGATTTCTTCCACGGTCAACGACCAAAATGCTCAAATTTACTAACTGAATGTTTGTTTAAACAATTATGGGGGAAAATTTACATATTTTAAGTTCCATGCATTAAGTTACATGTTGTTGATATGCTGTTGATGTAGTAAGTTATGTTCCATAGTAAAATTCCAGTTGTGACGGCCATTATTTGCGTGAATTATGCACAAGTACAGTAGTGCCAACTCCATGCTTATGATAGGCTACAAATTGTGTAGGTGGTAATTTAATAGTAGCATAATCAAGCGTATGACTGACCTCATGTGGTGGTGAATTTTATATTTTACATGTTGACAATACTAACGTGACGTAAATGTATTCGCCTAGGTAACAGTTGAAGAGACCCCTTGTGCTTGAAGAACATGGCTGCCGTTGTTCAATAAGCAAGAAACAAAAACACATATTTACGTAATTTAGCACATATTTTCAGTGCACTAGTGGTAATGGACAGCAATTTCAATTGATATTGTCCCCTAGGTTATGAAAATCATGTATTATCTGTATTTACGAAGTTGTGAGTGTCAAAGGCAGGTTCTCGTCTCCTTCACTATTACGGTAATGTTTTTATCACGCACAGTGGGGGTAGACACGCATCAATAACATTCATCCAAACCAATGGTGTTTGCCTACCCCAATATTTTCATCAAGACCAATGGTTTTTGCCTAGACCAATAATTGTTAGGTACCACTAGCGCGTTAGCCAATATAAACACCCCTGGTTTTTGTCACACACAGTTGGCGTAGACACGCATCAATAATTTTCATCCAAACCAATGGTTTTTGCCTAGTCCGTTTGTCATGCACCAATAATCTTAAATTATTGCAGTGTATTTTGTATCCCACATGTTGGCAACAATGTGTGTGCCGTTGAGTGCACCTTATTGAAAGTTGAATGAGATTCAAGCACTGTCGGAACATGGATGCCGTTGTTAAAAGAGCAATAAATAAAAACACATATTTCAGGCGCAGTAGTGACCAGGGTTACTAATTTGAATAGGTCATGTCCCCCAGAAGATGAAACAAGGCATGTACAAATCAGGATAACGTCTGATGCAAGTGTAAAAGCCATGTTCTGGTCTCATTCAGAATTAATGGAAAAACTAGACATGTGATGATGTGGTGCAACTTAATACCAGATCTTCCTGATTACTAAAACAAGTGCACCACTGTAATTCTCAGCTTAGTCTTTCTGATCTCTAGTCTCCCTAGCAAAGTGGTATGGGACCTGGCTGATAAGTAAAATGATGAAGTATTGTTTCCAAAATGAGCATAGCATGTAAAATGTTCATGGATATATTGAGCATAGATTGGTGGAATAGTCAACATTGTTATGTAAGAAAACAATGTGATAAAAGCAAAAATAACATTTTATCAAGCAAGTTATTTATTTATTGAGGTTTCAAGGGGCGGAACTACGAGGTCATCTGCCCCTATTTATCAAGGAATAGAATATCGGTATCAAAGGGGACCAATAATTGCCAAAGTTATGCCCCCTAATAACTATCACTCAAAATCAATCTGAATAAATAAGTTGAAGAGGTATTAATGTTTGCTTTCGAGATTCTTGTAGTTTTTCAAGAGCTCTAACGCACTTTAATTTAGAATACAGGAAGGTTACAACAGCAGAGCTTGATAGACTTATGATATGCAAATCTGCTGAAAAATACCGGTAGATACCCATGCACCATTTCATTGATTCAAAATCAAACCCAGATCCATTTTCACAACCAAACCCTCGTACTGCAATTTGACTGACAGGCTATTCACAGTAATTTTCGTTCCCAACCTCCAAATGCACAGAAGTCAATATTATAAGCCCGACTATGACTCACTCAACGAAAGGATGACATGGCATTACCTTTTAGAATTTTGGAGATTAAAGCACCGGCCCATACAGGTTCCCATTATAGGCCAGTGCGGCTGTTTCACAACCCCGACGCAGCATGGAATTATTTCACGGATAGGAAATACGAAACTTTTTCAGCCGCACCCCTAGAGACAAAACGATATGACAGCTGCCATGTTAATTTAGAACGACTGCAGAGCTCCCAGCGGCAAAGCCCAGCGGCCGAGTTTTGCATTGAAGAGAACAAAACACTAAAGTTATTCACTGTACTATCGACCATGCACGCGCTGTCGACCTCATTCGACAAAGTTTCGATAAGTAACTCGTAAATCAACCCATGACCGACTACAATATATCGAGTTCAAGTCCCACCTCAGCTGTCCTTAAAGTGGTTTACCATGTTTTCTAACTTCTACTCCAGGCAAATGCCGAGAGGGGCAGATGACCTCGATGTTTTGTCCCTTAAAACAATAACTTACGAAAATGTCGAGATGGTTCCTAGCTTAAAACTACGGCCACCTTCATCAAAATCCTAGCTTCAATTACAAATATACACACTACTACAGCCATTACAATTACACAGGTTATCAGAAAGAGTTCATACACACCTAAGTACAAGGGACAACATGACCACTATGTCGCAAAGGCCTTAAATGAATCAACATTCATGCAACAGTCTATGACGTATGACAGTCATCAATGAAACTCCTTTTATGATCTCCAGAAATGGAAGATTTTTGTCATTTGAGCCGTATATTGGACTGACATACACATTGCGAAGAAATTTAATTCTGGAGTGAGGGATGGAACGGGGTACACTCAGCCTCATGAGGCAACTGAGTAGAGGAGGGTTTGATGCCCACCTCAGCCAACTGGCAGTGGTTTTCTATGGTTTCCCACCTCTATTGCAGGCCTACGATTGCCGCCATATTTGTTTTGATGTTAAGATCGTATGGGTTGCCTACTTTTACTCCTGCGAAGCTAGCTCCATCTATGCGCCGTACTCAGAAACAGCCTGTCCGCCATCTTGTTGTAAAGACCAGTTGGTTAGTAGTAGTTAATCTGTGGTTGGTAAACAATAGGGAGTACTTGCCTTTTGGGTGATAAAACGTAGAAAGTAGCCCTTTTCATCGTTGAATTCGAGATGGTATGCTGTGCAATTGTTGCTTGTCACACGAGGACCAACAAGGATAGAGCTGATCACAAGGAGGGTGTACGTTTCTTCAGCATACCGTCAGTGATAAGGAACCAATGCGAACTCACGAAGAAACGAAGCGAGAGACGCCGAGCACGGTGACTTTCTCGCATAAATCGGTAAGACCTGAGAGATCGTGGTCATCAGCTCCATGTATTTGGGTGTATGTTGAATTTGTCTGATAAAATGTGTCACTGTGGTAACAGCAGTGCGTAATGTGCAGTTAGATTCCCTCCTCAGCATTCCTGGAAGTAGTTTTCCGTGGTTTCCCCACTTTTACTCCGGGAAAATGCTGGGATGATTCCTAACTTAAGGCCACGCCCATCTCCTTCGCGAGGTGACCTGTTCTGGTATTGCTGGACGATCGACGGGAACATGAGTTCTTCTTTCTTATCGGGACGCTGCACAGTGTGTCGAATCCCTTACCTATTTCGATAGTGAACAAACCAGATGGTGACCTTCGGTCTTCCTTTCCGCTGTCTGGTGCGTAGGAGGGAAGGTATAGGTGCTGAAACGTCTTCCTGGCAGTTATCAGGTCATTTGATAGGAGGTGTCGGAGTGAACCGAACGTTGTGATTCTAGTGAGTTCAACGAGGTGTTGTCTTCAGCGGCTCATGGAATAGTGAAAAGAGGTATGTGTTCGCACTTGTATGCGTAATACAAGCTTTCTGCACTAAATAAATTATTTACTTTATGAGGGCCTCATAGTGGCACTTTTCTTTAAACGTCATTCGATAGGAAATTTAATGTAGATTCAGGATCTGTAGTGGTTTGGTTGCGCACGAATGTGCATGATGGTTTATTTTCTTAATTTCAGTGACTGTGAGGGCATTACCGCGAGAAGAATTTTTCAACGCCTGGCGGTCGTGACGGAAAGAGGGGCGTAAAGACATATTTCAATATGTTATGAATACATTTGATCCTACAACTCTTACTAACACTCAGGTGCAGGAGCTAAGAAACAAAATTAAGTTGATATCCCATAATATTAACCAAAACGGGAGAGTGTAGGAAGAACAATGCCACGTAGATAGGTAATTTACCTATAGAAGCTATTGAGTTACTTAATGACTCCCAAGGAACTTTGACATCAAATGATGAAGACCAGTATAGCAATGACTACGATGCTCTGGACTCTACAGAAGAATCAGGTGACGAATGAGCATTAGACATTTTGTTATTATTAAGAAGAATGAGATTAATGAGAACATTACTTGACGAATAGACGTTTTCTTCTTATTTGCAATGGGAGAAATAGGCCTAATATTCAATATATATTATCTTTATTTCCATGCTTTTCTAGAGAAATAATATTGTTTTCATGTGTGAAGTATGTTTACTAAAACTACGTCATTAACAGGACTGTAAAATAACATTTTGTTATAAAGAAATTGTTTGTATGATTTTGACGAATATTTTTTTTATTTTTAGAATTTTTTTTGTGCATATTTCGTTATTCTATGTTTAATAATTTAATATACGTTTTTAATCTGGATGATTTTACATAGGTCTACAGTGACTTCATCCATTCCCTCAAATAAGGTGTAACAAGAATACTTGACTGAAAGTCTCATTGTTATTCATATGTTATCCAGTTTTAAATAGTATGTTTACCACTGTCATAAACTATCATATACAGATCCAAATCGTGATTTTTACTACCAAAAATTGATACTTCTTTTGTTGTTTTCGGCAAATTTCTACACCTCACCTTACCCCTCATCCCTATATATTTACCCCCGAAGATGGTACACTTTAGACGATGCCAGAAATGAATTCAGCGACCTCGAAAACGGTATATTGCCAACTTTTAATAGAATCCCAGCACTATTAACGTAGTTATTAATTTTTTCCACCTAGATTTGGGATTCGACACACTGTGCGCTGTAGGAATTCGCGGCAAAGTGTTATTCTGAGGAGGTGTTATAAGTCATTCTATGAGTGAAAATATTATTCTATAGTGTGTGTTAACTGGCCTGAAGACTAATCGACCGCACGAGAGCCATAATAAAATTGGTAACAGTTCAGAAGTGGTGAACATTCTACAAAGCTGCTTAAATTAGCCGAAATGCATTTTTAATGGTTAATAATATTGTAGAAATGCTGTTGTCTATAACCCACCCACCATCCCCTTTTTAGATCACGACTTATATAGTACAATTCCAGTTGTGTCCGCCATAATACAGTACACGAGAATTATGGGACAGATACAATATTGCCAACCCCGCACATACGGCACTACTCATCAGTAATCTTTATCCGAATCAATGATTTTTGCAGCGTTAGCTAGTACATTGACTTAGGAAATGTCATGGGATAGTCACCTAATAGCATGTGGGGCCTCTGGCAGCTCAACATATCGCAGAACAACAAAGTCTCTTCCAAAACAACTAGGGGGCCCATTCCATACCAGGAACATGCACCCCAGACCATAACAGAGACTCCACTTCCCTGGACCACACCTTCGAGGCAGGCGGGATCCATCGATTCATGTGGTCTGCGCCACACACTGTGCCTCCTATTGGCAGGGTGCAATTGAAATCATGATTCGTCCGACCATATCACGTTACGCCATTGTTCCAGTGTCCACCCCTGGTGATTGGCGACAAATGCGCTTCTTTGTGTCGATGACATTGGGCTAACAGTGGCACACTTGTGCAGCGCTGGCTCCCATACCCCATGGAACCCATGTTCCTACGGATAGTCCACTGAGAGATGCGTCTAGCACGGCCTGTGTTGAATTGAGCCGTGATTGGTGCACTGTTGCCCTTCTGTCACTATTGACAATCCATCTCAGATGTCACCAGTCACGGTCATCGAGGGTAGCTGGACGGCCAGTGAAACCCACATTCAACCATTCACCATACACCCTGGACAAAGTTGACTGTGTGAAGCCGAATTCCCGCACCTCTGCCGATGTCGCACTTCACATCCGTCGGGCACGGACCACCATTCCTCGTTCGAACAGTGTCAGATCAATATATAATCTCAGGCAGTGAACAAAAATCCAACCTTTTGTTCGGATGTTTGAGGGGTAGAGTCAGGTTTGACAAATACTTCTCCACAAAAGGCATTTTTATCACTAAAAGTTGATGCTCCTACGCTTCTCACCACACGTATTTACTCCGGCTTTTACAACAATATGGCGGACGCTTTGTTTCTCGGGAGAGGCAATAGATGGCACTCGCATCGGCCCGTCCCAACCCCAACTCGTGCAACCCACCCATTGTAGTCGGTCTCGCTTGGGTAAATGCTGTTGATATTCGTTTGAACAAGACTGACTACAACATCTCAGACCGTAACATCAAAACAAAGATGGTGGTAATCGTAGGGCAACAGTTGTTGACACGGGCGGGCATGGCGCCATCGAAATAGCGGCAAATTCAAAGACAAACATTCGCATCATCATCTTGCACAGTTTCCAGCCACTGGCCGGGTCCGTTTGGAACACAAGCCTCTCCAACGTCTTCTGTCTTCCCACTATCTCTCAGCTTCCACCGTTGTCCAGTCTTCACCTCTCTTAAAGTTCCAAATCTTAGTCCATGAGCATAGCTAGGTCGTCGTCCATTATATCCATCCTGTCCGAGGCCTGTTCCCATCTTGAAATCAAAAGTCTTATCCACTACTGGCTTGCTGGGCCTATCGTAGCTTCACCAGAGCCCCGTTAGCCGTCACTTTTCAGGGTTCCTGTAGGACCTTCACAGCTACCGTAACGGTCCCGGAGTAGTAGAGAACTTTAGACTCCAGATATTGCATCATCACGACCAGATATTGCGTAATCGCGATGACTTCATAGCCTTTTGGGTGACGTCATGGGCCCTTAGAGCGAGCATGTGCACTGCACGTGTTAGCGTGGGAAGAGGTTGACCTTTTGGCTTGTTTATGCGATGGTGATAAAAAATTAATCGGTGTTGACGTCATGGGGGTTGTTTATTAGGATGCTAACCGTCATCTGACACCCTTGCGAGTGTGAGCATGTGCGCCAGTGCGATCGATCCGCACATGTGGCGCGCAGCTGTTATTGTTTTTTGGCAGGCGCGGCGAGCCGAGCGGAGAGGCGGCTCGCTATCCCCACATGTGGCGTGCAGCTGTTATTGTTTTTTGCTTGCGCCAGCTAAATAAGTAAAGTGCTGTCGTTAATGGGTTTTGACGTCATGGGGGTTGTTTATTAGGATGCTAACGGTCATCTGACACCCGTGCGAGTGTGAGCATGTGCACCAGTGCGAGCGATCACGTGATATGTCTGCAGTGTTCGCGTGAGACGTAGTTGACCTTTAACGTCATTGGCTAAGAATGTAATCTTCGACTTCTTTAAGCAATAGTGAAAAAAATGAGATGTTTGCGTTAGAAGCTTGTTTGCAGCATATGGTTTCTTGAGTGTAGGTGGCGGTGAGGATATATAAATGGACGAGTGCGTGGAAGAGTTTAACTTTTACTTTTGCGCGAAGAGTGTGTGTGTGTGTGAAAGAAATAAAGAAAGTCAACGACGAGGAACAAATTGTGTGATGGATGTTCTAACGAAGTTCAATAACTTATCCACTGGTATTGAGTATTCTAATAAGAAACTATCAGAACTAGTAATTGATTTACCGTATGTGGTCCAAATTATTCGGTCTGTGGAGATGAGATATGGAAGAAAAATTGTGGTGGACATTATCATTGAAAATGAAATAACAAGTGTATTTCTACCAACAGTAATTGCAAAATTATGCGCATCAGAGGTCGATCAACTAAACTCAATTAGAGGTACACTGATGATGGTGTATTTGGGGTTGAAGAACCGCTCACATCAAGTCATTTTAAAACAGTACTCAGAGGCAAACTGATGATGGTGTATTTGGGGTTGAAGAACCGCTCACATCAAGTTGTTTTAAAACAGTAATTTTTTTGGTAAGTATATATGGATTATATATGTATTGATTGATATAATGAATGATATATATATATATATATATATATATATATATAGTTGCTAATTATTTCTTAATTTGTTTAATTTTCAAGATTATCTAAAATCTAATGACAGGCACAGCATAATGAAGTGGAAAACTGTTAATTTTCTGAGTGGAACTGAACATCGATCGCACCCGCTAATAGAGAGTATAATCGTGTATGCTTTCAACAGCCAGAAGAAGAGGAAGAAAAAGATGATAATGAGGTGAGTCATAATGAGAAAGAAGCTTGTTTTAACAAATGAACATCTTCGAGTGGAATTTCAACATTTTCAGTCTACGTTACTAATGTTAGCAAATCAGATGATAGTCAGTGAGAGGTGACAGAAACAGTTCTAAGATATCTGTTGAAAGAATTATGTTAAAATGAACATTTTATTTGTTTCTTTGGAGACAATACATTTGATGAGGTTTACAAAATTGAATTTTCCATGACTTGTTACGATGTAACAAAATTGAATGGGTATAGAAACAAAATGCTTGGTAAACTTCAAGAGGAATTTCCTTTTGAAGCCGTTCATTGTTCATTAGAGATTACAGGCAGTAATTTATCTCAATGGCTTGAATATACTTTAAAAGATTATAGGTTTATGGTAAACCGATGTTACAGCAACTGCTGGTGGTGTATTAACAATAGTGCAAATTGGACATATGCTTAGACAACAGTGATGTTACACCAACTGTTGGTGGTGTATTAACATTAGTTCAAATTGGACAATTGCTTGGACAACAATGGCCTCACCTCCTAGCAAACGTAGAAAGGTTGATATTGCAATACATAATAACAGTGAAAATATAAGAAACCTATTGGGCAATGCATTTGGAAGTGTTTCTAATTTTAGAAGTGAACTAAACGGTGCTATTTCAATATCATACCAGATCGGGGAAAGCACTCAAACCGACTTGATTGAGAACAGTGATGAGTTGATAGAATGTTGGAGAGTTATTAGAGACCACATATTGCTACAAGCTGTGAATTGTGAATAAATTATAAATCAAATAAAGGATGAATCTTTCTTAAGCTGTGAGTTAATTGAGACGGCATTCAATTCTAGAGTATACACACTTGCAATTTCAAATGTTAAGAATGAGTTTTTGGATCCATGCGTTTTTTTTAGCAAATGCTAATATTTGGTTTACAAAGTAGTTTAAGAAAGCGTTAACTGTACAAGCTTTAAAGGTGAATTCAGTTTTGTGTGCACAATAGGTGCTTCGCGTCATATCAGAAACAAAATATTTTGCTGTGAAAAATAAAGTAGTTTTCGAGTATACTGATTTAAATGAATTTTATAATAATCATATCATTGAAAGTACATTAAAAAATGAGCAAATTTGAAGCAAACGGTTCTGGGTGGGCTTTAGAAAAAATTCATAGTTTGAGAATTAATATAAATAAATAAGTTGGATTTCAAGTAGGAATATCCAATACTAGTCGATTGCGTGACGTAATAGTCAATAAAAATGCTGTGCTAAATTTGTATGATACAAAGGAAGCTTGTTTTGCGTGGAGTGTGGTTGCTGGTTTGTATCCAAAAACTCGAAACGTGAATCATATTTCTTCCTATCCTAATTACAGAGATGTTTTATATTTAGATGATATTCCAATTCCGATGGAAATGAAATGTTTAAACAAGTTTGAAAATCAAAACTATATTTCTGTAAATGTGTATAGAGCACAATATGATGAAAACAAATGGGTATGTATGGGAACAAACAAAGTAAAAGGAAAAAGAACTTTTACTATTGTACCTTTGTAAGTATCAGATAAAGTATATGAAAGGAGTGTGGACTTATTGATGTTGCAGATTGGAAACAGTGAAAGTCATCACTTTTGTTTAATTAGAAATCTCGCTCGCCTTATGCGTTCAAGCGTCACTAGCATTCAGAGACGGATTTATATATGTAGACGTTGTTTGTCATATTATTTTCTTGAGGATGAGTTAAATGTTCACTTTGCGGACTGTAAACAGTTTCCTGTTGCAAAAAGCATAATGCCAACTGATGAACAAAGATTTGTTAATTTTACAAAATTTAAATTTAAAGATACAGTTCCATTTATAATATATGCAGACACTGAATGCGTTTTGTCTCCTATTTCCTCTTGTTTTCCAAAGAGTGACATTCCTCACTCAACTTTAACACATAAACATATTCCTTACAGCATTTCTTTATACCTTCATTGTAATTTTGATAGTGAATTGTGCAGTTTCAAACTCTTTAGGGGAAATAATTGCATAGAATTGTTTGTAAAGGAACGTTATAGTATTGTAGATAAACTTCAAACATATTATTTATCGGCTAAACCAATGTTAAAGATGACGGTAAATGAAGGAAGATTATTTTTGTTAAGTAAAATTTGTCATATTTGCGAGAAACCGATTGCCGATAATGAACTCAAAGTACGCGATCATTGTCACATAACTGGAATATATAGAGGAAGCGCACACAATAGTTGTAATTTAAATTACAAAGTAACAAAGGTTCTGCCTATAGCATTTCATAATCTAACGGCCTATGATGGACATTTTATAATTAAAGAAATTTGTGAGAAACAAGATGGAGAGGTGTTACATAATCCTGGTCATATAAGTTTGTTAGCAATGAATATGGAACGTTATAAAGGATTTACAAAGTATGCACAGGTTAAGAATGGATTCATTCAGTTAAGATTTATCGATACATATAATTTCTTGTCTTTAATAACATTACTATGCAGGAAATCAAAGGCCAAATAAAAATCCGAAAGTGCTCCCGGTTAGAAAGTTTGGAAAAAGGAACAGAACTAATTATTAAGGCAATAAAACCAATAGTATATAGACATAAAGTTAGATATGTGTTGGAAATGGATAATATTGACTCTTTGTTTATATCCAATTATTGGCTGGAAAATGAACCAGAAGATTCGGATACAGATTTGAATTATCGGATCAAAATTAAGCTGGATGCTCATTAAACGACACCAAGCAAAAATAAGGAAAGAGTTGTGTTCTGTGTGTAATTATGCATGACAAATCAAGAATTTTGGGTTGCCCTGTTCGTATTAAACAAATGGATACAAAAGGGGCCTAAGAGCAAAAATTTAAGTTAAAATGTAGAAAAATGAAAATGAATGTTATTAATAAAATAAAGAAAAGAGTGTATTATATGTAAAAATTGTAGATATATGTATTTAATAAAACTATTGCATGGGTACCGCTTGTGTTTCTTGTTACCCGACTGACACTCTTAATCCAATCGTTAACTTTCGGCAGTCTCCGGCAATGCTCGGTGAGCGTGGCCTTGAAAAGTAGTTGAAACTAGTGTAGTTGAAAGTATAGTATGACCCGTTTCTTACCTATATGACACTCTTAATCCAATCGTTAACTTTCGGCAGTCTCCGGCAATGCTCGGTGAGTGTGGCCTTGAAAAGTAGTTGAAACTAGTGTAGTTGAAAGTATAGTATGACCCGTTTCTTACCTATATGAAATAATCTTTCATGTGTTGTTGTTTATTGCTGGCTACATCATCAAAAATAAATATAGAGTTTTTTCTAGCCATTTCTGGAGGCATAACTTCATCATTATTGCTACCACCCCTAGCACAGCATTGGTGGACGGCACTGGCCAGCAGCACGTCGGTTACTCGATAACCAACGCTTGCTTACCAGAATGGGACGAGTACGGGAAACGTGGATGGGCCAACTTACCTGTATTCAGGGGTCCGGGTCACTTCCGCAACAACATCACCTCCAGATGACATGTCCCAACAGAAGAGCTCCAAAGGAGTGGAAGGAAGATGGAGAAGGGGACAACACACACAGGCTATCGTACAAACACCCCCCAAAAACCAACGGGACTGCCGTCGGTGAAATAATGCCACAACAGTGAAATAAAAAAAAATAATAGGTTTAATATTAAAAATTTAAAGAACCTTCACCCAAACTGCACATGCATCAATCCACACAAAATTTCCAAGAAGGCCAGATAGCGCCTAACATGCTTGCTTGCAAAAGCCAAGAAGAGGTAAGACTTAATTTAAAATAAAATAAAATTTAACAGCCCAAAGGTTAAAATAAATATTACATGCATAACATACTCAGAACGGGCTTGATGAATTGCAAGGTAATGCAATCACGATCCGACATGCAGATGTTGAGGCCACGCCAAAACATTAAGGATAGAATTTAAATTAAACTTTAAAATAAAAAAAAAAATTGGATAGAAAATAAATAAATAAATGATATGCACGCCGGCGGAAAACACAAGGACATTACCAAAAATCACGAAATTAACATTAACGAGATTACACTAAAAAAAGGATTAAGTTAATTCACAACACGTCTGCTATTGAGACCCGCGCCAAAAAACTGACAACGAGACCACAATGCATCACGGTAAACAAAGGTATGGCTACACCAAAAACATGCCGGAACGAAATTACGACAAACAACAAATAAGATTAAATTTAAACATTAGTAGAAGGAAAAGAACGGTGGAAAAAAAACAATTACATCACAAACTATTAATGCAAGTCGTTTTAAAACTGGACGGATCTTACATGGATTTAAAAAAAAGACAAACCCAAGCTTGCCAAAGGAAAATAAATAATAATTAAAACGTGAAATAACTTAATAAATGTGTCTCCAGAAGGTAAACAAAAAAATAAATAAGAAACTTAATATATATAAGTAAACGTTATTAAAACGTAAAGGAAATATTAGGCCTACAAGCGAACACACAACAGAAGATCAACATTCGTACACGGCCGACTTGGAGATCTCAAAATAAAATAATTAAATAAAATTAAATTAAAAAAAACATACCTTACATCCTTCTCCGTGGAGACACAATAACAATAAAATAATTAACCCATAATTTTATGTATTTACATGCGCCTCACAAAAAATGGCAAACCACGCCCATGTGTTGTTGGGTCACAAGCACAGGTCACATTCCACACGTCCACTTCACGGCGAAAAGATGAAAATTCATAGCCCGAAGAGAACAGGCAATTCCATTTTCTAGCATGTATATATATATTTTGTAGAGAATGAGGGCTTAAAGCCCCCATTAGCTGAGACACCTTTTATGACCAACTAGCTTGATGTTTACTTCACGAGAACTAATGGACTCCACACAAAATGGCGGAGAATCGCTCGTCATTTATCGAACTGTCTTCATGTAAATTTTTATTGTCCAATCACGAAGTGACACATCAACACAACAATGTCATAAATCAGTTCATAATTTGGCGGTATCATGAATACACACCGTTCTTTGTTTTATGACGTAGAATCATAATTGTCTTTCACTTATGTCACGAATTGGTAGAGTTTAAAGGAAACACCAACGCACTCTATTGGTGAATAAGCAGGAACTACTTGGAGGAAGCCGAAGTTCGACAGCAGGAGCCATCTCGCGTTGACCAACGGAAACACGACAACAGGCGGTCGGTTCAAACTTCAAGTACAGCATCCATGATTAAATACATGTTTGAAATAGTAGAGACGTGCCCTTGCACGTATCAGTCTCCCTCCCTTAAGCGTGAACACCGTTCACGAATATGCCAAGGCATAGACAGTACTCCATAACTTGTCGATTCACCAAGCAAGTTTGCTGAAGAAAATGTTCACCAGTTAACTCCAATAGATGGGCGAAACCGCATCGTTTTGGTTAGGAAGAATGCAGGGTCAGATTATCAGTGATGGGATAATTGATCACCTCGCAAACCACTTAGTCAACAGCATCACTGTGTCCAAAAATCTTCAGAAACGTAGTACACCAGCACCAGCAGTGCTTTCAGAGTTCGAGACACGTTAGATACATTTTCAATAAGTCCAATTTAGTTCGCTTTAGACGAAGTAGGTGGAAGCAATGTGCCAGATATGATTCGACGCGTGGGCAGCCATTTACAAAAATAGAAGTTAATCTAGTTTCAAAAAGGTATTACAGAATTTACAATATCTTACTACATTTTACAAAGAGAAACAAGTTGAATTTAAATGAAGAAAATTTTTGACTAGGCCCTAGATCCGTGCTTACAAGGTTTCATTAACAAGTTTACACTTTTTACAGATTCGAAGTACATTACAAGATTACATGAGTTAGACAACTATACATTTCGAAGGGACTACGGTAGAGGAATGACCACTACAATTCCCAAAGGGAACAGGAATACAAGGTTACCATGAGTTAGGTCTCCCACCGAGCCCAACTTACATGTTAGCATCTCCTATGAAACATCAAAATTAGGTACACTTTTACAATTTACCATTACAATGGGAACTTCCCAACAATACAGTTTGTATCCCACCAGAGTTTTCAAATCCAATTAAATTCAAAATTCCACAAGGAACAGAGGCTTGAAGGCTTAAATGAAGGTTAGGGATACTCTACATTATACAAATTCAGTTTACAAAATTTGTTTTACAAAATTTACGGTAGCATTTCCTCATTAGAAACGTCTCCACCTCGTTTAATGTGTGATAGATGCACTCTAGAAATTTTGTTGGCCTTAGGGTTTCGAACAAGAAGAGTAACAGGAGTCAAGAATGCCTCTACATAGCACGGGCCTTTAAAACGAGGGGTTAACTTGCTTGAGACAAGATTACTGACGCCCTTGGGCTCGAAATTGCGGACGTACACAACATCACCAATTTCCAAATCAGCTGGCTTGCGACAGGCATTGTGTCGCCTGGCAAGTTGGTCATGGGATACCTTAATATTCTCTCTAGCCTTGTCGAATTTCGCCCTCATATCCTCGGGCGTGAAACTGTCAGGAAGGAGATCGTGTAGGTTCCACAGATTAGACAACGGAGAATTAGCCATAAAGGAAAACATTAACGAAAAAGGGGTAGCTTGCGTGCTCTCATGCACGGCGGTGTTGAAAGCAAAATTGAGCCAATGCAAATTAGAATCCCACTTGGAATGGTCGTCGTGGTGGAAAGCAATCAGAGCAGAACGGAGATTACGATTGACTCGCTCAGCAAGAGACGGGTTAGGAAAATAGGGAGTGGTGGTTACGTGCGAAATAGCATAATCAAATAAGAATTGACGGAACTGATGAGATACAAAGCACTTGGCATTATCTGACACCAGATACTGACACGGCCCAAAAGACGAGAAGATGGAATTAAGACACTTTATGACGGAACTGGTCGTAGCCTGTCTGGTGGGGAAAATCCAACTAAACCGGGAGAAACCGTCAGTGCAAACAAGCGCAAATTGGTTTCCCCGACCAGAGCGAGGGAACGGTCCAACATGGTCGATAAAAAGCCTCTCCAAGGGTCTAGATGCTGGTTCAGATGACAACAGGCCAACTTTAGTAGAAACCGGAGGTTTGCTAATACTGCATGCAGCACAATTCCTGATGAGCCTCCTGATGTCGCCATCCATACCTGGCCAAATGAAAAACTGTCTGATTTTAGCTCGGGTCTTGAATACTCCTAGGTGGCCACCAATCGGAGATTCATGATAGTAACGAAAGATTTCCGGAATGAGGATTGACGGGAGCACAATTTTAGGTAGGCGGTCATGACGAGACGAACAACACAACACACCGTCCTTCAGAGAGTAGGGCTTGATCACTTCATCAGAATTGATTCGGTCAATAAGGCTAGACAAGGAGGGGTCTTCTTTCTGGAATCGTCTTACATCCTCAAACAGCACAGGGGAATTGCTAAGAACGGCATTGACACAATTTACAGCAGATACAAGGTTTACAGGTTCACAATCCTGAACATCTTCTTCAGCTGTTTCCTCGTACATGCGGCTTAAAGAATCAGCTACCGCATTTTCGGACCCACGAATATGTTGAACAGTGAACTGGAACGACAGAATCCTAGTTGCCCACCTAGCAATTCTACCAGTTTTGCGGGGTTTCCCCAAGACCCAGCTCAAGGCTTGGTTATCGGTCTCAAGGAGAAACTTGGTGTGCTCAAGATACATACGGAATTTTTCTAGAGCGAACAACACAGCTAAGCCCTCAAGTTCGTAAATAGAATACTTCCTCTCTGCGTCCGTTAAGGTACGTGAAGCGTATGCAATGGGTTGCCGACCCAGATCAGATTCCTGCAGAAGGACACAACCAACACCACGTCCAGACGCATCAGTCTGCACAATGAACTGCTTCCCAAAATCCGGAATGGCTAACACAGGGGCGTTAGAGAGCGCAAGCTTAAGATCTTCGAAGGCTGCTTGCTGAGAGGGACCCCACTCAAACTTCACAGCTTTTTTGCGTAATTGATTTAGAGGAGCAGCCCGGTCGGCAAAGTTATTGATAAACTTGCGAAAGAAGTTGACCATTCCAATGTAACGAGCAACACCCTTGGCGTTCTTGGGTGGTTTAAAATCTCTGATGGCCTGCGTGCGAGACTGGTCCACTGAGATACCAGATTCAGAAACAATATGCCCCAAGAAGGAAATTTTGGGCTTGGCAAATGAAACCTTGGACAATTTGACGGTAAGTCCAGCGTCACGCAACCGATCAAGTACAATTTTCAGATGATCAACGTGTTCCTCGAAGGACTCGGAATAGATCACCACATCGTCAAGGTAGTGGTACACAAACTTGAATTTAATTTCTGAAAATACCTTGTCCAGAAGTCTGCTCAACACAGCGGCTCCGGTGGATAGGCCAAACGGGACACGGGCATACTCAAACAGGTTCCAGTCAGTGGAAAAAGCAGTAACATGCCTGGATTCAGGAGAGAGGGGAATTTGGAAGTAGGAAGAATTTAAATCGAGGATCGTGAACACCTTCGCGTTGCGAAACCAACTAAAACATGTGTGAAGGTCCGGCAAAGGAATGGACTGCAAAACAACCTTTTGATTAAGGGCCCTATAGTCGACCACCGGCCGAAAACCACCGTTAGGTTTTGGCACAAGAAATACAGGGGATGAGTAGGCAGAGATAGAGGGTTGGATTACACCTTCTTCTAACATCTTATCGATAATCTTACGAAGTTCAGCCATCTTGGGCGGGGCAAGGCGATACGGGCTGGAACGCACCGGCACAGAATCGGTTAGCTCAATCTTGTACTCCATCAAATGGGTTACACCCAACTTGTCAGTAAACACATCGCCATATTCCTGACATAACCTCTTAATGGCCTCCCTTTGAAGACTCGTTAAATTTTCCAGATCGAGATCCTCAATAGTCATAGGTTCAGTAACAGAATTGACAGCAGGAGAAGATAAAAGCGGGTTAAACGATAATTTACTCTGTGGATTAAACTTAAACCATAAGTTGCGAGCACCAAAATCAAGAAGCATACCAACGTGTGACATGAAATTAGCTCCAATGACCACAGCACAAGAAAGATTTCTGGCAACCAAAAATTTAAATTTCCAAGAAAAATTTAGAATATGAATTTTGACTGTCATACTACCCAAAATATTTAAGTTTGAACAATTTGACGAAATAAAGGATTCATTGTTAGGCTCTAACTCAGGAAATTTGCAAACACTTTTCATAGATAGAAACCAGTCCTCGCTTATAAAGGATGCGACACTACCAGAATCAAGCAATGCAGAAACGGGCTCGTCATTAACACAAATTTCAATAAACGGGGATATTCCTTTAGCCACAGGAGAAATTCCAAAATCATTACTCGCTCTAACACGATTACAATTAGGTGACGAGGACACCCGCACCACAGGATTCACACAACGTTTAGAATTAGGCTGACTTGCCAGGACATTGCTCACCGACAGGTTAGGTAGGCCAGCGACATAAGCAGAATTAGCACATGATGAATTAGCTTTCATAGAGTTATCAAGACTATCATTGGTAGGGCGACCAGAAACTTCACAGGGTTTTCCCAAATTCTTACACACAGAAATATCCTTGGAAGTAACACCCGAATTGGTCTCCTCAACGTTCCGTCATTGGCGATACACAGCCTGGTTACTCGGACACACCTTCTTGACATGTCCCACTCCACCGCACGAGTGGCACTTAATGTTGGGTCGAGGATGAAACATAACCTTAGGTGGGGGACGAGACATCAAAGAAGTAGGGGTACAAGACATCAAGGAAGGAGGAGGAACATTAGCTACACGAAGGGAATCTGCATGCTTCACCGCCATAGCCTCTATAACGACCTGTTTCAGCTCGACGAATGACGAAGGCCTGGTACACATAGTCATGTATGACCTATATTGAGGCGAAAACCCATTCACAATTGATGACACCAACTGTCGCTCTGTTAAAGGGGATGCAAAAACCTGGGCATACACCTTAATGTCACTGACATAGTCGCTAAGGGACTCGTCCAGCCTTTGGACACGATAAAGGAACCTTTGCTCGAGAGCACTTAGGGCGCTCGCAGGGACAAAAAACCACAACACTTCCCTAATAAACATGGCCAAGGACATGCGGAGGTGGATAGTTTCAACAAGCTTATCGCGCAGCATACCGGATGCAACTGGATACAAAAGTTGGAAAATCTGAACTTCCGACATCCCAAAAATCGAGGCATGGTTACCCAACTCTACCACTTGCTTTAAAAATTGTACCACTTGGGTAACGTCATCAAGGTTGAAATGTTTTAATTTAGTTAAGAAACCAGAAATAGGATGAGGAATCGACCCATAATTAACGGTAGGTGAGAACGTAGCATTAGGAATAGAGACATTGTTACCAGGGTAGCCCGCTCGCACACCCTCTACAGGCGACAAAACATTCATATTACTAGTGAAAGAACTGGGATGCAATGGGTCGGCAGGACCCAGGAAATCACTAGGTGACCTAACATGAGAAGAATGACCGTATGCAGGATTAAGTGGAATGGACGAGCCAGCGACAGGCAACAGAGGGGCAGGCAAACTACTACTGGTAATCGATCCCAAAACCTCAGACCTAGTAAACAGAGGTGATTCACGATCAACCCCAGAAGAACTCTCTAAATTCACAAGGTTATCGCTTAAGTCGATTAAATTGAAAACACTATTGTTGTCGGCCATTTTGGAAAACACAGAATGCAGACAACCAATATAGAAGGAAACAAATTTCAGGAATTACAAGGACAGTTTACACTTTCACAACAGTACCACAACCAGCAATTACCATCACCAAAGATTAGGCTGAGACTCAAACACAGCCACCCTACTACATCAAATTATGCACCATGCTGTCCAGAACTGCACACGTCACCACCTGCTTGGCTCGAGAACATGGAGCTAAATCACAAAAATAGGCACAAACAATCAGGCTACCAGCTTCCGACGGGGCTCCAGGATTCCTTCGTACGCAGCATATAGGCTATTAGACATTAAGAAATCCCATTTCCCATGCCAAGAACACATATCAGACACTCACCGGGCTTCATCTTCATTGGGGATGTTGCACACAAACAGGGTAAAATACAGGGGTAAACGCCTCGTTTAAAAACAGGACACCTTACATCCAGCATACCACATGGATATCCAGAGGCAACATGAAACACAATAACGACAAGGATTAGCAAAACATAACATTAAGTACATTTTCCTGACAAAATCCCACCAACAACTGACCCATCAGTATTAGAGGGGTCCATAAAACAGCCTGTGGGTACTGGGGAGGGGATAGTTACGGAAGTGAACATGAGCGGGCTCTGCTACCAAAATGCTACCACCCCTAGCACAGCATTGGTGGACGGCACTGGCCAGCAGCACGTCGGTTACTCGATAACCAACGCTTGCTTACCAGAATGGGACGAGTACGGGAAACGTGGATGGGCCAACTTACCTGTATTCAGGGGTCCGGGTCACTTCCGCAACAACATCACCTCCAGATGACATGTCCCAACAGAAGAGCTCCAAAGGAGTGGAAGGAAGATGGAGAAGGGGACAACACACACAGGCTATCGTACAAACACCCCCCAAAAACCAACGGGACTGCCGTCGGTGAAATAATGCCACAACAGTGAAATAAAAAAAAATAATAGGTTTAATATTAAAAATTTAAAGAACCTTCACCCAAACTGCACATGCATCAATCCACACAAAATTTCCAAGAAGGCCAGATAGCGCCTAACATGCTTGCTTGCAAAAGCCAAGAAGAGGTAAGACTTAATTTAAAATAAAATAAAATTTAACAGCCCAAAGGTTAAAATAAATATTACATGCATAACATACTCAGAACGGGCTTGATGAATTGCAAGGTAATGCAATCACGATCCGACATGCAGATGTTGAGGCCACGCCAAAACATTAAGGATAGAATTTAAATTAAACTTTAAAATAAAAAAAAAAAAATTGGATAGAAAATAAATAAATAAATGATATGCACGCCGGCGGAAAACACAAGGACATTACCAAAAATCACGAAATTAACATTAACGAGATTACACTAAAAAAAGGATTAAGTTAATTCACAACACGTCTGCTATTGAGACCCGCGCCAAAAAACTGACAACGAGACCACAATGCATCACGGTAAACAAAGGTATGGCTACACCAAAAACATGCCGGAACGAAATTACGACAAACAACAAATAAGATTAAATTTAAACATTAGTAGAAGGAAAAGAACGGTGGAAAAAAAAACAATTACATCACAAACTATTAATGCAAGTCGTTTTAAAACTGGACGGATCTTACATGGATTTAAAAAAAAGACAAACCCAAGCTTGCCAAAGGAAAATAAATAATAATTAAAACGTGAAATAACTTAATAAATGTGTCTCCAGAAGGTAAACAAAAAAATAAATAAGAAACTTAATATATATAAGTAAACGTTATTAAAACGTAAAGGAAATATTAGGCCTACAAGCGAACACACAACAGAAGATCAACATTCGTACACGGCCGACTTGGAGATCTCAAAATAAAATAATTAAATAAAATTAAATTAAAAAAAACATACCTTACATCCTTCTCCGTGGAGACACAATAACAATAAAATAATTAACCCATAATTTTATGTATTTACATGCGCCTCACAAAAAATGGCAAACCACGCCCATGTGTTGTTGGGTCACAAGCACAGGTCACATTCCACACGTCCACTTCACGGCGAAAAGATGAAAATTCATAGCCCGAAGAGAACAGGCAATTCCATTTTCTAGCATGTATATATATATTTTGTAGAGAATGAGGGCTTAAAGCCCCCATTAGCTGAGACACCTTTTATGACCAACTAGCTTGATGTTTACTTCACGAGAACTAATGGACTCCACACAAAATGGCGGAGAATCGCTCGTCATTTATCGAACTGTCTTCATGTAAATTTTTATTGTCCAATCACGAAGTGACACATCAACACAACAATGTCATAAATCAGTTCATAATTTGGCGGTATCATGAATACACACCGTTCTTTGTTTTATGACGTAGAATCATAATTGTCTTTCACTTATGTCACGAATTGGTAGAGTTTAAAGGAAACACCAACGCACTCTATTGGTGAATAAGCAGGAACTACTTGGAGGAAGCCGAAGTTCGACAGCAGGAGCCATCTCGCGTTGACCAACGGAAACACGACAACAGGCGGTCGGTTCAAACTTCAAGTACAGCATCCATGATTAAATACATGTTTGAAATAGTAGAGACGTGCCCTTGCACGTATCAATTATCAGAAAAAAATCACTTTTTATTTCTTTTATGGAGTCCAAAAACTTTTTTAATTCAACATATTTACTTTGAGAAAGTGATTTAGAATAAATATAAACGTTTTCAAAACGAACTCCATTTTTATGACATAATACATTTATCATTACGTTTGTTTTGCCACAGTTTGATGGACCGCAAATGATACATCGAATAGTGTTCGGTAGTAAAACACTATGCTTTCTTTTTTCACTTTTACTCTAGTTTTCACCATTAGTAAATGAAATTACTGGTGGAGTGTTTGACTGATTAACAAACTTCAACATGTCTACGTTTACGTCTGAGAATGCACACTGCACAAAAAATCACATCACATCAACATATATTGTTTCCACGCGTATCATAACCTGTATTATATGGAATAATAGTAGGATTTTCAAGATTTAAATCAACGTTGTTGACGCTCTTAAATATGGACAATATGGCGCCCATTTTTATGAACATTTAAAGGAATAGTCGCCTCCGTAGCGTAGCGGTCAGCATGGTTAGCTGCCGCCCCGGAGGTCCTGGGTTCGATTCCCGGCTCTGCCACGAAATTTGAAAAGTGGTATGAGGACTGGAACGGGGTCTACTCAGCCTCGGGTGGTCCAACTGAGTAGAGGGGGTTCGATTCCCACCTCAGCCATCCTCGAAGTGGTTTTCCGTGGTTTCCCACTTCGTCTTCGGGCAAATGCCGGGATGGTACTGAGACCGTATTTTGTATTTAGTTGGATTTAGGTTAAGTTGGCAATAACACTGATGGCAGCACTGCGAAATTCCTTTGGAATGCAGGTGCGCGGTAGTACTGTGGCAAGGTCAGGAGCTGTCAGCAACCCGCCGTACATGCCGACGACCACATGTTGGATATTTTAATACTTGTATTGAATACAAGATGGACACAGCACCACTGTCGTTATTTTGAACATCGTGGTAGAGCAATTTACACAATGCAGTATGAAATAAAGAATGGGAAACGCATCCTGTGGATAAAGGAATATACCTGAGAACTTTTATATGAGTATAAATGCATACAGTATTATAACATGTGATCATTGAACTCGGCAATGATATATGTATCGATAGTTGCTGTCGATCAGAGAACAAGGTGCATTGTGGATCACCTGGAGACAGTATGATTTGCGGGAGCAAACGAAGAGTTGATTAGTGAATGCAACTTCAGAGAGGAGGGTCGCAGAGCTCTCTTGTCTAAGACTTGTTCGTGCGTTGCCGTGAAGACGTGTTTGTTCGGTAATCGTGGAGTTGAGCCGACATATACGTGTTACAGTATAACGTGATAGGATTTTCGTCTGATCTTATTATAGTTTCAGACAGTGTTAACCTTCAATTCAAGCACAGCGAACTTGCAGTCACGTATGACAACTTCTTATTAAGCCAATGGTGCAACATCGTGTTCTACATTGCGGTACAGAATAAACAGCCTTAGCCATGATTGTCATAGATGATATAAAGAGAGAGAGATATTGCTACGTTATGAAGATGCAGAATATGGGCTAAACATAGACAAGAAATGTAACACATAGCAGCGTTGGATACTCAGGATGATTACTTGATTCCAATATGAGCAACTATAGTATGAGGCTTTATAAGAGAAGATTGAAGAGACTATAAAAGTCTGAATGACAATTTGTACTGCTAAATAATGAAACAGGCTTGGCTTACTACATCAATGTTGTCATGTTCTCTAGCAAGTGAAAGAACTATGAACTTTGTCAAATGAACATCTGTTAGCTTCGTCTCGTTTTCGCGAACGGTGATCGGGTCTTCTTGATATCCAGTCGTTTCGTGATCGGTACAGCTGAGCAGATATGGTTCGATCCCAGGCAGGAGTATGTGTTATAGCATTCTCACTTCATTCAACTAGAACTTCAACATGGTAGCTGGAAGTTTTCTTTTAGTAGACAGTATGACTTTGTCATGCTTTTGAATGTTCCTTTTCACCCATTTTGATTAGAATAGCTAAGAATTATAGACGAGGGCTAGGGTGATTCTTTAATCGTTTCTGTCCGAGTATGTAATTCTCTTTGTAGTTCAATTTAGTAGTTATTGTAGTGTTACTTTGAACATTACCTTGCTTTAATTAAGATGTAATTTGGGAATAAGATAGAAGAATATAGTTTGTTGTAAAGACAACATGAGAACAATTATAGGGAGAAGACGACGTTAAAATTATATAAGCATAATTCTAACTCAAGCAGATGTCCCATAATCCGTCGTATACGTGAATTCGACTTTGAACAAATTCACTGGACTTTTTGAATTTGACTTCGAATATATTTTTGAGAGCTCAGGCAAGTTATTAGATAGACATTCAGGTCTATATTTTTGGCAGATTGAGCATAGACATGGAACATAGCGATTTCTAGTATGATTCTTTGCGATTGTGCGGATTTATTTCTGGTAATCCAGATTTTTTTGAAATTCTTTTAATTTCGACTCCCTTTGTGAGCTCGTTCAGTTTTTTAAATTTTTGTGGATTCTTGTGGGAAACTCCAACTTGGTTTAGCGTTCAAATCAAATGGTTAATTTGTACCTTCTCAAGATAGGCTCTTTCCCATGCTGTAGTTTTGACGTGTTTTCCTTTGAGGAGGATCTCCAGTGGAATTATTTTCAATTATGCGAAAACTGAATCGTTCTTTTCACAATGGTCGGTTGAGATATACGAAAGAAATACTTTGTTTGAGAAAATGTAATTAGTAATGATATGTAATGTAAAGAGAGAAATGTTTAAAATATATGTAAGTCATAATCGAGGTGACAGATCTCGAATTCTCACACAGCTATTTGGACTTGTGAATACAATATTCTATCATTGTTTTGATAAAGATTATTCTCGACACTTTAACTTTTGCCTAATTTGAAGCAACATATTTATCCATGATTGTATAAAAACTTGTGTTATATTCGTAATGTTTGGATTTTATTAAGAGCTGTTTAGCGATGATATGGTAATAATGGAATTTTGTATGCGTATTTGGATTGCAATTTAGGAGTTATTTGACATATGTGGATAGTCAATATCAATTTTTTCCAGCACTGAATTAGCTTTAGAGCTATTGCTGAGTGAAATTGAGTCACGATTTTAGCTAGTGGAAAGCCAATATACAATTTTGAATCCAACATTTAAGAAACCAAGTATTGTAACAACATCGTTAATATATGTTAAGTTTTAGTAACAATTGTTTTTAGAATAGAGTTTAATTGGAAAGACTGTAATATTAATACTTGTATAAACTTGAGCTATTTATAACTAAAATATTGAATGATAGAAAATCTAATAACTGTCAGAAAGTGAAATGAAATATCATCATTATAATTAACAATACAACGTCCGATTAGCTTAATTGTTTGTCATTTAGGACGGCACGGACTTGAAAATTGAAACCAAATAAATTTATATGAATGCATGAAATTAACGTGATGAATAATTCTAGGCGCAACTAAATCTCAGAAATAAAATGTAATTATGTAAAATATGTATATATTAATTGCCACGATTGAATGGAATATTTTTATAAATACAGTGTGGTCCACCAGCCCCTTAGTTTTTTTTGGAGGAAGGCAACCCAACTAACGCGTATATGACAGTCATCCTAAAAACATTCGTACCTGCTCCTTGACGTCCATTGTACAACTTTACCGTTGAGTACATCCTCGCGAATATAGTAGAAATCAATAGTGGCAGTGTTCTTTCAATGACCTCAAATATAATGCATGATTGAAACGATCAGAGCTCCGAATGACACCTTCTTACATTTGGACATGAAGCGTCTACGAATAGACTCAATACGTGCCAGGTATAAACCATGGTTCTCGGTAGCTAAGGTGGCTAAATCAAGAAGTGCTGGAGAAGCGTCAACGATGTTGCATTGTAGTAGGTTCGAAACTTGTACTAGTGCATTTTTTTTCTTAATGTCGTTTATTGTGGTTGTATTATGGACGCATATCTATCTGTTCCAACGAGTGATTTTTTTTATTAGATCCTGAAAATGACCGTACTTATCCGATGGTACGCAGCCAGATTGGACGACGACATAATGATCTGTAGAACGAAAGCAAGGTAGCCTATCCTGTATATTCAAGGTAGCAAGTGTTCGAAATTTTGGCCACCTTTGTTTAAAGGAAAACTCCGACTCACTCGGACGACTATTTGTTATGTGGGTAGGCTCACGAATAAATACATCAGACCGAAACTATAATTTCTTTCAACGGCGTCTGTGCGAAAAGCGCTTGCTATACACTTACAGTAATAGTTATTTAGTGAGGTTTTAAGGGGCGGAACTACGAGGTCATCTGCCCCCAAACATACAGTAAATACAGATAATTATAACATTATTGGTTTTACGTCCCTTTTAACTGCTCTGGCATTTAGATACGCCGGGGTGCCGGATTTTACTCCGAAGGGGATCTTCAACGTGAAGGTAAATCTACTGACACGGCTCCCTCGCTTTTGCGCACCCTCAAATGCCAGCTGACTGCGCCAGGATAGGAACCTGCAACTTTCGGCACAGCAAGCGAGAACGTTACCGCTGAGCCTCGTATCAAGGCAGTAATTACAGAACGTGTCATATTATGATTCTGGGATAAATATTGAATTATTAACATTCTAATTATCACGAATAGAGTCGCCTCCGTTGCGTAGTAGTCAGCGTGATTAGCTGCCACCCAGGACGACCTGGGTTCGATTCCCGGCTTTGCCACGAAATTTGAAACGAGGTATGAGGACTGGGACGGGGTCTACTCATCCTCGGGAGATCAAAATGTGTAGAGGTGGTTCGATTCCCACCTCAGCCATCCTCAAAGTGGTTTTCCGTGGTTTCCCACTTCGCCTTCGGGCAAATACCGGGATGTTATCTACCGTACGGCCACGGCCGCCTCCTTCCCTCTTCCTTGCCTATCCCTCCCGATCGTTCCCTCCCTTCCCATCCCTCAAGAGGACCCTGTTCGCTTTGCAGGTCAGGCCACCTGGGCGAGGTGGTGATTCCACCTCCCCAGTTGTATCCTGCAGACAAGATGTTTCAAGCTCCAGGACACTGCCCATAGAGGCGGCAATGATGGGATCCCTCGCTGAGTCCGTGGGAAAACCTAACCTGGTGGGTAAAATCGACTAAAAAAATAATAATTATAACGAATAGTATCCATCCATGGTTTTGAACAGTATTTAGGGAAAATAACCATTTAAATGAGACAACAAAATAGCTTTCCCTATCGTCTTCGTAGATAATGTGAACAAAACCAAGTTGAAATCTTGCTGTACGAGGTAGGGAGGGTATAATAAAATAGTTAAAAAGAATTTAAAAATTCTGCCGTTGGATATTCTTGAACCCGGGATCTTCGAAAGAGCGAGCGGGCGCAATAACACTTGCACACATTTCAAACACACTCTCGAGGTTTTTGTTGCCCTACTTATTAACACGTATGGTAAAATATTCAATTATTACAGCTAGATCCTAAATATTGAATGGAATGCATTCATTCAGTACCTGGCATGTTTTCTAATTTAATTAAAACAAGTTTCGCGACCGCTTTGCGTTAATAAGGCGAAAGAACAGCAAATAATGCCCTCAAATGACAGCCCTTCGGTTTTATTTCATACAACTTAGCGCACAAAATGCCAGCGTGTGATACACTTCGGTCATACAAGCAGGTGTACTGACGAAGAGAACAGAATCATACAGGATTTTGTACCAGCGATCACAGCAGCTTCCTTTCCAGCGAGTGTCGTGTGATACGGGCCTAAAGATATGCTAAGACTTTTTTGTTAAAATGTAATAACAAAACAAGATGTTCGGTAAAGAACGAATAGCCTACTTTCTCCTAAATGCATGGGTATTGTTATAACTCTTTGTCCTTTTCAAGGATTATAATTGATTGTTGGTTGTAGTAGCTTCTTACATACAACGTGCTATACGGATATTATACATGAATATGATGCGCCCTTTGCTAGTGCTATCTCTGTAAAAATTTCATTCAATTCATTTTCACCGTGTTTGAATTGATATGGGGAATCGATTTGCACACATACATGGCCGTTATCTGTAAACTATTGGGCTGATGACCTTGTGGTTCAGTCAAAAGATGCTTCCAACAAAAAGGTATGTTGTTGAAAAATTTGGTACAGATCAAATTATTTGGTTGGTCGTAATTTGATTTAAGCTTTTAACATTTGGGAGGCCGCCATTCCGTTTTCGTCAAGATGGCGGCGATATAAAACATGACACTGAGGTGGCCTTTGCTAGTGCTATCTCTGTACCAAACTTCGTTCCATTCGGTTTCACCGCGTTTTAAAAGATAGGGGGAATCGATTTGCACACATACATGGCCGCCATCTGCAAAATCTTGGGCTGATTACCTTGTAGTTTAGTCAAAAGACGCTTGCCATATAAATATGTTTTTGCAAAATTTGGTATAGATCGGATGATTAGGTTATTCGTAATTAGATTTAAGCTTTGAACATTTGGGTGGCCGCCATTACGTTTCCGTCAAGATGGCGGCAATATAAAACATGACACTGAGGTGCCCTTTGCTAGTTCTACCTCTGTACCAAATATCGCTCAATTCGGTTTCACCGTGTTCGAATTGATACGGGGGGGGGGGGGGGGAGGGGGGAGGGGGGGGGCAGACATTCAGAGTACACACACTCCACACACAGACACGCAGTCACACACACACAGTCAGACACACAATTTTTGGCCCTGTGTAGATCTCATAAGTCTACTTTCATTTTTTGCAAAAATCGAAAGTATGCTAATAATACCATGGTTCGATGCAAGCACTGGCGATCAGAATATCCTTCGATATGCTGTTGTTTTGTTTCATTTGAGGGGCTAGAATATCGCGGTTATTTAGCCCCGTTTACTTGGATGTGTGTGTAGAATTTGTCTGATAACCCGAGTTATTGCGGGCTTGTAATGATGTGTTTATTTGCAATTAAGGATTGGGAAGGAGGCAGCCGTGGCCTTAAGATAGAATCCGTCCCGGAATTTGGCCGGATTAGAAGTGGGAAACCACGGAAAACGATTTCCGGGGTGGCTGAGGTGAGATTCGAACCCACTTCTTCTCATATTTACTTCACGAGGCTACGTGTACCCAATTTCAGCCCTCAGACAAGTATTAGATTTCTTGGCAGAGCTGGGAATCGAACCCGGACCTCCGGAGCAACACTTCGATATGTTATGTTAATATTCATGCCAGTTTCTTAATTTTATGCCATTGCAGGTCACGTGGCATAACGTACCAATTAGATCGTATTCTCTTTATAAATCATCAAAATTCAACGTACTCTTCACAAAAATATGTCGTAAGGCAATAAATTTGGCTATGTAGTTACATCCCGACTAAAATGGAATGTGGGCTTTCGCTCAAAAAAGTATGCCTGCTACTGGATTCGATGATGCATTCTACCTGCTCGCTCCCAGCACGTACGGTCAGGCTTTAACCCTCGCAGCCACAAACACATGGTAAATGCCGCACGCTAAACGTGCTTTAGTTACTGTAGCCGTCCCACCTCAAACGTTTAAGTCTATCTCAAAGTCTTCAATCACGGTTTATGGTGTTGATTTAACTTTCTACTAATACAGATCACGTGGCGTAAGCTATTAATTCGAACGTATCACGTGTATGTGTGTTATTTCAAGGAGCAGTAAGTCATATGTTAGTAGAATGGGCCATAGTATTTGGCGGGGAAAAGTTTAAGGTCGGTTTTTCTTTGCTAGACCCATGACCCAATTACATTGCTGTCACACAGTCACAGCGCAGAGTAATATCGACCATCGGGAGAAATGCGATGTTAGTTGGGTTTCATAAAACTAAATAATAAGGGGCGGGTGGACCACACTGTATATCAAAAAGGGTTTACGATAATATCAGAATATTTTGTATGTATTTTTTTTTTTGGGAACTTCGTTCATGATGATGAGACGATAGGCAGTTTGTGTGGCCTAATTAAGGCGATTGTTTCTTTTTTTTTTTTTCATGCTTCGCCAGAGGCATAAGGTTATACACTTTTGTTCAGTGGAGTTTTCACTTCACGACTCTGCGGTTTCAGTTAATAAACTTTTGTTAAATTTTGAAATTCATACTAATGACTTAGTGATTTCTATTCGAATTAGAATGTGCTTCGAGAACCAGTGGGTCATTAGCTAGGATGCTTTTTAACCCGCCCGAGATTAGATTAATTTAATTATCTTTAAGAGTCTTGGTAGCTCACTTTGGGCTACTTTTCATTTTTATAGACCACTGGCATCTTCTTATCAAATTCTTTTTAATTTTTGTGGTATTCCTATCCATGGTCTATCCTCGGTGGTGGTATCTTGGGAGTTATTTTCACCCGGGGCTTCCAGATTCTACGATCCTGCATTTCTTTTGGATTGCATCAGGTAAGACCACGTGGATTCGGCTGCAGTACTATACCCGAAATTACCTACCATCAGCTTGCTGAAATCCCATGAAGATCACTGGATCGTAGAACCTGAAAGCCCCGGCTGAATCCCCCCAGATACTACCAGCAAGAGATGGGGATAATTGGGCACAGGGAATCATAACCAGGCAACGTTAAGAAAAACCATGGCCAAACGCTAAAAAAGCAACAGCTCAAAGAACACGAGGTCTACACAGAAGTGTGATCTCAGGCGTGGAAACACCTAGAAATACCCAGCAATGGCTTTCTAAACGTGACCTCCACTCACTTCTATAAATCACCACGATGTCGAATTAAAAGGAATTGAAAATATTTTATTCACAAAACTGACATAGCAAAGTGCTATGCCCTCAGAATGAAAATCTGACGAACATCAATCAACTCGACATTAGTCGAGAATAAATTACACAAAAACAAGGATAAATCCATCACACAAGAATGGGCTGCAAAATCCCATTAAATAAAAAAAATAATCCAAACAAACTAATCTTAAATCAAGTACCGGTATCAGAACGGTCTCGTTCCAGTGGGTAATTTCCTTACTATACACATTGATAATAACCCTGAAAAAGAATGTACATATATACAAATGGTTTTAACACCTCTCAGAGTGTTATAGCAAAAGACGAAGATTCTACACCCTCCATAAGTGTAACTTGTATAAGTCATTAGTGGTTTCGTAGTAGTAGTCTAATATCATAAATGATTGGTGTCCCTCGGACCCAATAATATCTTGTGACACTAAGCAAGAAAAAAAAATCAAATTCATTCGACATTAATCTTCAAATTCATCAAAGGGGTGATTATGTAGCGATTAGCATTGTAATTAAATTCAGAACTTGGATGATAAAGATCATTACATAAATCATACGTGCTCGTGTCTAGGAGTACACGTTTCCTGATAGTACACTACTGCAATCAAGTTCGATAACTGTAAATCTATGATTATTTCAAGTCACACCTGACTTATTCACCTTCCATTCAGCAATGGATTTCATCATACTTATTTCAAACATCAATTAATTATTATTATTTCCGCCAACACAAAGTTCCTCATTTCTCTACTAGAAAGCGCTATAATGTTCAAGGAGCTTAGATATCTATTATCTAACCTCCTTGACTTTCATAGTGATTCATGGAACCACGAAATTCGACATGCAAGCTACCCTCTGGGTGTCAAATTACAAAGCTTGCACCCGGCACCCGAGGCCATACGATATTGTATTGTACCGGTGCCAGAACATGGTCTTACCCACACGATAAATCTACTCCACTGAGTATTGATTGTTTCAAAATTGCCTTTAATACATTTGTAATCATAAGCCACCCTCACTGGTGATATGAATGCTTTCATCAATAATATACTTCAATAATTACAGTTTGCTTGATATTTGCGTTTCTAGAGTTATACATAATGTTATACTTCATATAGAGTGTAAAAAAAGTTATCTCTCATTTTACCAATTGATTATTAGGCTCATAGTTAATGCTTTTACAATAGTTTATTACAATCACATGTCTATTAAAGAACATGCCTCCACATTCGATTATCTGAGACTCACGTCGAAGAAAAGAACGTAAATGCTGTTCAGAATGTTTTACTAGACTATAATCCGCATTGAAAAGTCTGAAAAATACCATATATGAAATGGACTTCTATCAGCTCAAAATTAACATGACAATCGTGTGTCATAACAATAAATTCAATAGGATCAAGATTTTCAAGCGTAAAAAGAAATATTCCTGCTCGAGTGGACTATGGAAAATAATATAGGGTCTCTACATCATCAACGAGGGTGATCGAAACGATAAACACCAAATCGTCGATTAGAAAACCCTACTGTCTCCACAATGCACCAAAACTGGAAATCTCTCTTAGCAAAAGCACAAATAAATCCTATCAGGCCAAGAGTGAGCTCAAAAACGTCTCAACTCTCTAACACGACGAAGAAAAATGTTCAAACGAACATTGACAACTCTTCAACTAACAATCAGAATGATCTCTATAAAGTAGATCCGTTGGTAAACGCGAATACGAATAAACGTGGCAAAAAGAAGAAAAATAAACCACGATGGAGATTCAAAATAACTATAATATAAACTTCCCTAAGTCGACTCTCTTCACTACGACAAAAATGTTCCCATATAAATTACCATGAGTTGTGTAAAACACACTAAACAATGGATGCATTCTTTTAGAAAGAATCAAAATCCAGCCGAGAATAGGACCAGCCAAGAGTAAAACGTCAATTCTAAGTCCTACCCATCGACTATACTAAAAAGAAGAAAATATGACAGTTACTAAAACATTATAATATTCATGCATTACCACTACTGACGGTTGTAAATTTGCTGTACCTTATCGCCAGACGATGATGGAATCGAAAGCAATGATATGCCTCCCATATCCAGACTTCCTTTATACGTAGAAATGCCTTGGGTCCTCCTGGAATGTCGATGGAATCGAACCCTGGATTGCCAATCCCAGACGCTCGGGTTCCAGACAGCCACACGAACATCACCGGTTGTTACCGCACTCAACGTACTGACGATATCGTTCCGAGTAAGAGTCTCATCACAGAGTGGTAGCATACGCCCGAAGCGATAATTGCATCTTACTGTCATCATGTCATAATGGATTGACATGGTGGAAGAAAATTTAGCACTAGCGATGACGCTGTTAAAAAGTCAGTGTCCATTCCGTAGAATGCATAGTGCGTTGCCTACATCACAGTATTCATGTATAAATGTTTACTCAGCCATAGCTATAATGTATACGTGCATTATATTCCTTCCTCCCGACACCTGGTCGGTTATCATGCCAGAAACATGAGAGGAATGAGTGAAATAGTTCATTTAGTGCTCAAGTGTCACAACACTTGTATCCAAAGAAATAGCACGATTCTGAAGTGAAAAGTCTACTGCGAGAATCACTGTACACTCGCCAGAGTTAATGTTGCTCGTTGTAAAGCGCTTGCATGAATGTGAATGTAGCATGAATAAACTTGCACGTTACACGGCACATATTCAGCGTGAAAATATCACTCATTACTGATATGCCTATGTTAGAGTTTTTCGTCACACAACTCCAACATCCTAACGATGGCCTCACACATATGTCAAGAGAACCTTTTACTACGCGATATGTATTAATATTCTCGCTCGTTGGTCGTACTGTTCTGGGCAGAGATATATCAAAATCTGGCTTGGTTGAACAGCCCGCATACTGACGAATGTAATCATCCCCTCCCTTGCGGTGCGTATATCGATAAATCAAAGCGTTGGCGCATGGTCAACATAGCTGTCATATTTCATGAAGTCTTTCCAAAGAAATCAACTCTTCAAAGCCAGTACAATGTCAATACATCTTGGGTAAAATGCTGAAAATGATAAATAAACTTCTCTTCCTCGTTATTATAGATGAGGTGATCTTTCAATATTTCATCAATAAGTTGGAGATCTGCGCGGCGCACATGTTCCGAATGTTACTATGGCGATAGCCAGCTCGGAGAACTTCGGCTCTGCTCGGCTCGAGCCAGCCTCACGGAGTCCGTCAGCTATCACGCCACAAGCTCGCCGGTAATGCGCTGTATTTTAATACAAAACCAATCCTACAGCTCAGTGCTGCAACAAACGCTTGAGAGAAATGGTACAGTACCTACTGTAAGGCCACGGCCTATCCATCCCAATCATCCCCTCCTTCCCATCCCTCATGAGGCCCCTGTTCGCTTTGCAGGTGAGGCTGCCTGGGCGAAGTGCTGATCACACCTCCCCAGTTGTATCCACCCAGACCAGATGTTCCAAGCTCCAGGACACTGCCCGTAGAGGCGGTAGTGGTGAGTTCCCTCGCTGAGTCCGTGGGAACCATCAACCTAGAGGGTAAATCGACTAAATAATAATAATAAAAAGAATATCGTTTTCTTTCCAATTTTCAATTTCAATCTTACAGAATATACATTAAACCTTATCATCATGATCAGTATAATAAAATCCTACTGATGCTAAACAAAATTCGTTTGGACAGGGAAGAGGCCAATTTTGAAAATTTTTAAGTCTTTCATATTCAGATTTCAATTCCATGCTAGGAGAAATATCGATTACGTAAGGGCAAGAAGGAGCCCATTTCGTATGCTCTTCAGACGGATCATCTACTTCCCAATAACCAGTGCCGGATTAAGACTCACAATGGCCCTAGGCAATTGTTAATTTGAGGCTCCTTTTCCCCTTTTTTTCAACCCCCCTCCCCCTTCCCCCTTCATAAAAAGTCAATCATGACTTTGAAAGAGATTTTATTTACAAATTTACAATGAATGATGAATACAATACATATACAAATACATATGTACATTTTCAGAAAAACTTTTTTCTGCATTTTGTTTCGCAGAAAGTTTCAATAACATCATCGAAGTTGATTTCCCTTAAAATGTCTGAGTCTGATTCTGATAGAAGTCAAAATTGAATCCCACAAAATTAACATGACCCGAATTCAAATTTCTGCATTCTGTTTGCAATGCACCCCGCTTCATTCCGATTGTCATTATTTTCCAACTCGTCATCTTCAATGCTTTCTAAAGCCTCGTCAATATTATGAAACGAATCATAAACCGTGTTCGTTGCATTAGCATGTGCTTTCCAGCGCGTATCTGACAATGATTTCAAAGTTTTAGCGTTTTTTATATATTTTTTTCAACACGCCCCAAATGTGAGAGTTTGCAGAAAAGAAGTTCCACAATGATTGTATTATCGAAAAAAAAAATCAACTGCGTAAAAACAGTTTTTAACAGCAGATTGTCAAACTAAATCGAGGGAATGTGTACCTCATGGTACATAAATCGCATATTTATTCAGTTCTAATATTTTGGCTTGCAGACCCTGATACTTTCCAGACATATTTGGTGCGTTGTCATAGGACTGTCCTCTACAATCTTGAATTTCCAAACCGCAATCTTCAGTGACAAAGTTCACAGTTTGAGATTTCAAACTTTCGCCAGTATGACCTTCTGTTTCAAGAATTTATTTGACTTCCTCCCCAATCAAAAAAAATGTGTTTTTTTCATTTTTAGGTGGGATTTTTTCATTTTTGGGGGGCTCTTTTGAGCCGGGGGTCCCAGGCAATTGCCTATTGTGCCTTATGGTTAATCCAGCATTGCCAATAACTAAAATGCAGATTACAGAAAGCACACCTGACCATATCCTTATATCCATAATAGTAAAATCCTGCAACTGCTAACCATGCAGTGTTCGTAAAACTGTCTGAAGACCAGTTCTTAAATGTTTTTAGCCGATCTCTTTCAGATGTTAAATTTATTTATTTTTGACTCAATATCATTTGCATTAACTGTTTTTTTGGAATACTTTACACAATTAAAATACTTCATGCTGCTGCTTTACTTCACAAAAATATATGTTGACCACACGAAGCTAAATGTGAACTGATATGAATCAACAAAACACACTGACTAATATGCATGTTTTGCGTGTGTTGGGTTGGCCGAGCGGTCTAAAGCGTTAGACCTAAGATCTTCTTCTTCTTCCTAGCATTTGTCCCGCCTGGTGGCAGGGTCTGCTGTGAGGATTCGTTGTCTCCATTTCGTTCGGTCTTGAGCCATATCTGGGTGTAGATGTGCAGTCTTCAGGTCATTATGGATCGTATCAACCCACCTCTGCCTAGGTCGTCCCTTGGGCCTCTTTCCCGTGACTTCCAGGTTATATGCTGACTTAGCTATTGTGTCTTCTTCTGCACGCAGCACATGGCCAAACCAGCGTAAACGGCCTTCCCGCATTTTCTGATGGATCGGCGCCACTCCGAAACGTTTCCGTATATCAACATTGGTAACATGATCCATTCTAGTGACGCCGCCTGTCCACCTAAGCATCCTTGTCTCCATGACGCTTAGCCGACGTTCCATCTCTTTTGTAGTGGGCCAACACTCGGTACCATAGAGTGCGACTGGACGGATAACAGTGCGGTAGATCTTGGATTTAAGGTGGTCTTTCATCCGGCGGTCACAGGTGACACCTGTCGTCGTACGCCATTTCAACCAAGACGCCTGCGTCCTTGCGTTGACCTCGTCAATGATTCTTCCATTGTCAGAGACAGTAGATCCAAGATATTTGAATTTTGTTACACGAGGCAGATCTTCTCCGTCAACGCTGATGGTCCCAACTTCTTGGGGATCTAAAGTCATATACTCCGTCTTCCTTTTATTCAGTCGCAGGCCATATTCGGCTAATCGGTCACTCCACATTTGTGTTTGGTGCTGGAGTTCAAGTTTGCTGTTTGCAGCTAACATGACATCATCAGCATACAGAAGCGTCCATGGGATTGGCTTGTGCAGGTCTGATGTGACAGTATCCATGACAAGGATGAACAGCAGAGGCGACAAGGCAGAGCCCTGGTGGACCCCTACCATGATGTTGAAATCATTGGTTGCTCCTGCAGCAGCTTGAACATAACTCGTCGGTTCTTTGTAGAGAAGCTGCACCCAGTTAACAAGATATTCTGGAATTCCGTGCTCTCGGAGCGCCAACCAGATTACATCACGAGGCACCCGATCGAAGGCCTTCTCCAGGTCTAGA
Organism: Meconema thalassinum; assembly: GCA_946902985.2. Taxonomy (NCBI): domain Eukaryota; kingdom Metazoa; phylum Arthropoda; class Insecta; order Orthoptera; family Tettigoniidae; genus Meconema; species Meconema thalassinum. Next base: position 185,249,895 of record OX336395.1, read on the forward strand.
AAAGCGAGATGAAGTGGCTTATTCTTTTCACGATGCTTCTCGACCAGCAACCGTGCTGCGTAGATTGCATCCGTTGTACCGCAGTTTTTCACAAACCCAGCTTGGTTCTTTGTGAGTTTTGCTATCTTGCGAATCCTTTTGTCGAGAATGCGTTCGAAGATCTTCATCGCGTGGCTCAGAAGTCTGATTGGGCGATAGTTGGAACACTCAGCAGGGCTTCCTTTCTTCTTGAAGATTGGGACAGTGATGCTCCGCTGCCATTCTGTTGGTATCCGACCTTCTTTGATGATCTGGTTGAAGAACTGCGTTAACCATCTTGCTGCATCCCATTGTTGAGAGCGCCAAAACTCTGCTGGAATATCATCAGGGCCGGTGGCTTTCCCCAGTTTCATCTCTTTCAGAACAGCCTCAACTTCGGCGATCTCGACCTCCTTTATTGGTCCTTCAACAGGAGAGGTGGGTGGAATTGGTGGATGGGGAAATTCCTCGGTCGACATTTTCTCGAAGTAGCTCCGCCAGCGTTCTCTTGCCTTCTCCCAGACGACCAGCAGTTCACCTGCTTCGTTATTGATGCCATAAAAGCGTTGGATGTCTTCCGTTTTGCGGTGCCGGGATTTGACCAGGCGGTAAATGTCACGTTCGCCTTCACGAGTGTCAAGTTTTGCGTAGAGGTCAGCGTACCTATCTGCTTTTGTTGCAGCAACTACCTTCTTCGCCTCACTACGGGCAGCTTTATAGGCATTCCAATGAGATAGTGTTTTATCTTCGAGGAACTCATGGTATAGTTGTTTCTTCATGCGTGCTGCCTCTTTAACGGCATCATTCCAAAGCCACGCGGATTTATCTATCAATTGTCGACCTGGTTTCGTTGATCCGAGTACTGAACGCGCAGCTTCATGAGTAGCATCTTTCAATCGAGTCCAGCTCTCTTCAACTGTGGTGACTGGAGGTACTGTGATTTTTGCAAGAACATTGGCCTCGTTCTCCTTGAATCGCCACCATTTGATTCTTTTTGGTCCATTTCTAACTGAGCATCCGGTTCTTGGAGGATTTATCCGCAGTTTACAGATGACTGGTCGATGTTGTGTGGCAACAGTTTCATATGGAATAACTTTCGTATCTAACACATCTTGAAGATTCCGCCGTCTGGCAAGGACATAGTCAATCTGGGTTGCATTTGAGGCACTGTAGAATGTGATTAGGTGGGTATCACGTTTCTTGAACCAAGTGTTCGTAATTACCAAATCGTGGGTTTCTGCGAAGTCGAGGATTCGTTGGCCATCATCATTTTTCTCTCCATATCCATGTCCACCATGGGCTGCGTGGCCTTCTTTCCTTTGTCCAACATGACCATTCAGATCGCCAGCAACGATGAGGTAGTCTTCAGGTGGCACTTCAGAAGTCTTCTCATCAATCAGAGCCCAGAAGGCATCTTTAGTTTCTGCGCTCAGGCCGGTTTGTGGAGCGTAGGCACTGAAGAAGTGAATTTTTCTTCCATCTGCAACGTACACAATCTTCATAAGACGATCGTCATATCGTTGCACCTCAGAGACAGAACCATCAAACTTGGTTGATGTGATGATGCCAACACCGTTGGTTGTTCCGCGGGAGCCGTTGTATATCAGTTTGTAACCACAGCCAATGTCATAAGACTTTTGTCCGCTCCATCTTGTTTCTTGCACTGCACAGATGTCAATGTGCCTCTTCTCAAGTGCTTTAGCTAGTTCGCTGTGGCGGCCAGACATAGTCCCGACGTTCAACGATGAGAGATAGAAAGAGGGGGCTCGCTTGTTTAGCCGTCGCCGCCCATGCGACGGTAACCCTTGCACACTTTTCATGTTGACCGGGCCTTGCCGACACGCGTCGCTTTCAGGGGACGCCCTAACCTTTGTTCCGAATCTATGAGACAACATTTCCATAAGGACGTGACGTTGAGTTTTACGGTCGGCTTGTCACAAAGCCTGTCACCAAGCATTTTAGAGCTACTGCCAGCAAATAATCCGGCCGCCCCTAACATGGAGTACAGACGCCGTTCGTAGCCGCCCGCTCCGGGTCAGACGCTACAACTGATACCTACCCTCAAAGTGAGGACGGTACCCTTTACTCAATTAATCCCGAGCACTGGGCTGCCACATCCGCCATCTACACTGTGCCGAAGATTATCCTCTCCACTGTAGATACCGTTGAGGACTTCACCGTAACCCTGGCAAGGGACCCTTACAAGGTACTACCAGCCGGGTCAGCTGGCCCCAGTTTTTTTTAAAGAGGTGTTACTCCTCTATCACTCGCCCTTTGTCCTGACTTGTGACAGGCAGAGCCTGGCTTCCCAAACATTGGGCCCGGGTTGGTGGGTCTAATTTTCAGAAATTGAAAGCGAGGGTTCGAATCCCTCACCTGACAATATTACTTTATTTACATGTGTAGTGAGCAGGTATTTGATCATAAAAAAAAATTAAATATGAAGTGGTACAAAGACAGTAGTGGATTTGTGACAGTTCTATACCCTCCTCCTCCTTACCCTCCTCACAAGATGGCGGCGACGCGATATCTCTCGAACCCCTGGTTGGATTTGAACAAATGAGGTGTCGTTGAACTCGGGCTGACACCCCCTTTCTATTGGACAACATATTTCCACCCCAAAATAAAACCTACCCCTACTAGGGGGTGAAATTGTAATTTTTTAGAGAATCTCTCTTTCCAATTGCATGAGACATGTATACGGTGGAAAGCCACTATGAATTAACATGCTTGTTTTTTGTTTTTTACGCATGCCCACTCATGGCTTTTGTAAGAGGGTGGGGGGAGCGGATCCCAGTGGATGGGTTATTGTTGACGGGTAATTGTTGGCGGGGTCATTGTTGACAGGTCCTTGTGGACGAGTCCTTGTGGACGAGTCCTTGTGGACGAGTCCTTGTTGACAGTTCCTTGTGGACGAGTCCTTGTTGACGAGTCATTGTTGACGGGTCCTTGTGGACGGCTCCCTGTGGACGGGTCCTTGTTGACAGGTCCTTGTGGACGAGTCCTTGTTGATGAGTCCCTTTGGACTGATCCCTTTGGACCGGCCCATTTGGACTGGCCCATGAATTTATCCAAATTATGTCAAAGGTCTTAACTAACGGACTAATAAGGCTAGGAACTTGTATGAGGTATTGTAGGACTTGGGATGAAGCCCCCTTTCAGAATGTATTTTTAAAATTTTGACAAAGGGCCTAACCACACTTTTGTTAATATATCGCGAACCTATCATGCTAGTGACTTGTATGAGGGTTCCTAGCAATTGGGTCAATGTTCCCCTTTGGGGGTGAAACTATCCCCCCACTCCCAAATTGAAAAATCGATATCTTGGAAACTAAGAACCCTAAAATTATGTGTGATAGCTTTAAAAATAGGTCATAAGATACGATTTTACCACGATAGGTCATTTCACCCCTAAAATAGTAAATAGTAATGTTACAGGAAAAAAAGCGGTTAAACACTTAAAAATGATAAATGAACCTAAGATCATTTGTTTTTGATGAAAAAATAGTAAGAGGGTTAAAACTACCCCCCAAAATTTAAAAATCGTTATCTTGGAAATTAAGAGCCTTAAAATTAAATGTGATAGCTTTAAAAATAGGTCATGACATACGCTTATACCACGATAGGTCATTTCACCCCTAAAACAGTGAATAGTGATTTTACAGGGAAAAAGGTGTTAAACGCCTAAAAATGATAAATGAACCTAAGATCTTTTGTTTTTGATGAAAAATAGTACGGGGGTGAAAACTACCCCAAAATTGAAAATTCGATATCTTGGAAACTAAGAAACCTAAAATTAGGTGTGATAGCTCAAAAAATTGGACATTTAATACTCTTTTACCAAGATTGGTCATTTTACTCCTAAACAATGCATGTAGATTTTACAGGAAAAAAGGGGAACCAATAATCAGATTTGGACACATGAGGTGTTATAAGACTCTGGGCGACAATCTCTTCTTGAATTCATTATTTATTTTTTGAAATTTTGAAAAAGGGCCTAACCACACATTTTGAAAATTTAGATTTTTAAAATTTTTGAATTAATTTTAATATTTTTTTATTTTTTTGGTAGAGAGAGACAGTACCGGTTGTGTTTAAACGAGCATGTCGCCGATCACTGTGGCCATGTTCAATGGATAAATCGATATTTTGTGAAGCATTGATTGAAGAGGGTCATGCGACGACTTGTTTTAAGAATATTTTTATGATTTTTCCTATGATGCATGCATTTATTTAAATATCCCAAAACGGCAAGGTTACTGATTTGAGTTCTATAAACTAATAATGGGATTTGGACTCATAAGGTGTCTTTTAACTTGACATGACGCTTTCTTTATATGGCTTATGAATTTTCCCAAAAAGATTGAAAACAACAAGGTCATGGACTTTTGTTTCTCTCAATATATTGCAAACCCATAATGTTAGATGTTTATGGTGAGTGATGAAACGTAGCTATGTAGAGAAAGAATTATTGTAGGCTTCACGTTTGGTGACTGACAAGTCTTTGACCATTGAAACTTGTTTTTAAACCTGACCGCAGTACATAGGGAGTATAGGTTTCAGGCATGACATGACAAACGGTGTGTACAAAATCCAATTTATCGATTCAAGAATTAAGAGTAGACTATCTTTAATTGATTAGTTAAAGAGGGTAGCTAAGAAAACAAGATGGTGATTACACAGAACCAAACCGAACCAATACAATCCTTTTTGAATGTATAATGGTACTTGCTAACCATTTTGTGCTGCAGTGGCAAGCACTTTTGGCTCTTGTACTAGAGGCCTTAACTCGATTTAACTTTAAGGCTTAGAACGAACCAAACTAAGAAAGATGGTTATAGTGGTGCAGTGGTTAAGCTGTTATCCTTTGACTAAGGTAGACCAGGGATTGATTTTAGATTAATACGCATGTCAAAAACATATAAAAAAGCAGGGATAATGTTTTAAGACTGATTACACTTGTATATTTTTTCAAATTATTACTTGGATTACAAATACAAAGGAGGACTGGGTTCAATATACAGTTAATGCAAGTAAGATTTTGTATTTGTTTTTTATTTTAGACTTTAGATTTTAGAATTTACATTTTACATTTTAGATTGTACAAAAAGACTTTAAATTTTCGGTAACTAATTATTAAAGAAAAACATATAAGGATTTGTATTACTTGGAATTATGTTTTCTATACTATATTTTATTTTGGTTTTAGATTTTAGAAATTTGATATTGGATTTTAGATTTTAGGTAAAGACCAAACTAATATTGACTATTCATTAGACACTGGTATGTAGATAGAAATATGATTAGACTATAATTATGTTAAGATGAATTTTTAGGTGTTGACTGGCCTTGCAATAAGAATTGACTAACCAGACATGAGTTAACTACCAACGAAACACTTTGGCGACTATGCTTGTTATTGACCAGTGAGTAGGGTTTTAGAGAAACTGTTTGCTATTTTGGGTTATATACAACAAATGCGTAGACCTACTGAGCGACTATGTTTGCTAAACAAGACATTATACCAGAGATGATTAGGATTCTTATGTAGCTCAGGCAAGGAAAGCATTTCTACAGAATTTGTTGACATTGAATACAGATTTAGGTATTAGGATGTCATTTTTAAAGACCTTTGTCTGGAGTGTGACGCTCTATGAAAGGGAAACTTGGACTATTGGTGTAGCAGAAAAGTGTAGAGTTGAAGTGTTTGAAATGTGGTGTTACAGGAGAATGATGAAGATTAGATGGGTAAATAGGGTTACAAACAAAGAGGTATTAAGACAAGTGGGAGAGGAGAGATGTTTTTGGCGACAGCTAATGAAGTAAATCGATAGGTTGGTAGGACACATACACCCAGGAATAGCAAGCTTATTTATGGAAGAACGGGTTGAGGACAAGAACTGTAGGGGTAGACCAAGGATAGAATATGTTAAACAGATAGCCTTCGATGTAGAGTGTGGTAGCTATATAGAGATGAAACGATCAGCTAAGGACAGGGAGTCATGGAGACCTGTATTAAACCAGTCAAAAGGCTGAAGACTCAAACTACATGTAGAGCTTAACAAATTAATGTTGTGTAATGGTAAATACTAGTCAACAAACATTAATGCATTACTAAAACCTATGACACGTTACCTGAGAGCTTTTCTAAAATTATTTTAAGATGCCTTTAACCCTATATTAAACACCTAGTTCTCAAGAGTCAATGTACACTGGAAAATTTTGTAAACACTCAAGTGCACAAAACAAATTACATTATTAACTGTCAGGTTGACCGAGTGGTTAAGGCGTTTGACTTATGCTCACATTTTCAATACAAGAAAGCAAGGATTTGAACCCTTTACCTGACATAACTATTGCTTTAACATAGCTTAGCGATACTGTATTATTATGATACTCGATACACAAACCATAGATAGAGTGTATTGTTTAAGTCCACTTTCTCTTTCTAAACATAGCTAAAGACTGTCAATGGTTAACAATTGCTTTACTAGTGGGAGGATGTAGTGATAGTAATTAAGAAAAAGCAGACAATAACCATAAAATATTTTTATTAATTTCATTTTATAATAGATACACAGTGAATACATCTCTCTCTATTTACCATTGTTTGATATAGATTTTTTAAACACAACGCTTGTTGTAGATCCTTTTATAACTTTCTCCAGGTACTATTGTTCTTAAAAACTGGGGAAGTCGCAGTGGTTTTATAGACATAAAACCCTCATCCTTTTCTTTTTCATCATCATCTTCATCATCTTCATCATCATCATCTTCATCTTCATTATGAATAATATCATCAAAATTATGATAGTCATTGTCACCATCATCATCATCATCCTCATCACCATCATCATCATCATCATCATCATCATCATCATCCTCAACATCACTAGAACAATCCAATTCCTCTTGTTCCTTTTCCACAGGGACCTCTTTTAAAGTCTGCGTTGCTTTTGATAGTGTTAAGGGTTTCTTAGACGTTGACAACTGTCCTAACATGACTTTTTGAAGACATGACAAGTGATTTCGAACAAACACTGCACTATCTTGAACAGCAATATTTTTTTCTTGGACTTGCTTTTTTACCTTGGTTAGAGTATTTTGTCCATTTAAATGTGTATTAATTTGAGATTCACAACGATGCTCGTTTGAAGTAAGTACGTTGGAGTCTTTTGTTTTAATCATTCCTCGACACATTTTAGATCGTTGTTTTGAACATCGCCAAATAACAGTTCCATTTATATTGGTTGTTTTTACAATATATGTATATCCTTTATAGTAGGCACATGGCTTACCATGGCTGGTTGTTGAGACTTCCATATTAACTAATACACATTAATTTAATTTTAGTAAAGTCACTTTAGTAATAATAACAGTAAAATAAATGAAGTGGATTGATATTTTTTAAAGGTGGAATTTTCAAAGTACTGTCAAGAATAATAATCACATGAATAATTCTTAGACTACAAGTGATTTACACACACATAGCTCAATGTCAAGATTTATACTGAACACAATTTATAGTGATTATGATTTTTATTGACTGTAATTGATAGTAGCCATGGTTAGTAGAGGCAATGTATACTGGGTGCGTTTTATAGCACGCTCAATTTATAGTAGGTACGATTAGTAGACGCGTTTGATACTGGGCGCGTTTTGTACTGATTATGATTTATACTGAGCGCGATTTTTACTAGAAGCGATTTTTACCAGCTGTAATTGATAGCAGTTCATACTCAATGCAATTGATAGTAGGCGTAATTGATAGTAGGTGCAATTGGTAGTTGGCGCAATTGATAGTAGGCACAATTACTAGTAGGCGCGATTGGTAGTAGACGCGATTGACAGTAGGCTCGATTGGTAGTGGGCGTAATTGCTAGTAGGCGCTATTGATAGTAGGCGCAATTGACAGTAGGTGCAATTAGTAGTAGGCGTGATTGGTAGTAGGTGCAATTGATAGTAGGTGCAAATAATAGGCGCAATTGATAGTAGGCGCAATTGATAGCAGGCGCTATTAGTAGACGTGATTGATAGTAGGCGCGATTGGTAGTGGACGTAATTGATAGTAGGCGCTATTGATAGTAGGTTCAATTGACAGTAGGCGCGATTGATAGTAGGCGCGATTAGTAGTAGGCGCGATTGGTAGTAGGCGCAATTGGTAGTAGATGCAATTACTAGTAGGCGCGATTGGTAGTAGGCGCAATTGATAGTAGGCGAAATTCATAGTAGGCGCGATTGGTAGTGGGTGTAATTGCTAGTAGACGCTATTGATAGTAGGTGCAATTGACAGTAGGCGCAATTAGTAGTAGGCGTGATTGGTAGTAGGTGCAATTGATAGTAGGTGCAATTAATAGGCGCAATTGATAGTAGGCGCGTTTGATAGTAGGCGCAATTGATAGCAGGCGCTATTAGTAGACGCGATTGATAGCAGGCGCGATTGGTAGTGGACGTAATTGATAGTAGGCGCTATTGATAGTAGGTGCGATTGATAGTAGGCGCGATTGGTAGTAGGCGCGATTGATAGCAGGCGCTATTAGTAGACGCGATTGATACTAAGCGCGATTGGTAGTGGACGTAATTGATATTAGGCGCTATTGATAGTAGGTGCGATTGATAGTAGGCGCGATTGATAGTAGGCGCGATTGGTAGTAGGTGCGATTGATATTAGGCGCAATAAATAGTAGGCGCGATTAGTAAGCGCGATTGATAGTATGCGCGATTGATAGTAGGCGTAATTGATAGTAGACGCGATTGATAGTAGGCGTGATTGGTAGACCTTGTGGTGATAACCCCTCTTGATTGATCCCTGTTGATTTGTCCCTTTGGATTGGTCCCTGTTGACTAGCCCCTGTTGACCAGCCCCTTTGGACGGGTCCTTTATGAAGGGAGTCATTTTTGACGGGTCCCTGTGAACTGGTCCATGCATTTATCCAAATTATGTCAAAGTCACTTAACCTAACCTTGTCACATGACCTGTTCTACAAGTTTAGACTGGCTTTGAGACTGGCTATGACGTCACAGATGAATGGCGGTGGGAGGCTGGACATTACTTTTTATTACACAAAAACATTCTCCTTAAAGTGAGAGGAAAGGTGGGTGCAAAGTGGGTGCAAGAGTGGATGCAAGAATGGGTGCAAAAGTCAGTGTAAAAGTGGGTTCAAAAGTGGGTGGAAGAGAGGGTGCAACAGTGGGTGTAATAGTCAGTGTAAAAGTCAGTGTAAAAGGGAGTGCAAAAGTAGGTGTAAAAGTGGGTGCAAAAGTGAGTGCAAAAGTGAATGTAAAAGCGGGTGCAAAAGTGGGTGCAGTTTATAGTAGGCACGATTTTTACTAGAATGTGATTTGAGTAAATGAAATTTCTAAACCCAAGAAGTGAGTAGTCAGTTGGTTTTGATCTATGCAAACGTAAACATGTCTCATACACTGATGATGGATACTCAAGGCTTTAAGATCAACGAAAACAAGTACAGTATATATTTAAAGAGGTGGCTATTATTGATCGCACAACACTGAATCTATTTTTGAAATTTTGACAAAGGGCCTAAGTGCACTTTTTTAATATCTCGCGAACCAATACGACTAGGGCATTTTATGAGGTATTGTTGGACTTTTCGCTGAAGACTGCTGGTAAACACCTATGTTCCCACGGCCTTTTTAAAGATGGCAGCTGACCCACGAGGGGTGATTAAAAGTATTCCAAGCGGCGCTTGTCGATAGGCAAACCAATAATCAAAGAGGGGTATGACAGACCTTGAGGCGATAACCCCTTTTGATTGATCCCTGTTGATATGCCCCTTTGAACTGGTCCCTGTTGACTAGCCCCTTTGGACGGGTCCTTTTTGAAGGGAGTCAATTTTGACGGGCCTCTGCTGACGGGTCACTGTGGACGGATCCCTGTGGACGTGTCCCTGTTGACAGGTCCTTTTGACTAATCCCTTTGGACCGATCCCTTTGGACTGATCCCTATGGGTTGGCCATGCATTTATCCAAATTATGTCAAAGGGACCGGTCCAAAGGATTAGTCAAAAGAACCTGTCAACAGGGACCCGTCCACAGTGACCCGTCAGCAGGGGCTCGTCAAAAATGACTCCCTTCAAAAAGGACCCGTCCAAAGGGGCTAGTCAACAGGGACCAGTTCAAAGGGGCAAATCAACAAGGAACAATCAAAAGGGGTTATCGCCTCAAGGTCTGTCATACCCCTCTTTGATTATTGGTTTGCCTATCGACAAGCGCCGCTTGGAATTCTTTTTAATCACCCCTCGTGGGTCAGCTGCCATCTTTAAAAAGGCCGTGGGAACATAGGTGTTTACCAGCAGTCTTCAGCGAAAAGTCCAACAATAGCTCATACAATGCCCTAGTTTTATTGGTTCGCGAGATATTAACAAAAGTGCACTTAGGCCCTTTGTCAAAATTTCAAAAATAGATTCAGTGTTGTGCGATCAATAATAGCCACCTCTTTAAATATATACTGTACTTGTTTCGTTGACCTTGAAGCCTTGAGTATCCTTCATCAGTGTATGAGACATGTTTACGCTTGCATAGATCAAAACCTACTGACTACTCACTACTTGGGTTTAGAAATTACATTTACTCAAATCACATTCTAGTCAAAATCGTGCCTACTATAAACTGCACCCACTTTTGCACCCGGTTTTACATTCACTTTTGCACTCACTTTTGCACTCACTTTTGCACCCACTTTTGCACCCACTTTTACACCTACTATTGCACTCCCTTTTACACTGACTTTTACACTGACCTTTGCACTCCCTTTTACACTGACTTTTACACTGACTTTTGCACCCATTTTGCACCCATTTTGCACCCACCTTTGCACTCACTTTTGCACCCACTTTTGCACTCACTTTTGCACCCACTCTTGCACCCACTTTTGAACCCACTTTTACACTGACTTTTGCACCCACTTTTGCACACATTCTTGCATCCACTCTTGCACCCACTCTTGCACCCACTTTTCCTCTCACTTTAAGGGGAATGTTTTTGTGTAATAAAAAGTAATGTCCAGCCTCCCACCGCCATTCATCTCTGACGTCATAGCCAGTCTCAAAGCCAGTCTAAACTTGTAGAACAGGTCATGTGACAAGGGTAGGTTAAGTGACTTTGACATAATTTGGATAAATGCATGGGCCCGTTCACAGGGACCCGTCAAAAATGACTCCCTTCATAAAGGACCCGTCCAAAGGGGCTGGTCAACAGGGGCTAGTCAACAGGGACCAGTCCAAAGGGACAAATCAACAGGGATCAATCAAGAGGGGTTATCACCTCAAGGTCTACCAATCACGCCTACTATCAATCGCGTCTACTATCAATTACGCCTACTATCAATCGCGCCTACTATCAATCGCGCTTACTAATCGCGCCTACTATTTATTGCGCCTAATATCAATCGCGCCTACTACAAATCGCGCCTACTATCAATCGCGCCTACTATCAATCGCACCTACTATCAATAGCGCCTACTATCAATTACGTCCACTACCAATCGCGCTTACTATCAATCGCGTCTACTAATAGCGGCTGCTATCAATCGGGCCTACTACCAATCGCGCCTACAATAAATCGCGCCTACTATCAATCGCACCTACTGTCAATAGCGCCTACTATCAATTACGTACACTACCAATCGCGCCTACTATCAATCGCGTCTACTAATAGCGCCTGCTATCAATTGCGCCTACTTATCAATCGCGCCTACTATCAATTGCGCCTATTAATTGCACCTACTATCAATTGCACCTACTACCAATCACGCCTACTACTAATTGCGCCTACTGTCAATTGCACCTACTATCAATAGCGTCTACTAGCAATTACACCCACTACCAATCGCGCCTACTGTGAATTGCGCCTACTATAATTGCGCCTACTACCAATCGCGCCTGCTAGTAATTGCGCCTACTACCAATTGCGCCTACTACCAATCGCGCCTACTACTAATCGCGCCTACTATCAATCGCGCCTACTGTCAATTGAACCTACTATCAATAGCGCCTACTATCAATTACGTCCACTACCAATCGCGCCTACTATCAATCACGTCTACTAATAGCGCCTGCTATCAATTGCGCCTACTATCAATTGCGCCTATTAATTGCACCTACTATCAATTGCACCTACTACCAATCACGCCTACTACTAATTGCGCTGTGGGCCGATAACCTAGATGTTAGGCCCCTTAAAACAACAATTATCATCATCATCATCACTAATTGCGCCTACTGTCAATTGCACCTACTATCAATAGCGCCTACTAGCAATTACGGCTACTGTCAATCGCGTCTACTACCAATCGCGCCTACTAGTAATTGTGCCTACTATCAATTGCGCCAACTACCAATTGCACCTACTATCAATTACGCCTACTATCAATTGCATTAAGTATGAACTGCTATCAATTACAGCTGGTAAAAATCGCTTCTAGTAAAAATCGCGCTCAGTATAAATCATAATCAGTACAAAACGCGCCCAGTATCAAACGCGTCTACTAATCGTACCTACTATAAATTGAGCGTGCTATAAAACGCACCCAGTATACATTGCCTCTACTAACCATGGCTACTATCAATTACAGTCAATAAAAATCATAATCACTATACATTGTGTTCAGTATAAATCTTGACATTGAGCAATGTGTGTGTAAATCACTAGTAGTCTAAAAAATTTTCATGTGATTATTATTCTTGACAGTACTTTGAAAATTCCACCTTTAAAATATATCAATCCACTTCATTTATTTTACTGTTATTATTACTAAAGTGACTTTACTAAAATTAAATTAATGTGTATTAGTTAATATGGAAGTCTCAACAACCAGCCATGGTAAGCCATGTGCCTACTATAAAGGATATACATATATTGTAAAAACAACCAATAAAAATGGAACTGTTATTTGGCGATGTTCAAAACAACGATCTAAAAAGTGTCGAGGAATGATTAAAACAAAAGACTCCAACGTACTTACTTCAAACGAGCGTCATTGTGAATCTCAAATTAATACACATTTAAATGGACAAAATACTCTAACCAAGGTAAAAAAGCAAGTCCAAGAAAAAAATATTGCTGTTCAAGATAGTGCAGTGTTTGTTCAAAATCACTTATCATGTCTTCAAAAAGTCATGTTAGGACAGTTGTCAACGTCTAAGAAACCCTTAACACTATCAAAAGCAACACAGACTTTAAAAGAGGTCCCTGTGGAAAAGGAACAAGAGGAATTGGATTGTTCTAGTGATGTTGAGGATGATGATGATGATGATGATGATGATGATGATAATGATGGTGACAATGACTATCATAATTTTGATGATATTATTCATAATGAAGATGAAGATGATGATGATGAAGATGATGAAGATGATGATGAAAAAGAAAAGGATGAGGGTTTTATGTCTATAAAACCACTGCGACTTCCCCAGTTTTTAAGAACAAGAGTACCTGGAGAAAGTTATAAAAGGATCTACAACAAGCGTTGTGTTTAAAAAATCTATATCAAACAATGGTAAATAGAGAGAGTTGTATTCACTGTGTATCTATTATAAAATGAATTTAATAAAAATATTTTATGGTTATTGTCTGCTTTTTCTTAATTACTATCCCTACATCCTCCCACTATTAATGCAATTGTTAACCGTTGACAGTCTCTAGCTATGTTTAGAAAGAGAGAGTGGACTTAAACAATACACTCTATCTATGGTTTGTGTATCGAGTATCATAATAATACAGTATCGCTAAGCTATGTTAAAGCAATAGTTATGTCAGGTAAGGGGTTCAAATCCTTGCTTTCTTGTATTGAAAATGTGAGCATAAGTCAAACGCCTTAACCACTCGGTCAACCTGACAGTTAATAATGTAATTTGTTTTGTGCACTTGAGTGTTTACAAAATTTTCCAGTGTACATTGACTCTTGAGAACTAGGTGTTTAATATAGTGTTTTAGATCCCTTAGTTGGGGGGTTAGTTAGGGCTAAAACATATATGTTATTGTACTAATTTGGAAGGTGATTCCTAGAGAGGGCAGCTTCCCGTAGCTGGGTAAGCTTACCAGTGTAGAGTGTTGTCTGGTGTTTAAATGCTAGGGGGTGCTCCTGCTGAGAAGTAAGAGTCAGCTAGGGGATGAACCTCTGGGCGCAGGTTAACGTACCGGCCTCCCAGCTGGTTGGAATGAGTTATATAACAGACCTGCTTGTGTCAGCGGCTCGCTGCTAGGCGGTCGCGTGCGGGAGACACAATGGAGCCTGAGCAAGCAATTACTGGCTACTAGTCACGGTCAATCGTGACGAGAGTCAGGAAGGGTATTAGGATGTGAAGAGGCGTGTAATTATGAATACAATGTGTAGTTTACTGACCAAGTGTTTTATTGGTCAATGAGTATGAAATTGTAAGTCCCTCCTAGGGGAATGTAAATAATGTAAATAATGGTACAAGTTAAGTGTACAAGTTTGTGTATGGGTGTTACAAAGTGAAGGATATCTGAACACTTGCTGATGCTCACCTGATGATAGTAGCTGGAGCAGGGCCTCCGGCAGCACACACTGTATGACAGATACAGCTCCCAAAAGGCCTGTCTTCTTATAGGTCCTGCCGTTGCACAGTCGGCATTCCATTGACGTAGCTGCCCTAGTTAGCTATTGTGTAGATGTTTATGAGTGTGTTGCAAGTGGTTGGCTAGCCTCCCGAGCTGGTCGGCCGCCCTTGCTGTGTAAAAGGTACTGTTCTGGACTTATGATGTTTGCCAGTTAGGGGTGGTTTTAATAGATGATGGGGAGTGGCTTTGAGGGGGTGCAGCCCCCCCGGGGCCTGTACAATAGGGTTAAAGGCATCTTAAAATAATTTTAGAAAAACTCTCAGGTATCGTGTCATGGGTTTTAGTAATGCATTAATGTTTGTTGACTAGTATTTACAATTACACAACATTATTTTGGTAAGCTCTACATGTAGTTTGAGTCTTCAGCCTTTTGACTGGTTTAATACAGGTCTCCATGACTCCCTGTCCTGAGCTGATCGTTTCATCTCTATATAGCTACCACACTCTACATCCAAGGCTATCTGTTTAACATATTCTATCCTTGGTCGACCCCTACAGTTCTTGTCCTCAACCCGTTCTTCCATAAATAAGCTTGCTATTCCTGGGTGTATGTGTCCTACCAACCTATCGATTTACTTCATTAGCTGTCGCCAAAAACACCTCTCCTCTCCCGCTTGTCTTAATACCTCTTTGTTTGTAACCCTATTTACCCATCTAATCTTCATCATTCTCCTGTAACACCACATTTCAAACACTTCAACTCTCCACTTTTCTGCTACACCAATAGTCCAAGTTTCCCTTTCATAGAGCGTCACACTCCAGGCAAAGGACTTTAAAAATGACATCCTAATACCTAAATCTATATTCAATGTCAACAAATTCTGTAGAAATGCTTTCCTTGCCTGAGCTACATAAGAATCCTAATCATCTCTGGTATAATGTCTTGTTTAGCAAACATAGTCGCTCAGTAGGTCTACGCATTTGTTGTATATAACCCAAAATAGCAAAGAGTTTCTCTAAAACCCTACTCACTGGTCAATAACAAGCATAGTCGCCAAAGTGTTTCGTTGGTAGTTAACTCATGTCTGGTTAGACAATTCTTATTGCAAGGCCAGTCAACACCTAAAAATTCATCTTAACATATAGTCTAATCATATTTCTATCTACATACCAGTGTCTAATGAATAGTCAAAATTAGTTTGGCCTTTACCTAAAATCTAAAATCCAATATCAAATTTCTAAAATCTAAAACCAAAATAAAATATAGTAAATTTATGTATTTATTATTTAGCGTATGATGCTAACAAGACAGAATAGTAATTACAGTATATACACTATTTACAATTTTAAACACTATTGACAGCATTAGGACCATCACATCAAATTTGGACAGGAAGGTCTGTAATCCACGCAATTGCATCAGGAGTTGCTGAGTGGAGATCATCCAAGGCGCCGGGATATGAATGCAGAGGGCACTCCTGCACAATATGCTCGATAGTTTGCATTTCAGAACCACAGTCACATCGGGGGGAATCTATCCAACCCCACTGGTGTAGGGCTGCACCTGTTCGACCGGTACCACATCGGATTCTGTTGAGCCTTGACCAAACTGCCCGAGGAAGATTAAAACCAGCAAGTCTTGTGGTGGGGTCACTGATTTGAAGTAAGCCGCGAGGTGAGGAGTTTCGCCATTCATCTCTCCAGGCATTTCGGAGGTTGAACTCAGTGGACGAAAGATCAATAGCCGTTTTGCATGCTGGCTTTCGGGATTTCAATCTCTTTGTAGAGAGCCGTATGACATCCTGATGAATAGGAAGCTCAGCATTTTCTTTGATCCTGTACCACAAGCGAACAAGAGCTTGCTCTCTCCTTAAATGGGGTGGAGCGATATTACAAAGTACAGGTAGCCACTGGGTAGGGGTGCAACGTAGAGTACCAGAGATGATGCGCATTGCCTGGCGGAGTTGTATATCTACGAGTTGGCAGTGAGAGCTGTTCAACCACACGCCTGCACAATATTCAGCTGGAGAATACACGACAGCCAGAGCGGTAGTCCTGAGTGTGCTGGCGTCAGCGCCCCATGATGTTCCAGCTAACCAACTAAGTAGGTTATTGCGACTTTTTAGTTTTGCAGCAGTTTTTTCTGTATGTTGTTGATATGTCAGTGTCCTGTCCAATGTTATGCCTAAGTACTTAGGACATCTGTTGTACTTTAGGTATTGATTCCTAAACTTAACTCTAGGCTGGTAGTTTTCCTCTAGGTTGTTAAGGTGGAATGAGGCAACTTCAGATTTTGAAGCACTTGGCTGGAGGCGCCACTTCTTGAAGTACTCATCCATCTTCTGAAGATCTGCATTCATTACATCCTCTGCTTCATTAAAGGTGGTATTTTGGACTGTAAGATTTATATCGTCCGCATAGATGAATTTTCGAGATAGAGTTTCGGGCAGATCATGGGTGTACAAGTTGAATAGCAGAGGGGATAGAACTGATCCCTGTGGCAGACCATTATTAATAGTGTGGAACCTGCTTCTAACATTTTCAGTGAACACTTGGAATAGCCTGTTACTCAGCATATTGCCAATCAGGGTGACTATTTTAAGGCAAGGAACTGCCTTTATAAGTTTGAGGAGAAGTCCTTTCCTCCAGACAGTATCATAGGCTGCTGAGAGATCCAGGAAGACAGAAACACTTTTGAGCTTCTTCTCAAAACCAGCTTCTAGATAGGAAGACAGGGCAAGGACTTGATCGCAGCAGTCTCGTTTTGGGCGAAATCCAGCTTGTTCAACAGGAATCAGTGACTCAATTGCAGGAGCAATCCTATTCAGTAAAAGCCTTTCAAGTAGTTTGTAGGTGACACTAAGTAAGGAAATAGGTCTGTAGCTTTGAGGTAGCTTAGGATCCTTCCCTGGTTTCAATATTGCAATAATTTTGGTCTTCTTGAAAGATGGAGGCAAGCGTCCTGAATGCAGAATGGAGCTGAAGAAGGTGGCAAGCCATCGCTTGGTTGCTGGGCCACATTTCTTAAGGAACTCTGGGTACACACCATCAAATCCTGCTGCTTTGCCAGTCTGAAGACCATCTAAACCCTTTTGTATCTCTTCTAAAGAAAATGGGCGTGAGTACAACGGATGTGGTTGGACTTCTTGTTTTAACTGGTTGAATTCCAGTCGTATCTTTCTACTGAATTTCTTCTGTCCTTCCGTCCTAGATGTAGAAACAAGTTGGTTAGCTATGGATTCTACATTGATACTTGATTGCTTTCTCGATGGTATAGACGTTGGGTCCAGTTTTCGTATGAGGGACCATGCTTTCCTACTTGAGTGGGTAAAATTCAAGTTTTCAACAATCTTGGACCATTTCTCTCTTCTAGCACTGTCCAAGGATTTCAGCACTTCAATTGCTTTCTAACGGCTGCTGTCTTTTTCAAATTCACAGCTTAGACGAGTTGTTTCTTCATTCCAACCAGGGATATAGTCTTTTCGGACTCCTCTAGGGATGCTTCTTTTGGCAGCAGCCTTGATCAAGCCAACAAACCGGTCATAGTTCTCAGCGGTTGGTTGCACCCATCGAACATTAGCATCAGTATATCTTGCGTACATATCCCAGTCACCTTTTTGGAAGTTCCAGCGGGGTTGGGGTCCAGATCTTATTACAGGTATATGAATACCGATGTTATAAATGATGGGTCTGTGTTGGCTGCGCGGGAAGTCATTCAGAACTTGTCTACGGATTTGTGGTGTTGGAGTGCTGTGTGATACAAAACATAGGTCAGGAGAGTAGTCCTGGTTCCAACGAGCTGAATGGAATGTGCCTCGGTCTTTAGCATCAAATATCAGTGCAAGATTATTTAAATCCATCCATTCAAACAACTTGTCCCCATTACCATCATTTCTGTTATATCCCCAGGAAGTATGATGGCTGTTGAAATCACCAAGTATTACACTATCTTCATCAGGTACAAGTGCGACGGGATCTGGCCAGCAGACCAGTGGAGGTTTATAGATGTTCATGATGGTAACATTCTGTATCTTGATGGAAGCTGAGAATATATTCTGGCGTATATCAGAAGGCAAGACTGTATAGTCTTCAATGTCATTCTTAATATAAATAGCAATACCATATTTTGGATGATGCAGTTCCGTCGCTATCTAATATAGTATAGAAAACATAATTCCAAGTAATACAAATCCTTATATGTTTTTCTTTAATAATTAGTTACCGAAAATTTAAAGTCTTTTTGTACAATCTAAAATGTAAAATGTAGATTCTAAAATCTAAAGTCTAAAATAAAAACAAATACAAAATCTTACTTGCATTAACTGTATATTGAACCCAGTCCTCCTTTGTATTTGTAATCCAAGTAATAATTTGAAAAAATATACAAGTGTAATCAGTCTTAAAACATTATCCCTGCTTTTTTATATGTTTTTGACATGCGTATTAATCTAAAATCAAACCCTGGTCTACCTTAGTCAAAGGATAACAGCTTAACCACTGCACCACTATAACCATCTTTCTTAGTTTGGTTCGTTCTAAGCCTTCAAGTTAAATCGAGTTAAGGCCTCTAGTGCAAGAGCCAAAAGTGCTTGCCACTGCAGCACAAAATGGTTAGCAAGTACCATTATACATTCAAAAAGGATTGTATTGGTTCGGTTTGGTTCAGTGTAATCACCATCTTGTTTTCTTAGCTACCCTCTTTAACTAATCAATTAAAGATAGTCTACTCTTAATTCTTGAATCGATAAATTGGATTTTGTACACACAGTTTGTCATGTCATGCCTGAAACCTATAATCCCAATGTACTGCGGTCAGGTTTAAAAACAAGTTTCAATGGTCAAAGACTTGTCAGTCACCATACGTGAAGCCTACAATAATTCTTTCTCTACATAGCTATGTTTCATCACTCACCATAAACATCTAACATTATGGGTTTGCAATATATTAAGAGAAACCAAAGTCCATGACCTTGTTGTTTTCAATCTTTTTGGGAAAATTCATAAGCCATATAAAGAAAGCGTCATGTCAAGTTAAAAGACACCTTATGAGTCCAAATCCCATTATTAGTTTATAAAACTCAAATCAGTAACCTTGCCATTTTGGGGTATTTAAATAAATGCATGCATCATAGGAAAAATCATAAAAATATTCTTAAAACAAGTCGTCGCATGACCCTCTTCAATCAATGCTTCACAACATATCGATTTATCCATTGAACAAGGCCTCAGTGATCGGCGACATGCTCGTTTAAACACAATCGGTACTGTCTCTCTCTACCAAAAAAAAATAAAAAAAAAATAATAAAATTAATTCAAAAATTTAAAAAATCTAAATTTTCAAAATGTGTGGTTAGGCCCTTTGTCAAAATTTCAAAAAATAAATAATGAATTCAAGAAGAGATTGTCGCCCAGAGTCTTATAACACCTCATGTGTCCAAAACTGATTATTGGTTCCCCTTTTTTCCTGTAAAATCTACACGCATTGTTTAGGAGTAAAATGACCAATCTTGGTAAAATAGTATTAAATGTCCAATTTTTTGAGCTATCACACCTAATTTTAGGTTTCTTAGTTTCCAAGATATCGAATTTTCAATTTTGGGGTAGTTTTCACCCCCTTACTATTTTTCATCAAAAACAAAAGATCTTATGTTCATTTATCATTTTTAGGCGTTTAACACCTTTTTCCCTGTAAAATCACTATTCACTGTTTTAGGGGTGAAATGACCTACCGTGGTATAAGCGTATGTCATGACCTATTATTAAAGCTATCACACTTAATTTTAGGGCTCTTAATTTCCAAGATAACGATTTTTAATTTTAGGGTGGTAGTTTTAACCCTCTTACTATTTTTTCATCAAAAACAAATGATCTTAGGTTCATTTATCATTTTTAAGTGTTTAACGGCTTTTTTCCCTGTAACATTACTGTTTACTATTTTAGGGGTGAAATGACCTATCGTGGTAAAATCGTATCTTATGACCTATTTTTAAAGCTATCACACATAATTTTAGGGTTCTTAGTTTCCAAGATATCGATTTTTCAATTTGGGAGTGGGGGGATAGTTTCACCCCCAAAGGGGAACATCGCCCCAATTGCTAGGACCCCTCATACAAGTCACTAGCATGATAGGTTCGCGATATATTAACAAAAGTGTGGTTAGGCCCTTTGTCAAAATTTTAAAATACATTCTAAAAGGGGGCTTCATCCCAAGTCCTACAATACCTCATAAAAGTTCCTAGCCTGATTAGTCCGTTAGTTAAGCCCTTTGACTTAATTTTGATAAATTCATGGGCCAGTCCAAAGGGGCCGGTCCAAAGGGATCAGTCCAAAGGGACTCATCAACAAGGACTCGTCCTCAAGGACCTGTCAACAAGGACCCGTCCACAGGGAGCCGTCCACAAGGACCCGTCAACAATGACTCGTCAACAAGGACTCGTCCACAAGGAACTGTCAACAAGGACTCGTCCACAAGGACTCGTCCACACGGACTCGTCCACAAAGACTCGTCCACAAGGACCTGTCAACAATGACCCCGCCAACAATTACCCGTCAACAATAACCCATCCACTGGGATCCGCTCCCCCCACCCTCTTACAAAAGCCATGAGTGGGCATGCGTAAAAAACAAAAAACAAGCATGTTAATTCATAGTGGCTTTCCACCGTATACATGTCTCATGTGTAGAACAACGTTTCATTCCATATTGGCATTCAAACTCTCACATGTTGCAATTGAAAGAGAGATTCTCTAAAAAATTACAATTTCACCCCCTAGTAGGGGTAGGTTTTATTTTGGGGTGGAAATATGTTGTCCAATAGAAAGGGGGTGTCAGCCCGAGTTCAGCGACTCCTCATTTGTTCAAATCCAACCAGGGGTTCGAGAGATATCGCGTCGCCGCCATCTTGTGAGGAGGGCAAGGAGGAGGAGGGTATAGATCTGTCACAAAACCACTACTAACGACCTTTTCTTCTTTATTCATTTAGAATTACAATTACTACAATTGTATTTCTCTTGAAGTAATCTCATTCTTTTAGTTGTCCAGATGAGTGTGTTGAGATGATTTTGTTCTTTTCGTTGTCCAGATGTTTATTTTCTGTAGACAAAAAATACACCATGTTAAAAAGCAAACAAAAAATATGCATAGGTGTCAATGACAGTAGTAGATTTAATTAATTACCTTTTATGGGTAGCGAATGCAGTTATCACATTTGCAGCGAAGATGAAACAGTTGAAAATTTCTCTTTAGATGATCTGGTAGATGTTCCCACTCCAGACGAATTTGTTGTGGCTCATATATAGTCAGTACGTTTGTAGGAAAGTAGTTCGAATCAAACTTATTAAAACCTTGAAGTCCATTGTTTCGAAACTTGTTTATTATCGAACACACGATTTTCATGATGCCATCAGAAGAATTTAACCAATGTTGAACAGCATTAACATTAAATTTAGCACAACTATTGCTTCCCATTGCAAGAGATTGTAAATCTTTTGGACAATCTGTAGGTAAACGATGGCTATGCTTCAACATTAGATCTGACATTCCATGAATCGTATTAAGATCGATTAATGAGCGGGGGAAGGTGTTTTTAGTGCCAACAACGAAAATTCATGTGGCAAATTATATACAACTAAATAATCATATTTATTCTTATTAGAGTTAAAAAAAGAAGAAAGAGTTTTTTTTTCACAATACGCTGCGACCCATGTGAACACAGGACTGAATGAAGGTATATTGCTGTTATTTAACATACAGTAAGCATGTTCCAAACTGCCGTTTGATAGCTTGCGAATGTCTGCAACTATTGGCTGCTTCTTATTCACGTGCCAGCATCAGTAGAAGGAGAGTTTGTTGTTGTCAATTCCATGTTTGCAACTAAAGTGAGAATACTTGTTTACTTGGTTGCTTATAACTTAGCAAATAATGGTTTAGATAATTACTTCATTAGTTAATGGTCTGTAAGATATTTGACGATCATGAATAAGAACACAATAAAGAGTTGTATCTTCAGGTATATTCTCACTTGTCTCGATTTCAATTCGCACATCAACTGAAGATGTCATCACTGCTTCCACTTGCTCGAGACAATTAATTACAATAATCGGGCAATGAGACTTAAATTTATCTCGTGAAACTAGAGTCTCTGAACGAAAATCATCGATCTGGTAATATACATTACGAAATTTAACAAACATGTCATACAATTCGCTGTAGTCATTTATGGCAATTTCAGAAGTCGGCATTTCATAGGGATAAAAAATTGAATTAACAAAACTCTTATAGATTTAATGTTACAATGGTCAAAATAGGAAGAGCATGTATTTAGTACATTTCTTTTAGTTTGAAAACCTAATAAAAATTGGCGCGGTTTTTGAGTCTCAGAAGTTGTCATTACAGTCCAACTACATTTAGTTGTTCTAGGAAGAGAAGGCAAGACATGAACATCCCATGATCGAAAACCAACCTGAATGGGAATATTTTTCTGCATTAGTTTTAATCTTTTAATTTGTTCTTCGTCCGATAATAATAAAACAGGAATTTTCAGATACACTTTAAATAACTTGACCTTAGAAAGATCATTTTCGGTTGTCGATTGCAACGCACGTGCGTCACTTGACGATCGGAGAATTATTAGCTCATGCTTGCAGTTTAAAATCGGCTTTCTATAATCCTCTGCTAAACCTAACAGGTTGATTAAAGGAAGTATTACAGGAAAACGTTTTGTGATACTATCAACAATATTTGCTTCGCTTGCTGGTGTTGTTAAAGAGGGAAAATGACCAGCATTTTGTAAAGCTGTATATTCGTTTTTTTAAAATATGATGCAAAGGTTTTTATAGAACTTGTTATACCTAGATGGCGTGTACGATCAATTTCTTTACTATTTAACGTAACGCGAATTTCGGCGGCATCGGTGGCGTAGTCGGTAGCATGCTGAGCTTCTATGCCCAAGATAGCGGGTTCAAACCCGGCCGAAGTCGTCGGATTTATTAAGAGCGTTAAAAATCTCTCAGTATGCCTTCCTTCGGAGGGGAAGTAAAGCCGGTGGTCCCATGTCATAGATTTATGGCATGTTAAAGAACCTTCCACTAATTACACCTGTGTGAAGCTAAATTGGATAGGTTAAGAATGTAAACAACGCTCTTAGGTTTCTACGTTCGTTGCCAAGAGCCGACTGTGGTGGCGTCTAGTAGCTAAGTTCTGAACTTGGCCTAGTAGTCGTTGACGGTGGCGCTTGGCGGCAAAAGTAGGAACTATTTGAAAAATCTAAGTTGCAGTACTTAAATAAAAAATAAAAAACAGATAACACACACTAATACAGTCATTACAATTAACACCGGTTATCAGATAGATTCTACACACACCCAAAGTACACGGGGTTACATGGCCGCGTTGTCGCAGCCCCTAAACTTAAGAACCAACCAACCAACCAACCAACCAACCAACCAACCAACCAACCAACCAACGCGAATTTCGCTAAAAAGATTAGCCTCAAAATTTTGGTCAGGATGTGCTGTAGTAGAAGCAGCTGGATTTATATTAGAAGTAATAATTTGTCCTTCTAAGTGAAGAACACCTTCTGATAATAAAACTATGTTTTCTTCATTTTGAATTGGTATTCGAATTTCATTATTATTTTCGAATTTATTAGCTGAATAAGGTTGATAAACTCTTTCTTCTCGTCGCACAACTCTGTTGTCGACCTCCCTTTTATCCGTTATGTTGAACAAGTTAAACATGTTAACAGCTTCAAATATAGATATAAACTAAATAAGATTAACAATTGCATATATATTTATATTGAAATTAAAGTACGCGATAGCCTAAAGACTGTAAGAAATGTTTGATGTTACTCGATAACTGTTTCTTAGATTTCAAGGTGCGATGTCGTTGTTTTTTTTATTTTTAGAAAGTTTAGCTGATTGATTTATATTACTTTTTCGAATCAGAGTCGACTTTTTTTTTCAAACTTTGAGTATTACTTAGTATAACCATATTTGTGAATGTTTTCTAGTAAGCTTACTAAAGTAGAATGAAAATAAAACAGTATTTAATTACTTTATATAGTAACATATCGTGGTGGACGAATAATTAATTCTACAGTTAAATCTTCATCTTGCAAATAAATGAGCTGTTGAAGTTGATCTTCAAGTTGCACAGATTCATGTTGAATAACCTTGCTGTTCATAGGCAAAAAATTAATTGTTGTTGGTTGTACACCAATCGGATAATCAGCAGGAACAAGAGCTTTAAAATTATATAAAGAGTGTGTTGGTTTATGGTTCAAATAAGAACTCGAACCAAGCACAAGGTTGCAACATAATCGAATACTATTAACAGTGTTAATTTTAATCATATATTCCGAATAATGAGTTGTGTTTGCCTTGAACTTTTTATGAGAAAATCCTAACAAATCTGCAATAGAATCTGCAACATCAAAATCTATAGCAAACTTTTTCGAATGCAGTTTACAATGATAAAAGACTTTATCATAATTAATATAAAATGAAGGAAATTTGTCTTTTTCACCTAATAAATGTTCTACTAATAATTCATTACCAGGCATAGATGATATTCCGATTGAATTGCTACGCTGCTTAGGAGATGAAGGTCTGATCAGGTTATTTCACTTGGTGTGTAGGATTTATGAGACAGGTGAGGTACCCCCTGATTTCAAGAAGAATGTTATCATCCCTATACCAAAGAAAGTGGGTGCTGACAGATGTGAAGATTACCGTACAATCAGCTTGATTACTCATGCTTTAAAGATCCTGTCTAGAATAATTTACAAGAGGATTGAAAGCCAGATAGAGATGGAGTTGGGTGAAGACCAGTTTGGTTTCAGGAGAAATGTAGGAACAAGGGAAGCTGTACTAAGTCTTAGGCTGATTTTGGAAGGTAGAATAAGGAAAGATAAGAGAACGTTCATGGCATTTGTAGACTTAGAAAAGGCTTTTGATAACGTTGATTGGACTAAATTGTTTGACATTTTGAAATCTATTGGAATAAAGTACAGGGATAGGCGGGTGATATACAATCTATACAGAAACCAGACAGCAGTCATTCGAGCTGAAGGACATGTGAGAGAAGCTGGTATTCAGAAAGGTGTAAGGCAAGGCTGCAACTTATCACCCATACTTTTCAATCTTTACATTGAACAAGCAATGAAGGAAATTGGAGAAAAATTTAAAGTGGGAGTGAAGATTCAAGGAGAAATAATTTCAACTCTGAGATTTGCTGATGACATCGTCATCTTGGCCGACAAGCCTGAGGATTTGAATGAGTTTTTGAATGGTATGGATTCCGTCTTACGGAAGGAATTCATGATGAAAATTAATAAATGTAAAACAAAAATACTGGAATGCAGCCGAAATAAATCAGAAACCTCTATGGAGATCATGATGATGATGATAATTGTTGTTTTAAGGGGCCTAACATCTAGGTTATCGGCCCCTGACTATGGAGATCAAATTGGCAGGTGAAAAGCTGAAGGAAGTAGGAGACTTCTGTTACTTAGGAAGCAGAATAACCAGTGATGGACGAAGCAAAGAGGATATAAAAAGTAGGTTGGCTCAGGCAAGGAATTCATTTCTACAGAAAAGGAATCTGTTGACATCAAATATAGATTTAGGTATTTGGAAGTCATTTTTGAAAGCCTTTGTCTGGAGCGTGGCGCTCTATGGAAGTGAAACTTGGACTATTGGTGCAGCAGAAAAGAGGAGAATTGAAGCATTTGAAATGTGGTGTTACAGGAGAATGATGATCAGATGGGTAGATAGGGTTACAAACGAAGAGGTATTAAGGCGAGTGGGAGAGGAGAGATGTTTCTGGCGACTGCTAATGAAGAGAAGAGATAGGTTGGTAGGACACATACTAAGACACCCAGGAATAGCAAGCTTAGTTATGGAATGAAGGGTCGAGGACAAGAACTGTAGGGGTAGACCAAGGTTAGAATATGTTAAACAGATAGCCTCGGATGCAGGGTGTGGTAGCTATGTAGAGATGAAATGATTGGCTCAGGACAGGGAGGCATGGAGAGCTGCATCAAACCAGTCAAAAGACTGAAGACTCAAACAACAATCTTTACACTTAATTGTTGTAACGTATAGCTAGCATCGGGTATTATTAAAATCGCTGTATCCACTTCGTTCATCTTTATAGCTAAAACGTTATTATTTTCGCTAATTATTACTTCATTTTCGATTCTATTTCGATCAATTTCAATTTATTTTTTATTCTCTTTAGGGCAAACTTTCTTTTCAATACCTTAAGGCCCTGCTACACTGTTGGCTACAGTAAAATCAATATTAAACGGAGAAGACAAAACAAGACGTTTGCGTCTTTTTCCGTCTATATCCTCTTCCACATACATATTTGTTTTTTCTAAATGTTTTGGTATAAGTTCCCACAATGAGCGATAACTAAGTAAATCGTCAAATGTTGAGGCTAGATCTTCAAATTCATAAATACCCGGTGGTACCTCTAAATCAATTGATAAGAAAATTAGTAAAATGAATACGAAATTTATTATTTCTGTCGGTAACATTTCGAATAGAATTAGATGTATACAATCCTGCAAGTCCTATTTCAAAAAACTCTGCTCCTACAAGATGAATCGGGTTCTCCAATGTAACATCAATCTTCGAGCCTTTACCTTCAAGAGTTATCCGTCTTTCGAAAGCCATCTTTGAAATGTTTAAATACGGTCTGTGTTTCCCTTATTTATACAATACAAGAAGACTAAACATAAATGTCAACAAATCGAAGAAGTAATTGATTGATATGAATGAAAATTATATTGTAGATAGCAATTTTTAAGATATGTTAAAATTTCTAATGGTGGTCTTAAATTACCAATACTATCAAAATAATGCACGTAATTACCTCGTTTACTGAAAGCCACCCAATGTGAACCAGATTTAACCATCGGTTCAAGGTTAACAATACAGTTTTCATTTTTTCGAGGATATCTTGGTAACGTATCTCGCGTAAAGACTCCTCTAAAATTTGGATTCTTTAATTGATGTGCATATTTAGCTAAATCGAAATTACTTAATGCTTTATTTGGTATTTGGTTAATTATCTTTTGTATGCAGGAGGATTTAAATAAATGCCTTGACCTCCTTTTCCTCGCATTGCTTCTATCATTCGATTGTGTCTTTTCATTTCTTTTAATTCTTCTTGTGCAGCTTTCGCTTTGTTTATAGCAGACGCTACCCCGGCTGTTCCGCCTGCTAGACCCCCAAGCCCGACAAGGCTGCAAATATCGGAAGTAGGGGTTAAATACCACCTTGCTTTTTCGATGTTTTTTTTTTTAATCTTTTCTTGTCGTTTTTCTTAAATTAAGTTTCGTTTACCTCCTCCAATCTTAGACTTAGCTTTCATTATGCCACTGACTGTTAGTGTAGCCGCTCTCTCTCCTAATGATGCGTCACGGGATTTTACACGGGACCAAGCTTTTGAAGCTAACATTTCATCAGCCTCTCTTCTTTTGTTTGAATCTTTATGATTTGCGTAAGCAATCTCGTGCTCTTTGCACGCTTTATCTAATATATTTATTCCTGGATCACCACGGCTCAATCGCTTTTCTAATTTTGTTCCTGGTCCACAATATTCATATCCCGGGATGTGTAATTCCACGGGTAAATTATCAATAGTTTTATTAAGTACACGACTAATTAATGATCCACTTCCTGATCGTTTATGTTGAGTGGTAGAGTTGCTCCTCTTACAACGCACCATTACTAAATGATAAGTAATATAAAGCAATTATACATATATATATTTCTGGAAAATGGGAATGGTGGGGGGAGGAGTTTTAAATAATACACACGAAATTTGGGTTATTGTTTATTCTTTTTTCATAAGCAAAGGAACACACAAAAATTAGTATTATTATCAGAATAAAAGTGTGAGTGTGAAAGAAATAAAGTAAGTGAGATGAAGTGCTTTAATCTCAAATTTGTTTCTAATCATTTTTCAGAGAAAAATGACCAAACGGTAAAGTAACAATTCCGTTTTCAGTTATGTGCCTTTTTTCATCGTTTGATGAAATTGCCAACTTATTTTGCCGAACAGTAAATACAGAATGAGATTTTGAAATTATACAAACTTGAACTTTGTTAGCTTGATCTCTGTTATAAAGACACTTTCGATACTCATCAATATTCATAGTTTTACTCACACTCTTCTCAATGCCTTTATCCTTACACAAGCTATTCATTTCATCACACAATTTTATTGCATACATTTTGGGTCTTAACCCCACAAATTCTTCAACAATCCTTCCAGCATGTTCATCTTTCATTAAACCAATTTCACCTTTATTTTGTCTCACAATGCTGAAAGGATTGATTGTTTCATAGTTTCCAGTATCAAACAAATTTGAATGCTGTTTTATGAACTCATAAATATCATAATAGAATATATACATAAAACTATCAGTGTCTGTGTATAACAACCTTACATTTGACTCAGGATTTGCTAAAATAACATTGTAATGAAATACATTCATTTTACATTTAGACAAATCTAATGTAGATGCACCAACATATACTGGTTGATTGTGAAAAATCTTTAGTCTGTTCATCTCAATGGCCATACATTGTTCATCGAATATAATTCTATGTTTAAAATTAGCCCTAGCTATTAAAGACCTAGCACCATAGGGTCCATGCCATTTGGTAACCCATTTGATATCCCTTAACTTCCTCACATTCATCAGTGAACGACCAAAAATTGCATTATTCAACAATTAATAATTTTTTTTCAAAATATTTTTTTTTGCCTGTTTGCGTTTCTCTGTGTTTATATCAATATATGGTTTTAGCCATTGACTCTGATTGAATTCAATTATTCTGTGAATACGATCTAATTTCATTCCGAGTTGAATACATTGCTTTAACATTCTATAATGCAAAACATAACGTTCTTTATTATCTAGGGTAGCCATTAGCTTTGTCAACTTTTCTGGATATAGAGGGTAATCTGAATGTTTGTCATGTAACTCTTGAGGATAACTCAAATCTACTTCCAAAATATATCCAATTTCTGAAGTATCATCAATAGTTAAAACATCAAACTCTTCAACATTTACAACCCATTTAAAGCCACCCGTTGGAAGATATTCCATCATCGCATATCCATATAAATTATTAACATAAAAGTACATTATGTAGGACTCTTGCTTTTTCACATCATAAGTTTTCATATACATATTATTAGCAATCGCATGCCGTGTTATACACTGAACATTTCCTCCTCGAATAGATCGTTCAAAAAAGTGTAACATCAATATCTTGAAGCAATTCAAGTTGAACGTTGGTTATCATTTTCATTGCACACCAAGACATAGATGGAGCAGTGTAAAAATGAGCTGCATCAATGCCATAAGTTTACATGCCATTCGATCTAGAATTTTCAAAGACATCCACCAAAAGAAGTGTGTCAACTTTTAAATACAAATCGGCGTATTCTCCTAATGTTTGACAGGAAAACGTTTCCCACACCGATTGAGCAAACTCATACTCCTCATTCGACATTGTTTGATCATAAAGACTGCTATAAAACTTGGATATTTCAGGTAATTTAGTTTCGGTAAGTACATCCATACTTGTGACGTACCGGTATTCATATGGAAACACGCTTTTCTCGCAGTAAGTCGAAACTGTACATCATCATTAAAATATCGTCTAGTTATTTGCTTTGAATCTTCACTTAACGAAGATGAACGTTGATCTAGTGAACAGGGCAAGAAATTATATGTATCGATAAATCTTAACTGAATGAATCCATTCTTAACCTGTACATACTTTGTAAATCCTTTATAACGTTCCATATTCATTGCTAACAAACTTATATGACCAGGATTATGTAACACCTCTCAATCTTGTTTCTCACAAATTTCTTTAATTATAAAATGTCCATCATAGGCCGTTAGATTATGAAATGCTATAGGCAGAACCTTTGTTACTTTGTAATTTAAATTACAACTATTGTGTGCGCTTCCTCTATATATTCCAGTTATGTGACAATGATCGCGTACTTTGAGTTCATTATCAGCAATCGGTTTCTCGCAAATGTGACAAATTTTACTTAATAAAAATAATCTTTCTTCGTTTACCGTCATCTTTAACATTGGTTTAGCCGATAAATAATATGTTTGAAGTTTATCTACAATACCATAACGTTCCTTTACAAACAATTCTATGCAATTATTTCCCCTAAAGAGTTTGAAACTGCACAATTCACTATCAAAATTACAATGAAGGTATAAAGAAATACTGTAAGGAATATGTTTATGTGTTAAAGTAGAGCTAGGAATGTCACTATTTGGAAAACAAGAGGAAATAGGAGATAAAACGCATTCAGTGTCTGCATATATTATAAATGGAACTGTATCTTTAAATTTAAATTTTGTAAAATTAACAAATCATTGTTCATCAGTTGGCATTATGCTTTTTGCAACAGGAAACTGTTTACAGTCCGCAAAGTGAACATTTAACTTGTTTAAATATTTCATTTCCATCGGCATTGGAATATCATCTAAATTTAAAACATCTCTGTAATTAGGTTAGGAAGGAAGATGATTCACGTTTCTAGTTTTTGGATACAAACCAGCAACCACACTCCACGCAAAACAAGCTTCCTTTGTATCATACAAATTTTGCACAGCATTTTATTGACTATTACGTCAGGCAATCGACTAGTATTGGACATTCCTACTTGAAATCCAACATATTTATTTATATTAATTTTCAAACTATGATTTTTTTCTAAAGCCCACCCAGAACCGTTTGCTTCAAATTTGCTCATTTTTTTTCAATGTACTTTCAATGATATGATTATTATAAAATTCATTTAAATCAGTATACTCGAAAACTACTTTATTTTTCACAGCAAAATATTTTGATTCTGATATGTCGCGAAGCACCTATTGTGCACACAAAACTGAATTCACCTTTAAAGCTTGTACAGTTAACGCTTTCTTAAACTACTTTGTAAACCAAATATTAGCATTTGCTAAAAATTCGCGTGGATCCAGAAACTCATTCTTAACATTTGAAACTGCAAGTGTGTATACTCTAGAATTGAATGCCGTTTCAATTAACTCACAGCTTAAGAAAGATTCATCCTTTATTTGATTTATAATTTATTCACAATCCACAGCTTGTAGCAATATGTGGTCACTAATAACTTTCCAACATTCTATCAACTCATGACTGTTATCAATCAAGTCGGTTTGAGTGTTTTCCCCGATCTGGTATGATATTGAAATAGCACCGTTTAGTTCACTTCTAAAATTAGAAACACTTTCAAATGCATTGCCCAATAG
Source organism: Meconema thalassinum (assembly GCA_946902985.2). Lineage (NCBI taxonomy): Eukaryota > Metazoa > Arthropoda > Insecta > Orthoptera > Tettigoniidae > Meconema > Meconema thalassinum. The sequence goes on from OX336395.1 coordinate 185,281,786, forward strand.
GTTTCTTATATTTTCACTGTTATTATGTATTACAATATCAACTTTTCTACGTTTGCTAGGAGGTGAGGCCATTGTTGTCCAAGCAATTGTACAATTTGCACTAATGTTAATACACAACCAACAGTTGGTGTAACATCACTGTTGTCTAAGCATATGTCCAATTTGCACTATTGTTAATACACCACCAGCAGTTGTTGTAACATCGGTTTACCATAAACCTATAATCTTTTAAAGTATATTCAAGCCATTGAGATAAATTACTGCCTGTAATCTCTAATGAACAATGAACGGCTTCAAAAGGAAATTCCTCTTGAAGTTTACCAAGCATTTTGTTTCTATACCCATTCAATTTTGTTACATCGTAACAAGTCATGGAAAATTCAATTTTGTAAACCTCATCAAATTTATTGTCTCCAAAGAAACAAATAAAATGTTCATTTTAACATAATTCTTTCAACAGATATCTTAGAACTTTTTCTGTCACCTCTCACTATCATCTGATTTGCTAACATTAGTAACGTAGACTGAAAATGCTGAAATTCCACTCGAAGATGTTCATTTGTTAAAACAAGCTTCTTTCTCATTATGACTCACCTCATTATCATCTTCTTCTTCCTCTTCTTCTGGCTGTTGAAATCATACACGATGATACTCTATTGGCGGGTGCGATCGATGTTCAGTTCCACTCAGAAAATTAACAGTTTTCCACTTCATTATGCTGTTTCTTTTATTAGTTTTTAGATAATCTGAAAAATTAAACAAATTAAGAAATAATTAGCAACTATATATATATACACATATATATATATATAATTCATTCATTATATCAATCAATACATATATAATCCATATATACTTACCAAAAAAATTTACTGTTTTAAAACAACTTGATGTGAGCGGTTCTTCAACCCCAAATACACCATAATCAGTGTACCTCTAATTGAGTTTAGTTGATCGATCTCTGATGCGCTTAGTTTTCCAAATACTGTTGGTAGAAATACACTTGTTATTTCATTTTCAATGATAATGTCCACCACAATTTTTCTTCCATATCTCGTCTCCACAGACCGAATAATTTGGACCACATACGGTAAATCAATTACTAGTTCTGATAGTTTCTTATTAGAATACTCAATACAAGTGGATAAGTTATTGAACTTCGTTAGAACATCCATCACACAATTTGTTCCTCGTCGTTGCCTTTATTTCTTTCTATCACACACACACACACACTCTCTCTCTCTCTTCGCGCAAAAGTAAAAGTTAAACTCTTCCACGCACTCGTCCATTTATATATCCTTCACCCCCACCTACACTCAAGAAACCATATGCTGCAAACAAGCTTCTAACGCAAACATCTCATTTTTTTCACTATTGCTTAAAGAAGTCGAAGATTACATTCTTAGTCAATGACGTTAAAGGTCAACTACGTCTCACGCGAACACTGCAGACATATCACGTGATCGCTCGCACTGGTGCACATGCTCACACTCGCACGGGTGTCAGATGACCGTTAGCATCCTAATAAACAACCCCCATGACGTCAACACCCATTAACGACAGCACTTTACGTATTTAGCAGGCGCGACTAAAAAACAATAACAGCTGCACGCCACATGTAGGGAGAGCGAGCCGCCTCTCCGCTCGGCTCGCCGCGCGTGCCAAAAAACAATAACAGCTGCGCGCCACATGTGCCGATTGATCGCACTGGCGCACATGCTCACACTCGCATGGGTGTCAGATGACGGTTAGCATCCTAATAAACAACCCCCATGACGTCAACACCCATTAATTTTTTTATCACCATAGCATAAACAAGCCAACAAGCCACGCTAACACGTGCAGTGCACATGATCGCTCTAAGGGCCCATGACGTCACCCAAAGGGCTATGACGTCATCGCGATTACGCAATATCTGGTCGTGATGATGCAATATCTGGAGTCTTAAGTTCTCTACTACTTCCCGGGGCACACAAAGTCCCCACTGTACTTCGCCCCTACAGGCAATCCCCTACTTTGTGCCGTTGCCCGTCTCCCACGACGTGGACGATAGGTTGGACTTATGGGAGACAACATTCGCATAATTGATTAAATTCCAGCAGAAATTACAGGATTTTATGTAATAAGGCAAACATTCAATATGCAAATAGATATTGCAAATATATATTGTTGTTGTTGCTGCTTATATTAGGGGCTACGACATCGTGGTCTTATAGCCCCATGTACCAGTGAGTCCGGGAATGTTTTCCGCAGCGCCTACATCTTTCTGAGAGAGCTAGCTACAGCAGTTACGTTGGTAGCACGGCTGCCGCTTGCATCATAACAAATAAACAGTAAACTTTTTACTCACCACAGCCATTCATAACAGTTGCTGGAACCATTCACAGTACATCACTCCTTTTCCGTCATCAGTTTGTTTTAATTGATGAACTACGGTAGCTTTTTAAGGGCACAACTGAAGCTTGTCTCTTACAGCTTTATGTGCTGTCGACTTAGAGATTCCTGTTTGTTGAGCTAATTTTCGTGTTGATTTACTTGGACTACGCTGCATTATATCGGAGATTTCATCAAGTTTTTCGTCTGTTAAAAGCGTAGGCCTGCCTGTTCCCGGTACATCGTGAACTGAGCCAGTCACACGAAATTTACTTGCCAAATCCCGAATGGTATCACGGTTTGGACACAGAATTAGGAAACCGCGCCTGATATCTTAATTTTACATTTTCTGTAAACCGATCGCCTTGGCGAAAATTGTATTCCACCAAATAATCTCTCTCTCTTCAGTAGTAAACATTACCGCCTGTATATTGTTGCACTCTTCCAATAATCTATCTGAACGCTCGCTTACTGTAATACACACTGAAGACATGCAGGCTCGCTCGCTTGTCGCAATAACCACTGACAGCCCACACGGGGAGTCCCGCTTTGAAGGACACAGCGCAGTGCAGCCAACTAAACTCATGACTAAACAACTCACTGCTGCACGTACCCACTGCGGAGAACTTTCTCGGGCGCCCTGTATTTGTATGTGGAATTTGTGTGATGACCTGTGTTATTGTTATGACTGAACTAGTGGGTTTGAAAATTGGAGATTGTATTGGGAAGGAGAAGAAACATCCTGGCATTTGCCTGGAGTAGAAGTGGGGAATCCACGGAAAACCACTACCAGGATTTGAATAGGAAGCAGCCGTATTCTTACATTAGGTACTATCCCAGCATTTGCCTGCAGTAGAGGTGAGAAACCACAGAAAGCCCCTCCCGGATGGCTAAGGTGGGCATCGAACCCTCCTCTGCTCAGTTGCCTCATGAGGCTGAGTGCACCCCATTTCAGCCCCCACCCCAGAATTAAATTTCTTCGCAATGTGTATGTCAGTCCAATCTACGGCTCTAATGACACTAATCTTCCATTTCTGGAGATCATAAGGAGTTTCATTGATGCCTGCCATACGTCATAGACTGTTGCATGGATGTTGATTCATTTAAGGCTTTTGCGACATCGTGGTCATGTTGTTCCTTGTACTTAGGTCTGTGTGGACTCTGTCTGATAACCTGTGTCATTGTAATGGCTGTAGTTTGTGTATATTTGTAATTGAGGCTAGGATTTTGGAGAAGGTGGCCTTAGTTTTAAGCTAGGAACCATCTCGACATTTGGTAGTTATTGTTTTAAGGGAAAAAACAACGAGGTAATCTGCCCTTCTGGCATTTGCCTGGAGTAGAGGTTAGAAAACATGGTAAACCACTTCAAGGACAGCTGAGGTGGGACTCGAACCATCTCTTCTCAGTTTTGCCTCACGAAGCTGGACGTGCTCCGTTCCAACCCTCAGACCAGAATTACATTTCTTGGCAGAGCCAGGAATCGAACCTAGGACATTTGGATCCACAGTCTCAATGCGATCCCCGAGACCACATAATGCGGTACATACTGTTACAACCTTATCATAATGGTAGAGTTTACATTTTACCATTAAGATTGATATTTGAGTACACCCTATTCCACATCCTCTTAGAAATAGATGATCATGTTATATCTTTGCTTTGACTGATAGGCCTCTTGAGAATAGCCCATATTAAAAACTCTAACGAATACTGGATTTGAGTTGCAAGGCAACTTAATTTCCACTATACCAGCGTCACAATCAAGACAGAAGGCTTCTCTTACCAACATTTGCATCATATCAAAAGTACATATAGGTTATTGTAATTAGAAAGATGACTCACCAAATATTGTCCTGCTAGATCCACCTGTCACTGCAGTATCCATTTACTTCTCCTCATGCACATAGATAATATTCTTATAGAATGCATTTACGTCTAAAGAATTAGACACGTTAAAACTCACACTGACGGTACGTCATTATGCCTGCCATCATCATCTATCGTTATAACTGCGAAAAGAACCACCTAGCTATTATCAAGCTTATATCCAAAGATAACGAAAGTAGAAACTCCATCCTGTCCACACCACACTGCGAAATTTTCCTCATAACCTAATAACACATGTTGTATGTAAACGTTCTCCTAGATTTTTTTCTGTCTTTGGGAAGTGCAATTGTATAGTAAGACGGTTCATGACATATCACAACACTGCTCACACATTATATGATACCGGTATTTATTAATATTCGAATATTCCAAATTTCCTACGGTACACTATTAACATGATAAACAGCACGAGATCACTCGAGATATACTGTATACATTCTTAGCAGTAGACGCCACAACAAAAGTAAACAAACGGCCGTTACTCGATAGCTCCCCCTAAAATTACCACCATTTTTGTCCAATCGATTGCCGTATTACGGTCTGATCACTGCCAGCTGGATCGCATCCCTCCTGGCTGCTTTAGACTGCCTGCCCATTCAACGCTCAGAGGCGTACAAGATAGGTTGCAGCACCAACCCTCTGTGATCACCGCGGCTTTTTCACTGCCAGCTTCATCGCGTCCCTCCTGGCTGCTTTAAACTGCCTGCCCATTCAACACTTGGAGGCGTACAAGATATATATTAATTGCAGATTTCATTTTTGATTTACAAAAGAGCACGCAGCAGTACGGCATTCTAAAATCCAAAACACAACTTCGCGGAAAACAAACAACAAACGGTTGAACATCGTAATTCAGCGAGGCTTCAAAGCCTTTCACACTCAAAGCAATGGCTTCTTACCAAGGAAGTCAGACCGTACCTAACCTCACCGACAGTTCTACCCACAATGTGCCCAAGAAATCCCAGAAAATTTATGCTTCTGCAATACAGTTAACACCGAAAAAAGAACAGGCTATTATTATTAACATCAATACAAAACAAATGTCTGCAACAGTGACTTGAAAAAGTGGCGATCACAGCGGGTTGGTGCTGCTCCTAGCGTCTATATTTGGAAACGAGGTTGTACGCATAAACCAATGCAGTGGGTCTGATATATTGTAGTTGGTCTTGGTTTGAGCAAGGTTTGAGTGTCATCGATTCTATCGACCACTGTCGACAGATCCAAATTCTTCCTAGCCGGGCAAAGTGACATTTTTGTTCGTACAGAGAAATTGAATCCAATGTTTCAAGTTCGGCAAAAATATCACTGTCCCAGAATTGGATTTTAACGACCGTTTGAGCTACTTTATTAGGTTGTATATTGCACAGAAAGTACTGTTCGAGCCAGTTGCGGAGTGTGGAAGGTTTCAAGCACATGGCGACTTTAGTAGTTGGGCTTTGGATTGATAGGCCTAAACGGTAGGGGCGTATATACAATTATTTCGGGGGTGGGGGGCTGAATATCTTGGAAAATTGTGAGTATTCTCAGGGGATTGTCACCGCAAAATAATCAGAAATATTAACCAACAGTCTATCTTAGAGCATATAACTTTGTGTAATTACAGTATTTTAGATAAGAGTCCATTGTAAAATTCTAAGTTTATATAGCCTACAATTAGTGGCAATACCAAAAAGTTGTAAAATACAACACAACGTAAAATAAACTTTTATACTTAATGATAATAATAATAATAATAATAATAATAATAATAATAATAATAATAATAATAATATCGTATGGCCTCATGTGCTGGGTGCAAGCTTTGTAATTTGACACCCAGAGGGTAGCTTGCTTGTCGAATTTCGTCGTTCCTTGAATCACTATGAAAGTCAAGGAGTTTAGATATCTAAGCTCCATGCACACTATAGCGCTTTCTAATAGAGAAATGAGGAACTTTGTTTTGGCGGAAACTCCCGAGATTAATTTTGCCATTATAATAATAATAATATCGTATGGCCTCAGGTGCCTGGTGCAAGCTTTGTTAATTGACACCCAGAGGGTAGCTTGCATGTCGAATTTCTTCGTTCCTTTGAACGCTATGAAAGTCAAGGAGGTTAGATATCTAAACTCCTTGACACTACAGCGCTTTCAAGTAGAAAATGGAGGAACTTTGTGTTGGCGGAAAATCCCGAGATTAATTTTGCCATTGAACACGGCCTACTGAATTCAAATGGGTTCTTTAACATGCCAACAACGTATGACATGAGTCTCGTGATTTTTGTCGCCTTCAAAAATCACTTACCATGGCCAGGGGCGAACCTGCAATCTTGGGGTTGGTAGTCCGACACTATAACCACTCACCCACCGTGGCAAGCTTTTGCCATTATGAACACGGCCTACTGAATTCAAATGGGTTCTTGGACATCGTATGACATGCGTGTTGTATTTCCCTAAGTTGCATCAACCGTGGCACACAGAACGCGGTCTACCGTCCCCCGCTAGTCTTTGTCGCGACGACGAGCGATCCGGTTGTACAAATTTACAGATTACCCGCCTGACCGCTGTGCCGCCTTCGATTGTGATGAGTGACCAAACTGATGTATTTATTGAAACTGTGCGTAAATACACATATTTGTTCGACAGTTCACACGAACATTATAAAAATGTTTTAAAGAAGGCTGAAGCATGGAATCGTGCAATTCCTCGAAACATTCTCGTGACATGCAAAAATACTTGGAAAACCTATCTTCATGTGACTCCAGTTCGATTCATAAGCGGTGATTTCTCCTTTATTGCTCTCTCTTCTTATTGATGTCATGCACCCAACATTGTCTTTTCTTCTTTGTGTTTTGCAAAGCAAATAGGAAAAGGAGTAGTTCTTCGTCCCAGCTCATACTCAATAATAATATCAAACAATACTTAACATGAAAGCACACTACATATTCTCTAGAAGGAAGCGACCAGACTGGACCGCTCACACAAAGGTATCGCGTCCTATGTGATGTCCCTGTATCGCAGATCGCCGCGATGATCGCTGGATCGCTTCCCGCCGCGACAGACCGCTTTCTGTGTGGCCGAGCCTTAAATTTACGCTCAGGGCCGATTTTAAGTGGAATTGAAAAATGTTGAAAACATTTATTTAATTAACCCAGATGGTGAATACCCTTATTGACTGATAGCCTGTGTTATTGTGATGGCTGAATTAGAGTGTTTATAATCCAGTTGAGTATTGGGAAGGAGGCGACCGTGGTCTTAAGTTAGGAAACATCCCGTCATTAGCCTGGAGTAGATGAGGGAAACTACGGAAAACCACTTCCAGGATGGCTGAGGTAGGAATCGAACCTACCTCAGTTTTGCCTCACGAGCCTGAGATTATCCCGATCCAGCCCTCAGACCAGATTCAAATTTCTTGACAGAGCCGGGAATTGAACCCTGGCCTCCGTGGTGAAAGCCAAGAATGATAGTCACCACGCAACGAGTCGGACTATATATTTTATTAGTATTATTGATTGAAATTTAATTTTGCTTATTATCAATGTAGTTTTAAGTTTGATTTCTTAATTTAAATGCCAATATTTAACTCTGCAATTTCTATTTTGATATACTGTATATAATACACCAGCCACAGTGACCGAGAGCGCGACCTCGTGCCTCACTGGCATCGGGAGAGCGTAGGCTCGATTCCTACCTCGGCCGTCCTGAAAATAGTTTTCGTGTATTCCCATTTCACCACCAGGCAAATGCCAGGACGGTTCCATTCAAAAGGTCTACTGTACTTCCTTCCAAACTCCCTTCCCTGACCCTTCCTCAATTATATCCAAGTTAGCGTTCGGCCTGTCAGCATCCCCAGTTGTGTCAGTGTCCTTGCGATGGTAGAGGAATGATCCCTCGCAGAGTCCGTGGGTGAACCTGAGCTGTGAGGGTAAGCGATAAAAAATAAATATAATATTAATAATCCAACAAGATCTCAAAGCAGTTGGACTCAAGATAACAGATGCCGAGGAGAAAAATAAAATTAACACCATTCTTAAAACTCGCAAATTTTCTGCAGAAATGACACATAGAAAGCCTATGGAGATTTCAGATGAGTTGAGAAAATCCCGATCTGAAAGAATAAAAGGTATTGGAAAGAGCGCAAGAACCAAGCAGTACTACCTTCAAAGAAGAAGTGATTGTGGAACGACTCAAGTGGTCCAATGTGACCAATCAAGATTAATAATAATAATAATAATAATAATATATAATTTACATTTCAATATTTATTTCCGTAACTGTAATTTTTATTTTTAATGTAGGCCTACATATATTTTTAAAATTTTTGTTTTATTTTATAATTTCTATATTCATATTTTATTTTTACTTTTTAAAATTTATCCACTTCCGTAGTGAAAGAAGATGTATGTATGTATGTATGTATGTATGTATGTATGTCTATCCCTTATTATTCCCATTTTCCAACGGGGTCGGGGATGACATCCGTAGGAAGTCTTTGTTGTTGATGGTTTCTACGGCCGGATGCCCTTCCTGACGCCAACCTCATGAGAAGAGTTAATGAGAGATGAAATGAAGGATGGTGAATGAAACTGGGCAAGGATGTGGAAGGAAACGGCCGTGGCCTGTCAGAAGTTACCGTCCCAGCATTCGCCTGGAGTTGAAAATGGGGAAACCAGGGAAAGCCATTTCAAGGACGGACGACGGTGGGGCTCGAACCCACGCGTCTACCTACTGTCGACCAAAATATTATGTGTACTCGAGTTTGAAGGTTGTTTGTGAAGTAACCAATAGACCTACATAAAATCCAATAACTTCATCATTTTCGTCGTTCTATTTTACGTTAGTTCATGTAGGTTTGGAATTTTTAATCTATATTTTAATATATTTTTTATCGCAGTTGGAACACAAAAAGTGCCCGTTTTTAAGCGTGTTTCAACCATGCGTCACATTTAAGAATTATTATCTCACAAGCCCGTCATCAGATCGAATCCAAATTTTATCACAATATACATTGGAATGTTGAATAACTGGTTTATTAATTTCAAAATTTTGTGTGTTCAAGAAACAAAGTTGTTATCATTTTTGTAAGGTAACTTTTCCTCGGCTCGGGGTGGTTGGAAAATGTAGTTCTTGGTTGCGTTGTAATCCTTATACATCAAAAAGGTATGCTGTATGATTGTGAAATACGTAAATTAATTCACTTATTTTATATCGGTTTGTATTTGTACGGGGAATTAAGGCATGGTTCACCAGTTAGCCGCTCCGGTGAAAGCTGTACAACGTTGCCAAGATGGGCTCCATCACGCGTCATGGCGCACCTCGCTCGGAAGTGATGGGATCCATATCAGCAACGCTCTCTAGGTGGTGTTGTCAGTGTCATGTTTTATATCGGCGCCATCTTGATGGAAACGTAATGCTTGCTACCCAAATGTTCAAAGCTTAAATATAATTACGACTAACCTAACCATCTGATATCTACCAAATTTTGCAATAACATACCTTCATGTGGGAAGCGTTTTTTGACAAAACTACAAGATCATCAGCCCAATACTTTTAAGATGGCTGTCGTGTATGTGAGCAAATAGATCCCCCCTATCAATTCAAACACAAAGAAATCTAATCGAACCACCTTTGGTACAGAGGTAGCACTAGCAAGGGACAACTCAGTGTCATATGTTGTATATCGCCACCATCATAACAAGAAAGAAATGAAATCCACCCAAATGTTCTGAGCTTAAATAAAATTACAACTAACCTAATCATCCGATCTCTACTAAATTCTGAAACAATATACCTTAATGTGGGAAGCGTCTTTTGCCCAAACTACAAGGTCATCAGCTAAATAGTTTCCAGATGGCGAATGTATGAATCATGCAAGTATTATAGACTAACCGTAACTTACGATTCAACAAGGCCTGGCCTTACCAAATACACTCATCATACATAGGGATGTTTAAAATGTCCTCAAGGAGGTGACCGGTAGGATATTAGCATTTTAGATTAGAATATGTAACCGCATTAGAGACTAACAGTTCAGGATGACCGTGCCATATCGTCCTTGTCCGTGCCGTCCCGTTGGGTCAAAATGGCTGCTATTTTTTCTCGTAAATCCATATATTTCCGTAACTTCGTAGGTTTATAACCCTTTAGGAGTGTACTGAACAAAATAATACGTAATTATTTAATATCAAATGGTTTATAGAAATGGCATAAGACGCTAATAAAATTGTTGATTGCAAGACAAAAATGGTAGCGACCTGGGCTCATAGTCTGGAGGTTTGTGAATCAAATCACAGCGGGTGCAAATTGTTTTTGTTGTTGTATTTATTGATTTATAACTAATCACACGTTATACTGTTAAGCTTATGTTGTGTGTATTTGCAATCGAAAATATTATAATATATTCTTATAACACCACATATTTCAACACTCGACTACAGCGATTAAAATTCGTTGTCCTTGATCCGCGGTAGAGTCTATTGTTGTTGTTGTTTTTCTTGTTGATTGTTTAGGGGTTTTGCGGCATCATGGTCTTATAGCCCCGTGTACTTGGGTGTGTATAGAAGTTGACTGATAACCTGTGTCACTGTGATGTCTCTAGGCTTTCTAGTGTGTGTACTTGTATACGAGGAAGGACTTGGGTAGGAAGCTGTTGTTGTTGTTGTTGTTTCATTTTAGATGCATGGACACCATGGTCATTTAGACCCGTGTAGTTGGGTGAGTGTTGTCTCATAACCTATGTTATTGTGTTTGCTGTATTAGTGTGTGTATATATAATTCAGGTGAGGATCCAATCAATCAACGTTTAATATCCGTATAGCACGTTATACAGGGTCATCCGTTTGGGATGTCAGAAAAATATAACGTTAAACTATTATGTTAATGCATATAATTATATCTATGCAATTTTCTGTAATTTTCGTGACAATGATGGGAGTTAACAATGATTCTCTTTGCAACAATGACTTCCGCGAGACAACGCAGCAGTGTAGTTCATAGTGCAATCACCAGATGTCAGGTACAGAGCGGTACACGTTAGCGCGCGCTCAGTGCTCAGTGTTGTTACAGAGTTGAGTGAAGATGGTCGTTACACCACAACAACGCGCTCAGTGTGTCGTATGGTATGCCAAATTTTCGAGTGTAGTGAAGACCCAGCGAGCTTTCAGACGTCAGTACAACGTTAGGGATGTCCCATCACATCGGGACATTGTTAAATGGTACAACATGTTTCTGGAAAATGGATTGCAGATGCCTCACACAGGTGGAAGGAGGAAGAAATTCGACAAGCCATGACGCAGAATCCACGAAAGTCACTCAGCCGCTTATCAACAGAGCAGAATACACCATACACAACATACCACAGGATTGTTAGGCGTTATCTTCACATTCGTCCATACTCCATACTGTATGCAGCACCTGCAAGCATTGATACAGCTGAATTACGGAGCTCGACTCAATTTTGTTACGACAATGTGTGAGCGACAGGAAGGTGACGATCAATGGTCAAAACCAGGGGCGGCCGGTGATATTGGACTCAAGGACGCCGCCCTCACACCCTCCTCCCTCCTCATCAACCATGATGTTCTCTCTCCTCGCAACTAATGTTTTGCCATCGTGACAAAATGTGTGTAGTTCCTCTCCTTGTCGGTAGAGCGCACTGGATACTCGTGAGGACTCATTAAAAATCGCCCGCTTTGTTATTTATGTTGCCATGGCAACGAATACCTTCAGTTATCCCCTGTCCATCCTCTCACGCGCTACGTCACGAAGTGTGTGGACTCAGTCATCTTGAGTCTGATGCAGCCACTGCCTGCCCATTCAACGATTACGGCATTGGTTTATGCGTACCACGGCCGTCTGAGTACAACCTCGTTTGCAAATATTGGCGCTAAGAAGCAGCACCAAGTCACTGTGGCAGACATAAGTTTTGTATTGATGTTAATGGCGAAGTTGGAATGTATTCTGAATGATTTTATTATGTAGTAGTGCTGCGTGCCCTTTTGTAAATCACAACTGGGCAAGTTAGAATACCGGGGAATTTCATGAGATACAATCGGACAATTCATTGCGTGAGAAGTGGTTAGGCCTACGTGGCATTTCCAAAGAAGGTGACAAGAGAGGAAGCAAATGGTTACCTTCTGAACGCTCTGTTCCTTGTAGTCTTCATTTTTTTCCTGAGAGTTTACGATCTCATAAATTATTATCAAATTGGTTACAACTAGTGGGATGTGGGTTGGCGGCTATGGGACCCCAGCTGAGTTTCCTTGAGCTGAACTCCTCTCATATCTTTCATGTCAACTCTTACCCCAACGTTATTAGGGTATCGGAGGCCTTAATTGGCTCTTGTCTTTTTCTTTCCTGATGCCCTAATTTTTGTAGGATCAGACCTCATTTTGCCCTTTTTTCTGCCTTCTCTAAGAGGCCCTACAGAAGGTAGGGTGTGTGTTGTCCCACCAGGCACGGTGCACCTTAGATATCGATACACCCTCAATGATGGAGATAATTGTTGTTTAAAGGGGTGAAATATCTAGGTCACCTACCCTTAGTGGTTTAGGTGGGTGAGTGGATAGCGTGTCGGTCTACTAACTCCAAGATTGCAGGTTCGCTCCTGGCCGTGGTAAGTGATTTTTGAAAGGCGGCAAAAATACGACACGCCTGTCATACGATGTTGGCATGTCAAAGAGCCCATTTGAATTCAGTAGGCCGTGTTCATAATGGCAAAATTAATCTCGGGAGTTTCCGCCATCACAAAGTTCCTCATTTCTCTACTAGAAAGCGCTATAATGTTCTAGGAGTTATATATCTAATCTGCTTGACTTTCATAGTGATTCAAGGAACATCGAAATTCGACATGCAAGCTACCCTCTGGGTGTCAAATTACAAAGCTTGCACCCGGCACCCGAGGCCATACGATATTATTATTATTAGTGGTTTAGGTGATGGTGAGAAATTATAATAAAATAAAATCTACAGCTAGGCTTAACAAATTACTGACTAACAACTAACTTATGTACTGGATGAAGAAAACGACAATAATAAAAGAAAGAAGTGAATAAGGGAAATAAATGACGGAAAAGAAATGCCCTCCATCTTCGAAGGGCAGATAACCTTGCTGTTCATCCCCTTATAACAAGAATCAATTTTCGAAGAATGAGTATTGAGGTACTTGGAAACTACTAGAACCGTTAAAGGCAGGTAGAAAAGGGAAAGGGGAGAGGGTCCACCCCAAAGTCAATGCAAAAAGGGGAAAATAGATCTCGCTCTGGAACACATCACGGTCGTCAACTCCCGAGCTCAAAAGCTGAGCTCTTGAAGGTGTAGCCCTATCCAGGGTGCAACTCGTGTGGTGGAGCTTCACGCACCCTGCCTCCTTTAAGGCCTTGTGTAGAAGGCATTAGATGTTACGAAACTAAAAGAAGAGGGCTGACCCCTCGAAGAATGAGGGTATCAGGATAGATGATATGAGGGTCAATTACGGCAGGAAAATGAATGACTCCCTAGACTTTGGATGCTCTAATGCTCTCCGGGTTGGAAGAGAACAAGAGTCGACTAATGGAGGTCGACAGGTAGATGACATAGAAGATCCCAGCACAAGTGGAAATAATAACCGCCTCTGCTGGGGTCCAATTGTTTCCAACCCAAGTTCCACTAGGCCTAGTTGTGATCCCTTGTGGTGGGGATACACCCTCAAGGAATTTGGGAATTTGCGACCCTGCTGGAGTCCTGAGCTGGTTCCGGTATTCTTCTTTTTCCAATGACTGGGAGCAAATATTTTTAATACCTTTGTTACTTCTTAAAAACAAAAGTGCCTAGTCCAAACGAAATAAGGAATTCAAGCTTCAAAAATATGTGAGAAGAAAAAACACAATTCATGTATGAAATCATCTCTGTCAGTTTCTGGAAAAGCATCACAAAAAGCGGGTTACATCTTAAAAGGTTGAGTCCCCGCTCGGTAAAATTCACGAGCCGCCACTGGTCAAAACGATGGATGTTCACGGACGAAGCCACATTCCATTTGAGTGGCCGAGTCAACACACATAACTGCATCATTTGGGGAACAGAAAATCCACATGTCTCATACGAACTCGAAAGAACCAGCCCTAAAGTGAATGTGTGGTGCGGAGTGACCTCTGAGAAAGTCTACGGACCATTCTTTTTTGCGGAGGAGACTGTTCGTGCCGTCAATTATCTTGACATGATCGAGCAGTATGTGGTCCCTCAATTACAGCAAGATGGGATACTGGACATGATTATCTGTCAACAGGATGGTGCTCCATCGCATTGGGCTATCATGGTGAGGGAACAATTAAACCTCATATTCAACGATCGCTGGTGCGGCCGTGATGGACCTATCCCATGGCCTCCTAATAGCCCTGACCTAACTCCTCCAGATTTCTTTGTATGGGGCTACGTCAAGTCGACAGTGTTCGCAAAAAGACCACAGAAAATGGCTGACCTACGGAGGGAGATTGCAGTGGCCTTTCAGCAAATCACTCCAGAAATACTGCGTGCCACGTGGCGCAACATGGATTCGAAGTATCTATCATTTGTGCCGCGTGCGCGATGGTGCACATGTTGAGTGCTAATGTGCTGTGACACAAACTCCAGACTCTCCTTAACACGTATGTACCGTTAACAAGCAATAAATGTGCATAGTTTCTTGTGTATAGCGTTTTACTTTTCTGACATCCCAAACGGATGACCCTGTATCTCAAAAAGTTACTACAACCAACATTCAATTACACCCCTTGAAAAGGACAGAGTTACAACTATACCCATGCATTTAGGAGAAAGTAGGCTATATGTTCTTTACTGAACATCTTGTTTGGCTTCTTTGAATTTGGATATTACAATAGAAATTATAGCATTTTGTAATTTTAAGTCCAATATCATCATATATATTATTTTAGTAGTGTAGATCCCTCCTGCAGCGCTCACTAGCGACCGATCGTGAAAAATGAGCATTCAAATGAAAGAGGATATACAATACCAGTGACGCATTGCACTCTAATTTCATAAATATATATAATTTCTTAAAAAAAATGACTTTTAAATAACTCTACGAAGTGTGCGATTTGCCGATACTGTTGCTGTAGGAAGATACGCTCCATAATTGCTGTCCACTTCACATTTTGGTCGCTGTGACTCCTGTTTCATGTCATTTTAACATTCTGAGGTCTATCCTTTATCATTTTGAATGCATTTCAGAAACAGTAATTTAAAGGAATGAGTACGGTACTCAAATCGTATAATTTCATAAATATCGAATAACCGGTGTTACGACTAAGCTGTCAATCAATGGACTTAGCACACAAATGACATTAGCAGTGACGAATTGCATTCTAATTCCATAAATATAAATTTTTGTAAGAAGTGTGCGATTTGCAAATACTGTTGCTGTAGGAAAATACGTGACATCATTGCTGTTCAGTTCACATTTTGGCCGTAGGGACGCCTGGAACGTAAATAGTGTTCTATAATCATGTGGTTCAAATAAAAACACAACAAACTTTCTCCTTAAGTCTCTTATTATAAACCTATCGGGGAAAGTGTGGCTTATGAACATGCGAGATTTCTCGCACGGGTTCGCTAGTATATACTATTTCAGTAGTATAGATCCCTCCTGCGGCAACCACAAGCGACCGATCGAAAAAATAAGCATTCAAATTAAAGAGAATAGACATTAGCAGTGACGAATTGCACTCTAATTCCATAAATGTCAATAACTTCTTTAAAAATGACTTTGAAAAAAAAAATGTACGAAGTGTGCGATTTGCAGATACTGTTGATGTTTGAAAATACTCTCCTTAATTGCTGTTCACTTCACATTTTGGTCGCTGTGACGCCCGTTTCATGCCATTTTAACATTATGAGGTCTTTCCTTTATCATTTTGCATGGATTTCATAAACAGTAAATCAAAGGAATGAGTAGGCCTACTCAAATGGTATAATTTCATAAATATCGAATAACCGGTGAGTGTTACAGCACACTCAGCACACAAATGACATCACCAGTGAAAAATTGCATTCTAATTTCTTAAATATCAATTTTTGTAAGAAGTGTTCGATTTGAAAAACCTATTGGGGGAAGTGTGGTTTATGAAAATGCGAGATTTCTCGCACGGGTCCGCTAATAATTCCATATTTCTATAAAATGAGCTAAATATATAGCCTATGTACATATTTCATTAATTATTCCTATATATGAATTGCAACCGAATGGCCATAGCTAGGTATTTATTAATTGAACACCCGAGGGCTCCCAACAAGTCCAATTTGAAGTAGTTCCAACTTTGGCTACCAGATGCTATTGTCACCAATACCTAGCGGCGTACGTTGGAAATTGATAGAGCGTTTCTAAATAGCTAAATATAAACTACACATTTTGCTACACACTACCAATTGCAGTGGTAGGTTCTTTTACGTGCCATAAATCTATGACATGGGCCCGTTGGCTTTACTTTCCCACCGAAGGAAGGCTTACTGAAGGATTTTAATCTAATTAATATTAGCACCATATAAATCCATTCTCTGATGATCACGTAAAACTACAGACTTGCTTTCAATCCAATGGCCAGGCCCTGCGAAAGTGATGCTGAATAACCATTCACGCTAAGCTTGTAGAGTTTGTTTCCTCCAAAATGCTGACATATTTGTAAACGTGGCTGATAACCATGATCTTCCTACCCCTTAAATTAAACAACAAGAACTAAAAAATAAAACTTGATATTTAAACATCAAGAGCCTCAGTGGATTAGGCGGCAGCACGCCGGTCTCTCACCGCTGGGTCCGTGATTCAAATCCCAGTCACTCCATGTGAGATTTGTGCTGGACAAAACGGAGGCAGACAGGTTTTTCTCCGGGTACTCTGGTTTTATCTGTCACAATTTTATTCCAGCAACACTCTCCACTATCATTTCATCTGTCATACATTTAATCATTTCCCCAGGGGAGTGTGACAGGCTTCGGCAGCCGGTATGGGGACTTCATTCATTCCATTCCCTGACCCGGTCGGTCGACTGGAAGCAGGATGTGGATTTTCATATTTCATTTAAACGTCAAAGGCACTAGACTTCTTAAATGATATTTAGAACCCTGTTATTTACTTTTTGCTTTAAGTTTCCAAACAGATGTTTTTTTTCAGCTTGTATAATCCTTAAATGATAGTCATTATAGTACATGCAACGTTTAACGAATTGCAATTCATTTAACACGTGTTCCTTTAAAAAAAATTGTGAAGAACCTGTCTGGACGAGTAGCTACATATCATATTCTATACACATATAAACACTGGTTGGTTGGTTCTTAAGTTTAGGGGCTGCGACAACGTGGTCATGTAGCCCCGTGTACTTTGGGTGTGTGTAGAATCTGTCTGATAACAGGTGTTAATTGTGATGACTGTATTAGGGTGTGTTATCTGTTTTTTTTTAATGTAAGTACTGCAACTTAGAATTTTTCAAATAGTTCCTACTTTTGCCACCAAGCACGACCGCCAACGACTACTAGGTCAAGTTCAGAACTTAACTACTAGACGCCACCGCAGTCGGCTCTTGGCAACGAACGTAGAAACCTAATTTAGCTTCAAACAGGTGCAATTAGTGGAAGGGTCTTTAACATATTAACACTACCGTACTTAATTTGATAATGTTTACGTGCCGCGCTTCTTTAATGACCTGAGCAATACGCTAAATTTTAAAATTCGTGTATGTTGGTTTTGTGCGAGTAGCATTATAGCGTGCGTGTATTAAAATTAATAATCGATCTTTTTGAGCTATTATTTTTATTTCACAGGTTTTTCTTGGCGAGTAGCCACTGGCCGGCTTCTAAGAGCAAGGTTTTTAGTGGCGTCGTCAGTGCAAACTGATTATTAGGGCTTGAAAGGCGGCTTCGGTGGCGTAGTTGGTAGCATGCTGAGTTTCTATGCCCAAGATCACGGGTTAAAAACCGGCCGAAGTCGTCGGATTTTTTTAAGAGCGTTAAAATCCCTCAGTATGCCTTCCTTCGGGGGGGAAGTAAAGCCGGTGGTCCCATGTCATAGACTTATGGCATGGAAAAGAACCTTCCACTAACTACACTTGTGTGAAACCTACATTTGTAGGTTAGGTTTGATTAATGCTCTTAAGTTCCAACGTTCGTCACCAGGTGCTGGTTGCAATGGCATCTAGTAGTAGTGAAGTTCACAACTAGGTGTCGTGGACGGTAGCATTTAGTAGCAAAGCTAAGAACTACCTGAAATTATCGTCTGCAGTCCTTACTTGAATTAAAAACAGATAACACACACTTTTTTTTGTCGTGTAGCCTCCTGAGAGGCCGAGTGCAGGTCTTTCTAGTCTACGCCCGTGGGCGACCTGCGCGTCGGGATGAGAGATGAGATGAATGGATGAAAGTGGGCAAGGATGTGGAAGGAAGCGGCCGTGGCCTGTCAGAAGGTACCGTCCTAGCATTTGCCTGGTGTTGAAAATGGGAAACCACGGAAAACCATCTCAAGGACAGCCGACGGTGGGGCTCGAACCCACGCGTCTACCGAGTCAGCACAGAGCTTGGCCCCATGACCTAACGCCGCGCTTTAGCCAGCGTAGCCACTACTGTTGGCTATAACACACACTAATACAGTCATCACAATTAACACCGGTTATCAGACAGATTCTACACACACCCAAAGTACACGGGGCCACATGGCCGCGTTGTCACAGCCCCTAAACCAACCAACCAACCAACCAACCAACCAAGGGTTCGAAAGTTAAAGACCTAAAAGAAGTAAGAAATATTTTAGCCAATATGCCCTAAAAACGAGGCGAATATGTTTAACAAGTAGTTCCGTGAAGAACTATACAGCCTATTTTCATATATCCTGCTCATGTTAATTGCCTCTAACAACATACAAAATTTCAGTTTAATTGCTGTAACGGATTCGTAGATATTGAGAACCGTCTAAATATTTCAGATGGTCGCCAGGTTGGATTTTTATTTTTGTACTATTACCTTAAGATTATTGTGTACGTGCGGTATTCAAACTTCAATCGCATGATTAGAACACAAGAAGTAAAAACGAGATTTTAAAATTACGCACAGTAGCCATCTTGTGATTATGCGAACAATTGAAATAAATTAGATGCCAGTGGATCAACATTTGTATAAGCATTTAACGTGCAACGTTTCACGGCACTCGGATAGTTAATTCGCGAGAAACGTCCATTTAAATATTTATACTTCGCGTCACCGCCATGTTGGATTTGTGCTCACCAGGTTACTGAAAGTCCTATAGGTGAACATATGTTCATAGTCTCTATGAACATAAAAAAAATCAGTTTGGTTGCTGTAAAAGATTCATAGATATTGAGAACCGTCTAAATATTTCGGAAGTTCGCCATTTAGGATTGTTATATGTATAGGCCATAGAGTTATGTACCATTCAAGGACAATTATTGCCTAGGTTCATTATTCAAACTTTCACTTCGATCGCATGATTACGACACAAGAAATAAGAACTTAATTTTTAAATTTCGCACAGCCGCCATCTTGAGGTTATGTAAACAATTGAATTAAATTAGATGGCAGTGCATTACAATCTGCAAAATCATTTACTGTACCACATTTCACTGCGCTCAGAGAGTTAAATCACGAGAAAAGTCTATTAAAATATTTCAAATTCGCTTGGTCGCCATGTTCGTTTTGTACTTTACAGATTTATGAAATATACATAGGTAAACTTGTATCAGTACCCTCTATCACCGTACAAAATTGCAGGGTGATATCTGTAATAGTTTCGGAGATATAGAATGCCAGTGAAATATTTCGCACAGCCGCCATTTTGAGGTTATGTAAACAATTGAACTAAATTAGACTCCAGTGCATTACAATGTGCATAAACAATTTCTGTACCAAGTTTCATTACGTTTCGATAGTTAAATCGCGAGAAAAGTCTATTTAAAAGTCTCAACTTCGCTTGGCCGCCATGTTTGTTTTGTAGTCACCAGGTTTTTGAAAGTCTCATAGGTGAACTTCTGGTAGTGCCCTTTATCACCGTACACAATTTCTGGGCGATATCGATAATAGTTTCGGAGATATTGAATGCTAGTGAAATATTTCGCTCAGCCGCCATGTTGGGTTGGTGAGACGTAACAAAATTTAAAGGGCACGGTTGAGGTCGCCGGGAATAGCGCTATGAACTTACCGAGTTTCATTGAAATCGCTCCAACCGTTTAGATTTTATTAGGGGAGGGGACACACACACACACCTCACACACACACAAACACGCGCGCGCGCACACACAGACACACACACACACACGGACAAAAGGTGATCTCATAAGCCTATTTTTTCAAAATTGAAAATAGGCTAAAAATGGGATATATAGCAAGTATTGGAGTATTACTAACATAAAACGCGATAATACAGCAGACATATTGTATCATACAAACTGATAGAGCTACAATGCTTGCCACGGTGGGTGAGTGGTTATCGTGTCGGACTACCAACCTCAAACCGGGTGAGTTAGCCGTGGTCGTTACGGCATGACTAATGGCAGTCGCTCACATCCGGGAGGTGAGGAGGTTCGAATCCCCCCGCCGGCAACCTTGAAGATGGTCTTCTGTGGTTTCCCATCTTCCTTCCAGGCAAATGCCGGGGTTGGTCCCTAACTATAGGCCACAGCCGCTACCTTCCAACACCTCGCCCTTCCCTTCCAACTTTCCTCCCCAACGGTACTTGTAGCTCACCCATTGGGTGTCCGTCTCGAAGCAGCTACAAAACTGGCGAGCCGAACATGTCCTCGGACACTCCCGGCACTAAAAGCCATACGCTAAAAAAAAAAAAAAAAAAGAAACCCTCAAGCTTGCAGGTTCGCTCCTGGCCATGGTAAGTGATTTTTCGAAGGCGAAAATAATCACGACACGCATGTCATACGTTGTTGGCATATTAAAAACACATTTGAATTGAGTAGGCCGTGTTCATAATGGCAAAATTGATCTCGGGATTTTCCGCCAACACAAAAGTTCCTCCTTTCTCTACTAGAAAGTGCTATAGTGTCAAGGAGCTTAGATATCTAACCTCCTTGAATGTCATAGTGCTCCAAGGAACAACAAAATTCGACATGCAAACTGTCCTCTGGGAGCAAATAAAACAAAGCTTGCACCCGGTAGCCGAGGCCATACGATATAATTATTATTAGACTATTATTATTATTATTATAGAGCTACAATACCTACATTTAACTTTTCAATTTTCATTCAGTACGGTAGTATAAGCAGTGATTTAGTTGGACAAAAATATTTACAGGAACTCACCTTATTAATTCAGCAATTTCCAAATGGACTCGTATTGGGTGTCAAAATCAGCGGCCTCGTGTTTCCGACAAGTTGTTTCATCAGCTGAACGTCTCCCCTTTCGTAGCCATGACTTGACATATGGTTGTGAGCTGGCTGCGTGGCTCAGGGGTAACGTTCTCGCTTGCTGGGCCCAAGGTTGCAGGTTCGTATCCTGGCGCAGTCAGCTGGCATTTGAGGGTGCGCAAATGCGAGGGAGCCGTGTCCGTTGATTTACTGGCACGTTAAAGATCCCCTTCGGGGCAAAATTCCGGCACCCCGGCGTCTCTAAAAGCCCGTGTAGTTAAAAGGGACGTAAAACCAATAACATTATTATTATTATTATTACATATGGTTGTGGGTTAAATAAATGCACAGGAGGTCCTACGCTGCTTATGAAAATAAGTCCGCTTGATCTCTTTTCGGTGTGGATCTCATTCATGGTACTGAAAGCTCTTTCAGCTTCTGCTGAAGAGATGGGAATGGTCTGTACAGTCTTGATTAAAGGCATCAGCTCCACTGGAATTTCCTTGGTCTCGACATACTTTCTAAAAGCATTAATGTACCTCCTCTTGTCTGACATGTGGAAAAAGTCACAAAGGTTGCCGACACTCTCATCACCATAGCAGATATCCAAAGTAGAAGTGGAGGGCCAATTATTTTTGTATAGTACCTTTGAATCACTGATAACTTTTGTTATTCTCTCATGTCTCTGCTGACTAGAGCTGGAACCAAGATGAGATGATGTGGACACATTTTCCATAAGCCTGTTATTTAAATTGTTCACAAGACTTCTGAAAAACTGCTTTCTGTCAATTTTTACAACTTTTTTAGAATCATGTAATCCTATGTTTCTAAACTTTTTGTTTTCTGCTGCTTTAAGAACTGTTCTGTAGTATTCTCCAGAAGCTGAGTTACACATAGATTCAAACACTTTTATAGTGCGCTTGATTGCATTTTGAGCCTTTGTCAGACTTGTCTCTCTTTTCTGCAACTTTAATGACAAATCAGCTAACTCAACAAGAGCATCATACATAATTGCAATATTTTCTAGAAATTCTACACAAGTTAACATATTTTCTAGACCTTGGAATTTTTCCCTTTCTTTGGAGTCTCTCTGGTGGTCATTTTTGACCACACTAAAATGTTTTACTAGAGCACTGTAGTTTTCCCAGACAGCTTTTACAGTTCTCTGGCTTGAAACTACCCATCTTATTGTAAATATTTTCCCAATCTTCTTAACTCTTTGTTCCAGTGAAGCAGCACAAATGTTGAGTTCCCTTTGATTTTTGGGAGACATGCTGTATAAAGAATACGATTTGTCAAAGAAAGAATGGAAATGGTTAACACCTGTAACTTCATTCCTTGTATCAGAAACGGCCAATTTCAAGCGATGGTTTAAACAGTGCCAGATTACTATATCTGGAAATAACTTGAAAAACTGTGCTCCAACTCCATTTTTTCTACCTAACATTACAGAGGCCCCATCACTTGCTAGACCAACTAAATTTTCTGCCAGAAAGTTTTCATTCATCCCATATGAAGAGAGATTCTTCAATATCTGCTGTAGTTGATTCAAGTTCTATCAAGTCCCAGAAAAAGGAAACAACTTCAGAGTTATCTGAAAGAGCACATCTCAAACATAATACTAACACAGATTTTACACTAACTGTTGTTGATTCGTCAATCATAATACTGATTTTCCTCTGATTTTCTGTTATAGATTTTGCTATTTTATTTCTCATTTCCTGTGAAATGTGTTCAATAATATTAGCACAACTAAAATTTGTATGATGAACTCGTCCCACATCTAAACCATTTAATTGTTGAAGTTCAACATAAGCCTGTAGGTCTACGAAGGGTCTATTTCTTTTCGCAATTGAGTATGCTGTTCGAAATACTCGAACGGTGGTTTCTAGGTGTTTGACATTCATAGTGTCCAAGCAACTTTCAAATATCTTTTTATTGGATTCTGATTTTTGTAACATAGCTTTTTTGTGAGATTCTGAATTTTTGTGCTCAAATATTTTTTTCCTAAGGCTTGTTTGTTGTTGATTAATATTATTTCCGTTGGGATGAACCTTGCATTCTACCCATACTTTCATTAGCTTAAGTCCTGCCCCTTTAGATACTCCTAATCCTAATTTACTTTCCTCTTTACATATATTGCAGCCTAAATTTTTATTTCCTGCAAATAACCACTCGTTCTCTGACAAAAAATAACGGTACTGAGACTCGTTCCAACAGTCTGGAAAATCTTGTTTTCGGTAGGTGGGACCTTGAATTTCACAGTCGATGGTAGAAGGTGTAGAACCATAACCTAGATTCTCCCTTGAATCTGCATCACACGTTTCAGCAACATTTAACCCAGGGTCTATCTCTATACTCACGTCTTTAATGAAACTAATGTTCTCGGAACTCCATTCAGTTTCGTTTTTACTTGAGCCATCACACACCTCTTTAGTATTCTTTGATTCTTCATCTTCCTCCCCATCACGTTTCTTTGAACCCAGCCACGTAAGTAAACTCATTGTCACAACTTGTGATTCACAACTCACTTTCACAGTCACTGGAAAACTTGAAAGGTACTACGGGGCTACTGATGTTCATTAACTGCAGAGAGATTCCGTAATATCTGCTTCACAGCAACACATCGAGCAAAACATAAAATAAAACTTGGATTCACACAAACATAACGAGCGGAAGAAAGTTGTTGTGCTCACTTCCCGCTCTCCGTATCCAATAGCAGTGTAGCCAACCTTAGAGAACCAGAAAAACGCCCAGGAGTGTAAAAGCGACCGTATTTTATGAACATAAAACCGTAAGGTTCGATATTAGTCCGCTAGAGTACACCCGTGACGTTTCAGCGTTATGTATAGATTATAAACGATTTTCTTACTGAATGTAAAATTGTTACGTCATTCTAAAGCGGGATGATATTTTCCGGAACGGCGTTCTGGCCCGTTCCGGTCCAACTAAACCACTGAGTATAAGGGGTGATAAAAAGTTACCGTTTGACGGCCATGCATCGGTATACCAATGAGGCAAAATCGCCGTGAACATTGACGTACCAGGTTGAAGATCTCCGTCTGGTGAAACACAGTGTCCTGCTGCGTGAAGAAGTCCGTAACCGCCTGCTGCACATCCTCGTCTGACAAGAATTGTCGACCCTTCTAGATCTTTTTTAAGGTACCGAAAGCACAATAATCGCATGGGGGAGATCAGGACTGTAGGAAGGTGGCTCGAGTGTCTTCCACTTGAGTTGGCGTACTTTCTCCGGTATGGCCTTTGTGGTATGGGGGCGTGCGTTATCATGAAGCAGCAGAACACCTTGTCGCAGTTTGGTTGGTTCCTCAGTGTAGGGGCTGCGACAACGTGGTCATGTAGCCCTGTGTACTTTGAGTGTGTGTAGAATTTGTCTGATAACCGGTGTTAATTGTGATAGCTGTATTAGTGTGTGTTATCTGTTTTTAATTCAAGTAAGGACTGCAGACATTCGATTTTCAAGTACGGTAGTTCCAACTTTTGCTACCGAACGCCACCGTCAGAGACCAACTAGTTCTGTACTTTGTTACCAGATGCCACCGCAGTCGGTTCCTGGCGACGAATGTTAGATCCAAAGAGCGTTAGTCAAATCTAAACTATAATTTAACTTCACAAAAGTGTAATTAGTGGAAGGTTCTTTTTCATGCCATAAATCTATGCCATGGGACCGCCGGTTTTACTTCTCCTCCGAAGGAAGGCATACTGAGGGATTTTTAACGCTCCTAAAAAATCCGATGACTTCGGCCGGGTTTGAACCCGCGATCTTGTTCATAGAAGCTCAGCATGCTACCAACTACGCCACCGAAGCCGCTTGTCGCAGTTTTATCGGCCTAATAGTTTGCGGATGGCGGCCATCTATGTGTGAAAATCGATTTCCCCTATTAATTCGAACACGGTGAAACCGAATGGAACGAAATTTGGTACAGAGGTAGCACTAGCAAAGGGCACCTCAGTGTCATATTTTATATCGCCGCCATCTTGACAGAAACGTAATGGCGGCCACACAAATGTTCAAAGCTAAAATCAAATTACGACTAACCTGATCATCCGATCTCTACCAAATTTTGCAACAACATACCATTATGGAGGAAGCATCATTTGACCAAATTAATAGGTCATTAGCCTAATAGTTTGCGGATGGCAGCCATCTTTGTGTCAAAATTGATACCCCCTATTAATTCGAACACGGTGAAACCGAATGGAACGAAATTTGGTACAGAGGTAGCACTAGAAAAGGGCACCTCATTGCCATGTTTTATATCGCCGCCATCTTGACGGAAACGTAATGGCGGCCACAAAATGTTCAAAGCTTAAATCAAATTACGATTACCCTAATCATCCGATCTCTACCAAATTTTGCAACAACATACCTTTATGGGGGGAGCATCCTTTGACCGATCTAGTAGGTCATCAGCCTAATAGTTTGCGGATGGCAGCCATCTTTGTGTGAAAATCGATTCCCCCTATTAATTCGAACACGGTGAAGCCGAATGAAACGAAATTTGGTACAGAGGTAGCACTAGCAAAGGGCACCTCAGTGTCATGTTTTATATCGCCACCATCTTGACGGAAACGTAATGGCGGCCACACAAATGTTCAGAGCTTAAATCAAATTACGACTAACATAATCATCCGATCTCTACCAAATTTTGCAACAACATACTTTTATGGAGGGAGCATCCTTTGACCAAACTTATTGGTCATTAGCCTAATAGTTTGCGGATGGCGGCCATCTTTGTGTGAAAATCGATTCCCCCTATTAATTCGAACACGGTGAAACCGAATGGAATGAAAGTTGGTACAGAGGTAGCACTAGCAAAGGGCACCTCAGTGTCGTGTTTTATATTGCCGCCATCTTGACGGAAACGTAATCGCGGCCACCCAAATGTTGAAAGCTAAAATATAATTACGACCAACCTGATAATCTAGTCTCTACCAAATTTTGCTACAACATACCTTTATGTGGGAAGCATATTCTGACCAAACTGCAAGATCATCAGCCCAATAGTTTGCAGATGGTGGCCAAGTATGTGTGCAAATCGATTCCCCCTATCAATTCAAACACGGTGAAACCAAATTGAACGAAATTTGGTACAGAGGTAGCACTAGCAAAGGGCACCTCAGTGTCATGTTTTATATCACCGCCATCTTGACGGAAAAGAAATGACGGCCACCCAAATGTTAAAAGCTTAAATCAAATTACGACCATCCTAATCATTTGATCTCTACCAGATTTTGCAACAACATGCCTTTTTGTGGAAAGCATCTTATGACTGACTACAAGGTCATCAGCCCAATAGTTTGCAAATAGCGGCCATGTATGTGTGCAAATCCATTCCCCATATCAATTCAAACACGGTGAAACCGAATTGAATGATTTTTTTACAGAGGTAGCACTAGCAAAGGGCACCTCATATTCATGTTTAATATCCCTATAGCACGTTGTATTTCAACAAGCTACTACAACCAACATTCAATTATACTCCTTGAAAAGGACAAAGAGTTATGACAATACCTATGCATTTAGGAGAAAGTAGGCTATATGTTCTTTACTGAACATCTTGTTTTACATCTGCATTTAGACATTTCCTGCCTACTGTTGAAAAATGCACTCTATAAATTTGTATCCTAATCTTCATATATCAGAAAGTATGCAGGCCAACAGTTCTAAACTCTGCATACATATAGTACCTGAAATTTTCAATTATCGATATACGACAGTGCTGCCAACATGATTCTACGGGTGCATATACAGTAGGTTTAATGTTGAATCACATGTAACTTCCATACTAATAAATGCAGTTCTTTCAAAATTGGCACATATAGATCATAATATTTCAATTTAAGTTTTAGCATCCCATTTATGGCAGTGTCGCGAACCTAATTTTACGCATGCTGATAAATTCAATATTTAAATATATGTAACGTGCATACTATCTTTTGGTCCTCAACCAAATTTTGCAAGTGCATTGTGTACCTTAAGATATGGAACTAAGAATATATTGAGATTTTGTGGGGTTTTGAAGCCATTTTTCAGTGTTGCCTAAGTAAACAAATGCACCAAACTTTTGTTTAATACATTGAGAGTTGCCAGGTCTGCCAACTGTCGATATTTGGCCTCTATAATTTTAAGAAAAGTAGGCTCTTTAGTTCGTCAAGGAACTTCTTGTCACGCTCGATAACAACAATTTTCAGGGAATATGAAGAAGGCAATTTCAACTCAGGCATATATTCCGTGAGAACCTCTGACAACCTGTATTTATATTTATGCTTCGAGTCTGAAACATGTGCTCACAGAGTTTTGTGTCTTGTTTACGTCATGGTTGGTGACAAACTTGAGTACAGTTTTTAATCAGTTTTCGTTGGTAATTTTGGCATCTTGATATTTACCACGCTATCAAATAATATAGAGTTTCTTTTAACATGAGCTTGATAAGTGAATTTCATTTCCTAAACTTACTTCAAAAAATTCAAATCTGAAGTTTGTATTTTTTTTCATTGTTTTTTTTTTCTACATTGAAAGCATATGGCTTAGAGACATCACTTATTTTCAGTAATAACAAGAGGTTTATATACTCTATGTTTATAATATTTTATTTTGATATTGAGCCCGTCAGAGGAGCTGCCAGGATAGCCAACAACCGCAATGACTTCCCTAACATCTCATCCGTCGGACCTAACTGCCGTGAGGATCAGGTGAACTTCCAAATAGGCCAAAGCGGCACGAGAAACTGTAGTCCACGGGGATCGTGGTACATGGTGACGAAGGTCATAGACTGCCTACGGAAAGGTTCATCTTAAAAACTAGACTGAGAAAAGAAACATCCAGACTTATGTAAAACACCGTGAAAATTTATTATAAATTTTACAAACCCCTAGCCTAGTTCGGAGGGTTTCTATCGGCTAATCCGCAAGCTAATAAATAATCAAAAATAAAGAGCAGGTCCCTACCTGAGAAGTTACAGTAAACCCTCGCGAAAGATCTGTCTCACAATAATAAAGCAACAACAGCAACACTAGGAAAATGGTACGACGCAAATCCCTAGGTCAAGTTACAAGATCAAGCTAATATCAGAATTTACATTTAACAGGGTAGCAAAACAAATCTAAGTTAGGATGATACCATTTCCACATTTACATTTAACGTTAATTCATCTAGCTAAGTCCTATCAATTAATAACAAAATTTACGGCGGTGACGTCCGTAATAACAAACAATTACATTCAAATCTAAGTGAACAGCCATAAAAAATGTCCTCTCGGCACGCCGGAAGGCGGAGGTAGATTTCACCGGACAAACTTGGGGATAGGCGAAAATAGGCAGAATATGCAGGTTTTCGTAGAAGGATCAGACCTCATTTATTGCGTGAAAGTATTTTATAATTGGAGATTAATTAACTTTGTTTTTCGTCATTTTATGCATATTTTAAACATTTTATTGTCTTATGATGACGGTAACCTTCTTGTCATTTGGAGTCCATTTTTATACTTGTTGTCACACTGTCCTTATGCAAGGTTTCGACACTGATGTGTAACTATGTAACGGTCTGTTACTTCTTCACGCAAAATTATATCTCCCGCTGAGATGTTGGTTGGTTCCTCAGTTTAGGGGCTGCGACAACGCGGTCATGTAACCCCGTGTACTTTGGGTGAGTGTAGAATCTGTCTGATAAACGGTGTGAATTGTGATGGCTGTATTAGTCTGTAATTCAGGAAAGGAATGCAGACGCTCAATTTCAAGCAGTAGTTCCTAATGTTGCTAACAGATACTACCGTCAACGACACCTAGCTGTGAACTTGGCTACTAGATGCCACCGCAATCAGAAACTCGCAACGAACGTTGGAACCTCCCCTCCAAAGGAAAGCATACTGAGGGATTTTTAGCGCTCTTAGAAAATCCGACGACTTTGGCCGGCTTTGAACCCGCGACCTTGGGCATGCTACCAGTTACGTCACCGAAGCCGCTTCACACTTAGTCAGATGGAAATCTGAATCTGATCTCGCGCAAGTGCGTTGTCATGGCAACGTCTGATGGCTCCTCCCTCATCAATTTAGTTGATAGCTCTTGGCATTTTCTTATAATTCCGAAATCATTTTTCTCATCCCTTGGCGTAATGGTGGGTCATATCAAAAATTCTTTCAGACAAAAGTTTTAGGTAATTATTAGGGGAATATTGTCCATTTTGTACGGTTTTGATATTGTGCCTATTAAGAGAGATATGATTAATGTTTTCCGAAAAACCCACTTTTTCCCGCCCCTTTGGTCAATGGATGGTGTTATAAAAAAACTCTTCAAACATAAATTTTTGAGCTTTATCCGGCACATAGTATGAACTTTTGAACGGATTCGATATTTTACATATTAAGAGAGTTATAGCAATATTTCATTTTTTCGAAAAAGATCCCCCATTTTCATCCCCTTCGACCGATTTAGCCCAGTATCGAACTCGACCGATATTTTATGGGTATACGTATTCGGTAAAAAATTCGAAGTGATTGGTGCAAAATTACGGCAGTTATCGTGTCCACAAGAAACTGATATATATATATATATATATATATATAACTTTTGAGCTGACGGTGGTTTTGGGGTCTGGGGGATGTGAAACGCGAAGATATGTCGAAATTTTCCGGAAATCGAAACATGGTACCCATTGCAATAGTTAACTTTCTAATGAAATCTACCTAAAATACTACCATCAACGACACCTATCTGTGAACTTGGCTACTTGATGCCACCGGTACCATCAACTCGCAACGAACGTTGGAACTTCTCCTCCGAAGGAAAGCAAACTCAGTTTTTTTAGCGCTCTTACTAAATCCGACGACTTCAGCCGGGTTTGAACCCGCGACCTTGGGCATAGAAGTTCAGCATGCTACCAGTTCCGATACCGAAGTCGCTTCCCACAGACAGATGGAAAACTGAATGTTATCTCGTGCAGTGGCATTGTCATAGCAACTGCTGATAGCTCATCCCTTATCAATTAAAAGTAAAGTTGTCATGGCAACCTCTCTTGGCACTTGGCATTTTCTTATAATTTAAATCATTTTGCTCACCCCGTGGCGTAATGGTGGGTCATATCAAAAATTCTTTCAGACAAAAGTTTTAGGTAATTATTGGAGGAATATTGTCCATTTTGTACGGTTTTGATATTGTGCCTATTAACAGAGATATGATTAATGTTTCCCGAAAAACCCACTTTTTCCCACCCATTTGGTCAATGGTTGGTGCTATCAAAAAACCTTTCAAACATAAATTTTAGGGCCTTGTCCGACACATAGTATGAACTTTGAATGGTTTCAATATTTCAGATATTAAGAGAGTTATAGCGATATTTCACTTCTTCGATAAAAGCCTCCCATTTTCACCCCCTTTGACCGATTTTGCCCATTAACGAACTCGACCGAGATTTTAAGGGTATACACATTATGTAAAAAATTCAAAGTGATTGGTGCAAAATTACGACAGTTATCGTGTCCACAAGAAACTGATATACATATATATATATACATACATAAATTTGTATAAACCTTTGAACTGACGGTGGTTTTGGGGTCTGGGGGATGTGAAACGCGAAGATATGTCGAAATTTTCCGGAAGTTGAAACATGGGAGCCATTGCAATAGTTAGCTTTCTAATGAAATCTACCTAAAACATCTAAGTCATTCTTATGAACTAAGTGCTAATCAGCACACAATAGGGTAACATAGAGGATTCGTACACTTTTACATCATCAAATAAATAAATAAAAGACCACAGTTTTATTCAAATGCCTGCCTGCACCTTGGTTTACTCTTTGTAAGCCATAGTCATCTAATGTGTGTAGTTACGGTGACGACTGCGTAGTAAAGACTACGTCTAACATCGTATGGCCTGCGCTCCACCAGCTAAGAACTCAAAGTTCGAGCAAGCTTCAGTGACAACAAAAAGAGTGTCAGCTGTCCTCAAGTCATTTCCTCCAGGAAATACCTTCATTAGCACGGCTATGTCAGCAGGTTCCAAATGCAAATGAACAAGGTTAAGCAGAAATAACTCGTTAGTTTGCTTTTGTTTACCAAAATTATGCGTTTTATTATTAAGATGTCGGTTTAGGTTATCGTTGGTTTATGGCGAATAATACTGACAAGCCTGGGCACGGAGTGTCTCCCCTGAGATCATCTCTGCCAAAAGCCTCGACTCAAAAGTCGGAATATAATCAACGAGCAATAACAACTCGGACACACAATAACACAAGTTATCAGCGGCGCACAGCTCGCGTTCAATAACTCTGGGATGGGCCTGGACACAAGCAGTTACCCTCCCTAAACATCTGGTCAACGGGACAATCCCGGACATGGTACACACAATACCATCATACATGAAAAACCTCCCTAACGGGGCTAGCCTACAACGTACTATAGAAACCTGACATAACTGTACTCGTTCAAAAACAACGGTACACGCAACAGTGTTTAACTAACAAATGACAATCTACAGAACATATGATCAGATACAAGAATGGACACTGGGTTCCATGAGCTATAATAGCAATGAAAGGGAAAGTGAATGCTAAAAGCATTCTGTCCTATGTTAACATCAGTCCGTCTCACTCAAAAGCATGCGCTCTCAGTCGAGCGCTGGGTAGAATTCACAAAACCTGTTCGTGTCGCCGCAGGCTACAAGATGCGCTGAATGACACAACACACTAGCTAGGCCGGCGATTAAAGCAAGTAAATAACAGTAAAACTGGCCTCAAAATAATACCTTTTACCATAGGTTATAAACCTCGAAGAATATGTGCATAAAAAGCACGCTATAAATCTGAATACAATCATATAACTCTGTCTTTCACATAAAAGACGTTTAAAAGGTAGCAATGTCACTAATTGCAGGAGCTCTCTGCTCTCGAAGATAAAATACATTATTTCTGACTTGTATCAAGCATCAAATAAACACGTGCCATCACACATGACACTAACAAAATAATAATTGTGGCGCAAATACCACTCTGCTGGATCTGCTTAATGATACGTTGGGAAGTGAGTTCGATGCTAGGCAACGACAAAACGTCCCTTTTACTTATAAGGTCTACACATGACCTGGATGGCTATCATAGCTCATCTCTAATGAAATATAATGCAGTTACAAAACTGGCAATTACAGTCGATTACCCAAATGATACGACTACTCTAACGAAGTCAGGGGTGTAACATTGACTGGTTGCAAAAAGTGCGGTTAAAGAAATATAACTATGGCATCAGATTGCCATAACTAAAGTCTGCAAAGACTTGAAAAATCACCCCAGATAGGGTTAAACAAAGTAGCCTCAAAATGACTACAGTCACGTTTAGCAATAGATAGAAATTGACGTTCTACGACGTCCATCAAGCTGCACCAGGGTTGACCAAAATGTCGAACCCAAGGGTGACTCACTATCACTGCAAATAAATGACATCTAATTAGACTAAATCACATTCCCTACCTATGAAATGGCTGTCACTAAGTTCGGTTGGTTCACAAACTACACTAATCTAACTATACCACCAGAAACTAGAACAAGGAAGGGTGTACAAAACTCACGATACGAAGGAGTTCACACTCAGCTCTCTGTCCAACGACAAGGGTTGAACAAAAGCGCCTCAGGCTTTCAGGGTTGGCATCGTCCTCATCAGAACTTTCATCTGGGCTCTCCCAAAGACCAGGGTTCGGTTTGTCCCTGTAGTTGACCTCGTGAATGGACTGGACATGCCTAGGAAAGGCATCCTCGGTTCCTTCCTTCTCATTCGATGTTCTAGAAGTTCCATCATCATGCTGGTCCCATCCGAGACATCTCCCTCATACCATAATGGTATTAGCCCATGGTCTCGGCCTCGAACATGGTGTTGAATAAGTTAACCACGTGGGCGGTAGAATAAGACTTGTAGTAGTTCATTATTTTCACTTGAAAATTATAGTATTCGTCGCGGATATCATAGGCTTTAGATATAATTGGTAACACAGCCTCTACACTTTGCAGATGTAAATGATAACTGGCCATGCACTGTTCTGCGGTTCCACACGTGTTCAGACGCTACTTTCTCTATCACGTGGCATCCGTGAAATGGGCGTCGTTTTATTACGAATAAATTCACCGTAGCAATTACTGTATAATGTACTTTTACAATCACACTTGTTTAAAGTAATAATTCCACATTTACCTATATATTTTGCACCAGGCTCTCGGCCCTCCACAAACACGTGGGTGAAAAAATGTGGTGCTACAGAAATGTCGTAGATTTCTCTATACTTGCCAATTAATTCATTGTACAATATGTGTCGATCACTGCACATCAATAACAGCGATTCGTAGAATACTTGTGCTCGATGGCACCTGATAATGATTTCCACGCTAAACAGCGGATATTTGCCACGTCTAACACGACGGATATGATTACACGCCTACACAGGGCGGATTCTCCAGACGTAGTGCAAGGAACTGCGTTCCTCGTGGAAGTAGGTCGTCAAAACTAAGTCGTTGAGCGACTACTTACATTCCTGTTTGCGTATCTGCAATGATATTACCTTACCTTAAAGTGAAAAAAACATTCTCCAAAATGTTTCAATAATACAGAATGACAAAATGGAATATTCTGAGTCTCGTGGAAAGATAAAATTGATTAACAAGACCTCAGATAAATAATTAACAGAATTCACCAAAGTCAAAAGTGCGATTCTTCGCTACTTCAAAGAGAATCGTATAAGCTCTCGGCTTCTCGTAGCTTTCTGGGTGTGTTCAAAGGTACTACATCCCATCATAAATGTGGTGTCGTGAAAAACATCACATGAACCTTAGCTCAGCGGGTTCAATATTTTTATTGGTCTCTCTTCCTTCTCATTTTAAAAGAAGTGTGTGCACAGCGTGGTAAATATGGCTGACAGTTTTTACACATCCATCAGATGAGAGCTTGAAAGTGAAAAGGTTAAAGAACTGGATCTGGATACTCAACTGTACAAACCAATGCAGAAGGCGTAGTTCTCTCAACAACTCGAATCGTCCGGAAGTGCATGGGTAGCGATTTCGACTTTCCAGCTTAGAAGTGGCTATTTCAGTAATTACAGGCTACTTTGGTTCCCTGAAGCTCGTATAGTTAAGTTGTGATGAACCAGCAATGTGTTATACTTGATATTATTATTATTATTATTATTATTAATAATGTAATAATAATAATAATAAAAATAATAATCTGACATGGAATCATTATAACAAAAGAGCAGTACAGTATCCCGTAAAGCAAAACTGCGCCATTACAATGCCGTTGTTTTGCCTGAAGCTTTATACGCCGCAGAAACCACAGTCATTAGATGAATGACGAGAATTCATGATATTGAGAAACAGGAAAGAAAAATTCTGAGGAAAATCCATGGTGCTGTTTTCCGTAATGGAATTTGGGTCAGGAGACCAACAGAGGAACTTTATGATAATACAGACACCATTATAGATACATTTAGGAAGAGACGTCTGCAGTTCTGGGCACATGCTGTGCCCATATCCACTTATGCATATTGGAGATCACAGGCACATATTCTAAGTCCAGGCGCAAGGTTTGAATAGCGCGCGGCTTTTATTCTCGAAGGAATTCGAAACTTTATGCAGGCAACAGAGAGGTTAGTGACGCGTGCCGCGTCATCATCAAGGCCTTATTTTGATTAAATAGTTCCCGATTTTATGGAAACATGGAATGCATATCATTTTACTGGCACGGGAAAAAGGAGAAGAATGAGCCATATTAGAAGAAAATCGGATCAGCGGAAGCCGAGATATGAGCAGTTTGGTGATAGAGGATTTCTCCCACTGTGCCGTCAGAGGATAGCTCTGTGCAGTATAAATTGAGGTCCCGGCCAGACTCAAGGTACAGTACAATTCGCTTCTCCGCAGCGCATGGTCGCTGGGACAGTACATTTCAGTTCTTCATAGCTCATGGTCGCTGAGCCTTCGCAGAACATGGTTACTGATACTACGCTACAGTTTATACTTAGGCGCATGGTCGCCGTTACTTCATACTTTGAAACATCGGACCAAGTGAAGGTCAAAAGTGTTAGTCATTTTTTACGTACAGTGGAACATAGAATATTTTCCAAAGGTACTATTTCAAGTGATAGGCATTAACATGCAGTCAACACTTTGTGAATTTCAACTGCATCAGGACATATGGTAGACTTAGTCTACAAAGCCACATTTAATTATTTGGAGTATTTTACTTCCAACTCCCCAGAGACAAGCCTTGTCTTGGTAACAGAAAGAACAACCACATCATATCAGTACTTGATTAGATACCAGTCTTGCTTGGTAAGATCACTTAGCTGACGTTGGGACCAGCTGTGTCTAACGCTGTCTGGTGAATGCATAATTCCACCCATAGGGTCATCAAGAACATCAGGTCTTTACCACAGCAAAATAAGATTGTAAGATTATCGAAATCGTACTGAACGTGTCACTGTTGCGTCAATGTTACGTCTGGTATTTCTTACCATGGATCTCAAATATCAAGTCCCTTTAATGCAAATAGCCACCGCTATTAGAACATTCATCATGAACATATTATTCAAGAATATTTCGAAGCAACGAAGAAACTAGCTAGACTGATTGCGGGTAGAAAATGGAGGCCGATACCAGGATTTAGGTACGGGTCCAAATGGGACCGAAGAATGGAACAGTCTGGTTCTAACCAGATTTTTCATCGTCAACATCTACAAGAATGTAAGTTACATTTGAATTATTCTTATGCTTAGTTATTCGGAATTCTCAATTTCTACAGATCTATCGACACAAATTTTTCTTTTGTAATTTGCTGTCGCAAATTAGGCTTCGAGGCATTGGAGGCCTAGGTCTGGACATTTCCTGTGTTCAGATATTTGGATTCGATGATTTGAATCTATGGACAACATCATGAGCATTTAGTTTGATTTTGTCATTTTTCTAATCACGGTCATCAGCCGTAGGATCTGAAGATATTAAAATGTATTTAGGTTGAGGAATTGATATTTTCCTATTTAAGAATTCGAGCTAGATCGTTCTTGAATTGTTTTGTGAAGCTAATTCCACTTTGGAAGTAATAATAATAATAATGATTTAATAATAATAATTTTCATTTTTCTGAAATATTAATAATAATAATTTGGTAACTTATAAATGGTTGGTTGGTTGGTTCTTAAGTTTAGGGGCTGCGACAACGCGGTCATGTAGCCCCTTGTACTTTGTGTGTGTGTAGAAACTGTCTGATAACCGGTGTTAATTGTGATGACTGTATTAGTGTGTGTTATCTGTTTTTTTAATTTAAGTACTGCAACTTAGAATTTTTCAAATAGTTCCTACTTTTGCCGCCAAGCGCCACCGTCAACGAATACTAGGCCAAGTTCAGAACTTAACTACTAGGCACCACCGCAGTCGGCTCTTGGCAACGGACATAGAAACCTAAGAGCGTTGTTTACATTCTTAACCTATCCAATTTAGCTTCACACAGGTGCAATTAGTGGAAGGTTCCTTAACATGCCATAAATCTATTACATGGGACCGCCGGCTTTACTTCCCCTCCGAAGGAAGGCATACTGAGGGATTTTAACGCTCTTAAAAAAAATCCGACGGCTTCGGCCCGGTTTGAACCCGCAATCTTGGGCATAGAAGCTCAGTATGCTACCGACTACGCCACCGAAGCCGCCTAACTTATAAATATCATGTCATGTCATGTGGATTATCAGTTTGATATCTGAAACAGTTTAACTACTTCTGATCATTTCTTTTCCGAAGGTTAGTGGTTAGACGCACGCCCACATTCTGAAATAACAGAATAATATTGGAAACATTTAATAATTGCGTTATACAGTTAAATCTTGTGGAGACACGGAAGGTTATCAAAATGGGAAGTAAAATGATTGTATACATTATTAGGGTTTGCTTGAATTTATATAAATAGTAAATTATTTGGGTAACGTCGTTATATGAAAGGTTTGACCATGAGTAGACACGAAATAAAGATACCAGGAATTAATGTGATGGTAAAAATTTGTAGTAGCCTAAACTCATTGGAAGAGCTTACTAGCTTCCTAGTCTTCCAGTTGGATAACAAGCAATGGCTTGATTATAATAATAATGTGTGATATGAATAATATGAGGAGAAATGTTGTGTGTGGAAATAGTTGAATTATGTAATTCAAATTGTGCAATTAAGTCGCAGGAATGAAGTCGTCGTTACGTGAAGCATCAACCATTGTGAGGGTTAGATGGCTTTTATATTTTATTTTTTTTATTTAGTCAATTTACCCTCTAGGTTGGTGGATCCTACGGACTCAGCGAGGGAACTCACCACTACCGCCTCTATGGGCAGTGTCCTGGAGCTTGGAACATCTGGTCGGAATGGATACAACTGGGGAGGTGTGATCAGCACGTCGCCCAGGCGGCCTCACCTGCAAAGCGAACAGGGGCCTAATGAGGGATGGGAACGGATGGAAGATTGGGATGGATAGGCTAGGAACAGGGAAGGAGGCGGCCGTGGCCTTACAGTAGGTACCATCCCGGTATTTGCCCGAAGACGAAGTGGGAAACCACGGAAAACCACTTCGAGGATGGCTGAGGGGAAATCGAACCCCCTCTACTCATTTGGGCCACCCGAGGCTGAGTAGACCCCGTTCCAGTCCTCGTACCACTTTTCAAATGTCGTGGCAGAGCCGGGAATCGAACCCAGGACCTCCGGGGCGGCAGCTAACCATGCTGACCGCTACGCTACGGAGGGACTTTTATAAAATATGTTGAAAAATATGGAAGTAAAAATATATAATTACGAATCACACTTTCGTCGAGTTAGATAACCAATGGTTATTTCATGCAACCATCACAGTGATGTTTCACATTTGATTTTCTCGTGTTCTACAGATATTTTCCGAGTACTTGTCAACCCGAGTTAATTGTAGATAAACCTTTAAGTACAACGATACCTTGCCGTTTGTCAAATACAAAATGTGATCAGGTGATTATTGACACATTAATAGAATGGGCCGGTCCTAAAGATTATATTGTCATTTAATGAACAGCCACTACTATTTCAATGATATTTGTGATCCTATTGAAGTTATAAATATTATAAAGGTGTACCATTTTGTAAAGATTAATATTTTCATATTCTGCTGAAGAATAATACTTTTGGTGATAGTATTTGTTACTGTTTTTGATGAGAATTTTCAGAATGATAGTTTCAATACGGTAATTTGAAAGCTTAATGCTTGAATGATTTAATTAACATTTGGATTAATGTTTTGGTTAATATTTTGATCCATGAATTTATAGTTGAGTCATGCATTCATGATTGTTACTTTCGGATCGAGAACAGATGATGTAATACATATTTTTCTCACCATCGAAGTTCTTCGAATCCATGCTCATAGTGTTTAAACATTGTTATTTAATGATGCTCAGATGTCCTACAAATCGTTATTTTTGTAATTAACTCATTGCTATGTTATTTAATGTACCGATTTTGAAAGCAAATGATGATTCTTGGAAAGTGATAGTTTTTCGTTTAAACAAATGAACTTATAAACAAAGTGATTTTTGACAAACAAGTGAATCAGTTAAAAAATATAATTTCTTTCAACCAGTGAATACTAGTCAAGTAGGATTCAGGCTGGACGATTGAACTTGCCCTGAATAACCTACCGTTGTATATAAAATATTTTAACAAAGCCAACAGGACTGATATTCTGGCTTTTGTTCAAATCCAACAGTGTTCATGTGTTGAAAATTCTGTTTTGTCTATAAAGTGTATGAATCTTTTCATGCATTCTCAATGCTTGTATGGCATTCTTTTAGATTCAATTTTAAATTATAAATAAAATGAGATTCTTTTATGAATTGTGGTATTTTCAAAGTCTCCCTTCTATCCTCTTTGTTGCATCGAGCCGAACATCAGTAAAGCATTTTCAGATCTTGTTTGATATTGTAATTTTAACCCTTATGGCGCCCTGAGATGTTTAGATTCTCGTGCTGACTGATTTTTGGTAAAATGCATATGTGGTCGTTGGACTTCGGTCTAGGGGCGTGGTGGCTCACCGGTCTAGCTGTATGCCTCTCACCAAGGCGGACCGGGTTCGATTCCCGGTCATTGCATGTGAGATTTTCGATGTGAAATGCCATGTCCTGAGGTTCGGATTCCACGTAAAACGGAGGTCCCGTGGCTTATGATTGCGAGATTAACGGTCACGTTAAACTACAAGCTTCCTTCCTTAGGTCTAAACGGGCACAACACACCGTATAGGATGGATGAGAACAGACTCACTAAGAAGATTTTCAATATCGTGAATGCAAGTAAATTAAAGACCAGTTGGATAAAATAAGTACATGAAGACATGGAATTACTTAAAGTCTCTGAAAACGACATTAAGGACAGAGAAAAATCAGTGACACGAAAATTGTGCAAGTCTCAAGGAAGGACACATCAGGGAAAATTTGGACAGAGGAAAGGAAGAAAAAGCACAGTGAATTAATGAAGAGGTTTTGGGAACAAAAGAAGAGAGGAAAAGGAAGTGAAGCTGTGATTGGCTCAAGTTCTCACGCTCTCCTGAAGGGGAATAATCGGAAATAATAATAATAATAATATTAATAATAATAATAATAATAATAATAATAATAATAATACGAGGGGTGATCAGAAACTAAGGTCACAAGGCCGATTTTCCAGGAGTTTCGTTTGTTATAGCCTGTAAGGCCCGGAAGTTCATGCACTATTAAATGAATAAATATGCATGCAAAAATGCGCTAATGATTGGTCAAATATGCATCTTGTTTCAAAAAATACACAATATGAAATAACTCACTACGTATTCTTTAGCGTTTCTATTTTGAATATAAAGAAAATATGTTATTTTGAATATAAAGATAATATGAACAGATGGACACAAACATAACTACACATCTTTTAAAATATCGCAACTAAGAAATAGTTCTAAATAGTGGGAAATGTTATTTTATGGAACTTCAAGCGGTGTTGACCATCAATAATTATTTTATTATGTTCATTTCTAACGAGGGAACGGTACGAAGTCGGACGGCGAATTTTGTTTTTATTTTTACATAGTCGTGAATGTCTTTTTACGCTGAAACAGGTAGTGGAAGTCTAATTTTTCGCTGGCCCTTTTTAAGGGAGGATTTGGGAGCTCCAAGTTGGCGATGCGCGCTCTAAATTGTACAGTAGGACATGCCGGCACACGTCAGCGCGCACAGCCGGTGGCTGTCTTGCCTCGCCTACCCTTTCCACTCGTTCGGTTCTCCACTATTCCCCACCATATACGGCTGCCTAGAGTGGTTACGTATATGGGTCGGCGAATCCTATTCTATACGGTCAAGTTTTCTACAACTGATGGCTATTCCACATACAGGCGATCGCATTGGAGTCTTTGCGTTGTATTGACTGCTGCAACATTATTGCTGCTCTTATTAATGCCTACGGTGTTAATATTCAGAAAGCTACAGAGCTTTCTGATAACGAGCAAATAATGTAGTATACACACAATTAAATACAACGTTTGATGCAATTTTGGAGGACAAATGAGAATTTATTCTGGGGGAAGAAGCCTTTCTCGTTGATTCAGAAGACGACGATGGCGTTGAGGTGGAGACACCATCACCGAAAAATCGTAGACTACACATGGAGATGAGTTTAACGAAGAGAACATGTCGTGTGATGGCCGAGAAAGACATGTATCAAACAATAAAGGAACAAGGACCTATGTACGCTGTACGAATAGATAGGAAGGCTCGGTGACAAATTTACGGAATCGTCAGCCACATTGAACACAATGGAGAAATTAGGAAATGCGCAATGATTCGAGCTTACTATAAGATTTCATGAATTATTGAAAAATCAAAATGCACAACTGTAGGCAGCCGTATGTGGTTGGGGATCGTGGAAATCCGAACGAGTGGAGAGGGTAGGCGAGGCAAGATAGCCGTTGGCTGTGCGCGCTGACGTGTGCCGGCATGTACTGTACAATTCAGAGCGCCGTCCGACTTCGTACCGTCCCCTCGTAAGTACAACTGATATACAATTTTAATAGCCATTGAATTCTTAAAATGGAAATAATTTTACAATATTTACATAGTAAATGCTCAATAAAAAAATAATAATAATAATAATAATTATTATTATTTTTATTTATTTTTATTATTGCAAAAGGACTGAAACGTACCAGGTATTAGAATGATTTCAGTATTATTCTGCGATATCTCTCGGAGTCCGAATCGAAAGATACGACGTTAACAACATGAAGTAACAAAAGGTACCTGGCGTATAACATAGTCGTATTCAGCTCGCTAAGCGAGCCGACTGCGACTGTGTCATTAAGAGACTAGTGCTTCAAAACATTAAGAAATTAGAATTAACGTTCTTCTCAAGCAGAGATATGCACTTATACAGGCAAAGGAGAAAAATATGATGCATTGTGCAAAAATATGCATAAATATGCAAAAATATGATTTTGCACGAACTTCTGGGCCTTAGTTATAGGCCTAGAAAAATTAGTAGTATGGGGTAATTCGAATATATGTGGGTGGTAACTGTGCAGAGCTACAGCCACCCGCCACCTACAGCGCTAGTTATTATTATTATTATTATTATTATTATTATTATTATTATTATAAATATTAATCGACAGTAGTGGCTACGCT
Source organism: Meconema thalassinum (assembly GCA_946902985.2). Taxonomy (NCBI): domain Eukaryota; kingdom Metazoa; phylum Arthropoda; class Insecta; order Orthoptera; family Tettigoniidae; genus Meconema; species Meconema thalassinum. The sequence continues at coordinate 185,324,039 of OX336395.1, forward strand.
GGCTAAAGCGCAGCATTAAGTCATGGGGCCAAGCTCTCTGCTGACTCGGTAGACGCGTGGGTTCGAGCCCCACCGTCGGCCATCCTTGAAATGGTTTTCCGTGGTTTCCCATTTTCAACACCAGGCAAATGCTGGGACGGTACCTTCTTACAGGCCACGGCCGCTTCCTTCCACATCCTTGCCCAGTTTCATTCACCATCATTCTTTTCATCTCTCATTAACTCCTCTCATGAGGTTGGCGTCAGGAAGGGCATCCGGCCGTAAAAAACCATCGCCACAAAGACTTCCATCGCATCTCATCCCCGACCCCGTCGGAAAACGGGATTAATAAGGGGTAGACATACATACATTATTATAAATATTAAGAGTATGGTACAACACGTAACAATCACATAAACAATATACATACATACAATAGGTAACACATTACAACTGAAACAATCATGCAAGGGAATGGGTGTTCAAATATTAATGCCTAAATTTTCAAGCCATCTTATGGCTTCAGTAGAGGCTATTACAAAGTCCTGTGTTGATCCAGTGAATGCCCTACTAATACACTCAGTGACAATATGGTCCATAGTCTGTCTAACTGCACCACAATCACAGGCTGGGGAAGATCGCATACCCCACTTAAACTTCATTGATCCGCATCTCCCGTGGTGAGCGCGGACTCGGTTGAGTTACCCATTTCTTGCGGGGCAAATCAAAGCCAGCTGGCAGATTTTGAATGTTGAACAATGCCTGCCATTGCATTGGAGCTATGCTGTTCCCTCTTGTTGCCAATCAGCGTTTGGATCATAAACCTTCCTAACCAGTTCCTGTGCTGTTTGAATAGCTGGAGATCTTGACTTGAGATGCTATATCTGGTGCACGCATCTTCATGAATGGGGAGTTCAGGATTGGCCAATATCTTGTTGTATTCCCTGACCAAGTTGTTAAGTCTTCTAATTCTAGGTAGTTCTATGTGACTAAGCAAAGAGGGGTAGATTTTATTGTGCCACTAATAATACGCATTGTTTCATTCAGGACTGTGTCCACCATTTTAACATGAGAGCCGTTGACCCAAACTGAGGAACTGTACTCACCTGTTGAAAGTACCAGTGCAATCGCCGAAGTACGCAATGTAGTTGCACACGCTCCTCATTTGGAGCGCTACTTGTAGGTAAACAACTAATGACGACTCGTTTAGAAAACTCGTCTCGCGAAGAGAACAGCTCAGTTATTCGATTTCTATGGGCGAAACATGTAATCGCGACCAGGACTTCTCACCGAGGCGAGGGCATCATCCTCCTTTATGACAACGCGCGACCTCATACAACACAGAAGACCTGTTGAAGCGGTTTCGCTGGGACATAAGTGACCATCCTTCCTACAGCCCTGACCTCGCTCCAAGCGACATTCACCTGTTTCCTCACTTGAAGGAGCACCTCGGAGGATTACGATTCGCTTCAGACGAGGAGGTGAAACACTTCACGACAACGTGACTGAACACGCAAGGGCAGGATTGTGACCAGGAGGGAATATTCACACTCATCCTACGAAGCGACAAGAGCCTAAACCGATATGGAGACCACCTATGTCGATAAATAACCTAATGTATGTACTATCAGTTGGCTGTATTGGTTGTATGAGAATGATATAATGTACACGATTCACTGCAGGCTTTGTAACCTTAGTTTCTGATCATCCCTCGTGGTAATAATAGTAATACTAATACTACTACTACTACTGCTACTACTACTAACTACTACTAATAATAAAAATCACTAGCTTGCCGCGGTGGATGAGTGGTTAACGTGTCGGTCAACTAACCCCAAGCTTGCAGGTTCGCTCCTGGCCGTGGTAAGTATTTTTTGAAAAGCAGCAGAAAATCACGACACGCATGTCATACGATGTTGGCATGTCAAAGAACCCATTTGAATTCAGTAGGCCGTGTTCATAATGACAAAATTAATCTCGGGAGTTTCCGCCAATACTAAGTTCCTATTTTCTCTACTAGAAGGTGCTAGAGTGTTCAAGGAGCTTAGATATCTAACCTCCTTGACTTTCATAGTGCTTCATGGAACAACGAAATTCGACAGGCAAGCTACCCTATGGGTGACAAATAACAAAGCTTGGACCCGGCACCCGAGGCCATATGATATTATTATTATTATTATTATCACTACAAGAAGTTATAGGAATCACATCCTGCAAGATCATACTGTTATAGGGGACGAATGCAGGAAGTGCAATACCGGCTCAGACACCATAGAGCATATTACCAGCAGCTGCAGAATTCTAGTGCCAACATCTTACACTGAGAGGCATAACGATGTTGCCAAAGTCATTCATCAAGAACTTGCCCTAACCCGATCTCTCCTTCACGACAGGACGCTTAATTACAAATACTCTCCAGAAAGTGTGCTGGAAAACGAAGATTACATGATGTATTGGGATCGCACTATTCAAACTGACAAAACAACTCCTCATAATATACCAGACATAACTTTTAACCGATAAGAAGAACCATCACACGTACTTGATTGACATATCTGTTCCGAATGACCATAATATCCACCGTAAATACAGAGAGAAGATTGATAAATATACTCCTCTAGCTATGGAGGTGGCGACAATCTGGAGACAAAGAAATGTGAAGATCCTTCCTTTCCTCCTTTCTCCCACTGGCCTGACACCTAAATCCTTTACAGTAACTCTAGCCACTGTAAATCTTCTCATATACACCCACACTATTGCACAAAAGGTTGCAATTCTGAAGACCTGCAGCATCGTTAGAGGATTTTTGAACACACACTAGGATTTTATTGGACCCTCTTGTGAAAAGGAGACGTGGAAGATAACATTACAAAAAAAAAAAAACAAAAAAAAACAACAACAACAACCACAACTTTCAAACGTCTATGCTATATAATTTGAAAATGTATACTATAGGCTTATCAAAGTGTGACTTGACTCATTTTCTTGTGCGTAATGTACCGATATGAGTCATGTTACCAACTGTAAGTTGAGTAATAGTAAATCTAGGGATACCTAATCCAATCCTAGACGCACTTAATTGCAGTTTATTTATTTACCTATGGCTTTTAGTGCCAGGAGTGTCCGAGGACATGTTCGGCTCGCCTGAGTCTGTAGCTGCTTTCAGCGGACACCCTTAGGGTGAGCTACAAATTCCGTTCAAATTCAAGCAGTTCCAACTTTCGTTACCAGATATTATTGATACCTAGTGGTGAACGTTGGAACTTTGATAGAGCGTTCCGACGAAATATAGCCTAGCAATTTAGCTTCACAAAAGTTTGGTCTGTGGAAGGATCTTTTACATGCCATAAATCTATGACATGGGACCGCCGGCTTTCCTTCGCCTCCGAAGGAAGGTATACTGAAGGATCTTTAACGCTCTTAAAAAAATCCGACGACTTCGGCCGGGTTTGAACCCGCTATCTTGGGCACAGCAGTTCTGCATGCTACCAACTACGCCACCGAAGCCGCTTAATTGCAGTTAAACATACGACTACAGTGATCACAGTAACGCAGACAATCTCAACACACACGTAAGTACACGGTGCTGAGACCATGATGTCCATAACCTCTAATAAAAAAAAAACAAGCTCCCAAGATAAAATGTCGTCTTATACCGCACGGAAATTATGATAGGTTTTAAGAATATTTGACGTCTTGGCATTTACTGAATGGTTTCTCCCGGAATGTGAGGCTAGAAAGGTCTTTCGGAGGAAGCCCTTGCTTGTCTGAAGAAGCCGTACAGATTCCCCAGTCTTATTAGACGGGCTGGTGGTTGGTTAAACCTTCAGTCACTACCATCACTTCACACTGCATCACACCTCATCTCATCACTTACTGTAAGTTTTTAATTTTTAATTTTTGTTTTAGTGACCACATCGTGGTGTAGTAGCTAGCATTCTTCGCTGTCACCCCTGATATTTAATAGAGAAAAGATTCGCACAATGTGCAAAGAAAACATATTAGCTCTCAACATCGAGACAGAATTTAGTCAGTAACACTAGTCTTTTCCTGCAAAACATTGCGTGGTACCACTCACTGCTTCTTCCGCACAATTTGCATATTGTAATTCTTGTGGCCAGTGCTGGATTACCCATTAGGCCCGACTAGGCCCAGGCCTAGAGCCCCCAATTGTCTGGGGCCCCCGAAAAAATGAATGTTAAAGAGCAATTTCTAATTTAGTTCAATTTTATTCCGAAGATTTAGAATTTTTTTATCCAGAACTGAGACAGTTTCAGCATTATATTAAATTACTATGTCCTTTAAAAACTGAGTTAACTCATTCTGAACTTTACGAAATTCTTATTCGAGACAAGCTTGAGTCTGTGTTTCCGAACGTTGAAATTGCTTTTCGCATTTTCCTGACCCTCATGATAAGGAATTGTTTTTCGGAGCGCTCGTTTTCAACATTGAAACTGATCAAAAGTGCGCAAAGAAGTATCATGTCACAAGAACGATTAGTCATGCTAAGTTTAATGCATCTCGAGTCAGATGTTCTTCGGGAAATTGATTTTGATGACATTGTAGAAGATTTCATTGACGAAAAAACAGGAAAAAAAATTTGAATATATTTTACAGAAGTAAAAAATAGCATGATTTGTAAAATTGTTCATCAAATCATCTGAAATGTTTTCAAATAACGATGATGGTTTCAATTGAAATGTATGTATATATGATTTAATGAACAGTGTATTATTCATCTTGAGAAAAAAAACTCTTGTATGTACTTTATTAAATGTACAGGTGATAAAAAATAAAAAAAATATTTGAAAAAAATTAAAGGGGCCCCTAAAATCTGAGGGACTTGGGCCTCATTTCACTTTAATCCGGCACTGCTTGGGGTTCATGATAGTTGGCTCTGCTGCATACCCGGTGGTGAAACCCGTGAACAGCAAATCGCGTCATTATGTGTCTAAGTTCATATCCGTGCTTTTTCCATTCACTATTTAACATCGCGTCTGTAAAGTAGAACTCCAGCCATATACTGTATCTTCCCTTTTTCTTTGAAGGTCCATAAGCAAACACTGATATGCCTGTGTAGAGGGTAAATGCAGTTGTTCGATTACCACCTCAGTCATCTTACAATTAGAAGTGGTTTTCCGTGATTTCCCACTTCTACTCCAGGCAAATGCCGGGATTGATTGTTTATTTAAGGATTACATATATTTGAGAGCGTTAAAATCCCTCAGTATGCCTTCCTTCGGAGGGAAAGTAAAGCTGCCGCCAGCTGCCCCATGTCATAGATTTATGGCATGTTAAAGAACCTTACACTAATTATACCTGTGTGAAGCTAAATTATATATAGGTTAAACATTCGGCAAACGCTCTTAGGTTCCGACGTTCGTCGCCAGGAGCTGACTGCGGTGGCATCTGGTAATCAAGTTCTGAACTAGTAGTCGTTGACGGTGGCGTTTGGCGGCAAATGCAGGAACTACTTTAAAGTATTCAATGTCTGAAGTCCTCACTTGGATTGAAAACAGATAACACACACTAATACAGCTATCACAATTAACAGCGGTCATCATACAGATTCTACACACACCCAAAGTACACGGGGCTACATGACCGCGTTGTCGCAGCCCCTAAACTGAGGAACCAACCAACCAACCAACCAACCAACCAACCGAGGATTACATACATATGACTATTGTGTCTCATTGGCTGTACGAGGGTGGATCGAAAAGTCTTGGCCCCTATTTTTTTTAGCTAAACAAAAATACATACATGTTATTACAAATAACACTGTTTTTCCACATAGCCTCCACATTTGTTCTGACATTTGTCCCATCGCAGCACTAAATTTGAGATGCACCTGTGGTAGAATTCAGCCGGCTGACTGTGGAACCATCATCGGACTGCTGTCTTGGCTTCATCGTTGCACGTGAATCGCTGTCTTGCCGGGAACTTCTTCGGCGGATCAAAAACGTGAAAATCACTAGGTACAAGGTCTGGACTTTTGGTAGATGGTCCAGGCTCTCCTAGTGAAATAACCGGAGCTTGTTGGCGGTTCTGGTTGCCACATGTGGACTCGCATTGTCATGGCCCACACGAGTGGCGCAACTATATTAGTTAGGCCTTCATTATGATCCTTGGTTTTATCTACGCCACTTCTGACACGGTTTACGCCACATATTTCTGCCGATCCTTTAGATCTTACACGTTGAAGCGAGTCTAGTAGTCTAGTAACAGCCCATTGGAAGCGCTACTGGTCAACAGCAGAGCACACAGCTCGTGGCTTATCCATCACTGCAACCTGATCAAACTCATTGTGCGACTGACAGTTTACGAATCAACGCACATGCTCCAGAATTAGAAACTCGCTGACTGTATGGTCTCAAAATACCCATTCAGGGTCCACCGGCGCAGACGATAGTGTGAACTGCAGCTATCGCTAATGAAACCAGTTATTATTTCTTTTACAAGTAGAAAGCTATCGTAACGCCATGTCTGGTAGCTAACTTATCGCTGTTTAAACCGGGTAGAAAGCTATGGTAACGCCAAATTTAATAGCTAACTTATTGCTGTCAAACCAGGTTGAAAGCTATGGTAACGCCATCTTTGATACCTAACTTATCGCTGTTTAAACCCGGTAGAAAAGCTATTGTAACGCCATATTTGAAAGCTAACTTATCGCTGTTTAAACCAGGTAGAAAGCTATGGTAACGACATCTTTAATAGCTAACATCGCTGTTCAAAGCAGGTAGAAAGCTGTGGCAACGCCATCTTTAATAGCTAAATTATCGCTGTTGAAACCAGGTAGAAAGCTATGGTAACGCCATCTAACGTAGCTGACTTATCACTGTTCAAACCAATTGCTATTTTGTTGCAGGTAGAAAGCTATGGTAACGCCATCTTTGATACCTAACTTATCGCTGTTTAAACCCGGCAGAAAAGCTATTGTAACGCCATATTTGAAAGGTAACTTATCGCTGTTTAATCCAGGTAGCAAGCTATGGTAACGACATCTTTAATAGCTAACTAATCGCTGTTCAAACCAGGTAGAAAGTTATGGTAACGCCATCTTTGACAGCTAATTTATCGTGGTTCAAACCAGGTAGAAAGCTATGGTAACGCCATCTTTAATAGCTAACATCGCTGTTCAAACCAGGTAGAAAGCTATGGCAACGCCATCTTTAATAGCTAAATTATCGCTGTTGAAACCAGGTAGAAAGCTATGTTAACGCCATCTGAGGTAGCTGACTTATCACTGTTCAAACCAATTGCTATTTTGTTGCAGGTAGAAAGCTATGGTAATGCCATCTCTGATAGCTGAGTGATCACTGTTCAAACCAATTGTTATTTTGTTGCTGGTAGACAGCTATGGTAGGGCTGACTTATCGCTGTCCAAACCAGGTAGAAAGCTATGGTAACGCCATCTCAACTGACTCATCACTGTTCAAACCAACGGTTATTTTGTTGCTGGAAGACAGCTATGGTAGGGCCATCTATGATAGCTGACTTATCGCTGTTTAAACCAGGTAGAAAGCTATGGTAACGCCAACTTTAATAGCTAACTTATTGCTGTCAAACCAGGTAGAAAGCTATGGTAACGCCATCTTTGATACCTAACTTATCGCTGTTTAAACCCGGTAGAAAAGCTATTGTAACGCCATATTTGAAAGCTAACTTATCGCTGTTTAAACCAGGTAGAAAGCTATGGTAATGCCAACTTTAATAGCTAACTTATCGCTGTTTAAACCAGGTAGCAAACTATGGTAACGACATCTTTAATAGCAAACTAATCGCTGTTCAAACCAGGTAGAAAGCTATGGCAACGCCATCTTTGACAGCTAATTTATCGTTGTTCAAACCAGGTAGAACGCTAAGGTAACGCCATCTTTAGTAGCTAACATCGCTGTTCAAACCAGGTAGAAAGCTATGGCAACGCCTTATTTAATAGCTACATTATCGCTGTTCAAACCAGGTAGAAAGCTATGGTAACGCCATCTCTGATAGCTGACTTATCGCTGTTCAAACCAATTGCTATTTTGTTGCAGGTAGAAAGCTATGGTAGGGCCATCTCTGATAGTTGAATTATCGCTGTTCAAACCACGTAGAAAGCTATGGTAACGCCATCTCAACTGACTGATCACTGTTCAAACCAATGGTTATTTTGTTGCAGGTAGAAAGCTATGGTAGGACCATCTCTGATAGCTATCGCTATCACTCTCTTCTTCACTCCGTCTGGTAGCAATGGGCATGCTGTGTGTGTAGGACATGAAGCAACAGCCATAGCACTGCTGGCACTCCACGAAGGACCTAACTGTAGCCTCGTCTCACTACGTGGTATTCAGCAACAGGCCGCCATCTTGGCTGCAGCTAAGGCAGCTGACACTACTCTCAGCAAGGATGGAATGAACTTCCGTAAGTCGTCTTACTTTCCCAAAACATCTATGCATGAACGAAATAATTCAATTATTTTTAGCCTATTTTCATTTTATGAAAAAAAAAAAAGGCTTACGAGATCGCCTTTAGTCCGTTTGTGTATATATGTGTGTGTGTCCCTCTAATAACTTCTAAATGGCTGGAGCGATTTAAATGAAACTCGGTAAAATCATAGCACCATTTTGGCAGACCCCAAACGTACCCTTCAAATTTTATTACGTCTCACCAATCCAACATGGTAGCTGTGCGAAATATTTCACCAGCATCCAATATCTCCAAAACTATTACCAATATCACCCTGAAATTTTGTACGGTGATAAAGGGCACTAATTGAAGTTCACCTATGAGACTTTCAGAAACCTGGTAACTACAAAGCGAACATGTGACCTTCAAATTGACTTTTCTCGCGATTTAACCATCTAAACGCAATGAAACTTGCTACAACAAATATTTATACACATTGTAATGCACTGGCATCTAACTTAGTTCAATTGTTTTCATAACCTCAAGATGGCGGCTGTGCGAAATATTTCACCGGTATACTATATCTCCGAAACTATTGCTGATATCACCCTAAGATTTTGTACGGTGATAAAGGGCACTACTAAAAGTTTATCTATGTAACTTTCAAAAACATGTAAAGTACAGAGCGAACATGGCGGCCAAGCAAAGTTGGAACATTTTAATAGACTTTTCTCGCGATTTATCCATCTGAGCGTAGCGAAATATGGTACAGTAAATGTTCATACATATTGTAATACACTGGCATCTAATTTAGTTCAATTGTTTACATAACCTCAAGATGGCGGCTGTGCAAAATTTAAAAAATAATTTTCATTTCCTGTGTCGTAATTATGGATCGAAGTGAAAGTTTGAATAATGAACCCACGCAATAATTTTCATTTAATGGCAGATACTCTAAGGCCTATACATAATAACAATCCAACATGGCGACCATTCGAATATTTAGACGGTTCTCAGTACTGTATCTACGAATATTTTACAGCAATCAAACTGAAATATTTTATGTTCATAGAGGCTATGAACATAAGTTCACCTATAGGACTTTCAATAACCTGGTGAGCACAAATCCAACATGGCGGCGACGCGAAGTATAAATATTTAAATGGACGTTTCTTCCGATTTAACCATCCGAGTGCAGTGAAACTTGGTACGGTAAATGCTTATACAAATGTTAATCCACTGGCATCTAATTTATTTCAATTGTTTTCATAACCACAAGATGGCAGCTGTGGGAAATTTTAAACTTTCGTTTTTACTTCCTGTGCCCTAATCATGCGATTGAAGTTTGAATACTACACGTACACAATAATCTTCATGTAATAGTACATCACTAGGACCTACATATATAAAAATCCAACATGGCGACAAACCGAAATATTAGACGCTTCTCAATATCTACGAATCTATTACAGCAATCAAACTGAGATTTTGTATGTTGATAGAGGCAATTAACATAAATAGGATATATGAAAATAGGCTGTATAGTTCTTCACGGAACTACTTGTTTGTGTGTGGTGGTGGGGGAGAAAACTTTGTGGCTTTTAAATACAGTATGTATTAAATGGAGCGCTCTGTGCCAGATCCACTGTAGGCACAAAGTGGTGCAAACTATCAATTTATAATTTTCAGTCGGTCAACACGCTTTTGCTCAATTATATTAGGTGGGGTAACTAAATACGAAGTGGGAAACCACGGAAAACCACTTCGAGGATGGCTGAGGTGGGAATCGAACCCCCTCTACTCATTTGGACCACCGAGGCTGAGTGAACCCCGTTCCAGTCCTCATACCACTTTTCAAATTTCGTGGCAGAGCCGGGAATCGAACCCAGGACCTCCGGGGCGGCAGCTAACCACGCTGACCGCTACGCTACGGAGGCGACTTCGACAAATAAAATGATTTAAATAGTACATTATGCAACGAGCCTATAATGGCTATAATTAAGACACGAGTATGTTTATAAAACGAGCGTATGCGAGTTTTATAATTTTCATACGAGTGTCTTAATTACCATTATAGGCGATTTGCATACGACTGTTTATGTTCGACGATAATTATAACTTTATTATATGTTTTAACATAAATATTCATAAATATCTGTTGAGATTGTCACTAGAATTTTGTGATCGGGTGCTGCGCTGGGTAGGATATCTCTGATTTCCATGCTCTCTGACCGACCGACGCATGCGCTCTGTTTGCTTCAATGCCATATGTGCAGATTGAGCACCAGTATTCAGTAAAAATGTCACCGAAGTCGTTTGAAACAGAAATTGGATTTGGGGATATTAAGGTACAGTGCTATTTCTTGTCTCATATTCACCAGTTTATTTACGCGAACATTTATGGACGGTGCACTTTCGGTAATTTATATAGACATGTTGGATTTTGAGCGCATGCGCAAAGGTATCCTTATATAATTGGTCAAACAACTGTTTCTTGAGCTGTGATTGGTGGGAGAAACTGTTTCATAATGAAAAATAGTATTATAATGACAATCATTATGATACAGTTTTCAGACATATAATAGTCAGGGTCGAACATAAATAATTTTATATCTACGTGTTTATTTCTGTTCAAAATGGATTAAATTGTATGATTACATTACAGAACTGCACAAAATGTCTGGTCCACTCTTTCTGTGGAACTAATGGAAATGACGCGCTTGAAGTTCGGCACACTCACGCAGCCTAAGGGTCAGAGTAAGCAGGTCGACCAGCGTCATCCAGCTCTTGGCATTAAAGAGAACCTTTCTAATCTGCTTAGTATACCTTTCTTTCTCTGCTGGAGGCATCATTTTCCTGTGAAAAGAGACTGGCAAAGATCGTATTTTTTGAGATCGAATGATGAGTGAATACTGTTCTGTGTCGTGGAGATGATGGTAGACCTAAGGCACTGCGTGATCTGGGAGCTGAAGGAAGACCTAGTACATTGCGGAGTTTTTGACACGACCTAAAACTGCCGAAGCTTCTCGTCTTCGACGATGAAGAAAGCCGTATGACAGTGGCAGTTTTACTTTTGGTCGAAAGGTTCATGAATGTTTGAGGTCTGCTAGGGAAATGGTTCTTTGCCATAGAACGTGATTTAGAAGGAACTGGCAACTCTATTATGTAACGCGTTCTTCCATTGGCGGATACACTCTTGAGTGTACGTGTCTTCTGTGACCGAAAATAACGATTTCTCGAATGAATATTGGTGTCATTATTGTTGTTTGTGATGCCAAAAATACGCGGCGTATCAGTCTTCTGATAGTCACTTGTTTGGTTTTGAGTGCTAACATGCTCAGTGACCACTTCACTATTCTTGAATTCTTTCCACTTATGGAGTAATTTAAATTCATCCTGGTGACCAATCCAGTTGCGTGGATCTGGTTCTGTCAGCTCCAATAATTCCATCTCAGCTTTGTATCTTGAAGGGTTTTTCCAAAAGGTACAACGGACTACAGCATACTCTGCTGCCCGCCGGACCATTTCCAATACTTCCGGAATTTGAATTAAATACTGCATTTGGGGATGTTCTTTATTGCGCATAAGTTCGATCAACTGGACCGGCTTCATAAACCCGAATCTAATACAACTCATGAGGGTGATTGCTTCTTTACGACGTGCATCCCAATCGTAAGTGAGCCATTTTACAGCTGCCTGAAACACTTCCATTTCGTCTTTCACGGCGATGAAACTGGATTTCAACAGAGAACACACAACATCCAAAGGTAAATGAGGAAAGTCTTGAGCCTGTGCCAGTGGCAAGAATGCATTGGCGATTCGTGGCAACACCATATCTTTTACTTCTTTATTGCCCCGTTTCGTGGCGTCCAACAGAAGTAATAAGGCTGTCTCTTCATTGAATATCTCGTGAGAATCAATAAATGCCCAGCATTCATCTTCCAACTCAGGTATACCTAAATATTTGGCAGCTTCTAATAGGTTTAAAATATTCCTTCTAGTTAGAACGGATCCAGTTTCATATTCTTGCTGCAGAAGCCACTTATAGATGCATGAGAATGTACTTGGACTTACTTGATCGGTTGGTAAGTAGACAGTTGCGCCACAATGTGCTGTTGCAAATAATTTGCAGTATGTTTGTAACACCAACAAATGGCAACTAAACAATTTAGTAGCGATACGCACTTTGAGGTCACAGTTGATATGGTTACAAACGTTATTGACAACGGTCAGGTGAAGGTTGGTCTTTTCGACTTTATGTACTCCGTCCCAGTTTATCGGTTGTTCATAAAACCCAGCCCCAGCTAGCACTTCGATACATGTTTGTAGATCGGGCTCTCTATTGTCGTCAATGCAGAAAGTCTTATCGGTGATCGAGATTCCTGTCCCTGACGAGGTTTCAGATTCTTCGGGAATCGACTGAAGAAGACAGCTGGTCTCGGAGGTATTCATATCTGTTGAGAGACGAACTAGCGTATATGATTAAGATATCTACGAGAGCTAAAAAAAATGGTGATTGTTGTTTAAGGGGTGGAACAGTGAGGTTATCTGCCCCTCGTAAGGGGTCGTCCACATATTATGTAATCACTTTTTGCTCGATTTTTGACCCCCCATGAAATCATGCGTAATCATAGCATCGCCAGAGTATTGTTGTCGCTAGACGTGGAGCGGGGCTGTTGTGTATACATTACGTCAGCTCGCCACGTTATGGCTGCCGCGGGCGGGTGCGGCGCAAGAGGGGGAACGCATGTACAATCATACAATGAGTTAGTTATTGTTGTTTTAAGGGGTGGAACTACGAGATCATCTGCCCCTCTTAACACAGATTAGAATGGAATTTAAAATTTAGAGGTGGACACCTAAATATTTGAAAAAACCGAAAATTAATAAAAACAAAAAATTAAATAAAACTAATAATTATAATTTAAACAATAATTACGGAAAAACAAAACATTCTGCATTCAAAAACGAACAAGTCGTTGAGTCAATGTACACTGGAACATTTAGATTGCTGGCCCTAACCCACTCTCACTTATAAAGCAGATGACGAGATCAGCAGCCACCGCGTCATCGGCTAATATAAGTTTGAGTGTCTTCTGCAAACCAAGGTTTCTTCGTAAATCTGCAAGATCCACACACTCGGTTAAAATGTGGGCCACGGTGAAAACTGATCCAAAGGTACAAAGTGGAGGGGGGTCTTTAGGTACGAATGAGACCACACCGCACAGTGCTCGACCCAACACGAACCATGCACACACATGACATGACATGCGATGAGGTTTCGCTGGAGACGACTGCACGTCCATCGTAGGCATGTGACTGGGTGGAGCGCATTAGTACCGATTTCCGCCACCAGTAACAAGTAGCTGGCAGGGTAGTACCTAATATTTCTGATGTTGGCACGATTTATCTTTATAAATATATAAAACAAGAAACACAATGTCGGAGACTCAGCAGAGTCGAGTTCACCAACGCAGCCGCCAGTAAATGCCTCGTTAATTTTAAGTGCGCGCAGTTCGCTACTCCTGTGGGGGACCGGACATGGACACCAAGAGCCCGCTGATGAGACAGCTTCGTGTTCCTAAGCGAAATCCCACACAAGACACGGCATAAACATAAATAAATTCTGAGTTTTGAATTGATTTTTGTTATTTGTTAAGTTATTAGGTAATCATTTCGTTCACCCCTCCCCGCACGTCATCAACGTAATGATAAGCTTCGAACCCTACCCCTCTTCTTTGTGATTACGTAATAAGTGGACGGCCGTTAACTCAGTCAAGGGACCTTATACACTATTCAGGAATAGTTTTCCCCTAGGTATATCCGATAGAGCACATCTTCCTCTGTTTCTGCATTAATTTTCATGTAAATAGTTCCAATAGTTTTTGAGACACGAGGCCCATCCTGAAATACAAGTTTTCCTATTAAAAAAAAACAATATTAAATTATCATGCTAGTTAATGTAAGATATTTTCGGTATTGATTTATATACAGGGTCATCGAAAAAGGTTGCTGCAATTTCAAAAATTCATAGCTCGAGAACTATAAGGTTTGTTCAAAAAGTAACGAGCTGGAACGCGCAAACCGGTGACGACATCAGTTAATCGTGGCGTGTGTAACGAGGTGTGGTTCCGACCAGAGCGTGGAAGGTCACAACTCGTCGCTAGAGGGCACGCGTGCACGTCACGTGACGATACAAAGCGAGCAGCAGCATGCATCAATCTTCCAACGCTGCCAGTCGCATTGCAAACAGTGACAAGGAGGCGTCAAACGAAGAGCAAAGAGGTGTTGTTCGGTTTCTGACAGCGGAAGGAGTAGGGGAACGGACATTCATCGCCGAATGTCACAAGTGTACGGCGACCACTGCATGTCCCTTGCAAGGGTCAAGGCGTGGCACAAGCGCTTCAGGGAAGGTCGGGTGTCGTTAGCCGATGATGCCCGGTCTGGGGCACCCCCTGCATTACCGATGACAACGTCCAGCTGGTTGATGCACTCATTGCCGCCGAGTGACAGTGAACGCCATAGGCGCCGTGGTCGGATTGAGAGTCGGAAGTGTGCACACCATCATGAAGGAACGACTGCACTTGCGCAAAGTGTGTGCCCAATGGGTGCCCCACAGTCTTCAACCACATTAGGAAGAATGTCGAATGGTCCACTGTCTTGGTCATCTGCAGCGCTATGTGAGGGAAGGGAATGGGTTCCTGGCACGAGTGGTGGCTGGAGATGAGTCATCGTGTCATCACTTCGAACCAGAATCCAAACAACAAAGCCTCCAGTGGAAGCATCCAGGGTCACCACCACCCAAAAAAGGCAAGGCCATCCACACGAGTGCAGGAAAGGTAATGCTGACTTTCTTCTTTGACCAAGATGGCCCCCTTCTGATACACTTCATGCCGCACGGGACAACAGTGAATGCCCAGCGTTACTCGCAAACCTTAACCACCCTTCGCCAAGCGATCAAAACAAAACGACCAGGCAATTTCACCCGTGGGGTCATTCTGCTCCATAACAATGCACGACCTCATCAGCCAACACAGTCGCGGCACTCATGCAGAAATTCAAATGGGAGGTTCTCGGCCACCCTCCATACAGTCCAGACCTCTCTCCCTGTGATTGCACCATGTTTGGTCCCCTGAAAAGGGCTCTGCGGGGCCAACAATTCACCTCGGACGTCGACGTCCAGCTGTACGTGCGGAACTGGTTCACATCGCAGTCCAGGGAATTTTATGAGACAGCCATTCACCACCTCGTGTCACAGTGGGACAAGTGCCTCAACAGCCAGCGCCAATACTACTAACATACAGGTACTGGTTTCTGTAATTTTGCCTCCGGCTCTTTACTTTTTGAACGCACCTTTTATTTGAAATATCAAAACAATTATTATTTTTTGTTAAATTCACCAACTCATATTTTTTTTCGTATCTTATGCTTCTATGTGCGCTCCCTTAGTTCGTCACTCGTTCAAGGGCATCTGGGGGACTTCTTCACGTCAACGCTGCCAGTTTCCTGAAACTGTTCATACTGCCGTCTAATGGTATTAGCATGAGGGCGGGCGATCCCTACCATAAACACGTCGGAAAGTGCACTGAACTGTTATAACAGATTTAAACTCCCTTAACCACAACACACACTGTACTTTCTGCTGAACTGTCGCCATTGCAATTACACTCACTACTGAAACAATAGCGTGGCAGCTTCCTGTCGCGTACTCATTCTTCGCATCGGCTGAAGATCACAGGCGGAGTACAGTCACATCTAAAACTAAAATTATTAATTTATCTCACTTACAACGGGAGATATGATTTTTCGAAATTGCTGCAACCTTTCTCGATGGCTCTTCAAAAATAAAGTGTCTATCAATAGAATTCATGAAACATCTATTCAATTGTACAACTTTCAACCCTTCAATGGAGTCTTTTTCACCTTAAATCTAATTTATAATCTATTCTAAAACTTAGAGTAAAAATAAATAAATAAATAAATAAATAAATAAATAAATAAATAAATAAATAAATAAATAAATAAATAAATAAATAAATAAATAAATAAATAAATAAATAAATAAATACATAAATAAATAAATAAATAAATAAATCCCTCCCTATATTATTCTGCTAAGGTCCCATTCCAGTTTTGCACCGAAAATAAGGTCCCATTAACACCAACCTACACATATGGGGTACCTACAGGTTCAGCATAGCGCAATGCGTAAGCGAAACACACTCACTTACTCTTTAAATGCCTCACAATTAAATAAATACCTTAAAACATGTATATTTACAATGAAATAATGAAAGAATGCAACACGGTAACCATGGTGACAGAATCTCACAGGTCCATTTATTTCTGTAAGACGCAATGCAATTCCAATTATTACATTACTGTGAAAGTTTCCAGACGGTTATAAGGTTATCACTGAACCAAATTAAGCTGTAAAATTCATCAATACATACAGTATAATGCACTTAAGGGGGTCAAGGGGCACTCTAGAATTTTTTCACGCAATTTTCACGTGTTAGTGTGGTACGAATGGTCTTTTTCACCCGACTATAAAAGGTCTCCGAAAACCACATTTAAAGGCCCTTAAATTAACAGTGTCTGTGATATTCCCAGAAAACTAACTTCGCTCTGATATATCTATGAAGCAATGACAAACCTCTAACCACTGCACCGGTAGCTGAATTGATAAAGTCTGATTATTCATACCAAGGATAAATCAGTCAGAGCATTCAGGATTGAGATTTTGCTAAGTGTACTCTTTACAACTAGAATATTCGCGGGCGAAGCCGCGATGGGTAATGCTAGTAAAGAAATAAATAAATACATATATTAATGAACTGGAAATATCTGATTTGCATGACATACAGGCTGTGAGGCGTGCTTTGAAGGAAGTCCATGGTTTTCAGAAGAAACCTCGGAAGAAAGGTACCCCCTGACTACTGAAAGAAAGGAGTTACTCCGGCAGAAAATGCGTCAATTCAGGGCGAAGATCAAGACCTACCAGTTGAATAAACGTGGTCCTAACTAGACAAATTCGAGAGAAGAAGAAGAAGATAAATAAACAGTTCTGAATGCGTTATTTTAAACAAAAAAGAAGAAACAGAGGAATTAGAAAAGAAAGAACGAAGAATATTAAGGAAAATATTGGGGCCAGTCAAGAGAGCAGATGGCTTATGGAGGAGCGGAGGAATAGTGACTTGTACATCCAGGCGGAGAAACTTACGGACACGATGCGTAAGAGAAGGATTGCATTTTATGGCCACCTCACACGAATGAGCAACAATAGGTTACCCAAAAGGATATTCACGTACATTAGCAAATTAAAGTCCGCCACAAAATGAGTTGGGGAAACATGAACAGATCTCAAAGTAGTTGGCATCACTCAAGAAGATATTCTCAACAAATTATTGTTTCGAAAGAAAGTTGTTAAATTTAAAGGGTTTCAGGAAAAAACCTAGCTCAAAAACCAAGGTCATCTTGTCTGAAGAAAGAAGGAGGAGACTCAGCGAACGCATGAAGAAATTCTGGGAGGAGAAGAAGAGATTGGCAAGTCGGCCGATTGTTCAACGCGGTCCACAGTAGGCCAAAATCGGCAGAAGAAGAAATAAATAAGACAATAGACTAACTAAACGAATTTTCAAATATCTTTGGGAAAAGAAATAAACCACCCCCTGAATTTAAGAAGTCAAGAAAGATCTGGAAAGGAACAACATAAGAGAAGAAGAAGAAGAAGAGGAAGAAGAAGGCTGACTGGAGGACAGGAATTATTTCTTTAGGTGCAAGCTGCAGGTCTTGTGCTGATCCATGACAATATTTGACCACATACTGCACGGCTCGGCGCACAGGAACTGTTCTGCAGGAATTCGGCTGGAAGCTGTTTGATCAAAATACCGCCATATAGTCCTGATCATGCTCCCAGCGATTTCCATCTTTTCTTGCATCTTAAAAAAATTCCTGTCCTCCAGTTAGCATTTTCAAACTGATGAATAGCTGAAGCTGAATGTCATACGCTGGTTCCATTCCCACGACACAGGCATACATAAGTTGATCCCACGATATGGCAGAAGTCTCAATTCTGGTGGTGATTATGCCAATAAATAGCTCAAACATTGCTGTAAAGTTGAACCTCCTTTACTCGAATTTTCGATAATTAGTAGTAATTATTACTTCCCGAATAAACCTCCTATGATTTACATGCATTTTGTTTCTCTTTAAGTCGAATTTCTATAACTGATTTCTTCGATATCTCGAGGCTTAAATTATATCCCTGTCACTTAAACTTGTTCCTTAACTCGGACATTTACGTTTTTAAAACTCTCATTCAGTGGTGTAACTAGGAAATGCTTCTGGAGGGCGATGAGCGGAGTCATCTGAACTAATTACTTTTTTGATTTGGTGTTTGCTGCTTCCTATTTCTCCTTTTTGCTTTCTGCTTTTGTGTTTTTTTCTTTTGCTAGTGTTTTTGAATTTTGCTTTTTTGTTTTTATTTTCTTCTTTAGCTATATTTTTCAAATTTTGCTTTTTTGTTTCCTGTTTTCAATGTTGTGTTTGTTTTTTGCTTTTGTTTAATTTTAGAATTTTCCTTTTTTGCTTTTGGTTTTGTGTTTGTTTTCTTCTTTTGCTTTTGTTTTTGAATTTTGCTTTGCCTTTGTCTTTTTCTTTTTGTGTTTTCTGCATTTGCTTTTTGCTTTGTGTTTTCGGTTTTGTTGTCTGCTTTTGTTTTATATCACTCCGAAAATTGGCTTTTTTAAAATACAAATTTCATCATTTTTTTAAAAATATTTGGCTCTGGGGGGGGGGGGAGGATTGATCCCCCTAATCACCCTGTAGTTACGCCACTGATCTCATTCGAAGGTTCTAATTCGAATTTTCTGCCGATAACAGTATTAAGTAGATCGTATGCAACTTACATACGATTGGCAACTTACTCAGATAATGCAATAAAGCTGTCATCATTACGAACATCCATTGCCATGAGGTAAGTTTAGACAACTACTGTATATGTTGTAAACCTACATACAGTATTTTGCGACCAATATATCATAAATTTTAACATTTATCCTATGTGTCCCCATAAGTCGAATTCTCGATAAGTCGAATTCTCGATTAGACGACTGTTTGAACGAAACCATTGGTCGCTATTAGGTTAAACGACTGTCTGGACGAAACCATTAGTCGCTACTAGATTAGACGACTGTCTGAACGAAAACATTGGTCGCTATTAGGTTAGACGACTGTCTGGACGAAACCATTGGTCGCTATTAGGTTAGACGACTGCCTGGACGAAACCATTGGTCGCTACTAGATTAACGACAGTCTGAACGAAACCATTAGTTGCTATTAGGTTAGACGACTGTCTGAACGAAACCATTAGTTGCTATTAGGTTAGACGACTGTCTAAACGAAACCATTGGTCGCTAATAGGTGAGACGTCTGTCTGAACGAAACCATTGGTCGCTAATAGGTTAGACGACTGTCTGAAAGAAACCATTAGTCGCTACTAGGTTAGACGACTGTCTGAACGAAATCATTGGTCGCTATTATGTTACACGACAGTCTGAACGAAACCATTAGTTGCTATTAGGTTAGACGACTGTCTAAACGAAACCATTGGTCGCTACTAGATTAGACGACAGTCTGAACGAAACCATTAGTTGCTATTAGGTTAGACGACTGTCTAAACGAAACCATTGGTCGCTACTAGATTAGACGACTGTCTGAACGAAACCATTGGTCGCTACTAGATTAGACGACAGTCTGAACGAAACCATTAGTTGCTATTAGGTTAGACGACAGTCTAAACGAAACCATTGGTCGCTAATAGGTGAGACGCCTGTCTGAACGAAACCATTGGTCGCTACTAGGTTAGACGACTGTCTGGATGAAACCATTAGTTGCTAGTGGGTTAGACGACTGTCTGAACGAAATCATTGGTTGCTAGTAGATTAGATGACTGTCTGAATGAAATCATTGATTGCTAGTAGATTAGACAGTCTGAACGAAACCATTGGTCGCTACTAGATTAGACGACAGACTGAACGAAACCATTGGTCGCTATTAAGTTAGACGACAGTCTGAACGAAACCATTGGTCGCTTCTAGATTAGACGATAGTCTGAACGAAACCATTGGTCACTATTAGGTTAGACTACTGTCTGGACGAAACCATTAGTCGCTACTAGATTAGACGACTGTCTGAACGAAATCATTGGTCGCTATTAGGTTAGACGACTGTCTGAAAGAAACTATTGGTCGCTACTAGGTTAGACGACTGTCTGAACGAAACCATTAGTTGCTATTAGGTTAGACGACTGTCTGTACGAAACTATTGGTCGCTACTAGATTAGACGACTGTCTGAACGAAACCATTAGTCGCTACTAGATTAGACGACTGTCTGAACGAAATCATTGGTCGCTACTAGGTTAGACGACTGTCTGGACGAAACCATTGGTCGCTACTAGATTAGACGACAGTCTGAACGAAACCATTAGTTGCTATTAGGTTAGACGACTGTCTGGACGAAACCATTGGTCGCTACCAGATTAGACGACAGTCTGAACGAAACCATTAGTCGCTACTAGATTAGACGACCGTCTGATCGAAACCATTGGTCGCTAATAGATTAGACGACTGTCTGATCGAAACCATTGGTCGCTACTAGATTAGACGACAGTCTGAACGAAACCATTGGTCGCTACTAGATTAGACGACCGTCTGATCGAAACCATTGGTCGCTAATAGATTAGACGACTGTCTGATCGAAACCATTGGTCGCTATTAAATTAGACGACTGTCTGATCGAAACCATTCGTCGCTAATAGGTTAGACGACTGTCTGGACAAAACCATTGGTCCCTACTAGATTAGACGACAGTCTGAACGAAACCATTAGTTGCTATTAGGTTAGACGACTGTCTGGCCGAAACCATTGGTCGCTACTAGATTAGACGACAGTCTGAACGAAACCATTAGTTGCTACTAGATTAGACGACTGTCTGAACGAAACCATTGGTCGCTACTAGATTAGACGACAGTCTGAACGAAACCATTAGTTGCTATTAGGTTAGACGACTGTCTGGACGAAACCATTGGTCGCTACTAGATTAGACGACTGTCTGGACGAAACCATTGGTCGCTACTAGATTAGATGATTGTCTGATCGACACCATTGGTCGCTATTAGATTAGACGACTGTCTGATCGAAACCATTGGTTGCTAATAGGTTAGACGACTGTCTGATCGAAACCATTGGTCGCTACTAGATTGGACGACTGTCTGAACGAAACCATTGGCTTCTAATAGGTTAGACGGCTGTCTGAACGAAATCATTGGTTGCTAGTAGACTAGACGACTGTCTGAACGAAATGATTGGTTGCTTGTAGGTTAGACGACTTTCTGAACGAAATCAATGGTTGCTAGTAGGTTAGACGACTTTCTGGACGAAACCATTGGTCGCTACTAGATTAGACGACTGCCTGAACGAAACAATTGGTTAATAGATTGGATGACTGTGTGATCGAAACCCCATTGGTTGCTGGTAGGTTAGACGACTGTCTGAACGAAACCATTGTCTATAACCCTACCACCTTCCCCTTTTCAGAACACGATTTATTTATATTTAAATTTCAGTTGTGTCGGCCATTGTGGGCGTTATTTATAGGATAAATAAAATGGTGGCAACCCCACACATACGATACCGTGTGGTGTTTGGTTTATGCTGCGATCGCTCCATTCGTTCGCTTAGTTGTGTTTTTATGTTAAAAAGGCTTTACATACAAAAACAAACCTACCTGCGGCTGTCGCCATAGACCCCCTTGCTTGTAGTAAAAGCAGTAATTTTCGGGCAGACAGAAGCCAATAGTAGCCTATCTCGCTCCACTTCGTAAGCCAATAGTTTCTCGTGTAGCTCGTTACGCATGATCTGTGTCGTGTATTTTGTGTTTCATACATTGGCAACAGTGAAATGACGTCTCGGTAACAGATGAACACACCTAATGCGCCTCTTTCAGTAGCAGTTGAGAAACGACAAGTCATGGCAATTGCCGTCGTTAAACGAACAATTAATAACGACTAAAGTCACAAATGTACCTAATTTAGCACATATTTCCTGTTCAGTAGTGATAATGGACAGTAATTTAAATTGGCAATGACTCCCGGAATATCAAATAAGGGGTAAACCTTCACAAGAGGGTTTCCCAATGGTTTTGCCTAGACCAATATTTTCGTCCAGACCAATGGTGGATTGTTAGCGCGGCCCTCAGGGCCGCGTTAGCTAATAGATAACACCCCTGGTTTTTGTCAAGCACAGTGGGGGAAGTCACGCATCAATAATCTTTATCCAGGCCAATAGTTTTGCCTTTTATTTCATGTCGTATGGTGAAAGGAAACCCTCTCGTAAAGAATTAATAAATAAAGTATGAAGATCATGAAAATGACATACGGTAATAGCTAAGTGCAATTGTAGGATCCTGGTTTATCACTCCCGAAGAATTACCAGGGGAGCTTGACATTCCTGAATGCAATAACCATTACAAAGAAGAAACAACTTTTCGAGTGGTACATGCAGAATTAAAAATGTGCCCCGTCAACTACACGAGGAACGAAAAAAAAAAAAACGTTCTCGAAAATGATGGAGTAGGCTATCTAGGGTAGTTGGTAACATGATCAAATGGAAGTTAGTGAATAAAATGTCTGACTCATGCAATTTAAGGGTACTGTACCTGATGTTAATTTTACCCGTGTGACCTGTAAATTTCTATATTATGGATGTGGTTGCTGAGATAGGCAACGCTATGTTGCCATTTTTCAAACTTTCGTCTGGAAGAAATGGTATGTGCGGTTGAAACTTGAAATTTCCTCCTCGGGTTGATAATATCGAGTTGTTAGCCAGAGAAAGTGTTGGATCCATGGTTACGACTTAGGAGAGGTCTAATTGGTAGAGCAACGAGATAGCAAGTATGATATTGATTGTTGATTAAAAATTGAAACTGTCTTTATCGAGGTTTGACCGTTTTATTATTAGTTATTGATGTTTTAAGGGGCGGAACAGCGAGACCGTTTTAGAGAAAGTGGTTAAATGGGCTCTCGTGCATTATTATGTGCCGCGTTTAAATTTTGTTGGTATCACTCTGAAACTTGATTGTACTTTTTGTGCAATGTTATTGAGGATAACTGCTTTTAAGAAACACCGCATTCACACGTAAATAAGGAAATTATGAATATTTTTACTTTGCAGTAATAAACTCACGAAAAAAACACCAACACGTCACCATGTTGGATAAGGCTTGTATCAAACAATGCTGCCAACTTCACTTAAGGCTAATAAATGTCCCGACACTTTGATAAGAAAATATTTCAGCAGATGGCAGCACAAGGGAAGCTGAATTTATTTATTTACTTTTTCTTTAACGAAGGGGAGCTCCGATGTGCGATCTGAAAACTGCTATGTACTCTGTCCAGTAGCAGAATTGATGTTAATTCATTGCTTTCTTTCTAATTTCGAAAACGGAAAAGTTGCTGTTTGTTTTTCAAATATCTGATCAAAATTCGAAAATAAACGGGTAATACGAAAGTTGAGTTTTACTCACTGATTCCAAAGCCGTATCGAAAACCTAAATCGGTTGAATAGAAACGTCGGGATCACTTTGGGAAGTTTGTGAATAAAAGTGTTACTGTATATGCAACGAAAGGCGCGGCAGTAGAACAAGGTCATGACGAGCGGGTTGGGGGAGGGTAGGGGAGCGGAGCTCGAGTGATTTGAAACTTTACCTGATGGTATGGAATTCTCGAGCATCTAGTCCAATGTTGCGATTGACTGTGCTGGTTAGTTCTGAATTATTGTCAAGGTCTGGATATGACTGAGTGATCCTTTGATATTTTACCAGTTCCTAGTTACGACTTAGTTACGATTTAGTTCATCGATCTCTTCAATTACTTTTTGTTTAATTTATTTTACCTGCAACAGTATTATTTTTTAATGCCCGTTGGGTGTTCTATTTTCGGCACTTTATTTTTCGCACAGTACTTCTGGTAGAATAGATACATGTTCATATAGGTAGGCTACAACTGGTGGAGAGCATTACGGTCATCACGTGGAGTTATTTTTTCGTTTTTGTTGAAAAAATGGAGCCCCACCACCACAACCGATTCAAGGGCGTTCCACTAAATCCCAGGGGATATTGCGATTATGTACCAAGAAAAGGAAGCCAGGCCTTAAAAAAAAAAAAAAAAAAACCAACATACACCTCTACACTCCCGTAAGTTTATTTTCCTAGTTTATATTTGAAATTATATATTTCTTTACGCTTGCATTAGAGAATCTGTAATGCACTGAGCAGTTATGATTTCACTTACATTTTACTGAACAGCGCAGCGGTTGCTTGGTAGGCCTAGGCCCTTCATGGGGTGTCGCGCTACGGGTGTAGTTTGTTTTCTACTTGTAATACATAAGTGTATGAGTACAAGATCAGTAACTATTCAGTATCAACATTTTTCAGAGAAGCAAGTTTGACTTCAAATAAAAACAATACGTTGTATAGAAAAATAAAGGCGTAGCGATTCTGAAAATGAAAAATTGGTTTCCGGAAATACTGGATTGGATTGGGATTCATAAAGACTGCAAACAGTACTTTTGCACTACCAGCGGGCAAGGTGAAGACAAACAGTTAACTGCAACCAAACTAATGCTTGTGACAAGGTGCGTTCTTGCTTGCAGCCCCTAATTGCAAAAAGTTCCCAGCTAGTATCAAACACTACCAGCAATGCTGCCGAAAATTATATGTCCCTTGTTGCAAAATTCACGGGAGGTAAGCAGATCAATCGAGGGAAACGAGGTTCCTTCACTCATAGAACGAAAGCTGCCGGGCTGGACTTTCAGTTTGGGGCATCCTGGCACTATAAAACAATGAAATCAGTTTAGAAAAAAAAACTGCCACAATAGTGAAGGACACTGCACTCAGCAGAAAGAGAAGAAGAGCAGCTTGCCGAAAAAGTTTATTTGCGTCGTGAGAAGGGAAAAGAATGTCACGACAACAGTCTAATGAAATGGAACGTACTGTCTCACGTGATTATGGAAACCGATCAATGCAGTTGAATTTCGATGACGTACTGTTGATTGAGTTTAGCGATGATAAGATCAAGCAACTAACGCTTAGTGAAGGCCATATACAAAAACTGGAAAAGGAAACAAGGAGCCAAAGGGAAAATGAAAAGTGGCACACTGCTAGACTTACGGCATCCAATTTTGCATATGTATGCAAGAGGAAACCTACTTCGAAATGGGCTCCTGTAGCAAAATACATTCTGTACGGTGAATTTCACTCAAAAGCAATGCAGTATGACTGTGATAATGAGCGAATTGCTAAACGAAATTTAGAGGAGAAATCGGTAGAAAAGTCGAAGAATGTGGTCTTTTCGTACACAAAACTTATGGGTACTTACGTGCCTCCCAGACGGATTAATAGGAGACAACGCTATAGTCGAAGTCAAGTGCCCTTATTCGGCACGGAATATGACCACACTGGAAGCCTGAAAAAAAGCCAAAGGAATTTTGTTTGGCAAAAAGTAAGCGAAAAAGGAAGCCTAGAGAATGTCAAGAACAGTGCCATTCAGAAGAGAACAGATTGATAACTCTCTAACACTCACATGCTTTTATTTCCAGATCCAGGGCCAGTTGGAAGTATACCAGCGGGAAATGTGTTATTTTATGGTATGGACGCCTAAGGACATTCACATAGAAACAATAAAGAAGGTCGAAAAGTTCTGAAGACAAAAAATGCTTATGCAACTCACATTCTGCTACGAGAAAATCTTGTTGCCTGAGATCATTGATCCCAGGATGACCTGATCAATGGATATGAGAGAACCTGAGGCGAAGTAAAATACTGAGTGTGTGTAAATCGTGAAACGTTATCTTTGATATGGAAAACAATGAAGCATTGATTTCAAGAACAAGAAATAATTAGGTACCGGTACATATTTTTAAATTTATAGTATGCAGTACTAGTGCCTGTGCTAACAATAGGCAGATGAGAATATCTTAGGAACTATAATTCTATGTACATAATAATTTTGCTCTTGGTATGCATTTTCATAATTTTGTGATTATTGTAATAAAATGTTCTATATAAATGAACTTTTATTATTACTTCCACGAAAATTGAAGTAAGTTATAGTGATTGCCCTCACGGAGTCGTTTCAGTTCTCATGAAAAAGAAACGTGAATTAGAGTCAAAAGAACCAAAGACCCATACGAATCACCAAAATGTATGTGTGTATGTATGTATGTAGGCCTATGTGCGTGCACATTTGGCCTCATATAAACAGCTAGCTCCATGGATTTGAGTTTTTCACGGTTTGTGGTCTTGTTTGTTATGTCTAAAAAACGATACATAGAGTTGGACTTCCGCATCGGATGGTTTTTAGAATAGATATACTCCCAATAAACCTGAACACGAACTTACCTTGTCCATATTTTTTCTAAAATATCAAGAACGTGCTAACTACAAACCAGTCATATCTTTCTATACAGTATTCAATTTTGCATCGAGTGAAACCTGTTGCTGCTCCGTGCGGTAAGAATTATGCCCTACAAAGTATTACTAATGT
This sequence comes from Meconema thalassinum, assembly GCA_946902985.2. Taxonomy (NCBI): domain Eukaryota; kingdom Metazoa; phylum Arthropoda; class Insecta; order Orthoptera; family Tettigoniidae; genus Meconema; species Meconema thalassinum. Next base: position 185,351,011 of record OX336395.1, read on the forward strand.
CAGAACAATATGTTTTTTGTTCGGGAGTTTATCCTCAAATAACTCTAAAACAGTTACCTAAAAGGGAATCCAGTGCTGTCAGCATCTACCCTGAGTGTGTTTTCACCGTTTTTTCCACACTCCCTCCAGGTAAATGCCGAGATACTACCGTACGTGAAGTCTCAGGGCATCTGCTCCATTCCTGAATCTAATACAGTTACACACATAATCAACTACACGGGACTGACGATAATAATAATAATAATAATAATAATAATAATAATAATAATAATAACTTTATTGGTTTTACGTCCCTTTTAACTACTGCGGCTTTTAGAGACGCCGAGGTGCCGGAATTTCGCCCCGAAGGGGATTTTTAACGTGCCAGTAAATCTAAAGACACGGCTCCCTCGTATTCGCGCACCCTCAAATGCAAACTGGCTGCACCAGGATTCGATCCTGCAACCTTGGGAACAGCAAGCGAGAACGTTACCGCTGAGCCACGCAACCAGCCAAAGGTACTGATGACCAAGATGACCCAAGCCCATCCAATGTATTATTATCAACAAGAACGAAGAAAGTTATCTGTACAAACAAATTGTGTCGACGTAACATAAGCGTGACACGACTACAGTATAATTTTATTGCTCAGATATTGTTCCCCGCCTAGGCACTTGTACATGAAACTCACCGAACTGTAATATTTGTGACAAGAGGAAGACTACTCCTTCCTGTCGTCAAATCGTCCCTTTCTCCCTCCGCCCTGTCAGATTGTTCATCATTCTCCCTGCGCAATAGACCTTGTGAAGCCGCGCCGCTATCCCTAACACCCTTTTCAAAACTATTCCCAAACTAACGCTCTCGATTCAGTTCACCTGATTTTAATTCTTAAAAATGCATTGGAATCAGGAAAAAATCTACGCTTTCGTATTACCCGGTTTTCTTCATATTTTAAACAGAAATATAGGAAAATGCATCGAATTAATATCAGTTCAATAGCAGTCTAGTAAACATAGTAGTTTTCAGATCGCAAATACGAGCTTTCGTTCAGGAGAAAACTGAAAGAAGAAATTGTCTCACTTTGGTGCTGCTATGAGGTGTCAGAATTACAAACTAAAAAACGGGACATTTAGCTTTAACCACACTCCCCTGTAGCCAGGATAGACGACTGTCTGAACTAAACCACTGGCTGTCTGATCAAAAATTACTGATGTAATGACTTTTACTGATGTACTAAATTGGGTGAGACAAAGACATTGGTCGCTACTTGGTTTGTCTCCTGTCAGGATGAAACTATTGATCGCTACATGATTAGACGACTGTCTGGAGGATGCTATTATTCGCTACTTGGTTAGACGACTGTCTGGACAAAGCCTTTGTTCGCTACTTGGTTAGACGACTGCCTGGACGAAGCTATTGTTCGCTACTTGGTTAAACGACTGTCTATGTTATGGTTCGCTACTTGGTTAGACGACTGTCTGGACGAAACTATTGTTCGATACTTTGTTAGGTGACTGTCTAGACGAAGCCTTTGTTCGCTACTTGGTTAGACGAATGTCTGGACGAAGCTATTGTTCGCTACTTGGTTAGACGACTGTCTAGATGATGTTATGGTTCGCTACTTGGTTAGACGACTGTCTGGATGAAACTATTGCTCGCCACTTGGTTAGACGACTGTCTGGACGAATCTATTGTTCGCTACTTGGTTCGACGTCTGTCTAGATGATGTTATGGTTCGCTACATTGTTAGACGACTGTCTGGACGAAACTATTGCTTGCCACTTGGTAAGACTACTGTCTGGACAAAGCTATTGTTCGCTTCTTGGTTAGATGGCTGTCTGGACGAAGCTATTCTTCGCTTCTAGGTTAGACGACTGTCTGGATGAAACCATTGTTCACTACTTGGTTAGACGACTGTCTGGACGAAGCTATTGTTCGCTATTTCGTTCGACGACTGTCTAGACGATGTTATGGTTCACTACTTTGTTAGACGACTGTCTGGCCGAAGCTATTAATTGTTCGATTCTTGGTTAGACGACTGTCTGGACGAAACTAATGTTCGATACTTGGTTAGACGACTGTCTGGGTGAAACTTTTGTTCACTACGTGGTTAGACAACTGTCGGGACGAAGCTATTGTTCGCTACTTGGTTAGACGACTGTTTGGAGGAAACTATTGCTCGCTACTTGGTTAAACGACTGTCTGGATGAAGCCACTGTTCGCTACTTGGTTAGACGACTGTCTAGACGATGGTAAGGTTCGCTACTTGGTTAGACGACTGTCTGGACGAAACTATTGTTCGCTACTACGTTATAGACTGTATGAACGAAGCTATTGTTCGCTACTAGGTAAGACGACTGTCTGGACAAAACAATTGTTTTCTACTAGGTTACAGGCTGTATGGACGAAGCCATTGTTTGCTACTTGGTTAGACGACTGTCTGAACGTAGCTATTGTTCGCTACTTGGTTCGACGACTGCCTCAACCTAGCTATAGTTCGCTACTAGGTTAGACGACAATCAGAACGAAACTATTGTTCGCTTCTTTGTTATGTTCCTGTCTAGATGAAACTATTGTTCGCTAGCTTGGTTAGACGACTGTCTATACGATGTTATGGTTCGCTAGTTGGTTAGACGACTGTCTGAACGAAGATATTGTCCGATACTTGGTTGGATGACTGTCTGAACGAGGCTATTATTCCCTACATGGTTAGCCGACTGTCCGGATGAAACTATTGTTTGCTACTTGCTTAGACGTCTGTCTGAACGTAGCTATTGTTCGCTACTTCGTTAGACGACTGTCTAGACGATGTTATGGTTCGTTACTTGGTTAGACGACTGTCTGGACGAAACAATTGTTCGCTACTTGGTTAGACAATTGTCAGGACGAAACTATTGTTCGCTACTTGGTTAGAGACTGTATGGACGAAGCCATTGTTCGCTACTTGGTAAGACGACTGTCTGAAGGTAGCTATTGTCCGCTACTTGGTTAGATGACTGTCAGAACGAAATAGTGTTCGCTTCTTGGTTAGGCTCCTGTCTGAATGAAACTATTGTTCGCTTCTTGGTTAGACGACTGTCTGGACGTATCTATTGTTCGCTTCTAGGTTAGACGACTGTCTGGATGAAATCATTGTTAACTACTTGGATAGACGCCTGTCTGGACGAAGCTATTGTTCGGTTCTTGGTTAGACGACTATTTGAACGTAGCTATTGTTCGCTACTTTGTTAGACGACTGTCTAGCGATGTTATGGTTCACTACTTGGTAAGACTCCTCTCTGGACGAAATTGTTGTACGCTACTTGGTCAGACGACTGTATGGACAAAGCTGTAGTTCGCTACTTGGTTAGAAGACTGTCTGGACGAAGCTATTGTTCGCTTCTTGGTTAGACGACTGTCTAGACGATGTTACGGTTCACTACTTGGTTAGACGACTGACTGGACGAAGCTCTTGTTTGCTACTTGGTTAGACGACTGTCTGGACGAAGCAATTGTTCGCTACTTGGTTAGACTACTGTGTGGACGACGCTATTGTTCGCATCTTGGTTAGACAATTGTCTGAATGTATCTATTATTCGCTACTTGGTTCGACGACTGTCTAGACGATGTTATGGTTCGCTACGTGGTTAGTCGACTGTCTGGACGAGGCTATTGTTTGCTACTTGGTTAGACAACTGTCTGAACAAAGCTATTGTTCGGTACTTGCTTAGACGACTTTCTGAACGAAGCTATTGTTCGCTACTTTGTTCGACAGTTGTCTGGACGAATCTATTGTTCGCTTCTAGGTTAGACGACTGTCTGGATGAAATCATTGTTCACTACTTGGTTAGACGCATGTCTGGACGAAGCTATTGTTCGCTTCTTGGTTAGACGACTCTCTGAACGTAGCAATTGTTCGCTTCTTTGCTAGACGACTGTCTAGACGAAGTTATGGTTCACTACTTCGTAAGATTCCCCTATGGACGAAATTGTTGTTCGTTACTTGGTTAGAGGATTGTATGGACAAAGCTGTTGTTCGCTATTTGGTTAGACGACTGTCTCGACGAAACTATTGTTCGCTTCTTGTTTAGACGACGGTCTGAACGATGCTATTGTTCGCTTCGTGGTTAGATGACTGTCTGGACGAAGCTATTGTTCGCTATTTGGTTAGACGACTGTCTGGATGAAACCATTGTCCGCTATTTGGTTAGACGCCTGTCTGGACGAAGCTATTGTTCGGTTCTTATTTAGACGACTGTCTGAACGTAACTATTGTTCGCTTCTTTGTTAGACGACTGTCTACCCGATGTTATGGTTCACTACTTGTTTAGACTCCTCTCTATACGAAATTGTTGTTCGTTACTTGGTTAGACGACTGTCTGGACAATGCTGTAGTTCGCTACTTAGACGACTGTCTGGACGAAGCTATTGTTCGCTTCTTGTTTAGACGACGGTCTGAACGTAGCAATTGTTCGCTACTTTGTTAGACAACTGTCTGGGCGAAGCTATTGTTCACTACTTGGTTAGACGACTGACTGAACGAAGCTATTGTTCGCTAATTGGTTAGACGACAGTCTGGACTGAGCTATTGTTCGCTACTTGGTTAGGCTCCTCTCTGGACGAAACTATTGTTCGCGACTTGGTTAGACGACTGTCTGGACGAAGCTATTGATTGCTACTTGGTTAGACGACTGTCTCGACGAAGCTATTGTTCGCTACTTGGTTAGACGACTTTCTGAACGAAGCTATTGTTTGCTACTTTGTTAGACGACTGTCTGGGCGAAGCTATTATTCGCTTCTTGGATAGACGACTGTCTGAACGTAGCTATTGTTCGCTTCTTGGTTAGACGACTGTCTAGACGAAATTGTTTTTCGCTACTTGGTCAGACGACTGTCTGGACAATGCTGTAGTTCGTTACTTTGTTAGACGACTCTCTGAACGAAGTTAAAGTTAGCTTCTTGGTTAGACCACTGTATGAACATAGCAATTGTTCGCTACTATTTTAGACGACTGTCTAGACAAGCTATTGTTCACTACTTGGTTAGACGACTGACTGGACGAAGCTATTGATCGCTACTTGATTAGACGAATGTCTGGACAAAGCTATTATCCGCTTCTTGCTTAGACGACTGCCTGGACGGAACTATTGCTCGCAACATAGTTAGACTCCTCTCTGGACGAAACTATTGTTCGCTACTTGGTAAGACGACTGTCTGGACGAAGCTATTGTTCGCTTCTTGGTTAGACGATTGTCTGAACGTAGCTATTGTTGGCTACTTGGTTAGACGACTGTCTAGACGATTTTATGGTTCGCTACGTAGTTAGGCGACTGTCTGGACAAAGCTATTTTCGCTACTTGGTTAGACGACTCTCTGAACAAAGCTATTGTTCGTTACTTGGTTAGACGACTTTATGTACGAAGCTACGGTTCGCTACTTTGTTAGACGTTTGTCTGGACGAAGCTATGTTCGCCTCTTGGTTAGACGATTGTCTTAACGTAGCTATTGTTCGCTTCTTGGTTAGACGACTGTTTAGACGATGTTATGGTTCGCTACTTGGTTAAAGTCCTCTCCTGACGAAACTAATGTTAGTTACTTGATTAGAAGACTGATTGGATGAAGGTGTAGTTCGCTACTTGCTTAGACGACTGTGTGAAAGTAGCAATTGTTCGCTACATTGTTAGACGACTGTCTGGACGAAGTTATTGTTCACTACTTGGTTAGACGACTGACTGGACGAAGCTATTGATTGCTACTTGGTAAGACGACTGTCTGAACAAAGCTATTGTTCGCTACTTGTTTAGACGACTTTCTGAACGAAGCTATTGTTAGCTACTTTGTTACACGACTGTCTGGACGAAGCTATTATTCGCTTCTTGGTTAGACGACTGTCAGAACGAAATATTGTTCGCTTCTTGGCCAGGCTGCTGTCTGGATGAAACTATTGTTCGCTTCTTGGTTTGACGACTGTCTGGACGAATCTATTGTTCGCTTCTAGGTTAGACGACTGTCTGGATGAAATCATTGTTCACTACTTGGTTAGACGCATGTCTGGACGAAGCTATTGTTCGCTTCTTGGTTAGACGACTCTCTGAACGTAGCAATTGTTCGCTTCTTTGCTAGACGACTGTCTAGACGAAGTTATGGTTCACTACTTCTTAAGATTCCCCTACGGACGAAATTGTTGTTCGTTATTTGGTTAGAGGACTGTATGGACAAAGCTGTTGTTCGCTACTTGGTTAGACGACTGTCTCGACGAAACTATTGTTCGCTTCTTGTTTAGACGACGGTCTGAACGAAGCTATTGTTCACTTCGTGGTTAGATGACTGTCTGGACGAAGCTATTGTTCGCTATTTGGTTAGACTACTGTCTGGATGAAACCATTGTCCGCTATTTGGTTAGACGCCTGTCTGGACGAAGCTATTGTTCGGTTCTTATTTAGACGACTGTCTGAACGTAGCTATTGTTCGCTTCTTTGTTAGACGACTGTCTACCCGATGTTATGGTTCACTACATGGTTAGACTCCTCTCTATACGAAATTGTTGTTCGTTACTTGATTAGACGACTGTCTGGACAAAGCTGTAGTTCGCTACTTGTTTAGACGACTGTCTGGACGAAGCTATTGTTCGCTTCTAGGTTAGACGACTGTCTGGATGAAATCATTGTTCAGTACTTGGTTAGACGCATGTCTGGACGAAGCTATTGTTCGCTTCTTGGTTAGACGACTGTCTGAACGTAGCAATTGTTCGCTTCTTTGCTAGACGACTGTCTAGACGATGTTATGGTTCACTACTTCGTAAGACTCCCCTATGGACGAAATTGTTGTTCGTTACTTGGTTAGAGGATTGTATGGACAAAGCTGTTGTTCGCTACTTGGTTAGACGACTGTCTCGACGAAACTATTGTTCGCTTCTTGTTTAGACGACGGTCTGAACGAAGCTATTGTTCGCTTCGTGGTTAGATGACTGTGTGGGCGAAGCTATTGTTCGCTATTTGGTTAGACGACTGTCTGGATGAAACCATTGTCCGCTATTTGGTTAGACGCCTGTCTGGACGAAGCTATTGTTCGGTTCTTATTTAGACGACTGTCTAAACGTAACTATTGTTCGCTTCTTTGTTAGACGACTGTCTACCCGATGTTATGGTTCACTACTTGTTTAGACTCCTCTCTATACGAAATTGTTGTTCGTTACTTGGTTAGACGACTGTCTGGACAAAGCTGTAGTTCGCTACTTGGTTAGACGACTGTCTGGACGAAGCTATTGTTCGCTTCTTGTTTAGACGACGGTCTGAACGTAGCAATTGTTCGCTACTTTGTTAGACAACTGTCTGGGCGAAGCTATTGTTCACTACTTGGTTAGACGACTGACTGGACGAAGCTATTGTTTGCTACTTGATTAGACGACTGCCTGGATGAAGCTATTGTTCGCTAATTGGTTAGACGACAGACTGGACTGAGCTATTGTTCGCTACTTGGTTAGGCTCCTCTCTGGACGAAACTATTGTTCGCGACTTGGTTAGACGACTGTCTGGACGAAGCTATTGATTGCTACTTGGATAGACGACTGTCTGGACGAAGCTATTGTTCGCTACTTGGTTAGACGACTTTCTGAACGAAGCTATTGTTTGCTACTTTGTTAGACGACTGTCTGGGCGAAGCTATTATTCGCTTCTTGGTTAGACGATTGTCTGAACGTAGCTATTGTTCACTTCTTGGTTAGACGACTGTCTATACGATGTTATGGTTCGCTACTTGGTTAAATTTCTCTCTGGACGAAACTATTGTTATCTACTTGATTAGGAGACTGACTGGATGAAGCTGTTGTTTGCTACTTGGTTAGACGACTGTCTGGACGAAGCTATTGTTCACTACTTGGTTAGACGACTGTCTGCCCGAAGCTATTGTTCACTACTTTGTTAGACGACTGTCTGGACGATGTTATGGTTCGCTACTAGGTTAGACGACTGTCTTGACGAAGCTATTGTTCACTACTTTGTTAGACGACTGTCTGGACGAAGCTATTGTTCGCTACTTGGTTAGACGCCTGTCTGGACGAAGCTATTGTTCGCTATTTGGTTAGACGACTGTCTGGACGAAGCTATTGTTCGCTACTTGGTTAGACGACTGCCTGAAATGAGCTATTGTTCGCTACTTGGTTAGACGACTGTCTGGACGAATGTATTGTTCGTTACGTGGTTAGACGACTGTCTGGACGAAGCTAATGCTCGCTACTTGGTTAGACGACTGTTTGGACGAAGCTATTGTTCGCTTCTTTGTTAGAAGGCTGTCTGAACGTAGCTATTGTTCGCTATTTCGTTAGACGACTGTCTAGATGATGTTAAGGTTCACTACTTCGTTAGACGATTGTCTGGACGAAGCTATTGTTCGCTACTTGGTTAACGACTGTCGGAACGAAGCTTTAAACGTTTCTATTTTTCTCTTTTCTGTTGCGCCAACAGTCCATGTTTCTTTTTCATGGAGTTCCACTCTCCAGACAAAGGCTTCCAGAAATGACTTTCTAAAACCTAAATTTCTATTTGATGTCAACGGATTCCTTTTCTGTAGAAATGCTTTTCTTGCCTCTGCCAACCTACTTTTTATATCCTGTTTGCTTCGTCCATCACTGGTTGTTTTGCTTCCTAAGTAAAAGAATTCTCCTACTTTCTTTAGCTTCTCACCTGCCAATTTGACGTCCATAAAGGTTTCTGATTTATTTCGGATGCATTTCATCGTTATTGTTTTACATTTGTTGAGTTTCGTCATGAATTCTTTCCTCAAGACTGACTCACCATTTAAAAACTCATTCAAAGCCTCTGGTGAATCAGCTTAGATGACAATGTCATCAGCAAATCTCAGAGTTGAAATTATTTCTCCTTGAATCTTTACTCCTACTTTATTTATTTTCTCTAATTTCCTTCATAACTTGTTCAATGAGTTCTCTTGTCCTTCGTCTCAGTTAAATTACCTATTCCTATAGAAAATTTTCCACATTTCAATGGCGGATGGCACCGAGTGCAAAAATGCGAGAGCTGTGAACGTGTGCTGTAGTGGTTTTTTGTGGGTTGCGTACCACGTAAAAAATATATAATAAAAATATCTATAGGGGTACCACGTACAAAAAAATGTTCCAGTGTGCATGCGCACGAGGATAGGGGAGTGCGTTTCCATCTCTCTTGACTGTCCACTGCCAATCTTTCTTTCCACGCATGTGCGCCAGTAAGGGGAAGTGTGTCTCTCACTTTCTCTCTGCTACGGGTTTCCTTGTCTGCGACTAGTCTGAAAAGTCATAGTCGCGGTCGGCTCGTAAGGCGAGCGACCCTGGCCGTGTTATGCGCCAGGTACCGGTGCGACAAGCTTCCCTCTGCCTGGATTTGAATCTAATTTGGGCTAAATAAAAGTTTAGATTCATAAAATATTTTTTCTGAAGTGATTAATACTTAGTAATAATCGTAATAATAATTTGGGGAGATCTGACTTAATGTTCACATAGGACATATTATTTCGTGATTTGACTTAGCTATAGACTGTCACAACTTCGCTCTTTAATTCACTGCAGTTTGGGATGATGTTCGCTTATTATGCTAGTTGGAGCATAGCTACTTATCATCCCCGCTCGCCATGGTGTGGATGGTTTAATAGTCGTTTACTGCGGCAGCTTCAGCTTGATACTAATAATAAAATAATGGAAAAGATCTGAATCTGTTAAGTTTTTAAATTAATTCTTTAGGAAGTGAGAGATACCACTAGTGGGTTGGTTTTTTAAGTATGAACGGAGAAAACATACCTGTAGTAGGTTTTCGATTGAAATAATAATTGTTTTTAATAAGCCTCGCTTTGGTTTGGGGAATAATGTTTATGAAAATGGATTGGTGGTAAGTGCTGAATGCGTGCGATTTCAATCGAACCCACGACCCACTGGGCACCATCCCGAGCGAGCCGGCCGTGGTCTACCTCTCAGGCAGATACCCCGCGAGGTCGTGAGACGAGTAGAAACAATGTAGTGAGTTAACTGGCTGTGTTATTGTTGATTTAAGTATAGTTCTGAAGCGGGGAGTTTGAATTTCGAAGAGCTCTTCCCTGATTGGCTGCTCGGGACTTGTGACAGCCAATCAGGGCCTGGCAGTGCCTGGCAGTGCCTGGCTGCTGCCTGGCTGCTTTGAATGTGTTTCAAAGGCTTTGGTAGTGAAATGTTATTGTTTTGTGAATAATTATTGAATGGTTTGACTGTAAATCTATTGTTTTGTGCGTCTATAGAGGAATTCAGTGCTATAGCCAGCCGAAAAGCAGGTCGCTACGTGACATCCAAGGCGATTAGTTTTAAGCCCAATACCCAGGCAGGCACTCAGCGATCAGGGGTCCTGTGTTCGATCGTGGCTAAGCTAGTGTGACAGTAGAGAGTTGGGAGAAAAGTTGTAGTAGCTGGGAGAGTGCAGTGGCGGGCTTGGCTGTAGGGGAGCGGGGGCTCTTTTGAGTGAGAGTAGCGATGGAATGTTGGGATGGGTCCGATGCCTGGTGAATGCTTTTTTCCTGTGTTTGATGGCGTCTTTAATATACTTACAACCTGCGTAGGACGCCGCGTGATTGCCCCCACAGTTTACACACGTGGGGCTGTCCTTAGGTACCGTACAATCAATGTGGCGGTGGTTATCGCCGCACCTGTTGCAGCGGGTATCATGTCTGCAATTCGCGGCGTCATGGTTCAAGCGTTGGCATTTAAAGCACTGTAGCCAATAATGAGTGAATTATGTTGTATGATCGCTGGGCGGCATCGCGGCGCCTGAGTTGATGTCTTTTGTTTGTTGGGAGACTTGTATTTGCGCGACGCTTGTACTGAGGATGAGTGCTGCTTGTGGGCTGGAGATTTGGGTAATTATGCTCTAGCAGTTGAAATATAAATTACTTCAAGCAGTTCTAATTTGCACTTACTACATGCTGCACTCTAGTGAATGCTCCACGCGGTTGTTGGCTCTACCTCAGCCCAACATAACAATGCAAACCCAAGCCAAACCAGCTTTTAGTACTGAGTCTTATTTTCGGAGGTGGTGCCCGTGAGATCTGGTGAACTCATTCAGGAAATCGTCACCAGAGCGCTAGTTCAAATAAATGCGGAATAAGATAAGCTTACCATTTCCTTGAAATTTAAATTTAATACAAACTGTTAATGAGAGGGCACATTGGTGGTGCCATGACACCCCGGCACCCCCTGACATGCCACCCCTGAGTTTAATTAGTATTTTTGGAGAAGATGACCTTGCTGTTCCACCCCTTAAAACAACAATAAGTAATGAATTAGTATTTGGCTATGAAAGCGAACTTCCCAACATTAAATGTCACCATCCTTATTTGTGTTGCTATACAGTATATCACGATGTTTTGCTTGTTCCTGTTGCAGGAATCCAGGTGTTCGACACTTGCTCGGACCCCGGTGAGGCTGTATCAGCATCTCTTCGTTCTCTAGCAGCTCTACCACATGCCTGTCTGCAGCCTCCCCTGCTTCTTGGTAAGTGTATGATCTAACGTAGCAGACACAGTTGATTGTATCTTAGTGTACTACTAGCGAGATTTGAGGGATCTACTAAGAAGTCTTCAGATATAGCTTTTCGGTCCATCTGATAGGGACATTAAAATTACATTCATTAAAATTTAGTCACCAATATATTAAGCCTGGTATGAAGAATTACCGTGACATGTTTCACTGCTCTCGGATGATTACGTCACGAGAAAAAAAAGCTTAATGTCTGGTCCTATTTGAGATTTCATAAAAAATGCCAAAGCAATGGTACAGAACTACTTAATAACCTTAGCCAAGGTATCGTTCAGGATTGATCGCTCCCAGACAATTACTGTTTTCTAAATAACAGTTCCACAACTCAATAACGATTTGAGAAGGTTAACACAGAAGCTAAAACATAATACTTGATTACTTTAAGAACATTAAAGCACACACTTATCTGTTCCATAATAAGCGTTAAAGTAGAACGGTAGGGAATCAAAATGCATTTGTGCTGTGTTCAAGAGAGCAATTACATACTATATCGAGTGATTTATTGCTATTAGTTTTACAGAGGCTTACGTCCAGGAACCTCTGTAATACAGGTAGTAATAAATCACTCGACACAATAGCACAAGTGCGTTTTCTTTAGCCTTACGTTATTAGAAATATTATTCATTTCAGGTTCCGTATTGACAGTAATTATGAAGAATAAGATTTTTAAATTTTCCGTGAATAGGCGGAAAATTGAAAAATCTTATTCTTCATTAGCCTTACGTTCCATTTAAACGCTTAATGCGGATCAGATAAGTGAGTGTTCTGGTGCTCTTAAATATGTCTGGCACAGACGAATGTTGTACCGCAATTGTTATTGTTTTGTTGACTGAGAAATGTACAGATATTACATACAAAATTTGGTTGAAATCCAATTGATAGTGTAGAAGTTACATGCATTTAAACATTGGACCCATCAGAAGGCTTAAAATTATTTTGGCAACACTGTCATGGTTGGCCTCCTGGAAATTAAACTGAAATAGTCGTATCTACATGAGTGTGCCAATTTTGGAATAGCTCCCATGCATACCTTGCAAGATATCCAACATGGAGCTCAAATTTCTAGTGCGTTTTTTCAGCAGTTGATATCACTGACGTTATTTTCAAATATGGACGTGAGCTATTCCGGTGCACATCTTTACTCATACTAAATTTGATTTTGATTGCTGCAGCCGTTTAGGAGTTGATAGGGGGGGGGGGACACACACACAGCCAGACAGACAGAAGGAGAGACAGACAGACAGAAGGACAGACAGACAGACACACATTTTCCCGGATCGATCTCATAAGTCTACTTTTTCCTCATTTTTGCAAAATGTGAAAAGTAGGCTAAAAATGAATACGTCATGAAGAAGAACGAAGGGTATTAATTTCGGTGAGCACTGAAGCCCTATCTACTTTGGGGTCTATTTCCTTAATTTATTCCACCAGCTTTTCGTATGCCACATCCTTCCTATTTCTGTTTACAGTATGTGCTCCTCACTTTTCACCTTCCACAAATCACGATGCACTGCTATAAACTCCCGCCAAAATTCCTTTTCTTCAACACTTTTAGCAGTCGTCATATGAATAAGTAATAATAATGAAACACTCGAGGACGAAATTGAATCTGCACATAGTATAAAACAAAATCTCCGATTCTTGGATGTAACGAGTAATCTCGAGAACCACTGGATGGATTTTGATGCGGTTTTCACCATTCTGTCAAGGATTTCTCGAGGGAGGCTTTTACATAAAAAAGTGACAGTCAGTCTGAAGGGCTTGAATTTGTATCATTTTAAATGCTACAAATGCTGAAAAATGCTAGAAAGGCTGGAGGCTTCTCGCTTCGCTCGAAGCCAAAGACTCTTGACATGTTAGAAAATTATCTGCATAATACTTATCTTGCTTATCTTGTTACAAATTACTCGCGAATGGCAAGTGCAAACCAAGGGCAAAGCAAGGTCAAGCGCACGGGATGCCGTCACGCTCACCAGAGCGCGCGGGGACGTGCCCCTTCCATCCAGTCTAAAGACACTTATAGTGGGCGATGTATTGAAGATAGAGATATGCTCTCACGGACTTTTTGTAGAACTTTTCATGCTGACCAGTTCTTACGCTCTTAGTATATTGATATTTTTAACGGTATGCCCAGCGTAAGCTTAAGAAGCTCACGGACGCCAAGTTTGTTTTCGACCTTTTCACTGAAATCGTTACTGCTTGGATTCCTTTGATCATACATAAATTATTTTCTACAGAATCTTTCCTCGAGATATCCTTTACAGAATGGTGAAAACCGCATCAAAATCCATCCAGTGATTCTCGAGATTACCCGTGACATCCAAGAATCGGGGATTTTTGTCTTATACTAACGAGTTAGATATTGTCGGGGAACACATGCACCAAGCAGTACTATGACGTCACACACCTCAGTGCATCTAGGTACATTTCGTCCCGTCACCGTAACGTAACGCCAGACCTCAGCGTAACGACGAAGTCGACAAGATCATTTAAAATGATAAAAATCATTTATGACCGAAGGATGCCAAGCAGTAACGATTTCAGTGAATCTGCCGTCCGTGCGCCTTTTAAGCTTACGCTGGATAACCCGTTAAAAATATCTATAATTTATACTATGAGTGTAAGAATTGTTCAGCTTGAAAAGTTCTACAAAAATGTCCGCGACAGCACATCTCTATCTTTGGTTGGTTGGTTCCTCAGTTTAAGGGCTGCGACAACGCAGTCTTGTAGCCCTGTGTACTTTGGGTGTGTGTAGAATCTGTCTGATAACCGGTGTTAATAGTGATGGGTGTATTAGTGTGCGTTATCTGTTTTTAATTCAAGTAAGGACTGCATACATTCGATTTTCAAGTAGTTCTAACTTTTGCTACCAAACGCCACCGTCAACGACCAACTAGTTCTGAACTTTGTTACTAGATGCCACCACAGTCGGCTCCTGGCGAACGTTGGAACCTAAGAGCTTTAGTCAAAGATAACCTATAATTTAGCTTCACACAGGTGTAATTAGTGGAAGGTTCTCTATCATGCCATATATAAGGTGCGTTCAAAAAGTAACGAGCCGGAGGCTGGAATGCGCAAACCGGTGACTACATCGGCTAATCGTGGCGTGTGTAACGACGTGTAGTTCCGACCAGAGCGTGGAAGGTCTCAGCCCGTCGCTAGAGGGCACGCATGCACGTCACGTGACGATACAAAGTGAGCAGCAGCATGCATCAATCGTCCAACGCTGCCAGTCACATTGCAAACAGTGACATGGAGGCGTCAACCGAAGAGCAAAGAGGTGTTGTTCGGTTTCTGACAGCGGAAGGAGTAGGGGGAATGGACATTCATCGTCAAATGGCACAAGTGTATGGCGAACACTGCATGTCCCTTGCAAGGGTCAAGGCGTGGCACAGGCGCTTCAGGGAAGGACGGGTGTCGTTAGCCGATGATGCCCAGTCTGGGGCACCCCCCTGCATTACCGATGACAACTTCCAGCTGGTTGATGCACTCATTACCCAGGACCGCCAATTGACAGTGAATGCCATAGCCGCCGTGGTCGCTCCACGACAATGCACGACCTTATACGGACATCGCGGCACTCCTGTACAAATTCAAATGGGAGGTTCTCGGCCACCCTCCATACAGTCCAGACCTCTCTCCCTGTGATTACGCCATGTTTGGTCCCCTAAAAAGGGCTTTACGGGGCCAACGATTCACCTCGGACGCCGACGTCCAGCTGTACGTGCGGAACTGGTTCACATCGCAGCCCAGGGAGTTTTATGAGACAGCCATTCACCGCCTCGTGTCACAGTGGGACAAGTGCCTCAACAGCCAGGGCCAATACTTCTAACATACAGGTACTGGTTTCTGTAATTATGCCTCCGGTTCGTTAATTTGGGCCCGTCGGCTTTACTTCCCCTCCGAAGGAAGGCATACTGAGGGATTTTTAACGCTCTTAAAATCTCTATCTTTAATTCATATACATTATGGTGTTGGAAACCATTTTTCAGTGTTGCCTGACAAGGGAAGTATCAGGTAAGACAGGTCGAAACCTATCTTGAAACTATGTGGACGCAATCGTTGTACTATAAGAGGACAACGTGCAGAAAATCAGCCGCCAGATTAAACTGCAAGGCTCCGAAATCATACCTGACATCCTGGTACACAGGGATGACGGCTCGCGGAGCTGGACATCCCTGCAGCATTCGGAGTAGTTGCGTGGCGGGGCGTATATGCTGACTGGAGCGTGCGGATGCTTCCCACTGGTTTTGAGTGCCGGGGCCGTCAGAGCTGTCCCTTCCAATATGTACGGTACTCGCTACTTCCCATTGATTTATATGAGAGATTCGCCACATGATTTCGGAGCTTCGGAGTTTCAAGATAGGTTTCGACCTGTCTTATCTGATACTTCCCTTGTTAGTAAACGGAAACTAAATTTAATGTTTTTCCGTCGGTCAACACGATTGCACCCAATTGCAAAGGGTGGTTCTCCAATCTTGAAAAAAAAAAAAAAAACACCATGAAATTATTAAATACACTTGGACGACCAGTTTCGATCGTCAAGCGATCATCATCAGATCCATTACACCTGGAGTGTTCTAAGCCAACATCACAATGGTGTATGTCTGTCCGTTATTATTCCCGTTTTCCAAAGGGGTAGGGGATGAGATACGATGAACGACTTTGTGGCGAATGGTTTTACGGCCGAATGCCCTTCCTGACGCCAACCTCACGAGAGGAGTTAATGAGAGATGAAATAAATGATGGTGAATGAAACTGGGCAAGGATGTGGCAGGAAACGGCCGTGGCCTGTCAGAAGGTACCATCCCAACATTTGCCTGGAATTGAAGATGGGAAAACCATGGAAAACCATTCCAAGGACGGCCGACGCACGGTGAGGCTTGAACCCACGTCTACCAAGTCAGAAGGAAACTTGGCCCCATGGCCTAGCTCTGCGCGTCCAACATAGCAATAATGATTCTAATAATAATATCTGTAAAACATGTTCTTAAATGATTCTGTATAACTTTCTAGGAAACCTGTTTTTCCTCAATCACGATTGGATATTCTTAGAAAGAAAAAAGTAAATACCGGTAAGTCAACCGTTACGATGAATTCCAGAGGCAAAATGACTACCAAGAACAGGTATTTTATCTGCTGTTCACTCAAGAGGAAAGATCTATCGTGGTTACAACGAGTCATTTCTGTCTAATGATCGGTAATCGTTCGTTTACAAGGGTAGTTACAGTGATTGAGACGGGAATATCTTGATGCAAAACATAGGGAAAAAGTATCTTAAAGAATCCGCAGAAAAGGTTTGTGAAATGCAGTGGTTGCTTTTGTCTAGAGTTGTTGTTGTTGTTGTTGTTGTTGTTTATTCATGTGAGGTACTTGAACATCGCTGTCATTTAGCCCAGTGTACTTGGGTCTTGTGCTGACCTGTATTATTGTAGTGTCTGTAGTAATGTGTGTATTTGTAATTCAAGCGAGGACTGGGAAGGAGATGGCCATGGCCTTAAGTTAGGATCCATATCGGAAATTGTCCGAAGTAGAAGTGGGAAACCACGGAAAACTACTTCCAAGATGTCTGAGATGGGAATTGAACAGACCAGAATTAAATTTCTTGGTAAAGACAGGAATCGAACAGCCAACAATGCTAGCCACTACAAAATGAGGTGGACTCGACATAAAATAAATAAATAAATAAATAATAAATAAATAAATAAATAAATAAATAAATAAATGAATGAGGGGTGGGGGTCCTCAACCCCGACATGGCGCGTCCCATATGGCTGATAGAGGATGTTCATGTAGATATGCAGGACAGGTGTGAATAAGGCCAAGCCAAATAAGCACCCGCGAATCAACTGAGGCAAAAAGGACTGCAGTCAACGGCCTTGACGACGGAAGAGGATATTTCCCAACGGCTGAGAGGGCGGAAGAACTGGCCCTTCGGCTTACAACCGTAGTTCTAACCACGGACTCATAATTAATCGTAAAATATAATTAAGCCGGAAAACACCAAGATGCACCTCTCGATCTTAACAATCGAGTTGTAACCTTGTGATCATACCCCTGCGTGAATCTTCAACTTGCAACATTGGATAACACGTCATCACAGCAACTACACCCAGGCTCTGGACATACCTAGTCCAGTTTCTCCCGATCATCGGATTCTGGGGGATCGGAGCATCATGCAGAGAAGAGTCTGAGCTTCTCAAAATCTCTTCGTCCCAAGAAAAAGACCTTCTTAGGTGCAATTAATGTCAACACCCTACTGAAAGCAGGGAAGCTTAAACAGCTCACGAACGTTCTGCACAAGTTTGACATTCAAATCATAGCACTCCAGGAAACGCGCTACCAAGATGAAAGCCATTTTGACTCTGAAGAGTGCAGGATATTTATGGGTAAACCTGCCATAAGAATCCGCGGGAATTTAACACAACTTGGAACAGCCTTTGCGGTACGGAAAACTATCATCAATTCAGTACTTGACTTTACATTCCCACCTGAAAGAATCTCAGTACTGACTGTGAAATCTGGCAACAAAGCTTACTCCTTGGTCAACGCCCACGCTCCCACAGATATTGACAATAAGAAAAACTCAGAGAAAGTTGAAGCCTTCTGGGAACTCTTAGAAGAAACCACTAGCAAGATTCCAAACCATCATGTGAAAATTTTAGTAGGTGATTTTAATGCACAAGTTGGCAGAGAGAGGAAACACAAATGGATTGTAGATCATCACTCGGCACATTGCAGGACGAATACGAACGGAGAACGTCTTATAGACTTTCGTAAAACTTTCGCCTTAAGACTCATGTCAACGCATTTTGAGAGACCCCCACACAAAAAGAAAACGTGGAAATTACCAAACCTGTTATTGGGGGAATTCTAAATCGATCACATCGCAATCTCTAGATATAATATGTGTGAGATCCAAAATGTTAGAGTACGGAAGGGAGTTGTCGACTCGGACCACCGCCTAACACAAATCAAAGAGAGATTCCAACCCAACAGATGCAGACCTAAACACAACAGATCTCTAAGAATTGATCCAAAATATCTTCGACAGAACGCCACGACCTTCCTACAAGACATACGAGAGCAGGACCCCAAGGACTGGCCAAGGCTTCGTAGAACACTTCAGACAACAGCCATGAAATTAGGACAGTCAACAAGGAAACGCAAGCAGAGGTGGTGGAACACGATTTGTGATAAAGCCATTAATGACCGGACGAAAGCATGGAATCAGTGGAATGGACATCAAACAACTAAGAAATGGGAAACCTTCTTAATGGTGCAGAAAATTTCTTCAAAAATAATCCGCTGGGAGAAACGAGCCTATGATAAAAATAGACTCATAGAAATCGAACAAGATTTCCTCAGAAGCAACACCAGAAATTTCTACAAGACATTCCGTGAGAATTTATCCTGTACTCAACCACCATCTTTATTCTTCCGTCGAGCAAATGGAACAATAGAAACGAACACTAAAGAGAACTGCACCATTTTAGTTAACTACTTCCGAGATTTCCTCAATTGTGATCCTCCAAAGCAAAGACTGAATTTTGAAAAGCCCATGCCCAACCCTGATTCACAACCACCGACAATACAGGAAACAGCAGAGATCATACGATCGCTTAAATATAATAAAGCCCCTGGAGAGGACGGCATCACTGCGGAGAAGTGTAAACTTGGAGATGACCTTGTAAACAAAATTCATGCAATCCTAGTAGAGATATGGGAAACGTAAATAATCCCGCAGTATTGGAAGTGTGCATTAATACACCCATTGCACAAGAAAGGTGACAAGGCGGATCCAAAAACTACAGAGGCATATCTCTACTGCCAATCGCATACAAAATTCTTTCCAAAGTTCTCTTAAACCGGTTAGAAAAACAGACAGATCATCTGATTGGCGAACACCAAGCGGGTTTCAGGAAAGGTCGATCATGTGCAGAACAAATATGGAACTTGAAGACGATACTAAGGATTCGCCGAAGTGCCAGCACGTTCGTCACTTTTGTGGACTTTAAGAAGGCGTATGACTCTGTGGACAGACATACAGTTTTTGATACTCTAGAAGAACTCGGAGTGGACAAGAAGACAAGAGCATTTATTCGACAGACTCTCACGAATACGACCTCCAAAGTGAAATTCCTTGGAGAAATCTCTGAGCCCTTTGAAATATGTACGGGCGTTCGTCAAGGAGACAGCATCTCCCTTATTCTGTTTAACTTAGTTCTATACAATGTTATTAGAGAATGGGAAAAGGATATCAAGGATGTGAACATCGGAAATTTGGGAAAGAAGGTCAATGTGAAATGTTTAGCATTTGCTGATGATCTAGCAAACATTACTAAGACCAAGGATGAAACAAGCTATGCCATACAGAGACTACACAATATAGCATCAAAGGCAGGCCTCCAGATATCGTACAAGAAAAACACGTACATGGAAAATCTACATCAAAATAGCAAAAGAACTACGCTAGAGTTGGAAAATTGCACAATTTTACAGGTTTCCTCCTTCAAATATCTTGGAGAAATCATACTACCATCAGGACTTGACAGCAGTGCCAATGTAGAAAGAACCACCAAACTCTATAAGGCGTACAGACTGACATGGAATTACTACAACAAAAGAGTCATTTCGCGTAATGCAAAATTATGACACTACAATACAGTTGTATTGCCGGAAGCTTTATATGCCTCAGAAACCATATGCCTGGGTGGCCACTCTAAAATTGCAGACATTGAAAATCATGAACGGAAAATTCTCCGGAAAATTTATGGTCCCACGAGAGAAAATGGAATGTGGAATAAGAGGAGAACAGCGGACCTCTACTCCTTCAGTGACAGGTTCACCGATGCCCTACGGAAGCGACGCCTGAATTTCTACGGCCATATCTACAAAATGAAGAGCGACAAACTAAGAGATTATTCAAAGTAATCAACTCAAAGAAGGTAAATATAAAATGGCTATAAGGAACTAAGGCGGACCTCCAAGAAATGAATTTCACAGACTTCATCATAGACAATCGTGGAGCTTTTAGGACAAAAGTAGCCAACCATAAATTTAGGGAGAAACCCATAAAGAAAACTGGTAGGAAGTGTTCGACAGAACGCAAGATGCAACACCGAGCATTCATGAATAGTTTTTGGGAGGATAAGAAGGCGAAAACCATCAAATCAACTAACAAGTTCAAACGCGCTCTTCGAATGGGCGTAACGACGAAGGAAGAAGAATGAATGAATGAATGAACGAATAAATAAATAAATAAATAAATACATAAATAAATAAATGAATGAATGAATGAAAGTGGGCCAAAATGAGTCGTCTAGTATCAAAACCGGCCAAGTCACTGAAGGCATATTTTTCAGTATGGATGAAAAACCTCTAGAGACAAAGCAATGGAGGTCACAAAAGATTTTATTGCATAGTTATATCCGTAATGGTTTAATATTTAAGTTCTGCTGTTTTGAGAAATCTGATTCATAATGAACCTATCGTTTTTGCTAATATTAATTTTGACTTGGCCATTTTTGTTGCAATTTGGTATAATTTTAGTCTTTTTTTTGTAAAACTTTTCTTTTTAAGTTCCAAACTCCAGTGAAAAAAGGCAATTAAATTAAAATAAATTGACATTGTAATTACCTGTCTTTATTGCAACAATAAAAACGAAAGCATTCAGCTTAAATTGGATAGTAATATATGAAGATGAACATCAGAAAGCTGAGGAGAATACAAAATAGGTATTATATCATTAAAAGTTCGTAGTTCACTTAGATCTTGAACACAGTAAAAGAAAACGAGTCACCTATTAAAATAGGAACAATATACACGTTACACTACACAATAATGACAAAATACGAGCACACAGGATACACGATTGCTTTCGCGCCAATGCGGTAAGAAGCCCGCGAATACGGAAGTCAGTGTTGCAAACGATCAAAATACAAATTATTATGACTTCGAAGAGTATACAATATAAGGAACAATGTTGCCTACTGATATTATCACATTCTTGCATAATCTAACAACGCAAGATTCCAAACAATAATGCTGCGACATGAAGATTACTACTTGATCTTTGACATGGCCGGTTATGAAAGCACTGCCTGCATGACTTGGCCCATTTTGTTGCACGACCAAGAATTCAGTGCTCTGTAACATGAAGACATGGACGATTTTGAAGCATATTATTGTTTCGCCTGATAGTGCTATACTTCTACTTCAAATTGATAACCTTAACTCGTTTTCGTAAATTTTGTGACTTGGCCGGTTTTGATACTAGACGACTCTAAATAATAAATAAATAAATAAATAAATAAATAAATAAATAAATGAATGAATGAATGAATGAATGAATGAATAAATAAATAAATGTTTATGCTTTTCTGTTACATGGAGAAACATCTAATCATCAGGGATATATTATTATTATTATTATTATTTTTATTATATATATATATAATGCGTTTGGCCCTCTAAGGAGCACGTAGAACCATTAGTTAACATTGGTATTCTTGTTCTTCTTATCTTCCCAAAACTTCCTCATCCGTTCGCTATGTGCCTGTCTTCTTTCTTGTGTCCATGCAGCTTTAAGTTTCAAATTCTGTCCCGTTGGGATCTTGGGTGGAAACTTATACGAATTTACGTTTTGTCTATATGCAGTCCGCGTCGTTGTCAGTGGGTCAATATTGATTTCAGTGAGGGCCTTTTGGGTGTCTGCTAGCCAGCGTACTTTGGTTTGTCGGTTTCCATTGACTATGAGGAAGATTTTCTTGGTCAGTCGGGAGCTGTCCATTCGAGCTATATGTCCGTAGAATTTCATGCGTCTTTTACGTGCGAGTGAGGCGAATCGTTCAGTCTGTGAATACAGTTCGTCTGAGCTTTTCCTCATCCAGATACCGTCCTGAAGCTTTGGCCCAAAGATTTTTCTCAGTATTTGTCGTTCTATCTTCTCAATGTATTTGATGTTGATGGTTAACGATGACGTCTCAATCGCATAGAGTGCCTCTGGGAGGATGACTGTGTGGTAGTGATGGAGTTTGGTTTTAGTGGAAAGTGATTTCTTGTTGTAAATATTCCAAATGATTGTGTAAGCTTTGCGTAATTTTTCAGCACGTGTTTTGTTAGCCATTCTTTCGTTACCAGTGTTCCCGATAATTTCACCTAGGTACTTGAAGTGCTTAACTTGTGTGATGTCGCCATATTTGGTTGTAATTGATGCCAGGTTTGTGCTCTTGGAATCCATGTACTGTGTTTTCTCGTAAGAGATATGGAGGCCGGTTCTGATTGATATCTCATGAAGCTTCTCGATGGCATGTCTGGCTTCTTCTGGAGTCCGGGTAATTATTGCTAGGTCGTCAGCAAAGGCGAAGCATTTTATGTTGATTCGTTGTTCTTTTGTTCCCATACTTATTCCAGGTATTTCTTTCTCCCATGTTCTGATGATCTTATCTAGTACCAGGTTGAATAGGAGTGGGGACAACCCATCACCCTGTCTTACGTCTGTTCTAATGTGAAAAGGTTCGGACACTTCATCCATAAATTTAACTTTAGAAGTTGTATCTGTCAAGGTCTGTTGGATTAATGTAGTTGTTTTGTTGTCCACACCGTATTCACGAAGTATATTAAACAGAGTTGCGCGGTCGATTGAATCATATGCTTTCTTAAAATCTACGAAGGTGACAACTGTGCGATTCGACTGGCGATGTTGGAGTACAATCTTGAGGTTCCAGATCTGTTCTGCACACGATCGACGCGGTCGAAATCCCGCCTGATATTCACCGATCATGTGCTCTGTCTGTTGCTCCAATCTGGTGATGAGGGCACGTGAGAGTACCTTGTAGGCGATTGGCAGGAGTGAAATGCCTCGGTAATTATTCGGATCTGTCTTGTCGCCCTTTTTGTGTAGTGAGTGAATCAAAGCAGTTTTCCAATCAACCGGTATGGTGTCACTCTCCCATATATTAGCAATGATGTTTTGTAGTCTTTCAGTCAAGAGTTCACCTCCAATCTTGAGCACTTCGGCGATTACACCGTCTTCTCCTGGTGCCTTGTTGTTTTTGAGATGTAATATGATGTTTTGTATCTCATCATATGTTGGTGGTACTGAGTCCTGGTTTGGGGCAGTAAAGTGGAGTTGGAGATTCTCTGCAGGTGGTTCACAATTGTGAAGCTCCTCGAAGAACTGTTTCAGGATATCACAATTGGCCTTTGTGTTTGTCTCAAGTGTGCCATCAGGGCGGCGAAAACAAAGACTGGGCGGCTTGTAGTTCGTCAGTTCTTCCCTAAATGTCCTGTGGAAATTTCGTGTGTTGTTCCTCTTAAAGTCATTATCGATTTTTTCCAATCGTTTGAGGTGGTACATGCGTTTAACTCGTCTGATTGTTTTGGATGTTTGCTTCTGCGTTTCTAAAAAGTTCTGCCAATGTTCTGGTGTTCGGTTGCTATTCCATGTCTTCCAGGCTCGGATTCGGGACTCTAGGGCTATATCACAGTCTATGCTCCACCATCTGTGTTTTCGTTTCCTTGGTGGTTTGCCGAGTTTTCTTGTTGATTCTTGGATGGCCTTGAGAAGTTCATCCCATGTTTCCGTGTTAGTCTGTAATGATTGTGTAAACTCCTGTGCGTGTTCTTTTAGGTATTCCGGATCTATGCGTGGGAGTTTGGAATTTGGACGCTTTTTACGATTGGGTATGAAGCGGACTTTGATCTGCGAGAGATGATGGTCGGACTCTACGTAACCTTTGCGTACCCTCACGTTCATGATTTCTGGAGAGAATTGTCTGGTTATTGCTACATGATCTATATGATACTCCCCGATGTGGTTTATGGGAGAGTTCCATGTAGTCATTTTTCGTGGTGGTTTCTTGAAATGTGTGGACATTAGTTGTAGGTTGGCCATTCCACATATGTTGATTAAGCGAAACCCATTCGCATTCGTCTTTTTGTGTGCCGAGAAATTCCCAATGATATGTCTGTGTTCCCGTTCTCTGCCAATTTGCGCATTGAAATCTCCGAGGAGGATCTTAATGTGGTGTTGAGAAATCTTAGTAAGTGTCCGTTCAAGTTGAGACCAGAACTTCTCAACTTTGTTTTTGTCAGGATCATTGTTAACTGGAGCATGTGAGTTTATCAATGTATAGGCCTTATTGGCGCATTTAACTGTGAGTAGAGAGAGACGATTCGAAGGTGATGTGAAGTCTATCACTGAGTTCTGGATACTGTTGTGCACAAGGAATCCTGTTCCGAACACATGTAAATTACTATTTCTTAGCTTAGTTGCTGGTTTTCCCTTATAGATACGGTATCCACCGGAGTCGAAGTGATCACAATCACGGAATCGTGTTTCTTGTACTGCAAGTATGAGAATTCCGAATCTGTCGCTGGTGTCCGTCAGTGTCTTGAGTTTCCCAGTTTTGGTCAGCGTCTGTACGTTTAGTGTACCAATGAATTGCGTTCGCTTAGGTTTGAGGAGTTTTGGGAAGCTCCGATCCTTCCCGGCATGACGTCCTGGTCCCCCAGAAGCCGAATGACCAGGTTCGCCTTCGCTCTTCTTAGCTCTGGCCTGAGGTAGTTGCTTTTTTGCTTGTGCTTCCATCATGCTAAGTTCGTGGTTGATTTTAGCTGGTGGGCGTGAGCCCAGGGCGAGTGAATCGCTGATAATCCATAAAATTCACTCTCATCGTAAGGATTGTTAGTTCATACGGCAGCTGATGTTATGCTGTGGTTTACTGGTGCCTCTTGGTGTTCTGGGCTGAATATTATTTTACGGCTTCGAGCCAACCCTCCTCCTTTACCCGGACTTGGGACCGGCAACAGCAACGACTGAGCTACTCAATCCACCCAGTAGTTGCTGCAGGTGGAGTTATTATTATTATTATTATTATATCGATTGTTAAGAGCGTTAAAAATCCTTCAGTATGCCTTCCTTCAGAGGGGAAGTAAAGCCGGCGGTCCCATGCCATAGATTTACGGCATGTAAAAGATCCTTTCACAGACTAAACTTGTGTAAAGCAAAATTGTTAAGTTAGATTTCGTCAGAACGCTCTATCCAAGTTCCAACGTTCACCACTAGTTATCATTGATATCTGGTGGCGAAAATTGGAACTACTTGAAATTGAACGGAACTTGTAGCTCACCCTTTAGGGTGTCCGCTGGAAGCAGCTACAGACTCAGGCGAGCCGAACATGTCCTCGGACACTCCCGGCACTAAAAGCTATACGATAAATAAATCGATTGTTACCCTTTACGAGAGAGATTGAACTTGAATTCACGATCTCATCTTCGGGCGTTTTCCCTCTTTTCTTCCCAAACTCTATTCATCCTCTCGGAATGTTCCTTCTTCCACTCAGCTGCCCATTTGTTTTGTAGGTTGTCGTGATGTTCTTTGCTCAAACGTAACATTTGCTATTATTATTATTTTTATACGTGTATAACAAGCTAATATATTAAACAATTTTGGTTAAATAATATAAATAATCTTATTGACTTACAATATTATTTAAACATGACAATAATTGCCTATCAATACTTAATTAACAAAATGTACTACAGCCATATTTCATACTTTAATGAATCCTTCGTCAGCAGAACTCAATCTGTAAATAAAATCTTAAAGTAACTTTGCAAACTGAGGGTAAAGATCTTGACTGTAAGTGATTCATGGTAAATAATTAACCATGAAACACGCAAGGTAAGTTTGGTTAACACACATTGTAAATCTAATTTATGAAACCCTTCGACGAGTACAGATCTTTGCGCTTAAATAGTATTGACGTTCCAGAACGTCTTTTGCTGTTTACGTGAAAAGGATTAGCGGTGTTCTGGAACGTCATTTACCAAGATTTGCGTAGCTCCCGTTTTTGGATATCTAGCATGATTCTAATATGTTGCTATGTCCTCAATAAATTAGTAAAGGCACATGATTAAGCTCCGTATGTGTATTGATCTGTTCAGTAGGTTGTGGGAAGGGGTATTAGCTGTCGGGGGCGGTTGGTATCAGCTCATAGTCCTTTTTATCGCCACGGGCCACTGAGCAAATCCGGGCCCTGGGGCCACAGCCCCGCTTGCCGCTCCCTCTTGTCGGGCGTGCCTTTAGGTTATACAATCCTTGGAATTGATCAATGGATTAAAACAATACAAAAATGTACGAAAATTCGCAATACATGTGAATGTTTGGACGTCGACAATAGAAGTTGAAAGGATTTAATAAATATGCCGTGCACATCCATTGTCACATCATGTGATCACTTTTCGTATTAAAAATAATGTCGGTTATTAAGTCTCTATCTTAATACGATGATTGCTAAGATTATTTAATTAGAGTAATGTTATGAATCACATGTGGTTATTTAATAATTTGGTGCACATCCATTGACACGTGTAGCCTTATCAGATTTCGTAGTAAAAATATAGTCCGTTATTAAGTCGATATTGAAGCATACGTTAAGCATATTAAGTTCAACATGACCGTCCAGAGACTCTCATACTCAAGTTGGTTGGTGAGGAGAATGCGATGAGACTGATCGCTTACAATAAATTCCTTATAATTGTTCCTGCCAGCGAAATGTTTGGCAATAGCTTGAAAACGCAGCGCAGAATGACGTTCTTCATTTTGATATAAACAGTACAAAACTGCTCTAAATAAGCTATTTCCATCACCTGTTATAGTTTATGGCAGTACATTTTGCAGGGGAACATAGAATAACTTCGCCAACTACTGGAATGAGCTTAGGCATATACTCAATACTCACTTCGGCAGTCACCCTAATGGAGGCTGTTTTAGAATTCTATGTCCCGTGCATGTCAAAAATCGTATTAACACATGGAAGCCCACCCATTCTTGGCTATCGCCTCGGAGACCCGGGTTACATTTCCTGCTCTGCCAAGAAATTTAATTCTGGTCTGAGGGCAAAAACGGGGCACATTCAGTCTCTAGAGGTATAACTAAGAAGAGGAAGGTTTGATTCCCACCTCGACAATCTTAGATGTGGTTTTCCGTGGTTTCCCACTTCCACTCAAGGCAAATACCGGGATGGTTCCTAACTTAAGGCCTCGGCCGTCACCTTGCCATTTCCCACCTTAATTACAAATACACAAAGTAACGCAGCTATCACAATAATACGGGTTATCAGAGAAAATTTTACACTTACACACCAAAGTACATGGGGCTGAGTGACAACGATGTCGGAGCCCTTCAAACGAATTATGTTTGCCAAGTGTCTCTCATGGCGAAAGCAATTGTGGACACGCGCCAGGGCCTGGAAAACTACCTTTTCACTAATAATTTAAGAGTATATCGACGATGCATAATTTATAACTTTTAGTCTAGGATGCTACCAACTTGACCACCGAAGCATTGGGAAGAAATTGCAATATTAAAGTACATAAACAACATAGCCTACACACTCAACTGTCAGTTAATGTTCTTCAACGTTTCCCTTCTTAAAAATTCCCCTCTATAACTCTCCATCACTTGAAAACGCGCCATGTTTTGTGTTTTAAATATATCGATGCAATGGTGCTGCCATCTGTTGTTAGTTACTGAAACTATATGGGCGAGGTACTGCCATCTGTTGTCAGTTACTGCAATTGATGGCAGATATTAGCTCTTTTGACCACATGCTGTAATGCAATGGTAAAACGGAAATAAAACTTATTGAGAGGGAATGTAGGAATCTTTAACTGATATAAAACGTTACTAATAATCCTTGATAATACAATATTTAACTATCACGCGAAAACTTGCCATCAAGGCCATGCCTTGTGTTTTAAATATATCGACGCAATCTGCTCTCAGTTACTGGAACTATATTGGCGAGGTACTGCCATCTGTTGTCAGTTACTGGAACTGATTGCCGATATTCAAACGACGTATTGAGGACATGCTGTAATGCAATGGTAAAACGGAAATAAAACGTGTTGAGAAAATGTGTAGAAATATGTATCTTTAACTGACATAAAACCTTACTAATACTCCTTGATAAAACAATATTTCAGTGGCAAAAAAAAAAAAAAAATACTGGCGAGAGTTGGGATCGAACCTGCGATCCTTGGATGCACAGTCAATCGCCTTAACCAAATAGCTACTCGCGCACTCACAGTTCGATGCAGACGCAACCATTCACTATCTTCAAAAGCCGCTATCTGAAGAAAATAATCCAATTCATTATCAATAAAATCAATATATATTCGTATATGTTCATACTGTTATTATATTGTATTGTCAGAACTTGGTTAATGTATGTTTTCAATTACATGGAAGCTTATTAAATAACTTACATTTTAATGGACTTCTCACCGCCATTTTGTCATGAGCCCAGGCGGATTGTGCGCATGCGCGAGGGGCGAGAATTCTGCTATTTTCTATATTTATTTAAAAATATACCGTATTATATTTGTTTATTTTAGAGACACTCTGCAAATCTACAGGCCAAGAGCTTTCGTTAGAGTGCTCTACGAAGTAAATTGGTTCTGTCGTTCTCTCTATCTCGTGATAACAAAAATCACCTTACTGTTAAGATGTGCTTAATCACAAATATAATCTACACAAATCTTAGTTTAATTTTATATAATTATTAAGTCGCTCTTTTAATGCGTAGTTTGTTACGAGTGTTACATTAAAGAAATGTAATGAATCACATAAAATTTAATGTGATATTCTTTACAACCAACGCATTGAGACGGCGACTTAATAACAGACATTAGTTTCAATACGAAAAGTGATTACATGTCTCAATGAATGTACGACAAATTATTAAATATTTTCAACTTCTATTGTTGACGTTCAAATATTCCCATGTATTTCGAAGTTTTATACAATTTCTTTTGTTTCAATTCAAAGATTGATGACATAGTCATCTTGGCCGACACGCCTGAGGATTTGAATGAGTTTTTGAATGGTATGGACTCCGTCTTGAGGAAAGAATTCGTGATGAAAATGAATAAATGTTAAACAAAAATATTGGAATGCAGCCGAAATAAATCAGAAACCTCTATGGACATCACATTGGCAGGTGAAAAGCTAAAGGAAGTAGGAGACTTCTCTTACTTAGGAAGCAAAATAACTAGTGATGGACGAAGCAAAGAGGATAGAAAAAGTAGGTTGGCTCAGGCAAGGAATGCATTTCTACAGATAAGGAATCTGTTGACATCGAATATAGATTTAGGTATTTGGAAGTCATTTTTGAAAGCCTTTGTCTGGAGCGTGGTACTTTATGGAAGTGAAACTAGGGCTATTGGTGCAGCAGAAAAGAGGAGAATAGAAATGTTTGAAATGTGGTGTTACAGGAGAATGAATAAGATCAGATGGGTAGTGAGGGTTACAAATGAAGAGACATTAAGACGAGTGGTAGAGGAGAGATGTTTTTGGCGCCTGCTAAGGAAGATAAGAGGTAAGTTGGTAGGACACATACTAAGACACCCAGGAATAGCAAGCTTAGTTATGGAAGGAAAGGTCGAGGACAAGAACTGTAGGGGTAGACCAAGGTTTGAATAGGCTATGTTAAACAGATTGCCTCGGATGTAGGGTGTGGTAGCTATGTAGAGAAGAAACGATTAGCTGAGGACAGGGAGGCACGGATAGCTGAATCAAACCAGTCAACAGACTGAAGACTCAAACAACATAACCTAAACGTACATCAACGATTTATAACTCAACTTAATACATCTCTTCTCTCGCCACGAAGTTTGATAGCGGGTAACCTGGTAGGTACCCGATTAATAACCTCAGTTCTAGCCGTGCTGACACCAAAGAACCTGAAATAGGAGTATAATACTGTAAGTCAATAAATTGTAATTCTTGAGTACAGTGGACCGGTTTCGGTTATATTATAACCTTCTTCATGAAACAGTAGTAGATACAAATGAAGTTGCAAGATTGATATAACATATTATGAAAAGGATGATTTCAAAATTATATCCAAAACACTAACTATTTAAAATGTTTAAAAATACTCCAAAAGACTAAAAATCAGATCTTTTACAATTTTTAGCCTACTTTTCACATTTTGTAAAAATGAAATCGATCCGGAAAAATGTCTGTCTGTGTGTCCCGCCCCCCGAGTCAATTCTTAAACGTCTGCAGCTATCAAAACTAAATTTGGTATGAGTAAAGACCTGAATACCTCACGACCATATATTAAAATGACATCAGTGTTGTCAACTGCTGAAAAATCACAATTGAAATTTGAGCTCTATATTGGATATCTCAGAAGTTACGCATGCGAACTGTTACAAAATTGGCACACACAGAGATAATACCCTTCCAGATTAATTTTCAGGATCCCATATATGACAGTGTTACCAACATGATAGGTCTGCTGATAGGTCCAATTTTTAAATCCTTCTAATTTCTATACTAACAAATGGATTTCATCCAAAATTGGGATAATAGATTGTAATATTTCTGATTAATTCTGAGCAACACATACATGACATTGTTGCTATCATGATTTTACGCGCGCTGATAGATCCAATGATATGAATCATTGTTATGAATCTTAAATTTTAAGAAAATAATTTTAAGAAAAGTAGGCACGGAACTACTTGTTAGATTAACGATGAAGGACAAATCTCTTGAAAAGACAGCACGAAGTGGAAATGTCAATGATGTGGAACTAATATCAAGATTCATTGTTTCTTTTGTGGTTGATATGATTTATAATTGTGATCATATGTTTACTTTGAAATAAAAAGCTTTATGATATATTACAGTGAAAATAATTAGTCCAATAAAATAGAGTAGTTATAAATGAATATTTTCGTACCAAAGAGCGTATTTTAAAGAGAAGATTTAATAACAACTATTATCCTTTGATCATAAAAATCTACAAATTCTTAGCTTAATTCTGTATAATTATATATTTTCTCTGCCAAAGAAGACTGTTTTGTTATAAAAAGGTTTTTGATTGGCATTCAAGTAAAAGTGCTTTATTTTACATACTGACAATGTTTTTTCGTGGGTTTTATTTTTCATGGCTTGTTATTAATTAGCTCTTTAATTAATTGAATAAGATTTCTTATTTATTTATTTATTTATTTGTTTTTCCAGATTTCTTCAAATTTCTTAAAGGGGGAGGTACAACTTCCACTTGACAGTTTTTACTGAGTTAACAAAATTTATATCTCATAAACTATAGTTTGCAAAGATATAAAACTTTGCAGCATTATTAAACACAGTTCACACATTATTGTACACCAAACACATTTTACACACATCAAAAAAAGTTTTGCATCACCTCGGTTCCAAGAGTTCCGGAACCGTTAAATACAAAGGGAATAGAGATCAACACAAACAACATTTCAGCTCGTTTTATTGCTCATGAGACCCATACATTGCATGTTGTACCATCATACAGCTGGACTTTCAGCATTTGTGGTCCAGATTGCAGTACACACCACTACCTCTAATACCCAGTAGCACGTCCTCTTGCATTGATGCATGCCTGTATTCGCCGTGGCATACTATCCACAAGTTCATCAAGACACTGTTGGTCCAAATTGTCCCACTCCTCAACGACAATTCGGCGTAAATCTCTCAGAGTGGTTGGTGGGTCAAGACGTCCATAAACAGCCCTTTTCAACATATCCCAGGCATGTTCGATAGGGTTCATGTCTGGCGAACATGCTGGCCACTGTAGTCGAGCGATGTCGTTATCATGAAGGAACGCATTCACAAGATGTGCACGATGAGGTCGAGAATTGTCGTCCATGAAGACAAATGCCTCTCCAATATTCTGCCGATATGGTTGCACTATGGGTCGGAGGATGTCATTCAGGTATCGTAAAGCCGTTTCGGAGCCTTCCATGACCACCAGTGGCGTACGTCGGCCCCACATAATGCCACCCCAAAACATCAGGGAACCACCACCTTGCTGCACTCGCTGGACAGTGTGTCTAAGACGTTCAGCCTGACCAGGGTGCCTCCAAACACGTCTCCGACGATTGTCTGGTTGAAGGCATATGCGACACTCATCGGTGAAGAGAACGTGATGCCAATTCCGTGGGGTCCATTCAGCATGTTGTTGGGCCCATCTGTACCGCGCTGCATGGTGTCGGGGTTGCAAAGCTGGACCTCGCCATGGACGTCGGGAGTGAAGTTGCGCATCATGCAGCCTATTGCGCACAGTTTGAGTTGAAACACGACGTCCTGTGGCTGAACGAAACGCATTATTCAACATGGTGGCATTGCTGTCAGGGTTCCTCCGAGCGGCAATCCGTAAGTAGCGGTCATCCACTACAGTAGTAGCCCTTGGGCGGCCTGAGCGAGGCCTGTCATCGACAGTTCCTGTATCTCTGTACCTCCTCCATGTCCGAACAACATCGCTTTGGTTCACTCTGAGACGCCTGGAAACTTCCCTTGTTGAGAGCCCTTCTTGACACAAAGTAACAATGCGGACGCGATCGAACTGCGGTATTGACCTTCTAGGCATGGTAGAACTACAGACAACATGAGCAGCGTACCTTCGTCCTGGTGGAATGACTGGAACTGATCGGCTGTCGTACCCCCTCCGTCTAATAGGCCCTGCTCATGCATGGTTGTTTACATCTTTGAGCAGTTTTAGTGACATCTATGAACAGTCAAAGGGACTGTATCTTGGATACAATATACACAGTCAACGTCTATATGCCGGAGATCTGGGAACCGAGGTGATGCAAAACTTTTTTTGATGTGTGTATAATACGATTGTAGTCATGCATTACTAGATTACACCACCAAACCTTCAATTGTTTTTTGTACAGTTGGCAACGTTTACATGATAAGTACCCCGCAATTTAAAATATTTTTTATCGACTTTACCCTCCAGGGTGGTGGCTCCCACGGACTCAGCGAAGGAACTCATCCCTACCGCCATTTTCAGACAGTGTCCTATAGAGCTGGGAACGTCTAATCGGAATGGATACA
Source organism: Meconema thalassinum (assembly GCA_946902985.2). Lineage (NCBI taxonomy): Eukaryota > Metazoa > Arthropoda > Insecta > Orthoptera > Tettigoniidae > Meconema > Meconema thalassinum. The sequence goes on from OX336395.1 coordinate 185,384,418, forward strand.
ACTGGTGAGGTGGGATTGGCACCTCGCTCAGGCGGCCTCACCTGCAAAGCGAAGAAGAGCCTCATGAGGGAAGGGAATGGAAGGTTAGGATGGATAGGCAAGGAAGAGGGAAGGAGGCGGCCGTGGCCTTACAGTAGGCACCATCCCGATATTTGCCCGAAGACTAAGTGGGAAACCACGGAAATCCACTTCGAGGATGGCTGAGGTGGGAATCGAACCCCCTCTACTCATTTGGACCACCCGAGGCTGAGTAAACCCCGTTCCAGTCCTCATACCACTTTTCAAATTTCTTGGCAGAGCCGGGAATCGAACCCAAGACCTCCGGGGCGGCAGCTAACCACGCTGACCGCTGCGCTACGGAGGTGACGCAATTTAAAATATTTACATATTTATTTTGAGCTGTTGGTAACATTCACGGCTACAACATACACCAAAATAATTGATACTCAGGATTATTTTTTTTCATATTCTTACTCTAAATGTATATATTTTTCACTTTAGTTGGGTAAAAATATTCTCTTATTGCTTGATACACAAATTATTTAGTTGTATGTTGTTCATATTAGTACAATACACAATTATGCAAAATGTCATTGAGATATCTTGAATAGTATTTGAGTTATCAAATAAACCTCTGAAAGTAAGGGTTTCGGGAAACAAGCTTCAAACTCACCTAAGGGTAGAATTTAAGGAGACAACTTAAGCGACAACAACTAACATTTAGGGGCGTATCTCTGGTAGTATTGAGGATATTTTCATTTTGTTTTCATCAAATGAAAGAAAATATTAGTCTTTCAAATAATTCATTAAAAAAATATTACCTGAAAGGTGTACCGATACCTTTCCCCTTAAATTAGATTTTCAATGTGTGATAACAAAAATTTTCTTTAGTGTTTCATAGTTATATCTTTAACTTATACAGGGTGTCGGAAAATAAGAGGTAGAAAATCAAACCACGCATGGGGGTGGGTATGGGGAGCAATATTAGTTAAGATACCAGTGGGCGCAAACCAACCGTTAAGCCCCTGTGAGGAAACTTGGCAACGTCGCACAATGAGCAGCGTAGAATGCGGCGTCTACACTCTTGTGTGTTTCGAGCTGAACACCAGACTTGTGGTTCTCGTAGCTTAGTGGGCAAGGCGCTGGCTCCGTTTAGTGCTCTCCCATCTTCCCCGGGTTCAAGTCCGGAAAAACTTTTATTCTCCCCGATTTGTTTTTTAATTCTTTTCTTTGCATTGCATACCTTATTGCGCATTAATCACATTGACTTGGTTAATTCTGGGTCTCGTCGCCTCCGTAGCGTAGCGGTCAGTATGGTTAGCTGCCATCCCGGAGGTCCTGGGTTCGATTCCCGGCTCTGCCACGAAATTTGAAAAGTGGTATGAGGACTGGAACGGGGTCTACTCAGCCTCGGGTGGTCCAAATGAGTAGAGGGGGTTCGATTCCCACCTCCGCCATCCTCGAAGTGGTTTTCCGTGGTTTCCCACTTCGTCTTCAGGCAAATGCCGGGATGGTACTGTCCCCGTTTACCTGGACAGTAGGCTGTCAGATATCCGCCCCCTCAATCGGATTGCCAATTATCAATCGCACCGGCACAGTTACATCAATGAAAATGGCACTGACAGATACTATCGAGATAAGAGCACAGAAGTTCACAGGAAATCATTGTGGAACACACCAAAATAGACGGGGGTTTATACTTACCGTTACTTACCTCTTAATTATCTCGGGGTTTGAGTTGACAACAGGATCACTAAAAGTCTGTTCACACAATAACCTCCACCATGACATTTAAAAATGAACCAAGACGAAGACGAGAACTTTGAACTGTACAAAAGCTTTATTTCTAATAAAGGGTATGATTTTGATAACACAACAAAATCAACGTGGCTATCAGTAGCCCAAGTCAATCTGACTACGTCCTCCAGTAGGACTTGCAAAAATTATCATACAACATGATGTAAAACATTTTAGCTCCCAAGAGCTCCAAATAACGTAATATTCATAACACTATTGGATTGGAGAAGGACGTCAGGGTGTGACATATATAGAGCATTTGGTTTCCTTTTAATAAACATGAGAATGGTATTTATAGTCGCAAGGCCAGAGTGTGTACGACCTCACTCTCTGAGAACCAGATGTTGGCACAGCTGCGGGCTACCCTCCAGCCTGATGCATACTGGTCAAATGCACTCCCTTCTCACATGCTATGTTACGTAAGAATACAGCTTGTTCTCTCAAGCTTTTAAATGTCTATAAGACAACTCACATTATATTTACGCAAATCTTTCAAGTACTTTGCTCACATCCTATTGGATCATTATGTTAATTTCTTTAAACTTGTTAAGTTCAATCCAAATGTTTAAGTAGCTCTTAAATGTTTATAACAAAATCACATAAATTATTTATAACAATTAGAAATTGTTTATAATATTTGTCAAAGACAATAAAAATATTATAAGCACGCCTTTAACATCACTCTCGTTTCACATTATTTTCAAAAATATTTACAGCAATTATTTACAATATTAGCATTTAAATTGTTTAAATTATTAATTTAAGAAATACATTAGCCACATGTTCATTCGGTTGGTAATTTTCATAATCGTGTTTAATATAATCGACCAATAAAGGTTAGTTATACATGTTAATGTCACAATCTGGTTTAATAAAGGTTTTAATAATGATTTGTGACGGCAACCTTCATTCAAAATCTTATCTCAAATTCTTTCAAAACTCGTGTTAATTATAACAGTAACTCACTTGATTAATTTTCAACGAACTATAACAATCTTACTCCAGCGGAAAATCCTTCGCTAACAAGTTAATGCACAATCTGCATTAAAAATATGCCCAAAATCATCATATATTAATCTATATGGCATTAAAAACTTCCACATAACTTACAAAACTTCCACAAATAATTCTTTAACATTTATTCCTGTGGGAACTTCCTTCATATTCAAGGGCATTATACCTCAGCGACTTTCAACACGCGCTGCACTAGCGATTATACATTCATAGTTCCACTTAAAAATTTTTATAATCATTAATTGTTTCAAAACTGTCTTTCTTTAAACTTCGTGGATTTCATTTATGAACCGAAATGAAGTCAAAACTTGCCAATCACAAACAAATTTAATAGTGAATACGCTCATATACGCCTGTCTGGTCTATCAAAATTTAAGATTAACATCTTAAAAGAAATTGTAGTATAAAAATACTATCTTCAAATAAAGTGCGACTAAAATGCAAAGTAGTCGAATAGAATCCAATTAGACTGGGTAATGCAAACATCGTTATATAATTCTCTAATTGAGAAAAACTCCTAACAAAAGTTCTCGACTTTAATGCATTCAATAATTCATTATTAAAGTTAATCTTTCACAAAAGTGTCTATGATGCAATGTTCATTCATAACTGACGATAAATGTCTGTGTTGCAATCAATTCAAATAACGACTAGTATTTCCAAGATCGTCGACAACGTAAGAGATTTTAACGCTCTAAAATCATTTAAATGTTCTTCCTTCTTGATGATGACAGAAAATTGGTCAAAGTGATTAAACTGGGGTAGAATTACTTTAATAAAATGACTCGCTGTCTGAATTTAAATCTGCCATTAAAAATCATTAACTTACAGTCAAATCGTGACTACAAAAAAAAAAATTAATTACTGAAAAATCCAAATATCAGTCTCAACTGATTCAAAATCGTTAACTATGCCCATGACATAACAATGTCTTAACAAAACGTCGAAAAACGGCATAACTCATCAAGGTGTACTGAGAATAAGAATCTCAACAAGAAAATAGGGCAAAATACATGAGGATAAAAATATGGGAAAAATAGTTGCTCAAACATCATTAGTAAACTCAAATACAATAAACGTTCACGACTACCTTATCTGCCGATTGACGTTCCAGAGGAAAATTCCCCAAAGAAGACTGCTGATGGATCCATTTCACCACGTTAAAGCTGAGCTCCATCCTCGAAATAGGAAATAGCACCCTCGGAGAATCGAACTGCTTCCTTCTCCGGAAATCGCTCTGCTCCTCGAAGACGAATAGACATCCTTCCGGCAATAATCTTCTTTGTGAGTCGGGATATCCCTGACCTCTCTTGAAAAATTCCCTGAAGTTCCAGTAGACAATCGCCATGAAGTTTTGTAGAAATTTCCGAAGAAATTATTCATATTCAGAGTATGAAATTGTTTCTATGGCTGTTCGATGGTATTCAGCCTTTAATTACGAAACATGGGTGTAGATGGTATTCACCGCATGTTCGCTTGTGTGGAATAGCAATTAGCGAAGTTCCATGTCGCTATCTTACTCCGTTGAAGTATGTCCCAATTGCAATAAGCCCTTTAGCCTTCCATCTGCTCTTCGGTTGTAGTGTTAGAAGAACAAACTGCCGTATTCAATTGCTCCATTATACTGTATCGTTCTGTAACCAAGCAATCTGAAGTCTTTCTATTCCACTCGCAGCGTCAGCCGTTGCGTTGATTCTGGCTATACAAAAAGTGCTTCTCTTGTGGCGAGATAATCACTTTTGTCAGTCGTATAAAACTGCTAATATCTTTTAAATTAATCGGTCGAAATTGTTCAGATTTTCTCTATAACTGCATGTAGCACTGCACAATACAATTAGCTTATCGGTGACCGCTAACTATTCGAAGCTAAACTTGTAGAAGCTTTCTAAGGTCCGTTTCAACATCACCTAGTTTGACTTGGATCTCGTTAATATAGTGGCCTCGCCACGCGTTATAAAGACGATTCTTTTCACTGCTGTTCACTTCGACGTCTCACTATAATGAATGTATAAGAAAAGAACTTTCACAATAGACTTCGATGATCTGAGAATGAGATCTCAGAATAATCGGAGAACGAAAGAGGCTCCTCTCTTCTGCGCAAGCCCTTTTATTAACTTCACGAGGGGCGTTTCCATCCCTTCCAAAGCGTGATACTGCGTCATCGCTAAAAGTTCCAACTTCGTTAATACATGACGGATTTTCGACATTCAAAAACTGAAAATAAATTTCACCAAAATTCCAAATCAATGCTTCTACTGCAAATGGATTTCCACAATTCTGCATTCCAAAAGTAATAAAAATACCATAGTTTCAGCAATCTCCGTCTTCCTTTAAACTATCGTTGATTGGTTCAAGCCTCTCCTCCAATAGCATAGTTTCTTCCTCAGCAGAATTCCTCGTTTCCTGCGACTGCGTCGTAAATCTTGGAACATTCTCGACTAAATGCTGACTATGACAACCATAATTCTAATTATAATTCAAATATAGCCACCGTGGTCTCTATATAATTCAATTACGGGGGCATTCTCCTCTCACCACGTTTTAAAAACAGTTGCAAATTGTTTTTAAACTCAATGTTACAAGTATCTCAACTCTCTTGAACACGAAATTGAATTATTACTGGCTTACTCTAGTATGATATTTCCTCTATGTTCCTTAATCATAAATTTCTTCTATTCTGGGTTGTGTGTGGTTAATGTATTCCTTTCCTCTCTACTTTCTCTTCTGACCAGTATTTCTATTTTCTAAGTTCTGCTGGCTCGTAGAAGGTCCAGGATCGATTACAACATCCTGCCTTTTCTTTTGATTGTCAGCTTCTTTATCCCTTAATTCTTTTAAGTATTGCTGGCTTTCCTTCTCTCTTTGCTGATACTGATCAGGTGTCATAACCTGACCTTGAGTATTCTGGTTTCTATTTTGGTTTTGGTTATTCCTATTATAGTTACGGTTATAACCATTATTGTTATAATATCTGCCTCTTCCATTATAGTTTCCTCGGTTGTAGTTCCAACCTCTTCTTTGTTGATACGGTCGGTAACCTTGTGATCTGTAATTTCTAAACTGATTATTCCTGTGAGGACCTACATTGTCAGTTTTCTCCTGCTCTGGCTTGTCAGTTTGTTGGACTTGGTCCATGTATACCGTATTGATTTCTTTAAACTCCTGCCTTTGACCTTTCTGGACTACGTTAGGCATTGGACTTGTGTAGTCTAACCTCCTTAGTAATTCATCCATGCTGGATAAATCCCTGATGTTGGACGAAATTATAAGTCTCCTCACCTCAACTGGCAGCATACGAGAAATCGCATCAATTAGTTGCTCCGTAGACAATGGGGGTTGCAAAAATCTCAAGCGGGACAACTGACTCGTAAAGAAATCAGCGTACCTCGTTGGAAGAGTACCTGAGTATTTTCTTGAATACACCTCCGCTCTTAACGAATTCTGCGCTTCTATGGACCAAAATCGTTTGATTAATGCCTCTGCAAACTCGTCAAAGTTACTGAATGTGTATCTAAATGCGCGAAACCATTCAAGGGGTCCTCCAATCAGATATCTCTCTACTATCTTCATCTCTCTCTCTCTCTCTGGGAATGTGAGCTTCGATGAAATAATCTTTGAGATTCCTTACATACTCTATAGGTGTCAAACTATCAGTGTTACTGAATTTTTGTGGTTTGTCTTCGAAATTCCTGATGACCGTCACGTTCCTCGGATATGAATCCGGATAGTTTTTCCCACTATCTCGATAATTCCACTCAGGTTCCATATTCCTCTCGTCATCCTCCTCTCTGAATCTGGATACACGTTCTTCAGGAGTCACGTCTCTTTCTTCTGGCTCTAGGTTATGTCTTCTAGCATAATTCCTATTCAATTCGCAAGCTAAGCCTTCTGTATCCTTGTCAGTAATTTCTGTTAAGACTTTCTTGATTATCTCTTCTTTGTAGTCCTGCATTAAACTAGCCTCTCCTAACTTCAAATTTTTCAGTTTACTCGTCGTTTCATTTACATCCGAGACAACTTTATGCATCTGTTCCTCTAATGTAGATTTTAAAGTTTGCATATCCTGATCTACTTGTGTTCTATCGTCAACTTGTTTTTCGGATAACGAATTTATCCTGACGCTTAAATCTTTCCTAATCTGTACTACTTCATTGTTAATTTCTATCTGCGTACTGGCAAGTTTTCTTTCAATCCTTTCCTGAATTTGGGTTACATGTTCCCCACTTGACTTATTCCACTCGTCTTTCCATACCGCTACGTTTGCTGTTAACATTTCTGCTATGTCTACTTCGATATCCTCTTTTAATACTCTATTGTGGTCTAATACCTGGGTTCTCATGACCTCTACGTCATACTTCAACTCTGCTAAAGACGTTGTTGTTCTAACTGATTCATCGACTAACCTAGTCGCTAATGCAGTTATATTACGCGTACAAAGAGTTTTTGAGTTTTCGATTTCTTCCCTGACTTTATTTACATCAGTTTGGACTTTAGTGATATCTACGAAAACTGTGTTGACCTCTACCTGAATCTTAGTTATGTCACTTTGCACCTCAGTTATATCCGCATGAATGTTATTAATGTCTACCTGAACATTGGATACATCAGTTCTAGCTTTTTGAATTTCTTTTTGGACTTCCTCGACCTTGTCTTGGACAGTCGCTACATCATTTTTGACAACAACTACTTCGGCTCTAGCACAAGAAATATCCCCTCGGACATTAGCTACATCTAAATTTAACATTGTAAGGTCTTTCTGTACCTTAGACACATCAAATTTAACATCATCAACACTTTTATGCACAATAGACACATCTTTATGGACATTAGACACGTCTGTACGCATGTCCGTTACAGTATTCTCAATTCCTAGGGTATTAATCTGTAAACGCGACATATTATCCTCCAAATTAGCAGCGCTAGTTTGGATACCCTTCAAACTTTCACCCATACTAGCTTTCAAATTACTAGCATTCTCCTCCATCCTTGCATTCAAATTAGCAGACAAATTACTAGCATTCTCCTCCATTCTTGCATTCAAATTAGCAGACAAATTACTAACATTCTCCTCCATTCGACTATTATTCTCCTTCATGCTTTCATTCAGCATCTGCTTCATACTACTAGTCATGCTTGCTTTCAAATTAGCAGACATATTACTAGCATTTTCCTCCATCATCTGCTTCATGTTAGCAGACATTTCTTCTAACATCATCCTCAAACTTTCATCTGCCATTACAATATTATTCAAAAATGGATTGCTGTAGGGACATACATCAAAAGAGCAAAATAACGACATTTGAGCAGCACTTTTCACCATATATAATTTTTGATCAATTTTCTGTCTTAAATCTAACTTATAACTACCTTATAATTAATCTTCGAAGATACTTCATGTTGAAACAAACTCAAGCACATGTTCAAGTTTCTTTGGCTCATTTTAAAATATCCTAACACAAATAATTTACATTTACAATCCAAATAATTAATTTTATCTTTAATATGACTGAAATGTCATAAGCCGGTCAAATAAAATAAGATTCCAGATTATAGGCGATTTTTCTAGGTTTTCAGCCCATTTAACCTTTCTCAAGTTGAATAAGATCTGATCTTTTCTGAGTGTAATTTTCCTAATACAATTACAACGTTTAATTCCTATATAATCACACTCTTAAATACTACAATTGGCCTAGACATCTAACAAAGAATCAACCTCTTTATTTGAGTCTAATCGAACCTCACGTTTTAGGTTTGCCACTCTTTCTGGCGTTCAACCTGGTAATCCAGTTATGTCGAATCGAGCCCCAACGTTTTAGGTGCGCCAATCTTTCTATTGTTCAACCTGGTGATCCAGTGTTGTTGAACATGCCCCACACGTTGACGGCGCCAATCTTTCTGTTGACTCAGCCCCACGTTCTTGGGTCGCCAATCTTTCTGTCCCCGTTTACCTGGACAGTAGGCTGTCAGATATCCGCCCCCTCAATCGGATTGCCAATTATCAATCGCACCGGCACAGTTACATCAATGAAAATGGCACTGACAGATACTATCGAGATAAGAGCACAGAAGTTCACAGGAAATCATTGTGGAACACACCAAAATAGACGGGGGTTTATACTTACCGTTACTTACCTCTTAATTATCTCGGGGTTTGAGTTGACAACAGGATCACTAAAAGTCTGTTCACACAATAACCTCCACCATGACATTTAAAAATGAACCAAGACGAAGACGAGAACTTTGAACTGTACAAAAGCTTTATTTCTAATAAAGGGTATGATTTTGATAACACAACAAAATCAACGTGGCTATCAGTAGCCCAAGTCAATCTGACTACGTCCTCCAGTAGGACTTGCAAAAATTATCATACAACATGATGTAAAACATTTTAGCTCCCAAGAGCTCCAAATAACGTAATATTCATAACACTATTGGATTGGAGAAGGACGTCAGGGTGTGACATATATAGAGCATTTGGTTTCCTTTTAATAAACATGAGAATGGTATTTATAGTCGCAAGGCCAGAGTGTGTACGACCTCACTCTCTGAGAACCAGATGTTGGCACAGCTGCGGGCTACCCTCCAGCCTGATGCATACTGGTCAAATGCACTCCCTTCTCACATGCTATGTTACGTAAGAATACAGCTTGTTCTCTCAAGCTTTTAAATGTCTATAAGACAACTCACATTATATTTACGCAAATCTTTCAAGTACTTTGCTCACATCCTATTGGATCATTATGTTAATTTCTTTAAACTTGTTAAGTTCAATCCAAATGTTTAAGTAGCTCTTAAATGTTTATAACAAAATCACATAAATTATTTATAACAATTAGAAATTGTTTATAATATTTGTCAAAGACAATAAAAATATTATAAGCACGCCTTTAACATCACTCTCGTTTCACATTATTTTCAAAAATATTTACAGCAATTATTTACAATATTAGCATTTAAATTGTTTAAATTATTAATTTAAGAAATACATTAGCCACATGTTCATTCGGTTGGTAATTTTCATAATCGTGTTTAATATAATCGACCAATAAAGGTTAGTTATACATGTTAATGTCACAATCTGGTTTAATAAAGGTTTTAATAATGATTTGTGACGGCAACCTTCATTCAAAATCTTATCTCAAATTCTTTCAAAACTCGTGTTAATTATAACAGTAACTCACTTGATTAATTTTCAACGAACTATAACAATCTTACTCCAGCGGAAAATCCTTCGCTAACAAGTTAATGCACAATCTGCATTAAAAATATGCCCAAAATCATCATATATTAATCTATATGGCATTAAAAACTTCCACATAACTTACAAAACTTCCACAAATAATTCTTTAACATTTATTCCTGTGGGAACTTCCTTCATATTCAAGGGCATTATACCTCAGCGACTTTCAACACGCGCTGCACTAGCGATTATACATTCATAGTTCCACTTAAAAATTTTTATAATCATTAATTGTTTCAAAACTGTCTTTCTTTAACCTTCGTGGATTTCATTCATGAACCGAAATGAAGTCAAAACTTGCCAATCACAAACAAATTTAATAGTGAATACGCTCATATACGCCTGTCTGGTCTATCAAAATTTAAGATTAACATCTTAAAAGAAATTGTAGTATAAAAATACTATCTTCAAATAAAGTGCGACTAAAATGCAAAGTAGTCGAATAGAATCCAATTAGACTGGGTAATGCAAACATCGTTATATAATTCTCTAATTGAGAAAAACTCCTAACAAAAGTTCTCGACTTTAATGCATTCAATAATTCATTATTAAAGTTAATCTTTCACAAAAGTGTCTATGATGCAATGTTCATTCATAACTGACGATAAATGTCTGTGTTGCAATCAATTCAAATAACGACTAGTATTTCCAAGATCGTCGACAACGTAAGAGATTTTAACGCTCTAAAATCATTTAAATGTTCTTCCTTCTTGATGATGACAGAAAATTGGTCAAAGTGATTAAACTGGGGTAGAATTACTTTAATAAAATGACTCGCTGTCTGAATTTAAATCTGCCATTAAAAATCATTAACTTACAGTCAAATCGTGACTACAAAAAAAAAAATTAATTACTGAAAAATCCAAATATCAGTCTCAACTGATTCAAAATCGTTAACTATGCCCATGACATAACAATGTCTTAACAAAACGTCGAAAAACGGCATAACTCATCAAGGTGTACTGAGAATAAGAATCTCAACAAGAAAATAGGGCAAAATACATGAGGATAAAAATATGGGAAAAATAGTTGCTCAAACATCATTAGTAAACTCAAATACAATAAACGTTCACGACTACCTTATCTGCCGATTGACGTTCCAGAGGAAAATTCCCCAAAGAAGACTGCTGATGGATCCATTTCACCACGTTAAAGCTGAGCTCCATCCTCGAAATAGGAAATAGCACCCTCGGAGAATCGAACTGCTTCCTTCTCCGGAAATCGCTCTGCTCCTCGAAGACGAATAGACATCCTTCCGGCAATAATCTTCTTTGTGAGTCGGGATATCCCTGACCTCTCTTGAAAAATTCCCTGAAGTTCCAGTAGACAATCGCCATGAAGTTTTGTAGAAATTTCCGAAGAAATTATTTATATTCAGAGTATGAAATTGTTTCTATGGCTGTTCGATGGTATTCAGCCTTTAATTACGAAACATGGGTGTAGATGGTATTCACCGCATGTTCGCTTGTGTGGAATAGCAATTAGCGAAGTTCCATGTCGCTATCTTACTCCGTTGAAGTATGTCCCAATTGCAATAAGCCCTTTAGCCTTCCATCTGCTCTTCGGTTGTAGTGTTAGAAGAACAAACTGCCGTATTCAATTGCTCCATTATACTGTATCGTTCTGTAACCAAGCAATCTGAAGTCTTTCTATTCCACTCGCAGCGTCAGCCGTTGCGTTGATTCTGGCTATACAAAAAGTGCTTCTCTTGTGGCGAGATAATCACTTTTGTCAGTCGTATAAAACTGCTAATATCTTTTAAATTAATCGGTCGAAATTGTTCAGATTTTCTCTATAACTGCATGTAGCACTGCACAATACAATTAGCTTATCGGTGACCGCTAACTATTCGAAGCTAAACTTGTAGAAGCTTTCTAAGGTCCGTTTCAACTTCACCTAGTTTGACTTGGATCTCGTTAATATAGTGGCCTCGCCACGCGTTATAAAGACGATTCTTTTCACTGCTGTTCACTTCGACGTCTCACTATAATGAATGTATAAGAAAAGAACTTTCACAATAGACTTCGATGATCTGAGAATGAGATCTCAGAATAATCGGAGAACGAAAGAGGCTCCTCTCTTCTGCGCAAGCCCTTTTATTAACTTCACGAGGGGCGTTTCCATCCCTTCCAAAGCGTGATACTGCGTCATCGCTAAAAGTTCCAACTTCGTTAATACATGACGGATTTTCAAAATTCAAAAACTGAAAATAAATTTCACCAAAATTCCAAATCAATGCTTCTACTGCAAATGGATTTCCACAATTCTGCATTCCAAAAGTAATAAAAATACCATAGTTTCAGCAATCTCCGTCTTCCTTTAAACTATCGTTGATTGGTTCAAGCCTCTCCTCCAATAGCATAGTTTCTTCCTCAGCAGAATTCCTCGTTTCCTGCGACTGCGTCGTAAATCTTGGAACATTCTCGACTAAATGCTGACGTCACTGAGAATCTCAGCTCAAGTAGCCTGCTAGCATAGCATTTGCGTCATCCGTGCTTACGTCATGACTACCCACGTCATAACTATGACAACCATAATTCTAATTATAATTTCAAATATAGCCACCGTGGTCTCTATATAATTCAATTACGGGGGCAGTACCTACTGTAAGGCCACGGCCGCCTCCTTCCCTCTTCCTAGCCTCTCCATCCCAATCTTCCATCCCATCCCTCATGAGGCCCCTGTTCGCTTTGCAGGTGAGACCGCCTGGGCGAATTGCTGATCACACCTCCCCAGTTGTATCCATCCCGACCAGATGTTCCAAGCTCCAGGACACTGCCCATAGAGGCGGTAGTGGTGAGTTCCCTCGCTGAGTCCGTGGGAACCACCAACCTAGAGGGTAAATTGACTAAATAAAAATAAAAAAAATTCTGGGTGTCATTTTCAATTTTTTTTATTTTTATTTTTTTAGTCGGTTATACCCTCCAGGCTGGCTTTTCCCACGGATTCAGCGAGGGATCCCACCTTTACCGCCTCTACGGGCAGTGTCCTGGAGCTTGAAATATCTGATCGGGGGGATACAACTGGAAAGGTGGGATCAGCAGCCTCACCTGCAAAGCGAACAGGGGCCTCTTAAAAATTAAATAAGTTCTTTATTCTTTGTTTATTCGGTCGCCGCGATAAATTCTACTTTGTCTTGTATTCATTTTGTCCTTATTATGATTTTTTTTAGTCGATTTACCCTCTAGGTTGGTGGTTCCCACGGACTCAGCGAGGGAATTCACCACTACCGCCGCTACGGGCAGTGTCCTAGAGCTTGGGAGATATGGTCGGGGTGGATACAACAGGGAGAGAGGTGTGATCAGCACCTCGCCCAGACGGCCTCACCTGCAAAGCGAACAGGGGCCTCGTGAGGGATGGGAAGGGAGGGGAAGATAGGGATGGATAGGCAAGGAAGCGGGAAAGAGACGGCCGTGGCCTTTCAGGAGGTCCCATCCCGGTATTTGCCCGAAGGCGAAGTGGGAAACCACGGAAAACCACTAAGAGGATGGCTGAGGTGAGAATCAAACCCCCTTTACTCATTTGGGCCACGCGAGGCTGAGTAGACCCCGTTTCAGTCCTCATACCACTTTTCAAATTTCGTGGCAGAGCCGGGAATCGAACCCAGGACCTCCGGGGCGGCAGCTAACCATGCTGACCGCTACGCTACGGAGGCGACCCCTTATCATGAAGTAATTTTATTTAAATTGTTTTACAAGTGGCTCGTTACTTATCAAATTATTTCATTTTTAATTAGTTGCGTCATTAAAAAGAGCTGCCATTATCGTAACAGATGGGAGCTACGAGAACCACAGGCCAGGTGCTCGTTTCGAAACACACAAGAGTGTAGACGCCACACTCGATGCTGCTCATTGCGCGACGTTGCCAAGTTTCCTCACAGGGGCTTAACGGTTGGTTTGCGCCCACAGGTATCTTAACTCATATTGCTCCCCATACCCACCCCCACGCCTGGTTTGATTTTCTACCTCTTATTTTCCGACACCTGTATATTAAAATCACTTACAGTCAATATCTTGACCCTCAGTTTGTCAGCGGCTTCAGTGGCGTAGTTGGTAGCGGGATTTTTTAACAGCGTTAAAAATCCCTCAGTATGCCTTCCTTCGGAGGGGAAGTAAAGCCGGCGGTCCCATGTCATAGATTTATGGCATGTTAAAAATCCTTCCACTAATTACACCTGTGTGAAGTTAAATTGTATAGGTTAAGAATGTAAACAACGCTCTTAGGTTCCTACGTTCGTTGCCAAGAGCCGACTGCGGTGGCGTCTAGTAGCTAAGTTCTGAACTTGGCCTAGTAGTCGTTGACGGTGGCGTTTGGCGGCAAAAGTAGGAACTATTTGAAAAATTCAAAGTTGCAGTCCTTACTTGAATTAAAAAACAGATACACACACTAATACAGCCATCACATTTAACACAGGTTATCTGACACATTCTACACACACCCAAAGTAAACGGGGCTACAAGACCGCGTTGTCGCTGCCCCTAAACTGAGGAACCAACCAACCCTCAGTTTGTCACATTAATTTAAGATTTTATTTATACCTAGGTCCATTGATTTATGCTGATCAAGGACTCAATAAAATCATGTACACAGAGCTATAGCAATTTCTGTTAGTAGACTATTGATAGGCGTTTGTTGTTATCCTTATATTATGCGTCTTTCAAAAGAAATATTTTTGTCAAATTTACGCCCAGGAATGAGGAATGTTTGGCCAACAGCGTTTGTTTTTGATGTGTAACATCTTTCCGCTCGGTTGCTGGATAGTTTTGTGGGAGTGATTTTGAAAATTGGGGACGGAAGTGGATCGGAACAATCGAGCTGGCAGTGGTGGATCGAACGGAAGTGTACTAGCTGGCAGTGGTGGAAAACGGAAGTATGCACTGTCCGCTCGATCGATCGAACGGAAGTGTACTAGCTGGCAGTGGTGGAACGAACGGAAGTATAAGATGCACTGCCAACTCGATCGATCGATCTAGTGGGCAGTGTTAAGACCCAGCTGGCAGTGGTACGAGAAACAATTTGCGCGCGGGGTCGGAAATTGATACCATGACGTACTCTCGGCCATGTGGAATGTATATGACATACTGAACGGAAAACGCTCATGCGAACTCTGGTGTCAAGTGATTGAAACAAATGACATGGCACTTGTTCGAAGTCTTCGTATCAGTATTTAAATAGTAAAATGCCTTAATATCAAACATTGTAAGTAGTCGGCATTGCCGGTATTATCTTTCTGCACAATGTCTATTCAAATATTAACCCACATAACGTTAATGCAGTCATCTATCTAATACAATCGTTGTGGTTATACGAGAATTGAGCAAGCCTTCATGAACTATTACTGAATACATTCCCTTTACTCACAAGAGGGCCTATTCATAAGGCATTTTAAACTCAATTTCACGCAGGAACATTATCGAAACAAGCAAAATATAAATGAAACTTAATTCCGTAATGCAGTATTATTGGAGATCGCCTCCGTAGCGTAGCGGTCAGCATGGTTAGCTGCCGCCCCGGTGGTCCTGGGTTCGATTTCCGGCTCTGCCACGAAATTTGAAAAGTGGTACGAGGACTGGAACGGGGTCTACTCAGCCTCGGGTGGCCCAAATGAGTAGAGGGGGTTCGATTCCCCCTCAGCCATCCTCGAAGTGGTTTTCCGTGGTTTCCCACTTCGTCTTCGGGCAAATGCCGGGATGGTACCTACTGTAAGGCCACGGCCGCCTCCTTCCCTCTTCCTAGCCTATCCATCCCAATCTTCCATCCGTTCCCATCCCTCATGAGGCCCCTGTTCGCTTTGCAGGTGAGGCCGCCTGGGCGAGGTGCTGATCACACCTCCCAAGTTGTATCCATCCCGACCAGATGTTCCAAGCTCCAGGACACTGCCCATAGAGGCGGTAGTGGTGAGTTCCCTCGCTGAGTCCGTGGGATCCACCAACCTAGAGGGTAAATTGACTAAATAAAAAATAAATAAAAAAAAGTATTATTGGAACGTGGAAATAAGTCACCATCTTGTGCACAAAATTTGCATAGTCGAAATAGCCAGTGCTTAGTTAGTGCTTATGGCTGTGAATCTAGAGATCTTGGGTTCGAATCCCGGACGGGGTAGATATTTTTGCTACCAGATTATCATTTTAAACGATATTTATCATATCAATATGACTCATTTTAACAGAATCCATATGAAATTACGTGTTGGTCTGTGAATGAAGAGGACCTGTTTATAAGGAATTTAAGGTGATGAGCGGTGTCGCGTCTATTAATCTACTTGATCCATATCGTATTCTTTATTTAGGTTAGTGCTGGTGGAAGCTACAAATCATCTAATAAAATGAGTTCCGTATTATAAACTACAATATCTGTAAAACACTCCCTTTTACAATAGATCAATATTTGTGCCAATAATAGTATAAAATACCAGTGTAGGAACAATTTCACGTGAGGTTTCTTCTATGTCAGTTGTTACACATCATATGCGACTACTGTAAGGCTCGTATTTTTTTCCCCTAGATATCTCTTCCATGTCAGTGGGTGACCTTTTATTTATTCATGATAAATGTATTATTGTTATTACGAGACAACATTGACGTCGAATAGGCAGGTGAAAAGCTAAAGGAATTAGGAGACTTGTGTTACTTAGGAAGCAAAATAACCAGTGATGGACGAAACAAAGAAGATATAAAAAGTAGGTTAGCACAGGAAGGAGAGCATTTCTACAGAAAAGGAATCTGTTGACATCGAATATAGATTGAGGTGTTAGGGAGTCATTTCTGAAAGCCTTTGTCTGGGGCGTAGCACTCTATGGGAATGAAACTTGGATTGTTAGAGCGGCAGAAAAGAGGGGAATTGAAGTGTTTGAAATGTGGTTTTACAGGAGAATGATGAAGATCAGATGGGTAGATATGGTTACAAATGAAGAGGTATTGAGACGAGTGGGAGAGGAGAGATGCTTCTGGCGACTGCTAATGAAGGGAAGGGATAGGCTGGTAGGACACATACTAAGACACCCAGGAATAGCGAAGTCAGTTGCGAAAGGAAGGGTCGAGGATAAGAACTGTAGGGGTAGACCGAGATAAGAATATGTTAACCAGATTGCGTCGGATGTAGGGTGCGGTAGCTATGTAGAGATGAAATGATTAGCTCAGGATATGGAAGCATAGAGGACTGCATCCAACAAGTCAAAAGACTGAAAACTCAAACAACAACAACAACAACAACAACAACAACAACAACAACAACAACAACAACAACAACATTGATGTAATTCATAGTATTGGCCAAATTTGAGAGCCTTGTTGCCATGGTAACCAAATAGGCCTGGATCACTCGCGAACTTAAAATAACACTTTTAAAGAAATTTGAATTTATTAACTTTTTTTTTGTTGAAACAGAATTTTTTGTGTTGGTAGCACTGAAATTTAAAATTTTAAATGACACACGGAGTCGCTAGAAAAAACAAATCGAAATTTTGTGTGACCTTTAGTAACTTTTGGACATTTAGTCCAGAACTAAGAATTCATACTAACGCCGCGGTAACCTCCAGATGATGTCCGTGTCGGTTTTTTTAGCCTATTTTCAATAAAAAGAAAAGGATTATGAGATCACCTTTTGTCCGTGTGTGTGTGCGTGTGTGTGTGTGTGTGAGAGAGATGTGTATGTGTCCCCCTAATAACTTCTAAACGGCTGGAGCGATTTCATTGAAACTCGGTAAGTTCATAGCACCTTCCGGACGACCCCAGCCGTGCCCTTCAAATTTTGTTACGTCTCACCAGCCCAATATGGCGGCTGTGCGAAATATTTCACCAGCATTCAATATCTCCGAAACTATTCGCGATATCTCCCTGGAATTTTTACGGTGATAAAGGGAACTACTAGAAGTTCACCTATGTGACTTTTGAAAAATTGTTAACTACAAAATCAACATGGCGGCCACGCGAATTTGCGACTTTTAAATAGTCGTTTCTCGCGATTTAACCAACCAAACGCAATAAAACTTGGTACAGTATCTGTTTATACACATTGTAATGCACCGACATCTAACTTGGTTCAATTGTTTTCATAACCACAAGATGGCGGATGTGCGAAATATTTCACCGGCATTCTATATCTCTGAAACTGTTAGCGGTATCGCCCTGAAATTATGTACGGAGATAAAGGGTACTACTGGATGTTCATCTATAAGACTTTCAAAAAAAGGTTAGCTACAAAACGAACATGGCGGCCAAGCGAATTTGAAAATTTTAAATAGACCTTTCTCGCGATTTAATGTTCCAAACGCAATGAAATCTGGTACAGGAAATGTTTATACACATTGTAATGCACTGGTATCTAATTTAGTTCAATTGTTTACATAACCTCAAGATGGCGGCTTTGCGAATTTTAAAATTAAGTTTTTATTTCTTGTGTCGTAATCATGCGATCGAAGAGAAAGTTTGAATAATGAACCTAAGCAATAATTTTCCTTTAATGGTACATGACTCTATGGCCTATACATTTAACAATCCAACATGGCGACCATCCGAAATATTTAGACGGCTCTGAATATCTACGAATATAATGTAGCAATCAAACTGATTTTTTTTACGTTCATAGGGGCTATGAACTTAAGTTCACCTACAGGACTTTAAATAACCCGGTGATCACAAATCCAACATGGCGGCGACGCGAAGTATAAATATTCACATGGACGTTTCTCGCAATTTAACCATCCGAGTGAAGTGAAACTTGGTACAGTAAATCCTTATACGAATGTTAATCCACTGGCATCTAATTTATTTCAATTGTTTCCATAACCACAAGATGGCAGCTGTGCAAAATTTTAAAATCTCCTTGTTACTTCTTGTGTCCTAATCATGCGATTGAAGTTTGAATGCTACACGTACACAATAATCTTCATGTAACATTACATAACTCTAGGACCTGCATATATAAAATCCAACATGGCGACCAGCCGAAATATTTAGTCGGTTCTCAATATCTAAGAATCTATCACAGCAATCAAATTGAAATTTTGTATGTTGATAGTGGCAGTTAACATAAGTAGGATATATGAAAATAGGCTGTATAGTTCTTCACGGAACTACTTGTTGTCCATGCTAATCACAGATAAACTCCCAGCTCTAAAGTATATTCTTGTTAAAATCTTTCATTCAATTGATGTTCTTCATTAGAGGACAGTAAATATTTCCTACAATGCTCTTTTATACTCTCAAGGATACCGACTATCGTTAGTTTCAAGGAAGTAATTAAAATAGCATTTTTCGTTGACCTCTTAGGTCTCTTTCACAGATCCCTCAGGGGTCCGAGGACCACTGGTTAGTGAAACACTGAACTTAAGTCCACGATATTCTGAATGGTGGGCTCCGATAGCCTCGTGATCAAACTCATTATCCACTGGGAGCTAATTACTGCCCAATTTATTTTTCAAGAGCGTAGGAAATTACAGGGTACCTCCTTCCTATCAGCGCTCTTAGTAACTGTCTAATGGACGTACGTCTTAATAAAAACTTAAGATGGTCACTCAATATTCCTCACACATCAACATTACCGATCCTCTTAAAATAAATGCCGCGCCTCTATTTGCAAAGGAAATTGTCGGAGCATTCTGTCCTTTACATTTACAGTCTTGGACTAATTTCAACATATGAATTACATTACTGTATAGGCTTAAAACCCTGACTTTTGTGTGTATGTGTGTCTGTTCCCTTAAATTAAGTTGACTAACACTACCAAGATCTCCGAATATCTCAACCATAGGCATTACATTCCATAATCGTCACCAATCCAACATGGCGGCCACGCAATTTATTTCACCAGTATTCAATATAATTATTAAAGCTGTAAGCCTGAACTTTTGTAGTTTGATAAAGGACTGTAATTTAAGTACACAAAAAATTTCGAAACAGTCACATGCTAGAAACTTGGTTGGTTGGTTCCTCAGTTTAGGGGCTGCGACAACGCGATTATGTAGCCCCGTGTACTTTGGGTGTGTGTAGAATATATCTGATAACCGGAGTTAATTGTGATGGCTGTATTAGTGTGTGTTAACTATAATTCAGGTAAGGACTGCAGACGATCAATTTCAAGTAGTTCCTACATTTTGTTACCAAATGCTACCGTCAACGACACCTAGCTGTGAACTTGGCTATTAGATGCCACTGCAACTGGCACCTGGTGGTAAACGTTGAAACTAATAGAGCGTTAAAGAAATCTAACCTACAAATTTAGCTTCACACACTTTTAGTTAGTGGAAGGTTCTTTTACATTCCATAAATCTATGACATGGACCCGCGGGCTTTACTTCCACTCCGAAGGAAGGCATACTGAGGGATTTTAACGCTTTTAAAAATCCGACGACCTCGGTCGGGTTTGATCCCGCGATCTTGGGCATAGAAGCTCTGCATGCTACCAACTACGCCACCGAAGACGCCATTTTGCAAAGGAAATTCTCGGAGCATTCTGTCCTTTACCTTGACATTTTCGGCCTAATTTCATCATATGAATTACATTACTGTATACTGTAGGTCCCGAATAGGAAAGGCCAGAACAATATTCAATAAGATGCGTAATTTGTTCAAACCTCATGGGATAACAATGACTACGAAAATCAGGCTTTTGCGTTGTTATGTGTTCTCTTTTACGGTGTTGAGATATGGACTCTGCCAGAGTCTTTTTTGTAAACGGTTAGAGGTCTTTGAAATGTGGCTGTACAGAAGGATATTGCGGATACCATGGACAGACCATGTCACAAATGCTGAGGTCCTCCAAAAGAATGAGAAAAATCAAGGCAGTATTAACCACCGTGAACATAAGGAAAATCCAATACCTAGGACACATCATGAGGAATACCGACAAGCACCATCTCCTGTAGTCTGTTCTTCAAGGAAAAAAAAAGTGGCAGTCAGTCTGAAAGACTAGACTTTGTATCATTTTAAATGCTGCAAATGCTGAGAAATGCTAGAAAGGCTGGAGGCTTGTCGCTTCGCTCGAAGCCAAAGACTCTGGACATGTTAGAAAATTATCTGCATAATACTTATCTTGCTTATCTTGTTTGAAATTACTCGTGAACTGCAAGTGCAAACCAAGGGCAAAGCAAGGACAAGCGCGCGGGATGCCGTCACGCTCACAAGAGCGCGCGGGGACGTGCCCCTTCCATCCAGTCTAAAAACACTTATAGTGGGCGATGTATTGAAGATAGAGATATGCTTTCCTGGACTCTTTTGTAGAACTTTTCATGCTGACCCATTCTTACGCTCATAGTATACTGATATTATTAACGGTTTGCGCAGCGTAAGCTTAAGAAGCGCACGGACGCCAAGTTTGTTTTCGATTTTTTCACTGAAATCGTTACTGCTTGGCTTCCTTTGATCATACATAAATTATTTTCTACAGCATCTTTCCTCGAGATATCCTTTACAGAATGGTGAAAACCGCATCAAAATCCATCCAGTGGTTCTCGAGATAACCCGTCACATCCAAGAATCGGGGATATTTGTCTTATACTAACGAAGTACAGATTGTCGGGGAACACATGCACCAAGCGGTAATATGACGTCACACACCTCAGTGCATCTGGGTACATTTCGTCCCGTCACCGTAACGCAACGCCAGACCCCAGCGTAACGACAAAGTCGACAAGATCATTTAAAATGATAAAATACCAGGGAAGGGAAGTGTTGGACGGAGAACATCCTGGTTCCTCTAAAACGTCCACTGAATTGTTCCGAGCTGCAAGTGACAGGAACTGCGCCATCAAGATGGTTGCCTACATCCGAAATGGATGGGAACCAGAAGAAGAAGAAGAACAACAACAACAACAACAACAACAACAAGAGGCTTAAAACTGGTGTATTCTTGGAATACACAGTATGATAGAGTATATTTTTAATGCTCTTTTCTTGCTCATTCCTTCCTTTTTATCAAACACCAACAGTGATCTTCTAGTTTCTCTTTGGTGGTCATGTCTCTTATGTCATTTGTGAGTCTGTTCTAGATATATATCTTCCATGACCCACCTAGCGTCATCTAGCAGCGAATCTCTGATGTTCCTCAATTCTTCCCTGTACAAGAGGACGTCCTTATCAATCTGGCCACCAGAGCTGGTCGCCATCGCCAGCTATCATCTCCGTGATCAAGAGAACTTCGTCTACTTTTTCACCCACCAGGCTGCGATAGCGTCGCCTACTATCAACTCTTTGAAGACCATTTCCTCAAGAGAATTTAACTTTTGTATGTTGGTGATGCTTATATGTCTTCCTTTTGTCTCCTACCCCCACTCTTTTCCCCTTTCCTGGTCCCTCTGCGCTTCGCTGAGTGGGTCTCACTTGTACGTCGACCGTCGACTCAGTCAAGGCTCAACTAGAGCCAGCCTCCTGAACCCAAGAGGCATTTTCTTCATTCCACTCCATGTTGGAACTCTAATGTAAACCTTCAAAGGGAACTTCACCATCGCTATGCAGCAAAGATAAGTACAGACTTCAGGTTTTAACCTCATTCTCATCGTTTTAATATCTACATGCTTTTAAGGATACTTTTATAGGCAGTGTGAGATTACTATATTTTGGGGCAATAATCATCGTTCGCGGGATTTACCATGTTGGGCTTTTGTCTGTCTAAGCCAACCTTAATAGAGAGTAGCTTTTCTTAAGGTAATTAAAATGAGAAATCTTCTCACAACGTGGGATACCAATGAATACCCACTGTCTATAAAAATATTTTTCTCGTTCCACCGCTGGAATAACTTTGGCCATATTCTTCAGTCAAAATTGCTCTGGAACCTTCCAGAATCTACCAGTCACGCCGTCATGTATTTTCCACTCACATGTGTGAATACTTTCTCAAACTAAAGGATCTTCCTTATTATTTAATGCTCAATAGCTAACTTTTCTTCCTCCGTTGGGATTTTCTCTGGCGTACTTAATGACAATCTATAACTTTCTCAAACAATAGACTCTCGCCTACCTAGTGCAACCAGTCTTTTTTCCACAATTGCAATAACTTTTTTTTGCCATAAACTTTTGTGTTACTACAGTGAACTTTTCATCCATTTAACAGACTATAGTGAAAACTAGTGCTTGTTCAACATTTCTACCGCGTCGCGATCGTCCGATTACCATAAATAAGGCCATGAACATTTATCCTCAATCCCAATTGATCTTTCCTAAACCTTTTACTAACAAACCATAATAATAAAGTTGTTACTTTAAGTCTTTTTTAAACGAGGTGTCACTCTATAGAAGTGCCCTCCCCTTTTTCTTATATAACATTAATTAACTTCTGCATAAATACGTGTCGAGTACACGTTTCAAACTTACATTGTTTCTCCCTTCTAATTAGGGAATACAATTCTTTCAACTCATGAGTGAGTTATTTCGTGGTCTCACGAAAGGGAAACTTGCCCCATTTGTCTCGTGATTCCTACTTAAACAAAGGAAGTCTAGAACCCTCCTTTTGACTTTCTCTTCAGGTTTCACAGTAAGTGACCTGTCCTATTTTGTATAACTATTATAAAAGTAATTCAGCGTAAATATAAGAAGTTATAGGAACTTCTCTTTCATTCTACCTGCTTTCCTTTTTGTTATTTTCGAAGTTGAAAATTTTTCTAAGATAGGTACTTGGAAATTTCTTAAAGTACACACCTTGTACTCGATTTAATGTCTAACTTTAATCACTTCATTTGTCTTTTTTAAATCTTACAAAGATTTTAGTACATATAAAGGTTTGAAACCTAAATAATTGTTAATTGCCTGGAGCAAACTTTAAATGTTAGGAGGTCTGCGACCCCAAATTGTTAACAAAAATTGAAACTATATGCTTGTTAAATTTATTAGTCCCTTTTTCATTGTTAAATAAATTCAAGTTCCTATTTTTGACTCATCATTTCTCTAATACTACAGTTAGGCAAGATCCTGTCTTTCCTGACTCTTCCTAGGTTCATGCCCTCGTTAATGCAAATAAATCTTGTGATAGGGTTTTCACCACTTGTTACATTTGAGCAAGAATTCTTAGTTGCCAACTCGGTAAGGTCTCTCTTAGCTTTAATAGCTAATTCTAACTGGCCAGTAAGGCAAGCATAGCTCGCTACGCCAGCTTCCTGCTTGTGGAGATTCTCTCCAATTCTTATGGTTGGTTCTTCAAAATTTAAGTGTTTCTCCTTGCCTAAACTTTTAGTCGGCTCCTTGCTGGGTAAAAGCTTAGCCATTTCCAAATGCAACTATTGGTGTATTCACCGAAATTATTCCCAAAAGTATAATTGGTTTATTCCTATCCTTCTTGGAGGCACTGGGTCGCATTTTAGGAACTCTACAACTTCGAAAACTGGAAATATCGAAATCAATTCAAATTATTGGCATTCTTCGAATTACTTGTTCAAAACGAATTCCTTTGAACAGACATACAATAAGTTACGTTACTCTCTGTCTTGCCAGACCATCACCCTTCCCCATAGTAGGCATATGCATGCTTGAGAGGGAATACGCTAAAGCCATTCTCTTGCAAACCGCCCAAGTCCTAGCTGCGTTTCCCGTTAGCTTCGACCAGGTCCTTACCCACTTTAGGTATCAGAGAGCGGATTTGCAGTGGCAACCGCCTTTGAGTGCATTTAAAGTTAAATTTATAACTTTTGTGGGACTCTCCTCCTATTTCTCCATCCTTTTTTCTCCAGTCCGAAACCCACCTCCTTTTCTCAATCATCTTCCCTTGGTGGTTAGGTTATTCCCCAGTCAATAATCTACCCAAAGTTTGCTGCCGAAACCCGGGAGAGTCCATTTGTCATTTGTTATTCTTTTTACAAAGTTATTTGACAATACCTTACA
Organism: Meconema thalassinum; assembly: GCA_946902985.2. Classification (NCBI taxonomy): domain Eukaryota; kingdom Metazoa; phylum Arthropoda; class Insecta; order Orthoptera; family Tettigoniidae; genus Meconema; species Meconema thalassinum. The sequence continues at coordinate 185,409,276 of OX336395.1, forward strand.
AATTATTAATATCTGCTTTGAATCTTTCAGCTATAACTACATCGAGCAAAGCCTGTAAAGTGAAAAGAGGCCGCTCCTGTCTCCTTTGGGGTGTCCCCTTCTTTCAACTTATTTGCTGCTGCCAGCCTGACAGCATTTCCAAGGTTCCACAGTTTCGTGAGTTATACTTTAATCTACTTACCTTGACATGGCTCCTACTGAAAAGGATAAGGATGAAAAACTTACTTCTAAACGAGCATCCTATAAAGGACAAATTACCCGTTTCAGAAAATACATCAAAGAGCTAGATCCCTCAGAAGCTCAATTAGACTTGCTAAAACATCGTGTAAGGGATTTTGAACGTTCATATGAGAATTATTGTAACATTCAAACTGAAATAGAAACTTGTATGCTCAATCAAACCGAAGATCGAGTCGAGGTAGAAAACCAATATTACGAAGGCATAGGTTCTGCTTTCAAAATAATACGCCAACTCGAAGAGGAGCAGAAAAAGGACGCTTCTCTTCTTGGTTCCCTTCACGAACCACAAACTTCTTTTCGCGATGGTACTCACAAGCCTAAACCAATTTTACCTAAAATTGATTTACCCCACTTCTCTGGAGATTAATCTACTTGGGATTCTTTCTATGAATTATTTTGCTCTCTTGTTCATGACAATGAAGACATTCAAGTCATATACAAGTTTCATTACTTGAGATCTATCCTCCGAGGTCAAGCTTTGCAGTTAGTTGAAGCACTTCCTCTAAGTGCCGAAAATTACCCCCTTGCCTTTAACTTATTGAAAGAAAGATACGGAAATTTACGGTTACGTATTCAACGCCATATGAAGGCTCTATTCAACCTACCTGCGTCACAGCACAATGACGTCACTAGTTTGCGTACTCTCGTTGACACTACACAACTTCACGTCAAAGCTCTGTCCCAATTAGATCAACCCACTGAACACTGGGATACTTTCCTAATACATTTAGTGGTTTCTAAAGTTGATGCTGCTACCCTCAAAGCTTGGGAAATTGAACTTTCTAGAGAATACGACTACTCTTACGAACATTTAGTCACTTTCATAAATGCCAGATGCCAGCTGTTAACCGCCCTAGCTAATCAAAGTGAACCCTCATATCCGAGTTCTAAATTTGAATTAATGTCTATCAAACCTAAAAGCGAACGCTTAGCGTCTAGTACCCAAAAACCCGGGTCCAGCTCCTCTAAATTTAAGCCAAACACCACTGGTTACCCAACTAGGTCTAGTGAACGCCGTATTGCTAGCTCTCTCGTTTTAAACACTCAAAGCGAACCTCGCAAGAGTTTAAATGAACCATTAAAGTGTATACTTTGCAAAGATTCCCATGCTTTATATCTATGCAAATCCTTTAAAGAACTGTCAGTCGACGACAGAAGAAAATTAGTTTCCCAAAACAAACATTACTTCAACTGCCTAGCGCCCACGCATTCTGCTTCTAATTGCAAGTCCACAAGACTTTGCTTTCATTTTGAAAAAGCTCATCACACATTACTACATCGTCATGATCAGGCAAGGTCATCGACAGCATCTACTTCTCAGAAAAGTGACAATGCTATCAATTCCAATGCTTCATCGTATATTCAAAATGCCAAGTCCATTCGTAATGCCCAAGTATTATTGTCTACTGTCCAAATCAAAGTTCAGGATAACTTTGGCAACTGGGTCCGTGCACGCGGTCTTCTTGATTCAGCGGCAACGCATGATTTCGTGTCAAATTGATTAGAAAACTTGGCCTACCTGTAAACCCCACTTCTATTAACGTGTCGGGCATCAACAGCTCAAAATCGCAAGCTTTACAATTCTCAAAGCTAACCATAAGAGATATTTGTCACAGAAACAACTTTCTCAAACTGAATTGTCTAATTATCAATAGCATTGGAGAAGACACTCCCAGTCACTCTGTGGATATTTCAGGGTTAAACATTCCCTCGCATTTAAGGCTAGCCGATCCTTTGTTTAACATACAAAACCCCATTGACATACTCTTCAGTGCCAATGTTTTCTGGAATTGCCTTCGTAAACAGGTTCGCCAGTTATCCTCAAACGTGGTTGCCAGAGACACTAATTTTGGATGGATCGTCACCGGTCAACTTCCCCATTATTCTCCCCAACCCGCATCGCAATGTTGTTTCGCCAATACTGATCTGGAACAGTTTTGGAGACTCGAAAGCGTTGATCCTCCTAACGTGACCTCTTCAGAAAATGAATTCTGTGAGCAACTTTTTCTAAACACCACCACTCGCTCTTCTGATGGTCGGTTCATTGTTCAAATGCCAAGATTACATAATCCCCCTAAACTTATCAACTCTCAACCCAAAGCTCGAAAAGCTCTCTTTGCTATCGAGAACAAATTCAAGAAAGAACCTCTCGTTAAACAGCAGTACACCGATTTCATGGATGAGTATGAAAGCTTAGATCACATGGAAGTTGTTAACAAATCTGAAGATGAATTGCACCCCCCAATTGAAACGGTTTTCTTAAATCATCATCCCGTGTGGAAAAATCCTCTTGTAAAGGATAACATCCGAGTTGTTTTCAATGGTTCATCACCTGACGTTAATGGCAACAGCCTTAACGACACTCTTTACTCTGGTCCTGCTATTCAGTCAGATCTATCTGCTATACTCTTAAACTTTCGATTATTGCCCATAGCTGTTATAGCTGATATAAAACAGATGTACCGTCAAGTTTTAATTCAGCCTGAAAAACGAGATCTCCAAAGAATCTTGTGGCGCGACGAAATCAGTAAGCCCATTAAGGTATTTCGCTTAAAAACGGTTACGTATGGCTTAAAACCTTCCGCTTTCCTTGCTATCCGTTCCCTACACTTGCTAGCCTCTCAAGATGGTCATTTATTTAATTCCAAAGCTTCTGAAGCGCTAACCACGTCATTCCATGTTGACGATTATTTGCAGTCCTTCCCCACTCTGGAGGAAGCTTCTCTCGTATCCTTAGAACTTCAGGCATTGCTAAGGAATGGAGGTTTCCCACTTCATAAGTTTCTCACCCAGTTTCCTATTGAAGACGTTGATCCCTCCTCTGTCGAAATTTGTGGAAACTCCGAATCCATAAAAACTCTTGGAGTTCATTGGTGCACCAGCACTGACACTCTCATCTACAAAGTTTCGCTCGCTGAAGAGCTCCCTAACACGAAACGACAAATTCTCTCTGAAATTGCAAAAATTTTTGATCCGCTTAAATTCCTTGCCCCAGTTATTGTTATAGCCAAACTTTTCATGCAAGAGCTGTGGTCGCTCAAATGTGAATGGGATGACACTGTTCCCCATTCTTTTCTCAACAGATGGCTTTCATTTCGCAGCCATTTGCTGGATCTTTCCCTAATTGAAATTCCCAGGAATCTAATTAACGCTCATTCTAATGCATCTTTTTTCCTTCATGTGTTCGCGGACAGTTCCGAAAAAGCTTATGGTTGCTGCGCATATTTAGTTTATCGCCGTTCATTAAATGGATCTTCAGTTTCCAACCTTGTTTGTGCCAAATCGAAGGTAGCTCCTCTTAAAACTATCACTTTGCCTAGGCTTGAATTGTGTGCTGCACTCATGGCTGCAGAACTTGTTAAAAAATTACGGGAAGTATTAAAAGTCGAATTCTCGCAAATCTATCTCTGGAGCGATTCCATGATCACCCTTTCTTGGATCGCCAAGAACCCCGCCCACTGGCAAACTTTTGTTGCAAACAGGGTTTCCAAAATTCAAACTCTTTCTTCGGGATGTCAATGGAGGCATGTGCCCAGTGCTGACAACCCAGCCGACATTATATCTCGTGGATGTTTACCCTCTCAATTGGCAACTTCCCAGTTGTTTTGGCATGGGCCCTCGTGGTTAATCGAAGACTCTTCTTGTTAGCCTTCTAAACCTCCAGCTACAAACTCCAACTTGCCTGAAGCAAAAGGATCTCTATCTACTGCTTCGTGTCTTGTTTCCAACGCTTCTCATCCCTTGTTGTCCCGCTATTCTTCCTTTCATAAATTAATTCAAATTGTCGCCTATCTTCTTAGATGGAAATATCTTGTGGTTGACCAACCTCTTCTCCCCAAACCACACCTTACGAATCATGAATTGAATCTCGCTACCATTAAGGTTTTACGACTGACACAGCAAGAAGCCTTTTCTTCTGAATTGTCTTTACTTTCTTCTAAAAGGGATCTTCCCAAATCCAGTCGTCTTTGCGCTTTAGCCCCGTTCCTTGATGACAATGGGTTACTCAGGGTAGGTGGTAGGCTTTCGCAATCTTTGCTCTCTGAGGACAAAAAGCATCCCGTTATTTTGCCTTCTAAACATCACGTAACTTCCTTAATTATACGTGACTTTCATTATCGCAATCTGCATGTTGGTACACGCACTCTGCTTTGCCTCTTAAGGGAAAAGTACTGGATTATAAATGGAATTCACGAAGTTTCCTCTGTAATTCACAAGTACATTCCTTGCTTCAAAGTGAAACCTAAAATCAATACTCAATTAATGAGCGATCTGCCTTCTTTTCGCTCTTCTCCTATACGCCCATTTGCTCTAACTGGTGTGGACTATATGGGTCCGTTCCAATATCAACGAAATTCCCCTGAAGCTAAACGCAAATTGTTCGGTAAGCTCTATGTCTCTCTCTTTGTTTGCATGGTTACTGGCGCAATCCATTAGGAACTGGTAACGAATGCCTCTACTTCTTACTTTTTATCACCTGTCTCTCGCTTCGCTGCTAGGCGTGGTGTTCCTTCAGAGATGTTCTCTGATAACGCTTCCACTTTTCAAGGCGCAGCTTCCTTGTGGAAAAAAGCTCTCACATCTTCTCCTGCCGTGGAACAGATCTCTAATTTTTCCTATTCAAAGGGTTTCAAATGGCGTTTTATACCTCCCTACTCTCCTCATCACGGTGGTAGGTGGGAATCCTGCGTAAATCTCACTAAACGTCATTTAAGAAAGGTTTTAGGTAATCGCATTCTGACTTATGAAGAATTTAATTCACTGTCCGTTCTGATTGAAGGAGTTGTTAATTCTCGCCCTCTAACTCCGCTTTCCAATGACCCTGATGACCTGCTTCCACTCACACCTGGTCACTTCCTTATAGGGACTTCTCTTTCTGCCCCTCCTCCCCTTTCCAATTCTTACAGGGATTCTAATTTACCTATTGTTTGGCGTAAACTTGAAGCCCTTCGCAATTCTTTCTGGAAGAGGTGGAACTTGGAATATTTAACTTCCTTGCAATGGAGACAGAAGTGGTTTCTTTCCAGTCCCGACATTAAAGTGGGGGACTTGGTCTTGGTCAGGGATGTTTCTCCTCCCCTGGTCTGGATTTCTGGTAGAGTGACCGAGTGTTATCCTGGAAGGGATGGGAGGGTCAGGGTGGCCAGAATTTTGACCACTAACGGTCAGATCACAAGACCACTGTCTTTAATTGCTCCATTACCTTTAAATGTTTAATTGGTTTTCCTGCTCTCTGTTCGTGTTTGCCCTTCCCAGCTTGGTGTATTCTTGGAATACACGGTATGATAGAGTATATTTTTGAATGCTCTTTTCTTGCTCATTCCTTCCTTTTTATCAAACACCAACAGTGATCTTCTAGTTTCTCTTTGGTGGTCATGTCTCTTATGTCATTTGTGAGTCTGTTCTAGATATATATCTTCCATGACCCACCTAGCGTCATCTAGCAGTGAATCTATGATGTTCCTCAATTCTTCCCTGTACAAGATGACGTCCTTATCAATCTGGCCACCAGAGCTCGTCGCCATCGCCAGCTATCATCTCCGTGATCAAGAGAACTTCGTCTACTTTTTCACCCACCAGGCTGCGATAGCGTCGCCTACTATCAACTCTTTGAAGACCATTTCCTCAAGAGAATTTAACTTTTGTATGTTGGTGATGCTTATATGTCTTCCTTTTGTCTCCTACCCCCACTCTTTTCCCCTTTCCTGGTCCCTCTGCGCTTCGCTGAGTGGGTCTCACTTGTACGTCGACCGTCGACTCAGTCAAGGCTCAACTAGAGCCAGCCTCCTGAACCCAAGAGGCATTTTCTTCATTCCACTCCATGTTGGAACTCTAATGTAAACCTTCAAAGGGAACTTCACCATCGCTATGCAGCAAAGATAAGTACAGACTTCAGGTTTTAACCTCATTCTCATCGTTTTAATATCTACATGCTTTTAAGGATAATTTTATAGGCAGTGTGAGATTGCTATATTTTGGGGCAATAATCATCGTTCGCGGGATTTACCATGTTGGGCTTTTGTCTGTCTAAGCCAACCTTAATAGAAAGTAGCTTTTCTTAATGTAATTAAATGAGAAATCTTCTCACAACGTGGGATACTGTCTATAAAAATATTTTTCTCGTTCCACCGCTGGAATAACTTTGGCCCTATTCTTCAGTCAAAATTGCTCTGGAACCTTCCAGAATCTACCAGTCACGCCGTCATGTATTTTCCACTCACATGTGTGAATACTTTCTCAAACTAAAGGATCTTCCTTATTATTTAATGCTCAATAGCTAACTTTTCTTCCTCCGTTGGGATTTTCTCTGGCGTACTTAATGACAATCTATAACTTTCTCAAGCAATAGACTCTCGCCTACCTAGTGCAACCAGTTTTTTTCCACAATTGCAATAACTTTTTTTTGCCATAAACTTTTGTGTTACTACAGTGAACTTTTCATCCATTTAACAGACTATAGTGAAAACTAGTGCTTGTTCAACTTTTCTACCGCGTCGCGATCGTCCGATTACCATAAATAAGGCCATGAACATTTATCCTCAATCCCAATTGATCTTTCCTAAACCTTTTACTAACAAACCATAATAATAAAGTTGTTATTTTAAGTCTTTTTTCAACGAGGTGTCACTCTATAGAAGTGCCCTCCCCTTTTTCTTATATAACATTAATTAACTTCTGCATAAATACGTGTCGAGTACACGTTTCAAACTTACATTGTTTCTCCCTTCTAATTAGGGAATACATTTCTTTCAACTCATGAGTGAGTTATTTCGTGGTACTCACGAAAGGGAAACTTGCCCCATTTGTCTCGTGATTCCTACTTAAACAAAGGAAGTCTAGAACCCTCCTTTTGACTTTCTCTTCAGGTTTCACAGTAAGTGACTTGTCCTATTTTGTATAACTATTATAAAAGTCATTCAGCGTAAATATAAGAAGTTATAGGAACTTCTCTTTCATTCTACCTGCTTTCTTTTTTGTTATTTTCGAAGTTGTAACTTTTTCTAAGATAGGTACTTGGAAATTTCTTAAAGTACACACCTTGTACTCGATTTAATGTCTAACTTTAATCACTTCATTTGTCTTTTTTAAATCTTACAAAGATTTTAGTACATATAAAGGTTTGAAACCTAATGAATTGTTAATTGCCTGGAGCAAACTTTAAATGTTAGGAGGTATGCGACCCCAAATTGTTAACAAAAATTGAAACTATATGCTTGTTAAATTTATCAGTCTCTTTTTCATTGTTAAATAAATTCAAGTTCCTTTTTTTTGACTCATCATTTCTCTAATACTACAGTTAGGCAAGATCCTGTCTTTCCTGACTCTTCCTAGGTTCATGCCCTCGTTAATGCAAATAAATCTTGTGATAGGGTTTTCACCACTTGTTACATTTGAGCAAGAACTCTTAGTTGCCAACTCGGTAAGGTCTCTCTTAGCTTTAATAGCTAATTCTAAATGGCCAGTAAGGCAAGCATAGCTCGCTACGCCAGCTTCCTGCTTGTGGAGATTCTCTCCAATTCTTATGGTTGGTTCTTCAAAATTTAAGTGTTTCTCCTTGCCTAAACTTTTAGTCGGCTCCTTGCTGGGTAAAAGCTTAGCCATTTCCAAATGCAACTATTGGTGTATTTACCGAAATTATTCCCAAAAGTATAATTGGTTTATTCCTATCCTTCTTGGAGGCACTGGGTCGCATTTTAGGAACTCTACAACTTCGAAAACTGGAAATATCGAAATCAATTCAAATTATTGGCATTCTTCGAATTACTTGTTCAAAACGAATTCCTTTGAACAGACATACAATAAGTTACGTTACTCTCTGTCTTGCCAGACCATCACCCTTCCCCATAGTAGGCATATGCATGCTTGAGAGAGAATACGCTAAAGCCATTCTCTTGCAAACCGCCCAAGTCCTAGCTGCGTTTCCCGTTAGCTTCGACCAGGTCCTTACCCACTTTAGGTATCAGAGAGCGGATTTGCAGTGGCAACCGCCTTTGAGTGCATTTAAAGTTAAATTTATAACTTTTGTGGGACTCTCCTCCTATTTCTCCATCCTTTTTTCTCCAGTCCGAAACCCACCTCCTTTTCTCAATCATCTTCCCTTGGTGGTTAGGTTATTCCCCAGTCAATAATCTACCCAAAGTTTGCTGCCGAAACCCGGGAGAGTCCATTTGTCATTTGTTATTCTTTTTACAAAGTTATTTGACAATACCTTACAAATTATTAATATCTGCTTTGAATCTTTCAGCTATAACTACATCGAGCAAAGCCTGTAAAGTGAAAAGAGGCCGCTCCTGTCTCCTTTGGGGTGTCCCCTTCTTTCAACTTATTTGCTGCTGCCAGCCTGACAGCATTTCCAAGGTTCCACAGTTTCGTGAGTTATACTTTAATCTACTTACCTTGACATGGCTCCTACTGAAAAGGATAAGGATGAAAAACTTACTTCTAAACGAGCATCCTATAAAGGACAAATTACCCGTTTCAGAAAATACATCAAAGAGCTAGATCCCTCAGAAGCTCAATTAGACTTGCTAAAACATCGTGTAAGGGATTTTGAACGTTCATATGAGAATTATTGTAACATTCAAACTGAAATAAAAACTTGTATGCTCAATCAAACCGAAGATCGAGTCGAGGTAGAAAACCAATATTACGAAGGCATAGGTTCTGCTTTCAAAATAATACGCCAACTCGAAGAGGAGCAGAAAAAGGACGCTTCTGTTCTTGGTTCCCTTCACGAACCACAAACTTCTTTTCGCGATGGTACTCACAAGCCTAAACCAATTTTACCTAAAATTGATTTACCCCACTTCTCTGGAGATTAATCTACTTGGGATTCTTTCTATGAATTATTTTGCTCTCTTGTTCATGACAATGAAGACATTCAAGTCATATACAAGTTTCATTACTTGAGATCTATCCTCCGAGGTCAAGCTTTGCAGTTAGTTGAAGCACTTCCTCTAAGTGCCGAAAATTACCCCCTTGCCTTTAACTTATTGAAAGAAAGATACGGAAATTTACGGTTACGTATTCAATGCCATATGAAGGCTCTATTCAACCTACCTGCGTCACAGCACAATGACGTCACTAGTTTGCGTACTCTCGTTGACACTACACAACTTCACGTCAAAGCTCTGTCCCAATTAGATCAACCCACTGAACACTGGGATACTTTCCTAATACATTTAGTGGTTTCTAAAGTTGATGCTGCTACCCTCAAAGCTTGGGAAATTGAACTTTCTAGAGAATACGACTACTCTTACGAACATTTAGTCACTTTCATAAATGCCAGATGCCAGCTGTTAACCGCCCTAGCTAATCAAAGTGAACCCTCATATCCGAGTTCTAAATTTGAATTAATGTCTATCAAACCTAAAAGCGAACGCTTAGCGTCTAGTACCCAAAAACCCGGGTCCAGCTCCTCTAAATTTAAGCCAAACACCACTGGTTACCCAACTAGGTCTAGTGAACGCCGTATTGCTAGCTCTCTCGTTTTAAACACTCAAAGCGAACCTCGCAAGAGTTTAAAAGAACCATTAAAGTGTATACTTTGCAAAGATTCCCATGCTTTATATCTATGCAAATCCTTTAAAGAACTGTCAGTCGACGACAGAAGAAAATTAGTTTCCCAAAACAAACATTACTTCAACTGCCTAGCGCCCACGCATTCTGCTTCTAATTGCAAGTCCACAAGACTTTGCTTCCATTTTGAAAAAGCTCATCACACATTACTACATCGTCATGATCAGGCTAGGTCATCGACAGCATCTACTTCTCAGAAAAGTGACAATGCTATCAATTCCAATGCTTCATCGTATATTCAAAATGCCAAGTCCATTCGTAATGCCCAAGTATTATTGCCTACTGTCCAAATCAAAGTTCAGGATAACTTTGGCAACTGGGTCCGTGCACGCGGTCTTCTTGATTCAGCGGCAACGCATGATTTCGTGTCAAATTGATTAGAAAACTTGGCCTACCTGTAAACCCCACTTCTATTAACGTGTCGGGCATCAACAGCTCAAAATCGCAAGCTTTACAATTCTCAAAGCTAACCATAAGAGATATTTGTCACAGAAACAACTTTCTCAAACTGAATTGTCTAATTATCAATAGCATTGGAGAAGACACTCCCAGTCACTCTGTGGATATTTCAGGGTTAAACATTCCCTCGCATTTAAGGCTAGCCGATCCTTTGTTTAACATACAAAACCCCATTGACATACTCTTCAGTGCCAATGTTTTCTGGAATTGCCTTCGTAAACAGGTTCGCCAGTTATCCTCAAACGTGGTTGCCAGAGACACTAATTTTGGATGTATCGTCACCGGTCAACTTCCCCATTATTCTCCCCAACCCGCATCGCAATGTTTTTTCGCCAATACTGATCTGGAACAGTTTTGGAGACTCGAAAGCGTTGATCCTCCTAACGTGACCTCTTCAGAAAATGAATTCTGTGAGCAACTTTTTCTAAACACCACCACTCGCTCTTCTGATGGTCGGTTCATTGTTCAAATGCCAAGATTACATAATCCCCCTAAACTTATCAACTCTCAACCCAAAGCTCGAAAAGCTCTCTTTGCTATCGAGAACAAATTCAAGAAAGAACCTCTCGTTAAACAGCAGTACACCGATTTCATGGATGAGTATGAAAGCTTAGATCACATGGAAGTTGTTAACAAATCTGAAGATGAATTGCACCCCCCAATTGAAACGGTTTTCTTAAATCATCATCCCGTGTGGAAAAATCCTCTTGTAAAGGATAACATCCGAGTTGTTTTCAATGGTTCATCACCTGACGTTAATGGCAACAGCCTTAACGACACTCTTTACTCTGGTCCTGCTATTCAGTCAGATCTATCTGCTATACTCTTAAACTTTCGATTATTGCCCATAGCTGTTATAGCTGATATAAAACAGATGTACCGTCAAGTTTTAATTCAGCCTGAAAAACGAGATCTCCAAAGAATCTTGTGGCGCGACGAAATCAGTAAGCCCATTAAGGTATTTCGCTTAAAAACGGTTACGTATGGCTTAAAACCTTCCGCTTTCCTTGCTATCCGTTCCCTACACTTGCTAGCCTCTCAAGATGGTCATTTATTTAATTCCAAAGCTTCTGAAGCGCTAACCACGTCATTCCATGTTGACGATTATTTGCAGTCCTTCCCCACTCTGGAGGAAGCTTCTCTCGTATCCTTAGAACTTCAGGCATTGCTAAGGAATGGAGGTTTCCCACTTCATAAGTTTCTCACCCAGTTTCCTATTGAAGACGTTGATCCCTCCTCTGTCGAAATTTGTGGAAACTCCGAATCCATAAAAACTCTTGGAGTTCATTGGTGCACCAGCACTGACACTCTCATCTACAAAGTTTCGCTCGCTGAAGAGCTCCCTAACACGAAACGACAAATTCTCTCTGAAATTGCAAAAATTTTTGATCCGCTTCAATTCCTTGCCCCAGTTATTGTTATAGCCAAACTTTTCATGCAAGAGCTGTGGTCGCTCAAATGTGAATGGGATGACACTGTTCCCCATTCTTTTCTCAACAGATGGCTTTCATTTCGCAGCAATTTGCTGGATCTTTCCCTAATTGAAATTCCCAGGAATCTAATTAACGCTCATTCTAATGCATCTTTTTTCCTTCATGTGTTCGCGGACAGTTCCGAAAAAGCTTATGGTTGCTGCGCATATTTAGTTTATCGCCGTTCATTAAATGGATCTTCAGTTTCCAACCTTGTTTGTGCCAAATCGAAGGTAGCTCCTCTTAAAACTATCACTTTGCCTAGGCTTGAATTGTGTGCTGCACTCATGGCTGCAGAACTTGTTAAAAAATTACGGGAAGTATTAAAAGTCGAATTCTCGCAAATCTATCTCTGGAGCGATTCCATGATCACCCTTTCTTGGATCGCCAAGAACCCCGCCCACTGGCAAACTTTTGTTGCAAACAGGGTTTCCAAAATTCAAACTCTTTCTTCGGGATGTCAATGGAGGCATGTGCCCAGTGCTGACAACCCAGCCGACATTATATCTCGTGGATGTTTACCCTCTCAATTGGCAACTTCCCAGTTGTTTTGGCATGGGCCCTCGTGGTTAATCGAAGACTCTTCTTGTTAGCCTTCTAAACCTCCAGCTACAAACTCCAACTTGCCTGAAGCAAAAGGATCTCTATCTACTGCTTCGTGTCTTGTTTCCAACGCTTCTCATCCCTTGTTGTCCCGCTATTCTTCCTTTCATAAATTAATTCAAATTGTCGCCTATCTTCTTAGATGGAAATATCTTGTGGTTGACCAACCTCTTCTCCCCAAACCACACCTTACGAATCATGAATTGAATCTCGCTACCATTAAGGTTTTACGACTGACACAGCAAGAAGCTTTTTCTTCTGAATTGTCTTTACTTTCTTCTAAAAGGGATCTTCCCAAATCCAGTCGTCTTTGCGCTTTAGCCCCGTTCCTTGATGACAATGGGTTACTCAGGGTAGGTGGTAGGCTTTCGCAATCTTTGCTCTCTGAGGACAAAAAGCATCCCGTTATTTTGCCTTCTAAACATCACGTAACTTCCTTAATTATACGTGACTTTCATTATCGCAATCTGCATGTTGGTACACGCACTCTGCTTTGCCTCTTAAGGGAAAAGTACTGGATTATAAATGGAATTCACGAAGTTTCCTCTGTAATTCACAAGTACATTCCTTGCTTCAAAGTGAAACCTAAAATCAATACTCAATTAATGAGCGATCTGCCTTCTTTTCGCTCTTCTCCTATACGCCCATTTGCTCTAACTGGTGTGGACTATATGGGTCCGTTCCAATATCAACGAAATTCCCCTGAAGCTAAACGCAAATTGTTCGGTAAGCTCTATGTCTCTCTCTTTGTTTGCATGGTTACTGGCGCAATCCATTAGGAACTGGTAACGAATGCCTCTACTTCTTACTTTTTATCACCTGTCTCTCGCTTCGCTGCTAGGCGTGGTGTTCCTTCAGAGATGTTCTCTGATAACGCTTCCACTTTTCAAGGCGCAGCTTCCTTGTGGAAAAAAGCTCTCACATCTTCTCCTGCCGTGGAACAGATCTCTAATTTTTCCTATTCAAAGGGTTTCAAATGGCGTTTTATACCTCCCTACTCTCCTCATCACGGTGGTAGGTGGGAATCCTGCGTAAATCTCACTAAACGTCATTTAAGAAAGGTTTTAGGTAATCGCATTCTGACTTATGAAGAATTTAATTCACTGTCCGTTCTGATTGAAGGAGTTGTTTATTCTCGCCCTCTAACTCCGCTTTCCAATGACCCTGATGACCTGCTTCCAATCACACCTGGTCACTTCCTTATAGGCACTTCTCTTTCTGCCCCTCCTCCCCTTTCCAATTCTTACAGGGATTCTAATTTACCTATTGTTTGGCGTAAACTTGAAGCCCTTCGCAATTCTTTCTGGAAGAGGTGGAACTTGGAATATTTAACTTCCTTGCAATGGAGACAGAAGTGGTTTCTTTCCAGTCCCGACATTAAAGTGGGGGACTTGGTCTTGGTCAGGGATGTTTCTCCTCCCCTGGTCTGGATTTCTGGTAGAGTGACCGAGTGTTATCCTGGAAGGGATGGGAGGGTCAGGGTGGCCAGAATTTTGACCACTAACGGTCAGATCACAAGACCACTGTCTTTAATTGCTCCATTACCTTTAAATGTTTAATTGGTTTTCCTGCTCTCTGTTCGTGTTTGCCCTTCCCAGCTTGGTGTATTCTTGGAATACACGGTATGATAGAGTATATTTTTGAATGCTCTTTTCTTGCTCATTCCTTCCTTTTTATCAAACACCAACAGTGATCTTCTAGTTTCTCTTTGGTGGTCATGTCTCTTATGTCATTTGTGAGTCTGTTCTAGATATATATCTTCCATGACCCACCTAGCGTCATCTAGCAGTGAATCTATGATGTTCCTCAATTCTTCCCTGTACAAGATGACGTCCTTATCAATCTGGCCACCAGAGCTCGTCGCCATCGCCAGCTATCATCTCCGTGATCAAGAGAACTTCGTCTACTTTTTCACCCACCAGGCTGCGATAGCGTCGCCTACTATCAACTCTTTGAAGACCATTTCCTCAAGAGAATTTAACTTTTGTATGTTGGTGATGCTTATATGTCTTCCTTTTGTCTCCTACCCCCACTCTTTTCCCCTTTCCTGGTCCCTCTGCGCTTCGCTGAGTGGGTCTCACTTGTACGTCGACCGTCGACTCAGTCAAGGCTCAACTAGAGCCAGCCTCCTGAACCCAAGAGGCATTTTCTTCATTCCACTCCATGTTGGAACTCTAATGTAAACCTTCAAAGGGAACTTCACCATCGCTATGCAGCAAAGATAAGTACAGACTTCAGGTTTTAACCTCATTCTCATCGTTTTAATATCTACATGCTTTTAAGGATAATTTTATAGGCAGTGTGAGATTGCTATATTTTGGGGCAATAATCATCGTTCGCGGGATTTACCATGTTGGGCTTTTGTCTGTCTAAGCCAACCTTAATAGAAAGTAGCTTTTCTTAATGTAATTAAATGAGAAATCTTCTCACAACGTGGGATACCAATGAATACCCACTGTCTATAAAAATATTTTTCTCGTTCCACCGCTGGAATAACTTTAGCCCTATTCTTCAGTCAAAATTGCTCTGGAACCTTCCAGAATCTACCAGTCACGCCGTCATGTATTTTCCACTCACATGTGTGAATACTTTCTCAAACTAAAGGATCTTCCTTATTATTTAATGCTCAATAGCTAACTTTTCTTCCTCCGTTGGGATTTTCTCTGGCGTACTTAATGACAATCTATAACTTTCTCAAGCAATAGACTCTCGCCTACCTAGTGCAACCAGTTTTTTTTCCACAATTGCAATAACTTTTTTTTTGCCATAAACTTTTGTGTTACTACAGTGAACTTTTCATCCATTTAACAGACTATAGTGAAAACTAGTGCTTGTTCAACTTTTCTACCGCGTCGCGATCGTCCGATTACCATAAATAAGGCCATGAACATTTATCCTCAATCCCAATTGATCTTTCCTAAACCTTTTACTAACAAACCATAATAAAAAAGTTGTTATTTTAAGTCTTTTTTCAACGAGGTGTCACTCTATAGAAGTGCCCTCCCCTTTTTCTTATATAACATTAATTAACTTCTGCATAAATACGTGTCGAGTACACGTTTCAAACTTACATTGTTTCTTCCTTCTAATTAGGGAATACAATTCTTTCAACTCATGAGTGAGTTATTTCGTGGTCTCACGAAAGGGAAACTTGCCCCATTTGTCTCGTGATTCCTACTTAAACAAAGGAAGTCTAGAACCCTCCTTTTGACTTTCTCTTCAGGTTTCACAGTAAGTGACTTGTCCTATTTTGTATAACTATTATAAAAGTAATTCAGCGTAAATATAAGAAGTTATAGGAACTTCTCTTTCATTCTACCTGATTTCTTTTTTGTTATTTTCGAAGTTGTAACTTTTTCTAAGATAGGTACTTGGAAATTTCTTAAAGTACACACCTTGTACTCGATTTAATGTCTAACTTTAATCACTTCATTTGTCTTTTTTAAATCTTACAAAGATTTTAGTACATATAAAGGTTTGAAACCTAATGAATTGTTAATTGCCTGGAGCAAACTTTAAATGTTAGGAGGTCTGCGACCCCAAATTGTTAACAAAAATTGAAACTATATGCTTGTTAAATTTATTAGTCTCTTTTTCATTGTTAAATAAATTCAAGTTCCTTTTTTTTGACTCATCATTTCTCTAATACTACAGTTAGGCAAGATCCTGTCTTTCCTGACTCTTCCTAGGTTCATGCCCTCGTTAATGCAAATAAATCTTGTGATAGGGTTTTCACCACTTGTTACATTTGAGCAAGAACTCTTAGTTGCCAACTCGGTAAGGTCTCTCTTAGCTTTAATAGCTAATTCTAAATGGCCAGTAAGGCAAGCATAGCTCGCTACGCCAGCTTCCTGCTTGTGGAGATTCTCTCCAATTCTTATGGTTGGTTCTTCAAAATTTAAGTGTTTCTCCTTGCCTAAACTTTTAGTCGGCTCCTTGCTGGGTAAAAGCTTAGCCATTTCCAAATGCAACTATTGGTGTATTTACCGAAATTATTCCCAAAAGTATAATTGGTTTATTCCTATCCTTCTTGGAGGCACTGGGTCGCATTTTAGGAACTCTACAACTTCGAAAACTGGAAATATCGAAATCAATTCAAATTATTGGCATTCTTCGAATTACTTGTTCAAAACGAATTCCTTTGAACAGACATACAATAAGTTACGTTACTCTCTGTCTTGCCAGACCATCACCCTTCCCCATAGTAGGCATATGCATGCTTGAGAGGGGATACGCTAAAGCCATTCTCTTGCAAACCGCCCAAGTCCTAGCTGCGTTTCCTGTTAGCTTCGACCAGGTCCTTACCCACTTTAGGTATCAGAGAGCGGATTTGCAGTGGCAACCGCCTTTGAGTGCATTTAAAGTTAAATTTATAACTTTTGTGGGACTCTCCTCCTATTTCTCCATCCTTTTTTCTCCAGTCCGAAACCCACCTCCTTTTCTCAATCATCTTCCCTTGGTGGTTAGGTTATTCCCCAGTCAATAATCTACCCAAAAACCCTCACATTTGTATATACTGTATGTGAGTCCATTCCCTCAAATTAAGTTTGACTGACAGTACCAATATCTCCGTTATTGTGCTCGATTTCTCGAGGAGCCGGAACTGTAACCTTCCGTGAGATCTAATGGTGAGGGGAGGTTTCTGAATTATTGGATATTAAATAAGAAATCTTAAGATTATACATAAACTTAAACATTTTATTTAATTCCAAACTTTATTTTGCAAAACGAGCACAATAATGGGTTGTAGTAAAGTAATAAAAGCATTAAGAAAGCACAGTTTTATGATTGTTTAAGTTGTCTGCCCATCCTTAAAGCTTATCCAAAACATCAACATGCTATCATCATACTTCTTTTCTGTTGATCTCTCCTTACTCTTCAATAAATGTTTTTATCTCGGTGCGTTCCGTTTCAAATCGAGCCCTGTCTCCGTGTATCTCAACCACAAGCATTGCATTCCATAATCGTCACCAATCAAACATGGCGGCCACGCGAATAATTTCACCAGTATTAAATATTTCGAAACCAATTACAGCTATAAGCCCGAACTTTTGTAGTTTGATAAAAAGGACTGTAAAATTAGTTCACAAAAATGTGACTTTCGAAACAGTCACATGCTAAAAACAAACATGGCGCCCACGCGAATTTTCTAAATTTAATTGTATTTTCTCTGGAACATATTAAAATTATAAGCCTGAAAATTTACACCCTGGCAGATTACCATAAAAATAAATTCACAGGTATAAATTTCAAAAACGTCACAAATAAATCAACAGGGCATCCAAGAGAATTTCACAAATTTAACTGTTTTTAATCGGAACTTATTAAAGTTTGAAAATTGGCACCTTGATAGAGGGCAATAAAATAAGATAACAGGTATAATTTTCTAAACCGTGACTACCAACAAACCAACATGGTGGCCGAGCGAATTTTCAATTTTTTTATACTCGTCATGGATGTGCTGACAGAGGGAGTCAGGAAGGAAGCTCCATGGTCCATGATGTTCGCTGATGATGTAGTCCTGTGTGCAGACGAAGGAACTTGCAGAGAAATGGTTGGAGGAATGGAGAGAAGCACTAGAAAGCCGAGGAATGAAGATAAGCAGATGTAAGACGGAGTTCCTGAGCCTGAGGGGTGCTGAAACAGGTTTAAAATTGGCTGGAGTAGAGATCCCAACAGCAAGTTCGTTCAGATATCTTGGTGCAGTAATCCAACAAGATGGTGGACTGGAGTAGGAAATAAAGAGCAGGATACGGTCGGGATGGTTCAACTGGAGGAAAACATCAAGTGTACTGTGCGACAAGAAGGTACCAGAAAAATTAAAAGGGAAGGCACACAGGGTCGTGGTGAGACCAGCAATGATATACGGGGCAGAAACCTGGCCGATAACAAGGAGATGGGCAGAAAAACTGGACGTGTCAGAAATGTGTATGCTGAGATGGGAAAGTTGACTCACAAGGTTGGACAAAGTGAGAAATGAAGTGATTAGGAGACGACTTAGCGTGGTGCAAGTTTCTGAGAAAATCACAGAAGCTGGCCTCAGATGGTATGGCCATGTTAAGAGAAGAGATGAAGATTATGTGGGCAATAGGATGATGGAAATGCTTCTACCAGGGAAACGGAGTCGGGGACGACCAAAAAAGTGATGGATGGACAACATTCAAGAAAGCATGAAACAGCGGGGGCTTGTGGAGGAAATGGTCCGGGATAGAACAACGTGGAGGAGGAATATCCGCATCAGCGACCCCACATAAGTGGGATTAATCATGCTGAAGAAGACGAAGAAGAAGAATTTCCTAGTCCATAACAAGCAATAATTCAACATGGTGGCCAAGCAAATTTTCCAAATTTAATTGCCTTTAATCGGAACGTATTACTGCTTGATATTTTATACCTGATAAAGGACTATAAAGGCAAGGTCATACATACAGAACTCGTAACAGTAAGAAGCAATAAGCCAACATGGCGTCCGTGCTAATAATTAAAATTTAATTACTTTTTGTCGGAACCTATTACAGCTCTAAACCTGCAGTTTCTTATCATGTCGGTTGATTGGTTGGTTACTTAGTTTAGGGGCTGCGGCAACGCGGTCATGTATCCCCGTGTACTTGGTGTGTGTGTAGAATCTGTCTGATAACCGGTGTTAATTGTGATGGCTGTATTTTCTTCAGTCCGTAACAATATATATAAATCTTAATCACATGTAATTTATTTCAGGTTATTTTTTACATATTCCAGTAATTGGAATTATTTTTGTGTTGACCGACTGAAAGCTAAAATATTAATTAAAGAGCGGTTTGTATCAAAATCTTCCGAATTGTCTCAATAGTACAGGAAAAATCTTGCATTTCCTTAAAAGACAACGGAAATATATGTCTTTCTATAAAAAGTGTGTTTAAACAAATAAACAAGACGATAGCCCCTGCCAGAACTCTGTCGCAACGATCCCGCAGAACAATAAAGCCGGGCGGGTAGTATATACACGGGTGCTCACAAGTAACCGATAATATATTAATATCGTATGGCCTTGGGTGCCGGGTGCAACCTTTGTAATTTGACACCCAGAGGGTAGCTTGCATGTCGAATTACGTTGTTCCTTGAATCACTATGAAAGTCAAGGAGGTTAGATATGTAAGCTCCTTGAACACTATAGCGCTTTCTAGTAGAGAAATGAGGAACATTGTGTTGGCAGAAACTCCCGAGATTAATTTTGCCATTATGAACTCGGCCTACTGAATTCAAATGGGTTCTTTGACATGCCAACATCGTATGACATGCGTGTCGTATTTTTGCCGCCTTTCAAAAATGACTTACCACGGCCAGGAGCAAACCTGCAATCTTGGGGTTAGTAGACCGATACGCTATCCACTCACCCACAGTGGCAAGCTAAGTAACCGATAATAACAAATGAGCATTCAATAGAAATATAATTACTAGCAGCAGTGACGAATCGCACTCTGATTTAATAAATAATGACAATTTGTTTGAAAAAAAAAAAGCGTTTTAACAATAAACAAGATGATAGTCCCTGCTAGAACTCTGTCGCGTCATGCCGGCATAACAGTAAAGCCAGTAATAACATGGGGCAGGGGCGTATATACATATTTTTTGTGTGTGTGGGCTGACTATCCTGTAAAATTTTATTCTCACCGCAAAATACCTAGAAATATCAACCAATGTCTTATAGCGTATAACTTTGTGTATTTTAGATTAGATTTAATTGTAAAATTCTAAGTTTATTTAGCCTACAATTAGTGGCAATACAATAAAGTTGTACAATACAACACAACACACAAATCAAATTTTATACTTAATGAGTTTTCTATTTGAACTATGGAGTATGAATTCCAAATATTTTTTGTTTACAAATTAATCATTTATTTCTAAAAAAGTACCGTTCTGTGGAATTCTGAGTTTTGCCTCACAAGACTGAGTGTACCCCGTTCCAATCCTCAGACCAGAATTAAAATTTCTTGGCAGAGCCAGGAATCGAAATCAGACCTCAGGGCTGGTGCCCAAGAATGCTAACCGCTACATCACGAGGTAGTCTAATTTCAATCTTAATATTGTTTATAACTTAGCCAATAAGTTAAGATTAGGGTGCAAACAAATTTACAATTAGCCTATTTTATGCTTTTACCAAAGCAACACTTTCTTAATTTTATTGAATTTTTCGGGGGAGGGGGGGGGGAGGTGGGGGAGGGGGGGAGGGGAGGGGGATGGAGCACCCACTGCTCCCCGCTTATATACGCCCCTCACATGGGGTGGCTACAAGTAACCGATCGTGCATTCAAAATTTAAAAATACCCGCAGCAGTGACTAATTGCACTCTGATTTCACATTGACAATTTGTTTGAACAATTAAACAAGAAGCCCGCATAACAGTAAAGCCGTAAGGAGGGGTTTATACACAGGCAAGATTTCTCGCACAGGTTCTTTAGTACCATATAAACCGTTGTCTAATTATAAAATAGTTAACGCAAATTTTTGATGTTCTGAGAGAGCAAAACATAAGTATGGTGCTTTTCAGAAGGTTAACACGATTGTACCCAAATGAGATGGATTATTCTCTAATACTGAAAAAAAAAAACATGAGATTAATAAATACACTAGGATGACCAGTTTCGATCGTTAAGCGATCATCATCAGATCCATTACACTTAGGCTATAAATGTCTGACGATCGAAACTGGTCACCCTAGTGTATTTATTAATCTCATTGAATTTGTTTCAGGATTAGGAAATAACCCATCTCATATAAGTACCATCGTGTTGACCGACTAAAAAGCACCAAACTTTTGTTTACTGAGGCAACACTGAAAAATAGCTTCCAACACCATAATGTTCTGAGAGTGTGTAAGCATTTTTATTGTAGAAATCTTGATGGAACAAAAGACACTAGTTCGATGCTAGTCTGCAGTGTTGTTTTTGTAAGTATTGGCTTTGTCCTTATTGCGTCGCTCGAGCAATCATCCGCTTAGCTCGAAGGCCACGAAAACAAACGAAAGAGAACCGGGCCAAGGACCTCACGAGGAAGTGGTGTTGACTATTTTGTATGCGCAGCCGTTGAATACCATTATTAGTGAAGGTAATGAGACATGCGGAACTCTCGACTGGCATTGTTATACTGGATTAGTCACCCAAGTCGACTACCTCAACATATTCTCATCTCATGGATGTCGTTTCTACGGAATCGGCGTTGAGATGAATTTCTATGTGGCGGACGAATGTTTTACGACACGAATTACCAGTAAATACATAAATAAATAAATAAATTATACGAGCCTTACAGTAGTCGCATATGATGTGTAAGTTAACATGTGACACGTTAACCTACTATGTGTGTCCCGGGAGCGCAAATCCCTGGTTGACAGTGAACTCTGTTGGCCATTGAAATAACTACTCGTAAACTCCAGTGCCAAATCCTGACCGTAATGAATCATAATTGTTATTTGCCGTGGCGGAAGCAATCCACTGCCTACTTGATGCGAGGTGCGCTCTATACCGGCCAGTTAGTGAACTCATGCCAGCGATGTTATTGAAAATGGCCTCGTTTTGCCGATCAGCGCACTGCCAAGTTTAGGTGCGATTAAAAATTAGGTGTGTCCCGGAAGGTATATTAAATGTGTTTCTCCCAGAGATATGTTTAGACCAACGAAGTTTCAATTATTGTTAGTAGTCGGCGTTAATATACTGAATTTCTACGTTGTTTGGAGTGTTTGTTGATGCGATATAGATTCCACATAGCCACATGGCCGACAGTACATCGAGTGCTTACATTAAATAAGAATACAGAAAAAGTATGAAGATTTAATAAATCGTAGTTGTTTTCAGCAAATATGGTAGGCCTATAATGAATATTTTCACACCAAAGAACGACAACTTGAAGATAATTTATTGTGGGAATTTCTTTAATGGGGCCTCCAAACCTTGAGGTAAACCGTATGCGATTTACATTCCACATAGTCACATGGCCTACAATACGTCGTTGTACCGATCTCCGCCACCGCGCGCGCTCATTGTTTCCGTCCCATGCACTTCCGTCCCATCCACTTGCGCCTCTTTTCCAAAATCACTCCCACAAAAATGTCCAGCTACCGAGTGCCACAAAAAATGTCCAGATACCGAGTGGAAATATGTTACACATCAATAAATAAAGCCTCCGTGGCTTAGGCGGCAGCACGCCGGCCTCTCACCGTTGGGTCCGTGGTTCAAATCCCGGTCACTCCATGTGAGATCTGTGCTGGACAAAACGGAGACAGACAGGTTTTTCTCCGGGTACTCCGGTTTTCCCTGTCAATATTTCATTCCAGCAACACTCTCCATTATCATTTCATTTCATCTGTCATTCATTATTAATCATTGCCCCAGAGGAGTGCGTCAGGCCTCGGCAGCCGGCACAGTCCATATCCTCTCCGCTAGATGGGGGCTTCATTCATTCCATTCCTGACCCGGTCGGAGACTGGAAGCAGGTTGCGGATTTTTCATGGCTTTTAGTGCCGGGAGTGTCCGAGGCTGTAGCTGCTTCAAGCGGACACCCATAGGAGCTACACGTTCCGTTCAATTTCAAGTTGTTCCAACTTCCGCCACCAGATGTCACTGACACTTAGTGGTGAACGTGAACGAAATCTAACCTAGAAATTTAGCTTCACGCAAGTTTAGTCTTGCCAAAAATCTATGAGAAGGGACCGCCGGCTTTTCTTCCCCTCCGAAGAAAGGCATAGACTACTGAAAGATTTTAACGCTCTTAAAAATCCAATGACTTCGGCCGGGTTTGAACCCGCTATATTTGGACACAGAAGTTCAGCATGCTACCAACTACGCCACCGAAGAATAAACAAATAAATATATATAAATATATAACAACTGTAAACTAATTGAAAATGAAAATCCACAGCCTGTTTCCAGTCTCCGACCGGGTCTGGAATGGAATGAATGAAGCCCCCAACTAGCGGCGAGGATGTGACTGTGCCGGCTGCCGAGGCCTGACGCACTCCTCTGGGGCAATGATTAAATGAATGACAGATGAAATGATAGTGGAGAGTGTTGCTGGAATGAAATTGTGACAGGGAAAACCGGAGTACCCGGAGAAAAACCTGTCTGCCTCCGTTTTGTCCAGCACAGATCTCACATGGAGTGACCGGGATTTGAACCACGGACCCAGCGGTGAGAGGCCGGCGTGCTGCCGCCTAAGCCACGGAGGCTCCAACTGTAAACTAATTGGTGTCATGAAATAGAGGAAGACTTAAGGCAGGTAGGGATCGACAGGTAAATGATTGAAGACAGAGGAGAATTCAGAAAAAAAAAGAAATAAAATTAAGACAAATAATGAGAAGATGAAGACAAGAACATTGTGTACAGAACAACGGAAACAGATGCACGGTCAAAGGATGAAGAGATTTTGGGAAGAGAAGAGGAAGAAGGGAGAGAAGTGAAAATTGTGTCATCATGAGATAATTAAGATCGAACACTGTCCATAATGGCAAAAATGATATAATAATAATAATAATAAATACTGTAAATTGAATTCAATCGATCAATGAATAAAGAAAGAAATAAATAAAGAAAGAAAGAAAGAAAGAAAGAAAGAAAGAAAGAAAGAAAGTAAGACAGCAAGAAAATTTAACCAACCAAACAAACGGATAAACAAGTAAAGAGATAAACAAACAAACAGAGAAAGAAAGAAAGACACAAAGAATGAAACGAATGGATAATAAATAAATACATTGAATTAAAATAAATAAATAAATAAATAAATAAATAAATAATAAATAAATAAAAAAGCAAATTTAAACAACCAAACAAATAAACAAACGGACACACAAACAAATAAATTAAAAAATAAACAACCAACCAACCAACCAAGGAAATGGATAAACAAGTAAAGACATAAACAAACTAACAGAGAAAGAAGGGAAGAAAGAAAGAAAGAAAGAAAGAAAGAAAGAAAGAATGAAACGAATGAATAAATAAATACATTTGCCAACATTTCTTTTTGAAAATGATGAAAAGTAATAACGTGTTACTATCGCTTGATAAATGCAGTATTCCTGCCTGTGGATTTTCGCCAATGTCTCTGTCTCAACGACTCTGATTTATGCGAGGTACTGAGCTACAGGCGGTGCTCAATAACGGTATTTGGAGCACAAGAAGTGCCCAATGGTGCTCTGAAAATTGTCACTTAAATTGAAATGCTGCGGAGCTGGTTTAGTGAGGAAAGCAACAGTCTTGCGAGCCAAATCCCTGAAAACTAGATCAATCTCCACCTAGCCACGACGTATAGTACGCAGGTGGCCAAATCATTATGGTTAAGCTAATTAATTATAACCAAATTCATTATTGCTAATTGGCTCACAAAATCTTCAACAATGAATAGATTTCCTGCATCCTGATGAAGAGAATGTGGAACCCTCACAAGAACAATCTTGGCCACCATTTAAGCTAACGCAGCTGGAAATTAATTAAATTAATGATTTCCAGTAAGCTAGATAATTTCCTGTGCAATAATTCCTTGAGTTTAATTATATTCTATTAATTTATGTCATACACTACTCGTAACAAAAGAAGAAACGACGACATTTTAATTTTGGGACAGGGTATGTTTTGACGCAACACCTTTTTGCTTTCTTATAGATTGGCTTTTTAGTGTCTAAACTAAACAAGAAAAAAGCGCTTTAAAGTTAAAAGAGTAAAAAATGTGTAAATGCATATGATCTTGGTTCGTAAAAGATCTCTTGTAGCACATTTGTTGAATTCACGGCAAAATACAACCAAAAACATGACCTGCAACGGAGACTCGGACTCCAACAAAATCTGCCATTTTTATGTAGCCTATTGTATCTTAATTTTCAATAATGAATTTGGTTCTATTCAACTTTTCCATAATAATTTGGCCATCTCTGTAGTCTACGGTTAGATTTCCTAAGATAGATGTTATGTATCTTGGAAACTTCCCTGGTGTGCACAATAATGAAATATCTGGTCTCTCTTGTCGACAGGATTTGTAGGTCCTGAAGACGGCGCCAGTCTAGAAGCTGTCCAGAAAGTGACTCGAGTGTTCAACCTGAATCATGCTCTTCCATTTCGTCTCGACTCGGCCGTCTCTACGAACAATCCCAAGCATGCACCTCTTTACGTCACATCTACCAACCCTGAG
Source organism: Meconema thalassinum (assembly GCA_946902985.2). Lineage (NCBI taxonomy): Eukaryota > Metazoa > Arthropoda > Insecta > Orthoptera > Tettigoniidae > Meconema > Meconema thalassinum. The sequence goes on from OX336395.1 coordinate 185,434,784, forward strand.
GAGCAGCTTCAGGTGAGGGAGTGTACACTATCTATAATCTGGTAACCTCTGACTCATGCCTTTCTGCTACAAAGAATTGGCTTTCCAAGACTGTACTTCAACGTGCGTTACTTTCCAATTGAGTGAATGAGGGGCGTATATACTTTTTTTTTTGGGAGGGGGCTATTTATTTATTCGTGTCAAAAGCACTTACATTGTTTGAAGTTAAATGCATAATATTTTACATGAGCATATTTACATACGGTATTTACATTAGTTGACAGTTCATTTACACTGCTGCCGCCTAGAAGTTAGCAACCTCTATTGCACTTGGTGTTACAAGCACAGTGGAACTTGGATAATTCGAACCTCAAGGGACCAGTTAAAAGTTCGAATTATCCAAAAATTCGAATTAAGAAAGTTCTTTGAAAAGGATAGAGAAAATAATCAAATTTTAAGTTTTCATCCAAGAACCTTTGAAAATGAAAATCCACAGCCTGCTTCCAGTCTCCGACCGGGTCAGGAATGGAATGAATGAAGCCCCCAGCTAGCGGCGAGGATATGAACTGTGCCGGCTGCCGAGGCCTGACGCACTCCTCTGGGGCAATGATTAAATGAGTGACAGATGAAATGAAATGATAGTGGAGAGTGTTGCTGGAGCAAAACGGAGGCAGACAGGTTTTTCTCCGGGTACTCCGGTTTTCCCTGTCAACATTTCATTCCAAGAACCTTTATTAAACATAATATTACCCCAAAAGTTTCAAATGATAAAATAAAACCAAAATATACTGTACTATTCACCTATTTAACGAGAGTAGTAATCCTGCAATCTAGTTAAATCCTAGAGAAATCTACTGTTTTTCAAAAATGTTTTGAAATTTTTACCTCTAACCTACAATTAAGTCTCTCGGCCATCACAAAATAAACACACAAATTTAAGGAACGGAAAACAGAATCACTTACGACATTTCAACTAAAAAAATAAACGCCTGAGTTCTGTGATGTGGTTTGTTGCTTGGGCTGCACTCGGAACGGATTTTTCAGGAACTTCCTCCACGAGTTCATCGCCAAACTTTAGTCTAATCAAATCAAACCACTCAGCACGCACAACCAGACAGGTGTAAGAGATGACATTGTTATGAAATATGAGATGTGGAGCGTTGCAAAACAATGGGGGGGGGGGCATTGACCTCGGAAGGAGCGTCGCAGGCGAGTTGTTAGTCACATAGGCAAAACAATCGAATAGGGGTCGCATGCCAATTATACAACGTCTTCTTTTTGGGAATTCCTGACCCAACTGTTTGGCTTCCGATTTGACACGTAAAAACTTCGAATTATCCAAAATATAATTCGAATTAACCACGATTTTTAGCATTGATTGTATATAAAATGTTAGGGACCAAGAAAAAAATTCGAATTAGAGAAGATTTCGAATTATACAAGTTCGAATTAGCCACGTTCCACTGTACCAAGTCTTCCAATGTGCAAGTTGTTGGGCAGTGGCTACACTGGAGCAGGTGGGGGAAGTCTGCATTACACCACATTCACACAGCGGCGACTCCACATTGAAGCCCCATTTCATTAAATTACTCTTGCATTTAGTAACTATCCTGGAAAATTGTGAGTATTCTCAGGGGATTGTCACCGCAAAATACCCAAAAATATCAACCAATATCTTAGAGCATATAACTTTGAGTAATTATTTTAGAAACAAATTAATTGTAAAATTCTAAGTTTATATAGCCTACAATTAGTGGCAATTCAAAAAAATGTTGTAAAATAAAATACAACACAATATAAAATGTTCTACTTGATGATTTTCTATTATGGCCTTTGGAGTATGAATGGCAAATATCTGAATATTTGTCACTTTATTAAGCAGGAAGGTAAACATTTTTTTTTTTACAAATTGATAATTTATTTCTCAAAAGTGCCGTACTGTGGAATGTTCTCAGATTTGCCTCACAAGGCTGAGTGTACGCCGTTCCAGCCCTCAGACCAGAATTAAAATTTCTTGGCAAAGGCGGGAATCAAATTCGGACCTCCGGGGTGGCAGCCAAGAATGCTAGCCACTATACCATGAGGTAGTCTAATTTCAATCTCAATATTGTTTATAACTTAGCTAATAAGTTAAGATTAGGGTACAACCAAATTTACAATTATTTTATGCTTTTATCAAAACAACACATTCTTTTTCTTCTTCTTTCGTCGTTATGCCCATTCAAAGAGTGCTTTTGAACTTGTTAGTTAGCCTGGTGGTTTTCGCCTTCTTATCCTCCCAAAATCTCTTCATGAATGCACTGTGTTGCATCTTACATTCTGTCGACCACTTCCTACCAGTTTTCATTATGGGTTTCACACTAAATGTGTGGTTGGCTACTTTTGTCCACGATTTTCTATGATGTCGTCTGTGATATTAGTCTGCCTTAGTTTCTTCTAGCCATTTTATCTTGACCTTCTTTGAGTTGATTACTTTGAATAGTCTCTGTTAGTCTGTCGCTGTTCATTCTGTAGATATGGCCATAGAAATTCAGGCGTCGCTTCCGTACGGCATCAGTGAACCTGTCACTGAAGGAGTAGAGGTCCGCTGTTCCCCTCTTAATCCACATTCCATTTACTCTCGTGGAACACACCTTTTCGGGAGAATTTTCCGTTGATGTTTTTCAATGTCAAAACAACACTTTATTAATTTTTATTGCTTTTATATGGGGGTTGGAGCGAATCAGGATTCAGTTTCGACAGCGTATAATATTTGAAGTATTGTAACTCCTTAATAAAGTACCCGTGGAGCTTATGGTTTCAGACTTACAAGGAGACCGCGTCTACTCGTCAACACCGATTTCGTCCAAATGTTTGGTATGTGCAGGGTTTGACCAGAAATGAAAGTGACAAAAGTGGGATCTCCAGATGGTCAAGCTTTTAGGAAAAATATAATTTTTGCCATGGGTCAGGCGAGGCATGAGCCACGAATGCTAGCATAGTTTCCAGGCAGTGGTTGGCGTAGCGGAAATAGTACAGAACTGCAATCCGAGGGTCGTGGGATCGAGTCAATATACCATCTTTTTGGAAGTTTTCATAGGGAGGTTATGATTGCTTGAGATTTTAGTTCTCGCAGTAAAGAGGCGCAGGTGCGTTTCATAAAAAGGAGGTAGCACGCAGTTCACTACTCATGTGGGAGTACGGGCGGGGACACCAGAGACCGTTGATGAGCCAGCTTGGTATTCTAGGCACAAGTCATGGCACAACCTAGAATAATTGCTCAGTCTCAATATATTGTATCTATTAATATTTGAATAAAAGTCATGAAACGGAAAAGCGAAGGAAAATTTGGGATGGCAAATAAATTTCCAGGAAGAGATTGCAATTAAGGCGTACATGAGAGCGTTGTATATAGCATTAGATTCATTTATGATATTACAATTTGCTGATGACTGGGGTGATATTCATCGTAAAAACAGGGGAAGCAGTAATGTTTTCGGCATCTTGCACTCGCTATAAACGCTCCATCTGTAGAATTACATGGTAGTTTTAAAGTTGCTATAGAAAAACAAAAAAACATACGTTGCTCATACCTCGCCTGACTCACGTCAAAAGTACTGTGGTCTTCTAAACGCTTGGCCATCCTGAGATCCCACTTCTGTCACCTTCATTACCGGCCAAACCCTGCTTATGTTGTTGTTTGAGTTTTCAGTCTTTTGACTGGTTTGATGCAGTTCTCCAAGTGTCCCTGTCCTGAGCTAATTGTTTCATCTCTACATAGCTACCACACCCTACATTCGAGGCAATCTGTTTAACATATTCTAACCTTAGTCTACCCCTACAGTTCTTGTCCTCGACCCTTCCTTCCATAACTCAGCTTGCTATTCCTGGGTGTCTTAGTATGTGTCCTACCAACCTATCTCTTCTCTTCATTAACAGTCGCCTCTCCCACTCGTCTTAATACCTCTTCGTTTGTAACCCTATCTACCCATATGATCTTCATCATTCTCCTGTAAAACCACATTTCAAACGCTTGAATTCTCCTCTTTTCTGCTGCACCAATAGTCCAAGTTTCACTTCCATAGAGCGCCACGCTCCAGACAAAGGCTTTCAAAAATGACTTCCTAATACCTAAATCTATATTCGGTGTCAACAGATTCCTTTTCTGTAGAAATGCTTTCCTTGCCTCAGCCAAACTACTTTTTATATCCTCTTTGTTTTGTCCATCACTGGTTATTTTGCTTCCTAAATAACAGAAGTCTCCTACTTCCTTTAGTTTTTCACCAGACAATTTGATGTCCATAGAGGTTTCTGATTTATTTCGGCTGCATTCCATTTTTTTTGTTTTACATTTATTAATTTTCATCATGACTTCTTTCCTCAAGACGGAGTCCATACCATTCAAATCCTCTGGCGTGTCGGCCAAGATGACGATGTCATCAGCAAATTTCAGAGTTGAAATTATGTCTCCTTGAATCGTCACTCCCAATCTTTGTCATAATAAATAAATAAATAAATAAATAAATAAATAAATAAATAAATAAATAAATAAATAAATATGTTACTTCTTACAGTCTGTGATACAGCTGGTTGCAAAGCTACAGTGGAAACGAGTGACGCTGCTGTATACTGCCGACACTGTGACGTCACAACTGGCCTCCACGCTCGCCAGACGGCTCTGTGTTGTGGGAGCGCCTCTACCGCTACCTGGATACGGTGCCAGTGCCGAGAACTACTCCAGCATAATGAACATATTGGCAGGTAGGTCAATTATGCAATAACGGAACATGATGGGTTTCAATGACCATAAAAACTATGAATATCTTGTTGTATCATTAACAAGGGATAATATCGTCATCAGCCAATTAACTTGTGTGAATGAAGGCTTTCTTATGGACTGAGTGATTTTTAGCCTACATTTCACATTTTGCAAAAATGAGGAAAAAGTAGACTTATGAAATCGGGCAAATGTGTGTGTGTCTGTCTGTCTGTCTGTCGGTCTGTCCTTCTGTCTGGCTGTGTGTGTGTGTCCCCCCCCCCCTATCAACTCCTAAACGGCTGCAGCAATCGAAACAAAATTTTGTAGGAGTAATGATCTATACCTGAATATCTCACGGCCATATTTGAAAATGATGTCAGTGCTAACAACTGCTGAAAAATCGCAATTGAAATTTGAGCTCCATGTTGGATATCTTGGAAGGTATGAATGGCAGCAATTTCAAAATTGGTACACGTATAGATAATAATATTGCAGTTTAATTTCCAGGAGGCCATACATGGCAGTGTTGCCAAAATGATTATAAGCCTGCTGATAGATCCATATTTTAAATGCTTATAACTTCCACACTATCAATTGGATTTCAACCAAATTTCGTATGTGCTATGTGTACATAAACAGATATGACTGAGAGTATTCTTAAGAGCCACCAGGGCTGCCAACTGTTAATTAATGCTCTCAATTTGTTTATATCCAAATACCCATATATTAGAAAGTATGCAAGGCGACAGCTTTAAACTATGCACACGTATAGTACCTGACATTCTATATTAATTTGGAGTAACTTATATACGTCAGTGCTACCAACATGATTCTAAGCCTGCTGAAAAGTCCAACTTTAAATACATGTGACTTCTATACTATCATTTGGATTTCAACCAAATTTCGTGTGTGCTATGTGTACCATAATAGATACGATTATGCCGATTCTTGACAGTAACCAGGGCTGCCAACTGCTAATAAATACTGTCTCTATTTTTGTTACCCTAATATCAATATATCAAAAAGTATGCAAACCAATAGCTCTAAACTTTGCACACGTATAGTACCTGGCATTCTAGATAAATTTGGAGTAACTAATATAGGCCTACGCCAGTGCTGCCAACATGATTCTAAGCCTGCTGATAGATCCAATTTTAAAATGCATGTAACTTCTATACTAACTAATGGATTTCATTTAAAATTGACACAACAATAGATCATATTATTTCAGATTATTTATGACCAATACATGCATGTCATTGTCGCCAACATGATTTTACGCGTGCTGTTAGATCCAATGTTTAACTGCATGTAACGTCCATTCTATCCATTGGACTTCAACCAAATTTTGTATTCTGTACCTTAAGGGATGGAACTAAGAATATATTCAGTCAATCAGGGCTGCCAACTGTAGTTCTCTATTAGGCTACATTATGCCAGGTATAGAGTATTTCGAACTTATTAGAAATGTCGATATTACCAACTTAATTTGATCATTATTCTAGAAAGATCCATATAGATTAATCATTGGCATGAATCTTAAATTTTAAGAAAAGTAGGTTCTTTAGTTCGTCACGGAACTTCTTGTTGTAACTGTCTTTGTTCGTGCTCCTGTCTAAGTACTGTGTCCAGTCCCTGCGTATGTCTGAGTACTGTGTCGAGTCCCTGTGACTGTCTGAGAACTTTTCCTAGTCCCTGCTCCTCTCTGAGTACTGTGTCAAGTCCCTGCTCCAGTCTGAATTCCGTGTTAAGTTCCTGCTCCTGTCTGAGTACTGTGTCAAGTCCCTGTTCCTCTCTGAGTAGAGATTCAAGTCCTTGCTCCTGTCTGAGTAACGTGTTAAGTTCCTGCTCCTGTCTGACTACTGTGTAAAGTTCCTGCTCCTGTCTGACTACTGTGTCAAGTTCCTGCTCCTCTCTGAGTACTGTGTCAAGTCCCTGCTCCTGTCTCAGTACCGTGTCAATTCCCTGCTCCTGTCTCAGTACTGTGTCACGTCCCTGCTCCTGCCTGAGTACTGTGTCAAGTCCCTGCTCCTGTCTCAGTACCGTGTCAAGTCCCTGCTCCTGTCTCAGTAACGTGTGAAGTCCCTGCTCCTGTCTCAGTACCGTGTCAAGTCCCTGCTCCAGTCTGAGTACCGTGTCAAGTACCTGCTCCTGTCTGAGTACTGTGTCAAGTCCCTGCTCCTGTCTCAGTACCGTGTCAAGTCCCTGCTCCCGTCTGAGTACTGTGTCAATTCCCTGCTCCTGTCTCAGTACTGTGTCAAGTCCCTGCTCCTGTCTCTGTACCGTGTCAAGTCCCTGCTCCTATCTGAGTAATGTGTCAAGTCCCTGCTCCAGCCTGAGTACTGTGTCAAGTCCCTGCTCCTGTCTCAGTACCGTGTCAAGTCCCTGCTCCTGTCTCAGTAACGTATGAATTCCCTGATCCTGTCTGAGTACTGTGTCAAATCCCTGCTCCTGTCTCAATACTGTGTAAAGTCCCTGCTCCTGTCTCAGTACCGTGTCAAGTCCCTGCTCCTGTTTCAGTACCGTGTCAAGTCCCTGCTCCTGTCTCAGTACAGTGTCAAGTCCCTGCTCCTGACTGAGTACTGTGTCAAGTCCCTGCTCCTGTCTCAGTACCGTGTCAAGTCCCTGCTCCTGTCTCAGTACCGTGTCAAGTCCCTGCTCCTGTCTTAGTACCGTGTCAAGTCCCTGCTCCAGTCTCAGTACTGTGTCAAGTCCCGGCTCCTGTCTGAGTACCGTGTCAAGTCCCTGCACCTATCTGAGTACCGTGCCAAGTCCCTGCTTCTGTCTGAGTACCGTGTCAAGTCCCTGCTTCTGTCTGAGTACTGTGTCCAGTCCCTGCACCTGTCTGAGTACCGTGTTAAGTCCCTGCTCCTGTCTTAGTACTGTATCAAGTTCCTACTCCTCTCTGAGTACTGTGTCATGTCCCTGCTTCTGTCTGAGTACCGTGCTAAGTCCCTGCTCCTGTCTGAGTACCGTGTCAAGTCCCTGCTCCTATCTGAGTACCGTGTCAAGTCCCTGCTTCTGTCTGAGTAACGTGTCAAGTCTCTTCTTCTGTCTGAGTACAGTGCTAAGTCCCTGCTCCTGTTTGAGTACCGTGCTAAGTACCTGCTCCTGTCCGAGTACTGTGTCATGTCCCTGCACCTGTCTGAGTACCGTGCTAAGTCCCTGCTCCTGTCTGAGTACTCTTGCCTAGTCCCTGCTCCTGTCTGAGTACCGTGTCAAGTTTCTGCTCCTGTCTGAGTACCGTGTGAAGTCCCTGCTTCTGTCTGAGTACCGTGCCAAGCCCCTGCTTCTGTCTGAGTACCGTGCTAAGTCCCTGCTCCTGTCTGAGTACCGTGCTAAGTCCCTGCTCCTGTCTGAGTACTCGTGTCTAGTCCCTGCTCCTGTCTGAGTACCGTGTCAAGTACCTGCTCCTGTCTGAGTACTGTGTCAAGTCCCTGCTCTTCTCTGAGTACCGTGTCAAGTTCCTGCTGTTGTCTGAATACTCTCTCAAGTCCCTGCTCCTGTATGAGTACTGTACCAAGTCCCTACTCCTGTCTGAGTACCGTGCCAAGTCCCTGCTCCTGTCTGAGTACCGAGTCAAGTCCCTACTCCTCTCTGAGTACCGTGTCAAGTCCCTGCTCCTGTTTGAGTACCGTGTCAAGTCCCTGCTCCTGTCTGAGTACCGTGTCAAGTACCTGCTCCTGTCAGGGTACTGTGTCAAGTCCCTGCTCTTCTCTGAGTACCGTGTCTAGTCCCTGCTCCACTCTGAGTACCGTGTCTATTACCTGATTCTATCTGAGTGCCGTGCAAAGTCCCTGCTCCTGTCTGAGTACTCTTGTCTAGTCCCTGCTCCTGTCTGAGTACCGTATCAAGTCCCTGCTCCTCTCTGAGTACCGTGTCTATTACCTGATTCTATCTGAGTGCCGTGCTAAGTCCCTGCTCCTGTCTGAGTACTCTTGTCTAGTCCCTGCTCCTGTCTGAGTACCGTATCAAGTCCCTGCTCCTGTCTGAGTACCGTGCCAAGTCCCTGCTTCTGTCTGAGTACCGTGCCAAGCCCCTGCTTCTGTCTGAGTACCGTGCTAAGTCCCTGCTCCTGTCTGAGTACCGTGCTAAGTCCCTGCTCCTGTATGAGTACTCTTGTCTAGTCCCTGCTCCTGTCTGAGTACCGTGTCAAGTACCTGCTCCTGTCTGAGTACTGTGTCAAGTCCCTGCTCTTCTCTGAGTACCGTGTCAAGTTCCTGCTGTTGTCTGAATACTCTGTCAAGTCCCTGCTCCTGTATGAGTACTGCACCAAGTCCCTACTCCTGTCTGAGTACCGTGCCAAGTCCCTGCTCCTGTCTGAGTACCGAGTCAAGTCCCTACTCCTCTCTGAGTACCGTGTCAAGTCCCTGCTCCTGTCTGAGTACCGTGTCAAGTCCCTGCTCCTGTCTGAGTACCGTGTCAAGTACCTGCTCCTGTCAGAGTACTGTGTCAAGTCCCTGCTCTTCTCTGAGTACCGTGTCTAGTCCCTGCTCCTCTCTGAGTACCGTGTCTATTACCTGATTCTATCTGAGTGCCGTGCTAAGTCCCTGCACCTGTCTGAGTACTCTTGTCTAGTCCCTGCTCCTGTCTGAGTACCGTATCAAGTCCCTGCTCCTCTCTGAGTACCGTGTCTATTACCTGATTCTATCTGAGTGCCGTGCTAAGTCCCTGCTCCTGTCTGAGTATTCTTGTCCCTGCTCCTGTCTGAGTACCGTATCAAGTCCCTGCTCCTGTCTGAGTACCGTGCCAAGTCCCTGCTTCTGTCTGAGTACTGTGCCAAGTCCCTACTCCTGTCTGAGTACCGTGTCATGTCCCTGCTCCTGTCTGAGTACCGTGCCAAGTCTTTGCTCCTGTCTGAGTACCGTGCCAAATCCCTACTCCTGTCTGAGTACCGTGCTAAGTCCCTGCTCCTGTCTGAGTACCGTGCCAAGTCCCTACCCCTGCCCGAGTACCGTGCCAAGTTCCTGCTCCTGTCTGAGTACCGTTGTGTACCGTGCCAATTCTTTGCTCCTGTCTGAGTTCCGTGCCAAGTCCCTACTCCTGTCTGAGTACCGTGCCATGTCCCAGCTCCTGTCTGAGTACCGTGCCAAGTCCCTACTCCTGCCTGGGTTCCGTGCCAAGTTCCTGCTCCTGTCTGAGTACCGTGCCAAGTTCCTGCTCCTGTTCGAGTACCGTGCCAAGTCCCTGCTCCTGTCTGAGTACCGTGCCAAGTCCCGACTCCTGTCTGAGTACCGTGCCAAGTCCCTGTTCCTGTTTGAGTACCGTTCCATGTCCCGACTCCTGTCTGAGTAATGTGTCAAGTCCCTGCTCCTGTCTGAGTACCGTGCCAAGTCCCTGCTCCTGTCTGAGTACCGTGTCAAGTCCCTCCTCCTGTCTGAGTAACGTGCCAAATCCCTGCTCCTGTCTGAGTACCGTGCCAAGTCCCTACTCCGGTCTGAGTACCGTGTCATGTCCCTGCTCCTGTCTGGGTACCACGTCACCAGTTATTATGAATGTTATTCAGGTGAACAGGATAGCCCTTTGGTGATCCTAGCGGGCTCCACGCTCCCAGTATCTCAGTTCCTACGTCGAGCAGAACACCACGCTACGGCCTACCTGGTGGTAGCCAGCTCCACTGGTCTACTCCCTGAGCTGTCCCAGCTGACAGTACCCACTTCAATGCTCGTGGTGCAGTATACAGCGGGCAAACAGCCTTTTGAGAGCGCACTCTGGGAGCAGTACATCCACCAGAAACACCTGCCAATCAGTGCAAACATCGAGGTAACTTTCTTGATTATCACAATTACGAGAAGTGATCAGAAACTAAGGTTGGTTGGTTGGTTCCTCAGTTTATGGCCTGCGACAACGCGGTCATGTAGCTCCGTGTACATTGGGTGTGTGTAGAATCTGTCTGATAACCGGTGTTAATTGTGATGGCTGAATTAGTGTGTGTTAGTGTTTTTAATTCAAGTAAGCCGTTGCCACGGTCGGTGAGTGTTTAACGTGTCGGATTACTAACCCCTCAAGCTTGCAGGTTCACTCCTGGCCGTGGTAAGTGATTTTTTGAAAGGCGGAAATAATCACGACACGCATTTCATACGATGTTGGCATGTTAATGAACCCATTTGAATTTAGTAGGCCGTGTTCATAATGGCAAAATTAATCTCGTTATTTTTCGCCAACACAAAGTTCCTCATTTCTCGACTAGAAAGCGCTATAGTGTCAAGGAGCTAACCTCCTTGATTTTCATAATGCTTCAAGGAACAACTAAATTCAACATGCAAGCCGCCATGTGGGTGTCAAATAACAAAGCTTGCACCCAGCACCGAGGCCACACTATATTATTATTATTATTATTATTATTATTATTATTATTATTATTATTATTATTATTATCAATTCAAGTAAGGACTGCAGACAATCGATTTTCAAATAGTTCCAACTTTTGCTACCAAACGCCACCGTCAACGGCCAACTAGTTCTGAACATGGATACTAGATGCTACCGCTGTCGGCTCCTGGCGACGAACGTTGGAACTTAAGAGCGTCAGTCAAATCTAATCTATAATTTAGCTTCACACAAGTGTAAGTAGTGGAAGGTTCTTTATAATGCCATAAATCTATGACATGGGACCGTCGGGTTTACTTCCCCTCCGAAGGAAGGTATACTTAGGGATTTTTAACGCTCTTAAAATCCGAGGAATTTGGCCGGATTTGAACCCGTGACCTTGGGCTTAGAAGCTCAGCATGCTACCAACTACGCCACCGAAGCCGTCAATAAAACTAAGGTTACAAACCCGACAGTGAAATGTGTACATTTTACTGTATTTCATAAAACCAATACAGCCAGTTGATAGTACATACATGAGGTTATTTTTGGCATATTTTCAATTTTGAAAAAATAGGCTTATGAAATCATCTTTTGTCCGCGTGTGGGTGCGTGTGTGATGGGGTTTGGGTGTCCCCCCTAATAACTTCTAAACGGTTGGAGCGATTTAAATGAAACTCGGTAAGTTTATAGCACTATTCCGGACGACCCCGACTGTGCCCTTCACATTTTGTTACGTCTCACCAATCCAACATGGCGGCTGTGCGAAATATTTCACCAGCATTCAATATCTCCGAAACTATTCCCGATATCACCCTGGATTTTTTACGGTGATAAAGGGAACTACTAGAAGTTGACCTATGTGACTTTTGAAAAACTGGTAACTACAAAACCAACATGGCGGCCAAGCGAATTTGCGACTTTTAAATAGACGTTTCTCGCGATTTAATCAACCAAACGCAATAAAACTTGGTACAGTATATTATTTATATACACATTGTAATGCACCAACATCAAACTTCGTTCAATTGTTTACATAACCACAAGATGGCGGATGTGCGAAATATTTCACCGGCATTCTATATCTCTGAAACTATTAGCGGTTTCACCCTGAAATTTTGTACGAAGATAAAGAGCATTACTGGAAGTTCATCTATAAGACTTTCAAAAACCGGTTAACTACAAAACGAACATGGCGGCCAAGCGAATTAAAAATTTTAATAGACCTTTCTCGTAATTTAATGTTCAAACGCAATGAAATCTGGTACATGAAATGATTATACACATTATAATGCACTGGTATCCAATTTGGTTGAATTGTTTACATAACCTCAAAATGGCGGCTGTGCGAATTTTAAAATTAAGTTTTTATTTCTTGTGTCGTAATCATGCGATCGAAGTGAAAGTTATAGTAATGAACCCACGCAATAATTTTCCTTTAATGGTACATGACTCTATGGCCTATACATTTAACAATCCTACATGGCGACCATCCGAAATATTTAGACGGCTCTGAATATCTACGAATCTATTGTAGCAATCAAACTGAATTTCTTTATGTTTATATGGGCTATGAACATAAGTTCACCTATAGGACTTTAAATAACCTGGTGATCATAAATCCAACATGGTGGCGACGCGAAATATAAGTATTCACATGGACGTTTCTCGCAATTTAACCATCCTAGTGCAGTGAAACTTGGCACAGTAAATCCTTATACGAATGTTAATCCACTGGTATCTAATTTATTTCAATTGTTTCCATAACCACAAGATGGCAGCTGTGCGAAATTTTTAAAATCTCCTTCTTACTTCTTGTGTCCTAATCTTGCAATTGAAATTTGGATTTTACACGTACACAATAATCTTCTTGTAACAGTACATAACTCTAGGACCTGCATATATAAAATCCAACATGGCGACCATCCGAAATATTTAGTCGGTTCTCAATATCTACGAATCTATTACAGCAATCAAACTGAATTTTTTTTATGTTCACAGAGGCAGTTAACATAAGTAGGATATATGAAAATAGGCTGTATAGTTCTTCACGGAACTACTTGATCGACATAGTCTCCATATTGGTTTATGCACTAACTTGTCCCTTCGTGGGATGAGTTAGAATATTCCTTCCTGGTAACAATCCTGTCCTTGCTTATTAAGCCACGTTGTCGCGAAGTGTTTCTCCTCCTCGTCTGAAGGGAATCGTCGACCTCCTTCAAGTGAGGAAACAAGGGAAAATCACTTGGAGCGAGGTCTGGCCTGTAGGGAGGCTGGTCATTAATGTCCCAGCGAAACCACTTCAACAGTGTGGTGTTCAAAAGGTCGCGCGTTGTTATGAAGGAAGATGAGGCCCTCGGTGAGAAGTTCTAGCCGTGGTTACATGTTTCGCCCACAGAAATAGAATAACTTGCGGATCTCTTCACAAGATCAGTGTTTCAACAAGTCGCCATTTGTTCATTACCTACAACTAGCGCTGTATGTGGTGGGTGGCTGAAACTCTGCACAGTTACCAACCGTATGCATTCGAATTACCCAACACTACTAATTTCTCTATAACAGAGAATACCGGGCTTGTAACCTTACAGTAGTTTCTGATCACCCCTCGTACATCTGGGTTGGAATATCAGATATTGATTTATTTTATACAGAGTGTTAAAGAGTATGCAATATTTTCGGTGGTGTTATTATGCATCAAGATATGAAGAATCTTATTATGACCTGGATGCTGAACACTTGTTCATAGCAGGCGTATATCACCAATCATAGTGGATACTCCTGGCATGGAATACTGATATGCCACTAGGAATAATAAAAACAAAACTCTGGTTCTGAAGTTGTTGTTGCTGATTCTTTTAGGGGCTTTGCAACATCGTGATCATGTAGCCTAGTGTACTTGGGTGTGTGTAGACTTTGTCTGATAACTTGTGTCACTGTGGTATCTCTACTAGTGTGTGTATTTGTGATTGAGATAGAATTTGGCTAGGAAGCGGCCGTGGTCTTAATTTAATCAACATCCCGGCATTTTCCTGGAGTAGAAGTGGAAAACCACAGAAAACCATTTCCTCTTCTCAGTTTTGCCCCACGACGCTGACTTTAAGTTGACACTGTTCCAGCCCTCAGACCAGAATCAAAATTCTTGGCAGAGCCAGGAATCGAATCCGGGTCTCCGTGGTGACAACCAAGAATGCTAGCCACTACGCAACGAGTTGTTGTATGAACAGAGTCGCTTTATTAGTGGTACTTCGAACATGGTTGTGTAGTTCCAATCGTGTAGGTACAATAGGGTTTGATCTGTAACACAGGTTATCAGAAACTTTCCTGGTACAAGTACATAGGGGTAAAAACCAAGATGTCCTTGTACTTCAATGACGAAACGACTTACAGTTTGATTAACGCGGTACGGTTGTAACACAGTTAAGTCAGGCGGTGAATGGTAGAGTGTTTATGACTCTAGCTATAAAACAGTCCGTTAATCTTACTTCCTTTTAATTTGGCAAGATACTAAACGCCGCAGAGTGGGGCAAGAGTGCCTTAAATGTGGTATTAATTCTAATTTTACTTAATAGGATTTCTAAGTTATATATCACTAGCAGAAGTACCCGTTCTTCGAACGGTGTTCGGTGTTAACACCAGACATTATCAATTGACCTACTGTTGCAATGGTTAGAGGTTTGTCATTCCTTCATAAGTTTATCAGAACGAAGTTAGTTTTCTGGGAATATCACACACACTGTTAATTTAAGGGCCTTAAAATGTGGTTTTCGGAGACCCTTTATAGACTCCCGAATTTTGTTTCTCACATTGAGGGTCTGAAAATGAGCTTTGTCTCGTCCTTCTAAGCCTATTTCAGCATGTATTTTAAGGGGGTAGCGGTAGGCCCCCATTAATGAGAGGTACGGAGAAGAGTACTAAATTTTACGTTGATACACCCAGCCGTTCTCGAGTTATAAGGGAACCAAGTTGTCCACAGACAAACAAACAGACAGACAAAAAATTATTTTCGCGCGCATCCGTCGTAAAACAGTCAGAAACCCGTAAATAACTCAAATTTCTGTAGAAATTAAGAAAAAATCAGACAAACTTTCATTTTTATTTATAGGCCTATAGAGAGAGATATACTGCACCGCTCGGTGTAGACCGTGTTTTATTGCACACATTTAGGTTTTACTCACTAACCGTTGGAGATACACGAAAGTGATAAGGACCTTTCGGATAGAAAATTAAATGTTAAAGCTCGTTTATGCCATCAAAAGTTTGCTATTTCTTAGCGTTCTCTTTTTATTTGAAATGGAAATATGAAATTTTGAAACCAAAGGGTGTAGTGACGTCACTAAAATGGTCGCCATTTTTAGTAGTGCAAAATATCGAAATCAAAAGTATCCTATATGTAAACCTGGTAAATCAGCTACATCCATGCAAAATTTCATTTAAATCGGACCAGTGGTTCTTGCGTTATTGAGTAACACACAGACAGACACACACCCTCTCATTTTTAGCCTACTTTCGATTTTTGCAAAAAATGAAAGTAGACTTATGAGATCACTACAGGGCCAAAAATTGTGTGTCTGTGTGTGTGTATGTGTGTATGTGTGTGAGTGTGTGTACTCTGAATGTCTGTCCCCCCTATCAATTCGAACACGGTGAAACCGAATTGAACGAAATTTGGTACAGAGGTAGCACTGGCGAAGGACACCTCAGTGTCATGTTTTATATTGCCGCCATCTTTACCAAAACTTAATGGCGGCCACTCAAATGGTCAAAACGTAATAATGCATTACAACCAAACTAATAATCGGATCTTTACCAAATTTGGTAACAACGTTTCTTCATATGAGGCGCGTCTTGTACCCAAACTACGAGGTCATCAACCGTACCATTTCAGAATGGCGGCCGTGTGAATTATGCAAACTTTATAATCCATAACATGGGACCCACCAGTTCCGACTATCGAACCAAGAATCGTTTAATCTGTTTGAAACGACGTGGCCCGTTTGAAATTAAAAGTTTATATTTTAATATTATAGTCTAGAAGTGATTTTAAAAAGCTGAGTCGTCTCGGTTATTTGACAAGATGGCAGCAGATCTCTCGTTCTGACCTTTATTTTATTAATTTCAGTATGTTGCATGCAATATAGGCTAGTGGTAACAAATATATGAACTTTCTATGAAATGAACTCGGTTTAAAATATACTCCAGTAAAGAAAACGTTTAGTCCAAGTCATGATTTGCTATAACGTGGTATATGTATTGGTTCCTAACGATTTATTAGAGTGTGCACGATTGGCTGAGTGGTCAGCGCGTTAGTCTTTCATCAGGCTGGCCGTGGTTCAAATCCTATCAGAGTTAGACTTTTTTTTCTTGATTTTTTTAATATTTATTATTTCTTGAGTACTGAGACGTTATAAAATAAAGCATTATATGGTGCATTTTGAAATGGAAAATATATTTTTAATTAAAACAACATTCACCACCGGAGTGACATCTAAGAGTAATTATTTGAACTATGTTATTGGTAACCACAGCCTTCTAGATGCGAGCTATGCTCTCTACCGGCCAGTTAGTGAACCCATGTCTACAGTATAATTGCGAAGGTTATTATTTTTGCCGATAGAGGGTACACATCCCCAAGATAAGGCGCGATTATCACGGCCAACGAGAATGACTGGCTCTGGTGAGTTTTCGTGACGTCAGCAATGTAGTTCTGTTGCACCACTGCCTGGTCTTCGTTTTACTGCCGGTGTGGTACCTAGTCATCTTGTCTACATCATTGAACCTGTATAAACGTTGGTATTCATTTATCACTTGTCTTCATAGAAGGTATTGATACAAGTCGTTAGTCGGTGGGTAGTGTATTCCGCGGATCTCTTCTATAAACGAATTAATTTATGTTCCGCCCCTTGAAACAACAATAAGTTAATGATATCTATACTGTGCTGCAAGATTATTTGATCTAATTATACTAATGTGCACATAATTTAACTCACAACGAAGGTCACAGAATCTACAACTCGACTTAATGTAGCCTGTTCGTTGCAGCTATTAAAGCCACAACGAACCCTTGAATCCTAGTTCGCGTGGATTTTTGTAAGGAGTAACTTCAATAGGCGTAGTTTTGCAAACCTATACAGTATAATTTATCGTATTTGAAAACACACGGAACATCTAAACTGCGTCCATTTTATGAAGATTGATATAAAATATTGCATTTCTGCTGCTTATGAATTGCTCTCGACTTAAACGTACAAGCATCATCAAGCAGTACCGGTACATTGCCTACGTCACAGAAGGGTTTGGTTTACGCGCCATGGCCTGTCTTTCTCGTTAGCCGTGCGCGATTACAAATTAGCTGTGTAATAGTTATATTAAATATGTTTCTCCCAGTGATACGTTTAGAGCAACGAAGTTTAAATTATTGTAAGTAGTCGGTGTTAATAAACTGAATACCTACGTTGTTTGGAGTGTTAGCTGATGAAATTGCAAAATGCTGGGGTAAATTATTTGAACGCCACTCCTCAAATCCAGTGTGCCAATTTGCACTTCGAATTGGAAGAAATTAGGAGATGATAAAGACAAAGAGTTATAACTATACCCATACATTTAGGAGAAAGTAGGCTATATGTTCTTTCCTGAACATCTTGTTATATATTAGTATGATTATCAAAGACATGTTTGTGTCTTACGGAAAGTGAAAATACAGTTCATTTGACATTTGTTTATTGAAATAATAGTTGTAAAACATTGTACAAATTATAACTGTAGCAAAATAATTATTATGGAAATGCAGAAAGCAACTTAAATCACATGAATCCTCAGGACTAGTGAAAGTACAATTGCCTCAATTACTACCATCACTCCCTTCATCATCAGCATCATCATCATCATCATCATCATCCTGACTCCTGGGACTAATTGTAGATATGAATGGGGATTTTAATAAATCTAATGCTTCTTTCGGAAGGCCTTGATTTTTTTTGAAGTTTCCTATTGCTGGTGATAAGTGGATCAGAACTCAACAAAAAGTAATTTAAAATATTGGCATTTGTTTTCTGTCGACTACATTTTCTGGAATAATTTTACCGGCAATTTTAAAGTCCTTATTACGTACTTCCTGTGCTCCCTCTGTTAACTGTCCTATAGGAAGCAATGCGGACGATACTATTTCAGGTCCATGTATCAAATATCTATGCAGTGTAGGAGACATGTTGCACCATGGGTGTTTCTGAATGAAATATCTCCCCGTGCTATAGGCAGAAACTCTAAATTTTTCATTATTTCCAGAAGCTTTCTCCTGGACGTTCTCATTAGAGCGCTTATAGGGCTGATTAGCTTACACGTGGTGAGAATGAAAACTGGCCTCTAATAATTGAAGATATACAGTAACATACACCATATTAGGAGGCTCTCGACTTGGCAACAAACATATGTTACATATTCCTCCCAGTTCAATGCAGGCATTGACGAGGTTAACTGCTCGTATCCGGACCGCATACAATTCAAGCAGCTAAGTATGCAATCCACTCTAGCCTGACCATTTAACAACAATCACTATAAGCAAGCAAATTTGAAGGTCTATCACCACTTTCAGTATCCTAACAAAATATCACATATAGGCTTAACTAACAAACATTGGCTACTTGCGTTAGTTTAACTACTACTCTAAATGAGTGTACATATTGTAAAAACCATCCCCACATACTTGCAGACATAGATCTAATAGCCTAAGTGTAATGGATGTGATGATGATCGCTTGACGATCGAAACTGGTCATCCAAGTGTTTTTTTTTAAATAATCGTTTCGGTCTTCTATGGCCCACGTTATTTAAACTGCCTTCTCCCTCGTTCTTTCACATTGGCCCAGTGTTCGCTCATTCTTCTTCGGTTAACTTCTTTTCGTTCTTCGGTCCACTTCTTGCCGGTTTTCAATATGGGTTTTGGCTGAAAACTCTCTATTTGCTCGAGCTTCTTCTTCAAAGAGTCACGATCCAAGATGTCCTCATATGTTATCCCCAGTTCTTGTAGGTCTTTTTCCACCTCTGTAAACCAGATTCCTTTGGTTTTCTTTCCCACAAACTAGGCACAGATTTGATTGGGCAATCTTCCGGAGCTCATTCGTGTTAAATGGCCATGTAAGTTGTTTTTCAGGATTAGGGAACCACACATTAAAATTGGGTAAAATCGTGTTGACCGACAGAAAAACATTAAATTTCGACGATACTGAACACCTATTATTTCTCCCCCGATGTGAATACAGACTAATACAAGGGGAAAATAATAGTGTTCAGTATCGTTTGAGGGATATGCTTGCAGTGCATTAGGCGAAGTTAATATCGACACGCGTTAGTTGGGTTGCGGCAAACGATATTGGAAGGGGCTGCTGAATCACCAGGTATATTATGTGTTTGGGCGTGGATAAAGACGAGCTTTGTATGAACTATCTTATGATCTACACCCTTTCTCTGAAAAGTTCGGTGAATGGGTCTATATTACGAACGGATTGTTGTCGTTACAATCCTTAATCCCCGTGGATGGTTATGCACTTCTTAGAACGGCTGTACAAGTCCTGGCATAGTCTTCTTGAGGGATAACCTTCAGTTGGGTCGTCACATTACGTTGGATGTCCGAAATGTCCGAAAACTTCTGGCCCTTCAGGGCTTTTCGGTGACCCTGGACCCCACCACTCCATACTTTGACGCTTGCCTTCGAGGTCGTACCTCAGGCACCAGGTCTCGTCACCCGTGACGATGGTTTTCAGGACCATTCCATTCCATTCCACGGAACATTCACCCTTCTCACTGCCGCCCGTCTATCAGGTGTGCAAGGCAGATTGCATGAATTCACGCTTCTCTCTTGCTTTCAATTTAGAGTTTTGACGACCCAAACTGAAGGCTATACCTAAAGAAGACTATGCCACGAGTTTCCAGGACTTGGTCAGTCGTTCTCAGGAGTGCATAACCATCCACGGGGATTACTTCGAAGGTCAGTAACGGCTGTTTCAGGTAAGCCAACAATCCGTTCGTAATATAACCCATTCACCGAACTTTTCAGACAGAGGGTGTAGTAGGAAGCAATGAACTGCCTCTTCGTCGTATTCTTCCTGTTTGCTAACACACCTTCTCGTGTCAATCACTCAGATATAATCACTATAATTTGATCTTAGTAAATGATCTAAAGTAATTACCCTGATCGTATTCTAAACAATCACTTATTCACTTTTTAGATGAAATGAATATAGGGTTTTGCTTCTTTAAGACACGCGTGACTAGGCCTTGCCAGCATGCAGGTCAGCGTTTGGCACATCACGCGAAGTGATTGAGAAAGGACTTTCAAGGTAAGAAGAACCCCTTCTTGGCATAGCCAGGAATCTAACTCGTGCCTCCGGGACGACAGCCAAGAATGCTAACCACTGCACCACGATGTGATCCCTAATCATTTGAGCTTCGGTGGCGTAGTTGGTAGCATGCTGAACTGTTGTGCCCAAGATAGCGGGTTCAAACCTGGCCGAAGTCGTCGGTTTTTTTTAAGAACGTTAAAAATCATTCAGTATGCCTTCCTTTGGAGGGGAAGTAAGGCCGGCGGTTCCATGTCATAGATTTATGGCATGTAAAAGATCCTTCCACAGACTAAACTTGTGTGAAGCTAAATTGTTAGGTTAGATTTCATTGAAATTCTCTATCAAAGTTCCAACGTTCACCACTAGGTATCATTGATATCTGGTAGCGAAAGTTGGAACTACTTGAAATTGAACGGAACTTGTAGCTCAACCTAAGGGTGTCCTCTGGAAGCAGCAACAGTCTCAGGCTAGCCGAACATGTCCTCGAACACTCCCGGCACTAAAAGCCATACGATAAATAAATAATAATTTGAGCTCTCAGAGTAATCACGAATTCGCTTCAGTTTTCTAGCTGGAATCTGGCAACAGAGAAATTCAAACAGAAAACCCTTGGATGTGGCACTTATTCTAATGAAGCACCCAATGTTTGCTTTTATCAGGCTACTAAAACTTCACAGATATTATGCAGATATGTGTACGCTTGAAGCAATATTTGAAGGATGCATGCTTCTGTGTCAGCATATCACGCAATCACGTGATCGGATATAATGATACCTGTAGTCGTGAACTTGAAAGAAATACACCAGGGCACGCGAGCAATGGAGTGGACCTCGCCGACAATCTGTCAGCGTAGAGGTTATATTCTGTCGCGATTTGCTTCAGAATTGGAGCAGTTTCAGATTTTTCTCAATTTTCGTTATTTAACTTCGTTAGATCAACAACCCATTTTGATCCTTAGGCTGCCAATTGAGCGCTGCTCAACCGTATGACTGTAGTAAGTAGAGCTGGCATTAAGCGATAATCGGTCAAATCAAAGACGATTAATCGATTAATCGGCTAACCGAAGAATCGATTAGTTGATTGGTAGACACGAGATAAGAAAATACGTAAGTTAAAATCAAAGGTCATCGCTTAAGATGAGTTACGCTTATTTTCAGAATGCTGAATAGAAATCTATTAAAGTTACTTCTTGCCTAAATATACAACGTGTCCTTCCTTGTTAACAACAACCAAATAAGAGTCAGTGACAGTGGAAGGACGAACATCAACCAAATTGTGAAGGCTTTCGAAAAAAGAAAAAGAAGAATTTTCAGCAAAGATTTTGAATTCTAGTTCAATGTTAACAATTTAGGACAGGAACATTTTTGTTTAACTTTGTTTTAGCCTAATTTTCATAATGAAGGTGCATTATTTTAGTACATTATGCAACGAGCCTATAATGGCAATAATTAAGACACGAGTATGTTTACAAAACGAGCGTATGCGAGTTTTATAATTTTCATACGAGTGTCTTAATTACCATTATAGGCGAGTTGCATACCACTTTTTATGTTCGACGATAATTATTATAACTATTTTATGTTCGAACATAAATATTCATAAATATTTGTCGAGATTTCGCCAGTTTATGTACTGAACAGAGCGCATGGGACGCAGACAATGCCTTGTATTTGCCTATGGCCTCCTCGATACCCCACTATGACATTAGGCAACGCAGTGAAATTTAAATTAGAAGGCCTTGGAAGTCAGCGCAGGTGCATTGCTATCCTCACCTAATTGGTCAAACAACTGTTTCTTGAGCTGTGATTGGTGGGAGAAACTGTTTCATAATGAAAAATAGTGTTATAATGACCCTCATTATGATATTGCTTTCTGACGTATAATAGTCAGGGTCGAACATTAAAAACAAGTAGTACCATCAAAAACTATACAGCCTATTTTCATATATCCTATTTATGTTAATTGCCACTATCGACATACAAAATTTAAGTTTGATTGCTGTAATAGATTCGTAGATATTGAGAACCGACTAAATATTTCGGATGGTCGCCATGTTGGATTTTATATATGTACTGTGCCCAACTCTAGGAATGGGTATTCCAAGATTCAGACACCTAGATATCAAGGGAAAGGCTACAGCCGCTTTTGAAAGTTGAGATATTTGAATATCGCGCTCCATTACTTCTAGAATGGAATGGAAACTTTGTGCAGCCAAGAGCATGTTAAGTGACGTAGCGAGTAGTAGCAGAGGTCGAGACTATTTGTTGATTAAATAGTTAGCCATGGAGTAGAGACTTGAGACTTGGATCAGATTACTGGCACGGCCAAATGAAAGAGAATGCACTTAGTCTCAAGTGAATCGGACCAGAGACACCGGAGATATGAGGATTTCCAGATTTCAGCGTGATCCAGCGTGAACCCGACCGTTTTGAATAAAAGCCGACCGGCCCAAGCATCATCAGCTCACTTTGAACCAAGCTCTTGCATGACAAGGTGCTGCTGCTACGTTGAGCCAAGGCACTTGGTTGCCGGATCTACGCAGAAGATATCTTTAAATTGTGATAGTCACAAAAGTGTTACGATACGTGTGGAACATAGTAAGTTTCCGGCAGAGGGAATCACTAAGGTGATTGTTATTTTTCTACGGACACTGGTGAAATACTTTATTTCTATATGGACACATGCTAGACTTTGTCTAGAAAGTACTTTGTCACAGTCCAGTAATAATAATTCAATACTTGGATATTTTAATCCAATTAGTCAGTTTCATAAATTGTAACTTGATAACCACTCCGATCTTTCAGTATATTGAAGGCCAGTCTATCACGGTGTTGTTCATTAGCCGACAAAGGGAAACTATAAGTTGCTTCGCGCATGATAGATGGTGATAAACCATGCCCAGGGAACGATCTTCAGAACAGCCGTTGACTGATTTAGACTGTCAGTGTTTTCTTGTACTGAAAAGATTACCGTGAGTTATGTTACAACTGACGTATTTGAGAATAGATCATTTAGATCTGACCCCATTTAAGCGAACTGCTATGGATTTAATTGAAGCCAATATTAAAATGGATCAGCAGTTACTTCAAACTTCAAGAAATATTTCCACTATGTCGTGTTAGACAGATTGTGGGTATATAATGGCGGCCGATATAAGGATTAGACGTGCGTGTCCAATGGGGCATGTATCTGGATAAATCTGGTACAGACCAGGTTCACTATGCTTCAAGACCAACGAGAAATGTAAGCCACATTTGACTTTTATATTATGCCTAGCTAATTGGAACAAACTCATTTTCTGCAGATGACCAACACATTTGTTTTTCTTCGTATTTAAATCTTGCAATGATTTACGCAAGACATATTAGAGTTATTCTGAGTATTTTCAGCACTCAGAACAGTTTAGGATCGATGACCGAGCATAACGAGCATTTATTTGAATGTTTCATATTTTTTGATAATCACGGTAATCAGCCGAGGAAACTGTAAAAGTTAATAATTATTTTTGTTGAGAAATGGATATTTTATCCATATTCGAAGAATCGAACATGTGGATTCTCACATAATGAAATAATAATTAAACACATTTACAATAATATAACTAATAATAATAATAATCCACTAATAATAATAATAATGATTTTCATAACTTTTCTAAATAATTCTTGGATCTTATATTTTCTAATAATCACATTCAATGAGAGAGAGCTTATGAAGTAGTTTAATCATTTCTAGTTTGGAACAGGTGATTTTCCGAAGGATAGTGGTTAGTGCAAGCCCGCATTCAACCAACATTACAGTTCTGGTTGAACAGTTAATATTTGCAATGAGCAAAGTATATTTTTCAGATAACACGGAGAGGCATGAAACGGGAAGCAAATGATATTTGTATCAATTAGGATATTTTTGTATTTATATAAAATCATGACGTAGATACACATTCGAAGGTGAAATAGAGAGTATCATAAGTGTGGTAACTTCACGTTTTGAACTGAATGGTAAAATAAAATGAACTTGTAAGTTTATAAATCTTCCAGTGTTGATAATAAGCAGAGGCTTGATTTATTGTATAAATTTTGGGAAGAAAATTTATGTGTGTGGAGTAGTTGAAATGTCATTCCCAGGTGCGCATGTTTAAGTCGCAGGAATGAGGAGGTTTTTATTTGAGCATCAATCAAATAGCAGGTTCGATGACTCAGTGTTAAAGAAGGAGTATTGGAACTACACATTGCGTCGTATGAATGACCCAAAGGTTATTTCTTAAAAACCATCAGTTCTTATTTCAACCTTGTTTACGGATTCCATTAAGACTTTGATTTTTCTAGAACCCGGATTTGTCATGATAGTATTTTATTCTTCTTCAGAGGAAGACCTTTGCCGTTGTTGTTGGAATATTGTGTTCTTATAAAAATAATAGAATGGGCCACTGCCAATTAAAAATAATTCTATAACCACGAATAATTTGAAGGATGTTTTCAATCCTAGTGTCATGAACTAAATGAATTTATTATGAAGCTACAATTCTTATTTCCGCATTCTGTTCAAGAATTGCAAGTTGTGAAAGTTACTAAAATGGCCACAAATATAAATATTTTTCTTAATAATGATTCCAAGTGGAAAATCGAATAGTTGAATGGTCCAACAATTTATTGATCACGTTGATGATTCAGAAATCATATATTTTGTTAGGAACTTGAAGTTCATAATCGAGTCACTTCTCGAAACGATTAATGTCAGAAGAACAATTAATTTTGTTGTGCTTCGCACAGTTCTTCGATGCTATGCTCAAGGGTCAGATACTTTTCAGATGTTGTTATTAATATGTGTACATAATTTGGGTTGATTCAGAGATAATAATATTTTTTTGACAATATTTTTTGAAACTGGAAAAATAAGTGAAAGTTAAAAATTCTATGAACAATTATTCTACGAGTGTTAATATTATGTAAAAATTCAACCAGTGAACAACAGTATTTCCAGTAAAGACAATTAAATTTGAACTGGATTTAATCATAAATAATGGATATAATTTTGGAACACAGTCTACAGGACTGATAATCAGACTTGTGTCTCCAAAGATAATTGTCCAATGTGTTGGAAAATTTCTGTACATTGTGTAAATAGTAATGTGGGTCGCCACACATGAATGATGCTGCTTTGAGCATTTTATTTTGCAGTCAATTTTAAATTCAGAATAAAATGAGATAATTTTACTTGATGTGTTATGCCCAGTTGAATCTCCTTCTATCCTTATTGTTGCATTGAGCCAAAAATCAGTAAAGCATTTTTTTTATTTGATGTCGTTTTTGCGATTAGCTTTAACCCATCTGGCGCCCCGGGATATTTTGACTCTCGTGCTGACTGATTCTTGGTAAAATCCATATGTGGTCGTGCGGACTCCGGTCTAAACGGGCACAGTACGTCCTAGAGTTATGTACTGTTACATGAAGATTATTGTGTACGTGTAGCATTCAAACTTCAATCGCATGATTAGGACACAAGAAGTAACAAGGAGATTTTAAAATTTCGCTCAGCTGCCATCTTGTGGTTATGGAAACAAATGAAATAAATTAGATGCCAGTGGATTAACATTCGTATAAGGATTTACTGTACCAAGTTTCACTGCACTCGGATGGTTAAATTGCGAGAAACGTCTTTGTGAATATTTATACTTCGCGTCGTAGCCATGTTGGATTTGTGATCACCAGGTTATTTAAAGTCCTATAGGTGAACTTAAGTTCATAGCCCCTATGAACATTTAAAAAAATCAGTTTCATTGCTATAATAGATTCGTAGATATTCAGAGCCATCTAAATATTTAGGATCGTCGCCATGTTGGGTTGTTAAATGTATAGGCCATAGAGTCATGTACCATTAAAGGAAAATTATTGTGTAGGTTCATTATTCAAACTTTCACTCGATCGCATGACTACGACACAAGAAATGAAAACTTAATTTTAAAATTCGCACAGCCACCATCTTGAGGTTATGTAAAAAAATTGAACTAAATTAGATACCAGTGCATTACAATGTGTATAAACATTTCCTGTACCAGATTTCATTGCGTTTGGAACATTAAAACGCGAGAAAGGTCTATTTAAAATTTTCAAATTCGCTTGGCTGCCATGTTCGTTTCGTAGTTAACAGGTTTTTGAAAGTCTTATAGATGAACTTCCAGTAGTGCCCTTTATCTCCGTACAAAATTTCAGAGTGATACCGCTAATAGTTTCAGAGATATAGAATGCTGGTGAAATATTTCGCACATCCGCCATCTTGTGGTTATGTAAACAATTGACCGAATTTAGATGTCGGTGCATTACAATGTGTATAAACATATACTGTACCAACTTTTATTGCGATTGGTTGGTTATATCGCGAGAAACGTCTATTTAAGAGTCGCAAATTTGCGTGGCCGCCATGTTGGTTTTGTAGTTACCAGTTTTTCAAAAGTCACATAGGTGAACTTCTAGTAGTTCTCTTTATCACCGTAAAAAAGTCCAGGGTGATATCGGGAATAGTTTCGGAGATATTGAATGCTGGTGAAATATTTCGCACAGCCGCCATGTTGGATTGGTGAGACGTAACACAATTTCAAGGGCACGGTCGGGGTCGTCCGGAATAATGCTATGAACATACCGAGTTTCTTTGAAATCGCTCCAGCCCTTTAGAATTTATTAGGGACACACACACACACACACACACACACACTCCTCACACACACACACACGCACACACACGGACAAAAGGTGTTCTCATAAGCCTATTTTTTCAAAATTGAAAATAGGCTAAAAATATGATACAATTTATTTTAAATTAATTAAATATCTTGATTTGCTTCTGTGAGAGCGCAGTGAAAGGAGGAATTACATCGATTAATCGACAAAACCATTAATCAATTATTCGACCAACCGATTAGTCGATTAAACGAACAATCGATTAATATATTAAACGCACATTCGATCAATCGTTTTTGTAGCAATTAATCAATTTTTCTGCTTCGATTAATCGATTATTCTATATGAAATTAATCCATTAAAAGTATGTGCCCTAGTAGCAAGTGTTGTTGTAACATACAAGGGAACTTTTTTAGCGTCTACCCAGTCCCCCATCGGATTGAAATGATTGGCTGAGGATAATCTTGGAAGGTCGCTCTATGCAATGGTGAATTTAAAAATCGGGAAAATTAACAACTTAAGCCTCCATTTAAAGTGGCTGAAAAGACGCGGAAGAGTGGCGGATCGGTGGCGGAGTTGGTAGCATGCTGAGCATCTATGCACAACATCGCGGGTTCAAACCCGGCCAAAGTCGTCGGATTTTTAAGAGCGTTAAAATACCTCAGTATGCCTTCCTTCGGAAGAGAAGTAAAACCGGCGGTCTCGTGTCATAGATTTATGGCATGAAATAGAACCTTCCACTAACGACACTGGATGCCGGCCTTGGTTTATTGAAGATATGGTACAACGTGCATCCTTAACCAATAACATGTTTCCCGTATTGATCCCTTATCTAGCTTGGCTACAACATTATGTTGTTTAATTTTGTTTTGTTTTGTTTTTTTGTTTTATTTTATTTCGTTATGTTTTATTTTGATTTTCCAGAAAACAAACACAAAACCAAAAACAAAAAACATGAAGCAAAAAAAGCAAAATCAAGAAACAAAAGCAAAAGCAGAAAACAAAAATCAAGAAACAAAAAGCAAAAAGCAAAATTCAAAAAAGAGCAAAAGCAGAAAACAAACAAAAAAAAACAAGAAAGAAAAGCATAAAGTAAAATTCAAAAGCAAAAGGAAAAAGCAAACACAAAACCAAAAACCAAAAACACAAAGCAAAAAGTAGAAAACAACAAACAAAAGATACGTGAGGCAAAGTCCAGAGAAACGTTTCTCATGAAAATGACTCTTATTCACAAGTGGATTAAACGAGTTTTGCAACTGGACGACTCATATGTTGTAACTGTTTAAAAAGTCCTTGAAGTCCCCACAATATACATGGTTTGGGCACTAGGTCACTAAGTGATGAATTGTCTGTTTCTCAGTACCACTGTCACATTTTGATGACGGGACTATCCCCACTTGTGGAGAGCGTCTGCATATCTTCCATGGCCAGTGCTGATACGATTGAGGGCTGTCCACACAGAGCGAGGTTGATCAAATCCTGGTGGCTTTTCCAGGATACAGGGAATGCTACGACATCGTTCAGGGCAGTGTTGTTGCCAATTTTGGCTCCATGAGAGACGAATGCCGAACTTCTCTTCTGACAAAATTCTGGCTGTGGAAATAGCAGGGTTCCTTGACCTGAGCCGTTTTCGTTCCGCATAGGCTACGTCATTTAACAAAGGCAGCTGCGGATTATCCATGATCTCCTGATATTTTCGTACGAGAGCACTCTTCCTTCTAGCATCAGGTGGTGGAATATGGCTTAGAATGATACATCCTTATAGTAGTGTAAAGAGGGGGGTGAATTTTCCATGATGTATGTTCGTTTAAATTATTGGAGTTGTTTATTTTAGCTTCGTAAGTGTAGGCCTATCTCGATTGCTTCCTTTATGTCAAGAGTCCACCTTGCAGTCCTGGTTCACGGCTACAGTATTGGCGAATTGGGCCAGCTAATCTTCCGAGTTGATCTTTCTTATCTTGTCATTCCATCTCACAGTCTTTTGACGCCACTTGCCCCAGGCCAAGTTCTGGTTCTTCTAATTTAATATTCCTGCCCTCCGTCCCCCACCACTTCCATTGTGAAAACCCAAAAGCTAAGAAATTCTTATTTGTACCGACTGGCTCTTGAATTTCCTGTAAACACGCTGCCATGCAGGGCTGTACAAAATGCATTGGGTTCTAGCACAAAACACTGAAACAAACATAAACAATGTTTATGCAACGAAAATTGGGTAAAATATTAGAGTTTACACTAGAGTTATATTAACGCTGTCAATTCATCGAACACAATCTCATGGATGTCCATACCTGTGAGAGTATTGAAGACACATCATGTTAGTTGTTACCATATCCTGAACGCTTGGTCATAATTATGTGACTTTGTAGTAATTGACACCCCTGGGACGGTGAACCTGTGAATCATTTCCCATCCAACAGTCTATGACGAAAGTTTGGAAAATGTGAACAATATGGCTGCAGAATGGGGTCAGAGAGGGGACATTGCTAAAGGGCTATCATAGGCGCAATCGAACTATGAATTATCGAAGGGGCAGATCACACTGGCGTCAAAAGTCTGTCCGATTTTATCAGTATAATTAACTGGCGCAATTGGATTGTGCCCCACAGCTACGCTTCAATGTTAGTTAGTTAGTTATTGAGGTTTCAAGGGGTGGAACAGTGAGGCCATCTGCCCCGACGCTTCAAAGTTGTGTGAAACTGTTGAGCTTTTGTGCTGGTAACAGTATTAATATTGTTTTTATATTGTGTTTACGAGAATCTTAATCATGCTATTTGTTATTCTGTGTGGTTAAGTGGGATTGTGGTTTAACATGAATCACTCTTGGATACCGGAAATCGGAGTGGCAAGGCACTTTAGTATTGTCACACCGCAACGATGATATTGAGGACGCCTGATGGAAACATTTGAAGCCCTCAAGAAAATGACGAGGTTCCAGAAAATATAAATTGAGAAAGAACATTTTAAATTTTAAAACCCTCATCTTTCTTACCTGAACCACTTTATGTTCTTAGCGTTATATCTCATGTGTAAGGCCCGGACGTTCGTGCATTATTAAATGAATAAATATGCATGAAAAATGCACTAATGATTGGTCAAATATGCATCACGTATCAAAAATATGCACTATGAAATAACTACGGCAATTACGATCACTCCGTATTATTTAGCGTTTCTATTTTGAATATAAGGAAAATATCAACAGACGGACATATAACTACACATTTTATAAAATATCTCAACTTAAGAAACAGTCCTAAATACTAGGAAATGTTATTTTATGGAACTTCAAACAGTGTTGACTATCAATAGACATTTTATTATGTTAATTTTTAAGTGTAACTGATTTACAATTTTAATGGCCATTGAAAAAAAAAAAAAAAAAGAAAAAAAATAAATAAAAGCTTATGAGATCACCTTTTGTCCGTGTGTGTGCGTGTGTGTGTGTGTGTGTGAGGTGTGTGTGTGTGTCCCCTAATAAAATCTAAACGGCTGGAGCGATTTCAATGAAACTCGGTAAGTTTATAGCACTATTCCCGGGGACCTCGACCGTGCCCTTAAAATTTTGTTACGTCTCACCAATCCAACACGGCGGCTGTGCGAAATATTTCACTAGCATTCAATATCTCCGAAACTATTACCGATATCGCCCTGAAATTGTGTACGGTGATAAAGGGCACTACTAGAAGTTCACCTATGAGACTTTCAAAAACCTGGTGACTACAAAACCAACATGGCGGTCAAGCGAATTTGAGACTTTTAAATAGACATTTCTCGCGATTTAACTATCTAAACGTAATGAAACCTGGTACAGCAAATGTTTATACACATTGTAATGCACTGGAGTCTAATTTAGTTCAATTGTTTACATAACCTCAAAATGGCGGCTGTGCGAAATATTTCACTGACATTCTATATCTCCGAAACTATTACAGATATCATCATGCAATTGTGTACGGTGATAAAGGGTGCTGATACAAGTTTACCTATGTATATTTCATAAACCTGTAAAGTACAAAACGAACATGGCGACCAAGCGAATTTGAAATATTTTAATAGACTTTTCTCGTGATTTAACTCTCTGAGCGCAGTGAAATGTGGTACAGTAAATAATTTTGCAGATTGTAATGCACTGCAATCTAATTTAATTCAATTGTTTACATAACCTCAAGATGGCGGCTGTGCGAAATATTAAAATTAAGTTTTTATTCGTGTGTCGTAATCATGCGATCGAAGTGAAGGTTTGAATAATGAAGCTAGGCAATAATTGTCCTTGAATGGTACATAACTCTATGGCCTATACATATAACAATCCTAAATGGCGAGCTTCCGAAATATTTAGACGGTTCTCAATATCTATAAATTTTTTACAGCAACCAAACTGTTTTTTTTTAAATGTTCATAGAGACTATGAACATATGTTCACCTATAGGACTTTCAGTAACCTGGTGAGCACAAATCCAACATGGCGGCGACGCGAATTATAAATATTTACATGGACGTTTCTCGCGAATTAACTATCCGAGTGCCGTGAAACGTTGCACGTTAAATGCTTATACAAATGTTGATGCACTGGCATGTAATTTATTTCAATTGATTGCATAATCACAAGATGGCTGGTGTGCGTACTTTTAAAATCTCGTTTTTACTTCTTGTATTCTAATCATGCGATTGAAGTTTGAATACCACACGTACACAATAATCTTAATGTAATAGTACAAAAATAAAAATCCAACCTGGCGACCATCTGAAATATTTAGACGGTTCTCAATATCTACGAATCTGTTACAGCAATTCAAGTGAAATTTTGTATGTTGATAGAGACAATTAACATGAGCAGGATGTATGAAAATAGGCTGTATATTTCTTCACGGAACTACTTGTTAAAATTGAAATTAATTTTACAATATTTACATAGTAAATGGTGAATAAATAAGGGATGTTGGTTCCTCAGTTTAGGGGCTGCGACAACGCGGTCATGTAGCCCCGTTTACTTTGGGTGTGTGTAGATTCTGTCTGATAACCGGTGTTAATTGTAATGGCTGTATTAGAACTGAATAAATATAATTCATATTAACTTGCAAAAAGGACTGAAACATATTAGGTATTAAATAATTTCAGTATTATTCTGGGATAGACTCTCGGAGTCCAAATGGAAATATACGGCATTAAGAACATGAAGTAACCTAAAGCGCTTCAAAACAACTGGAAATTAGAATTAACGTCCTTCTCAAGCGGAGATATGCACTTAAACAGGCAAAGGAGAAAAATATGATGCATTGTGCAAAAATATGCATAAATATGCAAAAATATGATTTTGCATGTACTTCCGGGCCTTACTCATGAGGTTCGTCCTTTGGGCATTTCTGGAGTAATCTACTGTACGTCAAAAACAAAAACCTGCATTACAGATAACACACACTAATACAGCCATCACAATTAACACCGGTTATTCTACACTCACTCAAAATGTGACCGCGTTATCGCAGCCCCTAAACTGAGGAACCAACCAATCATTCCTATTGTTTTACTCATTTTCCCCGCTTATTTCATGATACCTCAGCTCAGCTTTTAACGTAATTATATAGGGGCAGATGTCCCCGTAGTTCCGCCCCTTAAAACCTCAATAACGAACTAAAGTAATTATACGCAATTCTGGAGGGGAAAAAAGTAGAAGAAGTAGAAGTACAATAAGTAGTAGAAGAAGAAGTACAAGAAGAAATAGAAGTAGAAGAAGAAGAAAAGTAGAATTTGAAGAAGATCAGAAGTAGAAGTAGGAGAAGAAGAAGAAGTAGACGAAGAAGTAGAAGTAGTAGTAGAAGAAGTAGTAGAAGAAGAAGAAGTAGTAGAAGTAGAATAAGTAGAAGAAAGTTTGGAATAGAAAAGAAAAAGTGGAAGAAGTAGAAGAAGAAGTAGAAGAAGAAGTAGAAGAATAAATAGAAGTAGAAGAAGAAGTAGAAGAAACGTAGAAATAGAAGAAAGGTAGAAATAGAAGAAGAAGAAGAAGAAGACGAAGTAGTAGAAGAAGAAGAAGTAGAAGTAGTAGAAGAAGAAGTAGAAGAAGAACCCACGTCGGTTTCGGAAGAGAACAAGACTTGCCTAAGGAAGTTCGAAAGGGAAGAGGTATGAAACGAGCCAGGCGCTGCAATGCTGACTCAGCTAAAGTTCCTTGGTCACCAGCTCACGTCTCACTAGTTGTGAGCCCCTATATTTTACCTTTCAGCGTCCAGTCTAGTCTGCAAGCTTCGGTTTACGAACAAGTCGCCTTCCTGTCATTGTCCCCATCTATGTTTGCCAGCAATCATTCGTGTTATCCTCATATCAGATCTCTAGCTTATGTATGAGTAAGCGGCATCGGTGGCGTAGTTGGTAGTTGTGCCCAAGATCGCGGGTTCAAACCTGGCCGAAGTCGTCGGATTTTTTAAAAGCGTTAAAATCCTTCAGTACCGTATGCATTCCTTCGGAGGGGAAGTAAAGCCGGCGGTCCCATGTCATAGATGGCATGTAAAAGATCCTTCCACAGTCTAAACTTGTGTGAAGCTAAATTTCTAGGTTAGATTTCGTTGTAACGCTCCATTAAATTTGCAACATTCACCACTAGCTGTCAGTGACATCTGGTAGTGAAAGTTGGAACTACTTGAAATTGAACGGAACTTGTAGCTCACCCCATGGGAATGGTACGGTATTGCGTTGGTATAAATTGTATGAAAACGTTTCTTACTTCGGATATGCGAAAAGTCATCCCTTGAATGTCGGAGTTCGATTCCCCTCCCAAGTACTAAGTGGAATAATCGAATGCGCGATCTCTGGCCCGGATCGGAACTGTATTGTGTAGATAATCCAGTCATTCATTGCAAATTCGAATTTATGACTTAGTACCCGGGAGGGGAATTGAACCCTCGTCCCTCAAGCCAGTTAGGTGTGGGTGCAAAACTAATAGTATATTCGTGATCATTACCCTCGATTTACCCATAATTGATGTAAAAAAATCACATTTCGAGAAAAAAATATCCGTACCACTTAAACTCCATAAGTGCCCAAAACAGTCCTAACTCTCACCGTTGCCGCTGTCGTTTTGAGTGCGGTACAATGCTGCTATCTCTGTCACGCATTCACAACGAGTACGAGAGTATTTTAACCCTTTATGGGATAGTGGTCTCCATATTAACCACCTGTCATAAGGACAGTTTATGCTTTCAAAGATGCTGATAGTTGAATCTTTCAGCCAAATTTCGGAGAATTTTCATGCCGAAGTGCTAGTATTTCTAAAAATCAAATATTATATACGTATCTACCTGACGCAATGTGTTGGATAAAATAAAATAAATTAAAAACTAATAGTACATTATGCAACGAGCATATAATGGCAATTTAAGACACGGGTATGTTTATGAAACTCACTTCGCTCGTTTTATAATTTCCATACGAGTGTCTTAATTACCATTATTGGCGAGTTACATACGACTGTTTATGTTCGACGATAATTAAAACTATTTTATGTTCGAACATAAATATTCATAAATATCCGTCGAGATTTCGCCAGTTTTATGTACTGAACAGAGCGTATGGGACGCAGAGAATACCTTGTATTTGACCATGGCCTCCTCAAATACCCCACCATGACACGAGCCACGCAGTGAAATTTAAAATAGGAGTCCGTGGAAGTCAGCGCAGATGCAATGCTATCCTAACCCAATTGGTCACACAACTGTTTCTTGAGCTCTGATTGGTGGGAGAAACTGTTTCATAACGAAAAAATAGTGTTATAATGACCCTCATTATGATACAGTTTTCTGACTTATACACTAATATTTACATTTCGACATCGTCGAACATAAAAACATTAACAATTAAAGTGTAAAAATAAAATATACTCGTAAATATAGATATAAAAATCATAAAAATAAAATTACCATAATAAAAGAAATATAAAAATTAAAACAATAAACAACTATAAAAAATAATGAAAACAATTGTAAAAATCAAATCGAAATTAGTGAATTAATTAATTCAATAAAAATATCAAAATTAAATCTATAAGAACATAAATTAAAAATTAAAAATAAATGTATAAACATTGAAATTAGAGAAACAACATTATTAATAATTATAATAATTAAAATAGATTAAAATGTAGCAACACATAAAAGAAAAAAATAATTTTGCCATATAAAGGGTTAAAACAATCCACACATTTTTATCTGTTTCCAGTCCTGAGAAAAAAAAGAGAATCGCAGGTGTAATAACTTAATGGATCTGGACCACCTGCTGGAATAAAATGATTAAAAAAATGCAATCCTTGACAGACTAACTCTCTAAATCCAGCAGAGCGTGACATAATGACAGAATGTTGACATTTACCACGCTCTGGGAGTGAAAGTGACCTTAATGTTGTTCCTCAAGTCTAATGCTCTCAGCCTGCATACCCTTGATGCACTTAAGCCCACTTATATAAGGCGACACTCCTTTCTACTGCAGCTGTGATGTTCAAGAATTCAAGAATTTCAAGGCTCAAAGCGGTTTACCGTGTTCAGTTCTTGGCTGATGCAATCCAAATTAATCTTAATTTTGCCCGGGAGCATTTATATGAATAACATAGCCATTACATGAAATATATATGGTAATAAAATAAAAATAAAAACACATTGGTAGACAAGAAAAACAGACATCGAGGAACTGAACGGATAAAACTAGAGACATTAAGTTCCTTTTAAGTTCTCCGGCTTTACGTCGTGGTTATTTATTTATATACTAGCTGAAGTACCCGTGCTTTAATTCTTTTTCATTTCCCGTTTCCAGTTCCCTAGGTCGGGTTGCGAATCAAGGACCTCCACAGTTGTCTATCCCTCCACCGTTCATTTCCTTCTTTCAATACTTCTTTTTCTTTTACTCCTCTTTTCTCTATGCTTTCCTTCACCGTACCTATCCACCTCTTTCTGGGCATTCCTCGTGGTCTTCTTCCTGGTATTTTCTCCATAAATATTCTTTTTGGTGCTCTATATTCTTCCATTCTCATCATATGACCGTACCACTTCAGCTTACTGGTTTCTATCTTGTCTTACAGTTTTGGAAACCCAGTTCTCTCCCTAATGTCCATATTTCTGATTTTATCCCTCCGTGTCTTCTCAATTATTCCTCTAAGGAACTTTATCTCGGCTGCTTGGATTCGGCTTTCATCGTGTTTTGTTGTGGTCCAAGTTCCTGCTGCATATGTCAAAATTGGTGTGTAATACATTGAGAATATAACTTTCTTGCATTTCTCTGGGACTTCCTGGTTCCATACTAAACCTCTCACACACTGGTAAAACCCATTTCTTCATTTATTGTACCATCTTCTGTGAGTATGCTCCCCAAATACTTAAAGCTTTTTACCATTTCCATTGGATTTACATTGACTTCAATATTCAGTCTTCCTTCTCTCTTGTTTCTTGTCATCACTACAATCTTACTCTTCTCCACTTATTTTCATTCCATATTTATCTATTTCTTGATTCCATACAGTAACTTGTTCTTGCACTTCTATTTCATTTTCTTCCCATATTACTATGTCGTCTCCAAAGAGCAAGGCCTTAGTCTCCTTGCTTCCCATTCTTCGTTTCACCCTCTTGTGGATTTCATACATGACTGTTATAAACAGTATAGGGGATAACACACTTCCTTGTCGAAGTCCTGTTTCAACACTGAACCAGTTTGTTTGTCCTAGCTTGGTCTTCACACTACTTACACACTTTTCATACATGGCTTTGATCATTTGTATTTCTGCTCTGCCTACCCTGGTTTTTATCAATGCATCCCAGGCCAATCTTCGTGGTACACTGCCGTATGGCTTCTTAATATCTAGAAATGCCATCACCAAATCCTTTTTGAACTCCCATCTTTTCTCCATCATGTTTCTTAGAGCAAAGATTAGATCGAAGGTTGATCTACAGTATCTCTTCGGAATTCATGTTGTTCTTCCTCCATTTCTGCCTCAACTTTCATTCTCACTCTTTTCTCTAATATCCTCTCAAAGGTCTCTGCAACATGGGAAATAAGTGTGATTCCCCGATAATTGTTACATTCTTTCTTAACATCCTTCTTGAATACTGGAATTATCAGACCATTCCTCCAATCTTCTGGTACTTGTTTCTCCTTCCATATCACACGAAATAGCCTATACATCCAATGTAACCCTACTGGTCCAGCTGCCTTTATCATCTCTGTAGTCGCTTCATCCATTCCTGGTGCTTTACCATTCTTCATCTTCCTTAGGGCTTCTTCTATTTCCAACATTGCTATGTCGTCATTTCGGTTTTCTTCCACCCCTTCTTCTTCATGTTCTGCCTCTTCAGCCAGTTCCTTGAATTTGACGTTAAGTATTTTAGCGAAATACTCTTCCCATCGCTGAAGTACGTGCTTCACTACGGGTCATAAATAAATTAAAATGTAAAGGCGACATTTAAAACAGGGGGTAGGCGAGGTGCTGCGCGGAGAGAGAGTAAGGATGGAAAATGTTGTCCAACTACACCGCTCGCCGTTGACCGTGTTTTATAGCACAAATTTACGTTTACTCGCTAACCGTTGGAGATACACGAAACGTGATAATGTCCTTTTGGATAGAAAATTAAATTTTTAAATTCGTATATGCCAACAAAAGTTTGCTATTTCTTAGCGCTCTATTTTCATTTGAAAAGGAAATATGAAAGTTTGAAACCAAAGGATGTAGTGACATCACTAAAATGGTCGCCATCTTTAAATAGTGCAAAGTATCGAGATCAAAAGCAGCCTGTATGTTAACTAGGTAAATCAGCTACTTCCATGTAAACTTCCATGTAAATCGGACCAGTGGTTCTTGCGTGTTTGAGTAATACACAGACACACAGACACACACCATGTCATTTTTAGCCTATTTTCATCATACTAATATATAAAAATGAGATGGTGTGTGTCTGTCTTTCTGTCTGTCTGTCTGTCTGTCTGTGAGTTACCTAATAATGCAAGAACCACTGGTCCGATTTAAATGAAATTTTGCATGGATGTAGCTGAAATACCAGGTTTACATATAGGATACTTTTAATTTCGATATTTTGCACTATTAAGAAATGGCGACCATTTTAGTGACGTCACTACACCCTTTGGTTTCAAAATTTCATATTTCCATATCAAATAAAAAGAGAACGGTAGGAAATAGCAAACTTTTGATGGCACATGTGAGCTTTGAAATTTAATTTCCTATCCGAAAGGTCCTTATCACCTTTCGTGTATCTCCAACGGTTAGCGAGTAAAACCTACTTTTGTGACGTCACTACACCCTTTGGTTTCAAAATTTCATATTTCAATTTCAAATAAAAAGAGAACGCTAAGAAATAGCAAACTTTCGATGGTATACACGAGCTTTAGCATTTAATTTTCTATCCAAAAGGTTCTTATCATTTTTCGTGTATCTCCGACGGTTAGCGAGTAAAACCTAAATTTGTGCAATAAAACACGGTCAACACCGAGCGGTGCAGTATATCTCTACATATATAAAAAAGAAAATTTGTCTGTTTTTTTTCTGAATTTCTACGGAAATTTGAGTTATTTACAAGTTTCAGACTGTTTTATGATAGATGCGCGCGAAAATAATGTTTTGGTCTGTCTGTTTGTTTGATTGTCTGTGGACAATTTTGTTCCCTTATAACTCGAGAACGGCTGGGTGTATCAACGTAAAATTTGGTACAGATATCCATCAGAGGCACGACACTAATCATTGATGTAACTCTTCTCTGTACCACTCATAAAAAGGGGCATACCCCCTTAAAATACATGCTGAAATAGGAGTAGAAGGACGAGACAAAGCTCATTTTCAGCCCCTCAATATGAGAGACAAAACTCGGGGGCCCTAAAAGCACATTTTATGGTCCTACGTCCAACCGTTTTTGAGATATTCCCAGAAAACTAATTTTATTTAATAAACTAATGAACGAATGCAAGCCGATAACCATGGCAACAGATTCTCACAGGTCCATCTATTGCTGTAAGACGCAATACAATTCCATTAATTACATTAGTGTGAAAGTTTGCAAACGGTTAGATGGTTATTATGGAACCAAATTAAGCTGTAAATTTCATCAATACGTAAAATGAGCTTAAGGGGGTCAAGGGGTAGTCTAGAAGTTTTTCACGCGATTTACATCTGCGGGTGTGGTATGGCAGGTCTATTATATTCCTATCCCTATATTATATTATTATTATTAGTATTATATTATGGCGTACAACGACGAGACAAAGCCCCTCGGTGCCAGAAATAAAACTCGAGGGTCCTCGAAAACTACATTATAAGGCTCTAAAACCAACAGTTTCTGAAACATTCCCAGAAAACTAATTCAATTTAATTTAACAAACTAATGAAGGAATGCAAATCGGTAACCATGACAACATTATCTCAAGGGGTGGCATCCAACTTTCCATCTATTTCAGTAAGAAGCAATTTATTACATTTATACATTTACTAGCAGGTACCCGCGGCTTCGCCCGCGATCAAGACAATGGGGACGATGCATTATTGCTGATAATTGGTCTATTCTATTACAGCAATCGCGGCTATAGGTGTGTCCATTCTAATTCTGAATATTCTGATACATACAGTATATTGATATGATCAGCAAAGTGGGAATTTTATCGAGTTGTGAATGTCTGCAGGGTTCGTTGTTACATTATGTTAACACATTTTAAAATTACGTTTATGGTTTTGCCATCTTCTGCTGAGACAAAACGATTCTGTTGTCCGGATGCTCGCGAGCACGCCACATACAGTTGGCCATGGGAAAAAATTGTTTTGTCCAAATGTACACGTGCTACTGTTAAGTGTGTGTCATTGCGCTTTGTTAAAGAAATTGCGAATATTGTTTGAAGAGGGAACTGCACTCTTGCACACTGGAATGGCAAATCTATCGGAATATGGGGAATTAAATGTATTCTTACTTAAGCTATTCTGGATGTAATTTGGCCATACTAATTGATGATTTGAACGTAAACATATCCCTATTAATAGACCTATAGTTAAATATCGCTCACCTTGGCCGCTGATGTACATTATGCAGTCTCTTCCAGTGTTACATCCCAGGGATTGAAATTCTCCAACGACCCTTTTGCCCCACATGCCTCTCTAAGTAATTAAAATACCTGATTGTTGTTGTTTGAGTCTTCAGTTTTTTAACTGGTATGATGCAGCCATCCATGTATTCCTCTCCTGAGCTAATCGTTTCATTTCTACATAGCTACCACACCCTACATCCGAGGCAATCTGTTTAACCCTGGTTTACCCCTACAGTTCTAGTCTGCGACCCTCCCATCCATAACTACTGTCGACCAAACTATTATGTGTACTCGAGTTTGAAGTTTGTTTGTGAAGTAACCGATAGACCTATATAAAATCCAATAACATCATCATTTTTGTCGTTCTATTTTACGTTAGATCATGTAGGTTTGGAATTTTTAATTTATATTTTAATATTTTTTATCACAGTTGGAACACAAGAAGTGCCTGTTTTTAAGCGTTTTTCAACCATGCGTCACATTTAAGAATTATTATCTCACAAACCCGTCATCAGATCGAATCCAAATTTTAACACAACATACACTGGAATGTTGTATAACAGGTTTTTTTTTTTGTGTCCAAGAAACAAAGTTGTTATTATTTTTGTAAGGTAACTTTTCCTCGGCTCGGGATGGTTTGAAAATGTAGTTCTTGGTCGCGTTGTAATCCTTATACATCAAAACGGTATGCTGTATGATTGTGAAATACGTAAATTAATTCACTTATTGTATATCGGTTTGTATTTGTACGGAGAATTAAGACATGGTTCACCAGTTAGCCGCTCCGGTGAAAGCAGTACATCATTGCCAAGATGGGCTACGTCACGCGTCATGGCACGTCTCGCTCGGAAGTGATGGGCTCCATATCAGCAACGCTGTATAGCATTTTCCGGAGCGGCTAGCTGGTGAACCATGTCTTAATTCTCCGTTCAGATACAAACCGATATAAAATAAGTGAATTAATTTACCTATTTCACAGTCATACAGCATAACCTTTTGATGTATAAGGATTACAACGCAACCAAGAACTACATTTTCCAACGACCCCGAGCCGAGAAAGAGTTACCTTACAAAAATAATAACAACATTCGTTCTTGAACACACAACATTTTGAAATTAATAAACCAGTTATACAACATTCCAATGTATATTGTGTTAAAATTCGGATTCGATCTGATTACGGGTTTGTGAGATAATAATTCTTAAATGTGACGCATGGTTGAAACACGCTTAAAAAGGGGTACTTTTTGTGTTTCAACTGCGATAAAAAATATTAAAATATAAATTAAAAATTCCAAACCTACATGAACTAACGTAAAATCGAACGTCAAAAATGATGATGTCATTGGATTTTATGAAGGTCTATTGGCTACTTCACAAACAACCTTCAAACTCGAGTGCACATAACATTTTGGTCGACAGTAAGCTTGCTATTCCTGGGTGTCATAATATGTGTCCTACCCTCCTATCTCTTCTCTTCATTAGCAGTCGCCAGAACCATCTCTCCTCTCCCACTCGTCTTAATACCTCTTCATTTGTTACCCTAACTACCCATCTGATCATCATTCTCCCTTATCACCACATTTCAAAAGCTTCAATTCTCCTCTTTTCTGCTGCACCATTAGTCCATTAGTACAACTCAGCAACTTTTCTAGGTTCAAGCCGTGCCTTGTGCGGGGATTCAATGGCCGTGAAAGACAAAACAACAACTTTATTGAAATAAGTTTGCCCAATTCCACAGTAAGAGTAATTAAGAAACAATAATAATTAACGTGACAGCCGGTAGAATACGACACATTCGACTGTGAATCAACGTTGCAGGTCATGGTTAAAAACGAAAAAGAGCAGATCAAAATTGGCAAACAAAAATATTCAGTTAAGAAAAAACAAATTTATAAAGAAAATGAAAGCATACCGTGTAAAATAGAAAGTATCTTACCATCGTAAATTCGAATAAACTTCTGAAAGCTTGCTTACAACAACCAGACGAAAGAGTATAAAATTAGACTCAAAATCACGATCGTATCCGAGCCCCAAAAGCAACCTCTATATATAAAATATATCTCATTTTACGCGTATCAATGCGAGGAGCAACGTTCGTGGTTAGAGGTGGGAACCGAACCCAGCGTTTTAAGGCCCTAAAACGAACGGTTTTCGAGATATTGCCAGAAAACTAACCCCGGTCTGCGAAATTTCAGCGGTTGCCATAGTAACGTTGATCTGTTTCTCAGAGGGAACACAGTTATTTGGGAATATCTCCGAAACCGTTCATTTTAGGAACTTAAAAAGTGTGTTTCGGGGTCCCTACAGGACCTCCGATTATTGTTTCCCGCATCTGGCGGCTTAAAATGAGCTAAATCCGAACTTTGTACCGACTGTCCTTGCTCAGTGCCAAAGGGCCGAAAATAGTCACTTACAAATTGAATTTTCAAAAAACCGTTTCTTAGTGGGCCTCTACATATTCGGATCAACCAACATGCAAAATTTTTAGCTTTCTAGGTCTAGTGGTTTGAGCGATGCGTCGATGAGTCAATTTTGGATTGTCAATGCCAAAGGGACGAAAAAAGTCACTTACAAATTGAATTTTCAAAAACCGTTTCTTAGTGAGCCTCTACATACTCGGATCAACCAACATGCAGAATTTCAGCTTTCTAGGTCTAGTGGTTTGAGCCCTGCGGTGATGAGTCAATTTTGGATTATATATAAGAGATGAGACTTTCCAAGTAGATTTGCTCGTAGAAATATGGATTATAGCTCTTTTTGCGCGTATCAATATGAGAAGCAATGTTCGTGGTTTCCACTTCGAAGACGTGGGAACCGAACCCTGCCTTTTAAGGCCCTAAAACGAACGGTTTTCGAGATATTGCCAGAAAACTATCCCCGGTCGGCGAAATTTCAGCGGTTGCCATAGTAACGTTGATCTGTTTCTCAGAGGGAACACAGTTATTTGGGAATATCTCCGAAACCGTTCATTTTAGGAACTTAAAAAGTGTGTTTCGGGGTCCCTACAGGACCTCCGAGTATTGCTTCTCGTATGTGGCGGCTTAAAATGAGCTAAATCCGAACATTTTACCGACTGTCCTTGCTCAGTGCCAAAGGGCCGAAAAAAGTCACTTACAAATTGAATTTTCAAAAACCGTTTCTTATTGGGCCTCTACATACTCGGATCAACCAACATGCAAAATTTCAGCTTTCTAGGTCTAGTGGTTTGAGCCCTGCGTCGATGAGTCAATTTTGGATTGTCAATGCCAAAGGGACGAAAAAAGTCACTTACAAATTGAATTTTCAAAAACCGTTTCTTAGTGAGCCTCAACATACTC
Organism: Meconema thalassinum; assembly: GCA_946902985.2. Classification (NCBI taxonomy): domain Eukaryota; kingdom Metazoa; phylum Arthropoda; class Insecta; order Orthoptera; family Tettigoniidae; genus Meconema; species Meconema thalassinum. Next base: position 185,478,191 of record OX336395.1, read on the forward strand.
GGATCAACCAACATGCAAAATTTCAGCTTCCTAGGTCTAGTGGTTTGAGCCCTGCGGTGATGAGTCAGTTTTGGATTATATATAAGAGATTACATTTCTGTGAAAGTTTGCAAATATAAGGTTATCACGGAACCAACGTAGACTGTATAATTCATCAATACGTAAAATGAGCTTAAGGGGGTCAAGGGGTAGTCTAGAAGTTTTTCACGCGATTTACATCTGCGGGTGTGGTATGGCAGGTCTATTATATTCCTATCCCTATATTATATTATTATTATTATTAGTATTATATTATGGCGTACAACGACGAGACAAAGCCCCTCGGTGCCAGAAATAAAACTCGAGGGTCCTCGAAAACTACATTATAAGGCTCTAAAACCAACAGTTTCTGAAACATTCCCAGAAAACTAATTCAATTTAATTTAACAAACTAATGAAGGAATGCAAATCGGTAACCATGACAACATTATCTCAAGGGGTGGCATCCAACTTTCCATCTATTTCAGTAAGAAGCAATTTATTACATTTATACATTTATTACATTTCTGTGAAAGTTTGCAAATATAAGGTTATCACGGAACCAACGTAGACTGTAGAATGCATCAATGCAATTAAGTGGGTCAAGGGGTAACCTAGGATTTTTTCATGCAATTTTCACGTGCGACATATAGTACAGAAGGTCTATTATATCTCCAAACAACAACATTATTTTCAAAAATTCCTGAATTGAATCAGCATTTTTTTGCGGCTTTTAGGAATTTGGGCCATTTGAGACTAAAGAACCTGAATTTTCATGCACCACAAGCTTTTATAATTTATGATAGAGGTCTTCCTGTGTATGGGGACCCAACACAACGTAGAGGGTCAGTTTTTATGTGACGTGTATTGCGTTTCATCTACAAGGCTTTCAATTCTATTTCATGTCAGGAAGTACACGTTAGGTGAATTTAGTTTGAGAGCACATTTCAACTAATCTTTTTTCTTTTCTTTTTGTCGACATACGGGTTCATCGTAAGGATATTTTCTTTGATACTGTGTGGTAGATATACCCATATTTGGATATCTGGGTGATATGTTGTAGACAATAGTATTGTCTGTCTGTCTGTCTTTCTGTGTATCCTTATGTACGCCTATAACTCATGTTCGGATGCTTGGTGCATCGTAAAATTAGGTATGGTAAACATGAGTCAATACACCAATCATTTATGAAACTCTTCACCGTACATTTCATACAGTAGAAGGGTGGATATAGGTAAAGCCCTGCGCGGATGCGGATATCCGCGGATAAACCCGCGGATATCCGCAACATTTTTCGCCATGCGGATATACTTTGCATGGCTGTGCGGATAGCGGATTAGCTGCGGATAATATTTGGAGTAAATTTGCGGATAGTTTTTAGAATACAATCTGAACTTGTTGAATATCATGGGGAAAGTTGCGTAATTGTGCGCAGCTGGTAATCGTGCGCGCACCTATGTTTTTCGAGTTGGTAGTACAACTAGCAACTCAGTTCACTGCTACCCTAAAGCTGTCATCGTACCTATCAGATAGGGACAGTCAGCATGATGCCAGTCGCTATGTGATAACCGTGAGGCTTGAATGAAGAAACTTAATACGTTGCATGTTATTTTCTGCAGCCAGCAAATATGAAGGTAAGCCTACAGTTGTGATTCAATTGTTTAAAATTAAATGTAGTTTTAAATGTCAGTGTGTACAGGGGTTTTGCATGTATTTATTTTTCAATATAATAGATTAGTTTACCGGGATTCTGTGAGTTACGTTTTAAAAGCAGCGTGGGATATGGTGCGCAGATCATATATGATACAAGTACTACAAATAGACTGCAAATACAATGCGACATTAATGGCAAACCAGAGGAGTGCGTCAGGCCTCAGCAGCCGGCACAGTTCATATCCTCGCCGCTAGATAGGGGCTTCCTTCATTCCATTCCTGACCCGGTCGGAGACTGGAAGCAGGCTGTGGATTTTCATTAATGGCAAAATACTGTATTTCGTGTTTGTTCTCCAGATGCCAAGAAATTATACGCTGAAAACGGAGAAAAACTCCTACCCAGCAGAAAATGTGCAGAAATCTCGACGTGCAATTAGGGATGATGGGAGGAAAATAAGGGAAGTGGGGAGAAGTTTCAACATTCCCTCAGTCAATCCTACCAATGCAGTTGCTGCAAAATTGTCTTGCTCCACCTCGTCTAGTCCGTATAGCTGTTTTACCAACGAAATGGAGTCATAATTATCCGAATACCTTTTGACATTGGCAAAATTATTTTATGGCTTAACGCCCACAAAGCTTGTCAGACGGTTCGAGTTCAAGTTTGCAGTGGAGAATACGATTCCCCATAATTTCCATAAAGTTAAAAGTCTAGCAGGCAAATATTGGTTGTATGAGTTCTTGAAGAGATATCCTGCATTAACGTTGAGACAACCTGAAAGAACAAGCCTAAATTGGATTGCCTCCTTTAATGCTGACGAAACGAAGATATTTTATTCTAATATCCAAAACTTAGAATTTTAGTTCATTGCATTGTTATGCTTTTGTAAAAAGCATTGGAATATTCTAATGTTAATGCACAGTGCAAGTTTCTGCCAATTCACATTGTATTGGTATGGCTTTCCAACACTAATCCCATGGGCACAATTTCCCAACCTATGCGCATGATTACCCTCCAGGATGGGTAATCGTGCGCAAATGCTTATTTGCGAGATTTCGAATTATAGTCTACCAAATTTATTGTTGAACTAAATTTGTTTCTGCACTTCGAATATAGAGTTACTAAGGCTTCCTTATTCATAACTGCAGTTGTGTTATCTATTATTTCATCATCACAAGACCGATTCTTGCTTAAGTGCGCACAATTCCCCCACTCTCCCTTATCAGGGCCCGGATATTTATGACATAACATATTTTTCCGTTATGGTTTTACATGACAAATGTAAGATGATGATTTACGCTAATCCCATTCAAATTATGTCATTAAGGATAATCAACACTCCGAACTGAAAAGGGTTGCAATTCTGGCTGTGTAACATTCATGTCATACATAGCACATGACATAGTGTACAGTACATAGCCTAAGGGTTCGACTTGCTGCTCAAATGCCTAAAAGATAAAGTATAAAGCAACACATTGAACATATTATTGTAATGGCAGTAGATTCGGATAACAAACGTGTGGGTAAAAGTCGTGTGGATGCGGGGCGGATGCGAATAAAAGTCATGCGGATGCGGGACGGATGCGGATAACAGTCGTGCGGATGCGGGCGGATGCGGATAACAGTCGTGCGGATGCGGGGCGGATGCGGATAACAACCGTGCGGAAGAGGGGCGGATGCGGATAACGTTTTGTATATCCGCGCAGGGCTCTAGATATAGGGAAAAACTTCTCAAAATACATGCTAAAATAGGCGAAATATAAAAATTATCCTAGAAGGACGACCAAAGCATATGTTCCACTTCTCAATGTGAGACACAAAATTCGCGAGTCTATAAAGGGTCTCCGAAAACCACATTATAAGGCCCTTAAATTAACAGTGTGTGTGATATTCCCAGAAAACTAACTTCGTTTTGATAAAAATATGAAGGAATGACAAGCCGCTAACCATTGCAACAGTAGCTCAATTGATAATGTCTGGTGCGTCTCTAAAAGCAACAGTACTTAAAAGGGACGTAACACCAATAACATTATTATTATTATTATAATGTCTGGTGTTAACACCGAAAACCGTTCGAAGAACGGGTACTTCTGCTAGTTTATGATAAAATAGGCTTATGAGATCACCTTTTGTCCGTGTGTCTGTCTGTGTGTGTGTGCGTATGTGTGTGATTCGCGTGTGTGTGTGTTCCCACCCCTAATAAAATCTAAATGGCTGGAGCGTTTTCAATGAAACTCGGTAAGGTCATAGCATAAATCCGGATAACCCCGACCATGCCCTTCAAATTTTGTTACGTCTCACCAATCCAATATAGCGGCTGTGCGAAATATTTAATCGAAACTATAACCGATATCACCCTGGAATTTCATACGGTGACAAAGGGAACTACTAGAATTTCACCTATGATACTTTTGAAAACCTGGTAACTATAAAACCAACATGGCGGCCAAGCAAAGTTGCGACTTTTAAATAGACGTTTCTCGCGATTTAACCAACCAAACGCAATGAAACTTAGTACAGTATATGTTTATACACATTGTAATGCACCGACATCTAACTTCGATCAATTGTTTACATAACCTCAAGATGGCGGCTGTGCGAAATATTTCACCCGCATTCTATATCTCTGAAACTATTACCGGTATCACCATGACGTTTTGTACGGAGATAGAGGGCACTACTGGAAGTTCATTTTTGAGACTTTCAAAAACCGGTTAACTATCAAACGAACATGGCGGCCAAGCGAATTTGAAAGTTTTATATAGACTTTTCTCGCGATTTAATGATCCAAACGCAATGAAACTTGGTACAGCAAATGTTTATACACATTGTAATGCACTGGTATCTAATTTAGTTCAATTGTTTACATAACATCAAGATGGCGGCTGTGCGAATTTTAAAATTCAGTTTTTATTTCTTGTGTCGTAATCATGCGATCGAAGTGAAAGTTTGAATAATGAACCTACGCAATAATTTTCCTTTAATGGCAACCATCTGAAATATTTAGATGGTTCTCAATATCTACGAATCTATTACAGCAATCAACCTGAAATTTGGTATGTTGATAGTGGCAATTAGCATATGTAGGATATATGAAAATAGGCTTTAGTTCTTCACGGAACTACTTGTTATATATTAGTATAGATATATTTATTCCATGGTCATTTAGCCCCGTGTACTTGGGTGTGTAGAATTTGTTTGATGGTCTGTGTTATTCTGATGTCTGTAGTATTGGCGGCTGGCGGATAAGTGTTCTGGGTGTTGCACTATTTACACTAAGGAGGGTAAAAGACTGCTTGATACCAGAGAAGACGGTATACAGTACATGTGCTTCGTAAAACTGAAGTAGTGTATTCGTCACGAATGCTGTAGTCCTGATAACATTCACCTCGAGATTAAGTTGATTATTTGAAAAGCTTCACGAGAACAAGACCGGAATTTTTTGAGGTACAAGGAAAATGTAGAAATTGCTGGGAGCAACTGATGTGCAGAAGTTTGGCTGGGAGCTGTTTGATCATCCACCGTACGTACAGTCCTCATCTTTCTCCCAGCGATTTCCTCCTTTTCTTGCATCTCAAGACATTTCTGTTATCCGGGCAGCATTTTCACACTGACAAAGAGCTGGAGGCGAAGCTGGTTCCATTCGCAGGCCGCAGACTTCTATGATACAGAACTATAGTAGTTGATACCACGCTATGACAAGTGTCTCCATTCGTTTGGTGGCTATGTCGAAAAATAGATGACATATTGCTGTACCAGTTGCCAATAAAGTTTTACATATAACTATGTTCCCTTTTTTAAAACAAGCAATTTCATGAAGAACTATACAGCCTATTTTCATATGAGTCGTCCAGTTGCAAAACTCGTTTAATCCACTTGTGAATAAGGATCCTGTCGTAAAATTATTTGGTTGGTTGGTTCTTAAGTTTAGGGGCTACGACAACGCGGTCATGTAGCCCCGTGTACTTTGGGTGTGTGTAGAATCTGACTGATAACCGGTGATAATTGTGATGACTGTATTATTGTGTGTTATCTGTTTTTAATTCAAGTAAAAACTGCAGACTTTTGAATTTTTCAAAACTATTTTTCAAATAGTTCCTACTTTTGCCGCCAGAACAGTTCTCAATATCTACTAATTCAGAACTTCGCTATCAGACGCCACCGCAGTCGGCTCTTGGCAACGAACGTAGGAACCTAAGAGCGTTGTTTACATTCTTAACCTATACAATTTAGCTTCAGACAGGTGTAATTAGTGGATGGTTCTTTAACATGTCATAAATCTATGACATGGGACCGCCGGCTTTACTTCCCCTCCGAAAGAAGGTATACTGAGGGATTTTTAACGCTCTTAAAAATCCGACGACTTCGGCCGGATTTGAACCCTTAATTAACCAGCGTAAAATTATGTCTTTAATTATTTTATTTTACTTTATTTTATTTTATTTCGTTTTAATGTGTTATAAATTGTTTTGATTAACTTTTTGTTTTGTTTTATTTTATTTTTTAATTTTTTAATTTTGTTTTGTTTTATTTTGATCTTGTTTTGTTTATTTTGTTTTATTTCATTTTGTTTTGTTTTATTTTGATTTTCCAGAAAATAAACACAAAACCAAAACCAAAACCACGAAGCAAAAAGCAAAATTCAACAACAAAAGCAAAAACAAGAAACAGAAGGCAAAAAAACAAAATTCAAAAAAACAAAAAGCAGAAAACAAAAAACAAGAAACAAAAAGCAAAAAGCCTAATTCAAAAAAATTAAAAGCAGAAAACAAACACAAAACCAAAACCAAGAAAGAATAGCATAATGTAAAATTCAAAAGCAAAAGCACAAAGCAAACACAAAACTAAAAACCAAGAAATAATAGCATAATGTAAAATTCAAAAGCAAAAGCACAAAGCAAACACAAAAGATCCCGGTACGTGAGGCAAAGTCTAGAGAAACGTTTCTCATGAAAATGATTCTTATTCACAAGTGGATTAAACGAGTTTTGCAACTGGACGACTCTTATATCCTACTTATGTTAATTGCCTCTATCAACATACAAAATTTCAGTTTGATTAATGTAATGGATTAGTAGATATTGAGAACTGTCTAAATATTTCGGATGGTCGCCATGTTGGTCTTAGAGTTATGTACTATTACATGAAGATTATTGTGTACGTGTAGTATTCAAACTTTAATCGCACGATTAGGACACAGGAAATACAATCGAGATTTTAAAATTTTGCACAGCTGCCATCTTGTGGTTATGAAAACAATTGAAATAAATTAGATGCCAGTGGATTAACATTTGTATAAGCATTTTCCGAACCAAGTTTTACTGCGCTCGGATGGTTAAATAGCGAGAAACGTCCATTTAACTATTTATATTTTGCGTCACCACCATGTTGGATTTGTGCTCACCAGGTTATTGAAAGTTCCATAGCCTCTATCAACATACAACATTTCAGTTTGATTGCTGCCATAGATTAATAGATATTGAGAATCGTCTTAATATTTCGGATGGTCGCCATGTTGGAATTTTTATATATGTAGGCCAAACTGTTATGCACTATTAGATGACGATTCTTGCGTAGGTTAATTCTTATTGAAACGTTCACTTCGATCGCATGATTAATATACAAGAAAATTAATATAAACTTAATTTTAAAATTTCGCACATCCACCATCTTGAGGTAATGTAAACAATTGAACTAACTTAGATGCCAGTGGAGGGAAACATACTTTCTGGATGCGCCTTGCAAGTTTTAGAAGCCATTTTCTTCAGTGCTGCTTGTATTTTATAACTAGTAGACTAACATTGTTTCCAGGTTAGTAAGTGAGAAAGGCAATTGTTCATCCCCGCTTAATTTAATTGGGTACAGAGTGTACTTTCTGTAAAGCGATTAAAAGTGGGTAGCCACGGAAGACCACTTCCAGGATGACTGTGGTGTGAATAGAATCCACCTATTCTCATTCTCAGTTCTGCCTCACCGACTGATTGTCACTGTCCCCGCTCCACCGCTTAGACCATAATTAAATTTCTTGGCAGAGCCGGGATTGAACGTGGACCATCGTGATGAAAACAAGATAGCTACTTTAACGTGCTAGTAAATCTATTGAATTGTTTCCAACTCCCTGCGCCGGGATTCAAAACCTAAGCTGCTTGCCTCTCACCAAGGTGGACCGGGTTCGATTCCCGGTCAATGCATGTGAGATTTTCGAAATGAAATATCACGTCCTGTGGTTCGGATTCTACGTAAAACTGGAGGTCCCGTGGCTCATGATCACGAGATTAACGGTCACGTAAAACTTCAAGCGTCCATTTTACATTTGAAGGAGAATAATTTAATTAACAAAATAATGGTTATCAATAATTCCCCGCGGCGTAGTCTTGCTCGTTAAATCGTGCACCAGGGTCGCGCGGGCAGTTGCAGCAGGTCCGGAGATCGCAGGTTCGACGCTGAGTGTAATTTTCCTCCGAGTTTTTCCACACTTCCTCCAGACAAATGCCAGGATAGTACCTTGCTTCAAGCCCCGGAGCACCTATCACATCCCTCTACCTAATAGGATAATAACTACTACAGGATAATGCTGGGATAGTACCTTACTTCAAGTCCCGGGTCGCCTATGAAATCCCTGTACCTAATACAATTAAACACACTAATACAGTCATCACATAAATACAGGTTATCAGACAAATTCTAACACCCAACTACACGGGGCTGTTGACTAAGATATTCCAAGCCCCTAAACTAAACTAAGAGTCATTAGTCTGTTGGGTAATCAGCCCGGAGGGTAACGAATGGTTTATAAAAACGGCAGAAAACGCTAATGAAATAGTTAATTCCAAGATAAAATATATTATGCAGTTATACTAAACCAGTTAACGTAATATGTTATTACTGGGCGTGTGTAGCGTATTGGTAGCGTTCTAGGCTCATAGTCTGGAGGTTCAAATTTTTTACTTGATTGTTTTTTATTTGTTTTTTATTTAATGGTTTATAACTACTCACATGTTATAATGTTAAGCATATATAGTGTGTATTCGCAATAGAAAATATTATATATATACTTATAACATCACATATTTCAACACTCGACTACAGCGATTAAAATTCGTTGTTCTTGATTTGCGGTAGAGTCTATTGTTGTTGTTTTTGTTGTTGATTCTTTAGGGGCTTTGCGGCATCAAGGTCTTATAGCCCCGTGTACTTGGGGGTGTGTAGAAGTTGTCTCATAATCTGTATAACTGTGATGTCTGTAGGCTTACTAGTGTGTGTACTTTTATACGAGGAAGGATTTGGGTAGGAAGCTGTTGTTGTTTCAATTGAGATGCATGGGCATCAATGTCATTTAACCCCGTCTATTTGGGTGAGTGTTGATTTTTTATGATAACCTGTGTTATTGTGAAGGCTGTATTAGTGTGTGTATGAATAATTCAGGTGAGGATTCAATCAATCAAAGTATAATATCAGTATAGCACGTTGTATTTCAATAAGCTACTACTACCAACATTCAATTATACTCCTTTAAAAGGACAAAGAGTTATAACTATACCCATGCAGTTAGGACAAAGTAGGCTATATGTTCTTTACTGAACATCTTGTTTTACTTACTTCTAAATACAAATATCCTTTAATACTTTTCCGAAGCGCACTCAAAAGAGTATTTACTGTAATCAAGAAAAGTTCGGCTAAATATCTTATAATATTCTTACTGTCAGGAAAGTGGGGATAAATCTCTTATTGATTCCAAGGTCCCTATATTCTAAAATAAACAAAGTTAATTAAACGGGCTAGAGTGTGAAAATCACCTCTGACATCCTTGGTTTACTTGAATTTGAATAATGAACATATTTAAGGAGAGCAAATATTGCCTAAAAGTGTGACGTTCTACAGTAGGTGATAATTTGATAATAGATGTATCATTATGTAAAAAGATTTACACTCTCGCTGCAATCAGGGTCGCCTCCGTGGTGTAGTGGTCAGCGTGCTTAGCTGCCACCTCGGAGGTCCGAGGTTCGATTCCCGGCTCTGCCACGAAATTTGAAAAGTGGTATGAGGACTGGAACGGGTCCTTCACCCTCGAAGTGGTTTACCATGGTTTGCCACTTCGTCTTCAGGCAAATACCGGGATGGCACCTACCGTCAGATCACGACTGCCTCCTTCCCTCCTCCTTGTCTATCCCTCCCAGTTTTTCCATTCCGTCCTATTCCTCATGAGGCCCCCTGGTTGCTTTGCAGATGAGGCCGCCTGGGCGAGGCGCTAGTCCCAGTTGTATCCCCCGACTCGATGTCAAGCTCCAGGACACTGCCCGTAGAGGCGGTAAGGGTGGGATCCCTCACTGAGTCCGTGGGAAAAGCCTACCTGGAGGGTAAACTGACTACGCAAACGTTGCAATCAGGTTTCCTACTAACAATTCTTTAATTTTACGATTTGCGCTGTTTATGACAACTATTACTAAACTTTAAACATAAAAACCTATTTAAAATTCTATTGTAGTCTACATATTAAAAAAAAATATTATGTGTTTGAAACCCTAAAATGACAATTTTGAAAATCTAAGAATCCGGTTCAAAATCCCTCAGTAAGCCTTCCTTCGGAGGGGAAGTAAAGCCGGCGGTCCCATGTCATAGATTTATGGCATGTTAAAGAACCTTCCACTAATTACACCTGTATGAAGCTAAATTGGATAGGTTAAGAATGTAAACAACGCTCTTAGGTTTCTACGTTCGTTGCCAAGAGCCGACTGCGGTGGCGTCTAGTAGCTAAGTTCTGAACTTGGCCTAGTAATCGTTCACGGTGGTGCTTGGCGGCAAAAGTAGGAACTATTTGAAAAATTCTAAGTTGCAGTCTGTACTTAAATTAAAAAAACAAAACAGATAACACACACTAATACAGTCATCACAATTAACACCGGTTATCAGACAGATTCTACACACACCCAAAGTACACGGTGCTACATGACTGCGTTGACGCAGCCAATAAAAAACTTAAGAACCAACCGGTTTGTAGATCATTACTCAACACCACTCATACGGTAACTCAGTTGTTGTTGTTTATCTAGGGGCTTTGCGACATCATGGTCATGTAGCCTCGTATACTAGGGTGTGTGTTGAATTTGACTTATAACCTGTATCATTGTGATGTCTGTACTAGTGTGAGTATTTGCAATTCAGGTAAGATTTGGGGAGAAAACGGCCGTGGCCTTAATTTAGGTACCATCCCGGCATTTATATGGTGTAGAAGTGGAAATCCACGTAAAGTCACTTCCAGGATGGCTGAGGTAGGACTCAAACCTGCCTCTCCGCAGACCAGAATTACATTTCTTGGACGAGCCGGGAATCGAACCCAGGCCTCCACGTTGACAGTCAAGAATGCTAGCCACTACACAACGAGGAGGACTCATTTAATCACAGCCATGAATGAGACTGAGATATCGGTGAAAAGCCACATTTTACTCTAGCCTGTGCCAATAGACAAATGTACTGCATTCATCAAGAGATGGCAAACAGGCAGGGAATTAGTTGGTTGGATCCTTAGTTTAGGGGCTGCGACAACGCGGTCATGTAGCCCCGTGTACATTGGGTGTGTGTAGAATCTGTCTGACAACCGGTGTTAATTGTGAAGGCTGTATTAATGTGTGTTTCTGTCTGCAGACGACAATTTCAAGTAGTTCCTACTTTTGCTACCAAATGCTACCGTCAGCGTCACCTAGCTGTGAACTGAACTACTAGATTCCACCACAACTAGCACCTGCCGGCGAACGTTGTAACTTAATAGAGCGTTAATAATCAAATCTAACCTTCGCACAATTGTAATTAGTGGAAGGTTTTCTTACATGCCATAATAATATCGTTTGGCCTCGGGTGACTGGTGAAAAAAATCCACAGCCTGCTTCCAGTCTCCGACCGGGTCAGGAATGGAATGAATGAAGCCCCCATCTAGCGGCGAGGATATGAAATGTGCCGGCTGCCGAAGCCTGTCGCACTCCTCTGGGGCAATGATTAAATGAATGACAGATGAAATGAAATGGTAGTGGAGAGTGCTGCTGGAATGAAATTGTGACAGGGAAAACAGGAGTACCCGGAGAAAAACCTGTCTGCCTCCGTTTTGTCCAGCACAGATCTCACATGGAGTGACCGGGATTTGAACCACGGACCCAGCGGTCAGAGGCCGGCGTGCTGCCGCCTAAGCCACGGAGGCTCGTGGGTGACTGGTGCAAGCTTTGTAATTTGACACCCAGAGGGTAGCTTGCATGTCGAATTTCGTTGTTCCTTGAATCACTATGAAAGTCAAGGAGGTTAGATATCTAAGCTCCTCGAACACTATAGCGCTATCTAGTAGAGAAATGAGGAACTTTGTGTTGGCGGAAACTCCCGAGATTAATTTTGCCATTATGAACTCGGCCTACTGAATTCAAATGGGTTCTTTGACATGCCAACATCGTATGACATGCGGGTCGTATTTTTGCCGCCTTTCAAAAATCACTTACCACGGCCAGGGGCGAACCTGCAATCTTGGGGTTAGTAGACCGACACGCTATCCACTCACCCACCGTGGCAAGCTCTTACATGCCATAAATCTATGACATGGGCCCACCAGCTTTACTTCCCCTCCGAAGGAAGGCATACTGAGATATTTAACGCTCTTAGAGAATCCGATGACTTCGGCCGGAGTGAACCAGCGATCTTGGGCATAGAAGCTCAGCATGCTACCAACTACGCCACCGGAGCTGCCGCAGGGAATTAAGAACAACAAAAATGATTCTCGAATCTATTAAAATATTTCTATTTTCGGATATCAACTCTTGTTAGGGTACGAGCATATCGCTGTCGCTACTTTGATGTCGCCGCCTTGCCACTCACACATACAGGTTTAATGGAACCGTGCGTGTCGAGGATGCTTACTACTAGTCGCCCTGCAGTCAGCATGCAGATCTAGCGCGCCTAAGGTGCACATAATAACAGAGTATGCAGTCTTGAGTAGATCTGAGTTTCTTACAAGGGAAGGCCACGATACGTTGTCGCCCAAATTATATTCATACAGGGTGGCCACAAAGTCCCGTTACTCCCCTCTTATAAACAATAGAAACCCCTAAATCTAGTTAAATAAGTTGTGCACCATTTCTAAGAGAGGTTTTCTTGGGAATTTACGGCATTAAGAATCCAAAACCTCAGGCTATGCACCATCATTTTCATCGCAAAGGATAATACGGCGCCAAGTTCTGTGCGACATTCTTCGGAGCATTGCTGGTGTGACTTTAGTGAAAGCTTGTCTCACAGCGTCTTTCAGTTCATCCGTGGTATTGTATCCTTTTTGTGAAACCATACCCTTTATGAACCCCCGTAGCGCATTATCACATGTGGTAAGGTCTGGGCTTCGTGGTGGCCAGGCAAGCGGAGCTGGCAGCACAGAAGAACCACGACCTATCCATCGCCCTGGAAGAACTTCATTAAGATATTCGCTCACTGCGATGGCAAAATGGGCAGATGCCCCATCTTGCTGGAACCAACATGTCTCATTAATTCGGTGCTCCTCCAAGAGAGGAACAAACCGGTCCTGCAACGTGTGAAGTAACTGTGCTGATTCACAGCACCATCGAAAAAGAATGACCCAAACAAGCGTGCTGCCGGCTTCACTTGCCTGGCCACTACGAAGACCAGACCTTACCACATGTGATAATACGCTATGGGGGTTCATAAAGGGTATCGTTTCACAAAACGGATACAATACCACGGATGAACTGAAAGACGCTGTGAGACAAGCTAACACTAAAGTCACACCAGCAATGCTCCGAAGAATGTCGCACAGAACTTGGCGCCGTATTATCCTTTGCCATGAAAATGGTGGTGCATAGACTGATGTTTTGGATTCTTAATGCCGTAAATTACCAAGAAAACCTCTCTTAGAAATGGTGTCCAACTTACTTAACTAGGTTTAGGGGTTTCTATTGGTTATAAGGGGGGGGGGGGGGGTAACGGGACTTTGTGGCCACCCTGTACATAGCGCATTTAATAGAGCAAGTAAATATACATACACCATACACATTTTAGCTGCTATGGACTATTAGAACAGGAGATATCAGTCGTCAAAGTTACGATGAGAATACTGCACGTACGAATGATTTATTAAACAAGTTGATTATTTGAGACAAATTGTCAATAATATGATATGAAACACTCTATAACAGAAAGATAGTATTATTGGCTTTCCGGCCAGTGAATTAAAACTCAGCATTTTCTCTAGGTTTGTACCGTGTCTTCTGTGGGGGTTTTGGCAAGGACACCAATCTGGCTCATCAGCGGCTCTTGGTGTCCGTGCCCGGACCCCCACAGGAGTAGCGAAATGCGCGCTACCTCCCTTCTTATGAAGCGCACCTGCGCCTATTTACTGCGAGAACTGAAAGCCCAAGCAGCCATAACCTCCCTATGAAGGTTTGGCGACTCTGGACAAAATTATTGGTGAAAATTACTGATTGTATTACTAGGCAAAACCATTGACCTGGGTAAAGGTAATAGATGCGTGACTACCCCCTCTGTGCGTGACAAAAACCAGGGGTGTTTATATTAGCTAACGCGCTACCTAACCATTATTGGTCTAGGCGAAAACCATTGGTCTAGATGAAAATATTGGTCCAGGCAAAACCATTTAAACTGGTGATATTTATCTAAAACTTCCACAATCCATATCGCAAGGATTCCATGTTTCATACTGGTGGCAAAACCAGCGCCAACCAATAATGTTGGCACTACTTAAAAAGTGCAATAACACCCTCTAGCGATAAAATATTCAACTCCTGTATCTTAGTAACATTAGCCATTTCCATAGAAAATTTTGCGGTTTTTCATGGCGGCTGGCACCGGACACTGCACGAGTTCCATTATTGAACAAGACGTTACGTCATTTTTTCTTACATGCAGGGCCAACACAATAAACACTTAACTCACTTGATAGGGTTGGCAATCATGAGCCTCCAAGTACTTTTGCTTTGCAAGTATTATTCTTGAGTTCGTACCCAAACACAAATTAGCGGTCGCCACGTGCTCATTAGAGTGTATAAGGCCTGTAGCGTGCCAACAAAAAAGGTTTGTTTCCACCCGAGTATAAAGAAATGTATTGACGTAGCTTGCTCCTGATTGGTTTGTCTAGTACAGAGGCTCTTACCCTTTCATTGCCATGACCCTAAATCAACTGGGCGACCAACGTGAGTGACTCACGGGTCTATTTTACAAGCTAAGCCGTGTTCTTTTAAGAATGTCTTTATAATAACGGCTTCGGTGGTGTAGTCGGCAGCATGCTGAATTGCTATGCCCAAGATCGGATTTTTAAGAGTGCTAAAATCCTTCAGCATGCCTTCCTTCGGAGGGAAAATAAAGCCGGCGGGCCCTTGTCATAGATTTATGGCACGTAAAAGAACCTACCACTACAATTGATAGTCATAATCATCATCATCGTTGACCAACTCCAGTTTCCCGGGTGTGGTATACGATCGCCCTCCATCTCTGTTGATCCATGAACCATTCATCGTTCACAATCCTCTCCCAATCCTGACCTCTCTCTCCTGTACATCCTTCTTCATCAGATCTGTCCTTTGTTTCTAGCTCTGTCAACTGGTCTCCTCCCTCCTAGGTCTCTTTCATACTCCCTTCTTGCAGTTTTATAGGCACTCATTCTCTTCCCGTGGTAGTGTGTAGCTAAATTTTTAGATTAGTTGGTTAGAAACGCTCTATCAAATACCAAGTTCACCGCTAGGTGTCAGTGACATCTCTAGTAGCCAAAGTTGTAACTACTTGAAATTGAACTTGATGGGGAGCCTACGGGTAATGAGATAAACAATCCATTATAGTACTACCTTCCGCATCATTGTGTATTTAAGGGTAATTCATTGCGCCGAAGAAGATTATTGGAGGAAGAAAACAATGACAACTTGATTATAGTCCTACTGGTGCGATAAAGAAAAAGGAATGCCACGAAAGATATCTACAAAAACTGAGAGGGTGAACGTTCAATTAAAATATCCTGCTATGGCCATTGGTTGCAATTCAAATATAATCTAAGTATAGGATTGTATTACAGTCAAACCTCGATATATCAATAAATTCGACTTATCGAGTATTCGAGTTATCGAGATACGTAGAAAAATAACATTTTGGAAAAAGATTGGAATAAAGTACAGAAACCAGACAGCAGTTATTCGAGCCCAAGGACATGATAGAGAAGCTGGTATTCAGAAAGGTGTAAGGCAGGGCTGCAACTTATCATCCACACTTTTCAATCTACCATACATTGAACACACAATGAAGGGAATTAGAGAAACATTTAAAGTAAGAGTAAAGGTTCAGAGAGAAATAATGACATTGTCATCTTAGCCAACACACCAGAGGATTTGAATGAGGTTTTTAAATGGTATCGACTCCGTCTTGAGGAAAGAATTCATGATGGAAATCAATAAATGTACAGTAAAACAAACACAACGGAATCTGAAATCCCTATGTGGACTTCAAATTGGCAGGTGAACAGCTAAAGAAGACTTCTGTTATTTAGGAAGCAAAATAACCACTGTAGGGCGAAGGAATAGGGATATAAAAAGGTCAGACAAGGAAAGCATTTCTAAAGAAAGGAAATCTGTTGACATCTAATATTGATTTTGGTTTTAGAAAGTCATTTATAAAAGCCTTTGTCTGGAGCGTGGGGCTCTTTAGAAACGAAACTTTGTGATCAGAAAAGTGGAGAATAGAAGCGTTTTAAAAGTGGTGTTACAGGAGAATGACACGGGGCTACATGACCGCGTTGTCGCAGCCCCTAAACCAACCAACCAACCAGTAACAAATGAAGAGGTATTCAGACGAGTGGGAGAGGAGAGATGTTTCTGGTTATTATTTATTTATTTATTTATCGTATGGCTTCTACTGCCGGGAGTGTCCGAGGACATGTTCGGCGCCTGAGTCTGTAGCTGCTTCCAGCAGACACCCTTATTAGGGTGAGATACAAGTTCCGTTCAATTTCAAGTAGTTCCAACTTTCGCTACCACGTATCAATGATACCTAGTGGTGAACGTTGGAACGTTGATAGAGCGTTCCAACGAATCTAACCTAACAATTTAGCTATACACAAGTTTAGTCTGTGAAAGGATATTTTACATGCCATAAATCTATGACATGGGACCGCTGGCTTTACTTCCCCTCCGAAGGAAGGCATACTGAAGGATTTTTAACGCTCTTAAAAATCCGACGACTTCGGCCGGGTTTTAACCCGCGATCTTGGGAACAGCAATTCAGCATGCTACCAACTACGCCACCGAAGCCGCATGTTTCTGGAGACTGCTAATGAAGAGAAGAGCTAGGTTGGTGGAACACATACTAAGACACCTGAAAGTAATTAGTGGTCTCTTAAACCATTTTATAGTGGGGGTCTGGACACGGACACCAATAGTCCGCTGATGAGCCAGCTTAGTGTGTCTAGGCGAAACCCCACACAAGACACGGCGTAAACCTAGAAAAATTGCTGAGATTTAACAATAATAGTAATTAATGTTTACTTCTGATGGAGAAATTAGTTATAACATTAATATGTCATACTAGAATCTCAACATAGTAGGCCTATAAAACAATAACCACCATTCTTGGATGTAACGGGTAATCTCGAGAATCACTGGATGGATTTTGATAAGGTTTTCACCATTCTGTAAAGGATTTCTCGAGGAAGGTTGCTGTAGAAAGAAGTGACAGTCAGTCTGAAAGACTAGACATTGCATCATTTTAAATGCTATAAATGCTGAAAAATGCTACAAAGGCTGGAGGCTTCTCGCTTCGCTCGAAGCCAAAGACTCTTGACATGTTAGAAAATTATCTGCATAACACTTATCTTGCTTATTTTGTTTCAAATTACTCGCGAACGGCAAGTGCAAACCAAGGGCAAAGCAAGGTCAAGCGCCCGGGGACGTGTCCCTTCCATCCAGTCTAAAAACACTTATAGTGGGCGATGTATTGAAGATAGAGATATGATCTCGCGGACATTTTTGTAGAACTTTTCATGCTGACCAATTCTTACGCTCATAGTATGTTGATATTTTTAACGGTTTGCCCAGCGTAAGCTTAAGAAGCGCACGGACGCCAAGATTGTTTTCGACTTTTTCACTGAAATCGTTACTGCTTGGCTTGCTTTGATCATACATAAATTATTTTCTACAGAATCTTTCCTCGAGATATCCTTTACAGAATGGTGAAAACCGCATCAAAATCCATCCAGTGGTTCTCGAGATTACCCGTGACATCCAAGAATCGTGGGATTTTTGTCTTATACTAACGAAGTAGAGATTGTCGGGGAACACATGCACCAAGCGGTACTATGACGTCACACACCTCAGTGCATCTGGGTACATTTCGTCCCGTCACCGTAACGTAACGCCAGACCCCAGCGTAACGACGAAGTCGACAAGATCATTTAAAATAATAAAAACATTCATTTATGACCAAAGGAAGCCGAGCAGTAACAATTCCAGTGAAACGAGTCGAAGAAAAGCCTGCCATCCGTGCGCCTATTAAGCTTACCCCGGGTAAATCGTTAAAGATACCGGATGAACGAAGCCTTCATTTACTGCTGGTTGGGATATCTACATGAACAGGGAGGTGAGGATTGTCCTGTAGTTTTTTATATTCCCGCACCAGGGCACTCTCCCACCGCAGAGATGGGGGTGGCATAGGTGAGGTAGGCTAGGCTATAGTGTGAGCACTATTCATCCACGCTGGGGAACAATATTCCGCAACAGGGTAAACCAATCCCAGAGCTGAAATACGAAGTGTCAATGTTGAGGAGCCCCAGGCTGTGCCGTAGAGCAGGGGTTCCCAACTGGTGGTACGCGGGAACATTTCAGCCGGTACGCGTTGGTGATACTATTGTTCACAAGTACATGGATAAGAATTTATCTTCATTTCCTACTCAATCATAATTTTTTGATGAAAATGGAATATATCCAATGCCAGTTATGGTTGCTCACATCATTGTTCACTTGGAAGACCTTCAAGAAAGTTTTAATAAATATTTCTCCTAAGATTATTACAAATTTGACTGGATGAGAAATTCTTTTTCGGGAACCTCATCAAATGAGTTGAAATTAAAATAAAGTTTAAAAGATAGTTCCACGAAAGGCAGTTTTAAACAGAAAAGTTTAATTAACTTTTGGATCGGATGTAAAGACGAGTACCCAATGAACTTCCGGCAGGCTCTTCTTGTTTTGATGCCATTTGTTACAGTTTCTTGTGTGAGAGTGGATGTTATGAACATTTGTAGATCAAAACTAGACACAGAAACAGAATGAGTGTTGAAGAGGACTTAAGAGTGAAGTTAAGTTCAATTACTCCTGATATTGATATTTTAATCACAGGCAAACAACAAGTTTCGCACTAAAAGTAGATTTTGGATGATGTTGATGATTTTGTTGTTGCTTAGTTTGAGTAATAAATAATAGCCTACTGTAATTTGCAATAATATTTTTTTTCTTTTTTTATATATAAAAATGCTATTACCTTAATATGCAGAGAGTTTAGTTTGTATGTAACGGAGACCCTCGCTTGCCCGCTCGCCCGCGTTGCGTGCCTGTCTCCCGCCAGGCACTTTGCCGCTATACGGCCCCAACGCGGCACTGAGTCATTGAGTATAGGAATTTGTACTTAAATTTGTACTTCAATGTGATCCTTGGATCAATTTTTTGACGAACTGACTTACGGAGAGCGATTGTCAAATTACTTTCAACAAGATTCTGCTACTGCTCACACTGCCGAAGCATCCATGACAGAATTGCGTCGCATTTTCGGTACGTGGATTATAAGTCGGAACGTGTGGCCCCCGCGAAGCCCAGACTTATCACTATGTGACTTTTATTTGTGGGGGACGCTTAAAAATAGAGTGTATGCGAGAAACCCTCACACTATAAATGAGCTTAAAGACTATATTACAGCTGAAATACAGTCAATCGGTGCTGAGGAACTTCAGAGAATAAATGCCAGTTTCATAAAAAGGTGCCAGCGATGTGTAGCAGTGAATGGGGAACATTTTCAGCACCAGCTGTGAACTAGGTAAGTACAAATTCCGATACTCAATGACTCAGTGCTGCGCATGCGCTGCATAACGGCAAAATGCGTGGCGGGAGACTGGCTCGCACCACGGGCGAGCGGGCAAGCGAGGGTCTCCGTTACATACAAACTAAACCCTCTGTACATACATACATATATATATACATCTATATATATTTAAATAAAAATTAGCAAGAAAAATCGTAAAAATCTCTCTCTCTCTCTGTCTCACTTTTCCTACAGTAAATTTATGTTTATTAAAAAGAAATAGGACTGTTGGTACGCCAAAATGTGTAAAAATTTCCAGTGGTACGCAGTTGCTAAAAGGTGGAGAACCCCTGCCGTAGAGTTTCTGCAGAATGTTATTTCCGATGTCTATTCATTATATAAATACAGTTTCTCAGACAAGTTCAACACATACCTAACTACACGGGGCTGAAGACCAAGATATCCAAAGTCCCTAAATTCGAATACAGTAATAACATCAATCGTTTTGTTTGTTTGCAGAGCCTGTTCGCTGATGTCCAGGACCCTACGGTGAAACCCATGGCTCATGCTGTGTCTCTGTATGCATCGGCGCTCTCTGTAGTGCGTCAGGCGCGTTGTCAAGGACGATCCGGCTCTTGCTCAACGCTCAGCTCCATCTCGCCCGACCAGTGGCGTAACCTACTGGCCGTTGCCATGACTACAGCTAACAGCAGCGACCCTGCTTCCAAGAGGATCAGGTTCAGGATGGAGATCCCTTCCCAAGCAGATATCTTCTTCAAACTGTCACCGTCTGATAAAATAGTCCAGGTACAGTACTTTCATTTGGACAATATTACTAAATTCCTATAACCCTATTGGATTAAGGGTAGTGTGTCCACTTCATCATTCCAAGATCACGGGTTCAATTCCAGATCGAAGAAGTCGGATTTTTTTAAGGGCTGCAAATAAAAATAAAATAAATAAAATTAATAAATTCAGAATGTATGTTTTCCCTTAAAAAGCTGAAATAGAAGAGCTAGAGTAAAGGGAGAGGAGGATACTTATAAAAATATTGGGACCATTAAAAACAGAAAGTGGAGAGTTCAGATACAGAATAAATGATACGATCTGGAAAAGGAAGGTTAATTTCTTTTGACACGTAATGAGGATGAATAACACCAGACTCACAAAACAAATTTTCAGTCATGTATACAAGAGCAAGAATGGTAATCAATGGGTACAACGTATAAAAAGGGATATATATATATATATATATTACGAGGGATTGTGGGAAATCTGCTTCCAGACGCTTGAAGAGGGTCCGCACTCTTCAAGTGTGTGGGGCTCTTACCCACTAAAACCCACACCCCCTTCTCCCACGACGTGTATATCCGCCCTGGAACCACTCTCGCATTACTTCAGGGCGGCGTCGTTTATGAAGCATCTTATGCTCCTTCTTCTTTCAGTTCTTCTTTACTATTGGCCATAAGCGTCTAGATCCCGCAAAATACTCCCCACATACACTGCCACCTGATCGCACGATTCCTGGTTTTGTAGCATGAAATGGACTATGTTGTCTGGCGTGAGCTCTCCCTGCACTGCCTTCAAACATCTTCTTTGTGGCCGCCAATGGTCACGTGTAAAGAAAGTATGGAGTGCATCATCAATTTCACTGCAGTATGTGCATGCTGGACTACTCGCTCGCTCTAGTCTTTAGAGAAATTGGCGAAAATATCCGTGACCTGTCAAGAACTGCGTCAGGTAATACACACATCAAAAAAAGTTTTGCATCACCTCGGTTCCCAGATCTCCGGCATATAGACGTTGACTGTGTATATTGTATCCCAGATACAGTCCCTTTGACTGTTCATAGATGTCACTAAAACTGCTCAAAGATGTAAACAACCATGCATGAGCAGGGCCTATTAGACGGAGGGGGTACGACAGCCGATCAGTTCCAGTCATTCCACCAGGACGAAGGTACGCTGCTCATGTTGTCTGTAGTTCTACCATGCCTAGAAGGTCAATACCGCAGTTCGATCGCGTCCGCATTGTTACTTTGTGTCAAGAAGGGCTCTCAACAAGGGAAGTTTCCAGGCGTCTCAGAGTGAACCAAAGCGATGTTGTTCGGACATGGAGGAGGTACAGAGATACAGGAACTGTCGATGACAGGCCTCGCTCAGGCCGCCCAAGGGCTACTACTGTAGTGGATGACCGCTACTTACGGATTGCCGCTCGGAGGAACCCTGACAGCAATGCCACCATGTTGAATAATGCGTTTCGTTCAGCCACAGGACGTCGTGTTTCAACTCAAACTGTGCGCAATAGGCTGCATGATGCGCAACTTCACTCCCGACGTCCATGGCGAGGTCCAGCTTTGCAACCCCGACACCATGCAGCGCGGTACAGATGGGCCCAACAACATGCTGAATGGACCCCACGGAATTGGCATCACGTTCTCTTCACCGATGAGTGTCGCATATGCCTTCAACCAGACAATCGTCGGAGACGTGTTTGGAGGCACCCTGGTCAGGCTGAACGTCTTAGACACACTGTCCAGCGAGTGCAGCAAGGTGGTGGTTCCCTGATGTTTTGGGGTGGCATTATGTGGGGCCGACGTACGCCACTGGTGGTCATGGAAGGCTCCGAAACGGCTTTACGATACCTGAATGACATCCTCCGACCCATAGTGCAACCATATCGGCAGAATATTGGAGAGGCATTTGTCTTCATGGACGACAATTCTCGACCTCATCGTGCACATCTTGTGAATGCGTTCCTTCAAGATAACGACATCGCTCGACTACAGTGGCCAGCATGTTCGCCAGACATGAACCCTATCGAACATGCCTGGGATATGTTGAAAAGGGCTGTTTATGGACGTCTTGACCCACCAACCACTCTGAGAGATTTACGCCGAATTGTCGTTGAGGAGTGGGACAATTTGGACCAACAGTGTCTTGATGAACTTGTGGATAGTATGCCACGACGAATACAGGCATGCATCAATGCAAGAGGACGTGCTACTGGGTATTAGAGGTAGTGGTGTGTACTGCAATCTGGACCACAAATGCTGAAAGTCTAGCTGTATGATGGTACAACATGCAATGTGTGGGTCTCATGAGCAATAAAACGAGCTGAAATGTTGTTTGTGTTGATCTCTATTCCCTTTGTATTTAAAGGTTCCGGAACTCTTGGAACCGAGGTGATGCAAAACTTTTTTTGATGTGTGTAGTTCACCTCACTGTGATCCCGGTTGACCCAGTCAGCCAATGGTGGTATCAGCTTCTTCGTCCATTTTCCCCCGAGGCTCATTTTCCCATCTCTGTTGCCATCGCCTCATCCTTTGGCGAAGTGCCAGCTCCGTTGCCTGTTTCCTTCCCAGCTCTCCTTGGGTACGCCAGATCTCCTGTGTTTCTAAGGCAAGTAAGTCAATAGGAGCTACTTCTGCCACTATAAGGATCGCAGGTTCTGACACCGTACGATATGCGCACGCAATTTGCAACGCTGCTCTCCGCTGTACTGCAGCCATCCTTCTCCGATATTTATCCATCCTCATGGTCTCTCACCGCTGGGTCCGTGGTTCAAATCCCGGTCACTCCATGTGAGATTTGTGCTGGACAAAACGGAGGCAGACAGGTTTTCTCCGGGTACTCCGGTTTTCCCTGTCAAAATTTCATTCCAGCAACACTCTCCACTATCATTTCATCTGTCATTCATTTAATCATTGCCCCAGAGGAGTGCGTCAGGCCTCGGCAGCCGGCACAGTCCATATCCTCGCCGCTAGATGGGGGCTAAATTCATTCCATTCCTGACCCGGTCGGAGACTGGAAGCAGGCTGTGGATTTTCATTTTTTTTTTCACAGTAGAATTGATTGGACAGTTGTCATAAGTAGCCGTCGTTTACTGGATTTTCGTCCTTTAATATTACCCATCAGTCTACTCAACGCAGTTACAGATTTTGCCGCCCTATCAGTTACCCGCTGAATATGGTCCCAAGTGAGTTTGGTATCGATCGTTATACCTGAGTACTTAGTGCTCTTGGATGTAATGATGACATCTGTCCAACCTGCATCGGCACGATGGTATCAATCCTTTTCCTTGTCAGGAGAACAATTTCAGTTTTTTGAACTGCCAGTTCTAGTCCATAATTTGACATCCATGCTTTCACCCGCCGCATGACCTGGTTCAGTTTGAGTTGAGCCAACCCCAAATTACGAGCTACTATCAAAGCAGCCACATCATCAGCATAACCGACGAGTATCGCATCTTCTGGCATCTCCAGGCGTAATCATACGTGACATTCCAAAGGTCCGGACCAAGGATGGACCCTTGCGCTGCACCGTTTTGTTCTCTGGCCATCTTCAGTATCGTATAATAAAGTGCAGTCTTTCAGATAGTAACGTAATAAGAATATGAGATACTCTGGCAGCTTGAACGTGTTTTGGAGAGCTTCGAAAACATCACACCATCTCACCGAGTTGAAATCATTCTTGTCATCTAAGGTCACAAGAAGTATCACCTCTCTAGAGTAATGGTTGCCCATTTGTGCTCTCTCTGCTGTGTTCACCACTTCTCTCACCGCAGCAACCGTTGAATGTCCCCTTCGAAATCCATGCTGACTATCAGACAGATCTCCAGCTGACTGAAAGTATTCTGGGCTGTAGATGGAAGAGATGGAAGTAACAATAGATATTATTCAGGACAGACCACTTTTCAGAAATATGATCAAAAATTTCAAGGGTTTCCAGGAGAAGGAAAAGAAGAAGCGGGTTAACATCTGGACGGAAGAGAGAAGAAGGAGACCAAGTGAAGTAATGAAGAACTACTGGAAGGCAAGAAATGATAAAGGGAATAAGAGACAGTGAATGTAATGGGTTATTTTACGCGGTCCAAAGATGGCCAAAATCGAGGGGAAAAAGAAGAAGAAATAAATAAATACACTAACAAAAAAAATGAATAATACAATAAATAAATGAAACATATTCGCTATCTTAGGAACACTTATACAACGTTACGATAATACACCGCAAATTTCGCGAAAACATTAGACCCTTATGCCCGTTGCTCACGGTAAAATGTTTCTTAAAATTTATTTTACAACTAATTTTATAAAAATTTGACGAAAGCAAGCTGTGTTGTTCACGGTAAAATTATTTTATAAAATCCGTGGATGTATCAGGATCGCCATCTACCGATAAACTCCTGAACCAAGAATCAGCTGTTCAACACACATTGGTTTGAGAGTATGGCTCCAACAAACAAAGCAAAAATTGCAAAAATTGCTGCTTTAGCTACAATTATATGTCGCACAGTGGTAAAAAGGAACAAAAGAAATGGTAGGAAGTCCTGGACTCGGGAATGGATAAAAAGAAGAGAAGAGTAGAGGAATGCTGTCTTTGGTCGAAAATAAGTTGAGGTTAGAAGATCAGAATTCATATAGGAATTTTCTAAGAATGGAGGAAGGCAGTTTCAAAAAACTCTAGATCTTGTTGGTCCCAAAATTATTCGACATGAAATTAACATGAGGCAATCCATTTCTCCTGAAATGAGACTGCAAGTGAGTTCGAAGCCCGTTTATCTTCGCCTTCACATCAGCCTGGCTTGTGTTCGGTCGAATTTGTGAAACATATTCGGCGATTGAGATTTCTGCCGCCCTTCTTGCATTTCTATTGTGGTATATGGGCGTTTTAACCTCATACAAACACTGATATTTCTGGTACTCGTCCAGTAAAACACTAACAGCTTCCTTAGTCCAGCCGGAGCCTGCCATTTTCGAAGTGTTGGTTTACAAGCGAGCTTCACAATCTTCTCACCACGTGGCGCCAGCATCATCTTCATGTCAGCTTCCCTGATTGGTTCGTTTCGTAAAATTAATTTTACGGAATAAGACATGTCCTATTTTATGGAAAGTTTTATCAAAGGTGTTATAAAACTTGAATTTTACCGTGAGCAGCAGAAATTTTATAAAATTAAATTTTTGTACAATAAATTTGAAGGAAAATTTTACCGTGAGCAACGGGCATTAGTATATTTTAAATTCCTGAATACAGGAGTATTATTATACACGGTCATTTGCTGTCTTACATAAAATCTGGCACTCCATTTATAGTAAATCCACCACTGCTGGAAAACTTTGGCTTATTCTATTATGTCTGACATTTGTTCGCAGGTTGGCCATATTGACGCTGGAAAGTTAGACATTACCTCAGAAGAAGAATTCTCTCTAGTATCTTCAGCCACGCCAGAAGACAACAGCACGGATGTGGTCTGCTGGAATGGTGTAACCTTCGTTGCTCCTGTACCTGCCATCAAAAGCGCGCCTGAACCAGAAGTCGACAACAGTGACAGTGATAACGTCACCTTAGACACAGACGCCACTAAATATGATTACGCATTTTACGAGATGATCGCTTATTTGAGTGGTATTTCAGCTGGTATCCTCCTCATCTTCCTCATCGGTCTCTTCATTGTTGTCCGCAGCTTTGTGCCCAAGAAGCGAAGACATTCTCCTCCTAATTCCATTACCTCTGTGCGCTCGCGCGATTAGGAATTCATAACGAAGCAGGCTGTGGAAAATACATCAGCAAATAGAAACATAATTCAACAAATGGTTGGAAGTGGATGCAACTCCTTTCACATAAATTTAACAAAAACTAACATAGATTTTTTTAAAACCTACTCAACTTTATTAATTTTATTAATTTGGCCATGTGGGCCTACTTTTATTTTCAGAACGGGTCAGGGAATGGATTTTGGAAGGAACTCGGCCGTGGACCTGTTAAAGAAACCGTCCCGGTATATGCCTGGTGGTGAAAATGGGAAATCACGAAAACCATTTTCCAGACGGCCGAGGTGGGATTTGAACCCCAGCTCTCCCGTTGCTAAAAAAGCGCGTTAAAGCTCTCGGTCACCGCAGCTGGTCAAGCAATATTCAGCCGTTCACTTTTAATAGGTTATTATTTGGAATCTTGATCACTTTTCTATCTTTTTCAAATGCTTAAAATAATAAAACAAAACCACTTTGTAGGAGAAACACCAATGCCATTTTAAAATAAGACAGCCCTCGGGACTCGGTATGGTCTTATTTTCAATGTTTGCATTTCAAGTACTACGGTACCCACAAAAACGGTTCTATTGACATTCTTTTTTTAGATCGTGTTTCTGTATCATGTCATTCTATAAACTAACTCTACAACTGGTATAATTTTGTTGAAACACTCACAATATAGGTAAAATAATATAACTATATCTCCAACAACATCTGGATAGTCTTGCTCTAACATTGGATGAAACTTTGTGAGGCGAAGCTATATTGTCTACTAACTTCTCGCTTCTTCTCCATCTTCTGCTTTTGCGGCCTCATTGAAGCACTTCAGTCAATCATTTCTTGGTCCTATTCTTCAGGAAGTTTTCTTTCCGAGTTGCCCAGTAGCTATTCATTCGCTCTGATCTCCTCAGGCGTTCCTAATCTGTAAATACCCTTCTTACTGTATGACGTTTGTCTATTTTTGGTTGAAATCTTATTTTATGTCTTTTATTTTTTTTATTTTTTTTGTTTTGTTTTGCAAGTCATCCAAGGTTATTTCTAATTCTTTCATATCTTCTCTAATTCCCTTAATCCATCCTACGATTTGAGATATTAAAACGAGTATTCTTTTGTGAAATTTATCAACTCAAAAAGTTTTGTTCATACGTTATAATGTTTCTATGTGCTCTCCCTTGGTTCATCACTCGTTCTTTGGCGTCCGGGGGACTTCTTCACGTCAACACTGCCAGTTTCCTGAAACTGTTCATACCACCGTCTAATGCTATTAGCATGATGGGGATCCCTACCATAAAGCACATCGGAAAGTGCGCTGAACAGTTATAACAGATTTTTACTCTACTAACCACAATAACACACACTGTGCATTCTGCTGAAATGTCGCCATTGCAATCACACTACTAAAACAGTGTCGTGGCAGCTTCCTGTCACGTGCTCATTCTGCTTAAGATCACAGGCGGAGTACAGTAACATCTAAAACTAAAACTCGATGAGTTCCTGATTAGTTTTCAGGTTAAATTATTAATTTATCTCACTTACAACGGGAGATATGATTTGTTGAAATATCTGCAACCTTCTTCGATGACCCTGTATTTGATTCAAGTTTTATTGCAGCCAAACGCCCAGAGATTCATCTAATTAAGAAGGATCAGGGCAAGGATTTTGGAAGAAACCGTCCAGTCTTTTATCTGGTGGTGAAAATGGGAAATCACGGAAACCATTTTCAGGACGGCCGAGCTGGGATTCAAACCCACGCTCTCCCAATGCTAGCAAGGCACGAGCTAGCGCGTTAGTGGCCACCGTGGCCGGTATTAATGATATATCCATTAAAGTGCAGCGTAACATCAGTATTTCCGTGACGTCATGGATGGGCAATAGGCTATTTCATACAGAGCTGTGGGATTTATCCATACTTCCTCATCAGTTGGCCAATTTCACTGATGAACTCACCTCATTTGGATGGAAAGTAATATGTCTTTTCTCACTTTTACACCTGCTTGACCACTAGTAAATTGATGACACCAGTTGTCAGTCAGACATCACGTCATATCCGTGTATAAACACAACCAGTTTTTAGATACCAACGTGTCTCGTACTCTCTGCCAGTAGGATAGCTGATTATTGTAAATGAACTCATCCCTTCACTTGAACATTCCGTGAATACATCGACGGGTGAAGATGTGCGCTGTTTTCAGCGGTGGGACCACACACATACTTCATATACCAAAGTTGCAGAGTATTGTATTAATATTTGTTCATTTACTTTATTTGCAAATGGGGGTTATTCCCCGGTGGCAAATTGTACACTTACAGAAAATCACCAACAATAATCAAACACACTTAATGTACTTAATTTGGGAACTATAGTAATTATATCGTAGTATTTACACAACATTTCTGTCTTCTCTTACACACATCAATATGTTTGGGGAAAGGTTCTAAGACTGACGCAGGTAATGAGTTCCAATTATCAATACCACGGTTAATGAAATAATATTTCCCATATTTCGTACGCTCCAGTTGGTCCTTAATTTTATTCGGATGATCTGCCCTGCTCAGGTAGATGCGATTTCCCACTACCCCATGATGGCCGATTAGTCTAAGTGTTAAATAGTGTATAGTCTGGATTTCGTCCTTCAATCTTCCGACTGGCTGCGTGGCTCAGCGGTAACGATCTCGCCAGCTGTGCTCAAGGTAGCATGATCGAATCCTGTCGCAGTCGGTACGCATTTGAGGGTGCGTAAATGCGAGGGAGTCGCCCAGTAGATTTACTGACACGCTAAAGAACCCCGTCGGAGCAAAATTCCGGCACCCCGGCGTCACTAAAAGTCTTAGTAGTCCAATAACATTATTATTATTATTATCTTTTATCTTCCAGAGATTCCCACCCTAGTTTTTCTATCATTCGACTAACACTACTCCTAGGATTAATATCGTTGAGCACAATCCTAGCAGCTTCCTTTGTACCATCTCCAGCCCAATGAAGAGCTCTACTTGATCATCATCATCATCATCTTCATTTCCCGGTTTGTCTCTTCCTGGGTCGGGTTGGGAATAATTATTAAGGACCTCCTTCTTTGCCTGTCACCTCCACCACTCTTATCCTAGGCTACGTGAAAATAAGTCAGTCAAAGACGAAAGTTATGGTCTGCGATAAAGATGGAAGAAGCAAGAAAGATATCAAATGTAGAATTTTACCAACCAAATTAGCATTTCGCAAAAAGAAAAGTTTATTCACTACAAATTCCATTAATCTTGAAACCAGAAAAAGATTATTAAAAGCGTATGTTTGGAGCATTGCCCTTTATGGTTTCGAAACGTGGAAAATTGGAAAAGAAGAAAAAAGGAGGTTAAATTCTTTTGAACAATGGTGTTATAGAAGAATGCTAAAATTTAGCTGAACAGAAAAAGTAACGAATGCTGAAGTATTTAAAAAGGTGGAGGAAAATTGTACCTTATGGAAAAGAATAAAGAGGAGGAGGACTAGACTGATAGGACATATTTTGAGACACGATAGCCTGCTGAAAACGGTATTGGAGGGAATGGTTGAAGGCAAAAGATTTCGAGGAAGACCATGCCTACAATATGTACAGCAAATCATGTCTGATGTAAGATGCAGAAACTATGAAGAGATGAAGAGGAAAGCTATAAATAGAGCCGTCTGGAGAACTGCCGCAGACCAATCCATGGATTGAATACTTAAGAAGAGACTTGCAGTACATCTTCTGTTTTTTCTCCCTTTTTCTCTTCACACTCCTTCACTGAATCAATCCATCTTTTTCGGGGTCTCCCTCGTGGTCTCTTTCCTGTTAACTTTTCCAAAAATAGTTTTTGTGGTAGTCTCTCCTCACTTAATCTCATCATGTGTCCTTACCACTTCAGTTTAGTTGTTTCTATCCTATCCTGGAGTTTCCAGATTTCTGTGCAGTTTCTAATTTCCTCATTCCTAACTCTATCTTTCCTTGTCTTTCCTTCAATGCTTCTTAGAAGCCTCATCTCTGCTGCCTGTATCCTGCTCTCTTCCCCTTTTTGTCGTCGTCCAGTTCTACTTGATATGGGTCCGAAACCGCAGAGCCGTATTCCAGGATTGGTCTCACCAGGACCAAGTATCCTAATTCTTTTGCGGTATAGTAAAAGTATACTAAAAGGAGAGAATTTACTTCCTTGACTTACTTTCGTATGTTATTATTATTATTATTATTTCCGATTATTTCCCTTCAGGAGAGCGTGAGAAGTTGAGCCAATCACAGCTTCACTTCCTTTTTCTCTCTTCTTTTCTTCCCAAAACCTCTTCATTAGTTCACAGTGCTACTTTCGTATATATATTTGTTCCCCTCGCAACACTCCTAAATTATCCGGCGTTTGATGGAAATTCGATCTTGGCAGCTTCTAAGGATAATTGGCTTTCAATGGAGTTGATTTCTCTTTTCATTAATGCCTGAGAATGTCTTCCCTTGATACATTAACGAAGGAGACCATCTACCTCAAAGGCTGTTATACACTTTCGTCCACTGAGGGAAGTCTTATCCTGAGCAAGTCAGTCCTACTGCTGTGTAGAGTCTTTAATTCGTGTTTTGACGCACCTTGGTTTGTAAGTGAAATATCTGTATGTTATGTAACATGTTATATTACAGTATTCTGTTGTAAAATGTGAACTCAACATATAACAGTTACAAAAGTAAGAGAGAGGAATCAATAAATATGTGTTAGACAACTACATGCCTTCCAATTTTATTTGTGTACTCTTACCAGGGGCGTATATAAGTGGGGAGCTGTGCCCTCCCCCCCCCCCGAAGAAAAAAAACAATACAAATTAATAAAGTTGGTAAAAGCATAAAATAATTGTAAATTTGGTTGTACCCTAATTTTAACTTGTTGGCTAAGTTATAAACATGATTAAGATTGAAATTAGACTACCTCGTGGTATAGTGGCTAGCATTCTTGGCTGCCGCCCAGGAAATACGAATTTGATTCCCGGCTCTGCCAAGAAATTTTAATTCTGGTCCGAGGGCTGGAACGGGGTACCTAGATATTAGGCCCCTTAAAACAACAATTATCATCATCATCATCATCATCCTCTGTTATGATAGGTATGGAGAAGAGTTACATCGATGATTACTTTCGTGCCTCTGATGGACATCTGTACCAAATCTTACGTTGATCCACCCAGGCGTTCTCGAGTGATGCGCGTGCAAAGCTGTACACAGTTGTACACGGGGTAATCATTGATGTAACTCTTCTCCATACGTCTCATAAAAGAGGGTCTACCCCCTTAAAATGTATGCTGAAATTGGCGTAGAAAGACAATACAAAGCTCATTTTCAGCGTCTCAATGTGAGAAACAAAACTCGGAGGCCCTACGGGCCCCGAAAACCACATTTTAAGGTCCTAAAACCAACAGTTTTTGAGATATTCCCAAAAAACTAATTTCATTTAATAAGCTATTGAAAGAATATTGAAAGAATGCAAGCCGGTAACCATGACAACACAATCTCAGAAGTCCAATGCAATGCCATTCCATCTATTACAATACTGTGATCGTTCGCAAACGGCTATAAGGTTATCACGGAACCAACTTAAGCTGTAAAATTCATCAATACGTATATAATGCGCTTAAGGGGGTCAAGGGGTACTCTTGAATTTCTTCACGCAATTTACACGTCCGGGTGTGGTACTAAAGGACTATTATATCCCTATCCCTATATTATTAAATTATTATTATGATTATTATTAGTCTATATTATGGCGTACAAAACGAGACAAAACTCATTTTCAGCCCCTCGGTGGCTCGGAGGCTACTACGTTTTAAGGCTCTAAAACCACATTTCTGAGATATTCCCAGAAAACTAATTTCAGTTAATAAACTAATAAAAATAGATGACGAGTACAGAAGAAGACCAAATCAGGAGCTATATAGATATACTGAGAAAACCACAGATGTGGCCAGGAAGAGACGTCTGGCTTTCTACGGACATGTCTCATTATGAACCCAACAAGACTAACCAACCGGCTTCTCAACTATTGGGAGAATAGAAAGAGCGTGACACCTTGGTTAACAGACGTTAACAAGGACTTCCAAGAACTGAAGTTAATGGAAAGTGATATTTGAAGCTGATCACATCTCAGAAAGATACTTACACAGAAGAGTTTTAAGAACAGACCACCCTGTAAGAAAACCGGCATCATCTGAACAAAAGAGAGAAAGGAGAATCATAGCCAGAGAATGCGCGAATATTGGGCAAACATCAAGTCCCCCGCCAAGCTGAAATGTTGCATGTCGTGGTCCTTAGCTGGCCCATCCAAAAGAAGAAGGACAAGAAGAAACTCATGAAGGAGTGTAAGCCGGTAACCATGACAACAGGTGACCTCCCACTTTCCATCTATTTCTGTAAGAAGCAATGCCATTCAATTTATTAAATTTCTGTAAAAGTTTGCAAATGGCTATAAGGTTATCATGGAAACAAACATAGACTGTAAAACTCATCAATGCGCTTAAGAGGGTCATGGGGTACCCTAGAATTTTTAAACGCAACTTACACGTGCGATATGTTGTACAGAAGGTCTATTATATCACCAAAGATCAACATTCTTTTCGAAAATTCATGAATTGAAATAGTTTTTTTTTTTCAGCTTTTTGGAATTTTGGACATTGGAGGCTAAAAATCCTGAATTTTCATGCACCACAAGCCTTTATCATTTAGTAAAGAAATCTTCGTGGGGTAGGGACTTTCCACAACGGTGAGAGTCAGTTTTCATTTGACATATATTGCGTTTCGTCAACAAGGTTTTCAATATTATTTTCACGTCAGGAAGTACACGGTAGGTGAATTTAGTTTGAGAGCACATTTTAACTAATCATATTTTTGTCGACAAACGGGTTCATCGTAAAGATGATTTTGTTTGACACTGTGTGGTTGATTGATCTTCATGTTTATGTACGCCTATAACTCGTGTTATTGTAACCATGAGTCAATACAACTATCATTTATAAAACTCGTCACCGTACTTCTCATAGAGGGTTGTGGTATAGGGAAAAACTTTTCAAAATACAGGCTAAAATAGGCAAAAAATAAAAATTATCCTAGAAAGACGACCAAAGCTTATATTGCGCTTCTCAATGTGTGGCACAAAACTAGGGAGTTTACAATGGGTCTCCGAAAACCTCATTTTAAGGCCGTTAAATTAACAGTGTCTGTGATATACCCCAGAAAAATAAACTTCGTTTTGATAAATTTGTGAAGGAATAACAAGCCCCTAACCATTGCAACAGTAGCTCAATTGATAGCGTCTGGTTATTAATACGGAAGACCGTTCGAAGAGCGGGTACTTCTGCTAGTATATAATAAAGATATATACGGCCCTACTGGACACTCATTAACTGATCCATTGGAGGATGCAAAGAAAGGCATTTGCATTTTATTGTTAACTTCCAGAGAAAATCAGCTCTTCATTTGATGAACGGAAAAGCGTGTTTTGTGTCCATCATGGACAATGAAGTGACTGTTGTGACAGACTGGCCCTTCCTCATTAAGACCGTCACTTCCTAATAACACAAATTCTATTAACCGCAACAGGGGATGTGAGGTCGCGTCGCGTCATTGGAACGACACAATGTGTCTCCAATTATGTTGTTGATTCAATTTGGGAAGGGCCTGGAATATTTTCGTCATCAGCCCCGTGTGCTGTGATCAAGTGGTGACTGCAGTATTTATGCACGGTTGAAGAGTCACCGTTACTTGTGACGACGTTACCTGTCACCGTTACTTTTAACTCTGTTTCTAGCCGAAGGAGAAACCATCCCGGCATTTGCCTGGAATATTTGTTGGGAAACCACGGAAAACCACTTCCTGGATGGCTGAGTTGGGAAACAAACCCAGACCCTCGGTGCAACAGCCAAGAACACTAGCCACTATACCATATAGTGAACTATAATAATAATATCGTATGGCTTCGGGGCCGGGTGCAAGCTTTGTTATTTGACACCCAGAGGGTAGCTTGCATGTCGAATTTAATGTTCCTTGAAGCACTATGAAAGACAGGGAGGTTAGATATCTAAGCTCCTTGACACTATAGCGCTTTCTAGTAGAGAAATTAGGAACTTTGTGTTGGCGGAAAATCCCGAGATTTATTTGGCCATTATGAACACGGCCTACTGAATTCAAATGGGTTCTTTAACATGCCAACATCGTATGACATGTGCATCGTGAATTTTGCTGCTTTTCAAAACAAAACAAAAATCACTTACCCCGGCCAGGAGCGAACCTGCAAGCCTGGGGTTAGTAATCCGACACGATAACCACTCACCCACTGTTGATGATGATAATTGTTGTTTTAAGGGGCCTAGCATCTAGGTTATCGGCCCCTAATGGCTAGGGTGATAGTGAAAGATGAGATGAGAATGAAAACTATAACTAATACTAACTACAAACTTACATAATAGAAGAAGAAATTGTAAACAAATAAAGGATAAGGCAAATAAAGGACAGGAAGAAAAGAAATGCCCTCAACCCTCGAAGAATGAGGATTGAGGGACTTGGAAGGAAGGAGAGCCGCTAAAGGCAGATAGGAAAGGGAATGAGTGAGGACCCGCCCAAAAGTCAGTTGAAAAGGAAAAAAAACGGACCCAGCCCAGGAATCCCCCGGGATCGCCAACTCCCAAACTCACCAGCCGTGAGACCCTGAGGGTGTAGCACTATCCAGGGTGCACCAGATGTGGTGGGGCTACATACACCCACCTCCTTGAGGGCCTTGAGCAGAAGGCAGGAGATAATATGAAAAGAAAAAGAAGGCTGACCTCTCGCAGAAGGAGGGTATCAGAAAATATGAGACAAGGGCCAATTAAGGCGGGAAAGGAAGAGACTCCCTAGGCCTCCGATACCCTAATACCGTCGGGGTCGGAAGAGAACATGAGTTGACCAGAGAGGGTGACAGGACAGACGACGGAGAGGAGCCCGGCACAAGTAAGTGGAAGCAATGCCAGACTCAGCTGGGGTCCCGTGGTCACCAACCCACGTCCCACTAGATGTGAGCCCCTGGGGGGACTCACCCACCGTGACAAACATATTGTGAACTGATGATTAGGAGGAAAAAGTAGACATTGACATAGTTTCTTGAGACAGCACGTCACCCTGCACACATTCCAGAGTCTCGTGATAAGTTGCTTTACGATAAGCTGAGTAGAGAGATGTCTGTGGCATTCGACTCAACAAAGGGACAGATCTACCTACAGCAGTTCGAAGCTTGCCTTCGTCTCGAGTGCGCGCATCGATCGATGGTGTAGTTCTATGTAAATATATTGAATCAAGTAATGAATGAAAACATCGATTTTCATGCTCAGTCATTGACACAGTTCCTGGAGGTATGTAGAAAAGTTTTAGACTAAAGGTGGCTACACACGGACTGCTTGGGTCTAAGCTGCGTGAACCTGAGAGGAATGTGCATCGTGGACTATGAGTAGTGGTTTTGACGAGTGATGAGGTTTCTCGGTCCGTGCATAGTATATTCTTCATGGTAGTGAGCGACTTCCCCAAGATAGGCAAAATTCCACTGCGATCCAAGAATTTAGGTTTTGTTACCGCAAAATGGGGGAGTAAACAAGTAGTTCCGTGAAGAACTATACAGCCTATTTTCATATATCCTACTTATGTTAATTGCCACTATTTAACATACACAATTTCAGTTTGATTGCTGTAATAGATTCGTAGATATTGAGAACCGACTAAATATTTCGGATGGTCGCCATGTTGGATTTTATATATGTAGGTCCTAGAGTTATGTACTGTTACATGCAGATTATTGTGAACGTGTAGTATTCAAACTTCAATCGCATAATTAGGACACAAGAAAAACAAGGAGATTTAAAAATTTTTCACAGCTGCCATCTTGAGGTTATGGAAACAATTGAAATAAATTAGATGCCAGTGGATTAACATTCGGATAAAGATTTACTGTACCAAGTTTCACTGCACGCGGATGGTTAAATTGCGAGAAACGTCCATGTGAATATTTATAATTCGCGTCACCGCCATGTTGGATTTGTGATCACCAGTTTATTTAAAGTCCTATAGGTGAACTTAAGTTCATAGCCCCTATGAACATTAAAAAATGCAGTTTTATTGCTAAAATAGATTCGTAGATATTCAGTATCGTCTAAATATTTCGGATGGTCGCCATGTTGGATTGTTAAATGTATAGGCCATAGAGTCATGTACCATTAAAGGAAAATTATTTCGTAGGTTCATTATTCAAACTTTCACTTCGATCGCATGACTACATCACAAGAAATAAAAACTTAATTTTAAAATTCGCACTGCCGCCATCTTGAGGTTATGTAAACAATTGAACTAAATTAGACACCAGTGGATTACAATGTGTATAAATATTTCCTGTACCAGGTTTCAGTGCGCTTGGAACATTAAATCGCGAGAAAGGTCTATTTAAAATGTTCAAATTCGCTTCGCTGCCATGTTCGTTTTGTAGTTAACCGGTTTTTGAAAATCTTATAGATGGACTTCCAGTAGTGCCCTTTATCTCAGTACAAAATTTTAGGGAGATACCGCTAATAGTTTCAGAGATATAGAAAGCCGGTGAAATATTTCGCACATCCGCCATCTTGTGATTATGTAAACAATTGAACGAAGTTAGATGTCGGTGCATTACAATGTATATAAACATATACTGTACCAAGTTTAATTGCGTTTGGTTGGTCAAATCGCGAGAAACGTCTATTTAAAAGTCGCAAATTCGCATGGCCGCCATGTTCGTTTTGTAGTTACCAGGTTTTCAAAAGTCATATAAGTGAACTTATAGTAGTTCCCTCTATCACCATAGAAAATTTCAGGGTAATATCGGTAATAGTTTCGGAGATATTGAATGCTGGTGAAATATTTCGCACAGCCGCCATGTTGTATTGGTGAGTCGTAACAAAATTTGAAGGGCACGGTCGAGGTCGCCGGGAATAGTGCTATGAACTTTCCGAGTTTCATTGAAATCGCTCCTGCCGTTTAGATTTTATTAGGGGGACACACACACACGAATCACACACACACACGGACAAAAGGTGATCTCATAAGCCTATTTTTTCAAAATTGAAAATAGGCTAAAAATGATTCATAAAATTGCAAATAGGGTGTGGGACTTCCACGTTACATAGTAAATACGCTAGAGAAGATTTACAATGATGGCAAGTTTCAAGGTTCTAGTAACAGCTTCTCACAGCCGTAAGTTGGCTATATTGTCTCTTTACCCCCCTTCTCACACCATCGCCAACCCGTCAGAGCCGGACACTCAGCGGATCGACTGTAAATACATTGGTCGGTGACTCACTCACTCATTCCTAACACCACAGTGGTTTGAGCAACGGCCCAATGTAAGCAGTATTGGAATAGAAAGGAATACCATATATCACGGTGGGCTGTTGACAGATCCTTCTCTTCTCGCCCGACCCTTCCCTGCTCTTTCCCCTCACCCCGCAAGTTCATAGAGCTTTGACCCGAGCAGTAACTGCAAGCTTGACAAGCATGCATGATCAATCTTGTTGTGCAAGCAGGCTTTAGCGTCTGTAGGATAATTCTGCGCAAGCATTTTAATTGTACAAGCAGCTTGAAGATGGATTGAATTGAAATCATGCAAGCTTGTTTAAGCCGCGTTTTCCCAAGCGAAACGGAGCGTGTGTACCAAGTACAGTATGTGCCAGCTTGTGCAAGCAAAGGCCAGTCGTGAGTGAGCTCTACAAGTGGTGACATTATTTGGACTACGTCAGGGGCGGTCTAGGAGAGGGCGAGGAGGGCGACCGCCGAGGGCCCCGCGGTCCGGGGGGCCGGCCCCGCGCTATGGATTGTTTAAAATTTAATTAATTATTTAATTAATTAATTATACTTTTCAAACTAATTTATAATTCATATTCCATTTTTCAGTGCAGCTATGACCTCCCGTGACCGTTTAGCAAGTTTAGATTTAAGTGAAACAATAGAAGACTTCAGCCGGGAAAAAAGTCATTAAGTAATATTTTAATATTTCATAGTTTACAAAATCTTCTTCAAGAGGACTTAAAGGTTTCTTTCAAATTATTAAAATAATGTACTGTAGTGTATTCAAAATATTGTAACTATTCTTTATTTAATTATTATTATTACCAAACTATTTTACATTTGATTTGATATTTTTTTATTTCCAATTGTTGTGGGCCCCACCTTATCATATCGCCCAGGGTCCCGCAAGGCCTGGACCCGCCACTGCTATGTCTAGTGATCTGAAGAAAGTCAACCGTCAATAACCATTGTTCGCTACTGACCAATAGCTGACGGTTCTTAACCAAATACCATACTATCTCTATCACCCCACGTGAACTCCAGTGTCCTACCCTGGCGGCCAGCTTGCGTGTCACGCAGGTGTCAAGTGTCCAGTGTTGCACAGTTGCACGCAGTTCTGTCCAGTCTTGCTGCTTGCTCTCAACGGCTACGGTGTAGAGTTGTCAACACTGTGCCTCGCGCTGGGAAAGCCTTGGCATCCCGCGGACAGGGAATGTAAACATATCCAACATATCCGGCCGTGATCGTATTCTTCTTTTTAATTAAAGGTGTTACGAATGACAAAAGGTTCAGATAAGTTTCTTCATTCATTCTCATATAATTATGCCAATCACGCGGATATATCTTCAATTCACTTAATAGATTAACGTGGGAATAGGTAACTTACTACTCGGGTCTAAGCTGTGTGAACCTGAGAGGAATGTGCATCGCGGACTATGAGTAGTGGTGTTGACGAGTGATGAGGTTTCTCGGTCCGTGCATAGTACAGAACCAAATACATTGGTCGGTGACTCACTCACTCATTCCTAACACCACAGTGGTTTGAGCAACGGCCGAATGTTAGCTGTATTGGAATAGGAAGGAATACCATATATCACGGCGGGCTGTTGACAGATCCTTCTCTTCACGCCCGACCCTTCCCTGCTCTTTCCCCTCACCCCGCAAATTCATAGAGCTTGGACCCGAGCAGTGTTTATTTTCCATAACCACTCTTAGCACCACATATCATGCTTCTTCTTTCGCGCTTTCCTCTTGTGGACAAGACAAACAGAAGCCAAAGCGATTGGATCGTCTTCCAAGCTCGTCATAGTGCAAGCGCCAACTGGCGCTTTTTCAAGCATACTTGAACCGTGTGGAAATTTTGCACTCCTGTACAACAAGATTGATCATGCATGCTTGTCACCTTTATATAGCTTACAGGTGGTATATCAAACCGGTGACGTGCTAGTTGCGGACAAGGATCGGGAAGTCAGGCGCCGGAGTTATTCCCTGGGGACTCCTGGAAGGTTAAATGTACTTAAGGCTCATGTCAGTTTCTTTTACGTGCAGTAATGGAATTCTCTCAACTAAAGGGAAGCGTTTTCTAATTTTTGAAGAGTACCGATACTGGCAGCATCACAAAACTGGAAATGCTATCCACTGGGTGTGTTTTCAGGAGCGGTGTGCAAAATATAAGGGTGGCGTAGTCGGTAGCACGCTGAGCTTCTATGCCCAAGATAGGGGGTTCAAACCCGGCCGAAGCCGTAGGATTTTTTAACAGCGTTAAAAATCCCTCAGTATACCTTCCTTCGGAGAGGAAGTAAAAGCCGGCGGTCCCATGTCATAGGTTTATGGCATGTTAAAGAACCTTCCACTAATTGCACCTGTGTGAAGCTAAATTGGATAGGTTAAGAATGTAAACAAAGCTCTTAGGTTTCTGCGTTCGTTGCCAAGCGCCGACTGCGGTGGCGTCTAGTAGCTAAGTTCTGAACTTGGCCTAGTAGTCGTTGACGGTGGCACTTGGCGGCAAAAGTAGGAACTATTTGAAAAATTCTAAGTTGCAGTACTTAAATAAAAAATACAGATAACACACACTAATACAGTCATCACAATTAACACCGGTTATCAGACAGATTCTACACAAACCCAAGTACACGGGGCTACATGAGCGCGTTGTCGCAGCCCCTAAACTTAAGAACCAACCAAAAACTACCACCAGCAATGAAGTCATACTCCGTGGCTGAGACACAGGTGTAGGTGGCGAAGTCAATCTGCAGAAAGAGGATGCGAGAAGAATTAACCACACAACCAAGCCAAGACATGTGAGAACTACTGTTTCATATTTCCGGCCGCTAATTGGTAGCAAGTGGCAGGCTATGTCCGCAACTAGCACGGATTCTATCAAACCGACCACGGTGTTCGAGAGCACTGACGCGCTTTCTCCTGGCTTGCTATAGAGCATGCCGCGTTGAGAAAAGACTGGTGGAGCCAGGTGGAAGACAGATCATAGGGAGCGCGTGGGTATCGATAAAGCTCCGCTATAGATGTTCTGCCAACCAATGAAGAATTAATTTCAGTACTATGTTTCCGTATTTGGCACTCACCCAACGCTCACAGCAAACAGACTGACGGAAGCGGGAATGGTCTGTTTTGATTGATTTTCCTCGTGGTGGTGTTGGTTGTTGTGATTTGTTGGGTATTTTGATTGTTTATTTGAATTGAATTGAGAGTCAATCATGCCACTGCAAGGGAGGAAAATTTTCCAAGCACCGGGATGTAAGAATTATAATGATAGTACGAACAATACGGCAATTTTCATCTTCCTGGAGTTGACCATGTGTAAAACTAGTGGTCAATATGGACTATTCTCGAATAAAAATATAGAGAGAGAATAAATGTGTGCATTTCATCTCTTGTTTGTTTTCCTACCCATTGTCCTTTGCATTGCAATAAAATTTGTGGTTTACGGCTATGGGGAGGGGTGTGTGGCAGCCGGCATGCTAGGCAATAGTGAGGTTATGTCAATATAGAGTGTGCATTTGGACAGTTTTCTTTATATTCATCGAATATCCCAACAATTCTGTAGAGTAGGAGAGCAATGTTTAATTTGCCTAAAGGTGAATTAAGCTCTAGAACGGCATAATTCTATCCTTCGTGACAAATCTATTGCCAACATTGATATATATCAAAGAGTACTATTTTCCTATCAGGGCATACATTTCTACGCCTAGCGAAAGGCGCAGTTATGTTTGTGTTATTTTCATCAATAATCAATAACGCATCGCAGAACATATTGTTCAATTACGTGTAATAAAGGCTACATTCATATGGCTTTTTACTTTTTATGTTGCCAGACTTGGTATAGCGGTACATAGCCTCAGGCGGTGCTCTCTCCCGGAAATTCTATAACCAAAAGTGACGTATCTCTTATAGTTTACATGATCCTTGGGTGGAGCTTTATGGCGACAGTGTTACTAACTCTAGGCAGAGGTAGCGCTGACGTCATACGTTATTTCACCCGCTTCGAGTACTGCGCTTTCATAAGTTAGGGAGACAACACAACCCCAGCAGCTACCTGAAATAGAACACGCCCAGAAAGGAGCAGTTTTGCAGGTGTTAACGGATCGGACCAGTATCAAGGTTACCGTACGCGAAGAGAACCAATAACGACATTCATTTCGTTGTGATATGACGCATTACTGATTAACAGATGTCGAAAGCACAGCCCTTCCTTTCTTCTCGGATGCACTGTTTGCTGACGATGTTAACATATTTTACGTCAGCAATACTGTTAATCATCACCCTTTTTGTTATTAGTTAGGCTATAATTTAGTTTCTTTCAATTTTATTCTTGTTGTTTTATTTAGATTAATATTTGTAATATTGTAGTGAGTTAAACGTACGGTTAGGGGCGTGCATCTGTGAGCTTGCATTTGAGAGATAGTGGGTTCGAATCCCACTGTTGGCAGCACTGATTCGATCGAACAGAAAATGATACAAGCACACAACAATAACACCAAAGACGGATAGTGCTTCAGATTTTATGTTGCCGGCGGATCTGAGCACGTTCTCCACTCCGGGCGAGCATGCAGCACAGGAAGAGGCCTTATTTCCAGCGTGCTAACCTCGTAAAATTTTAAATTACTAAGACGTAATTTAAACGATACTTGTATGCAATAACAAAGGTATTCAACTGACATATAATTGCAGGAAGCTATTATGACGAAACATATATATGTTCAGAGTTCCTTCATGATAAAAGGTGACGTAACAAAACCAGTGTAGGGGGAGGGGCGTTAAAAGTAAAAGCCCATAAGTCCCATAGTCTTTCCTCAACGCTGGATGCTCTATAGCATCGGCCGTCCTGGAAATGGTTTTCGTGGTTCCACTCAACAGGTCCGCGGCCAACTTCCTTCCAAAACCCCTTTTTTTAATTAGTCGCGGCTTCGGTGGCGTAGTTGGTAGCATGCTGAGCTTCTATGCCCAAGATCGCGGGTTCAAACCCGACCGAAGTCGTCGAATTCCGTAAGAGCGTTAAAATCCCTCAGTACGCCTTCCTTCGGAGGGGAAGTAAAGCCGGCATGATAGAGAACCTTCCACTAACTACACTTGTGTGAAGCCAAAATTTGTAGGTTAGAATTAATAACGCTCTATTAGTTCCAACGTTCGCCACCAGGGGCTGACAGCGATGACATTAGTAGCCACGTCCGCAGCTAGGTGTCGTGATTGGTGGCATTTGGTGGCAGAAGTGGGAGCTACTTGAAAAGAAAATTAATCGTCTGCAGTCCTTCTACCTGAATCACAGATAACACACCGGGTGAGTTAGCCGTGGTCGTTACGGCATGGCTGCTGGCAGTCGCTCACATCCGGGAGGCGAGGAGGTTTGAATCCCCCCGCCGGCAACCTTGAAGATGGTCTTCTGTGGTTTCCCATCTTCCTTCCAGGCAAATGCTGGGGTTGGTCCCTAAATATAGGCCACAGCCGCTACCTTCCAACTCTTCGTCCTTACATTCAAACTTTCCTTCCCAGACCACACTCCACACGCGACGGTATTTGTAGCTCACCCATTGGGCGTCTGCCTAGAAGCAGCTACAAACTGGCGAGCCGAACATGTCCTCGGACACTCCCGGCACTATAAAAGCCATGCGCTAAAAAAAGAAAGAAAACAGATAACACACACTAATACAGCCATCACAATTAACACCGGTTATCAGACAAATTCTACACACACCCAAAGTACACGGGGCTACATGACCACGTTGTCGCAGCCCGTAAACTAAGGAACCAACCAACCAACTAATTAGTCGCAAGTTAACAATCGGCCTGGCTGGATAAGAGATTCAAATTTTAAAATATTATTATTATTATTATCATTATTAGTATTGTTACTTACCGACAGCGGTAGCTACGCTCGATAACGCACAGCGCTAGGCCATGGGGCTAAGCTACCTGTGAACTCCGTAGACGTGGGTTCGAGACCTATAGACAGCCGTCCTTGAAATGGTTTTCCAAGGTTTCCCATTTTTACCACCAAGCAAATGCCGGGATGGTTCCTTTTATCAAGTCCACGGCCGACTTTCTTCCAAAATCTCTTCCTTTAATTAGTCCCAAGTTAACGATCGGCCTGTCATGATCCCCAGTTGTATCTGCTGACAAAGTGTGTTCAGCCCCCAGACACCGTCCTTGTGACAATAGAGGAATGAACTCTCGCAGAATCCGTGGGTGAAAGCCTACCTAGGAGGATAAGAGATTAAAATTTAAAATTATTATTAAGGTTCGAATGTTAAGGAAAAGTCATATTTTTTCCTGAGCTCATTTTACCCGAAATCTGAAAAATAAGTTTGAATGACGGGTCCCTGACCACGTTTAAAGCAATTGGATGTTGTCAATAAATGCATATTTCGGCCATTTTTATTGTTTTGGTCATATTTGGTCATATTTTAGTGATATAAGGTCATATTTGGTTATAATTTCAGCATTTTTGTTTAAATTGAGGCGTCGTTAACAAGGTACGTGTT
Organism: Meconema thalassinum; assembly: GCA_946902985.2. Classification (NCBI taxonomy): domain Eukaryota; kingdom Metazoa; phylum Arthropoda; class Insecta; order Orthoptera; family Tettigoniidae; genus Meconema; species Meconema thalassinum. Next base: position 185,522,237 of record OX336395.1, read on the forward strand.
ATCTGTGTCGAGTTTCAAACACAGAATTTCCGAACAGTGTAGTCTAGTAGATATATTTTTCTTTCTTTTCCCGGAACAGGCAGATAGCCGGTTTAGAAGAACTGATTCCACGAAGGCGCTCGTCTACGCACGTCTTTTAGCACATCTTTCTGGACAAGTTGGATTGCGACACTATACGCATGAGATCGTGGAACATGAGGATAATGTGCTTCCACCTTTCATTAGAATGTCACTCCAGTAGATATATTTAGCTCAGAAGCAATTAGCAAACAAGGAAATGCCATGTTTTAGGTCATATTCAGCTAGTTTTTAGGGCATATTTTGTACTTCTTTAGGTCTTAAAACTTCCGAACCCAAATTATTATTGATGTGTAACATCTTTCCACTCGGTTGCTGGATATTTATGTGGGAGTGATTTTGAAAAATGGGACGGAAGTGTGTAAGACACACTGCCAGCTGGATCGTATCCCTCCTGGACATTCATCAATACACAACAATCTTTTTTACTTACACACTAATTGTTATGGAACTGATTAAAAGAGTCTAAGTCGTTTTTGGACCCTAAATGGCGGCCGCTGGCTGGAGGGCCATCTTGTGGTGTTTGGACTTAGTGACAAAAGACTGTGGCAGTTGTTGTTCGTTGTACTATGTTTGAATATGTCTGTTGTATAGTTGTGTAGTGAAATAATAAATTAAATTATTATTATTCTGACAGAAGGTTGCGTGTTCATATCACGTAGTGATCCTTGGAAGTGACAGTGCACGTAGAATGGACTGGCCTTTAGGAAGGGTGGTTTCAGTACATCCCGGAAAGGACAATGTCGTCAGAGTGGTCAAGGTGAAGACTACAACTGGAGAGTTGAAGCGGCCTGTGCAGAACATCTATCCTCTAGAAGCAACTCCGTTTACTGGGTGGCAGTGTGAAGAAGTCTTGGATAAAGACCCTGGTGTTCCTGTTTCGAGCTCTGGTGTTCCTGTCTCCATCCCTGGTGTTCCTGTTTCGAGCTCTGGTGTTCCTGTATCGAGCCCTGATGTCCCTGTCTCGCCCCCTGGTGTTCCACATTTGAGTTCGACAAGGTGTGGGAGGAAGATACGAATTCCATCCCGCCTCAATTTGTAAATTTTCCTTGATCTGTAATATTTGAAGTACAGTGGTTTTAATCATAGTATGATAAAAAGGTGGGAGGATGTTATGGAACTGATTAAAAGAGTCTAAGTCGTTTTTGGACCCTAAATGGCGGCCGCTGGCTGGAGGGCCATCTTGTGGTGTTTGGACTTTGTGACAAAAGACTGTGGCAGTTGTTGTTCGTTGTACTATGTTTGAATATGTCTGTTGTATAGTTGTGTAGTGAAATAATAAATTAAATTATTATTATTCTGACAGAAGGTTGCGTGTTCATATCACGTAGTGATCCTTGGAAGTGACAGTGCACGTAGAATGGACTGGCCTTTAGGAAGGGTGGTTTCAGTACATCCCGGAAAGGACAATGTCGTCAGAGTGGTCAAGGTGAAGACTACAACTGGAGAGTTGAAGCGGCCTGTGCAGAACATCTATCCTCTAGAAGCAACTCCGTTTACTGGGTGGCAGTGTGAAGAAGTCTTGGATAAAGACCCTGGTGTTCCTGTTTCGAGCTCTGGTGTTCCTGTCTCGATCCCTGGTGTTCCTGTTTCGAGCTCTGGTGTTCCTGTATCGAGCCCTGATGTCCCTGTCTCGCCCCCTGGTGTTCCACATTTGAGTTCGACAAGGTGTGGGAGGAAGATACGAATTCCATCCCGCCTCAATTTGTAAATTTTCCTTGATCTGTAATATTTGAAGTACAGTGGTTTTAATCATAGTATGATAAAAAGGTGGGAGGATGTTATGGAACTGATTAAAAGAGTCTAAGTCGTTTTTGGACCCTAAATGGCGGCCGCTGGCTGGAGGGCCATCTTGTGGTGTTTGGACTTTGTGACAAAAGACTGTGGCAGTTGTTGTTCGTTGTACTATGTTTGAATATGTCTGTTGTATAGTTGTGTAGTGAAATAATAAATTAAATTATTATTATTCTGACAGAAGGTTGCGTGTTCATATCACGTAGTGATCCTTGGAAGTGACAGTGCACGTAGAATGGACTGGCCTTTAGGAAGGGTGGTTTCAGTACATCCCGGAAAGGACAATGTCGTCAGAGTGGTCAAGGTGAAGACTACAACTGGAGAGTTGAAGCGGCCTGTGCAGAACATCTATCCTCTAGAAGCAACTCCGTTTACTGGGTGGCAGTGTGAAGAAGTCTTGGATAAAGACCCTGGTGTTCCTGTTTCGAGCTCTGGTGTTCCTGTCTCCATCCCTGGTGTTCCTGTTTCGAGCTCTGGTGTTCCTGTATCGAGCCCTGATGTCCCTGTCTCGCCCCCTGGTGTTCCACATTTGAGTTCGACAAGGTGTGGGAGGAAGATACGAATTCCATCCCGCCTCAATTTGTAAATTTTCCTTGATCTGTAATATTTGAAGTACAGTGGTTTTAATCATAGTATGATAAAAAGGTGGGAGGATGTTATGGAACTGATTAAAAGAGTCTAAGTCGTTTTTGGACCCTAAATGGCGGCCGCTGGCTGGAGGGCCATCTTGTGGTGTTTGGACTTTGTGACAAAAGACTGTGGCAGTTGTTGTTCGTTGTACTATGTTTGAATATGTCTGTTGTATAGTTGTGTAGTGAAAAAAATAGTTAAATTCATAATGGTTAACACTAATTCGGTGAATTAGTCCCTTAACAAAACACTAATAATACATAACAATTCCAAGACTCTCTTTTTTTCTTCACTGCCTAATTGATATTTCTACTCTCGCACTGTCCTCTTGATTGTTCTCGCACTGCCTTCTTGATACTCTGCTGCTAATCATATCAATATGACTCATTTTAACAGAATCCATACGAAATTACGTGTTGGTCTGTGAATCAAGAGGACCTGTTTATAAGGAATTTAAGGTTATGAGCGGTGTCGCGTCTATTAATCTAGTTGATCCATATCGTATTCTTTATTTAGGCTAGTGCTGATGGAAGCTAGAAATCATCTAATAAAATGAGTTCCGTATTATAAAGTACAATATCTGTAAAACACTCCCTTTTACAATAGATTAATATTTGTGCCAATAATATTATAAAATCTCTTTGGGTGTGGCGAACCCTTCGTACAAATAGCCTAAATATGATAGTGTGCGAGTCGAGGCCTCGGATGGAGGTCCTTGATTCACGCCCCGACCCAGATCACTGGAACCGGGAAAAGAAGAAGAAGAAGAGAATATTATAAAATACCGGTATATCAACAATTTCACGTGAGGTTTCTTCTGTGTCAGATGTTACACATCGTAATCATGCGACTACTGTAAGGCTCGTTAAGATTTTTATTATTATTAGTAGTAGTAGTATCAGTAGTAGTAGTAGTATTTATTTAGCGTATGGCTTTTAGTGCCTGGAGTGTCCGAGGACATGTTAGGTTCTCCAGAGACTGTAGCTGCTTCAATGCGGACACCCATGGGGTGAGCTACAAGTTCCGTTCAATTTCAAGTAGTTCCAACTTTCGCTACCAAATATCAATGACACCTAGTGGTAAACGTTGGAACATTGAAAGAGCGTTTCTGGAATTCGTGGTTTTGTGGATGGAAGTTGAAGTGATAGAAGAATTTTTTCAGTGTTGCCTATGTAGTTCTATTAAAGAAAAAGTTACAGTCAGTCTGAAAGACTAGACTTTATATCATTTCAAATGACGCATGCTTCAAATCCTACACATGTTAAAAAGGCACGAGGGCTTCTCGATTCGCTCGAAGCCACAGTACTCTTTCTGCAGACTCCATTACCCATTACCTTAGGCTTCCCGCGCGGGGAATAGCACTATTACTGTCAACAGACTCCATTATTAACACACTTTACTACCCTGCACAAATTGTAAACTGTAAGGAAGTTTAACGAACGAACCCGCAAGAACAGAGATAGCAAGAATCACGTGAACGCTTCATGATAAACAAGTTTTAAGCCATTCAGTATCACGTAGCTAGCGCGTAGGCTTCCCGCGCGGGGAACGCACAGTGGGTCAAAATCGAAATCTAGGAGGACATTTTTTTTTTTCATAATTAAAAAATCCGGATTTATTACTTCTACAGCATTCTCATACAATTGCCGCTCACTATTCTGGGATATAAACGCATCTTAGTGTAAATCTGTCACCACTGTTCGAGCAGTCTGAATTGGAAGGTGAATGTAAGTGGCTGTGGTTTGGTTGTCTTCGTGGTTAGTGTGATGCTTTAAGATGGAACATGCAGCTGAAGGTATGCTCTTTGCAACTCGTTTCAGTTATTAATGGACGTAATTGTTACGTAAGTTTAACTATGTTAGCATTATATAATATTTAGCTATTATTTAAAAAAAAATATTTTTAGTATGTCGCGTCACGCTGCGTCACTTTCTACTTAATGTTAAAATGTAGATAAAGTCTTGTAGTTTACGCCTGTTATAAGATTTTTGCATCTTTTTGCAACTTAGCCTACTTAGTTATTTTACGTTTTAGAAGATGTCGCGCAACCAGTTCTCACACGTTTACAACTGTTTGAAGCACTGAGTCCGACGATTATGTCAAAAGTGGAAGTTTGTGACTTTGTCAAAAGTAAATTAGGGGTAGAAAATTATTGTGAAGAGATAACTGATCCAACTCCTAGCCATAGAAAATTTCTTGAATGTGTAGACGTAGCTTAAAAGGTCTTAACTGATGTTTATTATGAAGCATACAAATTATATACGTTGCTTTCACTCTACATTCTTGATTAAAATTAAGTTTGTCCCCATAGATTTCGATTTTGACCCATTGTGGTACGGGGAGCGGAAGGTAAACTCTGATGCATGACGTCATACACGCCGTAACTGTATCGCAAAACGCCAGACCCCAGGAGTGAACTCAGACTCGGTGCATATGCACTGAACAACATGATGGCGTCATACACGCCGTAACCGTAACGCATAACGTTAGACCTAAGCATAACGATGAAGTCGACAAGATCATTTGAAATGATAAAACTTTTCAGTCGGTCAACACAAATTGTGCCCAATTACATTAGGCGGGAAAACAAGTGTTTATACAGGAAGATTCTTTTCCTGGAGTGGGGCCGGTGACCGGCTGCCAGGCGCGCGTGCCTTCCGCCAGACAACTGAGCTCGGTCCGCCGATAACGCGCAGGCGAGATAACCAGAGTCATTAAAGTCATTAAGTCACTAAACTTTCATCAACGAGGGTGTGAAGAGTCGGCATACAGATAAGAAGGTAGCCTAACATAAACAGCAGCTTCTTGCAAGATTTAATTAAAGAAGCACACATGTTTTATTTTATCATTTCTAATGATCTTGTCCACTTCATCGTTATGCTTAGGTCTACCGTTATCCGTCACGGTTACAGCGTGTATGACGTCATCATGTTGTTCAGTGCATATGCACCGAGTCTGAGTTTACTCCTGGGGTCTGGCGTTATGCGAATGGAGACGGCGTGTGCGTTACGTCATGCAGCAGAGTGCACGGGAAGCCCAAGTTAATGGGTAATGGAGTCTGTTGAAAGAGTTCTGGGGCTTCGAGCGAAGCGAGAATCCCTCCTGTGCCTTTCTAACATGTGTAGCATTTGTAGTATGCGACATTTGAAATGATATAAAGTCTAGTCTCTCAGACTGACTGTATCTTTTTTAAGTAAGGGCCGTTTTTATCATTTCAAATGATATTGTCGACGTCATCGTTATGCTTTGGTCTACCATTATGCGTTACGGATACGGCGTGTAAGACGTCATCATTTTGTTTAGTGCCTATACACCGAGCCTGAGTTTACTTCTGGGGTCTGGCGCTATGCGATACGGAGAAGGCGAGTGCGTGACGTTATGCAGCCGAGTGCACCTCCCGCTCTTCCTTCCCCGCGCGGGAAGCCTAAGTTAATGGGTAATGGAGTTTGTTACAAGAGTCCTGAGTCTTTCTAACTTGTGTAGCATTTGTAGCAAGCGTCATTTGAAATTATATAAAGTCTAGTCTCTCCGACTGTCTCTATCTTTTTATTTCTTGGGAATCTGGATGTCCTCACGTCACCAGTTAAAAGTTAGAACTTACCTTTCCACAGAAGATGCTGAAAATGTTCTCCTTTAGCTGACAGACAGTAACTTTGGAAGTTACATCGTTACATTATGTAGCTACTCCTGTTCCCCCCTGCGTGTTTACTGTAATTAACCGAAGCACGGACCTAAGCCTGTTTGATGTTTAATTGTGGGGTAATTTAAAATACAAAGTGTACAGATCAATTACTCGCACTCTAGTGGAGCTGGAGAACGATATTCGGCAGCAGATATCCCTCACAACAGAAGGGAATTGCAACGTTTAAACACTAATTTATTTATTTACACGGTACAACGCATGTCTGTCAGCTGAAGAACATTTTCAGCATCTTCCGTGAAAAGGTAAGTTCTTTAACCATGATTTGCTGGTGAATCTACCATTAATTCACATACATTGTTACGATATCCACCTGCGCACTCTCGGCGGCCCCGGCTCGATTGGCCGCTCCTGCGAAAGAATCTCACTGTATAACCTAACCTGCAAAATATTAATCTACATAAGATATTTATCACAACACAATACGCATTTGTAAATTAAAGCGTGTTAAATAACTTTTGTAATATTTTTCAGGTTATCTGTCTTCTATCTTCTTCTATATATATAAAATCAATGTTACGTGATAGTTTGTCTGCCGAGTATGTCCTCTATGCGTTCATATACCATTCATCCGCAGGGGCGGATCTAGAGGAGGGCGAGGAGGGCGACCGCCAGGGCCCCGCACCATGGATTTTTTAAATTATATTAATTAATTAATTAATTATACTTTTCAAACTAATTTATATTTCTTTTTTTTTTCAGTGCAGCTATGACCGTTTAGCAAGTTTAGATTTCAGTGAAATAATAGAAGACTTCGGCCTGAATAAAAAGTGGCAAAGTAATATTTTAATATTTTATAGTTGACATAATCTTCTTCAAGGTTTCTTTCATATTATTAAAAAAATGTACTGTAGTGTATTCAAAATATTGTAACTATTCTTTATTTTATTACGAGTATTATTACAAAACTACTTTCCATTTGATTTGATTTTTTAAATTTCCTATTGTTGTGGGCCCCGCCTTATCATATTGCCCAGGGCCCCGCAAGGCCAGGATCCGCCACTGTATCATCCGATTGCGATGACAACACTCGGGTGAGTTGTTGTTCTTGCCACACATTGTTTATGTAACACAAAAGGGTGGGGGACTTAACAGGAACCCTTAAATCCCACAGTAACCCAATTGCACAATCTGTATACTTATCACACCGTAATGTCAGGTGTGAGAATGGCTTGCTGATTCATTGCGAGGTGACATGAGAGAACTGTCAGCAGCCCACCGTGTTATTTGGTATTGCTGTATATATTCCAATACAGTTCACGTCACGGTTTTTGGCCGGGATTTCTTAAAACTGAACTCAAGCTTGAAAAACCAATAACATTATTATTATTATCCTCCTTTCTTTCTAACTATTTGTCTTTGGCTTTGCAACGCATGCCGGATATAGCTAGTGTATATACTGTAAATACCTGTTTTCCTGCCTAATGTAATTGGTAGTACAGTACAGCTGGAATGGTTTTGTTCCAAAAACCGTGCTATGGTTGTTTTTTTGTAAAAGCTTAACTCTAAATTTCGGAATAATTTGTAGTATCATGTTGTCGGAAAACTCAAAAAAAAATTGAAAAGCGTTTCTCTCTGAATCTACGTATTTTAAAGAAAAGTTTTTTAAACAAAAATATAGAGGACATTGTCACCTACAATTTGTCTCATTGAGGTCATGTCATACGTTTTGAAATGCAGAAGCACTTTTTGTCTTAGAAAAAATGTTTTTTTTTTCACAAAAGAGTAAATCAGAAATTTGTTCCTCTAAACATTGTCTGCAACATTTATTTAAACGTTTGTTTCCTCCGACTTACCGTTCCAAAGTTATAGCGCAGCAAATGCAACGCTGCGTAGTCAAGGCTACTATTGTTACTGGAGAGAGCGCGGTGGGCATAGTTTAGACCGGGACCGGTGTCGGACAATTTTCACACTTCGGCAGACTATAACTTTGGAACGGTAAGTCGGAGGAAAAAAAATGTTTCAATAAATGTTGTAGACAATTTTGAGAGGAACACATTTTTGATTCGCTCTTTTGTGAAAAAAACATTTTTTCTAGGACAAAAAGTGAAAAAACACTTAATTGGAAATTTTGGCGCCCCCTAGCTTCTACATTTCAAATCGTATGACATGACCTCAATGAGAGAAATTGTAAGTGACAATGTCCTCTACATTGTTTGTTTAAAATACTTTTCTTTTAAATACGTCGTTTCAGAGAAAAACGCTTTTCAATGTTTTTTGAGTTTTCCGACAAAATGATCGTTCAAATTATTCTGAAATTTAGAGTTAATCTTTTCTTATGCTTCTCTAACGATTTACTAAAAGCCAGCCATAGCACGGTATTCGGAACAAAAGGGGTTTCTTCTGTGCATCTGTAGCCTACTGTACTATAGGTATAATTTATGTTGACCGACTGGAAAGCTTTCTTTAATAATATGTGGTTGAAATCAAACAAAAGTGAAAGATCTACTTTGTCAGCCTGTTGCCGTCCATTCGTGTCAGATCATGCTCGTCTTTTACGGATTGTGTCTGTTAACCTCCTCTATAGACTTCCTTGTTGAGATGACCTTTTGTGCGTGAATGCATTTGTGTGTTCCCTATTGAATTATTTTAGGTGGATGCCATTCTTGTTATTGGTTCAGTGGCGTATATACAATTTTCTTTGGGAGGGGGCTGACTACCCTGGAAAATTGTGAGTATTCTCAGGGGATTGTCACCGCAAAATACCCAGAAATATCAACCAACATCTTAGAGCATATAACTATGCGTAATTATTTTAGATAAGATTTAATATTGTAAAATTCTAATTTTATGTAGCCTACAATTAGTGGCAATACGAAAATAGTTGTAAAATACAACACAACACACTAATACATTTTATACTTAATGAATTTTCTATTATGGCCTGTGGAGTATGAATGGTAAATATCTAAATATTTGTCAATTTATTAAGCAGATTTTTTTAAAATACAAATTGATAATTTATTTCTCAAAAGTACCGTACTGTGGAATTCTCAGTTTTGCCTCACAAGGCTGAGTGCACCCCGTTCCAGCCCACAGATCAGAATTAAAATTTCTTGGCAGAGTCGGGAATCGAATTCTGACCTCCGGGGTGGCAGCCAAGAATGCTCGCCACTACACCACGAAGTAGTCTAATTTCAATCTTAATATTGTTTATAACTTAGCTAATAAGTTAAGATTAGGGTACAACCAAATTTACAATTATTTTATATTTTTACCAAAGCAACACTTTCTTAATTTTTATTGGCTTTTTTCGGTGAGGGGGGGGGGGGTGGCTAGAGCCACCACAGCTCCTCCCTTATATACGCCCCTGTAATGATTCTGCGCTCTTTTTATCATTTTAAATGATCTAGTCGACTTTCTAGCATTTTTCAGCATTTGTAGCATATAAAATGATATGAAGTCCAGTCTTTCAGACTAACTGTCTCTTTTATTTTTCAGTTCTTCGAGGAACCCTTTATCGGCATTTAGGGAAAGGGTTTCGGCTGCATACATAACTACTGGCTTCAGAACTGTTTCATAGTCACATATCTTAGTGTTTTGGGTAAGGCACTTCTTGTTATAAATCGTGCGTGATGTTTGGTATGCAATTGAAAGTTAGCGTATTATTATTAGTCGTCTAAAATCGAATCCGCAATCTTGTGATCACGCCGAGGAAACTACTACGCGATTAATAATACCAAGAAGGCGCTAATAAATTATAACAGGAATTTTTAACAGGTTGTTATTAATGTCATTGTTCTGTGAACACGCGTTGGCTGCATCGCCAGTTTCTGGAATCATGCAGGAAACCACCACAGCCAAACCTTCTCTACCTCTGTCGCACGTCATGAGCAGAAAGTAATATCAACAATATTCATCGTTCAATTTCATTAGGCTATTACACTTAAGGAGGAAGCAAGCTCTACTAAGGGAAGCTAAGAATATCTTTGCATCACCCTCTTAACCATTGCACCAAGAATTCTGCCATCCATCACAGCAACGACTGAAATCTAGAAGACCAGTGTCACTGCGGGGCAACTCATTGCTGCTGGATTTGACCTAAATGAAAGCTGGAAGCATGAGTGGTGAACTAAAACATTGGGAACAAGTGCCCACCATCTTGATCACACGAAGAAACCAAACGGCTTTGACTTACCGAGGAACTTCTGGTGCCGCATCAACAGGCTGAGGACCGGACATGGTTGCAGCAATTATTTCAGGTACAAGTGGGGCTGCATCAGCTCACCAATGTGTGAGTGTAACCTGGAAGAACAGACGATCGAACATCTGGTCCAACGCTGTCCTCGTTATTCGTACCCTGGCATTCCTGACGATTTGTTCACTCTCACACCCGACTTAACCGAATGGTTGAGATGGATGGACTTTAAAGTTTGAATATACACACATCAAAAAAAGTTTTGCATCACCTCGGTTCCAAGAGTTCCGGAACCTTTAAATACAAAGGGAATAGAGATCAACACAAACAACATTTCAGCTCGTTTTATTGCTCATGAGACCCACACATTGCATGTTGTACCATCATACAGCTAGACTTTCAGCATTTGTGGTCCAGATTGCAGTACACACCACTACCTCTAATACCCAGTAGCACGTCCTCTTGCATTGATGCATGCCTGTATTCGTCGTGGCATACTATCCACAAGTTCATCAAGACACTGTTGGTCCAAATTGTCCCACTCCTCAACGACAATTCGGCGTAAATCTCTCAGAGTGGTTGGTGGGTCAAGACGTCCATAAACAGCCCTTTTCAACATATCCCAGGCATGTTCGATAGGGTTCATGTCTGGCGAACATGCTGGCCACTGTAGTCGAGCGATGTCGTTATCTTGAAGGAATGCATTCACAAGATGTGCACGATGAGGTCGAGAATTGTCGTCCATGAAGACAAATGCCTCTCCAATATTCTGCCGATATGGTTGCACTATGGGTCGGAGGATGTCATTCAGGTATCGTAAAGCCGTTTCGGAGCCTTCCATGACCACCAGTGGCGTACGTCGGCCCCACATAATGCCACCCCAAAACATCAGGGAACCACCACCTTGCTGCACTCGCTGGACAGTGTGTCTAAGACGTTCAGCCTGACCAGGGTGCCTCCAAACACGTCTCCGACGATTGTCTGGTTGAAGGCATATGCGACACTCATCGGTGAAGAGAACGTGATGCCAATTCCGTGGGGTCCATTCAGCATGTTGTTGGGCCCATCTGTACCACGCTGCATGGTGTCGGGGTTGCAAAGCTGGACCTCGCCATGGACGTCGGGAGTGAAGTTGCGCATCATGCAGCCTATTGCGCACAGTTTGAGTTGAAACACGACGTCCTGTGGCTGAACGAAACGCATTATTCAACATGGTGGCATTGCTGTCAGGGTTCCTCCGAGCGGCAATCCGTAAGTAGCGGTCATCCACTACAGTAGTAGCCCTTGGGTGGCCTGAGCGAGGCCTGTCATCGACAGTTCCTGTATCTCTGTACCTCCTCCATGTCCGAACAACATCGCTTTGGTTCACTCTGAGACGCCTGGAAACTTCCCTTGTTGAGAGCCCTTCTTGACACAAAGTAACAATGCGGACGCGATCGAACTGCGGTATTGACCTTCTAGGCATGGTAGAACTACAGACAACATGAGCAGCGTACCTTCGTCCTGGTGGAATGACTGGAACTGATCGGTTGTCGTACCCCCTCCGTCTAATAGGCCCTGCTCATGCATGGTTGTTTACATCTTTGAGCAGTTTTAGTGACATCTATGAACAGTCAAAGGGACTGTATCTTGGATACAATATACACAGTCAACGTCTATATGCCGGAGATCTGGGAACCGAGGTGATGCAAAACTTTTTTTGATGTGTGTAGCTTGTTATGTTTAATTGTATATTGTATAAATTACCATACGATTAAATAAATAATTAGGCTATTTTCATTTTATAAAAATGAAAATAGGCTTATAATAAGAATAATTTATTGCAGCCAAATGACCATAATAAAGTTACAGTATATGTGAACATATTCCAACTTAAGGGAGGAAGTACACCTTTCGGATGCCAATTTCTACTAAGTTAAAAAAAAGTTATAACTCATAAACTACAATGTTGCAAAGAAATAAAACTATGCAGCTTTATTAAACACAGTTCTCTAATTATTATGCACAAAACACATTTTATAATATTCTTGCAGTCATGCATTATTATACCGCCAAACTTTCAGCTGTTTTTTTTGTACAGTTGGGCAGCGTTGATATGATAAGTACCCCACAATTTAAAATGTCCATTTGAGATGTTGGTAACATTCACAGCTACAACATACACCATAATAATTGATACACATTCAGGATTTATTTATTCATTACCTAAACATTGCTTTTTTTTCCGCAAATAACGACAAAAGAAAGATGCTAAATCCGCGAGTCAGAGATTCTTCTCGATTTTTCACGAGTGTCCCGCGAATTGAAACGTGTAATTTTATGATTAAAAAAAAATGTAAAACAAGTTCTAAACCAATGTTTATTTGTTTTTTCGTGATTTCGCGAGTCGCGATTTTTGACTGTCTCCTAACAATTTTATTATAGTCCAAGATATGCGTAAATCGCAGGAAATTTTACAAAAAAGAAAAGGAATTGATAATAATTAATAAGCTAAAAAAACATTTCTTACGTTAAATAATGAGACTTGCTGATGGTTCTATAACTCATGCTTTGTGGGAAATCGGTCTGGTTGTGCATTATGTCTGCATCACCACTGCTTGGTGATGTATTGTTGTCCCATTTCGGGCCGGCAACACACGTCTTCTTGGCAATGCATAACTCCGTCCTCCAAGGTTTGCCAATCTAGCCTTCCCCCGCTAAATATAGCTTTTTTCAAACTGAGCCTAGCCACAGATAATTTAAAATCCCGGGTCAATTAGCTTTCTTTCATTTTTCTTTCATTATTTGTTTGTTAGTTTGTTTGTTTCTCTCTTTCTTTCTTTCTTTCTTTCTTAGCGGGAGAGAAATTGTATTTAAAATAATAATAAGGACCTAGAATATTCTATGGGTACATTAACACTAATTTGGAGATCGTTGTTAACTTCTTGAGCGTGAGATTGCCGAGTACTGCAATTCCCCGAATTACTGTTACCCCCGTAACTATAACCCCTCCCATTGGTCGATCTTGGCTACGCTACTGGCCTCTAGTTATTGTTTATTAACACCTAAAAACAAAACCACTATCTAAAATAATCAAGAAAATAATCACGGACGATGAAAATCAAAAGGAGATTCGCGCGGACCGGAAGTTCGCTATGCATAAGCTTCGGTGCCATATTGAACACTGTGCAGCAACCTTGAACACAGCGGAATTCTGGGACAAGAAGGACCAGTTTTAGACTCATAAATACCAAGTTTGTCAAGGCCTTGTGTAATTTAGCAATGGTACAATCATCAACGCTGCAGGAATTCACTGCCTTCTGTATACCTCAAAAAGGTAACGCCATGTTTGTGCGGCTAACAAAAAAAAAGTACGTGCAGTCGTCCAAACTGAAACTTTCTTGTGTGATAAACTGGGTTGTCCTCCACTGACGGAAATACGTCCATTATATACATTGGTTGTTTAAAGCAATAATATTTAACATGCTAGGAAATGTAAGATATTTTGCGTATTGATTTATAGATAACTCTACGCCTATCAATACAAATTATGAAACATCTATTCAATTGATGTTCTCGCAGTCAAGTGGTGCAGTTGCACCTAATATAATGGGAGGTGGCGCGCAGTTCGTCACTCCTGTGGGGGTCCAGGCGGGGACACCAAGAGCCCGCCGATGAGCCAGCTTGGTGTCCTAGGCGAAACTCCACACAAGACACGGCACAAACCTAGAAGAATTGCTGAGATCTATTCAATTGTTGTACGTGTTTCGACCTTTCAATGGAGTAGTCTTCTTCATCTTATATCTAATTTATAACCTATTCTAATTAAAAATAAGAGTAAAAATAACCCAACTGTAAATAAACAAACAAACAAATTACTAAATAAATAAACAAAGAAATAAGTAATAAAATAATTAAACAAATAAATCAATAATAAAAAATAAACTAATAAATAAACAAATAAGTAAATAATAAGTAAATGAATAGACAAACAAATAAATAAATAAACAAATAAATAACTAAATGAATAAACAAAAAAAGAAATAAATAATAAAATAAATAAACAAATAAATAAATAAATTCCTAAATAAATAAATATATAAATAAATAATAAAATAAACAAATGAACAAATAAATAATAAAACAAATAAACAAATAAACAAAGAAAAAAACAAATAAATAAATAATAAGTAGGTCTCCTGTATGGTTACTAAGGCAACAATAATTCATCATCTAGGCCTAAACTCATATCCATATTTCGATGTTCCTCAGTGTGAGATTGCTCAGCCATGTAGTGAGTGCGCTTTGAGTCCCTGTAATTCAGGCAAGCAATTATTTAGAGCGCGCCGCGCCTCACGGTTATAATTTATAGCTGAAGTACCCGTGCTTCGCTACGCGTCATAAATAAATTAAATGTGAAAGTGACAGTTAAAACAGGGGATAGGCGAGGTGCTGCGCAGAGGGAGATTGAGGATGGAACATTTTGTCCAACTACACCGCTCGGCGTTGACCGTGTTTTATAGCTCAAATTTAGGTTTTACTCGCTAACCGTTGGAGATACCTTTCGGTTAGAAAATGTAATTTTAAACCTCGTACATGCCATCAAAAGTTTGCTATTTCTTAGCGTTCTCTTTTTATTTGAAATGGAAATATGAAAGTTTGAAACCAACGGGTGTAGTGACGTCACTAAAATGGTCGCCATCTTTAAATAGTGCAAAGTATTGAAAACAAAAGTAACCTATATGTTAACCAGGTAAATCAGCTACTTCCATGTAAAATTCATGTGAATCGGACCAGTGGTACTTGCGTGATTGAGTAATACACAGACACACACCATCACATTTTTAGCCTCGCTTCGCTCGCGTCATAGTCGTGTCATATTGTTATTCAATGAAATGCAGGTTTAACCCCGTTAACACCCCTTTAGAACCTGAATACCCAAAAATCCCTCCTTAGTAGACGTTTTGGACACACAACAAACATATCCCCAAAATATCATTCTTCTAACTTTAATAGTTTTGGTTGGTCGATGAGAGTGAACATCCAAAAATCCTTCCTTAGTGGACGTTTTTCTTCCAGAATTTCACCCTCCCCATAGGCCCCTTAAATTGCATTTATGAAAAAACGGTCGAACACCTAGTTATTTTATTTATTTATTTATTTATTTATTTTTAAGCTGATTGATTTCCTCCGAGTTTCAAACTCCTCGCCTATGTCGTTTAAGAGATACACGCTCCATTAGGAATCTTTCAACCCCCACTTTTCATCCCTTTCACCTCATAATATACACTACATCGAAAAACCATTAGACATGTGTCAGCTTATTTATTAATGATTAGTATATGTGCCAAGTATCACATCCCCAAATGAAACCACTCGTGAAATATTGTTATTCAATGAAATGCACGTTTACCCCCTTAACACCTCTTTAGAACCTGAATATCCAAAACTCTTTCCTTAGTGGACGTTTCCGACATACAACGAACATATCCCCAAAATTTCATGTTTCTAACTTCAATAATTTTGGCTGGGCGATGATGAGTGAGTGAGTCAGTCAGGTCATTTTCTTTCATTTATTTATGATAATTTCACCCCTTCCCATGAACCCCTTAAATTGGATTTATGAAACAAACGGTCGAACACCTATTTACTTATTTAAAGCTGTTTCCCCCCCACCCCCGAGTTTGATGAGTGAGTAAGTGAGTCAATCAGTTAGGTCACTTTCTTTCCTGTTTTTTCTCCTTCAGAATTTCACCCCTCTCCAAGGGCCTCTTAAATTGGATTTATGAAAGAAAAAAAAACAGTCGAACACCTATTTACTTGTATTTTAAGCTGTTTTTTCCCGCCGAATTTCAAACTTCTCGCCCATGTCGTTTCAGAGATACACGCTCCGTTAAGAATCCCTCAACCCCCAATTTTCACCCCTTTCACCTCATAATATACACCACATCGATAAACACTTAGACATATGTCTGATTATTTTTAATGATTAGTTTATATACCGAATATCACATCCCCAAAGAAACAACTCATGAGATATCGTTATTCAAAGAAAAGCACGTTTACCCCCTTAACACCTCTTTAAAACCCGAATAACAAAAATCATTCCTTAGTTGACGTTTCCGACACACAGCGAACATATTCCCAAAATTTCATGTTTCCAACTTTAATAGGTTTCGCTGGGCGTGATGAGTGAGTGAGTCAGACAGGACATCTTCTTTCAATTATTTTTACCAGAATTTCACCCCTCCCCATGGGCCCCTTAAATTGGGTTGATGAAAAAATGCTTGAACACCTATTAACTTATTTTTTAAGCTGTCTTTTTCCCCTGAGTTTGATGAGTGAGTGAGTTAGTCAGCCAGTTAGGACACTTTCTCTCCATTTTCCCCCCAGAATTTCACGCCACCCCATTGGCCCCTTAAATTAATTTATGAAAAAAAAACGGTCGAACACCGATTTACTTACTTTTTAAGCTGATTTTTCTATCGCTGAGTTTCAAATTTCTCGCCTATGTCGTTTAAGAGAAAGGCCTACACGCTCCGTTAGGAATCCTTCAACCCCCACTTTTCACCCCTTTCACCTCATAATAATACACCACATCGAAAAACCCTTAGACATATGTCTGCTTATTTTTAATGATTAGTTTATATGCCGAGTATCACATCCACAAATGAAACCACTCGTGAGATATTGTTATTCAATGAATAGCAGGTTTAACCCCCTTAAGACCCCTTTAGAACCTGAATATCCAAAAATCTTCCCTTAGTGTACGGTTTTGACATACAACGAACATATCCCCGAAATGCCATGTTTCCAACTTCAATATTTTTGGCTGGGCGATGATGAGTGAGTGAATGAGTCAAGACATTTTCTTTCAATTTTTTTTTCTTCAGAATTTCACCCCTCCCGATGAACCCTTTCAATTTGATTGATAAAAAAAACTGTCGAAAAGCTATTTACTTACTTTAAAGCAGTTTTTCCCCCTGAGTTTGATGAGTGAGTGAGTCAGTCAATCAGTTAGGACACTTTCCTTCCTGTTCCCCCCCCCCTCAGAATTTCACCCCTCCTCATGGGCCCCTTAAATTGGATTTATGAAAAAAACGGTGAAACACTTATCTACTTATTTTTATGCTGATTTTTTCCGCTGAGTTTCAAACTCCTCGCCTATGTCGTTTAAGAGATACACGCTCCGTTAAGAATCTTTCAATCCCCACTTTTCACCCCTTTCACCTCATAATATACACCACATCGAAAAACCCTCAGACACGTGTCTTCTTACTTTTTAATGATGAGTTTATATGCCGTGTATCACATCCCCCAATGAAACCAATCGGGAGATATTGTTATTCAATGAAATGCAGGTTTAACCCCCTTAAGACCCCTTTTGAACCTGAATATCCGAAAATCCTCTCTTAGTAGACGGTTTTGACATACGATGAACATATCCCCAAACTGTCATGTTTCTAACTTCAATAATTTTGGCTGGGCGATGATGAGTGAGTGAGTGAGTGAGTGAGTCAGGACATTTTCTTTCAATTTTCTTTTTTCAGAATTTCACCCCTCCCCATGAACCCCTTAAATTTGATTCATGATAAAAACTGTCGTACAGCTATTTACTTACTTTAAAACAGTTTTTTCTCCCTGAGTTTGATGAGTGAGTCAGTCTGTCAATCAGTTAGGACACTTTGTTTCTTGTCCCCCCCAGAATTTCACTCCTCCCCATGGGCCCCTTAAATTGGATTTATGAAAAATCGGTCAGACACATATTTACTTCCTTTTTTATGTTGATTTTTTTCGCTGAGTTTCAAACTCCTCGCCTATGTCGTTTAAGAGATACCCGCTCCGTTAGGAATCGTTCAACCCCCACTTTACACCCCTTTCACCTCATATTATACACCACATCGAAAAACCCTCAGACACGTGTCTTCTTATTTTTAATGATGAGTGTATATGCCGAGTATCACATCCCCCAATGAAACCAATCGGGAGATATTGCTATTCAATGAAATGAAGGTCTACCCCCTTAACACCTCTTTAGAACCTGAATATCCAAAAATCCTCTCTTAGTGGGCATTCGCGGCCCTTGAGGAAGCTGCATACCAAATTTCATTCCAATCCGTTCGGTGGTTTCTGAGATTTCGTGATGAATGGATGAGTGAGTGAGTGAGTGGTAATTGACAAATATATAGTAGTGAACCCGCTGAGCTATGGTTCATGTGATATTTTTTTTTATGACAGAGCATTTATGATGGAATGTTGTACTTTTGAACACACCCTGGAAGCCACGTGAAGCTGAGAGATCACGCGATACTTTGAAGTAGCGGTGAATCGCACTTTTGACTTTGGTGTAAACTGCTAATTATTATCTGAGGTCTTATTAATTATTTTTATCTTTCCTATGAGGCTCAGAATATTCCATTTCGTCATGCTGCATTATTAAAACATTTTGGAGAATGTTTATTTTTACTTTAGGTAAGGTAATACCCTTGCAGATGCGCAAAAAGGAACGTAAGTAGTCGCTCAACGTTTTCGTTTTGACGACCTACTTTCTAGAGACACCCAGTACCGGAGCACTGCGTCTTGAGAATCCGCCTTGTGTAGGCGTGGAATTACATTTGTCCTACGAGACGTAGAAGAATATCCGCTGTTTAGCGTTAAAAGTGATTATAAGGTGCCATCGAGCATGCAAATACTAATATCCACTGTCGATGAAGTCCAGTGAATTAAATAAGAAGCTTGGGAAATAATTATTGGCAAGTATAGTGTATTGCACAACATTGCTGCAACATCACATATTACCCACGCGTATGTGGAGGGCAGATGCCTAGTGGAAATATACAGGTAATAGTGTTACAATTATCCTGGATAAGTGTGATTATAATTGTATGAGATATTTAAATTGCCAAAGTGGAAATTTCATCTTTGAAACGTCGTATAATTCACGGATGCTGCGTGATACAAAAGTAGCGTCACTAGCACGTGCAGCATTATAAAATAGTGTTAGCTCACATGCTAATCCACATCTGCAAGATTAAGGCTGTGTCGTATTTTATAATTGAAGCCAATAATAGTCACGACGGACATTATAATTTTGGAAGTGAGAGGATGAATAATCACGCAACTTATTTCGTTACCCACGTGATTGGACTTTTCTTCACCATGGTTGAAGCAGTCACCATGGGCTAATACCATCCCGGTATGGGGGGGTGACGTTTCTACAGGAACTAGCATGATGTTGGAACTTCCAGAACGATGAACGAGAGGGAAGGAGCCAAAATGCCATTTCCAGGCATATCCACGAAGATGTCGACAGGGACAAATCGAACCCTGGTCTTTGGGGGAGTCCAGATGGGAATCCTGATGAGGAGGATACCGATCCAGAGAGCCAGAGAGGTTTATGTACAACCCTTGTTGTGGAATAGAGAGCTGAGTGAGAGCTCCTCCATTTCGTGAGTTTTTGTCACACCCCTTCTTTGTTCTAGTTTCTGGTGGTATAGTAGTTTTAATGTAGTTTGTGAATCAACCACACTCAGTGTCAGCCATTTTTCTAGGTAGGGATGTAACTAGATTAGTTAGATGTCATTTATTTCAGTTTAGAGTGAGACACCCTTGGGGTCAGACATTTTGGTCAGCCCTGGTGCAGCTTGGTGAACGTCGTGGAACGTCAATGCCTACCTTTTTGCTGAACCTGATCGTAGTCATTTTGAGGCTATTTTGTTCAACCCTACTTGGGGTAATTTTCAAGTCTTTGCTGACTGTAGTTATGGCAATCAGATGCCTTGGTTATTAATTGACTGCATTCTTCGCAGCCATCCTTTGTTACACCCCTGACTGTCGTTAGAACGGTCGTATCATTTAGGTAGTCGACAGTAACTACCAGTTTGTAAATGCATTATATTTCATTTTGAATAAGCTCAGAGGCTATTCTTGGTCATGTTTGAACCTAACAACTAGAAGGAATGTTTCGTTGCCTAGCATCGAACGCGGTTCCCAACGTATCATTAAGCAGATCTAGTGTGTGAATCTGTGCCACATTTATCATATTTTTGCTTGTGTCGTGTGAGACACGTTTTTATTTGATGTTCTAGCAACTACTGAGTTGCATTTTTAAAGCAAAGAGCTTCAGTTATTGTAAGTTTACTTTCATTTAGACGTCTTTGGTAGAAAGACGGAAGTGTATTACTATACTCAGATTTATAGCGTGCGTTTGATACACGGACTCTGTAGAGATCCGTAACCTATGGTAATGTTTTTTATGCACCGGCCAGGTGCAGGTTTTGTATTGATTAAATCGCCGGCCTTGAATAAACTGGTTATGTAACCCAGTGACCTAGAGCACGCCTGCTTCATTGTGAGACAAAACTACTATAGACGAGGACAGAGTACAATTTGTATTCGCTTTTCCTTTCATTGCTATTTTGCTTATGGAAATCAGTTTCCACTCTTGTATTTGATCACTTGTTTTATGGAACGGTTTTTGTTAGTTTAACGCTCTGTTGCGTGTATTGTCGTATGACAGGTACAGTTATGTAAGGTTTTCTATAGGATGGTGAAGTCTACCCTGTTATAGCAGGATGTTATTGTATGCTTTGTCCGGGGATGATCCCGTTGACCAGATGTTATGGGAAGGTAACTGTTGTACAGGCCTATCCCAGAGTTATTGAACGCGAGCTTAGCGCCGCTGGTAACCCGTGTTATTGTGTGTCCGAGTTGTTATACTCGTTGATTATATTCCGACTGTTAAGTCGAGGCTTTTTGGTGGAGAATGATCTCAGTTGGAGACACTCCGTGCCCAGGCTATTGTCAATGTTATTCGCCATAAACCTACGATAAACCTATAAACCGACATTTTAATAATAAGACGCATAATTGTTGTAAAACAAGCCTAACTAACGATTCTTTCTATCTAACTTTGTTCTTTGCATTCTGGAACTGTTGACATAGCCGTGCATTTGAAGATAATTTCCTTGTGAGGAAATGACTAGGACAGTTGACATTTTTGTAGCGACCTGAAGCATGTGCGAACCTAGAGTTCGTAGCTTGTGGAGCTCAGGCCATGCGATGTCAGACGTGGTCTCAACCGCGCATTCGTCACCGTAACTATACACATTAGATGACTATGGTTTACAAAGAGTAAACCAAGGTGTAGGCAGGAATTTTTAATAAAACTACTGTGTCTATTTCGTTATTAATTTATGATGTCAAGTGTATTAAACCCTACATGTTACTTTATTGTGTGCTGTTAGCACATAGTTATTAAGCATAATTAAATTGTTTGTTTTTCATGGCTGTACACTTAGCTTTTGGATGTAATTGTTTTCTTTTACGGACGTCATCGCCGTAAATTTTGTTAATTGATAGGACTTAGCTAGTTGAATTAATGTTAAATTTAAATGTCGAAATGGTACCATCCTAGCCTAGATTTGTTTTGCTACCCTGTTAAATGTAAATTCAGATATTAGCTTGATCTTGTAACTTGAACTAGGGACTTGCGTCGTACCATATTCCTAGCGTTGCTGTTGTTGCTTTATCATTGTGAGTTAGATCTTTCGCGAGGGTTTTCAGTAACTTCTCAGGTAGGGGGACCTGTTCTTTATCTTTGTTTATTTATTAATTTGCGGACTAGCCGATTATAACCCTCCGAACTAGGCTAGGGGCTTGTGAATTTTAATAAATTTTCACGGTGTTTTACATGAGTCTGGATGTTTATTTCCTCAGTCTAGTTTTAAGGTGAACCTTTCCTTAGGCGGTCTATGACCATCGTCACCATGTACCACGATCCCTGTGGACTACGGACTCTCGTGCCGCTTTAGCCTTTATGGAAGGTCACCTGATCCTCACGGTACTTTTTTATTTGATTTATGTGTCGTTAGTTGAGTCATCGTGGTTGTTGACACCAACTAAACGGTCTCAGTAGATAGTGTCAAGTCTTTGTTATGCTAAACTCGGTTGACAGTGCTGTGTGAGCAGTTGAGTAACTAACGGGATTTCAAGTAAAGATCCTCATTTTCTATACCGGTAGTGCAGAGCGCAACTCGTATCCAGTCGCCCGTGTCTCTACTTGAGCTATGTTACCATGGAAACTATCTGCCTTGCCATTCCTTCATGAGTATATTAGTATATTAGTATATTAGATTTTTGCAAAAAATGAAAGTAGACTTACGAGATCACTACAGGGCGAAAAAAAAGTGTGTCTGTGTGTGTGTGTGTGTGTGTGTGTGAGTGTGTGTACTCTGAATGTCTGTCCCCCCCTAACAATTCGAACACGGTGAGCGCAAATTGAACGAAATTTGGTACAAAGGTAGCACTAGCAAAGGACACCTCAGTGTCATGTTTTATATCGCCGCCATCTTGACGGAAACGTAATGGCGGCCACACAAATGTTCAAAGCTTAAATCAAATTACGACTAACCTAATCATCCGATCTCTACCAAATTTTGCAACAACATACCTATATGGGGGCAGCATCCTTTGACCAAACTAATAGGTCATCAGCCTAATAGTTTGCGGATGGCGGCCATCTTTGTGTGAAAATCGATTGCCCCTATTAATTCGAACACGGTGAAACCGAATGGAACGAAATTTGGTACCGAGGTAGTGCTAGCAATGGGCACCCCAGTGTCATGTTTTATATCGCCGCCATCTTGACGGAAACGTAATGGCGGCCACACAAATGTTCAAAGCTTAAATCAAATTACGACTAACTTAATCATCCGATCTCTACCAAATTTTGCAACAACATACCTTTATGGAGGGAGCATCCTTTGACAAATCTAATAGGTCATTAGCCTAATAGTTTGCAGATGGCGGCCATCTTTGTGTCAAAATAGATTACCCCTATTAATTCGAACACGGTGAAACCGAATGGAATGAAATTTGGTACAGAGGTAGCACTAGCAAAGGGCACCTCAGTGTCATGTTTTATATCGCCGCCATCTTGACGGAAACGTAATGGCGGCCACACAAATATTCAAAGCTTAAATCAAATTACGATTAACCTAATCATCCGATCTCTACCAAATTTTGCATCAAGATACCATTATGGAGGGGGCATCCTTTGACCAAACTAATAGGTCATTATCCTAATATTTTGCGGATGGCGGCCATCTTTGTGTGAAAATCGAATCCCCCTATTAATTCGAACACGGTGAAACCGAATGGAACGAAATTTGGTACAGAGGTAGCACTAGAAAAGGCCACCTCTGTGTCATATTTTATATCACCGCCATCTTGACGGAAACGTAATCGCGGCCACCCAAATGTTAAAGGCTAAAATGTAATTACGACCAACCTAATAATCTAGTCTCTACCAAATGTTGCAACAACAAATCTTTATGTGGGAAGCATATTCTGACCAAACTGCTAGATCATCAGCCTAATAGTTTGCAGATGGTGGCCAAGTGTGTGTGCAAATCGATTCCCCCTATCAATTCAAACACGGTGAAACCGAATTGAACGAAATTTGGTACTAGCAAAAGGCACCTCAGTGTCATGTTTTATATCGCCGCCATCTTGACGGAAACGGAATGACGGCCACCCAAATGTTAAAAGCTTAAATAAAATTTCGACCATCCTAATAACTTGATCTCTACCGGATTTTGCAACAACATGCCTTTTTGTGGAAAGCATCTTATGACTGACTACAAGGTCATCAGCCCAATAGTTTGCAAATAGCGGCCATGTATGTGTGCAAATCCATTCCCCAGATCAATTCAAACACGGTGAAACCGAATTGAATGTTTTTTTTTTACAGAGGTAGCACTAGCAAAGGGCACCTCATATTCATGTTTAATATCCCTATAGCACGTTGTATTTCAACAAGCTACTACAACCAACATTCAATTATACTCCTTGAAAAGGACAAAGAGTTATAACAATAACCATGCATTTAGGAGAAAGTAGGCTATATGTTCTTTACTGAACATCTTGTTTTATGATTTGATTAGCCTGTGCTTGAGTGCAAAAGGGCCGAAATCAGAAGAATGAGAAAGACTATCGAAAATTCATGTAGCCAGCGGTTCCTTCTGGGTCCTAAACTATGTGAGTGCAAAATTTAGTTGAGATTGGTAGAACGGTGTAGATTTGTATATGGAACAGACCCACATACCCACATACCCACCCACATACATACATACATACATACATACATACTTTCACTTTTATATATAAGATTAGAGTGCTGCGCGGATAAACAAAACGTTATCCATATCCGTCCAGCATCCGCACGTTTGTTATCCGAATCTACTGGCATTACAATAATATTTTAGTTAGATAAAGCAGAAAGTTTTCAAGCAACACATTTAGACAGTTGGGGTGAATGTCGTTTTCTTAGGCTATGTAGCCTATGTAGCCGAGATAGTATGAAAAATGACATGAATTTTTGGGATAAGTTATCACTAACATACAGTAAATACTAAATGACGTCTGTAGAGGAGCGCCTTCTTGGAATCAGTTCTTCTAAACCTGCTATCTGCCTGTTCCGGGAAAAGAAAGAAAAGTATATCCACTACACTATTCGGAAATCCTGTGTTTGAAACTCGACGCAGATAACACGTACCTTGTTAACGACGCCTCAATTTAAACACCAATGCTGAAATTATAACCAAATATGACCTTATATCACTAAAATATGACCAAATATGACCAAAACAATAAAAATGGCCAAAATATGCATTTATAGGCAACCTCAAATTGCTTAAAACGTGGTCAGGGACCCGTCATTCGAACTTATTTTTCAGATTTGGGGTAAAATGGGCTCGTGAAAAAAATATGACTTTTCCTTAACATCCGAACCTTAGTCATGTGCTATGTTTAAAATGAATGGTATACAGCCAGAATTGCAACCCTTTTCAGTTCGGAGTGTTAATTACATAATTACATAATTTGAATAAGATTGGCTTAAATAATCTTACTGTACATTTGGCATGGAAAGAATATAACGGGAAAAATATGATTTAATCTTAACCCCTTCAAACTTAAGACAAACATTTCAGCTGAAATTTTCGATTTCAATGTTTCTTATTAAATAATTAATAATGCATAATTTAATAATAGCCCAAATTTCACATATATTTGTAGTCAAAGGATACATCCTTAGTGAAATATTAAAATTGTAGGACACAATAAATTACCTAGTCGGTTCGAACCCCACAGCTGAATATCATTGAAATGGCGGTTGTGTCCTGATTGCGGTCATTCCAGATTGCGTTCCCCTCATTAGTAATCCAGATTGCGGTCACTTTCATTTTAGGGAGGAACTATAAACATTCCAACGTCCAGATTGCGATCACTTTTCTTGGGAGACCGATCCTTGGTTATTGGTTCTTCCCGACTGCTTCATACCTTCCGTAAGTTTTGTGGATAACAAGGGGAAACAGAAATTTCACTACTTAACCAAAGAATACAGTTCAGTGTTCAGCTGAGCACACCCCATAAAACTTCGCCTAAAAAAATCAAGTCCCCTCCCTATCTGACGGCACCTCATAAAGCAATGATTATAACATTTTCAGTCTTAAGAATAGAAACGGTTCAGAATCGGAATCAACGACCTTCACTTTCAACAAAATTGTTGTAACGGGACATTTTATACTTACAGGGTATAGTTTTTAATTTCTGCCCCTCCTCTCCCATTTTAGGCGCGAAATAGAAAAATTGAACACTATGGTTGCAGCTAATGTAGTGTATCAGGACCAAAGAGAACTGACACATGCCATGTACCTCAACATTGGCAAGAGGGGTGAAAGTGAAAGGTGAGGAAATCCCCAGGGGAGATACCACCGGACCGGTCTCCCAAGAAATAGATCGCAATCTGGACGCTGGAATGTTTATAGCTCTTCCCTAAAATGAAAGTGACCACAATCTGGACTACTCTTGAAGTGAACGCAATCTGGAATGGCCGCAATTAGGAAGACACCGAAATGGTTTATCGTTTTCAATTCCAGGTAAAAACAGGAACGGTGCTTTATGATACGCTTTGGCTGTTTCTTTCCAACTTCTTTTCCAGTTTCATTTAAGACAATTTATTTTCCCACTAATTAATTCTTGTGTTGAGTTAGGGGTCGAGAAGGGCATGGAGCCGTAAAAGCTATTTGCCACTTAGAAAACTCATTTCTACTCATCTCCATCCTTGTAGAAATGGGATAGAAATACAGGTTAAAATGCATAATATCAACTGCTGCTGATAAAATTGTTAAAATTAAAGGTGCACATCTGTGCACCCTACATCTGAAGAGGATAAACAACCGGGTCCTAGTAATGATATCACTGTTCAACAAATGACTTCAGTTTGGGTTTTTCACAATCATTTGCGCATAATACAGGGTGTCATTTATGTACTTGAGTACCCTTAAGGGGCGTGTAGGGGATGGGTGTAGGATCAATTTGAGATAGGGAACCTAGGGTCGGAATGGCCTCCTAACCCCAGAAAACAGGTTTGTTTCAGGTCCTCCGCCCCTGTAAAGTACAGTAGGGAAGCGCGCCATGTGTTTCTCTAAGGTCAGGCACTCTTTCGCTGTCAACGGTCTAGGTGCGACCGCCGATCAACTCTGCGTTAGCCGAGAGGATGGTGGCGAGGCGTGGTGCCACGGTGGTCCCAGGTTCGTTTCTCCTGGGGTGCCATGCCTTCATTTTTTCTTTTTCTTTATTTTTTAGAGGGGAAGGAAGGGGCGTAGTCACAGTGCGTGTTTATTCTGGGCTGATTTTTTTAAACTATCATTTATTCTGTAAATTAATTGCCTTTTGATTATTAGTATCAATGAGCTACGAGTGTTTCTGTAGTAGTTAACCACGACGGACTATCAATTGGCAAGAGGAATGCAGCTCTCGGCTAACGCAGCGTTGAGCGGTGGTCGCGCCAAGACTGTTGACAGCGAAAGTGTGCCTCACCTCAGAGTAACACATGGCACGCTTCTCTACTTTACAGGGGTGGGGGCTGAAACAAACCTGTTTTCTGGGGATAGGAGGCCATTCCGACCCCAGGTTCCCTATCTCAAATTGATCCTATACCCATCCCCTACACGTCCCTTAAGGGGACTCAAGTACATAAATGACACCCTAGTAAATATTATGATCTAACCAAATCCTTAGCACTAGTTTTAGAAATAAGTGCTTCTATATTACAAAACCTAATACATACGTCAGTATTCAACAAAACTTACAACAAATACTAGAATGAATAACTGCCACATTCTGAATTGATAACGGCTTCTGTGGCGTAGTTGGTTGCATGCTGAACTGCTGTGCCCAAGATAGCGGGTTCAAACCCAGCCGAAGTCGTCGGATTTTTTAAGAGCGTTAAAAATTCCCCAGTGTGCCTTCCTATGGAGGTGAAGTAAAGCCGGTGGTCCTATGTCATAGATTTATGACATATAAAAGATCCTTCTGCAGACTAAACTTGTGTGCAGCTAAATTGTTAGGTTATATTTCGTCGAAACACTCTATCAAAGTTCCAACGTTCACCACTAGGTATCATTGATATCTGGTAGCGAAAGTTGGAACTACTTGAAATTGAACGGAACTTGTAGCTCACCCTAAAGGTATCCGCTGGAGGCAGGTCAGACTCAGGCGAGCCGAACATGTCCTCGGACACTCCCGGCACTAAACATAGGCCTACGCTAAATAAATAAATAAATAAATAAATGCATATTTTCAGATATACACAGAACAATATTATGAAAATGATAAGACTATGTCTAAGTAATATGTTTCAAGATGACCGTCTTCGCTTCACTTGTTGTTTGTAGACTGTCTCTGGAGCATCTCTCGCGATAGTCCAGCAGTAATCTGGTAAAACTGCAGGGCTCCACTTCCCTGCATACTTCTTCTCCATAACTGCAATGTCTTGGTGAAATCTTTGTTTGTTCATCACTTACAGATGCACACTTTTCAGGGAAGAAGTCAAGATGGGCATGAAGGAAGGTGAGTTTAAGGCTAAATGTCCCGACACTTTGGTAAGAATATATTTCAACAGATGGCAGCACAAGCGAAGCTGAATTTATTTATTTATTTATTTTTGTATCGAACGGGAGCTCCGATCTGCGATCTGAAAACTGCTATGTACTCTGTCTAATAGCAGAATTGATATAAATTCATTGCTTACTTTTTCATTTCAAAAACAGAAAAGTTCCTGTTTGTTTTTCAAATATCTGATTAAAATTCGAAAGAAAACGGGTAATACAAAAATTGAGTTTTACTCACTGATTCCAAAGCCGCTTCGAAAACCTAAATCGGTTGAATAGAACCGTCGGGATCACTTTGGGAAGTTTGTGAATAAAAGTGTTACTGTATTTGCAACAAGGCGCGGCAGTAGAACAAGGTCATGGAGAGCGGGTTAGTGGAGGGTTGGGGGAGGGAGAGGGGAGCGACAACCTTGCTAGACGGTATGGAATTCCCGAGCATCAAGTCCAATGTTGCTATAGACTGTGCTGGTTAGTTCTGAATTATTGTCAAGGTCTGGATATTTCTGAGTGATCCTTTGATATTTTACCAGTTCCTAGTTACGACTTCTTATTTTTAGTTCATCGATCTCATTAATTACTTTTTGTTTAATTTATTTTACCAGCAACAGTATAATTTTTAAATTCCCGTTAGGTCTCCTATTTTCGGCACTTCATTCTTTGGACAGTATATCTGGTAGAATAGATTTTTTTTGTTAGTCAATTTTACCCTCCAGGTTGGTGGTTCCCACGGACTCAGCGAGGGAACTCACCACTACCACCTTTCCAGGCAGTGTCCTAGAGCTGGGAACACTTGGACGGATACAACTGGGGAGATGGAATCAGCACTTCGCCCAGGCGGCCTCACCTGCAAAGCGAACAGGGGCCTCATGAAGGATGGGAAGGGAAAGGAAGATTGGGATGGATAGGCAAGGAAGAGGGAAGGAGGCGGCCGTGGCCTTGCAGTAAGTACCATCCTGGCATTTTCCCGAATACGAAGTGAGAAACCACGGAAAACCACTTCGAGGATGGCTCAGGTGGGAATCGAACCCCCTCTACTCATTTGGACTACCCGAGGCTGAGTAGACCCCGTTCCAGTCCTCATACCACTTTTCAAATTTCGTGGCAGGACCTCTGAGGCGGCAGCGAACAATGTTGACCACTTCGCTACGGGGGTAGAATAGATACATGTACATATAGGTAGGCTACGACTGGTGGAGAGCATTACGGTCATCACGTGGAGTTATTTTTTCGTTTTTGTTGAAAAATGGAGCCACCACCAAAACCGATTCAAAGGCGTTCCACTAAATCACAGGGCAGATTGCGACTAAGTACTGTACCCATGTGAGTAATCTCGATGGAAAATATGCTTCTGCCTCCAGCTAGCATCAGGTCTCAGGCGTGTACCGTCTCCCCAATTGAGCAGTGCATATTTTGGATTTGAGGCTAAAAGGTATCAACTCTACAATGATAAGGCACAACTCTATTCTAAAACTTTAATTCAGTAAATAAAATCATGGCTTCAAACACAAAAACAATCCCCAAAACCATAAAACAAAACAAACAAAAATTTACTTCCACAATCCACTAATATGAGCAAAAATCTAATCATAATAAAAATCATATCATACCACAAAGCTTTACCCTTATGTGAGCTTCACAAAGATACTCTAGTGCTCTGATGCACATACAACTTCACAAACAACTTTTACATTGACATACTACTGTCATACAATGTGACTTCTTTAATTTCACAAATTAATTATTCCTTAAACCTCTTTAGTTTTGACAAATATGTGTACCGTGTGTGTTTTGATCTTTCTCTTCCCACCAAATGCGTCATGCATTAGCCTATTCGGGCGTTGCACAGCAAACTACGTGCAACTCCATAATTATGTAAGCTACCCCTCCACTTCCTCTATTTATATAGTCCCACTGCATGCTGGTTGTGTGATTTCATCTAAAAGACGTTAAGCTATAGCTGTGTCGGACGGTACAATAAGACTACCTTGCGCGCGTAGCCTGTGGCATCTGGTAACCAACTTCATTAACTTGGCGTCAGTGACAGTGCAAATACCTCGTCTAACCATTCGTCAGATAGCTAAAATAATGAACCATCAGGATGATCTATAATTATCCATGTGTTCTTAAACCACATGGCTACATTACTCAACATAACAATATTTCATTACATGTCATTAACAGGGTCTAAAATCTGTTCCTTTCAACTTGTATTTACGGTTTGTCTGACCGTCTCACCCGACCCTCTACCCGAGTGGTCGGCACACAATAGACTGTGGAATGGGGTTCCAACAATTATCTCGCCCCTAGCTTCAAGTTTGAATGCTTCCCTCACTAAGCAGTAAAGATTTACAAGACAAATACTGTTGTCCGAACGACACACATATCCCAAAGGATCTTAATTGAATAGTATGCAAACAGGTAGTGAATGAGCTTTATAATTATTCCTGCCCCGAGGATAAAATAATTACTGGCACCAACAGGTCCATTCAACATGAAGGTACGGGGTTCGCAACACATTAGTCTCATAGGCAACCGTGGTCTCAAATAATATGCGGTCAGCCCAAATGCTGCCGATATTGAGGTTCGCTTCAATAAGCCGAATCACTCACAATAAGTTCTCGGGGAACCAATTAGAGTATTGAGGTGTCCTCGTTTGCCTCATACCTAATCAAGGGATTCCAACCCGGAACATTCACATCCTTCCTCAGAGTTAGGGTCCCACACTAAACACTCTGGCACAAAGTATATCTCCGCTTACGCCCCCGGCGTAGGAGATTTCATACGTAGAATAGACCACCTGGCTCCTTTAACTAATGTACGACCTCCGCCCTCTAATATTAAGAGAAATCTATTCATTTACTCTATAAGCTTCTCATATAAGCTGCAAATTCAATTCACTAAAAGCTCTTTCATTCCTGGCATAATTGTATTCCCATTAATACACTATTCTGATATAGAACTTCTTTCCTTAATTACCGTAATGTAATCTTACTTTATCATCTTACCGCTTAGATCGATAAGTCTTGCAATTAGCGTAATTATTTCTCGCTTACAACATTTATTGTTTCCTGATGCGTTCATTCATACTTTTAATATTCATTATTATTATTATCATTAATCTCACTGACATAATTGACCAAAATCATTCCTTATTATTATTATTCACATAAATTACCAAAAATCCTTCCCTATTATTATCTTTAAATAAATTACCAAAATCCATCCTTATTATTACCTTCACATAAATTACCAAAAATCTGACACAACTAAACGTCTTAAACTCGAACAATCGTGTTCGTTGCATTTACATAACTGATTGCCATTCTTAATTGATAGTGGTAACGATTACTCCACTTAATGATGCAAATTAACATCTCAACTCTATGAAAATCAACACAATAATGATTAAACCTGGAGGGTCCACCTCCTAATCTGATTTTTACTGGCATCCTTACTGAAATCACCAACATGCAGTGTCCTATGTTCTCTAATTAAACATAATTTGTGGGGTACTCACATCTCTCTATAGGCTCCTTATGGTGGCTCCAACCAATCATATTCTTCCAGTTTGCCTGCCATTTGCAGGTTTAACGTGACATATTTATCTTGAATACACACATTTTATGACACATATTTTCTGTTAACAACACGGCACGTTGCATTTCTCTAAGGAAGCTATCGCTCCCACACATGTGATACTTTATAACACTTATTCAATCACTATTTTAAAAGATATTTTACATATGCTTTACACATAACACACGACACTTTATACACTTTTCATTGTTGAAATTCCCTAGCAAAGATCAAAATTGCAGGTGTCGATGGCATCTCCCGTGCTCCTATCAACTCCTGATTGAAAGTCTGGTTTACCTGCTCTCGGAATTCACCAACAGTTCTTATCCATACTCCTACGGTAAGCTCCCTGCGTTGCATAAATATGCTAACTTCCGTCCTGAGCGTGGTTAATTGGTATTCTTATGACATTACCAACTGCTTCGTGACGTTTCTTTTAGCGCATTCCATCGTAATTACACATATACGATCAGTCAATATTTTATACATTGCGCTAACACTGTGCATAACTTTACATAGGTTATTATTTACAATAGTTCTGCAACTTATTTCACACGTTGCTTCCTAAATGAACACACATTGTTCATACTGTTTACAAAACTGTGTAGCGATGACTGTTTTCAACTCTCGGTGACAAACTATGTCCAACTGTGTAAACTGCGTTAAGACTGGCTGCAATACTGGCGTGCGCCTGGCATGATAACTGCGTAAGACTGAGTAAGACTGACTGACTCCTAACTGCGTGAAGTCTGCGTAAGACTGACTGCTCTCTCAAGGGTCGACTCCCTTATTTTGGATTCCCACGAAAAGTAGGGCGAAATTTTCCCGCGTCTTCTCGGCTCCTCTCACAGCGTAATTCTGGTCTCGAAACCATGTTCATCGGGTTCCTTTTTCATCACAGATCCCAGAACTATCTGCGTGCAGAAGAATCGCTCGTCCAATTAATTAATATTAATTCCTTTCTCCATGGCTTGGGGACGCTATCTTACTGGGAATCCCAGGCGACCTTCTCAAAACTCGCCGCGAACAACGGGAGTTTTCCATCCTTCCGCGCTCCATTAAATATGCACCAATTACGCAGATTAAAGGCTCTAAAATTAGCCTTTTGGCAAAAGATTCACCTGTGGACAACTCTCAAGTCAATCCGTTACTCCAATCACGAGTAATCAATGATTTTCCTGGGTATCTCTCCCCACCAAACTCAAATCTATTCTCCGTCGGGGAAGAACTGGGTCATTATTCAGGCCCTCACCCCCTCCCAGACGACATAACGAGGTCAGAGAGATGGACGTGGCTCCACTGAACACCTCCCACAATTCTGGGCTAATTTGTAAAACGTCAACTCTGCACTTGCAGTGTTCCAAGCCTCGTATGGCCTACACCAAGTAGTCTAATAATGCAGTATTCTGCTCCTTTTTCCCTGCATTATTTTAGTAAAATAATGTCATTGCAACTGAAATCACACCAGTGATTAAATATACACTTCTCTCTAGGGGTTTTTACAATAAAACTCCCTCCACAGACCTCGGGTTCATTCCCTGGTGGAACCTTTACACTGAGATCACAGTCTCTGAGAACCACGTTCGATTCCAGTCAGCATAACCTCCTCGGGTTCATATTCCCCTTGCGAAACTTATAGAAGTCAATTGCAAGTGGCTTATATAAGTAACTAGCTGACTGTCTATCACTGTCTGTGTTTACATCTGGGGTCCTTCACCTCGTCTGCTGCGAGTAGGTTAGTACTGTTCCCCCTTTCCACGCTGCCTTCTTCCTAA
Source organism: Meconema thalassinum (assembly GCA_946902985.2). Lineage (NCBI taxonomy): Eukaryota > Metazoa > Arthropoda > Insecta > Orthoptera > Tettigoniidae > Meconema > Meconema thalassinum. Next base: position 185,555,864 of record OX336395.1, read on the forward strand.
GCGGTTCATTCTCCAGTCGGAGGGTAAAATTTATGGCCTCGGCCTCTCTCGCCGCTTCAACCATTTCTTCATAGAATTCTCGCAGGCACTGGCACTTTTGTTGCTCGTCCCTTACATTGGGCAAACTGTCTGCTTTTCGTTCCGTCTTGCCGCTCAAACTTTCAGTTCTGACTGCTTGGCTGACTTCGCTCTCCACGTTGAGTTGGGTGTGCGTTATTAATACATCTTCTTGTTCGTCGAATTCTTCTGGCGGATAATAAACTTTTAAGTTGGCTACATTCATAACGACCTCGTTTCCATTTTCTACATGCTTTAACCTGTATGCATTGTTCTGTAGGTCTCTTATCACCTCGAACGGGCCGTGGTAAGCAAAATTAAACTTCTTATACTTCCGTGCCTCTGGATCTGAACTGGCGGGTTTTTTAATTAACACTTTCTCTCCGACGAGAAGCGGTCTATGATACCTCTTTGCACGATTTCTTCTCTGACGTCTCTCCGCCTGTGCTTTGAGATATTCGCAGGTTCGTTGGATCCTTAATTCTCTACCTGGCTGTGCATCTACTGGTAATGGAATAACACCAGTCCACGGTCTCTCCGGTCTCTGATCCAGATGTAGAGTCACGGGAACCTGACCTGTCGCCTCATGTACAGTATTATTTATACAGTATTCAATTACTTCTAGAAATTCAATCCAACGCCAATTCTCTTCAGAGCAGTATATCTTCATGTATTTCTGGATCTCTCTCATTACTCTTTCAACTGGACTTGCCTCAGGATGGCGAATGGTAGATAAAATCTGCCTAATTCCTAGAGTTTCCAGTTCTCGACGAAATTCTGCACTTGTAAAGCAACTTCCGTGGTCCGAGAGAATGTTATCCGGTTTCCCAAGAATCGGAATAACTCTCTCTTTCAAGCGTTTCAAGACCTGCTTTGAACTTGTCTTCTGTATGGGGCATAATACCACCATTTTCGAAAATACATCCATGGCTACAAAAATATGTCTATTGCCTCTACGTGCTCTAGGCAATGGTCCAAAGTTGGCTATGCTCAATAGCTGCCTTGGCTTCTCCGGTAACAACGGGATAGGTCGTTGCCTCATTAAAAAGGGATTTGTCTTTACCCTTTGGCATAGATCACAGGTCCTAATAGCATTTCTCACCGTTTCTCTCAATTTTGGCCAAGTAAATGCTTCCTTCAACAGAGCACAAATTTTGTCTATACCGGGATGTCCAAATGCTCTGTGTGCTAGCCATACCAATCTCCTCTGCAAAGATGCAGGAATCACAATCCTTTGACGTGTATGATCTACATCATCCCACTTGTGTAATATCTGATTATACCATACATAATCTGTTGCCAATGCCTCTGCCTCTCCGTATATCGCAGTTCCCCTTGCTAAGCGTCCCTCGAAGTAATCGATCATCATCTTCAACCATGGGTCTTTGCGTTGTAGGTTGGTAATATTCCTTAAGTCATCCAACGTCTTCTGATCTCGATTCTCAATCTGGACCGCTAGCGCTTCCTCTTCTCTAGGGTAACGGCTTAATATGTCCGGTATTACATTCTCTTTCCCTGGACAGTATTCTATTTCCACATTAAATTGCTGAATATACAGGGACCATCTTGTCAATCTCTGGCTAGACAAGTCTGTCTTTAACAAAAATGTTAAAGCTTTATGGTCTGTTCTGAGGACAATTTGGAAGCCGTACACGAGTTTATGCCATGATTGCAACGCGTACAAAATTGCGAGCAACTCTATCTCTGTGATCGTGTAATTTTTCTCATGGGCTTTCAGTCTCCTGCTTATAAAGGCAATAAAAACTTTCTTTTCAGGCTGGTCAACATTTTCCTGGAATAGCATCGCTCCAATCCCAATAAGTGATGCATCCGTCTGTATGATGAACTTCTGGGTATAATCCGGGTATCCCAGCTTCACATATTCCAAAAGCATTTGTTTTGACCTCACGAAGGCTTCCTGACATTGCTCCGTCCAATTCCATCTGCCGCCTTTCTTCAATAGGTCCTGCAGTGGTGCTACTGTCGTAGTGTAGTTTGGGCAGTGGTTCGAAAAGAATCCAATTACTCCCAAATACTGTCGGACGTGCTTTACTTTCGTGGGTCGAGGGAAATTTCGAATTACCTCCAATTTATCTGGATTAGGCTTCACTCCATTTGCATCAATAACATGCCCTAGGAATTTGACTTCCCTCTGACAGAAGTGCGATTTCTTGATGTTAACCTTAAAGTTAGCTTCACGAAGGTCATCTAGCAACTTCTTCAGGTCTCTCATATGCTCCTCCAGAGATTCTGATGTGAGTAGAATGTCGTCTACATATCTGATGGTACTTTCTTTAACCTCATCCGATAGATTGCGATCTAACGCTCTTATCAGTGCTGAACCAGCTGTTTTCAACCCAAAAGGTAGCCTTAAAAACGTGTATGTGTGTTGATCAAACATAAATCCTGTCAACAGACTAGTTTTCTTCTCTAATTCAAGATGGTGGAAACTGGATGTGATGTCCAAGTTTGTGAATATGGTTTTCCCTTTGAACTTCCTGAGGATCTCTTTAATAGGTGGCACTTGGTCAAACTCCGGAATAACCTTCAAATTTAAATGTCTCAGGTCCAGGCAGACTCTGACAGTTCCGTCTGTCTTTGGTACAATTACCAATGGACTTACATAAGGCGTAGGCGTCTTCTCAATAGCACCGGCCTCCAACATCTCCTGAATTGCCTCTTTCACTTTAGCATAATGCTTTTCAGCTATAGGGTAGGGTTTCTGCCTAAATGGTGTCCAATCACTGACTTGAAAAGCATAAGTGAAGTTCTTTATACGACCAGGTCTCGAATCAAAGATTTCCTTCTGTTCCAGTAATAACTGCTTTAAATTTTCCTTCTCTTTTAGCCCAATTTTCGCTTCTTCTAGCTTTTCCGAAATATATTCTTCCAGTTTGGGTTCCAGATCTTTCTCCAGGTCTGTGGCTAGTGTTTTCAGTTCTTCTTCTAACTGCTCAATAGCTAACACTCCTTCCTCAGCCACCTCTCTGTATGTATGCCATACTTGTTCACTTGACCCTGGTTCAATCTCATTGAGTGCGACCTCTAAGCCTTCAGCTTCTTCATTCACATGGAACATAACCCTGTCCTGTGCTAGGTCGATTATCACTCTGTATTCCCTTATAAACTCTGCCCCAATAAGTAGGTTATAAGGCAGTTTGTTTACTAACAGAAAACTCTGTGAGAAAATAGAGCCTCCTATCTGTAAATCTAGGAATACCTGATATTTACATATCATCATTCGGTCTGGAATTACCCCATTTATTTTGACACTAGAAATCGGTATTTTCAAAATATCCTCTCTCCGGGCTATTTCATCATATAGAGCTTGTGTCATCAGGCTCACTGTTGACCCCGTATTTAACAGACTCCTTATTTTCAATCCTGCCACTCTTACGATTATGATAGGCAATTCTCTCTTGACCATGACCTGTGGTCCTCCTGTATCCTCAATTAGCTCTTCTGGTTTGGCTATCCAATTGATGATGTTAACAGACTTCCATCCCTCAGTCTGGAACTCTTCTAATTTTGGCGTTTTTTTTTCTTCAGCGCCCGTCCCCTTGGAGTTTCTTCTCTCCTGTTCGCTGCGCTGTAGTTCCAAACTCTTAGCTCCATCTCCATATCTGTCTGGCGATGTCCTGTTCTGCATAACGTCTTGCCATCGGACTTGTTGTTTCTGGGGCTCATCTCCCCTCTCTTCGAGGTATCGCAAAGAAGCGTGATATCGTTCTTCTAACTCGTCATCGAAGTTACTTCTTCTTTCTTGGGGTCTCCAATTTCTATTATTGCCTTCTTGGCCATTGTTACCCCCATTGTTTTGGTATGGTTTACCCCTGGTATTCTGCTTATTCCACGAACTTCGACCTCTTCCTCCTCTATTAGCATTCCCTTTGTATTTTGACTGCCGCCTTCTGGGTTCCTGTTCCCATTGCCGTCCATAGGAATCTAATGTTTCAGTGCTCGTAGCTTTGTTGTTCCTTGGAGCTTGCTGTTGGTCAGTCTGCGTGTTGGTCACGTGTACCTGTTCCACGGTTCGACTCTGACGCATCGTATTTGCTGTTGCGAGGTCCAGTTGTCTTAGAACTGTCTCCATTTCCATAGCAGTTTTCGCATTAGCCGAGATTAGCAGTCTTTGGATCTCGTATGGAAGCTGCTTGGCGATAGCAATACATAGCTCCAGTTCGCTCGGTTTTTGATCCAGTTCTTTAAAGCGACACATCTGCGATATGAAGAATTCTGCGTACTTCGTTGGATTGTTGGTACTGTATTTCTTTGCATATAAATCCAACCGTAAATTCTGTTGGGTCGCTGCGTCCCAGTATCTCTTCAAAAATGACTCCCGAAACTCCTCAACAGTATCGAAAGTGTAGCGGAAGCTGCGAAACCATAATGCGCACTCCCCCTCTGTTAATTTCTCTATAGCACGTAGCCTACGCTCCTGTGGTATTCGTGCATCATTCAGATATTCAGTCACTTCCTTCAACCAATATTTTGGTGTCATGTTACAATGGCTACCTGAGAATTTCCTTGGTTTTTCTTCGCTTGCCCTGATTATGTTTATCACCTGGGTGTGCATAGCGTTTTCATGTGGCGTCGATGCCGCAACTGGTACACCTGGCGTCATATAAGGACTTTCCCCTGGGCCTGTAGCATTCCTGCTTATAGGTTGGGTTTCTAAGTCTGCCCACCTTGTTTTCCTCATATCTTCTATGCTGCCTTCACTTGACTTAGGATCTTTCAGAAGTGTCTCCTCCTGTGCTATTATCCTAGTTAGTCTCCATTTGATTATGGCGCATCTCTGCTCTTTCTAGACGAGTAATGACTTCTTTCTCTATCCTTGTAAGCCGATCTCGATTTTCCTCGGCTGCTTGAAATATTTTCTTCTTGTCTTCTTTCAGACTTTGTTTGATATGGGAGATTTCATCCTCTACATCTTCTTTAATTTGAGCAAGGGTCTTGTCGCTTGCCTCTGTCTTCTGGCCTTCTCTTATTTCGAGTTCTTCTCTCAGCCCTTTAATCTCCTCTTGAATGTGTCCATTGACTTTAGACAATTCATTCCGGACCTTGATGATCTCACCTCGATTCTCCTCTTGCCTTTTGTTCACTACAACAATGTCACTGTGAACTTGGTCCAGTTCTTGATGAACTTCGCCCATCTGACCTTTCACGTTGCTTACCAGCTCTTTGCTTTCGTTAGCGATAGCCTTAATCTCGCCTATTTCCTGACATTGATCTAATATGTTCTTATCCTGTTTCTTAAGATCACCGTTAATTGCTCTAGCATAGCTTTTCAATTTCTGGTCCCATTTAGAGTCGTTCTCCTCTAATCTCTGGTCTACCGTTCTTGTAAACTCTGAAAATTGTTTCGCTTGGCGTTCGAGATTCGCCTCATTTTGGATCTGAATATCCTTAATGTCGTTAGACAACGCATCTAACCTTCTGTTGGTTTCATCCTGAGCATGCTTACACGCTTGTAAGTTACTTTCTAGCTTGGCTTCTATAGCCTCGAAACGTTTATCCGTTTTTTAACCTGCATTTCCGATACAATGCTTACAACAGTATCTGTTACTTCGGTCTTAATTACCTCTTGCATTTGACCTAACTTATTATTCAATTCAGCTTTATTAGCATCTAAACGGTTGTTTATTTCAACCTGATTTGCATTAATTGCCTCCTGATTGGCATCTAAACGAGTGTTTATGCTATCCTGGAAAGCCTTAGCTTCCAGCCTATTCTGCTCGTTAGCAGCATCAAAATGCTGTTTCAACCCTGCAATAACCTGCAAGATCTCCTCCGTACCTGGCATTTCTACAATAATACACTTAAATATGCAGGCAGGCTTCCTGGAAAAATGTGTGGATATGTTTCGAAGAGAAACATCAAACACTGTACACATATTGTGAAGTCGTACCAAACCTGATAATATTATGATGAATTGTGGATCTGGTATGTAGCGCTCATACCCTTGGGTAATTCTCTTCTCAATAGGGAGATTCTGCGTTACATAAAAAGCCTACTGAATTCAAAAATCACTCAAACACAGTTTGAGGCAAAAACAATTACTATGGTTTTCCCCATGAAATACCATAAAATCTATGGGTTTTCCCTAAATCCCATAAGCTCCACGAAACTTTGGGCGCCATGATAAATATAATGATCATCGTTGCCCGGTTTGTGCAATGCCAAGATCGCTCATATTGCACTGACGCAGGCGGTTCCATAAAAAGTCAATACCGCACCACGTTACTTGGGCCATAATAAATAATCATACAATAGTCCCACAGACGGGCGACACGATAAATGGTGTTACGGCTGTGAGTTTGTGTCATCGCTCGCCGCTTGAGTCACAACTGCCCCAGGGGCTGGGCTGCGGCTTGCCTCCTGTATTGCGCGCGCCTTATGCAACAGGGCTACTACAGACAAAGGGATAGTCCAGAAGATTCGTGACTGGACCAGCGGTGGAAATCTCGAGAAGCCGTGGACTCTGGATGGATCTAGAACCATTTATTGAGTCACCGGCCTGCTATATAAGAGTGACCCGTGAAGCAGTTGTTGTTGTGTTTTACGAGCTAGTGTGAGCGTTTATTTTGAGCGACAGAAGTGTGGTGACTTGCGAAATCCCTAGTGTAGCGGCGAAGTGAGGAACATACAGGGGACTGCCGTGTTCTGAGTAAGTGTGCTTTCACTGAGTGTCAGATATTGTGGTGTTGAAATCCAGTGACATTGTTTCTCCCAGCTGGTGAACAGCGCGCAGCAAGTGCTCGTAAGTACTGTAGTAGGCGCACATTAGAAAAAAGTTGCATGCAGTTCTGTCAAGGCCACTAGGCTCATTAGCGGCAGGATTAACTTCTGTGGTTTGTTGACAAGTGGAAGGGCCAGGAGCGCTCAAGGAAGAGACTTGAGGAAACTGGAATAAGGCTCCTAATTGCTTGTATTTGCTGACTAGTGTAATTTTCTGGCCTGTAATAAATTATATTTCTTTAAGCAGTAATTGGTGTTGTGCTTTGTACCCCCACCGTAATCCAGTTAACAAAAGTGCCACTAGGGGGTGGCACGTAACAACTGGTGTCAGAAGCGGGATTACGAACTCAAGCACAACACCTGACGGTCCTGGTTTCAAAACCCGAGCAGGTCATTTTCTCTAATTTTCCTGTGAGTGCATGCCCTTTACAAGACAAGCAACTAAAATGGAGGAGAAATTGGCAGCATTGCTAGAAAAGTTAACTGGCATGGAAGACGGCCAGAAGAAATTAGCCAAGGACCTGAAGGAGGACCTAACTGCTAAACTAGAGGACGGCCAGAAGAAGTTAGCCGAGGACCTAACTGCCAAAATGGAAGACGGCCAGAAGAAGATGGAAGACGGTCAAAATAAGCTAGCGGAGGACCTGAAGAGGATAGAGGACGGCCAGAAGAAGATGGAAGACGGTCAGAATAAGTTGACACAGGACCTGAAGAAATTAGAACTGGGTCTGCGTGAGGAAGTCACGGCAGTGGAAAAGAAGTTCGACGCCTTACAAGTGGAAGTTGCCGAGCTGCGCCAACGCCCGCTGATGGGGGTGGAGGAGAAATTCAACGCCTTACAAAAGGAAGTTGCCGAGCTGCGCCAACGCCCACTGACGGGGGTGAAAGAGGAATTCAACGCTCTACGAGAGGAAGTTGCCGAGCTGCGCCAACGCCCGCCCACCGTTACACCGGGAATATCAGGAACGGGACATAGCAGAGTGACGCCCCCAACCTTCGACGGAAAGGTCCCGTGGAGCACCTACTTACGTCAGTTCGAGGCAGCCTGTTCCATAAATAACTGGAACAACACAGAAAAGGCTACAGCTCTCATTGTAGCGCTGAGAGGCGACGCCCTTAACGTCCTTCAGGCCATCCCGACCGGATCCCAGGACTACGCTTCACTGATCGCACATATGGAGTCCAGATATGGGGATAGCCATCTTCAGCAGGCCTACCAGATGCAGCTCCGGACCCGGGTACAAAAGAACGCGGAAACCCTGCAGGAGTTCGAGATGACATCGCACGCCTCGTAAGGCTAGCCTACCCAACAGCGCCGGCCGACTTTCTGGAGCAGATTGCGACGCAAACCTTCACCGACGGACTACGGGACTCGGACACTCAACAGGCGCTGCGACTCGCGCGCAATAAGACCCTGGCAGATGCGCTGAGCCACGCACTTGAGTTTGAGACGGCGAAACAGGCATCTAGAATGCACGCGCAGGTGCGTCAAGTGGACGTTGACGAACCAGCAAAACCCAACGAGACCAAGCCCCTGGCCGACGAATTGATGGAGGCGCTAAGCCGTTTCTTCGATAGTCGCGGCACTACCAGCAACGACACAGCCGGAAGACAACCGGAGAGGCGGCCCGGAAGAGGACTACCGACCTGCTGGACCTGCGGTAAGAAAGGCCACCTGAGCAAGGACTGCGGTGATCGCCGCCGCCGAGGGTATCCGACGGGAAGTCAGTCGTCTGAAAACCGCGCGGCCCAGGGAAACGAGTATTAGCCAGCCTTGGGGGGCAAAGGTTGGCTTGTGACAGTCGTCAAGCCCCGGCAGTCCAAGTCCGTGTGACGAAGTTACGGAGGGACGATAGCAGCCTGATGGTCGACGGAGTTATCAACGGAGTGAGCTGGCCCATGCTAATCGACACGGGAGCATCGAGGACCATCGTCAGCCCCACCGTGATCCCGAAGTGGAGAGTGCAACCCACACAAAGGAACCTCCTGCTAATAACCGCGACCGGAGAGACCGCACCGGTACATGGCGAAGCATCACTGGAGTTCGTCATTGGTCGACGGGCGATAAAGCATCCAGTACTTGTGGCTGACGTAACAAATGAAGTGATCATCGGACTGGACTTCCTGGACCAGAACAACATCATCTTGGATCTGAGTACCAACACTCTGCACTTCGGAAGTGAGGAACTTGCTTTGCAACCAGCACACGAGGCCGTCGCCGCACGACGAGTAAGGCTGAGAGAGGACGTCATCGTTCCCGCCAGGATGGAAGTCAGCGCTGCCGTAATTGTCGACGGAACTGCTGAGGGTGTGGCGGCTGTCATCGAGCCAAAATATGAGGACATCCAGACAAAAGGATTGCTAGTTGCCAAGACTCTCATCAACACGACGTCTCGGCCGTACGTCCGCCTGTCCAACCTGAACGACTACGACATTACGGTTCAACGGGACACCAACCTAGGAGTCTGCGAGCCCGTTACCTGGATTGCCCGCATCACAGATATGACGGACGGACACCTGCAGACGGACAACCGAAGAAGACGCGCCCTGCCAGAAGAACTACAGAAGCTGTACCAAGGATCCCAGGACCATCTAGACGAAGAGCAATCACGCCAACTTCAGGACCTGCTACGCGAATTCCAGGATGTCTTCTCCGTGGGGAGCAAAGACTTCGGCAGGACAAGCTTGGTCCAGCACAGAATCGACGTTGGGGACAGCGCACCGATTAGGGCCCCATTCCGACGTGTCCCGCTCGCCAAGCAAGCCGAAGTCGACCAGATGGTAGAAGAGATGAAGGAGCAAGGGTTGATCGAGCCATCACATAGTCCTTGGAGTTCTCCGGTCGTGCTAGTGAAGAAGAAGGACGGTTCCACCAGGTTCTGCGTGGACTACAGGCGGGTGAACGACGTCACGAAAAAGGACAGCTACCCTCTACCCCGGATCGACGACACGCTGGACACCATATCAGGATCAAGATGGTTCTCCACCTTGGATTTGAAGAGTGGCTACTGGCAGGTGGAGGTCCACCCTAAGGACCGCGAGAAAACGGCGTTCTCTGTGGGCAGCGGACTCTGGCAGTTCACCGTCATGCCATTCGGTCTGTGCAACGCCCCTGCAACCTTCGAAAGGCTAATGGAGTCCATTCTGAGGGGACTACACTGGAAGACGTCATCGTTCTGGGGAGGAGCTTCGAGGAGCACTACAGCAACCTGAAGGAGATCTTGTTGAAGCTACGGGCTGCCCAGCTGAAGTTGAGTCCCAAGAAGTGTCAGCTCTTCCAGAAGCGGGTCCAGTACCTTGGGCATATCGTCTCCGAGGAAGGGGTGCGCACCGACCCAGAGAAGACCGCAGATGTGAGGGAGTGGCCAGTTCCGAAGGACAAGTCGCAACTACGAAGCTTCCTGGGACTCTACACTTATTATCGTCGCTTCGTGAGAGGATTCGCCGACATCGCCAAACCTTTACATCGACTGACTGAGAAGGACCAACTCTTCACGTGGACAGCAGAATGCCGCAGTGCCTTCGAACAACTCAAGCAGGCTCTGTGCACCGCGCCTATTCTGGCCTACCCCAGACCTGGAACAAGGTTCATCGTCGATACCGATGCCAGCGACTTTGGCATAGGGGGAATCCTGTCGCAAGTAGTGGACGGCGAGGAGAGAGTAGTGGCCTACTTCAGCAAGGCCTTGTCAAAGCCAGAAAGGAACTACTGCGTCACCAGGAAGGAGCTGCTCGCCATCGTGAAGACCATTGAACACTTCCACAAGTATCTGTACGGGCAAGAATTTCTCATCAGGACCGACCATGCATCCCTACGGTGGCTCCTGAACTTCAAGCAGCCCGAGGGCCAACTCGCGCGGTGGTTAGAGAGGCTTCAACAGTACAACTTTGAGATTCAGCACAGGAAAGGCCAACTGCATTCTAACGCCGACGCCCTGTCACGAAGACCGTGCCCCGAAGACTGCACCTTCTGTGCCCGAAGGGAGGAGAACACCGGGATACTGTGCCGACGGACTACTGTGGAACTTCAAGGGAACTGGTGCCGCGAATCTTTCACGCGGGCACAAGCAGAAGATGATGACCTGGGGCTGATAGCCGAATGGAAGAGGGCCTGTGTCCCCAGACCCGGGTGGAACATTGTGAGTGACTGCAGCCCAAAGTTTAAGTCCTACTGGGCACAGTGGGACTCGCTGATTGTAAGGGATGGCCTCATCTGCCGTACCTGGGAGAGCACCGACGGGAAGACATCTCGGGAACAAGTCGTCGTTCCAAAGGCTATGACGGAGGAAGTCCTGAAGGAAGTTCATGGAGGATCATCTGGTGGACACCTAGGGATAAAGAAGACCCTGGAGAAGCTGAGAGAGCGGTTCTTCTGGATCGGATGCCGAACAGACGTGGAGAACTACTGCGCGAGGTGCCACGATTGCGCAGCCAGCAAGGGCCCAGGACGAAGACGACGGGGTCCACTGAAGACCTACAACGTGGGCGGCCCCATGGAGAGAGTGGCCATCGATGTTGCTGGGCCATTCCCGTTAAGCGAGGCAGGGAACCGCTACATATTAGTCGTCAGCGACTACTTTACCAAATGGCCGGAGGCGTATGCGCTCCCTAACCAATAAGCCGCGACGATTGCAGAGACCCTGGTGAAATAATTCGTCAGCCGGTACGGAGTACCCCTGGAGCTGCACTCCGACCAAGGGAGGAACTTCGAGTCGCAGGTGTTCCAGAACCTATGCCAGCTGCTGGGAATCCGGAAGACAAGGACGACGCCGCTACACCCTCATTCCGACGGGATGGTAGAGCGATTCAATCGCACCATCGAGAATCATCTCCGAATAGTCGTCAGCGAGCACCAGAGGGATTGGGACAAACATCTTCCACTATTTCTCCTGGCCTACCGCGCCGCCGTGCATGAAGCCACCGGGTGCACACCAGCCCGGGCCATGTTTGGGAGGGAGCTCCGTCTACCTGTCGATCTTGCCTTTGGCCGACCTGGGAATGATCCGATCCCGGTAAGCCAGTATTGTCAAGAACTGGTCGACCAACTGGAGGACGTGCACGCGTTCGCGAGGAGGAAACTGCGGATCGAGACCGACAGAATGAAGACCCGATACGACCAGCAGACGGATGCCGGCGGATTCCACGAGGACGACCTGGTCTGGCTCTTCAACCCATTACGGAAGAAAGGCCTGTCACCCAAACTGCAGAAGTCCTGGGAGGGCCCGTACCGAGTCGTGAAACGGATCAACGATGTCGTCTACAGGATCCAGCGGAGCCCGAGGGCGAAGATGAAGATCGTGCATCGAGATCGCCTGGCAGCCTACGGAGGGACACAGACGGACCAATGATTGATCGGGACGATCAGCCTCTTTAGGAAGGGGGTGGTGTTACGGCTGTGAGTTTGTGTCATCGCTCGCCGCTTGAGTCACAACTGCCCCAGGGGCTGGGCTGCGGCTTGCCTCCTGTATTGCGCGCGCCTTATGCAACAGGGCTACTACAGACAAAGGGATAGTCCAGAAGATTCGTGACTGGACCAGCGGTGGAAATCTCGAGAAGCCGTGGACTCTGGATGGATCTAGAACCATTTATTGAGTCACCGGCCTGCTATATAAGAGTGACCCGTGAAGCAGTTGTTGTTGTGTTTTACGAGCTAGTGTGAGCGTTTATTTTGAGCGACAGAAGTGTGGTGACTTGCGAAATCCCTAGTGTAGCGGCGAAGTGAGGAACATACAGGGGACTGCCGTGTTCTGAGTAAGTGTGCTTTCACTGAGTGTCAGATATTGTGGTGTTGAAATCCAGTGACATTGTTTCTCCCAGCTGGTGAACAGCGCGCAGCAAGTGCTCGTAAGTACTGTAGTAGGCGCACATTAGAAAGAAGTTGCATGCAGTTCTGTCAAGGCCACTAGGCTCATTAGCGGCAGGATTAACTTCTGTGGTTTGTTGACAAGTGGAAGGGCCAGGAGCGCACAAGGAAGAGACTTGAGGAAACTGGAATAAGGCTCCTAATTGCTTGTATTTGCTGACTAGTGTAATTTTCTGGCCTGTAATAAATTATATTTCTTTAAGCAGTAATTGGTGTTGTGCTTTGTACCCCCATCGTAATCCAGTTAACAAAAGTGCCACTAGGGGGTGGCACGTAACAATATTATCAAAATTTATATGTTCGTATCGGAGCTTAGCTAGGGTTAGGAGCGGTCATTCCCTACTTCGTTAATTGTTACATTAATAGAGTTGTGTGCATTAGATCTGACCGACTTTAGTTGTACCTATAGCTCAAATCACTGTACAGGACATCAAATCCCATGTACCCATGTGAGTAATCTCGATGGAAAATATGCTTCTGCCTCCAGCTAGCATCAGGTCTTAGGCGTGTACCGTCTCCCCAATTGAGCAGTGCATATTTTGGATTTGAGGCTAAAAGGTATCAACTCTACAATGATAAGGCACAACTCTATTCTAAAACTTTAATTCAGTAAATAAAATCATGGCTTCAAACACAAAAACAATCCCCAAAACCATAAAACAAAACAAACAAAAATTTACTTCCACAATCCACTAATATGAGCAAAAATCTAATCATAATAAAAATCATATCATACCACAAAGCTTTACCCTTATGTGAGCTTCACAAAGATACTCTAGTGCTCTGATGCACATACAACTTCACAAACAACTTTTACATTGACATACTACTGTCATACAATGTGACTTCTTTAATTTCACAAATTAATTATTCCTTAAACCTCTTTAGTTTTGACAAATATGTGTACCGTGTGTGTTTTGATCTTTCTCTTCCCACCAAATGCGTCATGCATTAGCCTATTCGGGCGTTGCACAGCAAACTACGTGCAACTCCATAATTATGTAAGCTACCCCTCCACTTCCTCTATTTATATAGTCCCACTGCATGCTGGTTGTGTGATTTCATCTAAAAGACGTTAAGCTATAGCTTTGTCGGACGGTACAATAAGACTACCTTGCGCGCGTAGCCTGTGGCATCTGGTAACCAACTTCATTAACTTGGCGTCAATGACAGTGCAAATACCTCGTCTAACCATTCGTCAGATAGCTAAAATAATGAACCATCAGGATGATCTATAATTATCCATGTGTTCTTAAACCACATGGCTACATTACTCAACATAACAATATTTCATTACATGTCATTAACAGGGTCTAAAATCTGTTCCTTTCAACTTGTATTTACGGTTTGTCTGACCGTCTCACCCGACCCTCTACCCGAGCGGTCGGCACACAATAGACTGTGGAATGGGGTTCCAACAATTATCTCGCCCCTCGCTTCTAGTTTGAATGCTTCCCTCACTAAGCAGTAAAGATTTACAAGACAAATACTGTTGTCCGAACGACACACATATCCCAAAGGATCTTAATTGAATAGTATGCAAACAGGTAGTGAATGAGCTTTATAATTATTCCTGCCCCGAGGATAAAATAATTACCGGCACCAACAGGTCCATTCAACATGAAGGTACGGGGTTCGCAACACATTAGTCTCATAGGCAACCGTGGTCTCAAATAATATGCGGTCAGCCCAAATGCTGCCGATATTGAGGTTCGCTTCAATAAGCCGAATCACTCACAATAAGTTCTCGGGGAACCAATTAGAGTATTGAGGTGTCCTCGTTTGCCTCATACCTAATCAAGGGATTCCAACCCGGAACATTCACATCCTTCCTCAGAGTTAGGGTCCCACACTAAACACTCTGGCACAAAGTATATCTCCGCTTACGCCCCCGGCGTAGGAGATTTCATACGTAGAATAGGCCACCTGGCTCCTTTAACTAATGTACGACCTCCGCCCTCTAATATTAAGAGAAATCTATTCATTTACTCTATAAGCTTCTCATATAAGCTGCAAATTCAATTCACTAAAAGCTCTTTCATTCCTGGCATAATTGTATTCCCATTAATACACTATTCTGATATAGAACTTCTTTCCTTAATTACCGTAATGTAATCTTACTTTATCATCTTACTGCTTAGATCGATAAGTCTTGCAATTAGCGTAATTATTTCTCGCTTACAACATTTATTGTTTCCTGATGCGTTCATTCATACTTTTAATATTCATTATTATTATTATCATTAATCTCACTGACATAATTGACCAAAATCATTCCTTATTATTATTATTCACATAAATTACCAAAAATCCTTCCCTATTATTATCTTTACATAAATTACCAAAATCCTTCCTTATTATTACCTTCACATAAATTACCAAAAATCCGACACAACTAAACGTCTTAAACTCGAACAATCGTGTTCGTTGCATTTACATAACTGATTGCCATTCTTAATTGATAGTGGTAACGATTACTCCACTTAATGATGCAAATTAACATCTCAACTCTATGAAAATCAACACAATAATGATTAAACCTGGAGGGTCCACCTCCTAATCTGATTTTTACTGGCATCCTTACTGAAATCACCAACATGCAGTGTCCTATGTTCTCTAATTAAACATAATTTGTGGGGTACTCACATCTCTCTATAGGCTCCTTATGGTGGCTCCAACCAATCATATTCTTCCAGTTTGCCTGCCATTTGCAGGTTTAACGTGACATATTTATCTTGAATACACACATTTTATGACACATATTTTCTGTTAACAACACGGCACGTTGCATTTCTCTAAGGAAGCTATCGCTCCCACACATGTGATACTTTATAACACTTATTCAATCACTATTTTAAAAGATATTTTACATATGCTTTACACATAACACACGACACTTTATACACTTTTCATTGTTGAAATTCCCTAGCAAAGATCAAAATTGCAGGTGTCGATGGCATCTCCCGTGCTCCTATCAACTCCTGATTGAAAGTCTGGTTTACCTGCTCTCGGAATTCACCAACAGTTCTTATCCATACTCCTACGGTAAGCTCCCTGCGTTGCATAAATATGCTAACTTCCGTCCTGAGCGTGGTTAATTGGTATTCTTATGACATTACCAACTGCTTCGTGACGTTTCTTTTAGCGCATTCCATCGTAATTACACATATACGATCAGTCAATATTTTATACATTGCGCTAACACTGTGCATAACTTTACATAGGTTATTATTTACAATAGTTCTGCAACTTATTTCACACGTTGCTTCCTAAATGAACACACATTGTTCATACTGTTTACAAAACTGTGTAGCGATGACTGTTTTCAACTCTCGGTGACAAACTATGTCCAACTGTGTAAACTGCGTTAAGACTGGCTGCAATACTGGCGTGCGCCTGGCATGATAACTGCGTAAGACTGAGTAAGACTGACTGACTCCTAACTGCGTGAAGACTGCGTAAGACTGACTGCTCTCTCAAGGGTCGACTCCCTTATATTGGATTCCCACGAAAAGTAGGGCGAAATTTTCCCGCGTCTTCTCGGCTCCTCTCACAGCGTGATTCTGGTCTCGAAACCATGTTCATCGGGTTCCTTTTTCATCACAGATCCCAGAACTATCTGCATGCAGAAGAATCGCTCGTCCAATTAATTAATATTAATTCCTTTCCCCATGGCTTGGGGACGCTATCTTACTGGGAATCCCAGGCGACCTTCTCAAAACTCGCCGCGAACAACGGAAGTTTTCCATCCTTCCGCGTTCCATTAAATATGCACCAATTACGCAGATTAAAGGCTCTAAAATTAGCCTTTTGGCAAAAGATTCACCTGTGGACAACTCTCAAGTCAATCCGTTACTCCAATCACGAGTAATCAATGATTTTCCTGGGTATCTCTCCCCACCAAACTCAAATCTATTCTCCGTCGGGGAAGAACTGGGTCATTATTCAGGCCCTCACCCCCTCCCAGACGACATAACGAGGTCAGAGAGATGGACGTGGCTCCACTGAACACCTCCCACAATTCTGGGCTAATTTGTAAAACGTCAACTCTGCACTTGCAGTGTTCCAAGCCTCGTATGGCCTACACCAAGTAGTCTAATAATGCAGTATTCTGCTCCTTTTTCCCTGCATTATTTTAGTAAAATAATGTCATTGCAACTGAAATCACACCAGTGATTAAATATACACTTATCTCTAGGGGTTTTTACAATAAAACTCCCTCCACAGACCTCGGGTTCGTTCCCTGGTGGAACCTTTACACTGAGATCACATTCTCTGAGAACCACGTTCGATTCCAGTCAGCATAACCTCCTCGGGTTCAGTACCAAGAAAAGGAAGCAAAAAAAAAAAAACAGCAACAAAAAAATACATCACTTCACACCCGTTAGTTTTTTTTTCCTAGTTTATATTTGAACTCGTATTTCCTTACGTTTGCATTAGAGAATCTGTAATGCATTGAGCAGTTATGATTTCACTTAGGCTATATTTTACCTGTAGCCTACAAGCTGGATGACTAAACGTCACCCCGAAATCTGCAGGCTACATGGCTGAACAGCGCAGCGGTTGCTTGGTAGGCCTAGGCCTTTCATGGGCTGTTGCGCCACAGGTGTAGTTTTTTTTAGCCTACTTTCGATTTTTGCAAAAAATGAAAGTAGACTTATGAGATCACTACAGGGCGAAAAAAAAGTGTGTCTGTCTGTGTGTGTGTGTGTGTGTGAGTGTGTGTACTCTTAATGTCTGTCCCCCCCCCCCTATCAATTCGAACACGGTGAGCGCAAATTGAACGAAATTTGGTACAAAGGTAGCACTAGCAAAAGACACCTCAGTGTCATGTTTTATATCGCCGCCATCTTGACGGAAACGTAATGGCGGCCACACAAATGTTCAAAGCTTTAATCAAATTACGACTAACCTAATCATCCGATCTCTACCAAATTTTGCAACAACAAACCTTTATGGGGGCAGCATCCTTTGACCAAACTAATAGGTCATCAGCCTAATAGTTTGCGGATGGCGGCCATCTTTGTGTGAAAATCGATTGCCCCTATTAATTCGAACACGGTGAAACCGTATCGAACGAAATTTGGTACAGAGGTAGTACTAGCAAAGGGCACCCCAGTGTCATGTTTTATATCGCCGCCATCTTGACGGAAACGTAATGGCGGCCACACAAATGTTCAAAGCTTAAATCAAATTACGACTAACCTAATCATCCGATCCCTACCTAATTTTGCAACAACATACCTTTATGGAGGGAGCATCCTTTGACAAATCTAATAGGTCATTAGCCTAATAGTTTGCGGATGGCGGCCATCTTTGTGTCAAAATCGATTACCCCTATTAATTCGAACACGGTGAAACCGAATGGAATGAAATTTGGTACAGAGGTAGCACTAGCAAAGGGCACCTCAGTGTCATGTTTTATATCACCGCCATCTTGACGGAAACGTAATGGCGGCCACACAAATGTTCAAAGCTTAAATCAAATTACGACTAAGCTAATCATCCGATCTCTACCAAATTTTGCAACAACATACCTTTATGGAGGAAGCATCCTTTGACAAATCTAGTAGGTCATTAGCCTAATAGTTTGCGAATGGCGGCCATCTTTGTGTCAAAATTGATTACCCCTATTAATTCGAACACGGTGAAACCGAATGGAATGAAATTTGGCACAGGGGTAGCACTGGCAAAGGGCACCTCAGTGTCATGTTTTATATCGCCGCCATCTTGACGAAAACGTAATGGCGGCCACCCAAATGTTCAAAGCTTTAATCAAATTACGACTAACCTAATCATCCGATCTCTACCAAATTTTGCAACAACATACCTTTATGAAGGGAGCATCCTTTGACAAATATAATAGGTCATTAGCCTAATAGTTTGCGGATGGCGGCCATCTTTGTGTCAAAATCGATTACCCCTATTAATTCGAACACGGTGAAACCGAATGGAATGGAATTTGGTACAGAGGTAGCACTAGCAAAGGGCACCTCAGTGTCATGTTTTATATCAACGCCATCTTGACGGAAACGTAATGGCGGCCACACAAATATTCAAAGCTTAAATCAAATTACGATTAACCTAATCATCCGATCTCTACCAAATTTTGCATCAACATACCATTATGGAGGGAGCATCCTTTGACCAAACTAATAGGTCATTAGCCAAATATTTTGCGGATGGCGGTCATCTTTGTGTGAAAATCGATTCCCCCTATTAATTCGAACACGGTGAAACCGAATGGAACGAAATTTGGTACAGAGGTAGCACTAGAAAAGGCCACCTCAGTGTCATGTTTTATATCACCGCCATCTTGACGGAAACGTAATCGTGGCCACCCAAATGTTAAAGGCTAAAATGTAATTACGACCAACCTAATAATCTAGTCTCTACCAAATTTTGCAACAACAAATCTTTATGTGGGAAGCATATTCTGACCAAACTGCTAGATCATCAGCCCAATAGTTTGCAGATGGTGGCCAAGTATGTGTGCAAATCGATTCCCCCTATCAATTCAAACACGGTGAAACCGAATTAAACGAAATTTGGTACAGAGGTTGCACTAGCAAAAGGCACCTCAGTGTCATGTTTTATATCGCCGCCATCTTGACGGAAACGGAATGACGGCCACCCAAATGTTAAAAGCTTAAATCAAATTTCGACCATCCTAATAATTTGATCTCTACCGGATTTTGCAACAACATGCCTTTTGTGGAAAGCATCTTATGACTGACTACAAGGTCATCAGCCCAATAGTTTGCAAATAGCGGCCATGTACAGTATGTGTGCAAATCCATTCCCCAGATGAATTCAAACACGGTGAAACCGAGTTGAATGTTTTTTTTTTACAGAGGTAGCACTAGCAAAGGGCACCTCATATTCATGTTTAATATCCCTATAGCACGTTGTATTTCAACAAGCTACTACAACCAACATTCAATTATACTCCTTGAAAAGGACAAAGAGTTATAACAGTACCCATGCATTTAGGAGAAAGTAGGCTATATGTTCTTTACTGTACATCTTGTTTAAACTTCTAATACATAAGTGTAGGAGTACAAAATCACGAACTATTCAGTGTCAACTTTTTTCAGAGAAGCAAGTTCGACTTCAAATGAAAACAATGCGTTGTATGGAAAAATAAAGGCGTAGCGAATGTGAAAATGGAAAATTGGTTTCCGGAAATACTGGATTGGATTGGGATTCATAAAGACTGCAAACAGTACTTTTGAACTACCAGCGGGCAAGGTGAAGACAAACAGCTGACTGCAACAAAACTTATGCGTTATTGCTTGCAGCCCCTAATTACAAAAAGTTCCCAGCTAGTATCAAACTCCACCAGCAAGGCAGCCGAAAATTATATGTCCCTTGTTGCAAAATTCACGTGAGGTAAGCAGATCAATCGAGGGAACACTCACAGAACCAAAGCTGCCGGGCTGGTCTTTCTGTTGGGCCATCCTGGCACTATAAAACAATGGAATCAGTTAAAAAAATGCCACAATAGTGAAGGACACAGCAGTCAGCAGAAAAAGAAGATGAGCAGCTTTCCGAAAAAGTTTATTTGCGTCGCGAGCAGAGAAAAGAATGTCCTGACAACAGTCTAATGAAATGAAACGCACTGTCTCACGTGATTATGGAAACGGATCAATGCAGATGGATTTCGATGAGGTACTGTTGAGAGAGTTTAGTGATGAGAAGATCAAGCAACTAACGCTTAGTGCAGGCCATATACAAAAACTGGAAAAGGAAACAAGGGGCCAAAGGGAATATGAAAAGTGGCACACAGCTAGAAAGGACAGACTTACGGCATCCAATTTTGGATATGTATGCAAGAGGAAACCTTTTCGAAATGGGCTCCAGTAGCAAAAATTATTCTGTACGGTGAATTTCACTCAAAAGCAATGCAGTATGACTGTGATAATGAGCGAATTGCAAAACGAAATTTAGAGAAGTCGAAGAATGTGGTATTTTCGTACATAAAACTTATAGGTTTTTTGGTGCCTCCCCAGACGGATTAATACGAGACGACGCTATAGTCGAAGTCAAGTGCCCTTATTCTGATCGGAATAAGACCATACTGGAAGCCTGCAAAAAACTAAAGGGATTTTGTTTGGCAGAAAGTAAGCGAAAAAGAAAGCCTAGAGAATGTCAAGAACAGTGCCTTTCAGAAGAGAACAGATTGCTAACTCTCTAACACGCACATGATTTTTATTTCCAGAACCAGGGCCAGTTGGAAATAACGTAGCGGGAAATATGTTATTTTGTGGTATGGACGCCAAAAGATATTCACATTGAAACAATAAAGAGGGACGAGAAGTTCTGGAGAAAAAATGCTAATGTAACTGACATTCAGCTGCGAGAAAATCTTGTTGCCTGAGATCATTGATCCCAGGATAACCAGATCTATGGATATAAATAATAATAATAATAACGTTATTGGTTTTACGTCCCTTTTAACTACTGCGACTTTTTGAGACGCCGGGGTGTCGGAATTCAGCCCCGAAGGGGATCTTTAACGTGCCAGTAAATCTAATGACATGGCTCCCTCGCATTCGCGCACCCTCAAATGCCAACTGGCTGCACCAGGATTCGATCCTGCAACCTTGGGCACAGCAAGCGAGAACGTTTCCGCTGAGCCCCGCAGCCAGCCAAAGGTACTGATGTCCAAGATGTCCCAAGTCCCTACAATGTATTATTATCAACAAGAATGTTAGAGGAAGTAAGAAAAGTATCTGTACGAACACATTGTGTCAACGTTACATATTGTGACACTAGTAGAGTATAATTTTATTGCTCAGATATTGTTCCACGCCTAGGCACTTGTACACGTAACTCGTCGAACTATAATATTTGTGACAAGAGGAAGACAACTCCTTCCTGTCTTCAAATTGTTCCCTTCTCCCTCCGCCCTGTCAGCGTGTTCAGCATTTTCCTTGCGCAAGAGATCTTGTGGAGCCGCGCCGCCTACCACCCTTTTCAAAACAATTCCCAAACTAATGCTGTCGATTCCATTCACCCGATTTTAATTCTGAAAAATGCATTGGAATCAGGAAATAAATCTCCATTTTCGTATTACCAGTTTTTTTCATATTTTAAGCAGAGATATAAAAAAAACTGTTAGTAACTTTTTTGTTTTTCACATTTTGGAAAATGCATTGAATTAATATCAATTCAATTGCAGTCTAGTATACATAGTGGTTTTCAGATCACAAATACGAGCGTTCGTTCAAGAGAAAACTGACAAATGAAATTGTCTCAATTTGGTGCTGCTACGTGGTGTCAAAATTACAAAGAGACAAGTTACAGTATGGCTCTTAGCTCATGATCCCTGGTGGGAGGGTAAGGTTGAGGGAGGGAAAGTAGAGTGGAGCTGGGAACATCTGATCGGAGTGGATACAACTGGGCCCCACCTGCAAAGCGAACAGGGGTCTCATGAGGGAAGGGAGGGGAAGATTAGGAGGGATAGGCAAGGAAGAGGGAAGAAGGTGGCCGTGGCCTTACAGTAGGCACCATCCCGGCATTTGCCCGAAGACGAACTGGGAAACCACTTCGAGGATGGCTGAGGTGGGGATCGAACCCCCTCTACTCATTTGGAACACCCGAGGCTGAGTAGACCCCGTTCCAGACCTCATTCCACTTTTCAAATTTCGTGGCAGAGCCGGGAATCGAACCCAGGACGTCCGGGGCGGCTGCTAAGCATGCTGACCGCTACGCTACGGAGGCGACTGAGCTATTACAAATCAAAATTTAGGCCACCTTTTTCGATGACCCTGTATTATGGATGTTATAGGTTTTGTTAAAGCTTTATTGTCCTGTTTGTAAATGGGTCGCTCTGCTCGACGTTAGTTAGTTATTGTTGTTTTAATGGGCGGAACTACGAGGTCATCTGCCCCAAAGCTCGACGTTGGACTGCATGATTTCCTCAGTAGTGGGACATCAGGCAGGAAGGTTTTATACTGTAGACGTATGGGCCGTATCGTGGAGAGATACTGTATACCGCTGGGAGTGCACGGCTTCTGAATCCTAGAAGACTACGCCGTACGAATCCTAGAAAATGCTTCACACCTACAGTACGGCTCCCAGCTCATGATCCCTGGTGGGGAAGGTTGAGGGAGGGAAAGTAGAGTGGAATGAGTGTGTGAGGGAGAGGCTGCTGAGTGCGAGACAATGAAACGTTTCCGAATGCTGATATGAAAGCGCGCAGGTGGCATTATGCCAATATACACCGGCACTGATTCGAGTGATAGTGATGTTCCTAGTTCTTCTGACAACACGGTTTCCAGTGAACTAGCAACTCCACTGTGAACACCTTCATCTGGTAAGTAAGTGTTCCCTGTACCGTTAGTAGTAGTAGTAGTAGTAGTAGTAGCCCTTCCCAGGCTGTCCGCTGACGTGACGCAGGTGGTGCGGCACATTCCTTGCAGGGATCACGAGCTCAGAGCCGTACTGTACAACCAAGTTTTTCATGACATGACAGCATCTCGCCCACAACTTCTTTTTAATTTGGTGCTCTCTTTTTCCCCAAGACGTTTGAACAAACACTCTTAAAACTTTGCCATTCGGACTTCTCATCACCTTGGATGATTGTCTCTGAAAAGCAATATTTCCTAAGTTAGCATGACTTTCCCAAAATATGAGGTAATTGTTACCAACCTATGTGAAATAAAAACTAGAGCTAATTTCCAATTTTGCCTTTCATATTCATAATCAGCACTGTAATATGTATCAGAATTGGCCAGTTTTGTTCAATTTACATTTTCACTGTTGAACAGTGTATTCAACAAGCTCGGATTGTATTCTAAAAACTATCCGCAAATTTACTCCAAACATTATTCGCAGCTTATCCACTACCCGCACAGTCATTCTAACTATATCTGCTTGTGAAAATGTTTGGAGATATCCGTGCGTTTATCCGCGCAGGTCTTTAGTTATAATCCATATGTTAGTCTGGATTTCGCGTTCACGGAACAACCAAAACGTTGTGGGCGAGCAAAGCATCGCATGAGATTAATCTGATATCCCATTTGCTATACCAGCATTTCTACATGCCTGACATTTTAGGTGCTCTGACATGACGCAGCATATAATGAGTTTATCGCTCTAAATTCCCGGTATTAACAGGAAGTTCTGAGAAAAACAGGAAAGCCTAGTTCCAATTCATATAGCGACAGTGACATGCGGTGAGAGGTATTCAGATTAGCAGAGCTCATGTAGCTTATTATTTCTATATTGAAGTTGAACTTTGATATCTTGCAGTGCTTTCGGAAATAAAGATTACTTCAAGTTATCGAAAATTTGAGATATAGAAATACATGAAACAAGATGTTCAGTAAAGAACATATAGCCTACTTTCTCCTAAATGCATGGGTATTGTTATAACTCTTTGTCCTTATCAAGGAGTATAATTGAATGTTGATTGTAGTAGCTTGTTAAAATACAACGTTTTATACGGATATTAAACATGAATATGAGGTGCCCTTTGCTAGTGCTACCTCTGCAAAATATTCCATTCAATTCGGTTTCACCGTGTTTGAATTGATATGGGGAATCGATTTGCACACATACATAGCCGCTATCTGCAAACTATTGGGTTGATGACCTTGTAGTTCGTCAAAAGATGCTTCCCACAAAAAGGTATGTTGTTGCAAAATTTGGTAGAGATCAATGATTAGGTTGATCGTAATATGATTTAAGCTTTTAACATCTGGGTGGCCGCCATTCCGTTTCCGTCAAGATGGCGGCGATACAAAACATGACACTGGAGTGCCCTTTGCTACTGCTACCTCTGTACCAAATTTTATTCAATTCGGTTTCACCGTGTTTGAATTGATAGGGGGAATCGATTTGCCCGCATACATGGCCTCCATATGCAAACTATTGGACTGATGACCTTGTAGCTTGGTCAAACAACGCTTCTAAGATAAAAGTATCTTGTTGCAAAATTTGGTAGAGATCAGATGATTAGGTTGGTCATAATTTGATTTAATCTTTTAACATTTGGGTGGCCACCTTTACGTTTTCGTCAAGATGGCGGCAATATAATACACGACACTGAGGTGTCCTTTGCTTGTGCTACCTCAGTACCAAATTTCGTTGAATTTGGTTTCCTCGTGTTTGAATTGATAGGAGGAATCGATTTGCACACATACATGGCCGCCAACTGCAAACTATTGAGTTGATGACCTTGTAATTTATTCAAAAGACGCTCGCCATATAAATATATGTTGTTGCAAAATTTGGTAGAGATCGGATGATTAGGTTAGTCGTAATTTGATTCAAGCTTTGAACATTTGGGTGGCCGCCATTACGTTTCCGTCAAGATGGCGGCAATATAAAACATGACACTGAGGTGCCCTTTGCTAGTTCTACCTCCATACCAAATTTTGTTCAATTGAGTTTCACCGTGTTCGGTGTTTGGCCTTTGTGTAGATTTCATAAGTCTACTTTAATTTTAAAAAATCGAAAGTAGGCTAAAAATAGGGTTCTATTATCATAAATACAATACATAAATAGTCAACTGTTGCTAAAACCGACAGCAGTGGCTACGCTGGCTAAAGCGTAGCGTTAGGTCATGGGGCCAAGCTCTCTGCTGACTCGGTAGACGCGTGGGTTCGAGCCCCACCGTCAGCCGTCCTTGAAATGGTTTTCCGTGGTTTCCCATTTTCATCACCAGACAAATGCTGGGACGGTACCTTCGGACAGGCCACGGCCGCTTCCTTCCACATCCTTGCTCAATTTCATTCACCGTCATCAATTCCATCTCTCATCCCGACGTGCAGGTCGCCCACGGGCGTAGAATAGAAATACCTGCACTCGGTCTCTGAGGAGGCCAAGTTTGGAGTAAATTTGCGGTTAGTTTTTAAAATTCATTCCGAGCTTGTTGAATCACTGTTCAACAGTGAAAATGTAAACTGAACAAAACTAGCCAATTCTGTTACATATTTTCCTTTTTCCTTTTTGGATAGGCATTGCCGCCCAACCATACCTTCAATTCTCAAAAAAAGGTGAAAATATTTCAGTGCTCGTTTGAACTACCCGGTCGATGGTCGAAAACTTCCCACTTGAAATCTTTGACAAGGTCTATCGTAACGTTGGTACAGTACGGTCGTGAATAATTTTCACCTTTTTCGAGAATTGAAGGTATGGTTGGGCGGCAACGCCTCGTCAAACAGGAAACACTTCAGGAGACTCTCCAAACGTACCCACCTCAGTGGCGGCAGATTACTTTGCCGAGGGCATTGGAAAGCTGGTGTAACGATACGACCAATGTATCAATCGTTTAGGCGATTATGTTGAAACATAAGTACAAAACAAGCAAACATTTAGTTATAAAGTCAGTTTGATAATTCAATCTGTTATTTTTATATTGCCCATCGGACGTTGAAAAAAAACAGCCCTCCTATTTGAGTAGCCTACAAATATAGAAGATACATGGCATTTAAATTGTGTAGAACTTCGGCGGGAAATTGAAATTACTTCGAGATATCAACTTATAGAAGTTTGACTATGCAATCCTGATGCGCTTGCTGAAACGTTTCTCCAAGTACGCTCGTAAAGCCATGAGAGTTGTTCTTAAGCCCCCCATACATGTACGAAAATCCACTTCCTGCTTCCAGTCTCCAACCGGGTCAGGAATGGAATGAATGAAGCCCCCATCTAGCGGCGAGGATATGAAGTGTGCCGGCTGCCGAAGTCTGTCGCACTCCTCTGGGGCAATGATTAAATGAATGACAGATGAAATGAGATGATAGTGGAGAGTGTTGCTGGAATTAATGTAGACTACATATTTGAATACACTTCTGTCATGTGCATTCTTGACTGCTGGGAGTGCGCACGCCTTTCACTCCTCAACTTGTCCACATACGTTCAGTTAAGAGCCGGCCGGAGTTGGGACGGCCGGCCGCCAGCTCAGCTCTTGTTGTAACATGGTCAAAAGTTTGTGAAACGATTTATAAAGAAACGGGACAAGGTAAAATTATTTTGTTTCTATAGCGTACTGTAGTATTTTATACACTTTTCATCAGTGCAAAAGCATATCGAATAGGAATACAAAGATAGTTATAAAAAGTGTAGTTAAAATCACAATTCTCCATATAAAATAGAGTTCTGAACTGCGTTTTTCCTAAACTCTACTATGTCTTCAGATGATGTTGAAAACAGAAACGAACACCACTGCAAGACAGCTTATAGTTTTCTCTAGAACGCTACTGAAACATATTTTTAAATTAAGAACTCTGTATATGTTTAATCGTGATTTTAAAAAGATAAGCATATAGACTCGTTAATGCTAGCCAATGTTGAGTGCTGGTAGTTCATCCGGATTCCGTCAGATGTCACGTCGCCAAGTCCTGTCCTTGAAACAGGATTAAGACAGGGACAGAGACAGTTTGTTTCAGGCCAGCTCAGGCTTTCCCTCGTGCAGGGGACTGGGTACAACACCACACGCCCCTCTTTTAAAACGAGCAGCGGATAAGCTCATTCCACGACGGTATTGCTATTGTCTTAGAAGGTGCAATATAGTACAGGACAGCTGCACAGTAAAAAAACCCTTTTGTTCCAAGAACTGTGCTATGGTTGGCTTCTTGTAAATCGTTAGAAAAGCTCAAAAAAAGCTTAACTCTGAATTGTAGAATAATTTGCACGATCATTTTGTCGGAAAACTCAAAAGCACATTGAAAAGCGTTTTTCTCTGAATCGACGTATTTTAACGAAAAGTTTTTTAAACAAAAAAAAATGTAGAGGACATTGTCACCTACAATATTCGTCTCATTGAGGACATGTCATACGTTTTGAAATGCAGAAGCTAGGTGGCGCCAAAGTTTCCAAAAAAGTGTTTTTTCACTTTTTGTCCTAGAAAAAATGTTTTGTTCACAAAAGAGTGAATCAGAAATTTGTTCCTCTCAAAATTGTCTGCAACATTTATTGAAACATTTTTTCTTCCGCCTTACCGTTCCAAAGTTATCGTCTGCCGAAGTTTGAAAATTGTACTATTCAGATGGCACAAAGGTTAATATGTGTACAGTTATGATTGATACGTTGCTATTAAAATAGATATGATTGTTTGAGCTAATTAACAAACACAGCCCTCTTCCTGTTTGACCGAGCCTTAGGCAGCTGTCCGACACCGGTCCCTGTCTAAATTATGCCCACCGCTCTCTCCGCAGTAACAATTAGCCTTGACTACGTAGCGTTGCATTTGCTGCGCTATAACTTTGGAACGGTAGGTCGGAGGAAACAAACGTTTAAAAAAATGTTGCAGACAATTTTGAGAGGAACAAATTTCTGATTCACTCTTGTGTGAAAAAAACCACCTATTTTTTTCTAGGACAAAAAGTGAAAAAATACTTTTTTGGAAACTTTGGCGCCACCTAGCTTCTGCATTTAAAAACGTATGCCATGACCTCAATGAGACGAATTGTAGGTGACAATGTCCTCTACATTTTTTGTTTAAAAATCTTTTCTTTAAAATACGTCGATTCAGAGAAAAACGCATTTCAATGTCGTTTTAAGTTTTCCGACAAAATGATCGTGCAAATTATTCTAAAATTTAGAGTTAAGCTTTTTTTTGTGCTTTTCTAACGATTTACAAAAAGCCAACCATAGCACAGTTTTTGGAACAAAACCATTCCAGCTGTACTGTACTAATAGATTTTTAATGTACACGTTATACCTTTTACCGTTCAACATGTTTTAATAGTACAGTGACTTAAAAAAATAGAAACACTGTGCAATGTGCCCGGTTGGACTTATTGGTGAATACGGTGTTAAGTAGATTTCATTATAAAGCTAACTATTGCAATGGATGTTTCGACTTCCGGAAAATTTCGACATATCTTCGCGTTTCACATCCCCCAGACCCCAAAACCACCGTCAGTTCAAAAGTTTATACATAATTTATATATGTATGTATATACAGTATATATCAGCTTTTTTGTGGACACGATGACGGCCGTAATTTTGCACCAATCACTTTGAATATTTTACGTAATATGTACCCCCTTTAGAATCTCGAGTTCGTTAACGGGCAAAATCGGTCGAAGGGGGGGGGGGGGGAGGGGAAATGGGGGGCTTTTTTTTTCGAAAAAGTGAAATATAGCCATAACTCTCTTAATACGTGAAATATCGAATCCATTAAAAGCTCATACTAGGTGTCGGATAAGGGCCAAAATTTATGTTTAAAAAGTTTTTTGATAGCACCAGCCATTTACCAAATGGGTGGGAAAATGTGGGTTTCTCTGGAAACATTAATCATATCTCTCTTAATAGGCACACTATCAAAACCGTATAAAATGGACAATATTCCCCTAATAATTACCTAAAACTTTTGTTTGAAAGAATTTTTGATATGACCCACCATTACGCCAAGGGATGAGAAAAATGATTTCGGAATTATAATAAAATGCCAAGAGCCATCAGAGGTTACCATGATAACGCTTCTAGATTGATAAGGGATGAGCTATTAGAGGTTGCTATGACAACGCCATCGCACGAGATCACATTCAGTTTTCCATCTGACTCTGTGGAAGCGGCTTAGGTGACGTAACTGGTAGCATGCTGAACTACTATGCCCAAGGTCGCGGGTTCAAAGCTGGCCGAAATCATCGGATTTTCTAAGAGTGCTAAAAATCCCTCAGTATGCTTTCCTACGAAGGGTAAGTTCCAAAGTTGCTGGTTGCGGTGGCATCTAGTAGCCAAGTTCACAGCTAGGTGTTGTTGACGGTAGTGGTAGCAAAATTGCGAACTACTACTTGAAATTGACTGTATGCAGTCCTTACCTGCATTACAGACTAATACAGCCATCACAATTAACACCGTTTATCAGACAGATTCTACACACACCTAAAGTACACGGGGTTACATGACCGCGTTGTCGCAGCCCCTAAACTGAGGAACTAACCAACATCTCTGCGGGAGATAAAATTTTGCGTGATGAAATAACAGACTGTTAGATAGTTACACATCAGTGTCGAAACCTTGCATAAGGACAGTGTGACCACAAGTATAAAAATGGACCCCAAATGACAAGAAGGTTACCGTGCCCATAAGACAATAAAATGTTAAAAATATGCATGGAAAGACGAAAAAAAGTTAACTAAGCTCCAATTGTAAAATACTTTCTCGAAATAAATGAGGTCTGGTTGGTTGATTCCTCAGTAGCCCCGTGTACTTTGGGTGTGTGTAGAATCTGTCTGATAACCGGTGTTAATTGTGATGACTGTATTAGTGTGTGTTTCTGTTTCATAATTCAAGTAAGGACTGCAGACTGAATTTTTAAGTAGTTCCTACTTTTGCCGCCATCGTCAACAACTACTAGTTCAGAACTTCGCTACTAGACGCCACCGCAGTCAGCTCCTGGCGACGAACGTAGGAACCTGAGCGTTGTTTACATTTTTAACCTAATTTAGCCTCACACAGGTGTAATTAGTGGAAGGTTCATTAACATGCCATAAATTTATGACATGGGACCGCCGGCTTTACTTCCCCTCCGAAGGAAGGCTAAATGAGGTCTGATCGTCTACGAAATCCTGCACATTTTGCCTATTATAGCCTCTCCCCTAGTTTGCCCGGTGAAATCTACCTCCGCCTTCCGGCGTGCCGAGAGGACTTTTTTTAAAATCAAATACCCATCATACACGAACAATTTTATCCCGGAAGAGGCTATACAATTAAAGTGGGGGAAAAGGAGAAATTGGAAACTTCGACATCAAACACAATTTTTACTACCAGACTCAAGGGCAGCTTCATACTACAAGAAGACAATGTTGTCTGTTTGCAGTATGGAACCCAAAAAGAATAACAACGGAACTCATACAGAGAGATGATGAATTCTGGGAGAGTATTCTTCCGCGTTACTTGACCGGTCTTACAAACATGTCATCCTTCCCGAGATTATGGACTCAAGACAGAGTAGATGTATGCCAATATGAAACTCGGTTAACATTATTAAACACCCTCTATTTTACTGAGTACTGGTAATGTTCCAGGCGCTGCCGGAGTGGTGTGTTTATATACGCAGTGTGTATTCACTCCCGAGATCAATTCCTCATTTCTGTGTGGTATAGCTTTCTGAAGATTGTTAGGACTTGAGTTCAGATTGTTATATATTTCAAAATATATTATGGCCCAAATACAGTACGTATATTAAGAAATCAATGATCTATCCCGGCATTATTTTTAAACATAAATGGTCAATTCTAATTCATTATCTGTTCATAACGTCTACGTATCTAGTCCGGGACTATACGATTCCGACGATACTTCATTTCTTTGGGGAACGTATTGGTGCAGTGGTCAAGCTGCTTGGCTTTCACCAAGGTTCGATTCCCGGCGAATGAGATTTTCGAAGTGGAATATCACGTCCTGTGGTTCAGATTCCACGTAAAAATGAAGGTTCCGTAGCTCTGATCGCGAGATTAACGGTCACGTAAAACTACAAGCTTCATTCATTCTCCATGTCTATGAAATTGGCGGGGCGGGGGTGGAATCGAGACGCGTATAGCATAATTTTCACAACTATACTGTTTCTTGATAACCCCTTTTAATATATACTGTGCTATGGATAATCCAGCTCGTGGCGCAGTGGCCAGCAATGTTGGCTGCTACCTCAGAGGTCCCGGGTTTGATTCCCGGCTTTGCCAAGAATTTAAAAGTATTGGTATGGTCTGGTGCGGGGTCTCCCAGTCGCGTGATGCTAAGTTGGAGCCTGCCGGATGCTGTGGCTCATATTTATAATATTGGTTTTACGTCCCTTTTAACAAATGTTGCTTTTAGAGACGCCGGGGTGCCGGAATTTTTCTCCGAAGAGGATCTTTAACGTGCCAGTAAATCTACTGACACGTCTCCTTCGCATTTGCGCACCCTCGAATGCCAACTGACTGAGCCGGGGTTCGATCCCGCTACCTTGCAAACAGCAGGTGAGAACGTTACCGCTGAGCCACACAGCCAGTCGCTGTGGCTCAGGACGCCTGTTAGTTGTCCCTTGATACAGCCAGGAACTCTAATTGGGTATCTACTGTATATCCCTTGTGGGTATGTCACTCATTGATCTTGAGGTATATAAATAATTCTTCAGTATTCAGACCATTTATTGGGGGATAAAATGTGTATGACCAAAATGCACACTTCATCTCACAAATGTTATGGTCTTGAGGTTCTTTACTTTAGGAGGCAACGCGGTCAGGTTGAAGTATACTCCGGCATAATCGTTGGCCGAGAGTAAGATGGATGAAAACCAGTGTGGCTTTAGACTACAACGAGGATGTCAGGATCATTTTTTTAGTATTCACCAAGTGATTGAGGATTACTACGAGAGGAATAGACTTTTGTGTTTTGTAGATCTAGAGAAGGCGTAAGAAAGAGTACCAAGGGAAAATAAACTGAGGATTCTGAGGGATTATGGTATCCAGGGATGGCAGCTACAGACAATCAAAAGTACCGTATTTGTGTTTATAATGAAACTGCGGTGAGAATTGATGGTATGATGAGTTCTTGGTCTAAGTTGTTAAAGGAATAGGCTGAAATCTTTAACCACTATTGTTTTTTTAAATATAGGCTATACTTGTCTTTTGTAGCTTTTCAGTCGGTCAACACGATTGTTGGGCGGGGTACTAGATATAAATATGTAAAAACACTGCTGGAAAAAATACATGTATTAGTTAGCCTAATTATGACAGTTGCACCATACTTGTTAATTAATAGTGATGTGATAATCGTGGGAAACAGATTTTAGTTTTCTTTCCCTAGAGCAACTGGATTTGTAGTTTGTACACATTTCTTGATTGTTGGTGAGGAAGAGGCAATGCGAATGGAAGAACTGAAGCAACTCAGTCCTGATAATAATATGCTATAGCTTATCGTTGAAGTTAATCCTTTATGTTGAGAAATGTAATTTCAAAAAATAAATTCTACATTTTGTTTAAATATCTTCTTTGTTAAGAATAAAAGAAAAAATAATTTTTCATGGTGACAACAACACGTAAATTTAATCCTAGGAAATCAACAGCAGTTTTTCTCCATAATACTAAGTTACAGGTATACTAGGGAGTAGGATTCCTTACGTATCTCTTCGATGTTATCGTAAACACGATGAGTTATATTTTGAAATATTTAAAAAAATGTTATTGAAAATGTATTTTTCAACTTTTTTCAGGAATTAGTTTAGTCTGGACGATTCTTAATCACAATTAAGGTTAGTATGAAGATGTTTATGAAAGTAAATGATTGAATATACACAATCTAGAGCATAAGCAACAACTACGACGGCGTGAAACCCTATTGTGTTACCGTTTCGAACTACGCAACATAGGCAGTTTTATCTAAGGGAGGTCTGTAGAGAAATGGTAGAGCTTGGAGAATATCATTTTAATTTCTTTCTGCGTTACCACATTAAGCATAACATACTGTTTCAAAGACTATATCGAGGTGTAGCGTTCTTGTGTCACCCCGGAGGCAAGGCCTTGGAGAGCGGTGATGGGCCCTTGGGCTGGAGTTTCCTGGCCGCACCCCCTTCCCCCCCCCCCCACCTTTATTGCCGAATTATGTAATATTCATTTATAATCCTCCTAAATTTGCAGAAATTGATAGTAATTTTAGAAATATTATTAATAATAATATAGGGCTGAACAGACGGGTCCACACCGGGCAAGATCCCGATGATAATAATAATTATAATAATAATAATTATTGTTATTTTAATAATGAAGACTTACTAAGATAATATAAAATATAGACTACATAATAGGAATGGAGTTCAACATTGAAACAAAAGCCCACGGGTTCGAACCCACTTGTTTACCGAGTTCGGAGATAGCTAGGGACCCATGACCTTAGCAAGTGTAGCTACTGTGGTCGGTCACTGCGCATCCATATAACCACCTGTGAAACACTTTTCTCCGTGCGAGGACTAGTTCCCGTATTTTTTGAAACTCATTAGCGCATTTCAAAGTAGTTGTTGCGGCATCGTGGTCATCTAGCCCCGTGTATTTGGCGTGTGTTTGGAATTTGTCTAATTACCCGTCTTATTGTGATGGCTGTATTAGTGTGTGTATTTGTGATTCAGATGAGGATTGTGAAGGAGTCAGGTGAATTTGCCTGGAGTAGAAGTGATAATAATAATAATAATTTTATTGTTTTACGTCCTTTTTACCGTCTGTAGTTTTAGGAGGCACTGGGGTGCCGTAAGTTTGCCACAAACGGGATCTTTAACCTGCCAGTAAATTCACTGACACGGCTCCCTCGCTGGCTGTGTCAGGAATCGATCCTGTAACCTTGGGCACAGCAAGCGAGAACGTTACTCCTGATCCACGCAGTTGGCCGAGTAGAATTGAGAAACCATGGAAAACCACTTCCAAAATGGCTGAGATGGGAATCGAAACCACACCTTTTCTGTTTTGCCTCACCGGGCATTCCAGCCCTCAGACAAGAATGAATCGAATTTTTTGTCAGCGCCGGGAATCGAACCCGAACCTCCGGGGCGACAGCCAAGAATACTAGCCGGTACATCACGAGGAGGACTAAGCATATTTCAGTCACTTGTGAATTCCGTAGTTTAAGTACAGTATTAGCTTATCTATAGCAAAATATTTCGGCCATTCAATTGAAATTATACAATCACTTCGAACTTTCTAGTCGCGTTATTCCTGAGGCACAATGCCACGAGACTGCAATAATTCCCCAGTATTCGGACCGGACTCAAGCAGTTTGGACTATATTGAACGCGCGTCCTTGAAACACCCTCACTGTTAGGGGGTGGGGGTATTCCGTGCTGATACCTATGTACAGGCCATGTAACTACTAAGCGAGGTCGACTACAACGAAACTAGTGGCAATGTTTTGAAATGAAATGTGAAATAGGATCTGAGTACGACCGCCTCTTAAAAACGAACTCCAAATCGCGGAGTGCCGTTCTTACTTTAACCTCTTCAGACCCAGCTGAAGTTGGTAATGTGTCATTTTTGACCCGCATTTCTAATCCCGCATTTGTAGGAGGACGGGGGTTAAGTATGATAAGTGTTGTCTATGTGACGGATGGTTTTTAAGGCCAGATGCACTTTCCAACACCTCAATTATCACGGCTTCGGTGGCGTAGTTGGTAGTATGCTGAGCTTCTATGCCCAAGGTCGCGGGTTCAAACCCGGCCGGAGTCGTCAGATTTTTTTAAGAGCGTTAAAAGTCCCTCAGTATGCCTTCCTTCGGAGGGGAAGTAAAGCCGGTGGTCCCATGTCATAGATTTATGACATGAAAAAGAACCTTCCACTAACTACACTTGTGTGAAGCCAAAATTTGTAGGTTAGAATTGATAACGCTCTATTAGTTCCAACGTTCACCACCGGGTGCTGACTCCGACGACATATAGTAGCCAAATCCCCAAGCTAGGTATCGTGGACGGTAGCATTTGGTAGCAAAAATAGGAACTACTAGAAATTAAAATCTGTAGTCCTTACTTGAATTAAAACAGATAACACACACTAATACAGTCATCACAATTAACACAAGTTATCAGACAGATTCTACACACACACAAAGTACACGGGGCTACATGACCGTGTTGTCGCAGCCTCTAAACTGAGGAAACAACCAACCTTAATTAGAGATGAATGAAAACGGGCAGGAAGCTTGAAGGAGGCAACCGCGGTCTATTAAATGGTACCATCTCGATTTCATCTGGAGTTGAAAATAGGAAACCACGGAAAACCATTACAAGGACAGCTGACAGCGGGCTCAAACACACACGTCTTCACAATCCAAAGATAGATCAAACTTATGCACTTATGACCTAGGGCTTTAACTACCCTCGTCGGTAATTGTAACCTGACATTTCATCCCATACTTTACGCCCTCACTGGAGCACTTTAATCGATACAAGTACAATTAGGTCTAACAACTGTATTTGGAGATTAGCGATTCAGCTTCAGCTTCTTATGTACCCAACATTTCTTTATTTTATCTGACCTGGCTACCCTTTGTTCATATGTGATGGTGTAGTTTTTCCGTTCAAATGTTGTTAATGTGAATCGTAAGTATTGTTACGAATGCTAGACAGTTTCGTCGCCCGAGCATGACTCAGGCCGCCCCAGGCTATTCCAGACTGTGTGTTACCAGCGCCTTACGCAACGGGGTTGTAAGAACAAAAGGGCACCGTCTAGAACCTACGCAGCCCACCCAGAAATGGAACTCTCGAGAAACCGTGAACCCTGGTCCGCTCTAGAAGCATCCATTGAGTCATCAGCTCCGATATATAAGAGCGACCCTGGCCGGTGAGCACGGACTGTGTTTTTGAGGAGTGTGTGTGTTTGACTGTGCGACAGAAGTATTGAGGCGAAGTGCCAAGACAGTGTGTCTTCCAGTGCGACGGAGGTTATTGTGGTGGATTGCGAAACGCAGTGGACTGTTCCCTAGCCTGCGGACGGCAAGACTGTGGCTGGTTTACAAGAGGAAGAGTGCAGTTATTTCTCTCCAGGGTCTACCTCATTATTGAGAAATTAACTCCTGTGAGTGAATGGAAGGAGTGAGTGAACTCCATAAGGGAGGAACTTGACTGAGACTGCTAATTGGTTTCCAAGTGTTTATTGCGTGGTGTAACTTTCTTGACCTGCAATAAAGCTATATTTCTTTAAAGGACCAAAACTGTGTTGTGCTTTTTAACCATTGTAATTCCAATTAACGAACGTGCTACTAGGGGTAACACGTAACAGTATTTATTCCTTAAAATATTCTTCTCCTCTCTATTTTTAATTTGGAGCATCGTTAAATTTAATTCATCTAAATCATGCTGGGTCCCTTTGAACCAGCTGTTCTTTGTTTTACTCTTCCAGATGTAAGTGAAAATGAAAATCCACAGCCTGCTTCCAGTCGACCGACCGGATCAGTGAATGGAATAAATGAAGCCCCCATCTAGCGGTGAGGATATGAACTGTGCCGGCTGCCGAAGCCTGTCCCATTCCCCTGGGGCAATGATTAAATGAATGACAGATGAAATGAAATGATAGTGGAGAGTGATGTTGGAATTAAATTGTGACAGGGAAACCCGGAGTACCCGGAGAAAATCCTGTCTGCCTCCGCTTTGTCCAGCACAAATCTCACATGGAGTGACCGGGATTTGAACCACGGACCCATCGGCGAGAGGCCGGCATGCTGCCGCCTAAGCCATGGAGGCTCACCCAGAAGTAACTAAGGAGCTGATTTTTTTTAGTCTGATTTCTGGTAGGCGTGAGATATGGCAGAAAAAAGAGATTCTTCTTTTCCGCATTCTATCTATTGTTGATTCACTCTCTCGATATACCACTTCATTCGGCAGTCATCTCCATTAGCCATTTACTTGGTGTTTTTGTTAATAATTGTTCTGATGATTCTTCTGTCTGCTTTCTGCAGTTTGTCAGTTGTTGATTTGATGTTCAACTTGAAGAGTGTTTCACTACCATACGTTGCCTCGGGTTTAACAACGGAATTGTAATGCCGAACTTTGGCATTCATTGAGAGAGATTTCCTTTTGTAGGTTGTTTCAGGTTAATACAATATTTTATGAAGAATATATCTTTTGGCATTTAAAATATGTGTTATATCTGCCAGTAATACGAAATAGAGAAAAGGAATATCTCAGCTAAAAATGTTGCCTTGGATCTCAAGAGGTTAATAAGCTTCAGCTGACATAGTTGTATATCAGGGCGAACTCAACAACATTCATGTTCACTGTTCCCCATCGAGACGAACGCATAAATAAAAGACTCACATGTCGAGTTCGCCCTTGTGGTCGGGAACGCCTCATTAGCTCGCGCTACCTAGTAATTATTGGTCTAGGCAAAAACCATTGGTCTGTATAATGATTACTAGTACCGGACCTTCATGCACTGAAAACTATTATAATATGCATGCAACTATGCACTAAAAATGTAGAATATACGCATTAACAAAAAGTTTCGTGACGAACTAAAGAGCCTACTTTTCTCAAAATTAAGATTTATGCCAATGATTAATCTACAGTATATGAACCTATCTAGAATATCAGGGGAAACAAATATAGACAGCATTTATTAGCCTACTTTCTCCTAAATGCATGGGTATTGTTATAACTCTTTGTCCTTTTCAAGGAGTATAATTGAATGTTGGTTGTAGTAGCTTGTTGAAATACAACGTGTTATACGGATATTAAACATGAATATGAGGTGCCCTTTGCTAGTGCTAACTCTGTAAAACATTTCATTCAATTCGGTTTCACCGTGTTTGAATTGATATGGGGAATCTATTTGCACACATACATGGCCGCTATCTGCAAACTATTGGGCTGAATACCTTGTAGTTCAGTCAAAATATGCTCACAAAATGGCGGATATGTAAAAGGTTTATATTCTAAACGTAAGCAAAATTAAGAAATTTCGCAGGTTTACCGAGGATTACGCGAGTGACTAAAGTGTTAAATATTGTGTGAACAGTGTAGATAAAATACGTAGGAGAAATACAATACATAACTTGTTAAAAGAGAAGACATATAACATTTAATATCATGACGGTCAACTGTGCTCCATGTGGCAAAAAGATCAAGAATAATCAGCAGGCTGTAGGATGTGATGGTGAGTGTGGACGCTGGTTTCATGTAACATGCATGAAAATGAGTAAAGACACTTACCAACAATTCCGGAAAGATGATACTTTTAAATGGTCATGCAATCGTGAAGACTGCCTCCCGCAACCTAACCTCAAAGAGGTTATGGCATCTTTCTCCCAGA
This sequence comes from Meconema thalassinum, assembly GCA_946902985.2. NCBI lineage: Eukaryota > Metazoa > Arthropoda > Insecta > Orthoptera > Tettigoniidae > Meconema > Meconema thalassinum. The sequence goes on from OX336395.1 coordinate 185,594,249, forward strand.
AACTTGAGGAATCCCTTTCGGCGATGAGAGAAGAAAACCACGAGGTAAGAAAACTAGCAACTTTCTTATCAGAAAAGTATGATGAACTCCACCGGGAAATTGAAACTCTGAAGAAAGAGAGAAAACCCGTCAAGGACGCAGAAATGGCAGCATCTAGAGCTATCAATGAATTGGAGGAACTAAAACAGTACCAGCGCAAGAACAACTTGATAGTGTATGGAATACCCACTGAAAGAGAGGAGGATGTATTTCACAAAATCTCGGACATTGGCAAGACGTTAGGAGTTGAAATCACCAGGGCAAACATAGACGCAGCTCACCGCCTCCCGTCAACAAAGCCTGGGCCTCAACCGATAATTGTGAAATTAAATAATAGGTGGAAGAAGGAAGAGATTCTCAGTAGCAGAAGACAAAAGAAGACCCTGAAGACAAGTGAAATTGGTTACAGTGATGGTGGTAATATATATATCAATGAACACCTGACCCCAAGAAATGAAACCATCGCCAAAAAGTGCCGTGAATTGAGACAACAGGGAAAAATCTTTGCAACTTGGGTCAGAGACTGCAAAATATACATTCGGAAAAATCAAAATGGACCCTCAAAGCTTATATCAAGTGCTGAAATACTGGATTCACTCGCTCTCTCAAACTAAAATCTATGGAATAGTAAGATATCTACTAAGTATTATCCCATATGGAACTAGAATCACAGAAATTAAATTTTTTAGGTAATGCAAATAATAATACACTAGAATTAACCGAGTGTAACTGTAATACACTTAGCGATTATTATAAAATTAAGGACAGTAAACACATAATAACCGATACCAGTACACTAAAATGCGTACACATAAATGCACATAGCATAAAAAACAAGTTCGATGATATCCAAATAATGTTAGACAGAATCAAAGGTGTAGATGTCCTAGCAATCTCAGAAAATTGGTTAACAGAACAAACAAAAATGTTTTTCAATATTAAGAAATATGTTGCATATCACATAGTTAGAAAACAAGCTGGAGGGGGAGTATCTTTGTATATTTCAAACAAATGTAGCAGTACCCTTGTAAAGGAAATAAATTCCACCCACAGCATACTGCACATTACTGTGAGAAAAGGCCATCAAGAATACAATATAATCACTGCTTATAACCCTCATAAAAGCAACATTCCACACTTTCTAACTGATCTCGAAGTAATTATTAGTTCTTACTCAACGAATCCTGTTATAATACTAGGTGATATGAATATCGATCTATTATTTGGGGACAGATATACTAGTAGTTATATTAACCTAGTCAAATCATACGGTCTAGTCTTATGTAATACAAAATATCCAACTAGTGTAACACAAACTAGCTCTACTCTAATTGATCATGTATTGGTGAACGACTGTGACAAAATATGTAATGTCTATAATATTGATAATGATTTGAGTGATCACCATTTACTAATCTGTGAAATGAGAAACAAAAAGATAAACAGGAACTCAATATGTGATGATAGGCCAATAGAAAAGGATAAAATAAACTACAAAAAACTTAATAAATATTTAATAACTCAAGAATCTGTATGCAATGAAATTAACATCAATGACTACTACAATAAATTCTGTGATTTTATTAATAAAGGAATAGAAGCCTGTACTATGAAATATACGAATAAGGAGCCAAGTGCCCCACCAATAAAACCCTGGATCACACAAGATCTTTTAGCACTAATACACAGGAAAGATAAGATATATACAAAAACCAAAGTTAAAAATCCATCTGCAGAAATTTTAGAAGAATATAAAATTATTAGCAACCAAGTTACAAAACTTAAGAGAAACCTACAAAGAAACTACTTTGACCAAAAAATTCAAAATGCAAATAATCAGAGGGAAGTGTGGAGTGTTGTTAATGAGATGTTAAATAGGCCAAAGAAGGGGAAAAATGAAATTGTCAAACTTATAGTCGATGGCACAAATGTCGAAAAAAAGGAAAATATATGTGATGAAATTAATAAATATTATGTCAATATTGCTAACAGTATATGGGAAAATCAAGGAAACGGTCCTACCTCGGACATTGCAAGCTATAAAAATACTACTAGCACTAAGACAATCTTTATGTTACCTACTGATGCTAATGAAATACAATCAATTATAAACTCCCTAAAACACAAAAACAATATAAGTGAGGACAACACTACTAATGTCATGCTACAATTGTGTCTTGAGGGCCTTACACCATATCTTGTCAAAATAATAAATCTTTCACTGATGACTGGTATATTCCCCGATGCCTGTAAAGTCTCTAGGGTGGTCCCGATCTACAAAAAAGGAGACAAAACCCACCCATCAAATTACAGACCCATTAATATTATATCTGCCATCAGCAAGGTTCTAGAAAGCGTTGTTAAACGAAGACTTATGAATTTCTTCATGAAAAATGATTACTTTGCAAACTGCCAATATGGGTTTATTCCAAATAGAGGAGCTGATAGTGCTATATTTGAAGTAGTAACTGATGTAGAAAAGGCATTAGATGAAAACAAACTAGCTGCTGGTGTACTAATTGACCTTCAAAAAGCATTCGATCTGGTTAACCATAAGATTCTCCTTAATAAACTAGAATTTGCAGGCATCAGAGGAGTGGCACATGATTGGTTCAAGAACTACCTCACTAACAGAAAACAATATGTTGCAATCGATAATGTAAAAGGGTCTCAAATGAGAATTGACACAGGAGTACCTCAAGGTTCTGTCTTAGGACCAATTCTTTTCTTGGCCTATATTAATGATATAGTATTATTAGAATTGAAAGGCAAGCTTAAACTATTTGCAGATGATATTTTTATACTCTATCTGGGAACATCTGAACAGGAAATTATGCTAAATATTAATTATGATCTCAATAAGCTGGTGGATTGGTTGAGAGCACACAAAATGGTTATCAATATCACTAAAACAAAATATTTATTCTTCCATAAACCATCATACAAGATTGAGACCACAAACATAGTCAACATAGCCAACAAAGAAATAGAAAGGGTTAAATCGGCAACATACTTAGGTATCACACTAGATAGTACACTAACATGGGAAAATCATGTGGAAAATGTAAAACATAAAATCAGCCCTTTAATTGGTATTATTTTCAGATTAAGATATAGCTGTCTTACTAGCCAACAATTGAAAAATATATACTTTGCTCTGATACATTCACATCTAATGTACATGAATTTCATATGGGGATATTGTAAGAAGGAGCTGATAAAAGAACTTGAGATACTCCAGAAACGTGCTATAAAATCTATCTTTGGACTTCCTTGGCTCACACCCTCAAATGAATTATACTCAAGAACTAAAATTATGCCACTGCAAAAACAAATAGCTATGTCAGCAACAGTATTTGTATACAAATTAGAAAACAAATTGATACACACACACATCCATTTTACCCATGCAAATGACATTCATCATTATGCAACAAGAGGAGTAAATCAAATATTCACCAGCCATTCCCAATCCATTAAATTTGGAACTAAAGGAATTATGTCCTCTATAATAAAAGAATACAACTCGCTACCATTAGGCATAAGGGAAAGTTTCTCTATAAAAACATTTAAGAGGAAAACAAAAGACTTCCTATTAAGGAATGAATAGCCCATGTACAATAGCCTTAAGCAATGCAATGTATCATACCGAATTATCTCTGTAAAATTAGTCACTAGCAATATAATATAAGTTACTATTAAATTAAACAATAATGTTACAAAAATTATATATATGCCATGCTGTAACTATGTTACTTGATTGTCCCTAACACGAGCTCAGGCTCATTGGGACCTATGTAAATAAATAAGTAAATAAATAAATAAATATTTGGGTGGCCGTCATTCCGTTTCCGTCAAGATGGCGGCGATATAAAACATGACACTGAGGTTACCTTTGCTACTGCTACCTCTGTACCAAATTTCGTTCAATTCTATTTTACCGTGTTTGAATTCATAGCGGGAATCGATTTGCACATACAAATGGCCGCCATCTGCAAACTATTGGACTGATGACCTTGTAACTTGGTCAAAGAACGCTTCTCACACAAAGGTATGTTGTTGCAATATGTGGTAGAGATCAGATGATTAGGTTGGTCGTAATTTGATTTTAGCTTTTTACATTTGGATGGCCACCATTACGTTTCCGTCAAGATGGCGGTGATATAAAACATGACAATGAGGTGCCCTTTACAAGTGCTACCTATGTACCAAATTTCGTTCAATTCGGTTTCACAGACATTCAGAATACACACACACACACACACACACACACACACACAGACACACATTTTTGGCCCTGTAGTGATCTCATAAGTCTACTTTCATTTTTTGCAAAAATCAAAAGTAGACTAAAAATCGGGCCCCCTAATGATTACACAGGCCTGCGATGAAAGAAATACAAGGGAAGTGATATCTGAACTGAATATATACTGTATATTACGAAAACAGTAATTAGAAAGTTGTAACACGTCACGTTTTCTTGAAAAATTCAATTGTACTTGGATTTTTGTGAACATTTACCTGAGATTGAACATAATAGAAGAACGTCAAGAAGAAGTTTCAAAGGAAAATTCTACGTACTTAAATGTATACACACTTGGTTTGTTTAGTTTAGTTTTTTGCTGAGTTTAAAATTTGTTTGGAACGTTCATGTAACCTTACATAATCATCATATATATTATTTCAGTAGTATAGATCCTTCCTGCGGCGCTCACAAGTGACCAATCGTGACAATGAGCTTTCAAATGAAAGAGAATAGACATTAGCAGTGACGAATTGCACTATAATTTCATAAATATCAATAATTTCCTTAAATAATGACTTTTGAAAAAATGTACGAAGTGTGCGATTTGCAAATACTGTTGCTGTTTTTAAAATACGCTCCATAATTACTGTCCACTTCACATTTTGGCCGCTGTGACACCTGTTTCATTCTGAGGTCTTTCCTTTAGCCTAAAATTTTGCATGGATTTCAGAAACAGTAAATCAAAGGAATGAGTACGGTACTCGAATCATATAATTTCATAAATATCGAATAACCGGTGAGTGTTACAGCAACCTTTCTCTTTAAGTCTCTCGTTATAAACCTATAACGGAAAGTGTGGTTTATGAACATGCTAGATTTCTCGCACGGGTCCTCTAGTATTTCATTATACAGGATCTAAGATTGAAATATGACTTGCCCTCTGCAAACAACTGGGAAAAATTGCTGGATGACAAGGAACAGAAAAGGAAGGATATCTGGCCTGAATTTTACACATCTCGACAGATCGTGGACTGGTACAAACCAGGAACTCTGCCACTTTGTGAATTCGATGGCAGTGCACGGATATCACCACAAAGTGTGCACCTTGACGTATCACCACGACCCAAGACGCGATTGCATGTGTAAACTCTGCGATCAGCACTGTGCCCGTTATTATGTTGTGACATGCTATAAACGTGTGGAGTCAATAGTAGTCTATTGCCAGAACTGACACTGGTTGGTTGGTTCCTCAGTTTAGGGGCTGCGACAATGCGGTCATGTAGCCCCGTGTACTTTGGGTGTGTGTAGAAACTGTATGATAACCGGTGTTAATTGTGATGGCTGTATTAGTGTGTGTATCTGTTTTAATTCAAGTAAGGACTGCAGACATTGAATTTTTTCAAGTAGTTCCTACTTTTGCCGCCAAACGCCACCGTCAACTAGATCAGAACTTAGTTACCAGATGCCACCGCAGTCGGCACTTGACGACGAACCTAGGAACCTACGAATGTTACTCAAATGTTTAACCTATATATAATTTAGCTTCGCACAGGTGTAATTAGTGGAAGGTTCTTTAACATGCCATAAATCTATGACATGGGACCGCCGGCTTTACTTCCCATATGAAGTAAGGCATACTGAGGGATTTTTATAGTTCTTAAAAAATCCGACGACTTCGGCCAGGTTTGAACCCGCGATCTTGGGCATAGAAGCTCAGCGTGCTACCAACTACGCCACCGAAGCCACTAAGTCTAATTATGTATTCTTATTTTTGCACAGTTTGTTTCAATATATAATATTAGTTCCTCTTGGTCAACCGTCTATTTTATATTAGTTTCTTCTAGAAACTGCACCATAATTCATTTTGATGTAAAAAGTTTAAACTCAAAGGATGCTTTTTGCTCTCGATTTTAGCAAAAATATGGATATCGATTTTACAAAATACCATGACGTGATGGAAATAAAATGGAGGTCATTTTGGAAATAAGCTCACCCCAAAAAATAAAAATTAGCAAAACTTCTCTTGTATTTTTCAAAAATTTAAATTTCGCAGGCCTGTTTTATTGATGAGTTGTACCCTATGCGCAGGGTTGGCAATATTTTAGGCTATTTCTCCATAATTGACGAGTATTATGGTGGACACAACTGGAATTTTACTATATAAGCCGTGATATAAAAATATGATGATGCGTGGTTTATAGACAGAGGAGGAGAAAACATCTATTACATGTAGAATGCAAATACATTTGCCATTGGTAGCACAAATGTATGTAGGTATCCGTATTGATAGATTAATTCAAAGTTTAAATTATACGCCAATCAGTACTTACATAAATATATCTATTGTATATTGTACATGTTTCGACCTGCTCAATTCAGCTCAATTAAGAATGAAATCAATTAAGAATAAAAATAACATACTATAGATGTACTTAAGTCTAATGTTTTTTATGTGAAACATGTTTATGAGATAAATTGTAATTAAAAGAATGAAATAAAATAATAAAAAGAATATCCTTACAATATAATATTAATTTTAAATAAATAAAAGATAATATTGGGCTTCACATTAAATTTTTCAAAATACAGTTAGAAAAATAAGAAATTTTGTTATAGTAAATGTAAATAAAATATTGGGCTTTATATAAAAATTCTAAAATATAATGATGATGATAATTGTTGTTTTAAGGGGCCTACAAAATCAAGTGCCGAATATCAAGAAATATTTTAATTCAGTGCTTGAAATGAGTAAAACTAAATCTTCTTCCGAAATATGGAGTGTGAATTTTGTACCAGGTGCCAACCAGTTATTGCGTCGTTTGAGTTGTCAACCGGTACGACATCATTTTCACAATTATTATTCATTATTACGAGAAGGTATTTCGGCTAATTTCAGTAGTTTGTAGAAGGTTCAGCATAGATGTAGACTTGCACCCCAAGTCATTCAAGAAAAACGGGGCATATAACACAGCAATAACTTCGTCCACCGCAGAATCTCTATCTCGATAAAAATGAAAGTTTGTCTGTTTTTTCTCAATTTCCACGGAATTTTGCGATATTTGCGCGTTTCAGGCTGTTTTATGACGGATGCGTGCAAAAATATTTTTTTTGTCTGTCTGTCTGTCTGTGTGTCTGTGGACAACTTCTACGAGTCCTTATAACTTGAGAACGGCCGGGTGGATCAACGTAAAATTTGATACAGATATCCATCAGAGGCACCACACTAATCATTGATGTAACTCTTTTCCGTACCTCTCATAAAAGGGACCCTACCCCCTTAAAATACATGCTGAAATAGGCGTAGAAGGGTGAAACAAAGCTCATTTTCAGCCCCTCAATGTGAGAAACGAAACTCGGGGGCCCTAAAAGGACCCCGAAAAGCACATTTTAAGGCCCTAAAACCAACAGTTTTTGAGATATTCCCAAAAAACTAATTTCACTTAATAAATTAATGAAGGAATGCATGCCGGTAACAATGGCAACAGAATCTCACAGGTCCATCTATTTCTGTAAGACGCAATACAATTCCATTTATTACATTACTGTGAAGGTTTGCAAACGGCAATAAGATTATAACGGATCCAAATTAAGCTGAAATATTCATCAATACATATAATGCGCTTAAGGGGTCAAGGGGTAATCTAGAATTTTTTAACGCGATTTACACGTGTGGGTATGGTCTATTATATCCCTATCCCTACATTGTTATATTATTATTATTATTATTATTATTATTATTAGTATTATTCTTTTAATTATTATCATTATTATGGCGTACAACGAAGAGACAAAGCTCATTTTCAAACCCTTGGGGTCAGAAACAAAACTCGGGGCCCCTCAAGAGCCGTAAAGGGTCCCCGAAAACTATATTTTAAGGCTCTAAACCCAACAGTTTCTTAGATATTCCCAGAAAACTAATTTCATTTAATAAACTAAAAAAGGAATGCAAGCCACTAACCATGACAACAGTATCTCAAGAGGTGGCATCCAACTTTACATCTATTTCTGGAATAGATAATGCCACTCCATTTATTACATTTCTGTGAAAGGTTGCAAATGGAGTACCCTAGATTTTTTTTCACACGACTTACACGTGCGATATGTCGGACAGAAGGTCTATTATATCTCCAAACATCAACATTATTTTCAAAAATTCCTGAATAGAAATAGTAGACTGTTTTTTGCTGATTTTAGGAATTTGGGCCATTGGAGGCTAAAAACACTGAATTTTCATGCACCACAAGCCTTTATAATTTATAAAAGGGGTCTTCCTGTAGTTGGGCACTTGACACAACGGTTAGGGTCAGTTCGTATGTGACGTGTATTGTGATTCTTCTACGAAGTTTTCAATTTTATTTTCACGCCAGGAAGAACACGTTAGGTAAATTTAGTTTGAGAGCACATTTTAACTAATATTTTTTCTTTGCCAACAAACAGGTTCCAAGCCCCTAAACATTGCAACAGTAGCTCAATTGATAACATCTGGTTATTAATTCCGAAGACCGTTCGAAGAATGGGTACTTCTGCTAGTTTAAGTATAAGTGTGGAAGTTCCTGTGATATATTATCTTACCAAAGGAAGTGGAACACTTTTAACATTTCCTCAACATCTGGCAAGAAGAAATGTTTCTTAACATTTTAGATATCTAGGTTAGATATCATGACGATGCTACTCTCTTCATTCCAGGAGTTTCCTCCTTGAGTACGTTCCGGGAAAACCTAAGGCAGACATACCCTCGATATAATCACAAACGAGTGTTTCACATTCTTATTTATAGACCCGGATATTTCGCAAGCTAAAACCAGGGCGAATACAGTAATCTCGCCCTGCTAAAACTTCAAAGCATTGAAATATGCGTTTGTAAGTGGATCATTACAGAAGAATGATGAAGATCAAAGGGGTAGATAGGGTTACGAATGAAGAGGTATTAAGACGAGTGGGAGAGGAAAGATGTTTCTGGCGACTGCTAATAAAGAGAAGAAATAGGTTGGTAGGACACATACTAAGACAACCAGGAATAGCAAACTTTGTAGATAGAAGGAAGGATGATGATGATTGTTGTTTTAAGGGGTGTAACATCTAGGTTATCGGCCCCTAATAGTTTCGGTGATGGTGAAAGATGCGAAAGCAATGAAAACTATAACTAATACTAACTACAGCCTTACAAACTAGAATAAGAAATAGTAACCAAATAAAGGATAAGGCAAATAAAGGTCAGGAAGAAAAGAAATGCCCTCAACCCTCGAAGAATGAGGATTGAGGGACTTGGAAGGAAGGAGAGCCATGAAAGGCAGATAGGAAAGGGAAAGAGGAGAGGGCCCGCCCCCAGAGGCAATGGAAAAGGGGAAAAGGAATCCCATGGGATCGCCAACTCCCGTACTCACCACCTGTGAGCCCTTGACGGTGTCGCATTATCCAGGGTGCACCAGAAATGGTAGGGCTACATACACCCTGCCTCCTTAAGGACCTTGAGCAGAAGGCAGGAGAAATGAAGAGAACAGGAGAGGTTTGACCCCTCGAAGAATGAGGGATCAGGAAAGATGACACAAGGACCAATTAAGGCGGGAAAGTAAAAGACTCCCATGGCCTCGGATACCCTAATACTGTCGTGGTCGGAAAAGAACAAGAGTTGACCAAGGGAGGTCGATAGCAAAGATGGCAGATAGAAGCCCGGCACAAGTAAGTGGAAGTAATGTCGAACTGAGCTGAGGGTCCCGTGGTCGCCAACCCACGTCCCACTAGATGTGAGATGTTAAACAGATTGCGTCGGGTGTAGGGTGTGGTAGCTACGTAGAGATCAAACGATTAGCTCAGGAGAGGGAAGCATGGAGAGCTGCATCACACCAGTCGAAAAGCTGGAGACTCAAACAACAAAAACAACAACAACAAGTGGGTCATTATTAGGGCTAGGATTTTAATGCCCTATAAAACAATGAAAAATAAAAATGCAGTTATGACTTAAATTTTCCAAAAAATGCCCTATAAAATTTATAAAATTGCAACTGATATCTGGTTCCTGAGTATAAATTCAAAATCACGCAGAATAAAATAGTACAGCTTAGTAAAGATAAAGTTTAGTTACTAAAGTTACCTAAAGTTAATAACTAAGCAAAGAAAATAACTCATTAAGAAATTTAATTTAAAAACCAAAATACTAGCCCTCTTGGAAAGATGATACTGGCCTTGGTAGATATGCGCGCTGAGGCACTATAGTAGGCCCTGGGTCTAGGTTACTCCGGACTCAGTAGACAAATGGGTTTGAACCCTACCGTTGGCCGTGCTTGATATGGTTTTCCACGATTTCCCATTTTCAGATCAACTCAAATTCCTTCCAACTCCTCGCCTAGTTCCATTCATCTCCTCTTACTAGTTTGGCGTCAGGAAGGACATCTGGTTTTAAGAGCCATGATCATCATCACCATGCTTGCCACGGTGGGTGAGTGGTTAACGTGTCGGTCTACTAACCCCAAGCTTCCAGGTTCGCTCCTGGCCGTGGTAAGTGATTTTTGAAAGGCGGCAAAAAGTACGACACGCATGTCATACGATGTTGGCATGTCAAAGAACCCATTTGAATTCAATGTTCATAATGGCAAAATTAATCTCGGGAATTTCCGCCAACACAAAGTTCCTAATTTCTCCACTAGAGAGCGCTATAGTGTTCAAGGAGCTTAGGTATCTAACCTCCTTGACTTTCATAGTGCTTCAAGGAACAACGAAATTCGACATGCAAGCTACCCTCTGGGTGTCAAATAACAAAGCTTGCACCCAGCACCCGAGATCATATGATAGTATAATTATTATTATCATCATCATCATCATCATCATGATCAGCATCATCATTTAACCGTCTCCATTTTCCTGGCTGCGGTGTAAGAAAAGAAGAAGGAAGGAAGATTGTCGTTTTACGTGACCGTTAATCGCGAGATCATAAGCCACGGGACCTCCTCTTTACGTGGAATCCGAACCACAGGACATGGCATTTCACTTTGAAAATCTCACATGCATTGACCGGGAACCGAACCCGGTCTGCCGTGGTGAGAGGCCAACAGCATGACCGCTCCCAATGCGGCGTAAGAGCACTATGTCTATGCAAATGCAATTCTTCTTCTTCTTCTTCTCCTTTTTTCTTCTTCAACTATACACAATTCCACTCCTCGATCATCCAGATCATATTTTATTTGGGAGATCCATCGTGTCCTTGGTCTTTACCTAGGTCGTTTTCATTTTATGACCTTATCAAACCATTTCCGTGCTACTCTCTTTAGATCCATCCTCTTCACGTGACCGAACCATCTCAACCTGTTCATTCCTGAACTTATCACGTCTCGTTTTCTGAAGAATTGCCCTCAGAAATGTCATTTCCCCAGTCTGAAGTCTGCTGTTATGCCTTCTACTAATGGGGCACGTTTTCAGGCGATATATTGTTGTTGGTACAAAGTAAGCCTTGTACAATGTTGTTTTTGATATTAAAGGAATTTGACTGTCCCAAAGGAGATTCCTGACTTGGTGGTACAAATTCCCTCCCTTCTGAATCCCATTGGTAATTTCCACTCAGCAACGACCATCTCGAGTTATAATGCTGCCAAGGTATGGAACTGATCAACTTCTTGCTAGTTCCTTCCATGCAACAGGATATTTAAATTACCATTTTGTCTACTAACCTTCATGGCTACTGTCTTTGTAGTATTAACTTTTAGTTCAATCTCATTAAATTGGTTGTTCAAGGTATTTAACTTCTGCTGTACTTCCTCAACTGTGCAACCTCAAATCACCACATTGTCCGCAAAGACCAATGCCGTAAAATCCATTTCAAGATGCTGTTCTTTTAAGGACCATCCGTCTTATATTTTAATGGCATCCCATTTCCAATCCCGTAGAAACAGAAATAATAAGGGGTATGCTAAAGAGTGCTTGGTAGTGAACAGGAAAGATTTGATGGATAAACTGGAGATCCAGGAGTCGAAAATCCTGAGACAGGACGAGCAGTGGCGTACGCAGGATTTCCATATGGGAGGGGTTTTCATTAATATAGTAGGGTAATTGTGTACACTTTTAAAGAGGCAGATGACCTTGCTGTTCCGCTCCTTTAAACGCCAGTCATCATCATTATTAAAATTATATTTCGATTAATATGCATAAAACAATAATTAAATAAACCTTTTCTTTGCATGAAAACGATTTTAGGCCTCATTATTTATTCTGCACAAAAAATGAAAATAAAAAACCACACAAAAACATGGAAAACAGTACAGTGACTAAATATTTAAGCTGAAATGCTGCAGTAGTAGACTGCTTATAATATTGATATTGAATGAGAGAAATTATGTTTTGGTCTCCATGTTCTTACTGAATTTAGGCTACTATTGACTCTCAAAATCTCAAATTATAAAATCCTTGAGATTAATATCAGTCAACACGGATAATATTTAATACAATCTTTGTAATGGTTAATATATATGCATTTTTCAAAATCTGCCTTTCTTGATGCCTTTATCCGCATCATTGATAGGAATAAATTGCAGAAACTCCTCATGTACCGAATTATCTTTAACGGAACGGACACACAAGCAAACCGAAGCGACGTGAGAAAAGGTCACACACTTCAACAACAAAACTCATCCATGGCTAGCTCCAACATTGAAGGAATCGTCTCGCTGCGGGTAGAATGTAGGACATTTACCAAGTGACTGAACGTGGCAACTTTTGAAATATATACAGGAGTTGAGACGTCTCCTTAGTGGTAGTGCAAAACATCTGATAGATGGGACAAATTAAAGATTCAAGTAAACAAATGTCTCTGGAGGAGGAGTTGAACCCTAAACCCCCGTCGGTACGTCACTGATGACGAGTACAGAAGAAGACCAAATCAGGAGCTGTACAGGTATACTGATAATAAATCACAGATGTGGCCAAGGAGAAAGTCTGGCTTTCTACGGACATGTCTCAAGGATGAATCCAACATGACTAACCAACTGGCTCTCAACTACTGGGAGAATAGATCGATCGCGACAACTTGGCTAACAGAAGTTAACAAGGACATTCAAGAACTGAAGATAATGGAAAGTAATATTACAAACCGATCACATCTCAGAAGGATACTCAAACAGAAGAGGTTTCATTACAGACCACCCTATAAGAAAACCGGCACCATCTGGACAAAAGAGCGAAAGGAGAAACATAGCCAGAAAATGCGCAAATATAGGCAAACATCAAGTCCCTCGCCAAACTGAAAAGTTGAGCGTCGTGGTCCTTAGATGACCCACCCAAAGAAGAAGAAGAAGAAGAAGAAGAAGAAGAAGAAGAAGAAAAAGTTAAAGAAAAATGCCGCCATGGAAATGTCTGGCGGCTTCGGTGGCGTAGTTGGTAGCATGCTGAGCATCTATGCCCAAGATCGCGGGGTCAAACCCGGCCGAAGTCGTCGGATTTTTTAAGAGCGTTAAAATCCCTCAGTATGCTTTCCTTCGGAGGGGAAGTAAAGCCGGCGGGCCCAAGTCATAGATTTATGGCATGTAAAAGAACCACCCACTACCTACAATTATGTGTAGCTAAAATTTGTTGGTTATATATGATAGCGCGCTATATTAGTTGCAAAGTTCGCCACTAGGTGCTGGTTGTGATGGCATCTAGTAGCCACGTTCGCAGCTAGGTGTCGTGTACGGTAGCTTTTAGTGGCAAAAATAGGAACTACTTGAAAATCGTCTGCAGTCCTCATCTGAATCACAGACAACACACACTAATACAGCCATCACAATTAACACCGGTTATCAGACAGATTCTACACACACCCAAAGTACATGACCACGTTGTCGCGGCCCGAATCTAAGGAACCAACCAAGCAAATCCTAGCCCTAGAAATGTGTTCAGCCCTTTGATCTTGCGTGTTACTCTTCTTCATTTACGAAGCGCGTACCCAATGTAAGTTTCATTGTTTTATTACACAAAGTGAGATAAAACATTATCATAACGAGACACAGACCTTTAGCTATTTTTCCATATACAGAAGGGTGTCGATAATCCGGATTAATTCTGACCAGACTCTGTCCGGATTTTCGAAAAGAACCAACAAAAGGTCGTTTGAGTTCATAAGAAGAAGAAAACTTGCTAAAACCGTTAATAATCCACTTTATTGGTTAAATAACTGGAGCAGATAAATAAAACCATTACTTAATATGAACTTATAATGTATTTTAATGAAAGACAGTGACAGTCACTACAGACCGAGCGACAAGTCAACACTACTGTGCGGTGACACTCAACTAAGTTAAGTGATCATTACAAATAGAGTTTTCTAGTGAATGGTAATTTTGTTAATTTTATATATATTTTTGTCTTCACTCTTTACCAATATCTCTTCATCCTATCTCCCACTTCCCTCTTCTGTTCCTCCGTGTAAGATCTTCCTTTCCTCACTGACGACAACTCTCTTGTCTCCTGGAAACCTGCAAACTCCTTAACTAATCGTCTAAATCACTCTCTGTCCGTTATATCTTCTTCTTTCACCCCCATCCGATCCAAGTCCAATATAATTTCCCGAAACCATTAGGGCTACGACTCCTTCTGTCTTCAGGTATAGTTCTTTGTTAGGTTTGAGTCTCCTCTCTCCATCCTTGATATTTGGGCCTAGGCTTTTCCGGAGCAATTTTCTTTCTCTCTTCCGGATGTTTTCGAGGCCACCCTCCCCAATCATGTCTAGTGTTTCTGCTGCATACAGACATTCAGTTCTGACAACAGTATCTAAGTGTCGGAATTTATTTATTAATTTATTATTACATTGTGCTATTCTTAATTGTATACACGTGCAGATACACACGTATATGCATATACAGGAGATAAGAGCCAGGTACCTCAAGAGAGCCGTAGGAGTATCAAAGAGTACGAGATCGAGACTGGTGTATCAACTCACCAGGGAGACCCTCCTAATAAACGATCTGCGAACAACACTGCTGCTGCCATCAAGTCATGCCTACAACTAACTTCTCCATGATCTAGGAGAGAGAGAAAAAAAGAGGCATACGACCAGACTTCTATAGTACTGCGCGATGCAAGACAACCTGGACGCAAGCGAACTATGAAATGCAGCATGTCACTACAAGACTAGCGGTCCATGGCTTATTCCACCACAAGCTATGCTCCAATAAGACGTTCCACGACACGAACGATACCTGATCTGTGTCCCGTGCTTAAAAAAATGTGAACAATACCACATTCTAAAGAGCAAGAAACGATATAGGTCTATCGCTGCTTATAGCAAGGAAAACTAAACTTTATAAGATACTAGCTGAAGTACCCGTGCTTCGCTACGCGTCATAAATAAATTAAAATGTGAAAGTGACAGTAAAAACAGGGGATAGGCGAGGTGCTGCACAGAGGGAGATTAAGGATGGAACATTTTGTCCAACTACACCGTTCGGCGTTGACCGTGTTTTATAGCACAAATTTAGGTTTTACTCGCTAACCGTTGGAGATACCTTTCGGATAGAAAATGTAATTTTAAACCACGTATTGAACCCGATGGGGTTATGCTGACTGGAATCGAACATGGTTCTCAGAGACTGTGATCTCAGTAAAAAGGTTCCGCCAGGAAGCGAACCAGAGATCTGTACAGGGAGTTTCTTGGTAAAAACCCCTCGAAAGAGATGTATATTTAATCACTGGTGTGATTTTTGATGAAATGGCATTATTTATTAAAATAATGTAGGAAATAATGAGCAGATTGTATCATTATAAGACGATTTGGTGTAAGCTATTGGAGGTTTGAAGCAGAGAAGAGGGCAGAGCTGACATTTACTAATCGGCCCAGAATTGTGGGTTGGTCCCAGTGGAGCCACGTCCATCTCTGTCACCCCATTATGTCGTCTGGAGCAGGGGAGAGGCCTGAAAAATGACACAGTTATTCCCCGACGGAGAATAGATGTAGAGGAGGGGCGGTGAAATGCCCAGAAAAATCATTGATTACTCGTGATTGGAGTAACGAATCGAGATGAGAGTTGCACACAGGTGAATATTTTGGCAAGAAGATAATTTTAGAATCTTTTACCTGCGAAATTGGTGCATATTTAGTGATGTGCGTAAGGACTGTAAAGCGACCATTGTTCGCGGAGGGATGTGAAGATGTTGACGGGGAGTTCCCGACTAGGTAGCGTCCCACGCCATGGAGAAAGGAATTAATATTAATTAATTGAACGAGCGATTCCTTTGCACACATATAGTTTTGGGACCTATGAAGAGAGAGGAACACAATGATCATGGTTTGAAGACCGGAATCATGCTGTGAGAGGAGCGAAGATTACGCGGGAAGATGTTGCTCTACTTTCTGTGGAAATCCGATATAAGGGAGTAGACCCCAGGAGGAGCTCTCAGTCCTACTCTGTTCTCAGTGTTACTCTGTTCTAGCTCAGCTGTTACTCAGTTGAACCTCACTTTGAAACAAACTCTGTTACGCACTTGAACCTCAGTTGTTACTCAGTCCTACTCTGTTCGCAGGGTTACTCAGTGTTACTCTGTTACTCACTTGAACCTCAGTTGAACCTCTGTTCTCTCAGTCCTACTCTGTTCTCAGTGTTACTCTGTTCTAACTCACTTGAAGTCAGTTGAAGCCCAGTTGTAAACCAGTCGAGACGCAGCCAAGCTCAGTCTACATGCCGCCAAGCGCAGTTACAGCCAGTTACAGTCTTACTCAATTGTCAATTGTAGCACAATGGAAATAAGTTGCAATCAGTATGCAGCAAATATGCAGCAGTACGAGACAGCGTGTAAGCCGCAGACAGAAGTCTTCAAATAAGCTACGTGCAGTCTTCGAGTGAAACTTCAGTCAGCTACAGCCAGGGTGAAGCAAGTTCGTCAAGGCATAACGCATGACGGATCTATTCATCGAGACGCCGAACAAAGACTGGTATGTGTAAAAGAAACAAAAAATATGTTTGTATGAATAATAGTCGTGATACAGGCATAATCAGCCGCACGAACTATGACGTGTTCAGTTATGAAGCACCGTATAGACTAACGGCAGCACTATTGTATATAATTATTTGTGAAAGTGTTGAACTTTATTAAGCGCAGTGTGTATTGTATGAACTAATCGTATATGTGTAACTACGATAGAATGCGCTAAAGAAACTTTACTAAGTGTTTGGTATTGCCATGAGAGTACCAGATGTTAACTCTCATGTTTAGGAGCAAGCGTATTGATGTAACGCAGGACGCTTACTGTAGGAGTAATGATCGTCACAAAAACTGTTGGAGAGTTCCGAGAGCAGATAACCAGACTTTCAATCAGGAGTTGATAACGTAAGATGCCGTCGACACCTGCAATTTCGATCTCTGCTAGGGAATCTCAGCATTGAAGTGTGTATAAAGTGACGAGTGTTCAGTGTAATGTATATGTAAAAATATCATTTAAAGTAGTGTTTGATGAAGTGTTTCACATGTTTGGGGAGTGATAACTTCCTGAAAGGTATGCAACGTGTCGTGTTGGGTGATAGAAATTATGTATAATCAAATGTGTGTAAACAAGAGAAATATGTCGCGTTAAACCCATTATGGCGGGCGACATGGAAGAATATGATTGGTTGGAGCCACCTTAGATGCCTATAGAGATGTAAGTACCCCACAAATTATGGTTATAATTATGTAGAAGTATGGACCGATGCATGTCTGTGATTCCGTAAAGGTATTGTGAATTCCTTATAGATGCCAGTAAAAATCAGTTAGGAGGCTGATCCTCCATGTTTAATCAGTAATTGAGTTGATTTTTATAGAGTTGAAATGATGATTTGCATCATTAAGTGAGTAATTTTTCCCACTATGAATTAAGAATGGCAATCAGTTATGTAAATGTAACGAACGCGATTGTTCGAGTTTAAAACGTCTAGCTATGTCGGAAAATTTGGTAATTTATGTGAGAATAATAATAAATAATGATTTTGGTCATTTATGTCAATGAGATTTGTAATAATAATAATAAAGGATGATTTTGGTCATTTATGTCAGTGAGAAATGATGATAATAATAATAATGGTTATTAAGAGTATGAATGAACACATCAGGAAACAAATAAATGTTGTAAGCGAGAATTATCAACGCTAAGTGCAAGACTTATCAATCTAAGCAGGAGGATGTTACAATGAGATTACATTTCAGTAATTATGGAAAGAAGCTTTATATCAGAATATTGCATATATTCAGTAATGATACCAGTAATGAAAGAGCTTTTAGTGAATTGAATTTGCAGCTTAATTGAGAAGCTTATAGAGTAAATGTTAGATTTCTCTTAATATTAGAGGTCGGAGTGTCGTAGCATGGAGCATTAGGGGCCAGATAGTCTATTCTACGTATGTATTCTCCTATGTCGTGGACATTGTTGGAGACATTATTTGCCAGAGTTTTAGTGAATGGACCCTAACTCTGAAGAAAAGGATTGAAATGTGTTCCGGATTGGAATCCTATGATAGAGTCGAGGATAACAAGGACACCTCGCAGCTCTATGATTTCCCGAGAACTTATGATGAGTTATTTACGCTCGTGGGCAGCGAAAACTCATGGCGACAGTGGTTCTGTGCGCCTATATTATACTTGAGACATCGGTCAACCGCCAGGCTCATGCATTACGAACCCCGAACCTTCATGTTGAATGGACCCATGTGAGGCCATTAATTAATCGTTATCCTCGACGTAGGAATAATTACAAAAGCTCATTCAATACCTGTTGGCATAATAGTCAATTAAGATCCTTTGGGAACATGTGTGCCGGTTAGGACACAGTATTTGTCTTGTAAATCTCCACTGCTTAGAGAGGGAAGCTTTCAAACTTTTAGAAAGGTCGAGATAATTGGTGGAACGACCCATCCCACTTTCTATTGTGTAGCGATTTCCTTAGCCGAGGGTCGGTGCCAACCACTCGAACCGCTCAGGCAAGTTATAAAGGGAAGAGATTCTAGACCTTGTTAAAATGACATATAATGCGAGATTGTTATGTTGAGTATTATAGCCATGTGGTTTGTGAACACATGGATAATTATAGTTCATCCTGATGGTTCATTAATTTAGCTATCTGACGAATAGTTACATGATATATTTGTACCGTCACTGGAACCAAGTCATGTAGTTGGTTACTAGATGCCAATCGCCATGAGTGCGAGGCAGTCTATCGTACAATCCGACATAAGCTATAACGTAACGTTTTATCTAGGAATCACAGACAGCATGCGGTGAAACCATATAATTGGAGGATGTAGGGGGTAGCTTACATAATTATGGAGTTGCACGTTGATTTTGGTGCAACGTCCAAATAGGTAAATGCATGCAAAGCATTTCATTGGTGAGAAGAAAAATATTAAAACACGCACGGCACACATAATTGTTTAACATAAAGAGGATTAAGGAATAATCCTTGTTGTAATCTTAAAGAAGTCACATTGTATGACTGTTATGTTAATGTAAAGTTGTTTTGAAGTCGTAGGTGCATCAGCGCACTAGTATATCCTTGTGATGTTCACAGAAGGGTAAAGCATTATGGCTAGATATGACTTTGTTGTGATTTTATATTTGTTTACTTGTGGATTGTGGAAGTAAAAATTTTGTTTGCTTTTATTTTATGCTTTTTGGGTATTGTTTTGTGTTTGAAGCCATGATTTATTTTAATGAATTAAAGTTTTAGAATAGAGTTGTGCTTTATCATTGTAGAGTTGATACCTTTTAGCCTCAAATCCAAAATATGCACTGCAAAATTGGGGTTACCGTACACGCCTGAGAGCTGATGCTAGTTGGAGGTGGATGCATATTATCCAACGAGATTACTCACATGGGTACATGGGATTTGATGTCCTATACTGTGATTTGAGCTAAAGGTACGACTAAAGTCGGTCAGATTTAATGCACACAACTCTATTAAAGTAAGAATTAACGAAGTAGGGTGTGACCGCTCCTAATCCATAGCTAAGTTCCGATACGTATATATAAATTTTGATAGATTGTGCTTATTCTCTACTCATTTATCATGGCCCAAGCAGCGTGGGACGGTATTAACTCTTTATGGAACCGCCTGCGTCAGTGCAATATGAGCGATGTTGGCATTGCACGAACCGGGCAACGATAGATACAGATATAATTTATCATGACGCCCATCTGTGGAGTCTATGGTAGTAAAAGCTCTATTAATTTATCATGGCGCCCAGAATACGTGGAACTTATGGGATTTAGGGAAAACCCATAGATTTTTTATGGTATTTCATGGGGAAAACCATAGTAATTGTTTTGCCTCAAACTGTGTTTGAGTGATTTTTGAATTCAGTAGGCTTTTTGAGGTAACGCAGAATCTCTCTATTGAGAAGAGAATGGCCTAAGGGTACGAGCGTTACATACCCAATCCACAATCTACCATAATATTATCAGGTTTTGTACGACTTCACAATATGTGTGCAGTGTTTGATGTTTCTCTTCGAAACGTATCCACATATTTTTCCAGGAAGCCTGCCTGCATATTTAAGTGTGTTATTGTAAAATGCCAGGTACGGAGGAGATCTTGCAAGTTATTGCAGGACTGAAACAACATTTTGATGCTGCTCATGAGCAGAGTAAACTGGAAACCAAAGCGTTCCAGGATAGTATAAACACTCGGTTAGATGAGAACCAGAGAGAGTTAAATAACAGGTTAGATGCAAATCAGGTTGCAATGGATAATAACCAGATTGAATTAAACAATAAGTTAGGTCAAATGCAAGAGGTTATTAAGACCGAAGTAACAGATACTGTTGTAAGCATTGTATCGGAAATGCAGGTAAAAACTGACAAACGTTTCGAGGCCATAGAAGCCAAACTTGAGGGTAATTTGCAAGCGTGTAGGCATGCTCAGGAGCAAACCAACAGTAAATTAGAGGCGTTGTCTAACGATATTAAGGATATTCAGATCCAAAATGAGGCGAATCTCGAACGCCAAGCGAAACAGTTCGCAGAGTTTACGAAAACAGTAGACCAGAGATTAGAGGAGAACGACTCCAAATGGGATCAGAAATTGAAAAGCTACGCTAGAGCAATTAACGGTGACCTCAAGAAACAGGACCAGAATATATTAGGTCAATGCCAGGAAATAGGCGAAATTAAGGCTATCGCTCAGGAAAATAAGGAGCTGGTAGGCAACGTGAAAGGTCAGATGGGTAAAGTTCATAAAGAACTGGACCAAGTGCAAAGTGATATTGTCATAGTCAATAAAAGACAAGAGGAAAACAGAGGCGAGATCACCAAGGTCCGGAATGAATTGTCTAAAGTCAATGGACACATTCAAGATGAAATTAAAGGTCTGAGAGAAGAACTCGAAATAAGAGAAGGCCAGAAAACAGAGGCAAGCGACAAGACCCTTGCTCAAATTAAAGAGGACGTAGAGGATGAAATATCCCATATCAAACAAAGTCTGAAAGAAGACAAGGTGAAAATTTTTCAAGTAGCCGAGGAAAACCGAGATAGGCTTACGAGGATAGAAAAAGAAGTCATCACTCGCCTAGAAAGAGCAGAAATGCGCCATAACCAAATGGAGACTAGGATAATAGCACAGGAGGAGACACTTCTGAAATATCCTAAGTCAAGTGAAGGCAGCATAGAGGATATAAGAAAAACAAGGTGGGCAGACCTAGAAACCCAACCTATAAGCAGGAACGCTGCAGGCGCAGGAGAAAGTCCTTACATGACGCCAGGTGTACCAATTGCGGCATCGACGCCACATGAAAATGCGATGCACACCCAGGTGATAAACGTCATTAGGGCAAGTGAAGAAAAACCTAGGAAGTTTTCAGGTAGTCACTGTAGTATGACACCAAAATATTGGTTAAAGGAAGTGACTGAATATCTCAATGATGCACGAATACCGCAGGAGCGTAGGCTACGTGCTATAGAGAAGTTAACAGAGGGGGAGTGCGCATTATGGTTTCGCAGCTTCCGTTACACTTTTGATACTGTTGAGGAATTCCGCGAGGCATTCTTGAAAAGATATTGGGACGCCGCGACTCAGCAGAATTTACGGCTGGATTTGTATGCCAAAAAGTACAGCACGAACAACCCGACGAAGTACGCAGAATTCTTCATATCGCAGATGTGTCGTTTTAAAGAGCTGGATCAAAAACCTAGTGAACTGGAGCTATGCATTGCTATCGCCAAACAGCTTCCATACGAGATCCAAAGGCTACTAATCTCGGCTAATGCGAAAACGGCTATGGAAATGGAGACAGTTCTAAGGCAACTGGACCTCACCACAGCAAATACTATGCGTCAGAGTCGAACCGTGGAACAAGTCCACGTGACCAACACACAGACTGACCAACAGCAAGCTCCAAGGAACAACAAGGCCACGAGCACAGAAACTTTAGATTCCTATGGACGGCAATGGGAACAGGAACCCAGAAAATGGCAGTCAAGGTACAAAGGAAATGCTAATAAAGCAGGAAGAGGTCGAAGTTCGTGGAATAAACACGATAACAGGGGCAAACCGTACCATAACAATGGAGGTAATAATGGCCAGGAAGGCAATAATAGAAATTGGAGACCCCAAGAGAGAAGAAATAACTTCGATGACGAGGCAGAAGAGCGATATCATGCTTCTTTGCGATACCTCGAAGAAAGGGGAGATGAGCCCCAGAAATCACAAGTCCGCTGGCAAGAAGTCATGCAGAACAGGACATCGCCAGACAGATATGGAGATGGAGCCAAGAGTTTGGAACTACAGCGCAGCGAACAGGAGAGAAGGAACTCCAAAGGGGCGGGCGCTGAAGAAAAAAAAAAACGCCAAAATTAGAAGAGCTCGAGACTGATGGATGGAAGTCTATTAACATCGTCAATTGGATAGCCAAACCAGAAGAATTGATTGAGGATACAGGAGGACCACAGGTCATGGTCAAGAGAGAATTGCCTATTATAATTGTGAGAGTGGCAGGATTAAAAGTCAGAAGTCTGCTAGACACAGGATCAACAGTGAGCCTGATGACACAAGCTCTATATAATGAAATAGCCCGGAGAGAGAACATTTTGAAGATACCGATCTCCAGTGTCAAAATTAAAGGGGTAATTCCAGACAGAACAATGATATGTAAATACCAGGTATTCCTAGATTTACAGATAGGAGGCTCTATTTTCTCACAGAGTTTTCTGTTAGTAAACAAACTACCTTATAACCTACTTATTGGGGCAGAGTTTATAAGGGAATACAGAGTGATAATTGACCTAGCACAGGACAGGGTTATGTTCCATGTGAATGGAGAAGCTGAAGGCTTAGAGGTCGCACTCAATGAAATTGAACCAGGATCCAGTGAACAAGTATGGCATACATACAGAGATGTGGCTGATGAAGAAGTGTTAGCTATTGAGCAGTTAGAAGCGGAGCTCAAAACACTAGCCACAGACTTGGAAAAAGATCTGGAACCCAAATTGGAAGACTACATTTCGGAGAAGCTAGAAGAAGCGAAAATTGGGCTAAAAGAGAAGGAAAATTTAAAGCAGTTATTGCTGGAACAGAAGGAAGTCTTTGATTCGAGACCTGGTCGGATAAAGAACTTCACTTATGCTTTTCAAGTCAGTGATTGGACACCATTTAGGCAGAAACCCTACCCTATAGCTGAAAAGCATTATGCTAAAGTGAAAGAGGCAATTCAGGAGATGTTGGAGGCCGGTGTTATTGAGAAAACACCTACGCCTTATGTAAGTCCATTGGTAATTGTACCAAAGACAGACGGATCTGTCAGAGTCTGCTTGGACCTGAGACGCTTAAATTTGAGAGTTATTCCGGAATTTGACCAAGTGCCACCTATTAAAGAGATCCTCAGGAAGTTTAAAGGAAAAACTATATTCTCAAACTTGGATATCACATCCAGTTTCCACCATCTTGAATTAGAGAAGAAAACTAGTCTGTTGACAGGATTCATGTTTGATCAACATACATTCACATTTTTAAGGCTACCTTTTGGGTTGAAAACAGCTGGTTCAGCCCTGATAAGAGCGTTAGATCGCAATCTATCAGATGAGGTTAAAGAGAGTACCATCAGATATGTAGACGACATTCTACTCACATCAGAATCTCTGGAGGAGCAATGAGAGACCTGAAGAAGTTGCTAGATGACCTTCGAGAAGCGAACTTTAAGGTCAATATCAAGAAATCGCACTTCTGTCAGAGGGAAGTTAAATTCCTAGGGCATGTTATTGATGCAAATGGAGTGAAGCCTAATCCAGATAAATTGGAGGTAATTCGGAATTTCCCTCGACCCACGAAAGTTAAGCACGTCCGACAGTATTTGGGAGTAATTGGATTCTTTTCGAACCACTGCCCAAACTATACTGCGACAGTAGCACCACTGCAGGACCTATTGAAGAAAGGCGGCAGATGGAATTGGACGGAGCAATGTCAGGAAGCATTCGTGAGGTCAAAACAAATGCTTTTGGAATATGTGAAACTGGGATACCCAGATTATACCCAGAAGTTCATCATACAGACGGATGCATCACTTATTGGGATTGGAGCGATGCTATTCCAGGAAAATGTTGACCAGCCTGAGAAGAAAGTTTTTATCGCCTTTATAAGCAGAAGACTGAGAGCCCATGAGAAAAATTACACGATCACAGAGATAGAATTGCTCGCAATTTTGTACGCGTTGCAATCGTGGCACAAACTCGTGTACGGCTTCCGAATAGTCCTGAGAACAGACCATAAAGCTTTAACATTTTTGTTAAAGACAGATTTGTCTAGTCAGAGATTGACAAGATGGTCCCTGTATATCCAGCAATTTAATGTGGAAATAGAATATTGTCCAGGGAAAGAGAATGTAATACCGGACATATTAAGTCGTTACCCTAGAGAAGAAGAAGTACTAGCGGTCCAGATTGAGAATCGAGATCAGAAGACGTTGGATGACTTAAGGAACATTACCAACCTACAACGCGAAGACCCATGGTTGAAGATGATAATCGATTACTTTGAGGGACGTTTAGCAAGGGGAACTGCGATATACAGAGAGGCGGAGGCATTGGCAACAGATTATGTATGGTATAATCAGATATTACACAAGTGGGACGATGTGGATCACACACGTCAAAGGATTGTAATTCCTGCATCTTTGCAGAGGAGATTAGTATGGCTAGCCCACAGAGCATTTGGTCATCCGGGGATTGATAAAATCTGTGCTCTGTTGAAGGAAGCATTTGCTTGGCCAAAATTGAGAGAAACGGTGAGAAATGCTATTAGAACATGTGATCTTTGCCAAAGGGTAAAGCCGAATCCCTTTTTAATGAGGCAACGACCTATCCCGTTATTACCAGAGAAGCCAAGGCAGCTATTGAGTATCGACAACTTTGGACCATTGCCTAGAGCACGTAGAGGCAATAGACACATTTTTGTAGCCATGGATGTATTTTCGAAAATGGTGGTGTTGTGCCCCATTCAAAAGACAAGTTCAAAACAGGTCTTGAAGCGCCTGAAAGAGAGAGTTATTCCGATTCTTGGGAAGCCGGATAACATTCTCTCGGACCACGGAAGTTGCTTTACTAGTGCAGAATTTCGTCGAGAACTGGAAACTCTAGGAATTAGGCAGATTTTATCTACCATTCGCCATCCTGAGGCAAGTCCCGTTGAAAGAGTAATGAGAGAGATCCAGAAATACATGAAGATCTACTGTTCTGAAGCGAATTGGCGTTGGATTGAATTTCTAGAAGTCATTGAATACTGTATAAATAATACTGTACATGAGGCGACAGGTCAGGTTCCCGTTACTCTACATCTGGATCAGAGACCAGAGAGACCGTGGAATGGTGTTATTCCATTACCAGTAGACGCACAGCTCGGTAGAGAATTGAGGATCCAACGAACCTTTGAATATCTCAAAGCACAGGCGGAGAGACGTCAGAGAAGGAATCGTGCGAAGAGATATCATAAACCACTTCTCGTGGGACAGAAAGTTTTAATTAAGAAACCCGCCAGTTCAGATCCAGAGGCACGGAAGTATAAGAAGTTTAATTTTTCTTACCACGGCCCGTTCGAGGTGATAAGAGACCTCCAGAACAATGCATACAGGTTAAGGCATTTAGAGAATGGAAACGAGGTCGTTATGAACATAGCCAACTTGAAAATTTATTACTCGCCAGAAGAATTCGATGAACCAGAAGAAGAATTAGTAACGCACACCCAACTCAACGTGGAGAGCGGAGGCAGCCAAGCAGGCAGACCTGAATGTTGGAACGGCGAGACGGGACGAGAAGCAGACAGTTTACCCAGTGTAAGCGGAGAGCAGAAAGAATGCCAGTGTTTGCAAGAATTCTATGAAGAAATGGTCAGAGTGGCCAGAGAGGTTGAGGCTGTAAACGCGACCCTTCGCAGGGAGAATAGACAGCTCAGAAACAAGGCCGAGTGTGGAAGGGGGAATACTACTAACCCACTCGCAGCCAGACAAGGTGAAGGACCCCAGACGTAAACACAGACGGTGGTCGACAGTCAGCTGGTTACTTATATAAGCCACTTGCATTGGACTTTTATAAGTTTTGCAAGGGGAACATGAACCCGATGGGGTTATGCTGACTGGAATCGAACATGGTTCTCAGAGACTGTGATCTCAGTAAAAAGGTTCCGCCAGGAAGCGAACCAGAGATCTGTACAGGGAGTTTCTTGGTAAAAACCCCTCGAAAGAGATGTATATTTAATCACTGGTGTGATTTTTGATGAAATGGCATTATTTATTAAAATAATGTAGGAAATAATGAGCAGATTGTATCATTATAAGACGATTTGGTGTAAGCTATTGGAGGTTTGAAGCAGAGAAGAGGGCAGAGCTGACATTTACTAATCGGCCCAGAATTGTGGGTTGGTCCCAGTGGAGCCACGTCCATCTCTGTCACCCCATTATGTCGTCTGGAGCAGGGGAGAGGCCTGAAAAATGACACAGTTATTCCCCGACGGAGAATAGATGTAGAGGAGGGGCGGTGAAATGCCCAGAAAAATCATTGATTACTCGTGATTGGAGTAACGAATCGAGATGAGAGTTGCACACAGGTGAATATTTTGGCAAGAAGATAATTTTAGAATCTTTTACCTGCGAAATTGGTGCATATTTAGTGATGTGCGTAAGGACTGTAAAGCGACCATTGTTCGCGGAGGGATGTGAAGATGTTGACGGGGAGTTCCCGACTAGGTAGCGTCCCACGCCATGGAGAAAGGAATTAATATTAATTAATTGAACGAGCGATTCCTTTGCACACATATAGTTTTGGGACCTGTGAAGAGAGAGGAACACAATGATCATGGTTTGAAGACCGGAATCATGCTGTGAGAGGAGCGAAGATTACGCGGGAAGATGTTGCTCTACTTTCTGTGGAAATCCGATATAAGGGAGTAGACCCCAGGAGGAGCTCTCAGTCCTACTCTGTTCTCAGTGTTACTCTGTTCTAGCTCAGCTGTTACTCAGTTGAACCTCACTTTGAAACAAACTCTGTTACGCACTTGGACCTCAGTTGTTACTCAGTCCTACTCTGTTCGCAGGGTTACTCAGTGTTACTCTGTTACTCACTTGAACCTCAGTTGAACCTCTGTTCTCTCAGTCCTACTCTGTTCTCAGTGTTACTCTGTTCTAACTCACTTGAAGTCAGTTGAAGCCCAGTTGTAAACCAGTCGAGACGCAGCCAAGCTCAGTCTACATGCCGCCAAGCGCAGTTACAGCCAGTTACAGTCTTACTCAATTGTCAATTGTAGCACAATGGAAATAAGTTGCAATCAGTATGCAGCAAATATGCAGCAGTACGAGACAGCGTGTAAGCCGCAGACAGAAGTCTTCAAATAAGCTACGTGCAGTCTTCGAGTGAAACTTCAGTCAGCTACAGCCAGGGTGAAGCAAGTTCGTCAAGGCATAACGCATGACGGATCTATTCATCGAGACGCCGAACAAAGACTGGTATGTGTAAAAGAAACAAAAAATATGTTTGTATGAATAATAGTCGTGATACAGGCATAATCAGCCGCACGAACTATGACGTGTTCAGTTATGAAGCACCGTATAGACTAACGGCAGCACTATTGTATATAATTATTTGTGAAAGTGTTGAACTTTATTAAGCGCAGTGTGTATTGTATGAACTAATCGTATATGTGTAACTACGATAGAATGCGCTAAAGAAACTTTACTAAGTGTTTGGTATTGCCATGAGAGTACCAGATGTTAACGCTCATGTTTAGGAGCAAGCGTATTGATGTAACGCAGGACGCTTACTGTAGGAGTAATGATCGTCACAAAAACTGTTGGAGAGTTCCGAGAGCAGATAACCAGACTTTCAATCAGGAGTTGATAACGTAAGATGCCGTCGACACCTGCAATTTCGATCTCTGCTAGGGAATCTCAGCATTGAAGTGTGTATAAAGTGACGAGTGTTCAGTGTAATGTATATGTAAAAATATCATTTAAAGTAGTGTTTGATGAAGTGTTTCACATGTTTGGGGAGTGATAACTTCCTGAAAGGTATGCAACGTGTCGTGTTGGTGATAGAAATTATGTATAATCAAATGTGTGTAAACAAGAGAAATATGTCGCGTTAAACCCATTATGGCGGGCGACATGGAAGAATATGATTGGTTGGAGCCACCTTAGATGCCTATAGAGATGTAAGTACCCCACAAATTATGGTTATAATTATGTAGAAGTATGGACCGATGCATGTCTGTGATTCCGTAAAGGTATTGTGAATTCCTTATAGATGCCAGTAAAAATCAGTTAGGAGGCTGATCCTCCATGTTTAATCAGTAATTGAGTTGATTTTTATAGAGTTGAAATGATGATTTGCATCATTAAGTGGAGTAATTTTTCCCACTATGAATTAAGAATGGCAATCAGTTATGTAAATGTAACGAACGCGATTGTTCGAGTTTAAAACGTCTAGCTATGTCGGAAAATTTGGTAATTTATGTGAGAATAATAATAAATAATGATTTTGGTCATTTATGTCAATGAGATTTGTAATAATAATAATAAAGGATGATTTTGGTCATTTATGTCAGTGAGAAATGATGATGATAATAATAATGGTTATTAAGAGTATGAATGAACACATCAGGAAACAAATAAATGTTGTAAGCGAGAATTATCAACGCTAAGTGCAAGACTTATCAATCTAAGCAGGAGGATGTTACAATGAGATTACATTTCAGTAATTATGGAAAGAAGCTTTATATCAGAATATTGCATATATTCAGTAATGATACCAGTAATGAAAGAGCTTTTAGTGAATTGAATTTGCAGCTTAATTGAGAAGCTTATAGAGTAAATGTTAGATTTCTCTTAATATTAGAGGTCGGAGTGTCGTAGCATGGAGCATTAGGGGCCAGATAGTCTATTCTACGTATGTATTCTCCTATGTCGTGGACATTGTTGGAGACATTATTTGCCAGAGTTTTAGTGAATGGACCCTAACTCTGAAGAAAAGGATTGAAATGTGTTCCGGATTGGAATCCTATGATAGAGTCGAGGATAACAAGGACACCTCGCAGCTCTATGATTTCCCGAGAACTTATGATGAGTTATTTACGCTCGTGGGCAGCGAAAACTCATGGCGACAGTGGTTCTGTGCGCCTATATTATACTTGAGACATCGGTCAACCGCCAGGCTCATGCATTACGAACCCCGAACCTTCATGTTGAATGGACCCATGTGAGGCCATTAATTAATCGTTATCCTCGACGTAGGAATAATTACAAAAGCTCATTCAATACCTGTTGGCATAATAGTCAATTAAGATCCTTTGGGAACATGTGTGCCGGTTAGGACACAGTATTTGTCTTGTAAATCTCCACTGCTTAGAGAGGGAAGCTTTCAAACTTTTAGAAAGGTCGAGATAATTGGTGGAACGACCCATCCCACTTTCTATTGTGTAGCGATTTCCTTAGCCGAGGGTCGGTGCCAACCACTCGAACCGCTCAGGCAAGTTATAAAGGGAAGAGATTCTAGACCTTGTTAAAATGACATATAATGCGAGATTGTTATGTTGAGTATTATAGCCATGTGGTTTGTGAACACATGGATAATTATAGTTCATCCTGATGGTTCATTAATTTAGCTATCTGACGAATAGTTACATGATATATTTGTACCGTCACTGGAACCAAGTCATGTAGTTGGTTACTAGATGCCAATCGCCATGAGTGCGAGGCAGTCTATCGTACAATCCGACATAAGCTATAACGTAACGTTTTATCTAGGAATCACAGACAGCATGCGGTGAAACCATATAATTGGAGGATGTAGGGGGTAGCTTACATAATTATGGAGTTGCACGTTGATTTTGGTGCAACGTCCAAATAGGTAAATGCATGCAAAGCATTTCATTGGTGAGAAGAAAAATATTAAAACACGCACGGCACACATAATTGTTTAACATAAAGAGGATTAAGGAATAATCCTTGTTGTAATCTTAAAGAAGTCACATTGTATGACTGTTATGTTAATGTAAAGTTGTTTTGAAGTCGTAGGTGCATCAGCGCACTAGTATATCCTTGTGATGTTCACAGAAGGGTAAAGCATTATGGCTAGATATGACTTTGTTGTGATTTTATATTTGTTTACTTGTGGATTGTGGAAGTAAAAATTTTGTTTGCTTTTATTTTATGCTTTTTGGGTATTGTTTTGTGTTTGAAGCCATGATTTATTTTAATGAATTAAAGTTTTAGAATAGAGTTGTGCTTTATCATTGTAGAGTTGATACCTTTTAGCCTCAAATCCAAAATATGCACTGCAAAATTGGGGTTACCGTACACGCCTGAGAGCTGATGCTAGTTGGAGGTGGATGCATATTATCCAACGAGATTACTCACATGGGTACATGGGATGCCATCAAAGGTTTGGTATTTCTTAGCGTTCACTTTTTATTTGAAATGGAAATATGAAAAATTGAAACCAAAGGGTATAGTGACGTCACTAAAATGGTCGCCATCTTAAAATAGTGCAAAGTATTGAAATCAAAAGTAGTCTATATGTTAACCAGGTAAATCAACTACTTCCATGTAAAATTCGTGTAAGTCGGACCAGTGGTTCTTGCGGGATTGAGTAATACACAGACACACACCATCTCATTTTTAGCCTCGCTTCGCTCGCGTCATAGTCGTGTCATATTGTTATTCAATGACATGCAGGTTTAACCCCCTTAACACCCCTTTAGAACCAGAATATCCAAAAATCCCTCCTTAGTAGACTTTTTCGACACACAACAAACATATCCCCTTATTCTAACTTTAATAGTTTTGATTGGTCGAAGAGAGTGAACATCCAAAAATCCTTCCTTAGTGGACGTTTTCCTTCCAGAATTTCACCCCTCCCCATTGGATTTATGAAAAAAAAAACGGTCGAACACCTACTTATTTTAGTTATTTATTCATTTATTTATTTTTAAGCTGATTGAAACTCGGAGAAAATCAAACTCCTCGCCTATGTCGTTTAAGAGATACACACTCCGTTAGGACTCTTTCAACCCCCACTTTTCATCCCTTTCACCTCATAATATACACCACATCGAAAAACCATTAGACATATGTCAGCTTATTTTTAATGATTAGTATATATGCCAAGTATCACATCCCCAAATGAAACCACTCGTGAGATATTGTTATTCAATGAAATGCACGTTTACCCCCTTAACACCTCTTTAGAACCTGAATATCCAAAACTCTTTCCTTAGTGGACGTTTTCCTCATACAAAGAACTTATCCCCAAAATTTCATGTTTCTAACTTCAATAATTTTGGCTGGGCGATGATGAGTGAGTGAGTCAGTCAGGATATTTTCTTTCATTTATTTTTGAGAATTTCACCCCTCCCCATGAACCCCTTAAATTGGATTTATGAAAACAAAAACGGTAGAACACCTATTTACTTATTTAAAGTTGTTTCCCCCCTGAGTTTGATGAGTGAGTAAGTGATTCAATCAGTTAGGACACTTTCTTTCCTGTTTTCCCCCCCGAATTTCACTCCTCCCCATGGGCCCCTGAAATTGGATTTATGAAGAAATAGTCGAACACCTATTTACTTATTTTTAAGCTGCGTTTTCCGCTGAATTTCAAACTTATTGCCTATGTTGAATAAGAGATACAGTACACGCTCCGTTAAGAATCCTTCAACCCCCAATTTTCTCCCCTTTCACCTCATAATATACACCATATCGATAAACCCTTTGACATATGTCTGCTTATTTTGAATGCTTAGTTTATATGCCGAATATCACATCCCCAAATGAAACAACTCGTGAGATATTGTTATTCAATGAAATGCAAGTTTAACCCCCTTAACACCCCTTCAGAACATGAATATCCAAAAATCCATCCTTAGAGGACTTTTTCGACATACAACGAACATATCCCCAAAATTTCAAGTTTCTAACTGCAATAGGTTTGCTGGGGGATGATGAGTGAATATCCAAAAATCCTTCCTTAGTGGACTTCTTTCTCCAGAATTTCATCTCTCCCCATGAGGCCCTTAAATAGAATTTATGAAAAAACGATCGAACACCTATTTACTACTTTTTCAATCTGATTTTTCTCCCTGAGATTCTTACTTTTTGCCTCTGTCTTTTAAGAGATACTTGCTCCGTTAAGAATCCTTCAACACTCACTTTTCACACATACACCTCATAATATACACCACACCGAAAAACCCTCAGACATGTGTGTTCTTATTCTTAATGATGAGTTTATATGCCTTGTATCCCATCCCAAAGGAAACCAATCGGTAGATATTGTTATTCAATTAAATGCAAGTCTACCCCCTTAACACCCCTTTAGAACCTGAATATCCAAAATTCCTTCCTTAGTGGACGTTTTCGACATACAACGAACATAGCCCCTTAATGTCATGTTTCTAACTTCAATAATTTTGGCTGGGGGATGATGAGTGAGTGAGTAAGTCAGGACATTTTCTTTCAATTATTTTTCAGAATTTCACCCCTCTCATGAACACCTTAAATTGGATTTATGAAAAAAAAAACAGGTCGAACACCTATTTACTTATTTTTGAGATGTTCTTCTCCCCTGAGTTTGATGAGTGAGTGAGTTAGGACACTTTCTTTCCTGTTTATTCCCCCAGAATTTCACCCCTCTCCAAGGGCCCCTTAAATTGGATTTATGAAAAAACGGTCGAACACCTATTTACTTATATTCTAAGCTGTCTTTTCCCGACGAATTTCAAATTTCTCGCCTATGTCGTTTAAGAGATACACGCTCTGTTAAGAATCCCTCAACCCCCAATTTTCACCCCTTTCACCTCATAATATACACCACATCGATAAACCTTTAGACATTTGTCTGATTATTTTAATGATTAGTTATATACCGAATATCACATCCCCAAAGAAACAACTCATGAGATATCGTTATTCAATGAAATGCACGTTTACCCCCTTAACACCTCTTGAAACCCCGAATAACAAAAATCATTCATTAGTTGACGTTTTCGACATACAGCGAACATATTCCCAAAATTTCATGTTTCTAACTTTCATAGTTTTCGCTGGGCGTGATGAGTGAGTGAGTCAGACAGGACATTTTCTTTCAATTATTTTTACCAGAATCTCACCCATCCCCATTGGCCCCTTAAATTGGATTGATGAAAAAACGCTTGAACACCTATTAACTTATTTTTAAGCTGCCTTTTTCACCTGAGTTTGATGAGTGAGTGAGTTAGTCAGTCAGTTAGGACACCTTCTCTCCTTTCCCTCCCCCAGAATTTCACCCCGCCCCATTGCCTCCTTAAATTAATTTATGAAAAAACAGTGGAACACCGATTTACTTATTTTTAGTCTACTTTCGATTTTTGCAAAAAATGAAAGTAGACTTATGACATCAACACAGGGCGAAAAAAAGTGTGTCTGTCTGTGTGTGTGTATGTGTGTGTGTGAGTCTGTGTGTGTGTGTGTCTGTGTGTCTGTGTGTGTGTGAGTGTGTGTACTCTGAATGTCTGTCCCCCCCTATCAATTCGAACACGGTGAATGCGAATTGAACGAAATTTGGTACAAAGGTAGCACTAGCAAAGGACACCTCAGTGTCATGTTTTATATCGCCGCCATCTTGACGGAAACGTAATGGCGGCCACACAAATGTTCAAAGCTTAAATCAAATTACGACTAACCTAATCATCCGATCTCTACCAAATTTTGCAACAACATACCTTTATGGGGGAAGCATTCTTTGACCAAACTAATAAGTCATCAGCGTAATAGTTTGCGGATGGCGGCCATCTTTGTGTGAAAATCGATTCCCCCTATTAATTCGAACACGGTGCAACCGAATGGAACGAAATTTGGTACAGAGGTAGTACTAACAAAAGGCACCTCAGTGTCATGTTTTATATCGCCGCCATCTTGACGGAAACGTAATGGCGGCCACACGAATGTTCAAAGCTTAAATCAAATTACGATTAACCTAATCATCCGAACTCTACCAAATTTTGCAACTACATACCTTTATGGAGGGAGCATCCTTTGACCAATCTAATAGGTCATTCGCCTAATAGTTTGCGGATGGCGGCCATCTTTGTGTCAAAATCGATTCTCCCTATTAATTCAAACACGGTGAAACCGAATGGAACGAAATTTGGTACAGAGATAGCACTAGCAAAGGGCATCTCAGTGTCATGATTTATATCGCCGCCATATTGACAGAAACGTAATGGCGGCCACACAAATGTTCAAAGCTTAAATCAAATTACGATTAGCCGAATCATCCGATCTCTAGCAAATTTAGCAACAACATACCTTTATGGAGGGAGCATCCTTTGACCAAACTAATAGGTCATCAGCCTAATATTTTGCGGATGGCGGCCATCTTTGTGTGAAAATCGGTTCCCCTTATCAATTTGAACACGGTGAAACCGAATGGAACAAAAATTTGGTACAGAGGTAGCACTAGCAAAGGGCACCTCAGTGTCATGTTTTATATCACCGCTATCTTGACGGAAACCTAATCGCGGCCACCCAAATGTTAAAAGCTAAAATGTAATTACGACCAACCTAATAATCTAGTCTCTACCAAATTTTGCAACACCATATCTTTATGTGGGAAACATATTCAGACCAAACTGCAAGAACATCAGCCCAATAGTTTGCAGATGGTGGCCAAGTATGTGTGCAAATCGATTCCCCCTATCAATTCAAACACGGTGAAACCGAATTGAACGAAATTTGGTACAGAGGTAGCACTAGCAAAGGGCACCTCAGTGTCATGTTTTATATCGCCGCCATCTTGACAGAAACGTAATGGCGGCCACACGAATGTTCAAAGCTTAAATCAAATTACGATTAACCTAATCATCCGATCTCTACCAAATTTTGCAACTACATACCTTTATGGAGGGAGCATCCTTTGACCAATCTAATAGGTTATTAGCCTAATAGTTTGCGGGTGGCGGCCATCTTTATGTCAAAATTGATTCCCCCTATTAATTCGAACACGGTGGAACCGAATGGAACGAAATTTGGTACAGAGGTAGCACTAGCAAAGGGCACCTCAGTGTCATGTTTTATATCGCCACCATCTTGACTAAAACGTAATGGCGGCCACACGAATGTTCAAAGCTTAAATCAAATTACGATTAACCTAATCATCCGAACTCTACCAAATTTTGCAACTACATACCTTTATGGAGGGAGCATCCTTTGACCAATCTAATAGGTCATTCGCCTAATAGTTTGCGGATGGCGGCCATCTTTGTGTCAAAATCGATTCTCCCTATTAATTCAAACACGGTGAAACCGAATGGAACGAAATTTGGTACAGAGATAGCACTAGCAAAGGGCATCTCAGTGTCATGATTTATATCGCCGCCATATTGACAGAAACGTAATGGCGGCCACACAAATGTTCAAAGCTTAAATCAAATTACGATTAGCCGAATCATCCGATCTCTAGCAAATTTAGCAACAACATACCTTTATGGAGGGAGCATCCTTTGACCAAACTAATAGGTCATCAGCCTAATATTTTGCGGATGGCGGCCATCTTTGTGTGAAAATCGGTTCCCCTTATCAATTTGAACACGGTGAAACCGAATGGAACAAAAATTTGGTACAGAGGTAGCACTAGCAAAGGGCACCTCAGTGTCATGTTTTATATCACCGCTATCTTGACGGAAACCTAATCGCGGCCACCCAAATGTTAAAAGCTAAAATGTAATTACGACCAACCTAATAATCTAGTCTCTACCAAATTTTGCAACACCATATCTTTATGTGGGAAACATATTCAGACCAAACTGCAAGAACATCAGCCCAATAGTTTGCAGATGGTGGCCAAGTATGTGTGCAAATCGATTCCCCCTATCAATTCAAACACGGTGAAACCGAATTGAACGAAATTTGGTACAGAGGTAGCACTAGCAAAGGGCACCTCAGTGTCATGTTTTATATCGCCGCCATCTTGACAGAAACGTAATGGCGGCCACACGAATGTTCAAAGCTTAAATCAAATTACGATTAACCTAATCATCCGATCTCTACCAAATTTTGCAACTACATACCTTTATGGAGGGAGCATCCTTTGACCAATCTAATAGGTTATTAGCCTAATAGTTTGCGGGTGGCGGCCATCTTTATGTCAAAATTGATTCCCCCTATTAATTCGAACACGGTGGAACCGAATGGAACGAAATTTGGTACAGAGGTAGCACTAGCAAAGGGCACCTCAGTGTCATGATTTATATCGCCACCATCTTGACTAAAACGTAATGGCGGCCACACGAATGTTCAAAGCTTAAATCAAATTACGATTAACCTAATCATCCGAACTCTACCAAATTTTGCAACTACATACCTTTATGGAGGGAGCATCCTTTGACCAATCTAATAGGTCATTCGCCTAATAGTTTGCGGATGGCGGCCATCTTTGTGTCAAAATCGATTCTCCCTATTAATTCAAACACGGTGAAACCGAATGGAACGAAATTTGGTACAGAGATAGCACTAGCAAAGGGCATCTCAGTGGCATGATTTATATCGCCGCCATATTGACAGAAACGTAATGGCGGCCACACAAATGTTCAAAGCTTAAATCAAATTACGATTAGCCGAATCATCCGATCTCTAGCAAATTTAGCAACAACATACCTTTATGGAGGGAGCATCCTTTGACCAAACTAATAGGTCATCAGCCTAATATTTTGCGGATGGCGGCCATCTTTGTGTGAAAATCGGTTCCCCTTATCAATTTGAACACGGTGAAACCGAATGGAACAAAAATTTGGTACAGAGGTAGCACTAGCAAAGGGCACCTCAGTGTCATGTTTTATATCACCGCTATCTTGACGGAAACCTAATCGCGGCCACCCAAATGTTAAAAGCTAAAATGTAATTACGACCAACCTAATAATCTAGTCTCTACCAAATTTTGCAACACCATATCTTTATGTGGGAAACATATTCAGACCAAACTGCAAGAACATCAGCCCAATAGTTTGCAGATGGTGGCCAAGTATGTGTGCAAATCGATTCCCCCTATCAATTCAAACACGGTGAAACCGAATTGAACGAAATTTGGTACAGAGGTAGCACTAGCAAAGGGCACCTCAGTGTCATGTTTTATATCGCCGCCATCTTGACAGAAACGTAATGGCGGCCACACGAATGTTCAAAGCTTAAATCAAATTACGATTAACCTAATCATCCGATCTCTACCAAATTTTGCAACTACATACCTTTATGGAGGGAGCATCCTTTGACCAATCTAATAGGTTATTAGCCTAATAGTTTGCGGGTGGCGGCCATCTTTATGTCAAAATTGATTCCCCCTATTAATTCGAACACGGTGGAACCGAATGGAACGAAATTTGGTACAGAGGTAGCACTAGCAAAGGGCACCTCAGTGTCATGTTTTATATCGCCACCATCTTGACTAAAACGTAATGGCGGCCACACGAATGTTCAAAGCTTAAATCAAATTACGATTAACCTAATCATCCGAACTCTACCAAATTTTGCAACTACATACCTTTATGGAGGGAGCATCCTTTGACCAATCTAATAGGTCATTCGCCTAATAGTTTGCGGATGGCGGCCATCTTTGTGTCAAAATCGATTCTCCCTATTAATTCAAACACGGTGAAACCGAATGGAACGAAATTTGGTACAGAGATAGCACTAGCAAAGGGCATCTCAGTGTCATGATTTATATCGCCGCCATATTGACAGAAACGTAATGGCGGCCACACAAATGTTCAAAGCTTAAATCAAATTACGATTAGCCGAATCATCCGATCTCTAGCAAATTTAGCAACAACATACCTTTATGGAGGGAGCATCCTTTGACCAAACTAATAGGTCATCAGCCTAATATTTTGCGGATGGCGGCCATCTTTGTGTGAAAATCGGTTCCCCTTATCAATTTGAACACGGTGAAACCG
This sequence comes from Meconema thalassinum, assembly GCA_946902985.2. Taxonomy (NCBI): domain Eukaryota; kingdom Metazoa; phylum Arthropoda; class Insecta; order Orthoptera; family Tettigoniidae; genus Meconema; species Meconema thalassinum. Next base: position 185,632,909 of record OX336395.1, read on the forward strand.
AATGGAACAAAAATTTGGTACAGAGGTAGCACTAGCAAAGGGCACCTCAGTGTCATGTTTTATATCACCGCTATCTTGACGGAAACCTAATCGCGGCCACCCAAATGTTAAAAGCTAAAATGTAATTACGACCAACCTAATAATCTAGTCTCTACCAAATTTTGCAACACCATATCTTTATGTGGGAAACATATTCTGACCAAACTGCAAGAACATCAGCCCAATAGTTTGCAGATGGTGGCCAAGTATGTGTGCAAATCGATTCCCCCTATCAATTCAAACACGGTGAAACCGAATTGAACGAAATTTGGTACAGAGGTAGCACTAGCAAAGGGCACCTCATATTCATGTTTAATATCCCTATAGCACGTTGTATTTCAACAAGCTACTACAACCAACATTCAATCATACTCCTTGAAAAGGACAAAGAGTTATAACAATACCCATGCATTTAGGAGAAAGTAGGCTATATGTTCTTTACTGAACATCTTGTTTAAGTTGATTTTTTTTCGCTGAGTTTCAAATTTCTCGCCTATGTCGTTTAGGAGATAGGCCTACTTGCTTCGTTAGGAATCCTTCAACCCCCAATTTTCACCCCTTTCACCTCATAGTAATACACCACATCGAAAAACCCTTAGACACATGTCTGCTTATTTTTAATGATTAGTTTATATGCCGAGTATCACATCCACTCATGAAACCACTCGTGAGATATTGTTATTCAATGAAATGCAGGTTTAACCCCCTTAAGACCCCTTTAGAACCTGAATATTCAAAAATCCTCCCTTAGTGTATGGTTTTGACATACAACGAACATATCCCGAAAATGACATGTTTCCAACTTCAATATTTTTGGCTGGGTGATGATGGGTGAGTGAGTCAGGACATTTTCTTTCATTTTTTTCTCTTCAGAATTTCACCCCTCCCGATGAACCCCTTAAATTGGATTTATCAAAAAACTGTCGAACTCACATATACTAATTTTTAAGCAGTTTTTCCCCCTGAGTTTGAAGAGCGAGTGAGTCAATCGGTTAGGACACTTTCTTTCCTGTTTTTTTTTTTACCCAGAATTTCACCCCTCCCCATGGGCCCCTTAAATTGGATTTATGAAAAAACGGTCAAACACCTATTTACTTATTTTTTTGCTGATTTTTTTCCGCTGAGTTTCAAACTCCTCGCCTATGTCGTTTAAGAGACACAGGTTCCGTTAGGAATCTTTCAACCCCGACTTTTCTCCCCTTACACCTCATAATATACACCACATAGAAAAACCCTCAGACACGTGTCGTCTTATTTTTAATGATGAGTTTATATGCCGAGTATCACATCCCCCAATGAAACCAATCGGGAGATATTGCTATTCAATAAAATGCAGGTCTACCCCCTTAAGACCCCTTTAGAACCTGAATATCCAAAAATCCTTTCATAGTGGGCGTTTGCGACCCTTGAGAAAGCTGCATATCAAATTTCATTCCAATCCGTTGGGCGGTTTCTGAGATTTCGTGATGAATGGGTGAGTGAGTGAGTGGTATTTGACAAATATATATAGTAGATGATAGTGTCAAGTCTTTGTTATGCCAAGACCAACTACAATCCTCAGACCTTAATGTAGAAAAAACATGGCGGCGATGGTTGCCCTACCAATAGCTAAGATCATGTCATCGGGCATGTCACAGTTCGGGTAAATTATTATTTTACTCACCTAAGAGCATAAAAGATATCACAAGACGAGACTAGGTTCCGAAGAAATATGCATCAATAATTTAGACTTACCTGAATTAATTGATCTATATAGTGTTGGCCTCGAATTATAGGTTTCTTCGTCTTCACCCAAGGGGCAGCTACAATAGTCTCACTGCTTCTGTAGTTGAATAAGAAGCTTTTTGGCGAGTTATCACGATTTGTATTTAAGTTCAGTAATTATAGATTAATATTATTAGCAAAAAATCAAACAGATTCTGAAGTAGGAGAGAAGTAAGTACCCGGTTACTGAAATGCTATCCCAGCACATGCAGAGTATTTGTGTACACAATCGGAATGAGAATAGTTGCCTGAAATAATCGAACCAACGTTAAGAAATACAATTCAATTAAGACCTCTCGTGGAATTGTCTAAAATCTCGGGTAAAACATCACACCGAATTAGTTGATTGAAATATGCAAAGAAGTCGTCGTGTGGATATCAGAATATAATTATCGAGAATACTACACACAAGGGACACTATAATATGTTACCATCTAACCTATTAAACATTCGCTGTTACCGTTTGGAATAGTTGTACGCTGGAAATAGTTGACTTAGTAATGTACTATAGGTTGGAAAGCACCATCTCCCTCTTACAGAATTATCGCGGCACACCATCTCGCAATATAAATACATAATTGGCAAGGTACTCACAACACTTTATTACACACATCATAATAAAAATAACTTGCAAGCTGTAAGAATCACAAAAGAATGAATAATGACGGAACACAATGAGTTCACTGTTTGGCACAGGGGGAACATCTTCCTTAACCAATAAAACAGAAGTTCACTGTATTATTTGGTGTGTATACAAGGCATTGTAGAACATCTGCCAGACTGGTAATGATTTACGGAGGCACATATTGCTGAGCGTTCAAGATAACGTCAACAGTTTGGTCTAGCCGTAGATGCTCATTGCATTTTCCCTTTACGTACTTAAGTTCGACACTACAGAAGTGTACTAAGCTATTATTATATGGTCACTAACTAGCAAATCATTGCGGTGTATATTCTTGAGAGACGTCTATTATGCTTTAGTCTTAGGTACTTCAACATCCGAAGTAAATGACACAATGCCAACGGTTGACTGGACAATCATCACACAAACGAACCAGTCTATATTAAGCGTATTATCACATACTTACATACGATTGCAGTACATTAACGCGAACAGGACTTTACAGACATACAGAAGACACTAAAAATTACAGATGAGCGACAGTTTATCCCAACTTTCATCAAACGAAGCTTATAAAAGCTAAATAGTGTATCCCAGCAATGAATGTAAACAAACAATATGCCGGGGCTTCAGCGTACGCCATTTTCACACTTTCGAGACATGCATTAACGTCTGAGTATTGTAGTTGGTCTTGGTTATGCTATACTCGGTTGACAGTGCTGCGTGAGCAGTTGAGTAACTAACGGGATTTCGAGTAAAGCTCCTCATTTTCTATACCGGTAGTGCAGAGCGCAATTGGCATCCAGTCGGCCGTGTCTCGACTTGAGCTATGTTGCCATGGAAACTATCTGCCTTGCCATTCCTTCATGAGTATATTTTATGAATTTATTAGCATTTGCCCGAGTGCAAAAGGGCCGAAATCAGAAGAATGAGAAAGACTATCCAAAATGCATGTAGGCAGCGGTTCCTTCTGGGTCCTAAACTATGTGTATGCAAAATTTGGTTGAGATTGGTGGAACGGTGTAGATTTGTATACGGAACCAACCCACCCACATACATACATACAGACTTTCACTTTTATATATAAGATAAGGTCTATATGTAATCTTTGCTGTAATCCTTGCACGGTTTGTGCGCATTTCTACTTATTACTCCCGTAACTCAGATAACCTTTACGACAAAACAAACGTATAATTGGAGGTTGGGCAAAGTGGGGAGTAAGGTTTTATGTCAAGAGAAGCATAGATCGTAACATCGTTTTTGTGATGATGAATGTGGATAGATTTGGAAAACCTTACGAAGTTGGGGTCAGGATTGTTTCAGTGCCCGCTACATATGACGGGGCGGATCAGGACAAAGTAGACAGATATTATGAGACACTTTAAATTAGCGGACCCTAGACACACAATATTATTTTACAATGTTAATGGTTGTGCAATTATATTGACTGTCTGAATGTAGTATTGAATGGTTGTGCGAAAGGTTGATATTTATTGCACAATGCGGGAAAGATGATGTCGTGTGTGGACAGTATTGTGCAATATCTGACCAGTCGCTCTTGAGTATTATAAGTGATTGTTTTTCCTTACCCGTATATACTCCTTCGGGCTGTATATCAAAGCTGTACAGGTGTCCATAATAATCTCACTTATTGACAGCGGTGATACAGCACTTTTAAACTTGTATTTCCTGTTGCAAGGTAACGTAAAGCTATTGATAAACGCTGGTTTGGAGGAATAGCTTCACGCATTAAGGTATAATTTTTTTGAATTTGCGGAGTAACCATTGCACGTAGTTCATCAAATGACTTACCATCAAAACGCAAAAAGTTTAGAAAATCAGTGGGCTCACTCAATATAAGTTCGCTTAATAAGTTTTGATGAGTGAATTCATTTCGCTTCTGAAACCAATCTTTCGCTCATTTGCGCTCCTTTGATTTTTTCTTTTTCACAGCCTTAGCCAATGCAATACTATTAATACAAAGTTCCGCTTCCGACAACATGTAAGCAGTAACTAAATTATTGGACAATCAAATTGCACTGCCTAGGGACGTTCCATAAATATATTGCACAAAAGTTTGCACAATAATATTGAGCGTCTAGGGTCCACTCTATTAGTCATGTGCTAGTAACGAGAAAGATAGTGTACTGCTGATGGGGGACTTTAATGGTAGGATACTCGAAGCAAGCAAGGGCACTTGACTCGTGTTTCTACGAAATATAGATGTCCGGAAGAGTTTAACTTAGACTTTGCATGCCATATTAACAGTTCTAATGAGTCTGGCTTGATTTAAATGCACCAATTATCGCTGCCTTGACAGTAGATTTGCATAAACCCCACGCAATACTCATTAATGTTATGAACTGTATTTAACTGTATGCATTGAGCCGTACACCATTTCCGGTCACAACGTAAAACAATGACATGTCAGTGTAGTCGTATTGGTATCAACCAGCAACTAAAATCTCTTGGCAACAATTTGTTCACGAATAGTGGTGAGCAGTGGGGTAACTAGGGGGGGGGGGGATGATTAGGGGGATTAATCCCCCCAGAGCCAAATAATATTTTAGCCGACTTTTCTCATTTTGCAACAAGTCGTTCCGTGAAGAACCAAATAGCCTATTTTCATATATCCTACTAATATCAATTGCCTCTATCAACATACAAATTGCGTAGGTTCATTATTCCAACTTTCACTTCGATCAATGATCCAAACGCAATGAAACGTGGTACAGCAAATGCTTATACACATTGTATTGCACTGGTATGTAATTTAGTTCAATTGTTTACATAACCTTAAGATGGCGGCTGTGCGAATTTTAAAATTAAGTTTTAATTTATTGTGTTGTAATCATGCGAAATAGACGACACAAGAAATAAAAACCAAATAATGAAACTACGCAATAATTTCCCTTTAATGGTACATGACTCAAGGGCCTATATATATAACAATCCAACCGAAATATTTAGACGGCTCTGAATATCTACGAATCTATTATAGCAATCAAACTGATTTTTTTAATGTACATAGGGGCTATGAACATAAGTTAACCTATGGGACTTTAAATGACCTGGTGAACAGAAATCCAACATGGCGGCGACGCGAAGGATAAATATTCACATGGACGTTTCTCGCAATTTAACCATCCAAGTGCAGTGAAACTTGGCACAGTAAATCCTTATACAAATGTTAATCCACTGGCATCTAACTTGTTTCAATTGTTTCCATAACCACAAGATGGAAGCTGTGCGAAATTTTAAAATCTCGTTTTTACTTCTTGTGTCCTCATCATGCGATTGAAGTTTGAATACTATACGTACACAATAAGCTTCATGTAACAGTACATAACTCTAGGACCTACACATATAAAAATCCAACATTCCAGGGTGATATCGGTAATAGTTTCGGAGATATTGAATGCTGGTGTAATATTTCACACAGCCGCCATGTTTGATTGGTCAGACGTAACAAAATTTGAAGGTCACGGTCGGGGTCGTCCGGAATAGTGCTATGAACTTACCGAGTTCCATTGAAATCGCGCCAGCCGTTTATAAGTTATTATGGGAGGGGGGACACTCACACACCTTCACACACACACACACGCACACGCACACACACACGGACAAAAGGTGATCTCATTAGCCGTTTATTTCATAAATGAAAATAGGCTAAAATGAGGAAAAAGTAGACTTATGAGAACGATCCGGTCAAATGTGTGTCTGTCTGTGTGTATCCCCTCTCTCCCTACTAACTCCTAACGGCTGCAGCCATCGAAACCAAATTTGGTATGAGTAAAGACCTATGCCTGAATATCGCACAGCCATATTTGAAAATGACGTCATTACTACCAACTGCTAAAAATCACAATTGAAAATTGAGGTCTATGTTGGTATCTCGGAAGATATGCATGTGAATTGTTCCAAAATTGACACACATGTAGATAATATTACATCAGACTAATTTACAGGTGCCCATACATGAGAGTGTTGCCAACATGATTCTATGCTTGCTGATAGGTCCAATATTTAAATACATGTAACGTGCATATTATCTATTGGACCTCAACCAAATTTTGCATGTGCATTGAGTACCTTAAGAGATGGAACTAAGAATATATTTAGAGTCACCATGTCTGCCAACTGTTGAATATGATCTCTATAATTTTAAGAAAAGTAGGCTCTTTTGTTCGTCACGGAATTTCTTGTTAAAACGTAATTTGATAAATTATTTATTTTGAAAAGAAAAATCCAGCTTTCGGATTGATGATAAACGAATGTATTATGAACGATTACAGTATACAGGGTGCCAGGGAATGTTCTACGCATCGCCTACATGCTGCTGTGAGAGGTAGCATCAGCAGTTACGTTGGCAGCACGGCTGCCGCTTGTATCAACTGGTAACTTTATAAGGGAACAACTGAAGCTTGTCTCTTACAGCTTTATGTGCTGTTCACTTAGAGATTCCTGTTTGTTGAGCTAATTTGCATATTGATTTTCTTGGACTACGCATTATTATAGCCTATCGGAGATTTCATCAAGTTTTTCGTCTGTTAAAAGCGGAGTCCTGCATGTTCCCGGTACATCGTGAACTGAGCCGGTTACATGAAATTCACTTATCAAATCCCGAACGGTATCCCGGTTTGGACACCTTGAATTAGAAAACCGCGCCTGAAATTTTAGTTTTACATTTTCTGTAAACCGATCACCTTCGCGAAAATGGTATTCCATCAAAGAAACTCTCTCTTCAGTAGTAACAAGTAGTTCCGTGACGAACTAAAGAGCCTACTTTTCTTAAAATTCTGAAAACCATTTCAAAATCCAAAATTTAAAATTGCGATATTCAGGTAGATCTTTACTCTTACCAAATTTGGTTTCGATAGCTACAGCCGTTTAGGAGTTGATAGGGGATGGGGGCGGCACACACACACACACACACACACACACACAGACAGACAGACAGACAGAAGGATAGACAGACATTTTCCCGGATCGATCTCATAAGTCTACTTTTTCGTCATTTTTGCAAAATGAGAAAAGTAGGCTGAAAATTACTGCCTGTATACTGTTGCACTCTTCCAATAACCTATCTGAATGCTCGCTTACTGCAATACACACTGACGATTTCGACAGCCTGCAGCCCACACCAGTGGCCTGCACTGTACTGCTACCCTATCTGGGACACCGTGCTGCCAACTAAACTGCTGATGCTACCTCTCGCAGCAACATGTAGGTGCTACGGAGAACATTCCCTGGCACCCTGCACTTAGTACTTTGAGAACATTTATCTTTACATGAGTAAAACATTTAGTGTTAGACCAACCAAAACTCTTCATTTCTGAGCATTTGCACATTTGAGAGGTGCAAATAAAACGTATGAAATGCCATCGAGTTCAAACATGAAAACATGTAGGTTTGCTTTCATTGGTTGTCTTAATTTGCCTCCCGCAAAAAAGCAAAAACAAAAACAAACACAAAACTGAAAACACAAGGCAAAAAGCAAAATCAGAAAACAAACACAAATCAAAAACAAAAAACACAAAGCAAAATTCAAAAATAAAAGCTGAAAACAAACACAAAGCAATAAGCACAATTAAAAACAAAAGTAAAAGCAGAAAACAAACACAAAGCATAATTCAAAAACAAAAGCAAAATCAGGAAACAAACACAAAGCAAAAAGCACAATTCAAAAACAAAAGCAAAGGCAGAAAACAAACACAAAGCAAAAAGCAAAATTCAAAAACAAAAGCTGAAGCAGAAAACAAACACAAAGCAAAAAGCACAAATCAAAAACAAAAGCACAAGAACCAAAAACACAAAGCAAATAGCAAAATTCAAAAACGAAGGCAAAAGCAGAAAACAAACACAAAGAAGAAAGCAAAATTCAAAAATAAATCCAAAAGCCGAAAACAAACACAAAACCGAAAACACAAAGAAGAAAGCAAAATTTAAAAAGCAGAAAACAAATCCAGAACAAAAACCACAAAGCCAAACGCAAAATTCCAAAACAAAAGCAGAAAATAAACACAAAGCAAAAATAATTAATTAAAACAAAAGCAAAAGCAGAAAACTAACACAAAACCAAAAACGCAATTAGTTCAGATTTGACTCCGCTCATCCCTCTCCAGAAGCAAATCCTAGTTACGCCACTGGTGGTTTTATTAATCTTACTGTCATTATTAGTTAATACACTTAAGTCCCGATCATCCAAAACTCGTTTATCCAAACGCCCGTATTATCTGATTTGAAAATCAAAAAAAGAAATAAAATCATGTTATTGTTGTTGATCATAATAGTACATTATGCAAAGAGCCTATAATGGCAATAATTAAGACACGAGTATGTTTATGAAAGGAGCGAAGCGAGTTTTATAATTACCATACGAGTGTCTTATTTACCATTATAGGCGAGTTGCATACGACTGTTTATGTTCGACGATAATTATAACTTTATTATATGTTTTAACATACATATTCATAAATATCTGTGGGATTTATTCACTTCAGTTAGTGAACAGAGCGCGCTGGATTTGCTTACTGAAAGAACGAATGCGTAGTCAAAGATCTTGGGAAGCAGATACCATTTACTTTGCTTGGCAATGCTATTGTTTACGGCCTGCATGATGTCTAGTGCCGTTCAAGAGTAGCATTCACTAATATTGTCACCGAAGTCGTTTGAAAGCAATGCGCTGTGTATCAATTGGAGTTGGGGATATTAAGGTACAGTGCTATTTCTTGTCTCATATTCGCCAGTTTGTTTATGCAAACATTAGGGACGGTGAATACTTTTCATGTCGGTAATGGCTAAAAGGATGGTGTTGCAAATTTCTGGACGTAGATTTGTATATTTCTTGCATATTTCGTCGTATTTTCCTGTTACCGTAAAGGTTCGTTCTGATTTGTCTTTGTGTTTGGCATTGTAACTACAATGGTTGATCCAATATAGGCTACATTGTCAATTTTCATATATTATGTAATTCATGTCCGACATGTTGGATTTTGAGCGCATGCGCGAAGGTATCCTTTCCTAATTGGTCAATGAATGAGGTCTGATTGGCTGGAGGAACTGTCTCATAATGAAAATCAGTAATATAATGACCATCATTATAGTACAGTTTTCTGACGTATAACATTTACATTTCGACATCGTTGGACATAAAATATGTTATTGTACGGTTTCAGAACCTCCATTATAAGATTGATTTATAGATGGTAAATGAGCGCACTATCGTAGGTGCCGTATGTTCGCTATACCGCAGTTTGCCCCAATTTTCGATTAACCAAATGACCCTCGATCCCATCAAGCTCGGATAATCTGCACTTTTGTATAACATTAGGGTAGATAACCTTGCTGTTCCTCTCCTTAAAACACAATAACAGCATTTAGAGTAATATTAGTAGCCTACTCGTAATAATTGTTTCATTGGTGAGCGAAATTCTGTTTCATAAAGATTCAAGAGGACTGATAAAATTTCTACACTCATATTATTAATTAACAGCTAATCGGATTAGAGGTTAAGAGCGATGTTGCGTATGACCCACTTCCGTCGTTTTGTTGTTGTTTATGAGTTAGCGGAACAAGCTGAAAAAGAGAAGGTATCACATGTTTTTGAAAGTCACATCGGTGAACTTCTTGTAGTACCGTTTATCGCTGTACACAATTTCAGAGTGATATCAGTAATAGTTTCGGAGATATAAAATGCCGATGAAATGTGATGAAATATTTCGCACAGCCGCCATATTGGATTGGTGACACGTAATAAAATGTTGAGGGCGTGGTCGGGGTCGGACAAAATATTACTATGACCTTACCGAGTTTCATTGAAATCGCTTCAGCCGTTTAGACTTTATTAGGGACACACACACACACACACACACACACACACACATACATACACATACACACACGGACAAAAGGTGAACTCATAAGCCATTTTTTATAAATGAAAATAGGCTAAAAATATGTAATTACATAGAAATCCCAGCCCTACTTATAACGGCGTTAATTTACAACGGCCATAGGAAGCACTATAAGTGTGGAACGAACATGCAATTAGTAGATGTAATGAGATTATAAATCGCACAGAATTATTTCCCATGGACATTTATGGGAAACAAAGAACAGTCATAGGGAGAAAGGAAAGAGTACGGGGTAATTGTTCCCAGGCAATATCTGAACGCTCTTCCATGAAGTGCTTGCCACTTAATGACCACAACACATCGAGCAAAAACAGCCTTATTGCCTCTCTTTCACCTTGAGACCAACAGCTTCTTGTGGAAAGGGGAATTCTGTTGTAAGTTTCCCAGGAGTTGATAGGAATTACCTGTGCCATTTCTTAGTATTTCGTGCTCAGTATTCATTGGGAGTGAATGATTCATTAGGTAGAATATACCAGCAGTCAAACATTTACACACATCAAAAAAAGTTTTGCATCACCTCGGTTCCAAGAGTTCCGGAACCTTTAAATACAAAGGGAATAGAGATCAACACAAACAACATTTCAGCTCGTTTTATTGCTCATGAGACCCACACATTGCATGTTGTACCATCATACAGCTAGACTTTCAGCATTTGTGGTCCAGATTGCAGTACACACCACTACCTCTAATACCCAGTAGCACGTCCTCTTGCATTGATGCATGCCTGTATTCGTCGTGGCATACTATCCACAAGTTCATCAAGACACTGTTGGTCCAAATTGTCCCACTCCTCAACGACAATTCGGCATACATCTCTCAGAGTGGTTGGTGGGTCAAGACGTCCATAAACAGCCCTTTTCAACATATCCCAGGCATGTTCGATAGGGTTCATGTCTGGCGAACATGCTGGCCACTGTAGTCGAGCGATGTCGTTATCTTGAAGGAACGCATTCACAAGATGTGCACGATGAGGTCGAGAATTGTCGTCCATGAAGACAAATGCCTCTCCAATATTCTGCCGATATGGGTGCACTATGGGTCGGAGGATGTCATTCAGGTATCGTAAAGCCGTTTCGGAGCCTTCCATGACCACCAGTGGCGTACGTCGGCCCCACATAATGCCACCCCAAAACATCAGGGAACCACCACCTTGCTGCACTCGCTGGACAGTGTGTCTAAGACGTTCAGCCTGACCAGGGTGCCTCCAAACACGTCTCCGACGATTGTCTGGTTGAAGGCATATGCGACACTCATCGGTGAAGAGAACGTGATGCCAATTCGGTGGGGTCCATTCAGCATGTTGTTGGGCCCATCTGTACAGCGCTGCATGGTGTCGGGGTTGCAAAGCTGGACCTCGCCATGGACGTCGGGAGTGAAGTTGCGCATCATGCAGCCTATTGCGCACAGTTTGAGTTGAAACACGACGTCCTGTGGCTGAACGAAACTCATTATTCAACATGGTGGCATTGCTGTCAGGGTTCCTCCGAGCGGCAATCCGTAAGTAGCGGTCATCCACTACAGTAGTAGCCCTTGGGCGGCCTGAGCGAGGCCTGTCATCGACAGTTCCTGTATCTCTGTACCTCCTCCATGTCCGAACAACATCGCTTTGGTTCACTCTGAGACGCCTGGAAACTTCCCTTGTTGAGAGCCCTTCTTGACACAAAGTAACAATGCGGACGCGATCGAACTGCGGTATTGACCTTCTAGGCATGGTAGAACTACAGACAACATGAGCAGCGTACCTTCGTCCTGGTGGAATGACTGGAACTGATCGGCTGTCGTACCCCCTCCGTCTAATAGGCCCTGCTCATGCATGGTTGTTTACATCTTTGAGCAGTTTTAGTGACATCTATGAACAGTCAAAGGGACTGTATCTTTGATACAATATACACAGTCAACGTCTATATGCCGGAGATCTGGGAACCGAGGTGATGCAAAACTTTTTTTGATGTGTGTATATTAGCATTGGCACTACTATAGTCTGGTAATGACTTACAGTGAGCCTGTCTTGCGAAATCACCTAATATCAGTGATGTAGTGGTTGGTATCACTCAGGTTGGTATCTCACTTACAAATTAAAACTTAATGTTTTAGTAAAATCAAAAATGAATCTCAGAATACTGAATGTTACGAATAAATAAATATCTACTTAGGATAAAACAAAAACCCCGATTCTTGGATTTACGGGTAAACTCGAGAACCACTGGATGGATTTTGATGCGCATTTCACCATTCTGTAAAGGATATCTCGAGGAAGGTTTCTGTAGAAAATAATTTATTTATGACCAAAGGAAGCCAAGCAGTAACGATTTCAGTGAAAAAGTCGGAAAAACCTGGCACCCGTGTGCTTTAAAAGCTTACGCTGGGCAAACCGTTAAAAATATCTATATAGGCCTATTATGAGTGTAAGAATTTTGTTCAGCATGAAATGTTCTACAAGAAAGTCCCCGATAGCATATCTGTATCTTCAATACATCACCCACTATAAGTGTTTTTACGTTTTAATTTCTTCCAACAATACCCATTCTATTATATACTAGCTTCGTGACAGTTTAAGAGCTACTGTCAAGTCGTGTCGAGTCAAGACTTCAGAGTAGAGTGGATGTGCTTGGTGTTCCCTGGAAGTGCAACCTGGCTTTTCTTTACTTTTCGTTCCGAAGAATACACAGTCAAGTTAAGATTGGACGAAAGGGGGATGAGTGATTCACGCACCTCGCCATTCTTAAATTACGTCTGACAAGAAATCGTTGTACATGCAATCTCCATAACAATATAATTAATAATCCATTCAGTAATTTTAACCCATCATGCCTAGACGGAAAAAGGATGTAGGTCGTAGTTCATTGAAATCGAAACAAATACGCTTATCACGTAACAATGAAACTGTGCAACAAATACTTTCTTGATTGTCACAATGGAGAGAAAGAAAGAATTCACAAAGACAAAGGGAGTCATACCCAACGTTCTTATGACACAGGGAAGAAATGTTCACAGCATTGTGCTATGGATTATGATTCCTCCATAAATTATATAAATGATGCCTCAGTTTGCGGGCGAAGCAGTTGCTAGTAAATAAATAAATAAATTAATTAATAAATAAGACCTTGAACAATAGGGATGTATAGAACTAGCACCGATAGAGCGCACTGCTGTTGTACTGGGTAAGCGCAAGGCGCTCTTCAGTTGTCTCCTGTGTTCTCATGCCACTAATATACCCGAATTCAAGTTGTTTAAATGGTTATTTTCGTGACTATGCCGAGCTATTGCAGTGTTCCTTTTTGCAAAAATCAGGGAAGCCCGTTTTCGTTTCACCAATTTCCACAAAATAAAGAAATGGTTACATGCTATTAGAAGGGAAAATTTCGGTGAAAAAAACCGACCGAAAATATTAAAGTGTGTTCCCATCATTTTCAACCCCATGACTTCACGAAAACTGTGTTGGGTAAGTGTGATGTACAAAGGGAAATAATTTCTATTTTGTACCTATAAACTGATTAGACATTTCGAGAACAACCACTGAATTTATGCGTTTGTATTTGAAGGTGAGACAGCAAGGTTAATACCGGCCGCTGTTCCGTCGCTTTTTCCGTGGGACCACGAACACAACAAAAAAAAAAAAAAAGGAAGAGGCCATACACAAGAAAATTGCCGGATTACCACGATAAGCCTACAATATCGGAATCTGCAGATATCATCTCCATTGAAGTACGGGAAGAAATCGTCAATATACACGAAGAAGTGAATGTAACATTTGTGACTCCCATTTTCAAAGACATCAATACGATACTCGGACAAATACTTCAAGAATAAATGTCGCAACATTAAGTCACTAACGTACTAGGGTTGGTTTCTTGAAATCTGAATTAATCGTCAACTTCCATCTGCCCGACGGAGAATGTGGTAGTGACTGACTTCTACTGTACATACTTGAGACATAGTCAGTTGAATGGAAACAGTAGGTGGCCTTAAAGCAGGGATTCCGAAACTTTTTAAAAATTGTACCCCTTATAGTCATTTCCAAGGGGTAGCCGACGGGGACGATTCTTATTGAGAAATTGAGAAATTGACAAAATGACATAAGAACCAAACGTTGCAATTAATTTTTGAGGTATAGGCCTACATTACCGGTAGTCGGTAGCATGCTGAACTGCTATTCCCAAGATAGCGGGTTCAAACCCGGCCGAAGTCGTCGGATTTTTTAAGAGCGTTAAAAATCCTTCAGTATGCCTTCCTTCGGAGGGGAAGTAAAGCCGGCGGTCCCATGTCATAGATTTATGGCATGTAAAAGATCCTTTCACAGACTAAACTTGTGTAAAGCAAAATTTGTTAGGTTAGATTTCGTCAGAACGCTCTATCAAAGTTCCAACGTTCACCACTAGGTATCATTGATATCTGGTGGCGAAAGTTGGAACTACTTGAAATTAAACGGAACTTGTAGCTCACCCTTTAGGGTATCCGCTGGAAGCAGCTACAGACTCAGGCGAGCCGAACATGTCCTCGGACACTCCCGGCACTAAAAGCCATACGATAAATAATACCGGTATCAACTTTCTTTGATTATGTTTACCTTAAAACACGACAGTTTCATGTAAGCTATCAACCTAAGAAGAGACATGAATCGAGGTCTATAAGCAAGGGGAGCAAGTGAATATTTAAATCTCTATTTATGATTTAAGTCTTATGGAGATATATTTCTCAATATAGGCCTACAATGCTCAAGTAATTGAAATCTTTAGGAGAAAGCATGCTGAATAATAAAGCGTGTTAGAATTTTGTAATTACCGCTGTATTAATTCTTCCTTCCTCCCGCTAGTTTTAGTGTCTCTGGTCCGTAGCTCATTTTGCAGATGTTTAACGCTTAAACGCTGAAAATCGACCATAATATATTAGGGTATATACCTATAGAATTAATTAATATAGTCTTGGAGTAAAATTAGAGAAGATATAATTTACTTTAGCTTAGAAATCTCCGTCACAATCTATACATTCCTCGCAGCTGACTGAGAGAAACATAAGACAATCGCCTTGCGCTTACCCAGTATTACACGAGCGCTATCTGGCGCGAACTTTCTCCGGCTACATCCCTATTAGATATTGACCCCAGTAACATCTACGGCAGGAATAAATACAGAACTTTGATCAGAACATCAGACTCTCTCCAGTCACTATTATAGCATTATTTATTTATTTATTTATTTATTTACTTACTTACTTATTTAATTATTCATTCATTCATTTATTCATTTATTTATTTACTAATTTATTTATTCATTTATTTAGTCACTTATTTATTTATTTATTTAATAATTCATTGATTTATTAATTCATTTATTTATTCATTCATTCATTTATTCATTCATTTATTTATTCATTCACTCATTTATTCATTTATTTATATATTCATCCATTTATTTATTCATTCATTCATTCATTCATTCATGCATTCATTCATTCATTTATTTATTCATTTATTCATTCATTCATTTATTAATTTATTTATTCATTCATTTATTAATTCATTCATTCATTCATTCATTCATTCACTTATTCATTTATTTATTCATTCATTTATTCATTCATTTATTTATTCATTTATTCATTCATTCATTCATTCATTAATTCATTCATTCATTCATTTATTCATTCATTCATTCATTCATTTATTAATTTTTTTATTTATTCATTCATTTATTCATTTATTTATTCATTCATTCATTCATTTATTTATTCATTCATTTATGCATTCATTTATTCATTCATTCATTCATTCATTTATTCATTCATTCATTTATTAATTTATTTATTTATTTATTCATTCATTTATTCATTTATTTATTTATTCATTCATTCATTCATTCATTTATTCATTTATTCATTCATTTATTTATTCATTCATTTATTCATTAATTCATTTATTCATTTATTTATTTATTCATTCATTCATTCATTTATTCATTTATTTATTCATTCATTTATTTATTCATTGATTGATTCATTCATTCATTCATTCATTTATTCGTTTATTTATTTATTCATTAATTTATTAATTTATTTATTCATTCATTCATTTATTTATTTATTCATTCTTTCATTCATTCTTTCATTCATTTATTCATTTATTTATTTATTCATTCATTCATTCATTTACTAATTTATTTATTCATCCATTCATTCATTCATTCATTTATTCATATATTTATTCATTCATTCATTTATTCATTTATTTATTTATTCATTCATTTATTAATTTATTTATTCATTCATTCATTTATTCATATATTTATTCATTCATTCATTTATTCATTTATTTATTCATTAATTCATTTATTCATTTATTTATTCATTTATTTATTCATTCATTCATTCATTCATTTATTCATTTATTTATTCATCCATTTATTTATTCATTTATTCATTCATTCATTCATTCATTCATACATTCATTTATTTATTTATTCATCTATTCATTCATTCATTTATTCATTCATTAATTAATTCATTTATTCATTTATTTATTCATTCATTTATTCATTCATTTATTAATTTATTCATTCATTCATTCATTTATTAATTTATTCATTTATTTATTCATTCATTTATTCATTCATTCATTCCTTCATTCATTTATTTATTCATTCATTCATTTGTTCATTTATTTATTCATTCATTCATTCATTTATTCATTTATTTATTCATTCATTTATTTATTCATTCATTCATTCATTCATTCACTTATTCATTTATTTATTTATTCATTCATTCATTCATTCATTCATTCATTCATTCATTCATTCATTTATTTATTCATTCATTCCTTCATTCATTCATTTATTCATTTATTTATTTATTTATTCATTCATTCATTCATTCATTCATTCATTCATTCATTTATTTATTCATTCATTCATTTATTCATTCATTCATTCATTTATTAATTTATTTAATCATTCATTCATTTATTCATTTATTTATTCATTAATTTATTCATTCATTCATTCATTCATTCATTCATTTATTTATTCATTCATTTATCCATTCATTCATTCATTCATTCATTCATTTATTCATTTATTCATTCATTCATTCATTTATTCATTCATTCATTCAATTATTCATTTATTTATTCATTCATTTATTCATTCATTTATTTATTCATTCATTCATTCATTCATTCATTCATTTATTTATTCATTTATTTATTTATTCATTCATTTATTAATTCATTCATTTATTCATTTATTTATTTATTTATTCATTCATTCATTCATTCATTCATTTATTTATTCATTCATTCATTCATTCATTCATGTATTTATTCATTCATTCATTCATTCATTTATTCATTCATTCATTTATTCATTCATTCATTTATTTATTCATTCTTTTATTTATTTATTTATTTATTTATTTATTCATTCATTCATTCATTTATTTATTTATTCATTCGTTTGTTCATTCATTCATTTATTTACCTACTTATTAATTAATTTATTTAATTGATTATTTATTTATTCATTAATTTATCTATTTATTCATTTATTTGTTTATTAATTTATTCCTTTAATTAGTCACCAATTTATTTATTTATTCGGTTATTCATTTATTCCTTTATTTAGTCACTTATTTATTTATTCATTCATTCACATATGTATTCATTCATTTATTTACTCATTTATTTATTTATCTACACACATCAAAAAACGTTTTGCATCACCTCGGTTCCCAGATCTCCGGCATATAGACGTTGACTGTGTATATTGTATCCAAGATACAGTCCCTTTGACTGTTCATAGATGTCACTAAAACTGCTCAAAGATGTAAACAACCATGCATGAGCAGGGCCTATTAGACGGAGGGGGTACGACAGCCGATCAGTTCCAGTCATTCCACCAGGACGAAGGTACGCTGCTCATGTTGTCTGTAGTTCTACCATGCCTAGAAGGTCAATACCGCAGTTCGATCGCGTCCGCATTGTTACTTTGTGTCAAGAAGGGCTCTCAACAAGGGAAGTTTCCAGGCGTCTCAGAGTGAACCAAAGCGATGTTGTTCGGACATGGAGGAGGTACAGAGATACAGGAACTGTCGATGACAGGCCTCGCTCAGGCCGCCCAAGGGCTACTACTGTAGTGGATGACCGCTACTTACGGATTGCCGCTCGGAGGAACCCTGACAGCAATGCCACCATGTTGAATAATGCGTTTCGTTCAGCCACAGGACGTCGTGTTTCAACTCAAACTGTGCGCAATAGGCTGCATGATGCGCAACTTCACTCCCGACGTCCATGGCGAGGTCCAGCTTTGCAACCCCGACACCATGCAGCGCGGTACAGATGGGCCCAACAACATGCTGAATGGACCCCACGGAATTGGCATCACGTTCTCTTCACCGATGAGTGTCGCATATGCCTTCAACCAGACAATCGTCGGAGACGTGTTTGGAGGCACCCTGGTCAGGCTGAACGTCTTAGACACACTGTCCAGCGAGTGCAGCAAGGTGGTGGTTCCCTGATGTTTTGGGGTGGCATTATGTGGGGCCGACGTACGCCACTGGTGGTCATGGAAGGCTCCGAAACGGCTTTACGATACCTGAATGACATCCTCCGACCCATAGTGCAACCATATCGGCAGAATATTGGAGAGGCATTTGTCTTCATGGACGACAATTCTCGACCTCATCGTGCACATCTTGTGAATGCGTTCCTTCAAGATAACGACATCGCTCGACTACAGTGGCCAGCATGTTCGCCAGACATGAACCCTATCGAACATGCCTGGGATATGTTGAAAAGGGCTGTTTATGGACGTCTTGACCCACCAACCACTCTGAGAGATTTACGCCGAATTGTCGTTGAGGAGTGGGACAATTTGGACCAACAGTGTCTTGATGAACTTGTGGATAGTATGCCACGACGAATACAGGCATGCATCAATGCAAGAGGACGTGCTACTGGGTATTAGAGGTAGTGGTGTGTACTGCAATCTGGACCACAAATGCTGAAAGTCTAGCTGTATGATGGTACAACATGCAATGTGTGGGTCTCATGAGCAATAAAACGAGCTGAAATGTTGTTTGTGTTGATCTCTATTCCCTTTGTATTTAACGGTTCCGGAACTCTTGGAACCGAGGTGATGCAAAACTTTTTTTGATGTGTGTATTTATTTATTTATTTATTTATTTATTCATTTATTTATTTATTTAATCAGTTAAATCCTATAGTAAGTTGCATGTAAGGTTTTGTGCGTATTGAACAAATGTACTTGTTGTATCTGCCTCACCTTCGTTGCCACATTCTTATGATTCTTACTTTTTACTATCGACCTAGAAATGTGGTCAGTGTATTTCCACTGACGACTTCTTATTCTGTTATCGTCTGTAGTTTTTTGTCGTCTTTGTTCTTAACAAGTAGAACAATTCGTATGGGAAAGACGTAATGAAGTTATTTGATCAAGGGCAACAAGGTACAGAATATAGGACCTTCTACCCGTCATGGGCTGTATAGTGCCAGGGGTTGACTTGACCTACTCAGGAGAAAACGATCGGACATACTACTTGTATTTTGTGTCTTGTGACGGCCTTCTCTGTATGTGCTAGCCATGCGTATTGGTGAGGTGTGTCTGTACCAACTGACGAGACCAACGGCACACTGGGGCGAAACGCTGGCATTTTATGTTTGATCTGGCCGGACCAATTTTATCATATTAATAATTGATAATTTATCTGATCAAACAGAAATAACATCATATTCCCATTTCGGGAATGTTCATAACCTATTTGGATTGCCAAGGCAAGGTTTTTGTTTTATGAAAGGAAGCTTCACTTCCTTAGCACATTGGCATCACTCGTGACGTCAATACTACTTGTATTTTGTGTCTTGTAACGGCCTTCTCAGTATGTGCTAGCCACGCGTATTGGTGAGGTGTGTCTGTACCAACTGACGAGACCAACGGCTCACTGGGGCGAAACGCTGGCATTTTATGTTTGATCTGGCCGGATCAATTTTATCATATTAATTGATAATTTATCTGATCAAACGGAAATAACATCATATTTACATTTCGGGTATGTTCATAACTTATCTGTGATTCTTTCTGTAACTTGATCAATTTCATATGATTTCTTTCATATCCAAATTCCATTTTCACACTTTGGTCCTAAGATTTTCCTGAGGTTTTTCCTTTTTTGTAAATGTTATAACCGACTTACACGTAACCACTGCAGTAAAAAAGTATTTCCATCAATGCCAAATTACGATACTATCGTACAGTAGTCTTACCAGAGGCATTATACGCTTCAGAAACGACAGCAATCAAGGGACGAACAAAAATCAAGGAACTAGAAAAACAAGAGAGAACAATTCTGAGAAAGATCTACGGGCCAGTTCAGAAAGAGGGAATATGGATAAAGAGACCGACAATAGAACTGTACAAACAGACAGAGACGATTACAAACAACATAAGGAAAAGAAGGCAAAAATTTTATGGATATATACAAACGATGACTGAAGACAGACTGACGAAGAAAATTTTTAATATAGTTAATATAGTTACGAATAGTAGACTAAAATCCAATTTGGTAAAGGAAACCGCGGAAGACCTCAAGAAACTAAACATCTCTACAGAAGACCTGGCAGACAGGAGCACATACAGAGATAAACTTAGACAACAGAAATTTGAGCAAACTCCCAAAGAGAGACAGCCGGGAAAGAAGTGGACAGAAGAGAGAAAGAGGAAGCATAGTACCAGTATATATAAGGTGCGTTCAAAAAGTAACGAGCTGGAGGCTGGAATGCGCAAACCAGTGTCTACATCGCCTGATCGTGACGTGTGTAACGAGGTGTGGTGTTCCGACCAGAGCGTGGAAGGTCACAGCCCGTCGCTAGAGGGCACGCGTGCACGTCACGTGACAATACAAAGCGAGCAGCAACATGAATCAATCGTCCAACGCTGGCAGTCAAATTGCAAACAGTGACATGGAGGCGTTAACCGAAGAGAAAGAGGTGTTGTTCGGTTTCTGATAGCGGAAGGAGTAGGGGGAACGGACATTCATCGCCGAATGTCTCAAGTGTACGGCGAGCACTGCATGTCCCTTGCAAGGGTCAAGGCGTGGCACAAGCGCATCAGGGAAGGACGGGTGTCGTTAGCCGATGATGCCCGGTCTGGGGCACCCCCCTGCATTACCGATGACAACGTCCAGCTGGTTGATGCACTCATTACCCAGGATCGCCGAGTGACTGTGAACGCCATAGCCGCCGTGGTCGCTCCACGACAATGCACGACCTCATACGGCAACACAGTCACGGCACTCCTGCAGAAATTCAAAAGGGAGGTTCTCGGCAACCCTCCATACAGTCCAGACCTCTCTCCCTGTGATTACGCCATGTTTGGTCCCCTGAAAAGGGTTCTGCGTGGCCAACGATTCACCTCGGACGCCGACGTCCAGCTATACGTGTGGAACTGGTTCACATCGCAGCCCAGGGAATTTTATGAGACAGGCATTCATCGCCTCGTGTCACAGTGGGACAAGTGCCTCAACAGCCAGGGCCAATATTTCTAACATACAGGTACTGGTTTCTGTAATTATGCCTCCGGCTCGTTACTTTTTGAACGCACCTTATATATGAAAGGTTTTTGGAAAAAAAGAATAAAGGACCAGAATAAAACATGAAAATTGATTGTGTTGTAGCGCTCTCCTTATGGGGGAATTAACGAATAAATAAATCATTTTCATGTTGACACAATAACTACCGTCATTGTGTACCAATCACTTTGAAATGTATACATAAAATGTAACCAATCAAAATCTCGGCCGACTTTGTTAATGGGCAAAATCAGACCAAGAGGTTGGAAATGGAGAGGCCTTTTTGGAAAAAGTGAAATATCGCTATAACTTTCTTAGTGTGTGAGAAATCGAATCCATTCCAAGTTCGTACTATTCTTCGGATCATCATCAGCTTCTGAAGGCTAAAAGCCTTGTCATTGCAGCCATTTCTTACGGTCTTCTGCAGTTCTCTTCATGTGGGCATACGAGTCATATTCCATTTCCTTGACAATGTTCTTGAGATACGATTGTCTTGGTCGTCCCCTTGGCTTTTTCCCCAAAATTTTTCCTTCTAAGATTATCTGGAGGAGAGGAGAGTATGTATGTGTCCCAAGCAATTTGCTTTCCATTTCTTGATGGTCTTCAACAGGCATCGATTCTCCTGAATTCGGTACAGAACAAGCTCATTTGCCTTTCTTTCCATCCAACTTGTTCGGGTTATTCGTCTCCAAAACCACATTTTTGTTTCTTCTCTTTTCCCTAGTGTCCATGTTTCACAACCATAGGTCAACACACTCCAAACAAATGTCTTGAGAAATGACTTCCTTATCTTCATGTTGAGGTGCTCGTTGAGCAGCAAATTCTTCTTATTTTGAAAGGCTTTCTTCGCCAACACTAATCTTTTCTTAATTTCTGAGATGCATCTGTTGTCATAACTAATCACACTTCCCAAATAACAAAATTCCGTTACTTGGTCAATGGCATTATCATTTAACATTCATCATCATCATCATCATCTTCATTTCCCCTTTTCCAGTTGACACTGGGTGGGGGCAAATATGGTTCCTCTCCACTTGGTTCTGTCGTTCCACCATTCCTCTTACGACACGGTGTTCCAATCCAGGTTCCGTTTTCTAATGTTATTCTCCACCAAGTCCATCCAACGCATTCTTGGTCTTCCCCGTCCTCTCTTCCCTGTCATCCGTTGTTCCAGTGCTCGTCTTGGTAGCCTTACTTCATTCATCCGTTTGACATGTCCAAACCATCTCAATCTGTTTTGCTCCAGTTTGTCATTTAGTTTGTATACTTCCAGTTCTTTCCGTATATCTTCATTTCTCACTCTGTCTCTCCTAGTTTTCCGGACCATACTTCTCAGGAATCTAATTTCTGCTGCTTGTACTCTGCTCTCATCCCTCTTAGGAATTGTCCAAGTTTCTGCTGCATATGTCATCATAGGAACATAATATGCTTTGTACATAACTTCTTTAGCCTTAATTAGTATATCCTTGTTCCATACTAGTCCCAGTACCTGTTGGTAGAAAGCACTCCCGAGTTGTATTCTTCTGCTAATCTCCAAATCTAGTCTTCCATCTTCAGTCAGTTCACTTCCCAAGTATTTGAAGTATTTCACCACTTCCAATTCCTTATCTCCTACTTTGATTACTCCTTTTCCTTCTTTCTTATCTCAACTCATCACCACTGTTTTACTCTTCTCCACATTTATCTTCAATCCCCATTGCTTAATCTTTTCATTTATTACGTCTAACGGTTCTTGTACCTCCATCTCATCCTCGCCCCAGATCACAACATAGTCTGCAAACAACATTACCTTCATATTTACCCTATTATATTCTTTCATTGCTGCCTTCATGATATCATCCATCACCATTACGAACAATAATGATGACAACACACTTCCTTGCTTTAGTTCAGTGTCAATTTTAAACCATTCCGATGTCCTGGCTCTAGTCTTCACACTACTGTAGCACTCCATGCACATTCCTTTTATCATGTCTCTCAGTTCCTTGCTTATCCCCCAATTTGTTAAGCTTTCCCATACTTTTGTTCTAGGGATGTTATCATAGGCCTTTTATAGATCAAAAAAGTCATTACCATATCCTTCCCATATTCCCAACTCTTTTCAATGTTCTGTCTCAGAATGAAAATGAGTTCCACTATTGAACTGCCCCCTCATTTAACATTATATTAGCTAAAATTGGTTGTTTCGTTTTTGTAAACAGGGCAAAATGCTTCTTTGGCATTATTATTACCATGTTAGGAGTGGCCTAACTATCACCTGGCAGTAGGTATAAAATGCACCCGACGTCAGGCTGGGGCGACAGGCCGGTTGGTTTATTCTTCGTCGCAACTGATGGATCATGACAACCTCATCTGTATTGGTAAATGCTAGGGCGTCCCCCGGAAGCGACGTGCGTCGGCCTCGTCTGACTGCAGTGCATGGACGAGGGCTACTGGATCAAGAGCGGAATCAGAGTTCACCGCTACGTATTGCTACGTTGAACATCGGAACTCTTACAGGACGAAGCCGAGAACTAGCAGATATGTTCAAAAGACGGAAAGTGGACATTGCCTGCATTCAAGAAACTCGCTGGAGAGGACAGAAATCTCGTGAAATAGGAGATGGATACAAGCTCATCTACCATGGGACAAGCAACCGAAATGGGGTTGCTGTTGTTGTTTGTGCCAACTTAAGGGATCAGGTAGCCGAAGTCAATCGACAGTCAGACCGCCTCATGACTGTCATCATAGATATGCCATCTTGTCGCTTACACATCATTAGTGCATATGCCCCACAAACTGGCTGTGATGAGAGTGAGAAAGAAAGGTTTTGGCAAGAACTCCAGGATCTTGTCTTGTTGTGCCCAGAGGAGGAGTTCTTACTCGTATGTGGTGACTTAAATGGACATGTTGGTCAAAATAAGAATGGTTATAGTTGTCATGGTGGAAATGGCTATGGTAGACGAAATGATGATGGATGCCGAGTCCTTGACTTTGCAGAAGCAAACAGCCTTCTCATAAGCAACACTTTCTTTAAGAAGCGCACCAGTCATCTCGTAACATACGCCAGTGGTGACAGCAGAAGCCAGATCGACTTTGTACTGTTACGGCGATGTAACTTCCGAACAGTCTTAGATGTGAAGGTTATACCTTCCGATTGTGTTGCCACCCAACACAAACTACTCATTGCAGACCTGAGGATCAGTAAGCGCAGGATAGGTGGATGTACAAGAGTCTCAACAAAAGTAAAGTGGTGGAAACTACGCGACCAGAAATCAGCATTGGTTAACAGTATAACATTTCCTCTTGTCATTCCAAATTCCATCGACACCACATGGACTGATCTCTGTGAGTCAGTGACTACTGCTGCAGCAGAAACATTGGGTACCACAAAGCCAGGGCGTCGCCTTATTGACAAGCAGACATGGCTATGGACAGATCAGGTACAAGATAAGGTCCGTGATAAGAAGAAAGCATATAAAAGCTGGCTTTCTCTAAAGACAGACGTGAGCAGAGAAAGGTACGTCACTGCTAAACGAGAGGCAAAGAAAGCTGTGGCTGAAGCAAGAGCCAACCACTACAACAACCTCTATCTTAACTTGGACACCAAAGATGGTGAAAAGGATATTTACCGTCTGGCCAAAGCCCGAGCAAGAACTGCAAGGGATATTGAACACTATGTGTGCATAAAGAGCAAGGAAGGCCAAAGACTACACAACAAACATGCTATTCTCAAGCGATGGAAAGAGCATTTCGAGGAGATCTCAAACATAGAGTTTCCGCATCCAACAATCCCAGAAGGTGTCCCAACTAGTGGGCCTATCCCCCAAATCACTCCACAGGAAGTTACCACTGCCCTAAAAAGCATGAGAAACCATAAATCTCCTGGGCCAGACAACCTCCCTGCTGACTTCTGGAAACTTCAAGAACTGCAATCTACTGCGATAGATTGGCTTGTTACCTTTTTCAATGCCATATTGGACTCTGGCCACATCCCTATTAACTGGGCTACAAGCATTACAGTACCGATTTTCAAGAACAAAGGAGATCCAGCGGAATGTTCAAATTATCGCCCAGTACGTCTTCTCTCACATACAATGAAGATCTTTGAGAGGATTCTTGATCGACGCCTACGTGCCATCACCGAAATCAGCTCCAACCAGTGCGGGTTTGTCAAGGGGGCTGGAACCGCTGACGCCATCTTCGCAGCACGGTTACTGATGGAGAAGCACCGTGAGAAAAGAAGGCCTCTGCATATTGCCTTTCTTGACCCTGAAAAGGCCTTCGATCGTGTTCCTCATGAGTTGATTTGGTATGCGCTCCACAACCATGGTGTGCCAGAGTCATTTGTAAATGTGGTCAAGATGTCATACACGAACACAAGCAGTAGAGTTCGTTGTGCTGTTGGCACCTCGGAAAACTTTCCTGTAAATGTCGGCGTCCACCAAGGCTCAGCACTATCACCGTCCCTTTTTGTTCTTGTGATGGACACCATCACTCGTGACCTGCAACGGAATGTTCCTTGGACCCTTCTGTATGCAAATGATATAATGGTTGCAGATGACACCCGAGAAAAACTCCAATGTCAAGTTGAAGATTGGAATAACCGCCTCTCCCAGTACGGCCTATGTCTGAATGTGAAAAAGACGGAGTATCTGGAGTTAAACCCAAGCGACGGTACCATTCAAGTCGCTGGACAAAATCTAGTCAAGACAGAATGCTTCAGGTACCTTGGATCTCGTCTTCAGAGTGATGGCAACTTCAATGATGAAGTAAGAGCCAGGGCAAACGCAACCTGGTTGCGGTGGAAGGACGTCACGGGTGTGCTTTGCGACAAGAAAATGCCACTTCGTCTCAAATCGAAAATATATCGGACAGTGGTACGGCCAGTTGCGCTGTATGGAGTTGAATGTCGACCATCCGACAAAATTTCAGAACGTCGCCTGCACGCCATGGAAATGAGAATGCTCCGTTGGACAATGGGCATCTCCCTTATTGACCATGTCAGAAACGACACAAATCGGGAGCAAATGGGTGTCGCCCCAATTGTGGACAAAATGAGAGAGAAACGGCTCCGATGGTATGGCCATGCCCTGCGTGCAGCGCCTGATACTGTTAATAACTCTGTCCTTCACTTTGAGGTTGAAGGCCTACGGCCCAGAGGACGACCGAAGCAGCGTTGGCAAGACACAATAAATGGTGATTTAAAAATTACCGGCCTAAATCCAGCTGACACACAAAACCGGACAAAATGGAGGTCAATGACCAAAAAAGCGGACCCTGCACCAGCGGGACAACGCTAGGAAGAAGAAGAAGAAGAAGAAGAAGAAGTTTCTCTTCGGATGAGGGCCAACATCTTTTCACAGTAAAGTTTTTGATAGCACCAACCATTGACCACAGAGTGGGAAAAATTGAATTTTGGGGTACAATATCAAAACCGTTTAAAAAGGTCCTCTAAATGTTATCCAAAACGATTGGCTGAAAGAAGTCACATCCTTACGCCAAGAGAAATATATTTTTGGAATAACAAGAAAATGAAGCTTCTTGAAATCTATGGAACGTTTGTAGGTATACAACAATATTAGCAAATTTAGTAAATTCGAAACTCAGCAATTCTTCTAGGTTTGTGCCGTGTCTTGTGTGGGGTGGCCGTGAAAGCCAATATACTAAAGCCTTCATAGGGAGGTTATGACTGCTTGAGATTTTAGTTCTCGCAGTCAAGAGGTGCAGTTGCACCTTATATAATGGAAGGTGGCGCGCAGTTCGCTACTCCAGTGGGGGTCCGGACGGGGACACCAAGAGCCCGCCGATGAGCCAGCTTGGTGTCCTAGGCGAGACCCCACAAAAGACACGGCACAAACCTAGAAGAATTGCTGAGTTTTAATTCACTGGCCGTGAAAGCCAATATACTAAAGCCTTCATAGGGAGGTTATGACTGCTTGAGATTTTAGTTCTCGCAGTCAAGAGGTGCAGTTGCACCTTATATAATGGGAGGTGGCGCGCAGTTCGCTACTCCAGTGGGGGTCCGGGCGGGGACACCAAGAGCCCGCCGATGAGCTAGCTTGGTGTCCTAGGCGGAACCCCACACAAGACACGGCACAAACCTCGAGGAATTGCTGAATTTTAATTCTCTGGCCGTGAAAGCCAATATACTAAAGCCTTCATAGGGAGGTTATGACTGCTTGAGATTTTAGTTCTCGCAGTTAAGAGTTGCAGTTGCACCTTATATAATGGGAGGTGGCGCGCAGTTCGCTACTCCAGTCGGGGTCCGGGCGGGGACACCAAGAGCCCGCCGATGAGCCAGCTTGGTGTCCTAGGCGAAACCCCACACAAGACACGGCACAAACCTAGAAGAATTGTTGAGTTTTAATTCACTGGCCTTGAAAGCCAATATACTAAAGCCATCATAGGGAGGTTATGACTGCTTGAGATTTTAGTTCTCGCAGTCAAGAGGTGCAGTTGCACCTTATATAATGGGAGGTGGCGCGCGGTTCGCTACTCCAGTGGGGGTCCGGGCGGGGACACCAAGAGCCCGCCGATGAGCCAGCTGGGTGTCCTAGGCGAAACCCCACACAAGACACGGCACAAACCTAGAAGAATTGCTGAGTTTAATTCTCTGGCCGTGAAAGCCAATATACTAAGGCCTTCGTAGGGAGGTTATGACTGCTTGAGATTTTAGTTCTCGCAGTCAAGAGGTGCAGTAGCACCTTATATAATGGGAGGTGGCGCGCAGTTCGCTACTCCAGTGGGGGTCCGGGCGGGGACACCAAGAGCCCGCCGATGAGCCAGCTTGGTGTCCTAGGCGAAACCCCACACAAGACACGGCACAAACCTAGAAGAATTGCTGAGTTTTAATTCACTGGCCGTGAAAGCCAATATACTAAAGCCTTCATAGGGAGGTTATGACTGCTTGAGATTTTAGTTCTCGCAGTCAAGAGGTGCAGTTGCACCTTATATAATGGGAGGTGGCACGCAGTTCGCTACTCCAGTGGGGGTCCGGGCGGGGACACCAAGAGCCCGCCGATGAGCCAGTTTGGTGTCCTAGGCGAAACCCCACACAAGACACGGCACAAACCTAGAAGAATTGCTGAGTTTAATTCTCTGGCCGTGAAAGCCAATATTCTAAAGCCTTCATAGGGAGGTTATGACTGCTTGAGATTTTAGTTCTCGCAGTCAAGAGGTGCAGTAGCACCTTATATAATGGGAGGTGGCGCGCAGTTCGCTACTCCAGTGGGGGTCTGGGCGGGGACACCAAGAGCCCGCCGATGAGCCAGCTTGGTGTCCTAGGCGAAACCCCACGCAAGACACGGCACAAACCTAGAAGAATTGCTGAGTTTTAATTCACTTGCCGTGAAAGCCAATATACTAAAGCCTTCATATGGAGGTTATGACTGCTTGAGATTTTAGTTCTCGCAGTCAAGAGGTGCAGTTGCACCTTATATAATGGGAGGTGGCACGCAGTTCGCTACTCCAGTGGGGGTCTGGGCGGGGACACCAAGAGCCCGCCGATGAGCCAGCTTGGTGTCCTAGGCGAAACCCCACACAAGACACGGCACAAACCTCGAAGAATTGTTGAATTTTAATTCTCTGGCCGTGAAAGCCAATATAGGCCTACTATCTTTTTAGTAAATTCGATTTTCTTTTTCTTTTTTGACTGGTGAAATCTACCACCACTATCCGGCGTGCCGAGAGGGATTATTGACATTAAGATTAGTTTGTGGGTAAGAGGCAACTGTGGCCCTCTTGGAGTAGAAGTGGGGTAACAACGGAGAACCAATTCTAGAATGACCTTCCGTGGTTTCCCACTTCTACTCCAGGGGAACGCTGGAATGGTTCCTAACTCAAGGCCATTGCCGCCTCCTTCCCGAACCTCACCCGTCTTACTCATACACACAATAACATAGGTAATGACCCAAAAGTTCACATACATCCGTAATGCTATTGGATTTTCGTTTCATTTATCTACTCTGGCTTTTAGAGACGCCGGGGTTCCGGAAAATTGGCCCGAAGGGGATCTTTAGCATGACGGTAAAACTACTGACACGGCTCCCTCGCATTTGCGCACCCTCAAATGCCAGCTGACTGCGCCAGGATACGAACCTGCAAATTCCAAGTACCAGACCATGATTTCACAAAGCCCCAAAATACATCAACAACTACAACAAATACAATTCTGCACTCACATTTTCGATTCATATGGCACTGAGATTTTTTTCTAGGATGTTCAAGTCGAAATAATTTATTGTTATCTTCCGACGATTTTCTTTCGAAGCCCTGAGAGTTATTGGCAAGTTATTTTCTCAGTGTCAGAGTCAACGACGTTGCTCAACGCGTTCATGAGCTACACTTATTTTAATTACTGCGTGGAGCAAAAACCAAGCTATGACGGTGATGCGCCTACACGTGTGAGTAGTCATCACTAGAGACGAGAATTATAGGCACTAAAAACAGATAAAATAGGCAGGCATATAGGCTCTTAAAATAGCCAAAATAGGCATGTAAATAGACACTAACGCGTAAAATAGGCAACAAAATAGGCATGACAAAATTTCTTGTAATTTAATAACATATCTAATTACTATAAAAAGAATTAACAATAAGCAACTTATAATTTAATAACATACTTATCTTATACAAGCTGACCCGGCAGACGTTGTCCTGCCAATCAAAGAAAGTGTTGTAACTTTGTTTCTTGAAGTGCTTTTGGATACACAATATTTTTTTCAATTTCTGTTAACTGCCTCTAAACTATCGTGAATTGAATAAACTAATTTAGAAACATTCGTTGGAGCGTGCGCAACAACTCTCCAAGGTTTCATCGCAAACGGATAAATGGCATTTAACGCATACGGGATTTGGTTTAAATTATTCGTGCGCTGTCACTCATTTGTTGAATCTACTCGTGCTCTACAAACTGCGAAATGGATTTACTAAGTTAGAAAGCTTCACGTAAGGGTACACAACAACTCATCAAAGTTTCATCGCAATCGATGAGTAGTATATGAACGCATACAGGATTTTGTTGGAACGCTTCGCGCGTCGTCACTCATTTGTTACGTCTACTCGTGCGCTACCAATATTGTAAAATGGATTTACCAACTTGAACACCTTCCCTGGCGTGTACACAACAACTCATCAAAGTTTCATCGGAATCGGATGAATGACATATGAACACATAAGAGGTTTTCTTTAAACGATTCGCGTGCCGTCACTCATTTGTTGAATCTACTCATGCGCAACCTATTGTAAAGTAGATTTACTAAGCCTGAAACCTTCTCTGGCGTGTACTCAATGATTCACCAAGGTTTGATCGCAATTGGATGAATGATATATGACCGCATACGGGACATTGTGGAAACGATTCGCGCGCCGTCGCTCATTTGTTGAATCTACTCGTACGCTACTTATTAAAAACTGGATTTACTAAGACAGAAACATTTCCTGGAGTGTACACAACAATTCACCAAAGTTTCATCGCAATCTGATAAATGGTATATGGCCGCATACGGTACTTTGTTGAAATGATTCGCGTGCCGTCACACATTTGTTGAATCTATTCGTGCGCTACCTATTGTAAAATGGATTTTTTTAAAGCCAGAAACCTTCCGTAGGGTGTACACAACATCTCACCCAAGTTTCATCGTAATCGGACGAATGGTATTTGAACGCATACGGGACCTTATTGAAACGCTTCGTACGTCGTCGCTCATTTGTTGAATCTACTCGTGCGAAACCTCCTGTGAAATGTATTTACTAAGTTAGAACCCCTCACGTAAGTGTACACAACATCTCACCCAAGTTTCATTGCAATCGGATGAATGGTATATGAACGTATACGGGACTTTGATTAAAAGTTCGCGCGTCGTTGCTCATTTGTTGAATCTACTCGTGAGCTACCCATTGTAAAATGGATTTACTAAGTTAGAAACCCTTACGTAAGTGTACGCAACATCTCACCCAAGTTTCATCGCTATCGGACGAATGGTATTTGAACGCATACGGGACTTTGTTGAAACGCTTCGCACGTCGCCACTCATTTGTTGAATCTACTCGTGCGCAACCTCCTGTGAAATGGATTACCAAGTTAGAAGCCTTCACTTAAGTGTACACAACAACTAATCAAAGTTTCATCTCAATCTATGAATGGAATATAAACTAAACGGGATTTTGTTGAAACGCTTCGCGCGTCGTCACTCATTTGTTGAATCAAGTCGTGCGCTACCTAATGTGAAATTGATTTACTAAGCCAGAAGCCTTCCCTGGAGTGTACACAACATCTCACCCAAGTTTCATCGCTATCGGACGAATGGTATTTGAACGCACACGGGACATTTTTGAAACGCTGCGCGTGTCGTCGTTCATTTGTTGAATCTATTCGTGCGCTATCTATTGTAAAATGGATTTACTAAGCCAAACACCTTCCCTGGAGCTCACTCAACATATCACCCAAGTTTCATGGCAATCGGATGAATGGTATATGAACGCATACGGGACTTTGAAACGCTCTAACGTGCAGAGACAAACAGTAGAATTCGACATCACTGCCACCTTTGGTATAAAACACAACTTTTCGCCACGGGCGGAGTGTATGTTATGGCGGTAGTTGCACAGGTTGCAACCAGGTGGCTCTAACGTGCAGAGACAAACCGTCCAAAGACATCAGCTTTCACGAAGGCCAAGGCTAGTGGTTTCCATGACGACTGTTTTTGACTGAATATTGTGGTTCTAAAATTGTGTGTAATTTGTGGTTCTAAAATTGTGTTCATTCCACCTACCGGGTCAGATTGTGAATCTAAACCATACATGGACCCACCCTAATATACATACCAAATTCCATCAAAATCGGTTCAGTCGTTTAGGAGGAGTTCAGTCACATACACACGTGTCGAAGAATTATATATATAAAGATATAAAAGTGAAAGTATGTATGTATGTATGTATGTATGTATGTATGTATGTATGTATGTACATGTATGTATGTACGTATGTATGTGGGTGGGTGGATTTGTTCCGTATACAAATCTACACCGTTCCACCAATCAACCAAATTTTGCATACACATTGTTTAGGACCCAGAAGGAACGGCTGGCTACGTAAATTTTCGATAGTCTTTCTCATTCTTCTGATTTCGGCCTTCTTGCACTCAAGCAAAGGCTAATAAAAGCATAAAATAAACTGATGGAAGTAATAGCAAGGCCGGCCATCTCCATAGCAACAGTAGCTCGAGACGGGACCACCAAGTTTCCATATATCTTGGTAAGACGCCATGCTACACCCACTGCCAGCTAGATCGCATGCCTCCAAGCTGCTTTAAACTGTTCTGTCCATGCAACACAAGATAGGTTACAGCACCAACGCACTGATCACCGCTGCATTTTCACTCCCAGCTGGACCGCATCCCTCCTGGCTGCTTTAAACTGCCTGTCCATTCAACACAAGATAGGTTACAGCACCAACGCACTGATCGCGGCTGCATTTTCACTCCCAGCTGGATCGCATCCTTCCTGGCTGCTTTAAACTGCCTGTCCATTCAACACATGATAGGTTACAGCACCAACGCACTGTGATCACCACGGCATTTTCACTGCCAGCTGAATCGCATCCCTCCTGGCTGCATGGCAACAGTAGCTCGAGACGGGACCACCAAGTTTCCATCTATCTCGGTAAGAGGCCATGCTACACCCACTGCCAGTTAGATCGCATCCATCCAAGCTGCTTTAAACTGCCTGTCCATTCAACACAAGATAGGTTACAGCACCAACCCACTGTGATCGCCG
This sequence comes from Meconema thalassinum, assembly GCA_946902985.2. Classification (NCBI taxonomy): domain Eukaryota; kingdom Metazoa; phylum Arthropoda; class Insecta; order Orthoptera; family Tettigoniidae; genus Meconema; species Meconema thalassinum. The sequence continues at coordinate 185,666,583 of OX336395.1, forward strand.
CAACATTTTAACTGCCAGCTGGATCGCATCCCTCCTGGCTGCTTTTAACTGCCTGCCCATTCAACACTCAGACGCGTACAGGATATACTGTATGTTATTTCACTGTTAGGTTGCAGCGCCAACCTAACGCGGCTTTTGAAGGGGACGATACCTGAAACGAAGGGTTTTTAACTTTGGAGGCTTAATATCGAGATTGAAAAAACGCAAAAACATGGCACTAAGTTAGTTCTTTTGTAGCGGCTTCGGTGGCGTAGTCGGTAGCATGCTGAACTGCTATGCCCAAGATAGCGGGTTCAAACCCGGCCGAAGTCGTCGGATTTTTTAAGAGCGTTAAAAATCCTTCAGTATGCCTTCCTTCGGAGGGGAAGTAAAGCCGACGGTCCCATGTCATAGATTTATGGCATGTTAAAGATCCTTTCACAGACTAAACTTGTGTAAAGCAAAATTTGTTAGGTTAGATTTCGTCAGAACGCTCTATCAAAGTTCCAACGTTCACCACTAGGTATCATTGATATCTGGTGGCGAAAGTTGGAACTACTTGAAATTGAACGGAACTTGTAGCTCGCCCTTTAGGATGTCCGCTGGAAGCAGCTACAGACTCAGGCGAGCCGAACATGTCCTCGGACACTCCCGGCACTAAAAGCCATACGATAAATAAATAAATAAATAAATAGTTCTTTTGTTATTCAATCAGCATAAAGTTTATGATATTAATTCACACACATACTAACGGGTAAATTTTCAATATAAAGAAAAGCGAAATACAAAACGAAGGGTTGTTAAGTTTGGAGGCTTAATATCGAGATCCCAGGCGCTATTTCTGGTGACTTTCGAGAATTCCCATTCTTGTTCGTGGGGTAAACACATATTGAAAAATGGGAATATAATTCTGTCGAGCACACCAGCTGCAATATAATGAACTTTAAAATACAGTCAAAAGGCATCAAATAGGCAATTATACTACAAATAGGCACAAACCCTTGAAATAGGCATTTATAGGCACAATAACACCAACGAAATCCAGCCTAAAAGAACCTAAAACGGATTTATATCTCGAAAGCCAACGTTTCTAAACACAGGATTAAAATAGTTAAATAGGCAAATTCCCGTCTCTATTCATCACTGGTAGGCTCAACCTCCGCTGTCCAGGGTTACCTATTCCCACCGGACTGTTGGACATGGGGGTTATTTGAATCTTAAATACAGTGTTCTCGCCACACAGGAACGTTTCACCGACCAGTAGAGTACTGTACAAACCGAATACACTTTTTCCGTCGGAACAAGAAAAAAAAGAAAACAATAACAATAACACAAAACGAACACTTAAGAACAAAACTCAAAACTTACAGAATCAGAATACGAAAACCAAACGAAACGTAACTAAACTGAACAAATCTGAACGTAACTAAACTAGATTAAACTAAACTAAAGTAAGCTAATCTAAACGAAACTAAACTAAAAGAAACTAAAATAAACGTAACTAAACTAAAGTAAACTAAACTCAACTATAAGTAACTAAACTAAACTAAATTGGCGGCGGCTTTAACGCGTTTCCGAGTATAGATCTTCTTCCAAAACAGTCTAATATAATCTAATGTTGAGGTCTGTACTAATGTAACTACACTAAACGTAACGAAATGTAACTAAACGTAACTAAACTAAAATAAATTGGTGGCGGCGGCTTTAACTCTTTTCCGAGTATAGATCTTCTTCCAAAACAGTCTAATATTATCTAATGTTGAGGTCTGTACTAATGTAACTACACTAAACGTAACGAAATGTAACTAAACGTAACTAAACTAAAATAAATTGGTGGCGGCGGCTTTAACTCGTTTCCGAGTTTCCTCTCAGTGCTACCACAGTCACCTTGACAATAAACAAGGGACTTTTGAGAAGCGAGGCAAATTTCATAGTCAAGGACTCTCTTCCAAAACAGTCTAATATAATCTAAGGTTGAGGTCTGTACTAATGTAACTACACTAAACGTAACGAAATGTAACTAAACGTAACTAAACTAAAATAAATTGGTGGCGGCGGCTTTAACTCGTTTCCGAGTATAGATCTTCTTCCAAAACAGTCTAATATAATCTAAGGTTGAGGTCTGTACTAATGTAACTACACTAAACGTAACGAAATGTAACTAAACGTAACTAAACTAAACATAAAACTAAAACTAAACTTAACTAAACTAAAACTAAAATAAACGTAACCAAACTAAGCCTAAACCTAAACGTAACTAAATGTAACTAAACTAAACGTAATTTAACTCAACTAATCTAAACGTAACTAAACTAAATTAAACTAAAGTAAACTAAATGTAACTAAAACTAAAAGTAACTAACCGTAACTAACTAAACATATCTAAACTAGACGTAACTGAACTAAATTAAGATCAACTAAAGTAAACTAAACCAAACGTAGGCTAACTAAACTAAACCTAAAAATAAACGTAACAAAACTTAATTAAACCTATAACTAAAACTAAACTCGGCCAACTGAATGGAGAGATTTCATAATCGGCAAGAGCCCCTTGGTTGCCAATCGACGTTCCACAAGTAGTGAGCCCCCGAAAGGAATGTTTTCAATTTACATCGGGTTCCAAATGCACCCGCATTCCTACAGCTAACTAGAGGTTATGTGAACTTTCGTGTTCTGGTCAACCTTGATCCTTCACAGTCTGCAGCTGCACAAGGCTGTCTCTTATGTAAAAACAGGTAGCCCTGGTAGTTATAAACTGCATCGGGAAAGCAAATCATCTGGTCTGATTATTTAATGTGTAAATGCGGGGAAGTACCTGGTGACTTTATCGTAACCACAGTCACCTTGACAATAAACAAGGGACTTTTGAGAAGCGAGGCAAATTTCATAGTCAAGGACTCTCTCTCTCTCCTAATCATACCTGAATGAACATTATTAACAGTCTGCTAGTGGATTTAAACATCGGATCTTCAACTAGCTACCCGCGGACCATATACTGTCCACCACGTAGTATTATGTGTCCCACGAATTTTTAGCCTACTTTTCACATTTTGCAAAAATGAGGAAAAAGTAGACATGAGATCGGGCAAATGTGTGTCTGTCTGTCTGTCTGTCTGTCTGTCCTTCTGTCTATCTGTCTGTCTGTCTGTCTGGCTGTGTGTCCCCCCCCCCTATCAACTCCTAAACGGCTGCAGCAATCGAAACAAAATTTGGTAGGAGTAAAGATCTATACCTGAATATCTCACGGCCATATTTGAAAATTATGTCAGTGCTACCAACTGCTGAAAAATCGCAATTGAAATTTGAGCTCCATGTTGGATATCTTGGAAGGTATGAATGGGAGCAATTTCAAAATTGGCACACATGCAGATAATAATATTGCAGTTTAATTTCCTGGAGGCCATATATGGCAGTGTTGCCGAAATGATTCTAAGCCTGCTGATAGGTCCAAATTTTAAATGCATATAACTTCTACACTATCAATTGGATTTCAACCAAATTTCGTATGTGCTATGTGTACATAAACAAATATGACTGAGCGTATTCTTAAGAGTCACCAAGGCTGCCAACTGTTAATAAATGCTCTCAATTTTTTTTAACCAAATACCCATATATGAGAAAGTATGCAAGCCGACAGCTTGAAACTACGCACACTTATAGTACCTGACATTCTATATTAATTTGGAGTAACTTATATACCTCAGTGCTACCAACATGATTCTAGGCCTGCTGAGAGGTCCGACTTTTTAAATACATATAACTTCTATACTATCATTTGGATTTCAACCAAATTTCGTGTGTGCTATGTGTACCATAACAGATATGACTATGCCGATTCTTAAGAGTAACCAGGGCTGCCAACTGTTAATAAATACTGTCTCTATTTTTGTTACCCTAATATCAATATATCAGAAAGTATGCAAGCCAATAGCTCCAAACTTTGCACAAGTATAGTACCTGGCATCCTAGATAAATTTGGAGTAACTAATTCAGGCCTACGCCATTGCTGCCAACATGATTCTAAGCCTGCTGTTAGGTCCAATTTTAAAATGCATGTAACTTCTATACTAACTAATGGATTTCATTCAAAATTGAGACAACAATAGATCATATTATTTCAGATCATTTCTGACAAATACATGTATGTCATTGTTGCCAACATGATTTTACGTGCGCTGTTAGATTCAATGTTTAACTGCATGTAACGTCCATGCTATCCATTGGATTTCAACCAAATTTTGTATTCTGTACCTTTAGAGATGGAACTAAGAATATATTCAGTCACCAGGGCTGCCAACTGTAGTTCTCTAAGAGGCTGCATTATGCCAGGTATACAGTTTTTCGAACTAATTAGAAATTTCGATATTACCAACCTAATTTCGTCATTATTCTAAATTGATCCAAATAGATTAATCATTGGCATGAATCTTAAATTTTAAGAAAAGTAGGCTCTTTAGTTCGTCACGAAACTTCTTGTTAGTTGTTAATTTCGACATTTCTGATGATTTTCAAACATTAAGAAATAAAACTCAGCTATTTTTCTAGGTATTGCCTTGTCTTGTTTCGTGTTTCGGCAAGGCCTATCAGCGTACTCTTAGTGTCCATGCCCTGACCCCCACAGGAGTAGCGAACTGCGCGCTACCTCCCTTCTTATGAAACGCACCTGCGCTTCTTTACTGCGAGAGTTAAACGCTCAAGCAGCCTTTCACCTCCCTATGAAGGCTTCCAAGAAAGATGGTGTATTGGATTTCACGGCCAGTGAATTAAAACTCAGCAATTTTTCTAGGTTTATGCCATGTCTTGTGTGTGGTTTCGCCTACGAACACCCACCTGGCTCATCAGCGGGCTCTTGGTGTCCATGCCCGGACCCCCTCAGGAGTAGCGAATAGCATGCTACCTCCCTTCTTATGAAGTGCACTTGCGCTTATTTACTACGAAAGCTAAAAGCTCAAGCTTCACTGGCCGTGAAAGCCAATACACCATTAAACAAGAAGTTCCGTGACGAACTAAAGAGCCTACTTTCCATGCCAATGATTATTCTACAGTATATGAACCTATCTAGAAAAATGACGAAATTAATTTGGTAATATCGAAGTGTCTAATTAGTTCGAAATATACCTGGTATAATGTAGCCTAATAGAGCATTACAGTTGGCAGCCGTGGTGACTGAATATATTCTTAGTTCCATCTTTACGGTACAGAATAAAAAAATTGGTTGAAGTCCAATGGACGTTACATGCAGTTAGACATTGGATCTATCAGCACGCATAAAAGCATGTTGGCAACAATGCCATGCGTGTGCTGGTCAGAAATAGTCATCTGAAATATTATGATATCTTGTTGTGCAAATTTTGGACGAAATCCATTTGTTAGTATAGAAGTTACATTTTTATTTTTTTATTTTATTTGGTCAATTTACCCTCTAGGTTGGTGGTCCCACGGACTCAGCGAGGGAACTCACCACTACCGCCTCTATGGGCAGTGTCCTGGAGCTTGGAACATCTGGTCGGGATGGATACAACTGGGGAGGTGTGATCAGCACTTCGCCCAGGCGGCCTCACCTGCAAAGCGAACAGGGGCCTCATGAGGGATGGGAACGGATGGAAGATTGGGATGGATAGGCCAGGAAGAAGGAAGGAGGCGGCCGTGGCCTTACAGTAGGTACCATCCCGGCATTTGCCCGAACACGAAGTGGGAAACCACGGAAAATCACTTCGAGGATGGCTGAGGGGGAATCGAACCCCCTCTACTCATTTGGGCCACCCGAGGCTGAGTAGACCCCGTTCCAGTTCTCGTACCACTTTTCAAATTTCGTGGCAGAGCCGGGAATCGAACCCAGGACCTCCGGGGCGGCAGCTAACCATGCTGACCGCTACGCTACGGAGGTGACATAGAAGTTACATGCATTTTAAAATTGGACCTATCAGCAGACATAGAATCATGTTGACAGCAATGACTTATATTAATTACTCCAAATTAATCTAGAATGCCAGGTGCTATACGTGTGCAAAGTATAGGGCTGTTGGCTTGCATACTTCCTGATATATTGATATAGGTAAAAAAAAATATAGACAGCATTTATTAACAGTTGGCAGCCCTGATTGCTCTTAAGAATACTTATATTCATATCTGTTATATTACACATAGCACATACGAAATTTGGTTGAAATCCAACTGATAGTATAGAAGTTACATGTATTAAAAAATTGGCCCTATCAGCAGGCTTAGAATCATCTTGGTAGAACTGAAGTATATAAGTTACTCCAAAATTAATCTAAAATGTCAGGTACTATACGTGTGCATAGTTTAAAGCTGTCGGCTTGCATACTTTGTGATATATTGGTATTTGGATAAAATAATAGAGAGAGCAATTATTAACAGTTGTCAGCCCTGGTGGCTCTTAACAATACGGTCAGTCATATCTGTTTATGTACACATACTACATACAAAATTTGGTTGAAATCCAATTGAAAGTGTAGAAGTTATAGGCATTTAAAATTGGACCTATCGGATGGCTTAAAATTATTTTAGCAACACTGTCACGTATGGCCTCCTGGAAATTAAACTGAAATATTATTATCTACATGTGTGCCAATTTTGGAATAGCTCCCATGCATACCTTACATGATATCCAACATGGAGCTCAAATTTATTGTGCGTTTTTTCAGCAGTTGGTAGCACTGACATCATTTTCAAATATGGACGTGAGATATTCCGATATACATCTTTACTCATACTAAATTTGGTTTCGATTTCTGCAGCCGTTTAGGAGTTGATAGGGGGTGACCCACACACACAGCCAGACAGACAGAAGGACAGACAGACAGACAGACACACATTTTCCCGGATCGAACTCATAAGTCTACTTTTTCCTCATTTTTAGCCTGTTTTCAATTTTGAAAAAAAAAAAAAAAAAGGCTTATGAGATCACCTTTTGTCCGTGTGTGTGTGTGTGTGTGTGTGCGTGTGCGCGCGCGCGCGCGTGTGTGTGTGTGTGTGTGAGGTGTGTGTGTGTATGTGTCCCCTAATAAATTCTAAATGGCTGGAGCGATATTTCAATGAAACTCGGTAAGTTCATAGCACTTTTCCGGGTGACCTCGACCGTGTAATTCAAATTTTGTTACGTCTCACCAATCCAAAATGGCGGTTGTGCGAAATATTTCACCAGCATTCAATATCTACGAAACTATTACCGACATTACCCTGGATTTTATTACGTTGATAAAGGGAACTACTAGAATTTCATCTATGTGACTTTTGAAAAACTGGTAACTACAGAACCAACATGGCGGCCACGCGAATTTGCGACTTTTAAATAGACGTTCCTCGCGATTTAACCAACCAAACGCAATAAAACTTGGTACAGTATATGTTTATACACATTGTAATGCACCGACATCTAACTTGGTTCAATTGTTTACATAACCACAAGATGGCGGATGAGCGAAATATTTCACCTGCATTCTATATCTCTGAAACTATTAGCTGCATCACGCTGATTTTTTTTACGGAGATAAAGGGCACAACTGGAAGTTCGTCTATAAAACTTTCAAAAAGCGGTTAACTACAAAACGAACATGGCGGCCAAGCGAATTTAAAAATTTTAAATAGACCTTTCTCTTGATTTAATGTTCCAGACGCAATGAAATCTGGCACAAGAAATGTTTATACACATTGTAATGCACTGGTATCTAATTTAGTTCAATTGTTTACATAACCTCAAGATGGCGGCTGTGCGAATTTAAAAATTAAGTTTTTATTTTGTTGTGTCGTAATCAATCAATCGAAGTGAAATTTTTAATAATGAACCTACGCAATAATTTTCCTTTAATGGTAAATGACTCTATGGCCTATACATTTAACAATCCAACATGGCGACCATCTGAAATATTCAGACGACTCTGAATATCTACGAATCTTTTATAGCAATCAAACTGAATTTTTTAATATTCATAGGGGCTATGAACATAAGTTCACCTATAGGACTTAAAATAACCTGGTGATCACAAATCCAACATGGCGGCGACGCGAAATATAAATATTCACATGGACGTTTCTCGCAATTTAACCATCCGAGTGCAGTGAAACTTGGTACAGTAAATCCTTATACGAATGTTAATACACTGGCATCTAATTTATTTCAATTGTTTCCATAACCATAAGATGACAGCTGTGCGAAATTTTAAAATCTCCTTATTACTTCTTGTGTCCTAATCATGCGATTGAAGTTTGAATGCTACACGTACACAATAATCTTCATGTAACATTACATAACTCTAGGACCTACATATATAAAATCCAACATGGCGACCATCGAAATATTTAGTCGGTACTCAATATCTACGAATCTATTACAGCAATGAAACTGAAATTTTGTATGTTGATAGTGGCAGTTAATATAAGTAGGATATATGAAAATAGGCTGTATGACTTCCACCAAATTCAGCTCAACACAAGAAATTTTCGTCGAGGCAATTCAAATGGAAATAAGGATTTCTATTTGAATTGCCATGGGGGAAAAGACCTAGACTTGTTGGTAGACTGCGAACACCTTAATGAGTGAGATCATTGAGCTATGTGAAACACTACTAGTAGGTGATTAACAGGAACTTTGAAATATAATGCGTATCAATACAAACTACCGGGTGAGTTAGCCGTGGTCGTTACGGCGTAGCTGCAGGCAGTCGCTCACATCTGGGAGACGAAGAGGTTCGAATCCCCCCGCTGGCAACCTTGAAGATGGCCTTCTGTGGCTTCCCATCTTCCTTCCAGGAAAATGCCGGGGTTGGTCCCTAGCTATAGGCCACAGCCGCTACCTTCCAATACCTCGTCCTTACAATCAGACTTTCCTCCCCAGACAACACTCCATACTGAACCCATCTGGATTGGTTCCAGCGTCGAATCCATATTTTATATGCAAGAAAAGAGAGGAAATATATGCAGTCTTTAGAATGATTTTTGTAAGATTTTAAGGGTTAATAAGAAGCTGGGCTGTTATAATGTGATGCAAGAGCGGGTGACCACTAGTCACGCGGGCATGAGATCACGTCTGACGCATCGATAAGAAGCTAACGCATGATTATTAATAGAGCTGGCAACTTTCCACGGTGAGTGAGTGAGAATGAGTTTCGGAAAAAGGTCTTACTCAGCTATAAAATGGCAGCATCTCAATGACGCAAGAAGAGAAATAATTAAAATTAAGCTATTTGCAAGCATTTAATTAATGAAATGAACCCGTCACTGTTGATCATCTTGGAAAGGAGATTTTTGTGTGTGGAAAAAGTTTATAATAATTGCACAGGAAAGAAGTGCATACGCGACATTACGTCGATAGTTATTCCCCGAGCCCAAAGTTGGGAGAGAGGGAAAAATAAACCACACTACCCACGCATCTGAGGAGCCCAATTATTTAATGTTTTGGATTTGTGTGATCGATTTTCGTGATCAAAGAAACCCTTTTACGTTTTAAAACGAGAGCTTTCAGGAGACATATTTTTCAAAATTATATGACAATTATTTTAGACGTTAGTGCTGGAGAAGAAGCAGATCTGATCTTTTTGTGGCAGATTTCAATATGAACCCTGGACGCGCCAGGAAATTCATTCAGTCTACAACGGACCTCTGAAGGAGGCCGTGCTGTTTCACAACAATTCAGTCTTGAGCGACCGCGGGAGCGGGTCGTGCTGGATCAACCAACAACAATTCCGTCTATAGCGGACCTCGGGGAGAGGCCGTACTGGATCAACAACAATTCAGTCTACCATAGACGCCTGGGAGGCATGGTACCGTTTCGCAAACTACAACCATTCAGTCTTGAGCGACTGCGGGAGCGGGTCGTGCTGTTTCAACCAACAACAATTCAGTCTTACGAACCCTAGGGAAGGGTGCCGTACTGTTTCAAAGTACAATCCATTCTTCAACGTCCTGGAGGGGCGTGTTGCTGTTTCAACCAACAACAATGCAGTATTTACCAGACCATGAGAGGTCGTGTTACTCTGTATCGCAGACGAGCACCCCGTATGGGAGTAGCCGTCTAGTATCATCGATAGTATCGCCGTGCGAAGACACTTCAGAATCCTGGTTATAGGAAATAATATCATCAAGCTTCGGACTTTATAAATTTCTCCAGTACAGTCAAAGTTTAGGCTGTGGACTTAAGAAATTACCGGCGATAGGTACTCGAATCTAAAAATAGTTTCAGTTAAAGAACCGACGCATCATAGGATTTCGAAGTACCCAAGGACAGTGAACTATACAATTCTATCTACGTTAAATAACCAGATCAGGATAGAACGTGATAGTAACGCCTAGTGTTCCTGAACTGAGGGGACTAGAGCGGAGTACGATATCATTTAGGAATCGAGGTTCCAGGCTTTGTCTAGGCGTAGACAAATGAACAGTCAGACATTGGGGATTATTCCAATAAGTCAAGAATTGTAGTAACAGAAAGTAAAATCCACGTGTGGATTATTGGACAAGGAAATTACTAGGTCGCCGTTATACTAGTGCGAGCGATCATAAAAGTAATACTTCAGTGACAGACTTTTATTAGACGAACAAGTTAGCGTCTAGCAAGATACGATATCGTGCAGTAAAATAAATCAGCCGATAGTCAACCCAGAATAAGAGGATCAGCCGTTCCAGTGAGGGTAGTTCGATCATCTCATCAGAGTAGGAAGCCGACGTACATATAGTGCAGCCCTTGTAAACGGGAAAGGATAAGGAAATCACGTGTGTTAAGGCAAATAATTAATGCCAGAGTGATAAAATTTTATGTAATTCAAGTGTGGTGAAAATTTTGAGTGTAATATATTTTTAGTGGAATTGTATGTGTGTTTAAGTGAAAATGAATCAAAAAATGGTATACTTTAGACTAAAAGTGATCAGTGTATATGTTTTATGTGATGTTAGAAAAGAGTTATCATGTGTAGATATTGTAACGTTTTTGGGGTTCGTTAAAATAGGTCAGGCTATAATGCACTAAATCTTTATTTACACTAGTGTTATTTACACTAGTTAACACTAAATCAAATTATTTACACAAATTGGGCCTACTTACTTCCACACACACATACACAGAATCTCACTTTATACAGCTACCAGTCACTATTAATTACACTGATCTCTACAAGTCAGTTTCTCTTGCAGTCACTATTTATCTTCCACAGTCACTATTTACATTATTTATTTCCACATTTATCTTCACACCCCGTCTTCACTATTTACAGTCCTCCATTATTTATTTTCACTCATCGCGCTAGGCACGGCAAACTGCTTCATCTAACACCGACTCCGATCTCACACTCGCTCGCTCCCACGTGGAACTGACTGCTCACCTCAGCTTGCTCGTATATATGCAGTCAGCCATCTGGTCTCGAAAGTTCTAGTTCTTGCCCCTTCCAGTAGCGTCGAGTATGTCCTCGTGGTTGGCTTCCAGAATCATCTAGCCACTCCCAGTGAGGTTCGGGACCTTCTTGTCACACCCATTAGTCTCCGGAAGCAGAAGAGTCTGGAAGCCTTGCTTCAAAAGTCTACCTGATTCGTAGCGCTATTGTATTGGTGGTGGCCTTGGGGAGGGGCTACCCTAATTAGCCCGGCCGGACTGGCTATTCTGCATTCCTCACACACCCCGCCTGCCCGTCACTACGAGGATAAAGAATGGCGACCGCTGGGCAATTGCACGAATCTTTACACTGCCCCCTCCTTAACACTGTTCCGTCTCGGAGCAGACACTTCCAACAGGGTGACGGTAGGAACAGCTCGGTCCTTCACGGCATCGTGAGTTGACGAAGAAGTAACAGTCCACCGTTTTCTGAGACACCACGTTTGTTCGGGGCCAGCAGCACACCAGAACTTCAATCCCTGTGCGTCGAAAGACTTCCTCTAGCATGCTTCTTACAATCCTCCAGTCCAACCCATCTAGTCCACAGCCCAACTTGGGTACAGCTAATTTGGATATGCTTCGCTCCAGTAGGTGCTCCCGCATAGCAAGTAGACTATCCCAGATGGCACTATAGGAGGGCTTCAGATGGGAAAGTTCTTTCGTCACCAGATAGAACAGCGATCGCTCGTTCCTGGTTAAGCACAACACGCCCCCGATGCGAGGCTCTTGGCTCTGTAGCTCTTCAATCCCGCCGTAATTTCCGCCGGAACACCTGGCCGATTCCCTGGCTCATCCTCAGGTCCTTAGCCACACAGTGAGCCAAGGCATACTCACTGGCGGTTTGGAATAAATCTCGTCGAATCTCGGTAGTGACGCCATAACGAACTTTTCGGCCAATTCGGCATTGAGCCATGAACTCTTCGAAGGATCGTTCTGCTTCTGGCAATCGACAGATACGAGCGTGTTGTACGTGCCCCTCGTCATCGTTGTCGCCCAGGAACGGTGCCAGCCGATTGAAATGGACCACTCGGGGTTTGCCATTCGGTCTTCTCCTGATACGATAGACGACGTCGTTGATCCTCTTCAGTACCTCATATGGTCCGTCCCAGGAGCGTTGTAGCTTCGGAGAGAACCCTCGCCGCCTTTTTGGGTCGAAAAGCCAGACTAGATCTCCTGCTTGGTACCCTCCTGATTCGGCTCTTAGGTCGTAACGCTCCTTCGTCCGGTCGCTCGCATTCTGGATGTTTGCGCGAACTCGGTCGTGAATGTCATTCATCCTCCGACGGAGGTCGGAGATGTAGTCCTCGCCAACAACGTCATCCTTAGGTTTGCAGCCGAACGTCAGGTCACACGGCAACCGCAGCTCTCGGCCAAACAGCACATTAGCTGGCGTTTGGCCAGTGGTCTCATGTATAGAAGAGCGGTATGCCAGTATAAACAAGTGGAGAAACCTGTTCCAGTCCCGCTGGTGGTCGTACACAATCTTGGACAGGTACTTCTCCACTGTTATGTTCATGCGCTCCGCCATGCCGTCAGACTGTGGATGCAGGGCAGTTGTTCTTGTTTTCCGGATCCCGAGAATCTGGCACAATTCCTGGAACACCGACGACTCGAAATTTCGCCCCTGGTCGGAATGCAATTCCAAAGGTACACCAAATCGGCTCACCAGCTCCCTTACTAGTGTCTCGGCAACCACCACCGCCTCTTGATTGGGCAATGCATATGCCTCTACCCACTTGCTGAAGTAATCTATTGCTACCAAGATGTATTTATTTCCACTCTCAGTCGTGGGGAAGGGGCCCGCTACATCGATGGCGATCCGTTCGAACGGTGCACCAACGTTGTACTGTCTCATCACTGCTCTTCTCTTCTTCTGAGGCCCGTTCGCAGTGGCACAAACCACGCACTTTCTGCACCATTCACGAACGTCGTCGGAGCAATTGAACCAGTAAAACCGCTCTCGGATTTTCTCTATGGTTTTCCGAACTCCAAGGTGTCCTCCGGACGTTCCATCATGCAGCAACTGCACTATCTCGGATACCCTGTTTCGTGGAAAAATAAGCTGTAGCCTCTCACGAGTCCCATTCTCATTCTCCAGTTCCCTCTTTAGAACCCCGTTTTCCAAAATCACGGAATTCCACTGAGCCCAGTAGGCTTTTACAGAGCGCGAGAAGGGAGCTACCTCTTCCCAGGTCGGTCGTTCCTCAGACTTCTTCCAACGCAGTAGGTGTTTTAAGTCCGGATCGTTTTCTTGGTCCTTACGGATTTCCTCATCCTGCCAGTGGTCGTCAGTCACAGTACTTCTTCTTACCGCTGCAATTTTGTCTTCTATCCGATTGCAGTGCTTGCAGTCTTGCGCGCACGGTCTCCTAGATAGAGCATCAGAATTTCTGTGTTTAAGACCAGCCCTGTGATCAGAGTCGAAGTCGTATTCCTCGAACCTTTCGATCCACCTGGCTACCTGTCCCTCCGGGTTCTTGAAACTCAGCAGCCACGTAAGTGCTGCATGATCAGTCCGTAGAACGAACTTCCTCCCGTAGAGGTACTTGTGGAAATGCTCCACCGACTTCACTACAGCAAGCAATTCCCTTCTAGTCACGCAGTAGTTCCTCTCCGGTTTAGAAAGAACCTTGCTGAAGTAAGCTATCACTCTTTCCTGCCCACCTTGCAGTTGGGAGAGCACGCTACCGATGCCCACATTGCTAGCATCGGTGTCCAAAACGAACAGTCCTTCCGGTTGTGGGTAACTCAGGATAGGAGCATTGGTCAGTACCTCCTTCAGTTGTTCGAAAGCCTGTTGACAGGTTGTGTCCCACACAAAACTCCGGCCGTCTTCGGTAAGTCGAGTCAGAGGCTTCGCGAGATTAGCAAATCCTGGCACGAATCGACGGTAATAGGTGCATAGTCCGAGGAAACTCCTAACTTCGCGCTTATCCTTCGGTATTGGCCACTCCTTCACCGCGTTTATCTTCTCCGGATCTGCTGCAACCCCCTCTCCGGAAACAACGTGGCCCAGGTAATTAACTTCTTTTCGAAAGAGGAAGCACTTCTTGGGGTTGAGCTTCAGGTTGGCTTGTTTTAGACGCAAGAACACCTGCTCCATATTCTTTAGGTGGTCTTCAAACGTCCTTCCGAGAACGATGATGTCATCCAAGTAGACCAAGCAGGTTTCCCAAGACAGCCCTTTTAAAACTCGCTCCATCAAACGTTCAAACGTAGCAGGGGCGTTACAGAGTCCGAACGGCATAACTGTGAAGTTCCACAGTCCCGAACCAATCGTAAAGGCGGTCTTCTCCTTGTCGTTGGGGTCCAACCCGACCTGCCAGTAGCCACTCTTGAGGTCCAATGTGGAGAAGATCGTGCTCCCACCCAAGGTGTCCAGGGTGTCATCGATGCGTGGTAGAGGATAACTGTCCTTTTTCGTCACATTGTTCAGCTGGCGGTAGTCTACGCAAAACCGCGTGGATCCATCTTTCTTCTTCACCAGAACCACTGGCGAGGCCCAGGGGCTGCTTGAAGGTTCAATCACCCCATCGCGAGCCATATCACTTATTATTCGCTCGGCTTCCTCTCGCTTGGCTAGTGGCAATCTTCTGGGCGTCTGGCGAATAGGTCTTGAGTCACCCGTATCGATGCGATGTTGCACCACGTTCGTTCTTCCATTACCAGTCCCATCCTGGAAGGCATCTTTATGACGTTTGAGAAGTTCCCTTACCTCTCGGCTCTGCTCAGGATTTAGCTCTTGACACGCTGCCTCGATAAGACTGTCAAGCCACACTGAATGTATACCGGATGAGGAGGCAGCTGTTCGCACTTGGCGTACGACGGAGGACACAGACGAACATATTCCCAGGCTGGTTCCTTCCCGAACGGTTACTGGGTGATCATGAAGGTTCATTACCCGGACAGGAATCTTCGCTCCTGCACGAACCAAAGCTTTGGCTACCAGCATTCCATGTCCAGTTTCGTCTTCGCCAAACGTAGGCCCTACCATGACGACACAACCTTCAGGAATTTCACCGTCCAGCTTCCCTTCTACCATTACTTCACTACGTCCTGGCAGTACCATGTCTATCGCTGCTATCACCCGTACCGACGCGGCGTTCCTCTTCTGCAGCACTACCTCCTCGTTTCCGACTCTCAAAATTCCGCTTCCCAAGTCTAGTCCAAATTTGTACTTAGTCATGATGTCCATCCCGAGAATAACGTCCTCTTCCACCTCAGCGATCAATACACGATGGCGAAACTGGGTATCACCGATGATGAAGTCGACGACTGCCTCCCCTCGAACGTTGGCTGGCTCCCCCGTTGCTGTTCGCAGTGTCCATCTTGTGGGTGTTATTACTCTTCTCACGATGCCTGGTCGGATGATGGTCATTGTGGCCCCTGTGTCCAGCAGTAGGTCTCTGGGTTCTCCATCCACATGGCCACTGACAAAAATTGAGTTGGCTTGACGACCCAGAGACGCGACGATAGCAGAAGTGGGGGCATTCCTGGTGTTGGCGCGGGTTGACAGTCGCCCCTTTCCATCAACACTCTTTAGTTTCCCTAGCTGGTACTCGTTATTCGTAAGTTTAGGGCATCGATCTCTGAGGTGCCCAACCTCCCCGCAGCCCCAGCACCTCGTCCGTTTCTTCTTGGTCTGCAAGGCTTGAAGAACTTTCTCCGCGATTTCTTCTATGGAAGGCACAGGTTGGACCTCCTTGTCTCCCTCCAGAGCTCGGATGCGCGCCTGGCTGCGCACGGATTGTTGAACAGCCTCGAACTCAAGGGCTAGGGTCAAAGCATCATTCAACGATTTCGGGCGCGCCAGCTTCACTGCCCGCTGTGTCTCGGTCTCGCGGAGCCCGTCGAGAAATTTCTCGGTAGCAAGACTCTCGTAAACGTCGCTGGGCACTGTCGGGTAGGCGCTCCTAACAAGACGGGCTATGTCTGCTTCAAACTCCTGTAGGCTCTCGTTAGGTCTTTGGCAGCGATTTCTTAACTGGGAGCGATATAGCTGCTCCATATGTCGATGTCCGAACCGCATTTCCAGTTTTTGAACGAGAACGTCATAGTTCTGTCTCTCCGATAAGATAACAGCTTGTAGGACTCGTAGGGCCTCTCCGCGCAGCGACAAGCTCATCATTGCAGCTTTCGTGGCCCCTGACCACCCATTAATCATGGCGGCGGTCTCAAACAAGGTGAAGTATTCTTCCCATGCAGATTTGCCATCGAATGTTGGCAGGTCAGAACGCCCAACTGTGGGGACGGGTGCACGATCCATTGGCAGGTCAGTCCGCCCAGCGGCGGGAACAGGTAAACTCTCCTTACCTTCCGATGGTTCAGCAGCGGCAATGGTTTCGTTTCGTTGCTTGTCCTTATTTTGAAGCAGGGCGCTCGCAAGCTCGTCCTCCAACTTCCGCAGCGACTGTTGAAATTCCTCCCTCAGCTTCGTTTCCGTGGTGAGTGTTACTTCTCGAAGTTTCCTCTCAAGATTGGCATTATTTCCCATTATATTCCTTTCCATAATTTTGGAGTTTTCTACTATTTTCTTGTCTAAAGTTTCCACATCGTCCGCCATTTTCTTTTCCAAAATTTCCACCACCTGGCCTATGCCGCAAGGAAGCTCAAAAAGGAATATATCTGGGTCCTCACCTCCGTCCAGCAGTAACTGACGTAATCGCACTTGTAGCGTAGACTTTGATCCCGTGGCATCAGCTTCTCTTTCTTCCAATTCCTGCCGTAATTCCGAAACCTTCAGTGCTGAAAGTTTTACTTTCCTTGTCGCCATTTTACAGTACAAAATGCGAGACACACGGACAGTCAGCACACGATTAACCAGGCTTCCAGATGGTACACACAAGACAGTCACTAATAATTAACTATCGTACACACTTCCTTAAAGTAGGCCTTTTCAAAAGTACGCACTGTTTCATACAGAAGCACGCACGCATAACCTGACCCCACATCTGACACCAATTGTAACGTTTTTGGGGTTCGTTAAAATAGGTCAGGCTATAATGCACTAAATCTTTATTTACACTAGTGTTATTTACACTAGTTAACACTAAATCAAATTATTTACACAAATTAGGCCTACTTACTTCCACACACACATACACAGAATCTCACTTTATACAGCTACCAGTCACTATTAATTACACTGATCTCTACAAGTCAGTTTCTCTTGCAGTCACTATTTATCTTCCACAGTCACTATTTACATTATTTATTTCCACATTTATCTTCACACCCCGTCTTCACTATTTACAGTCCTCCATTATTTTTTTCACTCATCGCGCTAGGCACGGCAAACTGCTTCAACTAACACCGACTCCGATCTCACACTCGCTCGCTCCCACGCGGAACTGACTGCTCACCTCAGCTTGCTCGTATATATGCAGTCAGCCATCTGGTCTCGAAAGTTCTAGTTCTTGCCCCTTCCAGTAGCGTCGAGTATGTCCTCGTGGTTGG
Source organism: Meconema thalassinum (assembly GCA_946902985.2). Classification (NCBI taxonomy): domain Eukaryota; kingdom Metazoa; phylum Arthropoda; class Insecta; order Orthoptera; family Tettigoniidae; genus Meconema; species Meconema thalassinum. The sequence continues at coordinate 185,684,401 of OX336395.1, forward strand.
CTTCCAGAATCATCTAGCCACTCCCAGTGAGGTTCGGGACCTTCTTGTCACACCCAGTAGTCTCCGGAAGCAGAAGAGTCTGGAAGCCTTGCTTCAAAAGTCTACCTGATTCGTAGCGCTATTGTATTGGTGGTGGCCTTGGGGAGGGGCTACCCTAATTAGCCCGGCTGGACTGGCTATTCTGCATTCCTCACACACCCCGCCTGCCCGTCACTACGAGGATAAAGAATGGCGACCGCTGGGCAATTGCACGAATCTTTACAATATGATCATGAATATGGCTTAAGAAGCAATTAGTGGGTGAAATGTTCCATCGATGGAGAACTCGGTCGCTGACCGTAAAATCATGTGAGTACTAATTTCATTATTATGTTTTTTGGGAGATTTGCGTATAATCCTCAGGAGTGGAAGGAGGGATATTTGAAAACATGTGAAATATAGGTTGCGCGATCTAAACGATTAATTTGATTGAAATATAAATAATGTGAAGTATTAATGAATTCCTAGTGGAAAATATTCAGTGGAATATCAGTAGAAGGGTAAATAATATAACTATGGTAAAGCAAGTGTGATAATAGTAATAATAATTAAATAAATTAATTATGTGATGAATTTTATATTGAATAAGTGGCAGCTGCAAGAGCCCCTTTGATGAATTGTTAAATTGTTGTGAATCAATATGTTCTTAATGTTATAAATGATTATTGTTGATGGAGGCTAAGGCTGAATATATTATTTTTGAGACGAAGATCAAATTTTGATTTGAATTTATTTATTTATTTCTTTTAAAGGCAACTTGGCTATTTTATGTATGAGCGCCATGCCGCGCAATTGAAATAATTTGTCTCGCTAGGAACGCGTTGAAATGCTCGGTAATAATAATTGTGAGGGACAGTTAGTAGCGGTAATGAGTTATGCTGAATTGTGATACTATGCAATACTGAAAAGGGTGCAATTTATGTTGTATTATGAGCGCTGGTTGTGTGCTATGCTTTCCTTAAGTCGCTAATGTTGTAAGTCCTCAAAGTTGGGATACTGCTCCCGAGGCATTTTAAAGGATTGAACTCAGAGTCGTCCGTGTTGAAGCCCTTTAATATTTGTTGTTTTTTATTGGATTTGCTTACCCGCTAATGAGGACACTTCATAATTATACTTTACCGAAGCGAAAAGAATAGGTCTGTAGAACCTAATATTGTTTTGTTGTTAATTTGTATTATGAGCCTTGTCATTCAGAGAAACGCATTTGAAGCAGCTGGTTAAAGCTGTCTAGCCAGTCCCTTGAGGAAGCGAGACTGTAGGTTCTCCTCACTCCACAGCTATAAATCAGCCAAGTAGTTGAGACAGACCCTTACACACTCTCTTAGAGATAGGTCACGAACGGGCTGTCTGATTCACGGTACACGGAAGTGTTTAAGATTGTTTTAACGACCCAGTATTTGAACTGAGGTCCTTTTACATTCATTATTATCGCTTGCAGAGTTCAGATCGTTGCTTCCTTAAGATATAATTGTCTCTGAAAACAATATAATAAAATCCCTAACGTTATATTTAAATGATTCAGTGATTCACGAGTTATTATGAGAATATTAATATTTTGGGAGTAATCTTAAGTTGACTTGGTCAGTAGTTTTCTATAACTCGGGGATACGCAAGTTTTTCCAATCACGGTAGTGAGTTGGTAGCTTGAGAAGAGAGATGGTGACAGATGAACATTGTGGGAGCCCAAAATTAATTAATGAGTAGCCATACTATGATATTATGATTAAAGCCAGATATACTCATGTAAAAATTAAATGGTGTGTGTTTAATTGTTAACACAATGCATGTAAACTTTACCGAGCCATTTGGAGCTCGTTTTTTTAAGAATTAGGATTGATGCCATATGGGAGTGAAACTCAGATGGAGTTTTTGTTTGGTTTCTGGATAACCAGTAATTATTATTTTTGTGATTATTTAATTTGAATTCCTTGTTCATCTTTAGACAAGTGTGAAGTGTAGTGTCAGTATTTTCATTATTTATTATTATTTTTGTAGCGCCATATTTTGGATAATTAAATGTTTTGATAGTTGGATTTTGATTTTGTTTATTTTTGGAAGTGTATCCTATGCTTAATCCAAAGTGTGTGAGTCACAGAGTGGGAGAACATACCATGAACCCCGATACTCCCGATTGAGCATTGCTGGCAAACTGTGATTTGCATATTTCATTGTTGAAATGGGCACGATACGTGACGGTACTTGTAGCTCACCCCATGGGTGTCCATATAGAAGCAGCTACAAACTCTGGCGAGCCGAACATGTCCTCGTACACTCCCGGTACTAAAAGCCATACGCAAAAAATAAAAATAAAATAAAATACAAAATTAAGAACATCTATTAAAATTTTTGAATATCTGTTCTACCGTTGGTTGGCCTGCATGTTTCTACCTATCATTGAGGTTTTCATCAGACAAATTGCTTATATCTAATTCTTAAAACTAGTGTAACAATCTCTACATAGTCTAGTATAAAACAAAGTGCCCGATTCTTGGATGCAACGGGTAATCTCGAGAACCACTGGATGGATTTTCATGAGGTTTTCACCAATTTGTAAAGGATTTCTCGAGGAAGGTTTCTGTAGATAATCATTCATTTATGACAAAAGGATGCCTAGCAGTAACGATTTCAGTAAATCGAGGGGAAGGGAAACCTGCCATCCTGCGCCTTTTAAGTTTACGCTGGGTAAACCGTTAAAAGTATCTATATAATGTGAAAGAATTGTTCAGCATGAAAAGTTCTACAAAAAAGTCCGGGACAGCATATCTCTATCTTTAATACATAACGTGTCGGCCTACTAACCCCCAAGCTTGCAGGTTCGCTCCTGGCCGTGGAAAGTGATTTTTGAAAGGCAGCAAAAATTACGACACCATGTCATACGATGTTGGCATGTCAAAGAATCCATTTGAATTCAGTAGGCCGTGTTCATAATGGCAAAATTAATCTCGGGAGTTTCCGCCAACACAAAGTTCCTCATTTCTCTACTAGAAAGCGCTATAGTGTTCGAGGAGCTTAGATATCTTACCTCCTGGACTTTCATAGTGCTTCAAGGAACAACGAAATTCGACATGCAAGCTACCCTTTGGGTGTATTAACGAAGCTTGCACCTGGCACCCGAGGCCATACGATATTATTTTTATTATTATTACGCTCATTCTGCGAGGGGACAGCCTTGTTCTTCATTTCATGTTATCTCCTGCCTTCTGCACAAGGCCCTGAAGGAGGCAGAGTGTCTCATTCACCCTCAGGGGTTCACAGCTGGTGAGTTTGGGAGTTGGCGACCCCAACCCTGAGCTGGGTCCATTTTGTCCCTTTTTAGCCTAGTTTTCACATTTTGCAAAAATGAGGAAAAAGTAGACTTATGAGATCGGGCAAATGTGTGTCTGTCTGTCTGTCTGTCTGTCTGTCCTTCTATCTGGCTGTGTGTGTGTCCCCCCCTATCAACTCCTAAACGGCTGCAGCAATCGAAACAAAATTTGGTAGGAGTAAAGATCTATACCTGAATATCTCACGGCCATATTTGAAAATGATGTCAGTGGTACCAACTGCTAAAAAATCGCAATTGAAATTTGAGCTCCATGTTGGATATCTTGGAAAGTATGAATGGGAGCGATTTCAAAATTGGCACACGTACAGATCATAATATTTCAGTTTAATTTCCAGGAGGCTAAACATGGCAGTGTTGCCAAAATGATTATAAGCCTCCTGATAGGTCCAATTTTTAAATGCATATAACTTCTATACTATCAATTGGAATTCAACCAAATTTCGTATGTTGTATGTGTACATAACTAGATATGACTGAGCGTATTCTTAAGACCTACCAGGGCTGCCAACTGTTAATAAATGCTCCTAATTTTTTTTCCAAATACCAATATATCAGAAAGTATGCAAGCCGACAGCTTTGAACTATGCACACGTATAGTACCTGACATTCTATATTAATTTGGAGTAACTTATATACGTCAGTGCTACCAACATGATTCTAAGCCTGCTGACAGGTCCAACTTTAAATACATGGAACTTCCATACTATCATTTGGATTTCAACCAAATTTCGTATGTGCTATGTGTACCATAACAGATATGACTATGCGTATTCTAAGGAGCAACCAGTGCTGCCAACTGTTAATATGTGCTGTCCCTATTTTTGTTAACCTAATATCAATATATCAGAAAGTATGCAAGCCAATAGCTCTAAACTTTGCACACGTATAGTACCTGGCATTCTAGACGAATTTGGAGTAACTAATATACGTCAGTGCTGCCAACATGATTCTAAGCCTGCTGATATGTCCAATTTTAAAATGCATGTAACTTCTATACTAACTAATGGATTTCATTCCAAATTGGCACAACAATAGATCATATTATTTCAGATTATTTCTGACCAATACATGCATGACATTGTTGCCAACATGATTTTACGCGTGCTGTTAGATCCAATGTTTAACTGCATGTAACGTCCATGCTATTCATTGGACTTCAACCAAATTTTGTATTTTGTACCTTAAGAGACGGAACTAAGAATATATTCAGTCATCAGGGCTGCCAACTGTAGTGCTCTATTAGGATACATTATGCCAGGTATACAGTATTTCGAACTAATTGGAAATTTCGATATTAGCAACTTAATTTCGTCATTATTCTAGATAGGTTCATATTCTGTAGAATAATCATTGGCATGAAAAGTAGGCTGTATAGTTCTTCACGGAACTTCTTGTTTCCATTGATTTTGGGGCGGGGCCTCTACTCTTTCCCCCTTTCCTATCTGCCTTTCATGGCTGCCCTTCCTTCCGAGTCCCTCAATCCTCATTCTTCGAGGATTGAGGGCATTTCCTTCCTTCCTGTCCTCTATTTGCCTTATACTTTATTTGTTTACCATTTCTTCTTCTAGTATGTAAGGCTGTGGCTAGTATTTTTTATAGTTTTCATTCTCATCTGATCTTTCACCATCACCCAAACCATTAAGGGCCGATAACCTAGATGTTAGACCCCTTAAAACAGCAATTATCATCATCATCATCATAATCATCATCATCTTCTTCCTTTTCTTCTTCTTCCTCTTCTTCTTCTCTTCTGGTCCCTATCCGTTTCGCGAATACGATATGGATCAACTGGATTAATAGACGCGATACCGCTCATAACCTTACATTCCTTATAAATAAGACCTCTTGATTCACAGACCAACACGTAATTTCATATGGATTCTGTTAAAATGAGTCATATTGATATGTTAAATATCGTTTAAAATGATAATCTGGTAGCAAAACTATCTACCCCGTCCGGGATTCGAACCCGAGATCTCTAGATTCAGTCATTGGCGCTAACCCCACGGCCATTTCGACTACGCAAATATTGTGCACAAGATGGTGACTTATTTCCACGTTCCAATAATACTGCATTACGGAATTAAGTTTCATTTATATTTTGCTTGTTTCGATAATGTTCCTGCGTGAAATTGAGTTTAAAATGCGTTATGAATAGGCCCTCTTGTGAGTAAAGAGAATGTATTCAGTAATATTTCATAAAGGTTTGCTCAATTCTCGTATAACCACAACGATTATGTTATATTGATGACTGCATTACCGTTATGTGGGTTAATATTTGAATAGCCATTGTGCAGAAACATAATACCGGCAATGCCGACTACTTACAATGTTTGATATTAAGGCATTTTACCATTTAAATACTGATACGAAGACTTCGAACATGTACCATGTGCTTTGTTTCAATCCCTTGACACCAGAGTTCGCATGAGCGTTTACCGTTCAGTATGTCATATACATTCCATATGGCCGAGAGTACGTCACGGTATCAATTTCCGACACCGCGCGCTCATTGTTTCTCTTACCTCTGCCAGCTGGATCTTACCACTGTCAGCTGGATCGATCGTTCGAGTTGGCAGTGCGTCTTACACTTCCGTTCGATCCACCACTGCCAACTCGATCGTTCCGATCCACTTCCGTCCCATTTTTCAAAATCACTCCCACAAAAATATCCAGCAACCTAGTGGAAAGATGTTACACATCAAAAATGAAAAAATGAAAATCCACAGCCTGCTTCCAGTCTCCGACCGGGTCAGGAATGGAATGAATGAAACCCCCATCTAGCGACGAGGATATGGACTGTGCCGGCTGCCGAGGCCTGACGCACTCCTCTGGGGCAATGATTAAATGAATGACAGATGAAATGAAATGAAATGATAGTGGAGAGTGTTGCAGGAATGCAATTTTGACAGGGAAAACCGGAGTACCCGGAGAAAAACCTGTCTGCCTCCGTTTTGTCCAGCACAGATCTCACATGGAGTGACCGCGATTTGAACCACGGACCCAGCGGTGAGAGGCTGGCGTGCTGCCGCCTAAGCCACGGAGGCTTACACATCAAAAATGAATGGATATATTTAGTTTTGATAAAAAAAATGGTAGTTGTATTTACCTATGGAAATCAGATATTTCACATAATGGGTAGATTATAGGCTGAGGAATAACCCACCCTCCAAGGGAAGATGATTAAGAGAAGGAAGTAGATTTGGGATTGGAAAAGAAGGATAGAAAAATAGGAGGAGAGTCCCACAAAATTTATGAATTTGACTTTCAATACATTTAAAGGTGGTTGCCACCGCAAATCCGTGCTCGGATACCTAAAGTGGGTACGAGCTTGGTCGAAGCTGACGGGAACCGCAGCTAAGACTTGGGCAGTTTGCCAGAGAAAGGCTTTAGTGTATTTCCTCCCAAGCACGAATAAAAGTACTATAGGGAAGGGTGATGGTCTGGCCAGACAGATAGTAAAAGCTTTATTGAGTATGAACGAGGGCATAAACCTAGGAAGAGCTAGGAAAGCCAGGATCCTGCCTAACTGTAGTATCAGAGAAATGATGAATCCAAAAACAAATATTTAATTTATTTAACAATTTAAAGAAGTTAATATTTTTGACAATTAAATATTTTGCAATCTTGTTAACAATTTGGGGTCGCAGACCTCCAACAACATTCAGAAATTGCTCCAGGCAAATAACAATTCTTAAGGTATTAAACCTAGTACTAAAACCTTGATAAGATTTTAAAAAGGGCAATGAAATGATTAAAGTTTAAACATTAAATTGAGTACAAGGAGTGTACTATAAGAAATTTCTGAAAGTACATTCTAGAGAGAATAACAAATTCGCAACTAACAACAAGGAAAACATAAAGCATAAAATAGAAGTTACTACAACTTCTTATATTTAAACAGAATTACTTTATGAGAATTATACAAAAGAGGGCAGGTCACTTACTGTGAAACCTGAAGAGGTAATCAAAAAGAAGGTTCTAGACTTCCTATGTTTAATTAGAAATCACGAGCCAAATGGGGCAGTTTACATTTCGTGAGACCTAAAAATAACTCACTCAAGAGTTGAAAGAATTGTTTTCCCTAATTTGAAGGGAGAAACAATGTAAGTTTGAAACGTGTGCTGGACACGCAATTATACAAAGATTAATTAATTACACATGAGAAAAAATGGGAGGGCACATCTATAGATTGACACCTCGTTGAAACAGACCTAAAGTTAAAAATTTATTACGGATTGTTAGTAAGAGGTTTAGGAAAGAGAGATGGGGATTGAGGAAAAATGTTCATGGCCTTGTTTGAATATAAACGGACGATCGCGACGCGGTAGAAAAGTTGAGCAAGCACTGGTTTTCACTATAGTTCGTTGAAATATATGAGAAGTTCACTGTATAAACATGAGAGTTTATGACAAAAAAAGTTATTGCAATGATGAAAATATCTGGTTTCACTAGGTAGGCGAGAGTCTATTTCTTGAGAAAGTTGTAAATTACAATTAAATGTGCCATAGAAAATTCCAGCGGTGGACGAAAATTCACTATTGTAGTAATTTAGAGTGAGATTCTTCAATTTTAGATAGCATTCTCACAAGTAAGTGAGAAATACATGACGGCAGGACTTGCAGATAAAGTACAAGATCTGGAAAGTTCCAGAACGATCTTAGCAGAAAAATGGGGCTAATGAAAATCCAACGGAGGAACTAGATTGGTGAATTATAGACAGCGGGTATTTAGATAATATCCCACGTGGTGAGAAGATTTCTCATTTAGTTAGCGTAGGAAAAGCTACTTTTTATTGAGTTTGGCTTAGACAGACAAAAGCTCAACATAGCAAATCCCTCGAAGAATGATTTTGCCCCAAATAATCAATCTCACGCTGTCTATAAAATATCGTTAAAAGCATGTAATCTTTAAAATCATGAAGATGAGGTTAAAACTTGAAGCTGTACTTATCTTGGTTAAATGTTGATAGGGAAGATCTCCTTGAAGGATGCCTAGAGTTCCAACATGGCGTGGAGTGAAGAAAGTGTCTCTTGGTTTGAGGAGACTGGCTTGAGTTGAGCCCTGACTGATCGAATCAACTGCCGACTTAGTAGTGAGAGCTGCTCAACGGAGCACGGAGGGACCGAGGAAGGGGAAAAGAGTGGGGGTAGGAGACAAAAGGAGAACATATAAGTATTGCCAATATTGTAACAAAAAAATGATCTCTTGCTGAGCTGGTCTTCAAAGAGTTGATAACAGTTGATACTAGCACAGCATGGTGAGTAAAGAGGTAGACGTAGTCCTCTTGCTCATGGAGATAATAGCTGGCGATGGTAACAGGATCTGGTAGCCAAATGGATATGGAATTCCTCTTGCGCGAGGAAGAGTTGAAGAGCTTCAGAGATTCGTTGTTATATGACGCTAGGTGGGTCACAGAATATATATCTGGAACAGACTCATAAAATATATAAGCGACCTGAACACCTAAGAGAAAATAGATCACTGTTGGTGTTTGACAAAGAGGAAGGAAAGAACATGCAAAAGCATTCAAAATCTTAATCTCTCGTACCGTGTATTCCAAGAATGCACCATACTGGGAGGGGATGACACCAACAGCGAACAAGAAAAACAAGTACAGTAATAAGCAATTGCGGAGAAGTAGTCTTGTGATCTGACCATTAGTGGTCAAGACTCTGAATACCCTGACTCTCCTATCTCTTCCAGGGTAACACTCGGTCACTCTTCCGGAAGTCCAAACTAGAGGGGGAGAAACATCCCTAACCAAGACCAAGTCTCCCACTTGAATGTCGGGACTGGAAAGAAACCACTTCTGCCTCCCTTGCAAGGAAGTTAAATATTCCAAGTTCCACCTCTTCCAAAAGGAATTGCGGAGGGCTTCAAGTTTACGCCAAACAATAGGTAAATCAAAATCCCTGAAAGAATTAGGAAGGGGAGGAGGGGCAGAGAGAGAAGTGCGTGTAAGGAAGCGACCAGGTGTAAGTGGAAGGAGGTCATCAGGGTCATTGGAAAGCGGAGTTAAGGGGCGAGAGTTAACAACACCTTCAATCACAAAATAACTAGAAGCTGAGGGAAATAAAGCACTAGTAAAGATTGCGATACGATGAGAAAGAAGAATTGACAAGTTTAAAAAAAGCGTATAGAAACAAGTACATCTATTCAGGACAAGAATATACCAAATAAACAAAGAAACTATGCGAGTAGAAAGCAAGAACGCCATAGGTAACAACCTAGTAGCCATAAGCAATGACCTTAAGTCATAATGAGTATCAAAGGGGTTACTCAGAAAAATACTTAAGTCAGCGAGAAACGTGACATAACAAGTATGAATGCAAAAACACATCGAATGTGACGACGAGAAAAAACCAGTTTGTTCATTAATGAACAATAAGATTTCAAAATATGTAAGCAAGGTGAAATACATGAGCGCGTGAGAAATACGCAACGAAGTTTTGAAACAAGGATCGAAGCAGTTATAGAATACGAGCATGAGTAAGTGGAATACAAAAGCAAGTGCGGCCTTGACCCACATAGTACAACGAGATAAGACATATAAATAGCTGAAAGAGTCCTTAACTGGAACAAGTTTATTTTGGGAAGTAGGTGAACGGCTTCTGTACTTGCAGGAGCGGCTCACTAGACAATGGTTGGCAATCAGCCAGAGTTGAGATAAGAGAAACTTGCTTTGACCTTTGGCAATCGTACAGGAAATAAACAACAACTTGGCGTTATCCAGGCTTGTATACAAACTAGTTTGAAAAACAAGCAGTTCAAAGTACACAAACACTAGTTGAATCAGCTGTGACTTAAAGCAGATATTCAGGTTGTAAGGCATGCAGTCAATCGTAACTTGGACGTGAAAAAACAATTTAAAGCCATATGAAATAAAGTAGGAAATCAATTTCGCATGATTTTGAGGATCACGAAATCGGACAATTTTCAACAGAAAGAAGCTTAATTCTTCCGAACAGAGAAGAAAAGCTGGGACATTGAGAAGGAAGTTATGCATAAGAATAGTTATTCTAGATGCTATAGAATTCAGATTTTCAAGCGGTTTCAAAAGCGACTTCCAATTGTGAGGAAGGAGGGAGGAGCCGACCGTGGCCATCCTTCTAAATAACGAAAGAAGTGAAACATGGCTTACAGCAAAGTGATGGTGACTGATAGCCATGGTTTTACACAAGGGGAAGATAGTTTTCGAGAAAGAGTTTAAGCAATTAACTGCTATAAAAAATGACATAAGAAGGTAGACGAAGTAACACAAAGCAAGGCGAACTTGAATGGCCATCTTGTGCGGGAAGAAGGAAAAACCATTTAAACAACTCACAGAGGTAGCGCAGTTGTTCACGATAAGACATCGTTTCGACAAGTGTTTTTCAAAAATATTGAGATCTGAAACATGAGCGTTCTCTTTTTCAGAAAGGGGATTTATGTCAGCTGTAACGAAATGACATTGCGCTTTGGTTTGAACGCTGGTATGTTTGATTTCACCAGTAATAACCCAACCAAAATCGGTGTCTCTGGCGACCACGGTTGAAGATAACTTGCGTGTTTGTTTGCGAAGGCACTTCCAAAAAACGTTGGCACTGAAAAGTACATCAATGGGACCTTGAGCATTAAACTGAGGATCGGCTAACCTTAAGTGCGAGGGAATGTTTAAACCGGAAGTATTAATAGAGTGACTTGGAGTGTCCTTGCCAATACTGGTAAGAATGAGACAGTTTACATTAAGATTGGTGTTTCTTTGGCAAACGTCTCTGATTTTCAATTTTGAAGACTGCAAAACTTGAGTTTTCAAATTGTCAATGCCGGTCACACTGATAGAAGTAGGCGATGACGAAAGACCTAGTTTTTTAATCAACGATTGCGAAACAAAGTTATGAGTTGAAGCGGAATCGAGAAGACCACGGGTTCTAAACCAATTTCCAAATTTATCTTGGATTTCGAATTGTACAGTGGTCAAAAGGGCTTGCGCACTGTGAGGAGTTTCGGCGTTGGAAATGCAGGAAGAAGCATTAGTTTGTTCGGAGCGGCTCTGCAAGGAGCTTGAAGAGGCAGCTACTGATGACCTCGATTTATCGTGAACGTGCAATAAAGAATGATGCGGTTTTTTACAATGGAAACAGAGATTTGATGACGTACAGTTCGAAGAAGAATGCTTAGGTGACAAGCAATTGAAACAATGTTTGCTATTTAAGACAAACTTCCTTCGATCTTCGACAGACAATTCCTTAAAGGATTTGCACAAATACAATGTGTGAAGCTTTTTACAGAGCGTGCATTTTAACGATTTGTTAAGCGGCCTGATATCTTCTCTTGCATGATTGAAAGAAGAACGGGTGTGCTTGTTCTCGACAGATGGGGGCTGATGTCCCTTTGAAGAAGCAAGTTTTTTTTTCAAAAATTTGACACTGAGGATTCGTTTCGAACTTTTCGCACTGAAATGCGAGTGCTGTTAGGACTTGGCATCGGCTGTTAAGAAACGAGATTAAGTGTTCGAAGGAAAATTCTTCCTTGCGAGCGAGTTCGATCTCCCAGGCCTTTAAAGTTGAAAAATCGAATCTTGATGTAGCCAGATGAATGAGTATGGTGTCCCATGTTTGGACAGGCTGCTTGAGTTGGTATAATGCTCTGACATTCAACTGTATAGAGTCCAACAGGTTTCTTAAAGAGGTGACGTCATTAGGTTTGACGGCTGGTAGGTTGAAGAGACAACGTATGTGGCGAGCTACACTCAAGCGTAAATTGCCATATCTCTCTTTAAGGAGATTAAAGGCGATGTGGTAGTTGTCTGCGCTTAAAGGCAGTGACTCCACTAAGGCTAAGGCCTCACATTCCAAAGAAGTACGGAGGAAGTAAAATTTATGTATGTCTGGGATCTCGATATTTTCATGAATTAGGGAGCAGTAAAGTTCGTAAAAAGAATACCATTCACCTTCCTTGCCTGAGAAGTGCGGTAGGCTTATCTTGGGAAGTAACGGTTTCGGTTTGTTCTTGTGAACTGAAGCGGGTGCGAACTGGGCCGGATTGATGACCTTAGTGTCCGGTTCTGAGATATTGCGAATCAATTGGTGGGCCTTGGCAATCCCTTCAAAGTACAAGGGTTCGACCTCGTCCCGATCCGATTGAAGTTCTGGGCAAGCGGATTCAATCTCGGTTTGAATTTGATCATAATAATCATAAGACCGTTCGTACAACTTAAGGCGATGTGTTAAGATATCTAAATCACACTCGGCGGGATTTAACTTGTTGATAAAATTTCTGAATCTAGTGAGTTGCCCTTTATAGGAAGAACGTCTAGCAATGAGAGTTTCATCTTTTTCAGTAGGAGCCATGATAAAGAGAATAAATTGAAATACAACTCACGAAACTGTAGAACCTTGGAGATGCTGTCAAGTTTGCAGCAGCAAATGGGTATAAAGAACAGGACACCCCAAAGGAGACAGGAGCGGCCTCTTTCCCGTTCACAGGCTTTGCATGATGTAGTTATAACTGAAAAATCCAAAGCAGATATTAATAATTTGCAAAGTATTGTCAAATGACACTTGACAAACAATGGACATAGCAAATGGACTCTCCCGGGTTTCTGGTACCAAATTTTTGGGTAGTTTATAGGCTGAGGAATAACCCACCCACCAAGGGAAGATGATTAAGAGAAGGAAGTAGATTTGGGATTGGAAAAGAAGGATAGAAAAATAAGAGGAGAGTCCCACAAAATTTATGAATTTGACTTTCAATACATTTAAAGGTGGTTGCCACCGCAAATCCGTGCTCGGATACCTAAAGTGGGTACGAGCTTGGTCGAAGCTGACGGGAACCGCAGCTAAGACTTGGGCAGTTTGCCAGAGAAAGGCTTTAGTGTATTTCCTCCCAAGCACGAATAAAAGTACTATAGGGAAGGGTGACGGTCTGGCCAGACAGATAGTAAAAGCTTTATTGAGTATGAACGAGGGCATAAACCTAGGAAGAGCTAGGAAAGCCAGGATCCTGCCTAACTGTAGTATCAGAGAAATGATGAATCCAAAAACAAATATTTAATTTATTTAACAATTTAAAGAAGTTAATATTTTTGACAATTAAATATTTTGCAATCTTGTTAACAATTTGGGGTCGCAGACCTCCAACAACATTCAGAAATTGCTCCAGGCAAATAACAATTCTTAAGGTATTAAACCTAGTACTAAAACCTTGATAAGATTTTAAAAAGGGCAATGAAATGATTAAAGTTTAAACATTAAATTGAGTACAAGGAGTGTACTATAAGAAATTTCTGAAAGTACATTCTAGAGAGAATAACAAATTCGCAACTAACAACAAGGAAAACATAAAGCATAAAATAGAAGTTACTACAACTTCTTATATTTAAACAGAATTACTTTATGAGAATTATACAAAAGAGGGCAGGTCACTTACTGTGAAACCTGAAGAGGTAATCAAAAAGAAGGTTCTAGACTTCCTATGTTTAATTAGAAATCACGAGCCAAATGGGGCAGTTTACATTTCGTGAGACCTAAAAATAACTCACTCAAGAGTTGAAAGAATTGTTTTCCCTAATTTGAAGTGAGAAACAATGTAAGTTTGAAACGTGTGCTGGACACGCAATTATACAGAGATTAATTAATTACACATGAGAAAAAATGGGAGGGCACATCTATAGATTGACACCTCGTTGAAACAGACCTAAAGTTAAAAATTTATTACGGATTGTTAGTAAGAGGTTTAGGAAAGAGAGATGGGGATTGAGGAAAAATGTTCATGGCCTTGTTTGAATATAAACGGACGATCGCGACGCGGTAGAAAAGTTGAGCAAGCACTGGTTTTCACTATAGTTCGTTGAAATATATGAGAAGTTCACTGTATAAACACGAGAGTTTATGACAAAAAAAGTTATTGCAATGATGAAAATATCTGGTTTCACTAGGTAGGCGAGAGTCTATTTCTTGAGAAAGTTGTAAATTACAATTAAATGTGCCATAGAAAATTCCAGCGGTGGACGAAAATTCACTATTGTAGTAATTTAGAGTGAGATTCTTCAATTTTAGATAGCATTCTCACAAGTAAGTGAGAAATACATGACGGCAGGACTTGCAGATAAAGTACAAGATCTGGAAAGTTCCAGAACGATCTTAGCAGAAAAATGGGGCTAATGAAAATCCAACGGAGGAACTAGCTTTGTGAATTATAGACAGCGGGTATTTAGATAATATCCCACGTGGTGAGAAGATTTCTCATTTAGTTAGCGTAGGAAAAGCTACTTTCTATTGAGTTTGGCTTAGACAGACAAAAGCTCAACATAGCAAATCCCTCGAAGAATGATTTTGCCCCAAATAATCAATCTCACGCTGTCTATAAAATATCGTTAAAAGCATGTAATCGTTAAAATCATGAAGATGAGGTTAAAACTTAAAGCTGTACTTATCTTGGTTAAATGTTGATAGGGAAGATCCCCTTGACGGATGCCTAGAGTTCCAACATGGCGTGGAGTGAAGAAAGTGTCTCTTGGTTTGAGGAGACTGGCTTGAGTTGAGCCCTGACTGATCGAATCAACTGCCGACTTAGTAGTGAGAGCTGCTCAACGGAGCACGGAGGGACCGAGGAAGGGGAAAAGAGTGGGGGGTAGGAGACAAAAGGAGAACATATAAGTATTGCCAATATTGTAACAAAAAAATGATCTCTTGCTGAGCTGGTCTTCAAAGAGTTGATAACAGTTGATACTAGCACAGCATGGTGAGTAAAGAGGTAGACGTAGTCCTCTTGCTCATGGAGATAATAGCTGGCGATGGTAACAGGATCTGGTAGCCAAATGGATATGGAATTCCTCTTGCGCGAGGAAGAGTTGAAGAGCTTCAGAGATTCGTTGTTATATGACGCTAGGTGGGTCACAGAATATATATCTGGAACAGACTCATAAAATATATAAGCGACCTGAACACCTAAGAGAAAATAGATCACTGTTGGTGTTTGACAAAGAGGAAGGAAAGAACATGCAAAAGCATTCAAAATCTTAATCTCTCGTACCGTGTATTCCAAGAATGCACCACATAATCTGAAATATTTATCCTAATTCGTGATATTTATTTTGAACATAACATTAATATGAACAATTAGAAATTAAATGCATAAATTTAAAAATCTTAATTTAGTTCAATATATTGTAAGTGATGGATATATTCAGTTTTGAACGAAAAGCATGTTTTCACACAGCCTTAGCAATGGGAAATATTAACATTTGATCAAAAGAGATTTTACCATCCAATGCAGCTGAGGCAAATGTTACCGAATCAACGATACAACTTTTTTTTGGAGATATTCAGTTTTGAAAAAAAAGTATTCGAATTACCCCTCCCCCTTTTACTAATTTCTCTATAAGAGACGCAACTTCAGGAATATCGGCCTTGTATAAACCTAGCGGTGAGTCATTGCGACCTGTCCGCGATACGGCCTCTGCAAAGCTCCGTTCTATAGTAATCTTTATTTGCCCCGTTTTCGACCCATAACATTATTGTCACCCTGGCAATGCCTCAAATGTTTAAGTTGTAATATTGGATACATCTGTCACTCAGTAATCCATGTTGGCTCGTGCACATACATACGTGCACTTTATGTAAATATGAGCTGACAGTTTTAAACTTCCCGAAGCCTCAAGCACGCACGGTGAGATACTGACAAGAAACACCTACCCTACTTCTTAAGTCAAGGGAGTAACATAATTCATCTTCGGATTCAGTTACGTTTGCTGATCAGAATCTTGGAATAATTACAAAAATGAAATAAAATAAAATAAGTTAAATGAAATATACTGTAAAACTAAAAATAAAATAAATATCAGGTGCGTTCAAAAAGTAACGAGCCAGAGGCTGGAATGCGCAAACCGGTGACTACATCGGCTAATCGTGGCGTGTGTAACGAGGTGTTGTTCTGACCAGAGCGTGGAAGGTCACAGCCCGTCGCTAGAAGGCAAGCATGCCCGTCACGTGACGATACAAAGCGAGCATGCATCAATCGTCCAATCGCATTGCAAACAGTGACATGGAGGTGTCAACAGAAGAGCAAAGAGGTGTTGTTCGGTTTCCGACAGCGAAAGGAGTGGGGGAACAGACATTCATCGCCGAATGTCACAAGTGTACGGCGAACACTGCATGTCCCTTGCAAGGGTCAAGGCGTGGCACAAGCGCTTCAGGGAAGGATGGATGTCGTTAGCCGATGATGCCTGGTCTGGGGCACCCCCCTGCATTACCGATGACAACGTCCAGCTGGTTGATGCACTCATTACCCAGGACCGCCGAGTGACAGTGAACGCCATAGCCGCCGTGGTCGCTGCACGACCTCGTACGGTCAACACAGTCACGGCACTCCTGCAGAAATTCAAATGGGAGGTTCTCTGCCACCTTCCATAGAGTCCAGACCTCTCTCCCTGTGATTACGCCATGTTTGGTCCCCTGAAAAGGGCTCTGCGGGGCCAACGATTCACCTCGGACGCCGACGTCCAGCTGTACGTGCGGAACTGGTTCACATCGCAGCCCAGGGAATTTTACGAGACAGCCATTCAGCGCCTCGTGTCACAGTGGGACAAGTGCCTCAACAGCCAGGGCCAATATTTCTAACATACAGGTACTGGTTTCTGTAATTATGCCTCCGGCTCGTTACTTTTTGAACGCACCTAATACAATAAAATTAAAAGAAATGAAATTTGAAAACTTAATACAGTAAAACTTGCCTAAACCGGACTCTTTATATACCGAAAACCTGGACAAACGGAAAATAAAATTCGGAACAAAGGAACTTCCTATGTAAAATGACACTGTAAACCGGAAGACTGCCTAAAGTGGAAACGGAAGTAAATTCTGGAACTGTAGGCGAAAATAACCTTTCTAAGACGGTCTATCTTGTCCATAATACAAAGCTATGTACTAAATTTTGAGTGTGACTGTACTTGCACCAAAGTTCTAGGAAACATTAACTCTAATTTATCCTCAAGGATGCATCAGGTAGCTACATTTCACATCTGTAACGAATGGAATGTACCGTTACTTCCTCCAACCCTCTCGTAATACACACAGTTTACTTCTGAGAAATGAGAGTAGAAGTACGAGTAGAAGAATAAAGTGAGAGATCTTTAATGGTGTACTTTTTACTGTATACTGCATTTATTTACGTACTGTAATTCAGTGACAATGGATTCTAAACATAACGTTATTGAAGAACACTAGCAAAAGCAAACGTCTGGCTAAATAAGTAACTGTGTTGTTCAAAGTTGGAAAAAAATCGAATTCTTTCATAGTAATCCTATGCGACAATACAGTACTTCTTTGTAGTGTATTTTGTCTTATTAATACTCAACCCTTTGTTAAGCGGAAGCTTTCGAAAACGGAAAAATAGATCCGGAACGTTTGCGCTCCGCTTTAGGCAGGTTTTACGGTAATTACATTAAAATTAAAAATAAAATTTAAAATTTAAAATTAAATAGTTAAAAAGTTTAAAGGTTTAAAGGTTTAAAAGTTTAAAGGTTTAAAGGTTTAAAGGTTTAAAAGTTTAAAGGTTTAACGGTTTAAAGGTTTAAAAATTTAAAGGTTTAAAAGTTTAAAGGTTTAAAGGTTTAAAAGTTTAAAGGTTTAAATGTTTAAAAGTTTAAAGGTTTAACGGTTTAAAAGTTTAATGGTTTAATGGTTTAAAAGTTTAAAGTTTAGAGGTTTAAAGGTTTAAAAGTTTAAAGGTTTAAAGGTTTAAAAGTTTCAAAGTTTCAAAGTTTAAAAGTTTAAAGGTTTAAAGTTTTAAAAGTTTAAAGGTTTAACGGTTTAAAAGTTTAATGGTTTAAAGGTTTAAAAGTTTAAAAGTTTAAAGGTTTAGAGGTGTAAAAGTTTAAAGGTTTAAAAGTTTAAAAGTTTCAATGTTTAAAAGTTTAGAGGTTTAAAAGTTTAAAGGTTTAAAAGTTTAAAGATTTAAAGGTTTAAAAGTTTAAAGGTTTAAAGGTTTAAAAGTTTAAAGGTTTAAAGGTTTAAAAGTTTAAAGGTTTAAAGGTTTAAAGCAGGGCCATCCAGACAGCGCTCCGGCCGCACTCTAAGCCAATGCTCCGAGCGCTTTGTTGGAAGGTAGTTTCAGAAGTGGTGGGAGGAGCTTGGCTGGCTGAGCACGCTGAAGTGTGCAGCCGATCCTTCAGTCGCTAGTCTAGTCCAATGCGCTTTGTTGACTGCGTGTAAGTAAATCAGTTCAGCAGTGGTCATGACTGAACAGCATACAAAAAAAAGGAGTGGTGAAGCAGCAGTCTTTAAAGCAGAATGGGAAATTTCATTTTTCTGTACAGCTTATAAAGGGCATGCCAAATGTTTAGTGTGCAACAGAGATGTGATGTGTGAAAAAGAACACAATTTGTTGTTGAATTCTCCTCTCTAATATGTTCACATTTCAGTTTGGAATAAATCACAACATCCTTTACTTAACAGATGTGTTCGTTTCCTGCACATTTCATACATCGGAGTACCATTCGATTTGTATATGCGGTATATTTGTTATGGCAAAACAGCCCTATTAATATGTCAACAATCCCACAAGAGCCGTCGGCCGCACGACTGTACGTACGTATCTAGTCAGCGTGGTCCGTCTCCTCGCTGCCACAGTGTAGTGGTGGTAGGGGAAGCAGCGCTAGTCTGACTGCCCAGTGCTCGCCGAGCGCAATGACTAGATGGCCCTAGTTTAAAGGTTTAAAGGTTTAACGGTTTAAAAGTTTAAAGGTTTAGAGGTTTAAAAGTTTAAAAGTTAAAAAGTTTAAAGTTTTAAATGGTTAAAGGTTTAAAGGTTTAAAGATTAAAGGTTTACAAGTTTAAAGGTTTAGAGGTTTAAAAGTTTAAAGGTTTAAAAGTTAAAAAGTTTAAAGTTTTAAATGGTTAAAGGTTTAAAGGTTTAAAGATTAAAGGTTTACAAGTTTAAAGGTTTAGAGGTTTAAAAGTTTAAAGGTTTAAAAGTTAAAAAGTTTAAAGTTTTAAATGGTTAAAGGTTTAAAGGTTTAAAGATTAAAGGTTTACAAGTTTAAAGTTTAAAAGATTAATATTCAACTTCAAAAATTGAAAATCGAAATTCAAATATTGAAAATAAATAAATAGATATTGAAATTGATATTAATGTTATTGGTTTACTTCCCTGTTAACTACTAAGGCTTTTGGAGACGTCGGGGTGCCGGAATTTTGCACTGAAGTGGATCTTCAACGTGCCAGTAAATCTACTGACACAGCTCCCTCGCGTTTGCGCACTCTTAAATGCTAACTTTCTGTTTAACATATTCAACTTTGGTCTACCCCTTACTTCCATAACTAAGTTTGCCATTCCTGAGTGTCTTCGTGTGTTTTCTACCAACCTACGAAGAGTAGATCTTCATTAGCAGTCGCCAGAAACATCTCTCGTCTCCCACTCGTCTTAATACCTCATCATTTGTAATCCTATCTGCCCATCTGATCTTCATCATTCTCCTGTAACACCACATTTCAAACGCTTCAATTCTCATCTTTTCTGCTGCGCCAACAGTCGAAATTTCACTTCCATAGAGCACCAAGCTCTAGACAATGGCTTTTAAAAACGACTTCCTATTCCCCAAATCTACATTCAATGTCAACATATTCCATTTTTAGCCTATTTTCATTTATGAAAAAAATAGGCTTATGAAATCACCTTTTGTGCGTGTGTCTGTGTGTGCGTGTGTGATTCGTGTGTGTGTGTGTCCCTAATAAAATCTAAACGGCTGGAGCGATTTAAATGAAACTCAGTAAGTTCATAGCATTATTCCGGACGACCCCTACCGTGCCCTTCAAATTTTGTTACGTCTCACCAATCCCACATGGCGGCTGTGTGAAATATTTCACCAGCACTCAATATCTCCGAAACTATTACCGATATCACCCTGGAAATTTGTACGGTGATAAAAGGAACTACTAGATGTTCACCTATGTGACTTTTGAAAACCTGGTAACTACAAAACGAACATGGCGGCCAAGCAAATTTGAAAGTTTTAAATAGACTTTTCTCGCGATTTAATGATCCAAATGCAATGAAACATGGTACAGCAAATGATTATACACATTGTAATACACTGGTATCTAATTTAGTTAAATTGTTTACATAACCTCAAGATGGCGGCAGTGCAAATTTTAAAATGAAGTTTTCATTTCTTGTGTCGTAATTGTAACAGTAGCCTCATCCCCCCTTACCCTGTTTATTAGACAAAATGGTAATAATAATAATAATATTAGCCCTATTCGATTGCCCAAGATATGATAATAAAATTAGCATATCAAAATAAATGATCACATGACATTACCACACCCAGAATTAATAATAAAAACACATGAAAGGGCTAATTTAATTACTCGCTAGGCCAGCTGAGTTCACAGCAAAAAAAACCTAGGAGCGAATGTTCCGATTTGCTTGGTTTTCAAGAACACCCTCATTCGATTTAGGAAAAGAGAAAAGGCGGGACGAAACCAATGTCAAGACCAGCTTGTTGAGTGGAACGCTGGGTGCGTACCTCAGCAGGCCGTATTAAATTGACCCTGCCAAAGATGAAGAATGAAAAGGGGAATAATCTTCCTAGTGACTTCATGCAATAAATAATATGACAAATCGAAATAAGCTAACATGTATTGAGCAGTAAAATAAAACAATTACAAGAGACAGCCTTCCACCACTTAATTAACTAACTGACAAATATGATCTAATTAAAACACCAATGAATCACTTAACCTAAACTAACCAGGCACTTGCCCGGGTGGCAAGATTACACGCATCTACATTTATGATAGAAAAGAAATTGATTAGAATGATTCCCCTGACGACAAACTAAAGGAATAACAACACGAGAAAGGCAATGCCTTCTCTAAAAACAAAGCTGCGTCAAACAACCGAAACGGCCCTTAATGGAACGGAAAAGATCTGACAACCTCCACAGTGCAGCCTTGACCGTCCCGTCGAGGCTGTCTGACCAAGAATTAGAACCCACGAGGTTCCCATCCAGCTAACGGGAAAATAGGGCAATAAATATACACCCTGCAGTAATTACATATAAAGGTACCACCAAAATATTACTAGACCCTCCAAAAGATTACATACTAAAGTGTTAAAATAGACTTTATCTAGTTAAGCTTACGGACCGCCGACACGCGGCCTTAAAATGACGTTACAAAATTTAGCAGTCAAAGTTTGTATTAATCGTCCTTGGTTATGCCCCTTAGTAATTAAATCATGATAGTACCACCTGCCGTCTTCGAACCCTCCGGGGAAAACTGCACACACGTTTTCCCCGGAGGCAAGTGCTCGAGAGTCTTTCTGTCAGCAACCTTCCTCACACACTGTCGTACTGTTCTCTTGAGTCACCGATTCCACCCTTGTATATCAGCGTATCCCCCACCACAAACCTCCAGTAGTACCAACTGCGACTAGTTGCACAACCGGCCAAAACAAAGCCAGGGTTCAAGGTCTTGAGTGGGTACTATAGAATATCAGCCCATACAGGTTACTGCGTAGAAACCTTCTAGGAGTCGAGGTGTTACACAATGTCCTTTGTAAGATCTTTCTCAGAATAAGAGCTTGGCGAATGCAGCTGACAGTAAATGTTCGCTTTTCCAAAGTTTGCAGACACAAAGCTCGATTTTCTCTCTTGACGAGTGTCTATCACGATAAGCCAATAAGTGACAGCACACACAAAGGCACAAATCCTGGCAGGAAGGGCTAGGCGATCCCATTTTAGCAGTAGCCAGGTGCCAACTTGGTGAATGGAATTCTCAGAAGGGGGCTGGTGTATTTTCTCATGAGAATCTGCCCAGACCTGGAGCTCCAGCTGCGTCTCGAAGATAAGATGAACATGTACCGATTTGCAAAATTGGTACATCCTCCTCCTCCAAAGGAAGACGATGGGGAGATGATGAACAGGGTGATGGTGTCCAGCTGGTCTCTTGGCAGCTGAAGAGGCTACTCCAATCTCCGCCAGCGGACCTTGAAGTAGATCTCCTCGGGTAGAATGATGCTATGGGACCTAGATGGTACCTCCAAACTGGGCCCAGATTGGTAGTACACGTCCCACATAGTGACCACTGAAACACACATCAGAACAGCAGCGTATGGTCCAAATACAGTTCCCTTAGAGGGAACAATCGTTCCAGGCCAGTCAACCAGCCCAAACAGCCGAAGTTATCCCAGGAAGGATAAAAGAAAACATTACTCGAAGCATTAGTGTCCCATCGAAGTTCACTTAAGAGTCCTTCATGTCACAAGGGATACTTGAGGCTTCAAACAAGGTTCTACGCAAGGAGATAGTGTTCAGGGCATAATTAAAGGTCCACTGAAGTACGCAAAACACACGAAAGGGGCAACCAACTATACGATATGACTGACGTTAACAAGCTTAATTGAAAGTTCACTACAATACTTAGCAAGAATAACTAAAATTTAACTAAGGTGTACAGAACCCAGAATTTTTCTTTAGAATATGCAAATCAAAGGCACCTACCAACTTGCCCACCAAAATTTTTAAACAATTTTTCAAAAATGAATTTACTTTAACAAAACCGAAGGACCATTTTTCTGCGACTTCACGAAATCAGGACAGCACGTAACTATTTCCAAAATTCACAATGACAATTACATTAACATGCCGCACGGGGCATTCCATCAGAACTACATTTACTATACCGCCCGTGACACCGCTCAAGTTAATACATTACAAAATTACCTACCGCACCGAAGGCATCACACAGAGCTCGTTTTGATATGCACACAAACACAAATTACATGTCTTGCTCAATTTTACATGTTCCTGACCCACGCTGCCCTCAGTGGCCTCCAAGGACAGGAGGAACAGAGACCACAACATCCTATCACACAAGCACACTAGCAGCAAGACAAACAAAATAAGGAAAAACCACGTCACCCACATAATTCACACACATTCACACTTTAAGAATAAGAATGCCCTTAATTCCATCGGGCTGTCACCCCGATATTTCTCCCACTCCATATCTGCCAACGGGCACTGTTCCCGGTGACACACAACGTCTCCTACTCCATAACTGCCTACGGGCTCTGTTCCCGGCGACAACACAAAACATAAATAACCCTAAATTCCATAGGACAACTTGCGAACCAGGAAAACAGCACGAGGACTGCAGTTCACAATCTGACGTGAATTATTAAAACAGTATGCACTGTCATTCACACACTACACAAACCAACACCGCCCTGTCCTTCACATGACAGGTCCTCTCCCTTATGACACCGGGAGGAACATCACTCTTGCGCCACCAAACCCTGGCCATCACGACAAAATCAGCTCGGTACCTGAGCTCCTCCTCCGGTCAACACACGACCCCACAGAGGGTAATTAACATCTTCCCCTACAAAGGCATGGCCGCCTCAGAAGATGACAGTACAACACATTACCAAAACATAAATACACATTCGACACAAGGTAGGGCACCCACTAAGCGTCACACACACCCAAGTGCACGTGGTTCACCTTCCAATCACACAACACAGACAATCACAACCCCGAAAATTTCTCTACGTGGCGTTACCACAGACTACAGACGTCTCCAACTAACAACGTGTGTCACCTACCATTAATATTCACCATCCAAATACCGGGTGACACTTTATGACCACACTCAAATCGAACCCATGATGCTTCAACTCACCACTGTCATCAAAACGTTCTTAAAACATTAACTTCACGAAGCTACTTAAAATCTCAAAATTCACAACCTCCTTGACTAACAACACGTGTCTGTATCTCACCAAATGCTAACGCCAATAAAATCTCTCCCAGAATATCAAAACTAATTTATTCAGAATTACAAATCACAGAAGTGACAGATGTTACATCTCAAAAGGCACGAAGCACTTAAAATCTTCAAAATAAATCCATAAATCCAGCTCGCACCTAACCACATTGGAACCTCGCACTAAAAAAAACTGCCAAGCTATCAACACTCTATTACTCAGAGAATTTAAATTATTTTTACCACCAAACATGATTACTCCAGTAACTACCCAGGACACTAACTGTCACTAAGGCTCACAATCGATCAGAACATCCGGTGGCAACAGCCGAACTCACACACACCCAAGATGACGGGGCTACTCGAAATTTTAACGAACCCAGAACTTTTCAGAGTTGAGACTACAACAGAGACCCTAGCGGTCTAACAGATCAAGGCTGCAAGTTATAAATAACTAACCAACTAATGCACTGAAGCACCCTCAAGTGAAAACTCCAGAATCAAAATATCAAAATATGCATGAACGCCTACAACAGCTGATTGTGAAGTGAACACACCCAAGCTAACGGGAGTCTACATGAAATCTCACGAACCTACAACCCTTCAGAAATGCGACCACAATAGAAATAACCTAGCCGCCTAACAGCAAGAAACTGCAAGTTATGAATAACTAACGAACCAGCCCATTTCAATGCCATCGCAAACGAAGCATTGCAACCTCCCAAAAATCTCAAAATCAGACTAGTGAACACAGCAGCTGACATACAACGACAACTCAGCATGCCACCGCAGGATATCTCCCTAAAGGAAAACTTTCACCAACCGAACTACCAAATATTTTTTTTATATATATACCAACAATCAACAAGTATTCCCAGAGTTACCAACTTCATCACTGGAACTCGAACACAGGACTCCAGTTCCTAACATTCATCCATTATCCATCACACATCCTTCTCAAACATATCATTATAAGATTTTACCACCCACGACAATAACCCATTACATTCAATTACGCAAATTAGCAATCGTACAAATATCATGAACACAAAATACCCTATGGTATAGAAACACTTACCGGCAGCTCACCAATTGTGGCCCGACTCTCCATACAAACTGGACGAGTGGCTTCTAAATACCCCCCCAAAAAATTAGCCTTTCACCGAGATAACGAAGTCCCATACCTTTCAGTCACTCGAGTCGGGCAAATGCTATATACACCCTGCCCGGGCCCAATCAAGATGGTACTCACACCCCAAATTAAATGGACTCCTGACAGTAGATCCCCATACGAAGCACATCTGCATAATAGGTCCATTTTCAAAATGCAACTAATACAACTAATATAAAATTAATAATAATCCATCTTACGTTACTGGCAATTAGGCCTCAATTACTCCCACCCAAATTCAAATTGCAAACCTACATCAATTCATTCACACATGACTTTCATTCAATCAGCAGGATTAAAAAAAAAACTGAAGGATTACCAAAGAAAATAAATACAATTTTGACCACCAAAGAACACCAGTTCGATTCCTACCCAGGGCAGCAATAAAAATCGCATCACACACACTCTTTCATCCTGAACACAGTGAACCACAGAAATACATTCATACCTCCACCAGACATAAGTGCTCCCTTCCCAGAACAATCCTAAAATTCCCCATTTACAACAGTATGTTAGTATTCGGATCGTCAAGACACTATAACGCCAACGGAGTATCAACTCACGTAAGGACCTGATAAAACAACCCGTAGTTGTAGCCCTGAAATCACAGTTCTCCTTACATCGTAGGAAAACGTCCTAAAACGAAAGACACGAATCGGGGGAAAATATTTATTTACACCCTAAATGAGATGCGACGTGAAGGTGACTGCCTCCCAGAAACATCCCACTTAGTAAGTCACTCAACGAACACACACTAATATACTGAATATTAAAGTCATTTAATACTTGACCAATTTAGATGACAATCTAACCTTAAAATCCCCATGTCACAACAAGACAATTTACTCTCCCCCCAATTACTAAGCAACTTAAACCTAAATCATACATACATAAACACTCACCTGATTCATTTATACTGAATTAGCACACACGCAATTCGACATTTAACATCATTCAAAATACAATTACCGAACGTACATATAGACAGCAATTCGACCATTTTCCAGAATTAATTTAACGCAGAATAAGTTGACAATACCAAATTTTAATACTCTCACGGTCCAATTTAATTTGACAGAACTACCAACAGCGAAATAATTAACCCCCCAGCTAAAGAAATGACAACAAAACTTGAAATGTTTGGCCTAATGAACAGCTGATCACTACCAATTATACCTCACACGTATTATGCACAGCGAATCGCAGAATTTCAGCCTTACATCGCTAACAATTATTAAGAATAATTACAGATTTACCCCAAGGAACCTGCTGATGATAAATCCACACACGCAATTCACATTTTCACTGACATCAGTTGCATAAAATAATAACTTGGTCACAGTCGCTGCCATGATGGTTCAAAATCACTACGCGATTCAACAGGCGTGTACTAAACACACATCAAAACAGACACTAAGTTATTCTTACTGGAAATACAAGTTTATCAATTTCAGCCTATTTTCAAGAGAATTTAAAACGTCACTAATTTAAATTTTACCAAAACTACTTCCAATCAGACAAAACTTTATTCTTTCCAAACACGTGACACAATTTGTCAAAACAACACTTTCCGAGGTGTAGATTTAACACAGGCGCAGTAAAATTGAGCTGGACTATTTCCTACAAGAACAGAATGAATATACAACCACCCCAAAACCATACAAACAGCATATCAAAACTCACCACGTGTGAAATTCCTTCAGTCGGTCAACTCGTCAATCTGGCAACGCAGCACGGCCATTACTCTCCCGTCAGTCCTGACTTTCGTCCAGCGCACGTGATCGCCACTTTCGGCTATCTGCTCGACTTAACAGCTGACGACAGAATTGTTCATTTGGTCTTCGGTGTACATAGCAGGTTATTTTACATGAAATCAAATCACAACATGTATTAGGTTCTGCTCTAATTACTAGCCTACCTATTGGAGAAAAGATTAGTAGTATGGAGGGCCCAATCTACATTAATTAACAAGAGTTTAGTGCTTTTCAGTCGGTCAACACGAATGTACCCAAAAGAGATGGGTTATGCCCTAATCCTGAAATAAATTACATGAGATTAATAAAACACTAGGATGACCAGTTTCGATCGTCAAGCGATCATCATCAGATCCAATACACTTAGGCTATAAAATCTATGTTTGAAATACAGGTGAAAATATTTACAATATGTACAATTATTTAGTTGCAGTATTGGTACTGCAACTGTCAGTGTATGCTAAATGCAGTATATATGTTAGGTGAAATGCTAAATGGTGATGGCTATCCGGAGATTGTACTTTAGAGAGATTATATGGTTGTAAACTATGGTTAAACTATAAAATTTTAGGCTAACTACTTATCTGATTGTCTTCCGTACTACAGCTATTCGCAGTTTCCGTGTTCACTTGAACTCGCTGTGCGGTCGACTGCGGTGGTTATCTTAACGACTGGTTTTTCCCTGCCTTCCCCCCCTGTCCCTACGTGCTGTGGGGAGTGATCGCGATGTGTTTATGTGAGGTGTTGCCAACCTAGATAAGATGTATGTTATTGAATGAGGTGGATCTACAACTATTAAAGACCGTGGATTAGTCCTCGCCACGCGTGGAGCATAACCCATTCGAACTAAGCGTTGACGGTCTTATGAGGACGTCCCGGCACCTTTAATACTGCCTCTAATATGGGCCTTGGTTTATTGCAGAAGAAAAGTACATCGTACACCTGATCCAGATAACATTTACCTATTAAAAACCCCCTAATTTCCCCCCCCATCTCTTTTGGGTACATTCGTGTTGACCGACTGAAAAGCACTAAACTCTTGTTTACTAAGGCAACACTGAAAATATGGCTTCAAACACCACAATGTACATTAATTAAGTTACTGAATTTAATTTTAATTAATTACTGCAATCAGTCAATAGGAAGGATTGTTTACTAATGGCAAGATCACAGAGCAAAACCATGCTCATTGCTACCATTGTAACAGTAGCCTCATCCCCCCTTACCCTTGTTTATTAGCCAAAATGATAATATTATTATTATTATCATTTTGGCTAATAAACAAGGGTAAGGGGGGATGAGGCTACTGTTACAATGGTCACAGATTCCACCCTAGTATATCCGTGTATCCCCCTCCACAACCCTCCAGAAGTACCAACTGCGACTAGTTGCACAACCGGCCAAAACAAAGCCAGGGTTCAAGGTCTTGAGTGGGTACTATAGAATATCAGCCCATACAGGTTACTGCGTAGAAACCTTCTAGGAGTCGAGGTGTTACACA
The DNA here is from genome assembly GCA_946902985.2 of Meconema thalassinum. Classification (NCBI taxonomy): domain Eukaryota; kingdom Metazoa; phylum Arthropoda; class Insecta; order Orthoptera; family Tettigoniidae; genus Meconema; species Meconema thalassinum. The sequence continues at coordinate 185,712,947 of OX336395.1, forward strand.
ATGTCCTTTGTAAGATCTTTCTCAGAATAAGAGCTTGGCGAATGCAGCTGACAGTAAATGTTCGCTTTTCCAAAGTTTGCAGACACAAAGCTCGATTTTCTCTCTTGACGAGTGTCTATCACGATAAGCCAATAAGTGACAGCACACACAAAGGCACAAATCCTGGCAGGAAGGGCTAGGCGATCCCATTTCAGCAGTAGCCAGGTGCCAACTTGGTGAATGGAATTCTCAGAAGGGGGCTGGTGTATTTTCTCATGAGAATCTGCCCAGACCTGGAGCTCCAGCTGCGTCTCGAAGATAAGATGAACATGTACCGATTTGCAAAATTGGTACAGTAATCATGCGATCGAAGTGACACTTTGAATAATGAACCTACGCAATAATTTTCCTTTAATGGTACTAAACTCTATGGCCTATACATATAAAATCCAACATGGCGACCATCCGAAATATTTAGACGGTTTTCAAGATCTACGAATCTATTACAGCAACCAAACTGACATTTTGTATGTTGATAGTGGCAATTAATATAAGTAGGATATATGAAAATAGGCTTTAATTCTTTACGGAACTACTTGTTTTATTTGCAGATATGCTTTCCTAGTCTGAGCCAACATACCTTTTATATCCTATTTGCTTCATCTATCACTCACCACTGGTTATTTTGCTTCCCTAAGCCTTTCACCTGCTAATTTGACGTCCCTAGGGGTTTCTGATTTCTTCCGGTGGCATTCCATTACTTTTGTTTTACATTTATTGATTTTCATCATGAAAACCTTCCTCATTAAAGGCGCATTCAAATCCTCTGTTGAATCAGTTAAGATAACGGTGTCATCAGCAAATCTCAGAGTTGAGATTATAAGGTGCGTTCAAAAAGTAACGAGCCGGAGGCTGTAATGCGCAAACCGGTGACGACTTGGGCTAATCGTGGCGTGTGTAACGAGGTGTGGTTCCGACCAGAGCGTGGAAGGTCACAGCCCATCGCTAGAGGGCACGCGTGCACGTCACGTGACGATACAAAGCGAGCAGCAGCAAGCATCAATCGTCCAACGCTGCCAGTCGCATTGCAAACAGTGACATGGTGGCGTCAAACGAAGAGCAAAGAGGTGTTGTTCGATTTCTGACAGCGAAAGGAGTAGGGGGAACGGACATTCATCGCCGAATGTCACAAGTGTACGGCGAACACTGCATGTCCCTTGCAAGGGTCAAGGCGTGACACAAGCGCTTCAGGGAAGGACGGGTGTCGTTAGCCGATGATGCCCGGTCTGGGGCACCCCTCTGCATTACCGATGACAACGTCCAGCTGGTTGATGCACTCATTACGCAGGACCGCCGAGTGACAGTGAACGCCATAGCCGCCGTGGTCGCTCCACGACAATGCACGACCTCATACGGCCAACACAGTCGCGGCACTCCTGCAGAGGTTCTCGGCCACCCTCCATACAGTCCAGACCTCTCTCCCTGTGATTACGCCATGCTTGGTCCCCTAAAAAGGGCTCTGCGGGGCCAACGATTCACCTCGGACGCCGACGTCCAGCTGTACGTGCGGAACTGGTTCACATCGCAGCCCAGGGAATTTTATGAGACAGCCATTCACCGGCTCGTGTCACAGTGGGACAAGTGCCTCAACAGCCAGGGCCAATACTTCTAACATACAGGTACTGGTTTCTGTAATTATGCCTCCGGCTCGTTACTTTTTGAACGCACCTTATACATTCTTAAGTGTTTGACGAGGCGGTTTTGAATCATATAGTACGCCAATTAAGTACATCCTATGTAGATGGCTCGGAAAGCTTCCGTGGTTGAACCGCATTCTAACATGTAATGTAACCGCCACGAGGTAGGCATTGTTTTTCTGTACGTGCCTTTTTCTGAAAACATGTGTGGAGTAATATGGTGGTGGTCGTCAACCTGGGAGATATAATTTAAATTTGATTATAGATTCTTGACGATCCTGGTACCGCAGTTGCAGACATTCCTTCAGGGAAGGCTTGCAGCACTCAACATTCATATTATAGTGGTTAGACCCATGTTACCTGTTAGTTTCATCCTTCTCCATTGGTAGGAGTTGAGTAATTATATTCTTGCAAATCATAAGAGCTCTGTCTCCATGACTATTGCTGTCGACTTATTTAGTGATCAGAAATGCTCCACCTCAGGGTCTCACAATTGGTTGGTGTTTCTTCTGTTCATTTATTTATCGTATGGCTTTTAGTGCCGGGAGTAGCTTGCCACGGTGGGTGAGTGGTCAACGTGTCGGTATACTAACTCCAAGCTTGAAGGTTCGCACCTGGCCGTGGTAAGTAATTTTGAAAGGTGGCAAAAATACGACACGCATGTCATACGATGTTGGCATGTCAAAGAACCCATTTGAATTCAGTACGCCGTGTTCATAATGGCAAAATTAATCTCGGGAGTTTCCGCGAACACAAAGTTCCTAATTTCTCTACTAGAAAGCGGTATAGTGTTCAAGGAGCTTAGATATCTCAACTCCCTGACTTTCATAGTTCTTCAAGGAACAACGAAATTCTGCATGCAAGCTACCCTCTGGGTGTCAAATAACAAAGCTTGCACCCGGCACCCGAGGCCATACAATATTATTATTATTATTATTATTATTATTATTATTATTATTATTATTATTATTATAGTGCCGGGAAAGTCCGAGGACATGTTCGGCTCGCCAGAGGCTGTAGCTGCTTCAAGGGGACACCCATAGGATGAGTACAAGTTCCGTTCAATTTCAAGTAGTTTCAACTTTCGCTACCAGATGTAAATGATACTTAGTGGTGAACGTTGGAACTTTGATAGAGCGTTCCAACGAAATCTAACCTATAAATTTAGCTTCACACAAGTTTAGTCTGTGGAAGGATCTTTTACATGCCATATAAATCTATTACATGGGACCGCCGGCTTTACATCCTCTCCGAAGGAAGGCATACTGAAGGATTTTTAACGCTCTTAAAAAATCCGACGACTTCGTCCGGGTTTGAAGCCGCTATCTTGGGCACAGCAGTTCAGCATGCTACCAACTACGCCACCGAAGCCACTTTTCTTCTGTTAAAGGTGAGGGACATTGTTGGTCAACAGCATAGGCGTAAATTCAGCATATTATTGGGGTGGCACCGATTAACGTGAGGTCTGAGAGGTCCTCCCACCAAATTGTTTTAAAATATAGCGTTAAAATGGTAGATATGAGTACCTTTTGAGATGCATCTACAGCCACAAAGTTATTTCTAAAGCTCACTTTCGTTACAGATGAGGTAATGAAAACTGTCTCAATCCCTCCCTATATTATTCTGCTAAGGTCCCATTAACACCAACCTACACAGTCATATGGGGTACCTACAGGTTCAGCATAACCCAACGCGTAAACGAAACGCACTCACTTAGTCTACTCTTTAAATGCCTCAAAATTAAATAAATACCTTAAAACATGTATATTTACAATGAAATAATGAAAGAAAGCAAGACGGTAACCATGGTAACAGAATCTCACAGGTCCATCTATTTCTGTAAGACGCAATGCAATTCCAATTATTACATTACAGTGAAAGTTTCCAGACGGTTATAAGGTTATCACTGAACCAAATTAAGCTGTAAATTTCATCAATACATACAGTATAATGCGCTTAAGGGGGTCAAGGGGCACTAGAATATTTTCTCGCAATTTTCACGTGTGAGTGTGGTACGAAAGGTGTTTTTCACCCGACTGTAAAGGGTCTCCGAAAACCACATTTAAAGGCCCCTAAATTAACAGTGTCTGTGATATTCCCAGAAAACTAACATAGCTCTGATATACCTATGAAGGAATGACAAACCCCTAACCACTGCACCAGTAGCTGAATTGATAAAGTCTGATTATTCATACCAAGGATAAATCAGTAATAGCATTCATGATTGAGATTTTGCTAAGTGTACTTTTTACAACTACAATATTCGCGGGCGAAGCCGCGACGGGTAATGCTAGATTTTTAAAATCGTATAAGTACAGATATTTATTGGCTTTCTAACTTTCTTAAATTAAAAACTCAAAACCAATCATAGTCTACTAATATCTGGGCCTTTATCTTTTGTCTTTAACCATAAATAATAATTAATGTTATTTGTTTACATCCCTTTTAACTACTTTAACTACTGCGGCTTTTAGAGACGCCTGGGTGTTGCAATTTTTCCCCGAAGGGGATCTTTAACGTGCCAGTAAATCTACTTACGCATCCTCAAATGCCGGCTGACTGCGCCAGGATTCGATCCTGCAACCTTAGGCACAGCAAGCGAGAACGTTACCGCTGAGCCACGCAGCCAGCCTGTTTTTCACCAGGGTTAAAGACTAAGCTAGTAGGTAATTCGCTAAAATTCACTCGTCTTCCACTTGAAATTAAGCCTGCGAATCAGCGCATACACTTGTTATTGACGTATTTGATCATAACGGGACCGTAGATATTATTATTAATAATATTAAAATGTCGCCCGTAGCGTAGCGGTCAGCATGGTTAGCTGCCGCCCCGGAGGTCCTGGGTTCGATTCCCGGCTCTGCCACGAAATTTGAAAAGTGGTACGAGGACTGGAACGGGGTCTACTCAGCCTCGGGTGGCCCAAATGAGTAGAGAGGGTTCGATTTCCCCTCAGCCATCCTCGAAGTGGTTTTCCGTGGTTTCCCACTTCGTCTTCGGGCAAATGCCGGGATGGTCCCTTCTTCAAGGCCACGGCCGCCTCCTTCTCTCTTCCTTGTCTATCCATCCTAACCATCCCTTACCTTCCCTCATGAGGCCCCTGTTCGCTTTGCAGGTGAGGCCACCTGGGCGAGGTGCCAATCACACCTCACCAGTTGTATCCCTTCCGATTCGATGTTCCCAGCTCTAGGACACTGCCCGTAGAGGCGGTAGTGGTGAGTTCCCTCGCTGAGTCCGTGGATTCCACCATCCTGGAGGGTAAACGACTAAAAAAAATAATTAAAATATTATATAATAACTTGCGGCCTTTTAAAAGAAATCGCTGAAGAAACTGGCTTGCAGATATCATTCGAAAAAACAGAAGTAATGACCAACATCAAAGACGCCCCAGCAAAACTGCAGACAAAATACGGGAAGATCAACAGAGTGGAAAAATTTAAGTAGGCCTACTTGGGAGAGATCATCATGAAAAGTGGACTGGACAAAGAAGCACTCAAGGAACGAGTACGCAAACTCGAAATAGCCTATCAAACATCGCGCTCAATATACAACAAAAAATACCTGTCCAAAAATACTAAACTACGTCATTATGAAACTGTTCTGAAACCAGTAGTTATGTATGCATCCGAAACCCTATCCCTAAATGCTAATAAAAGACTCCTTGAAGAACTGGAGAAAAAAGAACGCAAAATCGTCAGAGGTATAATGGGATCAAATTACAAGAATGGTATCCACTATAAAAAATCCAACAAAGAAGTCTACAGTGAAATAGAGAAAATGTCAGAATCGATCCGTAAAAGGCGGGCACGGTATTACGGCCATCTCAAACGAATGGACGGAAACAGGCTGACTAAACAGATTTTTCATTTATTTGACTCCAAACCCAAAACCACAATGCCCTGGTTTATGAATATCAAAGACGACCTCAAAATGCTGCATCTAAAACCCGACGACGTCTTCAATAGAGATCTCTTCCGCAAAAATATACTGACTAATGGGCTAACCCGAGACGAGACATCGAACCCGAAAAGAAGACAAGGTACCACTTGGACAGCGGAGCGCAAGATGGCCCACTCACAGAGAATGAGGGAATTCTGGGCTCAGAGGAAGGCGAAACAAATTGTCAAGTGTAGCAGGACTTAACGTGGTCCTAGATGGCCTCAACGAATTATATATATATAACTAGCGGACCCGTGCGAGAACTCTCGCATAATGGGTTGCGTGCGTCCCATGTTTAGGCCTACAGACTACCCGCCCGGTTCTAGTGCTATATGGGCTGGACGCGACACAGTTTTGCCAGGTGCTATCGTCTTGTTTATTTGTTTAAAATCACTTTATAAACAAATTACATAGAAGTTCTGTTGAACAGAGAGAGTGGGTAAAGGTCGGGAGCGCAGACAACAATGACGTGCACGTTATGACAGTAAGCTCACACTGCCTGCAAAGCGCCAGAACACTGGTAAGGGTGACGTTATGCAGCCCGCATTGCCTCATATAATCGCGGTTTTCGCGGTTTGACCATGATCCCGGGTGAAGTTTTTGAAAACCTTTCTTAGCGAGCACCTTGAGGAAGCTGCATACCAAATTTAATTCCAATCCGTTCTGTGGTTTCTGAGATTTCGTGATGAATGAATGAGTGATTGAGTGAGTGAGTGAGCGAGTAGTATTTGACAAATATATAGTAGATAAATATATTTTCCCTAAACTGAGTAACCAACCAGGGGTATGGTAGGTGCTGACAATGAATAAAGGTCCTCAGGGCGCAAGCAGTGCCTGTGTGTGCTGTGGAAGGTTCTACTCATAGGGTCAGTGCTATTGTTGTGAGTCAGTGAGGAAAGTAATGGCAAACTACGTCATTCCTCATCTTGTCTAGTACGCCTCAATATACTGCTGCTTTGAGTTTTTGTATCAATCAACCTAACCTGTGGCGGTCCTTTTGATGTTTAACATCTTTCCGCTCGGTTGCTGGATAGTTTTGTGGGAGTAATTTTGAACATTGGGGACGGAAGTGGATCGGAACGATCGAGCTGGCAGTGGTGGATCAAACGGAAGTATGCACTGCCCGCTCGATCGATCAACCGGAAGTGTACTAGCTGGCAGTGGTGAACAACGGAAGTATGCACTGCCCGCTCGATCGATCGAATGGAAGTGTACCCTAGCTGGCAGTGGTGGGTCGAACGGAAGTATAAGACGCACTGCCAACTCGATCGATCTATCCAGCTGACACTGGTAAGAGAAACAATCAGCGCGCTGTGTCGAAAATTGATTCCATGACGCACTCTCGGCCATGTGGAATGTATATGACATACTGAACGGAAAACGCTCATGTGAACTCTGGTGTCAAGTGATTTAAACAAATGACATGATACATGTTCGAAGTCTTCGTATCAGTATTTAAATGGTAAAATGCCTTAATATCAAACATTGTAAGTAGTCGGCATTGCATTGGCATAAGGCATTTTAAACTCAATGTCACTCAGGAGCATTATCGAAACAAGCAAAATATAACTGCAACTTAATTCCGTAATGCAGTATTATTGGAACGTGGAAATAAGTCACCATCTTGTGCACAATATTTGCGTAGTCGAAATAGCCGTGGTGTTATTGCGTATGACTGTGAATCTAGAGATCTTGGCTTCGAATCCTGGGCGGAGTAGATATTTTTGCTACCAGATTATCATTTTAAACGATATTTATCATATCAATATGACACATTTTAACAGAATCCATATGAAATTACGTGTTGGTCTGTGAATCAAGAGGACCTGTTTAAAAGGAATTTAAGGTTATGAGCGGTGTCGCGTCTATTAATCTAGTTGATCCATATCGTATTCTTTATTTAGGCTAGTGCTGGTGGAAGCTACAAATCATCTAATAAAATGAGTTCCGTATTATAAACTACAATATCTGTAAAACACTCCCTTTTACAATAGATTAATATTTATGCCAATAATACTATAAAATACCGGTGTATCAACAATATCACGTGAGATTTCTTCTATGGCAGATGTTACACATCATATGCGACTACTGTAAGGCTCGTAATTTTTATTTATTTGAGGATCCAACTAGCCTCTGGGCTGACTATCTAACAGGCAGAGAATTTCTATGCACACAAGTGCATAGGACTGATGACCAAAGTGGAAGAAACAAGTACAGTGAATCCTCTATTAAGAGACCAGTGTTGGTTCCATGGAAAACTGGTCTTTAAGAGGGGTGGTCTCTTTATAGGGGTAGGCATTAAAATAATTATTAATTAAGTACAGTTGGGACACATACTTGATTACAATTCATCTGCATTGGTCCACATTTAGTACAAATTACTGTATTTACAATTAGTTATTTTCTGAGCTCTGTCATATAAAAACGTCACGAATTGATCTCTGTTTCAGATTAGCACATCTTCTTTTTTACAATTTCACTTTATAGAATATCTCTGAGTGAGTTCGAAAGTCAATTAATTTGTTCTGGGTTCTAGCAATCTTCTAGGAGAGCCATTTTCTGTATTTTTTTATACGTTACATAATATTTTTTCTAATGGCATTGTATGCTGATGCAGTTCTGTGCCAACATAAACATTGTTTACATCAGCACCCTCATCACCATCTCCAATGGGAAGGCAGACGAGAAGTGGTCTTTTGAAAGAGGGCAGACTGAGAAAATGCCTGGTCTTTGGTTGGTGAGAGGGGTGGTCCTTAAATAGAGGTAACAAATACAAAACCTTATGAGGTTTTAAATCGGATCCAAGAAAAATCGGTCATTAAGAGGGGTGGTCTTTTAATAGGGGTGGTCTTTTAGAGAGGTTTCACTGTATCAACAGACTAAAATCAAGGGCACATGGGCGTATATAAGGAGGGTGCGAAATTTTTGTCACATATAATATTCGTTTATGAATTAAAACATTAAAAACTAATATACTTATCATGTCTTATTGTTACTGAGTGAGGTATGGCAACGTTGCAAAGCAAGGCAACGATAGATCGATGGTGGATGTACCATTAATCGGCACTGTCCGAGTGATCGGCACTTTTGCGATTAAATGCCTATATCAAGGCTTTAACTGAATAGGTTTGCCATCTGCTGGGATTTTCACAAACCTTAGGTACACATGATTTATTCAAACTCCACTAGAGGCGCTTGTGTCGAAGGTGTTTTGCCACGTTGCCAGTTGAAGTGAAGTCGGGTGATGTCACTGTCGTTGCCTAACGTGATTGTTAAGGAGTAGGACTTCAGTGTTCGTAACATCGGCGTGTTTTGCAATGTAAGTACCGTTGAACTTTGAATTATTATGTTGCGAAACTATGTTTTGCATCAGTCAGAACACATAGAACATGATTTTAATTATTTATAATATATTTTCGGTCAGTGCCGAATACTAGTTCAAAGAAAATCACAGCCGTACCGGTTATCGGCAGGTGTACCGATAACTAGTGCAACTGAGGCTTACAGGAAGTACACCTTTTCTTAATATATAACTCCCGCATCATAACCCTTCGTTTGAAATATCAAAAAGAAATACATTGAGAACAGTTGAACTAGTAATCGGCATATACATTCTTCACTCAGTTTCTATTTATAGCTTGATAAAAGAAATGCCGAACACTAGGACATTTGTGTGCCGATCATTCGATGTATTTAGAAAATCACGATTTCAGTGAATTTGAAGGAGACCTAACTAAAACTCCAAATGAGATTTCCCATACAAGTGAGTGTGTGAATACTTCATACTCAGGAGGGACTATTGAAGAATTATCTGGACACATATCCGATTTAAATAGGGGACTGTTTGAACAACCGGATAAAATCAACAGAGATTTACCACTTCGAATGTCAAAGAAGTGCTTGCTTCCAGAGTTTAACTCTGTTAAAGGATACATCGATCCCTCTGTAACAAATCGTGAAGAATCCAAGTGTCAAGCATCCACGTCAGAAAGTAGATTTATCCCTCTTTCTCGTATTTTTAATCATAGCAATGGGATAGTTTCAGAATCTGCAACCAATGCAACTCAAGTTTCTGGAGATACATTGAATCATAATTCTCAAGCGGACAATATGATAGACGATAGACCTATATGCTCAAATCAGGAGACAGCGTCGGATCAAACACTCGATAAGTGCAACACCAGGAATTTCAATGAGTTGGGTTCTAAACACCTGTCTACTCCACCTTCCGCGTCTCAGGTAGTTATGTCTCCTTTTAAAAGCATACTTTTCTGGCCAAGAGATCAGCCAGTTCTAAAGAAGAGAAAGGAGAAGATACCAGCAGTAGCAACATCTGTACAATGGATGAGATACTATCAAAAGAAGGAAGAGGAAAAAAATTAAAAAAATAAACTGAACTAGGGGAACGTAGGAAAAAAGGGAGCAAGCAAAATCTAAAAAGGAAGAACAAGGAGAGGAAAAGAAAACTTTGCCTAAAACAGCCACTCGTAATAAAAAGGTTCAGGAAGCAAACGATAAGGAAGCTGTACATCAAAATACGTTCAGAAGAGAAGGAGTAGGGAAAAACCTTTGGATGTTGCAGAGGATTCATGGTATTGCGAAATATGTGAAGAAGACAAAAAATTACCTATGATACAGTGCATACAGTGCAAAGCATGGTTTCATGAAGAGTGCTGCAGTATGAATAAATGAAGGGCTCCCATGACATTCACATGCCACAGTTGTGTAAATGAATAAACCATTCAGTGCCAGTGTTTCTTATGGACGAAATGTACGCATAATTATAATATTATGAGAAAGGTGAACATTGTTTTGATAGGTTTACTGTGCTTAAGACCACAAATCTGTGTTGTAATGAAATGTGTCCTTGTGGGTGTTATTTAATGGTGCTTCAATAGTAACATACTGTTTCAATTTTTAGGGTGAAATTTTGTATTATTAAGGTAGAAATAAAATCTGTCTTGACTTAACAGCATTTTAGTTGCCACTGCCGATTAATGGTATACTTGAGTGTCGATAACCGGGCCTCAGCTTTTCTTGCGCTGCCGATCATTGGTACACAGGGTGCACCTCGTAAATTAAATTACTTTGAAATGAACGGATTGTACTTGCAAGCACTTGAATATATCCTTTCGAATACAAAGGTATTTATGTGCCATATCAACGTAAGTTGCAACCAGTATTGTAGATATTAAAGACTTGACACGTGATGATGTAACGCGGTTCGTCTTAAGGTGCCGATTAATGGTACACTTACCCTACATGTTCGAAGTCTTCGTATCAGTATTTAAATGGTAAAATGCCTTAATATCAAACATTGTAAGTAGTCGGCATTGCATTGGCATAAGGCATTTTAAACTCAATGTCACTCAGGAGCATTATCGAAACAAGCAAAATATAACTGCAACTTAATTCCGTAATGCAGTATTATTGGAACGTGGAAATAAGTCACCATCTTGTGCACAATATTTGCGTAGTCGAAATAGCCGTGGTGTTATTGCGTATGACTGTGAATCTGGAGATCTTGGGTTCGAATCCTGGGCGGAGTAGATATTTTTGCTACCAGATTATCATTTTAAACGATATTTATCATATCAATATGACACATTTTAACAGAATCCATATGAAATTACGTGTTGGTCTGTGAATCAAGAGGACCTGTTTAAAAGGAATGTAAGGTTATGAGCGGTGTCGCGTCTATTAATCTAGTTGATCCATATCGTATTCTTTATTTAGGCTAGTGCTGGTGGAAGCTACAAATCATCTAATAAAATGAGTTCCGTATTATAAACTACAATATCTGTAAATCTTTTACAATAGATTAATATTTGTGCCAATAATACTATAAAATACCGGTGTATCAACAATATCACGTGAGATTTCTTCTATGGCAGATGTTACACATCATATGCGACTACTGTAAGGCTCGTAATTTTTATTTATTTGAGGATCCAACTAGCCTCTGGGCTGACTATCTAACAGGCAGAGAATTTCTATGCACACAAGTGCATAGGACTGATGACCAAAGTGGAAGAAACAAGTACAGTGAATCCTCTATTAAGAGACCAGTGTTGGTTCCATGGAAAACTGGTCTTTAAGAGGGGTGGTCTCTTTATAGGGGTAGGCATTAAAATAATTATTAATTAAGTACAGTTGGGACACATACTTGATTACAATTCATCTGCATTGGTCCACATTTAGTACAAATTACTGTATTTACAATTAGTTATTTTCTGAGCTCTGTCATATAAAAACGTCACGAATTGATCTCTGTTTCAGATTAGCACATCTTCTTTTTTACAATTTCACTTTCTAGAATATCTCTGAGTGAGTTCGAAAGTCAATTAATTTGTTCTGGGTTCTAACAATCTTCTAGGAGAGCCATTTTCTGTATTTTTTATACGTTACGTAATATTTTTTCTAATGGCATTGTATGCTGATGCAGTTCTGTGCCAACATAAACATTGTTTACATCAGCACCCTCATCACCATCTCCAATGGGAAGGCAGACGAGAAGTGGTCTTTTGAAAGAGGGCAGACTGAGAAAATGCCTGGTCTTTGGTTGGTGAGAGGGGTGGTCCTTAAATAGAGGTAACAAATACAAAACCTTATGAGGGTTTAAATCGGATCCAAGAAAAATCGGTCATTAAGAGGGGTGGTCTTTTAATAGGGGTGGTCTTTTAGAGAGGTTTCACTGTATCAACAGACTAAAATCAAGGGCACATGGGCGTATATAAGGAGGGTGCGAAATTTTTGTCACATATAATATTCGTTTATGAATTAAAACATTAAAAACTAATATACTTATCATGTACTATTGTTACTAAGTGACGTATGGCAACGTTGCAAAGCAAGGCAACGATAGATCGATGGTGGATGTACCATTAATCGGCACTGTCCGAGTGATCGGCACTTATGCGATTAAATGCCTATATCAAGGCTTTAACTGAATAGGTTTGCCATCTGCTGGGATTTTCACAAACCTTAGGTACACATGATTTATTCAAACTCCACTAGAGGCGCTTGTGTCGAAGGTGTTTTGCCACGTTGCCAGTTGAAGTGAAGTCGGGTGATGTCACTGTCGTTGCCTAACGTGATTGTTAAGGAGTAGGACTTCAGTGTTCGTAACATCGGCGTGTTTTGCAATGTAAGTACCGTTGAACTTTGAATTATTATGTTGCGAAACTATGTTTTGCATCAGTCAGAACACATAGAACATGATTTTAATTATTTATAATATATTTTCGGTCAGTGCCGAATACTAGTTCAAAGAAAATCACAGCCGTACCGGTTATCGGCAGGTGTACCGATAACTAGTGCAACTGAGGCTTCCAGGAAGTACACCTTTTCTTAATATATAACTCCCGCATCATAACCCTTCGTTTGAAATATCAAAAAGAAATACATTGAGAACAGTTGAACTAGTAATCGGCATATACATTCTTCACTCAGTTTCTATTTATAGCTTGATAAAAGAAATGCCGAACACTAGGACATTTGTGTGCCGATCATTCGATGTATTTAGGAAATCACGATTTCAGTGAATTTGAAGGAGTCCTAACTAACACTCCAAATGAGATTTCCCATACAAGTGAGTGTGTGAATACTTCATACTCAGGAGGGACTATTGAAGAATTATCTGGACACATATCCGATTTAGATAGGGGACTGTTTGAACAACCGGATAACATCAACAGAGATTTACCACTTCGAAAGTCGAAGAAGTGCTTGCTTCCAGAGTTTAACTCTGTTAAAGGATGCATCGATCCCTCTGTAACAAATCGTGAAGAATCCAAGTGTCAAGCATCCACGTCAGAAAGTAGATTTATCCCTCTTTCTCGTATTTTTAATCATAGCAATGGGATAGTTTCAGAATCTGCAACCAATGCAACTCAAGTTTCTGGAGATACATTGCATCATAATTCTCAAGCGGACAATATGATAGACGATAGACCTATATGCTCAAATCAGGAGACAGCGTCGGATCAAACACTCGATAAGTGCAACACCAGGAATTTCAATGAGTTGGGTTCTAAACACCTGTCTACTCCACCTTCCGCGTCTCAGGTAGTTATGTCTCCTTTTAAAAGCATACTTTTCTGGCCAAGAGATCAGCCAGTTCTAAAGAAGAGAAAGGAGAAGATACCAGCAGTAGCAACATCTGTACAATGGATGAGATACTATCAAAAGAAGGAAGAGGAAAAAAATTAAAAAAATAAACTGAACTAGAGGAACGTAGGAAAAAAGGGAGCAAGCAAAATCTAAAAAGGAAGAACAAGGAGAGGAAAAGAAAACTTTGCCTAAAACAGCCACTCGTAATAAAAAGGTTCAGGAAGCAAACGATAAGGAAGCTGTACATCAAAATACGTTCAGAAGAGAAGGAGTAGGGAAAAACCTTTGGATGTTGCAGAGGATTCGTGGTATTGCGAAATATGTGAAGAAGACAAAAAATTACCTATGATACAGTGCATACAGTGCAAAACATGGTTTCATGAAGAGTGCTGCAGTATGAATAAATGAAGGGCTCCCATGACATTCACATGCCACAGTTGTGTAAATGAATAAACCATTCAGTGCCAGTGTTTCTTATGGACGAAATGTACGCATAATTATAATATTATGAGAAAGGTGAACATTGTTTTGATAGGTTTACTGTGCTTAAGACCACAAATTTGTGTTGTAATGAAATGTGTCCTTGTGCGTGTTATTTAATGGTGCTTCAATAGTAACATACTGTTTCAATTTTTAGGGTGAAATTTTGTATTATTAAGGTAGAAATAAAATCTGTCTTGACTTAACAGCATTTTAGTTGCCACTGCCGATTAATGGTATACTTGAGGGTCGATAACCGGGCCTCAGCTTTTCTTGCGCTGCCGATCATTGGTACACAGGGTGCACCTCGTAAATTAAATTACTTTGAAATGAACGGATTGTACTTGCAAGCACTTGAATATATCCTTTCGAATACAAAGGTAATTATGTGCCATATCAACGTAAGTTGTAACCAGTATTGTAGATATTAAAGACTTGACACGTGATGATGTAACGCGGTTCGTCTTAAGGTGCCGATTAATGGTACACTTACCCTACATGTTCGAAGTCTTCGTATCAGTATTTAAATGGTAAAATGCCTTAATATCAAACATTGTAAGTAGTCGGCATTGCATTGGCATAAGGCATTTTAAACTCAATGTCACTCAGGGCATTATCGAAACAAGCAAAATATAACTGCAACTTAATTCCGTAATGCAGTATTATTGGAACGTGGAAATAAGTCACCATCTTGTGCACAATATTTGCGTAGTCGAAATAGCCGTGGTGTTATTGCGTATGACTGTGAATCTAGAGATCTTGGCTTCGAATCCTGGGCGGAGTAGATATTTTTGCTACCAGATTATCATTTTAAACGATATTTATCATATCAATATGACACATTTTAACAGAATCCATATGAAATTACGTGTTGGTCTGTGAATCAAGAGGACCTGTTTAAAAGGAATTTAAGGTTATGAGCGGTGTCGCGTCTATTAATCTAGTTGATCCATATCGTATTCTTTATTTAGGCTAGTGTGGTGGAAGCTACAAATCATCTAATAAAATGAGTTCCGTATTATAAACTACAATATCTGTAAAACACTCCCTTTTACAATAGATTAATATTTATGCCAATAATACTATAAAATACCGGTGTATCAACAATATCACGTGAGATTTCTTCTATGGCAGATGTTACACATCATATGCGACTACTGTAAGGCTCGTAATTTTTATTTATTTGAGGATCCAACTAGCCTCTGGGCTGACTATCTAACAGGCAGAGAATTTCTATGCACACAAGTGCATAGGACTGATGACCAAAGTGGAAGAAACAAGTACAGTGAATCCTCTATTAAGAGACCAGTGTTGGTTCCATGGAAAACTGGTCTTTAAGAGGGGTGGTCTCTTTATAGGGGTAGGCATTAAAATAATTATTAATTAAGTACAGTTGGGACACATACTTGATTACAATTCATCTGCATTGGTCCACATTTAGTACAAATTACTGTATTTACAATTAGTTATTTTCTGAGCTCTGTCATATAAAAACGTCACGAATTGATCTCTGTTTCAGATTAGCACATCTTCTTTTTTACAATTTCACTTTCTAGAATATCTCTGAGTGAGTTCGAAAGTCAATTAATTTGTTCTGGGTTCTAACAATCTTCTAGGAGAGCCATTTTCTGTATTTTTTATACGTTACATAATATTTTTTCTAATGGCATTGTATGCTGATGCAGTTCTGTGCCAACATAAACATTGTTTACATCAGCACCCTCATCACCATCTCCAATGGGAAGGCAGACGAGAAGTGGTCTTTTGAAAGAGGGCAGACTGAGAAAATGTCTGGTCTTTGGTTGGTGAGAGGGGTGGTCCTTAAATAGAGGTAACAAATACAAAACCTTATGAGGTTTTAAATCGGATCCAAGAAAAATCGGTCATTAAGAGGGGTGGTCTTTTAATAGGGGTGGTCTTTTAGAGAGGTTTCACTGTATCAACAGACTAAAATCAAGGGCACATGGGCGTATATAAGGAGGGTGCGAAATTTTTGTCACATATAATATTCGTTTATGAATTAAAACATTAAAAACTAATATACTTATCATGTCTTATTGTTACTGAGTGAGGTATGGCAACGTTGCAAAGCAAGGCAACGATAGATCGATGGTGGATGTACCATTAATCGGCACTGTCCGAGTGATCGGCACTTTTGCGATTAAATGCCTATATCAAGGCTTTAACTGAATAGGTTTGCCATCTGCTGGGATTTTCACAAACCTTAGGTACACATGATTTATTCAAACTCCACTAGAGGCGCTTGTGTCGAAGGTGTTTTGCCACGTTGCCAGTTGAAGTGAAGTCGGGTGATGTCACTGTCGTTGCCTAACGTGATTGTTAAGGAGTAGGACTTCAGTGTTCGTAACATCGGCGTGTTTTGCAATGTAAGTACCGTTGAACTTTGAATTATTATGTTGCGAAACTATGTTTTGCATCAGTCAGAACACATAGAACATGATTTTAATTATTTATAATATTTTTTCGGTCAGTGCCGAATACTAGTTCAAAGAAAATCACAGCCGTACCGGTTATCGGCAGGTGTACCGATAACTAGTGCAACTGAGGCTTACAGGAAGTACACCTTTTCTTAATATATAACTCCCGCATCATAACCCTTCGTTTGAAATATCAAAAAGAAATACATTGAGAACAGTTGAACTAGTAATCGGCATATACATTCTTCACTCAGTTTCTATTTATAGCTTGATAAAAGAAATGCCGAACACTAGGACATTTGTGTGCCGATCATTCGATGTATTTAGAAAATCACGATTTCAGTGAATTTGAAGGAGTCCTAACTAACACTCCAAATGAGATTTCCCATACAAGTGAGTGTGTGAACACTCCATACTCAGGAGGGACTATTGAAGAATTATCTGGACACATATCCGATTTAGATAGGGGACTGTTTGAACAACCGGATAAAATCAACAGAGATTTACCACTTCGAATGTCAAAGAAGTGCTTGCTTCCAGAGTTTAACTCTGTTAAAGGATGCATCGATCCCTCTGTAACAAATCGTGAAGAATCCAAGTGTCAAGCATCCACGTCAGAAAGTAGATTTATCCCTCTTTCTCGTATTTTTAATCATAGCAATGGGATAGTTTCAGAATCTGCAACCAATGCAACTCAAGTTTCTGGAGATACATTGAATCATAATTCTCAAGCGGACAATATGATAGACGATAGACCTATATGCTCAAATCAGGAGGCAGCGTCGGATCAAACACTCGATAAGTGCAACACCAGGAATTTCAATGAGTTGGGTTCTAAACACCTGTCTACTCCACCTTCCGCGTCTCAGGTAGTTATGTCTCCTTTTAAAAGCATACTTTTCTGGCCAAGAGATCAGCCAGTTCTAAAGAAGAGAAAGGAGAAGATACCAGCAGTAGCAACATCTGTACAATGGATGAGATACTATCAAAAGAAGGAAGAGGAAAAAAATTAAAAAAATAAACTGAACTAGGGGAACGTAGGAAAAAAGGGAACAAGCAAAATCTAAAAAGGAAGAACAAGGAGAGGAAAAGAAAACTTTGCCTAAAACAGCCACTCGTAATAAAAAGGTTCAGGAAGCAAACGATAAGGAAGCTGTACATCAAAATACGTTCAGAAGAGAAGGAGTAGGGAAAAACCTTTGGATGTGGCAGAGGATTCATGGTATTGCGAAATATGTGAAGAAGACAAAAAATTACCTATGATACAGTGCATACAGTGCAAAACATGGTTTCATGAAGAGTGCTGCAGTATGAATAAATGAAGGGCTCCCATGACATTCACATGCCACAGTTGTGTAAATGAATAAACCATTCAGTGCCAGTGTTTCTTATGGACGAAATGTACGCATAATTATAATATTATGAGAAAGGTGAACATTGTTTTGATAGGTTTACTGTGCTTAAGACCACAAATCTGTGTTGTAATGAAATGTGTCCTTGTGCGTGTTATTTAATGGTGCTTCAATAGTAACATACTGTTTCAATTTTTAGGGTGAAATTTTGTATTATTAAGGTAGAAATAAAATCTGTCTTGACTTAACAGCATTTTAGTTGCCACTGCCGATTAATGGTATACTTGAGTGTCGATAACCGGGCCTCAGCTTTTCTTGCGCTGCCGATCATTGGTACACAGGGTGCACCTCGTAAATTAAATTACTTTGAAATGAACGGATTGTACTTGCAAGCACTTGAATATATCCTTTCGAATACAAAGGTATTTATGTGCCATATCAACGTAAGTTGCAACCAGTATTGTAGATATTAAAGACTTGACACGTGATGATGTAACGCGGTTCGTCTTAAGGTGCCGATTAATGGTACACTTACCCTACATGTTCGAAGTCTTCGTATCAGTATTTAAATGGTAAAATGCCTTAATATCAAACATTGTAAGTAGTCGGCATTGCATTGGCATAAGGCATTTTAAACTCAATGTCACTCAGGAGCATTATCGAAACAAGCAAAATATAACTGCAACTTAATTCCGTAATGCAGTATTATTGGAACGTGGAAATAAGTCACCATCTTGTGCACAATATTTGCGTAGTCGAAATAGCCGTGGTGTTGTTGCGTATGACTGTGAATCTAGAGATCTTGGGTTCGAATCTTGGGTGGAGTAGATATTTTTGCTACCAGATTATCATTTTAAACGATATTTATCATATCAATATGACACATTTTAACAGAATCCATATGAAATTACGTGTTGGTCTGTGAATCAAGAGGACCTGTTTAAAAGGAATTCAAGGTTATGAGCGGTGTCGCGTCTATTAATCTAGTTGATCCATATCGTATTCTTTATTTAGGCTAGTGCTGGTGGAAGCTACAAATCATCTAATAAAATGAGTTCCGTATTATAAACTACAATATCTGTAAATCTTTTACAATAGATTAATATTTGTGCCAATAATACTATAAAATACCGGTGTATCAACAATATCACGTGAGATTTCTTCTATGGCAGATGTTACACATCATATGCGACTACTGTAAGGCTCGTAATTTTTATTTATTTGAGGATCCAACTAGCCTCTGGGCTGACTATCTAACAGGCAGAGAATTTCTATGCACACAAGTGCATAGGACTGATGACCAAAGTGGAAGAAACAAGTACAGTGAATCCTCTATTAAGAGACCAGTGTTGGTTCCATGGAATACTGGTCTTTAAGAGGGGTGGTCTCTTTATAGGGGTAGGCATTAAAATAATTATTAATTAAGTACAGTTGGGACACATACTTGATTACAATTCATCTGCATTGGTCCACATTTAGTACAAATTACTGTATTTACAATTAGTTATTTTCTGAGCTCTGTCATATAAAAACGTCACGAATTGATCTGTGTTTCAGATTAGCACATCTTCTTTTTTACAATTTCACTTTCTAGAATATCTCTGAGTGAGTTCGAAAGTCAATTAATTTGTTCTGGGTTCTAACAATCTTCTAGGAGAGCCATTTTCTGTATTTTTATACGTTACATAATATTTTTTCTAATGGCATTGAATGCTGATGCAGTTCTGTGCCAACATAAACATTGTTTACATCAGCACCCTCATCACCATCTCCAATGGGAAGGCAGACGAGAAGTGGTCTTTTGAAAGAGGGCAGACTGAGAAAATGCCTGGTCTTTGGTTGGTGAGAGGGGTGGACCTTAAATAGAGGTAACAAATACAAAACCTTATGAGGTTTTAAATCGGATCCAAGAAAAATCGGTCATTAAGAGGGGTGGTCTTTTAATAGGGGTGGTCTTTTAGAGAGGTTTCACTGTATCAACAGACTAAAATCAAGGGCACATGGGCGTATATAAGGAGGGTGCGAAATTTTTGTCACATATAATATTCGTTTATGAATTAAAACATTAAAAACTAATATACTTATCATGTACTATTGTTACTAAGTGACGTATGGCAACGTTGCAAAGCAAGGCAACGATAGATCGATGGTGGATGTACCATTAATCGGCACTGTCCGAGTGATCGGCACTTTTGCGATTAAATGCCTATATCAAGGCTTTAACTGAATAGGTTTGCCATCTGCTGGGATTTTCACAAACCTTAGGTACACATGATTTATTCAAACTCCACTAGAGGCGCTTGTGTCGAAGGTGTTTTGCCACGTTGCCAGTTGAAGTGAAGTCGGGTGATGTCACTGTCGTTGCCTAACGTGATTGTTAAGGAGTAGGACTTCAGTGTTCGTAACATCGGCGTGTTTTGCAATGTAAGTACCGTTGAACTTTGAATTATTATGTTGCGAAACTATGTTTTGCATCAGTCAGAACACATAGAACATGATTTTAATTATTTATAATATATTTTCGGTCAGTGCCGAATACTAGTTCAAAGGAAATCACAGCCGTACCGGTTATCGGCAGGTGTACCGATAACTAGTGCAACTGACGCTTCCAGGAAGTACACCTTTTCTTAATATATAACTCCCGCATCATAACCCTTCGTTTGAAATATCAAAAAGAAATACATTGAGAACAGTTGAACTAGTAATCGGCATATACATTCTTCACTCAGTTTCTATTTATAGCTTGATAAAAGAAATGCCGAACACTAGGACATTTGTGTGCCGATCATTCGATGTATTTAGGAAATCACGATTTCAGTGAATTTGAAGGAGTCCTAACTAACACTCCAAATGAGATTTCCCATACAAGTGAGTGTGTGAATACTTCATACTCAGGAGGGACTATTGAAGAATTATCTGGACACATATCCGATTTAGATAGGGGACTGTTTGAACAACCAGATAACATCAACAGAGATTTACCACTTCGAATGTCGAAGAAGTGCTTGCTTCCAGAGTTTAACTCTGTTAAAGGATGCATCGATCCCTCTGTAACAAATCGTGAAGAATCCAAGTGTCAAGCATCCACGTCAGAAAGTAGATTTATCCCTCTTTCTCGTATTTTTAATCATAGCAATGGGATAGTTTCAGAATCTGCAACCAATGCAACTCAAGTTTCTGGAGATACATTGAATCATAATTCTCAAGCGGACAATATGATAGACGATAGACCTATATGCTCAAATCAGGAGACAGCGTCGGATCAAACACTCGATAAGTGCAACACCAGGAATTTCAATGAGTTGGGTTCTAAACACCTGTCTACTCCACCTTCCGCGTCTCAGGTAGTTATGTCTCCTTTTAAAAGCATACTTTTCTGGCCAAGAGATCAGCCAGTTCTAAAGAAGAGAAAGGAGAAGATACCAGCAGTAGCAACATCTGTACAATGGATGAGATACTATCAAAAGAAGGAAGAGGAAAAAAATTAAAAAAATAAACTGAACTAGAGGAACGTAGGAAAAAAAGGGAGCAAGCAAAATCTAAAAAGGAAGAACAAGGAGAGGAAAAGAAAACTTTGCCTAAAACAGCCACTCGTAATAAAAAGGTTCAGGAAGCAAACGATAAGGAAGCTGTACATCAAAATACGTTCAGAAGAGAAGGAGTAGGGAAAAACCTTTGGATGATGCAGAGGATTCATGGTATTGCGAAATATGTGAAGAAGACAAAAAATTACCTATGATACAGTGCATACAGTGCAAAACATGGTTTCATGAAGAGTGCTGCAGTATGAATAAATGAAGGGCTCCCATGACATTCACATGCCACAGTTGTGTAAATGAATAAACCATTCAGTGCCAGTGTTTCTTATGGACGAAATGTACGCATAATTATAATATTATGAGAAAGGTGAACATTGTTTTGATAGGTTTACTGTGCTTAAGACCACAAATCTGTGTTGTAATGAAATGTGTCCTTGTGCGTGTTATTTAATGGTGCTTCAATAGTAACATACTGTTTCAATTTTTAGGGTGAAATTTTGTATTATTAAGGTAGAAATAAAATCTGTCTTGACTTAACAGCATTTTAGTTGCCACTGCCGATTAATGGTATACTTGAGTGTCGATAACCGGGCCTCAGCTTTTCTTGCGCTGCCGATCATTGGTACACAGGGTGCACCTCGTAAATTAAATTACTTTGAAATGAACGGATTGTACTTGCAAGCACTTGAATATATCCTTTCGAATACAAAGGTATTTATGTGCCATATCAACGTAAGTTGCAACCAGTATTGTAGATATTAAAGACTTGACACGTGATGATGTAACGCGGTTCGTCTTAAGGTGCCGATTAATGGTACACTTACCCTACATGTTCGAAGTCTTCGTATCAGTATTTAAATGGTAAAATGCCTTAATATCAAACATTGTAAGTAGTCGGCATTGCATTGGCATAAGGCATTTTAAACTCAATGTCACTCAGGAGCATTATCGAAACAAGCAAAATATAACTGCAACTTAATTCCGTAATGCAGTATTATTGGAACGTGGAAATAAGTCACCATCTTGTGCACAATATTTGCGTAGTCGAAATAGCCGTGGTGTTATTGCGTATGACTGTGAATCTAGAGATCTTGGGTTCGAATCCTGGGCGGAGTAAATATTTTTGCTACCAGATTATCATTTTAAACGATATTTATCATATCAATATGACACATTTTAACAGAATCCATATGAAATTACGTGTTGGTCTGTGAATCAAGAGGACCTGTTTAAAAGGAATTTAAGGTTATGAGCGGTGTCGCGTCTATTAATCTAGTTGATCCATATCGTATTCTTTATTTAGGCTAGTGCTGGTGGAAGCTACAAATCATCTAATAAAATGAGTTCCGTATTATAAACTACAATATCTGTAAAACACTCCCTTTTACAATAGATTAATATTTGTGCCAATAATACTATAAAATACCGGTGTATCAACAATATCACGTGAGATTTCTTCTATGGCAGATGTTACACATCATATGCGACTACTGTAAGGCTCGTAATTTTTATTTATTTGAGGATCCAACTAGCCTCTGGGCTGACTATATAACAGGCAGAGAATTTCTATGCACACAAGTGCATAGGACTGATGACCAAAGTGGAAGAAACAAGTACAGTGAATCCTCTATTAAGAGACCAGTGTTGGTTCCATGGAAAACTGGTCTTTAAGAGGGGTGGTCTCTTTATAGGGGTAGGCATTAAAATAATTATTAATTAAGTACAGTTGGGACACATACTTGATTACAATTCATCTGCATTGGTCCACATTTAGTACAAATTACTGTATTTACAATTAGTTATTTTCTGAGCTCTGTCATATAAAAACGTCACGAATTGATCTCTGTTTCAGATTAGCACATCTTCTTTTTTACAATTTCACTTTCTAGAATATCTCTGAGTGAGTTCGAAAGTCAATTAATTTGTTCTGGGTTCTAACAATCTTCTAGGAGAGCCATTTTCTGTATTTTTTATACGTTACGTAATATTTTTTCTAATGGCATTGTATGCTGATGCAGTTCTGTGCCAACATAAACATTGTTTACATCATCACCCTCATCACCATCTCCAATGGGAAGGCAGACGAGAAGTGGTCTTTTGAAAGAGGGCAGACTGAGAAAATGCCTGGTCTTTGGTTGGTGAGAGGGGTGGTCCTTAAATAGAGGTAACAAATACAAAACCTTATGAGGTTTTAAATCGGATCCAAGAAAAATCGGTCATTAAGAGGGGTGGTCTTTTAATAGGGGTGGTCTTTTAGAGAGGTTTCACTGTATCAACAGACTAAAATCAAGGGCACATGGGCGTATATAAGGAGGGTGCGAAATTTTTGTCACATATAATATTCGTTTATGAATTAAAACATTAAAAACTAATATACTTATCATGTACTATTGTTACTAAGTGACGTATGGCAACGTTGCAAAGCAAGGCAACGATAGAGTGATGTAAACAGTGTGACAATCAGTTTGCTCTGATCTTATGAGTAACAACATAACCTCTCATTACTCTCCAGTGCATTCGCTCTTATGAACGTACCAAGAGCAGCAACAAGTGCCCTTGAAGCATGTGCCAAAAAAGGTTTTTTTCCTAACTTTTATGAGGGTATAAAAGTTAGAGTCGCCTCCGTAGCGTAGCGGTCAGCATGGTTAGCTGCCGCCCCGGAGGTCCTGGGTTCGATTCCCGGCTCTGCTACGAAATTTGAAAAGTGGTATGAGGACTGGAACAGGGTCTACTCAGCCTCGGGTGGTCCAAATGAGTAGAGGGGGTTCGATTCCCACCTCAGCCATCCTCGAAGTGGTTTTCCGTGGTTTCCCACTTCGTCTTCGGTAAAATGCCGGGATAGTTCCTAAAGTAAGGCCACGGCCGCCTCCTTTCCTCTTCCTAGCCTATCCATCCCAATCTTCCCCTCCCTTCCCATCCCTCATGAGGCCCCTGTTCGCTGTGCAGGTGAGGCCGCCTGGGCGAAGTGCTGATCACACCTCCCCAGTTGTATCCATCCGACCAGATGTTCCAAGCTCCAGGACACTGCCCATAGAGGCGGTAGTGTTGAGTTCCCTCGCTGAGTCCGGGGGCAACCACCAATCTAGAGGGTAAATTGACTAAATAAATAAGAATAAAAAAATCAAATTTTTGGCAAATTTGCCTCTCTCTGTAGCTACCAGTACAGCCGAAAGGAGTTTGAGTTGGTTGAAAACATACTTTAAGAAGTTCTACTCCTGAAAACAGACTCAACGGTCTAGCATTGTTACAGAGACATACAAATCACTGACGATGAAACCGATAAACCGATTTGGTAATGCTTCAAGAAACTTTGACTTTATATTATAGTGTGTTGTAAATCAAAACAGTACTGTTAATGCTTTCCATGTAAACACTATCAAGTAAACAAGATTATTGTATTATAAAGAGTAACATAAAAATTGTCTTAGTTGTGTTTGACATTAACCAAACATAAAACATCACAACAAATTGTTTGAAAAAGTGATGCCAGAGAGCCTTAAAATTCATCATTTTGCACCAAATTATACAAAAGTTTCCCGGGGAGAACTCCGGACACCCTGTTTTCTGGGGCCTATACCATGCCTATATCATGCCCCCCCCCAAAAAAAAAGTAAAACTCTATACAGAGTGTAACAAAAATGTAGGGCACAAAATGTAGGACACATTCCTCACACGTAGACGAAGAAATTATGTTAGATGGACGTGGGTCCGGAAACGATGTGTTTCCATGTTATACCTCATTGTCTCCAACTCATTAATCATGGGAAACACACAAGAACGGAACGTACCAGCATATCACATGCATTGATACATGCATCAAACCGCTGTCGTAGTGAACCTCGGATGTATCTCTGGAGTAATGCGTATGGTCTCGCAGCCTTCCATAATCAATACGGGCATGGAGACTCTAAACATCTTGTACTGGGGTTTGATACACAATATATTTCAAATGCCCTCACAAATAAAAGTCCAGTGGGTTTAGAACCGGAGAGAGTGGAGGCCAGGCAATTGGTCCATCTCTACCTATCCACCTGTCACCGATTCTCTTATTTAGAAGCCGACGGACATTAACACTAAAATGAGGAGGTGCTCCATCGTGCATGAAGTACATGTGTTGTCGCACAGCTAAAGGCACATCTGCTAAGTCGCATGGCAACAGGGACATGTAAAACAAAACACTGGCGGTGCACCTACGATAATGACCACGTAACCAGACGTAACCAAGAGTGCATGTTCCCCATGATTCTAACGTTCTGTTCTTGTGTGTTTCCCATGCTTAATGAGTTGGAGAAAATGAGTTGTAACATGGAAACAATGCGTGTCCAGACCCATGTTCATGTAACACAACGTCTTCATCTACTTGTGAGTAATGTGTCCTGCATTTTGTGCAGTGCATTTTTGTTACACCCCTGCGAAGAACAAGATAATCTACAATTTACTGGATGATTTAGCACGCACGGAACAAGGAAAAGGTAGTGTAGTGAATAGTTTCCTGCTAGTCACTTGTTTATTGCACACCTGTGGAGCCCGCGGGCTTGGAGCCAAGCAGGTATCCTTGATCTTGAGGTTCTTCCCCAGTCCTACCTTCATTTTGCGTATCCATTCAGAGCAGGCATACGTAGAAAACAACATGACGCAATGTGTGCTCTGACCTTGTTCAGATGAGACGGTCAAGGTGGGATTGCCCGAGGCTGCCATAATACTCCAAGCCTGGGGCGTATATACAATTTCTTTCCGGGGGCGGGGGTTACCTATCCTGGAAAATTGTGATTATTCTCAGGGTATTGTCACCGCAAAATACCCAGAAATATCAACCAATATCTTAGAGCATATAACTTTGTTTAATTATTTTAGATAAGAGTTAATTGTAAAATTCCTTGTTTATTTAGCCTACAATTAGTGGCAATACAAAAAAAGTTGTAAAATACAACACAACGCGCAAATATTTTTTTTACTTAATGAATTTTTTATTATGGCCTGTGGAGTATGAATGGCAAATATCTAAATATTTGTTAAGTTAATTTACCAAGCAGAAAGGTCAACATTTTTTTTTTTTTTTTTGTTTTTTTTTACAAATTGATAACGTATTTCTCAAAAGTACCGTACCATAATGTGTAATTCTCAGTTTTGCCTCACACGGCTGAGTGTACCCCGTTTGAGCCCCCAGACCAATGAACATTTCTTGGCAGAGCCGGGAATTGAATTCAGGCCTCTGGGGCGGCAGCCAAGAATGCTAGCAACTAAACCACGAGGTAGTCCTAATTTCAATCCTAATATTGTTTATAACTTAGCCAATTAGGGTACAACCAAATTTACAATTATTTTATGCATTTAGCCTACCAAAGCAACATTTTCTTAATTTTTATTGGCTTCTTTTCGGGGGTGGTGGGGGTGAGGGGGTGGGGGCTGGAGCCCCCACAGCTGCCCCTTATATACGCCCCTGCTCCGAGTGGATATGTGAAAACAAATCTCAACAACGTTGTCCCATTAAAAAAAATCCCATTTATAATCAGTAAGGCCCGGGTAATTATATGCTTAACTTTTCAGAAATATGTATTTATATATGTGCTTAAAAGTGGAAAATATGTGATTAAGGTTCCAAAATATATTCTTAAATTTGTATCATATTAATGATTTTTATAATGTGTAGGACGTCAAAGCCTCCGTGGCTTAGGCGGCAGCACGCCGGCCTCTCACCGCTGGATCCGTGGTTCAAACCCCGGTCACTCCATGTGAGATCTGTGCTGGACAAAACGGAGGCAGATAGGTTTTTCTCCGGGTACTCCGGTTTTCCCTGCCAAAAATTTCATTCCAGCAACAGTCTCCACTATCATTTCATTTCCTCTGTCATTCATTTAATCATTGCCCCAGAGGAGTGCGTCAGGCCTTGGCAGCCGGCACAGTCCATATCCTCGCCGCTAGATGGGGGCTTCATTCATTCCATTCCTGCCCGGTCGGAGACTGGGAGCAGGCTGTGGATTTTCATTATGATGTGTGGGACGTAATAGGATAGGCTATTAAAAAAAATCGTGTTTACCCTCCAGGTTGGTGGAATCCACGGACTCAGCGAGGGAACTCATCACTACCGCCGCTACGGGCAGTGTCCTGGAGCTTGGAACATCTGGTCAGGGTGGATACAATTGAGGAGGTGTGATCAGCACCTCGCCCAGACAGCCTCACCTGCAAAGCGAACAGGGGCCTTATGAGGGATGGGAAGGGAGGGGAAGATTGGAAGGAATAGGCAGGGGGAAGGAGGCGGCCATAACCTTACGTTAGGTGTCATCCTGGCATTTGCCTGGAGACGAAGTGGGAAACCACGGAAAACCACTTCGAGGATGGCTGAGGTGGGAATCGAACCCCCTCCACTCATTTGGGCCATCCGAGGCTGAGTAGACCCCGTTCCAGTCCTCATACCACTTTTCAAATTTCGTGGCAGAGCCGGGAATCGAACCCAGGACCTCCGGGGCGGCAGCTAACCATGCTGACCACTACGCTACGGAGGCAACAGGCTACTTATGATAATTACTATAGCTGGGCTAAATTGAGATATTAGACTCAGTCTAATATTAATTATTCAGTCGCACAGCACTATTACGAACACATTACACAGTACAATACAATCGAATACCACTCCAAAGATGTGCACACGATTAAAACAGACTATCTATTTTGACCGCGCAAAATCGTAACCAATAAGCCCGTAGTGTTGGTTTAAATTCAACCAATGGAAGTCCTAAGAACACCATTAAACAGACCAACTCTGCCCTTCCCCCTCAAGAGCAACCCATACATTTCTAAAGCTATAAACACGTGCTTGAAGATGCAAGGCTTCCTTCCTCAGCTTTCTAGTCCGGGTGGTGAAGGTCACACTTCACCCATCTAGGGGTGAAATGAAGAACTAGTTACAAGTACTGACAGTGACAGAGCTTATCGAGAGGGCGCGCAAGATGTCCCAAATACGATTAAAAAAACAATTTAATTTATTTAAACATTTACAACTGAGAGTTGACTGTAGGATGTTCCTCACGTCCTACATGGAGGAATCGCCACTACCCCAGTTACTCGAAATATAGTTGAAATGAAACGTCTAGCTGCTTGAATAAACCATAAACCTGTCTACCGTACAAACGTTGCCTCTGTTTCCGAATCCTAATATATCCTATTTACTGCAGATGCGCGATACGAAAGAATGTATGTGCTGTTTTCGAATTTCATTCTAAAGAGCAGAGAAAAATGTCTCTTCAAAAACTTTTATAGCACTCTGTCAATACTCACAAGTTTCGCAGACCACTGTAATTTCAAGTAAAATTTCCTGTCAATGTAAGGATTATTGGAGGCTTTAATGAGACTGTTAACTCCAGCCACCCTGCTATACATAATGACCGGGGAATTCCTGTCTTGAAATACTACTACATTACAGAGACAAGGGTGCATTAACGAAATACTGGAATTGGAGTCCCGGTCACTCCATGTGAGATTTGTGCTGGATACTCCGGTTTTCCCTGTCACAATTTCATTACAGCAACACTCTCTACTATCATTTCATTTCATTTGTCATTCATTTAATCATTGCCCCAGGGGAGTGCGGCAGGCTTCGACAGCCGTCACAGTTCACATCCTCGCCGCTAGATGGGGGGCTTCATTCATTCCATTCCCTGACCCAGTCGGTCGACTGGAAGCAGGCTGTGGATTTTTTTTTTTCAGTTTCATTACTGGAATTGCCAAGGGGAAAAAATGTGGGCAGCAGTCATCTAAGGAGTACAACACACCACCAAATATAGGAATATGTTATTATGAATAAATACGCCAGAATATGTATTTATTTATAAAAATGGCAAACATTTGTAAATAAATAAAAAATAATAATTAAATAAAAACTATTTTATTACAGTGGTCTGCAAAACTTGTGAGTATTCCTTAAGTCAGAAAACTGTACTATAATGAGGCTCATTATAACACTATTTTTCATTGTGAAACAGTTTCTCCCACCAATCAGAGCTCAAGAAACAGTTGTTTGACCAATTAGATAATTAGATGCGCTGAGTCCCACGGCCTTCTAATTTAAATTTCACTGCCTGGGCTAGTGTCATAATAGGGTAATCGAGGAGGCCATGGTCAAATACAAGACATTTTCTGCGTCTCATGCGCTCTGTTTAGTACATAAATCTGGCGAAATCTCGACAGATATTTATGAATATTTATGTTCGAACATAAAGTAGTTATAATAATTATCGTCGAACATAAACAGTCGTATGCAACTCGCCTATAATGGTAATTAAGACACTCGAATGTAAATTATAAAACTCGCATAGGCCTATGCTCATTTTATAAACATACTCGTGTCTTAAGTATTGCCATTATAGGCTCGTTGCATAATCATACTAATATATAAAAATGAGATGGTGTGTGTGTGTCTGTCTGTGTGTCTGTGCGCTACTCAATAACGCAAGAACCACCGGTCCGATTTGAATGAAATTTTGCATGGATGTAGCTGATTTACCATGTTTACATATAGGATATTTTTAATTTCCATATTTTTCACTATTAAAAAATGGTGATCATTTTAGTGACGTCACTACACCCTTTGGTTTCAAAATTTCATATTTCCATATCAAATAAAAAGAGAACGCTAAGAAATAGCAAACTTTTGATGGGACATTCGAGCTTCAAAATTTAATTTTCTATCCGAAAGGTCCTTATCACTTTTCGTGTATCTCCAACGGTTAGCGAGTAAAACCCACATATGTGACGTCACTACACCCTTTGGTTTCAAAATTTCACATTTCCATTTCAAATAAAAACAGAACGCAAAGAAATAGCAAACTTTTGATGCATACACGAGATTTATCATTTAATTTTCTATCCAAAAGGTCCTTATCACTTTTCGTGTATCTCCAACGGTTAGCGAGTAAAACCTAAATTTGTGCAATAAAACACGGTCAACACCGAGCGGTGCAGTATATCTCTACATACATAATAAAAATTAAAGTTTGTATGTTTTTTTGCAATTTCTACGGAAATTTGAGTTATTTACGCGTTTCAGACTGTTTTATTATGGATGCGCGCGAATATAATTTTTAGTCTGTCTGTCTGTTTGTTTGTTTGTTTGTTTGTCTGTGGACACCTTTGTTCCCTTATAACTCGAGAACGACTGGGTGTATCAACGTAAAATTTGGTACAGATATCCATCAGAGGCACGACACTAATCATTGATGTAACCCTTCTCCGTACGTCTCATAAAAGTGGGCCTACCCCCTTAAATTACATGCTGAAATAGGAGTACAAGGACGAGACAAAGATCATTTTCAGCCCCTCAATGTGAGAGACAAAACTCGGGGGCCCCAAAGGGTCCCCGAAATCCACATTTTGAGGCCCTAAAACCAACCGTTTTTGAGATATTCCCAGAAAACTAATTTCATTTAATAAACTAATGAACGAATACAGGCCGGTAACCGTGGCAACAGATTCTCAGAGGTCCATCTATTGCTGTAAGACGCAATGCAATTCCATTAATTACATTGGTGTGAAAGTTTGCAAACGGCTAGAAGGTTGCCACGGAACCAAATTAAGCTGTAAAATTCATCAATACGAATAATGCGCTTAAAGGGGTCAAGGAGTACACTAGAATTTTTTCACGTGATTTACACCTGCGGGTGTGGTACGGCAGGTATATTATATTCCTATCCGTATATTATATTATTATTATTAGTATTATATTATGGCGTACAACGAGGAGACAAAGCCCCTCGGTACAGAAACAAAACTTGGGGGCCTCGAAAACTACATTATAAGGCTCTACAACCAACAGTATCTGAAATATTCCCAGAAAACTAATTTAATTTAATTTAACAAACTAATGAAGGAATGGAAATCGGTATCCATGACAATATTATCTCAAGGGGTGGCATCCAACTTTTCCATCTATTTCTGTAAGAAGCAATGTCACTCCATTTATACCTTGCCACGGTGGGTGAGTGGATAGCGTGACGGTCTACCAACCCCAAGATTGCAGGTTCACTCCTGGCCGTGGTAAGTGATTTTTGAAAGGCGGCAAAAATACGATTCGCATGTCATACGATGATGGCATGTCAAAGAACCCATTTGAATTCAGTAGGCCGTGTTCATAATGGCAAAATTAATCTCAGGAGTTTCCGCCAACACAAAGTTCCTCTTTTCTCTACTAGAAAGCGCTATAGTGTTCAAGGAGCTTAGATATCTACCCTCCTTGACTTTCAACGAAATTTCGACATGCAAGCTACGCTATGGGTGTCAAATTACGAAGCTTGCACCCGGCACCCAAGGCCATACGATATTATTATTAGGCTACTCCATTTATTACATTTCTGTGAAAGTATGCAAATGGCTATAAGGTTATCACGGAACCAACGTAGACTGTATAATTCGTCAATGCAATTAAGGGGGTCAAGGGGTAACCTAGAATTTTTTCATGCAATTTCACGTGCGACATATAGTACAGAAAGTCTATTATATCTCCAAACAACAACATTATTTTCAAAAATTCCTGAATTGAATCAGCATTTTTTGCGGCTTTTAGGAATATGGGCCATTTGAGGCTAAAGAACCTGGATTTTCATGCACCACAAGCCTTTATAATTTATGAAAGAGGTCTTCCTGTGTATGGGGACCTAACACAACGTAGAGGGTCATTTTTATGTGAGGTGTATTGCGTTCCGTCTACAAGGCTTTCAAATCTATTTCACGTCAGGAAGTACACGTTAGGTGAATTTAGTTTGAGAGCACATTTTAACTTATCTTTTTTTTTTTTTTTTGTCGACATACGGCTTCATCGTAAGGATGATTTTGTTTGATACTGTATGGTAGATATACCCATATTTGGATATCTGGGTGATATGTTGTAGACAATAGAATTGTCTGTCTGTCTTTCTGTGTATCTTTAAGTACGCCTATAAATGTGTTCGGATGCTTGGTGCATCGTAAAATTAGGTATGGTAAACATGAGTCAATACACCAATCATTTATAAAACTCCTCACCGTACTTTTCGTACAGTAGAAGGGTGGATATAGGGAAAAACTTCTCAAAATACATGCTAAAATAGGCGAAATATACAAATTATCCTAGAAGGACGATCAAAGCATATGTTGCGCTTCTCATTGTGAGACACAAAATTCGCGAGTCTATAAGGGGTCTCCAAAAACCACCTTTTAAGGCCCTTAAATTAACAGTGTGTGTGATATTCCCAGAAAATTAACTTCGTTCTGATAAACTTATGAAGGAATGACAAGCCGCTAACCATTGCAACAGTAGCTCAATTGATAATGTCTGGTGTTAATATATAACACCGTTCGAAGAACGGGTACTTCTGCTAGTGTTATATGAATACATAACTCTCCGGGCCTTAAGATCAGTAAGGTTTGGATGGTTAACCCTTTTACTGCCAGGCGACCAATATATCGTCCAAGGAAGCTTGTATTAAAAGTTTCACGGGCCAAGATCGGCCCCGTTATTATTATGTCCAACCACGCTGTAGCCAAGACAACGTGGGAATTATTCTTTCTCTGAACATATCGATGGGTAGGACTATATATATTTTTTAAACTCGTGTGACGTGGGTTGGCGACCACGGGGTCCCAGCTGAATCCGGCATTCCTTACATTTACTTGTGCTGAGCTCTACCATCTTTCCTGGCGACCTATATAGGTCAACTCTTGTTCTCCTCCAACCTCGACGGTATTAGGGTATCCAAGGTCTAGGGAGTCTTTTCCTTTCCCGCCTTAATTGGCCCTTGTCTCATCTTTCCTGATTCTCTCATTCTTCGAGGGGTCAGACCTCTCCCTTTTCTATTCATGGTATCTCCTGCCTTCTTCTTAACGTCCTCAAGAAGGCAGTGTGTGTGTAGCTCCACCACTTATGGCATACTCTGGATAGTGGTACCTTCAATAGCGCATCAATGTTCTCAGACAGGAAGTATTGGTCACCAATCCCGCACCGCACCAAATCCCTCTTCTATCACTGAGCTCTGAAGGTCAAGTGCAGAGCTAGCTGCCGGTTGCTATACTTACAAAGATGAATACATACAGCAGCACACATTGACGTTGACAGTGGCAACCCTCACTTGCTGGCTTTGACAACTGTCAGGGTCACTGCCACCTTCTTTCAAGAGGGTGAACATTTTTCTGTCCGGTGAGTGCATTTACCTTGAGGGGAGCACAACTCGTTTGAAACAAGAAGTTCCGTGACTAACTAAAGAGCCTACTTTTCTTAAAATTTAAGATTCATGCCAATGAATAATCTGTATGGATATATCTAGAATAATGACGAAATTAAGTTGGCAATATAGAAATATCTAATTAGTTCGAAATACTGTATACCTGGCATAATGTAGCCAAATAGAGCACTACAGTTTGCAGCCCTGGTGATTGAATATATTCTTAGTTCCATCTCTTAACGGAAAGAATACAAAATTTGGTTGAAGTCCAATGGATAGCATGGACGTTACATGCAGTTAAACATTGGATCGAACAGCGCGCGTAAAATGACGTTGGCAACAATGTCATGCATACAGTATATTGGTCAGAAATAATCCCAAATAATATGATCTATTGTTGTGCCAATTTTGAATGAAATCCATTAGTTAGTATAGAAGTTACATGCATTTTAAAATTGGACATATCAGCAGGCTTAGAATCATGTTGGCAGCATTGACGTATATTAGATACTCCAAATTAATCTAGAATGCCAGGTACTATACTTGTGCAAAGTTTAGAGCTATTGGCTTGCATACTTTCTGATATATTGATATTAGGGTAACAAAAATAGAGACAGTATTTATTAACAGTTGGCAGCCCTGGTTGCAATTAAGTACAGTATACGCATAGTTATATCTGTTATGGTACACTTAGCACATACGGAATTTGATTGAAATCCAAATGATAGTATAGAAGTTACATGTATTTAAAGTTGGACCTCTTAGCAGGCTTAGAATCATGTTGGTAGCACTGACGTATATACGTTACTCCAAATTAATATAGAATGTCAGGTACTATACGTGTGCATAGTTTAAATCTGTCGGCTTGCATACTTTCTGATATATTGGTATTTGGATAAAAGAAATTAAGAGCATTTATTAACAGTTGGCAGCCCTGGTGGCTCTTACGAATACTCTCACTCATATCTGTTTATGTACACATAGCACATACGAAATTTGGTTGAATTCCAATTGATAGTGTAAAAGTTATATGCATTTAAAAAGTGGACCTATCAGCAGGCTTATAATCATTTTGGCAACACTGCCATGTATGACCTTCTGGAAATTAAACTGAAATATTATTATCTATACGTGTGCCAATTTAGAAATAGCTCCCATTCATACATTCCAAGATATCCAACATGGAGCTCAAATTTCAATTGCGATTATTCAGCAGTTGGTAGCACTGACATCATTTTCAAATACGGCATTGATATATTTTGTTTCGATTGCTGCAGCCGTTTAGGAGTTGATAGAAAGGGGACACACACAGCCAGCCAGCCAGCCAGACAGACAGACAGACCGACAGACAGACACACATTTGCCCGGATCGATCTCATAAGTCTACTTTTCCTCATTTTTTCAAAATGTGAAAAGTTGGCTAAAAAGCATAGGAGGGATTATTTATGTTACATAAGCACCATATGCAATCTACTGCACGCTATAATCTCTCCGCTGCGCTGATTGCCGAGCAAGATAGTCGTGGCAACGCGTAAAGAACAGAGGTAAGTTCGAGGACGATCCGAGTGCCTTGAACCACCACCAACTAAAGTACAGGCCTGTAATTAAGATTATAAAGATTATGTTAATAAACTTTAATAAGAGGGACTTCAATATTTTCTCAGGGTTACCACAACAAACAATGTATCATTACATGCTGTGTAAATAGAGAAATCTTTCTTATTTTAATATTTCTCTAGTTCACACGCATATAAAATCTGTTTTGTGTGTTTTTATCTGCTTTCTCACTTAAGGACACCGGGAAGCATTTAAATTCCATTAAGTCCTTCCCATTACAATATATCTCAATGACATTTTGTAATCAGAACAGAGAAAGCATAATCTCGATTATCCGGACTAATGACCGGGGTGAATGGCATGGATAACCGGAAAATATGGATAATCCAAAAGCATGTGTTTATTGTAAAAATAATGCCTTCTATTATTTTTAACAAGTAGTTCCGTGAAGAACTAAACAACCCATTTTCATATATTCTACTTATGTTAATTGCCTCTATCAACATACTAAATTTCAGTTTGAATGCCGTAACTGATTCTTAGATATTGAGAACCGTCTAAATATTGCGGATGGTCGCCATGTTGGAATATTATGTACGTAGGCCATATAGTTATGTACTATTACATGAAGATTATTGCGTAGGTGTGTTATTCAAACCTCAATAGTACGGTTAGGACAGAAGTCATAGAAACGAGATTTTAAAATTTCTCACAATCGCCATCTTGAACTAAATTAGATGTCAGTGCATTTCAACGTGTATAAACATTTGCTGTACCATGTTTCACTGTGCTCGGAAGGTTAAATCGCGAAAAAAGTCTATTTAAATGTTTCAACTTCGCTTGGCCATCATGTTCGTTTTGAACATGCCAGGTTTTTGAAAGTTACATAAGTAACCTTCTAGTAGGTCCCTCGATCACTGTACAAACTTTCAGGGTGATATCAGTAGTAGTTTCGGAGATATAGAATGCCGGTGAAATATTTCGCACATCTGCCATGTTGGATTTTAGAGACGTAATCAAAACTAGTACTATGACCTTTTTACACATTTAAGATTTGGTTGCCGCTGAGCATGGCTGCGCCAGCATTTGCTGATTATTGTAGTTGGAGCCCCGCGAGGTGAAGTGGAGGACACAGTGATAACAGAGTGCAGTCTGCACATAAGTCAAGCAGCATTGCGCACGCTACCTGTCATATTAGAAGCGCAGATAAGCGTCACAGGAGATCATGTCACCACGGACAGTTCAACGATGACTGAAGCTACTGGAGCTGAGTCATATCCTACTCGCGCAACTGTACCTGTCACGAAGCAGAGTGACGTGTGACACAAGTAAATAGAGAATAGTTCCCATCTCGACCACCGGCAATCAAATCGTGAAAGGGTAAATACCGAGTTTCATTGAAATCGCTCCAGCCGTTTAGGTTTTATTAGGGGGACACACACATACGCACATACACATACATACACACACACGGACAAAATGTGATCTCATTAGCCTATTTTTTCATAAAAGAAAAACCATATTAATTAGGCTATAATACATTTACAGAGATAACTCACCTATATTACTGTGCGTCTGGCTGCGTGGCTCAGGGGTAACGTTCTCGCTTACTGAGCCAAAGGTTGCAGGTTCGAAACCTGGCGCAGTCAGCTGGCATTTGAGGGTGTGCAAATGCGAGGGAGCCATGTCAGTACATTTACTGGCACGTTAAAGATCCCCTTCGGGGCAAAATTCCGGCACCCCGGCGTCTCTAAAAGCCAGTGTAGTTAAAAGGGACGTAAAACCAATAACATTATTATTATTATTATATTACTGT
Organism: Meconema thalassinum; assembly: GCA_946902985.2. Lineage (NCBI taxonomy): Eukaryota > Metazoa > Arthropoda > Insecta > Orthoptera > Tettigoniidae > Meconema > Meconema thalassinum. The sequence continues at coordinate 185,750,044 of OX336395.1, forward strand.
GCTCTGAAGAAGCCTAGTTAGTTAGTCAGTTAGTTAGTTAGTTATCGCTGATTTAAGGGGCGGAACAGCGAGATCATCTTCCCAACTGAAGAAGTCTGCAATGGTTCTCTGCTTTTGGTTGTTCATCTGCTTCCTCACCTCGAGACGTAATCATTATCTAATTTGCATGCAGCGACTCCATTACTATCTAATTACTGAATGATATTTAATTTTTGTTCGATTGCTAGCACTACTCATTTACGTTTTTCACCAGACATTGTTCACCGTATCTTACAGTATGACAACAACTGTTGACAATTTAAGCGGATCCCTCAATGGAATGCAGACAGCAACCTTGAAATAAGCCTACCCCCACCTCTTACAGAACTTGAAATGAAATGAAAATCCACAGCCTGCTTCCAGTCTCCGACCGGGTCAGGAATGGAATGAATGAAGCCCCCATCTAGCGGTGAGGATATAAACTGTGCCGGCTGCCGAAGCCTGTCGCACGCCTGTCAATGATTAAATGAATGACAGATGAAATGAAATGATAGTGAAGAGTGTTGCTGGAATGAAATTTTGACAGGGAAAACAGGAGTACCCGGAGAAAAACCTGTCTGCCTCCGTTTTGTCCAGCACAGATCTCAAACGGAGTGCCCGGGATTTGAACCATGGACCCAGCGGTGAGAGGCCGGCGTGCTGTCGCCTAAGCCACGGAGGCTCTTACACTTCACTTTTACAAAACAAGACTGGACAAAGCAAGAAGTCGTCGACCTGTCACAAAGTACGGTGGCTTACAAGGGGAAGATACGATTCGAACCATCTTTAGTACACGTGTGGGGCATGACCAGGCTTTTATCAGGTGCAAGTAGTAAGGTGCGCTTCTTAGCCGTGCGCTTTTGCAGTGTGTTGGATTATTCACGACACCTACATTTGTACGAATTGCCAATGTTTTGTTTTCTTTCTAAGGGACGTCTCCCAAGTGAAGCAATGCGATGTTGTTCGGACATGGAGGGGTACAGGGATACAGGAGCTGTCCACGACATGCCTCGAAGGCGAGATTATATCGGTCACATTAAACCTCGAGTTCCCTTGCTTCAGATGCAATGCACTACAACCGTTGCAGCACAGTCTACGTTCCATTTGTATGAATTTTAGGGGCAGATAACCTTACTGTTCCACCCCTTAAAACAGCAACAACCAACTTGACTTCAACTTCGCTGAAGACTCATCTGATAACAATTTAATAGGATGTCTCACGCATCAGCAATCAATGAGGAAAACAGTGATTACCACAGTTCACGGAACTTGACATCAATCAGGAGGAATTTCATTTCGTAACAACTGGAACATGGGAGTCCCCTTCACCTTGATTCACTGTTGTGTATGTGTGCGTGTTCAATATGTGACCACCCAGGGGTCAACAAACTCGCCCACCTGAACTAACACAAGGCGCAAATTAGTGATAATTAAGTACCTTAGAAAGCGTGTCCAAACTTTATCGACATGCTTACTTCATGTATCCGCTGTTATGCAAATGTGTCAGCAAGCAGTGTAGTGGGCTCTCGAGTGTTTTATAAGTGACGACACGAGAGCTATGCTGTGTTACAAAACCGCATGTAATTACTAGGGGTCGGATTTTTAGGTAAATAAATATTCTTTTATGTAAATACATATTTTAAGCATTTTTTTCTATAAATACATAAATTCCTGCTATTCACTTATTAGTACATAAAAAGAAATAATATTTACATTAAAAAAATCAGTATGCTAAATCTTCCAGTTTCTTGCATTTTTGTTCTGTGTTACTTCAACGGGGAAGAACCTGTGATCTATCTAATCTTCGTGCAGAGCGTATGTCAGCTTGCAACTGTGTTGTTCTTAACTTGTCACCCCGTGCCACTCACTGTGGAAACCGGGGATTTCCTTGTCCATAGCCATATTGCACCACGTGCTAGACCTTCCCCCCCCCTCCCCCATCTAGCTGGAACTAGTGTCACTCACATTCAGTTCCATTCTGGCACTGTGAAGTGTAAGGCAGTTCTACGATTCCTAAAATAGAAACAACTACAAGTTATCGTCTGTTGCAGAATTTGCAGATAATTTTACTTCTCATGGGGGCGTTCTGTTGAGCCAAGCATGTGGGAAAGCAATCACGGCTGAACAGCGATCTCAAGTTACACAACACTACGAGGGCATGAAATATATTGCCGCAGTTTCGCGCCTTCAGAATAAGTGTTTCGCGATAATCGTCGGTCATTTGTGATGGACGACCTGAAGATGTATCTCGTTGTGTATTGTAATGCTTCAGCGGTCAGTGAGACATAGCATAAATTACAATTGGTGAGTACTGCATATTGTTTATATTCGCATAAATAAAGTAAATTATAATTAAATATTTTTACTTTTTTGTCACATATTTCAGGTATTTTCATTAAATAAAAAATAAATATTTTCCCGATTTTTAGCACCTAAAAATCCGAGCCCTAGTAATTACAGTGAGGGACCTCCCTATAAAGTATTTTTAAACATTTAGATATGGGGGCTGTTTTTTTTTTCAAGTTGCGTGTATAAAAATAACAGATTGACATAGCAAACTGATTTTACTACTAAATGTTTTTTGTTTTTGTTTTTGTTTAGCGGCTTCGGTGACGTAGTTGGTAGCATGCTGAGTTTCTATGCCCAAGATCGTGGGTTCAAACCCGCCCGAAGTAGTCGGATTTTTAAGAGCATTAAAATCCCTCAGTATGCCTTCCTTCGGAGAGGAAGTAAAGCCGGCGGGTCCATGTCATAGATTTATGGCATGATAAAGAACCTTCCACTAATTATACTTGCGTGAAGCTTAATTATAGGGTAGATATGACTAACGCTCTTAGGATCCAACGTTCGTCGCCAGGAGCCGACTACGGTGGCATCTAGTAGTCAAGTTCAGAATTAGTTGTCGTTGACGGTGGCGTTTGGTAGCAAAAGTAGGAGCTACTTGAAAATTAAATGTCTGCAGTCCTTACTTTTTAATCGTATGGCCTCGGATGCCAGGTGCTGGCTTATTTATGTGACGCCCAAAGGGCAGCTTGCATGTCGAATTTTGTTGTTCTTTGGAGCGCTATGAAATTCAAGGAGGTTAGATATCTAAGCTCCTTGACACTATAGCGCTTTCTAGATTTAAGGCATCTTAAAGAACCTTCCACTAATTACACTTGTGTGAAGCTAAATTATATATATGTTAAACATTCGACAAACGATCTTAGGTTCAGACGTTCGTCACCAGGAGCGACTGCGGTGGCATCTGGTAATCAAGTTCTGAACTAGTAGTCGTTGACGGTGGCGTTTGCCGGCAATAGTAGGAACTACTTGAAACAAATTCAATGTCTGCAGTCCTCACTTGAATTGACAACAGATAACACACACCAAAACAGTCATCACAATTAACAGCGGTTATCAGACAGATTCTACACACACCCAAAGTACACGGGGCTACTTGACCGCGTTGTCGCAGCCCCTAAACTTAGGAACCAACCAACCAACTATTAAATGTTTGCTTGGTTTATTCTTATGCATGAACATAATCGCCAAAACGATTGAAACATTTTTCGTATCATTACACCAGCTTTCCAATGACCTCGGCAATTTTTTTTTGCCGCCACTCAGGTGTGTACGTCTGGAGAGCCTTCTGAAGTGTCTTTCCTTTTCAGCAAGGCGTTGCCACTCAACCATATCCTCAATTCTTGAAAAAAGTGAAAATCATTCAGTGCTGGTTTGGAATAAACGGCAGATGGTCCAAAACTTCACACTTGAATTCTTTGAAAAAGTCCATCGTAACGTTGGCATAGTGCGGTCGTGAATGATTTTCACGGACTCAGCGAGGGATCCCACCTTTACCGCCTGTACGGCCGTGTCCTGGAGCTTGGCATCGGGTCGTAGGATACAACTGGGGAGGTGGGATCAGCGCCTCGCCCAGGCGGCCTCAACTGCAAAGTGAACAGGGGGCCCCATGAGGGATGGGACGGGATGGGAAGAATGGGAGGGATAGACAAGGAAGGGGGATGGAGGCGGCCGTGGCCTGATCGTAGGTACCATCTCGGCATTTGCCTCAAGACGAAGTGGGAAGCCCTGTCAGAAGGTACGGTGTTGAAAATGGGAAACCATTGAAAGCTATTTCAAGGATGGCCAACGGTGGGGCTCAAACCCACGCGTCTACCGAGCCAGCAGAGAGCTTGACCCCACGACTTAACGCTGCGCTTTAGCGAGCGTAGCTACCACTGTCGGTTATTATGATATTAGAACACGGTAATCAAAAGAAATCTGTTGACATCGAATATAGATTTAAGCATTAGGAAGTCATTTTTGAAAGCCTTCGTCAAGGGCGTGGCGCTCTATGGAAGTGAAACTTGGACTGTTGGAGCAGCAGAAAAGAGAAGAATTCAAGCTTTTGAAATGTGGTGTTACAGGAGAATGATGAAGTTCAGATGGGTAGATAGGGTTACAAATGAAGAGGTATTAAGACGAGTGGGAGAGTAGAGATGTTTCTGGCGACTGCTAATGAAGAGAAGAGATAGGTAGGTAGGACAGATGCTAAGGCACCCAGGAGTAGCAAGCTTAGTTATAGAAGGAAGGGTTGAGGACAAGAACCGTAGGCGTAGACAAAGGTTAGAATTTGTTTAACAGATTGCCTCAGATGTAGGATGTGGTAGCTATGTAGAGATGAAACGATTAGCTCAAGACAGGGAGGCAAGGAGTGCTGCATCAAACCAGTCAAAAGACAGAAGGCTCAAACAACAATCAAACTCGAGGCACAATACGCCTCTGAAACACTGATCATTGGGGGAATGATCACTAATTAAAGATATACAGAAACAAGAAAGAACAAGAAGTTCCGTGACGAACTAAAGAGCCTACTTTTCTTAAAATTTAAGAGTCATGCCAATGATTAATCTATATGGATCTATCTCGAATAATTACGAAATTAAGTTGGTAATATCGAAATTTCTAATTAGTTCGAAATACTGTATACCTGGCATAATGTAGCAGCCCTGGTGACTGAATATATTCTTGGTTCCATCTCTTAAGGTGCAGAATACAAAATTTGGTTGAAGTCCAATGTATAGCATGGACGTTACATGCAGTTAAACATTGGATCTAACAGCGCGCGTAAAATCATGTTGGCAACAATGGCATACATGTATTGGTCGGAAATAATCTGAAATAATATGCTCTATTATTGTGTCAATTTTGAATGAAATCTATTAGTTAGTATAGAAGTTACATGCATTTTATAATTGGACCTATCAGCAGGCTTAGAATCATGTTGGCAGCACTGGCGTAGGCCTATATTAGTTACTCCAAATTAATCTAGAATGCCAGGTACTATACGTGTGCAAAGTTTAGAGCTATTGGCTGGCGTACTTTCTGATATATTGATATTAGGGTAACAAAAATAGAGACAGTATTTATTAACAGTTGTCAGCTCTGGTTACTCTTAACAATCGGCTTAGTCATATCTGTTATGGTACACATAACACACACGAAATTTGGTTGAAATCCAAATGATAGTATAGAAGTTACATGCATTTAAATTTGGACCTCTCAGCAGGCTTAGAATCATGTTGGTAGCACTGACGTTTATAAGTTACTCCAAATTAATATAGAATGTCAGGTACTATACGTGTGCATAGTTTAAAGCTGCCGGCTTGCATACTTTCTAATATATGGGTATTTGGATAAAAAATGAGAGCATTTATTAACAGTTGGCAGCCCTGGTGGCTCTTAGGAATAAGCTCAGTCATACCTGTTTATGTACACATAGCACATACGAAATTTGGTTGAAATCCAATTGATAGTGTAGAAGTTATATACATTTAAAATTTGGACCTATCAGCAGGCTTATAATCATTTTGACAACACTGCGATGTATGGCCTCCTGGAAATTAAACTGCAATATTATTATCTACTCGTGTGCCAATTTTGAAATAGCTCCCATTCATACCTTCCAAGATATCCAACATGGAGCTCAAATTTCAATTGCGATTTTTCAGCAGTTGGTAGCACTGACATCATTTTCAAATATGACCGTGAGATATTCAGGTATAGATCTTTAATCCTGCCAAATTTTGTTTCGATTGCTGCAGCCGTTTAGGAGTTGATACGGGGGACACACACACACAGCCAGCCAGCCAGCCAGCCAGCCAGCCAGAAGGACAGACAGACACACATTTGCCCGATCTCATGAGTCTACTTTTTCCTCATTTTTGCAAAATGTGAAAAGTAGGCTAAAATCTAGAAGAAAGCTTTTGGCCCAGTTTGTTTACTGAGGGAATTTGGATGAAAAGGAAATCCCAGGATCTTTATCAGCGTTGGGAGAAAATCTCGGACACATTCAGGAAAATACGTTTTAAATTTTATATGCATATTCTCAGACTGTTGGCCTGTTTGCCATCTCTTGATGAATACAGTACATTTGCATTTGTCAGTTGGCACAGGCTAGAGTAAAAGGTGGCTTTTCACCGATGTCTCAGTCTCACTCATGGCTGTGATTATATGGAAGCTACTGAGGTATGGGTGGTGCTTAGTAATGGCATTCGGGGCACAGTCAGTGGCTGTGAATGCTGTGAAAGGTTCTACTCATAGGGTTAGGACTACTGTTCTGACTCAGTGAGGAAAGCAATGGCAGACTACCTCACTCCTCTTCTTGCCTAGAACGCCTCAAAATAGCCGTGCCTTGGGTTTTTGTGGGTATCTACTCACATAACGTAATGGCGGTACATTTTGAGGATCCAACCAGCCTTCGGGCTGACTACCTAACAGACATTCTCAGACTGAGTGATCACAGGCTAACTAAGAGAATTCTAGATCTCACTTCGTCAAGGTCGCCTCCGAGCTGTACTGGTCAGCGTTCTTAGCTGTCATCCCGGAGGTCCAAGGTTCGATTCTCGGCTCTGCCATGAAATTTGAAAAGTGGCATGAGGACTAGTACGGGGTCTACTCAGCCTCGGGTTGTCCAAATGAGTAGAGGGGGTTCGATTCCCACCTCAGCAATCCTTGAAGTTGTTTTCCGTGGATTCCCAATTCGTCTCCGGGCAAATGCCGGGATAGTTCCTAAAGTAAGGCCACGGTCGCTTCCTTTCCTTTTTCCTTGCCTATTCCTCCCAATCTTCCCCTCCCTCATAAGACCCCTGTTCGCTTTGCAGGTGAGGCCGCCTGAGCGACGTGCTCGTCCCGCCTCCCCAGTTGTAATCCCTGACTCGAAGTTTCAAGCTCCAGGACACTGCCTTGGAGGCGGTAATGGTGGGATCCCTCGCCGAGTCCGAGGGAAAAACAAACCCTGGAGGGTAAACCGACTAAAAAAAGCCTTCCTCGAGAATGCTAACAGCGAGAAGATTTAGAAAACTTTGGTACCAAGCGCACCTTTGTACTTCCTCTGGTTTAAGAGCTTGAGTTTAGTGAAACATGCACCTTGCGTTTTATATATATTATTATTATTATTTGTTAGCCTATTTTCAATTTTGAAAAAATAGGCTTATGAGATCACCTTTTGTTCGTGCGCGTGTGCGTGTGTGTGTGTGTGTGTGAGGTGTGTGTGACCCCCGTAATAACTTCCAAACGGCGGGAGAGATTTCAATGAAACTCGGTAAGTTCATAGCACTATTCCGGAAGACCACGAGCGTGCCCTTCAAATTTTGTTACGTCTCACCAATCCAAAATGGCGGCCGTGCGAAATATTTCACCAGCATTCAATATCTCCGAAACTATTACCGATATCACCTGGAATTTTTTACGGTGATAAAGGGAACTACTAGAGGTTCTCCTATGTGACTTTTGAAAAACTGGTAACTACAAAACCAACATGGCGGCCACGCTAATTTGCTACTTTTAAATAGACGTTTCTCGCGATTTAACCAACCAAACGCAATAAAACATGGTACAGTATATGTTTATACACATTTTAATGCACCCACATCTAACTTCGTTCAATTGTTTACATAACCACAAGATGGCGGATGTGCTAAATATTTCACCGGCATTCTATAGCTCTGAAACTATTGGCGGTATTACCCTGAAATATTGTACGGAGATAAAGAGCACTACTGGAAGTTCATCTATAAGACTTTCAAACTCCGGTTAACTACAAAACGAACATGGCGGCCAAGCGAATTTGAAAAATTTAAATAGACCTTTCTCGCGATTTAATGTTCTAAACGCAATGAAATCTGGAGCAGGAAATGTTTATACACATTGTAATGCACTGGTATCTAATTTAGTTCAATTGTTTACATAACCTCATGATGGCGGCTTTGCGAATTTTAAAATTAAGTTTTTTATTTCTTGTGTCGTAATCATGCGATCGAAGTGAAAGTTTGAATAATGAACATACGCAATAATTTTCCTTTATTGGTACATGTCTCAATGGCCTATACATTTAACAATCCAACATGGCGACCATCCGAAATATTTAGACGGCTCTGATTATCTACGAATCTATTATAGCAATCAAACTGTATTTTATTATGTTAATATGGGCTATGAACTTAAGTTCACCTATAGGACTTTAAATAACCTGGTGATCACAAATTCAACATGGCGGCGACGCGAAGTATAAATATTTAAATGGACGTTTCTCACAATTTAACCATCCGAGTGCAGTGAAACTTGGTACAGTAAATCCTTATACGAATGTTAATCCACTGGCATCTAACTTATTTCAATTGTTTCCATAACCACAAGATGGCAGCTGTGCGAAATATTATAATCTCGTTTTAACTTCTTGTGTCCTAATAACGCGATTGAACTCTCTATACCATACGTACACAATAATCTTCATGTAATAGTACTGCCCCCGTAAAATGAATTATTTGGGATGAAAATGGGAATATATTTCTAAGCCCATGATAAAATTTAACCAAGCAATATCGAGGCTGGAAGTTGGCATAAACCAGTCTTGTGGCGACGTCGAGCAGGAGGGAACTTCCGTCACGTGATTATATTGCGCAATGCGAGCTTCCAGAAGCTTAGAATCGGCCTAGCAACAGCGAATCATCCCAGGAATTGTTTAAACATTGTTATAAATTATCCGATTGGATATGAGCCCACAGCCAATAAGAAGACGTTTTAGAGGAGACGGGAGTTCCAGCAACTAAATTTTATGGATATTTATCACATTTAAGCCCCAAGAGAGTGGATTTATGTAATGGTAAAGTGAAAAAAATTATAATAAAATATTGGAGATATTTTATAAGCCGACAGCAGGTCGCAATTCGAAGGAATAAGCGATTTGCTAGAGCCCGCTCAAATTTTCGAGGGAACGAAAAAGGCGGCCAGATTCGGTGACTTGGATTGGAGACGCCAAGCATCGAGGCTCTTATTCATTTGAAGTTTGAACTGATCAGACGTGTTTTGTCGGGAGAGATTGGAGTCCCGACTGCATCACCGAGTCCGTGAAAGTTCGACTCGTGGAGACGCGGTATCACAAGGCTAGGAGTTGGAGATTGCCGCGCCAGCAAAATGAGTGAAGTTGCGAGGAGTACAAATGCCGCAATAACTTCAAACTGATCGACTTTAGAAACATTATTTCTACTACAGATTTTAGTATATAGTGAAGTGTATTACGAACTTTTATTGAATTCGAAAGAATATTTTGGGAAATATAAGCAGTTTTGTGAAGCGCGAGAAAAGTGTCTGAATCCAGCGCTACAAAGCACTTTTGTTCGAGGCAGACTACAGCGAATGCTCAGATACACGTGAGTAACAGTGATTGTTAGCATTGCTAGTGAATAAATTTATTGTAGCACCAGTATGATGACGGTGTATTATCAACGGAAGAACATTATTAAATATCGTAATATGATTACAGTCATGGACTAAATAAGTATGTGCGCCAGGAATACAAGCAGATAGAAGCAATATATTCAGCGATGGAGCTTCGTTAGAGGAGTTTGTTCATGACTGTCTACTTTACGAGCAAACATGAGACGTTATGTCCAACTACATTCTAGTGCATTATCGTCAAACATGAGCTCAATATTAACACCAGCGACCACTAAACGATATTCATACTCCATCTCCATGAATATTCAGTATACGAGTGAGGTCCATGACTTCCTTTTTGAATTTATTTCGGAACGTGAAGCTGAACTTTCGACACTTCTCGTTGTTATGATGAAACTGTACCATGACGGAGTGAGAAGAGACATGAAGACTATCAAGAGGTCCAGGGTATACCCGGTCACAAAGAAGATGATGGTTGGCGGTCCGCAGTTCGATCCCGGTCGGAGCTTGATGTTTTCCAGGAGAGGGATTCTTTCCTCGCCTGAGGTCTTGAGTTCTTGGAGACGAACTAGGATCCAACCTTGATCCTTGAAGGACGTAACAACTGAGTATTTTGCAATACTCTATTTGAACTTCTAGACTTCCAGACAAGGTAGCTGTGTTCATTAAAGTTGTAGTTAGAGCATTATTAGTGACATTCTAGAGCACCTTATCCATATTTCGACACAACATTTATGTATTCCATGTATAGACATTTTATTCTTCGAGATCATTTGTAGTGATCGTCTTTCGACGTTTTTAGTATTGTTTGTTTGCAATCCAGTTTCTGAACTGAGCACTTACCTTGTTTGAGGAACGAGTATTTTTGTCATTTCCTTTAAGGAAAAATAATTTATTTTCGACGCTTATGAATTCATTTTGAATTCAGGTGATAGACATTTTCGTCTGTGTTACCAATTAAATTTATTTATTAGTTTAATTTGGGCCTCTTATCCGTCGAGAAGTAACACCAAGAGAGAAGTAAGAAATGGTGATATATTGCGAAATATCACAGCATCGTTACGATCTTAGCATCGTATTGGAGAGAATCATTTAACGTGGAAACGATGATTGTCGTTAGAACTCATAGACATTCGTTCAGAATGGAGATATTACGAATATGACTAACAGTATGTTTTATTGAAGAAAGCTGTGATCTTTCAGTCAGTTAAAATAATTTGAGAATAGAATCTGCTTGGAAGATTTTTATCATCCGACGCTAGGGAAGTTCTAGTTTGATTACCTCGTCGATATTGATCCTTATCGAACCTACACAAATAATTTTTGTGATTATTTATTCACGATGGGTAATATAATGTCACATTGTAGACAAGATATTCCTTCATCTGTGAAAGTGAAACCAGAAGCATGTAGTGACAGTACTATATTTTTATTAAATGTATACGCAACAGTTTAGAGATATCCAGTAACGTTTTTAAAGTAATTGTGAGGAGGTCTTTCACGCTTAGTTCAAAGTTCGGTGACATGTATAAATTAGTGGATTAACAACTGATGTTATTGTTTGTTATACCAGCGGTTGGTTTGGCAACGCTGAGGAATTATGCCCTTTTTAAGGAATGCCAGCTTTAAGGAAGTGAAGATGATAACCTTTTGATATGTTTGTAATTCCGTGTGCAGTTGGCATACGAGAGGCTTTTAGCGAAGGAGTTTCCGCATTGTAATACAGTCTTTGCATGGACAAGACTATTTTTGGCAAGGCATAGGATGTGAGTTGGTAGAACTCCTGTTATTTCATACACGACTTTGGATAAGTGAAGATAAGTAGGGTCACAGCTGAAATTTAAACGGGAAGTCGGATATTGAAGTCTGTTACTTATTACTCTTATTAACTTTTATTAAACCCAAGTATGTAACTGCGTATGTTTTACTGGTCAAACATATCCGACCTATTTTTACGACAGACCAGAATTGAGTATACGTGGTAGTATTTCTGAAGTTATGGAGGATTGTGAGGATCCCATTAAATTGCAATTGGCATTAATGCGAGATCGGAGCTTATGTTCGTGTGTTAATAGTCATTACATTTTATCTTGATAATAGCTCATGCTATTGAATGTATTTTAAATTCATTTGTTATTAACTTTCATTATTATTCAATCGAGGGTATAACGTGTCAGTTTTAGGAAGTTATTTGATGTTTTAGCATAGTGTATAGAGTATGAAAGTCGATGTGTTACGAATGGGTTTGTTTATTGTTCAGTGTGTATGGAAACAACTCCGTTGGGGTATCACAACGCGAGGGAGTGAAAGGAATAGTGTGTAGAAGTTTCGTTTAGTTAACATGAAGGATGTTTGTAAGATTTGAGTTTTTGTCTGGCGTAAATCAGATTTGTATAACGTTGCCTGTTGGGTGACAGAAGTGTGCATTCTCGGTCTGGGAAGGCAAGCGAGGGACTGCTTCAGAACTCGTTTTCCAGCCAAGGCCAGTGCACCGCCACATAAATGAGTCGACATGTTGCTTGCCAACAGTGTCAATGAATGAATCAGCCGGTATTGGAGATTGTAACGGGCTGGATTATATAATCTGTCACGTGGCTTGAGTCGCGCGCTGCGAGGGCACAGGTGTCCAGTTGAAGCGTGCCATAGGAATGTGAAACACGCCAGAGGTTTTAATTGTTTTAGCTTGTTGTAAAGGCTTAGGCAGCCCCAAAAATTTGTCACAGTGTTCGTGGAACACAAGATTGTCAGTGGCGTAGATGAGAAGAGGTGAGAATGGGTGTGTGTTTTATTAAGTGTATGAATGTTTAGTTATAGTTTACCTTTGTTATTAAATTGTTTAGTTTTGTTAGACGCCGTGTCGTTTCGATTTATTTGAGATATAAAGAGATGCAATTGTGAAACCCAATTTAAGGTCCAGAAGCTGACCACGAGATCCCCGAGAACACAAGGTAGGTGCTCTACTTTGAGCCAAGTGCATATATGTAATTCACAGTTTCATCGTATCTTCCGATACGTATATTCTTGAGGGTCATGTTGTAGTGGATTCTTGACTAGTATTTAAGCCGGAGCAGTCAAGGTCTACAAATCCAGCTTTACTTCGGATATCTGACAGACCGCCTCTCGAATATACGGGTACAGTACATAAATAAAAATCCAACCTGGCGACCATCTGAAATATTTAGACGGTTCTCAATATCTAGGAGTCTATCACAACAATCAAACTGAAATTTTGTATGTTCATAGAGGCAATTAACATGAGTAGGATATATGTAAATAGGCTGTATAGTTCTTCACGGAACTACTTGTTGTTGTTGTTGTTTGAGTCTTATGTCTTTTGACTGGTTTGATGCAGCCCTCACTGTCCTGAGCTAATCGTTTCATCTCTTCATTGCTACCACACCCTACTTCCGATGCAATCTCTTTAACATATCCTAATCTTGGTTTACCCCTACAATTCCTATCCTCGACCCTTCCTTCCATAACTAAATTGGCTATTCCTGGGTGTCTTAATATGTGTTCTACGAACCTATCTCTTCTATTCATTAGCAGTCGCCAGAATCATCTTCCCTCTCCCACTCGTCTTAATACCTCTTCATTCGTATCCCTATCGACCCATCTGATCTTTCTTTACATAACAAACGCTTCCATTCTCGTAGGTTGTGCTGCTCCAACTTTCCAAGTTTCACTTCCATAGAGCGCCACGCTCCAAACAAAGGGTTGAGCCGATAACCTAGATGTTAGGCTCCTTAAAACAACAATTGTCATCATCCAAACAAAGGGTTCCAAAATGACTTCCAAATACTTAATTCTATATTCGATGTCAACAGATTCCTTTTCTGTAGGAATGCTTTCTTTTCCCGTGCTAACCTACTTTTTATATCCCTTTGCTTCGTCCATCACTGGTTATTTTGCTTCCTAATTAACAGAGGTCTCCTAATTCCTTTAGGTTTTCACCTGCCTATTCGACGTCCATAGGGGTTTCTGATTTCTTTCGGCTGCATTCCAATGCTTTTCATCATGAATTCTTTCCTCAAGATAGAATCCATACCATTTAGAAACTCAATCAAATCCTCTGGTGTGTCGGCTAAGGTAGATTTGAAATGATTTCTTCTTTAATCTTTACTCCTACTTTGAAATTTTCTCTAATTTCATTCGTTGCTAGTTCAATGTATAGATTGAAAAGTATGAGTAATAAGTTGCAGCCTTGCCTTACACCTTTCTGAATACCAGCTTCTCTCTCATGTCTTTCGGCTGGAATAACCACTGTCTGGTTTCTGTATAGATTTAGAACACCCTCATATCCCTGTGCTTTATTCCAATCGTTTTCAAAATGTCAAACAACTTACTCCATTCTACGTTGTCAAAAACCTTTTTTTAAGTCTACAAATGCCATGAAGGTTCTCTTATCCTTCCTTATTCTACCTTCCAAAATCAGCCTGTGACTTGGTACAGCTTCCCTTGTTCCTACATTTCTCCTGAAGCCAATCTGGTCTTCACCCAACTCCCTTTCTATCTGTCTTTCCATCCTCTTGTAAATTATTCTTTCTTCTTTCTTCCCATTCAATGAGCGCGTTCGATCTTGTTTATTGGCTTGATGAATTTTGCCTTCTCCTTCTTATTTTTCTCCCAAAGTCTCTTCTTGATCTCACTGTGTTGGTTCTTGAGTTCTTCTGTCCATCTTGTACTGGTCCTGCTGCTAGGTTTCGTCCTAAATGTGAACTTATTTGCAGTGGTTCTGAAGATTTCTCAGTTTTTCATCATGTTCTCTCTGATGTTCATCTCAATCAGGTCTTCCCTTGTTTCCTCCAGGCAATGTATCCTCGATTTTTGTTTGTTTTACTTATAATGAATAATCTTTTTGTTAATCTATATTATTATTATTGTACCGACAGTAGTGGCTACGCGGGCTAAAGCGCTGCGTTAGGTCAAGGGGCCAAGCTCTCTGCTGACTCGGTAGACGCGTGGGTTCGAGCCCCACCGTCGGCTGTCCTTGAAATGGTTTTCCGTGGTTTCCCATTTTCAACACCAGGCAAATGCTGGGACAGTACCTTCTGACAGGCCACGGCCGCTTCCTTCCACATCCTTGCCCAGTTTCATTCATCTTCCTCCATTCCCTCTCATCCCGACGCGCAGGTCGCCCACGGGCGTAGACTAGAAAGACCTGCACTCGGCCTCTCAGGAGGCTACACGAAAAAAAAAAATTATTGTTATTATTATTATTATTTTATAACGTTATGTCCAACTAAGGAGCACGATTGAAACTATTGAACAAATGGAAATTATGATGATTTTTTTAAAATACGTTTTTGGTTATTATGCTATTTAGCTCGAAACTTGAATGCAAATAATTGCTGACCGATGCGATGGCAGTGTGCTTTGTAAAGGGATCGACCAATTAATTTTTGTTCAGTGAGCTGATGAAGGCGTAGGCCCCCTATCATTAAAAGGACACTGGGCTGTGTCAATGGCTTATTTTACACCATTCAATACACTGGGTTCCAGTATCACATTTGGTGATTACCAGGCAAAAATAATGACATATTGACCACAGATGGCAGTGAAAAGTGGAGAGTATATTGCATACTCTATTATACCATGCGAGTTGGGCTATAATAGCACTACCAAATAGCATCCATAAAACATGTATATTTTTGTTTATACCTTGTTTTATTTGATCTTCAATACTGAAATTCACAAATTGGTTCCGTTTTTCTCTGATGCTAAGATAAATGGATTCATTCTCTTGATAAATGCAGCATGTTTGCATTTGTCTGCTGGCACATGCTAGAGTAAAATGTGGTTTTTCACCGATGTCTCAGTCTCACTCATGGCTGTGAATATATGAAAGCTACTGAGGTATGGTGGTGCTTAGTAATGGTCTGAGGGCACAACCAGTGTTTGTGGATGCTGTGAGAGGTTCTACTCGTAGGGTCAGTATTGCTGTACTGACTCAGTGAGGAAAGCAACAGCAAACTACCTCACTCCTCACCTTGCCTAGTACGCCTCAATATAGCACCTCCTTGGGTTTTTGTGGGTATCTACCCACATAACCTACGGTGGTACATTTTGGGGATCCAACCAGCTTCTGAGCTGACTACCTGACACACAATACACATGTCTTATAATTCTTCTTCTTGTACTTATATTAAGCATATAGTTATGAATTGACGTTAAAAAAGATGTAGTCTTTCTAGGACAGCTGATAATAATAAATATGAAGTATCATTGTCTGATTTAGTACAGGGTGATCAAAAAAATCAATGAAAAGTATTCTAATATATACATTTCTCAAGTTAGTTACGCTTTCCTTGTACCTTACTGGCCAAGAACCTTCATTTTCTCCTAGAATGTAAAGAACATATACTGTGACAAAATGAATGGAGTTTTTTTCTCCATTGTAATTATTTTGAACTGTTTAAAAATTAATCAACTCAAAATATACAGTATGTTGCCTCAATTTGTTTTGAGTTGGTTATAATTTAAACAACTCAAAATAATCACTATGGGAAATGTAATCCATTCATTTATTAAGCCCCCCAGGGGCTCACATATAGTGGGACGTGGGTTGGCGACCACGGGACCCCAGCTGAGTCAGGTATTGCTTCCACTTACTTGTGCCGGGCTCCTCTCCGTCTTCTTTCCAGTCGACCTCACTTGGTCAACTCTTGTTCTCTTCCGACCCCGACGGTATTAGGGTATCGGAGGCCTAGGGAGTCTCTTACTTTCCCGCCTTAATTGACCCTTGTCTCATCTTTTCTGATACCCTCCTTCTGCGAGGGGTCAGCCTTCTTTTTCTAGGGGCCGATAACCTTGATGTTAGGCCCCATAAAACAACAATTAACATCATCATCATCACCTTTTTCTTTTCATGTTATATCCTGCCTTCTGCTCACGGCCCTCAAGGAGGCAGGGTGTATGTAGCCTCACCATTTCTGGTGCACCCTAGATATTGCTACACCCTCAGGGGCTCACGGCTGGTGTGTTCTGGAGTTGGCGACCCCGAGGGATTCCTGAGCTGGGTCTGGCTTTCTCCCTTTTATCCATTACCTCTGGGGTGGGCCCTATTCTCGTTCACTTTCCTATCAGCCTTTCATGGCTCTCCTTCCTTCCAAGTCCCTCAATCCGCCTTCTTCGAGGGATAAGGGCATTTCTTTTCCTCATGTCCTTTATTTGCCTTATTTTCCTTTTGTTTTCCATTTCTTCTTCTAGTATATAAGTTAGTAGTTAGTTTTAGTTATAGTTTACATCATCTTCACGATCATCCAAACCATTAGGGGCCGATAACCAAGATGTTAGGCCCCTTAAAGCAACAATTATCATCATCATCATCATCATCATCATCATCATCATCATCATCATCATCATCATTTATTAAGCTACATGTTCTTTACATTCTAGGAGCAAATGGAGAGTTCTTGGCCAGAAATGTACAAGAAGAGCGTACCTAACTTGAAGAATGTCTATATTAGATTGTTTTTCACTGATTTTGTTTTTGACCTGCCTGTACTAAATCAGACAAGGATACTCCATATTTATTATTATCAGCTGTCCTAGAAAGGCTAGATCTTTATTTAATGTCAAATTCATAACTATATGCCTAATAGAAGTACAGGAAGAATTTTAAAATATGTGTATTGAATGGTGTAATATAAGCCTTTGACACAATCCAGTATCCTTAATGAGCAAACTCATTATTCAATAAGGACTTATTTTCCTATTTCCTGAGAAAGTTTCTTGATAATTGTTGCCTCGTAAGTTATTAGATGTATCTCTTGGAAATATACTGCTTTCATTCCTTCTTCACGTAATTATGGGAATTCTAATTTTCGATGTTCTTGGAAGTTTGCCCTCTCACTTTTACTCAAGCGCTTTTGAGGAAATAATCAGCAATACTTCACTAATGTTTCCTGATCGGAATGAACTAGTCATCATTTCAACGTCGTGGTAAATCCCATTTATTCTCAGTTCCTCAGTTTAGGGGTTGCGACAACACGGTCATGTAGCCCCTTGTACTTTGGGTGTGTGTAGGATCTGTCTGATAACCGGTGTTAATTGTGATGGCTGTATTAGATTGTGTTATCTGAGATTCAGGTAAGGACTGCAGACGATCAATTTCAAGTAGTTCCTACTTTTGCTACCAAATGCTACCGTCAACGACACCTAGCTGCGAACTTGGCTACTAGATGCAATCGCAAACAGCATCTGGCGACGAACTTTGGAACTAATATGAAGTTATCAAATACAACGTACACATTTTAGCTTCACACAAGTGTAAGGTTCTTTTACATGCCTCTATCTCTCTTCTATACAATTTGTAATGGAAGTACGTGAGGAGCCGTTTACATTACTCCAGGAATTAAGCGCTGGTCTGTCTTGAAGGTGTTGAACAGTGAAACTAGGACATTAAAACAGACTGCTCAAGATAATGTTAAAATCATTAAACTTTGAAATTCGTCACGCCTATACAAGAATTGCAGTACACGTATTCCATCACATCATTTGTCATAACAAGACGTATCATGAGCCTTCAATTACATGCAAGTGTCAACTGTGTGGACTTACATGCGATCACTATGACCACTTGGAAATCTGTACATGAAAAACATGAACAGTCAGGGATTATGCGAATCAATAGAACGTAAGTTTATATAAAGAGTATTTTTGTAAACCTATGGCACCTTGGCAGCATTAAATGTTTAATTAAACAATATTCAATTAGGATTAAATATGATTTTTGGCAGGAGTGTATATTTGTTACGTTGTCTATTTAAGATTAATAAATAGCATCGAGTGTTGGTTATTGAGGCAATTTAAAACTTGTGTTTTATTTCGTAGTACATTAAAACCTGGAGGCAGATGACGTCGCTGTTCCTCCCCTTAAAACCTCATTAACTAACTAACAGTCAAACCTGCCTTCAACGGATCCTTTATTAAACGGAAACTTGTCTTAAGCGGAACTATTTGAAGGTCCCGTGAACTCAGGGGTGAAAAACGTGTTAAATTCCGTTCAACGGAAAATTTCTAAGTTCTGGAGCGCAGTTTTTAGAATATGTTAAGCCACCCTTTGAAAGTCTACGTCGTTTATTGTAACAGTTGACTCCAAGCTGGATATGCCCCAAAACAAGCTGAATTTTAAGTGACCTAAAACAAGCTGAATATGACCTAATAACAAGATGAATATTACTTAAAACAAGCTGAATAAGACCCAATACCAAGCTGAATATGACCTAATAACAAGATGAATATGACCTGAAACAAGCTGAATAAGACCAAATACCAAGCTGAATATGACCTAATAACAAGATGAATATGACCTAAAACAAGCTGAATAATACCCAATACCAAGCTGAATATGACCTAATAACAAGATGAATATTACTTAAAACAAGCTGAATAAGACCCAATACCAAGCTGAATATGACCTAATAACAAGATGAATATGACCTGAAACAAGCTGAATAAGACCAAATACCAAGCTGAATATGACCTAATAACAAGATGAATATGACCTAAAACAAGCTGAATAATACCCAATACCAAGCTGAATATGACCTAATAACAAGATGAATATGACCTGAAACAAGCTGAATAAGACCCAATACCAAGCGGAATATGACCTAATGAAAAGATGAATATGACCTAATAACAAGATGAATATGACATAATAACAAGATGAATATGACCTAAAAACAGGCTAAATATGACCTAAAAACAAACTAAACATGACCTAAAAACAGGCTGAATATGACCTAAAAACAAACTAAACATGGCCTAAAAACGGGCAGAATATGATCTAAAACAAACTAAACATGGCCTAAAAACGGGCTGAATATGACCTAAAGACAAACTAAACTTGGCCTAAGAACAGGCTAAATATGACTTAAAAACGGAAAAATATGACCCATGCATTTTAGGGACGTGTAACAAGTATTGGAGTCGTACCAACATAAAACGTGGTAATGGTCTACAGCAGCCACATTAAATTGCGCTAACTGATAGACCCATCAAGTCCGAACTGGACGTGAACTAACTCTGAGTCACTTTGTTTACTAATTGCTCTGAGGTAAATTTACCTCCTGGGGTGGCATCTAACTCGATGAGACATTCGTACAGAAGCTTTACCTCGGAAACAGGTGTTCTGCCTGATCTGGGAATCCAGAGAAAAATATATCCACTGCGCCATCCCGTGTTTGAAACTCCACCCATATAGCATGTACCTTCTCAAAATTTAAGCAAAAGTACTCAAAATATAAACACAAATGACCTTATATCACTAAAATGCTTCAATTATGAGAAAAACCGTAAAAATTACCAAAATATGCATTTACAGGCAAAATAGAATTGCTACAAACGGTGGCAGGGACCCTTCATTCCGACGTTCTTTTAAAGTTTCGGGCAAATAAAAGCCCAGGAAAAAATATACTTTTTCCGTAACTTCCCAACCTTAGTGATAATTGAGGACCAGCGGCTTCGGTGGCGTAGTTGGTAGCATGCTGAGCTTCAGTGACCAAGATCGCGGGTTCGAACCCGGTCGAAGTCGTCGGATTTTTTAATAGCGTTAAAAATCCCTCAGTATGCCTTCCTTCGGAGGGGAAGTAAAGCCGGCGGGACCATGTCATAGATTTATGGAATAAAGGAGAACCTTCCACTAACTACACTTGTGGAAGCTAAAATTTGTACGTTAGTTTGATAACGCAATAGTAGTTCCAACGTTCGTCGCCAGGCGTTGAGTGCGATGGCATTTAGTAGCCACGTCCGCAGCTAGGTGTCTTGGACTTAAGCATTTGGTAGCAAAAGTAGGAATTACTTGAAAAAAAAATCGTCTGGAGTCCTTCTACCTGAATCACAGATAACAGACACTAATACAGTCATCACAATTAACACCGGTTATCAGACAGATTCTACAAAGTAAAACTTACACGGGCTACTTGACTGAGGAACCAACAAACCAACCTAACTGGGGACCGGATTTTCAGCTTTTTAAA
Source organism: Meconema thalassinum (assembly GCA_946902985.2). Lineage (NCBI taxonomy): Eukaryota > Metazoa > Arthropoda > Insecta > Orthoptera > Tettigoniidae > Meconema > Meconema thalassinum. The sequence continues at coordinate 185,770,767 of OX336395.1, forward strand.
ATAGTAATTTTTTAAGGTTTCAAAAACATGAAATATTCTTTTATGTTCGACGATGTCGAAATGTAAATATTATATGTCAGAAAACTGTATCATAATGCGGGTCATATTTTCATTATGAAACAGTTTCTCCCAACAATCAGATCTCAAGAAACAGGTGTTTGACCAATTAGGTAAGGACAGCATCGCACCTGCGCTGAGTTCCATGGCCTTCTAATTTAAATTTCACTGCGTGGTCTAGTGTCATAGTAGGGTAATCGAGGAGGCCATGGTCAAATACAAGGTATTCTCTACGTCCCATAGACTCTGTTCAGTACATAAAACTGGCGAAATCTCGACAGATATTTATGAATATTTATGTCGATTATAAAGTAGTTATAATAATTACCGTCGAACATAAAGAGACGTATGCAACTCGCCTATAATAGTACATTATGCAACGATCCTATAATGGCAATAATTAAGACACGAGTATGTTTATAAAACGAGCGTAAGCGAGTTTTATAATTTCCATACGAGTGTCTTAATTACCATTATAGGCGAGTTGCATACGACTGTTTATGTTCGACGATAATTATAACTTTATTATATGTTTTAACATAAATATTCATAAATATCTGTTGAGAATTTTGTGATCGGAGTGCAGCGCTGGGTAGGATATCTCTGTTTTCCAAGCTCTCTGACCGACCGACGCACGCACTCTGTGTGCTTCAATGCCATATGTGCAGATTGTGCACCAGTATTCAGTAAAACTCTCACCGAAGTCGTTTGAAAGGAATGTGCTGTGTAGAAATTGGATTTGGGGATATTAAAGTACAGTGCTATTTCTTGTCTCATATTTGCTAGTTTATTTACGCGAACATATGGACGGTGCACTTTCGGTAATTTATATAGACATGTTGGATTTTGAGCGCATGCGCGGAGGTATCGTTACCTAATTGGTCACACAACTGTTTATAGAGCTCTGATTGGTGGGAGAAACTGTTTCATAATAAAAAAAAATAGTGTTATAATGAGCCTCATGATCGGTGTGTAGCGCTGGGTAGGATATCTCTGTTTTCCAAGTTTTCTGACCGACCGACGCATGTGCTCTGTGTGCTTCAATGCCATATGTGCAGATTGTCCACCAGTATTCAGTAAAACTGTCACCGATGTCGTTTGAAAGCAATGTGCTGTGTAGAAATTGGATTTGGGGATATTAAGGTACAGTGCTATTTCTTGTTTCATATTTGCCAGTTTATTTACGCGAACATATGGACGGTGCACTTTCGGTAATTTATATAGACATGTTGGATTTTGAGCGCATGCGCGAAGGTATCCTTACCTAATTGGTCACACAACTGTTTCTTGAGCTCTGATTGGTGGGAGAAACTGTTTCATAATGAAAAATAGTGTTATAATGAGCCTCATTATGATACAGTTTTCTGACATCTAACGTTTACATTTCGACATTGTCGAACATAATGGTAATTAAGACACTCGTATGGAAATTATCAAACTCGAATACGCTCGTTTTATAAACATACTCGTGTCTTAATTATTGCCATTACAGGCTCGTTGCATAATGTACTATTATAGGCCCGTTGCGTAATGTACTATTTTAGGTTCTCAATGGTTATAATAGGATTTAAAATAGGTTATTATGTTTAAAGTATAGCAAAAATTGATATAAACTGCGCAAAGCTTAACATTCTTGCGTAATGATTAGTAGAAATTCTGATTGCAACGAGAGTGTAATTTTATTATTTTACATAATGATTCGTCTGTTATCAAATTATCATTCGGAACTTCACACTTTCCGGCAATATTTTCTGTCATTAAATATGTTTATTGCTCAAATTCAACTAAGCCGAGGATGTCAGAGTTGATTTTCACACTCCAGCCTGTTTATTTGAATTTGTTTATTTAGAATATAGGTAACTTGGAAACAATAAGAGATTTATCCCCACTTTTCCGGCAGTAAATAACCAATACGGTATCTCTGTAAGTTCCCTTCTGTAAAGTTCTTTATATTGTCACTTCGAATGCGTTTGAAAGCAGAAAATGTTCCTTCAACCTCACATGAGGTTATAGGTGTTAATTTCATCGATGCCACTGCACCAGACCCCCATGTTAGCTGGTGATTTGAATATTGCTCTCCTTGGAGAATGGGGCACACTGTTTTCATCTGTTGAAATCCTGAGTTCCTCTGAAGAAGACGTTGGATTTCTCTCAATCAACTATACCTAGGAATAAACACTGACTTGTGGTTTACTTTTAAAAATTATGCACTAAAAATTCAAATACTACAATACACGCAATAGGCTACTACTCAACTCCAAACACTGCACCCAATAGCGGCTAAAACAGGTCTCTTGATCAATATAGGAAAGACCGAGTTTGTTACTGTGCCCGCTTCTCCAATGGGACAGGCGATCACCCGGCTAGCACCCCGGCCCCATTAGAAGAAACAGCCAAGGGAGTGGGTACAAAAAAAAATTAGGGCATGAATCTTGGTTCATACAGACAAGACTATGAAAAGCTCCAGTGAGCTAGAGACAAAGGGTCTCGGGTCGTTTACGGGTTGGGATGGTAAATAGACTGAACCAGGATTCACAAGCAAAACCCTAACTTGAATTGACAAACAGAAAAGAAAGTAAAAGCCCTCGTAAAATCACATCTGCTCCTTTATTGGCCAAAGGATAAATAAGTATGCAACCTGCCTATCACGCACGAGTATAATGTTATGGTGGGACAAAGTCCGGAAAAGAAATAAAGTTCATAGTCCCTAAACAAAGAAAAGAAAATTACGCTTATTCAAACTCGTGGGTGTCCTCTCTTAAAGTTCCGACAGGGAGATCGTCTTTCAAAAAGCTAAATTAACCATAATTTATCGGTGCACACGCATGTAAACATCACTAGCCCAATCAACATAAAGTTCACCTGCGGCAAAAAAACTCTTAAGAAAATATCGAATGTCTATATAAATTACAACTGTCTACCCTTATACAGTATTGGACGGATCTCCTCTATCGAACTGCAAATGAATAATTAAAGAGCATCATGTTACATCAAATAGCACACAAACATCGACTCAGCTTCACATAAGATGACATTTCAACAATTAATTATAACCTATCATAAATTATTAACACACCCAGATTGTGCTTACATATTTACACTACTAATTCTTATTATTATTATTAATTTATCTTCCTCTTTCCAACAACCTTGATCCACATGGTCATATTTGTCCTTGTAATTAAATTATAGCATTGTCAAATGTTTATGAAAGGTTACGAACCTCGCAATAAGGCGCCCTAGCGTATATCATACTCACATAACCAACATTTAATCGTAACCCTTCCGCCGAACACTCTGTGTGAAGATCCAAACAACCTGACTGTCGAGCGCACCATCAATTACACCCCTGCGCTATTCAATACAACTCATCAATGAACGTGGCACGTTCGTCAAGAGGACCCTGTCCTTACAACTACAATTCCACGGACATCCGTCGCCCCGTGAATAATCTCGTCACATTTTGACGGAAAAATACCATATCTAATTACCACATAATTATCACATAAACTTTACACAACATCATTACAAAATAAATCAGGCATTATCAGCATGTGTCAAGAACCCACACTAACAGAGCGTATCAACTTTATCGGGACCACGAGGTCGTATGATAATATGGCATCCTATCCAAGGAACCTTATCCGGCAATCTTCAACCATATTCATTGCTATAAAAAAAAATCTGTTCATTCCGTGACAAACCTTTCAGAATAGAATTCGAATAATGACCTCTGAAATCGACGTGCTAGGATCTCCCAGCAAAATGGGCATCTCTTATTATGGTTACCCAATTTCAAATTATTATTATTATTATGACTCAGAGACTAAATACATGTCTTACTCCTACCATTGATGCTGTAAATTTATATAGGTCAAATGACCCGAGAAGAAAGACAAAAAAACATCTGCACGACCCTATGAAAAGAAAAAAAATGATGCTCTTATTCAATCTGGAATAAATTATTATAAAGGGCGTTAAGTTACACGATCTCAGGTTATCTCATGGCATGGCTATTCGAGGTAGAAGTTCTCTTCTTTCTGATGAACAAGGATGGAAAGGAAACGTCTTACTTTATATCTGGCGTCCTCGGAAATCCATGGCGTCGGCGTCGTCATCGTCGGCGGCGTCAGGGCGGCGGCGTCCCTCCAGCGTCCCCGCGATGTGGTCTCCCAGCGTACTGGCAGAGGTATCCGCCTCTGGCAACTCCCGATCTCCTGGCGACGCCCATGTCTGCCCACAGGTTGTCCCCCGTCACCTTCATCAGCGCCGTGGATCGACGTCCCAACCATGGTCCACTCGTCCACCTCGTTGAGACCGTTCACCCCATTATGGCCCCTTAGCAGTTCAGTGCAGCATAATTCGCGTGTTAATATGCATGTTGATGCCCAGAATATGTGAGTCCATGGCTAATAAGTTCATGCTGCCGTGCGGCAATATACACCTCACTATATCAGAGCACATTTATGCTCGCACACTAAAGCGTCTAGTTCCTGGTTCACTTGAGTTATATGTTTTCACTTCCTTTAGCCCGGTGACACACTTCCTTCCACGAGGAGCTATTTCGAGCTGGCCTTGACCGACATATCAAGTTGCCTGCGGCCCGTAGTCTTCCAACCCAAGCTTAAAGTAGATGTGGCCTCCCTTACTGCGTTTTCACTACGTGTCTTAAAACGCCGTACTGCTATGCTATTTCCGAATGAATGTCAGTTAAAATATAGGGCCTCGCGATAATGTTTCGCCTCGACTATCCTTATATAGTTCTTCCCCTGATACTCGTAAATTTAAACACCTCCTGGTATCAATCTTTAATGAACATAAATTGTCGGCATAAACGGACTTCCTTTATCAGTTCTAACTGTTCCCTCACATACTAGCAGGTCCGATATCGCCTAGAAATTCACACTGTTCGACAAACAAACTGACATGCTTCACTAAAAAAACTCACTGGCAATATATGCACGCTAGTTTCAGGCTTCATGGCCTGCTGGTTACTCACAAAAACCATTCAAGTTCCCGATGTAAAATCACTGTCTACATGACATGGGCTAATCTTCCGTGCTCCGCTGTGTGACATTCTCGTCCACGCACTACTGACTCACATACTGCTGATTCACATACTAAACATTCCGGAACTCCGTCCTTCTTCGAGAAAAAGAAAGTGGGAGGGGTTGGAACCTTCTGGAGCATTCCCCTGCTCTCGCCGCGTCATGCCATGACGTCATACTGACTCGCCGAGTTCCTTCATCTTCTGTCATCCGGGGCTGGTAATTGACCCTGACTGGATCGGTCACATCTCTCCCGCGGCCTTCAAAATATAAGCGGTGGGAACATAGCTTATGTTTTTCCTCAAGTGATGCATGTGAACGATCTTTTTCAGTCATCTCCTCAATGCTGACTAACGGGCTTGCCGGTGATACTTCCGCAGATTCGCAGCATTGAAATTCCCAACAAGTGCATTCGTGACGTTGTCAACCACCCTATAGCAATTGTTGTCCATCACTCTGGCAACCCTATGGGGTCCCGAAAATGGGCGCGCAAATTTCCCATACACTCTGAGTGGTAAGTTTGATGACGTGGGTTTTCGAATCAGCACTAGGTCATTGACTCGAAGTGGCTCGCGAAAACGGCGGCCAGCCTTCCTTCTCTCCCGTTTCTGCGCCTGTAGCTGCATCCTCTCCCGAGCCAGTTCGTTTCTCCTTTGCACCGACGGCTCAATCTCTGGGGGTGCCTGTATAACAGCATGCCAAGGTCTACTCGGTTTTCGTCCATGGTGCAGAAGGCAAGGAATTTGTCTGGTACTCTCATGTGTTGTAGAATTCAAGCAACGTTCAATTATGGGTACCACTTCCATCCATCGATGATGCTGTTCATGACAGTAAATCCGGCAGTACTTTCCAATCTCCGCATTTACTCTTTCAACAGGATTTCCTTCTGGGTATCTTATGGAGCTCAAGATATGCCTTATGCCGAGTCGTGCCATAGCTTCTTGAAATTCAGCGCTCGTAAACTGCGTTCCGTGATCGCTCAGAAGGAACTCTGGCTTCCCTGCAGTTGGAATCACGCCGGTCTCAATCCTGCGAATCACGTATCGGGATGTTGCCTTCTGGATAGGGTGCAACATGACTAATTTGGTAAACACATCCATCGTCACCAAGATGTATTGGTTACCCCTGGTGGACCTCGGAAGGGGGTCATACAGGTCCGTAGCCATTAATTCATTCGGACGAGTCGGTATCCTGAAATATCTCTTGAATTTATATCAGTTCGGGAGGACCAAGGTTTGAGGAATTTCTTAATTTGAAGTTTTTTTTTTGTTGCTCTGACCGACTTGTGTCAGGTGGTCGGTCAGCTTCCCCCGGTGGTGCGGATGGATTACTCCGTAATTGTTGTAAATATTCCTGGCTCTCTCGATGTCTTTCCGTATAGCTCGGCCGCGATCCCTGCGAACGAGAATCCCTATAGGCATTCTGTCTTTGATAATATTGATTTGACTGCCTTCGTTGATATTCACCATATCGTCCCTTCGTATTGTTGAATCGGGATCTCCTACGTTCTTCATACGGTTTATTCCTCCATCTGGGTCGCTCGTCTGTTCCACTGTAGCTCCTATCTCGGCTCCGATAGTACCCCGTGTCCCTTGGCCTGTCCGTCTCCCGCGGCGTTCGCTCTTCCGTCTGCGCAATTTTGTCAATCACGACCGTGTTCACATCTCTATTTTCCTGTCGTCCGGACCTCGCCTGTAACTGTGCGCTAGTGTGGTCCAGTTTTCGAAGAATCTCTTCACATCCCTCTAAAGTCTCGGCTCCTGACGCTATTACACTCTTCTGGACCTCTACAGGTAACTGTCGAATAATAGCTTGGACCAATTCGTCCTCCGGCACTGGTGGAGTCAAATACTGCAGCCTGGCGAGTTGCGACGCGAAGTACCCCGCGTACCTAGTCGGATTGGATGTCGCATACCGTTTAGCGTATAGTTCCGCCCGTATGTTCAATTGTTCTTCAGGGCTCCAAAAACGTTTGATTAATAATCGTTCGAACTCGTCCGTGCTCGTGAACGTGTATCGAAATGCGCGAAACCAAGTTAATGCCGTCGATTCCAGGGACCTCTCAATAACTCTTAGTTCCCTCTCACGTGGTATCTTATTTTCCGCCATGTATTCACGGACCTCCCTCATAAATTCGATAGGTGTGACGTTATTAGTCCCATTGTTCCCCGAGAATTTCCTCGGCTGGTGGTCTATACTTCTAATGATAGTTAGGTGTCCCGCGGGATTTGTACTCCGTATTCTCGGCGTTGCATCTACCTCACCCGCCTTTCTAGAAAATGGGGCGTTTTCACTTTCCGTCCCGTTAAGATGTGGCGTGGTTTCAATTTCGGACCATCTAACCCTTTCTGACTCCGATTTGTCTTTTATCTGCGTCATTTCCGCCTCTAAGTTGCCTAATCGAGTGAGCTGCCTTCCCTGTTGAATAATGATCTTCTCCTCCAACTCAACAATGGAAGTGTGGATAGATTCTCTCACATGTTCGATTAATGTCGTTTGTGAATGAGTGATTTTCCTGTCATACGTGTCCTGGAATGATTCAACCTGTATCTGCATGTTTTTCACGTCCTTCGCAACCTCTTCTTTCCAACCTGACACGTCCTGTTTCAACTTATCCAGGGTTTCCTCGCTAGACTGACCAATTTGCTCAATTTTTGCCGTCAAATCTTGTCCCATGCATTTAATATTACTGTTCAACTTCTCCTCAAGTCCTTCAATATTCCCCCGAAGCGAACTCTGAGTATCCCTGATTTGCCGTGCCATAGAATCTTTGAGCTCCGCGGTGAGCACTTGGAATGTAGTTTCTACCTTTTTATCGAGTAGATTAATCTTATTGTCTATAGCCTTTCCTGATAGCCTAAGATTACGTTCTACAGCATCAATGTTTTTCTGCAAATGAGATTCTAAACTCTTAAGATTAGATCCCATGACTTCTAATAAGTCGGTTCTGAGACCATCAACTTTATCACTAACATCCTTTTTTATTCCTGCTACCTGAATACCGACACCCTCTTGTGTCCTCTGTACCTCTGCTACCTGAATGCCGACACTCTCTTGTGTCCTCTGTACCTCTGCTACCTGAATGCCGACACTCTCTTGTGTCCTCTGTACCTCTGCTACCTGAATGCCGACACTCTCTTGTGCCGTCCATAAGCGATCCATATCGCTCTTCATGTTTGTTTTAATTGACCCAACACTATCCTTAACATTATTAATTTCAGTGGTTAGACCAGTTAATCCAACTTGGATTTGTTTTAATATATCAGCAATATTTTCTGTGGTTACTGCTTGTGACATCTTACAATACAACTTAAATATAGGGGCCTACATGGGAATGTAGGTCGTCGAGTATAGCCATAACCTGAGATCGTGTACCAACCCTGTCAAATGGTTCACTAAAGGCTCAGTGTGATACGAGGTTAATTTTACACAAGAATTACACATGGCAAGTATCGCGCTCCCATCAAAGGCACGAATCTGACCACACAGTATACTCCCATCACCACAACAAATGATTGAGTACAAAAAAACATGCCCATGACGGAAACGAAACACACCATCGTCGTCGAGCCCCACGTTGGGCGCCACTTCCCCCCCCCTGTGCCCGCTTCTCCAATGGGACAGGCGATCACCCGGCTAGCACCCCGGCCCCATTAGAAGAAACAGCCAAGGGAGTGGGTACAAAAAAAAATTAGGGCATGAATCTTGGTTCATACAGACAAGACTATGAAAAGCTCCAGTGAGCTAGAGACAAAGGGTCTCGGGTCGTTTACGGGTTGGGATGGTAAATAGACTGAACCAGGATTCACAAGCAAAACCCTAACTTGAATTGACAAACAGAAAAGAAAGTAAAAGCCCTCGTAAAATCACATCTGCTCCTTTATTGGCCAAAGGATAAATAAGTATGCAACCTGCCTATCACGCACGAGTATAATGTTATGGTGGGACAAAGTCCGGAAAAGAAATAAAGTTCATAGTCCCTAAACAAAGAAAAGAAAATTACGCTTATTCAAACTCGTGGGTGTCCTCTCTTAAAGTTCCGACAGGGAGATCGTCTTTCAAAAAGCTAAATTAACCATAATTTATCGGTGCACACGCATGTAAACATCACTAGCCCAATCAACATAAAGTTCACCTGCGGCAAAAAAACTCTTAAGAAAATATCGAATGTCTATATAAATTACAACTGTCTACCCTTATACAGTATTGGACGGATCTCCTCTATCGAACTGCAAATGAATAATTAAAGAGCATCATGTTACATCAAATAGCACACAAACATCGACTCAGCTTCACATAAGATGACATTTCAACAATTAATTATAACCTATCATAAATTATTAACACACCCAGATTGTGCTTACATATTTACACTACTAATTCTTATTATTATTATTAATTTATCTTCCTCTTTCCAACAACCTTGATCCACATGGTCATATTTGTCCTTGTAATTAAATTATAGCATTGTCAAATGTTTATGAAAGGTTACGAACCTCGCAATAAGGCGCCCTAGCGTATATCATACTCACATAACCAACATTTAATCGTAACCCTTCCGCCGAACACTCTGTGTGAAGATCCAAACAACCTGACTGTCGAGCGCACCATCAATTACACCCCTGCGCTATTCAATACAACTCATCAATGAACGTGGCACGTTCGTCAAGAGGACCCTGTCCTTACAACTACAATTCCACGGACATCCGTCGCCCCGTGAATAATCTCGTCACATTTTGACGGAAAAATACCATATCTAATTACCACATAATTATCACATAAACTTTACACAACATCATTACAAAATAAATCAGGCATTATCAGCATGTGTCAAGAACCCACACTAACAGAGCGTATCAACTTTATCGGGACCACGAGGTCGTATGATAATATGGCATCCTATCCAAGGAACCTTATCCGGCAATCTTCAACCATATTCATTGCTATAAAAAAAAATCTGTTCATTCCGTGACAAACCTTTCAGAATAGAATTCGAATAATGACCTCTGAAATCGACGTGCTAGGATCTCCCAGCAAAATGGGCATCTCTTATTATGGTTACCCAATTTCAAATTATTATTATTATTATGACTCAGAGACTAAATACATGTCTTACTCCTACCATTGATGCTGTAAATTTATATAGGTCAAATGACCCGAGAAGAAAGACAAAAAAACATCTGCACGACCCTATGAAAAGAAAAAAAAATGATGCTCTTATTCAATCTGGAATAAATTATTATAAAGGGCGTTAAGTTACACGATCTCAGGTTATCTCATGGCATGGCTATTCGAGGTAGAAGTTCTCTTCTTTCTGATGAACAAGGATGGAAAGGAAACGTCTTACTTTATATCTGGCGTCCTCGGAAATCCATGGCGTCGGCGTCGTCATCGTCGGCGGCGTCAGGGCGGCGGCGTCCCTCCAGCGTCCCCGCGATGTGGTCTCCCAGCGTACTGGCAGAGGTATCCGCCTCTGGCAACTCCCGATCTCCTGGCGACGCCCATGTCTGCCCACAGGTTGTCCCCCGTCACCTTCATCAGCGCCGTGGATCGACGTCCCAACCATGGTCCACTCGTCCACCTCGTTGAGACCGTTCACCCCATTATGGCCCCTTAGCAGTTCAGTGCAGCATAATTCGCGTGTTAATATGCATGTTGATGCCCAGAATATGTGAGTCCATGGCTAATAAGTTCATGCTGCCGTGCGGCAATATACACCTCACTATATCAGAGCACATTTATGCTCGCACACTAAAGCGTCTAGTTCCTGGTTCACTTGAGTTATATGTTTTCACTTCCTTTAGCCCGGTGACACACTTCCTTCCACGAGGAGCTATTTCGAGCTGGCCTTGACCGACATATCAAGTTGCCTGCGGCCCGTAGTCTTCCAACCCAAGCTTAAAGTAGATGTGGCCTCCCTTACTGCGTTTTCACTACGTGTCTTAAAACGCCGTACTGCTATGCTATTTCCGAATGAATGTCAGTTAAAATATAGGGCCTCGCGATAATGTTTCGCCTCGACTATCCTTATATAGTTCTTCCCCTGATACTCGTAAATTTAAACACCTCCTGGTATCAATCTTTAATGAACATAAATTGTCGGCATAAACGGACTTCCTTTATCAGTTCTAACTGTTCCCTCACATACTAGCAGGTCCGATATCGCCTAGAAATTCACACTGTTCGACAAACAAACTGACATGCTTCACTAAAAAAACTCACTGGCAATATATGCACGCTAGTTTCAGGCTTCATGGCCTGCTGGTTACTCACAAAAACCATTCAAGTTCCCGATGTAAAATCACTGTCTACATGACATGGGCTAATCTTCCGTGCTCCGCTGTGTGACATTCTCGTCCACGCACTACTGACTCACATACTGCTGATTCACATACTAAACATTCCGGAACTCCGTCCTTCTTCGAGAAAAAGAAAGTGGGAGGGGTTGGAACCTTCTGGAGCATTCCCCTGCTCTCGCCGCGTCATGCCATGACGTCATACTGACTCGCCGAGTTCCTTCATCTTCTGTCATCCGGGGCTGGTAATTGACCCTGACTGGATCGGTCACATTACCAACATCGAAATTTCCCCTAGAACGATGAGAGTCAGTGATAATATATACTTCAAGAGAGCCAGAACTGTCAAGTACCTTGGAGAATGGTTTTCGGAGGACCTCAGTGAAACAGTGACTCTCGAACACAGGGGACTCAAACTAGACAAAGCATACCATGCCTGTCGAAAACTGTACGCTTCCAAACATTTATCGATGAAAAACTAAGACACTACAATGCAGTAGTCCAGGGGTCCTCACTAGGATTTCTTAGAGAGCCAAATAGTTCGTATTAAATTTTCCTCAGGGTCGCAAGTACAAACTGTATAATTTAGGTTAATTACAAAAAATATTTTTCTTATTGCAATACTACACTATGAAGTGGCGTTAAATAATTTACAAACTATATGATTATAACATAAGTTAATTACATCAATAAAATGAACTGTTTTCCATATAAAAACTCAGGAATACTTGAATTTGTTAATTCTTTGAAGTCGATGGGCGAAATCTTTCACAGCTCTCTAATATGGCATCTATGTTAGCATGTTGGGAAGAAATTGAAATTCTCAAAATCTTGTCAACGTTTTCACTCGTTAACTTGGATCCGTACTTGTTTTTTATGAACTTCAGCTTACTGAATGTAGATTCACAGACATATGTAGATGCAAAATAATTAAGTAGAGAACAACAACGACAGATTTTCAATACTTGTAATAAATAAATATAACATATATTTATAAAATATTGTAGGCCTCCGTGGCTTAGGCGGCACGCCGGCCTCTCACCGCTGGGTCCGTGGTTCAAATCCCGGTCACTCCATGTGAGATCTGTGTTGGACAAAACGGAGGCAGACAGGTTTTTCTCCGGGTACTCCGGTTTTCCCTGTCAAAATTTAATTCCAGCAACACTCTCCACTATCATTTCATTTCATCTGTCATTCATTTAATCATTGCCCCAGAGTAGTGCGTCAGGCCTCGGCAGCCGGCACAGTTCATATCCTCGCCGCTAGATGGGGGCTTCATTCATTCCATTCCTGACCCGGTATTTCATTCATTTATAAAATATTGCATAATTTTTTCATATTTTTTTTAATCATAATTCTTAAATTAATGTTTTTATTCCTATCCCTAACAGTCTTGAGGGCCGCCAAAAAACGTTCCCAGGGCCACATGCGGCCCGCGGGCCGGGTAGTGAGGATCGCTGCAGTAGTCAGACCTACAGTCCACTATGCAGCAGAGTGCCTATATCTAACTAAGAAGACCCTATTAAGAGACCTTGAGGTGCAAGAAGGAAAGTTCCTTAGAAGGATAGTAGGACCAAGGATTCTACCAGATGGAAGACGATGGTAAAAACAACATCGTGAGCTCTACCAGCATCAAGAAATTCTTATAGATGCTATCAGAAGAAGGCGACTGACTTTCTAAGGACACCTGTCCAGAATGGACTCTATCAGGTTATCCCATAGGATCTTCAAGGTTGCTAACAAGGGCAAAGCCACTGGATTCTTGTGGTTGTAGCAAGTGGAGAAGGATCTTGCAGAACTCCATATTAATCAAAATGACATAGATGACCGGAGTAACTATTATATAACTCTCAAATCTACACCCTTCGTAACGTCCCTCACAGAAGCTACCCACAGACGAAAGGACGAGACCAGGATATGGTCTGAGGAGCGCAAGATTATATTTAGCAGGAAAATGAAGGACTACTGGGCCATCAGAAAAGCTCAAGGCACCTACAAGAAAGCAGATGCCAAACCCTCCACTCAGAACATCAATCGTGGCAAACAACGACGATGACAGCAAGAAACATACATCTAAAACACAAGCATCGTGGTCCATAGATGACCCTAACGAACTGAAAACAAGTAGTTCCGTGAAGAACTATCCTAAAGCCTATTTTCAGAAAAGTATATTAAAATGCTTCAATTTCGCTTGGCCGCCATGTTCGTTTTGTACTCTACAGGTTTTTGAAACTTACAAATATAAACTTGTAGTAGTGCCCTGTATCACCGTACACAATTTTAAGGTGATATCAGAAATTGTTTCTGAGATATAGAATGCCGGTCAAATATTTTGCACAGCCGCCATCTTGAGGTTATGTAAACAATTGAACTAAATTAGATGTCAGTGCATTACAATGTGTATAAACGTTTGCTGTTCCAAGTTTCATTGTGTTTGGATGGTTAAATCGCGAGAGAAGACAATTTAAACGTCTCAAATTCGCCTGGCCGCCATGTTGGTTTTGTAGTTACCAGGTTTTAAAATGTCTCATGGATGAACTTGTAGTACTGCCCTTTATCACTGTATAAAATTTCAGGATGATATCATTAATAGTTTCGGAGATATTGAATGCTGCTGAAATATTTCGCACAGCCGCCATGTTGGATAGGTGAGACGTAATCAAATTTGAAGGCCTCGGTCGGGGTCGGACAATATGTTGCTATGATCTTACCGACTTTCATTGAAATCGCCCCAGCCGTTTAAAAGTTATTAGGGGGGCACACCGACACACGGACAGACACACACACATACGCACACACACACACACACACACACTCGGACAAAAGGTGATCTCATAAGCCTATTTTTTTCATAAAATGAAAATAGGCTAAAAATGGAACAAACTGCAATGAGGTATTTTTAGGTACTCGCATTTCATTCATTCTTTTTAGATACGACAGAATTCGTAAATATGGCTCTTTTGATGTGATTGAGTATTAAAGTTTTTTTTTGTACTCAGAAGTAAGGAAAGAATAGGTAAAAACCTAAGAATCCGATCACTAGTAAGAATCCTCCTACCTTTGTACTTAATTCTAATCCTTTTCAAAATGCCAAACAATTTACTCCAATCAACGTTATCAAAAGTGTTTTCTAAGTCGGCAAATAATGCCATAAACGTTGTCTTATCTTTCCTTATTCTACCTTATAATAATCTCCTTAAGTGTAAGTACAGCTTCCCATGTTCTTACGTTTCACCGGAAACCAAACTGGTCTTCAACTCCTCAGCTTCAACCTGTAGCTCTCAACTTAATCTTGTTAGGAGCTTCGAAGCAGGAGTAATGAAGATCGTGTTTCACACCTATCAGATCCTGTTAACTTCTTAATTAAATATATTGGTATGATAACAATCTTCTTAAAATAAGACGACCGCTCATCTGTCTCATGCACTTTTCTTGATCGACGACGAAATAGGAATCATATACAAACCATGTTATGCAAAACGGAACCAACCACCATCACGATGGAACTGAGATATTGAGGCTTAACGTTAACCTTTGATATTTAATTCCTAATACACATGTGAAATCTGAAAATAACATATTTACGTAGAGGGGGATATATTTTACTTTATGTTCGACCCTGACTATTATGTGTCTGAAAACTGTATCATAATGATGGTCATACAACAATTCTTTTCATGTGGTGGGGTCTAGGCTGTGGAATACCCTTCCAGCCAGTGTCAGGGGTATCACCTCACTATCTAAATTCAAGACCACTGGATGAGTGAATGAGAGTGTGAAAGTCATGATCAATGTCAATTATTATTGTTTAATTTTGTCGCCATAATATGTTTATTGTATTGTTTTAATGTGGTTAAGTGTAAGAGAGGGCCAAGAGCCCTAACTGCGCCACCAATAAAGGCAATAATAATAATAATAATAATAATAATAATAATAATTATTATTATTATAACACTATTATTCATTATGAAACAGTTTCTCCCACCAATCACAGCTCAAGAAACATTTGTTTGACCACTTAGATAAGAATACCTTCGCACATGCTCTCAAAATCCAACATGTCTATATAAATTACCGAAAGTCACCGTCCATATGTTCGCGTAAATAAACTGGTGAATATGAGACAAGAAATAGCACTGTACATTAATATACCTAAATCCAATTTCTACTCAGCGCGTTGATTTCAAACGACTACGGTGACAGTTTTGATGAATACTGGTTCACGATCTGCACATCTGGCATTGAAGCACACAGAGCGCATGCGTCGGTCGCACCATCCGATCACAAAATTCTAGTTACTGAACAGATATTTATGAATATTTATGTTAAAACATGTAATAAAGTTATAATTATCGTCGAACATAAACAGTCGTATGCAACTCGCCTACAATGGTAATTAAGACACTCGTATGGAAATTATAAAACTCGCTAAAACTCGTTTTATAAACATACTCGTGTCTTAATTATAGCCATTATAGGCTCGTTGCATAATGTACTATTATAACTACATACTACGCTCTTCTGAGCGGGATCTGTTGGTAAATAATAAGATTCAGTCTAACCACGTGGATAATGGGATCTATATCTTCCAGAATATTGTTTTATCAATGTGTGCCTGCTCTTCTTAATTGTTTCTTCTGTTGGTAGCTTATCTTTACAATATCTTTTATATAAAACACTATTTGACTTTTAAAAAACTTACTTCATTTAAGAACAGCTAAAATCCAATTAGATCAAAAAAGCACCACAAAACATCAGATACAAGGCACTTGGTTCTGTTATGTGTTTTCTCCAATCTGCGATAAAGAGGAAGCAATTTCTTCACAATTGAAATTTAAAATATTTATTCCGTGCCTGACGTCCAAAATATTGGTGGTAATATAGTTCAATATTCCTTCACAAGATGGTACTTATAATCCAATTTCAGTAAAACTGGCGCTTGGTTGCTTTAGGCATAAAATGGTCCATATATTAAACGCTAAGTTGCATGTTCCACAAAACTCAAGCTCTTAAACCAGAGGGAGTTACAAAGTGCGTTTTGTACAAAAATCTTATAAATCGTTTCAATATAGGTACAGGAAAAAATCTTGGATTTCTTGACGATTCAACGGAAATATATAGGCTATATTTATTTATAAAGTGCGTTTTTTTAAATAAACAAGACGATAGCCCCTGCCATAAATGTATCGCGTCTAGCCCGCATAACAGCCAGACTGGACGGGTGGTCTATACAGATGGAGCGCTCACAAGTGCAGTAATCGATCGCAACGTATAACCATTCGAAAAGAAAGGAGAATCACCCGCAGCAGTGACGAATTGCACTCTGATTTCATAAATATCAACAATTTGTTTGAACAAATACGATAGCCCCTGCCAGAACTGTATCGCGCCGAGCCTGCATATCAACAAAGCCGGGCGGATGGTATTTAAACATTCGGGAGTACTCGGATGGGTCCGCTAGTTTTATCAACTTTTGACTACACGCACCTATTAATATTTAATAAGTACACACACGGTGAATATTGTACACCAAGAGAATAATGTCAAGAAATCACTTAGCGTAAATATTTTCTTAGTACAAACATACGTTCTGTGTTTTTAGGGCTTGTATACGAGCTTATGATCCGAAACAACTTACTGAAGAGGAAATCTATGACGTTATAACGCAAGAAGTTGGATGAGACGCTGATACTTTCGAGAAAGAATTTATAGAGGAAAATGATCACGATACAAAATAGCCTTATCTATTCTACTTGTAGAACAGTTGATTTAATATGTGGTGAAATGTAAAAACAAAGATACTATATCTATGAAAATGTAGAATTCTACGTTATGAAACTGTCCAAGTTACACTCCATTAGTTGGCTTGTTACCGTATACGCATTCTACTAGTCTAATAATGTGGTGAAAGATCTGATATTGAGACTTACCTGAATTGTTAAATGCCTGCAAATTGATCTGACAACCACTGCCCTGAGGTAAAAAGAATATTTGTGTGGAACCCTTGATGATGATGATGATGATTATGATGATGACGATAATTGTTGTTTTAAGGGGCCTAACATCTAGGTTATTGGCCCCTAATGGTTTGGGTGATAGTGAAAGATAAGATGAGAATGAAAACTATAATTAATACTGTGCCCAATTAGACACGGCTGACTGGCATCGAACCGGGGTCTTTATTACAAGGAAGACCAGGTCCATGATTCTGCACAGAATCGAATCATTGATCTCTGAGGGGGAACAGCCACAGTGAACCCGAGGAACAATGAGTTATATCTGCATATAATTATAATAGCAGGATTTTACGACCAGAACGGGAATATTATAGCTTTAAAGGTGGATTATTGCAGAAAATACAAGCCTATGTACGTTTTAGATGCTAGAGCGCAAGAAAGCGAGCCAGCTTGACATTTTGACAAAGCGGAGTTGAATATGGGCGGAGTAGACCTGGCGCCTACGTACTACTTTCGGCGTGGCTGGAGGCTGAAAGCCGTGATTAACGACCGAGAAAATCCCCCTTCAACAAGGCGAAACATGGGAGTGGGGGCGGTCGCCCACAGAAATTAATTAATTACGACCAAATGGAGCAATGAATTGAGATGAAACTCACACCCAGATGCATGTATTCTAGGAAAGATAATTTAGGAGTGTTCTCACGCCTAAATTAAAGCCTGCATCTATAAAGGAACCTCTGCACAGACATCATCCGCTACAGAGTAAGGATTTGTAAAGGAGCCGAGGGGAAGTACCGGAGTAGCATCATGACGCCGTGGAAGAAAGCAATTAATTATAATTAATTGGCCAAAGCGATTGCCTGCATGCGAGTGATTTTGGAACCTCCATGAATAGACAAACAAGGATCATACTTCACTTTGTCTGAAAATGTATTATTATAAGAAAAGAGTCGCTCCGGGGAATCCAGTGAACTACTTTTCATCAGGAAGCTTAATATGGGAGAAGCTGGAGCAGGGAAGTCAGTTCGTCTTGACTCAACCCGTGAGGTAACACGTTGGCGGATCACGCAAGAAAAAGCGCGGAATTTATAAAGTATTGACGCTCAAATGTACTAGCGGTGAACAATGAAAGGCATATCATGCAGCTTAATAACAGTAATTCTGCATCATATAATAACTAGTCTACAGCAGACGTATAAGCAACAGTATACGTGAGTATAGAATCAGTACAGCGTAGAGATAATTTAGTATGATGTTTACAGACAATGAACATAACCCCAGGAAGTGTTATCATGGGTAAAATAACATATTACGGTAATGAACACTACAGTTACGGGGGCCTGGGAGGCATCACAAGTAGTCGTGGCCTAGGATTGAACAACTTTGCTGCAGAGGAGACATAAACTGTAGGTGACGGGAGTAGAACACACACACGCAAGATAGACTTTCAAGGAGACCAGCGGTTGTCAGGAGTTAGCTGCATCGCATCTCTGAGGTCAGGCGATAGTGGGAATCCAAATCAAGGACCCGTGTGTGAAAATTGTGCGAGAATTATATATAAAGTTATATTGCAGTGATTTTTAAAAGTGTTTATGTTTATATGGTAAAAGAATATGTATTGTGTTAAAGTGAAAATGCAAGTAGTGAAAAATATAATTACCATGTGTAAAGTTTATGCAATGTGTCGTGTGAAAAATATCATGATGGCTTAAGACAAGCATCATGGCAGGCGAAGGGATGGCATGCTGGACCAACCCAGCTAAAATTAAAGCGAGTACAAATTTAATATGTTGATATGATTTAATAGCTCACCATACAACGAAGCATTCCCTCAACAATTAAGAATTAACAGTCATTTGTGTACGAGATCACATCCCTCGTATTTTGGTAAAAAAATATGGCTTTGAGGATGACATGCTTACGGCCAATCAGGCGTAAGACATTGATGAAAGTAACGGTAACGTTAAATAGTAATAATAATAATAATCTGGGGTCGGTAACAATAATGAATAAATAATGGGCATGTCAGGCCTATAGTACGTGCAAAGTGTGTCATATCTAGCGTAAGAATACTGTGTTACTGGAAACAGTAAGAAAGAAACATAAATATCGAGATAAAGAGATCTTTTCAGTGTCATTGAAATGTTAAATAAATGTTTTATTATGGTATATTCTACAGGGTTTTATTTGAGAGCCATTAAGATAGTTAATGTATGCCAGTAAATTTATACTTGTTTTGGAGCTACGTAGAACTTTGGCTTATGAGTAATTGCATAGAGGACGTGAGTGCTTTAAGAATTGAGTCATCTCTAAGAAATATTGTTTGAGCCGCGATCAGCGAGCATGTAACGTAGAATCAAGAGATTTACGTCAATAAGTTGCGGGGGTTATCCAAAAATAGTTTGAGCGTTGACGAATCTAGTAGGCAAAATCTTCGATGATATAGTATTGCCTTAGAGCATACATGTGTATTCGCAACAGAGCTGGGACAGAGTCTGTCTGTATCCACTGTTCGCAGAGTCTTCGCCACCAGGGATAACTGCTAGAGACCCTAGGTATGCCCATATATTAATTGATCTGCCCTTAGAGGTAAGACTAATGGTTCTTCGTATAGGAAACGTCGATTTCCTCTTGTTATATGCATGCCGTCCAGTGAGAGAACTGTGAAACTCACTTGAGACGCACGCAAAAGCCACTGATGTCTATCACAGAACGGCAAAACTATTTCGTGATCCATCCCTTGCCATGAATAGTAATTAGGAGCCGAGATGAGCCCATTAAATACTCTAAATGTAGGTATTAAATAATTAGATTGACTCAATTCGTAAGGACACGACCCATTCATGGTACCTCTAGCACTGCTGCACCAGTGAATGAACTTGACCGTGCGGGGAGTCAGACGGGGTAGCAGGTATAGTCCACTAACCCGGCCGCCATCTTGCCGAGGCCAGCCCATGACTAATTCATTGTTCGCACGGAAGGAAGTCAATAGACCTGATCCTTTTATTTTAAGATTGTAGTGGGACACTGAAGAATCTCGATATTTCGAAAAGTAATTAAGATATGCTTGATGTGATGATATCAATTGAATTAGATGCACTATTTCCATACACATGCAATATTGGAATGAAGTAATCGGATACCATTTGGCCCAGTTATTCTCTTATGAGGAATTAACTGCACCAAATAAATAGAGGCATTTTTGTAAAGTGTATTTACCCAGTTCACACTAATTTATTCATACGGGTAGCGTAATTTGAATGAGATGACACGTTTGTAACAATAATGTTTTGACCAGACCTAGAAAATCGTTGTATGGTGAAGCTATAAAAATAGCTATATCTATGTGTATTTTGGAGGGGAAAGAGTACCACTTCAGCGTTTGAAACTGATGGGAAAAGAATACGATTCGCACGAGACAACACTTATTAAACAAGGCATAAGCTAATGAATTAAGGTTATTTTAAGTAAATGTCCCGTGTAAAACGGATAAATGTTTAATAATTGCAGATTTAATGTCATTTAAATATAATTTGTGTTTATTGTGTTGTGATATTCCAATTTGTGTTAAATTGTGCCACGTGAAGAACAATTTGGACACTCGCAAATGTCAAAGAGTATCAATAATAGGATGTTTTGGATAGACTTGAGTGCGGTGAAGCACTAATTTTGAGGAGATGAGACTCACAGATAATTTTAATTTTTGTTGTGGGAAATAAATGTAAAGTATTTTTTTGTGTTTTATGTTGTATTGCCATGAATTACTATCATTAAATGCTACACTTGGGAATATGTTGTTTCTTTCAAGTAGAGTAGTCACCTGACAGACTCAAATCCTGAATATGTGCTCGTATAGTGGTTTGAGCGCCCCATACCTCGAAAGACCGTGAGTTAGCTGGGATACGAACACATGTTCCCTATGATGACGATTGGGTACAGTACCAACCACAGACTTACATACTAGAAGAAGAAATGGCAAACCAATAAAGGATAAGGCAAATAAATGACAGGAAGAAAAGAAATGCCTCAACCCTCGAAGAATGAGGATTGAGGGACTTGGAAGGAAGGAGAGCCATGAAAGGCAGATAGGAAAGGGAAAGAGGAGAAGGCCCGCTCCAAAGGCAGTGGAAAAGGGGGGGAAAATGGACCCAGCTCAGGAATCCCCCAGGATCGCCAACTCCTGAACTCACCAACCGTGAACTCCTGAGGGTGTAGCAATATCCAGGGTGCACCAGAAGTGGTGGAGCTACATACACTCTGCCTCCTTGAGGGCCTTGAGCAGAAGGCAGGAGATAAAATGAAAAGAAAAAGAAGGCTGACCCCTCGCAGAAGGACGTTATCAGGAAAGATGAGACAAGGGTCAATTAAGGTGGGAAAGGAAGAGACTCCCTAGGCCTCAGACACACTAATATCGTCGGGATTGGAAGAGAACAAGAGTTGAACAAGAGAGGTCGACATGAAAGAAGACGGCGAGGAGCTCGGCACAAGTAAGTGGAAGCAATGCCGGACTCAGCTGTGGTCCCGTGGTCGGCAACCCACGTCCCACTAGATGTGAGCCCCTGGAGGGACCGCTTGAAAATCACCAATATCAAGATAACCTGTGTCATTTTGATGGCTGTGTGCATGCATAACTTGTTAGGAAGTTGATATGTAGGACAACGTATATTCTGGCTCACATAATTGGTCTACCTGCTTACTGTAATTGGAACGAGGTACTCTTTTGTTCTGCTGCGAGCCAATTAACAGGAATAAATGAATTTTAAAACAACTCATTGTCAGTAAGAAGTCTGAGAGGCGGCCTTGAAATAAGAGTAGGGAACTGGAAGTCTTTCAAATGAAAGAGAGAAAAATCCGTTTGTTTTATGGATGTCTTTTTAGAAAAATGGTCACGTAACTAACCAAAATAACCTATAAGTACAGTACTTAAATGATATATATTCTCAGGGTTCTCAAAATAATTTCCCGAGATTTGTCTCTTGCTGTCTTCACTGCCATTTGTTACGTGTTATTGTTGTTGTTAATATCATTTAAAATTGTTTAATTATTAGTGTAAAATAACCCTATCATGGTTGTATCTAATAATTATTAAATAAATAAAAAGACACCGTGAGAAATTTCCAACAAACCAAACTCTACCTAGCCTTACATCCTCAAACAGACCATGAGGATGGAATACCACGTGATTCAGTCTCAGGAAGCGCATGAGGAGAAACAAACCATATGAGGGGTCAGGGGAGAAACGATCAAAGTCCATCTGAAAAAAATAAATGAGTTCATTGTGCCATCTGTTAGAAATATATTGTTACTTATTTTAATTAATTCACAAGAATAATCACTGTTAACATTTCTACCATTGTCAATATGATGTGTCACTTTTTTAATATTCCTTAGCATTACAGGATTTCGTCCTAACGTAGGCCCTTCTTCAGCTGCTCGTAAAACACATCAAAAAACTTAAGGGACCAGTACAGTAAACATCCTTCAACATTTCGATTTTTCAATGTATTTTATTAATGTACAGCCTCACTCTTCTAGTTCATTTTGGTGGAAGAATTATTTTAATATCTGCAATAGTTTAGGAGTTATGATTTAGAATGCTAGACATTGCATAGGCTATTTAAAGAGCTGTGTGGTCAATTTTCTCAAAACTATATTTAGCAAATTCATTTTACTTGTAACTCCTAAATTATACATTGCATTACAATGATACTTTCCTCTAATGTTCTAAGTGTTAGAGACTACAAAACTGACCAAACGCATGTTTCTAGGGTTGATAATTACTGGGATAGAAAATTATTTACATGCCAAAAATTCACCAAAATATGCAATTTTAAATAACACAAAATTAAAATTAAAAAATACTAATTTTGAACATATAATTCTGGAAGTGGTCAGATTTGTAGCTGTAACTTTAGACAGTACATTTAAGGAAGCAGAACACTAATTGATAAATGGTCCAGCTATGAATATAACGCTGAGCACCGACACGCAAACAACCACCATTTTGAATAATTAATTAGAGAGTTTGATAATGCTAAAATCAATTATGAGATATGTGATTACTAGTAAATATAAATGATGTTTAATTTAGAAAGTTCCATTGCTGTACCTTTATTAGGGGCAGAGATAAAAATTATTTAAAATGTCGAAATTTGAAGGTGGATTACTGAACCGGTCCCTTGGCATTTACAAAACATTCCTTTTGAGCATACTATGACCCCATGTTGGGCACAAGCAGTGGTACACTAATCCGAGTTGATAATACCACATGCCAACATCAAGCCCCTACCCCATGGCCTTGTCAGTCTTTATAAACCGTATTGCAATTATTTCTACTAGCATTACCCGTCACGGCTTCGCCCGCGAATATTCTAGTAGTAAAAAGTACACTTAGCAAAATCTCAATCATGAATGCTATGACTGATTTATCCTTGGTATGAATAATCAGACTTTATCAATTCAGCTACTGGTGCAGTGGTTAGGGGTTTGTCATTCCTTCATAGGAATATCAGAGCGAAGTTAGTTTTCTGGGAATATCACAGACAATGTTAATTTAAGGGCCTTTACATGTAGTTTTCGGAGACCCTTTATAGTCGGGTGAAAAAGACCTTTCGTACCACACTCACACGTGAAAATTGCGTGAAAACATTCTAGAGTGCCCCTTGACCCCCCTTAAGCGCATTATACTGTATGTATTGATGAATTTTACAGCTTAATTTGGTTCAGTGATAACCTTATAAACGTCTGGAAACTTTCACAGTAATGTAATAATTGGAATTGCATTGCGTGTTACAGAAATAGATGGACCTGTGATATTCTGTTACTATGGTTACCGTGTTGCATTCTTTCATTATTTCATTGTAAATATACATGTTTTAAGGTATTTATTTAATTGTGAGGCTTTTAAAGAGTAAGTGAGTGCGTTTCGCTTACGCATTGGGTTATGCTGAACCTGTAGGTACTCCATATGTGTAGTTTGGTGTTAATGGGACCTTATTTGCGGTACAAAACTGGAATGGGACCTTAGCAGAATAATATAGGGAGGGATTAAAGAAAAATTTCCAGTCAGTCGACACAAATTTTGTACCCAATTACATTAGGCGGAAAAGAAATTTTATGCCTTAACATGAAAAACATTACATAAGATATTTATCACAAAATAACAGTGAACAGGAGCGGACACCATAGGACTCAGATTTTGAATAACATAAAAGTTTAATTAAAAGTTAAAATTATAGGCCAATCAATACTTACACAAATATATCTATTTTATTATATATTGTACATGGATCGACCTGACATTGAGGTCTCCTTCACCTCAATTAAAATGAAATCAATTACGAATGAAAATAAAATAGATGTACGTAAGTCTAATGTTTGCTCGAGCAAGGTCTGAAGATGAACGCCTGTAGGTCGAAACATGTCATCCAAATAAGTACTTCAATTTTAATTCTATTTCCATTTATGAGAAGATAGGCTTGTGAGATCACCTTTTGTCAGTGTGTGTGTGTGTGTGTGTGTGTGTGCGTATTATATAAGGTGCGTTCAAAAAGTAACGAGCTGTAATGCGCAAACCGGTGACGACATCGGCTAATCGTGGCGTGTGTAACGAGGTGTGGTTCCGACCAGAGCGTGGGAGGTCACGGTCCGTTGCTAGAGGGCACGCGTGCACGGCACATGACGATACAAAGCGAGCAGCAGCATGCATCAATCGTCTAACGCTGCCAGTCGCCTCGTGTCACAGTGGGACAAGAGCCTCAACAGCCAGGGCCAATACTTCTAACATACAGGTACTGGTTTCTGTAATTATGCCTCAGGCTGATTACCTTATATGTGTGTATGTTTCCCCTCCCTAATAAAATCTAAACTCGGTAAGGTCATAGTACTATTTTGGCCGACCCCGACTGTGCCCTTCAAATTTTATTATATCTCACCAAACCAACATGGCGGCTGTGCGAAATATTTCCCTGCATTCTACAGTATATCTCCGAAACTATTACTGATATCACCCTGAAATTGTGTACGGTGATAAAGAGCACTACTAGAAGTTCACCTATGTGACTTTCAAAACCCTGTTTACTACAAAACGAACATGGAGGCCAAGCGAAGTTGAAACATTTAAAAAGAAATTTCTCGCGATTTAACCATCCGAACGTGGTGAAACTAGGAAACTTACAGCAAACATTTATACACATTGTAAAGCACTGACATCTAATTTAGTTTAATTAATTAGATAATCTCAAGATGGCGGCTGTGTGAAATTTTTAAATTAAGTCTGTATTTCTTGTGTTTTGCGTCGGAACCGACGTTTGAATAATGAACCTATGCAATGATCGTCATTTAATAGTGCATAACTCTATGGCCTACCTATATAAACATCCAACCTGGCGACCATCCGAAATATTTAGACGGCTCTATCTACGAATCGATTACAGGAATCAAACCGAAATTTTGTATGTTGATAGAGACAGTTAACATAGGATACGGTATATGAAAATAGGCTTTATTTCTTCACGGAACTACTTGTTGTATATAATAGCGTGTTATTTTGTGTTAAATATGTTTTGTTATGTTTTTCATGTTAGGGCATGTAAATACTTGTTTTCCCGCCTAATGTAATTGGACACAAAACTTGTCTCAAACAAAACTATTAATAATTTCCGTCTTTTCAATACAATGTTGTTGATAATCTATTTATCCAACTGGGTACATGTTTCGTACAGTCGTCTGTACTTCCTCAGCCCAAATGCAAATTTAGACATAAACAAGTATGATGCACACTATCAATCACATAAGAAAATAACCCTGACAAAAACATAGTACAGACTAAACACTGATACCACACGTCAAAACACGATTTGTCGCCACAAATGGTCAAAACACATAAAACTTTGTCCGTCGGTTCAATATTCTCCCGATAACCTAAAATCTTCTTATATGCTAAAAGGTTAAGAAACTATGCCTGTGTTTCTCCTTGTACAAATGTTGACATGCGTTCTCTAAAACATTGCATTTCTTGCTGCATCAGAGTATGGTGAGACGATGAATGTCTTATGCTGCTGTTTTGCTGAGGAGCGGAAATCAAATATAGTTCGAGTGTGGAAATCTTCTTGGATAAAACAGCACGAAAGTTGGCGACAATCAAAGAAGAAATAAAATTATGTTGTAAAATGACACCAAAGCCCATTTGACTGTAAAACGTCTATTGTATGTGATTGATAGTGTGCATCATACTTGGTTATGTCCAAATGTGTACTTGGGATGAGGAAGTACAGACGACTGTACGAAACATGTACCCAGTTGGATAAATAGATTATCAACAACATTGTATTGAAAAGACGGAAATTATTAATAGTTTTGTTAGTGAATATATCCAATACGGACCTAAAAGGGAGAATAATGATCTACACAAAACTTGCGTTGACCGACTGAAAAGATTTATTTAATAAAACTAGACAACACTGGAAAAATGGCTTCTCTCACTGCAATTATTCCTCCCTCCAGCAATATGTCCAGTAGAAAGGTGTGGTGCTGCTCTCCACGGTTGTCACACAGAACTATGATTCTCAAGTTGAGTTGTTAATCTCTGTGAGTGATCATTGATCATTGATCAATTAATTCTAATTGCCTTGCTCCAGGTGACTTGACATTATCTGCATAATTATGTATTATGACAGGCTAACTCCACCTATTTATCACAATCTGCCAGGTAAATGTGATATCTTTATTAGACTTCTGAAACACCTCGCTGTGAAATGTAAGCTGCCAAGGAGACAACAACCGTACATATTATCCGCTACACGGAGACGCATAACATTATTTACGACTTTCTGACATCTGAGAATTTTTGAAATACTCTGTAATTTTCTGCATCGGTATTTCTAGAGAAGAATGGCGTGACAAGGATACATTTTAGAAATTTATTCTGAACCTTCTCGGCGTGTTTCCGGTCGCGATAATTTTTACACTTTACAGCGTTCTATATTATATGAGACTATTAAATTTGTAACGAAACAAATAATACGAACAAAGGGCTTGTGTTCTTATACCCAACGTATAGATGACGCTACTAACCTAGTATGCATAGATGAACAAATAACACGTAACTAAGAGCTTGTGTTCTTATAGCAGCGTATAGATGACGCTACTAACCTAGTATGCATGGATGAACAAATAACACGTAACTAAGAGCTTGTGTTCTTATAGCACGTATAGATGACGCTACTAACCTAGTATGCATAGACGAACAAACAATAGGTAACTAAGGTACGTAACTAAGAGCTTGTATTCTTATAGCAACGCACAAGTGACGCTATTGGCCTAGTAAGATGACGAACACTGGTTGTCATGGTCACCATGTAGACGAGAAATTAATGACGCTAATCGCAGATAGAATCGCAGCTCATAAACATACCCATGTTATTAGGGAGATAATTGCGCCAGCTATAGAGTAGCTGTAACTTAGAACAAACCGGTTAGAATATGTTTGAGCTTTTGACCGAGGAATCCATCTATCTATAGTAATATATATAAATCTAGTATTGTTTATCTAACTTTCTGATTATTACTCTTTCGCGCAGAAACTATCAACTGATTAAGCTGAAGCTTTACTTGAACATAGGTTTTATATGGTAGAATGTCTCAAACCTTACTTACTCCCTCTTCATGGATTAGGCTGTTAGCCTGTGCCGACTTCAATCTTCATGCCATCTCTTTCTAGGACGACCAACGTCTCTTCTTCCTGCAGGATGATATTCAAAGGCAATATTCGGTAGTATGTTGTTATCCATCCTGAGAACGTGGTTTATCCAATTAATCCTATTTTGGTATATTCTGTCATTCAGTGAGAATATATTT
The DNA here is from genome assembly GCA_946902985.2 of Meconema thalassinum. NCBI lineage: Eukaryota > Metazoa > Arthropoda > Insecta > Orthoptera > Tettigoniidae > Meconema > Meconema thalassinum. The sequence goes on from OX336395.1 coordinate 185,798,982, forward strand.
ATTTGTCGTCTTATTTCTTCATTCCGTAGTTAATCCCGTAGGGATCTGATCTGAGGAATCTAATTTCAGATGACTGTATCTTATTTCTATGGATGGTTTTATTCACCCATGTCTCACTTCCGTACATCAAAGTTGAGTATCCTCTCGTACTTTTCACTTCAGAGTTCGGCGAATCGTCCCACACATATATTGAAATCGATGAAGCTTTCTCTTCACCTCGTAATCGTCATTAAAAGATAAATCACAACCGAGGTAAATAAAACTTGAAACTTGTTCCACTGGTTGTTCATCAATCTCAAACCTTTTGGGTCAAATTGATACAGGTGTTAGAGGATTCTCAATGGAGTATATTGAGATAGGAAACCAATAGGCTTAAATGCATATTCATTGTGTTATGCATCTACACAACTTATATCTATACTAATAAAATTAAGCTGAAGAGTTTGTGTGTTTGTTTATGTGTTTAAACGCGCTAATCTAAGGAACTACCAGTCGGATTCGAAAACTTCTTTTTGTATATGATAGCCTGATTCAAGAGGAATAGTTTAGGCTATGTAGCATTAGGCTACACCTCTCAGGTAACCTTAAAGTTTGCTTTTTGTTCAGTAAGTCGGAAGAACAAGCGCTCCAGGACGGCTTCAATAATACCGAAGTCTATTGTTGCCATGTAATGCGGGCTGCATCACGTCACCCCTACCAATGCTCTGGTGCAGAATTGCGAGCTGCTTATATATTGCAGTCACGGAGAGTAATTAGTGCAAAAAGATTTCTTAGGCCCCTTAAAACAGTTATCATAGTTTGCCTCTGTATAAGGGCGATGGTGTTGGTGCAGTATACTGAGGTTATCAGCTGCAATAAGCGTTGGTGCTTTCAAATTTACTTTCAGATCCTTATCCTTGAGCACTCCAGTTCTGTAAAACAAATGAATCCACCGGGCGAAGCCGGGCACTACTGCTAGTAATGTATATAAGTCATGATCTAAAATCAGCGGAGAAGTAAACATGTATTACTACATCATCTCCAGATCTTCTCCCGACATTTACCACAGGCATTTTGGTTCATTTCAGTAGTTAATGAATGTTTTGCCCCAGGATTTGATCTTCTCCGGTTTGAAGTGATAGAAGCCATTTTTCAATGTTACCTGGTTCTATTACAGACAGCTTTCCAGTCGGTCAACACAAATTGTACCCAATTACATTCAATTAAGCACCCCCTATTTACGTACATAAAAGCGTATTGTTATTATTATTTTTATTGATTTAAGCCCACTACTGAGCGCCTATGACTAGTTCTTCTTCGATGCTCTCTTCCGTTCCCAATATCTCTTGAGCTCGGCTGCTAGTTATTCCTTTCTCTCCCCCCCCCCCCCCCCAGGGGCTCACATCTAGTGGGACGTGGGTTGGCGACCACGGGACCCCAGCTGAGTCCGGCATTGCTTCCATTTACTTGTGCCGGGTTCCTCTCAGTCTTCTTTCCTGTCGACCTCACTTGGTCAACTCTTGTTCTCTTCAGACCCCGACGGTATTAGGGTATCCGAGGCCTAGGGAGTCTCTTCCTTTCCCGCCTTAATTGGCCCTTGCCTCATCTTTTCTGATACCCTTCTTTTGCGAGGGGTTAGCCTTCTTTTTCTTTTCCTATTATCTCCTGCCTTCTGCTCAAGGCCCTCAAGGAGGCAGGGTGTATGTAGCCCCACCACTTCTGGTGCACCCTAGATATTGCTACACCCTCAGGGACTCACGGCTGGTGAGTTCGGGAGTTGGCGACCCCGAGGGATTCCTGAGCTGGGTCCGGTTTTCCCTCTTTTATCCATTACAGTACCTGTGGGGCGGACCCTCTCCTCTTTCACTGTCCTATCTGCCTTTTATGGCTCTCCTTCCTTCCAAGTCCCTCAATCCGCATTCTTCGAGGGTTGAGGGCATTTCTTTTCCTTCGACCTTTATTTGCCTTCTTCTCCATTCGTTTTCCATTTCTTCTTCTAGTATATAAGTTGGTAGTTAGTTTTAGTTAGAGTTTACATTTCATTATTATCATCTTCACGATCACCCAATCCATTAGGGGCCGATACCCCAGATGTTAGGCCCCTTAAAACAACAATTATCATCATCATCATCATCATCATCTATTCCTTTCTCTCCCGTGAGAGGGGTTGGTCGTCGTTGTCGAATGCGAAAAGTGGTTCATACGTGGTCGCTTGTCGTCGGCGTGCCGTTACCATATAATACTTCCCCTTACAGACGAACGCTTTCCCGACCACACGTAAACCACTGTCACCAGCTGTAGCCGATCCCATCCACTGACCGCATCCCGACTGCAGTGCTTTCCTTTTCACACGAGCGACATGTCAGCCACATGGTGGCAAGTTCCCACTCGCAGTAATCATAATGGAGCCGTCTTTCTTCTGTCGATATGGCCTTCCTCATCACAGTATCTGTCCTTGAAATAATTGGTTTAATTTCCTGTAGTAGCTCATTGAATAAATTTTAGACATTCTGAAGAACTGGGAAAATTTATCCGGATAATTGCAAATTTCGTGATATAAAGAATGAAACTGCCCAAACTGTTGCCGGACTTCTACAATAATTGTATGTATCCTCATTCTTCGTGTTTTCCGTCTTTTTTGCGTCTTCGCATGAGCCAAAGAAGTACAGCCTCCTCTTCAGAATCCATACTGTGAATGACCGAAGTTCCACTTGCCGAACGACATTATTAAACCTCTTTATACCAGGGCGATTCTTTTGCTGGAGCGGGACGGGCAACCGACTGACGGGCGCGCGCGCCTTCCGCCAGCCAACCGAGCTCGCACCGCGGATTGTGCGCAGGTGGAAAACGTAACAAAGTACATTAATTAATGGTAAATTCACCAGCAAATCATGGCTAAAGAAGTTACCTCTTCACAGAAGATGCTGAAAATGTTCTCCTTCAGCTGACAGACAGGCGTCGTACCGTGAAAATAAATTAGCCTTTACACGTTGTAATTACCTTCTGTTGTGAGGGATATCTGCTGCCGTATATTGTTCTCCAGCTTCACTAGAGTACGGGTAATTGATCTGTACACTTTGTATTTTAAATGAACCCACAATTGAACAACAAACGGGCTTAGGTCCGTGCTTCGATTAATTACAGTAAACACAGGGGGAGGGGGGTGCAGGAGTAGTGACATAATGTAACGATGTCTGTCTGTTAGCTGAAGGAGAACATTTTTAGTATTTTCTGTGAAAAGATAAGTTCTAACCTTTAACTGGCGACGTGAGGTCATCCAGATTCCCAAGAAATAAAAGAACATATGTGCTTCTTTAATTAAATATTGCAGCTGTTGTTTATGTTACCTTCTTATCTGTGCACTGACACTACACACCCTCGTTGATGACAGTTTAGTGATTTAATGGACTTTAATGACCCTGGTTAGCTCGCTTCCACCTCGTGCAACTCCTTGGCCCGAGCTCAGTTGGCTGGCGGAAGGCGCGCGCGCCCGGCAGCTGGCCGCCAGTCCCGCTCCAGCAAAAGAATCTCACTATATTACTCCATCCGAGGTGAAGCTGGCTGGACCACATTTTGACGCTGGCGTATCCACAAAATGAAGCCATACTGAACTACAGAAATAGTCGGGGCAGCGACAAAGAAGCGTATTTTTGCAGTCGTCAGAAAAACGCTCATGTGTAAAGACCTTTAGACATTTTGGAAGGTGGGGACCAAGAGTTAACCATATCAGCAAATTTGGAACGTTGCTGGACATCAAGGTCAGAAATCCAGCAGAATCCAAGTAATTTTGGACTTCATTGAGCCATAGGCTTCCAGTCTTGTAGCTTTTAATCAAGGAGAAGATATGCTCGGTAAGCCTGCCGTTGTTCATTCGTAGAAGGAGCCCGTAGAACTTCAGCCAACTATGCCACATACTGGTATTTTTAATAATACTAGCATTAACCGTCGCGGCTTCGCAAATATTCTAGTTGTGAAGAGTACACTTAGCTAAATCTCAATCATGAATGCTATGACTGATTTATCCTTGGTATGAATAATCAGACTTTTTCAATTCAGCTACTGGTGCAGTGGTTAGGCGTTTGTCATTCCTTCATCAGAGCGAAGTTAGTTTTCTGGGAATATCACAGACACTGTTAATTTAAGGGCCTTTAAATGTGGTTTTCGGAGATCCTTTATAGACGGGTGAAAAAGACCTTTCGTACCACACTCACACGTGAAAATTGCGTGAAGAAACTCTAGAGTGCCCATTGACCCCCTTAAGCGCATTATACTGTATGTATTGATGAATTTTACAGCTTAAACTTTCACAGTAATGTAATAATTGGAATAGATGGACCTGTGAGATTCTGTTGCCATGGTTACTGTGTTGCATTCTTTCATTATTCCTGCACGTGGTGCCCCTGCATAGGTACTTGGAATCGATTTTCCAATACTGAACCGAGCATCAGCATTCCAGAAACATACTTCTCCTCGCAGGATGGATGATACCCTCTGAGAGCCTCCCTCCAGGTCACCAAGAAATTTGGCCTACATGGAAGACACTCAACAGGTTGCGCTCAGGAGTCGGAAGAACAAAGAGCAACATGCAAAAGTGGGGATTTTCCTGTGACTCCACACTCTGTAATTTCGGTGAAGAGCAGACAATGAGCCATCTTCTTGTCTGCAGGTTGTGTCCAACTACATGCTCTCCCCAGAATGTAATTGATGCTACCACAGAAGCATGTGAACTTGCCGCATACTGGTCAGGCCAAATATAATTAAATCCATATTATTGTGTTGTAACATGAGGTTAAAAAGTTATGTTACTGTTCTCTTAGAATTAGGTGTAGGTTAGAAAAATGGCCCTTGCTAGGAATGATACATAGGAGTGTTAGATACTATCCGATTTTAAGATCTCTATGCATTTTCTATGTTCCTTTTATGAAGTTGTTTGGTTTTTGTTTTTCTTATTCCATGTTTTTATATATCTTAGACTTCTTGTCATGAGTCCGTACTGGAAGATTTTATATTTGTTTTGTTTATCCCTGGATATTATTGGTGCTTGTGCAGTTAGGTTTGGATTATAAAAGTGGATTGCTTATAGATACAGGAAAAGATGCATAGTGATGATTATTAATGAATTAAATGAATACCTGTGTTCCTATGGTGAGGTGCAGGTTCCTTTATGTTTTAATTGATGGTGATCTGAGTAATGAACGGTTAATAGAGGAATGTCCATCACATATATCAGGTATTTGTACTGACTATTTGCCCTGTTGTTAAAATAAAATATCCCTTGTGAGTATAATCAACCACAACCCCGATAAGGAAAGAAGAAGTAAAGTTATATTATGAGGCACCAACGAGGAGCACGAATGAGGGAGATGAACCTTAGTGATTTCCAAATGATCATGGAGCAGTTGACCAAGAGGAGTGACATCATTGATAAGTGGAGTGACATCATTGATAAGGGGAGTGAACGGATATGTGAGCGGATAGACTCAATGAAAGTACAAATGGAGAAAATATGTGAAGTATGCTGCAGTAGCTGAAATAGAAGGAAATGATAGAAAATTAAATGAAGAAGGGAATAAGAAGCAAGAAAAGTATCAACCGAGGTGGGGGGCGTGAAGAAGAAATGAAAGACGGACAAGAGAGAGAACAAGGTCAAATGGAGGAGGAGGATAAAACTGAGGACAAGGAAGAAGATGAGATAGAGGGCAAGGTAGGAAAGAAAGGAGAGACGGATAACGGAGGAGGTGAGATGGAAGAAACTGAATACGAGAAAGGAGAAGCAGATGAGATTGGTCATGAGGAGGACAGTAGAAGTCAAGAAAAAGAAAGGAAAATATGATACTGAATCAGAGGAGACAGACCAAGAGTAGAAAAAGAAAGGAAAATATGATGATATTAAATCAGAGGAGACAGACCAAAAGAAGAAAAAGAAAGGAAAATATGGTGATACTGAATCAGAGGAGACAGACTTAAGGAAGAAGAAAAAGAGAGGTTTGGAATACAGGAGATGGGGAGGCAGGAGGCATCGTAGAAGACGACGAAGCAGGCGTGGAGGCAGGAGGAGAAAGGGAAGAACGAAGATAATAGCGATTCTGCCGTTCCTTCTGATTATGATGCTGTCCGATTTTCTGATGGAGGAGGAGTGTTTGACGAACTTGATGATATAGTTTTGGTTGCTTCATCTGAGGAGAGTGATACAACGTTATGTGATGTTGTTAATCTATAATTTGTTGTACTCTGTGTGTTTTTAGCGCATGCTTGATGTATATTACGTTTTATGTATTTATGTTATTTTATGAATGTGATCCCCATGTGCTTCTCACATGAGAATCACATTAGGGGGCGAATTGTAACATGAGGTTACAAAGTTATGTTACTGTTCTCTTAGAATTAGGTGTAGGTTAGAAAAATGGCGCTTGCTAGGAGTGATACATAGGAGTGTTAGATACTATCCGATTTTAAGATTTCTATGCATTTTCTATGTTCATTTTTGGATGTTGTTTGGTTTTTGTTATTCCATGTTTTTATATATATCTTTGACTTCTTGTTATGAGTCCATACTGGAATATTTTATATTTGTTTTGTTTATCCACGGAGATTATTGTGTAGGTGCTTGGTTAGAGGAAATGAGTATCTGTTGTGATTTTCTGTGGAGATTATTGGTTTGTACTGTTAGTTGAAAGAAATATGAAAAGGAGGAGATGTTTTACATAAGAGAAGAGAGGTAATGGAGTCTTATTAGAGTTATGCGTTGGTAATGTAAGTGAAGAAAGAAGTAGTATTGATGTGTGGAAGGAAAGATAGCCTAGTTGAAATAAATTTTTTAATGAAAAGTAAAAGTGTGTGTGAAGAGCAATTGAGACGGATACTGCAGCAAGAATAGGAGTGGAAATTATAATGATTCATATCCCTCTTATGCTATAATAACAACGACCCGAGTAGAACAGTTACAGTGTGGAACAACTTAATGTTTATCAGAAATAATAATGTTTATAGTACCAGTTCTTGATGTTATCCATTTTTTTTGTAATTGTCTTGTTTCTCCTTTTTCTGTTATCTTTTGTTGTTTGTAATATATGTTTCTGACACGATTAAATAAAAAAAATATTTCATTGTAAATATACATGTTTTAAGGTATTTATTTAACTGTGAGGCATTTAAAGAGTAAGTAAGTGCGAACCTGTAGGTACCCCATATGTGTAGGTTGGTGTCAATGCGACCTTATTTTCGGTACAAAACTGGAATGGCCTTAGCAGAATAATATAGGGAGGGATATTTAACGCAGTCAAATAGCCATAACTGAAAATATAGGTTACATTGATGGGTTACATATTTGCATAATCACTTATAGACATTGTTCTTCTTGTACAGAATTCTATGTGGTATTGTTCACACATTTTTCCACATAGTGTGCACTCACAGTCTATACTTGTGTCATGGAAGTGTTTTGATTTGCAGAGTAGGTGGTGAAAACCGTGAACTACCAATCTTGAAATTACATGTCTTAGTTCGAAATTAGCTTTTGTCCACGATCGGTCTATCATGGCCCCTGTGCCATAGAAGTCTGGTTGTACTTCTCCTCTCTTTCCGTCAAAGTTGCCAGCAGTTTCTCTGATGCACAGGTGCTCGGTAGGGGTATGCTTGTCCTGAGGTTATCTACGAGGAAAGATTCCTTTGCCAGGAGATATATATACTGGTATTGGCCGTTTCCAAATGTCGATACAGCGTGTTGTTATTTTGTGTTAAATATCTTATGTGCCGTAATATTTTTCATACAAGGGCATATAAATAGACTACTTATTCTTCCGCCTAATGTAATTGGGCACAATTTGTGTTGCTCCTCCAGATTTACTAATCACTTCTTCATGCACGACGAAGCTAACTTTCCTCAGACTCTCCGCCTGGATGGATCTCGGCCACACAGAAAGCGGTCTGTCGCGGCGGGAAGCGATCCAGCGGTCCTCGCGTCGGTCTGCGATATGGGGACGTCACATAGGATGCGATACCTTTGTGTGAGCGGTCCAGTCTGGTCGCTTCCTTCTAGAGAATATTATGTAGTGCATTTTCATATTAACCATTACCGACAGCAGTGGCTACGCACGTTAAAGTGCAGCGTTAGGTCATGAGGCCAAGCTCTCTGCTGACTCGGTAGACGCGTGGGTTCGAGCCCCACCGTCGGCCGTCCTTGAAATGGTTTTCCGTGGTTTCCCATTTTCAACACAGGCAAATGCTGGGACGGTACCATCTGACAGGCCACGGCCGCTTCCTTCCACACCCTTGCCCAGTTTCATTCATCTTCATCCATTCCATCTCTCATCCCGACGCGCAGGTCGCCCACGGGCGTCGACTGGAAAGACCTGCACTCGGCCTCTCAGGAGGCCACACAACAACAAAATATATATATTAAGTATTGTTTGATATCATCTCTATCTCTCTCTATATAAGAATGAAAGTTTGTCTGTTTTTTCTGAATTTCTACGGAAATTTGCGTTATTTACGCGTTTCAGACTGTTTTATGACAGATGCACGCGAAAATGTTTTTTTTGTCTGTCTGTCTGTTTATTTGTCTGTCTGTGGACAATTTTTTGTGTCCTTATAACTCGAGAACGGCTGAGTGGATGAACGTAAAATTTGGTACAGATATCCTTCAGAGGCAAGACACCAATCATTGATGTAACTCTTCTCTGTAGCTCTCATAAAACGGGGCCTACCCCCTTAAAATACTTGCTGAAATAGGCGTAGAAGGGCGAGACAAAGCTCATTTTCAGCCCCTCAATGTGAGAAACGAAACTCGGGGGCCCTAAAGGGCCCCCGAAAACCACATTTAAAGCCCTAAAACCAACAGTTTTTGAGATATTCCCAGAAAATTAATTTCATTTAATACATTAATGAAAAGAAGCTAGCCGGTAACCATGGCAACAGAAATTCACAGGTCCATCTATTGCTGTAATATAAGACGCAATACAATTCCATTTATTACATTACTGAGATAGTTTGCAAACAGCTAGAAGGTTATAACGGAACCAAACTAAGCTGTAAAATTCATCAATACATATAATGCGCTTAAGGGGGTCAAGGGGTACGCTAGATTTTTTTCACGCGATTTACACGTGCTGGTGTGCTACGGAAGGTCTATTATATCCCTATCCCTATATTGTTATATTATTATTATAATTAATATTATTATTACACTACGGAAAGAAAGACCCCAGAGGACTGAAAAAAGGGAATAATTGTACCGATCTTCAAGAAAGGTAGTAGAACAGAATGCAGAAACTATCGGGGAATAAAACTGATGAGTCATTGTGCAAAGATGTTTGAGAAAGTTTTGGAAAGGAGAATTAGGACAAGGATAGAAGGAGGGATGAGGGAAGAACAACATGGCTTCAGAGCAGGAAGGTCCACAGTGGATTTGATTTTTGCTGTAAGGCAGTTACAAGAGCAGCACTATGAGTATGGAACAGATCTACTGATAGCCTTCCTGGACATTGAGAAAGCATATGACAGTGTATGCAGAAACAAAGTATGGAAGTCCCTGGAGAATAGAGGAGTAGAAAAATGGACTATAAGGAGGATAAAGGAGATGTACAAGGGAAGCGTGAGCTGTGTGAAAGTGGGAGGAGAGAGATCGGACTGGGTGGAACAGAGAAACGGCCTGAAACAAGGAAGTGCACCGGCACCGTTACTTTTCATTGTGGTGATGGATGACATAATGACCCGAGTGGCACAAGTAATTGGGGAAGGAAAGATGAAAGCAATGGTGTTTGGAGATGATTTGATGATTTGGGGAAACAAGGAGGAGGAGGTACAGGAACAGTTGGACGTGTGGGAAGGAATAATACAAGGATATGGGATGAAATTTAGCATAAATAAGAGTGAGATGGTGATCACAAGGAAGAAGGAAAGAACCACAACGGGAATAACAATTGGTGGGGAACAGCTGAAGAACGTGGAGAGTTTCAAGTATCTGGGAAGCCTGATACAAGATAATGGAAGAAACTATTGAGAAACAAGAAGTTCCGTGAAGAACTATACAGCCTACTTTTCATGCCAATGATTATTCTACAGTATATGAACCTATCTAGAATAATGACGAAATTAAGTTGGTAATATCGAAATATCTAATTAGTTCAAAATATACCTGGTATAATGCAGCCCTGGTGACTGAATATATTCTTAGTTCCATCTCTTAAGGTACAGAATACAAAATTTGGTTCAAGTCCAATGGACGTTACATGCAGTTAGACACTGGATCTATCAGCAGGCGTAAATGCATGTTGCCAACAATACCATGCGTGTGCTGGTTAGAAATAATCTGAAATATTATGATATCTTGTGCCAATTTTGGATGAAATCCATTTGTTATTATAGAAGTTACATGTATTTTAAAATTGGACATATCAGCAAGCATAGAATCATGTTGGCAGCACTGCCTTGTATTAATTACTCCAAATTAATCTAGAATGTCAGGTGCTATACGTGTGCAAAGTATAGAGCTGTTGGCTTGCATACTTTCTGATATATTGATATTAGGGTGAAAAATATAGACAGCATTTATTAACAGTTGGCAGCCCTGATTGCTCTTAACAATACTTATAGTCATATCTGTTATGGTACACATAGCACATACGAAATTTGGTTGAAATCCAACTGATAGTATAGAAGTTAGATGTATTTTAAAATTGGTATTATCAGCAGGCTTATAATCATGTTGGTAGAACTGACGTATACAAGTTACTCCAAATTAATCTAAAATGTCAGAATATACGTGTGCATACTTTAAAACTGTTGGCTTGCATACTTTCTGATATATTGGTATTTGGATAAAACAAATATAGAGAGCAATTATTAACAGTTGGCAGCCCTGGTGGCTCTTAAGAATACACTCAGTCATATCTGTTTATGTACAGATATAACATACAAAATTTGGTTGAAATCCAATTGATAGTGTAGAAGTTATATGCATTTAAACATTGAACCTATCAGAAGGCTTAAAATTATTTTGGCAACACTGTCATGGTTGGACTCCTGGAAATTAAACTGAAATAATATTATCTACATGTTTGCCAATTTTGGAATAGCTCCCATGCATACCTTGCAAGATATTCAACATTGAGCTCAAATTTCTAGTGCGTTTTTTCAGCAGTTGGTAGCACTGACATCATTTTCAAATATGGGCGTGAGATATTCCGGTGCACATCTTTACTCATACTAAATTTGATTCAGATTGCTGCAGCCGTTTAGGAGTTGATAGGGGGGACACACACACACACACACAGCCAGACAGACAGACACACATTTCCCGGATCGATCTCATAAGTCTACTTTTTCCTCATTTTTGCAAAATGTGAAAAGTAGGCTAAAAATGAGCGGGGGGAGACAGGCGGAAGCATTCCGGAGGAGTGTGAGAAGCATGTTATGGAGCAAGGATGTCCCTCAGAACAGAAAAAAGATCATATATCGGACGTACTATGCCCCTATCCTGACGTATGCCTCGCAGACCTGGGCTATGAAAGGAAGGGAGAAGAGCAAATACAGGCCAGTGAGATGAGGTTCTTGAGAAGCAGTATTGGAGCTACAAAGATGGACAGAATAAGAAATGAGAGGACCTGAGAATTAATAAAGGAGGAACCATTACGGGATGGTATAGAGAAATCTAGACTTAGATGGCATGGACATGTAAAACGAATGGAGGATAAGAGGATACCCAGGTGGATACATGAGACGAAGTGGGAAAGAAAGAGACCGAAAGGAAGACCGAGAGGAAGACCGAGAGACAGGTGGCTGAAAGGGATGGAAGAAAGCGTGAAGAAGAGAGGAGAAGACTGGACAGGGGTGGAAGTTGAGAGATGGTGGGAAGACAGAAGACGTTGGGGTGGCCTGTGTTCCAAACAGACCCGGCCAACGGCTGGAAACTGTGCAAGAGGATGATGATGATGATACTACGGTCTACAACGACGAGACAAAGCTCATTTTCAGCCCCTTGGTGTCAGAAAAAACCTCGGGGCCCCTAAACAGTCGTAAAGGGTCCCCGAAAACTATATTTTAATGCTCTAAAACCAAGAGTTTCTGAGATATTTCCAGAAAACTAATTTAATTTAATAAACTAATGTAGGAATGCAAGCCACTAACCATGACAACAGTGTCTCAAAAAGGTACATCCAACTTTCCATCTATTTCTGCAAGAAGTAATGCCACTCCATTTATAAAATTTCTGTGAAAGTTTGCTAATGGCTATAAGGTTATCACGGAACCAACGAAAACTGTACAATTCATCAATGCGCTTAAGGAGGTCAAGAGGTACCCTGGATTTTTTCACAAGACTTAAACGTCCGATGTGTCGTACAGAAGGTCTATTATATCTTCAAACAGCAACATTATTTTCAAAAATTCGTGAATTGAAATAGTTTATTTTTTTTTATTTTATTTTTTTGCTTTCAGGAATTTGGGCCATTGGCTAAAAAACCAGAATTTTCATGCACCACAAGCCTTTATAATTTATTAAAGGGGTCTTCCTCTGGATGCGCACTTGACACAACAGTGAGGGTCAGTTTTTATGTGACGTGAATTGCATTTCGTCTACGAGGTTTTCAATTTTATTTTGACGTCAGGAAGTACACGTTAGGTAAATTAGTTTCAGAGCATATTTCAACTAATCATTTATCTTTGTCGACAAACAGGTTCCAAGCCCCTAACCATTGCAACAGTAGCCCAATTGATTAAGTCTGGTTATTAATACCGACGACCGTTCGAAGAATGGGTACTTCTGCTAGTACTAATATATAACAAGTAGTTCCGTGAAGAACTATACAGCCTATTTTCATATATCCTACTCATGTTAATTGCCTCTATCTACATACAAAATTTCAGTTTAATTGCTGTAACAGATTCGTAGATATTGAGAACCGTCTAAATATTTCAGATGGTCGCCAGGTTGGATTTTTATTTTTGTACTATTACATTAAGATTATTGTGTACGTGTGGTATACAAACTTCAATCGCATGATTAGAACACAAGAAGTAAAAACGAGATTTTAAAATTACGCACAGCAGCCATCTTGTGATTATGCAAACAATTGAAATAAATTAGATGCCAGTGGATCAACATTTGTATAAGTATTTAACGTGCAACGTTTCACGGCACTCGGATAGTTAATTCGCGAGAAACGTCCATTTAAATATTTATACTTCGTGTCGCCGCCAAGTTGGATTTGTGCTCACCAGGTTACTGAAAGTCCTATAGGTGAACATATGTTCATAGTCTCTATGAACATAAAAAACTTCAGTTTGGTTGCTGTAAAAGATTCATAGATATTGAGAACCGTCTAAATATTTCGGAAGCTCGCCATTTAGGATTGTTATATGTATAGGCCATGGAGTTATGTACCACTCAAGGACAATTATTGCCTAGGTTCATTATTCAAACTTTCACTTCGATCGCATGATTACGACACAATAAATAAAAACTTAATTTTAAAATTTCGCACAGCCGCCATCTTGAGGTTATGTAAACAATCGAATTAAATTAGATGGCAGTGCATTACAAACTGCAAAATCATTTACTGTACCACATTTCACGGCGCTCAGAGAGTAAAATCACCAGAAAAGTTTATTAAAATATTTCAAATTCGCTTGGTCGCCATGTTCGTTTTGTACTTTACAGGTTTATGAAATATACATAGGTAAACTTGTATCAGTACCCTTTATCACCGTACAAAATTGCAGGGTGATATCTGTAATAGTTTCGGAGATATAGAATGTCAGTGAAATATTTCACACAGCCGCCATTTTGAGGTTATGTAAACAATTGAACTAAATTATACTCCAGTGCATTAGAATGTGTATAAACAATTGCTGTACCAAGTTTCATTGCGTTTGGATAGTTAAATCGCGAGAAAAGTCTATTTAAAAGTCTCAATTTCGCTTGGCCGCCATGTTGGTTTTGTAGTCACCAGGTTTTTGAAAGTCTCATAGGTGAACTTCTAGTAGTGCCCTTTATCACAGTACACAATTTCAGGGCGATATAGGTAATAGTTTCGGAGATATTGAATGCTAGTGAAATATTTCGCACAGCCGCCATGTTGGATTGGCGAGACGTAACAAAATTTGAAGGGCACGGTCGAGGTCGCCGGGAATAGCGCTATGAACTTACCGAGTTTCATTGAAATCGCTCCAGCTGTTTAGATTTTATTAGGGGGACACACACACACACCTCTCACACACACACACACGGACAAAAGGTGATCTCATAAGCCTATTTTTTCAAAATTGAAAATAGGCTAAAAATGAGATGGTGTGTGTCTGTCTTTCTATCTGTCTGTCTGTCTGTCTGTGTGTTACTCAATAACGCAAGAACCACTGGTCCGATTTAAATGAAATTTTGCATGGATGTAGCTGATTTACCATGTTTACATATAGGATACTTTTAATTTCGATATTTTGCACTATTAAAAATGGCGACCATTTCAGTGACGTCACTACACCCTTTGGTTTCAAAATTTCATATTTCCATATCAAATAAAAAGAGAACCTTAGGAAATAGCAAACTTTTGATGGCACACATGAGCTTTAAAATTTAATTTCCTATCCGAAAAGTCCTTAACACATTTCGTGTATCTCCAACGGTTAGCGAGTAAAACCCACATATATGACGTCACTACACCCTTTGGTTTCAAAATTTCATATTTCCATTTCAAATAAAAAGAGAACGCTAAGAAATATCAAACGTTTGATGCATACACAAGATTTAGCATTTAATTTGCTATCCAAAATGTCCTTATCACTTTTCGTGTATCTCCAACGGTTAGCGAGTAAAACCTAAATTTGTGCAATAAAACACGGTCAACACCGAGCGGTGCAGTATATCTCTACATACATAAAAATTAAAGTTTGTATGTTTTTTTCGCAATTTCTACGGAAATTTGAGTTATTTACGCGTTTTAGACTGTTTTATTACGGATGCGCGCGAAAATATTTTTTTGGTCTGTCTGTTTGTTTGTCTGTCTGTGGACAACTTTGTTCTCTTATAACTCGAGAGCGGCTGGATGTATCAACGTAAAATTTGGTACAGATATCCATCAGAGGCACTACACTAATCATTGATGTAACCCTTCTCCGAACCTCTCATAAAAGATGGATTACCCCCTTAAAATACATGCTGAAATAGGAGTAGAAGGACGAGACAAAGATCATTTTCACCCCCTCAATGTGAGAGACAAAACTCAAATCCACATTTTAAGGCCCTAAAACCAACCGTTTTTGAGATATTCCCAGAAAACTAATTTCATTTAATAAACTAATGAACGAATTCAAGCCGGTAACCATGGCAACAGATTCTCAGAGGTCCATCTACTGTATTGCTGTAAGACGCAATGCAATTCCATTAATTACATTGGTGTGAAAGTTTGCAAACGGCTAGAAGGTTATCGCGGAAAGAAATTAAGCTGTAAAATTCATCAATACGTATAATGCGCTTAAGGGGGTCAAGGGGTACACTAGAATTTTTTCACGCGCTTTACACCTGCGGGTGTTCTACGGCAGGTCTATTATATTCCTATCCCTATATTATATTATTATTATTTGTATTATATTATGGCGTACAACGAGGAGACAAAGCCCCTCGGTGCCAGAAACAAAACTTGGGGGCCTCGAAAACTACATTATAAGGCTCTAAAACCAACAGTATCTGAAATATTCCCAGAAAACTAATTTAATTTAATTTAACAAACTAATGAAGGAATGGAAATCGGTAACCATGATAACATTATCTCAAGGGGTGGCATCCAACTTTCCATCTATTTCTGTAAGAATCAATTTCACTCCATTTATACCTTGCCACGGTGGGTGAGTGGATAGCGTGTCGGTCTACTAATCCCCAAGATTACAGGTTCACTCCTGGCCGTGGTAAGTGATTTTTGAAAGGCGGCAAAAATACGACTCGCATGTCATACGATGTTGGCATGTCAAAGAACCCATTTGAATTCAGTAGGCCGTGTTCATAATGGCAAAATTAATCTCAGCAGTTTCCGCCAACACAAAGTTCCTCATTTCTCTACTAGAAAGTGCTATAGTGTTCAAGGAGCTTAGATATCTACCCTCCTTGACTTTCATAGTGATTCAAGGAACAACGAAATTTCGACATGCAAGCTACCCTCTGGGTGTCAAATTACGAAGCTTGCACCCGGCACCCGAGGCCATACGATATTATTATTAGGCTACTCCATTTATTACATTTCTGTGAAAGTTTGCAAATGGCTATTAGGTTATCACGGAACCAACGTAGACTGTATAATTCGTCAATGCAATTAAGGGGGTCAAGGGGTAACCTAGAATTTTTTTCATGCAATTTCATGTGCGACATATAGTACAGAAAGTCTATTATATCTCCAAACAGCAACATTATTTTCAAAAATTCCTGAATTGAATCAGCATTTTTTGCGGCTTTTAGGAATTAGGGCCATTTGAGGCTAAAGAACCTGAATTGTCATGCACCACAAGCCTTTGTAATTTATGAAAGAGGTCTTCCTGTGTATGGGGACCTAACAGAACGTACAGGGTAATTTTTTTATGTGAGGTGTATTGCGTTTCGTCTACAAGGCTTTCACATCTATTTCACGTCAGGAAGTACACGTTAGGTGAATTTAGTTTGAGAGCACATTTTAACTAATCTTTTTTTTTTTTGTCGACATACGGGTTCATCGTATGGATGATTTTGTTTGATACTGTATGGTAGATATACCCATATTTGGATATCTGGGTGATATGTTGTAGACAATAGAATTGTCTGTCTGCCTTTCTGTGTATCTTTATGTACGCCTATAAATCGTGTTTGGATGCTTGGTGCATCGTAAAATTAGGTATGGTAAACATGAGTCAATACACCAATCATTTATAAAACTCCTCACCGTACTTTTCATACAGTAGAAGGGTGGATGTAGTGAAAATCTTCTCAAAATGCATGCTAAAATAGGCGAAATATAAAAATTATCCTAGAAGGATGATCAAAGCATATGTTGCGCTTCTCATTGTGAGACACAAAATTCGCGAGTCTATAAGGGGTCTCCGAAAATCACATTTTAAGGCCCTTAAATTAACAGTGTGTGTGATATTCCGAGAAAACTAACTTCGTTCTGATAAACTTATGAAGGAATGACAAACCGCTAACCATTGCAACAGTAGCTCAATTGATAATGTCTGGTGTTAATATATAACACCGTTCGAAGAACGGATACTTCTGCTAGTTATTATTAAGTATGAGCTTGGACGAAGAACAACTTCTCCTATATGCTTTGCAAAACACAAAGAAGAAAAGACAATGCTGGGTGCATGACATCGAAAAGAACAGAGAGCAATTAGGAGAATACCACCGCTTATGTATCGAGCTGGAGTCACATGAAGATTGGTTTTTCGAGTATTTTTGTATGTCGCGAGAATGTTTCGAGGAATTGCACGACTCGTTGCTTCAGCCTTCTTTAAAACATGTTTATAATGTTCGGGTGAACTGTCGAATAAATATGTGTATTTACGCACAGTTTCAATAAATACTTCAGTGTGGTCACTCATCACAATCGAAGGCGGCACGGCGGTCAATCTGTAAATTTGTACAACCGGATCGCTCGTCGTCGCGACTAAGATTAGCGGGTGATAGTTGACCGCGTTCTGTGTGTCAGGGTTGATGCAACTTTGGGCAATACAACTGGACCGCCTGACCGCTTCGGTCAGATATCACTTCCCGCCGCGACAGACCGCTTTCAGTGTGACCGAGCCTTAATTCTTATGGAAGTTATTACAGTAGGACAGCCAATCGCGCGACCAAAGATTGTTGGCCGGCTGGCTACCGTGACCCGCCACCATTCCGGCGACCACTGCACTGGCTGCTCAGACTGATGGACGGGCGTTGTAGCACATGGAGCTTATTACTAGGGCCCGGAACTTCATGCACTATTAAATGAATAAATATGAATGCAATAATGCACTAATTATTGGTCAAATATGCTTCACGTTTCGAAAAATATGCACTATGAAATAACTACGGCAATTACGATCACTCCGTATCCGTTAGCGTTTCTATTTTTATATAAAGAAAATATGAACAGACAGACATTTAACTACACCTCTTTTAAAATATCTCAACTAGGAACCAGTTCTAAATGGTAGGAAATGTTATTTTATGGAACTTCAGGCAGTGTTGACCATCAATAATCATTTTATTATGTTAATTTTTAACTCTAACTGATATACAATTTTAATAACCTTTGATTTTTTTATTGAAAATAATTTTACATTATTTACATAGTAAATGGTGAATAAATTAATTGATACTAAGGACTGGCTGCGTGGCTCAGCGGTAACGTTCTCGCTTGCTGGTCAGTAGGTTGCAGGTTCGTATCCTGGTGCAGTAAGCTGGCATTTGAGGGTGCGCAAATGCAAGGGAGCCATGTCAGTAGATTTACTGGCACGTTCAAGATCCCCTTCGAGACAAAATAACGGCACCCCGGCGTCTCTATAAGCCACATTATTATTATTAATTGATATTAACTTGCAAAAAGGACTGAAAGGTATTAGGTATTAAAATAATTTCAGTATTATTCTGTGATAGACTCTCGTAGTCCGAATCGTAATATACGACTTTAAGAACATGAAGTAACAAAAAGCGCTTCAAAACAATAGGAAATTAGAACATACGCCCTTCTCAAACAAGAGATATGCCGTTAAACAGGCAATATATGCACAAATATGCAAAAATATAATTTTGCATGAACTTCTTGGCCTTACTTATTACTAGGGCAAGGCATTAAATTACCAAAAAATAGCAAGAAAAAAATGCATTTATTGTACCCTTGCACAAGGCCTTCAGAACAGGACTCTGTCGTCGGGGCATGAACGGTACACTAGCTTGAATATGAAACTGTTCTGGATATTATAGGAAGATCACTAGGGCTGAATAAAATTCATCACACACAGATTCTGAATGAGAATAAACAAATTTAATGCACCAACACCAGTACAGCAAAAACAAATAAATGAAATAAAACCAAAAATAGTAGAAATGAAATTTAAAATAATAATAATAATAATAATAATAACTCAAAGGTAAAATAAATCAAATACGGAATCAATAAAATTAAGTCAAAATCAAAAATATAAACAATGGACTAATTAATGTCCAAAAACCACCAATTAAATGCTAATCAGCATCAATTAATACTTATCATAGTAGTTATGATGTATGATTACAATCAAATTTATTGACAAATAAAAACCAATCATATGGCAAAAAGCAAAGAAAATGAATCAAAAATGAAATCTGGTTAACACCAATTAGCATTAATTGCCAAAATCAAATTTATTAATTACGATGATAAGATATCATAAGAAGGTTAAGTTATTAAGAGATGATGGATCAAGAGGGTCCGGTCAACTGTAACAACAGTATGGATTAAGAAAAAGAAATCCATTTATACGGAATTAATCAATCATTAATCTGAGTAAACATAATAATCATTGAGTCTAATATCATCCAATTACATTTCAGATACATGGTATGTTCAAATATCAGAGACATCCATGGCCATTCCGAAGTATACATTATAGCCTAGCCATTGGCTTATTTAATTATTAATGGCGTTTAATTAACATTTACTAGAATCCCTCCGTTAAATAAAAGTTTACCCTCATATCAAATCTTAACCTTCATGGCATTAATTATGTATTTCTATCTGCGAACATGAATATGATTTATGCATCTTATTTACATACTCTTGTAAATTAATCATGGAAGCCTTTCCGTACGGAATCTTAATGTTCAATCCCGACGTTACTTTGGACGTCTTAGCTTTAAAACAAATCAGCTGAATCAATGAAGCCATTGAATTTACTTAGCCTTGAAACACACTTACAAATTGTCACATATTACATTAACATATTAGCGATATGATAAGCCTGGTTTCGGCCCTTGCGTTCGACGTGATACATTCTCGAACCAAGCACCCGATGCCTTGTCAAATAATTCATGGATATATAATAAACAAACTAAGAAAAATGCCTTAAAAACAGACAAAAATAGCATCATAAAAAAAATGATGACTAATCATTTGCCTTTCAAACTTGGGTTGGATAAACATGAAAAACAATTAATAATTCCAACCAAACATTATTAAAGTAATCGTATCGTGTCAGAGTCACGTTAGGCAACGGTGAATGTATTTGAAGCCGCGACCCCTGAAAAAGATAGACATGGCACAGAAGAAATACCTTGTATCAGTGTTATGTTAAGCAACGGTGAATGTATTTGAAGCCGCGACCCCTGAAAAAGATAGACATGGCACAAACATGTTCTTAGCGGATTATTCAATAGGGTCAATATGTATTTAGGGGTATTCGCTACCTACACATTTCTTACCTTGAATGCCTTATCTCGCAGAACGAGGTTACAATAGAACAAAGCATGGTCCGTTCAACAATTATCGAGAAAAAGAAATCTCAAGATAATTTTGAACCAATATTAACTATAAAAAAAAACTAATAATAATTATTTTCCAGGACCGAAAACAATTATTCATGAACACAGGACTCTAAGGTCACTGTCTAGCTAGTACCCATTTAAAAAGACTGATCGACCAGGTATGAATAAAAGGATTTCGAACACGGGACCGCAAGGTTATTGCCTATCTAGTACCCGTTTAAAAATAGCGTCTGGACCAGGCACAACAAAAGGATATCGAACCCGGGACTGTATGGTCAACAGACAAAACCGTCCCTTATATCAAAATGACCAGTAAAAGAAACGCTATCGATTGGAGGCATCAGGGTAGTGACCTAACATACCCTTACGTGAATATTAAACTTGGGACCAAACATAAGAAAAATTTAAATGAATCGCTGCGGCAAACACCCGAGTCCAGAGTGGACCCCTCCTTCTCTTTGTGGCAAGTGACAATGGACTGGCCTCGCCTGCTGGCTGACCTTGACCGTGAAAGGTAGAAATGCAAGTCTTCACCCCTTCCCCCGGGCTAATATTTGACTGTATTCTCACCAGCTGATCGGACTGGATCTTAGTATTCTAAATGTGGAGCGGGACGCTCTCATTTGGATATAGATTAATTATAGCATTATTTTATCTGCGCTTGATGGCCACTACCTTACACATACAACTTATCATACTTTCATCCGACATCTTCCCTCAGGTCTTATTACCTGGCATCATTATCTATTTTATCTTATTTCATCGTAGATTCCTCCTTACAACATCTTACCTGTATGGCCTTAAATATCACACGCGTTCAATAAAAACTAATATAACAATTGGTGAGGCTGGGTCAGCCGTCACTCATATCATTGTAAACTTATCATACTACCTCTCATCTGACATAATTCACGCCTTTGTAAACTGTCCTATAAACTTTACTCATTGCTACACCATAATACTCCATATCATCCATCACAATACACCATGGTCCTTTAAATATCGTCCCAAAAAAAAATCATCGGCTATTAATTCATCCGGTATGTAAATACATAAATTACTATCTCTGGTCAATTACACGAAATAATGAGATTTTGCCTGGAAAGGGCACCTATCGAAATACCATGCTTCGTTCGTTCTATTTGGGTCGAAAACACAGGGGATATTTCTAACACACATCTATAAATAAAATAGGGAATTCTACCATGTGTTTTATGTACGGATACGATTACCTAGCAACATCCTTACGTTAAGTTAGGCACTTTTAATTCATTAAAATAATTATTCTGATCCTTAATCCTTATGAGCGTACCCAGCTCCTTCAGATGCACAACTATGGTCGCCATTGACACGGTCATTGTACACACAAGATAAAACAAATCAAAAGAAAACAAATAACATGCTAACATTATGGCGATAAAATCCATGAATTATTTGACGCTTTAAAATATAATCAAAAGGTACTTATCATATTGAAGACTTCCTTCATCATTTGCAAGAGTTGGACCAGAGGCCCGCAACAGTATAACTTAACACATGACCTCCATGGCCGGTTCGAATCCCATCACGATGATGTAGAACCACTCGATAATATCACTGCAACCCTCCATTATCACTAGGTCGCTATAAGCCAGCACCCTTTTAAAATGCACACACACACATATTTGATTAAATTTATGCACCACTAAAAAAAAGATTACACATTAGTGGGCTACACACTCATGGCGGATATATTTTTCTGTTATATATTTTCACTCGAATTATATATGATTTCACATCTTTCCTTTCTGTTATACATATTCACAACTTAGTATTCATTTTTAATATTATTTCGCATCAGCCGAACAATGGACTATGCGTCTCGTACATTAATGCCTGGCGTGGTGCTACATATGGCCCGCATCCACTAACGTTGGCTGAAAGATGAACAATGTTCCTGTCACAGACTTTACCCACATATATGACAAAATGGTTGCCAATTCACAGTTTTGCACATACGACACCAAATGCTCCCTTCACAATCATAGGCTACAGTAATCAGGTACCTTAATTTATACACAAAAATATGGCCTTGCTAATCATATGATTCACGACGGAACTCGATCATAGGCTAAGTTTATATCATCAGCGCTTGGGTAGAACTAATTTCTTGTTGAAGGACGCTATGTTCTCTCTCTCACACACTCGACGTTGTCAGATTTCCTTGCGCAGGGACTACTTTCATTCGATGAACACAGAGATATTTAATCCGTTACCGCATTCCCAAAATTCTTGATAATAATTAGATTCATCATGGGCGTTTCAGATCATTCCTGTAATGCCTTGATCTCTTGTAACTAACTGAAGCGTACTCTTTAAGGGCGGAGTCAGGCATCTACTGCGTGCTAACTTGAGATAGTTACTGCGTTTTGGCAAGATTCTCAGAATTCGCTGGGGTGCTCCTGCTCTGAAACTTGCAGGCAAGCGACTTGGAATGCACCTGCTCTGTCCATTGTGTGAAAACCATAAATTTCTCCCTGTCAGAACTGCCAAGCCATATACAGTATATGTGGTCTCACTACGGCAGAAAGATCCTAGTTATTTCTTATGATCATTACATAATGATGATTTCATTCTCATTAACATCATGACATTGCCCCATATAAGTACTCCAGTGACATAATGTGTCCATGGCCTAAGACATAGGCCAAGGGCACATTATGACCTAAAAATCGTTAAAAAATGACACAAGCTTTGAAAAAAAAAAGACCAATAAATTACTCGTAAATCACTTATTTATTATTCCTTTAAGAAACAATTAGCTGATTTGAGAGATAATTTTAATGGATGGCAATGCATTAAGTTTAAATTATTTTTGTTACGAACAAAGTAAATACCACTTTGCCACCC
Source organism: Meconema thalassinum (assembly GCA_946902985.2). Classification (NCBI taxonomy): domain Eukaryota; kingdom Metazoa; phylum Arthropoda; class Insecta; order Orthoptera; family Tettigoniidae; genus Meconema; species Meconema thalassinum. The sequence goes on from OX336395.1 coordinate 185,822,308, forward strand.
CTGGTGAAAAAAAAATGAAATATTTTAGAACTGGCATATTCTTGAAATACTCCCCTGGAAAAAAGGTGTCATTTAATTAACTAAGGATATTTAAGAAAACAAACTGACTTCCTTCTTATCTAGCTGAAGATAAGGACGTTCTCGCTTGCTGAGCCCAAGGTTGCAGGTTCGAAACCTGGAGCAGTCAGCTGGCATTTGAGGGTGCGCAAATGCGAGGGAGCCGTGTCAGTAGATTTACTGGCACGTTAAAGATCCCCTTCGGGGCAAAATTCTGGCACCCCGGCGTCTCTAAAAGCCAGTGTAGTTAAAAGGGACGTAAAACCAATAACATTTATTATGAAGATAAGGAGCAATGCCCAGCTTGGGCGTCTTACATACTGTATAGGGGAAGCAGGTTTCTTGGAAGTGTAATCGAGTTAAAAAATACACTTTCCTTGAAAACTAGTGGCAGCAGGTTATGTTGCAAATCTTGAGCAAGTTATTTGCCTAAGTTAAACAAGTATTGTAAACATAAATAATATTACTTAAATATCCAAATATAACGAAATATAACACTTACCAGAAAACAATTCAAAATGACAAAAATGACCTAAAATTGCTCCAAAAAATGCAAAGCTGCCCTAACAAGTTGCCGTTATTTAATCAGTCAATTCATGAAACTCGATCTATCTTTCGGCCTTCATAAAAAAAGATGCAAAATCATCAAATGCCCTGCTCTACTTATTACACTAGGCAGCCAGTGAGCCACCACGACTACTAGCTTAGTGCGTATCTGTGCGTTCTACTGCATACTGTTGTCTTGGCGGCAAGTGAACCGACAATGTAAAACGCATAAGAAGTGGATTTTGACATTCACAACTAATTGAAAAACTACTATCATCTGCACAAAGCTCATCAAAAAGAATATAGTACAGGGTCATTATGTGTGTGCGCGCCAGTAAACACGGCAAGCTAAGCCGGCTGTGACTAGCGCAGATCACGGCCGCGCGCACCCGGTCCAGCCGACGGTTGGTGTGTTCCGCTGACTCATATCGTTAGTTCACACGTGTTTTGTCATTCATAATGGGCGTGTATTTGCAAAGCTTAGACGTTAGTGTTGTACGGTTATTGAGTATTGTGAATACTGTGATTGTTGGTCATGCCTAGTCACCAATTCACATTGCACGAACGCGTGTATATCCATAATTCGTATATGAAACGCAGAAAATCTTGTTCTGAAACAAGACGAAAATTTTGAATCAAGTTTCCAGGAAGACCTGTGCCTAATGCCAGTACAATTAGGAGGCTCGCTAAACGATTCAAGGAAACAGGCTCCTTAAATAATAAAAGTGTTGACAGACATTCTTTCATCAAAAGATGTCAGGTGTCTGTTACAAGAGAGGGAGGACATTTTCAGCATCGTCTATGAGCTCTGTAAGTACACATTATTGAACATGTTTGGTAAAAGTGTGATAGTGGGCGCCGACTGCCAGCTGGACCGGGTGCGCGCGGCCGTGATCTGCGCTAATCACAGCCGGCTTTGCTTGCCGTGTTTACTGGTGCGCACACACATAATAACCATGTACAACCCTTTTCCTTCGCCTCCTCCTTTTCAACAATAGCATAAGGAGAAGCGTATACTCCCCATTTTTCTTAACTAATCAACTTAACTTAATAATAGGCCTAACTAGAAAAGAAAGAAAGAAAGAAAGATTTTGAGAAAAATACTTGGACCACAGAAGACTACTGATGGGACATGGATGAAGAGGAAAAATGAAGAACTTTACAAGTGTACTGAAAAGATCACAGACGTAATGAAGAAGCGGAGGCTAAAGTTATACGGACATTTACTACGAATGGATGAAGGCAGGTGGATCAAAATGATCTTCAAGTACATCATGGGGTTAAAGGTCACATCTAAATGGGTAGATGAGGTGAAGATGGATGCAGCGGAAGTTGGAATTACCCCACCGATGGCCTACGATAGAAGAGAATTCCGCAGTCGAGTTGACGGAGTAAAATCATTTCAGGAGAAACCACCAAGCAGGAGGCCCAAACGGATCATTTCCGAGGAGGAGAGAAAATAAAGAAGTGACAGGATGAAGAAGTTGTGGGAAGAGAAGAGAAAGAAAGCCAATAAGTCTTGAGTTCCTTGCGGTCCATAGGCCAAATTCGATAATAAAAATAAAAAAAAACTCCTCTCATGTACAACTTATTTCTTCGTCACTGGTCAAACAAACACTGAGCTACTGCCATACTGGCTCGTGTAATAAGGCTCTTACGTAGAGCTTTTTTCCCTTTTTGAGTTGGGGGGGGGGGGGGGGCGGGGGCAGAAAGGGTACCCGCACCCCCTGCGTGGCAGCCGACTTACTACTGCTGCCCCCGACATGCAATTAGTCTACGATAGTAGAGAAAGCATAGAGGATAGGATAGGATATGCCGTTTGAGGCTTCGCGCTATTCCCATTGCGGTTGCAATCGACCTGCCATCATAGGTATATATTAACATAGGTAAATAAATATATAATATGTGCATATATATATACTAGCAGAAGTATCCATTCTTCGAACGGTCTTCGGTATTAATAACCAGACGTTATAAATTGAGCTACTGTTGCATTAGTTAAGGGCTTGGAGCCTGTTTGTAGACAAAGAAAAATGATTAGTTAAAATGTTCTCTCAAACTAAATTTACCTAACGTGTTCTTCCCGACGTGAAAATAAAATTGAAAACCTCGTAGACGAATCGCAATACACGTCACATACAAACTGACCCTCACCGTTGTGTCAAGTCCCCAACCACAGGAAGACCCCTTTTATAAATTATAAAGGCGCATGAAAATTCAAGTTCTTTAGCCTCCAATGACCCAAATTCCTAAAAGCAGCAACAAATACTATTTCAAATCAGGATTTTTTGAAAATAATGTTGCTGTTTGGAGATATAATGGACCTTCTGTACGACATATCGCACGTGCAAGTCGTGTGAAAAAAATCTCGGGTACTCCTTGAACCCCTTAAGCGCATTGATGAATTTTAGTTTAAGTTGGTTCCGTGATAACCTTCTAGCCATTTGCAAACTTTCACAGAAATGTAATAAATGGAGTGGCATTACTTCTTGCAGAAATAGATGGAAAGTTGGATGTCACCTCTTGAGATACTGTTGTCATGGTTACTGGCTTGCATTCCTTCATTAGTTTATTAAATGAAATTAGTTTTCTGGGAATATCTAAGAAACTGTTGGTTTTAGAGCCTTAAAATGTAGTTTTCGAGGACACTTTACGGCTCTTTAGGGGCCCCGAGATTTGTTTCTGGCACCAAGGGGTTGAAAATGAACTTTGTCTCGTCGTTGTACGCCATAATATAATAATAATAATAATAATAATAATAATAATAATAATAATAATAATAATAATAATAATAATAAGTTAATAATATAACAATATAGGGATAGGGATATAATAGACCTTCTGTACCATACCCGCACGTGTAAATCGCGTGAAAAAATTCTTGAGTACCCCTTGACCCCCTTGAGCGCATTGTATGTATTGATGAATTTTACAGCTTAATTTGGATCCGTTATAACCTTATAGCCGTTTGCAAACCTTCACAGTGATGTAATAAATGGAATTGCATTGCGTCTTACAGAAATAGATGGTCCTCTGAGATTGTGTTGCCATGGTTACCGGCTTGCATTCTTTCAGTAGCTTATTAAATGAAATTAGTTTTCTGAGAATATCTCAAAAACTGTTGGTTTTAGGGCCATAAAATGTGGTTCGAGTTTCGTTTCTCACATTGAGGGGCTGAAAATGAGCTTTGTCTCACTCTTCTACGACTATTTCAGCATGTATTTAAAGGGGGTAGGTCCCCTTTTATGAGAGGTATGGAGAAGAGTTACATCAATGATTAGTGTCGTGCCTCTGATGGATATTTGTATCAAATTTTACGTTGATCCACCCAGCCGTTCTCGAGTTATAAGGACACGAAGTTGTCCACAGACAAACATACATACATACATACATAGGCTACATACATACAGACAGACAGACAGGGTAGTTAAAAGGGACATAAAACCAATAACATTATTATTATTATTTAGACAGACAGACAAAAAAATTATTTTTGCGCGCATCCGGCATAAAACAGTCTGAAACTCGCAAATATCGCAAATTTCCGTGGAAATTCAGAAAAAACAGACAAACTTTCATTTTTTAGCCTATTTTCAATTTTGAAAAAATAGGCTTATGAGATCACCTTTTTTCCGTGTGTGTGTGTGTGTGTTTGTGTGTGTGTGTGTGAGGTGTGTGTGTGTGTCCCCCTAATAAAATCTAAACGGCTGGAGCGATTTCAATGAAACTCGGTAAGTTCATAGCACTATACCCGGCGACCTCGACCGTGCCCTTCAAATTTTGTTACGTCTCACCAATCCAACATGGCGGCTGTGCGAAATATTTCACTAGCATTCAATATCTCCGAAACTATTACCGATATCGCCCTGAAATTGTGTACGGTGATAAAGGGCACTACTAGGTGTTCACCTATGAGACTTTCAAAAACCTGGTGACTACAAAACCAACATGGCGGTCAAGCGAAATTGAGACTTTTAAATAGACTTTTCTCGCGATTTAACTATCCAAACGTAATGAAACTTGGTACAGCAAATGTTTATACACATTGTAATGCACTGGAGTCTAATTTAGTTCAATTGTTTACATAACCTCAAAATGGCGGCAGTGCGAAATATTTCACTGACATTCTATATCTCCGAAACTATTACAGATATCACCCAGCAAATTTGTACGGTGATAAAGGGTACTGATACAAGTTTACCTATGTATATTTCATAAACCTGTCAAGTACAAAACGAACATGGCGACCAAGCGAATTTGAAATATTTTAACAGACTTTTGTCGTGATTTAACTCTCTGAGCGCAGTGAAATGTGGTACAGTAAATGATTTTGCAGATTGTAATGCACTGCCATCTAATTTAATTCAATTGTTTACATAACCTCAAGATGGCGGCTGTGCGTAATTTTAAAATTAAGTTTTTATTTCTTGTGTCGTAATCATGCGATCGAAGTGAAAGTTTGAATAATGAACCTAGGCAATAATTGTCCTTGAATGGTACATAACTCTATGGCCTATACATATAACAATCCTAAATGGCGAGCTTCCGAAATATTTAGACGGTTCTCAATATCTATGAATCTTTTACAGCAACCAAACTGATTTTTTTTATGTTCATAGAGACTAAGAACATATGTTCACCTATAGGACTTTCAGTAACCTGGTGAGCACAAATCCAACATGGCGGCGACGCGAAGTATAAATATTTAAATGGACGTTTCTCGCGAATTAACTATCCGAGTGCCGTGAAACGCTGCACGTTAAATGCTGATACAAATGTTGATCCACTGGCATCTAATTTGTTTCAATTGTTTGCGTAATCACAAGATGGCTGCTGTGCTTAATTTTAAATTCTCGTTTTTAAACTATTTTCAATTTTGAAAAAATAGGCTTATGAGGTCACCTTTTGTCCGTGTGTGTGTGTGTGTGTCCCTAATAAAATCTAAACGGCTGGAGCGATTTCAGTGACACTCGGTAAGTTCATAGCACTGTTCCCGGCGACCTCGACCGTGCCCTTCAAATCTTGTTACGTCTCACCTGTCCAACATGGCGGCTGTGCGAAATATTTCACTAGCATTCAATATCTCCGAAACTATTACCGATATCTCCCTGAAATTGTGTACGGTGATAAAGGGCACTACTAGAAGTTCACCTATGAGACTTTCAAAAACCTGGTGACTACAAAACCAACATGGCGGCAAAGCGATTTGAGACTTTTAAATAGACTCTTCTCGCGATTTAAATATCCAAACGTAATGAAACTTGGTACAGCAAATATTTATACACATTGCAATGCACTGGAGTCTAACTTAGTTCAATTGTTTACATAACCTCAAAATGGCGGCTGTGTGAAATATTTCACTGACATTCTATATCTCCGAAACTATTACAGATATCACCCAGCAAATTTGTACGGTGATAAAGGGTACTGATACAAGTTTACCTATGTATATTTCATAAACCTGTCAAGTACAAAACGAACATGGCGACCAAGCGAATTTGAAATATTTTAATAGACTTTTCTTGTGAGTTAACTCTCTGAGCGCAGTGAAATGTGGTACAGTAAATGATTTTGCAGATTGGAATGCACTGCCATCTAATTTAATTCAATTGTTTACATAACCTCAAGATGGCGGCTGTGCGAAATTTTAAAATTAAGTTTTTATTTCTTGTGTCGTAATCATGCGATCGAAGTGAAAGTTTGAATAATGAACCTAGGCAATAATTGTCCTTGAATGGTACATAACTCTATGGCCTATACATATAACAATCCTAAATGGCGAGCTTCCGAAATATTTAGACGGTTCTCAATATCTATGAATCTTTTACAGCAACCAAACTGATTTTTTTTATGTTCATAGAGACTATGAACATATGTTCACCTATAGGACTTTCAGTAACCTGGTGAGCACAAATCCAACATGGCGGCGACGCGAAATATAAATATTTAAATGGACGTTTCTCGCGAATTAACTATCCGAGTGCCATGAAACGTTGCACGTTAAATGCTTATACAAATGTTGATCCACTGGCATATAATTTGTTTCGATTGTTTGCATAATCACAAGATGGGTGCTGTGCGTAATTTTAAAATCTCGTTTTGACTTCTTGTGTTCTAATCATGCGATTGAAGTTTGAATACCACACGTACACAATAATCTTAATGTAATAGTACAAAAATAAAAATCCAACCTGGCGACCATTTGAAATATTTAGACGGTTCTCAATATCTACGAATCTGTTACAGCAATTAAACTGAAATGTTGTATGTTGATAGAGGCAATTAACACGAGCAGGATATATGAAAATAGGCTGTATAGTTCTTCACGGAACTACTTGTATTTATATAGAGCTATATAGGGTTGGAATTGTAGGGCCAGGGAAAAACCGCATAGGCAGAAAGGTAAGATTGCCTTACACAGAGCCTCCAAGTGAGTGGAAATCCCAAGGACATGGGGAGATGTTGAATCTTGTCACCAGGGTGTCGCTACCTATGGGGAGGGTATTGGCAAATTGACTCGTTATCCCCACCGACGCCCGTGGTACAGATCGTTTGTGTTCGACCTGGGAAACTACACGTGAAGTAGATTCGCTTGGCACGCATCGAGGCGAGACAGTATTAGCGAACAAACCGGTCTATGCGGGAGACGGCCTTGCTCAGTTCATCTGCCGCGAGTTACACCTGCAGACGTGTGTTAGTTGTAGCCGAGGAGGCACTTTACAGGATACGCAATGGAACAAGTAAGTCTACCATTATAACAGACAATCCTAGTTTACACATAACATACAATATATCCCTGTGCCCCGAGAAAATCATTTGGGACTTGTAAATATTGTCACTGTTTTTGATTGAATGGGGAAAAAGCGATAATATTTTTTTTATAATTTCACCCGTGAGGACTGGCGCATGGGCATTTTTGACCCGAGGTTTAAATGTTGCTCTACATTTTCGTTTTGGTCAGCCCTTTTTACCTGTCGCTTACTGTACCTTCCTTCCTAGCCTTGACCTTCACCCTGCTAAAGGAACATGCCCATAGCTTTTTGAACACTCAAGTTATTTCTATATTATTTACGATCGGGTCAGATTTACCCATTGCGCCAGTCCTCGCGTGACAATTTTTGGCTTACGTTAGTCGGAACAATATGTAAAAAATAAAGGGGGGGGGGAATCCACCTAATTTGGTGCAGCACAATGACATAGCTCACGTTCTTGTTGATTCATGGTAGGTCTAGGGGCACCTTGATCATCAGATCCTTTGTTAAGAGATGACTGTCTTTCCGCCACTATCAAGGTCAATTATAGCCTACTGTTACAAAAATTGTCATTTTTCTGCATGTTTAATTGGAAAAAATATCAATAAAACCTAATTTTATATTGGGTATAGTTCATAGGAAGTCACCAGGTGTGAAATTACTTAATTGAAATACGTATGACTACGACAAAAAGGGAGTGACACACTGTGGGTCAAAATGATCCGGTGTCAGTCCTCGTGTTATATTTCTTCACGCCAGTTCTCAAGGGTTAATGTGAACATTATCTGCAAGAATTATAGTTGTTGCTGTTTATTCCTTTACAGGCTCTACAACATCCTGGTCATGTAGCCCCGTGTACTTGTGTGTGTGTGTGTGTGGAATTTGTCTGATAACCGGTGTCCCTGTAATGTCTGTATAGTATGAGTAAGGTTGACCAGAACCGAAGTAAAAAATTCTTAAACTACTGAAATTAGCCAAAATACCTGTAGTAATGGTAGGGAAAATATCTGGAGATGATGTAGAAAGAGAAGTTTACTCCTCCGCTGTCTATAACCCACCCAGCCATCCCAAATATGATCACGACTTATATACAGGGTCATTATCTATGTGCGCCCCGATAAACACGGCAAACTAAGCCGGCTGTGACTGGCGCAGATCGCGGGCGCGCGTACGCGGTTCAGCCAGTGCTGGCGCGCTCCGATGACTCATATCGTTGGTTCACACGTGATTTGTCATTCATATGGGCGTGTATTTGCAAAGCTTAGACGTTAGTGTTGCTCGTTTAGTGAGTATTGTGATTACTGTGATTGTTGGTCATGCCTAGACACCAATTTACATTGCGCGAACGTGTGTATATCCATAATTCGTAAGCAGAAAATCTTGTTCTGAAACGAGACGAAATTTTCGAATCGAGTTTCCAGGAAGACCTGTGCCTATTGCCAGTGCAATTTGGAGGCTCGCTAAACGATTCAATAAACAGGCTCCGTAAATAATAAAAGAGTTGACAGACTTTCTTTCATCGAAATATGTCAGGTGTGTGTTGCAAGAGAGGGAGGACATATTCAGCATCGCCTATGAGCACTGTAAGTACACATAATTGAACATGTTTGGTAAAAGTGTGAAAGTGCGCGCCTACCACCGGCTGAACCATGTAGGCTACGCGCGCCCACGATCTGCGCCAGTCACAGCCGGCTTGGCTTGCCGTATTTATGGGGGCGCACGTAAATAATGACCCTGTAGATGAAATATCAGCTGATTCCGCCATTTGTAGAAACATGTACAGTACTGCCAACCCAACTCATTCGGTACTATATCGCATCCGCTATCGTGAAACCAAAGAGCGCCATCAAGTTAATGCGAAAGTGCGCCAAGTTTGTTTCAACTTCAACATGGATTGTAAGAGTTGCCACTTGACAATCGCGAATTTCAATCAAGAATACCACAACGATAGTCAAAAGTTGTTGAAACTATTACAAGAACACAATTTAATAGTGAATACACTACCGTGCGCGAAATTTCACCGCGAATAGCAAGTGAAGTACTTAAAATTGACCCCTGGTTTTTCTCACGCATCAATAATCTTTATCCATGCCAATGATTTTGACAATTATTTCTCTTTTCACATAATTAGAAGCCTCCGTGGCTTAGGCGGCAGCACGCCGGCCTCTCACCGCTGGATCCGTGGTTCAAATCCCGGTCACTCCATGTGAGATCTGTGCTGTACAAAACGGAGGCAGACTGGTTTTTCTCCGGGTACTCCGGTTTTCCCTGTCATAATTTCATTCCAGCAACACTCTCCACTATCATTTCATTTCATCTGTCATTCATTTAATCATTGCCCCAGAGGAGTGCGTCAGGCCTCGGCAGCCGGCACAGTTCATATCCTCGCCGCTAGATGGGGGCTTCATTCATTCCATTCCTGACCCGGTCGGAGACTGGAAGCAGGCTGTGGATTTTCATTTCATTTCACATAATTACAAAGTTACGTGTGTCGTGTGGTGTATTTTGTATCGGACATGTTGGCAACGCAATATGACGTCAATGTGTCGGCCACAAACATCTGCCGTCGTTCTGTCGTTGTTGAACAAGCTACAAATATTAACCTTCATTTAAGCAATATTAGGGATATTTGACAGTATTTTCATTTCCTAATGACTCCCAGAAAGGTATGTGAATGATAAATGTTCTGTAATCTACACAGTTCTGGTTTGGTTCCGGTTCTGGTAAACTTTACCATTAATGTCTGTACTACTGTTTCTATTTGTAATTGACGTAGAATTTGGGTAGGAAGTGGCCGAGGCCTTAAGTTTGGAACCATCCCGACATTTGCCTGGGGTAGAAGTGGGAAACCACGGAAAGCACTTCCAGGATTGCTGAGGTAGGAATTGATCCCACCACTTCTCAGTTTTGCCTCACGAAGCTGAGTGTATTCCTTATTCCAGCTTTCTGACAAGAATTATTTTTTCTTGGCTCGAACCCAGACCTCCGGGGTGACGGCCAAGAATGCCAGCCACTACACCACGATGTGTTCTTCAAAGAAAGAACCGTTACAACTTGATCATTTAAATGCTTAATGTAGCAGAGACACATCTTAAGTGTAGGAACTAGACCGGCATGAAAATCTAAACATCTCTAGACGAGTCATAAGTAAAATACTGTACCATGAGTACTTATTGAATGTATACACCTTAGTCAATAAATAGTGAAAATATAATATATTTACCAGTTTCGGCTACATTGTGGCCCTCTACAGTATCCCCCCCCCCCCCCCAGGGCCTCACATCTAGTGGGACGTGGGCTGGCGACCACGGGATCCCAGCTGAGTCCGGCATTGGTTCCACTTACTTGTGCCTGGCTCCTCTCTTGTCATCTTTGCTATCGACCACCCTTGGTCAACTCTTGTTAGTTTCCGACCCCGACGGTATTAGGGTATCCAAGGCCTAGGGAATCTTTCACTTTTCCGCCTTAATGGGCCCTTGTCTCATCTTTCCTGATCCCTCATTCTTCGAGGGGTCAGACCTCTTCTATTCTCCTCATATCTCCAGCCTTCTGCTCAAGAGGCAGGGTGTATGTAGCCCCACCACTTCTGGTGCACCCTCAAGGGCTCACGGCTGGTGAGTAGCGGGGACACGAATAAGAGCCCACTGACGAGCCAGCTTGGTGTCCTAGGCGAAACCCCACCCACGGCACGGCATAAACCTAGAAGAATTGCTGAGTTTTTTAATTCACTGGCCGTGAAATCCAATATACGTATGTTATTATTAATAATATCACTATCACCCAAACCATTAGGGACTGATGACCTTTATGTTAGGCACCTAAAAAAAACAAAAATTATCACCTCCTTGATCATCTTATGCAATCAGATGGTAATTTGGCGTTGTGCCAAAGTAGCGTGAACACACTAGACTACAGTACTTCCTTCAAGGTCCACTATTCCTAAGTCTGGACACGAAGGTAACTCCTCGCACCCATCCCCCAGGGGCTCAAGAGTTAATGGCACGTGGTTTGGCGACCACGGGACCCCAGCTGAGTCCGGTAATACTTCCACAGAAATGTACTATGCTCCTCTCTTCCATCCTTCAGTTGGACGTCCCATAATATGCAGCAATTCTTCAAGGTTTGGCTGTGTCTTATGTGAGGTTTCGCCTAGGAGCACAAAGTCAGGTTCATCAGCAGGCACTAGGTACACCCTGCCCGGACAGCCGCTGGGGTTGATTCTGTCGTTGATTCTTTAGGGATTTGTGGCATCGTGGCCGTGTAGCCCCGTGCACTTGGGTGTGTGTGTAGAAGTTGTCTGTTCTTACATATGTTATTCTTGCCTGGGGAGGCGCCTATGAAAATGTACTAAAAAGTGTTCAGATAGTGCAGAATCTCATACTGCGAATAATGTTGAAGAAAGATAGATTATATCCGACTATGAGACTGTATGCTGAGACAAGGGTCTTCAACATTAAACAATTGTATGCTTTTGAAATATATAAATACATTTTTAAAGATAGAAATATAATTCAATTAGTTAGTCTCGGGTATGATACCAGAAGTTTTACTGAGAATCACTATTTTATATCAACCTAAGTTAAGTATAGCCAAACGTAACTTTCTGTATTTCTCACCTAAATTATATAACATTCTCCCAATTAAATTAAAATAATTTAAAGGAAGTCATGCAAACCTAAAGATGCATATAAAACATTTTCTCAGAGAAAACAAAATTAAAATTGAAAATATAATTAGTTGAGCCTACAAGTTTATACAAACACAAATTCAATTTTCCTTCTTATTCTTTTTTTTTTTTTAGAGTACACATCATTTACATAGAACGTGTTATTCGGCTAAGCCATTATATAATTTTTTGAAATGGTAATCAATGATATGCTTGCCACACACAAGGTTGCACCTTTTAGTGGCATATGTGATATCTCTTCCTGCTCTGTATGAATTTGATATCCTATTTCGACCTGTCTTTATCATATTGTAACAATATAATTTAATAATAATTGTAAATTTACAGGTTAAACAATGAGTAGGAAGTGTAAGGAAATTAATAACTTGTGTACAGTTATTCTGAATTTTGTAAAATGTGTGTATTTGTAATGATTTAATAATAATAATAATAATAATAATAATAATGTCACTGTGATGTCTGTACTTGTGTGTGTATTTTTATGCGAGGATGGATTTGGGTAGAAAGCTGTTGTTGTTTAAATTGAGAGACTTGGACATCATGGTCATTTAGCCCCGTGTTGAATTTTGTCTGATAACCGGTGTTATTGTGATGGCTGTATTAGTGTGTGTATTTATAATTCAGGTGAGGATTCAATCTTATCAACGTACAATATAGCACGCTATATTTAAACAAGCTACTACAACCAACATTCAATCAACTTCTTGAAAAGGACAGAGAGTTATAACTAGGGCTCAGATTTTTAGGTGCTAAAAACCGGGAAAATATTTATTTTTTATTTATTAAAAATACCTGAAATATGTGACAAAAAAGGAAAAATATGTAATTATAATTTAGTTCATTTATGTGAATACGGGGAAGCCTCCGTGGCTTAGGCGGCAGCACGCCGGCCTCTCACCGCTGGGTCCGTGGTTCAAATCCCGGTCACTCCAAGTGAGATCTGTGCTGGACAAAACGGAGGCAGACAGGTTTTTCTCCGGGTACTCCGGTTTTCCCTGTCAAAATTTCATTCCAGCAACACTCTCCACTATCATTTCATTTCATTTGTCATTCATTTAATCATTGCCCCAGAGGAGTGCGTCAGGCCTCGGCAGCCGGCACAGTTCATATCCTCGCCGCTAGGTAGGGGCTTCATTCATTCCATTCCTGACCCGGTCGGAGACTGGAAGCAGGCTGTGGATTTTCATTTTCATGTGAATACGAACAATATGCAATACTCACGAATGCAATTTATGCTATGTCACACTGACTGCTGAAGCATTACAATACACAATGAGATACATCTTCAGGTTGTCCATCACAAATGACCGACGATTATTGTGAAACCTTTATTCTGAAGGCGCAAAGCTGTGGCAATATGTTTCTTGCCCTTGAGGTGTTATCTAACTTGAGATCGCTGTTCAGCCATGATTGCTTTCCCACATGGTTGGCAGAACAGAACGCCCCCATTAGAAGTAAAATTATTTTTAAATTCTGCCACAGACGATAACTTGTTTGTTTAACTTTAGGCATCGTAGAACTGCCTTACACTTTACAGTTTCAGAAATGAACTGCATGTGAGTGACACTGGTTCCAGATAGCTGGGGGAGGGGAGGTCTAGCACGTGGTGCAATATGGCTATGGACAAGGAAATTCCTGGCTTCCACAGTGAGTGGCACGGGGCGACAAGTTAAGAATAACACAGTTGCAAGCTGATATACGCAGTGCATGAAGATTAGATAGCTAACAGGTTCTTTCGCATTGAAGTAACACAGGACGAAAATGCAATAAACTGAAATATCTAGCATACTGATTTTAAAAAATGTAAATATTGTGCTAATAAGTGAAAAGCAGGAATTTATGTATTTATAGAAAAATGCCTAAAATATGTATTTACATTTAAAAATATTTATTTACTGTACCTAAAAATCCGAGCCCTATTTATAACTATACCCATGTATTTAGGAGAAAGTAGGCTATATGTTCCTTACTGAACATCTTGTTTTTCTTCTTTTTTAGGTAGATTTCATTAGAAAGCTAACTATTGCAATGGGTCCCATGTTTCGACTTCCAGAAAATTTCGACATATCTTCGCGTTTCACATCCCCCAGACCCCAAAACCACCGTCAGTTCAAAAGTTTATATATAATTTATGTATATATGTATCTATATATATATATATATATATATATATATATATATATCAGTTTCTTGTGGACACGATAACCGCCGTAATTTTGCACCAATCACTTTGAATTTTTTACATAATATGTATCCCTATAAAATCTCGCTCGAGTTCGTTAATGGGCAAAATTGGTCGAAGGGGGTGAAAATGGGGGGCTTTTTTCCAAAAAGTGAAATTTCGCTATAACTCTCTTAATACGTGAAATATCGAATCCATTCAAAGTTCATAATATGTGTCGGATAAGTGCCAAACATTTATGTCAAATAGGTTTTTTGATAGCACCAACCATTGACCAAAGGGGTGGAAAAAAGTGGGTTTTTCGGGAAACATTAATCATATCTCTCTTAATAGGCACAATATGAAAACCGTACAAAATGGAAAATATTCCCCTAATAATTACATAAAACTTTTGTCTGAAAGAATTTTTGATATGACCCACCATTACGCCAAGGGATGAGAAAAATGATTTCGGAATTTTAAAAAATGCCAAGTGCCATCAGAGGTTACCATAACAACGCTTTTAAATTGATAAGGGATGATCTATCAGAGGTTGCCAAGACAACGCCATTGACGAGATCGCATTCATTTTTAGCCTACTTTTCACGCTTTTCAAAAATGAGGAAAAAGTAGACTTATAAGATATATCCGGGAAAATGTGTCTGTCCTTCTGTCAGTCTGTCTGTCTGTCCTTCTGTCTGTCTGGCTGTGTGTGTGTGTGTGTGTGTGTGTGTCCCCTATCAACTCCTAAACGGCTGCAGCAATCGAAACCAAATTTAGTATGAGTAAAGATGTATACCGGAATATCTCAGGCCTATATTTGAAAAAGATGCCAGTGCTACCAACTGCTAAAAAAACTCACTAGAAATTTGAGCTCCATGTTGGATATCTTGGAAGGTATACATGGCAGCTATTCTAAAATTGGCACACATGTAGATAATACTATTTCAGTTTAATTTCCAGGTGGCCATACATGACAGCGTTGCCAAAATAATTTTAAGCCTTCAGATAAGTCCAATTTTTAAATGCATATAACTTCTACACTATCAATTGGATTTCAACCAAATTTTGTATGTAATATGTGTACATAAACATATATGACTGAGTGTATTCTTAAGAGCCACCAGGGCTGCCAACTGTTAATAATTGCTCTCTATTTTGTATCCAAATATATCAGAAAGTATGCAAGCCGACAGCCTTAAACTATGCACACGTAAATTACCCGACATTTTACATTAATTTGGAGTAACTTATATACGTCAGTTCTACCAACATGATTCTAAGCCTGCTGATAGGACCAATTTTTAAATACATGTAACTTCTATACCAACAAATGGATTTCATCCAAAATTGGCACAAAAAAATATAATATTTCAGATTATTTCTGACCAGCACTCGCATGACATTGTTGCCAACATGCTTTTACGTGTACTAATACATCCAATGTCTAAATCCATGTAACGTCATTTGGACTTCAACTACATTTTGTATTCTGTACCTAAGGAGATGGAAGTAAGAATATATTCAGTCACCAGAGCTGCCAACTGTATTGCTCTATTAGGATACATTATGCCTAGTATACCTTATTTCGAACTAATTAAGACATTTCGATATTACCCACTTAATTTCGTCATTATTCTAGATAGGTTCATATACTGTAGATTAATCTATGGCATGAATCTTAATTTTAAGAAAAGTAGGCTCTTTAGTTCGTCACGGAACTTCTTGTTCCATCTGACTATGAGGGAAGCGGCTAACTGGTAGCATGCTGAACTTCTATGCCCAAGGTGCTGGTTCAAAGCCGGCCAAAGTCGCCGGATTTTCTAAGAGCGCTAAAAATCCGTCAGCATGCTTTCCTTCGGAGGGGAAGTTACAACATTCGTTGCAAGTTGCTGGTTGCGGTGGCATCTAGCAGCCAAGTTCACAGCTAGGTGTCGTTGACGTTAGTATTTGGTACAAAATTAGGTACTACTACTTAAAATTGACCGTCTGCAGACCTTAGCTGAATTACAGACTAATACAGTCATCACAAATAACACCGTTTATCAGACAGATTCTACACACACCCAATGTACACGGGGTTACTTGACCACCTTGTCGCAGCCCCTAAACTGAGGAACCAACCAACATCTCTGCGGGAGATAAAATTTTGCGTGAAGAAGTAACAGACTGTTAGATAGTTACACATTAGTTCCAAACCTTGCATAAGGACAGTGTGATCACAAGTATAAAAATTAACCCCAAATGACAAGAAGGTTACCATCCCCATAAGACAGTAAAATGTTAAAAGTATGCATTGAAAGACGAAAAAATGTTAACTAACCTCCAATTGTAAAATACTTTCTCGCAATAAATGAGGTCTGAACCTCCTACGAAAACCTGCATATTTTGCCTATTATAGCCTATCCCCTAGTTTGCCCGGTGAAATCTACCTCCGCCTTCTGGCGTGCCGAGAGGAATTTTCTTTTAGTATTCGTCTTTTTCATTACTTTTCTTCCTTTCTGTCTCTTTATTTTGGTTTATTCTTATTTCCTTTTTACGTTTTTCGTTTTTCTCCTTTTTATTTAATATTTTCTTTCTATTGTCTCCTTTCTTGAGCCTGGCTTTTAATATTTCATCGATCAGGCTTGCTGTTTATAACTGTGTACTGATGTTGAGGTCACACTGTTGCCGAGTACGCTCGTAATGATAGGACTGTGTGTATGCACGTAACAATTTCTAGCGTACTCAATCTCCAGTGGTACGGCAAGTGCCTAGAACTGTCCTTCAGCCATAATAACAACTGTTTCACGGACCAGTCATCATGAGTGCGGGCGGTAACCACTGTTCTCTTCAATACTGGGCGGTGAATGGTTCCCACAGAGTGACCTACACTGCTATGTGTTAGCTGATTATACTCTCGTACAATTTTCGGTTGGTTGTTCACAGGATTGGCACATAACAAGTTATTATAATTTTGAATGATCTTGTCGACTTCGTCGTTACGCTGGGGTCTGGTGTTACGTTACGGTGACGGACGGACAGATGCACTAAGGTGTGTGACGTCATAGTACCGCTCGGTGCATGTGTACCCCGACAATCTCTACTTCGTTAGTATAAGACAAAAATCCCCGATTCTTGGATGTCACGTGTAATCTCGAGAACCACTGGATGGATTTTGATGCGGTTTTCACCATTCTGTAAAGGATATCTCGAGGAAAGATTCTGTAGAAAATAATTTATGTATGATCAAAGGAAGCCAAGCAGTAACGATTTCAGTGAAAAAGTCGAAAACAAACTTGGCGTCCGTGCGCTTCTTAAGCTTACGCTGGGAAAACCGTTAAAACTATCAATATACTATGAGCGTAAGAATTGGTCAGCATGAAAAGTGCTACAAAAAAGTCCGTGAGAGCACATCTCTATCTTCAATACATCGGCCACTATAAGTGTTTTAGACTGGATGGAAGGGGCAAGTCCCCGCGCTGGACCTTGCTTTGCCCTTGGTTTGCACTTGCCCTTCGCGAGTAATTTGAAACAAGATAAGAAAGATAAGTATTATGCAGATAATTTTCTAACATGTCAAGAGTCATTGGCTTCGAGCGAAGCGAGAAGCCTCCAGTCTTTCTAGCTTTTTTCAGCATTTGTAGTATTTAAAATGATACAAAGTCTAGTCTTTCAGACTGACTGTCACTTTTTTTGTAACGCTTTCCTACTTTTTATGTGTTCCTTGCTTCGTCCATCATTGATTAGCTTGTTCTTAGTTGTAGAAGTCTCCTACTTGTTTTTTGGGCGTGCGCAAATGCGATGGAGCCATGTTAGTAGATTTGTTGATATTTCAGTTTTCAGTCTTTTGACTGGTTTAATGCAGCTCTCCATGCCTCCAAGTCCTGAGCTAATAGTTTCATCTCTACGTAGCTACCACACCTCACATCCGAGGCAATCTGTTTTAACATATTCTAACCTTGGTTTACCCCTACAATTCTTGTCCTCAACCCTTCCTTCCATAACTAAGTTTTCTATTCCTAGGTGTCTTAGCAGTCGCCAGAAAAATCTCTCCTCTCATAATCGTCATATTATCTCTTCTTTTGCTCCCCTGTCTACTCATCTGATCTTCATAATTCTCCTGTAACACCACATTTCAAGTGCTTCTAGTCTCCTTTTTTCTGCTGCGCCAACAGTCCAAGTTTCACTTCCATACAGCGCCACGATGCAGACGAAGGTTCTCAAAAAAGAATTCCTAATCCCTAAATCTATATTTGATGTGAACGGATTACTTTTCTGTAGAAATGCTTTTCTTGTCCGAGCCAGCTTACTTTTTATATGCTCTTTTCTTTGTCCATCACTGGCCTCCTTCTTGTCATTTGAAGTTGCGCAAATACGACAGAGCCATGCTAGTAGGGTTACTGACAGGTTCAAGATCCCCATGGGGACAAAATTACTGCACACCAGCGTCTCTAAAAGCCGCAGTAGTTAAAAGACTCAAACTCAACACAAACATTCTTTCACTGTTTTGGGCACCCGCAGAGAATTGAATCAGCTGACATTTTGATACCGAACTCAAGTATGTCGAACACGTTCGCTCATTTTCTTATGAAGTATCGACGCTAATTATATCTGAACGATGGAGTCATATTTATATAATGAAGAAATGAGTTCCACAAAGAATCCCTTGGACTAGCTAGCCTCGCTTAACAAATGATCTTTGGGATAGTTGTCTGTGTAGGCTAATGAGCAAACTTATTCAAATGAAGTTTTTGATTTATTTCCTCTGGTTTATGAAAAATAACGTGTAATAAATTACATGTGATTGTCCGTCATAGTCCTCAACTAGTACATTATGCAACGAGCCTATAATGGCAATAATTAAGACACGAGTGCCTTAATTACCATTATAGGTGAGTTGCATACGACTGTTTTATGTTCGACGATAATTATAACTTTATTTTATTTAATTTTATGTTCGAACAGAAATATTAATATTATGTTGAGATTGTCACTTGAATTTAGTGATCGGAGTGCAAGCGCCGAGTTTGCTCTCTTTACTTTACAAGTTCTCTGACCCACGTATGCGCTCTGTCTGCTTGGCAATGCCATATGTTTTTAGCCTGCCAATCTGCACCAGCATTCACTCAAACTGTCGCCGAAGTTGTATGAAAGAATACCCTGTGTAGAATTTGGTGTTGGGGATATTAAGGTACAGTGCTATTTCTTTTCTCATTTCGCCAGTTTATTTACACGAACATATGGGGCGGTGCACTTTCCATGTCGGTAATTTATTTATAAGGATGCTGTGTTGCAATCTTCTGGACGTAGATTCATAAATTTTATGCATATGTCATCGTATTTTCTTATTACCTTAAAGGTTCATGCTGATTTTGTCTTTGTGTTTGCCATTATAACTACAATGGTTGATCGGATATCTTTTACATTGTCAACTCTCAAATCATGTAATTCATGTCCGAAATGTTGGATTCTGTGTTCAAGTGCAAAGCTATCAAGTACCTAATTGGTCACACATCATGAGCTCTGATCGGTTGGAGAAACTGTATCTTAATGAAAACTAGTACTTTTAATGACCATCATTATGATACAGTTTTTTTCTAACATATAATACAGTAGATTCTCGCATACTCGGCACTCTGTAACCCGGCACTCCGGATTTCTCCGCCACCCTGACAGGAGAAAAAAATAATGATTTTTGTTTGTTTTTGTGTTTCCGCACAGAGCGTTATTATGTTTTGTTTTCGTCTTCTCCATCAATGGAATTATCGACGCGAAACAAGTTGACCTACAGTAAGTTACATAGTAAGAACGACGGCCTGATAAATACTGATAGTTGTACAGTACAGTACTGTAAATGCACAAACTGTTGGCAGTAAGAAGTAAACAAACGGTTTTCGCGCAGAGCGTTGTATTTATTTGATTGGGCATTCTCCGAAATTCTGTTCCTTCGCCGTCTTCGTGACGCGGCTTCAATAAAAAAGTTTCAAAGTGAAAATCAAAAGAACATCACTTACTTTTTTACAAAAAAAGGAAATGGTAATTTTCATTAAGTGAAAAACTATTTGCCTACGGGAATTGTTTTGTTCAGATACTGTACAGTGTACATATTATAAAAATAATTCGTGGGCCTAGTTTTTCTAAGTTTTCTTATATAATTTACAGGGTTTTCCTTGATTTTTATGCAGTAAAGTAGTACAGTACTGAACTATATATTCAAGTACTATAGTTGTAGTGGCTTCATCGTTTTAAAACTTGTTTCTGTTAAAAACAAATACATGTACTGCATTACTGCATTTCCCGATAACCCGGCATTTTCGCGAACTCGGTCACCTTTAGGTCCACATTAGGCAGAGTTCGCGAGACTCTACTTTACTTACATTTCGACATCGTCGAACATAAAATATATACAGGGTCTTTCAAATAAAATAAGAGCGCCAAGCGGCGGTGTTCGCTTTTGCGAATGTTTTTTTTTTGTGGCTATGTTTCCCGCACGGTTTGAAACACTCGTTCAATTTTGCCACATTATTTTTTTCCGTTATAATTGCAGTATGAACACGGTGTTCTGATTATTTACTTAACTTACGTTTCATTTGAATTGTTGTTCTTTATTATTCTTGTCAACTCACCTTTTTCTGAAGTGTCTTTCTAGACGCACCATACTGTCACACTTTTTCATGAGGTACTGTGCTCATCTCAGCGGCAACCGTCGCAATGTGCTTGGGCTGTGCGCTGATTGGCTGTTTGACGCCCCGCCTTCATTCTGGATTGTTCGACGCGCTGTCGTCATTTCCACTATAAATTCTCCGCTTCGCCGTTCTGCGGCCTTGTCTACATCTACCTGCTTGAACCAGTCTGACCACGGCTGCCTGCCGTTCCACAGCAAGGCCCTTCTTGGGAAGGCCCTGTTAGTAAACATTGAGTGGCTGGAACCTTGCCAGGCGGCATGCTTCATCACTCGGACTCTGTCATGCTGGGCGAGGCATGAGTCAACGACCTTCACCTCAGCAACTAAGTCAGCCCGCTAACTCACTACAACTCGGCGATGAGAAACTACAATTGATTGTAAACCGCCAGACAGATCATTACCAAGAGGTCTGTTCCTGCGGGGTGCAATTCGCCAATGGAGCCACCATCCATCTTTCTCGGAACGCATGCCGAGGCAGCTTAGAGGAAGCCTTCGTTTGGATCACAACCCGCTTCTTGCGGGCCAAATACTAAGTACCAAAGTATCGAATCATTGGTAACGTGAACTACCTTCACTTGGTTTATACATTTTTCAAGGCTAAGCCTTTTTTTCTTGCTTCTTGCTTGTTTTTAGATATTTTTCTTAAACATACTTTTTTAATCGCCTTTATATGGCCTTTTTATGCATTTTTATTATAATTCTTCTTTATTCTAAGTTTCCTGGAGAAACCTAGCATTTTTTATTAGCTTCTTTTAATTATTCTTCTAAATGAAAATGTTTGTCATTACTTCACAAATCAAATAAATGTATCAAACCTTGGTTATCAATATTTGGTCTCTTCCTCATCGCTCTTTAAATTTCACTGTGTGCCCGAATCCCAATCCCCCTTTTCCCAGTTGGGGTGCTAACTAGTCACCCCTTTTCCATGGTACCTCAAACCCGGGATCGAACCCAGAACCTTTATTCTGAGACCACAAATTCTATTCCAAAAAAAAAAAACAGAACTTGTGTAATCTAATATTTGCCTTATACATTTCAGTATATCGTGGCTAGCGCAGGAGATCTGCGGGAAAGCGGAGACAATCCCAGCTTACTCCATAACTGGTTTCTTTCTGGAAAGCAGGTCCGTCTGGTGCCGCAAGCAGCTTTGGTAGGTGAGTTATTCCAACTTCCCAGCCATGCCAGTAATAATAGACGATAAACTGTTAAACTCTCGGGCGACCTACAAAGGTCAACTTACCCGTTTTCAAAAATATCTAGCCACTCTACCGAAAGAGGAACAAAATCTTGATATTATATCTCAGCGTTTAAAAGCTTTTGAACAGGCGTACGAGAAATATGATCTCGTGCAACTTGAAATTGAAATCAAAAGTCCAGAACATCAATCAGATAGGGAAGAAGTAGAGAGTAATTACTTTGATACACACGCTCAGGCTGTGGCATTAGTAAGAACTTTGACCCTGGCGTTGAAGGTAGAGGAAACTCAAGGAAGAATTAGCGACCATGGGAATGGTATCAAACCATTGCTACCTAAAATTGAAATTCCGCATTTTTCAGGAAAGGAAGAGATGTGGCAATCATTTTTTGAATTGTTCAGTTCATTAGTACATAATAATGCCACACTTCCGGAAATTCAGAAATTTCATTACTTAAACTCCATTTTGCAGGGGCCACCCCTTCAACTTATAAGAGAACTTCCCTTAACAGGAGAAAACTATAACATTGCTATCGAGCTTCTTAAAGGCCGTTATGGCAATGAAAAATTATGTTTACAGAGGCACATTCAAGCCTTATTTAATCTGCCCGCATTGCGAGCTGACAGCTTGTCAACACTGCGAGCCTTAAGTGACACGGTCCAACTACACGTCAGAGCATTGGCACGGTTGAATCAACCGGTCGAGCACTGGGATCTATTCTTAGTTCACTTGGTTACTTCTAAATTTGATTCATCAACTTTAAAGGCATGGGAAAGGGAATTAACAAATGACACTTCATATACTTATGGCTCATTGCTTACGTTTATGAATAATAGATGTCAGGTTTTGTCAGCCGTAGCCTGTCATATGTCAGGAAGTGCAGATAACAAATCTAATGTTGTGAAACCAGTCGGTGCCAAAATAAACAAATCTGCTGTCTTTACTGTTCAGCATAACTCAACGGATTGTATTCTCTGTAAAGCACCTCACAGGTTATATTCCTGCGTTGCCTTTAAAGCCCTTTATACCGATGAAAGACGCAAATTAATAGCTCAAAAAAGATATTGCTATAACTGTTTGTCAACTAGGCATATGGTGCCTGATTGCTTATCTAAAAATACTTGCTCCCATTGCAAGGCTCAACATCATACCTTGCTTCATAGGTTTGAAAAGCCACGTCAGGCTCCTTCCCCTGGATGTTCTAAAGATGCATCCCCAGGAGCTAATGCGCAATCTTATACTCAGAGCTCTAGCTCAATTCGTAGTTCCCAGGTGCTACTATCAACCGTGTTAATAAAAGTTCAAGACTCTTCTGGTAGATGGCTTGAAGCACGTGCCCTATTGGATAATGCTGCCACCCATGACTTCATAAGTGAGCGTCTCATTAAGAAACTTGGTCTTCCCAAGCAACCTACATTAATTCAGGTTACCGGTATTAACAATAGCAATGTTAAATCTTTGCATTTTGTTCGTGTTCACATCAAAGATGCTGTTAATTCTAACACAACATTTCAGTTGAATTGCCTTGCCATTGATACTATTGGCAGTAATACCCCTAGTACTTCTTTTGAAATTAGAAAGTGGCAATTTCCTCATAACATTCAGTTGGCGGACCCAACATTTAATACGAGCGCCCCGGTAGACATACTTCTCAGTGCCCAAGTATTTTGGCAATGTCTCCTTAGCTCTAAGGTTAAAATATCACCTGGAGTGTTTGTTCATCATACCAAGCTAGGTTGGTTAGTAACGGGTCAGGTCCCTCGTAAGTCGTTTCAAAATTTCTCTCAATGTCATTTTGTCAATACAAGTCTCGATTACAACTTAGAAAGATTTTGGAAAATCGAAACTATAGATTCAGCTTCACCTTCCTCGGTTGAAAATGAAATGTGTGAAAAACTGTTTTGCGAAACAACCAAACGCAATTCAGAGGGTAGATTTGTCGTAACAATGCCCCGAGTCGATAATCCACCTCTTTTATTTGAAACACACCCTAGGGCTCTTAGAGCACTCTATGCTGTGGAAAACAAATTTAAACGTGACCCTGTTGTTAAAGCTCAATACTCCACGTTTATGGAGGAATATGAGGCACTCGATCACATGGAGGTTGTTACCAAGAAAGATGAGGCTTCTTATACCCCATCTGAAGTCATTTACCTCAATCATCATCCAGTTTGGAAGAATGAGATTTTAAAGGAAAACATAAGGGTGGTCTTTAATGGCTCTGCTTTGGATGCCAATGGAACTTCTCTGAATGACACATTATTATCAGGCCCTCCTATTCAATCTGACATTTCTTCTGTCTTGATGAATTTTCGCTTGTTCCCTATCGCAGTGATATCTGATATCAAGCAAATGTATAGGCAGATTTTGGTCGATCAACAACAGTGCGACCTTCAGAGAATTCTTTGGCGCGACGAGCCTACTAAACCTGTCAAGATTTTTCGGCTAAAAACCTTAACCTATGGACTAAAGCCCTCTGCTTTTCTAGCCATACGTACGTTGAAATTACTTGCTGAACAGGATGGCCCGTTGTATTCTCCTAAGGCTTCTGAAGTGTTAAAATCATCATTTTACGTTGACGATTTTCTTCATTCATTTGAGTCAGTATCTGAAGCACTACAGGTCTCTAAAGATTTGACAGCTTTGCTTTTGGGAGGCGGATTTTCCTTGTGCAAATGGAACTCTAATTCGGAAGAATTTCTTTCCAAATTTCCATTAACTTCAGTCTATAACGACTCAGTAGAGCTTCTTCAAGAAAGTAATTCTATCAAAACCTTAGGCATCTATTGGAGTCCTCAAAAGGATTTTTTCTTTTTCAAAATTAATCTCAGTGACATCAAACCGCAAACTAAGCGGCAAATTTTGTCTGAGATTGCAAAAATATTTGATCCTCTCCAATTTTTGGCGCCAATTATCGTCACCGCAAAACTTTTCATGCAAGACCTTTGGTCCTTGAAAACTGGTTGGGATGAACCAGTTCCTTCCGAGTTGCAAAAAAATTGGATTTCCTATAGAAATAGCTTGGAAGATCTCTCCAATGTCATTATCCCGCGAGTGATTATTCCCTTTCCCTCCTGTGGAGGATATGAACTTCACATCTTTGCCGATAGCTCATTGAAAGCTTATGGGTGTTGTGCGTATATTGTTTGCCGCAATTTTGACCAGTCATATTTCTTTTCCAATTTAATTTGCGCTAAGTCAAAGGTGGCTCCTCTTAAATCCTTATCCTTGCCACGACTGGAACTTTGTGCTGCTCTTCTGGCGGTTGAATTATCGGTCAAAATCCGCCAATCTTTGAAAATCCGATTTAGCAAAACTTACTTTTGGAGTGACTCAGCCATCACGTTGGCATGGATTGCCAAACCCTCCTCGCATTGGCAGGTGTTTGTAGCTAATAGAGTGTCCAAAATACAACAATTGTCTAACTTTGAACAATGGCATCATGTATCTGGCAAGGAGAATCCTGCAGATGTCATCTCTCGGGGATGTTCCCCTCTTATGTTGGCTAACCTGACATTATACTGGCACGGTCCTTCTTGGCTTCTACAAGAACCTTCCGCTTGGCCAAATTTTCCTCTTCCGGAATTATCAGACTTGCCAGATGTTGGTAAGATTACTGGATCTTCTCTTTTCGTTTCTGACTCTCCCCTTCTCTTGCAGCGATATTCCTCTTTTCATAAATTGGTGAGGGTTATGGCTTATCTCCTTCGTTGGAAATATTTTGTGGTAGAACAACCTCTTTTTCCTAAGCCATATTTAACCCTTTCTGAATTAGGTTTAGCCACTACAAAAATCTTATGGCTTACTCAACAAGAAATATTCTCTGAAGAATGTCAGGTGTTGTCTCAAGGTCAATCCCTCAAGAAATCGAGTAGGCTATCCTCACTCGCCCCCTTTTTGGATGCTGATGGTTTATTAAGAGTGGGAGGACGTTTATCTTTGGCTGATCTTTCTGAGGATAAAAAACACCCAATTATTCTTCCTTCAAAGCATCATGTCACTTCTCTAATCATTCGTCAGTATCATTACCAGCATCTTCATGCTGGAACCCGTACATTACTTTCCATCATTCGGGAAAGGTATTGGCCCATAAACGGAGTCCATGAAGTTACCTCTGTTATCCGGAAGTGCATTCCATGTTTTAAATCCAACCCTAAAATTACCACTCAGCTCATGGGTGATCTTCCCAACTTTAGATCTGCGCCTGCTAGACCTTTTGCCTTTACGGGGGTGGATTATTCCGGGCCTTTTGTTTACAGAAAAAATTCTCCTGAGGCCAAAAGATGTATTTGTGGAAAACTCTACATTTCGCTGTTTGTATGTATGGTCACCGGAGCAGTACACTTAGAACTAGTTACCAACGCCTCTACTGCTTATTTTTTGGCAGCTTTTGCCAGATTTTCTGCTCGCCGAGGGCTTCCTTCAGAAGTATTCTCCGACAATGCTAAAAATTTTATCGGAGCTTCTGAGCAAATTAAGAGAGCTCTTACTCAAAATGCAGCGCTGGAAAGGATTACTGATTATGCTCACCAGAGAAATTTCAAGTGGCACTTCATCCCCCCTTATGTGCCCCATCAAGGTGGACGGTGGGAGTCTTGTGTGAAACTCACCAAGAAACACCTTAGACGTGTTTGTGGCCACACCCCCCTATCTCATGAAGAGTTTAACTCCTTAATTATTTTTATTGAGGGCATAATTAATTCTCGTCCTTTATCACCCTTATCTAATGACCCTTCAGATCTTCTACCATTAACGCCGGGCCATTTTCTTATCGGTGGTCCATTGACTGCCTCCCCATCTTTATTATATTCTAATTCTCCATCTTCTTTAGCCATTTCTTGGCGCAAAATTGAAAGTTTGCGCAACAATTTTTGGCGCCGCTGGAGGTTGGAATACCTCGGTTTGCTTCAGCAGCGTGGCAAATGGCGTGTTTCCTGCTCTAACCATCAGATTGGGGACTTGGTCCTTTTGAAAGACCCTAGTCCCCCTCTTGTCTGGAATTTGGGTAGGATTGTTGAGTGCTTTCCTGGCAGAGATGGTAGGATTCGCGTGGTAAAACTGCAGACTTCTGCTGGCCAGTTTCTCAGGCCAATCACTATGATTGCTCCTTTGCCACGCGAGACCTAACTTCTGCGACTTCTTACTGCAATTTTTTCTCGCCCCTCCCAGCATGTTCGCTTTTGCGAATGTTTTTTTTTGTGGCTATGTTTCCCGCACGGTTTGAAACACTCGTTCAATTTTGCCCCATTATTTTTTTCCGTTATAATTGCAGTATGAACACGGTGTTCTGATTATTTACTTAACTTACGTTTCATTTGAATTGTTGTTCTTTATTATTCTTGTCAACTCACCTTTTTCTGAAGTGTCTTTCTAGACGCACCATACTGTCACACTTTTTCATGAGGTACTGTGCTCATCTCAGCGGCAACCGTCGCAATGTGCTTGGGCTGTGCGCTGATTGGCTGTTTGACGCCCCGCCTTCATTCTGGATTGTTCGACGCGCTGTCGTCATTTCCACTATAAATTCTCCGCTTCGCCGTTCTGCGGCCTTGTCTACATCTACCTGCTTGAACCAGTCTGACCACGGCTGCCTGCCGTTCCACAGCAAGGCCCTTCTTGGGAAGGCCCTGTTAGTAAACATTGAGTGGCTGGAACCTTGCCAGGCGGCATGCTTCATCACTCGGACTCTGTCATGCTGGGCGAGGCATGAGTCAACGACCTTCACCTCAGCAACTAAGTCAGCCCGCTAACTCACTACAACTCGGCGATGAGAAACTACAATTGATTGTAAACCGCCAGACAGATCATTACCAAGAGGTCTGTTCCTGCGGGGTGCAATTCGCCAATGGAGCCACCATCCATCTTTCTCGGAACGCATGCCGAGGCAGCTTAGAGGAAGCCTTCGTTTGGATCACAACCCGCTTCTTGCGGGCCAAATACTAAGTACCAAAGTATCGAATCATTGGTAACGTGAACTACCTTCACTTGGTTTATACATTTTTCAAGGCTAAGCCTTTTTTTCTTGCTTCTTGCTTGTTTTTAGATATTTTTCTTAAACATACTTTTTTAATCGCCTTTATATGGCCTTTTTATGCATTTTTATTATAATTCTTCTTTATTTTAAGTTTCCTGGAGAAACCTAGCATTTTTTATTAGCTTCTTTTAATTATTCTTCTAAATGAAAATGTTTGTCATTACTTCACAAATCAAATAAATGTATCAAACCTTGGTTATCAATATTTGGTCTCTTCCTCATCGCTCTTTAAATTTCACTGTGTGCCCGAATCCCAATCCCCCTTTTCCCAGTTGGGGTGCTAACTACTCACCCCTTTTCCAGGCGGCATTGTTAACCGCAGCTGTGGTCATCTTGGCCGAGCTTGTGGTCCGCCATGGCCCCCTGCTGTAGTATTGAAAGCTCGCGCATAGTACATACGAGGGCTTTTTTTTTTTTTTGCAAGTTTCGATGGACTGTATAAAAATAAGATTGACATTACCAAACTTGACCTTGCAATAAGCGTGCAGGTGCTCAGTCGCCAGTCTAAACCTCAAGTGCTAACATGGTGAGACAGTTATCATTGCAACATCGTAATTTTTTATGTAAAACTTATTTTAAGTACGAGTCGGCTCGGTGGGTACGTGATGCATTTGTTCAGCAATTTTCTGATGAAGTGTCACCTTCAGTAGCACAGATTCACGTAATTGCAAATAAGTTTGACACTACTGGCTCGGTGCTCAATAAAAAACATGCCCGCACACGAACAGTTTTAACAGAGGATGAGCTAGATGACATTGGCGAGAATCTTGAACGGTCTCCGTATAAATCACTCAAAAAATTAGCACAAGTAGGGGTTTCGGTATCATCAACAATAACTAACTAACTAAAGTAAGATTTCAGCATTGTACACACGCTAGCAAGGCCGCTGCATCATACAGGATTGTACACACGCTTAAAGCTCGGCCAAGGTGACCGCAGCTGCGGTTAACAAAGCCGCCGCTTGGCGCTCTTATTTTATATGAAAGACCCTGTATACATCTTAATCACATGCAATTTATTTCAGGTTATTTTTCACATATTCTAGTAATTGGAATGATGTTGTGTTGACCGACTGCAAGCTAAAATATTAACTTTTCAGTCGGTCAACCCGGTATATCCCCAATACGATTGGATGGGTACAAGGTATGAAATGTATGTACAGGATCATTATCTATGTGCGCCCTGATAAACACGGCAAGCTAAGCCGGCTGTGACTGGCACAGATCACGGGCACGCGTACTTGGTTCAGCCGGTGGTCGTTAGTTCACACGTGTTTTGTCAATCATATGGACGTGTATCTGCAAAGCTTAGACGTTAGTATTGCATTTTAGGTGAGTAGTGTGATTACTGTGATTGTTGGTCATGCCTAGACACCAATTCACATTGAGCGAACGTGTGTATATCCATAATTCGTATATGAAAAGCAGAAAGTCTTGTTCTGAAACAAGAAGAAAATTTCGAATCGAGTTTCCAGGAAGACCTGTGCCTAATGCCAGTACAATTAGGAGACTCGCTAAACGATTCAAGAAAACATGCTCCGTAAATAGTTTTTTTTAGGGGAAGAAATGTATTTACGCACAGAATGTCGGGCTCCTGCTCCTGAGTAGCAGACTACCGACTAAAACTCCCCCGTTACTTCTGAACACTAGCCTGGAACCGTTTAGCACATTACTTCAGGCTAGAGTCATTTTATATTTGCCCGCTGGGCACTCTTCCGTAATGAATCATATTCAGTGGCGATCCAGATCCGTCTTCTTTGTTCGGAGGATATCTTCAACAAAACTTACTACAAGTGTCCAATGTTCTTCATTTTGTAGTATTACCGCAACAATATTGTCGGGAGATATCTCTACATCCATTTGATCTTGAAGAGACTTCCTACTTTGAACCCACCGTACACAAGAGAAGAAAGTGTGATTAGCACTATCTACCTCATTAACACAGTAGATACAATCTGGTGAATCCACTTTCCCCATCTTCTTAAGATAAGAACAGAAGTACCCATGGCCAGTCAAGAACGGAGTAAGATAATAACCAACCTCACCATGTTTCCTCTCTGTACAAACCTGCACCTGGGGTATCATTCTCCTAGTCCACTAGCTTCGGTGTCCTTGCTCCCATTTGAACTGCCAATTGTGAAAGGTTTGTGCTCTTGCTGTTCGTCGTGCATTTTGTAAACCTACTTCCGATTTCCTCCAGTAAATGTACTTGCGTTCTTTCGCTAGAAAAAACAAGTAGTTCCATGAAGAACTATACAGCCTATTTTCATATATCCTGCTCAGGTTAATTGCCTCTATCAACATACAAAATTTCAGTTTAATTGCTGTAACAGATTCGTAGATATTGAGAACCGTCTAAATATTTCAGATGGTCGCCAGGTTGGATTTCTATTTTTGTACTATTATATTAAGATTATTGTGTACGTGTGGTATTCAAACTTCAATCGCATGATTAGAACACAATAAGTAAAAACGAGATTTTAAAATTACGCACAGCAGCCATCTTGTGATTATGCAAACAATTGAAATAAATT
Source organism: Meconema thalassinum (assembly GCA_946902985.2). Classification (NCBI taxonomy): domain Eukaryota; kingdom Metazoa; phylum Arthropoda; class Insecta; order Orthoptera; family Tettigoniidae; genus Meconema; species Meconema thalassinum. The sequence goes on from OX336395.1 coordinate 185,852,941, forward strand.
AGATGCCAGTGGATCAACATTTGTGTAAGCATTTAACGTGCAACGTTTCATGGCACTCGGATAGTTAATTCGCGAGAAACGCCCATTTAAATATTTATACTTCGCGTCGCCGCCATGTTGGATTCATGCTCACCAGGTTACTGAAAGTCCTATAGGTGAACATATGTTCATAGTCTCTATGTACATAAAAATTTCAGTTTGGTTGCTGTAAAAGATTCATAGATATTGAGAACCGTCTAAATATTTCGGAAGCTCGCCATTTATGATTGTTATATGTATAGGCCATAGAGATATGTACCATTCAAGGACACTTATTGCCTAGGTTCATAATTCATACTTTCACTTCGATCGCATGATTACGACACAAGAAATAAAAACTTAATTTTAAAATTTCGCACAGCCGCCATCTTGAGGTTATGTAAACAATTGAATTAAATTAGATGGCAGTACATTACAATCTGCAAAGTCATTTACTGTACCACATTTCACTGCGCTCATAGAGTTAACTCACGAGAAAAGTCTATTAAAATATTTCAAATTCGCTTGGTCGCCATGTTCGTTTTGTACTTTACAGGTTTATGAATTATACATAGGTAAACTTGTATCAGTACCCTTTATCACCGTACAAAATTGCAGGGTGATATCTGTAATAGTTTCGGAGATATGGAATGTCAGTGAAATATTTCGCATAGCCGCCATTATGAGGTTATGTAAACAATTGAACTAAATTAGACTCCAGTGCATTGCAATGTGTATAAACATTTGCTGTACAAAGTTTCATTACGTTTGGATAGTTAAATCGCGAGAAAAGTCTATTTAAAAGTCTCAAATTCGCTTGGCCGCCATGTTGGTTTTGTAGTCGCCCGATTTTTGAAAGTCTCATAGGTGAACTTCTAGTAGTGCCCTTTATCACCGTACACAATTTTAGGGCGATATCGGTAATAGTTTCGGAGATATTGAATGCTAGTGAAATATTTCGCACAGCCGCCATGTTGGATTGGTGAGACGTAACAAAATTTGAAGAGCACGGTCGAGGTCGCCGGGAATAGTGCTATGAACTTACCGAGTTTCATTGAAATCGCTCCAGCCGTTTAGATTTTATTAGACACACACACACACACACACACACACACACACACACACACACGCACACACACACGGACAAAAGGTGATCTCATAAGCCTCTTTTTTCAAAATTGAAAATAGGCTAAAAATGCAGTTTGATTGCTAAAATGGATTCGTCGATATTCAGTATCGTCTAAATATTTCGGATGGTCGCCATGTTGGATTGTTAAATGTATAGGCCATAGTCATGTACCATTAAAGGAAAATTATTGCGTAGGTTCATTATTCAAACTTTCACTTCGATCGCATGACTACATCACAAGAAATAAAAACTTAATTTTAAAATTCGCACTGCCGCCATCTTGAGGTTATGTAAACAATTGAACTAAATTATATACCAGTGGATTACAATGTGTATAAATATTTCCTGTACCAGGTTTCAGTGAGCTTGGAACATTAAATCGCGAGAAAGGTCTATTTAAAATTTTCAAATTCGCTTGGCCGCCATGTTCGTTTTGTAGTTAACCGGTTTTTGAAAGTCTTATAGATGGACTTCCAGTAGTGCCCTTTATCTCCGTTCAGAATTTTAGGGAGATACCGCTAATAGTTTCAGAGATATAGAATGCCGGCGAAATATTTCGCACATCCGCCATCTTGTGATTATGTAAACAATTGAACGAAGTTAGATGTCGGTGCATTACAATGTATATAAACATATACTGTACCAAGTTGCATTGCGTTTGGTTGGTCAAATCGCGAGAAACGTCTATTTAAAAGTCGCAAATTCGCTTGGCCTCCATGTTGGTTTTGTAGTTACCAGGTTTTCAAAAGTCACATAGGTGAACTTATAGTAGTTCCCTCTATCACCATAGAAAATGTCAGGGTAATATCGGTAATAGTTTCGGAGATATTGAATGCTGGTGAAATATTTCGCACAGCCGCCATGTTGGATTGGTGAGTCGTAACAAAATTTGAAGAGCACGGTCGAGGTCGCCGGGAATAGTGCTATGAACTTTCCGAGTTTCATTGAAATCGCTCCTGCCGTTTAGATTTTATTAGGGGGGGGGGGGGGACACACATACGAATCACACACACACACACACACGGACGGTGATCTCATAAGCCTATTTTTTCAAAATTGAAAATAGGCTAAAAATGGAATTATCCCAGCAATAACAAGAACTGCTTCTTGAGAGACCGTGCGATAAGCCGTCATATTGTGACGTATGCGTTTAGTCGCTGTAGGCACAATGTCGTTGATCACAGAGTAGAGTGTGGATCTCCACTGTGTTGGGATGTATTTATTTGAGGCGTTCAACCAAATCGCTCTCCAATGTCTTTGGGTGAATTTATGTTCTATTGATAGCGGCTTCTGTTGCCCCTTCAGCAAATATGTGTATAGATTCTTCGTCGAATTAAATTCCCCCTGAGTTTTCCTTTCCTGAGGTAAACTGTCTATTATATTGATAACGGCGCGAAAAGCCGGGTGTATGTGTCTATATCGCCCATTTACCGTCATAAGTGCTGGTGGGTGAAGAAAAGTGAGTTCTGTTTGACTCCGCGTTCCTGACATTGATCGGAGGATGGTGCGTCCTAAGAGGGATTTATATTTCATACCAACACAGGTTAGATTGAGGCCTCCTTGGAGATTTGGTAAGTACAATTGATCACGGGCGACTCTGTACAGCGATCCTCTCCAGAGGAAGTGACCGATACACAATTCTAAACGTTTGCTAATGTGTTTCGTTGCAGGTAAGAATTGTGCGAGATACCATATCTTGAATAAAGCAAACACAATAATGTACCATACTTTCTGTATGAGATTGAGGGACCTGGTATGTTGCTGGAATAAGGTATGCCTCACTTTATTGATTACCATCGCCCAGTTTTCACTAATCATATCTTTAAATTTGTTCTGGAAAATAATTCACAAAATCTTCAACTTGTGCACAATAGGGAAAGATCGAGTAGGTGTGGGTAACGGATGTTGCCCAAGCAACATCATTCCAGACTTTGATGGATTGACTTGGGATCCAGATGTTTGCTGAAACTCGTTTATGATAGTCAGCTTACGGTCTTCGTCGTTTTCCTCTGTGAGAACAATACATACATCATCGGCATATGCTCTTACTGCCACTTTCTTCTCATTGATTGTCATACCTGTTACATTCTGGTTTATCCCCCGGAGGAAGGGTTCCAGTGCTATGATGAACAGGATCATAGAAAGTGGGCATTCGTGAAGAACAGATTTAAGGATGGGTATTTTCGATGTGAGATGTCCATTAATGATTACCCTAGATTGTGCTGTTCTGTACAGTCCTGTAATGCATTTAATCAACCCGATAGGAAACCCGAAGGTTTGCATTGTAGACCATAGATATGAATGGTTTATTCTATCAAAGGCCTTTTGAAAATTGAGACTGACTAATGTCGTAGGGGGAATATTAGAAGAAGTTTTCTCATGTAGAATAATAATATTGCTTAACACCAACAAGTTCGAGATGATATTGTTTCCTGGAGTCGCACAGGATTGCCACTGTCCTATAATTTGTATCAGTTGCGTTTTGATTCGGGATGCTATGATTTTTGTAAAGATTTTGTAATCTGTATTGAGAAGTGTGATAGGTCTGAAATCCTCCATTCCAAGTAGTCTTCTGATCTTCGGAATTAAAATAATAATTCCAGCAGTAAATTCTTCAGTTATGATTTGTGGGTTTCCCATAATCTCCTGGTTAATTTGAAGGAGATCTTCTCCTAGTATATTCCACAATAATTGATAAAATTCATATGGTATTCCATCAGGACCAGGAGAGCGGTTACGTTGAGTTTGGCTTAGTGCTGTGAAAATCTCCGCCGAGGTAATATCACTTACCAGCATCGATCCATCCTCTGCGGTCAGTCTGGGTAGGTTTTGATGTAAGCTCCCATCGGTTTGCTCGCTATTTTGTTGGACGTCGGCGAAAAATGTTGTGAAATACTTTGCACCAATTTGAAGGATATCATCCATGTTCGACTGAGTGCAGCCATGCTCGTCCCAAAGTTTAGTAATGGTCTTTCGCTGCCCTTTACGCCTTTCTGTTAAGATACTGAAGAGTGATGAACGTTCTTCTTCTATGACTGGGTGAATCTTTGCTCGAATACATGCACCCTTTAAATAATTTTCCTGAATATTTAAAATTGAATGCTTAACTTCTTTCATTTCACCAAGGGCATCGTGGCCATTTGCTTGCTTTTGCTGAAGCTCATATAATACATCATAATAAAAGTTTAAAGTACTTTTCCTCTCCCAGGCACGCTGTTTGGAAATTTGCTGGAAACACTTTTTATAGCAGGTTTTACAACCTCGATCCACCAAGTAATATGATATGGATATTGTGACCTTTTACTGTGCAGCTTCATCCAAAAGGTTTCAAATTTGTTTCGCACATCTTAGTCGTGGAGGAGGGATCCGTTTAGTTTCCAATACCCGTGTCCATATATAGGTGGTCATGACGTAGTTAAATACTTAAAAGTACAGTGCGTGATGGTCACTGAAAGATACTGACACTTCTCTGGAACTATGCAGGCTATCTCGCATTCCTCGTGCTATATATGCCCTGTCTATTCTAGATGCTGATCCGGCACGATAGAAAGTAAATTGGACGTCGATTCCATGTTTAAGTTCCCACACATCATGGAGGTTAAATCCGTCTACGAGACTTTTGAGGCTGCGGCAATTGCTGAAAGCGCCGGTTTGATCTCGAGGGTTTAAAACAACAGTTAAAATCGCCTGCTAATATGATAGTATTGATAAGGCCCTGGAGAAAGTATCTGATGTCATCTTCAAATAAATGTTCTCTTGCCAGACTACCTTGCGATCCAGAAGGAGCGTAGACATTAACAATTAATGTGTCATCACATTGCTGAGCAATTATTCTGCCACTCGGATGTAACTCCACTTACGAAACAATTAACCCTGATCTGTAAACGACAGCTGTGCCTCGGAGAGATGGGCCAACATTTGCTATGTATTCGTACCCACTCAACCAGTCCAAATTTGGGTCATTTACTTCCTGAAGCAATAAAATGTCACTATCATAAGTCCTGAGAAAGTTCTGAAGTAGAAAACGTGTCGTCAAACTTATGATGCCATTGATATTTAAAGTGGCAAAACAACGCAAGACACTCATATGCAAGAACAAAAGGATGAAGATATGCATCAGTATGTTTGAGTGCATTTAACTGACGATGGGCAATTATTTGAGGGGATCATTGGAGTGATGTTCTACTGGTGTGCACTTCCGGTGATTTACGGTGACTACGTGATGTGCTTCGTGTTTGTGTGTTATATAATTTCCCTCGCAGTGTTTTTGTTGACAGTTTTTATGGTAGGATTATGTGTGTCCTTAATGTTGGCTTTATCTGTGACCTTGGGTTTTGCTCCTGTTTGTGGAGGTAAGGCACTTCCACTGACGTCCGTGACTTTCTTTTTATTTACACTGATTGCAGCATCAGAGGTGGATGTGAACTGTGCCCCCGATGTAGTAGATAGAGTTTCCTGAACAATGTCAGTGCTTTGCGCGTTGAGTAATTGGGAGCGAACGGTATCGTTAGCTCGAGGGTGCTTCGAATGTACTGAGACTGTTAGGAAGCCTATTACTTGTGTGTGTTCTCGTTCTTCGTGTATGGCATCCTGAAATTCCATGTCTTCCGACCACGTAAATTGGGTTTAGGGTACGTCAGTAGTGACAGGTTCGTTAATAGTATCTGGATGCTGTGTTGGATGGCTGGTGTGTCCCTTCCCCTTGCTGTCCGATCGTGACGTCATAGTTCCCTCTTCATTGCTATGTAAAGTAGTCAGGGATGTTTCAACTACGTTATCTGATAGTTGAGATACTTCCGCAATACTATCTGGGTTTCTGGAACGGGGCCTGTTATGAAGGGCCTCTGATATGGTTGGATATTAAGGGGAAAGTACCGCAGTTTCCATGTCCGCAGTGTTGCTTAGCGTACTACTCCCATCAGACTCTCCCAGCACCGTGCTGTAGGTTTGTTGTCTGACATGAAGTACCGGGCGATTCCTTCTGTTCGGATAGTCTATTTGTAAGTGGGAGCTTTCTTTACAATAAAAGCAGTACTTCGCTTGTCCTTCATATGTTAACAGAACTTTATAATCATTGACCGTCAAATATGATGGTATGGGGTATTTAAGTTCAATTGTTGGGTAGATTATAGGCTAGGGAATAACCCACCCACCAAGGGAAGATGATTAAGAGAAGGAAGTAGATTTGGGATTGGAAAAGAAGGATAGAAGAATAGGAGGAGAGTCCCACAAAAGTTATTAATTTGACTTTTAATCCATTTAGAAGCGGTTGCCACCGCAAATTCGTGCTCGGATACCTAAAGTGGGTACGAGCTTGGTCGAAGCTGACGGGAACCGCAGCTAAGGCTTGGGCAGTTTGCCAGAGAGAGGCTTTAGTGTGTTTCCTCCCAAGCACGAATGAAAGTACTATAGGGAAGGGTGATGGTCTGGCCAGACAAATAGTACAAGCTTTATTAAGTGTTAACGAGGGCATAAACCTAGGAAGAGCTAGGAAGGCCAGGATCCTGCCTAACTGTAGTATCAGAGAAATGATGAATCCAAAAACAAATATTTAATTTATTTGACAATTCCAAAAAGTTTGAGGAAATTAACAATTATGCAATATAATTTTAATAAACATAGTTCATTTGAACTTTTTAACAATTAGGGTCGCAGACCTCTCAACATTAAACGGTTGCTCCAGGCAATTGACAATTTACAAGGTTTCAAACCTTACATGTTTCTAAAATCTTTATAAGATTTAAACCAATAAACAATGAAATAATTAAAGCTTGAACGTGAATTGGAGTACAAAAAGTGTACTTTAAGAAATTCTTTAGAGAATGTTCTAGAAAAAATGACAATTTTGAAAATGACGATAATAACAACGTGAAAAACAAGATAGAAGTTCCTACAACTTCTTATATTTATACAGAATTAATATATGAGAATTATACAAAGGAGGACAGGTCACTTACTGTGAAACCTGGAGAAAGTGAAAAGGAAGTTTCTAGACTTCCTATGTTTAATTAGGAATCACGAGCAAAATGGGGCAGTTTCCATTTCGTGAAACCTGAACATGACTCTCTCAAGAGTTTAAGGAATTGTTTTCCTGATTATAGGAAAGGAACAATGTGATTTAAAACTTGTATCACACAAGCAATTATACAGAATTTAGTTGATGTTAAACTAGCAAAGTTGGAAGGGCACTTCGTGAGTAACACCTTATAGAAAGTTACAATTTTATAAATAATGGTTGTTAGTAGAAGGTTAAGGAAAGATCATTGGGATATAGGATCAATGTTCATGGCCGTATTTAATATATCCGGACGATCGCGACGCGGTAGAAACGTGGAGCAAGCACTGTTTATCACTGTAGTCTATGAAGATGGATGCAAAGTTCACTATAGAAACAATGAAGTTTATGAGAAAAAAAGTTATTGCAATTATGGAAATAACTGATTGCACTATATAGGTGAAAGTCTATTTCTTGAAAAAGTTGTGATTTACAATTAAATGCGTCATAGAATGTTCCAGAGGTTCCAGCGGTGAAGGAAAGTTAGCTATTGCAAAAATTTGTAAGGAAGATTCCTCATTTTAACTAGCATTTTCACAAGTGCGTGAACAATACTTGACGGCAAGACTCGCAGATAGAGAACAAGATCTCGAAGGTTCCAGAACGATCTTAGCAGAAAAATGGGGTTGAGAAAATCCAACGGAGGAACTGGCTTTATAATTATAGACAGCGGGTATTAGATAATATCCCACGTAGCGAGAGTATTTCTCTTTGAATAGCTTAAGAAAAGCTCTTTTTTAGTAAGGTTGGCTCATAAGCAAAAGCTCAACATGGCAAATCCCACGAGGAATGATATTTGCCCCAAAGTAAATAATTTCACACTGCCTATAAATTATAAATAAAAGCACTTGGAAGTTAAAACCATGAAGATGAGGTTAAAACTTTTAAAATGGTACTTATCTTTATTTCATGTTGAAGTCGAAGATTTCGATGATGATTACTTAGCCAACATGGCGTAGAAGAGGGTGTGCCTCTTGGTTTGAAGAAGCAAGCTCGAGCGGAGCTTTGACTGATCGAGTCAACTGCAGACTGAGAAGTGAGAGCTGCTCAACGGAGCACGGAGAGACCACGGAAGGGGAAAAGAGTGGGGGGTAGGAGACAAAAGGAGAACATATAAACATTGCCAACTTTAAAGAAAGAAAATAATCTTCTTTTGCTGAGCTGGTCTTCAAAGAGTTGACAACAGTATCTGGTAGCCAACTGGATATGGAATTCCTCTTGCGCGAGGAAGAGTTGAAGAGCTTCAGAGATTCGTTGTTATATGACGCTAGGTGGGTCACAGAATATATATCTGGAACAGACTCATACAAAATATAAGAGATTTGCACATAAAGGAGAAAACAAATAATCACTGTTGGTGTTTGACAAAAAGGAAGGAAAGAACGTGCAAAAGCATTCAAAATTATAATCTCAGGTACCGTGCATTCCAAGAATGCACCATACTGGGAGGGGCAGACACCAACAGGGAACAAATAAGCAATTAAACATTTAAGAGTAATACAGTAATTGAAGAGAAGTGGTCTTGTGATCTGACCATTTGTGGTCAAGACTCTGAATACCCTGACTCTCCTATCTCTTCCAGAGTAACACTTAGTCACTTTTCGAAAAGGCCAGACTAGGGGGGGTGGAACATCCCTAACCAAGACCAAGTCTCCCACTTGAATGTCGGGACTGGAAAGAAACCACTTCTGCCTCCGTTGCAAGGAAGTTAAATATTCCAAGTTCCACCTCTTCCAAAAGGGATTGCGGAGGGCTTCAAGTTTCCACCAAACAATAGGTAAATCAGAATCCCTGAAAGAATTAGGAAGGGGAGGAGGGGCAGAGAGAGAAGTGCGTGTAAGGAAGCGACCAGGTGTAAGTGGAAGGAGGTTATCAGGGTCATTGGAAAGCGGAGTTAAAAGGTGAGAATTAACGACACTTTCAATCACGAAATAACTAGAAGCTGAGGGAAATAAAGCACTAGTAAAGATTGCGATACGATGAGAAAGAAGAATTGGCAAGTTTAAACAAAGCGTATAGAAACAAGTACATCTATTCAGGACAAGAATATACCAAATAAACAAAGGAACTATGCGAGTAGAAAGCAAGAACGCCATAGGTAACAAACTAGTAGCCATAAACAATAACCTCAAGTTATAATGAGTATCAAAGGGGTTACTCAGAAAAATACTTAAGTCAGCGAAAAACGGGACATGACAAGTATGAATACAAAAACACATCGAATGTGACGACGAGAAAAAACAAGTTTGTTCATCAATGAACATTAAGATCGCAAAATATGCAAGCAAAGTGAAATACATGAGCGCGTGAGAAATACGCAACGAAGTTTTGAAACAGGGATCGAAGTAGTTATAGAATACGAGCATGAGTAAGGGAGAGACGTAAACAAGCACGGCCTTGACACACATAGCACAACGAGATAAGACATATAAATAGCTGAGAGAGTCCTTAACTAGAACAAGTTTATTTTGGGAAGTAGGTGAGCGACTTCTGTACTTGTAGTAGCAACTCGCCAGACAATGCTTGGCAATCAGCCAGAGTTGAGATAAGAGAAACTTGCTTTGAACTGTGTCAAGCGTACAGGAAATAAACAACAATTTGGCCTTCCTCAGACTAGTATACAAACAAGTCTGACAAACAAGCAGTTCGAAGTACACACACACTAGTTGAATCAGCTGTAACTTAAAGCAGATATTCAGTTTGGACGGCATGCAGTCAATCGTAACTTGGACGTGAACAAACAATTTAAAGCTATGTGAAATAAAGTAGGAAATCAATTTCGCATAATTGAGAGGATCACGAAATCGGACAATTTTCAACAAAAAGAAGCTTAATTCTTCCGAGCAAAGAAGACAAGCTGGGACATTGAGAAGAAGGTTATGCATAAGAATAGTTATTCTAGATGCTATAGAATTCAGAGTTTCAAGCGGTTTCATAAGCGACTTCCAATTGCGAGGAAGGGGGGAGGAGCCGGCCGTGGCCATCCTTCTACATAGCGAAAGAAGTGAAACATAGCGTACAGTAAAGTGATGGAGACTGATAGCCATGGTTTTACACAAGGGGAAGATAGTTTTTAATAGAGAGTTTAAGCAATTAACTGCTATAAAAAATGACATAAGAAGATAAACGAAATAACACAAAGCAAGGCGAACTTGAATTGCCATTTTGTGCGGGAAGAAGGAAAAGCCATTTAAACAACTTACAGAGGTAGTGTAGTTGTTCACGATAAGACCTCGTTTCGACAAGTGGTTTTCAAAAATATTGAGATTTGAAACATGAGCGTTCTCTTTTTCAGAAATGGGATTTATGTCAGCTGTAACGAAATGACATTGCGCTTTGGTTTGAACACTGGTATGTTTGATTTCACCAGTAATAACCCAACCAAAATCGGTGTCTCTAGCGACCACGGTTGAAGATAACTTGCGTGTTTGTTTGCGAATGCAATTCCAAAAAACATTGGCACTGAAAAGTACATCAATGGGACCTTGAACATTAAACTGAGGATCAGCTAACCTTAATTGCGAGGGAATGTTTAAACCGGAAGTATTAATGGAGTGACTTGGAGTGTCTTTGCCAATACTGGTAAGAATGAGACAGTTTAAATTAAGATTGGTGTTTCTTTGGCAAACGTCTCTGATTTTCAATTTTGAAGACTGCAAAACTTGAGTTTTAAAATTGTCAATGCCGGTCACATTGATAGAAGTAGGCGATGACGAAAGACCTAGTTTTTTAATCAACGATTGCGAAACAAAGTTGTGCGTTGAAGCGGAATCGAGAAGACCACGGGTTCTGAACCAATTTCCAAATTTATCTTGGATTTCGAATTGTACAGTGGTCAACAGGGTTTGCGCACTGTGAAAAGTGTCGGCGTTGGAAATGCAGGAAGAAGCATTAGTTTGTTCGGAGCGGCTCTGCAAGGAGCTTAAAGAGGCAGGTGCTGATGACCTCGATTTATCGTGAACGTGCAATAAAGAATGATGCGGTTTTTTGCAATGAAAACAGAGATTTGATGACGTACAGTTCGAAGAAGAATGCTTAGGTGATAAGCAGTTGAAACAATGTTTGCTATTCAAGACAAACTTTCTTCGATCTTCGACAGACAATTCTTTAAAGGATTTGCACAAATACAAGGTGTGAAGCTTTTTACAGAGCGTGCATTTTAACGATTTGTTAAGCGGCCTGATATCTTCTCTTGGATTATTGAAAGAAGAACGGGTTTGTTTGTTTTCGACAAATGGGGGCTGATGTCCCTTTGAAGAAGCAAGTTTTTTTTCAAAAATTTGACACTGAGGATTCGTTTCGACTTTTTCGCACTGAAATGCGAGTGCTGTAAGGAATTGACATCGACTGTTGAGAAACGAGATAAGGTGTTCGAACGAATGTTCCTTGTTGCAGGTGAGTTTGATCTCCCAGGCCTTCAGTGTCGAAAAATCGAATCTTGATGTAGCTAGGTGAATAAGTATGGTGTCCCATGTTTGGACAGGCTGTTTTAATTGGTATAACGCTCTGACATTTAACTGCATAGAGTCTAAGAGGTCTCTTAAAGATGTGACGTCATTAGGTTTGACGGCTGGTAAGTTGAAGAGACAGCGGATATGACGAGCTACACTCAAACGTAAATTGCCATATCTCTCTTTAAGGAGATTAAAGGCGATGTGGTAGTTGTCTGCGCTTAAAGGCAGTGACTCCACCAAGGCCAAGGCCTCAGATTCCAAAGAAGTGCGGAGGTAGTAAAATTTATGCATGTCTGGGATCTCGATATTTTCATGAATTAGGGAGCAGTAAAGTTCGTAAAAAGAATACCATTCACCTTCCTTGCCTGAGAAATGCGGTAGGCTTATCTTGGGAAGTAACGGTTTCGGTTTGTTCTTGTGAACTGAAGCGGGTGCGAACTGGGCCGGATTGATGACCCTAGTGTCCGGTTCTGAGATATTGCGGATCAGTTGGTGGGCCTTTGCAATTCCTTCAAAGTACAAGGGTTCGACCTCGTCCCGATCCGATTGAAGTTCTGGACAAGCGGATTCAATCTCGGTTTGAATTTGGTCATAATAATCATAAGACCGTTCGTACAACTTAAGACGATGTGTTAAGATATCTAAATCACACTCGGCGGGATTTAACTTGTTGATGAAATTTCGGAATCTAGTGAGTTGCCCTTTATAGGAAGAACGTCTAGCAATGAGAGTTTCATCTTTTTCAGTAAGAGCCATGATAAAGAGAATAAATTGAAATACAACTCACGAAACTGTAGAACCTTGGAGATGCTGTCAGGTTTGCAGCAGAGAATGGGTCGAAAGAACAGGACACGCCAAAGGAGACAGGAGCGGCCTCTTTCCCGTTCACAGGCTTTGCATGACGTAGGTATAGCTGAAAAATCCAAAGCAGATGTTAATAATTTGCAAAGTATTGTCAAATGACACTTGACAAACAATGGACATAGCAAATGGACTCTCCCGGGTTTCTGGTACCAATTTTTGGGTAGATTATAGGCTAGGGAATAACCCACCCACCAAGGGAAGATGATTAAGAGAAGGAAGTAGATTTGGGATTGGAAAAGAAGGATAGAAGAATAGGAGGAGAGTCCCACAAAAGTTATTAATTTGACTTTTAATCCATTTAGAAGCGGTTGCCACCGCAAATTCGTGCTCGGATACCTAAAGTGGGTACGAGCTTGGTCGAAGCTGACGGGAACCGCAGCTAAGGCTTGGGCAGTTTGCCAGAGAGAGGCTTTAGTGTGTTTCCTCCCAAGCACGAATGAAAGTACTATAGGGAAGGGTGATGGTCTGGCCAGACAAATAGTACAAGCTTTATTAAGTGTTAACGAGGGCATAAACCTAGGAAGAGCTAGGAAGGCCAGGATCCTGCCTAACTGTAGTATCAGAGAAATGATGAATCCAAAAACAAATATTTAATTTATTTGACAATTCCAAAAAGTTTGAGGAAATTAACAATTATGCAATATAATTTTAATAAACATAGTTCATTTGAACTTTTTAACAAATAGGGTCGCAGACCTCTCAACATTAAACGGTTGCTCCAGGCAATTGACAATTTACAAGGTTTCAAACCTTACATGTTTCTAAAATCTTTATAAGATTTAAACCAATAAACAATGAAATAATTAAAGCTTGAACGTGAATTGGAGTACAAAAAGTGTACTTTAAGAAATTCTTTAGAGAATGTTCTAGAAAAAATGACAATTTTGAAAATGACGATAATAACAACGTGAAAAACAAGATAGAAGTTCCTACAACTTCTTATATTTATACAGAATTAATATATGAGAATTATACAAAGGAGGACAGGTCACTTACTGTGAAACCTGGAGAAAGTGAAAAGGAAGTTTCTAGACTTCCTATGTTTAATTAGGAATCACGAGCAAAATGGGGCAGTTTCCATTTCGTGAAACCTGAACATGACTCTCTCAAGAGTTTAAGGAATTGTTTTCCTGATTATAGGAAAGGAACAATGTGATTTAAAACTTGTATCACACAAGCAATTATACAGAATTTAATTGATGTTAAACTAGCAAAGTTGGAAGGGCACTTCGTGAGTAACACCTTATAGAAAGTTACAATTTTATAAATAATGGTTGTTAGTAGAAGGTTAAGGAAAGATCATTGGGATATAGAATCAATGTTCATGGCCGTATTTAATATATCCGGACGATCGCGACGCGGTAGAAACGTGGAGCAAGCACTGTTTATCACTGTAGTCTATGAAGATGGATGCAAAGTTCACTATAGAAACACTGAAGTTTATGAGAAAAAAAGTTATTGCAATTATGGAAATAACTGATTGCACTATATAGGTGAAAGTCTATTTCTTGAAAAAGTTGTGATTTACAATTAAATGCGTCATAGAATGTTCCAGAGGTTCCAGCGGTGAAGGAAAGTTAGCTATTGCAAAAATTTGTAAGGAAGATTCCTCATTTTAACTAGCATTTTCACAAGTGCGTGAACAATACTTGACGGCAAGACTCGCAGATAGAGAACAAGATCTCGAAGGTTCCAGAACGACCTTAGCAGAAAAATGGGGTTGAGAAAATCCAACGGAGGAACTGGCTTTATAATTATAGACAGCGGGTATTAGATAATATCCCACGTAGCGAGAGTATTTCTCTTTGAATAGCTTAAGAAAAGCTCTTTTTTAGTAAGGTTGGCTCATAAGCAAAAGCTCAACATGGCAAATCCCACGAGGAATGATATTTGCCCCAAAGTAAATAATTTCACACTGCCTATAAATTATAATTAAAATCACTTGGAAGTTAAAACCATGAAGATGAGGTTAAAACTTTTAAAATGGTACTTATCTTGATTTCATGTTGAAGTCGAAGATTTCGATGATGATTACTTAGCCAACATGGCGTAGAAGAGGGTGTGCCTCTTGGTTTGAAGAAGCAAGCTCGAGCGGAGCTTTGACTGATCGAGTCAACTGCAGACTGAGAAGTGAGAGCTGCTCAACGGAGCACGGAGAGACCACGGAAGGGGAAAAGAGTGGGGGGTAGGAGACAAAAGGAGAACATATAAACATTGCCAACTTTAAAGAAAGAAAATAATCTTCTTTTGCTGAGCTGGTCTTCAAAGAGTTGACAACAGTATCTGGTAGCCAACTGGATATGGAATTCCTCTTGCGCGAGGAAGAGTTGAAGAGCTTCAGAGATTCGTTGTTATATGACGCTAGGTGGGTCACAGAATATATATCTGGAACAGACTCATACAAAATATAAGAGATTTGCACATAAAGGAGAAAACAAATGATCACTGTTGGTGTTTGACAAAAAGGAAGGAAAGAACGTGCAAAAGCATTCAAAATTATAATCTCAGGTACCGTGCATTCCAAGAATGCACCAATTGTTACAATACGTATGCCATTACTTCCAGCAAAACAATCATACGCTTCATTCCAGCACTCGTTCCGTATGTCCTTGACAACTCCATACGTAGAAAGCACGCGGGAGAGCCTTTCGTTGTTGACTTCGGGAGGTAGATTAAACGCACGCACACGTTTTGTCAAAGAGTCTGCAGCAGTGATAGTTAGTTATCTTCGTGGTGTTACCACTAGTTAGCCGGAAGGATTTCACATCTTCATGTCGAGATAATATGTTTTTATAAAGTAAGATGGACACTAATTTAATGTACACTGTATTTTCCCCGTTGTTTAGTTGAATCGCTAGTACTTGATCTCTATTAAGCTTCAGGTCGTTTGCTATCCACCCATGTATTTCAAGTGGTGTCGGTCTGTTGTTCCTTTCTTCAAAAGCGCATTTAATAGTGTTTTCCCTGACATTCGCCATTTTCACTAGTTCAAAAATACAATACCCTATCACGGTAAGCATTTCAGAGTACGTATTATCCTCGCGGCTAAACTCGGAACCTCACACGACGTAGGTCGCTAAGTGACACTTCTACCCTTTCTACTCTATGGAGTTCTCCAACGCAAAATGTAACAAAATGGCGCCGTTCTCAATCGATGGTGCCGTTTGTAATATATGTGGTTTCTTCTATATTTTTAGCCTACTTTTCACATTTTGCAAAAATGAGGAAAAAGTAGACATGAGATCGGGCAAATGTGTGTCTGTCTGTCTGTCCTTCTGTCTGTCTGTCTGTCTGGCTGGCTGGCTGGCTGGCTGTGTGTGTGTCCCCCCCCCCCACCCTATCAACTCCTAAACGGCTGCAGCAATCGAAACAAAATTTGGTAGGAGTAAAGGCCTATACCTGAATATCTCACGGCCATATTTGAAAATGATGTCAGTGCTACCAACAGCTGAAAAATCACAATTAAAATTTGAGCTCCATGTTGGATATCTTGGAAGGTATGAATGGGAGCTATTTCAAAATTGGCACACGTATAGATAATAATATTGCAGTTTAATTTCCAGGAGGCCATACATGGCAGTGTTGCCAAAATAATTATAAGCCTGCTGATAGGTCCAAATTTTAAATGCATATAACTTCTACACTATCAATTGGATTTCAACGAAATTTCGTATGTGCTATGTGTACATAAACAGATATGACTGAGCGTATTCTTAAGAGCCGCCAGGGCTTCCAACTGTTAATAAATGCTCTCAATTTCTTTTAAACAAATACCCATATATCAGAAAGTATGGAAGCCAATAGCTCTAAACTTTTCACACGTATAGTACCTGGCATTCTAGATTAATTTCGAGTAACTAATATAGGCCTACGCCAGTGCTGCCAACATGATTCTAAGCCTGCTGATGGTCCAATTTTAAAATGCATGTAACTTCTTTACTAACTAATGGATTTCATTCAAAATTGACACAACAATAGAACAAATTATTTCAGATTATTTCTGACCAATACATGTATGTCATTGTTGCCAACATGATTTTACACGCTCTGTTAGATCCAATGTTTAACTGCATGTAACGTCCATGCTATCCATTGGACTTCAACCAAATTTTGTATTCTGTACCTCAAGAGATGGAACTAAGAATATATACTGTAGTTCTCTATTAGGCTACATTATGCCAGGTATACAGTATTTCGAACTAATTAGAAATTTCGATTTTACCAACTTAATTTCATCATTATTCTAGATAGATCCATATAGATTAATAATTGGCATGAATCTTAAATTTTAAGACAAGTAGGCTCTTTAGTTCGTCACGGAACTTCTTGTTATGGTATTGATATTGGATCTAGTAATGTTTTATTAGATTTAAGTTACCTTCCAACCAAGCTCTAGTCCTTGTGTATATTTATTCAATATTTCCTTCCTTTTCCAGTGGTTATACCAGTAGTGCTTAGCAATACGTGATAAGTCAAGGCCATCTCGAGAACTCTCGCGATAGGTCTTACGTCGAAACCCGCCATTATGGAGAAGTGTTTGATGAACCTGCTGAACCCCCTGGAGGTTGGCGAACCACGACGGCTTATGGTGATAAGTAGGGCTCAGATGTTTAAGACCTAAAAATATCCCGATTATGTAAGAAAATATGATCTTAAAATGACGAAATATGACTCAAAAATGACAAAATATGACCTGAAAACGACTGATTTAAATATGACGTTTAAAAAAATATAAATCCAAGCGACAATCCCTTCGAGATTAAATAGTCATCTACCGGTGAATTCTTTATTCCTATTTTCTTATTAATTATTTGAATATATATATTTAAGTGGTTATTTACAGTCTATTTTCCTTGACTCACTTATCAAACCCCTGAGAATACATACTGTACCTATAAAACATCTTCATTAAAATGAACAGATCA
Source organism: Meconema thalassinum (assembly GCA_946902985.2). Lineage (NCBI taxonomy): Eukaryota > Metazoa > Arthropoda > Insecta > Orthoptera > Tettigoniidae > Meconema > Meconema thalassinum. The sequence continues at coordinate 185,870,386 of OX336395.1, forward strand.
CACAAAATTTTAAAAGTCAGAATATACACAGTTCAAAAAATTAGGGGAACATGTTTTTGAACGGATGCCGAGCTCCAGAAACCAATACCTCACATCCAGGTATATTGCCAACTAAGCCTTTGTTCTTTACAGTCGACGTATACAAAAGAGTATCGATGGATTCTCGTTCATTTTGAGAACACAAACAGAAATGTCCAAATAGTGGCGAAAACAAAGTGAAAACAGTACTCCATGGTGGATTTTATCACAGTTGGAGAGCTTCAGTATAGTGTATGTCCTCCACGAGCATTTATCTCAGCTTGGCACCTAAGTGGCATGCTCGACGGAGGTCACGTTGCGGTATCAGGTCCCATTCTTCAATGAGAGCTGTTCGAGGTCTTGGAGTGCCTGTGTTGGAACAGGACGCCCACGAACACTTCTGTCAAGCCTATCCCACACATGCTCGATGGGATTAAGGTCGGGACTCACTGCTGGCCATTCCATCTCTTGAATGTCCAGTTCACGCAAGACAGCTCTGGTGAGGCTCGCTACATGAACCCTGGCATTGTCGTGCATGAGTACGAATTCAGGGCCAACACCGTATGCAGCAGCCAACACATGCTGTAGCAGTATCTGCTCGATCTACCCCGCAGCAGTAAGATTACCATGGACGACGACAAGATCCGTTCGGCCATCAATACTGATGCCACCCCGAATCGGTCGACTTCCTGGACAACATTTGGCATGTACTGCCCACCACGGCGTCTCTATACACGTTGGCGTTCATCGTGCTGTGTCAGGGGAAATCTGGACTCGTCTGTGAACAACACAGGTCTTTATTGGCGAACTTGCCAGTTGATGTGGGTACGGGCAAACAGAAGATGAGTTGCGTGATGTTGCTGCGTTAAACGGGACACTCGAGTAAGACGTCTGGGTTGTAAGGACACTTCTCTTAACCTGTTCCTTACTATCTGGTCGGACACTGTGACTCCTGTGGCCCTCCTGAGGTCTTGTTGCAGTTCTCTGGCAGTTGCTGAACGACGCCGCACCGCACAGATGGTCAGATATCGGTCATCTTGTGGGGTTGTCATGCGTCCACGACCTGGCCCTACTCTCCTTGTGAACAGGCCTGTTTCATTGAATCGATTCCACAAGCGTTGAATAACTGACGGAGAGACATTGAGATCCACAGCAACACGACGAATAGTCCATCCTTCCTGGATCAAAGTGACAGCCCTTGCGACTTGAACCTCGTTAAGATGTATCATGCCATGTGCTGGTTTACGTACAACGAGCTCAAATGACCCCGTACCTCACAACAACACACGGACGCACCGCTATTCACTTTGTTTGGAGGGGTCACCTGACAGTTTAATGCATGGCTACGCCTACAGAAGGAGTATAGCTTCGAATTGACATACCCTGAGTAGCTAAGGTCTCCAGGCATGCTGTACGACCTTTGGAACCCCATCTACAAAATTAACGTTCACATACCAGACGTTACAAAACATATTCCCCTAATTTATTTGACCTGTGTATTTCCACACTGCAATGGTGGTTTGAAACATCAGAAAATTAGGATTCTATCTGATTTAAACAAATTTAAGATTCGTGAAGCCCATTTTACATTTTTATATTCAAATGTGTTAAAGTTTTAGTTGAACACTACAAAATAAATTAGATGTTATTCAGTGCATTCGACACAAGTAGAAGTATTTTCCTTAGGCATAATGGAATGCGTACTGGAGTGCGATTCACCGTAAAATGACGCTTGTTCAAGTAAAGGAAGGTGATGTAATTAGCCAACTGCTGGTATGGGTTTTTCTAGATTATTTCTGACTACCTGTGCGACTTTCCTGTTGAGTACAATGTGGTGGTGCAAGAAGTGCAGTGAGGTGTATAACCTTCGTCCCAAACAAACGGTATTCCACTTGCATTAACTGCCGTTGTGACATCCAGATTCAATTTCTGTAATCACTAGTTCCCGCTCGGTAAAATGAGGATGATGCACACATTCAGTTGCCGTCAAACTAACGAAATATGATGTTCTTACCAAACAATACTCAAACTATGACCTAATGGTAAACAAGTAGTTCCGTGAAGAACTATACAGCCTATTTTCATATATCCTACTTATATTAACTGCCACTATCGACATACAACATTTCAGTTTGATTGCTGTAATAGATTCGTAGATATTGAGTCGACTAAATAATTCGGAAGGTCGCCATGTTGGATTTTATATATGTAGGTCCTAGAGTTATGAAATGTTACTTGAAGATTATTGTGTACGTGTAGCATTCAAACTTCAATCGCATGATTAGGACACAAGCAGTAATAAGGAGATTTTAAAATTTCGCACGGCTGCCATCTTGTGGTTATGGAAGCAATTGAAATAAATTAGATGCCAGTGGATTAACATTCGCAAAAGGATTTACTGTACCAAGTTTCACTGCACACGGATGGTTAAATTGCGAGAAACGTCCATGTGAATATTTATAATTCGCGTCGCCGCCATGTTGGATTTGTGATCACCAGGTTATTTAAAGTCCTACAGGTGAACTTAAGTTCATAGCCCCTATGAACATAAAAAAATCAGTTTGATTGCTATAATAGATTCGTAGATATTCAGAGTCGTCTGAATATTTCGGATGGTCGCCATGTTGGATTGTTAAATGTATAGGCCATAGAGTCATGTACCATTAAAGGAAAATTATTGCGTAGGTTCATTATTCAAACTTTCACATCGATCGCATGATTACGACACAAGAAATAAAAACTTAATTTTAAAATTCGCACAGCTGCCATCTTCAGGTTATGTAAACAATTGAACTAAATTAGATATCAGTGTATTACAATGTGTATAAACATTTCCTGTACCAGATTTCATTGCGGTTGGAACATTAAATCACGAGAAAGGTCTATTTATAATTTTAAAATTTGCTTGGCCGCCATGTTCATTTTGTAGTTAACCGGTTTTTGAAAGTCTTATTGATGAACTTCCAGTAGTGCCCTTTATCTCCGTACAAAATTTCAGGGTGATACCGCTAATAGTTTCAGAGATTTAGAATGCCGGTGAAATATTTCGCACATCCGCCATCTTGTGGTTATGTAAACAATTGAACCAAGTTAGATGTCGGTGCATTACAATGTGTATAAGCATATACTGTACCAAGTATTATTGCGTTTGGTTGGTTAAATCGCGAGAAACGTCTATTTAAAAGTTGCAAAGTCGCGTGGCCGCCATGTTGGTTTTGTAGTTACCAGTTTTTCAAAAGTCACATGGGTGAACTTCTAGTAGTTCTCTTTATCACCGTAATAAATTCCAGGGTGATATCGGTAATAGTTTCGGAGATATTGAATGCTGGTGAAATATTTCGCACTGCCGCCATGTTGGATTGGTGAGACGTAACAAAATTTGAAGGGCACGGTCGAGGTCGCCCGGAATAGTACTATGACCTTACCGAGTTTCATTGAAATCGCTCCAGACGATTAAGTTATTAGGGGGGACACACACACACACCTCACACACACACACACACACGCACACACACACGGACAAAAGGTGATCTCATAAGCCTATTTTTTCAAAATTGAAAATAGGCTAAAAATATTCGAAATATGCATTTATATGACAAATAAAAACCACTGTATTGTGACGATAATCACTTGATTTGCACCAGAAACTAATCGGGCGTGAAAATAGGGGTAAAGAAAAAAAAATTACAGTCAGTCTGAGAGACTAGACTTTATATCATTTCAAATGACGCATGCTACAAATGCTACACATGTTAGAAAGGCTCAGGAGGGCTTCTCGCTTCGCTCGAAGCCCCAGGACTCTTTCCACAGACTCCATTACCCATTAATTTAGGCTTCCTGCGCGGGCACCTCGTTAAGTGTCTCCCTGTAATTTGCTTCGACTTCCTGCACACCTCTTTAGAAGTCACCCTATATTCTTGTGTGACATCTTGTACACCTCTTTAGGAGTCACCCTGTATTCATGTTTGACATCTTGTGCACCTCTTTAGGAGTCACCCTGTATTCTTATCTGTATTCTTGTATTCTTATTATCCCTGGTGAATCCCAACTCAAATATCGAACTGTTTGGTGAGGCCACAGTACTAATTGCTAACGGGATCATGGAGGCGACTTGTTCGCAAAAAGAGATTTGCAGTCTAGACTGGATGATGAATGAATTTCTGGTGTAAATTTACCCAACTTTACCAAACATTTACTTAAAATACTAAGTTTTTGGTAGACTGCTTTAGGGTCTCTGTGATCACATCTGTAGTTGATCAGTTTAAATCCATTAAAATAAAGCATATCTCTTTAGGAGTCACCCTGTATTGTTATCTGGCATCTTGTGCTATATTTTGCTCTGACATCCTACACACCTCTTTAGGAGACACCCTGTATTCTTATATGGCATATCGTATATCACTTTAGGAGTCACCCTGTATTCTTGTGTTCGCTTCGCTCGAAGCCCCAGGTCGCTCGACGCCGCAGGACTCTTTCAACAGACTCCAATAACCATTAGCTTCTGCTTCCCGCGTGGCTGCATGACGTCACGCACTCACTTCCCGCGCGGCTACATGACGTCACTTCCCGCGCGGCAGCATGACGTCACTTCCGTCTCCGTAACGCATAACGTTGGACCCAAGCATAACGACGAAGTCGACAAGATCATTTGAAACGATAAAATATTACTTTTCTTAAACATCCGAGCCCTAGTGATATGGAATGTATAACTTTCAACAGAACAAAATCTAAATTTTAAAATATATATTTAATTCTATGATCAATGTAAAAAATATTCTTTTATTCTCATAGAATTAAAAAAAATGAAAATCCATTTTCATTTAATTCTATGAGTAAATCCATTTTCATTTAATTCTACGAGAATAAAAGAATATTTTTTACATTGATCATGTTTAGAACAATTCGAAGATTACAATTCTGACAAATCGACCTACCACTGTTCCTTATATCAAGAGCGAGTAGAATACTCAGCATGGTGCCAAATTACATATTATCCTTTCGATTGTATCGTAAAGCAGTTCGTTTAAAAATTGAACTACAAATAAATCATGGCCTTGATGAGTGAATCACCGCTAAATTTAGTTGGTTGGTTCCTGAGTTTAGGGACTGCGTCAACACGGTCATCTTAGCCCCATGTACTTTGGGTGTGTGTAGAATCTGTCTGATAACCGGTGTTAATTGTGATGACTGTATTAGTGTGTGTTATCTGTTTTTAATTCAAGTAAGGACTGCAGACAATAATTTCAACTAGTTCCTACTTTCGCTACCAAATGTTACCTTCCACGACTCCTAGCTCTGAATTAGGCTACTACTAGATGCTATCGCAACCAGTGCCCGGTGACAAACGTTGGAACTATAACCTACAAATTTTGCTTCACACAAGTTTATTTAGTGGAAGGTTCCTTTACATGCCACAAATCTATGACATGAGCCCGCCGGCTCCACTTCCCCTCCGAAGGAAGGCATCCTGCGGGATTTTTAACGCTCTTAAAAAATCCGACGATTTCGGACGGGTATTACCTTGGACATAGAAGGCTAAATTTAGTGTCCATGCAATTTTCGTGAGCAAAACCGCGACGGGTAATGTTTGTAAATAAATAAATAAATAAATAAATGAAATAAAACAAAATAAATGTCTGCCTCGTTGCGCAGTGGCGTTGTCACCGAGGAGGCCCGAGTTCGATTCCCGGCTATGTCAAGAAATGTATTTCTGGTCTGAGGGCCGGAACAGGGTCCCAGTCATCCTCATGAGGTAAAACTGAGAAGGGACAGGTTCGATTCCCACCTCAACCATCCTGGATGTGCTTTTCCGTGGTGTCCCCACTTCTACTCGAGGCAAATAGCGGGATGGTTCGTAACTTCAGGCCGCGGCTGCTTCCTACCCAATTCCTCCCTCAATCACAACAAGAAGTTCCGTGACGAACTAAAGAGTCTACTTTTCTTAAAATTTAAGATTCATGCCAATGCTTAATCTATAAGGTGCATTCATAAAGTAACGAACCGGAGGCTGGAATGCGCAAACCGATGACGACATCGGCTAATCGTGGCGTGTGTAACGAGATGTGATTCCAACCAGAGCGTGGAAGGTCACAGCCTGTGGCTAGAGGACACGCGTGCACGTCACGCGACGATACAAAGAGAGCAGCAGCATGCATCAATCGTCCAACGCTGCCAGTCGCATTGCAAACAGTGACATGGAGGCGTCAAACGAAGAGCAAAGAGGTGTTGTTCGGTTTATGACAGCGGAAGAAGTAGGGGGAACGGGCATTACAGGCCGGACGTTTGTTTTAGACGATTGCCCTTGACCTTGAAGCCAGCGGGTGAGCCTGTACCCGGTCACTCTCTCACCCTATCGCTTCACATCTGTCACCACCGATCTGATGTAATGGAATTCCTGACTTGAGCACGTGGCGACACTGACTTGCAGACAGTACAGTCAACATCGAAGTATTGTGTGACACGGAAGTACACGTTACGCAGTTACGAACAGAACGTCATTATATTTGCCAATGACTGTACTTCAGCAGCAGTGTGAGAAAGCTTTGTTAATCATCGGTCGCTTGGGGCAGCTGATAACAACACAGGTACTGTAGTAACTCGCCTCCAGGATTCCATTAAGATTTTTCACTCGTCTAAAACAAACGTCCGGCCTGTAATCGCCGAATGTCACAAGTGTACGGCGAACACTGCATGTCCCTTGCAAGGGTCAAGGCGTGGCACAAGGGCTTCAGGGAAGGACGGGTGTCGTTAGCCGATGATGCCCGGTCTGGGGCAACCCCCTGCATTACCGATGACAACGTCCAGCAGGTTGATGCACTCATTACCCAGGACCGCCGGTTGACAGTGAACGCCATAGCCGCCGTGTTCGCTCCACGACAATGCACGACCTCAAAAGGCCATCACAGTCGCGGCACTCCTCCACAAATTCAAATGGGAGGTTCTCGGTCACCCATTGTACAGTCCAGACCTCTCTCCCTATGATTACGCCATGTTTGGTCCCCTGAAAAGGGCTCTGCGAGGCCAACGATTCACCTCGGACGCCGACGTCCAGCCGTACGTGCGGAACTGGTTCACATCGCAGCCCAATGAATTTTATGAGACAGCCATTCACCGCCTCGTGTCACAGTTGGACAAGTGCCTCAACAGCCAGGGCCAATACTTCTAACATACAGGTACTGGTTTCAGTAATGATGCCTCCAGCTCATTACTTTTTGAACGCACCTTATATATGGACCTGTCTAGAACAATGACGACATGAAGTTGGTATTATCGACATTTTTAATTATTTCGAAATATACCTGACAAAGTCTAGCCTAATAGAGCACTACAGTTGGCAGCCCTGGTAACTGAATGTATTCTTAGTTCCATCTCATAAGGTATAGAATGCGCATACAAAATTTGGTTGAAGTTCAATGGATAGTATGGACGTTACATGCAGTTAGACATTGGATCTATCAGCGCGCGTTAACTCATGTTGGCAACAATGTCATGCATCTGTTGCTCAGAAATAATCTGAAATATTATGATCTATTTTTGTGTCAATTTTGGATGAAATCCATTTGTTAGTATAGGTAGATAGATAGATAGCTTTATTTTGTCTGGCAAGATTAGGGCCATTGGGTCCTCTCTTCCATCTAACCAGATTTTACAATTAATATATTATTACAATATTAGCAGAACTTAACAATGGTACTTAAATCTAACAGGAATACATTTCAGATCCAATCACAATACACATAATGGCAGGTAAGCATGGCGTAGGAAAAATTATGTTAGTTAATTAATTAATTATTGCTAAAATAAGGAAATAATAGAGAAACACAAACACTAATAAAACAACTAATGATGATGTGATGATGTTGATGATGACAAGCATCATGGCTGAGTTATTACAATAGCCTAATATTGATTTTGCAATGCGCATTTAAAAGGATGTAAGAAATCATTTAGGTATCTAAACAGAAAATAAATAAAATGTAAATTAGAAACACGAATATAACTCAGCATAAGGATACAAATATTTGACGTGTTGAGTTCAGCTTTCGTTTCTTTTGTGATCTGTACGGCTGACATTGCTGCCTTAAGTTGGACGGGGTTACTCCTCTGACAGAGCGCGGCAGGTTGTTCCACAGTCGTGCAGTAGAAGCTACGAAGGAGTTAGTGTAGCGTACAGTGCGGTGTATAGGTATGAGCATGAGTGAATAATTTTTTAACCCTGTACCAAGACTATGTTCGTGTGAGAGACAGTGAAACTGAGAATTCAGTTAAGCTGGAGAGGAATTCAAGAGTATTTGCTGGAAAAGACATAAAGAATGAAGATCGTGGCGTTGATTTAATCGTAACCAGCTAAGTTGTTCGTACGCAGGGGTGACGTGGTCGTAATACCGAACATTGCATATGTAGCGTACGCAGGCATTTTGTGCTAGTTGGAGTTTGTTTTAAGAGTAGCAGACAGGTCATTGCATACCACATCGCAATAATCAAAATGAGGCAGTACTAGGGAGGTAACGAGTCATTCTTTTAACACACGAGAGAAAATATTCCAAAATCTTCTCAATGAATTCAGTGCGGAAAATACTTTTCTAGAGACGCTGCGGATTTGCTGCGCCCAAGAGAGATGCCCGTCTATAATCACGCCCAGATCTATTGACTGATTCTCGGAATTCGATTGGGGAGTCACGCAAGCGTAATTTTGGTATAGAAGTGACATGCATTTAAAAATTGGACCTATCAGCAGGCTTAGAATCATGTTGGTAACACTTTCATGTATGGCCTCCTGGAAATGAAACTGTAATATTACCGTATTATCTACATGTGTGCCAATTTTGGAATAGCTCCCATGCATACATTCCAAGATATCCAACATGGAGCTCAAATTTCAATTGCCATTTTTCAGCAGTTAGTAGCACTGATATCATTTTCAAATATGGCCTTGAGATATTCAGGTATAGATCTTTTTTTTTTTTTGGTTTCGATAGGTGTGTTTTTTTTTTAATTTTTAGCGTATGGCTTTTAGTGCCGGGAGTGTCCGAGGACATGTTCGGCTCGCCAGTTTTGTAGCTGCTTCGAGACGGACACCCAATGGGTGAGCTACAAGTACCGTTGGGGAGGGAAGTTGGAAGGAAAGGACGAGGAGTTGGAAGGTAGCGGCTGTGGCCTATAGTTAGGGACCAACCCCGGTATTTGCCTGGAAGGAAGATGGGAAACCACAGAAGACCATCTTCAAGGTTGCCGGCGGGGGGATTCGAACCTCCTCGCCTCCCGGATGTGAGCGACTGCCAGCAGTCATGCCGTAACGACCACGGCTAACTCACCCGGTTCGATAGGTGCTGACACACACACACACACGCGCGCACACACACATATAGACAGACAGACAGACAGACAGACACACATACAGACAGAGAGACACACATTTGCCCGGATTGATCTCATAAGTCTACTTTTTCCTCATTTTTTTTTTACAAAATGTGAAAAGTAGGCTAATACGCACTAGTACAGACATCACTCTGTACAGGATGGAAGGAAGATTGTAATTTTACGTGACCATTAATCGAGAGATCATAAGCCACGGGACCTCCTTTTTACGTGGAATCCGAACCACAGGACATGGCATATCACTTTGAAAATCTCACATGCATTGACCGGGAATCGAACCCAGTCTGCCGTGGTGAGAGGCCAACAGCTTGACCGCTGCGCCACCACGCCCCACTCTGTACAGGTTATCAGACAAATTCTACACACACCACAGTACATGGGACTACAAGACCACGATGTCGCAAAGCTCCTAAAAGAATCTAACATCGACAACGAAAAAATAAAAAATAAGTAATACGTGAATGGAAATGAGTACGGATAAACCGGAAATTCGAATAACTGAATGCCGGATAAACGGGAGTTATGTGTAACATCGTTACGCTAAAAGTAAAAGTTAGGCATATTGCGTTACGCTCCAACCTGGTTTGAGTGTAGGCGGTATAAGTTAAGCTTAATGTACCAGCTGTGGAGATTAGAGAGTTGTGCAGTAAGACGGAAGAGGCCTTGCAGCAAAGTGTGGGCAAGGATATCCCAGTCTGTGACCGGTACAGAGGACATGCCTCCTGCTTCTTCGTCCAAACAGTTATTTCTTCCAGATGTGAAAATGAAAATCCACAGCCTGCTTCCAGTCTCCGACCGGGTCAGGAATGGAATGAATGAAGCCCCCATCTAGCGGCGAGGATATGAACTGTGCCGGCTGCCGAGGCCTGACGCACTCCTCTGGGGCAATGATCAAATGAATGTCAGATGAAATGAAATGATAGTGGAGAGTGTTGCTGGAATGAAATGTTGACAGGGAAAACCGGAGTACCCGGAGAAAAACCTGTCTGCCTCCGTTTTGTCCAGCACAGATCTCACATGGAGTGACCGGGATTTGAACCACGGACCCAGCGGTGAGAGGCCGGCGTGCTGCCGCCTAAGCCACGGAGGCTGTTTCTTCCAGATGTAATAAACGATAATAATACTAATTAAATGTGGCATGAATAACCTCCATTAAATGCTTTGTTGTTGGTTCATTTATGGACACCCCGCGGCGTAGCCATGCGCATTAACCCTTTACAGGGCAAAACTACCTTTTACTTTTATGTGTGTTTACATTTTAATTTATTTTAATTATTATAATTTTTATTAATACTGTAATTTTTTGTTTCTCCAATTTTAATGTTTATCTTATATATAAAAGTGAAAGTCTGTATGTATGTATGTGGGTGGGTTGGTTCCGTATACAAATCTACACCGTTCCACCATTCTCAACCAAATTTTGCATACACATAGTTTAGGACCCAGAAGGAACCGCTGGCTGCATGAACTTTCGATAGTCTTTCTCATTCTACTGATATCGGCCCTTTTGCACTCAAGCTCAGGCTAATCAAATCATAAAATATACTCATGAAAGAATGGCAAGGCAGATAGTTTCCATGGCAACATAGCTCAAGTCGAGACACGGCCGACTGGATGCCAGTTGCGCTCTGCACTACCGGTATAGAAAATGAGGATCTTTACTTGAAATCCCGTTAGTTACTCAACTGCTCACACAGCACTGTCAACCGAGTTTGGAATAACAGAGACTTGACACTATCTACAATATATCTGTCAAATACCACTCACTCACTCATTCATTCATCGCGAAATCTCAGAAACCACCGAACGGATTGGAATGAAATTTGGCATGCAGCTTCCTCAAGGGCCGCAAATGCCCACTAAGAGAGAATTTGTGGATATTCAAGTTCTTAAGGGGTGTTAAGGGGGTAGGCCTGCATTTCATTGAATAGCAATATCTCCCGATTGGTTTCATTGGGGGATGTGATACTCGCCATATAAACTCATCATTAAAAATAAGAAGACACGTGTCTGAGGGTTTTTCGATGTGGTGTATATTATGAGGTGAAAAGGGTGAAAAGTGGGGATTGAAAGATTCCTAACGGAGCGTGTATCTCTTAAACGACATAGGCGAGAGGTTTGAAACTCAGCGAAAAAAACCAACATAAAAAAGAAGTACATGTGTGTTTGACCGTTTTTTTTTCATAAATCCAATTTAAGGGGCCCATGGGGAGGGGAAATATTCTGGAAAAAAGAAAACAAAACAGGAAAGAATGTGTCCTAACTGACTGACTGACTCACTCATCAAACTCAGGGGAAAAACTGCTTTAAAGTAAGTAAATAGCTGTTCGACAATTTTTTTTTTCATAAATCAAATTTAAGGGGTTCATGGGGAGGGGTGAAATTCTGAAAAAAGAAAATTGAAAGAAAATGTCCTGACTCACTCACTCACTCACTCACTCACTCACTCACTCATCATCGCCCAGCCAAAATTATTGAAGTTAGAAACATGACAGTTTGGGGATATGTTCATCGTATGTCAAAACCGTCTACTAAGGGAGGATTTTCGGATATTCCGGTTCTAAAGGGGTCTTAAGGGGGTTAAACCTGCATTTCATTGAATAACAATATCTCCCGATTGGTTTCATTGGGGGATGTGATACACGGCATATAAACTAATCATTAAAAAGCAAGAAGACACGTGTCTGAGGGTTTTTCGATGTGGTGTATATTATGAGGTGAAAGGGGTGAAAAGTGGGGATTGAAAGATTCCTAACGGAGCGTGTATCTCTTAAACGACAGAGGCGAGGAGTTTGAAACTCAGCGGAAAAAATCAGCATAAAACATAAGTAAATATGTGTATGACGGTTTTTCATAAATCCATTTTAGGGGGAAAATGGGGAGGGGTGAAATTCTGGGGGGGACAGGAAAGAAAGTGTCCTAACTGCTTGACTGACTCACTCACTCAACAAACTCAGGGGAAAAACTGCTTTAAAGTAAGTAAATAGATTTTCGACAGTTTTTTTATCAATCAAATTGAAGGGGTTCATCGGGAGGGGTGAAATTCTGAAGAAAAAAAATATTGAAAGAAAATGTCCTGACTCATTCACTCACTCATCATCGCCCAGCCAAATAATATTGAAGTTGGAAACATGGCATTTCGGGGATATGTTCGTGTTATGTCAAAACCGTACACTAAGGGAGGATTTTTGGATATTCAGGTTCTAAAGGGGTCTTAAGGCGGTTAAACCTGCATTTCATTGAATAACAATATCTCACGAGTGGTTTCATTTGTGGATGTGATACTCGGCATATAAACTAATCATTAAATATAAGCAGACATGTGTCTAAGGGTTTTTCGATGTGGTGTATTAATATGAGGTGAAAGGGGTGAAAAGTGGGGGTTAAAGGATTCCTAACGGAGCGTGTAGGCCTATCTCTTAAACGACATAGGCGAGAAATTTGAAACTCAGCGGGAAAAAAATCAGCTTAAAAAGTAAGTAAATCGGTGTTCGACAGTTTTTTCATAAATTAATTTAAGGGGCCAATGGAGTGGGGTGCCGGCCCCGTGGTGTTGGGGTAGAGCACCTGCCTCTCACCCGGAGGACCCGGGTTCGATCCCCGGCTCCGTCAGGGATTTTAAAACTGACGTGAGGGTTGGAACGGGGTGCACTCAGCCTCATGAGGACAATTGAGTAGCTGTCTGACAGTGAGACAGTGCCCCGGTCACGAAAACCAAGATTAACGGCCGAGGGGACCCGACGCGCTGACCACGCGTCACCCCAAAATCTGCAGGCTAATTGGCTGGGCAGCGGTCGCTTGGTAGGCCTAGGCCCTTCAAGGGCTGTAGTGCCACGGGGTTAGTTTTTTTAATGGAGTGGGGTGAAATTATGGGGGGGAAAAGGAGAGAAAGTGTCCTAACTGACTGACTAACTCACTCACTACAAAGTCAGGGGAAAAAGACAGCTTTAAAAATAAGTTAATAGGTGTTCAAGCGTTTTTTCATCCATCCAATTTAAGGGGCACATGGGGAGGGGTGAGATTCTGGTAAAAATAATTGAACGAAAATGTCCTGTCTGACTCACTCACTCATCACGCCCAGCGAAAACTATTAAAGTTGGAAACATGGAATTTTGGGAATATGTTCGCTGTACGTCGAAATCGTCAACTAAGGAATGATTTTTGTTTATTCGGGTTTTAAAGAGGTGTTAAGGAGGTAAACGTGCATTTAATTGAATAACGATATCTCATGAGTTGTTTCTTTGGGGATGTGATATCCGGTATATAAACTAACCATTAAAATAATCAGACATATGTCTAAGGGTTTATCGATGTGGTGTATATTATGAAGTGAAAGGGGTGAAAATTGGGGGTTGAGGGATTCTCTTTGAAACGACATAGGCGAGAAGTTTGAAATTCGGCGGGGAAAAACAGCTTAAAATACAAGTAAATAGGTGTTCGACCGTTTTTCCATAAATCCAATTTAAGGGACCCTTGGAGAGGGGTGAAATTCTGGGGGGGGGGGAAACAGGAAAAAAAATTGTCCTAGCTGATTGACTCACTCACTCATCAAACTCAGGGGGAAAGCAGCTTTAAATAAGTAAATAGGTATTCGACCGTTTGTTTCATAAATCCAATTTAAGGGGTTCATGGGGAGGGGTGAAATTATCAAAAATAAATGAAAGAAAATGTCCTGACTCACTCACTCACTCATCATCGCCCAGCCAAAAATATTGAAGTTAGAAACATGAAATTTTGGGGATATGTTCGTTGTATGTCGAAAACGACCACTAAGGAAAGAGTTTTGGATATTCAGGTTCTAAAGAGGTGTTAAGGGGGTAAACGTGCATTTCATTGAATAACAATATCTCACGAGTGGTTTCATTTGGGGATGTGATACTTGGCATATATACTAATCATTAAAAATAAGCTGTCACATCTCAAATGGTTTTTCGATGTAGTGTATATTATGGGGTGAAAGGGATGAAAAGTGGGGGTTGAAAGATTCCTAACGAAGCGTGTATCTCTTAAACGTCATAGGCGAGGAGTTTGAAACTCGGAGGAAATCAATCAGCTTAAAAATAAATAAATAAATAAATAAATAAATAAATAAATAAATAAATAAATAAATAAATAAATAAATAAATAAATAAAATAAGTAGGTGTTCGACCGTTTTTTCATAAATGCAATTTAAGGGGCCTATGGGCATGGGTGAAATTCTGGAAGAAAAACGTCCACTAAGGAAGGAGTTTTGGATGTTCACTCTCATCGACCAACCAAAACTATTAAAGTTAGAAGAATGATATTTTGGGGATATGTTTGTTGTGTGTCGAAAACGTCTACTAAGGAGGGATTTTTCGATATTCAGGTTATAAAGGGGTGTTAACGGGGTTAAACCTGCATTTCATTGAATAACAATATGACACGACTATGACGCGAGCGAAGCGAGGCTAAAAATGAGTACCACTGGTCCGATTTACATGAATTTTACATGGAAGTAGCTGATTTACCTGGTTAACTTATAGGTTACTTTTGATTTCAATACTTTGCACTATTTATAGATGGCGACCATTTTAGTGACGTCACTACACCCTTTGGTTTCAAACTTTCATATTTCCATTTCAAATAAAAAGAGAACGCTAAGAAATAGCAAACTTTTGATGGCATATACGAGGTTTGAAATTACATTTTCTATCCGAAAGGTATCTCCAACGGTTAGCGAGTAAAGCCTAAATTTGTGCCATAAAACACGGTCAACGCCGAGCGGTGTAGTTGGAAAAAATGTTCCATCCTTATTCTCCCTCTGCGCAGCACCTCGCCTATCTCCTGTTTTAACTGTCACCTTCACATTTTAATTTATTTATGACGCGTAGCGAAGCACGGGTACTTCAGCTAGTATATAAAAAAAATCAATAAATAGATTTCATTTTGATATTATTTTATTGAATTAATTAATTAATTAACTAATTTCGAATTGATTTTTACAAATATTTTCATATTTTTTATAGTTATGTTTATTATCTCAATTTTTATATTTATATTATTACTAGCTGACCCGGCAGACGTTGTCCTGCCAATCAAAGAATGTGTTGTAACTTTGTTTCTTGAAGTGCTATTGGATACATAATATTTTTTTTCAATTTCTGTTAACTGCCTCTAAACTATTGTGAAATGAATTAACTAATCTAGGAACATGCACGGGAGCGTGCACAACAACTCTCGAAAGTTTCATCGCAATCGGTTAAATGGCATATATATCGCATACGGGATTTTGTTTAAATCATTTGTGCGCTGTCACTCATTTGTTGAATCTACTCGTGCTCTACCAACTGTGAAATGGATTTACTAAGTTAGAAAGATTCACGTAAGTGGACACAACAACTCATCCAAGTTTCATCGCAATGGATGTATAGTGTATGAACGCATACAGGATTTGTTTGGAACGCTTCGCGCGTCCTCACTCATTTGTTACATCTACTCGTGCGCTACCAATATGGAAAAATGGATTTACCAAGTTGAACACCTTCCCTGGCGTGTACACAACAACTCATCAAAGTTTCATCGGAATCGGATGAATGACATGAACGCATACGGGATTTTCTTTAAACGATTCGCGTGCCGTCACTCATTTGTTGAATCTAGTCATGCGCTACCTATGGTAAAATAGATTTACTAAGCCTGAAACCTTCTCTAGAGTGTACTCAATGATTCATCAAAGTTTCATCGCAATCGGATGAATGATATATGACCGCATACGGGACATTGTGGAAACGATTCGCTCGCCGTCGCTCATTTGTTGAATCTAATCGTGCGCTACTTATTAAAAACTGGATTTACTAAGCCAGAAACCTTTCCTGGAGTGTACACAGCAATTCATCAAAGTTTCATCGCAATCGAATAAATGGTATATGGACGCATACGGTACTTTGTTGAATTGATTCGAGTGCCATCACTCATTTGTTGAATCTACTCGTGCGCTACCTAATGTAAAATGGATTTATTAAGCCAGAAACCTTCCGTAGGGTTTACACAACAACTCACCCAAATTTCATCGTAATCGGACGAATGGTATTTGAACGCATTCGGGACCTTATTGAAACGCTACGCGCGTGTTCGCTCATTTGTTGAATCTACTCGTGCGCAATCTCCTGTGAAATGGATTTACTAAGTTAGAAACCCTCACGTAAGTGTACACAACATCTCACCCAAGTTTCATTGCAATCGGATGAATAGTATATGAGCGCATACGGGACTTTGTTTAAACGATCACGCGTCGTCGCTCATCCACTCGTGCGCTACCTATTGTAAAATGGATTTACTAATCCAAAATCCTCCCCCGGAGTGTACACAACATCTCACCCAAGTTTCATCGCTATCGGACGAATGGTATTTGAACGCATACGGGACCTTGTTGAAACGCTTCGCACATCGTCGCTCATTTGTTGAATCTAATCGTGCGCTACCTATGGTTAAGTCGATTTACTAAGTTAGAAACCTTCACGTAAGTGTACACAACAACTCGTCAAAGTTTAATCTCAATCTATGAATGGTATATAAACTTATACGGGATTTTGTTGGAACGCTTCGCGCGTCGTCGCTCATTTGTTGAATCTACTCGTGCGCTACCTATTGCGAAATGAATTAACTAATCTAGAAACATTCGCGGGAGCGTGCACAATAACTCTCCAAACTTTCATGGCAATCGGATAAATGGCAAATAACGCATACAGGATTTTGTTTAAATGATTTGTGCGCTGTTACTCATTTGTTGAATCTACTCGTGCTCAACCAACTGTGAAATGGATATACCAAGTTAGAAAGCTTCACGTAAGTGTACACAACAACTCATCAAATTTCATCGCAATCTATGAATAGTGTATGAACGCATACGGTATTTTGTTGGAACGCTTCGCTTGTCGTCACTCATTTGTTGAATCTACTCATGCGCTACCTATTGTAAAATAGATTTACTAAGCCTGAAACCTTCTCTGGAGTGTACTCAATGATTCACCAAGGTTTCATCGCAATCGGATGAATAATATATGACCGCATACGGGACATTGTGGAAACGATTCGCGTGCCGTCGCTCATTTTTTGAATCTACTCGTGCGCTACTTATTAAAAACTGGATTTACTAAGCCAGAAACCTTTCCTGGAGTGTACACAACAATTCACCAAAGTTTCATCGCAAACGGATAAATGGTATATGAACGCATACAGGACTTTGTTGAAACGATTCGCGCGCCATCGCACATTTGTTGAATATACTCGTGCGCTAACTATTGTAAAATGAATTTACTATTCCAGAAACCTTTACTGAAGTGTACACAACAATTCACCAAAGTTTCATCGCAATCGGATAAATGGTATATGGACGCATACGGTACTTTGTTGAAATGATTCGCGTGCCGTCACTCATTTGTTGAATCTACTCGTGCGCTACCTAGTGTAAAATGGATTTATTAAGCCAGAAACCTTCCGTAGGGTGTACAGAACATCTCACCCAAGTTCCATCGTAATTGGACGAATAGTATTTGAACGTATACGGGACCTTATTGAAACGCTTCGCGCGTCGTCGGTCATTTGTTGAATCTACTCGTGCGCTACCTATTGTAAAATGGATTTACTAATCCAGAAGCCTCCCCTGGAGTGTTCACAACATCTCACCCAAGTTTCATAGCTATCGGACGAATGGTATTTGAACGCATACGGGATTTTGTTGAAACGCTTCGCACGTCGTCGCTCATTTGTTGAATCTACTCGTGCTTAACCTCCTGTGAAATGGATTTACTAAGTTAAAAACCTTCACTTAAGTGTACACAACCACTCATCAAAGTTTCATCTCATTCGATGAATGATATATAAATTTATGCGGAATTTGGTGAAACGCTTCGCTCGTCGCGGCTCATTTGTTGAATCTACTCGTGCGCTACCTATTGTTAAATGAATTTACTAAGTCAGAAGCCTTCCCTGGAGAGTACAGAACATCTCACCCAAGTTTCATAACTATCGGACGAATGGTATTTGAACGCATACGGAACCTTTTTGAAACGCATCGCGCGTCATCGCTCATTTGTTGAATCTAGTCATGCACTGTCAATTGTAAAATGGATTTACTAAGCCAAACACCTTCCCTGGAGTGCACTCAACATCTCACCCAAGTTTCATCGCAATGGGATGAATGGTATATGAACGCATACGGGACTTTGAAACGCTCTAACGTGTAGAGACAAACTGTAGAATTCGACATCACTGCCACCTATGGTATAAAACACAACTATGTCATGGCGGTAGTTGCACAGGTTGCGACCTGGTGGCTCTACGTGCAGAGACAAACAGTCCAAAAGTATCACTCACGGTCGACTCTAGACAGGTCGGAAGGCTGAGACTTGGCAACATGTTCATCAGTCATACCCTTGTCAGGCGGGAACACGAGGGAACGTTCAGTCGGGCAGGTGTTCTTGTTTATCTCATAGGGATATTTCCTTCTATATTTTGTTGCTTACGCTTTATAGTAGCGTTTATACTACCCTTCCAGATGAGTTTTTTTTTTACTGTAATCCCTAATCGAGAACACACTGACGAGTGTGCTTTGTATCTGGCAAATATGGTATTTTTAAATGCCTACGGTACATGGAATTATCATATATCGTACTTCATGTTTTAAACTTTGATTTTCCTGGAATGTTTCGGCATCGTAACATGTTGTATCCCCAACTGTAATGCAAATTAACCAAGTAAGTGAGGCTGCACACCAGTGTTTAGGTTCCCAAGTGACGAAAATCTGCGCCAGGCCTGGATTAGGGAACCTTCGAAATGGTTCGTAGATCGCATAAATTAGTCAATTAAGTGAAAAAATACTTTCAGTTATTGCCACTGTATTGCTAAACAAATATTCACAGGCAGGGAATGATGCTGTTGATGTCGGCAAACTTGGTTATGGGAAGAGAAATTTGCAGCACTTTGGGATGGAAACAGAAGTAATCTGGTACAGTTATGGAATACCAGCAGCAACAGACTATTTCTATAATGGAAGTAAATTATCTAGGGTTTATTATAGGCCTACAGTGTGAAGATGTTATGGGAGATAGCCTACATTTCTGCATCACATAACCCTCAATTGCATCTACTTACTCCATATTATTATTATTATTATAACACCGCCAATTGTTTTATTACCATACTTCAGAGTAGTAGCCTAAAATACGAAAAGAAACCAACATAATTTTCTTTATTTTGCTAAACACTTTTATATTGGTAAATTATTTCCATGTCACTCATGCCTAATATCAGCTGCTTGGCTCTTATAACAACTTTTCACGATCATATGCACGTTATCCATTTATTTCCGATTGTAACACTGGCCATGTGTAAATAAAAATCAACAGATGTTTTGCTAAATATGTACATTATGTTTGCCCAATATTAATTCGGTAGTTTTTGTCAACTCTCTTGCTAGCAAACAGCTGTTTCAGTTCAGGCGCTCGTGACGAAGTATGACTGACAATAGCCGTAGCTACAGTGTTGTCAGGTTGAACCTTCCGACCTTTCTAGAGACGACCGTGGTATCACTTTTCTGTAAGGCTAGCGGTTTCCATGACGACTGTTTAGTTTATTACTACACACATCAAAAGAAGTTTTGCATCACCTCGGTTCCAAGAGTTCCGGAACCTTTAAATACAAAGGGAATAGAGATCAACACAAACAACATTTCAGCTCGTTTTATTGCTCATGAGACCCACACATTGCATGTTGTACCATCATACAGCTAGACTTTCAGCATTTGTGGTCCAGATTGCAGTACACACCACTACCTCTAATACCCAGTAGCACGTCCTCTTGCATTGATGCATGCCTGTATTCGTCGTGGCATACTATCCACAAGTTCATCAAGACACTGTTGGTCCAAATTGTCCCACTCCTCAACGACAATTCGGCGTAAATCTCTCAGAGTGGTTGGTGGGTCAAGACGTCCATAAACAGCCCTTTTCAACATATCCCAGGCATGTTCGATAGGGTTCATGTCTGGCGAACATGCTGGCCACTGTAGTCGAGCGATGTCGTTATCTTGAAGGAACGCATTCACAAGATGTGCACGATGAGGTCGAGAATTGTCGTCCATGAAGACAAATGCCTCTCCAATATTCTGCCGATATGGGTGCACTATGGGTCGGAGGATGTCATTCAGGTATCGTAAAGCCGTTTCGGAGCCTTCCATGACCACCAGTGGCGTACGTCGGCCCCACATAATGCCACCCCAAAACATCAGGGAACCACCACCTTACTGCACTCGCTGGACAGTGTGTCTAAGACGTTCAGCCTGACCAGGGTGCCTCCAAACACGTCTCCGACGATTGTCTGGTTGAAGGCATATGCGACACTCATCGGTGAAGAGAACGTGATGCCAATTCTGTGGGGTCCATTCAGCATGTTGTTGGGCCCATCTGTACCGCGCTGCATGGTGTCGGGGTTGCAAAGCTGGACCTCGCCATGGACGTCGGGAGTGAAGTTGCGCATCATGCAGCCTATTGCGCACAGTTTGAGTTGAAACACGACGTCCTGTGGCTGAACGAAACGCATTATTCAACATGGTGGCATTGCTGTCAGGGTTCCTCCGAGCGGCAATCCGTAAGTAGCGGTCATCCACTACAGTAGTAGCCCTTGGGCGCCCTGAGCGAGGCCTGTCATCGACAGTTCCTGTATCTCTGTACCTCCTCCATGTCCGAACAACATCGCTTTGGTTCACTCTGAGACGCCTGGAAACTTCCCTTGTTGAGAGCCCTTCTTGACACAAAGTAACAATGCGGACGCGATCGAACTGCGGTATTGACCTTCTAGGCATGGTAGAACTACAGACAACATGAGCAGCGTACCTTCGTCCTGGTGGAATGACTGGAACTGATCGGCTGTCGTACCCCCTCCGTCTAATAGGCCCTGCTCATGCATGGTTGTTTACATCTTTGAGCAGTTTTAGTGACATCTATGAACAGTCAAAGGGACTGTATCTTTGATACAATATACACAGTCAACGTCTATATGCCGGAGATCTGGGAACCGAGGTGATGCAAAACTTTTTTTGATGTGTGTATATTGTGGTTCTAAAATTGTGTGCAAATAGTGGTTCTAAAATTCCAAAATTCCTCCTACCTTGTCAAATTGTGAATCTAAACCATACATGGACCCATCCTTACATACATACAAAATTTCATCGAAATCGTCCCAGCCATTTAGGAGTAGTTCAGTCACATACACACGTGTCGAAGAATTATATATATAAAGATTGTCATTTTATTTTTATTTCTGTATTTATATTTTATTTTTGCACTTTAATTGTTAATGTTATTAGTTTTATTTTTTTTCTAAATTTTATGCCAACACGTTACGTCAGGTGGATACGTATATAATATAATATTTGATTTTTAGAGATACTTGCACTTCGGCATGAAAATTCTTCGAAATTTGGCTGAAAGATTCAACTATCAGCATCTTTGAAAGCATAAACTGTCCTTATGACAGGTGGTTAATATGGAGACCACTATCCCATAAAGGGTTAAACAGTGCAACAAGACTATGATAAAGCGTTGGAGCAAGTTCGGAGCGTGAAGATTGGAATCCCGGCGTTGCCAGCTACTACCATAAATGTCAGTTTCCTCGGGTTTTTAGCAAAAATGAATTTAACAAAGTAGACTTATGAGATAAATCCGGGCAAATGTGTGTGCTCCCCCGACCCTATCAACTCTTAACTGGTTCAGCTAATAAAACCCAATTTGGTATGAATTTGGTAATGTACAAGGGCTGTTTCTTTTTAAAGTTCCGATGGACTGTATAAAAATAACTGATTGACATACCAAACTGATTTTACTACTAAATATTTGCCTCTTTTATTCTTATGTCTCAACATAATCGCCAAAACGATTAAAATATTATCGTATCGTTACACCAGCTTTCCAATCAGTGTTGCCAATTTGGTGTTATTAGCACCAGATCTGGTGTTTCTGAAGTTCATCTGGTGACAGAAATTTTCATACAGCGCCATAGCGAAATACTGGTGTTATTTCATTAAAACCAGTGCCAAATCTGGTGCTTAACGGATTTTTCCATGAAATTGTCTCCTATGACTAATAGGCCTAAGTAAATCCCGAAAGCCAAGTAATAATTTTAATAATGTTAATCAATAAAGATAGGCAACATTCAGCCTTACACGTGTCAAGGTCAACACTCCAGCAGGGGGAGTCCCTGAATTTCTCATTCTCGTGCATAACTGCAAGGCTCAGTGCGAGTGCACTCGAACAAAGAATTTGCCTATCCTCTATACGCTGCCGAAGTGACGCGCCTTGCAACCGCATGGGCGCAGCCACATTGGACCCAAACAACTGGTTGTTAGGTTTTTTATACATAGGAAGCTGCATTAACGCTGCGCAGCGTCTTGAATTTTGTGGATAAAAATGTGTAATACGCGTGAAATTAGGCAAACGCCTCCCGTGAAGATCATCTACAGTGTTGGAGCTACAAAATAGAAGTGAAATTTTATGGATAAAGTACGAGAATTTTGCGAGATAGTATGAATAAAGTTGACCTCACTCCTGAGGCAAAAATTGCATGGCGGGTACTACAAATTATTATATATTGTTACGGCTGTGAGTTTGTGTCATCACTCGCCACATGAGTCACAACTGCCCCAGGGCTAGGCTGTGGCCTGCCTCCTGTATTGCGTGTGCCTTATGCAACAGGGATACTAGGACAAAGGGGTAGTCCAGAATATTCGTGACTGGACCAGCGATGGAAACCTCGAGAAGCCGTGAACCCTGGATGGATCTAGAAGCATTTATTGAGTCACCGGCCTGCTATATAAGTGCGACCTGTCTAGCAGTTGTTGTTGTTGTGTTTTACGAGCGAGTGCGAGCGCGTATCCTGAGCGACAGAAGTGTGGAGACTTGCGAAACCGACTAGTGAAGCCGATTCTCGTGACAGCGAAGGGAGTGAGGAGCTTACAGGGGACTGCCTGTGTTTTGAGCGAGTGTGCTTACTTAGTGCGAAGAGAGGTCATTGTGGTGAGTTGCAAAACAGTGAGTGACAGAGCTAGTGCAGCTATTTCCATCCAGCGTACGGGGCCACCTCATTACGAGGGATTAACTGTGGTCTGTTGATAAGTGAAAGGGGAAGTATTTTCGACTTGAGGAAACTGGAGTAAGGTTCCTATTGCTTGTATTTGCTGAAGAGTAGTGTAATTTTCTGGCCGCAATAAAGTTAATTATTTCTTTAAGCAGTAATTGGTGTTATGCTTCCTACCCACCGTAATCCAGTTAACAAAGGTGCCACTGGGGGTGGCACGTAACAACTGGTGTCAGAAGCCTGATTACGAACTCAAGCACGGCACCTGACGGTCCTGGTTTCAAAACCCGAGCAGGTCATTTTCTCTAATTTTCCTGTGAGTGCATGCCCTTTACAAGGCAAACAACTAAAATGGAGGCGCAATTGGCAGCATTGCTAGAAAAGTTAAATGGCATAGAAGACGACCAGAAGAATTTAACCAATGACCTAACTGCCAAAATGGAGGATGGCCAGAAGAAGATGGAGGATGGCCAGAAGAAGATGGAGGATGGCCAGAAGAAGTTAGCAGAGGACCTGAAGGACAGCCAAAATAAGTTAGCAGAGGACCTAACCGCCAAATTTCTGGATGGCCAGAAAAATCTGGAAGAGTGTCTGCTGACGAAATTATCGGAGAGCCAAAGGAAATTAGAACAGGGCCTACGTGAGGAAGTCGCAGCAGTGGAAAAGATGTTCGACGCCTTACAAGTGGAAGTTGCCGAGCTGCGCCAACGCCCGCTGATGGGGGTGGAGGAGAAATTCAACGCCTTACAAGTGGAAGTTGCCGAGCTGTGCCAACGCCCGCTGATGGGGGTGGAGGAGAAATTCAACGCCTTACAAAAGGAAGTTGCCGAGCTGCGCCAACGCCCACTGACGGGGGTGAAAGAGGAATTCAACGCTCTACGAGAGGAAGTTGCCGAGCTGCGCCAACGCCCGCCCACCGTTACACCGGGAATATCAGGAACGGGACATAGCAGAGTGACGCCCCCAACCTTCGACGGAAAGGTCCCGTGGAGCACCTTCTTACGTCTGTTCGAGGCAGCCTGTTCCATAAATAACTGGAACAACACAGACAAGGCTACAGCTCTCATTGTAGCGCTGAGAGGCGACGCCCTTAACGTCCTTCAGGCCATCCCGACTGGATCCCAGGACTACGCTGCACTGATCGCCCATATGGAGTCCCGATATGGAGATAGCCATCTTCAGCAGGCCTACCAGATGCAGCTCCGGACCCGGGTACAGAAGAACGCGGAAACCCTGCAGGAGTTCGAGATGGACATCGCACGCCTCGTAAGGCTCGCCTACCCAACAGCGCCGGCCGACTTTCTGGAGCAGATAGCGACGCAGACTTTCACCGACGGGCAACGGGACTCGGACACTCAACAGGCGCTGCGACTCGCGCGCAATAAGACCCTGGCAGATGCGCTGAGCCACGCACTTGAATTCGAGACGGCAAAACAGGCATCTAGAATGCACGCGCGGGTGCGTCAAGTGGACGTCGACGAACCAGCAAAAACCAACGAGACCAAGCCCCTGGCCGACGAATTGATGGAGGCGCTAAGCCGTTTCTTCGATAGTCGCGGCACCACCAGCAACGACACAGCCGGAAGACAACTGGAGAGGCGGCCCGGAAGAGGACTACCGACCTGCTGGGCCTGCGGTAAGAAAGGCCACCTGAGCAAGGACTGCGGTGATCGCCGCCGCCGAGGGTATCCGACGGGAAATCAGTCGTCTGAAAACCGCGCGGCCCAGGGAAACGAGTATTAGCCAGCCTTGGGGGGCAAAGGTTGGCTTGTGACAGTCGTCAAGCCCCGGCAGTCCAAGTGCGTGTGACGAAGTTACGGAGGGACAATAGCAGCCTGATGGTCGACGGAGTCATCAACGGAGTGAGCTGGCTCATGCTGATCGACACGGGAGCATCGAGGACCATCGTCAATCCCACTGTGATCCCGAAGTGGAGAGTGCAACCCACACAAAGGAACCTCCAGCTAATAACCGCGACCGGAGAGACCGCACCGGTACATCGCGAAGCATCGCTGGAGTTCGTCATTGGTCGACGGGTGATAAAGCATCTAGTGCTTGTGGCTGACGTATCAAACGAAGTGATCATCGGACTGGACTTCCTGGACCAGAACAACATCATCTTGGACCTGAGTACCAACACTCTGCACTTCGGAGGTGAGGAACTTGCTTTGCAACCGGCGCACGAGTCCATCGCCGCACGACGAGTAAGGCTGAGAGAGGACGTCATCGTTCCCGCCAGGACGGAAGTCAGCGCTGCCGTAATTGTCGACGGAACAGCTGAGGGAGTGGTGGCTGTCATCGAGCCAAAATATGAGGACATCCAGACAAAAGGATTGCTAGTTGCCAAGACTCTCATCAACACGACGTCTCGGCCGTACGTCCGCCTGTCCAACCTGAACGACTACGACATTACGGTTCACCGGGACACCAACCTAGGAGTCTGCGAGCCCGTTACCTGGATTGCCCGCATCACAGATACGACGGACGGACACCTGCAGACGGACAACCGAAGAAGACGCGCCCTGCCAGAAGAACTACAGAAGCTGTACAAAGGATCCCAGGACCATTTAGACGAAGAGCAATCACGCCAACTTCAGGACCTGCTACGCGAATTCCAGGATGTCTTCTCCGTGGGGAGCAAAGACTTCGGCAGGACAAGCTTGGTCCAGCACAGAATCGACGTTGGGGACAGCGCACCGATTAGGGCCCCATTCCGACGTGTCCCGCTCGCCAAGCAAGCCGAAGTCGACCGGATGGTAGAAGAGATGAAGGAGAAAGGGGTGATCGAGCCATCACATAGTCCTTGGAGTTCTCCGGTCGTGCTTGTGAAGAAGAAGGACGGTTCCACCAGGTTCTGCGTGGACTTAAGGCGGGTGAACGACGTCACGAAGAAGGACAGCTACCCTCTACCCCGGATCGACGACATGCTGGACACCATATCAGGGTCAAGATGGTTCTCCACCTTGGATTTGAAGAGTGGCTACTGGCAGGTGGAGGTCCACCCTAAGGACCGCGAGAAAACGGCGTTCTCTGTGGGCAGCGGGCTCTGGCAGTTCACCGTCATGCCATTCGGTCTGTGCAACGCCCCTGCGACCTTCGAAAGGCTAATGGAGTCTATTCTGAGTGGACTACACTGGAAGACCTGCCTGGTCTACCTAGACGACGTCATCGTTCTGGGGAGAAGCTTCGAGGAGCACTACAGCAACCTGAAGGAGATCTTGTTGAAGCTACGTGCTGCCCAGCT
This sequence comes from Meconema thalassinum, assembly GCA_946902985.2. Taxonomy (NCBI): domain Eukaryota; kingdom Metazoa; phylum Arthropoda; class Insecta; order Orthoptera; family Tettigoniidae; genus Meconema; species Meconema thalassinum. The sequence continues at coordinate 185,897,118 of OX336395.1, forward strand.
GAAGTTGAGCCCCAAGAAGTGTCAGCTCTTCCAGAAGCGGGTCCAGTACCTTGGGCATATCGTCTCCGAGGAAGGGGTGCGCACCGACCCAGAGAAGACCGCAGCTGTGAGGGAGTGGCCAGTTCCGAAGGACAAGTCCCAACTACGAAGCTTCCTGGGACTCTGCACTTATTACCGTCGCTTCGTGAGGGGATTCGCCGACATCGCCAAACCTTTACATCGACTGACTGAGAAGGACCAACTCTTCACGTGGACAGCAGAATGCCACAGTGCCTTCGAACAACTCAAGCAGGCTCTGTGCACCGCGCCTATTCTGGCCTACCCCAGACCTGGAACAAGGTTCATCGTCGAATCCGATGCCAGCGACTTTGGCATAGGGGGAATCCTGTCGCAGGTAGTGGACGGCGAGGAGAGAGTAGTGGCCTACTTCAGCAAGGCCTTGTCAAAGCCAGAAAGGAACTACTGCGTCACCAGGAAGGAGCTGCTCGCCATCGTGAAGACCATTGAACACTTCCACAAGTACCTGTACGGGCAAGAATTTCTCATCAGGACCGACCATGCATCCCTGCGGTGGCTCCTGAACTTCAAGCAGCCCGAGGGTCAACTCGCGCGGTGGTTAGAGAGGCTTCAACAGTACAACTTTGAGATTCAGCACAGGAAAGGCCAACTGCATTCTAACGCCGACGCCCTGTCGCGAAGACCGTGCCCCGAAGACTGCACTTTCTGTGCCCGAAGGGAGGAGAACACCGGGATACTGTGCCGACGGACTACTGTGGAACTTCAAGGGAACTGGAGCCGCGAATCTTTCACGCGGGCACAAGCAGAAGATGACCTGGGACTGATAGCCGAATGGAAGAGGGCCTGTGTCCCCAGACCCGGGTGGAACATTGTGAGTGACTGCAGCCCAAAGTTTAAGTCCTACTGGGCACAGTGGGACTCGCTGATTGTAAGGGATGGCCTCATCTGCCGTACCTGGGAGAGCACCGACGGGAAGACATCTCGGGAACAAGTCGTCGTTCCAAAGGCTATGACGGAGGAAGTCCTGAAGGAAGTTCATGGAGGATCATCTGGTGGACACCTAGGGATAAAGAAGACCCTGGAGAAGCTGAGAGAGCGGTTCTACTGGATCGGATGCCGAACAGACGTGGAGAACTACTGCGCGAGGTGCCACGATTGCGCAGCCAGCAAGGGCCCTGGACGAAGACGACGGGGTCCACTGAAGACCTACAACGTGGGCGGCTCCCTAACCAAGAAGCCGCGACGATTGCAGAGACCCTGGTGAAGGAATTCGTCAGCCGGTACGGAGTACCCCTGGAGCTGCACTCCGACCAAGGGAGGAACTTCGAGTCGCAGGTGTTCCAGAACCTATGCCAGCTGCTGGGAATCCGGAAGACAAGGACAACGCCGCTACACCCTCAGTCCGACGGGATGGTAGAGCGATTCAATCGCACCATCGAGAACCATCTCCAAATAGTCGTCAGCGAGCAACAGAGGGATTGGGACAAGCATCTTCCACTATTTCTCCTGGCCTACCGCGCCGCCGTGCATGAAGCCACCGGGTGCACACCAGCCCGGGCCATGTTTGGGAGGGAGCTCCGTCTACCTGTCGATCTTGCCTTCGGCCGACCTGGGAATGATCCGATCCCGGTAAGCCAGTATTGTCAAGAACTGGTCGACCAACTGGAGGACGTACACGCGTTCACGAGGAGGAAACTACTGATCGAGACCGACCGAATGAAGACCTGATACGACCAGCAGACGGATGCCGGCGGATTCCACGAGGACGACCGGGTCTGGCTCTTCAACCCATTACGGAAGAAAGGCCTGTCACCCAAACTGCAGAAATCCTGGGAGGGCCCGTACCGAGTCGTGAAACGGATCAACGATGTCGTCTACAGGATCCAGCGGAGCCCGAGGACAAAGATGAAGATCGTGCACCGAGATCGCCTGGCAGCCTACGGAGGGACACAGACGGACCAATGATTGATCGGGACGATCAGCCTTTTTAGGAAGGGGGTGGTGTTACGGCTGTGAGTTTGTGTCATCACTCGCCACATGAGTCACAACTGCCCCAGGGCTGGGCTGTGGCCTGCCTCCTGTATTGCGTGTGCCTTATGCAACAGGGCTACTAGGACAAAGGGGTAGTCCAGAATATTCGTGACTGGACCAGCGATGGAAACCTCGAGAAGCCGTGAACCCTGGATGGATCTAGAAGCATTTATTGAGTCACCGGCCTGCTGTATAAGTGCGACCTGTCTAGCAGTTGTTGTTGTTGTTTTACGAGCGAGTGCGAGCGCGTATCCTGAGCGACAGAAGTGTGGAGACTTGCGAAACCGACTAGTGAAGCCGATTCTCGTGACAGCGAAGGGAGTGAGGAGCTTACAGGGGACTGCCTGTGTTTTGAGCGAGTGTGCTTACTTAGTGCGAAGAGAGGTCATTGTGGTGAGTTGCAAAACAGTGAGTGACAGAGCTAGTGCAGCTATTTCCATCCAGCGTACGGGGCCACCTCATTACGAGGGATTAACTGTGGTCTGTTGATAAGTGAAAGGGGAAGTATTCTCGACTTGAGGAAACTGGAGTAAGGTTCCTATTGCTTGTATTTGCTGAAGAGTAGTGTAATTTTCTGGCCGCAACAAAGTTAATTATTTCTTTAAGCAGTAATTGGTGTTGTGCTTCCTACCCACCGTAATCCAGTTAACAAAGGTGCCACTAGGGGGTGGCACGTAACAATATTTATCATATAGTGGGTAGAATAGGCTATATCTAATATAGAGAGATATTTAGGACATATATGTCACATAAAGGGCTTTTTGGTTCATGTGGGGAGTGTAGTTGTAATTAAATATGGTTTGTACTATAAGTATTATAAACGACAACCTACATAACCTTACAGCTGAGTCACTAACACCAATAAATTTTATCCTACAACTTTTCTGAGTGGTGATTTCACTTAATTTATTTAAGCAGTGAATTGTGTTTCCAAATAACAATTAGGCCTATCCCAGACTGAAAATTTCTGCCTAAATATTTTATTTTTTGCACTTTCAGAAAACAATTATCATGTAGGCCTACATCATGCAACAAAGTTACAGTACCGTATAGCGACATTATTCAAGCCAATGAATACTGCTTATTTCTGAAGTGATGGAGTGGCAAGTCTTGCTGTGATTGTCAGGGACGTTTCGGTGAAAAAGTCAGTGGTGTCAAGAAATGAGGTGATGAGGATAGTGGCGAACCATGCTAGATTGTTAGAAAATGTTTTAATCGTTTCAGCATGAAGTATTTGTGAAGTCAGTGGTGCTATAAAGTTACCAATGAAAGTGAAAATATACCTATGTGTGTAGGCTACTTAGTTTCTTGTGCGTTACTTATCTGGACACTTTTTCAAACATTGGACAGTAAAATTAGGCTAGTTCAATGAAGATATGGAATGCTACAGTATTGTACATTTAAGTTATTATGAGTTATAATAAAACTATAATGCTATTCAAAATATCGAGCCTTAATACTTAACTTCTATGTTTATACCAAACATCTTTAATAGATATCAGGAAGTACTGGTATATTATTGGGAAGTAGGCTACTCCCCTGCGACTCAACTTACATGCCCCTGCAGAAGTGTGGATGTGTTTTTCTCCCCTCACAATAGGCCTTTTTGTTATTGAGCAACTGAGTTTAATTGTAGTTGTAACAGGCCATTTTATCACAGGTTGTGGTGAATTATAATACGGTACCAAGTGGCAGGTAGGTGGTGTTGGTGGTTGTTGAGGCCATTAGCCTCTAACAGGAATGTAGGCTGCTTTTATTTAGTTCTGTTGGTCAAGTAATGAATTTGAATCATGAAGGGGTGGGTAGCATAAATATGTTCTAGATAATTTTTTGTTAGTATAGGCCTACCTCATTAAATTCATTTCTTAACTCAAACCTAAGGTATATATGGCTACCTCTCCATTAGTAAGTCTGTCATCACACTGTAGTGGTACTTTTACAGTGAGTTAGCTACCTAGTTAAATTGGAGGCTTGTGGTAAGTAATGAACATATTTTACACCAAGAATTGTCCAATATTTTTTATTTCCTTACTGCATGGGCAAATAACCTAATTATCTTTTACCCACTATTCAGTACCATACCGGGTGAGTTAGCCGTGGTCGTTACGGCATGACTGCTGGCAGTCGCTCACATCCGGGAGGCGAGGAGGTTCGAATCCCCCCGCCGGCAACCTTGAAGATGGTCTTCTGTGGTTTCCCATCTTCCTTCCAGGCAAATGCCGGGGTTAGTCCCTAACTATAGGCCACAGCCGCTACCTTCCAACTCCTTCTCCTTACATTCCAACTTCCCTCCCCAACGGTACTTGTAACTCACCCATTGGGTGTCCGTCTCGAAGCAGCTACAAAACTGGCGAGCCAAACATGTCCTCGGACACTCCCGCAACTAAAAGCCATACGCTAAAAAAAAGTACCATAAGAACCAACACCCTCATTCCCATGGTTTGGATTAGAACAGAGTTATGCAGACCGATTTCCAACCTTGGAGATTAATCTTTGTGGAAGGGTGGAAAAATAATCCCCCTCCTCCCCTCCAAATGGCCAATCACTGATCAAGCCGTACTAACTTGAGTGTACCATACATGTATGCATCAATTACTTTATGTGATGCATTTTACTAATGTATAATAAGGTGTTGGAGAGGGTAAAATCTAACCCCAGAATACAGCCCTTACTGTTGAAAGAGGCAGTTTTATGCTGCAAACTGAGCATAATATGTGGTCTGTGTTAAGGTTTGAAGTTGCTACTAAAAAGTCCTATTCAATTTGGTAACTGGAAACTGTGTGAGCCATCAAGTACCATAGCACATGGATCATAGTTATGGTACCGGGACTAGCATTTCCCTATATCAACTCTTTGGCCCACTTCATACCAAGTAGGCTACTTGTACCACTTTGACTGTCCATGACATATTGTGTGAATGTTTGCTAGGATTGCTCGTGAAGATGCAGGGTAGGGGAGCTAGTTTTAGGTAGATTTCATTAGAAAGCTAACTATTGCAATGGGTACCATGTTTCGACTTCCGGAAAATTTCGACATATCTTCGCGTTTCACAACCCCCAGACCCCAAAACCACCGTCAGTTCAAAAGTTTATATATAATTTATGTATATATGTATCTATCTATCTATATATATATATATATATATATCACTTTCTTGTGGACACGATAACTGCCGTAATTTTGCACCAATCACTTTGAATTTTTTACATAACATGTATCCCTATAAAATCGCGGTCGAGTTCGTTAATGGGCAAAATCGGTCGAAGGGGGTGAAAATGGGGGGCTTATTTCGAAACAGTGAAATTTCGCTGTAACTCTCTTAATAAGTGAAATATTGAATCCATTCAAAGTTCATAATATGTGTCGGATAAGTGCCAAAAATTTATGTCAAATAAGTTTTTTGATAGCACCAACCATTGACCAATGGGGTGGAAAAAAGTGGGTTTTTCGGGAAACATTAATCATATCTCTCTTAATAGGCACAATATCAAAACCGTACAAAATGAACAATATTCCTCCAATAATTACCTAAAACTTTTGTCTGAAAGAATTTTCGATATGACCCACCATTACGCCACGGGGTGAGCAAAATGATTTAAATTATAAGAAAATTCCAAGTGCCAAGAGTGGTTGCCATGACAACTTTACTTTTAATTGATAAGGGATGAGCCATCAGCAGTTGCTATGACAACGCCACGGCACGAGATCACATTCTGTTCTCATATGTCTGTGGGAAGCGACTTCGGTATCGGAACTGGTAGCATGCTGAATTTCTATGCCCAAGGTCGCGGGTTCAAACCCGGCTGAAGTCGTCGGATTTACTAAGAGCGCCAAAAAAACCCTGAGTATGCTTTCCTTCGGAGGGGAAGTTCCAACGCTCGTTGCGAGTGGATGGTTCCGGTGGCATCTAGTAGCCAAGTTCACAGCTAGGTGTCGTTGATGGTAGTATTTTAAATTATGTAGCCTATTTTAGGTAGATTTCATCAGAAAGCTAACTATTGCAATGGGTGCCATGTTTCGATTTCCGGAAAATTTCGACATATCTTCGCGTTTCACATCCCCCAGACCCCAAACCACCGTCAGTTCAAAAGTTTATATATATGTGTGTGTATATATATGCATATATATCAGTTTCTTGTGGACACGATAACTGCCGTAATTTTGCACCAATCACTTTAATGTTTTACATAATATGTAACCCCTTAAAAAATCGGTCGAGTTCGTTAATGGGCAAAATCGGTTAAAGGGGGTGAAAATGGGGGGTGGGGGGGGGGGGGATTTTTTTTTTTTCGAAAAAGTGAAATGTCGCTATAACTCTCTTAATACGTGAAATATCGAATCAATTCAAAGTTCATAATATTTGTCGGATAAGTGCCAAAAAATTATGTCAAATAGGTTTTTTGATAGCACCAACCATTGACCAAAGGGGTGGAAAAAAGTGTTTTTTTCGGGAAACATTAATCATATCTCTCTTAATAGGCACAATATCAAACCCGTAAAAAAGGAAAATATTCCCCTAATAATTACCTAAAACTTTGTCTGAAAGAATTTTTGATCTGACCTACCATTACGCCAAGGGATGAGAAAAATGATTTCGGAATTAAAGAACATGCCAAGTGCCATCAGAGGTTACCGTGACAACGCTTCTAAATTGATGAGGGATGAGCTATCAGAGGTTGCCAAGACAACGCCATTGCACGAGATCACATTCATTTTTCCATCTGACTGTGGGAAGCGGCTAACTGGTAGCATGCTGAACTTATATGCCCAAGGTCGCTGGTTCAAAGCCGGCCAAAGTCGTCGGATTTTCTAAGAGCGCTAAAAATCCCTCAGCATGCTTAATCCCCTAGTTTGCCCGGTGAAATCTACCTCCGCCTTCCGGCGTGCCGAGGGGATTTTTTTTTTGTTCTAAACCTCTATATAGGCCTACCAGCTAATTCTATTTAGCTCTCTTGTGGCACACCAGCTAATGTGTAACAATAATCTGCGTGATAATGTGGTCATCAGCTTGGTGTACTTATTGGGTGAGAGCCTCGGATATTTTCATGTCAGTTTTAGTGGCCTTAGGCCCTATATTTAGAGCTAGGATAGGGAAAGTGCCCCATTATTTAGAATGAGGTTGGTCGACAGGCCTTAATTGTAGACTTCTCTAACCTGTTAGTGAGCACACAGGTTAGGCTTTGTTAATTTGATTCGTTTTCAAACAAACGCGGCGTTGTGGTAAACACACAAATTGTATTAAAATGCAGTCTTCGTTTCTTCTATAGCCGTTGATGAGATTTGGCCTTAACACTCATCCAAATATTTTAAACTGTTCCCTTATGCATTGATAGACCTTAAGTTCATTTTATTCGTCACTTACTGGTAGAGCCTACGGTACTTAATTTTCCGTAGTATTGGTCATTCATACGGGACGTGATTCACAATATCCAGAAATGTTATATTTTCATGTGTTCACTTAATTTAAGGTAAATATCGTAGGCCACATCTCTACGACTTATGTTCTAAGACTTAAGGTGCATCTCGTACGCAATATTTTACAACTTTACTGGACAACTATGTTAAATTACTGTGGAAAATATACTTTTCTATGCTTTCTTGCCCCTGGACATCCATGCATGTACTGTTTTATACGATCCAAATCAGGCGCGGATCTAGAGTTTGGTTTTGGGGGGGTCAGCGAATCGATCTAGAGTTTGGCTTGGGAGGGGGGGGGGGGGGGGCGGTGCGGTGGGGGGGTTCAGAGAATCGAAATTGTTAAGAAAAATGGTATCACTGGGCGGCTTCGGTGGCGTAGTCGGTAGCATGCTGAGCTTCTATGCCCAAGATAGCGGGTTCAAACCCGGCCGAAGCCGTCGGATTTTTTAAGAGCGTTAAAAATCCCTCAGTATGCCTTCCTTCGGAGGGGAAGTAAAGCCGGCGGTCCCATGTCATAGATTTATGGCATGTTAAAGAACTTTCCACTAATTACACCTGTGTGAAACTAAATTGTATAGGTTAGGAATGTAAACAACGCTCTTAGGTTGCTACGTTCGTTGCCAAGAGCCGACTGCGGTGGCGTCTAGTAGCTAAGTTCTGAATTAGTCCTAGTAGTCGTTGACGGTGGCGTTTGGTGGCAAAAGTAGGAACTACTTGAAATTAAATGTCTGCAGTCCTCACTTGAATTGAAAACAGATAACACACACTAATACAGTCATCACAATTAACACCGGTTATCAGACAGATTCTACACACACCCAAAGTACACGGGGCTACATGACCGCGTTGTCGCAGCCCCTAAATTAAGGAACCAACCAACCAATGGTATCACTAAAAACGCAATCACAAAATAACCAAACGTACAAAACCAGACCAATTTTTTTGCAAGCTTCATGGATAGAAATTTGATGCGTTTAGCGCACCAAAAATATTCGTACAAATTGCAACGGCGTGTTTTGCGACTTTTACATCGAGCTTCGAGAAAAGGATCAAGGTACGTAACAGTTTCGGCAAGTCGAGTTGGTACCGACAAAGGGAGAAAGTCACAGCTTAAATTGCCAACCAAGCTTGCAGTTTGGACGTCGGCAAAAATTTTTGGTGCGAAAAAAGCCCCAGTTTCCTATCCGTGCATTGCTGCACATTCATCGTGACATCACTATAAACATCGATTCGGTAATCACAAGGTTTGCTAAACATAATAGACGAGTTGATTTTGTTGTATAACTAATAGTTTTCATACAAGAGGTTAGAAGTTGTAAATATGTACAGTTGTAACAGAACATAATAATTCCAATAAAGATAATTCAGTATTGAATAAAATGAAAAGAAATCTGTTTTTCAGTTAAAATTCGTTAAGTTTTATTTGTCTGGTAATTGGGTTTTCGTTTTTTGAGTTTGCAAAAAAATTTGGTCTCCGTTAGGGGGGGGGGGGGTCATGACCCCCGTGACCCCCCCCCCCCCCTTGAATCCGCGCCTGATACAAATAGGAAATAATGACGACTCAAAGACTGAAGCAAGCTATAAGGGAGCCATGTTGTATTGCTCCAGTTGCTTAGCAACGGAGCGGAAGTGACGTTGACTTAAGCAGCTTATTTTATTCCCAGCTTCCAGGGGATTTCCCAGTTTCATGTGAAGGCTCCTACGCAACCACTGTTAGTATTGTAAATCTATCTTAAACCCACGGTCGCTGTTCGTTCGTTGCCTTGCAGGTTAGTAGGCTGTAGGATATATTGACCAAAATTGGAATTATGCAGAGATACAGCATTACTACACCTTCCTGCTCTAAATATGTAATACCGGTAGCAGACTCCGAAAGTCAAGAAGAAGATATTTAAAGAAAGAAATGTACGGTAAGTTAAACAAAAATCGGTTTATATATTTATATATTTTTTTGGTGTTTTTCTAGTGTTTTGAATCAGAGTCAAGCTGGTGCCTTTCTGTTGTTTTAAAGCACAGGGTTTAGTTCTTTCCCATTTCAAGATTTGGCAACACTGTTTCCAATGCCCTCGGCAAAAATTCTGCCGCCACTGAAGTGGGTACGTCTGGAGAGTCTCCTGAAGTTTTTCCTTTTTGGCGAGGCGTTGCCGCCCAACCATACCTTGAATTCTTGAAGAAGGTGAAAATCATTCAGTGCTGGTTTGGACTAAATGGCAGATGGTCCAAAACTTCACACTTGAATTCCTTGAAAAAGTCTATCGTACAACAAATGTTTCAATCGTTTTGGCGATTATGTTGGGACATAAGAATAAAACAGCAAACATTTAGTAGTAAAATCAGTTTGGTATGTCAATCTGTTATTTTTATACAGTCCATCGGAACTAAAAAAAAATAAAAAATAGAAAGATAAATAAAACAAGTAGTTCCGTGAAGAACTATACAGCCTATTTTCATATGTCCTACTTATGTTAATTGCCACTATCAACATACAAAATTTCAGTTTGATTGCTGTAATAGATTCGTAGATATTGAGAACCGACTAAATATTTCCGATGGTCGCCATGTTGGATTTTCTGTATATAGGTCCTAGTGTTATGTACTGTTACATGAAGATTATTGTGTACGTGTAGCATTCAAACTTCAATCGCATGATTAGGACACAAGCAGTAATAAGGAGATTTTAAAATTTCGCACAGCTGCCATCTTGTGGTTCTGGAAACAATTGAAATAAATTAGATGCCAGTGGATTAACATTCGTGTAAGGATTTACTGTACCAAGTTTCACTGCACTCGGATGGTTAAATTACGACAAACGTCCATGAGAATATTTATACTTCACGTCGCCGCCATGTTGGATTTGTGATCACCAGGTTATTTAAAGTCCTATAGGTGAACTTAAGTTCATAGCCCCTATGAACATAAAAAAATCAGTTTGATTGCTATAATAGATTCGTAGATATTCTGAGCCGTCTAAATATTTCGGATGGTCGCCATGTTGGATTGTCAAATGTATAGGCCACAAAATCATGCACCATTAAAGGGAAATTATTGCGTAGGTTCATTATTCAAACTTTCACTTCGATCGCATGATTACAACACAAGATATAAAAACTTAATTTTAAAATTCGCACAGCCGCCATCTTGAAGTTATGTAAACAATTGAACTAAATTAGATACCAGTGCATTACAATGTGTATTAACATTTCCTGTACCAGATTTCATTGCGTTTGGAACATTAAATCGCGAGAAAGGTCTATATAAAATTTTCAAATTCGCTTGGCTGCCATGTTCGTTTTGTAGGTAACCGGTTTTTGAAGGTCTTATAGATGAACATCTAGTAGTGCCCTTTATCTCCGTACAAAATTTCAGGGTGATGCCGCTAATAGTTTCAGAGATATAGAATGCCGGTGAAATAATTCGCACATCCGCCATCTTGTGGTTATGTAAACAATTGAACGAAGTTAGATGTCGGTGCATTACAATGTGTATAAACATATACGGTACCACGTTTTATTACGTTTGGTTGGTTAAATCGCGAGAAACGTCTATTTGAAAGTCGCAAATTCGCGTGGCCGCCATGTTGGTTTTGTAGTTAACAGTTTTTCAAAAGTCACATAAATAATCTTCTAGTAGTTCCCATTATCACCGTAATAAATTCCAGGGTGATACCGGGAATAGTTTCGGAGATATTGAATGCTGGTGATATATTTCGCACAGCCGCCATGTTGGATTGGTGAGACGTAACAAAATTTGAAGGGCACGGTCGGGGTCGCTCGGAATAGTGCTATGAACTTACCGAGTTTCATTGAAATTGCTCCGGCCGTTTAGAAATTATTAGGGGGAGACACACACACACACACCTCACACACACACACACACACACACACACGGACAAAAGGTGATCTCATAAGCCTATTTTTTCAAAATTGAATATAGGCTAAAAAAACAGCCCTCACATTCTAGAGCTTTCGTGTCTTTAGCCTTTAAATGCATCTGAAGGTGCTTGCTTGACGAGTGCAACCTGCCATCCTTAGGTAATCCACAACACACATGATGGCCTATATCCGTCCATGGACCAGTAGAGCCATTGGGGAGAAAATGTATTGTACCCATAAGGACATTTGTGGGCATCTCAGGTCGAGGTACGGTACGTTCGACGACAAGTGGCGACACACATACGAGCTTCTGAGCAAGGACTAACATCTACTAAATAAATAACACCAGGTCCTATTCATTAATTTATTCAATTAATACCAAAAAGCTAAAACAGTATATAAAGTAATAATCTACCCTCTACAAACTGGATTTTACAATAAACCACAATCACTGTACAATTCTCTCTTCTCTAACACACTTCAATTACTAAATTTCAAGATCACTCCTTCTTTACGAACTCATTATTCAACAAGTACACTACCCAAGGTACTTCCAGCTTTCCAGCTCAATGTTAACCTTTATTATTAATTTTGTTATTCTGGCGGAAGGGCATGAGAGATAAGCTGGTATTAAGAAAGGTGTAAGTCAAGGCTGCAACTTATCACCCATACATTTCAATCTATACATTTAACAAGCGATGGAGGAAATTGGAGAAAAAATCAAAGTAGGAGTAAAGATTCAAGGAGAAATAATTTCAACTCTTGAGATTTGCTGATGACATCTTCATCTTAGCCGACACACCAGAGGATTTGAATGGGTTTTTAAATGGTATGGATTCTGTCTTGAGGAAAGAATTCATGATGAAAATTAATAAATGCAAAACAAAAATATTCGTATGCAGTCGGCAGAAATCAGAAGCCCCTATGGATGTCTAATTGGCAGGTGGAAATTTAAAGGAAGTAGGTGACTTCTGTTACTTAGGAAGCAAAATAACCAGTCATGGACGAAGCAAAGAGGATATAAAAAGTAGGTTAGCACAGGCAAGAAAAGCATTTCTACAGAAACGGAATCTGTTGTCATCGAATATAGATTTAGGTATAAGGAAGTCATTTTTGAAAGCCTTTGTCTGGAGCGTGGTACTCTATGGAAGTGAAACTTGGACTATTGGTGCAGCAGAAAGGAGGAGAATTGAAGCGTTTGAAATGTGGTGTCACTGGAGAATGATGATCAGATCAGATGGGTAGATAGGGTTAAGAGTGAAGAGGTATAAAGACGGGTGGGAGAGGAGAGATGTTTCTGGGGACTGCTAATGAAGAGGAGAGAGAGGTTGGTAGGACACATACTAACACACCCAGAAATAGCAAACATAGTTATAGAAGGAAGGGTCGGGGATAAGAACAGTAGGGGTACACCAAAGTTGGAATATATTGAACAGATTGCCTGGGACGTAGGGTGTGGTAGCTATATAGAGATAAAACGATTAGCTTAGGAGAGGGAAGCATGGAGTGCTGCTTCAAAACAGTCAAAAGACTGAATACTCAAACATACATAATCAGCCTCGTTTACATAATCAGCCTCTCCTGTTTATTCTCATTCAAATTACTAGTTCTGACATTTATTTTAAACACAATTTACTGATTCCTATCTTCATATAATTATTCATGACTCCTATGAAATCTCTGCTCTACATATTAATTTCAGCTGTGCAAATCAACATTTTTTAAAATCTCTACGTTTCAATCTCAGCTCTAGTTCCACTTTCACCCCATTTTATACATGCATATCTGTAGTACCTATTTGCACCAGGACCTACACTTCCCGATTCATTTAAATTATACTCATTCTGGGGGTACCCGAAACTACATTACTTAATTTCAACGATATCCACTTATTATTTATTTAATTATTTATTTATTTATTTATTTAGTATGTTTCGACCCATACAGGATCTCATAAAGCAAGTTATGATCTCTTGCTGTTATTTTTCTTGTTCTTCCAGAATTCTTTCATCATGTCGCTATGTTTAGCTCGACGTTCGTCAGTCCATTTTCCCCTAGGTCTGCTGGGCTTATCTTCTGATGCAGCTTCCCAAGTGTAGATCTTATGTCTGAAAATTTTTCGGTCTTCGATATCTGTGGGTGTGATGTTGGCGTTATTGAGATCAGTTTGAACTTGTTAAATCCAAACCGTTGTCGTCTTTAATTTTTGTGAGTATATCGATATTTTCTTTGTTAATCGGTTGTCATCTTGCCTCATAATGTGTCCATAAAATTTCAAGCGTCGTTAACGGAAATCGGTTTCAATATTTGAATATTTTTCTGTGATCTTGTGCGATTGTAAACGATATCCTTCATCTGTAAGTCTTGGGCCAAGAATTTTTAGGATGATTTTCCTTTCAGCTTTCTTGATGTTTTCAAGGTCCCCTTTATAATTGAGGTTTAAGGTCTCACTGGCGTAGAGTGTTTCGGGTTTGATGACCGTCGCGTAATGTCGAATTTTAGTGTTAATGCTCATGCATTTTTTTGTTGTAGATGTTTGCAGTTTTCCCATATGCTTTCCGCATTTTGAGTTCACGTGTTCTTTGTGCTATTCTTTCTGTGCCTGTAGGTTCAATAATTTCATCTAAGTATTTGAAATGATTAACCTTGTTGATTGAACCGTATTTTGTTACCAAAGTTTGGGTTTCAATGTGCTTTGTAGCCATGAATTCAGTTTTTGTGAAGGAGATTTGCAACCCTACATTCCCAGCACATTCTTTGAGGACTTCAATCTGGTGAATTGCCGTTCGTTCATCTCCGGAGAGGATTGCCAAATCATCAGCAAAAGCTAAGCATGTAACATTGATATTATCCTTCTGTCTTCCTAACACGACAGGTCTCCATATGTTGCGACTTTTTAATTCTTTTTCCCATTCTTTAATGACCTTATCGAGAACGATGCTGAACAGCAATGGAGAAAGTCCATCACCCTGCCGAACACCAGTTTTAATGGGAAAAGGTTGGGAGATCTCTCCAATGAATTTGACCTTGGAAATTGTGTCGGTTAAGGTTTGTTTGATGAGTCGTCTCATCTTCGGATCGAGATGGTTTTCTTAGAGTACATTAAAAAGAGATTTTCGATCAATGGAGTCATAAGCCTTCTGAAAGTCAACAAATGTACAGATGGTTGGGAGATTTCGTGTGGCTCGAAGTTTCAAGGTGGATTTCAGATTGAAGATTTGTTCGACGGCTGATCTGTTTGGTCTGAAGCCAGCCTGATATTCACCGATTATTATTATTATTATTATTATTATTTTTATTCAAATTCTCATCTTTATGTTTCAGGATTTATTTATGTAGGCTTCTTACTTCGGGACAGACACCCACTTTATATTCATATAACAACTGATTTCTTATCTAAACTGTCCCGTGAGACATTGTTTCTTTTCATATAACAGTAGCTGAAGTACCCATGCTTCACTGCGGGTCATAAATAAATTAGAATGTGAAGGTGACAGTTAAAACAGGGGATAGGCGAGGTGCTGCGCGGAGGGAGAGTACGGATGGAACAGTTTGTCCAACTACACCGCTCGGCGTTGACCATGTTTTATAGCACACATTTAGGTTTTACTCGCTAACCGTTGGTGATACACGAAAAGTGATAAGGACGTTTCGGATGGAAAATTATATTTTAAACCTCTTATGTGCCATCAAAAGTTTTCTATTTCTTAGCGTTCTCTTTTAATTTGAAATGGAAGTATGAAAGTTTGAAGCCAAAGGGTGTAGTGACGTCACAAAAATGGTCGCCATCTTTAAATAGTGCAAAGTATCAAAATCAATAGTAGCCTATATGTTAACCAAGTAAATCAGCTACTTCCATGTAAAAGTACATGTAAATCGGACCATTGGTTCTTGCATGATTGAGTAATACAGACACCTAGACACACACCATCTCATTTTATATATTAGTTTGTGTCCGACGATGTCGAAATGTAAATATTATATGCCAGAGAACTGTATCATAATGCGGGTCGTTATAACACTATTTTTCATTATGAAACAGTTTCTCCCACAAATCAGGGCTCTAGAAACAGTTGTGTGACCAATTAGGCAAGGATAGCGTCGCATCTGCGCTGACTTCCACGGCCTTCTAATTTACATTTCACTGCGTGACTAGTGTCATAGTGGGCTAGTCGAGGAGACCCTGGTTAAATACTAGCTATTCTCTGCGTCCCATGCGCTCTGTTCAGTACATAAAACTGGTGAAATCTTGACAGATATTTATGAAAATTTATGTTCGAACATAAAATAGTTATAATTATCGTCGAACATAAACAGTCGTATGCAACTCGCCTATAATGGTAATTAAGACACTCGTATGGAAATTATTGCCATTATAGGCTCGTTGCATAATGTACTAATAGATAGCACATGCGTTTCCAAATACTCCAGTCTTCTGACCGTACAGTATTTACAGATTGTCACTGGCCTCTCCCTAGCGGTTAATTTATGTTTGCTTCCCCCTAGTACAGACGCCAACCCAAAATGACTGATTGTGGCGTTTTCACCCTACAGAAGATTCCTTAAGGCCAGATGTTTCTTTTATGACCTATTCATGAACTGGCCTATTGTCCGATCAAGTGTCTTGACATAATACCTCAGTTTTACTGATTAGTGATTATTTGGGTTCGGAAGTTTAAGACAGAAAGAAGTTCAAAATATGCAAGCAAATTTGCCCTGAAAACCAGCTAAATATTACATAAAAACTATAAAATATGACCTAAAATCATGGCATTTCCTTGTTTGTTAATTGCTTCTGAGCTAAATATATCTACTGGAGTGACATTCTATTGAAAGGTGGAAGCACACTATCGCCATGTTCCGTAACCTCATGCGTACAATGTCGCAATCTAACTTGTCCAGAAAGATGTGCTAAAAGACGTGCGTAGCAGGGGCGATTTCTCCGAGCATGCTACGCTTGCTGCGCAAGCGCAATATTCTTCTAAATCAGGCGAGTTCAATAATTACTATATGCACCGTATCTATAATAGATGTGTGTTATACAAATCGCATGTTGCATATATCTTGGTGAGTACAGCGAGGCTTGCTCGTGTCTTCAGAGCTTCAGCGGAGCTGTCGACACAGCGAGAAATGTATGCGCGCGCAGGTCTCTTCTCACCAGGGCCGGCTACAGGCTGTCACGTTTGTATGTGCAGTTGGAAGCTCTGGTCTGAGAGCTACAGTGACAAGTGTACTGTAAGTTACTGTTCATCTATTCTGAATGATTTGTCGTGCTGCAATGGGTTCCGAACCGTGCATTATTGACAGCTTGTTATCAAATCCATTTTTTGGGAGGACTATTCAATTCTACAAATTATAAGTGAATATGATCCTCTTCTGGCAGCTCATCTCAAAGACTCCACCATTTTAGAAGGGCCTTGTCTGTAATCCAAAATGATTTAATAGCTGAAATAAGTTCAGTAATTGTGGGAACAAAAACGGAGGATCTTGAACGAAACGTCTGATGTTATTAATAAGTCACAACTCTGTACTTGACTCCGTTTTGTAGATGAAAGTTTCTTGGTTTTGCAGACGTTAGTCAAGTCGCACTGCTGAAGTCCTCATAAATCATGTTTGTGCTATTTTAAAACACTTCAGTTGTGAGCAAAAGATTGTGGCTCAAACATATGACGGTGCTGCTGTGTTAGCCGGTCATGTGAATGGGCTCAATAAACTA
The DNA here is from genome assembly GCA_946902985.2 of Meconema thalassinum. NCBI lineage: Eukaryota > Metazoa > Arthropoda > Insecta > Orthoptera > Tettigoniidae > Meconema > Meconema thalassinum. The sequence goes on from OX336395.1 coordinate 185,914,173, forward strand.
GTTCAAGACCAGTATCCATGTGCGGCATTTGTGCATTGTTACAGCCACCTTTTGAATTTAACACTACAGCAGTCTGCTTCAAAAATCAAAGAATGTACAATTTTCTTCCAAACAATGTCAGGACTTGCTGCATTTTTTTAATTTTTTTTTTCAAAGTCTACTCTTCGAGATTTTGTTCAGAAGAAGTTGCCAACAGTAGCACCAATGAGATGGAATTTTGCTTCACGTCTTATTAATACTGTGATTGGATCAGTATTATGATATGTTGGTGAAATTCTTTCAACATGTAGGCTACAGGATACTTCAGACGAGTAGGATGAAGACACTACATTAAAAGCACAAGAATGTTTGTTCTTCTTACTTAAGTTCAACACTAGATTTCTGCTGGCAGTGTTCTCCATGCTTCTTTCATTCTTCGATACTGTGTTCAATATTTTACAAACAAAAAGTCCGGATATACAGTACTGTGGCAAGAAGGTTGAGGAGCTCTTTTTAAATATCCAGTCTATGAGAGATGAAGATTTCGATAGTTTGTATGGACATATTGATACTGGAATCAACGTTTAAGGAGGACAGCCATGCACTAAAAGGCGTGAATCAGAAAAATCAAAATACAAACGTCTATTCAATTAAATTATTGACAGTGCACTTGTCCAAATAAGAGAGCGTTTTAAATACATAAAGAAATTTGTGTTCTTCTCGCTGCTGGATTGCGATTTGTTTGAGAAGCACAGAAATAAGTTTCCAGACTGATGTTACTACCCTAGAAAAGACCTATTGGTCATTTTTCGACATTGTTCGCTTTAAAAACTGAATTAAGCGTGAGTTTAAAGAGAAAAGTGTTTCAGAGTTAATGCAGTTTGTGCATACTAATACATTCTACATGGGTATCTCAGAGATTTTCAAGCTCATCAAATTAGTAGCAACAATACCTCTGCAGAACGTTCTTTTTCAACACTGAAACGCATTAATACATATTGCAGATCGACTCAAGGTGAGGAAAGGCTATCATCATTACCGTAGCTATGTTGTCGATTGACATATGATTGTTTGCAAAAATTAATTACAGTAAAAAAGAAGAGCCGCAGAGTAGAGTTTGTTTTCAAGTAGGTAGATCTAACAAATCGTTGCATTTTTTCTGTGTATGTACTTTGACGTTTACTTGTTCAAATTATATAATCACTGGTTTGTCACGATTTGTTAATAATTATTAAATGTGTCTGATTTTGAAAATGTGTTATTTTTTGTCCCTTCTTGAATACAAGGTGCGACGTAACCAGTTTGAATGCATGTTCATGTAACCGATAATTAAAATGTCCATGTCATTTAGCGATAAATGGTTTTATGCATTTTATTCATTCAGGACTATGCATGTCGCACCCCCACCAACATTAATGAATGGAATAGCAAGCCTGACTTTCATGACCAGCATTCGCCCCTGGTGCGTAGAGGAGCGCCTTCTTGGAATCAGGTCTCCTAACCTGCTATCTGCCTGTTCCGGGAAATTAAAGAAAAATATATCTACTGCACTATTCGGAAATCCTGTGCATGAAACTCGACGCAGATAACACGTACCTTGTTAATGACGCCTCAATTTAAACAAAAATGCTGAAATTATAACCAAATATGACCTTATATCACTAAAATATGACCAAATATGACAAAACAATAAAAATGGCCGAAATATGCATTTATAGGCGACATCAAATTGCTTTAAACGTGGTCAGGGACCCAGCATTCAAACTTATTTTTCAGATTTCGGGTAAAATAAGCTCAGGAAAAAAAATATGACTTTTCCTTAACATCCGAACCTTAGTGATTACATTATCTAATCACGGGAGGGTCTAATATAGTTAACTTTTTAAATCTCTAATTGTTATTGTTATTCACCAACATTTTTATAGGATCTTGGCTGCTAGACTGACACCTTCCTTACAAGGGGAGAGTACCTCTCTCTCGCTATCTTACATGTGGCCATTACAAACTTCCTAGGTGCCTCTTACTCACTTTGGACGACTTGGCTTGCTCAGGACGGGTCTTGAACCGGTCCAGGCAGCGTTTAGTAACTTGAGTGTCCCTGACACTTCCATAACCTTCACCTTATACTTGGCGCTACACTGCGCGATTCATCATTCACTGAAATACCTTGCTGCCACAATTTCACTATTTAAGTCTTGGCCACTACTTAATATTCACGTAACTCGTGATTCATCCTCCCTGGGTGCCCTCTGCTCCTTACACAAATTTTCTAGCATTTTTTTTTATCCACCTTTAGAAATCGTATTTTACTTATCGTCGTATAAATTCTCAACTGGGCTCATTTAGCCTCGATTGTCACATTATCAAACCCGTCATATTTAACCTTCTCCCTTCCAGTGGCCTTTAATAAATTCTTTATTTGGTCAATATTCCTATTTTATCCTTCATGGTGCTAATTACACTTGTGTGAAGCTAAAATATAGGTTAGATTTGACTAACGCTCCTAGGTTCCAACGTTCGTCGCCAGGAGCTGACTGTGGTGGCATCTAGTAACCAAGTTTAGAACTAGTTGTCATTGACGGTGGCGTTTGGTAGCAACTGCTCTACAAAAGAGACAGAAACACACAACGAATTACAAAAGTGATAATGTGCGATTGAGCACACAAACGTCCTTTTCATGTTAGGGCATATCAATACCATGTATGGCCACCACGAGCTCTAAGGCATGCTTGCAGACGATGAGGCATACTGAGCACCAACGAATCCAACGTAGTTTGGGGGCAGATTATCCCACTCTTGGACAGCAGCATCAATCAGTTGCTCTTTGTTTGTTGGAGGATTGGGACGGTGCGAATTTGCCCGCTTGAGCTCTTTCCATGCATGTTCAATACAGTTCATGTCCGCAGAATTAGCAGGCCACTCAATTCTCCGTACGCCGTGCATCTGAAGGAACTGATTGACCACCCTAGCTCGATGGGCACGAGCATTATCGTGCACTAGTGCAGGGGTTCTCAAGATTTTAATGTCTCGCCTCCCTCCTGAAACATGAAATATCTAGCGCGCACCACCCTCCTCCTCGCCCCTCCCATTTATTCTTCTTCCCTTTCTTAGCACTTCGTACAAAAGAACAAGTAGTTCGGTGAAGAACAAAATAGACAATTTTCATAGATCCTATTTACATTAATTGCTTCTATCAACATACAAATTTTCAGTTTGATTGCTATTATAGATTCGTAGATATTGAGAACCGTCTAAATATTTTGGATTGTTGCCATATTGGATTTTAAAATATGTAGGCCATGGAGTTATGTACTATTAGATGAAGATTATTGTGTAGATTCATTATTCAAACGTTGATTTCGATCGCATAATTAGAACACTAGAAATAAAAACTTAATTTTCAAATTTCGCACAGTCGCCATCTTGAGGTTCTGTAAACAATTGAACTAAATTAGATGTCAGTGCATTGCAATTTGTATAGTCATTTCCTGTACCAAGTTTCATTGCGTTTGGATGTTTAAATCGCGAGAAAAGTCTATTTAAATGTTTCAACTTCGCTTGGCGGCCATGTTCGTTTTGTAGTTAACAGATTTTTGAAAGTCACGTAGGTGAACATCTAGTAGTGCCCTTTATCACCGAACAATAGTTCAGGGTAATATCCGTAATAGTTTCGGAGATATAGAATGCCGGTTAAATATTTCGCACAGTCACCATGTTGGATTGGTGAGAAATATAAGCGATTTCAATGAAACTCGGTAAGATCATAGCACCATTCTGGCCGACCCTACCGTGCCCTTCAAATTTTATTGTCTCACCAATCCAACATGGCGGCTGTGCGAAATATTTCACCAGCATTCAGTATCTCCGAAACTATTACCGATATTACCCTGAAATTTTGTACGGTGATAAAGGGCACTACTAGATGTTCGCCTATGAGACTTTCAAAAACCTGGTAACTACAAAACCAACATGGCTGTCAAGCGAATTTGAGAATTTTAAATATAGTTTTCTCGCGAATTAACCATCCAAACGTAATGAAACTTGGTACAGCAAATGTTTATACACATTGTAATGCACTGGCGTCTGATTTAGTTCAATTGTTTACATAACCTCAAAATGGCGGCTGTGCGAAATATTTCACTGGCATTTTATATCTCCGAAACTATTTGAGATATCACCGTGAAATTCTGTACGGTGATAAAGGGCACTGCTACAAGTTTATCTAACACCTGTAAATTACAAAACGAACATGCCAGCCAAGCGAAGTTGAAACATTTTAAAAGACTTTTCTCGTGATGTAACCATCTGAGCGCAGTGAAATGTGGTACAGTAAATGATTATACATATTGTAATGCACAGGCATCTAATTTTGTTCAATTGTTTACATAACCTCAAGATGGAGGCTGTACGAAATTTTAAAATTAAATGTTTATTTCTTGTGTCGTAATCATGCGTAAAGTTTGAATAATGAAGCTACGCAATAATTTTCCTTTAATGGTACATAACTCTATGGCCTATACATATAACAATCAATGGCTAGCATCCGAAATATTTTGACGGTTCTCAATATCTACGAATCATTTACAGCAATCAAACTGATATTTTTTTATGTTCATAGAGGCTATGAACATATTGTACTGCTGTACCCGTTTAGGGTACAATACAAATGTTAATCCACAGGCATCTAATTTATTTCAATTGTTTTCATAACCACAAGATGGCAGCTGTGCGAAATTTTAAATTCTCGTTTTTACTTCTTGTGTCCTAATCATGCGATTGAAGTTTTAATACCGCACGTACACAATAATCTTCATGTAATAGTACTTAAATGAAAATCCAACCAGGCGAGCTGGCGACCATCTGAAATATTTAGACGGTTCTCAATATCTACGAATCTATCACATCAATAGGCTGTATAGTTCTTCAGGGAACTACTTGTTTCATAAATGAAAATAGGCTAAAGGAAGAGAAGAGGATCACAAGATCAACAGTAATTGCTTCTGTCTAATTACTGCAACTACTAGTTACAATAATAATAATAATAATAATAATCATTATTATTATAACAACACACAATTAACTATTCTTAGAGCACATAAAGTTCAGTAATTTATTGTAGAGAATGTCATGCATTTTTATTACTCCAAGGTGTTGAAAGTTGACTATATCTCCTTTCTTATAAAATATACAACTGCTGCATGTGCAGGTATTGGAATTGAACAAATTTCCTACCCAAATCCTACCCCAATCTCACACACACGCGATGTCACAAAAGCCCCTAACAGAATCAAGAACATCCAACGACATTTGCCGCATCTCTTGAGCCAATGGCCCACTTAGTAATTTTATTAGCAGGCTTGAAGAAGATTATGTAAATTGCGCACTGTGATATCAATGATAAAGGTCCTTTTTTGCTGTTTGTCTATGAGAACGATGTCTGTCCGATTTGCTGCTATTATTTTATCAGTAGTAATTCATATGTCCCATAACAACTAGTGGCATAGTCGCTAGCATTGTTGGCTGTCACCCCAGTGGTACCAGGTTCGATCCCCGGCTCTGCCAAGAATTTAAAAGTCTTAGTATGGTCAGGTACGGGGTGTCCCAGCCTCGTGATGCAAAATGGGAACCTGCTGGATGCTATGGCAAGAGGTGGAGTGCAAAGGAACTGACCACTCTTCCACACACAAACTTCGGCTCGGGATGCCTGGTTAGTGATCCCTTGACGAACTAATTCAGGTCGCCTACTTCCATAGAGGGGATATGGCATTCTTAATAATAATAATAATAATAATAATAATAAGATCAAACAAGGAGATATTTGAAAGGGTGGAAGACCTGGAAACAACAATTACGAAAGGACGTTTACGTTTCTATGGACATAATGGTTAGAGTGGATCCAAGAAGAATAAATAAACACATTTTTGATAAAATATATAATCTGAAGAGCCAAGGGTGTTACACCAAGCAGATGAGGAAAGCACTCCGGAGGCTAGGAATTACAGATGACGACTCTCGAGACAGAACACAATTCAAGGAAATACTTTCAAACATAAAGGTTCTTGTGGGAGAAAAGAGAGGAAGATGTACAGCAGAGAGAAAGGCGCAACACTCTGAAAGAATGAAGTGTGGAGGAAAAGAAAGAAAGGAAGAAAGAACTATGAGAAGGAAATGAAATGATATTTGCGTAGTCCTTAGTTTTGGCCGGTTCGCATAATGTAATAACTAGTGCACTTAAGTTTCCAAAACTGCGTCGGAGATGTTCGGATAATAAGGAAATGTATCTTTGTGTAGCCTATAGCAGTTCAGCATGCTACCGACTACGCCACCGAAGATTGTTTATGCCAACTGCTTGTGCAATAAAATGACACAGGATCGAATCATGGCGCAGTCAGATGGCATTTGAAGGTGCACAAATGCTAGAGAGCCGTGCCAGTAAATATACGGGCACGTTAAAGATCCCCTTCGGGGCAAATTCTGAAACTTAAGCGTCTCTAAAGACAGAATAGTTAAAAGGGACGTAAAACCAATAACATTAATATTACAACTCAGCAATTTTTCTAGGTTTGTGCCGTGTCTTGTGTGGGGTTTTGCTGGCTCATCAGCGGGCTCTTGGTGCCTCGGGCCGGATCCCCACAGAAGTAGCGAACTGTGCGCTACCTCAATTTTATGTAGCGCACCTGTGGCTCTTTACTGCGAGAACTAAAAGCTCAAGCAGCCTTAACCTCCCGCTGATGAGCCACATTTGTGTCCTAGTCGAAACCGCACACAAGACACGGCTCGGCACAAACCCAGAAAAATAGCTGAGTTTTAATTCACTGGCCTTGAAAGCCAATATACGAACATTAACATTATTAATAAAAAGACGAAACTTAACTTTCGGAACTTCCCTCGTGAGCGTGTGTCAAATATCAGTGACCATTTTCTGATGGAATCTGTGTTTTGTTTCTTCAATACAGTACTTTGATAGATTTCATATGGCTTCTTTTTCATCCAAATTCAGTCTTCAAATTTTGGTCATAATTTTCTTTCTGAGGTATTTTCTCTCCTGATTTTGTTCCTTATTTGTTTCACTCAACTTTGGGATAAATGAAATCAATAATTTTTTAAATTATTTTGAGCTTTCCTTTTGGCCCAGTATTGCCTCATCCTTTGTGATCTTGCTTCCCTTTCTTCGGCAGAGATGTGCATCGTACGCTTTTGTTTGATTGTAACTTGGAACCATCCTTGGTGATGGTTTTGGCTGTTTTGTCCATGGGCATGGATGTCTGTAATTTGGAGTTCTACGAGGTCTTTGTCAGTTTCCTTAAAACAGAGATGTTTTGTTTTTTATTACGAAAGTAGTCTAAGATCCTTTTGGTTAGTTTATTTGAATTCATCGGAGGATGCCCATAAAAATCCATTCTCCGTTGTTTTATTGTGCCCGTGAGTTTTTCAGTCCTTTAGTAAAGAGTTTCGTTCCTGACATGGATTAATTAGTTGCTATGAAATTTTATTATCAATTTTTTTAAATTTAATTTGTGGTCTGGCCCCAATTATCAAACTTTATGATGCGTAAAGTACTTCTGGTTGGCCGACAATAATGAAGTTCTATAATTTTGCGTTTATTATTATTATTATTATTATCATTACTATGAATGGTGATTAACGTTATACTTGATTGCACTCAAATATAGAAGCAATTTTACCTAAATTCAGTGAAGTGTTGTCGTAATTACAGTCTAGTTTTAAAATATTTTCAAGTTCTTAAAGAATTACGGTAATTGTTTTTTCGCCAAGTTTCTCGCTCCAATAAAGTAGTTCAGATCGTATAATTACCTGCAGTCTACCGTGCCTCGTGAGTCATTGTGTCTGAAATGTTGTTCACCTTCAGTTGCTGTGAATATTATTATTATATTGCCCATAGCATGAATGTAAGATACTCCAAATGTCTGTTATTAAAGTACATTGTAAATATGGAAGTTCGCAGCGAAAGTAGAGTTATTAGGTCGTCATGAGTAGGAGGATAACATCAGGGCCGAATGTAAGCCAAGATCATGGGCGGGGGACCAGGGAAACCTTTCCGGGAGAGGTTTGCAAAATTTAGAGGGGGGGGGGGAGGGGGGGGGGGGAGGAGAATGAGGGTGTGTCTTAAACCGGCTCTTGGGTAACCTTAATTTACTCTGACGTAGCTGGTGGACAATGACGTGAGTGTCTGTATGCCCTCTTAGTTGATGCGGGAGTGTGATGTTTCTTGTTTTAAAGAAAGGACAGGAGTCTGTCAAGGTTCAGTGCCATTTCGTCCAGCAACAAATTTCCTTGAAGAACGTACCATTTCGTCCAGCTCGGTTTTTCAAATTATTACACAATTTAATGAGTGCCATCTCGTCCAGACGAAATGTTGACAAGGGTTGAGGCAGTGCAGGTAGTCGGAGGTTGTGGGTAATTCCCATAGGGCTCCCTCCCCAAAGCCCTTCAAAGTCCCCATGTAATTTGAATGAATAAACAAATGTTTCTGCTTGATATATGATAAGATATTTATTTAAACAGATATTTTAGTAATGCAAATTTGGATATATTTTAATTATCACCTTCCCCCAGGGGCTCACATCTAGTGGGACGTGGGTTGGTGACCACGGGACCCCAGCTGAATTTCAATTGCACTTTGTGAGTATTTGGAATCTGAAATTTGCGTTTTTTATTTACATTGCATTGTATATTTTCAATATCAATTGCATATTGTAAGTATTTTGAACCTCAATTGCATTTTGTATGTAGGCTATTTTTAATCTAATTTGCATTTTGTAAGTATTTTGAATTTCACTTGCATTTTGTAAGTGTTTCGACTCTACATTGCATTTTGTACGTATTTTGAACCTGACTTACATTTTGTGCGTATTATTCAATCTATTCCTTTTGTGAGGATTTTCGTTCTAAATTCTGTTTTGTAAGTAGTACTGCTCTCCATTTTGTGAGTAGTTTCAATCTACGTTCCTTTTTTGTAAGTATTTTCCTTCTCACTTAATTTTCGTTCTGGTTTACACTTCAAAACCAGACCGTTAGGGGCCGATAACCTAGATGTTAGGCCCCTTAAAACAACTCTTATCATCTTAATTATCACCTGATTTGTGAAAATATTTGTTTCTATTCTCACTATGTTGTTAACATTATAAGCATTTCATTGTAAAATATAATTGACTGGTGGCAAACGAGTGGAGCGAGTAACGTCCATTATTACAAACATCAAAAAATTACTTATTTCTAACGAGAAAAGCAATGAAATGAAACAGTTATTGTAGACCTGTCAAACTGGTGTTTGGACGAAATAGCACTAGTGGGCCGGTATAGAGTCAACCCACCTGCCTCTGTTCGTTGAATTTGGACGAAATGGCACCTGGACGAAATGGCACGACACCTCTGTCAACACCTTTGTACCTAATTGCAATGGGTGAATTTACCGAATTCATTACTTTGAATTTATTTACCTCAGGTAAAGTTTTTCAGGTTTATGGTAACGCCCATTACAATTGGATACAATATTGTTGACCGACTGGAAACAATTAAATTCCGGTTACTAAGGCAACAATGAACAAGTAGTTCCGTGGAGAACATACTAGCCTATTTTCATATATTTTCATATATCCTATTTATGTTAATTGCCCCTTTCAACATACACAATTTGAGTTTGATTGCTGTATTAGATTCGTAAATATGAGCGTTAAAATCCCTCAGTACGCCTTCCTTCGGAGGAGAAGTATAGCCGGCGGTCACATGTCATAGATTTATGGAATGTTAAAAGAACCTTCCACTAATTACACCTGTGTGAAGCTAAATTATAGGTTAAGCATTTGACTAACACTCTTAGGTTCCTACGTTCGTCGCCAGGAGCCGACTGCGGTGGCATCTGGTAACCAAGTTCCGAACTAGTAGTCGCTGACGGTGGCGTTTGGTGGCAAAAGTAGGAACTACTTGAAAAAACGCAATGTCTGCAGTCCTTATTTGAATTGAAAAACAAATAACACACACTAATATAGCCATCACAATTAACACCGGTTTTCAGACATCCAAAGTACACGGGGCTACATGACCGCGTTGTCCCAGCTCCTAAACTGAGGAACCAACCAACCATCCATTCGTAAATATTGAGAACAATGAAAATATTTTGGATGGTTGCTATATTGAATTTTTATACATGTAGGTCATAGAGTTATGTACTTTTAGATGAGGATTATTGAGTAGGTTCATTATTCAAAAATCGACTTCGATTACATGATTAGGACGCAAGAAATTAAAAAGAAAAAGATTTTAAAATTTCGCACAGCCGCCATGTTGAGGTTATGGAATAAATTAGATGTCAGTGGATTAAAAGTTGTATACCGGTAAGCATTTACCGTACTAAGGTTCCCTGCATTCGGATGGTTATATAGCAAGAAACATCTATTCAAATTATTAAATTTCGCGTCGCCGCCATGTTGGATTTGAGATCATCAGGTTATTGAAAGTCCCATAGGTGAACTAATGTAAATAGCCTTTATCAACATACAAAGTTTCAGTTTGATTGCTGTCATAGATAGTAGATATTGACAACCGTTAAAATATTTCGGATGTTCACTAGGGTCGATATTTATATATGTAGATCGTCGAGTTACGTACTTTTAGATGACGATTATTGCGTAGGTTCATTATTCAAACGTTCACTTCGATCGCATGATTAGGAAACAACAAATAATAACTTAATTAATCATTCCGCACAGCCGCCATCTTGAGGTTTGGTAAACACATTAGATGTCAGCGCATTGCAGTGTGCATAAACATTTGCTGTACTACGTTTCACTGCGCTCGGATGGTTAAATCGTGAGAAACATCTCTTGAAATGTTTGAACTTCGCTTGCCCACCATGTTTGTTTTGTACTTAACAGGTTTCTGAAAGCCACATAGTTGAACTTTTAGTAGTGCCCTTTATCACCGTACACAATTTCCGGGTGATATCTGTAGTAGTTTCGGGAGTGCCGGTGTTATATTTCTCACAGCAGCCATGTTGGGTTGGTGAGACGTATTAAAACTTCATGTGCAGGGTGGGGGTCGGTCAAAATAGTACTATGTCCTCAGAGAGTTTCATTGAAATCGCTTCAGCCGTTTAGATTTCATTAGGGGCAATCACACACGGACACACACACACAGAGACACGGGCAAAAGGTGATCTCATAAGCCTATTTTTTTTTCATAAATGAAAATAAGCTAAAAATGACCTCCATCTTGATAATCTAGGGGAAGGTACCCCAGTATCGGACGGAACTCAATATCGGACAGTGTCAGTTTCTGATGTTCAGCAAAATGTTGCGGAAACTTTTGTGATGGTAGTACTGACCCTTCACGAGGTACGTTTGAGGGTGGCCATTGTGTGTCCATAAACAAAGAAGTAAGCACGTGGTGAGATGCTCTCTCTTTTGTGACTCTTTCTTGCTGCACGAAGATAATTTTGTGAATCTGATCGGACCTTAATACTGATGAGTGAAATATTTTAAGGGTTGTTGATTGTTAACCATACGTTAAAGAAGAAATGTGGATGATGGCGTAGCTTTTGTTTAAATGTGTTACGTATGATGACCCGTTCAAGTTTTAAGTGTTGGGCACCCAATATCGGACAAGCTTCCGGCAAACAATATCGAACAAACGTACCCGAAGTTTTCTTACCAATTCTTACAATACCTTCGTTTGTTTCAGACAAATATGGGAGTATAAAGGTGAATCTGGGTGATGGAAAACATAAAATTAGCAATTGATGAAGTAAGAGGGGCTAAAATGAGCAATAGGTACGCAAGTGAGCAGTTCTGTGTCCCTAGAAGTTCATTAGGTAACAGATTGTAATTAATTTCTCCAGCGAAAGAGAGACAAATGAAAACTGCCATGGGTGCATTTAAAAGCACGTTTTCTGATGAGCAAGACGCTGATATAAACATGTTTAGACAAATTTTTAGAACTGAATTTATGTCACAATTATGTAATAATTTAATTTCTATGTTAATTTTTGGAAATCCTTTCCTTAAGTTTATTATTATGTTATGCAAAGCATAATGTGAACTCAAGGCGTGTTGACCTGAATTTACAATCTTTGGCGTAATTGGGGGAAAAAAGCTAGGAAGGCACTGAATTTTGATTGCGAAACAACCCACTGCATAATTTGTGGTGAGAATTTCAGTGAGTACTGGATCCAGTGCAACATATGCAAAGGTTTCCTTGAAGGGACACTTCATTATTATCAATGTGACGTATGTGCTGAAAAGTAATGAGCATAATACATGAGCATAATAATAGAATAATCTTACAATATTGAGACTGCCCGATACTGTGTGCCTCGCTTTTGAATTGTGAAAAATGTGTGATTTATAAATCTTTTAAATTCTTTTATATCAGTATATAATGTAGAAAGATAATTTGCTACAATGAAAGAGAATCAAATCAAGTTTTCAAAAATAATTTTTATTTTTAATTTGACCCTTTCCTTAAGTTATTATACAAAAGGAACCTTAAGTGTCCGATACTGGGGTGCCTTCCCCTATATATTTAAAAGAATGATGAAATCTAAAATCAGTTTGCTCAATTCTTTTTAATTGAAATGTGTATATGCCCAGATATGTCATCGGACATACAAAATCACCTACATCTCACCTTACTAGAGTTACGAGGCACGTTCAGAAAGTAAGTTCCGTTTGGTAATAAAATTAAATTGTGTACAGATACAGAAAAATTATTTATTGCACAACATTCTACACCTCTTAAACTACTTTTCCACATAACTGCCGAACTCTTGCAGGCATTTGTCATAGCGTGGCACACGTTTTTGGATACCTTCTTCATAGAAGTTTGCCGCCGACCCGTAAACGAGGGTGAAGACACCCCTGTAATATATCCTACCGTTTGGCTATCACTGTTAGGCAAATTGCGTGCTTACCAGGAGAACGGCGTATGTTTAGGACCACATACGCAATTTGCCTAACAGTGGTGGCCAAACAGTAGTATATCTTACAGGAGAGTCTTCACTCTCGTTTACGGGTCGGCGGCAAACTTCTATGAAGAAGGTATCCAAAAACTTGTGCCACACTATGACAAATGCCTGCAAAAGTTCGGCAGTTATGTGGAAAAGTAGTTTAAGAGGTGTAGAATGTTGTGCAATAAATATTCTTTTTGTATCTGTACACAATTTAATTTTATTACCGAACGGAACTTACTTTCTGGACGTGCCTCGTATATTCAAACACACATTTTTTCTGATACATAGTAATGTCTGCGAGAGCGTAGTGAATGTACATCTATTAATCAAAAAATAATCAATCAATTATTCGACCAATCGATTAATCGTATTTGTAGTAAGTTTTCGATTTTTTGCCTATTTTCAATTTTGAAAAAATAGGCTTATGAGAACACCTTTTGTCCGTGTGTGTGTGTGTGCGTGTGTGTGTGTGTGTGTGTGTGTGTGTGTGTGTGTCCCCTAATAAATTCTAAACCGCTGGAGCGATTTCAATAAAACTCGATAAGTTCATAGCACTATTCCGGGCGACCCCGACCGTGCCGTTCAAATTTTGTTACGTCTCACCAATCCAACATGGCGGCTGTGCGAAATATTTCACCAGCATTCAATATCTCCGAAACTATTCCCGATATCACCCTGGTATTTTTTACGGTGATAAAGGGAACTACTAAAAACTCACCTATGTGACTTTTGAAAAACTGGTAACTACAAAACCAACATGGCGGCCACGCGAATTTGCGACGTTCAAATAGACGTTTCTCGCGATTTAACCAACCAAACGCAATAAAACTTGGTAAAGTATATGTTTATACACATTGTAATGCACCGACATCAAACTTCGTTCAATTGTTTACATAACCTCAAGATGGCGGCTGTGCGAATTTTAAAATTAAGTTTTTATTTCTTGTGTCGTAATCGTGCGATCGAAGTGAAAGTTTGAATAATGAACCTACGCAATAATTTTCCATCAATGACTCTATGGCCTATACATTTAACAATCCAACATGGCGACCATCCGAAATATTTAGACGGCTCTGAATATCTACGAATCTATTATAACAATCAAACTGAATGTTTTTACGTTCATAGGGGCTATGAACTTAGGCTCACCTATAGGACGTTAAATAACCTGGTGATCACAAATCCAACATGGCGGCGACGCGAATTATAAATATTCACATGGACGTTTCTCGCAATTTAACCATCCGAGTGCAGTGAAACTTGGTACAGTAAATCCTTATATGAATGTTAATCCACTGGCATCTAATTTATTTCAATTGTTTCCATAACCACCAGATGGCAGCTGTGCGAAATTTTAAAATCTCCTTGTTACTTCTTGTGTCCTAATCATGCGATTGAAGTTTGAATGCTACACGTACACACTAATCTTCATGTAACAGTACATAACTGTAAGACCTACTAATATAAAAATCCAACATGGAGACCATCCGCAATATTTAGTCGGTTCTCAATATCTACGAATCTATTACAGCAATCAAACTGAAATTTTGTATGTTGATAGTGGCAGTTAACATAAGTAGGATATATGAAAATAGGCCGTATATTTCTTCACGGAACTACTTGTTCTGATTCAATTAATCGAATCTCTAATTAGTACAAAACTAATTCCTCGATTCTTCGATGTCTCGGGTAATATCGAGAACCACTGGACGGATTTTGATGTGGTTTTCACCATTTTGCAAAGGATATCTTGAGGAAGGTTTCTGTAGAAAATTATTTATTTATGATCAAAGGAAGCCAAGCAGTAAAGTTTTCATTTTTTCCAACAATCTCCATTCAATACTGAGGCGACAGATTACAAGCTAGCTAGGAGCGAGCCTATCACCCCAGTTACAGCCTACCTAGCGGGCAAGCCTATTACTCCATACACAGCCAGCAGCATACTGTCGAGTCGTGTTGAGTTTGACTTCGGAAAAGAGTTGTTGTATTTGGAGTTTCCCAGGAAGTACAACTCGGCTTTTTTTCATTTTGCCTATGAACTTTTAGTTCCGCAAAATACACAGTCAAGTTAAGATTGGATGGAAGGGCGACTTGTGTTTCATGCATTTCGCCATTCTTAAATTACGTCTGACAAGAATTCGTTGCACATGCATCTCCATGATAATATAATTAATAGCCCAGTCAGTGATTTTAACCCATCATGCCGAGAAGTAAATCGGTTATAGGTCGTAGTTCATTGACATCGAAAGAAGAGAGTTTATCACGTAATGCATTCATAACTGTTCCCGGGTGAAGCCATGGCGGGTTGCTAATAATCTATATATGAAATTAATCGATTAAAAGTACCATCCCTAATATGTAGCAATGCTTCCGCCAGCTGGCACCACGCTCCGCCACAAACCTTAGCAGGTGACGGAGGAACAGATAGTGCGGGTAATGCCAACGTTGATAGAATACAAACAGAGAGTTGGTTGGTTGGTTGGTTCTGAAACTATTCAAATAATACCCCTTAGTTGGGCGTGCAATGAAACTATTCTATTCTTATATTGATATTTAAAATTCGTAAACTTATCTTCTTTCTTATTGGTCGGGGTAAAACCAACAACACCACCACCACAGTTAGGTGCTCAATGTACTGTATCTAATCTCTTTTCTTACTTATAATCGTCGGGGTGTATATAGCGTTGGAAACGCTAGGAATATAAGAAAATACAATGCCTTTATTACTTTTTGTGTACATAATTATAAGCCAGCTTCCCTTGTGCAGTGTCCAGAACAACTTTCATAAAGCTTAATATTCTTCTGCTCTTTTCTTTTCTTCTTGAATTTTCTTAAACGTCTCTTTCAACACCTGCATATATCCAGGCATCACATCTATTTTCTAAATCATTACATTGCTATACCACAGAACATCATCTCCACCTGAGTAAAAACATGACATCACCATCCCCAACAAGCCTACTACCTTCATTCTTCATAACATAATCTCTATTTTACTTTTTCAACCAAGATAGCCTCCTAATTCTTCATGGAATAAACTATAAGGAGCGTTCAAAAAGTAACGAGCCGGAGGCATAATTACAGAAACCAGTACCTGTATGTTAGAAGTACTGGCCCTGGCTGTTGAGGCACTTGTCCCACTATGACATGAGGCGGTGAATGGCTGTCTCATAAAATTCCCTGGGCTGCGATGAGAACCAATTCCGCACGTACAGCTGGACGTCGGCGTCCGAGGTGAAACGTTGGCCCCGCAGAGCCCTTTTCAGGGGACCAAACATGGCGTAATCACAGGGAGAGAGGTCTGGACTGTATGGAGGGTGGCCAAGAACATCCCATTTGAATTTCTGCAGGAGTGCCGTGACTGTGTTGGTCGTATGAGGTCGTGCATTGTCGTGGAGCGACCACGGCGGCTATGGCGTTCACTGTCACTCGGCGGTCCTGGGTAATGAGTGCATCAACCAGCTGGACGTTGTCATCGGTAATGCAGGGGGGTGCCCCAGACCGCGCATCATCGGCTAACGACACTCGTCCTTCCCTGAAGCGCTTGTGCCACACCTTGACCCTTGCAAGGTACATGCAGTGTTCGCCGTGCACTTGTGACATTAGGCTATGAATGTCCGTTCCCCCTACTCCTTCCGCTGCCAGAAATCGAACAACACCTCTTTGCTCTTCAGTTGACGCCTCCATATCACTGTTTGGAATGCGACTGGCAGTGTTGGACGATTGATGCATGCTGCTGCTCGCTTTGTATCGTCACGTCACGTGCCATCTAGCGACGGGCTGTGACCTTCCACACTCTGGTCGGAACCACACCTCGTTACACACGTCACGATTAGCCGATGTCGTCAACGGTCTGTGCATTCCAGCCTCCGGCTCGTTACTTTTTGAACGCGCCTTATATATACAAATTGATATCACCGTAACCTCTGACCTAAGTCAAAGCCACCTGTCAGCAATAGCTGGACCACCACCAATAATCTCTATAGCACAACATACAAGATTCTCTGTGGTGCTCCACCAACAGGTGGCCATGACTGGCAACCTGAAAACTAAAAATAATACCAACAGAAACTAAAAGTGAGCTCTGTAACCTAAAGTTTGGTTGGTTCGTTAGTTTAGGGTCTGCGATAACGTGGTCATGTAACCCCGTGTACTTTGGGTGTGTGTAGAATCAGTCTGATAACCGGTTTTAATTGTGATGACTATATTAGTGTGTGTATCTGTTTTTAATTCAAGTAAGGACTGCAGACGATAATTTCAAGTAGTTCTTACTTTCGCTACCAAATGCTACCGTCCACGACACCTAGCTGTAAACATGGATACTACTAGATGCCATCGCAACCAGCTCCAGGTCGGTGACGAACGTTGGAACTTAAAAGCTTTAATCAAACCTAACCTACAAATTTTGTTTCACACACGTTTAATTAGTGGAAGGTTCTTTTATATGCCAGTGGGGGGCGTGGTGGCACAACGGTCAAGCTGTTGGCCTCTCACCACGGTGGACAGGGTTCGATTCCCAGTCAATGCATGTGAGATTTTCAAAGGGAAATGCCAAGTCCTGTGGTTCGGATTCCACGTAAAAAGGAGGTCCCGTGGCTTATGATCACGTGAAAGTAAAATCTTCCTTCTTTTATACATGCCATAAATGTATGACATGAGACCGCCAGCTTTACTTCCCGTCCGAAGGAAGGCATACTGAGGGATTTTTAACGCCCTTGAAAAATCCGATGACCTCGGCCGGGTTCGAACCCGTGACCTTGGGCATAGAAGTTGAGAATGCTACCAACTAAGCCACCGAAGCCGCCGAACAGAAAGTAAAACATATAGCCTACACTTGAGAGTTATATAAAATGTGATAAAGTGCGGAGAAATTAATATGAACAGTGAATCTCCCTGAGAGTGTGAAGCAAGTACAAGTAGTGACGTCACTGAAGGACGCGGAAGTATAGCCACGTACGGAATGGTATCACCTTCAGTTTCATGATTTATGACGGTCTTTTTTTTTTACATTCCAGCAGTTCATTCAATGTTTATTCCAATTAATAAAAAAGAAAAAAAAAATGAACTGAATGTGTATACAAGTACTGTTCCTTCCTTGGAACCTTGGCACCTTCCTCCAGCGCACTTTGCGGGTGAGGAAACGCAGTCGCCTTGGAAGAAGGTAGTACTGCCGTGCCCATGTAGCCCCGTGAACTTGGGTGTGTGTAGAATTTGTCTGATAACCTGTGTCGCTGATATGACTGTACTAGTGTGTTCTTTAAAGCCTATTTTCATTTTATGAAAAAAATAGGCTTATGAGATCACCTTTTGTCCGTGTGTCTGTCTGTGTGTGCGTGTGTGTGTGATTCGTGTGTATGCCCCCCCCTAATAACTTCTAAACGGCTGGAGCGATTTCAATGAAACTCTGTAGATCATAGCACCATTCTGGCTGACCCCGACCGTGCCCTTCAAATTTTATTGTCTCTCACCAATCCAACATGGCGGCTGTGCGAAATATTTCACCAGCATTCAGTATCTCCGGTGCTATTACAGATATCATCCTGAAATTTTGTACGCTGATAAAGGGCACTACTAGACGTTCACCTATGAGATTTTCAAAAACCTGGTAACTACAAAACTAACATGGCTGCCAAGCGAATTTGAGACTTTTAAATAGACTTTCCTCGCTATTTAACCATCCAAACGTAATGAAACATGGTGCAGGAAATGTTTATACACATGGCGTCTAATTTAGTTCAATTGTTTACATAACCTCAAAATGGCGGCTGTGCGAAATATTTCACTGGCAGTCTATATCTCCGAAACTATTACAGATATAGCCGTGAAATTTTTTACGGTGATAAAGGGCCCTGCTACAAGTTTATCTATGTAATTTTCAAACACATGTAAAGTACAAAACGAACAGGGTGGCCAAGCGAAGTTGAAACATTTTAATAGACTTTTCTCATGATTTAACCATCTGAGTGCAGTGAAATGTGGTACAGTAAATGATTATACATATTGCAATGCACTGGCATCTAATTTAGTTCACTTGTTTACATAACCTCAAGATGGAGGCTGTGCGAAATTTTAAAATTAAGTTTTTATTTCTTGTGTCGTAATCATGCGATTGAAGTTCGAATACCACACGTACACAATAATCTTCATGTAATAGTACATAAATAAAAATCCAATCTGGTGACCATCTAAATTATTTAGACGGTTCTCAATATCTACGAATCTATCACAACAATCAAACTGAAATTTTGTATGTTGATAGAGGCAATTAACATGAGTAGGATATATGAAAATAGGCTGTATAGTTATTCACGGAACTACTTGTTTTAATTGAGGAAGGAGTTGGTTAGGAAGAGGCCGAGGCCGTGAGTTAGGTACTATGCCGGGATATGCCTGGAGTAGAAGTGGGAAACCACGGAAGACCATCTCAAGATATTCTTCTTCTTCTTCTTCGTGAATGGGTCGCTTAGGACCACGTGAAATCAACACTTTCTAGCCTTCCTGTTGGCCCAGTATTCCTTCATTCGCAACAAGTGGGTCTGTTTCCGTTGCTCTGACCATTGATGTTGTATAGTCTTCTTCTCTTCTTCCTCGAAACCCCGCTTCTGAGTGATTTTCCTGATTTCCTTCCGGCCATGTGAGTTTGGTGATCCTAATTCCTTTCTGTAAATTTATACCAATTCGGTCTAGTAGCCTTGTTCTTTAAGAAAGTATGTATTTTGTGTGTCAGTCTGTTCGGGTCCATTCTTTCTATGTGCACCATAAATTGGATTCTTCACATTCGCATTGTGTCTGTAATATCTCAAGATATATTTTTTTAAAGAAAAGATTTTTAGTCTATCTCTATAGGAACATACATCAACCAAATAATTTAGATAGTCTATGTCATTTTATATTATAAAATTATTTATTTATTTATCGTATGGCTTTTAGTGTCGGAGGACGTGTTCGGCTCGGCTGAGTCTGTAGCTGCTTCCAGCGGACACCCTTATTAGGGTGAGCTACAAGTTTCGTTCAATTTCAAGTAGTTGCAACTTTCGCCACCAGATATCAATGATACCTACTGGTGAACCTTGTACCATTGATAGAGCGTTCCGACGAAATCTAACCTAACAATTTAGCTTTACACAAGTTTAGTCTGTGAAATGATCTTTTACATGCTATAAATCTATGACATGGGACCGCCGGCTTTACTTCCCCTCGAAGGAAGGCATACTGAAGGATTTTAACGTTCTTAAAAAATCCGACGACTTCGGCCGGGTTTGAACCCACTATCTTGGGCACAGCAGTTCAGCATGCTACCAACTACGCCACCGAAGCCATTTTTGTTAAAGATCTGTTTTTTAAATACTTTTTTATAAAATTTTTCATAGAAAACCCCAAGTTAAATACTTTCTGAAAAATATTGAGCGTAATTACAATAGTTTCTTTTATTTTAAGAAACAATTACTTAAGAAGGCCATACATGATATGGCCGAAACTGGTATTTAATTAATATATAACTTATGAATTCAATTTTATTGACTAAGGTGTATTCAATTTATTAAAGCTATTGATATTTCATTTTAGCTTAAATAAAGTAAAACATAAAATTGAGTTGGCGTTGTCATGGTAAAGTTAGGCTATTCCTTCATCAATTTTGCTGACTGAAATAGTTTTCTCGGAATATTTCCGAAACCGTTGGTTTTAGGGCACATAGATGTTCCTCTATAGACTATCGTTTGGTGAAAACTTGAATAAAATTCATTCAGTACTGTCTGAGATGGCGATTTCAAACAGGCAGAGAAAACGGACCGACTTAACTATATATAGGTGTTGATAGTATTAGATGAATTCTTGAAAGAGACAAAATAATCATATGTAGGAAAGGAGATGAAGATTATTGTGCATTTTGTAGACGATATTGTGGAGTGGGGAATAAGAACTGAAGAAGAATACCTGGATGTATTGTTGAAAACAATTGAAGACTCCACGGGAAAATCGGGATAAGTCACATTCTGTAAAATTTTCAGGAGAGCGAATTTAAACTTTCAATACTAAAGAGAAATAGAACACCCCATTAGAGGGTAAGCAATATGTTATAGTATTCTTTGCCAAATTAATTTCTTATAAAGGAAGTTCATGTAAAACAAATACAAACTTAAGTTAAATAAAATTATGAAAAAGTGAGAGAATATGGGACGTTCTTTCAGTTTCCACTAAAAATAAAAACCTCTCTATCTCGGTGATATTCCGCTTTATTTGAAATTAATTTCAACTGATCTGTAGTGACGATGGCTGGCCACCAGAATGCGCCATAAACGCATTTTCGGAAAAAATGGACTTACCCGGTTCTTTCCGTGGGGGTCTTCAATTGCGAATTATGGAATGGCGTTTAGTACGGAGAAAACATTGCAGACATTTCTTTGACAGCCATTCTTTGCAACTTTTATTTTTTTACCAATAAGGTACATTATCTCAGAATTTACTGCACCGATCCACTTGAAATTTTCACAGTATCTTTCTACGTATATGTGCATTAATCTGACCAAGAATAATGGCAGCAGAATTTATGCATTGCGTCAAAATCAAAGCTCTTTTTAAATTAGAAAATAAAAAAACACTGATAGTCAGTCTGAAAGACTAGACTTTATATCATTTTAAATGCTACAAATGCTGCGTGAACTCAGAGTTCGTTAAAAAAAAAGCAAATGCAAACCAAGGTCAAAGGTGGTAGCTGGCTGGATGACGTCACGCTCACCGGAGCGCGCAGGGATACGAGGAACGACGTCACACACCTCAGTGCATTCTTGGTACATTTCGTCCCGTCACCGTAACGTAACGCCAGACCCCAGCGAAGTCGACATAATCATTTAAAATGATAAAATTTACAAACAATAAGTTTGAAGAACTTAATCAAGATTCTATGATGGATTGGAAGCCATGAAATCTTCTTCAAGTGTATTTAGTTTCAAATCTTTAACTTCAATAGTACTATGTTATTCAAAACCGCCTTGTCCAAAACTAAAGAATATAGTGTAATTACTGCTTAAACGCACATGTTTCGGTGTTCAATGACACCCTCTTCAGCGTGGATTGAATTAAAATAATCTTAAAACTAAGTTTACAAAAATAAAAAAGGGATATCCTTACAAATCAGTATTAGATATTTAAATGAAAAGAAAGCTCACAAAAGGAATTAGAAAACATATGAATAAGTAAGAATACAATGAATTAATGTACCTTAAAGGACTGCTTGTTTAATAAATATGACTCGATTACAGTGAATCGGACGTCGCTGCTATGTGATGTATCTTCCAGTTATATCACAATCTTCCAGTGTGGTTTAATATTATCGGACGTAATATGACTATAAATCAACCTTAATGGATACGTCAGTCTGTATCACATTCATGTGATTAACCTTGAAATAAACCAGAAGATTCCTACTAGTTAGATCGTTCTGTTGAAATTAGCTGTCCAATTTGGTAAAGCAGTACATCCACGGGATCGCCGAGGACCCTGAGGAAGATGTGTACGAGAAGGTGAGGGACACAATCAAGACGAAGTTGAACGTGGACCTCCCTATGGAGAGCCTGGATAGATGTCACAGGATTGGGCGGCCGCAGCGAACAGCAGCTGAAGTGGTAGCCACTGGGAAACGCCCTATTATTGTAAAATTCCTCCGCTACCACGAGCGAGATCGCATCTGGAAGTCCAAGCACCTCCTAAAGGGAACCAAGATTCTTATTACTGAATCCCTCACAAAAACCCGGAAAACTATCCTAAATGCAGCGAGAGACCACTTCGGACCCACCCGAGTCTGGACCCAGGACGGCCGCGTTTTAATACACCTCCCTGATGGAACTAAGAAGACCGTCACCACATTTAGGGAGCTGGAAAACGTTGAGCTAATGCGGGATATTAGAGTGAAGTGAAATGAACATGTGCGTAATGTTTATATTAGACAAGTTTAGTAATAAGTGTGTGTGTGTATGTGTGTGTGCGTTGGTTGCGGTCGGCAGTGTGCAGCGGGAGGTCCAGGTAGGTTTCTTCTATTTTAAGATATATCTCCCGTTACCCAGCTGAGCTATTGTATGAATGAGCTAACTGACCTTGGCCAGCCTAGCCCACACCAACCCCCTCCCTCCCCTTACACCACTGGCTTTCTTCTAAAACAGGCACTTTCCTCATCCAAACATTCATTACAATGTTGCCATATTAATGCTCTGTCGCTGGTTGCGCATCACGACGAAATACAGGCAATAATAAACGAAAACAATATCCACATCCTCTGCATAAGTGAAAGTTGGTTAAAACCTGACATCCCGTCTAGCATGGTGGAACTAAATCGGTACTCGCTGGAACGTCATGACAGAAATGATGGGAGGCGAGCAGGCGGGGTTGCCATGTACTGTAGAAGCGACTTAAAAAGACGGGTAATATGTGTATCAACACTTAGCACACAACCAGGACCGGAATTCATGTTTGTTGAAGTAATTGTTGGCCAACAAAAGACTCTGGTAGCTGTTGTATATAAGCCGCCAAGAATAACAAACATGAGTGAATTTGAAAACCGCTTGCTCGACTTACTTCCAAGCTACGAACACGTAATAGCCGTGGGTGACTACAATACCAATTTACTGACACAGACGTATGAGACCAAACAATTAAAAAACCTGTTCGCTTCCTGCGACATGACTATTCTTCCCCTAGAACCTACAAACCACATTTACTCTGATAAATACGAATCACATACATTGATTGACCATCTTGTGACAAGCAATCTCGACAGAGTTGAAACTTTCGGGCAAATACCCGTACCATCTATCTCCACCCATGACCTAATTTACCTATCGTACTCCCTACGTGTGCCTAAGTACACACCTAAATATATTATCACTAGAAACATGAAAAATATTAATATGGATGACTTAAAACATGACGCATACAACCTTCCCTGGAATGACATATTACTCTTAGATAACATTGACGCAAAAGTAAACAAGTTAAATTCTCTTATTATTAGTCTGTATGACAAACATGCCCCTAAACATTCGATCAAAGTTACTCGCCCAGCATGCCCATGGTTAAATGATAACATTAAAAGTATGATGGCACAGCGTGATGCACTATTCCGGCGTTTTAAACGTACCCGTGACGAAACTGATTTTGAAAATTATCGTGTACTCAGAAATCGTATTAACCCTAGAGAGGTAGCGTACGTAATTTTTACGTATAGGTTGGCTAGACTGTTTTCCCCTCCCTCAATGAAACGAGCGCCTCCCTCTACCGTCCAGCAGTTCTCTCCCCGGTCAGTGCTTGTGCAGCAGTTGCAGTGAGAAGACGATTGTAGCGGTGAGTTCCCTGCTAATCACAATTTTCTGTCAAGTGGGGCGTAAAATTTACGTATCGCTACCCTTTGATGAATATAACACACGTCAATTTGACGTATCACTACCTTAAAGTAGCGAGTGGAATATTTATTTTTTGGAGATGTTTGATTGATTTTTAAGCTGCATGTCATCCATTATTGGTGCCCAGATCTTAATTGTCGGGTTTTATTTATATTTCACAGATTACTATGTCTGAAATACTAAAAAGTGATGAAGAAATATTACAACTAATTTGTCAATCATCTGACGAAGAAGAATATGATGAAGTAGAAGCTGACATTCACGAAGACGATTACGACAGCGATAAGGATCCGGAATTCTTGCCAATTGAATTGGATAATGAAGATAAAGATGATGCCATTCTCCAGCGCGTCAAAATGTTCGAGTTGGTTTAAACACAGAATCAAGAAGATGATACAGTTGCAGCGCCGGTTAATGAAAGGAAAACGTGCAGAGGCCGGAAAGTGACGCAAGTGACAAGGCCTGTAAGCAGGAAGAGGAAAATAAGTTAGAATCATCAAGAGTTGTTAAGGGAAGAGAGAATAGACAACGCCATAAGAGATCCAGAGAATGACCCAATCTTGAAGCCACAAGCAGATATTTTATTCCGAAGGAATGGTTTTGTATGGCACACAAAGGCATCTGATAAACGGTTAGGGAAAGATCCAGCAAGAAATATAGTACATGTACGACCAGGTCCGACACCAAATGCAAAGCAACAGTTAACTGCGTCAAGTTGCTTCAAACTTTTCTTCACTCCAAACATAATGGAATCAATCTTGATTAATTCCAATAAGGTATTTAGCCGTGCGGAGAGCACAATATAAAAACAGTTCTGACGGAACACTTCAAGACCTATGTATGGCAGAACTTGATGCAGTTTTGGGATTGCTTTCATTATCTGCTGTATTGAAGGACAACCACTTATCTACAGAGACAATGTTCGATACATCGTACAGTGGAGACAGGTATCGTGGAACTATGTCAGAAAGGAGATTTAAATTTGTTGTCAATTTCCTAAGATTTGATGACAAGGAGGCCAGGGCTACTAGAAGGGAAACTGATAAACTTGCACCCATAACTGAGAGCTGGGAAATGTTTCTTCGTAATTGCAGAAATAATTACAAACCAGAAAGTTATGTAACGATCGATGAACAGCACGTCGGATTTAGAGGAAAATGCCCGTTTCGTATGTACATTTTCTCTAAACCTAACAAGTATGGGATAAAGATGTCATACTTTGTGACAATGGAACAAAATATATGCTAGATGCTAGAGTGTACAAGGGAAATGGGACAGTGCCAAATGGAATGACGACCGCTGATTATTTTGTTTTGGATCTAGTGAAGGAAATTGATGGAAGCAATCGAAACATAACATTCGATAACTGGTTTACCAGCGTCCCTCTAATTCAACGTCTTCTGAAGGACCATAAATTGACAGTTGTGGCCACAATGAAGTCAAATATACGTGAACTGCCACCGGAAGCCACTGACATCAAATATGAGGCTAGAGAGGTTGGATCGTCAATGTTTTTATTTCATGAAGACATGACAATAGAGTCATACAAACCCAAACAAAATAAGTTGGTGATATTAGCATCGAGCATGCACAGCTCTTCTTGTGTTGATAGTGCAACAAAGAAACCTAAAATTGGGAAAGTATATAATCAGACGAAAGGCGGAGTCGACAGCTTAGACCAGATGTGCCAAAATATGAATCATTGTAGAAAAACAAGGAGATGGCCGTTGTGTTTCTTCTACAACATGATGAATATCGGCACAGTAAATGCCTATGTTGTTTACGCACGCAACCTCTTCAGCCGAAATAGGAAACCAGAATCAAGGCAAAATTTTATGCTCTCGCTCCACAAAGAGTTGACAAGAGAATGGCAAAAACAAAGACTACAAAACAATTCACGGATGTCGAAAGAGCTGAAAACATCCATCCTAAAAATTCTAGACATGAGAGAAGACCGTCCAGTCGTGGCTAATAACAAGCAGCAAGGTCCTAGGAAATACTGTAGCTTCTGCCACTATACGAAGAAGAGGATGACCACTACTTACTGCAGCTGCGGTCGTCCAATGTGCGGAGAGCATCAGAAGAAAGTATGCCCAGAATGTATATAAGAAGTTTGTGCAGTTTATGTTAAGATTATTTCATTTAACTTTTGTAGTTCTAAGACATTTATTACTTGTAATCAAGGAATTGACTTACTATGTTGAAAGAGATTTGTTCTACTTCTGAAAGTAAGTAATCTCATTACTGATATTTTATTATGGAATCTATCTATTCTGGAAATCAAGTGATATTATAAGAGAGTTATAATATGGAAGTGCATTTTCTTTCTTCAAATGTATATATAAATGTATGAATTGAGTGCAAATCCTTTGATTTGATCGTATTAATAATTTCTATGTAAATGTATAATTGAATGTAAAGAGAAATTAATTACAAAATGCAAATAATCTGGCATGTTTTCAAACAGAAAATTTAAATAAAAAAGCATTTGTTCAGAATACGTAAAATTTACGTATCGCTACCTTTTAAGCACGGATTACGTACGCTACCTCTCTAGGGTTAAGCAGCTCGTAAGAAACGCCAAATTCTCCTACATACAAAACGTGACAAAGACGATGAATACAAGGAATGCCTGGAATAATATGCGTTCTCTAGGTATAGGCAAACAGCAGCAACAGACACATGTACCAGACATACCGCTTGTTGAGTTAAATGAATATTTCACTGAAGAGAGAGTACCAACTAATTCAACACCCCATGATTCTTTTCACCCACTACCTGACCACCCGCTCTTTACTTTCCATCCGGTTACGGCAGACAAAGTAAAAAAGGTACTATATTCCATAAAATCAAAAGCGAGAGGAGTTGATGATATTCCCATATCCTTCATACATAATATCATCGGTGCCGTTCTACCAATTATTACTCACATATTCAACCATAGTCTTACAACTAACACCTTTCCCTCCCTATGGAAACAAGCCAATGTCATCCCTATTCCTAAGAAAACCGAACCTTTATCTCCATCTGACTATCGGCCAATATCCATTCTACCTGCACTTTCAAAAGCCCTCGAGCGTCTGGTTCATGAGCAAGTACTTGAATATTTGAATAGCCGTTCTCTTTTAGACCCTCTGCAATCAGGTTTCAAGAAGGGACATAGCACCGCAACAGCATTACTCAAAGTGACTGACGACATTAGACACGCAATGGACCAAAAACTGGTGACAATCCTCACCCTTCTCGACTTCAGCAGTGCTTTTGACACCATAAATACTCAGACACTATTGAAAAAGATGGAATTTTATTACTTCGACCAGCAGACAATTAACTTTTTCGCATCATACCTGAATAATCGCCAGCAACGTGTTGTAACCCAGGATAAAACTTCTCAGTGGCTAAGCAGAAAGTCAGGCGCCCCACAGGGTAGTGTATTAGGGCCCTTGCTTTTTGTACTATATATCAATGACATCTCATCTAATTTGAAAAATTGCAAATATCACCTATATGCAGATGATTTGCAAATATACTCCCACTGCAAGACAAATGACATTCCATTGACAATTGAAACTATCAACGCTGACCTTCAACGACTTGGAAAATATTCTCAGGAAAATTCCCTTCTTCTGAATCCATCCAAAACACAAGTTATCATAATTGGCTCTCAAAAACTATTGACGTCACTCCGAGATCAAATTATTCCCCCAATTGTACTGAACAACAATGAAATTCCATACTGTCCTACAGTGAAAAATCTAGGTGTGATAATAAATCAGACTCTTAACTGGTCTGAACATGTACAGAATGTATGCAAGAAGATTTTCGCAACGCTCCACTCCCTCAAAAGAAAAAAAGATATTTTACCATTCAAAGTAAGAATCCTACTCATACAGACACTAATACTTCCTATTCTTGACTACTGTGACGTTATTCTTGTAGACGCAACCAAAACATTAACTTTGAAACTTCAACGAGCTCTGAACTCTTGCATACGATTTATCTACGATCTGACCTATGATAAACATATCACTCCCTATTATTGCGCTCTTTCCTGGCTGAAACCTGAACTACGTCGATCATATCACATTCTTGTCCAGATTTTCCGATTATTGTCTGACGATAGACCACTATACTTATCAAATAAATTCAAGTACTTGTCTTCTTTCCATGGTAATAATACACGCTCTGGTTCTTCCCTCTCCATTCCTATTCATCGCTCCTCTATATACAATAACTCTTTTCATGTGGTGGGGTCTAGGCTGTGGAATACCCTTCCAGCCAGTGTCAGGGGTACCACCTCACTATCTAAATTCAAGACCACCTGCTGGGGCAGCCTGCTGAACATTGCTGACCGACAACAAGTATGACTGGATGAGTGAATGAGAGTGTGCAAGTCATGATCAATGTCAATTATTATAGTTTAATTTTGTCGCCATGATATGTTTATTGTATTGTATTAATGTGGTTAAGTGTAAGAGAGGGCCAAGAGCCCTAACTGCGCCACCAATAAAGGCAATAATAATAATAATAATAATCTCAATCCAAACTGACCTTGTATATTGTATGTAAAAGTCGCATGAAACAATTTGGATATTGCCAAGCCAAAATACAATATATGGATACTTTGTCCGCTTTCTTTTTATTTAAATTTCTGATAGTGTTTTGTGAGGATATTCATTTTCTCTTTTAACTTTGTAAACTTAGTTTAATGATTATTTCAATTCAATCTACACTGACGAGAGTGTCACTGAACACCGAAACATGTACGTATAAGCAGTAATTAAACTACATTCTTTAGTGTTTGACAAAGCGGTTTTGACTAACATAGTGATATCAGTCAACACGGATATTAATTATTACCATTGTCATAATTGTTAATGTTTTCGAATTTTATATGGTAAAAAATTGCTTAATTTTCTTTTCTTTCTGAAAGCATTGATTAATTGCAATGTTAGTAACAATGAATTATATTGCCTTTTCAGTAACTTGAGTATTTTATCTTATACAGGTAAATATTGATAAATGTTCATAACAATTGATTTAGTAGTTTGTGTGCTAGGAGCATATTGAGAAGCGTCACTGTTTTGTTCAAATATTCAGTTAGCGCCCGCCACCTTGTCAGTTCAAAACATGTACAATATTTGAGTCGTCCAGTTGCAAGACCCGTTTAATCCACTTGTGAATAAGAATCATTTTCATGAGAAACGTTTCTCTGGACTTTGCCTCACGTATCTTTTGTGTTTGTTGTTTTCTACTTCTATCTTTTTGCTTTGTGTTTTTGGTTTATGGTTTTGTGTTTGCTTTGTGCTTTTGCTTTTGAATTTTACTTTTTTGCTTTTCTTTCTTGGTTTTGGTTTTGTGTTAGTTTTCTGCCTTTGCTTCTTTGAATTTTGATTTTTACTTTCTGTTTCTAATTTTTTGTTTTTTGTTTTTGCTCTTGTTTTTGAATTTTTCTTTTTGCTTCGTATTTTTGTATTTGGTTATATGTTTGTTTTCTGGAAAATCAAAATAAAACAAAATAAAACAAAACAAAACAAAATCAAAATAAAATAAAACAAAACAAAATGAAACAAAATGAAACAAAATGAAACAAAATAAAAACAAAATAAAACAAAAGAAACAAAAATTAAATAAATCAATAAAAAACAAAACAAAACGAAACAAAATGAAACAAAATAAAAACAAAATAAAATAAATCAATATAAAACAAAACGAAACTAAAGAAAATACAACAAAACAAAACAAAATCAAAATAAAACAAAACAAAATTAAATTAAATTAAGCAAAACAAAATAATACAAAATAAAATAATACAAAATAAAATAAAATAATTAAATAAATAATTTTACGATATGATAGTTATTCACAAGTGGATTAAACGAGTTTTGCAACTGGACGACACATATAATAGATATATTTGTGTGAGTATTGATTGGCGTATAATTTAAACTTTTAATTCAACTATCAATACGGATATCTACAAACATGTGTGCTATCAATGGTAAATGTATTTGCATTTACCATACATTTTGTAAGCATTTTCAATTTCAATTCCTTTTTGTAAGCATTTTGAATTTCAACTGTACTTTGTGAGTATTTTGGATCTGAAATGGGCGTTTTTCAGTCTAAATTGCATTGTGTATTTTCAATTTCAATTCATTTTGTAAGTATTTTGAACCTCAATTTCATTTTGTACGTATTTTTAATCTCATTTGCATTTTTGTAAGTATTTTGAATTTCAGTTGCATTTTGTAAGTAATTTGACTCTACATTGCATTTTGTAGGTATTTTTCAATCTATTCCTTTTGTGAGTATTTTCCTTCTAAATTCTAAATTCTCTTTTGTAAGTATTACCACTCTCCATTATGTGAGTCGTTTCAATCTGAGTTTGTAAGTATTTTCAGTCTCGCTTAATTTTCGTTCTGGTTTCCATTTCATTGTCATTTTCGCTATCACCCAGACCATTAGGGACAGATAACCTAGATGTTAGACCGCTTAAAACAACAATTATCATCATCATCATCATCTTTAACATCAGCTCTAATTTAGTTCATGTTTTCTTGTTTTCGTCCCAATATTTCTTAGTAACCCAGACTTAAAAACAATGCTGGAGGTATCGAAGGTTTCTACGTGGGGAGGACTCCGCTGTTGACCTTCCTTGGTATCCTGCGGCATTAACGTGAATAAAGATCACACCCATAAGGTCGTATGAAGTAGAACGTAATGTACATTCTCCGCACTCAAGAGCGTTTTAGGGGTCGACAGGAAGAGCTTAGCATTCAGCAATCATTCTACTCCAATGATCGCACTGACGTCGTAATTTCTCGCTTTATCCCTTCGTGTTTTTCCGATCATGAAATTCTTCAATGAAGTTTACTCTCCTCTCAGAGCAGGAAAAGAAATCAGTTGCCATAAAATATTTAACTAAATGAAATACCATTGGCATGTAATTTTTTCACACTTTTTGTAAATAAATTGAATTAATATACAGTATATTAATTAATTATGCTAGTTTCGGCCACATTACAGCACTCCTCAGTAATTGTTTTATAAAAGAAACTATTATAATTGCGAACAAAGTTGGTTGGTTGGTCGGTTCCTCAGTTTGGGGAGTGCAACAACGTGGTCATGTAGCCCCGTGTACGTTGGGTGTGTGTAGAATCTGTCTGATAACCGGCGTAGATTGTGATGGCTGTATTAGTGTGTGTTGTCTGTTTTGAATTCAAGTAAGGACTGCAGACATGGAATTTTCAAGTAGTACCTACTTTTGCTACCAAACGCCACCATCAACGACCAACTAGTTCTGAACTTGGTTACTAGATGCCACCACAGTCGGCTCCTGGCGACGAACGTTGGAACCTAAGAGCGTTAGTCAAATTTAACCTATAATTAGGCCTATGCTTCACACAAGTGTAATTAGTGGAAGGTACTTTATCATGCCATAAATCTAAGACAATGGCCTGCCGGCTTTACTTCCCCTCCGAAGGAAGGCATACTAAGGCATTTTTAATGGTCTTAAAAAATCCGACGACTTCGGTCGGGCATAGAAGCTCAGCATGCTACCAACTACGCCATTGAAGACGCCTGCGAGCAAAGTTTGAATATATATTTTACTTGGATTTTTTCTTTTGAAAACATATAAAATGGGTAGACATTAACCATTATGAAGATGGTATAGCTATTATCCGTGTTGACTGAATATTAATCTATAATTTTAAGGTCCGCCTTGTCAAACACTAGAAGGTAGTTTACTAATTAAAATATACGTACATGTTTCATGATTACATTGATAAATTCTTCAGCGTGAGAAAATCAGAAAATTATAACAAAGAACCAAAAGGAAAATGATTATCCTTACAGAAATTCATTAATTTAAAATAATTGAATAGGCACAAGAAGGAATAATAAAAACATAATATTATAAATCAATTAACATTGAATTTCACCTATTGTATGAAGGAAACATCCTATATACGTTTCCTTCATACAATATGTTTAATTCAAGGTTAATTAGATTTATGACATTATGTCTTTATTATTCCTTCTTGTGCCTATTCAATTATTTTAAATTAATGAATTTCTGTAAGGATAATCATTTTCCTTTTGGTTCTTTGTTATAATTTTCTGATTTTCTCACGCTGAAATGTAACATGTACGTATAGTAAACTACTTTCAAGTGTTTGACAAGGCGGATCTTATAATGTATTATAGATTTTGAATACTTAATAAAAATATATCAAAATAGTTTAAAAAATCAGATTGTAACAATTATGGGCTTTAAATTGATGATAATATAAAATAAGTTTTGTATAAATGACATATCTAAACAGTTGGTGATTGTATATTACTATAAAACAAATTAAGATTTTTTTCTATAAAAAATATGCAGTTTTGTTCAATGGGGTGTGATTTCTATAAGTTGAATATATGCTCTTTGCGGTGTGCAGCCTGTAAACAAATGAGTTGGCGTGAAAGGAACGAAGAAACAGGAGTCCGTTCAGGATAAGGAATACAAATTATACAGGTCTACAGGATTTTTCCTTTCTTGGTTTTGACACTTATTTTACATGTGCATTGTTCATCTGAATTCAGAAGTGCCATAACTTTTGTCATATCACATACCAATTTTTTTATAATTGCAGTAATTTTGATTAACAATATATTGCAAAATTTCACAATATCTCTACTGTTGGCAGATAAAATGTCATGATCCTGCTAAACAAGAGAAAAAGCAGTATGAGAAGCTTTGCATCCAAGCGGCAACGGTTCCATTGACTTAATCATAAAAGTGAACACGAATTGCTTTTTCGTTGACATGTATTTCTTACAATATGTCTTAAATTAATGTGTTTATTACTAAACTCTGCCTGCTATAAAGAAACAATCCAATGCAGATTTTTAAGTTCACGCATCTTGTAATGATTTCTTTAATATGACGTTATTTGAAACCGTGATGTGATACATGAACATTCCGTAATTCATACACTTTCAATATACAAAATCAGCTATTGAATCAAAACAAAATATTTTGTAGACCTGAGTTATTGAAAGAAGTATTAAGAAATAAATATAAGAATAAATGTGATTATAACTTACAAAGGTTGGAATGTATTAAATGTATCTCCCTGCTCCTGTTTTTTCGTTTCCTTCAACAATTTTTGCTCCCGCACAAAGCAAAACGCAAAAACAAACACATTACTAAAGCAGAAAGCAAATAGCAAAAGCAGAAAACAAACACAAAACCAAAATCACACAGCAAAAAGCCAAAGCATAAAATGTAAACAAACCCAAAAACACAAAGCATAAAGCAAAAGCAGAAAACAAACACAAAACCAAAAACACAAAGCAAAATGCAAAACCAGAAAACAAACACAAAAAAACACAAAGAAAAAGCAAAAGCATAAAACAAACACACAAAAAAACACAAAGCAAAAGTAGAAAACTTAAACAAAACCAAAAACTCAGAGCAAAAAAGCAAAATTCAAACGAAGCAAAGGCAGAAAACAAACACAAAGCCAAAAACAGAGGACAAAAAGTAAAATTCGAAAACAAAAGAAAAGACTGAAAACAAACACAAAAACACAAAGCAAAAAAGTCGAAAACATCAAACACCAAACCAAAAACGCAATTATTTGAGATTTGACTCCACTCATCCCCCTGGTTGGTAGGTCACATACTGTAACAAGACACCCAGGAATAGTAAACTTAATTATGGAAGGAAGGGTCGAGGACAAGAACGGTTGGGGAAGACCAAGGTTAGAATATATCAACAGATGGCCTTCGATGTAGGGTGTGGAATGAAATGATTAACTCAGAACTGCTGCATCAAGTCAGTCAGGACTAAAGACTCAAACATCATCTTAATTAATTCATTTATTCGTTGTCATAAATGTATTGATTGTTGATAAATATTTACACAAATTTCATCATGTTGTCTAATATTGCTTTTTTGTATTCTTTTAGGTGAGTATTGCTCTTCTTCGACTAATATATCTGAATCTTGTGAGGGAGACAACATTGTATTCATAAGATATATTAGTTTACGGGATCTGCATAACTGGTAAGTTTTGATTCATGATGTCTTACATTCGCTTATTTGATTTGTGAGTTTTCTTCTTTTAGATATATACCTATGTACAATGTTAATATATTTCAATATATATAATTTTAGTATCGGTGAATAAGACTCCTCCCGCGAGATAGCATCTTTTATTAACGAGTCTAGGGAAATTAAGAAACGTCAAATGCACGGCTGCTTATATTATTTGCGAAAAGTGAGCTACAGAATTTAGTGTCATTTGGTTATAATTATTATAATTGCCTATCAAGCGAAACTTCTCTTCAATCGCTTGAATACAATATGATAATTTAAAAAAAACTTTAAAATTTCGAACTGATGCCATTTTGAATTTTTGAAAACAATTTAACATCATTAGAAGTCGCTATACTAGGCTGTGATTAAAGATTCACTGTGCTAAGTTTAATTACTCTCGGGACAATTAATTTAAAAAAAAATATTGAAAATCACTTGATCACCATTTCGTTTTTGTGTATCTCAGGATTTTGAAAATCACACATATGTACTTACTTATTTACTTAAGTCCTCTATTACAATTTAAAATGTCAGTTTGATTCCTTAAATAGTTTTGGAGATATTGAGAACCGGTCAAATACAATATATCGCATGGTCACAGGGGCGTATATAGAGTTTTATTTTGGGGTGGGAGAGTTTGGGGGAATAGAATAGCCCGCAAATTTAACGGGGTCCAGGGTTCCTCCATGTGTGTGTGTGTGTGTGTGTGTGTGTGTGTGTGTGTGTTATGGAGTCCGAAATGAAGGATTAGCGTATATATCTTGTGACACCAACGGACACCGGAACCAGTAAGTCAGCAAGATCTGATTTTAAATGTGTCACATGTCCAAGTCCCCAGTGGGGTCATTGATAGAGTTTGAAAGATTAATAGGCACAAATCTGAAATTGTGAGAAAGGGTACAAAATACATATATTTATTCTTACTTGAGAGATTTCTTGATTCGTAGAGACTAGCCATTTGGTTATGGATAGGAACCATAATATCATATCTGTTGTGTTGTCCCAAGTGTAATTAACTAATTATATACATATAGACCTCGCAGCCTGTTATGTTAAAAAGATGGCATGTGTAAACGAACTGGGAAAGTAACAAAAGTGTGACATTAGCTTCTCTGAACTTTTAAATTGTGAAAAACAAAATAATATAGTTAAATAACAGGTAAGACAAAACTTAATAGTTTGGAATAATCTTAAAAAATATTTTTACTACATTACCGGGGGATGTGGGCCCATTTGGATAAATATTTGGTAATTTATTTTGCTTGTTATGTGTCCTTTAAAACCTCACTTACGTGACCAAAGCAAAATGTTTCGTGCAACTATTCCCCTAGAGCAGTCTTGCACAGGCAGGAGCAATTTGCTCTGAGAATGCGTATAGCTTTGGGGGTGGACCAAAACTCTTTGAGTGACTGTCAAGTGACATTGACAATTATTGACGAGCAGCTTGCCACGGTGGGTGAGAGGTTAACGTGTCCGACTACCAACCCCCCAAGCTTGCAGGTTCACTCCTGGCCGTGGTAAGTAATTTTTGAAAGGCGCCAAAAATCACGATACGCATGTTATACGATGTTGGCATGTTAAAGAATCCATTTGAATTCAGTAGGCCGTGTTCATAATGGGAAAATTAATCTCGGGATTTCCCCCCAACATAAAACTCCTCCTTTCTCTGCTAGAAAGCGCTGTAGTGTCAAGGAGCTTAGATACTTTCATAGCGTTCCAAGGAACGACAATATTCGATATGCAAGCTGCCCTCTTGGTGTAAAGTAACAAAGCTTGCACCCGGCATCCGAGGCCATACGATATTATTGTTATTATTTATTTATTTATTTACATATGTTACGCCCTCATTGGAGCACTTAACCAAAACAAGTATATACATGTCTCAAAAACAATATTAAAGATTCAGCTTCTTATTTTTCTTCTTTTCCCAAAACATTTTCATTCTAGTCGACCTTGCCGCTCTCTCTGCATCGCTTATGGTGTAAGTTTTGCGAGTAAAGGTTTTTAAGGGAAGTCGGATGTTCTTGTTTTTCAAGATATTCTTCTCATCTTTGTTAGCGATTGGGACATTGTCAAACCGAGTTCATCCAGATCATTTTGAATTTCCATAAACCAAGAGTTCTTTGTTTTACTTTTGAAAAAATAATTAAATAATACTTTTAATTGTCTGGTATCCAGCAGGCGTGAGAGATGACAAAAAAAAAAGCAATTCGCCTTTTTCGCATAGTATCGACTATAGACTCAGTTTCTTTATAAACCACTTCATTTGGTAATAGACGCCATTGACCATCCCCCTGATGTTTTTTATTAATTATAGTTCTGATTATTATTATTATTATTATTATTATTATTATTATTGACGACCATGCAGTAACATCACAGCGTAGCTGGTGTCCGTTGGGTCTAGTTGGCAAGCGAGTATGTGGCGTGTTCAGAACATACGAGGGAAGTTCTGAAAGTTTTGTCATTTTATTCTACGAGCATATGGTACACCAGGTGACACAATCAATCGCCATAAGAATTCAACGACGGAAGGAGCGTCAGCGGAGGGGGAATGACGCATGCGCAGAGCCCTGACGAAGAGAGAGGAGCAGCAGACAGGTGTGCCCTATATCATTCGGTCGGTCACTGGAGTTGCTTGTTCAGTGAAGGACGGCAGAGTGTGGAGGAGGAAGATCGAAGTGGGCGTCCCTCCACATCCACGAATGAAGACAGCATTGCTTGAGTACAGGACATGGTGTTAGCGTTTTTTTCATGGTATCTGAGAGTTTTTCAATTTTCTTGTAGAGAGTTTCATTCTTACATTAACTTATCCTGAATTTTTTGTCCTAAGATTCTTCTTGAAAAATTCCTTTCCTTTAATTCGAGTTTCTCCGTCTGGCCTTAAAAATTCATGTTTAGGGTTTCTGAGCGTCTTCGGTGGCGTAGTTGGTAGCATGCTGAGCTTCTATGCCCAAGATCGCGGGGTCAAACCCGGCCGAAGCCGTCGGATTTTTTAAGAGCGTTAAAAATCCCTCAGTATGCCTTCCTTCGGAGGGGAAGTAAAGTCGGTGGTCCCATGTCATAGATTTATGGCATGTTAAAGAACCATCCACTAATTACACCTGTGCGAAGCTAAATTATAGGTTAACCGTTTGACTAACGCTCTTAGGTTCCAACGTTCGTCGCCAGGTGCCAACTTCGGTGGCATCTGATAACCAAGTTCTGAACTAGTAGTCGTTGACGGTGGCGTTTGGTGGCAAAAGTAGAAACCACTTGACAAATTGAATGTCTGCAGTCCTTACTTGAATTGAAAAGAAATAACACCGGTTATCAGACAGATTCTACACACCGCGTCGTCGCAGCCCCTAAACTGAGGAACCAACGAACCAACCAACCAACCAGGTTTTCTGCTGCGTAGAGTGCTTCTGTTTTACTCACTGTCTTATTTTTTTAAATTTTGGACACCCATGAAAGGGATTTCTTTTTGTATGTATCTTTTGTTAGTTGGAAGGTTAGTTCAGGTTTATTTTTCCTGGATTCCATTGCTATGCATTCCCAAGCGTTCCATTCTCCGGGAAAATTTAATTATTTTACTTTTTCAATCTTTTGTTCTTGGACTTCGAGGTATTTACGCGGGTTTTTGTTGTTTGTCATGAATTAGTTTTTTTTTTCGAAGGAGATGTGAAGACATATTTAAGCCGCTTGTTTCTCCAGTTGAAGGATTTGCTCCCTTGTCTCTTCCACTGTCTCGGCAACAAGGCCATATAATCTACAAAAGCAATACTATTCTTTTTTCGTTATCGTTTTACTCTCCAGAGTTGGCTTTTCCCACGGACTAAGCGAGGGATCTCACGTCTACCGCCACTAAGGGCAGTGTCCTGGAGCTTGAGACTCTGAGACGGGGATTACAACTGGGGAGTGTGACTAGCACTTCGCCCAGGCGGTCTCGCCTGCAAAGCGAACAGGGGCCTTATGAGGGGGAAGGGAAGAGTGGAAAGGATAGACAAGGAAGAAAGAAAAAGGTGGCCGTGGCCTTACGTTAGGTACCATTTGCCCGAAGACAAAGTAGGAAACCACGGAAAACCACGTCGAGGTTGGCTGAGGTGGGATTAGAATCCCCTCTGCCTATTTGGACCACCTGAGACTGAGTAGACCCCGTTCCAATCCTCATAGCACTTTTCAAATTTCGTGGCAGAGCCGGGAATCAAACCATGGACCTCCGGGGTGTCAGCTAAGCATGTTTCACTTAAGCCCTTATAACTACTTCCGGTGTGAAGATTTTACAAAAAAATCAAACAAACGCTTGAGGGAATTATACCAAGGAACACAATAAAGAAATAATTGTCCAATTAAGTTAATTTGGCTAAGATTTGAATCAAAAAGCAATCGAGTACACAAACAGGCAATTTTAGGTAGTTTTTCCGGAACTGCAATTAGGCCGGAAGTGGTTTTCAAAATTTGGATTTTTAGTTTTGATAGAGCTCTCCAAGAGTCACAATTTGAAACCGTTCCGAGCTCTTTAGCCCTTCAACGTTTGATAAAACTGAGGGAATCGCGTTAATCTAAATATTGTAACAGCTCTGATTTTTAGTATTTTAGAGTATTTTTTTAATAATTTTAGAAAGTGTTTTGGAAGTAATTTTGAAATTAGCTGTTTTGTAATTTTTTCTAGCAACTTAATTTGTATGAACTACTGTTTGCTGAAGAAGGTTATAATATAACACTGTACTCAAGAATTACAATTTATTGACTTACAGTATTATTTTCCTATTTCATCAAACATTTATTCTCAAGGTAATCAATTTTTGGACATAAACTTACTACGAAATATTAATTGGATTTTTAGACTGATTTATTTCGAGGCAACTGTCTACATTTTTAGCCTACTTTCGATTTTTGCAAAAAATGAAAGTAGACTTATGAGATCAACACAGGGCGAAAAAAGTGTGTCCGTCTGTGTGTGTGTGTGTGTGTGTGTGAGTCTGTGTGTGTGTGTGTGTCTGTGTGTCTGTGTGTGTGTGTGAGTGTGTGTACTCCGAATGTCTGTCCCCCCCTATCAATTCGAACACGGTGAATGCGAATTGAACGAAATTTGGTACAAAGGTAGCACTAGCAAAGGACACCTCAGTGTCATGTTTTATATCGCCGCCATCTTGACGGAAACGTAATGGCGGCCACACAAATGTTCAAAGCTTAAATCAAATTACGACTAACCTAATCATCCGATCTCTACCAAATTTTGCAACGACATACCTTTATGGGGGGAGCATCCTTTGACCGAACCAATAGGTCATCAGCGTAATAGTTTGCGGATGGCGGCCATCTTTGTGTGAAAATCGATTCCCCCTATTAATTCGAACACGGTGCAACCGAATGGAACGAAATTTGGTACAGAGGTAGTACTAACAAAAGGTACCTTAGTATCATGTTTTATATCGCCGCCATCTTGACGGAAACGTAATCGCGGCCACACAAATGTTCAAAGCTTAAATCAAATTACGATTAACCTAATCATCCGATCTCTACCAAATTTTGCAACAACATACCTATATGGGGGGAGCATCCTTTGACCAAACCAATAGGTCATCAGCGTAATAGTTTGCGGATGGCGGCCATCTTTGTGTGAAAATCGATTCCCCCTATTAATTCGAACACGGTGCAACCGAATGGAACGAAATTTGGTACAGAGGTAGTACTAACAAAAGGCACCTCAGTGTCATGTTTTATATCGCCGCCATCTTGACGGAAACGTAATGGCGGCCACACAAATGTTCAAAGCTTAAATCAAATTACGATTAACCTAATCATCCGATCTCTACCAAATTTTGCAACTACATACCTTTACGGAGGGAGCATCCTTTGACCAATCTAATAGGTCATTCACCTGATAGTTTGCGGATGGCGGCCATCTTTGTGTCAGAATCGATTCCCCCTATTAATTCAAACACGCTGAAACCGAATGGAACGAAATTTGGTACAGAGATAGCACTAGCAAAGGGCATCTCAGTGTCATGATTAATATCGCCACCATATTGACAGAAACGTAATGGCGGCCACACGAATGTTTAAAGCTTAAATCAAATTACGACTAACATAACCATCCGAACTCTACCAAACTTTGCAACAACATACCTTTATGGAGGGAGCATCCTTTGACCAATCTAATAGGTCATTAGCCAAATAGTTTGCGGATGGCGGCCATCTTTATGTCAAAATTGATTCCCCCTATTATTTCGAACACGGTGGAACCGAATGAACGAAATTTGGTACAGAGGTAGCACTAGCAAAGGGCACCTCAGTGTCATGTTTTATATCACCGCTATCCTGATGGAAACGTAATCGCGGCCACCCAAATGTTAAAAGCTAAAATGTAATTACGACCAACCTAATAATCTAGTGTCTACCTAATTTTGCAACACCATATCTTTATGTGGGAAACATATTCTGACCAAACTGCAAGAACATCAGCCCAATAGTTTGCAGATGGTGGCCAAGTATGTGTGCAAATCGATTCCCCCTATCAATTCAAACACGGTGAAACCGAATTGAACGAAATTTGGTACAGAGGTAGCACTAGCAAAGGGCACCTCATATTCATGTTTAATATCCCTATAGCACGTTGTATTTCAACAAGCTCCTACAACCAACATTCAATCATACTCCTTGAAAAGGACAAAGAATTATAACAATACCCATGCATTTAGGAGAAAGTAGGCTATATGTTCTTTACTGAACATCTTGTTTTATTTATGTTTTAGGTATTTTAAAAATAATTTGGCTCGTTAGAATGTTATCATTAGTTTTTAAATGATAAAGATAATACTTTTATTTTTAATAATAATTTTATTGCAGCCAAATAACCATTGAAATTAAAGT
This sequence comes from Meconema thalassinum, assembly GCA_946902985.2. NCBI lineage: Eukaryota > Metazoa > Arthropoda > Insecta > Orthoptera > Tettigoniidae > Meconema > Meconema thalassinum. The sequence continues at coordinate 185,955,463 of OX336395.1, forward strand.
ATAAAAACGTACACTAAAATTGCACTCTGACACTTTGAGTTGCATAGTATTGGATTGATTTGGTCATTTTTCCACAGAGCTCTTAGTGGTAGCGATCACATGCTTATCCACATAGTTGGCATACACACGTCACTGTAGGTTCATAGAAATATTTGCTAACGCAAATAAGGTGGTGAAAACCATGGACAACCAAACGTATAAACACATGCCTCAACTCAAAGTTGGCTGTTGTCCACGTCCGGTCAATCATGGCTCCGGTTTTAATTTTAATTTTTCAATACTGTTAAACCACCGCGCTGAAGAAGAGATAAAAATAAGTTCTGAAACATGTACTGGTAATGGTTATTGTTCACACAAGTATTTATTAAATTAAGCAAATTTATATTCTGAAATATTGGCTACGGTATCTTGAGAATGAATTATGCGAAATAATTTCCTAAACTTAATGGACATACATCTACTAAAAGGAAATATTAATTGGATATTTAGACTTGACTTCGATACAACTTTCTATTAAGGAATAACTTAACTAGTAACTCGTGCAAAAAGAGCGGTCAGATCAAAGAAATTCCAAGCCTTAGTGCCTCTGCGAGAAGTCAAGCAGGACAAAAAGTTGCAACCACTTTTATGGAAATCATTAATTATTTTAATTACATTTATCTGCCGAGATCATCCTGGCAGACTGCATTATTTTATTACAAGGACATGAGAGGGGAACAAGGTGAAATTATTTTAACTCTTAAGATATGTTGATAACTTCGGCGCCTTGGCAGACAATTTAAATTGGTTTCTAAATGGTATGGGCCGATAACCTAAATGTTAGACCCATTAAAACTTCAACCATCATATAAATGATATGGACCCCGTCTAGAGGAAATAATTAATGATGATTATCAATAAATTTTAAACAAAAATAATCAAATGCTACTTTGGGAAACAAAATAATCAGCGATGGACGAAGCAAAGTGGACATAAAAAGTAGGCATGGAAAGTTTTTCCATGGAACACAAATCGGTTGACGTTAAGATTTAGGTATTTAAAAAGTCATTTTTGAAAGTCTTTGTCTGGGGCGTGCCACTCGAACCCTCAGACCAGTATTGCATTTGTTGGCATTGATGTCATTTGGCAACACCTAACAGAAAAGAACCTTTCCTCACTAGAAAGAGTGAAGGCATTATTGATTTATAAAAAAAAAGCAATCGGAGTATCAAAAACTACCAGGTCACGATTTGTCTACCTCCTGGCATGAGAATCATTTCTTATAGATCCCCCAGGGGATCACGTCTTGTGGGACGTGGGTTGGCGACCACGGGACTCCGGCTGAGTCCGGCATTGCTTCCACTTACTTGTGCCGGGCTCCTCTCCATCTTCTTTCCTGTCGACCTCCCTTGGCCAACTCTTGTTCTTTTCCGACCCCGACGGTAGTAGGGTATCCGAGGCCTAGGTCTTTCACTTTCCCGCCTTGATTGGCCCTTGTCTCATCTTTCCTGATCCCTCCTTCTTCTAGGGGTCAGACCTCTTGTTTTCTTTTCATTATGTTTCCTTTTCTCTTTAAGATTCCCGTACTGTTTTTGTTACTTGGCTCCCCGTGTATCCAAAATCCATTTAGCGTTTTTTTTCTCATCTACACTACATTTTGTAGCTATTTTTAATCTACGTTGCATTTTGTAAGTTTTTTCGATCTAAATTGCATTTCGCGACTGTTTTCAACCTCAATTGCATTTTGTAAAGATTGACAATCTAAATTGCTTTTTAGTAAGTCTTTCAATGTAGGAGCAGGGCATTTTAGTGAGTTTCTTGAATTTCAATTGCATTGTGTGAGTATTTTCAACCAAAACCGCATTTCGCAAGAATTTTAAATCTGAATTGAATGTTGTGTGGTGGGCATTTTGCAAGTATTTTGATTCTCAATTGCATTTTGTGGGTATTTTTAATCTAAATTACATTTTGTCAAGTATTTTCAATCTAAATTGTATTTGGTAAGTATTGTCAATCCAAATGAGTAGTTTGAATCTACCGTGCATTTTGTAAGCATTTTCAATTTCAATTGCATTTTGTAAGTATTTTGAATTTCAATTGCACTTTGTGAATATTTTGGATTGGAAATGGGATCTTTCAATCTGAATTGCATTGTGTATTTTCAATTTCACTTACATTTTGTAGGTATTTTGAACCTCAATTGCATTTTGTACGTATTTTCGATCTCATTTGCACTTTGTAAGAATTTTTAATTTGAATTGCTTTTTGTAAGTATTTCTACTCTAAATTGCATTTTGTACGTATTTTGAACCTAGCCTGCATTTTGTGGGTACTTTTCAATCTATTCCTTTTGTGAATCTTTTCGTTCTTAATTCCCTTTTGTAAGAACATTTTGTGAGTTATTTCAATCTGAGTTCCTTTTTGTAAGTACTGTATTTTCCATCTCATTTAATTTTCGTTCTGGTTTCCATTTCATTGTCATTTTTGCTATCACCCAGATCATTAGGGGCCGATAACCTAGATGTTAGGCCCCATAAAACAACAATTATCATCATCATCATCATTTCTTATAGAAGACGTTAGAAACAATTTCCCTTTACCAAACACCAGAGCCTCGGAAAACTACTGACATTATTGAAGAAAAAACGAGAAGACATACCTCAAGAATTTTATGGAATCGGAGCCATGATCGACCGGACGTGGACAACAGCCAACTTTGAGTTGAGGCATGTGTTTACACGACTGGCTGTCCATGGTTTTTACCACCTAATTTGTATTAGAAAATAATTCCATGAACCTACAGTGACGTGTGTATGTCAACAATGTGGAGAAGCATGTGATCGCTACCACTTAGAGCTCTGTAGGAAAATGAAAAAAATCAATCAAAGGCTATGCAACTCAAAGTGCCAGAGTGCAATGTTAGTGTACGTGTTTATACTTTATTTTCGATGGCTATTTGGCTGCAATGGAAGTATTATTATTAATTTGTTGGCAGAGCTGGGAATCGAACCCGGGCCTCAATGGTGACAGACAAGAATGCTAGCCACTACGCAACGAGGTGGATCTTTTTATAATCTACACAATAGCTGAGAAAACCCGTAGCTCAATTTGCCAGAATTGCATTTTCGACATCTTCGAATGTGATCGAAGTAGAAAACTTCGTATCCTCTTATAATGAACTACAGCTATATTAAAATGTAGTGTTCGCCGTGTAAAAGTACTATTTCAGTTGGCAGCCCTCACGATTAACTTCAGTGATCAACTAAAAGATAGGCCTAATTCCTTACACACTGAGTGGAAGCAAATTTTATTGTCGTATCAGAATCATACATATTTTACTCAGTCATAATATTTTTGCCCAAAACTAGTCTTCTGTACAGCAGGCTGGACACAGTCGACATTGAAGCATCAAAAAACAAATCTAGCTAAATATCCTCTAATAACAGGGTATTAAAACACGGAATGATTTACCTGAAGAAGTCTCAGAACATTTTCCTAACAGTTTAAAAGTTTTCAAGAAGAAAATAAATGTAGTATTCAGGGAACACAGAGATGACATGGAGAGAAATTTAGATATACAGTATGTAAATATCTTCTTACCACCAGGTTTTGCCTTACCACCAGGTTTTGCCTAACTGTAACAGTATCTATTAATATGTTGAGCAGTCTTAGTCTCATAATGTCAGTAATTGAGGTCCGTATTGACTAACTATATATTAGAATGAAAATAAAGGAATTCTGCCTTTTCAATACTTATATTGAACCTACTCACAGGTACATGTTTCGAAGGTAAAACTCCTTCTTCCTCAGACTGTACATACAAATAACAAAGATAAATTACCTTTATAATTTATCTTTGTTATTTTTATGTACAGGCTGAGGAAGAAGGAGTTTTACCTTCGAAACATGTACCTGTGAGTAGGTTCAATATAAGTATTGAAAAGGCAGAATCCCTTTATTTTCTTTCTAATATACAGTCTTAGTCTTCTCCACAGTCATAATGAATATTATCTTAATCTTGCCAAATTAGCCTTGGATCTGCCAATTCCAGATCTCAGTCTATTGAGGGACTTCCAAGTCGTCCATTCCTCATCATAGCCAGGAGGTAAAGATTTATAGACTCTTCTTCAACCAGGGGAAAGGTAGGTCGTAGCCCTCTACAGTTGAAACCTAGCATTTTCAGCAGTGATTCTTAGTTCCTTCCATGTTGTAAGGAAACTCTTCCTTGACTTCAGTTGATGCGGATGCGTTTCATGCCCATACAGAAGATGGGTTCGTATCTGATCCACTGTCGTTCTTTCCTTATTCGCAGCTACTTCTCTTCGCACAGGAGGTGGTACTATTCCTGCGAGTCTGGCTGCGTGGCTCAGCGGTGACGTTCTCACCTGTTGTGCCCAATGTTGCAGGATCGAATTCTGGCGCAGTCAGTTGGCATTTGAGGGTGCGCAAATGCGAGGGAACTGTGTCAGTAGATTCACTGGCACGTGAAAGGTCCTCTTCGGGGCAAAAATTCCGGCACAATAGCGTCTCTAACAGCCAAAGTTGTTAAAAGGGACGTAAAACCAATTTTAAAAAAAGCAATCCTGCGAGGTGGTAAAGCCATTCAACTGGAGTGGATTTCAAGCAACCTCTTATAACTCTGCAGGTGCTTGCTACGGTGGGTGAGTGGTTATCGTGTCGGACTACCAACCCCAAGCTTGCAGGTTCGCTCCTGGTCGTGGTAAGTGATTTTTGAAAGGCGACAAAAATCACGGCACGTATGTCATACGTTTTTGGCTTGTTAAAGAGCCCATTTGAATTCAGCAGGCCGTGTTCATAATGGCTAAATTAAAGTTGGGATTTTCCGCCAACACAAAAGTTCCTCCTTTCTCTACTAGAAAGCGCTATAGTGTCAAGGAGCTTGAGATATCTAACCTCCTTGACTTTCATAGCGCTACAAGGAACAACAAAATTCGACATGCAAGCTACCCTTTGGGCGTCATATAACAAAGCTTGCACCCGGCACCCGAGGCCATACGATATTATTATTTACTCTGTAGGTGTCGTTGAGAGCTACATCCACATGTTTGGCATGTGTAGAAGTATATCAAACAGGACAGGCATAGCCTACTCTGCCGCAGAAGAGAATATATCCATTGCAGAGGTTCGGATCGTTTCAAGTTGACTACCCCACTGTGATCCGGCTAGTTTCCGTAGAAGATTGTTCCTGGTGGATGCGTGAAAATATTATGTGATCGTTAATCTCACTTTTTTTTAAAACCACGGGACTTCTTTATTACGTGGTGTCTAACCACAGGATGTGTAATTTCAATCTCAAACTCTGAAATGTATTAGCAGAGAACAAACACATCAAACCTTCCAACCTTACCGCTTATTATCTTCACGATCTTAGCGCTGTTTGTGGTTCTTAATTCACACTGCCTTCACCTAATTCACAATTCCCCCCAGGGGCTCACATCTAGTGGGACGTGCGTTGGCGACCACGGGACCCCAACTGAGTCCGGCATTGCTTCCACTTACTTGTGCCAAGCTCCTCTCCGTCTTCTTTCCTGTCGACCTCCCTTGGTCAACTCTTAGTTCTTTTCCGACCTCGACGGTATTAAGGTATTCGAGGCCTAGGGAGTCTTTCACTTTCCAGCCTTAATAGACCCTTATCTCATCTTTCCTGATCCCTCCTGATCCCTCATTCTTCGAGGGGTCAGACCTCTTTGTTTTCTTTTCGTTTTACCTTCTGCCCAAGGCTCTAAAGGAGGCCGGGTGTGTGTAGCCCCACCACTTCTGGTGCACCCTGGATTGTGCTACACCCTCAAGGGTTCACGTCTGGTGAGTTCGGGAGTTGGTGACCCCGAGGGATTCCTAAGCTGGGTCTGGTTTATCTCCTTCTTCCACTGCCTTTGGGGTGGTCCCTTTCCTCTTTACCTTTCCTATCTGCCGATCATGGCTCTCCTTTCTTCCAAGTCCCTTGATTCTCATTCTTCGAGGGTTGGGAGCATTTCCTTTCCTCCTGTCTTTTGTTTCACTTATTCTTATTGTTGTTTTCCATTTCCTCTTCTAGTTTGTAAGTATGTAGTTAGTTTTAGTTTATTTTCATTTTCACATCACTGAAACCATTAGGGGCCGATAACCCAGATGTTAGGCCCCTTAAAACAACAATTATCATCATCCACAATTGAGTAAGAAAACACGAAAAGCCTCCTCACAGAGGTGATTGCATCACAGTCAATTTGAAAAAAAATAAAAAAATAGTGAAAAACCATGGTGAGCAATAGTCTCTTCATAATACTTTTATTGCAGTTAAAGGAGGTGTGGTGGCGCAGCGGCCAAGCTGTTGGCCTCTCACCAAGGTGGACTGGGTTCTATTCCCGGTCAATGCATGTGAGATTTTCGAAGTGAAATGCTATGTCCTGTGGTTCAGATTCCCTTGGCACATAATCATAAGATTCACGGTCACGTACAACTAAAATCTTCCTTACAGATGGTATATTGGCTTTCACGGCCAGTGAATTAAAACTCAGCAATTTTTCTAGGTTTGTGCCTTGTCTTGTGTGGGGTTTCGCCTAAGACACCAAGCTGGCTCATCCGCGGGTTTTAACCATTAATCTGAATTACATTTTATTTTAAGATACAGTATTTATAGTGAAATGATTATATATTTATTTATTCGTATGGTAATTTATACAATATACAATTATACACAACAAGCTATATTCAAACTTTAAAGTCCATCCTTCTCAACCATTCGGTTAAGTCGGGTGTGAGAGCGAACAAATCGTCAGGAATGCCAGGGTACGAATAAAGAGGACAGCGTTGGACCAGATGTTCGATCGTCTGTTCTTCCAGGTTACACTCACACATTGGTGAGCTGATCCAGCCCCACTTGTACCTGAAATACTTGCTGCAACCATGTCCAGTCCTCAGCCTGTTGATGCGGCACCAGAAGTTCCTCGGTATGTCAAAGCCGTTTGGTTTCTTTGTGGGATCAAGATGGTGGGCACTTGTTCCCAGTGTTTTAGTTCACCACTCATGCGTTCATTTAGATCAAAACCAGCAGCAATGAGTTGCCCCGCAGTGACACTTACTGGTCTTCTAGATCTCAGTCGTTGCTGTGGTGGATGGCAGAATTCTTGGTGCAATGGCAAAAAGGGTAATGCAAAGATTTTCTTAGCTTCCCTTAGTAGAGCTTGCTTCCTCCTTATGTGTGGTGGAGGGATGTGACTTAGCATGGGTAACCAGTGACATGGAGGTGATTTGATGGAACCAGTAATGCAACGCATTGTATCATTCAATTTTGTGTCTACCTTCTTCACATGTACGCTTTCCAACCAGACAGGTGCACAGTACTCGGCAGCCGAGTAGACAAGACTGATGGCAGATAAGCGTAAACAGTCAGTAGAGGCTCCCCAGGATGTACCACTGAGCTTATGCAACATGTTGTTTCTTGCGGCGACTTTGTGGGAAAGCTTAGTGATGTGTTCTTTGTAGCTCAGGGATCTATCTAAAGCGACTCCAAGATATTTTGGAAAAGGATTGTACCTCAGATTCCGTTCGTTGAACAAAACTCTTGGATTGTAGTTTGCAGCACGATTCGATAGATGGAAACAAGAGACTTCACTTTTTGAAGAGCTGGGGATCAATCTCCAGGTCTTAAAGAAAGTTGATATCTTCTTGAGATCCTCTGTAAGAATTTGTTCACCATCTTATATATAATTTCCACTAAAAGAGGAACCTCGTTAATGCAAAATGACACACGTTTTGTTTTGATTACTATGTTCTACTTTTTGTGTGAATTTCGAGCAGAGGAGTTCAAAGTCTTTTATGTTGATCATCCACTCATGGAGAAGAAAAGTGGCTTTCGAAATGTTGCTATGGATGAGAATGGGGAGAATAAGTTGGAAGGACAAAGTGAGAAATGAGGAGGTATTAAAGAAAGTAGGAGAAGAAAGAATGATGCTAAAGAAGATAAGGAAAAGAATAAATGAATTGGATTGAACACTGCCTCAAGAGAAGATGGTTTGGTGAAAAGTGCATTAGAAGGGACAGTCCAAGGGAAATCCGAAGCGGAAGAAGAAGGATTCAGATGCTGGATTCCATCAAGATTGATACATCTTATTAGCTGATGAAACATGCTTGTGAAGCCCGGATAAGGTGGAGAGACCGACCATGAGGAAACCTGCCATCAGGTGGATAAACTGATGATGACGATACGCTCTTGAACTATACAACGATTCGTAAACCATGGATTGAAGTCATCTGATTTAGAGGGTATCGCACATTCCAAAGTCAATGAAACAAGAGAAAACGCACCCAGCTCAGGTGTCCCTTGGAATACCCAATTCTGAATATTTCAAGTCGTAATTCCTTATGGAAAAAGTTATCAGTCTACTGGGGAGAAATCTTTACCAAGTAGGGCGATAATAGTACATTATGCAACAAGCCTATAATGGCAATAATTAAGACGTGATTATGTTTATAAAACGAGAGTATGCGAGTATTATAATTTCCATACGAGTTTCTTAATTACCATTATAGGCGAGTTGCATACGACTGTTTATGTTCGACGATAATTATTATAACTATTTTATGTTCGAACATAAATATTCATAAATATCTGTTGAGATTTCGCCAGTTTTATGAACTGAACAGAGTGCATGGGACGCACAGAATGCCTTGTATTTGATCATGGCCTCCTCGATTGCCCCACTATGACACTAGGCCACGCAGTGAAATTTTAATTAGAAGGCCTTGGAACTCAGTGAAGGTGCGTTGTTATCCTCACCTAATTGGTCAAACAACTGTTTCTTGAGCTCTGATTGGTGGGAGAAACGGTTTCATAATGAAAAACAAGATGTTCAGTAAAGAACATATAGCCTACTTTCTCCTAAATGCATGGGTATTGTTATAACCCTTTGTCCTTTTCAAAGAGTATGATTGAATGTTGGTTGTAGTAGCTTGTTGAAATACAACGTGCTATAGGGATATTAAACATGAATATGAGGTGCCCTTTGCTAGTGCTACCTCTGTACCAAATTTCGTTCAATTCGGTTTCACCGTGTTTGAATTGATAGGGGGAATCGATTTGCACACATACTTGGCCACCATCTGCAAACTATTGGGCTGATGTTCTTGCAGTTAGGTCAGAATATGTTTCCCACATAAAGATATGGTGTTGCAAAATTTGGTAGAGACTAGATTATTAGGTTGGTCGTAATTACATTTTAGCTTTTAACATTTGGGTGGCCGCGATTACGTTTCCGTCAAGATAGCGGTGATATAAAACATGAAACTGAGGTGCCCTTTGCTAGTGCTACCTCTGTACCAAATTTCGTTCTTTCGGTTCCACCGTGTTCGAATTAATAGGGGGAATCAATTTTGACATAAAGATGGCCGCCTTCCGCAAACTATTAGGCTAATGACCTATTAGATTGGTCAAAGGATGCTCCCTCCATAAAGGTATGTTGTTGCAAAGTTTGGTAGAGATCGGATGGTTATGTTAGTCGTAATTTGATTTAAGCTTTAAACATTCGTGTGGCCGCCATTACGTTTCTGTCAATATGGCGGCGATATTAATCATGACACTGAGATGCCCTTTGCTAGTGCTATCTCTGTACCAAATTTCGTTCCATTCGGTTTCACCGTGTTTGAATTAATAGGGGGAATCGATTTTGACACAAAGATGGCCGCCATCCGCAAACTATTAGGCGAATGACCTATTAGACTGTTCAAAGGATGCTCCCTCCATAAAGGTATGTAGTTGCAAAATTTGGTAGAGATCGGATGATTAGGTTAATCGTAATTTGATTTAAGCTTTGAACATTCGTGTGGCCGCCATTACGTTTCAGTCAAGATGGCGGCGATATAAAACATGACACTGGGGTGCCCTTTGCTAGTGCTACCTCTGAACCAAATTTCGTTCATTCGGTTCCACCGTGTTCGAATTAATAGGGGGAATCAATTTTGACATATAGATGGCCGCCATCCGCAAACTATTAGGCGAATGACCTATTAGATTGGTCAAAGGATGCTCCCTCCATAAAGGTATGTAGTTGCAAAATTTGGTAGAGATCGGATGATTAGGTTAATCGTAATTTGATTTAAGCTTTGAACATTCGTGTGGCCGCCATTACGTTTCAGTCAAGATGGCGGCGATATAAAACATGACACTGAGGTGCCCTTTGCTAGTGCTACCTCTGTACCAAATTTCGTTCCATTCGGTTCCACCGTGTTCGAATTAATAGGGGGAATCAATTTTGACATAAAGATGGCCGCCATCCGCAAACTATTAAGCTAATAACCTACTAGATTGGTCAAAGGATGCTCCCTCCATAAAGGAATGTTGTTGCAAAGTTTGGTAGAGATCGGATGGTTATGTTAGTCGTAATTTGATTTAAGCTATGAACATTTGTGTGGCCGCCATTACGTTTCCGTCAAGATGGCGGCGATATAAACATGACACTGAGGTGCCTTTTCTTAGTACTACCTCTGTACCAAATTTCGTTCCATTCGGTTGCACCGTGTTCGAATTAATAGGGGGAATCGATTTTCACGCAAAGATGGCCGCTATCCACAAACTATTACGCTGATGGCCTATTGGTTTGGTCAAAAGATGCTCCCCCCGTAAAGGTATGTTGTTGCAAAATTTGGTAGAGATCGGATGATTAGGTTAGTCGTAATTTGATTTAAGCTTTGAACATTTGTGTGGCCGCCATTACGTTTCCGTCAAGATGGTGGCGATATAAATCATGACACTGAGGTGTCCTTTGCTAGTGCTACCTTTGTACCAAATTTCGTTCAATTCGCATTCACCGTGTTCGAATTGATAGGGGGGGACAGACATTCAGAGTACACACACTCACACTCACACACAGACACACACACACACACACACACACAGACTCACACACACACATACATACACACACACAGACAGACACACTTTTTTCGCCCTGTGTTGATCTCATAAGTCTACTTTAATTTTTTGCAAAAATCGAAAGTAGGCTAATAGTGTTATAATGACTATCGTTATGATACAGTTTTCTGACATATAATAGTCAGGGTCGAACATAAATAATAAATAAATAATAAATAAATAAATAAATAAATAATAAAATGATTTTGAATAAACAAATTCTGACTGAACAGTGAATAAGGCCTCTTGACTGAGTTAAGGGCTGTCCACTTATTACGTTATCACAATGAAGGGGTAGGGTTCGAAGCTTATCATTACGTTGATGACGTGCGGTCTGTTAACGCTGCATCGGTGAACCCGGCTCTGAGTCTCTGACATTGTGTTTCTTGTTTTATTTATTTATACAGGTAAATCGTGCCGACATCAGAAATATTAGGTACTACCCTGCCAGCGAAGTGTTACTGGTGGCGGAAATCGGTTCTAATGCGCTCCGCCGAGCCACACGCCTGCGATAGACGTGCAGTCGTCACCAGCAAAACCTCATCGCATGTCGTGCGTGTGTGCATGGTTCTTGTTGGGTCGTGAGCTGTGCGTTGTGTTCTCATTGTATGACTGTACATGCGTTTCCCCACCTGCGCCACACCCGCCCGCGGCAGCCATAACGTGGCGAACTGACGTATACACGCTCCACGTCTAGCGGTGACAATTCCCTGGCAAGGTGACCAAAATGAAAATATAAAGCATTACACTGTTCAACAATGAATTTTTTACGTAAACGTAATCACCCAATCTTTATAGATTCTGGTACGCTGAATTCGAAAATGACAATAATGTTTTGTTTTTAGCCTATTTTCAATTTTGAAAAAAATAGGCTTATGAGATCACCTTTTGTCCGTGTGTGTGTGCGTGTGTGTGTGTGTGTGTGTGTGATTCGTGTGTGTGTCCCCCCCTAATAAAATCTAAACGGCAGGAGCGATTTCAATGGAACTCAGAAAGTTCATAGCACTATTCCCGGCGACCTCGACCGTGCCCTCCAAATTTTGTTACGACTCACCAATCCAACATGGCGGCTGTGCGAAATATTTCACCAGCATTCAATATCTCCGAAACTATTACCGATATTACCCTGACATTTTCTATGGTGATAGAGGGAACTACTATAAGGTCACTTATGTGACTTTTGAAAACCTGGTAACTACAAAACCAACATGGCGGCCAAACGAATTTGCGACTTTTAAATAGACGTTTCTCGCGATTTGACCAACCAAACGCAATGAAACTTGGTACAGTATATGTTTATATACATTGTAATGCACCGACATCAAACTTCGTTCAATTGTTCACATAATCACAAGATGGCGGATGTGCGAAATATTTCGCCGGCATTCTATATCTCTGAAACTATTAGCGGTACCTCTCTAAAATTTTGTACGGAGATAAAGGGCACTACTGGAAGTCCATCTATAAGATTTTCAAAAACCGGTTAACTACAAAACGAACATGGCGGCCAAGCGAATTTGAACATTTTAAATAGACCTTCCTCGCGATTTAATGTTCCAAGCGCACTGAAACCTGGTACAGGAACTATTTATACACATTGTAATCCACTGGTATCTAATTTAGTTCAATTGTTTACATAACCTCAAGATGGCGGCAGTGCAAATTTTTAAATTAAGTTTTTATTTCTTGTGATGTAGTCATGCGATCGAAGTGAAAGTTTGAATAATGAACCTACGGAATAATTTTCCTTTAATGGTACATGACTCTATGGCCTATACATTTAACAATCCAACATGGCGACCATCCGAAATATTTAGACGATACTGAATATCTACGAATCTATTTTAGCAATCAAACTGCATTTTTTAATGTTCATAGGGGCTATGAACTTAAGTTCACCTATAGGACTTTAAATAAGCTGGTGATCACAAATCCAACATGGCGGTTACGCGAATTATAAATATTCACATGGACGTTTCTCGCAATTTAACCATCCGCGTGCAGTGAACCTTGGTACAGTAAATCTTTATCCGAATGTTAATCCACTGGCAACTAATTTATTTCAATTGTTTCCATAACCTCAAGATGGCAGCTGTGAAAAATTTTTAAATCTCCTTGTTTTTTCTTGTGTCCTAATTATGCGATTGAAGTTTGAATACTACACGTTCACAATAATCTGCATGTAACAGTACATAACTCTAGGACCTACATATACAAAAACCAACATGGCGTCCATCCGAAATATTTAGTCGGTTCTCAATATCTACGAATCTATTGCAGCAATCAAACAGAAATTGTGTATGTTGATAGTGGCAATTAACATAAGTAGGATATATGAAAATAGGCTGTATAGTTCTTCACGGAACTACTTGTTTAACTCCCGTTTTCGTGCTATATGAAATTTGTTACGTCCTTATTTCTGTTTTAGCTCTCAGTTTTAATTATTTCAGCAATGCCAATGAATGCTGTGTTTTTAGCCTATTTTCAATTTTGAAAAAATAGGCTTATGAGATCACCTTTTGTCCGTGTGTGTGCGTGTGTGTGTGTGTGTGTGTGTGTGTGTGTGTGTGTGTGTGTGTGAGGTGTGTGTGTGTCCCCCCCTAATAAAATCTAAACGGCTGGAGCGATTTCAATGAAACTCGGTAAGTTCATAGCACTATTCCCGGCAACCTCGACCGTGCCCTTCAAATTTTGTTACGTCCCACCAATCCAACATGGCGGCTGTGCGAAATATTTCACTAGCATTCAATATCTCCGAAACAATTACCGATATCGCCCTGAAATTGTGTACGGTGATAAAGGGCACTACTAGAAGTTCACCTATGAGACTTTCAAGAACCTGGTGACTACAAAACCAACATGGCGGTCAAGCAAAATCGAGACTTTTAAATAGACATTTTTCGCGATTTAACTATCCAAACGTAATGAAACTTGGTACAGCAAATGTTTATACACATTGTAATGCACTGGAGTCTAATTTAGTTCAATTGTTTACATAACCTCAAAATGGCGGCCGTGCGAAATATTTCACTGACATTCTATATCTCCGAAACTATTACAGATATCATAATGCAATTATGTACGGTGATAAAGGGTACTGATACAAGTTTACCTATGTATATTTCATAAACCTGTAAAGTACAAAACGAACATGGCGACCAAGCAAATTTGAAATATATTAATAGACTTTTCTCGTGATTTAACTCTCTGAGCGCAGTGAAATGTGGTACAGTAAATGATTTTGCAGATTGTAATGCACTGCCATCTAATTTAATTCAATTGTTTACAAAACCACAAGATGGCGGCTGTGCGAAATTTTAAAATTAAGTTTTCATTCTTGTGTCGTAATCATGCGATCGAAGTGAAAGTTTGAATAATGAAGCTAGGCAATAATTGTCCTTGAATGGTACATAACTCTATGGCCTATACATATAACAATCCTAAATGGCGAGCTTCCGAAATATTTAGACGGTTCTCAATATCTATGAATCTTTTACAGCAACCAAACTGATTTTTTTATGTTCATAGAGACTATGAACATATGATCACCTATAGGACTTTCAGTAACCTGGGAGCACAAATCCAACATGGCGGCGACGCGAAGTATAAATATTTAAATGGACGTTTCTCGCGAATTAACTATCCGAGTGCCGTGAAACGTTGCACGTTAAATGCTTATACAAATGTTGATCCACTGGCATGTAATTTATTTCAATTGTTTGCATAATCACAAGATGGCTGGTGTGCGTACTTTTAAAAACTCGTTTTTAGCCTATTTTCAATTTTGAAAAAATAGGCTTATGAGATCACCTTTTGTCCGTGTGTGTGTGCGTGTGTGTGTGTGTGATTCGTGTGTGTGTCCCCCCCTAATAAAATCTAAACGGCTTGAGCAATTTCAATGAAACTCGGTAAGTTTATAGCACTATTCCCGGCGACCCCGACCGTGCCCTTCAAATTTTGTTACGACTCACCAATCCAACATGGCGGCTGTGCGAAATATTTCTCCAGCATCCAATATCTCCGAAACTATTACCGATATTACCCTTACATTTTGTATGGTGATAAAGGGAACTCCTATAAGTTCACTTATGTGACCTATGAAAACCTGTTAACTACAAAACCAACATGGCGGCCAAGCGAATTTGCGACTTTTATATAGACGTTTCTCGCGATTTAACCAACCAAACGCAATGGAACTTGGTACAGTATATATTTATATACATTGTAATGCACCGACATCTAACTTCGTTCAATTGTTTACATAACCTCAAGATGGCGGATGTGTGAAATATTACACTGGCATTCTATATCTCTGTAACTATTAGCGGTATCTCCCTGAAATTTTGTACCGAGATAAAGGGCACTACTGGAAGTTCATCTATAAGACTTTCAAAAACCGGTTAACTACAAAACGAACATGGCGGCCAAGCGAATTTTAAAATTTTAAATAAACCTTTTTCACGATTTAATGTTCCAAACGCACTGAAATCTGGTACAGGAAATATTTATACACGTTGTAATGCACTGGTATCTAATTTAGTTCAATTGTTTAAATAACCTGAAGATGGCGGCTATGCGAATTTTAAAATTTAGTTTTTATTTCTTGTGATATAGTCATGCGATCGAAGTGAAAGTTTGAATAATGAACCTACGCAATAATTTTCCTTTAATGGTACATGCCTCTATGGCCTATAGTTTTAACAATCCAACATGGCGACCATCCGATATATTTAGACGGCTCGGAATATCTACGAATCAATTATAGCAATCAAACTGAATTTTTTAATGTTCATAGGGGCTATGAATTTAAGTTCACCTATAGGACTTTAAATAACCTGGTGATAACAAATCCAACATGGCGGCGACGCGAAGTATAAATATTCACTTGGATGTTTCTCGCAATTTAACCATACGAGTGCACTGAAACTTGGTACAGTAAATCCTTATACGAATGGTAATCCACTGTCATCTAATTTATTTCAATTGTTTCTATAACATCAAGATGGCAGCTGTGTGAAAATTTAAAATCTCCTTGTTACTTCTTGTGTCCTAATTATGGGATTAAAGTTTTAATACTACACGTACTCAATAATCTGCATGTAACAGTACATAATCTAGGACCTACATATATAAAATCCAACATGGCGACCATCCGAAATATTTAGTCGGTTCTCAATATCTACGAATCTATTGAAATCCACAGCCTGCTTCCAGTCTCCGACCGGGTCAGGAATGGAATGAATGAAGCCCCTATCTAGCGACGAGGATATGAACTGTGCCGGCTGCCGAGACCTGACGCACTCCTCTGGGGCAATGATTAAATGAATGACAGATGAAATGAAATGATAGTGGAGAGTGTTGCTGGAAGGAAATGTTGACAGGGAAAACCGGAGTACCCGGAGAAAAACCTGTCTGCCTCCGTTTTGTCCAGCACAGATCTCACATGGAGTGACCGGGATTTGAACCACGGACCCAGCGGTGAGAGGCCGGCGTGCTGCCGCCTAAGCCACGGAGGCTTATCTACGAATCTATTACAGCAATCAAACTGAATTTGTGTATGTTGATAGTGGCAATTAACATAAGTAGGATATATGAAAATAGGCTGTATAGTTCTTCATGGAACTACTTGTTACTTCTTGTGTTCTAATCATGCGATTGAAGTTTGAATACCACACGTACACAATAATCTTAATGTAATAGTACAAAAATAAAAATCCATCCTGGCGACCATATGAAATATTTAGACGGTTCTCAATATCTACGAATCTGTTACAGCAATTAAACTGAAATTTTGTATGTTGATAGAGACAATTAACATGAGCAGGATATATGAAAATAGGCTGTATAGTTCTTCACGGAACTACTTGTTTTCTATCTAACTCAGTCTAAAATTGCTTGTCTTCTATAGTGCTCCATTGTGATACGAGTTTCTGCGTTACTGTGTGGAATCAAAACTGCTCCTTTTTGTATTGTGACTATTACGTGAGTTTTTATATTGTGACTATTACGTGAGTTTTTGTATTGTGACTATTACGTGAGTTTTTGTATTGTGACTATTACGTGAGTTTTTGTATTGCGACTATTACGTGAGTTTTTGTATTGTGACTATTACGTGAGTTTTTGTATTGCGACTATTACGTGAGTTTTTGTATTGTGACTATTACGTGAGTTTTTGTATTGCGACTATTACGTGAGTTTTTGTATTGTGACTATTACGTGAGTTTTTGTATTGCGACTATTACGTGAGTTTTTGTATTGCGACTATTACGTGAGTTTTTGTATTGTGACTATTACGTGAGTTTTTGTATTGCGACTATTACGTGAGTTTTTGTATTGTGACTATTACGTGTGTTTTTGTAATGTGACTAATACGTGAGTTTTTGTATTGCGACTATTACGTGAGTTTTTGTATTGCGACTATTACGTGAGTTTTTGTATTGCGACTATTACGTGAGTTTTTGTATTGCGACTATTACGTGAGTTTTTGTATTGCGACTATTACGTGAGTTATTGTATTGTGACTATTACGTGAGTTTTTGTATTGTGACTATTACGTGAGTTTTTGTATTGTGACTATTACGTGAGTTTTTGTATTGCGACTATTACGTGAGTTTTTGTATTGCGACTATTACGTGAGTTTTTGTATTGCGACTATTACGTGAGTTTTTGTATTGTGACTATTACGTGAGTTTTTGTATTGTGACTATTACGTGAGTTTTTGTAATGTGACTAATACGTGTGTTTTTGTAATGTGACTAATACGTGAGTTTTTGTATTGTGACTATTACGTGTGTTTTTGTAATGTGACTAATACGTGAGTTTTTGTATTGCGACTATTACGTGAGTTTTTGTATTGCGACTATTACGTGGGTTTTTGTATTGTGACTATTACGTGAGTTTTTGTATTGCGACTATTACGTGAGTTTTTGTATTGCGACTATTACGTGTGTTTTTGTATTGTGACTATTACGTGAGTTTTTGTATTGTGACTATTACGTGAGTTTTTGTATTGCGACTATTACGTGTGTTTTTGTATTGTGACTATTACGTGAGTTTTTGTAATGTGACTATTACGTGAGTTTTTGTATTGTGACTTTTACGTGAGTTTTTGTAATGTGACTGTTACGTGAGTTTTTGTAATGTGACTGTTACGTGAGTTTTTGTAATGTGACTAATACGTGAGTTTTTGTATTGTGACTATTACGTGAGTTTTTGTAATGTGACTGTTACGTGAGTTTTTGTAATGTGTGTATTACGTGAGTTTTTGTATTGCGACTATTACGTGAGTTTTTGTATTGCGACTATTACGTGGGTTTTTGTATTGTGAATATTACGTCAGTTTTTGTAATGTGACTATAACGTGAGTTTTTGTAATGTGACTATTACGTGAGTTTTTGTATTGTGACTATTACGTGAGTTTTTGTATTGTGACTATTACGTGAGTTTTTGTATTGCGACTATTACGTGAGTTTTTGTATTGCGACTATTAGGTGACTTTTGTATTGCGACTATTAGGTGACTTTTGTATTGCGACTATTAGGTGAGTTTTTGTATTGCGACTATTACGGGGGTTTTTGGTATTGCGACTATTACGGGGGTTTTTGGTATTGCGATTATTACAAGTGTTTTTGGTATTGCGACTATTACGTGAGTTTTTGCATTGCAACTTTTACGTGAGTTTTTGTATTGCGACTATTACGTGAGTTTTTGAGTTACTGTGTGGAATCAAAACTGCTGATATAATGCCCCGCAGATGTGCTAATAGCCCCAACATGTCTTATTATTATTATTATTATTATTATTATTATTACTATTATTTGTTGTTGTTTGAGTCTTCAGTCATTTGACTGGTTTGATGCAGCTCTCCATGCCTCCCTGTCCTGAGCTAATCGTTTCATCTCTATAGCTACCGCACCCTACATCCGAGGCAATCTGTTTAACATACTCTAACCTTGGTCTACCCCTACAGTTCTTGTCGTCGACCCTTCCTTTCAAAACTAAGCTTGCTATTCCTGGGTGTCTTAGTATGTGTCCTACCAACCTATCTCTTCTCTTCATTAGCAGTCGCCAGAAACATCTCTCCTCTCCCACTCGTCTTAATACCTCTTCGTTTATAACCCTATCTACCCATTATTATTATTATTTATTATTATTATTATCATTATTATAATAATAATTATTATTATTGATTTAAACCCACTAAGGAGTGAACTAGTGCTTCTGTGATGCTTTCCTTGTTCTCCAATATCTCCTCAGTCCAGCCAATAACTTGTCCTTCCTCTCCTTTGTGAGGGGTGGTCGGGTCTTAATCACTTTGGGTGTTGGGAACTAAGAGTTAACACTATCACACAATTTGGAATGGTCAAGAATATCACAGTGTAAAATGCCAGCGTTATTCAAGTCTTGTTTCACTTCATTAAGCCACAAGCTGCCAGTCTTGTAGCCATTAATCAAGTTGAAGATCTTCTTGGTGATTCTATAGTTCTCTTATCCGGAAGAGGTGCCCGTAGAATTTCAGTCGCCTCCGTCGCATGTTAGCGGTGGCTGGTTCCAACTGACGGTATAGTTCGGTGTTTGCTTTAAGGCCGGTATTACACTATCAAAGAAATTTGTCAAAGATCTTTGATAAAAGATCTTTTATAAATTATATGACAGTGTAATGGGGAAATCATTTATATAAGGTGGTTTTATAAAATTTCTTTTATAAAATGTATGATCACCATGGTATCCTCGATAAAAGATTTTTTTTATTTATTTAGTCAATTTACCCTCTAGGTTGGTGGTTCCCACGGACTCAGCGAGGGAACTCACCACTACCGCCTCTATGGGCAGTGTACTGGAGCTTGGAACATCTGGTCGGGATGGATACAACTGGGGAGGTGTGATCAGCACTTCGCCCAGGCGGCCTCACCTGCAAAGCGAACAGGGGCCTCATGAGGGATGGATGGATGATTGGGATGGATAGGCTAGGAAGAGGGAAGGAGGCGGCCGTGGCCTGACAGTAGGTACTGTCCCCGTTTACCCGGATAGTAGGCTGTCAGATATCCGCCCCCTCAATCGGATTGCCAATAATCCACCGCGCCGGCTCAGCTACACCAATGAAAATGGCACTGACAGATACTACAGAGATTTGAGCACAGAAGTTAACAAGGAATTATTGTGGAACACACCAAAATAGACGGGGGTTCATACTTACCTCTACTTACCTCTTAAAAATATCTCGGGGATTGGGTTGACAACAGGATCTCTAAAGTATGCTCCCACAATAACCTTCACTATGACATTTAAAAATGAACCAGAACGAAGGCAAGAACTTTGAACTGTACAAAAGCTGTATTTCAAATAAAGGGTATGACTTTAACAACTCAACAAAATAAATGTGGCTATCAGTAGCCCATGTCAATCTGACTATGTCCTCCTGTAGGACTTGCAAAGTTATCATACAACATGTTAGCTCCCACGAGCTCAAAATAACGTAATATTTAGAACACATTTGGACTGGATAAGGAAGTCAGGATGAGACACATTTATAGAGCATTTGTTTTCTTTTAATAAACATGACACTTGTATTTATAGGTGCAAGGCCACAAATGTAGACGACCTCGTCCGCTGATAACCAGTTGTCTGGCCAGCTGCCATCTACCCTTCAAACCTGACGCACACCTGTCAAATGGGCTCACTTGTCAAGCCACGTTGCGTAAGAATCCAGCACTCTCAAAAGCTTTAAATATCCGCAAGACATCACAAATATTGTTACGCAAATCTTTCAAATGCTTTACTCAAATACCACTGGAATATTCTGACAATCCTTAAACTTGTTAAATTATCATTCAAATGTTTAATAAGCATTGTTTAGAGTATAAAACAAACTCTTAAATGTTTATAACAAAAACTCATAAATGTTTATAACAATTAGAAATTGTTTATAATATAGTTAAAGACAAAAAGAATTTTAAACACGCCTCTACCATTACTTTCGTTCCACATTATTGTTAAAGATATTTATATCATTATTTACAATATTAACATTTAAATTATTCAAATTATTAATTTGAGAAATACATTAACCACATGTTCATCCGGTTGGTAATTTCATAATCGTGTCAATATAATCGACCAATGAAGGTTAGTTATACATTTTAATGTCACATTCTGGTTTAATAAATGTTTAATAATTATTATAATTATTTGTACGGTAATCTTCATTCAAAATCTTATCTCAAATTCTTTCAATACTCTTGTTAATTATAACAGTAAATTCACTTGATTAATTTTCAAAGGACAAATACAATACACTCCCAGCGGTAAATACGTCGCTTACAAAAAAAAATGCACAAAACTGCATTTTAAATAGGCCCAAAATTCATCATATATTAATATATACGGCATCAAAATCTTCCACAGAATCTTACAAAAACCTCCACTAACAAATTCTTTGACATCATTAATTACTGTGGGAACCTCCTTCATTTACTTCAAGGGCATTATACATCAGCGACTTTCAACACGTTCGCTGCACTGGCGATTATACATTCATAGTTCCACTTCAAAAATTCTTATAATCATTAATAGTTTCAAAACTGTTGTCATTTAACCTTCGTGGATTTCATTCATGAATCGAAATGAAGTAAAAATTTGCCAATCACAAACAAATTTAATAGTGAATACGCTTATATACGCCTCTCTGGTCTATCAAAATTTAAGATTATCATCTTCAAAGTATTGTAGTATAAAAATACTATCATCAAACAAAGTGCGACTAAACTGCAAAATAGTCGAATAGAATCCAATTAGACTGTGGAATGCAAACATTATTATTCAAATTTCTAATTGAGAAAAAACTCCTAACACAAGTTCACGACTTTAATGCATTCAATAATTCATAATTAAAGTTCATCTTTCACAAAATTGTCTATGATGCAATGGTCATTCATAACTGACGATAAATGTCTGTGTTGCAATCAATTTCAAATAACGACTAGTATTTCCAAGATCGTCGACAACGCAAGAGATATTAACGCTCTAAAATCATTTAAATGTTCTTCCTTCTTGATGATGACAGAAAATTGGTCAAAGTAATTAAACTGGGGTAGAAATTACTTTAATAAAGAGACACGCTGTCTGAATTTAAATCTGCCATGAAAATCATTAACTTATAGTCAAATCGTGACTACCAAAATTAAGCAAATTATTGAAATATCTAAATATCAGTCTCAACTGATCCAAAATCATTTAACTATGCCCATGACATAACAATGTCTTAATAAATCGTCGAAAAAGGCATAACTCATCAAGGTGTACTGAGAATAGGAATCTCAAACAAGAATATAGGGCAAAATACATGAGGACAAAAATATGGGAAAATGGTTGCTCAAATATTGCTACAAAACTCAAATACAATAAACGTTCACGACTACCTTATCTGCCGATTGAAGTTCCAGAGGAAAATTCCCCAAAGAAGACTGCTGATGGATCCATTTCACCAAGTTAAAGCTGAGCTCCATCCTCGAAACAGGAAACAGCACCCTCGGAGAATCGAACTGCTTCCTTCTCCGGAAATTGCACTGCTCCATGAAGACGAAAGACATCCTTCCGGCAAAATTCTTCTTTGTGAGTCGGGACAACCCTGACCTCTCTTGAAAAATCCCTGAAGTACTTGTAGAAAATCGCCATGAAGTTTTTGTAGTAATTTCCGTAGAAATATTCATATTCAGAGAGTATGAAATCGTTTCCATTGCTATTTGATAGTATTCAGCGTTGAGCCACGAAACATGGGTGTAGATGGTTGTTCACCACATGTCCGCTTATATGGAATGGCAATTAGCGAAGTTCCATGTTGCTATCTTACTCCAACGATGTATGTCCCAATTGCATTAAAGTCCTTTAGCCTTCCATCTTCTCTTCGGTTATAGTGATAGAAGAACAAATTGCCTTATTAAACTGCTCCATAATACTGTAGCGTTGTGTCACAAAAGCAATCAGAAGTCTCCCTGTTATACTAGCAGTGTCAGCCGTAGCGTAGGATCTGACGCTATAACGTGCTTCTCAGGTGGCGAGAAAATCACTTTTGTCAGTCGTCTAAAATTGCTAATATCTTCGAAAATAATTCCTCGAAATTGTTCAAATTTCCTACACTGCTTAATGTAGCACTGCACAATAGGATTAGCTTATAGGCAACCGCTAACTGTTCATAGCTAACCTTGTAGACGCGTTATAATGTGCGTTTTAACTTCACCTAGTTTTACTCACAGTAAACTTGCACTGCTTGCCTGCTCGAATCTCGTTCACTGCGGTGGCTTCACCACGCGTTATAAAGACGACTCTTTCTACTAATGTCACTCGACGTTTCACCAAAACGACTATATAATCACTGAAGATCTGACGATTTGAGGTCTGACGATTGAGACTGCTCTCTTCTGCGCAAGGCCTTTTATAAACTTCATAAGGGGCGTATCCATCCCTTCCATAGCGTGTTACTGCGTCATCGCTCGAAGTTCCAACTTCGTCAATACTTGACGGATTTTCAAAATTCAAAAACTGGAAATAACTTTCACCAAAATTCCAGAACAATGCCTCTACTGCAAATGGATTTCCACAATTCTGCATTCCAAAAAGTATTAAAAATATCATAGTTTCAGCAATCTCCGTCTTCCTTCAAACAATCGTTGATTGGTTCGAGCCTCCCCTCCAATAGCATAATTTCTTCCTCAGCACAATTCCACGTTTCTTGCGACTGCGTCGTAAATCTCGGATCTTTCTCGAATAAATGCTGACGTCATAAAGAATCTCAGCTCAAGTAGCCTGCTCGCATAACGTCTGCGTCATCCTTGCTTACGTCATGACCATCCACGTCATAACTATGACAGACATAACTTTCTTCATAATTTCCAAAATAGCCACCGTGGTCTCACTATAATTCAATTACGGGGGCATTCTCCCCTCACCACGTTTTAAAAACAGTTGCAAATTGTTTTTAAACTCAGTGTTACAAGTATCTCAACTCTCTTGAACACGAAATTGAATTATTACTTGTTTACTCTAGTATGATATTTCCTCTATGTTCCTTAATCATAAATCTCTTCTACTCTGGGTTGTGTGTGGTTAAATGCATTCTCTCCTCTCTACTTTCTCTTCTGTCCAGTATTTCTATTTTCTAAGTTCTGCTGGACTGTCGAAGGTCCAGGATCGATCACAACGTCCTGCCTTTTCTTTTGATTTTCGGCTTCTTTTTCCCGTAACTCCTTCAGGTATTGCTGGCTTTCCCTCTCTCTTTCCTGATACTGATCGGGTGTCATAACCTGACCTTGAGAATCCTGATTTCTATTTTGGTTCTGGTTATTTCTATTATAATTTCTGTTATAACCATTATTGTTGTAGTATCTGCCTCTTCCATTGTTGTAATTGTCTCGATTATAGTTCCAGCCTCTTCTCTGTTGATACGGACGGTAACCTTGCGATCTGTTATTCCTAAACTGATTATTCCTGTGAGGACCTACATTGTCAGTTTTCTCTTCATCTGGCTTGTCAGTTTGTTGGACTTGGTCCATATATACCGTATTTATTTCTTTGAAGTCATGCCTTTGACCTTTCTGTACCACGTTAGGCATTGGACTTGTGCAGTCTAACCTCCTCAGTAATTCATCCATGCTGGTCAAATCCCTTATGTTCGATGACATGATTAGTCTCCTCACCTCCACAGGCAGCATACGAGAAATCGCATCAATTAATTGCTCCGTTGACAAAGGGGGTTGCAAAAATCTCAAGCGGGACAATTGACTCGTAAAGAAATCAGCGTACCGCGTTGGAAGAGTACCTGAGTATTTTCTTGAATAAACCTCCGCTCTTAACGAATTCTGCGCTTCGATGGACCAAAATCGTTTGATTAGCGCCTCTGCAAACTCGTCAAAGTTACTGAATGTGTATCTAAATGCGAGAAACCATTCGAGGGGTCCTCCAATCAAAAATCTTTCCACTATCTTCATCTCTCTCTCTCTGGGAATGTGAGCTTCGATGAAATAATCTTTGAGGTTCCTAACATATTCTATAGGCGTCAAACTGTCAGTGTTGCTGAATTTTTGTGGTTTGTCTTCAAAATTCCTGATGACCGTGACATTCCTCGGATATGAATCCGGGTAGTTTTTCCCACTATCTCGATAGTTCCACTCAGGTTCCATATTCCTCTCGTCATCTTCCTCCCTGAATCTGGATATACGTTCTTCAGGAGTCACGTCTCTCTCTTCTGGATCTAGGTTATATCTTCTGGCATAATTCCTATTGGTTTCGCAAGCCAAGCCTACAGTATCCTTGTCAGTAATCTCCGTTAAGACTTTCTTGATTAACTCTTCTTTGTAGGTCTCCATCAAACTAGCTTCTCCTAGCTTCAAATTTTGCAGTTTACTCGTCGTTTCATTCACATCAGAGACAACTTTATGAATCTGATCTTCTAATGCAGATTTTAATGCTTGCACATCCTGACCTAATTGTGTTCTATCTTCTACTTGTCTCTCGGATAGCGAATCCATCCTGACGCTTAAATCTTTCCTAATCTGTACTACTTCATTGTTAATATCTATTTGAGTACTGGCAAGTTTTCTTTCAATACGTTCCTGAATTTGGGTTACATGTTCCCCACTTGACCTATTCCACTCGTCTTTCCATACTGCTACATTTGCCGTTAACATTTCTGCTATGTCTACTTCGATATCTTCTTTAAGTAATCTATTATGGTCTAATACCTGGGTTCTCATGACCTCTACATCAAACTTTAAAACTGCTAAAGACGCTGTGGTTCTAACTGACTCATCAACTAGCCTAGTCGTTAATGCACTTATATTACGTGTACAAAGTGTTTTCGAATTTTCTATTTCTTCCCTGACTTTATTTACATCAGTTTGGACTTTAGCAATATCTACGAAAACTGTGTTGACCTCTACTTGAATTTTATTTATGTCACTTTGCATCTCATTTACATCCGAATGAATGTTATTAATATCAACCTGAACATTGGACACATCAGTTCTAACATTTTGGATTCCTCTTTGGACTTCCTCAACCTTGTCTTGGACAGTCGCAACATCATTTTTAACAACAACTACCTCAGCCCTAGCACAAGAAATATCACTTCGGACATTAGCAACATCTAAATTCAACATTGTAAGATCTTTATGCACATTAGACACATCTATTTTAACATTGGACACGTCTGAGCGCATGTCAGTTACAGCATTCTCGATTCCTTGGGTATTAATCTGTAAACGCGACATATTATCCTCTAAGTTAGCAGAACTGGTCTGGAGAACTTTTATATTAGCAGACAAATTACTAGCATTCTCCTCCATTCGACTAGTATTCCTAGCTTCCATCTCCTTCATGCTTTCATTCAAGCTAGCAGACATATTACTAGCATTTTCCTCCATTCGACTAGTATTCCTAGCTTCCATCTCCTTCTTACTGCTATTCAGGCTTGCTGTCAAATTAGCAGACATCTCCTCTAACATCTTCCTCATACTTTCGTCCGCCATTACAATATTAATTCAAAAATAGACTGCTGTAGGGACATACATCAAAAGAGCAAAATAACAACATCTGAGCAACACTTTTCACCATATATAAATTTGATCAATTTTCTGTCTTAAATCTAACTTATAATTAACCTTCGAAGACACTTCATGTTGAAACAAACTCAAGCACATGTTCAAATTTCCCTGGCTCATTTTAAAATATCCTAACACAAATAATTTACATTTACAATCCAAATAATTTACTTTTATCTTTAATATGACTAAAATATCATAAGCCGGTCAAATAAAATAAGATTCCAGACCATAGGCGATTTTTCTAAATTTCCAGCCTATTTAACCTCTCAAGTTGTATAAGATCTGATCTTTTCTGAGTGTAATTTTCCTAATACAATACAACATTTAATTCCTATATAATCACACTCTTAAATACTACAATTGGCCAAGACATCTAACAAAGAATCAACCTCTTTATTTGAGTCTAATCGATCCACACGTTTTAGGTTTGCCAATCCTACTGGCGTTCAACCTGGTGATCCAGTTATGTTGAATCAGCCCCACGTTTTAGGGTCGCCAATTCTTCTGTCCCCGTTTACCCGGATAGTAGGCTGTCAGATATCGGCCCCCTCAATCGGATTGCCAATAATCCACCGCGCCGGCTCAGCTACACCAATGAAAATGGCACTGACAGATACTACCGAGATTTGAGCACAGAAGTTAACAAGGAATTATTGTGGAACACACCAAAATAGACGAGGGTTCATACTTACCTCTACTTACCTCTTAAAAATATCTCGGGGATTGGGTTGACAACAGGATCTCTAAAGTATGCTCCCACAATAACCTTCACTATGACATTTAAAAATGAACCAGAACGAAGGCAAGAACTTTGAACTGTACAAAAGCTTTATTTCAAATAAAGGGTATGACTTTAACAACTCAACAAAATAAATGTGGCTATCAGTAGCCCATGTCAATATGACTATGTCCTCCTGTAGGACTTGCAAAGTTATCATACAACATGTTAGCTCCCACGAGCTCAAAATAACGTAATATTTAGAACACATTTGGACTGGATAAGGAAGTCAGGATGAGACACATTTATAGAGCATTTGTTTTCTTTTAATAAACATGACACTTGTATTTATAGGCGCAAGGCCACAAATGTAGACGACCTCGTCCGCTGATAACCAGTTGTCTGGCCAGCTGCCATCTACCCTTCAAACCTGACGCACACCTGTCAAATGGGCTCACTTGTCAAGCCACGTTGCGTAAGAATCCAGCACTCTCAAAAGCTTTAAATGTCCGCAAGACATCACAAATATTGTTACGCAAATCTTTCAAATGCTTTACTCAAATACCACTGGAATATTCTGACAATCCTTAAACTTGTTAAATTATCATTCAAATGTTTAATAAGCATTGTTTAGAGTATAAAACAAACTCTTAAATGTTTATAACAAAAACTCATAAATGTTTATAACAATTAGAAATTGTTTATAATATAGTTAAAGACAAAAAGAATTTTAAACACGCCTCTAACATTACTTTCGTTCCACATTATTGTTAAAGATATTTACATCATTATTTACAATATTAACATTTAAATTATTCAAATTATTAATTTGAGAAATACATTAACCACATGTTCATCCGGTTGGTAATTTCATAATCGTGTCAATATAATCGACCAATGAAGGTTAGTTATACATTTTAATGTCACATTCTGGTTTAATAAATGTTTAATAATTATTATAATTATTTGTGACGGTAATCTTCATTCAAAATCTTATCTCAAATTCTTTCAATACTCTTGTTAATTATAACAGTAAATTCACTTGATTAATTTTCAAAGGACAAATACAATACACTCCCAGCGGTAAATACGTCGCTTACAAAAAAAATGCACAAAACTGCATTTTAAATAGGCCCAAAATTCATCATATATTAATATATACGGCATCAAAATCTTCCACAGAATCTTACAAAAACCTCCACTAACAAATTCTTTGACATCATTAATTACTGTGGGAACCTCCTTCATTTACTTCAAGGGCATTATACATCAGCGACTTTCAACACGTTCGCTGCACTGGCGATTATACATTCATAGTTCCACTTCAAAAATTCTTATAATCATTAATAGTTTCAAAACTGTTGTCATTTAACCTTCGTGGATTTCATTCATGAATCGAAATGAAGTAAAAATTTGCCAATCACAAACAAATTTAATAGTGAATACGCTTATATACGCCTCTCTGGTCTATCAAAATTTAAGATTATCATCTTCAAAGTATTGTAGTATAAAAATACTATCATCAAACAAAGTGCGACTAAACTGCAAAATAGTCGAATAGAATCCAATTAGACTGTGGAATGCAAACATTATTATTCAAATTTCTAATTGAGAAAAAACTCCTAACACAAGTTCACGACTTTAATGCATTCAATAATTCATAATTAAAGTTCATCTTTCACAAAATTGTCTATGATGCAATGGTCATTCATAACTGACGATAAATGTCTGTGTTGCAATCAATTTCAAATAACGACTAGTATTTCCAAGATCGTCGACAACGCAAGAGATTTTAACGCTCTAAAATCATTTAAATGTTCTTCCTTCTTGATGATGACAGAAAATTGGTCAAAGTAATTAAACTGGGGTAGAAATTACTTTAATAAAGAGACACGCTGTCTGAATTTAAATCTGCCATGAAAATCATTAACTTATAGTCAAATCGTGACTACCAAAATTAAGCAAATTATTGAAATATCTAAATATCAGTCTCAACTGATCCAAAATCATTTAACTATGCCCATGACATAACAATGTCTTAATAAATCGTCGAAAAAGGCATAACTCATCAAGGTGTACTGAGAATAGGAATCTCAAACAAGAATATAGGGCAAAATACATGAGGACAAAAATATGGGAAAATGGTTGCTCAAATATTGCTACAAAACTCAAATACAATAAACGTTCACGACTACCTTATCTGCCGATTGAAGTTCCAGAGGAAAATTCCCCAAAGAAGACTGCTGATGGATCCATTTCACCAAGTTAAAGCTGAGCTCCATCCTCGAAACAGGAAACAGCACCCTCGGAGAATCGAACTGCTTCCTTCTCCGGAAATTGCACTGCTCCATGAAGACGAAAGACATCCTTCCGGCAAAATTCTTCTTTGTGAGTCCGGACAACCCTGACCTCTCTTGAAAAATCCCTGAAGATCTTTTAGAAAATCGCCATGAAGTTTTTGTAGTAATTTCCGTAGAAATATTCATATTCAGAGAGTATGAAATCGTTTCCATTGCTATTGATAGTATTCAGCGTTGAGCCACGAAACATGGGTGTAGATGGTTGTTCACCACATGTCCGCTTATATGGAATGGCAATTAGCGAAGTTCCATGTTGCTATCTTACTCCAACGATGTATGTCCCAATTGCATTAAAGTCCTTTAGCCTTCCATCTTCTCTTCGGTTATAGTGATAGAAGAACAAATTGCCTTATTAAACTGCTCCATAATACTGTAGCGTTGTGTCACAAAAGCAATCAGAAGTCTCCCTGTTATACTAGCAGTGTCAGCCGTAGCGTAGGATCTGACGCTATAACGTGCTTCTCAGGTGGCGAGAAAATCACTTTTGTCAGTCGTCTAAAATTGCTAATATCTTCGAAAATAATTCCTCGAAATTGTTCAAATTTCCTACACTGCTTAATGTAGCACTGCACAATAGGATTAGCTTATAGGCAACCGCTAACTGTTCATAGCTAACCTTGTAGACGCGTTATAATGTGCGTTTTAACTTCACCTAGTTTTACTCACAGTAAACTTGCACTGCTTGCCTGCTCGAATCTCGTTCACTGCGGTGGCTTCACCACGCGTTATAAAGACGACTCTTTCTACTAATGTCACTCGACGTTTCACCAAAACGACTATATAATCACTGAAGATCTGACGATTTGAGGTCTGACGATTGAGACTGCTCTCTTCTGCGCAAGGCCTTTTATAAACTTCATAAGGGGCGTATCCATCCCTTCCATAGCGTGTTACTGCGTCATCGCTCGAAGTTCCAACTTCGTCAATACTTGACGGATTTTCAAAATTCAAAAACTGGAAATAACTTTCACCAAAATTCCAGAACAATGCCTCTACTGCAAATGGATTTCCACAATTCTGCATTCCAAAAAGTATTAAAAATATCATAGTTTCAGCAATCTCCGTCTTCCTTCAAACAATCGTTGATTGGTTCGAGCCTCCCCTCCAATAGCATAATTTCTTCCTCAGCACAATTCCACGTTTCCTGCGGCTGCGTCGTAAATCTCGGATCTTTCTCGAATAAATGCTGACGTCATAAAGAATCTCAGCTCAAGTAGCCTGCTCGCATAACGTCTGCGTCATCCTTGCTTACGTCATGACCATCCACGTCATAACTATGACAGACATAACTTTCTTCATAATTTCCAAAATAGCCACCGTGGTCTCACTATAATTCAATTACGGGGGCAGTACCATCCCGGCATTTTCCCGAGGACGAAGTGGGAAACCACGGAAAACCACTTCGAGGATGGCTGAGGTGGGAATCGAACCCCCTCTACTCATTTGGATCACCCGAGGCTGAGTAGACCCCGTTCCAGTCCTCATACCACTTTTCAAATTTCGTAGCAGAGCCGGGAATTGAACCCAGGACCTCCGGGGCGGCAGCTAACCATGCTGACCGCTACGCTACGGACTTGATAAAAGATTCAAACCAAAATGGCGGATCATAACAGCTTAAATACTATCACAGCAAATATGCTCATATCAGAGTGTGAAATGCTTGAAATGTTACATAATGTTACATAACGAATGGTATACAACGTAATACATAAATAACAGATAGAAACTGTAGGTAAAATTAGCCGAGGCTATATGGGCTGCACACAAAGGACGCGCATTTCAGGATACAAAGAGGAATTAAATCGTTAAATAGGCTAAAATAAGCCGTGAATAGTAGTGCACTTTATGTTATAATATTTGTATTATCATTTTTCAATTACACTTATGGTATTACAAAAAGTGTAAATAAGCACTTTATCCTTACCGGCACGTAATGCATCTAACCAACCATGCCAATGCAGTGTCTTGTTAGCGTAATGCGTAGAGCGCTGGACTTGGGCTCGCGGGTACCTGGGATCGAATCACACTCAAGACATATATTTTACTTCGTATGTTTCAATTTTATTTGCTCGGGCAGAGGTTTTTCCGAATGTTACGATCATTCATTTCATCACAATTATTAATAGTTAAATATTAAAGTAATTTTTCAAGTCCTCGTACTACAGTACGTTCACCAAGATTTTACTCTTATAGGCCTAAATACCTTTCTTGTCACGTTGGGCGAACTTTGGTTTAACCCATAGACGTTTAGTTTATATTTCCGTTTCTTTTACATATCGAAAGACTATTGCCATTGCAGAATTTCAACTACCGGTACCGTAATGTACAGTAAATTGAACAAGGAACTGTCCTTCATCCATTTTGCTGAACTATGATAAAATATTTGATGTAGTGAAATAGTGTGATTATTTCTTGGTATAACTTTTATAAAAGTTCAGTTTTATAAAATATTTGATAATTTTCTTTTTTACAAATTTCATTGATAGTGTAATACCGGCCTAAGTCGATAAGAGCCATCTTAGAGCAATCTTGGTACATTAATTTTTCGAAGTACTGTATACGTCTCTCGACTCTCTCCGAATCATCCATATTGCATTTCTTGTTCATCAAGAGGTTCTCTGCTGCATATAAAAACTGTTTTATAATGACAGATCTTCGCTTTTTTTGGAAATACACCTCTCGTTGTAGCGGTTACGTGTTTTTTTTTTTTTTAGTCGTTTACCCTCCAGGTTGGTGGAACCCACGGACTCAGCGAGGGAACTCACCACTACCGCCTCTACGGGCAATGTCATAGAGCTGGGAACATCGAATCGGAAGGGATACAACTGGTGAGGTGGGATTGGCACCTCGTCCAGGCGGCCTCACCTGCAAAGCGAACAGGGGCCTCATGAGGGAAGGTAAGGGATGGTGAGGATGGATAGGCAAGGAAGAGGGAAGGAGGCGGCCGTGGCCTTGAAGAAGGTACTGTCCCCGATCTCAGGATAGTAGGCTGTCAGATATCCGCCCCCTCAATCGGATTGCCAATAATCAAACGCACCGGCACAGCTACATCAATGAAAATGGCACTGACAGATACTATCGAGATTAGAGCACAATAGTTAACAAGAAAATTATTGTGGAACACACCAAAATATACGGGGGTTCATACTTACCTTTACTTACCTCTTAAATTTATCTCGGGGACTGGGTTGTCAACTGGATCACTTAAAGTATGCCCTCACAATAACCTCCACCATGATATTTAAAATGAACCAAAACGAAGACGAGAAACTTTAAACTGCACAATAATTTATTTCACATAAAGAATGAATTTAACAAAAATAAAACAACGAAATCCACGTGGCAATCAGAAGCCATCGACCACATAACCATGTCCTCCTGTCGGACTTGTATACTCTACATACGATGTTTCAGCTTTCTCAAGCTCAAAATAACGTAATTATAATAATGCACTTGGAATGGAAACGGGATTTGGGACGAGACACATATATCAATTGTTTTGCGTGTTTATATACTTCACATTTTATTTATAGCCACAAGGCTATTATGGAGACGTCCTTGGCCTCTATCATACAGTTGTCCGGCCAGCTGCAATGCACCTGCATCGTCAAGTGGACTCACCTGTCCGTTCAACCCTAGCATAAGCGAGTTACATCAGAGCTTAGCTCTCCTTCAAAACACGTTAAATGTCCACATCTCAACTGAAATATTATCACGCAAATGTTTTAAATGCTCCATTCAAACACCAGTGGAATACTCCAATAATCCCAAATCATATTTAATTGTTCCATTCACTTGCTTAATTAGCGTTGTTTAGAGTATAAAAACAAAACTCTTAATGTTAATAACAAAAGTTCATTAATTATTTATAACAATAATAAATTGTTTATAACAATGTCAAACGACAATTGAAAATTTTATACACGCCTCTATTAATCCCTTTCATTTCATATTATTTAACAAAGATATTTACAACATTATTTTACAATATTTATATTGTTTATATTATTTATATAAGAAATACATTAAACCACACGTTTATCCGGTTGATAATTACTCAAATTGTGTTGATATAATCGACCAATGAAGGTTAGTTATATTTAAATGTCAAATTCAGGTTTAATAAGGTTTAATAATTATTATTAATATTTGTGACGGTAACCTCCATTCAAAATCTTCATCTCAAATTATTTAACACTCTTGTTAACTTTAACAGTATTTTCACATGAATAACTTTCAAAGAACCAGGACAATACATTCAGCGGAAAAATACTTCGCTCAAAACGCACAAAATTGCTCAACAATAGGCCCAGAATTCATCATATATCTTCATATATATGGCATCAAAATCTTCCAAATTACATACAAAAACCTCCACTCATAAATTCAACAACTTCATTTATTACTGTGGGAACCTCCTTCATTATTCAAGGGCATTAATCATCAGCGACTTTTACAGGTCCACTGAACTAACGATTATACATCCATTGTTCCTCTTCAAAAATTCTTATATTCATCAATTGTATTAATGTCTGTTATTATTTAACCTTCGTGGGTTTCATTCATGAATCGATATGAAGTAAAAATTTGCCAATCACAAATAAATTTAATAGCAAATACGATTAGACACTCCTCCCTGGTCTATCAAAATTGAGATTAATATCTTCAAAGTAACGCAGTATAAAAATACTATCTTCAATCAAAGTTCATCTAAACTGCATAAATAGTCGAATAGAATACAATTAGACTGTGGAATGCAAACATTATTGTTCCAATCTATAATTGAGAAAAACTCCTATCAAATGTTCATTACTATAATGTATTCAATAAATCGTAATCAAATTTCATATTTCATAAAATTGTCTATAATGCAATGATAAATGTCTATGTTGCAATCATGTTCATAAGACGACTAGTATTTCAAAGATCGTCGATAACGTATTAGATTTTAACGCTCTAAAATCATTTAGTCATTCTTCTTTCTTGAGGATGACAGAAAATTGGTCAAAGTAATTTACTGAATAGAATTACTTTAATAAAATGACACGCTGTCTGAATTCAAATCTGCCATAGCAAATCGTTAACTTTACAGTCAAACCGTGACTACAAAAATATGCAAATTACTGAAAGAATCTAAATTATCAGTCTCAACTGATCCAAAATTATTTACGTATGCCAATGACATAACAATGTCTCAACAAATCGTAGAAAAAGGCATAAATCATCGAAGTGTACTGAGTACAGAAATGTCCAGCAAGAAAATGGGGCAAAAGATAGGACAAAAAATATGGGAAAATGGTTGCTCAGATATCGCTACATGACTCAAATAATACAAGAAACGTTCACGACTACCTTATCTGTTGATTGAAATTCTAGAGGAAAGTTTTCAAAGAAAACTGCTGTTGGTTCCATTTCACCAGCGTGAAGATGTGCTCCGACCTCGAACCTGGAATCAGCGTCCTCGGAGAATCGAACTGCTTCCTCCTCCGGAAATTGCACTGCTCCATGTATACGAAAGACATCCTTCTGGCAAAACTCTTCTTTATGAGCCGGGTCCACCCTGGCCTCTCTTGAAAGTTCCCGGAAGTTCTGGTCGCAATTCGCCATGAAGTTTATTGCAGCTATTTCCGCAGAAATATTCATAATCGTGGAGTATGAAAATATTTCCACTGTCATTTGATATAATTCAGCGATGGATTCACGATGCATGAGTGTAGTTGGATGTTCACTACATGCTCGCTTTTGTAGAATGACGATTAACGAAGTTCCATGCTGTTACTTCACTCCATCGATATATGTCCCAATTGCATTAAAGCCTTAGCCTTCCATCTCAACTTCTGTTATAATCATTGAAAGCACTGCAAGATTATAATGTTCCATAGTAGAATGTATCGTTGTAACACCAAACGTATTCTCCAAGATCACGGTTGCGATGCACGTGTCAGCCGTAGTGTATAATGTGGAATTTTAAAAGTGCCTCTCAGGTGGCGAGAAAATCACTTTTGTCTGCAGCCTTAAAACGCCAATATCTTTTAAATTATAACAGTGAAATTGTTCAAATGTTCTACACACCTCAATGTGGTACTGCCCAATTGAAATATAATAAAGGCAGAAGTTAACTCTTTATATCTTATCTCGTAGAAACGTTAATGTGAGCGTTACAACTTCACCTAGTTTCGAACAGCGTAAAATGGAACTGCTCCGTGTTCGTTCGATGCGCCGGGCTTTAACCACACGCTAAAGATGACTTGCTTCACTTATTCACTCGACAATGACTATCTGACATCTGAAATATATATGCTGTATCAGCGGTATGAGAGATATGAGAGATATGAGCAATATGAGAGCTCCTCTATCCTGTGCACGACCTTTTATCAACTTCTTAAGGGGCGTATCCATCCCTTCCATAGTTCGTTCCTCCGTCATGGCTAGAAGTTTTAACTTTGGCTATACTTGATGGATTTTCAAATTTCAAAAACTCAAAATTAATTTCTTCAAAATTCCAAATCAATGCCATAACTGAAAATAGATTTCCACAAATCTGCATGCCAAAAGTAATTAAATATCGTAGTTTCAGCAATCTCCGTCTTCCTTCCAAACTATCGTTCATTGGTTCGAGTCTCTCCTCCAATAGCGTAACTTCTTCCTTAGCACGATACCTTGTTTCCTGCGACTGCGTCGTAAATCTAAGATCTTTCTCGAACAAAATCATGACGTCACCAAGAATCTCAGCTCAACCAGCCTACTTGCATGAAGTCTACGTCATCCGTGCCTACGTCATGAATATCCACGTCACAACTATGACATTCATAACTTTATTCATTTTTGCCAATACAGCCATCGTGGTCTCAATATAATTCAATTTACGGGGGCAGTACCATCCCGGCATTTGCCCGAAGACGAAGTGTGAAACCACGGAAAACCACTTCGAGGATGGCTGAGGGGGAATCGAACCCGCTCTACTCATTTGGGCCACCCGAGGCTGAGTAGACCCCGTTCCAGTCCTCGTACCACTTTTCAAATTTCGTGGCAGAGCTGGAAATCGAACCCAGGACCACCGGGGCGACAGCTAACCATGCTGACCGCTACGCTACGGAGGCGACTTACGTGATATATAATAACTATAATATGTGAAGGACATAGAAGTTTCAATAACTTCCAAACCTGAGCTAATCTAGATTTTTAACTGGCATTTTCAACTTGAGCACACTCAAATCCATATAAATAAACTATTTTTGCCTTTGTAAAAAGCAATGAGTTAAAATTTGTTGTCTAGTTTTATTTAAGCCTCGGGTTAAAAATACCCATACGCCAGTGATCGCGGTTGGTTGGTTCCTCAGTTTAGGGGCTGGGACAACGCAGTCATATAGCCCCGTGTACTTTGGGTGTGTGTTGAATCTGTCTGATAACGCACACTAATACAGCCATCACAATTAACACCGGTTATCTGTTTTTAATTCAAGTAAGGACTGCAGACATTCGATTTTCAAGTAGTTCCAACTTCTGCTACCAAACGCCACCGTCAACGACCAACTAGTTCTGAACTTTGTTACTAGATTCCACCGCAGTCGGCTCCTGGCGACGAACGTTGGAACCTAAGAGCGTTAGTTAAATATAACCTACAATTTGGCTTCACACAAGTGTAATTGAATGTCGCCTCCGTAGCGTAGCGGTCAGCATGGTTAGCTGCCGCCCCGGAGGTCCTGGGTTCGATTCCCGGCTCTGCCACGAAATTTGAAAAGTGGTATGAGGACTGGAACGGGGTCTACTCAGCCTCGGGTGGCTCAAATGAGTAGAGGGGGTTCGATTCCCACTTCAGCCATCCTCGAAGTGGTTTTCCGTGGTTTCCCACTTCGTCTTCTGGCAAATGCCGGGATGGTTCCTACTGTAAGGCCACGGCCGCCTCCTTCACACTTCCTTGCCTAACCCTCCCACTCTTCCCATCCCTTCATCAGGCCCCCTGTTCGCTTTGCAGGTGAGGCCGCTTGGGCGTAGTGCTGGTCACACACCCCAGTTGTATCCCTGACTCAAGGGTCTCAAGCTCCAGGACACTGCCTTCATTGGCGGTAGAGGTGGGATCACTCGCTTAGTCCGTGGGAAAAGCCAACCCTGGAGGGTAAAACGATAGCGAAACAAGTGTAATTAGTGAAAGGTTCTTTATCTTGCCACAAATCTATGACATGCGACCGCCGGATTTACTTCCCGTCCTAAGGAAGGAATACTGAGGGATTTTCAACGCTCTTAAAAAATCCGATGACTTCGGCCGGGTTTGATCCCGCGACCTTGGGCATAGAAGCTCAGCATGCTACCAACTACGCCACCGAAGCCGTCAGTGATCGAGGATTCAAAACAAAGGAATAACAGTCAGGCACTTGTGACAGGTGCCACCGCCTATGGTTCCTGAAGGCTACTTGTGTTCACCGTGCATATATTATCGGCTAATATCGTATTTTAAGAGTCATTAAAATAATCCGAGGTCACTGACATTAATAAGCTTACCGTACGTTCTCTTTTTAAGTTTTTCTATACTAATTATGATAATTACCTTCCTTTGGGCGTAGCGTACTCGAACGGGGACTCCCAAGGCACTGATTTTCTAAAGGCAAATAATGATACCAGAATAGCTTATAATGGGTCACACATTGATTTTCGTCACTTACCACATAATGCTGGAGCCTCCGTGGCTTAGGCGGCAGCACGCCGACCTCTCACCGCTGGGTCCGTGGTTCAAATCCCGGTCACTCCACGTGAGATCTGTGCTGGACAAAACGGAGGCAGACAGGTTTTTCTCCGGGTACTCCGGTTTTCCCTGTCAATATTTCATTCCAGCAACACTCTCCGCTATCATTTCATTTCATCTGTCATTCATTTAATCATTTCCCCAGAGGAGTGCGTCAGGCCTAGGCAGCCGGCACAGTTCATATCCTCGCCGCTAGATGGGGGCTTCATTCATTCCATTCCTGACCCGGTCGGAGACTGGAAGCAGGCTGTGGATTTTCATTTTCACCACATAATGCTGTCTTCTCGATATAGCTCTATCTCTAACTCTAACTCTAGACCGACTGGAAAGTTAAGTACAATATCCATTTTATCACTGAACTACCTGAAGTGAATGTTACATGAACTATTTATACACTTCTCTAACAATTGGAGGAGGAGTTATATATTTGGGCACATTTGTGTTAACCGAATAAAAGGTAATTCTGTTAAAAGTTTACGAAGGCAACCCTGAGAAAATAAAAGGCTTTTAACATTTCAATATCCACTTCTTGATGAATATTAATTCCGGTGGATGCAGGAGCACACGATCGGGGAGGGGAGTCAAAGGGGGGCACTCTCTCACCCCCATCATAGACTGATAAATACATTTATAAATTAGGTCCGCCTCGTTGTGTAGTGGCTAGCGGAGGCGCGGGTTTAATTCCTGGCTCTGCAAAAAGATTAATTATGGTCTGAGGAATGGATTGCGTACACTCAGCCTCGTGAGAAAACATTCCTATCTCAGCCATTCTGGAAGTGGATTTGCGTGGTTTTCTAATTCTACTCCAGGCGAATACCGGGATGGATCCTAAATTAAGACCACGACAAGCTCTTTCATAATCACCATCTGAATTACAAATACACAAACTAATACAGATATCACAATAATACAGGTTATCAGGCAAATTCCAAACGCACCCAAATATACGAGGCTACATGAGCATGATGTCGCAAATCCCTTAAATGAATCAACAACAACAAAAACAATATTCATAAATTATTTTAATTTACTTACTTTTATCATTTTAATTTAATTTTCAATTTTAATAATGTTTTTTATATTTAATTTTTAATTCCCTTTTTATTTTTTTATTTTCAAGTATTTCATTTAAAAAAATTCTAAACTCTTTAAATCATATTAAAACTCTTAGTTATTTTTTAATTTTAATTTTTAAATTTTTATGTTCAATTGTTTTTATATTTTTAAATGAATGTATTTCAATTTTCAAAATTTTGATAACCGGTACGTTTAATTTAAATTAATTTCATTTTATATTTTATTTTATCATGACTTGTAAAATGTGAGAGCAGTCAGATTCGAACCCAAATATGCTGTTATCCCCGAACACTATTTCAAATCATCGATGCAGCGGTGATCTGTGATTCATCAAGGAAACAAATTGTTTGGATGGCTGAAGGTTTAAATAGTTTGAACGTGAGTCTATTAATTGCTGCAATTGAAGGTCGACCTCGGAGTGTTATAATGCACCTTAAGAGAGGATATTATCAGTAATGACCTTCATTTGCCGTGGGCAGTGCCGTACCTGACACACGTACTAGTGCGTGATCTCAAGTTTCAGAGCAGCTTCCGAGACGGGCATTGTTTATGCAAAGTCCCGATATTATACCAGTTTAGCAACTATCCCGGTCATTGCCTATCTGGTGTATCTACAGTATTTTGTGTGCGTTGCTGTGTTCGGGTGCGGTAAATTGCCTCCCGTGACTCAGGAAAGTACGTTCTGTAAACTGCCTCCAAGGATACAGAACAGTGTACGTAAACTGCCTCCAAGGATACAGAACAGTGTACGTAAACTGCCTCCAAGGAGAGAGAACAGTGGACGTAAACTGCCTCCAAGGATAGAGAACAGTGTACGTAAACTGCCTCCAAGGTTACAGAGCATTGTTCGTTAACTGCCTCCCGTGATACAGAATGCGCGAATCGTTTCAACAAAGTCCCATGTGCGTTCGTGTACCATTCATCTGATTGCGATGAAACTTGGGTGAGATGTTGTGGACGCTCCCACAAATATTTCTGAATGAATAAATCCATTTTATAAAAGTTTAGGGGCATTTTACGGGGAAAAGAATATTGAGTATCCAAAAGCACTTTCAACAAGCAAAGTTACAACGCCAACACTTTCTTCGATCGGCATTGCAACCCTCTTCACAAATAAGGCGACATAACGAATGTGAACAATTACCGTGGTATCTCCCTCCTCTTAATAACGTACAAAATCCTCTCAAAACCCCTTCAAACTAGAGCAGAATAACAGTTGGATCCACAATTAGGGGAATATCAAGGGGGATTTCGGAAGGGACGATTATTTGTCGAACAGATTATGAACCTTATATCTATTCTTTCATATCTGAAACTTAGAAACAAGCAGTTTGTAGTGACCTTCATTGACTTCAAACGAGGCTTATGACTCCATTGATCGACCCACCCTATTTGAAATACTGAAATACTGGACAACAAAGCAAGAACAAATATTCAGAATACCTTAACCATCACTACTTCCATAGTTAAATTCAGGGGAGACATTTCAGAGCCCTTTGAATTCAAGACTGGTGTAAGACAGAGAAACGGACTATATGACCTTTGCTTTTCAACTGCGTGCTCGAAAAAGTCATCCGAGAGTGTGCGAAAAATAATGAACGTTAACAGGGCTGAAAATGGAGTGTGATTGGGCTACAAAAAACAGAACGTTAAAGTTGACTGCCTAGCATTCGCAGATGATCTTGCATTTCTTTCAGATTCCTTAGATGCAGCCGCAGCGCAAATTAATGAACTCCAGTTTCAAGCAGCAAAAACAGGCCTTAGAATCTCTTTTGAAAAAAAAAAACACAATTCATCACTAATATCAAACAGGAGCCAAAAGAGCTGGAAGTAGGACAGGGGAAAATCAAGCAAACGAAAACGTTCAAATATTTGGGTGAGTGGATAGACCACAATCTCTCCGAGAAGGCAGCTTTCGAGTCACGATTCAGGAAAATGGAAATGGCATATAATCTACCAAAAGCCATTTATAACAAGAAATCCATATCTATAAATGCCAAGTTAAGACACTAATGCAGAGTGCCTTGAAATGCATCGCAAGGGACTAATAGAGAAACTGGAAGTGAAAGAAAGGGACATTCTAAGAAAAATATTGGGCCCAGTGAAAGAAAATAGGGAATATAGGAGACGGCACAACCACGAACTTTACACCTATGTGGACAAAATAGCTGACACCATGAGGAAACGGAGAATTACATTTT
Source organism: Meconema thalassinum (assembly GCA_946902985.2). Classification (NCBI taxonomy): domain Eukaryota; kingdom Metazoa; phylum Arthropoda; class Insecta; order Orthoptera; family Tettigoniidae; genus Meconema; species Meconema thalassinum. The sequence goes on from OX336395.1 coordinate 185,997,040, forward strand.
ACGGTCATATAACAAGAATGAACCCAGCGCGATTGACACATATAATTTTCACCTACTTCCTCAAAAAGAAAACCAAGAAAGCTTGGTTCACTGAGGTGGACAAAGATTTGCAAGAAGTGAGAATTACAAGCAACGATATCTAGGAACGTGCCGCCCCCCCCCCCCCCCTTAGGCAAAAAATAACAGCACACCGATGTTTCCAAGAAAAGCCAAAGCTTCCAACAGGCAAGAAGTGGACTAAAGAAAGGAAACAACAGCATCGAGAACTAATGCGAAAGTACTGGGAGGATGTTAAAGCTCGATGCAGCAAGAAGCAGTTGAAATGTCGTGGTCCCTTGATGGCCGAATCAAAAGAAGAAGAAGAAGAAGAAGAAGAAGAAGAAGAAGAAGAAGAAGAAGAAGAAGAAGAAGAAGAAGAAGATATAAAAATACATAATAATAAAAAAATAATATTATAATAAAAATAATAAATAATAAAATATTAATAATAATAATCATCGAGACCGCCAAAACCTTGATTCCCCTGACTAAAAAACCGAAACATCCTTGGTGGAATCAATAATGCGAAATCGCCCTCGACAACAGAAAAACTGCCTTCCAAACCTATAACAGTAACAAATCTGAGAAAAACCTGAAGATCTTCTTCGAGGTACGTAAAAAGACGTCCAAAATTCTGCGACGAATCAAACGGAAGTATATCAATCATCAACTGACTTCTATCGAGAACGACATCAAAACTACAATACGCGTGATGTCTACAAAACATTCGCCAACCAAATCAAAGGGTACACACCACAAAACTTATGCTTCAGAAAACAAGACGGAAAACTGGCATTGACAAATCGAGGCAATTACCAAGAGCTAGCTACATACTTCTCACGACTTTTAAATTGTCCAGAACCCACGAAAAGATTCCCAAATAAACAATCAGACCACACATCAGAAGAATCACTACCACCAACTCAAGATGAAATCCACTCCCACATCAATAGACACAAAAACAATAAAGCCTCAGGTGAAGACGGCATCACTGCAGAACTACTTAAAAACCTAGGACCCAATGCACTCAGAGAAATTACACTAATCATCCAAGAAATATGGCAAACAGAGAAAATACCTGATGACTGGAAAACAGCACTCATCCACCCACTACACAAAAGAGGAGATAAGTCTGACGTGAACAACTACAGAGGGATTTCTCTTCTTCCCGTCGCCTACAAAATTTTCTCAACTTGTCTATTGACACGAACACAGGAACAGCTCGAACCAAAGTTATCAGAATTTCAAGCAGGATTCAGACCAAACCGATCCTGCCCTGAACACATTTTCAACCTTAAAACCATTTTCAAAATGCATGCAATTCGAAATAAACCAGTGATGTGCACATATGTCGATTTCCAAAAAGCATACGACTCGATCGATAAACAATCACTCTTCCAGATCCTTGAAGAAAGAGGATTAGATCACAAAACACGGAAACTCATTGAACAAACGCTGATCAACACAAAATCCAAAGTAAAATTTATGGGGGAAATCTCCGAACCTTTCGAATTTCATACAGGTGTGCGACAAGGAGATGGTCTTTCCCCTCTCTTGTTCAACATTGTCCTGGATAAAGTCATGGAGGAATGGGAGAAAGAGCTCAAGAAACAAAATGTCTGGAAACCAGTTACTCTTGGCTATCGTAAAAACAATCTCTCTATACCATATCTTGCCTTCGCCGATGACTTGGTTATACCAACAGAAAATCAAGAGACCGCAATAAAACAAATAGAAACTCCAAGAATGCGCCGAAAAAGTGGGACTTCAAATATCCTTCGAGAAAACTCAAGTGCTAAGTCACAAAGGCGACAACATGCAAACAAAATACGGAACCATCAAAAGAGTCCCACATTTCAAATATCTGGGAGAATTTATCGAACCAAATGGATCCTAAAATATCTCACAACAAAACCGTCTCCAGAAAACCAGGAGAACACTCGGACTTATCCAAAACCTCTATAACAAAAAAATCATGTCAAGACAAACCAAATTTCGACATTACAACACTGTCATCAAACCGGCAAGTCTACGCAAGCGAAACACTTACACTCAATAAGAAATATGAACTTGAAGACATCAAGAAAGAAGAAAGAAAAATCATTCGGAAAATACTGGGAGCAAGACTCACTCCTGACGGGTACCGACTACAGTCAATCAAGACAACTGAAAAATACTCAAACATCGAAGTCGACTTCAGAAAAAGACGATTGAAATTCTTCGGGCACATAAGTAGACTGCCGAATACACGACTAACCAAAAGAATACTAGATTACATATCATCACTCAAAAGTACAACACCATGGATGAAAGAAGTACAAAAAGACATGCGAACTGCTAACATAACCGACACATCAGACACAGACTCCTTCCGTAACAAAGTGAACGACTGGGAAGTCCAACCAGGGCATCAAAACCTACACCTTACAGACCTCAATGGTCTGACGAAAGAAAATTGGCATTCTCCAACAGAATGAAACAATATTGGCAAGATAAGAAGAACGTCAAGAATTGAGTCAAATTGTTTAACGCTTTCCAATATTGGGAAAATACGCAGTAAATAAATAAATAAATAAATAAATAATAATAATAATAATAATAAAAATAGGGTCCCAGGAATCAACCTGGGAGGAGTCCTTACGGCTCTGGGCTAATGGGAGTGAAATGCGTTGTTGCATGTCAGCTGCGACTTAAACATATTGGATTCAGAAAGAGAATCCAACTTAGCCTCCTTCACTCCAACTCCAGCATGTAACCTACAAGAGGTGCCCCCTGTTAAGCCGAGCAACCCAGTGGAAGGTTGGGTAACTAATCCCAGCGGGAAGCTGGGTCAGTGAGCCGATCAGTGCTGGGGACTCCAAGGCTTACAACCTTGGCAGTACATTGGTCATTGTGCAATATCACTGGCCCCCTATCTACAGTTTTTTCAACTGTGAAAAGCATGGAGGAAACGTCTGCTGAAGCAACTACCCCAGGTGGTAACCAATCCACCGTCGTCTTGCACGACGCATGCAGGCCTTCTGACTCTGGGGAGCCTGCAACGACATGCTTGGAGGTATCGGAGACTCCTACAAACAAGATCAGACACAAACGACGCAACTTCTTCGCAACATTCAACGTGAACTCCCTTATGAAGGTCGGTAAATTGAAACAACTGATTGACACCTTACAACATCATCAAATCCTGATCGCAGCAATTCAGGAAACAAGGTTTGTTGATGCAGAAGCTTTTGACTCCCAGGGGTATAGAATCTTCAAAGGTAAAGTCGGAAAACGTGTAGTAAAATCCATCCCCCACCTTGGCACAGGATTTGTGGTCAGTAAGAAGGTTTTAGAGTCCATCACCAACTTCACGTCCCCCAACAGTCGAGTCTCGATCCTTTCGTTTCGAAGCACAAATAAAATCTACACCATGGTGAACGTCCATGCCCCAATTAATCAAGCTAACAGAATCGATCCACAAGGGACGGAAATATTCTGGGAAGAGCTTGAAGATATTCTATCCAAGATTCCCAAGGAACACATCATCGTCGTTCTTGGGGATTTCAATGCTCAGCTCGGTAAGGAAATGAAATTCAAGAATATTATCGGAGAATACCCGGCCCACAGAAGATCAAACCGCAATGGAGAAAGGTTAGTGGAGTTGTGCAAAGCGTTCAACCTAGTGATGTAGTCAACCGCTTTCAAACGACTTCCTGCAAAACAGAAAACATGGACATCCCCAAATCCCCATCTCGGCGAATTCCAAATTGACCACGTTGCTATTTCTCGTAAATCTCGTAGAGAAATCCAGAATGTAAAAGTCTTAAGAAGCGCGAATCTTGACTCTGATCACTATCTTTCAAAGATAAAATTAAAACTTCTTCCAAGATCCACCAAGAGATTTCAGGGAAGAAAGATCAACAGGTTTGATGTGGAAAAACTGAAAACACAAAGCGAATTCAGTCAGAAACTTGAAACACTTGAGCCACAGAATTGGGAACAACTCAAAGAAGCAATTCTTGATACGGCACAGGAAACCATCCCACTGACAAAGTTGAGGCGGCATCCTTGGTGGACTAATGAATGTGACGATGCCATTCACCAAAGGCGGCTTGCCTGGTTGCGATGGAACAAACAGAAGAGAGATTCCTGGTCGTGAGAAAGCAGGCTGATAAAACCATACGCGGGATAAAACGAGCATTCCAAAAAAATCAGTTTGCACAGATAGACCAAGATTTCAAAAAGAACAACACCCGTGATTTCTATAAAACCTTCAAGCAAAATCTCAGTAAATACACACCACCCAGTCTTCACTTTAGGAATCCCGATGAGAAAGTTGCTTACAATGACAAAGACAACTGCCAGATCCTGGCGAAATACTTTGAGTCCCTTCTCAATTGTGAGGCTCCAACATCGAAATTTTCCTTTCACAGTAATGTGCTCGTCAATCCAGACTCAAGTCCACCAACAAGGGAAGAAATCAAACAGATCATTCACTCGCTTAAGAACAATAAAGCACCAGGTGAGGAAATACGCAGGTGAAAAACCAGTCGACAAGCTAACGGATATCATCCGGGAGTTTTGGGAAACAGAGAAACTGCCCAGTGATTGGACATCGGCCCTAATTCATCCCCTGCACAAGAAAGGTGATAAAGCGGACGTAAACAACTATCGTGGCATATCACTCCTCTCGATAACATACAAGATTCTCGCGAAAGCGCTTCAAACGAGAGCGGAAGCACAGCTCGATCAACACCTGGGCGAATACCAAGGTGGATTTCGAAAGGGGCGCTCTTGTGTTGAGCAAATCATGAATCTAAAATCAATTCTATCGTACATGAAACTGAGAAGTAAGAAATTTGTTGTGACTTTTGTTGATTTCAAGAAGGCTTACGACTCGCTGGATCGAAGTACCCTGATCCAGGTTTTAAGAGAATTTGGTTTAGATAATAAGACAAGAGCAATCATTCACCAATCCCTATTGGATACGGCTTCCAAAGTGAAATTCAGGGGAGAGATTTCTGAATCCTTCGCAATACGGACAGGGGTGAGACAGGGAGATGGGCTCTCGCCTCTTTTATTCAACTGTGTTCTTGAGAAAGTTATTCGAGAATGGCGTAAAGAATTGTGTAAGGATGGTATAGAGAATGGGGTCAGACTAGGTTGTAAGAACAAAAACCTGACAATCGACTGTTTAGCTTTCGCAGATGATTTTGCAATTTTCTCTAATTCTCTTGACACAGCCACACAACAAATCAATCAATTACAGGTGCAAGCAGCAAAGGCAGGTCTTCAGATTTCGTTTGAGAAAACGCAGTTTATAACGAACATCAAGTCGGAACCCAGAGAACTTACGGTGAATGGAGGACAAATAACACAGGTAGAGAAATTCAAATACCTGGGTGAATGGATTGAGCCCAACAATCGTGAAAAGGAAGCCTTCGTGGCACGGATTAACAAAATGGAAATGGCTTACCATCTAACCAAAGACATTTACAAATCACGATCAATGTCCTTAAGGCCAAACTGAGGCACTTCGTTACCGTTATTCGCCCAGAGGCGTTATATGCATCAGAATGCCTGGCGATGAATAAGAAAGGCCAGGCAGAACAACTCGAAGCCAAAGAGAGGAAGATTCTGAGAAAGATCTTGGGCCCGGTCAAGGAATGTGGAGAGTATAGAAGACGACACAACGATGAACTCTATCTACATGTGGAGAAAATAACGGACACCATTCGCAAAAGAAGACTCTCCTTTTATGGCCATTTAATACGAATGAACTCGGAAGATTGTCCAATCGAATCTGTGCCTACTTTGTGGGAAAGAAAACCAAAGGGATCTGGTTTACAGAGGTGGAAAAAGACCTACAAGAACTGGGGATATCACATGAGGACATCTTGGAACGTGACTCTTTGAAGAAGAAACTTGGGGAGATACAGAGTTTTCAGCCAAAACCTATATTGAAAACCGGCAAGAAGTGGACCGAAGAACGAAGGGAAGCTCACCGAAGAAGAATGCGCGAATACTGGGCCAATGTGAAAGAACGAGGGAAAAGGCAGTTGAAATAACGTGGTCCATAGACGACCGAAACGATACAAAAAATATATATAATAAGTAATATATAATAATAAATAAATGATGCATGATAAGTGATAATAAGTAAAAATCTATTTGTTTAATGTGTGGGCATAAGTTAGAATATATTATTAATTATCACTTTTAATACATGTCACTCGAGTAAATTTCAGCAGATAAACTGACAATTGTTCATGGCATTCCTTTGCATGTCTATGGTGACGATGAACTGCACAATAAGGAGAAGAAGACACCCATCAACAGAATGTATATAATTAGGTACCGGTAGTTATAATAAACTGTTCATATTGGTTTTGCAAGAATTAACGAACTTTACATTGTTGTTCTTAGGACAATTGACTGTGTGTGCGTGTAGAGTGGAGCCGATTTGTATGGAAATTTCCTGTTCGTGTGCAGCTGGTAATTGGCTGAAACAGCCGCCCTCAAACAAGTGTTCGTGTGGAGAAAACAAATTGGCCAAGTTAATTTTCAACGTCTTCCGTATATACGACGTAGATGGCGGGGGGAAGAGGTGGTGGCTTAAATTATAGTCCCTCACAGTCTTCCTTCCTTGCTTTTAATAATAATATGAAATCTTTTTTTTACGGAGGAAGAGAAATGCATTTACGTACGCAGTGTCGGACTCCTGAGTGGCAGACTACAGACCAAAGCTCCCCCCGTGACTTCTGGAACTGTTTAACACATTAATTCAGGCAAGACACTTGAGTCGTCCAGTTGCAAAACTCGTTTAATCCACTTGTGAATAAGAATCATGTCGTAAAATTATTTATTTTATTATTTTATTTTACTTTATTTTATTTTGCTTAATTTTGTTTTCTTTAATTTAATTTTGTTTTTTATTTTGATTTTGTTTATTTTGTTTTATTTTATTTCGTTTTAAATTGTTTTATGTTTTTTTCTGTTTTATTTTATTTGGTTTTGTTTTTATTTTGTTTTGTATATTTTGTTTTATTTTGTTTTATTTTATTTTATTTTATTTTGTTTTGTTTTATTTTGATTTTTCAGAAAACAAACACAATACCAAAAACAAAAAAAAACACGAAGCAAAAAGCAAAATTCAAAAACAAATGCAAAAGCAGAAAACAAAAAAAAACAAGAAACACAAAGCAAAAAGCAAAATTCAAAAAAGCAAAAAACACAAAACCAAAAAAGAAAGGCAAAAAGTAAAATTAAAAAGCATAAGCACAAAGCAAACACAAAACCAAAAACACAAAGCAAAAAGTAGAAAACAACAAACACAAAAGATACGTGAGGCAAAGTCCAGAGAAACGTTTCTCATGAAATTGATTCTTATTCACAAGTGGATTAAACGAGTTTTGCAACTGGACGACTCAATTGTTCTCAACTATTTTTCATTCCTGACTGTGGAGATCTTTCTTCTTCGTTCGAAGAATTTCTTCAGTGTAATATGCAAGGGCCAGTTCATGCACTAATAAATGAATAAATATGCATGCAAAAATGCACTAATTATTGATGAAATATGCATAAAGTTTCAAAACATATGCGCTATGAAATAACTACGGCAACTACGATCACTCCGTATTCTTTAGCATTTCTATTTCGAATATAAAGAAAATATGAACAGACGGTACACCTTTCCTTAAATAACTCAACTAAGAAATGTAAGGAAATGTTAATTTATGGAACTTCAAGCGGTATTGACCATCAATAATCATTTTATAGTGTTAATATTGAAGTATAACTGATGTACAATTTTAATATCCATTGAATTTCTAAAAATGAATATAGTTTTATAATATTTACATAGTGAATGCTGAATATAAATAATTGATATTAACTTGCAAAAAGGACTGAAACGTACTAGGTATTAAAATAATATCAGTATTATTCTGTGATAGACTCTCGTAGTCCGAATCAAAATATACGGCTTTAAGAGCATGAAGTAACAAAATGCGCTTCAAAAATCAAAATATACGGCTTTAAGAGCATGAAGTAACAAAATGCGCTTCAAAACAATAGGAATTTAGAATATACGCCCTTCTCAAGCAGAGATATGCACTTAAAGAGGCAAACGAGATAATATGATGTATTGTGCCAAAATAACCAAAATATGCATAAAATGCAAACATATGATTTTGCATGAACTTTCGGGTCTTAGTAATGTAATGGATTCTTCACGTTGGGATGAAAAGTTAAACGGTATTTACTTTGCTCCACGTTGAGCGTACAAATGAAATGGTTTCTATTGCCCTCACTGTTGCGTGACAAATATACCGTTTTCTACTAAGATATGTTGTTTTAATGGGCGCCAAGACCTCAACGCTATGTTGAAATCTAAATTTGTATTTAACAACACCTAGCTCTGGTAGAACACCTTCAAGAATCTTTACTCTCAGATCGTGGTATGATTGGATCATTAACCCAACAAACAATTGTATCAGGAGAAGAAATTGGTCAATATCTAATGCTACCTACTGAAAACAAAGATTGCATGGTTAAAAGAAATGAATTTATTGTATAAAAAACAAGTATAGCAAAATTAATAATAATAATAATAATAATAAGTTTGAATATAAATTGGAGCGTTGCGATTTAAATATTACCGCTAGAAAATTACGTGAAAACGGAGTCGGATAAATTACTGATTTTACTCTTATTCCCAAGCTATGAATTTACTGAATTACTGAATATGAAACAAAGAAAGACGAGAGATTGCGTAGTTATGTGTCATTCGCGCTTACCACTGGAAATTGCCGTAGCATTTCCCTCGTACTGGATGTTGAAGTGAGCTTCCCATAGCCTCCTGGACGTCGTCATCTTCTTCGTTGTTGATGATATATTTGTAGATATGAAGATTTATGGTCCGTACATCGGAACCAACACGTACAACCACAACGGTTAAGTTTCACAAAGATAGTCGCTAACTCCACTGAACATCGGAGCCACTCACTCGTGCAACCATACTGGTTAAATTTTATAACGATAGACCTCCTCTCCACGGAACATCGGAGCGACTCACGCGTGCAACCATACTCGGCAAGTTCTACACAGATTGTCCCCGCTCCACGGCACGCCAAACAATATATGCACTAGACGGCCTCCCACTCCAGTGCCGACTTCCAGCTTACGTGGTCTCCACTGATTGGCTGACCCCTCACGCGCTACTCCCCTCTTCTGGCTCATTACACTCGGCGGGAGGATGAAGTCGTTTGCCGTTCCATACATCCGCCTTTTCTTGACGATGCGACCCAGCCTTGCGTCATACTACTCGACAAGATTAAGCCTGTAGCTGAATTTCCAGTGACTCATCTCTCTCAATATACCCTTACTGATGAAACTCCGTAAAATTCCGTAATCACATAATTTTCTACGCTAATGTTGATCGTAATAATTTGCTTGATAGCGTTTTCTAAGACATAGAAAACCTATCTGTATGCTTATATTTTTATAAAATGCTCCGAAAAATACCTTAATAATAATTATAATAAATTAATAATAATAATAAATTAACATGAAAAATTCTCTTGGCTGAACAATTTGCCGCGTAAATAAATATAGAATGGCTTCCTACTGACTTATGCCAGTGGCATGAAAACTCCTCGAAAAACACATTACATATTCGCCTCGGATCATCGGATGATTTACCGTGACGACGGTCCATTATCCGATTATCCCAGACACGTTAACAAAATCCCATCCAAAATACATATTACATAAATGAAATCACCCTAAATTACATATATATACACTCATAATTTTTCTTTACGCACTTTGCGTCAAAGTTTGTCGTCATAATGGATTGCACTTTGCAACCAGTTCAATGTTTTTCATATAGAATAATGTTCCACGGATATTTCCGCTTCTCAAATTTCTCTATGTTGGAAAATAGACATAAATAATGTGTGTGCACTATGTATTTATGATGTCATATCACACGAATTGAAGGTGTTCAGATATTTGTGTATCACCACAGAACTTCCTAATTTCACTGGAGGTTCCTTCCTTATGGTGAAATTTAATCTCACTCATCACTGAGCACACGATCACACTATTGTGGCAGCGCCTCGTGACCATAATACTTAATCTCTCTTTAAAGTAGATTAAATTAATATTGACTTCTGAAAAAAAAACTGTAAGTGCGCATTACATATAACACCAAATATTTCTGTGCCGTAATCGCCCTGTCTTCTTAAGTTCCCGTTGACCATATTCTACTTAATACTAGTTCTCAACACAGACCAGTTCTCCTCACACAAATAATACCTTTGTACAATTTACCTTAAATTACACACTTACAAATCTTACATGGCGAGGCCGTAAACAGAAATCACGTGTGCTGATATGTATGAGTTTCATGAAGGACTGTCTCGCCTTCTGATGGCCCATTTTTTGTCTCGTGGACGCCTTAAGCAAAAATACCCTGTTCAAGCGCTCACCCATCTCTAGGAGACAAATGGGAATTCACCAGCGCTACCAAATTCTGGCCTTGGTGTATCGAGACATTTTAGTGCTCAAGAGCATCCGGCAATCCCGTCATATTTCCCTGTACCTTAAAAACTCTCATTTACTTACATACTACCCCCCTGTGTGACTTCTGATTCGCCTGCCTGGAAGACCATATCCTCCCACGCACCAAATACCACACTTACTCATTTGATAGGCTGGCTCGCCAGCTAAACACACTCACTTTATGACACATACTTTCGTAGACTATGTATATTATACGTCCCGTATAATCTGTTTCCCTCACTATTCTCCAGCACATATGCTGTTTTGCCAATACGTTTGGAAACTATAAATGGGCCCTCGTAGAGATAAAAGAACTTGGACATGACTTTCTCTAGCTTATTTGACTGTTTCGGCACTCTAAGTAAGACTCTGTCTCCCGGCTCGAATAGGTCAAATTTAGTTTGTTTTTGTTGGCGAATTCTCTTTTGTGCTGACTTAGATAAATTCTGTTTCGCCAACTGGACAATGTAATCCATACCCGGTTGCTTACCCAACACCCTCGCTAGTTCATTTTGTGGTCTCTTTCCGAAGTGAACCTCGTATGGCGTCAATTTCGTGCTCTCATGCTGGACAGAATTCAGCCAAGTCTCGACCTTGGGAAGATGTCCAACCCAGGCCGTATGCTTGTCATGCACTAGAGTCCGAAAAAGACGAGCCACTTCCCTTAATGGACGCTCTGCAGAATTACCCTGAGGGTACCTTACAGAGGAATGAACGTGTGTTATACCAGCTTCCTGCATACTGGTTCTCCATTTCTTTGCAGTAAACTGTGGTCCACTGTCAGATAGTGTCCTGAGAGGAAGGCCATACTCAGGTACATAATTATTAATGATCAGACGGCTACACGCTAGTCCCGTGGCTTTCCTTAGCGGATATAGCTTGACATACTTACTAAAAGCGTCAATAACTATAAAAATGTACTCGTAGCCGTACTGCCCTGTAACGATCGGGCCAAATAAATCCACACACAGTAGTTCGCCGGGACAACTTGTGAGAACTGCAGATCTCTCCCCCACTAAATATTTAACTGGATATTTACTCCTTTGACAGGTGTCACACTTAGCTAAAATCCTCCTAACATCCCATCCCATTTTACTCCAAATGAAGTCACGACCAATTTCATAGAAGACCTTGGCAGCACCAAGGTGTCCTAATTCCCTATGAATGAACCAAATTAGCTCCTCCCGCAAAGTGGCAGGAACACATATTGCCCACCGATTATTCCTACATTTCCGTGCAAGAAGCCCATCCTGCATCTTGTACGTGAACCGTCCTACTTTCACGTATCCTTTTTCACTTCCTTCCAACCTAGCCAGTGGCTCCCCTAACTTAACGTCATCACGTTACTCCACAAGCATATTTCTCAGTGTCTGTAACGATGCCCTGTTGCTACTGTCCACACATGCACATATTAAAATACCGTCCTCTGCTTTAACCACAGGATAATCCCTACATAAATTAGTGTCCCTTGATAGCATGTCTGCAAGAATGTTATCTTTACCTTTAATATATTTTACTGTGAATTCGTATTCCTGCAGAGCAAGAATCCACCTACTAACTCTGTTAGAACTGAGTTTACAAGTCCGCATATACAGTAATGCATGCTGATCTGTATGGATCTCAAATTTCCCCCCTACTAAATACATTCTAAATTTCCCTAAACTGAAAACAATACCTAAAAGCTCTAACTCAGTAATCGTGTATCTTTTCTCTGCTGCTGTCAGTCCTCGCGAGGCTAAAGATACAATACACAGATTACCCTCATCATCTTTCTGACATAACACTCCAGCAATGCCTATATGTGAAGCATCTGTCATAACCACATATTCCTTATTTTTTTAAGGATATTTCAGCACTACAGCTTTCTCAAAACCTTCCTTTAGCGCTCCGAAAGCCTGATCATGCTTGGACTCCCATCTCCACCGAGTCCCACTTTTAAGCAATTCCCTGAATGGTTCTACCAACCCTGAGTATTTAAGAACGAACCTTCTGAAAAAGTTGCAAATTCCCAGGTATGTTTTTAACTGTTTAACATTCTGTGGCACCTCTGCGTTAAGTATCTTATTAACCCTACTTTCTTCTGGTGTCACCCCTCTACTCGACATTCTATGACCTAAAAATGTCACTTATGACTGACAGAATGACGACTTAGACAGCTTCAAAGTGAACCCTGCCTGATCTAACTTCTGAAAAACTATATTTAAATGACGTAGGTGCTCCTCAAAACTGCGTGAACTAATTACCATATCATCAATGTAAATGGTTACAAACTCTCCTGTGTCATCCCCTAATGCGATGTTTAAAGCCCTAATTAAAGCTGCTGAACTACTCTTTAACCCATAAGGTGTTCTACAAAATTGATAAAGATTATATTTATGACTAAAAGCTGTAAATGGTCTATCTTCGTACATAAGTGGCACTTGCCAAAAACTGGAACTCAAATCTACACAAGTGAAATACTTCTTCCCCTCAAATGTTTGCATTAATTCCTCTATTGACATAGATTTCAGCTGATCTGAACTAATTCTACTGTTAACCAAACGAGCGTCTAAACAAATACGAACTGTGCCGTCGGTCTTGGGTACCGTGATCAAAGAATTAACATACGGACTGTTAGAGTGCTCAATAATCCCATCTTCAAGCATCTGATTAATTTGTGCCTCAACTGCACTCTGATAAGCGAAAGGTACAGGATATCTATGTCCTGTGAATACTGACCTATCAATAACGTTCAATGAATGTGTATAGCAATTGGCCATCCCAATGCGATCCTCAAAAACTCTCCTATTACACAATAACACATCATAGAGCCGAACACATTGTTCCACCTCTATATTCCCCTGAAATGCAGCATCACGTATCGAGTCCTCTAGACTTCCGTTCGTAATCACACTGCCCACCAAACATGGAGAACCCCACTCTACGGCTGGCGATATCTCATTTAAAGTACAAATCACACCTACAATACTACTTCTCTGAATTTGGTCATTGAACGCTACTTCTACTTCAGAATCTCCCCATTTAAATTTCAAACTCCCTACATCATAACATAAGTTACCAGACACTCTACTTAGCCACTCTGAACCCAAGATAACACTGAATACTAAAAAAATGGTATATTGGCTTTCACGGCCGGTGAATTAAAACTCAGCAATTCTTCTAGGTTTGTGCCGTGTCTTGTGTGGGGTTTCGCCTAGGACACCAAGCTAGGCTCATCGGCGGGCTCTTGGTGTCCCCGCCCGGACCCCCACAGGAGTGACGAACTGCGCGCCACCTCCCTTTATATAAGGTGCAACTGCACCACTTGACTACGAGAACTAAAAGCTCAAGCAGCCTTAACCTCCTTATGAAGGCTTCCAAAAAGATGGTATATTGGCTTTCACGGCCGGTGAATTAAAACTCAGCAATTCTTCTAGGTTTGTGCCGTGTCTTGTGTGGGGTTTCGCCTAGGACACCAAGCTAGGCTCATCGGCGGGCTCTTGGTGTCCCCGCCCGGACCCCCACAGGAGTGACGAACTGCGCGCCACCTCCCTTTATATAAGGTGCAACTGCACCACTTGACTACGAGAACTAAAAGCTCAAGCAGCCTTAACCTCCTTATGAAGGCTTCCAAAAAGATGGTATATTGGCTTTCACGGCCGGTGAATTAAAACTCAGCAATTCTTCTAGGTTTGTGCCGTGTCTTGTGTGGGGTTTCGCCTAGGACACCAAGCTAGGCTCATCGGCGGGCTCTTGGTGTCCCCGCCCGGACCCCCACAGGAGTGACGAACTGCGCGCCACCTCCCTTTATATAAGGTGCAACTGCACCACTTGCCTACGAGAACTAAAAGCTCAAGCAGCCTTAACCTCCTTATGAAGGCTTCCAAAAAGATGGTATATTGGCTTTCACGGCCGGTGAATTAAAACTCAGCAATTCTTCTAGGTTTGTGCCGTGTCTTGTGTGGGGTTTCGCCTAGGACACAAAGCTAGGCTCATCGGCGGACTCTTGGTGTCCCCGCCCGGGACACGGCACAAACCTAGAAGAATTGCTGAGTTTTAACTGAATACTAAATTTGGAATTACAAGGCAAATCTGCTTCTCTACATGATTATTAATTTTAATGTCTACTAAAACTTGCTTAGAAATTACTTTAGACCTCTTCCCAACAGCTGTGATAACAAAAGTGCTTTTAATTGGCATCTCCTCAAAATTTACTCCAGTTCCTTTCATTTTATCATAAAATGCACTACTTATGCAACTCTTCATACAACCACTATCAATTAAAACATCTGTGTACGCCTCGGATACGTTAAATTTAACTATGGGGCTCTTACTAGCCACTTCCTGAATAATGCCTTCATCATTTAGTTCACGTAATAATTCATTTCTTACATTTAGGTCATAGGGTTCCTGTATAAGTGTATGGACAGGGCATGTTACAGACTGAGATTCTGACCTTACATCGCAGCCTGGTTCGTGTTTAAAGCATTGCTACCGTTTGGTGTAGTACTACTGACTACTGCACTGGTCTGGTTGTTCTGGGTTGTATTAACGGTATCTCTCTGTCCGTTATTACCATTGGGCTGATTCCCTCCTTGACCCCTGTTCTGGTTATAATTATTATTATTGTTATACCGCCCTTGGTTACCCCTATAATCGTTATTTCGGCCTTGATTTCCCCTGAAATCATTATTTCTACCTTGGTAGTTCGTACCATACCCATTTCCTCTGTACTGGTTTTGCTGATTATTATTATTACTATTTTGGTTCCCCCTATTTTGAACGCTGGCCCCTTCGCCACTGTTCCCTTGAACTTCCTGGTTCCTATTCTCATTAGGCCTGTTATTATTGTTAACCTGGTTCCTACCGAAATTCTCCTCGTAACCGCCTCTTCCCAGAGCATCGAATGTACTGAATAAATTCTCCACTTGTGAGATAGATTTAACATTTTGGATACAGGCAGCTTCATTGATTCTGTATGGAAAATGTCTTAGTAATAGCCTGACTACATCACTCTCCTCCTTCAAACCATCCAGATATTTGCACGTTAATACCTGTCCTAAAAAGTACTCGGTCATAGTGTAGTTGCCTCTCGGGTTATATTTCCCACACACAATTCCCTCACGATGCTGAGACTGAATGACCTCATTCCAAAATTTCTCACAAAATTTTACTTTGAAATCTGTAATATTCTCAAAATTGTCTCTGTAGACAGCAAACCAGTTTCTTGTCTCCCCTACAAACGCTTGCTCTAAAATTTCAACTACCTGGCACCACTCAACACTACCATCTTCCAGCCTCTCCCCGAATTTATTTTCTATAGTATTCATGAACTCCATTGGACAACCCTGCCGATTACTAAATTTGCCTAGTTCTATTTCCCTGTGTGTGCTATTCACATAAACTGGCCTACTCTGGCTATTTTCCTGCCTAATTCTAGCTTTCAACTTCTGTTCTAATTCAGCAATTTTCTCCTCAGCTTTTCTTTCTATTGTTACGGCTGTGAGTTTGTGTCATCGCTCGCCGCTTGAGTCACAACTGCCCCAGGGGCTGGGCTGTGGCTTGCCTCCAGTATTGCGCGCGCCTTATGCAACAGGGCTACTACAGACAAAGGGATAGTCCAGAAGATTCGTGACTGGACCAGCGGTGGAAACCTCGAGAAGCCGTGGACTCTGGATGGATCTAGAACCATTTATTGAGTCACCGGCCTGCTATATAAGAGTGACCCGTGAAGCAGTTGTTGTTGTGTTTTACGAGCTAGTGTGAGCGTTTATTCTGAGCGACAGAAGTGTGGTGACTTGCGAAACCCCTAGTGTAGCGGCGAAGTGAGGAACATACAGGGGACTGCCGTGTTCTGAGTAAGTGTGCTTTCACTGAGTGTCAGATATTGTGGTGTCGAAATTAAGTGACATTGTTTTTCCCAGCTGGTGGACAGCGCGCAGCAAGTGCTCGTAAGTACTGTAGTAGGCGCACATTAGAAAGAAGTTGCATGTACACACATCAAAAAAAGTTTTGCATCACCTCGGTTCCAAGAGTTCCGGAACCGTTAAATACAAAGGGAATAGAGATCAACACAAACAACATTTCAGCTCGTTTTATTGCTCATGAGACCCACACATTGCATGTTGTACCATCATACAGCTAGACTTTCAGCATTTGTGGTCCAGATTGCAGTACACACCACTACCTCTAATACCCAGTAGCACGTCCTCTTGCATTGATGCATGCCTGTATTCGCCGTGGCATACTATCCACAAGTTCATCAAGACACTGTTGGTCCAAATTGTCCCACTCCTCAACGACAATTCGGCGTAAATCTCTCAGAGTGGTTGGTGTGTTAAGACGTCCATAAACAGCCCTTTTCAACATATCCCAGGCATGTTCGATAGGGTTCATGTCTGGCGAACATGCTGGCCACTGTAGTCGAGCGATGTCGTTATCTTGAAGGAACGCATTCACAAGATGTGCACGATGAGGTCGAGAATTGTCGTCCATGAAGACAAATGCCTCTCCAATATTCTGCCGATATGGTTGCACTATGGGTCGGAGGATGTCATTCAGGTATCGTAAAGCCGTTTCGGAGCCTTCCATGACCACCAGTGGCGTATGTCGGCCCCACATAATGCCACCCCAAAACATCAGGGAACCACCACCTTGCTGCACTCGCTGGACAGTGTGTCTAAGACGTTCAGCCTGACCAGGGTGCCTCCAAACACGTCTCCGACGATTGTCTGGTTGAAGGCATATGCGACACTCATCGGTGAAGAGAACGTGATGCCAATTCCGTGGGGTCCATTCAGCATGTTGTTGGGCCCATCTGTACCGCGCTGCATGGTGTCGGGGTTGCAAAGCTGGACCTCGCCATGGACGTCGAGAGTGAAGTTGCGCATCATGCAGCCTATTGAGCACAGTTTGAGTTGAAACACGACGTCCTGTGGCTGAACGAAACGCATTATTCAACATGGTGGCATTGCTGTCAGGGTTCCTCCGAGCGGCAATCCGTAAGTAGCGGTCATCCACTACAGTAGTAGCCCTTGGGCGGCCTGAGCGAGGCCTGTCATCGACAGTTCCTGTATCTCTGTACCTCCTCCATGTCCGAACAACATCGCTTTGGTTCACTCTGAGACTCCTGGAAACTTCCCTTG
The DNA here is from genome assembly GCA_946902985.2 of Meconema thalassinum. Taxonomy (NCBI): domain Eukaryota; kingdom Metazoa; phylum Arthropoda; class Insecta; order Orthoptera; family Tettigoniidae; genus Meconema; species Meconema thalassinum. The sequence goes on from OX336395.1 coordinate 186,014,751, forward strand.
TTGAGAGCCCTTCTTGACACAAAGTAACAATGCGGACGCGATCGAACTGCGGTATTGACCTTCTATACATGGTAGAACTACAGACAACATGAGCAGCGTACCTTCGTCCTGGTGGAATGACTGGAACTGATCGGCTGTCGTACCCCCTCCGTCTAATAGGCCCTGCTCATGCATGGTTGTTTACATCTTTGAGCAGTTTTAGTGACATCTATGAACAGTCAAAGGGACTGTATCTTGGATACAATATACACAGTCAACATCTATATGCCGGAGATCTGGGAACCGAGGTGATGCAAAACTTTTTTTGATGTGTGTAGTTCTGTCAAGGCCACTAGGCTCATTAGCGGCAGGATTAACTTCTGTGGTTTGTTGACAAGTGGAAGGTCCAAGAGCGCTCAAGGAAGAGACTTGACGAAACTGGAGTAAGGCTCCTAATTGCTTGTATTTGCTGATTCGTGTAATTTTCTGGCCACAATAAAGTTAATTATTTCTTTAAGCAGTAATTGGTGTTGTGCTTTGTACCCCACCGTAATCCAGTTAACAAAAGTGCCACTAGGGGGGTGGCACGTAACAACTGGTGTCAGAAGCCAGATTACGAACTCAAGCACAACACCTGACGGTCCTGGTTTCAAAACCCGAGCAGGTCAATTTTTTTTAAATTTTCCTGTGAGTGCATGCCCTTTACAAGGCAAACAACTAAAATGGAGGCGCAATTGGCAGCATTGCTAGAAAAGTTAAATGGCATAGAAGACGGCCAGAAGAATTTAACCAAGGAGCTAACTTGCAAATTAGAAGACGGCCAGAAGAAGATGGAAGACGGTCAAAATAAGTTAGCGGAGGACCTGAAGAAGATGGAGGACGGCCAGAAGAAGATGGAGGACGGCCAGAAGAAGTTAGCCGAGGACCTAACTGCTAAATTAGAAGATGGCCAGAAGAATTTAACCAAGAAGATAGAGGACGGCCAGAAGAAGATGGAAGACGGGCAGAATAAGTTAGCACAGGACTTGAAGAAATTAGAACTGGGTCTGCGTGAGGAAGTCACGGCAGTGGAAAAGAAGTTCGACGCCTTAAAAGAAGAAGTTGCTGAGCTACGCCGACGCCCGCTGACGGGGGTGGAAGAGAGATTTAACGCTCTACAAAATGAATTTGCTGAGCTGCGCCGACACCCGCCGACAGGGATGGAAGATAGATTCAAAGCCCTACAAGAGGAAGTCGCCGAGCTGCGCCGACGCCCGCCGCCCGGGGTGGATGAGAGAGTCAAAGCCCTACAAGAGGAAGTAGCCGAACTGCGCCAACGCCCACTCACGGGGGTGGAAGAGAAAGTCAACGCTCTTCAAGAGGAAGTTGCCGAGCTGCGCCGACGCCCGCCCACAGGTACACCGGGGACACCAGGAACGGGACAGAGCAGAGTGACGCCCCCAACCTTCGACGGAAAGGTCCCGTGGAGCACCTATTTACGTCAGTTCGAGGCAGCCTGTTCCATAAACAAATGGAACAGCACGGAAAAGGCTACAGCTCTCATTGTAGCGCTGAGAGGGGACGCCCTTAACGTCCTTCAGGCCATCCCGACCGGATCCCAGGATTACGCTTCACTGATCGCACATATGGAGTCCAGATATGGGGATAGCCATCTTCAGCAGGCCTACCAGATGCAGCTCCGGACCCGGGTACAAAAGAACGCGGAAACCCTGCAGGAGTTCGAGATGGACATCGCACGCCTAGTAAGGCTAGCCTACCCAACAGCGCCGGCCGACTTTCTGGAGCAGATTGCGACGCAAACCTTCACCGACGGACTACGGGACTCGGACACTCAACAGGCGCTGCGACTCGCGCGCAATAAGACCCTGGCAGATGCGCTGAGCCACGCACTTGAGTTTGAGACGGCGAAACAGGCATCTAGAATGCACGCGCGGGTGCGTCAAGTGGACGTTGACGAACCAGCAAAATCCAACGAGACCAAGCCCCTGGCCGACGAATTGATGGAGGCGCTAAGCCGTTTCTTCGATAGTCGCGGCACTACCAGCAACGACACAGCCGGAAGACAACCGGAGAGGCTGCCCGGAAGAGGACTACCGACCTGCTGGACCTGCGGTAAGAAAGGCCACCTGAGCAAGGACTGCGGTGATCGCCGCCGCCGAGGGTATCCGACGGGAAGTCAGTCGTCTGAAACCGCGCGGCCCAGGGAAACGAGTATTAGCCAGCCTTGGGGGGCAAAGGTTGGCTTGTGACAGTCGTCAAGCCCCGGCAGTCCAAGTCCGTGTGACGAAGTTACGGAGGGACAATAGCAGCCTGATGGTCGACGGAGTTATCAACGGAGTGAGCTGGCCCATGCTAATCGACACGGGAGCATCGAGGACCATCGTCAGCCCCACCGTGATCCCGAAGTGGAGAGTGCAACCCACACAAAGGAACCTCCAGCTAATAACCGCGACCGGAGAGACCGCACCGGTACATGGCGAAGCATCACTGGAGTTCGTCATTGGTCGACGGGCGATAAAGCATCCAGTACTTGTGGCTGACGTATCAAATGAAGTGATCATCGGACTGGACTTCCTGGACCAGAACATCATCATCTTGGATCTGAGTACCAACACTCTGCACTTCGGAAGTGAGGAACTTGCTTTGCAACCAGCACACGAGGCCGTCGCCGCACGACGAGTAAGGCTGAGAGAGGACGTCATCGTTCCCGCCAGGACGGAAGTCAGCGCTGCCGTAATTGTCGACGGAACTGCTGAGGGTGTGGCGGCTGTCATCGAGCCAAAATATGAGGACATCCAGACAAAAGGATTGCTAGTTGCCAAGACTCTCATCAACACGACGTCTCGGCCGTACGTCCGCCTGTCCAACCTGAACGACTACGACATTACGGTTCACCGGGACACCAACCTAGGAGTCTGCGAGCCCGTTACCTGGATTGCCCTCATCACAGATACGACGGACGGACACCTGCAGACGGACAACCGAAGAAGACGCGCCCTGCCAGAAGAACTACAGAAGCTGTACCAAGGATCCCAGGACCATCTGGACGAAGAGCAATCACGCCAACTTCAGGACCTGCTACGCGAATTCCAGGATGTCTTCTCCATGGGGAGCAAAGACTTCGGCAGGACAAGCTTGGTCCAGCACAGAATCGACGTTGGGGACAGCGCACCGATTAGGGCCCCATTCCGACGTGTCCCGCTCGCCAAGCAAGCCGAAGTCGACCGGATGGTAGAAGAGATGAAGGAGCAAGGAGTGATCGAGCCATCACATAGTCCTTGGAGTTCTCCGGTCGTGCTAGTGAAGAAGAAGGACGGTTCCACCAGGTTCTGCGTGGACTACAGGCGGGTGAACGACGTCACGAAAAAGGACAGCTACCCTCTACCCCGGATCGACGACACGCTGGACACCATATCAGGATCAAGATGGTTCTCCACCTTGGATTTGAAGAGTGGCTACTGGCAGGTGGAGGTCCACCCTAAGGACCGCGAGAAAACGGCGTTCTCTGTGGGCAGCGGGCTCTGGCAGTTCACCGTCATGCCATTCGGTCTGTGCAACGCCCCTGCAACCTTCGAAAGGCTAATGGAGTCCATTCTGAGGGGACTACACTGGAAGACCTGCCTGGTATACCTAGACGACGTCATCGTTCTGGGGAGGAGCTTCGAGGAGCACTACAGCAACCTGAAGGAGATCTTGTTGAAGCTACGGGCTGCCCAGCTGAAGTTGAGCCCCAAGAAGTGTCAGCTCTTCCAGAAGCGGGTCCAGTACCTTGGGCATATCGTCTCCGAGGAAGGGGTGCCCACCGACCCAGAGAAGACCGCAGCTGTGAGGGAGTGGCCAGTTCCGAAGGACAAGTCGCAACTACGAAGCTTCCTGGGACTCTGCACTTATTATCGTCGCTTCGTGAGAGGATTCGCCGACATCGCCAAACCTTTACATCGACTGACTGAGAAGGACCAACTCTTCACGTGGACAGCAGAATGCCACAGTGCCTTCGAACAACTCAAGCAGGCTCTGTGCACCGCGCCTATTCTGGCCTACCCCAGACCTGGAACAAGGTTCATCGTCGATACCGATGCCAGCGACTTTGGCATAGGGGGGATCCTGTCGCAAGTAGTGGACGGCGAGGAGAGAGTAGTGGCCTACTTCAGCAAGGCCTTGTCAAAGTCAGAAAGGAACTACTGCGTCACCAGGAAGGAGCTGCTCGTCATCGTGAAGACCAGTGAACACTTCCACAAGTACCTGTACGGGCAAGAATTTCTCATCAGGACCGACCATGCATCCCTGCGGTGGCTCCTGAACTTCAAGCAGCCCGAGGGTCAACTCGCGCGGTGGTTAGAGAGGCTTCAACAGTACAACTTTGAGATTCAGCACAGGAAAGGCCAACTGCATTCTAACGCCGACGCCCTGTCACGAAGACCGTGCCCCGAAGACTGCACCTTCTGTGCCCGAAGGGAGGAGAACACCGGGATACTGTGCCGACGGACTACTGTGGAACTTCAAGGGAACTGGAGCCGCGAATCTTTCACGCGGGCACAAGCAGAGGATGATGACCTGGGACTGATAGCCGAATGGAAGAGGGCCTGTGTCCCCAGACCCGGGTGGAACATTGTGAGTGACTGCAGCCCAAAGTTTAAGTCCTACTGGACACAGTGGAACTCGCTGATTGTAAGGGATGGCCTCATCTGCCGTACCTGGGAGAGCACCGACGGGAAGACATCTCGGGAACAAGTCGTCGTTCCAAAGGCTATGACGGAGGAAGTCCTGAAGGAAGTTCATGGAGGATCATCTGGTGGACACCTAGGGATAAAGAAGACCCTGGAGAAGCTGAGAGAGCGGTTCTACTGGATCGGATGCCGAACAGACGTGGAGAACCACTGCGCGAGGTGCCACGATTGCGCAGCCAGCAAGGGCCCAGGACGAAGACGACGGGGTCCACTGAAGACCTACAACGTGGGCGGCCCCATGGAGAGAGTGGCCATCGATGTTGCTGGGCCATTCCCGTTAAGCGAGGCAGGGAACCGCTACATATTAGTCGTCAGCGACTACTTTACCAAATGGCCGGAGGCGTATGCGCTCCCTAACCAAGAAGCCGCGACGATTGCAGAGACCCTGGTGAAGGAATTCGTCAGCCGGTACGGAGTACCCCTGGAGCTGCACTCCGACCAAGGGAGGAACTTCGAGTCGCAGGTGTTCCAGAACCTATGCCAGCTGCTGGGAATCCGGAAGACAAGGACAACGCCACTACACCCTCAGTCCGACGGGATGGTAGAGCGATTCAATCGCACCATCGAGAACCATCTTCGAATAGTCGTCAGCGAGCACCAGAGGGATTGGGACAAACATCTTCCACTATTTCTCCTGGCCTACCGCGCCGCCGTGCATGAAGCCACCGGGTGCACACCAGCCCGGGCCATGTTTGGGAGGGAGCTCCGTCTACCTGTCGATCTTGCCTTTGGCCGACCTGGGAATGATCCGATCCCGGTAAGCCAGTATTGTCAAGAACTGGTCGACCAACTGGAGGACGTGCACGCGTTCGCGAGGAGGAAACTGCGGATCGAGACCGACAGAATGAAGACCCGATACGACCAGCAGACGGATGCCGGCGGATTCCACGAGGACGACCTGGTCTGGCTCTTCAACCCATTACGGAAGAAAGGCCTGTCACCCAAACTGCAGAAGTCCTGGGAGGGCCCGTACCGAGTCGTGAAACGGATCAACGATGTCGTCTACAGGATCCAGCGGAGCCCGAGGGCGAAGATGAAGATCGTGCATCGAGATCGCCTGGCAGCCTACGGAGGGACACAGACGGACCAATGATTGATCGGGACGATCAGCCTTTTTAGGAAGGGGGTGGTGTTACGGCTGTGAGTTTGTGTCATCGCTCGCCGCTTGAGTCACAACTGCCCCAGGGGTTGGGCTGTGGCTTGCCTCCAGTATTGCGCGCGCCTTATGCAACAGGGCTACTACAGACAAAGGGATAGTCCAGAAGATTCGTGACTGGACCAGCGGTGGAAACCTCGAGAAGCCGTGGACTCTGGATGGATCTAGAACCATTTATTGAGTCACCGGCCTGCTATATAAGAGTGACCCGTGAAGCAGTTGTTGTTGTGTTTTACGAGCTAGTGTGAGCGTTTATTCTGAGCGACAGAAGTGTGGTGACTTGCGAAACCCCTAGTGTAGCGGCGAAGTGAGGAACATACAGGGGACTGCCGTGTTCTGAGTAAGTGTGCTTTCACTGAGTGTCAGATATTGTGGTGTCGAAATTAAGTGACATTGTTTCTCCCAGCTGGTGGACAGCGCGCAGCAAGTGCTCGTAAGTACTGTAGTAGGCGCACATAAGAAAGAAGTTGCATGTAGTTCTGTCAAGGCCACTAGGCTCATTAGCGGCAGGATTAACTTCTGTGGTTTGTTGACAAGTGGAAGGTCCAAGAGCGCTCAAGGAAGAGACTTGACGAAACTGGAGTAAGGCTCCTAATTGCTTGTATTTGCTGATTCGTGTAATTTTCTGGCCACAATAAAGTTAATTATTTCTTTAAGCAGTAATTGGTGTTGTGCTTTGTACCCCACCGTAATCCAGTTAACAAAAGTGCCACTAGGGGGGTGGCACGTAACACTATATTAGTTACAGTTAACCTAATGCTCCCTTCCGATGCTTCAACTTTACCACTTAACTGAGCTTGTTTCTCACTAATCTCATTAATGCTTTCCTTATTCCTCTCCCTTAAAGTATTAACTTCAGTGATTATTTCTGCATGTACTTTATCAATTCTTCCCCCCAGCTGTTCTTTAACCTCTTTTGTTGCTACCTGAATCTTATCAATTTCTCCCCCCAATTGCTTTTTGACCTGCTGTGTTTCAAGTTGCACTAGTTCTTTTAAATTTTCAGCCTGTGTACTGATTCTACTTTCTAACTTCTCCTGTACTTTTCCTAATTTTCTGTCTACATCTGCAATAATCTCTTTAGCCTTCTCTTCCATCACCCCTCTGCTCTCACCTCTAATCAGCTCAAATTTATCACTAATTTCCCTACTGTTTTGTTCAAGTTTAGTATTTAAACTATCGCTCAATTCCCTATTACTCTCTTTATTTTCCCTACTATTTTGTTCAAGTTTAGCGTTTAAAGCTTCAGTACTCTCTTTATTTTCCCTACTATTTTGTTCAAGTCTAGTGTTTAAAGCTTCAGTACTCTCTTTATTTTCCCTACTATTTTTGTTCAAGTCTAGTGTTTAAAGCTTCAGTACTCTCTTTATTTTCCCTACTGTTTTGTTCAAGTTTAGCGTTTAAAGCTTCAGTACTCTCTTTATTTTCCCTACTATTTTGTTCAAGTCTAGAGTTTAAAGCATCAGTACTAATTTTGTTTTGTTGCATAAATTGGAGAAGCAAACTCTCTAACCCTGCTTGACTGTTTTGATTACCCTCCTCAGTATCGGGATTTACCTCCGACATCCCTGTACTGCTTTCATTTCCAAGACTAGCCATACTGCTCGTATCTTCACTATCCAACTGGTGACCACTACGCAACTTCATCTCTTCCTCAACACTACCCATGCTGATACACACCGATAAATGAAAAAAAAACAAAATACAGGCACAGAAATATATACCCTTCTCCTTCCACAAATGTTATTAGGTTTTCAGCCCCAAGTTGGTAGCGACAAATGTAATGGTAGATCGTGGTATGATTGGATCATTAACCCAACAAACAATTGTATCAGGGGAAGGAATTGATCTATATCTAATGCTACCTACTGAAAACAAAGATTGCATGGTTAAAAGAAATGAATTTATTGTATAAAAACAAGTATAGCAAAATTAATAATAATAATAAGTTTGAATTTAAATTGGAGCGTTGTGATTTAAATATTACCGCTAGAAAATTACGTGAATACGGAGTCGGATAAATTACTGATTTTACTCTTATTCCCAAGCTCTGAATTACTGAATATGAAACAAAGAAAGACGAGAGATGGCGTAGTTATGTGTCATTCGCGCTTACCACTGGAAATTGCCGTAGCATTTCCCTCGTACTGGATGTTGAAGTGAGCTTCCCATAGCCTCCTGGACGTCGTCATCTTCTTCGTTGTTGATGATATATTTGTAGATATGAAGATTTATGGTCCGTACATCGGAACCAACACGTACAACCACAACGGTTAAGTTTCACAAAAATAGTCGCTAACTCCACTGAACATCGGAGCCACTCGTGCAACCATACTGGTTAAATTTTATAACGATAGACCTCCTCTCCACGGAACATCGGAGCGACTCACGCGTGCAACCATACTCGGCAAGTTCTACACAGATTGTCCCCGCTCCACGGCACGCCAAACGATATATGCACTAGACGGCCTCCCACTCCAGTGCCGACTTCCAGCTTACGTGGTCTCCACTGATTGGCTGACCCCTCACGCGCTACTCCCCTCTTCTGGCTCATTACACTCGGCGGGAGGGTGAAGTCGTTTGCCGTTTCATACATCCGCCTTTCCTTGACGATGCGACCCAGCCTTGCGTCATACTACTCGACGAGATTAAGCCTGTAGCTGAATTTCCAGTGACTCATCTCTCTCAATATACCCTAACTGACGAAACTCCGTAAAATTCCGTAATCACATAATTTTCTACGCTAATGTTGATCGTAATAATTTGCTTGATAGCGTTTTCTAAGACATAGAAAACCTATCTGTATGCTTATAATTTTATAAAATGCTCCGAAAAATACCTTAATAATAATTATAATAAATTAATAATAATAATAAATTAACATGAAAAATTCTCTTGGCTGAACAATTTACCGCGTAAATAAATATAGAATGGCTTCCTACTGACTTATGCCAGTGGCATGAAATCCCCTCGAAAAACACGTTACAGTAATGAGCTACATTGTTCCAGTGCGACCCATCTTTAAGCATCATTTCCACTATGTTGTCCGGGGTGATCTGTTGTCCAATCTCCTTTTGAAGTAATAATAATAATAATAATAATAATAATAATAATAATAATAATAATAATAATAATAATAATAATATAATATCGTATGGCCTCGTGTGCCTGGTGCAAGCTTTGTAATTTGACACCCAGAGAAAAGCTTGCATGTCAAATTTCATTGTTCCTTGAATCACTATGAAAGTCAAGGATGTAAGATATCTAAGCTCCTTGAACCCTATAGCGCTTTCTAGTAGAGAAATGAGGAACTTTGTGTTGGCGGAAACTCCCGAAATTAATTTTGGCATTATGAACACGGCCTACTGAATTCAAATGGATTCTTTGACATGCCAACATCATATAACATGCGTGTCGTATTTTTGCCGCCTTTCAAAAATCACTTACCACGGCCAGGAGGGAACCTGCAATCTTGGGGTTAGTAGACCGACACGTTAACCACTCACCCACCGTGGCAAGCTTCCTTTTGAAGTAATTCCCTCTTATCAATCAACCTCTTGCTGGAGAGATAGGTGTGTTGGGCATCATCAATAGTTTTGAGTCTTCAGTCTTCAGTCTTTTGACTGGTTGGATGAAGCTCTCCATGACTCCCTGTCCTGAGCTAGTCGTTTCATCTCTACATAACTACCACACCCTACGTCCGAGGCAATTTGTTTAACATGTTCTAATCTTGGTCTACCCATACAGTTCTTGTCCTCGACCCTTCCTTCCATAACTGAGCTTCCTATTCCTGGGTGTCTTCGAATGTGTCCTACTAACCTATCCCTTCTCTTCATTAGCAGTCGCCAGAAACATCTCTCCTCTCCCACTAGTCTTAATCCCTCTTCGTTTGTAACCCTATCTACCCATCTGATCTTCATCATTCTCCTGAAACACCACATTTCAAACGCTTCAATTCTCCTCTTTTCTGCAGCACCAATACACCAAGTTTCACTTCCATAGAGTGCCACGCTCCAGACAAAGGACTTCAAAAATGACTCCCTGACACTTAAATCTATATTCGATGTCAACAGATTCCTTTTCTGTAGAAATGATTCCCTTGCCGGAGCTAACCTACTTTTTATTTCCTCTCTGCTTCGTCCATCACTGGTTATTTTGCTTCCTAAGTAACAGGTCTCCTACTTCCTTTATTTGTCTGATAACCGGTGTTAATTGTGATGGCAGTATTAAAGTGAGTTATCTGTTTTTCATTGAAGTAAGGACTGCAGACATTCAATTTTTCAAGTAGTTGCTACGTTTGCTACCAAACGCCACCGTCGACGACTACTAGACAACAGGTTACTAGATGCCACCGCAGTCAGCTCCTGGTGACGAACGTTGGAACCTAATATCGTAGGTCAAATGTAACCTATAATTTAGCTTCACACAAATGTAATTAGTGGAAGGTTCTTTTACATGCCATAAATTTATGACATGGGACAGCCGGCTTTACTTCCCCTCCATAGGAAGGCTTACTGAGGGATTTAAACGCTCTTAAAAATCCGACGACTTTGGCCGAGTTTGAACCGCGATCTTGGGCATAGAAGCTCAGCATGCTACCGACTACGCCACCCATCAATAGTTTCAGAGCAATAGATGCATTGTTTGGAATAGACAGTGCCTTCCCCATCTTCTTGAGGTAAGACTTAAAATACCCATGCCCAGTCAGATGTTGGGTCAGATAATAATTTATCTCTCCATGCTTCCTCTCTGTCCAGCGTTGTGCCTCAGGGGTCAGCCTTCCAGTCCAACGGCCCCATTCTCCTACTTCACAGCTGTTCTGCTATCTTGCACCCCGGTGCACAGATTCCATTGACTGATGTATTAAATAGATTTGAAGGCATTTCTTCAGTATGGCATTATTGGGAATTTATATTATTTTCAGTCGATCAACACAATAACCTGGTTGGTTGGTTGGTTACTTAGTTCAGGGGCTGCGACAACGCGGTCATCTTGCCCCATGTACTTTGGGTGTTTGTAGAATCTGTCTGATAACCGGTGTTAATTGTGATGGCTGTATTAGTGTGTGTATCTGTTTTTTAATTCAAGTAAGGACTGTAACTTTGAATTTTTCAAATAGTTCCTACTTTTGCCGCCAAACGCCACCGTCAACAACTACTAGGCCTAGTTCAGAACTTAGCTACTAGACGCCACCGCAGTCGGCTCTTGGCAACGAACGTAGCAACATAAGAGCGTTGTTTACATGCCTAACCTATACAATTTAGCTTCACTCACGTATAATTAGTGGAAGGTTCTTTAACATGCCATAAATCTATGACATGGGACCGCCGGCTTTACTTCCCCTCCGAAGGAAGACATACTGAGGGATTTTTAACGCTCTTAAAAATCCGACGACTTCGGCCGGGTTTGAACCCGCTATCTTGGGCATAGAAGCTCAGCATGCTACTAACACAATAACCTGAAAAAAGACATGTTAAAATAAAATTGTTGAATGTCTATACATTAACAATTTTGGCAATGGTAATTAATATTATCCGTATTGATTGATATAATTGATAAATTGTGGCTGTGGAGGGGAATGGAGCGAATAAGTTGGAAGGACAAAGTGAGAAATGAGGAAGTATTAAAGAAAGTAGGAGAAGAAAGGATGATGCTAAAGAAGATAAGGAAAAGAAAAATGAATTGGATTGGACACTGCCTCAAGAGAAGATGGTTTGGTGAAAAGTGCATTAGAAGGGACAGTCCAAGGGGAAATCCGAAGCGGAAGAAGAAGGTTTCAGATGCTGGATTCCATCAAGATTGATAAATCTTATGAGCTGATGAAACATGCTTGTGAAGCCCGGATATGGTGGAGAGACCGACCATGAGGGAACCTGCCATCAGGTGGATAAACTGATGATGATGATGATGATGATGATGATGATGGTAACTCTTATTTCAAATCGTTTATATGAAAATAATAAAAAATCAAAAAGTGATTTCTGAGTTTGCCATTTTGGAAATAACCTCTTCAGTTGTGCTACAGTGAAGTTCTTCATTCCTTGCTAAAGATGCCACCTCCACATTAGTATTTATCATTTTGAGAACTGTGACGATGATAACCTAGTGGAGTTAAATAGAGAGTCCTCCAATGCTAAAGTAACTTCCATTCCACACCTCTCTTTCAAAATCTATCCATCCTTTTCAACTTTGCACAGGATAACCTTCAATTATTCCCCCCCCCCTCCCCCTTCCAGGGGCACACAACTTGTAGGTCGTGGGTTGGCGACCAAGGGACACCCTCTGAGTCCGGCATTGCTTCTACTTACTTGTGTCGTGCACCTCTCTATCATCTTCTCTGTCGATCTTCCTTCGACAACTTTTGTTCTCTTCCGACCACAACGGTAATAGGTTATCCGAGGCCCAGAGGGTCTTTCCCTTTCCCGCCGTAGTTGGTCCTTGTCTCCTCTTTCCTGATATCCTCATTTTTCAGGAGGACACACCTCTTCTTTTTTCTTTTCATGGTATCTCCTGCCTTATGCACCCCACTTATGATTCACCCTGGATAGTGCTACACCTTCAAGAGCTCACAGTATCTCCTGCCTTCTGCTCAAGGCCTTAAAGAAGGCAGGCTGTGTGTAGCCCTACCCTGGATAGAGCTACATCGTCAACACCTCACAGTATCTCCTCCCTTCTGCTCAAAGCTGGGTAGGTTTTGGCTAGGGATTAACGCTACCCCCAAGGGAAGATGAAGAGAGAAGGAAAGCGAAGTGGGTTTCGGAATGAAGAACAAGTGTGGGTAAATAGGACGAGAGTCCAATACTAAGCAAACAAAATGAATTTGAATGAGTATTTAGTGGCGTGTGTCACCGCAAAGCCCGTGAAGCACCTAAAGTGAGTATGGACTTGGCCGCAGCTAACGGGAAATGCTGCTGGAGCTTGGGTTATTTGCAAGCAAGCAGCGATCGTAGCTTCCCTTCCAAGCCAACATTTGACCATTATAGGGAAGGGTGGTAGTCTGGCAAGACAAAGAATGACAGATTTACTGTATATCCTTTCAAAGGAGTTAAGTTTGAACGAATGTTTTGAAAGGCGCAAATAATTTGAATTTGCCGTTATGATTTTAGTTCTTGGAACTGTAGGATCTTCGACGACTGATCGAGTACTCCCAGGAAAGGTATTGGTGAAGCAGTTATAGTGATTTTGGAAACAATGTTGTTGATTTCTTTGAAAATTTTAGTAAGAATGACAATAGTTGTATTTAATAATAGCTAAGCTTTTGCCCAGCAAAGTGCCGACTAAAAGTTTAGACCGGAAGAAAAACTTAAATTTTGAAAACGAACCACAAGTTTTAGAGAAAATCTCAACAAGCAGGAAGCTTGCGCAGCTAGCTTTACTTGCCTTACTGGCTCATTAGAATTAGCTATAGCAGCTAAAAGATGCTTTGAAAAAGATGATACTAGAAGTTTTCGTTCAAATGCAACAAGAAGCAAAACTTTTATAATTTTAGTACCGGTATGTGATTTGCTTAAAGATAGCATACACCGATGGGAAGAGTCAGGGAAACCAGGGTCCTACCTAAGCGTTATTCTGTTGTAATGTATAAAGCGCAAAGTTGATTTTTTTTATTTAACAATAAAGAAAAGAGTTGACGTAGCAAACAATATAAAATTGATTTAGGTTCAAATTAATAACAATAAACAATTTTAACATACAAAAGTATGAGACTTAATTCTAACAATTTGTAAATATTTTTGACAATGATAAATAGGACGCAAGTTTAAAACTTGCTTCGAGCACAAAATCTGAATAAGATTTTAAAAGTTGTGCTAAAAATTGAAAACTTTAAAGTTTATAACGAGAATTACAAATAATTAAAGCTTTAACAAGGAATCAGGTACAATGTAGGCTCTTTAAGAATTCCTATTAGAGATCTTAAAGGCTATGAAAAAGCATTTAATATTAGATTATGACAAAAAAGAGAGGAAAAATAAGAAGTTTCTATAACTTCTTATATTTAAACAGGGATCACGAGAAAAAATGGGGCCAGTTGCCCTTTCGTGAAACCTGGAAAAGGAAAGTTAGAAAACTCACTTGTGAGTAGAAATAATTGAATTCCCTAGTAAACGAGGAAAACAATAGTTTAAAGAGAGTGCTAGGCACAGATTATACAGAAATTACGATGGTAAACAGCACAAAGATGGGAGGGCACTACTATTGAGTGACACCTCATTGAAGGAAATCTAAATTTTATAATTTAATTATAATATGTTAGTAAGGTATTTGAGAGGAGGAAAATAGGAGGTTTAGGAAAATGTCTTGGCCATAGGTATTGCTCTCTTTCGAACGCGACACGGATGGTGGTTGAACGAGCACTGTCTCACTATTGTCTATTAGTATGTTTGGAAAGTTCACTATTGCAGCACAGAATGTTCACTAGAAGAAAGGTTATTGCAATTATGTAAATCACTATTTGAATTGTAACTTGAGAAGGTTTATTGCGTTGTAGCTTTTATAGATTATAGTTAAATGCAGTGGGAAATTTCCCACGAAGGAAGACAAATTAGACTTAGAATAACGAATGCTGTTAAGAAAAATCTTTAGCTAAGAACAGTATTCCCATATTTAGGTGGAAAATACTTGACGGCTTTACTTGCAGAAAGATAACTTGATGTAGAAAGTTCTAGAGCGTTGATATCTGTTGAATTGGGCAAAACAAGTCCCCCGGCGGAAAGCTGAATTCTATAGACAGTGGGTACTTTAAATTATCACTCGGTGTGAGATAGTATCTCAGATAATCAGTACAAGAAGTATTTCATTTTGAAAAGTTAGCTGAAGTAGCCACAACTAGATCAGGAAGATCTTTTGAAGGCAGATATTGCATCACATTTATCAATTTCACACTGTCTATAAAATCAGATAAAATGCTATAAGCAATTTAAAACATTTAAAACTTGGTGAAAACCATTGAAGATGTACTGCACCCTTCAATAAAGCATGGTTTTCTCAAGGTTCATCTACGGGGTCGTGTTCAGTCCAGACTGCGATACACAGCAAAGTTCGCTAAAAACAACATGCTCTAATGAATAGAAAGGTTCATGACAGAGGCTATACTAGAAATAAAATGAATAACAAGTAGAATAAAAGAAATTTAATGACTGAAAAGGTATGTGCATAATAATAATAATAATAATAAAAGAAATCCTCCCTGACTTTCACCCCATTAATAAACAATAATAACACTGAGCGGTAGGAACTCGCTCGTCACAACAAGACAATGTGAATGCAGCTTCACATAAATGATATAATCATATCATAAGCATATGAGCGGTAAGAACTCACTCGTCATAACATATGGATACAAGTCCATATTTTCTGGTCAAGAAGTTATATAATGTGTGGTGTACTGTTCGTTAATAAGAAATTGAGTACTGATGCGAGTCCGTTTACAACTGAAACAGTCATGTTGATTACGGAGTTGCATCTTTTAAATCACACTACGGCTATGGGACCCATCCTTAATTAATACACTATACTTACCACTGACACATGCAAGATCTAATAAATAAACAGAATGAAGAATCTCCCTGAGATCCTAACTGGTGCAGGAGCACAAAATGAACACAAAAGAGCATGCCAGAAATAGGCCAAAAACGCTCTCATCATAACTTGGGAACATAGCTTCGCGCACCCTAACTGGACACGGGTCAAGAACGCGTAAAAATAAACACACCAAAAATTGAACCAACAACAACAAAATACAAGCCTAACGGCTGAAAAACTATGTTTATATTTATATAAAACGCCAGACAAACACGAATTTTGGAAGCTCCCTTACAACTATGGACAGCACCCATTTAATCAATCAATACTCATTATAACCGATCAGGTTTTGTGAATTTTAAACAACATCTTAAATTGCAGTACAGGAAGCAAGCATGTTACTAATGACAAGTCACGTTATCTGATTTGAGCGCGCCCTTCTCGTATGAGTCACCACTGCCACAAATATCTCTCTCAGCCCCGCAAGCTCGGTGCAGTTTCCCACTGGAAACGTCAACAAATCTCACCCATTCCCTGGATGGCGAGAAACACAAATATATACCACAAGTTCACCCTCGCGAGGTCATGAACTGGGCTAATGTGGAGCAAGATAGAATAATCACCATGATATATTCTCGCTAGTACATTATAAAAAATCACACAACGCACCAAAAGCTTGGACTGACTCTCCTACGCACTACCGGGTCGGCTCAAAACAGATCAACAATATTGCGTCCATTGACACATTAACAAAAATACCCAACAAAAACTCGGGTGCAAAGTGCCATCCCGTTCAAATCTGCTGGAAAGCAATTATCAAAATAATCCTGATCTGTCATAAAATTCTACTCACAAATAATCTTACCCTCCAAATTCTATTTTTAATCTCAAAATTAATTCACTTCCATTTTTGTTCTAAGGCATACCTCCGAATAATAATGCTTGACCGCGATTTACGCAAGCGAACGCGAGCATGGGCTCCGCGTGTCGCCCCGTAAAGTTGAACCAAATACAATCACAATATTTACAAATTACACAACGCTCGGCTATTCCCATATTTAATGTGTCAGTAAAACAAAAACTAATAATCTACATTACCAAACAAGGAAACAAATATCTACAAAATATGTCCCATAATACCATAGCTGATTTAATAAATAAATAAATTCATTTGTACTCAATCCTTTAAAACAGCGCCAGGAAAAACGTCTGCAGCCATCTCCTTTAAGATGTTTATCTGGTCATCGACATCTTCTGGCAAATGTCCTGCTGGTTCCCAGTTCCGTTCTCGTTCTTAGACGTCATCTGGTGCTGAATTAAATAAAGTTTTGTCAGATACACACACGATATAATTCCTACTTTATTCACCTATCAAGTACTAAATTCCTTGACAGTCTATTTGGTGAATTATTTCGATGAACTGGACCCTACTGATAGTGCTGGGACTACAAATAAATCACTGAAGTTACACTTATAACTTGAAGAACTGTTCCATGATCAATAACATGAGAATATGCAGAGTATGAATCTTACGTCCTCAGACGTACAAAATGAGTGAATGAACGTTACGTCCTTAGACGCACGAAATGAGTGGTGATCCTCGAAGCATCATGGATCCTTATAAATGAAACTGACTAGGGTAGGTGTGGAAGGGGATTTATTAAAACAATATTCCATACTAATTTATCAGACTAGCATGCGATCGGTATCATTGAGTTCGTAGCAGTGTGGAGGTTACGATTTTGCTGTAGCCGGCTCGAATCGATCGTGGAATTAATCTGCAGATAACTCCCGCGTTAATTTACCAGTGTGCGTTATCAAGCCGAGTTGCCGCTAAAACAAGGCGTCTTGATATTATTGGCCCAGACTCTTGTATGTCTTTGCCCGCTTTTACATATTTTTCAGCAGTAGGGAGTGGTTAACATGATGATAGACCAATTGCTTCGTAGCATTCGATTTCCTTCTTGGCGCCAACCTTCCTAGCAACAGGCCATAATGTGCGTCCCCAAGCCGTCTTCCGCGCTAAAAGTTGCACCTGTCCTATGTCCCAAGAATATATATGCTTCTTCCTAAAATACCACAGGAGTTTAAACCATTGTGTCCTCTTGGCCACTGATTTCTCAATATTTCCCAACACCGTCTGGCTCTCATATCTGTTGTCTGTAGAAATGTATCAAAAGATGATGAATAATTATTAGAATCCTTTATACAGCCTGTGGATAAAGGGTTCAGTACTTAGCTCATTTTGAAGAAAGACGATGGTCTGGATGACGGTTGAGGTTAAAATTCACAACATGGCGTAGATATTTAAAAAATGTCTCGAGTAGACAGGAGACAAGCCTGAGGTAGGCTCCAACTGTATGTGTTGACGACTGACGAAGAAGTGAGAGCTGCTCGACGAAGCTCAGAGGTACCAAGGAAAGAAAGGGGGGTGGGGGAAAGGGACAAAATATCATATATAAAAATTTCCAACATAACAATGAGAAATTGCTTTCTTAGATATTAATTTTCTTAATGGAGTGATCTTCAAGGAGAAGCTAGCAGGCGATTATGACGACGTCTGGAGGATTGGAATGATGAAGAAGTCCTCTTGAGCATGGAGATGTTAGCTGGAGATAGCGACGACATCTTGTGGCTGGATTGGGAAGGAAGTCCTCTTGAGAGTTGAGATATTGAGAAACTTCAGTAGTTAGCTGCTAGATGCCGCTATGTTGATCATGGAAGACATATATCTATAACAGACTTACAAAGAAAGTAAGCAAGGTGTACAAATAAAAGAAAAAGTAAGAAATCACTGTTGGTGTTTGCGAAAAAGGAAGGAATGCATTAAAGCAAAGAGCAGCAAAAGCTACCTCTGTCTTACCGTGTATTCCAAAGAATACACCAAAGGCCCTAAACGACGCAGGGTGTGTGTAGCCCCACCTCGTACGGTGCACCCTGGATAGTGCTACACCCTCACGGGCTCACAGTATCTCCTGTCTTCTGGTCAAGTCCATAATGGAGGCAGGGTGTGTGTATCCCCAACTCTTACGGTGCACCCTGGATAGTGCAACACCCTCATAGGATCACAGTTTCTCCTGCCCTCTGCTCAAGGCTCTAAAGGAGGCAAGGTATGTGTAGCTCTCAAGGGCTCACGACTGGTGAGTTTGGGAGTTGGCAACCCCGAGGGATTCCTGAGTTGGATCCAGTTTCTTCCCCTTTTTCATTGCCTTTGCAGCGGACCCTCTCCTCTTGGCCTTTGCTATCTGCCTTTCCTGACTCTCTTTTCTTCCAAACCCTTTAATTCAAAATCTTCCAGGGTTGAGGTAAATTTCTCTCCTCCTATCTTTTATTTACCTTATTCTTATTTTCGTTTTTCATTACCACTTTTAGCCTGTAAGTCTGCAGTTAGATTTAGTTTTTGTTTCCATTTCATATTTATTTTCATGGTCACCCAAACCATTAGGAGTACGATAACCGAGATGTTAGGCCCCTTAAATAAACATTCATCATGATGACTTTTTCCTGTAAATATTAACTTATTTCTGAATCTTCTGATGGTCACTACCACTGGAAGCTTGCGACCTCTATGTTGAATTTGAGGTATCTGCTCTGTTCCAGTTTTTTGCTTTTCCAACGCGAGGTCCTATATGATCATACCCTAGAGACATTGCTTCCATTCGGTAACTTGTTTCACTCTCATTAACATCGAGCAATTATGATGGTAATTAAAAACTTCTTGCTTTGTGCTAGAAACTGAAGAGTGCAGAACTCCTGCAGGTGTCAAAACCCGCCCGGCCAATGAGAAATGTTCTCCGATTTTGAAGACCTTGCCTGTTACACCAATGGGTTTGTAACTGTATGGTATTCAATGTACCCAACATGGTGGGTAAGGCAGCCGGGAGCATACGATTCCGCAGGTCAGGAGTCACCGCTGGACGTCAAACAGTTCCAGTTCTTCCGTAACACTCAGAAAAATCGAATCATGTTTTCTTTACATCGTTATTGTAAATATATTTTTGAAACCATTTTCTAGTGTTGCCTTAATAACAATTAATATTGTAGGATGAGGAGTATGAGGAGGATGAGGATGAGGACGAGCAGGCAGCCGTGACTTACTGTCGACCAAAATATTATGTGCACTCGAGTTTGAAGGATGTTTGTGAAGTAACCAATAGACCTACATAAAATCCAATAACATAATCATTTTCGTCGTTCTATTTTACGCTAGTTCATGTAGGTTTGGAATTTTTAGTTTATATTTTAATATATTTTATCGCAGTTGGACAAAAAAAAGGGCCTGTTTTTAAACGTGTTTCAAACATGCGTCACATTTAAGAGTTATGATCTCAAAAACCCGTCATCAGATCGAATCCAAATTTTAACACAATATACATTGGAATGTTGTATAACTGGTTTATTAATTTCAAAACTTTGTTTCCAAGAAACAAAGTTGTTATCATTTTCGTAAAGTAACGTTTTCTCGGCCCGGGGTGGTTGGAAAATGTAGTTCTTGGTCGCGTTCTAATCCTTATACATCAAAACGTTATGCTGTATGACTGTGAAATACGTCAATTAATTCACTTATTATATATCCGTTTGTATTTGTATGGGGAAATAAGACATTGTTCACCAGCTAGCCGCTCCGGAGAAAGCTGTACAAAGTTGCCGAGATGGAGCCCATCTCGCGGCATGGCGCGTCTCGCTCGGAAGTGAGGAGCTCCATCTCAGCAACGCTGTACACCTTTCTCCGGAGCGGCTAGCTGGTGAACCATACCTTATTTCCCCCTAAAAATACAAACCGATATAAAATAAGTGAAATAATTTACGTATTTCACAGTCATACAGCATAACGTTTTGATGTATAAGGATTAGAACGCGACCAAGAACTACATTTTCCAACCACCCCGGGCCGAGAAAAAGTTACCTTACAAAAATTATAACAACTTTCTTTCTTGGACACACAAAGTTTTGAAATTAATAAACCAGTTATATAACATTCCAATGTATATTGTGTTAAAATTTAGATTCTATCTGATGGCGGGTTTTGAGATAATAATTCCTAAATGTGACGCATGGTTGAAACACGCTTAAAAACGGGCCCTTTTTGTGTTCCAACTGCGATAAAAATATTAAAATATAAATTAAAAATTCCAAACCTACATGAACTAACGTAAAATAGAACGACGAAAATGATGATGTTATTGGATTTTATGTAGGTATATTGGTTACTTCACAAACAACCTTCAAACTCGAGTGCACATAATATTTTGGTCGACAGTAGTCTCCTGCGTACACGCGTTAGTTGGGTTGCAGCAAACGGTATTGGAAGGGGCTGCTGAATCACCCGGTATAGGCAGAATTAATTTACTTACTTTACTTTTATCGTTGTGGCCACTAGGGACCGTGAGATCTCAACGGTTTTTCTTCTTGTTAGCCCACCACGCCTTCATCCTTTCGGAATGGGATTTCATCAGACTGAACATACGAGGCACGTTCAGAAAGTAAGTTCCGTTTGGTAATAAAATTAAATTGTGTACAGATACAGAAAAAATATTTATTGCACAACATTCTACACCTCTTAAACTACTTTTCCACATAACTGCCGAACTTTTGCAGGCATTTGTCATAGCGTGGCACAAGGTTTTGGATACCTTCTTCATAGAAGTTTGCCGCCGACCCGTAAACGAGAGAAAAAACTCCCCTGTAAGATATCCTGCCGTTTGGCCACCACTGTTAGGCAAATTGCGTGCTTACCAGGAGAACTGCGTATGTTTAGGAGTTCTTCTGACCACATACGCAATTTGCCTAACAGTGGTGGCCAAACGGCAGGATATCTTACAGGGGAGTTTTTTCTCTGCCAACTGTGGTGCTCTATTAGGATACTTTATGCCAGGTATACAGTATTTCGAACTAATTAGAAATTTCGATATTACCAACTTAATCTCGTCATTATTCTAGATAGATTCGTATAGATTAATCATTAGCATGCATCTTAAATTTTTAGAAAAGTAGGCTCTTTAGTTCGTCACGGAACTTCTTGTGATTGTACAGTTGGTGTGTGAGGCGGAAGGTGGTTTCGAATTTTTTCAGAGCCTTGGCGTAGCCTACTTAAGATAACACCTTCAAAGAAATTTGAATTTAGTAACATTTATGTATCTTTTGTTGGCTCTAACGTTTAATGTTGTTAGCACTGATATATAAAAAATAAAGCTCAGATATGTTAGAAGGAAACAAAATCTGTAATTGAAGGTATTTTAGTAACTTTAAAGACATTAGTCCAACACTAGGAGTTCGTTCTATCTTGCGACCGATAGGTGAACTAACGTTCAATAATGGTAAGTAAGATGTTTTTATAGCAACACACAGATGTCTCTAATGAACTAGATGAACACTTGGTAACAACCGGATATTCGTGTCTCTTTTGTTATCCATGCTTATCACAGATAGTTCTCCAACTCTATAACATATCCATGTTAAGGGAAACCTTCATCGGAAAAGAAATATTGGATAGGTTATAAATATGACGCAAAATAATGTCCGGAAATCTTTCATTTTTATGGATAAATTCTGCTTTGCTGCCTTTGTGATCTTGTCACCAGCCCATGCATCAGCCCAGTGTGGCCGAAGATAATATTTGTCCTTGGAGAAATACACCGTAGGGATGCTTTTGTTGTCTTCTAGGAGATCATTCCTTCAGGCTGGCCCTTATGATTGATTTGTTTGTAATATTGATCTATTATTCATCCCGACAGCTATCAGGCGTATCCGTCTAGTAATAATTATTGAAAATGGCTTGAGGACATGAGCGCCCCCGGGTTTTTTTCCAGGCGAGGAGGGAAAAGGGGGGGGGGGAGGTAATATTTTTCATTTCATTACCTACCTGTCACAAGGTGGTGATTAGACGTATCCCCCCCATCAATTTTCGTTTTATTTCTTACTTGCTTCGTGATATTCATTAATTCATTATTTGGCTGCTCGGAGATCTTTGGGTACATTATCTTTATGCCATGAATGGGAGGAATAGCTGCTTTTAGTTCAGAGTTTGTTCCCGTAGCTTTTCTTTGTGAATCATCGTCATAATGTTCATTTCATAAAACCAGGTAAAAGGTATTGGTACCACCATGTATCGACAAAAATAGAAATCAAGCAGTACATTAAAATGGTAATGTTAATCCAGTTCGCCGATTTTCTAAATAACTGGATATATTTTCAAATACAGTGAAAAATCTCTAAAAGGCCACCCCTATTAAAAGACCACCCCTCTTAAAGACCGATTTTTCTTGGAACCGATTTAAAACCTCATAAGGTCAATGCATTTGCCACCTCTATTTAAGGACCACTCCTCTCCCCGACCAAAGACCAAGCATTTTCTCAGTCTGACCACTTTCAAAAGACCACTTCTCGTCTGCCTTCCCATTGGAGAGGGTGATGATGTAAACAATGGTTCTGTTGGCACAGAAGTGCATCAGCATACAATGTCATTAGAAAAAGTCTTATGTAACGTGTAAAAAATACAAAAATAAACCGGCTCTCGTGGAAGATTGTTCGAACTCAGAACAAATTAATTGACTTTCGAACTCACTCAGAGATATTCTTGAACGTGAAATTGTTAAAAGAAAAAAGATGTGCTAATCTGAAACAGAGATCAATTCGTGACTTTTTAAATGACAGAGCTCAGAAAATAACTAATTGTAATTATAAATAAATAAATAAATAAATATAGCCTAGATAATCCCATAAGGGCAAAGGCCTCCTGCGAACAGGGACGTGCTCTGGTTTAAACTCGTTAGGCGAGCAAGTCCTAAGGAGTTGTGTACAAGTTTTTACTCCACTTGCTACACTTCACTATAGTTAACTTCACTAACACTACATTTCACTTCGCTTTACGTGCGTTGTTTGGCTTGTTACAGGTTGCAGAAGTGTATCTTTCATGTCATAGGTGTGCTGTCTACCAGGATCTTTCATTGTTGAAGCTCTCCTTCTCTTCCCTTCCTTGTAATTAATTTATACTAAATGTGAACCAATGCACATAAATTGTAATCAAGTATGTGTTCCAACTGTACTTTATTAATAAGGCAGTATAAAATTATTGTTAATGCCTACCCCTATTAAGAGACCACCCCTCTAAAAGACCAGTTTTACATGGAACCGTCACTGGTCTCTGAATTGAGGTTTCACTGTAATCCTAAATTATTAAGTTAAATGAAATTGTGGAATTATCCCTACATCTAAATCAGATAACTATCAGTAATTTCAATGTATGAAATAAACTGGTGTGACAATGAAGAATTTAAATATTCTCGGGATTCCAGAGGGAGGGGGGGGAGGTGGACCCCCCCCCCCCCCCCCCATCCTTGCCCGGCCCTCTGCAGGTGCCCATGCTTGAGTTAGAATGCGGTAACGTTCACGCCTGCTGTGGCCAAGCTTACAGCATCGAAATCCCGCACATTCAGTTAGCATTGAAGGGGCACAAAAGCAGGGGTGTGAAACTCCTCACTAACGGAGCGGAGGGGGGACATGATTATACACAGCAGTTGTCTACCTACCAGTGAAAACTTTTGTTGGAAAATACAAACTTCACAAATTTATACGAAGTAATCAACATCGTTTAAACAGAAATTGTTCGAATCATTAGAACAATCGAAGTTCTAGAGTATTTTGAATAATTGATGATTAAAATAAATCGAACAGTTCAAATATTTGAATTAATCGAAGATTATAAGTACCCGAACATAAATTTGTATTGAAATGACATTCATCAATTTCATATATTTGTCCGAATTGACGTATACATTAAAGTTTATACCTATGGATAGGTAAAATGAATGATCCACCTTACTGGATAGTCAATAATGTATTGGAAATAGTTAAATTACAATACCAGTTTCGGTTATCCTGTAACCTTAATAAAAAAGTGACAGTCAGTCTGAAAGACTAGACTTTGTATCATTTAAATGCTACAAATTCTGAAAAATGATAGAAAGGCTGGAGGCTTCTCGCTTCGCTCGAAGCCAAAGACTTTTGACATGTTAGAAAATTATCTGCATAATACTGATCTTGCTTTATAATACTTTACCTTGTTTCAAATTACTCCCAAACGGCAAGTGCAAACCAAGGGCAAAGCAAGGTCAAGCGCGTGGAGAGAGATGGCTGAATGACGTGCCCCTTCCATCAAGTCTAAAAACACTTATAGTGGGCGATGTACCCTCGCGGACAATTTTGAAGAACTTTTCATGCTGACAAATCTTACGCTCATAGTATATTGATATTTTTAACGGTTTTCCCAGCGTAAGCTTAAGAAGCGCACGGACGCCAAGTTTGATTTTGTCTTTTTCACTGAAATCGTTACTGCATGGCTTCCTTTGATCATACATAAATTATTTTTTACAGAATCTTTCCTCGAGATATCCTTTACAGAATGGTGAAAACCGCATCAAAATCCATCCAGTGGTTCTCGAGGTTACCCGTGACATCCAAGAATCGGGGATTTTTGTCTTATACTAACGAAGTAGAGATTGATGGGGGAACACATGCACCAAGCGGTACTATGACGTCACATACCTCAGTGCATCTAGGTACATTTCGTCCCGTCACCGTAACGTAACGCCAGACCCCAGCGTAACGACGAAGTCGACAAGATCATTTAAAATGATAATAAACTAAGATGATACAAAGGCTACGCGTTTATCGTCTAGGCTTACAGAATGGAGCCGCGTCGTGTATTGAATACGGACACCAACTCATACCTACCCATGATTAAAGCTGATGAATGACGGCTGAAACGTCACGAAACAATCACCGATGCACGGTGCGGCTCCATTCTGTAAGCCTAGATGATATACCTACAGTATATAAAGGTCTAGCTTTGTTGAAAATAGACACAGTGTATCCTTATACCCCTTCCCGTATGCATTCCTTGCCTCATATTTTGAATTATTTTATTTTAGCAGCGTGAAGAGTGGTCATCTTTCAAAAATGGGTGTTCGTTCAGATTCACTAGATTATCATCCTTCGCTAGATATAGTTCTATGGATTCTTTTAACTCGAGATCCCCCAGGGACTCGCATCTAGTGGGACGTGGGTTGGCGACCACGGGACCCCAGCTGCGTCTGGCATTGCTTCCACTTACTTGTGCCGGGCTCCTCTCCGTCTTCTTTCCTGTCGACCTCCCTTGGTCAACTCTTGTTCTCTTCCGACCCCGACGGTATTAGGTTATCCGAGGCATAAGGAGTCTTTCACTTTCCCGCCTTAATTGGCCCTTGTCCCATCTTTCCTGATACCCTCCTTCTGTGAGGGGTCAGCCTTCTTTTTCTTTTCCTTTTACCTCCTGCCTTGTGCTCAAGGCCCTTAAGGAGGCAGGGTGTATGTAGCCCCACCACTTCTGGTGCACCGTAGATAATGCTACACCCTCAGGGGCTCACGGCTGGTGAGTTCGGGAGTTGGCGACCCCGAGGGATTCCTGAGCTGGGTCCGTTTTCCCCTTTTGTCCCTTATCTTTGGGGCGGACCTTCTCCTCTCTCCTCTCTCCCCTCTCCTCTCCTCTCCTCTTTTAATTATATTTACTTTTCTCTTTAAGATTCCCGCGCTGTTTTTGTTACTTGGTTCACCGTGTATCTAAATTCCCTTCTAGCGATTTTTTAAGGCATTTTTAATCTACGTTGCTTTTTGTATGTTTTTTCGATCTAAATTACATCTCGCGATTGTTTTCAACCTCAATTGCATTTTGTAATGATTGACAATCTAAATTGCCTTTTAGTAAGTCCTTCAATATGGCGGAGGGACCTTTGTGATTATTTTGAATTTCAATTGCATTTTGTAAGTATTTTCAACCAAAACCGCATTTCGCACGAATTTTGAATCTAAATTGCATTTTGTTTGGCGGGCATTTTGCACATATTTTGATTCTCAATTGTATTTTGTGGGTATTTTAAATCTAAATTACATTTTGTCAAGTATTTTCAATCTAAATTTCTTTTTGTAAGTATTGTCAATCCACATGAGTCCTTTGAATCTACCGTACATTTTGTAAACATTTTCAATTTCAATTGCATTTTGTAAGTATTTTGAATTTCAATTGCACTTTGTGATTAATTTGGATTGGAACTGGGATATTTCAATCTGAATTGCATTGTGTATTTTCAATTTCAATTGCATTTTGTAAGTATTTTGAACCTCAATTGCATTTTGTACGTATTTTCGATCTCATTTGCATTTTGTAAGTATTTTGAATCTAGCCTACGTTTTGTGGGTCTTTCTCAATCTATTCTTTTTGTGCATCTTTTCGTTCTAAATTCCCTTTTGTAAGACCATATTGTGAGTTGTTTCCATCTGAGTTCCTTTTTGTACGTATTTTCAGTCTCAGATAATTTTGTTCTGGTTTCCATTTTATTATCATTTTCGCTATCACCCAGATCATTAGGGGCCGATAACCTAGATGTTAGGCCCCTTAAAACAACAATGATCATAATCATAATTTTAACTCGAGAGCATTAATCTACTCTTTGCTTCGTGGTGTAGAATTTTCAAGTCTGATTCTATGTTTGTGATACGGTGATTGGTGTTATACATGTGTTCGCATATGGCTGAATATTTGTTGTGTTCAGGCGCGGATTCAAGGGGGAGGGGGTGTCATGACCTCCCCCCCCCCCCCAAATGGAGACCAAATTTTCTTGCAAACTCAAAAAACGAAAACACAATAACCAGATAAAGAAAACTTAACGAATTTTAACTGAAAAACAGGTTTTTTTTTCATTTTATTCAATACTGAAAATATCTTTATTGCAATTATTATGTTCTGTTACAACTGTACATATTTACAACTTCATACCTGTTATATAAAAACGATTATTTATATAACAAAATCAACTCGTCTATTTTGTTTAGCAAACCTTGTGGTTACCGAATCGATGTCTATAGTGATGTCACGATGAATGTGCAGCAATGCACGGATAGGAATTTGGGGCTTTTTTCGCACCAAAAATTTTGCCGACGTCCAAACTGCAAGCTTGGTTGGCAATTTAAGCTGTGACTTTCTCTCTTTGTCGGTACCAAATCGACTTGCCAAAACTGTAACGTACCTTGATTCTTTTCTCGGAGCTCGATGTTAAAGCCGCAAAACACGCCGTTGCAATTTGTACGAATATTTTTGGTGCACTAAACGCATCAAATTTCTATCCATGTAGCTTGCAAAAAATTTGGTCCGGTTTTGTACGTTTGGTTATTTTGTGATTGCGTTGTTAGTGATACCATTTTTCTTAACAATTTTGATTCTGTGACCCCCCCCCCCCCCCCCTCAAGCCAAACTCGAGACCCGCGCCTGATTGTGTTTAACCCGCAAGGACTGGCGCATGGGTATTTTTGACCCAAGGCTTAAATGATGTTCTATATTTTCGTTCTGGTCAGTCCTTATTTCCTAGCCTCGAACATCACCTTGTATGAGCAACATGTCCATTACCTTGTGAACACCCAAGTTATTTCTATATTATTTACGGTCGGGTCAGATTTACCCATGGCGCCAGTCCTTGCGTGACAATTCTCGGCTTATGTTAGTCGGGACAATCTGTAAAGAATAAGGAAGAAAATACACCTATTCTGGTGCAGCACAATCACTTAGCTCACGTTCTTTTTGATCAATGTTTAGGGTGTAGGAACACCTTGTTCATCAGCTCCTTTGTTCAAAAAAAATGAGATGACTGCTTTACCGCCACTACCAAGGCCAATGATACTGATACGAAAATTGTCAATTTTCGGCATGTTAAATTTGAAAAGTATAAATAAACCTTAGTTTATATTGGGAATATTTTAAACGAAGACACCAGGTGTAAAACTGCTTCATTAAAATACGTAGGACTACGACAAAAAGGGAGTGACACACTTAAGGGGTCGAAATGACGCAGCGCCAGTCCTCGTGTTATATATTTTCAGGCCAGTTCTGAAGGGTTAATCGCATTTTTAGCCTATTTTCATTTTATGAAAACATAGGCTTATGAGATCACCTTTTGTCCGTGTGTGTGTGTGTGTGATGGTGTGTGTGTGTCCCCTCATAACTTCTAAACGGCAAGAGCGATTTCAATGAAACTCGGTAAGATCATAGCACCATTCTGGCCGACCCTGACCGTGCCCTTTAAATTTTATTGTCTCTCACCAATCCAACATGGCGGCTGTGCGAAATATTTCACCAGCATTCAGTATCTCCGAAACTATTACCGATTTCACCCTGAAATTGTGTACGGTGATAAAGAGCACTTTCAAAAACCTGGCAACTACAAAACCAACATGGCGGCCAAGCGAAGTTGACACATGTAAATAGACTTCTCGCGATTTAACCATCCAAACATAATGAAACTTGGTACAGCAAATGTTTATACACATTGTAATGCACTGGCATCTAATTTAGTTCAATTGTTTACATAACCTCAAAATGGTGGCTGTGCGAAATATTTCACCGGCATTCTATATCTCCGAAACTATTACAGATATCACCCTGAAATTTTGTACGGTGTTAAAGGGCACTGGTTCAAGTTTATCTGTGTAACTTTCATAAACCTCTAAAGTACAAAACGAACATGGCGGCCAAGCGAAGTTGACACATTTAAATAGACTTTTCTCGCAATTTAACCATCCAAACATAATGAAACTTGGTACAGCAAATGTTTATACATATTGTAATGCACTGGCATCTAATTTAGTTAAATTGTTTACTTAACCTCAAGTTGGTGGCTGTGCAAAATTAAAAATTATGTTTTTATTTCTTGTGTAGTAATCATGCGATCGAAGTGAAAGTTTGAATAATGAACAAATGCAATAATTTTCCTTTAATGGTACATAACTCTATGGCCTATACATACAACAGTCCAAAATGGCGAGCATCCGAAATATTTAGACGGTTGTCAATATCTACGAATCGTGTGAAATTTTAAAATCTCGTTTTTACTTCTTGTGTTCTAATCATGCGATTGAAGTTTGAATATCACACGTACACAATAATCTTCATGTAATAGTACATAAATAAAAATCCAACCTGCGAACCATCTGAAATATTTAGACGGTTCTCAATATCTACGAACCTATCACAACCTTCAAACTGAAATTTTGTATGTTGATATAGGCAATTAACATGAGTAGGATATATGAAAGTAGGCTGTATAGTTCTTCACGGAACTACTTATTGTGTAATGGGCTAATGCTAATTACGTCAAGCAAAGTGGTAGACAAATCGGAATAACTGCCTATGAATCAAACGGCGTGTGATGTCGGAAATTCTATACACATCTGTCAGGAAGCTCTTTCTTGTTCATCGGATGTGCTCTGGTTTCCGCTCATCTAATTAACCCATGACTCACTCCTTGGTAGTAAAACACACTATTAACCAGAGCATACTAATTGGCAGTCTTACAGTAACAAACAATACCTCACCTAATCACTGATGAACCGTGAATCTGGGATCATTATTTTACTGAAATGAAATTAATCAAAAAGTTAAAGTTCTTCCACTTCACTGACAATTCCAAATCATGGACATATTATTATTATTCATTCATTCAATTTCGCTAATCGGCCAACTAGGGACCACGATAAGAATCATTTTACATTCTGGCATTTGTTCATTTTTCGCTTGATCCGCATTGTCTTCATGAGCTCGCTGTGTTTAGCACGACGTTTTTCTGTCCATTTCGCACCAGTTGTCCGTTTTTCGTCCCGGAAAGTCCCAAACGTCTTGATGGCTGCTCTATAAAGATTTCGGTCTTGTGCATCTTCTGCTCGTATCCCCATTTCTTTAAGATCTCTTAAATGAAACGGCAACAACAACAACAACAACAACAACAACATCAACAACCTGAGATAAAAACTGGTATGGTTCCGAAATTAAGGTCATTGCCGCCTCCTTCCCCGAATTCTAGCTCGAATTAGAAATATACACTCTACTATAGCCATCAAAATGACACAGGTTATCAGACAAATACAGCCTCTAAATTGAATAACCACATTCATTGTAGGGGCCATGTACCGACGCTACGCTCACTAAGCCATGGGGCCAAGCTTCTAGCGGGCTCGGTAGACGTGGGTTCGAGCCCCTCCATTGGCTGTCCTTGTAATGGCTTCCGTGGTCTTCCCCATTTACAAACCCCAGGCAAATGCTGGGATGGTACCTTCCGACAGACCACAGTCGCTTACTTCCACATCCTTGCCCTGTTTCATTCATCTTAATTCATTTCATCTCTTATTAACTCCTCTCATGAAGTTGGCGTCAGGAAGGGCATCCGGCCGTAAAAACCATCTGCCACATAGACTTATCCCCGACCCCGTTGAAAACTGGAATACGAGGTACAAATGTAGAGGGGGATCGCCTCCGTAGTGTAGTGGTCAGCGTGCTTAGCTGCCACCCCGGAGGTCCAAGGTTTGATTCTCGGCTCTGCTACGAAATTTGAAAAGTGGTATGAGGACTGGAATGGGGTCTACTCAGCCTCGGGTGGTCCAAATGAGTAGAGGGGGTTTGATTCCCACCTCAGCCACCCTCGAAGTGGTTTTCCGTGGTTTCCGGGATGGTACCTACCGTCAGGCCACGGCCGCCTCTTTCCCTCTTCCTTGTCTATCCCTCCTATTCTTCGCTTCCCTCATGAGGCCCTCTGTTCGCTTAGCAGGTGAGGCCACCTGGGCGAGGCGGTAGTCCCACCTCCCCTGTTGTATCCCCCGACTCGTTGTTAAGCTCCAGGACACTGCCCGTCGAGGCGGTAAAGGTGAGCTCCCTCGCTGAGTACCAGGAGAGTAAACTGACTACGAAGAAGAAACGAAAACAAATTCAGGGGGCGTGTATCTAACCAGGTGCCGGATGGAATGTCATGGACAACCCTGCTCTATGACGTAGTCTTGCTGTAATGAATACACGGCTATTAAATGTGCAGGAGAACGAAATTCCCAGCGCGTGCTCTTGTCTCATCGTGTTTTTTGAGGTAGGACTTCTCACCGGTCGGTCAGGGAATCACTAGCTCGTGTTTGTGACAGAGAGAGAGAAGGCTGTGGTAGTGGGGCGGACCAATCAGCTTCTCGCTTACAAAACGCGCACATAGTGTGACGAATAAGATGGAGTGCAGTCCATATAACAGGACCAGTGCGAGTTGGCTCGCGAGTATACAAACGTAGTTCATTGTTCTATCCATAGTGCTGAGTGCTTCACAGACATTAAGGTAAGACAAAACCTACCATTTAACATTTTCGAAAAAGTTCAGAAACATTTTTTAATAAACAAACGACCAATCTTTTCCTAAACAGGATGTCTACCAAAACCAACTAACAGATTTCTCTGACAATTCCCTGATTTTTCCAGGATAAATCAGAAAATTCCCTGAGTAACAGCAGCGGCCATAATCTCTACTTAGTATAAAACAAAGTTCCCGAATTTTGGATGGCACGGGTAATCTCGAGAACCACTGGATGGATTTTGATGTTCACCATTTTGTAAAGGATATCTCGAGGAAGGTTTCTGTAGAAATTAATTTATTTATGATCAAAGGAAGCCAAGCAGTAACGATTTCAGTGAAAAAGTCGAAAAAAAAAACCTGTCGTTCGTGCGATTTTTAAGCTTACGCTGGGCAAACCGTTAAAATATTAATATACCATGAGTGTAAGAATTGTTCAGCATGACCAAGTTCTACAAAAAAAAATCCGGGAGAGCATATCTCTATCTTCAATACATCGCCCACTATAAGTATTTTTAGATTGGACGGAAAGGGGATTTGTGTTTCAAGCACCTCACCGTTCTTAAATTACGTCCGACAAGAATTCCTTGCACATTCATAACTGTTCCCGGGCGAAGCCGGGGCGAGTTGCTAGTAAATATATAAAACAGAGTTTGAACTTAAAAAGCATTTCAAAAAGTGCTCGCACAATAAATGGCAGCATGACAAAGTTTTAAAATAAATGTATATAGACTATATATTTTGCTAATTTCTAAATTTTTCATCGAGAAAAACTATTACACTTGTGAGTATTGAAAATAGCTCCTGAATAGTAATGCTCTCAAAAATCATACAGTTACACATTTATATACAAAAGCACAGTCTACATATCTAATGTGTGTGCTCTATCTTGCTAGAAATGAGAGCTTACTGATTTAACGTCAGTACGAAATAAATCAGAAACCTCTATGGACATCAAATTCGCAGGTGAAAAACTAAAGGAAGTAGGAGACTTCTGTTACTTAGGAAGCAAAATAATCAGTGATGGACGAAGCAAAGAGGATATAAAAAGTAGGTTAGCCCAGGCAAGGAAAGCATTTCTACATAAAAGGAATCTGTTGACATCGAATATAGATTTAGGTATTTGGAAGTCATTTTTGAAGACCTTTGTCTGGAGCGTGGCGCTTTATGGAAGTGAAACTTGGACTATTGGTACACCAGAAAAGAGGCGAATTGAACCGTTTGAAATTTGGTGTTACAGGAGAATGATGAAGATCAGATGGGTGGATAGGGTTACAAACGAAGAGGTATTAAGACGAGTGGGAGAGGGGAGATGTTTCTGGCGAGATAGGTTGGTAGGACACATAGGCTACTAAGACGCCCAGGAATAGCAAGCTTAGTTATGGAAGGAAGGGTCGAGGACAAGAACTGTAGGGGTAGACCAAGGTTAGAATATGTTAAACAGATTGCCTCGGATGTAGGGTGTGGTAGCTATGTAGAGATGAAACGATTAGCTCAGGACAGGGAGGCATGGCGATCTGCATCAAACCAGTCAAAAGACTGAAGACTCAAACAACAACATCTCCAGTAGTAGACACCCTGTTAAAGGTTAAAGAAACCATGGAGGGAGTTTTTCAGTGTTTTTTTTAATTAACAATAAATATTCTATCTTTCGGTCGGAAGACTATTTTTGTAACATTAAAATAAATAGTCCATTTTTCAGTGCTTCATAGCTTAATATTTATAGTTGGTTAGTTCCTTAGTTTAGGGGCTGTGACAACGCTGTCATGTAGCCCCGTGTACTTTGGGTGTGTGTAGAATCTGTCTGATAACCGGTGTTATTGTGATGGCTGTAATAGTGTGTGTTATCTGTTTTTAATTAAAGTAAGGACTTCAGACATTCAATTTTCAAGTAGTTCCTACTTTTGCTACCAAACGCCACCATCAACGACCAACTAGTTCTGAACTTGGTTACTAGATGCCACCGCAGTCGGCTCCTGGCGACAAACGTTGGAACCTAAGAGCGTTAGTCAAATCTAACCTATAATTTAGCTTCACACAAGTGTTCTTTATCATGCCATAAATCTATGACATGGGACCGCCTGCTTTACTTCCCCTCCGAAGGAAGGCATACTGAAGAAGTTTTAACGCTCTTAAAAAATCTGTCGACTTCGGCCGGGTTTGAACCCGCGATCTTGGGTATAGAAGCTCAGCATGCTACCAACTACGCCACTGATGCTGCCAATATTTATCAATCAGTAATAATTACCACACTTACTAAGCTTTCTGACGGGTTTTCTTGTATTTTGTGTTTGGAGGGCAGAGTCACTGTAGGTTTGATAGTGTTTCGTACAGCTATTTTTCTTGCATATTTTGATCTGATGATGCTCGCTTGACGAGCGAAATATGTAATTCCTTAGGTTTCTTCTTCTTCTTCTTCTTGAATAGTTTGTAACAATATATAAATCTTAATCACATGTAATTTATTACAGGTTATTTTTCACATATTCCAGTAATTGGATTGATTTTATCATTTTAAATGATCTTGTCGACTTCGTCGTTACGCTGAGGTCTGGCGTTACGTTACGGTGGCGGGACGAAATGTACTTAGAATGCACTGAAGTGTGTGACGTCATAGTACGATGTAGCAGCCGAGTACCAAAAAAGGCAGTGTGAGAACAATCAAGTAGGCAGTGTAGAAACAAAATAGAATCTTGAAACTTTGTTGTCGTACTGCCTTCCTGGTACTCGGCTGCTAGCATTTAAAATGATATAAAGTCCAGTCTTTCAGACTGAATATCCGTGTCTTTTTTCTGTTTACCAACTGAAAACTACAATATTAATTAATAATTAAGCTTAAAGGTTTTCTGAAAAACGTAGTACGTTTTTTTTAAATATTTATTATTACATTGAATTTCGCTTAAATTTTTTTCCTTTAACCCTTTTTATGTTCCATTTTTAGCCTACTTTTCACGTTTTGTCAAAATTAAAAAAGTAGAATATTATGAGATCGATCTGGGCAAATGTGTGTGTGTCTGTCTGTCCTAATGTCTGTCCCCCTGTCAACTCCAAAACGGCTGCAGCTATCGAAACAAAATTTGGTATGAGTAAAGATCTATACCTAGATATCTCACGGCCTTGTTTGGAAATGACATCAGGGCTACCAACTGACGAAAAATCGCAATTGAAATTTGAGTTCTACTTTGGATATCTCAGAAGATATGCATGGGAACTGCTCTTAAATTGATACACATATAGATAATATTACATCAGATTAATTTGCAGGTGCCCATACAAGATAGTGTTGCCAACATGGTTCTATGCCTGGTGATAAGTCCAATGTTTAGATAAAAGTAACTTCCATACTATCAATTGGATTTCAACCCACTTTGGTATGTGATTTGTGCACCGGAACAGGCATGAATATGTCTAGTATTTTCTTTAGAGTAAACAGGGCTGCCAACTGTTGAAAAATGCACTCTATACGTTTTGATCCTAATCTCTCAATATATCAGAAAGTATGCAGGCCAACAGTTCTAAACTTTGCATACATATTATGGTAACTGCAAATGGAGATTAATCTTCGGTAACCGATATACGACAGTGCTGCCAAGATGATTCTACGCGTGCTAATAGGTTAAATTACATGTAATTTCCATACGAATACATGAATTTCTTCCAAATTTGGCACATGATTAGATCATAATATTTCAATTTAAGTTTTAGCATCCCATATATGTCATTGTCACCACCTTGATTTTACGCATGCTGATAAATTCATCGTTTAAATACATATAACGGGCATATTATCTATTGGATCTCAACCAAATTTTTCATGTGCATTGTGGATCTTAAAGAGATGAAGCTAAGAATTTATTTAGAGACGCCAGGTCTGCCAACTGTTATCATCATCATCATCATCTTCCTTGCATTTTCCCATTTATGTGGGGTCTGCCTTCCTGCAATGATTCCTCCACTTAAATCGATCCCGGGGGCGGAGTTTAGTGAGCCTCATGTCATCTCTCACCCTATCCAGCCAGCGTGTTTGAGGTCGCCTCGAGGTCGACGACCCTCCACATTCAGTTGAAGGGGAGTCTTAGCAACTGAGGTTTCACTGCTACGGAGCACATGTCCTCACGCATTTCCTCTGTGATTGGGGCAACCTTGAAATCCTTCCGCACAGTATCATTCCTAATATGGTCCAGTCGAGTCAAGCCATTGGACCACCGCAACATCTTCATTTCCATTGCATGAAGCGCCTGTTCGTGCTTCGATGTTGTAGGCCAGCATTCAGATCCATGAAGGGCCACCGGTCTAATCACTGTGCGATATACTTTAGATTTTAGATGCAATAGATTTTTTTTATCACATAGGACTCCAGTAACTTGGCGCCATTTCATCCATGCGGCAGTGACTCTTGTTTTGACATCAGGAATCGTGCTGCAGTCTGAGGTGATGCATGACCCAAGGTATTTGAATTGGGTCACTTTATTAAGTTGAACCTCACCAACGGTGATCGTGCCATCAGTTTGGTCACCGCATTCCAGGTTCAATTTCATCCCAAATTCTTCAAGACGCATCTTCCACTCTTGTACTTGCTGTTCGAGGCGCCCACGGGTCTCATTAGCTAACATGACATCATCCGCATATAATAATGTCCATGGATGCCTGGTTTGGATGTCATTTGTGATGGCGTTCATGCAGAGAATGAAGAGCAAGGGGGACACTAAATGTTGGATACGACAAAAATACCTCAACCGACGTGTCGCTACGCCTGTCGTCAAGGGCATTTTTTACCTACTGCCAGGTATTCGTGAGGCCACCCCAACATGGAGAACAGACGCCCTTTGCAGCCACTCTTAACATGGAGAATAGACGCTGCATCTGATATATGCCCCAATTTGTGCATATACCTTTTACTCAATTATCCCGAGCAATAAGATGCCTCTTTCGCCATCTACACTGTACCGAAGAATATATTCTCCACTGTAGCTGACGTTGAGGACTTCACCGTAACCATGGCAAGGGACCCTTACAAGGTAGCCTACTACCAGCCGAGTCAGCTGGCCCAAGTTTTTTTTTTTTTTTTTTTTTTTTTTTTTAGAGGTGTTACTCCTCTATCACTCACCCTTTGTTCTGGCTTGTGACAGGCAGAGCCTGGCTCCCCAAAAATGTGTCCAGGTTGGTGGGTGCTAACTGTTATTATATGGTCTCTATAATTTTAAGGAAAGTAGGCTCTTTAGTTCGTCACGGAACTACTTGTTTCCTAATTCAATAAACTAACCTTAGTGATATTTCGTGTTTGAAGGGTGTTATTGTCTGTAAAATATACAACTTTCTTGTCATCAGCCAGAGCGGTATTTCTCATAACGGATGGTGTTGCGGTATTAAGTACACAAGAACCTCGTTTATCCAAATAAAGTTGGACCGGAACTGAACCGGATTATCGAAAATCTGGATAATCCGGAAAAACTATAAAACAAATACATGTTACATAATGTATTAACCTAAGTATAATGCCTTTTTAATCTACTTTCGATGTTGCAAAAAATGAAAGTAGACTTATGAGATCTACACAGGGACAAAAATTTTGTGTCTGCCTGTGTGTGAGTGTGTGTACTCTGAATGTCTGTCCCCCCCCCCC
The DNA here is from genome assembly GCA_946902985.2 of Meconema thalassinum. Classification (NCBI taxonomy): domain Eukaryota; kingdom Metazoa; phylum Arthropoda; class Insecta; order Orthoptera; family Tettigoniidae; genus Meconema; species Meconema thalassinum. Next base: position 186,051,936 of record OX336395.1, read on the forward strand.
TATCAATTCGAACACGGTGAAACCGAATTAAACGAAATTTGGTACAGAGGTAGAACTAGCAAAGGGCACCTCAGTGTCATGTTTTATATCGCCGCCATATTGACGGGACCGTAATGGTGGCCAGCCAAATGTAAAAAGCTTAAATCAAATTACGACCAACCTAATCATCTGATCTCTACCAAATTTTGCAACAACATACCTTTGTGTGAGGAGCGTTCTATGACCACGCTACAAGGTCATCAGTTCAATGGTTTGCATATGGCGACCATGTATGCGTGCAATCGGTTCCCCCTATCAATTCAAACACGGTAAAACCGAATTGAACGAAATTTGGTACAGCGGTAGCACTAGCAAAGGGCACCTCACTGTCATGATTTATATCACCGCCATCTTGACGGAAACGGAATGGCGGCCACCCAAATGTTAAAAGCTTAAATCAAATTACGACCAACCTAATCATTTGATCTCTACCAAATTTTGCAACAACATACCTTGTTGTGGGAAGCATCTTTTGACTGAACTAAAAGGTCATCAGCCCAATAGTTTGCAGATAGCGGCCATGTATGTATGCAATCGATTCCCCATATCAATTCAAACACGGGGATTTTTTTTTTTACAGAGGTAGCACTAGAAAGGGCACCTCGTATTCATATTTAATATCCGTATAGCACGTTGTATTTCAACAAGCTACTACAACCAACATTCAATTATACTTCTTCAAAAGGCAAAGAGTTATAACAGTACCCATGCATTTAGGAGAAAGGCTATATGTTCTTTACTGAACATCTTGTTTCAATTGTACAAAACATATAAGAACACTTTTCTTATATTTAGGATTTATGCACTAATATAGTGTGTGAGTTTTTCTGTTTTACATTTGTATATCGTTTGCAAGCAGCACGATCACGAAGACGTTTTACTATCATCAAGTCTCACTTCCAGGCGAATGCCGGGACGGTACCTTTGATAGACCGTGGCCGAAATACTTCCAATTCCTGTCCTTAACTATCCTTGGCGGAAGAAGAAATGGCCCCGTAAAAGAAATACTGTACAGTAAAATTAATTTTTTATTATTTTCGATCCGGATAAACCGGAGATACGGATCCGGATTAACGAGGGCCGAATAAACGAGGTTCTTGTGTATTATAGTTGATAACGTCATGGATATCGTGTAGACGTAATGTTCGATTGTTGGATGCTTTGGAATTTAATGGTGTAAGGTATCGCAATCTATCCCCACATTTTCCTGGATGAAGTGTGGCAAATCCCGGAGAAATCTACACTTATGAAGGCCACTGTCAGCACCGGCTGCAAGACTGAGAAATGTATATAAATAATAACCCCTGGCACTACAGTGCATGAAGGGCCTAGGCCTACCAAGCGATCGCTGCCCAGCCATTTGGCCTGCAGGTATTGGGGTGACGCGTGGTAAGCGTATCGGATCCCCTCGGCCGTTAATCTTGGCTTTTGTGACCGGGGCGTTGCCTCACTGTCAGACAGCTACTCAATTGTCCTCACGAGACTGAGTGCACCCCGTTTCAGCCCTCGCGTCAGTTTCTAAAATTCCTGACGGAGGTGGGAATCAAACCCGGGACTTCCGGGTGAGGGGCAGGCACACTACTCCAACACCACGGGGCCGAACAAGACTGAGAAATGACAATCGCATAAACAGTCTTCCTCCACCAATTAATCTATTGAGGCGCAGCTACTATTGCTGTAATATACGTAAGCAATAAGTCTACTGGAGGGCAGTGACTGGCAGTGTTTTGTAGAGCTATCTTGTCTTGTATAGATTTGGATTTGACGATGCTCGCTTGACAAGTGAAACATATCACCCCTTAGTTTTCTCCTTCTTCTGTTGTCCAAAACAATATAATTTATACCAGGTGGCTCATTTGCCCCGTGCAATCTACTTTTAGGTGTCCCGCATGTACTTATGATGAACGGCAGGTCTAATAACTGGATTCCTAAGGGGTATCCTCTAATTTAAGCAGGTTACTGACAGCAGTATCTACGCTAGCTAACGCGTAGCTCTAGGCCATGGGGACAAGCTCTCTGCGGATTCGGTCAACATAGGTTCGAGCCCCACTGTCGGCCGTCCTTGGAATGGTTTTCCGTGGTTTCCCCATTTTCTACTCCAGTCAAATGCTGGACGGTACTTTCTGACAGGCCACGGCCACTTCCTTCCACATCCTTGCCCAGTTTCATTTATCTTCATTCATTTCATCTATCATTTACTCTTCTCATGAGGTTGGCGTCAGGAATGGCATCCGACCGTAAAACCAATCTGCCACATAGAATTTAATCCTATCTCATCCCCGACCCCGTTAAAACGGGAATAATAAGGGGTATAGCATACAATCCTTTAATGCAAGCAGGTTACGTCAGAATACCAAGAGATAACAACCAGTTAGCCGCTCGCTACATGTTCCTCAGTGCTCTCGTCTAATGCGCCCCATTGCGTTATGAAACCTCGAGCTTTGACGGCATTACGACTAGTTTCTCCACACATTAGTACAATGTCCGTGTACTCGTTGTTGTTGAATACACCAGTCATTGTCAATATACTGCCAGAAACTGTCAGTGTTGTTGTACCACATATGAGACTGTTACGCTCTCAAATGCGAGGTTTCATATCACAAAGGGGCACATTAGACACGTAGCAATGAGGAACATGTAGCGAGTGGTCGTCTGGTTGTTATCGCTTCGTATTCAGACGTAATCTGCTAGCATGCATTGTGACCCCTGTGGAAATTAGTTATTAGACATCCCATACAGCAGTAGTGTATGCGGGACACTTATTACGGGCCAAATGATCCACCTGGTACATGCCGGACGTTTGTTTTAGACGAGTGAAAAATCCTAATGGAAGCCTGGAGGCGAGTTACTACAGTACCTGTGTTGTTGTCAGCTGCCCCATGCGGTCAGATGATGGACAAAACTATCTCTCGCTACTGGTGAAGTATAGTCATTGGCGTTCTGTTCGTAACTACGTAACGTGTATTTCCGCGTCACACAATACTTCGACGAGGACTCTACTGTTCAGCACGGCGGTGTCGTTATGTGCTCAAGTTTGGAATTCCATTACATCAGACCGGTGGTGACAAATGTGAAGCGATAGGGCGAGAGAGCGACTGTGTACAGGCTCACCCGCAAGCTTCAAGGTCAAGGGCAATCGTCGAAAACAAACGTCCGGCTCGTTATACAGAGTGGTTCACCAGTCCCTCATATTTTTTTTTATATAGAAAGGCAACCGAACTAACGCGTATATCATAGTCATTCTAAAAACATTAGTCGTCTACCTGCTCCTTCACGGCCTTAGTACATCTTTATGTTCTACGTTGTCGAAATGTAACTATTAGACTAGGTCAGAAAACTATATCATAATGAGGATCATTATAACACTATTTTTCATTATGAAACAGTTTCTCCCACCAATCAGAGCTCAAGAAACAGTTCTGTGACCAATTAGGTGAGTATAGCATCGCACCTGCGCAGACTTCCACGGCCTTCTATTTTAAATTTCACTGTGTGGCTTCTAGTGTCATATTGGGGTATTCCAGGAGGCCATGGTATTCTCTGCGTCCCATGCGCTCTATTCAGTACATAAAACTGGCGAAATCTCGCCAGATATTTATGAATATTTATGTTCGAACATAAAATAGTTATAATTATCGTCGAACATAAACAGTCGTATGCAACTCTCCTATAATGGTAATTAGGACACTCGTAACTAGAATGCATATTTGAAACGATCACAGCTCCGAATAACCCCACCTAACGTATGGAGAGGAACGTATCTTTGGAGTTAACGAATAGATTCAATACGTGCCAGCAACATACCATATGGTGATAGCCAAGAATGCTAAACAACAAGGAGGACTGCTTTATAGAAGCATATGTGAACGTAGTGTCTGCAGTGATCTGTGTGTCAGGGTGAGATTTTGAAGGAAGTTAGCTTGGCCTTCAGTCCATATTCAAGTATGCATCATCACGAACCAATATTTGTCTGCCACAGCTGACCGCAGCTTCTGTTTATCACATCACTGACGACACCAGTACTCTTCGACTCAGTAAGAGGTGTGACTCACAGCAGTTGAAATCAGTGCTGCCAATTTAGAGAATTTGTCATTAAGTCTAACGGACTTTTCCAAAAATGTTGATGCCAATAAATTTTAAATTTAATATGACATACGAGGGAGTTAGCGCAAGTTGCGATCGCAATTGCAAAACGGTTTTGGTTTGGATGTAACTTAAATAATTTTTCGTGTACATTAGAAATAAGCGCACAATATTTGCCGTGGACAATACTGAACCCTTGCAAAGAAGCATATGAGACTCAGATTCGGGGTGTAACGGGTCATATTCGTAAGTTGCTGTCAGGGCGCTTCATTAACTTGCAGGGTAACATATAACAAAATAACATGCAGGAAAGAGTGAAGCCAGGGTTAAAAAAACAACTGAATTTAATAACAAATCACCATATTTACACATAAACAATTAACAACAAAACTCCCAACTGACTCCCATTTAATAAAAATGCCAAAAACTAGGCGGTATCTCTGGAGAGATTAATTACCTGGACCAAGTGTCCTTAGATAAAAGATACAAAAGTGACCATATAAGTGCGTATGCCGTTCTACATGCATCACGATGTGTACTTTGAATGCGTGATTCGTTATCATCCAGAATGACCCTTCAGACAACGAATCCACATTTCTTGAGCTAGACCGACACAAGGGAACACAACTACAATACTTAAATTAAACCGACACTTCCTAAATCTACTATAAACAAACACAAAATTTCCGTGTGAAATTGGACTCAAATTGCCGTAGCAACATTTACTGCCTACAAACTTAGGACTTCTCACACAAATCAACACAAGTACATTAACACGTGACCAATAGAAAAATACTCAAATGACCGCTATCAAAATTTACAAATACTCTACCACTACACCACACGGGTGTGACAAACAAAATTACATGAATCGAGTCATCAACAAAGCAATAGGCAAACAGCCAACATTTACGTTAATCACAATATTTTACCCATACAAGGTACAACAATCCGTTACACACATGGCGAACTCCCCAATTAATTATGGCTTAAAAATTAACCATCACAATGAACAGGTTTGCTACATGAAAGCTTACAGGGGTCAGTCGGACAAATAGGACTGCCTATCAAAATAAGTCACAGGCAAAACGGGCGGTTTGTGGAACTCTGCATGTCTGTCAACCCACGTGTCAATAACCTCGACCTCCCAGAACATGGGGTCGAACCTCGAAGAAATGTGCCCCAAAGCACAATAATACGTGTGTGTCAGAAAAACATATGGACAAGAATCAGCAGTCTCCCAAGAGCACTCTGTCTTTCCATCTAAAATACAACAGCAGCAAAAAAATATATAAGGGCGGTAGGACAACTACCCCCTCCTCACGTAGAATCAACACACACTAGACACATCAACACACACAGAATCACACGTATGGGTTTTGACAGACCCTGAAATAAAAGACACAAATAATATCCACATGCTGGCGCCATCGTTCTATGCCGTGACTAGTCACCTGAAAAGGACTCAAGAAAAATCTATCAAAATTAGAACGAAGGTGTTCTACAATTACTTTTAAGTTGGTGCACTCGGCTACCCTAATATGAATAATAACCTGTCCAGCAAAATATTACAATAATTTCCTCCCATTCCTATTTCAAATATTAACGTTAATAAAGCACCATTTATCGAATGTAACGGGTTCCGCAATTGCAAGGATAAAATCACGCACGCACGCCGCGTACATTACACATGACTCAATAAAAAAAACAAAATATCAACAAACACTTTGGCCACGCGCCAACGGACATTTAAACGTATAGTGTCGGTGCAAGAAAAGCTCTAAAACAACAAGAAAGAAAAACATGACTATTTACAAAGTTCCCCGGCCAAATCTAACTACATAATTGAAATAATCCAATTTTAGTACATCACCGCTTCTGCTTGTAGAACTAAGGACATCCTCCTCAACCCATTGCCCTATGGACAATTTAGCACTCCATAGTAGTCGTCTGCGTTGATTTCTTGAAGCTCATCCCAACTTCAAACCACGTGCTGGTCATCTTGGTCTCGACTCCTTGGCAGAAAAGTTCAATGTTAAATATTGGCCTATCTATAATCGCTTGCAGGCTACTCAGTTCACCCACAATTGTCCTAATGCGATTAATAGCGAAGACTGGCCCTAATTATATCGCACACACGCACTCTAAAAAAACATATATAAAATACACTGCAATTTATACATAAAATATACATCTCGAGTCCGCGCCACTGGCTCGTTAACAAGTTCAAAATCCTGGCTGCATTAGCAGTCGCTATCTCGTCCGGTATTTCCGTCCTGTACTTTGGACTTCGGCTCTGGTAAGCGCTAATTAGGGTGATACGATACTTCCCCCTTAAAGCTGAACTCGTCGTCTTTAAATGAATGTTACAGTTTATCACGCGCTGGCGTGAAATATTTAGCTCACACAATAATGCTGTTTTTCGAACAAAATGTATTCTAGCTTTCAAATTCGATACCGCAATCGCTGCGACTTTAGCTCCTCAGAGCTCACAAAATAAATTAGCTTCACTGATTTTAGAGCGTAAAAATCACAATTCAAACTGGCGTGGAATATGCCTCTGAAGGCTCCACAAGAATAGACTTAGATAAATTCGAGCGTAAAAAAAAATCACAATTCAAACTGGCGTGGAGTATGCCTCTGAAGGCTCCACACAATAAGACTTAGAGTGGCGTCAGGCCAAACTATTTATGAGAAACTGACAAGGGGCGGTGGAGTGGGGCGGAGTCGGATAAAAACTTCCAGATTTTGTCTCACAAAGATGTAGCTAGTGTCATTCTTCTCCAAATAAATCCAACGTCTCAAATTACTCGAGCGGAGATTAATCCGTTCGGCGGTTCCTTAGATACACACTTCCGCGGGCTTTTTACTACTGACGCCGTCCACCTCGTGGTCACGGCTTGGTCTCTTGCGATTGGCTGATTCAATCGTATGTTCGTTGAGAGGACCTCGTGATTCTTCCTTTATGTCTCCAATTTTGGTACAGTAGTTGCACAATTTGGCCTTGAACTCGACTAATTCTGGCCGTCCCCCAGGAATAGCTACCAGCTCAGCTTCTGTTGCAATCATTACGAAATGCTGGCCTCCCTAATATCCAAGTCGACTTCCTTATGTGCTGCCTGGGCCGTAGTAATAATAATAATAAATATGAATACTTATTTATCGAAGATCAATAAGGGTTCATTTATCCTCAGCAAGGTTTTGAAATTCGAAACAATTTATTGGTTTGGATTTCAAAAACAAAATCCACTGTAGTAACAACACATCTCTTTAAATCTCACTCAGCTGCTCGAGTGTATGCCCCTCTGACTCAATTAGTGTGCTCCCTTCTCGCTGGAATGGCATTCATATTTTCTAGGTCTCCCCCTTCTCCTCAAGTAGTTGCCACTCCCGTCGTCTCAGCTGCTCGTTGTTTACAAACAAAGTGCGTACTCACGCGCTCCCCGTAGATTTGAGTGTTGGCTCTCAAAAATAAATTTTTGCAATACAGATTCTGCACATATCATCTTTCCTAATCATCAAATGGTTCCCTTCTGTAGTACGGTTTCAAATTGGCGCTATTAAAAACAGATTTTGCACCAGTGCTCACTTCTTCTAATCTGTAGGCATTGTTACCCAGATTCTTAATTACCCGGAACGGGCCAATGAATTTTGGACAGAACTTGGCGAAGACTTTGTTCTTAGGGTCGGAGATCGGTGGTCTACGAACCAGCACTATTTCTTGTTCTTGTAACTCTCGGTGAAACTTCTTTCCTCGGTACCGTCTCAGCCTTCGGTCCGCTTGGTTCCTCATGTGCTCCCTCGTTCGCTGGATTCGCAAATCATGCGCTAATAATGGATCCCTTGGGCAAGGAATGATCTTATCCCAAGTTCTTTCCGGCAACCTGTTGTAGTGTACAATCAGTGGGATTTGACCCGTCGACTCGTGCTTAGTAGTGTTCATGCACATCTCAATTTCCCCTACTTTGTCTACCCATTTATTGTGTTCGTTAGGAATCATTACTCTGTAGTATTTAGCGACACAGCGAATTGTTCTTTCGCTCGGATTTCCACAAGGATGACGAATACTTGAAAATATGTGTTTTATTCCTAGGCTCTCCAAACCTTGCCTAAAAACATTGCTTGTGAAATAGGTACCGTGATCTGATAGAATGGATTCCGGCTTCCCAAGCATCGGAATGACTTTGTTCTTAATTCGACTAAGGACTTGTCTTGATGTCATCTTCTGAATAGGACATAGCACGACCATCTTCCAAAATACGTCGACACACACCAAGAGGTGTCGGCATCCACGCTTTCCTTTTACTAAAGGACCAAAGCAATCAATCGCGAGCATCTCGCATGGTTTCTGCGGTAATAGTGGTCTTGGAGGTTGTTTCAGAATAAAGTTGTTCGGCTTTGTGCGCTGACAAGCGTCACATGTTCTAATTACTTCAACAATGGTGAATCTCATCTTGGGCCAAGTAAAGGTCTCCCCTATCGTAGCTTCAGTCTTATCCGTGCCGATATGTGCTAGGCTCTCGTGAACATGCCAAGTTAATCCCCTCTGTAGTGATGCTGGAACTAAGATCCGCAGTTTAGTATGATGCTCATCCACGTATTTATGTAACAAGTTATTCAAGTAGTGAAATCTCGCTTGTTTAGCACTGGCTTCCCGGTACTCCGGTGAATTTGGTTGTAACTCCTTCCTATAGAATTTTATCATCATCATCATCCATGGGTCAGCTTCTTGCTCCTTCCGAATATCCTTCAATCTTGCCAAAAACTCACGAGCCTTAGGTGTCAAGGTAATATTGTGAACTTCCGCTGTTACTTCGTTTCCGTCCTCAGGGTTTCTACTCAAGGCATCTGGTATGACGTTCAATTTCCCAGGACAATGCTCTATTGTGATGTCAAACTGCTGTATGTAGATGGACCAGCGCGTAACTCTCTCACTTGCTATTGTTGTCTTAAATAAAAATGTCAGTGCATGGTGGTCGGTTCTAACAATGATGGAATAACCATAGATCATCTTGCGCCACTGTTGGAGAGAATATAGAATTGCTAGTAGCTCAAGTTCCGTAACTGTGTAGTTCCTCTCATGTTTCCGTAATTTACGACTCGTAAATGCCAAATAGGATTTCTTCTTGGGTTCTTCAGCGTCCTCTTGGTACAGCATAGCACCAATCCCAATTAACGAAGCATCTGCTTGAATGATAAATTGTTTCTCAAAATCCGGATATCCAAGTTTCACACAGTTTTCCAATAAATCCTTCGTTGCTTTAAAAGACCTGTCGCACTCCTCATTCCACGACCATCGATTCGCTTTCTTCAACATCTCCTGCATAGGCGCTACTGTTTCTGTGTAACCAGGGCAATTTTCTTTGAAGAAACCTGTCACTCCCAAAAATGCTCTAACATGTTTGACTTTGGTAGGTGTGGGAAATTTCTTAATAGCATCAATCTTGGCTGGATTAGGCCGCACGCCCTCGACATCAATTATATGTCCCAAATATAAAATCTCGCTCTGGCAAAAATGTGACTTTTTTAAGTTGATCTTGAAGTTCATGGTTCTCAGGTTGTCCAGCAGTTTATTTAAATTTATCAAGTGTTCTTCCATTGTCTCAGAAGCGATTAATATGTCGTCAACATATCTCGTGGTGAAGTTCTTGACCTCCTCAGTCAGATTTCTATCGAGTGCTCTAATGAGTGCACATCCCGCAGTTTTCACGCCAAAGGGCATTCGACACCAGATATAACTTTGATTATCGAATAAAAATCCCGTCAACAGTTGGGATTTTTCTTCAAGTTCAAGATGGTGGAAACTATTCGTCAAATCAACACTTGAGTATATCTTCTTCCCACGGAAGCCTTTCAAAACATCTTTGATCCTCGGTGCTTGGTCGTGCTCAACTAGCAGTTTACTATTTAAAACTCGCGCGTCTAGGCATAGCCTAATTGATCCGTTTGGCTTGGTCACGGCCAATATTGCGTTCAGATAAAGGGTTGCAGCTTTCCTTATCATGCCAGAATCTAATAAGTTAGTAATAATGTCCTTCACCTGAGAAAAGTGCTTCTCTGGGATCGGGTACAATTTACTTTTAAATGGGGTCCAATCTGTTACCTGCATCGCATATTGAAAATTTAAAACTTTCCCAGGTACGGTGTCAAAAGCTCCTTTATGTAATCTTAAAATTTCTTCCAATCTTCTTCTATCAGATTCCCCTACGATGGCTTCCTTAAGTCGCTCCTGAAGTAGAATTTCGAATTTGGTTCCGCCCATTTCTTCTTCCGCCAAATGCACCCAAAGTTCCTGCGAAATGTCTCGGCTGTCAATTTCTAGCACTGCTGTCTGGTTAACTTGCTCTCCCCTCAAGATCTTATCTCCGGCCTCATTAGTGCATTCCTCAACAACCCAAGTATTGGCCTCTCTCTCCAGCGGATTCTCTTCCATATTTAAACCCACATGATCCAATCCTTCTACTTGTTTGAAGCTTACAGTGTTGTTATGTAAATCAATTACAGCATGAAAATCGCAGATGAAGTTGGCTCCTAAAATTATATTGTAGTTCATCTTTGGAATAACAATGAATGTTTGTGAAAAAGTATGGTTCAATATTTCCAGATCTAGAAATGCTTGCTGTTTACAATTCATAGTTTTGTCAGGAATGACACCTCTGACTTTCATTAGCGGTACCGGCATAATAGGAACAGTCTGTTTTCTTGCTATTTCCTTTATCAAAATTTCAGTGACTAAGCTCACCTGGCTACCTGTATCAATCAAACATCTCACCCTCATACCTCCAATATGCGCGTAAATAATTGGTAGCTGTCTGATAACATTTTCACGGTTCTTCACCACTTCCTCCAGGCAGTCGTCTGGGAATGCTACCCACTCTTCTATATTGGCCACTATCATCTCTTCTTGCTCCCTGGCGATCTCTGTTTTTAGCCTGTCTCCTTTCAGTTCATTTGGTTTTTTTTTTTTTATCCCGGGCCCCATTAGATGTGTTTCGCCGGTTATCATTCTGTCGCTCCTGTTGCCTCAGTAAACTCTCTGCCCCCTCTCCTTGATGGTTGTCTGGGCTCTGTCTGTTCGCCATGGCACGCCCCCACTTCTCCTTCTCCGCTTCTTCATTACTTAATTGATCCAAGTATTTACGGGATTCAATATATCGCTCGTCCCAGTTATTCCTATAATCTCCTCTGTTTTCTTGGCGATAGTCCCTGCCGTTACTCCATCTACCATCTCCATTTCTTTGGTAAGGTCTACCTTGTCTCTGGTTTCCCCTCCAATTCGTGTACTCCCGCTGGTACGTCCACTGATTATTTTGATTTTGGTTATTCTGATGATATCTCCCGCGGTTATTCTGATAATTCTGATTGTTGTTATGGAACTGGTTTCGGCCGTCAAAATCTTGTCTTCTTGGCGTGAACTGTGTCCCTGTGGACTGTGTCTTACTTTGGTTCCCCTGGCCGTGGTTATTTTGGAGTCCCTGAACTACCTCTGCCGTGTTGACACATTCCAAATTCCTTCTTCCTGTCTGTGGGCTTACCATACTCGTCTCGTCTAAGTGTCTGAGTAATTCTTCGGCTTGGACTGCGGTCTGAATGTTTCCTGCGACTAATAATTGTTGGATGTGAATTGGGAGTTGTTTCCCGATGGTTAGAACCATATTCGACTCGCTAGGCGGGTCATCAAAATCTCTGAATTTTACCAATTGCTGACTGAAGAATTCTGAAAAACGGGTTGGATGTGTACTATGGTATTTGCGCGTGTACAGGTCCATTCTTAACCCCTGCTGTAACGAAGGACTCCAAAACTTCTTCAAAAACGCCTCGCGGAATTGAGCCATGTCTGTAAACGTGTACTTGAAACTTAAAAACCAGGTCAGGCTAGGTCCTTCTAAAAATTTCTCCACCAGTCTTAATTGTTTCTCAGGGCCGATGTGTTGGTCATTAAAGTAATCAGTTAATTGCCGTAGAAATGCTTTGGGAGTGGTTCCTGAATGTTCTTTAAACTTATCGGGCTTAAAATCATTACCCCGAATGACTTGGATGACTTGGGCTGGTGCCAAGTTCGGTTGCGGAGTTGAAGTCTCCCCCCTGTACTGCTGGAATGCATTAGTCGTTAGTCTGGGACTTTGACCCCGACTCGTGTCCTCAGCCAACTTCGAACCCGCCGGACTTCCAATACTTGTTTGCTTCTCCGGTATATTTTCAGTTGAAAATAATGTCGCATTCTCTAACGATCTAATCTCGTTTTTTATGATTAATTCTGAGTGTTCCTGTAATTTCGACTTCATACTTTCCTCCAGTGCCTGCATTCGCTTTAAAACTGCCAGTCTGTCTTCCTTATTCGCATGAGCCTGCTGGTCCCAATCTCGCCGGATCCTACTTTTCAAGCTATTTATTTTCTCCTCGTTCCTTTCCTGATTTTTCTCTAGCTCTTCACGTATCTGTTCCTGCGTTTTTACTAGTTGTTCTTCCAAATTATCCTGAGTTTTGACGAGCTGCTCCCCTACTTCTTGTCTTATGACCTCTTGTGTGTTTATTAGCTGGCCTTCCATCTCTTTTCTTATGATCTCTTGTGTTCTGCCTAATTGCTCCTCTAAATTTTCCCGCAAGTGTATCCGCTCGGTTTCAGCCTTAACTTCGACTTTATCTATTTCCTTTATTAATTCCAGCACGTTGTTATCTACCGAATTAATTTGCTGTTGTAGTTTCTCTTGGGTCTTCTTCACTCCCGCGGTGTTACTGACACATGCTGCCTCAATCTGCTTGAGTTTATCTGCCACCATCTCGTCAAATTGTACTAATTTGTTATCAAATTTCGCCTCCAATTTCTTCATTTCGCCTAACTGTCTGATGTTGTTTTCCGCAACCTCGCCTGCCAGTTTCTCTACTTTTTGAACGCTCTGATTAATATCATTTGTGATTTTTCCTAACTGTTCGGTTTGTGTTACCGCCTGTTGTGACAATTTGTGGTTTAGTTCATTGAATTGTTTGTCAGTGTCTAATTTCTGGACTTCTAACTGGACCGAAATGTTACCGCTCATATCAAGTAATTGTTTTTCACAGTCTATCTTCTGCGCTTGTAACTGGACCGAAATATTATCGCTCATATCAAGTAATTGTTTTTCACAGTTCTTTAATTGTTTATCTAATTGTTCTTCCGTCTTTACGGACATCTGCACTAATTGTTCTTTCAATTGTTCTTCCGTCTTTACGGACATTTGCACTAATTGTTCTTCAGTTTTCGCGGACATTTGGATCGACATCTGTTCTAACAATGCCTTTATCTCATCAACACTCGCCATATCACACACAAAAATATATTCAGAGAAAAACAGGGTTATGGGCTAAGGCTTCAGCCCTATACGCACATACATGCCACACATTTAAATATTACTGGCTCTAATTTAATGAAAATTTCAGTAACAAAATTTACTGAATACAATGACACTTATTCCCAAACAACAAAATAACCCCTAGTGATCTGCTTTTAAATTCCTAACCAACAGAATTTACGAAACACCAATTAACCGAAGTCAATTAAATGTCAAATATAAGGCAACATCTTCCTGCTTTGACTGAGTTCATTAATAATGCAAATTTCTAATTTTAATGTGGGCGCCAGAACAAGTTTATAACAAATACCAAATCAAATTCTAACCTTGTTCAATATTTCTAACTTTAGGAACTCAGTGATTTTACTAATGCACATGGCGGTACAACATCGCCTCCATTTACTGAATTTACATGTCCGCTTGACCTGGCATCATTTCTCAACGAAATAAATATGAGATCAGCGAAGCAACAACAACAACAATCCCCACTTGGGCAGACATTTTTGTTTTATGAACCCTTGCAAAGAAGCATATGAGACTCAGATTCGGGGTGTAACGGGTCATATTCGTAAGTTGCTGTCAGGGCGCTTCATTAACTTGCAGGGTAACATATAACAAAATAACATGCAGGAAAGAGTGAAGCCAGGGTTAAAAAAAACAACTGAATTTAATAACAAATCACCATATTTACACATAAACAATTAACAACAAAACTCCCAACTGACTCCCATTTAATAAAAATGCCAAAAACTAGGCGGTATCTCTGGAGAGATTAATTACCTGGACCAAGTGTCCTTAGATAAAAGATACAAAAGTGACCATATAAGTGCGTATGCCGTTCTACATGCATCACGATGTGTACTTTGAATGCGTGATTCGTTATCATCCAGAATGACCCTTCAGACAACGAATCCACATTTCTTGAGCTAGACCGACACAAGGGAACACAACTACAATACTTAAATTAAACCGACACTTCCTAAATCTACTATAAACAAACACAAAATTTCCGTGTGAAATTGGACTCAAATTGCCGTAGCAACATTTACTGCCTACAAACTTAGGACTTCTCACACAAATCAACACAAGTACATTAACACGTGACCAATAGAAAAATACTCAAATGACCGCTATCAAAATTTACAAATACTCTACCACTACACCACACGGGTGTGACAAACAAAATTACATGAATCGAGTCATCAACAAAGCAATAGGCAAACAGCCAACATTTACGTTAATCACAATATTTTACCCATACAAGGTACAACAATCCGTTACACACATGGCGAACTCCCCAATTAATTATGGCTTAAAAATTAACCATCACAATGAACAGGTTTGCTACATGAAAGCTTACAGGGGTCAGTCGGACAAATAGGACTGCCTATCAAAATAAGTCACAGGCAAAACGGGCGGTTTGTGGAACTCTGCATGTCTGTCAACCCACGTGTCAATAACCTCGACCTCCCAGAACATGGGGTCGAACCTCGAAGAAATGTGCCCCAAAGCACAATAATACGTGTGTGTCAGAAAAACATATGGACAAGAATCAGCAGTCTCCCAAGAGCACTCTGTCTTTCCATCTAAAATACAACAGCAGCAAAAAAATATATAAGGGCGGTAGGACAACTACCCCCTCCTCACGTAGAATCAACACACACTAGACACATCAACACACACAGAATCACACGTATGGGTTTTGACAGACCCTGAAATAAAAGACACAAATAATATCCACATGCTGGCGCCATCGTTCTATGCCGTGACTAGTCACCTGAAAAGGACTCAAGAAAAATCTATCAAAATTAGAACGAAGGTGTTCTACAATTACTTTTAAGTTGGTGCACTCGGCTACCCTAATATGAATAATAACCTGTCCAGCAAAATATTACAATAATTTCCTCCCATTCCTATTTCAAATATTAACGTTAATAAAGCACCATTTATCGAATGTAACGGGTTCCGCAATTGCAAGGATAAAATCACGCACGCACGCCGCGTACATTACACATGACTCAAGAAAAAAAACAAAATATCAACAAACACTTTGGCCACGCGCCAACGGACATTTAAACGTATAGTGTCGGTGCAAGAAAAGCTCTAAAACAACAAGAAAGAAAAACATGACTATTTACAAAGTTCCCCCGGCCAAATCAAACTACATAATTGAAATAATCCAATTTTAGTACATCACCGCTTCTGCTTGTAGAACTAAGGACATCCTCCTCAACCCATTGCCCTATGGACAATTTAGCACTCCATAGTAGTCGTCTGCGTTGATTTCTTGAAGCTCATCCCAACTTCAAACCACGTGCTGGTCATCTTGGTCTCGACTCCTTGGCAGAAAAGTTCAATGTTAAATATTGGCCTATCTATAATCGCTTGCAGGCTACTCAGTTCACCCACAATTGTCCTAATGCGATTAATAGCGAAGACTGGCCCTAATTATATCGCACACACGCACTCTAAAAAAACATATATAAAATACACTGCAATTTATACATAAAATATACATCTCGAGTCCGCGCCACTGGCTCGTTAACAAGTTCAAAATCCTGGCTGCATTAGCAGTCGCTATCTCGTCCGGTATTTCCGTCCTGTACTGTGGACTTCGGCTCTGGTAAGCGCTAATTAGGGTGATACGATACTTCCCCCTTAAAGCTGAACTCGTCGTCTTTAAATGAATGTTACAGTTTATCACGCGCTGGCGTGAAATATTTAGCTCACACAATAATGCTGTTTTTCGAACAAAATGTATTCTAGCTTTCAAATTCGATACCGCAATCGCTGCGACTTTAGCTCCTCAGAGCTCACAAAATAAATTAGCTTCACTGATTTTAGAGCGTAAAAATCACAATTCAAACTGGCGTGGAGTATGCCTCTGAAGGCTCCACAAGAATAGACTTAGATAAATTCGAGCGTAAAAAAAATCACAATTCAAACTGGCGTGGAGTATGCCTCTGAAGGCTCCACACAATAAGACTTAGAGTGGCGTCAGGCCAAACTATTTATGAGAAACTGACAAGGGGCGGTGGAGTGGGGCGGAGTCGGATAAAAACTTCCAGATTTTGTCTCACAAAGATGTAGCTAGTGTCATTCTTCTCCAAATAAATCCAACGTCTCAAATTACTCGAGCGGAGATTAATCCGTTCGGCGGTTCCTTAGATACACACTTCCGCGGGCTTTTTACTACTGACGCCGTCCACCTCGTGGTCACGGCTTGGTCTCTTGCGATTGGCTGATTCAATCGTATGTTAGTTGAGAGGACCTCGTGATTCTTCCTTTATGTCTCCAATTTTGGTACAGTAGTTGCACAATTTGGCCTTGAACTCGACTAATTCTGGCCGTCCCCCAGGAATAGCTACCAGCTCAGCTTCTGTTGCAATCATTACGAAATGCTGGCCTCCCTAATATCCAAGTCGACTTCCTTATGTGCTGCCTGGGCCGTAGTAATAATAATAATAAATATGAATACTTATTTATCGAAGATCAATAAGGGTTCAATACCTTACAAGCATTCGCATGTTCAAACACCGAGTTGTTGGTAGCTCTGTGCATAAGATTACGAGGTTGAACATTAAATTCGTAACAGAGGTTATTCTATTCGTTATCACAACTAGACGACAATAATTGTGGTGACCAAAGCCAACCTGCGGTGGCTTCAATGGCGTAGTTGATAGCATGCTGAGCTTCTATGCCCAAGATCGCGGGTTTAAACCCGTCCGAAGTCGTCAGATTTCTAAGAGGTTTAAGAATTCCCGAGTATGCCTTCTTGCAGAGGGGAAGTAAAGCAAGTGGGCCCATGTCATAGATTTATGGCATAGAGACTAAAAGACCCTTGCACTAACTACAATTGTCTGAAGCTAAATTTGTACAGTAGGTTAGATTTGATTAACGTTCTATTAAGTTCCAACGTTCGTCACCAGGTGCCGGTTGCGGTGGCATCTGGTAGCCAAGTTCGCAGCTAGGTGACGTTGACGGTAGCATTTGATAGCAAAAGTAGGAACTACCTGAAATTGATCGTCTTTAGTCCTTACTTGAATTAGAGATAACACACACTAATACAGTCATCACGATTAACAATGGTTATCAGGCAGATTCTACACACACCCAAAGTACACGGGGCTACATGACCGCGTTGTTACAGCCCCTAAACTGAGGGCGTAGCCACCGGATATATAGTTTCTAACGGCATGAGGACAATTATTCCAAATTCTAGTTCCCGACACGACAGAAGAGTTACTGGACTGTGGTTGGATATGATGACTTCAGACCAGAGAGGTTCAAAACACCACCCGAACGTATTTTTGATGTTCAAACGTAGTGGGACTCGGAAGACTGCTTAATGCAGACATACATGAAGTGCTCCTACTGTGATAAGCAACTCTGTTACCGGCACGTGATAGCCTATACTGTGGACATGTTCATCCTCGTAGTAATATTTTGCCCAGAGCTACCAACAACCCATTTTTTGAACTAGGTGACTGTACTTGTGCATGCTTGTAAGGTGCAGTGTAATTGTCCATGGCAAATATTGTGCGCTTATTTGTAACTTGCAACCCGCCCCAGCTTCGTCCGGTATCTTTCGATGGTTTAACCAGCTTAAGGGACACTAGGACTGAGTTTTTAGGCAAAAATGACAAAATAACTGTTTTTTGTTTTTTCCATATGTAGTCTATACCTTATGGACCCCTGGGGATCATTTAAGTAAAACCGTTTTCATGCACTGCCATTTTTAAAGGCTCAGCGACATTTTGAAATCTCCTCTGCGTAAGAAGAAGATGGAAGGCAAATCATATGAAAGTAGGCTATACTTTTAAAACTAGAAATCCTAGAAAGTTGTAGATTAACTCAAACGAAAGGTCTCTATGCTCTTTATCTCTACAACAAAACATTGTATTTTTCGGATTTTTCCAACGAAGTTTCATTAGGAGGAGCCAAACTGGTTAATATAGCACGCGATTTTATAAAAATGCTTTTATCTCCAAACAATATTTCTAGATAATCAAAATGCTCCATGCGCATAAGATATTCACCAATTTTACTCAAACAATCACTGCATATTCAGAAAAACATGTGTTGTAAGATAACATTGCAATATCTCCAGTCACTTTGTAAATTACAGACAAAAAAAAAAATTAAAAAAACTATGAAAAATTATCAAAATTCATAAAACATGATGGCACATCAAGAAAAATTAATCTGAGAGCATACATATATCACTTTCCTGAATTGTCTCAATGTTATAATTTTTAGAATAGATTTATGTGTATGTCATGAAAATATAAAGAGTTTTACACAATTTCTAATGCGCGTGGAGCATTTTGATCATATGGTATAATTAGTAAAAAAATCAATTACAAATCATCCAATTGTTTTCAAATTTGGTATGTGACTTAGTGTTACTATTCTAAGTACGCAGTTTAAATTCCAACTCATTCTGATAAAAATGTGGAAGTTGAAAAATTCAGTCCTTAGTGTCCCTTAAGTTTAGAAGGCGCACGGACGGAGGCTCATAACATATCAACGCCACGGTGGAAATGAATGAAAGTGAGGTAACATGGTCGCCCACACGTCCATAGAAACCGGGCGTGATCCCTTGACACCCGCACATCGGCGGCACTGTTTGAAATGGTGCCAAGAGCATCAGGTCTGTACCAACGCGTGCTCTTCTCAGATGAGAGCAAATTCAGCCTGTGTAGTGATTCCAGACGTACCCTCATCTGGCGAGAGGTGGGAACACGTAATGCACTCAGGAACATGTCGAACATGATCATTTCGGTGGTCCAAGTGTTATGGTGTGGGGAGACATCACTGTGGCATTTCTGTTCGTTACATCAAATATTTATTTTAGTTGCCTTCCCATGTATGAATTGATATTTCCCCCCCTGGGGTTCACAACTTGCGGGACGTGGGTTGGCGACCACGGGACCCCAGCTTAGTCCGGAATTTCTTCCACTTACTTGTGCCGGGCTCCATTCCGTCTTCTTTCCTGTCGACCCCTCTTGGTAAACTCTTCTTCTCTTCCGACCCCGACGGTATTAGGGTAGCCGAGGCCTAGGGAGTCTCCTCCTTTCCCACCTTAATTGGCCCTTCTCGCATCTTTCCTGATCCCTCCTTCTGCGAGGGGTCAACGTTTTATGAGCATTTTGAATCTCAACTACACAGGTATTGTAAGTATTTTCAATTTCTATTGCATTTCGTAATTATTTTGAATTTCAATTGCATCTTGTGAGTATTTTGAATCTGATACGGCATTTTCATACTACATTGCATTGTGCATTTTCAATTTCAATTGCATTTTGTAAGTATTTTCAATTTTAATTGCATTTTGTAGGTATTTTGAATTTCAACTGGATTTTGTGAGTATTTCGGATCTACTTTGCATTTTGTAAGTATTTTGAACCGTAACTACATTTTGTACGTACTTTGCAATCTAACTTGCTTTCCATCTAAATTACCTTTTGTAAGTATTTCCACTCTAGATTTTGTGAGTCTTTTCAATTTGAGCTCCTTTTGTAGCCTATTTTCATTTTAGAAAAAAATAGGCTTATGAGATCACCTTTTGTCCGTGTGTCCGTGTGTGTGTGTGATGTGTGAGTGTGTCCCCCTAATAACTTCTAAACGTCATGAGCGATTTCAATGAAACTCGGTAAGATCAAAGCACCATTCTGGGCGACCTCGACTGTGCCCTTAAAATTTTATTGTGTCTCACCAATCCAACATGGTGGCTGTGTGAAATTTCTCACCAGCATTCAGTATCTCCGAAACTATTACCGATATCACTCTGAAATTGTGTACCTTGATATAGGGCACTACTAGAAGTTCGCCTATGTGACTTTCAAAAACCTGGTAACTACAAAACCAACATGGCGGCCAAGCGAAGTTGAGACTATTAAATGACTTTTCTCGTGATTCAACCATCCAAACGTAATGGAACTTGGTACAGCAAATGATTATACACATTGTAATGCACTGGCGTCTAATTTAGTTCAATTATTTACATAACCTAAAAATGGCGGCTATGCGAAATATTTCACTGGCATTCCATATCTCCGAAACTATTACAGATATTACCCTGCAATTTTGTACGTTAATAAAGGGCACGAGTACAAGTTTATCTATGTAACTTTCATAAATCTGTAAAGTAAAAAAAAAACGAACATGGCAGCCAAGCGAATTTGAAACATTTTAATAGACTTTTCTCGTGATTTAACTCTCTGAGCGCAGTGAAATGTGGTACAATAAATAATTACACATATTGTAATGCACTGGCATCTAATTTAGTTCAATTGTCTTCACAACCTCAAGATGGCGGCTGTGCGAAATTTTAAAATGAAGTTTTTATTTCCTGAGTCGTAATCATGCGATCGAAGTGAAAGTTTGGGTAATGAACCTACGTAATAATTTTCCTTTAATGGTACATAACTCTATGGCCTATACATATAGCAACCCAAAATGGCGAGCATCGGAAATATTTAGACGGTTCTCAATATCTACGGATCTTTTACAGCAATCAAGCTGAAATGTTTTATGTTCATAGAAGCTATGAACATAAGTTCACCTATAGGACTTTCAGTAACCTGGTGAGCACAAATCCAACATGGCGGCGATGCGAATTATAAATTTGTAAATGGACGTTTCTGGCGATTTAACCATTCGAGTGCAGTGAAACTTTGCACGTTAAATGCTTATACAAATGTTAATCCACTGGCATTTAATTTATTTTAATTGTTTTCATAACCACAAGATGGCAGCTGTGCGAAATTTTAAAATCTCGTTTTTACTTCTTGTGTTCTAATCATGCGATTGAATTTTGAATACCACACGTACACAATAATCTTCATGTAATAGTACATAAATCAAAATCGAACCTGGCGACCATCTGAAATATTTAGACGGTTCTCAATATCTACGAATCTATCATAACCTTCAAACTGAAATTTTGTATGTAGATAGAGGCAATTAACATGCGTAGGATATATGAAAATAGGCTGTATAGTTCTTCACGGAACTACTTGTTGTAAGTATGTTCAATCTACCTTGGTTTTCATTATGTTTTCCACTTCATTGACATTTTCGCTATCACCCAGACCATTCGGGGCCGATAACCTAGATGTTAGTCCCCTTAAAACAACAATTATCATCATCATCATCATCATCATCATTTGAGATGCAACGAACTTTGTTACTGGCAGTGGCACAACATGCAACAGTTTGTCCTTAAGTTTTGCAAAGCAGTGTTTATGGCGAATGGGAGAGACAGCAATACATCCGAAGTTAAATCATCTCAAACTCTTTAATTCCAGTGAACTATTCATAAATGTACATGAAAATGTATAATCTTAATAGCAGCATAGAAATTACATACTAAAATTTACAGAATAATTATCAAAGCAAGCCAGTGACATTACGTATTTAAGCTCACACCGACATTAGTGGCTACGCGGGCTAAAGCGCTGCGTTAGGTCTAGGGGCCAAGCTCTCTGCTGACTCGGTAGACGCGTGGGTTCGAGCCCCACCGTCGGCTGTCCTTGAAATGGTTTTCCGTGGTTTCCCATTTTCAACACCAGGCAAATGCTGGGACAGTACCTTCTGATAGGCCACGGCCGCTTCCTTCCACATCCTTGCCCAGTTTCATTCATCTTCATCCATTCCATCCCTCATCACGACGCGCAGGTCGCCCACGGGCGTCGACTAGAAAGACCTGCACTCGGTCTCTCAGGAGGCTACACGACAAAAAAAAAAGCTCATATCCGAAGTCTGCAGCTGTGGACACCAGGTCGGAGTGATCCAGGGCCTAACGTTTCGGACTCGCGACGAATAGTCATACGTTTTGCGGATCGAATCCCACCAGGTACAACTTCTTTTGCTTACTAGTTTTTGATATTGTGTTATGCTTGGTGTTTCTGCATTATCTTTTATATGTACCGGTAATCATTTGGGGGCAATCATTGGTTCAACAGGGTGTTAATAATAACCCTGCGTAAGTCAAGAGCATAGGTTACTCATATTCAAGAGAACAAACAAACTGGAAATGCCAGGAATTAATGTAGAAAGTGATGCAGAGGATCAAGTTTTAGCATCAATATTTCTGCAAAGAAGTATTAGTTGCAGTCCTCATTTCATACATTTCTTAGAATAACTCTTGGTGTAGTATCTAGCACTTCTTGGCTATCTACCCGGAAGTCTGGTTTCGATTCCCGGTTCTGCCAAGAAATTGAATTCTGGTCTGAAGGCTGCAACGGGGTCCACTCATCCTCGTGAGACAAAACGGAGAAAAGGAGGGTTCTATTTCCATCTCAGCCAACCTGAAAGTTGATTCCCGTGGATTCCTCCACTTCTATTCCAGGAAAAAGCTGGGAAGGTTCCTCACTTAAAGCCATGGCCGCCTCCTTTCCAATCCGTACCTGAATTACAAAACACCCACACTATTACAGCTATCATATCAAGACAGGCTATCAGACACAATTTCACACACAAACACAAGTTCACGGGGCTAAATTACCAGTATGTCCAAGCCCCTCAAATGAAGCAACTACAACAGGATCATACATTCATTTTCACTACTATCATTGGCTTAGTTACCATGGTGTCCGAAATTGATGTCTCCAATGTTCAACATGTTCAAGTAGCCTAATAAAACACTCTTAATACTCAAATTACACAACGCCTGTGACGTCTAGGGGTAGGCCTCCCAACCTACAGCCCTGCTACATCCGATACAAGACGTCGTGGAGTCTTGATAAATGTGTTACAGATATGAATATAGTAATTATTTAATTAGGCTAAAGAACAGGAAGAATTTTCTTAAGCCCAAGGTAATCGGCTCTAGACACCTGGTACCAGAGTGGTACGAGGTAGGTTTGGAGGTCGTAAAGCAGGTGGTCCTAACTTCCCGCATTCCTTTCCACATATTTTTGTTCGGAATAAAATAGTACCGGTACTTATTCATTGTTGAGGCTTGGGACACCTTGATCATCAGCTCGTTTATTAGATGCTAATAATAATAATAATAATAATAATAATAATAATAATAATAATAATATATCGAGTATGTTCATTCGTTACGGCCAACTACGGACCACGTTTGACAGTTTTTCCCTTATTTTTTGTCTTCACTCTCTGCCAATATCTCTTCATCCTCTCTCCCACTTCCTTCTTCTGTTCCCCCTGTGTAAGATCTTCCTTTCCTCTCTAACAACTCCCCTGTCTCCTGGAAAACTATAAACTCTTTAGCTAGTCATCTAAATCTTCCTCTTTCACCCCCATCCGATTCAAGTCCAATCTCACTTCCCCAAACCATCTCGGCTCCGTCTTCGTCTTCCTGAAGAATTCAAAAATCCTCTTCGTCAACCTCGCACTGTTCACCATATATTTTGAACGTTTCATTGAAAGACTAATTAAAGCCATAAAGATGAGTGTTTTATTTTGTAGCTGAAAGTTCAACACCCACTTTAAAAATATAAAAGTTAAAAATTTCCTATAAACGTGGGAGTTATGAGGGAAATGGTGAAGGTCTGCGTAAGGAAGGAACCAAATTTAAACCAAGTAGTTCCGTGAAGAACTATACAGCCTATTTTCATATATCCTACTTATGTTAACTGCCACTATCAACATACAACATTTCAGTTTGATTGCTGTAATAGATTCGTAGATATTGAGAACCGACTAAATATTGCGGATGGTCGCCATGATGGATTTGTATATATGTAGGTCATAGAGTATGTACTGTTACATGATGATTATTGCGTACGTGTAGTATTCAAACTTCAATCGCATGATTAGGACACAAGAAGTAAAAACGAGATTTTAAAATTTCGCACAGCTGCCATGTTGTGAAGTAAACCGTACGCGATATACATTCCACATAGCCGCATGGCCGTCAGTACGTTGTGGTATCAATCTCCGCCACCACGCGCGCTCATTGTTTCATTGTTTCCGTCCCATTCATTCCCCCCCCCCCCTTTTTTTTTTCAAAATCACGCCCACAAAAGATGTACAGATGCCGAGTGGAAAGATGTTACAGGTCAATAATTAGTAATACTGTCTGAAACAGATACACAATGATACCATTAGTATGTTTTACATAAGGGGCAGATGATATCTTAGTTCCGCCCCTTTAAACAACAATAACTAACTATGGTTTACATAGGGGTAACGGGACTTTGTGGCCAACCTGTATATAATTGTTACTCAAGATTTATGACAGGCACAGTTATCAGTTATCACATTACAATCGTTAATAAAAAGTATAGGCTCCTTTAACCTGTTTGTTCGCCCTAAATGAATCAAAATAACTGAAGAAATTCTCAGAATTTCTTGCCTAGTCAAAGGAATGCTAAGTTTCATTGCTGACGATCAGATAATTTCTCAAGAAGTTTGCTATTTCTGGATTCTCTTATGTCAATAGTTTACCTGTTCTGTTGCCAAGTCGGGAGGAATGTTTACAATAATATGGTCTCTTCACTAGCACCTAGGGCAGTTATTCTGAAGCCTAACAGAGGTGTGGTGGTGTTCATGTTTAGTTTAGTATGTCCAGCTAGTGATGAGTGTGGTTGAGAAAGAATGTGCGCTATTCTCTGTCTGTTTTCACAGGCATCTCCAGCTCAATAGCCCCCGGGCCGGTTCGATACTGCTAAACTATGGGTCAGTCAGTGGATATTGTGTGTACTAGAGCTCATTAATCGATTAATCGTATCGTTTAAAATTAATCGTAAATGATTAATCGACTGACCGATTAATAGAATCGATTAAATGATTAGTGGACATGAGATAATAATAATAATAATAATAATAATAATGAAAAATCCACAGCCTGCTTCCAGTCGACCGACCGGGTCAGGGAAAGGAATGAATGAATCCCCCATCTAGCGGCGAGGATATGAACTGTGCCGGTTGCTGAGGCCTGTCGCACTCCCTTGGGGCAATGATTAAATGAATGACAGATGAATTGAAATGATAGAGGAGAGTGTTGCTGGAATGCAATTTGTGACAGGGAAAACCGGAGTACCCGGAGAAAAACCTGCCTGCCTCCACTTTGTCCAGCACAGATCTCACATGGAGTGACCGGGAATTGAACCACGGACCCAGCGGTGAGAGGCCGCCGTGCTTCCGCCTAAGCCACGGAGGCTCTAATAATAATAATAATAATAATAATAATAATATCGTATATCCTGGGATGCTGGGTGCAAGCTTTGTTAATTGACGCCCAGAGGGCAGCTTGCATGTCGAATTTTATCGCACCTTGGAGCACTATGAAAGTCAAGGAAGTTAGATATCTAAGGTCCTTACGATATAGCGCTTTCTAGTAGAGAGAGGAGGAACCTTTTGTGTTGGCGGAAAATCCCGAGATTAATTTTGCCAATATGAACACGGCCTACCGAATTCAAATGGGTTCTTAACGTGCCAGCAACGTATGACATGCATATCGTGATTTTTGTCGTCTTTCAAAAATCACTTACCACGGCCAGGAGCGAACCTACAAAATTGTGGGCGGCTTCGGTGGCGTAGGTGGTAGCATGCTGAGTTTCTATTCCCAAGATCGCGGGTTTAAACCCGGCGGAAGTCGTCGGATTTTTAAGAGCGTTAAAAATCCCTCAGTATGCCTCCCTTCAGAGGGGAAGTAAAGTTGGCGGTCCCACGTCATAGATTTATGGCATGTTAAAGAAACTTCCACTAATTGCACCTGTGTGAAGCTAAATTAGGTTAGGTTAAACATTTGACAAACGCTCTTAGGTTCCAAAGTTCGTCGACTGCAGTGGCGTCTGGTAACCAGGTTCTGAACTAGTAGTCGCTGACGGTGGCGTTTGGCGGCAAAAGTAGGAACTACTTGAAAAAAGTAATTGTCTGCAGTCCTTACTTGAATTGAAAACAGATACACACACTAATATTGTAATCACAATTAACACCGGTTATCAGACAGATTCTACACACACCCAAAGGGCTACATGACGGCGTTGTCGCAGCCCCTAAACTGAGGAACCAACTACAAGATTGGGGTTGGAAGTCCGACACGATAACCACTCGCCCACCGTGGCAAGCTACGAGATAAGAAAAACAAGTTTCAATGAGAGATCATCGCTTAAGTTGAGTTACGATTATTTTTGGAATGATGTAGGCCTAGATTATAGAAATCTATTAAAGTTACTTTTTGCCTAAAGATAGTCTACAGAGTTTCCTTCCTTGTTTATGTTAACAATAACCCAATATGAGTAAGTGACAAACATCAATCAAACTGGGCCGAGGTCCGAGAAAAGAAAACGAAGACGTTTTCAGCAGTTATTTTGAATTCTTGTTCAATATTTACAAATTAAGACAGGAACATCTTTATTTTACTTTGTTTTGTTGTCCGAATCTAAAATATTGAAGCAACACATTTAGTTTTGAGGAGAAAGTCGTTCATTTCCTTAGGCTATGTATGTCAAGTTCTATGTTTAAAATGAATGTTATACAGCAGGATTGCAACACCTTTCAGTTCGGAGTGTCAATTGTGCTTAATGACATAATTTGAATGAGATTAGCGTAAATCATATTACATTTGTCATGAAAAAAAAGCAGAACGGAAAATAATGATATGTCATAAACATCCATATCTTAGTAATGATATTCAATAAGTTCCGATTGTATTCTAAAAACTATCCGCAAATTTACTCGAAACATTAACCGCAGCTTATCCACTATCCGCACAGTCATTCTAACTATATCCGCGTGGCGACACATTTTGTGGATATCCGTGGGTTTATATATACACTTTTGAACTGACGGTGTTTTGTGGTCTGGGGGATGTGAAACGTGAAGATATGTCGAAATGTTCCGGAAGTTGCAACATGATACACATTGCAATAGTTACGAAGGTGGATCAAAAAATTAGTTGCACTAACGCGCTGCAGCAGCGCGCTGTGTGTGACAAACGTGGGCACAGCGGAGAAAGGGACAGACACTGCCCACACGTCTGTTAGGCAGGTCGCTGTGGTGTCTCGTCTTGTATGGTGTGAATAGCGGCCAAAAGCAATGGCGTGTCGACTGGTCGTTCACTCCAAATACGAGGTGCGTGCGACAATTCGATTCCTATGGGCCAAAAGGAAGAATTGGACGGCCATTCATCGTGAAATTAGTGCTGTGTATGGGGAGCGGGCCATTTTCCGGCAAGGGATCGAAAAGTGGTGTCAGCAGTTCGAAGCCGGACGCACGGATATCACGGGACAACGTTTCCAATCCTCCCTGGCATTTTTGCAACACTATGCCGCAGACGGCAACGGGTTTCTGCGGCGAATCGTCACAGGCGATGAAATGTGGGTCCACCACTTCACCCCCGATGAGGAGGTGAAGGCCGCTGTCTCCGTGTGGTTGCAGAACGCTGGAGGAACTTTCTATGCATCCGGCATCGACAAGTTGGTTGTGCATTCGCAGAAATGTTTGGAGTCTCTTGGAAACTATGTGGAAAAGTGACGTTTCATTGTATGTCGTTATTGGCGTGTTGCTGTTGTATAGGTGGTGTAATAAATGGCCATAACTGGCAAGTGCAACTTATATTTTCATCTGCCCTCGTAGCTTTCTCATGAAATTTACCTAATTAAACGAAAAGTAACTAAGAAATGGTTGATTCATTACTTAATCGCTTACATGTGTGGGCTTGCTGGGAACATAATATAAGGGTCCAAGGCTGCCTAGTTTTTGTGGGCGGAAAATTTCAGTGATCATTAAGTTTAATACTGTAGGCCTACGGCTTGTACGTTGCGTATATCAGAGCACCATTTGCCTCCACAAAAAGCTTTCTCTTAAAGAACTGTTTGATCCCGGGCTTTAAATCCTCAAGAACACTCTTGTACTCTTCAACATTCAGCCATCCCCCGTTGGAAGCCTTAGAGGCGACTTCCTTCTCGAGCCCCAACGTCTCCTCACACTCGGCTTTGTAATTTTGTACAATTCTTGCAGAATTAATGTTTAGCTGCAAACACATATATCTCAATTTCCTTGCCACTAGATGAGATGTTTAGCTCCGGCAAAGGGTGGCCATTTTATAGCATCACTAGCTATACCCGGCATGCGTTGCAATGCAATCAAAGACAGAAATATTGGAAATACTTTCACCCATATTTTTTATCATTTTAAATGATCTTGTCGACTTCGTCGTTACGCTGGGGTGTGGCGTTACGTTACGGTGACGGGACGAAATGTACCCAGATGCACTGAGGTGTGTGAAATCATAGTACCGCTTGGTGCATGTGTTCCCCGACAATCTCTACTTCGTTAGTATAAGACAAAAATCCCCGATTCTTGGATATCACGGGTAATCTCGAGAACCACTGGATGGATTTTGATGCGGTTTTCACCATTCTGTAAAGGATATCTCGAGGAAAGATTCTGTAGAAAATAATTTATGTATGATCAATGGAAGCCAAGCAGTAACGATTTCAGTGAAAAAGTCGAAAACAAACTTGGCGTCCATGCGCTTCTTAAGCTTACGCTAGGCAAACCGTTAAAAATATCAATATACTATGAGCGTAAGAATTGGTCAGCATGAAAAGTTCTACAGAAAAGTCCGCGAGAGCATATCTCTATCTTCAATACATCGCCCTCTATGTGTTTTTAAACTGGATGGAAGAGGCACGTCCCCGCGCGCTCTGGTGAGCATGACGGCATCCCACACGCTTGACCTTGATTTGCCCTTGGTTTGAACTTGCCATTCGCGAGTAATTTGAAACAAGATAAGCAAGATAGGTATTATGTAGATAATTTTCTAACATGTCAAGAGTCTTTGGCTTCGAGCGAAGCGAGAAGCCTCCTGCCTTTCTAGCATTTTTCAGCATTTGTAGCATTTAAAACGATACAAAGTCTAGTCTTTCAGACTGTCACTTTTTTTGCACTTAGATTTAATAGCCTAAGTGTAATGGATCTGATGATGATCGCTTGACGATCGAAACTGGTCATCCTAGAGTATTTATTAATCTCATGTAAATTCTTTTCAGGATTAGGGAATAACACACATCACAATTGGGTACAATCATGTTGACAAACTGAAAAACATCAAATGTTGATTAACAAACAATGTTGATATACACATACAAAATGAAATAGTGAGTTTGCCAGGTAATGCAATAATTATTCCTGTCCTCAATCACACAATAATACCTAAAATATTCCTCTTAAATGCAATTTTAAAAATCCTAAACTCATAATTAATAATGGCATCGCATCTACTGGTGTGAATCGTCCTAAAAAAATGATCGCTCCACAATATTAATGATGATCGGTAATCACATATTTTACCCCCAATATGATAAAATATGAATAAGTATTTGTTTCCTCGATAAGTGTATAAAAGTAAATGATTAATTAGTTTCTTAAATTTACTAATTAATAAAATTAAAGAACAATATCCACAAGAAGTGTATAAAGGTAGATGTAAAACTACGTCAGACATAGGATAATTCCTAGAATGAAATTGCTGTATTAATTTACCCCAACCGTGGAAGTCAAAATATCCCAGCATTTTGGTGTCTCCACAGCGAGCTAAGAAGTGCTAAAGGAGATGAAATCTTTCAATGATAATCATTTAGGAAACGTAAAAGCGATAAGCTTCACAGTCCAATGAGTCAACTAAAATTCTTAGAATGGTAGCAGAGCTAATCAGTGGTCAGAGTTTATAAGAAACCAGTGGCTAGTTCAAAAGAAGGTAAAGGAAATACAGACATTACTGGAAGGAAACCTGTACATACTAGGTAATATATAGCGGTGTGTGACATGCAAGGCTGGCCTACGCCATGAATACAGGAAGTGGTCGGACAGTACTTGAGAAAGTTCGAAGCCACATCTTCCTTGAATTGATATGGGATCCACGTGTGTGGTAACGTTGAGAATAACGTGATCGAACAGGAAGTGCCTGTCCTATATAATGTAATTCAACTCACTGCAGCTGGAGTCACAGTGCTACAACCAGTAAAATACAATTATATATTCTTGACCATTTTCAATATTTACTTTTGAAGAATATTCGTAAAATCACGATGAAATAACGTAACTGCAAGTCCATTATAGATAACATAATCTTTTAACAATTATACATGATGTCTAAGAAAAAGGTTTCTATACTTACGGAAGAGTTAGTATGCAACGAAAGAACAAATAAAGCTCCTTTAAAAATTGGGCATAAACGAGGAGCATTATCTTTCTCTCTGAGCACTTTGGCACAAAGAAAATGAGAAAATATTGTACAAGGAGCATATCTTGTGCTTCATGGATTTTGGCATGAATCAAGTGATAAAACATTGTACAAGGAGCATATCTTGTACTCCATGCACTTTGGAATGAAACAAATGAGGAAACATTGTACTAGGAGCATATCTTGAGCTCCAAGCACTTTGGAATGAAACAAATGAGGAAACATTGTACAAGGAGCATATCTTGTTCTCCAAGCACTTTGGAATGAAACAAGTGAGAAAACATTGTACAAGGAGCATATCATATGCTCCAAGCACTTTGGAATGAAGCAAAATGAGAACCCATTGTACAAGAAGCATATCTTGTACTCCAAGCACTTTGGAATGATACAAATGAGAAAACATTGTACAAGAAGCATATCTTGTACTCCAAGCACTTTGGGATGAAACAAATGAGAAAACATAGTACAAGGAGCATATCATATGCTCCAAGCACTTTGGAATGAAGCAAAATGAGAAAACATTGTGCAAGATATGCGCCTCGTACATATTAAAACCATAACTCGAAAATATTAAGTTTACGACCAATGTTTTTAGGGACATTTTCCCGTACAACCTGTATACAATAATATGTAGCACATAGATTATGCGGTCTACGTCAACTGAACATGTAGTAATGCTCTTCATTATAATAGAGCACCTTACGGGGTAGCCATGTGCGTTAAATTACTCACACCGACTGTGATGGGGAGATGCAGCAAGTCCAGAGATTTGAGGTTCGGTTCCCGAAGTTGACAGCAGCTATACAGAGTGTGCTTTTTCACAGTTCTTTTTTTTTCTTCCAAATCGTTCCAGGCAAATGCTGGTATATTATGTTAGTTCAATTCCCGAAACATCTACCCCATTTCTGACCCTAATAATTACAGCCCCGTGGTGTTCGGGTAGTGCGCCTGCCTCTCATCCAGAGACTCCGGGTTCGATTCCCGGCTCCATCAGGGATCTTAGAAACTGACGTGAGGGTCGGAACGAGGTGCACTCAGGCTCGTGAGGACAAATGAGTAGCTGTCTGACAGTGAGGCAGTGCCCTGATCACGAAAACCAAGATTAATGGCCGAAGGAACCCAACGCGCTGACCACGCGTTACCCCAATAACTGCAGGCCAAATGGCTGGGCAGCGGTCGCTTTATAGGCCTTTCATAGGCTGTAGTGCCACGGGGTCAATAATTAGAGCTACACCACAACAACACAGGTAATAATAATAATAATAATAACAATAATAATATTGTGGGGTAGGAAGCCATTTTTCAGTGTTGCCTTAGTAAACAAAAATTTGGTGCTTTTCAGTCGGTCAAAACGAATGTACCCAGAAGAGTTGGGTTATACCCCAATCCTGAAAAAAATTACATGAGATTAATAAATGTACTACGATGACCAGTTTCGATCGTCAAGCGACCATCATCAGATCCATTACACTTAGGCTGTAAAATCTATGTTTGTAAATGCAGGTGAGAATATTTACAATATGTACAATTATTTAGTTGAAGTATTGGTAATGAAACTTGCCAGGGTATGCTAGTTGATAATAATAATAATAATAATAATAATATCGTATGGCCCAGGGTGCCGGATGCAAGCTTTGTTATTTGACACCCAAAGGGTAGCTTGCATTTCGAATTTCGTTGTTCCTTGAGGCACTATGAAAGTCAAGGAGGTTAGATATCTAAGCTCCTTGAACACTACAGCGCTTTCTAGTAGAGAAATGAGGAACTTTTTTGTTAGCGGAAACTCCCGAGATTAATTTTGCCATTATGAACACGGCCTACTGAACTCAAATGGGTTCTTTGACATGCCAACATCGTATGACATGGTGTCGTAATTTTTGCCGCCTTTCAAAAATCACTTACCACGGCCAGGAGCGAACCTGCAAGCTGCGAGTTAGTAGACCGACACGTTGGCCACTCACCCGCCGTGGCCTCGGGTGCAAACTTTGTTATTTGACGCCTAGAGGACAGCTTGCATGTCGAATTTTGTTGTTCCTTGGAACGCAATGAATGTCAAAGAGGTTAGATACCTAAGCGCCTTGACACTACAGCGCTTTCTAGTAGATAATGGAGGAACTTTTTGTTAGCGGAAAATCCCGATATTAATATTGCCATTGTCAACACAACCTACTGAATTCAAATGGGTTCTTTAACATGCTAACAATGTATAACATGCGTGTTGTGATGTTTGTCGCCTTTCAAAAATCACTTGCCTCGGCCAGGAGTGAACCTGCAAGCTTGGGGTTGGTAGTCCGACACAATAACCACTCACCCACCGTGGCAAGCAGAAATATAGGTTATGACACGCGTTGAATACAAACCCAACTACATAGGGATGATGACAAACATGTCCAAATCACCTGAAACGTAATAATAACAACAACAACAACAACAACAAACCACTGATGTCAACAAGGCATAACTCCGCTCCACTTTCTAAAGTGTCCACATTGAGTTGTTGCTGTCAAAATAACTTTCTCTGTTGTGTCATAGGAATAAGTTACCTCTGGAGATTAATTAGTAAAACACAGTAATGTCGCACGACCTGTCTTCACACATGAATTAAGTCATTTCTTCAGAGCTGGCCCAATCTGGTTTTTAATTTTATAATGATCCATGTATTCTCTCATTAGTTGGGCGGAAGACTGTCTGCGTGGCTCACTGCTGGCCAAGGTTGGTGGATCGAATCCTGGCGCAGTCAGTTGGCATTTGAGGGCGCAAAAAAGTGAGGGAGCCGCGTCAGTTGATTTAAATCCGCGTTAAAGATCATCTTCGGGTCTAAATGTGGCATCCCGGCTTCTCTAAAAGAAAACAGCAGTTAAAAGGGACATAATAGTACATTATGCAACGAGCCTATAATGGCAATAATTAATACACGAGTATGTTTATAAAACGAGCGTATGCGAGTTTTATAATTTCCATACAAGTGTCTTAATTACCATTATAGGCGAGTTGCATACGACTGTTTATATTCCACGATAATTATTATAACTATTTTATGTTCGAACATACATATTCATAAATATCTGTCGAGATTTCGCCAGTTTTAGGTACTGAACAGAGCGCATGAGACACAGAGAATGCCTTGTATTTGACCATGGCCTCCTCGATTACCCTACTATGACACTAGGCCAGGCAGTGAATTTAAATTAGAAGGCTGTGTAACTCAGCGCATCTAATTATCTAATTGGTCAAACAACTGTTTCTTGAGCTCTGATTGGTGGGAGAAACTGTTTTATAATGAAAAATAGTTTTATAATGAGCCTCATTATAGTACAGTTTTCTGACATATAATAGTCAGGGTCGAACATAAAACTAATAACATTATTGTTAATTTTCTTGGCATTGCTAGGACTCATACAGGACCTCCATGGTGAAGGAATTAAGGAAAGGAAGGAATGAAAGTGAGGAATGGATTGGAAAGGAAAGGCAAGGATGGAAAGTAAATATTGAAAGGGAAGGAAGGAAGGAAATGAAGAAGAAGATGATTGTAGTTTTACGTGACCGTGAAAGGAAATGAATTAAAGTAAGGAAGAAGAGGAAGAAAACGAAAGTAGTGGTGTAAAGGAAGGAAGGTAAGGAAAGGAAATGAAGGAAGGGAAGGGAAGGAAGAAGAAGAAAACGAAACGAAAGGAAGGGAAGAAAACGAAACGAAAGAAAGGGAAGTCAATTTTCAAATTGTTGACAAACGATTGTATTGTGTACGATTATAATCTGTGAACATTGGTAGAATATTTAGTGTTATTAAGAGGTGCTAATAAAATGTATCAAATACTATCGAGATCAAACATGAAAATGTGTAGGTTTGTTTTCACTATCTTATTTTACCCACAACACAAAGCAAAATGCAAAATGAAACACATGACCAAAACAGAAAGCAAATAGGAAAACTCAAAAACTAAAGCAGAAATCAAGCAGAAAACCGAAAACCAAAGAGGAGCAAAAGCAAAAAGAAACAAACACAAAATCAGAACCAAAAAACATCAAGCAAAAAGCAAAATTGAAAAAAATTAGCAAAAATAGAAAACAAACACAAAACCAAAAACGCAATTAGTTCAGATTTGACTCCACTCTTAGGACAGATGACCTCGCTGTTTCACCCCTTGCAACAACAATAACTCCGCTCATTTCCCACCAGAAGGAATCCTAGTTACGCCACTGGCTCTTAGTGTCGTTTTAATAATAATTTCAACATTAAAACCTAAAAAGGTACTAACTCAGTCTAAATTCAGATCTCTTCGAAAGTGTCAGATGATTTGGACAAGCTATGCCAGATGAACTGAATGTACGTCACAAATATGTAGTAAATTAATTTCTAAGAAACCTTTCCCTTATTTACCATCAATCTCATCACATACGAGTAAAACTAGAGTAATGTCATTCTTGGGCAATGAACCAATTCACAGAAAAATCCGTGTAGAAAACATCATTGAACGGGTCAACTCTTTATCTATCTGGGTTACAACTTAGCATCATTCCTGGATGAAAAAGACATGCCAGTAAAAATATCAACATTTATTAAAATTACAGGAGTAATCAATCAAGTTTTCAAGCCATCACAAGTACAACGACACACTGGACTGAAAGTATATCAAACTCTTGCTAGGCCAGTTCTTGCATATGGAAGTGAGGACCATCAGGAAGGCAGATGAAAAAAAAAAAGACCAATAGCAACAGAAAGAAGACATCCTGCAAGAAATAAATATCACCCGAGTTGAACAGCATAGGGAAAGATGTAAAGAACATGTGGACAGGATGAGTCCCTGAACAGATTCTTCCGTATGCTCCAAGTGGTCGACGAAACCTGGTAAAACCAAAGAAATGCTGGCAAGAGACCGTAACAGATCAGTAGGCCTAATACGTGAAAGTTAATGATGATGATGGTGATGATGATGACCATCATTCATTCATATTCTAAAGGCTAATGCCTTGTCGATGCAACCAGCAAACACACTTTTATGTCATTGGCGGTTCGTTTCAGTTCCGTGTAATTGTCACATCCCATTCTATTCTTGATGTCTTCCAAATACTTCGTCCTAGGCCGTCCGCTTCCTTCCTTTCCCATAAGTTCCCCCTCAAGAATGTTAACGATGGAAGTGTTGTGTCTGATGACATGTCCAATAAATTTTATTTTTCTCTTCCCCTCTTCCTTCTTTAATCTTCTCTCTTCTTTGACTTCCCTTAAGACTTCCAGGTTGGTTTTTCTTTCCATTCTTGTAATTTTCCGCCATATCCTCATTTCAGCAGCTTTAAGTCGATTCTCTTCTAATTCACCCCGAGTCCAGCTTTCACTTCCATAGAGCAATGTACTCCATACAAATGATTTTGCAACGGATTTTCTTACATCTATTTCCATAAGTTTGCTGGATAAAATGTATTTCTTAGTCATAAATGCCTGTTTTCCCAATGCAATCCTTCTCTTCATTTCCATTAAGCAGCTATTGGCTTCTGTGATTATACTGTACTACCGAGTTAACAAAATTGTTTCACTTGTTCAATTCTCAAGTCATCAATTTTCATATTGGTTTTAATTTCTTCCATATTTTTCCATCAATCACTTAATATTGCGTACTTAGCTGAGTGTCCCTACTACTTGTAAGAAGGTCCAGCTAGTTAATACAGTGTGGCAAAGACCCACCGTTTTCGCAATGGCCAGTATTTTTGGAAAAATCACATACACGTTTATTTACAGTCAACTGTGAACACAAAGAAGCCTCTGAGATAAGTATAACATGTCGGCGAGTGTTACACTGTGAAATTAAACCAAAATAAGCATCAGTCTTAACGTCTAACACACTTCATTTAACAGTAGGTTGTTGATACCTACGATATACTTCCCTGAATCTGTTCTTTGTTTTAACAAGATGTTCTGTAAAGAACTTCCTCATATATTTATTTATTCTGTTATTTTAAATATGGACGTGTTCTAGGTCTGGGGTTCTATCTAAGGTTAGCGTGAACAATAATATTGGTACAGTAGTTACCAAGGCAACGTGTTCCGTCATCTAGGCCTATGCATTCTAGTTCAGTAGCTACTTAGACCGCACTCGTTGAAGGTTTGTTCATATACAGATTTCCGAAAACAGGTTACCATGGCAACAAGGGCAATCAGACTTAAGGTGCCTGTACACTGGAGAGGTTTTGCCCTAGCTAGAGCGTAGAGTAGCTCTAGCCAGGCCGCTCCAAGCTCCTCTCCAGTGTAGCCTACACAGGTGGTAGAGAACCCTAGCGGAGACCGCTCTAAGTCTAGCTCAAGATTGCCAACTCTAGGGTGTAAACAGTATTTGGGTGCCCTAGCTAGCTAGACCAGTCTAGCTCTATTCGTCCGGTTGAATAGACTATTGGAAAGTGCTATACGTAGAGTCCGTGGTGGATTGTTGTGGTTATTTGTTTACTATTATAGTGTTTTAATATGGCTGAATTTGTGTGGAGTCGTGAAAAAACAATAACATTAATTGAACATATTGAATCCCATCCAGAAACTTGGAATTGTACTCTGAAATAAATTTTAAAGCACAGTTGTTTCGGGTGATAGCAGAAGCCATGGAAAGCACTATGCAAGAAATTTGCAGAAAGTTTCAAACCTCCGCTGCCAATTCAATGCTGTTGCGGAAAATTAACAAGAAACAAGAAGTTCCGTGAAGAACTATACAGCCTACTTTTCATGCCGATGATTATTCTACAGTATATGAACCTATCTAGAATAATGACGAAATTAAGTTGGTAATATCGAAATATCTAATTAGTTCAAAATATACCTGGTATAATGTAGCCTAATAGAGCACTACAGTTGGCAGCCCTGGTGACTGAATATATTCTTAGTTCCACCTCTTAAGGTACAGAATACAAAATTTGGTTGAAGTCCAATGGACGTTACATGCAGTTAGACACTGGATCTATCAGCACGCGTAAAAGCATGTTGCCAACAATACCATGCGTGTGCTGGTCAGAAATAATCTGAATT
Source organism: Meconema thalassinum (assembly GCA_946902985.2). NCBI lineage: Eukaryota > Metazoa > Arthropoda > Insecta > Orthoptera > Tettigoniidae > Meconema > Meconema thalassinum. The sequence goes on from OX336395.1 coordinate 186,089,557, forward strand.
ATTATGATATCTTGTTGTGCCAATTTTGGATGAAATCCATTTGTTAGTATAGAAGTTACATGTATTTTAAAATTGGACATATCAGCAGGCATATAATCATGTTGGCAGCACCGCCTTGTATTAATTACTCCAAATTAATCTAGAATGTCAGGTGCTATACGTGTGCAAAGTATAGAGCTGTTGGCTTGCATACTTTCTGATATATTGATATTAGGGTATAAAGAATATAGACAGCATTTATTAACAGTTGGCAGCCCTGATTGCTCTTAACAATACTTATAGTCATATCTGTCATGGTACACATTGCACATACGAAATTTGGTTCAGATCCAACTGATAGTATAGAAGTTACATGTATTTAAAAATTGCTACTGTCAGCAGGCTTATAATCATGTTGGTAGAACTGACGTATATAAGTTACTCCAAATTAATCTAAAATGTCAGAATATACGTGTGCATAGTTTAAAGCTGTTGGCTTGCATACTTTCTGATATATTGGTATTTGAATAAAAAAAAATAGAGAGAGCAATTATTAACAGTTGGCAGCCCTGGTGTCTCTTAAGAATACGCTCAGTCATATCTGTTTATGTACAGATATTACATACAAAATTTGGTTGAAATCCAGTTGATAGTGTAGAAGTTATATGCATTTAAACATTGGACCTATCAGAAGGCTTAAAATTATTTTGGCAACACTATCATGGTTGGCCTCCTGGAAATTGAACTGAAATAGTATTATCAACATGTGTGCCAATTTTGGAATAGCTCCCATGCATACCTTGCAAGATATCCAACATGGAGCTCAAATTTCTAGTGCGTTTTACAGCAGTTGGTAGCACTGACATCATTTTCAAATGTGGACGTGAGCTATTCCGGTGCACATCTTAACTCATACTAAATTTGGTTTTGATTGCTGCAGCCGTTTAGGAGTTGATAGGGGGGGGGGGGACACACACACAGCCAGACAGACAGAAGGACAGGCAGACAGGCAGACAGACACACACACATTTTCCCAGATCGATCTCATAAGTCTACTTTTTCCTCATTTTTGCAAAATGTGAAGAGTAGGCTAAAAACTGGCGATGAAGGTGGCATTAAGAAGAATACTTGGAAGTATTTTGCTGCATTAGAGTTTATGATTGGAAACTCAGATCGTGTGAGGTCCATCTCAAGTACACCACTTCAAGGAAATGTAGAGGAAAGTAAAAACGCGGCTTTTATTTTTAAGGGGAGTGGAGAAACATAGGAAATTTATTATATTTAAATATGCAGTGATTTTCTCATCAAACAATTAATTATGTACTACATGAATATATTCAAAAGAAAAACTGGTTTAAAGTTTGCCATACATTTAGCAAACAAAATTTCCGTAAAACGCCTATATTTAAATTTACGAATATAAATAATTATTTTCTCTTTTAACAAGGCACACTCCACCACTCTCGGTCATGTGGAATGTTTATGACATACTGAACGGTAAACGCTCATGCGAACTCTGGTGTCAAGTGATTGAAACAAATGACATGGTACATGCTCGAAGTCTTCGTATCAGTATTTAAATGGTAAAATGCCTTAATATCAAACACTGTAAGTAGTCGGCATTGCCAGTATTATGTTTCTGCACAATGGCTATTCAAATATTATCCCACATAACGGTAATGCAGTCATCAATATAATATAATCCTTGTGGTTATACGAGAATTGAGCAAGCCTTCATGAACTATTGCTGAATACATTCCCTTTACTCACAAGAGGGCCTATTCATCAGACATTTTAAACTCAATTTCACGCAGGAACATTATCGAAACAAGCAAAATATAAATGAACCTTAATTCCGTAATGCAGTATTATTGGAACTTGGAAATAAGTCACCATCTAGTGCACAAAAATTGCGTAGTCGAAATAGCCGTGGAGTTAACGCCTATGACTGTGAATCTAGAGATCTCGAGTTCGAATCCCGGAGGGGGTAGATATATTTGCTACCAGATTATCATTTTAAACGATATTTATCATATCAATATGACTCTCTTTAACAGAATCCATATGAAATTACATGTTGGTCTGTGAATCAAGAGGTCCTGTTTATAAGGAATTTAAGGTTATGAGCGGTGTCGCGTCTATTAATCTAGTTGATCCATGTCGTATTCTTTATTTAGGCTAGTTCTGGTGGAAGCTACAAACCATCTAATAAAATGAGTTCCGTATTATAAACTACAATATCTGTAAAACACTCCCTTTTACAATAGATTAATATTTGTGCCAATAATAGTATAAAATACCAGCGTATCAACAATTTCACGTGAGGTTTCTTCTATGTCAGATGTTACACATCATATGCGACTACCGTAAGGCTCGTAATTTTTTGTAATAATATCTTATTTCTTATTTATTTTGTATTTATTTATTTATTTATTTATTTATTTATTTATCGTATGGCTTTTAGTGCCGGGAGTGTCCGATGACATTTTCGGCTCGCCTGAGTCTGTAGCTGTAATTATTATATATGAATCGTAGCCAATAGCCATAGCAGGGTATTTTAATTGAACGCCCGAGGGCTCCTAACAAGTTCAATTTCAAGTAGTTCCAACTTTGGCTACCAGATGGTACTGTCACTGATACCTAGCGGTGAATGTTGGAACTTGATGAGCGTTTCTAAGTAGCCAAATATAACATAAAAATTTTGCTACACACTATCAATTGTAGTGGTAGGTTCTCTTACATGCCATAAATCTATGACATGGGGCCGCAGGCTTTACTTCACTTCCCCTCCGAAGGAAGGCATACTCAAGGATTTTAACGCTCTTAACCCTTTATGGGATAGTGGTCTCTATATTAACCATCTGTCGTAAGAACAGTTTATGCTTTCAAAGGTGCTCATAGTTGGATCTTTAAGCACAATTTTGGAGAATTTTCATGCCGAAGTGCTAGTATTTTATATCTACTTGACGCAATGAGTTGGATAAAATTTAAAAAAATAAAATAAACGAAAAACATTAACAATATAATTATAGAAATAAAAATCATAAAAATAAAATTACAATTATAAAAGAAACATAAAAATTAAAATAATAAACATAACTATAAAATAATTATGAAAATAATTGTAAAAATCAATTCGAAATTTAGTTAATTAATAAAAATATCAAAATTAAATCTATAGCCTAAGAACATCAATTGAAAGTCAAAAATAAATATAGAACCATTAAAATTAGAGAAAAAATCATTATAATAATTTAAGTAAATTAAAATGTAAAAAAAAATATTGTTTTGCCCTATGAAGGGTTAAAAATCCGACGTCTTCGGCTGGGTTTGAACCCGCGATCTTGGGCCTAGCATGCTACAGACTTCCGCTACCGAAGCCATTTTGTAATAATGAAATGAAAATCCACAGCCTGCTTCCAGTCACCGACCGGGTCAAGAATGGAATGAATGAAGCCCCCATCTAACAGCGAGCATATGAACTGTGCCGGCTGCCGAGGCCTGACGCACTCCTCTGGGGCAATGATTAAATGAATGGCAGATGAAATGAAATGATAGTGGATAGTGTTGCTGGAATGAAATTTGGACAGGGAAAACCGGAGTACCCGGAGAAAAACCTGTCTGCCTCTGTTTTGTCCAGCTCAGATCTCACATGGAGTGACCGGGATTTGAACCACGGACCCAGCGGTGAGAGGCCGGCGTGCTGCCGCCTAAGCTACAGAGGCTCTGATTTTGTAATAATATCTTATTTATTTCAGAATAGGGTGCGTATATACTTGTTTTCCTGCCCAATATAATTGGCCACATTTTGTGTTGACAGACTGGAAAGATTTCTTTAATAAAACTAGGCAACACTGTAAAATGTCTTCTACACTTCAATTATCTTGTTTTTTCGTTGCGGAGAGTAGTAGTAGTAGTAGTTGCTTGCAGATATACCAAACTTGTTACACCAGGCTGGAAGAGATACTGGAAAAACCTAACAAGATATACTAGAGTATAATTATAGTTACACAGATTTAATCAGACCACATACTCCGTAAATACACGAGACTGCTGGTCAAATAATAATGAACCAAGATTAAAAATAATAAATGTAACCGCAACTATCTCGCTACTATAAAATAATGACCTCAAACATCTGGTGTACTAGTTAAATATCTGGGAAATTTATAGGTATAATTAGTAAATTGCTGCCACTCAACACGTAATCATTCATTTCAAATGCTGCCCTTGATTCTTGTCGTTTTTGCAACACGGATAAAAGATTATAACTTACATTACATTGCAAAACATCGCGAAACAAATCATATTTCATTTGGTGGTGTGTAATTTTTTTACCAACTGACAGCCAATCAGTCTTGAGCATAAATTATAGCAATTAAGGGAGGAAAAAAGTGTAAGTTCGTTAGCTACATTGATTATTATCGAATCATGGATATGCTGTTTTTATTAGTACTAGGGACCGGAATCTTAAGATTTTTACCTATTTGCCCTTACTTATAAATACAAAACTACTATAATACTTCAATATTCCCCCCCCCCCCAGGAGCTCACATCTAGTCGGACGTGGGTTGGCGACCACGGGGCCCCAGCTGAGTCCGGCATTGCTTCCACTTACTTGTGCTGGGCTCCTTTCTGTCTTCTTTCCTGTCGTCCTCACTTGGTCATACTTGTTCTCTTCCGACCCCGACAGTATTAGGGTATCCGAGGCCTAGGGAGTCTCTTCCTTTCCCGCCTTAATTGGCCCTTGTCTAATCTTTTCTGATACCCTCCTTCTGCGAGGGGTCAGCCTTCTTTTTCTTTTCCTGTTATCTCCTGCCTTCTGCTCAAGGAGGAAGGGTGTATGTAGCCCCACCACTTCAGGTGCACCCTGGATATTGCGCACACCCTCAGGAGCTCACGGCTGGTGAGTTCGGGAGGGCGACCCCGAGGGATTCCTGAGCTGGGTCCGGTTTTCCCCCTTTTATCCTTTACCTGTGGGGCGGACACTCTCCTCTTTCACTTTCCTATCTTCCTTTCATGGCTCTCCATCCTTCAAAGTCCCTCAATCCGCATTCTTCGAGGGTTGAGGGCATTTCTTTTCCTCCTGTCCTTTATTTGCCTTATTCTCCTTTTGTTTTCCATTTCTTCTTCTAGTATAATAAGTTAGTAGTTAGTTTTAGTTATAGTTTATTTTTCATTATCATCTTCACGATCATCCAAACTATTAGGGGCCGATAATCTAGATGTTAGGCCCCTTAAAACAACAATTATCCTCATCATCAACTTCAATTCTTGTCCTAATCACACTCACAGGAGCCATATTCATGATTTCTGCAGTGCCTAAGAAAACCTGAAAATACCTAATTGCGCCACTGACTAGACTACATATGTCATTGAACGATGACCTGATATCCCATGCAGGTCGATTCCCCTAGCTTCTTCCACGAAATCTCACGGGTGCCATGTACTTGGTATTCCTTGAAGACGTACAGCATGAGTTCTTAGACGATGTGCCACTGCATGTGCGTCAAAACATGTGGTTTCAACACGATGGTGCACCACCTTATTTTTCACTGGCGGTCCAAGATCATCTGCGCCATAGATTTGGGCAACAGTGGATAGGTCCTGGTGGCCCGATTGCTTGGCCTGCACGTTTACCCGACTTGACATCGCTAGACCTGTGGGGTCACATGGAAACCTTGATTTACGAGACACCTGTGAAATCCGTGGAAGATCTACTGGCGCGGGTTATGGCTGCGGTGAATGTTGGAGGACCAGGGATTGGTGATCGTGTGTTGACGTCGGTGGTTGTCACATCGAGCCCCACCTGTAATTGGACCCATACGACAAGCAGTAAGAGTCTGACGGAGCGCCGAAAATGCGGGAGCTATTAACGTCTTTTTTTTTTTTTTTTGAGGGTAGCGGGAAGACGGTACGTTTCCGGACACAAGTCCCTATGTTGAACTTAACCATCTTGGTCACCACTACAAGCCCTCAAAGTCTGTAATGGGGATTTAGGAACACCCTGTATATTCCCTTTCTGGTATTTAAACTTCATCTGGATAATACTGCTTAGTATAAACAGGTTAAAGGTTCCGCATGATCAATGAAAAAAAATCCACAGCCTGCTTCCAGTCTCCTACCGGGTCAGGAATGGAATGAATGATGCCCCCATCTATCGGCGAGGATATGAACTGTGCCGGCTGCCGAGGCCTGACGCACTCCTCTGGGGCAATGATTAAATGAATGACAGATGAAATGAAATGATAGTGGAGAGTGTTGCTAGAATGAATTTTTGACAGGGAAAACCGGAGTACCCGGAGAAAAACCTGTCTGCCTCCGTTTTGTCCAGCACAGATCTCACATGGAGTGACCGGGATTTGAACCACGGACCCAGCGGTGAGAGGCCGGCGTGCTGCCGCCTGAGCCACGGAGGCTTCCGCATGATCAATACTTTTATCAAATATGATCACTATGTGGTCATTAGTGGGACATGTTTCGAGGCCTAATTATTAGTTTTGGCCCCTTCATCAGCCGATATGACAGAAAACGATACAAGATAATTGTTTGGCGCAACACAAAAAAAAATCCCTTAAAATTGAATCTTGTATGGTGCACCATGAAGAGAGATTGGTTTTTTTAATGCCTAAAGTAATATAAATGATGTCAAAAGTCTTATGAATTATGGCCACAGTGAGGCGTGTATTGAAAGTGTTCATAGTTCATAAGACTTTTGACATCATTTATATTACTTTAAGCGTTAAAAATATCTATCTCTCTTTATGGTGCACCATAAAAGATTCAATTTTAAGGGAATTTTTAGTGTTACGCCAAACAATTATCTTGTATCGTTTTCTGTCATATCGGCTGATGAAGGGGCCAAAATTATTAATTAGGCCTCGAAACATGTCCCATTAATGACCACATAGTGAGCATATTTAAATAAAAGTATTGATCAGGCGGAACTTTTAACCTGTTTATTACTCAATTAGTTTATCAATACGGAACCAGAATGAACATTTAAGTTCTCATACTGCTTATGAAATGAAAATCCACAGTCTGTTTTCAGTCGACCGACCGTGCCAGGAATGGAAGGAATGAAGTCCCCATCTAGCGGCGAGGATATGAACTGCTCCGGCTGCCAAAGCCTGACGGACTCCTCTGTGGCAATGATTAAATGAATAACAGATGACATGAAAGTGGAGAGTGTTACTGGAATGAAATATTGACAGGGAAAACCGGTGTAACCGGAGAAAAACCTGTCTGCCTCCGCTTTGTCCAGCACAAATCTCACATGAGTGACCGGGATTTGAAACACGGACCCCAGCGGCGAGAGGTCGGCGTGCTGCCGCCTAAGCCACGGAGGCTACTATTACTGCTAATGGAATGTGAAAATCCTTCATTGCATGAAAAAAATATACAGTACCTGGAAGTAAGGTGTAAGGGGTCAGAGAATATAGTAGCTATCCAAGAGACTCAACGAGGTCACGCGTTCGAGTCTGATGAAAGCAGTTTTTTTTTAAATTCAAGGGAATTCAGAGTGCTTGTTTGCCCTTGGGCTCAACTGTTTGATTTATTGACATAGAGAACGCTGCTTATAAAGCGTATGCGATAGGCTACTTGCCATTCAAGTTTTTGGCCGTAACTATGCAGCTAATGATCCTTTCACGGTTATGAGATAAATAAATAATGCGTCATTTCCTCTTAAGGTGGCGCTTACTGCATAGTTATCAAAACAGCTCCGTTTCTTAACATGATCCCACCACACAAACTTCAGAATCTATGTTAGGAAAATTTATCAATGCATTCCGTGATAAGCGATTCCTTTTCGATGTCAATGAACTAAGACCTATATCCGTTTTACGTCCCGGCATGATGGGTTAAAATCACTGACTGGATTTAATTATATTATCATGGAGATGTATGATCAACGAATTCTTGTCAGACGTAATTTAAGAATGGCCAGGTGCATGAAACACAAATCCCCCTTCCGTCCAATCTTAACTTGACGGTGTATTTTGCGGAACGAAAACTCCACAGGCGAAATGAAGAAAAGCAAAATTGCACTTCCAGGGAAACTCCAAACACAACACTCTTCTCTGAAGTCTTTACTCAACACGACTCGACAGTTTGCTGCTGGCTGTATCTAGGGTAATAGGCTCGCCCGCTAGCTAGGCTGTAACTGGGCTAGTTCGTAAACTGTTGCCTCAGTAATCGAATGAAGATTGTTGGAAGAAACTGAAACGTAAAAACCCTTATAATGGGCGATGTATTGAAGATAGAGAGATGCTCTCGCGGACTTTTTTTTGTAGAGCTTTTCATGCTGAAAAATTCTTACACCCATACAGTAGTATATTGATATTTTTAATGGTTTGTCCAGCGTAAGCTTAAAAAGTGGTCGGACGCCAGGCTTTTCTTGACTTTTTCACTGAAATCGTTACTGCCTGGCTTCCTACAGAAACCTTCCTCGGGATATCATTTACAGAATGGTGAAAACCACATCAAAATCCATCCAGTGGTTCTCGAGATTACCTATGACATCCAAGAATCGGGGACTTGGTTTTATACTAAGTAGAGATAGAGATTATAGTTAGGCTTGCCATATTTTTGATGAGTGAAACCGGGACACATTAATATGGGATGGCCTTACGGGAGGGGGCTGGGGGGTATTCTATACCCCCAACAGAGTGGGGGGTCCGAGAAATTTTCTATAAATTAGAATCAAAATGGTGAGTTTTAAGCCTTTTTTAAGCCTCGCAAGTGACGGGAGGGGGGAATCTGGCACCCTAAATTGTTAGTTCTACACACCTTTTAAAAATGAAAAAGGAATTTTTGCTACATAAAAATATATAATTTTTCCTTTTTAATGATAATTCATTCTGGTCTACCATCAAGAAAGAAGTGTTAATAAAATACTTCATAAAATTGTTTAATTGAACAATTACTAAGTCTTATTATGTTTTGAAACACTACAACTATTTATCTAACTAGAAAAACAATTACAAAAAAAACTTTTTTTGTCAAACTAAAACAACAATTAATTAAAGAGTTAACAATACTTCTGAGCACTTTGACGCTGTGTGCGATAGTCAACGATGTTGATTGTTGAAAAATCACCGATTCATAAAAGATTCGTTAACACATAAATTCATTATTTTTACATGTTACAACCGTTTTCCGGGACATTGATAAAACCGGGCGGGACACCGGGACAAGAGCAAAATACCGGGACTGTCCCGGTCAAACCGGGACGTATGGCAAGCCTAATTATAGTCCACTTGCCTTGCATTAGCACTACTGCCGACAGGCGGGACGGGAAATAGAGATAACACTATCTTTGCCCTGGCTGTCAAAACAACATCAATATTGCTTCGATGACATCCCTAGTACTAAGCATTAATTTGTGATATCTATATTCGGCTTAGATCTTCCCTCATCAATTTGGCATCTTCATGGAGAACGTTTTGCTCATCCCTTGGCGTAATGATGGGTCATATCAAGAAATATTTCCGACAAAAGTTTTAGATAATAGTTAGAGGACTATTGACCATTTTAAACGGTTTTGATATCATGCATATTAAGGGAGGTATGATTAAAAAAACTCATTTTTTCCCACCCCTTTATAAAATGTACTTTTAAGAAGTTCCACAAAAATCGATCTACCAAATATTCAGTATAGAGGGATAAATGAATACAAAGGTGAATTTACTTATATGTTTGTGGACTTAAATAGACACTGTTTATTGAATGGGATTAGCTTAAATCATCATTTTGCATTTGTCATGAAAAAAAAACATAACAGAAAAATACATGTTATAAACATCTGGGTCCTAGTAATAATAATAAACAAGTTCGATTTGTATTTTAAAAAACTACCCGCAAATTTACTCCAAACATTATCCGCAGCTTATCCGCTATCCGCACAGCCATGCAAACTATAACCTCATAGGGAAAATTTTTGCGGATATCCGCATCCGCGCAGGGCTTTAACTATGTCATTAAAGGATGTTTTCAACATTGAGTTGCTTGCCTGAAGAGCTAGAACTGTGAATTTTTAGCCTATTTTCAATTTTGAAAAAAAAAATAGGCTTCTGAGATCACCTTTTGTCCGTGTGTGTGTGCGTGTGTGTGTGTGTGTGTGTGTGAGGAGTATGTGTGTGTGTGTCCCCCTAAAAAAATCTAAACGACTGGAGCGATTTCAATGAAACTCGGTAAGTTCATAGCACTGTTCCGGGCGACCCCGACCGTGCCCTTCAAATTTTGTTACGTCTCACCAATTCAACATGGCGGCTGTGCGAAATATTTCACCAGTTTTCAATATCTCCGAAACTATTGCCGATATCACCCTGGAATTTTGTATGGTGACAGAGGGTACTACTAGAAGTTCACTTATGTAACCTTTGAAAACCTGGTAACTACAAAACCAACATGGCGGCCAAACGAATTTGCGACTTTTAAATAGACGTTTCTCGTGAGTTAACCAACCAAACGCAATGCAACTTGGTACAGTATATGTTTATATACATGGTAATGCACTGACATCTAACTTCATTCAATTGTTTACATAACCTCAATATGGTGGCTGTGCGAAATATTTCACCGGCATTCTATATCTCTGAAACTATTACCGGTATCACCCTTAAATTTTGCACGGAGATAAAGGGCACTACTGGAAGTTCATCTATGAGACTTAAAAAAAACGGTTGACTACAAAACGAATATGGCGGCAGAGCGAAATTGAAAGTTTTAAATAGACTTTCTCGCGATTTAATGATCCAAACCCAATTAAACTTGGTACAGCAAATGTTTATACACATTGTAATGAACTGGTATGTAATTTAGTTTAATTGTTTACATAACCGCAAGATGGCGGCTGTGTCAATTTTTTAATTAAGTTTTTGTTTCATGTGTCGTAATCATGCGATCGAAGTGAAAGTTTGAATAATGAACCTACGCAATAATTTTCCTTTAAAGGTACATGACTCTAAGGCCTGTACATATAACAATCCAACATGGCGACCATCCGAAATATTTAGACCGTTCTCAATATCTACGAATCTATTATAGCAATCAAGCTTGTTTTTTTTTAATGTTCATAGGGGCTATGGACATAAGTTCACCTATAGGACTTTCAATAACCGGGTGATCACAAATCCAACATGGCGGCGGAACGAAGTATAAATATTCACATGGTCGTTTCTCGCAATTTAACCATCGGAGTGCAGTGACACTTGGTGCAGTAAATCCTTATACAAATGTTAATCCACTGGCATCTAATGTTTTTCAATTGTTTCCATAACATTTGGCATTTGTGCGAAATTTTAAAATCTCGATTTTACTTCTTGTGTACTAATCATGCGATTGAAGTTTGAATAGTACACGTACACAATAATCTTCATGTAACAGTACATAACTCTAAGCCCTACATTTATAATAGTCCAACATGGCGACCACCCGAAATATTTAGACGGTTCTCAATATCTACGAATCTATTACAGCAATCAAACTGAAATTTAGTATGTTGATAGTGGCAATTAACATTAGTAGGATATATGAAAATAGGCTGTATAGTTCTTCACGGAACTACTTGTTAAAGATCGATTTGTGCTGACGAAGTTTCATTGAAGTCTGAAACATGCACATTCTGTTCATAATTTATTTATATCGGTACACCCATGAGTGCTGGTTGGTTGTTCCTTAGTTTAGGGGCTGCGACAACGTGGTCATCAAGCCCCGTGTACTTTGGGTGTGTGTAGAATCTGTCTGATAACCGGTGTTAATTGTGATGGCTGTATTAGTATGCGTTACTTTTTATTTATTTTTATTTTGCCACCAAATTCTACCATCAACGACACCTAGCTTGTGGACTTGGCTACTAGATGGCATCGCAGTCAGCGCCTGGCGGTGAACGTTGGAACTAATTGAGCGTTATCAATTCCAAGCTACAAATTTTGGCTTCACACAAGTGTAGTTAGTGGAATGTTCTTTTTCATGCCATAAATCTATTACATGGGACCGCCGGCTTTATTTCCCCTCCGAAGGAAGGCATACTGTGCGATTTTTAACGCTCTTAAAAAATCCTATGACTTCGGCCGGGTTTGAACCTGTGACCTTGGGCATAGAAGCTCAGCATGCTACCAACTTCGGAATTCTAAACAACCAAGATAACAGCTGGCATGTAAAAAATTCATTAATTCTGCATTAAATCTGAGTGGGATGATGAAAAGTGGGGGTAAAACTCGTTATTCCCTGTGTCCTTCGCCTATGAGAGGAGATTTCTTTGTTCCGCTGGTCATGGAGTGATCTTATCTCACCTACCGACTTAGAGGGCAATGAACTTGCCGGCAATAAAGTTTCACTTTCTTGGCACATTTTTGGACTGTCTGCTAGTTCTCGTGTATGCAATATGTGGGGAAATTAAATACTTCACTATCGACACAGTTTGCTGGTGAGAGTCTGAGTGTGCGTGCGTGCGTGCGTGCGTGTTAAGGCCAGTGGCGTACGCAGGATTTCCTTCTGGGGGGGGGGGTCATTAATATAATAGGGTAATTGTGTACCTTATTAAAGGGACTGTTCCGCCTCTTAAAACGAGTCATCATAAATAAAATGATATTTCGATTAATATTCATAAAAAATATATGAAATAACCATTCTCTTTGCATGAAAACTATTTTAGGCCTCATTTTTTTCGACACATTAAAAAAATGGAAAAAATATGGGAAACGGTAACTAAATATCAAAACTGAAACCGATGCAGTGGTATCATCATGACCATAGTTACGTGGTTGCTTAAAATATTGATATTATGTGAGAAAAAATGTTCTTTTTCATGCCATAAATCTATTACATGGGACCGCCGGCTTTATTCCCACTACCATTACTATTGACTCTCAAAATCTCCATATCTTGATGACTTTATCTGTATCATTAATTGGAATAAATTTCAGAAACTCCTGAATTATGTTTACCGAAACGAAGCAATCCGAAGCGACGTGAAAAAAGGATACCAATCGCACACTTCAACAGCAAAACTGATCCATGGCTAGCTCCAACACTGAATGAGAAGTCACGCTGCGAGTAGAGTGTAGGACATTTACCAAGTAAGGAACGTGATCACATTTAAAATATATACAGGAGTTAAGACGCCTCATTAGCGGTAGCGTAAAACAGGTGATACATGGGATAATACAGGGTGTCCCAAAAATGTACTAAAACTTTGAATGACTATAAAATGATTATTTATGAACATAGAGACAAGTTTAAGGGCTTCAATTACGGAATAGACATGTAATTAAAGACTCATGTTCGCAAATTTTCGAATTGATCATCGTCAGTGTCCAGGAGTTCGACAAACCACCACCAACACACCGGATCATTACTCGCATCATAGATACATTTGAAGCAGATGGAATCGTTCACAACGTCAACAAAAAACGTTCTGGACGACCACGGACATCCACCAGTCCTAGAAAAGAAGAACAGGTCCAGGAAGCCCTCACTCGATCCCCACCGAAATCACTACGACAAACGTCTCGAGAGACACACATCTCAAAGGATAGCGTCCATCGCATCATGAAGCGTCTACGCTGGAAATCCTACATTCCAACACGAAATTGGAAATTGACAGACAATGTCACAAAATTCCAAATGAACTTTGTCGTAACGTTTGCGAATCCATTGCTTCACGTTATCAGCTTTGTCTGGACACTGACGGTCATCAATTTGAACATTTGCGAACATGAATCTCTAATTAAATGTCTCCTCTATAATTGAAGCCCTTAAACCTGTCTCTATGTTCATTCATTTTATAGTCATTCCAAGTGTTAGTACATTTTTGGGACACCCTGTATAAATATTCAAGTAAAGAATATCTCTCGGGGGGGGGGGTTAACCCTATAACCCCCCCCCCCCCCATCCTGCTCGGTACGCCGCTGGTTAAGACTCCTGTGTCCCATTTCAGACTCAGCCAAGAAATTGAATTCTGAAGTAATTACTGGAACGAGAGTTAACTCATTCCACTGAAAATAACCAAGAAGAGGTGCATTTCAGTGGTTTATAATTCTACTAGGAACCCACCCCGGCTTCACCCGGTATATTAAATGGTTTACCCAGCGTAAGCTTAAAAGGTGAACGGACGGCAGGTCCCAGACGTAATTTAGATAAGCTGAAGTCTTAATTCGACAGTTGGATGCTTGCCGAAGCTGGGTTGATAGGCTCGCTTGCTACCTCGTAAACTCACTCCGAAGCTAGTAATTTACAATTCCACTGAATGGAGATTGTTAGAAGAAATAAAAACGTAAAAGGCCCACCGGGTTTACTTCCCCTCCGAAGGAAGGCATACTGAAGGATTTTAACGCTCGTAAAAACCCAACGACTTTGGTTGGGTTTAAACCCGCGATCTTGGGCATAGCAGTTCAGCATGATACCCTCTAATTACAAATACACACACCAGTAGAGCCAAGACAATGACACAAGTTATCACATCAGACACATCACACACACTCCTAAGTGCACGGGGCTTCATAGTCACGTGCCCCTGCCTGTAATATGTAAATCAATCAATTTCTTTAAGATACTACCAACATTATGGAAATAAGTTAGCGTGCCACGAAAGGTAGTTTGGTGAGATACATGCCCCCAGGTCGCACGTGTTGGTCTTCTGGCCTAAAGGTATTCAAACTCTTGTTGTTGTCAGTTTATTTTATAAAATGTTTTTGAATGTTTTGTTATGATGAATAGTGGAGGAAATAACACCAATATTATTAATCGGTCAAGGTCTCAAGGGATATTTATGATTCCCCTCGAGGTGTTTTTATCCAATCTTTATACTTCATCCGGTTGCGCCCGCCGTAGATTACCGTCCTATTGAAAAGAACGCACGTAGAGCTCCTATGATCGTTACCAAGTACACAAAAGGCACATTTATTCTCAAGGTACGATATCCTTCGCTAGCCCTCGGATACTCGCGTGGGCTACAGGTGTAGCCCAGTCATTTATTTTGTTGTAGTACAAAATTTATTCGTTGCTAAGAATATTGATACTCTCTATAGCTGCCTGTCAATGTTGCAATTAACTGGCGAGTGTGTTTCCGGCTTGACTAACCGCACCATACAGATGCCAGACGGATTAGAAGTGGCCAGGGCTACACCTGTAGCCCACGCGAACATCACTGTTTCAGAATTGAGCGTGCAAAGGAAACGTTGTCTCACAGGAGGTGGCCATGGAGATGACTTTCAAATCAGTCAGTGTTTAGATGAAAGTAATGATAGGTTGAGTGTAGCGGGAATAAAGTAGGCTGTTGCTTCTTGTGTGGACGAGGAAGGGATAAATCAACAAGGAATAGGCCTAGATGCGCAAAGTGCAATAAAAATCTTCTCGGATCATTGTGTCCATTTGCAATGAATGCTTGGGTGACAAATTTAAGTGAGCATGCTTATGTATTTCCTGGGCTATAGATTGTAGCCAAAAGGGCAAAAATAAAATTCAAGAATTCGAGAAAAAAAAATGAAAATACTGAAATTGTTCATAATAAGTGCTGATTTTCTAAGGAAATCATCTAACCTAGTACCCTATTTTTGTTTAATTCCAATCCAAATATAGGTTTACATACAAATAATTTAATAGTTCTAGTTCCATTAGTTTTATTTATGTTGCAGTTTTACCGAATATGTACGATAAAATTGAAATTTCTTCTTAGTTTTGTATTTACTCTCCATATGAAAATCTAAAGAGCCTCCGTGGCTTAGGCGGCAGCACGCCAGCCTCTCACCGCTGGGTCCGTGGTTAAAATCCCGGTCACTCCATGTGAGATTTGTGCTGGACAAAGCGGAGGCAGACAGGTTTTTCTCCGGGTACTCCGGTTTTCCCTGTCACAATTTCATTCCAGCAACACTCTCCACTATCATTTCATTTCATCTGTCATTCATTTAATCATTGCCCCAGAGGAGTGCGTCAGGCCTCGGCAGCCGGCACAGTTCATATCCTCGCCGCTAGATGGGGGCTTCATTCATTCCATTCCTGACCCGGTCGGAGACTGGAAGCAGGCTGTGGATTTTCATTCATGAAAATCTAAGTCTACATAAAATCCTCAGGTTTAGCTTAGAATACTTCTATATACTACTATTTAACATATTATTAAAACTGAACACCAAAAATAACGTGTGCGAGTCCATCAGTTCGATTAATTGTTTGGGCTACATGTGTAGCCCGCGCGAGTGTCGGAGGGCTAGATGACAGAGGAGTAGCGGTTCTTGACAGCGACGTTTTCGCTCAGTTATTCATCAAAGTACCAATGGCGCAGTCGAGCGGTAGACTACCATCGCGCGCGACCGGAGGTGCAATATTTTTTTTGCCGACTGCCCAAAACAAAATGTATTTATCATAGTATTTCCTCGTTTCTAACACATTTCATTCTCTATTGATAGCCCAGTTGCTTCCCCCTCAACATCCACACACACGCATGCACACAACACTATCTTTGAAGCTGTCATATAGTGCTTTTTAGGTAGATTTCATTAGAAAGCTAACTATTGCAATGGGTACCATGTTTCGACTTCCGGAAAATTTCGACATATCTTCGCGTTTCACATCCCCCAGACCCCAAAACCACCGTCAGTTCAAAAGTTTATATATAATTTATGTATATATGTATCTATCTATATATATATATATATATCAGTTTCTTGTGGACACGATAACTGACGTAATTTTGCACCAATCACTTTGACTTTTTTACATAATATGTATCCTTATAAAATCTCGGTCGAGTTCGTTAATGGGTAAAATCGGTCGAAGGGGGTGAAAATGGGGGGCTTTTTTCGAAAAAGTGAAATTTCGCTATAACTCTCTTAATACGTGAAATATCGAATCCCTTCAAAGTTCATAATATGTGTCGGATAAGTGCCAAAAATTTATGTCAAATAAGTTTTTTGATAGCACCAACCATTGACCAAAGGGGTGGAAAAAAGTGGGTTTTTCGGGAAACATTAATCATATCTCTCTTAATAGGCACAATTTCAAAACCGTACAAAATGGAAAATATTCCCCTAATAATTACCTAAAACTTTTGTCTGAAAGAATTTTTGATATGACCCACCATTACGCCAAGGGATGAGAAAAATGATTTCGGAACTTTAAAAAATGCCAAGTGCCATCAGAGGTTACCATAACAACGCTTTTAAATTGATAAGGGATGATCTATCAGAGGTTGCCAAGACAACGCCATTGACGAGATCACATTCATTTTTAGCCTACTTTTCACATTTTGCAGAAATGAGGAAAAAGTAGACTTATGAGATCGATCCGGGAAAATGTGTGTCTGTCTGTCTGTCTGTCCTTCTGCTGTCTGTCTGTCCTTCTGTCTGGCTGTGTGTGTGTGTCCCCCTATCAACTCCTAAACGGCTGCAGCAATCAAAACCAAATTTAGTATGAGTAAAGATGTGCACCGGAATAGCTCACGTCCATATTTGAAAATGATGTCAGTGCTACCAACTGCTGAAAAAACGCACTAGAAATTTGAGCTCCATGTTGGATATCATGCAAGGTATGCATGGGAGCTATTCCAAAATTGGCACACATGTAGATAATACTATTTCAGTTTAATTTCCAGGAGGCCAACCATGACAGTGTTGACAAAATAATTTTAAGCCTTCTGATAGGTCCAATATTTAAATGCATATAACTTCTACACTATCAATTGGATTTCAACCAAATTTTGTATGAAATATCTGTACATAAACAGATATGACTGAGCGTATTCTTAAGAGCCACCAGGGCTGCCAACTGTTAATAATTGCTCTCTCTATTTTTTTAAATCCAAATACCAATATATCAGAAAGTATGCAAGCCAACAGCTTTAAACTATGCACACGTATATTCTGACATTTTAGATTAATTTGGAGTAACTTATATACGTCAGTTCTACCAACATGATTGTAAGCCTGCTGATAGGACCAATTTTTAAATACATGTAACTTCTATACTATCAGTTGGATTTCAACCAAATTTCGTATGTGATATGTGTACCATAACAGATATGACTATAAGTATTGTTAAGAGCAATCAGGGCTGCCAACTGTTAATAAATGCTGTCTATATTCTTTTTACCCTAATATCAATGTATCAGAAAGTATGCAAGCCAACAGCTCTATACTTTGCACACGTATAGCACCTGACATTCTAGATTAATTTGGAGTAATTAATACAAGGCAGTGCTGCCAACATGATTCTATGCCTGCTGATATGTCCAATTTTAAAATACATGTAACTTCTATACTAACAAATGGATTTCATCCAAAATTGGCACAACAAGATATCATAATAATTCAGATTATTTCTGACCAGCACACGCATGGTATTGTTGGCAACATGCTTTTACGCGTGCTGATAGATCCAGCGTCTAACTGCATGTAACGTCCATTGGACTTCAACCAAATTTTGTATTCTGTACCTTAAGAGGTGGAACTAAGAATATATTCAGTCACCAGGGCTGCCAACTGTAGTGCTCTATTAGGCTACATTATACCAGGTATATTTTGAACTAATTAGATATTTCGATATTACCAACTTAATTACGTCATTATTCTAGAAAGGTTCATATACTGTAGAATAATCATTGGCATGAAAAGTAGGCTGTATAGTTCTTCACGGAACTTCTTGTTAGCCTACTTTTCACACTTTGCAAAAATGAGGAAAAAGTAGACTTATAAGATATATCCGGGAAAATGTGTCTGTCCTTCTGTCTGTCTGGCTGTGTGTGTGTGTGTCCCCCCCCCCCCCCCCTTATCAACTCCTAAACGGCTGCAGCAATCGAAACCAAATTTAGTATGAGTAAAGATGTATACCGGAATATCTCAGGCCCATATTTGAAAAAGATGCCAGTGCTACCAACTGCTAAAAAAACGCACTTGAAATTTGAGCTCCATGTTGGATATCTTGGAAGGTATACATGGGAGCTATTATAAAATTGGCACACATGTAGATAATACTATTTCAGTTTAATTTCCAGGTGGCCATACATGACAGCATTGCCAAAATAATTTTAAGCCTTCTGATAAGTCCAATTTTAAATGCATATAACTTCTACACTATCAATTGGATTTCAACCAAATTTTGTATGTAATATGCGTACATACACATACAGTATATGACAGAGTGTATTCTTAAGAGCCACCAGGGCTGCCAACTGTTAATAATTGCTCTCTATTTTGTATCCAAATATATCAGAAAGTATGCAAGCCGACAGCTTTAAACTATGCACACGTAAATTACCCGACATTTTACATTAATTTGGAGTAACTTATATACGTCAGTTCTACCAACATGATTCTAAGCCTGCTGATAGGACCAATTTTTAAATACATGTAACTTCTATACCAACAAATGGATTTCATCCAAAATTGGCACAAAAATATATAATATTTCAGATTATTTCTGACCAGCACTCGCATGACATTGTTGCCAACATGCTTTTACGTGTACTAATAGATCCAATGTCTAAATCCATGTAACGTCCTTTGGACTTCAACCACATTTTGTATTCTGTACCTTAGGAGATGGAAGTAAGAATATATTCAGTCTCCAGAGCTGCCAACTTTATTGCTCTATTAGGCTACATTATGCCTAGTATATCTTATTTCGAACTAATTAAGACATTTCGATATTACCCACTTAATTTCGTCATTATTCTAGATAGGTTCATATACTGTAGATTAATCTATGGCATGAATCTTAATTTTAAGAAAAGTAGGCTCTTTAGTTCGTCACGGAACTTCTTGTTCCATCTGACTATGAGGAAAGCGGCTAACTGGTAGCATGCAGAACTTCTATGCCGAAGGTGCTGGTTCAAAGCCGGCCAAAGTCGCCGGATTTTCTAAGAGCGCTAAAAATCCGTCAGCATGCTTTCCTTCGGAGGGGAAGTTACAACGTTCGTTGCAAGTTGCTGGTTGCGGTGGCATCTAGCAACCAAGTTCACAGCTAGGTGTCGTTGACGTTAGTATTTGGTACAAAATTAGGTACTACTACTTAAAATTGACCGTCTGCAGACCTTACCTGAATTACAGACTAATACAGTCATCACAAATAACACCGTTTATCAGACAGATTCTACACACACCCAATGTACACGGGGTTACATGACCACCTTGTCGCAGCCCCTAAACTGAGGAACCAACCAACATCTCTGCGGGAGATAAAATTTTGCGTGAAGAAGTAACAGACTGTTAGATAGTTACACATTAGTTCCAAACCTTGCATAAGGACAGTGTGATCACAAGTATAAAAATTAACCCCAAATGACAAGAAGGTTACCATCCCCATAAGACAGTAAAATGTTAAAAGTATGCATAGAAAGACGAAAAAATGTTAACTAACCTCCAATTGTAAAATACTTTCTCGCAATAAATGAGGTCTGATCCTCCTACGAAAACCTGCATATTTTGTCTATTATAGCCTATCCCCTAGTTTGCCCGGTGAAATCTACCTCCGCCTGCCGGCGTGCCGAGAGGAATTTTTCATTTTTGCCACCACCGTTGTCGCTCCTATTATGGATTATTATTGAATACACGTTTCTATATTTACACCTATGTATGTCAATTACATGTTCGATCAACCTCAAAGCCAGTCATATTGCCATTGAAAGTGAGAAAGAAACTCACAATTGAAAAAAAGAAAACGGGAGAACGGTAGACTACCGTCGCGCGACCTCGTGTGTTACATGAAGGAGTGCGACCGCAAGAAGGTTATCGACAATGCTTCGATGTTTGACATTTTTTTCTGATGGGAGCTACCACTGTCGACCAAAGTATTATGTGCACTCGAGTTTGAAGGTTGTTTGTGAAGTAACACGCTTAAAAACGGGCACTTTTTGTGTTCCAACTGCGATAAAAAATATTAAAATATAAATTAAAAATTCCAAACCTACATGAACTAACGTAAAATTGAACGATGAAAATGAGGTTATTGGATTTTATGTAGGTCTATTGGTTACTTCACAAACAACCTTCAAAATCGAGTGCACATAATATTTTGGTTGACAGTAGGTAACGTAACTGCTCTATGCCTTACATTCATTAATGCTGTAATGCCTTTTTAATAATCTGTCACCGCGAAGGCCCGGGTTCGATTCCCATCTCACCATTGGGTCGCGACCCCCAGTTGGGGTCGCAGGATTTGTCTTGTTGGGTCGCGAGATACGGAGAAAAAGTTTAAAAGAATTAATTATCGCTGTAGTTTTTTATTTAAAAAATAATACTCATATTGTACTTAACTTTTACGTTTTTTATTCTATTAATGAGAAACTTGAGCTTGTTTGGAATAACCAATTCTTGAATGTCTGGAATGATTTTTGTAACACACACAACAATGTCATTTTCCAGTGTCAAACGATTTCTTGAATTCACCATTATGGAGAATCCTTGTTCACAGTTGTAAGATGTAGAAAATGGCACCAAAGTTTTTAACGCTGTTGAGGACAGTTCCGTGTATTCCTTTTTAATACTTATCCAAAATTTGTCGGCACAAGCATTGTTAAAAGTTAGTTTCACTGACTGATCACTTGAAATCATTAACGTTAAAACTTGCGGGGAGGGTCACCAAAATATTCATCCTAAAAAGGGGTCACCGTGTCCTGTTCTAGAGCAGTGGTTCCCAACTTATAAGGGCTTAAGGGCGAAAATGGGAACTTCGGGAATGGTTGCAGGCTTCACTTTAATTATCATAATTATTATTATTATGTCCGGCTCCGAGGCTAAATGGTTAGCGCGCTATTCTTTGGCCCGAAGTGCCCCTGGCTCGATTCCCGGCCGAGCCATCAGGGATTTTACTCACTTGGGGTTAATTCCCGTGGCTCGGGGACTGAGTGTATGTGACGTCTTCATCATCACTTCATCCTCATTACGACGCGCTGGTCGCCCACGGGCGTCAACTAGAAAGACCTGCACTCGGCCTCTCAGGAAGCCACACGATTAAAAACACCTTTAATAATTGGCTTATTTTCATAAGTCTTGAGGCTGGATGCAATTCCTGATATCTCAAAATTTTCCAATTGAAAATCCTACCCCAGCAATCAGCGGGATTCGATTGTATTGCTCAAAAACTATTTTACGATTCCATAAAGGAGTGAAATTAAATATAACAAGATACCAAGAAAAATTTAGTTTTGATAAAGAACTCTCAACAATGTACGTTTATTTGAATGAATATAAAAATGGAAAACTGAACCAAAAAAACTTAAGACACACTGAAATTAATAATGTTATTAAAATAATGCTTACAAAATGACAAATTGATAGTAATAAGTTTTCATTGAATCAATATTGAACAAGTAGTTCCGTGAATAATTATACAGCCTATTTAATATATACTACTTATGTTAATTGCCTTTATCAACATACAAAATTTCGGTTTGGTTGCTGTAACAGATTCGTAGATGCTGAGATCCGTCTAAATATTCCGGATGGTCGCCATGTTGGATTGTTATATATGTAGGTCTTAGATTTATGTACTATTACATGAAGATTATTGTGAGGATATAGTATTCAAACTTCAATCGCTTGATTAGGACACAGGAAATAAAAGCGAGAATTTAAAATTTCTCACAGCTGCCATCTTGTGGGTATGAAAACAATTGAAATAAATTAGATGCCTGTGGAATTTGTATAAGCATTTACCGTACCGAGTTTCACTGCACTCGGATGGCTAAATCGCGAGAAATGCCCACTTAAATATTTATATTTCACGTCGCCACCATGTTGGATTTGTGCTCACCAGGTTATTAAAAGTCCCATAGGAGAACTTACGTTTATAGGCTCTATGATCATAAACAAAAACAGTTTTATTGCTATAATAGATTCGTAGATATTGAGAAACGTCAAAATAAGTCGGGTGGTCACCATGTTGGATTGTTATAAGTTATGTATAGGCCATAAAATTATGTACCATTATTGCGTAGAACTTTCACTTTGATCACATGATTACGACAAAAGGAATAGAAACTTAATTTTAAAATTTCGCCAACATCTTGAGGTTATGTAAACAATTGAAATAAATTAGATGGCAGTGCATTGCAATATGTGGATATTTACAATATTTACTGTACCATATTTCACTGTGCTCAGATAGTTAAATTACGAGAAAAATATATTAAAATGTCTCAACTTCGCTTGGCCGCCATGTTAGTTTATTAATTAACAGGTTTTTGAAAGTTACATAGATAGGTACGCTTGTGACACGAGTAAATAAAATGAATAATCTATATTCTGTTTTCACATGTGACAACTGGCCCATACGTTCTTCAGTGGACGAATGCCTAACGTATGTTAAGATCGCGGGATTGATCTGTAACACAGGTTATCAGAAACTTTTCTTGCACAAATACATAGGGTTAAAAACCAAGATGTCCTTGTACTTCAATGACGAAATGACTCACAGTTCGATTAACACGGTACGGTTGTAACACAGTTAAGTCGGGCGGTGAATGGTAGAGAGTTTATGACTAGCTGTAAAACAGTCCGTTAATCTTACTTGCTTTTAACTTGGCAAGTTACTAAACGCCGTCCCGCAATGAATGCGTCCTTACTTATTTACAGCAGCTCTTTATTCTTTGCGTGGTTACGAATTCAATACTCAAAAGGAACTAGTGAATATAAACAGGAAATGAGTTCATTGCTCTTCTGATATTGTCAACCTAGCAAATTTTAAAGTTTTTCCCCCGTGTTTGTTGCGGTGTTAACTCCCCCTCAGGACATAGGTTTGAATCCATCCACAGCATCCCTCTGCTGTAAAAACAAATTAATTAAAAAAGACAAGATGTCTGTAGCTAATATAAATTTAGAAAAAATGTTTTAATTCTAAACGGACTACACTCAAAATGGCCCACGATTTCTGTTGTTTTGGATTTCTTTGGTTTTCATTTTAGGAGCTTTGGACATTGTAGTCATCAGCCCCGTGGGTGTCATATTTCTGTGGTGACTCAAGGTGTCGGA
Organism: Meconema thalassinum; assembly: GCA_946902985.2. Lineage (NCBI taxonomy): Eukaryota > Metazoa > Arthropoda > Insecta > Orthoptera > Tettigoniidae > Meconema > Meconema thalassinum. Next base: position 186,113,499 of record OX336395.1, read on the forward strand.
AATTTGTCGCGGAACACATTTCAACGTGTGGGATCTTACGTATGCTTATTCTCGTTGCAATGGTACTAGGTGTCGCTGAACACGATTCAAAGGGTGGGAACTTAAGGGGGAACATACAGCCTAAAAGACTAATACATTAACTATTTTAAAATAATAGAAGCAAAGTTTTAAATTTCAAATTTCAAATCGTAACAATATTTATCAATTTTTCAAAATTTGGTTCTTCCTTTGTGTTCATCTTTACCGTTTCCCTATTATCTCCCATATTTGTCAGAATTATTGGACTTTTATTATTTTAATGAGGGTATTAAACCTTTAGCTACAAAAGGAATCTCATATATTATCATATTAATAATGAATTAATTAATTAATTTATTTATTAACCTTGAGTGTTGGGTTTCCAGTCAGCTGTTAGCTATCTTAGTGCTGAGTTTTTCATTCTCATGTAAAAAGGAAAATTAATATCATCTAAAGGCTAGGCCTTGTCGCTGCAACCACATTTGTCTCTCACTTGCTAAGCGTTTAAAGTCAGCATACTGTTTAAATTGAAGTCCATGCATTACAGAATCCAGGTGAGCCTTCCGCGGTCTTCCTCTTCCTTTCTTCCCCAGAACTTTACCTTTCAGTATGGTGGTCAGGAACTCATTATGACGTAGGGTGTGGCCAACAAATTTTGCTTTCATCTTTTCTATAGTAATGCTCAATTTTCTTGTTTCGTCTACCTCCCATTCGTTAGTCTTTTTCTCCGTCCAGCTTATTTTCAGCATTCTTCTCCACATCCACATTTCCGCTGCTTCCAGGCGTTGTATGCCCTGTTTCCTTAGAACCCAAGTTTCGCATCCGTGTAACAAAACACTCCAGACAAATGTTTTGATAAAAGTTTTTCTAGTTTTAATGCTAATGTGCCTGCTTATCAGAAGCTCTCTCTTATTGTCGAAGGCCTGTTTAGCGAGGGCAATTCTCCTTTTCATTTCTGTGGTGCACCTATTATCGTCAGTGACAATGCTTCCTAAGTAGCAGAACCATTATTCTAAATGTTTTTTTTGATATTTTCATTGGATTTGTTGACAACTAACACTTTGGTTTTGGAGGTATTCCATTTCAAATTTGCCTCCTTAAGCGTTGATGACAAGACTCGTAGCATTTTACTTAGTTCCTTCTCCGAGTAATTGTTTACTTACCAGGGAGGTGATAGGCTTAAAATGTCTCTAGGTTTTGGGTTTTCATTAATCAAAATCAAAATTTAAAATGTTACTATACATTAATATTTTTATTTTTACTTTTAGACGATTCATTTCTTTTGTGCCCACACTTGCGTCATGTCCATACGAGGTAAACGGCAGAAAATAAAAATAATACCTGTTGATCCGAGCTAATGGTTAATTATTGAAGCATTCTTCGATCTGAAATCTCAACGCGGCGAGAAGAACTTGCCCGTGGTTCCTCCATGCTTGCTTACGTCATATATGAACTTCAATTGTAGAGGATAGCCGTCCAGAAAATGCTCTGTTAGTTACTTCCGAAAGCAAAAATTCAAACTCATGTAGTACTTCATAATGACCAACAGATGGCAGAACGTGCCAGAGATTGACTCGACACTCGAGAGCGAACAGGGAATCTTAATAATATTAAACTTCTCGTGCACCGTCTATTGGTAAAGCCCTGCGCGGATGCGGATATACCTCGTAGTTCCGCGCCTTAAAACAACAATAACTAATACATTTGTTGCCGTGGCAACTAGGTGTCTGAAGTAAGCCGGTATTATTATTAAGCGTATGGAATATTATATAATGGACAAGTATATAATATATTATACAAAACACCTAGTAACTGAAATAGATACATCCTCAGGACAGCTAAACCAAACCAAACCAAATAATCAATAATCACCCTCAAAACAATTACTTTTTAACTCCATCAACTCCATCAAAATACATTTAAAACACATTCAAAGCAGCCAGGCACTGTCAGGCTCTGATTGGCAGCTCCAAGCCCCGAGCAACCAATCGGCGAGGAGCGTTTCAAAATTAAAACTCCCCGCTTCCGAACTTTACTTTATTCAATAACAACACAGTCAGATATCTCATTACATTGCTTTTACTCGCCCTGCGACTTCCCGGGGTACCTACCTGTGGGGTTGGCCACGGCCGACTCGCTCAGGATGGTGCCCTGTGGACCGCGGGTTCGATTAAATATCAGGCATTCAACACATACCGCCAAGCTGCCGCTGTAAACGACTATTAAACCATCCACACCATGGCGAGTGGGGATGATAAGTAGCTATGCTCCATCTAGCATAATAAGCGAACATCATCCCAAACTGCAGTGAACTAAAGAGTGAACTACGACGGTCAATAGCTAAGTCAAATCCCGAAATAATTAAATCCCTATAAGTCATATGCGAATATTAATTCAATTCTCCCTTTGTCAAACCCCTTCATCAAGTCAAATTAAATACTAACGACAATTTTAAATATTAATCACTTCAGAAAAAAATATTTTATTAATCTAAACTTCTTTTTAGCCCAAATTAGATTCAAATCCAGGCAGAGGAGCGCTTGACGCACCGGTACCTGGCACAAGAATACATGGTACTAAGTAGTGAACAATTACGCATGGATATCTAAATTATTTATCCATTGCACTAGGGATACTGATACATCAGCTAGGTCTTTCTGGTCTCCACCATAAGCACGCAGAAGGCATTCGTCCATTATGTAATGTATGGTCTGGACCAATGCACCACAATCACATGCTGGCGAGTCCCTGAAGCCCCACTGGTGAGTGCGAAACCTGTTTAGTGATGACCACGTTCTTCTTGGCAAACTGAAACCAGCTGGGGCATGTTTTGGATTAAAGAGGCTTGCCCACTCCGGAGCTGTACGAAACCATTGCTCTTTCCATTCCTCTTTTAAATTGAAACCAGCATCCATTAGATTCTTAGCTGTTTACATTGGTGGCTTACGGGATTTCAGCCTTTGTCTCCAGAGATCTGCAACATCCCTGCGAATGGGTAGAGTTGGATTGGACATGATCTTATCATATTCTTGAACAAGGGCTCTTGATCGCCGCAGGTTTGGAGGAGCAATGTGAGACAGAACTGGCAGCCAGTGTGTTGCAGTAGGCTTCAGAGTACCGGAGATGATGCGCATGGTGGTGTTAAGTTGTACATCGACTTTCTTTACGTGGCAACTGTTAAGCAATGCTGAAGAGCAGTATTCAGCTGCAGAGTACACGAGGCCAAGCGCAGTACGTCGTAGTGTGTCCGCTGAAGCATCCCATGAAGTTCCACATAATTTAAATAGAATATTATTACGCGATCTCAGCTTAGAACCCAGGTTTTCAAGATGCTTTATGTAAGATTGACTTCGGTCAAGGGTTACCCCGAGGCACTTTGGATTAGTAAGCCGGTGAACACGAATCAAGGAGTGGGAACTTAATGTTCTTGCACTTGTTGCCATGGTAACTAGATATTGAAAATGTGTCCGCAATAATTTCGGATAAACCTCCTGCCTCTAAACATAAACATGTAAAACAAAAATATTGGAATGCAGCCGAAATAAATCAGAAACCTCTATGGACATGAAATTGGCAGGTGAAAAGCTAAAGGAAGTAGGAGAATTATGTTACTTAGGAAGCTAAATAACCAGTGATGGACGAAGCAAAGAGGATATAAAAAGTAGGTTAACTCAGGCAAGGAAAGCATTTCTACAGAAAAGGAATCTGTTGACATCGAATATAGATTTAGGTATTAGGAAGTCATTTTTGAAAGCTTTTGTATGGGGCGTGGCACTCTATTGAAGTGAAACTTCAACTATTGGTGCAGCAGAAAAGAGGAGAATTGAAGCGTTTGAAATGTGGTGTTACAGGAGAATGATGATCATATGGGTAGATAGGGTTAGAAACGAAGAGGTATTGGGACTAGTGGGAGAGGAGAGATGTTTCTGGCAACTGCTAATGAAGAGAAGAGATAGGTTGGTAGGACACATACTAAGACACGCAGGAATAGCATTCTTAGTTATGGAAGGAAGGGTTGAGGACAAGAACTGTAGGGGTAGACCAAGGTTAGAATATGTTAAACAGATTGCCTCGGATGTAGGGTGTGGTAGCTATGTAGAGATGAAACGATTAGCTCAGGACAGGGAGGCATGGAGGGTTGCATCAAGCCAGTCAAAAGACTGAAGACTCAAACAACAACAACAACAACAACATAAACATAATCATGTTCAAACAGGGCATATTTTGAGCTGCATTTGTTGACAATCCTATTGTGCATTGCAGGCGGATACTACTGTAAACTAGTTATATAAGTAAGTATTTCTCACATTCCATGGGAAAGCATCCAGGAATGCAGGAGTGTATTATTAAATGCCACATCAAGGGCAGTGCATTAACAAATGAGCTTATATAACGCACTTATTTCATGTGCACATAAATCAGAATAGGCGCTTGTTTACCTCAATGAATAATGCTGAACAAGATCTGCTGCACTGGTGAAGCATAGCTGATGAGACAAAACTATGCTGCAGACATTACTGGATGTTCATAATGTCGCTTATTGTGGTCCGTATTGACGTAAATATCCGCCTTTCAATACTAATTAATAAATAAATAAATATATGGGTTGGTTAGCGGAGCTCGGTATCATCCTCAGATACTTGCGTTTTGGAACTGCGCCCATAATCAGTGGTATTTACAGATCCTTTTAATTAGGCCGATTGAACTGCGCCCATAGTCAAGTCGGCTGTTAGCCCAAGGTCGGCTTAAGGGGAAGTGAGTCTCCCACCACTAGCTTCTGCACTGCTGAGAATAAGAGGTAGTCCTCCGTTCCGATAAGCAGCTGTACTACGGGCCTCCGGGGATGGCAGCTAATCACACTAACCACTCCACCACAGAGGCGAATAATAATAATAATAATAATAATGAAAATCCACAGCCTTTTTCCAGTCATTGGACCGGGTCAGGGTTGGAATGAATGAAGTCCCCATCTAGCGGCGAGGATAGGCATTGTGCCGGCTTCCGAAACCTGTCGCCCTCCTCTGGGACAATGATTAATGAATGACAAATGAAATGATAGTGGAGAGTGTTGCTGGAATGAAAGATGACAGGGAAAACCGGAGTACCCGGAGAAAAACCTGTCCCACCTCCGCTTTGCCCAGCACAAATCTCACATGGAGTGACAAGGATTTGAAGCACGGAACCCAGCGGTGAGGGGCCGGCGTGCTGCTGCCTAAGCCACGGAGGCTACACTAAAATAATAATAATAATAATAATAAAACAACTCTCTCTAATCCACCATAAATAACTACCCCTCTAGTTTTGTTATACATTAAAAAAATATAATAATCTCCTGATTGGTAAGATTACCTCAAACTAGATTATTAAACATTTGCAATAACAAAACTATTTTTAAAATATGGTTAGGTTGTCTAAAATATCCCATTGTACCAGTTAATGCTAATATTGCTAGAACAAAAATTAAATATTAGTGTGTTTTGAAAACTGTACCTGTTTTATGTATCCCAGGCCAACACTAATCTCTTGTCCGCAATCTGGACAGGGTATATGGAGTTGTTCACAATCTGGACGGTTTTTTACTTGTTCGCAATCAAGACACAACCGATTTGAAATGAGTCACTTAATATTCACACCACTCGACACAACATAATTCGGTAGAGGGGTGGAGGGAGGGAAGCTACCTGACCGCTCTCAATGGGCGCAGTTCCACAGCCAATTTTCGAAGGCTGATGCTAATTACCAGGGTCATTAGTGAAGATTGGGCGCAGTTCCATACAACCAGTTTGTAGACACGTGACATAACATCAAGATAAAAGACTACATACATAACTTACCACTGGAATAACATTTGGACCTCAACTTCGAAAGGATCTGTTACGAGAGAAATACTTTTTCCTGAGATTAATCATCGACTTCAAAATAAAACACAGGCTCATTATCTTTGTGCGCCCCGGTAATCGCGGCGAACTAGGGCATCATTTGGCTGGCCAGGTGCGGAGAGAGTGGACTTCACAATACCCCGCTCCGCTGACTCATATCGTTAGTTCACACGTGTTTTGTTATTCATATGGACTGTTATCATTATTATTTTTATTTTATTATCATTAATTTATCTTCCTCTTATGTAAGTTAATGTATCTATTATTATTTATATACAAATGCGCAAATGCGAAAGAGCCGTGTCAGTATATTTACTGGCACGTTAAAGATCCCCTTGGGGGCAACATTCAGGCACCCTGGAACGTAAAACAAATGACATTAACTTCTTATTTATTATTCTTATTCTTATTTGTGTTTCAGAGGTTGTTCTTTTCTTTTTTTTCTTGTTCTTACTTATCATCAGTATTTTTTTTTCTTATAATAATAACAGTAGTTTTCTTTTTAATCCCTTCTTACTGATTTTATTTCTATTATTATTTATTATTTGGGGTCTTGTTCATTTTATTATTCATGGTATTTATTATTATTATTTTCTGTACTTCTATTTTCTAACATTTTTATTTTTTTATTAATGGAAAGTAACTTGACCTAATGCCGCTCCTGACTGTGAGCAATAAACCTTGTACTATGATTGTAGGCGCACTTTCTATTTGTGTAGCTGTTAACTTTTTATGACTCTGTCCTAGATAATGGCACAGCTCACACCGTGACTAGGATATCCTTATGGGTTGTGGACGTAAGTAATTTAATGGCTTGAGGTCTCAGGAGAGGATTCATGAAGGTCATTTTAATATCGACCAGTAGGCAGTGGCGTATACTGGTCTGAAGATCTGGGCTACCACTGAGCCTAATATTACACAAAACATGCTTTTGAACTGCCATGCGAAAAGAGTTCATATTTGAAAACCCTTCATTTGACCATACATTAACTTCACGACTAAATAACAAATACGGCCAGCAATACAATTTAGACAGTTTAGAACTGCCAGATAACCTATTCCACCTAGCATATGTAAATTATATGAAATGACTTGCATACATTGGCACACAATTGCAGTTCAGCTGTAGGCCTTGTCATATGTATAATATGAACTTTCTCACTGTATGGACGACAGCTTAAAGGAACTTCTAAAAAACTCTCTATTATACAGTCATTGGCATTTAAAGCCCCCGAAGGTGTTTGTTCCATAATCTTCTTACAAAGTCACAACTGACACAGTTAAAACAAAACACTACATACAGATTCTTGAGCATACACACTCTTAAATAAATCACACATCGAAAATACTACAACTTCTAAAACATATTCACAGCTATGCGCGCGATAATGTATATTTATTAAAGGCTATTGGTTGCTTTAAACGCTTTTAGCTTCAAATAAACCACTGGATGTAGCGGCAACTCGCTCGCTGTGAGGGCTGTGCCAGCACGGAACAAGGGTGGGTGCGGAGAGATGGGGAGAGCGGCGTAAGGCTGCCGCTTTCTTGGTCGGTTTCTACTGCGTTGCCGTGTTGACTACCCACTAACCATTATTTCTTTCGATAAAGAAGAATGTGAATGAAAGCCACTATTGTTTGAATGCTTTATTGAAACTTAGCCCTAGGAATACGCCCCTGCCAGTAGGTGACCTGTGAGTAAAATAAATTCGTATGGCCCGCCAGTCACTTGTTGTCACACATCCAAAATTGAGACTATGAGTGGAATAGTGACCTAACCCACATTTATTTAAGGGCTACTTTCCTCGGTTCATGAACATAGGAAAATAGTCCTAAATGTAATGTAGGTTAGGCCACTATTGCGCTCATAGACTGAATTATGATACGAATATTAACTCTGCTTTGAGGAGTTACCTGTAAGGAACTCTTTAATTCAATATAGGCTATACGATGGACATCTAAAATATAAATTTCACCATTTTAATTCACAGGAAAGATATATTACTATACGAAAAACCACATCACCACGACAAATGACAACTCTTTGCCTATTTTTCCACAGTTACCACCGATATTGATGCATTTGTCGTATAGATGGGTCATTTCTTCTACGCCGGTACAATTTATGAGCGCAGTTGTGTATCCACGCAGAGCATGCGTATAGTAAGTCAAGTCTCAGTGAATGTGCGGACCATGGTGGGTTACAATGTAAAGTGTGAACCCGATGAGGTGCTGGATGGTGGGATACGCCCGGATGACTGTCAAGAGGAATACATGTGATATTATGTAGACTCGCACGCTTACGATCGGCCACGATCGGACGGCCCATTTATAAATTTATAAAGTGAAAACGATTTCAAGAAAAGTTCCTGCCCAGCCCACGTTGAATATTTTTTATTCGGACGGGTGAGCTACGATGTTTTGTTGTCATTGAGGTGGACTTGGTCTCCAGGGGTAAAGTGGTGCAACCATGTCTCATCCACTGTAATTGCCCTACGGCTACAATGTTTGGAGTTTTATTGTCATTCTTGCAGAGTCGTGATCAGGGGTGAGTTGTCTCGGGAACCTTTCTTTGCAGACACCTTCCGATAAGCAGCATCAGATAAGAGGGTATTATTATTATTAGCGTATGGCATAAGTAACATATATACAATTAAATATGATACAATAACAAGAAACAATTTCAAATAGAAATGTCCAGTCCTTCGATCCACTTTAGTGCTGCCTCTGATGGGATCAAGAAATCAGCCCAGCTACCCGAGTAGGCTCTCAGCTTGCAGCTGCCGACGATATGAGCGATGGTTTGCCGTGGAGCACCACAGTCGCATTCTGGTGACGTTAAACAGTTCCACTTGTAGTGTGAGTCCCTGCATCTTCCATGGCCTGTCCGAACTCTGTTAAGAGTGGCCCACTGCCTGCGTGGTAGATGGAATCCACTAGCAATTTCCGCACCAGAAAAGATGTTGTGTAGGGACAAGTCTGTGGAAGTTTCCCAACGGTCTTTCCAAACTTTCACAGCGTCGAAGTTGTTGTGAGCCATGTCGGTAGCATCACGCAAAGGTGGATGGCGTGACTTCAATCTTTGAAGATTGAGTGCAGGGATGTCTTCTTGTATGGGTAGTTCAGGATTTCTGCAGATTTTTTGGTACTCTCTTAATAGGGCATTCGATCTGCGCAGATCAGGTGGAATTATTCCCGTGAGCAGCGGGAGCCAATGGATTGGCGTGGATCTGATTGTGCCCGAAATAAGGCGCATGCTGTTGTTTAGCTGCGTGTCAACATATCGGGTATACGGGCTATCTGAAGATCTCCTGGCTATCACATGATGACAAGATAAGAGGGTAATAAAAACATTTGAAATGTTTTTTTTTTTTGTTTTTTTTTTTTTTTTTTAGCGTATGGCTTTTATGCCGGGAGTGTCCGAGGACATGTTCGGCTCGCCAGTTGTGTAGCTGCTTCGAGACGGACACCCAATGGGTGAGCTACAAGTACCGTTGGGGAGGAAAGGTGGAATGAAAGGACGAGGAGTTGGAAGGTAGCGGCTGTGGCCTATAGTTAGGGACCAACCCCGGCATTTGCCTGGAAGGAAGATGGGAAACCACAGAAGACCATCTTCAAGGTTGCCGGCGGGGGGATTCGAACCTCCTCGCCTCCCGGATGTGAGCGACTGCCAGCAGTCATGCCGTAACCACCACGGCTAACTCACCCGGTATTTGAAATGTGATGTTACAGGAGAATGACATTCACAAATGAAGCGGTATTAAATATGATTGGGAGAGGAGATATATTTTTGTCGACTTCCGATAAAGAGTTGAGATACGTTGGTAGGACACATACTAAGACACTCAGGAGTAGCGATCTTAGTTATGGAAGGAAGGATCGAGGACAAGAACTGTAAGGGTAGTCCAAGGTTGGAATATGTTAAACAGATTGCCTCGGAGGTAGGGTGTGGTAGCTATGTAGAGCTCAGGACAGGGGCATGTTGTGCTGCATCACACCAGTCAAAAGATTGAAGACTCAAACATACAACACGACTGCTAGAGTAGCCGTCGTTTTAAAACCTCATATTTTCAATTACTGATAGACGTTACAGCAGCATTGATTGCCAATGGTTTCTAGCTACTGAAGTTTTTCTGGGAGATGCCCAGAGGTGGCTTCATAAATATATTTTAAATGGTATTATGGAGGATTCCTGTTTATTATCATTCCGAGAAATTTTCACCTCACTCGAAGCCATCTATGGCTGGAGGGACACGTGAAGAAGTGATCATCAAATAGCCATTAAGTTGGTTTCCAAGAGGAATGTACGCATTAACATTTGGTTGTCATAATTTTCTTTTTAACGTCATCAGTTTGCTTCAGCGGGATACTCAGTATATCCCACACTTAGATATAGTAAGTAGAATATTCAGCCATTGAAGTTATCATGATGGTTTGATGATGATGATAAAAGAGACCACCACGTAGTATAGTGGCTAGCATTCTTGGCTGTCACTGCGGGATCCGGGTTAAATTCCCGGTTCTGCCAAAAAAAAATTTGGTCTGAGGGTTGGAACGGGGATAATTCAGCCTCGTGAGGAACACCTGAGAAGGGGTGGGTTCGAATCCCACTTCAGCCAACCTGGGAGTGGTGTTCAGTGGTTTCCCATTTCTACCCGGATCGTACCCTCTGTATCCACCATCCCCTTGGTCTTCCTTTTGGTCTTTCTTTTGGTATTTTTCTTTAAGGCACTAATTATTATTATTATTATTATTATTATTATTATTATTATTATTATTATTATTATTATTAATGGCAAAGTTACTTCGCTATACTGAAGAACATCGATTCATGGGTTTGTTTTTCTTGTCCTAGATGACGAACACTGTTGCCATAGTAACTATACAGTAGACCTAGATGACGAACACTTGTTGCCATACGATATAGGATGCCTTAATGACGAACACTTGTTGGCATCTTAACGATATGAGGCCTAGATGACGAACACTTGTTACCATGGTAACGATATAGGATGCCTAGATGACAAACACTTGTTGCCATAGTAACAATATAGGATGCCTATATGACCAACACTTGTTGCCATGGTAACTATATAGGATACCTAAATTACAAACACTTGTTGCCATGGTAACGCTATAGGATGCCTAGATGACGAACACTAGTTGCTATGGTAACGATATAGGACGCCTAGATGACGAACACTTGTTGCTATGTTAACGATATAGGATGCCAAGATGACAAACACTTGTTGCCATAGTAACGATGTTGGATGCCTAGATGATGAACACTTGTTGCCATGTTAACGCTATAGGATGCCTAGATGACGAACACTTGTTGCCATGGTAACGATATAGGACGCCTAGATGACGAACACTTGTTGCCATAGTAACGATGTTGGACGCCTAGATGATGAACACTTGTTGCCATGTTAACGCTATAGGATGCCTAGATGACAAACACTTGTTGCCATAGTAACGATGTTGGATGCCTAGATGATGAACACTTGTTGCCATGTTAACGCTATAAGATGCCTAGATGACGAACACTTGTTGACATGGTAACGATATAGGACGCCTAGATGACGAACACTTGTTGCCATAGTAACGATGTTGGATGCCTAGATGACGAACACTTGTTGCCATGGTAACGATATAGGACGCCTAGATGACGAACACTTGTTGCCATGTTAACGATATAGGATGCTAAGATGACAAACACTTGTTGCTATAGTAACGATATAGGACGCCTAGATGACGAACACCTGTTGCTATAGTAATGATATAGGATGCCTAGATGACGTACACTTGTTGCTATAGTAACGATATAGGACGCATAGATGACGAACACTTGTTTTCATGGTAACGATATAGGACGACTAGATGACGGAACACTTGTTGCTATAGTAACTATATAGGATGCCTAGATGACGGAACACTTGTTGCTATAGTAACTATATAGGATGCCTGGATGACGGAACACTTGTTACTATAGTAACGATATAGGATGCCTAGATGACGAACACTTGTTGCTATAGTAACTATATAGGATGCCTAGATGACGGACCACTTGTTACTATAGTAACGATATAGGATGCCTAGATGACGGAACACTTGTTGCTATAGTAACGATATAGGATGCCTAGATGACGAACACTTGTTGCTATAATAACGATATAGGATGCCTAGATGACGAACACTTATTGCTATAGTAACGATATAGGATGCCTAGATGACGAACACTTGTTGCTATAGTAACGATTTACTGTACAATGCTTAGATGACAACACTTGTTGCCAAGGTAACAAACTCGCGTAATGTTGTCCACAGATAGACCTTTATCCTTAAAACCTATCCATGTTAAAACCACATTCAGGATCGTTGTCAGCGCCGGAATTCAAACCTCCAATCTTCGGACTTGCTTCAGCTCTCCGTCTTGGTCGTGGTGAATGATTTAACACGCTCCGCTACGACCCTGACATTGTGAAGCTCTTGGAAATGAAGTAACGCTATTACATGACCACCTGTCATCTTACGTATCACAACAGACACTCCATATGCTTGTTGCTCTTGCAACATAATTATTGGCAATTTCCCCTCCGCGAGTGAGGCGGCGCCCTCCTGCTGTAGCCTCATTCAGTCAGGGGTGACACAAGTCTTGCTGCCATGCTAGGAGCATTTACTTCTTATGGCAGGGGAAAGATAGAGGCTATAAACATTAGTTCACCTATGGGACTTTCAATAACCTGGTGAGCACAAATCCAACATGGCGGCAATGTGAAATTCAAATATTTAAATGAACGTTTCTCGCGTTTTAATTGTCCGAGCGCAGTGGAACTTGATACGGTAAATGCTTATACAAATTGTAATCCACTGGCATATAATTTATTTCAATTGTTTACATAACCACCAGATGGCGACTGTGCGGAATTTAAAATCTGGTTTTGTTTTCTTGTGTCCTAATCATGCGATTAAAGTTTGAATAAATACCTACACAATAATATTCATGTAATTGTACATAACTCTAAGGCCTGTTGTTGTTTGAGTCTTCAGTCTTTTGACTGGATTGATGCAGCTCTCCATGCCTCCCTGTCCTGAGCTAATCGTTTCATCTCTACATAGCTACCACACCCTACATCCGAGGCAATCTATTTAACATATTCTAACCTTGGTCTACCCCTACAGTTCTTGTCCTCGACCCTTCCTTCCATAACTAAGCTTGCTATTCCTGGGTGTCTTAGTATGTGTCCTACTAACCTATCTCTTCTCTTCATTAGCAGTCGCCAGAAACATCTCTCCTCTCCCACTCGTCTTAATACCTCTTCGTTTGTAACCCTATCTACCCATCTGATCTTCATCATTCTCCTGTAACACCACATTTCAAACGCTTCTATTCTCCTCTTTTCTGCTGCACCAATAGTCCAAATTTCACTTCCGTAGAGCGCCACGCTCCAGACAAAGGCTTTCAAAATTGACTTCCTAATACCTAAATCTATATTCGATGTCAACAGATTCCATTTTTGTAGAAATGCTTTCTTTGCCTGAGCCAGCCTACTTTTTATATCCTCTTTGCTTCGTCCATCACGGTTATTCTGCTTCCTAAGTAACAGAAGTCTCCTACTTCCTTCAGCTTTTCACCTGCCAATTTGATCTCCATAGAGGTTTCTGATTTATTTCGGCTGCATTCTAAGGCCTACATATATAAAAATCCAGCATGGTGACCATTCGAAATATTTGGATGGTTCTCAGTATCTACGAATCTATTACAGCAGTCAAACTGAAATTTTGTATGTTGATAGAGATAATTTACATAAGTAGGATATATGAAAATAGGCTATTTAGTTCTTCACTAAGAGCCTCCGTGGCTTAGGCGGCAGCACGCCGGCCTCTCATCGCTGGGTCCGTGGTTCAAATCTCGGTCACTCCATGTGAGATCTGTGCTGGACAAAACGGAGGCAGACAGGTTTTTCTCCGGGTACTCCGGTTTTCCCTGTCAAAAATTTCATTCTAGCAACACTCTCCACTATCATTTCATTTCATCTGTCATTCATTTAATCATTGCCCCAGAGGAGTGCGTCAGGCCTCGGCAGCCGGCACAGTTCATATCCTCGCCGCTAGATGGGGGCTTCATTCATTCCATTCCTGACCCGGTCGGAGACTGGAAGCAGGCTGTGGATTTTCATTTCAGTTCTTCACTGAACTACTTGTTGTATATAAAAACTTGTTATTTCAGGTTAGGGCATGTAAATACTTGTTTTTCCGCCAAATATAATGGGGCACAGTTGTGTTGACCGACTGAAGAGCATTCTTTAATAATTAAATTATTTTGGCGGAGCCGGGAATATGAAGCCGATCAGTTTTATCGAGTGTAGTGAAGGTGTCAGATTTTGTCTGGCATTTAGCAAGAAAAGGATGGAGGAAAGCTTGAAGTTTAACGTGACTATTAATCTCGCGATCATAAACCACGGGACTTCCTCTTTACGTGGAATCCGAGCCACAGGCCATGGCATTTCACTTCGAAAATCGCACATGCTTTGACCTGGAATCGAGCCCGGTCCGCCTTGGTGAGAGGTTGGTTGGCTCCTCAGTTTAGGGGCTGCGACAACGCGATCATGTAGCCCCGTGTACTTAAGGTGTGTGTAGAATCTGTCTGATAACCAGTGTTAATTGTGATGGCTGTATTAGTGTGTGTTATCTGTTTTTAATTCAAGTAAGGACTGCAGACATTTTCAAGTAGTTCCAACTTTTGCTACCAAACGCCACCGTCAACGACCAACTAGTTCTGAACTTTGTTACTAGATGCCACCGCAGTCAGTTCCTGGCGACGAACGTGGGAACCTAAGAGCGTTACTCAAAGATAACCTATAATTTAGCTTCACACAGGTGTAAGGTGTAATTAGTGGATGGTTCTAAAATCTATGACATGGGACCACCGGCTTTACTTCCCCTCTGAAGGAAGGCATACTGAGGAATTTTTAACGTTCTTAAAACATCCGACGACTTCGGCCGGGTTTGAACCCGCGACCTCCTTTGTGAGAGACATACAAATATTAAGCAAGAGACTTAACAAGTTTTCAAGTCGTGGTGGCGTAGCAATCGCTATCCATCTTCATAAAGATGATGTGTTGTGTTGTGACTGGCGGATATGAGTCCTTGTACCCCCTCTCCCCACCTCCCGCCACTTACACGGTGACTGACAAGCTGTTAATTGTTGTAAACAAACCAACCAACGCTGACATGTCCTCGAGGGTCAGACCAACAAAATGTAGCGAGACTCGAAAACAAGTGTCGGCCAGCGTTATCACAACAAGATGTAGTCCGGTAGTGTTTCATAACAGTCAGTGCTGTTGTTTCATTTGATGGGCTTGGACATCGTGGTCATTCAGCCCCGTGTTCTTGGGGGTGTGTGTGCAAATTATTAGACTGAACATCAATTTTTAGCCTATGTTCATTAATGAAAAAAAAAAAAAAAGGTTTATGGGAACACCTTTTGTCCGTGTGTGCGTATGTGTGTGTCCCCCTAATAAAATCTAAACGGCTCTAGCGATTTTATTGAAACTCGGATAAGGTCATTGTACTGTTTCATCCGACCCTGACCGTGCCCTTTAATTTATTTACGTCTCACTAATCCAACATGACGGCTGTGCGAAATATTTCACTGGCATTCCATATCTCCGAAACTATTACTGATATCACCCTGAAATTTGTACGGTAACAAAAGGCACTATGTGACCTTTTCAAAAACCTGTTAAGTACTTTGCCCGTGATTTAACCATCCGAGCGCAGTGAAACGTGGTACAGCAAATTGTAATTGACATTTAATTTAGTGCAGTTGTTTACATAACCTCAAGATGGGCGGCTTCGGTGGCGTAGTCGGTAGCATGCTGAGCTTCTATGCCCAAGATAGCGGGTTCAAACCCGGACGAAGCCGTCGGATTTTTTAAGAGCGTTAAAATCCCTCAGTATACCTTCCTTCGGAGGGGAAGTAAAGCCAGCGGTCCCATGTCATAGATTTATGGCATGTTAAAGAACCTTCCACTAATTGCACCTGTGTGAAGCTAAATTGGATAGGTTAAGAATGTAAACAACGCTCTTAGGTTTCTATGTTCGTTGCCAAGAGCCGACTGCGGTGGTGTCTAGTAGCTAAGTTCTGAACTTGGCCTAGTAATCGTTGACGATGGCGCTTGGCGGCAAAAGTAGGAACTATTTGAAAAATTCTAAGTTGCAGTACTTAAATTAAAAACAGATAACACACACTAATACAGTCATCACAATTAACACCGGTTATCAGACAGATTCTACACACACCCAAAGTACACGGGGCTGCATGACCGCGTTGTCGCAGCCCCTAAACTTAAGAACCAACCAACCAACCAACCAACCTCAAGATGTTGGCTGTGCGAAAATTTAAAATTAGTTTTTATTACTATTGTATCCTAATCATGCGATCGAAGTCAACGTTTGAATAATGAACCTACGCAATAATCGGCATCTAACAGTACATAACTCCATGGCCTACTTATATAAAAATTCAATATGGCGACCGTCCGAAATATTTAGACGGTTCTCATTATCTACGAATCTATTACAGCAATCAAACAGATTTGTTTAAAATGTTGATAGATGCAATTACCATCAGTAGGATATATGGAAATTGGCTGTTTAGTTCTCCACGGAACTACTTGTTTATAGTTTCTCCGACTTAATGTTGGAAAAAACTGATTATGAAGGATATACAATAGTAGCGTGTGTATTTGTAATTCAGGTGCGGATTAGGTAGGAGGCGGCAGTGGCCTCAAGTTACAGTAGTAATCATCCCGGCATTTTCTTGGAGTGGAATTGGGGAACTATGGAAATTCACTTCCAGGATGGCTGAGGTGGGAATCGAACTTACCTATTCTCAGGTATGCCTCACGAGACTGAGTGTACCCCGTTCCAGCCTTGGGACCAGGATTAAATTTCTTGGCAGAGCAAGGAATTGAACCCGGATCTCTGGGGTGACAGCCTAGAATGCTAGCCGTTATACCTCGAGGTGATCGCATCATAATTCATTCGGTGCCGTAGGGAATTCAAAATGCTACATTTCTTTTGAGTGATGGTAGCTAATTTATTGATTAGGAGATCACAGTCATCAGGCCCATGTATCCAGCAGTAGTGTCTACCGCATAATTCAAGTATCGTGAATTAATATCCCAGCTGATAGCTTCGGTGGCGTAGTCGGTAGTATGCTGAACTGCTATGCCCCGAATCGCGGGTTCAAACCCGGCTGAAGTCTTCGGATTTTTAAGAGCGTTAATATCCTTCAGTATGCATTCTTTCGGAGGAGGGGGAGGGGGGGGGGGTGGATATGGCACGTAAAAGAATGAAAATGAAATCCACAGCCTGTTTCCAGTCCACCGATCGGGTCAGGAATGGAATGAATTAAGCCCCCATCTAGCGGCGAGGATATGAATCTCTTGTTTTGGCAGAACTTGTAGTGAAAGCCATGTGTAGAGTATCGTGTCATTACGTGTCGGAGTTCATAGATTGTCTGTTTCCATTCGTCGGTTATTATGGCGACATCCCAGATAGCGTTTTGCTTTTCTTTGAGTATTTGAAGGGCACACTCATCGGCCTTGGTGCGCGGCAGTAGCATCTGCGGTTTAATGTTTTCTATGAAGAATTTCTTTTGAGAAGATATAAGTCAGTCTTGACAGCGCTGTCTTCCCGATAACCAAAACTTATTTTCATATAGCGGACTTTGACTTTCTCTAATGTGAATAGGTCGTTTTCTTTTAGTTTGTCGCAAATTATGTGGATTCCGTAAGTCGCTATTTGTGCTATGGCTGTTTTAAATAATGTCATAGCCGCTTTTTTTGAGAGTTTTTGAGGCCGTTGAATTTGGTAAATTGCTTTTATCGCTGCTGTTACTCTTTCTTCCAATGCATATCAGATTTTAGAAGTGTAATGCCATGTCCTGTGGTTCGGATTCCACGTAAGGAGGAGGTCCTGTGGCTCATGATCGCAAGGTTAACGGTTACGTAAATCTACAAGCTTCTTTCCTTCAGCTTTTTATTATAAGTAATGCATTTCCACTGTGAAGGAGAAATTAAAAGAAGAATAGGTATCGCTAAGAAAGCACTATCTAGTCTAACAAGAATATGGGAAGATCATCATATTACCAAGGAAACAAAGAAGCGAATGATCCAAGCTTTGGTATTTCCTATCGTCACGTATGACTCTAAGTTCTGGACCATAAATGCTGCATGCCGTAGGAGAATCGGAGCCTTAGAGATGACGTGTTATCGAAGAATGCTAAGAATATCGTGGGTAGCAAGAAGAACAAATGAACCTATTCGGAAGGAGCTAAGGATTGCTCCGAAAGCACGCTTACTCCCAAACATCCAAAGGCAAATGTTGAAATTTTTTGGCCATGTTATCCGGCGAGACGGCATTGGGAAGCGTATCATCCAGGGTGAAGTTGACGGAAAACGGCTGAGGGGGCGTGCCCCGAACCGGTACCTTGACCAGATGAAGAGTCTGACTAATCTGCCACTTCAGAAATTAATGCACACAGCAGAAGACCGCAGTGTATGGCAGAATTGCGTGAAGGGTCACGACGTTCGAAATCAAACTACGACCAAGAAGAAGAAGAAGAAGAAGAAGAAGAAGAAGAAGAAGAAGAAGAAGAAGAATTATTCATTGCCATGCTAACCAGATATCAGAAATTATCTCCTCATTATCTATCCATCCAATTGTGTCTAAGTCCATGAAAATCCTTGCACCGTCATGCCCTATTACAGATGAATACAAACCCAACCTTGAGAAAGGCGCGAGTTCTTTTGAGACACACTACTTCACGTCAATGTTAATTCTTCCGTTGAGTAATCCTGAACATTATGCAAGAGGATTTTTTTCTAGGAAGTGAATTTGCTTAACATTCATAATAATGTTGTGGTTCTCAAGTTCTTCCGTGATGGGCTCAGTTCTTTCTTTCATTCATTCGCTCATTCTTTCGGTGAGTAAACAACCTCACTATGAAACAGTGATGTCAAATCTGGCCACTGGTGGCTCCTTGTCTCGTTCTGCCACACTTCTGAGACGAGGGCATATAAAGTTCCGAACTTCGGAGCCGGTTTGTGAGTCTAGTCACATCCACTTCAGTAGAATCTACGACCTATGAACTATGACCTATATCCGTTTTTCGTCTCGACATGATGGGTTAAAATCTCTGACTAGACTTATTAAGTATATTATCATGGAGATGCATGTGCAACCAATTCTTTTCAGACGTAATTTAAGAATGGCGAGATGCATGAAACACAAATCCCCCTTCCATCCAATCTAAACTTGTCGGTGTATTTTTCGGAACGAAAAGTTTACAGGCGAAATGAAGAAAAGCCGAGTTGCACTTCTAGGGAAACTCCAAACACAACCACTGTTCTCTGAAGTCTAACTCAACACGACTCGACAGTTTCCTGTTGGCTGTATCTGGGGTTATAGGCTCGCCCGTAGCTAGCTTGTAAACTGTCGCCTCAGTAATTGAATGGAGATTGTTGGAAGAAATGGAAACGTAAAACCACTTATAGTGGGCGATGTATTGAAGATATATGCTCTTGCGGACTTTTTGTAGAACTCTTCATGCTGAACAATAGTATATTGATAATTTTAACGGGTTGTCCAGCGTAAGCTTAAAAAGCGCACGGACGCCAGGTATTCTTTTCGACTTTTTCACTGAAATATTTACTGCTTGGCTTCCTTTGATAATAAATAAATTATTTTCTATAGAAACCTTCCTGGAGATATCCTTTACAGAATAATGAAAACCGCATCAAAATCCATCCAGTGGTTCTCGAGATTAGCCATGACATACAAGAATCGGGGACTTCATTTAGTATAAATCAAAGTAGAGATATTATCTAACTACAAAAAATGTAGTGTGTTTCGTAATTTGAACACTTGTTCAATACTGTCGGAGGTCATCTGGAGTAGGAAACTCCCATCTAGTACAGACAGTTAAATTAATGGAAAATTTTTATAGTCTATGAAGGGAGAGCGGGTGAGTGTTTCACGATCGTCCTGTTGGGTAACGATGTGGGAACTGTTCTCACCTTGACACTGGAACGGTATGTGAGAACTGAAGTAGTGACAGGTAATTTGCACGTTGGAATGATTTATGTAAGTAAGCACTAACAAGAGATGCCTCAAGGTCTACTAATGGTAATGTTCCATTGTTGAAAGATGCTACGTAACGACCTCAGACACTAGAGACCTTCAAACAAGTAAAGCGCGTCCATAACTGGGAGGAAAGAGCATGTAGCACTTAACGTAATTCGATTGTTTTAACCTTTAAATGCAAAGTTACCCAGTTAGCTATTTGCTGCTTCAGTGCCGAGTTTTTTTCATTTGCATTGAAACAATATTGTAGAAGTCGTAATTTATATCCTAACTTATCAGGAGGGTCCTAGTCTATTAAAAATTACAATTAAATTTAAAAAGCAAACAGATATGTTACAAAATAGCGGCTTAGGTGGCGTAGTTGGTAGCATGTTGAACTGTTGTGTCCAGGATCGCGGATTCAAACCCAGACGAAGTCGTCGGATTTTTTAAGAGCGTTAAAATTCTTCAGTATGCCTTCCTTCGGAGGGGAAGTAAAGCCAGCGGTCCCATGTCATAGATTTAATGCATGTAAAAGATCCTTCCACAGACTAAACTTGTGTGAAGCTAAATTGATAGGTTAATTTCGTTGGAATGTTCTATCAAAGTTCCAAAGTTCACCACTAGCTGTCATTGACATTTGGTAGCGAAAGTTGGAACTACTTGAAATTGAACGGATCTTGTAGCTCACCCTATGGATGCCCGCTAGAAGCAGCTGCAGCCTCTGGCGACCCGAACATGTTCTTGGACACTCCCGGCACTAAAAGCCATACGACAAATAAATAAATAAATAAATAAATAAATAATAATAATGTTACAAAATTTGTTAAGAAAAACATGAAAAAGTCTTTTTCTTAACACATTCGGTAATAGATCTGTTTTTTTGGAATTTTAATTTGTGAGCTTTTGGAACAGGAATATTTTTAGAATCCTCTGTTATGGCAAAATTTATATTAAGTGTATGTTCTTGCACATTTACATAATTACGCTGAGGATGTGACTGAAACAGATACAATTGTAATGTACAATATATATTGACTTATCGTTAGCCTATATACATTTTATTAAAACTAGCATTACCCGTCGCGGCTTCGCCCGCGAATATTCTAGTTGTAAAGAGTACACTTAGCAAAATCTCAATCATGAATACTATGACTGATTTATCCTTGGTATGAATAATCAGACTTTATCAATTCGGCTACTGGTGCAGTGGTTAGGGGTTTGTCGTTCCTTTATAGGTATATCAGAGCGAAGTTAGTTTTCTGGGAATATCACAGACACTGTTAATTTAAGGGCCTTTAAATGAGGTTTTCGGAGACCCTTTATAGTCGGGTGAAAAAAAAAAACCTTTCGTACCACACTCACACGTGAAAATTACGTGAACAAATTCTAGAGTACCCCTTGACCTCCTTAGGCGCATTATACTGTATGTATTGATGAATTTTACAGCTAAATTTGGTTCAGTGATAACCTTATAACAGTCTGGAAACTTTCACATTAATGTAATAATTGGAATTGCATTGCGTCTTACAGAAATAGATAGACCTGTGAGATTCTGTTACCATGGTTACCGTGTTGCATTCTTTCATTATTTCATTGTAAATATACATGTTTTAAGGTATTTATTTAATTGTGAGGCATTTAAAGAGTGAGTGAGTTTCGCTTACGCATTGGGTTATGCTGACCTGTAGCTACTCCATATGTGTAGGTTGGTGTTAATGGGACCTTAGCAGAATAATATAGGGAGGGATTACTAAAGACAAACTGTTGTTGAGTAAATTTAAAGAATTAAAAACAGTCTTGTAAAATTCATTGTTACACTCATGCATATTGCGCATTTCAATAAAGAGAAATACTAAGCATTCTCCATTCTTACTTGAAGAAATTGTTGTAGTTTTTGAGATTCTGTACCTATTTCATTAGATCTATTGTTGTGATCAGAGTAACTAGTATACAGATGAAACTCATAACTTTGTTTTACGTTCGGACAGCAATATTACAAAAGTATATAGACAGTCACATCTCCTCAACAACTTCTTTGCATCTCCCCAGAGGAGGCACGCCTCACAGGTTAAGAAACCCTGCCCTAAAGGATTCATCAACAACAAACAACTTACGAGGAATTCGCTTGTGGTGTTTTGATGTGAACTGTTACTTGTTCTATTTTGCTTTTCACTGAACTGTATGTTTTTCACCAAGAAATGGACCTGCATGTTGATATGGGGCATCCAAGACCTCAATTCCATTTTTTTTTTTACTGTAACTGGGTAAGAGGATTTAGCTCAAGGTTTCTGGGACATGCAGCTATTTCTGAACGCCCACTGCTACGTCATGTGTTTGTGCGACGCAAGTAGGGTCTACCTATGTTATTACTGCATGTACAAATCGTGGAGAATATTATAGTCAGAGTGATCTTACATTCAAGAAAATGTTTCTGCGAGATAATGATGCTGCCAACATATCGATATTTAAAACACTAAGCCTTTTCATACATCACCCATCCTCCAGCTGGTATATTGGCTTTCACGGCCAAGGAATTAAAATTCAGCAATTTTTCTAAGTTCATGCCATTATAGGGTTGTGAAAGGATGCTTGAGCTCTTAGCTCTCGCAGTAAGGAAGCGCTCCATAAGAATGGAGGCAGTGCACAGTTCGCTACTCCTGTGGGGGTCCAGGCACAGACACAGACACCGACACCTAGAGCCCGCTGATGAGGCTATCTTGGTGTTCCTAGGCGAAAGCCCATACAAGACACGGCATAAACCTAGAAATATTGCTGAGTTTTAAATGTTTTGTTGCCTCTAAACGCCAGAGTAATTAAAAGGGACGAAAAACCAATGTTGTTATTATTATTAAATATTTTGTTCTTGAATTAGGATCTGCGACATCCCAGTCATAAAGCTCCTAGTAGTGTTGAATGTGTGTGAAATTTGTGTGTATTGGGTATAGGATTGGGAAGGAGGCGGCCATGGCCTAATGTAAGGAATAATCCCGGCATTTGCCTGGAGTAGAAGTGGGTAATAAACTACGAAAAAACACTTCCAGGATGGCTGAGGTAGGAATCGAATCCACCTCTACTCAGTTTTGTTTCCCGAGGCTAGTTATACCCTGTTCCCAGAAGGGGGGGGGGGGGGGCAAGCGGGGTTTTAGCCCCAGTGCCCGTAATTGCTGAGGGCCCCGGGGCCGTAAAAGGGCTAGGAGTTGACAACTTCACTCCATTTTGAAATATTCTTATATGACTTTATACGGTGTAAATGAACCAGTGAATGGTACCCGAAACATTACAAAGAGAACATCGGATATACCGTAACGAATTTTATAAATACGGTACCCGTTGTGATTTTCGCCGCTCTCTGGGCAAAGGGGCACAGTTGCCAGAATTCTCCACTGACTTGATTTACCCGTGAGGACTGGCGCAATGGGTATTTTAGACCCGACGTTTAAATAATGCTCTATATTTTCATTTTGTTTGACCCTTATTTCCTGTCGCCAACAGTACATTCCTTCCCAGCCTTGAACTTCACCCTGCAAAAGTAACATGGCCATAGTTTTGTGAACACCCAAGTTATTACTATGTTATTTACGGTCGGGTCAGATTTACCCATGGTGCCAGTCCTCGCATGATAATTCTCGCCATACATTAGTCGGGACGATATGTAAAAAAAATGGGGGCAAACCCACCTATTTTGTGCAGCACCAGAACAAACCAGAAGGCTCACGTTCTTCTTGATCCATTTTAGGGGCTAGGGATACCTTGGTCATCAGGTGACAACAATTGAAAATAATTGCTTTGGCGCAAATTTCCAGGCCTATTATACTGTTGCAAAAAAATATTGTCATTTTTATGCATGTTAATTTCGAACAACGCAACTAAACCTCTTTGGGATTGGTTTATCGGAAGACTTAAATATAATCCGCACGACTAGAAAAAGGGCGCGGTACATCATGGGTCAAAATGACCCGGCGCCAGTCTTCGTGTTATATCCCTTCACGCCATTTTTCGAAGGTTAGGTATGAAAATTCTGTATAGAACCGGAAAGGTTCTAATTCAATCTCTTGAATAATTTGACTATTTACTTCATTCATTTATGAAATATACAATGAAATTTTAAATGCATGTTGATCAACATCTTGAAGTGAAGGAACACGCAATGTGAGACATAAAGGCGAGTGGTTGAATAACTTAAAACCAAGTAAACTGATATTCAATATGAACAAGTAACATTTCAAGGAGTTTATTTTAAGGGACACTAGGAGTGAATATTTCAACTTCCACTTTTTTTTTTTATCAGAATGAGTTGAAATTTAAACTGTATACTCAGAATAGTAGCACTAAGTCACATACCAAATTTGAAAACAATTGGATGAAATGTAATTGATTTTCTACTAATTATATTATTAAAATATACCGTGTGACCCAAAATGCTCCATGCGCATTAGAAATTGTGTAAAACGCTTGATATTTTCATTACATATACATTAAACTTTTCTAAATATTATAACATTGAGATATTTCAGGAAAGTGATACATGTATGCTGTCAGATAAATTTTTCATGATGTGCCATCATGTTTTATGAATTTTGATAATTTTTCATAGTATTTTTATTTTTTTGGTCTGTAATTTACAAAGTGACTGGAGATTTTGCAATTTTATCTTTCAAAGCATGTATTTCTGAATTTCCAGTGATTTTTTCAAGTAAAATTAGTGAATATCTCATGCACATGGAGCATTTTGATTACCTAAATATGTTGTTTGGAGATAAAAGCATTTTTATAAAATCTCATGCTATATTAACCAATTTGGCTCACCTAATGAAACTTTTTAGAAAAAAAATCTGAAAAATACAATGTTTTGTTGTAGAGATAAAGAGCATAGAGACCTATCGTTTGAGTTAACCTATGACTTTCTAGGAATTCTAGTTTTAAAAGTATAGCCTACTTTCATATGATTTGCCTTCCATCTTCTGCTTACGCACAAGATATTTAAAATGTCTCTAAGCCTTTAAAAATGGCAGTGCGTGAAAACTGTTTTACTGAAATGATCCACAGGGGTCCATAAGATATATATATGGGAAAACAAAAAAACAGTTTGTCATTTCTGCCTAAAAACTCAGTCCTATTGTCCCTTAAGGGTTATCAGAAAGCTAGCTTACTTAACTTAACCCCTGGCACTACAGCCCGTGAAGGCCCTACGCCAGGCTGATCCAAATCCACGAGTTTGAGTATGCGTACTCGCGAGTACTCAGCAGTGATGCTCGGAGCACGGTTGAAGAGGGACTGGGGTGATAGCCAATACGTCACTGGACGAAGGTCATAACACAAGTCCATGCGCTTCCTGCCAGTCTTGATGTATTCACCGCGCAGTGACGGCAGCCCCCACAGCTGAGCTGTATTGCAAGTTGCAGGTTTATTCACGCAAGGCGGCGGGCACTCGGCTGCTCACTGGCAAGCTGCTCGGCTGTAACAGCCTGCCCTACTGTCGACCAAAGTATTATGTGTACTCGAGTTTGAAGGTTGTTTGTGAAGTAACCAATAGACCTACATAAAATCCAATACCATCAACATTTTCGTCGTTCTATTTCACGTTAGTTCATGAAGGTTTGGATTTTTAAATTTATATTTTAATATTTGTTATCGCAGTTGGAACACAAAAAGTGCCCGTTTTTAAGCGCGTTTCAACCATGCGTCACATTTAAGAATTATTATCTCTAAAGCCCGTCATCAGATCGAATCCAAATTTTAACACAATATACATTGGAATGTTGTATAACTGGTTTATTAATTTCACAATTTTGTGTGTCCAAGAAACAAAGTTGTTATCATTGTTGTAAGGTAACTTTTTCTCGGCTCAGGGAGGTTGGAAAATGTAGTTCTTGGTTGCGTTGTAATCATTATACATCAAAAAGTTATGCTGTATGACTGTGAAATACGTAAATTAATTCACTTATTTTATATCGGTTTGTATTTGTACGAGGAAATAACACATGGTTCTCCAGCTAGCCGCTCCGGCAAAAGCTGTACAGCGTTGCTGAGATGGAGCCCATCACTTCCGAGCGAGACGCGCCATGATGCGTGTGGGCACCATTTCGGCAACGCTGTACAGCTGTTCCCTGAGCGTGGTGGCTCAGCGGTCTAGCTGTATGCCTCTCACCAAGGTGGTCCGGGTTCGATTCCCGGTCAATGCATGTGAGATTTTCGAAGTGAAATGCCATGTCCTGTGGTTCGGATTCCACGTAAAAAGGAGGTCCCGTGGCTCATGATCTCGAGATTAACGGTCACGTTAAACTACAAGCTTTTCGATCTGATGACGGGTGTTTGAGATAATAATTCTTAAATGTCACGCATGGTTGAAACACTCTTAAAAACGTGCACTTTTTGTGTTCTAACTGCGATAAAAAATATTAAAATATATATTAAAAATTCCAAACCTACATGACCTAACGTAAAATAGAACGACGAAAATGATGATGTTATTGGATTTTGTGTTGGTTACGTCACAAACAACCTTCAAACTCGAGTGCACATAATACTTTGGTCGACAGTAGGCCTAACAAGCGACCGCTGCCCAGCCATTTGGCTTGCAGATATTGGGGTGAAGCGTGATCAGCGCATCGGGTCCCCTCGGCCGTTAATCTTGGTTTTCGTGATGGGGGCGCTGCCTCACTGTCAAGACAGCTACTCAATTGTCTTCACGAGGCTGAGTGTACCCCGTTCCAGCCCTCACGTCACTTTCTAAAATCCCTGACGGAGCCGGGAATCGGGTGAGAGGCAGGCGCGCTACCCCAACACCACGGGGTCGGTACTAAAGCCAGCTTACTACTTCCAAAATAATGTCTGAGGCTTAACGAAAATGGAGGGGCCAGGAAGACTGCCCTAGAGCCCGTGAACGCTCTCCACGGCCCTGCGGCTGTTCCGACCCTCAGACGAGACCAGGGGGACAGCTAAGAATGTTAACCGGTACACCACGAGGTAGTTACTATTCGTCTGGTAGCTCAGAGAAGAGACGAGAAGAGACTCGTGGCCTTTCATTTAATTAGGGAAATTCTATGGCTCTATTACAGCTGTAAATACAGTACGAGTGAACTAGTTAACCTCATCAATCAACGAGTAGTGAGTGACAAATTAAGGACGATCTCCTTTCAAACAAACACGCTCTACCCAAGGATGGTGCAATATAACCTTACTTGCATTGTGTCAAGGAGTAATTCATCCTTCATACCAGGGCTGTTGATTAAGTTATTTTTCTAAGGGGCGTTTTCACCAACTCTTTATTAACGACTAGCAACCCAACCCGGCTTAGCCCGGGAACAGTTATGAATGCATTACGTGATAAGCGCATTTTTTTTCCAATGTCAATGAACAACGACCAATATCCGTCTTACGTCTCGGCATGATGGGTTAAAATCACTGACTGGACTATTAATTATATTATCATGGAGATGCATGTGCAACACATTCTTGTCAGACGTAATTTAAGAATGGCGGGGTGCATGAAACACAAATCCACCTTCCGTACAATCTTAACTTGACTGTGAATTTTGCGGAACGAAAAGTTCACAGGCGAAATGAAGAAAAGCCGAGTTGCACTTCCAGGGAAACTCCAAACACAACCACTCTTCTCTGATGTCTTAACACGTCTCGACAGTTTGCTGCTGGCTGTATGTGGGGTAATAGGCTCGTCCGCTAGCTAAGCTGTAACTGGGGTGATAGGCTCGCTCCTAACTAGCTCGTCAACTTTCGCCTCAGTAATTGAATGGAGATTGTTGGAAGAAATTAAACGTAAAAACACTTATAGAGGGAGATGTATTGAAGATCAAGATATGCCGTCCAGGACTCTTTTGTAGAACTTTTCATGCTGAAAAATTCTTACACTCATAGTCTATAGATAGGATTTTAACGGTTTGCCCAGCGTATGCTTAAAAAGCGCACGGACGCCAGTTTTTTTTTTCGACCTTTTCACTGAAATCGTTAGTGCTTGACTTGCTTTGGTCATAAATAAATTATTTTCTTCAGAAACTTTCCCCGAGAAATCCTTTACCGAATGGTGAAAACCGCATCAAAATCCATCCAGTGGTTCTGGAGTTTACCCGTAACATCCAAGAATCGTGGACTTTGTTTTATACTAAGTAGAGATTAGTTACTTAATAATACCTATTTAACTTAAATAGGAGAGTGTTAATGTATGGTTATCGATCGATGCATTTCACGAGGTCATTCGGGTTCGTAAATACGGTACATAAATACACTTTACTGCTCTCGCGCATGCGTGGACTCGTTATTCATGGCAAAAGCTTAAAATGATATGAACAAAGTATTTAGGAAAACTGGCAGTTGTGTGTGTACAGTACAGTGCATAGTTTACTTAGTTAAATAGGACACGCTCTCCCCGTTGTCTTCGTAGTGTAAGCGGTTGCGTTGTAGGCTCTTGAGTTTGTTATGCAGAGCTGGAAGATGTTCGAATCCTACTTTTTATTTCCGTATTCGTCCTTCTTAATGTTAGTGACATGTATGATCTTTTATAATTTCATTGTCATGAACATAATTTATGTTCGGCGATGTCAAAATGCAAATATTATATGTCAGAAAACTGTATCATAATGAGGGACATTATAACACTATTTTTCATTATGAAACAGTTGCTCCCTCCAATCAGAGCTCAAGAAACAGTTGTGTGACCAATTAGGTAAGGATAGCATCGCATGTGCCCTAACTTCCACGGCCTCCTATTTTAAATTTCACTGTGTGGCTCGTATCATAGTGGGGTATTTGAGAAGGCCATGGTCAAATACAAGGTATTCTCTGCGTCCCATGCGCTCTGTTCAGTACATAAAACTGGCGAAATCTCGACAGATATTTATGAATATTTATGTTCGAACATAAAATTGTTTAATTATCGTCGAACATAAACAGTCGTATGCAACTCGCCTATAATGGTAATTAAGACACACGTATGGAAATTATAAAAGTCGATTCGCTGGTTTTATAAACATACTCGCGTCTTAATTATTGCCATTATAGGCTCGTTGCATAATGTACTAGAATTTCATAAGGATGAAAGTTGGTGTGAAACAAAACAAAACAAAACAAAAATCCCCCGCTATTGCAAGATACATGAGGTAGAATTCAGCAATTTCCCTCCACTTTCACGGTGCATTCGAGAGTTGAGTGGTCATATTTGGCCATTTAACTTAATTGCTTGTTATCAGTAAGTTGACGAGTGTTTCTGTTTGATGAAATGGTCGTGCAAAGTTAAATAACCTTTAATGATGAATAAAAAGATGATAATTGATGTTGGTGAAAACGACCCTAACATGTCGGTTACAGTTAATTTGTGAAACAAGTATCGGTGGTACTGTCACAATAATTGAAGTAACCAATAGTAGACTATATTTTCCATTTCTTATGTATAGCAAGTAGTTCCGTGAAGAACTTGGAGACTATTTTCATATCCTGCTGGTTTTACTTAAGACACGAGAAATGAAAACGAGATTTTTAAAAATTGCACAGTCGTCATTAGACATCAGTATATTAAGGTTTGTTATGAAGATATACTGTGCCAAGTTTCACAGCGCTCGGATGAACATTTGCGAGAAAAATCCATTGAAATATTTAAATTTCACGTCACCGCCATGTTGATTTTGTGCTCACCAGGTTATTGAATGATCCATAGGTGAACTTGAGATAATAGTCTCTATCAACATAGAACATTTCAGTTTGATTGCTGTAATAGATTCGTAGATATTGAGAGCCGTCTAAATATTTCGGATGGTCGCCATGATGAATTGTTACATATGATAATAATATCATATGGCCTCGGGTGCCGGGTGCAAGCTTTGTTAATTGACGTCCAGAGGACAGCTCGCATGTCATACTTTATCGCTCCTTGGTGCGCTATGAAAGTCAAGGAGGTTAGATATCTAAGCTCCTTGACACTATAGCGCTTTCTAGTAGAGATTGGAGGAACTTTTTGTGTTGGCAGAAAATCTCGAGATTAATTTTGCCATTATGAACACGGCCTACTGATTTCGAATGGGTTCTTTAACATGGCAACATCGTATGACATGCATACCGTGATTTTTGTCGTCTTTCAAAAATAATTTACCACGGCCAGGAGCGAACCTGCAAGCAACCCAATAGTGATCGACGGACAAGGAGAAGATAGTGTCACGAACGACGAGGAACCTCCTAAGAAACGACAAAGTAAATTACCAAGACCATATCTACCAAGTAATAGTGTTCATGGAAGCTCTAGCTCTAGTCTATGACATTAAAGGATGTTTATGTTCGACCCTCAGTATTATATGCCAGAAAACTGTATCGTAATGATGGTCATTATAACACTATTTTTCATTATGAAACAGTTTTTCCCACCAATCACAGCTCAAGAAACAGTTGTTTGACAAATTAGATAAGGAGAGCATCGCCCCTGCGCTGAGTTCCAAGGCCTTCTAATTTAAATTTCACTGCATTGCCTAGTGTCATAGTGGGGTAATCGAGGAGGTATGGTCAAATACAGGGCATTCTCTGCGTCCCATGTGCTCTGTTCAGTACATTAAACTGGCGACAGATATTTATGATTATTTATGTTCGAACATAAAATAGTTATAATAATTATCGTCGAACATGAACAGTCGTATGCAACTCGTCTATAATGGTAATTAAGGCACTCGTATGGAAATTATAAAACTCGCATACTCTTGTCTTAATTATTTCCATTATAAGCTCGTTGCATAATGTAGCCTACTATTTCAACATCGAATTGCTTGCCTCAAGGGATTTTGTTTACCGGCTGCAGTGGCTAGTTCGCTAGCTCGAGCCTCGCTGGCATCGCGAGAGCGTGGGTTCGAATCCCACCTCAGCTGTCCTGAAAAGTGTTTTGTGTGGTTTCTCATTTATTCCCCAAGCAAATGCCGGGACGGTTCCTTTACAACAGGCCCACGGCAGATTTCCTTCCAAAATCCCTTGCCTGATTCTTCATTAATTAGACCTAAGTTAGCGGTCACCTGTCACAATCCCCCGTATACAGGCGCGGATTCAGGGTGGGGGGTGTAACGTGGGTCATGACTCCACCACTCCCCCCCTCAAACGGAGACCAAATTTCTTTCCAAACTCAAAAACTCAAAAAAACGAAAATTCAATAACCAGACAAATAAAACTTAACGAATTTTATCTGAAAACCAGTTTTTTTCCATTTTATTCAATACTGAAATA
This sequence comes from Meconema thalassinum, assembly GCA_946902985.2. Lineage (NCBI taxonomy): Eukaryota > Metazoa > Arthropoda > Insecta > Orthoptera > Tettigoniidae > Meconema > Meconema thalassinum. The sequence goes on from OX336395.1 coordinate 186,144,737, forward strand.
TCTTTATTGGAATTACGAATTATGTTCTGTTACAACTGTACATATTTACAACTTCATACCTGTTATATAAAAACGATTATTTATATAACAAAATCATCTCGTCTATTTTGTTTAGCAAACCTTGTGATTACCGAATCGATGTATATAGTGATGTCACGATGAATGTGCAGCAATGCACGGATAGGAATTTGGGGCTTTTTTCGCACCAACAAATTTTACCGACGTCCAAACTGCAAGCTTGGTTGGCAATTTAAACTGTGACTTTCTCCCTTTGTCGGTACCAAATCGACCTGCCGAAACTGTAACGTACCTTGATACTTTTCTCGAAGGTCGATGTAAGTCGTAAAACACGTCGTTGCAATTTGTTCGAATATTTTTGGTGCGCTAAACGCATCAAATTTCTATCCATGTAGCTTGCGAAAAAATTGGTCTGGTTTTGTACGTTTGGTTATTTTGTGATTGCGTTTTTAGTGATACCATTTTTCTTAACAATTTCGATTCTCTGACCCCCTCCAAAGCCAAACTCTAGATCCGCGCCTGCCCGTTTAGAACCCTGCGCGGATAAACGAAATGTTATCCGCATCCGCACGACTTCTTTCCGCATTCACACGTTTGTTATTCGAATCTACTGGCATTACAGTAATATTTTAAATTTAGATAAATAAACCCTGGAACTACAGCCCTTGAAGGGTTTAGGCCTACCAAGTGACCGCTGCCCATCCATTTGGCCTGCAGGTATTGGTGTGATGCATGGTCAGCGCATAGGGTCCCCTCGGCCGTTAATATTGTTTTTTTTTGTCCGGGGCGCTACCGCACTGTCAGACAGCTACTCAGTTGACCTCACGAGGCTGAGTGCACCCCGTTCCAACCCTCATGTCAGTTACTAAAATCCCTGACGGAGCCGGGAATCAAACCCGGGGCCTCCGGGTGAGAGGCCAGCGCTACCCCAACACCACGGGGCCGGCATTTTTAATACGATAAAGCATAAATTACTAAACCGACATATTTAGACATTGAGGAATAAGTCGTTCTCTTGGGCTATGTATGTCATGTGTAAGGTTCGGATGTTAAGGAAAAATCATATTTTTTTCCTGAGCTCATTTTACCCGAAATCTGAAAAATAAGTTTGAATGACGGGTCCCTGACCACGTTTAAAGCAATTGGATGTTGTCTATAAATGCATATTTTGGCCATTTTTATTGTTTTGGTTTTATTTGGTCATATTTTAGTGATATAAGGTCATATTTTGTTATAATTTCAGCATTTTTGTTTAAATTGAGGCGTCGTTAACAAGGTAGCCTACGTGTTATCTGCGTCGAGTTTCATACACAGGATTTCCGAATAGTGTAGTAGATATATTTTTCTTTCTTTTTCCGGAACAGGCAGATAGCAGGTTAGGAGACCTGATTCCAAGAAGGTGCTCCTCTACGGACGTCTTTTAGCACATCTTTCTGGACAAGTTGGATTGCGACGCTATACGCATGAGGTCGTGGAACATGACGGTAGTGTGATTCCGCCTTTCAATAGAATGCCACTCCAGTAGATATATTTAGCTCAGAAGCAAGTAGTAAACAAGGAAATGCCATGTTTTTAGGTCATATTTAGCTAGTTTTTGGGGCATATTTGCTTGCATATTTTGGACTTCTTTAGGTCTTAAACTTCCGAACCCTAATCATGTTTTATGTTATGAAAGGATTTTATACAGCCCGAATTGCAAACCTTTTCAGTTCGGTATGTTAATTATGCTTAATGACAAAATTTGAATTAGATTAGCTTAAAACATCATCTTTCATTTGTCATGAAAAAAAAACATAACGGATTTATTTATTTATTTATTTATTTATTTATTTATTTATTTATTTATTTAGCGTATGGCTTTTAGTGCCGGGAGTGTCCGAGGACATGTTCGGCTTGCCAGAGGCTGTAGCTGCTTCAAGCGGACACCCATGTGGTGACCTACAAGTTCCGTTCAATTTCAATTAGTTCCAACTCTCGCTACCAGATATCACTGACATCTGGTGGTGAACGTTGGAACTTTGGCATAACGGAAAATTATGATATGTTATATACAGTACATCCGGGTTCTAATATTGATATTAAACAAGTTCGGATTGAATTCTAAAAAGTATCCGCAAATTTTCTCCTAACATTATCCGCAGCTTATCCGCAATCCGCACAGCCTGAAACTATATCCGCATGGCGAAAATTTTGCGGATATCCGCGGCTTTATCTGCGGATATCCGCATCCGCTCAGGGCTTTACCCCCGTTGTATCTGCTGACAAAGTTTTTTTCAGATTCCAGTCACTACTCTTGGGACGGTAGAGAAATGATCCCTCGCTGAGTCCGTGGGTGGAACCGAGTTGGGAGGAAAAGCATTATTAAAATCTACTATATAAAGCTCAAATACCACTCACTGACTCATTCATTCATCACGAAATCTCAGAAACCACCGAACGCATTGGAATGAAATTTGGTATCCAGCTTCCTCAAGGGCCGCAAACGCCCACTAAGAAAGGAATTTTGGATATTCAGGTTCTAAAGGGGTGTTAAGGGGGTAGACCTGCATTTCATTGAATAGCAATATCTCCCGATTGGTTTCATTGGGGGATGTGATACTCGGCATATAAACTCATCACAAAAAATAAGAACACATATGTTTGAGGGTTTTTCGATGTGGTGTATATTATGAGGTGAAAGGGGTGAAAAGTGGGGGTTGAAGGATTCCTAACGGAGCGTGTATCTCTTAAACGACATAGGCGAGGAGTTTGGAACTCAGCCGAAAAAATCAGCATAAAAATAACTAAACAGGTGTTTGACCGTTTTTCATAAATCCAATTTAAGGGGCCCATGGGGAGGGGTGAAATTATGGGGGAAGGGGGGGTAAACGTAATGTTAATGTTAATGTTATTGGTTTTACGTCCCTTTTAACTACACTGGCTTTTAGAGACGCCGGGGTGCCGGAATTTTGCCCCGAAGGGGATCTTTAACGTGCCAGTAAATGTACTGACACGGCTCTCTCGCATTTGCGCACCCTCAAATGCCAGCTGACTGCGCCAGGATGTAAACGTAATGTGTCTGAGTGTAAAATTATACATAGCCTATGTTGTAGACAATAACACATTACATCTTTTTTTGTCTCTTGCTATTTCATCATACGACGAATACTTACGGAGTTATTAATGATTTTGTACTTTTTGGTCGGAATTTTCTAAGTCCCAGGAATGACTTAAAAATTGATTCGAATGAAATTTCAAAAAATAGTTTTTTTAATACTTTTATTATATTTTTCACGTCTTTTAGGGTCCGAAACCAACATGATATTTTGATGTTTTTTTCGTCCCATGCATTTTTGGTTTCAGGTGATAGAATTATTTTCCACTGGGACCCATGCTTATCTATCTATTTAACTAATGTTATAACAGGATTCCAAAGGTTATTGCGGGCGAAGCCGCGGGTAACAGCTAGTATTATATATTTTTTAAATTCTGACTTGTTTTTGCTAAATGGCGCATTATAATTCGCAAGTTAAGCTAATTTATTCGTTGTTGTTGCCAAGGACTTTGTGACATCGTGGTCAGTGAAATTTGGCTGATAACCTGTATTATTGTGATGGCCGGATTTATCACGCGGATTAAGGTGTAAGACAATGGGGCCAGGCTATCTCTGGACTCTAAATATTTTTAATGAAAACCATTTTTCTAAGGAATTTAGATGCCGGGTAGGAACTAAGAATTCAACAAGGGCACTGATCTATCAGCCTGGCCAAGGCTCATCCTATTATCGCTAATCAGGAAAGTCAAAATAAATTCGTTTAATTTGAGGTATCCTAGCGTATGAAGCCGCTAACGATGGGCATTTTTTTTTAGCTAGTTACTGATGAATATGTACTGTCTATTTGTTGTAGATGGGCTCCATACCACAGCTGTCCGTGCTTCGCGGAGAGACGAGACCCCTGCTATCTGGTGAGCTCTTGCTACACCGCTTACTTGAGTGTCGTGCTGAGGAAGCGGGGGTGGGCGCCGCACCTGCCTTGATTAGTGGCGTCTCTAGCGAGGCCATGACACACTCGCAGCTTCACGCTGCCGCCAACAGAATCGCCAGAGTCATGGTACGTTATTCAAAACTTTATTGTAAGCCTATTATTTTTACAGAAATAAGATGCCGTACTCAAATTTTTACACAGAAAATAAAATAAAATAATAGATGTTAGCTTAATTCTGACTTATCTCTTTATTCTTTCTCGTTTTTTTTACAGACTCTTTTTTCCTCCCCCATTATTTTAAACCATATCTTAACATTTCATCACCATGCTTTTATTTCTCCTCAGTAATTCATTCTTCTTTTTCTCAAAGAGATTAAAAGGCAGTTCCCTCCACCGTATCATTCCATCATCTATTATCAGATATCACATATCACCACCTCATATTATCCACCTACCGCTGATAGAACAAATCAACCGCCATACACCCAAAATTAACACAAATTATTTTCCAGTAAAACCAATTTTTATTTTTGGCGAGAAGCGATTTTTGAATGGTTTCATTTATAATATTCCCCGAACCTTAATAATAATAATAATAATAATAATAATAATAATAATAATAATAATAATAATAACAACATTATAAAACAGCTATTCTTCCAGAAGCAACATGTGCCGGAAACAATAGTAATCAATGGTCATTCCAAGATTAGGCAACTGGAAAAGCAGGAGCGAAAAATTCTCCGGAAGGTCTACGGTGCAATCAACAGAAACAGCATTTGGATGAAGAGACCTACTGTCGACCAAAATATTATGTGCACTCGAGTTTGAAGGCTGTTTGTGAAGTAACCAATATACCTACATAAAATCCAATAACATCATCATATTCGTCGTTCTATTTTACGTTAGGTCATGTAGGTTTGGAATTTTTAATATATATTTTAATATTTTTTATCGAAGTTAGAACACAAATAGTGCACGTTTTTAAGAGTGTTTCAACCATGCGTGACATTTAAGAATTATTATCTCAAAAACCCGTCATCAGATCGAATCCAAATTTTAACACAATATACATTGGGATGTTGTATAACTGGTTTATTAATTTCAAAATTGTGTGTGTCCAAGAAACAAAGTTGTTATCATTTTTGTAAGGTAATTTTTTCTCGGCTCGGGGTGGTTGGAAAATGTAGTTCTTGGTTGCATTGTAATCCTTATACATCGAAAAGGTATGCTGTATTACTGTGAAATACGAAAATTAATTCACTTATTTTATATCGGTTTGTATTTCTACGGGGAAATAACACATGTTTCACCTGCTAGCCGCTCAGGGAACAACTCTACAGCGTTGCCGAAATGGTGCCCACACGCATCATGGCGCGTCTCGCTCGGAAGTGATGGGTTCCATCTCACCAACGCTGTACAGCTTTTGCCGGAGCGGCTAAATGGTGAACCATGTGTTATTTCCTCGTACAAATACAAACCGATATAAAATAAGTGAATTAATTTACGTATTTCACAGTCATACAGCATAACTTTTTGATGTATAACGATTACAACGCAACCAAGAATTATATTTTCCAACCACCCCGAGCCGAGAAAAAGTTACCTTACAACAATGGTAACAACTTTGTTTCTTGGACACACAAAATTGTGAAATTAATAAACCAGTTATACAACATTCCAATGTATATTGTGTTAAAATTTGGATTCGATCTCATGACGGGCTTTTGAGATAATAATTCATAAATGTGACACTTGGTTGAAACACGCTTAAGAACGTGCACTTTTTGTGTTCCAACTGCGATAAAAAATATTAAAATATAAATTTAAAAATCCAAACCTACATGAACTAACGTAAAATAGAACGACGAAAATGTTGATGGTATTGGATTTTATGTAGGTCTATTGGTTACTTCACAAACAACCTTCAAACTCGAGTACACATAATATTTTGGTCGAAAGTAGTACAAAACACTATCAAAAGACAAATACGATAATATACGAAATTAGAAAACGAAGAGCCAAATTTTACACCACATCCACAGAATGGCCACCTCCAGATTGCAAAAAAAAAAAAAAAAAAAACTACTAGGTAGCATAACACAGTGAATGCGGCACAGAATGGCTTAAATGGGTACAGAGAGACTTACAATTAATCAGCATAGAAAATTTCGAAGACCGAACTGAGTGCCAGACGAAAATCACAAATGTTAAGTTTGAACCAAGACCATTACGACAACCTGGGAAAAAGTGCACGGATAAGAGGAAGAGGGAGCATTCCGTGCGAATGAAGAGATTTTGGGAGGAGCGGAGGAGACACACCTCCAAATGACATCATGGGATCAAGTTTAATTGCTCTCCTGTAGGGGTATTTTCGCTTAAATCTATACCAATATAATAAAGCTGAAGAGTTTGTTTGTTTGTTTGTTTGTTTGTTTGTTTTAACGCGCTAATCTCTGGAACTACCAGTCGGATTTGAAAAAATATTTTTGTATATGATAGCCTGATTCAAGAGGAATAGTTTAGGCTATGTAGCATTAGGCTACGCCTCTCAGGTAACCTTAAATTTGATTTTTGTTCAGTAAGTCATAAGAATAAGCGCTCCCGAACAGCTTCAATAATATCTGTCTATTGTTGCCTGGCAATGCGGGCTGCATCACGTCGCCCTTTCCAGTGTTCTGGTGCAGAATTGCGAGCTGCTTATACATTGCAGTCACTGGGAGTAATTAGGGGAAAAATAATTTCTTAGGCCCCTTAAAACAGTTGTCATCATGACAATAGTATGCCTCTGTATAAGGGCGATGGTGTTGGTGCAGTATACTGAGGTTATCAGCTGCAATAAGCGTTGGTGCTTTCCGATCCTTATCCTTGAGCGCTCCAGTTCTGTAGTAGTATTCATTAATAATAATAATAATAATAAATCCACCGGGCGATGCCGGGCACTACTGCTAGTAAAATAATAATAATAACTTGCATTACCCGTCGCGGCTTAGCCCGCGAATATTCTAGTTGTAAAGAGTACACTTGGCAAAATCTCAATCATGAATGCTATGACTGATTTATCCTTGGTAACTTATGAATAATCAGACTTTATCAATTCAGCTATTGGTGCAGTGGTTAAGGGTTTGTCATTCCTTTATAGGTATACCAGAGCGAAGTTAGTTTTCTGGGAATATCACAAACACTGTTAATTTAAGGGCCTTTAAATGTGGTTTTCGGAGACCCTTTATAGTCGGGTGAAAAATACCTTTCGTACCACACTCACACGTGAAAATTGCGTGTAAAAATTCTAGAGAGCACCTTGATCCTCTTAAGCGCATTATACTGTATGTATTGATGAATTTTACAGCTTAATTTGGTTCAGTGATAACCTTATAACCGTCTGGAAACTTTCACAGTAATGTAATAATTGGAATTGCATTGCGTCTTACAGAAATAGATGGACCTGTGAGATTCTGTTACCATGGTTACCGTGTTGCATTCTTTCCTTATTTCATTGTAAATATGTATGTTTTAAGGTATTTATTTAATTGTGAGGCATTTAAAGAGCAAGTGAGTGCGTTTCGCTTACGCATTGGGTTATGCTGAACCTGTAGGTACCCCATATGTGTAGGTTGGTGTTAATGGGACCTTAGCAGAATAATATAGGGAGGGATAATATATTTTCTTGTACAGAGGGGAATTAGGGGCAGATGACCTCGTAGTTCCGCCCCTTGAAACCTCAATAACTAACTAGAGGAGGGAAAATGCATTTACACACATAGTGGTGGACTCGCGAGTGCCAGACTACCGACTAAAACTCCCCCCGAGACTTCTGGAACAGTTCAACATAGACTAGGACTATGTACTGTAGGCCTACTAGGACACTTGTGCTCACTATCTTTTTCCTTTATACTGTTCACTGCTGGACAAGAGATCACTTTGCTTCTCTGTAACTAGCTGATTAGCAGATCATTCATTGACTGTTTTACTTCTATGTAGATTGGCTTGAAGTACACGAACCGTTATGATGATGATGATGATGATGATGATGATGATGATGATGATAAATGTTGTTTTAAGGGGCCTACCATCCAGGTTATCGGCCCCTAATGGTTTAGGTGATCGTGAAGATGATAATGAAATGTAATCTATAACTAAAACTAACTAATAAACTAGAAGAAGAAAGGGAAAACAAAAGGAGAATAAGGCAAATAAAGGACAGGAGGAAATGAAATGCCCTCAACCCTCGAAGATTGCGGATTGAGGGATTTGGAAGGAAGGAGAGCCATAAAAGACAGATAGGAAAGTGAAAGAGGAGAGGGTCCGTCCCACAGGTAAGGGATAAAAGGGGGGAAAACCGGACCCATCTCAGGAATCCCTCGGGGTCGCCAACTCCCGAACTCGCCAGCCGTGAGCCCCTGAGGGTACATACAACCTGCCTCCTTGAGGGCCTTGAGCAGAAGGCAGGAGATAACATGAAAAGCAAAAGAAGGCTGACCCTCGCAGAAGGAGGGTATCAGAAAAGGGCCAATTAAGGCGGGAAAGGAAGAGACTCCCTAGGCTTCGGATACCCTAATACCGTCGGGGTCGGAAGAGAACAAGAGTTGACCAAGTGAGGTCGACAGGAAAGAAGACGGAGAGGAGCCCGGCAGAAGTAAGTGGAAAGAATGCCGGACTCAGATGGGGTCCCGTGGTCGCCAACCCACGAATCGTTATGCACGCGAGCTTCCCCCACTTCTCCCTGTAGTCCAATCCCCACCAGTGTTTGGCTGCCCTTAAATACAAAGCAAATTAGTCAAAATCCAAAAAACAAAAAGAAAAAAGAATTATAATTAGCAAAAAAGATACAGTCAAATGACGTATGCTACAAATGCTACACATGTTAGAAAAGCTCAGGAGGGCTTCCAGGACTCTTTCAACGGACTCCATTACACATTAACTTAGGATTCCCGTGCAATCTGCTGCAAGTAATAATAATAATAATAATAATAATAATAATAATATCGTATGGCCTCGGCTGCCAGCTGCAAGCTTTATTTAACACCGAGAGGGTAGCTTGCATGTCGAATTTCGTTGTTCCTTGAAGCACTATACAAGTCAAGGAGGTTAGCTATCTAAGCTCCTTGAACACTATTGCGCTTTCTAGCAGAGAAATGGGGAACTCTGTGTTGGCGGAAACTCCCGAGATTAATTTTGCCATTATGAACACGGCCTACTGAAATCAAATGGGTCCTTTGACATGCCAACATCGTATGACATGGTGTCGTAATTTTTGCCGCCTTTCAAAAAAAAATCACTTACCACGGCCAGGAGCGAACCTGCAAGCTTGGGGTTAGTAGACCGACACATTGACCACTCACCCACCGTGGCAAGCTACTCTGCTGCATGACGTCACGCCCTCGCCGTCTCCGTTCGCATAACGCCAGACTCCAGGAGTAAACTCAGACTTGGTGCATATGCACTGAACAACATGATGACGTCATAAAAGACGTAACCGTGACGCATAACGGTAGACCTAAGCATAACGATGAAGTCGACAAGATCATTTGGAATGATAAAATGTAGAGCCTCAAAAAATAAAAATAAAAACACCAAAAATCAAAGTTAGTCAAGCAGCTTCGGTGGCGTAGTTGGTAGCGCAAGATGGCGGGTTCAAACCCGGCCTAAGTCGTCGAATTTTTAAGAGCGATAAAACCCCTCAGTATGCTTTCCTTTGGAGGGAAAGTAAAGCCGTCGGTCCCATGTCATAGATTTATGGAATGAAGAAGAACCTTCCACTAACTACACTTGCGTGAAGCCATTTTTTTTTAGAATTGATAACGCTCTATTAATTCCAACGATCGCCACTGGGTGCCTACTGTGATGCCATCTAGTAGCCAAGTCCGCAAGCTAGGTATCTTGGACGATAGCATTTGGTAGCAAAAGTGGGAACTACTTGAAATTAAAGTCGGCACTCTTTACGTGAATTAAAACAGATAACACACACTAATACAGTCATCACAATTCACACCGGTTATCAGACAGATTCTACACACACACCCAAAGTACACGGGGCTACATGACCACGTTGTCGCAGCCCCTAATCTAAGGAACCAACCAACCAACCAACCTACCATACTAGCGGCAACCGGGTGAGTTAGCCGTGGTCGTTACGGCGTGACTGCTGGCAGTCGTTCACATCCGGGAGGCGAGGAGGTTCGAATCCCCCCGCCGGCAACCTTGAAGATGGTCTTCTGTGATTTCCCATCTTCCTTCCAGGGAAATGCCGGGGTTGGTCCCTAACTATAGACCACCGCCGCTTCCTTCCCACTCCTTGTCCTTACAATCATACTTTCCTCCCCAGACAACACTCCACACGCAACGGTACGTGTAGCTCACCCATTGGGTGTCCGCCTCGAAGCAGCTACAAGAACTGGCGAGCCGAACTTGTCCTCGGACACTCGCGGCACTAAAAAAAAACACAAACAAACTAGCGGCCACCACTGACATTGGGTATTGCTGAAGTTGCTAGTTTCTTTGTTTTGCAGGTGCGCCACGCCCTCTCCACGGGTCGCCATGCCAACAGCGATGGGGATGCTCTGGTAGCAGTGAGCATGGCCCCCTCCGATCAGCTGGTGGTTACTCTCCTAGCGGTGTGGAAAGCAGGAGGCGCGTACCTACCTCTGGATCCCAGCTTCCCGGACCAGAGAGTTGCTCACATCCTCAACGAGAGCAGACCACTGCTCGTCATCACAGACAGTGAAATGGACCGACACAAGTTCTCTGGCTGCGAACACGTGCTCTCCTATGAAGAGCTCCACATGGAGGCAAGAGAACTGTCGGCGCTACCTCTCAGCAAGCCTGAAATGTTGCCAACAGCCGAGATGCACTCACCCATAGCTCTGGTGCTCTATACGTCCGGCAGTACTGGCGTGCCCAAAGGTTGGTAACAATTTAACTGCTTGCCTTCTTTCCCCCAGGGGCTCACATCTTGTGGGACGTGGGTTGACGACCACGGGACCCCAGCTGAGTCCGGCATTGCTTCCACTTACTTGTGCCGGGCTCCTCTCCGTCTTCTTTCCTGTCGACCTCCCTTGGTCAACTCTTGTTCTTTTCCGACCCCGACGGTATTAGGGTATCCGAGTCCTAGGGAGGCTTTCACATTCCCGCCTTAATTGGCCCTTGTCTCATCTTTCCTGATTCCTCCTCCTTCGAGAGGTCAGACCTCTTGTTTTCTTTTCATTATATTTCCCTTTCTCTTTAAGATTCCTCCATTGTTTTTGTTAATTGGCTCACCGTTTATCTAAATTCCCTTTAGCGTTTTTTGCATCTACACTACATTTTGTAGGTATTATTCATCTACGTTGCATTTTGTAAGTTTTTTCGATCTAAATTGCATTTCGCGATTGTTTTCAACCTCAATTGCATTTTGTAAAGATTGACAATCTAAATTGCTTTTTAGTAAGTCTTTCAATGTAGGTGCAGGGCATTTTAGTGATCAATTGAATTTTTTTAGTATTTTCAACCAAAACCGTATTTCGCAAGAATTTTAAAATATAAATTCCATTTTGTGTGGTGGGCATTTTGCAAGTATTTTGAACCTCATTTGCATTTTGTACGTATTTTCGATCTCATTTGCATTTTGTAAGTATTTTGAATTTCAATTGCATTTTGTAGGTATTTCGACTCTCCATTGCATTTTGTACGAATTTTGAACCTGACCTGCATTTTGTGCGTCTTCTTTTTCTTTCAATCTATTCCTTTTGTGAATCTTTTTGTTCTAAATTCCCTTTTGTAAGAACATTTTGTGAGTTGTTTCAATCTGAGTTCCTTTTTGTAAGTATTTTCCGTCTCACTTAATTTTAGTTCTGGTTTCCATTTTATTGTAATTTTCACTATCACCCAGATCATTAGGGGCCGATAACCTAGCTGTTAGGCCCCTTAAAACAACAATCATCATCATCATCATCATCATGCTTGCCTTCTTGAGGAGCTCACAACCAGCTGAGTCTGTATTTCCCTCCGACCTCCCTTGGTCAACTCTTGTTCTCTTCTGACTCCGACGGAATTAGGGTGTCTGAAGTCCAGGGTGTCCTCACTTTCTGGCCTGAAATGGCCCTTGTCTCATATTTCTTGATCCCTAATTCTTCGAGAGGTCAGCCCTCTTGTTTTTCTTTTCATGACATCTCCTTCTATCTGCTCAAGGCCCTAAATGAGGCAGGTTGTGTGTAGCCCCACCCTGGATACTGCTATACCCTCCAGGGCTCACGGCTGGTAAGTTCGGGATTTGGCGATCCTGAGGGATTATTGAGCTGGGTTCGGTTTTTCCCCTTCTTCCATTGCCTCCGGGGCAGAACCTCTTCCCTTTTCCTATCCTCTCTGCCTTTCATGGCTCTCCTTTCTGCCATGTTCATGAATTCTCATTCTTTGAGGGTAGAGGACATTTCCTTTCCTTCTGTCTTTAATTTCTCTTACTATTGTTTTGCTTTCCATTTCCTCTTCTACAGAGTCTTTCACTCAAACTGACGCACAGCGCGTGGAGGGTTGGACGAGCACATGGTATATAACTCACTGAGCTTGGGGTCGAGAGAGCGCCCGTACGAATCACATGTAAATAACAAGCGCACATAATAACACGTAATCAAACTAAAATCATTACTCAACTTGTCACAGAAGGTTGAAAATGTCCTCCACCTGCATCTACACGTTTCTGGCATCGTCTAAGGAAATTTTCATTCACCCGCATTAGTTCATCTACCGAGATACCCTCAATTTATTTCCTGATATTTTGTTTCAGTTCATCTAGAGTGTGAGGGTTTATTGCATAAACCTTATTTTTCAATTTTCCCCATCAATAAACATTGAAGCAATAGACCTTAACACTTATTAATAACACGTCTTAAAATTTTGAAAAACAATAACAATTATACAATAACCACGTACACATGTTATAAACTCATAACAGTTATAACTTAAAATAGGCTATAAACCAAAATAATGAAGTCAACTTTACTTAGCAAATCAAGCGTCGCAACTGTCTCAGCTCCGTGTTGCCATATGCACGTCTCACCTTCGGCTCGACCTTCTACCTGCAGCGCTTCGCCGGCCTCACTTTGAGTGAAAGACCTGTAGTATGTTAGAGCTCGCGTCAGCCCGGAAGGCGGCCGGCTCTGTGGGATTTGCGCAGAGAGAGAGAGATACATGTCCACTGTTGCAACAGGTCCACCATGTCCGAGTTCCCACACCGCAGGTTGCTGCCATGAGTTCCTGCGGTATGACAGCACCGTCGCTTACCTCAACGAGCTTGTCTCCTTCACGCTGCTTTTCACTTAGCTTTCCTGACAACACACTAGCTCAGATTCTCAAGACAGACTGACTGTGATTGGTGGGATGGAAGTGAGGCATGACGTAATGGTAGCGTTGTGTTCTGCGCATCGCCTTCCCGGCTGGCTCGAGCTCTAGTCAGTAGTTACTTTTAGTTGTAATTTGATTTCTTTTCACCATCACCCCAAGCATTAGGGGCCGATAACCTAGACGTTAGGCCCCTTAAAACAACAACAATAATCATCATATTATCATCTCTGTTCTTCCCCACTATCACTCTTGAACACGGATCTGTCTACTCTCGATCTCAACCTGTTCAGAGATTTCAATGTTAGCTATTTCTTGTCATAGCAAGGTGGTAAATTTTGACAGATTTTTCTAGCCAGAGGGAAAGATGGCTTTAGCTTTTTAAAATTGTAATCTTGCTTTCCCATCGGCGATAGAGGTATTGTGTGGCAAGACTGCTTGGGGGAAGACACTTAAGATTGCTTCACATCTTGAGCCGATATTCATTGTGCCAATGTTATGTGATAATGTTATGTTCCAGGTGTAAGGTTACCACATCGCGTGGTGCTAAACAGACTCTGTTGGCAGTGGCGAGAGTTCCCATACGGACCTGAGGAGCGTGTCTGTGTCTTCAAGACAGCTCTGACCTTTGTGGACTCTGTTGCTGAACTGTGGGGTCCCTTGCTGCAGGGTAGAGCAGTACTGGTCGTGCCCAAACAGGTGACCAGGGACCCACAGCGACTGATCGCCGTACTGGACCAGCACAAGGTACGGTAACACTCCCAAGATTGAGCAACTAGTGCATGCTGGTACTATTACTTGGCCTTCTAACACCACCCTATGTGACGTATTGTGTCCTCTGTGCATCCAGATTGAGCGACTGCGTGCGATACTACGGGCCCCTTCAGACGAGGCCACTTACAGGCTGGACGTTTGTTTTAGACGAGTGAAAATTCTTAATGGAAGCCTGGAGGCGAGTTACTACAGTACCTGTGTTGTTATCAGCTGCCCCAAGCGGTCCGATGATTGACAACGCTTTTTCACACTACTACTGAAGTACAGTCATTGGCAAATATAATGACGTTTTGTTCGTAACTACGTAACGTGTGCTTCTGCGTCACACAATACTTCGAAGTGGACTGTACTGTCTGCTCAAGTCTGGAATTCCATTACATAGGTCGGTGGTGACAAGTATGAAGCGATAGGGTGAGAGAGTGAGTGAGTGTAGGCTCACCCACAGGCTTCAAGGTCAAGAGCAATCGTCTAAAACAAACGTCCGGCCTGTAGCAGTGCTGCTTCGTGGCGCGTTGGTGGCGCTTCTACCATGCGTTAGTGTCGCGTTGGTGGCACTTCTATTACCCTTTCACGAATTGATTACCGGCGGTCGAGATGGGAACTATTCTTTGTTTACTTGTGTCACACGTCAGCCTGCTTCGTTGACAGGTACAGTTGCGCGTGTAGGATATGACTCAGATCCAGTACCCTGGTCATCGTTTAACAACTGTCCGTGGTGACATGAGCTCCTGTCAGGCTTACAGGCCGGACGTTTGTTTTAGACGAGTGAAAATTCTTAATGGAAGCCTGGAGGCGAGTTACTACAGTACCTGTGTTGTTATCAGCTGCCCCAAGCAGTCCGATGATTGACAACGCTGTTTCACACTACTGGTCAAGTACAGTCATTGGCAAATATAATGATGATCTGTTCGTAACTACGTAACGTGTACTTCCGTGTCACACAATACTTCGACGTGGACTGTACTGTCTGCTCAAGTCTGGAATTCCATTAAATCAGATCGGTGGTGACAAGTGTGAAGCGATAGGGAGAGAGAGTGAGTGTGTGTAGGCTCACCCGCAGGCTTCAAGGTCAAGGGCAATCGTCTAAAACAAACGTCCGGCCTGTATCTGACGCAATGCTGGTTTACTTATGTGCAGACTGCACTGTGTCATCACTGTGTCCTCCGCTGTACCCCGCGGGGCTCCTGCTACAATAATCAACAAACACTGGCGCAGCCATGGTCAGCGGCAATCAAATGTTAAATGGGTAAAACCAAGCGTTAGTGGCGCTTCTACCAAGCGTTAGTGGCGCTTCTATCAAGCGTTAGTGGCGCTTCTACCAAGCGTTAGTGGCGCTTCTATCAAGCGTTCGTGGCGCTTCTACCAAGCGTTAGTGGCGCTTCTACCAAGCGTTAGTGGCGCTTCTATCAAGCGTTCGTGGCCCTGCTAGTGTTTGATACCGGGGTGGAGATCTCGTCAGTTTTCCAGTAAACATGGACGTAGAAGTTGATATAATTCTTGCCATGTTTCTCATACGGAGGAGAAAGAAACTTCAACGGAAAACAGGAAGATTCTGGGTTCATCCATTGGTTTTGGAAAGACAGAATCGAGGACTGTTCTATACCTTATTCGATGATCTGCAACAGGATGACGAAAAGTTCGTTGCGTACTTTCGCATGTCCAAAAATTCATTTCAAGAGCTTTGATATGGTATCAGCAACAATATTCGGGAAGAGTACAGAAAACAAGGTAAGAAATACAGGCCCGAGTCCGCAGCAAAAATTAAATAATAGGAACCTGGGAATAGCAAAATGCATGACCATGTGGCGAGCCGTTAGTAGCGCTACCGTCGCGCTACGTACGCACCACTAAATTAGTGGCGTGGCTGCAGCCTCGTCTGAAACCGACAATGTAGTTCCTTGTTTCGCGAACAGAAGCGCTACTTATTGTGGCCGCCACCAGCGGCGAAGTCAACTACACACAGCGTCTGCTGCCCCATTGTTCTGTGGCGGTGGCTGTGTGTGAACGCTCTCATTTATCTACAGTATTTATGAACGGAAGCTAGTACAGTACAGCTGGAATGGTTTTGTTCCAAAAGCCGTGCTATGGTTGGCTTTTTGTAAATCGTTAGAAAAGCACAAAAAAAGCTTGACTCTACATTTCGGAATAATTTGTAGTATATTGTCGGAAAACTAAAAAAACATTATTTTGAAAAGCGTTTTTCTCTGAATCTACGTATTTTAAAGAAAAGTTTTTTAAACAAAAAAATGTAGTGGACATTGACACCTACAATTTGTCTCATTGAGTTCATGTCATACGTTTTGAAATGCAGAAGTTAGGTGGCGCCAAAGTTTCCACAAAAGTGTTATTTCACTTTTTGTCCTAGAAAAAAATGTTTTTTTTTTCACAAAAGAGTGAATCAGAAATTTGTTCCTCTAACAATTGTCTGCAGCTTTCATTTAAACGTTTGTTCCCTCCGACTTACCGTTCCAAAGTTATAGCACAGCAAAAATGCAACGCTGCTACTATTGTTACTGTGGAGGGAGCGGTGGGCATAGTTTAGACCGCGACCGGTGTCGGACAATTTTTACACTTCGGCAGACTACAACATTGTAACGGTAAGTCTGAGGGAAAAAAATGTTTCAATAAATGTTGTAGACAATTTTGAGAGGAACAACTTTCTGATTCGCTCTTTTGTGAACAAACCATGTTTTCTAGGACAAAAAGTGAAAAAAAACCTTTTTTTTTTTGGAAACTTTAGCGCCACCTAGCTCCTGCATTTCAAAACGTATGATATGACCTAAAGGAGACAAATCGTAGGTGACAATGTCCTCTATATTTTTTGTTTAAAAACTTCTCTTTAAAATACGTCGATTCAGAGATAAACGCTTTTCAATGTTTTTTGATTTTTCCGACAAAATGATCGTGCAAATTATTCTGAAATTTAGAGTAAAGCTTTTCTTGTGCTTTTCTAACGATTTACTAAAAGCCAACCATAGCACGGTTTTTGGAACAAAGGGGGTTTCTTCTGTGCAGCTGTACTGTACTAAGCGCTGCTAAGTAGCCTCGTCTGAAGGGGTCCTACTAGACCCAGACGTGGCCTCCTAACACCACTCTACGTGACGTATTGTGTTCCAGATCGAACGATTGGTGCTCGTGCCCTCTCTACTGCGTGCGCTGCTACTCCAGCTAGACTTGGCCGCACCTTCTGCAGCACAACTGGCGCACCTCCGGCTATGGGTGTGCTCAGGAGAGCCTCTCGCTCTGGACCTAGTCCAACACTTCTTCCGCAGGTTCCCTCTCCACACGCTCTGCAACTTCTACGGCAGCACAGAGATCATGGGTGACGTCACGTACCACATGATGCGATCCGCTGATGACGTCTCCAGCGCAGGCAGAGTGCCAATAGGTGAGCTATCCTTGACTTACACTTGACTTGAAGCTAATTTACTTCCAATTTAAATCACCGTTACTTTAGGAACCAATGCCAAATGTTTATCCCTACCATTCTTTAGAACCGATGACCGACTGATTGTGTTTGAGCTCTTGTTCCCAGGATATACGACCAGGATGTTGAATTAACTAAAACAAATTTATATCTTTCATTTACGGCTCTCTTCCTTTTTCTTTATTACATTTATATTTTCCCTTTTCCTTTATTACAAAATGTTTCTAATTGATGTTATCTTTTTCTTTTCCTTCATCTTAATTTGTATATATTTCTTTCATTTTGTTTTTATTTTCATTTTTCTTTTCGTAATAATACTTTACTTTCTCTTTCTTAATCCATTTTATATTTCCCTTTTTAATTTTTATTTTTTTCTGTCGAACTTGATAAAACTCGATGAAATTAGAATAGAAGTGAAAAATAAAAGAAATAAAGAACAAATACATTTTAAAAATAAGATTAACAAGTGAAAAAGTAAAGAATAAAAAATAATGAATTAATAATAAAACATAAAGAAAAAGAAAAATGGAAAAAATAATCCCAATTCCCTCCTTGTTGGTTATGCTCCAGTTATATTCAGTATTTCAAACACTTTTAATTTCTTCCTCATTAGGCAGGTCAGTGACTTAAGGAGTTCCAAAACCGAAGAAAATACTGTATTTAGCATCCTTCCTCAGTCATTGTATAGACTACAGTACAGCGGATTTGGGGTTTCTACACATACAGTGGTGATTCCTCCATGTAGGACGTGAGGATCATCATAAAGCCCGCTCTCAGCTGTAACTGTTTAAACAAATTAAATTGATTGTTTTGTAAAATAGTCTTTGGGGCTACCTTGCGCGCCCTCTCGATAAGCTCTGTCTCGCTGTCACTGTCAGTACTTGTAACTAGTTCTACATTTCACCCCTAGATGGTTGATGTGTGACCTTCACTGCCTGGAGTTGAAAGCTGAGGAAGAAAGCCTTGCATCCTCAAAGCACGTGTTTATAGCTTTAGAAATGTATGGGAGCCCTTGTGGGAGAAGGGGCAGGTTGGTCTGTTTAATGGCGCTCTGAGGACGTCGACTGAGATCCTCAAGTCTCGCTATTGGTTGTATTTAAACCAATAATACGGGCTTATTGGTTACGATTTCACGCGGTCAGAATGGATAGTCTATTTTCAGCGTGTGCACATCTTTGGAGTGGTATTCGATTGTATTGTATTGTGTAATGTGTTCGTAATAGTGCTGTGTGACTGAATAATTAATATTAGACTAAGTCTAATATCTCAATTTAGCCCAGCTATAATAATTATCTAAGTTAAGCCTATCATATTACGTCTTACACATTATAAAAATCGGCACTCGACACTGATCTGTCTTGTTGGGTAGTCAGCCCGAAGGCTGGTTGGATCCTCAAAAAGTACCGCAGTTAGGTTATGTGGGTAGGTACCCACAACAACCCAAGGCATCGCTATATTGAGGCGTACTAGGCAAGATGAGGAGTGAGATAGTTTGCCATTGCTTTCCTCACTGGGTCAGAACAGCAGTACTAACCCTATGAGTAGAACCTTTCACAGCATCCACAGCACGGATTGTGCCCTGAATGTCATTACTAATCACCACCCATACCTCAGTAGCTCCCATATAATCACAGCCATGAGCGAGACTGAGACATCGGTGAAAAGAGAAAAGTTACCAAACAATAAGTTTGGTTCGTCCAATATTGGAATATGTAAGCAGGTTATGGGATCCGCACCATGAATACCTAATAAAAGAAATTGAGAGTGTGAGAGTGTGCAAAGGAAAGCAGCAATATTTGTGATAGGGGATTTTAGGAGAAGAAACAGCGTATCAGATATGTTAGAGAAGCTTGGGTGGGAAACATTAAGCAAGAGAAGGGAGAAAAACAGACTTGTAGGTTATATAGAGCGTATACAGGTGAGGAAGAAGGGGGGAAATCCGTGAGAGGCTTCAATTGGCAGGGCAGACCACAAGTTCAAAATTCGACGGCACTTTAACAGAAGCGATTGGGGGTAAATTTTCATTCATTGGAAAGGGTGTAAAGGAATGGAACAGTTTACCAAGGGCGGTGTTTAATCCCTTAACAGAATTAGTCCAGATATTCAAGCGCCGAGTAGACAAACCCAGGGAAAAGAAAGAAGTGGTATAACTTAGCTCGTGTAATGTTTCTGGAATTCAGCACTATGTAATTCCTACAGCACTTGTGTGAGGGGAGTTCAATCAATGTGTAAATAGTACATTAAGCTACTGTATTCTTCTAATATTGTGTAGTGTTTTTAAAATATGTATCCTGCTTCATTTGGCACCGAGGTCGACACCTGATTGCAAATAAAGTGATCTTGAAAAGCCACATTTTACTCTAGCCTGTGCCAACAGACAAATGCAAATGTACTGCATTCATCAAGAGATGGCAAACAGGCGATGCCACTGATCTATCCTTCGACTTCCATTTTGTCACATAAAACGAAATTGTTAAAAAGAGTGACTAATATGGTTTTCAAACAAACCGATTCAATTTTAAGGATATCAGTGTTGATCTAATGTTTTGGTTTCTAGGCCGTCCTCTTGACAACTCACTCATCTACCTGTTGGACTCCCAGTACCGCCCCGTGGTATCTGGAGAAGTTGGGGAGTTGTTCGTGTCAGGACTCAACCTAGCGGCGGGATATGTCAACGGCAGAGATCCTGACCGCTTCCTTAGCAATCCTCTCACCGTGGATCCTGGTAAGTCTCAACCACATATGATTCGCTTGATGCTGAAAGGGGATGATTGGTTGGTTGGTTTCTTAGTTTAGGAGCTGCGACAACTCGGTCATGTAGCCCCGTGTACTTTGGGCGTGTGTGTAGAATCTGTCTGATAACCGGTATTAATTGTGATGACTGTATTATATAATTTTCATAAAACAAAAATATGTATTGACCGTTGAGCCATTATACTGTATATTTAAACACCAAATGTGATAAATGTCCCGGCATAACTCAACAAATTGCCAGCGTTTCGCCCCGGTGTCTATTGTGCTCTTCAGTTGGTAAAAGTACACATCACTCATACGCTGAAGATCCCAATGGTACACCGAGGCGAAACGCTGGCAATTTGTTGAGTTATGCTGGGACATTTATCACATTTAATGTTTAAATGACTGTATTAGTCTGTGTTATCTATTTTTAATTCAAGTTAGGACTGCAGACGATAATTTCAAGCAGTTCCTCCTTCCGCTACCAAATGCTACCGTCCACGACACCTAGCTGTGAACTTGGCTACAATTAGATGCCATCGCAACTAGCGCCCGGCGACGAATGTCGGAACTTAAGAGCATTAATCAAACCTAACCTACAAATTTTGCTTCACACGAGTTGAGTTAGTGGAAAGTTCTTTTACATACCTTAAATCCGTGACATCGGCCCGCCGGCTTTACTTCCCCTTCGAAAGAAGACATACTGAGGGATTTTTAACGCTCTTAAAAATCCGACGACTTCGGCCGGGTTTGAACGCGCGATCTTGTACATCGAAGCTCAGCATGCTACCAACTACGCCACGAAGGGGACTTCTGACACTTTATAGATTTTACAGGAGCACGAAAAAACTATCTAGGTGATAGAAAATGTGGATCTATATTTTGCGCTTCTGCCAGTGCATGACGCCTATACTAATGCACACTTCAGTGCACGAAAATACAAAATCAAATTCATAGATTATGAAATAATGACAGATGTTAGTATTGCAGAAGTACTCTTGATAGGCTACATCAAATGGAGGGAAGTTTGGAACATTGAATGCCAACTTCCACATCATCATCATCATCATCATCATCATCATCATCATCATCATCATCATCATCATCATCATCATCATGTACAGTTTCCAGCCCCAGGCTGGGTCTGTTTGGAACTTAGGCCTCTCCACTTAGATCTCTCCTTCCACTACTGTAACGTATCAGGGGTGGTTAACAATCTCGTCCCACTGTAGGGTGCTAGCTATGTTGTAAGGTTCCGAACCTAGTGATTGTGAAAGAGTACAGTAAATAGCTCGGGTGATAGGGCGCCAATCTTCAACAAACGGTTGTGAGATAAATTTATACTTATTGTTAAAATGAGACTCTTTAATTTCGGAGGAGGGGCAACAGAGACTAGCTGTAAAATACATTATTCGACTATCTTGACTTCTGGGAAGTATAGATTTGGGAATATATTGACTGAAAGTCATAGATAGCTATAATAGCGGCATAGGTGGCGTAGTTGGTAGCATGCTGATCTTCTATGCCCAAGATCGCGGGTTCGAACTCGGACGAAGTCTTCGGAATTTTTAAGAGCGTTAAAAATCCCTCAGTATGCCTTCCTTCGGAGGGGAAGTAAAGCCGGCGGTCCCATGTCATAGATTTATGGCATTTTAAAGAACCTTCCACTAAATTACACTTGTGTGAAGCTAAATTATATAGGTTAGGAATGTAAACAACGCTCTTAGGTTCCTACGTTCGTTGTCAGGGGCCGACTGCGGTGGCGTCTAGTAGCTAATTTCTGAACTAGTAGTCGTTGACAGTGGCGTTTGGCGGCAAAAGTAGGAACTATTTGAAAAATTCAAAGTCTGCAGTCCTTACGTGAATTAAAAACAGATAACGCACACTAATACAGTCATCACAATTAACACCGGTTATCGGACACACCCAAAGTACACGGGGCTACATGACCGCGTTGTCACAGCCCCTAAACTGAGGAACCAACCAGCCAAATAATTAATTAAACCAAAATTAAATGAATGACGTCTTGCGACCTTTCAAACAGTGAAATTAAAAAGAAAAGCCGTCTTTTACTTAAGCCCTTATAACTACATCCAGTTAAGCCCTTATAACGACTTCAAGGGTTAAGATTTTTCAAAAAATCAAAAATCGCCTGAGGGTATTTAACCAAGGAGCACACAAGAGAATTATGTAAATAAGTTTATGTTCGACGATGTCGATATGTAAACAGTATGTGTCAGAAAACTGTATCATAATGAGGCTCTATAACACTATTTTTCATTATGAAACAGTTTCACCCACCAATCAGAGCTCAAGAAACAGTTGTTTGACCAATTAGGTAAGGATACCTTCGCGCATGCGCTCAAAATCCAACATGTCTATATAAATTACCGAAAGTGCACCGTACATATGTTCGCGTAAATAAACTGGCGAATATGAGACTAGAAATAGCACTGTATATACCTTAATATCCCCAACTCCAATTTCAACACAGCGAATTGCTTTCAAACGAATTCAGTGACAGTTTGGCTGAATGCAGATGCGCATCGGCAGACTGTAATCATTGCCAAGCACACATAGCGCATGCGTCGGTCGGTCGGTCGGTCAGAGCACTTGGAAAACAGATATCCTACCTAGTGCTTCCACTCTGATCACAAAATTCAAGTGACTGAATCTCAACAGATATTTATGTTAAAAGATATAATAAAGTTATAATTATCGTCGAACATAAACAATCGTATGCACTATAATTTGGCAAGGATTTGAATCAAAGAGAAAACTAGTAAAGAAACAGGCGATTTTAGGCTGTTTTTCCAGAACTGCATTTAGGCCGGATGTTACTTGCAAGGAAAAAATAAATGTTTTTGTTTGATAGAGCTCTCCAAGACTCACAATTTTAAACCTTTCTGGGCCCTTCAGCCCTTTAACCTTTGCCACAATTGAGAACATTGCTTAAATTTGCGTTTTTTCAATGATTGGGATCCCTACTTTATCTGCTAAGACTTGATTTCTACATCAAAAGGATGATAATTGTTGTTTTAAGGGGCCTACCATCTAGTTCAGGCTGTTCCAAATCCACGAGTTTGAGTAAGCGTACAGGCAAGTACTCAGCAGTGATGCTCGGAGCACGGTCGGAGAGGGACTGAGGGTGATAGCCAATACGTCACTGGGTGAAGGTCATAGTACAAGTCCATGCTCTTCCTGCCAGTCTTGATGTATCCACCGCTTAGAACCGGCAGCCCCTACAGCAGAGCTGTATTTCATATTGCAGGTTTACTCACACAAGGCGGCGAGTGCTCAGCTGCTCACTGGCGAGCTGCTCGCTGGAACAGCCTGATCTAGGTTATCGGCCCCTAATGTATTTGGTGATATTAAAAGATGAGATGAGAATTAAAACTATAACTAATGCTAACTAAAGAATTCCATACTAGATGAAGAAATGGTAAACAAATAAAGGATAAGGCAAATAAAGGAGAGGAAGAAAAGAAATGCCCTCAACCCTCGAAGAATGAGGATTGAGGGACTTGGAAGGAAGGAGTGCCATGAAAGGCAGATAGGAAAGGGGAAAGAGTAGAGGGCTCGCCACAAAGTCAGTGGACAATGGGTTAAAAACGGACTCAACTCAGGAATCCTCAGGATCGCCAATTTCTGAACTCACCAGCCGTGAGCCCTTGAGGGTGTAGCAATATCCATGGTGCACCAGAATTGGTGGGGCTACATACACCCTCATTGAGGGCCTTGAGCAGAAGGTGGGAGGTAACATAGAAAGCAAAAGAAGGCTGACCCCTCGCAGAAGGAGGGTATCAGGAAAGATGAGACAAGGGCTAATTAAGGCAGGAAAGTGAAAGACTCCCTAGGCCTCGGATACCCAAATACCGTCGGGGTCGGAAAAGAATAAGAGTTATAATAATAATAATAATAATAATAATAATAATACTGTATGGCCTCGGGTGCCGGGTGCAAACTTTGTTATTTGCACCCAGAGGGTAGCTTGCCTGTCGAATTTCGTTGTTCCTTGAAGCACTATGAAAGTCAAGGAGGTTAGATATCTAAGCTCCTTGAACACTATAGCGCTTTCTAGTAGAGAAATGAGGAACTTCGTGTTGGCGGAAACTCCCGAGATTTATTTTGCCATTATGGGCACGGCCTACTGAATTCAAATGGGTTCTTTGACATTCCAACATCGTATGACATGGTGTCGTAATTTTTGCTGCTTTTCAGAAAAAAAAACACTTACCACGGCCAGGAGCGAACCTGCAAGCTTGGGGGTTAGTAGACCGACACGTTAACCACTCACTCACTCACTTTGGCAAGCTAGAACAAGAGTTAATCGAGAGAGGTCGACAGGAAAGAAGACGGAGGAGAGCCCGGCACAAGTAAGTGGATGCAATGCCGAACTCAGCTGGGGTCCCGTGGTCGCCAACCCTAGTCCCACTAGATGAGAGCCCCTTGGGGGGGGGGGGACATCAAAAGGATAAGAAAACTGTTTCTAGAGTAATTGTCTCAATCACGGCACGACCTTGTATCCAAACATTTTCGAATGTCCTCTCAAGTCCTCACGATCGTAAGGTTTCTTTCACACGCCTTAACACGTCTAAAAACAGTGAAGTGAATGACCATTGCGGGAAGTGGTTCAAGGATCCAATACCAAACTTTCTCATGTTACGATAACAAAACAATCATGCAGTTACTTGGGAATAAACACTCATAGATAGCTGCAAGGCAAGTGAATGTTTCTCTTGTGTCATTATCAGAGAGAAGTCCTTTCCCGAGGGTCTCTGGTTCATTTCTAGCACTGCGAGGTCTACGAGTAATTTACACTTTCCAGTCATGGCCTTTTTTTTTAAAGCGTATGGCTTTTAGTGCCGGGAGTGTCCGAGGACATGTTCGGCTCGCCAGTTTTGTAGCTACTTCGAGATGGACACCCAATGGGTGAGCTACAAGTACCGTTGGGGAGGGAAGTTGGAATGTACGCACGAGGAAGTGGAAGGTAGCGGCTGTGGCCTGTAGTGAGGGACCAACCCCGGCATTTGCCTGGAAGGAAGATGGGAAACCACAGAAGACCATCTTCAAGGTTGCCGGCGGGGGGATTCGAACCTCCTCGCCTCCCGGATGTGAGCGACTGCCAGCAGTCATGCCGTAACGACCACGGCTAACTCACCTGGTGGCCCTTTATTAACCGGCTGCGTGGCTCAGGGGTAACGTTCTCGCTTGCTGGGCCCAAGGTTGCAGGTTCGTATCCTGGTGCAGTCAGCTGGCATTTGAGGGTGCGCAAATGCGAGGGAACCGTGTCAGTAGATTTACTGGCACGTTAAAGATCCCCTTCGGGGCAAAATTCCGGCACCCCGGCGTCTCTAAAAGCAAGAGTAGTTAAAAGGGACGTAAAACCAATAACATTATTATTATTATTATTATTATTATTATTATTATTATTATACCTTTATTAACCCGCAAGGACTGGCGCAAGGGTATTTTCGTTTTGGTCAGCCCTCATTTCCTGTTAGGCGGCTTCGCTGGCGTAGTTGGTAGCATGCTGAGCTTCTAACCCCAAGAACGCGGGTTCAAACATGACCGAAGTCGTTGGATTTTTAAGAGCGTTAAAAATCCCTCAGTATGCCTTCCTTCGGAGGGGAAGTAAAGCCAGCGGTCCCATGTCATAGATTTATGGCATGTTAAAGAACCTTCCACTAATTACTCCTGTGTGAAGCTAAATTAGGTTAAAAATCTAAACCACGCTCAGGTTCCTACGTTCGTCAGGAGCCGACTGCGGTGGCGTCTAATAGTCAAGTTCTGAACAAGTAGTTGTTTACGGTGGCGTTTGGCGGCAAAAGTAGGAACTACTTGAAAAATTCAAAGTATGCAGCCCTTACTTGAATTAAGAAACATAAGCTCACACTAATACAGTCATAAATATTAACACCGGTTATCAGACAGATTCTATACACACCCAAAGTACACGGGGCTACATGACCACGTTGTCGCAGCCCCTAAACTGAGGAACCAACCAACCATTTCCTGTCGATTACTGTACCTTCCTTCATAGCCTTGAACTTCAACCTTCAAAAGAAACATGTCCATTGCTTTTGGAACACTCAAGTTATTTCTATATTAAAACTCAGCAATTCTTCTAGGTTTGTGCCGTGTCTTGTGTGGGGTTTCACCTAGGACACCAAGCTGGCTCATCGGCAGGCTCTTGGTGTCCCCGCCCGGACCCCCAGGCGAAACCCCACACAAGACACGGCACAATCCTAGAAGAATTGCTGAGTTTTAAGAGGCGGCCGGAGTCAGTTCCTATTTCACCTTTCATTTCAAAACGTTGCCACTAGTTTCGTTGTAGTCGCTGTCCCCTAGTAGTTACATGGCCCGTACATAGGTATCAGCACGGATTACCCCCTACTGTGAGCACAGATTACCTACTATTACTGTGGTGAGGGTGGTTCAAGGTCGCGCGTGCGAGAAAGTTCTAACTGCTCCGGGGTCCAAACACTGGGGAAATGCAATCTCGTGGCAATGCGCTTCAAGAATATCGCGACCAGAAATTTCGAAGTGATAGTCTGTATAGGCTACTTCCAATTGAATGGCCGAAATATTTTGCTATAGATAAGCTAATAGTTAAACTACGGATTACGGAATTCACAAGTGACTGAAATATCCTTGGCCTTCCTCGTGTTGTAGCGGCTAGTATTCTTGGCTGTCACCCCAGAGGTTCGGGTTCGATTCCCGGCGCCGACAAGAAATTCGATTCATTCTTGTCTGAGGGCTGGAATGCCCCGTGAGGCAAAACTGAAAAGATGTGGTTTCGATTCCCATCTCAGCCATCTTGGAAGTGGTTTTCCGTGGTTTCTCACTTCTACTCTGGCTGCGTGGCTCAGGGGTAACGTTCTTACTTGCTGTGCCCAAGATTGCAGGATCGAATCCTGGCACAGCCAGCTGGCATTGGAAGGTGCACAAATGCGAGGGAGCCGTGTCAGTGAATTTACTGGCAGGTTAAAGATCCCCTTTGGGGCAAACTTCCAAAACCCCGGCCTCTCCTAAAGCCGCAGATGTTTAAAGGGACGTAAAGCAATAACATTATTATTATTATTATTATTATTATTATTATTATTATTATTATTATTATTATTATTTTTATTATTATTATTATCATCACTTCTACTCCAGACAAATGCAGCCGACTCCTTCACAATCCTCATCTGAATCCCAAATATACACACTAACGCACTACCTCGTACCACGCTGGTATCGAGAGAGCGTGGGTTTGAATCCCACCTCAGCCGTCTTATTACTATTATTATTATTATTAATAATAATAATTAAAATATTTTCCGGATCTTGCATGTGGGGGGAGGGGGGGGAGCACATGTTGAACTCTCTACCACCGGCGGCTTCTATTAATACTATTATTATTATTATTATTATTATTATTATTATTTCTAAAATTACTATCAGTTTCTGCTTATTTAGGAGGATTATAAATTAATATTACATAATTTGGCAATAGAGGTGAGGGAGTGCAGGATTCTCCAGCCCCAGGGCCCATCACCACTCTCTAAGGCCTTGCATCCGGGGGTCACACACAAGAACGCTACACCACGAGATGGTCTTTAAAACAGTATGTTATGCAGAATGTGATAGCGCAGAAATAAATAAAATGTTATTCTTCAAGCTCTACCATTTCCTTACAGACCTTCCTTACATAAAACTGCCTATGTTGCGAAGTTCGAAACCGAAACACAATAAGGTTTCACGCCGTCGTTGTTGTTGCTCATGCTCAATTAGATTGTGTATATTCAATCATTTACTTTCATAAACATCATCATACTGACATTATGGGGTTTGAAGCCATTTTTCAGTGTTCCCTTAGTAAACAAAAGTTTGGTGCTTTTCGGTCGGTCAACACGAATGTACCCAAAAGAGTTGAATTATACCCTAATCCCGAAAAATTTACAAATCTTTTGGGTAAATTCGTGTTGACCGACTGAAAAGCACCGAACTTTTGTTTTATCTTCATAATAACCTTAATTGTGATAAAGAATCCTTCAGACTAAACTAATTCCTGAAAAGAGTTGAAAAGTAAATTTTCAACACTTCTGTTTGAATATTTCAAAATATAACTCATCGTGTTTACGATAACATGGAAAAGATACGTAAGGAAGCCTACTTCCTAGTATACCTGTAACTTAGTAGTATGCTGAAAAACTGCTGTTTATTTCCTAGAATTATATTTACGTGTTTTTGTAAGTAACCATGACAAGTTATTTTTTCTTTTATTCTTAACAAAGGCGATATTTAAAAAAAAGTAGAATACCTTTTTTGAAATTACATTTCTCATCAGTCATCACACAGGATTAACTTCAACGATAAGCTATAGCATATTATTATCAGGACTGAGTTGCTTCAGCTCTTCCTTTCGCATTGCCTTTTCCTCATCAACAACCAAAAAATGTCCAGAAACTACAAATTCAGTTGCTCAAGGGAAAGAAAACTAAGATCCGTTTCCCACGATTATCACATCACTATTCATGAACAAATATGGTGCAATTATATGGGGCAATTGTGATAATTAACAAATGCATGTTACTTTTTCCTGGAGTGTATTTACATGTTTATATCTTGTACCCCGCCCATTCATTGGGCACAGTCGTGTTGACCGACTGAAAAGCTACAAAAGACAATATTATAGCCTATATAAAAATCAGTAGTAGCGGTGAAAGATTTCAGCCTATTCCTGTAACAACTTAGACCAGAAACTCATCCTAGCATCAACTCTTACCGCAGCTTCATTATAAACACAAATACGGAACTTTTGATTGCCTGTAGCAGCCTTCCCTGGATACCATAGTACTGTACTTCAGAATCGTCAGTTTCTTTTCCCTTGGTACTCTTCCGTACGCATACATAATCATGGAATTTATTTAAATTTGCTATAATATGAACATGCTTAATTAATTAATTAATTAGTGTACCATCCTTTATTTTGCAAAAAATATAATGAATAAAATGAAGAATCTACAAGCAATATCATGTGTAATGTATGTGATTTATATAAAAATTAAATCAATGTTACATATTTCAAATTTTTTAATGTAATATTACATAGAAGAAATGGAAGGAACGCAGATGCCCCACGTGGAACCATCTGTCATCACTGCGGCAAATCGTGTGCCTCCCGCATTGGGCTGTATAGTCACCTCCGAACTCACCAATGAGAGACTTCCGGATTGAAAGGCCAATCTACTCGATATGAGTGTTTGCTATGATGATGATATATATTACATTAAAATCCTAGCCTTACTCATCAGTATATTGCCAAAATGGATCCAACTATGACATTTTAACGCATGATAACCTAGAAAGTCATCTAGAAATTGACATCTTAATTATTATGAGGTAACCCGTAGTGACATTCTCACTCCGATACTTACGATGAATATATGGGACACAAGAGGGTTATTCTTCCATATTTGTTAAAAAACGATCCGGGAAAAAAATAGCTTATCCTCTTGATGAAAAATGAAAATCCACAGCCTGCTTCCAGTCTCCGACCGGGTCAGGAATGGAATGAATGAAGCCCCCATCTAGCGGCGAGGATATGAACTGTGCCGGCTGCCGAGGCCTGACGCACTCCTCTGGGGCAATGATTAAATGAATGACAGATGAAATGAAATGATAGTGGAGAGTGTTGCTGGAATGACATTTTGACAGGGAAAACCGGAGTACCCGGAGAAAAACCTGTCTGCCTCCGTTCTGTCTAGCACAGATCTCACATGGAGTGACCGGGATTTGAACCACGGACCCAGCGGTGAGAGGCCGGCGTGCTGCCGCCTAAGCCACGGAGGCTTAACTTATCCTCTTGATATTAAATTTAATTTATCGATCAAGTCTTTGATATTTCCAGAGAAATGGAAACTTACTAAAGTCAGTCATATTCACAAGTCGGGTAAGATTTCACTAATTCTTAACTACCGAACAGTACCGGTAGCTACTAAGTTTGCCCCAAACTAACTTTACGAGCAAACACTTCATGAACACATAGGCCTAATGTATTATTCAGGCATACATGCCATTTTATTCACGATTCATAACACGGATTCATCCCTCGATGATCAACAATAACCAATTTTCACGAATCAGGAGTCATCTGGTTTAAATTAAAGGATAACGAGTCGATGTAATATATACAGATTATTGGTAGAGTTAACCATGACGTAGCCTACAACTTACGAAAATGTCCTATTACGGATCATACTTACAGTATGTAAGACGCAACACTTTGTATCATAGAGAAAAGCTCCATTCACCCTCTGGTGTTCCCCTGGGATCGAATCTTGTGCCTCTGTAATCTTATCTTAATTAACCATCTCCGGGATGCCAACATATCATTATTATTATTATTATTATTTGCAAATGTCGTGTAATCGTTTAAATACATTTATTCGTTATGGGATTGTATGCTGCTCCAAAAGATGAAGAAACAATAAATTGGAACAAAACAAATTGTTTCGATTTATAAGTGTCATCCGATTGCATTTACACGAAAACTTTGATATAAAACACCACCATTTCCTATGTAGTTCCCATCTCAAGTCATCTAGGTTTATGGTAGGCTATACTATGAAAAAAAAAGTTATCCTTTTCTCACCGTATTGATCGAATTTTTGAGATATATTCAAAATGCTGGGATTTATAAGAAGATGCACATTTTATTTTAGGAACCTGTACATTGCTAAAGATTGTACAGTATAATGCATTCGTATGAAGTTGACTTGAATTTGGCTCAATAGTTTGGAACCCAAGATGTGCGAATGCTAACTATAGAGTTGAATCGATAAAAAATAAATTCCCTATATTCTTGGAATACAAAAGGACAAATGTATATCCTAAATATGCTAAGCGGGAATGTGGTGGCCCAGTGGTGTGGTCAAGCTGTTGGCCTCTCACCACAGCGGACCGGGTTCGGTTCCCGGTCAATGATGTGAGATTTTCGAAGTGAAACGTCATGTCCAGTAGTTCGGATTCCACGTAAAAAGGAGGTCCCGTGGCTATTGATCGCGAGATTGACGATAACATAAACTACACATTTCCTTTAAAAAT
The DNA here is from genome assembly GCA_946902985.2 of Meconema thalassinum. Lineage (NCBI taxonomy): Eukaryota > Metazoa > Arthropoda > Insecta > Orthoptera > Tettigoniidae > Meconema > Meconema thalassinum. Next base: position 186,176,063 of record OX336395.1, read on the forward strand.
GCTAAGCATAATTTATTAATGGAACTTTTTCTTTAAAGGCTTTAGAGAAAAGTAGGCAGGTTATTACATTAAATAATTTGATAACATCTTTGATAGACCTTATTTGTCATCTGAATTTGAACTATATGTTCCTTCGCGGTCAATAAGACCGAAACGTATAATATTCCACTGTCCAAGAACCAATACAGAGTAATATAAACATTCGCCTGTATCGAACACATTCAATATCTAAAAAAAAGAAAAAAAACATGCACACATTTCCATATATCAGACAGCACCTTTTGTTCATTTGTTTTGTAGAGAAATCACTTAATATCATACGCTCCTTATCAGTGACTTTTAACATAATTACAAATGCAATACTTACTAGAATAATATTTAGTCATACGTATTATAAGTATCATTTTATATTAGTGTAAGAAAAATATTAAGTGTAATTCATATTGTTATTTCTCGTAATTAGGTTGTAACCTGTTAGAAGAACTATAAATAAACATACAAATAATTATAAATAAATAAACAAATTAATTTAATGAAATTCAGGCCCACTTTAGTGATGGTTACTAACTAGTGATTGCTTGCTACTCATATAATAATTACTGTAACTTCAAAAGCCCAGTAGTCGCTAAATCATATTTAGACTGACAAAGCAACATTTTATTTACAATCCACCTCGTGGCGTAGTGGCTAGTCTTCTTAGCTGTCAACGCAGAGGTCCAGGTTTAGGAGCTGAGGGCTGTAATGGGATACACTGAGGCTTGTGAGGCAGAACTGGGAAGAGAAGGGTTACATTGTTACTTCAGCCATCCTGGAAGTTGTTTCCTCACTTATGCTTCAGGCAAATGCTGGGATGGTATCTAACTTAAGGCCACGGCCGCCGCATATACAAAACCCGTCCCTAATAAAAATACACACCCTAATACAACCATCACAATAACACAGGTTATTAGACACATTATACACACACCCAAGTGCACGCGGCTACATGACCACCATGTCCCAAAGCTCCTAAACGAATCACCACCTCCAACAACAACAACAACTCTATTTACAGTACAACAATGGCATAATCTTGAAAGTAGCCTATACTATATTACAGACATGTTAGAAAGAACTAAAAAGCTCATAATAAACACTGGAACTGCAAAAGACCTGTAGGCCACACACCATAATATGATGATCTAGAAAGCAGACGATTGTAATCGGGGGTGGATCTAGGGGAGGGTGACCGCCCAGGGCCCCGCGGTCCGGGGGGGGGGGGGTCATGGATTGTTTTAAATTTAATTGATTAATTATTTATTTATTCGTTAATTCTCCATAAGGAGAGCGTTATAACACAATCAATTTTCATGTTTAATTCTGGTCCTTCTTTTTTTCCCCAAAAACCTCTCATACACACACACTATGCTTCCTCTGTCTCTCCTCCCTCCACTTCTTTCCCGGTTGTCTCTCTTTGGGAGTCTGCTCAAACATCTTTTGTCTAAGTCTAATTGATTAATTAATTATACTTTTCAAACTAATTTATAATTCATATTCTTTTTTCAGTGCAGCTATGACCTCCCGTGACCGTTTAGCAAGTATAGATTTCAGTGAAATGATGGAAGACTTCATCCGAGAAAAAGAGTCGCAAAGTAATATTTTAATATTTCATAGTTTACATAATCTTCTTCAAGGGGACTTAAGGGTTTCTTTCATATTATTAAAAGAATGTACCGTAGTGTATTCAAAATATTGTAACTATTCTTTATTTTATTATTATTACAAAACTATTTTCCATTTGATTTGATATTTTTTATATTTTCTATTGTTGAGGGCCCAACCGTATCATATCGCCCAGGGCACCGCAAAGCCTGGATCCGGCACTGATTGTAATGAAGCGACTGACAGCCCCTGGACATGAGCTGATTTCATCACTTCCTGGCATGAGATTACCATCTCTCGGAAGCCGGCTCTGTCTTACTTCACCCTGTTTCAAGGACATGACTTTGCGACGATGCGGTATCTGACGGTAACTGCCTGAACTGCCAGCACCTCGACACGGCTAGCATTAGCAACTCAATATGCTGACATTTTCTAAAATCACGATTAAACATATACAGAGTTCTTAATTTGAAAATATGATTCAGTAGCACAATAGAGAAAACTATAAGCTGTCTTGCAGTGGAGTTTGTTTCTGTTTTCAACATCATCTGAAGGCATTGAAGAGGTTAGGAAAATTGCAGTTCAGAACTCTATTTTATATGGAGAATTGTGATTTTAACTACACTTTTTATAACTATCTTTGTATTCCTGTTCGATATGCTTTTGCACCGATGAAAAGTGTATAAAATACTACAGCGGGCTATAGGAACAAAATAATTTTACCTTGTCCCGTTTCTTTATAAAACGTTTCACAAACTTTTCACCCATGTTACAACAAGTGCTGGGCTGGCAGTCGGCCGTTCCCACTCCGGCCGGCTCTTAATTCACCGGCCGTGAAAGCCAATATACCATCTTTTTGGAAGCCTTCATAGGGAGGTTAAGGTTGCTTGAGCTTTTAGTTCTCGCAGTCAAGTGGTGCAGTTGCACCTAATATAAAGGGAGGTGACGCGCAGTTCGTCACTCCTGTGGGGGTCCGGGCGGGGACACCAAGAGCCCGCCGATGAGCCAGCTTGGTGTCCTAGGCGAAACCCCACACAAGACACGGCACAAACCGAGAAGAATTGCTGAGTTTTAATTCACCGGCCGTGAAAGCCAATATACCATCTTTTTGGAAGCCTCCATAGGGAGGTTAAGGCTGCTTGAGCTTTTAGTTCTCGCAGTCAAGTGGTGCAGTTGCACCTAATATAAAGGGAGGTGACGCGCAGTTCGTCACTCCTGTGGGGGTCCGGGCGGGGACACCAAGAGCCCGCCGATGAGCCAGCTTGGTGTCCTAGGCGAAACCCCACACAAGACACGGCACAAACCGAGAAGAATTGCTGAGTTTTAACTCACCGGCCGTGAAAGCCAATATACCATCTTTTTGGAAGCCTTCATAGGGAGGTTAAGGCTGCTTGAGCTTTTAGTTCTCGCAGTCAAGTGGTGCAGTTGCACCTTATATAAAGGGAGGTAGCGTGCAGTTCGACACTCCTGTGGGGGTCCGGGCGGGGACACCAAGAGCCCGCCGATGAGCCAGCTTGGTGTCCTAGGCGAAACCCCACACAAGACACGGCACAAACCTAGAAGAATTGCTGAGTTTTAACTCACCGGCCGTGAAAGCCAATATACCATCTTTTTGGAAGCCTTCATAGGGAGGTTAAGGCTGCTTGAGCTTTTAGTTCTCGCAGTTAAGTGGTGCAGTTGCACCTTATATAAAGGGAGGTAGCGCGCAGTTCGACACTCCTGTGGGGGTCCGGGCGGGGACACCAAGAGCACGCCGATGAGCCAGCTTGGTGTCCTAGGCGAAATCCCACACAAGACACGGCACAAACCTAGAAGAATTGCTGAGTTTTAATTCATCGGACGTGAAAGCCAATATACAATCTATTTCTATATTATTTACGGTCAGGCCAGATTTACCCATGGTGCCAGACCTCGGCTTACGTAAGTCAGAACAATCTGTAAAATATAAGGGGGAAAATCCACTTATTTTGGTTCAGCACAATCACATATCTCACGTTCTTGTGGATGGACAAGAACGTTTAGGGTCTAGGGACACCTTGGTCATCAGCTCCTTTCAAAATATTGAGATGACTGCTTAGCCGCCAATTACTGTATACTGTAACGAAAATTATTGTCATTTTTCTACATGTTTCCCCCAGGGTCTCACATCTTGTGAGACGTGGGTTGGCGACCACGGGACCCCAGCTGAGTCCGGCATTGCTTCCACTTGCTTGTGCCCGGCTCCTCTCCGTCTTCTTTCCTGTCGACCTCCCTTGGTCAACTCTTGTTCTTTTCCGACCCCGACGGTATTAGTGTATTCGAGGCCTAGGGAGTCTTTCACTTTCCCGCCTTGATTGGACCTTGTCTCATCTTTCCTGATCCCTCCTTTTTCCAGGGGTCAGACCTCTTGTTTTCTTTGCATTATATTTCCTTTTCTCTTTAAGATTCCCGCACTGGTTTTGTTAATTGGCTCCCCGTGTATCTAAATTCCCTTGAGCGATTTTTTTTTGCATCTACACTACATTTTATAGGTATTTTTAATCTAAGTTGCATTTTCGATCTAAATTGCATTTCACGAGTGTTTTCAACCTCAATTGCATTTTGTAAAGATTGACAATCTAAATTGCTTTTTAGTAAGTCTTTCAATGTAGGAGCAGGGCATTTTAGTGAGTATTTTGAATTACAATTGCATTTTGTATGTATTTTCAACCAAAACCACATTTCGCAAGAATTTTAAATCTAAATTGCATTTTGTGTGGTGGGCATTTTGCAAGTATTTTGATTCTCAATTGCATTTTGTGGGTATTTTTGAAATTAAATTACTTTTTGTGAACTATTTTCAATCTAAATAGCATTTTGTAAGTATTTTCAATCCAAATGAGTGGTTTGAATCTACCATACATTTTGTAAACATTTTCAATTTCAATTGCATTTTGTAAGTATTTCGAATTTCAATTGCACTTTTTGAATATTTTGGATTGGAAATGGGATCTTTCAATCAGAATTGCATTGTGTATTTTCAATTTCAATTGCATTTTGTAAGTATTTTGAACCTAAATTGCATTCTGTACCTATTTTCGATCTCATTTGCATTTTGTAAGTATTTTGAATTTCAATTGCATTTTGTAAGTATTTCGACTCTACATTGCATTTTGTACGTATTTTGTACCCAGCCTGCATTTTGTGCGTATTTTTTAACCTGTTCCTTTTGTGGTTATTTCGTTCTAAATTCCTTTTTGTCAGTATTACCGATCTCCATTTTGTGAATAGTTTCTTTCTGAGTTCCTTTTTGTAAGTATTTTCCGTCTCATTTGATTTTCGTTCTGGTTTCCATTTCATTGTCATTTTCGCCATCACCCAGATAATTAGGGGCCGATAACTTAGATGTTAGGCCCCATAAAACAACAATTATCATCATCATCAATGCTTATATTTTCGTTTTGGTCAGCCCTAATTTCCTGTCGCTTACTGTACCTTTCACCGGGTGAGTTAGCCGTGGTCGTTACGGCATGACTGCTGGCAGTCGCTCACATGCGGGAGGCGAGGAGGTTCGAATCCCCCCGCCGGCAACCTTGAAGATGGTCTTGTGTGGTTTCCCATCTTCTTTCCAGGCAAATGCCGGGGTTGGTCTCTAACTATTGGCCACAGCCGCTACCTTCCAACTCCTCGTCCTTACATTCAAACTTTTCTCCACAACGGTACTTGTAGCTCACCCATTTGGGAATCCGTCTGGAAGCAGCTACAAAACTGGCGAGCCGAACATTCCTCGGACACTCCCGGGAATAAAAATAAATAAAAATAAAAAAACCAACACTGTACCTTCCTCCATAGCCTTGAACTTCAACCTGGAAAAGAAACATGTCCATAGCTTTTGGAACACTCAAGTTATTTCTATATTATTTACGGTCGGGTCAGATTTACCCATGGTGCCAGTCCTCGGCTTACGTAAGTCAGAACAATCTGTAAAATATAAGGAAGAAATCCACCTATTTTGGTGCAGCACAATCACATAGCTCACGTTCTTGTTGAGAACAAGAACGTTTAGGGTCTAGGGACACCTTGGTCATCAGCTCCTTTGATTGTCATTTTTCTGCATGTTACATTTGAAAAATATAAATAAACCTCATTTTATATTGGCAATAGTTCATAGCAACACACCAGGTGTAAAATTACATAATTAAAATGCTTACGACTACGACAAAATGGTAGTGACGCATTATGGGTCAAAATGGCCCGGTGCCATACTTCGTGTTATATATTTTAACGCCAGTTCTCAAGGGTTAAACCACAGGCTTGCCACGGTGAATGAGTGGTTATCGTGTCGGACTACCAACACCAAGCTTGCAGGTTCGCTCCTGGCTGTGGTAAGTGATTTTTGAAAGGCGATAAAAATTACGGCACGCAGTTCATACGGTGTTGGCATGTTAAATAAACCCATTTGAATTCGGTAGGACGTGTTCATAATGGCAATATTAATCTCGGGATTTTCCGCCAACACAAAACTTCCTCCATTCTCTACTAGAAAGCGCTATAGTGTCAAGAAACTTAAATATCTAACCTCCTTGACTTTCATAGCGCTCCAAGCAACAACAAAATTCGACTTGCCAGCTGCCCTCTGGGCGCAAATAGCAAGGCTTGAACCCGGCATCCGAGGCCATACGATATTACTAATATATTAAACCACATACACATAGGCAACACGTCTATGACAATATGCAATGTAAGTTCACTCTTCCACATAGTCCCCAAGAGATTGTAAATCTTTCTCGGAACGGGCAACCAACTTTTCGATCCCAGATGTGTAGAAATCTCCTCCGGCGCTATGTAACAACCTGGATACAGCTGCTAGCACCCGTTCAACGTTTGACAATACGAAGTAGAGTTGATTGCTGTGCCTTTCGCTATAAATACCTGGTGCACCGCACCCTCTATGTCAAAGAACACTCGCGCCATTATTTCCTTTCCTGCTGAAGGTTGGAACTTGGCCTTCGTTCGTTCTGGCGATGTGGTGTGCACCTATGCCATCGATATTCTCTTTGTTTCGGGGGTGAAGTGGTGGTCGATGAGGAGGTGAAGGCAGATACATCCAGTTGGTTACATAGCGCTGGAGGTGATTTCCTCGCATCCGGAATCGGAAAGTTGGTTGCCCTTTCCGAGAAAAGTTAACAGTCTCTTGAGGACTATGTTCAAAAGTGAACTTACATTGTACCAGGGCAGATAAAAAAACAAGTAGTCCGTGAAGAACTATACAGCCTATTTTCATATATCCTACTTATGATAATTGCCTCTATAATCATACAAAATTTGAGTTTGATTGCTGTAATAGATTCGTAGATATCGAGAACCGACTAAATATTGCGGATGGTCGCCATGTTGGATTTTTATATAGGCCTATGTAGGTCTTAGAGTTCTGTACTGTAACGTGAAGATTATTCTGTACGTGTAGTATTCAAACTTCAATCGCATGATTAGGACACAAGTTGTAAAAACGAGATTTTAAAATTTCGCACAGCTGCTCTCTTGTGGTTATAGAAACAATTGAAATAAATTAGATGCAAGTGGATTAACATTTGTATAAGGATTTACGCACCAAGTCTCACTGCACTCGGATGGTTAAATTGCGAGAAACGACCATGTGAATATTTATATTTCGCGTCGCCGCCATGTTGGATTTGTGATCACCAGGTTATTGAAAGTCCTATAGGCGAACTTATGTTCATAGCCCCTATGAACATTAAAAAAATCAGTTTGATTGATGTAATAGATTCGTAGATATTGAGATTCATCTAAATATTTCGCATGGTCGCCATGTTGGATTGTTATATGTATAGGCAATAGAGTCGTGTACCATTAAAGGAAAATTATTGCGTAGGTTCATTATTCAAACTTTCACTTCGATTGCATGATTAAGACACAAGAAATAAAAACTTAATTTTAAAATTCGCACAGCCGCCATGTTGGATTTTTGTGATCACCAGGTTATTGAAAGTCCTATAGGCGAACTTATGCTCATAGCCCCTTTAAACATTAAAAAATTCAGTTTGATTGATGTAATAGATTCGTAGATATTGAGATTCATCTACATATTTCGGATGGTCGCCATGTTGGATTGTTGCAATTTCCAGTTATGGCCATTTATTGCACCACCTATACAACAGCAACACGGCTATAACGACATACAATGTAACGTCACTTTTCCACATAGTGTCCAAGAGACTCCAAATATTTCTGCGAACGCACAACCAACTTGTCGATGCCGGATGCATAGAAAGCTCCTCAAGCGTTCTGCAACCACACGGAGACAGCGGCCTTCACCTCCTCATCGGTCTGGAAACGTCGACCACCGTTCTGTCTAATGATCGCATTCACACTGTTGACGTTTGCACGGGTCCTGGACGTTGCGGGCCTGCCCTCGCGATATTCGTCCGTGATATCCGTGCGTCCGGCTTTGAATTGCTGACACCACTTTACGATCCCTTGCCGGAAAAAGGCCCGCTCCCCATACACAGCACTAATTTCACGTTGAATATCCGTGCAATTCTTCCTTTTGGCCCATAGGAATCGGATTGTCGCACGCACCTCATATTTCGAGTGAACGTCCAGTCGACGCTCCATTGCATTTGGCCGCTATTCACACCATACAAGACGAGACACCGCAGCGACCTGCCTAACAGATGTGTGGGCAGTGTCTGTCCCTTTCTCCGCTGTGCCCATGTTTGCGCCACACAGCGCGCTGCTGCAGCGCGTTAGTGCAACTAACTTTTTGATCCGCATTCGTATGTTGTCATAGCCGTGTCGTCTATGTGTGTGTGGTGGTTTAATAAAGAGCCATAAATGGGAATTGTAACTTACTTTTGGATTCGCCATCGTATAAATTCTGAGCCTAATTCTGGAAACGTGTTGTAGGGGAGACTTCGCTAATTCCACAGTAGCCAGCCAGCCAAGTGAGTCTTGGAATATAAAGATAAAAAGTACAATAACTGAACCTAATTAAAATAATTTACCGGGCTGACCACTAGAACTGTGAAAATGTATGTTAACCTGTCTGAAATCTATAATATCCACTTTTAAGCTACAAATTGAGTGATCTTGAGAACGGGTTGAACAGGTAAATTACCACTTTCATTTGAAATGAACATAATTTCCTCATTCTCATTTCATTCTTGAAGGATAAAGGTTAGAATTACGTATGCAAATGCGGCTGTTACGCACAGCATGAGGCGTGCCTCTGCGTAACTGTTTTTATTCTTTTGAACAACCTGCTCAATATTTCCGGTATTATCATCATTATTATTAGCTGGTAAACTGCGACAAGATGGGCGTAATTTCGATATAATAGCTATAACTTATTCTATCCACATCGTAACTTATGTTTAGACTCTTACATAACCCTCCATGTAATAGCTGTCCAGAAAAACAGACAGCGTTTTTATTATACTATCGAACAGATTATTTAAAGGAATGCGCGTTTAAAAATAGACAACCTTGTGGTGTAGCAGCTGACATTCAGGACGTCCGGGTTCGATTCCCGTTTCTGCCAAGGAATTTGGTTCTGGTTTGAGAATTAATAAAAATGATCCGCCAATCAATACAAATTAGTACATGTTTCGGCGCAAAAATGGGACCTTCATCAGGACAATTAGAATGAAACCTTAAGAAACTAATCTAATAAAAATAAGTGTTGAGGAACGAAATTAACTAAAATACAGGGTCATTATCTATGTGCGCCTCGATAAACAGGGCAAGATAAGCCGGCTATGACTGGCGCAGATCGCGGGCGCGCGTACCCGGTTCAGCCGGTGGTGGCAAGCACTTTCGCACTTTTACCAAACATCTTTAATAATGAGTACTTACAGAGCTCATAGGCGATGCTGAAAATGTCCTCCCTCTCTTGTAACACACACCCGACATCTTCTGATGAAAGAATGTCTGTCAACTCTTTTATTATTTCCGGAGCCCGTTTCCTTGAATCGTTTAGCGAGCCTCCTAATTGTACTGGCATTAGGCACAGGTCTTTCTGAAACTTGTTTCGAAATTTTCGTCTCGTTCGACTTTCTGCTATTCATATACGAATTATGGACATACACACGTTCGTGCAATGTGAATTGGTGTCTTGGCATGACCACCAATCACAGTAATCACAATACTCACTAAACATGCAACACTAAGGTCTAAGCTTTGCAGATACACGTGTGAACTAACGATATGAGACAGCGGAGTGCGCCACCACAGGCTGAACCGGCTACGCGTGCTCGCGATCTGCGCCAGTTACAGCTGGCTTAGCTTGCCCTGTTTATCGGGCCGCACAGAGATAATGATCCTGCATATACAGGTTGAAATGATAATAGAATCAATTTGAAAGAAAATAAAAGGAATATCCTTACAAATAATTTGATTAAATCAAGGTTCTAAATGTTTAAATATAGTTTTCGTAAACACTCTGGAGATGCTAAAATTATTGGGATTTTTACGAATTTCAACTGCCTCCCTTATAATTCTAGACCAGTTGTGCTTAACAAGAGCAAGCGCATGAGCATCCTTGAAACATACATCGTGCTCTGAAGACAGGGCATGTTCAGCTATAGCTGATTTGTCAGGTTGGTTTAAACGGATGTTCCTTTGATGCTCTTTGATGCGAGTTGCAATCGACCGTTTTGTTTGTCCAATGGAGACTTTTAACAGAGGCACTGGATATCAGCTAAGTGACACTTGGCTACCAGTTATTAAGGATCTAGGAAAATAGTTCCTCTCAGTCTTTCTGTTCTTCACCTATTTCAGATTGTACTTTTATCCTCTATGGCTACAGATCTCCTTTGTTCGTCACTGGAGGAGTTTCCATCTGTTTTCTCGCTGTTGCCTGTCTGACGTTAGGTATCGTTCAGATACACTTCCCTTTTGTTTGTTTCCTTTTATCCATCTAACCCCCCCCCCCTTTTTCTTTTGGACATCCTCATTCTTCGAGGAGTCTCTATATTTTCAAACCGACTCCTTTACCTTCTCCTTACTACTCTGTCCGCCGTTCTACCATGGTCCATACAGTAATTTCTGTCAGCTGCTCTCTGGTGACGATCAGAGGAATTTATCTATATTTTTTGTAATTTTTTGTAATCTCATTGATATACTCTCTTTGGCCACATTGTTTGATTCCATTGAAAAAGGAGGCAAGGTTTCTCCGAAACGTATGGTTCTAATCTAAATACTCACGGCATTAGCCCAAAACCATGAATTACTTATATAATACTATTATTATTACTAGGGTTCGGAAGTTTAAGACCTATTGAAGTACAAAATATGCAAGCATATATGCCCTAAAAACTAGCTAAATATGACCTAAAAACTATAAAATATGACCGAAAAAACTATGACATCCCATTGAAGGCCGGAAGCACACTATCGTCGTGTTCCGTGACCTCATGAGTATCGCAATCTAACTTGTCCAGAAAGATGTGCTAAAAGACGTCCGTAGAGGAGCGCCTTAAATCAGGCCTTCTAAACCTGCTATCTGCCTGTTCCGGGAAAAGAAAGAAAAATATATCTCCTACGCTATTCGGAAGTCCTGTGCATGAAACTCGACGCAGATAACACGTACCTTGTTAACGACACCTCAATTTAAACAAAAAATGCTGAAATTATAACCAAATATGACCTTATATCACTAAAATATGACCAAATATGACCAAAACAATAAAAATGGCCGAAATATGCATTTATAGGCAACATCAAATTGCTTTAAACGTGGTCAGGGACCCGTCATTCAAACTTATTTTTCAGATTTAGGGTAAAATGAGCTCAGGAAAAAAATATGACATTTCCTTAACATCCGAACCTTAATTATTACTATTACAGACTACTCCCGTCTGTACCGCACTGGCGACTACGCCCGACTGGAGAAAGGCGCTCTTCTATACGAGGGTCGGACAGATTCCCAGGTGAAGATACGAGGACACCGCGTGGACCTCGTGGAGGTGGAGCGAGCAGTGGTGGCAGTATCAGGGGTGGACAAGGCGGTGGTGCTGTGCTATAGAGCCGGCGAAATCAACCAGGTGAGTACCCTTGTTATATTCAATGGAGGGGTGGTTGGTTCCTTAGTTTAGGGGCTGCGACAACGCGGTCATGTAGCCCCGTGTACTTTGGGTGTGTGTTGAATCTGTCTGATAACCGGTGTTAATTGTGATAGCTGTATTAGTGTGCGTTTCTGTTTTCAATTCGAGTAGGGACTGCAGACATTGCATTTTTTCCAAGTAGTTCCCACTTTTGCCCTCAAACGCCACCGTCAACGACTACTAGTTCAGAACTTGGTTACCAGATGCCACCGCAGTCGGCTCCTGGTGACGAACGTAGGAACCTAAGAGTGTTTGTTAAATGTTTAACCTATAATTTAGCTTTACACAGATGTAATTAGTGGAAGGCTCTATAACATGTCATAAATCTATGACATGGGACCGCCGGCTTTACTTCCCCTCCGAAGGAAGGCATACTGGGGGATTTTTAACGCTCTTAAAATACGAAGACTTCGGCCGGGTTTGAACCCGCGACCTTGAACATAGAAGCTCAGCAAATGGAGGGGTCTCAGTATCCTAATTAACCTATCATAGGTGTGTGTGTATGTTTACCATTTATTGTTGCTGTTTCTACGGAATCTAGGGTTAGATGAGGTGAATATCTATTTGGCGAACAGTTTTTACGGGTGGATGCCTTTCATGACGCCAATCTCATCAGAGGAATTATTGAGAGAAGAAATTAATGAAGAGCAAAAAACTAGACAACGAGTTGGGACGATTTACCCGTGAGCTATCAGAAGGTACTATCGCGGCATTTGCCCGGAGTAGAATTGCAAAACCATGGAAAATACTGTAGTGTCATCAATGGTGCACATCAGGGCTCAGTGTGCGACCCTATAACAATGCACCTACACAGTAACGAGGAATACCCGAATTGAGTGGTGTTATCTCCCTGCTAGTTTCTCAGAAATTGTAAGAGATTATCGTGTTCAGTCGAGCATGCGTCGCGAGTTCTAAGAACGGGTTTTTGTGATTTATATCGTAAAAAGATGGTCAGTGAGCAACAGATTGCTTCAATTTTGGACTCCACGGATGTACAGGGACTTTCCTTTATATGTGACGGGGATTTTCGCTCACCCGCTCGCCCACGTTGCATGCCCGTCTCCCGCCAAGAACTTTGCCGTAATGCGGCGCTCGCCCGTCACTGAGTCATTGAGTATACGAATTTGCACGTTCACGTAGTGAAAATCACATTGGAACAGCACACTAAGCACTAAATACGTGAACAATTGACTAAACTGAACCTCACGCTGTTAAAGCTCTCAACAGACTGCAAAGGAGGGAAACTTGTGGCGCCAAGAAGCGCATTACGGCAAAGTGCTTGGCGGGAGACCGGCTCACAGCGCTGGCGAGCGGGCGAGCGAAAATCCCCGTCACATATAAAACCAAGTCCCTGTAGATGAAAGTGATTTTTCATTTGAAGAGTCCGAAGTTGGATATTCAATGTAGTGTCTCTCAGCCCTTTATGTACGGTACTAAAAAATGTCGATAATATCCTAAGCACTTCTCGACGTTTCTGAAATGTACAGTCACCGGTTGCGCGAGCGAAGCGAAGCGCTACTCTGCCTAGATTTTAATATTTATTTTGAAAAGTCGTTGATTGTGAAATGGCTTAAAGGTGGGGGTGGTAGTTGACGCGGCACCCGTCGAGACGCCCGACAGCCGCGGAGCGACTGGGGGCGCACCGCCGGCGCCTTTTGTTGGTTTGAGGTTTTAGTTGACTTACGACGTTTTCAATAATGACTGACAATGATCTTTTGACGTTGTTAAATGACGTACGCTTGGGATGGACTCTTATGGCTTGAAACGGACTTCTCATCTCGCCTTGTACTCGCGCATCCCGTCCTGACCGTATGCACCAGCTTCAGTTTAATAATAATAATAATAATAATAATAATAATAATAATAATAATAATAATAATAATGTAAAAGAGGATTAAGATGTTAAATAGTGCTTTAGGAAGGAAGACAAATCTCTAGTGGGTTGATTTTGGTAGTATGAAAACGAATAGACCTAGACCTATAGTAGGTTTGGTTTTTAAATTAATAATTTGATATTAATAAGCCTCGCTGGGGGAGGGTATTTATTAATTGGTGATGGGGTTGGGATGATCTGAGACGGAGTACATCCAATAATCAAGGTAATCCATTAATATTACGTACATGTGCATGTTTATAGCTAGTGTCCGATAATTCTGGACGAGTATAATTTGCTGTATTAACGGTCCGCGTACAGACATAAAGAGCTTCACCCACGTAGGGTTTAAAAACAATGGTCGAAACTGGTATTATAGTAGAGCCATCCTAACTTCCGACTTGAAGTTTCAGTGCTACGGTACAGCTATCTAGCGGTCAGAAGTGAAATCACTTCAACTAACCAATCACAGGCAGCCATTCAAATCGAGTTGCGTTCACGATATTGTGACCACTCATTTCGGGTATTCCCCGTTAGGCCAGTTCTAAAACAGTAGTTTACTGCCATGTGTTGAATTTTTAATGAGGTACGGTACCATTTGCGCCGGTATAGGCGGATCTCTGACGATTTAATATATTAAATTCCGCTCGCGGATAACTTGTCTTGCGATTTAATATATTAAATTCCACCCCCTAAGAGTGAAGGGGGAAGGAAGGCCCTACAACATTGAGGGTAAAAAAATCTTTAATGAATTATTTGAAGGACTGATCTTTTTTCTTTCATTTGGTAAAAGCAAAATGAAAACATCTTCAATACTTCCAGAGATACGCCCCTAAAAGTTAGTTGTTGTCGGTTAAGTGCCTCTTCAAGTTCCCGACTACCACGCCCTTATGCCCGTTGCTCACGGTAAAATGTTTCATAAAATTTATTGTACAACTAATTTTATAAAAATTTGACGAAAGCAAGCTGTGTTGTTCATGGTAAAATTATTTTATAAAATCCGTGGATGTATCAGGATCGCCATCTACCGATAAACTTCTGAACCAAGAATCAGCTGTTCAACACACATTGGTTTGAGAGTATGGCTCCAACAAACAAAGCAAAAATTGCAAAAATTGCTGCTTTACCTACATGTTGTACGGTGGTAAAAAGGAAGAAAAGAAATGCTAGGAGGTGCTGGACTCGGGAATGGATAAAATGAAGAGAAGAAGGTAGAGGAATGCTGTCCTTCGTCGAAAATAAGTTGAGGTTAGAAGATCAGAATTCATATAGGAATTTTCTAAGAATGGAGGAGATTTCTGCCTTCCTTCTTGTATTTCTATTGTGGTATATGGGCGTTTTAATATCATACAAACACGGATATTTCTGGTACTCGTCCAGTAAAACACTAACAGCTTCCTTAGTCCAGCCGAAGTCTGCCATTTTCGAAGTGTTTGTTTACAAGCGAGCTTCACAATCTTCTCACCACGTGGCACCAGCTTCATCGTCATGCCAGCTTCCCTGATTGGTTCGTTTCGAAAAATTAATTTTACGGAATAAAACATGTCCTATTTTATTGAAAGTTTTATCAAAGGTTTTATAAAACTTGAATTTGACCGTGAGCAACAGAAATTTTATAAAATTAAATTATTGTGCAATAAATTTGAAGGAAGATTTTACCGTGAGCAACGGGAAGGTAAGTTTGAAGCTCGTTTCCAGAAAATTTTATTTTCACTCAGCGTTTACATGATAACTCGAATATTATTGAAGATATCTCAATGTCATTTTGCATGATTTTATATTGTACTACCGGTAATATGAACAACATACAGCAAACTATGTTGTGTATCAAGCATACTTCCCATTTAAGAGAATATTTTTTACCCAACAAACGTAAAAAGAAAAATACATTTACTTACTTACTTACTTCCTCGGCGCTCTGGAAACCAATGTAATTCAGTCAAGAAATTCTCTTCACTTGTCATCAAAATATAACGAAAAAAAAAAAAAAAAGAAAAGAAGCTCAACAACCAAACGTACTCCGTCCAAAAAATGTCTTTCAGCAATATTGAAAACAGGAAATTAAACCTTAACAACCAACATAATAATTAGCCGAGATTGTTGACAGCGAAAGAGTGCCCGACTTCAGAGTAAAACATGGTGCGCTTCCCTACTTTACAGGGGTGGAGGGCCTGAAACAAACCTGTTTTCTGGGGTTAGGAGGTCATTACGACCCCAGGTTCCCTATCTCAAATTGATGCTATACCCATCCTCTACACGCCCCTTAAGGGTACTCAAGTACATAAATGACACCCTGTAATATAAAAGATGACATGTTGGTTGCGCTGTTTGTGCATCACATGACGAAATAGCTTAAAGCCTTCATATCTCAAATACAGATATTTTGGTAAGAATGGAGTTTACCTGAACCTAAGTAAAAATTTTTAAACTACTGAAATTAGCCAAAATACCTGTATGCTATTAATAGATGTTTACTCCTCCGCTGTAACCCACCCAGCCATCCCAAATAGGATCACGACTTATATAGATGAAATTCCAGCTGACTCCACCATTTTTAGCATCATGTACTACAGTACAGTATTGCCAACCCCACGCATTCCGTACTATATCGCATTCGGCAGACCAATGGTTTTCGCCTAGACCTATAATTGTTAGGTAGCGCGGCCCTGCGGGCTGTGTTAGCTATTATAAACACCCCTGGTTTTTGTCACGCATCAATAATCTTTATCCAGACCAATGGTTTTGCCAATTATTTCTTTTTTCACATAATTACAAATTTACGTGTGTCTTCTGGTGTATTTTGTATCGGACATGTTGGCAACGCAATATGACGTCAATTTGTCGGCCACAGACATCTGCCGTCGTTGAATAAGATAGAAATAAAAACCTTCATTTAAGCAATATTAATGATATTTGACAGTATTTCCAGTTCCTAATGACTCCCAGAAAGATATGTGAATGGTATAAGTTCAATAATCTACCACGTTCTCGTTTGGTTCTGGTTCTGGTAAACTCCACAATTAGTGATATTTTATATCTTTGTATGTTCATAATTCAGACATGTGTGCAAATATGTTTGTCTGTGTTATAGGCTCTGTTAGCCTTCGTGACGGTGAAGCCAGATGCTGGAGTGTCAGCTAGGCAAGTGGAAAGTGCCCTTCACAACAGTCTCGCCGAGTATATGTTGCCTCAGGTATGAGAACAGTGATTTATTTATTCGTGTCAGAAGTATTAAAGTTTAAAAAAATCATCTCGGCACGCCGTAAGGTGGAGGTAGATTTCACCGGGCAAACTAGGAGATAAGCGAAAATAGGCAAGATATGCAGGTTTTCGTAGAAGGATATGACCTCATTTATTGCGAGAAAGTGTTTTACAATTGGAGCTTAATTGACTTTGTTTTTCGTCTTTTTTATAGATATTTTTAGCATTCGCTAGTAGCCTATATGGCAGTTATACACTACAGTATGTCGACATGTCCTACACCTGACTTCTTACCCTTGTTCCAGGTAATTGTATTGGACAATATTCCTCTGCTGGTGAACGGTAAGATCGACCGCCAGCTCCTCTTGAAGCAGTACGAGGGTAGTTACCATATTGGTGAGTAGCACACACATAAATAAGTTATTAACGATTGTACCCGTTTGCTTTGAGACAACACGGGGCTGGAGGCTGATATCGACCACATTTATTTATCGTATGGCTTTTAGTGCCGGGAGTGTCCAAGGACATGTTCGGCTCGCCAGAGGCTGTAGCTGATTCAAGTAGACACCCGTAGGGTGAACTACAAGTTCCGTTCAATTTCAAGTGGCTCCACCTTTCGCTATCAGATGTCACTGACAACTAGTGGTGAACGTTGGAACTTTGATAGAGCGCTCCAACGAAATCTAACCTTAGAAATTTAACTTTACACAAGTTTAGTTTGTGAACGGATCTTTTACATGCCATAAATCGTTGACATGGGACCGCCGGCTTTACTTCCCCTCCGAAGGAAGGCATACTGAGGGATTTTTAACGCTCTTAAAATTTCTAGACTACTGAGCCCGCGACCTTGGGCAAACAAGCCGCCAATTTGAGCTTTTCCCAGCACATGAATTTTATCTCGGGTAGTATCGGGTTGGGGTGTAGTGGAGTAATGAATCTTTTTTATTCATCCCTTCGGTCACTTTTTGAAGTTTGCCTCGAAGTACGAGGGTAGAATCAAAAATAAGGTTCCCACATTTGTTAGATTAATAGTTAGCATTTTTTATTTTACCTGAAAAGTACAAATTATAAAAGCCACCTTGTCAAACAATAGAAAGTAGTTTAATAATTAAATTAAAACATACATGTTTCGTTATATCAATGATAACTTCTTCAGCGTGAAAACAAAATCCTAGAAACTATCTTAACAAAAACCAAAAAGAAAATGGATGCCCTTACAAAAAGCCATTAATTTAAATAAATGAAAAGCCACACACACACAAAAAAAAAGAATTAATAAATAATTATAGGATGTGCGAACTCTACAAACACCAGGAAACCCTCACCGATGCCATCAGAAGGAGACGCCTTGCTTTCTACAGCCACCTGTACAGAATGGACCACCACAGACTGTCTCATAAGATCTTCAAGGTAGACGAGAAGGGTAAAGCCACTGGGTCTTCGTGGATCAAACAAGTTGAGAAGGATCTTGCTAAACTTAATATTCAGCAAGACACAATAAATGACAGGAGTCGCTACCGTCTGACAGTTGAGACCAGGCCTTTCCTCACATCCATTACAGAAGCTCACCACAACGCGTCCAGGAAATGGTCCGAGGAACGTAAGATAGAGTTCAGCAAGGAAATGAAAGATTATAGGTCCAATAGAAAGGCTCAAGATTTCAGCAAAAAAGCAGCCGCCAAACAATCCATCAGGAGTGGCAAACAACAGCTAAAGCACAGGCACCGTGGTCTATGGGAGTTCCAAACGACCGAATATACAGGGTGTTTGTTTTATATGTGACGGGGACCCTCGCTTGCCCGCTCGCCTGCGTTGCGTGTCTTTCTCCCGCCAAGCACTTTGCCGTTATGCGGAGCTGGCGCGGCACTGAGTCATCGAGTATAGGAATTTGTACTTACCTAGTTCACAGCTGGTGCTGAAAATGTTCGCCATTCACTTCTACACATCGCTGGCACCTCTTTATGAAATTGTCATTTACTCAGCACCCATTGACTGTATTTCAGCTGTAATATAGCCTTTAAGCTCATTTATAGTGTGAGGGTTTCTCGCATACACTCTATTTTTAAGTGTCCCCACAGATAAAAGTCACATGGTGATAAGTCTGGGCTTCGCGGGCGCCACACGTACCGACTTATAATCCAAGTACCGAAAATGCGACGCAATTCGGTCATGGATGCTTCGGCAGTGTGAGCAGTGGCAGAATCTTGTTGAAAATAAGTTGACAATCGCTCTCCGTAAGTCAGTTCGTCAAAAAATTGGTCAAGGATCACATTGAAGTACAAATTTAAGTACAAATTCCTATATTCAATGACTCAGTGCCGCGTGAGCGCCGCATAACGGCAAAGTGCCTGGCGGGAGACAGACGCGCAACGCGGGCGAGCGGGCCAGCAAGGGTCCCCGTCGCATATAAAACAAACTCTCTGTATATGCAGTAGGATGTGTGAAATACTTGGACATTGATATTCCAACCGTAAATAAAACGATAACATTGCACCACATCCATCTGAGATATCAGTAACTTCAATAAATGTTTTTGATGTGTAACATCTTTCCACTCGGTGTCTGGATATTTTTGTGGCACTCGGTAGCTGGACATTTTTGTGGGAGTGATTTTGGAAGAGAGACGGAAGTGGATGGGACGGAAGTGGATGGGACGGAAACAATGAGCGCGCGCGGTGGCGGAGATCGGTACAACGACGTACTGTAGGCCATGTGACTATGTGGAATGTTAATCGCATACGGTTTACCTCAAGGTTTGGAGGCCCCATTAAAGAAATTCCTACAATAAATCATCTTCAAGTTGTCGTTCTTTGGTGTGAAAATATTCATTATATCATATTTGCTGAAAACAATTACGATTTATTAAATCTTCATACTTTTGCTGTATTCTTATTTAATGTCAGCACTCGATACCTCGAGTGCTATATCGCATCAACCAACACTCCAAACAACGTAGGAATTCAGTTTATTAACACCGACTACTAACAATAATTGAAACTTCGTTGGTCTTAACGTATCACTGGGAGAAACGGATTTAATATACCTACTGCACACCTAATTTTTAATCGTGCCTATACTTGGCAGTGCGCTATATCGGCAATAAGAGGCCAATTTCAATAACACCGCTGGCATGGGTTCACTAACTGGCCGGTATAAAGCGCAGTTCGCATCAAGTAGGCAGTGGATTGCTCCCGCATACAGTTGCAGGTATATGTCACTACTGCAGATGCATTGAAGTATCCTTTCATTTTTGCTGGCACAAGGTAGCACTATGAGTTCATTCTTTAAAAAATGCGAGTTAGTAATATGGAATTATTCGAATAACATGTCAGATGTTACACATCATATGCGACTACCGTAAGGCTCGTAATTTTTTTCAGCAGGTCTATGTCCTGAAGCAAACTTTCCCATGTACAAAATGTGTTGTGAAGCTGGGCACTACTGCTCGTCTATTCTATGTTACCCAGCAGCCTAACTAACACCCTTGGTTTTGTTCCCACAGGCTGTGATAGCGAGCGGGTGGAACTGGACTACTCGGATGTTCCAGAGAAACAGAAGGATGCCGCCACGACGCTCTTCGAGACGGTAGCGTCTGTTCTGGGCAAGTCAGCACGTTCAAGACTAAGTCTATCATCCAACTTCTACGAGCTGGGAGGTAACTCCCTCAATTCCGTGTACACCGTGACGAAACTGCGTGACCAGGGATATGCTATCAGTAAGTCAAGATTCTATTCTTGCTCTGTGAACACTAACCTAAACTCTGTGAGCTGCCAGATTGGGATTGACAGTTCTCGCCTCACCATGTGGTCAGGGAACAAGGTTGCCAAACAGTTAGAATAACAAGCGATAACACTGCACAAGCCAGTGACAAAGCTAACCAGGCACTGACCCACGTGGGCTCTGATATTGCAACGCAGAGTATTATGACATCAACTATGCGAACATGGATTGGTCAAGAGGAATACGTGAAATTTCCGGCCAAATGTCAATACCATTCTGGCAGCTCACAGTGTTTCATTTTATAATAGGTCTACGTAGTTTATTGACTGGGATTGTTATTATTATTATTATTATTATTATTATTTATGTATTTCACACGTTACAGGTCTCTTAGACCACACGAAGCAATCCTATCTACTTGTTCTAAAACTCAGCAATTCTTCTAGGTTTGTGCCGTGTCTTATGTGGGTTTCGCCTAGGACACCAAGCTGGCTCATCAGCGGGCTCTTGGTGTCCCCGCCCGGACCCCCACAGGAGTAGCGAACTGAGCGCTACCTCCCTTTCTTTTAAGCGCACCTACGCCTTTTGCTGCGAGAACTAAAAGCGTAAGCAGCCACAACCTCCCTATGAAGGCTTCAAAAAAATATGGTGTATTGGCTTGCACGGCCACCCCACACAAGACACGGCACAAACCTAGAAGAATTGCAGAGTTTTAATTCACCGGCCGTGAAAGCCAATACCGGTATACCATCTTTTTGGAGGCCTTCATAGGGAGGGTATGGCTGCTTGAGCTTTTAGTTCTCGCATTAAAGAGGCGCAGGCGAGCTTCATAAAAAGAGAGGTAGCGCGTATTTCGCTACTCCTATGGGGGTCTGGGCGGGGACACCAAGAGCCCGCTGATGAGCCAGCTTGGTGTCCTAGGAGAAACCCAACACAAGACACGGCACAAACCTAGAAGAATTGCAGAGTTTTAATTCACTGGCCGTGAAAGCCAATAGCCTACACCATCTTTCTG
Source organism: Meconema thalassinum (assembly GCA_946902985.2). Taxonomy (NCBI): domain Eukaryota; kingdom Metazoa; phylum Arthropoda; class Insecta; order Orthoptera; family Tettigoniidae; genus Meconema; species Meconema thalassinum. The sequence continues at coordinate 186,197,595 of OX336395.1, forward strand.
CTTGTTCTTCCTGTTTTTCGAGTACTCTTTCATTGGTGCACTAAAGGTCCTCTTACTTTGTTCGCTCCACTTTGGTCTTTGGGCTGTAGGTGTTGCTTTCTCTGACATCACTTCCCACTTGTATACCTTGTTTCGAAAGACTCTTTTGTCTATGACGTCTTCTGCGTCGACCTGTGCTTTTTCCAGATCATTTTTGACTTCACCATCCAGGGTGTAGTAATCTTTTGCTGCTGTATGTATCTAAGAATTTTGTTGCAGAGTCTGGTTTGTGGGAGTCTGCTGATGTGGCCGAAAAATTTTAGTCTCCTCTTGCTGATGTCTGCTGCGAGGTTGGACAATTTATCTGTGGTGTCTCTAGAGTAAAGCCTGTATCCTTCATCTGTGTGCTTTGGTCCAATAATTTACTTTATTATTTTCCTTTCCTTAAGTCTCCGTGGCTTAGGCGGCAGCACGCCGGCCTCTCACTGCTGGGTCCATGGTTCAAATCCCGGTCACTCCATGTGAGATCTGTGCTGGACAGAACGGAGACAGACAGGTTTTTCTCCGGGTACTCCGGTTTTCCCTGTCAAAATTTCATTCCAGCAACACTCTCCACTATCATTTCATTTCATCTGTCATTCATTTAATCATTGCCCCAGAGGAGTGCGTCAGGCCTCGGCAGTCGGCACAGTTCATATCCTCGCCGCTAGATGGGGGCTTCATTCATTCCATTCCTGACCCGGTCGGAGACTGGAAGCAGGCTGTGGATTTTCATTTTCCTTTCCTCTGTGAAGGTTTTTTCCAAGTCGCCCATAGTGTGTAACGCCAATGTCTCACTGGCATAGAGCACCTCAGGTTTAATGACGGTGTTGTAATGACGAAGTTTTGTGAATGTGGACAGATCTTTTTTGTTGTAGACACCATGTATCTTGTATAAGGCTCTCTTCAGTTTCATTAACCTAGTGTTTTTGCGCAACTTCTCTTATCCTGTCGGTACAAGAACTTCACCTAGGTATTTGAAGTGGGCGAGTCTATTGACCTTGCCATCTTTCGTGTTTCAATTCTGTATGTTGAATTTCGTACAGAAAAACTCTGTCTTTTGGAACGAGATTTTTATTCCTACTTTTTAGCGCACTCTTGGAGTACTTCTATCTTTATTGCTAGTATCATCATCATCATCATCTTCATCATCATCATGGATGTCTTTTAAGACTGAGAGTCTCTCTGTGATGAGCGTGTGCAGAACCAACTACCTACTGGGGCTAGGAAGCGACTGCGTACAAGGAAACTACGTTCGAACTGAGTATTACCTCTGTCCTCTCCTGTCATACTCCACACCAAGCTTCCCTCTCCTTGCATGAACACTGCAGCAGCCAGCAGCTGGCGCTCTGGCCCAGCAAATACGACGAGTCGATCTATTTGAATCGGAAAGTACCCTCATGTTTCCGAAAAGAAAAAAAATCACCGCCAATCCGTTTGTGGCATCGGGCCATACATAACACAAGGAGAATTCCTGAATGTTGGCCTATTTTCATTTAAAACAAGTAGTTCCGTGAAGAACTAGACAGCCTATTTTCATATATCCTACTTAGGTTAATTGCCTCTATCTACATAAAAAAATCAGTTTGATTGCTGTAATAGATTCGTAGATATTTACAACAGTCTAAATATTTCGGATGGTCGCCATGTTGGATTGTTAAATGTATAGGCCATAGAGTCATGTGCCATTAAAGGAAAATTATTGCATAGGTTCATTATTGAGACTTTCACATCGATCGCATGATTATGACACAAGAAATAAAAACCTAATTTTAAAATTCGCAAAGCCGCCATCTTGAGGTTATGTAAACAATTGAACTAAATTAGATACCAGTGTATTACAATGTGTATAAACATTTCCTGTAACAGATTTTATTGCGGTTGGAACATTAAATCGCGAGAAAGGTCTATTTAAAATTTTCATATTCGCTTGGCCGCCATGTTCGTTTTGTAGTTAACCGGTTTTTGAATATCTTATGGATGAACTTTCAGTAGTGCCCTTTATCTCCGTACAAAATTTCAGGGTGATACCGCTAATAGTTTCAGAGATATAGAATGCCGGTGAAATATTTCGCACATCCGCCATCTTGTAGTTATGTAAACAATTGAACCAAGTTAGACGTCGGTGCATTACAATGTGTATAAACATATACTGTACCAAGTTTTATTGCGTTTGGTTGGTTAAATCGCGAGAAACGTCTATTTAAATGTCGCAAATTCGCGTGGCCGCCATGTTGGTTTTGTAGTCACCAGTTTTCCAAAGTCACATAGGTGAACTTCTAGTAGTTCCCTTTATCACCGAAAAAAAATCCAGGGTGATATCGGGAATAGTTTCGGAGATATTGAATGCTGGTGAAATATTTCGCACAGCCGCCATGTTGGGGATTGGTGAGACGTAACGAAATTTGAAGGGCACGGTTGGGGTCGTCCGTGTGAGTGTGTGTGTGTGTGTATCTAACAATTTCTAAACGGCTGGAGCGATTTCAATGAAACTCGGTAAGGACATAGTACTATTTTGTTCGACCCCGACCGTGCCCTTCAAATTTTATAACGTCTCACCAATCCAATATGGCGGCTGTGCGAAATATTTCACCAGCATTCTATAGGCCTATCTACGAAACTATTACTGATATCACCCTGAAATGTTGTAGGGCGATGAAAGTAATTACTACAAGTTCATCTACCTTATGTAACTTCCAAAAACCTGTAAGATACAAAACGAACATGGCGGCCAAGTGAAGTTGAATCAGTTTAATAGACTTTCCTCGCGATTTAAACATCCGAACGCAGTGAAACTTGGTACAGAAATTGTTTATACACAGACATATAACTTAGTTTAATTGTTTACATACCTTCAAGATGGCGACTGTGCGAAATTTTAACATGAAGTTTTCATTTCTTGTGTCCTAATCATGCAATCGAAGTCAACGTTTGAATAATGAACCTACTCAATAATACTCATCTAATAGTACATAACTCTGCAGCCTACGTATATTAAAATCTAACATGGCGACCAACCGAAATATTTAGACGGTTATCAATATTATTTTATTAATCTATAACAGCAATCAAACAGACATTTTGTATGTTGATAGAGGCAATAAACATAAGTTCACCGATGCGACTTTCAATAACCTGGTGAGCACAAATCGAACATGACGACGACGCGAAATATAAATATTTAAATGGACGTTTCTCGCGATTTAACCATCCGAGCGCAGTGAAACCTGGTACGGTATATGCTTATACAAATTTTAATTCACTGGCATCTGATTATTTTGAATTTGTTTTCATAACGACCAGATGGCGTCTGTGGAACATTTTAAAATCTCGTTTTTATTTCCTGTGTCCTAATCATGCGATTGAATTTTGAATAATACACCTACACAATAATCTTCATGTAATTATACATGACTTTAAGGCCTATAGGCCTACATATAATAATTCAACATGGCGACCATACAAAATAATTAGATGGTTCTCAATATCTACGATTCTATTATAGCAATCAAACTAACAATTTTGTATGTTGGTCGAGGCAATTAACGTAAGTAGGGTATATGAAAATAGGCTATATAGTTCTTCACGGAATTACTTGTTTTGTCGGTATAATTGAGATACACTCTGTAGTGTGTTGAGTTTCTAGTGAGTGCTCCTCATTAAAAATAGAAACACATGAACATGAAAATCCACAGCCTGCTTCCAGTCTCCGACCGGGTCACGAATGGAATGAATGAAGCCCCCATCTAGCGGCGAGGATATGAACTGTGCCCGCTGCCGAGGCCTGACGCACTCCTCGGGGGCAATGATTAAATGAATGGCAGATGAAATGAAATGATAGTGGAGAGTGTTGCTGGAATGAAATTGTGACAAGGAAAACCGGAGTACCCGGAGAAAAACCTGTCTGCCTCCGTTGTCCAGTTCAGATCTCACATGGAGTGACCGGCATTTGAACCACGGACCCAGCGGTTAGAGGCCGGCGTGCTGGCGCCTAAGCCACGGAGGCTTCTAAAAAAATATATAAAAAATATATATAAACACATAATAGCGTACATTTTGTGTTATAGACATATAGCACGTATAGGAAATTTTATGTAGACAGGACCATTTATTTTACCATGGTGAAGACTCAACCGATTGCTTCAGGGGTAATAAATCGTTTAATTTTGGTTTGTTAAGCGTACAGTATTTAATGTAAATAATTCATATTTTTTGGGCTAATGACGTGTGTATTTAGATTGGAACCATACGTTTCGGAGAAACCTTGCCTCCTTTTTCAATGGAAATCAGACAATGTGGCCAAAGAAAGTATTATCAATGAGATTACAAAAATTTCAAAAAATATTGATAAATTCCTCGGTTCGTCACCAGAGAGCAGCTGCCAGAAATTACTGTATGGTTCTAATCTAAATAAACACGGCATTAGCCCAAAAAACATGAATTATTTATATAATCCGGGCCGTGAAAGCCTTAATATACACAGTATTTAATCTGTCTTCTAATATTTCAGGTATCACGGACTTCATTAAGGCCCAGAATATGGCGCAAGTATTGGAGCGCATGTACCCGCTTGGTGAGAATGACGACAGCAGCGCTGCCCTGGTGGCTGGGGAAGATATCAAGACAAAGTACCAGGCTGAACTCCTCAACGACTCGCACAAGAATGAAGTTACAAGGTACGTAAACATGGCAACGTGTACTATCACAGAAACACATTCAATTGTACCCGATTGTCACCATGTGGACCATGTGTTCGTATCCCAACTAGCTCACGGTCTTTCGAGGTATGGGACGTTCCTGCCCACAATACGACCACATGTTCAGGATTTGAGTCTACCAGGTAACTACTCTACAGGAAATACACAACATTCCTATGAATAAAATATTTACTGGTCTAAAATCATGGCTGTACAACAAATACAAAACAAAGGACAAATTACAATTAATTCCCACAAATAAATAGGGTTATTCTGTGAGCTTTCTCCTTAAAAATAGCGCTACAATGCACTCAAACCTACTTCTAATATCCTGTCAATAATGGTTCAGATTACAAGGTTTTCATAGTGTCCGTCATGTGACACAATTTTATTTAATGGAAGTATCTTAACACAAAAACCACATGTCACATAAACATGAATTTCTAAGACATTATTCCGTCTTCTACGACATTTACTTTAATTATCATTACTTCAATGTTTCCTACATTTATTAGCAAATATTTTGTTGTGTCGTGCGAATCATCTTCCTTCTTTCCATCCCTATGAACGCTCTAGGAAATGAGTCATGCTTCTTAATCATAAAATAAACATAAACATGGATAGAATATTTATAGTTTCACCATATAACGACTATCTGGGTCTTGTCGGGCTTATTATAGATACAACTGTGTCATGTTCTGGGAAAAACACATACCCGTTTTTCCTAAATTAGCATAAACTGGCAAAATGCACTTTAAAGAAGATGCCTACATTATTTTGGTTCAGCTTTTCCCCTCAGAGGATAACTTCGCCAAATATCATCTGATTTCTATGGTTCAACCACATATGTGAGTTGCCATACACCAATTAATTCCATTTGCATCACTAAAATACTCATATTTTAATTGCATTATTGAATACCGAGATCTCTCAGTGTCCTGTTGTGACTGTAATTGACAAGGGATCGGTCGAGCGACCTCTCTCCCCTCAGCAGGTCATAAAATTAGTTCCAGACAGCTCTCCAAGATGGCTGCCACGGAAATGGTCTACATTTCCTGTCTCTCTCTACCGTCAAGGCCACTCTTGTTTACAATTATATAACAATAAAGATCCGCTAGGCATAGTCCTAAGTAATTGAGTCATTTAATTAATTAACACCTAACTTTACAGTGTATTTGGGCTCAAATGGCTCCTATTAAACATTCATGGCAGGGGTGGAATTCTAATGATAGCATTGCCGTTCTAAGGTGATTACTTGTGGCTTTAAAGACGCGCATCATAATGAAACCCCATGGTTATCATCAGCAGCTGTCATTTACATATTTGGGAACCACGTTCCTCGTCGACGAATATGATTCTACCTCTCGGGCAGACCATAAGTAAAAATGCTCACCGCGCCTCGCTGGGCGTCCATAGTGGCTATAATTCAATGCAAGCGTTGGCAATAGACAGAATCTATCCAAATCGCTGCGTAACACATACAGTATGCACAAAGGCGATACTTCTCGAAGATTAAGCCCATTTTCACCTCACGCGCAAGCTATACTAGTCTTTCCCGTGCTTATCGTACGTAAATCACTGGATTCTACGTTAATCTGCACGCTATATGCGGCTAAACAATATTTCACATATATGACTCCATTATCAAGGTACCTGCGTTCTTCCTGTTATACTATTTAAGCCAAAGCTTTACATAGCTCCTAACACAAATGTATAAATATACTGGCTTACTTTAATTTCACATATTCATTCAAATTTCCACTGACACTGAGAAAAGCTCTCGTATTCGCGATATTCCACACTACATTCTTTACTGTTTACCAAATGACAGTATCTTAAATTAGACATGACACTATTTGAACATTACTTAGGCCAACTTTGCCCTTACTTTAAGGTTGCCGACCCCAGTTATTATTATTATTATTATTTTAACGTTTAGATCCATCACTATTTTTGACCTACATGGTCCTAAGCAAATCACCTTCCAAGTCATACTTTATTCAAGACGAGTGGTGAAAACTCGTTCAGTAAGTGACTATTACTTCTTTAATTTCAAAGTGATTAATCGTTACATGGTGAACTATGCCATTATAATGTTATTATTTGCATGTTTACTCACGTTTCCTTCTGGCTGGAAAGTACCAGTATCTCCGCCTGAGCTCTACCATGACGATTTGACTTAATCCATCATGATATCCAATACACAACACTGAGATTCACACTTTTTACACATGATACACATATTACCACAAGTGGCCTTTACCACTGATAAACACTGAATATTAATCATTAAACACATTAACACTTTAAATTATTATTTCACAATTTATACACTTCATCTATCATTTCACATGTTGATCCTTAATCTGGATTTCACCTACGCTTGACCTCAGAGATGCGATGACTTATGATAACCGCTGGTCTCCGTGAAATCTAGTAGCGTTTTTATAGATGTTCGACCCTAGTTCCCTGCACTCCCGTTCACCTCACTGTCCTGGATAGGTGGCAATAACTTCCACTCTCCCATCACTGGAGTGCTCCTAATGCTGATGTCATATAATTGACAATACCTTCCGGTATACGAACTGTTCCAAACATTATCAGTTCCTATTCGCTGTAGCGAATTTATATCTGTGTCAGATAATAAAGCAATATCTGCATTTTGTTACCTTTTATGCACTTCATTATTACTGATGAAGCTTACAATTTGCCTCCATTGTCTTCAACGGCGGTACGCTGATATTTTAATAATTGGCGTGCTTACTGCAGAGCGCTTGTAGACAAAGGACTAACTTCCAACTCGAGCGACCGTCTGACGTCTTCAACTGCTTTCCACTGAACCATAACTGACCCTTAGCGTATGCTGCTCTCCCTTATATCGGTTTCTTGCACAAAATAGTTCACGGGACACGTGAGAGCGACTCCCTTCTTGAAATACTCCGTCTTCAGCCGAAATAACAACTGCATCTTGTTTATCTAGGCGTGGAGGTTTTAAAAACACTCGCGTGCCGGCGATCGCTTCGGCCAATTAATTACAATTAATTGCCTTCGTTCAGCGCGTGGGATGCTACGGTGGGGATTTCCCGCTGGTTGGTTAAAGTATTCATGCTCTCGAGCGTGAGTTAGGTTGTAATGCGGTCATTTTGAGAAATAGGTGTAATTTTAGGTGAAAAACCACTCCTAAATTACTCCTCCGTGAATACATTCATCTATGTGTATGTTCCATTGCATTACAATGCTCCATTTATCTGTAATTAATTAATTTCTTGTGGGCTTGGTCCCGCCAAAGCTTTGCTCGTTGTCGACCGGTGGAGTCCCGGGTCATTAATTTTGAGCTGTCTGACCGCCCTAGACGGAAATAGTTCCGTAGGCGCCAAGGCTACCCCGCCTACTTGTTAAAGTCATTTGTCAGACTTCAAAATAGCCTCCTTTCGACTTCGTATGCATTGAAAACGTACATTCCCTTGCATTTTGCTTATAATTTCTCCTTTCAATTGCTATGATTTGCACCTAAATAATCGTGAAATCACGCTAGACTATTATGTGTCAGTAGACCTCTCATTGCTCTGTGGGTTCCATATAATGGCTCCCCCTTAGAGACCACTGGTTCGACCTTAGGCATAACCATTTGCCTGGTCTTCTCTGATAAGGCCCTGAGTTCGATACCAGACTGCCGTGACCAGTTGGGCACATCTTTCTCCTGCTAAGTTCGAAAAATTCATTTCATAAGTGAATTTTTGGGGCTATCAGCTGGTATCAACTCCTTGCAGTGTTTGCTTTAAGCGGTCATTGCTCTTGGCAATGGGCTTTCACGTTTTCCCACTCCACTCTTGTCTGCTGTCTCGTAGACTTTCGTTTTCCTGTCTCAATTGTTCATTCATCTCCTCTAACTCCACAGCGGCTCCCTTTAACTGGTCGTAAAACTCCTGTAGTCGACAGCTGCACTCTCCCCTCGTGTCCGCTGGGCTGGCGAGCTGTTTTCTTTTCTTCGACCCTTCTCGAGCCTGCAAGCTTTTCTCCAGAACCTTTCCGTGCATACGTAATGATTCCTCGTTCACTTGAATGTGTGTAGCTTGCTCTTCTCTCGCTTCATAGTCTTCTGGTGGACTATATAACTTCAGATTTGCTGCATTTACCACAACATCTCTACCTGTTGCCTCATCTTTAATCCGATATGCGTTATTCTGCAGATCCCTTATAATCAGGTAGGGTCCGAGATAAGCGTGCTGAAATTTCTTATATTTCCTGCTCTCTGGATCTGAACTGGCGGGTTTTTTCAATAAGACGTATTCTCCCACGAGTAGCGGTCTATGATAACGTTTCCTCCTGTTTCTCTGCTGTCGTTTATCTGCTTGTTTCTTGAGATACTCGAACGTCCTCTGGATTCTCAACTCACGTCCAAGTTGTGCATCGACGGGTGTCTGGATGACATTATTCCATGGCCTCTCGGGTCTTCTGTCGAGATGTAAGCTCACTGGCACCTCTCCTGTAGCTTCGTGCACAGTATTGTTGATACAATATTCAATAATCTCAAGCACGTCAATCCATTTCCAATTCTCAGTAGAGCAGTATATCTTCATGTATTTTTGCACCTCCCTCATAACTCTCTCAGCTGAGTTCGACTCCGGGTGCCTAACCGTGGACAAAATCTGTCTTATGCCCAGATTTTCCAACTCCCTGCGAAATTCTACGCTGGTAAAACAGCTTCCGTGATCCGATAAGATGTTTTCTGGCTGTCCTAATATAGGAATGATTCTTTCCTTCAGCCTCTTAAGTACTTGTTTTGTACTGGTTTTCTGAATTGGACACAGGACTACCATTTTGGAAAACACGTCTAGTGCAACTAGGATGTGTTTATTTCCTCTTCTAGCTCTAGGCAGGGGCCCAAATTTGTCCAGCGCCAGGAGCTGACATGGCTTCTCCGGTAAGAGTGGTATAGGTTTCTGCCTCATTAAGTACGAGTTAGGCTTTACTCGTTGGCACATATCACATGTCCTGATAGTATTTCTGACTGTTTCTCTAAGTTTAGGCCAAATAAACGCCTCTTTAAGCAGGGCAACAGTCTTATCTACACCTGAATGTCCAAAAGCTCGGTGTGCTAGCCAAACTAGCCTTCTCTGCAATGCTGGTGGTACAACAATCCTAGGTTTTGTGTGGTCAGAGTCGCTCCATTTATGTAGCATCTGGTTAAACCATAGATATTCCGTTGAAAGTGCTTCAGCTTCCATATACATCGGGGTTCCTCTATTCAGCTTTCCCTCGAAGTAATTTATCATCAACCGTATCCAGGGATCTTCACGTTGAAAAACGGTGATGTTCCTCAGATCATCTAAGGTCTTCTGATCTCTATCTTCTATTTCAATAGCTAGAGTTTCTTCTTCCTCTGCTGTAGGGTATCTGCTTAGCAAATCAGGTATGATATTGTCCTTCCCCGGGCAATATTCTATTTCCACTTGAAATTGTTGTATGTATAGGGACCACCTTGTCAGTCTTTGACTCGACAAGTCAGTTTTCAGCAGGAACGTTAGGGCTTTATGGTCTGTTCTCAAAATGATTCTAAAACCATAAATCAGCTTGTGCCAATACTGTAATGCATACAGTATCGCAAGTAATTCGATCTCCGTGACCGTATAATTCTTTTCATTAGGCCTCAACCTTCTACTGATGAATGCGATATAAGTTCTCTCCTCTGGCCTGTCCTTATTTTCCTGATACAACATAGCTCCAATGCCTACGAAGGATGCGTCAGTCTGGATGAAAAACTTCTGAGTGTAGTCAGGATATCCCAATTTTACATAATCTAACAGCATCTGTTTAGATTTCACGAAGGCTTCCTCGCATTGCTCCGTCCATCGCCATCTTCCTCCCTTTTTAAGTAAGTCTTGGAGTGGTGCTACAGTCTCGGTGTACTTCGGACAATGGTTCGAAAAGAATCCAATAACGCCGAGATATTGCCTGACGTTCTTCACCTTCGTTGGTCTCGGGAAACGTTTTATGACTTCCAGTTTTCCCGGATTAGGCCTGACTCCTTGTGCATCGATTACATGACCTAGAAATTTAACTTCTCTCTGAGCAAAGTTAGACTTCTTTATATTGACCTTGAAGTTAGCCTGACTTAGGTCATATAACAACTTGCGTAGATCTCTGACATGCTCTTCAACTGTTTCAGAGGTCAGTAGTATATCATCTACGTAGCATATGGTTGTAGCTTTTACTTCTTCGGATAGGTTCCTATCTAGCGCTCGTATCAACGCTGAACCTGCTGTTTTTAATCCAAATGGAAGACGGACGTAGGAGTACGTGTGCTGGTCAAACAAAAATCCGGTTAACAGACTTGTTTTCTCTTCCAGAGCAAGATGGTGAAAACTTGCCGTTAGATCAAGATTTGAGAATACAGTCTTTCCTTTGAACCTTCTGAGTACCTCCTTAATGGGTGGAACTGTATCAAATTCCGGTATAACCTTGGAATTCAAATTTCGTAGGTCCAGGCATATCCTCACACTTCCATCCTGTTTCGGTACAACTACCAGTGGGCTGACATAAGGTGTGGCTGTCTTTACAATGACGCCTGCTTCTAGCATTTCCTGTATCGCTTCTTTGACCTTTAAATAATGTTTCTCAGCTACAGGATACGGCTTCTGTTTGAATGGCGTCCAATCGCTGACTTGAAACGCATACTGGAAATTCTTGATCCGGCCAGGTCTCGAATCGAAGACTCCTTTATACTCGAATAGCAGTTCCCTTAGCATTTTCTTATATTCTGGACCAAATTTAGCTTCCTCAATCTTCTCTTCCAGGCATTCTTCAAATTTTGGTTCGAGATCTTTTTCAATGTCTGCGGCCAGTGTTGCCAACTCTTCCTCGATATCTTCTATTGTCGACACTGCCTCCCCAGTCATATCTCCGTATGTATGCCATACGTATTCTTCTTGTCTCGCTTCATTATGCCTTAATGAGAGTTCTAAGTCTTCCTTTCCCTCACTTGCGCGAAACATTACAATGTCTTGCGAGAGATCTATAATAACTCTATACTCTCTTATGAAATCCATCCCAACAATAAGGTTATATGGCAGCTTATTTACAAGTAGGAAGCTCTGTGAGAATGTAGAGTTCCCTATCTGCAGATCTAAAAATACTTGGTATCTGCATATCATAACTTTGTCTGGTATGACACCTTTTATTTTCACGCTTGAAATGGGTATTTTCAATACGTGGATTTTACTCTGGATTTCATTGTATAATGCCTGGGTTATCAAACTCACTGTTGATCCTGTATCGATGAGACTTCTTACTTTCGTTCCCGCAATGTTTACAATAATAATAGGTAGTTCCCTTCTTACATTGACCGTTCTTTCATCGAGGTCTTCGATAAGCTCCTCAGGTTTGGCAATCCAGTTAATAACATTTACTGTATTCCATCCTGAACCTATCTCTCTCTGGTCATTTAAAATTGGTGTTTTTTTTTCAATTGCTCCATTCTTTGTGGAGTTCTTCTGCCTGTCTTCATGCTGTTGAAGTTCCAGACTTTTTGCACCATCATCATTTTGATATATGTCGGGTGACCTTCTATTTCGAATCGCTTCATCCCAGTGAACTCGCGATTGTCTTGGATCATCTCCGCGCTCTTCCATGTATCTTAAAGATGCATGATAGCGTTCTTCCGCCTCTTCATCGAACCCACGACTCTGCTCTTGGGATCTCCATCCTTGGTTATTCCCATTTCGGCCGTAATTTCTTCTGTTGTCCAGCTGCTGGTCTCTGGTACCACGCTGATTCCAGTTTTTCCTTCCTCGGTTACCACGGTTCGAACCTCCTCGATACGCTGGCCTCCAATTTTGGTTTTCGCGTCCTTCGCGCTGCCAGTCGGATTTTTCTGTTTCGGTGCTTGTAGACTTGGATTTCGTCTGCACCTTCGTTGGCTCGATCGGCGTATTCGTCATATTAACTTGTTCCACATGTCGGCTTTGTCTTGCGTGCTGCACTGTGGTTAAATCAAGTTGTCTCAGCACCTCCTCCATATCGATTGCAGTTTTGGCGTTTGCTGAGATTAGCAGGCACTGCACTTCATACGGCAGCTGCTTAGCTATTGCTATGCATAAGTCTGACTCTCTGAGTCCTTCGTCGAGCTCGCGAAAATGGCATAATTGGTTCACAAAAAACTCTCCGTACTTGGTCGGGTTACTAGTACTGTAACGCCTGGAATACAAGTCCAGTCTGAGGTTTTGTTGTACGCTCGCGTTCCAATACCTGCTTAAAAATGCTTGGCGAAATTCCTCAACGGTGTCGAACGTGTACCTAAAACTTCTAAACCATAGAGCACACTCTCCTTCGGTGAGTTTTTCAATCGCTCTCAACCTGCGCTCTGGCGGTACTTTCGCATCATTCAAGTACTCGGAAACTTCTTTAAGCCAGTACTTGGGTGTCATATTAGAATTACTCCCAGAGTATTTCTTTGGTTTTTCATCACTAGCCCTTATAACTGTGACTATTTGGTTCTGTACAGCATTTTCCTGCGGTGTTGACATAGCCATTGGCATACCAGGTGTGGCATACGGGCTGTCACTTGGCATTGCTGCATTCTTTGGAGTGGGCTGTATTTCTATCTCTGCCCATTTATTCCTCCTATTCTCGTCTATACTTCCTTCGCTAGACCTAGGATTCCGCAACATGGATTCTTCCTGCGCTATCATTCTCGTTTCTAATTGGCTGTGCCTGTTTTCAGTCCTTTCCAAACGAGCTAATGCCTCTCGTTCTATTTTCTCGAGGCGATCTCGGTTTCTTTCTGCCATAGAAAATACCTTTTCTTTATTATCCTTAAGGTTTTCCTTCAGGTGGATAATTTCCCCTGCTAGACTTTCTCTTACTTCGGCAAGAGTCTTATCACTGGCTTCGGTCTTTAAGCCTTCTCGAAGCTCTAACTCTTCGCGTAAGCCTGTAACTTCCCGTTGAATGTGACCTTGTATATGAGAGATTTCAGTCCTCATTTTCGTGATTTCTCCTTGGTCTTCGTCCTGTCTTTTATGGAGAACTGCTAAGTCGTTCTGAGTGTGTTCCAACTCTTTCTGCACTTTTCCAACTTGTATCTTCATATTAGACATTATTTCCTTATTATCTCGATCAGACGTCTTTATTTCCTGCATTTCCTTGCATTGGTCAAGGATATTCTGGTCCTGCTTTTTTAAAGCTTCGTCCACAGCCTTGGCATAACCTGCCATTCGCGTATTCCATTTTAGTTCATTATCCTCGAACCTATGATCCACGGTCTGAGTAAACGTGTTAAATTGTTCTAACTGACGTTTCGTGTTAGCTTCATTCTGACTTTGAATGTCTTTAAGCTCCCGGGACATACTGTTTAAATTATCGTTAATTTCACGCTGTGATTCTCTGCACATTTGCAAATTGCTTTCTAATTTTAATTCAATAGACTCAAAGCGTTTTTCGTTATCATTTTGCATTTCTGAGATCACGCTAACAATATTCTTAGTTACCTGTCTCTGGACAGACTCCTTAACGTCGTCCATTTTCTTATTAACCTCTCCTAGGTTTAATTCTAACTGTGTATTTACTTCGGCTTGATTAGCCTCTAGTCTAGTATTGACTGTAGCCAACATCTGGCTTACCTCAGTTTGATTAGCCTCTAGCCTATCCGCTATTTCATCTTTAAATGCTTTGGATTCTTCCTTACTTTTAGCATTTATAACATCGAAATGTTCCCTTAACTCGGCGATACACCTGAGTACTTCTTCCGTTCCGGCCATCCTGTACTACTTAATTTGAGATTCAGGTAGGCCCTAGCTGAAGACACTGGCGCGTTCTATTGGAAAGAAAAGATTCCGATCCCGCGACAACAACAACAACATATTATAAAATGTCAAAACTAACTATGGAATGGGTATAGACCCTCGTACCCGTCTGACAACATTTGTCTGACGTCTGAACATCATCTAGAAAGACTCACAATCGCTCAAACCAAGTTTGAGGAAAAAAAAGTTATTTCTATGGTTTTCCCATGAAAACCATGCTATTATTATGGGGTTTTTCTGAATCCCATAAGCCAACCACGTACGGGCGCCATGTTAATCTTAGTAGTCATATCACACGTAGGTGGGTGACATGTTAAATTAGGGTAGTCAACATGCTTATTTATGCCATGCTCATGATGCTTAAGTGGAGGTTACCTGTATTTTGAACTGGCCCCACATATCAGCGTCATGTTATTTTATATGTGTTATCTATGGCTATGGTTTATGAAAGTTACAATTATATAAGCATGTCTTATGGAGGATTAACAATTATTTTTAATGTGGTGGCTTATTAACAAATGGGATGCGGTCTTCCTATTCTGTCCTAAATTCTATGCTATATTTGCTTCTACCATTAATACCTTGACCGACTTAAGTAATTACCTGTGACTCAATCCAAGTACAGAGACAACTCCCCCATGTACCCGATTGTCACCATGTGGACCATGTGTTCGTATCCCAACTAGCTCACGGTCTTTCGAGGTATGGGACGTTCCTGCCCACAATACGACCACATGTTCAGGATTTGAGTCTACCAGGTAACTACTCTACAGGAAATACACAACATTCCTATGAATAAAATATTTACTGGTCTAAAATCATGGCTGTACAACAAATACAAAACAAAGGACAAATTACAATTAATTCCCACAAATAAATAGGGTTATTCTGTGAGCTTTCTCCTTAAAAATAGCGCTACAATGCACTCAAACCTACTTCTAATATCCTGTCAATAATGGTTCAGATTACAAGGTTTTCATAGTGTCCGTCATGTGACACAATTTTATTTAATGGAAGTATCTTAACACAAAAACCACATGTCACATAAACATGAATTTCTAAGACATTATTCCGTCTTCTACGACATTTACTTTAATTATCATTACTTCAATGTTTCCTACATTTATTAGCAAATATTTTGTTGTGTCGTGCGAATCATCTTCCTTCTTTCCATCCCTATGAACGCTCTAGGAAATGAGTCATGCTTCTTAATCATAAAATAAACATAAACATGGATAGAATATTTATAGTTTCACCATATAACGATTATCTGGGTCTTGTCGGGCTTATTATAGATACAACTGTGTCATGTTCTGGGAAAAACACATACCCGTTTTTCCTAAATTAGCATAAACTGGCAAAATGCACTTTAAAGAAGATGCCTACATTATTTTGGTTCAGCTTTTCCCCTCAGAGGATAACTTCGCCAAATATCATCTGATTTCTATGGTTCAACCACATATGTGAGTTGCCATACACCAATTAATTCCATTTGCATCACTAAAATACTCATATTTTAATTGCATTATTGAATACCGAGATCTCTCAGTGTCCTGTTGTGACTGTAATTGACAAGGGATCGGTCGAGCGACCTCTCTCCCCTCAGCAGGTCATAAAATTAGTTCCAGACAGCTCTCCAAGATGGCTGCCACGGAAATGGTCTACATTTCCTGTCTCTCTCTACCGTCAAGGCCACTCTTGTTTACAATTATATAACAATAAAGATCCGCTAGGCATAGTCCTAAGTAATTGAGTCATTTAATTAATTAACACCTAACTTTACAGTGTATTTGGGCTCAAATGGCTCCTATTAAACATTCATGGCAGGGGTGGAATTCTAATGATAGCATTGCCGTTCTAAGGTGATTACTTGTGGCTTTAAAGACGCGCATCATAATGAAACCCCATGGTTATCATCAGCAGCTGTCATTTACATATTTGGGAACCACGTTCCTCGTCGACGAATATGATTCTACCTCTCGGGCAGACCATAAGTAAAAATGCTCACCGCGCCTCGCTGGGCGTCCATAGTGGCTATAATTCAATGCAAGCGTTGGCAATAGACAGAATCTATCCAAATCGCTGCGTAACACATACAGTATGCACAAAGGCGATACTTCTCGAAGATTAAGCCCATTTTCACCTCACGCGCAAGCTATACTAGTCTTTCCCGTGCTTATCTTACGTAAATCACTGGATTCTACGTTAATCTGCACGCTATATGCGGCTAAACAATATTTCACATATATGACTCCATTATCAAGGTACCTGCGTTCTTCCTGTTATACTATTTAAGCCAAAGCTTTACATAGCTCCTAA
The DNA here is from genome assembly GCA_946902985.2 of Meconema thalassinum. NCBI lineage: Eukaryota > Metazoa > Arthropoda > Insecta > Orthoptera > Tettigoniidae > Meconema > Meconema thalassinum. Next base: position 186,214,432 of record OX336395.1, read on the forward strand.
CACAAATGTATAAATATACTGGCTTACTTTAATTTCACATATTCATTCAAATTTCCACTGACACTGAGAAAAGCTCTCGTATTCGCGATATTCCACACTACATTCTTTACTGTTTACCAAATGACAGTATCTTAAATTAGACATGACACTATTTGAACATTACTTAGGCCAACTTTGCCCTTACTTTAAGGTTGCCGACCCCAGTTATTATTATTATTATTTTAACGTTTAGATCCATCACTATTTTTGACCTACATGGTCCTAAGCAAATCACCTTCCAAGTCATACTTTATTCAAGACGAGTGGTGAAAACTCGTTCAGTAAGTGACTATTACTTCTTTAATTTCAAAGTGATTAATCGTTACATGGTGAACTATGCCATTATAATGTTATTATTTGCATGTTTACTCACGTTTCCTTCTGGCTGGAAAGTACCAGTATCTCCGCCTGAGCTCTACCATGACGATTTGACTTAATCCATCATGATATCCAATACACAACACTGAGATTCACACTTTTTACACATGATACACATATTACCACAAGTGGCCTTTACCACTGATAAACACTGAATATTAATCATTAAACACATTAACACTTTAAATTATTATTTCACAATTTATACACTTCATCTATCATTTCACATGTTGATCCTTAATCTGGATTTCACCTACGCTTGACCTCAGAGATGCGATGACTTATGATAACCGCTGGTCTCCGTGAAATCTAGTAGCGTTTTTATAGATGTTCGACCCTAGTTCCCTGCACTCCCGTTCACCTCACTGTCCTGGATAGGTGGCAATAACTTCCACTCTCCCATCACTGGAGTGCTCCTAATGCTGATGTCATATAATTGACAATACCTTCCGGTATACGAACTGTTCCAAACATTATCAGTTCCTATTCGCTGTAGCGAATTTATATCTGTGTCAGATAATAAAGCAATATCTGCATTTTGTTACCTTTTATGCACTTCATTATTACTGATGAAGCTTACAATTTGCCTCCATTGTCTTCAACGGCGGTACGCTGATATTTTAATAATTGGCGTGCTTACTGCAGAGCGCTTGTAGACAAAGGACTAACTTCCAACTCGAGCGACCGTCTGACGTCTTCAACTGCTTTCCACTGAACCATAACTGACCCTTAGCGTATGCTGCTCTCCCTTATATCGGTTTCTTGCACAAAATAGTTCACGGGACACGTGAGAGCGACTCCCTTCTTGAAATACTCCGTCTTCAGCCGAAATAACAACTGCATCTTGTTTATCTAGGCGTGGAGGTTTTAAAAACACTCGCGTGCCGGCGATCGCTTCGGCCAATTAATTACAATTAATTGCCTTCGTTCAGCGCGTGGGATGCTACGGTGGGGATTTCCCGCTGGTTGGTTAAAGTATTCATGCTCTCGAGCGTGAGTTAGGTTGTAATGCGGTCATTTTGAGAAATAGGTGTAATTTTAGGTGAAAAACCACTCCTAAATTACTCCTCCGTGAATACATTCATCTATGTGTATGTTCCATTGCATTACAATGCTCCATTTATCTGTAATTAATTAATTTCTTGTGGGCTTGGTCCCGCCAAAGCTTTGCTCGTTGTCGACCGGTGGAGTCCCGGGTCATTAATTTTGAGCTGTCTGACCGCCCTAGACGGAAATAGTTCCGTAGGCGCCAAGGCTACCCCGCCTACTTGTTAAAGTCATTTGTCAGACTTCAAAATAGCCTCCTTTCGACTTCGTATGCACTGAAAACGTACATTCCCTTGCATTTTGCTTATAATTTCTCCTTTCAATTGCTATGATTTGCACCTAAATAATCGTGAAATCACGCTAGACTATTATGTGTCAGTAGACCTCTCATTGCTCTGTGGGTTCCATATAATGGCTCCCCCTTAGAGACCACTGGTTCGACCTTAGGCATAACCATTTGCCTGGTCTTCTCTGATAAGGCCCTGAGTTCGATACCAGACTGCCGTGACCAGTTGGGCACACAATACACCACCGGCTTCGGTGAACTGCTGTGCCCAAGATAGCGGGTTCAGACCCGGCCGAAGTCGTCGGATTTTTTAAGAGCGTTAAAAATCCTTCAGTATGCCTTCCTTTGGAGGTGAAGTAAAGCCGGCGGTTCCATGTCATAGATTTATGGCATGTAAAAGATCCTTCCACAAACTAAACTTGTGTGAAGCTAAATTGTTAGGTTAGATTTCATGGGAACGCTCTATCAAATGTCCAACGTTGACCACTAGGAATCATTGATATCTGGTAGTGAAAGTTGGAACTACTTGAAATTGAACGGAACTTGTAGCTCACCCTAAGGGTGTCCGCTTGAAGCAGCTACAGACTCAGGCGAGCCGAACATGTCCTCGGACACTCCCGGCACTAAAAGCCATACGATAAATACATGCCAAAAAGATTTTACGAGCACTGATAGATCCAATGTAACATTTCATTACTGCTATATAGATTAATCATTGGCATGAATCTTACATTTTAAGAAAAGTAGGCTCTTTAGTTCGTCACGGAATTACTTGTTGTTTTACATTTAGTGACTTTCATCATGAATTAATGTTGGTATTACTAGTTTAATTCCCTGGATGTAAGGTTGTTCTAAATAGGTCTAAATAGGTGAACCTTTGATTTTTAATCCCCCCCAGGGGCTCAATCTAGTGGAACATGGGTTTGTGACCGCAGGGCCCCAGCCGAGTCCGGCATTGCTTCCACTTACTTGTGTCGGGTTCCTCTCTGTCTTCTTTCCTGTCGACCTCTCTTGCTCAACTCTTGTTCTCTTCCGATCCCGACGGTATTAGGGTATCCGACGCCTAGGGAGTTACTTCCTTTCCCGCCTTAATTGGCCCTTGTCTCATCATTCCTGATCCTCTCCTTCTGCGAGGGGTCAACCTTTTTTTTTCTTTCTTTCATGTTATCTCCTGCCTTTTGCTCAAGGCCCTCAAGGAGGCAGGGTGTAGGTAGCCCCACCACTTCTGGTGCACCCTGGATATTGCTACACCCTCAGGGGCTCACTGCTGGTGAGTTCGAAAGTTGGCTATCCCGAGGAATTCCTGAACAGGGACCGTTTTTTCCCGTTTTTCCTCTGATTTTGGGGTGGGTCCTCTCGTCTTTCCATTTCCTAACTGCCTTTCATAGCTCTCCTACCGTCTAAGTCCCTCAATACTCATTCTTCGAGGGTTGAGGGCATTTCTTTTCTGCCTGTCCTTTATTTGCCTTATCCTTTATTTGTTTACCATTTCTTCTTCTAGTATTTAATCTGTAGTTAGTATCAGTTATAGTTTTAATTCTCATCTCATCTTTCACTATCACCCAAACCATTAGGGGCCGATAACCTAGATGTTAGGCCCCTTAAAACAACAATTATCATCATCATCAAACTTTAAGATAGATAAGTTTCTTAATTTTCACCGAATTCTTTGTTTTGTTTTGCAGAATTGTCGCGAGCAGTTTCTATGAGAAGGCTGACTTGGAGCAGTGGCTACTTCCCAACATCCACCGTGAAGACTACTCGGACCTCATGGACAAGCTGTGGGACCCTCTCGTAGAGAAGAACCTCAGGTATATACTTCTACTGACAATAACATACATGTAAATATACAGTGACATCACTCCACTGAGTTTCTATTGGCCGTGAAACTGCGGTGTTTAGAGCCATAAGTTCGCAAATGGTAGCAGCAACCAGGGGCATATATAGAATTCTTTTCGGGGGACAGCGTTTATATAGCCTACAATTAGTGGAAATACAAAAAAAAAAAAAAAAAAAAACACACGTTGTAAAATATAACACAACACACAAATACAATTTTATACTTAGTGAATTTTCTATTATGGCCTATGGAGTATGAATGGCTAATATCTAAATATTTGTCAATTGATTAAGCAGAGAGGTTTACATTTTTGTTTTAGAACTTGGCAATTTATTTCTCAAACGTACCGTACTCTGGAATTCTCAGTTTTGCCTCACAAGGCTGAGTGTACCAGCCCTCAGACCAGAATTAACATCTCTTGGCAGAGCCGGGAATCGAATTCGGACCTCCGGGGCAGCAGGCAAGAATGCTAGCCACAATTTAAATCTTAATATTGTGTATAACGTAGCCAATAAGTTATTGTAATGATTAGGGTACAACCGAATTTACAATTATTTCATGCTTTTACCAAAGCAACACTTTCTTAATTTTTATTGGCTTTTTTCGGGGGGGTCTGGAGTCCCCACAGTTTCCCCTTTATATATCCCCCTGGCAGCAACCCATATATAAACACGGTAGAGCGTTAGGTTTTAAAATGTTTATATAACATGGCTACGTTATTGGGCTGTTGGTTACGCTAGAATTAGCGACATCACTTTCCCATCACCATGGGAACCAGTCTTCGTCATCTATAGAGGTGTGAACATTATTAGACTTGTCGGCAGTTTCCCATAATTACATTTATACTTATCACTGCTTAATGCACTAAAAAAAACACTGATAGTCAGTCTGAAAGACTATACTTTATATCATTTTAAATGCTACAAATGCTGCGTGAACTCAAAGTCCGTTAGCAAAAAAAAAAAAAAGGTCAAAGGAGGTAGCTGGCTGGATTACGTCAGCTCACGTGGGGAAAGGAAGGATCTCAAGCAGTACTATGACGTCACACACCTCAGTGCATTCTCGGTACATTTCGTCTCGTCACCCTAATGTAACGCCAGACCCCAGCGAAGTCGACATATTCATTTAAAATGATAAAATGTTTGCAAAGGTCTGAAATTACTTCAAATGTTTAACCAAGAGTCTTAATTATATTTTCGTTTAAGAAATTCAAAGTAAAATGATTTTTTTGAGTTTCCACTAATATTCTTTTTTTATTTTTTCAACTTCGACCACTACACTGGGAGACAATGATGATGATAATTGTTGATTTAAGGGGCCTAACATCTAGCTTATCGGCCCCTGAGAGACAACGAATAATGGAGATGTTATTATTAGTATTATTATTTGTGGAAATTGAAGTTAGAATACAAAATGCTAACAAAGTGCACTACTCTCTGCAGTTTTTATTGGGATCCAAATTTTTGACGAGAAATACAAAATTGAAAATATTCAATACCCTCATTATTCCAGTTCTAACTTATGGTGCAGAATCAGGAAGAACACCAGTTGCAGGTTTTCGAAAATAAAGTGTATAGGAAACTTTTTGGACCGTTTTTTGACCGCGCATCTCTAAGCTGAAAAAAGGATCAAATTAAGACATACACTCACTATCACAGCATGCACCAATACTCAACATCATTAACTCCAGAAGACTTCAATGGGCTGGTCATTTACTGAGGATGGGAGATGATAGGATGGTCTTACAAATCTTTAAAGAAGAACCAAGAGGAAAAAGGCCAGTAGGAAGACCACGAAGTTCCTGGTAAAATGAAACTTTGCAGACATCTGAATGTGGACTATGGGCAAGAACTCTCCCAAAATAGAGTTCAGTGGAGGCTTTGTTTGAGATCGGTGCGGGATCTTCGTGTCCCATAGAAGCCTTCTGAGTGTGAGTGTGTGAGAGGAGCCTTACTGATGCAAAATACCACACGTTTTGTTTTGATTACTTCGCTCTACTTATCGTGTGAATTTATAGCAGAAAGATTTGGAGTCTTTTTATACTGATGATTCGTTCTTTAACTATTGAAAGATTCATGAACGAGGCATTGAAATCACATGAATTAGAGGGTACATTCCAATGGCAATGAAAAATAGAAGACGGACCCAGCTCAGGTATCTCTAGGAATCCCCTATTGTAAAAGTTTCCAGACGCAATTTCTTATGGGAAAAGGTGTAAATCCACGGGGGAGAAAACTTTGCTAACAAGGAAAGTGTCAGTTAAGACAGGTCAAAACATATCTTGAAACTTTGTGGACGCAATCGTTGTACTATAAGAGGACAACCTGTTGAGCTGGACATCCCTACGGCACTCGGAGTAGTCGCGTGGCGGGGCGTATATGCTGACTGGAGTATGCGGATGCTTCCCACCGGCCCTGAGTGCCTGGGTTGTCAGGGCTGTCCCTGCCAACATGTACGGTACTCTCTACTTCCCATTGATTTAAGTGATAGATTCGCCACAAGATTTAGGACGCTTGCAGTTTAATCTGGCGACTGATTTTCCTCTTATAGTACAACGATTGCGTCTACAAAGTTTCAATATAGGCTTCGATCTGTCTCACCTGATACTTTCCTTGTGAGTAGGGTAACAATGGATGACAGTGGTTGGTCAATAAAATGATTTTGAATAAGAAATTGTGACTGGTTTGAATTCTTTGTTTGATTCTAACAATTTGCACACCTGTTTGTATACTAGGTCAGTAGCGTCACCTTGACGATGCTACGGGAACATAAGCTCTTAGTTGCATGTTGTTTGTTCACCTACTGTATGTGTACTATGTGTCAGGACGCTTATTACGAGTATTTTTATTTTTCGTATCGTACAAATGATTAACATGATTAGCAAGTAAATATGTACAAAAAATCAGAAATGAACATCATGGCTCTTCAACCAGGAAAGCACCGGAGATGATGATTTCATGATCTCTTCCCATTCGTCTGTAAATCTACTCTGAGGGCACCGAATGATGTGGTTCATCGTCTGTTCTTGAGCTCCGCTGCCACAAGCGGGTGATTCTAGCCATCCCCATCGCTATGCACCTTCCATGACCAGTTCGAGTGTGATTTAGTTAGCACCACGAAGCTCTTGGTAGAGCAGTCCCTGGGATATACCGGGAATGATCTTCTAAGTGGATTTGGTGAGGTGAAGAAAAATCTCTCCACCTTTCCTTCCAGATTGTGTTGATGTTGTAAGGCTCTGGCTGCTTAATAATGTCATTATTCCACCAAATAGGATTCCTGGATTTCAGGCGCATGGGTGAGGATTACTCAGTACTGAGTGAACTGGAAGGTGCTTGAAGTCAGGACAGATGTAAGTTTTCCAAGCGTAGGCAGCTGCTTGTTGTCGTCTCAGTTGGGGAGAAGGAAAGCCTGCCAGGACGTGCAACGAAGGCACAGGACGCTACTGACGTAGTGCACATAGGTGAACAAATAACATAACTGTACGGTGCTCGAGATATCGAAAAAATCGAGTTATAAAAATTCGAAAAATTAACATGTAAAATTACATAATTTGTTGGAGAAATAATAACTACCCCTAGTTTTCAAAAATTCCAGCAATAGAGGTTCGACTGTTTGGTGGAATTAATATCTCTCTGTTCTATAATTACAGTTTCGTGGTGAAGAGGCCTGATGGAGACATCGTTGGTGTTGGACTCAACTTCGACGCGCACGACGAACCTGTAGTGGAAGTCCACAGCAAACTGACGATCGTGTTCGATTTTCTTGAGTACCTGGAAGGACCCATCAGGTATGACACTTTTACAACACTCGTCGTAAGTACGTTTTAAGTTTTTTGTGTGTTTAGGTGTTCTCCCGAGCACATACGCAATTTGCAAAATTTTAAAATCTCGTTTTTATCCCTTGTGTCTTAATCATGCGATTGAAGTTTGAATAGCTCACCTACACAATCTTTTTCTTGTAATAGTACACTGGTGGCCATCATTCTGTAAGCTTTGTAAGAAATATAGGAATTTTCATTTTTCAAGCACACAGTTTATAGACACTTATTTACAATAACACAAAGATCAATTTAAAAAATTTAAGTGAAGTTCTGTAATGTGAATTATTATTAACTACTATAAAAACAAAACTTACAGAGCATTACATGTATTTTCCCTATAATGCCTATAAGTCCTCTAGTTCAAGCACTGCATCAATTCTGCAGGGCATAGAACCCGCAATACGTTACAGATCTTCTTGTTACAACCAGAAACTAGTTGTTGACAATGGGTTCAATCAATTAAATTTTGTTGCTTGGATTTCTTTTCGAAACTAAAATAATCATTTTTTACCATGAAATTTTCAATCGGATTAAGATTCAGGCTATTTCAAAGCACTGTGAAACCGTTTTGTTCTTATCCTAAAACCACAGCATAACACGTTTGGCAGTATTGCGTGGCACATCTTCCTGCTGAAATACTACGTCATCTCAATTTGGGCTCAAGTCGGCAATGGATAGCAATAGCTACTTTTCGGGAATCTCCTGAACTCTATTTATTTTCGAAATTATGGCCACCAGTGTACATAACTCTATGGCCTGCACTTATAAAAGTCCAACATGGCGACCATCCGAAATATTTTGACGGTTCTCAATATCTACGAATCTATTACAGCAATCAAACTGAAATTTTGTATGTTGATAGAAGCAATTAACATACGTAGGATATATGAAAATACTCTGTATAGTTCTTCACGGAACTACTTGTTGAGTACGAGGTTACATGACTGTGGAGTAGTTTAAATACAAACGAATCGTATATAATTTCAGTTTCATTGTGCTAATATTACGGCTCAATTTTGTAAATATATAAACAAAACTCTACAATTTGTAATTAATGTTTAAGAATTGTTGACTGGCTGCATGGCTCAGCGGTAAAGTTCTTGCCTGCTGAGCGGGTTCGAATCCCGGCGCAGCCAGTCGCTATTTGAGGGTGCGCAAATGCGCAGGAGCTATGCCAGTAGATTTACTTGGCACCTGCAGTCCACAGAAGCATACATCGCCACAATGGAGGAATTAAGACGAATGAAAGAACTAATCCGGTTGGAATTCTACTCCACGGACGCAATGTTAATAACGGAATGGAGACAGGCAGAATATGACCTCAGACATCAGGTGATGAGATTAGCAAAACATGGATTTCATCATTAAATATGCATGAAAAAGGAACGCCATGACCCAGACTCCCAGTGAGCTGCGTGCTAAACAATGCGACTGCTATCATGTCATATTGTGTCTGAAGAGAGTTGTATCCCTAACAGCTTACTCTGCAAATGACTGACCTAGGGTTTGGAGAACATAGGATGTGTAAATGTACAGTATCAGTGATACCAACGTCAAACTTGGTATTATGCTCGTTGTGCACTTTTTAAATATATTTTTAAAGATCCCCTTCAGGGCAAAATCCTGGCACACCGGCTTCTCTAAAAGCCGCAGTAGTTAAAAGGGAGTTATAGTTAGTAATTGCTGTTTTCAGGGGTGGAACTACGAGGTCATCTGCAGTTAAATGGGACATAAAGCCAATTCGGTAACATTGTTATTGATGTGTAACATCTTTCCACTCGGTTGCTGGATATTTTTGTGGGAGTGATTTTGAAAAATGGAACGGAAGTGGATAGGACGGAAGTGTGTAAGACGCACTGCGAGTTGGATCGCATCCGTCATGGCTGCTTTAGCAGCCAGACGGGATATGATCCAGCTGGCAGTGGTACCATGTGGAATGTTTATCACATGCGGATTACTTTGTAACAGCAGAGTATCAAGGAGGCAGTGCGGGAGTAGAAATATCAAGTAGACAGTGAAGAAAAAAGGGAGACTTGGAATTGTTCTGTATTATGAGAGTGTAAAATATAAAAAGATTTTGTGTGTGTTGATGAGTGTCAAGGATAATAAACAAGACGTTCAGTAAAGAACATATAGCCTACTTTCTCCTAAATGCATGGGTATTGTTATAACTCTTTGTCCTTTTCTAGGAGTATAATTGAATGTTGTTTGTAGTAGCTTGTTGAAATACAACGTGCTATAGGGATATTAAACATGAATATGAGATGCCCTTTGCTAGTGCTACCTCTGTAAAAAATTTCATTCAATTCGGTTTCACCGTGTTTGAATTGATATGGGGAATGGATTTGCACACATACATGGCTACTATTTGCAAACTATTGGGCTGATGACCTTGTAGTCAGTCATAAGCTGCTTTCCACAAAAAGGCATGTTGTTGCAAAATCTGGTAGAGATCAAATTATTAGGATGGTCGTAATTTGATTTAAGCTTTTAACATTTGGGTGGCCGTCATTCCGTTTCCGTCAAGATGGCGGCGATATAAAACATGACACTGAGGTGCCCTTTGCTAGTGCTACCTCTGTACCAAATTTCGTTCAATTCGGTTTCACCGTGTTCGAATTGATAAGGGGAATCAATTTGCACACATACTGGCCACCATCTGCAAACTATTGGGCTGATGATCTTGCAGTTTGGTCAGAATATGCTTCCCACATAAGGATAGGTTGTTGCAAAATTTGGGAGATACTAGATTATTAGGTTGGTCGGAATTACATTTCAACTTTTAACATTTGGGTGGCCGTGATTACGTTTCCGTCAAGATGGCGGTGATATAAAACATGACACTGAGGTGCCCTTTGCTAGTGCTACCTCTGTACCAAATTTCGTTCCATTCGGTTTCACCGTGTTCGAATTAATAGGGGGAATCTATTTTCACACAAAGATGGCCGCCATCCGCAAAATATTAGGCTAATGACCTATTCGTTTGGTCAAAGGATGCTCCCTCCATAAAGGTATGTTGTTGCAAAATTTGGTAGAGATCGGATGATTAGGTTAATCGTAATTTGATTTAAGCTTTGAACATTTGTGTGGCCGCCATTACGTTTCCGTCAAGATGGCGGCGATATAAAACATGACACTGAGGAGCCCTTTGCTAGTGCTACCTCTGTACCAAATTTCGTTCCATTCGGTTTCACCGTGTTTGAATTAATAGGGGGAATCGATTTTGACACAAAGATGGCCGCCATCATCAAACTATTAGGCTAATGACCCATTAATTCTGTCAAATGATGCTTCCTCCATAAAGGTATGTGGTTGCAAAATTTGGTAGAGATCAGATGATTAGGTTCGTCGTAATTTGATTTAAGCTTTGAACATTTGTGTGGCCGTCATTACGTTTCCGTCAAGATGGCGGTGATATAAAACATGACACTGAGGTTTCCTTTGCTAGTGCTACCTTTGTACCAAATTTCGTTCAATTCGCGTTTACCGTGTTCGAATTGATAGGGGGGGACAGACATTCAGAGTACACACACACACACACACACACACACACACACACACAGACTCACACACACATACACACAGACAGACACACTTTTCTTTCGCCCTGTGTTGATCTCATAAGGCTACTTTCATTTTTTGCAAAAATTGTAAGTAGGCTAAAAACGGTAACAACTTCAAGGTAGGATAACATGTCAGATGATACACATTATATGAGACTACCGTACTGTAAGGATCGTATCTTTTTTAATACATTTTTAAAGATCCCCCCCTTAGGGGCAAAATCCCGGCACACCGGCGTCTCTAAAAGTCTCAGTAGTCAACAGGGACGTGAAGCCTATGCGGTAACATTATTATTACTTAGAATTGTCAAATATTATGGATTTAGAGAAAAATGAAGCCCTCAGGAGTTATTAAAATTGGTCGGCTTTGAACGTTAAACATATGTTATTTGGAATTTATTGAATTCTATATGATGTGTTGTCTAAGCTCAGGGGTACATTGCAGGGACCAGAAGCTACCCCAAGGCAAGAAGCAAGTACTACACAGCTTCATGATGGGCACACATGAGAGTCTCAGCTATCAAGAAAACATTGAGGTGATGCAGTTCATGGAGGAGGAGGTTCTGAGGATCGCCAGGACCAGGGGATTCACCGGTATCTTCACCACCAACACCAGCCCACTCACGCAGGTAAAGCACATTTCTCATTTCTCTACGTTAAGTGAATCATATCAAATAATGATTTTACTTAAGTCCTAACGGCCGGTTTCAGCAACGTCAATTATCGGTGAATTCATCATTTGAGGTTATTTAAGGGGCAGATGACCTCTTAGTTCCTCCCCTTTAAACCTCAATAACCTACTAACTAACAATTTACCTCTGTTGGAGCATTTCATCAAACAGAAACGTTCGTTAACTTACCAGTGATGGACGAAGCTAAGAGGATATGAAAAGTAGGTTAGCACAGGCAAGGAAAGCATTTCTACAGAAGAGGAATCTGTTGACATGGAATATAGATTTATGTATTGAAAATCCACAGCCTGCTTCCAGTCTCCGACCGGGTCGGGAATGGAATGAATGAAGCCCCTATCTAGCGGCGAGGATATGAACTGTGCCGGCTGCCGAGGCCTGACGCACTCCTCTGGGGCAATGATTAAATGAATGACAGATGAAATGAAATGATATGGAGAGTGTTGCTGGAATGAAATTTTGACAGGGAAAACCGGAGTACCCGGAGAAAAACCTGTCTGCCTCAGTTTTGTCCAGCACAGATCTCACATGGACTGACCGGGATTTGAACCACGGACCCAGCGGTGAGAGGCCGACGTGCTGCCGCCTAAGCCACGGAGGCTTCAGATTTATGTATTAAGAAATCATATTTGAAAGCCTTTGTCTGGAACGTGGCACTCTATGGAAGTGAAACTTGGACTATTGGTGTAGCAGAAAAAGGGAGAATTGAAGCGTTTGAAATGTGGTGTTACAGGAGAATTATGATCAGATGGGTAGATAGGGTAACAAACGAAGAGGTATTAAGACGAGTGGGAGAGGAGAGAAGTTTCTGGCGACTGCTAATGAGGAGAAGAGATATCAATCGTATGGCCTCGGGTGCCGGGTGCAAGCTTTGTTATTTGACACCCAAAGGGTAGCTTGCATTTCGAATTTCGTTGTTCCTTGAAGCACTATGAAGGTCAAGGAGGTTAGATATCTAAGCTCCTTGAACACTATAGCGCTTTCTAGTAGAGAAATGAGGAACTTAGTGTTGGCGGAAACTCCCGAGATTAATTTTGCCATTATGAACACGGCCTACTGAATTCAAATGGGTTCTTTGACATGCCAACATCGTATAACATGGTGTCGTAATTTTTGCCGCCTTTCAAAAAAAATCACTTACCACGGCCAGGAGCGAACCTGCAAGCTGGGGGTTAGTAGACCAACACATTGACCACTCACCCACCGTGAGGTTGGTAGGACACAAACTAAGACACCCAGGAATAGCAAGCTTATTTATGGAAGGAAGGGTTTAGTACAAGAACTGTAGGGGTAGACCAAGGTTAGAATATGTTGAACAGATTGCCTCGGATGTAAGGTGTGGTAGCTATGTAGAGATGAAACGATTAGCTCAGGACAGGGAGGCATGAAAAGCTGCATCAAACCAGTCAAAAGACTGAAGACTCAAACAACAACAAGCTCAGTAAGAAATACAAAGTCCGCAAAAAGGCTAGGTCCTAAGATTAACACCATGTCTCCATTTTCAGACCGATTTGCAGAAATTGCTGGACATTGGAATCTTACACACAAATGGTTCCATGATTTAAGGTAAACCATATCCACCTGGTACATGTGAATAAATGTTTTCTGAGTTGAGTTCATTTTGTAATGATGGTATTAAAAGGTAGTAGTTCCACTGCAAAGGAATTGGGATTATGACCCTGGTGAGGTCAAGCCTGGAACACAGCTCAGCGGTTTAGGACCCATATCAAGTAGAGCTCATCAATGAGCTGGAGATGGTACAAATGAAGGCTGCTAGGTTTGAACTCAACTATTTTAATCATAGAAGTAATGTAACTCAAATGGTAGAAAAACGAGGGTACAGAAACTAGGGTAGGAATCCAGAACGTACGCCATGTTAAACACTTACACTAATCGGCCTGCATTGGGAGAACTAATCAAACGTCTGGGAAATCCCACCTACCTGAGCAGGGCAGATCATCTGCATAAAGTTAAGGGCCGACCGCAGCGTACAAATTATGGGAAATATTCTTTCATTAAGGTCACCACGTACTCTTTCACGATGAAAAAGTCTATTTTTGTGGCATCACTTTACTAAGTATTTTCTGGGTTTATGCTAAAGGTACAGCTATGATTCTTGTAACATATAAGAAACGGTATATTCTGAGCTGTTTTTGACCATGTAGTGCTACTTTGCTTTTATAGGATTTGTGAAATGAATACAAATTTGGACAGATACATTTTCAAAAAGGAAAAATGTTGTATAAGTTGCTTCAGGTACACATTTCTCAGTTATTTTTCAATCAAATATTCTCAAGTTATGTTCACATACATGGAATGGATTATGGCAGATGAGTAACCACTTTGTTTCATTATTATTGGGACAGAATGCAAGAAAAAAAATCCGAACTCTTTCTTTTTAAATTTATTCAAAAATATGTATCAATTTTTCTCTTCCCAATCCATGCCTACTATGTTTTGGAAGTGGAAATAGGTTAACATTCAAGTACTCCATTAGGCAAGTTAATGTAAAAAATTAGCCCTCTATCTTAAATGGTTTCCTAGTTATTGGTACCTAAACATGAAAAATGAGTATTAACGGAAAACAGCTGGCCAAGTTAAAAGTGTGTTATTCAGAGCATGGGACGCTAATAATAATAATAATAAAAAAAACAATTTAAGGTAGTTGTAGACATCAAAACCCCAACAAACTATATATATTTGGATTCAGAAAAGAATAAAGAATTTTATGGCGCCAAAATAACAAAAAAAAAAAAAGATTTTTTTCATCATGCAAGAGTACGTGGTGTCCTTAATCGTGGTATGGAACTCATTACGCCCATTTGAAAATTAATTAATGAAAATGTGTTTTATTTGAATTCCAGCAACTGGGCTCGGATGTGTACAAGTACCAGGTTCTCCTAGACTACCAGGTGAACCACTACGTCGCTCCTGATGGCTCGAAACCCTTTGGCGCGGCTCCAGACACTCAGCGAGCGCACTGCTCGTGGAAGACAGTCTGAAGCCTTCACTATTCACAGATAATAATGCCAAAAGAGAGCAATGAATTTTCAGTATTTTATCTTCATTCATTTTGTAAATAGAATCATAATGTCTTCCCCACAACAATTGCTTTTTGAAAGACAATACAAAACTACCAAATCTCTTGAAGGAGTTCAAACCCAACTGCCATCTCCTGGCGCAATATCAATACACTCTCTGTAATTCATAATTCATCCTCACTGATATTTCGTATCTGTGCAGTTATTTCGTTCTCGACAGCCTCGAGAGTACACGGATTGTTTATGTATAGCCTAAATTTTGTTTGAGATTCTCCCACAAGTAAAACTCGCATGGTGCTGAACTTACCAACACATTTACTGGACGACTTCTCCTTGAGAAGATACGTTTCCACCAGGAAAATTCTAAGTTTGGTTCAATACCTAACCATGTACACGTGACACGACGTAGGCTACAGTACTTCACAATACGTCTTAATTATCACAACTAAGGAATCTTGCCAGCTGCGTATCTACAGGCCGGACGTTTGTTACAGACACGTGAACGATCCTCGCCTGAAGGCGAGTTACTACAGTACCTGTGTTATTGTCAGCTGCCCCATGTGGTCAGATGATGGACAAAACTATCTCACACTACTGCTGAAGTACAGTCATTGGAAAATATAATGGTGTTCTGTTCGTAACTATGTAACGTGTACTTACGCGTCACACAATACATCGACGTGGACTGTACTGTTCTGCACGGTGGTGTCGTCACGTGCTCAAGTTTGGAACTCCATTACATCAGATCAGTGGTGACAACTGTGAAGCGAGAGAGCGACTGTGTACAGACTCACCCGCGTGCTTCAAGGTCAAAGCCAATCGTCTAATATTATTAAACAAACGTCTGGCTTGTGATAAATGCAATGACAGCATTAAGGGCTGTAATAGGCACATGCTATAAATGTGACGGTGGCACGGCACTTGCAAAGCCCTTTTCTTTAGGAATGGCCCTCGCTGTATGACATTCCGGAGTTCCTTAACTAGGTTGATTCGATATCAATCTATTCTAATATATAGAAATGAGATAGTGTGTGTATGTGTGCCTGTGTATTACTCAATCACGCAAGAACCACTGATCCGATTTACACGACGTTTTACATGAAAGTAGCTGATTTACCTGGTTAACATATAGGATACTTTTGATTTCGATACTTTGCACTATTTAAAGATAGCGACCATTTTAGTGATGTCACTACACCCTTTGGTTTCAAAATTTCATATTTCCTTTTCAAATGAAAAGAGAACGCTAAGAAATAGCAAACATTTGATGGCATATACGTGGTTTAAAATTTAATTTTCTACCACTTTTCATCTATTTCCAACAGTTAGCGAGTAAAACCTAAATTTGTGCTATAAAACACGGTCAACGCTGAGCGATGTAGTTGGACAAAATGTTCCATCCTTACTCTTCCTCCGCGCAGCACCTTGCCTATCCCCTGTTTTAACTGTCACCTTCACATTTTAATTTATTTATGAGCCGTAGCGAAGCATGGGTACTTCAGTTAGTAAAGTATAACTGTATGGCAATCAGCTTTGTACTCGGTCTTTTTGTCATTGCGTAATTTAAAAGTACAAAATTTCCGCAAGAAATGTAATGTTGAGGTCTGATGATGTCAATTATTAGTATGTATTATCTTAAAAGCAATTGTTGTTCAAGTTGCCCACTCTGACTGTGACCAAATATGTTGTACCTGTCTCTTTTAGTAATATACTATACTTCCTGTATCATACACTACTCATGTATCATGTAAATAGTCCTCTAGGTTAATCAATGTATATTTATAATTGTATTTTGTGTGTATTCTCTTTTGTACAATAAAAAGGCATCGGAAACTATTCTCAATTTTTGATTGCTTCTCCTACTTTGTGAACAATTTCCCCCAATTCAATTGGTCTTTTAGTCGATCGAAATGTAATGTTTTTCAGTCGGTCAACATGATTGTACCCAATTGTATTGGATGTTTCCCTAATCCTGAAAGAAAATTACATGAAATTAATAAATACACTTGGATGACAAGTTTCGATCGTCAAGTCTTCTTCATCAGATCCATTAGCTTGCCACGGTAGGTGAGTGGCTATAGTGTCGGACTGCCAACCCCCCCAAGATTGCAGGTTCGCTCCTGGCCGTGGTGAGTGATTTTAGAAAGGCGACAAAAATCACGGTACGCATGTCATACGATGTTGGCATTTGAATTTAGTAAGCCATGCTCATAATGACAAAATTAATCTTGGGATTTTCCGCCAACCTGAAAGTCCCTCCTTTCTCTACTAGAAAGTGCTATAGTGTCAAAGAGCTTAGATTATCTAACCTCCTTAACTTTCTTTGCGTTCCAAGGAACAACATTAAATTTCGATTTCTAAGGCAACACTGAAAAATGGTTCCCAGCATGATATTGGTCTTTTAGTGCAGTCATCATTAATTTTATGTTCGACCCTGACTATTATATGTCAGAAAACTGTACTATAATGAGGCTCGTTATAACACTATTTTTCATTATGAAACAGTTTTCCCCACCAATCAGAGCTCAAGAAACAGTTGTTTGACCAATTAGATAATTAGATGCGCTGAATTCCACGGCCTTCTAATTTAAATTTCACTGCCTGGCCTAGTGTCATAGTAGGGTAATCGAGGAGGCCATGGTCAAATACAAGGCATTATCTGCGTCTCTTGCGATCTTTCCAGTACATAAAACTGGCGAAATCTCGACAGATATTTATGAAAAATTATGTTTGAACATAAAATAGTTATAATAATTATCGTCGAACATAAACAGTCGTATGCAACTCGCCTATAATGGTAATTAGGACACTCGTATGGAAATTATAACATACTCATGTCTTAATTATTGCCATTATAGGCTCGTTGCATAATGTACTATGATTTAACAAGAATTTCCGTGACGAACTTAAGAGCCTACTTTTCTTAAAATTAAAGATTCCTTCGAATGATTGATCTAGTTAAACTTACCAACAATAATAGTATTAATAATAACAGTTCTAGGCCTGATTTGTG
The DNA here is from genome assembly GCA_946902985.2 of Meconema thalassinum. Lineage (NCBI taxonomy): Eukaryota > Metazoa > Arthropoda > Insecta > Orthoptera > Tettigoniidae > Meconema > Meconema thalassinum. The sequence continues at coordinate 186,232,148 of OX336395.1, forward strand.
ATGAAAACAAAGAGAGAATAGGTGGTATATTGGCTTTCACAGTCCGTGAATTAAAAACTCAGGAATTTTTCTAGGTTCATGCCGTGTGTTGTGTGGAAGCCTTTATAGAGAGGCGAAAAGCTGCTTGAGCTTTTAGCTCTCGCAGTTAGGAAACGCACGTGCGTTTTACAATAAGGGAGGTAGTGCACAGCTCGCTACTCCGGTAGGGGTCCGGGCGTGAACACCAAGAGCCCGCTGATGAGCCAGCTTGGTGTTCCTAGACGAAACCCCACACAAGACACAGCATAAACCTAGAAATATTGCTGAGTTTTAAAGAGAGAAGAATATTGGAAAGAGCCTACAGTATCGCATGGAACAGGTATAATAAGAATTGCATCATCACCTGTAAAACAAAATTTTGACATTTATTTAATCGTATGGTGAATTATATACAAAATTTACATTATACAACATTATCCACATTCTGCAACCAAGTTATGACATTTGGAGTGTCATGAAAGAGTTCAGCAGGGTTCCCAGGGAACGAGAACAGAGGGCAGCGTCGGAGCAGATGATCCATTGTCTGCTCCTCTTGATCACAGTCGCACATGGCTGAATTGGTCCAGCCCCATCTGTGTTGAAAGAATTTACAGCAGCCATGGCCGGTTCTGAATCTGTTAAGACGGCACCACAGTTTCCTTGGGAGGTCAGAAGCTTTCAGTTCCTTTGTAGGATCAAGAGAATGGGCACTTGTCCCCGCTGTTTTAGTTGACCACTCGTTTCTCCAACTTTGGTTTAAATTAAACCCATCCACATATAGTATTTCTGCAGTAACACATGTTGGCCTCCTAGACCGTAGTCGCTGTTGTGAGGGATGGCAAAATTCATGGTATAGTGGTAAAGTAGGTGAAGCCCTGATCTTCTTGGCCTCTCTCAACAATGCTTGTTTCCTTCTTAGATGTGGCGGAGGAATGTGGCTCAGCACAGGCAGCCAATGGCAAGGCGTTGACTTAATAGTATCAGTGATGCATCGCATTGTATCATTTAATCTTGAGTCTACTTTATGCACATGTGCACTTTCCAACCACACGGGTGCACAGTATTCTGCTGTTGAATAGACAAGGCTAATGCCAGTTAGGCGTAAGCAGTCGGCAGAGGCTCCCCAGGAAGTACCACTTAAGTTTATGTAGGATGTTGTTTCTTGCAGCAATTTTATGGGAGAGCTTGGTGAGATGCTCTTTGTAGGTCAGGGTTCTATCCAAATTCACTCCAAGATAAGTAGGAAAGGGATTGTATCTAAGCTGTTGTCCGTCAAGCAAAATATTTGGTTTGTAATTAGAAAACCGATGTGCAAGGTGGAAGCAAGATACTACTGTTTTATTCAGGCTCGGAATCAATCTCCAGGACTGAAAGAAAGCTGACATTCTCTTAAGGTATTCAGTAAGGGTGTATTCTGCATCTTCAAAATTTCTGCTCTGCATTACAAGCGCAATATCGTCAGCATAAATGAACTTTCTTGCCTTAGTATTTGGCAAGTCATGAATATACAGGTTGAAAAGGATTGGGGCCAAAACAGATCCTTGTGGAAGTCCATTATTCAGCTTCCTCTTGCGACTTTTAGAGTCACCCAAGAACACCTCAAACTGTCTTTCACTGAGAATGTTTGGTAACAAATTCACAATTTCAAAAGATGGAATAATTTGAAACAGTTTGAAAAGTAACCCTTGTCTCCAGACAGTATCATAGACTGCCGTGAGATCAATGAAGACAGCTGTGGATTTTAGATGGTTTTGGAAACCTGCTTCAATATGTGTTGTAAGGGCAAGAACTTGATCTGTGCAACTACGACCGTTTCGGAAGCCAGCTTGTTCAGGTGGTATGACATCTTCAATGTACGGTGCTATCCTGTTCAGAAGGACACGTTCCAGAAATGTAAACGTGGCGCTAAGCAGGACAATGGGACGATAGCTTTCAGGATTGTGTTCAGATTTACCTGGTTTCAGAATAGCTATAACTTTGGATTGTTTAAACTGTTTGGGTAGGTGATTCTTTTCAAGGATATATGTGAAAAGAGAAGTAATCCAGTTAATACTGAGTGAACCCATGTGTATGATAAATTCATTATAGATGTTATCAGGACCAGCTGCCTTGTTGGTCTTCAACTGCTTGATAGCTGCTAAAACTTCTTCAACAGAAAACGCCCTGGATAGTTGATTAATTCTCTGGGCGTTCTTTTTGAGGAGAGTGAGGTTACGTTTCACCATTTTGGTGTGACACTTGTCTCGCTTTGCCCTTGTAAGATCTACTATTTTTTAGCAATGGTGTCAGGACTTAAAGTACCGTATGTCTTTCTGGAGTTTTTCTTACCAGTCAGTCCGTGAAGTATTCTCCAAGCTTTTCTGCTCGACTTTACAAAATTCATTTCTGTAACAGTTGCTTCCCACTTCTCTCTCCTGCTTTTATTGAGGGACAGTAGTAGCTGAGTGCCTAATGATTGATCTCCAGTACTTTGATATTCTTTATACAAGTCCTCACTGTTCTTATTCCATCCAGGCACATATTCCTTCCTATAACCCCTAGGAATGTTTGCTTTTGCAGCCTTAATAACGAGTTCAACAAATTCGCCATAGTTGGTTGCTGTTGATTGTAAGTTCTTCTCAGTTAAGTTTTTATCAAGTTCCTTAGAGAATGCGTCCCAATTAGCGCGTTGGAAATTCCATCTGGGCAAGGGCATCGAATTCACAAGAGGGATTTTCAGCCCTACCTCTACAATTACAGAACGGTGTTGGCTGTTTGGAAAGTTAGACAGAACACTTCGTGAGGTATATAAGGGTTGCGATAGTTGATCCATAGAAACAAATACTAGATCTGGGTTGTAGTCCCAATTCCAGCGTGCGGAATGGAAAGTACCTTTGTCCTTTACATCAAATACCAGATGTAAATTGGATATTTCTGCCCATAAAAGTAATGTCTCTCCATTATCATCTACTGTATCATAACCCCATGATGTGTGGTGGCTGTTAAAGTCACCAGTATAGATACATGGATGGTCAAAAGTAGGCAGTACAGCTGGAGTCCAGTTTATGCATGGAGGCTTGTACACATTGACAATTTTTAGGCCGTTAACCTCAATCACTAATAGGAAGGTATTGTCTACGACTGTGGACTCAAGAACTTGGACTGCAGTCAAGCTGGACTTGCCATAAGTGGCTATACCATACTGTGGGTGGTGGATGGCATTTACTAGGGTATAACTTGGAAGGTATCCTCTTCTATGGAAGTCCTGCTCATCTTTGGTATGCGTCTCTTCGATATTAACGATGTCAATATCAAGATCCTGTAGCTGTTTATGTACATAAACACATTTGGCTGAACTTAGGCCTTCAATATTGAGTTGCATAATGCATATTGAGTGTCCAATATCTCTAGTTTGGTGGTTCTGAAAAGAAACATTTTTACATTGCATTCTTGGCATTATATGTATAGTTCACCTAATATTGTTGCTCGTTTAGCACCACCCAGGAGTCACGTGTAGGGTTAAATTATAGGTTACTCCTACGGACGTGAGTGACATTAAAACGCGTAATCAAATCCAAGGCACAATACGCCTCTGAAACACTGATCATTGTGGTCAGATCACTAATTAAAGATATCTCTAGGATTTTTTTTGGCTCAGTTTGTACTGAGAAAATTTGGATGAAAAAGAAATCCCAGGAGCTTTATCAGAATTCGGTCACAATCAGGAAAAACACTTTAGAAAATTGATGGGCAAATTCTCAGAATGGTTGATCACAGGCTGACTGAAATTATTGTAAATGTTACTCTCTCAAAGTAAGCTAAGAACAACTGGCAGCTTGAAGTTGAACAAGTAGTTCCGTGAAGAACTATACAGCTTATTTTCATATATCCTACTAATACCAATTGCCAGTATCAACATACAAAATTTCAGTTTGATTGCTGTAATAGATTCGTAGATATTGGGAACTGACTAAATATTGCGGATGGTCGCCATGTTGGATTTTCATATATGTAGGTCTTAGAGTTATGTACTGTTACATGGAGATTATTGTGTAGGCTACGTGTAGTATTCAAACTTCAATCGCATGATTAGGACACAAGAAATAAAAACGAGATTTTAAAATTTCGCACAACTGCCATCTTGTGGTTATGGAAACAATTGAAATAATTTAGATGGCAGTGGATTAACATTTGTATATGCATTTAACGTGCAAAGTTTCACTGCACTCGGATGGCTAAATCGCGAGAAACGACCATGTGAATATTTATACTTCGCGTCGCCACCATGTTGGATTTGTGATCACCAGGTTATTTCAAGTCCTATAGGTGAATTTATGTTCATAGCCCCTATGAACATTAAAACATTCAGTTTGATTGCTGTAATAGAATCGTAGATATTGAGATCCATCTAAATAATTCGGATTGTCGCCATGTTGGATTGTTATATGTATAGGCCATAGAGTCATGTACCATTAAAGGAAAATTATTGCGTAGGATCATTATTCAAACTTTCACTTCGATCGCATGATTACGACACAAGAAATAAAAACTTAATTTTAAAATTTGCACAGCCGCCATCTTGAGGTTATGTAAACAATTGAACCAAGTTAGATGTCGGTGCATTTCAATGTGTATAAACATAATACTGTACCAAGTTTTATTGCGTTTTGTTGGTTAAATCGCGAGAAACGTCTACTGTATTTAAAAGTCGCAAATTCGCTTGGCCGCCATGTTGGTTTTGTAGTTACCAGGTTTTCAAAAGTCACATATGTGAACTTCTAGTGGTTCCCTTTATCACCGAAAAATGTTTTCGGGGGGATATCGGTAATAGTTTCGGAGATATTGAATGCTGGTGAAATATTTCGCACCGCCGCCATGTTGGATTGGTGAGACGTAGCAATATTTGAAGGGCACGGTCGAGGTCGTCCGGAATAGTGCTATGAACTTTCCGAGTTTCATTGGAATCGCTCGGACCGTTTAGAAGTTATTGGGGGGGGACACACCATCACACACTCACGCACACACAGACACGGACAAAAGGTGATCTCATAAGCCTATTTTTTCATAAATGAAAATAGGCTAAAAATACCTTCAGGAAATACATATCTCAAGAAATGTGATTCTGGTCTGAGGGCTGAAACGGGATACACTCAGCTCGTGAGGCAAAACTGAGGGGAAATAGGTTCGATTCTCACCTGAGCCATGCTGGCAAATGCGACATGGTCTTTAACTTAAAGCCACGGTCGCTTTCTTTCCAATCCTCATCTGAATTTCAAATACACAAACTACTACTACTACCACCATCACCAATACAGGCAACACAATAACACTGGTTATCAGACATCGTGGTCTGTAATAGTGTGTGCCAGGGGCCTCCTTCCCAATCTTCATCTGATACACATTCGATTACAGTCATCACAATGACACAGGTTATCAGAAAAATTCCACACACACACACACCCAAGTACATGGGGCTACATGACCAGGATGTCGCAAAGCCCCTCAATTAATCAACAACATAACAACAACAGTAACCATCTATTACTACATCATTTCCTGATATATTTTTCATGATTAGAAAAGGTATTTTGGCTAATTTCCGTACTTTAGAAAATGTTATCCTACGGTGACGTCTCATTCAGTGTTAAAAATTATTTTATGTTCGACCCTAACTATTATGTGTCAGAAAACTGTATCATAATGAGGCTCATTATAACACTAATTTTCATTATGAAACAGTTTCTCCCACCAATCAGAGCTCAAGAAACAGTTGTGTGACCAATTAGATAAGGATACCTTCGCGCATGCGCTCAAAATCCAACATGTCTATATAAATTACCGAAATCGCACCGTCCATATGTTCGCGTAAATAAACTGGTGAATATGAGACAAGAAATGGCACTGTACCTTAATATCCCCCAAATCAATTTCTACACAGCGCGTGGTTTTGAAACGACTTCGGTGACAGTTTTACTGAATACTGGAGCACAATCTGAACATATGGCATTGAAGCACACAGAGCGCATGCGTCGGTTGTCCAGAGAGCTTGGAGAACAGAGATATACTACCCACCGCAGCACCCGATCACAACATTCTAGTGACTGAACAGATATTTATGAATATTTATGTTAATACATATAATAAAGTTTATGTTCGACCCTCACTATTATGTGTTTGAAAACTGTATCATAATGATGGTCATTATAACACCGTTTTTCATTACGATACAGTTTCTCCAGCCAATCAGAGCTCGTTCATTGACCAATTAGGTAACGATAATTTCGCGCATGCGCTCAAAATCCAACATGTCGGACATAAACACAACATCGAACTATAATAAATTACCGACATGGAATACCCACCGTCCATATGTTCGCGTAAATAAACTGGCGAATATGAGACAAGAAATAGCACTGTACCTTAAAATCACTAACACTAATTTCTACACAGCGCATTGTCTTCAAATGACTGCGGTGACAATATTACTGAGGGACGGCTGATGTAAACATATGGCTGCATATGGCATTGCAAGCCCACAGAGCGCATGCGTCGGCCGTTCAAAGCTCTTGAAAGACGAAGGTATAACACCCAACGCTCGCTCTGCGATCACAAAATTCCAGTAGCTGACTCTCAACAGATATTTATGAATATTTATGTTAAAACATATAATAAAGTTATAATTATCGTCGAACATAAACAGTCGTATGCAACTCGCCTATAATGGTAATTAAGACACTCGTATGGAAATTATAAAACTCGCATACGCTCGTTTTATAAAAAATACTCGTGTCTTAATTATAGCCATTATAGGCTCGTTGCATAATGTACTATATAATTATCGTCGAACATAAACAGTCGTATGCAACTCGCCTATAATGGCAATTAAGACACTCGTATGGAAATTATAAAACTCGCATTCGCTCGTTTTATAAAAATACTCGTGTCTTAATTATAGCCATTATAGGCTCGTTGCATAATGTACTATTATAGTACCCCCACCCCCTCCCAGGAGCTCACATCTAGTGAGACTTGGGTTGGCGACCACGGGACCCCAGTTGAGTCCGGCATTGCTTCCACTTATGCCGGGCTCCTCTCCGTCTTCTTCCCTGTCGACCTGTCTTGGTCAACTGTTGTTCTCTTCCTACCCCGACGGTATTACGGTATTTGAAGCCTAGGTAGCTATAATAGGTAGTCTCTTCCTTTCCCGCCTTAATTGACCTTTGCCTCATATTTCCTGATCTCTCATTCTTCGAGGGGTCAGACCTCTTGTTTTCCTCTTATTAGATCTCATGCCTTCTGCTCAAGGCCCTCAAGGAGGTCGGGTGTGTGTAGCCCCACCACTTATGGTGCACCCTGGATTGTGCTACACCCTGCAGGGCTCACGTCTGGTGAGTTCGGGACTTGGCGACCCTGAAGTGTTCCTGAGCTTGGCCTGGTTTTCTCCTTCTTCCATTGCCTTTGGGGCGGTCCCTCTCCTCTTTACCTTTCCTGTCTGACTCTCTTCCAAGTCCCTTAATTCTCATTCTTTCCTCTTGTCTATTGTTTCTATTATTCTTATGGCTTACCACGGTGGGTTAGTGGTTATTGTGCCGGTCTAATAACCCCCAAGTTTGCAGGTTCGCTCCTGGCCGTGGTAAGTGATTTTTGAAAGGCGGAAAAAATCACGATATGCATGTCATACGATGTTAGCATGTTAAAAAACCCATTTGAATTCAGTAGGCCGTGTTCATAATGGCAAAATCCATCTCGGTATTTTCGGCCCACATAAAAGTTCCTCATTTCTCTACTAAGTTTGCCACGGTGGGTGAGTGGATATCGTGTCGGTCTACCAACCCCAAGATTGCAGGTTGGCTCCTGGCCGTGGTAAGTGATTTTTGAAAGGCGGCAAAAATACGATACGCATGGCATACGATGTTGGCATGTCAAAGAACCCATTTGAATTCAGTAGGCCGAGTTCATAATGGCAAAATTAATCTCGGGAGTTTCCGCCAACACAAAGTTCCTCATTTCTCTACTAGAAAGCGCTATAGTGTTCAAGGAGCTTAGATATCTAACATCTAACCTCCTTGACTTTCATAGTCACGACACTCATGTCATATGTTGTTGGCATGTTAAAGAATCCATTTGAATTCAGTAGGCCGTGTTCAATGGCAAAATTAATCTCGGGATTTTCCGCCAACACAAAGTTCCTCCATTCTCTACTAGAAAGCGCTGTAGTGTCAAGGAGTTTAGATATCTAACCTCCTTGAATTTCATAGCGTTCAAAGGAACGACGAAATTTGACATGCAAGCTACCCTCTGGGTGTCAATTAAGAAAGCTTGCACCCGGCCACCGAGGCCATACGATATTATTTTTCCATTTCTTCTTCTAGTTTGTAAGTTTGTAGATAGTTTTAGGTTTAGTTTCATTTCATTAACATTTTCACATCACGAAAACCATTAGGGGCCGATGACCCAGATATTAGGCGTTTTAAAACGACAATTATCATCACCACCTTTTATAATAATTTTCAATTCCTTTTCCGCAAAATTACTTGTTGTGCGCTGCGCCGGTCCGGTCCGGCCCGCCAGTGCGCCTTGTAGTGCTTCAGCCCACCCTACACGAGTGTTTGTCAGCTCAGTCGCCTGCTAGCGCCTGCCCATGCCGGCCGCAGGCAAACCGGCGCTGGGACACCACCACTCGTCCTGCACGCCGTCTCGCGCGCGTCGCTGTATTCGTGTCTTTCTCGCGCACCTCTTCTCGAACCTAGGACTCTTTGCTTTGGTCGTGGGATACGTGCTCCTTGGCGCGCTGCTCTTCGAGTTTCTGGAGTCCGGCTACGAACTGGAACAACGTGGCCATATCCAGCGCTTCCGTGAGGATTGTCTTAAAGAACTCTGGGGCATTACAGGTAAGACACCAGACAAAATTTTTCGTAATCTCTTGGTGAAATGCAAGAAAGGGTCATATGTTAGAGGACGCTTCTTATTTAAGGAAGATTGAATTACCATACTTTTTGAATGCAAATCAAATGTTATACTTAACTATTTGTTTTAATGTATCAAATTTGGCATTATGTGGAATATCTTTTTGGCAGGATTTAATTTTGGAAATTGTTTCTTTAACTTATTTGATTTTTCTCAACATTTTAGACACTGCGACCCCCTTTTTAGGCTGAGTATTTTGCCCCCCCCCCCCCCCCGGGTTTTAGCGTTAAAACAATAATTTAAAAAATACAATAATTGTTAAATTTTATTCATAAAACACTTGTAACTAATATTAATAAACATTAATTCAAAAACTGGTTATTTCCAAACAAGCTCAAGTTTTCCTTTAATAGAATAAAAAGAAACGTAAAAGTTTAATACAATCTGAGTGTATTCTTCTTTTAATTAAAAACTACAGCAATAACTCATTTCATTTTACTTTTTCTCCGTATCTCGCGAACCCCCAATACACATCGTGTGCCCCCCCCCCCCACCGCAGGGGGTCGTGACCCACCGGTTGAGAACCCTTGTGTTAGAGAAATGGATAATATTTTCATCAAAACATCAACTTGAGTGGATAATGTTTGGTCAAATGGAGCCAGTTTTAGTAACGATAATTTTCATGTCAAAAAGTGGTATTGCACATTTACAGTCCAATAAATAATTACAGAAACCTCAGAAATCAACCAAAACCTAAATGCTAAAAAGTAAACATTTGTAACAAGAGCTACGGTACTTGGATTCTCTTTATGTAACACTGAATGAGAGCACATCGTACGGTAATAGTACATTATACAACGAGCCTATAATGGCAATCTGTTCGACGATAATTATTATAACTATTTTAAGTTTCGAACATATATTCATAAATATCTGTCGAGATTTCGCCAGTTTTATGTACTGAACAGAGCGCATGGGACGCAGAGAATACCTTGTATTTGACCATGGCCTCCTCGATTACCCTACTATGACACTAGGCCACGCAGTGAAATTTAAATTAGAAGGCCGTGGAACTCATCGCAGGTGCAATGCTATCCTTATCTAATTGGTCAAACAACTGTGTCTTGACTTGTGGTTGGTGGGAGAAACTGTTTCATAATGAAAAATAGTGTTATAATGACCATCATTATGATACAGTTCTCTGACATTTAATAGTCAGGGTCGAACATAATAGTACATTATGCAACTCGACTATAATGTCAATAATTAATTTCCATACGAGTGTCTTAATTATCATTATAGACGAGATGCATACGACTGTTATTGTTCGACGATAATTATAACTTTATTATATGTTGTATCATAATTATTCATAAATATATGTCGAGATTCTGTCGGTTGACTTCTTCTTCTTCTTCTTCTTCTTGGGAATTGTGTGGGCTCAGCATTTGATCTATACCCAACAACGAATCCCAAAGCTTTGAAACATTGCTTATCCTGAAGTAGCACCAACAGATAGCGCACAGGTACTATGTGGATCATTTTGTTGTTTTGGTCAAATAACACAAAATAGGCTGTTACAAACGCTTTAAAATTAAAATGTATCGTATTATCTACTAGTTATTCTTCAAATTCTATGCGTATAGAATGTCAACAGAAGGCAAATCAATGGAGTCCGAAATAGAACAGTTATGACATCCGGCGGAAAAGTTCCCGTTACTAAACAGAGAGCTGGGTTATATTTTTCCGTGGAACTAAGGTCATACGCATGCTTCCTCCATGACGTTCTGGTGTGTTTATATCAACAACAGCATTCACTAAAATTGTCGGCGAAATCTTACGATTGTATAGAAGTTGGAGTTGCGGATATTAAGGTACAGTGCTATTTATTTTGCAATATTACCCAGTTTGTTTATGCATTGTAACTACAATGGTTGATCCAATATAGGCTACATTGTAATCAATTCATGTAATTCATGTCCGACATGTTGGATTTTGAGTGCATGTGAGAAGCTATCTTTACCTAATTGGTCAATGTATGATAATATCGAGCTCTGATTGGTTGGAAAAACTGTGTTATAATGAAAAGTAGTACTTTAATGACCCCCATTATACTACAGTTTCCTGGCTGCTCCATGTACTTGGCTGTGTGTTTAGTTTGTGTGATGACTGTACTAGAACGTGTATTGTTTAAATTGGTGATAGTATTGGGAAATAGGGGAAGCCTCCGTGGCTTAGGCGGCAGCACGCCGGCCTCTCACCGCTGGGTCCGTGGTTCAAATCCCGGTCACTCCATGTGAGATCTGTGCTGGACAAAACGGAGGCAGACAGGTTTTTCTCCGGGTACTCCGGTTTTCCCTGTCAAAATTTCATTCCAGCAACACTCTACACATCATTTCATTTCATGTGTCATTCATTTAATCATTGCCCCAGAGGAGTGCGTCAGGCCTCGGCAGCCAGCACAGTTCATGTCCTCGCCGCTAGATGGGGGGGCTTCATTCATTCCATTCCTGACCCGGTCGGAGACTGGAAGCAGGCTGTGGATTTTCATTTTCATTGGGAAAGAGGGGGCAGTGGATCCCAGCATTTTCGCCTGGAGTAGATCATCTAAGGGTAAAATGTAGCATGAAGATTGACAAAACATAAACCAAGATAATGAAATGTAGTCGAGGTGGTAGTTAGAACAGTAATGTATGGTTGGGAGGATAAAGAGTGACTCAAGTAAATCTTTTCAAGTACTTGGGAAGCACTATTACTTCTGATGGGAGGTGTGAAAAGGACATCCGATCTCGAATAGCCCAGGGTAAAGAAGCTTTCAACAAGAAGAGAAGTCTCCTGACATCCAGAGCCATATCCCTACAAGTCAAAAAACACTTCATTAAAAGTTACATTTGGAGCATTGCGACCTATGGTTGCGAAACCTGGACACTATTGAAGGCCGATAAGAAATGATTATGTGCATTTGAAATGTGGTGCTGGCAACGAATGCTACGGATACCTTGGACCCTATGGATAACTAATGAAGAGGTTCTAAGAAGAGCAGAAGAAACCAACAATCTGACAGAAACAATCAAAACAAATAAAAATAAGGAATAATTGGATAGGCCACCTACTCCGGCATTCACCATGGTGCATCACACTGCTGGAAAATGGAAGGCAAGGCAGGAAGAAGACCACCAAGAGCAGAGTTCTTTGATTTTTTTTTTTGAGCGTATGGCTTTTTTTTAGTGCCGGGAGTGTCCGAGGACATGTTCGGCTCGCCAGTTTTTGTAGCTGCTTCGAGACGGACACCCAACGGGTGAGCTACAAGTACCGTTGGGGAGGGAAGGAGGGAAGTTGGGGTGTAAGGACGAGGAGTTGGAAGGTAGCGGCTGTGGCCTAAAGTTAGGGACCAACCCCGGCATTTGCCTGCAAGGAAGATGGGAAACCACAGAAGACCATCTTCAAGGTTGCCGGCGGGGGGATTCGAACCTCATCGCCTCCCGGATGTGAGCGACTGCCAGCAGTCATGCCGTAACCACCACGGCTAACTCACTCGGTAGTTCTTTGATGATATCAGAGGAAGATGTCCTTACCACCTGATCAAACAGCGGGCTCAGGATAGAAGACCTTTGGACGAAGACATTCATGCTACCCACCAACCGCCAGGTTGAGGAGATTAAGAAGAAGAAGATGCGGGGAATCCACTGAAAAACACCTCCAGTAGGCCTGAGGTTGATATTGAATCCTCCTCTTCTAGGTTTTGCTTCACGAGGCTGAGAGTACCCCGTTCTAGCCCTCAGACCTGAATTCAAATTTCTTGGCAGAGCCGGGAATCGCACCCAAACCTCCGCGGCGAATACCCACTAGCTACTACACCACGAGGTGGTAACGCATAATAGATTAAGTTAACGTAAATAATATGTTTATAATAAAATAATTCCAGTAGTCCATCTCGTGTTATTGTTGTTGATGATGATGATTCCTTTAGGAGGCTTTGCGACATACTGTAGTGTAGTCCCATTTACTTGTCTGATAACCTGTGTCACTGTGATGTCTGTACTAGTGTGAACAGCAGTGATAAGCATTCTTGACTGACACTCCTAAAGTGGAGTTCGATTCCCGGCTTTGCCAAGGAGATTTAATTCTGGTCCAAGAACTGGAATGAGGAGCGCACAGGCTTGGGGGCCAGAACCGAGGAGAGAAGGGTTCGATTTTAAATTTGCAGTCATCTTAGTGGTTTCTTGTGAGTTCCCACTTCCACTTTAGGTAAATTCTGGGATGTTTCCTAACTTAAGGTCAAGACTACCTCCTTCCCAATCCTATCGCTAATGTTCAATACAGGGGTGTGCAGATTATTAGATTCAGAGAAAGAACTTAAATCACTCTCAATGTTTCATTCAAAATCATTTTATTGGTCTACTGATGAAATCTTTTATTAACTACTTAGTATTGTATTCTCCCCAGCAGAGTTACATCTTTTCCTTTAAGGAATTGGATCTGAAATTTTCATAATTGTTCTCTTTCTCATTTCTCTTTTTCTCTTTATTCGTTGCCTTTGGAAAGTTCCCTCTAAATCGGACGGGGGCGTGGTGGCTCAGTGGTCTAGCTGTATGCCTCTCACCAAGGCGGTCCGGGTTCGATTCCCGGTCAGTGCATGTGAGATTTTCGAAGTGAAATGCCATGTCCTGTAGTTCGGATTCCACGTAAAAAGGAGGTCCCGTGGCTCATGATCTAGAGATTAACGGTCACGTTAAACTACAAGCTTGCTTGCTTTCTAAATCGGGCGATTTCAATCAAATGTCGGAAAATGAAAATCTACAGCCTGTTTCCAAGCGACCGACCATCTAGTGGCGAGGATATGACCTGTGCCGGCTGCCGAAGCCTGTCGCGCTCCTCCGAGGCAATGATTAAATGATTGACAGATGAAATTAAATTATAGTGGAGAGTGTTGCTGGAATGAAATTTTCGACAGGAAAACCCGGAATACCCGGAGAAAAATCTGTTTGCCTCTGTTTTGTCCAGCACAGATCTCACATGAAGTGTGAGAACCACGAACCCAGCGGTGAGAGACCAGCGTCCTGCCACCTAAGCTACGGAGGCTTAATCCATTGTCTACGAATCTTTAAATAGTTTAAGAGCGAACCATTAGTAAAAGGACTTCTAATACCTGTGCTCCAAATTCTCACGAAAAGTAGCATAAAATAATCAAAACGAATCGTGTGGCATTTTGCATTATCAAGGCCCTTTTATCGTTTCAAATGATCTTGTCGACTTCATCGTTATGCCTTGGTCTAACGTTATGCGTTACGGTTACGGCGTGTATGACGTCATCATGTTGTTCAGTGCATATGCACCGAGTCTGAGTTAACTCCCGATACAGAGACGGCGAGTGCGTGACGTCATGCAGCAGAGTGCACCTACCGCTCTCCGTTCCCCGCGCGGGAAGCCTAAGTTAAAGGGTAATGGAGTCTGTTGAGTCTAAGTTTACTCCTGGGGTCTGGCGTTATGCGATACGGAGACGGCGAGTGCGTGACGTCATGGAGCAGAGTGCACCTCTCGCTCTCCGTTCCCCGCGCGGGAAGCCTAAGTTGTCTGTTGAAAGAGTCCTGAGCCATTTTAACATGTGTAGCATTTGTAGGATGCGTCATTTGAAATTATATAAAGTCTAGTCTCTCAGACTGACTGTATCTTTTTTAGTGGAAATTTATTCAAAAAACAAATTTTACTGTGAGTTTCCTAAAATAAAATATAATTACGACCATTAGTTCTTTTTTTAGAAATAATTTTAGCTCCTTTCAATATTTATTTAGTGCATTAAGTCGTGAAAAGTCTAAATGTAACTATGGAAGACTGGTGTTTAGTCTAATCATTTGAAACCTAGTTACAAGAATGTTGAAGGGGAATGTGTTATTCTTTTTTTATTTAGAGTTTTTCGTTATACCCAGGTTGTCTCCTACCCAAGTTTATCCAAGCCAACTTCTTGTATGGAGGTTGTAAGTCAGGTACATACTGTACTTAGCTGAATATTGGAAGTAAAAATAATGGTCTTTAATCGCTTAAAGAAAACTGTTTCCGCTTAGTATACAATGTAATGATACCGTAGCGCGTTTACTCCTAAAAGCAGGCTGAACTCTGACAATAGAAGCAATATGTAATACTATGATTTCATGGTATTGTCAAGGCGGATTACACAATTACATACAGGGCGCCCGAGAATGTTCTCCGCAGTGGGTACGTGCGGCTGCGAGAGGTTGAGTCGTGAGTTTAGTTGGCTGCCCTGTGTCCTTGAAAGGGGTACTCCCCCGTGTGGGCTGTCAGTGTGTATTGCGATAAGCGAGCGAGCCTGCATGTCTTCAGTGTGTATTACAGTCAGCGAGCGTTCAGATGGATTATTGGAAGAGTGCAACAGTATACAGGCGGTATTGTTTACTACTGAAGAGCGAGTTTTTTTTTGGTGGAATACGTTTTTCGCGAAGGCGATCAGTTTACAGTAAATGTAAAATTAAGATTTCAGGCGCGGTTCCTAATTTTAAGTGTCCAAACCGTGATACCGTTCGGGATTTGGTAAATAAATTTCGTGTGACTGGCTCAGTTCACGATGTACCGGGAATAGGCAGGCCTACGCTTTTAACGGACGAAAAACTTGATGAAATCTCCGATATAATGCTTCGTAGTCCAAGTAAATCAACACGAAAATTAGCTCAACAAACAGGAATCTCTAAGTCGATAGCACATAAAGTTGTGAGAGACAAGCTTCAGTTGTTACCTTATAAAGTTACAGCATCTGTTTTGAATGGATGTGGTGAGTACAAAGTTTACTGTTTATTTGTTATGATGCAAGCGGCTGCCGTGCTACCAACGTAACTGCTGTAGCTAGCTCTCGCAGACGCATGTAGACTCTGCGGAGAACATTCCTGGACTCACTGTATTACCTGTTGTAAGCGACTTCCAGACGTCGACAAGTTGGAGAATAACAAGTTCCAACAAAGACTACGATTTCCGCAGAATTAGCTGAAAGAATTGTGACAACGGTTTCGTAAAGAATATCTCGCCCTGCTGATCCAGCGACCCAGAGGAGAGAAGATCCATCCACCCAGAGGAGAGAAGATGAAAATCCTAAAAGAAGGAGATGTTGTCCCAATATGTTCAGACGGGAAGAGGAGAATTGAATTGCCCCTTGCCATAATACTGGTTTGGATTCCAGGAAGAGATCGTGTTGTCAGAGTCGCGAAGCTGATGACAGCAGATGGGATTTTGGTGCATCCAGTTCAGTGCTTGGAGCTGAACCGTGATACCAAGGACTAACTGAAAACTTAATAGTGTGTTGAAATGTGGGACAATGTTGTAAATTCGGTGCCTTGACGGCTTTAGTTAGTGTTTTGTTTTCGTTGATTATTGTATGAGTCCAAATAAAACATGGTCGTAAGATATAATCTGTATTCAAAAGTTAGTTGAATTAAGTGTTATTTTCAACATTACAATTTTTTAAATTTATTGTATGGCTTTAAGTGCCGGGAGTGTCCGAGGACATGTTCGGCTCGCCTGAGTCTGTAGCTGCTCCCAGCGAACACTCTTAGGGTGAGCTACAAGTTCCGTTCAATTTCAAGTAGTTCCAACTTTCGCCACCAGATATCAATGATACCTAGTGGTGAACGTTGGAACTTTGATAGAGCGTTCTGACGAAATCTAACCTAACAATTTAGCTTCACACAAGTTTAGTCTGTGAAAGGATCTTTTACATCAATGACATGGGACCGCCGGCTTTACTTCCCCTCCGAAGGAAGGCATACTGAAAGATTTTTAACGCTCTTAAAAAATCCGACGAATTCGGCAGGGTTTGAACCCGCTATTTTAGGCACAGCAGTTCAGCATGCTACCTACTACGCCACCGAAGCCATTAGTCAATACGGATAAAACTGTTACCAATTGAAAATGGTTACGTATGCCTCTCACCAAGGTGGACCGGGTTCGATTCCCGGTCAATGCATGTGAGATTTTCGATGTGAAATGCCATGTCGTGTGGTTCGGATTCCACGTAAAACGGAGGTCCCGTGGCTTATGATCGCGAGATTAACGGTCACGTTAAACTACAAGCTTCCTTCCTTCCTTCCTTGAAAATGGTTAACGTATACGCATTTAGAAAGAATGCAGTACGGTAAAATAGGTATGGATAATACAGTACGTAGTCTGATGCAAACAGGGAAAACAACAGGAAAAACGAGGTACCACTTCCTTATGTAGGCCGGCCCCGTGGTGTTGGGGTAGCGCGCCTGCCTCTCACCCGGAGGCACCGGGTTCGATCCCCGGCTCCGTCATGGATATTAAAACTGACGTGAGGGTTGGAACGGGCTGCACTCAGCCTCGTGAGGACAATTGAGTAGCTGTCTGACAGTGAGACACTGCCCCGGTCACGAAAACCAAGATTAATGGCCGAGGGGACCCGACGCGCTGACCACGCGTCACACCAAAATCTGCAGGCCAATTGGCTGGGCAGCGGTCGCTTGGTAGGCCTAGGCCCTTCAAGGGCTGTAGTGCCACGGGGGGGGGGGGGGGGGGCGTTCCAACCCTCACGTCAGTTTTAATATCCATGACGGAGCCGGGGATCGAACCCGGTGCCTCCGGGTGAGAGGCAGGCGCGCTACCCCAACACCACGGGGCCGGCCTACATAAGGAAGTGGTACCTCGTTTTTCCTTATGTAGAGGTCATGAAACTACTTCCTTTCCTATACAGAGTTAAACTAGTCAAACACAACTTGCTTATACAGAGGTTCAAAAGTTTCTTGTATAGAGTTTTTCACCGTAAAAATGACGGGACCAAGCAATTTTGGTAACAGTATAGAGCACCAGAACAGAGGTAAAAAATTCCAAATTCCAAATAAATCCAAAATATCTATAGGCTACTCTAGTAAAGCCATCATTACTTCCGACTTGACGTTTCAGTGCTAGGCTTGAGCTTCGTTCGCTAAATCGCGACATCACGAACGAAACTCGATCTGTCGTTATATAACGATTTGAATGACTTCCTGTGATTGGCTAGTTAAAGTGATTTTCCTTCTGACCGCTAGATAGCTCTAGGGTAACACTGAAACGTAGGAAAAAATCTGGAGATGATATAGGCCTAGTAATAGTTGTTTACTCCTCCGCTATCTGTAAGCCGCCCGCGCCCCAAATAGGATCATGACTTACTGTACATAGATGAAATTCCAGCTGACTTCGCCATTTTTAGCATCATGTACAGTTTTACCAACCCCACGCATTCGGTACTATATCGCATCCGGCAGTCCAATGGTTTTCGCCTGGACCCCTGGTTTTGTCACGCACAGTGGTAAACTAAGCAACGACAGCTATTCTGTGTCCATTGGCAAACACAAATATTGTTGTACTGGACGTGAGTTGGTGATCACGGGACCCCAGCTGAGTCCAGCAATGCTTCCACCTACCTGTGTCAGGCTTCTCTCTGTCACCTTTCCTGTCGACCTCCCTGATTCAACTCTTGTTCTCTTACATCCTTGACCGTATTAGGGTAGCCGAGACCTAGGAAGTCTTTCATTTTCCCACTTTAATTGGACCTCTGTCATATTTCCTGATACCACTGCAGTCATCATATAATTTATTTTATTTTATCGTATGCTTTTAATGCCGGGAGTGTCCAAGGACACGTTCGGCTCGCCTGAGGCTGTAGCTACTTCCAGCGGACACCCATAGGGTGAGCTACAAGTTGCGTTCAATTTCAAGTAGTTCCAACTTTCGCCTACAAATGCCACTGATACCTAGTGGTGAACGTTTGAACTTTGATAGAGCGTTCCAACGAAATCCAACCTAGAAATTTTGCTTCACACAAATTTAGTCTGTGGAAGGATCTTTTACATTGCATAAATCTAGGACATGGGACTGGCGGCTCTACTTCCCCTCCAAAGGAAGGCATGCTGAAGGATTTTAACGCTCTTAAAAATTTCGATGATTTCGGCCGGGTTTTAACCCGCTATCTTGGGCACAGCAGTTCAGGATGCAACCATCTACGCCACTGAAATAAAATATTATCAGATAAGTTAAACACACACACTTCCAACTAGACGGGGCTGATGACCAAGATGTCCTGTGCAATGAATTATCAACAATTCTTTCCTGATATCCTCAGCCATAGAAGGCTGAGGGCATTTCTTTCCTTCCTCTCTTTTATTTACTTAATTCTTTTCTGTTTTCCATTTGTTCTTCTTATACGTTGTTGTTGATTCATGTAGGGACTTTGCGACATCGTGGTCAGGTAGCTCCGTATACTTGGGTGTGTGTGAAATTTGTCTGATAATTAATCTGTGTTATTGTGATGGCTGTATTAGGGTGTGAGTTTGTAATTCAGATGAGGATTGGGAAGGAACCGGCCATGGCCTTAATTTATGATCCATCCTGGTATTGACCTGGAGTAGAAGAGGAAAACCACGGAAAAGCACTTCCAGGATGGCTGAGGTGGGAATCGAACCCGCCTCTTCTCAGTTTTGCCTCACGAGGTTGAGTGTACCCCGTTCCAGCCCTCACACCAGAATGGAACTTCTTGGCAGAGCTGGGAATCGAACCCGGGCTTCCACGGTGACAAGCAAGAGTGCTGGCCACTCTTCTTGTACAATAATTATCATCATGATCTGTCGACCTCCCTTGGTAAACTCTTGTTCTCTTGCGACCTCGACGGTATTAGGGTGTTGAAGATTTTTTAACTGTCCCGCTTGAATTGACCCTTTCTCATTGTTCCTGGTACAACTACAGTAAGAGCCTCCCTGGCTTAAGCGGCAGCACGCCGGCCACTCACCGCTGGGTCCGTGGTTCAATCTAGGTTTCCCCAGTTGCTCACATCTAGTGAGACGTGGGTTTGTGACCACGGGGCCCCAGCTGGGTCCGGCATTGCTTCCACTTACCTGTGTCGGGCTCCTCTCCGTCTTATTTCCTGCCGACCTCACTTGGTCAACTCTTGTTCTCTTCCGACCCCGACGGTATTAGGGTATCCGAGGCCTAGGGAGTCTCTTCCTTTCCCGCCTTAATTGGCCCTTGTCTCATCTGTTCTGATACCCTCCTTCTGCGAGGGGTCAGCCTTCTCATTCTTTTCATGTTATCTCCTGCCTTCTGCTCAAGGCCCTCAAGGAGGCGGGTGTATGTAGCCCCATCACTTCTGGTGCACCCTGGATACTGCTAAACCCTCAGGGGCTAACGGCTGGTGAGTTCGGGAGTTGGCGACCCCGAGGGATTCCTGAGATGGGTTTTGTTTCCCCATTTTATCCATTACCTCTGGGATGGACCCTCTCCTCTATCACTTTCCTATCTGCCTTTCACGGCTCTCTTTCCTTCCAAGTCCCTCAATCCGCATTCTCGAGGGTTGAGGGCATTTTGTTTCCTCCTGTCCTTTATTTGCCTTATTCTCCTTTTGTTTACTATTTCTTCTTCTAGTATATAAGTTAGTAGTTAGTTTCAGTTATAGTTTACATTTCAATATCATCTTCACGATCATCCAAACCATTAGGGGCCGATAACCTAGATGTTAGGCCCCTTAAAACAACAAATATCATCATCATCATCAAATCCAGGTCACTCCATGTGAGATTTATGCTGGACAAAGCGGAGGCAGACAGGGTTTTCTCCGGGTACTCCGGTTTTCCCTGTCACAAATTTCATTCCAGCAACACTCTCCACTCTCATTTCACTTCATCTTTCATTCATTTAATCATTGCCCCAGGGGAGTGGCTTCGGCAGCCGGTACAGTTCATAGCCTCACCGCTAGATGGGGGCTTCATTCATTGAGTTATCAGTTGGCAGTCAAAGTGAAAGGTCGTGATTTTCCCGAGCTCTCATGTGTGCTGAAATGGGTTGTTCTCTGGAGTGTTATCGGGCGAGGATCGGACTGTGGTATGCGAAGGGTAGTCGGGATTTCCGGTGTTTGTGTGTGCGTACGGGACCTAGTAACTTGTGGTTCATAGCCCTAGTGATAGCTGCATTGCTAGTTATTGGTGGAGTGGAAGTGAATCCAGGGCCTGTTACTCCAAATGTGAATCAGGCAAATGATCCAGTGGCAGTTTTAAAGTGTTCGACGTGCAGTAAAACATTGAAGAATGGTGTTGAGTGTGGACTATGTGAGAAATGGTTTCACTTCGGCTGTATTAAGGTCAAGAAGGAGGATTGTGATGTCGGAAATTGGTTTTGTAAAGTATGTGATACGTCGGACTGATTGAGGGTGCAAATCAAAGCAAGGGATCAAATAATACAGGAACTTAGAGCAAAGCTTCGAGAAACAGAAGAAACGGTGAAGGATGTGACTGAACGGCTTTCTACTGGGATCAGTGTGGAAGAGGGCGTGCAGGAGCAAACTGAGGATGACGTTATCATAATGGGTGATTCAATGATACGATGGAGTGCGAATATCTCGAGGAAATCAGGTGCGAAAGTGCGGTGTTATCCGGGAATTAAAATTGACCAGCTTGCCCAACAAGTGGAAGAATCAAATATAGAGGACTGTGACAAAGTTAAAGTGTTGTTGCTCCATGTTGGGACGAAGGATTTGAAGAAGAGGGCTACAGCTGATTACATCATGGGGGAGCTCTACGAACTAGGCAGAAAAGCTAAAAGCAAGTTTAGAAATGCAAAAATTATAACGAGTGGCATTGTTCGGCGGGGAGATGTTCCGTTAAGGCGAGTTAAGTCTGTAAATGACCGCATGGACTGGGTATGTGCACAACTGGGATTAGTGTACGTAGAAGCTGACTGCTGGATTGGTGGCCGTGACTTCGCCCGAGACGGGCTGCATCTAAATCGACGGGGCGCTTTTAACCTAGGGAGCCTACATGACAGGGTCATCGGTTCGTGCCGGCTTTTCTGAGGAGGAGCAGGTCCGGAGGTTGCCAGCCGATGGGAAAAGGAGCTATTTCGAGATACTTGCTGCGGAGGTAAGACTCTAAGTTTACTGCAGGTTAATTGTCAGAGTTTAGGAAATAAATTAATAGAATTTTGGAATCTTGTAGAGACGTATTCTCCGGACATTGTCATTGCAACTGAATCTTGGTTATATGAGGACATAAATAGTAGCGAAATAATTCAAGGGACCTACGAAATGTACAGAAGGGATCGGGGGAAGCGAGGTGGTGGGCTATTTATTTGTGTGCGCAAAAATATAGCTAGTTTCTTAAAGTGGGCTGATATGGATCATGAAATGTTATGTGTACAAATTTCGGATACAGGAAATAAATTCCCTCTTCAGGTGATAGGGGCGTATAGAGCACCGAAAGATAACTTTTCTCTCCTCGAAACACTGTATGATAAAACTTGTACTGGTAATGCTATGAAAAAGAGCATAATAATTGCTGGAGATTTAAACCTCCCCAAAGTAGACTGGTCTGGTGAGTCAACTAGCTGTGGTCAAGCTCAGAGCGCTGCAAATAAATTCTTAAGGGAGGGGGGATTTTCCCAAGTAGTTGACTTCCCAACTAGAGACAATAATACCTTAGATGTTTATCTCGTAAGGCCTGTAGAGCTGTATATTAATTGTCTGAAAGTACCAGGAATTAGTGACCATTCTGGGGTTGAATTAAATATTGGATATGGTGACATTACAAAATTAGACTCTGATGTAGCAAAAATATCATATTCCAGTATCGCAGGGTGGATCAGGGACAGTTTCAGGGGTATTTGAATGAGCTATTTGTAGGATGGGCATCGGAGGGAAATCACATTAATATCCTGTGGACTAACTTTTTGAAAATTTTAAATAGCGCTGTTGATAAATTTGTCCCATTTAAATTGCTGAAACAAAACACAGATCCTGAGTATTACACACGAGAAATTAGGAGTCTAAAACGGAAAATTAGGAAATTATACAATAAAAGACATGATAGTGACAAGTATATGTTGAAATTTAAGTCCTTATCAAGAGAGCTCGTCTTAAAAAAGAGGGCTGCTCATGACAGTTATATGCAAGGTTTACGTGGTTCGGGAGGTGATGGGTGGATTTTTTTTACAGTTATGTTAGGAGAAGAAAGGGAAATTCAAATAATTTGTCGATGATAATGTCCGGTGACGGTAAATTAATTACTGAGAAACAGGCCATTGCTAATGAATTAAATGTCTTTTACGGTAGTGTGTTCAATAAATCCAATAGCTGTGGGTTGGACCTTAACGACGAATCAGGGGCTCCCCTGTTCCAAATAAACCAGTCAGCAATTGTAAAGCTAATACAAAAACTACGTTTCAATGTATCAAAGGGTCCTGATAATATTGTTAGTGAAGTACTTAAACTAGGAGGTAGGGCCGTGGCACGATACTTGGAGGTGATGTTTAATGTGTCCATTAACAATGCGCAAATCCCGGATGACTGGAAAAGAGCTACGGTAGTCCCAATATTTAAGGGAGGGAGCAGACTTGAATTGGGCAACTACAGGCCGGTTAGCCTTACGTCCATCGTTTGTAAACAGATGGAGCATCTCATTTGCGACTACTTGAGGGAAGAGTGGGAAACATTATCATGGTTTAATGATATGCAACATGGATTTCGGAAAGGTTACTCATGCGAGAGTCAGATGCTATCACTTTTTCAAGACATTAGCGAATCGTTAGACCATGGAGTTTCAGTCGACGCCGTGGTTATAGATTTTGTGAAGGCATTTGATGTCGTGCCGCATGACATGCTACTCCATAAATTAGCTTCGACGAAGATTGATAGAAGAGTAATTTTATGGATCCAAGAATTTTTGACGGCTCGTTCACAGAAAGTGAAAGTCGAAGGCATATTCTCGGATGAAATTACCGTAACGTCGGGTCCTCAGGGCAGCGTAATCGGAACATTGTTATTTTGGCGTTTATAAATGACTTACCAAATGGGATTCGCAGTGACTGTCGATTGTTTGCGGATGATTGTGTAATATATCGAAAGATACATGACTCACAAGACAATGCAGTGCTTCAAGAGGACCTGAACCTGGTCTATAAGTGGGCGATTGAAAATAAAATGGAAATAAACACAAGAAAATGTAGTCTCTTAAAAATAGGGAAAGTGCGAAGGCAAGATTTTCAATATAACATTGGCTCGGAAATACTTGTAGAAGAAGATTCTTGCAAATATTTGGGCGTTCACGTAAGGAATGATATGAAATGGAGTAGTCATGTAGGATGTGTAGTTTCAAAAGCTTACAAATCCCTGCACTTTGTAATGAGGGTATTAAAAGGAAGTAGTACCTCTGCTAAAGAATTAGGCTATTTGTCACTTGTAAGACCTATTCTGGAATATGCCTCGGCGGTTTGGGATCCATATCAAGTAGGGCTCATCAATGAGTTGGAAATGGTACAATGAAAGGCCGCTAGATTTGTGCTCAGTGACTTTAATCCCAGGAGCAGTGTGAGCCGTATGTTAAAGAAACTTGGGTGGGAATCACTGGAGGCTAGGAGGATGAAATCTAGACTCGGCGCTATGTACAACACGTATACAAATCAACC
The DNA here is from genome assembly GCA_946902985.2 of Meconema thalassinum. Classification (NCBI taxonomy): domain Eukaryota; kingdom Metazoa; phylum Arthropoda; class Insecta; order Orthoptera; family Tettigoniidae; genus Meconema; species Meconema thalassinum. Next base: position 186,256,496 of record OX336395.1, read on the forward strand.
AGCATGGGGTGAGCTTAGCAAACGATTGGGAAAGCCCTCTTACATGGGTAGGAGCGATCATCCTTTCAAAGTTAAGGGCCGACCACAGCGAACAAATTATGGTAAATATTCTTTTGTAAACCGTGCCATTGATAACTGGAACTCTCTACCTGCCGCAGTCTTGAGCCTTTTCCCAAACATATAGGTGTGTTTAAGAAAAGACTGACTATTTGTGTAAATACTCCAGTTTAATTGTTGTATAATTGTTATTGAATTGTTATGTATAATTATTTATTTGTTATGTATATCCAATTTGCCACCGGGGGACACACCCCCCATTGCAAATAAATGAATGAATGAATGAATGAATGAATTCCATTTCCTGACCCGGTCGGTTAACTGAATGCAGGCTGTGGATTTTCACAACTACAGTAAACCCATAAATACAGATTATGAGACAAGTTGCGGCTTTGGTGGCGTAATTGGTAGCATGCTGAACTGCTGTGCCCAAGATTGTGGGTTCAAACCCGGCTGAAGTCGTTGGATTTTTTAAGACCGTTAAAATCCTTCAGTATGTCTTCCTTAGGAGGAGAAGTAAAGCCGGCGGTCCCATGCCATATATTTATGGCGTAAAATATCCTTCCACTAACTAAACTTGTGTGAAGCTAAATTTCTAGGTTACTGTAGATTTCGTTGAAACGATCTATCATAGTTCCAACGTTCACCACTAGGTGGCAGTGATATCTGGTAGCGAAAGTTGGAACTACTTGAAATTGAACGGAACTTGTAGCTCACCCTATGAGTGTTATCTTGAATTAGCTACAGCCTCTGGTGAGCTGAACATGTCCTAGGATACTCCCGGCACTAAACGCTATACGCTAAATAAAATAAATAATCAGACAAGTTAAACAAACGCACACCCAACTAGGTGGGGCTGATGATCAAGGTGTCCCAAACCTGTAAAATGAACTCATTCCTGATATCCTCTTTCATTGAGGGGCCAGACCTTTAATTTTCTCCTCATCGTATCTCCTGTCTTGTGTAGAGTGTATATAGCCCCAACCTGGATAGTGTTACTCCTTCAGGAGCTCACGACTGATGAGCTCGGGATTTGGAGACCCCGAGGGATTCCTCAGCTAGGTCCGTTTACCCCTTTGGCGTAGACCCTTTCCTCCCCCGTTTTCTATCTGCCTTTCATGGCTCTCCTTCTTTCCAAGTCCCTCAGTCTTCATTCTTCAAGACTAACGTTGTTCTTTTATCCCATATCTTTTATATTACTTACTCTCCTAGTATGAAAGTCAGTAGTTAATTCCTTTAAATTGTTAGTTTGTAGTTAGATTTACTTAAATATTCTGTAAGTTGAAACGTTGAGTCAATAAATAGTTGTACTTTAATCACAGGACTGATTTCGACCAATATACATTGGATAACTCAATTTCTTCTATAATAATTTCACAGTCACATTATATTTACTGTAATCGCTCACTTATATGTTCACGTCAGTCGTAAAACCTACACATTTTCCATGCAATATAATAACCACATCAATGTTTTAACGTCAAGCTGCTTTTTATCAAGATTTATATTTTTTATTTAAAACACATTGTAAAAGATCTGATTTTTAATAGTACATTATGCAACGAGCCTATAATGGCTATAATTAAGACACGAGTATTTTTTATAAAACGAGCGTATGCGAGTTTTATAATTTCCATACGAGTGTCTTAATTACCATTATTGGCGAGTTGCACACGACTGTTTATGTTCGACGATAATTATAACTTTATTATATGTTTTAACATAAATATTCATAAATATCTGTTCAGTCACTAGAATGTTGTGATCGGGTGCTGCGGTGGGTAGTATATCTCTGTTTTCCAATCTCTCTGGATGTGTTCATTTAAGATCTCACTTAGGCTTCTTCTCTGATGGAGGTTGCATAGAGTTCTTTGTTGATCGTACAAAGGGCATTTTAGTAGTATGTGGTTAACCGTTTTCCGTTCTTGACAGTTCCCGCATACCGGTGGAGATGTCTTGCAGAAGATGTGTGCGTGGGTCATTTTGGTATGACCTATTCGTATTCTGGTAATGAGGACTTGTTCTCGGCGTGGAAGGAGCGGGGTGTCGAATTTATTTGTAGAATCATTCCGGACGTCATGAAGCTTTGAGTGTGGGGACCGGATCCAGTCGGTTAACCATTGTTTGTGGATTTTTGTTTTAAGAGAAGAGGCCACATCACTGTAGGGGGTGAGAAAGTTTGTATCTTGAGGAGAGAGACGAGTTGCTTCTTTGGCTGCTCTGTCTGCTTGTTCGTTGCCTTTTATCCCCTTGTGTGAGGGAATCCACATAATGTAAATTTGCTGACCATTATTTGTTGCCGTGTTATATGACTCCAGTATAATTTGGGCTAAGGAGTTGGAAGGCGATGAATCTTTAAGGGAGTTTATTGTAGATAAGGAGTCACAGAAGATTAAAACGATTTCTCTTTTTGTGTAATTCTTGATGGATTCTATAGCTTTTAGAATGGCGTATTGTTCACATGTGAATATAGAGCATATTTTTGGTAATGTATACTTTATCGTATGATCTGGATATACAATAGCGCAGCCGCTACCATATTCTCTCTTTGATCCAGCTGTATAGATTGCGGTAAAGGTGGGAAATCTTTTGGTTTTCTCTATAATGAGTGTCTTGAAGGTGCTACTGTCAGTTGATTCTTTATTAATTTCACATAAGTCTAAAATAGTTGGCGGAGTTTTAATTCTCCATGGCGGAATTGATATATTTGTTGTAGTTCTCGGAGCAATTGGGGGAAAATGAGAGTGGACATCATGTAGGAGTCGTGAAAGTCTAATGTGGATAGGAAGATGTCATCTTTGCTGCGTGGGGTAGCGAAGAGATTGATTATTTGGGAAAACATAGGTGTAAGTTTTGGAGTGCGGAGACGCTGCGACCTTTGTTGCATAATTGATAGTCAGTAGTTTTCTGCGAGATTGGAGCGGAGGTTCATAAGCTTCCATTAGTAGACTGGAGATCGGACTGGTTCTAAAAGCTCCTAAGATGATCCTTAGAGATGTGTTTTGAATAGGGTCAAGTAATTTAAGTGCTGATGCAGGGGCTGAATTGTATATAATGGAGCCATAGTCTAGCTTATAACGGATGACTGCTTTGTACGTGGACATTAATACATGAGCGTTAGCTCCCCAGTTGTTAGCTGCTAATGATTTGAGAACATTAATTCGACGTAGGCAGTCGTTTCTTAAAGTTTTAAGATGGGAGTTCCATGTTAGTTTGCTGTCAAAGGTCATTCCCAGTATTTTTTATTTCTTTTTCCACTTCGATTTTATTTCCCTTGAGATATAATTCTGGTTGTTCATTCTGTCTTCTTTGTTTGGAAAATAGAATGCATTTGGTTTTGGTTGCAGAGAAAATGAAGCCTGTAAGATTCTCCCAATTGGCAAGATTGTCGAGGGATTTTTGTATTATTTCTTGGGTTGTTGATAGATTACGACCATTGCAGAAAATGGTGATGTCATCCGCAAAGAGGCAAGAGTTTACTGGGAGGTTGATGCAGGAAGTTATGCCATTTATGGCTACTAAGAAAAGGGTTACACCAATGACTGAACCGTGTGGGACTCCTTTCTCTAATCTGATTTCTTGAGATAGGGCACCATTAACTCGGACTTGGATGCTTCTGTTCTGTAGAAAATTGTATATGAATCCAATCATATTTCCCTTGATATTGTCTCTAAAGTTGGTTTCTTGTAAGCAGATTATTTTCGGTTGATGTTCATTGACTAAAATTTTCAAGTATTCGTTTTGGGGGTAATACCCATTTATATTCCACTGTAATATATTGGGATTCATGAAGATTATTTAAATAGAAGGATTATTGGCTTGGGTTCATTTCGGTTTGGGGAGTTATGGGAGGAGAGGAGTTGCTGTCATTATTAAATGCATTGAGTAGTTTCTTGATAAGTCGAGTGTTACTATTCTTGATGTTCTTGTCTTGATAGTAGGGATGTAGTTTGCGCATAGTCTCGATGAGTTCTTCAATATTAGATGTGTAAGATAGTGCAATGGATAAGGCATTAGGTGCTGATGCACCTTTAGTATTCTCAAAAAGACTTTTTAGTTGTAAAAAGTCAAGTGAAAAGTTAGAGGGATCAGCTTCTATCACTTCTTTCACAGGGAGGAGTTGATTTTCTAAGTTGAAGGAATTCGGTTTCATTGTTTTTTTCTTGGGTTGGATTATGTCTGGAGTTTTTTTGGAGCCCAGAGTAGGGAATTCATCATCTGTTTTATCATCTCCCGATATAGAGAGGTCATCACAGAAGGACTTGATGTCAGCTCTGGAAGAGATATCTGAGGAGTCACTTGGAGGTAAAGGTCGTTTTATTCCATGGTGTATGGTGGTAGACGATTCTTTGTTGATTTCAGGTAGCGGTAGTTGTCCATTCAAGGACGTTTCCATTAGAGGAGTGTTTTGATAAGTAGGAAGGGAGTCGGTATTAAGTTCAATAGTTTGAAGAGGATTCTTATCCTGTTCATGCTCCAAGGTATTGCCGGCTGGATTGGATGGTTGCTCCTTGGAAGGGGTTGGAGGTAGGTTGAAAGGTTGGTTTTCTTCGTCTGAAGGATTTGTTAGCAATGGACATGCACGGGCCAAGTGGCCTTCTTCTTTGCAAGTAAAGCAGGTTGGGATATCAGAGGAGGTGTATATCCAATAACTCGTTCCTTCGTAGCATATCTGGAATGAAGGTGGTAGCTTATTAAAGTCACAGGGTTTAACATAGAGTTGTCGGTGGAAGCTGAGTATATGTGCAAAACCTGGGATATTAATTCCAGCCTTGAGGTTAGATATGGAGGACATTGGTTTGATATTCAGTTGTTGAAGGTAGTCTGTAATGACTGAGTTAGGTAAAATAGGACAGACATTTGATAATATCACTCGTTTGTTTGGAACTATTGGTGGGCGTAGGGAAAGGTCAATGTTGTTGATGTTGATTACAGGGTGGTTTAAGGATAATTCTTGAACAAGATTTTTATTCGATAGGAATATGCAGATTCTCGAATTAGAAATGCGAGATACATATCGTATGTTATCAGGACTAGTTATTTTTACCAACAGTGAGGATATAATCCTTTAATGGGATTCCGTCATGTGCGTCTATGATAATTGCTTGTTCTTTACTTGGAGTTGATTGAATTACGGATGCGTAACTCGGAAGGGATTTCTTTGGTACATTGTAGAACGAACTATTAGTAGGGTTATGTAATGGTTCGATGCCATTACTAGTAGCCATTCTTGGGTAGCGAAGGGCTTTGGACATGCCTCGCTGAATTACGTTATTCAATTGTCGACTTTTGTTGATTTGATCTGGCACTCGTAAAACATAAAATGATATTTTTCACTCTATATTAACAGTATATCACAGTCCTGTGTTCAATTACATGAGTAGACTCGTTGTACTCACAATTAACCTGGAAAACTTTCCAATTGAAGTCCTGCAACCAATCAATTCGAGAATAAATCAGCACACTTAATCAACACGACTGAACTCGTTCACTGCCACTTGGATTCTCCCCGAAAATTTTTGTTTGTATGTCTTGCTTCTTTTCATATTTTATATTACGCTGAAGATGGTTACAATGTGGCCGAAACGGGTACTGAGAATATAGTACAACTATTTATTGACTCAAGGTTTCAACTTACTGAATATTTAAACTTCGTCAACAAGGACAAGGGCTGCCATGGTTATATTCTTGGCTTTTTATCGATTTACTTATATAGGTAGTTTCACCCTGCAATAAATTGTGCGTCGGAGCCGCGAGAGCAGTTACAGCAAGTCCAGAGATCACAGGTTCAAGTCTCAGCAATAACAACGGTTATCCTGGGTGTGGTTTTTCACCGATTTTTAGCCTATTTTCAATTTCGAAAAATAGGCTTATGAGATCACCTTTTGTCCGTGTGTGTGTGTGTGTGTGAGGGGTGTGTGTGTCCCTAATAAAATCTAAACGGCTGGAGCGATTTCAATGAAGCTCGGTAAGTTTATAGCACTATTCTCGGCGACCTCGACCGTGCCCTTCAAATTTTGTTACGTCTCACCAATCCAACATGGCGGCTGTGCGAAATATTTCACTAGCATTCAATATCTCCGAAACTATTACCGATATCGCCCTGAAATTGTGTACGGTGATAAAGGACACTGCTAGAAGTTCACCTATGAGACTTTCAAAAACCTGGTGACTACAAAACCATCATGGCGGCCAAGCGAAGTTGAGACTTTTAAATAGACTTTTCTCGCGATTTAACTATCCAAACGTAATGAAACTTGGTACAGCAAATGTTTATACACATTATAATGCACTGGAGTTTAATTTAGTTCAATTGTTTACATAACCTCAAAATGGCGGCTGTGCGAAATATTTAAACTGACATTCTATATCTCCGAAACTATTACAGATATCACCCTGCAATTTTGTACGGTGATAAAGGGTACTGATACATGTTTACTTATGTATATTTCATAAACCTGTAAAGTACAAAACGAACATGGCGACCAAGCGAATTTGAAATATTTTAATAGACTTTTCTCGTGATTTAACTCTCTGAGCGCAGTGAAATGTGGTACAGTAAATGATTTTGCACATTGTAATGCACTGCCATCTAATTTCATTCAATTGTTTACATAACCTCAAGATGGCGGCTGTGCGAAATTTTAAAATTAAGTTTTTGTTTCTTGTGTCGTAATCATGCGATCAAAGTGAAAGTTTGAATAATGAACCTAGGCAATAATTGTCCTTGATTGGTACATAACTCTATAGCCTATACATATAACAATCCTAAATAGCGAGCTTCCGAAATATTTAAACGGTTCTCATTATCTATGAATCTTTTACAGCAACCAAACTGATTTTTAGCCTATTTTAAATTTTGAAAAAAATAGGCTTATGAGATCACCTTTTGTCCGTGTGTGTGTGCGTGTGTGTGTGTGTGTGATTCGTGTGTGTGTCCCCCCCCTAATAAAATCTAAACGGCAGGAGCGATTTCAATGAAACTAGGAAAGTTCATAGCACTATTCCCGGCGACCTCGACCGTGCCCTTCAAATTTTGTTACGACTCACCAATCCAACATGGCGGCTGTGCGAAATATTTCACCAGCATTCAATATCTCCGAAACTATTACCGATATTACCCTGACATTTTCTATGGTGATAGAGGGAACTACTATAAGTTCACTTATGTGACATTTGAAAACCTGGTAACTACAAAACGAACATGGCGGCCAAGCGAATTTGCGACTTTTAAATAGACGTTTCTCGCGATTTGACCAACCAAACGCAATGAAACATGGTACAGTATATGTTTATATACATTGTAATGCACCGACATCTAACTTCATTCAATTGTTTACAGAATCACAAGAAGGCGGATGTGCGAAATATTTCACCGGCATTCTATATCTCTGAAACTATTAGCGGTATCTCCCTAATATTTTGTACTGAGATAAAGGGCACTACTGGAAGTCCATCTATAAGATTTTCAAAAACCGGTTAACTACAAAATGAACATGGCGGCCAAACGAATTTGAACAATTTAAATAGACCTTTCTCGCGATTTAATGTTCCAAGCGCACTGAAACCTGGTACAGGAAATATTTATACACATTGGAATCCACTGGTATCTAATTTAGTTCAATTGTTTACATAACCTCAAGATGGCGGCAGTGCGAATTTTAAAATTAAGTTTTTATTTCTTGTGATGTAGTCATGCGATCGAAGTGAAAGTTTGAATAATGAACCTACGCAATAATTTTCGTTTAATGGTACATGACTCTATGGCCTATACATTTAACAATCCAACATGGCGATCATCCGAAATATTTAGACGATACTGAATATCTACGAATCTATTTTAGCAATCAAACTGCATTTTTTAATGTTCATAGGGGCTATGAACTTAAGTTCACCTATAGGACTTTAAATAACCTGGTGATCACAAATCCAACATGGCGGTGACGCGAATTATAAATATTCACATGGACGTTTCTCGCAATTTAACCATCCGCGTGCAGTGAAACTTGGTACAGTAAATCTTTATCCGAATGTTAATCCACTGGCATCTAATTTATTTCAATTGTTTCCATAACCTCAAGATGGAAGCTGTGAAAATTTTTTTAATCTCCTTGTTTTTTCTTGTGTCCTAATTATTCGATTGAAGTTAGAATACTACACGTTCACAATAATCTGCATGTAACAGTACATAACTCTAGGACCTACATATATAAAATCCAACATGGCGACCATCCGAAATATTTAGTCGGTTCTCAATATCTACGAATCTATTACAGCAATCAAACTGACATTGTGTATGTTAAATAGTGGCAATTAACATAAGTAGGATATATGAAAATAGGCTGTATAGTTCTTCACGGAACTACTTGTTTTAAATGTTCATAGAGGCTATGAACATATGTTCATCTATAGGACATTCAGCAACCTGATGAGCACAAATCCAACATGGCGACGACGCGAAGTATAAATATTTAAATGGACGTATCTCGCGAATTAACTATCCGAGTGCCGTGAAACGTTGCACGTTAAATGCTTATACAAATGTTGATCCACTGGCATCTAATTTATTTCAATTGTTTGCATAATCACAAGATGGCTGCTGTGCGTAATTTTAAAATCTCGTTTTTACTTCTTGTGTTCTAATCATGCGATTGAAGTTTGAATACCACACGCACACAATAATCTTAATGTAATAGTACAAAAATAAAAATCCAACCTGGCGACCATCTGAAATATTTAGACGGTCCTCAATATCTACGAATCTGTTACAGCAATTAAACTGAAATTTTGTATGTTGATAGAGGCAATTAACATGAGCAGGATATATGAAAATAGGCTGTATATTTCTTCACGGAACTACTTGTTTTTCCTAACTTCCTCCAGACAAATGCCAAGTCCCGGGGCACCTACCTCATCCTTGTCCCTAATACAGTTACACTATTACAGCCGTCACATAAATATAGGTTATCAGACAACTTCAACACGGGGATGATGCCAAATATGTCCCAAGTCCCTAAAATGAATTAGCAACAACTCATAGCGTCTATTTTCAACTTACCACCATTATCCTCATCACTAATATCACCATCATCATCATCTTACCCTCCATTATCACCATGATCAACATCATTATCCACACCATCATCATTATCGCTACACCAGCAAAATAACCACCACCAACATCACCAATTAACCACCACCAACACCAGCAATATAACCACCATCATCATCACTATTATTATTATCACCATCACCATCATCATTCACAATATCAATCTTCACTACCATTATTATCACATTTACCATCACCATTATCATCATCTCCATCATTATCACCACCACCATCATCATTATCATCACAATCTCCACTACCATTATGACAAACATTATCACATGTATCGTCTCCATTATCATCATATATATAAACACCACCAACATCACCAATATGACCACCATCATCATCATCACGATTATTATCATCACCTCCCTCATCATCCTGATCATCACCGCAATCTTCACTACCATTTCCACATTTATCATCACCATTATCATAATTTCCATCATTATCTCCACCATCATCATCATCATCATCATCACCGCAATCTTCACTACCATTATCACATTAATCGTCACCATTATCATCATCATCTCCATCATTATCACTGCCATCATCATCATTATCATAAATTCTTCTCATCTTATATATACCCAATAAAAAGGAATGTTTGTGTGTTCGTCTTTTATGCGTTCATAAACCATTCATCCGATTGCGATCAAATTTTGGTGAATTCTTGTAAACACTTCCTGGAGGCTTATAGGCATAGTTAATCAATTTCAAAATAGATAGCGCGCGAGTAGTTTATACAAATGAGTAATGGCGATGCGTTCATATACAATTCATCCGATTGCGATCAAATTTTGGTGAGTTGTTGTGCACAGTCCCGGAAAAGTTATAGGCGTAGTAAATCCAATTTACAATAGATGGCGTGCTAGTAGCTTCAACAAAATGGCGTGCGTTTGTTTCAAGAAAGTCCCACATGCGTTCATATACCATTCATCCCATTGCGATGCAACTTGGGTGAGATGTTCTGTACACTTCAGGTAAGGTTTCTGGCTTAGTAAATCCACTTAACAATAGGTAGCGCACGAGTAGATTCAACAATTGAGCGACGACGGGCGAAGCGTTTCAACAAAGTCCCGTATGCGTTCATATACCATTTATTTCATTGCGATGAAACTTTGGTGAGTTGTTGAGCACGCTCCCATGATTCCTTTTTGAGATAGTAAATCAATTTTACAATAGTTTAGAGGTGGTTAACGGAAAATAATGGTATTCAAAAGCACTTCAACAAACAAAGTTACAACGCCAACACTTTCTTTGATTGGCATTGCAACGCATGCCGGGTACAGCTAGTATTGTATAAATAATTATCTATATTTTATACAAATGTTACGGCATAGTAACGATGTGTTACTTAGACATTGTCACGGTAACGCCCTTATTCACCGAACCTAGGGGACGATAACCTAGATGTTAGGCCCCATAAAACAACAATTATCATCATCTTCATCGTCACTTACCGAACACTGAGTCGGGGATGTTCACGCAGTGCTGATGAGTGACCTAGAATACAGTAGACCATAGGAATATGAAGTGAAAAATGTGGGACTTGAAATCAATATAACTTTCCATCCTTCATCCTTTCAAAATGTTCGGGAGTGATAGAGCGAGCCAGATACGGCAGTCAATAATGGAATCTGTTTGAGCCTTCTAAATCCGACTCGAGCAACTGTTCTCTGTAGAAGTAATCTCATCGTACGTCATCGTAACTGATTGGAGCATGCACGTGGAGAGTTGCTGGTGGAATTTAATTTGAGGGGCTTGCACATCGTGGTCTTTATGCCCCGTGTACTAGGGTGTGTAAAATTATTTGTTAGAGGGAAGGAGGGAAGACAGGAAGGAACGAAACAAAGTAAATATGGAAAGAGGAAGAAGGGAGATATGCATTCAAGTGAGAACAAAAGAATGAATGAATGAAGATAGTGATAGAAATGAAAAAAGAAACGAAGATAGTGATTGAGACAGGAAAAAACAAGGAAGGAAATTGTGATATAGGTATGGAAAAGGAACGAATATTGTGATAGAAATAGAAATGAGGAAGAAGGGATGCACGAGATAACGAAATAAAGTAAAAATAAGGAAAGAAAGGAAGATAATCCGTAAAAGATAATGAAGGAATATAAAGACAGGGAGGAAGTAAGTCAGCAACAAAGATAGAACGAAGGAAGTAAGAAAGGAAAGAACAAAATTGGATATAGGAAATGAAAAAGAGAGAAAGGCAATCAAGGGACAACGATAGAATGAATTAAGATGGCGATAGAGATGAAAACAAGAAGGAAGGAAGATAGCGTTAGAGACAGGAAAAAGATGATGTTGATGATGATAATTGTTGTTTTAAGGGGCCTAACTGCTAGGTTATCAGCTCCTAATGGTTTGGGTGATAGTGACGGATGAGATGAGAATGAAAACTCTTATTAATACTAAATACAGACTTACATACTAGAAGATGAAATGGTAAACAAATAAAGGATAAGGCAAATAAAGGATAGGAAAAAAAGAATTGCCCTCAACCCTCGATGAATAAAGATTAAGGCACTTGTAAGGAAGGAGAGCCATGAAAGGCAGGGAGGGAACGAAGGAAGGAAAGAGTGATAAAGATATAGAAAAGGAACGCATATTTTGATAGAGATAACAGATGTGGAAGAGAGAAAGAGAAGTGCAAGGGAACGAAATAAAGGGAAAAGAAGGAAGGAAGGAAGGAAGGTTGTAATTTTACGTGTTTTTAATCTTGCTATCATTAGCCACTGGACATCCGTTTTTACGTAGAATCCGAACCACAGGACGTGATATATCACTTCAGAAATCCCACGAGCATTGACCAGGAATTGTACCATGTCCACCGTGGTGAGCTAGTAACCTGTGTTATTGTGTGCTGTCTGTAGTAGTCAGTGTATTAGTACTGTAAACCAGTTGAGGATTGGGACTGAGTTGGATGTGGCCTCCAGTTAGAAACCATCCCACTATTTACCTTGAATAGCAGTGGAAAAACCACGCTAATTCCCTTCCAAACTGGCTGAGAAGAGAATCGAATCCAAATCTTCTAAGATTTGCCTCACAAGGCTGAGTCTACCCCGTTCCAGTCTTTAGACCAGAATTTCATTTCTTGGCAGAGCTGGGAATCGAACCTGGGTCTTCGCGGTGACAGCCAAGAACCCTAGCCACTACGCAACGGGGTGGATCGCAAAGGAAAGGGAAGTTTTCCTACATAAAATAAATTATAAGGACATCAATATTACTCATTAGATCAATCCAAATTATATTTACTTATCATCCCTGAATTTGCAATACCGCGTATCTGACAATGCTCACCGTTTCCATTATTTTCCTTATGATTGGTGACGCCTTCTAGCCGTGTATGGATGTACTGTCAAAGAGAACAAATCACGTTAGGTTCATTTTCCTGTGTATAACTCTAAAGGAAAATGAACCTTAAATAGACTGTACTGTAGAAGTGCATATCTACATGGAAATATAGCCTACTTTTCTACAGTAGAATGAATTTTAATATAATTTTTAGCCCATTTATGAAAAAAAAAGGCTTATGAGATCACCATTTGTCCATGTGTGTGTCCCCTCCCCTAATAAAATCTAAACGGCCAGAGCGATTTCAATGCATCTCAGTAAGTACATACTACTATGTCGTTCGACCTCGACCAGTGCCTTTTAAATTTCAATGCCAACATGGTGGCCACGCGAAATATTCCACCAGCATTCTATATCGCCTCAACAGTAACAGATATATCTCTCAAATTTTGTACAGTACTAAAGGGTATTAGTAAAAGTTCATCAATATAAGTTTCATAAACTTGTCATCTACAAAACGATCATGGCGGCCAAGCGAAGTTGAAACATTTAAATAGACTTTTCTCGCAATTTAACCACCCGAACGCAGTGAAACTTTGTACAGCAAATGTTTATAAGCATTGTAATACACTGACATTTAATTTAGTTCAATTGATTACATAACCTCAATTGGCGACTTACAGTGGGTCAAAATCGAAATCTAGGGGGGCAAAATTATGTTTACGTTTTAATCATGAATTTAGAGTGAAAGCAACGTATATAATTTGTTTACTTCATAATAAACATCAGTTAAGGCCTTTTTAAGCTACTTCTACACATGCAAGAAATTGTCTATGACTAGGAGTTGGATAGAGCATTCAGTTATCTCTTCAGAACAATTTTCAACCCCTAATTTACTTTTAACAAAGTCACAAAGTTCCACTTTTGACATAATCGTCGAACCCAGTGCTTCAAACAGTTGTAAACGTGTGAGAACTGGTTGCGCCGCATCTTCTAAAACGTAAAATAACTAAGTAAGTTGCAAAAAGATGCAAAAAATCTTATAACAGGCGTAAACTACAAGACTTGATCTACATTTTAACATTAAGTAGAAAGTGACGCAGAGTGACGCGACATACTAAAAATCTAAGTGAAAATATAATTTTAAAAATAATAGTTAAATATTATATAATGCAAATATAGCTACAATGACGTAACAATTACGCCCTTTAATAACTGAAACACGTTACAAAGATCATACCTTCATCTGTATGTTCCATCTTAAAGCATCACACTAACCACAAAGACAACCAAACCACAGCCACTTACATTCACTCTCCAATTCAGACTGCTCGAACAGTGGTGACAGATTTACACTAAGATGCGTTTATATCCCAGAATAGTGAGCGGCAATTATATGAGAATGCTGTGGAAGTAATAAATGTTGTTTTTTAATTATGAAAATAAAAAAATGTTCTCCTAGATTTCGCTTTTGACCCACTGTGCGACTGTGCGAAATTTTAAAATTAAGTTTGTATATCTTGTGTCCTAATCATGCGATTGAAGTGAAAGATTGAATAATGAATCTACCCAATAAACTTCATCAAATAGTAGGCTACATAATTCTATGGCCTACACATATAACAATCCAACATGGCGACCATCCGAAATATTTAGACGATTTTCAATATCTACGAATTTATTACAGCAATCAAACTGAAATTTTGTATGTTGATAGAGGCTATTAACTTAGGTTCACATATGAATCATTCAAAAACCTCGTGAGCACAAAACTAACATGGTGGCGACGCGAAATTTAAATATTTAAGTGGATTTTCCTCGTGACTCTTCATCCGAGACTTGTGTACCTTGCCATGGTATATCTTCATACAAGCTTTAATATATGAGAATTTAAAAATGGCGGCTGTGTATATTTTTAATTTAAAATCTCGTTTTTATTTCTCGTGTTCCAAGTAGGACCAGTAGGATTAATGAAAATTGATTATTGGTTCTTCATGGAACTACTTGTTCTTTATGCCTATTACGCTTGATGATGATGAAGATGATGATGATAATTGTTGTTTTAAGGGGCCTAACATCTAGGTTATCGGCCCCAGATATTACGCTTGAGATTTGGAAAATAAGAATATGTTAAATGTTGAAAACAATTTTTACCAGACAAATTAAGGGGTCCCCATAGTAGCAAAAGCGTAAAATTAAGCAATTCCCTCAATTGTGTCAAATGTTGAAGGGCTAAATGGACGGGAAAAGTTTCAAATTGGGAGTTTTAGAGAGCTCTATCAAAAGCAAAAATTTCGAAGAAATCTTCCGTCCTAAATGCAGTTTCGGAATAACAGCCTAAAATCGCTTGTTCATTTACTCGTATTCTCTTTCCTTCAAATCCTAGCCAAATCAACTTATTTATACCATTCTTTCTTCTCAGTATGCCTTTCTTCGGATGGGAAGTAAAGCCGGTGGTTCCATGTCATAGATTTATGGTATGTTAAAGATCCTTCCACTAACTAAACTTGTGTGAAGCTAAATTGTTAGGTTAGATTTCGTCCGGATGCTCTATCAAAAGTTCCAACGTTCACCACTAGGTATCATTGATATCTGGTAGCGAAAGTTGGAACTACTTGAAATTGAACGAAACTTGTAGCTCACCCAAAGGGTGACCGCTGGAAGCAGCTACAGACTCAGGCGAGCCGAACATGTCCTCGGACACCCCCGGCACTAAGAGCCATACGATAAATAAATAAATAAATAAATAAATAAATAAATAAATAAATAAATAAATAAATAAATAACTAAATAAATAATAAATAAATTCCTTAATGTGTCCCTTGGTTCAATACTTATTGTTGTATTAAGGGGCGGAATTACGAGGTCATCAGCCTCTAGGGTTCAATACTCTCAGGCATTTTTTTTTTGTAAAATCTTCCAACCGGAAGTAGTTATAAGTAGTTATAAGGCCTTAAGTGAAACTCTGCATTAACTCATACTAGTAGTCGTAGTGATAGGCATACTGTTATTAAAAACGACCGGATATGGTTGAGTTTCATTGACTCACAATTGAAATAAATTAGATGCCAGTGTATTAACATCTGTATAAGTATTTAACGTGCAATGTTTCACTGCACTCGGATGGTTAAATCGCGAGAAACGTTCATTTAAATATGTATACATCGCGTCGCCGCCATGTTGGATTTCTGCTCATCAGGTTACTGACATTCATATACAGTAGGTGAACTTATGTTCATAACCTCTATGAACATAAAAAAATTCAGTTTGATTGCTGTAAAGGATTCGTAGATATTAAGAACCGTCTAAATATTTCGGATGCTCGCCATTTTGGATTGTTAGGCCTATATGTATAGGCCATAGAGTTATGTACCATTAAACGAAAATTATTGCGTAGGTTCATTATTCAAACTTTTACTTCGATCGCATAATTACGACACAAGAAATAAAAATGAAAAAAAAAACGAGCCTTACAGTAGTCGCATATGATATGTAACATCTGACATAGAAGAAACCTCTCGTGAAATTGTTGATACACCGGTATTTTATAGTATTATTGGCACAAATATTAATCTATTGTAAAAGGGAGAGTTTTACAGATATTTTAGTTTATAATACGGAACACTTTTTATTAGATGATTTGTAGTACACGATATGGATCAACTAGATTAATAGACGCGACACCGCTCATAACCTTAAATTCCTTATAATCCTTCTTGATTCACAGACCAACACGTAATTTCATATGGATTCTGTTAAAATGGGCCATATTGATATGATAAATATCGTTTAAAATGATAATCTGGTAGCAAAAATATCTACCCCGCCCAGGATTCGAACCCAAGATCTCTAAATTCACAGTCATACGCAATGACCCCTCGGCTATTTCGACTAAGAAAAATTGTGCACAAGATGGTGACTTATTTCCACGTTCCAATAATACTGCATTACGGAATTAAGTTTCATTTATATTGAGACCTTATGGCATATTGCATATCCATCTAGTCTCAAGTTTGTATTTCCAACATTAATTCTATACGCAGACCGGCACAGCAGATGCAGAGTACAGAGGCGGCGAATACTTTTATTGGATGTGTGCAGAGACGTGTACGAAGAATAGCAGGAGGGTTGAGTGGTCATAAATGCACTTAGCAGGTTTCCAGGGTGTGCCGAGGGAGGACATTGTACCATGAGAAGACGAGCGAGGGTAGGACAGGCAGGTCGTTGAACGCAGGAATTTGTGTGGGAAAATTGCAGTTTGGCAAGGTCACAGCTCCAAGTTTTGGTGCCGCCCAAATGTGACCTACTTAAGAATTAATGACCGGAGAGCAATGAGAGTTGCATGTATGGAAGCGGGAGACTCTCAACCTCCCAGAAATGTAATTTGATGCAATTTGGATGTAAGGCTGATTTAATTCAGTATAAAATGCCTGATATGGGGGCGTTTCAGCATCAGCCAATGAGGGGATAAGCGTCACCAAGCCGTGTTTGGCGCGTAAATTGGCAGACAATGAGGGATGATTACGGAGGTTATTTGATAAGGAGTCCACGATCGATTCTTGGAAAGGATATCACCAATGAGACATTGAGATTGCGATGAGTGCAGTGATATAAGTCAATTTGGGACAGAGCTATTATTTTTGGAAATAAATCTCATATTTCCCCCTCCTACGGCAGGTTATGCCTCAAAAACTTAAATAGCTCCAAATGGGAGAGTGAAGTCAGTCAATTTTGTGATTCTGTCACGGACGCTCCACGTCAGTCGAGTTCGTGATTTGGACTCTGTTAATTTTCACGTCAGATGGTAAATTGAGATAGCGTGGCGGTTTTTTTTTGAGATCATGTCTAGATACTATAGCATACGAGTGCGAGTTTTTGTTAGTGGCTGAGAAATAGGCTAGCCATTGCGCTAGATAAACATATAAGTTGTGTCGATAGGAGCTACGGTGGACGATCTGGATGAATTGAGTAGTTCAGATGGTAGCATTTAGGAGAATGATAGGATTATCGGTCCGGAACAGTGAGTGCGTGTTACTTTCTTGAATGGCGCATTAAAAAAATTGTGTATTTCTGTGTTCTTCGTTACCACGAGGTACCTGAAGCAAGAGGAAGCTGATGCCGAGATTGGAACAATGGGAGGATCTTCAACTATGGAATTCGTCATGCGAGGAATGAGGGCGTAAACCCAAAACCTTGGGGCACGCCGCGATGATGGAGACAGTCTGGGACCCAGGAATAGTGATAAGTACAGCAAATTATCTTGCATAATTTAGTTAGGGGTGTACGGATCAGCATAAGTGCAATGGCTGTGTACATATTCAATTTCTTAATGTTAGTTGTGTCTTTGTTGTTGTGTTTGTTGCTGCAACGTGCGTGTAAATATGTATCGTGTGGTCATGGTTTTCAATGTAGTTTGGGGAGATTATCATTCAGGGGAAATCTGGCCATCAGCTACTGTCACTGTAGATACATTTTTCAGTTGATCAGGTGGGGTGAGAGTTTGTACAGTGGTCGTAAGCAAACCAGAGCATATTGAATATTTTGTGGTAAATCAGGTTCGTGGATCGACTGTGGTAAGTTCTACCAGGTAATGGTTGTGTTGCAATCTTCGATTGGTGACGGACAAGGCACGCAAACCCGGCGATTTGAGGTAATTTAATTGGAGTATGGCTGGATGTACTGATGCATATTGGTAAGTCGTGGATGTTCAGAACCACGTAAGTATTTTTGGTAATTCCGTGGACGGGTAATTCCCACGAGGTAAAATCACGGCCGTGATGCTGGGGTCGATCTGACGCCCGTAGGCAGCGTGCTAAGTGATGATTCTGCGGGGCTTGTTGAATTGGGCTATTGTGAGCTCATGCTTCAGTCAGTATACATCAGCTGTGGAGGGGGTGAAAGCTGGTAGCCACTCCTCGCCACGGGGTGCTTTGCTTGGCCTTGAGTCTGTCCGAGGTTAATTGGTCAAAGTTAAAATGGCTGGTTTGTTTACATATTTTATTGTTAATTCTGGGATTCTGGTTTGTTGTGTTTTGATTTTATTTTGTGGACCCACGTTACTAGTGTATCAGATTTGTACCCTCCGGGTGGCCGCTAGTCGGTATTAATGATTGTCTTGATAAATGTTTCACACGGGAACTGTTGTATGTGAATGAGATAGGCACGTTGTAGCTTAATGTAGTGTTTGTGTGGCCGCACTGCATGCTGACCGTACACGACTCTAACGGAGGTCGTGAAGGGAGGTCTGTTTGCCAAACGGAACGGTCTCGTCTGTACGATTCACTTTTCCAATATAAGAGCGTTAAAATGAGGTTCCAGCTTGTAAAATTCAGTTGATTTGATGCTCCGTTGGAGTATTAGTGTTATGATCTGATTAACGTAATGATTCATTTCTTGTGGCATTAATTTAGTCTTTTGTTGTTCCATTTGAACTCACCTGGGGTGAGAGCGCGCCACTTTGATTTTTTTTGGGATTTTATTTTATTTGGATTTTTTTAATTTTTTTGTGGAGTTCCATGATCCTGCAGTGTTGATCAGGGGGAAGCTGAGGCTTGCCCGAACTAATTAGATTTAAGGTACCCTGGTCGTACCATCTCTGTGGACTTTATGGCAGAGAAGGACAGTGATGACACAGTTTATTTTGTTGTGGTTCTACGTTTTATTAAGGGATTGTTCTTCTGTTTTGTAGTCTTCTAAGAATAAATTTTGTTTCCTTGTTCCCCTGGCATATGATTTATAGTTTTTAAGTTCCCATGATCCAAAAATTCCGAATTCCTAGGATGTAAAGTGTTAATTAGCCACCGAACGAGCCGCGCCCGAGATAAGATTCAACATCCTAGAAGGCCCTGGAAGGGTATATAGGGGTTATGTGATGGTGCATTAGCCATTCGTCCCTAGTCGATTGCATTGTTGTTTTGATACCTAATTCATTGGATCATGTGGAAAGTCATATGCCTGTTTGAGCTAGTCGGTGCACATCGTAAAATCTGCCATCCGTGGTGGATTTTGCGTATGATTCGTACGACTAGGGTTAGTCTATGATGGCGCGCCAAAAGCGTGTGGCTGATTTATTGTAAATAAAAGGGGTGTAAAATCATGGAGTTTGTATTAGAAATACAGTTGACATTTTTATTGCAAATGTAAAGTAGAGACATGTCAGCTGGGCGCCCGATTTGAATTTTGATAGTAACAAACTCCAGTGAAAATGAAATAGGAAGGCTGGTAGCCTATAGATTGTTAATATCTTTATTAGCAAGTCTGGGATAAATTAACGTAAAAACCGCGAGTGTAAGGATGAAAGAATTTATTCAAGGAAACTTTAAGGGAGTGTGCATCACGTAGGAAGCTCAATATGCAGCTTGGATAGCTATTTGCTTATGGGTTAGAATAACGTAAATAATTGAGCTGACTAAAGTAATTGGGGGAGGCAGAACATGGAACAAAAAGGAACTCATTTTAGCGCTAACAGATTGTCTCCTCATTAAGGCATGCCCCTATTTCTCAGATAAGTGTATTTTGTGTGGTGGAGGAGATGGCTTCTTCAGAGGAAGTGCGAGCCATTATGGAAGCGATGTGTGCCCAATTAAAGGCAGACTTGAAAGCTGACACCAGCGAACAATTAGAGCGCATGAAAACAGACAATAGCGAACAATTAAATCAAATTATAGCCGAGAACAATGAACTCTTAAAAGCAGACTTGAAAGCTGACACCAGCGAACAATTAGAGCGCATGAAAACAGACAATAGCGAACAATTAAATCAAATTATAGCCGAGAACAATGAACATTTAAAGGCAGATTTGAAGGCAGACACTAGCGGACAATTATCGGAACAATTCGCGAAGCTTACGCTAGACATTAAAGCAGACGCGGGCATACAATTAGAGCGCATGGAGGGAACATTGAGAGAGGCGATCGCGCTTAGCGAGGAGAAGACATTCGCTAAACTAAACCAAATAGAGTTAGCATGCAATTTGAGCGCGGAAGGACTAAAACTGACACAGGAGGAGATGAAAGGCAGGCTAGACATACTCGAAGAGGGAAATATCATGGCTCAGGGGCAGATAGCAGAGCTAAATAAAGCCGTGCGAGACATGCACGAAGACGTAGAAAGGGGGGAATTGCAAGCAGCAGAGAAATGGAGCGAGTTAGAAGCAGAGCAGGCGGCAATAAGGGGGGACCTGCGGGAGAGTAACGCTTTAATTGGTGAGAGGCTAAATCGGTTGGAAGAAAATAACGGAGCAGGAGGGAAGAAAGACGAAGAGAGATACTTGAGAATGAAAGAGGAAATAAATAAGACGTGCCTGCAGATAGGAGTCGAAGGGAAAGAAGATAGACAGAAAATATTTAAACAGATGGAAGAGAACCAAGAACGGATCAGAGAGGTCGAGAAACAATTCCTAGCCAGAATGGATGAGCAAGATAGGAAAATTATCAAAGCTGAGATACGAACTCTGGAACATGACGATTTCATGTTGGAAATGCGAACGAATAAAAGCGATGGGATTACCGCAGCCACAGTACGTAGCGAAAGAGAAGCAAGCCAGGGGGCGGTCGAGAAGGCTACGGTAGGTGAGACTACAGAGGGATTCCACCAATTTCGCGGACAAGCATCGACACCAATGGAGAATAAACTAACCACGCAATACGTACAGGTTATAAGAATGCAGGAGGACAGACCTCGGAGATACACAAATGATGGATCAGTAACACCAAAATCTTTCATTAAGGAGGTGGAATCATTTTTTGCCGATCACGCAGTACCGTCAAATAGACAGCTCAGAGCTTTAGAAAAAATGTTAGGGAATGAAGTATTGACCTGGTACCAGAGCTTCAGGTACACTTTCGAGGACTTTGAAGGGTTCAAATCGGCGTTCCTAAGAAAATATTGGGGGCAGTCGGCACAGCTAAGCCTCAGGATGGAGCTGTACAGTAGAAAGTACCATGCTACGCAGCCCACACGTTACGCGGATTATTTCACAAAACAGATGTTATTGATGAGGGATCTTGATGTCGCTCCCGGGGAAGCAGACATGATAATGACCATCGGCAAGCAATTACCCGCCAGCGTCCAGCAGATACTAGTGGCCGCAAGCGTCAATAACGCGGTACAAGCTGAGGAAGTGCTCCGACAGCTTGATGACACTTCTATGCAACCTCAGATGCGGAACGTGCGAGCCATAGGACAGGTTAACACGGCTGTGTTACAGCAAGACACTGGTGCCAGCAAGCGAAGTCAGGGTACGAACACCGGACCGCCAGCATACGAGCGCAGGGATGAAAATAATGTGCGGCACGGATACCAAGGACATGAACGAGAAAAATGGGGACAGCACCGCGGAAGGAACTGGCAGCCGTACCAACAGAGAAGGGATGAATGGCGAAGAAGGAACGGCCCTTACGAACATGAGAGAGATGGGAGGCGGCCGTGGCCCGGAAGGCGAGAAGAAAGGCAGGAGCCCACGCAAGACTATAGGCAAGATTGGAATAGTCGGTACGAGGAGACTCAGCGATATTTAAGCGAGTTGCACCAGGAACAGGAAGCACAGAGAGAGAAATGGAAACATACCATGGAGAACAGGCATAACCCAGATATACAGGGGGCAGAAAGCGAGCTAGTAATGCAAGAGAGAGAGAGAGGGGAGAGACATTGTCTAGCGCACGCAGGTAGTCCAAAGGAGCCAGAGGTCTGACGTAATCCGGCCGGCATGCTAGAGAAGGGAGTGAGACACCCTGTCATTTCAGAGCAACCCAGGAAGGGGGGTCCAAAGTAGAGACGGAGGAAAGGAACCTCGTAGCAGCCGTGTGGAGTGCTAAAAATCATGTAATGCTTACCCTGATTTTTAACCTTGTGAGGGAGTAATGAGACCTTATGGCATATTGCATATCCATCTAGTCTCAAGTTTGTATTTCCAACATTAATTCTATACGCAGACCGGCACAGCAGATGCAGAGTACAGAGGCGGCGAATACTTTTATTGGATGTGTGCAGAGACGTGTACGAAGAATAGCAGGAGGGTTGAGTGGTCATAAATGCACTTAGCAGGTTTCCAGGGTGTGCCGAGGGAGGACATTGTACCATGAGAAGACGAGCGAGGGTAGGACAGGCAGGTCGTTGAACGCAGGAATTTGTGTGGGAAAATTGCAGTTTGGCAAGGTCACAGCTCCAAGTTTTGGTGCCGCCCAAATGTGACCTACTTAAGAATTAATGACCGGAGAGCAATGAGAGTTGCATGTATGGAAGCGGGAGACTCTCAACCTCCCAGAAATGTAATTTGATGCAATTTGGATGTAAGGCTGATTTAATTCAGTATAAAATGCCTGATATGGGGGCGTTTCAGCATCAGCCAATGAGGGGATAAGCGTCACCAAGCCGTGTTTGGCGCGTAAATTGGCAGACAATGAGGGATGATTACGGAGGTTATTTGATAAGGAGTCCACGATCGATTCTTGGAAAGGATATCACCAATGAGACATTGAGATTGCGATGAGTGCAGTGATATAAGTCAATTTGGGACAGAGCTATTATTTTTGGAAATAAATCTCATATTTCCCCCTCCTACGGCAGGTTATGCCTCAAAAACTTAAATAGCTCCAAATGGGAGAGTGAAGTCAGTCAATTTTGTGATTCTGTCACGGACGCTCCACGTCAGTCGAGTTCGTGATTTGGACTCTGTTAATTTTCACGTCAGATGGTAAATTGAGATAGCGTGGCGGTTTTTTTTGAGATCATGTCTAGATACTATAGCATACGAGTGCGAGTTTTTGTTAGTGGCTGAGAAATAGGCTAGCCATTGCGCTAGATAAACATATAAGTTGTGTCGATAGGAGCTACGGTGGACGATCTGGATGAATTGAGTAGTTCAGATGGTAGCATTTAGGAGAATGATAGGATTATCGGTCCGGAACAGTGAGTGCGTGTTACTTTCTTGAATGGCGCATTAAAAAAATTGTGTATTTCTGTGTTCTTCGTTACCACGAGGTACCTGAAGCAAGAGGAAGCTGATGCCGAGATTGGAACAATGGGAGGATCTTCAACTATGGAATTCGTCATGCGAGGAATGAGGGCGTAAACCCAAAACCTTGGGGCACGCCGCGATGATGGAGACAGTCTGGGACCCAGGAATAGTGATAAGTACAGCAAATTATCTTGCATAATTTAGTTAGGGGTGTACGGATCAGCATAAGTGCAATGGCTGTGTACATATTCAATTTCTTAATGTTAGTTGTGTTTTTGTTGTTGTGTTTGTTGCTGCAACGTGCGTGTAAATATGTATCGTGTGGTCATGGTTTTCAATGTAGTTTGGGGAGATTATCATTCAGGGGAAATCTGGCCATCAGCTACTGTCACTGTAGATACATTTTTCAGTTGATCAGGTGGGGTGAGAGTTTGTACAGTGGTCGTAAGCAAACCAGAGCATATTGAATATTTTGTGGTAAATCAGGTTCGTGGATCGACTGTGGTAAGTTCTACCAGGTAATGGTTGTGTTGCAATCTTCGATTGGTGACGGACAAGGCACGCAAACCCGGCGATTTGAGGTAATTTAATTGGAGTATGGCTGGATGTACTGATGCATATTGGTAAGTCGTGGATGTTCAGAACCACGTAAGTATTTTTGGTAATTCCGTGGACGGGTAATTCCCACGAGGTAAAATCACGGCCGTGATGCTGGGGTCGATCTGACGCCCGTAGGCAGCGTGCTAAGTGATGATTCTGCGGGGCTTGTTGAATTGGGCTATTGTGAGCTCATGCTTCAGTCAGTATACATCAGCTGTGGAGGGGGTGAAAGCTGGTAGCCACTCCTCGCCACGGGGTGCTTTGCTTGGCCTTGAGTCTGTCCGAGGTTAATTGGTCAAAGTTAAAATGGCTGGTTTGTTTACATATTTTATTGTTAATTCTGGGATTCTGGTTTGTTGTGTTTTGATTTTATTTTGTGGACCCACGTTACTAGTGTATCAGATTTGTACCCTCCGGGTGGCCGCTAGTCGGTATTAATGATTGTCTTGATAAATGTTTCACACGGGAACTGTTGTATGTGAATGAGATAGGCACGTTGTAGCTTAATGTAGTGTTTGTGTGGCCGCACTGCATGCTGACCGTACACGACTCTAACGGAGGTCGTGAAGGGAGGTCTGTTTGCCAAACGGAACGGTCTCGTCTGTACGATTCACTTTTCCAATATAAGAGCGTTAAAATGAGGTTCCAGCTTGTAAAATTCAGTTGATTTGATGCTCCGTTGGAGTATTAGTGTTATGATCTGATTAACGTAATGATTCATTTCTTGTGGCATTAATTTAGTCTTTTGTTGTTCCATTTGAACTCACCTGGGGTGAGAGCGCGCCACTTTGATTTTTTTTGGGATTTTATTTTATTTGGATTTTTTTTATTTTTTTTTGTGGAGTTCCATGATCCTGCAGTGTTGATCAGGGGGAAGCTGAGGCTTGCCCGAACTAATTAGATTTAAGGTACCCTGGTCGTACCATCTCTGTGGACTTTATGGCAGAGAAGGACAGTGATGACACAGTTTATTTTGTTGTGGTTCTACGTTTTATTAAGGGATTGTTCTTCTGTTTTGTAGTCTTCTAAGAATAAATTTTGTTTCCTTGTTCCCCTGGCATATGATTTATAGTTTTTAAGTTCCCATGATCCAAAAATTCCGAATTCCTAGGATGTAAAGTGTTAATTAGCCACCGAACGAGCCGCGCCCGAGATAAGATTCAACATCCTAGAAGGCCCTGGAAGGGTATAATATTTTGCTTGTTTCGATGATGTTCCTGAGTGACACTGAGTTTAAAATGCTTTATGCCAATGCAATGTCGACTACTTACAATGTTTGATATTAAGGCATTTTACCATTTAGATACTGATACGAAGACTTCGAACATGTACCATGTCACTTGTTTAAATCACTTGACACCAGAGTTCGCATGAGCGTTTTCCGTTCAGTATGTCATATACATTCCACAAGGCCGAGAGTGCGTCAATTTTCGACGCCGCGCGCTGATTGTTTCTCTTATCAGTGCCAGCTGGATCGATCGATCGAGTTGACAGTGCGTCTTATACTTCCGTTCGATCCACCACTGCCAGCTAGGGCACACTTCCATTCGATCGATCGAGCGGGCAGTGCATACTTCCGTTGTCCACCACTGCCAGCTCGTACACTTTCGTTTGATCGATCGAGCGGGCAGTGCATACTTCCGTTGTCCACCACTGCCAGCTCGTACACTTTCGTTTGATCGATCGAGCGGGCAGTGCATACTTCCGTTGTCCACCACTGCCAGCTAGTACACTTCCGTTTGATCGATCGAGCGGGCAGTGCATACTTCCGTTTGATCCACCACTGCCAGCTCGATCGTTCCGATCCACTTCCATCCCCAATTTTCAAAATCACTCCCACAAAACTATCCAGCAACCGAGCGGAAAGATGTTACACACCAAAAACTTAATTTTAAAATTTCGCATAGCCGCCATCTTGAGGTTGTGGTAATCTAATCGACCGGATACGGTTGAATTTCCGGCGATCAATCATCAGTTTACCGTGTGACATCATGCCGGCACCTCGTAATAAACGTTTAATGTGTCCTGTACGTTTGGATAAGTTGAGATAACAAATTAATTACAAATGCACCTACAATAAGATTCAGCGATGAACTGGGTTTGGCCAGCAATCGGACGAAAATGTAATACTGTAGTTATTTATCTATGTATTTATCGTATGGCTTTTAGTGCCGGGAGTGTCCGAGGACATGTTCGGCTTGCCAGAGGCTGTAGCTGCTTCAAGCGGATACCCAAAGGGTTAGCTACAAGTTCCGTTCAATTTCAAGTAGTTCCAACTTTCGCTACCAGATATCAATGATACCTGGTGGTGAACGTTGGAACTTCGATAGACCGTTCCAACGAAATGTAATCTAGAAATTTAGCTTCACAAAAGTTTAGTCTGTAGAAGGTTCTTTTACATGACATAAATGTATGACATGGGACCGCCGGCTTTACTTCCCCTTTGAAGGAAGGCATACTGACGGATTTTTAACGTTGTTAAAAAATCCGACGACTTCGGCCGAGTTTGAACCCGCTATCTTGGGCACAGCAGTTCAGCATGCTACCGACTACGCCACTGAAGTGATCGACGGACAACGAGAAGATGGTGTCACGAACTATGACATTTAAGGATATTTTCAACATTAAGTTGCTTGCCTTAAGGGCTAGACCCGTGGATTATTTGTTCTACCTTGTCACCCGAATTCGTTTCTTCTATATGCCTTCTACCTTAATATCAATAGATTCAGGGAAATTGGGGTTGTAAAGTTCACAGCCATGTCGGACCGTTGACTGTGCAGTTATTAATAAAGGGTCCGGTATTGATGACGTCACGTCCTAGTTTCATTTGTAGCGCTACGGTCTCGTATTCCCTGGAGGTTCACTGGAGCACGTACTAGACTTACAGTCGATTGCTCGGCGAGCAACAACACGCCATCCTTCATACACACACATCGAGATAACGTTACATAGTGCACCGCCGTGGGGATAGGCAACTCGCAAGGTGACTTAGGCCACTTTACCCGTAGGTTGCTCCCGGTTTACCAAGTGTTAAGATTAGAAGAAGCGGTGAATGAGAAAACGAAAGAAGAGAGTAAGTTAACGAGATAAGAAAAGGGAAGGAAGACTGCGATTTAGATAACAAAAGAAGAAGGAATGAAGGGGAATGAAAGGAAGGAAAGGAAGGGTGGAAGGAAAGGAAGAGAAGAAGGAAAGGAACGAAGGGAAGCGAAGGAAAGGAAAGGAAAGGAAGCGAAGGAAAGGAAAGGAAGTGAAGAAAAGAAAAGGAAAGGAAAGGAATTGAAGAAAAGGAAAGGAAAGGAAGTGAAGAAAAGGAAAGGAAGGGAAGAGAAGGAAAGGGAAGTAAAAGGAAGGAATGGAAGGAACGAAACGGAAGGAAAGGAAGGAATAGAAGGAAAGAAAGGGAAGGAAAGGAGGGGAAGGAAGGATGGAAAGGAAAGGAGAGGAAGGGAGGAAGGGAAGAAAAGGAAAAAGGAAGGAAAGAAAGGGAAGGATGGTAAGAGAAGAAGAGGGAAGGAAAGGAAGGAAAGGGTGAAGGGAAGGAAAGGAAAGGAAGCAAAGGGAGAAGGAAAGGGAAGGAAGGAAAGGAAAGGAAGGGAAGGAAAGAAAGGGAAGGAAAGGAAGGGAAGGAAAGGAATGGAAAGGAAGGAAAAAACGATGATGATGATAATTGTTGTTTTAAGGGGCCTAACATCTAGGTTATCGGCCCCAGGAAAAACGGGAAGGAAAGGAAGGGGGGATTGAAAAGAAAGGAAGGAAGGGAATGAAAGGAAGAGAAGAAAAGGGAAGGAAATGAAGGATAGGGGGAAGTGAAGGAAAGGAAGGAACGGAAAGGAAGCAAAGGACGAGAAGGAAAGGGAGGAAGGAAAGGAAGGGAAGGAAAGGAAGGGAAGGAAAGGAAGGGAAAGGAAAGGAAGGAAAAAAGGGAAGGAAAGAAAGGAGGGAAGGAAAAGAAAGGAACGAAGGGATGGAAGGGAAGGAAAGGACGTGAAGGACGGGAATGAAAGGAAATGAATTGAAATGAAAAGAAAGGAAAGGAAGGAAGACTGTGATTGAGCTGGAAACAGAGGATGGAAGTAAGTAAGGAAAATATAGTGTTAAGGAAAGAAGAAGACATAAAGTAGAGAATGAAAGAAAAGAGAGAATAATAGAGATAGGAAAAGAGAAAAGAAGGCAACGTTAGAGATGGAAAAAAGAGGGAGAAGAGAATCAATTAAATCAGGAACTGATAGTGTTAAGAAAGAAAGAAGAAATAAAGGAGAGAACAAAAGAAAGCTAGGAAAAACAGGAAGGAAGAAAGCCAATGACAGTTAACAAAAGAGGAAGGAAGGATGACTGATATAAACCACTAGTCAGTAGTTCTTCATGCGTTATGTCTAAAGCACGAATGAAGTGCCTGCCGGCTGTATATCAGCTAGTCATTTATCACCGTTACAAGTGCACTCATTCTCCGCACGGAAATAAATCACACTTCACTGTAAATCACTACCATACTTCATACAACACAGATCGGAGAACCACCATATCCGTTTGATTGTGGATGCTTGTTATCCATTACAATTCTTATTCGATACAGCTAGCTACATATATAGCGATACATGATCTACATTTAAACGCATTTTAAAGTTAATAGCGGACCCGTGCGAAAAATCTCGTATGTTCATAAACCACACTTGCCCCAATAGGTTTATAATGAGAGACTTAAGGAGAAAGGCTGTTATGTTTTTATTTCAACCAAATGATTCAGTGGTCAACAGTGATTTTGGTGCCGGGGCTTTTTAAGCTGATTTTATATGAATTTGATGCCCTGAATTCAAATACGCCATTAGTTTTTGCCTAGCAGCTCTAGTTACTGAGATATTATATTTTTGTGAAATATACATTACACTATCGTATGGTAATAACATAACGAATAGAATATAAAGTGTGATCTCTTCTCCCTCAATAGCATGTAATGAATACGGATCGGGTTGGCACTCGCCGCTACGCAGCGCTACAGTCGATTTGAGATTGTTGATTTCCACATATGTTTATGTGTTTATGTGCGATATTTTTTATATATTAAGTATTTAATCGGTCGGAGTGTTTTGGTGGTGTTCTGTGCAAACGTTTATTGATATACAAGTGCTTACACTATTACTTCATATTATTAATACCTGAAATGCTATTGTAGCAAGCATTAAATGAAATGGAATTTTATTTCTTCTCGTGTGTTGACGTTATCTTCGTGTGTTAATTTTATTGTTATTTAATGTAAGTAAACAGCAGTTTAGCCCTTACATTTTCATGAGTGCTTAATGTGAGTAGTGAAGATGCCTTGCTCTTTTGTACCAGGATGCAGATCTAGCTATGGGGACTGTAAAGAGGTCAGACGGTTTTTCAAACCTCCTAAAGATTAGGAACATTTTATCAAGTGCAAAGGGGCCATACCAGGGAAGGATAGGGAACTTACTGAAAAGTCCTACATCTGTGATGCTCACTTTTCGGAAGATTTAATTGTTAAATTTGACAAATTTGTGATAGAAGGGAAGGAAGTATTACTTCTCCCAAGAACCAACTGGCGATTGAAAGGCTATTCTGTTCCACCTTTTCTTCCTATATTTGCCTAAGTACTTGTCCAGTATGGTGTAAATAAAAATGCTCTTGATGCCATTAAAGACTACTTCTGAGAAGAAAGGGATGAGCATAAAAAGACAATGAGTTAAAAAAAAAACATATACGTACCGGAATGCTGAAGGAGGCGTGATCAGTTTTAGACAATAGCCTACTCTATGAAGGGGTCATGACTATGCCTTCTATGTCTGTTTAATGTTAAGTTCTTCTGACATGATGGTAGTTTACTGATTTTGGTGTTTGTGGACTGAAATTTATGGTTATTATTGAATTTTATAGTAATCTACGGTAAAGTTGAAAGTTGCGTTCGTACCGCTTTTTTTTTTCTGTGTTGCAAGTCTGTTAAGGGAATGTAAAATGTGTAACAATGTGAAGAAATCCTTTCTGATAGCGAGGTTAATTGTTCCGTTCTTTTTTTAAATTTACCGATAGCTGGCAAAACTAATTGCATCTTGAACTTGCTCTCTGTCTTCGCTTATTGCCGAAACTGGACTATTACAGGAGACGACTTATTAAATTATAATTGGGCACAGTAAAGTAAGTGGAGATGTCAAACTTATTAGCGCCTATGAGGATATCTTGCGGTGTTTTAACATGTAAAACAGGTCGCAAGGTTTAAAAGTCTCGTAAGCACCAATGCTAACTTACATCACAGATCGGAGCCAGCGCTGCGCTGCGGCGGACCAGGCGTTCTAGGCCAGTGATATCACTTCTTATTCTATTCGTTATGGTAATATTAAAAACTAAACACGGAATTGTCATTATTATATTATACAAATATTATTATATACAAACATAGAGGAAGAAGTGATGAATGAAACCAACCAGTCACTGAACACTTCGGAAGCTTCCTTTTCGTGACATTCCTGAATGTATTTTGGAACAGTCCCTCTTTAAATCCAGCTCAGTAATCTGTCATCATGTGTATGTCCTATCTTCCTTGGTGGCGATCCTCCACAGTTTTAATATCCTCGTGAAATCGTTCACCTTGTCCCTCACTGGTGTCTGATAAATTTTCAGGAAAATGGTCTAGGTGGCTGTGTAAATAGTGCACCTTAATACTCATTTTGCACCCAATGGATTTGAAACTGTTAAGCACCTCGTTAACCAGTTCAACATAGTTTTCAGCTTAGCGTTTGCCTAGAGAATGTTTTACAACTGACACAAATGAAGTCCAGGCTTTTAGCTCAAATTCATTCATCGAATTTACGAAGTCAGGATTCTTAATGAGTTGTCTTATTTGTGGGCCACCAAATATCCCTGCTTTAAGTTTTTCCATACTCATGTGAGGCATTTTATTTCGTATAAATGCAAAGCATGATCCATTCTTATCAAGAACCTTCACAAACTGCTTCATACGGCTCAGCTTGATATGTGGTGGAGGAAATATGATTTTCTCTCGTTCAACTAAGGGGTCGTTAATAACATTTCCCCCCCAACATCCATGTCGTATATTCTTCTTCTTCTTCTTCTGCCCGAATGGGTCTCCTAGAACCACGCGGAAACAACACATATTGGCCTTGATGTATATTATGATTGAGAATTGCATAATGGACTTAGAACTGCACATTTCGTGTACAATTACACATAAAAACAAGAAGTTCCGTGAAGAACTATACAGCCTACTTTTCATGCCAATGATTATTCTACAGTATATGAACCTATCTAGAATAATGACGAAATTAAGTTGGTAATATCGAAATATCTAATTAGTACAAAATATACCTGGTATAATGTAGCTTAATAGAGCACTACAGTTGGCAGCCCTGGTGACTGAATATATTCTTAGTTCCACCTCTTAAGGTACAGAATACAAAATTTGGTTGAAGTCCAATGGACGTTACATGCAGTTAGACACTGGATCTATCAGCACGCGTAAAAGCATGTTGCCAACAATACTATGCGTGTGCTGGTCAGAAATAATCTGAATTATTATGATATCTTGTTGTGCCAATTTTGGATGAAATCCATTTGTTAGTATAGAAGTTACATGTATTTTAAAATTGGACATATCAGCAGGCATAGAATCATGTTGGCAGCACTGCCTTGTATTAATTACTCCAAATTAATCTAGAATGTCAGGTGCTATACGTGTGCAAAATATGGAGCTGTTGGCTTGCATACTTTCTGATATATCGATTTTAGGGTAAAAAGATTATAGACAGCATTTATTAACAGTTGGCAGCCCTGATTGCTCTTAACAATACTTATAGTCATATCTGTTATGGTACACATAGCACATACGAAATTTGGTTGAAATCCAACTGATAGTATTGAACCCATGGGCCATAGGGTCCATGATGGTCGAACCAATGTCCTTAAGGAAGAAATGAAAGAAACGTATAGTTTCTTGAAGGAACGGAGAGAGATTTTAAGCCAGGAATATAGCTTAACATTGTGCAAGCGGCTAGGGACAGATGCTCCGTAGATGAGATCACCCCACTCAACATTTCAGAGAGGGCCGGTCACGAGTATTAATAACTGAGTGGAAGTTTCCACCGTGATAGAAAGAGAAGCCTGAATCGGAATTCAAGCTGACGTGGCTGGAAATTGACAACGTCGCATACGCACCAGAAGAGGAATAATTAAAATTAACACGTTTACGAGCATAATAATGAGTAAACAAGCACAGTACAGTGAATTATTTTGAATGAGAGATTTTTCAGTATAGAGAAACCATGTAATAATTGTGCAGAAATAAACTGCCGACGTAAGACGACGTCATCGGTGAATTACCTAAGCTTCTGTGGAGGGGAGAGAGCAAAAAGAATGCAACACCCACACAATTGAGGACGAGAAATTAATTAATATCTCCGAATTGCACGATCGATTCTTAGGTGCAATAAGATCATTAGACATTGAAAAGACGAGCTTTCGGAAGATATAATTTTTATATTTGTGGCACCATTATTTTAGAAGTTGACCACAGAAAAGGCTTGAGTCTTATTTTTTTGTAGTAAAACAGTATAAAGCTTCGGGCGTTTCCAAGCCAATCATGCAGTTCACGACAGACTCCTTGAGGGGAGGTGCTGTATCACGTCGCATCGCACATGCAGTTATCATCAGCCTGCGGGCACGTCACTGTGTCACGATCATCATTGAAAGCAGTTACAACGAGCACTCCGTGACCGGAGGTGCTGCATCAAAGTCTTCAAACGTATGAACCTCAGGGGAGGTCATACTGTGCAACAAGTATAAGCACCGAATGCAGTATTCAGACCGCCAGAGAGCACGTCACTGTGTCACATCGCATCAGTCCTACGAGCATTCCGTGAGGGGAAGTGCTGCTCCACGACGTAGAAGTAATCATTCCGACAGTCCGTGAGGGGACGTAACTCTGCGTTACATCGATAACAGCTACCAGTACTCCTTGAGGGGAGAAAACGCTATTTTGCATCACCGAAGTAAGATCCAATAGCCACAGGCGTCACAGTAGTAACGACTTGCTGGCCTCCATAAGGAGCATTCACGACGAAATTTTAAAGTATCGCCGTAGTGAAGTATTAGGAAAATCCTAATTATAGGATTTAGGCCGACTGTATACAAGTTAAAGTGAAGATTCGCAAGATATAGTCAGAGCAGGCTGCGAACGTCGGACTTAAAGGCGATAGGTCGTTAAATGTAACGAACAGACCATAACGCACGGAAGTATCGTACCAGACAGATAAACTGTTATTTAAGTTGAAGCAACCTGAAAAGGAAGAACAGAATAAGGTTCGAACGTAGGAGCGTTAAAAAACAGTTCAAATAAATAGAATAGGAGACTATAAGCATTAGCTCCAGATAGCAGGCGAACAATTATAATAGTACTAGAATCAAAAAGTGCTAGCTGCTAGAAACTAATCTATAGGTCTTAGAGGAGACCTCGATCCATATAGACTCTCGTTAGGATCAATAGACAGATCTACAGAGAAGCCGTTCAAGCGAGATAATAGCCAGTTATCCAGGATAGGAATAGCAGAATTGAACTCCAGGGAACAGTAGATGTTTCGGGACTTTCGGATTCTTCAGAATAGGAAGCCGACATCAGATAAATCTCACCCTTGGAAACGGGAATTTAAGAAGATCACGTGTGATTAGGCTCAGAAGTACGGCCTAGTGATCGAGTAATTGTGAAGTGTAAAATAATCAAGATTGTGTGTTAGATAATATTTTTAGTGTTATTATGTGTTCAAAAGGGACACACCAGTATATAAAAATGTCGTCAATATTAAGTGCTCTAGATATAGGTCCAAAAGTGTTTTTACGTAAGATGAATACCTTTAATATGGTGTAAACAGTTCGAAGTGGGCCCAAAAATGAAACGCCACACCAGATTTAAGATCATGGGATGATCTGAAAATATGTAAGTACAAAATTCATTTTTATTTTGGTGTCAGAAATTGATTGTGTACAACTCACCGGAGTTTTAGAGTGAAAGGGATGTGTTTTAATGAATGAATATTGAATAATCAAGAATACGGTCTGAACAATAATAAATAAATAGAGAAATTATGAATAATGATGTAAAGAATAAATTCCGTAGAGAAATATGTGAATAAAGGGTTAATGTATTTAACAGATGTCATAAGAGCAAGCGAAATATCATTTAATTATCATAAAAGACATTGAAATAAAGTAAAGTTGAGATATGAAAGAGATAGCTTTTGAGCTGGTATAAAGAATAAAGATAATAATAATAATAATTAAATATGGAAATGTTAAATAAAAATCAAATAAATTGATATGAACATAAGAACGTTAAGCCTTAACGTATGTATAAGAAATGAGGTTCAATGGAATATTTTAAAACAGGGAGCGATTTATCGACCATGGAAAGATCAATATGTGAATTAAAATAATATGAATTGTTACTAAAGAGATTTATCAGTTCTTGGGAAGACATTTTCGGCTTAAAGAAATGCATAGCGCATAATGAGCGCAAATATAATATTAATGTGTCACGCTAGGAACGCGTAGTGGTTAAATACTTGGTACATTACTTATGGAGGGTAGTTGATTGCAGTGAATGATAATTGTATAAGTCCTCTATTTGTGACATTAGTATCACGAGGCATTGTGTATGTATTTAAAAAGGGAGCTAATATATGGTATTATTGAGCGTATGTCATATGGGCCACGGCCGACTCTAAATCGCATTTTGTATAAGTCCTCTGTACGGAATTTGTTCCCGAGGCACCTGAAGAGATTCGAATGCAGGATCTTCTTATGATAAAAGCCCCTGAAATTCTTCGTCGTCGTATGTGTATTTAATCTTCCCAATCAATGAGGACCCTCTCATAATTAATAAATGCCAAGGATACGGAAATGGTCTTTGAACCAAAGAATAGTTGTTTGAATGTTACGGTACAATAAAGCCCGGTCTCCTCAGAACTAGATGAATGGAAAGGTTTGTTTGAAAGCCTTAAGAATAAGCTACTAAATGTTGGGTCAGACGGGATGTCTCCCCACCCTAACGTGTCATAAATCGCACCCCATGTAGTGGAGTCTAGCCTTCTTAAAGCGAGAAGGAACTGAGACCGTCTCGTAAGCTGTTTTAAAGAGAAACGAATACACCAGGAGTGTTTAAAGTTGTAAACGACCCGGGCGTTGAACCGAGGTCCTTAAAGATAGATATTTCGTTTGCCAGTTCAGATCGTAGTTTCTTATATGATAATGGTCTATTTAAGACATAAGAGATAAATAACAATCCCTATTGTAATAATGTATGGACGTGGGATTCCACGAGTTGATTGAAGGCAACTGAGTTCGGGAGTAACTATAGTTTTTTGACTGTGTCAAGTACCTTCACGCTCTGGAGTACACAATTGATTTTCTGATTACCTTAATATGTTTGTGAAATAAAGAGAGATGATAACAGCTGAATGTGTGGACATGCCCAAAATATTGAATTAAATAATTAACAGAGATTTTAAATATAATTATATATTTGTTCTTGAGAAATAAGAAAATATAAAAGCTAGTGTTTGAGGTGTACAAGAATGACACCGTAATAATGCAAATGCATGGAGCCAAAGAGCTCAGAGTTATGTAAACTTAATGTTAGTGCTTTATGGAAGTGAGACTAAGTAAGAATTGTTGGTTTATGTAAAAACCACAGGTTTTGAATACAATATTTGTTTATATTTTGTGATCCCTTGTTCATTTGGAACAAGCAGTTGATATTTGGGTCAGTAATTAAATTGTTTAAATGTTTGTAGCGCCATTAATTTTATTAATTAAATGTGTTTAAATAGGAGTTGATTTTGTTGTTATTTTTTGCAAGTGTATCCTCTAATTAATCCAAATATGTGAGTCACAGAGTGGGGGAACTTACCGCTGCCCCGAAATCCCGAATTGAGCTACGCTGGTATACTGTGATTGGCATATTTCGTGCTAAATGGGCACAGTATAGAAGTTACATGTATTTAAAAATTGGTACTATCAGCAGGCTTATAATCATGTTGGTAGAAATGAAGTATATAAGTTACTCCAAATTAATCTAAAATGTCAGAATATACGTGTGCATAGTTTAAAGCTTTTGGCTTGCATACTGTCTGATATATTGGTATTTGGATAAAACAATAGAGAGAGCAATTATTAACAGTTGGCAGCCCTGGTGGCTCTTAAGAATACGCTCAGTCATATCTGTCTATGTACAGATATTACATACAAAATTTGGTTGAAATCCAATTGATAGTGTGGAAGTTATATGCATTTAAACATTGGACCTATCAGAAGGCTTAAAATTATTTTGGAAACTCTGTCATGGTTGGCCTCCTGGAAATTAAACTGAAATAGTATTATCTACATGTGTGCCAATTTTGGAATAGCTCCCATGCATATCTTGCAAGATATCCAACACGGAGCTCAAATTTCTAGTGCGTTTATTCAGCAGTTGGTAGCACAGACATCATTTTCAAATATGGTCATGAGCTATTCCGGTGCACATCTTTACTCATACTAAATTTGGTTTTGATTGCTGCAGCCGTTTAGGAGTTGATAGGGGGGGGGGGAGACTCACACACAGCCAGCCAGACAGACAGACAGACAGACAGAAGGACAGACAGACAGACAGACAGACAGACACACATTTTCCCGGATCGATCTCATAAGTCTACTTTTTCCTCATTTTTGCAAAATGTGAAAAGTAGGCTAACAACACAGATCTAAACAAGATGTTCAGTAAAGAACATATAGCCTACTTTCTCCTAAATGCATGGGTATTGTTATAACTCTTTGTTATTTTCAAGGAGTATGATTGAATGTTGGTTGTAGTAGCTTGTTGAAATACAACGTGCCATAGGGATATTAAACATGAATATGAGGTGCCCTTTGCTAGTGCTACCTCTGTACCAAATTTCGTTCAATTCGGTTTCACCGTGTTTGAATTGATAGGGGGAATCCATTTGCACACATACTTGGCCACCATCTGCAAACTATTGTGCTGATGTTCTTGCAGTTTGGTCAGAATATGTTTCCCACATAAAGATACGATGTTTCAAAATTTGGTAGAGACTAGATTATTAGGTTGGTCGTAGTTACATTTTAGCTTTTAACATTTGGGTGGCCGCGATTACGTTTCCGTCAAGATAGCGGTGATATAGAACATGACACTGAGGTGCCCTTTGCTAGTGCTACCTCTGTACCAAATTTCGTTCATTCGGTTCCACCGTGTTCGAAATAATAGGGGGAATCAATTTTGACATAAAGATGGCCGCCATCCGCAAACTATTACGCTAATGACCTATTAGATTGGGCAAAGGATGCTCCCTCCATAAAGGTATGTTGTTGCAAAGTTTGGTAGAGATCGGATGGTTATGTTAGTCGTAATTTGATTTAAGCTTTAAAGATTCGTGTGGCCGCCATTACGTTTCTGTCAATATGGCGACGATATTAATCATGACACTGAGATGCCCTTTGCTAGTGCTATCTCTGTACCAAATTTCGTTCCATTCGGTTTCACCGTGTTTGAATTAATAGGGGGAATCGATTCTGACACAAAGATGGCCGCCATCCGAAAACTATTAGGCGAATGACCTATTAGATTGGTCAAAGGATGCTCCCTCCATAAAGGTATGTTGTTGCAAAGTTTGATAGATATCGGATGATTAGGTTAGTCGTAATTTGATTTAAGCTTTGAACATTTGTGTGGCCGCCATTACGTTTCCGTCAAGATGGCGGCGATATAAAACATGACACTGAGGTGCCTTTTGTTAGTACTACCTCTGTACCAAATTTCGTTCCATTCGGTTGCACCGTGTTCGAATTAATAGGGGGAATCGATTTTCACACAAAGATGGCCGCCATCCGCAAACTATTACGCTGATGACTTATTAGTTTGGTCAAAGGATGCTCCCCCCATAAAGGTATGTTGTTGCAAAATTTGGTAGATATCGGATGATTAGGTTAGTCGTAATTTGATTTAAGCTTTGAACATTTGTGTGGCCCCCATTACGTTTCCGTCAAGATGGCGGCGATATAAAACATGACACTGAGGTGCCTTTTGTTAGTACTATCTCTGTACCAAATTTCGTTCCATTCGGTTGCACCGTGTTCGAATTAATAGGGGAAATCGATTTTCACACAAAGATGGCCGCCATCCGCAAACTATTATGCTGATGACATATTGGTTTGGTCAAAGGATGCTCCCCCCGTAAAGGTATGTTTTTGCAAAATTTGGTAGATATCGGATGATTAGGTTAGTCGTAATTTGATTTAAGCTTTGAACATTTGTGTGGCCGCCATTACGTTTCCGTCAAGATGGCGGCGATATAAAACATGACACTGAGGTGTCCTTTGCAAGTGCTACCTTTGTACCAAATTTCGTTCAATTCGCATTCACCGTGTTCGAATTGATAGGGGGGGGGACAGACATTCAGAGTACACACACTCACTCACACACAGACACACACACACACACACACACACACACACACACACACACTCACACACACACATACACACACACACAGACAGACACACTTTTTTCGCCCTGTGTTGATCTCATAAGTCTACTTTCATTTTTTGCAATAATCGAAAGTAGGCTAAAAATAGAGGTATAGAGGAAAACTGATATCTAAAAAAATAGAGCTGTTAGAGAAAAATTGATTTCATATTTAGATTCAACGACCCAAGTATACCTAAAATCAGTTACAAAATCCCGGGCACGAAAAATTTTTTTTTTTTGTAGGGCTGTGTTATAGAACACTATTTACATTTCAGTTAGAATTTCAAGTTCTACGTTCCCTAACTTAAGAAAGCAATCATTGAAATTTGGATCATCATAACACTCACCGGTTATTCGACATTTATGAAATTATGCTATTTGAGTACTCAGTCCTTTGATTTACTGTTTCTGAAATCCATGCAAAATGATAAAGGAAGGACTTCAGAGTTTAAAATGACTTGAAA
The DNA here is from genome assembly GCA_946902985.2 of Meconema thalassinum. NCBI lineage: Eukaryota > Metazoa > Arthropoda > Insecta > Orthoptera > Tettigoniidae > Meconema > Meconema thalassinum. The sequence goes on from OX336395.1 coordinate 186,295,540, forward strand.
TAGGCGTCACAGCGGTCAAAATGTGAAGTGGACAGCAATATGGAGCGTATTTTCCTACGGCAACAGTATCTGCAAATCGCACACTTCGTACATTTTTTCAAGAGTAATTTTTTAAAGAAGTTATAGATATTTATGAAATTAGAGTGCAATTCGTCACTGCTAATATCTATTCTCTTTCATTTGAATGCTAATCTGTCACGATCGGTCGCTTGTGAGCGCCGCAGGAGGGATATATACCACTGAAATAATATATAAAACAACAACAACAACAACAATAATAATAATAATAATAATAATAATAATAATAATAATAATAATAATAATAATAATAATAATAATAATAATAATAAGGAAAAATAATTGGATCAAAGCACACAGATGAAGGATACAGGCTTCACTCCAGAGACACCACAGAGAAATTGTCCAACCTCGCAGCAGATATCAGAAAGAGGCGACTAAAATTTTACGGACACATCAGCAGACTCCCACAAACCAGACTCACCAACAAAATTCTTAGATACATACAGCGGCTCAAGATTACTACACCCTGGATGATGCAAGTCAAAATTGATCTAGTAAAAGCACAAGTCGACCCAGAAGACGTCATAGACAAAAGCGTATTTAGACACAAAGTATACAAGTGGGAAGTGTTGTCAGAGAGAGCTGCACCTACAGCCCAAAGACCAAAGTGGAGCGAATAAAGGTAGAGGGCCTTTAGTGCACGAATGAAAGAGTACTGGAAAGACAGGAAGAACAAAAAGTCATGATTGCTTCGCGTGGTCTAATAGGCCTGTAACGTGTAAAATAAAATAAATAAAATAATAATAATAATGCACACAGGCTACGTGCTTAGTTGGAAAGGTCATTAGGCCAGGCTATATCTACACTCTCAAGACGAGTGCGTGTGTGTGAAGCCAACCATCGATCGCCCTTTAAATGATTCTTTCTGGTTTCCTATTATTAAAATGCAATAACATTTACCATGTTAATGCAACATACAGTAGTCTATTCTCCGTATTGATTTACTGAATATAATCCACTTAAAATTAATCCGCATCCTAATACGTTTGAAACACCTATTAAGTTGTACACGTTTCGACCCTTCAATGGAGTCTGTATTGCTGTCCAATTCACATTTTGGCCGCTGTGACGCCTATTTCATGTCATTTTAACATTCTGAGGTCCTTCCTTTAGCATTTTGCATGGATTTCAGAAACAGTAAATCAAAGGAATGAGTAGCTTACTCAAATCCATTCTAATTAATACTTAAAGTAAAAATAACTAAACTGTAAATAAATAAATAAATAAATACATAAATAAACACAAAACAAACTAAACAAAATTAACTAAATCAAATACATTAATAAATAAACAAGAAACAAACAAAAACACACTAAACAGACACGAAACAAACACTAAACAAACAATACAAAAACACTAAGCAAAGACTACACAAACAAGAAACAAACACGAAACAAACACTAGACAAACAATAAACAAACACTAAACAAACACTGGACAAACAAGAAACAAACACGAGACAAACACTAGACAAACACGAAACAAACACTAGACAAACAAGAAACAAACACGAAACAAACACTAGACAAACAATAAACAAACACGAAACAAACACTAGACAAACAAGAAACAAACACGAAACAAACCCTAGACAAACAATAAACAAACACGAAACAAACACTAGACAAACAATAAACAAACACGAAACAAACACTAGTCAAACAATAAACAAACATGAAACAAACACTAGACAAACAATAAACAAACACGAAACAAACACTAGACAAACAATAAACAAACACTAAACAAAAATGAAATAAACACGGAACACACACGAAACAAACAATTAAAAAACAATAAACAAACACTAGACATACACGAAACAAACAAGAAACAAACACTAAACAAACACTAACCAAACACTAAGCAAACAGGAAACAAACACGAAACAAACACTAGAAAAACAGGAAGCAAACAATAAGCAAACATTAAGCAAACACTATACAAATACGAAACAAACGCCAAACAAACACTATGCAAAGACAAAACAAACACGAAAGAAACACTAATCAATTACTAAACAAACACTTAACTAATTCAACATAAATACATAACAAAATAACAAAAGATCGATGCTTTTCAGTAGGTCAACACGACCGACTGAAACGCATCAAACATTCGATTACTAAGGCAGCACTGAAAATGGCTTCATATAGCATAAAAAACAAGAAGTTCCGTGACGAACTAAAGAGCCTACTTTTCATGCCAATGATTATTCTACAGTATATGAACTTATCTAGAATAATGACGAAATTAAGTTGGTAATATCGAAATGTCTAATTATTTAGAAATATTCCTGATATAATGCAGCCTAATAGAACACTACAGTTGGCAGCCCTGGTGACTGAATATATTCTTAGTTCCATCTCTTAAGGTACAGAATACAAAAATTTGGTTGAAGTCCAATGGACGTTACATGCAGTTAGACATTGGATCTCTCAGCACACGTAAAAGCATGTTAGCAACAATGTCATGCGTGTGCTGGTTAGCAATGATCTGAAATATTATGATATCTTGTTGTGCCAATTTTGGATTAAATCCATTTGTTAGTATAGAAGTTACATGTATTTTAAAATTGGACCTATCAGCAAGCAAGAATCATGTTGGCAGCACTGACTTATATTAATTACTCCAAATTAATCTAGAGTGTCAGATGCTATACGTCTGCAAAGTATAGAGCTGTTGGCTTGCATACTTTCTGATATATTGATATAAGGGTAAAACAATATAGGCAGCATTTATTAACAGTTGGCAGCCTTGATTGCTCTTAAGAATACTTACTGTCATATCTGTTATGTTACACATAGCACATACAAAATTTGGTTGAAATCCAACTGATAGTATAGAAGTTACATGTATTTAAAAATTGGTCCTATCAGCAGGCTTAGAATCATGTTGGTAGAACTGGGTATATAAGTTACTCCAAATTAATCTAAAATGTTAGGTACTATACGTGTGCATATTTTAAAGCTGTCGCTTGCATACTTTCAGATATATTGGTATTGGGATAGAGAAAATAGAGAGAGCAATTATTAACCGTTGGCAGCCCTGGTGGCTCTTATGAATACACTCAGTCATATCTGCTTATGTACACATATTACATACAAAATTTGGTTGAAATCCAATTAATGGTGTAGAAGTAATATGCATTTAAATATTGGACCTATCAGAAGGCTTAATGTTATTTTGGCAACACTGTCATGTATGGCATCCTGGAAATTAAATTGAAATAGTATTGTCTACATGTGTGCCAATTTTGGAATAGCTCCCATGTATACCTTCCATGATATCCCACATGGAGCACAAATTTCTAGTGCGTTTATTCAGCAGTTGGTAGCACTGACATCATTTTCAAATATGGGCTTCAGATATTCCGGTATACATCTTTACTCATACTAAATTTGGTTTCGATTGCTGCAGCCGTTTAGGAGTTGATAGGGGGGGGACACACACAGACACACACACACACACATCCAGACAGACAGAAGGACAGACAGACAGACAGACAGACAGAAGGACAGACATACAGACAAACTCACATTTGCACGGATCGATCTCATAAGTCTACTTTTTCCTCATTTTTTGCAAAATGTGAAAAGTAGGCTAATAAAAATAAATAAATACATAAATAAATCATCTGTCTGATGACCTGTATTGTTGTGACGGCTATATTAGTGTGTATATTTGTAACTCACATGAGGATTGGGAAGTAGGTGGCCGTGGTCTTAATTTAAGAAACATCCCGATTTCCCCTAGAGTAGAAGTGTGAAACCACAGAAAACCATTTCCTGGATGGCTGAGGTAGGAATTGAATCCACCTCTTCTCAGTTTTACTTCACGAGGCTGAGTGTACCCAGTTTCAGTCCTAATACCAGAATTAAGTTTCTTGGCAGAGCCGTGAATCTAGCCCAGACCTCTACGGTGACAGCCAACGAACACTTGTTGTCATGGTAACTACCGGATATCCATGTCTGTAATTTGTCTACTCCCAGCCTTAAATAATATCCATGTTATAACTGTAAATTCAGGTTAGGGATCTCCAAATGTTGACTGTAGATTTATTTTTCCTAATTTAAAACGGAATCTGTTTCTAGAGCACTAAGAGGGGAGGTTGTCGCCATGGAGAATGAATGGCAATGTCGTGTCTGCAGTATAATTAGGCCTGGGATCTGCACGGAGCAGGTGAGGGCAAATTGAACTGCCAGCCGTGAACGAACGTACCCCTTCGCTGGTTCTGTCAGCAAAGAGACTTGCAGCCCTCATTGCTACAGTTTCCTTGTTAGATCTGCTCTCAGCAACTCACAGACGTACTGTTACGTTTTGAGACCTCCTCACAATGGTGTAGTGGCTAGCATTCTTGGCTGTCACCCCGGAGAACCGGGATCAGGAAAGGTATGACAGAGGCCAAATAAGGCGGGATAACCTCGGATATCCTATTACTGTCTGTGACCAAGGAAGGTCGACAATATTCCAAAACAATAATATCATTAGTAAAGCCATATTTTATTATATCTATGAGTATATTCTGAATGACATAATGAGCGTAATTACGTGTAAATATTATAATAATTATTATTATTATTATCCCTCCCTATATTATTCTGCTAAGGTCCCATTCCAGTTTTGTACCGAAAATAAGGTCCCATTAACACCAACCTACACATATGGGGTACCTACAGGTTCAGCATAACCCAATGCGTACGCGAAACGCACTCACTTACTCTTTAAATGCCTCACAATTAAATAAATACTTTAACACATGTATATTTACAGTGAAATAATGAAAGAATGCAACACGGTAACCATGCTAACAGAATCTCACAGGTCCATCTATTTCTGTAAGACGCAATGCAATTCCAATTATTACATTACTGTGAAAGTTTCCAGACGGTTATAAGGTTATCACGGAACCAAATTAAGCTGTAAAATTCGTCAATACATACAGTATGATGCGCTTAAGGGGGTCAAGGGGCACTCTAGAATGTTTTCACACTTGTGAGTGTGGTACGAAAGGTCTTTTTCACCCGACTATAAAGGGTCTCCGAAAACCACGTTTAAAGGCCCTTAAATTATCAGTGTCTGTGATATTCCCAGAAAACTAACTTCGCTCTGATATACCTATAAAGCAATAACAAACTCCTAACCACTGCACCAGTAGCTGAATTGATAAAGTATGATTATTCATACCAAGGATGAATCAGTCATAGCATTCTTTACAACTAGAATATTCGCGGGCGAAGCCGCGACGGGTAATGCCAGTTATTATTATTCTCGTATCAGAAACATACATATTTTACACAGTTACAGGGGCAGATGACCTCGTAGTTCCGCCCCTTAAAACCTCAATAACTAACTAATTACATAGTTATATATTACTTTTGCCCAAACCTTCGGCACTACCAATGTTTTTTCTGTTCCTTGATGAAGATTGTTTTCTGTACAAGAGGCTGGACATAGTCGACATTGAAGCATATGTTGAACAGACTTGTCTTCTCCTGGCGGCTTTGTGGCGTAGTTGGTCGCATGCTGAGCATCTATGCCCAAGGTCGTGGGTTCAAACCCGGCTGAAATCGTCGGATTTTTAAGAGCGTTAAAAATCCCTCAGTATGCTTTACTTCGGAGGAGAGGTAAAGCCGGCGGGTGGTTCCATGTCATAGATTTATGGCATGAAAAAGAACCTTCCACTAACTACCCTTGTGTGAAGCCAAAATTTGTAGGTCAGAATTGATAACGCTATATTAGTTCCAACGTTCGACATCAGGTGCTGACTGCGATGGCATCTAGTAGCCAAGTCTGCAAGCTAGGGGTCATGGACGGTAATATTTGGTAGCAAAAGTAGGAACTACTTGAAATCATCGTCTGCAGTCAATACTTGAATTAAAACAAATAACACACACTAATACAGCCATCACAATTAACACCGGTTATCAGACAAATTCTACACACACCCAAAGTACACGGGGCTGCATGACCGCGTTGTTGCAGCCCCTAAGCTAAGGAACCAACTAACCTGGTCTTCCCCATAGTTACAATGAATATTATCTTGATCAGTGTAGCCCCATCCTTCCAAATTAGTCTTTGATCTGCCAATTCCAGATCTCAGTCTATTCAGGGACTTCCAAGTCGTCCTTTCCTCACCAGGAGGTAAAGATTCAGAGACTCTTCTCCAACCAAGAGGAAGGTAGGTCGTAGCCCTTCACAGTTGAAACTTAGCTTTTTCAGCAGTGGCTCTAAGTTTCTTCGATGCTCTAAGGAAACTCTTCCTTGACTTTAGTCGTTTCAGATGCATTTCATGCCCATACAGAGGATAGGTTCGTATCTGCTCCACTGTCCTTCTTTCCTTGTTCGCAGCTGTTTCACTTCGCACAGGAGGTGGTGCTGTTCAACTGGAGTGGATTTCAAGCAACCTGTTATAACTCTGCAGGTGTAGTTGAGAGCTATAAGGTGCGTTCAAAAAGTAATGAGCCTGAGGCTGTTATGCGCAAACCGGTGACGACATGGGCTAATCGTGGCGTGTGTAACGAGGTGTGGTTCCGAACAGAGTGTGGAAGGTCACATCCCGTCGCTAGAGGGCACGCGTGCACGTCACGTGACGATACAACGCGAGCAGCAACATGCATCAATCGTCCAACCAAAACCAAGACAGTAGGCCATTCGACATGCTTCCTGGTGTGGTTGAAGACTGTGGGTCACGCATTGGGCACACACTTTCCGCAAGTGCAGTCGTTCCTTCATGATGGTGTACACACTTCCGACGCTCAATCCGACCACGTCGGCTATGGCGTTCACTGTCACTCGGCGGTCCTGGGTAATGAGTGCATCAACCAGCTGGACGTTGTCATCGGTAATGCAGGGGGGTGCCCCAGACCGGGCATCATCGGCTAACGACACCCGTCCTTCCCTGAAGCGCTTGTGCCACGCCTTCCCCCTTGCAAGGGACATGCAGTGTTCGCCGTACACTTATGACATTCAGCGATGAATGTACGTTCCCCCTACTCCTTCCGCTGTCAGAATCCGAACAACACCTCTTTGCTCTTTGTTTGACGCCTCTATGTCACTGTTTTCAATGTGACTGGCAGCGTTGGACGATTGATGCATGCTGCTGCTCGCTTTGTATCATCAAGTGACGTGCACGCGTGCCCTCTAGCGACGGGATGTGATCTTCCACGCTCTGGTCGGAACCACACCTCGTTACACACGCCACGATTAGCCCATGTCGTCACCGGTTTGCGCATTCCAGCCTCCAGCTCGTTACTTTTTGAACGCACCTTATACATCCACCGGTTTGGCACGATAACTTCCCATGTTTTTGGTATTTTAGATCATTTTAGAATACGTTTATTTGGATAAATTATTTTGGCTATAAAATTGAAAAATGTAACGCTGTATTTTGAACTTTTATTAAGAAATTCCAAAATCTAACTCGCTTACTTTGAAGAGTATATACAGAAAACCTAGAAAAATTGCTGAGTTTTAATTCACTGGCCGTGAGAGCCAATATTCCATCTTTTTGGAAGCCTTCATAGGGTGGTTATGGCTGCTTGAGCTTATAGTTCTCGCAGTAAAGAGGGGCAGGTGCGCTCCATAAAAAGGGAGGTGATGCACAGTTCGCTACTCCTGTGGGGGTCCGGGCTGTGACACCAAGAATACGCTGATGAGCCAGCTTGGTGTCCTAGGCGAAACCCCACACAAAACACGGCACAAATCTAGAAATATAGCTTAGTTTTATACAACTTTTGTTTTTCAGAAGTTGTCAGTTTGATAGCTCAAATGGTTTAAGAGTGGTCTGTCAAAATTATTTCGTAGACAAATGTTTGGAAACACGCTGTTCAAGAATGGAAAAGATGAATGAATGTTTTCTGTGTTAAATTAAACAGAATAATCCGCATAATGTACGGTCTATAGGGGCCCAGTGGAAAAAAGGCACACGCCACAAAAGTGTGTTTTGTCAGGAGAAAGGAATTAAGGAACTCTGATGTATGACAGTCATGCATAATAGCAAATATATAATGCTCAACAAAATTTGGTGCTTTTCTCTCGGTCAACATGATTGTAGCCAAATGAGATGGGTTATTCCTTAATCCTGAAGAAAAAACCAACAACATGAGATTAATAAATACACTAGGATGACCAATTTCGTCAAGCGATCATCATCATACCCATTACACTTAGGCTATAAAATCTATATCTGAAAGTATGGGTGAAAATATTTATAATATGTACACTTATTCAGTTGCAGTATTGGTAGAATAATGATGTTTAAGTTACGTAGTAAACCATTCCACATTAATCTCATTCAAGTGTATGCCCCTATTTGTGACAAAAGCGATGGAGATGTTGAGGAATTCTATGTCCTCAAAGACACCAAAGAACATGATGTAACCCTTGTTATGGAAGATTTTAATGCAAAGGTTGGGAAAGGTTCTGAAGAACACATTGTGGGCCAGTGGGGTCTCGGACAAACAAACAACAGAGGGGATCGTTTAGTGCAGTTTTGTAGAGAGTAGAACTTTGTCATTGCTAATACTTGGTATATGCTTCTTGCCAGGAGACTTTATACGTGGAAAGCACCTGCTGATAGTCCAGACAACATAATAAGAAATCAAATTGATTTCATTCTAATTAAAAACAGATTTAGAAACAGCGTGATTTTTGCAAAAACCTATACAGGAGCAGATGCTCCTTCTGACCCCACTCCTCTCATTAGCCAAATCTGTGTCCGGCTTAACAAGATTCCGATAAAAACAACACAAAAGAATTAAATACAAGGTCACAGGTGGCTGCTGCTCTTGCCACTGATCTTAAGACGTTGAATTCAAATGATATGTAGCCCTTGGAACTTTGGGACAATTTTAAAACCTCATTGAGGAGGGTTGGAGATCATTTTCTTAGGAATAAGAGACAATATAAAAAAGAAAGCCATGGAAGACGGATGGAATATTGAATCTAATGAATAAACGAAGAGAAGTCAAAGGAAGAGATAATGAAGAATATTGGTTGATTCATAGATTGATAAAGAATAAGATCAGACAAGCCAAGGAAGCTTAGATGTCAGATAGGTGCAAAGAAATTGAAGAACTTAATAGTAAATATTATATTTTCCAGGTCCATAAGAAAATCAAAGAAGTTTCAGGTAGACACAGGAAAAGAAACACAGTCAACTTAGTTGATAGTCAAGGTAACACGGTATTTGAAGTTGAAGTTGAAGAATAATTACAGGTTTGGGAGAACTATATGCAAGAGCTTTTTAATGATGATCATCGTCCTTCCCAACCCGAAATTCCTTCAATTGTTGGACCCATGATCACCCTGGATGAAGTGAAATATGCGATTAGGATAGCGAAAAATGGTAAGGCTGGTCAAGATGACATTCGAGTGGAATTATTGAAGATCTTGGATGATGATAACATTGTGACGCTCACTACATTATATAACAAGATATACAACACGGGACTATTACCAGAAGACTGCCTCTTGTCTACATTTATTGCTCTTCCGAAGAAACCGATGGCCAAGTCATGTAGTGACTTTAGGACAATCAGTCTTATGAGTCATGTGCTCAAGATATTTCTCAAAGTTATCCATATAATCGCATATACAGGAAATGCGAGATGAATATCAGTGACACGCAGTTTGGGTTCCGCAACGGTCTAGGAACTCGTGAGGCATTATTTGCGCTTCACGTTCTTTTGCAGAGATGCCGTAAAGTAAATCAGAATGTATATGCATGTTTTCTGGACTATGCAAAAGCCTTTGACCGTTGGCAGCATAATAAGTTGTATAATGCACTCAAAAACTCAGGAATAGATGAGAAAGACATTCGGATCATCATTAATTTATACTGGGGTCAAAAGGCTAGTATTAGAATTGATGGACATACAGTATATCGAGATCAGTGAAAATAATGCGTGGTGTGAGACAGGGATGCATTCTTTCACTACTTCTTTATATCTATGCAGAACAGATTTTCTCTGAGGCACTTGACGGCATTCAACAAGGTATTAAGGTCAATGGTAATTATATTAATAATATACGGTACGCAGATGATACTGTATTGATTGCAAATGGTTTCGAAGGACTTAAAGAGATTTTTGCTAGGGTGTATCAAAAGAGTTAACAATATGGCCTTGACCTCAACATTAAGAAAACAAAATATATGATAATATTGCGAACACCAGGCATTGTCACAAGTCCTTTTATTCGATGGACATCAGATTGAGCGGGTCAAGAGTTTGGTTTATTTAGGACAGAATATTAATGAAAATTGGGATCCCTCGGTTGAAATAAGATGCCGTATAGAGAGGGCTAGATCCATTTTTATGACAATGAAACAACTACTATGCTGTCGAGATCTCAGTATGATGCTTAAGAAAAGAATTGTGAAGTGTTATGTTGTCTCCACCCTTCTCTATGGTGTTGAAGCTTGGGCCTTGTCGGTAGCTACAGAAAAGAAGATTCGAGCTTTTGAAATGTGGATATACCGGCGGATTCTTAAAATCTCGTGGACAGAACATGTGAGTGATGCCGAGGTTCTTCAGCGTGTGAGCAGCCAACCTGAGCTGTTAAACACAATTACGAAGAGGAAATTGGAATACTTGGGACACATGATGAGGAATCCAAAATACCGTCTGCTCCAAGTTATACTTCAGGGTAAAATTGAAGGTCAGCGTGGACCAGGAAGGAGACGAATAACTTGGATGGATAATTTAAGATCGTGGTTTGGGCTGTCTTCCACGGAACTCTTCAGGATTGCACAGGATAAGAAGGTTTTAGCCATGGTGGTAGCCAATGTCCGTATCAAATAAGGTACAAGAAGAAGAAGATTAGTTGAGATAATGCAACTCGTCAGTATTTGTTAGTTGTAGTCTCTGTGATGTTTTGTTGAGATACTAGAAGTGGTGATTGACTTCCGGAATTCGCCTGTTTAGAGTGAATGGTTGTTGTAAATGGTCAATTCAAATTGTATTGTACAGTCTACTTATCTGGTAGAGTCTTGCGCCGTCCTGTTGAGAGCATTTCACTTGGTCACTGTTTGCACTCGACTGAATGGAAATTCCTGTGTGTGAGGGTTTGTCATCTCATTGGGCTGTTCCCTCTCTCGCATTCCTAAGTTATGTGTGTTCCTCGTGCAAGTGTACCTGTAGTGAGTTGCCAAGACTAGTCTCTCAAATGTGGTGTATATTACTGTATTCCGTATAATCTTCAACACTACTATTAAAGACCTGGTTTCAAACTCTCCACGCATAATCTAACAAGCCCTCGTTAAGCGCAAACGAACTAATGGGAATTTCTCGGAACCTTTAATACTGCTGTTAATACCGGCCTAGGTTTATTGAAGAGAAAGATACATCGTGCATTCTGATCCAATAACATGTTTTCCTTATTAATCCCTTATCTAGCTTGGCCACATCGTTATGTTATGCCTTGTTTCCGACGGGGTGTGTTATCTGATTGAGTGAACTCTCCTTGAAAGTGTGTTCGTTTAAATTATCGGGGTTGTTTGTTATGACTAGGTGTATCTCTATTGCTTCCTTTATGTCAAGAGCTCTGCCTTTTGGTTCGTGACGAATATTTTTAAGTCCGTTTCAATGTTAGTGAAACTGTGTCTCGAGTCGCACATGTGTTCGCATACGGCCAAGTGTGTCCCGTATTTTATCGCATTTCTATGTCCATTATATCGTGTATCCAATTCTCTTCCAGTCTGCCCGATGTAATTTGCTTGACAAACTGTATCTTGGCAAGTAATGGAATATACCCCTGACTTTGCATACGGTTCTTGTTTTATTAGATTACTATTGTGCAGATGCTTTCCGGTTGTGTTGTTCGTTGTAAATGCTATTTTTATGCCTTGCTTTTTGAACAGATTAGTGATTTTATATGTACGAAGGTGGATCAAAAAGTTAGTTGCACTAACGCCCTGCAGCAGCGCGCTGTGTGTCGCAAATGCGGGTACAGCGAAGAAAGGGACATACACTGCCCACACGTCTGTTAGGCAGGTCGCTGTGGTGTCTCGTCTTGTATGGTGTGAATAGCGGCCAAATGCAATGGCGCGTCGACTAGACGTTTACTCCAAATATGAGGTGCTTGCGACAATCCGATTCCTAAGGGCCAAAAGGAAGAATTGCATGGACATTCATCGTGAAATTAGTGCTGTGTATGGGCTATTTCCCGGCAAGGGATCGTAAAGTGGTGTCAGTAATTCAAAGCCGGATGCCGAAAGGAACGACGATCAACGCGGCGTCGTATTGTCAAACGTTGCACCGGTTGCGTAAAGCGATTAAAGAGAAGCACCGGGGGGAAATTGAGCGCCGGTGTGATTTTTTTGCACGATAACGCAACACCTCACAAGGCCCGCCAAACGAGCGAACTGCTGCAGCGTTTCAAGTTGGAGGTCTGGCAATACCCTCCTTACAGTCCCGACCTAGTGCCATGTGACTTTCATCTGTTCGATAAGCTCAAAACGGAGCTCGGTGGTTGACGTTTCCAGACCGATGAGGAGGTGGAGGCCGCTGTCTCCGTGTGGTTGCAGAACGCTGGAGGAACTTTCTATGCATCCGGCATCGACAAGTTGGTTGTGCGTTCGCAGAAATGTTTCAAGTCTCTTGGAAACTATGTGGACAAGTGATGTTACATTGTATGTCGTTATATGCGTGTTGCTGTTGTATAGGTGGTGTAATAAATGACCATAACTGGGAAGTGCAACTTATTTTTTGATCTTCCCTCGTAATCGCGTTCACATAATTGAAACGCGCGAATTTTTTTCTCATTATTGTCTAGCTTTTGAATCGATTTATTTTAATTATTTTATCTGGCTACATTTTGATCTATTTTAATGGACGGAAAATTGTCTTCCTTTGCTATTATTTGCTTAATTATTCTGATTTCCTTTTTGTAATTGATTTTGACGAGGGTATGTTTAAAGCCCTGTGCACCATTGAATTGAACCCCGCTAATTTATGTGTACTGCTTACCATAATATAATGCTCTCTTTCAAAGAATTGGCTCATGCCATTGTGTTAACAGTCCCTACCGATGATACTAGATGGCATCGGCTGTCTTCCTGTATCAAAATCACAAAATCACTGCACAGCTGGCATCTGCCCCTTTTGACTGGCCTGTGGACATTAGAAAAACTGAAAGAAAATATGCAAACTTAGCATGTACAATGAAGAAAATGACTATACGGTCCCTTAAACGTAAGAGAAGGTCACCTGACTTTTATTACAATTTTATTTATTCGAGCAAGATTAATCAATGTTGCCAGGTTTACGTGCAGCCACTTCAGATTTATTTACGTGGGTAAGCTTTAAACGGGCGGCTTCGGTGGCGTAGTCGGTAGCATGCTGAGCTTCTATGCCCAAGATAGCGGGTTCAAACCCGGCCGAAGCCGTCGGATTTTTTAAGAGCGTTAAACCTCCATCAGTATGCCTTCCTTCGGAGGGGAAGTAAAGCCGGCGGTCCCATGTCATAGATTTATGGCATGTTAAAGAACCTTCCACTAATTACACCTGTGTGAAGCTAAATTGGATAGGTTAAGAATGTAAACAGCGCTCTTAGGTTTCTACGTTCGTTTCCAAGCGCCGACTGCGGTGGCGTCTAGTAGCTAAGTTCTGAACTGGGCCTAGTAGTCGTTGACGGTGGCGTTTGGCGACAAAAGTAGGAACTATTTGAAAAAATTCTAAGTTGCAGTCTTTACTTAAATTAAAAAACAGTTACACACACTAATACAGCCATCATAATTAACACCGGTTATCAGACAGATTCTACACACACCCAAAGTACACGGGGCTACATGACTGCGTTGTCGCAGCCCCTAAACTGAGGAAGCAATCAACCAACCAAGCTTTAAACGGTGCAATCAGTCAATGATTTTCAATGCATACTGTCGGTACGTGAGAGGAGAATTGTTTGAAAACATTCCATGCACGTACAAATTGCTTATTCATTAAAGCCAAACTGCTTATGGTAATACGCATAACAACATAACACTGCCTCCAACTGCGTAGCCTAGGGATATGGAGATGAGTGCATAAACGATAAATTCAAATTCGATTCTATTTGTGATTGAAATTCAATTATGTTAACATTACACAGCTGGTGCTTCAGGTGGATGTCTCTTGCCATTGACCAAGCAAATCAATTCTCTAGGTAGCAGCTATTCACCATGTAGAATGGAATTTACATTGACCTATATCCATAATAAACAAGAAGTTCCGTGACGAACTAAAGGGCATACTTTTCTTAAAATATAAGATTCACGCAAATTATTAATATACTAGCAACCCGACCCGGCTTCGCCCGGGAACAGTTATGAGTGCATTACCTGATAAGCGCTTTTTTTTCCAATGTCAATGAACAACGACCAATGTCCGTTTTACGTCTCGGCATGATGGGTTAAAATCACTGACTGGACTATTAATTATATTATCATGGAGGTGCATGTGCAACAAATACTTGTCAGACGTAATTTAAGAATGGCGAGGTGCATGAAACACAAATCCCCCTTCCGTCCAATCTTAACTTGACTGTGAAGAAAAGCCGAGTTGCACTTCCAGGGATACTCCAAACACAACTACTCTTCTCTAAAGTTTTTAACTCAACACGACGCGACAGTCTGCTGCTGGCTGTATCTGGGGCAATAAGCTCGTCCGCTAGCTAGGCTACAGGGATGATAGACTCGCCCTTAGCTAGCTAGTAAACTGTCGCCTCAGTAGTTGAATGGACATAGTTGGAAGAAATTAAAACGTAAAACACTTATAGTGGTCGTGGTATTGAAGATAGAGATATGCTCTCGCGGACTTTTTTGTGGAACTTTCCATGCTGAACAATTCTTACACTCATAGTATTTTGATATTTTTAACGGTTTGTCCAGCGTAAGCTTACAAAGCGCTCGGACGCCGTTTTTTTTCGACTTTTCCACTGAAATCGTTACTTCTCGGCTTCCTTTGATCATAAATAAACTATTTTCTACAGAAATCATCCTCAAGATATCCTTTACAGAATGGTGAAAACCGCATCAAAATCCATCCAGTGGTTCTCGAGTTTACCCGTAACATCCAAGAATCGGGGACTTTGTTTAATACTAAGTAGAGATAAAGATATTGACCAATCTAGAATAATGACGAAATTAAGTTGGTAAAATAGAAATTTCTAATTAGTTCGAAATATACCTGGTATAATGTAGCCTCATAGAGCACTACAGTTGGCAGCTCTGGTGACTGAATATATTCTTAATTCCATCTCTTAAGGTACAGAATACAAAATTTGGTTGAAGCCCAATGGATAGCATGGATGTTATATGCAGTTAGACATTGGATTTATCAGCGTGCGTAAAATCATGTTAGCAACAATGGCATGCATGTTTTGGTCAGAAATAATTTGAAATATTATGGTCTCTTGTTGAGCCGATTTTGGATGAAATCCATTTGATAGTATATACGTTACATGCATTTTAAAATTGGACCTATCAGGAGGCTTAGAATCATATTGGCAGCACTAACGTATATTAGTTACTCCATATTAATCTAGAATGCGAGGTACTATACGTGTGCCAAGTTTAGAACTGTTGAATTGCTTACTTTCTGATATATTGATATTAGGGGGAAAAAATAGAGACAGCATTTATTAACAGTTGCCAGCCATGGTTGCCCTTAAGAATACGCATGGTCATATTTGTTATGGTACACATAGCACATACGCAATTTGGTTGAAATCCAATTGATAGTATAGAAGTTACTTGTATTTAAAATTGGTCCGATCAGCAGGCTTAAAATCATGTTGGTGGCACTGACGTATACTTTCTGGTATATTGGTATCTGGATAAAAACAATGGAGAGAGCATTTATTAACAGTTGGCAGCCCTGGTGGCTCTGAAGAATACGCTCAGTCACATTTGTTTATTTACAGATAGTAAATACGAAGTTTGGTTGAAATCCAATAGATTGTGTAGAAGTTATATGCATTTAAAAATTGGACCCATCAGCAGTCTTAGAATCATTTTGGCAACACTGTCATGTATGGCCTCCTGGAAATTAAACTGAAATATTATTATCTATACGTGTGCCAATTTTGGAATAGCTTCAATGCATTCCTTCCACAATATCCAAATTTTAATTGCGGTTTTTCAGCAGATGGTAGCACTGACATCATTTTCATATATGGGCTTGAGATATTCAGATATACATCTTTACTCATACCAACTTTGGTTTCGATTGCTGCAGCCGTTTAGGAGGTGATTGGGGGTCAGACAGACAGACACACACATTTGCCCGGATCGATCTCATAAGTCTACATTTTCCTAATGTTTGTTTGCAATATGTGAAAACTAGGCTAATGAACAAGAACGATTATAAAACTCAGCTATTTTTCTAGGTTTATGCCGTGTCTTGTTTGGGGTTTCGTCTAGGAACACCAAGCTGGCTCATCAGCGGGCTCTTGATGTCCGTGCCTGGACTCCCACAGGAGTAGAGAACGACGCGTTACCTGCCTTCTTATAAAGCGCACCTGTACTTCTTTACTGCGAGAGCTAAAAGCTCAAGCAGATTTTCACCTCCCTAGAAAGCTTCCAAAAAGATGGTATATTGGCTTTCACGGACAGTGAATTAAAACTCAGCAATTTTTCTAGGTGTATGCCGTGTCTTGTGGCACTGATGAGCCAGCTTGGTATTCCCAGGCGAAACTCCACACAAGACACGGCATACACCTAGAAAAATTCACTGGCCATGAAAGCCAATGTAACTTACCATCTTTTAAGAACGGTCATATTTGGCATCTTAGGCTTCATTTAATGGTGGTGAGTCAGTCGTAGAATGTTCACTTCCGAAAAACCAACAACGTGTGTTCGATTCCCTGAGGAAGAAATTGCAAAACAGTATGTCTGCTCGTAAACGATCTGTCATATCACATTTGCTGATGACTAAGGTTGAGGTTGGTTGGTTGGTTCCTTAGTTTAGGGGCTGCGACAACGCGGTCATGTAGCCCCGTGTACTTGAGTGTGTGTAGAATCTGTCTGATAACCGGTGTTGATTGTGATGGTTGTACTAGTGTGTGTATCAGTTTTTTTTAATTCAAGGAAGGACTGCAACTTTGAATGTATCAAATAGTTCCTACTTTTGCCGCCAAACGCCACCGTCAACGACTACTAGGCCTAGTACAGAACTTAGCTACTAGACGCCACCACAGTCGGCTCTTGGCAACGAACGTAGGGACCTAAGAGCATTGTTTACATTCTTAACCTATACAATTTAGCTTCACACAGGTTTAATTAGTGGAAGGTTCTTTAACATGCCATAAATCTATGACATGGGACCACCGGCTTTACTTTCCCTCCGAAGGAAGGCATACTGAGGGATTTTAACGCTCTTAAAAAATCCGACGGCTTCGGCAGTGACTAAGGTTCAGAAGTCATATTTTTTTACTGATCTTATTTTGCCAAAAATTTGAAAAATAAATGCGGATAAAAGGTCACTGACCCCATTAAAAGTAATTTCATTTTGCCTTTAAATCCATATTTTGGCCATTGTTATGGTTTTTGTCATGAAATTTAGTTGTTGTTGTTGTTGTTTTTGTTTCAGTCTTCAGTCTTTTGACTGCTTTGATGCAGCTCTCCATGCCTCCCTGTCCTGAGCTAATAGTTTAATCTCTACATAGCTACCACACCCTACATCCGAGGCAATCTGTTTAACATATTCTAACCTTGGTCTACCCCTACAGTTCTTGTCCTCGACCCTTCCTTCTATAACAAAGATTGCTATTCCTGGGTGTCTCAGTATGTGTCCTACCAACCAGTGGCGTAACTTGGATTTGCTCCTGGAGGGGGAGGAGTGGTGTCATATCTCAACTAATTGCGTTTTTGGTTTTGTGTTTGTTGTTTTCCTCTTTGTTTTTGGTTTGTGTTTTTGTGTTTGTTCTGTGCTTTTTCTTTTCTGCTTTTGGCTTTGTGTTTGCTTTTTGCCTTTGCTTTTTTGAATCTTGATTTTTGCTGTGTGTTTTTGTTTGTTTTCTGCTTTGGTTTTAAATTCTGTCTTTGCTTTGAATTGTTTTGATTTTGGTTTTGTGTTTGTTTTCTGCTTTTGCTTTTTGCTTTGTGTTTTTGGTTTGATGTTTGATTTATGGTTTTGGATTTGCTCTTTGCTCTGTGCTTTTTGTTTTGTTTACGTTTTATGCATTTGATTTTTGATTTGTGTTTTCGATTTTGTTTACGTTTTCTGATTTTGCTTTTTGCTTTGTGTTTGGTGTTTGTTTCCTCCTTTTGCCTTTGCTTTATTTTTTGTGGTTTTGGTTTTGTTTACGTTTTGTGCTTCTTCTTTTTGTTTTGTGTTCTTGGTTTTGTTTACGTTTTCTGCTTTTGCTTATTGTTTTGTGTTTTTGGTTTTGTTTGCGTTTTCTGCTTTTGCTTTTTGCTTTGTATTTTTGGTTTGGTGTTAGTTTTCTGCTTTTGCTTTTTGCATTGTGTTTTCAGTTTTAATTACGTTTTCTGCTTTAGATTTTTGCTTCGTGTTTTTGTTTTGTGCTTGTTATTTGCTTTTGATTTTTGCTTTGTGTTTTTGGTTTTGTTAACGCTTTCTACTTTTACTTTCTGTTTTGTGTTTTTGGTTTGGTGTTTGTTTTCTGCTTTTGCTTTTGAATTTTTATTTTTGCTTTGGACATGTGTTTGTTTTTGCTTTTTGCTTTGTGCGGGGCCAAAATAAGACTGTCAATGAAAGCAAACTTACCCATGTTCGTGTTTTATTTGCACCTCTCAATGTGCCTAACATGAAAACAGTATTTTACACAAATAAAGATAAATGTTCTCAAATTATAAACGTAAGTAATCCAATCGTTTGTCAACAATCCGAAAATTGGCTTTCTTTTGCAAACCCCGTAGTCACGCCACTGCTACCAACCTAGCTCTTCGCTTAAGTGTCAATCTCCAGAAACATCCCTCTTCATTTGTTGCTCTATCCACCGATCTGATCTTCATCATTCTCCTGTAATACCACATTTCAAATGTTTCTATTTTCCTCCTTTTTCTGCTGCTTCAACAGTCCACGTTTCACTTCCATAGAGCACCATGCTCCAGACAATGGCTTTCAAAATTGACTTCCTAATACCTAAATCTATATTTGATGTCAACGGATTCCTTTTCTGTAAAAATAATTTCCTTACCATAGCCAACCTACAGTACTCTTTCCTTCATCCATCACAAGTTGTTTTTCTTCCAATGTAGCAGAAGTCTCCTATGTCCTATAGCTTTTCACCAAAATCTCACAAAACTAACAATATTGACAAGGTTAGCAGGTTAACAATAAACGTCTGTAACGTAATAAGAGTAGTCTACATATTGTAAATACCTTAACCCACAATATTTAATAACCTGTGTGTATAGGCTCCAATGATGATTGCTTGACGATCGATACCAGTCATCCAAGTGTATAAAAATTTAATGTAACTAGAACTGCCCTCATTTGTGGGGTAAAACATTTCCTGTGAGAAATGAAGGCTACACACCTTATAGGCCTACATTGACTTGTGTAGATTTAGCACGTATTCCAGCAAATCCTGCCGATTACAGGCCTTCACCCAGTCATTGCATCTGGAATATGAATTTGTGAATTAGTGGATAGGTATATGAGGGACTGGTATTTCATGTTTATTATAACCAAAATCATTCAATTGTAATGTTCGGTGTTAGTACTTACCGCTCCAGTTGCCGAGGAAACCGGAATAAGCTGTTGTGTCCGGTGAGGTGAGAGCTGCGGCAAAATTTTACCGTACAGACGTTGGACATTTCTGCTGTTGATTAAATTCCAACATTAAAACACTGTATTGTGTTTAATAATTTTTCGCAATATTATCTTCAGACAAAATCGACAGGCCGCACTCAAAGAATATGGATACGCTGCTCTCTCGCGGATATATGGTGAACCGTCGCCGTCATGCGTGCGTGCGTGCGGTGCTTATGGTGACGGCCGTTTCAAAACCATGACGAAACAAGATGTTCAGTAAAGAGCATGTAGCCTACTTTCTCCTAAATGCATGGGTATTGTTATAACTCTTTGTCCTTTTCAAGGAGTATAATTGAATGTTGGTTGTAGTGGCTTGTTGAGATACAACGTGCTATAGGGATATCAAACAAGACTATGAGGTGCCCTTTGCTAGTGCTACCTCTGTAAAAAATTTCATTCAATTCTGTTTCATCGTGTTTGAATTGATATGGCGAATGGATTTGCACACATACATGGCCGCTATTTGCAAACTATTGGGCTGATGACCTTCTAGTCAGTCATAAGATGATTTCCACAAAAAGGCATGTTGTTGCAAAATCTGGTAGAGATCAAATTATTAGGATGGTCGTAATTTGATTTAAGCTTTTAAAATTTGGGTGGCCGTCATTCCGTTTCCGTCAAGATGGCGGCGATATAAAACTTGTCACTGAGGTGCCCTTTGCTAGTGCTACCTCTCTACCAAATTTCGTTCAATTCGGTTTCACCATGTTTGAATTGAGAGGGGGAATCGATTTGCACACATACTTGGCCACCATATGCAAACTATTGGGCTGATGATCTTGCAGTTTGGTCAGAATATGCTTCCCACATAAAGATATGTTGTTGCAAAATTTGGTAGAGACTAGATTATTAGGTTGTTCGTAATTACATTTTAGCTTTTAACATTTGGGTGGCCGCGATCACGTTTCCGTCAAGATGGCGGTGATATAAAACATGACACTGAGGTGCCCTTTGCTAGTGCTACCTCTGTACCAAATTTCGTTCCATTCGGTTTCACCGTGTTCGAATTGATAGGGGGAATCGATTTGCACACAAAGATGGCCGCCATCCACAAAATATTAGGCTAATGACCTATTAGTTTGGTCAAAGGATGCTCCCTCCATAAAGGTATGTGGTTGAAAAATTTGGTAGAGATCGGATGATTAGGTTAATCGTAATTTGATTTAAGCTTTGAACATTTGTGTGGCCGCCATTACGTTTCCGTCAAGATGGCGGCGATATAAAACATGACACTGAGGTGCACTTTGCTAGTGCTACCTCTATACCAAATTTCGTTCCATTCGGTTTCACCGTGTTCGAATTAATAGGGGGAATCGATTTTGACACAAAGATGGCCGCCATCCGCAAACTATTAGGCTAATGACCTATTAGATTGGTCAAAGGATGCTCCCTCTATAAGGGTATGTTGTTGCAAAATTTGGTAGAGATCGGATGATTATGTTAGTCGTAATTTGATTTAAGCTTTGAACATTTGTGTGGCCGCCATTACGTGTCTGTCAAGATGGCGGCGATATAAAACATGACGCTGAGGTGGCCTTTGCTAGTGCTACCTCTGTACCAAATTTCGTTCCATTCGGTTTCACCGGGTTCGAATTAATAGGGGGAATCGATTTTGACACAAAGATGGCCGCCATCCGCAAACTATTAGACTAATGACCTATTAATTTGGTCAAATGATGCTTCCTCCATAAAGGTATGTTGTTGCAAAATTTGGTAGAGATCGGATGATTAGGTTAGTCGTAATTTGATTTATGCATTGAACATTTGTGTGGCCGCCATTACTTTTCTGTCAAGATGGCGGCGATATAAAACCTGAAACTGAGGTTTCCTCTGCTAGTACTACCTCTGTACCAAATTTCGTTCCATTTGGTTTTACCGTGTTCGTATTAATAGGGGGAATGATTTTCACACAAAGATGGCCGCCATCCGCAAACTATTAGGCTGATGACCTATTAGTTTGGTTAAAGGATGCTCCCCCATAAAGGTATGTTGTTGCAAAATTTGTTAGAGATCGGATGATTAGGTTAGTCCTAATTTGATTTAAGCTTTGAACATTTGTGTGGCCGCCATTACGTTTCCGTCAAGATGGCGGCGATACAAAACATGACACTGAGGTGTCCTTTGCTAGTGCTACCATTGTACCAAATTTCGTTCAATTCGCGTTCACCGTGTTCGAATTGATAGGGGGGGGGGCGCAGACATTCAGAGTTCACACACACACACACACACACACACACACACACACACATAGACAGACACACTTTTTTCGCCCTGTGTTGATCTCATAAGTCCACTTTCATTTTTTGCAAAAATCGAAAGTAGGCTAAAAATTACATGGTAAAGGGCTGATGTGTCCATACTGTATATGGTTACCCCTTATTATTCCCGTTTTCCAACGGGGTCGGGGATGAGATGCGATGGAAGGCGTTGTGGCGATGGTTTTTACGGCCGGATGCCCTTCCTGACGCCAACCTCATGAGAGGAGTTAATGAGAGATGAAATGAATGATGGTGAATGAAACTGGGCAAGGAAGTGGAAGGAAGCGGCCGTGGCCTGTTAGAAGGTACCGTCCCAGCATTTGCCTGGTGTTGAAAATGGGAAACCATGGAAAACCATTTCGACGACGGCCGACGGTGGGGCTCGAACCCACGCGTCTACCGAGTCAGCAGAGAGCTTGGCCCCATGACCTAATGCTGTCCTTTAGCCAGCGTAGCCACTACTGTCGGTATGTGTCCATACTGTATATGGATACTATACTGTGCCTACGTCAACCATATTCCGTAATATTGGCAATGTCCATTAGCAATTTTTACCGGACTATCATGATGCAGAGTAAGTCGTTGTCGCCTAGCGACAATCTTTTAGATGGTCAATCTGCCCATCAAGTCAGGTTCAGCATTGGTGCGGCTTTGACTATCATAATAATAATAATAATAATATCGTGTGGCCTCGGGTGCCTGGTGCAAGCTTTGTTATTTGACACCCAGAGGGTAGCTTGCATGTCGAATTTCGTAGTTCCTTGACTATGAAAGTCAAGGAGGTTAGATGTTAGATATCTAATCTCCTTGAACACAATAGCGCTTTCTAGTAGAGAAATGAGGAACTTTGTGCTGGCGGAAACTCCCGAGATTAATTTTGCCATTATGAACTCGGCCTACTGAATTCAAATGGGTTCTTTGACATGCCAACATCGTATGACATGCGTATCGTATTTTTGCCGCCTTTCAAAAATCACTTACCACGGTCAGGGGCGAACCTGCAATCTTGGGGTTAGTAGACCGACACGCTATCCACTCACCCACCGTGGCAAGCTTTTGACTATCATGATACAGAGTTAGTCGTTGTCGCCTAGCGACAATCTGTCCGTGAAGTTATTAGATTCAACATTATTTGTTTAAACACACTTTTTAAACAAATAAATATATTTCCGTTGACTTTTCAAGAAAAGCAACATTTTTCCTGTACTATTGAGACTATTTGAAAGATTTTGGTACAAACCACAACTTCTAACTCCCTCTGGTTTAAGAGCTTGAGTTTTGTGATACACGACCTCCCTTACCACACACGCATGTTCCCGCCAAAATTGCGGCACAGTTCTTGTCGTTGAAGTTTTCTGCCTACAGATGCATCTAAGAACTTTATACAGCTGGAAACGTAGTGTTTCTTCGAATATGACTCTTAGGTGTCCTTAATTTTGGCCCAAAACTGATTATTTACACCAAAAAAATGAACAATTTTCAGAATAACTTCATTAAAAAGGTTTAGATGCAGTATTTAGGCCTACTTTTATGAACATAATGTATGAAAGAATGAGGTGTTGGTTATAAAGCAAAGCAAAAATAAAGATTCTATCGTTGAAAATGTGGTATTTATGATTTTATTTCGAATATTTCGAAATGGCTTGGCAATCATTTCAGGATATGGCTTGGCACTAAGAGGGTAAAGAAAGGCCTTGAAGTGTCGACGATTCTTGTCTAACGAGAATGTGCAGTAGGTGGTTACGGGATTCCTCACACGGGGATCTTCAACCTGATATGTCGGTGGGATAAGCGTCTCAATGCTCACGGCACACCGATCCTGTAAAAGTGTTCAAGAAATGGCAACCTCCTCTTTTCCATGGTTTCTGAGATTTTATCCACATTTTTGTATACTTTTTGTTGTTCCGAAGTTTCCAGTCCTTTTCAGCCTGAACTGGACCCATGCTTTTCCGAAGTATTCTTCTTTCTAGGATCTCCAGGTTCTCCAACTTGTAGGTCATTGAGAGGGTTGGTTGGTTGGTTCCTTAGTTTAGGGGCTGCAACAACGCGGTCATGTATCCCCGTGTACTTTGGGTGTGTGAAGAATCTGTCTGATAACCGGTGTTAATTGTGATGACTGTATTAGTGTGTATATCTGTTTTAATTCAAGTAAGGACTGCAGACATTCAATTTTTCTAAGTAGTTCCTACTTTTGCCACCAAACACCACCGTCATCGACCAACTAGTTCAGAACTTAGTCACCAGATGCCACCGCAGTCTGCTCTTGACGACGAACGTAGGAACCTAAGAACGTTAGTCAAATGTTTAACCTATATATAATTTAGCTTCACACAGGTATAATTAGTGGAAGGTTCTTTAACATGCCATAAATCTATGACATGGGACAGCCGGCTTTACTTCCCCTCCTAAGGAAAGCATACTGAGGGATTTTAACGTTCTTAAAAATCCGACGACTTCGGCCGGGTTTGAACCCGCGATCTTGAGCATAGAAGCTCAGCATGCTACCAACTGCGCCACCGAAGCCGCTCGTATGACAGTGTAAAAATGCCTGCGCTTTGCGTTCAAAAATATTGACTTTTTGTTGTAGACGTCCTTGGTGAGTTGGTACGCCATTATCATATTATTCATGCGCGAAGTGAATGTTCCTTCCTCACATATGTTGGGTTCTATTATTATTATTATCATCAGGCAGCTTGCCACGGTGGGTGAGTGGATATCGTGTCAGTCTACTAACCCCAAGATTGCAGGTTCGCTCCTGGCCGAGGTAAGTGATTTTTGAAAGGCGGCAAAAATACGATACGCATGTCATACGATGTGGGCATGTCAAAGAACGCATTTGAATTCAGTAGGCCGAGTTCATAATGGCAAAATTAATCTCGGGAGTTTCCGCCAACACAAAGTTCCTCATTTCTCTACTAGAAAGCGCTATAGTGTTCAAGGAGCTTAGATATCTTACATCTAACCTCCTTGACTTTCATAGTCAAGGAACAACGAAATTCAACATGCAAGCTACCCTCTGGGTGTCAAATAACAAAGCTTGCACCCGGCACCCGAGGCCATTCGATATTATTATTATTATTATTATTATCAGGCAGGATTCACACACATCCAAGTACACGGGGTTACTTGGCCACTATGTTGCAAAGCCCCAAGATAAATCAGCAACAACATTAGTTACAGGAACATCAAACATGACAACACAATCCCAGACCTCAGTTTGACAGTAACACAACAATTCCACTCGTATAAAGCAATACAATACGAGTTTTCAAAACCAAAGAAACAATCAACACCACGTCCATTACTAGTGTGTTCCAGCCCATGCCACAGTGGAGAACCGCACTGTGCGCTCGCCAAATTCAATTTGAAATTCATTAAAGTGTTATATTCTTTCCACTTTGCAAGCGACACGTTGCACCTGACAGTTATGTGACCCACCGTACTGCTCTTGTATTAGCAAGATGAATGTGGCGACCAGCCTTTGGTGACAACCACCTTATGAAGCCTTTTATAGCAATAATAATGAATGGAATATTCACGTTCCTTTAAACTGGAAGAGACGGCTTTATAACCTGCATGAATGTTACTAATTATTTTCACACACGTTAAGATATTATATAAATAATTGATTAGGCAGACCATATTTACCCTATGCGCTATATTATAGCTTCGGAGAACGGCCATTCCTGGAGCTTATTTCTTGATTTTATAGTTTACTTGTTCTCTATTTATATGGTTTGCCTGTTGTTTATCTATCGTATCCTTGTGTATTGTTTATTGATTTCATTTGTTGTTTATATATTTGCCGTTTTACCTTTCTTTGTTTTATTGTTATTTTCACGTATGTGTTTATTTGTTGCTCAATATTAGTTTATATGTTGTGTTTTTTAATTGTTCATTTGTTATATATTCAGATATTGGTTATTGATTTGTCTATTTGTTTCTTGATTGTTTATTTGTTGCTTATGTTTCGTTGTTTATGTGTTGATTGTTTATTTGTTGCTTATGTTTCGTTGTTTATGTGTTGATTGTTTATTTGTTGCTTATGTTTCATTGTGTATTTGTTGAGTTTTTATTTGGCTCAGCGGTCTAGCTGTATGCCTCTCACTAAGGCGGCCCGGGTTCGATTCCCGGTCAATGCATGTGGGATTTTCGAAGTGAAATGCCATGTCCTGTGGTTCGGATTCCACGTAAAAAGGAGGTCCCGTGGCTTATAATCACAAGATTCACGGTCACGTAAAACTACAATCTTCCTTTTGATTGTTTATTTTTTGATTGCTTATTTGCTGTTAATTTGTTGATTATTTTTCGTTGTTTATTTATTTATTGATTGTTTATTTTTGATTGCTTATTTGTTGATTGTTTATTTGTTGATTGTTTTGTTCTTGATTGTTTATTTGTTGTTAATTTTTTCTTATTTTCCGTTGTTTGTTGATTGTTTATTTCTTGATTGCTTATTTGTTGTTAATTTTTTGCTTATTTTTCGTTGTTTTTTGTTGATTGTTTATTTGTTGATTGTTTATTTCTTGAATGCTTATTTGTTGTTAATTTGTTACTTATTTTTTATTTATTTATTTGTTGATTTGTTGTTGGCTTGTTTATTTGTTGTTCGTTTATCTATGTGTTGTTTTTTCTTTCTTCCGAATTTGGCCGCCTGTGGACCGCATGGAACCTAAGGCTTTCTGGTTAATCTCCTCTTCTCTTCCAAAAACCTCTTCATTCGTTCACTTCTGATCTTTCGCTCCTCCTCGGATATTACCAGTGTGGCTCTAATTTTAGGTGTTTTTTCCTCGAACATCTTGATGTTGTCAATTCGGTTTCTAAACTCTTTTCTGTTGTGGATCACATCCACTGTGAGTCCACTTTCCTTGGCGTCTCTTTTAACCTCTTCTACCCACTTAGTTGTAGCCTTCAGCTCTGTAATATACTTGAATATCCTCTTAGTCAGTAGGTTCTCGTCCATTCTCACCAAATGTCCGTAGAATTTCAACCTTCGCTTCCGCATTGTGACAGTAATTTTTTCAGTGTGTTTATAGAGGTCATCATTCTTTCTGTTCTTCATGTCCCGTCAGCAGTTTTCTGTGGCCCTAAAATTTTCCGCAAAATTTTCCTCTCCTTTTTTTCCAGTTCCTGAAGATCCCCTTTTTTATTCAGTGTCAAGCCCTCCGAGGCGTACAGACCCTCTGGCTTTACTACTGTGCTATAGTGTCTGAGTTTTGCCTTGTTTATTTGATCATTTGTTGTTTATTTACTTGTTTGTTTATGTGTTACTTATTTAGTTGTGGATTTATTGTTTGTTAGTTTGTAATTTGTCTAATTGATGAGATGTTGTTTGTTTGCTTATTTGTTTTTATTTGTGCCTCTTTTATTTGTTGTTTATTTATTTGCTCATGCGTGTTATATTGTGATAAAAATGTTATGTAATATTTCTCATGTTAGGGCATATAAATACTTGCTTTACCGCCTAATATAATTGGGCTCAATTTGTGTTAACGGACTGGAATGCTTACTTTAATAATAATAATAATAATAATAATAATAATAATAATAATAATAATAATAATAATAATAATAATAATAATAATAGTAATAATAATATTAGTAATAATAATAATAATAATAATAATAATAATAATAATAATCCACCTCGAGGAGGACGTAGAGCTGACTACGGCCGGACGGGTCCACAGGTGGCGGATAGTGGATCGCCCTCTAGATATGGAGGGTAGCTGCGACATAAGCAGGGCAACCTGACGAATAAGCAGTCCCGGACCAACAGCGGCATTGCTAACAGGATGTGGTGGGTCTGTGGATGGCACCACAGTCTCTATAAAATGCCACATATATCCAAAGACAGCAATGTGACAAGGCGAGTCAGTGCCGCCATAAGCACTAGCCGACAGCGTCTGTACTCCATGTTAGGGGCGGCTGTGAAAGGCGTCTGTACCCCATGTTAGGGGCGGCCTAAATGAAATCCTGGCAGTAGGTATAAAACGCAACCCATTGATAATGGAGAAAATGTCAAAGAATAATGAGCCTCGGAAAAGGACGCTACCCGAGGTGCGTCGGGGCACGTTTGGAGCTGGTGCTGAACGTGACAGCAGGCGAACCACCAGTGACATGATGCTGAACAGGCGGGCACATGTCGGGTCACCCGAAAATTCTACAGCCGACAACGCAGATAGGAGAACCCAACAGCAGTCATCTCCCCCTGTCGAAAGTGTTTCAAACATTCAACTGACCACTAAGGCAGGCAAACTGAGGCAGCGCTTAAAATGGACTGATGAGATGAAAAAATTCATAATGCGCTCCTACTTTATTGTTACAAACTTAGAGAGAGACCTCACAACATATAGGAAAGATTTGCACAAGTTGTTTGTGGAGAATTTTCCTGACTACTCTTTCGTTACAGAACAAAGAATTGCAGACCAAAGACGTGTAATTGTGAGGAACAATAGACTTCCTGCAATAATGATTCAAAGTCTTAAAGAGGAAGCAGCAAAAATTCTAGCTTCAGAATCCAACAATGAAAGCAGATCCACATTATTGATTCAAGCTGTTCAGGAAGTAACCTGCAGAAATGACACAGGGGAAGAGGGAATTATTGAACCAACTATCCATACTAATATCTCGAGTTCTGATGAAACAAGTTCTATTGAACATGTGTTTAAAGAGGCAATGACAGAATTTATGGGCCTTAAAGTAGACTATCGACCAAAGCTGCCCAAACTCCTAGAAACAGCAAAGAGTAAATCTCTTGTCAGTATGACAAATAACATCCTAAAAGAGTATGTGGAAACATCCGATAATCTAGAAGAAACAAACTCTCTTGTATATTGCGCAGCAGTAACTGTGATAAGGCTGAACAACCAGAAACTAATACCTTTGTCTGGAAGCTCTCGTGTAAAAGGTGCAGATGCAGAATACATTCCACCCTGGCAGCGTCGATTAGAAAATGACATCAAGGAACTGAGGAAAACCATAGGCCAACTAACAGCATATTTAAACAATAAAACTAAACCCAAAACCAATCGAAAACTGAGAAATATATTCAGAAAAATCAACAGCCATATAAAGGAATATGATCACACAGAAAAAATCAAGGAATACATTGACAACCAAAAGCTAAAATTATGCGCAAAAGCAGCGAGACTCAGGAGGTACAAGGAATCACGAGCGAGGAAAACACAAAACAAACTTTTCTCCAACAATGAAGGTCAGTTCTACATAATGATCAAACGAAACAAACAATCCATGACAAAAGCAGAACCTCCTAGCACGCAAGAAACGGAAGATTTTTCGAGAAGTGTATGGGCTGCAAAGTCACCGCACAATGAAAATGCAAATTGGATCAACGAAGAACGAAATAGCAATAATGTATATGAAGAAATGGATTTTGATACCATTGAAGAACGGCATGTGTATGATACTATAAGGAGAACTCAGAATTGGAAAGCGCCGGGCACAGATAAAATTCACAATTATTGGTACAAACATTTCACGTCCGTGCACCAGAAGATAGCCCAGCAATTTACTTACCTCATCCATCATCCTGAGGAATGTCCTGATTTCCTTACTGCTGGAATTACATATCTAATCTCAAAAGAAAGTGGAAATACTAAAGACCCATCAAACTACAGACCTATCACCTGTCTCCAAACACTTTACAAACTATTTACGTCCATAATTGCGGACGAAATATACAAGTTTCTCGACAAACATAACATTTTGGCTGAGGAACAGAAAGGATGCAAGAAGCTGTCGCAAGGATGCAAAGAACAGATAGTTATTGATTCTGTGATAACACAACAGGCGATACATAATCAAAGGAATCTATATACGGCATACATAGATTACCAGAAAGCATTTGATTCAGTCCCGCATTCATGGCTGAAAGAAATCCTCCATATGTATAAGATTAACCCTGCTGTAATTCACTTCCTGGAGGTCACGATGGATAATTGGAAAACAGTACTGTATACTAAGACAGACAATGAATGTGTCACATCTGACACAATAAGAATTGAGCGTGGTATCGATCAAGGAGACTCGCTAAGCCCATTATGGTTTTGCTTAGCCATCAATCCTCTCTCTAAAATTCTAAAATCCACCGGTTTCGGATTTGACATCAAATACTACAATAGGAAATACAGAATATCCCATCTCCTCTATATGGATGACCTCAAAGTATATGCACACAGTGAGACTCAAATGAATGCCATGCTAAATATAATAGATTCATATTCATCCGATGTCCGAATGACGCTGGGAGTGAAGAAATGTAAGCGTCTGACAATTGAAAGAGGTAAATATGCAACTTCTG
The DNA here is from genome assembly GCA_946902985.2 of Meconema thalassinum. Taxonomy (NCBI): domain Eukaryota; kingdom Metazoa; phylum Arthropoda; class Insecta; order Orthoptera; family Tettigoniidae; genus Meconema; species Meconema thalassinum. The sequence goes on from OX336395.1 coordinate 186,325,968, forward strand.
AACCACATGAGCTACGCAAAGGATCTCTAATTGAAGGAATGACTGAAATAGAAACCTACAAATATTTGGGATTTGCTCAAAATACAACTTTGGATCATAAAAGTATCAAAGATAAACTCATTGGAAAATATACCACAAGACTACATCAAGTGCTGCGAACCAGTCTATGTGCAAAGAACAAAATTAAAGCTATCAACACATACGCTATACCAACCCTAGTATATTCATTTGGTATTCTGAAATGGTCAGCAACAGAAATGGAAAGCCTGCAGAGAAAAACAAGGACCCTTCTCACTACTTACCGTTTACACCATCCAAACGCCTGTAAAGAAAGGGTCACTCTTCCACGAAAGATGGGAGGTCGAGGAGTACTGGATTTACAAATTTTGCTCCAGAACCAAATTAAAACCCTTAGAAGATATTTCTATCAAAGGAAGGAAAACAGCATTCTCCATAAAGCCATTGTACTTGCTGATAAACTCACAGTATTGAACCTTCGTACATCCTCTGATGATCATATCAGCCAGCCACTACACTTACATGAAAAAGAAAAGGCATGGGGAGAAAAGACTCTCCATGGAAAATACTACAGCAACCTATCCCAACAGAGTATTGATAAAAACGCATCGTGTATGTGGTTACAAAGTGGTCGACTGTTTGGAGAAACAGAGGGACTTGCAATTGCCATCCAAGATCAAGTCATTGCTACAAAAAATTACAAGAAATACATCATCAAAGATACCAGTGTAATTTCAGACAAATGCAGGCGATGCGCCATTCATCTCGAGACCATTGACCATGTCACTGCAGGTTGCCCAATACTAGCATCAGTTGAATATACAAAGCGGCACAATCAGGTTGCAGGCATCATTCATCAAGCACTCGCACAGAAATATAAATTAATTGAGGAGTATATCCCTTACTACAAGTATCATCCACCATCCCTCCTCGAAAATGAACTGTGTAAAATATACTGGGACACTGGTATTGTGACAGATAAAACAATAGATCACAATCGACCAGACATCATAGTAGTAAATAAGGTTGATGGCACTACATTTATAATAGACATAGCAGTCTCCAACGACACCAACATCGAACGTAAACACAATGAAAAAATCTCCAAGTATAGACAGCTTGCAGAGGAAATCAAGAGGATATGGAAGATGAACTGCGTCCGGATAGTGCCTGTAATCTTGTCAGTCAACGGCCTCATACCTCACACACTCCACAAGAGTCTGAAAGAATTGGATCTTCCGCCGACCATCTACAAGAGTATGCAGCATTCTGTCCTATTGTCCACATGCAATATTGTGCGATCCTTCCTTGCTAATGAATGAGTGATTATGAACTCTTATATTTTGTATATACATGATATGTATTATAGTTTGTATTATAGTATTTATGTATTGTTGTATAGCACTTGGTTTAACCCGTGCTTTAGAGTAACCCATGTTTGTAATGGTGAATTGAATAAATAAATAATAATAATAATAATAATAATAATAATAATAATAATAATAATAATAATAATAATGTATAATATAATCATAGCGTATAGAAGAGAAAGTGTGCCGAATCCCGAATCTGCCCTATCTTTCGTATGGGTAGTTGCTGTGCCCGCTGACAGACTGCGCAGCGGTTGACTGTTGCTGGCCGGAGTCACTTTCTAAGCGCTCGCGAGTTTGAAACACAGGTCATAGATTTTAATTATTACGGACAGGTTTATGCCATGGACACGTCCCCCTAGTTCGCAGGCCTGAAAGTTTGTTCAAAATTGACTTCGACACACACAAATCCTACGTCATTACAAAGATTGAACGCGAGACTCACTTTCCAATTATTCAGCAAAGCGACCGTGAATGCCATTAAGATCTTCCTGCAAACTTACCCCGACATTTTTATCAATCTAGCAGATGCGCTTAACTCCAGAATACCAACAAACGCACTCTACAAAGTAGCCCCTTCGCACAAGGCATTAATTTAATAGACTTTTATGAAACCATTAGCTCAGAAATTTTGCCTCAAATAAGACAATGGAATCTCTTAGTCACGATAAAGATTACCTTAGAAGTCACTCAATATTTATGGTCCAAATGCTGTAGGTACGTGTTGACAGGGAAATGCAATCAAGACCCCTTGGAATTTTAAGGTCCATAAATTGTGACGAACACCCATCAATTGTAGATTTTCTGCATTTGTATATGTTGCAGTGCGTGTATGTTCCAATTAATGTGCCTATATCTCTGTCCGGGAACTGCGAACCTAAGTTAGAAACACCTCTCAAGTCAATCGTTAATCAAATGCAATTATGTGTGAATCAAACCGAGGAACAACACAAATCTGTTAAGTTGTATGTGGGCGACAAAATTAGAAACAAAGTGGTGATAATGGACTGGGCGAATGATCTTCCCCTTCCTTATGAAGACAACATTCCGAAACAACGCTTGGTTTACTATCTAGCAGGGTACATTGTCAAGCAACTAAAAAATGGAATCAGCTGTGTGAAGTGTGCAACAACCCTTCGAATTGAAAGGCCGTCAGACACAACAGCTGCAACTTTCCCTGACATAAAGGACTTGGGCTCAATAAATACCCTTACTTATCTAACCCACCCTTCCGACTGTGTCTTCAACATTCTTTTACAGGTCGAAGTAGTCGTTGAAAAGAACTGCGAACTCGGGGGACGTGTCCATGGCACAAACCTGTCCGTAGTAATTAAAATCTATTACTCTACCCTCTCAAATTTGTGGGGTGATATATTTTATGTGTGTTTGGATAGCATTGCTGAGATTGTTTAGGGCCCTGTGATTTAGGATATATTATGGAACATAAACTGGACCTTATTGGAAAACTCGTTTTTCAATTCATGAAGTGCCGCTTTATCTTACGTACGAAATTAGGAAAGAAAAGTCATTTGCTAAGTCTGCAAAATCGTCCCGTAAGCTTTGCAAAGTTTCGAACTACTGACAGCTATAAGTTACATATAATTTATTTCAGGTAATTTTTCACAAATTCCGGTAATTGAAGTGATTTTGTATTGACCGACTTAAAGTTAAATGTCAATTGTGGGTTTATATTATATTATATTATATTATATTATATTATATTATATTATATTATATTATATTATATTATATTATATTATATGTCCTGTATTTTTTCAGTTGTGAATGGTCTGTACAGTAGCTTATGATTTTTACACATTCAGTTACATTTTGATCCCCGCCAGGATGTTTTATTTCCTTATTATATGAACCTACTGTATGACGTAATAGTACATTATGCAACGAGCCTATAATGGCTATAATTAAGACACGAGTATTTTTTATAAAACGAGCGTATGCGAGTTTTATAATTTCCATACGAGTGTCTTAATTACCATTATAGGCGAGTTGCATACGACTGTTTATGTTCGACGATAATTATAACTTTATTATATGTTTTAACATAAATATTCATAAATATCTGTTGAGAGTCAGCTACTGGAATTTTGTGATCGCAGAGCGAGCGTTGGGTGTTATATCTTTGTCTTTCAAGAGCTTTGAACAACCGACGCATGCGCTCTGTGTGGTTGCAATGCCATATGCAACCATATGTTTACATTAGCCGTCCCTCAGTAATATTGTCACCGCAGTCATTTGAAGACAATGCGCTGTGTAGAAATTAGTTTTGGTGATTTTAAGGTACAGTGCTATTTCTTGTCTCATATTCGCCAGTTTATTTACGCGAACATATGGACGGTGGGTATTCCATGTCGGTAATTTATTATAGTTCGATGTTGTGTTTATGTCCGACATGTCGGATTTTGAGCGCATGCGCGAAGTTATCGTTACCTAATTGGTCAATGAACGAGCTCTGATTGGCTGGAGAAACTGTATCATAATGGAAAACAGTGTTATAATGACCATCATTATGATACAGTTATCTGACACATAATAGTGAGGGTCGAACATAAAATAATGTTTCATAATTAACTCAACGGACGTCACCGTTTTATGTACTCAGTGTGGAGAATTTTATATTTGGGCCATCTTGTCTAATACATCGTAGTGGAAGCTGATAACTGAAACGTAATATTCAACCATATTCAACTGCTGGTAGGCTATTGATACCGTCCGCACTCAGCGCTAGCCGACGCTAGAGCCGGTCCCTAGTCGGCCGATTAGCGAATAATAAATAAATAAATAAATAAACAAATAAATAAATAAATAAATAAATATAATAATAATAATAATAATAATAATCACATATAATTTATTTCAGGTTATTTTTCACATATTCCAGTAATTGAAATGATTTTGTATTGACCGACTAAAAGATGATATATCAATTGTTAATAAGACAACATTGAAGAATGGCTTCAAAGATTTGTTTCTAATATTTCCTCAAGCATTCAATTTGAGTAACAGCACTGTTGACCACCAGCATTACACTCGGGTGTGGCGGGCAATATATACCCTCGCCCCCCTTTTCCCCATTACCTTACTAAGTGACTCAATATTTCGTTGATAATATTAGCCATCATCTGACCACCAATGACCCAGCAAGGACTAAAATAATGTTAACTTATGTTATGTGAACGTGCCGGACGTCATAACAAGCCATTGCCACTCGAACACAAATCAATTTCCGTCTACTAATGCCACAGTGTTGCGCGACGCAGCGGGAGTCATAACTTGAAATCACTCCTCCTCCCAGCTAGCGCGACATAACCTCTAATAATACCTAGATCCGGTGTGGCGGTATATTATTTATTAGGGCATCTAGGATCACCCTTCAACTTAATTATACTTCCAAGGATGACGGTGAACAATAAAACAGTGCTTTCGAGATTATTCCTTACATGCGCCAGGCTCCCGTCTTTCATCCTTCTGTCGACCTCTCTTGGTTTACTCTTGTCCTTTTCTGACCGCGATAAAAATCTAAATTGTGACTGTTGAAGGTTTCTACTGCCCGCGTGGATACAGTTTTAGGCTTGGAGGTCTATCTGTCATTCTCTTCTTCTTCATTTCCCGTTTCCAGCTTCCTGGGTCGGGTTGTGAATCAAGGACCTCCAACGTTGCCTGTCTCTCCACCACTCCTCTCCCCCTTTAAGTACATCTTCAGGTTTTCCTCCCTTCTTCTCCACGCACTCCCACACTGTATCTGCCCATCTCTTTCGGGGCCTTCCGCGCGGTCTCTTCCCCGAAACCTTTTCCAGAAAAGCTTTCTTTGGCACTCTCTCCTCTCCCATTCTCATCATATGTCCATACCACTTTAACTTGGTTGTTTCTATCCTGTCCTGCAGCTTCAAGATTCCTGTCCTCCTTCTTATCTCCTCGTTTCTGATTTTATCTCTTCTGGTCTTCCCTTCTATACCTCTTAGGAATTTCATCTCCGCTGCTTGTATTCTACTCTCCTCTCTTTTTGTAGTGGTCCATGCTCCAGCTGCATATGTTAGTACGGGTCCATAATAGGTTGAATATAATACCTGCTTACATTTCTTTGGGACATCTTGGTTCCACAGAATACCCCTAACACTCTGGTAGAAGCTGTTCGCTTGTTGTATTCTCTTTCCAATTTCCTCAGTAATCTTTCCATCTTCTGTGATCACACTTCCCAAGTACTTGAAACTTTTCACCACTTCTAGAATTTTTCCGTTCACTTCTATCTTTCCTCTTCCCTCCTTACTTCCCCTTGACATTACCATTGTCTTGCTCTTCTCTGTGCTAACTTTCATCCCAAACTTCTCAATCTCTTGGTTCCATACATCTACTTGTTTTTGTACTTCCTTTTCATCCTCACCCCATATCACTATATCATCTGCAAACAGCATGGCCTTTATTGCCTCTTGTACCAATCTCTGTTTAACATTCTTGTGGATTTCATCCATGACTATGATGAATAGTAAGGGGGACAATACACTTCCTTGACGGAGACCCGTTTCCACCTTGAACCATTCTGTTTCTCCTATAGTGGTCTTTACGCTGCTGACACAATATTTGTACATAGCTTTCACCATTTGCACTTCTGCACTGTTAACTTGCCTTTTTCTTAATACATCCCACACCACCTGTCTAGGCACACTGTCATAAGCTTTCTCAATATCAATAAAAGTCATCACCATGTCTTTTCCAAACTCCCATCTTTTCTCCATCATATGCCTTAGTGTAAAGATTAGATCAAAAGTTGATCTGTCTCTCCTAAAACCATACTGTTCTTCTTCCATCTCTCCATCTGTCTGCCTCCTCAGTCTACCTTCCAATACTCTTTCCAAGATCTTGGCTACATGGGCAATAAGGGTGATCCCTCTGTAATTGTTACATTCCTTTTTGTCACCTTTCTTAAAAAGTGGGATAATTAAACCCTTTCCCCATTCTTCTGGGATCTCTTTCTTCTTCCAAATTATTCTAAATAATCTATACAGCCACTGCAACCCTACTGGTCCTGCTGCTTTTATCATTTATGTGGTCACCTCATCCACTCCAGGTGCTTTGCCACTCTTCATCTTCTTTATGGCTTCCTCTATTTCTAGCATAGAAATCTCCTTTTCTTGTTCTTCTTCTTCCTCCATTGTTCCTTCTTGTTCCCTTTCTTCATCCAGTTCAATGTGTTTAACATTCAGTAGCTTTGAAAAGTATTCTTCCCATCTTTTCAATATACCATCTCTTTCATACAATATCTGTCCCGCTTCAGTTTTTACAAATTTTGTGTTTTCCCTACCTTTCACACTGTTTTTTACTAGCCCATATAGAACCTTTTTACTTCCTTTGATATCCTCCTCTAGAGTTTCAGTGAAACTTTCCCAGCTTTTCCTTTTTTCTTCTTGTACAATCTTTTGACATGCCGTCTTGGCTTCTCTATATTTTTGCCATTTCTCTGCATCTTTGCTGCATATCCACTTTCTCCATGCCATTTGTTTTTCTTTAACTGCTTCCTTTACCCTGTTGTTCCACCAAGGAGTCTCCCTTTCCTTTTTCCTCCCTGATAATCTTCCACAAGTGTTTACTGCACACTTCACAAATCCATTCTTAAAACATGTCCATTCCATTTCTATGCTTTTTGCTTCATCTTTGGGAATTTCCTGTTTTAGTTCCTCTTGAAACTTTTCCATTACCTCCTTCTCTTTTAGTTTCCATACCTTTATTTTTCTTTCCCTTTTTTCTACTAGTTTTGTGATTTTACCAAGCCTTACTTTGGCTATCACCACTTTGTGGTCTCCTTCAAAATCTCCTCTGGGCATAGCTGTCACATCTACTAACTGTCTTTGTTTATCCTTTTCCACCAATATAAGGTCAATCATTGTCTTTGTCTTCCTGTCTCCCCATCCATACCTAGTTATTTTTTGCGAGTTCTTTTTCCTAAACCACGTATTTACAACAGTTAATCCATTCCTCCTACAGAAATCTACTAACAGGTCTCCTTCTTCATCCTGATTTCCATAGCTAAACGGGCCAATAATCTCTTCTTTTCCCTGTCTATCTGTTCCCACATGTGCATTCATGTCTCCCATTATTATCACTTCTTTGTCTTCTATACACATTTCCAGCTCTTCTAGAAACTCTTCTAGACATTCATCTACCTTCCCTGTTTGGGGAGCATAAACCTGTATAAAATCTTTTGTACCACTCTCAAGTCCAAGCCTGACTTTGATAATCCGGTCACTAATCGGGTCAATTTTTCCAACATACTGGTCTAGGTCCTCTCTCAATATGACACCAACGCCATTCGTTGCCTTCTGTCCTCCACTCCAATATAATCTGTACCCTTTCCCTTTCTTCACTTCTTTTCGCCCTTTCCCTTTCCATTTCGTTTCACTCACTCCCAGCATCGCTATATCTTTCTTCTCCATATAATCAACCAGCTCTTCTACCTTTCTATTGAGTGTCATGACATTAATGAAACCAACCTTCGTTACGTCTGGTAGCCTACTTCTCACAGCTCCCCCAGGACACCGGAAGCTGCGCGTCGCCTCCGGGGGACGCCCTAGCTGTTTCCGAGGCCTCAATTCACAAACTTTCATAATATAGGCTATTTGTTCGATGGGCTCGCCACACCCAAAGACATTTTATAACCTACTGCCAGGTTTTTACTTTAGACCGCCCCTAACATGGGGAACAGACGCCTTTTGCAGCCGCTCCTCTGGAGTACAGACGCTGCTGGTGACAGTTCTTCCGCCTTCTCTGCCGTTGGGACACTTGTTCCTCATCCGCCTTCAAAGCCGTTCACTGCTACCTACACAAGCTGAGGAAAAATTCCCCTTCTCATTTAATCCCCAGAAGGGAGGGTTGCCTCGTCTGCCAGCTTTGCCGTACCGAAGTCTCCTCCTCCTCCGCCGCTGCCATTAAGGACTTCAGCCGTAACCCTGGGCATGGGTTCCGTGCTATACCCCACGGGACTGGGTCCTTGCCTGAACTCCGCCATCCTATCACTCCGACCTACTGAAGTGTAGGATGCCCACCCCCGTGACGTGGACACGCCAGGCAAGAATTACTCAAGTGGAGAATAGGGAAGGTGACCCTATCTCCCTTGAGCCGGGTTAATGGTTGCGTTGATAATATCTGTCATTAACATAATACATTTCACGGAACTATGGTAATTATGGGAACCAGGGTTTCGTTCTTGATGTATACTAGGTCAGTAGCGTCACCTATACGCTACTACAAGAACACAAGCTCTTAGTTACATGGTGTTTGTTCATCTATGCACACTATGTCAGTAGAGTAGTCTAGACGTTGCTATAAGAACACAAGCTCTTAGTTACATGGTGTTTGTTTATCTATGCACACTATGTCAGTAGAGTCGTCTAGACGTTGCTATAAGAACACAAGCTCTTAGTTACATGGTGTTTGTTCATCTATGCACACTATGTCAGTAGAGTCGTCTAGACGTTGATATAAGAACACAAGCTCTTAGTGACATGGTGTTTGTTTATCTATGCACACTATGTCAGTAGAGTCGTCTAGACGTTGCTATAAGAACACAAGCTCTTAGTTACGCGCTGTTTGTTCATCTATGCACACTATGTCAGCAGAGTCGTCTAGACGTTGCTATAAGAACACAAGCTCTTAGTTACATGGTGTTAGTTCATCTATGCACACTATGTCAGCAGAGTCGTCTAGACGTTGCTATAAGAGCACAAGCTCCTAGTTACATGATGTTAGTTCATCTATGCACACTATGTCAGTAGAGTCGTCTAGGCGTTGCTATAAGAGCACAAGCTCTTAGTTACATGGTGTTAGTTCATCTATGCACACTATGTCAGTAGAGTCGTCTAGACGTTGCTATAAGAACACAAGCTCTTAGTTACGTGTTGTTTGTTCATCTATGCACACTATGTCAGCAGAGTCGTCTAGACGTTGCTATAAGAACACAAGCTCTTAGTTACATGGTGTTAGTTCATCTATGCACAGTATGTCAGTAGAGTCGTCTAGACGTTGCTATAAGAACACAAGCTCTTAGTTACGTGTTGTTTGTTCATCTAAGCACACTATGTCAGCAGAGTCGTCTAGACGTTGCTATAAGAGCACAAGCTCTTAGTTACATGGTGTTAGTTCATCTATGCACACTATGTCAGTAGAGTCGTCTAGACGTTGCTATAAGAGCACAAGCTCTTAGTTACATGGTGTTAGTTCATCTATGCACACTATGTCAGTAGAGTCGTCTAGACGTTGCTATAAGAACACAAGCTCTTAGTTACGTGTTGTTTGTTCATCTATGCACACTATGTCAGCAGAGTCGTCTAGACGTTGCTATAAGAACACAAGCTCTTAGTTACATGGTCTTAGTTCATCTATGCACACTATGTCAGTAGAGTCGTCTAGACGTTGCTATAAGAACACAAGCTCTTAGTTACATGGTGTTTGTTTATCTATGCACACTATGTCAGTAGAGTCGTCTAGACGTTGCTATAAGAACACAAGCTCTTAGTTACGTGTTGTTTGTTCATCTATGCACACTATGTCAGTAGAGTCGTCTAGACGTTGCTATAAGAGCACAAGCTCTTAGTTACATGGTGTTACTTCATCTATGCACACTAGGTCAGTAGAGTCGTCTAGACGTTGCTATAAGAACACAAGCTCTTAGTTCGTGTTGTTTGTTCATCTATGCACACTATGTCAGCAGAGTCGTCTAGACGTTGCTATAAGAACACAAGCTCTTAGTTACGTGGTGTTTGTTTATCTATGCACACTATGTCAGTAGAGTCGTCTAGACGTTGCTATAAGAACACAAGCTCTTAGTTACATGGTGTTACTTCATCTATGCACACTATGTCAGCAGAGTCGTCTAGACGTTGCTATAAGAACACAAGCTCTTAGTTACATGGTGTTTGTTTATCTATGCACACTATGTCAGTAGAGTCGTCTAGACGTTGCTATAAGAACACAAGCTCTTAGTTACGTGTTGTTTGTTCATCTATGCACACTATGTCAGTAGAGTCGTCTAGACGTTGCTATAAGAACACAAGCTCTTAGTTACGTGTTGTTTGTTCATCTATGCACACTATGTCAGCAGAGTCGTCTAGACGTTGCTATAAGAACACAAGCTCTTAGTTACGTGTTGTTTGTTCATCTATGCACACTATGTCAGTAGAGTCGTCTAGACGTTGCTATAAGAACACAAGCTCTTAGTTACATGGTGTTTGTTTATCTATGCACACTATGTCAGTAGAGTCGTCTAGACGTTGCTATAAGAACACAAGCTCTTAGTTACGTGTTGTTTGTTCATCTATGCACACTATGTCAGTAGAGTCGTCTAGACGTTGCTATAAGAACACAAGTTCTTAGTTACGTGTTGTTTGTTTATCTATGCACACTATGCCAGTAGAGTCGTCTAGACGTTGCTATAAGAACACAAGCTCTTAGTTACGTGTTGTTTGTTCATCTATGCACACTATGTCAGCAGAGTCGTCTAGACGTTGCTATAAGAACACAAGCTCTTAGTTACGTGTTGTTTGTTCATCTATGCACACTATGTCAGCAGAGTCGTCTAGACGTTGCTATAAGAACACATCCTCTTAGTTACGTGTTGTTTGTTTATCTATGCACACTATGTCAGCAGAGTAGTCTAGACGTTGCTATAAGAACACAAGCTCTTAGTTACATGGTGTTACTTCATCTATGCACACTATGTCAGCAGAGTCGTCTAGACGTTGCTATAAGAGCACAAGCTCTTAGTTACATGGTGTTAGTTCATCTATGCACACTATGTCAGTAGAGTCGTCTAGACGTTGCTATAAGAGCACAAGCTCTTAGTTACATGGTGTTAGTTCATCTATGCACACTATGTCAGTAGAGTCGTCTAGACGTTGCTATAAGAACACAAGCTCTTAGTTACGTGTTGTTTGTTCATCTATGCACACTATGTCAGCAGAGTCGTCTAGACGTTGCTATAAGAACACAAGCTCTTAGTTACATGGTCTTAGTTCATCTATGCACACTATGTCAGTAGAGTCGTCTAGACGTTGCTATAAGAACACAAGCTCTTAGTTACATGGTGTTTGTTTATCTATGCACACTATGTCAGTAGAGTCGTCTAGACGTTGCTATAAGAACACAAGCTCTTAGTTACGTGTTGTTTGTTCATCTATGCACACTATGTCAGTAGAGTCGTCTAGACGTTGCTATAAGAGCACAAGCTCTTAGTTACATGGTGTTAGTTCATCTATGCACACTAGGTCAGTAGAGTCGTCTAGACGTTGCTATAAGAACACAAGCTCTTAGTTCGTGTTGTTTGTTCATCTATGCACACTATGTCAGCAGAGTCGTCTAGACGTTGCTATAAGAACACAAGCTCTTAGTTACGTGGTGTTTGTTTATCTATGCACACTATGTCAGTAGAGTCGTCTAGACGTTGCTATAAGAACACAAGCTCTTAGTTACATGGTGTTACTTCATCTATGCACACTATGTCAGCAGAGTCGTCTAGACGTTGCTATAAGAACACAAGCTCTTAGTTACATGGTGTTAGTTCATCTATGCACAATATGTCAGTAGAGTCGTCTAGACATTGCTATAAGAACACAAGCTCTTAGGTACGTGTTGTTTGTTCATCTATGCGCACTATGTCAGTAGAGTCGTCTAGACGTTGCTATAAGAACACAAGCTCTTAGTTACGTGTTGTTTGTTCATCTATGCACACTATGTCAGTAGAGTCGTCTAGACGTTGCTACAAGAACACAAGCTCTTAGTTACGTGGTGTTTGTTTATCTATGCACACTATGTCAGCAGAGTCGTCTAGACGTTGCTATAAGAACACAAGCTCTTAGTTACGTGTTGTTTGTTCATCTATGCATACTATGTCAGTAGAGTTGTCTAGACGTTGCTATAAGAACACAAGCTCTTATTTACATGGTGTTAGTTCATCTATGCACACTATGTCAGTAGAGTCGTCTAGACGTTGCTATAAGAACACAAGCTCTTAGTTACGTGTTGTTTGTTCATCTATGCGCACTATGTCAGTAGAGTCGTCTAGACGTTGCTATAAGAACACAAGCTCTTAGTTACGTGTTGTTTGTTCATCTAGGCACACTATGTCAGCAGAGTCGTCTAGACGTTGCTATAAGAGCACAAACTCTTAGTTACGTGTTGTTTGTTCATCTATGCACACTATGTCAGTAGAGTCGTCTAGACGTTGCTACAAGAACACAAGCTCTTAGTTACATGGTGTTTGTTCATCTATGCATACTATGTCAGTAGAGTCGTCTAGACGTTGCTATAAGAACACAAGCTCTTAGTTACGTGTTGTTTGTTTATCTATGCACACTATGTCAGTAGAGTCGTCTAGACGTTGCTATAAGAACACAAGCTCTTAGTTACGTGTTGTTTGTTCATCTATGCACACTATGTCAGCAGAGTCGTCTAGACGTTGCTATAAGAACACAAGCTCTTAGTTACATGGTGTTTGTTTATCTATGCACACTATGTCAGCAGAGTCGTCTAGACTTTGCTATAAGAACACAAGCTCTTAGTTACGTGTTGTTTGTTCATTTATGCACACTATGTCAGTAGAGTCGTCTAGACGTTGCTATAAGAACACAAGCTCTTAGTTACGTGTTGATTGTTTATCTATGCACACTATGTCAGTAGAGTCGTCTAGACGTTGCTATAAGAACACAAGCTCTTAGTTACGTGTTGTTTGTTTATCTATGCACACTATGTCAGCAGAGTCGTCTAGACGTTGCTATAAGCACACAAGCTCTTAGTTACGTGTTGTTTGTTCATCTATGCACACTCTGTCAGCAGAGTCGTCTAGACGTTGCTATAAGAACACAAGCTCTTAGTTACATGTTGTTAGTTCATCTATGCACAGTATGTCAGCAGAGTCGTCTAGACGTTGCTATAAGAACAAAAGCTCTTAGTTACATGGTGTTTGTTCATCTATGCACACTATGTCAGTAGAGTCGTCTAGACGTTGCTATAAGAACAAAAGCTCTTAGGTACGTGTTGTTTGTTTATCTATGCACACTATGTCAGCAGAGTAGTCTAGACGTTGCTACAAGAACACAAGCTCTTAGTTACATGGTGTTAGTTCATCTATGCACACTATGTCAGCAGAGTCGTCTAAACGTTGCTATAAGAACACAAGCTCTTAGTTACATGGTGTCTGTTTATCTATGCACACTATGTCAGCAGAGTCGTCTAGACGTTGCTATAAGAACACAAGCCCTTAGTTACGTGTTGTTTGTTCATCTATGCGCACTATGTCAGTAGAGTCGTCTAGACGTTGCTATAAGAGCACAAGCTCTTAGGTACGTGTTGTTTGTTTATCTATGCACACTATGTCAGCAGAGTAGTCTAGACGTTGCTATAAGAACACAAGCTCTTAGTTACGTGTTGTTTGTTCATCTATGCACACTATGTCAGTAGAGTCGTCTAGACGTTGCTATAAGAACACAAGCTCTTAGTTACATGGTGTTAGTTCATCTATGCACACTATGTCAGTGGAGTCGTCTAGACGTTGCTATAAGAACACAAGCTCTTAGTTACATGGTGTTTGTTTATCTATGCACACTATGTCAGCAGAGTCGTCTAGACGTTGCTATAAGAACACAAGCTCTTAGTTACGTTTTGTTTGTTCATCTATGCACACTATGTCAGTAGAGTCGTCTAGACGTTGCTATAAGAACACAAGCTCTTAGTTACATGGTGTTTGTTCATCTATGCACACTGTCAGCAGAGTCGTCTAGACGTTGCTATAAGAACACAAGCTCTTAGTTACGTGTTGTTTGTTCATCTATGCACACTATGTCAGTAGAGTCGTCTAGACGTTGCTACAAGAACACAAGCTCTTAGTTACATGGTGTTTGATTATCTATGCACACTATGTCAGTAGAGTCGTCTAGACGTTGCTATAAGAACACAAGCTCTTAGTTACATGGTGTTTGTTCATCTATGCACACTATGTCAGTAGAGTCGTCTAGACGTTGCTATAAGAACACAAGCTCTTAGTTACGTGTTGTTTGTTCATCTATGCACACTATGTCAGTAGAGTCGTCTAGACGTTGCTACAAGAACACAAGCTCTTAGTTACGTGGTGTTTGTTCATCTATGCACACTATGTCAGTAGAGTCGTCTAGACGTTGCTATAAGAACACAAGCTCTTAGTTACGTGTTGTTTGTTTATCTATGCACACTATGTCAGCAGAGTCGTCTAGACGTTGCTATAAGAACACAAGCTCTTAGTTACATGGTGTTTGTTCATCTATGCACACTATGTCAGTAGAGTCGTCTAGACGTTGCTATAAGAACACAAGCTCTTAGTTACATTGTGTTTGTTCACCTATGTAAACCTTATCAGTAGCGTTATCTATACGTTGCTATAAGAGCGCAAGCTCTTAGTTACGTGTTGTTTGTTCATCTATGAATAGTAGGTTAGTAGAGACATCTATTCGTTGATATAAGAACACAGGCTGTTACGTGATGTTTGTTCATCTGTGCATACCAAGTTAGTAGAATTTTTAAATTTATATATCGTATGGCTTTTAGTGCCGGGAGTGTCCGAGTTCATGTTCTGCTCGCCTGAGTCTGTAGCTGCTTGCAGCGGACACCCTTAGGGTGATCTACAACTTCCGTTCAATTTCAAGTAGTTCCAACTTTCGCTACCAGGTTTCAATGATACCCAGTGGTGAACGTTGGAACTCTGATAGAGCGTTCCGACGAAATCTAACCGAACAATTTAGCTTCACACAAGTTTAGTCTGTGGACGGTTTTTTACATGCCATAAATCTATGACTTGGGGCTGTCGGCTGTACTTCCCCTCCGAAGGAGGGCATACTGAATAATTTTTAACGCTCTTAAAATCCGAAAACTTCGGCCGGGTTTGAACGCGCTATCTTGGGAACAGCAGTTCAGCATGCTACCAACTACGCCACCGAAGCCGCTAAGTTAGTAGAGATACGTTGCTATAAGAACACAAGCTCATAGTTACGTATTATTTGTTTTTCGTAAAATGTTGCATGGTGAAATGTGTAAAAAAGTATCACGAATGGAAACTTGAGAAGAATGAAGGGAATGAGTTTGAAATGTACAAAGCGTTAGAAGGATTCAAAGAAGCTTAGACGTCAGAAAGTCAGAAACATATCCATGCTTGTATGTTTTACCGTTTAGTGGAGAAAATGTACGAGTTTGATATCAAACATTTTTCCACCAAGTGTTGGCGTCATTTTGAAATTGTTTGTTCTAAATGGTTTGAAGTGATAGCTTACCTATTTGAGATTTATAAGGTGCGTTCAAAAAGTAACTAACCGAAGGCATAATTACAGAAACCAGTACCTGTATGTTAAAAGTATTGGCCCTGGCTGTTGAGGCACTTGTCCCACTGTGACACGAGGCGGTAAATGGCTGCCTCATAAAATTCCCTGGGCTGCGATGTGAACCAGTTCCGCACGTACAGCTGGACGTCGGCGTCCGAGGTGAATCGTTGGCCCCGCAGAGCCCTTTTCAGGGGACCAAACATGGCGTAATCACAGGGAGAGAGGTCTGGACTGTCTGCAGGAGTGCCGCGACTGTGTTGGCCGTATAAGGTCGTGCATTGTCGTGGGGCAGAATGACCCCTCCGGTGAGATTGCCTGGTCGTTTTGTTTTGATCGCTTGGCGAAGGGTGGTCAATGTTTGCGAGTAACGCTGGGCATTCACTGTTGTCCCGTGTGGCTTGAAGTGTATCAGAAGGGGGCCATCTTGGTCAAAGAAGAACGTCAGCATTACTGGTAGCGTTGGACGATTGATGCATGCAGCTGCTCGCTTTTTATCGTCACGTGACGTGCACGTGTGCCCTCTAGCGACGGGCTGTGACCTTCCACGCTCTGGTCAGAACCACACCTCGTTACACACGCCACGTTTAGCCGATGTCGTCACCGGTTTGCGCATTCCAACCTCCGGCTTGTTACTTTTTGAACCCACCTTCGATATCGGCTGCGCAAAATATTTCACCGGCATTCTATATCTCCGAAACTATTACTGATATCACCTTGATATTGTGTTCGGTGATAAAGGGCACTACAAGAAGTTCACCTATGAGACTTTCCAAAAACTGTTAGCTACAGAACGAACTTGGCGCCTAAGCGAATTTGAAACTTTTAAACATACTTTTCTCGCGATTTAACCACCCAAACGCAATGAAACTTGGTACAGCAAATGTTTATACACATTGTAATGCGATGGACACAAAGTTAGTTCAATTGATTACATATCCTCAATGTGGCGGTTGTGCGAAATATTTCACCGGCATTCTGTATCCTCGAAACTATTCCCCGAAATGTTGTACGGTGAAAACGGGCACAACTACAAGTGTATTTATGTAACTTTCAGAAACATGCAAAATACAAAACGAACATGGTGGCCAAGCGAAATTCAAACATTTTAATAGACTTTTCTCGCGATTTAACCTTCTGAAAGCAGTGAAATATGGTACAGTAAATGTTTATGCACATTATAATGCACTGCCATATAATTTAGTTCAATTGTTTACATAACCTCAATATGGCGGCTGTGCGAAATTTTGAAATTAAGTTTTAATTTCTTGTGTATTAATCATGCGATCGAAGTGAACGTTTGAATAATGAACCCACGAAATAATCGACATCTTATAGTACATACAGTAACTCTATGGACTACATATGTAAAACTCCAGCACGGTGACCATCTGAAATATTTGGACGGTTCTTAATATCTATTATCTATGACAGCGATCAAACTGAAATTTTGTATGTTGATAGTGGCAATAAACATTAGTTCACCTATGGGACTCTCAATAACTTGGTTAGCACAAAACCAACACGAGAGTGACGCGAAATATAAATATTTAAATGGACGTTTCTCGCGATTTAATCATCCATGTGCAGTCAAACTTGGTACGGAAAATGCTTGTATAAATTTTAATCCACTGGCATCAAATTCATTAAAATTATTTTCATAACCACAAGATGGCAGCTGAGCGAAATTTTTAAATCTGGTTTTCATTTCTTGTGTCCTAATCATGCGATGAAAGTTTGAATAAAACACCTACACAATAATCTTCAGGTAATAGTACATAACTCAATGGACTACATATATAAAAATCCGACATGGCGAAATATTTAGACGGTTCTCAATATATACGAATCTATTACAGCAATCAAGCTGAAATGTAGAACACTGAAGAAAATGGAAATTGCAACACCATGAAGGCATTTGTCGTTTGTGTTGATTTTCAAGATATTGAACGATGCCATGTTGGTATGTAAACGATCAAAGTTTCAGACCCATTGGATTGTTGCTACAGGTCTCCCCACGTGATTGGTCGCGGAGGTATCAACTCCAGTATACGGACTCTGGTGTAGCATAGTTAAATAATAATGTTATTGGTTTTACGTCCCTTTTAACTACACTGGCTTTTAGAGACGCCGAGGTGCCGGAATTTTGCCCCGAAGGGGATCTTTAACGTGCCAATAAATCTACTGACACGGCTCCCTCGCATTTGCGCACCCTCAAATGCCAGCTGACTGCGCCAGGTTTCGAACCTGCAGCCTTGGGCTCAGCAAGCGAGAACGTTACCCCTAGCATAGTTAACTTGCAGTCCGTGCAGTGAAGTGTTCACCGTCAAACATGCCTCAACAACAGAGAACAGCAACAACTGTCGCCGTTTGAGAGGGCTCGGATAATTGGGCTGTGAGAGGCTGGATTATCGCTAAGGACTGTCGCTGCACGTGTTGGCCGACAGGCATCTACGGTACAACGTGTATGACAGCAGTGGTCAAATGAAGGTACCCACACTCGTAGACCTGGCACAGGTCCAGCGCGACAGTCAACTGTGAGAGAAGATCGCCGCATCATTCGGATGGCCCGGATGGAACCCCATGCAACAGCAGCGCAAATTCAAGCAGCTGTGGCACCCCACGTTACACAACAAACAGTTGGTAATCGCCTGCGTGCAGCTGGCTTACGATCTCGTGTCTCTGCAGAAGGTGTTCCATTGACCCCACAACAGCGACGTGTAAGGCTGGCCTGGTGTCGAGAACGATCTGCGTGGGTCGACGAATGGCATAGGGTCGTCTTTAGTGATGAATCACGCTTCTGTCTTGCCCGCAGTGATCGCCGGAATCGTGTGCGTCGACGTACCGGGAGAGGGGCCGCCCAGACCTTATTGTCGAGAGGCACACAGGGCCAACACCAAGCATTATGGTCTGGGGATCTATTGGCTTTAATGTGAAACCACAATTAGTGCTTGTTGAGGTTACTATGACTGTTCGACAGTACGTTGATAGGGTACTCAATCCAGTGGTTGTCCCTATGATGGCGAACATTGCTAATGGGATGTTTCAGCAGGACAATGCCCGGGTTCACACTGCACGCATCTCCAGAGAAGCTCTCCACGACATCACAACCTTAGAATGGCCCGCCAGAACCCCGGACCTCAGTCTTATTGAGCATGTATGGGACATGATGGGTCGACAACTGGCCAACTGTCCTCAGCCACCCACAACTCTGGAACAACTGACCCGTGCAGTGCAGCAAGCATGGGCCACAATTCCTCAGGAAGCGATCCATGGCCTTATTGACTCCATGCCTCGACGAATTCATTAATGTATTGCATCTCGTAGTGGGCATATCCTGTATTGATTGTTGTCCAAACTTGCGGTCAGAGGGACCTGAAAGTGTAATCATCGAATCACAACTGAACACTTGTCCTGCATGTTCAATTGCAGCAATGAAGCACCACTCCTTCTGGGTGTTGCAATTTCCATTTTCTTCAGTGTATGTTGATAGAGGCAATTAACATAAGTAGGATATATGAAAATAGGCTGTATAGTTCTTCACGGAACTACTTGTTGTTCATTTTGATATTTATTTCATTATCACATATCATTCGAGGCTGATGACCTTGCCTCTTAATACTACAATGACCACAACCAAACTAGATAAATAATCAACAACATGTCTATTACTTGTGTGGTCCAGTCCATGCCTCAGTGGATCACCGCACTTTGTGCTCACCAAATTCAATTTGAATTTCATTTAAAGTGTTATATTCTTTCCACTTTGCAAGCGACACGTTGCACCTGACAGTTATGTGACACACCGTACTGCTGTTGTGTATTAGCAGCGCAGTGCTTAGTCACATTTAACGTGGCAACTTTCTTACGTAGTGTTTTATAGCAATATTAATGGATGGAATATTTTTTCGTTAAATTTTAAACCATGGTGAGCCTGCTTTATAACCTGCATATGTATGTTATTAACTTCTATACATAGCTAGCAGTAGTACCCGGCTTCGCCCGGTGGAATGATGATAATGCCACAAAGTCTCCTTAAGCTCTGTGGTCTGATAACACTCTTTTTATTCATTTAATAAATTATCAAACCCAGTGGAAATATTTATACAAAAATCACTTTTGGAAGGCTCTGTAAAATAATCATTCTCATGATATTTGTCTTCAGTCCAAGTCGAGTTATGTCGTTAGTGGTCCCAGAAATCGTGACATCTCAGTCGAGGAAGACTTTATGTGCTGGTGATTAGAAGTATAATGGACTTCAAATCTAGGTCATTTGCCCCTGATGACAATGAGGGCGTAACACCTAGGTCATCGGTGAAGCGGTGTAGATTTGTGCCAAAGGTCGTAATTATAGGGAATGGATAGGGCTGTCCGGAAATTCAAGTTGACAGTGTTGCCCGTCTCGTTCCTAAGGGTAAGTATGTAATATTTGGTTCAGTTTGGCGAAATAGTGAAGATTTGTGCCCAAGTGTCTAACTGCCCGGAATGGAGAGGGTTGTCCGAAATTTCAAGTGGCAGTGATACTCGTCTGGTTCCAAAGGGTAAGTATGTAACATTTGGTTGAGATCGGTGAAACGGTGAAGATTTGTGCCAAAGGGCCTAAATGTAGGGAATGGAGAGGGTTGTCCAAAACTTCAAGTGCACAGTGTTAACGTCCGGGTTCCATTAAAATTTGGTTGAAATCGGTGAAATGGTGTGGATTTGTGCCAATGGGCCAAAATGTAGGGAAAGGCTGTTCAAAATTTCAAGTAAACAGTGTTGCTCGTCGGGTTTCAAAGGATAAGTATGTAAAATTTGGTTGAGATCGGTGAAGCGGTGTAGATTTGTATAACTAACATACAAGCAGACAGACAAACCAACATTCAGCTTTAATGTTATGAGTGAAGTGTTGAAATTCAAAAAACGCCATGCCCTTAATAATTTCTACAGCATATTTAAGGCGTTATACGAAGACATTAAACCAAATGTTAGTACTATAGATTTATCTGTTTGGATGTTATTGTTAAATTAATACCTTGTTTGCTAGTTGGATAAAAAATGGCCCTTGCATTAAATTTTACCTTTTGGCTCAGGCAAGGAATGCATTACTACAGAAAAGAAATCTGTTGACATCGAATATAGATTTAGGTATTAGGAAGTCATTTTTGAAAGCCTTTGTCTGGAGCGTGGCGCTGTATGGAAGTGAAACTTGGACTATTGGTGCAGCAGAGAAGAGGAGAAATGAAGCGTTTGAAATGTGGTGTTACAGGAGAATGATGAAGATCAGATGGGTAGATAGGGTAACAAATGAAGAGGTATTAAGACGAGTGGGAGAGGAGAGATGTTTCTGGCGATTGCTAATGAAGAGAAGGGATAGGTTGGTAGGACACGTACCAAGACACCCAGGAATAGCAAGCTTAGTTATGGAAGGAAGGGTCGAGGACAAGAACTGTAGGGGTAATAATAATAATAATAATAATAATAATATCGTATGGCCTCAGGTGCCGGGTGCAAGCTTTGTTATTTGACACCCAGAGGGTAGCTTGCATGTCGAATTTCGTTGTTCCTTGACTATGAAAGTCAAGGAGGTTAGATGTTAGATATCTAACCTCCTTGAACACTATAGCGCTTTCTAGTAGAGAAATGAGGACCTTTGTGTTGGCGGAATCTCCCAAGATTAATTTTGCCATTATGAACTCGGCCTACTGAATTCAAATGGGTTCTTTGACATACCAACATCGTATGACATGCGTATGATATTTTTGGCGCCTTAAAAAAAAACACTTACCACGGCCAGGAGCGAACCTGCAATCTTGGGGTTAGTAGACCGACACGATATCCACTCACCCACCGTGGCAAGGGGTAGACCATGATTAGAATGTGTAAAGCAGATTGCTTCGAATGTAGGGTGTGGTAGCTATGTAGAGATGAAACGATTAGCTCAGGACAGGGAGGCATGGAGGACCATCAAACCAGTCAAAAGACTGAAGACTCAAACAACAACAGTTTCATACTTTGTCACTACATTCTTCACATATTCGTACGATTGTCTTGTCGCTATGATACTTAGATCTGTGGGTTCTATATTTCCTCATCGAACACCTGCGAATAAACTTGCAGATACCCAACGCCAATGCTTCAGAAATACTACTAGCAACAAGAATGAGAGAAGAAATATGTCCAGAATGGCACAAGAGCCATTATAGAAGAGGATTCTTTAATTCTCTTGGCTTGTGTAGCGGGTTGAAAGCCATTGTCTCGCTCCGACAAGACACAATCAATTACTCTTGTCACGTCCATCAGCCTACAAACTTCTTGTCTTAAAAGCCTCATGAAAATTCATGTTCTTTTGTTTGAGCAAGGTCCTCTTAATTATTCATTTATCTCTCAGATCATCGCTTTGATGTAGTCTTTTTT
This sequence comes from Meconema thalassinum, assembly GCA_946902985.2. Lineage (NCBI taxonomy): Eukaryota > Metazoa > Arthropoda > Insecta > Orthoptera > Tettigoniidae > Meconema > Meconema thalassinum. The sequence continues at coordinate 186,348,097 of OX336395.1, forward strand.
GCTTGATAATTGGTTACAGAAGCAATTTTGAATACGAGGGTTGTTCAAAAATGTATAGGTAAAATAGGTGAAATAAACTGTCAGTGATCTGCGTTGGCCTATGTATTTGTTGCCCTCTATGGATTGCAAGAAATTGATTTTCACGCTGCAGTGATACAAATAAAGACTTTCAGCCATCGTGGTTGTAAAATCCTTTCCTTGCAATTTGTTATAATTTTACCGTGATATTTAAATCTGTAAATTTATGTAGATACAGGTTATCAGACAAATTAAACACACACCCAAGAACGCGGAACTAAATGACCACGATCCGTTTCTTCTTTATGGATTATCGTACTCTGTGTCTCACATTTATTCTAATGGATAAGATGTAGAAATCAGTGTACATGATCTAATTTATCATATTGTGTTGTGTCGTTTAACTATTTACAAGTACATAATATTCATACGTAGACACGAACCTCATGCAATATTTATTATTTATTTAGCGCATGGCTTTTAGTGTCGGGAGTGTCCGAGGACATGTTCGGCTCCCCAGAGGCTGTAACTGCTTCAAGTGGACACACATAGGGTGAGCTACAAGTTCCGTTGAATTTCAAGTAGTTCTAACTTTCACTACCAGATGTCACTGACATCTATTGGTAAACGTTGGAACTGTGATAGAGCGTTTCAACGAAATCTAATCTAGAAATTTAGCTTCACACAAGGAACTTTTACATGCCACAAATCTATGACATGGGACCGCTGCCTTTACTTCCCCTCCGAAGGAAGGCATACTGAAGGGTTTTAACGGTCTTAAAAATTACGACGATTTCGGCCGGTTTTGAACCCGCGATCTTGGGCCCAGCAGTTCAGCATGCTACCAACTACGCCACCGAAGCCACCCTCATGCAATAAAATACTTCCACGACAATTTTTCCACATCGCGAAGGCTCTAATGGGACGTAATGCTCTTGCAAATTGAATATATAATATGTGTACTAGCAGAAGTACCCGTTCTTCGAACGGTGTTCGGTGTTAACACCAGATATTATCAATTGAGCTACTGTTGCAATGGTTAGCGGTTTTTCATTCATTCATAAGTTTCTCAGAACGAAGTTAGATTTCTGGGAATATCACACACACTGTTAATTTAAGGGCCTTAAAATGTGGACTTTTGGAGACCCTTTATACACTCGCGAATTTTGTGTCTCACATTGAGAAGCGCAACTTATGCTCTGGTCATCCTTCTAGGATAATTTTTATAATTCGCCTATTTTAGCATGTATTTTGAGATGTTTATCCCTATATCCACCCTTCTACTGTATGAAAAAAGTCCTCTCGGCACGCCGGAAGGCGGAGGCAGATTTCACCGGACAAACTTGGAGATAGGCGAAAATAGGCAGAATATGCAGGTTTTCGTAGAAGGATCAGACCTCATTTATCGCGTGAAAGTATTTTATAATTGGAGATTAATTCACTTTGTTATTCTTCATTTTAAACATATTTTAAACATGTTATTGTCTTATGGGGACGGTAATCTTCTTGTCATTTGGAGTCCATTTTTAGCCTATTTTCAATTTTGAAAAAATAGGCTTATGAGATCACCTTTTGCCCGTGTGTGTGTGTGTGTGTGTGTGTGTGAGGTGTGTGTGTGTGTGTCCCCTAATAAAACCTAAACGGCTGGAGCGATTTCAGTGAAACTCGGTAAGTTCATAGCACTATTCCCGGCGACCTCGACCGTGCCCATCGACTTTTGTTACGTCTCACCAATCCAACATGGCGGCTGTGCGAAATATTTCACTAGCATTCAGTATCTCCGAAACTATTACCGATATCGCCCTGAAATTGTGTACGGTGATAAAGGGTACTACAAGAAGTTCACCTATGAGACTTTCAAAAACCTGGTTACTACATAACCAACATGGCGGCCAAGCGAATTGGAGACTTTTAAATAGACTTTTCTCGCGATTTAACTATCCAAACGTAATGAAACTTGGAACAGCAAATATTTATACACATTGCAATGCACTGGAGTCTAATTTAGTTCAATTGTTTACATAACCTCAAAATGGCGGCTGTGCGAAATATTTCACTGACATTCTATATCCCCGAAACTATTACAGATATCACCCTGCAATTTTGTACGGTGATAAAGGGTACTGATACAAGTTAACCTATGCATAATTCATAAGCCTGTAAAGTACAAAACGAACATGGCGACCAAGCGAAATTGAAATATTTTAATAGACTTTTCTCGTGATTTAACTCTCTGAGCGCAGTGAAATGTGGTACAGTAAATGATTTTGCAGATTGTAATGTACTGCCATCTAATTTAATTCAATTGTTTACATAACCTCAAGATGTTGGCTGTGCGAAATTTTAAAATTAAGTTTTTATTTCTTGTGTCGTAATCATGCGATCGAAGTGAAAGTTTGAACAATGAACCTAGGCAATAAGTGTCCTTGAATGGTACATAACTCTATGGCCTATACATATAACAATCCTAAATGGCAAGCTTCCGTAATATTTAGACGGTTCTCAATATCTATGAATCTTTTACAGCAACCAAACTGCAATTTTTATGTTCATAGAGACTATGAACATATGTTCACCTATAGGACTTTCAGTAACCTGGTGAGCACGAATCCAACATGGCGGCGACGCGAAGTATAAATATTTAAATGGACGTTTCTCGCGAATTAACTATCCGAGTGCCGTGAAACGTTGCACGTTAAATGCTTACACAAATGTTGATCCATTGGCATCTAATTTATTTCAATTGTTTGCATAATCACAAGATGGCTGCTGTGCGTAATTTTAAAATCTCGTTTTTACTTCTTGTGTTCTAATCATACGATTGAAGTTTGAATACCACACGTACACAATAATCTTAATATAATAGTACAAAAATAAAAATCCAACCTGGCGACCATCTGAAATATTTAGACGGTTCTCAATATCTACGAATCTGTTACAGCAATTAAACTGAAATTTTGTATGTTGATAGAGGCAATTAACATGAGCAGAATATATGAAAATAGGCTGTACAGTTCTTCACGGAACTACTTCTTATACTTGTGGTCACACTGTCCTTATGCAAGGTTTCGACACTGATGTGTAACTATGTAACGGTCTGTAACTTCTTCACGCAAAATTATATCTCCCGCAGAGATGTTGGTTGGTTCCTCAGTTTAGGGGCTGCGACAACGCGGTCATATAACCCCGTGTACTTTGGGTGAGTGTAGAATCTGTCTGATAAACGGTGTGAATTGTGATGGCTGTATTAGTCTGTAATTCAGGTAAGGAATGCAGACGCTAAATTTCAAACAGTAGTTCCTCATGTTGCTACCAGATACTAACGTCAACGCCACCTAGCTGTGAACTTGGCTACTAGATGCCACCTCAATCAGCAACTCGCAACGAACGTTGGAACTTCTCCTCCAAAGTAAAGCTTACTGAGGGATTTTTAGCGCTCTTAGAAAACCCGACGACTTTGGCCGGCTTTGAACCCGCGACCTTGGGCATAGAAGTTCAGCATGCTACCAGTTACGTCACCGAAGCCGCTTCACACTTAGTCAGATGGAAATCTGAATCTGATCTCGCGCAAGTGCGTTGTCATGGCAACGTCTGATGGCTCATCCCTCATCAATTTAGTAGTGTTGCCATGTCAACCACTGATAGCTCTTGGCATTTTCTTATAATTCCGAAATCATTTTTCTCATCCCTTGGCGCAATGGTGGCTCATATCAAAAATTCTTTCAGACAAACGTTTTAGGTAATTATTAGGGGAATATTGTCCATTTTGTACGGTTTTGATATTGTGCCTATTAACAGAGATATGATTAATGTTTCCCGAAAAAAACACTTTTTCCCACCCCTTTGGTCAATGGTTGGTGCTATCAAAAACGTTTCAAACATAAATTTCTGAGCTTTATCCGACACATAGTATGAACTTTGAACGGATTCGATATTTCACATATTAAGAGAGTTATAGCAATACTTCATTTTTTCAAAAAAAAAAAGTCCCCCATTTTCATCTCCTTCGACCGATTTAGCCCAGTAACGAACTCTTCCGAGATTTTATGGGTATACATATTCGGTAAAAAATTCAAAGTGATTGGTGCAAAATTACGGCAGTTATCGAGTCCACAAGAAACTTATATATATTTATACATATATTACATAAATTATATATAAACTTTTGAACTGACGGTGGTTTTGGGGTCTGGGGGATGTGAAACGCGAAGATATGTCGAAATTTTCCGGAAATCGAAACATGGTACCCATTGCAATAGTTAGCTTTCTAATGAAATCTACCTAAAATACTATCGTCAACGACACCTAGCTGTGAACTTGGCTACTAGATGCCACCTCAATCAGCAACTCGCAACGAACGTTGGAACTTGCCCTCCGAAGGAATGCAAACTCAGGTTTTTTAGCGCTCTTAGTAAATCCGACGACTTCAGCCGGGTTTGAACCCGCGACCTTGGGCATAGAAGTTCAGCATGCTACCAGTTCCGATACCGAAGTCGCTTCCCACAGACATATGAAAACTGAATGTGATCTCGTAGAGTGGCGTTGTCATAGCAACTGCTGATGGCTCATCCCTTATCAATTAAAAGTAAAGTTGTCATGGCAACCTCTCTTGGCACTTGGCATTTTCTTATAATTTAAATCATTTTGTTCACCCCGTGGCGTAATGGTGGGTCATATCAAAAATTCTTTCAGACAAAAGTTTTAGGTAATTAATGGAGGAATATTGTCCATTTTGTGCGGTTTTGATATTGTGCCTATTAACAGAGATATGATTAATGTTTCCCGAAAAAACCACTTTTTCCCACCCCTTTGGTCAATGGTTGGTGCTATCAAAAACCTATTTGACATAAATTTTTGGCACTTATCCGACACATGTTATGAACTTGGAAGGAATTCGATATTTCATGTATTAAGAGAGTTATAGCGATATTTCACTTTTTCGAAAAAAGCCCCCCATTTTCACCCCCTTTGACAGATTTTGCCCATTAACGAACGCGACCGAGATTTTATAGGGATACATATTATGTAAAAAATTCAAAGTGATTGGTGCAAAATTACGGCAGTTATCGTGTCCACAAGAAACTGATATATATATATATATATATATATATATATATATATATATAGATAGATAGATACATATATACATAAATTATATATAAACTTTTGAACTGACGGTGGTTTTGGGGTCTGGGGGATGTGAAACGCGAAGATATGTCGACATTTTCCGGAAGTCGAAACATGGGACCCATTGCAATAGTTAGCTTTCTAATGAAATCTACCTAAAAGTACGGTGAAGGATTTTATAAATGATTGGTGTATTGACTCATGTTTACCATACCTGATTTTACGATGCACCAAGCATCCGAACACAAGATATAGGCGTACATAAAGATACACAGAAAGACAGACAGACAATTCTATTGTCTACAACATATCACCCAGATATACAAATATGGGTATATCTATCACACAGTATCAAACAAAATAATCCTTACGATGAACCCGAATGTCGACAAAAAAAAAAAAAAAGTTAAAATGTGCTCTCAAACTAAGTTTACCTAACATGTACTTCCTGACGTGAAATAGAATTCAAAGCCTTGTAGACGAAACGCAATACACGTCATATAAAAACTGACCCTCAACGTTGTGTTAGGTTCCCATACACAGGAAGACCTCTTTCATAAATTATAAAGGCTTGTGGTGCATGAAAATTCAGGTTCTATAGCCTCAAATGGCCCAAATTCCCAAAAGCCGCAAAAAATGCTGATTCAATTCAGGAATTTTTGAAAATTATTTTGCTGTTTGGAGATATAATAGACATTCTGTACTATATGTCGCACGTGAAAATTGCTTGAAAACCTTCTGGGTTACCTCTTGACCCCCTTAATTGCATTGATGAATTAAACAGACTACGTTGGTTCCGTGATAACCTAATAGCCATTTGCAAACTTTCACAGAAATGTAATAAATGGAGTGACATTGCTTCTTACAGAAATAGATGGAAAGTTGGATGCAACCTCTTGAGATAATGTTGTCATGGCTACCGATTTGCATTCTTTCATTAGTTTGTTAAATTAAATTAAATTAGTTTACTGGGAATATTTCAGAAACAGTTGGTTTTAGAGCCTTATAATGTCGTTTATGTTCGACCCTGACAATTATATGTCTGAAAACTGTATCATAATGATGGTCATTATAACACTATTTTTCATTATGAAACAGTTTCCCCCACCTATCACAGCTCAAGAAACAGTTGTTTGACCAATTAGATAAGGATACCTTCGCGCATGTGCTCAAAATCCCACATGTCTATATAAATTACCGAAAGTGCACCGTCCATATGTTCGCGTAAATAAACTGGTGAATATGAGACACTATACCTTAATGTCCCCAAATCCAATATCTACAGAGCGGGTTGTTTTCAAACGAGTTCGGTGACATTTTTACTGAATACTGGTGCTCAATCTGCACATATGGCATTGAAGCACACAGAGCGCATGCGTCGGTCGGTCAGAAAGCTTGGAAATCAGAGATATCCTACCCTGCGCAGCTCCCGAACATAACATTCTAGGGACAATCTCAACATATATTTATGAATATTTATGTTAAAACAAATAATAAAGTTATAATTATCGTCGAACATAAACAGACGTATGCAACTCGCCTATAATGGTAATTAAGACACTCGTATGGAAATTATAAAACTCGCATACGCTCGTTTTATAAAAATACTCGTGTCTTAATTATAGTCATTGTAGGCTCGTTGCATAATGTACTATTTCGAGGACCCTTTAGGGCCCCCGAGTTTTGTTTCTGGCACCGAGGGGCTTTGTCTCGTCGTACGCCATAGTATAATACTACTAATAATAATAATATTATATAGGGATAGGAATATATTAGGCCTGCCGTACCACACCCGTAGGTGTAAATCGCGTGAAAAAATTATAGAGTACCCCTTGACCTCCTTAAGCGCATTACACGTATTGATGAATTTTACAGCTTAATTTGGTTCCGTGATAACCTTCTAGCCGTTTGCAAACACTCACACTAATGTAATAAATGGAATTGCATTGCGTCTTACAGCAATAGATGGACCTCTGGGAATCTGTTGCCATGGTTACCGGCTTGCATTCGTTCATGAGTTTAATGAAATTAGTTTTCTGGGAATATCTCAAAAACGGTTGGTTTTAGGTTCTTAAAATGTGGTTTTAGGGGACCCTTTAGGGCCCCTGAGTTTTGTCTCTCACACTGAAGGGCTGAAAATGAGCTTTGTCTCGTCCTCCTCCTATTTCAACTTGTATTTTAAGGGGGTAGGCTCCCTTTTATGAGAAGTACGGAGAAGAGTTACATCAATGATTAGTGTCGTGTCTCTGATGGATATCTGTACAAAATTTTACGTTGATACACCCAGCCGTTCTCGAGTTATAAGGGAACAAACTTGTCCACAGACAAACAGACAGAAAACAAATTCGCGCGCATCCATCATAAAACAGTCTGAAACGCGTAAATAACTCAAATTTCCGTAGAAATTCAGGGAAAAAAAAACAGAAAAACATTCATGTTTAGCCTGCTTTTCGCATTTTGTAAAAATGAGGAAAAAGTAGACTTATGAGATCGATCCGGGAAAATGTGTGTCTGTCTGTCCTTCTGTCTGTCTGTTCTTCTGTCTGTCTGTCTGGCTGTGTGGATGTGTCCCCCCCCCCTATCAACTCCTAAACGGCTGTAGCAATCGAACCCAAATTTGTTATGACTTATGAGTCAAGATCTCTATCTGGATACATTAATGCCGTATTTGAAAATGATGTCAGTGCTACCAACTGCTGAAAAATCGCAATTGAAATTTCAGCTCCATGTTGTATATCTTGCAAGGTATGCATGGGAGCTATACCAAAATTGGCACATATATAGATACTAATATGTTAGTTTAATTTCCAGGAGGCCATACGTGACAGTGTTGCCAAAATGATTCTAAGTCTGCTGATAAGTCCAATTTTATTTGCATATAACTTCTACACTATCAATTGGATTTCAACCAAATTTCATATGTACTATGTGTAGATAGACAGATATGACTGAGCGTAATCTCAAACGCCACCAGGGCTACCAACTGTTAATAAATGCACTCTCTATTGTTTTTATCCAAATACCAATATATAAGAGAGTATGCAAGCCGACAGCTTTAAACAATGCACACGTATAGTACCTGACATTCTAGATTAATTTGGAGTAACTAATGGACCTCAGTACTACCGACATGATTCTAAGCCTGCTGATCGGACCAATTGTAAATATATGTAACTTCTATACTATCAATTCGATTTCAACCAAATTTCGTATGTGCTATGTGTACTATAACAGATATGACTATGCGTATTCTTAAGGGCAACCAGGGCTGCCAACTGTTAATAAATGCTCTCTCTATGTTTAACCCCGATATCAATATATCAGAACGAGCCTCCGTGGCTTAGGTGGCAGCACGCCGTCCTCTCACCACTGGGTCCGTGGTTCAAATCCCGGTCACTCCATGTGAGATCTGTGCTGGACAAAACGGAGGCAGACAGGTTTTTCTCCGGGTACTCCGGTTTTCCCTGTCAATATTTCATTCCAGCAACACTCTCCACTATCATTTCATTTCATCTGTCATTCATTTAATCATTGCCCCATGGGAGTGCGACAGGCTTCGGCACCCGGCACAGTTCATATCCTCGCCGCTAGATGGGGGCTTCATTCATTCCATTCCTGACCCGGTCGGAGACTGGAAGCAGGCTGTGGATTTTCATCAATATATCAGAAAGTATTCAAGCCAACAGCTTAAACTTTGAACACGTATATTACCTTACATTCTAGATTAATTTGGAGTAACTAATATAAGCCAGTGCTTCCAACATGATTCTAAGCCTACCGATTGGTCCAATTTTAAAATACATATAACTTCTATACAAATAAATGGATTTAATCCAAAATTGGCACAACAATAGATCATAATAGTTCAGATTATTTCTGACCAACACATCTATGACATTGTTGCCAACATGATTTTACGCGCGCTGAGAGTTCCAATGTCTAACTACATGCAACATCCATGCTATCCATTGGACTTCAACCAAATTTTGTATTCTGTACCTTAAGAGATGGAACTAAGAATATATTCAGTCACCAGGGCTGTCAACTGTAGTGCTCTATTAAGCTATATTATGCCAGTTACATTTCGAAATTTCGATATACCAACTCAATTTCGTAATTATTCTAATTAGGTCCATAACAATTAATCATTGGAATGAATCTTACATTTCGAGAAAAGTAGGCTCTTTAGTTCGAAACGGAACTTCTTGTTATAAATGAAGAGATATACTGCACCGCTCGGTGTTGGCCGTGTTTTATTGCACACATTTAGGTTTTACTCGCTAACCGTTGGAGATACACGAAAAGTGATAAGGACCTTTCGGATAGGAAATTAAATTTTCAAGCTCGTATGTGGCATCAAAAGTTTGCTTTTTTAACGTTCTCTTTTTATTTGATATGGAAATGAAATTTTGAAACCAAAGTGTGTAGTGACGTCACTAAAATGGTCGCAATTTTTTAATAGTGCAAGTAATCGAAATCAAAAGTATCCTATATGTAAACCTTGTAAATCAGCTACATCCATGCGAAATTTCATTTTATTCGGACCACTGGTTCTTGCGTTATTGAGTAACACACAGACAGACAGACAGATAGAAAGACAGACACACACCATCTCATTTTTATATATTAGTATGATAATGTAAATATTGTCAATTTAAATTACAGTACAGTAAGTATGTAGTTAGTTTTAGTTGTAAGTATGAAGTTAATTTGTTTATTAGATATGTCATTGTTCTATTAGACTGTGGTGTGTGAATGTGACTGGTGAGGGTGCATGTGAGTGGGCCTGATGACAGAATGTTTTAGTGGTAGTATTTTTTGTTTGTTGGTGAAACTTAAGTATTTTTTTCGTTAGTAGAATTTTGGTATTTAATTGTTAGTAGATGGTTAGTATTTTGTACTAGAATTGCTCTTTACTTATTCTGAAAGGGAGTAGCAGCCTTTCAGAATAAATCAATTCTTTACTAGTCTAATAGACGGTTAAGATATTGATAATATAAGCCAACTAATGGCTACACTGCGTTCTGCTGCACGGCTGAAAGCAACGGGAAACTACAGCCGTAATGCTATTCCCGAGGATATGCAGCTCTCTATGCATAATTACATGTGATGATGGCCTCCTCCCTTGTAAAATTTCAATCCGGAGATAAACTAGTCCCCCGTTCGGATCTCCGGGTGGGGACTACTCGAGAGGGGGTTAACATCACAGCAGTGACAAAGAGGAAATCTGACATTCTACGGATCGGAGCGTGGAATGTTAGAAGTCTGCTAGGAAGTGGAAAGTTAGAAAACTTAGAAAGGGAAATGGATAGGTTGAGGTTGGATTTGGTTGGGATTAGTGAAATGCGCTGGCAGGAAGAGCAGGACTTTTGGTCAGGAGACTATAGGGTCATTAGCACTAAATCAAACAATGGCCAAGCAGGGGTTGGTCTCATATTGAGTAGGAAACTTGGCCAGCGGGTGGAATATTATGAGCAATACAGTGAACGGATTATTGTAGCAAAAATCAATACTAAACCTACGTGCACCACAGTGGTACAAGTCTATATGCCAACCAGTCAAGCTGATGACGAGGATGTTGAAAAGGTCTACGAAGAAATAGATGACATTCTGAGGTATATCAAAGGTGATGAAAATATTATAGTAATGGGAGATTGGAATGCTGTGGTAGGAAAAGGGAGAGAAGGGAAGATAGTAGGAGATTTCGGATTAGGTGAAAGGAATGATAGAGGAAGCAGGCTGATGGAATTCTTCACCGAACATGAGTTGGTCATAGCTAACACCTTATTCAATAACCACAATAGAAGAATATACACATGGATGAGACCAGGAGATACAGGGCGTTACCAAATCGACTTCATTATGGTCAAGCAGAGGTTTCGAAACCAGATTTTCGATTGTAAAACATATCCTGGTGCTGACATAAACTCTGACCACAATCTGGTTGTAATGAAATGCAGATTAAAGTTGAAGAAACTGAAGAAAAGTCAAAAGCCAAAAAGGTGGGCTATAGACAGACTGAAAGAGAAAGATGTAAACGAAAGATTCAAGAAGAGTATAAAGGAAGGTCTAATGAAAAACCCTAAACAAACTTCAATTACAGACGAATGGGCACTTTTGAAGAATGAAATAACAAAATCCGCAGAAGAAAACATTGGTAGGAAAGAAAGAATAGGTAGAAAACCGTGGATCACTCAGGATATACTAGAATTGATGGATGAAAGGCGGAAACACAAGAATCTAAGAGATGAAAAGGGGAAAGCAGAATACAGACGTCTGAGAAATGAGGTTAACAAGAAGTGCAAGGAAGCGAAAGAAGAATGGTTGAAAGAGAAATGTGCAGGTATAGAAAATTGTCTGAAATTAGGAAAAGTAGACACAGCTTATCGAAGGATTAAGAATACTTTTGGGGCAAAGAAGACTAAGTGCTGTAATATTAAGGACACAAATGGAAAGCCTCTGACAGATAGGGAAGAAAAGGTTGAGAGATGGAAAGCTTACCTAGAGTGCTTGTATAAGGGAAAGGAGATAGAGAATCATGTAATGGAAAGGGAGGAGGAAATTGATGAGGATGCAAAAGGAGATTTAATATTGAGATCAGAATTTGACAGAGCATTAGAGGACTTAGGCAGGAACAAAGCACCAGGCATAGATGATATACCGATTGAGTTGCTACGCTGCATAGGAGATGAAGGTCTGATCAGGTTATTTCACTTGGTGTGTAGGATTTATGAGACAGGTGAGGTACCCCCTGATTTCAAGAAGAATGTTATCATCCCTATACCAAAGAAAGTGGGAGCTGACAGATGTGAAGATTACCGTACAATCAGCTTGATTACTCATGCTTCAAAGATCCTATCTAGAATAATTTACAAGAGGATTGAAAGCCAGATAGAAACGGAGTTGGGTGAAGACCAGTTTGGTTTCAGGAGAAATGTAGGAACAAGGGAAGCTGTACTAAGTCTTAGGCTGATTTTGGAAGGTAGAATAAGGAAAGATAAGAGAACGTTCATGGCTTTTGTAGACTTAGAAAAGGCTTTTGATAACGTTGATTGGACTAAATTGTTTGACATTTTGAAATCTATTGGAATAAAGTACAGGGATAGGAGGGTGATATACAATCTATACAGAAACCAGACAGCAGTCATTCAAGCTGAAGGACATGAGAGAGAAGCTGGTATTCAGAAAGGTGTAAGGCAAGGCTGCAACTTATCACCCATACTTTTCAATCTTTACATTGAACAAGCAATGAAGGAAATTGGAGAAAAATTTAAAGTGGGAGTGAAGATTCAAGGAGAAATAATTTCAACTCTGAGATTTGCTGATGACATCGTCATCTTGGCCGACAAGCCTGAGGATTTGAATGAGTTTTTGAATGGTATGGATTCCGTCTTACGGAAGGAATTCATGATGAAAATTAATAAATGTAAAACAAAAATACTGGAATGCAGCCGAAATAAATCAGAAACCTCTATGGAGATCAAATTGGCAGGTGAAAAGCTGAAGGAAGTAGGAGACTTCTGTTACTTAGGAAGCAGAATAACCAGTGATGGACGAAGCAAAGAGGATATAAAAAGTAGGTTGGCTCAGGCAAGGAAAGCCTTTCTACAAAAAAGGAATCTGTTGACATCGAATATAGATTTAGGTATTAGGAAGTCATTTTTGAAAGCCTTTGTCTGGAGCGTGGCGCTCTATGGAAGTGAAACTTGGACTATTGGTGCAGCAGAAAAGAGGAGAATTTAAGCATTTGAAATGTGGTGTTACAGGAGAATGATGAAGATCAGATGGGTAGATAGGGTTACAAACGAAGAGGTATTAAGGCGAGTGGGAGAGGAGAGATGTTTCTGGCGACTGCTAATGAAGAGAAGAGATAGGTTGGTAGGACACATACTAACACACCCAGGAATAGCAAGCTTAGTTATGGAAGGAAGGGTCGAGGACAAGAACTGTAGGGGTAGACCAAGGTTAGAATATGTTAAACAGATTGCCTCGGATATAGGGTGTGGTAGCTATGTAGAGATGAAACGATTAGCTCAGGACAGGGAGGCATGGAGAGCTGCATCAAACCAGTCAACAGACTGAAGACTCAAACTCAACAAACTATGTAACAGTGTGTGAGTGAGTTTATATTTTCCCAATATTTCCATTCATTTAAGAATTGTATAGTAATGCAAAGTTGTGGACTTGTAAATTCTATATATATATGTAACATAAGCACATTTGTTTCGAATAGCCAATATTTAACGAACGGAGATTGAGACACTGCTATGTATGTGGGGGTTTTCCCTTTCTCCATCTGCCGTCCATAAATTGTAGGTACAATTTTTGGATATACATTTGTCGTGGATTGCAGAAGAGTTAAGATGACATGTTTCGTTCGGCAAGCAAGCATCATCAGATCCAAATATACAAATATAGCTCTAAAAGCTATTATATGATTATAATAACAACCCCTGGCACTATACAGCCCATGAAGGGCCTAGGCCGACCAAGCGACCGCTGCCCAGCCATTTGGCCTGCTGATATTGGGGTGACGCGTGATCAGCGCATCTGGTTCCCTCGGCCGTTTATCTTGGTTTTCGTGATCGGGGCGCTGCCTCACTGTCAGACAGCTACTCAATTGTCCTAACGAGCTTGAGTGCTCCCCGTTCCAACCCTCACGTCATTTTTAAAATCCATGACGGAGCCGGGAATCGAACTCGGGTGAGAGGCAGGCGCACTACCCCAACACCACGGGGTATGTAGTGTTAAAACACATCAGGGAGCCGAACCCAGCGCAACATTTGAAAACTTGATCGTCAAATTCCGGCTGGGTGTTCACCACTTGCCACTTGAATGACACCATGAGTAGTGTGGTTGTTCAATATACCACAGGGCATAATTCCCTGGCGATATGCCTGCCAGTACAAGACCAATGTACTTTAACCGTGGAATAGCACCATAACAACTGTCTTGCCGCAACCCCAGCTCCATTTGGACGAACCGCCGCTGGTCCATACCCATCCTCTTCTGGTTATCAATACAGTGGAGCGTCCCATCTAACCAATTACCCACGCTTTATCTGACACTTCTTTACCTTAGTACAGTACCGACAGCAGTGGCTACGCACGTTAAAGCGCAGCGTTATGTCATGGGGCCAAGCTCTCTGCTGACTCGGTAGACGCGTGGGTTCGAGCCCCACCGTCGGCCGTCCTTGAAATGGTTTTCCGTGGTTTCCCATTTCCAACACCAGGCAAATGCTGGGGCAGTACCTTCTGACAGACCACGGCCACTTCCTTCCACATCCTTGCCCAGTTTCATTCATCTTCATCCATTCCATCTCTAATCCCGACGCGCAGGTCGCCCACGGGCGTCGACTAAAAAGACCTGCACTCGGCCTCTCAGGAGGCCACACGACAACAACAAAAAACCTTAGTACAGTGAGATTTTTTTGCTGGAGTTGGGCCAGCTACCTGACACGCGCCCTCCACCAGCCAACCGAACTCAGGCCGCAGATTGTACGCAAGTAGGAACCGTAACAAAGTACATTAATTAATGGTAAATTCTCCAGCAAATCATGATTCTAGAACTTACCTTTTTACAGAGGATGCTGAAAATGTTCTCCTTCAGCTGACAGACAGTAAACTTGGAAGTTACATCGTTACATTATGTAGCTACTCCTGTTCCCCCATGCGTGTTTACTGAGGTTAAGCAAAGCACGGACCTAAACTCGTTTGATGTTTAATTGTGGGGTAATTAAAAACATAAAGTGTACTGATCAATCACCCGTACTCTAGTGGAGCTGGAGAACAATATACGGCAGCAGATATCCCTCACAACAGAAGGGAATTACAACGGCTTCGGTGGCGTAGTTGGTAGCATGCTGAGCTTCTATGCCCAAGATAGCGGGTTCAAACCCGACCGAAGTCGTCGGATTTTTTAAAAGCGTTAAAAAATCCTTCAGTATGCCTTCCTTCGGAGGCTAAGTAAAACCGGCGGTCCCATGTCATAGATTAATGGCATGTTAATGAACCTTCCACTAATTACACCTGTGTGGAGCTAAATTGTATAGGTTAAGAATGTAAACAACGCTCTTAGGTTCCTACGTTCCTTGCCAAGAGGCGACTGCGGTGGCGTCTAGTAGCTAAGTTCTGAACTAGTCGTTGTTGACGGTGGTGTTTGGCGGCAAAAGTAGGAACTATTTGAAAAATCCAAAAGTCTGCAGTCCTTACTTGAATTTTAAAAAAACAGATAACACACACTAATACAGTCATCACAATTAACATCGGTTATCAGACCGATTCTACACACACCCAAAGTACACGGGGCTACATGACCGCGTTGTCGCAACCCCTAATCTGAGGAACCAACCAACCAGAAGAGAATTGCAACATGTAAACGCTAATTTATTTACTCGGCACAACGCCTGTCTGTTAGCTGAAGGAGAACATTCCCAGCATCTTCTGTGAAAAGTTAAGTTCTTAAATCATGATTTGCTGGTGAAATTACCATGAATTAATGTACTCGGTTACGGTTTCAACCTGCGCGCAATCTGCGGCACAAGTTCGGCTGGGTGGGGGAAAACGTGCGCATGCCTGGTAGCTTGCCGCTGGCCAGTCTCCAGGATAGGAATCACCCTTTATAAGAGGTCCTGGAAGTTTCGGAAATTAAGTATTGAACGATTGAGAACAGTAATTGTGTGTCTCACTGTAGCGATTCGTCACGTGAGACGCACCTCCGGCTTATCGACCAACCAGCTCTACCGTTCATATTTCAGTTTGATTCATCACTGGTCGTGTTTCTTCTTTATGAACTTTCGCGCTGTCTCTCTCAGATTTAGCGCACGGCACTGCCATAACGTCTAAATATTTCAGTCTTCGCTCACTCATAATCACTCCTCTCTTCCCTTACATGGGTATAAAGACACCTTTGACTCTCAAAAGAACGAGAAATTCTGCGTCATTTTCCTCATCTGATACTCTTTTCATCTTACTTTCATTGTAAGAATAATTGGGACCCTGCTGACAAACCATATTTCCTATCCTTGCATTAAGATCGCAGCATTGGGTTCCTATATTTATAATTTTAAAATTTCAACTCTGTAAATTAAATGGCGAATCATCTTGTCTTAATACACGGTCTTCACACTTACTGGTGACACTTTGGTAGCGTCTGTACCGGTGATTCTACAAATAGGGAACACTTTGCGCTTGGAAAAAAATGGTTTTCCTACATTTTAAAAACTATTCAATCACATGTTTTTTATATCACACTTACCCTTAGTATTCACCTTATACATGTTGCAGAGGTGAAGCTTTTTAGCCTATTTTCAATTTTAAAAAATAGGCTTATGAGATCACCTTTTGTCCGTGTGTGTGTGCGCGTGTGTGTGTGTGTGTGTGTGTGAGAGAGATAGAGGTGTGTGTGTGTGTGTGTCCCTAATAAAATCTAAACGGCTGGAGAGATTTCAATGAAGCTCGGTAAGTTCATAGCACTATTCCCGGCGACCTCGATCGTGCCCTTCAAATGTTGTTACGTCTCACCAATCCAACATGGCGGCTGTGCGAAATATTTCACTAGGATTCAATATCTCCGAAACTATTACAGATATCACCCTGCAATTTTGTACGGTGATAAAGGGCACTGATACAAGTTTACCTATGTATATTTCATAAACCTGTAAAGTACAAAACGAACATGGCGACCAAGCGAATTTGAAATATTTTAATAGACTTTTCTCGTGATTTAACTCTCTGAGCGCAGTGAAATGTGGTACATTAAATGATTTTGCAGATTGTAATGCACTGCCATCTAATTTAATTCAATTGTTTAAATAACCTCAAGATGGCGGTTGTGCGAAATTTTAAAATTAAGTTTTTATTTCTTGTGTCGTAATCATGCGATCGAAGTGAAAGTTTGAATAATGAACCTAGGCAATAATTGTCCTTGAATGGTACATAACACTATGGCCTATACATTTAACAATCCAACATGGCGACCATCCGAAATATTTAGACGGTTCTCAATATCTATGAATCTTTTACAGCAACCAAACTGATTTTTTTATGTTTATAGAGACTATGAACATATGTTCACCTATAGGACTTCAGTAACCTGGTGAGCATAAATCCAACATGGTGGCGACGCGAAATATAAATATTTAAATGGACGTTTCTCGCGAATTAACTATCCGAGTGCCGTGAAACGTTGCACGTTAAATGCTTATACAAATGTGGATCCACTGGCATCTAATTTATTTCAATTGTTTGCATAATCACATGATGGCTGCTGTGCGTAATTTTAAAATCTCGTTTTTACTTCTTGTGTTCTAATCATGCGATTGAAGTTTGAATACCACACGTACACAATAATATTAATGTAATAGTACAAAAATAAAAATCCAACCTGGCGACAATCTGAAATATTTAGACGGTTCTCAATATCTACGAATCTGTTACAGCAATTAAACTGAAATTTTGTAGGTTGATAGAGACAATTAACATGAGCAGGATATATGAAAATAGGCTTTATAGTTCTTCACGGAACTACTTGTTTTAAATGAATTTGAAAAGAATGTGTTCCATGCTAATTACATTTAACTAAATTATATCAATTGATGGGAATAAAAACTCTAAAACAAGTAGTTCCGTGAAGAACTAAATAGCCTATTTTCATATATCCTACTTAATTTAATTGCCTCTATGAACATACAAAATTTCCGTTTGATTGCTGTAAAAATTAGTAGATATTGAGAACCGTCAAAATATTTCGGACGGTCACCATGTTGGGTTTTTAGCCTATTTTCATTTATGAAAAAATAGGTTTATGAGGTCACCTTTTTTCCGTGTGTCTGTGTGTGCGTGTGTGATTCGTGTGTGTGTGTGTGTCCCTAATAACTTCTAAACGACTCGAGCGATTTCAATGAAACTCAGTAAGTTCATAGCACTATTCCGGACGACCCCAGCCGTGTCCTTCAAATTTTGTTACGTCTCACCAATCCAACATTGCGACTGTGCGAAATATTTCAACAGCATTCAATATCTCCGAAACTATTACCGATATCACCCTGGAATACTTTACGGTGATAAAGGGAACTGCTAGAAGTTCATCTATGTGACTTTTGAAAACCTGGTAACTACAAAACCAACATGGTGGCCAAGCGAAGTTGCGACTTTTAAATAGATGTTTCTCGCGATTTAACCAACCATACGCAATGAAACTTGGTACAGTATATGTTTAAACACATTGAAATGCACCGACATCTAACTTGGTTCATTGTTTACATAACCTCAAGATGGCGGCTGTGCGAAATATTTCACCGGCATTCTATATCTCTGAAACTATTACCGGCATCACACTGAAATTGTTCACGGAGATAAGGGCATTACTGAACGTTCATCTATAAGACTTTCAAAAACCGGTTAACTACAAAACTAACATGGCGGCCAAGCGAAGTTGAAAGTTTTAAATAGACTTTTCTCGCGATTTAATGATCCAAACACAATGAAACCTGGTACAGCAAATATTTATACACATTGTAATGCACTGGTATCTAATTTAGTTCAATTGTTTACATAACCTCAAGATGGCGGCTGTGCGAATTTTAGTCGGTTCTTAATATCTACGAATCTATTACAGCAATCAAACTGAAATTTTGTATGTTGAAAGTGGCAATTAACATAAGTAGGATATATGTAAATATGCTTTAGTTCTTCACGGAACGCCTTGTTATATATGTAGGCCCTAGAGTTGCCGGTATGTACTATTAGATGAAGATTATTGCGTAGGTTCATTATTCAAACGTTTATTTTTGTGTGGTTACCTTAACTTCAACAGTTTTTTGATTTACATCCTTGAATTCATTCATTTTAATAAATAATTTGATGATTTATTTAGCTAATTTTTGTAAACTTATTTATTTCTACATTGTCCGTTATAACGACTATGACTTAATATACCTACCTTAAATGCAGGAGTAAAGAAGCCTCTAAAAATCACAACAACTAACCACTTCAGCAAGACACAACCTGGATCAGTGCTGCGACACACATATTATCCCAGTGCAATACGAAAAAATCCCTCCCATTCAGGAGCCCTTTTAATTTTGTGCTCGTTAATGAATGTACACTTCAGGGGCAGACATTCAAAAAATACCGACTTATTTATTTAGTTCTAAAAATAATTTAAAGAAAAGTTAAGGTTTCTATGCCAGTCAAATTAATGTATCCATAAGGATTAAAACCTCATACTTCAATAAATACAATAGCAAACACGTAGGAAGTTATGACTAATGACAAATAGTGTATTTAATCAAATGTTCTCGAAAGAGAATCAAATGAGTATTGTCCGTTGAGCCATTATAATTAACACAAAAAGTGATAAAAATGTCCAGCATAACTCAACACATTGCTAGCGTTTCGCTCCAGCGTGCCATTTGATTCTCTTTCGAGAACATTTGATTATATTCAATGCCAAATCAAGGTTTATTGTTTTTGGAAGCGGAGTATTTGACTCCCGTGGTGCACTGGCATGCTCATGACGTGGCCGCATATGTGGCGAGGCGTCTTGCATCGCCTTCTCAGTGTGTACCTGCTACGCGTCTTGGTAGGTGTGCCTTTACCAACTGAAGAGCCCAATTGGCACGCTGGGGCGAAAGGCTAGCAATGTGTTGAGTTATGCTGGACATTTTTAGCCTACTTTTCACATTTTGCAAAAGTGAGGAAAAAGTAGACTTATGAGATCGATCCGGAAAAATGTGTGTCTGTCTGTCTGTCTGTCTGTCTGGCTGGCTGGCTGTGTGTGTGTCCCCCCCCTATCAACTCCTAAACAGCTGCAGCAATCAAAACCAAATTTAGTATGTGTAAAGATGTGCACCGGAATATCTCACGTCCATATTTGAAAATGATGTCAGTGCTACCAACTGCTGAAGAAACGCACTAGAAATTTGAGCTCCATGTTGGATATCTTGCAAGGTATGCTTGGGAGCTATTCCAAAATTGGCACACATGTAGATAATACTATTTCAGTTTAATTTCCAGGAGGCCATACATGACAGTGTTGCCAAAATAATTTTAAGCCTTCTGATAGGTCCAATGTTTAAATGCATATAACTTCTACACTATCAATTGGATTTCAACCAAATTTTGTATGTAAAATGTGTACATAAACAGATATGACTGAATGTATTCTTAAGAGCCACCAGGGCTGCCAACTGTTAATAATTGCTCTCTCTATTTCTTAAATCCAAATACCAATATATCGGAAAGTATGCAAGCCGACAGATTTAAACTATGCACACGTATAATCTGACATTTTAGATTAATTTGGAGTAACTTATATACTTCAGTTCTACCAACATGATTATTAGCTTACTGATAGTACCAATTTTTAAATACATGTAAGTTCTATACTATCAGTTGGATTTCAACCAAATTTCGTATGTGCAATGTCTAACATAACAGATATGACTATATGTACTGTTAAGAGCAATCAGGGCTACCAACTGTTAATAAATGCTGTCTATATTATTTTTACCTTAATATCAATATATCAGAAAGTATGCAAGCCAACAGCTCTATACTTTGCACACGTATAGCACCTGACATTCTAGATTAATTTGGAGTAATTAATATAAGTCAGTGCTGCCAACATGATTCTATGCCTGCTGATAAGACCAATTTTTAAATACATGTAACTTCTATACTAACAAATGGATTTCATCCGAAATTGGCACAACAAGATATCATAATATTTCAGATTATTTCTGACAAGCACACACATGACATTGTTGCCAACATGCTTTTACGCGTGCTGATAGATCCAGTGTCTAACTGCATGTAACATCCATTGGACTTCAACCAAATTTTGTATTCTGTACCTTAAGAGATGGAACTAAGAATATATTCAGTCACCAGGGCTGCCAACTGTAGTGCTCTATTAGGCTACATTATACCAGGTATATTTTGAAATAATTAGATATTTCGATATTACCAACTTAATTTCGTCATTATTCCAGATAGGTTCATATACTGTAGAATAATCATTGGCATGATAAGTAGGCTGTATAGTTCTTCACGAAACTTCTTGTTTTATCACTTTTTGTGTTAAATAGTGTATTATTATTGTTATTATTATTTGTTTACCATAAATCAAACAGAAGTATGGACGGCCTAGTGAAAAAGGGCAAACACCACATTCATATTATATGTTTCACTGGCACAATTTACATCTACATTTGGTTTTGCAATATTTATATGTTTTACAAAGATATTTGCATTTAGAATATTAACATACAGTAGTTCTCTCACTCTCTCTCATGCACACATTTTCTTCACCTCAATCACTCCATTCATTCATTCATTCATTCATTCATTCATTCATTCATTAGGCGGCTTCGGTGGCGTAGTTGGTAGCATGCTGAGCTTCTATGCCCAAGATAGCGGGTTCAAACTCGGCCGAAGCCGTTGGATTTTTAAGAGCTTTAAAAATCCCTCAGTATGCCTTCCTTCGGAGGGGAAGTAAAGCCGGCGGGCCCATGTCATATATTTATGGCATATTAAAGAACCTTCCACTAATTACACCTGTGTGAAGCTAAATTGTATAGGTTAAGAATGTAAACAACGCTCTTAGGTTGCTACGTTCATTGCCAAGAGCCGACTGGGGTGGCGTCTAGTAGCTAAGTTCTGAACTAGGCCTAGTAGTCGTTGGCGGTGGCGTTTGGCGGCAAAAGTAGGAACTATTTGATTAATTCCCAGTTTCAGTCCTTACTTGAATTAAAAAACAGATAACACACACTAATACAGCCATCACAATTAACACCGGTTATCAGACAGATTCTACACACACGCAAAGTACACGGAGCTACATGACCGCGTTGTTGCAGCCCCTAAACTGAGGAACCAACCAACCAACCATTCATTCATTCGGTGAGACAATCAATCACTCATACAGAAGTCTATTTAATGTACATTTTTATGTAAGGCCTGAATTGCCAAAGAGGCATCGTGTCAGACTACCAACTCCAAGCCTGCAGATTCGCTCCTGGCCGTGGTAAGTGATTTTTGAAAGGCGACAAAAATCACGACACGCATGTTATACGTTGTTGGCATGTTAAATAACCCATTTGAATTCAGTAGGCCGTGTTCATAATGGCAAAATTAATCTCGGGATTTTCCACCAACACGAAAGTTCCTCATTTCTCCACTAGAAAGTGCTCTAGTGTCAAGGAGCTTAGATATCTAACCTCCTTGACTTTCATAGCGTTCCAAGGAACGATAAAATTCGACATGCAAGCTGCCCTCTGGGCGTCAAATAACAAATCTTAGACGTTAGTGTTGCACGTTTAGTGAGTATTGTGATAACTGTGATTGTTGGTCATGCCTAGACACCAATTCACATTGCATGAACGTGTGTATATCCATAATTTGTGTATGAAAAGCAGAAAATCTTGTTCTGAAACGAGACGGAAATTTCGAATCATATTTCCACGAAGACCTGTGCCTAATGCCAGTACAATTAGGAGGCTTGCTAAACGATTGAAGGAAACAGGTTCCGTAAATAATAACAGAGTTGAAAGATTCTTTGATCAGAAGATGTCAGGTGTGTGTTACAAGAGAGGGAGGACATTTTCAGCTTCGCCTGTGAGCACTGTAAGTACACATTATTGAACATGTTTGGTAAAAGTGTGTAAGTGCGCTCCACCACGGGCTGAATGGGGTACTGCTCGAGTCTAAGCTGCGTGGACCTGAGAGGAATGTGCATCGCAGACTATTAGTATTGGTGGTGACGAGTGATGTGGTTTCTCGGTCCTTGCATAGTAACAGAAGCAAATACATTAGTCGGTGACTCAGTCACTCATTCCCAACGCCACACTGGTTTCAGAAAAGATCCATGTTAGCATTATTGGAATAGACGAGGATGTCAGGTAACACGGCGGGCTGTCGATAGGCTTCTCAATTTGCCTGCTCCTACCCTGCCTCTGCTCATCCCGCAAGTTCACAGAGCTTGGAACCGAGCAGTACAAGCACCCGCGATCTGCGCCAGTCACAGCCGGTTTAGCTTGCCGTGTTTATCTGGGCGCACATTGATAAAGAACCTGTAGTACGTCCCTCGTAATAATAAGTGGATGGTCCTTAGTTGCGCCTGATCCCTCGACTTCCCCAATCTGGCGACACTGTGCTGCACTCTGCCCTCTCAGAAACTTATCACCATTCCATTACTAAGTGTTATAGTAAAGGAGAATATAAAATATAGGTGATAGTTCAGGTTATATTTCCGACAGGATAGAGTCACAAAATATTCCATAAAATGTGGTGTTAATGTGGACCAAGGGAATAGTCCCACTGACTACGTAATGAAACAAAGATTCGGCCCCTCATATGTCTCCGTTGTCACTTTGTTTAACGAGCTGATCCCCTTAAGAAGACGGTAATACATTTTGTGACATCTCTCGTGCTTCTCCGTTCCTCCATAAGCAATAACCCCCGTTCTCAATTTAAAAGCCATTACATTTTTTTCCGGATAAACTTTTAAATGACTTTCTGTTCGTACAATTCTTAGGTTGGCAATAATATAAGGCGTGTTCAAGAAGTTTCAGTTTGAAGGTGTTGCTGGTGCCACCACTGGGAACCGGAATAGAAAACGTCGACGATTATTTATTTACTAGCAACCCGACCCGGCTTCACCCGGGAACAGTTATGAATGCATTACGTGATAGGCGCTTTCTTCCAATGTCAATGAACATCGACCAATATCAGTTTTACGTCTCGGCATGATGGGTTAAAATCACTGACTGGACTATTAATTATATTATCATGGAGATGCATGTGCAACAAATACTTGTCAGACGTAATTTAAGAATGGCGAGGTGCATGAAACACAAATTCCGTCCAATCTTAACTTCACTGAGAATTTTGCGGAACGAAAAGCTCACAGGCGAAATGAAGAAAAGCCAAGTTGCACTTCCAGGGAAACTCCAAAGACAACCACTCTTCTCTAAAGTTTTTAACTCAACACGACTCGACAGTTTGCTGCTGGCTGTATCTGGGGCAATAAGCTCGTCCGCTAGCTAAGCTGTAACTGGAGTGATAGACTCGCCCCTAGCTAGCTTGTAAACTGTCGCCTCAGTAGCTGAATGGAGATTGTTGGAAGAAATGAAAACGTAAATCCATTTATACACACATCAAAAAAAGTTTTGCATCACCTCGGTTCCAAGAGTTCCGGAACCGTTAAATACAAAGGGAATAGAGATCAACACAAACAACATTTCAGCTCGTTTTATTGCTCATGAGACCCAAACATTGCATGTTGTACCATCATACAGCTAGACTTTCAGCATTTGTGGTCCAGATTGCAGTACACACCACTACCTCTAATACCCAGTAGCACGTCCTCTTGCATTGATGCATGCCTGTATTCGCCGTGGCATACTATCCACAAGTTCATCAAGACACTGTTGGTCCAAATTGTCCCACTCCTCAACGACAATTCGGCGTAAATCTCTCAGAGTGGTTGGTGGGTCAAGACGTCCATAAACAGCCCTTTTCAACATATCCCAGGCATGTTCGATAGGGTTCATGTCTGGCGAACATGCTGGCCACTGTAGTCGAGCGATGTCGTTATCTTGAAGGAACGCATTCACAAGATGTGCACGATGAGGTCGAGAATTGTCGTCCATGAAGACAAATGCCTCTCCAATATTCTGCCGATATGGTTGCACTATGGGTCGGAGGATGTCATTCAGGTATCGTAAAGCCGTTTCGGAGCCTTCCATGACCACCAGTGGCGTACGTCGGCCCCACATAATGCCACCCCAAAACATCAGGGAACCACCACCTTGCTGCACTCGCTGGACAGTGTGTCTAAGACGTTCAGCCTGACCAGGGTGCCTCCAAACACGTCTCCGACGATTGTCTGGTTGAAGGCATATGCGACACTCATCGGTGAAGAGAACGTGATGCCAATTCCGTGGGGTCCATTCAGCATGTTGTTGGGCCCATCTGTACCGCGCTGCATGGTGTCGGGGTTGCAAAGCTGGACCTCGCCATGGACGTCGGGAGTGAAGTTGCGCATCATGCAGCCTATTGCGCACAGTTTGAGTTGAAACACGACGTCCTGTGGCTGAACGAAACGCATTATTCAACATGGTGGCATTGCTGTCAGGGTTCCTCCGAGCGGCAATCCGTAAGTAGCGGTCATCCACTACAGTAGTAGCCCTTGGGCGGCCTGAGCGAGGCCTGTCATCGACAGTTCCTGTATCTCTGTACCTCCTCCATGTCCGAACAACATCGCTTTGGTTCACTCTGAGACGCCTGGAAACTTCCGTTGTTGAGAGCCCTTCTTGACACAAAGTAACAATGCGGACGCGATCGAACTGCGGTATTGACCTTCTAGGCATGGTAGAACTACAGACAACATGAGCAGCGTACCTTCGTCCTGGTGGAATGACTGGAACTGATCGGCTGTCGTACCCCCTCCGTCTAATAGGCCCTGCTCATGCATGGTTGTTTACATCTTTGAGCAGTTTTAGTGACATCTATGAACAGCCAAAGGGACTGTATCTTGGATACAATATACACAGTCAACGTCTATATGCCGGAGATCTGGGAACCGAGGTGATGCAAAACTTTTTTTGATGTGTGTAGTAGGCGATGTATTGAAGATAGAAATATGCTCTCCCGGACTTTTTTGTAGAACGTTTCATGCTGAACAATTCTTGCACTCATAGTATATAGATATTTTTAACGGTTTGACCAGCGTAAGCATAAAAAGCGCAAGGACGCCAGTTTTTTTTTACCTTTTCCCTGAAAGCGTTAGTGCTCGACTTCCTTTGGTCATAAATAAATTATTTTCTACAGAAACCTTCCTCGAGATATCCTTTACAGAATGGTGAAAACTGCATCAAAATCCATTCAGTGGTTCCCGAGATTACCCGTGACATCCAAGAATTGGGGACTTAGTTTTATACTAAGTAGAGATTATACGCCCATCAGTATAATTTAATATAATATAATCCCCCTTCCGTCCAATCTTAAATTGACTGTGAATTTTGCGGGACGAAAAGTTCACAGGCAAAATGAGAAATGCACTTCCAGGGAATGGCGAGGTGAATAAAACTCAAATCCCCCTTCCGTCCAATCCTAACTTGACTGTGTTTCACAGGCGAAATGAAGAAATCCCGAGTTCCACTTCCAGGGAAACTACAAACACAACCACCATTCTCAGAAGTCTTACCTCAACACGACTCAACGGTTTGCTGCTGGCTGTATCTGGGGCAATAGGTTCGCCCGCTAGAAAGTCCTTAACAGGGATGATAGACTCGCCCTTAGTAAGCTCATAAACTGTCGCCTCAGTAGTTGAATGGGCATGGCTGTAAGAAATTAAAACGTAAAAACACTTATAGTGGGCGATGTATTGAAGATAGAGATATGCTCTCACGGACTTTTTTGTAGAACTTTTCATACTGAACAATTCTTACACTCATAGTATTTAGATATTTTTAACGGTTTGCCCAGCGTAAGCTTACAAAGCGCTCGGACTCCAGTTTTTTTTTCGACTCTTCCACTGAAATCGTTTCTGCTCTAATTCCTTTGATCATAAATACATTATTTTCAACAGAAATCATCCTCGAGATATCCTTTACAGAATGGTGGAAACCGCATCAAAATCCATCCAGTGGTTCTCGAGTTTACCCGTAACATCCAAGAATCGGGGACTTTGTTTTATACTAAGAAGAGATTTATTTGGGGTAAGGCAACACATTTTAAAACACAACAATATTCAGAATACATATCAGCAAAAATACTAGGACATTATTACAATAAAAGCGAAACAGAGACTATTAGTGTAACCTACAGTCACAATTGGCACTTATAATGTAAAATTTAAATTGTCTATCCACTTAACAGCATCTGGAGTCAAGACGAGAAAATCCTTTAAATCCCCTGAGTATGACGTAATACTACACTGCTGCACAATGTGTTTTATGGTCTGGGGTGTCACTCCACAAACCCATGCATGATCGGGAAGTTTGTGCCACTTGTAGAGTAAGTCCTTACACACTCCTTGGCTTGTGCGAATCCTGTTGGCAGTCTTCCACGTACGTCGAGGCAAATCGAATCCCTCTGGTTTGTTGTGAGTATTTATACTGATTATTACTTCTGCTGGTGCATGGTGGATCCATTTTTGTTCCCATCTATCGCTTATATCAAATCCCTTGTTAAAAAGTTCCACAGCAGATTTCATTGCTGGTTGTCTGGATTTTAACATGTCAGGTATTGCACTTGGGATGAAGTCATGAATGGGAAGGTCAGGGTAGTCCAAAATATACTTATTCACGTACCAAAGCATCCTGTCTTCGAGTTCAGGTGGTCATCCATCGTCCCCTTGGCCCAAGAAGTTCAAGAGCCAACCTTCCGCTGGAAAGGTGATGCTCATACTGTCCTTTGAATACCAGGGCCCATTGCTTATTGATTTCAAGGAACCTGGTGTATCCATCACTGGGGATCGGTACTGCTCAACATTGGAGAAATTACGGCGTGAAATTAAGGCGAAACATCCGGGAAAACTGCAACAAGGTGTGCTGCTTCATGATAACGCACGTCCCCATACCGCAAAGGTCATAACGCAGAAGATACGCCAACACAAGTGGGAGACACTTGAGCATCCACCCTATAGGCCTGATCTCTCCCCATGTGATTATCACGCCTTTGGTCCCTTAAAAAAGGCCTTGATGGGTCGACGGTTCCTGTCGGACGCGGATGTGCAACAGGCGGTTACGGACTTTTTCACACAGCAGGACACGGTGTTACCAGACGGGGATCTTCAGCCAGGTGCGTTGGTGGGATGAGAGTCTCAATACTCACGGCGAATTTACCTGATTGGCATACCGATTCTTGACTGTACGGTTATCAAACAGAAACTTTTTGATCACCCCTTATATTAATAATAATATAGTATGGCCTCGGGTGCCGGGAGCAAGCTTTGTTATGTGAAGCCGAAAGGGCAGCTTACATGTTGAATTTTGTTGTTCCTTGCAGCGCTATGAAAGCTCCTTGACACGTTAGCGCTTTCTGGTGGAGAAAGGAGGAACTTTTTGTGTTTGTGGAAAATCCCGAGATTAATTTTGCCATTATGAACACGGCCTACTGAATTCAAATGGGTTCTTTAACATGCCAACAACGTACGACCTGCGTGTCGTGATTTTTTTCGCCTTTCAAAAGTCACTTACCATGGCCAAGAACGAATCTGCAAGCTTGGGGTTCGTAGACTGACACGATAACCACTCGCCCACCGTGGAAAGCTAATAATAATAATAATAATCATAGTCATTTGAGAACATCAATGAATCACTTCGTGAACTGCTTCTGGAACAGGGAAGGATCAAGAAAACCAACAAATTCAAGTACTTGGGTGAATAGTTGGAACCCATTCTCTCCGACGGAACGGCATTATCAACTCGAGTAAATAAACTAGAACTGGCATACCAACTGACTAAGAACACCTGCAATAAGAAGTGCCTCTCCGGCAACACCCAAATGAAGCACTATCAGACAGGCATCTGCCATGAAGCCTTATATGCCTCTGAATGCCTCATATTAAACAGTGAAGGACTCACGGACAAACTTGAAATCCAAGAGTGGGAGTAAATGAGGAAGATATTGGGATCAGTCAAGGAATGGAGTGAACACAAAAGATGACCCAACCAGGAGCTCTATAGATATTCTGAAAGAATTACAGACGTGGCCAGGAAGAGACGTCTAGCATTTTATGGACACGTCTCCAGGATTCATGCATCCAACCAGCTTCTCACATACTGGCAAAGAAGGAAGACCGAGTCACCGTGGCTGATACAAGTGGGGAAAGATCTGCTGAGTTGGGAGTTACAGAAAAACACATACAAGATCGAACGGCTCTCAGGAGTAAACTAAAGCAAATTAAGTTTCAGGACAAATCCCCAAGAAAGAAACAAGAAGTTCCGTGACGAACTAAAGAGCCTACTTTTCTTAAAATTAAGATTCATGCCAAAGATTAATCTACAGTATATGGACCTATCTAGAATATTAGGTTAAAAAATATAGACAGCATTTATTAACAGCTGTCAGCCCTGATTGCTCTTAAGAATACTTATAGTCATATCTGTTATAGTACACATAGCACATACGAAATTTGGATGAAATCGAACTGATAGTATAGAAGTTACATGTATTTAAAAATTGGTCCTATCAGCAGGCTTAGAATCATGTTGGTAGAACTGACGTTATAAGTTACTCCAAATTAATATAACATGTCAGGTACTATACGTGTGCATAGTTTAAAGCTGTCGGCTAGCATACTTTCTGAAATAACTGCTTCACTTTCTGATGATTTTGGAATGACCTTTGGGTTAGACAATTGTCGCACCCTCACCATTTCACAAGGACAATTTTAAGGTCCGAGGATTTGAACTCGATGACGATTGCCTCATTAAGTCTATGGAGGAAAATGAGACCTACAAATATCTTGATCTAATGCACTCTAATCGAATTGACCATTAATGAATTAAAAATCGAATCATGTCCATCTACAATCAAAACCTTGGCAAAATTTTAAAATTCAAGTTTAATGGAAACAACGCTTTAGCCCTAGAATGGTAGCGTTCGTCTTCCGCACCAGCGTTTGCAGTCCTAAAATTCAAAGCAAATTAGTCGAAATAAAAATAAAAAATAAAAATGAAAATTAGTCAAAATCCGTAAAACCTCCAAAGAACAATCATAATTATTTAAAAGTTGTCAAGAAAGCTCAAAAATAAAACAAGATGTTCGGGAAAGAACATATAGCCTACCTTCTCCTAAATGTATGGGTATAGTTATAACTCTCAGTCCTTATCATCTCCTAATTTCTTCCTATTTGAAGTGCAAATTGGCACACAGGATTTGAACAGTGGCGTTCAAACCATAGTTTATAATTTACCCCAGCATTTTGCAATTTCATCAGCAAACACTCCAAACACCGACTACTTACAATAATTGAAACTTCGTTGCTCTAATAAGGCCCACCTACAATGCGCAGTCGGCAGTCCGTAGTTGGTAGTCCTCGGTCGGCAGTCGCGATCGACTCCGTGTATACTATAGGCACCATACACAACATGAAGTTGCAGTTGGTAGCTGGCAGTTGGCAGTCGCGAATTTTATCCTTGACTGCCAACTGCCCGACTGCAGCAATGTAATAGCCAATCAGAGCAGATCAGAAACTGACGTCACGTTGTTGTTCTGAGTCGTATACGAATGATATAGGACTAAGTGAAGTAACTTCGCAACCCGTTAATTTATAGGCAAATCTTAAATACACGGTATAACAAAATAATCCATCTCCAAATCATCCATATTGCAAGTTTTGAGCTTATCAACAACGCCTCTGTGCACAAGGAATAAACGAATGTTACTGTATTATTACTCCTAGCAGTCGTTAAGACTGGGTTCACTAACTGGCCGGTATAGAGCGCTGCTCGAATCTATAGTTTCTGCATAGTACAACTGAAGGCTGGTAGATGTCACTCCGGTGGAGAATGTCGTTTTTTTTAATATATAATTTCCATTGCAAAACGCACCATATAACGCTTTATTTTATAACGTCTCAGTACTCAAGAAACAATGAATATAAAAAAATCAAGCAAAAAAGTTCTACTCTAATAGGATTTGAACCCCGGCCAGCCACATGAGAGACGGGAGCTCTAACCACACAGCCAATCGTACACTCATAACTCACCCGTTATCGATCAAATACATATAACGTACTGTATTAGCAAATAATCACTTGGACTGAAGATTTCTTCACTGGAGTGTATTTCAAACCGAGTTCATTTCATATTAAGTTCATATAATTTTTATCAGTAGGTTATATTGCATGCAACATACTGAAATTAGTAAAATGTAGGTCAGAACGAGAGATCAGCTGCCATCTTGTGAAATAGCCGAGACGATTCAGATTTTTAAAGTCATTTCTAGATAATAATATTACAATACAAGCATTTAATTTCGAACGAACCACGTCGCTTAGAACAGATTAAACGATTCTTGGTTCGATGTGCACAAGGAATAAACGAACGTTACTGTATTATTACTCCTAGCAGTCGTTAAGACTGGGTTCACTAACTGGCCGGTATAGAGCGCTGCTCGAATCTATAGTTTCTGCCTAGTACAACTGAAGGCTGGTAGATGTCACTCCGGTGGAGAATGTCGTTTTTTTAAATATATAATTTCCATTGCAAAACGCACCATATAACGCTTTATTTTATAACGTCTCAGTACTCAAGAAACAATAAATATAAAAAAATCAAGCAAAAAAGTTCTACTCTGATAGGATTTGAACCCCGGCCAGCCACATGAGAGACGGGAGCTCTAACCACACAGCCAATCGTACACTCATAACTCACGCGTTATCGATTAAATACATATAACGTACTGTATTAGCAAATAATCACTTGGACTGAAGATTTCTTCACTGGAGTGTATTTCAAACCGAGTTCATTTCATATTAAGTTCATATCATTTTTATCAGTAGGTTATATTGCATGCAACATACTGAAATTAGTAAAATATAGGTCAGAACGAGAGATCAGCTGCCATCTTGTCAAATAGCCGAGATGATTCAGATTTTTAAAGTCACTTCTAGATTATAATATTACAATATAAACTTTTAATTTCGAACGAACCACGTCGCTTAGAACAGATTAAACGATTCTTGGTTCGATGTGCACAAGGAATAAACGAATGTTACTGTATTATTACTCCTAGCAGTCGTTAAGACTGGGTTCACTAACTGGCCGGTATAGAGCGCTGCTCGAATCTATAGTTTCTGCATAGTACAACTGAAGGCTGGTAGATGTCACTCCGGTGGAGAATGTCGTTTTTTTATTTTAATATATAATTTCCATTGCAAAACGCACCATATAACGCTTTATTTTATAACGTCTCAGTACTCAAGAAACAGTAAATATAAAAAAAATCAAGCAAAAAAGTTCTACTCTGATAGGATTTGAACCCCGGCCAGCCACATGAGGGACGGGAGCTCTAACCACACAGCCAATCGTACACTCATAACTCAGGCGTTATCGATTAAATACATATAACGTACTGTATTAGCAAATAATCACTTGGACTGAAGATTTCTTCACTGGAGTATATTTCAAACCGAGTTCATTTCATATTAAGTTCATATAATTTTTATCAGTAGGTTATATTGCATGCATCATACTGAAATTAGTAAAATGTAGGTCAGCTGCCATCTTGTGAAATTGCCGAGATGATTCAGATTTTTAAAGTCACTTCTAGATTATAATATTACAATATAAACATTTAATTTCGAACGAACCACGTCGCTTAGAACAGATTAAACGATTCTTGGTTCGATAATCGGAACTGGTGGGTCCCATGTTATGGATTATAAATTTTTGCATAATTCACACGGCCGCCATCCTGAAATGGTACGTTTGATGACCTTGTAGTTTGGGCACAAGACGCGTCCAATATGAAGGTAGGTTGTTACCAAATTTGGTAAAGATCCGATGATTAGTTTGGTCGTAATGCATTATTAAGTTTTGACCATTCGATTGGCCGCCATTACCTTTTGGTAAAGATGGCGGCAATATAAAACATGACACTGAGGTGCCCTTTGCCAGTGCTACCTCTGTACAAAATTTCGTTCAATTCGGTTTAACCGTGTTCGAATTGATAGGGGGGGGGGGTGGACAGACATTCAGAGTACACACACTCACACACACACACACAGACTCACACACATACACACACAGACTCACACACATACACACACACAGACAGACACACTTTTTTTTTCGCCCTGTAGTGATCTCATAAGTCTACTGTCATTTTTGCAAAAATCGAAAGTAGGCTAAAAATAAAAATCTAAAAACACAAAAGATCAAAATTAGTCAGAATACCAAAAAACAATCATAATTAGTCAAAAACCTAAAAAAAAAACACAATCCCAAACTAGACAAAATATAGAAAGAAAACAATCACAATTAGTCAAAATTAGTGAAAACCGGCTCAAAATTTCCAAATAAATAAATAAATACAAATTGGATTTTTCCTCTACAATGTAGTCTATGGTTACAGCCCCGCGCGGATTCGGATATCCGCAAAATCTTCGCCACGCGGATACACTTATAGTTTGCATGACTGTGCGGATTGCGGATAAGCTGTGGATAATATTTGGAGTAAATTTGTGGATAGTTTTTAGAATACAATCAGAACTTATTGAATATCGTTACTAGGACCCGGATGTTTATGACATATCATATTTGTTCCGTAAAATTTTTTTCATGACGAATGTAAGATGATGATTTAAGCTTATCTCATTCAAATTATGTCACTAAGCATAGTTAACACTCCTAACTGAAAAGGGGTTGCAATTCTGCCTGTATAACATTCATTTCAAACATAGCACATGACATACATAGGCTAAGGGAACGACTTTCTCCTCAAATGTGTAAATGTGGGGGGCTCTGACGCATCTCAAATGCGAAGTGGGGCTTTGCTCTTTTCAGAGACTCCCTTTAGTGTACTGTAAATATATTGTAAGTCACTGATAAATAAATATGAAATGAAATGAAATGTGTTGCTTTAATACTTTATGCCTTATCTAGTAAATAAAATTATTATTGTAGTATCAGCGGATTCGTATAACAGTCGTGCGGATGCGGTTAACAATTTGTTTATCCTCGCATGGCTCTAATGGTCTGCTCTGAAGCTTCACAGTCACATAATGCGGAGTCATTCACGTATTAATAACCTTTTTGATTCTTTTGAAGCTTTGTGGCATCATGGTTATGTAGTATTATTGACCTTACAAACACATAAAATAATTATCACTGTAGCATTTAAAAAAGTAAATAGCACTTATGAAAAGCAGATTCAATTGTCTTGTTTTTGATATAATTGAAATACCATAGTATTTATTAAGTTTGTACACCTTAGTCAATAATGTTCAAATATTAATAAATTACAAAAGTTTCAGCCAAATTGTGGTCTTCTTCAGTAACTATTGTCTAAAAATAAAATAAAAAAATAATATGAGCAAAGTTGATTAATTATGAGAAAAGTTGATTATTCATGAGAAAAGTTGATTAATTATGAGCAATGTTGATTAATTATTAGAAAAGTTATTTATTTATGAGAAAAGTTGATTAATTATGAGCAAAGTTAATAAATTATGAGCAAAGTTGATTAATTATGAGCAATGTTGATTAATTATGAGAAAAGTTAATTATTTATGAGAAAAGTTGATTAATTATGAGCAAAGTTAATAAATTATGAGCAAAGTTGATTAATTATGAGCAATGTTGATTAATTATGAGAAAAGCTAATAAATTATGAGCAATGTTGATTAATTATGAGAAAAGTTGATTCATTATGAGCAAAGTTGATTAATTATGAGCAAAGTTAATTAATTATGAGCAAAGTTGATTAATTATGAGCAATGTTGATTAATTATGAGAAAAGTTGATTATTTATGAGAAAAGTTGATTAATTATGAGCAAAGTTAATTAATTATAAGCAATGTTGATTAATTATGAGAAAAGTTGATTCATTATGAGCAAAGTTGATTAATTATGAGAAAAGTTGATTATTTATGAGAAAAGTTGTTTAATTATGAGAAAAGTTAATAAATTATGAGCAAAGTTAATAAATTATGAGCAAAGTTGATTAATTATGAGCAATGTTGATTAATTATGAGAAAAGTTGATTATTTGTGAGAAAAGTTGATTAATTATGAGCAAAGTTAATAAATTGTGAGCAAAGTTGATTAATTATGAGCAATGTTGATTAATTATGAGAAAAGTTAATTTATTATGAGATAAGTTTATTAATTAAGAGCAAAGTTCATTAATTATGAGCAAAGTCGATTGATTATGTGAAATGTTAATTAATTATGAGGTATGTTTATTAATTATGAGCAATGTTGATTAATTATGAGAAAAGTTCATACATTATGAGCAATGTTGATTAATTATGAGAAAAGTTGATTCATTATGAGCAAAGTTGATTAATTATGAGCAAAGTTAATTAATTATGAGCAAAGTTGATTAATTATGAGCAATGTTGATTAATTATGAGAAAAGTTGATTATTTATGAGAAAAGTTGCTTAATTATGAGAAAAGTTGATTAATTATGAGCAAAGTTAATTAATTATAAGCAATGTTGATTAATTATGAGAAAAGTTGATTCATTATGAGCAAAGTTGATTAATTATGAGAAAAGTTGATTAATTATGAGAAAAGTTGATTATTTATGAGAAAAGTTGTTTAATTATGAGCAAAGTTAATAAATTATGAGCAAAGTTAATAAATTATGAGCAAAGTTGATTAATTATGAGCAATGTTGATTAATTATGAGAAAAGTTGATTATTTGTGAGAAAAGTTGATTAATTATGAGCAAAGTTAATAAATTGTGAGCAAAGTTGATTAATTATGAGCAATGTTGATTAATTATGAGAAAAGTTAATTTATTATGAGATAAGTTTATTAATTAAGAGCAAAGTTCATTAATTATGAGCAAAGTCGATTGATTATGTGAAATGTTAATTAATTATGAGGTATGTTTATTAATTATGAGCAATGTTGATTAATTATGAGAAAAGTTCATAAATTATGAGCAATGTTGATTAATTATGAGAAAAGTTGATTCATTATGAGCAAAGTTGATTAATTATGAGCAAAGTTAATTAATTATGAGCAAAGTTGATTAATTATGAGCAATGTTGATTAATTATGAGAAAAGTTGATTATTTATGAGAAAAGTTGCTTAATTATGAGAAAAGTTGATTAATTATGAGCAAAGTTAATTAATTATAAGCAATGTTGATTAATTATGGGAAAAGTTGATTCATTATGAGCAAAGTTGATTAATTATGAGAAAAGTTGATTAATTATGAGAAAAGTTGATTATTTATGAGAAAAGTTGTTTAATTATGAGCAAAGTTAATAAATTATGAGCAAAGTTAATAAATTATGAGCAAAGTTGATTAATTATGAGCAATGTTGATTAATTATGAGCAATGTTGATTAATTATGAGAAAAGTTGATTATTTGTGAGAAAAGTTGATTAATTATGAGCAAAGTTAATAAATTATGAGCAAAGTTGATTAATTATGAGCAATGTTGATTAATTATGAGAAAAGTTAATTTATTATGAGATAAGTTTATTAATTAAGAGCAAAGTTCATTAATTATGAGCAAAGTCGATTGATTATGTGAAATGTTAATTAATTATGAGGTATGTTTATTAATTATGAGCAATGTTGATTAATTATGAGAAAAGTTAATTAATTATGAGATACGTTTATTAGTTATGAGCAAAATTGATTAATTATAAGCAAAGTTAATTAATTATGAGCAAAGTTGATTTGATATTAGTTTGCATGAAAAAACGCATTCAAAAACAGATCTGTTAACAGAAGTGTGCTTTAATTCATTAAATGATACATACTCATATATTATTCTTTTGAAAAATATGCATTTTTAAAATATCCTATGATGGTCCCTGATTGGATTAAAATTGGCTTCCTTGTTGAGGGGAGCATTCGTGATGATGACGAAAAATCAAGAGTTTATTATGGTTTGGAAATTTGTTGCTATTAATCCCCGCTCTATTGAGAATTTTGTATGGGGTACGGATGGTCCTTGATTGATAAAATTTCTCGGATATGTATTGAGTTTCATTGGGTGTTGATGTTATGTTGGTTCTCGCCGTAGACACTGTTTGTAGTCGGGGAGGTTAAGGTGATGTGGGGTCGATCGTTTCTCCAGCACATATTATATGTATCTGTGCAGCCAGTAGCCATATGACAGCGGCATGACCTTGGCAGTGGACACAGACAGTACCACACGGTCGTCATACGTATGCTCATAACCAGAAACACGACAATATTAATGCGTCGAACAGCTGTTTTGACTCGTAGGATCTATTCACTGGTACCAAGGGACCAAAGGTTTAATGGTTGAAATCCAGGAACAACTTGAGACTGCCAAAAACCATAAATTATTTGAATAGTAATCCGGGTCGTGAAAGCCTTCATCTACATATTTAAAATACACACATCAAAAAAAGTTTTGCATCACCTCCGTTCCAAGAGTTCCGGAACCGTTAAATACAAAGGGAATAGAGATCAACACAAACAACATTTCAGCTCGTTTTATTGCTCATGAGACCCACACATTGCATGTTGTACCATCATACAGCTAGACTTTCAGCATTTGTGGTCCAGATTGCAGTACACACCACTACCTCTAATACCCAGTAGCACGTCCTCTTGCATTGATGCATGCCTGTATTCGCCGTGGCATACTATCCACAAGTTCATCAAGACACTGTTGGTCCAAATTGTCCCACTCCTCAACGACAATTCTGCGTAAATCTCTCAGAGTGGTTGGTGGGTCAAGACGTCCATAAACAGCCCTTTTCAACATATCCCAGGCATGTTCGATAGGGTTCATGTCTGGCGAACATGCTGGCCACTGTAGTCGAGCGATGTCGTTATCTTGAAGGAACGCATTCACAAGATGTGCACGATGAGGTCGCGAATTGTCGTCCATGAAGACAAATGCCTCTCCAATATTCTGCCGATATGGTTGCACTATGGGTCGGAGGATGTCATTCAGGTATCGTAAAGCCGTTTCGGAGCCTTCCATGACCACCAGTGGCGTACGTCGGCCCCACATAATGCCACCCCAAAACATCAGGGAACCACCACCTTGCTGCACTCGCTGGATAGTGTGTCTAAGACGTTCAGCCTGACCAGGGTGCCTCCAAACACGTCTCCGACGATTGTCTGGTTGAAGGCATATGCGACACCCATCGGTGAAGAGAACGTGATGCCAATTCCGTGGGGTCCATTCAGCATGTTGTTGGGCCCATCTGTACCGCGCTGCATGGTGTCGGGGTTGCAAAGCTGGACCTCGCCATGGACGTCGGGAGTGAAGTTGCGCATCATGCAGCCTATTGCGCACAGTTTGAGTTGAAACACGACGTCCTGTGGCTGAACGAAACGCATTATTCAACATGGTGGCATTGCTGTCAGGGTTCCTCCGAGCGGCAATCCGTAAGTAGCGGTCATCCACTACAGTAGTAGCCCTTGGGCGGCCTGAGCGAGGCCTGTCATCGACAGTTCCTGTATCTCTGTACCTCCTCCATGTCCGAACAACATCGCTTTGGTTCACTCTGAGACGCCTGGAAACTTCCCTTGTTGAGAGCCCTTCTTGACACAAAGTAACAATGCAGACGCGATCGAACTGCGGTATTGACCTTCTAGGCATGGTAGAACTACAGACAACATGAGCAGCGTACCTTCGTCCTGGTGGAATGACTGGAACTGATCGGCTGTCGTACCCCCTCCGTCTAATAGGCCCTGCTCATGCATGGTTGTTTACATCTTTGAGCAGTTTTAGTGACATCTATGAACAGTCGAAGGGACTGTATCTTGGATACAATATACACAGTCAACGTCTATATGCCGGAGATCTGGGAACCGAGGTGATGCAAAACTTTTTTTGATGTGTGTATATTGTTCAGGCAAATATGGTACAGAATAATAAATGCTGAAGATGCAAACTGGAAGAAGAAATCATTTAACAAATCAAACGTGGCCGCAAAAGCATTCTCCTCTCCTGATTACATGAAAAGGAATAACCAATTAAACAAAATAATTCACTCATTCCTTGCACAAAAGTATGACTGGTTTGATGCAGCACTCCATGCCTCCCTGTCCTGATCTAATCGTTTCATCTCTAGATAGCTACCACATCCTACTTCCGAGGCAATCTGTATAACATATTCTAACCTTGGTCTACGCCTGAAGTTCATATTCTAGACCCTTCTTTCCATAACTAAGATTGCTATTCCTTGGTGTCTTATAATGTATCCTACCAACCTATCGTTTCTCTTCATTAGCAGTCGCTAGAAACATCTCTCCCCTCCCACTTGTTTTAATACCACTTCATTTGTAACCCTATCTACCCATCTGATCTTCATCACTCTCCTGTAACACCACATTTCAAACAAACGATTCTATTCTCTTCGTTTCTGCTCCAACAACAGTCCAGTTTCACTTCCATAGAGCGCCACGCTCCAGATAAAAGCTTTCAAAAATGACTTTCTAATACCTAAATCTATAGGCTATTTGATGTCAACTGATTACTTTTCTGTAGAAATACTTTCCTTGCCTGTGACAACCTACTTTTAATATCTTCTTTGCTTCGTCCATCGATAGTTATTTTGATTCCTGACTAACAAAACACTCCTACTTCCTTTAGCTCTTCACCTGCCAATTTGACGTCAATAAGGGTTCTTGATTTTATTCGGCTGTATTTCTTTTTTTGCATTTATTGCTTCTCATCATGAATTCCTTCCTCAAGACCACGTTTATGAATAATACGACTGTTAGTCTAAGCACGTACATCGGGATAGAGCTGGAAAGTGAAAGGGTTTAAATGGTTTTATGTGCTTTTTTTTTAAATCTTCAGCTTTAGGCAAGTATCAATTTCCATCTCATTGCCCTGTTTCATTCATCTCTGGTTGGTTGGTTCCTTAGTTTAGGGGCTGCGACAACGCGGTCGTGTATCCCCGTGTACTTTGGGTGTGTGTAGAATATGTCTGAAAACCGGTGTTAATTGTGATCTGTTTTAATTCAAGTAAGAACTGCAGTCAATAATGTCAAGTAGTTCCTAATTTTGCTACACCTAGCTTGCGGACTTGGCTACTAGATGGCATCGCAATCAGCATCTGGCGGCCAACGTTGGAACTAATAGAGCGTTATCAATTCTAACCTACAAAAATTGGCTTCACACAAGTGCAGTTAGTGGAATGTTCTTATTCATGCCATAAATCTATGAAATGGGTCCGCCGTACATTACTCCCCCTCCGAAGGAAGGCATACTGAGAGATTTTAACGCTCTTAAAAATCCGACGACTTCGTTCGGGTATGAACCAGCGATCTTGGGCATAGAAGCTGAGCATGCTACCAACAACGCCACCGAAGCAGCCACTTCATTCATCTCTATTAATATTTTTTGTTTTATTGAAAAGTAGGGTGCGACGATTAAGTGATGGCGATGATTATACCAGGGAATACAGCATTTCAATTGAAATCTAAGTATGGTAAGCACTTATAAAATTTATATTACTTGAATTTTATTTTATCACCCTTCTGAGGAGATTGGTGTACGTAACAATAATTCGACACAAAGTGACTTATCTAATCTCATCTCTACTCCAGTAAAAACGTGAATAATGAGGGTTAGAAATATATAAATAAAAGTTGTAAAAATAATAGTTCTAAATCTCTAGCAAGCTAAAACTTTTTATGTCACTCATAATTTAAATGATAGCACCGTAAATAATTACTCAGCAGGAAATCCTTTTAACTTGTCTCCACTGGGACGTATATCTCACCTCAAACTGGTGTCCCCGAGGATATGCAGTAGTGACGTCACGTCGAGGTTTGTTTTGCCAACAGACAAACACACAAAAGAACAAGCCCGTGGCGATAAAACTAGTAAACATGTGAGGGTGCACTGGCATTGATCCGTCAACCAAGGGAGAAGAGGGAGAGATAGGTGAGGGGTTCTGTCATAAATACAGTATTTAACAGGTTCGTTGCCAATCCTCCACAATATACTCATTATCAATGATTAAATAATAATAATAATAATAATAAAAAAATTACGAGCCTTACAGTAGTCGCATATGATGTGTAACATCTGACAAGTTATTCGAATAATTCCATATTACTTACTCGCATTTTTTAAAGAATGAACTCATGGCGCTACCTTGTGCCAGCAAACATGAAAGGATTCTCCAATGCATCTGCAGTAGTGACAGGGTCTTTCATATAAAGTAAGAACGGCGAGCGGCGGTTTTGTCATTCGCTGCTGAAGCCGGCCTGGCCGAGCTTGTGACGCGCCACGGCCCCCTGCTGTAGTATTGAAAGCGCACGCATAGTACAAACTTGACCTTGCAATAAGCGTGCAGGTGTTGTCAGTCGCCAGTGTGAACCACAGCTGCTAACATGCTGAGACAGTTATCATTGCAACATCGTATTTTTGTATGTAAAATTTATTTTAATTACGATTCGGCTCGGCGGGTACGTGATGCATTTGTTCAGCAATTTCCTGATGAAGTGCCACCTTCACTAGCACAGATTCACGTAATTGTAAATAACTTTGACACTACTGGTTCAGTGCTCAATAAAAAACACAAAATAAAAAATCAGAAAAAATACAGTGGCATGACTCACTCGCGTCAGCCAAAATGTGGTTACCAGATACAATGCCTGTATAACCCAGGAAGGACGACACTTCCAGCAACTTTTATAAGGTAATATTTCATAGAGGATTGTACACACGTTAGAGCAGGGGGCCACGGCTCGCCACAAGCTCGGTCAAGGCCACCACACTAGCGGATAACAAACCCGCCGCTTGGCGTTCTTACTTTATATGAAAGACCCTGTATACCTGCAACTGTATGCGGGAGCAATCCACTGCCGGGAACTCCCACGAGAAACTGGTGGCACCGATTATGCGTGCCATCTAGCGGTTCGCGCAGACAACTACGAACTCGATTTCAATCAGCTGGCACATGTTAGAAGTGTAACTTTGCGGCTATATATGGGTGTTTTCATTACAAAATACAAAGTGATTTTAAGCTATTTGGACTAACGAAGTTTCAATTATTGTTAGTAGTCGGTGTTAATATACTGAATTCCTATGTTGTTTGGAGTGTTGGTTGATGCGATATAGCACTCAAGGTATCGAGTTCTTACATTGAATAAGAATACAGCAAAAGTATGAAGATTTAATAAATCGTAATTGTTTTCAGCAAATATGATACAGTATAATGAATATTTTCACACCTCAGAACGACAATTTAAAGATGATTTAATGAAGCAATTTCTTTAATGGGGCCTCCAAAGCTTGAGGTAAACCGTATGCGATTTACATTCCACATAGTCGCATGGCTTACAGTACGTCGTTTTACCGATCTCCTCCACCGCGCGCGCTCATTGTTTCCGTCCCATTCACCTCCGT
Organism: Meconema thalassinum; assembly: GCA_946902985.2. Classification (NCBI taxonomy): domain Eukaryota; kingdom Metazoa; phylum Arthropoda; class Insecta; order Orthoptera; family Tettigoniidae; genus Meconema; species Meconema thalassinum. Next base: position 186,390,301 of record OX336395.1, read on the forward strand.
CTCTTTTCCAAAATCACTCCCACAAAAATGTCCAGCTACCGAGTGCCACAACAATATCCAGATACCGAGTGGAAAGATGTTACACATCAATAATAATAATAATAATAATAATAATAATAATAATAATAATAATAATAATAATAATAATAATAATAATAATAATAATATAGTGACAGTCAGTCTGAAAGACTAGACTTTGTATCATTTTAAATGCTACAAATGCTGAAAAATGCTAGAAAGGCTGGAGGATTCTCGCTTCGCTCGGAGCCAAAGACTCATGACATGTTAGAAAATTATCTGCTTAATGCTTATCTTGCTTTATAATACTTTACCTTGTTTCAAATTACTCGCGAACGGCAAGTGCAAAGCAAGGGAAAAGCAAGGTCAAGCGCGCGGGATGCCGCACAATCACCAGAGCGCGCGGGGACGTGCCCCTTCCATCCAGTCTAAAAACACTTACAGTGGGCGATGTATTGAAGATAGAGATATGCTCTCGCGGACTTTTTGTAGAACTTTTCATGCTGACCAATTCTTACGCTCATAATATATTGATATTTTTAACGGTTTGCCCAGCGTAAGCTTAAGAAGCGCACGGACGCCAAGTTTGTTTTTGACTTTTTCACTGAAATCGTTACTGCTTGGCTTTCTTTGAACATACATACATTATTTTCTACAGAATCTTTCCTCGAGATATTCTTTACAGAATGGTGAAAACCGCATCAAAATCCATCCAGTGGTTCTTGAGATTACCCGTGACATCCATGAATCGGGGATTTTTGTCTTATACTGACGAAGTAGAGATTGTCGGGGAGCACATGCACCAAGCGGTACTATGACGTCACACACCTCAGTGCATCTGGGTACATTTCGTCCCGTCACTGTAACGTAACCCCAGACCCCAGCGAAACGACGAAGTCGACAAGATTATTCAAAATTATAAATCGTCATATTACCTGGTGATGAGCCGAAATTCAAGGAAACCATGGAAGCCATTGATAGTTGGGAGAAAATCCTACCGAAGAGTTCATGATTTTAAGTACCTAGGCGTTACTTTTGTAGAGGATGCATCATATCAGGAAGAGATTAAAGCGAGGATCTTATCCGGAAACAGCTCCTACTACAGTCTCAGTCATCTTCTTAAGTCCCGCAGCCTCTCGAGAAAGTTCAAACTCCAACTATACAAGACACTAATTCAGCCTGTAGTGCTATATGGAAGCGAGACCTGGAGTACTCAGAAGAAATATTTGAATAATCTCCTTGTTTTTGAGCGGAAAGTTTTGAGGAAAATCTTTGGTCCGTTCAAGATGAGGACCTAGTGAATGGCGTATACGGTACAATCGAGAGCTGGAAGACCCCAAAAATCGTCGGACTAATGAAAAGCAAACGTCTGGCATGGGCAGGCCATGTCACTAGGATGGATGCATGCCGATGGCCTCTGAAACTGCTCAATTCTTCTCCTCATGGAAGAAGACCACAGGGTAGGCCAAGGAAACGACGCGACGGAAGGACGGAATTCGTGATAACCTGCGACAGATTGGAATAGAGGATGACTGGCAACAGAGAGCAGCAAACAGAATCCAGTGGAGGGGAACCCTTGTAGCAGCGCACTGTCCCCTGGGCCTGCTCACGTAAAGTAAAGTAAAGTAAAGTAAAGTAAAGTAATGTAAAGTAAAGTTTAAGTAAAAGTCAAGAAAAAGTCAAGTAAAAGATAAGTAAAAGGGGTTAAATAAAAGGGGTTAAGGAAAAGGTTAAGTAAAAAGTAAAGTGGGGAAGTAAGTCATATGAACTATATCTTCACGTGGAGAAGACAACAGACACCATTCGCAAATGGAGAATGTACAATATTTTTATGTCCACTTGACACGAATGAGCTCTGGAAGATTATCCAATCGATTCTGTGCCTACCTTGTAGGAAAGAAAAACCAAAGGGATCTGGCTTACAGAGGTGGAGAAATATCTACAAGAACTGGGAATATCTCATGAGGACATCTTGGAATGTGACCCTTTGAAGAAGAATTTTGGGGAAAGAAGAAATTTTCAGAATTAATCATAATTCTCCGAGAAATATGCGTAATTAAACGAAAAATACGTTTTGTTTTGAAATATCCTTTTAACAAACTGTAGCCTTTTATTTGGCTAGTGCTATTGACTTTTCCTAAGCACGCAACTCGCACAGCAATGATTTTCTAGCCTATGTTGGCATCACTGCGCTTGCTTTGCAGGTGGCGGGCAAGGCTCTGTATGAGTGTGTCGGTGTGTGGCGGGACACCCCTGCAACCCCATATAGAGACCCAGTAAGTATATATTTTTAGCCTACTTTTCACATTTTGCAAAAATGAGGAAAAAGTAGTCTTATGAGATCGATCCGGGAAAACGTATGTCTGTCTGTCTGTCTGTCTGTCTGTCCTTCTGTCTGTCTGTCCTTCTGTCTGTCTGGCTGTGTGTGTGTCCCCCCCTATCAACTCCTAAACGGCTGGAGCAATCGAAATAAAATTTCGTAGGAGTAAAGATCTATACCTGAATATCTCACGGCCATATTTGAAAATTATGTCAGTGCTACCAACTGCTGAAAAATCGCAATTGAAATTTTAGCTCCATGTTAGATATCTTGGAAGGTATGAATGGGAGCTATTTCAAAATCGGTACACATATAGATAATAATATTGCAGTTTAATTTCCAGAAGGCCATACATGGCAGTGTTGCCAAATGATTATAAGCCTACTGATAGGTCCAATATTTAAATGCATATAACTTCTACACTATCAATTGGAATTCAACCAAATTTCGTATGTTGTATGTGTACATAACCAGATATGACTGAACGTATTCTTATGAACCACCAGTGCTGCCAACTGTTAAAAAATGCTCTTAATTTCTTTTATCCAAATACCAATATATATGAGAAAGTATGCAAGCCGACAGTTTTAAACTATGCACACGTATAGTACATGACATTCTATATTAATTTGGAGTAACTTATATACATCAGTGCTACCAACATGATTCTAAGCCTGCTGAGAGGACCAACTTTAAATACATGTAACTTCCATACTATCATTTGGATTTCAACCAAATTTCGTATGTGCTATGCCTACCACAACAGCTATGACTATGCGTATTCTTAAGAGCAACCAGGGCTGCCAACTGTTAATAAATGCTGTCTCTATTTTTGTTACCCTAATATCAATATATCAGAAAGAATGCAAGCCAATAGCTCTAAACTTTGCACACGTATAGTACCAGGCATTCTAGATTACTTTGGAGTAACTAATATACGTCAGTGCTGCCAACATGATTCTAAGCCTGCTGATAGGTCCAATTTTAAAATGCATGTAACTTCTATACTAACTAATGGATTTCATTCAAAATTGGCACAACAATAGATCATATTATTTCAGATTATTTCTGACCAATATATGCATGACACTGTTGCCAACATGATTTTACGCACGCTGTTAAATCCAATGTTTAACTGCATGTAACGTCCATGCTATTCATTGGATTCCAACCAAATTATGTATTCTGTACCTTAAGAGATGGAACTAAGAATATATTCAGTCACCAGGGCTGCCAACTGTAGTTCTCTATTAGGCTACATTATGCCAGGTATACAGTATTTCGAACTAATTAGAAATTTCGATATTACCAACTTAATTTCGTCATTATTCTAGATAGATCCATATAGATTAATCATTGGCATTAATCTTAAATTTTAAGAAAAGTAGGCTCTTTAGTTCGTCACGGAACTTCTTGTTGTAATTGTAATCATAAGATGTAAAGTAAGAAACTTACTAATGTTTCTTTTATTTTCTCACAAAACTTGTAAGGTACGGTACTTGCATAATTAACAAGTAGTTCCATGAAGAACTATACAGCCTATTTTCATATATCCTACTTATGTTAACTGCCGCTATCAACATACAAAATTTCAGTTTGATTGCTGTAATAGATTCGCAGATATTGAGAACCGACAAAATATTTCGGATGGTCGCCATGTTGGATTTTATATATGTAGGTTCTAGAGTTATGTACTGTTGCAAGGAGATTATTGTGTACGTGTAGCATTCAAACTTCAATCGCATGATCAAGACACAAGAAGTAACAAGGAAATTTTAAAATTTCGTTCAGCTGCCTTATTGTGGTTATGGAGACAATTGAAATAAATTAGATGCCAGTGGATTAACATTCGTATAAGGATTTACTGTACCAAGTTTCACTGCACTCGGATGGTTAAATTGCGAGAAACGTCCATGTGAATATTTATACTTCGCGACGCAGCCATGTTGGATTTGTGATCACCAGGTTATTTAAAGTCCTATAGGTGAACTTAAGTTTATAGCCCATATGAACATAAAAAGATTCAGTTTGATTGCTATAATAGATTCGTAGATATTCAGAGCCGTCTAAATATTTCAGATGGTCGCCATGTTGGATTGTTAAATGTATAGACCATTGAGTCATGTACCATTAAAGGAACATTATTGCATAGGTTCATTATTCAAACTTTCACTTCGATCGCGAGATTACGACACAAGAAATAAAAATAATAATTTTAAAATTCGCACAGCCGCCATGTTGAAGTTATGTAAACAATTGAACTAAATTAGATACCAGTGCATTACAATGTATATAAACATTTCCTGTACCACATTTCATTGCGTTTGGAACATTAAATCGCGAGAAAGGTCTATTTAAAATTTTCAAATTCGCTTGGCCGCCATGTTCGTTTTGTAGTTAACAGGTTCTTGAAAGTCATAGATGAACTTCCAGTAGTGCCCTTTATCTCCGTACAAAATTTCAGGGTGATACCGCTAATAGTTTCAGAGATATGGAGTGCAGGTGAAATATTTCACACATCCGCCATCTTGTGGTTATCTAAACAATTGAACGAAGTTAGATGTCGGCGCATTACAATGTGTATAAACATATACTGTACCAAGTTTTATTGCGTTTGGTTGGTTAAATCGCGAGAAATTTCTAATTAAAAGTCGCAAATTCGCGTGGCCACCATGTTGGTTTTGTAGTTACCAGTTTTTCAAACGTTACATAGGTGAACTTCTAGTAGTTCCCTTTAGCACCGTAAAAATTTCCAGGTTGATATCGGGAATAGTTTCGGAGATATTGAATGCTGGTTAAATAATTCGCACAGCCGCCATGTTGGATTGGTGGGACGTAACAAAATTTGAAGCGCACGTTCGTGGTCGCCTGTAATAGTTCTATGAACTTACCGAGTTTCTTTGAAATCGCTCCAGCCGTTTAGAAGTTATTGGGGGGGGGGGCACACAGACACACACACACACACGAATCACACACGCACACACAGACACATGGACAAAAGGCGATCTCATATGCCTATTAAATTAAATTAAATTAAATTTTGCAAATAGGCCATAACTTAAATAGCTCTATATGTTAGAGTCAAACTATAATATATCTATCCTCCTACAATTCTCTCTCTCCCCCCCTCCCCCCTCAATTCCCCTACCACAAGGCTGTCCCAACTTTGACTGTCAAAAATATGGTCACCGTAGTCATGACACATCATGACCCAAAACGTTGCTTCTTAAAGGACTCCAGAACGCCAAAAGTCTTTAACATTTTGATTTTGCCCCTTAGTATTCTACGAACTTTTAGTTTTCTGACGGTACAGTTGTTTCCCAGGAATACTTTCCTTATTCTGTCCAACAATCGTCCGTCATATTAGTGAATCCTCCCATATCCATTTTTATTTTTATTTCTATCAGACGTTAGATGCAAAAGAAAACTTTTAAGAAAGCGACTGCGTTAGAAGAAGGTAGAAGAGCATAGAACAACAGCAAAATGGATTCTAGGGCTTCAAATGGAACAAGAGGAATCCTGTGTTAATGGCGTGTTCTAAAAACCGGAAATATCTTTGATTCCGATTTCTCGCTAAAGTGTTTTCGTAGATACAAAATTTCCATTTTTTACGGAATTTTTCAATATACAGAACTGAAAAGTTTAGACATAATTCCTCCTTATCTCTATTGTTGTTTGAGTCGTCAGTCTTTTGACTGGTTTGATGCAGTTCTCCATGCCTCCCTTTTCTGAGCTAATCGTTTCATCTCTACATAGCTACCACACCCTACATCCGAGGCAATCTGTTTAACATATTGTAACCTTGGTCTACCCCTACAGTTCTCGACCCTTCCTTCCATAACTAAGCTTGCTATTCCTGAGTGTCTTAGTATGTGACCTACCAACCTATCACTTCTCTTCGTTAACAGTCGCCAGAGACATCTCTCCTCTCCCACTAGTCTCAATACCTCTTCGTTTGTAACTCTATCCACCCATCTGATGTTCATCATTCTCCTGTAACACCACATTTCGAACGCTTCAATTCTACATAGTATAAAACAGAGTCCCCGATTCTTGGATGTAACGGGTAATCTCGAGAACCACTGGATGGATTTTGATGCAGTTTTCACCATTCTGTAAAGGATTTCTCGAGGAAGATTTCTGGAGTAAAAGGAAGCCGAGCAGTAACGATTTCAGTGAATTGAGTCGAAGATAAATCTGCCGTCCATGCGCCTTTTAAGCTAACGTTTGGTAAACCGTTAAAAATATCTATGTACTATGAGTATAAGAATTGTTCAGCTTAGAAAGTTCTACAAAAGAGCCTGGGACAGCATATCTCTATCTTTAAAACATCGCTCACTATAAGGGCATTTACGCTTTTTATTTCTTCCAACAATCTCCATTCAGTGGAAATTTAAATTACTAGCTTCTGAGCGAGTGAGCCTATAACCCCAGCTTCGGCCGGTTACTTTTAATGGTTTCTAAGGAAAAGGAAAATAAAAATGTTGGGAAACTAGCATGGGCAATATAGGAAATTCCAATGTCCCTTGATCCATAGCTTCCTAAGCCAGCTATACTATCCAATTTTTTATACAATTATTTTCACGAACTAATTTGCAGCTAACAATTACCACATTTAACAATTAACAGAAAAAAAGGAAGTTACAGTAATTAAATACTTTACATGTAATTACTTTTACGAAATAGATGAGGTTATTTTGTGATCAAATTTGATTATATCCACGCATACTGAATATGATCTCGTTAATTAAATCCAATTGCCTATAGAAAACTGATACACACACGCAAAACTCAAATAATTTTTAGCTGCGTAACTGAGGCATAGTTTATATGAAAGGTTCGGTTCATCGCTTAAAAAATGTATTAAACATATTATATAACTGATCGTTTTCCATTGTATTTGCAATGCACAGTTCAAGAGGGAGAGAGAAAGAAGAAAGTGAATATGAAAGAAGACAGGACAGGACATCAGGTAAATCAGGGAGTGTTGTTGTTACATTTGAGTGACTTGGACCTCGTGGCCATTTAGCCCTGTATACTTTGGGTGTGTAGAGAATTTGTCACATGACCTGTGTTATCGCGATGTCTGTAGTAGTGTGTGTAATTGTAATGGTGGCCTTTCTTTAAAAACGATCCTCGCGTTTGCCTGGAATAGAAGTGAAAAATGATGAAATGGTTGAGGTGAATGTCTAACCCACTTCTTCTATGGTTTGTCTTGTGAGGCTGAGTTGTTGGCATTGTTTCATGTGAGAGGCTTGGAAATCGTGGTCTTTTAGCCCCATGTTTTTATTTATTTATTTATTTATCCAGGCATAATTCCTGAACCTGGTCACAATAACAATTCAATAGAACACAGGTTAACATATTTAAAATACATCAACAATAACGCAACAACCATAAAAGTGAAGAATATCATCTGTAAATAGGATTGAGCGTTATACAAGTTTTTTCAAACTTATGAACGGTATTCTAAACATTGTATATATTGAACCCGCTGAGCTATGGTTCATGTGATATTTTTTTATGACAGAGCATTTATGATGGGATGTTGTACTTTTGAACACACCCAGGAAGCCACGTGAAGCTGAGAGATCACGCGATACTTTGAAGTAGCGGTGAATCGCACTTTTGACTTTGGTGTAAACTGCTAATTATTATCTGAGGTCTTATTAATTATTTTTATCTTTCCTACGAGACTCAGAATATTCCATTTCGTCATGCTGCATTATTAAAACATTTTGGAGAATGTTTATTTTTACTTTAGGTAAGGTAATACCCTTGCAGATACGCAAAAAGGAACGTAAGTAGTCGCTCAACGTTTTCGTTTTGACGACCTACTTTCTACAGACACCCAGTACCGGAGCACTGCGTCTTGAGAATCCGCCTTGTGTAGGCGTGGAATTACATTTGTCCTACGAGACGTAGAAGAATATCCGCTGTTTAGCGTTAAAAGTGATTATAAGGTGCCATCGAGCAAGCAAATACTAATATCCACTGTCGATGAAGTCCAGTGAATTAAATAAGAAGCTTGGGAAATAATTATTGGCAAGTATAGTGTATTGCACAACATTGCTGTGACATCACATATTACCCACGCGTATGTGGAGGGCAGATGCCTAGTGGAAATATACAGGTAATAGTGTTACAATTATCCTGAATAAGTGTGATTATAATTGTATGAGATATTTAAATTGCCAAAGTGGAAATTTCATCTTTGAAACGTCGTATAATTCACGGATGCTGCGTGATACAAAAGTAGCGTCACTAGCACGTGCAGCATTATAATATAGTATTAGCTCACATGCTAATCCACATCTGCAAGATTAAGGCTGTGGCGTATTTTATAATTGAAGCCTATAATAGTCACGACGGACATTATAATTTTGGAAGTGAGAGGATGAATAATCACGCAACTTATTTCGCTACCCACGTGATTGGACTTTTCTTCACCATGGTTGAAGCAGTCACCATGGGCTAATACCATCCCAGTATGGGGGGGTGACGTTTCTACAGGGACCCGCATGATGGTGGAACTTCCAGAACGATGAACGAGAGGGAAGGAGCCAAAATGCCATTTCCAGGCATATCCACGAAGATGTCGACAGGGACAAATCGAACCCTGGTCTTTGGGGGAGTCCAGATGGGAATCCTGATGAGGAGGATACCGATCCAGAGAGCCAGAGAGGTTTTTGTACAACCCTTGTTGTGGAATAGAGAGCTGAGTGAGAGCTCCTCCATTTCGTGAATTTTTGTCACACCCCTTCTTTGTTCTAGTTTCTGGTGGTATAGTAGTTTTAATGTAGTTTGTGAATCAACCACACTCAGTGTCAGCCATTTTTCTAGGTAGGGATGTAACTAGATTAGTTAGATGTCATTTATTTCAGTTTAGAGTGAGACACCCTTGGGGTCAGACATTTTGGTCAGCCCTGGTGCAGCTTGGTGAACGTCGTGGAACGTCAATGCCTACCTTTTTGCTGAACTTGATCGTAGTCATTTTAAGGCTATTTTGTTCAACCCTACTTGGGGTAATTTTCAAGTCTTTGCTGACTGTAGTTATGGCAATCAGATGCCTTGGTTATTAATTGACTGCATTCTTCGCAGCCATCCTTTGTTACACCCCTGACTGTCGTTAGAAAGGTCGTATCATTTAGGTAGTCGACAGTAACTACCAGTTTGTAAATGCATTATATTTCATTTTGAATAAGCTCAGAAGCTATTCTTGGTCATGTTTGAACCTAACAACTAGAAGGAATGTTTCGTTGCCTAGCATCGAACGCGGTTCCCAACGTATCATTAAGCAGATCTAGTGTGTGAATATGTGCCACATTTATCATATTTTTCTTGTGTCGTGTGAGACACGTTTTTATTTGATGTTCTAGCAACTACTGAGTTGCATTTTTAAAGCAAAGAGCTTCAGTTATTGTAAGTTTACTTTCATTTAGACGTCTTTGGTAGAAAGACGGAAGTGTATTAATATACTCAGATTTATAGCGTGCGTTTGATACACGGACTCTGTAGAGATCCGTAACCTATGGTAGAGTTTTTTATGAACCGGCCAAGTGCAGGTTTTGTATTGATTAAATCGCCGGCCTTGAATAAACTGGTTATGTAACCCAGTGACCCAGAGCACGCCTGCTTTATTGTGAGACAAAACTACTATAGACGAGGACAGAGTACAATTTGTATTCGCTTTTCCTTTCATTGCTATTTTGCTTATGGAAATCAGTTTCCACTCTTGTATTTGATCACTTGTTTTATGGATCGGTTTTTGTTAGTTTAACGCTCTGTTGCGTGTATTGTCGTATGACAGGTACAGTTATGTGAGGTTTTCTATAGGATGGTGAAGTCTACCCTGTTATAGCAGGATGTTATTGTATGCTTTGTCCGGGGATGATCCCGTTGACCAGATGTTTTCGGAAGGTAACTGTTGTACAGGCCTATCCCAGAGTTATTGAACGCGAGCTTAGCGCCGCTGGTAACCCGTGTTATTGTGTGTCTGAGTTGTTATACTCGTTGATTATATTCCGACTGTTGAGTCGAGGCTTTTTGGTGGAGAATGATCTCAGTTGGAGACACTCCGTGCCCAGGCTATTGTCAATGTTATTCGCCATAAACCTACGATAAACCTATAAACCGACATTCTAATAATAAAATGCATAATTATTGTAAAACAAGCCTAACTAACGATTCTTTCTATCTAACTTTGTTCTTTGCATTCTGGAACTGTTGACATAGCCGTGCAGTTGAAGATAATTTCCTTGTGAGGAAATGACTAGGACAGTTGACATTTTTGTAGCGACCTGAAGCATGTGCGAACCTAGAGTTCGTAGCTTGTGGAGCTCAGGCCATGCGATGTCAGACGTGGTCTCAACTGCGCATTCGTCACCGTAACTATACACATTAGATGACTATGGTTTACAAAGAGTAAACCAAGGTGTAGGCAGGAATTTTTAATAAAAACTACTGTGTCTATTTCGTTATTAATTTATGATGTCAAGTGTATTAAACCCTACATGTTACTTTATTGTGTGCTGTTAGCACATAGTTATTAAGCATAATTAAATTGTTTGTTTTTCATGGCTGTACACTTAGCTTTTGGATGTAATTGTTTTCTTTTACGGACGTCATCGCCGTAAATTTTGTTAATTGATAGGACTTAGCTAGTTGAATTAATGTTAAATTTAAATGTCGAAATGGTACCATCCTAACCTAGATTTGTTTTGCTACCCTGTTAAATGTAAATTCAGATATTAGCTTGATCTTGTAACTTGAACTAGGGACTTGCGTCGTACCATATTCCTAGCGTTGCTGTTGTTGCTTTATCATTGTGAGTTAGATCTTTCGCGAGGGTTTTCAGTAACTTCTCAGGTAGGGGACCTGTTCTTTATCTTTGTTTATTTATTAATTTGCGGACTAGCCGATTATAACCCTCCGAACTAGGCTAGGGGCTTGTGAATTTTAATAAATTTTCACGGTGTTTTACATGAGTCTGGATGTTTATTTTCTCAGTCTAGTTTTAAGGTGAACCTTTCCTTAGGCGGTCTATGACCATCGTCACCATGTACCACGATCCCTGTGGACTACGGACTCTCGTGCCGCTTTAGCCTTTATGGAAGGTCACCTGATCCTCACGGTACTTTTTATTTGATTTATGTGTCGTTTGTTGAGTCATCGTGGTTGTTGACATCAACTAAACGGTCTCATAAAATGGCGCCCAACTCATGTGCCGACGTTAACGTGGTGACCCTCAGTACCATGTTATTTTTTTTTTGAGGATCCTAATGTTGATTAATGGTAAATTGACAGGACTGGGACGAACTTAGAAAGTCGTACTGCAGATCAATTGACCGCATGGCATTCATGTTTGATAGAAGTCCATGGGGTGAGGCTTTAGTGTTGGATAAATGAAGGATAGGATTTTCTTTGATGATGCCTCATCCTAAGTAAATGTAATACTTGGCTTTGCTCACCGTTGTCTTTGTAAATGTAGAAGCACTTAGTTTGCATACTCCAGCTGTACTCGTGATATTTATACAAATGAAGCAAGCTTTATACCACCAAGTAACTAATCATAGCTGTAAGTTCCAGTAGAAATTGATCCCTCACTTTCTCATATATTTCTTATCTATGGATGAGGAAACTATTCGTCGTGTGTTTGGAGAGATGATGGCAGGTGTGAATGCCAATCTTCAACAGATTACTGCTGACTTAGGTCAGAATACTCAGGCTGTAAATACTGTAAGTGGTCATGTGGACCAGGTTAGACAGGACTTAGAGATTAACACTCAGTCTATAAACAATGTAAGACAGGACTTAGAAATTAACACTCACTCTGTAAATAATGTTAGGGCTGATTTAACTCAAGTCAGGGCAGACATGGACACATATAGGATCGAAGCGAGAAATGATCTGACGACAGGTTTAGCAGCTGTTAGGGTTGATGTCATACGACACCATCAGGAGGCTAACCAGCGCGTAGATTGCTTAACCGACCAGATGAATAGAGCTAGGGAGGAGGTGCAAAACCGATTGGAGGAGCACACAGCTCAAATTCAGACAACCTTGAATAAAGTCCAGATAGACATGAGAGCAGATCTGGAACATACCAGGGAAGAATTCGGGACTCGACTAGATCACGTCGAGGGATTTATCGGAAATGTGAAGAAGGACATGGCAACCATGAACGTTGGTTTAATCTTGATGAGAGGAGCTGCCAATGCCGTTAATAACAACGTGAAGACTATCGTTGATGGCATGATGGAGATTAAAGAGGAACTTAACACCAACAGGAGAAACATTTCTGAATTGACGGAAACCGTAGCCAGTCTACGTGAGACAGTTGATGTTCATCATGAGGAACACAAAATTGACCTCATGTTATTGAGAGGTGACCTCAACGAACACGAAGCTACAGTCAAGGCTAAGGTAGCCGAGGTTAGAGACGATGTGGGTAAAATCCAAGAAAATATGTCCAGAGTTGAAGGAGATATCTATTCCTTACAAAAGAGATTTGAGGAAGTCGCGGTGACCGAGAGGTTAGACCTCAGTTATAACCTTAGGACGGCCATACGCGAGGTAGACACAAACCTCAAGGGAAAGGTTGACAGGATCGAGCTGCAATTGAACGACTTAGGCAACAAAGTCGCAGCCAGAACCATCCCAGGTCTTGAAGTAATAGAAAGACGCCTGGACAGACTCGAGACGACTCCAAGAGAGAGACACGTACACCCACAGATGGGAGAATCTCAGGAAACGCCTATATCTCAATCAGGAGGAATGATGCCTACCCATTTCCAACCCAGCGCGCCTATGGAATCGCAACCGTCACAATTCACTAATTTAGCGCAAGGTCAGACCTTGAACTTTGACGCTCACCCGTTTCAACCAGCATCTAATCGAATTAGTCATGAGACTAACACTCCTACGCAGAGTTACATGCAAAATACTTTCAGACCCGCGAATACGCAGGGAAATGTCACCATAATTCGTTCAAGAGAGGAGCAACCAGCTCGCTTCTCGGGAACTGGGAGCGGTGTTACTCCAGTGGAATTCCTAGCAAATGTCGAAAGCTACTTACGTGATACTATGGTAACTCCAGAGAGGGAACTAAGAGTTATAGAGCGACTGCTTGAGGGACAAGCCGGTACCTGGTTCAGAGCATTCCGATACTCATTCACAGGCTACCAAGACTTTAAGGAAGCGTTATTAAGAACATATTGGTCGAGCGACATCCAGCAGAGTATCCGAGCTGAGATGTACACTCGAAGGTACAGTTCCAATACACCTACTCGTTATGCGAATTACTTCGCAATACAGCTCGCGAAGCTCCGTTGTCTTCAGCCTCCGTTGTCCGAACAAGATTTGGTGAACACAATTGTTTGGCAGTACCCTGCGGATGTACAACGTCTGTTAATCGCTGCAGGGGCATCCACTTTCCAGCAGTGTGACCAGATACTGCGAAGGTTGGACGCTAACACAGAACAGTTTCCTACACACCGTCAGCAGAAGGCTGATAGGCGCGAGGATAGACATATGAATCTGACGACTGTTGATAAAGTGAGCCAGACGCCACAACAAACACAAACCACAGAGGATTCTGGGCGACGTGATAACAATTACAGTTATAACAGGAGAGAATGGAATAACACTCCGTATACTCGAAATCAACATGATGACCGGCGAAGTCATTGGGACCGGCGATTCGACCGAAGGACGGACGACAACCGACGTCATGAAAACAACCGCCGAGGGAATGAAGGCAGAAATCAGCAACACGGACGTATCCGTAGAGACTATCGTTATAGTGGGGGTTACGACAGAAATCGAGACCCTAGATACCAGCCAGACAGGGATTGGAAAGGAAGAGCACGGGAGAGCCGTGAGTACCTCCAACAATTGAGAGAATTGCAGATCCAAGAAGAGGGAGAACGGAACCCTACTTCGAGGGAAAATAGACATTCGGCGCAGGAGACGGAGCAGAACCAGCCCAGTACTTCTCGCCATGACAGAAAAAAAAACTCCGAAAAATCAATAGATTCTTGTTTGGTTGAGCACCGAGTAACTGCCTCTATATTACTCTGGGAGCCAATCCAAGAAGACTTGTTGGACGAACGACGAACGACGAACCACAATTATGAATTAACACGTCTACCCAAGATTGTAGCCACCTTGAATGAAGTCAGTGTAGTCATACTCATCGATACTGGAGCGATGATTAGTGTAATTTCCGCCGATTGCCATGCCAGACTTAGAGCAAACTCTGAGGTGACGGAGTTGCCCATTTCAGCTATAAGAGTCAGAGGTGTCATACCTGACCGCGTTGTAACGTGCAAAATCCAGATTTTGTGTACTGTGAAGATTTCGAGCCACGTGTACTTGCACGAATTTCTCGTAATGAAGGGCCTGCATCATGATGCCATTTTAGGCGCAGACTTCATTAGAAAATATGATGGAATCATTGACATGGGACGGAATACGGTAGAGTTCAAGCCGAACGAACCCATTCAGATGAGCCTAATTGAAGAAGAACCGGAATTCCTATCCGAAGTAGACGTAGTCGAAGCATTAAAGGGCAAGGAAATTGAGGCGACACTAGATGCCGACGAAGAGGCAGAATCGTTATCAGCACCCACACATGAGGATCTTGACGCAATACTGAACGAATACAGAGATATATTCGACACCACACCTGGTGAGATATTAGACTACGAGTATGATCTTGTATTACTGGACGATTCCCCATTCCAGAAAAGGATCTATCCGATTGCCGAGAAACACCTCGAAGAAGCTGCTAAGAAGATCCATGAGATGGAAGCAGCAGGTACAATCAAGAAATCACCGACTCCTTTCTTGAATCCCATAATACCTGTGGTTAAGGTAGATGGAAGCTTGAGACTTTGTCTTGATGCCAGAGCCTTGAATGAACGCCTAGCTCCTGAGCACGACAGACCGCCCAAGATTAGGGACATTCTCAGGAAGTTCAAAGGAAAAAGGATATTTTCATCATTAGACTTGGTTCAGTCTTATTACCATATCAGATTATCTGAGCATACTCAGAAATATACTGGATTCTTGTTTGATCAGACTACTTATGTATTCCAAAAACTACCATTTGGATTGAAAAATGCCGGAGCCGCATTAATCAGAGCACTTGATGCCAAGCTGACTCATGAAGTGAAGCAGAAAGTAATATGTTATGTGGATGACATAATCATAGCTTCGGGAACAGAAGAAGAGCATTTAAAGACATTGCGCCTTGTTTTTGAGAATCTCCGACAGGCAAATTTTAAGGTCAAGTTTGACAAGTGTCGATTTTTTCAGGAAGAAGTGAAATTCGTAGGACACATAATCAATGGAGAAGGATATAGACCGAATCCGGCAAAGATTAGAACTGTTGCTGCATTTCCAACACCAACCCGTGTGAAACACGTGAGACAATTCTTAGGAATTCTCCAATTCTTTGCTGCTCATTGTGAGAAGTATTCCGAAACTGTTGCACCACTGCAAGGATTATTGAAAAAGAACTGCAGGTGGAACTGGAATGATGAATGCGAGATAGCTTTCAGGAGAGCTAAACAGATGCTTGTGGACTCAATTCAGTTAGAATATCCAGATTACTCTCGGAACTTTATTCTAGAAACTGATGCATCTGCCATTGGTATAGGAGCCATTTTACTGCAGGAAGATGATGAGAAGAAACGTCATTACATCGCTTTCTTAAGCCGACGTTTAAGACCACATGAATCTCACTACTTCACGACCGAGATAGAAGCACTTGCAATTGTTTACGCACTTGAATACTGGCAGAAACTTCTGTTAGGTCAGAGGATTATTGTGAGAACCGATCATCATGCGTTGACCTTCATCTTGAGAACAAGACTGGCAAGCGACAGGATCACACGTTGGACGCTGTTTCTCCAACAGTTCGATTTGGAAATAGTTTATCGACCAGGCAGAGAGAATGTGTTGGCCGACATCCTCAGCCGGAATCCTGAAGCTACTGTTAATGCCATAGACATCGAGGGAGAATGCGAGGAACACCTTCGCCGATTTCGTCATTTACCTGAAGGACAGCGACGTGAGGAGGAACTCAGACATATTATCCGTTTCCTAGAACGAAGAATGGATCCACAGGATGATCATTATGCAAGGATTGCTGCTGTTGCAGATGATTATTTGATTTATCATCGTGTCTTATACAAGTTTGTAGACGAGGACCACACTCAACTGCGTGCAGTTATTCCTAGGAGATACCAAGAATCTGTTATTCTTATGGTACATTTATCAATTGGACATGGTGGAACAGACAAAACCATTGCAACTATCAAGGAGTCTTTCACATGGAAAGGGTTAGGAGCCACCGTTAGACAGTGTTTACGTGCTTGCGACGCATGCCAGCGGAACAAGTACACGTCACACTTGCTGAAGGAACAACCTAGACCAATACTACCAACTCAACCTAGAGAGTTGTATGCGCAGGACCTGTATGGCCCAATACCTAAGGCTCGTCGTGGGAATCGATACATCGTTGTAACGGTGGATGTGTTCACGAAATATACGATGCTTCATCCAATTCAAAAAGCTACTGCACATCAGATTATTCAGAGGATTAGACGTCAAGTGATACCGGAGGCAGGAAAGCCACAATTCTTGTTGACTGATCACGGATCACAGTACACCTCAGCAGAATTTGCCAATGCCATGAATGAGCTTGAAATAGGTCATGTTTTATCATCTATTCGACATCCAGAGAGCAACCCAGCAGAATGCGTGATGTCTATTATCGCAAAATTCTGTCGATTATATTGTCAAGAAGAACACTGGCGATGGACTGAAGTCCTTGTTATTATGGCAAAGTGTATTAATTCAACAGTACATGAAAGCACTGGTCAAATACCTATGGACTTGCATTTGAACCAGATGCCGCTGAGAATATGGGATCGTGTGATTGTAAATCCACCTTGTTTACAACCATCACATGCCAGCAGACTTTAAGCTGCGAGAGAGACTATGGACAGACAAGCTGCCAAGCGCTTGAGAAGAACTAGACGCCAGAGGTTTAGAGAACCACTAGTAGAAGGAGACCTTATCCTTATAAGGAGACCCGGAATTTCTAGTCCTATAGACCGCATATATGGGAAATTTCTATCCTTGTATTATGGCCCTAGTCGTATCTGACAGCCTTTAAACAATGGAAGTTATGTGATAGAAGACATTAGGACAGGAGAACGCATTGGAACCTTTAATGCAGCCAATCTAAAAAAATATCACTCTTGAATGAATTTCAAAGCAAATAAAAATGTTATCCCAACATTTTATTTGAAACGACAGAGAGGCAGATGAACCCGCTGAGCTATGGTTCATGTGTTTTTTTTTTATGACAGAGCATTTATGATGGGATGTTGTACTTTTGAACACACCCAGGAAGCCACGTGAAGCTGAGAGATCACGCGATACTTTGAAGTAGCGGTGAATCGCACTTTTGACTTTGGTGTAAACTGCTAATTATTATCTGAGGTCTTATTAATTATTTTTATCTTTCCTACGAGACTCAGAATATTCCATTTCGTCATGCTGCGTTATTAAAACATTTTGGAGAATGTTTATTTTTACTTTAGGTAAGGTAATACCCTTGCAGATACGCAAAAAGGAACGTAAGTAGTCGCTCAACGTTTTCGTTTTGACGACCTACTTTCTAGAGACACCCAGTACCGGAGCACTGCGTCTTGAGAGTCCGCCTTGTGTAGGCGTGGAATTACATTTGTCCTACGAGACGTAGAAGAATATCCGCTGTTTAGCGTTAAAAGTGATTATAAGGTGCCATCGAGCAAGCAAATACTAATATCCACTGTCGATGAAGTCCAGTGAATTAAATAAGAAGCTTGGGAAATAATTATTGGCAAGTATAGTGTATTGCACAACATTGCTGTGACATCACATATTACCCACGCGTATGTGGAGGGCAGATGCCTAGTGGAAATATACAGGTAATAGTGTTACAATTATCCTGAATAAGTGTGATTATAATTGTATGAGATATTTAAATTGCCAAAGTGGAAATTTCATCTTTGAAACGTCGTATAATTCACGGATGCTGCGTGATACAAAAGTAGCGTCACTAGCACGTGCAGCATTATAATATAGTATTAGCTCACATGCTAATCCACATCTGCAAGATTAAGGCTGTGTCGTATTTTATAATTGATGCCTATAATAGTCACGACGGGCATTATAATTTTGGAAGTGAGAGGATGAATAATCACGCAACTTATTTCGCTACCCACGTGATTGGACTTTTCTTCACCATGGTTGAAGCAGTCACCATGGGCTAATACCATCCCAGTATGGGGGGGTGACGTTTCTACAGGGACCCGCATGATGGTGGAACTTCCAGAACGATGAACGAGAGGGAAGGAGCCAAAATGCCATTTCCAGGCATATCCACGAAGATGTCGACAGGGACAAATCGAACCCTGGTCTTTGGGGGAGTCCAGATGGGAATCCTGATGAGGAGGATACCGATCCAGAGAGCCAGAGAGGTTTTTGTACAACCCTTGTTGTGGAATAGAGAGCTGAGTGAGAGCTCCTCCATTTCGTGAGTTTTTGTCACACCCCTTCTTTGTTCTAGTTTCTGGTGGTATAGTAGTTTTAATGTAGTTTGTGAATCAACCACACTCAGTGTCAGCCATTTTTCTAGGTAGGGATGTAACTAGATTAGTTAGATGTCATTTATTTCAGTTTAGAGTGAGACACCCTTGGGGTCAGACATTTTGGTCAGCCCTGGTGCAGCTTGGTGAACGTCGTGGAACGTCAATGCCTACCTTTTTGCTGAACTTGATCGTAGTCATTTTAAGGCTATTTTGTTCAACCCTACTTGGGGTAATTTTCAAGTCTTTGCTGACTGTAGTTATGGCAATCAGATGCCTTGGTTATTAATTGACTGCATTCTTCGCAGCCATCCTTTGTTACACCCCTGACTGTCGTTAGAACGGTCGTATCATTTAGGTAGTCGACAGTAACTACCAGTTTGTAAATGCATTATATTTCATTTTGAATAAGCTCAGAAGCTATTCTTGGTCATGTTTGAACCTAACAACTAGAAGGAATGTTTCGTTGCCTAGCATCGAACGCGGTTCCCAACGTATCATTAAGCAGATCTAGTGTGTGAATATGTGCCACATTTATCATATTTTTCTTGTGTCGTGTGAGACACGTTTTTATTTGATGTTCTAGCAACTACTGAGTTGCATTTTTAAAGCAAAGAGCTTCAGTTATTGTAAGTTTACTTTCATTTAGACGTCTTTGGTAGAAAGACGGAAGTGTATTAATATACTCAGATTTATAGCGTGCGTTTGATACACGGACTCTGTAGAGATCCGTAACCTATGGTAGAGTTTTTTATGAACCGGCCAAGTGCAGGTTTTGTATTGATTAAATCGCCGGCCTTGAATAAACTGGTTATGTAACCCAGTGACCCAGAGCACGCCTGCTTTATTGTGAGACAAAACTACTATAGACGAGGACAGAGTACAATTTGTATTCGCTTTTCCTTTCATTGCTATTTTGCTTATGGAAATCAGTTTCCACTCTTGTATTTGATCACTTGTTTTATGGATCGGTTTTTGTTAGTTTAACGCTCTGTTGCGTGTATTGTCGTATGACAGGTACAGTTATGTGAGGTTTTCTATAGGATGGTGAAGTCTACCCTGTTATAGCAGGATGTTATTGTATGCTTTGTCCGGGGATGATCCCGTTGACCAGATGTTTTCGGAAGGTAACTGTTGTACAGGCCTATCCCAGAGTTATTGAACGCGAGCTTAGCGCCGCTGGTAACCCGTGTTATTGTGTGTCTGAGTTGTTATACTCGTTGATTATATTCCGACTGTTGAGTCGAGGCTTTTTGGTGGAGAATGATCTCAGTTGGAGACACTCCGTGCCCAGGCTATTGTCAATGTTATTCGCCATAAACCTACGATAAACCTATAAACCGACATTCTAATAATAAAATGCATAATTATTGTAAAACAAGCCTAACTAACGATTCTTTCTATCTAACTTTGTTCTTTGCATTCTGGAACTGTTGACATAGCCGTGCAGTTGAAGATAATTTCCTTGTGAGGAAATGACTAGGACAGTTGACATTTTTGTAGCGACCTGAAGCATGTGCGAACCTAGAGTTCGTAGCTTGTGGAGCTCAGGCCATGCGATGTCAGACGTGGTCTCAACTGCGCATTCGTCACCGTAACTATACACATTAGATGACTATGGTTTACAAAGAGTAAACCAAGGTGTAGGCAGGAATTTTTAATAAAAACTACTGTGTCTATTTCGTTATTAATTTATGATGTCAAGTGTATTAAACCCTACATGTTACTTTATTGTGTGCTGTTAGCACATAGTTATTAAGCATAATTAAATTGTTTGTTTTTCATGGCTGTACACTTAGCTTTTGGATGTAATTGTTTTCTTTTACGGACGTCATCGCCGTAAATTTTGTTAATTGATAGGACTTAGCTAGTTGAATTAATGTTAAATTTAAATGTCGAAATGGTACCATCCTAACCTAGATTTGTTTTGCTACCCTGTTAAATGTAAATTCAGATATTAGCTTGATCTTGTAACTTGAACTAGGGACTTGCGTCGTACCATATTCCTAGCGTTGCTGTTGTTGCTTTATCATTGTGAGTTAGATCTTTCGCGAGGGTTTTCAGTAACTTCTCAGGTAGGGGACCTGTTCTTTATCTTTGTTTATTTATTAATTTGCGGACTAGCCGATTATAACCCTCCGAACTAGGCTAGGGGCTTGTGAATTTTAATAAATTTTCACGGTGTTTTACATGAGTCTGGATGTTTATTTTCTCAGTCTAGTTTTAAGGTGAACCTTTCCTTAGGCGGTCTATGACCATCGTCACCATGTACCACGATCCCTGTGGACTACGGACTCTCGTGCCGCTTTAGCCTTTATGGAAGGTCACCTGATCCTCACGGTACTTTTTATTTGATTTATGTGTCGTTTGTTGAGTCATCGTGGTTGTTGACATCAACTAAACGGTCTCATAAAATGGCGCCCAACTCATGTGCCGACGTTAACGTGGTGACCCTCAGTACCATGTTATTTTTTTTGAGGATCCTAATGTTGATTAATGGTAAATTGACAGGACTGGGACGAACTTAGAAAGTCGTACTGCAGATCAATTGACCGCATGGCATTCATGTTTGATAGAAGTCCATGGGGTGAGGCTTTAGTGTTGGATAAATGAAGGATAGGATTTTCTTTGATGATGCCTCATCCTAAGTAAATGTAATACTTGGCTTTGCTCACCGTTGTCTTTGTAAATGTAGAAGCACTTAGTTTGCATACTCCAGCTGTACTCGTGATATTTATACAAATGAAGCAAGCTTTATACCACCAAGTAACTAATCATAGCTGTAAGTTCCAGTAGAAATTGATCCCTCACTTTCTCATATATTTCTTATCTATGGATGAGGAAACTATTCGTCGTGTGTTTGGAGAGATGATGGCAGGTGTGAATGCCAATCTTCAACAGATTACTGCTGACTTAGGTCAGAATACTCAGGCTGTAAATACTGTAAGTGGTCATGTGGACCAGGTTAGACAGGACTTAGAGATTAACACTCAGTCTATAAACAATGTAAGACAGGACTTAGAAATTAACACTCACTCTGTAAATAATGTTAGGGCTGATTTAACTCAAGTCAGGGCAGACATGGACACATATAGGATCGAAGCGAGAAATGATCTGACGACAGGTTTAGCAGCTGTTAGGGTTGATGTCATACGACACCATCAGGAGGCTAACCAGCGCGTAGATTGCTTAACCGACCAGATGAATAGAGCTAGGGAGGAGGTGCAAAACCGATTGGAGGAGCACACAGCTCAAATTCAGACAACCTTGAATAAAGTCCAGATAGACATGAGAGCAGATCTGGAACATACCAGGGAAGAATTCGGGACTCGACTAGATCACGTCGAGGGATTTATCGGAAATGTGAAGAAGGACATGGCAACCATGAACGTTGGTTTAATCTTGATGAGAGGAGCTGCCAATGCCGTTAATAACAACGTGAAGACTATCGTTGATGGCATGATGGAGATTAAAGAGGAACTTAACACCAACAGGAGAAACATTTCTGAATTGACGGAAACCGTAGCCAGTCTACGTGAGACAGTTGATGTTCATCATGAGGAACACAAAATTGACCTCATGTTATTGAGAGGTGACCTCAACGAACACGAAGCTACAGTCAAGGCTAAGGTAGCCGAGGTTAGAGACGATGTGGGTAAAATCCAAGAAAATATGTCCAGAGTTGAAGGAGATATCTATTCCTTACAAAAGAGATTTGAGGAAGTCGCGGTGACCGAGAGGTTAGACCTCAGTTATAACCTTAGGACGGCCATACGCGAGGTAGACACAAACCTCAAGGGAAAGGTTGACAGGATCGAGCTGCAATTGAACGACTTAGGCAACAAAGTCGCAGCCAGAACCATCCCAGGTCTTGAAGTAATAGAAAGACGCCTGGACAGACTCGAGACGACTCCAAGAGAGAGACACGTACACCCACAGATGGGAGAATCTCAGGAAACGCCTATATCTCAATCAGGAGGAATGATGCCTACCCATTTCCAACCCAGCGCGCCTATGGAATCGCAACCGTCACAATTCACTAATTTAGCGCAAGGTCAGACCTTGAACTTTGACGCTCACCCGTTTCAACCAGCATCTAATCGAATTAGTCATGAGACTAACACTCCTACGCAGAGTTACATGCAAAATACTTTCAGACCCGCGAATACGCAGGGAAATGTCACCATAATTCGTTCAAGAGAGGAGCAACCAGCTCGCTTCTCGGGAACTGGGAGCGGTGTTACTCCAGTGGAATTCCTAGCAAATGTCGAAAGCTACTTACGTGATACTATGGTAACTCCAGAGAGGGAACTAAGAGTTATAGAGCGACTGCTTGAGGGACAAGCCGGTACCTGGTTCAGAGCATTCCGATACTCATTCACAGGCTACCAAGACTTTAAGGAAGCGTTATTAAGAACATATTGGTCGAGCGACATCCAGCAGAGTATCCGAGCTGAGATGTACACTCGAAGGTACAGTTCCAATACACCTACTCGTTATGCGAATTACTTCGCAATACAGCTCGCGAAGCTCCGTTGTCTTCAGCCTCCGTTGTCCGAACAAGATTTGGTGAACACAATTGTTTGGCAGTACCCTGCGGATGTACAACGTGTGTTAATCGCTGCAGGGGCATCCACTTTCCAGCAGTGTGACCAGATACTGCGAAGGTTGGACGCTAACACAGAACAGTTTCCTACACACCGTCAGCAGAAGGCTGATAGGCGCGAGGATAGACATATGAATCTGACGACTGTTGATAAAGTGAGCCAGACGCCACAACAAACACAAACCACAGAGGATTCTGGGCGACGTGATAACAATTACAGTTATAACAGGAGAGAATGGAATAACACTCCGTATACTCGAAATCAACATGATGACCGGCGAAGTCATTGGGACCGGCGATTCGACCGAAGGACGGACGACAACCGACGTCATGAAAACAACCGCCGAGGGAATGAAGGCAGAAATCAGCAACACGGACGTATCCGTAGAGACTATCGTTATAGTGGGGGTTACGACAGAAATCGAGACCCTAGATACCAGCCAGACAGGGATTGGAAAGGAAGAGCACGGGAGAGCCGTGAGTACCTCCAACAATTGAGAGAATTGCAGATCCAAGAAGAGGGAGAACGGAACCCTACTTCGAGGGAAAATAGACATTCGGCGCAGGAGACGGAGCAGAACCAGCCCAGTACTTCTCGCCATGACAGAAAAAAAAACTCCGAAAAATCAATAGATTCTTGTTTGGTTGAGCACCGAGTAACTGCCTCTATATTACTCTGGGAGCCAATCCAAGAAGACTTGTTGGACGAACGACGAACGACGAACCACAATTATGAATTAACACGTCTACCCAAGATTGTAGCCACCTTGAATGAAGTCAGTGTAGTCATACTCATCGATACTGGAGCGATGATTAGTGTAATTTCCGCCGATTGCCATGCCAGACTTAGAGCAAACTCTGAGGTGACGGAGTTGCCCATTTCAGCTATAAGAGTCAGAGGTGTCATACCTGACCGCGTTGTAACGTGCAAAATCCAGATTTTGTGTACTGTGAAGATTTCGAGCCACGTGTACTTGCACGAATTTCTCGTAATGAAGGGCCTGCATCATGATGCCATTTTAGGCGCAGACTTCATTAGAAAATATGATGGAATCATTGACATGGGACGGAATACGGTAGAGTTCAAGCCGAACGAACCCATTCTGATGAGCCTAATTGAAGAAGAACCGGAATTCCTATCCGAAGTAGACGTAGTCGAAGCATTAAAGGGCAAGGAAATTGAGGCGACACTAGATGCCGACGAAGAGGCAGAATCGTTATCAGCACCCACACATGAGGATCTTGACGCAATACTGAACGAATACAGAGATATATTCGACACCACACCTGGTGAGATATTAGACTACGAGTATGATCTTGTATTACTGGACGATTCCCCATTCCAGAAAAGGATCTATCCGATTGCCGAGAAACACCTCGAAGAAGCTGCTAAGAAGATCCATGAGATGGAAGCAGCAGGTACAATCAAGAAATCACCGACTCCTTTCTTGAATCCCATAATACCTGTGGTTAAGGTAGATGGAAGCTTGAGACTTTGTCTTGATGCCAGAGCCTTGAATGAACGCCTAGCTCCTGAGCACGACAGACCGCCCAAGATTAGGGACATTCTCAGGAAGTTCAAAGGAAAAAGGATATTTTCATCATTAGACTTGGTTCAGTCTTATTACCATATCAGATTATCTGAGCATACTCAGAAATATACTGGATTCTTGTTTGATCAGACTACTTATGTATTCCAAAAACTACCATTTGGATTGAAAAATGCCGGAGCCGCATTAATCAGAGCACTTGATGCCAAGCTGACTCATGAAGTGAAGCAGAAAGTAATATGTTATGTGGATGACATAATCATAGCTTCGGGAACAGAAGAAGAGCATTTAAAGACATTGCGCCTTGTTTTTGAGAATCTCCGACAGGCAAATTTTAAGGTCAAGTTTGACAAGTGTCGATTTTTTCAGGAAGAAGTGAAATTCGTAGGACACATAATCAATGGAGAAGGATATAGACCGAATCCGGCAAAGATTAGAACTGTTGCTGCATTTCCAACACCAACCCGTGTGAAACACGTGAGACAATTCTTAGGAATTCTCCAATTCTTTGCTGCTCATTGTGAGAAGTATTCCGAAACTGTTGCACCACTGCAAGGATTATTGAAAAAGAACTGCAGGTGGAACTGGAATGATGAATGCGAGATAGCTTTCAGGAGAGCTAAACAGATGCTTGTGGACTCAATTCAGTTAGAATATCCAGATTACTCTCGGAACTTTATTCTAGAAACTGATGCATCTGCCATTGGTATAGGAGCCATTTTACTGCAGGAAGATGATGAGAAGAAACGTCATTACATCGCTTTCTTAAGCCGACGTTTAAGACCACATGAATCTCACTACTTCACGACCGAGATAGAAGCACTTGCAATTGTTTACGCACTTGAATACTGGCAGAAACTTCTGTTAGGTCGGAGGATTATTGTGAGAACCGATCATCATGCGTTGACCTTCATCTTGAGAACAAGACTGGCAAGCGACAGGATCACACGTTGGACGCTGTTTCTCCAACAGTTCGATTTGGAAATAGTTTATCGACCAGGCAGAGAGAATGTGTTGGCCGACATCCTCAGCCGGAATCCTGAAGCTACTGTTAATGCCATAGACATCGAGGGAGAATGCGAGGAACACCTTCGCCGATTTCGTCATTTACCTGAAGGACAGCGACGTGAGGAGGAACTCAGACATATTATCCGTTTCCTAGAACGAAGAATGGATCCACAGGATGATCATTATGCAAGGATTGCTGCTGTTGCAGATGATTATTTGATTTATCATCGTGTCTTATACAAGTTTGTAGACGAGGACCACACTCAACTGCGTGCAGTTATTCCTAGGAGATACCAAGAATCTGTTATTCTTATGGTACATTTATCCATTGGACATGGTGGAACAGACAAAACCATTGCAACTATCAAGGAGTCTTTCACATGGAAAGGGTTAGGAGCCACCGTTAGACAGTGTTTACGTGCTTGCGACGCATGCCAGCGGAACAAGTACACGTCACACTTGCTGAAGGAACAACCTAGACCAATACTACCAACTCAACCTAGAGAGTTGTATGCACAGGACCTGTATGGCCCAATACCTAAGGCTCGTCGTGGGAATCGATACATCGTTGTAACGGTGGATGTGTTCACGAAATATACGATGCTTCATCCAATTCAAAAAGCTACTGCACATCAGATTATTCAGAGGATTAGACGTCAAGTGATACCGGAGGCAGGAAAGCCACAATTCTTGTTGACTGATCACGGATCACAGTACACCTCAGCAGAATTTGCCAATGCCATGAATGAGCTTGAAATAGGTCATGTTTTATCATCTATTCGACATCCAGAGAGCAACCCAGCAGAATGCGTGATGTCTATTATCGCAAAATTCTGTCGATTATATTGTCAAGAAGAACACTGGCGATGGACTGAAGTCCTTGTTATTATGGCAAAGTGTATTAATTCAACAGTACATGAAAGCACTGGTCAAATACCTATGGTCTTGCATTTGAACCAGATGCCGCTGAGAATATGGGATCGTGTGATTGTAAATCCACCTTGTTTACAACCATCACATGCCAGCAGACTTTAAGCTGCGAGAGAGACTATGGACAGACAAGCTGCCAAGCGCTTGAGAAGAACTAGACGCCAGAGGTTTAGAGAACCACTAGTAGAAGGAGACCTTATCCTTATAAGGAGACCCGGAATTTCTAGTCCTATAGACCGCATATATGGGAAATTTCTATCCTTGTATTATGGCCCTAGTCGTATCTGACAGCCTTTAAACAATGGAAGTTATGTGATAGAAGACATTAGGACAGGAGAACGCATTGGAACCTTTAATGCAGCCAATCTAAAAAAATATCACTCTTGAATGAATTTCAAAGCAAATAAAAATGTTATCCCAACATTTTATTTGAAACGACAGAGAGGCAGATGAACCCGCTGAGCTATGGTTCATGTGTTTTTTTTTTTATGACAGAGCATTTATGATGGGATGTTGTACTTTTGAACACACCCAGGAAGCCACGTGAAGCTGAGAGATCACGCGATACTTTGAAGTAGCGGTGAATCGCACTTTTGACTTTGGTGTAAACTGCTAATTATTATCTGAGGTCTTATTAATTATTTTTATCTTTCCTACGAGACTCAGAATATTCCATTTCGTCATGCTGCGTTATTAAAACATTTTGGAGAATGTTTATTTTTACTTTAGGTAAGGTAATACCCTTGCAGATACGCAAAAAGGAACGTAAGTAGTCGCTCAACGTTTTCGTTTTGACGACCTACTTTCTAGAGACACCCAGTACCGGAGCACTGCGTCTTGAGAGTCCGCCTTGTGTAGGCGTGGAATTACATTTGTCCTACGAGACGTAGAAGAATATCCGCTGTTTAGCGTTAAAAGTGATTATAAGGTGCCATCGAGCAAGCAAATACTAATATCCACTGTCGATGAAGTCCAGTGAATTAAATAAGAAGCTTGGGAAATAATTATTGGCAAGTATAGTGTATTGCACAACATTGCTGTGACATCACATATTACCCACGCGTATGTGGAGGGCAGATGCCTAGTGGAAATATACAGGTAATAGTGTTACAATTATCCTGAATAAGTGTGATTATAATTGTATGAGATATTTAAATTGCCAAAGTGGAAATTTCATCTTTGAAACGTCGTATAATTCACGGATGCTGCGTGATACAAAAGTAGCGTCACTAGCACGTGCAGCATTATAATATAGTATTAGCTCACATGCTAATCCACATCTGCAAGATTAAGGCTGTGTCGTATTTTATAATTGATGCCTATAATAGTCACGACGGGCATTATAATTTTGGAAGTGAGAGGATGAATAATCACGCAACTTATTTCGCTACCCACGTGATTGGACTTTTCTTCACCATGGTTGAAGCAGTCACCATGGGCTAATACCATCCCAGTATGGGGGGGTGACGTTTCTACAGGGACCCGCATGATGGTGGAACTTCCAGAACGATGAACGAGAGGGAAGGAGCCAAAATGCCATTTCCAGGCATATCCACGAAGATGTCGACAGGGACAAATCGAACCCTGGTCTTTGGGGGAGTCCAGATGGGAATCCTGATGAGGAGGATACCGATCCAGAGAGCCAGAGAGGTTTTTGTACAACCCTTGTTGTGGAATAGAGAGCTGAGTGAGAGCTCCTCCATTTCGTGAGTTTTTGTCACACCCCTTCTTTGTTCTAGTTTCTGGTGGTATAGTAGTTTTAATGTAGTTTGTGAATCAACCACACTCAGTGTCAGCCATTTTTCTAGGTAGGGATGTAACTAGATTAGTTAGATGTCATTTATTTCAGTTTAGAGTGAGACACCCTTGGGGTCAGACATTTTGGTCAGCCCTGGTGCAGCTTGGTGAACGTCGTGGAACGTCAATGCCTACCTTTTTGCTGAACTTGATCGTAGTCATTTTAAGGCTATTTTGTTCAACCCTACTTGGGGTAATTTTCAAGTCTTTGCTGACTGTAGTTATGGCAATCAGATGCCTTGGTTATTAATTGACTGCATTCTTCGCAGCCATCCTTTGTTACACCCCTGACTGTCGTTAGAACGGTCGTATCATTTAGGTAGTCGACAGTAACTACCAGTTTGTAAATGCATTATATTTCATTTTGAATAAGCTCAGAAGCTATTCTTGGTCATGTTTGAACCTAACAACTAGAAGGAATGTTTCGTTGCCTAGCATCGAACGCGGTTCCCAACGTATCATTAAGCAGATCTAGTGTGTGAATATGTGCCACATTTATCATATTTTTCTTGTGTCGTGTGAGACACGTTTTTATTTGATGTTCTAGCAACTACTGAGTTGCATTTTTAAAGCAAAGAGCTTCAGTTATTGTAAGTTTACTTTCATTTAGACGTCTTTGGTAGAAAGACGGAAGTGTATTAATATACTCAGATTTATAGCGTGCGTTTGATACACGGACTCTGTAGAGATCCGTAACCTATGGTAGAGTTTTTTATGAACCGGCCAAGTGCAGGTTTTGTATTGATTAAATCGCCGGCCTTGAATAAACTGGTTATGTAACCCAGTGACCCAGAGCACGCCTGCTTTATTGTGAGACAAAACTACTATAGACGAGGACAGAGTACAATTTGTATTCGCTTTTCCTTTCATTGCTATTTTGCTTATGGAAATCAGTTTCCACTCTTGTATTTGATCACTTGTTTTATGGATCGGTTTTTGTTAGTTTAACGCTCTGTTGCGTGTATTGTCGTATGACAGGTACAGTTATGTGAGGTTTTCTATAGGATGGTGAAGTCTACCCTGTTATAGCAGGATGTTATTGTATGCTTTGTCCGGGGATGATCCCGTTGACCAGATGTTTTCGGAAGGTAACTGTTGTACAGGCCTATCCCAGAGTTATTGAACGCGAGCTTAGCGCCGCTGGTAACCCGTGTTATTGTGTGTCTGAGTTGTTATACTCGTTGATTATATTCCGACTGTTGAGTCGAGGCTTTTTGGTGGAGAATGATCTCAGTTGGAGACACTCCGTGCCCAGGCTATTGTCAATGTTATTCGCCA
Source organism: Meconema thalassinum (assembly GCA_946902985.2). Classification (NCBI taxonomy): domain Eukaryota; kingdom Metazoa; phylum Arthropoda; class Insecta; order Orthoptera; family Tettigoniidae; genus Meconema; species Meconema thalassinum. The sequence continues at coordinate 186,420,454 of OX336395.1, forward strand.
TAAACCTACGATAAACCTATAAACCGACATTCTAATAATAAAATGCATAATTATTGTAAAACAAGCCTAACTAACGATTCTTTCTATCTAACTTTGTTCTTTGCATTCTGGAACTGTTGACATAGCCGTGCAGTTGAAGATAATTTCCTTGTGAGGAAATGACTAGGACAGTTGACATTTTTGTAGCGACCTGAAGCATGTGCGAACCTAGAGTTCGTAGCTTGTGGAGCTCAGGCCATGCGATGTCAGACGTGGTCTCAACTGCGCATTCGTCACCGTAACTATACACATTAGATGACTATGGTTTACAAAGAGTAAACCAAGGTGTAGGCAGGAATTTTTAATAAAAACTACTGTGTCTATTTCGTTATTAATTTATGATGTCAAGTGTATTAAACCCTACATGTTACTTTATTGTGTGCTGTTAGCACATAGTTATTAAGCATAATTAAATTGTTTGTTTTTCATGGCTGTACACTTAGCTTTTGGATGTAATTGTTTTCTTTTACGGACGTCATCGCCGTAAATTTTGTTAATTGATAGGACTTAGCTAGTTGAATTAATGTTAAATTTAAATGTCGAAATGGTACCATCCTAACCTAGATTTGTTTTGCTACCCTGTTAAATGTAAATTCAGATATTAGCTTGATCTTGTAACTTGAACTAGGGACTTGCGTCGTACCATATTCCTAGCGTTGCTGTTGTTGCTTTATCATTGTGAGTTAGATCTTTCGCGAGGGTTTTCAGTAACTTCTCAGGTAGGGGACCTGTTCTTTATCTTTGTTTATTTATTAATTTGCGGACTAGCCGATTATAACCCTCCGAACTAGGCTAGGGGCTTGTGAATTTTAATAAATTTTCACGGTGTTTTACATGAGTCTGGATGTTTATTTTCTCAGTCTAGTTTTAAGGTGAACCTTTCCTTAGGCGGTCTATGACCATCGTCACCATGTACCACGATCCCTGTGGACTACGGACTCTCGTGCCGCTTTAGCCTTTATGGAAGGTCACCTGATCCTCACGGTACTTTTTATTTGATTTATGTGTCGTTTGTTGAGTCATCGTGGTTGTTGACATCAACTAAACGGTCTCATAAAATGGCGCCCAACTCATGTGCCGACGTTAACGTGGTGACCCTCAGTACCATGTTATTTTTTTTGAGGATCCTAATGTTGATTAATGGTAAATTGACAGGACTGGGACGAACTTAGAAAGTCGTACTGCAGATCAATTGACCGCATGGCATTCATGTTTGATAGAAGTCCATGGGGTGAGGCTTTAGTGTTGGATAAATGAAGGATAGGATTTTCTTTGATGATGCCTCATCCTAAGTAAATGTAATACTTGGCTTTGCTCACCGTTGTCTTTGTAAATGTAGAAGCACTTAGTTTGCATACTCCAGCTGTACTCGTGATATTTATACAAATGAAGCAAGCTTTATACCACCAAGTAACTAATCATAGCTGTAAGTTCCAGTAGAAATTGATCCCTCACTTTCTCATATATTTCTTATCTATGGATGAGGAAACTATTCGTCGTGTGTTTGGAGAGATGATGGCAGGTGTGAATGCCAATCTTCAACAGATTACTGCTGACTTAGGTCAGAATACTCAGGCTGTAAATACTGTAAGTGGTCATGTGGACCAGGTTAGACAGGACTTAGAGATTAACACTCAGTCTATAAAAAATGTAAGACAGGACTTAGAAATTAACACTCACTCTGTAAATAATGTTAGGGCTGATTTAACTCAAGTCAGGGCAGACATGGACACATATAGGATCGAAGCGAGAAATGATCTGACGACAGGTTTAGCAGCTGTTAGGGTTGATGTCATACGACACCATCAGGAGGCTAACCAGCGCGTAGATTGCTTAACCGACCAGATGAATAGAGCTAGGGAGGAGGTGCAAAACCGATTGGAGGAGCACACAGCTCAAATTCAGACAACCTTGAATAAAGTCCAGATAGACATGAGAGCAGATCTGGAACATACCAGGGAAGAATTCGGGACTCGACTAGATCACGTCGAGGGATTTATCGGAAATGTGAAGAAGGACATGGCAACCATGAACGTTGGTTTAATCTTGATGAGAGGAGCTGCCAATGCCGTTAATAACAACGTGAAGACTATCGTTGATGGCATGATGGAGATTAAAGAGGAACTTAACACCAACAGGAGAAACATTTCTGAATTGACGGAAACCGTAGCCAGTCTACGTGAGACAGTTGATGTTCATCATGAGGAACACAAAATTGACCTCATGTTATTGAGAGGTGACCTCAACGAACACGAAGCTACAGTCAAGGCTAAGGTAGCCGAGGTTAGAGACGATGTGGGTAAAATCCAAGAAAATATGTCCAGAGTTGAAGGAGATATCTATTCCTTACAAAAGAGATTTGAGGAAGTCGCGGTGACCGAGAGGTTAGACCTCAGTTATAACCTTAGGACGGCCATACGCGAGGTAGACACAAACCTCAAGGGAAAGGTTGACAGGATCGAGCTGCAATTGAACGACTTAGGCAACAAAGTCGCAGCCAGAACCATCCCAGGTCTTGAAGTAATAGAAAGACGCCTGGACAGACTCGAGACGACTCCAAGAGAGAGACACGTACACCCACAGATGGGAGAATCTCAGGAAACGCCTATATCTCAATCAGGAGGAATGATGCCTACCCATTTCCAACCCAGCGCGCCTATGGAATCGCAACCGTCACAATTCACTAATTTAGCGCAAGGTCAGACCTTGAACTTTGACGCTCACCCGTTTCAACCAGCATCTAATCGAATTAGTCATGAGACTAACACTCCTACGCAGAGTTACATGCAAAATACTTTCAGACCCGCGAATACGCAGGGAAATGTCACCATAATTCGTTCAAGAGAGGAGCAACCAGCTCGCTTCTCGGGAACTGGGAGCGGTGTTACTCCAGTGGAATTCCTAGCAAATGTCGAAAGCTACTTACGTGATACTATGGTAACTCCAGAGAGGGAACTAAGAGTTATAGAGCGACTGCTTGAGGGACAAGCCGGTACCTGGTTCAGAGCATTCCGATACTCATTCACAGGCTACCAAGACTTTAAGGAAGCGTTATTAAGAACATATTGGTCGAGCGACATCCAGCAGAGTATCCGAGCTGAGATGTACACTCGAAGGTACAGTTCCAATACACCTACTCGTTATGCGAATTACTTCGCAATACAGCTCGCGAAGCTCCGTTGTCTTCAGCCTCCGTTGTCCGAACAAGATTTGGTGAACACAATTGTTTGGCAGTACCCTGCGGATGTACAACGTGTGTTAATCGCTGCAGGGGCATCCACTTTCCAGCAGTGTGACCAGATACTGCGAAGGTTGGACGCTAACACAGAACAGTTTCCTACACACCGTCAGCAGAAGGCTGATAGGCGCGAGGATAGACATATGAATCTGACGACTGTTGATAAAGTGAGCCAGACGCCACAACAAACACAAACCACAGAGGATTCTGGGCGACGTGATAACAATTACAGTTATAACAGGAGAGAATGGAATAACACTCCGTATACTCGAAATCAACATGATGACCGGCGAAGTCATTGGGACCGGCGATTCGACCGAAGGACGGACGACAACCGACGTCATGAAAACAACCGCCGAGGGAATGAAGGCAGAAATCAGCAACACGGACGTATCCGTAGAGACTATCGTTATAGTGGGGGTTACGACAGAAATCGAGACCCTAGATACCAGCCAGACAGGGATTGGAAAGGAAGAGCACGGGAGAGCCGTGAGTACCTCCAACAATTGAGAGAATTGCAGATCCAAGAAGAGGGAGAACGGAACCCTACTTCGAGGGAAAATAGACATTCGGCGCAGGAGACGGAGCAGAACCAGCCCAGTACTTCTCGCCATGACAGAAAAAAAAACTCCGAAAAATCAATAGATTCTTGTTTGGTTGAGCACCGAGTAACTGCCTCTATATTACTCTGGGAGCCAATCCAAGAAGACTTGTTGGACGAACGACGAACGACGAACCACAATTATGAATTAACACGTCTACCCAAGATTGTAGCCACCTTGAATGAAGTCAGTGTAGTCATACTCATCGATACTGGAGCGATGATTAGTGTAATTTCCGCCGATTGCCATGCCAGACTTAGAGCAAACTCTGAGGTGACGGAGTTGCCCATTTCAGCTATAAGAGTCAGAGGTGTCATACCTGACCGCGTTGTAACGTGCAAAATCCAGATTTTGTGTACTGTGAAGATTTCGAGCCACGTGTACTTGCACGAATTTCTCGTAATGAAGGGCCTGCATCATGATGCCATTTTAGGCGCAGACTTCATTAGAAAATATGATGGAATCATTGACATGGGACGGAATACGGTAGAGTTCAAGCCGAACGAACCCATTCTGATGAGCCTAATTGAAGAAGAACCGGAATTCCTATCCGAAGTAGACGTAGTCGAAGCATTAAAGGGCAAGGAAATTGAGGCGACACTAGATGCCGACGAAGAGGCAGAATCGTTATCAGCACCCACACATGAGGATCTTGACGCAATACTGAACGAATACAGAGATATATTCGACACCACACCTGGTGAGATATTAGACTACGAGTATGATCTTGTATTACTGGACGATTCCCCATTCCAGAAAAGGATCTATCCGATTGCCGAGAAACACCTCGAAGAAGCTGCTAAGAAGATCCATGAGATGGAAGCAGCAGGTACAATCAAGAAATCACCGACTCCTTTCTTGAATCCCATAATACCTGTGGTTAAGGTAGATGGAAGCTTGAGACTTTGTCTTGATGCCAGAGCCTTGAATGAACGCCTAGCTCCTGAGCACGACAGACCGCCCAAGATTAGGGACATTCTCAGGAAGTTCAAAGGAAAAAGGATATTTTCATCATTAGACTTGGTTCAGTCTTATTACCATATCAGATTATCTGAGCATACTCAGAAATATACTGGATTCTTGTTTGATCAGACTACTTATGTATTCCAAAAACTACCATTTGGATTGAAAAATGCCGGAGCCGCATTAATCAGAGCACTTGATGCCAAGCTGACTCATGAAGTGAAGCAGAAAGTAATATGTTATGTGGATGACATAATCATAGCTTCGGGAACAGAAGAAGAGCATTTAAAGACATTGCGCCTTGTTTTTGAGAATCTCCGACAGGCAAATTTTAAGGTCAAGTTTGACAAGTGTCGATTTTTTCAGGAAGAAGTGAAATTCGTAGGACACATAATCAATGGAGAAGGATATAGACCGAATCCGGCAAAGATTAGAACTGTTGCTGCATTTCCAACACCAACCCGTGTGAAACACGTGAGACAATTCTTAGGAATTCTCCAATTCTTTGCTGCTCATTGTGAGAAGTATTCCGAAACTGTTGCACCACTGCAAGGATTATTGAAAAAGAACTGCAGGTGGAACTGGAATGATGAATGCGAGATAGCTTTCAGGAGAGCTAAACAGATGCTTGTGGACTCAATTCAGTTAGAATATCCAGATTACTCTCGGAACTTTATTCTAGAAACTGATGCATCTGCCATTGGTATAGGAGCCATTTTACTGCAGGAAGATGATGAGAAGAAACGTCATTACATCGCTTTCTTAAGCCGACGTTTAAGACCACATGAATCTCACTACTTCACGACCGAGATAGAAGCACTTGCAATTGTTTACGCACTTGAATACTGGCAGAAACTTCTGTTAGGTCGGAGGATTATTGTGAGAACCGATCATCATGCGTTGACCTTCATCTTGAGAACAAGACTGGCAAGCGACAGGATCACACGTTGGACGCTGTTTCTCCAACAGTTCGATTTGGAAATAGTTTATCGACCAGGCAGAGAGAATGTGTTGGCCGACATCCTCAGCCGGAATCCTGAAGCTACTGTTAATGCCATAGACATCGAGGGAGAATGCGAGGAACACCTTCGCCGATTTCGTCATTTACCTGAAGGACAGCGACGTGAGGAGGAACTCAGACATATTATCCGTTTCCTAGAACGAAGAATGGATCCACAGGATGATCATTATGCAAGGATTGCTGCTGTTGCAGATGATTATTTGATTTATCATCGTGTCTTATACAAGTTTGTAGACGAGGACCACACTCAACTGCGTGCAGTTATTCCTAGGAGATACCAAGAATCTGTTATTCTTATGGTACATTTATCCATTGGACATGGTGGAACAGACAAAACCATTGCAACTATCAAGGAGTCTTTCACATGGAAAGGGTTAGGAGCCACCGTTAGACAGTGTTTACGTGCTTGCGACGCATGCCAGCGGAACAAGTACACGTCACACTTGCTGAAGGAACAACCTAGACCAATACTACCAACTCAACCTAGAGAGTTGTATGCACAGGACCTGTATGGCCCAATACCTAAGGCTCGTCGTGGGAATCGATACATCGTTGTAACGGTGGATGTGTTCACGAAATATACGATGCTTCATCCAATTCAAAAAGCTACTGCACATCAGATTATTCAGAGGATTAGACGTCAAGTGATACCGGAGGCAGGAAAGCCACAATTCTTGTTGACTGATCACGGATCACAGTACACCTCAGCAGAATTTGCCAATGCCATGAATGAGCTTGAAATAGGTCATGTTTTATCATCTATTCGACATCCAGAGAGCAACCCAGCAGAATGCGTGATGTCTATTATCGCAAAATTCTGTCGATTATATTGTCAAGAAGAACACTGGCGATGGACTGAAGTCCTTGTTATTATGGCAAAGTGTATTAATTCAACAGTACATGAAAGCACTGGTCAAATACCTATGGTCTTGCATTTGAACCAGATGCCGCTGAGAATATGGGATCGTGTGATTGTAAATCCACCTTGTTTACAACCATCACATGCCAGCAGACTTTAAGCTGCGAGAGAGACTATGGACAGACAAGCTGCCAAGCGCTTGAGAAGAACTAGACGCCAGAGGTTTAGAGAACCACTAGTAGAAGGAGACCTTATCCTTATAAGGAGACCCGGAATTTCTAGTCCTATAGACCGCATATATGGGAAATTTCTATCCTTGTATTATGGCCCTAGTCGTATCTGACAGCCTTTAAACAATGGAAGTTATGTGATAGAAGACATTAGGACAGGAGAACGCATTGGAACCTTTAATGCAGCCAATCTAAAAAAATATCACTCTTGAATGAATTTCAAAGCAAATAAAAATGTTATCCCAACATTTTATTTGAAACGACAGAGAGGCAGATGAACCCGCTGAGCTATGGTTCATGTGTTTTTTTTTTATGACAGAGCATTTATGATGGGATGTTGTACTTTTGAACACACCCAGGAAGCCACGTGAAGCTGAGAGATCACGCGATACTTTGAAGTAGCGGTGAATCGCACTTTTGACTTTGGTGTAAACTGCTAATTATTATCTGAGGTCTTATTAATTATTTTTATCTTTCCTACGAGACTCAGAATATTCCATTTCGTCATGCTGCGTTATTAAAACATTTTGGAGAATGTTTATTTTTACTTTAGGTAAGGTAATACCCTTGCAGATACGCAAAAAGGAACGTAAGTAGTCGCTCAACGTTTTCGTTTTGACGACCTACTTTCTAGAGACACCCAGTACCGGAGCACTGCGTCTTGAGAGTCCGCCTTGTGTAGGCGTGGAATTACATTTGTCCTACGAGACGTAGAAGAATATCCGCTGTTTAGCGTTAAAAGTGATTATAAGGTGCCATCGAGCAAGCAAATACTAATATCCACTGTCGATGAAGTCCAGTGAATTAAATAAGAAGCTTGGGAAATAATTATTGGCAAGTATAGTGTATTGCACAACATTGCTGTGACATCACATATTACCCACGCGTATGTGGAGGGCAGATGCCTAGTGGAAATATACAGGTAATAGTGTTACAATTATCCTGAATAAGTGTGATTATAATTGTATGAGATATTTAAATTGCCAAAGTGGAAATTTCATCTTTGAAACGTCGTATAATTCACGGATGCTGCGTGATACAAAAGTAGCGTCACTAGCACGTGCAGCATTATAATATAGTATTAGCTCACATGCTAATCCACATCTGCAAGATTAAGGCTGTGTCGTATTTTATAATTGATGCCTATAATAGTCACGACGGGCATTATAATTTTGGAAGTGAGAGGATGAATAATCACGCAACTTATTTCGCTACCCACGTGATTGGACTTTTCTTCACCATGGTTGAAGCAGTCACCATGGGCTAATACCATCCCAGTATGGGGGGGTGACGTTTCTACAGGGACCCGCATGATGGTGGAACTTCCAGAACGATGAACGAGAGGGAAGGAGCCAAAATGCCATTTCCAGGCATATCCACGAAGATGTCGACAGGGACAAATCGAACCCTGGTCTTTGGGGGAGTCCAGATGGGAATCCTGATGAGGAGGATACCGATCCAGAGAGCCAGAGAGGTTTTTGTACAACCCTTGTTGTGGAATAGAGAGCTGAGTGAGAGCTCCTCCATTTCGTGAGTTTTTGTCACACCCCTTCTTTGTTCTAGTTTCTGGTGGTATAGTAGTTTTAATGTAGTTTGTGAATCAACCACACTCAGTGTCAGCCATTTTTCTAGGTAGGGATGTAACTAGATTAGTTAGATGTCATTTATTTCAGTTTAGAGTGAGACACCCTTGGGGTCAGACATTTTGGTCAGCCCTGGTGCAGCTTGGTGAACGTCGTGGAACGTCAATGCCTACCTTTTTGCTGAACTTGATCGTAGTCATTTTAAGGCTATTTTGTTCAACCCTACTTGGGGTAATTTTCAAGTCTTTGCTGACTGTAGTTATGGCAATCAGATGCCTTGGTTATTAATTGACTGCATTCTTCGCAGCCATCCTTTGTTACACCCCTGACTGTCGTTAGAACGGTCGTATCATTTAGGTAGTCGACAGTAACTACCAGTTTGTAAATGCATTATATTTCATTTTGAATAAGCTCAGAAGCTATTCTTGGTCATGTTTGAACCTAACAACTAGAAGGAATGTTTCGTTGCCTAGCATCGAACGCGGTTCCCAACGTATCATTAAGCAGATCTAGTGTGTGAATATGTGCCACATTTATCATATTTTTCTTGTGTCGTGTGAGACACGTTTTTATTTGATGTTCTAGCAACTACTGAGTTGCATTTTTAAAGCAAAGAGCTTCAGTTATTGTAAGTTTACTTTCATTTAGACGTCTTTGGTAGAAAGACGGAAGTGTATTAATATACTCAGATTTATAGCGTGCGTTTGATACACGGACTCTGTAGAGATCCGTAACCTATGGTAGAGTTTTTTATGAACCGGCCAAGTGCAGGTTTTGTATTGATTAAATCGCCGGCCTTGAATAAACTGGTTATGTAACCCAGTGACCCAGAGCACGCCTGCTTTATTGTGAGACAAAACTACTATAGACGAGGACAGAGTACAATTTGTATTCGCTTTTCCTTTCATTGCTATTTTGCTTATGGAAATCAGTTTCCACTCTTGTATTTGATCACTTGTTTTATGGATCGGTTTTTGTTAGTTTAACGCTCTGTTGCGTGTATTGTCGTATGACAGGTACAGTTATGTGAGGTTTTCTATAGGATGGTGAAGTCTACCCTGTTATAGCAGGATGTTATTGTATGCTTTGTCCGGGGATGATCCCGTTGACCAGATGTTTTCGGAAGGTAACTGTTGTACAGGCCTATCCCAGAGTTATTGAACGCGAGCTTAGCGCCGCTGGTAACCCGTGTTATTGTGTGTCTGAGTTGTTATACTCGTTGATTATATTCCGACTGTTGAGTCGAGGCGTTTTGGTGGAGAATGATCTCAGTTGGAGACACTCCGAGCCCAGGCTATTGTCAATGTTATTCGCCATAAACCTACGATAAACCTATAAACCGACATTCTAATAATAAAATGCATAATTATTGTAAAACAAGCCTAACTAACGATTCTTTCTATCTAACTTTGTTCTTTGCATTCTGGAACTGTTGACATAGCCGTGCAGTTGAAGATAATTTCCTTGTGAGGAAATGACTAGGACAGTTGACATTTTTGTAGCGACCTGAAGCATGTGCGAACCTAGAGTTCGTAGCTTGTGGAGCTCAGGCCATGCGATGTCAGACGTGGTCTCAACTGCGCATTCGTCATCGTAACTATACACATTAGATGACTATGGTTTACAAAGAGTAAACCAAGGTGTAGGCAGGAATTTTTAATAAAAACTACTGTGTCTATTTCGTTATTAATTTATGATGTCAAGTGTATTAAACCCTACATGTTACTTTATTGTGTGCTGTTAGCACATAGTTATTAAGCATAATTAAATTGTTTGTTTTTCATGGCTGTACACTTAGCTTTTGGATGTAATTGTTTTCTTTTACGGACGTCATCGCCGTAAATTTTGTTAATTGATAGGACTTAGCTAGTTGAATTAATGTTAAATTTAAATGTCGAAATGGTACCATCCTAACCTAGATTTGTTTTGCTACCCTGTTAAATGTAAATTCAGATATTAGCTTGATCTTGTAACTTGAACTAGGGACTTGCGTCGTACCATATTCCTAGCGTTGCTGTTGTTGCTTTATCATTGTGAGTTAGATCTTTCGCGAGGGTTTTCAGTAACTTCTCAGGTAGGGGACCTGTTCTTTATCTTTGTTTATTTATTAATTTGCGGACTAGCCGATTATAACCCTCCGAACTAGGCTAGGGGCTTGTGAATTTTAATAAATTTTCACGGTGTTTTACATGAGTCTGGATGTTTATTTTCTCAGTCTAGTTTTAAGGTGAACCTTTCCTTAGGCGGTCTATGACCATCGTCACCATGTACCACGATCCCTGTGGACTACGGACTCTCGTGCCGCTTTAGCCTTTATGGAAGGTCACCTGATCCTCACGGTACTTTTTATTTGATTTATGTGTCGTTAGTTGAGTCATCGTGGTTGTTGACATCAACTAAACGGTCTCAATATATTTGTGCATAAGTGTAATTCATAAACATCGTAATTTTAAGCCTAAGTGAACAGGATATGAGGATGAACGCTTGACGTTCGATTCATGTCATCCATTTTAAGTATCACAATTTTTGAACATAAAAGCGTGTTATTTCGTGATTAGCTCAGGGCAGGGAGGGGCAGGGAGGCATGGAGGGCTGCATCAAACCAGTCAAAAGACTGAAGACTCAAACAACAACATTTTGTGGTGAATATCTTATGTAGTGTATTTCATGTTAGGGCATATGAATACTTGTCTTCTCACCTAATGTAATTGGGCACACAATTTGTGTTGATCGACTGGAAAGCTTTCTCTATGACTTCAAGCTTTTAATTTGTATTGTATATTTGTAATTTTTAATTCTTGTATTGGTAAATTGTTAAATTTTAGTAGTCTTTTATATTTTTCATGTGGCTGCGAAAATCAATATTCTATTTTTGGTTTATGCATTATAAGGAACAAAAAGGTAAACATTTCTTGTGACTTAATATGGACTGTAGTGAAGTGAACAATGAAAATAAAGACATTTACGAGCCTACAGTCCCTTTCTACCGGGAGAAATACTGCCTTCAAGAAATAGAAGTTATAGGGTTATTAGTGGGGGCCCGGGGAATAATACCTTCTCATTTTGCTGCAACGTGTAGAAAATTTCGTATCTCAAATGCCACCATTGATACTATAGCAGTAACATCCCTTAAAGGATCCATTAGTATTTTGAGTAATCACCTATATTTGTAAGGTATGTTTATTTTAAGGCTGAATAGCTATTTTAATTATTATTTATCTTTAGATGCGGCTTGCCCTCTCTTCTGATCTTTTATTCTAATTTATATGGTTCATAGATTCCATAGTTCAATACTAGTATTTTGTTAACCTTCTAATTTTTCTTCTTTCACCTCATTGTGATAGTTAAGCTTTGTATATTAGCAGCCTTGTAAGTCGAGGAAGCATACGAAATAAATATAAATAAAATAATAACTTCTTGCAGGTAAAGCTGAGATTTCTCTCTCTTGCCATCCAAGAACATTGCTACGGCTACTGAACTGAGGAAAACTGGGTTCGTTAGTGAACGATACAGCCTGTGGATGTGGTGCGTGAGACCTCTAAGTTTGTACTTGTTGCTTTGTGGTGATAGTTGACGATGTTTAGGGGCGAGTTCATTGTGTGGCGTAGTTAACGCAACTACAGTATCTCAACTCCACATAGAAATAAGTTTCAACTGCTCTGCTGTGCACTAGTTCTCGCTGTAATTGTGGATAGTAAACCCTGCATTCAGAATCACTCTTACAGAGTATTTCACTTGAGTTAAAACATACATGGCATTCTCCGGTCTCTGGTGGTGGTGCTTGTTCTTTCACGGGAGAAACAACTAGGTCATTTTCAATTAATGAAATAGATAATGAAAATAAATATGTTCTTGTTTCATTTAAGGGCTTAAACATCGGGCTCATTTCTCCCCCGTGTACTCGGATGTGTTTGTATAAATAAATAAATAAATAAATAAATAGAATTTCAAAGATGATCTTCGATGTAGTAAATAGCTCAAGCAGGAAAACTAATTGGTATCATGAGATGGAGCAATCTTAAGGCAGGTGGGGTTCGACAGGCAAATGATTGGAGACAGATGAGAATTCATAAACAAAATTAAGAATACCAAATTTAAAACAAATGAAAAGAAGAAGACGGGAACATGAGGACAGAACAACGGAAACAGGAGCACAGTCAAAGGATGAAGAGATTTTGGGAAGAGAAGAGGAAGAAGGGAGAGAAGTGAAAATCGTGTCATCGTGACATATTTAATTCAAACACTGTCCATCAAAATGATATAATAATAATAAATAAATAAGTAAATAAATATTTTATTTAACTTTATTTTATTTTTGATAACATGTGTTATTATGGCATCTGCATAAGTGTGTGCGTGTAATAGAGGCAAGTATTGCGATGGAGGCGGCTGTAGCCTTAAGTTTGGAACCATCCCAGCGTTCGCTTAGAATAGAACTGAAAAATCATGGAAAGTACTTTCGGAATGGATAAAGTATTTTGCTTCTCGATGAGGGATGAATGAATGAACCCCACTCCATCCCTCACAACAGTATTAAATTTCATGGCAGGGTGGCAATTCGAATCCGGACCTCCACAGCGAAAGCCAAGAATGCTAGTCACTACTCAACGAAGCAGATATTTTTCCTTCTTTCATCCTTATATTTTCTTCAATCCACGTTTTGCTTGTCATTTCTTTCTTTCTTTCTTTCTGTCTTTCTTTGTTTCCTTCTTTCTTTTCTATTCTTCAGTCAACTTTTACCTGTCCTTTCCTTAATTACATATTTATTTATCTGAAATTGAAATCTGCCTTGTCAATCACTATGGAATGTAGTTTAATATATACGTACATCGTACATGTTTTGGTATACAATGATACCCTCGTCAGCGTAGATTGGATAATAAACATGCAAATGTTCCACTTTGGTGCACACTGTTTCATGAATGTACTCACAAGGGAAGTATCAGGTAAGACAGGTCGAAACCTATCTTGAAACTTTGTGGACGCAATCCTTGTACACTATAAGAGGACAACGTGTGGAAAATCAGCCGCCAGATTGAACTGTAAGGCTCCGAAATCGTGTGGCGAATCTCTCATATAAATCAATGGGAGGTAGCGAGTACCGTACATATTGGAACGGACAGCCCTGACAGCCCAAGCACTCAAAGCCGGCGGGAAGGAGCCGCACGCTCCAGTCAGTATATGCCGTACGCCCCGCCTCGCTACTACTCTGAGGGGCGTGGTGGCTCAGCGGTCTAGCTGTATGCCTCTCACCAAGGCGGTCCGGGTTTGATTCCCGGTCAATGCATGTGAGATTTTCGAAGTGAAATGCCATGTCCTGTGGTTCGGATTCCACGTAAAAAGGAGGTCCCGTGGCTCATAATCACAAGATTCACGGTCACGTAAAACTACATTCTTCCTTCCTTCTTTCATCGCTACTACTCTGAGTGCCACAGGGATGTTCAGCTCCGCCAGCCGTCATATCTGCGTACCAGGATGTCAGGTACAATTTCGGAGCCTTGCAGATCAATCTGGCGGCTGATTTTCCACACGTTGTCCTCTTATAGTACAACGATTGTGTCCACAAAGTTTCAAGACAGGTTTCGACCTGTCTTACCTGATATTTCCCTTGTTAGTTGAGATTATTCTCGACTTATCCATATATTAAACGTTTAAAATTAGGCTATACGCCAAATCAATACATAAACAACTATATATTTTATATATTTGGACATGTTTCGACCTTCAATGAGGTCATCTTCAGCTTAAAACAGAAAGTCAATTAAGAATTGAAAACTAAAATAGCATATCTGACTTAAAACTAAATTAGAAATGAAAAATTAATGATAATAATTTCTAATCTAGTTTTAAGTCATATATGCTATTTTAGTTTTCAATTCTTAATTGACTTTCTGTTTTAAGCTGAAGATGACCTCATTGAAGGTCGAAACATGTCCAAATATATATTATATATAGTTGTTTATGTACTGATTTGGCGTATAATTTTAAACGTTTAATTCTAACATCAATACGGATATTTAAAAACATTTGTTTTCAATGCCAAATGTGTTTGCATTTTATCCATATATTACATTTTGCTTGTCAATATCCAAGTATTTAATGCAACATATACATATTTATATAATATACTTTGTTGGTTGTGTTATGATATGAAATATATTACCCGATAGGACAGCTAAGGTAGTTCAACATGGCTAACCAACACGTAGGAATCCTTTGGTTTATTCGAGGTTAGATGATTTTACCATATACGTATTTCATACGCTGTTGGCTCATCTGGAAGCAACATACTATACGCGAAAATAATCATAATATCGTATAGCCTCGGGTGCCGGGTGCAAGCATTGTTATTTACGGCCAGAGGGCAGCTTGTATGTTGAATTTTTGTTGTTCCTTGGAGTGCTTTGAAAGTCAAGGAGGTTTGATATCTAAGCTCCTTGACACTATAGCGCTTTCTAGTAGAGAAAGGAGGAACTTTGTGTTGGCGGAAAATCCCGAGATTAATTTTGCCATTATGAACACGGCCTACTGAATTCAAATGGGTTCTTTAACATGCTAACAACGTATGACATGCGTGTCAATATTTTTGACGCCTTTCAAAAATCACTTACCACGGCCAGGAGCGAACCTGCAAGGTGGCTTCGGTGGCGTAGTTGCTAACAGGCTGAGCTTCTATGCCCAAGGTTGCGGGTTCAAACCCACCCGAAGTTGTCGGAATTTTTAAGGGCGTTAAAATCCCATCTTCCTTCGGAGGGGAAGTAAAGCAGGCGGTCCCATGTCATACATTTATGGCATGTAAAAGAGCCTTCCACTAATCACAATTGTGTGAAGCTTAATTATAGGTTAGATTTGCCTAACGCTCTTGGGTTCCAACGTTCGTCGCCAGGATTCAACTGCAGTTGCATATAGTAACCAAGTTCAGAACTAGTTTCGTTGACGTTGGTGTTTGGTAGCAAAAGTAGGAACTACTTGAAAATTGAATGTCTGCAGTCCTTACTTGAATTTAAAAAAAACCACACACACACTAATACAGCCATCACAATTATCACCGGTTATCAGACAGATTCTACACACACCCAAAGTACACGGGGCTACATGACCGCGTTGTCGCAGCCCCTAAACTTAAGAACCAACTAACCACCAGCAAACCAGCAAGCTTAAGGTTGCTATTCCGACACCATAACCACTTACCCACCGTGGCAAGCCTATAAGCGACAAATAGGATTCAACTGGATTGTTTCAAGGTTAGATTACTTTATCCGTCAACAAGTAGGGAGGTTATGGCTGCTTGAACTTTTAGTTCTCGCAGCAAAGTAGTGCAGTTGCACTCAATATAAAGGGAGGTAGCGCGTAGTTCGTTACTCCTGTGGGGGTCCGGGCGGGGACACCAAGAGCCCGCCGATGAGCCAAGCTTGGTGTCCTAGGCGAAACCCCACACAAGACACGGCACAAACCTAGAAGAATTGCTGAGTTTTAGTTCCGTGATGAACTAAAGCTCCTGAGTTTTTATTTCTTAAAAATTTTAAATATTTCTTAATTTATTTTTAAAAAAAATTGTATATTTTTAAATATATTTTTTATTTTAAATATTTTGTATTACATCTTTAAATTAAAATATTTTTAAATTTATTTTTCGAATTTTTGAATTTATTAATATTTTTATTTTTAATTCCTATAATTTTAAGTTATTCAAATAATTAATTTTATAAGATAAAGCGAGGTATGAATTCCAAACAATTCCACAGATTATGTCACTGTATAATCCCCATGCCTACTCATAAAGCTCTGGAAAACGCGCACCAATATTGTTCACAGGGCTATATTATTTCGACCCGAGTGAGGCCCACGCATTTTAAGTGGGCGAAGTGTATTATAATACGCTTCAGCTGTGACCACTGGATTATTAATTATCATAATGAAGCTTAAAGGCTTATTACAAGATGTACAGTCTAATTAATAAATACCGCAGTTTCAATAATCTATTTAAATCAAACAGGCAGATTAATGAGTACAAAATATAAAGAAATATTACGAATTGTTTTAGCCATTATTTGCAAATGGTGTGTTCACCACCTGGCCGCAGCTGCCGCTAATTAAACCTACATAAATTGTTGGCAGATTATTAAATGTAATGCAACCAAATGGCCGTGATAAGGTTTACAAATCTATGAGTCTAACCACAACTTATTTACAGATTATGGTGTTTGAAGCTATTTTCAGTGTTGCCTTAGTAAACAAAAGTTTGATGCTTTTCAGTCGACAACACGATTTTACCTAAATGAGATGGGTTATTCCCTAATCCAGAAAAAAATTACATGAGATTAATAAATACACTTGGATGACCAGTTTCGATCGTGAAGCGATCATCATCAGATCCATTACATTTAGGCTATAAAATCTATGTCTGAAAGTATGGGTGAAAGTATTTACAATATGTACACTTATTTAGTTGCAGTATTAGTTGAGATAATACAACTCATCAATATTTGTTAGTTGTAGTGGAAATGGTGATTTCTCTTTGCCCGGTGAAATCTACCTCCGCTTTCCGGCGTGCCGAGAGGGACTTTATTTTACAAGGCATGGTGCCTTATTTCATGTACTGTGACACCTACTCCAATCACAAACACAGTATAAATTAAGTCCTGGATTTTGTCTGTCGTTTCGGGATTTTCTCGAGAACTACTGGACGGATTACGATGCCATTTTCACCATTCTCCGCAGGGGCTTACAACTTGTGGGATGTGGGTTTGCCGACCACGGGACCACATCTGATTCCGGCATTGTTTCCACTTACTTGTGCCGAGTTCCTCTCTGTTATCTTTCCTCTCGACCTCCCTTGATCAACTCTTGTTCGTTTACAACCCCGATGGTATTTGGGTATCCGTGGCCTAGGGAGTCTTTCACTTTACCGCCTTAATTGGCCCTGGTCTCATCTTTCCTAATCCCTCATTCTTCGAGGGGCAGCCCTCTTGTTTTCTTATAATTGTATCTCCTGCGTTCTGCTCAAGGCCCTAAAGGAGGCAGGGTGTGTGTAGCCCCATCACTTATGGTGCACCCTGGATAGAGTTACACCCTCAAACGCTCACAGCTGGTGAGTTCGGGAGTTGGTGATCCCGAGGGTTTCCTGAGCTGGATCCGTTTTTTTTTACTTCTTCCATTGCCTTTGGGGCAGACCCTCTCCTCCTTACCTTTCCTAACTGCCTTTCCTGGCTCTCATTTCGTCCAAGTCCCTTAATTCTCATTCTTCGAGGGTTGAGGGCATTTCATTTCCTCCTGTCTTTTGTTTCCCTTATTCTTAGCTTTGTTTTCCATTTCCTCTTCTAGTTTGTAGTTTCATTTCATTAACATTTTCACATCACCCAAACCATTAGGGGCCGATAACCTAGATGTTAGGCCCCTTAAAACAACAATTATCATCGTCATCGTCATCATCATCATCATCATATTCTCCACATTATAATGAGGTGGATATGCCTCTGAATGGGACTTCCAGGATTGTATCTGGGTGTCTTGGACCAACACCACTTCAGAAGATCTACCGTCTTATTGGAATTTCTCCACCTCATGTTCGAAGAATGGTAGCTGCAGCATCTGAGAAGAAACGGCAAGAAACCGATACAAGGCATCCACTTTTCGGCCAACAACTAGAGACTTAAGTCCAGAAACAGCTTTTTGAGGGGAGTAACAGCTCTCGAAGGCTCACAAGAAGTTGCCCGTGTGAAGATATGGAAGAGAGCGATCACAGACCCAACTATTCATCTATCAGAAAAAATGGCACCTGGTCACTACTTGCCATATGGAATTTGAAAATCATTGAACAGGCTGAGGATGGGGGTTTCACGCTGCAAGAACAATCTCAAGAAATGGGACATGCTCGTCAACAATGATGAGTTCTGTGACTGCAGCATGTTACAAGATCCAGAACATCTGCTGATCTGCCCCTTGATGGAGCACATAATCTTCAAAAGACGATCTTATGGCTGCAAATACTAATGCTATAACAGTTGCTACTCACTGGCAAAATGTAATTTGATTTGGACACGGAAAATAAATAAATCATCATCATTCTATGAAGCAGGTTTGTGATGTAGAAACATTCATAAACAAGGAACTGACTGCGCTATGATTCGATCCTACAACCTTGGGTACAGCAGGTGAGAACGTTACCGATGAGCCGCCACGCAGCCAGTCAATGTATGTAAGTGAGCTTAACAGAATTGATTTCATTCTAATTTTGCATATCACAACTCTTTACGTGGACCATATAAGAATGAACTTCTCTAAATTCACTGTATAACCTCCACCCAATTTCAACACAGCTTTGCATTTTGCAATTTCCATAAATGTATAGAATAAGCAATAAAATTAATATATCTCAATTTGATAATCAGAAAGGCGATCTAAATTAGCTCCGCATTTTCAAATAATGTTCTTTCTTTATGTAATTACAATATTCACAAGCCCAGTAGCGTAACATTGAAATGCAAATTTGGCGATCAAATCCTTAAATTGCGGCACGGAAGGCGGCTATTCTGCGTGTGTTTTCTCTATTTTAGATAGATTTCATTAGATAGCTACAAATTGAAATGGGTCCTACTATGTTGCAACTTCCTGAAAATTTCGACTTGAATTCGCGTTTCACATCCCCCAAATCCCAAAACCACCCTCTGTTCAAAAGTGTATTTTTAATTTATATATCACTTTATTGTGGACACAATAGCTACCGTCATTTAGAACCAATCACATTTAAATTATTAAATAAAATATAACCATCTATAATTTCGGTTGAGTTCATTAATGGGAGAAATAGGACCAAGAGGGTGGAAATGGGGGACCCTTTTCCGTAAACGCTATAACTTTTTTCGTATGTGAAACTCTCTACGTCTAGAGCATTATTAAAGTGGAGGGAAACATATCTTTTACATGTAATATGGCCACCTGGCTGCAATAAAGTCTATTATTACTAATTGTTAGTAGCTTGCCACGGTGGGCGAGTGGTTATCGTGTCGGATTACTAACCCCCCCAAGGTTGCAGGTTCGCTCCTGGCCGTGTTTTTTTTAAGGGCGACAAAATTACGACACGCATGCCATGCGATGTTGGCATGTAAAAAGAACCTATTTGAATTCAGTAGGCCGTTTTCATAATGGCAAAATTAATCTCGGGATTTTCCGCCAGCACGAAGTTCCTCATTTCTCTACTAGAAAGCGCTGTAGTGTCAAGGAGCTTAGCTATCTAACCTCCTTGACTTTCATAGTGGTTCAAGGATCAACAAAATTCGACATGCAAGCTGCCCTCTGGATGCCAAATAACAAAGCATGCACCCGGCATACGATATTATTATTATAAATAATTGTTAGTGAAGAAATGGTAATAATAATAATATTAATAATAATAATATTGTATGGCCTCGGGTGCTGGGTGCAAGCTTTGTTATTTTGACGCCCAGAGGGCAGCTTGCATGCCAAATTTTGTTGTTCCTTAGAGCGCTATGAGAGTTGAGGAGGTTAGATATCTAAGCTCCTTGTCACTACGGCGCTTTCGAGTAGAGAAATGAGGAATTTTGTGTTGGCGGAAACTCCGGAGATTAATTTTGACATTATGAACACAACCTACTGAATTCAATTGGGTTCTTTAACAACGTATGACATGCGTGTCGAGATTTTTGTCGCCTATAACCTTTAACTGGGTATGTGGGGTGCTGAGAACACCCCACGTGTAATATTCGCTTTTTATCTGACAGAAGTTGGCTACACTGTTGAGGAACTCTGAACCTTCTTGAATAAGCTTGGAGTTTGCATTGTTTATAGTCGTGTCTATTATTGCCGACAATAGCATTTATAGGCTGGGGAGTCGTGAGCACCCCACATACACAGTTACGTTACACATCGTGTCTAGTTGGTTTCTACTTCGCAAATTGAGCTGTCGCTTCTGTGTGGTGTTGGGAGTGTGTGTGAAGTGCAGGAACGGATCAGTTGGCAGATTTGTGTTTGTAAATAATGGTCTGGAAGTAATGAAGAATTGAGCTGAAAATTTATATGCAGCATGAAACTAACATAATTAGACTTTGGGATTGGAAATCAGTAAGGTATTTATTTTCATAACTGTGGTGCCAAATATCTTATGATAATATTTTTAAGGTAGTAATAAAGTTTGAATGTATATTTGGTCTTATTTAACATTTGTAAAATGTTACCCACATACCTAATTAAAGGTTAACAAGTAGTTCCGTGAAGAACTATACAGCCTATTTTCATATATCCTACTCATGTTAATTGCCACTATCAACATACAAAATTTCAGTTTGATTGCTGTAATAGATTCGTAGATATTGAGAACCAACTAAATATTTCGGATGGTCGCCATGTTGGATTTTATATAATTTTCATATATCCTACTCATGTTAATTGCCACTATCAACATACAAAATTTCAGTTTGATTGCTGTAATAGATTCGTAGATATTGAGAACCAACTAAATATTTCGGATGGTCGCCATGTTGGATTTTATATAATTATGTAGTTCCTGGAGTTCTGTACTATTACATGAAGATTATTGTGTACGTGTAGCATTCAAACTTCAATCGCATGATTAGGACACAAGAAGTAACAAGGAGATTTTAAAATGGTTTGTGGTTATGGAAAGAATTGAAATAAGTTAGATGCCAGTGGATTAACATTCGTATAAGGATTTACTGTACCAAGTTTCACTGCACTCGGATGGTTAAATTGCGAAAAACGTCCATGTAAATATTTTTACTTCGCGTCGCCGCCATGTTGGATTTGTGTTCACCAGGTTATTTAAAGTCCTATAGGTGAACTTAAGTTCATAGCCCCTATGAACATAAAAACATTCAGTTTGATTGCTATAAAAGATTCGTAGATATTCAGAGCCGTCTTAATATTTCTGTTGGTCGCCATGTTGGATTGTTAAATTTATAGGCCATAGAGTCATGCACCATTAAAGGAAAATTATTCCGTAGTTTCATTATTAAAACTTTCACTTCGATCGCATGATTACGACACAAGAAATAAAAACTTAATTTTAAAATTCCCACAGCCGCCATCTTGAGGTAATGTAAGCAATTGAACTAAATTAGATACCAGTGTATTACAGTGTGCATAAACATTTCCTGTACCAGATTTCATTGCGGTTGGAACATTAAATCGCGAGAAAGATCTATTTAAAATTTTCAGATTCGCTTGGCCACCATGTTCGTTTTGTAGTTAACCGGTTTTTGAAAGTCTTAAAGATGAACTTCCAGTAGTACCCTTTATCTCCGTACAAAATTTGAGGGTGATACCGCTAATAGTTTTAGAGACATAGAATGCCGGTGAAATATTTCGCACATCCGCCATCTTGTGGTTATGTAAACAATTGAACGAAGTTAGATGTCGGAGAATTACAATGTGTATACTGTACATATACTGTGCCAAGATTTATTCCGTTTGGTTGGTTAAATCGCGAGAAACGTCTATTTAAAAGGCGCAAATTCGCTTGGCCGCCATGTTGGTTTTGTAGTTGCCAGGTTTTCAAAAGTCACATAGGTGAACTTCTAGTAGTTCTCTTTATCACCGTAAAATATTCCAGGGTGATATCGGTAATTGTTTCGGAGATATTGAATGCTGGTGATATATTTCGCACAGCCGCCATGTTAGATTGATGAGACGTAACAAAATTTGAAGGGCACAATCGGGGTCGTCCGGGGAATAGTGCTGTGAACTTACCGAGTTTCATTGAAATCGCTCCAGCCGTTTAGAATTTATTAGGGGTGGGCACACACACACACACCTCGCACACACACACACGCACACACACACGGACAAAAGGTGATCTCATAAGCCTATTTTCTCAAAATTGAAATTAGGCTAAAAATCCCTTTCCATGCCCAGGGGCGAAACTATAAGCTTGGGGGTTGGCAGTCCGACACGATAACCACTCACCCACCGTGACAAGAAATGTTAAAAACAGCCCTAAGTGGAGAGAGTAGTACAGTAATTTGCTTTAGTTTGTCCCTTATACTAGTATGATGGTGTGCCATTTGCCCTAGATCTAATGACAGGAAAACTAAGAACATCTGCAAGTACAGTGGCAGGTCCTGATCTTCTATGATCCATTCTATCATACGCTTCAGTGGCGTAGTCGGTAGCATGCTGAACTGCTATGCCCAAGAAGGTGGGTTCAAACCCGGTGGAAATCGTCGGAAAGTTTAAGAGCATTAAAATACTTCAGTATGCCTTTCTTCGGAGGGGAAGTAAAGCCGATGGCCCATTTCATAGATTTAAGGCATGTAAAGGAACCTAACACTGCAATTGGTGAGGAGGATGAGGATGATGAAGAGTAGTTTACGTCTCTTTTAAAAACTGTGACATTTAGAGACGGTGTGGTGCCGGAATTTGCCCCGAAGGTGATCTTTAACGTGCCTGTTAATCTACTGGCACGACTCCCTCACATTTGGACACCCTCAAATACCAAGTGCAGTGTTGCCAAGTCGGTTATCAATCATTCACCAGGTAGTCACTAGAGCCATATTTTATCAATACAGAAAATGTAATGTTACCAACAAATCCCTATTTTAACAATACTGAATTTCACATATTTTGTGACTAAATTGGTGGCACTGGTAGAGCAGGTCAGTCCAAATTAATCGCTAATCGATTAATCGATTTTTGAAAGCTGTGGCGTTGAGCGTGATTTTGATTGTTGTTGATTCTCTTGGTGGCTTTGCGACATATTGGTCATGTATCCCAGTGTACTTAGGTGTGTGTAGAATTTGATAACCTGACATGTCGGTACTAATGGCATAAATGCATACGATTATCGGGAATTTAAATAGATGCATTATTGTTTCAACAACTTATAGGCCTAGGTATATAGGGTGTATTTGATATGATGGAAGTCCGTTACACTGGTGATAGAAGAGACTATTCTAAGCTTCCTAGGTAAAAAAAAATGTCACCTATCTTGAAATTGATAATTAATCATTAAAAAGTCAATGTTTTTAGTTATTTCAGAAACTAATCAGGCAGAAAGTGGTGCGGCAGGCTGGGGTAAACGAGGCGGAGCCAGGAGAGACGACGCGCGAAGGGGAAGTTGTTACGTAATCGGAGCATTGACCTTACCGGTTGACGTGAGAGGTGGTAGGCTATCAGCTGTTATGAGGATGAGCTCTACCGTCTCGTAAGAAAATGTGCATTGCCGTTGTTCTTGTTGACAACGCACGCAATGGCTTGAGACGTTAGGACCCGTAGTATTGTGTAGCCTACTTTGTAAGTGTGGAATTCATTGATTGATGTTCATGTATAAAATAATTTTGATACTCAGCCCTGATGTATCATTGGCGTCCGTGTCGGACCTTCTGTTGACTAGTTTCTGAAAATACTAAAAACATTTACTTAATGAAATGCAGTGTGACAAAATTCCGACATCCCGTAGTCTGTTCAGAACTAGGCATTTAGGACGGAAGTAAAATACTTGATGTTTTGTTTGAGAGGCTTGGCGATTTTGGTCATTTAGCCCCATGTAGTTGGGTGTGGGTAGAATTTGTGTGATAACCTGTGTTTTTGTGGTTTCTGTAGTAATGTGGGTATTTGTAATTCAGGTGAGGATTCGGAAGAAGGCGCCGGCCCTGTGGTGTTGGGGCAGTGCAACTGCCTCTCACCTGGAGGCCCTGGGTTCGATTCCTGGCTCCATCAGGGATATTAGAAACTGACGTGAGGGCTGGAACGCAGTGCACTAAGCCTCGTGAGGGAAATTGAGTAGCTGTCTGACAGTGAGGCAGTGCCCGAGTCAGGAAAATCAAGATTAATGGCCGAGGGGACCCGATGCACTGACCACGCGTCACCCTAATATCTGCAGGCCAAATGGCTGGACAGCGGTCGCTTGGTAGGCCTAGGCCCTTCATGGGCTGCACTGCCAGCGGTTATGATTATTGAGAAGAAGGCGGCCCTGGCCTTAAGTTAGGAACAATCCCGACATTTGCCTGGGGTAGAAGTGGGAACCCATGGAAAACTACTTCCAAGATTTAATACTAGTACGGTACCACATGTTCATATTGTGAATTGTCCCATCCCATCTCCAGCCCTCGGGTGGCCATTAACTGGAGAGATGGGGGGGGGTGATTTATTGGTCCATCAACAATGTAAATACATATGAAAATACACGAAAATGAAAATAAAATACAAATACATTGTTATAATACAGTGTTATAATAATAATAATAATAATAATAATAATAATAGTCTAATAATAATAATAATAAGAGTCAGCATGTGTAGTTCTGGTGGTAGAGTGCTAACCTTCCCGAGGGTGCGATCTACGTTCAGTCATGTAGTAAATGAATGGGATCTAATACGATCATCTCCATGGATTTCATGGCACATACAAGAAATCCTACGTACATTAAAGTCTGGCAACTCGACATACCAAAAAGAAACATAAAAGAAGTTAGTGTGTCTAAAAGCCTATTATTACTATTATTAGTATTATTAATATGTTTATTACAGTTGTTGCACTATCTTCACACAAAGATAGACCAACAGTTCCTTAAATTAATTTACCAAATCTTTAGGATTTCTATTTTCTATGCATAGTCCATGAAGCTGGCAAAATCCTAGACAGATCCACCATCACTAGTCATGTAGCCACTCCCCATGAAGGTGTGAATCAGCTGTTCATAGGCTTGGTTTGTGTATTTCAATGTCATTGGCAGACAAGGCGAGGAGGTCACTCAACTGCAGACTCTGGTCAACATTCCTCAGCGTTGGAGGGGAGGGTGACGGGGAGAAGTCAGCTCTGCTGCTGAGGGGAACTAAGTGAAAGCCCGTTTCCAAGACATTGACCGACGATTTTTGTGATTTAATTCCACCTACACTAATTAAGATCCGACTTAATTTCATGAAGATATTTGCTTAGAATACCATCTTCTATCACCATTGTAAAGGACTTCCATCATATCAAATACACCCTGAAGATTGCAAATATGTATGAATTGAATTCAGGATAGTAAGGAAGTTATATCATATAATCCTTCCTGCTTGTTAAACTGCGAACAGACATCTGTTTGTAAGCTGCTTGCCGTTTATATGAAGCTCACTGAAATATTTCAATCTGAGAGACATCAAAGAAGACGAAGTCACAAAGAAGTCACTTTTATTAACGAATGAACGAACGAAGACTTTCTCTCGGTGTGTCGTATTGTGAGTGGAGAATGTTTTGATGGAGCCCGCTATCTGGTGTCGAGACGTGGCGATAGTAACTTGATTACCAACATTATCAAACTCACCACTGTACAGGTGTTAAAATATTACAAACGGATCTCCTTGGAGTGAGGTAGATGATGCTTGAGTCTTCAGTCTTTTGACTGGTTTGATGCAGCACACCATGCTTCCCTGTCCTGAGCTAATCGTTTCATCTCTACATAGCTACCACACCCTATATCTGAGGCCTTGTTCTACCCCTACAGTTCTTATCCTCGACCCTTCCTTCCATAACTAAGTTTGGTTTTCTTGGGTGTCTAATATGTGTCCTACCAATCTATCTCTCCTCTTCATTAACAGTCGCCAGAAACTTCTCTCCTCTCCCAATCGTCTTAATACCTCTTCATTTTTAACCCTATCTACCTATCTGATCTTCATAACTTTCCTGTATCACCAAATTTCAAACACTTCAATTCTCCTCTTTTCTCCTGTCCCAACAGTCCAAGTTTCGCATACATAGAGCTCTACGCTACATACGAATGCGTTCAAAAATGAATTCCTAATATGGGGGGCGTGGTGGCTCAGCGGTCTAGCAGTATGCCTCTCACCAAGGCGGTCCGGGTTCGATTCCCGGTCAATGCATGTGAGATTTTCGAAGTGAAATGCCATGTCCTGTGGTTCGGATTCCACGTAAAAAGGAGGTCCCGTGGCTCATAATCTCGAGATTAACGGTCACGTTAAACTACAAGCTTGCTTGCTTTGCTTGAATTCCTAATATTCGATGTCAACAGTTTCCTTTTCTGTAGAAATGAGTTCCTCCCCTGATCCAACCTACTTTTAATATCCTCTTTGCTTCGTCCATCACTGAGGTAGATAATACTACGCCTACCAATACAAAGTATGAAACATCTATTCGATTGTTCTACATAATATGTAGACCATTTAATGGAGTCTTCTTCCGCTTAATGAAGAAAATTAGAGAAAAAATTAAAGTGGGAGTGAAGATTCAAGGAGAAATAATTTCAACTCTGAGATTTGCTGATGACATCGTCATCTTGGCCGACAAGCCTGAGGATTTGAATGAGTTTTTGAATGGTATGGACTCCGTCTTACGGAAAGAATTCATGATGAAAATTAATAAATGTAAAACAAAAATACTGAAATGCAGCCGAAATAAATCAGAAACCTGTATGGAGATAAAATTGGCAGGTGAAAAGCTGAAGGAAGTAGGAAACTTCTGTTACTTAGGAAGCAGAATAACCAGTGATGGACGAAGCAAAGAGGATATAAAAAGTAGG
Organism: Meconema thalassinum; assembly: GCA_946902985.2. NCBI lineage: Eukaryota > Metazoa > Arthropoda > Insecta > Orthoptera > Tettigoniidae > Meconema > Meconema thalassinum. The sequence continues at coordinate 186,447,483 of OX336395.1, forward strand.
TTGGCTCAGGCAAAGAAAGCATTTCTACAAAAAAGGAATCTGCTGACATCGAATATAGATTTAGGTATTAGGAAGTCATTTTTGAAAGCCTTTGTCTGGAGCGTGGCGCTCTATGGAAGTGAAACTTGGACTATTGGTGCAGCAGAAAAGAGGAGAATTGAAGCATTTGAAATGTGGTGTTACAGGAAAATGATGAAGATCAGATGGGTAGATAGGGTTACAAACAAAGAGGTATTAAGACGAGTGGGAGAGGAGAGATGTTTCTGGCGACTGCTAATGAAGAGAAGAGATAGGTTGGTAGGACACATACTAAGACACCCAGGAATAGCAAGCTTAGTTATGGAAGGAATGGTCGAGGACAAGAACTGTAGGGGTAGACCAAGGTTAGAATATGTTAAACAGATTGCCTCGGATGTAGGGTGTGGTAGCTATGTAGAGATGAAACGATTAGCTCAGGACAGGGAGGCATGGAGAGCTGCATCAAACCAGTCAAAAGACTGAAGACTCAAACAACAACTTCCGCTTAAATCTGATTTATAACCTATTCTAATTAAAAAGTGTGGAGGCCTATATGTCGTAGTCAGTGAAATCCGTCATATAATGAAAATCCTAGGCACTTCATGAAAAGCCGGCATATGATGTAAAAGAGAATAGTACTCTACGAACTTTGAATGGATTCGATTTTTCACATACTAAGTGGGTTATAGCTAGGCTTGCCATATTTTTTGTGAGTGAAACCGGGACACATTAATATGGGGATGGCCTTGGTCTGGGGAGCAGAGGGTCCTCCCCCGGGGAATTTTAAAAAAATAGAAGCAAAATGGTGAGTTTTAAGCCTTTTTAAGCCTCGCAAGTGACTGGAGGGAGGAATTTGTCACCCTAAATTGTTAGTTCTACACACCTTTTAAAAATAAAAAATGAATTTATGCTACGGTACATAAAATTATACAATGTCTCCTTTTTAATGATAATTTTTTCTGATCTACCATCTACAAAGAAGTGTTAATGAAATACAATTTAAAATGCTTCATGAAATTGTTTAATTGAACAATATCTAAGTCTTATTCTTTTTTAAAAACAACGTTTTGTCTAATTACAAAAAAACTTTTTTGGACAAACTAAAAAAACAATTAATTATTAGTTAACAATTTGGGCCATTGTTTTGTGTCATTCATTTGAATACTTATGACCTCTTTGAAACTGTGCGCGATAGTCAACGATGTTGATTGTTGAAAAGTAACCGATTCATAAAAGATTATTAAACACACAAATTCATTACTTTTTACATCTTACAGCCGTTTTCCGGGACATTGATAAAACCGGGCGGGACACCGGGACAAGAGCATAATTCCGGGACTGTCCCGGTCAAACCGGGACGTATGGCAAGCCTAGTTATAGCGATATTTCAGATTTTCGAATAAGGCCGCCCATTTCCAACCCCTTGCTCCGATTTTTCCCATTAATGAACTGGACCGAGATTGTGAATTGTTTTAGTTTATGTATAAGTTTGAAACTGATTGATGCAAAGTGACGGTAATTATTGTGTCTAAAAGAAAGTGATGGTACAGTATGTATAAATTATATATAAACTTTTAAACGGAAGGGAGTGTTAGGATCTGGGGGATATGAAACGCGAAGGTATGACGAATTTTCTATATGTCGCGACATGGTTGGTACCGATTGTAGTAGGTAGCTTTATCATGAAATCTACCTAAAAGGAAGAAATATTGTAGGTTTAGGTGACCATTAATATCACGATCATAAGCCAAGGGAACTACTACTACTATTTTACGTAAAATCTTAACCACTAGACGTGAAATTTTACGATTTAAATGCCACTTGTATTGGATCGCCTCCGTGGTGTAGTGGTCAGCGTGCTTAGCTGCCACCCCGGAGGTCCGAGATTCGATTCCCGACTCTGCCATGAAATTTGAAAAGTGGTATGAGGACTGGAATGGAGTCTACTCAGCCTCGGGTGGTCCAAACGTGTAGAGAGGGTTTGATTCCCACCTCAGCCATCCTCGAAGTGGTTTTCCGTGATTTACCACTTCATCTCCGGGCAAATGCTGGGATTGTACCTAACATAAGGCCACAGCCGCCTCCTTCTCTCTTCCTTGCCTATCCCTCCCAATGTTCCCATCACTTCCCATCCCTCTTAAGGCCCCTGTTCGCTTTGCAGGTTCGCCTGTTCGCCTGGGTGATGTGCTCGTTCCACCTCCCCAGTTGTATCCCACCTCCCAATATTTCAAGCTACAGGACACTGCTCTGGAGGCGATAATGGTGGGATCCCTCGCTGAGTCGGAGGGAAAAGCCAACCCTGGAGGGTAAACCGACTAAAAAAATAGAAATACCATATGTATTAGAGAATAATAATAATAATATTATTGGTTTGGCGTCCCTTTTAACTACTCTGGCTTTTAGAGACGCCGGTGTGCTGGAAGTTTGCCCAGAAGTGGATCTTTAACGTGCCAGTAAATCTATTGACACGGCTCCCTCACATTTAGGCACCCTCAAATGCCAGCTGACTGCGCCAGGATTTGAACCTGCAACCTTGGGCTCAGCAAGCGAGAACGTTAACCCTGAGCCACGCTGCCAAATATTGTGTTAAAGAGGAATTGAACCCGATATGCTTTGGTTTCTTTGCCCGCTGCACCCTCCGCGGTGACAAAAGACATGCGTGTATCTGTAATATGGTTAGATTATAATATGGGGGATGTTCCCCGAGAATCTAAATAAAGTATCATCTTAACGAGTCGTCCAGTTTCAAAACTAGTTTAATGCACTTGTGAACAAGGATCATGTCGTAAAATTATGTACTTAATTATTTACTTTATTTTATTTTGTGTTATTTGGTTTGTTTAATTTTTTTGTTTTGTTTTACTTTATTTCGTTTTATTCTGTTTTAAATTGTTTTGTTTTATTTTTATTTTGTTTTTGTTTTGTTTATTTTGTTTGGTTTATTTTGTTTTATTTTTATTTTGTTTGGTTTATTTTGTTTTGTTTTAATTTTCCAGAAAACAAACACAAAAACAAAAACCAAAAACACGAAGCAAAAAGCAAAATTCAAGCACAGAAGCAAAAGCAGAAAACAAAACAAAAAATAAACACAAAGCAAAAAGCAAAATTCAAAAACAGCAAAAGCAGAAAACAAACACAGAAACAAAACAAAAAAGACAAAGCAAAAAGCAAAATTCAAAAACAAAAGCAAAAGCAGAAATCAAAATACAAGGAACATAAAGCAAAAAGCAAAAGCAGAAAATACAAAACCAAGAAAGAAAAGCAAAAAGTAAAATTCAAAAGCAAAAGCACAAAGCAAACACAAAACCAAAACACAAAGCAAAAAGTAGAAAACAACACACACAAAACATACGTGAGGCAAAGTCCAGAGAAACGTTTCTCGCGAAAATGATTCTTATTCACAGGTGGATTAAGTGAGTTTTGTAACTTGACGACTCAGTCGTGATTTTCCGATAGAATTTAATTCAATTTATTAAAAGTGGTGGATGGTAGCTTCAAGACTTCCCTTCTCCAGCGCGGAAGCAACAGTTATTTATTCATGTATACCCTTGTTTGTTAACATTACCCACGTACACTCAACTAAGTGTTGAAAATGTGATTTTCTTGAAAGAGGAACTGGATTCTCTTCAAATATTCATAGAGAAGCCAGTGAGATAAACATAAAAGAGACTTAGTAAATTGTTTGGAGCTTGGTAGGCTAAGTGGTAGGGTGATGTGTTCGGTGTTATTTCTGTAAAGCGCTCAGACTATTAGCTAGAGAGATGTGTTGCTCTTGATGGCTCTCTTCTCTAACACCAGATCACTTCTTGGCCGTCACCCCAGAGTACTGGCTTAGATTCTCGACTCTGCCAAGAAATGTAATTCTGGTCTGTGGGCTTAAGGCAACGGCCGGCTCCTTCCCAATCCTTATCTGCATTACAAATACACACATTAATATTTAGACACCGACGGGCTGTGTGGCTCAGTTCTCACCTGCTGTTTCCAAGGTTGCAGGATCAAATCCTGGCACAAACAGTTGGTATCTTGGGCTCGGATGTTTAGGAAAAATCATATTCTTTCTTTGCCTCTATTTTCATGTCCAATTTGTTTCTGATGCAAATCAAGTGATTACCGTCACAATACAGTGGTTTTTATTTGTATAAATGCATATTTCGAACATTTTTTGATGTTTAACATCTTTCCGCTCGGTTGCTGGATAGTTTTGTGGGACTGATTTTGAAAATTGGGGACGGAAGTGAATCGGGCGGAAGTGGATCGAACGGAAGTGGATCGGACGGAAGTGAAGACGCACTGCCAGCTGGATGTACAATTGAAAATGTGTGTATTGGAAACAAGGCAGTGTGTGCTCTGTAGCGTGAGAATGTTATGGCAATACAGTAGGCAGTGCATTTAGCAGGCACTGGTTTGACGAGCGCAGTGGCGAATGTTTCACCGACTTTCATTTGTCATTGAGCAGTTTATGAAGCTTCACGTTCAAGGTTGAATATCACATGGGGTAGGACAAAGATGAAAAATGACATTTAAGTAAGCGGCATTATTGTCAAGCTGTGGGTGAGTAGTCAAATATTAAATTGATAACAGAATGTTGTTATAAGAGTGGAATAAAAGCTGTATTTTCATCATATTTGAGACTAGGTCATTTCATGATTGTAGGAAGCAATGTTTTGATGGATACGACGAACTGTATGAGAGCCTTGAGAATAATGAATATTATAGTTACTGAGGAATGTGCTCACAGTATTTGAGAGTACTGTGGACGTTGTGTGTCACTTTGTTATTATGAATTATTGATGTAAAAGGAAGGAAGGAAGCTCGTAGATTTGTGTGTCCGTTAATCTCACGATCATGATCCACGGTACCTCCCTTTAACGTGGAATGCGAACCACGGGACATGGCATTTCAATTCGAAAATCTCACATGTATTGACCGGGAATCAAACCCGGTCTACCTTGGTGAGAAACTAACAGCTTGACCGCTGTGCCACAAATGTGACAGTAGCATATCTCCAATTCAATCTATACATTCATCATAGTAACGGTATGAAAATGGAGTGTAAATTAACATTTTAAGTATGTCCAAGCTGTGTAGCATACGAGTAGGATAACATGTAACCGGGTGAGTTAGCCGTGGTGGTTACGGCATGACTGATGGCAGTCGCTCACATCCGGGAGGCGAGGAGGTTCGAATCCCCCCGCCGGCAACCTTGAAGATGGTCTTCTGTGGTTTCCCATCTTCCTTCCAGGCAAATGTCGGGGTTGGTCCCTAACTATAGGCCACAGCCGCTACCTTAAAACTCCTCGTCCTTACATTCCAACTTCCCTCCCCAACGGTACTTGTAGCTCACCCATTGGGTGTCCGTCTCGAAGCAGCTACAAAACTGGCGAGCCGAACATCTCCTCGGACACTCCCGACACTAAAAGCCATACGCTAAAAAAAAAGGTTAACATGTCAGATGTTACACATCATATGCGACTACTGTAAGGGTCGTATATTTTTTAGCCTACTTTTCACATTTTGCAAAAATGAGGAAAAAGTAGACTTATGAGATCGGGCAAATGTGTGTCTGTCTGTCTGTCTGTCCTTCTGTCTGCCTGTATGTCTGGCTGTGTGTGTGTCCCCCCTATCAACTCCTAAACGGCTGCAGCAATCGAAACAAAATTTGGCAGGAGTAAAGATCTATACCTGAATATCTCACGCCCATATTTGAAAATGATGTCAGTACTACCAACTGCTGAAAAATCGCAATTGAAATTTGAGCTCCATGTTGGATATCATGGAAGGTATAAATAGGAGCTATTTCAAAATTGGCACGCGTATAGATAATAATATTGCAGTTTAATTTCCCGGAGGCCATACGTCGCAGTGTTGCCAAAATGAATATACGCCTACTGATAGGTCCAAATTTTAAATGCATATAACTTCTACACTATCAATTGGATTTCAACCAAATTTCGTATGTGCTATGTGTACATAATCAGACATGACTGAACGTATTCTTAAGATCTACCAGGGCTGCCAACTGTCAATAAATGCTCTCAATTTATTTTATCCAAATACCAATATATCAGAAAGTATGCAAGCCGACAGCTTTAAACTATGCACACGTATAGTACCTGACATTCTATATTAATTTGGAGTAACTTATATACGTCAGTGCTACCAACATGATTCGAAGCCTGCCGAGAGGTCCAACTTTAAATACATGTAACTTCTATACTATCATTTGGATTTAAACCAAATTTCGTGTGTGCTATGTGTACCATAACAGATATGTATATGCCGATTCTTAAGAGTAACCAGGACTGCCAACTGTTAATAAATACTGTCTCTATTTTTGTTACCCTAATATCAATACATCAGAAAGTATGCCAGCCAATAGCTCTAAACTTTGCACACGTATAGTACCTGGCATTCTAGATTAATTTGGAGTAACTAATATACGTCAGTGCTGTCAACATGATTCTAAGCCTGCTGATAAATCCAATTTTAAAATGCATGTAACTTCTATACTAACTAATGGATTTCATTCAAAATTGACACAACAATAGATCATATTATTTCAGATTATTTCTGACAAATACATGTATGTCATTGTTGCCAACATGATTTTACGCGCGCTGTTAGATCCAATGTTTAACTGCATGTAACGTCCATGCTATCCATTGGACTTAAACCAAATTTTGTATTCTGTACCTTAAGAGATGGAACTAAGAATATATTCAGTCATCAGGGCTGCCAACTGTAGTTCTCTATTAGGCTACATTATGCCAGGTATAGAGTATTTCGAACTAATTAGAAATTTCGATATTACCAACATAATTTCGGGATTATTCTAGATAGATCCATATAGATTAATCATTGGCATAGATCTTAAATTTTAAGAAAAGTAGGCTCTTTAGTTCGTCACGGAACTTCTTGTTTAACCATTAGGTCATCATTTGAGCATTTTGTGGTATGAACGCCATATTTCGGTAGTTTGATGGCTGCGGTAGGTGTGCAATCATCCTCAACTTACCGAACGGGAACTAGTGTTTACAGAAATAGACTGTAAATAACCACTTAAACATGTATATTCATAAAATTAATAAGAAAATAGGAACATAGAATTTAATTAACAAATTAATCTCGAAGGGATTGTCGCTTGGATTTATAGTAAAAAAAACGGCCATATTTAAATCCGTCATTTCAAGGTCATATTTTGCCAATTTTGTGTCATATTTCGTCATTTTTAGGGTCATTTTCAGGTCATATAAATGTCATTTTTGAGTCATATTTCGTCATTTTTAAGGTAATATTTGCTTGCATATTTGGGCTATTTTTAGGTCTTCAACATCCGAGCCCTATAATAATTATATAGTCTATGAATTGCAGCCAATGGCCATAGCAAGGTATTCTAATTGAACGCTTATGGGTTCCCAACAAGTTTAATTTCATGTAGTTCCAACTTAGGCTACCAGATGCTATTATCGCTAATATCTAGCGGCGAACGTTGGAACTTGATAGAACGTTACTAAATATCCAAATAAAACCTATACATTTTGGAACACACTACCAATTGTAGTGGCAGGTTCTTTTACATGCCATAAATCAATGACATGAGCCCGTCGCCTTTACTTCCCCTGCAAAGGAAGGCATTCTGAAGGATTGTAACTCTCTTAGAAAGCTGACGGATTCGACCGGATTTGAACCCGCGATCTTGGACATAGCAGTTCAGCATGCTACCGACTACGCCACCAAAGACGATCAGTTGGTATTTGAGGGTGCGCAAAGCCGTGTCAGTAGATTTACTGGCACGTTTAAGATCCCTTATAGGGCACAATTCCGACACCTCGGCATCTCTAAGAGCCGCAGTAGTTAAACGGGACGTAAAACCAATAACATTATTGTTATTATTATTTAAAATTCAGGAATTTTTCAAGATTTATGCCGTGTCTTGTGTGGGGTTTCGTCTAGGAACACCAAGCTGGCTCATCAGCGGGCTCTTGGTGTTCCGCTTTACTGGTCGTGAAAGCAAATATACCATCCTTTTGGAAGCCTTTATAGGGAGATGAATTGCTGCTTGAGCTTTTAGTTCTCGCAGTTAAAGGCGAACGTGCGCTTTATAAGAAGGGAGGTAGTGCACAGTTCGCTACTCCTGTGGGGGTGCGGGTGCGGGTACGAAGAGTCCGCTGATGAGCCAGCTTGGTGCTTAAGCGAAACCCCACACAAGACACGGCATAAACCTAGAAAAATGATGAGTTTTAATTCACTGGCCGTGAAAGCCAATATATCACTATTATAATTATTGATTCGGACACCACGGTGCACACTCAGCTTCGTGAGCAAAAATTGGGAATAGATGACTTCGATTCCCACCTTAGCTATTCTAGAAGTATGTGTTTCCTTAGTCCTCCAGGCGAATGCCGCGATAGTTCCTAACTTAAGGCTACGGCCGCCTCCTTCCCAATCCTCATATGAATCAAAAATACGCATTCTACTGCAGACACTACGGGGGTACCTTCAGCCTCGTGAGTCATTCTTAGACACAATAACAACACCATTTTTTTTATAAAAATTCTCCATACACCAAAGCACACGGGGCTACACGACCACAATGTTACAATGTCCCTTAATGAAACAATATCTACTAAGTAGGCAATGCTTTTTAGTTATTTGTGGTTACTTTTTTAGGGCGTTTGTAATTAATTTTCGTTTTCTCCACTTTTCCAAACGTAAAGGACACACTAAGCGTTTCTTACGAGGTACCTGTATGATGACACGTGGTATACTGTTGATTGTTCATCGGAAACTCAACCATATCCGGTCGATTAGATTAACAGTTTACCTTTTCTACCACTACGAGCGCTAGTGTGGGTCAATGAAACTCAACCATATCCGGTCGACTAGATTAGTAGTTTGCCTTTTCTTCCACTACGAGTGCTAGTGTGAATCAATGAAACTCAACCATATCCGTTCGATTAGATTAGCAGTTTTCCTTTTCTACCACTACGCCCGCCAGTGTAAATCAATTAAACTCAACCATATCCGGTCGATTAGATTAGCAGTTTGCCTTTTCTACCACTACGTCCGCTAGTGTAAATCAATAAAACTCAACCATATCCGGTCGATTAGATTAGCAGTTTTCCTTTTCTACCACTACGCCCGCTAGTGTAAATCAAAAAATCTCAACCATATCCGGTCGATTAGATTAGCAGTTTGCCTTTTCTATCACTACGAATGCTAGTGTAAATCAATGAAACTCATATCCGGTCAATTAGATAGCAGTTTGCCTTTTCTACCACTACGAGTACCAGTGTGAGTTAATGAACCTCAACAATATCCCGTCGATTAGATTAGCAGTTTGTCTTTTCTACCACCACGAGCGCTAGTGTAAATCAATGAAACTCAACGATATCAGGTTGATTAGATTAGTAGTTTGCCTTTTATACCACTACGAGTGCTAGTGTGAATTAATGAAACTCAACCATATCCGGTCGATTTGATTGGCAGTTTACCTTCTCTACCACTATGAATGCTAGTGTAAATCAATGAAACTCATATCCGGTCGATCAGATTAGTTTGCCTTTCCTACAACTACGAGTGCTAGTGTAAATCAATGAAACTCATCCATATCCGGTCGACTAGATTAGCAGTTTACCTTTTCTACCACTACGAGTGCTAGTGTGAGTCAATGAAACTCAACCATATCCGGTCGATTAGATTAGCAGTTTGCCTTTTCTACCATTATGAGTGGTAGTGTGTGTCAATGCAGAGTTTCACTTAAGCCCTTGTAACTATTTCCTGGGGGAGGATTTTTCAAAACATCAAATAACTCTTGACGGTATTGAACCAAGGAACCACATTAAAGAAGGAATTATGTAAATAAGATAATTTGGCTAGGTCTAAATCAAAAAGAAAACGAGTAAAGGAAGAAATGATTTTAGGCTGTTTTCTAGAACCGCATTAAGGTCGGAAGTGATCTATGAAATTTGGTATTTTAGTTAGAGCTCAAGCATCCACCAATCACAAACCGTCATTTTAGGGCCTATGCTGTATGAAGTGAGATCGGCGATCATGCGGCCTACTAGATGCGAGCTGCGCTCTATACCGGCCAGTTAGTGAACCCATACCTGCGGTGTAATTGAAAAATTTCCTCTTGTTGCCGATAGAGCGCACTCAACCCAAGGATAGGCGCGATTAAAAACCTTTTATTTCAAGCCCTTCAACGTTTGGCACAATAATACCTTTTTTTGCTGAAAAATATTTTCAACATTGTATACTTTGATGAAATGAAATTGGAATAATTCTAGTGACACTTGCCCGCAGAATTTTTCAAAATGAAATTGCTGGGCCGCGGTCTAATAAAAGTTGAGGAACAGACTGGTCGACGGCCCGTCAACGGATTAACCACAGTATTTTGAAGTTAGTCCACCCAGAGCAGTAGAGTGTATCGCGGGTCAGCGCACCTTGCAGGCGCCTACCATTACCTCACGGAAGTGCGGCTAAGTGGCCTCTTCTTCCACGTCATTAGTCTTGGCGACCAATTGCGTGGGTTGGACGTGCCAAGCCGCACTGTCGCTCTCCCTAGGGAACACATTTAAAACTTGTAACAGGACGAAAAAGAAAAACAAAGGAAACTTAAAGCAAGTCATTTGGTTAAAATGTTACGAAGATATCTCATTCAGCTTGCGAGAAACACAGAAGTTATTACTGTAATACGTGTGAGAGTCTTAAAAAAAGGAATCCCGCAGCGTATCCGTGCACGTTACGTCACGCGCCATGTAGGAAACAATTAAGTTGATCCACACAGTGGCTAGTATTTTTGGCGGTCATCTCTGAGATCCAGAATCGACTCCCAGCTCTGCCAAGAAATTTAACTCCGAATTACCAATACACTACTGCTTCTTCTTCTCCTTCTTCTATCGACACCACAATAACACAAGTTATCAGATAAATTTATATTTTTTATAAGAGTACATTTTCTCAAAGAACTTCTTTTTTTTCTTTTTTGAAAATTGGAATTTTCGTTTTCCGTAATTTATGTTGGTTGGCTGATTCCTCAGTCTAGGGACTGCGACAACGCGGTCATGTAGCCCCGTGTACTTTGGGTGTGTGTAGAATCTGTCTGATAACCACTGTTAATTGTGATTACTGTATTAGTGTGTGTTATCTTTACTTCAGGTAAGGACTGCAGACGATCAATTTTCATATTGTTCCTACTTATTGCTACCAAATGCTGCCGTCAACGACACCTAGCCGTGAATTTGGCTACTATATGTCATCGTAACCAACACCTGACGGCGAAAGTTGGAACTTAATAGAGCGTTAATCAAATCTAACCTACAAATTTAGCTTCACACAATGGTAGTTAGTGGAAGGTTCTTTTACATTCCATAAATCTATGACATGGGCCCGCCGGCTTTCCTTCTCCTACGACGGAAGGCATACTGAAGGATTTTTAACGGTCTTAAAACGTCCGACCACTTCGGCCGGGTTTGAACCCGCGATCTTGGGCATAGAAGCTCAGCATGCTACGAACTACGCTACTGAAGCTACCATTTTCGTAATTTATGTTTCTTATTACAATGATTTTTTCATTTTATTTTTTGTTTTATTAATTTTAATTATAGGCATTGTTTATAAATAATTTCAGATTTGTATAAATCTATCTTTGTTAAGAGGGGCAGATAACCTCGCTGTTCCGCTGCCAAGAAAAGTAATTCTGGACTGAGGGGTGCACTCAGCATCGTGAAGAAAATCTGAGAAGAGGCAGGTTCGACTCTTATCTCAACCATCCTGGAAGTGGTTTTCTGTGGTTTTCTATTTCTACTCCAGGCAAATGCCAGGATGGTAGCAAACGTAAGGCCTCGACCTCTTCCTACCTAAACCATATCTCAATTAAGAATGCACACACTAGTACAGACAGTACAGTGTAACAGGTTACCAGACAAACACCGCACACACCCAAGTACATGGGTCTACATGACCACAATGTCGCAAAGCTCCTAAATAATTAACAACAAGAGTTGAGATATATACTGTCTTGCTGCATCTCTCTATATATAAAAATGAAAGTTTGTCGGTTTTTTTTCTGAATTTCCACGTAAATTTGCGATATTTGCGCGTTTCAGGCTGTTTTATGACGGATGAGCGCAAAAATAAATTTTTTGTCTGTCTGTCTGTCTGTCTGTCTGTGTGTCTGTGGACAACTTCTACGAGTCCTTATAACTTGAGAACGGCTGGGTGGATCAACGTAAAATTTGATACAGATATCCGTCAGAGGGACCACACTAATCATTGATGTAACTCTTCTCCGTACCTCTCATAAAAGGGGCCCTACCCTCTTAAAATACATGCTGAAATACGCGTAGAAGGGTGAAACAAAGCTCATTTTCAGCCCCTCAATGTGAGAAACGAAACTCGGGGGCCCTAAACCACATTTTAAGGCCCTAAAACCAACAGTTTTTGAGATATTCCCAGAAAACTAATTTCACTTAATAAATTAATGAAAGAATGCATGGCGGTAACCATGGCAACTGAATCTCAGAGGTCCATCTATTTCTGTAAGACGCAATGCAATTCCATTTATTACATTACTGTGAAGGTTTGCAAACGGCTATAAGGTTGTAATGGATCCAAATTAAGCTGAAATATTCATTAATACACACAATGCGCTTAAGGGGTCAAGGAGTACTCTCGAATTTTTTCACGCGATTTACACGTGTGGGTGTGGTACGGAAGGTCTATTATATCCTTTCTCTATTATATAAAAACTAGCAGAAGTGCCCATTCTTCGAACGGTCTTCGGTATTAATAACCAGATGTTATCAATTGAGCTACTGTTGCAATGTTTAGGGGCTTGGAACCTGTTTGTTGGCAAAGAAAGATTATTAGTTAAAATGTGCTCTCAAACTAAATTTACCTAACGTGTTCTTACTGGCGTGAAAATAAAATTGAAAACCTCGTAGACGAATCGCAATACACGTCACATACGAACTGACCCTAACCGTTGTGTCAAGTGCCCAACAACAGGAAGACCCCTTTTATAAATTATAAAGGCTTGTGGTGCATGAAAATTCAGTCTTTTTAGCCTCCAATTGTCCAAATTCCTGAAATCAGCAAAAAACAGTCTACTATTTCAAATCAGGAATTTTTGAAAATAATGTTGCCGTTTGGAGTTATAATAGAATTTCTGTACGACATATCGCACGTGTAAGTCGTGTGAAAAAAATCTAGGGTACTCCTTGAACCCCTTAAGCGCATTGATGAATTTTACAGTTTTAGTTGGTTCCATGATAACCTTATAGCCATTTGCAACCTATCACAGAAATGTAATTAATGGAGTGACATTACTTATTCCAGAAAAAGATGGGAAGTTGGATGCCACCTCTTGAGATACTGTTGTCATGGTTAGTGGCTTGCATTCCTTCTTTAGTTTATTAAATGAAATTAGTTTTCTGGGAATATCTAAGAAACTGTTGGGTTTAGAGCCTTACAATATAGTTTTCGGGGACCCTTTACGGCTCTTGAGGGGCCCCGAGTTTTGTTTCTGACCCCAAGGGTTTGAAAATGAGCTTTGTCTCTTCGTTGTACGCCATAATAATGATAATAATCAAAAGAATAATAATAATAATATAACAATATAGGGATAGGGATATAATAGACCTTCCGGACCATACCCGCACGTGTAAATCGCGTTAAAAATTCTAGATTGCCCCTTGACCCCTTAAGCGCATTATATGTATTGATGAATATTTCAGCTTAATTTGGATCCGTTATAACCTTATTGCCGTTTGCAAACCTTCACAGTAATGTAATAAATGGAATTGTATTGCGTCTTACAGAAATAGATGGACCTCTGAGATTCTGTTGCCATTGTTACGGCATGCATTCCTTCATTAATTTATTAAGTGAAATTAGTTTTTTGGGAATATCTCAAAAACTGTTGGTTTTAGGGCCTTAAAATGTGGTTTTCGGGGTCCTTTTAGATCCCCCGAGTTTTGTTTCTGACATTGAGGGGCTGAAAATGAGCTTTGTCTCACGCTTATTTCCGCATGTATTTTAAGGGGGTAGGCCCCCTTGTTATGAGAGGTACGGAGAAGAGTTACATCAATGATTAGTGTCGTGCCTCTGATGGATATCTGTATCAAATTTTACGTTAATCCACCCAGCCGTTCTCGAGTTATAAGGACACAAAAAATTGTCCACAGATAAACAGACAGACAGACAAAAATATATGTTTGCGTGCATCCGTCACAAAACAGTCTGAAACGGGCAAATATGTCAAATTTCCGTAGAAATGCAGAAAAATCAGACAAACATTCATTTTTATATAATAGAGAAGGGATATAATAGACCTTCAGTACCACACCCGCACGTGTAAATCGCGTGAAAAATTCTAGAGTACCCCTTGACCCCTTAAGCGCATTGTATGTATTAATGAATATTTCAGCTTAATTTGGATCCGTTATAACCTTATAGCCGTTTGTAAACCTTCACCGTAATGTAATAAATGGAATTGCATTGCGTCTTACAGAAATGATGGACCTCTGAGATTCAGTTGCCATGGTTACCGGCACGCATTCTTTCATTAATTTATTAAGTGAAATTAGTTTTCTGGGAATATCTCAAAAACTGTTGGTTTTAGGGCCTTAAAATGTGGTTTAGGGCCCCCGAGTTTCGCTTCTCACATTGATGGGCTGAAAATGAGCTTTGTTTCACCCTTCTACGCCTATTTCAGCATGTATTTTAAGGAGGTAGGGCCTCTTTTATGAGAGGTACGGAGAAGAGTTACATCAATGATTAGTGTGGTGCCTCTGATGGATATCTGTATCAAATTTTACGTTGATCCACCCAGCCGTTCTCAAGTTACACACATCAAAAAAAGGTTTGCATCACCTCGGTTCCCAGATCTCCGGCATATAGACGTTGACTGTGTATATTGTATCCAAGATACAGTCCCTTTGACTGTTCATAGATGTCACTAAAACTGCTCAAAGATGTAAACAACCATGCATGAGCAGGGCCTATTAGACGGAGGGGGTATGACAGCCGATCAGTTCCAGTCATTCCACCAGGACGAAGGTACGCTGCTCATGTTGTCTGTAGTTCTACCATGCCTAGAAGGTCAATACCGCAGTTCGATCGCGTCCGCATTGTTACTTTGTGTCAAGAAGGGCTCTCAACAAGGGAAGTTTCCAGGCGTCTCAGAGTGAACCAAAGCGATGTTGTTCGGACATGGAGGAGGTACAGAGATACAGGAACTGTCGATGACAGGCCTCGCTCAGGCCGCCCAAGGGCTACTACTGTAGTGGATGACCGCTACTTACGGATTGCCGCTCGGAGGAACCCTGACAGCAATGCCACCATGTTGAATAATGCGTTTCGTTCAGCCACAGGACGTCGTGTTTCAACTCAAACTGTGCGCAATAGGCTGCATGATGCGCAACTTCACTCCCGACGTCCATGGCGAGGTCCAGCTTTGCAACCCCGACACCATGCAGCGCGGTACAGATGGGCCCAACAACATGCTGAATGGACCCCACGGAATTGGCATCACGTTCACTTCACCGATGAGTGTCGCATATGCCTTCAACCAGACAATCGTCGGAGACGTGTTTGGAGGCACCCTGGTCAGGCTGAACGTCTTAGACACACTGTCCAGCGAGTGCAGCAAGGTGGTGGTTCCCTGATGTTTTGGGGTGGCATTATGTGGGGCCGACGTACGCCACTGGTGGTCATGGAAGGCTCCGAAACGGCTTTACGATACCTGAATGACATCCTCCGACCCATAGTGCAACCATATCGGCAGAATATTGGAGAGGCATTTGTCTTCATGGACGACAATTCTCGACCTCATCGTGCACATCTTGTGAATGCGTTCCTTCAAGATAACGACATCGCTCGACTACAGTGGCCAGCATGTTCGCCAGACATGAACCCTATCGAACATGCCTGGGATATGTTGAAAAGGGCTGTTTATGGACGTCTTGACCCACCAACCACTCTGAGAGATTTACGCCGAATTGTCGTTGAGGAGTGGGACAATTTGGACCAACAGTGTCTTGATGAACTTGTGGATAGTATGCCACGACGAATACAGGCATGCATCAATGCAAGAGGACGTGCTACTGGGTATTAGAGGTAGTGGTGTGTACTGCAATCTGGACCACAAATGCTGAAAGTCTAGCTGTATGATGGTACAACATGCAATGTGTGGGTCTCATGAGCAATAAAACGAGCTGAAATGTTGTTTGTGTTGATCTCTATTCCCTTTGTATTTAAAGGTTCCGGAACTCTTGGAACCGAGGTGATGCAAAACTTTTTTTGATGTGTGTATAAGGACTCGAAGAAGTTGTCGACAGACAGACAGACAGACAGACAGACAAAAAATATTTTTGAGCGCATCCGTCATAAAACAGCCTGAAACGCGCAAATATCGCAAATTTCCGTGGAAATTCAGAAAAAACAGACAAACTTTCATTTTTATATATATAGAGATGAATGTTTGTCTGATAATTCGGCTTTTCTACGAAAATTTGACATATTTGCCCGTTTCAGACTGTTTTGTGACGGATGCACGCAAAAATATATTTTTGTCTGTCTGTGGACAATTTTTTGTGTCCTTATAACTCGAGAACGGCTGGGTGGATTAACGTAAAATTTGATACAGATATCCATCAGAGGCACGACACTAATCATTGATGTAACTCTTCTCCGTACCTTTCATAACAGGGGGTCTACCCCCCTTAAAATACATGCTGAAATAAGCGTGAGTTAAAGCTCATTTTCAGCCCCTCAATGTGAGAAACGAAACTCGGGGGCCCTAAAAGGACCCCGAAAACCACATTTTAAGGCCCTAAAACCAACAGTTTTTGAGATATTCCCAAAAAACTAATTTCACTTAATAAATTAATGAAGGAATGCATGCCGTAACAATGGCAACAGAATCTCAGAGGTCCATCTATTTCTGTAAGACGCAATACAATTCCATTTATTACATTACTGTGAAGGTTTGCAAACGGCAATAAGGTTATAACGGATCCAAATTAAGCTGAAATATTCATCAATACATATAATGCGCTTAAGGGGTCAAGGGGTAATCTAGAATTTTTTAACGCGATTTACACGCGCGGGTATGGTCCGGAAGGTCTATTATATCCCTATCCCTATTTTGTTATATTATTATTATTATTATTCTTTTAATTATTATCATTATTATGGCGTACAACGAAGAGACAAAGCTCATTTTCAAACCCTTGGGGTCAGAAACAAAACTCGGGGCCCCTCAAGAGCCGTAAAGGGTCCCCGAAAACTATATTTTAAGGCTCTAAACCCAACAGTTTCTTAGATATTTCCAGAAAACTAATTTCATTTAATAAACTAAAGAAGGAATGCAAGCCACTAACCATGACAACAGTATCTCAAGAGGTGGCATCCAACTTTCCATCTATTTCTGGAATAAGTAATGCCACTCCATTTATTACATTTCTGTGAAAGGTTGCAAATGGAGTACCCTAGATTTTTTTCACACGACTTACACGTGCGATATGTCGTACAGAAGGTCTATTATATCTCCAAACATCAACATTATTTTCAAAAATTCCTGAATAGAAATAGTAGACTGTTTTTTGCTGATTTTAGGAATTTGGGCCATTGGAGGCTAAAAACATTGAATTTTCATGCACCTCAAGCCTTTATAATTTATAAAAGGGCTCTTCCTGTAGTTGGGCACTTGACACAACGGTTAGGGTCAGTTCGTATGTGACGTGTATTGTGATTCTTCTACGAAGTTTTCAATTTTATTTTCACGCCAGGAAGAACACGTTAGGTAAATTTAGTTTGAGAGCACATTTTAACTAATAATTTTTTTTTGCCAACAAACAGGTTCCAAGCCCCTAAATATTGCAACAGTAGCTCAATTGATAACATCTGGTTATTAATACCGAAACCGTTCGAAGAATGGGTACTTCTGCTATCTTATATATAAAAGTGAAAGTCTGTATGTATGTATGTATGTGGGTGGGGGGTGGGGGGTGGGGACTGTTCCGTATACAAATCTACACCGTTCCACCAATCTCAACCAAATTTTGCATACGCATAGTTTAGGACCAAGAAGGAACCGCTGGCTACATGAATTTTCGATAGTCTTTCTCATTCTTCTGATTTCGGCTCTTTTGCATTCAAGCACAGGCTAATCAAATCATAAAATATACTCATGAAGGAATGACAAGGCAGATAGTTTCCATGGCAACATAGCTCAAGTCAAGACACGGCCGACTGGATGCCAGTTTTGCTCTGCACTACCGGTATAAAAAATGAGGATCTTTACTTGAAATCCCGTTAGTTACTCAACTGCTCACACAGCACTGTCAACCGAGGTTAGCATAACAAAGACTTGACCCTATCTACTTTGTCAAATACCACTCACTCACTCATTCATTCATCACGAAATCTCAGAAACCACCGAACGGATTGGAATGAAATTTGGTATGCAGCTTCCTCAAGGGCCGCAAATGCCCTCTAAGAGAGGATTTTTGGATATTCAGGTTCTAAATGGGTGTTAAGGGGGTAGACCTGCATTTCATTGAATAACAATAAAACGCAATTGGTTTCATTTGGGGATGTGATACTCGGCCAAACTCATCATTAATAATAAAAAAAGACATGTGTCTGAGGGTTTTTCGATGTGGTGTATATTATGAGGTGAAAGGGGTGAAAAGTGAGGATTGAAAGATTCCTAACGGAGGGTGTATATCTTAAACGACATAGGCGAGGTGTTTGAAACTCAGCGGAAACAAGATGTTCAGTAAAGAACATATAGCCTACTTTCTCCTAAATCCATGGGTATTGTTATAACTCTTTGTCCTTTTCAAGGAGTATGATTGAATGTTGGTTGTAGTAGCTTGTTGAAATACAACGTGCTATAGGGATATTAAACATGAATATGAGGTGCCCTTTGCTAGTGCTACCTCTGTACCAAATTTCGTTCAATTCGGTTTCACCGTGTTTGAATTGATAGGGGGAATCGATTTGCACACATACTTGGCCACCATCTGCAAACTATTGGGCTGATGTTCTTGCAGTTTGGTCAGAATATGTTTCCCACATACAGATATGGTGTTGCAAAATTTGGTAGAGACTAGATTATTAGGTTGGTCGTAATTACATTTTAGCTCATAACATTTGGGTGGCCGGGATTACGTTTCCGTCAAGATAGCGGTGATATAAAACATGACACTTAGGTGCCCTTTGCTAGTGATACCTCTGTACCAAATTTCGTTCATTCGGTTCCACCGTGTTCGAATTAATAGGGGGAATCAATTTTGACATAAAGATGGTCGCCATCTGCAAACTATTAGGCTAATGACCTATTAGATTGGTCAAAGGATGCTCCCTCCATAAAGGTATGTTGTTGCAAAGTTTGGTAGAGATCGGATGGTTATGTTAGTCGTAATTTGATTTAAGCTTTAAACATTTGTGTGGCCGCCATTAGGTTTCTGTCAATATGGCGGCGATATTAATCATGACACTGAGATGCCCTTTGCTAGTGCTATCTCTGTACCAAATTCCGTTCCATTCGGTTCCACCGTGTTCGAATTAATAGGGGGAATCGATTTTCACACAAAGATGGCCGCCATCCGCAAACTATTACGCTGATGACCTATTAGATTGGTCAAAGGATGCTCCCTCCATAAAGGTATGTAGTTGCAAAATTTGGTAGAGATCGGATGATTAGGTTAATCGTAATTTGATCTAAGCTTTGAACATTCGTGTGGCCACTATTACGTTTCAGTCAAGATGGCGGCGATATAAAACATGACACTGAGGTGCCCTTTGCTAGTGCTACCTCTGTACCAAATTTCGTTCCATTCGATTCCACCGTGTTCGAATTAATAGGGGGAATCAATTTTGACATAAAGATGGCCGCCATCCGCAAACTATTAGGCTAATAACCTATTAGGTTGGTCAAAGGATGCTCCCTCCATAAAGGTATGTTGTTGCAAAGTTTGGTAGAGATCGGATGGTTATGTTAGTCGTAATTTAACTTAAGCTTTGAACATTTGTGTGGCCGCCATTACGTTTCTGTCAATATGGCGGTGACATAAAACACGTCACTGAGGTGCCTTTTGTTAGTACTACCTCTGTACCAAATTTCGTTCCATTCGGTTGCACCGTGTTCGAATTAATAGGGGGAATCGATTTTCACACAAAGATGGCCGCCATCCGCAAAATATTACGCTGATGACCTATTAGGTTGGTCAAAGGATGCTCCCCCCATAAAGGTATGTTGTTGCAAAATTTAGTAGAGATCGGATGATTAGGTTAGTCGTAATTTGATTTAAGCTTTGAACATTTGTGTGGCCGCCATTACGTTTCCGTCAAGATGGCTGCGATATAAAACATGACACTGAGGTGCCTTTGTTAGTACTACCTCTGTACCAAATTTCGTTCCATTCGGTTGCACCATGTTCGAATTAATAGGGGGAATCGATTTTCACACAAAGATGGCCGCCATCCGCAAACTATTACGCTGATGACCTATTAGTTTGGTCAAAGGATGCTCCCCCCATAAAGGTATGTTGTTGCAAAATTTGGTAGAGATCGGATGATTAGGTTAATCGTAATTTGATGTAAGCTTTGAACATTTGTGTGGCCGCCATTACGTTTCCGTCAAGATGGCGGCGATATAAAACATGACACTGAGGTGTCCTTTGCTAGTGCTACCTTTGTACCAAATTTTGTTCAATTCGCATTCACCGTGTTCGAATTGATGGGGGGGACAGACATTCAGAGTACACACACTCACACACACACAGACACACACACACACACACACACACACACAGACTCACACACACACATACACACACACACACACACAGACTCACACACACACATACACACACACAGACAGACACACTGTTTTTCGCCCTGTGTTGATCTCATAAGTCTACTTTCATTTTTTGCAAAAATCGAAAGTAGGCTAAAAATCAGCATAAAAACAAGATGTTCGGTAAAGAACATATAGCCTACTTTCTCCTAAATGCATGGGTATTGTTATAACTCTTTGTCCTTTTCAACGAGTATGATTGAATGTTGCTTGTAGTAGCATGTTGAAATACAACATGCTATAGGGATATTAAACATGAATATGAGGTGCCCTTTGCTAGTGCTACCTCTGTACCAAATTTCGTTCAATTCGGTTTCACCGTGTTTGAATTGATAGGGGGAATCGATTTGCACACATACTTGGCCACCATCTGCAAACTATTGGGCTGATGTTCTTGCAGTTTGGTCTGAATATGTTTCCCACAAAAGGATATGGTGTTGCAAAATTTGGTAGAGACTAGATTATTAGGTTGGTCGTAATTACATTTTAGCTTTTAACATTTGGGTGGCCGCGATTACGTTTCCGTCAACATAGCGGCGATATAGGCTAAAACATGACACTGAGGTGCCCTTTGCTAGTGCTACCTCTGTACCAAATTTCGTTCCATTCGGTTTCACATTATTATCGAATTGATAAGGGGAATCGATTTTCACACAAAAATGGCCGCCATCCGCAAAATATTAGGCTAATGACCTATTAGTTTGGTCAAAGGATGCTCCCTCCATAAAGGTATGTTGTTGCTAAATTTGCTACAGATCGGATGATTAGGCTAATCGTAATTTGATTTAAGCTTTGAACATTTGTGTGGCCGCCATTACGTTTCCGTCAAGATGGCGGCGATATAAATCATGACACTGAGATGCCCTTTGCTAGTGCTATCTCTGTACCAAATTTCGTTCCATTCGGTTTCACCGTGTTTGAATTAATAGGGGGAATCGATTTTGACACAAAGATGGCCGCCATCCGCAAACTATTAGGCGAATGACCTATTAGATTGGTCAAAGGATGCTCCCTCCATAAAGGTATGTAGTTGCAAAATTTGGTAGAGATCGGATGATTAGGTTAATCGTAATTTGATTTAAGCTTTGAACATTCGTGTGGCCGCCACTACGTTTCAGTCAAGATGGCGGCGATATAAAACATGACACTGAGGTGCCCTTTGCTAGTGCTACCTCTGTACCAAATTTCGTTCCATGCGGTTCCTCCGTGTTCGAATTAATAGGGGGAATCAATTTTGACATAAATATGGCCACCACCCGCAAACTATTAGGCTAATAACCTATTAGATTGGTCAAAGGATGCTCCCTCCATAAAGGAATGTTGTAGCAAAGTTTGGTAGAGATCGGATGGTTATGTTAGTCGTAATTTAACTTAAGCTTTGAACATTTGTGTGGCCGCCATTACGTTTCTGTCAAGATGGCGGCGATATAAAACATGACACTGAAATGCCCTTTGCTAGTGCTACCTCTGTACCAAATTTAGTTCCATTCGGATTCACCGTGTTTGAATTAATAGGGGGAATCGATTTTCACACAAAGATGGCCGCCATCCGCAAACTATTAAACTAATGACCTAGTCATTTGGTCAAAGGATGCTTCCTCTGTAAAGGTATGTTGTTGCAAAACTTGGTAGAGATCGGATGATTAGGTTAATCGTAATTTGATTTAAGCTTTGAACATTTGTGTGGCCGCCATTACGTTTGCGTCAAGATGGCGGCGATATAAAACATGACACTGAGGTGCCTTTTGTGAGTACTACCTCTGTACCAAATTTCGTTCCATTCGGTTGCACCGTGTTCGAATTAATAGGGGGAATCGATTTTCACACAAAGATGGCCGCTATCCGCAAACTATTACGCTGATGACCTATTAGTTCGGTCAAAGGATGCTCCCCCTATAAAGGTATGTTGTTGCAAAATTTGGTAGAGATCGGATCATTAGGTTAGTGGTAATTTGATTTAAGCTTTGAACATTTGTGTGGCCGCCATTACGTTTCCGTCAAGATGGCGGCGATATAAAAGATGACACTGAGGTTCCTTTTGTTAGTACTACCTCTGTACCAAATTTCGTTCCATTCGGTTGCACCGTGTTTGAATTAATAGGGGAATCGATTTTCACACAAAGATGGCCGCCATCCGCAAACTATTACGCTGATGGCCTATTGGTTTGGTCAAAGGATGCTTCCCCCATAAAGGTATGTTGTTGAAAAATTTGGTAGAGATCGGATGATTAGGTTAGTCGTAATTTGATTTAAGCTTTGAACATTTGTGAGGCCGCCATTACGTTTCCGTCAAGATGGCGGCGATATAAAACATGACACTGAGGTGTCCTTTGCTAGTGCTACCTTTGTACCAAATTTCGTTCAATTCGCATTCACCGTGTTCGAATTGATAGGGGGGGACAGACATGCAGAGTACACACACTCACACACACACAGACACACACACACACACACACACACACACACAGACTCACACACACACATACACACACACACACAGACTCACACACACACATACACACACACAGACAGACACACTTTTTTCGCCCTGTGTTGATCTCATAAGTCTACTTTCATTTTTTGCAAAAATCGAAAGTAGGCTAATAAGTAAATATGTGTTTGACCGTTTTTTCATAAATCCAATTTAAGAGGCCCATGGGGAGGGGTGAAATTCTGGGGGGGGGGGGGGACAGGAAAGAAAGTGTCCTAACTGATTGACCGACAGACTCACTCATCAAACTCAGGGGGAAAACTGCTTTAAAGTAAGTAAATAGCTTTTCGGCAGTTTTTTTTGATCAATCAAATTGAAGGGGTTCATCGGGAGGGGTGAAATTCTGAAGAAAACAAAATTGAAAGAAAATGTCCTGACTCACTCACTCATCATCGCCCAGCCAAAAATATTGAAGTTGGAAACATGGCATTTTGGGGATATGTTCGTTGTATGTCAAAACCGTACACTAAGGGAGGATTTTTGGATATTCAGGTTCTAAAGGGGTCTTAAGGGGGTTAAACCTGCATTTCATTGAATAACAATATCTCACGAGTGGTT
Organism: Meconema thalassinum; assembly: GCA_946902985.2. Taxonomy (NCBI): domain Eukaryota; kingdom Metazoa; phylum Arthropoda; class Insecta; order Orthoptera; family Tettigoniidae; genus Meconema; species Meconema thalassinum. Next base: position 186,471,422 of record OX336395.1, read on the forward strand.
TCATTTGTGGATGTGATACTCGGCATATAAACTAATCATTAAAAATAAGCAGACATGTGTCTAAGGGTTTTTCGATGTGGTGTAATATTATGAGGTGAAAGGGGTGAAAAGTGGGGGGTTGAAAGATTCCTAACGGAGCGTGTAGGCCTATCACTTAAACGACATAGGCGCGAAATTTGAAACTCAGCGAAAAAAAATCAGCTTAAAAAGTAAGTGAATCGGTGTTCGAACGTTTTTCCATAAATTAATTTAAGGGGCCAATGGGGTGGGTTGAATTTCTGGGGGGAAAAGGAGAGAAAGTGTCCTAACTGACTGACTAACTCACTCACTCATCAAACTCAGGGGAAAAAGACAGCTTAAAATATAAGTTAATAGGTGTTCAAGCGTTTTTTCATCAATCCAATTTAAGGGTCCCATGGGGAAAGGTGAAATTCTGGTAAAAATAATTGAAAGAAAATGTCCTGTCTGACTCATTCACTCAACACGCCCAGCGAAAACTATTAATGTTGGAAACATGAAATTTTGGGAATATGTTCGTTGTATGTCGAAAACGTCAACTAAGGAATGATTTTTGTTTATTCGAGTTTTAAATGGGTGTTAAGGGGGTAAACGTGCATTTCATTGAATAACGATATCACAAGATTTGTTTCTTTGGGGATGTGATATTCGGTATAGAAACTAATCATTAAAAATAATCAGACATATGTCTAAGGGTTTATCGATGTGGTGTATATTATGACGTGAAAGGGGTGAAAATTGGGGGTTGAGGGATTTTTAACGGAGCGTGTATCTCTGAAACGACATAGGCGAAAAATTTGAAATTCGGCGAAAAAAAAACAGCTTAAAATACAAGTAAATAGGTGTTGGACCGTTTTTTCATAAATCCAATTTAAGGAGCCCTTGGAGAGGGGTGAAATTCTGGGGGGAAAAACGGGAAAGAAAGTGTCCTAAATGATTGACTCTCTTAGTCACTCATCAAACTCAGGGGGAAAACAGCTTTAAATAAGTAAATAGGTGTTCGACCGTTTGTTTCATAAATCCAATTTAAGGGGTTCATGAGGAGGGGTGAAATTATCAAAAATAAATGAACAAAATGTCGTGATTGACTCACTCACTCATCATCGCCCAGCCAAAATTATTGAAATTAGAAACATGAAATGTTGGGGATATGTTCGTTGTATGTCGAAAACGTCCACTAAGGGAAAGAGTTTTGGATATTCAGGTTCTAAAGAGGTGTTAAGGGGGTAAACGTGCATTTCATTGAATAACAATATCTGACGTGTTGTTTCATTTGGGGATGTGATACTTGGCATACATACTAATCAATAAAAATAAGCTGACACATGTCTAATGGTTTTTCGATGTAGTGTATATTATGAGGTTAAAGGGATGAAAAGTGGGGGTTGAAAGATTCCTAACGGAGCATGTATCTCTTAAACGACATAGGCGAGGAGTTCGAAACTCGGAGGAAATCAATCAGCTTAAAAATAAATAAATAAATAAATAAATAAATAAATAAATAAATAAATAAATAAATAAATAAATAAATAAATAAATAAATAAATAAATAAATAAATAAATAAAATAAATAGGTGTTCGACCGTTTTTTCATAAATGCAATTTCAGGGGCCTATGGGGAGGGGTCAAATTCTGGAAGAAAAACGTCTACTAAGGAAGGATTTTTGTATGTTCACTCTCATCGACCAACCAAAACTATTAAAGTTAGAAGAATGATATTTTGGGGATATGTTTGTTGTGTGTCGAAAACGTCTACAAAGGAGGGATTTTTGGATATTCAGGTTCTAAAGGGGTGTTAACGGGGTTAAAACTGCATTTCATTAAATAACAATATGACACGACTATGAGGCGAGCGATGCGAGGCAAAAATGAGAGGGTGTGTGTCTGTGTATTACTCAATCACGCAAGTACCACTGGTCCGATATACATGAATTTTACATGGAAGTAGCTGATTTACCTGGTTAACATATAGGTCACTTTTGATTTCAGTACTTTGCACTATTTAAAGATGGCGACCATTTTAGTGACGTCACTACACCCTTTGGTTTCAAACTCTTATTTCCATTTGAAATAAAAAGAGAACGCTAAGAAATAGCAAACCTTTGATGGCATATACGAGGTTCAAAATTACATTTTCTATCCGAAAGGTATCTCCAACGGTTAGCGAGTAAAACCTAAATTTGTGCTATAAAACACGGTCAACGCCGAGCGTTGTAGTTGGACAAAATGTTCCATCCTTAATCTCCCTCTGCGCAGCGCCTCGCCTATCCCCTATTTTAACTGTCACCTTCACATTTTAATTTATTTATGACGCGTAGCGAAGCACGGGTACTTCAGCTAGTCTAGATATAAATCAAAGAGTTAAATTGTGTGTTAAAATTGCAAATTAAGAATTCTGAAATAATAAATGAACTTTTTTTACAAATCACAGTTTATTTTCACCAACTGAATAAGTTAAATGTTGTTTGTTGTTTGAGTCTTCAGTCTTTCGACTGGTTTGATGCAGCTTACCATGTCTCCCTAGCCTGATCTAATCGTTTCATCTCTACATAGCTATCTCACCCTACATCTAAGGCAATCTGTTTAACGTATTCTAACCTTGGTTCTTATCCTCGACACAACATAACTAAGTTTGCTATTGTTGGGTGTCTTAGTAGGTGTCCTACCAACATATCTCTTCTCTTCATTACAGTCGCCAGAAACATCTCTCCTCTCCCACTCGTCTTAACACCTCTTCATTTGTAACCCCATATACCCATCTCATCTTCATCATTCTCCTGTAACACCGCATTTCAAACGCTTCAATTCTCCTCTTTCCTGCTGCTCCAACAGTCCAAGTTTCACTTCCATAGAGCGCCACGCTAGAGACAAAGGTCTTCAAAAATTACTTCCTAATACCTAAATCTGTATTCGATGTCTTTGCTTCGTCCAACACTGTTTATTTTGCTTCCTAAGTAACATAAGTTTTCTACTTCCTTTAGCTTTTCATCTGCCAATTCGACATCCATAGGGATTTCTGATTTCTTTCGACTACATTAATGTATCGTCATCATAATGATAGCGGCTTCGGTGGCGTAGTTGTTAGCATGCTGAACTGCTATGCCCAAGGTCGCGGGTTCAAACCCAGCCAAAGTCGTCGGATTTTTTAAGAGCGTTAAATTCCTTCGGAGGGGAAGTAAAGCCTGCGGTCCCATGTCATAGATTTATGGCATGTAAACGATCCTTCCACTAACTAAACTGGTGTGAAGCTAACTTTCTAGGTTATACTTCGTTGTAACGCTCTATTAAAGTTACAACGTTCTCCACTAGGTGACATCTGGTAGCGAAAGTTGGAACTACTTGAAATTGAACGGAACTTGTAGCTCACCCTATGGGTGTCCACTTGAAGCAGCTTCAGCCTCTGGCGAGCCGATCATGTCCTCGGACACTCCCGGCAATAAAAGCCATACTCTAAATAAATACATCCTAATGATCATCCCCATGTAATGTTTGGTATCAATATCATTACTATAAAGTCACTGAATGAGGAAACTGAAGTAAACTACTTGCTAGTCCTTTATCCAATGATAACGACCCCCTAAGGTTGAGTAATGTTGTCCCACTGCGGGGGTTTCCCGTACACTGGTACCAAGTAAGTCGTTACCAAACACAGCTGGAATGTGACTGCCGTAAAAGGAGCTCTAAAGTGAAATGGTCTGTAAATGTTTAAGGCAAGCAAAAACAACAGAAACAAGATCGCTTCTCTTTTTTCTTAATTCACTTGACGGAAAATTGAAATTCCTTACTGAATTAACTCCACTTCCACTGGATGTTTCTTGATATTAGATAATATATTTATACTGTCAAGATTAGGGTTGTAAAACCACTTCTTGTATTTAATCTGCTTTACTAGATTAGATACATTATTATTACCACTAACGTGCAGCGCTAAGCCATGGGGCTAAGCTATCCAGGGACTCGGTAGACATTCCCTCTTCTGATTTTACAGTGATATTTACTCTTTGATAACTCAGTAGAAAATTCTGTTACATTTATGAACGCACATTCGGTAATTAACAGTCAAAGTCGACTACGTTTCAGAAATGTAGCTTTAAATACATTAATCTGAGCGTTGTTAAAAATGGGAAATTATTATTAATATTATTATTAATATTATTATTGTTGTCGCCTCCGTTGCGTAGTGGTCAGCATGATTAGCTGTCGCCCCGGAGATCTCACATTTTGTTCACAAACTGGGATTTGATAATGACAGACGATCAACCATTTTATTATTATTATTAATATTATTATTATTATCATCATTGGGTTAGAATGTTTTTTTTATTTAGTCAATTTACCCCCTAGGTTGGTGGTTCCCACGGACTCAGCGAGAGAACTCACCACCACCGCCTCTATGGGCAGTGTCCTGGAGCTTGGAACATCTGGTCGGGAGGGATGCAACTGGGGATGTGTGATCAGCACTTCGCCCAGGCGGCCTCACCTGCAAAGTGAACAGGGGCCTCATGAGGGATGGAAGATTGGGATGGATAGGCTAGGAAGAGGGAAGGAGGCGGCCATGGCTTTACAGTAGGTACTGTCCCCGTTTACCTGGATAGTAGGCTGTCAGATATCCGCCCCCTCAATCGGATTGCCAACTATCAATCGCACCGGCACAGTTACATCGATGAAAATGGCACTGACAGATACTATCGAGATAAGAGCACAGAAGTTCACAGGAAATCATTGTGGAACACACCAAAATAGACGGGGGCTCATACTTACCGTTACTTACCTCTTAATTATCTCGGGGTTTGAGTTGACAACAGGATCACTAAAGTCTGTTCACACAATAACCTCCACCATGACATTTAAAAATGAACCAAGACGAAGACGAGAACTTTGAACTGTACAAAAGCTTTATTTCTAATAAAGGGTATGATTTTGATAACACAACAAAATAAACGTGGCTATCAGTAGCCCAAGTCAATTTGACTACGTCCTCCAGTAGGACTTGCAAAATTTATCATACAACATGATATAAAACATTTTAGCTCCCAAGAGCTCCAAATAACGTAATATTCATAACACTATTGGATTGGAAAAGGACGTCAGGGTGTGACATATATAGAGCATTTGGTTTCCTTTTAATAAACATGAGAATGGTATTTATAGTCGCAAGGCCAGAGTGTGTACGACCTCACTCTCTGAGAACCAGATGTTGGCACAGCTGCGGGCTACCCTCCAGCCTGTTGCATACTGGTCAAATGCACTCCCTTCTCACATGCTACGTTACGTAAGAATACAGCCTGCACTCTCAAGCTTTTAAATGTCTACAAGACAGCTCACATTATATTTACGCAAATCTTTCAAGTACTTTGCTCACATCCTATTGGATCATTATGTTAATTTCTTAAACTTGTTAACTTCAATCCAAATGTTTAATTAGCTCTTAAATGTTTATAACAAAATCACATAAATTATTTATAACAATTAGAAATTGTTTATAATATTTGTCAAAGACAATAAAAATATTATAAGCACGCCTTTAACATCACTCTCGTTTCACATTATTTTCAAAAATATTTACAGCAATTATTTACAATATTAACATTTAAATTGTTTAAATTATTAATTTAAGAAATACATTGACCACATGTTCATTCGTTTGGTAATTTTCATAATCGTGTTTAATATAATCGACCAATGAAGGTTAGTTATACATGTTAATGTCACAATCTGGTTTAATAAAGGTTTTAATAATGATTTGTGACGGCAACCTTCATTCAAAATCTTATCTCAAATTCTTTCAAAACTCGTGTTAATTATAACAGTAACTCACTTGATTTATTTTCAACGAACTAGAACAATCTTACTCCAGCGGAAAATCCTTCGCTAACAAGTTAATGCACAATATGCATTACAAATATGCCCAAAATCATCATATATTAATCTATATGGCATTCAAAACTTCCACATAACTTACAAAACTTCCACAAATAATTCTTTAACATTAATTCCTGTGGGAACTTCCTTCATATTCAAGGGCATTATACCTCAGCGACTTTCAACACGCGCTGCACTAGCGATTATACATTCATAGTTCCACTTAAAAATTTTTATAATCATTAATTGTTTCAAAACTGTTTTTCTATAACCTTCGTGGATTTCATTCATGAACCGAAATGAAGTCAAAACTAGCCAATCACAAACAAATTTAATAGTGAATACGCTTATATACGCCTGTCTGGTCTATCAAAATTCAAGATTAACATCTTAAAAGAAATTGTAGTATAAAAATACTATCTTCAAATAAAGTGCGACTAAAATGCAAAGTAGTCGAATAGAATCCAATTAGACTGGGGAATGCAAACATCGTTATATAACTCTCTAATTGAGAAAAACTCCTAACAAAAGTTCTTGACTTTAATGCATTCAATAATTCATTATTAAAGTTAATCTTTCACAAAAGTGTCTATGATGCAATGTTCATTCATAACTGACGATAAATGTCTGTGTTGCAATCAATTCAAATAACGACTAGTATTTCCAAGATCGTCGACAACGTAAGAGATTTTAACGCTCTAAAATCATTTAAATGTTCTTCCTTCTTGATGATGACAGAAAATTGGTCAAAGTAATTAAACTGGGGTAGAATTACTTTAATAAAATGACACGCTGTCTGAATTTAAATCTGCCATAAAAATCATTAACTTACAGTCAAATCGTGACTACAAAAATATTAATTACTGAAATATTCTAAATATCAGTCTCAACTGATTCAAAATCGTTAACTATGCCCATGACATAACAATGTCTTAATAAATCGTCGAAAAAGGCATAACTCATCAAGGTGTACTGAGAATAAGAATCTCAACAAGAAAATAGGGCAAAATACATGAGGATAAAAATATGGGAAAAATGGTTGCTCAAACATCATTAGTAAACTCAAATACAATAAACGTTCACGACTACCTTATCTGCCGATTGACGTTCCAGAGGAAAATTCCCCAAAGAAGACTGCTGATGGATCCATTTCACCACGTTAAAGCTGAGCTCCATCCTCGAAATAGGAAATAGCACCCTCGGAGAATCGAACTGCTTCCTTCTCCGGAAATCGCTCTGCTCCTTGAAGACGAATAGACATCCTTCCGGCAATAATCTTCTTTGTGAGTCGGGACATCCCTGACCTCTCTTGAAAAATTCCCTGAAGTTCCAGTAGACAATCGCCATGACGTTTTGTAGAAATTTCCGAAGAAATTATTCATATTCAGAGTATGAAATTGTTTCTATGGCTGTTCGATGGTATTCAGCCTTTAATTACGAAACATGGGTGTAGATGGTATTCACCGCATGTTCGCTTGTGTGGAATAGCAATTAGCGAAGTTCCATGTCGCTATCTTACTCCGTTGAAGTATGTCCCAATTGCAATAAGCCCTTTAGCCTTCCATCTGCTCTTCGGTTGTAGTATTAGAAGAACAAACTGCCGTATTCAATTGCTCCATTATACTGTATCGTTCTGTAACCAAGCAATCTGAAGTCTTTCTATTCCACTCGCAGCGTCAGCCGTTGCGTTGATTCTGGCTATACAAAAGTGCTTCTCTTGTGGCGAGATAATCACTTTTGTCAGTCGTATAAAACTGCTAATATCTTTCAAATTAATCGGTCGAAATTGTTCAGCTTTTCTCTATAACTGCATGTAGCACTGCACAATACAATTAGCTTATCGGTGACCGCTAACTGTTCAAAGCTAAACTTGTAGAAGCTTTCTAAGGTCCGTTTCAACTTCACCTAGTTTGACTTGGATCTCGTTAATATAGTGGCCTCGCCACGCGTTATAAAGACGATTCTTTTCACTGCTGTTCACTTCGACGTCTCACTATAATGAATGTATAAGAAAAGAACTTTCACAATAGACTTCGATGATCTGAGAATGAGATCTCAGAATAATCGGAGAATGAAAGAGACTCCTCTCTTCTGCGCAAGCCCTTTTATTAACTTCACGAGGGGCGTTTCCATCCCTTCCAAAGCGTGATACTGCGTCATCGCTAAAACTTCCAACTTCGTTAATACATGACGGATTTTCAAAATTCAAAAACTGAAAATAAATTTCACCAAAATTCCAAATCAATGCTTTTACTGCAAATGGATTTCCACAATTCTGCATTCCAAAAGTAATAAAAAAAACCATAGTTTCAGCAATCTCCGTCTTCCTTTAAACTATCGTTGATTGGTTCATGCCTCTCCTCCAATAGCATAGTTTCTTCCTCAGCAGAATTCCTCGTTTCCTGCGACTGCGTCGTAAATCTTGGAACATTCTCGACTAAATGCTGACGTCACTGAGAATCTCGGCTCAAGTAGCCTGCTGGCATAACATTTTCGTCATCCGTGCTTACGTCATGACTACCCACGTCATAACTATGACAACCATAACTCTCCTTATAAATTTCAATTATAGCCACCGTGGTCTCTACATAATTCAATTACGGGGGCATTCTCCTCTCACCACGTTTTAAAAACAGTTGCAAATTGTTTTTAAACTCAATGTTACAAGTATCTCAACTCTCTTGAACACGAAATTGAATTATTACTGGCTTACTCTAGGATAGTATCTTTTTAAATTTCCAGCATTGAACTTGCCGTAAACGACATTATTCTCATCATCGTAGAGTTCATAACAGTTGTTTCCATAGGCGTTCGTAATCCTAAACGGCCCCAGGAACACTAATCCAAACTTGGGGTAGATTTTCTTGGACATATCAGCCTTGACAGGTCTGCGTAATAATACAAGATTTCCAACTTGAAAGGGTGTACCAAAACGTTTTCCAGCTACTCTTTTCAATCGTTTCTCTGCTGCTTTCTGGAGTTGTTCCTTTGCCTTGTTAATCCTCTGCTGCCTTCCTAGGTCGGGATCTCTAGGTATGTGGTTGAAAAGATTATCCCACGGCCTTTCTGGGTTTCTTCCTAGATGAAGTCGCATTGGCACTTCTCCTGTGCTCTCCTGCACTGTAGAGTTCAGACATTCCTCAATAAGGGGTACAAATCTCACCCAACCAGAATGATCATTTGGACAGAAAATTCGACAGAATTTCGAAAATTCAGCCATATATATTTCTGAGGAATTCGATTCAGGGTAACGCACGCTTGAAAATAAGTGCTTAATGCCAAGCCTTTCCATATCCGCTGCAAATTCCACGGACGTAAACTGCGTTCCATGATCTGACAGTAGATATTCCGGTATACCAGCTTTAGGAAATACAGCATTTTCCAGTCTGCTTACTACGTTCCTCGTGTTAGCTTTCTGCATGGGACTCATTGTAACAAATTTTGAGAAAACATCCACGGTCACCAACAAGTACTGGTTACCCTGATATCCCTTCGGACAGGGGCCAAATATATCCGTCGCCATAAGTTCGTTTGGCTTAGAAGGAATCATCGCCTTCGGTTTTCCCTTTAGTAAAGCAGAAGCATACTTTGCTCTTTGACATTTGTCACAAGATCGAATGACCTTGGCAATGCTGGAACGCATGTTAGTCCAGATAAATCTCTCTTTAAGTGTATTAAGAGTTTTATCTAAACCGGCATGTCCAGTTGCATGATGAGCTACCCACACTAAATTGACAACAAGTTTAGGTGGCACGACTATTCGGAGTTTTGTATGCGCAGAGTCAGCATACTTGCATACGATGTCTCCACTCAAGACAAAGTGTCGTGAATTTCTCCGTGTAGCTTCATAGTCAACATCCGTATTGTCCATGTAACCCTTGAGGAACCTGTACATTTTCCTTATTGGAGCGTGTCTCTTCTGTGACACACCGATTCGGGCTAACCTCCTAACGGTTTCTTCATCTTCTTGCTCCAATTGTACATGGTGTATCTGCACATTTTTAATAGGGTTACGTGATAGAGCATCAGCCAGTAAGTTATCTTTCCCAGGCTGGTGGACAATAGTGGCGTTAAACTGTTGGGTGAACAAAGCCCAACGTGTCAATCTATCACTTGACATGTCAGTTTGCAACATAAACTGTAGTGCTTTATGGTCAGTAATAATGATGACCTTATGTCCCAGCAGGATTTTCTTCCAGGCTTGTAAAGCTGTCACAAAAGCTAACGCTTCAAGCTCTGTCGTGAAGTAGTTTTCCTCGTGCTTTTTCAACTTCCGACTAGTGAACGCAATGTAGTGCTTGTTGCCTGCCTCGTCTTTCTGGTATAAGACTGCACTAATGCCTATTCTTGATGCATCAGACTCAATATAGAACACCTTCTCAAAGTCTGGGTACTCCAGTTTCACATTATTTTTGAGCATCTCTTTTGCTTTCTCAAAAGCCTCGTCTGCAGCGGTACTCCATTTCCATCTGTTGTTCTTCTTGAGTAAGTCATACAGAGGAGCCATAATTTCCGAGTATCTTGGACAGTGGCTGCTAATAAATTGGCATGCACCTACAAATTCTCTGACTTGTTTTACCTTAGTTGGCTTTGGAAATCTCGTGATCGCATCTACTTTTTTCATGTTTGGATGATATCCATCTTTATCAATAGTATGCCCCAAGTAATTTATCTCCTTCTTCAAGAATTGACATTTTCCAAAGTTCACCTTTATATTGGCCTCCCTTAAATTCTCGAACAACTTTCTCAAGTGCACTAAATGTTCTGCGGCGCTGGGTGAAGATACGATTAAATCGTCAATGTAGCAGATTACATTTTCTTTCACTTCGTCAGTGAGCTTACTATCAAGTGCTCGAATAAGTGCTGGTCCACTGTTAACCATTCCAAAAGGCATTCTGGCAAAGACCCATGACGTCTGGTCAAATAGGAATCCAGTGTACTGCATACTATCCTCTTCTAGTTGAACTTGATAAAATGAAGACGTCAAGTCAAGAACGCTGAAACAAGCTCTCCCTTTGAATTTCCGAAGCAGATCTCTAATCTTGGGTGGTCTGTCATTTTCTGGAAGAATCTTTAAGTTGATGGTCCTGGCATCGAGACAAAGACGAATCTGACCATTACTTTTCTTCACTACTGTGATGGGGTTTATATAAGACGACGCCTGTTTTCTAATAATCCCGTCTACCTCCATTTTTCTGATTAACCCTCGTACTTTTTGATAGTATTTCTCAGGAATGGGGTATATTCTCTTCTGGTAAGGGGTTTCATCTGTCAGCCTTATCTTGTACTTATAATCCTTAATCAATCCAGGCTTTTCATCGAAAATATCTTGGAATTCCTTTATCAGATCCTCAAATTCCCCCTGAATTTCTTCAAATCCTTCAGTTTTTCTACTGGGTATTTCTTCTAAATTTTCCACTTCATTAATTATTGTATTCAAAATTTCTTCCCTAAGGTCTATTTCCAGACTGTTTTTCACGTCCTGTTCTTCTATCTCTTCTGTGATTATGTACCCATCATTAAAGCTAATACTTCTGTTCTTCATGTCAATAATAGCTCCGACCTTCGATATAAAATCGATTCCAAGCACCATATCAAAATTGATCTTGCTCACCACAATGAAGATCTGTTCATAATTCCTTCCATTGATCTCAAAGTTCAATAACACTTGAATCTTGCATTTCACTGCCTTATCTTGGAATATCCCTCTCACTTTGACGGTAGAAACAGGTAGAACTGTCATGTTCTCTCCTCTTAGCAGACTTTGATAACATTCCTCTGAAATGATGGAAATAATAGCACCAGTGTCCATCAGGGCTTTGTACTGCTGTCCATCTATCCGTACAGCAATAATAGGTAATGCACATGGTCTTTCCTCTTTAACAATACCCCTCTCTTCTAGTAAATCTTCATCGGTAACTTCGTATATCTCATTAATCGTAATCAGGTGTGGTGTGGCAATGTATTTACAGGTTCTCACTGACGTTGAGAAATCGGCGTTTTTTTTTGTGTTACCGACCTCAAAATTCTGCTGGCTCGTAGAAGGCCCAGGATCGATTACAACATCCTGCCTTTTCTTTTGATTGTCAGCTTCTTTATCCCTTAATTCTTTTAAGTATTGCTGGCTTTCCTTCTCTCTTTGCTGATACTGATCGGGTGTCATAACCTGACCTTGAGTATTCTGGTTTCTATTTTGGTTTTGGTTATTCCTATTATAGTTACGGTTATACCCATTATTGTTGTAATATCTGCCTCTTCCATTGTAGTTTCCTCGGTTGTAGTTCCAACCTCTTCTCTGTTGATACGGTCGGTAACCTTGTGATCTGTAATTTCTAAACTGATTATTCCTGTGAGGACCTACATTGTCAGTTTTCTCCTGCTCTGGCTTGTCAGTTTGTTGGACTTGGTCCATATATACCGTATTGATTTCTTTAAACTCCTGCCTTTGACCTTTCTGGACTACGTTAGGCATTGGACTTGTGTAGTCTAACCTTCTTAGTAATTCATCCATGCTGGATAAATCCCTGATGTTGGACGAAATTATAAGTCTTCTCACCTCAACTGGCAGCATACGAGAAATCGCATCTATTAGTTGCTCCGTGGACAATGGGGGTTGCAAAAATCTCAAGCGGGACAACTGACTCGTAAAGAAATCAGCGTACCTCGTTGGAAGAGTACCTGAGTATTGTCTTGAATACACCTCCGCTCTTAACGAATTCTGCGCTTCTATGGACCAAAATCGTTTGATTAATGCCTCTGCAAACTCGTCAAAGTTACTGAATGTGTATCTAAATGCGCGAAACCATTCAAGGGGTCCTCCAATCAGATATCTCTCTACTATTTTCATCTCTCTCTCTCTGGGAATGTGAGCTTCGATGAAATAATCTTTGAGATTCCTTACATACTCTATAGGTGTCAAACTATCAGTGTTACTGAATTTTTGTGGTTTGTCTTCGAAATTCCTGATGACCGTCACGTTCCTCGGATATGAATCCGGATAGTTTTTCCCACTATCTCGATAGTTCCACTCAGGTTCCATATTCCTCTCGTCATCCTCCTCTCTGAATCTGGATACCCGTTCTTCAGGAGTCACGTCTCTTTCTTCTGGATCTAGGTGACATCTTCTGGTATAATTCCTATTCAATTCGCAAGCTAAGCCTTCTGTATCCTTGTCAGTGATTTCCGTTAAGACTTTCTTGATAATCTCTTCTTTGTAGTTCTCCATTAAACTAGCCTCTCCTAACTTCAAATTTCTCAGTTTACTCGTCGTTTCATTTACATCCGAGACAACTTTATGAATTTGATCCTCTAATGTAGATTTTAAAGTTTGCATATCCTGATCTAGTTGTGTTCTATCGTCAACTTGTTTTTCGGATAGCGAATTTATCCTGACGCTTAAATCTTTCCTAATCTGTACTACTTCATTGTTAATTTCTATCTGCGTACTGGCAAGTTTTCTTTCAATCCTTTCCTGAATTTGGGTTACATGTTCCCCACTTGACTTATTCCACTCGTCTTTCCATACCGCTACGTTTGCTGTTAACATTTCTGCTATGTCTACTTCGATATCCTCTTTTAATACTCTATTGTGGTCTAATACCTGGGTTCTCATGACCTCTACATCATACTTCAACTCTGCTAAAGACGTTGTTGTTCTAACTGATTCATCAACTAGTCTAGTCGCTAATGCAGTTATATTACGCGTACAAAGAGTTTTTGAGTTTTCGATTTCTTCCCTGACTTTATTTACATCAGTTTGGACTTTAGTCATATCTATGAAAACTGTGTTGACCTCTACCTGAATCTTAGTTATGTCACTTTGCACCTCAGTTATATCCGCACGAATGTTATTAATATCTACCTGAACATTGGATACATCAGTTCTAGCTTTTTGAATTTCTTTTTGGACTGCCTCGACCTTGTCTTGGACAGTCGCTACATCGTTTTTGACAACAACTACTTCGGCTCTAGCACAAGAAATATCCCCTCGGACATTAGCTACATCTAAATTTAACATTGTAAGGTCTTTCTGTACCTTAGACACATCAAATTTAACATCATCAACACTTTTATGCACAATAGACACATCTTTATGGACATTAGACACGTCTGTCCGCATGTCCGTTACAGTATTCTCAATTCCTAGGGTATTAATCTGTAAACGCGACATATTATCCTCCAAATTAGCAGCACTAGTCTGAAGAACTTTCAAACTTTCACCCATGCTAGCTTTCAAATTACTAGCATTCTCCTCCATTCGACTAGTATTCCTAGCTTCCATCTCCTTCATACTACTATTCAAATTAGCAGACATATTACTAGCATTCTCCTCCATCCTTGCATTCAAATTAGCAGACAAATTACTAACATTCTCCTCCATTCTTGCATTCAAATTAGCAGACAAATTACTAACATTCTCCTCCATTCTTGCATTCAAATTAGCAGACAAATTACTATTATTCTCCTTCATGCTTTCATTCAACATCTGCTTCATACTGCGATTCATGTTAGCAGACATCTCCTCTAACATCTTCTTCAAACTTTCATCTGCCACTACAATATTATTCAAAAATGGACTGCTGTAGGGACATATATCAAAACAGCAAAATAACAACATTTGAGCAACACTTTTCACCATATATAATTTTGATCAATTTTCTGTCTTAAATCTACCTTATAACTACCTTATAATTAACCTTCGACGATACTTCATGTTGAAACAAACTCAAGCACATGTTCAAATTTCTTTGGCTCATTTTAAAATATCCTAACACAAATAATTTAAATTTACAATCCAAATAATTTAATTTTATCTTTAATATGACTAAAATGTCATAAGCCGGTCAAATAAAATAAGATTCCAGATCATAGGCGATTTTTCTAAGTTTCCAGCCTATTTAACCTTTCTCAAGTTGTATAAGATCTGATCTTTTCTGAGTGTAATTTTCCTAACACAATACAACATTTAATTCCTATATAATCACACTCTCAAATACTACAATTGGCCTAGACATCTAACAAAGAATCAACCTCTTTATTTGAGTCTAATCGAACCTCACGTTTTAGGTTTGCCACTCTTTCTGGCGTTCAACCTGGTGATCCAGTTTTGTCGAATTCGCCCCACGTATTAGGGTCGCCAATCTTTCTGTCCCCGTTTACCTGGATAGTAGGCTGTCAGATATCCGCCCCCTCAATCGGATTGCCAACTATCAATCGCACCGGCACAGTTACATCGATGAAAATGGCACTGACAGATACTATCGAGATAAGAGCACAGAAGTTCACAGGAAATCATTGTGGAACACACCAAAATAGACGGGGGCTCATACTTACCGTTACTTACCTCTTAATTATCTCGGGGTTTGAGTTGACAACAGGATCACTAAAGTCTGTTCACACAATAACCTCCACCATGACATTTAAAAATGAACCAAGACGAAGACGAGAACTTTGAACTGTACAAAAGCTTTATTTCTAATAAAGGGTATGATTTTGATAACACAACAAAATAAACGTGGCTATCAGTAGCCCAAGTCAATTTGACTACGTCCTCCAGTAGGACTTGCAAAATTTATCATACAACATGATATAAAACATTTTAGCTCCCAAGAGCTCCAAATAACGTAATATTCATAACACTATTGGATTGGAAAAGGACGTCAGGGTGTGACATATATAGAGCATTTGGTTTCCTTTTAATAAACATGAGAATGGTATTTATAGTCGCAAGGCCAGAGTGTGTACGACCTCACTCTCTGAGAACCAGATGTTGGCACAGCTGCGGGCTACCCTCCAGCCTGTTGCATACTGGTCAAATGCACTCCCTTCTCACATGCTACGTTACGTAAGAATACAGCCTGCACTCTCAAGCTTTTAAATGTCTACAAGACAGCTCACATTATATTTACGCAAATCTTTCAAGTACTTTGCTCACATCCTATTGGATCATTATGTTAATTTCTTAAACTTGTTAACTTCAATCCAAATGTTTAATTAGCTCTTAAATGTTTATAACAAAATCACATAAATTATTTATAACAATTAGAAATTGTTTATAATATTTGTCAAAGACAATAAAAATATTATAAGCACGCCTTTAACATCACTCTCGTTTCACATTATTTTCAAAAATATTTACAGCAATTATTTACAATATTAACATTTAAATTGTTTAAATTATTAATTTAAGAAATACATTGACCACATGTTCATTCGTTTGGTAATTTTCATAATCGTGTTTAATATAATCGACCAATGAAGGTTAGTTATACATGTTAATGTCACAATCTGGTTTAATAAAGGTTTTAATAATGATTTGTGACGGCAACCTTCATTCAAAATCTTATCTCAAATTCTTTCAAAACTCGTGTTAATTATAACAGTAACTCACTTGATTAATTTTCAACGAACTATAACAATCTTACTCCAGCGGAAAATCCTTCGCTAACAAGTTAATGCACAATCTGCATTAAAAATATGCCCAAAATCATCATATATTAATCTATATGGCATTCAAAACTTCCACATAACTTACAAAACTTCCACAAATAATTCTTTAACATTAATTCCTGTGGGAACTTCCTTCATATTCAAGGGCATTATACCTCAGCGACTTTCAACACGCGCTGCACTAGCGATTATACATTCATAGTTCCACTTAAAAATTTTTATAATCATTAATTGTTTCAAAACTGTTTTTCTATAACCTTCGTGGATTTCATTCATGAACCGAAATGAAGTCAAAACTTGCCAATCACAAACAAATTTAATAGTGAATACGCTTATATACGCCTGTCTGGTCTATCAAAATTCAAGATTAACATCTTAAAAGAAATTGTAGTATAAAAATACTATCTTCAAATAAAGTGCGACTAAAATGCAAAGTAGTCGAATAAAATCCAATTAGACTGGGGAATGCAAACATCGTTATATAACTCTCTAATTGAGAAAAACTCCTAACAAAAGTTCTTGACTTTAATGCATTCAATAATTCATTATTAAAGTTAATCTTTCACAAAAGTGTCTATGATGCAATGTTCATTCATAACTGACGATAAATGTCTGTGTTGCAATCAATTCAAATAACGACTAGTATTTCCAAGATCGTCGACAACGTAAGAGATTTTAACGCTCTAAAATCATTTAAATGTTCTTCCTTCTTGATGATGACAGAAAATTGGTCAAAGTAATTAAACTGGGGTAGAATTACTTTAATAAAATGACACGCTGTCTGAATTTAAATCTGCCATAAAAATCATTAACTTACAGTCAAATCGTGACTACAAAAATATTAATTACTGAAATATTCTAAATATCAGTCTCAACTGATTCAAAATCGTTAACTATGCCCATGACATAACAATGTCTTAATAAATCGTCGAAAAAGGCATAACTCATCAAGGTGTACTGAGAATAAGAATCTCAACAAGAAAATAGGGCAAAATACATGAGGATAAAAATATGGGAAAAATGGTTGCTCAAACATCATTAGTAAACTCAAATACAATAAACGTTCACGACTACCTTATCTGCCGATTGACGTTCCAGAGGAAAATTCCCCAAAGAAGACTGCTGATGGATCCATTTCACCACGTTAAAGCTGAGCTCCATCCTCGAAATAGGAAATAGCACCCTCGGAGAATCGAACTGCTTCCTTCTCCGGAAATCGCTCTGCTCCTTGAAGACGAATAGACATCCTTCCGGCAATAATCTTCTTTGTGAGTCGGGACATCCCTGACCTCTCTTGAAAAATTCCCTGAAGTTCCAGTAGACAATCGCCATGAAGTTTTGTAGAAATTTCCGAAGAAATTATTCATATTCAGAGTATGAAATTGTTTCTATGGCTGTTCGATGGTATTCAGCCTTTAATTACGAAACATGGGTGTAGATGGTATTCACCGCATGTTCGCTTGTGTGGAATAGCAATTAGCGAAGTTCCATGTCGCTATCTTACTCCGTTGAAGTATGTCCCAATTGCAATAAGCCCTTTAGCCTTCCATCTGCTCTTCGGTTGTAGTATTAGAAGAACAAACTGCCGTATTCAATTGCTCCATTATACTGTATCGTTCTGTAACCAAGCAATCTGAAGTCTTTCTATTCCACTCGCAGCGTCAGCCGTTGCGTTGATTCTGGCTATACAAAAGTGCTTCTCTTGTGGCGAGATAATCACTTTTGTCAGTCGTATAAAACTGCTAATATCTTTCAAATTAATCGGTCGAAATTGTTCAGCTTTTCTCTATAACTGCATGTAGCACTGCACAATACAATTAGCTTATCGGTGACCGCTAACTGTTCAAAGCTAAACTTGTAGAAGCTTTCTAAGGTCCGTTTCAACTTCACCTAGTTTGACTTGGATCTCGTTAATATAGTGGCCTCGCCACGCGTTATAAAGACGATTCTTTTCACTGCTGTTCACTTCGACGTCTCACTATAATGAATGTATAAGAAAAGAACTTTCACAATAGACTTCGATGATCTGAGAATGAGATCTCAGAATAATCGGAGAATGAAAGAGACTCCTCTCTTCTGCGCAAGCCCTTTTATTAACTTCACGAGGGGCGTTTCCATCCCTTCCAAAGCGTGATACTGCGTCATCGCTAAAACTTCCAACTTCGTTAATACATGACGGATTTTCAAAATTCAAAAACTGAAAATAAATTTCACCAAAATTCCAAATCAATGCTTTTACTGCAAATGGATTTCCACAATTCTGCATTCCAAAAGTAATAAAAAAAAACCATAGTTTCAGCAATCTCCGTCTTCCTTTAAACTATCGTTGATTGGTTCATGCCTCTCCTCCAATAGCATAGTTTCTTCCTCAGCAGAATTCCTCGTTTCCTGCGACTGCGTCGTAAATCTTGGAACATTCTCGACTAAATGCTGACGTCACTGAGAATCTCGGCTCAAGTAGCCTGCTGGCATAACATTTTCGTCATCCGTGCTTACGTCATGACTACCCACGTCATAACTATGACAACCATAACTCTCCTTATAAATTTCAATTATAGCCACCGTGGTCTCTACATAATTCAATTACGGGGGCAGTACCATCCCGGCATTTGCCCGAAGACGAAGTGGGAAACCACGGAAAACCACTTCGAGGATGGCTGAGGTGGGAAGCGAACCCCCTCTACTCATTTGGACCACCCGAGGCTGAGTAGACCCCGTTCAGTCCTCATACCACTTTTCAAATTTCGTGGCAGTGCCGGGAATCGAACCCAGGACCTCCGGGGCGGCAGCTAACCATGCTGACCGCTACGCTACGGAGGCGATTGGGTTAGAATGTAAGAAATAAAATCCCAACACACATGTTACACCTATTTTTTATAAATAAATAACAAAATGTTTTTTTTACAATCCAACCCAATAATAATAATAATAATAATAATAATAATAATAATAATAATAATAATATAGTGGTTACTCGTTACTTCCAGTTTGTGAACAAAATTTGAGAGTATATGATTGGCAAGCAACTGAGGAATGTGTACCTGAAGTAACTAATTAAATTTTGTTTTTTGAAAATTTCTTTGTCAAAATTCTTACTAATTTCATACATTCTATAAAAGCAAAGTAGCATTTCATGGCCATAATCAGCTCAGAAAATACTGCCTTTTACATGTTACAAGAAATATAGCTCTACCTTTACCATAAACCCAGAAAATGCATAGTATAATGACGCCAGCTAATGTGAACAATTCGTATGCCCAAGAGTACGTGGTGTCCTTAAAAAGAAGGGACATTTTCCTTTACATAACGAATTGTATAACTTTAAAAACCTCCCATGTCTGGACTTGCTGGAGCTCCCCACTGTGATCATTTTGAACAATTTAAAGCGCATAGCTATGCCTCAGGGTGAGTTTTAGAGACCTGATACAATACAAACACCCCGATACACATCATGGTTGGTGCTGATTCAATA
Source organism: Meconema thalassinum (assembly GCA_946902985.2). Lineage (NCBI taxonomy): Eukaryota > Metazoa > Arthropoda > Insecta > Orthoptera > Tettigoniidae > Meconema > Meconema thalassinum. Next base: position 186,491,223 of record OX336395.1, read on the forward strand.
GCATTACTAATATCTTGCTGAGACTCTTATCTTTCTCCTTGACGCTCGGTTCATTACCTCCACCACTGCGAGCCTTATCTGCCTTAGATTCTAATAAAATTACGTGAGTCGCTCCAGCTAGTTGGTGTTGTGTGAATATCCCGTGTGTTGCTACACTTCGAATAGGCTACAGAGAACAGCTAGGAGAAGAGAGAGACAACGTTAATATACCTTCAGTGAATATAATAATAATAATAATAATAATAATAACAATTATTATTACTACCATTGAAGCCTCCGTGGCTTAGGCGGCAGCACGCCGGCCTCTCACCGCTGGGTCCGTGGTTCAAATCCCGGTCACTCCATGTGAGATCTGTGCTGGACAAAACGGAGGCAGACAGGTTTTTCTCCGGGTGCTCCGGTTTTCCCTGTCAAAAATTTCATTCCAGCAACACTCTCCACTATCATTTCATTTCATCTGTCATTCATTTAATCATTGCCCCAGAGGAGTGCGTCAGGCCTCGGCAGCCGGCACAGTTCATATCCTCGCCGCTAGATGGGGGCTTCATTCATTCCATTCCTGACCCGGTCGGAGACTGGAAGCAGGCTGTGGATTTTAATTTTCATTACTAGCATTACCCGTCGCGGCTTCGCCCGCGAATATTCTAGTTGTAAAGAGTACACTTAGCAAAATCTCAATCATGAATGCTATGACTGATTTATCCTTGGTATGAATAATCAGACTTTATCAATTCAGCTACTGGTGCAGTGGTTAGGGGTTTGTCATTCCTTCATAGGTATATCAGAGCGAAGTTAGTTTTCTAGGAATATCACAGACACTGTTAATTTAAGGGCCTTTAAATGTGGTTTTCGGAGACCCTTTATAGTCGGGCGAAAAAGACCTTTCGTACCACACCCACACGTGAAAATTGCGTGAAAAAATTCTCGATTGCCCCTTGACCCCCTTAAGCGCATTATACTGTATGTATTAATGAATTTTACAGCTTAATTTGGTTCAGTGATAGCCTTATAACCGTCTGGAAACTTTGACAGTAATGTAATAATAATTGCATTGTGTCTTACATAAATAGATGACCTGTGAGATTCTGTTACCATGGTCACCTTGTTGCATTCTTTCATCATTTCATTGTAAATATACATGTTTTAAGGTATTTATTTAATTTCGAGGCATTTAAAGAGTAATTGAGTGCGTTTCGCTTACGCATTGGGTTATGCTGACCTGTAGCTACCCCATATGTGTAGGTTGGTGTTAATGGGACCTTAGCAGAATAATATAGGGAGGGATTATTCTTTCCTCCGTTTTCGCCATCTTTGGACCGTGTAAAATAATCCATTGCATTCACAGTCTCTTATTTCCTTTATCCTTTCTTGCCTTCCAGTAGTTCTTCATTTACTTCACTTTGTCTCCTTCTTGTCTCTTCCGTCCAGATGTTAACCCGCTTCTTCTTTTCCTTCTCCTGGAAGCCCATGAAATTTTTGATCATATTTCTGAAAAGTGGTCCGTCCTGAATAATATCTATTGTTACTTCCATATCTTCCATATCCCTTTTTATACTTTGTACCCATTGATTACCATTCTTGCTTTTGTATACATGACTGAAAATTTGTTTTGTGAGTCTGTTGTTATTCATCCTCATTACGTGTCCAAAGAAATTAACCCTCCATTTCCTGATCGTATCGTGGATTTTTTTCAATTTATTTGTTTTTTGTAGAGGTCGTCATTTTTCCCTATCTGAACTCTCCACTTTCTGTCTTTAATGGTCCCAATATGTAATATTATTATTATTATTATTTTTATATGAGGAAAAGATGCTTTTCATATTATGGCCACATGACACGAATGAGCTCTGTGAGATTGACAAACAGGATCTTTACCTACTTTCTAGAGAATAAACCAAGGGGGTTTGGTTCACTGAGGTAGGCAGAGATTTACAAGAAATTGGGATTTCATAAGACGATGTGCAGGAGCATGTGTCACTTAAGATGAAACTGACAACTCACCGGAGTTTCCTAGAGGAACATAGCAGACATGAAGTGGACGGAAGAAAGGAAGCAACAACATCAAGAATTCATGCGACAGTACTGGGCAAATATTAAAGCTCGACGCTGAAACCAGTTGAAATGACGTGGTCCTTAGTTGGCCGAAACGCAACAAGAAGAAGAATTGTTATTCTAAAAAACCGGTTTCGGTCGCATGAACTTCTTCAGTAGGGCTAGGACTTTTATGTAAAAACATATTCTATCCCTTTGCTTACACATAACTAAAAATAATAAATGTACATGTATTTGAACCTTAGCTATCATATACGAGGGCAGATCGGTAAGTAAGGCACAATCATTTCCCCCTCCCCCCCCCAAAAAAAAAAATAATGTTTAATAGGTAACGAAACCAAACAAATTACAAATGAACTTAAATTTTTGACTTACTTCTCTACATAGTCACCAACCAACATTTCTGCCATTGTGGTACCAGTTTCAATATGCCCTGTTCCAAGAAGTCCGTTTGGTTGGAGTATAGCCATCTGCAGTTTGGTGATTTAACTTTCGCATCTGTCGTAAAGTGGTGGCCGGCCAGGAATTCCTTCAAGAGACCAAACAGATGAAAGTCCGACAGTGCCAGCTCCGGTGGATGGTGGAGCACATCCCACCCAAATTGGGCAACTTTCTCACGAACAGGAGCAGCAACATGGGTATGGAAATTGTCATGAACAAGTTTAACACAATCAGCATTAATATTGTGGCATTTGTTACGAAGAGCACAACGTAACTTAGCCAATGTTCTAATGTAGGCTGCAGCATTCACAGTGGTCCCGTGCTCATAAAAGGCCACCAATAACACACCACACATATCCCAGAACACTGTCACAAGTCCTTTCCTAACAGATTGAGTTAGTTTGATTTTTTTTCGTACTGGGAAAGAAGATCTCACAAGGGCATTTATCAACGCTTTGGGAAGACGAGCATAAACTGGATTCTGGAGAGGAGGAGGTTGCAATGGTTGGGACATGTCATTCGAGCTGAGGATTTCATATCCAATCGTGTTTTCAGCTCGACACCAACTGGGAGACGCCCGAGAGGCCACCCTAGAGCAAGATGGAAGGAACGGGCGATAATGTCACTAGTAAAGGAGGAACCAACAGCAACTGTAGAGGATGCAAGGAACAGAGAAAGGTTGAAGACCATCTACGACTTGTGAAGAGTCTCAGTCCCTCCTGTTGTAACGCCGGTGTTGTTTTGTATATAAGTTTTTATTTCATGCTCTTATTGTCTGACCTGGGTCTTAATGGAATGTTAATGCAATAAATGATGATGATGATGTTGATGATGACTGCGGAACCAGCATGTTTCTAGTGCATAGAGGCCTGCTTGGTTTCGGGCGTGTATTGGTGCGCCCACGGCTATTCCTGGAGGTTGTGCTATTGAGATGTCTTTAGTAATGGACAATAGAGGCTAGGATTGGGAAGGAGGTGATTGTGGCCTTAACCCTTTATAGGGCAGAATATTATTGCAGATCTTTTATTTGTATTTATTTTAATTTAATTTCAATAGTTTTACCGTAAAATTAATTATTATAATTTAAATTTTGTTTTCTTGAAAATTTTAATGTTCTTAAAATTAAGATTATAAAATAATAGAATTTTAATTTTATAAGCTTATTTATTTTTAATTCTAATTTTATAATATTTTTTTAACTTTTTAATGTTAATTGTTTCACCCTAATATTAATTCATTATTTTTATTTTTATTTTCTTTAATATTTTAAATTTCTAAAAATTAAGTATATAAAATATTATAATTTTAATTTTTATGAGCTTCATTATTTTTAGCCTATTTTCATTTTATGAAGAAAAAAAAATAGGCTTATGAGATCACCTTTTGTCCGTGTGTGTGTGCGTGTGTGTGTGTGTGTGTGAGAGAGAGAGAGAGGTGTGTGTGTGTGTCCCCTAATAACTTCTAAACGACTGGAGCGATTACAATGAAACTCGGTAAGATCAAAGCACCATTTTGGCTGACCCCGACCGTGCCCTTCAAATTTTATTGTGTCTCACCAATCCAACATGGCGGCTGTGCGAAATATTTCACCAGCAATCTGTATCTCCGAAACTATTATAGATATCACTCTGAAATTGTTTACGGTGATAAAGGGCACTACTAGAAGTTCACCCGTGAGACTTTCAACAACCTGGTAACTACGAAACCAACATGTCAGCCAAGCGAAATATAGACTTTTAAATAGACTTTTCTCGCGATTTAACAATCCAAACGTAATGAAACTTAATACAGCAAATGTTTATACACATTGTATTGCACGGGAGTCTAATTTAGTTCAATTGTTTACATAACCTTAAAATGGCGGCGGTGCGAAATATTTCACTGGCATTCAATATCTCCGAAACTATTTATGATATCACCCTGAAATTTTATACGGTGATAAAGGTCACTGCTATACGTTTATCTATGTAACGTTCATAAATCTGTAAAGTACAAAACGAACATGGCGGCCAAGCGAAGTTGAAATATTTTAATAGACTTTTCTCGTGATTTAACTCTCTGGGCGCAGTGAAATGTGGTACAGTAAATGATTATACATATTGTAATGCAATGGCATATAATTTAGTTCAATTGTTTACATAACCTCAAGATGGCGGCTGTGCAAAATTTTTAAATTAAATTTTTATTTCTTGTGTCGTAATCATGCGATCGAAGTGAAAGTTTGAATAATGAAACTGCCCATTAATTATCCTTTAGTGGTGCATAACTCTATGGCCTATACATATAACAATCCAAAATGCCGAGCATCCGAAATATTTTGACGGTTCTTATTATCTACGAATCTTTTATATCAATCAAACTGATTTTAGGTAGATTTCATTAGAAAGCTAACTATTGCAATGGGTACCATGTTTCGACTTCCGGAAAATTTCGACATATCTTCACGTTTCACATCCCCTAGACCACAAAACCACCATCAATTAAAAAGTTTATATACAATTTATGTATATATATATATATATATATATATATATATATATATTGTCCCCTTGAGGAAGCGTACACGAGACTTTATTCGGGGCTGTACAGTTCATCGTCGTGAAGTTGGATATTTTGTACTTTGCTTCCATAATTTCAAGGTGACACAAGGATAATATAATTATCAAAGATAACTCAACTTCAACAAAACAAATATTTTAATATCCCGATAAGAATGACACAACAATGACACAAATTTCCCTTATGACACCCATATTTATCAACTCAACAACAAACAATCAAATAATAAGTTACTCTGAATCAACATTACAGCGGCAAACAAACCAAATCATGGACCTCGTCCTTACTCCTCTTGTTGTTGCGTGTATTGTGCTTGACGGTTTTTACTGGCAAGACTACGGTTAGAATGAGTACATGTTTCCATGAGATATGCTTCCATGGAACCAGATCTCAGGACGCATATCCATGAACATTTTTCACCACGCCTTGGCATCGGAATCCACTCTTAATGGCTAACACAAAATGACATGACAATCGACCACACTACCCTTTACTAAAAGTACACAGTCATTACTTCCGCGAGAAGTATTTATATCAGTGCCAAGAGCACACAAAATCAAGCAGCCTAAAAAGGTCTTACCGAAACAGGGTGAAAATACAATCGTGGCCATCCGTAACTAACTCATGGATAAACCGATCGTTTTCCGAACACACCAAAGTTACAGAGGCGTATCAAAAAATGCGATAAAATAATTACAATAATTACGAGACAGTAGCCAACATGGCAACAAAATACAAATCAGCATAATCACGAATTGCATTTCTGATGTGAAGAACTTGCATCAAAATTAATCTAATTCGCTTCCAATCATCCAGGCTTTTAACTGATCGTTATCACGGGAGCACGCGCCTCGGCCCTAATGGCCCCTCTGTCCTTATCTGAGATCTGAGCCTTGCAGTCTGGAATATCCAGCTCTCGTCATTGTGTCAACACCAGGCAGGTCTCAAATTGTCTCTCAGCCACACGCTAGAGATCCGAAGAAAAGAATTAACAATCACACTCTGGAATAAAACACATATCAACTCGTAGATCTGTCCTCAAAACTGCACCATGCAATTTGGTATCTGTAGAATACTTAACAGTGACATCATCCATATGAGTCCTGTCTTCGACGCCATGCAGCTGACAGGTAACTGACCTCGGCCAGACCCCGCGCAGGATAATAATAATAATAGACCCATGCCTTGGTACAACACACATCACCCTCAATTTGCTCCAGATCACAGATAAACCTCAAAAAAAAAAATATATATATATATATATTGCTCCAACACACAAGAAGTTACTAAGTGCTCAACTACAAAAGAATGATTACCAGAGAAGCTGAATGCTTCTCGCTAAGAAAATATGCAATATCACATAAAATTTACAGCCTGGGTAATCCGAAGTTTCTCCCACAAAATTATCACATTTCCCCCCTACACTATAATTGCGTTACCTAACCAAAGCTTCACTTATCATCAGCAATACAGTCCGCTCATTTGCTGTATCTCTCTAAAACACACTCAGTGCACAAGAGTACAATTTAACCCACTGTCCCGCACTAATTTTAATGAAATACAAAAGAATGACCACGATGCTCATCACAAATTAAAATAGTGGTCGGTCAACAAAACACTCTAATCACACAAAAGAAAACATCACAACTATACAATATACAAGGATTTCCCGATTACCAAAACTAGGCTACATAATGAAATAAATCATTCTGTACTCATCCTTTTTAGTCTCCTCCATCGCTGACGTTTCCTGGGCATGACCCCAACCATGTGCGCCTAGCACCCAATCATTCCCGGGTTCGATTTCAGTAGCACCATTCTTCCTTCAGCTGCTGATACCACGGTCTCCATTTCTGGCTGGCTGCTTCAAAATAGAATGTTAGTTCGTTTTAAAATAGTGCCTCACACAATATCCCTAATAGATTGCTAGCGTGGATTGCTGTATCCACCCACAAGTCCTGATAGCAATATTTAGCGATGACTGTCCCTCACTTATAGCCAAAAAGCTATCTAGAACGTTTCACACGCAGAACACATTAATTTATACACTTGAGATGCGGTAGAATTTCATCTCCTAAGAGCAATGATTTTATGAAAGTTTAAGTATTGTCACTTCCCAAAATAGTAACGTATAACGAGCGTAGTCAGCCTTCGCAATCTGTCAACGAATGAAATAATACTCTCTTCCCGTGAACACTCCACTCAGTATTAATTCATTTTAGTCCGAAAGTGGGGGCGGGACTGAATAAAATATCTAATTATTCAACCAGTAGTCCTACATACACACAACATATATCAGGGAGCTTGTCTTGATGTGAATCGAACACCTATGGCATGCGGGTTTTATTTTGATCGAGCAATTAATCGTAATCAATTTCCCTCCTTAATTTCATCGGACGCCGTATCTTCGAAATAGCGCGAAAGGCCTCGCGTCCTCATTTCTTATTGGTTGGGGTGCTGTTTCTGAACTCGCGGTAAAATGCGGACCCCGCCCACGTATTTTCCCTTGTCTTACAAGGAACAGACGGTTAGGTGCGACTCATTGTCCAACGCGCCAACTAGGTTCTTGAACTCCAGCTAACGGGTTGTCCCTTTCTTCAGTCCGGGTTGCATTCCAAACTCTCCCCGGCCCATTGTTTGAACAGGATGTCAGGCTCCCTTCTTATTGCCAGGTAGCTTCTAAATTTTCAACATACTATCAAGCCTCCTTCAAATGTCATCTTTCGTCCTCACACAGACCAGAAATATGAAACATTAATATGTGGCAATCATATTAAGGGTTCAATATATATACATATATCACTTTCTTGTGGACACGATAACTACTGCAATTTTGCACCAATCAATTTGATTTTTTTACATAATATGTATCCCTATAAAATCTCGGTCGAGTTCGTTAATGGGCACAATCGGTCGACGGGGGTGAAAATGGGGGGCTTTTTTTTTTCGAAAAAGTGAAATATCGCTATAACTCTCTTAATATTTGAAATATCGAATCCATTCAAAGTTCATACAATGTGTCGAATAAGGCCCAAAAATTCATGTTTGAAGAGTTTTTTGATAGCACCAACCATTGACCAAATGGGTGGGAAAAAGTGGGTTTTTCGGGAAACATTTATCATATCTCTCTTAATAGGCACAATATCAAAGCCGTACAAAATGGACAGTATTCCCCTAATAATTACCTAAAACTTTTGTCTGAAAGAATTTTTGATATGACCCACCATTACGCCAAGGGATGAGAAAAATGATTTCGGAATTATAAGAAAATGCCAAGAGCCATCAGAGGTTGCCATGACAACACTACTAAATTGATGAGGGATGTGCTATCAGACGTTGCCATGACAACGCACTTGCACGCGATCACATTTAGTTTTCCATCTAAGTGAGAAGCGGCCTCGGTGACGTAACTGGTAGTATGCTTAACTTCTATGCCAAAGTTCGCGGGTTCAAAGCCGGCCGAAGTCGTCAGATGTTCTAAGAGCGCTAAAAATCCCTCAATATGCTTTCCTTTGGAGGGGAAGATCCAACGTTCGTTGCTGGTTGCGGTGGCATCTCGTAGCCAATTTCAGAACTAGGTGTCGTTGACGGAAGTATCTGGTAGCAACATTAGGAACTACTGCGTGAAATTGACCGTCTGCAGTCCTTACCTGAATTACAGACTAATACAGCCATCACAATTCACACTGTTTATCAGACAGATTCTACACTCACCCAAAGTACACGGGGTTACTTGACCGCGTTGTCACAGCCCCTAAACTGAGGAACCAACCAAAATCTCTGCGGGAGATATAATTTTGCGTGAAAAAGTAACAGACCGTTACATAGTTACACATCAGTGTCGAAACCTTGCATAAGGACAGTGTGACCACAAGTACAAAAATGTACCCCAAATGACAAGAAGGTTACCGTCCCCATAAGACAATAAAATGTTTTAAATATGCATAAAATGACGAAAAACAAAGTTAATTAAGCTCCAATTATAAAATACTTTCTCGCAATAAATGAGGTCTGATCCTTCTACGAAAACGTGCATATTCTGCCTATTTTCGCCTATCCCCAAGTTTGCCCGATGAAATCTACCTCCGCCTTCCGGCGTGCCGAGAGGACCTTTTCTTAATGTTCATAGAGGCTATGAACATAAGTTCACCAATATGACTTTCAGTAACCTGGTGAGCACAAATCCAGCATGGCGGTGACGCGAAGTGTACATATTTAAATGGACGTTTCTCCTGATTTAACCATCCGAGTGCAGTGAAACTTTGCACGTTAAATGCTTATGCAAATGCTAATCCACTGGCATCTACTTTATTTCAATTGTTTTGATAACCACAAGATGGCAGCTGTGCAAAATTTTAAAATCTTTTTTTACTTCTTGTGTCCTAATCGTGCGATTGAATTCTGAATACCACACGTACACAATAATCTTCATGTAATAGTACATAAATAAAAATCCAACCTGGCTACCATCTGAAATATTTAGACGGTTCTCAATATCTACGAATCTATCGCAACCTTCGAACTGAAATTTTGTATGTTGATAGAGGCAATTAACATGAGTAGGATATATGAAAATAGGTTGTATAGTTATTCATGGAACTACTTGTTTAACTTTAATTTTTGTTGTTTCACTCTAATATTAATTAATAATTTTAATTTTAATTTTATTTTACATTTGAAAGTTATAAAAATTAAGGATATACTGTAAAAGTATTATAATTTTAATTTTTATGAGCTTCATTATTTTTAATCATAATTTTATTTGGCTTACTATTTTTAAAACTTTTTTTAATTCTAATTGTTCTTATTAGAAACATCATTTCATGTAATTTAGGACAAGGAGATAAAGAGATAATATTTGGCTTTCAGTAATATTAACACTTCCAAAATAATATTTGTTGGTAAAGAATATCGCTGAAAGATTAAACCATCAGCAGCATAGACAATATAAATTGTCCTTACAGTAGATGGTTAATATATAGACCACTAACCTAGCAAGAGTTAAGGTCCTTGTTCGTTTTTGAATGATGATTTTTTGTTTTTTCCGTAATTTTTGTTTATTAGCCTACTTTCGATTTTTGCAAAAAATGAAAGTAGACTTATGAGATCAACACAGGGCGAAAAAAGTGTGTCTGTCTGTGTGTGTGTATGTGTGTGTGTGAGTCTGTGTGTGTGTGTGTGTATGTGTGTCTGTGTGTGTGTGTGTGTGTGTGTGAGTGTGTGTACTCGGAATGTCTGTCCCCCCCTATCAATTCGAACACGGTGAATGCGAATTGAACGAAATTTGGTACAAAGGTAGCACTAGCAAAGGACACCTCAGTGTCATGTTTTATATCGCCGCCATCTTTACTAAAACTGAATGGCGGTCACTCAAACGTTCAAAACGTAAAATCAAATAACGACTAACCAAATCATCCGATCTCTACCAAATTTGGTAATAACATACCTTCGTATAGGATGCGTCTTGTGACCAAACTACAAGGTCGTCCGCCATACCATTTCAGGATGGCGGCCGTGCGAATTATGCAAACTTTATAATCCATATCATGGGACCCACCAGTTCCGATTATCGAGCCGAGAATCGTTTTAACTGTTCTAAAGGAAGAGGCACTTTCGAAATTAAAAGTTTATTTTGTAATACTATAGTGCAGACGTGATTTTAAAAAGCTGAGCTGATTCAGTAATAAGACAAGATGGCAGCGGATATCTTGTGCCTGACTTATATTTCACTAATTTGAGTATTGCATGCAATATAGCGTACTGATACAAAATAAATAAACTTTGTATGAAATGCTTTATATATAAATAATATACTCCAGTGATGAAATCGTTTAGTATAAATCATTATTTGCTAACAAGTTCTATGTAAGTCATTTTATATAGAACGATATTCGTTGACACAATTAGCTCAGTGGTAGTTGGTCACTAGTCGTGGCCGAGTGAGGTACGTGTGTGCGCGCTGTGTGACCTCATCGGAAGAGTGTACGGTTCCTAATACCGGTGCTTCCTTAGTTCCACGTGTGTACTGACCTTCCGTGTGTCATTCGGACAATACTTTTTCAAGTAGTGTTCCAGATAGGACAACAAAACCAGAAACCCAGAAAACCCCGCTGAAAATCATGTCCGGATACCAGAGGAAGAACACCTTACGCTGCCAATGGGACAGGCAGAGTTCTCGCCCCTCACCAGGAGAAATTCACCGCTGGATTGGCGATACCCTCCGGTTGACTGTCGACCAAGTAGAAGCCATCCAGTTAAATGCGCACGAAAAAACCATGTACATCAAGGTAATCAGCATATCTACTTATCAGAAATTGTTAAATACTTTTGCAGATCCTATTAAATTTCAGTATGACTCAGGCGAATGACAAATGTTAAGCTCTCCACAGCGGATTCCAATTTTACCACAGTGCGTATATTTAATGTCCCACTCGAAGTGCCCCCTGAAATTTTCAAATCCGTCCTGTCGAAATATCGCACTGTGAGTGACGTCAGGAAAGAACAATGGTATTCTGCTTATCAGTTCCCGGTGTATAATGGAATACGTGCCGTCACTATGGAAATCAAACAAGATATCCCCTCCACTGAGACTTTTGGTGGCCATTCTGGCTATATAACGTATAATGGACAGAAACAGACCTGTTTAATTTGCAATGCTACCACACATCTACGTATCAACTGCCCAAAGAAAATGATTCCCCTCGGTATAACTCCTACACAACAACGACGTGCCCAATACTCGGAAGTTGTGACGCAGCAAACGTCATATGAAAACATGCTTATTGATCAGTCAGCTGGGACAACACCAGAAGTGACCTCGGATACATATGACGCAGAACTGGTACCTTGCCCTGACCAGAGCAGCGAGCCACAGAGTGCCCCTGTGCTATCGGCAACCTGTATCTCAGCCTTAGAACCAACTAAGCCGTCACTACAGGCTGCCACAGAAATTTTGTCTTCACTGCCCCCACCTTCGCTGGTCCCTACCGACTCACTAAAGCAGGTTGATCGGGGATCCGAGAACGTCTCTAAGAAGATTAAAACAAATGCCTCGATTGCCGTACCAGCCCCGAAGAATCAAACTGGCTCTACAAACGTTCCCGCAGCTGTGAAAAAGAAACAAAATCTTCATTCTACGTCATCTAGGGACCCACGAACGCTCTCAACCGCTGACAGCCGGCCTATGAATGGCAGTCATACGGAACTATCTCAACCAAATTTGACATAGTGCACCAGTATATTTCTCACCTGTGTCTTTTTTCTTTTTTCTTTTTTCTCGAGTCCACCTTCCAGTATGTCTAGCACAACTTTTATACTTCTCTTAATGGCGCAATTTCTCACTGTGGCCACTGTGAATATCAATGTAATAGAATGCCCTCTGAAATTTCAACTGTTGGAGAGATTCCTTCGAGATGCAGACATTGACATTGCCTTCATTCAAGAAGTTGCTCTACCCTGTTTGCCCCTATCTGCCTTCTACAAACAATACATCAATACCGGTTATACGCATAGAGGGACCGGATTCCTCATAAGACATGATATCCCACTCGAAGGTGTTCTATGTCATCCATCAGGACGCATAATATCTGGACACATAAACAATACCACCCTGATAAATGTATATGCCCCATCCGGGTCCAATAAACGTGTGGAACGGAAAATGTTCTTTCAACAGAGTATACTGCCTCATCTGCACGACGTTAAGGAAAAACTTATTCTTGCAGGGGATTTCAATTGTATTCAACGCCCAGAAGATTCCACTAGCTCATATCAAGGTGTCAACCCGGCTCTCAGGACCCCTCTTACCTCCCTACACCTCATTGATGCTGTGGATAGTTTAAGGGTGCCCCTGCCCCATTACACCTGTATAAGTCACAACTCCTCATCACGACTTGACCGCATCTACTTTTCACAGGAACTTATCCAGCCTAGACGATATGAAGTGATACCTGCCAGTTTCACTAACCATCATGCTGTCGTATGTACTATCTCTTACCCCCATCCCATATTTCACATAGGAAGAGGTTATTGGAAGCTGAATTGCTCGCTGTTACTGGAGGAGGAATGCCAAGATATTTTCAGACAACACTGGACTCGATGGGTCCAACAAAAATGCAAATTTCGCGACTGCGCAGACTGGTGGGATATTTTAGTTAAACCAGGGATCCGCCGCGTCTTTAAGAACATATCTTACCAACGAGGTCGGGAAAGACGGGATACAGTTGAATTTTACTCTCGAGTTCTTCGCCAGCTCCAGCAAAGATCTGATGCTGGGGAGCGTATATATGACCAGATCCGGGAAGTTAAAACCAAGCTCCTGTCTCTACAGCAACGAACGCTCGCTCATATAAACGTGGCTTTAAAAGATCGTACAGTGCTCCCGGACGAAAGTGCAAGTGTATACCATATCGCCAAAGGACAACGTGAGCGGCAACGTAAATATATCCACCGCCTCCGCACCAGTTCTGGAAGTGTCGTCACCTCCCCTGACGCTATACGTCGTGAAATATCATCATTTTATCAACGGTTCTACGCTAAGGCTCCCATTGATCCACAGCAGGTGACCCTATTGCTGTCATCTTGCAGTACCCAACTATCTCCGGACAACAAAACTCTGCTCAGCGCGGATATTACGGATGAAGAGATTCACTCTGTGGTTAAGCAACTCCCAAACAACCGCTCACCTGGCATTGATGGACTGCCATATGAAATGTATAAACACTTCTGGCCTCTCATTGGCAAAGAATTTTGTCATGTCCTGCGTACCATTCTCCAACGTCGTGCTCTTTGTCAATCACATCACGAGGGTACCATAGTCCTCATACCAAAAACATCCTCTCCCATGGCAGTTGGTGACTTCCGACCAGTTACTCTGCTCTGCAGTGACTATAAAGTCCTTACCAAAGTACTTGCATGCCGATTGAAGACTGTTCTACCTGATATCATTGGTGATGAACAATGTTGCAGTATTCCTGGAAGAACTCTGTTAACAAACTTAGCGATACTACGGGACCTACACCTAAAAGCCGAAATGCTCCCCACTGAGCCAATGAGTTTTCTCACCTTAGATCTTGATAAAGCTTTCGACCGCATCAGTCATGAATACTTGTACATGGTCTTGCAACACTTCGAATTTCCTGAAATCCTTATTGACTACATTCGTATGATAAATTGTAATGCTACGTCTCGAGTGCTCGTCAACGGTTTTCTTTCCCCTCTGATTCCAATACAACGATCAGTTAGGCAAGGATGTCCCTTTTCTATGCTACTTTTTGTCATTGGCCTTGAACCGTTCATTCGGACTACCCAGGTGAAGCTACAGGGTAACAAACTGTCCACACATGTTTTTGGAATGTGCGCCTATGCTGATGACGTATCAATATTGATCCGCAATAATGAAGACATCTCCCACATCGATAGCGTCCTTCAGCTCTACCATATCGCCTCTGGAGCACAATCGAACCCCCAGAAAACTGCTTTGCTTCCGCTCAATACTAACTCAGTGATTACCCAACAGCCCTGGTTCCGGATAGTAAATGAGGTGAAAATTCTTGGCATTACCTGGAAGCAATCGCTTCTGGACACAGTGCAGGCAAACTGGACTAAGGTCATTGCCAAAGTTAGGGGAGTGCTGATCCAATTTGGTCAAAGAAACCTCAATATAGTGCAACGGGTCATGGTCCTCAACGTGTTTGCGCTCTCTAAAATATGGTATGTCGCACAACTTTTCCCACTTCCCAAAATGTTTGAGAGCCAATTGGCAAAATATACAGGTTGGTTTATATGGCAAGGATTTTTGTTCCGAGTACAACGGGAACAATTGTATCTCCCATCCCGGCAAGGCGGGCTAGGGCTAACAGCTCATGGCATGAAATGCCGTGCACTCCTCTGCAAGAACGATATCACCATTCTTTCCCAACATGACACTTTTACGAAAGCGCTATACAAAGATATTCGAAACACAGCCCGTGGTTGTGATAGAGCTTTGCCGAAGATATTTAGGGACCATCAACAGCACCTTCTGGAAACTGTTCGCCAAATGCCTTCAGGGACTGTTCCAACGACGAAAAGTAATTATAACATGTTGCGGCAAGTGGTACACTCCAAACCGCGAATAGAGGCCACCACCCTCTACGTCCATTGGCCCACTGTTTGGAAAAATTTTGGGGCTATGACCATTTCTTCTGCTGTACACTCCCAGGTTTTTATCTTCCTCAACGATCTCATCCCAACCGCTCTACGGCGATATACCATCCGTCTTGAAGCTTACCCATGGTGTACTATATGTGGTCAAACTGATACGGCGATACACCGCTTCACATCATGCACGCGAGTTGCCTCCACGTGGCTGTGGTGTAAGGGAAAAGTATGTCCACTATTAAATGTGCCCACGGATGACCTTGATGACAGGAAGTTGGTTCGTTTGTCGGTGACCGCCTTCCCCCAAATTAAACAGACTGCCATTGTGTGGATAATGGGCCAATATGTACACTTCGTGATGGACAATGATCAACATTTCTCGTTCCTGGATCTCAGGTACCACCTGCAAAAAGAGCGTTGGAAGCTTAGTGAAAGTGGACAATTGTACGATAAATATGGACACTATCTGGATTTCTTGTGATGTATTAGTATGGTATTTATCATATCTGAAAATTCTGTAATTCTGTAAAGAGCTAATAAAAAAAAGTGGTAGAGCGTTAGCCTATTGCTCAAATGCCTATGGTTCAAACCCGATCAGAGCTAGGTTTTTTGCTTGAAATGTTATATGTTTATTGTTTTGTAATGACTCAGATGTTTTAAAATTAAGCGTTATATTGTGCATATTATGGTGTAAAATATATATTTAATTAAAACATAATTCGCCAGCAGATTTACTCGAGACATCTAGCTGCCAAAAAGGTAACTAGATTAACTTCCAGATTTTATTGAAAAGTTTCTTCTTCTGGCCGCTAGAATGCACTCGCTCTGTTAGGATTATATTGTTCGATATTTCACCACTAGATATCACGACTAGTCTACGTGGGGCTCCATTGATTACTACACCATTGGCATTCTATGCGCATCGAATTTGAAGAATGACAAGATGATACTACGATACATTTTAACTTTTTATTTTAAAGGGTTTGTAACAGCCTATTTTGCGTTACTTGAAAATGTTATTTGAATTCAATTAGGGTTGTGAAAGCCATGCACAACCAGACGTGTAAAGACATGCCTCAACTCAAAGTTGGATGTTGCCCACGGCAGGTCGTATATGTAATAATAATAATAATAATGATAATAATAATAATAATAATGTTATTGGTTTTACATCCCTTTTAACTACTGCTGCTTTTAGAGACACCGGGGTGCCGGAATTTTGGCCCGAAGGGGATCTTTAACGTGCCAGTAAATGTACTGACACGGCTCCCTCGCATTTGTGCACCCTCAAATGCCAGCTGACTGCGCCAGGATACGAACCTGCAACCTAGGGCCCAGCAAGCGAGAACGTTACCGCTGAGTCCCGCAGCCAGTCCGGTCGATTATGTCTCCAGATCCATAACATTCTTGATATACTTCTTACCTCTCTTTCTTCAATGATGGTAGCAGTTTTTATCTAGGTTGTGGCGTTTGGTAGAGGTAAATCGTTTCTAAGGTCTTCAACAAAGAATAGTTCTATTATACTCTTTGATAATAACAACGAGTTATAACTATACTCATACATTTAGGAGAAAGTAGGCTATATGTTCTTTACTGAACATCTTGTTTTTTATAATTAATAGTTTTATTTAATTTTTTGTTTGATTAATTTTCTGTCTTTTCAAATTTAGGTACCCACCTCAAAATTTTAAATTCCATTCCAAATTTGTATACTTTAATCTGTGTTAGGAGGGGCAGATGATCTCGTAGTTTCGCCCCTTAAAACAACAATAACTAACTAACTAACTAGGGTTAAAGTACGAATCATCCCAGCTTTTGATTGAAGAAGATATGTGAAACGACGGTGACAATAACTTCTAGAATAACCGAAGTGGGAATCAAACTCAGCCCTTCACAGTTCTGCCTCTCGTGAATAACGTGAGTGTTCCCCGTTTTAAGCCTAGCATCAGAAATTAATGTTTTGACAAAGTCGGGAACCGAACCTGTACCTCAATGGGAAATAATTTAATGGGAGACAGTTTTGGCCTTACTGACTTCTTCTTCTTTCCTAGCGTTTATCCCAATACGGGTTCCACCTGGGTCCAGGTTGAAAGCTATTTTGGCGACAGAGTCGCCCGGCATTCTCATAACGTGACCATACCAACGGAGATGAGCTTCCCTCACTTTCCCGGTAATTGGTGTGACACTTAATTATAGTCTAACATCTGCATTTCTGACATGGTCATATCTAGTCAGTCCAAGTTTCCAACGGAGCATCTTCATCTCCATCGTGTGTAGAGCCTGTTCATGTTTTCTTGTCATTGGGCGGGATTCTGCCCCATAAATTGCTGCCCGACGTACAACTGTCTTATAAACTTTTGTTTTTAGGTATTTAGGCATATTTTTGTAGTAGAGGACACCAGTGACCTGTTTCCATTTGAGCCAGGCCGTATTTACCCTCGCCCGAGTATCTAAAGTGACATCACCTTTTGACGTGATATCTGACCCTAGATTTTTCAAGTTATTTGTCTTTGCGAGATCATGATCGCTAATTTGGATAGTGCCACTGGTTTGCGGGCCATATTCAAGATATTCTGTCTTCTGGATGTTACGGCGCAGTCCATAGGCAGCCAGCCTTTCCATCCATATTTGCGCTTGATGCTGGAGTTTTGGCCTTACCGACTGTACTATCGCGTGCATAAATAACGGGCCGCCTTGCCGAGTGGGAGTTGAGTTTTCGAGCTATCAAGTTGCCATCACTTGGGGAGTTCTCGGGAGGGGAAGGCTCAGAGCCGTGGTTGGACACCTGTTCTTGTAGGCAAGGGGGGAGAGGAGGGGGACAGATCGAGGAGCACAGCGCCAACTTTGATTTTCTTTAGTTTCGCGCTTGGAAGATTGTTACAGATAACGAGGCGGTTTTAATAAATCTAAATTGAAATGCTAAGTATGCTATTAATTGTTAAATCTCGTTAGAAATGCACTGTTGAGTTTTACTGTGTGTGAATTCTTTTGAAAATCGAGTTTTCACTGTTAGGGACTAAACGCAGTTTAATAAGAAGAAAAAGAAGAAATTGCAAACGTCATGAACTAATTATATTTCTGTTATTCCGACGCCAGCTTCACAGAGCCCAACCATCTGCCCCTCTCCTCACCAAACGGTCGTTCATATTAATGGTCACGGACCTCAAAATCGAGTTCGCTGTCGTGTTACTGAGCCACTGTCAGCCTCTTGTGTTTAACAGGTGATACCACACTCCCCCCTCCTCTCCCCCATTTCCTACAAGGACAGCTGCCCAACCACGACTCTGAGCATTCCCCTCCCGAGAACACAGCAACTGATGGCAACCTGATGGCTCGAAAACTCAACTCCCGCTCGGCAAGGCCCGTTATTTATGCACGCGATAGTACCTAGCGAACTCATCCCTAGCCCGGAATGTAATGCAGCAGATAAATCGTGTCCTGGATTAGAGGAACGCGGTATTCATTTAACTGTTCCCATAATGCAGTGCGGCCTCAGCTTAGTCCGTCCACTGCACAGTAATGGTAATAATTGATATCCTAGCACACCCTGGGTTAAATTGGAGAAGAATATACGACCGGGGAGATATGACGCACCATTTCATTGTGTTACTAATGCAGCAGTCTTTGATGGTTTTGGCGGCTTCGGTGGCGTAGTTGGTAGCATGCTGAGCTTCTATGCCCAAGATAGTGGGTTCAAACCCGGCCGAAATCGTCGGACTTTTAAGGGAGTTAAAAATCCCTCAGTATGCCTTCCTTCGGAGGGGAAGTAATGACGGCGGTCCCATGTCATAGATTTATGGCATGTTAAAGAACCTTCCACTAATTACACCTGTGTGAAACTAAATTGTGTAGGTTAAGTATGTAAACAACGCTCTTAGGTTGCTACGTTCGTTGCCAAGAGCCGACTGCGGTGGCGTCTAGTAGCTAAGTTCTGAACTTGGCACAGTAGTCATTGACGGTGGCGTTTGGCGGAAAAAGTAGGAACTATTTGAAAAATTCAAAGTTGCAGTCATTACTTGAATTAAAAAACAGATACACACACTAATACAGTCATCACAATTAACACTGGTTGTCAGACAGATTCTACACACCCAAAGTACACGGGTATACATGACCGCGTTGTCGCAGCCCCTAAACTAAAGAAACAACCAACCAATCAAACCCTAAATGAATCAACAACTACAGTAGCGTCATCAATTTCTTGTCACCACGGTAACCATGACAACCGGTATTCGTCGTCTATGTCTCCCAGGTGCCCACAACTATTGGTACGTGGGTTGGCGACCACGGTACCGCAGCTGAGTCCGGCATTGCTTCCAGGCTCCTGCTGCCGGGCTCCTCTCCATCATCTTTCCTGTCGACCTCCCTCGGTCAGTTCTTGTTCTCTTCTTACCCCAACGGTATTGAGGTATCCGATGTTTAATATTATTGGTTTCATGTTCCTTTTAACTACTGTGGCTTTTATAGACCCCGGGCTGCCGGAATCTTGCCCCGAAGAGGATCTTTAACGTACTAGTAAATCTTCTGACACGGCTCCCTCACATTTGCGAACCCTCAAATGCCAACTGTCAGCACCAGGATTCGATCTGATGTTTAGGGTGTCTTTCCCTTTCCCGTCTTAATTGGTCCTTGTCTCATATATCCTGATATTCTCATTCTTCAAGGGGTCATATCTCTAGTTTTCCCTTGATGATAACTCCTGCCTTCTGCGCAACGGCCTAAAGAAGGCAGGGTGTGTGCAGTTCCACCCTGGATAGTACTACACCTTCAAGGGCCCACTGCTGGTGAGTTCGGGAGTTAGCAAACCCGAGGGATCCCAGAGCTGGGTCTGATTTTCCCTTCTTTCATTGTCTTTAGGATGGACCCTCTCCTCGTTTCCCTTTCATATCTGCCTTCCATTGCTCTGCTTCCTTCCAAGTTCCTCAGTTCTCATTCTTCGAGGGTCGAGGGCATGTATTCACCCTGTCATTTATTTCCCTTGTTCCTATTTGTTGTAATTTATTCATCTCATCATCTTCATGAACACCCAAACCATTAGGGACTGATAACCTAGATGTTAGACCCCATGAAACAACAACAACCATTTTAGTTACTTTATTAAAACTGCTAACACTCAATAGGTTCTAAATCTTTATTGGAAGATGGTTTCGGCCCTTCAATGGGATTTTCTTCAGTTTATTTGCTTAGCCTAATAACTTCATATCTATTATTTACGAAAACATGACATTAATAACCATACAAACAATAGTACATTATGCAACGAGCCTATAATGGCAATAATTAAGACATGAGTAGCCTATGTTTATAAAACGAGCGAAGTGAGATTTATAATTTCCATAAGAGTGTCTTAATTACTATTTGAGGTGAGTTGCATACGACTGTTTACGCTCGACGATAATTATAACTTTATTCTATGTTTTAACATAAATATTCATAAATATCTGTCGAGATTCTGTCGGTTGTTTTCTTCTTCTTGGGAATTGTGTGGGCTCAGCATTTGATCTCTATCCACTAACGAATTTCAAAGCTTTGAAACATTGTTTATCTTGAAGTAGCACTAACAGATAGCGCACAGGTACTACAGTATGTATGATCATTTTGTTATTTTGGTCAAATAACACAAAATATGCAGTTACAAACGCTTTAAAATGAAAATGTATCGTATTATCAACTAGTTATTCTTCAAACTCGATGCGTATAGAATGTCAACGGAAGGCAAATCAATTGAGTCCCAAATAGAACAGTCATGACATCTGGCGGAAAAGTTTCGCATAATAAATACATTTACTGCACACAGAGCTGGATTATAATTTCCGTGGATCTAATGTCATACGTTTGCTTCCTCCAGGACGTTCTGGTGTGTTTATGTCAATAACAGCATTCACTAAACTTGTCGGCGAAATCTTACAAATGTAATACCCTGTGTTGAAATTGGAGTTGCGGATATTAAGGTACAGTGCTATTTCATTTTGCAATATTGCCCAGTTTGTTCGTGCAAACTTTCCATGTCGGTAATGGCTACAAGGATGGTTGCAAACTTCTGGACGTAGATTTCTGAATTTCTTGCACATTTCATAGTTTTTTTTCTGTTACCGTAAAGGTTCGTGCTGATCTTGTCTTTGTGTTTGGCATTGTAACTACAATGGTTGATCCAATAACTTATAGGCTACATTGTCAACTTTCATATCGTGTAATTCATGTCCGACATGATGGATTTTGTGTGCATGTGCGAAGCTATCCTTACCTAATTGGTCAATGAATGAAAGGTTGTACTTTAATGATCCCCATTATCATACAGTTTTCTGACATTTAAGATTTACATTTCGACATCGTCAAACATAAACACTATTACGAAATGGACTGTGCTTACAATATTCATTTAATTTGAAAGGCGTTATTCGTGTTAAAAACAAAAAGCAAAAGTCTTAAGTTATAATTCAATATGTACTGTACCCGGATCGTACACACGTCCGTGACATATTGACGTCATTATTATGAAGCAGAGACGTTGATTTATCTGAGAGATGGAGCGGCTGATATTTTGAATAGCGCGCTAGGAGACTCCGTGTGTTGAGGGAAGTATGCAACGTAGGAGCGAGTGACGTGGAACTGTGACGTGGGAGCTCGCCTACGTAATGAAAATAAGTTTTCTAGAATTTCCTCTAGGAGAAGGAATGGAACCTAGAAAAGTAGTACAGTTTACTGGCAATTCAATGGGAAGAAATTATAGATATCAAGCATGAAAATCCGTTCAGTAGAAGCCGAGATACGGAATGGAAGCTTCTAGAAGGAAGACCGCTTGGACTATATCAGGAGCCAGAGAATCAAGACAGTATTGTATTCCATCAGAGCACTTGCTCATGTGCGCATCTACGATACATCAAGTACGAGTGTTTACGCCGTGATTATGACCGCCGAAGAACTTAGTCGCTGGACGAGCAGTCAGTGGACTTAGTTTTTGTTCAGGCGAATGAACATATATAATATCAGCGAAGGACTTAGAATATCGACTGACTTTATGGTCAATTATTCTAACCAGTCAGGTGATGGTAGTTTTGTAAAGCCATTCACGGAAGTTAGCCTACAAAATGATGTTTCTTGTGGTGAAACGGTACATCAGGCACTTCAAATAATATCCGGAAGAATTTATTCTTACAGTTCGTTCTACGCAGCTAACAGGTGTTCCTGTAATAGCAGGCGAACGAAACCGCATTGTTCGGATATGGGACTTGTTCTAAATCTTTAAAGAGTACTATATCAGTATAAGACTGTACTACATTTCATCATGTTAGACTGTACCGAGAATAACGGGAGTCTTTTTGAACGAGTGATATTAATTATCAACATGCGCCGTTAAACTACTCGAGGATAGGTGGGATATGGAGACGAACGAAGTGATTTGGAACAGCAGATGGCCATGGGAAGACACTATAGGAATAGTGAACACCGAAGGACACGCTCTACATACACAGCAAGAATGAAGTAAGACAACTATTCATGTACTATCCACTAGCCTATAGTAGTACCGGTATTTGAGAATTCCATTTTTATACTGTCACTATAAGAAATCAACATATTTATCATCGTAATGAGAACGTCTATTATATTTGTCCAGGATGACAATTGGAGCTTGTAGTCCGACAATTTATTATTCTATTTTACTATGTTTTTCAGGACAACAGTCAGTTCATGAGTTTCGACATGATATGTTTAAGTTATTTCCAAGGTATAGGAATATTTTTTCTTTAACCCTTATTATGAGAAGAGGCTCGATTATAACTTGAATTATTTAAATAATTTGATTTATTTAATAATAATAAATGACTGAAATAAATAAGTTAATAATATTAAAATATAACTACACCATTTAAAGTTATAAACAATTTATTTAGGGAGGTGATAGCACCAATTTATGAATTAAATTAAATAGTTAATTGTGATTAAATAGTTACTGCATTAATAATCAGAAAGTGAGATGTTATTAATAATCATTTGCAAAGAGGATTTAAACATTTATTTATTTAAGGATGAAATAGGGCAATAATAATCATTATAAGGTTGTAATGAAGCAACGATGCCTAAATATTTTTTCCAGTAATAATAATAATAATTTGTGGAAGAATTTAAATAATTGGAAGACTTTGAATAAAATAACTTTGTTTATTTGTGGAATAGAAGTTTGGATTGCTATATAAATTTAAATGAGTTTATGAATGAAGTGAAATAATAAGAATTTGAGCTCAGTAAAATTTTCCAAAAGCACTAAAATATTTAGATGAAGAAAAAGAAAGCGGCAGGTATTAAATGTATAAATTAGGGTGAGATTATGTAAATGGGAGGCAAGGAGAAATTGACCAGAATTAAATACATCATTTCATTAGAAAATAAAATTGATGACCACACAGTACAGTGATAAGACAGAATATTACAGAAAAAAATATTATAAAAAATATAATGTTTTGTGGAGAAGAATATTTAAGTCAAATAATATGATGATTTTACTGTGCGAATTGTCGACACTTAAAGTTGTGTGTAGACCAAGGGGTCGTCCACGAGGGCATTTGTTCCCGTAGTTATGGGCACACATGGTTGTGCGTGTGTTATTAGAAGAGCAAGTGGGCTCTCAATTGCAAAAGAAGGGTTAGGCAAGTAGACCGCCCCATATTCAAGTCAAATTCCATTTAACGGTCAATTCAAATATTTAATATTTTTCTGGATCAACTTGAATTTCCAATAGTATGCCTAAATAATTGAAGAACATGAGTTTAGATTTGATGAACCTGACCGAGAAAAAAAAGTATCAAGAAAATGAATAGTTGCATATGCAAAAATAAAATAAATAATTGAAGATATTTTTATTTTGTGCTTGGAATAATAATAATAGTAACAGTGGAAATGAGCATTAAATATTCACAATATGAGAGGGTAAAAATATTATTGTGAATAAATTGATGAGAAATTTTGAAATTAATAATAATAATAATAAATTCTATGATTAACATTTATTTTGTGTGAGATATAATGTAAATTTTCTGAATGAGGAATGTTTTGATCAAAGAGATAATGATTTAATCCACTGATAGTGGATAACAACAATTTATATTGTTAACAACAATTTATGCTAATGTTTATAACAAATTTTGAAATGAGTACATTTAAATTTTGTTTACATTGAAACAAAAGATTATGAGAAAAGAAAAATATTTATTTTTCAAATTATTATGATAATGAAAAAGTTATAATCAATTTTTGTTTAAGGACACAAAAATTTTACAAACACAAAAATATTAACATTCGACTTTATGTTAGCCGAATATTTATATGAGTTTGTTATTATACTTCAATTAAACAGTGAAATATTTTTTTCCAATAATTATTTTGGTACATCATCGAATTAATCAAGTGACAATTTTTCGAAATATCTTTACAACGTGTACTTGAACAATCAAAGCAATTCTTCGTGAAGTGAAACTACAAATCTGTAAATAGAGGGATCACTCGAACATTTCATTGAATAGTGATTACCCCAGTGTACATAATTTGAAATGTTCTTTTTTGATATCAGAATGGACTAATAATTTTTCTGAATATTAATTTTGCGGAGTTCAATAATAAATGACTGTGAAATAAATAAGTTAATAATATTAAAAATATAACTACACCATTTAAAGTTATAAATAATTTATTTAGGGAGGTGATAGCACCAATTTATGAATTAAATTAAATAGTTAATTGTGATTAAATAGTTACTGCATTAATAATCAGAAAGTGAGATGTTATTAATAATCATTCGCAAAGAGGATTTAAACATTTATTTATTTAAGGATGAAATAGGGCAATAATAATCATTATGAGGTTGTAATGAAGCAACGATGCCTAAATATTTTTTACAGTAATAATAATAATAATAATAATAATAATAATTTGTTGAAGAATTTAAATAATTGGAAGACTTTGAATAAAATAACTTTATTTATTTGTGGAACAGAAGCTTGGACATACATTTAAATGAGTTTATGAATGAAGTGAAATAATAAGAATTTCAGCTCAGTAAAATTTTCCAACAGCACTAAAAATATTTAGATGAAGAAAAAGAAAGCGGCAGGTATTAAATGTATAAATTAGGGTGAGATTATGTAAATGGGAGGCAAGGAGAAATTCACCAGAATTAAATACATCTTTTCATTGGAAAATAAAATTGAAGACCACACAGTACAGTGATAAGACAGAATATTACAGAAAAAAATATAATAAAAAATTATAATGTTTTGTGGAGAAGAATATTTGAAGTCAAATAATATGATGATTTTACTGTGCGAATTGTCGACATTTAAAGTTGTGTGGAGACCACGGAGTCGTCCACGAGGGCATTTGTTCCCGTAGTTATGGGCACACATGGTTGTGCGTGTGTTATTAGAAGAGCAAGTGGGCTCTCAATTGCAAAAGAAGGGTTAGGCAAGTAGACCGCCCCATATTCAAGTCAAATTCCATTTAACGGTCAATTCAAATATTTAATATTTTTCTGGATCAACTTGAATTTCCAATAGTATGCCTAAATAATTGAAGAACATGAGTTTAGATTTGATGAACCTGACCGAGAAAAAAATATATCAAGAAAATGAATAGTTGCAAATGCAAAAATAAAATAAATAATTGAATATATTTTTATTTTGTGCTTGGAATAATAATAATAGTAACAGTGGAAATGAGCATTAAATATTCACAATATGAGAGGGTAAAAAAAATTATTGTGAATAAATTGATGAGAAATTTTGAAATTAATAATAATAATAATAATAAATTCTATGATTAACATTTATTTTGTGTGAGATATTATGTAAATTTTCTGAATGAGGACATTTTTGATGAAAGAGATAATGATTTAATCCACTGATAGTGGATAACAACAATTTATATTGTTAACAACAATTTATGCTAATGTTCATAACAAATTTTGAAATGAGTACATTTAAATTTTGTTTATATTGAAACAAATGATTATGAGAAAAGAAAAAGATTTATTTTTCAAATTATTATGATAATGAAAATTTTATAAACAATTTTTGTTTAAGGAAACAAAAATTTTACAAACACAAAAATATTAACATTCAACTTTATGTTAGCCGAATATTTATATGAGTTTGTTATTATACTTCACAAAACAAAAGTTTGGTGCTTTTCAGTCGGTCAACACGACCGACCGACTGAAAAGCACCAAACTTTTGTTTACTTAGGCAACACTGAAAAATGGCTTCAAACCTCACAATATTATACTTCAATTAAACAGTGAAATATTTTTTTTCCAATAATTATTTTGGAACATCATTGAATTAACCAAGTGACAATTTTTCGAAATATCTTTACAACGTGTAGGCCTACTTGAACAATCAAAGCAATTCTTCGTGAAGTGAAACTACAAATCTGTAAATAGAGGGATCATTCGAACTTTTCTTTGAATAGTGATTACCCCAGCGTACATAATTTGAAATTTTCTTTTTTGATATCAGAATGGACTAATAATTTTTCTGAATATCTATTTTGCGGAGTTCAAAGGTATTTTTAGGGACTGTTGATTTTTTATGTGTGATTGTTTTCTTTGTGTTTTGAGGTTATTGCCAGTCAATTTAATATTTTAACTATAAATAAATTGAGATTTTTAAGAAATGTGCTATTTTCAAAATACTTTCTTTCCTTACCTTACTTGTGAAGTACCGAGATCAGGGATGCCAGATATAGACCTAATATTCACCTAGATAGACCCTGAGATAGGTTTTCTCGTGCTAATCTGATTTCGATATTTAAAAAAAATGTGGTCTTTGAATTTTGGTCCAAATGGGCACAGTACAAACATGTTTTTCTTGAATTGTTGAATTCTCAAGTGAAATGGGTCTTGTGGAGGTCTTATCCAAATTGAATCTACAGTACGTTAAGATATAAGAAATGAACACGTAATTTTCGAAGCAAACGGCGTTGAGAAGTTAATAAAAGCAACTATATCAATCATATAGCAATAAATTTAACAGAAGACATCCAATAGGGCAAGGAGTTTCGCAGCGGGTCCAAGTTACGTAAGCATCATACATATAATTCTAAATTATAGAGACGACATTAAGAAGTCAACTTCAAATTGAATAAGAATTCACTTGAGAATCTTAGAAATCAATAGAAACATTTTTGTATGTTTGAATTATTTTGCTTTTTGTTTTCAACACGAATAAGGTTTTTCAAACGTAATGAATATTGCAAGGACGCCCATTTCGTAATAGTGTTTGTTTATATGGTTATTAATGTCATTTATTCGTAAATATTACATATGTGGAGCCTATTTCTAAAAGTCGACATCTGACATTTTTTACAAAAAATAGATTTTTTGATTTCGTATTCCTCTTGGAGAAACGCATCAAATGTGTAAGATGTTCCAAACACGATATTTGTGGTTAAAGATCAATATTAGAGTTTGAATTTATTTCTATAATCCGACATCTGCATTTCGTTCCTAAAAAAAATCCAAAAAAAAAAAACCACTTGAACGGTGGGATTCAGGAGATTTTATGTTATTCTTGGTACAAACTCTAACATAAATATGAAAAGTAAAATGACATAACATTTCCTGAATTTTACCGTTTAAGCCTTTTATTTTCGTTTTTCTCAATAACTTAGAAAATGCAGATGGCGACTTTTTGGAAACACGTTCCTCAAATGAAGATATTAGGCTAAGCACATAAGCTAAATAAGATCCCATTAAAGGGCCGAAGTCATGAGTCTTAGCAGTTTTAATAAGATAACAAAGCTAATACTTTTACCACGCATTATCCAAATATGGTTCATATGTTGCCTCTTATTTATGGTACGTGTTTTATAGTTTGTTTTCTTACGAATTCATGTGTTTTGCATAATGTCGAACGATGAAAAGTTTAAAAATTTTTGCGAATGGAAAAGTACGGAGACGGAACAGAATGAGTTACAAATATTTATCCTCGACACGTCTTTCCCTCTTTACTTCACTTTCAGGTAAGTACAAACAGTTTTAAGGATACAAAGAAGGTCAGAAGTCCTTAACTGCCCATGCAGAAAAGTACAAACCGTTTTAAGGATTCAAAGGAGGTCAGAAGTCCTTAACTGCCCATTCAGAAAAGTACAAACCGTTTTAAGGATTCAAAGGAGGTCAGAAGTCTTAAAGTTCTAAACATATCACATCACTGAAGAGTATACGGCTGCTTATTTCATTGCAAACATTGAGGAAAATAATAACAAGTAAATATGATTCTATAGAATTAATGAATTTTCTATCTTTTCACTATCCACAGGTTAGATCACATAGCTATCAATATTTTCACATTCAAAAGTTAAGAACTTCATGAAAATAATAATCAACGCCAATAAATTTGCTACAGTCGTAGATATATTATTGAATCAGACGTTCTGTTCAATAACAAACTAAATATTTTTGTGTGCAAATCATAAGCTGTACCTCTTTATTAGGCACTGTCCATGCTTCGTCAAGGTGTTTATGTTTATGTTTTGCTTTGGATTATTCTTAGTTTGTTTCATTCATAACTAAGCATTAGCTACTAATAATGTATTTTAAGATTTTTATTTTATTTTGTAGTTTTAAGTTTAATTCTTTTTCTTATCTTTCCCTAAAATTATTTAGATTTACAATATCTACTTTGTATTTGTGTCAAGAAAGTATTTAATAGGGTTTATGACCTGTGTACTTTCAGAAATAAATAAGTACATAAATAATAATAATAATAATAATAATAACATCGTATGGCCTCGGGGGCCGGGTGCAAGCTTTCGTAATTGACGCCCAGAGGGCAGCATGCATGTCGAATTTTATCGCTCCTTTAAGCGCTATAAAAGTCAGGGAGGTTAGATATCTAAGCTCCTTAACATTATAGCGCTTTCAGGCAGAGAAATGAGGAACGTTGTGTTGGCGGAGAATCCCGAGATTAATATTGCCATTATGAACACGGCCTACTGAATTCAAATGGGTTCTTTAACATGCCAACATCGTATGACATGCGTATCGTGATTTTTGTTGCCTTTCAAAAATCATTTACCATGGCCATGAGCGAACCTGCAGATATCCACTCATCCACCGTGGTAAGCTAATAAATAAATAATTAAATAAATAAATAAATAAATAAATATGATTCTACGGTTTTCCATGTTGCGGAATGGCAGATGACCTCGTTGTTCTGCCCCTTATTACAACAATGACTAACAAACGAACTCCATGTAGCGGATAAGAAGTTTGTTTAAGTTATATATTTTTCAAACAGAAACTCGGTAATGTCGACAAAGCAGCCTACCTGTTAAATAAGTTAGACCATTTACTGAAGGAGCACATCTGTATAGTGAAGACAGAAAGAACCATAAGTAAACCTTGTTGTCAGGTTTGAGGGTAGGGTGAGGTTAGAACCACTCTGAACTCGCTAACTTTTCACTTTGGGGGCGATGGTCTTGTGGTCTGTGCCTCTATAACATCTCATAAAGCCACCTCACACCGTGACATCTCAAACACAAAGGCACAGGGGTAATATCATAACAGATGAAGTCCCAGGGGTAAGGACAACTGAGATCTGTTTACATGTAACTGTAGATTACCTGAGAAACACACTAATATTAGTGTACGCTTAGCAGCACATTCTCGGCGAGGCGAGGCGAAGGGATGCTTGAGGAAGGTAGTAATGAACTAATTATGGCTTCTCTGGAAGCAGTGAGCAATGCTCTGTGAAATACAGGGTGTTAGAAAATGTTGTAACAACAATATGATTCATTAATAACTAAACACCTTGCAACGTAGCCAAATACGTTAAATTGCTCACAAGAAAAACGATGGGAAGCTTTACCGAATCCGGAGATCTTACTTAATTTTTACTGACTGACGGACTGACTGATTGATTACTACTCACTGACTGATTGATTACTTACTCACTGACTGATTTATTACTTACTCACTGACTGATTGATTACTTACTCACTGACTGATTGATTACTTACTCAATGACTGATTGATTACTTACTCACTGACTAACTGATTGATTACTTACTCACTGACTGACTGATTGATTAATTACTTACTTACTGACTGATTTATTAGTTACTGACTGACTAACTGATTGATTACGTACTCACTGACTGATTGATTACTTACTCACTGACTGACTGATTGATTACTCACTGACTTACTAACTGATTGATTACTTACTCACTGACTAACTGATTGATTACTCACTGCCCCACTGATTGATTGATTACTCACTGACTGACTGATTGATTACTCACTGACTGACTGATTGATTACTTACTCACTGACTAACTGATTGATTACTCACTGAATGACTGCCTGATTGATTACTTACACACTGACAAACTGATTGCTTACTTACTCACTGACTGACTGATTGAGTACTTACTCACTGGCTGACTGGTTGATTGATTGATTACTTACTCGCTGACTGACTGATTGATTACTTACTCACTAACTAACTGATTGATTACTTACTCACTAACTAAATGATTGATTACTTACTCACTAGCTGACATTGATCACTTACTCACTGACTGACTGATTGATTACTTACTCACTAACTAACTGATTGATTACTTACTCACTAACTAACTGATTGATTACTTACTCACTAGCTGACATTGATCACTTACTCACTGACTGACTACGTACTTACTCACTGGCTGACATTGCTTACTTACTCACTGATTGATTGATTGGTTGATTGATTATTTACTCACTGATTGATTGATTGGTTGATTGATTACTTACTCACTGATTGACTGATTGTTTACTTGCTCCCTGACTGATTGTTTACTTACTCACTGACTGACATTGATTACTCACTGACGGACTGACTGATTGATTACTTACTCAGTCACTGATTGACTGATTGATTGATTACTTACTCACTGGCTGACTGGTTGATTGATTGATTACTTACTGACTGACTGATTGATTACTTACTCACTGACTGACTGATTGATTACTTACTCACTAACTAACTGATTGATTACTTACTGACTGACTGACTGATTGATTACTTACTCACTGGCTGACTGGTTGATTGACTGATTACTTACTCACTGACTGACTGATTGATTACTTACTCACTAACTAACTGATTGATTACTTACTCACTAACTAACTGATTGATTACTTACTCACTAGCTGACATTGATCACTTACTCACTGACTGACTACGTACTTACTCACTGGCTGACATTGCTTACTTACTCACTGATTGATTGATTGGTTGATTGATTATTTACTCACTGATTGATTGATTGGTTGATTGATTACTTACTCACTGATTGACTGATTGTTTACTTGCTCCCTGACTGATTGTTTACTTACTCACTGACTGACATTGATTACTCACTGACGGACTGACTGATTGATTACTTACTCAGTCACTGATTGACTGATTGATTGATTACTTACTCACTGGCTGACTGGTTGATTGATTGATTACTTACTGACTGACTAACTGATTGATTACTTACTCACTGACTGACTGATTGATTACTTACTCACTAACTAACTGATTGATTACTTACTGACTGACTGACTGATTGATTACTTACTCACTGGCTGACTGGTTGATTGACTGATTACTTACTCACTGACTGACTGATTGATTACTTACTCACTAACTAACTGATTGATTACTTACTCACTAACTAACTGATTGATTACTTACTCACTAGCTGACATTGATCACTTACTCCCTGACTGACTACGTACTTACTCACTGGCAGACATTGATTACTTACTCTCTGATTGATTGATTGGTTGATTGATTACTTACTCACTGATTGATTGGTTGATTGATTACTTACTCACTGACTAACTGACTGATTGTTTACTTACTTACTCACTGACTGACTGACTGATTGACGGACTGACTGACTGACTGATTGATTATTTACTCACTGACTGACTTAGTTACTAGTCAGCGATTGGCACTAGATGAGACGACATTAACCACTATACAGTAGATGGAGTTAGGTCCGGATATCAGATATTCGAATCCCGGCATTGACAGTATTTATCCTGACTGCTTTTTCCTCCGTTCTTTTTCCACCCACCCACCAAACAAATGCCAGGATAGTAGGCCTACCTTACTTCAAGTCCCAAGGTTCTTACCTCATCTCTGACCCTAATAATTACAGCAACAAACACTACTACACCCACCACAGAAACACAGTTTATCAGACAAACCGAACACGCACCCAAAAACATAGAGCTGATGACAAAGATGTCCCAAACCCCTACAAAACGAGTTCACAACGTTAACAATTAATAACTTCGTTGCATTTGATTCTGTTAAAGACCTTGGGACATCATGGTCATTTAGCCCTGTGTACATGGGTGTATGTAGAATCTGTCTTATACTTACTTTACTTTCCTTGTCCGGGAGACACACTAAATTCTTCCTTTCTAGAACTCTGCAGCTCTTATCCCTCGGTCTGTGGCCAACATAAGGTCTTCCTTGCTGCAGGTGTCATTAAGATCATTGCACGTGAGCAGGTGTTGTGGAGTCTGGATTTCTCCACAGGCACATTGGATCTTCTACATAACCCCACTTCACAAGGTAGCTACGACACTTAGGCACTCCTGTTCTCATCCGGTTTAAGGACCTCCGGATGAATAATCATACTTTATCAATTCCGTTACTGGTGCAGTGCTTAGGGGTTTGTCATTCCTTCATAGGTATATCAGAGCGAAGTTAGTTTTCTGGGAATATCACAGACAATGTTAATTTAAGGGCCTTTAAATGTCGTTTTCGGAGACTCTTTATAGTCGAGTGAAAATGACCTTTCGTACCACACTCATACGTGAAAATTGCGTGAAAAAATTCTCGAGTGCCCCTTGACCCCCTTAAGCGCATTATACTGTATGTATTGATGAATTTTACAGCCTAATTTGGTTCAGTGATAACCTTATAACCGTCTGGAAACTTTCACAGTAATGTAATAAGTGGAATTGCATTGCTTCTTACGGAAATAGATGGACCTGTGAGATTCTGTTACCATGGTTACCGTGTTGCATTCTTTCATATTTAAAACTATTTATTCAACAAAATGATAAATACAGAGATGCAAGTTTCAACAAAATAAAAATTCTCCACGCTGCTGTGGAGAATACATCAAATAAGTAATTCATAGATTTAATGATTAGATGGCACGCAGGCCACCTTAAAAAAATTGTAAGAGTAATATACATTATTGGTAGGCTATTCTAGTATGATTAAAAATTAAAAATTCTTGGTATCTAAAACACACTTACAAATCAAACACACGAGGTGCACACACTTAAACATATTGCCGGTGACCAGTGACGTGCTCCACTTAGATGTCCCGGGACCACCGGATGGTGTCCGAGACACACAGGTTGGCCATGACACGAGCAAAGCGAGGTGAGATGCCCAGAGATTGGATGGACTTCTGGTTGGTCGTGTCCCAAGTCCCCAAGGAGCCAACGACAAAGGCGTCAAGGAAAACTCGGAAGCCGGCTTCACGCAGGATGTTTTAAGGTATTTATTTAATTGTGAGGCATTTAAAGAGTAAGTGAGTGCGCTTCGCTTACGCATTGGGTTATGCTGAACCAGTAGGTACCCCATATGTGTAGGTTGGTGTTAATGGGACCTTATTTTCGGTACAAAACTGGAATGGGATCTTAGCAGAATAATATAGGGAGGGATGATCTATTATTAAAAGTACATGGGTGACATTATTGCTCGAACTACTATCAATTCCACGGAGGTTGAATCTTGGATACTAAAAATATTATGAAAGGCTGTATGGCACGGATATATTTGAAACATTTTGTATGGAATATTTATATTTTTGATTCGTATTCCTTCAGTAATCTTGATATTAAGTATTTCTTGAGTTGTGTAGTGTTAACAGAGTTTGCAAATGAGTGAAGGTGGAATGTATTAAGGAGTCGTAAAGCTGTGCAAAGGAATGATTTATTGTATTTAGTTGTACAGTGGTTAATATGTAGAGTAGAATCAGTAAATCTATTTTCTCTGTTGTGGACGGAGTTCAGTGGCTTAAACACATTATAGAGATAACAAGGGGTTTTTGTACACAATATTTTCTGGGTTAGGATCGCAATTGACAGCTGCCTACGTTCACGAAGTTTCAACCACTGCATTTGCACATAATAAGGTGTAATGTGTACATCACGCCAGACGTCTAAAATATAACGAACGCATGCATTTTGAACTCTCTTTAATTTTATGTTAAGTGTTTCTGATAAGTCGTTATACACTACTGATCCATATTCGATGATAGGGAGTATCAACGTTGGATCTTCTTTGCTTCTCTCAGCAGAGCATCTTGTCTCCTGAGGTGGGGTGGTGGGATATGACTAAGGACGAGCAACCAGTGACAACCTTACGCCATGGGATGAGCAAAATGTCTTCAGAATTGTAAGGATAAGGGGATTCTCGAATGCTAAACATGTGGAACATTTGTAGGTATACGACAGTTGAGGGTTATAGATGAAAAACTCAAGTTCTCCACTTTTTCTAATTTTACAGAAATTAAAAAAAACTTCTTAAATGTATGTAACTAATGGAATCTCTAAGAGACTTTGCTTTTGTTGCAGGCTATACTTAATTACACCTTCTTGTATAAACTATGTGCCATTATTTATATTAATTTATCTGAAAAAAAGGTTTTAATTTTGGAGAATGTGACTTTTATATCCAAACATTGAAGACTGTGAGTTTTGTGTCTGAACAAGTTGGGGAATGTTACTTTTGACACTAAACAAAATTAATTACTTCAGACAATACAAACGACAAGTTAGCCAAGTTTGTGAAAATTTTAGGCAAATGCAACCAATTGCATTGTTGGAATACACTTATATTATTTACTAGCAGGTACCCGCGGCTTCGCTCGCGATCAATACAATGCTGATAATTGGTTTTTTCTATTACAACAATCGCGGCTACAGGTGGGTAGATTCAAATTCTGAAAATTCTGTTACATACAGTATATAGATATGAGCAGCAAAGTGGGAATTTTATAGAGTTGTGAACACATTTGAAAATTTTATTTTTGGTTTTGCCAACTTCTGCTGAGACATAACGATTTTGTTGTCCGGATACTCGCCAGCACGCCACATACAGTTGTCCATGGAAAAAATTGGTTTTGTCTAAACATACACCTGGAATGGCAAATCTATCTGAATATGGGGAATTAAAAGTATTTTTCCTTAAGCTATTCTGGGTATAATTTTGCCACACTTATTGATGATTTGAACGTCAACATGTCGCTATTAATAGACCTATAGTAAAATATCTCTCACCTTGGTCGCTGATGTACATTATGCAGTCACTTCCAGTGTTACATCCCAGGGATTGAAATTCTCCAACAACCCTTTTGCCTCACATGCCTCTCTAAGTAATTAAAATTCCCGATTGTTGTTGTTTGAGTCTTCAGTTTTTTTGACTGGTTTGATGCAGCCCTCCATGCCTCGCTCTCCTGAGCTAATCGTTTCATCACTACATAGCTACCACACCCTACATCCGAGGCAATCTGTATAACCCTGGTCTACCCCTACAGTTCTTGTCCTTGACCCTCCCACCCATAACTAAGCTTGCTATTCCTGGGTGTCTTAATATGTGCCGTACCAACCTATCTCTTCTCTTCATTAGCAGTCGCCAGAAACATCTCTCCTCTCCCACTCGTTTTAATAGCTCTTCATTTGATACCCTATCTAACTATCTGATCATCATCATTCTCCCGTAACACCACATTTCAAACGCTTCAATTCTCCTCTTTACTGCAGCACCATTAGTCCAAGTTTCACTTCCTTATAGTGACTCAAAAGCTTTCAAAAATTACATCCTAATACCTAAATGTATATTCGATGTCGGGGGCGTGGTGGCTCAGCGGTCTAGCTGTATGCCTCTCACCAAGGCGGTCCGGGTTCGATTCCCGGTCAATGCATGTGAGATTTTCGAAGTGAAATGCCATGTCCTGTGGTTCGGATTCCACGTAAAAAGGAGGTCCCGTGGCTCATGATCTCAAGATTAACGGTCACGTTAAACTACAAGCTTCCTTCCTTTCCTATATTCGATGTCAAGAGGTTCCTTTTTGTGTAGAAATGCTTTCATTGCCTGAGCCAACCTGCTTTTTATATCCTCTTTGCTTCGTCCATTACTGGTTATTTTGCTTCCTAAGTACCGGTAACAGAAGTCTCCTACTTCCCGTAGCGTTTCACCTGCCAATTTGATGTCCATAGAGGTTTCTCATTTATTTCTGCTGCATTCCAATAATTTTGTTTTACATTTATTGATTTTCATCATGAATTCATTCGTCAAGACGGAGTCCATACCATGCAAAAACTCGTTCAAATCTTCTGGCGTATTGGCCAAGATGACGATGTCATCAGCAAATCTCAGAGATGAAATTATTTCTCCTTGAATCTTCACTCCGACTTTAAATTGTTCTCCAATTCCTGATTATTGTGTTTTTAGAGATCTTTGAAATGCGTTGCCCTCGCACATGGTGTAGATGCATTGTCAAAGGAAAACATTCCATGTTACGAACATGGGCCGCATAACCTGTACCGAAAGCCTATTCTGGACAGCAGTTCCTTGAACTCAGATTTGCCAACATTTTATTGTATCTTTACATGTGGTATGTCTCTGTACCTCAATATACAGAAGAGTGCTTTAAAAATCATGTCTTGTGTAAATTTTGGAAAATGTAGTGCGTGTGTTTTTTGCCGGAGTGGATACTCGCTAGTAGAAATTCTTTTTAGTAAAATAGACTGGTTCACAATTTGGTAAGTGCACATTGAGGTATATGACGGCGGGATGCCTTAAGTGTTAAGGAAACGGCAATAGCCGCCTCAGAGCTTCGTTGCTATTGAAATTATGACCAGACCGATATTTGTACTTAATTATACGGGATTTGTGAGCCCAGTGTTTATGAAATTGAACATAGCTATATCGCTACCTTTATTTAATAGCCGCTACTGTAGTGTTTAAAAATTAAAGGTGGTATTAGAAGGCGCTTCCCCTATTTTTTTTACCCATGGCACTACAGCCCATGAAGGGCCTAGGCCTATCAAGCGACCGCTTCCCAGCCATTTGGCCTGCAGATATTGTGGTGACGCGTGGTCAGTGCATAGTGTCCCCTCAGCCGTTAATCATGTTCTTCGTGACCGGTGCGCTGCCTCACAGCTACTCAATTGTCCTCACGAATCTGAGTTCAACCTGTTGCAGCCCTCACGTCAGTGTCTAAAATCTCTGACGGAGCCGGGAATCGAACCCGGGGCCTCCGGATGGGAGGCAGGCGCGCTACACTGTTCTTATTGTGTTTATATATATCTTGAAAAAGATAATAAATGAATTGGCATTGCCTCCTAGAGGGATATATAGAAAATCGGATGTCATACCTTGAGGTAATGTTGCCATGGAAACGGACTTGCGATTAGTTCATCAATCAGAGCGAAGATAGTTTTCTGCGAATATCTTTGAAACTGTTGGTTTTAGAGCCTTAAAATGTAGTTTTCGGTGTCCCGTAGGGACGTACCGAGTATTGTTTCTTGCATCGAGGGGAGTAAAATGAGCTTTGTCCGGTCTTTATGCGACAACTTCGATATTTTGTCCTGGTTGAGTATTTTGGTGACTTTTCAGTTATGTTGCCCATTCCACGGGAACAGTTATTTATTTCCGGACGAAAGGCAGCCTATATGTTATCCCATGGTATAAGCTGTCTCCATGTCAAATTTCATCCAAATCCGTCCAGCAGTTTTAGTGTCAAGAGGTAACAAACTAACACACACACTCACACACACACACACACACGGACACACAGATTTTCACAATTATAATATACTAGCAGGTACCCGCGGCTTCGCTCGCGATCAAGTCAATGGGGACGATGCAATTGTACACCTGCTGTTAAGTGTGTGCGATTGCGCTTTGTTAATAGAAATTGCGAATATTGTTTGAAGAGGGAACTGCACTCTTGCACACTGGAATGGCAAATCTATCGGAATATGGGGAATCAAAAGTATTTTTCCTTACCTATAGTAAAATATCTCTGACCTTGGCCGTTGATGTACATTATGCACTCTCTTCCAGTGTTACATCCCAGGGATTGAAATTCTCCAACAACCCTTTTGCCTCACATGCCTCTCTAAGTAATTAAAATTCCCAACTGTTGTTGTTTGAGTCTTCAGTTTCTTGACTGGACTGATGCAGCCCTCCATGACTCCCTCTCCTGAGCTAATCGTTTCATCTCTATATCGCTACCACACCCTACATCCGAGGCAATCTGTTTTACCCTGGTCTACCCTACAGTTCTTGTCCTTAACCCTCCCATCCATAACTAAGCTTGCTATTTCTGGGTGTCTTAATATGTGTCGTACCAACCTATATCTTCTCTTCAATAGCAGTCGCCAGAAACATCTCTCCACTCCCACTCGTCTTAATAGCTCTTTATTTGTTACCCCATCTACCCATCTGATCTCCATCATTCTCCTGTAACACCACATTACAAACGCTTCAATTTTCCTCTTTTCTGCTGCACCATTAGACCAAGTTTCACTTCCTTATTGTGTCACGCTCCAGACAAAAGCTTTCAAAAATTACTTCCTAATATCTAAATGTATATTCGATGTCAACAGATTCCTTTTCTGTAGAAATGATGTCCTTGCCTGAGCCAACCTCTTTGCTTCGTCCATCACTGGCTATTTTTCTTCCTAAGTAACAGAAGTCTCCTACTTCCCGTAGCGTTTCACCTGCCAATTTGATGTGCATAGAGGTTTCTGATTTATTTTAGCTGCATTCCAATAATTTTGCTTTACATTTATTGATTTCCTTCATGAATTATTTCCTCAAGACGGAGTCCATACCATTCAAAAACTCATTCAATTCCTCTGGCGTATCGGTCAAGATGACGATCTCATCAGCAAATCTCTAAGATGAAATTATTTCTCTTTGAATCTTCGCTCCCACTTAAAAATTTTCTCCAACTACCTGTTTATTGTGTTTTTAGAGATCTTTGAAATGCGTTGCCCTCGCACATGGTGTAGATGCATTGTCAAAAGAAAACATTCCATGTTACGAACATGGGCCGCATAACCTGCACCGAAAGCCTATTCTGAACAGCAGTTCCTTGAACTCAGATTTGCCAACATTTTATTGTATCTTTCCATGTGGTATATCTCTGTACCTCAACACACAGAAGAGTGCTTTAAAAATCATGTCTTGTGT
This sequence comes from Meconema thalassinum, assembly GCA_946902985.2. Lineage (NCBI taxonomy): Eukaryota > Metazoa > Arthropoda > Insecta > Orthoptera > Tettigoniidae > Meconema > Meconema thalassinum. The sequence continues at coordinate 186,530,684 of OX336395.1, forward strand.
AAATTTTGGAAAAGGTAGTGAGTGTGGTTTTTGCCGGAGTGGATATTCGCTCGTAGAAATTCTTTTCAGTAAAATAGACTGGTTCACAATTTTGTAAGTGCACATTGAGGTATGTGACGGCGGGATGCCTTAAGTGTTACGGACACGGCAATAGCCACCACAGAGCTTCGTTGCTACTGAAATAACGACCAGACTGTTATTTTTACTTAACTATACGGGATTTGTGAGCCCAGTGTTTATGAAATTGAACGTAGCTATATCGCTACCTTTATTTAGTAGCTGCTACTGTAAAACTTTCTTCAGCTATTCCCAATTAATTGGGGTCGCAGTAGCCAGCCAGGCTCATTTCGGTTTTGGCCGGGGATTTAAGGCCGGATGCTCTTCCTGACGCCACGTGATTTTCCAGGTGAAAATTCCACCCCGCTGTCACCGGGATTCGAACCCCGGCCGTCCTGGTGAAAGGCGAGAAGCTAAGCCACTGCGCCATCACGCTTCCCTAGAAGCCGCTACTGTAGTGTTTACAAATTAAAGGTGGTATTAGAAGGCGCTTTCCCTATTTTTTTACCCCTGGCACTACAGACCATGAAGGGCCTAGGCCTATCATGCGACCGCTTCCCAGCCATTTGGCCTGCAGATATTGTGGTGACGCGTGGTCAGTGTACCGTGTCCCCTCGGCCGTTAGTCTTGTTCTTCGTGACCAGGGCGCTGCCTCGCTATCAGACAGCTACTCAATTGTCCTCACGAAGCTGAGTGCACTCCGTTGCAGCCCTCACGTCAGTGTCTAAAATCTCTGATGGAGCCAAGAATCGAACCCGGGGCCTCCGGATGAGAGGCAGGCGCGTTACCCTGTTCTTATTGTGTTCATATATATCTTGAAAAAGATAACAAATTGATTGGCTTTGCCTCCTACAGGGATATGTATATAAAATCGGATGTCATACCGTGAGGTTCAGTTGCCATGGAAACGGACTTGGCATTATTTCATCAGTTTATCAGAGTAAAGATAGTTTTCTGCGAATATCTTTGAAACGGTTGGTTTTAGGGCCTTAAAATGTGGTTTTCGGTGTCCCGTAGGGACCTACCGAGTATTGTTCCTTGCATCGAGGGGCGTAAAATGAGCTTTGTCCGGTCTTTTTGCGACAACTTCGATATTTTGTCCCGGTTGAGTATTTTTGGTGACTTTTCAGTTATGTTGCCTGTTCCACGGGAACAATGATTTATTTCCGGATGAAAGGATGCCTATATGTTATCCCAGGGTATAAGCTGTCTCCATTTCAAATTTCATCCAAATCCGTCCAGCCGTTTTAGTGTCAAGAGGTAACAAACTAACACACACACACACAGACTTTCACAATTATAATATATATAGGGATATAGGGATATAGGGATTTATTATGTAGCGGTTACGAGTTGAACAGACAATAATAATAATAATGGCTTGCAGCTGCAGAAAGTCACAAGACAAGAATCTGTCTTGTGATTGGCCAACAGGGAGAATGTGCTCTTTACACCTAAACACTTCGGAGAATGTTAGTTTTACATCTAAATTGAGTTTATGGCATTTGCAAACCCCTGGATAATGTGAGTTTGGCTTTCCGGCACTAAGATAGTCGCGTGTAGTTTGGAATGAAGAATAAGAATGACTTGCTAACTCAATTTCGAACAAGAGAGGAGAATGTGAGTGTTGCATCTAGACCCCTTAATTGGAACATTTTGTGAATTAGAAATATTTGTCTTTGTCCGGTGAAATCTATCTCCATATTTTTATATCCTTCCCTATATTATTCTTCTAAGGTGCCATTCCAGTTTTGTACCGAAAATAAGGTCCCATTAACACCAACCTACATATATGGGGTACCTACAGGTTCAGCATAACCCAATGCGTAAGCGAAATGCACTCACTTACTCTTTAAATGACTCACAATTAAATAATTACCTTAAAACATATTTACAATGAAATAATGAAAGAATGCAACACGGTAACCATGGTAACAGAATCTCACTGGTCCATCTATTTCTGTAAGACGCAATGCAATTCCAATTATTACCTTACTGTGAAAGCTTCCAGACGGTTATAAGGTTATCACGGAACCAAATTAAGCTGTAAAATTCATCAATACATACAGTATAATGCGCTTAAGGGGGTCAAGGGACACTCTAGAATTTTTTCACGCAATTTTCACGTGTGAGTGTGGTACGAAAGGTCATTTTCACCCGACTATAAAGGGTCTCCGAAAACCAGATTTAAAGGCCCTTAAATTAACAGTGTCTGTGATATTCCAAGAAAACTAACATTGCTCTGATATACCTATGAAGGAATGACAAACCCCTAACCACTGCACCAGTAGCTGAATTGATAAAGTCTGATTATTCATACCAAGGATCAAATCAGTCATAGCATTCATGATTGAGATTTTGCTAAGTGTACTCTTTACAACTAGAATATTCGCGGGCGAAGCCGTGACGGGTAATGCTAGTCTTATTTACTAATGTAAGCTGTTAGACATTCAATACACCCTCCTTCTTTCACTGCACGTGTAGCGCTCTGTACCCATCTTCTCTCCCATGCTATACTGTACTTTAACGTCTATGGCAGTTAATCTCCGAGTAAGTAATTTGATTTCTGTCACGTTAAAAATTGCCCTGTTATAAGCAAAGAGATTCTGATTATGGAGCACTTTCACGGGTTAATCGACGTTAAAACGATTTTCCGCTCGGCATAATGCGAGCAAATTGCAGTTTAAATGAGAATTGGCGAGAGGTCGTAGGGGGTGGTGGTGGGAGGGATGTTCTAATATCTGTCATTGTGGGCAAAAATAGATATGTCGTAATTAGTCTGTGGCACACATCAGTTATAACTGACCTGGATCTGTGGACTCCATGGTCATAAATCCTCAGTAGCCAGGTATTGGGAAGGGGATTCAAACAAAACCTTCCATATTTCTCTCTGCTATTCCAATGTGCACGAGAAATTGCCTGATTACTGCCAGGTAATTATTCATATTCAGTTTATGAAGTTTCTTCAGTATGGGAAAACAAGAACATTTCAAACAAGACAAAAATCAGAATATTCAACTCCAACGGGTGCGAATCATAGAAAATCATAAACAACTTCATGTAATCATAAATCTATGTTTGCGTAGAGTATTCTACAGGGTCTTTTACTCAAAGTGAGGCCGGCCACCCGGCAAGCACAGCACTGCAGGTAGAAGGTCGAGCCGAAGGTCAGACGAACATATGGCAACGCGGAGCTGAGACAGTTCCGACGCAGGATTTGACGAGTAAAGTTGACTTCGTTATTTCATTTATAGCCGGGGGCGTGGTGGCTCAGCGGTCTAGCTGTATGCCTCTCACCAAGGCGGTCCGGGTTCGATTCCCGGTCAATGCATGTGAGATTTTCGAAGTGAAATGCCATGTCCTGTGGTTCGGATTCCACGTAAAAAGGAGGTCCCGTGGCTCATAATCACAAGATTCACGGTCACGTAAAACTACAATCTTCCTTTCTTTCATTTATAGCCTATTTTAAATTATAAGTGTTAAAAGTTCTTAACGTGTGTACGTGGTTATTGTTTTTCAAAATTTTATATCGTGTTATTGCTAAGTGTTAAAGCCCATTATTTCAATTGTTACTGATAGGGACATTTGAAAAATAAGGTTTATGCAACAATCCCTCCCTCAAACAAAATATCATGAGAGAAATTGACGCTATCTCGATAGATTAACTAATGCGTGTGATTTAAAATTTCCTTAGACGATGCCAGAAATTTGTAGATGTATGTGGAGGACATTTTCAATCTTCTGTGATAAGTTGAGTAATGATTTTACTTTGATTATGTGTTATTATGTGCGCTTGTTATTAAAATGCGATTCGTACGGGCGCTCTCTCGACCCCAAACTCAGCGAGTTGCCATGTGATCGTCCGACCCTCCACGTGCCACGTGGCCGGCTCACTTTGAGTGCAAGACCCTGTAAATGAAAAGCCTGTTCCCACGGCCTGTGGCTTGGCAGCCAGTTCTGTAGTTTGTCAGACCTCACGCCGTGGGAACACAAAGACTCGTTATTACTCGGGATTGCTCGCGATGGCTCGGCATTTCCCGTAATTGTCGGTACAGTACCTCAAAGGCTTGGGGCTCTACGGATGACAAGCCTCAGTACAGCTCGAGCACTGGTTCCCACTATCTGTTGTGGTTTGTTGCAGTTTTTGGCAGTGATTTGTAGAGGTTTATTCAGATTTCTAAACGTTTTCAGTGCTTAATTACGGATAATTATGGACTGGTCCAATGTAGTGAATATGGAGATTGAGATTAGTACGGGGGAGAACCATCAGGACTCCGCAAAATGCGAACCACATAGATAGAAACAAGATATATGATCATCAGTGGGCTCTTGGTGTGATTCATATAAAGGGAGGTAGCGCACAGTTCGCTACTCCTGTGGGGGTCCGCGCACGGACACCAAGAGCCTGCTGATGAGCCTATCTTGGTGTTCCTGGGCGAAACCCCACACACGACACGGCATAAACCTAGAAAAAATTGCTGAGTTTTAATTCCTTGGCCGCGAAATTCAATATACAGCACCATCCTTTTAAGATATATTATACTAGGAAGCGAATCCAAAGTAGCATCAACGTTGAGTGTTCTTTAAAAGAGCTGAAAAAGAAGAAAGGAAATTTGAAGGCGACTTACATGACTCTTCTAGACTTGTGGCCAGTCGAGATTCGCCAAGCCACGAGTCTTTCCGCTCCATGGGAACGACTTGAGGTCGGAATACGACAGTGCTCGACAGGCCACACCAGTCTACACGTCTTTGAGTAGGCTCGCCAAGCCACATGCCGTGGGAACAAGGCTTAAGATGGCCAGAAGTAATAAAAAACAGAGATCTGTGAGAAAGAACCAACCAACAACCCGTAGAAGCCCAGTTAAAGAAGAGAAAATTGAGGTGGATTGGACACACATTACGAAGACAACAAAGAGATGTGGAAAAGGTGGCCCTCGATTGGAACCCGCAAGGTGCGAGGAAATCAGATAACCCAAAGGAAACTTGGAGAAGAAGAGGCCGTGGAGATAGGAAGGATGCGCAGATAAGTCAAAAATAAAATTGACAGTAGACAGAAATGGATGGAGATCTTTCTTGGAAGCCCTATGCCCCACTAGGAAAAATAAGAATTAAGATAAGTAAGTCATGTTTATGAAAATCGTAAAAAGAAAATTCAAAGGGCCTGGTCGAGTCATGGGAAGTCTGTAGATTGAAGGTTCCAATCGCGACTTGGCAACGACAACCAAGGGTGTGGATTTACTCACAAAAAGATCGCACCTTCTCGTCATCACCGACGTTGTTTAAATTTATGGAATACTAGCTATTTTACCCGGCGTTGCCCGAGAGGTGTATTTACATGTTATAGAAAGATACATGTCAATATATTACGCAAGGTATATTCACTTTGCCCCTAAGTGAGTTTAAAACATAGTTATCCTGGGCTCTGAAGTTAATCAAGTGCAATATTAGCTCACTGTAAATCTAGGCGAAAGGTACTGTGGAGTACAGTATCGTAGTAGAGAATGCATCAATAACAAAAAGGGCTGTATATGCACATTTCTCAAGGACCTAGTCTCACAATTACAGTTTTTTCCTGATAGTCTTTATTTCTCTTGTAATGGGTGTAATTTAGACGACTTGTTCACATAGTTCTCTTTCATTTTTAAATTGTTGCATCTACATTTTTGAAAGGAAACATTATTCAAAGGATTCAATATTTGGAATATAAAGTTATCAATCTGGAGTCAAATATACTTACGATTTTTAACCCCGCACACATGATGTGATTAATGAGAAATGGCTTATTCATGTACATAAAGCAGTGTGTAGGCTACTATAGCTGCATATTAGGGAATAGTATTGCTGTATTTACATGCCTACTATCTCATATTGGGCGGCTTTGGTGGCGTATTTGATAGCATGCTGAGCTCCTATTCTCAAGGTCGCGGGTTAAAACCCGGCCGAAGTCATCGGAGTTTTGAAGAGCGTTAAAAATCCTTCAGTATGCTTTCCTTCGGAGGGGAAGTAAAGCTGGTGGGCCCATGCCATACGACATAGACTCATGTGATGTAAAAGAACTTTCCTCTAACTACACTCGTGTGAAAGTAAAATTTGATTAGCGCTATTAAGTTCCAAGGGTCACCGTCTGGTTACGGGGTTATCTATTATCCAAGTTTGCAGCTAGGTGTCGTTGACGGTAGCATTTGGTAGAAAAAGTAGTAACTACTTAAAACTGACTGTCTGTAGTCCTTTCCTGAATTACATACAACACACAATAATACAGCCATCACAATTAACACCGGTTATCAGGCAGATTCTACACACATCCAAAGTACACGGGGCTGCATGACCGCGATGTCGCAGCCCCTAAACAGAGGAACCAACTAACCTTTCTCACTTAGTTAAAGTACACACAATAAAAAAGTTTTGCATCACCTCGGTTCCCAGATCTCCGGCATATAGACGTTGACTGTGTATATTGTATCCAAGATACAGTCCCTTTGACTGTTCATAGATGTCACTAAAACTGCTCAAAGATGTAAACAACCATGCATGAGCAGGGCCTATTAGACGGAGGGGGTACGACAGCCGATCAGTTCCAGTCATTCCACCAGGACGAAGGTACGCTGCTCATGTTGTCTGTAGTTCTACCATGCCTAGAAGGTCAATACCGCAGTTCGATCGCGTCCGCATTGTTACTTTGTGTCAAGAAGGGCTCTCAACAAGGGAAGTTTCCAGGCGTCTCAGAGTGAACCAAAGCGATGTTGTTCGGACATGGAGGAGGTACAGAGATACAGGAACTGTCGATGACAGGCCTCGCTCAGGCCGCCCAAGGGCTACTACTGTAGTGGATGACCGCTACTTACGGATTGCCGCTCGGAGGAACCCTGACAGCAATGCCACCATGTTGAATAATGCGTTTCGTTCAGCCACAGGACGTCGTGTTTCAACTCAAACTGTGCGCAATAGGCTGCATGATGCGCAACTTCACTCCCGACGTCCATGGCGAGGTCCAGCTTTGCAACCCCGACACCATGCAGCGCGGTACAGATGGGCCCAACAACATGCTGAATGGACCCCACGGAATTGGCATCACGTTCTCTTCACCGATGAGTGTCGCATATGCCTTCAACCAGACAATCGTCGGAGACGTGTTTGGAGGCACCCTGGTCAGGCTGAACGTCTTAGACACACTGTCCAGCGAGTGCAGCAAGGTGGTGGTTCCCTGATGTTTTGGGGTGGCATTATGTGGGGCCGACGTACGCCACTGGTGGTCATGGAAGGCTCCGAAACGGCTTTACGATACCTGAATGACATCCTCCGACCCATAGTGCAACCATATCGGCAGAATATTGGAGAGGCATTTGTCTTCATGGACGACAATTCTCGACCTCATCGTGCACATCTTGTGAATGCGTTCCTTCAAGATAACGACATCGCTCGACTACAGTGGCCAGCATGTTCGCCAGACATGAACCCTATCGAACATGCCTGGGATATGTTGAAAAGGGCTGTTTATGGACGTCTTGACCCACCAACCACTCTGAGAGATTTACGCCGAATTGTCGTTGAGGAGTGGGACAATTTGGACCAACAGTGTCTTGATGAACTTGTGGATAGTATGCCACGGCGAATACAGGCATGCATCAATGCAAGAGGACGTGCTACTGGGTATTAGAGGTAGTGGTGTGTACTGCAATCTGGACCACAAATGCTGAAAGTCTAGCTGTATGATGGTACAACATGCAATGTGTGGGTCTCATGAGCAATAAAACGAGCTGAAATGTTGTTTGTGTTGATCTCTATTCCCTTTGTATTTAACGGTTCCGGAACTCTTGGAACCGAGGTGATGCAAAACTTTTTTTGATGTGTGTAAAAGCAGAAACGTGTAATCCCAGTATAATGTCAAATGAGATGCATTGATTGAGAACACATTGGGCATCTTCTTTAGTCCCTAAAGTATTTCGTAAGATAGGTCAAAAGTTTGAAATGGTAGACTTCGAATATCAATACTTCACCAATCCGTGTTTGATTAATGAAGAGCCTGTATGCTTAAACATCCATAAGCCTTTTCTAATCAAAGCGGCTTCAAGTAACACGACGTGGTGGAAAGTAAAGAGGTTAGCTCAAAGTATATGGTGTCTAAAAAGAAAGCAATGAAAAAGCAAATATAGGCTAATTATAAATGTGACTAAGATGAAAAATGTATTAAAATCATTATGCAATCTAATTTAAATGACATTGAATGAATATACATTTAATAAATACGACAACTTACTTGAAGTTAAGACAATGTTTCATTTAGAAAATGATTTGTCTATTGTTTAATATTTTATGGGTTTAGCGAAGTCCAAATCTCAAATAGACGGTAGTAAGAAACGAAATAACGTCAGTGCTAGTTCTGGAAAAAGACGTAAATACGAATGGAGCGCTACTGTGAAAAGATCCTGTACGCGTTTGAGTGTTGAATGGGCAGTTTAAAGCAGGCAGGAGGGATGCGATCCAGCTGGCAGTGAAAATGGTGCTGCAACATATCTTGTCTTATGTTAAATGAACAGGCAGTTTAAAGTTATTATGAAAGAGAACAAAACATATCTACAATGGCATTACTTATGCCAGTTGCAAGTACCGATTGAAGATGTCTCATTCAACACTACTCTTGGTCCCCCACAGGAGGTGTGCTTTCATTCCCCGAGTTTACTTGACACAGAGTTTGGTGTGATGATTGTCTTACGTGATTTCCGGCGATAACTTTGTTCCGGACACAAACACTCCTTCGTCTGTTGTGTGTAGTCGTAATTTTGAGAGTCCCGTACCGTAGTTGTGATCGTATAATCGTGCACCACGGTTGCGAGGGCAGCTGTAGCAAGTCCAGACATCGTAGGTTCGAAACTATCCTGAGTGTGGTTTTTCTACACTCTGTCCAGGCAAATGCCGGGATACTAGTTGACTAATGCTAGTAACGCACATGATAGTGACTTCTTTGCCTCTGATACCTACGATGATATCCAATTAACTACGGAATCAACAGTCCAGTGCATATCCATCAGTTATATTTTGAAAAAAATGGGTATCATAAAGTTTTCTTGCGATTCTGTTGAATCATTCTTCAGTACATCCCCCAGGGGCTCACTACTAATGGGATGTGGGTTTGGTGACCACGGGACCCCAGTTGAGTGCGGTATTGCTTTCACTTACTTGTGCCCGGCTCCCTTCTGTCATCTTTCCTGTCGACCACCCTTGGTCACCACTCGTTCATTTACGACATTACGACACTCCCCCTCCTTCAGGGGCTTACAACTTGTGGGACGCTGGTTAGCGATGAGGGGACCCCAGCTGACTTCGCGATTGCTTCCACTTAAATGTGCCGGGGTCCTGTCTGGCATATTTACTGTCGGCCTCCCTTGGTCAACTCTTGTTCTCTTCCGACCCTGACGGTATTAGGATATCTGAGGTCTAAGATGTCTTTCAAATTCCCGCCTTAATTGGAACTTGTTTCATCTTTCCCGATACCATCATTCTTCGAAGGGTCAGATCTCTTGTTTTTATTTTCATCATATCTCCTCCCTTCTGCACGAGGTCATAAAGGGGGCAGGGTGTGTGTAGCCCCACCACTGGATGTGCTACACTCTCAAGGGCTCACGGCTGTTGAGTTTGGGAGGATACGTGAGCTGGATCTGTTTTTGATGTGTAACATCTTTCCACTCGGTGTCTGGATATTTTTTGGTACTCGGTAGCTGGACAATTTTGTGGGAGTGATTTTGGAAAAGAGACGGAAGTGGATTGGACGGAAGTGCATTGGACGGAAACAATGAGCGCGCGCGGTGGCGGAGATCGGTACAACGACGTACTGTAAGCCATGTGACTATGTGGAATTTAAATCGCATACGGTTTACCTCAAGGTTTGGAGGCCCCATTAAAGACATTTCCACAATAAATCATCTTCAAGTTGTCGTTCTTTGGTGTGAAAAAATTCATTATATCATATTTGCTGAAAACAATTACGATTTATTAAATCTTCTTACTTTTGCTGTATTCTTATTTAATGTCGGCACTCGATACCTCGAGTGCTATATCGCATCAACCAACACTCCAATCAACGTAGGAATTCAGTATATATGAACACCGACTACTAACAATAATTGAAAGTTAGTTGGTCTAAACGTATCACTGGGAGAAACGCATTTAATATACCCACTGCACACCTAATTTTAATCGCGCCTATACTTGGCAGTGCGCTATATCGGCAATAAGAGGCTATTTTCAATAACACCGCTGGCATGGGTTCACTAATTGGCCGGTATAAAGCGCAGCTTGCATCAAGTAGGTAGTGGATTGCTCCCGCATACAGTTGCAGGAGTAGTGGCTTTGTGACAGTTCTGTGACCTCCTCCTCCTCACCCTCCTCACAAGATGGCGTCGGCGCGATATCTCTGGAACCCCTGGTTGGATTTTAACAAATGAGGTGTTGTTGAACTCAGGCTGACACCCCCTTTCCAATGGATAACATATTTCCACCCAAAAAATAAAACCTACCCCTAATAGGGGATGAAATTTATTTTTTATAGAAAATCTCGCTTTCCAAGTGCAACATGTGAGAGTTTAAATGCCAATATGGAATGAAACGTTGTTCTACACAAGAGACATGTGTGCGGTGGAAAGCCACTATGAATTAGCATGCCCACTCATGGCTTTTGTAAGAGGGAGGGGGAGCGGTTCCCTGTGGACGGGTCCTTGTTGACAGGTCATTGTTGACAGGTCATTGTTGACAGGTCCTTGTGGATGAGTCTGTGTGGACAAGTCCTTGTGGACGAGTCCTTGTTGACAGGTCCTTGTGGACGAGTCCTTGTGGATGAGTCCTTGTTGATGAGTCCCTTTGGACTGATCCCTTTGGACCGGTCCCTTTGGCCTGGTTCCTACGGACTGGCCCATGAATTTATTTAAATTATGTCAAAGGGCCTAACTACATTTTGCGTGTAAAGCAGTGTGTTGAACTGACGTTGTTCACTAATCCCCCACTACTATAATGTGATAACGATATGAAAGGAAAGTGATGAAATACATGTGAACATACAAGGGATCTAACTTGGTGGATGGATGTGTCATTTGTAGTTCAAAGAGAATAATACATGTCCTTAAGATGTTAAAACTGAGGAGATGGTACGTACAGTAAACCGACTTGTTACTTCCTGTGTCATATTACAGACATGGCAGAGAGCGCACAGATCTGTTGCTATGACTAACGCTGCAGTAATTTGAAACCGCAAGTGTTCATCAAGACAATGGGTGATGATCATGCAAAGTTAGCAGTTATTGGATATTACACAGGTGTTCCTTCCGGTGTCATGTTGCTGACATGGCAGAGAGCGCCCACTGCTGTTGCTATGACTGACGCTGCAGTAATTTGAAACCCCAGGTGTTGATCAAGACAATGGGTGATGATCATGCAAAGTCAGCAGTAATTGGATACCATACAGGTGTTCCTAGTGTACTTTGGACTCTCAGCTGTATTGGGAAAGGAATTGCAATGATCTGCAAAAAACTGCTGACACGAGCGATGAGAGTTTATATAAGAGAGGTGTCATATATTTCCCTACTGTCACTCTTTATTACTCGCTTTGAGTGAACAGTGCTCTATTACTGCTCAAGAGTTGTAAAAAAAAGCCTTTTTTGGTAGAAAATCATTAAATTATTTTGCAAGGTAAGTACTTATTATTAATGGATTGTAGTCTTTTATTACTAATTGATGTTGAAGTTATTGATTGGAAGGTATTTATTGATTGATTGATTGATTTGTTTACAGATAATTGGGTACCTGTAGGTTACCAGATTCCTACAATCTGTTCATTCAGTGGCAGCAGTTGATAAATTATAAAAAGGTAAGTGCCCCTCTAATTACTTTTAAACAGGTAGAGTGATATTTTCCAATGTTCACCATTACATGTCAGTGAAAATGGTATATTTAGCAGTCAAAAGTTGGAACTACTTGACTATGGTGTGTAAAGCTAATTTTATAGGTTAGATTTTGATTACCGCTCTATTAAGTCTGAATGTTCATTGCTAGGTGTCAGTGACATAGGGAATATTTAAAGACTTAACCTCAGTTCACCTAACACAACCTAACTTTACCTAACTTAACCTTGTCACATGACATGTTTTACAAGTTTAGACTTGCTTTATGACTGACTATGACGTCACACTTAGCTCACTTAACTGGTGGCTGCTGGTTTCTATCACGTGACATGTTCTACAAGTTAAGACTTGTATTAAGACTGGCTATGACGTCACACTTAGCTCACTTAACTGGCGATCGCTGGTTTCTATCACGTGACATGTTCTACATGTTTAGACTTGTTTTAAGACTGGCTATGACGTCACACTTAGCTCACTTAACTGGCGATCACTGGTTTCTATCACGTGACATGTTCTACAAGTTTAGACTTGCTTTAAGACTGGCTATGACGTCACACCTAGCTCACTTAACTGGCGACTGCTAGTTTCTATCACGTAACATGTTCTACAAGTTTAGACTTGTTTTAAGACTGGCTATGACGTCACACTTAGCTCACTTAACTGGCGATCGCTGGTTTCTATCACATGACATGTTCTACAAGTTTAGACTTGCTTTAAGACTGGCTATGACGTCACACCTAGCTCACTTAACTAGCGATCGCTGGTTTCTATCACGTGACATGTTCTACAAGTTTAGACTTGTTTTAAGACGGGCTATGACGTCACACTTAGTTCACTTAACTGGCGATCGCTGGTTTCTATCACGTGACATGTTCTAAAAGTTTAGACTTGCTTTGAGACTGGCTATGACGTCACACCTAGCTCACTTAACTGGCGACCGCGGGTTTCTACCACTCTATCAAGTTCCAATCTTCACCGCTAAGTGTCAGTGACAGTGGTATATAGTTACCCTCAGTTAGAACTACATGAAGTTAGACTTGCTAGGAGTTCCTAGAATATCGATTTAAATGCCCTGCTATAACCATTGACTGGAATTTAATTAAACTATTTATATTGTACTTTTGTTTTATCATTTATTAACATTTATGACTTCTTTCTTTTATAGGTAATTTCGAAAGTGATCATAATGTTCAAGTGTGGTGACTGTAAGAAACAGTTCTCAAGACCTGACAACCTTCAACGACACGCAAATGTTAAACATGACATTAAAATGTTAGTGGGCAGTCATTGTGCTACCACATTTAACAGACAAGATAATCTTGCACGTCATGTAAATTTAATGCATGTTAGTTCAGCACCATTTTCGTGTTCAGTTTGCGAACTTGGTTTTTCTGCTGTAAAGCGATATCAATCCCACATGGTTGAAGTGCATGGTGAACAACAAGAATTAAAAACTGTAAAACCAACAACTAGCACGGAACCTTTAAACGAATGTGATGCTCAAAAGCGTAAACGTTCTCAAGATTGTGAAAATAGTTGTGCAACAAAAAGAAAGAAGAATGGTGAACCTTCGAAAACACATTGTGATGTATGCAATATTGATATACCTTCTTCAATCATTCATGGACATTTACGCAGTATTCATCATAAAAATAACGCTAGCCATGAAAGAAATTCTGGAAATATTCAACAAATTGGTAGTGCATTTAAAAGACGAATTGCTAGTTATAGACTTTATAGTGAAGAAAAAACTCAAAGTATTGAATCATTTTTAAGAAATGTTCAACCTAGTGTGTTTGGCTTGGTAGGTAATGTTTTATTAAAGCATAAAACAATTAAAATGAATTTTGAACTTTTTGGACTCTTATGTAAAAACTGGGAGCGAAGGTGAAATTACGGATATCAAATCCTTTAATACAAAAACATAATTGTTAGCGAATCAACTAATATTAGTGATATATATCGAAATATTTCAAGTGCTATCATTGTGAAGAGTGAAGAGTTCCAGGAAAGGGAGTCAGGTTGGGCGTTGGTTGAAGTACTTTATTTAGAAACCAACCTGAATAAATATAACCCCCTTCGAGCATCATCATATATTGATTGACCTGCATGGATCAAACGGAAGAAAGCTGTTGTGAACGTTTGGAATAGTGATGAAGCATGTTTTGCGTGGGCTGTAACCTTAGCTCTCCATTCAGCTGTGGGGCATATGGATAGAACATCATCCTATCCTCACTATTCCACAGTGTTAGATATAGAAGAAATGGAATTTCCTGTGGTGATAAAAGACAGTCAACGTTTTGAAGAGTTGAACGATGTAAGTATTAATGTTTATGGAATTGAAAATAATAGTATAGTAGGTCCTCTATATTATACTCAGGGAAAAAAGAATGCTCATGTAAATTTACTGTACATAACTGAAGGTGAATATGCTCACTATTGCTGGATAAATCATTTAAGTAGACTTGTTGGTAGTCAAGTATCAAAACACGAAGGTAAAAGTGGTTGTGTGATGGTTGTTTGCTACATTTCCAGAAATAGGACCAACTAATTCAACATCAAAAATGGGGATGTAATCATGTTTGTACGGTATTACCGACTCCTAAAAATAACATTCTAAAATTTAAGGATTATGAGAAACAGCTTCGAGTACCATTTTTTATATATGCTGACTTCGAGGCTTTGCTAAAACCATTTAATACATGTTCATCGAATCCTTTTACCAACACCACACACATTCATGAACCTTTTAGCTTTACATATTATATTAAATGTAGTTTTGATGACTCCTTAAATAAGTTTGAGCTCTATAGAGGACCTGATGCACCTAAAGTTTTCATGGAAAGGCTTGTGAAAGATGCCATCCGTATATCCTCTATTTTAAGTACGATCATTCCAATGGAGCCACTAACTTCATCAGAGCAAATGAATTTTGAAACTGAAACTAATTGTTTTATATGTGGTGAATGTTTATATGCGGATAGGGCTCGCGATCATGACCATTTAACAGGAAAATATCGTGGTGCTGCTCACCAAGAATGTAATTTAAATTATAGAGTAAGTAAATTCATTCCGGTCATTCTACATAACGGTAGCAAATACGATAACCACTTTATCGTTAAAGAATTTGGAGCTTCAGATGTGAAAATTGATGTGATTGCAAATAATAAGGAACAATACATATCGTTCACAAAATACATCAAAACTGTCAATAAAAAACTATAAAACTGCGATTTTTAGATTCATTCCGCTTTATTCCGAGTAGTCTTGATAAGCTGGCTAGTAATTTAAAATCAGATCACTTTCATGAAATTCAACGTGTCCTTCCTAAAGAAGATGATTTTAATTTGATTCGTCAAAAGGGTATATTCCCTTATGAATATATTAACTGTGTGGAACGTCTTGAGGAGTGTTCTTTACCACCGAAAGATGCATTTTACAGTTCCTTAAACACAAGTCATATCAGTGATCAGGAATATTTACATGCACAACGTGTATGGACACAGTTCGACATTCAAACTTTAGGAGAATTTTCAGACATATATTTGAAGACAGATGTGTTGTTATTAGCAGATGTTTTTGAAAATTTTCGGAATGTTTGTACGAAAACTTTTGACCTTGATCCTTGTCAGTATTTCACTGCTCCTGGGTTAAGTTTCAGTTCAATATTGAAAAAAAAAACGAAAGTAAATTTAGAATTAATGACAGATATAGACATGATCAATTTTATAAAATCATCAATTCGAGGTGGATTAAGCCAATGTAGTGGACGGTACTCTAAAGCGAATAATAAATACATGCCTAGCTACAACCCTTGTGAAGAGTCAAAGTATATTGTCTACCTCGATGCAAATAACCAATATGGTTGGGCTATGAGTCAATATCTACAACTGAAAGATTTTCGCTGGCTGACACAACCTGAAATTGATGTCTTACATGTTGACACTCTTAATGATAACGATGATATAGGATATATTTTAGATGTAAATCTTGAGTACCCTAAAGAGTTACATGATGATCATAATGATTTACCATTTTGTCCTGAGAATATGAAATCTCCATACATCACATCACGAACAAAAATGTTAATTGCTAAGGTAAATGATAAATGTAAATATGTAATGCATTATCAAAACTTGAAACACTGTCTACAGCATGGATTGAAATTAACTAAAATTCATCGCGTATTGCAATTTCATCAGTCAGCATGGCTCAAACCGTATATTGATCTAAACAATTATTTAAGAACACAGTCAACAAACGCGTTTGAAAAAGATTTTTATAAACTCATGTATAGTGTTTTTGGAAAGACTATGGAGGATGTTGATAAACGAGTTGATGTAAAGCTGATAACAAAGTGGGAGAATGATGGTAAAAGGTATGGTGCGAGCAACTTAATAAGCAAGCCTAACTTTCATAGCTGTTCAATTATTCATGAGGATTTAGTTGTAATACAAATGAATAGTCTTAAAGTAACTTACAACAAACCCATATATGTGGGTTACACCATTCTGGAATTGTCAAAAACACTTATGTATGAATTTAACTATGATCATGTAAATAAAAACTATCTTGATAATGCTAAATTACTCTACACCGACACAGATTCTTTTATTTATGAGTTTAAAACTGATGGTTTTTATGAGGATATCAAAACTGAGCTAAATAGGTTTGATACAAGTGACTATCCCGAGGATAATATTTACCATTTACCTCTAGTAAACAAAAAGGTTCTTGGGAAATTTAAGGATGAATGTGCTGGTGTTATAATAGACACCTTTGTAGGCACAAAATCTAAATCGTACAGCTATATGACAATTGATGATGTAGTAGTAAAAAAATTAAAAGGAGTGAAAAAGAATGTTGTTAGTAAAGAGTAAGATATAAGTGATTATAAAAACTGTATAGTTAGTAACCCACCTGTGTTATATAAGAAAATGTGTGTATTTAGAAGTAAAAATCATCAACTACATACTGTACAGCCTCCCAGGGGTATGCACCCCTTGGAGTCCATCCCCCCGGCATCTGGCTAAATCCCCTAAAATGGCAACCCTTGGAAAGCCGGGGCAACATCCATTAATACTGTAAGGACAGCTTGCCACTCTAAAAGCAGCCCAGTCCTTGCGCAATGGTTACACATACCTACATACTAGCAACTGGGCCAACACATTGCTGACAACATAGCGCCAGAGGGTATAAGAAGGCATCCTAATGAGGTCAAAGGATCTCTCCATTGTCAGTGCTTCATCGAGACGGCCCGAGGCTACGCTGGTGTCAACCGAGGTGAGTCAGTCAATCGTGTTCAGAGTTCCTACTTATGTAACCTGTAACCCACAACTTGTATTACATTGTGAACCTAATTTCATTCCCTACAAGGGACTCACACTCAGAATCACAGACCATTAAAACACTTGGTCCACACTCTACACTAGCATTACTGTTATACGCCTCTTTACATCCCAACGCCCTTCCTTATTCCCGTCACGTAAAGACGTGACAGACGGTAGTCCATTAGCGCTAACTCAGGTACCTTTGTGTTTCTCGAGCCGGCTCGGCTGCCAGCAAGCAGCGCGTGCCACTCGGCTGATACAAGCAGATTCAATTACATAATAAGCAGTTAGCTGAGCTAAGCGACCAACACAGCGACCCTGTGCATTGGGTCCCATCCCTTCAAACACTACTACATTATTTATAGGAACGCCCCCTAGTTCCTAGCACACCACAACACTCTACACTGGTCAGCTTACCCTGACAAGGGAAGCTACCCTTTTAGGCACCACCTTATAAATTAGTACAACAACTCTCCCTTTTAGATCCACCCCCAAATAAGGGATCTAAAACACTGGTGGAGGCGCCAGCCTACGCACAGTAGAAAAGGACTCAACCAACGAGCCCTCGTAGGTAAAACGACCCCTTCCGTACCGCAAAAAGCCAAGCAAATAGTGAGAAAATGTTTCCCCCAGACAAAAAGCACCATTTTTTTTGTGTGCTCCAAACTAGCTACACAGGGGAAATTCTTAATAAACCAACCCCCCAGCCCCATACAGAATCAGAGAAATATAAGAATACACTGTCAAAACACGCACAGATTTTTATTTTATTTTTCACATACACTCCATTCAACATGGCCCCCCTAGACCGCCTAGCTGTGCTAAGGAGCATTGGGGAGTACCAGGAATTAATTGCCTGGCACAGAGTTTTTGAAACTAGGCAGGACTACCTCGGTTTCAGCAGCTCCTGCACGCCCAGTACATGCGGATCATAAGAGCCCTTGTCCGGCCACTCCGCAGTGCTAAGAATCGCAAGATTCGGGCGAAAATCCCCACCCTCCGCACACAAATCATAAAAGCACACTGGCAGCTACACTGTCGACACGAGTTTATGTTCCAACAATGGGAAACACTCATCACGGAACACAGACGGATAGGGACTCAGGACACAAAAGTCGCTGAACAGGCCATATGCCTCAATAGGCAGTACACCCAAATTTGGGATGAATACCGTGAGCTCCAAGCCAACAAGGCCATTTTTGAGTTCATGGGAGGGCCACCAGCCCACCCGAGAGAGGACATAAGCGTGGATACGCTGACTCGACAATTTGCGAGGATGTCCCTCTCGCCACGTACTGCCACAGAATGGAAGGAGTTCGCCGTGGCCACAGTCAAGAAGACGGCCAGGTTAGGCTCCAACTTACTGCAGAATAAACCTAACACAAACACACGTCCTTCATCTCCGGATCGGGAGGCAATTTTGCCAAACCGAGGGGCAGAGCCTAGAACAATCCCCTCGGAACAAAAGGACGAGAGGGAATCGAAGCTAGGGCCATTAAATACACATGATATAACAGAGGGACAACGGGACGTAACCACGTCATGGGCTGACGACATAGAGCCCGCCCTACAGTACATAGAGCCTACATACACGTACACAGATAGGCTAACACATTGGCAGGAGTCGGCCGTGGCCACAGGCCGAAAAGCGGTCAGACTACACGCCACCACATTGCTAGGCCGGACACAAGCCATTAAGCGACCTTTACCGCCAGTTCAAAGGGCAAATTTGCCAGAACGAAGGCGAACACCGGTATTAGGCCCTCAGGATGCACGATATACGCACGAACATTTTGACCAGGCATTACCACACAGTACACGGGGATTAGGAAAGGTGTTCTCACCTACCCCACAAAACCACGCAGTCAAATATATCCACAATCCCGTAAAATCTACTAGGGCAGCGCCAAGCGCAATTAGGCCCTCGAATACAGGTACATTTAAACCTATAGACACGCGCTACGGTGGAAGTAGGCCAAAGCTTACTTTGCTAGAAATTCCGCCGGAAGGTAGCAAAGGAACACCCCAGTGGATTCCAGAGGCCTATCATCTAATAACAGGGCAAAACCCTTCACCTTTCTGAGCACTGAAGCTCGAAAGAGGATAACGACTTCCACCAGGGCCACAGAAATAAACTAACATCGCTAACACCAACATTATAGGCCACATAAGTTCTTTCACACGGGGGCGATGAGAAAATGGTCCAACAAGTAAATAATAAACATAAAATCACATATTTTTCTTTCTTATTTTATGTATATACAGTGCAATATAGCCAAATTAGAAGGAACAATTCTAAATCCTTCCAGTTTTTTTTCGGAACCATGGCATTTTTCTCTCAGGCCATCAATGGTTATTGGGCGAAGTGATTAACGCCATAACGTAAAGTCTCTAATATGCTAAGCCAAGTGGAAGCCAAGCAGGCTTCAGGCCGAAAAAGAGATATTTTGAACACAACTTAAGCATAAAATCACAGCATAAAGCTTAAGTGAGTCTTTCTAAGTAGAAATGACTCAACGTTCTATGTTAGGGTTCCACAGTTTGATAGATTCTCCTGTTGCGGGCGAAAGCCGTAAGTGTGGCAGGAATTAAGAATCTCAAACTAACTTCAAAAATTTGGTGAGGTGTGCTTTAGCCAACTGAAAAGCCCAACTGCACACCGGGACGAGACACTGTCATTTTGGTGAGTTACAATTACTTTGAAGGGCAGGTTTGACTCCCATAGTGCACTGGCTTTGCTCGTGACGTGGATACAAGTGTATCAATTACGTCTTGCAATGGCCTTCCTAATGTGTACTAGACAGTGTCGGTAGATTCCCCTGAGACGTAACCAGTTTACGGTAGTACTCACGTTACCAAAATGGTAAATACTACACTCAGGTCCCAAGCACATTTTTTTAAACATTTTTTATAGTGTTCCCGACATAATTTTTAGAGACTATCGCCACCTGCTATTATTTTCTTTCAAAGTGCTCTCTTAATCCAGAGCGGGGCATAGCTCATTTTTTTTCTATTATGACGCAGGCATTAGGCCCGATGAAAGAAAGGTGGCCAAGTTAAACAAATATACATATTTAATACATAGGTACACGTAAAGGCGGAAATACTGCCAAAAGGAAAGGAAGTAATCCCACGGGCAGGCGTGAAAAGAGGGCCAAGAAATAGCCCACTGACCGAACCGGGATACGATCCTAACACTCACCAGAACTGTCCCGGAGACACAACCTTCATGGTGCCGGAAACAATTACTCTGGGTAAAAGACGGTCTCCAAACCCGCAACCTTCTGAATACCAGGAATATAAGGTTGAGTAGATATCCAGTTCTAGAATAGAATAATGGGAAAGCTAAGACAAATTGGGACAGTCCCACTCACAGCGGGTCATAAACGAAAAACAATACAATCGCCTCTGGCATCTGGTCACCAAACACGCGACTAGCGGACCAGACACACTCGCGTACAACGCATATGGGATTTCCGAAGTGAAATGCCATGGCCTATGGTTTGGATTCCAAGTAAAACGGAAATCCCGTGGTGCATGAGCTACAAATCAACGGTCATATTAAACCACAAGTTTTTTTTCTACAATGAGAGAGGCACTGCTAGCAATCACTATAGACAGCAATCAGGTTCACACACACACACGTGCAGAAAACTAGGACGTGGGCAGAGCATGAAACAAATGAAAGCACACAACATCGTAATTCAACACCGTCGTATCAGCAGTAACATACTCCTCAATGAGCAAGACTGCTCGACACAGGCAAACCGAGCCAAAGCCTACTGGACAGAAATCAACGCATCATTCACGCCCGATTTAGAGACCCTATATCTTCCAAAATTACACTACGAGGGGAAATCAAAAACATACAAACTCTACACAGGTATGCATGCTTTCATATGCGCATTGCACATCCACGGGAACGTGCCATATTATATGCGGCACGGAAATGATCACACCAAGTCTTTACAGACAACCGGATTCGAACCCATGACCACACACCACACGCGTACCAAAAACTAACTATCCAATGGTATTTTTGGTACACGGAACACAAGCAAAAACCACACTGGGAAAGCCCCAAGCCCTGGAACACAACGCAAACATAAAACACAGAGAATGACATAAGGCCACGGGTCTGAGTTCCAGTAAAAATTTAGACACAAAGGAGAACAGCTATTCAGGCGTCCAATCATACTGAAATTGGCCCATACAAGTGCATGAACAGGGAATACTGCATTTCCTCCCACCAAAAACCAGACATAAAATTTCGAATTACACCAGGCATAGAGGAATACATTTCACAAACACAGGTAGGAAAATTTCGCAAGACACAGGTCTTAAGGAACAATGGCCACACGACGTCATTACCTAACTAGGGCGAATTGCTACATTAGGCCGCTAGGAATCCAAAACAATGACCACACTTGCTTTCGTGCAGAAAGGCACATACCAGCGGATGACAAACAGTAACTTCCCGGCCTGGTATTACACATACCAATTGCTGACTGCAGACTATTCACACTGCAATACTGCGGTGACGAGACACTATTGCGTATCGCCCGTGACCGTGAAATTACACACACATAACAATTATAACGCCATACATTTTTTTTTCTCCACACTGCAAAAACATTTGGCAATGGACAAGACGTGACACAGCGGAACTTATCTTGGGCCTATAAGGGCACGTTGGCAAGCCATGGGCGCCTTCTGCCCACACAGGCGATACATATTACGACTTGGCCTGCAACAGACCAACCGTCCGCGTGGTGTAGCGGAACATAGGCACACACACGCACACACACTCAACAATTAGGAGCAAACACAGACAAGATCTCCCCCCTAATAACTTCTCTTAACAATCGCAAGGCATAGGAGGCATTATAGATGACTAGCACATGACCAGTCGCACTACGACCACTGGCCACATCTACACTGCCAATGGCCGACCAGATTAGGTCATGCAGCTCTACTATCCCAAGGCGCGGATAGAAAGCCAACATGGACCAAGGGAGGACGACAGGAGAACAGGCTACCAGCGTACCACCTTACTCCCTTCCCATAACCTTCTCACGCCCAACATAAACAACGCAAACACATCTACACGACCAAAAACAGCTACACTACATTACAAAATACACACAGGGGTTGATGGACTTCATGCGTCTAAAAAGCAGGCATGCTACGCCTTGCGTCACGATGCTAACACCTGAGTATTAGGGGTGTGTCAGCAAACATTAAAGAAGCATAATGCGCCTCTCCAAATGAGAGAGGAGGCCATAGATATATACTAACCATTCTTTAGTACTTAAACACTCCCGCATGAAAGGAACATATGGTATTATGCCCCATCCTACACCTATCCGCACATGAAGGCAGAAACTTCATATCCAGACACATGCATGAGTATCCCATCCAATTAACAGGGATTTTAATATCAAACCTGCATGAATTTTCGTATTTTTGCAATCCCGGGAATTACCTCCCCACTCCACTCACTATAGAAGCATCCCAGTGGCATCACCGGTTTCAGGCCACCACTAACGTGGAACCCAAAGGTGCGCAAACCCTTCCTACCATACCTTAAGCCCACTCAACAAATAACTACCCCCAAGTCCTAATAACAGGGTACCTGACATTACAGACCCTACTAACGCCTCCATTAAGGTAAAGAAAGCATTATTGCTGGAAAGCTGACGTAGCGATGGTAGGCCAGAAGTAGCCTATGTACTTAGAAGATCTACAACCCCGCTACACTGGAAATATTTTACATTTTACACAGAGATTGAACCATTTACACAGGTTACGACACATTTTTTTTTTCTCTTACAAAGGAGTCTGATACGATCTGATGGTTGACAACGGTGTAAGCCGAAGGGCAGGAGGGACCACACTGGAGCAGAGCTGGGGAAGGCGATGTGGACCCTTACCCCAGTTGGCTCATCAAATCACTGACCTGACCAAATAGACGAACCACGTAAGGTCAAAGCATTCGCGGCCTGGTCGGGCAAGCTCTGGAATCCTAGGTGCGCATAAACCACCCCTGGGAGGAAGGGATGCTACACCCACTTTGTGCCACGGTCGTCGAGGCCAAGACCTGCAGGGAGACTTTCTGAGAATGGCGGGAGAAATAGCTCACTCACCGCCGGCCTCGGGAACTATCCCTAGAGACGACCCCATTATGACTAGACTTCTAGTTAAGTTTAAATTTAAGTAGGCACGGCTTCCATAGCGGGAAGCAAAACTCCTATGCGTTGGAGTGGCAGATAACTGCGAAATACATATTACTGCGGCCCATAGCGGCAAAATCATATATCAATGCGAAAAGCATACTACGGCGGCCCATAGAGGCAAAATATTACTGCGAAAAGCAGATTGCGACGGCCGATTAAGGCGAAGACAATATTATGCCATTGGACCACAATGTCCAATGCCCACATAAATGGCGACGCAACGGGCAACCAGAGGGCATTAAGAGAGGGGCATTGCGCGCACCTCACAGGAGCCAAGTGGGCGGCTCAACTACGTTAAATCGGAACAGCAAACGGTCATGAACAAGGAAGTTACAGCGGGCGAAACGGTTAGCTTAGTGGCACCGTATGCCGCCTGCGAATAGGTTAGTACTAGTATTAAGACCTAGAATAGATGTCGACAATAGTATTAAAACGGAGGGGACTACGAGGCATTGTTGGGTTCCGGTCCCGACAATGTACTACAAGGGCGCCACCGCGAGAGAAATCAAACGGACAGCCTCCATCTAAATTTTAGTACTTAAGTCATAGTGCCATGTTAAGGCCACTTAGATGTAAGCAAATTTACTAACAGCTGTTGCTAATAATAGCACAGCACATTTCGGCTTTAGAATAAGGTCCACTCGGCATGTAAATACAGAATAGTTTCACAGTTAAGTAATTTTATCAATAAGTTAAATAAGTAAGGTAAGATGTAAGGTAACATAAACCTACATTTAAGGCAATTTTTTTTATATATATAGATCACCGTAGAATATATCGGCACTCGGTGACTATAAATCCGTTACCGAGGTAAGCCCGACAATACTTAGGATAAACTAGGTTAAAATAGGCATAATCAAAGTGGAATATATCGGCACCCGGTAACCACAATTCCGCTACCGGGGTAAGACCAACTATATATTATTTACGGCATCACGGCACCGTATAGGGTAAGCCCGGTCTTGCAGCTAATTAACATTAATCATGCTATTTTTTTCAGTGAAAGAAGAGCTTCAACCAGTAAAAACTGTGACACAGGAAGCGACATAGAGAATATGGCATACTCACATGTTTTTTCTAAACCTCGCCATTTTTTTTTCACAGGCATCGTCACCAGATACAGAAAACTGGTGACAGGAATTTCACTACCATATAGCAGTGTCATATTATTTACGGCATGCCATGATGTGTACTATTTTTTTTTTAATTTTATATACGTCAACTTGCACTAATCCCGACACACTCGCAAACACTCACCACATTTTTCTTTTTCAGCTACACACTCCAAAATAAATCTGCACAGCAGGACTGGTGCCTGTGGGGTACCAGGCTTACTGGCAGATCAACTAAAATATAAACACATAAAGCGTCAAAATGCGACGCAGATTACGACAATGAGGGCGCAACCGATTTGTGGCAGTGACTCTCATTGTCAAGTGTGAAAGCATTCACCCACAGAGGATGCTTCACAGATTAGGTATTAAGCATACATACAAGCGGTACGACCACTATACCGTACCAAGAAGTGGCCGTACAGGATCAGCCGTGAGACGGCAAGCGTACGTACAGACGGGTAGCGTGCACGCGAGGTACCTCACAAAAACTATAATTATAAGGGATTAGCGCGATTAAGTAGACATAAGACCACTGTAATTCATAATTTTTAAGGATAAACTTTAGACAATTATTCCACTAGACATAAGGTCATTGTAATTTATAATTTTTAAGGATAAACTTTATACAATTATTCCACTGGAAAGCGACAATATTCCTGAATGTCAGAATCGCAACATAGTACATTAAACACTATATATATTTTTGTTTGTTTATCAAGATGCCAATGTACATAATGTGTATGATTTGTTTTCTTTCATCTTTCCTTCTTCTAACTTCCCCATTTGTCAGGGTGTTCCGTTTTTTCCCAATCCAATAAACGTCTTTTGAATATTTCCCTTAAATTATACCCTGGAACACCCATTTTTCTATTTTCTTCTACCTTCCTTATTGCAGGGAGCACTTTTTCCCTAAGATAGGGCGGACGTCGCCATCATCCGTTCGGCCCTGGGTTTTTCCTCCCTGCACAGCTATGTAACACATCACCATCAGAAACCATGTTTTTTTTTAAATAGCAATATGCCAGCAATAGCAAGGGCAATTTTTTTTTTACATGTCGAATTTATTTTAATGTTCAATTTTTCTCAAATGTCAATTTTTTCCCAATGTTAATCAAAGCTTTCGCAATGTCAATTTTTTTTGTTTGTTTTTTCACAATGTCAATGTATACATATATCTGTAAATCCCATAACCCTCCCCTCTGAACACGGGCTGACCTCACACCCACACTTCGATACGACGCCACCAGGAGATACGAGGGGGTTTCAAGGACCACTACGTCAACATCCCAACTTCCAGTTCCGTTCCCGTTCGCGAGGACGCGAACAAATGAAGGAAGACTCTTGTACAGCCTCCCAGGGGTATGCACCCCTTGGAGTCCATCCCCCCGGCATCTGGCTAAATCCCCTAAAATGGCAACCCTTGGAAAGCCGGGGCAACATCCATTAATACTGTAAGGACAGCTTGCCACTCTAAAAGCAGCCCAGTCCTTGCGCAATGGTTACACATACCTACATACTAGCAACTGGGCCAACACATTGCTGACAACATAGCGCCAGAGGGTATAAGAAGGCATCCTAATGAGGTCAAAGGATCTCTCCATTGTCAGTGCTTCATCGAGACGGCCCGAGGCTACGCTGGTGTCAACCGAGGTGAGTCAGTCAATCGTGTTCAGAGTTCCTACTTATGTAACCTGTAACCCACAACTTGTATTACATTGTGAACCTAATTTCAATCCCTACAAGGGACTCACACTCAGAATCACAGACCATTAAAACACTTGGTCCACACTCTACACTAGCATTACTGTTATACGCCTCTTTACATCCCAACGCCCTTCCTTATTCCCGTCACGTAAAGACGTGACAGACGGTAGTCCATTAGCGCTAACTCAGGTACCTTTGTGTTTCTCGAGCCGGCTCGGCTGCCAGCAAGCAGCGCGTGCCACTCGGCTGATACAAGCAGATTCAATTACATAATAAGCAGTCAGCTGAGCTAAGCGACCAACACAGCGACCCTGTGCATTGGGTCCCATCCCTTCAAACACTACTACATTATTTATAGGAACGCCCCCTAGTTCCTAGCACACCACAACACTCTACACTGGTCAGCTTACCCTGACAAGGGAAGCTACCCTTTTAGGCACCACCTTATAAATTAGTACAACAACTCTCCCTTTTAGATCCACCCCCAAATAAGGGATCTAAAACAATACCAATTTGCTGAACAAAGTTGCTTTAAGTAATGAAGACATCAAACGATTCATTATACCCAACACATTTGATATTCTTGCTTAGGGGAACAGTCACATTGACAACTATTACTTTACTTAAGTCTAATTAACACTATATTGTAATATTTGTAGTGTGTTTTATATTGTAATATTTTTTGTAAAAACTATAAGTAGAATGTATAATGTTAGCCTACTGTAGTTTAGTAAAATACGATAAGTAATACATTTCAGTGTAAAATGTTTGCTTTTGTATATTACGAAAAAGATTTGTAAAAAATTTACATAATGTGTGAACTAAACAAGAGGAATGTAAAAAATGTAAAGTGGAAATTGTAAATATCTATGTGTGAAAAAGTGAAATGGCTATCACAATTTTAAAATTAAAAAGTCATTGTGATCTGGTAAACCTTGTTTTTATTTCACAACAACAAAAATGTGCAGAATGAACTAATCAAGGGGAATGTAAAAAATGTAAAGTGGAAATTGTAAATATTCATGTGTGAAAAAATGAAAATGAAGAAATGGCTATCACCATTTTTAGAATTAAAAGATATAGTGATCTGGTGAACCTTATTTTTATTTCACAACAAAAACAAAAAATGTACAGAATGTGTGAACTAAACAAGGGGAATGTAAAAAAGAGAAGTGGAAATTGTAAATATTCATGTAAGAAAAAATGAAAATGAAGAAATGGCTATCACTATTTTTAAAATTAAAAGACATTGTGATCTCGTAAACCTTGTTTTATTTCGCAACAAATAGAGCTTTACAAAAATAGAATACAAAGAAATACCAATTCCTCAATCCTTTTCAATGTTCATGTCCACTCATCATTAACTTTCCTTTTATAGCACTAATCACAATGAGGGCTGCCAACCTCTCTCCCACTGAGACATCACAGGATGTCAAACGTTGTTTAGCTTTTCAACGATACTTTATCCGCTACACATCTTAATGCAGGATGACTGTGGTGATAAGAAAGGTGCATGCTTGATCCAAAGTATTAATAGGTTTATCACCACGCTGCAAAGGTTCTTTAAGACAAGTTCCAGGACAACACAAATAATAACCAGATAGGTAGATTTCGAAAGTCAAGTATTGAATTACTTTATCAATGACGCCATTGCCAGTACAGGTCTGGCATATCCTTTTCCATCGATGGTAAAAAGGTTTGATCTTCCTCCCCCTCTGTGGATGATGTTTGTTGTTGCTGCTTTTTCTTTTTCATCACACCCGTGGTATGAGGAAACAAAGTCTTTACACTGACTTTTATGACCGTGATACAGTTTGACCAGCTGGCAAGTAGCACACTGTCGCATAGAGGGTATTTTTGCCATAGCCACTTGCTTATGGTGATCATAATCTGTACATGGTTGCAATTCACTTAACACAGGGTCTTGAGTCCATGATTTTGGTACATGTTGCCAGATTTCTTTCACTGCATTTGCTGCGACATAATAAATGAATGATTTTGGAAGAGCCAATAATTCTTCTTTGGTAAAACTGTCTAGTTTCTTTTTACACACAAAGAACTTTCCAATCGCTTTATCGGTAGCATCCCCTTTCTCCATGGTATCACGTTGATGTTTACACGTCGCTTGTAGAAATCTCACTGGTGTCATCCACAGGTAAACCTTCAGTTTTAATTTTATTTAACACCTCCCAGCAGGCATTGGTGGTTAGCCAATGAAACAATTGCCACACCTGTGCCAGGACTTTATGAGTAATATTGTCACAGGGGCAGCGGTCCATGAGTGTTTGCAGCGAGGGACAGCCCATGTCCATTAAATTGATACATTGACAGTAAGACGCCAAAAATGGTTGTAGCCATCGACGTTTTTCACTACCTTTCACAATTATACATGGGCAGAAGACAAGTGGGCTTTCATGACCATGTCCAGGTGCTTATATGAAATGGTTCCTTACTTCCAGTCTAGTTGCATATGAGTTTCAATCCACTGGGTTTCTTTACGGTCTTTATCACACAATAAATCAAACGCATAAGGTGGTTTAAACACTAAATGGGTAGCTTTCGATATCCAAAAAGTGGAACAATCGATGATGGCCACTTCTTTAAATATAAATTTGTTATCTCCAATTTTAAACCCTTGGCAGTCGACAATTAGTGTACGCAACATGTTCACTCTTGTCTGGATCAAGTCCAACTGTCCACAGACTGACGATTGTTCAGTAAAGTGTACCCATGACATTTACTTACATTCCATTCTAGTAAAAGAAAATAAAAACATTGAGTAGTCACTATGGAGGTTAGGATATGACAGGGGAGGGGGGGGCAGAAGAAATAATAATATAACAAAAACAACCAATTTATTATTACATTATTTTATTAGCATAACAAGTTTTACATTCTTTTTTCATTCTAGGATAGGGGCGGTAGCAACTCATACAACAAAAAAGTCTGTTGTGTTTATAGTGTCCATAACACCGATGATATTCTAATGTCTCTAAACTGGGTGTTTTTGACTGTGAGCTGCTCAGAAGCACTATTGACACCATAAAGTCCACATGTATCATAACTTTTTTCATCACTTACAGGCACGAGTGAGGGGTAACTTGAATGACAGGGTATATTACTCACCTCCATTCTGCACAGATAGGGGCAGGCAGGTGACCAGCGCTGATGTTCCTGCATGGGTTCATCACTTTCTTGCCATTGGTCTAAGATAATGGGACAAAACACACATTTCACTTCATCTCTTGTTTTTAAATAGTAGAATCCAGCGGCCGCTAAGGCTTGAGGGTTTATAAAAGGCACCGGCCACGTCGCAAAGGTCTTGAAACGTTGTTCCTCAGATTTTAAATTCATGGATGTAACTTCTCTTGAGGCTTGAAAGCAAGACATGACTGAGCGGTTTGATGTGGGTTGACCTACTATTTATACACTCGTCACTTGGTTGGACAGTGGATAATAGTTGACTTGTTTGTGATGAATAATCAAACAGTAGGCCGTTGTATTGGCTGGAACATTGTCATGCGTTTCAAAATCTAGTCAAATGTCAATATTGGATGGTTTGACAGACTCTTCCAAGTAGGAACAGCCAAAGACCATCAGTGGCGCCCTTGTCTTAAAAGCTTGGGGTGACAACATTGGACAATTTTCTTTTTGATAATACGACCATCTAAATTTAGAAAACAAGTCGTACAGGGGGCCAAATTTATTTTTTGAAAAATCTAAATCCAGTCCTTCATAGGGAAACACAGCACCGTTGAGGAAAAGACGTGCATTTCTCAATTGCCGGTGATCAAATTGCGTGGCATCTTTGGTTTGTTGATACTTGCGATTCGCTTGAAAACCCACAATCATGTAGAGAGGTCTCTCTGTATAGCGGGCTGTTTTTATAGACCAACTGTGTGTGTTGGTGGTGGGCAATAGCGGGTACTCATGGAGTGCCCAGCTTCTAAATTCCATGGGTAGAGGTATATCTCTCTTTACCATTTTGAGTATGTCCAGTTTTTTGCTATCGTTAAGGGTCACATGAGGCACTTTCCATAGCAAGCGTTGTAGTTGAATTTTTGAATCAATGGGGGCATTGTCGGCTCCCTTGAGTGCATTATTATCACTCCTGTCTCTCACCAGATAAAGCACTTGCCTTGCGTTGACCACAATGCGCTGGTGATCTTCAGAAAAGCCTAAAATCAGTTTAAGAGGTAAATATCCAGTAAAGGTGCCAACGGTGTGTACCATCCAGTCATTGATCGAGTCAGGGCACCAACCCGCCATGCAAAGTGTTTTAGCTTCTTCCTCACTATAAGAGGGATATAGTTTCATAACACTGGAACTACCCACATTTCGAGTGCTATCCACCACGATATCGTTAATCACGTAACGCACTTCAGAAAACAGAAAGGCGAAAGCATGGTTGGCTAACTTGGATGTGGAGGGTGTAGAGCCATCGTTTTTGGTGAGCCGACCTTCAATCTGATTAACACTTTCATGTGGTAGAGTGTAAATATCTTGGTTGTTGATAAGAAATTGAATTTCATCATTGTTATTGAGTCCAGGTGTTTGAGCTTGATAAGAATGGAGATCAATTCTTACCACTCCTGGTTGCTCCTCGATGTGGTTCGCTACCTATAGGATAGAATTCATCGCGGGGGTTGACGTGGTAACCCAAATGCTGTAAAATCTGCTTGTTCTGAGATGTTAACGTGTATTCACGTGGTAAACAACTAACACCATTCATATACGGTGCTGTTGCTTTATATACAAACTTTATAGTGGCTTTAGCACCAACTTGTAAGTCATTGGTGTGGTAGAATCTAGATCGATGAGTTGTTGCTCTCTATTGATCAGTCTTAATGTTATATTACTAATACCATCGACAGCCACAGAATGAAAAAGCACCACTGGAGGGTTTTCACGAATAATATAGCCATTGGGCGATGTTACAATAAAGTCATAAAGCGAATGCGACGGTTCTTGATTGGTGTACACTTGGCTAATAATATTACACGTCACCGACACATGATGGTCCGCAATGAATTTCACTTCATGGTCTGATTCATGTTTTTTGTTGGGCTCTAACACGCGTGGTTTAAATCCTAGTAATGGACCAATGGAATCGGTGTGTGTTTTAAAGTCAATTTTGAGGGTAGAAAGAATACTGCAGTGATGTGTGTTGGTATTTCCTAGAAGTTCAAACTTGCGCGTTCCATCGAGAAATGACTTTAAACCATATTCATTGATCAACACCACATAAAAGTGTTCATAAATGTTATCTATCGTGTATCCACCAGAGTTCAGGGTGAGCACAGAATCATCATAGTAAAACTTGTTGTTCACATTTTCACGTATGTTGTATATTCTATTGTATGTTTCAATTGAAACAAGTCCTAAACCATAGGTTGTTTTTTTCATTCAATTCGATAGGTGGGTAAAAGCCTAGGCTCACTTCAGGTCCACGTCCATGGAGTGTAAACGTCTAACTTTCCACCGACATACTGTTGACGATTTTGCTTATGCTGCGTCTTATATAAAACAATATGTTCAGTAAAGAACATATAGCCTACTTTCTCTTAAATGTTTGAGTATAGTTATAACTCGTTGTTATTATCAATGAGTAGAATAGAATCATTTCTTGGTTGAAGACCTTAGAAACTATTTACCTCTACCAAACGCCACAGCCTAGAAAAAAAACTACTACCATCATTGAAGAAAGATAGATAAGAAGTATCTCAAGATTGTTATGGATCTGGAGACATAATCGACCGGACTGGCTGCGTGGCTCAGCGGTAACGTTCTCGCTTGCTGGGCCCTAGGTTGCAGGTTCATATCCTGGCGAAGTCAGCTGGCATTTGAGGGTGCACAAATGCGAGGGAGCCGTGTCAGTAGATTTACTGGCACGTTAAAGATCCCCTTCGGGCCAAAATTCCGGCACCCCGGCGTATCTAAAAGCAGCAGTAGTTAAAAGAGACGTAAAACAAATAACATTATTATTATTGTTATTAATACATAATCGACCTGCCGTGGGCAACAACCAACTTTGAGTTGAGGCGTGTCTTTACACGTCTGGTTGTGCATGGCTTTCACAACCCTAATTGAATTAACAAATCTTTCCATGACCCTACAAAGACGTGTGTATACAAACTATGTGGATATTTTCGATTTCTATTTGCCTGAAATAAAAGTATTAATTAATAACCTGAACTAGCACCAACGGCTAGAATTCAGTTACTATGTGAAATCGTTTTGTTCTTTACTTCAAATAACATTTTCAAATAACGCACAATAGGCTGTTACAAACCCTTTAAAATAAAAAGTAAAAATTTATCGTAGTATCATCTTGCCATTCTTCAAGTTCGGTGCGCATAGAATGTCAATGGTATACGGTACTAACCAATGGAGTCCCACGTAGGCCAGTCGTGACATCTAGTGGAGAAGTATCGAACAATAGAAACCTAACAGGGCGAGTGCATTCTAGTGGCCATAAGAAGAAACTTTTCAATAAAATCTTGAAGTTAATAAGTAGGCCGGCATGCAGTTACCATTTTGGCTGCTAGATGTCTCGAGAAAATCTGCTGGTGAATTATGTTTTAATTAAATATATATTTTCCACCGTAATATGCAAAATATAACGCTTAATTTTAAAACGTCTGAATCATTACAAAACAATAAATATATAAAATTTCAAGCAAAAAGAATAACTCTGATGGGGTTTGAACCATAGGAATATGAGTGATAGGCCAACGTTTTACCACGGAGCCATTTGTGCCAACGAACATCGTTTCATATAAAATGACTTACATATAACTTGTTAGCAAATAATGATTTAGACTGAACGATTTCATCAGTGGAGTATATTATTTATTTATAAAGCACAAGCTGTACCCGGCATGCCTTGCAATGCCAACCAAAGAAAGTGTTGGCGTTGTAATTTTGTTCCTTGAAAAGCTCTTGGATACACAATATTTTGTTCAATTTCCGTTAACTGCCTCTAAGCTATCGTAAAATGGTTTTACTAATTTAGAAACATTCGTGGGAGCGTGCACAACAACTCAACAAAGCTTCATCGCAATCGGATGAATGGTATATGAACGAAGATGGAACTTTGTTGAAACCCTTCGTGCGTCGTCACCCATTTGTTGAATCTACTCGTGTGCTACCTAATGTAAAATGGATTTACTAAGTCAAAAACCTTTCCTGGCGTGTACACAACAAAGCATCAATGTTTCAACGCAAACGGATGAATGGCATATGAAAGCATACAGGATTATGTTTAAACGATTTGCGCACCAGCACTCATTTGTTGAATCAACTCGTGCGCTACCTATTGCACAATGCATTTACTAAATCATAAACGTTCCCTGCATTGTACACAATAACTCACTCAAATGTCATCGCAATCGGATGAATGGTAGGCCTATATGAACGCAGATGGAACTTTGTTGAAATTATTCGCGCGCCGTCACTCATTCGTTGAAACTACTCGTGTGCTATCTACCTATTATACAATGGACTTACAAAATCATGAACGTTCCCTGCAGTGTACACAATAACTCGCTCAAGTTTCATCGCAATCGGATGAATGATATATGAACGCATACGGGATTTTATTTACACGATTAACTCGCCGACACTCATTTATTGAATCTACCCGTGCGCTTCCTATTGAACAATGTATTTACTAAGTCAGAAACCTTCCCTGCAGTGTGCACAACAACTCACCCAAGTTACATTGCAATCGGATGAGTGGCATATGAACGCATACGGGATTTTACTTAAACGATTCGCGTGCCGTCATTCATTTGCTGAATCTACTCGTGCACTGCCTATTGTAAAATGGATTTACTAAGCTAGAAACCTCCCTTGGAGTGTACTCAACATCTCACCCAATTTTCATCATCTGTCGGATGGTATATGAACGCATACGGGTCTTTGTTGAAACGCTTGGTGCGTCGCCGCTCATTTGTTGAATTTACTCGTGCGCTCTCTACTGTATCGTGGATTTACTAAGCCAGAATCCTTCCTTGGAGTGTACTCAATATCTCAACCAAGTTTCATCGCTATCGGACGAATGGTATATGAACGCATACGGGACTTTTTGAAGCGCTTCGCGCGTCGTCGCTCATTTGTTGAATCTACTCGTGCGCTACATATTGTCAAGTGTATTTACTAAGCCAGAAACCATCCTTGGAGTGTACTCAATATCTCAACCAAGTTTCATCGCAATCGGACGAATGGTATATGAACTCATACGGGACTTTTTGAAGCGCTTCGCGCGTCGTCGCTCATTTGTTGAATCTACTCGTGCGCTACATATTGTTAAGTGGATTTACTAAGCCAGAAACCATCCTTGGAGTGTACTCAACATCTCACCCAATTTTCATCGCTATCTGATGGATGGTATATGAACGCATACGGGTCTTTTTAGAAACGCTTCGTCACTCATTTGTTGAATTTACTCGTGCACTACCTATTGTATAGTAGATTTACTAAGCCAGAATCCTTCCTTGGCGTGTACTCAATATCTCATCCAAGTTCCATCGCTGTCGTACGAATGCTATATGAACGCATACGGGACTTTGTTGAAACACACCGCGTGCCGTCGCTCATTTGTTGAATCTACTCATGCGCTACCTATTGCAAGATGGATTTACTAAGCCAGAAACCTTCCTTGGAGTGTACTCAACATTTCACCCAAGTTTCATCGTAATCGGATGAATGGTATATGAACGCATAGGAGACATACACACCCACAGACAGACAAACTATAACGTAACATTGATTTATATATATTTATATATATATATAGATTTCATGCAAAGTTTATTTATTTTGTATCAGTAAGCTATATTGCATGCAACACTCAAATTAGTGAAATATAAGTCAGGCACAAGATATCCGCTGCCATCTTGTCTTCTTACCGAGACGGCTCAGCTTTTTAAAATCACTTCTGCACTATAGTATTACAAAATAAACTTTTAATTTAGAACGTGCCTCTTCCTTTAGAATAGTTAAATCGATTCTCGGCTCGATAATCGGATCTGGTGGGTCCCATGGATTATAAACTTTGCATAATTCGCACGGCTGCCATCCTGAAATGGTAAGGTGGATGACCTTGTAGTTTGGTCACAGGACGCGCCCTATATGAAGGTATGTTATTACCAAATTTGGTAGAGATCGGATAATTTGGTTAGTCGCTATTTGATTTTACGTTTTGAACGTTTGAGTGGCCGACATTCAGTTTTGGTAAAGATGGCGGCGATATAAAACATGACACTGAGGTGTCCGTTGGTTGTTCTACATCTGTACCAAATTTAGTTCAATTCGGTTTCACCGTGTTCGAATTGATTGGTGTGGACAGACATTCAGAGTTCACACACTCACACACACACACACACACACACACACACACATACAGACTCTCTCTCACACACACACACACACACACACACACACACTCACACACACACAGACACACAATTTTTGGCCCTGTAGTGATCTCATAAGTCTACTTTCATTTTTTGCAAAAATCAAAAGTAGGCTAAAAATTAAACACAAACGCCCACACTCTTGGCTGTTAAACGTTTGCTCACGTTTCACATTATAATATTTCTTGATCCTGTTTCCAAAATAGTCCACTAGTTCCATGGGCGGGGGCAAATTCCCAAAACTGTCAAAGTACCATACAGTGGATCCCTCTTTGACATAAGCTACATAGTGTGTTCCAGGTCCTCGGTTATCATCCAAATTGACAACAGCACATTCATGTTTCCAGGGTCGTGAGGGTAATTGGTTTCATATAAACACACCTCGAAAATGAGAAAGCTTCAGTTGTTTAGCATAGCTTTCCACTTGTTGATGTGTCAGGGCATGTCTTGCTATGGCTGAGGTTAAAGATATTTTTATTTTATTTCGAAAAGGTGAAATTCCAAATCCTTGTTGATAAAAGGCTGGCTTCAAATTGATATTTCTAGCCCCCATAGCAATGGCTTCCATCGTTTCATTGTGTCGCTGACTTTCTTTGAGTTGTTGCTTACCCTGTTGCGCGGCTTTAATAGTTTTTGCCTCTGCACTGGCGCCGCCTATAAGTAAACCTCGAGGAGCCAGACCAGCGAATAATGCAGGTAAAAATCCCGCTCGTTTGGGGATGGGGATCACTCGCCCTTGTTTTGAACCCTATCGCTGACGTTTTGGAATAATATGTCTCTGTGCTGCTCGAAGAGCTTTCCTTATGGTCAACACATTATTTTTTATTTTAAGCCTATTTTCAATTTTGAAAAAATAGGCTTATGAGATCGCCTTTTGTCCGTGTGTGTGTGCGTGTGTGTGTGTGTGTGTGTGTGTGTGTGAGGTGTGTGTGTGTGTCCTTAATAAGTTCTAAACGGCTGGAGCGATTTCAATGAATCTCGGTAAGTTCATAGCACTATTCCAGACGACTCCGACCGTGCCCTTCAACTTTTGTTACGTCTCACCAATCCAACATGGCGGCTGTGCGAATTATTTCACCAACATTCAATATCTCCGAAACTATTCCCGATATCACCCGGGAATTTTTTACGGTGATAAAGGGAACTACTAGAAGTTCACCTATGTAACTTTTGAAAAACTGGTAACTACAAAACCAACATGGCGGCCACGCGAATTTGCGACATTTAAATAGACGTTTCTCGCGATTTAACCAACCAAACGCAATCAAACTTGGTACAGTATATGCTTATACACATTGTAATGCACCGACATCTAACTTCGTTCAATTGTTTACATAACCACAAGATGGCGGATGAGCGAAATATTTAACCGGCATTCTATATCTCTGAAAATATTAGCTGTATCACCCTAAAACTTTGTACGGAGATAAAGGGCACTACTGGATGATCATTTATAAGGCTTTCAAAAAGCGGTTAAATACAAAACGAACATGGCGGCCAAGCGAATTTGAAAATTTTAAATAGACCTTTCTCGCGTTTTAATGTTCCAAACGCAATGAAATCTGGTACATGAAATGTGTATGCACATTGTAATGCATTGGTATCTAATTTAGTTAAATTGTTTACATAATCACAAGATGGCGGCTGTGCGAATTTTAAAATTAAGTTTTTATTTCTTGTGTCGTAATCATGCGATCGAAGTGAAAGTTTGAATAATGAACCTACGCAATAATTTTCCTTTAATGGTAAATGACTCTATGGCCTATACATTTAACAAACCAACATGGGGCCATCCGAAATATTTAGACAGCTCTGAATATCTACGAATCTATTATAGCAATCAAACTGAATTTTTTATGTTCATAGGGGCTATGAACTTCAGTTCACCTATAGGATTTTAAATAACCTGGTGATCACAAATCCAAGATGGCGGCAACGCGAAGTATAAATATTCACATGGACGTTTCTCGCAATTTAACCATCCGAGTGCAGTGAAACTTGGTACCGGTACAGTAAATCATTATACGAATGTTAATCCACTGGCATCTAATTTATTTCAATTCTTTCCATAACCAAAAGATGGCAGCTGTGCGAAATTTTAAAATCTCCTTGTTACTTCTTGTGTCTTAATCATGCGATTGAAGTTTGAATGCTAAACACAATAATCTTCATGTAACAGTACATAACTCTAGGACCTTCATATATAAAATCCAACATGGCGACCATCCGAAATAATTAGTCGGTTCTCAATATCTACGAATCTATTACAGCAATCAAACTGAAATTTTGTATATTGATAGTGGCAATTAACATAAGTAGGATATATGAAAATAGGCTGTATAGTTATTCACGGAACTACTTGTTTTCTTTCGCAAAGGCTTGTCCACGAATGTCTTAAGCCCAGGCTTTGCCAAGGACAGGGTCATATTTTTAGTCTTTCTCACCACATATCTTTGTTTCACCATGATGATGATGATGATGACCAACAACCTTTCACAAGAAAGTTTAAGTCACAACTAACGTCAGATTGTTATTTCATGGCTGTATATTCCAATTCTACATAAAGTGGGAAATCGTTTATGGTTTTTCCAGCTTGCTTTTCATCCCATGTCAACATGAGATGAAAGGAAAATTCGTCTCCTGCATTGACCATTTCATGGTGATGGACCAACATCCTATGAGCATTTATCTCTATTTGTAAATGGTTCTCATCAGGTATGGCATATTTGATGTGAATGGTTCCATTATAGTGTAATCGATAGAAGCTTAAACCCGAAGCAAGCACATAGTTCAAGTGCTGGTCATGAACTAGCGGTATATGGTTTCTCTCATTCATAGGTTTTACATTTGTCAGATACACTAAAAATACAGATGGGATAAATTTATAAAGCCTTTTCATTTCATAGGTCACGTATCGCTTGGTACAGATATCATCATCTTCTTGTGGGTCTTCCACGTGAATAATGCGGTGATGATTAGCGCTATAGCCATCCACTGTAAGCTGAGGCACTTTATCATAAAACTCATACACCTTGTTATCCACATATTTTTTCGTAGTAACGTCTGTAGACACTTGAGGATGTTTTACATGGGTTAACCGCTTTCCTTTAAAGTCATAATCTCCTTGTTTTGTGCGTGGCACTACTGACCTATCCACATAGTGTTTATTAGCAGGATCTGTTTCTAGTTTAGGATCATGTATGGGAACAGACCTAGCTTTGACCATCAACGCACGTCCAAAGACATCCATCGTCAACCTGTAGTACGAGTCTACTGTTTCTATGACAAGGCTCGGTGTGATGTATATAGACAGCCTACTAGCCTCTCTAAGCCTTAGTTGAAATGAAGATAATTAAGCAGCAAGAGTCATTCCCCGTGGGGGACATGATTTCCCATCTCTGCCCCACATCACGTGAACAACGCCATGGTTCACTGTTTCCATCTTCCATTCGCTGCATCATTGTGGGACCTTCCGGCTGTGGAAAGACCAATCTTTTGCTGACACTTATTACAGCGCCCAATGGTCTGTGTTTTCAAAATATTTATATTTTCGCAAAATCTCTCTACCAACCCCTCTACGTGTTTCTGGATCAAGTCATGTCTGGATTACAAAATGAGAATATGGGGTATTTTACATTTTCCACGCAAGAAAATGTTATTTCACCGGATGAGGTAAAGCCTAATTCACTCATGATTTTCGATGATGTATCCACTGAACGACAAGGCATCATTCAAAGCTATTTCAGCATGGGTTGACACAAATATATCGAATGCTTCTATCTTGGACAAACGTATTCTAAAATGTCCAAACAGTTGATTCGTGACAATGCCAATGTCATTGTTTTATTTCGCCAGGACGAGAGGAACAGTCGTCCCATTTATAATGAACATGTGAATCCAGATATGACCTTTCAAATGTTTACAGAATTGTGTGGCAAGTGTTGGAACACACAACGTCAAGCCTGTTTAGTGATTGACAAACAAAGTGAACTCAACCAGGGGCGGTATCGCTTAGGGTTTGATCATTTTATTGCTATTTAAGGCATTGTATCATTCCCTCTCAAGTCATTTGTCACGACACCATGGCGTTAGCAGAGAGTCAATTGAAAAAGCATATTATTAGAGCAAAAAATACTATTCGCCAAAAGTTTCGTCAATTGAAACGATCGCCTGCAGATCATGCTTTGTTTATTCAACAACATTTAGCACCTCCGCTAAAAGCCATGTTGAAACCCTCTTTCAAGCCATCTGAAACTCTACCTACCGTTTCACAAGCCACTCAGACGCACCACGAGGACCCTGAGGAAGAGGAAGTGGAAGAGGAACAGGAAGATTTAACTAGTGTTAGCGAAGTTGAGGATGACGAGGAACAAGTGTTTACACCTCAAAAAAAGGCATCACCCCTTGCAGAGTTTTTAAGAAAAAAGAAATCCTTGGTCATGGTTGAAACCCCTTGCCCTTCCAGATCGTCTCCATTTTCACAACTCTTGGCCACCTCTCAACATAAAGCTCAAATGAAAAACATTTTAATAAAATATTATGGATCAACACTGGAACCGTATTTCACCAATCTATTTATTGGAAACACAGATACCACATATGGCGTTTGCTATGAGGATGATAGTTTTAAAATTGGTGATTCATCGATTAAATTTAGTCGTACTAAAGCTGTCATTAAAAAGATCAACTATAAATTAACACCAGGACTGTTAACGCTACTATTCTCTCGGACTCCCTCATCCCAAGATTATACGCCAGAGGAACTTGGTAAATATGAATCCATTTTATTAGACACCCATGCCCA
This sequence comes from Meconema thalassinum, assembly GCA_946902985.2. Taxonomy (NCBI): domain Eukaryota; kingdom Metazoa; phylum Arthropoda; class Insecta; order Orthoptera; family Tettigoniidae; genus Meconema; species Meconema thalassinum. The sequence continues at coordinate 186,571,240 of OX336395.1, forward strand.
CAAAAGACAGTATGATCCCACTCAACAAGTGAATGTCAATATATCTCAAAAATATAAAACCGTCATTGCAATAATGTTCCCCATTAGTCAAAGTGGTCGTCGTAAAGTGTCCGCTTCGGGGGTGACATTTAAACCATTAAAACCCCTTGTGGATGTTACCTACTGGCACAATCCAAATAAACTCGTCCAGCGACTACAGCTGTTGCATGCTTCATGTCAAGCCAGCCATACTGGTCACGATTGGGAAATTCAAGAAATTGAGGAAGAACTTCAAAATGCCAAAATTATTGTTTAAGCCCTCACTCATTAAAATGGGTATTGCTCACGAGTTGCATCGTCCAGCTAGACGTCACTATCAGCGACTCAAGGTGATTTCACAGGATGTGGATGAACTTTGGCAAGCAGACTTGGTTGAAATGATTCCCTATGATAGCGTTAAAGATGGGGTACGCTATATGTTGACGGCCATTGATGTTTATTCCAAAATGGCGTTTGTTGAACCTGTGCGTCGCAAATCTGGTCCGCTAGTCACCAAGGCCTTTCAACATATTATTCGACAATCCAAACGTCAACCTCAGCTGCTACAAACCGATCAGGGAAAATAATTTTTCAACAAGGATTTCTCCAGTTTTCTCAAATCTAAGGATATTTACCATTACACCACGTACAGCAATCTCAAAGCCAGCGTGGTTGAGCGGTTCAACCGAACATTGAAAACCCATATGTGGTAAGCGTTTACCGCTCAGGGCACTTATCGCTGGTTGGACTTGTTACCAGAGCTAGTGTCACGTTACAATGACACCAAACACAGAACCATTGGGACCAAGCCCCGACTTGTGACCAAAAATATTCCACAACTGGATAAACTGTTTAACCCCATAATAACAGCAGACCCTAAACGTCATCGCCTTAACATCGGGGACCATGTTCGTGTGAGAAAATTCAAGTCTGTCTTCGACAAGGGCTACACACCAAATTGGGGGACTGAACTATTTCGAATTCGTCAAGTCAACTTGAACAGTCCAGTCACCTATTTACTCGAGGACCTCAACCATCAACCCATAAAAAGCAGGTTTTATCTCCAAGAACTCCAAAAGACAGCGTTTCCTCAACATTACCTTGTGGACAAAGTATTGAAACAAAAGGAAATAAACTATATGTAAAATGGTTGGGATTTAGCTCAGCCTTTAATTCTTGGATTAATAAATTACATGTTGTGTGAACCTATGTACCTTATATTTATTTAATCACACATGTTGTACTTAACTTACAGTCCTATGTACAGTCCCCAGCTCCACATGTAATATGAGCAATACATATTTCTTTCTCTCATCACCTGTGTTCTCTCTTACACCGACTCTCCCCCTCTCCTCCCCTTCACCTCCCACCACTGTCAAAACAGGTTGTGACTTTTTAGCTCTTATCGAGCACGTGTACAGGTGAACACCTTTGTGTGTTAGGTCATATTACACTTGAACTCGCATTTTCTCACGTATGAACCAAAACATAATGTGACTTGTTTCACAAGGAGGACGGTAATAATGACATCTCACACGTGTTCACATGTACTTCATCACTTTCCTTTCATATCGTTATCACATTATAGTAGTGGGGGATTAGTGAACAACGTCAGTTCAACACACTGCTTTACACGCAAAATGTAGTTAGGCCCTTTGACATAATTTAAATAAATTCATGGGCCAGTCCGTAGGAATCAGGCCAAAGGGACCGGTCTAAAGGGATCAGTCCAAAGGGACTCATCAACAAGGACTCATCCACAAGGACTCGTCCACAAGGACCTGTCAACAAGGACTCGTCCACAAGGACCTGTCAACAAGGACTCGTCCACAAGGACTCGTCCACAAGGACTTGTCCACACAGACTCATCCACAAGGACCTGTCAACAATGACCTGTCAACAAGGACCCGTCCACAGGGAACCGCTCCCCCACCCTCTTACAAATGCCATGAGTGGGCATGCTAATTCATAGTGGCTTTCCACTGCACACATGTCTCTTGTGTAGAACAACGTTTCATTCCATATTGGCATTTAAACTCTCACATGTTGCACTTGGAAAGCGAGATTTTTCTAAAAATACAATTTCACCCCCTATTAGGGGTAGGTTTTATTTTTGTGGTGGAAATATGTTATCCATTGGAAAGGGGGTGTCAGCCCGAGTTCAACAACACCTCATTTGTTAAAATCCAACCAGGGGTTCGAGAGATATCGCGCCGACGCCATCTTGTGAGGAGGGTGAGGAGGAGGAGGTCACAGAACTGTCACAAAACCACTACTTGCAGGTATATGTTACTACTGGAGATGCATTGGAGAATCCTTTCATGTTTGCTGGCACAAGGTAGCACTATGAGTTCATTCTTTAAAATATGCGAGTAAGTAATATGGAATTGTTCGAATAACATGTCAGATGTTACACATCATATGCGACTACTCTAAGGCTCGTATCTTTTTCCTGTGATTCTGGGGCGGTCTCTCTCATATTTCCCTTCCCATTTGCCTTTCATGGTACACCTTACCAAATCCGTCAATTCTCATTTTATGAGGGTTGAGAGCATTTCATTTACCTGCATTTTATTTCCCTTATTCCTTCTTTGTGTCATTTTGTTCTCCTAATCCGTAAATTGGTTGTAAGTAGTAGTTATTTTTAGCCTATTTTCCATTTTGAAAAAATAGGCTTATGAGATCACCTTTTGTCCGTGTGTGTGCGTGTGTGTGTGTGTGATTCGTGTGTGTGTCCCCCCCTAATAAAATCTAAACGGCAGGAGCGATTTCAATGAAACTCGGAAAGTTCATAGCACTATTCCCGGCGACCTCGACCGTGTCCTTCAAATTTTGTTACGACTCACCAATCCAACATGGCGGCTGTTCGAAATATTTCACCAGCATTCAATATCTCCGAAACTATTACCGATATTACCTTGAGATTTTCTATGGTGATAGAGGGAACTACTATAAGTTCACTTATGTGACTTTTGAAAACCTGGTAACTACAAAACCAACATGGAGGCCAAGCGAATTTGCGACTTTTAAATAGACGTTTCTCGTGATTTGACCAACCAAACGCAATGAAACTTGGTACAGTATATGTTTATAAACATTGTAATGCACCGACATCTAACTTCGTTCAATTGTTTACATAATCACAAGATGGCGGATGTGCGAAATATTTCACCGGCATTCTATATCTCTGAAACTATTAGCGGTATCTCCCTAAAATTTTGTACGGAGATAAAGGGCACTACTGGAAGTCCATCTATAAGACTTTCAAAAACCGGTTAACTACAAAACGAACATGGCGGCCAAGCGAATTTGAAAATTTTAAATAGACCTTTCTCGCGATTTAATGTTCCAAGCGCACTGAAACCTGGTACAGGAAATATTTATACACATTGTAATCCACTGGTATCTAATTTAGTTCAATTGTTTACATAACCTCAAAATGGCGGCAGTGCGAATTTTAAAATTAAGTTTTTATTTCTTGTGATGTAGTCATGCGATCGAAGTGAAAGTTTGAATAATGAACCTACGCTATAATTTTCCTTTAATGGTACATGACTCTATGGCCTATACATTTAACAATCCAACATGGCGACCATCCGAAATATTTAGACGATACTGAATATCTACGAATCTATTTTAGCAATCAAACTGCATTTTTTAATGTTCATAGGGGCTATGAACTTAAGTTCACCTATAGGCTAAGACTTTAAATAACCTGGTGATCACAAATCCAACATGGCGGTGACGCGAATTATAAATATTCACATGGACATTTCTCGCAATTTAACCATCCGAGTGCAGTGAAACTTGGTACAGTAAATCCTTATACGAATGTTAATCCACTGGCATCTAATTTATTTCAATTGTTTCCATAACCTCAAGATGGCAGCTGTGAAAAATTTTAAAATCTCCTTGTTTTTTCTTGTGTCCTAATTATGCGATTGAAGTTTGAATACTACACGTTCACAATAATCTGCATGTAACAGTACATAACTCTAGGACCTACATATATAAAATCCAACATGGCGACCATCCGAAATATTTAGTCGGTTCTTAACATCTACGAATCTATTACAGCAATCAAACAGAAATTGGGTATGTTGATAGTGGCAATTAACATAAGTAGGATATATGAAAATAGGCTGTATAGTTCTTCACGGAACTACTTGTTAGTTCTAGTGTTCATTTTATCATGATTCTTCATTTTCATCCCAGAGAATTAAGAGGCCTATAGCCTCCATGTTAGGCCCTTTAACATCAACTATCATCATCAAATTACAATTTCAGCAATATCTTTTTCTACAATGAAAACTGAAAGTCTGGTTTAAGTTGTATTCACAGTAGAAAGAATTTATTTTATGAAATGTTTGGATTGCATTTCTCAGAACTGTAATCCTCTCCACTCATAAACCTGACAGCAGCAGCGTTCTTGCCAGCAGGAAAGTTCATAAAGGTTTATAAAAATCGAGTGAACCTAATGGAATTCTATTTTAATAAGGTGCAATGGTATGTTTGGTTTCTGTCATTTAATATCGCGCTATTGTATTTTGTGGCCGGCCCCGTGGCGTAGGAGTAGCGTACCTGCTTCTCACCCAGAAGCCCTGGGTTTGATTCCCGGCTCCATCAGGGATTTTAGAAACTGACGTGAGGGCTGGAACGGGGTGCACTCAGCATCGTGAGGACAATTGAGTAGCTGTCTGAGAGTGAGGCAGCGCCCTGATCACGAAAACCAAGATTAACGGCCGAGGGGACCCGATGCGCTGATCACGCGTCACCCCAATATCTGCAGACTTAATGACTGGGCAGCGGTCGCTTCATGGGCTGTAGTGCCCGGGGTTATTATTTTTATTATATTATTTTGAGATATAATTTGCATTTTGATATTGCGGAAATTATATTGACAAATAGTGTCAAGTCTTTGTTATGCTATACTCGGTTGACAGTTGAGCAGTTGAGCAGTTGAGTAACTAACGGGATTTCAAGTAAAGATCCTCATTTTCCATACCGGTAGTGCAGAGCGTAACTGGCATCCAGTCGGCCGTGTCTCGACTTGAGCTATGTTCCCATGGAAATGATCTGCTTTGCCATTCCTTCATGAGTATATTTTATGACTTTATATTAGCCTTTGCGCGAGTACAAAAGGACCGAAATCAGAAGAATGAGAAAGACTTTCGAAAATTCATATAGCCAGCGGTTCCTTGTGGGTCATAAGCTATGTGTATGCAAAATTTGGTTGAGATTGGTGGTACGGTGTAGATTTGTATACGGAACAAACCCACCCACCCACATACAGACTTTCACTTTTATGTATATAAGATACAGGGTTTGACCAAAAATGAAAGTGAAAGACGTGGGAACACCAGATGGCCAAGCGTTTAGAAAAGAAAAAACAATAGAATTTTTGGCGTGGGTCAGACGGTCATGAGCCACGTATGTTTTTTGTTTTTCTATAGCAACTTAAAAACAATTAGTTCCGTGAAGAACTAAATAGCCTATTTTCATATATCCTACTTGTGTTAATTTTCTCCATCGAAATACAACATATCAGTTTGATTGCTGTAATAGAATCGTAGATATTGAGAAGTGTCTAAATATTTCGGATGGTCACCTTGTTGGATTTTAATATAACTTATGTAGGCCATAGAGTCATGTACTACTAGATGAAGATTATTGTGTACGTTCATTATTCAAATGTTAATTTCGATCGCATGATTAGAACACAAGAAATAGAAACTTAATTTTGAAATTTCGCACAGCTTCCATCTTGAGGTTATATAAACAATTGAACTAAATTATATGTCAGTACATTGACATTCGTACAGTCATTTGCTGTGTTAAGTTTCACTGCGTTCGGATGGTAAAATTGCCAGAAAAGTCTACTTAAAATATCACAAATTCGCTTGACCGCCATGTTCGTTTCGTAGTTAACAGGTTTCTGAATGTCACATAGGTGAACGTCGAGTAGTGGCCTTTATCACAGTATAAAATTTCAGGATGATATGGGTAATAGTTTTGGAGATATAGAATGCCGGTGAAATATTTCGCACACAGCCATGTTGGATTGATGAGGCGTAATAAAATGTCAATGGAAACGGCGGGGTCGGTCGATATAGTACTATGACCTTACTGAGTTTCATTGAAATCGCTCCAGCCGTTTAGAAGTTATTAGGAGGGAAACACTCACGGACGCACACACACACGGACAAAAGGTGATCTCATAAGCCTATAAGGCTAACAATTAAGTGATCCTAAAAATGCGGCGTTTATAGCGTGTGCAAGATGCCGAGAAAATTAATGCTTCCCCTGTTTTACGATGAATATCACCCCAGAGCGAGTAAATCATCAACTGTAGAATCATAAATGTATCTAATGTTATATACGATGCTCTCGTATACACGTTTATTGCAATCCCTCTCTGGTAATTTATTTGACATCCCTAATTTTCCTTTGCCTCTCCGCTTCATGACTTCTATGCAAATATTATTTGATACAGTATGTATGTCTATCCTTATTAATCCAGTTTTTCAACGGGGTCGGGGATGAGATGCGATGAAAGTCTATGTGGCAAGTGGTTTTTACGGCCAGATGCCCTTCCTGACGCCAACGTCATGAGAGGAGTTAATGGAAGATGAAATGAATTAAGATGGATGTGGAAGGAAGCGGCTGTGACCTGTCAGAAGTTACCGTCTCATTATTTGCCTGGAGTTGAAAATGGGAAACAACGGAAAATCATTTCAAGGATGGCCGACGGTGGGTATCGAAACCACGTCTACCAAGTCCACAGATAGCTTGGCCCCATGGCTCAGCGCTGCGCGTTTGCAAGCGTAGCTACTGCTGTCGGTATTAATAAATTGATACAGTATATTGATCATTGTCGCCTCCGTAGCGTAGCGGTCAGCATGGTTAGCTGCCGCCCCGGAGGTCCTGGGTTCGATTCCCGGCTCTGACACGAAATTTGAAACGTGGTATGAGGACTGGAACGGGGTCAACACAGCCTCGGGTGGTCCAAATGAGCCGAGGGGGTTCTGTTCCCACCTCAGCCATCCTCTAAGTGGTTTTCCGTGGTTTCCCACTTCGTCTTCGGGCAAATGCCAGGATGGTATCTACTGTAAGGCCACGGCCGCCTCCTTACCCCTTCCTTGCCTATCCATTCCAATCTTCCCTTCCCTTCCCATCCCTCATGAGGCCCCTGTTCGCTTTGCAGGTGAGGCCGCCTGGGCGAAGTGCTGATCACACCTCCCCATTTGTATCCAAGTCGACCAAGTGTTCTCAGCTCTTGGAAATTGCCTGGAAAGGCGGTAGTGGTGAGTTCCCTCGCTGAGTCCGTGGGAACCACCAACCTGGAGGGTAAAATTGACTAAAAAATAAATAAAAATATGGTGAATTATTTCAGCTTATTTGCAGTGTAAGTAATATACAAATTAAAAACAAGTAGTTCCGTGAAGAACTACACAGCCTATTTTCATATATCCTACTTATGTTAATTGCCACTATCAACATACTCAATTGCAGTTTCATGGCTGTAATAGATTCGTAGATATTGAGAACCGACTAAATATTTCGGATGGTCGCCATGTTGGATTTTATATATGTAGGTCCTAGAGTTATGTACTGTTACATGCAGATTATTGTGTACGTGTAGTATTCAAACTTCAATCGCATAATTAGGACACAATAAGTAACAAGGAGATTTTAAAATTTCACACAGCTGCCATCTTGAGGTTATGGAAACAATTGAAAAAATTAGATGCCAGTGGATTACCATCCATATAAGGATTTACTGTACCAAGTTTCACTGCACTCGGATGGTTAAATTGCGAGAAACGTCCATGTGAATATTTATACTGCGCGTCACCGCCATGTTGGATTTGTGATCACCAGATTATTTAAAGTCCTATAGGTGAACTTAAGTTCATAGCCCCCATGAACATTAAAAAATTCAGTTTGATTGCTGTAATAGATTCGTAGATATTCAGAGCCGTCTAAATATTTCGGATGGTCGCCATGTTGGATTATTAAATGTATAGGCCATAGAGTCATGTACCATTAAAGGAAAATTATTGCGTAGGTTCATTATTCAAACTTTCACTTCATCGCATGACTACATCACAAGAAATAAAAACTTAATTTTAAAATTCGCACAGCCGCCAACTTGAGGTTATGTAAACAAATGAACTAAATTAGATACCAGTGCATTACAATGTTTATATATATTTCCTGTACCAGATTTCAGTGCGTTTGGAACATTAAATCCCGAGAAAGGTCTATTTAAATTTTTCAAATTCGCTTGGCCGCCATGCTCGTTTGGTAGTTAACCGGTTTTTGAAAGTCTTATAGATGGACTTCCAGTAGTGCCCTTTATCTCCGTACTAAATTTCAGGGAGATACCGCTAATAGTTTCAGAGATATAGAATGCCGGTGAAATATTTCGCACATCCGCCATCTTGTGGTTATGTAAACAATTGAACGAAGTTAGAAGTCGGTGCATTACAATTTATATAAACATATACTGTACCGAGTTTCATTGAGTTTGGTTGGTTAAATCGCGAGAAACGTCTATTTAAAAGTCGCAACTTCGCTTGGCCGCCATGTTGGTTTTGTAGTTACCATGTTTTCAAAGGTCACATAAGTGGACTTATAGTAGTTCCCTTTATCACCACACAAAATGTCAGGGTGATATCGGTAATAGTTTCGGAGATATTGAATGCTGGTGAAATATTTCGCACAGCCGCCATGTTGAATTGGTGAGTCGTAACAAAATTTGAAGGGCACGGTCGGGGTCGCCCGGAATAGTGCTATGAACTTACCGAGTTTCATTAAAATTGCTCCTACCGTTTAGATTTCATTAGGGGGGACACACACGAATCACACACACATGCACACACACACGGACAAAAGGTGATCTCATAAGCCTATTTTTTCAAAATTGAAAATAGGCTAATAAATACAGGACAAATACGTTTCCGCATAGGGACTCGACCCCACAACCCTAGGGTTACCGTTCTGTACTCTTTCCGCTACCCCACCACTGACTGGAAGTGCCTCGCCCGACCCATGCCAAAAATGCTATATTTTCTAAACGCTTGGCCATCCTGAGCTCCCACATCTGTCACTTTCATTTCTGTCCAAACGCTGCATATTCCATAAATGTGGATGAAATCGGTGATGACGAGTAGACGCGGTCTTCTTCTAAGTGCATTTAGACACTTAACTAACTTGAGCCGGGGTTCCCTCCGTCTGTCACCTGTCCTCTTGATATCCCTTAGTCAAACCTTATTCTCTTCCAATCCCGATGGTATCTAAGATGTAGGGTGTCTTTCAATTTCCCTCCTTAAATGACCCTTGTCTTATCTTTCCTGATAAGCTCATTCTTCGGGGGGAGTGAGGCCTCTTCTTTTCTAGTTTGCCATCCCGTGCCTTCTGCATAAAGCCCTAAAGGAGGCAGGGTGTGTGTGTGTTTCCCCATTCTGGATAGTGGTAAACCCTCAGGGGCTCACGGTTGGTGAGCTAGGGAGTTGGCAAGCCCCCTGGGATTCCTGAGCTAGGTCCGTGTCTCCCTTTTTTCATTGAATTTTGGGTGCTCACTGAAGAGTTGAACACAGTCCTATATGATCCTTTTTGTCATGTGGCCTCCTGAGAGGCTGAGTGCAGGTCTTTCTAGTCGACGCCCGTGGGTAACCTGCGTGTCGGGATGAGAGATGAAATGGATGAAGATGAATTAAACTGGGCAAGGATGTGGAAGGAAGCGGCCGTGGCCTGTCAGAAGGCACCGTTCCAGCATTTGCCTGTTGTTGAAAATGGGAAACCACGGAAAACCATTACAAGAACGGCCGGCATTGGGGCTCGAACCCACGCGTCTACCGAGTCAGCAGAGAGGATGGCCCCATGTGCTTTAGCCAGCGTAGCCACTGCTGTCGGTAATATGATCCTACACCACAAACTACTGAATTAATTGTTATGAATATGTATCAACATTTAACTTGTAAGATAAAATAGTTTAGTTACTGAAAATGCAATATTATTCACTGTTACCATCCTTACAATTAATCAGTTATTAAGGACAAAATATTAAACAGAAGGTATGACCTTACTATTGAAGTTAAAGATTTGAAACTAAAAAGACTTGACGAAAATTTCATGGCTGCAATCCAACTGAGAATCTTGGTTCTAGTTCTTCAAACTTATTGTTGGTACATTTTTCTTTTTTCTTTCTATGTTTAAAAAGAGCTTTGATTTTAAAGGAAAGTATAAATACTGCAGCCATTACTCTTGGACAGATTATTGCAGATTAATGCACATAAGGATACTGTGAACATTTCAAGTAGATCGGTGCAGTAATTTCTGAGATAATGTACCTTATTTGCGAAGAATTAAAAGTTGTAAAGAATGGCTGTCAAAGAGGTGTTTGCAAATACAGTAGATTAATAAAGAAATTACAGATGTTTGCCAAAGTTAACACACTTCAAAATCTCTTATCTCGGAAATAGATTAAAACATATTTTCTCCATAGAATGCAAATGCATTTGCCATTGATAGCACAAATGGTTGGTTGGTTCCTCAGTTTAGGGGCTGCGACAACGCGGTCATGTATCCCCGTGTACTTTGGGTGTGTGTCGAATCTGTCTGATAACCGGTGTTAATTGTGATGGCTGTATTAGTGTGTGTATCTGTATTTTTAATTCAAGTAATGACTGCAACTTTGAATTTTTCAAATAGTTCCTACTTTTGCCGCCAAACGCCACCGTCAACGACTAGTAGGCCTAGTTCAGAACTTAGCTACTAGACGCCACCGCTGTCGGCTCTTGGCAACGAACGTAGGAACCTAAGAGCGTTGTTTACATTCTTAACCTATACAATTTAGCTTCACACAGGTGTTATTAGTGGAAGGTTCTTTAACATGCATTAATCTATGAGATGGGACCGCCGGCTTTACTTCCCCTCCGAAGGAAGGCATACTGAGGTATTTCTAACGCTCTTAAAAAATCCGTCGGCTTCGGCCGGGTTTGAACCCACTATCTTGGGCATAGAAGCTCAGCATGTTATCAACTACGCCACCGAAGCCGCCTGATAGCACAAATGTTTGTAGATATCTGTATTGATAGATGAATTCAATGTTTAAATTATACGCCAATCAATATTTACACAAATATATCTATTATATATTGTACACTAGCTGACCCGGCAGACGTTGTCCTGCCACTCAATTAAAGTTTTGGGGTTTTGACTTTGTTAGTTGCAGTGCTTTTGGATTCCCAATATTTTCTTTTTTTCCGTTAACCACATCTAAACTACTATAACAAAATAATTTACTATCTCAGAAACATTCACCGGAGCGTGATCAACAACTCATGAAAGTTACATCGCAATGAAATGAACGGTATATGAACGCATACGGGACTGCTGAAATGATTAGAGCGCCGTCACACATTTGTTGAATATACTCGTACGCTACCTATTGTAAAATGGATTTACTAACTCGAAAACCTTTCCTGGCGTGTACACAACAACTCATCAAATTTTCATCGCAATCGGATGAATGGCATATGAACGCATACGGGATTTTGTTTAATCGATTCGCGCCGTCACTCATTTGTTGAATCTTCTTGTGCGCCACCCATTGAAAAACGGACTTACTAATTCATGAACCTTCGCAGGACTGTACTCAGCTCTCCAAAGTTTTATCACACTCGGATGAGTGGTATATGATCGCATACGGGTCTCTATTGAAACGATTCACGCGCTGTCGCGTATTAGTTAAATCTACCCGTTTGCTACCAATTGTAAAATGGATCTACTAAATCAGAAACCTTTCCTGGAGTGTACACAACAACTCACCAAAGTTTCATCTCTATCGGACGATTGTATATGAACGCATACGGGTCTTTGTCGAAACACTTCGCGCGTCGTCGCTCATTTGTTGAATCCATTCGTGCGCTACCTATTGAAAAATGGATTTACTAAGCCTAAACCTTTCCCTGGAGTATACACAACAACTCACCCAAGTTAAGTCGCTATCGGACGAATAGTATATGAACGCATACGGGACTATGTTGAAACACTTCGCGCGTCGTCGCTCATTTGTTCAATCTACTTGTGCGATACCTATTGTTAAGAGGATTTACTAACCCAGAAACCTTCCCTGCAGTGAACACAACATCTCACCCAAGTTTAGTCGCTATCGGACGAATGGTATATGTACGCCTAGGGGATTTTGTTGAAACGCTTCGCGCGTCGTCGCTCATTAATTGAATCTACTTATGCGATACCTATTGTTAAGTGGATTTACTAAGCCAGAAACCTTCCCTGTAGTGTACACAACATCTCACCCAAGTTTCATCGCTATCAGACGAATGGTATATGAACGCATACGAGACTTTGTTGAAACGCTTCGCGCGTCGTCACTGATTTGTTGAATCTACTCGTGCGATACCTATAATAACATGGATTTACTGAGCCAGAAACCTTGCCTGTAGTGTACACAACCTCTCAGCAAAGTTTCATCGCTATCGGACGAATGGTATGTGAACGCATGCAGGACTTTGTTGAAACGCTTCGCCCGTCGTCGCTCATTTGTTGAATCTACTCGTGCGCTACCTATTGTTTAGTGTATTTACTAAGCCAGAAACCTTACCTGAAGTATACAGAACATCTCACCCAAGTTTCATCGCAATGGGATGAATGGTATATAAACGCATGTGGGACTTTCTTGAAACAAACGCACGCCATTTTGTTGAAGCTACTCGCGCGCCATCTATTGTAAATTGGATTCACTACGCCTATAACTTTTCCGGGACTGAGCACAACAACTTACCGAAATTTGATCGCAATCGGACGAATTGTATATGAACGCATCGCCATTACGCATTTGTTTAAACTACACGTGCGCTATCTATTCTGAAATGGATTAACTATTCCTATGATCATCACGGAAGTGTTTAAATCAACTCACCAAAATTTGACAGCAATCGGATGAATGGTTTATGAACGCATAAAAGACGAACACACAGACATTCCTTTATATATATATATACTAGCAGAAGTACCCATTCTTCGAACGGTCTTCGGTATTAATAACCAGATATTACCAATTGATCTACTGTTGCAATGTTTAGGGGCTTGGAATCTGTTTGTTGGCAAAGAAAAATGATAAGGCCTAGCTAAAATGTGCTCTCAAACTAAATTTACCTAACGTGTTCTTCCTGGCGTGAAAATAAAATTGGAAACCTCGTAGACGAATCGTAATACACGTCACATACGAACTGACCCTAACCGTTGTGTCAAGTGCCTAACTACCGGAAGACCCCTTTCATAAATTATAAAGGCTTGTGGTGCATGAAAATTCAGTTTTCTTTAGCCTCCAATGGCCCAAATTCCTAAAATCAGCAAAAAACTGTCTACTATTTCAAATCAGGAATTTTTGAAAATAATGTTGCTGTTTGGAGATATAATAGACCTTCTGTACGGCATATCGCACGTGTAAGTCGTGTGAAAAAAATCTAGGGTACTCCTTGAACCCCTTAAGCGCATTGATGAATTCTACAGTTTTAGTTGGTTCCGTGATAACCTTATAGACCTTTACAACTTTTCACAGAAATGTAATAAATGCAGTGGCATTACTTATTCCAGAAATAGATGGAAAGTTGGATGCCACCTCTTGAGATACTTTTGTCATGGTTAGTGGCTTGCATTCCTTCTTTAGTTTATTAAATGAAATTAGTTTTCTGGGAATATCTAGGAAACTGTTGGGTTTAGAGCCTTAAAATATAGAGTCGTAAAGGGTCCCCGAGTTTTGTTTCTGACACCAAGGGTTTGAAAATGAGTTTGTCTCGTCGTTGTACGCCATAATAATGATAATAATTAAAATAATAGTAATAATAATAATATAACAATATAGGGATAGGGATATAATAGATCTTCCGTACCATACCCGCACGTGTAAATTGCGTTAAAAAATTCTCGAGTACCCCTTGACCTTTTAAGCGCTTTATATGTATAGATGAATATTTCAGCTTAATTTGGATCCGTTATAACCTTATTGTCGTTTGAAAATCTTCACAGTAATATAATAAATGGAATTGCATTGCGTCTTACAGAAATAGATGGACCTCTGAGATTCTGTTGCCATTGTTACCGGCATGCATTCCTTCATTAATTTATTAAGTGAAATTAGTTTTTTGGGAATATCTCAAAAAATGTTGGTTTAGGGCCTTAAAATGTGGTTTTCGGGGTTCATTCAGGGCCCCCGAGTTTCGTTTCTCACATTGAGGGGCTGAATATGAGCTTTGTCTCACCCTTCTACGCTTATTTCTGCTTGTATTTTAAGGGGGTAGGCCCCCTGTTATGAAAGGTACGGAGAAGAGTTACATCAATGATTAGTGTCGTGCCTCTGATGGATATCTGCATCATATTTTACGTTAATCCACCCAGCCGTTCTCGAGTTATGACACAAAATATTGTCCACAGACAAACAGACAGACAGACAGACAGACAGAAAAATTTGTTTTGCGTGCATCCGTCACAAAACAGTCTGAAACGGGCAAATATGTCAAATGCAGAAAAAACAGACAAACATTCATTTTTATATAACAGAGAAGGGATATAATAGACCTTCCGTACCACACCCGCACGTGTAAATCGCATGAAAAAAATCTAGAATACCCCTTGACCCCTTAAGCGCATTGTATGTATTGAATATTTCAGCTTAATTTGGATCCGTTGTAACCTTATAGCCGTTTGCAAACCTTCACAGTAATGTAATAAATGGAATTGCATTGCGTCTTACAGAAATAGATGGACCTCTGAGATTCAGTTGCTATTGTTACCGGCATGCATTCTTTCATTAATTTATTAAGTGAAATTAGTTTTCTGGGAATATCTCAAAAACTGTTGGTTTTAGGGCCTTAAAATGTGGTTTTCGGGGGCCTAGGGCCCCCGAGTTTCGTTTCTCACATTGAGGGGCTGAAAATGAGCTTTGTCTCACCCTTCTACGCTTATTTCAGCTTGTATTTTAAGGGGGTTGGGCCCTTTTTATGAGAGGTACGGAGAAGAGTTACATCAATGATTGGTGTCGTGCCTCTGAAGGATATCTGTATCAAATTTTACGTTGATCCACTTAGCCGTTCTCGAGTTATAAGGACACAAAAAATTGTCCACAGACAAACAAACAAACACACAGACAGACAGACAGACAGACAGACAAAAAAAATATTTTTGCGCGCATCCATCATAAAACAGTCTGAAACGCGCAAATATCGCAAAATTCCGTGGAAATTCAGAAAAAACGGACAAACTTTCATGTTTATATATATAGAGATGTTCCGACCTGATATTGAGGTCTCCTTCAGAAGTTTTATGTGATCGTAATATTCCTGTACATCTGAAGTCAAAAGTATATCGCACTGTGATCAGACCTGTAGCATTGTATGGAATTGAGTGTTGACCAGTAAGCAACAGATGTGTGCAAGTGCTGCACTCCATGAAGATGAGAATGCTGCGCTGGTCCATTCTTTTAGCGTATGTTTTTTAGTGCCGGGAGTGTCCGAGGACATGTTCGGCTCGCCAGTTTGTAGCTACTTCCATGTGGACACCCATGGGGTGAGCTATAAGTACCGTCGCGTGTGGAGTGTTGTCTGTGGACGAAAGTTTCAATGTAAGGACGAGGAGTTGGAAGGTAGCGGCTGTGGCCTATAGTTAGGGACCAACCCCGACATTTGCCTGGAAGGAAGATGGGAAACCACAGAAGACCATCTTCAAGGTTGCCGGCGGGGGGATTCAAACCTCGTCGCCTCCCGGATGTCAGCGACTGCCATCAGCCACGCCGTAACGACCACGGCTAACTCACCCGGTGCTGGTCCATTGACCTAACAAGACTGGATCATGTCACCAATGTCCATGTAAGAGGCACCCTTGGTGTCACACCGATCCCTGACAAGATGCTGGAAGCTCGCCTGCGTTGGTACGGACATGTACTACGGAGTTGCGAGGACATAGTGGCAAAAAGAGCACTACGACTAGATGTAGTAGGCAAGATACCACAAGGAAAGCCCAAGAAGCGGTGGCTTGATCAAATAAAGGAGGACATGAGAGCAGCCAATGTTGAGGAGAAAGACGCTGCAGACCGTGCAAGATGGAGGCAATTGTGCAGAAGAGCCGACCCTGCTCTGCAGAACAAAGGCTAGAAGAAGAAGGAGAAGAAGAAGATTGAGGTCCTCTTTAGCTCAATTAAAATGAAATCAATTAAGAATAAATAATATAAAATACTATAGATGTTCTTAAGTCTAATGTTTGTTTGACGTGAATAATGTTTATGACATAAATTGTAATTAAAAGAATGAAATAAAATATCAAAATACAAAATTCACACTCCATATTTGGAAGACATTGATTTCATTTTAATTGAGCTGAAGAAGACCTGAATGTCAGGTCGAAAAATTTAAAATTTTGTGTAAGTATTGATTGGCGTATAATTTAAACTTTTAATTATATTTGCTCCGAACAAACTTCCTCTGATATTTCAAAATGCTGAGAACCCAAAATGTCAAATAGAGGAAATAGAATTTTTCCATCAAGACCTAAGTTAGCGGCACCTTAAGGTCACCACGTACTCTTACACGATGAAAAAGTATATTTTTTGTGGCATCACTTTACTAAGTATTTTCTGGGTTTATGCTAAAGGTACAGCTATGATTCTTGTCACATATAAGAAACGGTATATTTTGAGTTGTTTTTGACCATGTAGTGCTACTTTGCTTTTATAGGATGTGTGAAATGAGTACAAATTTGGACAGATACATTTTCAGAAAATTGTTGTATAAGTTGCTTCAGGTACACATTTCTCAGTTGTTTTTCAATCAAATATTCTCAAATTTTGTTCACATACTTGGAGTGGATCACGGCAGATGAATAATCACATTGTTTCATTATTATTGGGACAGAATGCAAGAAAAAAATTCCGAACTCTTTCTTTTTAAATTTATTCAAAAATATGTACTAATTTTTCTCTTCCCAATCCATGCCTACTATGTTTTGGAAGTGGAAATAGGTTAACATTCAAGTACTCCATTAGGGAAGTTAATGTAAAACAAGATGTTCAGTAAAGAACATATAGCCTACTTTCTCCTAAATGCATGGGTATTGCTTTAACTCTTTGTCCTTTTCAAGGAGTATGATTGAATGTTGGTTGTAGTAGCTTGCTGAAATACAACGTGCTATAGGGATATTAAACATGAATATGAGGTGCCCTTTGCTAGTGCTACCTCTGTACCAAATTTCGTTCATTTAGGTTTCACCGTGTTTGAATTGATAGGGGGAATCGATTTGCACACATACTTGGCCACCATCTGCAAACTATTGGGCTGATGTTCTTGCAGTTTGGTCTGAATATGTTTCCCACATAAAGATATGGTGTTGCAAAATTTGGTAGAGACTAGATTATTAGGTTGGTCGTAATTACATTTTAGCTTTTAACATTTGGGTGGCCGCGATTACGTTTCCGTCAAGATAGCGGTGATATAAAACATGACACTGAGGTGCCCTTTGCTAGTGCTACCTCTGTACCAAATTTCGTTCCATTCGGTTTCACCGTGTTCGAATTGATAAGGGGAATCGATTTTCACACAAAGATGGCCGCCATCCGCAAAATATTAGGCTGATGACCTATTAGTTTGGTCAAAGGATGCTCCCTCCATAAAGGTATGTTGTTGCTAAATTTGCTAGAGATCGGATGATTAGGCTAATCGTAATTTGATTTAAGCTTTGAACATTTGTGTGGCCGCCATTACGTTTCTGTCAATATGGCGGTGATATAAATCATGACACTGAGATGCCCTTTGCTAGTGCTATCTCTGTACCAAATTTCGTTCCATTCGGTTTCACCGTGTTTGAATTAATAGGGAGAATTGATTTTGACACAAAGATGGCCGCCATCCGCAAACTATTAGGCGAATGACCTATTAGATTGGTCAAAGGATGCTCCCTCCATAAAGGTATGTAGTTGCAAAATTTGGTAGAGATCGGATGATTAGGTTAATCGAAATTTGATTTAAGCTTTGAACATTCGTGTGGCCGCCATTACGTTTCAGTCAAGATGGTGGCGATATAAAACATGACACTGAGGTGCCCTTTGCTAGTGCTACCTCTGTACCAAATTTCGTTCCATTCGGTTCCACCGTGTTCGAATTAATAGGGGGAATCAATTTTGACATGAAGATGGCCGTCACCCGCAAACTATTAGGCTAATAACCTATTAGATTGGTCAAAGGATGCTCCCTCCATAAAGGTATGTAGTTGCAAAATTTGGTAGAGATCGGATGATTAGGTTAATCGTAATTTGATTTAAGCTTTGAACATTCGTGTGGCCGCCATTACGTTTCTGTCAAGATGGCGGCGATATAAAACATGACACTGAGGTGCCCTTTGCTAGTGCTACCTCTGTACCAAATTTCGTTCCATTTGGTTTCACCGTGTTTGAATTAATAGGGGGAATCGATTTTCACACAAAGATGGCCGCCATCCGCAAACTATTAGGTTAATGATCTAGTTATTTGGTCAAAGGATGCTTCTTTATAAAGGTATGTTGTTGCAAAATTTGGTAGAGATCGGATGATTAGGTTAATCGTAATTTGATTTAAGCTTTGAACATTTGTGTGGCCGCCATTACGTTTCCGTCAAGATGGCGGCGATATAAAACATGACACTGAGGTGCCTTTTGTTAGTACTACCTCTGTACCAAATTTCGTACCATTCGGTTCCACCGTGTTCGAATTAATAGGGGGAATCGATTTTCACACAAAGATGGCCGCCATCCGCAAACTATTACGCTGATGACTTATTAGTTTGGTCAAAGGATGCTCCCCCCATAAAGGTATGTTGTTGCAAAATTTGGTAGAGATCGGATGATTAGGTTAGTCGTAATTTGATTTAAGCTTTGAACATTTGTGTGGCCGCCATTACGTTTCCGTCAAGATGGCGGCGATATAAAACATGACACTGAGGTGTCCTTTGCTAGTGCTACCTTTGTACCAAATTTCGTTCATTTCGCATTCACCGTGTTCGAATTGATAGGGGGGGGACAGACATTCAGAGTACACACACTCACACACACACAGACACACACACACACAGACACACACACAGACTCACACACACACATACTCACACACAGACAGACACACTTTTTTCGCCCTGTGTTGATCTCATAAGTCTACTTTCATTTTTTGCAAAAATCGAAAGTAGGCTAATCATTTTTTGCAAAAATCGAAAGTAGGCTAAACATGTACTGTATTGTATTCGAAATACTGTAACCATTCTTTATTTTATTATTACAGTGGAAAGTGGCTAATTCGAACTTCTATAATTTGAAATCTTCTTTAATTCTACTTTTTCTCCTGGTCCCTATCATTTTATATACAATCAATGCTAAAAAATCGTGGTTAATTCCAATTATATTTTGGATAATTCGAAGTTTTTAGTGTGAAAAGCCGATCGGAAGCCAAACAGTTCGGTCAGTTCCCGAAAACACTGTTCCGGGTGCAGCCCAAGCAACAAACCACATCACAGAACTTAGGCATTTTTTTGAAAGTAAAAATGATGTAAGTGATTCTGTTTTCCGTTCCTTAAAAATGTTAGATTCTTTTGTGATGGCTGAGAGACTTAATTGTAGGTAACAGGTAAAAATCTCAAACTATTTTGGAAAACAGTAGATTTCTCTAAGACTTAACTAAATTCTGGATTACTACTTCCGTTAAATAGGTGAATAGTACATTTTGATATTATTTTGCATTTGAAACTTTTGAGGTTATTCACGACACAGTCTTTATAAAGTACCGTTGTCTGTTAATCTGCTTTGTTGAACGTAAAGCATTATGTAAACGTAGTACAATATATTTTCTCTACCATTTTGAAAGAACTTTCTTAATTCAAAGTTTTGGATAATTCAATTTTTTTTACTGGTCCCTTGAGGTTCGAATTATCAAAGTTCCACGGTATTACAAAAAGGCCTTTTGATTTGTTTTTTTATTGCCTATTGTTGTGGGCCCCACCTTATCATATCGCCCAGGGCTCCGAAAGGCCTTGATCCGCCACTGGTTAGTGGTCTCCAAATTAACCACCTATTATATGGACAAATTAAATTATCAAAGATGCAGATGGTTGAATCTTTTAGCAAAGTTTGTTTTGGAAGTGTTAAAATTTCTGAAAATCAAATATGTTTTTATTTCCTTGGACTTAAGTGCTTGATATTGTTTTTAAGAAAAACAATTAAAATTGAAACAAGATGTTCAGCAAAGAACATATAGCCTACTTTCTCCTAAATGTATGGGTATCTTTATGACTCTTTGTCCTCATCCCTAACACAATCACCCCTACCACAATGTATTGTTTGTTTTCTTTTATATTGATAATAAGCCAGTAAGTGTCAAAATCAATATTATATACTTTATGATGATTGAATAACAAAACTACTAACTTATTGTAATGCATTCACGTCCGTTAATCTCTATATTAAGCCAGCCTGCAAAATTAAGAATCCTCCGCCCCAATCACAGTAGGTGGTGCTGCGACCTATCAGTGAATTAATCTTTATCTTGTACGCCTATGCACTGCCATCGTAATGTACTACGATGGCAGTGTTCTATGGGTGTTGAATGAGTCGGCAGTTTAAAGTAGCCAAGAGGGAGGCGATCCAGCTGGCAGTGTTTAAAGGTATTCGGAGCGCGATCGTGGCTAATAGTTGAACTACCAGTATTACAAAATTGCCATACTTCAGGAGGCGAGCTCAGGCATTTACACATCGTTATGTTTCGAACAATATTACCCACATAATCCACAAGAGGACAGCACCGTACAGAGGCATTAAGAAGGCTGTGGTTAATGACAACGTGTATCTAGTTCTTCTATTCTCCTTTTCCTATGGTCTTCTGTTTATGTGCGATGCTGGGACTGTGATTTTATTAATATACGAGTGTATACTTTATCCTCTCCTTTGAGCTAAATGACATTTTATTCAGTATCTGTGGAAAAAGCTCGAGCACATCATTTGTAAAAGAATTCAAGAAAAAAAAAAACCTAACTGAAGCAGTACTCGATCCCCAGTCAACTGCGTGTCAGACTAACATGCTAGCCCAGAGCTAACCGTATCCATGACGTCAGGTGTTCTTAACTGACATATTAGATACAAACTGTTGGCAAATAATGACTTTAAATAAACGATTTCTTCACTGCAGTACATCTTCATTAAAGATCATTTCATACAAAGTTTATATTATTGTATCAGTACGGTATATCACATACAACGTACTAAAACTACTGAAATATAAGACAGGCACATGAGGACAGCTGCCATCTTGTCGTGTGACACAAACGGCTGAGCTCTTTTAAGCCACTCATACTGTATAATATTATAATATTAAATTATAATAAATAACGGATCACGACCTTCAGGATAGCTTAAACCCCCCTAGGCTCGATAATCGGAATTGGTGGGTCTTAAGCTATTTATTAAAATGGTTGCATAATTCACACGGCCGCCATCCTGAAATGGCATGGCCGATGACCTTGAATTTTGGGTGAAAGACGCGTCCTATATAAAGGTATGTTGTCACCAAATTTGGTAGAGATCGGATGATTAGTTTAGCCGTAATTTGATTTTACGTTTTGAACATTTGAGTGGCCGCCATTCTGTTTTGGTAAAGATGGCGGCGATATGAAGTATGACACTGAGGTGTCCTTTACTAGTGCTACCTCTGTACCAAATTTCGTTCAATTCGGTTTCACCGTGTTCGAATTGATAGGGGGGGACAGACATTCAGAGTACACACACTCACACACACACAGACACACACACACACACACACACACACACAGACTCACACACACACATACACACACACACACAGACTCACACACACACATACACACACACAGACAGACACACTTTTTTCGCCCTGTGTTGATCTCATAAGTCTACTTTCATTTTTTGCAAAAATCGAAAGTAGGCTAAAAATAGCCCACTATCTTAAATGGTTTCCTAGTTATTGGTTCCTAAACATGAAAAATGAGTATTAACGGAAAACAGCTGGCAAAGTTAAAGCATGGGACGCAAATTTTAAAAAACGAATTTAAGGAAGTTGTAGACATCAAAACCCCAACAAACTATATATATTTGGATCCAGAAAAGAATGAAGAATTTTATGGCGCCAAAATCAAATAATCGATTTTTTCATCATGCAAGAGTATGTGGTGTCCTTAACCCTTTAACTTTGCTTTCCTACCTTCTATGGCTCTTTATACCACTAACCCTCGGCGTATCTGTGTGCGTAAAATCGCTCACTACGACCGCAGCAAGTCCGGAGATCGGAGGTTTGATTCTTGGTGTCAACAACGTCTATCCTGAGTACGGTTTCTCCGTGGAGTTTCTATGCGGGTTCAAACCCGGCACAAGCCGTCGGATTTTTTAAGAGCGTTAAAAATCCCTCAGTATGCCTTCCATCAGAGGGGAAGTAAATCCGGTGGTCCCATGTCATAGATTTATGGCATGTTAAAGAACATTCCACTAATTACACTTGTGTGAAGCTAAATTGTAGGATAGATTTGACTAAAGCTCTTAGGTTCCAACGTTCGTCACCAGGAGCCGTCTGCGGTGGCATCTAGTAACCCAGTTCAGAACTAGTAGTCGTTGACAGTGGCGTTCGGCTGCAAAGGTAGTAATTACTTATAACAGTCATCATATTTAACACCAGTTATCAAACAGATTCTACACACAACCAAAGTACACGGGGCTACATGATCGCGTTGTCGCAGCCCGTAAACTGAGGAACTAACCAACCAACCTCCCTGGAGTTTTCTAGAGTCATTATATCCAGGAAAATTCCCTCTTAGTACCTACACACTGTTCCAGTCACAACAAACGCACAAGTTATAAGGCAAAATTGAACACGTACCCAAGCAAATGGGGTTGATTACCATGATGTCCCAATCCCCTAATATCAAATAACAATTTATTTAAAATAATTTTCTTCTAATATGTAAGTATTTAGCTTCAGATGTGATTTCCATTCTTATTCATTTCAACTCGGGTAGGTGATCTAGATGTTCTGCCCTTTAAAATAACGATCACCTCCACCACTATTAACAATATTGAAAATGGTTTAACGGCAATTTGTGATTTCACATTAGCTCATACTTGGCGGTATTTCCAACAAAGAATACCTCATTATGTTTAAACACAATTTGGCGGAGAGAGGAACATTGATTTATCCAATAACTTATTGATTATTGACTGGTTCACTTTAATCCAATATTGGCTGACAACAGCATCTCACACGTTTGTTTATTGGAAACAGATGATTTGGGTTTAATGTCTGATACAGTTTGAATCACTGCGTTAATTTGCTTCTTAGTGTGAATTTAGAAAAACGAAGTTAATGAAATAGAAATAAGTCAATATTTAGTACATTGAAACCGCACATCGTGACCTTCTTCAGTGTGGTATAGGATAACAGTAACATACAACTTAATACAATTTTTGTCATAATCGAGCAGAGGTGGGCACAATTCAGCTCATTGAGCAGCGTTCCCGCTCCAGCAGGAGAAAGAGCCGAGTATGCGCTCTCACCGAAGTTAACCTTGTAGCTGCTTGCACAGCTTCCCGTTACAAGCGGCGTATCACAACAGCTTTACACTTGTGCCCTGTTTGTTGTGCATTAGATGATTAGATTATGGTGCTGCGTACATACGCTTAATTATATTCCTTTTATTGGGTTCTGTATAAGAAACATAAATAATTACTTTGACAGCTGATATGTACACACTCCTTTGCCCACTACTGATAGTCCTGAAACTACAATAAGCCAACCTAACTACTTGTTTAGAACACAAGGAACGAAAACTTGCTCTAGGAGTACAGAAATAAATAGGCCTACATGAATAAATATCATCCACCATAAACAAAACATAGGCCTATGTGTTCTTATATATCTGAACTGTCATTCTGCAGATGATGAGGAGATGTGCATATGCTTTCGCTGAAGCAGACGGGTTACATTTGGAGCGATTGATCTTGCACTTGCAATTCGAAGTACGGCAGTGAGATGTGCATCAGTTAAGAGTGGCTCTTCGTGGAGATTTATTTATCTTCATTTTCAGAGAGAACAGTGTTTCTCACACAGATATGTTGAACCAAACATTGATAGAAGTTTGGCAGTCATTTTGTGCATGTTTGGGAAATCTGTTTGCGAAAGCTGTTCATAAAAATGAGCTAAGCTTGTTCGTGATTCATATTTAGCTTACAGCCGTACACATAATATAGGCCCACTCTGCCCGGTAAAATGTTGTACCTATGCTTGCGCCTTGACTGCGCATATTGCCATCTAGTGGTTCCAGCACAAACTATTAGCGAGCAGTCAGCTGGTCCCGGCTCCTTGGCTCCGCTCGTGCTCATGCAGTTGGCTCCAAGAGCTGCTCTCTCTCATTGCCCACCTATGAAATAGAAAAATGAAAATCCACAGCCTGCTTCCAGTCTCCGACCGGGTCAGGAATGGAATGAATGAAGCCCCCATCTAGCGGCGAGGATATGAACTGTGCCGGCTGCCGAGGCCTGACGCACTCCTCTGGGGCAATGATTAAATGAATGACAGATGAAATGAAATGATAGTGGAGAGTGTTGCTGGAATGAAATTTTGACAGGGAAAACCGGAGTACCCGGAGAAAAACATGTCTGCCTCCGTTTTGTCCAGCACAGATCTCACATGGAGTGACCGGGATTTGAATCCCGGATCCAGCGGTGAGAGGCCGGCGTGCTGCTGCCTAAGCCACGGAGGCTTCACCTATGTAATAGAGCATACTATAAATATTTCTCTTCCAAAGGCTCACAGAGTAAGATTTCAAAATTTTTGTTAATAAGGCATAGAAAAGTCTTGATAAAACAGCGTTCAATTGAAGAGATGTGAATGTGAAAATATATATGCTGAATAAGTTAGGTTATAAATGATGGTTGTTGTGTATTTGCCACATTTGCCTAACTTTTTCAGCATATATTTTCACATACACATCTTTTCAATTCAACGCTGTTTTATCAAGACTTTTCTATGCTTTATTAAAACAATTTTCGTAACATATCTGGTTTTTGAAATTTTAATCTGTGAGCTTTTGGTAGAAAAATATTTATGGTGTCCTCTATTATGACATTTTTTTTATTAAGTTGTATGTTACTCTTATCCTATACCACGCTGAGGAATGTCACAATGTGACCGCCCTTACGGTTTCAATGCAGTAAATATTGACTTAAGGTAGGGTGCTCCGGGGTAACTGGGTCATGATTTTACAACATGACCTCCACTTACCTTCATAAAACCGTAATTTGGAACTAGTAACAAGCGATTGATTACTGCAAAATATTGTATGATTATTTAGCAATAAACAATGCAACATATTACATACTAATTAAGGTATGTATTTAACATTTTATATTTTAAAACTAATTTTTTTTTTATCCTAGTGGCCCAGTTGCCCCGTGAATTTGGGGTAACTGGACCACCCCAGGTTATATTCTATAAGACCACCGCAGCAAATGCCTGGGGTAAGTGGATCTATTGTTATACATTCATTTGATTTAGAAAAAAATATTAGTTTGATTAATTGTTTGATATAAGTACACATTCCGGAAGTTGTATCGGGACCATTAAAAAAAGGACATATAATAAGGAAAAGTTATATATTTATGTATGTATTTAATTAAACATGCTTCTTGCAAAGAAATTACAATGAATTAAAATAAATGACAACAATTTTTTACCAAAATTAAAAAAAAAAAGATTCTTTTTTTTTAGTTCGAACACTTAAGTTATATGAGTCCTTATACATTAAGGAAAACTTAGTAGATGTTAGTTAGATCACTCAGGTCTGCTGCAAAACCAATCATATTATTAAATCGAGCGGAACTACTTGTTGCCGTTTGTGGAGGTTTCCGTACGATGTCAAACGCTCTAATGTAGAATTCTTCATTCGGTTTCTTTGAATTTCATCGTCTGAAAATGCCGTTTGTAAAAAAGAACCATGTAGCCTTCAATCTCTTTTCGTAAAACCTTATAATTATACAATTGGGGTAACTGGACCCCCTGGATCCATTTACCCCAATAGGATGGCCCAGTTACCCCTTTTCTGAAATTTTTCGGGGTAACTGGGCCACCTCTACCAGACAATTAACAACAAACCTAGGGGTGGTAATTAGCATATTTATGTATAAACTCATTCATTATGTTTATGCCTGACTAGTAATAAGGAAACAGGTACTTTTCAAACAACGACGGAAGCCCGTTAAACATGTGAAAACACGACGTTGTTTGAAAATATTTCTTCTTACAAATTATTGAACCTCTCACAACTACAAAATGGCTCCAAATTAAGTAACGCCTGTTGTTCTAGAGAGAAACAAGGAAGATGAAGGTGTGCCAACCAAATAACATTATAATTCCCACAAATATGGATATGAATAGCCCATGGCCCAGTTACCCCATGGGCCCAGAAACCCCGGAGCACCCTAATAAATAGTTTATTATAATTAATACGTCAATATGAAATCGGGCTCTCATGGTAATTTTTAGGTCATTTTAGAAATAAATCTTTAAAATTCATGGGAAATATCACAATAATTTAGTGGAAATATCATTATTATTATTGTCTGAATCGTGACGCAAACAAATTGCAAAGAGCTTCCAGAATCACATGAAACAGATATAACAAGAAATTAATATCTCAATTCTTAGACCAAGATGTCTCAAAGCCTCGGCCACCCTAAAAGTATTTTTCTGAGGTTTCCGCCAATTCTACTCTAGGAAAATGACGGGATGATTGCTAACTTGAGGACACGGCTGTCTACTTTAAAACCCTAGCCTTGGTTACAAATTCACACGTTACTACAGACACCGTAATAACACGGATTGTCAGCCAAATTCTATAAACACACAAACCAAACGTACACGGGGATGCAATTATTACGATATCCAAACGCTTGAATGTTGTTCATGATGTTGATTATGATGATGATGAAGATGGCGATGTGGATGATGATTGTGATGAAGATGGTGATGGTTGGTTAGTTCCTTAGTTTAGAGGCTGCGACAATGCGGTCATGTAGCCCCGTGTACTTTGGGTGTGTGTAGAATCTGTCTGATAACCGGTGTTAATTGTGATGACCGTATTAGTGTTTATCTGTTTTAATCCAAATAAGGACTGCAGACAATAATTTCAAGTAGTTCCTACTTTTGCTAGCAAATGCTACCGTCCACCACACCTAGCTTGCATACCTGGCTACTAGATGGCATCGCAGTCAGCACCTGGTGGCGGAAGTTGGAACTAATAGAGCGTTATCAATTTTAACCTACAAAAAATTTTGGCTTCACACAAGTGTAGTTAGTGGAAGGTTCTTTATCATGCCATAAATCTATGACATGGGCCCGCCGGCTTTACAACCCCTCCAAAGGAAGGCATACTGAGGGATTTTTAGCGTTCTTAAAAAATCCGACGACTTCGGCCGGGTTTGAACCCGTGACCTTGGGCATAGAAGCTCAGCATGCTATCAACTACGCCACCGAAGCCGCCGATGATGGTGAAGTTGGTGATGATAGTGATGATGATGATCGTTGTTTAAAAGGACCGAACTACGAGGTTATCAGTCCCAGTCCCTAATTAGAAGAAGCAACATCACCACAGTCATTTTCAATCCCCACTTCTACTCCAGACAAATGCTAGGATAGTCAAGGCCACGACCGCAGTTTTCAAATACATGCTCTACTACAGGCATCACAATGACACTGGTTACCAGTAAGATTCCACGGCGCCTCCACTAAGATGTTGCAAAGCGCCTAAATGAATCAACAGCAACAAAATCTTATTTCGCACTGCACGAAATCGGTATGGATGAAAAAACATTTATTAAGAAAACCAAGACCTCCAATTCTCGTAACTTATGGAAAAATCCCAGCGTGGACATTCTCTCAATCCATTACAATAAAATTAAATACATTTACTATATTTCGTGGGCATTGAGAGTACGGTAATGACAAAGACAAAGGGATATACTGTATAATATTTTGTATTATTATTATTTTTTAGCGTTAATTTCTCTTTTGTAAAAAATAATACATGAAAGGGTTTCGGTAAATATTTTATCCAGTATATAAACACATTTCTCTCCACCGCTTTGATGCTATGTATGTCGCATTGTAAAAGAGCTCTTCCGCATTCGAGTAATAGACGTTGCCTTTCATATTTTAAAATACCGGTGTCCTCTATTACAATGTAGGGCTGGCTCTTTTAATGAATTAATTTGGTTGGTTGGTTGGTTCCTTAGTTTAGGGGTTGTGACAACGCGGTCATGTAGCCCCGTGTACTTTGGGTGTGTGTGTAGAATTTGCCTGATAACCGGGGTAATATTGTGATGGCTGTATTAGTGTGTGTTATCTGTGATTCAGATAGAAGGGCTGCAGACGATTATTTTTTTCAAGTAGTTCCTATTTTAGCTACCAAATGCTACTGTCCACGACACCTAGCTGTGGACGTGGCTACTAAGTAGTTAGCGTTAGGTTAATTTTCATGCCATAAATATATGACATGTAACCGCCGGCTTTACATTCCCTCAGAAGGAAAGCATACTGAGGGATTTTTAACGTTCTTAAAAAATCCGATGACTTCGGCCAGGTTTGAACCCGCGATCTCGGGCATAGAAGCTCAGCATGCTCCCAACTACGCCACCGAAGTCGCCCAGTCTGAAGATGGCTTTTGGTTGTAGATTTCATCATTTCATAGCTTGCCACAGTGGGTGAGTGGATAGCGTGTCGGTCTACTAACCCCAAGATTCCAGGTTCGCTCCTGGCCGTGGTAAGTGATTTTTGAAAGTCAGCAAAAATACGACACGCATGTCATACGATGTTGGCATATCAAAGAACCCATTTGAATTCAGTAGGCCGTGTTCATAATGGCAAAATTAATCTCGGGAGTTTCCGTCAACACAAAGTTCCTCATTTCTCTACTAGATAGCGCTATAGTGTTCAAGGAGCTTAGATATATAACCTCCTTGACTTTCATAGTGATTCAAGGAACAACGAAATTCGACATGCAAGCTACCCTCTGTGTGTCAAATTACAAAGCTTGCACTCGGCATCCGAGGCCATACGATATTATTATTATTATTAATATTATCATTTCATTATTCCAAAAACTATTAAGTGCCGATAACCTTCATGTTAGGCCCATAAAACAATTATTATTATTATCATGATCAAATATTTATCCAAAAGTTCAAAAAAATCCGATAGAAATCATATTTTATTTATAACTTCTTAATTTTGAATTTCTTGAACATTTTTATTCACTTTGCAAGACGCCATCGCTATCTTCTAATTAAAGAGCCCGGTTCCCTCATGGGCCAAACTCACTCCACCTGTACGAGTTGGTACCCTTGGGTAATCTCGTGCCGCCTCACAGAGTCCGTCATTACCCGCCAGCTATCGGACCCGCGGGTGAACTAACACTACAGCTAGACTTTTACTGAATTTCATTATCCACGCGGGTCGTATTCTGAAATGAAGCGGGGACAAGCTGCCGTACCGGTCTAATCAATTCCCTTCTCAACACAAAGCGCTCTTCAAATGGAATTCTTAAGTTGCATGTACCTCATTTGGAGCACAAAATAACCTTCTCTTTTTTTCGGAGCTTAAAATTTTAGGGTCGTAAAAAGCGAATATCAGTGTTATGATATCATTCCTTAAACTGTGAGCGTTTATTGTGTTGACATAGTTTGTGAATCTTGATTTATAGGAACAGTATTAACATCTAAAGCTTAGCCTCTAATGTTCGGAACAATGAAAATTAATATGAAATGTATATTAGGCTGTAACTACCGGCACTGATTTTCTATTAGCCTATTATTTGTATTGTTATTTTTGTCTTTTGGCTATTTTTTGTATTTGGTTTTGCCTTTGGGTTTTGTTTTTGTATTTGTATAAGTTTTTTGTTTTTGTATTATTAGACCCTATTTGTATTTGTATAGGTTGTTTGTCTTTGTTTTTGTTTTCGTATTGTTATTTTTGGTAGTTTTTGATTTTCTGCTATTCTCTTTTATGTATTTTTTGTTCTTTTGTTTTTTTAGTCTTTTTTGTATTTTTATATATCTGCGTTTTTGTTTATGTTTATGTTTACGTTTACGTTTACGTTTATGTATTGATTTTTATTTTGTATTTGCTCTTGAGTTTGTTTGGTTTTTGGTATTTTGTATTTGTATTTGTATTGCTTTTTTCTTGTTTTTGTTTATGTTTTTATATTTGTATTGTTATTTAGTTATTGATTTTGATATTGTTCTTGTATTTGTATTTGTATTGGCATTGTTTTTTGTTTTTGTTTTTATGTTTGAGTTGAGTTTGTTTTATTGTATTTGTACTTGTATTGTTTTTTGTTTTCGTTTTTGTATTTGTATCGTTTCTCTTTTGTATTTGTATTGCCATTGTTTTTGATTCTGCTTTTGCGTTTGAGTTTGCTTTCGCTTTTATTTTGAGTTTCGTTTTGAGTTTTTTTTTGGTATTTTGTATTTTGTATTTTGTATTATGTTTTTTGTTTTTTGTCTCTTTTTTAGCCTACTTTCGATTTTTGCAAAAAATGAAAGTAGACTTATGAGATCACTACAGGGCGAAAGAAAGTGTGTCTGTCTGTGTGTGAGTCTGTGTGTGTGTGTGTGTGTGTGTACTCTGAATGTCTGTCCCCCCCCCCCTATCAATTCGAACACGGTGAGCGCAAATTGAATGAAATTTGGTACAAGGGTAGCACTAGCAAAGGACACCTCAGTGTCATGTTTTATATCGCCGCCATCTTGACGAAAAAGTAATGGCGGCCACACAAATGTTCAAAGCTTAAATCAAATTACGACCAACCAAATCATCCGATCTCTACCAAATTTTGCAACAACATACCTTTATGGGGGCAGCATCCTTTGACCAAACTAATAGGTCATCAGTCTAATAGTTTGCGGATGGCGGCCATCTTTGTGTGAAAATCGATTCCCCCTGTTAATTCGAACACGGTGCAACCGAATGGAACGAAATTTGGTACAGAGGTAGTGCTATCAAAAGGCACCTCAGTGTCATGTTTTATATCGCCGCCATCTTGACGGAAACGTAATGGCGGCCACACAAATGTTCAAAGCTTAAATCAAATTACGATTAGCCTAATCATCCGATCTCTAGCAAATTTAGCAACAACATACCTTTATGGAAGGAGCATCCTTTGACCAAACTAATAGGTCATCAGCCTAATATTTTGCGGATGGCGGCCATCTTTGTGTGAAAATCGATTCCCCCTATTAATTCGAACATGGTGCAACCGAATGGAACGAAATTTGGTACAGAGGTAGTACTAACAAAAGGCATCTCAGTGTCATGTTTTTATCGCCGCCATCTTGACGGAAACGTAATGGCAGCCACACAAATGTTCAAAGCTTAAATCAAATTACGACTAACCTAATCATCCGATCTCTACCAAATTTTGCAACATCATACCTTTATGGGGGAAACATATTCAGACCAAACTGCAAGAACTTCAGCCCAATAGGTTGCAGATGGTGGCCAAGTGTGTGTGCAAATCGATTCACCCTATCAATTCAAACACGGTGACACCGAATTGAACGAAATTTGGTACAGAGGTAGCACTAGCAAAGGGCACCTCATATTCATGTTTAATATCCCTATAGCACGTTGTATTTCAACAAACTACTACAACCAACATTCAATCATACTCCTTGAAAAGGACAAAGAGTTATAACAATACCCATGCATTTAGGAGAAAGTAGGCTATATGTTCTTTACTGAACATCTTGTTTTTGGTTGTTTTTGATTTTCTGCTATTCTCTTTTATGTATTTTTTGTTCTTCAGTTTTTTTGGTCTTTTTTTGTATTTTTATATATCTGCGTTTTTGTTTAAGTTTATGTTTACGTATTGATTTTTATTTTGTATTTGCTCTTGAGTTTTTTTTTTTGTATTTTGTATTTGTATTTGTATTGCTTTTTTCTTGTTTTTGTTTATGTTTTTATATTTGTATTTTTTTTAGTTAATGATTTTGATATTGTTCTTGTATTTGTATTGGCATTGTTTTTTGTTTTTGTTTTTGTTTTTGTTTTTATGTTTGAGTAGAGTTTGTTTTATTGTATTTGTACTTGTATTGTTTTTTGTTTTCGTTTTTGTATTTGTACCGTTTCTCTTTTGTATTTGTATTGCCATTGTTTTTGATTCTGCTTTTGCGTTTGAGTTTGCTTTCGCTTTTATTTTTGAGTTTGGTTTTGAGTTTTTTTTGGTATTTTGTATTTTGTATTTTGTATTATGTTTTTTGTTTTTTGTCTCTTTTGTAGCCTACTTTCGATTTTTGCAAAAAATGAAAGTAGACTTATGAGATCAACACAGGGCGAAAAAAAAGTGTGTCTGTCTGTGTGTGTGTGTGTGTGTGTGTGTGTATGTGTGTGAGTCTGTGTGTGTGTGTGTGTGTGTGTGAGTGTGTGTGTACTCTGAATGTCTGTCCCCCCCCTATCAATTCGAACACGGTGAGCGCAAATTGAACGAAATTTGGTACAGAGGTAGCACTAGCAAAGGGCACCTCAGTGTCATGTTTTATATCGCCGCCATCTTGAAGGAAACGTAATGACGGCCACACAAATATTCAACGCTTAAATCAAATTACGATTAACCTAATCATCCGATCTCTACCAAATTTTGCATCAATATACCATTATGGAGGGAGCATCCTTTGACCAAACTAATAGGTCAGTAGCCTAATATTTTGTGGATGGCGGCCATCTTTGTGTGAAAATCGATTCCCCCTATTAATTCGAACACGGTGAAACCGAATGGAACGAAATTTGGTACAGAGGTAGCACTAGAAAAGGCCACCTCAGTGTCATGTTTTATATCACCGCCATCTTGACGGAAGCGTAATCGCGGCTACCCAAATGTTAAAGGCTAAAATGTAATTACGACCAACCTAATAATCTAGTCTCTACCAAATTTTGCAACAACAAATCTTTATGTGGGAAGCATATTTTGACCAAACTGCTAGATCATCAGCCCAATAGTTTGCAGATGGTGGCCAAGTATGTGTGCAAATCGATTCCCCCTATCAATTCAAACACAGTGAAACCGAATTGAACGAAATTTGGTACAGAGGTAGCACTAGCAAAAGGCACCTCAGTGTCATGTTTTATATCGCCGCCATCTTGACGGAAACGGAATGACGGCCACCCAAATGTTAAAAGCTTAAATCAAATTTCGACCATCCTAATAATTTGATCTCTACCGGATTTTGCAACAACATGCCTTTTTGTGGAAAGCATCTTATGACTGACTACAAGGTCATCAGCCCAATAGTTTGCGAATAGCGGCCATGTATGTGTGCAAATCCATTCCCCATATCAATTCAAACACGGTGAAACCGAATTGAATGAATTTTTTTACAGAGGTAGCACTAGCAAAGGGCACCTCATATTCATGTTTAATATCCCTATAGCACGTTGTATTTCAACAAGCTACTACAACCAACATTCAATTATACTCCTTGAAAAGGACAAAGAGGTATAACAATACCCATGCATTTAGGAGAAAGTAGGCTATATGTTCTTTACTGAACATCTTGTTGTATTTTGTATTTTATATGTGTGTGCTTTTCTTTTTGTTTAGGTTTAAATTTTTCTTTGTTACCTTATTGTCATCCATTCTGCATGTGTGACCATACATTTCAGACTCCTTTTTCTGATAGAATCTGTGATTTTTTCAATACTTTGAAATATTTCACGTGGTTTCTTTTCCATCAGAGCCCCGTTTTTTTTGTTTGATGCTAAGATTTTCTGAGGAGTATTATTATTATTAATCATAATAACATAATTATTATTCTCTTCTCATCTTCGTTAGGCCCACTAAGGAGTGTGAGATCTCAACTGTTAACCTTGTTGCGGGCCCAACAGGCTTTCATCCTTTGGGAGTGTGCTTTCTTCCATGCAATTGAATGGACATGCTTCGGTCGAGTTGTGACCTCTTCTTGATATTATTATTATTATTATTATTATTATTATTATTATTATTATTATTATTATTATTATTATTTTTAGCCTGTGGCTTTTAGCGCCGGGAGTGTCCGAGGACATGTTCGGCTCGCCAGTTTTGTAGCTGCTTCGAGACGGACACCAAATGGGTGAGCTACAAGTACCGTTGGGGAGGAAAGTTGGAAGGGAGGGTCGAGGAGTTGGAAGGTAGCGGCTGTGGCCTATAGGTAGGGACCAACCCCGGCATTTGCCTGGAAGCAAGATGGGAAACAACAGAAGAACATCTTCAAGGTTGCCGGCGGGGGGATTCGAACCTCCTCGCCTCCCGGATGTGAGTGACTGCCAACAGTCATGCCGCAACGACCTCGGCTAACTCACCCGGTATTATTATTAATATTATTATTATTATTATCTTTGGAATGTTGACTTTCGCAGCCACAATATTAAGACGAAATGCTGTATAACGGATTAGGGGAAATAAAGGCAGGGAGGAGAAATGCCCTCAAAATTCAAAGAGTGACGATGAGGGGCTTGGAAAGAAGTAAGGCCATGAAAGGCAGATAATTTCCTCCATTGCTTGTTCAATGCATGGTAGATTGAAATGTATGGGTGATAAATTGCAGTGTTGCCTTATTCCTTTCCTAATACCAGCTTCTCTCTCATGTCCATCGGCTCGAATAAATGCTGCTTGGTTTCTGTGCTGAATATAGTTCACCCTCCTATCCCTATACTTTATTGCAACCCTTTTCAAAATGTCAAAGAACTTACTCCAATCAGCGCAATCAAATGGCTTTTCTAACTCTACAAATACCATGAACGTTTTCTTATGTTTTTATTCTTATTATAATAATAATAATAATATTGATGCTCCAGTTAATCAAGATAATTACAGGAATTCTGAGGCTGTGGAACAATTTTGGGAAGACCTTTAATCAACAATTCAAAGAATTCCCCATCACCATACTCGCATTTTAATGTGCGATTTCAATGCACAGATGGGTAGAGAAAATAAGTATTCTTACATAGTTGGCCAATACCCAGCCCTTAAGAATAAAAAGTCCTCTCGACACGCCGGAAGGCGGAGGTTAGATTTCACCGGACAAACTTGGGGATAGGCGAAAATAGGCAGAATATGCAGGTTTTCGTAGAAAGATCAGACTTCATTTATTGCATGAAAGTATTTTATAATTGGAGATTAATTAACTTTGTTTTTCGTCATTTTATGCATATTTTTAACATTTTATTGTCTTATGATGACGGTAATCTTCTTGTCATTTGGAGTCAATTTTTATACTTGTGGTCACACTGTCCTTATGCAAGGTTTCGACACTGATGTGTAACTATGTAACGGGTCTGTTACTTCTTCACGCAAAATTATATCTCCCGCAGAGATATTGGTTGGTTCCTCAGTTTAGGGGCTGCGACAACGCGGTCATGTAACCCCGTGTACTTTGGGTGAGTGTAGAATCTGTCTGATAAACGGTGTGAATTGTGATGGCTGTATTAGTCTGTAATTCAGGTAAGGAATGCAGACGCTCAATTTCAAGCAGTAGTTCCTAATGTTGCTACCAGATACTACCATCAACGACACCTAGCTGTGAACTTGGCTACTAGATGCCACCGCAATCAGCAACTCACAACGAACGTTGGAACCTCCCCTCCAAAGGAAAGCATACTGAGGGATTTTTAGCGCTCTTAGAAAATCCGACGACTTTGGCCGGCTTTGAACCCGCGACCTTGGGCATGCTTCCAGTTACGTCACCGAAGCCGCTTCACACTTAGTCAGATGGAAATCTGAATCTGATCTCGCGCAAGTGCGTTGTCATGGCAACGTCTGATGGCTCATCCCTCATCAATTTAGTAGTGTTGCCATGGCAACCACTGATAGCTCTTGGCATTTTCTTATAATTCCGAAATCATTTTTCTCATCCCTTGGCGTAATGGTGGGTCATATCAAAAATTATTTCAGACAAAAGTTTTAGGTAATTATTAGGGGAATATTTCCCATTTTGTACGGTTTTGATATTGTGCCTATTAAGAGAGATATGATTAATGTTTCCCGAAAAACCCACTTTTTCCCACTCCTTTGGTCAATGGTTGGTGCTATAAAAAAAACCTCTTCAAACATAAATTTTTGGGCTATATCCGACACATAGTATGAAATCCACATGGTTGAAACATCTTCCAAGGAAACAGGAGACATGGAAGACGCGGGGCTCATGTTCAGAAGAGTATCAAATTGATCACGTAGTCATCTCATCAAAATCTTATAAAGAGGTTTGGAATGTGAAAGTACTCAGAAATGCAAAAGTTGACTCTGATCACCACATCTCGAAAGTAAA
This sequence comes from Meconema thalassinum, assembly GCA_946902985.2. Classification (NCBI taxonomy): domain Eukaryota; kingdom Metazoa; phylum Arthropoda; class Insecta; order Orthoptera; family Tettigoniidae; genus Meconema; species Meconema thalassinum. Next base: position 186,607,667 of record OX336395.1, read on the forward strand.
ACTAAACTTTATCCCCAGAAACCACAAAATTAACCAGAAGAAAGCACAGAAACCCATCCCAAAATATGATACCATTAAAATTAAAGACCACAAGACTTCCAAAGAACACTTAAGTGAACGCATCCGAAATTCACCTCCGGAAACCTGGGAACAGCTGAAATAAGCAGTAATCACAACCGCACAAGAAACAGTCCCTCTTAAGAGGAAATATAAGCAACCATGGTGGAACCAAGATTGTGAGGACGCCATAAGGGAGAGACAAGAGGCGTGGAAAAGGTGGAGCAAAAACAGAAATCAACAAAATTGGGTTCTACTTCCTTAAAATTACAAAGCAAAACGCCAAAACTATCCGAAAGACGAAAAGGACCTTTGATAAGGAGCCCTTTGACTCCATAGAACAAGACTTCAGGAAAAGCAATACAAGAAATTTCCACAAAACATGCAAAAGAAGCACCCAGAACTATAAGCCACCGTCACTTATTTTCAAAGACCCGGAAGGCAGGAAAGTCATAACTGATCAAGAAAACTGTGAGATACTAGCGAGATACTTTGAAGAGTTACTAAATTGTATACCACCAAAGGAACAACTAACATTCAACAAGCCTGAAGACACTGAAATAGATGCTCCAATGCCATCAAAGTGTGAGGTGGAACAGGCTAACAAGGAACTCAAGAACGACAAAGCCAGCGGAGAAGACTCTATCATAGCGGAGCTATGGAGGTATGCAGATATCAGAACTACAGACATCTTGACTAGAATTATACAAGACACCTGGATTAAGGAAGAAGTCCCTGCAGAATGGACCACTGCTCTAATCCACCCTCTGCATAAGAAGGGGCATAGAGATGATGTTAACAATTTAGAGGCGTTTCCCTTCTCTCGGTAACGTATAAAATACTCTCTAAGATCCTACTCAAGAGATTAGAGTCTCAGCTAGATAAATAAATTGGAGAGTACCAAGCAGGCTTCCGGAAGGGCAGATCATGTATTGAACAAATACCCAACCCTAAATCCATCATTATGCAGACTAAGAAACAGTATAAATCTTTCGTGATCACATTATTTTATTGACTTTAAAAAGGCTTACGACTCTGTTGATAGAGCAGTTTTGTTCAATATCCTGCAAGAAATCAGACTTTATCGTAACGCACTGAACATCGTCAAATATACCCTAACAAACACCATATCTAAAGTGAAGTTTAGAGGGAAAATCTCTGACCCTTTTGAGATTAAAACAGGAGTAAGGCAGGGAGATGGAATATCGCCCATATTATTTAACTGTGTATTAGAGGAAATAATCCGAGAATGTAGAGAAACACTCCCTGAAACAAGTCTATGAGTAATGAACAGGAAACTCAAAATCAATACCCGAGTGGACTGTATCGCTTTTGCAGATGATGTAGCTATGCTAGCAGATTCGGTTGAAATAGCAATAGACCATATCAATACTCTTCAATCTATTGCCTCCAAGACTGGCCTTCAGTTGTCTTACGAGAAAAGTGTTCATGACAAATGACAAATCTGCACCAGAACACCTTCTTCCCAACAACACGATCCGTAAAGTCGGAGATCTTAAATATTTGGGGAAATGGATCAGCGAAGACCTCAAAGCATTTGAAGAAAGGATTCTGAAACTGAATATTGAATACAATCGATGCAGAAAAGTTTACCGGAAGAAATCCATATCCAACAATGCGAAATTAAGGCACTATAACGCTGTAATCAGGCCCGAGCTCCTCTATGAAGCTGAAACCCTAACCATCAAAGGGGCAAAACTGATACAGAAACTAGAGGTCAGGGAAAGAATTATCTCGAGGAAGATCTTTTGCCCTATTTTTATAAATGGAGAAAGGTATCACAGGCCCAACGATGATCTATACCTAAAGCAAGAACTTCTAATGGACACAATTATCAAGAGACGTCTCTAATTCTACGGACACCTTGAGAGAATGAACGAGTCAAGATTGACCAGTGTAATCCACAGAGCCAGCTCCTGCAAGAAAAGAACATCAATGTGGTACCAGCAAGTCAAACAAGATCTGCAAACATTTAACATCTCTGAATCCGTTATACATGACAGGCAAGCTTTCCGAAAAATGTTTAAAGAAGACCCACAGATTAAACTTAAGAAAGGGCAGATACCAAAGAGGTCAGAAGCAGCTAAACAACTACAAAGTCAGGAAATGAAGGAGATATGGGCCAGGATGACCAATCCAACTCATCAGGCTGAAAACCAGTTTGGTTAACCTACGTAGTCCATAGTTGGCTCATTCGAAGAAAGATGAGTAATGATAATCAATAAGTTCCATGATACCGGGCGTAAGAGACGATTGAAATTCTATGGTCACATTTGCAGAAGGGACAACACCAGATATATATAAAACCCTGCTTGATACCATACATTCAAATAAGGTCAAAATCAGTTGGTGAGAAGAAAATCAAACATCACTTAAGAGAAATAAACATTACAGAAGATATCATCATGAATCGCAAGACTTTTGGAACTCTAGTTACAAATCACTATTTCGTCGAAAAAGCTAAAAAGACCACTGGAAAAAATGGACGGAAGAACGTAAGAAGGGGCATAGCGAATTCATGAGGAGATTTTGGGAGAACAAGAAGAGGAAAACACCATCAACCCAAGTCAACAAGTTCAATCGCGCTCCCTAATTGGGCAAAACGAAGATAGAAGAAGACTGATGATAATAAGCCAGTTGGTGCCATTGCTCCTGGTCTACGGTTTTGCTGTAGTATTTATATGATCTTCTTACACAAGGAGGTACTCCTAATTTAAATAACAAGTCGTAATATTACGTTCCTCTGTTGTAATTTATTTCTCACGCGGAGGGATTCATTATTAAAACATAATCAACGAGATTACAAAGTTTCACTTTCACCAGTGAAGCATCTTTGTGCTGTGCTTCACTCACTGAAATTTCTGCGAGTTAGAACGATTAATTTTAAAGGTAAGAGAACTGGAGTTACCATTAAAATAATGATTTTAGCAAGAAAATCAACAACTTATTGAAATATTAAAGAGATTAACATTATTAACGTTCAAAGTGGCTGTGTTCTGAAGTAATTAGCCTCAAGAAGGAATTCCAATATCCTCTCGGGAAATGTGGGGCTTTATTCATGCCTGCTTCAAGAGTTTCCAGTCCAATAAATTCGCATGCAAATCTGGTACCTTGTTATTGAGTACGATATTTTATAGAGGTAATATTAAATATTTTATCCTATCGATGTATAGATTCTCAGCTAACATGTTTTCATTCAAGTGAGAATTGCTCTATAGTCGGTGAAGTCAAGAGTGCCACCATAGATTTAGTGGAAAGTGACGAATTTTAGCTTACTTTTCACTTTTTGTAAAAAAAATGAGGAAAAAGTAGACATGAGATCGATCCGGGCAAATGTGTGTCTCTGTGTCTGTCCGTCTGTGCATCTGTCTGTCTGTCTGTCTGTCTGTGTGCCCCCCCTCCCCCTTATCAACTCCTTAACGGTTGCAGCGATCGAAACCAAATTTGGTATGAGTAAAGACCTATGCCTGAATATTTCATGACCATATTTCACTATCTCATCATCATTATCATTTCATCACCATCTCATCATCATTATCATACCATCACTATCTCATCATCATTATCATATCAACACCATCTCATCATCGTTATCATAGCATCACCATCTCTTCATTATCATATCATCACTATCTCATCATCATTATCATATCATCACTATCTCATCATCATTATCAAAGCATTACTATCTCATCATCATTATCATGTCATCACCATTTCATTATCATTATCATATCATAACCATCCCATCATCATTATCATATCATCATCATTATCATATCATCACCTTCTCATCATGATTATCATATCATCACTATCTCATCATCATTATCATTATCATATCACCATCTCATCATCATTATCATATCATCACCATATCATCATCATTATCATACCATCACTATCTCATCATCATTATCATATCATCACCATCTCATCATCATTATCATAGCATCACCATCCTATCATCATTATCATATCAACATCTCATTATCATATCATCATTATCATCATCATTTCATCATTATTATATCATTATCTCATCAACATTACCATATCATGTTCATCTCATTATTATATCATCATTATTATCATCATCATCATTTCATCATTAATATATCATTATCTCATCATCATCATCACCATCTAATCATCATTATCATATCTTCATCACCTCATTATCATTATCATATCATAATCTCATCTCATCATCATCTGATCATCCCTCATCATTGGTCTCAAATCAACATCTCATCATCATTATCATATCATCATCATTATCATCATATCATCATCGTATCCTATGTTCCAATGCATTAACAAACCCCATCCAAGGCAGATTTCACTGAGTTGATACAGTCTAACGTTTGTTGTGGTGAATACTGTATGTATAAATCACTTTCAAAGGTACTCAAAGTTCTCTGAAATAATTTTATTTCCATTATGTTAGTATAACCGTCTACAGACTAACTACTATGCTGATGGTCCACTATAAAGTCCAATTTGTTTCGCTATGTTGGCATTGCTCGTTATACTGTACCGTAGTTGTGGTGCAACTAGCGGTTTCAAAGAGAATGTACAAAATAGAGATATGAGAGCTGTGAACCGCTTCCATCGCAACATATTAATATTCACAGGGCACTAGCTGGCTAACTTTGAAGCAGGGTCGAACATAAGTATCATTTATTAGCAACTGTCCTCGTTATTTTCAGTTGTTGTTGTTGATTTATAGAAGGGCTTTGCGACATCGTGATCATGAAGCACTGAGTACCTGTGGGTGGAATTATTTTGGTAACCTGTCTTATTGTGATGGCTGTATCAGTTTGTGAATTTGTAATTCAGGTGTGGATTGGGAAGGAGACGGCCGTTGATTACGAAGCTCCGGAATGTCAAACATCTTCAATACTTCCAAAGTTTTGTGTTCTTCTGCCTGTTGCAGCTGTGTCAAGACTCAAGTAGGTAAAACTGGATGGTTCAAAATTTAACATGGATTTAAACAAGGGACAGTACTCTCACTATTGCAATTTACGAGGGCTGTTTCTTTTTCAAGTTCCGATGGACTGTATAGAAATAACAGGTTGACATACCAAACTGATTTTACTACTAACTCTTTGATTGTGTTATTCTTATGTCTCAACATAATCGCCAAAACCATTGAAACATTTGTCGTATTGTTACACCAGCTTTCCAATGCCCTCGGCAAAAAATTCTGCCACCACTGAGGTGGATACGTCTGGAGGGTCTCATTAAGTTTTTCCTTTTTGGCGAGGCGTTGCCGTCACACCATACCCTCAATTCTCGAAAAAGGAGATAATAACTCACGACTGCACTGTGCCAACGTTACGATAGACGTTTTCAAAGAATTCAATTGTCAAGGTTTGGACCATCTGCCGTTTTACTCCAAACCAGCACTGGAAGGTCTTCACCTTTCTGGAGAATTGAGGGTATGGTTGAGAGGCAACGCCTCACCAAAAAGGAAACACTTCAGGAGACTCTCCAGACGTACCCAACTCAATGGTGGCAGAATTTATTGCCGAGGGCATTGGAAAGCTGGTGTAACGATACGACAAATGTGTCAATCCTTTTAGCGATTATGTTGAGACATAAGAATAAAACAAGCAAACATTTAGTAGTAAAATCAGTTTGGTATGTCAATCTGTTATTTTTATACAGTCCATCGGAACTTATACAGCCCTCGTACACTGGTAATGAATACTAAAGGCAACAAAGGAAGCGTACACAGGTAAAATATTGAGGAAAGAAGGAAGTATGTAGTTTAACGTGACCATTAATCGCGCGATCATGTGCCTCGGGACCTCCAGTTTACGTGGAATCCGAACCACAAGACATGCCATTTCACTTCAAAAATCTCAAATGCATTGACCGTGAATCGAGCCCAGTTCGCCTTGGTGAGAGGAAGTCAGACTTACCGCTGAGCCATCATGCCCCCCCCCCCCAGCACAAGATTAAAAAAGTGACAGTCAGTCTGAAAGATTAGACTTTGTATCATTTTAAATGCTACAAATGCTGAAAAATGCTAGAAAGACTCTTGACATGTTAGAAAATGATCTGCATAATACTTATCTTGCTTATCTTGTTTCAAATTACTCGTGAAGGGCAAGTGCAAACCAAGGGCAAAGCAAGGTGAAGCGCGCGGGATGCCGCACGCTCACCAGAGCGCGCAGGGACTTGCCCCTTCCATCCAGTCTAAAAACACTTATAGTGGGAGATGTATTGAAAATAGAGATATGCTCTCACGGACGTCTTTATAGAACTTTTCATGCTGACCAATTCTTACGTTCATAGTATATTGATATTTTTAACGGGTTGCCCTGCGTAAGCTAAAGAAGCGCACGGACGCCAAGTTTGTTTTCGACTTTTTCACTGAAATCGTTACTGCTTGGCTTCCTTTGATCACACATAAATTATTTTCTACAGAATCTTTCCTCGAGATATCCTTTACAGAATGGCGAAAACCGCATCAAAATCCATCCAGTGGTTCTCGAGATTACCCGTGGCATCCAAGAATCGGGGATTTTTGTCTTATACTAACGAAGTAGAGATTGTCGGGGTACAACATGCACCGAGCGGTACAATGACGTCACACACCTCAGTGCATCTGAGTACATTTCGTCCGTCACCGTAACTTAACGCCAGACCCCAGCGTAACGACGAAGTCGACAAGATCATTTAAAATGATAATATAATTGGCTGATGTTGATCTGATTTGGGGAGAGAATGAGAATGTGATCCATGTACAGCTGGATGTACTGAAAAATGCGAAATGAAAATAAGTGTGGAGAAACGTAAGACAATGGTAATGACAAGTGGAAAGAAAGAGGGAAAAGGGATTGTTAAAATTGGAAATGTAGATCTGTAAGTAGTAGAGCACTTCAAATATTTAGGAAGTGAATTGATGGAAAATTCAAGATTGGATATGGAGAATACAATGTGGGAGTGTTTTCTATCATCAGGTTCGCAGTTTAATTTGAGATAAAGGCAAACCACTGAAGGCTAAAGAAGTGTTGTACAAGACCTATTACTTACCAATAATGACGTATGGAGCAGAAACTTGGCCGATGATGAGGAGAGATGAAAGTAGAATACAGGCAGCCAAAATGAAATTCCTGAGGAGTATGGTACAGAAGACTAGGAGATATAAATAGTGAGAAATGAAGACATTCGAAAGGAAGTGACTGTACAGAAGCTGAATGATAAGCTGGAGCAGAACAGATTGAGATGGTATGGACATGTGAAAAGGATGAATGATGAAAGAATGCCGAAACAAGCATATCCTGCAAACGATACTGAACACTATTATTTTTCCCTCTTATGAACGGGGAGAAATCCTGGCACAGTATTGTGAGGACAATGAGTCAGTTGTTACAAACACTCTCTATAAGCTACCGGAAAGAAGATTGTACACCTGGAAAGCACCTGGAGATAACGTTAACAACATTATCCGGAATCAAATTCATTACATCCTAATCAATAAACGCTATAGGAATGCCATCAAGGCAGTGAAAACATATCCGGGAGCAGATGTGGCATCAGACCACAATCCACTTGTGGCTAGATTCAAAATAAAGCTTAAGAAAATATTACCCCCCAAAAATTAAGAATATGCTATGCATCTCACAACTTCAAGATCCTATAGTGAGAGAACAAATTACAGAACAGATCAATGAAGACCTCCTGAGAGAAGATGGCACTTAAAGAAGAAGAATTAGTCTGTAGTCACATCGAGGGAAAAATAATAAGGCTCAGTATTGTTTGCAAGAGTCGCCTCCGTAGCGTAGCGGTCAGCACGGTTAGCTGCCGCCCCGGAGGTCCTGGGTTCGATTCCCGGCTCTGCCACGAAATTTGAAAAGTGGTATGAGGACTGGAACGGGGTCTACTCAGCCTCGGGTGGCCCAAATGAGTAGAGGGGGTTCGATTACCACCTCAGCCATCCTCGAAGTGGTTTTCCGTGGTTTCCCACTTCGTCTTCGGGCAAATGCCGGGATGGTACCTACTGTAAGGCCACGGCCGCCTCCTTCCCTCTTCCTAGCCTATCCATCCTAATCTTCCATCCTCTCCCCTCCCTCATGAGGCCCCTGTTCGCTTTGCAGGTGAGGCCGCATGGGCGAAGTCCTGATCACACCTCCCCAGTTTTATCCATCCCGACCAGATGTTCCCAGCTCCAGGACACTGCCAATAGAGGCGGTAGTGGTGAGTTCCCTCGCTGCGTCCGTGGAAACCACCAACCTAGAGGGTAAATTGACTAAATAAAAAAAATTGTTTGCAAGATATGCTTGCAGTGCATTAGTACCATACTGAATAAAAGCAGAGAATTATCGATCATCCTGCCAACAAGCGTTTGTTGGGTTGCAGTAAACGATATTGGAAGGGGCTCCTGAATCACCCGGTATAAATAACTCAACGTACTTATCATTCTAGACTAGTGTAAGCCTGACCCATCAAGCTTACATCCTGCATATTCATTGAAAACTGAACGTTCATCATTTAACATACCCTTTTGGACAAGTGTCTTGTCATGTTCGATACCTGACGGCGACAGATGTGGCTGGACGTACTTTTAAAGAACTAATTCACAACTGTAAATTAGACGCCATGTAAATGACGTGGTCACTGTTCGAGGCAAATGGCATGCAGGTCACAGTATAAATTAACATAGCGCTCACGGAGAATAAATTAGGGACTTCAACAACATCAAAGAGTTTGAGAATTCCTTTTTTTTCCCTTAAATATTTATGACGGTGCCTTGTTATCAAATAGTAACATAAGTGGGGATATGTCTCTACTCAGGTGACCATGTCTGTGGATATCAGATCCATAATCTAAGGGGCCATGACCTGAAAGACAATAATTATCCACCACCTTCTGTGGTGTCGGTGTACAGTACCTTTTGAGGTTCAGGATCCAGAAGTGGATATCATTATATCTGTAATTCAGGGGGCCATGCCCGGAAAGAAAATAATTATCCACCACCTTCTGTGGTGTCGGTGTACATTTTGAGTTTCTGGATCCAGAAATTGATATCATTATATCTATAATTCAGGGGGCCATGCCCGGAAAGAAAATAATTATCCACCACCTTCTGTGGTGTCGGTGTACATTTTGAGTTTCTGGATCCAGAAATTGATATCATTATATCTATAATTCTGGGGACCATGCCCTAAAAGAAAATAATTATCCACCACCTTCTGTGGTGTCGGTGTACATTTTGAGTTTCTGGATCCAGAAATTGATATCATTATATCTATAATTCTGGGGACCATGCCCTAAAAGAACATAATTATCCACCGCCTTCTGTGGTGTCGGTGTACAGTACGTTTTGAGGTTCAGGATCCAGAAGTGGATATCATTATATCAATAATATTCAGGGGGGGCCATGCCTTCAAAGGAAATAATTATCCACCGTCTTCTGTGGTGTCGGTGTACAGTACGTTTTGAGGTTCGGGATCCATCAGTGGATATCATTATATCTATAATTCAGGGGGCCATGCCCGGAAAGAAAATAATTATCCACCACCTTCTGTGGTGTCGGTGTACATTTTGAGTTTCTGGATCCAGAAATTGATATCATTATATCTATAATTCTGGGGACCATGCCCTAAAAGAAAATAATTATCCACCGCCTTCTGTGGTGTCGGTGTACGTTTTGAGGCTCAGGATCCAGAAGTGGATATCATTATATCTATAATTTAGGGGCCATGACCTGAAAGACAATAATTATCCACCGCCTTCTGTGGTGTCGGTGTACGTTTTGAGGTTCAGGATCCAGAAGTGGATATCGTTATATCTGTAATTCAGGGGACCATGCTTTGAAAGAAAATAATTATGCACCGCCTTCTGTGGTGTCGGTGTACAGTACGTTTTGAGGTTCAGGATCCAGAAGAGGATATCGTTATACCTATAATTCAGAGAGGCCATGCCCTGAAAGAAAATAACTATCCACCGCCTTCTGTAGTGTCGGTGTACGTTTTGAGGTTCAGGATTCCGAAGTGGATATCGTTATATATGTAATTTAGAGGGCCATGAGCTGAAAGACAATAACTATCCACCGCCTTCTGTAGTGTCGGTGTACGTTTTGAGGTTCGGGATCCAGAAATCACGCCGAGAAATATATTTCTTGTCTGGCAGCGTTGACGTGCTCGTGAAATCGTGCACCACTACCTTGTGAGCAGCTGCAGCAAGTCCGGAGATCGTACTGTGGCTATCATGAGTGTGGTTTTCCCCTGGATTTTACCACACTTCCTCCTGGTAAATTGCCTGAATAGTCCCTCATTTCAAGATCCAGGACACCCCTGTGCCTAATACATTAACACACACTACTACAGTCATCACTTAAATTCAGATTATATCAGACAAGGTCAACACTCGCCCAACTACACGAGGCTGATGACCAAGATGTCCCAATCCCCTGGTGAATCACAAACAACATAATTTCACTCTTCATACGAGACTTGAAGATGAGAGACAGCAGTAGCTACACATGATTGGTCATGGGATCAAGCTATCTGGGTTCGAACCCCATCGTCGGCCGTCCTTGAAATGGTTTTCCATGGTTTCCCATTTTCAAAGGAAATGCCGGGGCTGTACCCTCTAATAGGCCACGAACGCTTCCTTCCATCACCTTGACCAGTTTCATTCATCTCTGACAGATGGCAAATGCCAAGCGGTGCCGTTCTCCTTACAGAGACTCGGTTCCAAGCTCTGTGACCTTGCAGGGTGAGATGAAGTGGCAGGCAGGAAGAGAAGGGCCTGTCTACAGCCCGCCATGTTGTCTGGAATTCCTGTCTATTCCAATACTGATAACATAGGGCCGTTGCTCAAACCACTGTGGTTTTACGAATGAGTGAGTGAATGACCGACCAATGTATTCGGTTCTGTTACTACGCACGGACCAGGAATCCCCCACGTCTTACCTCATCGTCCGCGATCCAAATTCCTCTCAGGTTCACAGAGCTTGGTTTCGAGCAGTACTGTATACATAGTTTATGTTCGACCCTGACTATTATGTGTCTGAAAACTGTATCATAATGATGGTCATTATAACACTATTATTCATTATGAAACAGTTTCTCCCACCAATCACAGCTCAAGAAACAAATTTTTTGACCAATTAGATAAGGATGCCTTCGCGCATGCTCTCAAAATCCAACATGTCTATATAAATTACCGAAAGTGCACCGTCCAAATGTTCGCGTAAATAAACTGGTGAATATGAGACAAGAAATAGCACTGTACCTTAATATACCTAAATCCAATTTCTACTCGGCGCGTTGATTTCAAACGACTACGGTGACAGTTTTGCTGAATACTGGTTCACGATCTGCACATCTGGCATTGAAGCACTTAGAGCGCATGCGTCGGCCGGCCAGAGAGCTTGGAACAGGGAGATGTGCTACCTAGCGCACCACCCGAGCACAAAATTCTAGTTACTGAACAGATATTTATGAATATTTCTGTTAAAACATGTAATAAAGTTATAATTATCGTCGAACATAAACAGTCGTATGCAACTCGCCTATAATGGTAATTAAGACACTCGTATGGAAATTATAAAACTCGCTAAAGCTCGTTTTATAAAGACACTCGTGTCTTAATTATAGCCATTATAGGCTCGTTGCATAATGTACTATTATTGCACTGATAAATGAATATGTAAAGAATATTACATTTAATATCTCATTAACTCCTATCATAAGATTGGCGTGAGGAATAACATTCGGCCGTAAAAGTACCTGCCACATTGACTTTCATCCTGGTAGTGGTTTTCCATGGTTTTCCACTTCTACTCCAGGCAAATGCCGGGATGGTACCTAACTTAAAGCCACGGCCGCTTCCAATCGAAATTCTACCAGAATTACAAATACACTAGTACAGACATCACATTGACACAGGTTATCAAAAAAATTCTACACGCACTCAAGTGCACGTGGCGACATGACCACGATGTCGAAAAGCCTTTAATAGAATAAACAACAACAAAAACACAATTAATCGTTGAGCAGAATCCACCAATAATACGTAAAACTAGTAGGTTTCAGCATTTCTTACCCATTAAAACACATGAATTGAATTAGTTCCGCTGAACAAAGTAAATTCCGAGTAAGCTACTTACAGACTCCATTATTTCAGGAGAATAACTCAGAATAGTATCCAGGCTATCTCTGTCTGGTTAAGCTTCCATGAATTGGTCGTTATTCTCTTTGAAAAAAAAAAAAAGACCGGTAATATGTCGCATTCAAAGTGTGCTTGTTTGAAAATCTCGACCTGCATACCAATGTGTTCGCTCAGCGCTATTAATGTGTGAATAGCGCGGACAGCGCTGCTTTTGTTTCAACAGCTCAGACTGTGTGACTGTCGCAGGTGACGTGGCTAGGATGTGAGATACAGTAATGCGTCGGGTTCAAGTATACATGGTAAGGAACTTGAAACTGTTTTTCGGAATATTTGGAAAAATTGGTTTGAAAAAAAGTTGCAATACAAGTTGTTCACCAGAAGAGGGACAACCAATGACATAAAGCTCGACCCCTGCACCTTCCCCGGGGGCGGGAGTAGGGGGTGTGACTTTGAAATCTTAAATAGGAACCCCTATTTCTATTGCAGATTTGGATTCTCCGTAAAAAAAAGATGTGACTTTTGTATGAAACAGTTTTTTCGTTTCATGTTAGATGGCGTTGTAATCGACAATCTTCTCGTAACCAAGCACCCCGAGATAGTGAGAGGCAAGGAGACTCACAGTAAACAAGCACGCCGAGATACTGAGAGGCATGTGGAATCATCAAAATCAAGCACCCCGAAGGGAACACATTACTATTACGTCTATGTCATTGTTCCTGGGTTACGCAAAAATTAGTCTAAGAATGCCTTTCTGGAGAGTTGACGGTGTCACATGACAGCATTTTCAAAAATATCAAAAAATTTACTTTGATTTTCCTAATCTGATGTGCATTTTTTGGTGATATTACCATTTTTCAACAATTTTCAACATATTTTCATTTTTGCCGGTTACAAAGTTTCATACAAAAGTTACATATTTTTTTACGGAGAATCCAAATCTGCAATAAAAATAGGGGTTCTTATTTAAGATTTCAAAGTCAACCCCACCCTGCCCCCGGGGGTGGTGCTTTATGTTAATGGATGTCCCTCTTCGAGGTGAACAACTTTTATTGCAACTTATTTTTAATCCGACTTGTATTCTTCCAAATGTTTTGAAAAACAGTTTTGAATACCTCACCTGTATACCACGATACGTACACGTCTAGGGGAATTTCAATGTTGAAGGCCTTTCCTTAGCACGCAATTAAGGGGTCCTCATCTTTGCAAAAACGTACAATTAATAGATTTCCTCAATTGTGTCAAAACTTAAGGTTTTTTTTTTCTCGTGTGGCCACCTGAGAGGCCGAGTGCAGGTCTTTCTAGGAGACGCCCGTGGGCTATCTGCGCGTCAGGATGAGAGATGGAATGGATGAAGATGAATTTATCTGGCCGAGGATGTGGAAAGAAGCGGCCGTTCCCTATCAGAAGGTACCGTCCCAGCATTTGCCTGATGTTGAAAATGGGGAAACCACGAAAAACCATTTCAACGACGGCCAGCGGTGGGGCTAAAACCAACGCGTCTACCGAGCCAGCAGAGAGCTTGGCCCCATGACCTAACGCTGCGCTTTAGCGAGCGTAGACACTGCTGTCGGTAGTTGAAGGGTTAAAGAGCCCGGAAAGGTTTCAAATTACGAGTCTTGGAGAACTATCAAATTTTGAAAATAACTTCTGTCATAAATGCAATTCCGAAAAAATAGCCTATATTCAATAGTTTCTTTACTAGTTTTCTTCTTTTATTCCAATCCTAGCCAAATTAAGTTATTGACAAAATTCATTCTTTAATGTGTTCCTTGGTTCAATACCTTCAATAGATTCTTTTTTTAAATTTACTCACCAGAAGTAGTTATAAGGGCTTAAGTGAAACTCTGCATTGACTAACACTAGCACTCATAGTGGTAGAAAGGCAAACTGCTAATGTAATCGACCAGATATGGTTGAGTTTCATTGACTCACGCTAGCCCTCGTAGTGATAGAAAAGGCAAAGTGGCAATCTAATCGACCAGATATGGTTGAGTTTCATTGACTCACGCTAGGCCTCGTAGTGGTAGAATCTATTCGACCGGATATGGTTGAGTTTCCATTGAAAAATAATCAGTCTACCGCGTGTCATCATGCCGACACCTCGTAAGAAAGGTTTAGTGTGTCCTTTACGTTTGGAAAGGGGAAAAAACAACAAAATTGCTCACAAATGCACAAAAAATAAGATTCAGTGATGAAATGGTTTCGAGTCGGCAATTGGATGAAAATATAATACGATGTTTTCAACATTTCAAAGTAATGTTAAGTTATTTTTAGCCTATTTTCAATTTTGAAAAAATAGGCTTACGAGATCACCTTTTGTCCGTGTGTGTGTGCGTGTGTGTGTGAGTGTGTGTATGTGAGGTGTGTGTGTGTCCCCCCTAATAACTTTTAAACGGCTGGAGCGATTTCAATGAAACTCGGTAAGTTCATAGCACTATTCCCGGCGACCTCGACCGTGCCCTTCAAATTTTGTTACGTCTCACCAATCCAACATGGCGGCTGTGCGAAATATTTCACTAGCATTCAATACTCCGAAACTATTACCGATATCGCCCTGAAATTGTGTACGGTGATAAAGGGCACTACTAGAAGTTCACCTATGAGACTTTCAAAATCCTGGTGACTACAATACCAGCATGGCGGCCAAGCGAAGTTGTGACTTTTAAATAGACTTTTCTCGCGATTTAACTATCCAAACGTAATGAAACTTGGTACAGCAAATGTTTATACACATTGTAATGCACTGAAGTCTAATTTAGTTCAATTGTTTACATAACCTCAAAATGGCAGCTGTGCGAAATATTTCACTGACATTCTATATCTCCGAAACTATTACAGTTATCACCCTGCAATTTTGTACGTTGATAAAGGGTACTGCTACAAGTTTACCTATGTATATTTCATAAACCTGTAAAGTACAAAACGAACATGGCGACCAAGCGAATTTGAAATATTTTAATAGACTTGTCTCGTGATTTAACTCTCTGAGCGCAGTGAAATGTGGTACAGTAAATGATTTTGCAGATTGTAATGCACTGCCATATAATTTAATACAATTGTTTACATAACCTCAAGATGGCGGCTGTGCGAAATTTTAAAATTAAGTTTTTATTTCTTGTGTCGTAATCATGCGATCGAAGTGAAAGTTTGAATAATGAACCTAGGCAATAATTGTCCTTGAATGGTACATAACTCTATGGCATATACATATAACAATCCTAAATGGCGAGCTTCCGGAATATTTAGACGGTTCTCAATATCTATGAATGTTTTACAGCAACCAAACTGACTTTTTTATGTTCATAGAGACTATGAACATATGTTCACATATAGGACTTTCAGTAACCTGGTGAGCACAAATCCAACATGGCGGCGACGCGAATTATAAATATTTAAATGGACGTTTCTCGCGAATTAACTATCCGAGTGCCGTGAAACGTCGCACGTTAAATGCTTATACAAATGTTGATCCACTGGCATGTAATTTATTTCAATTGTTTGCATAATCACAAGATGGCTGCTGTGTGTAATTTTAAAATCTCGTTTTTACTTCTTGTGTTCTAATCATGCGATTGCAGTTTGAATACCACACGTACACAATAATCTTAATGTAATAGTACAAAAATAAAAATCCAACCTGGCGACCATCTGAAATATTTAGACGGTTCTCAATATCTACGAATCTGTTACAGCAATTAAACTGAAATTTTGTATGTTGATAGAGGCAATTAACATGGGCAGGATATATGAAAATAGGCTGTATAGTTCTTCACGGAACTACTTGTTCTTTTTTTTTTCTCTTCAACAAATACCACATGTAGTGTTCAAGCTAAGCAAGGAAGGCCCCACTGAAGGGTCGAGAACATGTTACGTCAATAAGGAAGATAACATTTTAAGTATTAGCAGGTGTTAAAGCAATTTAATTAGTTAAAGCAGTCAATACGTAGAATTAACGCATTATCAAATATGGTTAATGTTTTGCCTCATTTCACTGTTACATCCTAATTTTCCCATTATTTGATAGCGATTATGACTAATGCATGCATTTCTTTCAGGAGCGTTTATTTATTTTTTGATTTCATAAATAGTCGTTCTACCCATTATTTATTTATTTATTTATTTATTTATGTATTTATTTATTTATTTATTTATTTATTTATTTATTTATTTATTTATTTATTTATTTAGCGTATGGCGTTTAGTGCCGGGAGTGTCCGATGCTATGTTCGTCTCACCAGAGGCTGTAGCTGCTTCAAGCGGACACCAATAGGGTGAGCTACTACAAGTTCCGTTCAATTTCAAGTAGTTCCAACTTTCACTACCAGATATCACTTACACATAGTGGTGAACGTTGGAACTTTGATAGAGCGTTACAACGAAATCTAACCTAGAAATTTACCTTCACACATGTTTAGTTAGTGGAAGGATCTGTTACATGCCATACATCTATGACATGGGACCGCCGACATTACTTCCCCTCCAAAGGAAGGCATACTGAAGGATTTTAACGCTCTTAAAAATTCGATGACTGCGGCCGTGTTTGAACCCGCGATCTTGGGCAGAGCAGTTCAGCATGCTACCAGCTACGCCACCGAAGCCGCTGTTATACCCCTGCCCAGTCATATGGGAAAATCTCTGTTGACCGACTAAATAGTTATATCTGATTGTACAGACAAGACTGAAAAAATTGCTTCTAAACTTAACGAATGTCTTCGTGCTTGAATAGACAGAAGGTCTTGGGTTCGAATCTCGACTGTGTATCAGGATTTTTACTTCGTATGGTTCACATTATTCAGGGTATTTATGACGTTCATCATCATGCAATTCATTCTCATCACTTCGTTGTCAAAAGTAAATATTTGTACCAGGTCTCCTTGGAGGCCACATATAGCTATAATTACTCCGTTTGCATTCATCAGGTGTTATTGTACTGTAGGGTTATCCTTCCCCATTCAATGAGCGCGACACATCACTCTTAGTAACCGCCCTGTTTGCAACAGTTAAATGACTCCATGAAGAGTTCCAGCACGACCATTACTGAAGTCAGCACATCTGTAAATAGGTCCCGCGGTGGATGTAAAACAATAACTAACACTCGTCTGGACAAGAACCAGCGGCATGTTAGGCAGCAAGCCAGTGCCATAACAGAATATTAGGAACACCTGTATGTTATTCGTTATGTTATCCCACATTGTGAATACGTATAATGGTAAGACGGGTTGGTAAACACACCTCAAAATTGAGCAGCCCGGATGGAAAGGACGCTAAGTGCACTTTTCTTCAATTTTGAGTTGAGCACACCGTCAAGTTCGTCTTTTAAGTAGCTACACGATGGATGAGTTTCAGGGTGAAAAACCCGCTCAAACCCGTTATAAATTTGTGGGTGGTAATAATATTGTGGATGTTCCAAATATCAAAGGAAGATCAGAAACAGTAGAATTTGTAAAATTTCTTTATGTATTAATTTATTCAGATTATTTTCCTTTTATCACGTCCGTACAATCCATGTACATTTTGATTATATGCTGGTTAATTTGACCCCCATTGGGGTTTCATCTTACAAAATAATTGCTTTGTTTGTCCAATCAATTAAACATTTATACGTGTTCATTTTTTAAACAGATGTGTTCCTAATAAACATCCATCAAACTGAAATATTTCTGTATTCAAAATCTCTTAGTTCTATCTACAGTAAATGCCCTTCGTAATTGCAAAAAATAGCAGGTTTTGAAACCGTAGTTTCATTAACGACTCTCACCGTGTCGTGTGCAAGAGCAACTAGTCAATATTTTAATTTATGTTACGGGACAAAAGACCCCACCGTAGATTTCATAGATTCTAACCGAATAATAAATGATCTTTCTTGATTATTGTAGGCAAAAATATGACATTAGCTTAAAACGTTCGGTTGCAGCACAATTTTTGGCATCTCCTTGGTTTTGTTTGTAATGCTCTTAGTGGTCTCTCCAAACGGACTACTCAATTGAAGAGCTGACTTTAGAAGTGTTTTAATTCCGTGAAATGGCAAACTCAAGAAATAAGATTTCAGTAAAAAAAAATGAAATCTAGTTACCATTACAGTTAGACTTGGATAATTCGAACTAGATAATTTGAATCCGTCGATAATTCGAAGATTTGTGTCGGTTCCCTTGAACACCGAATCACACAAATGAAAAAAAATGTGGATAATTCGAAGTTCATCTTCCTAATTCGAAGTTTTTATGCATGCGTACTAAAAATATAAATCAAACATTAATGCAAAATTTCTGGCACTAATTACTATTTCATTCAATAACATTACTTGAACAACTTCCTAACTCGAAAATACTTAACTCTGCAAAACAGTTAGACATTTCACTTTTTTTTGTAAAATAAATATTTTTACATGATTAACATTCTGCTATTGTTCATTCGAGAGTAATTCCAATTTAATCGGGTACCTTTTGGATTGCCATTCCAAGAAGATTTCTTTCAATATCAATGTCAATTGATATCTTTTAAACATAGCATTTCTCAATAAATATTCACTTATTGAACGATTAGCCATTTCAGACTTTTATTGGACCTAAAACCAAACCAAAAATGAGGTAACTTTTCTAATTCGAATGTTTGGAAGATTCGAATCGTTTATTGGTCACCTCAACTTTCAAATATCCAAGTCCCACTTTATAAGTTATTGTTATGATTTTCTACTGTATTATCAACAGACCACCTCGCGGTGGAGCAGCTAGCATTCTTAGCTGTCACCTGGGAGGTCTGGATTCGATTCCTTGTTCTGCCAAGAAAATTAACTTAATTCTGTTCTCAGAGCTGGAATGGAGTACACTCATCCTCCTGAGGCAAAACTACGAAGAGGTGGGTTCCATTCCTACTTCAGCTACCTTGCAAGTTGTTTTCCGTGGTTTCCCTACTTCTACTCCTGGCAAGTGCTGGGATGGTTCCTAACTGAAAGTCACGGTCACCTCTTTCTCAATCTTCACATGAATTACGAATACACACTCCACAATTACTGACACCACAGCAACACAGATTAACATACAAATTCCACACAATCCCAAGTACATGGGGCTAAATGACCACGATGTCGAATCCCCTCAAATGAAACAACAAAAGTCTATAAGAATCGGAAAGGGATACAGCGACACCTGATTAAAATCCCCGGAGTGTTATTATGTTTCTGACCACTTCTACGAGAATGCGCTAGCGTTTGGATTACGTCACCTATAAGGCGTGATCAAAATGTTTCGTTTGACGATCGTATAGTCCAGAATCACTGTACCAATCGGACAAAATCGCCGTAAGCATTGAGCCACCGACGCACTAGGTTGAAGATCCCCTTGTGGTAAAACACCGTGTCCTACTGCGTGAAGATGTCCGTTACCGCCTAATGCAGATTCTCTACCGACAGGAATCGTCAGCCCTTCAAGGCCTTTTTCAAGGGACGGAAGGCGTGATAATCACATGGGGAGAGATCAGGACTATAGGGCGGATATTCGAGTGTCTCCCACTTGAATTGATGCACTTACTGCGTTACGACCCTTGTGGTATGGGGACGTGCGTTATCATGAAGCAGCAGCACCCCTTGTCGCAGTTTTCCCGGACGTTTCACCTTAATTGCACTTCATAATTCCTTCAGTGTTGCGAAGTACCGTTCTCCAGTGATGGAGACAACAGGTTCCTTGAAATCAATAAGCCATTGTCTCCAGTAATCAAAGAACAGGGTGAGGAACAGCTATCCAGCGGATGGTTGACTCTTGAACTTCTTTGGATGAGGGAACGATGGATGTTACCACTGCGATGGTTTCGATTCCGGTTCCCAGGGGGGCACCATCTTTCGCCCTCGAACGAAAACGTTTTGATCACGCCTTATACACTGAATAAAATGGAAATTGCAACACCCAGAAGGAGTAGTGCTACATTGCTGCAATTGAACATGCAGGACGAATGTTCGGTTGTGATTCGATGATTACACTTTCAGGTCCCTCGGACCGCAAGTTTGGACAACAATCAATACAGGATGTGCCCACCACGAGCTGCAATACATTGATGAATTCGGCGAGGTATGGAGTCAATAAGCCTCTGGATAGCTTCCGGAGGAATTGTGGCCCATGCTTGCTGCACTGGGTGGGTGGCTGAGGACGGTTGGCCAGTTGTCGACCCATCATGTCCCACACAGGCTCAATAGGACTGAGGTCCGGGGATCTGGCGGGCCATTCTAAGGTTGTGATGTCGTGAAGAGCTTCTTTGGAGATGCGTGCAGTGTGAACCCGGGCATTGTCCTGCTGAAACATCCCATTAGCAATGTTCACCATCATAGGGACAACCACTGGATTGAGTACCCTATCAACGTACTGTCGAGCAGTCATAGTGCCTTCAACAAGCACTAATTGTGATTTCACATTAAAGTCAAGAGCTCTCCAGACCATAATGCTTGGTGTTGGCCCTGTGTGCCTCTCGACAATAAGGTCTGGGCGGCCCCTCTCCCCGGTACGTTGGCGCACACGATTCCGGCGATCACTGCGGGCAAGACAGAAGCGAGATTCATCACTAAAGACGACCCTATGCCATTCGTCGACCCTCGTCGATCGTTCTCGACACCAAGCCAGCCTTACACGTCGCTGTTGTGGGATCAATGGAACACCTTCTGCAGGGACACGGGTTCGTAAGCCAGCTGTGGTTGAGGGCATTTCTTTTCTTCCTGTCCTTTATTTGCCTTATCCTTTATTTGTTTACCATTTCTTCTTCTAGTATGTAAGTTAGAAGTTAGTATTAGTTATAGTTTCCTTTCTCATCTCATCTTTCACTATCACCCAAACCATTATGGGCCGATAACCTAGATGTTCGGTCCCTTAAAACAATAATTATCATCATCACCATCATCCAGACCCGCGTCTTGGCGAATATGGTTTCGAGGGCAAGCAGGGACAGACAGATTCCTCCTCCCCAAGAGGCCAGTCGGCTCTGCTTGCCGTATTGGACCGTCTTCGCTAGGATCGAGAGTTGTAATGGATTGCGGACTGGGTAAGGATGTATTAGTCCCGAGGGCACAGCGATGGACTGCCTACAGCTTAAGAAGTGATCATGGAGCCGACTGGAGAAGATTCCAAGTCCAGGTGAACAAATAATGTACCCACAGTGATCTAACAAGGGAAGTATTAGATAAGACAGGTCGAAATGCAATCATTGGTTGGTTTATTCCTCAGTTTAGGGGCTGCGACAACGCGGTCATGTAGCCCCGTGCACTTTGGGTGTGTGTAGAATCTGTCTGAATAACGGCGTTAATTGTGAAGGCTGTATTAGTGTGTGTTATCTGTTTTTAATTCAATTTTCAAATAGTTCCAAATTTGCTACCAAAAGCCACCGTCAACGACCAACTAGTTCTGAACTTAGTTACTAAATACCACCGCAGTCGGCTCCTGGAGACGAGCGTTGGAACCTAAGAGTGTTAGTCAAATCTAACCTATAATTTTGCTTCACACAAGTATAATTAGTGGAGTTGTTTATCGCGCCATAAATCTATGACATGGGACCGCCGGCTTTACTTCCCCTCCGAAGGAAGGCATACTGAGGGATTTTTAACGCTCTTAAAAATCTGACGACTTTGGCCGTGGTTGAACCCGCGATCTTGCGCATAGAAGCTCAGCATGCTACCAACTACGCGACCGAAGCCGCCAAGTTCAGGTGAGCAAATAATGTATCCACTATAGTGCGTCAGGGAATGTTCTCCGCAGTGCCTAGGCACTGCTACGTTAGGTGAGAGGCGGAGTTAAGTTGGCAGACCTTTCGCTCACTCGCCGACAGCCAGGTACTAGCTTGTCTTCTCCAAGGTCGACAGGATATCAGAACACACGTGTGAGCTGTGCTGTGCTGTGCTGTGGAGAGCGACAGTGTGAATGCAGTTAGGGAGCGTTTAGATTATTGGAAGAGTGCAACAGGATACAGTCGGTAATGTTTACTAATGAAGAGAGAGCGTTTTTAGTGGAATACGTTTTACGTGAAGGCGATCGGTTTACAACAAGAAGTTCCGTGAAGAACTATACAGCCTACTTTTCATGCCAATAATTATTCTACAGTATATGAACCTATCTAGAATAATGACGAAATTAAGTTGGTAATATCGAAATATCTAATTATTTCAAAATATACCTGGTATAATGTAGCCTAATAGAGCACTACAGTTGGCAGCCCTGGTGACTGAATATATTCTTAGTTCCACCTCTTAAGGTACAGAATACAAAATTTGGTTGAAGTCCAATGGACGTTACATGCAGTTGGACACTGGATCTATCAGCACGCGTAAAACCATGTTGCCAACAATACCATGCGTGTGCTGGTCAGAAATAATCTGAATTATTATGATAACTTGTTGTGCAAATTTTGGATGAAGTCCATTTGTTAGTATAGAAGTTACATGTATTTTAAAATTTTACATATCAGCAGGCATAGAATCATGTTGGCAGCACTGCCTTGTATTAATTACTCCAAATTAATCAAGAATGTCAGGGACTATACGTGTGCAAAGTATAGAGCTGTTGGCTTGCATATTTTCTGATATATTGATATTAGGGTAAAAAGAATATAGACAGCATTTATTAACAGTTGGCAGCCCTGATTGCTCTTAACAATACTTATAGTCATATCTGTTACGGTACACATAGCACATACGAAATTTGGTTGAAATCCAACTGATAGTATAGAAGTTACATGTATTTAAAAATTGGTACTATCAGCAGGCTTATAATCATGTTGGTAGACCTGACGTATATAAGTTACTCCAAATTAATCTAAAATGTCAGAATATACGTGTGCATAGTTTAAAGCTGTTGGCTTGCATACTTTCTGATATATTGGTATTTGGATAAAAAAAATAGAGAGAGCAATTATTAACAGTTGGCAGCCCTGGTGGCTCTTAAAAATACGCTCAGTCATATCTGTTTATGTACAGATATTACCTACAAAATTTGGTTGAAATCCGATTGATAGTGTAGAAGTTATATGCATTTAAACATTGGATATATCAGAAGGCTTAAAATTATTTTGGCAACACTGTCATGGTTGGCCTCCTGGAAATTAAACTGAAATAGTCTTATCTACATGTGTGCCAATTTTGGAATAGCTCCCATGCATACCTTGCAAGATATCCAACATGTAGCTCAAATTTCTAGTGCGTTTTTTCAGCAGTTGGTAGCACTGACATCATTTTCAAATATGGACGTGAGCTATTCCGGTGCACATCTTTACTCATACTAAATTTGGTTTTGATTGCTGCAGCCGTTTAGGAGTTGATAGGGGGGGACACACACACAGCCAGACAGACAGACAGAAGGACAGATAGACAGACAGACACACATTTTCCCGGATCGATCTCATAAGTCTACTTTTTCCTCATTTTTGCAAAATGTGAAAAGTAGGCTAAAAAATGTAAAACTAAAATTTCAGGCGCGGTTTCCTAATTCAAGGTGTCCAAACCGGGATACCGTTCGGGATTAGATAAGTAAATTTCGTGTGACCGGCTCAGTTCACGATGTACCAGGAACAGGCAGGCCTTCGCTGTTAACAGACGAAAAATTTGATGAAATGTCCGATATAATACTGCGAAGTCCAAGTAATCAATACGCAAATTAGCTCAAGAAACAGGAATCTCTAAGTGGACTGTTTGTTGTTTGTTTTGTTTTGATACAAGCGGCAGCAGCCGCCCTGTCAGCAGCAACCGTGCTGCCGACTTAACTCCGGCTCTCACCTAACGTAGCACCGACGGCAGTGGCTACGCTGGCTAAAGCGCAGTGTTAGGTCTTGGGGCCAAGCTCTCTGCTGACTCGGTAGACGCGTGGGTTCGAGACCCACTGTCGACCGTCCTTGAAATGGTTTTCCGTGTTTTCCCATTTTCAACACCAGGCAAATGCTGGGACGGTGCCTTCTGATAGGCCACGGCTGCTTCCTTCCACATCCTTGCCCAAATTCATTCATCTTCATCCATTCCATCTCTCATCCCGACGCTCAGGTCGCCCCCGGTCGTCGACTAGAAAGACCTGCACTCGGCTTCTCAGGAGGCCACACGACAAAATAAAACCTAACGTAGCAGTGCCTAGGCATTGCGGAGAACATTCCCTGACACCCTGCATCAGAGGACAACGTGCGGGAAATCAGCCGCCAGATTGAACTGCAAGGCTCCGAAATCATGTGGCGAATCTCTCATATAAATCAATGGGAGGTAGCGAGTACCGTACATGTTGGAATGGACAGCCCTGACCGCCCAAGCACTCAAGGCCGGTGGGAAGGAGTCGCACGCTCCAGTCAGCATATACGCCCAGCCTCGCTACTACTCCGAGTGCCACAGGGATGTCCAGCTCCTCCAGCCGTCATGTCTGCGTACCAGGATGTCAGGTACGATTTCGGAGCCTTGCAGTTCAATCTGGCAGCTGATTTTCCGCACGTTGTCCTCTTATAGTACAACGATTGTGTCCACAAAGTTTCAAGATAGGTTTCCACCTGTCTTACCTTATACTTACCTTGTAAGGGCTATTGGAGTATAGACTCTGTCCACCAAAACCACCTCTTGGTGTAATGGCTAGCATTCTTGGCTGTCATCCAGGAAATCCAAGATCGATTCCCGGCTCTGCAAAAAAAAAAAAAAAAAAAAAAAAAAAAAAAAAAAAAAAAATTGGCCCCAAGGCTGGTGCACTCAGACTCGTGACCCAAAACTGAGAAGACAAGGTTAGATTCCCATCCCACACACCTTGGAAGTGGTTTTCCATGGGTTTTCACTTCTACTCCAGGAAAATGCCGGGTTGGTTCCTAACTTAATGCCATGGCCACCCCCTTTTCAATCCTCATCTGTATAGTCAACAAATACACACATTATGATAGCCATCACAATAATACAGGTTATCATACAAATCACACACACACACCCAAGTTCACGGGGCTACGTGACTACGGTATTGCAATGTTCCTAAAGAAATCAACAGAAACTCTGTCTGTGGTTCTAGAAATTTTAAGTAACCACAATCACGTAATACTGTACAGTATTTCAGTAGAGATATTTGAGATGACAACTGGCCGTTAGTCTAACAAGTGGAGCAATCAGTTTCAAAACATGCTTTCTTTCAATTAGAAAGTAGTTCAGATTCTGGATTTATTTATCCTGCTCTATTGCCGTATATTCAAAGTGGTTGTTGCAAGGTTAGTTGACTGTCTGGACGAAACCTTTGGTCGCCACTAGGTGAGACGACTGTCTGGCGAAACCATTGGTCCTTACTAGGTTAGACCACAGTCTGGACGAAACCATTGGTCGCTACTAGGTTAGACGACAGTCTGGACGAAACTATTGGTCGCTAAGAGGTTATACGACTGCCTGGACGAACCCATTGGTCGCTACTAGGTTAGACGACTGTCTTGGGGAAACCATTGGACGCTACTAGTTTAGACGACAGTCTGGATGAAACCATTGGTCGCTACTAGGTTAGACGACTGTCTGGACGAACCCATTGGTCACTACTAGGTTAGACGACTGTCTGGGCGGAACCATTCATCACCACTAAGTTAGACGACGGTCTGGACGAAACCATTGGTCGCAGCTAGGTTAGACAACTGTCTGGACGAAACCATTTGTCGCTACTAGGTTAGACGACTGTCTGGACTAAACCATTTGTCGCTACTAGGTTAGACGACTGTCTGTACTAAACCATTTGTCGCTACTAGGTTAGACGACTGTCTGGACTTAACCGTTGGTCGCTACTAGGTTAGACGACTGTCTGGACTAAACCATTTGTGGCTACTAGGTTAGACGACTGTCTGGACTTAACCGTTGGTCGCTACTAGGTTAGACGACTGTCTGGACTAAACCATTTGTCGCTACAAGATTAGAAGACTGTCAGGACTACACTATTTGTCACCACTAGATTAGACGACTGTCTGGACGAAACCATTTGTGGCTACTAGGTTAGACGACTGTCTGGACTAAACCATTTGTGGCTACTAGGTTAGACGACTGTCTGGACTTAACCGTTGGTCGCTACTAGGTTAGAAGACCGTCAGGGCTACACCATTTGTCGCTACAAGATTAGAAGACTGTCAGGACTACACTATTTGTCACCACTAGATTAGACGACTGTCTGGACGAAACCATTTGTGGCTACTAGGTTAGACGACTGTCTGGACTAAACCATTTGTGGCTACTAGGTTAGACGACTGTCTGGACTTAACCGTTGGTCGCTACTAGGTTAGACGACTGTCTGGACTAAACCATTTGTGGCTACTAGGTTAGACGACTGTCTGGACTAAACCATTTGTGGCTACTAGGTTAGACGACTGTCTGGACTTAACCGTTGGTCGCTACTAGGTTAGACGACTGTCTGGACTAAACCATTTGTCGCTACAAGATTAGAAGACTGTCAGGACTACACTATTTGTCACCACTAGATTAGACGACTGTCTGGACGAAACCATTTGTGGCTACTAGGTTAGACGACTGTCTGGACTAAACCATTTGTGGCTACTAGGTTAGACGACTGTCTGGACTTAACCGTTGGTCGCTACTAGGTTAGAAGACCGTCAGGGCTACACCATTTGTCGCTACAAGATTAGAAGACTGTCAGGACTACACTATTTGTCACCACTAGATTAGACGACTGTCTGGACGAAACCATTTGTGGCTACTAGGTTAGACGACTGTCTGGACTAAACCATTTGTGGCTACTAGGTTAGACGACTGTCTGGACTTAACCGTTGGTCGCTACTAGGTTAGACGACTGTCTGGACTAAACCATTTGTGGCTACTAGGTTAGACGACTGTCTGGACTTAACCGTTGGTCGCTACTAGGTTAGACGACTGTCTGGACTAAACCATTTGTGGCTACTAGGTTAGACGACTGTCTGGACTTAACCGTTGGTCGCTACTAGGTTAGACGACTGTCTGGACTAAACCATTTGTGGCTACTAGGTTAGACGACTGTCTGGACTTAACCGTTGGTCGCTACTAGGTTAGAAGACCGTCAGGGCTACACCATTTGTCGCTACAAGATTAGAAGACTGTCAGGACTACACTATTTGTCACCACTAGATTAGACGACTGTCTGGACGAAACCATTTGTGGCTACTAGGTTAGACGACTGTCTGGACTAAACCATTTGTGGCTACTAGGTTAGACGACTGTCTGGACTTAACCGTTGGTCGCTACTAGGTTAGACGACTGTCTGGACTAAACCATTTGTGGCTACTAGGTTAGACGACTGTCTGGACTAAACCATTTGTGGCTACTAGGTTAGACGACTGTCTGGACTTAACCGTTGGTCGCTACTAGGTTAGACGACTGTCTGGACTAAACCATTTGTCGCTACAAGATTAGAAGACTGTCAGGACTACACTATTTGTCACCACTAGATTAGACGACTGTCTGGACGAAACCATTTGTGGCTACTAGGTTAGACGACTGTCTGGACTAAACCATTTGTGGCTACTAGGTTAGACGACTGTCTGGACTTAACCGTTGGTCGCTACTAGGTTAGACGACTGTCTGGACTAAACCATTTGTGGCTACTAGGTTAGACGACTGTCTGGACTTAACCGTTGGTCGCTACTAGGTTAGAAGACCGTCAGGGCTACACCATTTGTCGCTACAAGATTAGAAGACTGTCAGGACTACACTATTTGTCACCACTAGATTAGACGACTGTCTGGACGAAACCATTTGTGGCTACTAGGTTAGACGACTGTCTGGACTAAACCATTTGTGGCTACTAGGTTAGACGACTGTCTGGACTTAACCGTTGGTCGCTACTAGGTTAGACGACTGTCTGGACTAAACCATTTGTGGCTACTAGGTTAGACGACTGTCTGGACTAAACCATTTGTGGCTACTAGGTTAGACGACTGTCTGGACTTAACCGTTGGTCGCTACTAGGTTAGACGACTGTCTGGACTAAACCATTTGTCGCTACAAGATTAGAAGACTGTCAGGACTACACTATTTGTCACCACTAGATTAGACGACTGTCTGGACGAAACCATTTGTGGCTACTAGGTTAGACGACTGTCTGGACTAAACCATTTGTGGCTACTAGGTTAGACGACTGTCTGGACTTAACCGTTGGTCGCTACTAGGTTAGAAGACCGTCAGGGCTACACCATTTGTCGCTACAAGATTAGAAGACTGTCAGGACTACACTATTTGTCACCACTAGATTAGACGACTGTCTGGACGAAACCATTTGTGGCTACTAGGTTAGACGACTGTCTGGACTAAACCATTTGTGGCTACTAGGTTAGACGACTGTCTGGACTTAACCGTTGGTCGCTACTAGGTTAGACGACTGTCTGGACTAAACCATTTGTGGCTACTAGGTTAGACGACTGTCTGGACTTAACCGTTGGTCGCTACTAGGTTAGACGACTGTCTGGACTAAACCATTTGTGGCTACTAGGTTAGACGACTGTCTGGACTTAACCGTTGGTCGCTACTAGGTTAGAAGACCGTCAGGGCTACACCATTTGTCGCTACAAGATTAGAAGACTGTCAGGACTACACTATTTGTCACCACTAGATTAGACGACTGTCTGGACGAAACCATTTGTGGCTACTAGGTTAGACGACTGTCTGGACTAAACCATTTGTGGCTACTAGGTTAGACGACTGTCTGGACTTAACCGTTGGTCGCTACTAGGTTAGACGACTGTCTGGACTAAACCATTTGTGGCTACTAGGTTAGACGACTGTCTGGACTAAACCATTTGTGGCTACTAGGTTAGACGACTGTCTGGACTTAACCGTTGGTCGCTACTAGGTTAGACGACTGTCTGGACTAAACCATTTGTCGCTACAAGATTAGAAGACTGTCAGGACTACACTATTTGTCACCACTAGATTAGACGACTGTCTGGACGAAACCATTTGTGGCTACTAGGTTAGACGACTATCTGGACTAAACCATTTGTGGCTACTAGGTTAGACGACTGTCTGGACTTAACCGTTGGTCGCTACTAGGTTAGACGACTGTCTGGACTAAACCATTTGTGGCTACTAGGTTAGACGACTGTCTGGACTAAACCATTTGTGGCTACTAGGTTAGACGACTGTCTGGACTTAACCGTTGGTCGCTACTAGGTTAGACGACTGTCTGGACTAAACCATTTGTGGCTACTAGGTTAGACGACTGTCTGGACTTAACCGTTGGTCGCTACTAGGTTAGACGACTGTCTGGACTAAACCATTTGTGGCTACTAGGTTAGACGACTGTCTGGACTTAACCGTTGGTCGCTACTAGGTTAGAAGACCGTCAGGGCTACACCATTTGTCGCTACTAGGTTAGAAGACTGTCAGGACTACACTATTTGTCACCACTAGATTAGACGACTGTCTGGACGAAACCATTTGTCGCTACTAGGTTAGACGACTGTCTGGACTAAACCATTTGTGGCTACTAGGTTAGACGACTGTCTGGACTTAACCGTTGGTCGCTACTAGGTTAGACGAATTTCTGGTCAAAACCATTTGTCGCAACTAGGTTAGAAGACCGTCAGGGCTACACCATTTGTCGCTACAAGATTAGAAGACTGTCAGGACTAAACCATTTGTCGCTACTAGGTTAGACGACTGTCAGGACTAAAGCACTGGTCGCTACTAGGTTAGAACACACTGGGGGCGAATATGACTGCTATTGTACAAGTAAGGGGGTTTTCGGCTAGGTTTGAGTTTCTATAAAGTTTTATTTACACATAGAAATTAAACGTATGCATCTTTAGTTTCGTTCATGCCGCCATTTTGTTTTGAATCGCCATCTCTACTACTCCCAGATATACTGGCATATGAACCCGTTAACTACGGGTGTATGTTGCTGGTGTATTGCCATTTTGTTTTGGAATCGCGATCTCTACTACTCCCAGATATACTGGCATATGAACCCGTTAACTACGGGTGTATGTTGCTGGTGTATTGCCTCTCCAAAACAATTAGCTCAGTGGCGCCTGTGTCGTCGTTTGGCCGCACGATTCAAATGTTGTTAAGTTAGAAATGTGCGTGCAATCACTGGCTTATGGCCAAGCTGAATTATTTCTCGACTGAGGCAGAAGTTCGCAGCATGTTTTTGTAATGATGGACACTATATTTAAGACATGTATATTTGAGTAGCTGTTTTACGAGCAGACTGGGCCCACTGCTATTAATAACGTAGGATTCTGGTGAACACTGTCGTTCTAGCGTAATAAGGACACAGTCGTTATATTCTCTACGGCGGAAATTGTGACATTCTAGAGTAGGAACATGGATAATGTTACTGCACGTATAAAGTCGTCCCTCATGCCGCTATGTTGTTCTCTTCCGTTGTTTCCCTTTCGGCTGCAACTCAAACCTCTGCCATTTCATACCTCCGATTCAAGGCAATGTGAGCGGGTTCGGTGGCGTAGTCGGTAGCATGCTGAACTGCTATGCCCAAGATAGCGGGTTCAAACCCGGCCAAAGTCGTCGGATTTTTTAAGAGCGTTAAAAATCCTTCAGTATGCCTTCCTTCGGAGGGGAAGTAAAGCCGGCGGTCCCATGTCATAGATTTATGGCATGTAAAAGATCCTTTAACAGACTAAACTTGTGTAAAGCAAAATTTGTTAGGTTAGATTTCGTCAGAACGCTCTATCAAAGTTCCAACGTTCACCACTAGGTATCATTGATATCTGGTGGCGAAAGTTGGAACTACTTGAAATTGAACGGAACTTGTAGCTCACCCTTTAGGGTGTCCGCTGGAAGCAGCTACAGACTCAGGCGAGCCGAACATGTCCTCGGACACTCCCGGCACTAAAAGCCATACGATAGATAGATAGAAGGCAATGTGACTCATTGTGATTAGAAAGTGAATTATTGGATAATAATAATAATAATAATAATAATGTCGCCTCCGTAGCGTAGCGGTCAGCATGGTTAGCTGCCGCCCCGGTGGTCCTGGGTTCGATTCCCGGCTCTGCCACGAAATATGGAAAGCGGTACGAGGACTGGAACGGGGTCTACTCAGCCTCGGGTGGCCCAAATGAGTAGAGGGGGTTCGATTCCCCCTCAGTCATCCTCGAAGTGGTTTTCCGTGGTTTCCCACTTCGTCTTCGGGAAAATGCCGGGATGGTACCTTCTTCAAGGCCACGGCCGCCTCCTTCCCTCTTCCTTGCCTATCCATCCTAACCATCCCTTACCTTCCCTCATGAGGCCCCTGTTCGCTTTGCAGGTGAGGCCGCCTGGGCGAGGTGCCAATCCCACCTCACCAGTTGTATCCCTTCCGATTAGAAGTTCCCCGCTCTAGGACACTGCCCGTAGAGGCGGTAGTGGTGAGTTCCCTCGCTGAGTCCGTGGGTTCCACCAAACAGTAGGATATCTTACAGGGGAGTCTTCACTATCGTTTACGGTCGGCGGCAAACTTCTATGAAGAAGGTATCCAAAAACTTGTGCCACGCTATGACAAATGCCTGAAAAAGTTCGGCAGTTATGTGGAAAAGTAGTTTAAGAGGTGTAGAATGTTGTGCAATAAATATTTTTTCTGTATCTGTACACAATTCAATTTTATTACCAAACGGAACTTGCTTTCTGGACGTGCCTCGTATTATACGCTACTTGCAAAAACAAAATGTCTAAAAGGCATTTTGAGAGTTTTTTCACTATTTTTCAATGTTGAATTTTTAAAATGTTACAAATACGTTCATTATTATACCAAGATTAAGTAGTTCCGTGAAGAACTATACAGCGAATTTTCATACATACTATTATGTTAATTGCTTCTATCAACATACAAAATTTCAGTTTGAATGCTGTAATAGATTCGTAGATACTGAGAACCATATAAATATTTCGGATGGTCGCCATGTTGGATTTTTATATATGTTGGCCATAGAGTTGCATGATAAGGACACAAGAAATAAAAACAAGATTTTAAAATTTTGCACAGCCGCCATCTGGAGATTACGTAAACAATTGAACTAAATTAAATGTCAGTGCATTACAATGTGTATAAACATTTGCTGTACCAAGTGTCACTGCGTTCGGATGGTTAAATCGCGAGAATAGTCTATTTAAATGTTTCAACTTCTCTTGGCGCCATGCTCGTATTGTAGTTAACAGGTTTTTGAAACTTACAAAGGTGAACTTTTATTAGTGTCCTTTATCACCGTACAAAATTTCAGGGTGATATCAATAATATGTTCGGAGATATACAATGCCGGTGAAATATTTCACACAGCCGCCATGTTGGATTGGTGAGACGTAATAAAATTTGAAGGGCTCAGTCGGGGTCGGCCAAAATAGAACTATGACCTTACCGAGTATCATTGAAGTCACTCCAGTCTTTTATATTTTATTCGGGGTGGGAGAGAGGGAGGGAGGGAGGGGGGGGGGGGGGTGGACACATGGACGCATATACACACACAAACACACGATCAAAAGGTGATCTCATAAGCCTATTTTTTCATGAATGAAAATAGGCTAAAAATACCCTTGCGCACATTTATTTAAACACTATTGGTGTCATTAGAAATCTTCAGAAAATTCGAGTCAAAGGCATCTTGTGAAAAGGTATATAATTTGGTAATCAAAATTAACATTTGGAATGTCAATATAAACTCCAAATTTTGGAATGTAAATCGGAAGAATACAAATTTGATGGCTAATCTCTACTTAGTATAAAACAAAGTCCCCGATTCTTGAATGATACGGGTCAACTCGAGAACCACTGGATGGAGTTGGATGCGGTTTTCACCATTCTGTAAAGGATATTTCGAGGATGATTTCTGTAGAAAATAATTTATTTAAGATCCAAAGGAAGCCGAGCAGTAACGGTTTCAGTGGAAAAGTTGAAGAAAAAAAAACCTGGCGTCCGAGCGCTTTGTAAGCTTACGCTGGGCAAACCGTTAACAATATCTAAATGCTATGAGTGTAAGAATTGTTCAGCATGAAAAGTTCTACAGAAAAGTCCGCGAGAGCATATGCCTAACTTCAATACATCGTCCACTATAAGTGTTTTTACGTTTTAATTTCTTCCAACCATGTCCATTTAACTACCGAGACGACAGTTTACGAGCTAGGTAAGGGCGAGTCTATCATCCCTGTTATAGCCAAGCTAGCGAGCGAACCTATTGCCCCAGATACAGCCAGTATCAAACCGTTGAGTAGTGTTGAGTTAAGACTTCTGAGAAGGGTGGTCGTGTTTGGAGTTTCCCTGGAAGTGCAACTCGGCTTTTCTTCATTTCGCCTGTGAACTTTTCGTTCCGCAAAATGCACAGTCAAGGGAAGATTGGACGGAAGGGGGATTTGTGTTTCATGCACCTCGCCATTTTTAAATTACGTCTGACAATAATTTGTTGCACATGCATCTCCATGATAATATAACTAATAGTCCAGTCAGTGATTTTAAGCCATCATGCTGAGACGTAAAACGGATATTGGTCGTTGTTCATTGACATTAAAAAAAGCGCTTTTCACGTAATGCATTCATAACTGTTCCAGGGCGAAGCCGGGTCGGGTTGCTAATTCTATTGATAATAATCATATCAATTTTATTGGCAACGCGAGTAGCGGTATGGAAGATATTTTTGTTTTTCAATGCATATGCATAGCCTAATGGTTGACGTCGCACCTGGGCTAAACGCATCTGTCCGGGCAGTAAGAAATTATTTGAGTTCGAATCCCCAACTACGATCACATTTTCAATGTTTTACTCAGCAGTTTAACTTGTAATGTTTCCTGGAATATTTTCCTGTATTATGAATGAAGAAAACAGACGTTGTCTACTCTGTGCTGCATCTCAGGTGAGTGACTCATGGTAAGGATTTACTTTTTCCTCGCGAGATTAGCGCGCAGCCTGGCGGATGGAATTAGAGACATTTATCACATCTCTGTGGGGAACTGCTTGTAATTCCTCAACAAACCGCCACTTCGTGCCTGCGCATTGCCGCCAACAATCCGCCCTATCCCCCTTAATGTTTGGTCCACCTCGTTGCGTAGTGGTTATCATTCTTGGATGTCACCACGGAGGCCCGGGTTCATTTCCCGGGTTTGCCAAGAAATTTAATTCTGGTCTGAGAGACGGAACGGGATACACTCAACCTCGTGAAGCAAACTTGAGTAGAGGTGGGCTCAATATCTAACTCATCCATCCTGGAAGTACACAGGTGGCCAATTTATTATGGTAAAGCTGAATAGAACCAAATACTCCATTGTCAATTGGCTCACAGAATCTCCAACAATGTATATGTCGTAGGCAGATAGTGAAATCCGTCATTTCATGAAGATCCTAGGCACTTCATGAAAAGCCGGCATATGATGTAAAATGAGATAGTTACACTATCTGACGCGTGGTTTCATGAAATGACTAAATTTAGCCGTCACATAGTGTAATTGATTTTTACACTATCTGACGGAAAGTCTAGCCCGTCACTTCATGAAGAACCGGTAGCGTTGTCCTCGTGGTGAGATAAGTGTGCTTTCCAAGAATAAATAATGGCAATACGATATGGAAGATACCGTGGAAGTACAGAGGCAGTTGTTTCTTCAGAAAGTTAATGAGTATTATGAAGAAAAGCCTCATAAAAAACCTTGGTCTCAAGAAGAAATGGATAATATAAGAAAGACTTGTTTGGTATATTTTAGGTTATGTCACTTGTAGCCTGCCTGTTTTAATAATTTACAAGTGTTCTATTCGTCTCATTTGGATGAACATGATACTGGTGGCTGATTAACAGAGGATTAATGGGTGTTTACGCAAATACCAGTATCATCACAAGTCTGAGAATGAACGACATATGTCCAGACGAAATATTACACTTTCTATTACATGGGGTTAGTTAAAAGGCGGGATGTCAATAGAACAATGCAATGTTTATATTAATGCCATTATTAGAACATTTTAGCACATAGCCTACACAATAGTCAGCTTATTTCGTGTTTCTGAAGTCTTACCGCAATGAAGAAATCAGGGCTGTACCCAGAAAGTAATTTCGGGAGGGTCTCTGTATTTTCATTTTTTCAGTCTGCACATTTTAATATAGTTGTAGTTGTTTTATTATTGTAAAAACGGGCTAGGTGCATCTTGGTCACCAGTATACTAGGTGTATGTTGTCTGATAAGGTCATCAGCTCAGTACATTAGGGTGCACAGTATGTTGTCTGATAAGGTCATCAGCCCAGTACATTAGGGTGCACAGTATGTTTTCTGATAAGGTCATCAGCCCAGTACATTAGGGTGCACAGTATGTTGTCTGATAAGGTCATCAGCCCAGTACATTAGGGTGCAGGTATGTTGTCTGATAAGGTCATCAGCCCAGTATATTAGGGTGCACATATGTTGTCTAATAAGGTCATCAGCCCAGTATATTAGGGTGCACAGTATGTTGTCTGATAAGGTCATCAGCCCAGTATATTAGGGTGCACATATGTTGTTTGATAAGGTCATCAGCCCAGTATATTAGGGTGCTTAGGGTGCACAGTATGTTGTCTGATAAGGCCATCAGCCTAGTACATTAGGGTGCACAGTATATTGTCTGATAAGGTCATAAGCCCAGTATATTAGGGTGCACACTATGTTGCCTGATAAGGTCATCAGCCCAGTATATTAGGGTGCACAGTACTGTATGTTGTCTGATAAAGTCAACAGCCCAGTACATTAGGGTGCACAGGATGTTGTCTGATAAGGTCATCAGCCCAGTACATTAGGGTGCACAGTATGTTGTCTGATAAGGTCATGAGCCCAGTATATTAGGGTGCACAGTATGTTGTCTGATAAGGTCATCAGCCCAGTATATTAGGGTGCACAGTGTGTTGTCTGATAAGGTCATTACATTACATTACATTAAGAAAACGTTTATTGCACAAAATGGGAAAAATATAAGCTTCTACAAAAAGAAGACAGAGGGAGAAAAGTTTACCTGGTATTCCACGATTAGGGTTTCAGTCTTACGTGGAAATTAATTACGAAAATCATAATAAACAAGCATCAATTTATTTCTCGGAATAATTCGTGTATTACACAGAAAAAATAATGTACGTCTCCACTGCGGCAGTCATTTAATTCTGATTAGAAAAGGATTAATTCAGGTCTACAAATGGAAAAAATATATAAACTTACACAGAAGAATAAAACAGGAGAAAAATTTACCCAGTGTTCCAGGATTAGATTTTAGGTTGTACGTGGAAATTGATTTCGAATTCCATAGTAAACAAGCATTAATTTATTTTTTGGAATAGAACAATTAAAAGAATTAATGTACGACCTCGTCGCGTCAGTCATTTCATGAAGAGCCGAATCAAAATATGCCGGATCTTCATGAAGTGCCTCGGCAGATAATGTAAAATGATTTCTTACACCATCTGCCTAAGGCAGTCCGTCACTTCATGAAGAAACGCGTCAGATTGTGTAACTATCCCATTTTACATCATATGCCGGCTTTTCATGAAGTGCCCAGGATCTTCATGAAATGACGGATTTCACTATCTGACTACGACATATAGATTACCTGTATCCCGATGAGGAGAATGTTTTTATGGCATCCTAACCAGATCAGTCTTGGCCACCAATTGAGCTACGACGGTTGCAAATTAATAAAATTAACTATTTTTAATCGATGATTTGCTGTAAAAGGATCCATCTATTTTAAATATTCATAGGCAATATAGAAGCCTCCGTGGCTTAGGCGGCAGCACGCCGGCCTCTCACCGCTGGGTCCGTGATTCAAATCCCGGTCACTCCATGTGAGATCAGTGTTCCCTGTCAAAATTTCATTCCCGCAACACTCTCCACTATCATTTCATTTCATCTGTCATTCATTTAATCATTGCCCCAGAGGAGTGCGTCAGGCCTCGGCAGCCGGCACAGTCCATATCCTCGCCGCTAGATGGGGTCTTCATTCATTCCATTCCTGACCCGGTCGGAGACTGGAAGCAGGCTGTGGATTTTTTTCATAGGCAATATACTACTCGTAACAAAAAAGAAACGGGGACAGATTCAGTTTTAGGCAGGGTAAGTTCCGACAGCAGACATTTCGCATTCTTAAGGATTGGTCCTTTAATGTCTATTGCCTCATTGAAAATAAATAAGGTAAATGCGCTTTAAAGATACATGCGTGAAAAAAGATACGAGCCTTACAGTAGTCGCATATGATGTGTAACATCTGACATGTTATCCTACTCGTATACTACACAGCTTGGACATTCTTAAAATGTTAACTTACACTCCATTTTCATACTGGTACTATGATGAATGTATAGATTGAATTGCAGATATGCTACTGTCACATTTGTGGCGCAGCGGTCAAGCTGTTAGTCTCTCACCAAGGTAGACCGGGTTTGATTCCAAGTCAATACATGTGAGATTTTCGAATTGAAATGCCATGTCCTGTGGTTCGCATTCCACGTAAAAGGGAGGTACCGTGGATCATGATCGTGAGATTAACGGACACGCAAAACTGCAAGCTTCCTTCCTTCCTTTTACATTAATAATTCATAATAACAAAGTGACACACAACGTCGAAAGTACTCTCAAATACTGTGAGCACATTCCTCAGTAACTAATACATTCATTATTCTCAAGGCTCTCATACAGTTCGTCGTAAACAACCAAAACATGGCTTCCTACAATCATGAAATGACCTAGTCTCACATATGATGAAAATACAGTTTTCATTCCACTCATATAACAACATTCTGTTATGCATTTAATATTTGACTACTCACCAACAGATTGACAATAATGCCGCTTACTTAAATGCCATTTGTCGTCTTTGTCCTACCCCATGTGATATTCAACCTTGAACGTGAAACTTCATAAACTGCTCAATGACAAATGAAAGTCGGTGAAACATTAGCCACTGTGATCGTCAAACCAGTGCCTGCTAAATGCACTGCCTACTATATTGCCATAACATTCCCGCGCTACAGAGCACACACTGCCTTGTTTCCAATACACACATTTTCAATTGTACATCCAGCTGGCAGTGCGTCTTCACTTCCGTCCGATCCACTTCCGTTCGATCCACTTCCGCCCGATTCACTTCCGTCCCATTTTTCTGGCGGTGCGTCTTCACTTCCGTCCGATCCACTTCCGTTCGATCCACTTCCGCCCGATTCACTTCCGTCCCCAATTTTCAAAATCACTCCCACAAATCTATCCAGCAACCGAGCGGAAAGATCTTACACATCAAAAATGCGTAATGTACACGATGTTGGTTCGTAAAATATCTCATGTTGCACATTTGGTGAATAATCATGGCAAAATACAACCAAAATGGTCTTGCAACGGAGATTCAGATTCGAATAAAATCTTCCATTGTAATGAATTTTATCTTAATTTTCAATAACGAATTCGATTCAATTCAGTTTTGCAATAATATTTTGGCCACCTCTGTAGTTTTCCGTGGTTTCCCCGCTTCTACTCCAGGATAATGTCGGGATGGCCATGGCCGCTTCCTACCCAAATCCTACCTCATTTTACAAATACACACACTAGTACAGACATCGCAGTGACACAGGTTATCAGACAAATTCTACACGTACCCAAGTACATGGGGCTACATGACCACGATGTCGCAAAGGCACTATAACAATCAACACAACCATAATGTTTGTTGTTGTAAATTCATGTATGGACTTCGTGGCATTGTAGTCATGTACCTCCGTGTACTTGGATGTGTGTGTGTGGAATCTATGAAATTATTAGCCTACTTTCGATTATTGCAAAAATGAAAGTAGATTTATGAGATCTACACAGGGCGAAAAAATGTGTGTCTGTCTGTGTGTGTGAGTGTGTGTACTCTGAATGTCTGTCCCCCCCTATCAATTCGAACACGGTGAAACCGATTTGAAATTTGGTACAGAGGTAGAACTAGCAAAGGGCACCTCAGTGTCATGTTTTATATCGCCGCCATCTTGACGGAAATGTAATGGCGGCCACCCAAATGTCAAAAGCTTAAATAAAATTACGACCAACCTAATCTCTGCCAAATTTTGCAACAACACACCTTTTTGTGGGAAGCATCTTTTGACTGAACTACAAGGTCATCAGTCCAATAGTTTGCAGATAGCGGCCATGTATGTGTGCAAATCGATTCCCCATATAAATTCAAACATGGTGAAACCGAATTGAATGAATTTTTTACAGAGGTAGCTCTAGCAAAGGACATCTCATATTCATGTTTAATATCCGTATAGTACGTTGTATTTCAACAAGCTACTACAACTAACATTCAATTATACTCCTTGAAAAGGACAAAGAGTTATAACAATACCCATGCAATTAGAAGAAAGTAGGCTATATGTTCTTTACTGAACATCTTGTTTGTGTCAATCTGATGGTTGTGATAGTGTATGTTTCTGTTATTTGGGGCTAGAATTAAAGTAGGGAAGGCAGTATTACCAATAGAGATTTTTTTGGAAATCACCAAAGCTCACTACAGTAGATACCTATGTTATTAATGAAGAAAATATTGTTACGGCTGTGAGTTTGTGTCGTCGCTCGCTGCATGAGTCTCAACTGCCCCAGGGCTGGGCTGTGCCTTGCCTCGTGTATTGCGTGCGCCTTATGCAACAGGGCTACTAGGACAAAGGGATGGTCCAGAATATTCGTGACTGAGCCAGCGATTGAAACCTCGAGAAGCCGTGAACCCTGGATGGATCTAGAAGCATTTATTTATTTAGTCACCGGCCTGCTATATAAGTGCGACCTGTCAAGCAGTGGTTGTTGTTGTGTTTTACGAGCGAGTGCGAGCGCTTATCCTGAGCAACAGAAGTGTGGAGACTTGCGAAACCCCTAGTGGAGCCGATTCTCTTGACAGCGAAGGGAGTGAGGAGCTTACAGGGGACTGCCTTTGTTTTGAGTGAGTGTGCCTACCTAGTGCGAGAGAGGTCATTGTGGTGAGTTGCAAAACAGTGAGTGACAGACCTAGTGCAGCTATTTCCAGCCAGCGTACGGGACCGGACTCATTAGCGAAAGGATTAACTGTGGTCTGTTGACAAGTGAAAGGGGAAGTATTCTCGACGTGAGGAAACTGGAGTAAGGTAATAATTGCTTGTATTTGCTGTTGAGTAGTGTATCTTTCTGGCCACAATAAAGTTAATTATTTCTTTAAGCAGTAATTGGTGTTGTGCTTCAACCCACCGTAATCCAGTTAACAAAAAGTGCCACTAGGGGGGTGGCACGTAACAATATAGTCTGTCCTTTCCTGCTATCAGGAATTGAAGTAACCGATAAATACCTATCTAATACTAAATTTCAAATATTCTTTCGACAAATTTTCGGAAAAGTCGTTAGATATCGGGTCGAATTCGACAATTTGGCAACATTGAGGAAGAGGCCATGTTTTATCATTTTAAATGATCTTGTCGACTTCGTCGTTACGCTGGGGTCTTGCGTTACGTTACGGTGACGGGACGAAATGTACCCAGTTGCACTGAGGGGTGTGACGTCATAGTACCGCTTGGTGCATGTGTTCCCCGACAATCTCTACTTCGTTAGTATAAGACAAAAATCCCCGATTCTTGGATGTCACGGGTAATCTCGAGAATCACTGGATGGATTTTGATGCGGATTTTACCATTCTGTAAGGAATATCTCGGGGAAAGATTCTGTAGAAAATAATTTATGTATGATGAAAGGAAGCCAAGCAGTAACGAATTCAGTGAAAAAGTCGAAAACAAACTTGGCGTCCGTGCGCTTCTTAAGCTTACGCTGGGCAAACCATTAAACATATCAATATACTATGAGCGTAAGAATTGGCCAGCATGAAAAGTTCTACAAAATAAGTCCACGAGAGCATATCTCTATCTTCAATACATCGCCCACTATAAGTGTTTTTAAACTGGATGGAAGGGGCACGTCCCCGCGCGCTCTGGTGAGCGTGAAGGCATCCCACACGCTTGACCTTGCTTTGCCCTTGGTTTGCACTTGCCGTTCGTGATTAATTTGAAACAAGGTAAAGTATAATTATAAAGCAAGATAAGTATTATGCAGATAATTTTCTAACATGTCAAGAGTCTTTGACTTCGAGCGAAGCGAGAAGCCTCTAGCCTTTTTAGCATTTTTCAGCATTTGTAGCAGTTAAAATGATACAAAGTCTGGTCTTTCAGACTGACTGTCACTTTTTTTTTTAATTTAGCACTAGAAAGTCATTTCTCAAGACCTTTGTTTGGAGTGTTATACAGTATGGATGCGAAACCTGGATATTAGGGAAACTGGAAGGAACAAAACTTAAGGCTGCAGAAATGTGGTTTTGGAGAAGAATGATAAGATCAAGTTGGATGGACACGAACACAAATGAACTTGTTC
The DNA here is from genome assembly GCA_946902985.2 of Meconema thalassinum. Taxonomy (NCBI): domain Eukaryota; kingdom Metazoa; phylum Arthropoda; class Insecta; order Orthoptera; family Tettigoniidae; genus Meconema; species Meconema thalassinum. The sequence continues at coordinate 186,649,149 of OX336395.1, forward strand.
TGCAGGACGTGAAGGAGGATCGATGTTTATTAAAACAATAAAGAAGAGGAAAATAAAGTTCCTTGGACATGTATTTAGACACGACTCTCTTCTCCACACCATAATCGAGGGCAAAGTATTGGGAAAGAAACCTGGGGGACGTCCAAGGATGTCGTACATCAAGAACTCCGTTGGAGAACTGGCATGTTGGCCATATGGCTCGCCAGAGGCTGCAGCTGCTTCAAGCGGAAATTCATGGGGTGAGCTACAAGTTCCGTTCAATTTCAAGTTTCCCTCCCCCCTGGGACTCACATTCTAGTGGGACGTGGGTTGGCAACCACGGGACCCCAGCTGGGTCCAACATTGCTTCCACTTACTTGTGCCGGACTCCTCTCAGTCTTCTTTCCTGTCGACCTCCCTTGGCCAACTCTTGTTCTTTTCCGACCCCGACGGTATTAGGGTATCCGTGGCTTAGGGAGACTTTTACTTTCCCGTCCTAATTGGCCCTTGTCTCAATTTTCCGGATCCCCCCTTCTTCGAGGGGTAAGACCTCTTGTTTTTTTTCTCATTACATTTCCTCTTCTCTTTAAAATTCCCGCACTGGTTTTGTTAATTGGCTCCCCGTGTATCTACATTCCCTTTAGCGATATTTTTGCATCTACAGTACACTCCACTTTGTAGGTATTTTCAATCTACGTTGCATTTTGTAAGTCTTTCTGAACCTAAACTTCATTTTGTGCGTATTTTTATTCTATTCCTTTTGTATTTTCCTTCTCAATTACATTTTGTAAACATTATCACTCTCAATTTTGTAAGTATTTTCAGTCTCACTTACTTCTCGTTCTGGTTTCCATTTCATTGTCATTTTCGCTATCACCCAGACCATTAGGGGCCGATAACCTAGATGTTAGTCCCCTTAAAAAAACAATTATCACCATCACCACCAACTGTCGCTACCAGATGCCACTGACATCTAGTGGTGAACGTTGGAACCTTGATTGAGCGTTTCAACGGAATCTAACCTAGAAATTTAGCTTCACACAAGTTTAGTTTGTGGAAGGATCTTACACATGCTATAAATTTATAACATGGGACCATCGGCTTTACTTCCCGTCCAAAGGAAGGCATACTGAAGAATTTTAACGCTCTTAATAAATCCAACGACTTCAGCCGGGTTTGAACCCGAGATCTTGGGTACAGCAGTTCAGCTTGCTATCCACTACGCTTTCTGGTTGGTCAACACGATTGTACTAAATGGGTGTAGAGAATATTTTTTTTTTCCTTCTCAAGTTGAGATAACCGAGGGTCTGTTAACAACATTATACGAGGGTGATCCGAAACTAAGATTACAGAGCCTGCATTGAGACGAGTAGATTTTGTTTTATACAACCAAAACAGCCAACTGATAATAATAATAATATCGTATGGCCTCGGATGCCGGGTGCAAACTTTGTTATTTGACACCCAGAGGGGGATTTGGAATGTCGAATTTTGTTGTTCCTTGGAGCGCCATGAAGGTCAAGGAGGTTAGATATCTAAGCTCCTTGACAATACAGCGCTTTCTAGTAGAGAAATGAAGAATTTTTGTGTTGGCGGAAAATTCCAAGATTAATTTTTGCCATTATGAACACGGCCTACTGATTTCAAATGGGTTCTTTAACATGCCAACAACGTTTGACATGCGTGTCGTGATTTTAGTCGCCTATCAAAAATCACTTACCATGGTGAGGAGCGAACCTGCAAGCTTTGGGTTGGTAGTCCGACACTATAACCACTCACCCACCGTGGCAAGCAACTGATAGTACATATATTAGGTTATTTTTCAACACAGTATCTATATCGGTTTAGGCACTTGTCGCTTCGTGGGAAGAGTTTGAATATTCCCTCATGGTAACAATCCTGCCTGTCCTTGCTTGTTCAGCCACGTTGTCGTGAAGTGTTCCAGTTCTTCCTCTGAAGCGAATCGTTGACCTCCTATCTGCTCCTTTAAGTGAGGAAACAGATGAAAGTTGCTTGGAGTAAGTGCCAGGTTGTAGGGAGGGTGGTCAATGATGTCCCAGCGGACCGCTTCAGTGTGTTGGTCTTCTGGGCTGTATGAGGACGCGCGTTGTCATGAAGGAAGATGACGCCCTCGGTCAGAAGTCTTGGCTGAATTCACATATTTCGCCCATAGAAATCATATAATAATAATAATAATAATAATAATAATAATAATAATAATAATAATAATAATAATAATAGTAATAATAATATCGTATGGCCTCAGGTGCCAGATGCAAGCTTTGTTATTTGATACCCAGAGGGCAGCTTGCATGTCAAATTTCGTTGTTCCTTGAAGCATTATGAAAGTCAAGCAGTTTAGATATCTAGGCGCCTTGACACTATAGCGGTTTCTAGTAGAGAAATGTGGAACTTAGTGTTGGCGGAAAATCTCGTGATGGATTTTGCCATTATGAACACGGCCTACTGAATTCAAATGGGTTCTCAAACATGGCAACATCGTACGATATGCGTCTCGTGATTTTTGCCACCTTTCAATAATCACTTATCACGGGTTAGAAGCGAACCTGCAAGCTTTGGGTTAGTATTTCGATGCGATAACCACTCACCCACCGTGGCAGGCAGAGATCAAATAACTGAGCGGATCTCTTCGTGAGACCAGTTTTCCAAACGAGTCGCCATTATTTGTTTATCCACAACTAGCGCTGCAGGTGGAGAGTGGAGGAAATCTGCAGAGTTACCAACCGTATGAATTCAAATTATCCCACGAAAACACAAGAAACTCGAGGAATATCGGCTTTGTAACCTTAGTTTCTGATCACCCCTATATATTCCTCCTAATATATATATTCCTAATGATGCCAGAACCAGGAGGACACCATTCGCTTTGGTCAACACCGTCTAAAATGCATGCCAATATTCCATTTTAAGGTCAGTTATTTTACCTAATTGTGCACTGAATGTTCTTCTCTGCCTTCTTTCACTTGGTGGCTTTGGTGGTGTAGTTGGTAGCATGCTGAGCTTCCAAGCCCAAGATCGCGGGTTCAAATCCGACCAAAGTCGTCGGATTTTTTAAAGGCGTTAAAAATCCCTCAGTATGCCTTCCTGTGGAGGGGAAGTAAATTTAGCGGGCTCATGTCATAGACGTATGTCATGTAAAAGAACCTTTCACTAATTACAATTGTGTGAAGCTATATTTGTAGACTCGATTTGATTAACGCTCTATAAGATCCAACGTTCACCACCAGGTGCCACTTGCGGTGGCATCTAGAAGACAAGTTCTCAGCTAGGTGTCGTTGACGGTAGCATTTGGTAGCAAAAGTAGGAACTACTTGAAATAATTGATCGTTGCAGTCCTTACCTGAATTACAGATAACACACACTAATACAGCCATCACAATTTACACCGGTTATCAGACAGATACTACACACCCAAAGTACACGGGGCTACATGACCGCGTTGTCACAGCCCCTAAACTGAGAAACCGACCAACCATCTTTCACTTGACCCATACTAGGCCTACTTAATATTTACCAATTTGTTTGGTTGGCACATCTCTCATTGAATTAAAATATTAGTCCTTCACTGACTAGAACTGAACGGTCTAACTAATTTTCCAAGGATTCGTCGCCCATAGGTGCAAGAATTTAACACTACTTTTCAGTATGTTATTTGAATGATTTAAGTTCTACTTCTATTTTCTTAATTAATTTTCAGCTTCTAAAAATCCAAAACCATATTTAGACGTAAGTTTGATTGTTGTTGTTTTAAGCGGAGGACGACCAACAGCGCGGTCATCTTCCCTACGTTAGAAAAATGAACTTGAACTTCAGTTTGTAAGTTAACCCTTTATAGGGCAAAACTATTCTTTAGTTTTATGTGTTTCTACATTTCAAAATATTTTAATTATTAAAATTAGAAATAATGTTATTTTTGTTTTTCTAATTTTAATGTATATAAATTTATTTTTAATTTTCATTTTATATTCTTATAGATTTAATTTCGATATTTTTATTGAATTAATTAATTAACTAATTTCGAATTTATTTTTACAATTATTTTCATAATTCTTTCATAGTTATGTTGATTATTTTAATTTCGATATTTCCTTTATTATTGTAATTTTATTTTTATGATTTTATGTGTTTTCACTTAAAATGTTAATATTTCTAGTTTTTATTAATTGTATCCAACACATTACGTCAAGTAGATACGTATATTTTGATTTTTAGAAATACTAGGACTTTGGCATGAAAATTCTTCAAAATTTGGGTGAAAGATTCAACTATCAGCATCTTCTAAAGCATAAACTGTCCTTATGAGAGGTGGTTAATATAGAGACCACTATCACATAAAGGGTTAAACACTAACTCGAGGTTATTTGCTCGATTCTTTAATGCAGTTTTCAAATTTGTATTTTCTAACCACCAGAGACTCCCACTAGTAGAATGTACCCCCAGCTAACCGTGATGTTGCTTACAACGTTCTTGTGCCGGCTACTCTTCCATCGACCTCTCTTGGTGATCTCTTCTTGTTTCGATCCCAACGGTGTAATGTCCTTAATTTTCCCAACATTATTGTCCCTTGTATTATTATCTTTCCTAATAGACTTTTCCCATTTATGATATCTCCTGGCTAATCCAACAAACCTCCGGAGACCACACGCCATTTATTTATTCTATTTATTTTTTATTATTAGTTTTGAATTTTGTGTTTTTAATTTTGATTTTTTTAATATTCAATATTTTGATTTTTCAGTTTTAAAATTTGAATTTTGAATTACTGAGAATTTTCATTTTTTAAATATAAATTGGGAATTTTTTGAATATTTAATTTGTTAACATTTTTTTTTCAATTTTCATTAATATTCTTCGATTTTTTAATGTATTTCTTTATTTTTAATTTTATGGGTCTAATTCAAATTTTGATTTTTTTGAATTATCTATTTTTTTTCAAATTTAAATTTTAAATTTTTTAAAATTAAAATTTTTATTTTATATTTTTTCAAAAAAAATTAAATTTCAAATGTTATATTAAAAATATGTATTTTTAGAATTATTTTTAATTTAAATTTTCTATTTTTATATTGTTTAGATTTTGAAATTTTTAATTTTCTTAATTTTTTATTTAGTGGATTTGTTAATTTTGATTTCTTAAAATTGACCATTTCAATTCTAATTTTTTTTTTTTAATTTTAAACTTTTTAAAATTTTATCTTCTAATTTTTGTTCTTTTAATTTTTAATCTTATTTTTTAAATTTTAACTTATTGATTTTTGGTTTTCTAATTTTTAAATTCGTATTTCCTTTTTTTAGTTTGTATGTTTTTAATTTTTTACTTTTATATTTATTTTTTGTTTTAATTCATAATTTGGAACAGCCCTGTGTATGAAGGTTGGTTTGTGAAGCCCTGACTTTGCAAGTTTCTAAAGACGTAAGGAAAGTGCCTGCGTAATTACTTTGTTCATCCACACTGAGGCTCACAAAGAATTAGGAGGACCTTAATGTAATGTCTGCAATTAGGCTGTGTAGGAACGACCGCCAAAGTGTCGGCGCGCGAATAATCCTCCAGCTTGCATCTTAATTGAATGGCAAGACACAGTCTCTCTCCGTAGCAGATTCTAGAAGTGGAAAGATGTGTCCTGAACACCACAGAGTAGGCCTATTGCAAATCTTTAAACACAGAGCACAAATTCTATAGGAAACGAGGTGTGAGTAATCCTTTCCTAAGAATGTTGCTAGGCATGTGAGGGAACTGTCTGCAAACTATTGTACATAATACCTCTCCATTTGTTACTCTATCTACCCATCTGATCTTATTCATTCTCCTGTAACACCACATTTCATATGCTTCTATTCTCCTCTTTTCTCCCCCAGGGGCTCACATCTAGTGGGACGTGGGTTGGCGACCACGGGACCCCAGATGAGTCCGGCATTGCTTCCACTTACTTGTGCTGGGCTCCTCTCTGTCTTCTTTCCTGTCGACCTCTCTTGGTCAACTCTTGTTCTCTTCCAACCCCGACGGTATTAGGGTATCCGAGGCCTCGGGACTCTTTTCCTTTCCCGCCCTCATTGGCCCTTCTCTCATCTTTCCTGATCCCTCCTTCTTCGTGGGATCAACCTTCTTTTCATTATAATTCCTTTTCTCTTTAAGATTCCCGCCCTGTTTTTATGAATTGGCTCCGGTGTCTCTAAATTCCATTTTGTGAGTTTATTTTTTATTTTTAACTCAACCACATTTTGTAAGTTTTTTTCAATCTACATTGCACTTTGTAAGTATTTTCTATCTAAACTCCATTTTGTAAGTATTTTCAATCTTGATTGCATTTTGTAAGTACAGTATTTTGAATAGCGGGCTTTCACATATTGTCAGTATTTTGAATCTACCATACATTTTGTAAGCATTTTCAAATTCAATTGCATTTTGTGAGTGTTTTGAATTTCAATTGCACTTTGTGAGTATTTTGAATATTAACTGGCCTTTTTCAATCTCACTTGTATTGTGTATTTTCAATTTCCATTGCAGTTTGTAAATATTTTAAATTTCAATTGCATTTTGTTGAGTTATTTCGAATCTACATTGCATTTTGTAAGTAATTTGAACCTAAACTACATTCTGTGCGTATTTTTCAATCTAAATTCCTTTTATGAGTATTTTCCTTCTAAATTACCTTTACCCTTTATAAGTATTTCCATTCTTCATTTTGTGAGCCATTTTAATCTGAGTTCCATTTTACAAGTATTTTAAGTCCAGCTTGATTTTCGTTATGGTTCCCATTTCATTGTCATTTTCGCTATCACCCAGACAATTAGGGGCCGATAACCCAGATGTTAGGCCCCTTAAAACAACAATTATCATTATCATCATCATCTCCTCTTTTCTGCAACGCCCATAGGTCAAGATCCACTTCCGTAGAACACCACTCTCCAGACAAAGGCTTTCAAAATAATTTCCTAATATCTAAATCTATCTTCATAATCGAGTTTGGCCAACTAAGGACCACGTAAAACACTCTTCATGATTTCAGTTTTCTTTGGCGCCAATATTCCTTCATTCTCTTGCTCACAGCTTTTTTTCCTTTCAGCTGTCCAATGTTGTTTCTTTTTGGTCGCTGTTTCTGGTTCTATTAGCCCCTCAAATCTCTGACGTCCTTCTGCTGTAGCAACTAGTTTATTTGTGTTAATAATGTATCCTATGTATGTTTTATTTTGTCTGTATAATTCCTCTGGCTATTAGCTACAATAAATATTTTATTTATTGGGCTTCTTGAAGTGGTAAACATTTTCTTAATGAGTCTGTCGTCAGGAATTCTTGAAACATGTCTAAAAAATTTAACCCTGCGTTTCCGTATGGTATCTGAGATTCCGCTGCATGTTTTACAGGGTGGGCGAAACACGCGTAGCAGCTCTTCCTGAAGGATAGCAGCAATGTTCTTCTGAAGTTTTTCAGCGTTTGAAGATCATATGCGTACACCTGAACCTTCAATTTTCCCCACAGGTAAAAATCACAGGGTGAGAGATCGGGCGAACGAGGTGGCCAGGAGATTGCACTGCCTCTGCTGATTGTCCTCTCCTCACCCTACACCTCATGCTCCCGTGCCAAGGTAGTGCAGGTGGTATGTGCTGTTGCTCCGTCTTACTGAAAATATCCATACAGTCGTTCATCTTCTGTGAGTTGATCCACATATGGAATAAAAAGATTCTGGACATACCAGACTGCGTTAACTGTTTGATAAAAGAATCGTGTTACGATGCGGACACCAAACATTGCGCACCAAACACCAATCTTGCGATTATGCCACGGCGCTTCAAGGTACTGAAGGGGATTTTCGCATGCATAATGGCGCATGTTTTGCGAGTTCACATATCCTGACAGGCTCATCTAACGAAATAAAAAACAGAGGAACCAAAATACCTGTTCCCACTTCACTCAGGAACCACAGGCAGGACTCAACACGCGAAGGTTTGTCTGGACGCTTTAACACATGCACAACATTAAATTTGTAAGGATACAGAAGCAGGTCTTTTCTGATAATCGTTCGACACGACGATCCCTTAATTCCCTCTAGCACAGATAAACGGCGTTGAGAGTTCGTCAGACTTTGTTCAAGGCCTTCCTTCACTCGTGCAATGTTTTCAGATGTTTGAACTCTTTTAGGATAGCTACGGTTTGTATTCACTACATTCCCCGTTGCGCGCCATTTCGCCACTAAGTCCTGCATTGAACTCTTTGCAGAAGGTTTTGCCAAATCACGGTTACTCTTGAACTCTTGCGAAAACAGTTCCGCACACGTGTTCGACGAATTGTGTTTCACATAACACTCAACAATGAAAATGCGATGCTTTATCGTGAGCACCATTGTTCCATTCAATTGGTCACTAAACACCCCAACGTAATGACACTGTGAAATGAAGAGCATGCCCTATGCTTAGGATGCCCAATAAATAAACAAATTAACAAATAAATGAATGAATAAGTAAATAAATAATGGGCCGGTTTTATTTTGCCCACCCTGTATTTACTTCTTTGTTACTACGTAATCGGTATGTGTCGGCACATTTTTTTGGTCCGAGTATTTTCCTTAAAATGTTTCGTTCCTCTTTTCTAACTACTTCAATGTCTTTTTTAGTTGTTAGTCCTAGGCATTCCGAAGCATAAAGGCACTCTATATTTGATGTTAGCAAATTTATTTTCTGTAGAAATGCTTTCCTTGCCTGAGCCAACCTATTATTTATCGTCTTTGGTTCGTCCATCACTGGTTACTTTGCTTCCTAAGTAGCAGAAGTCTCCAAAGTTAGCAATAAGAGTTTCTGATTTCTTTCAGCTGCATTCAATTACTTTCGTTTTACATTTATTGATTTTAATCATGAATTCTTTCCTCAAAAATTTAAAAACTCATTCAAATACCCTGGTGATTCGGCTAAGATGACGATGTCATCAGCAAATATCTGAGTTGAAATTACTCATCCTTGACCCTTTACTCCTACTTTTTTTTCTCGAATTTCCTTCATTGCTTGTTTAATATAAACCTAGAAAAGCATGGGTGATAAGTTGTAGCTTTGGATTATACCTTCCTGGATACCAGCTTCTCTCCCATGTCTTTCCGCTGAAATAACTGCTGTCTGGTTTTCGTACAGATAGTAGATCTCATCACGCTCCTATCCCAGTACTTTATTCCAACCCTTTTCAAAAGTTTCAGCAACATACTCCAAATTAGAACAGAACGACTAAGTATAAAAGATAATAAGGTAATCTATATCAACACTGTGAACCGTCACCAATTGGCACGATTGCTAGTTTCATCTCCACTTATTACCCGTATAAAACCCAAGTCCCCGATTCGTGGATGTCACTGGTAATCTCGAGAACCACTGGATGGATTTTGATGTGGTTTTCTCCATTCTCTACAGGATATCTTGAGGAAGGTTTCTGTAAAAAATAATTTATTTATGATCAAACGAAGCTAAGCAGTAATGATTGCAGTGAAACAGTCGAAAAAATAACCTGGCGTCCGTGCGCTTTTTAAGCTTACGCTGGCCCAACCGTTAAACATATCTTTATACTATCAGTGTAAGAATTGTTCCGCATGAAAAGTTCTGCAATAAAGTTCCTCACAGCATATCTACACGTGTTTTTACGTTTTCATTTCATCCAACAATCTCCATTCAATCACAAGGTTTGAGACGGCTTACGAGCTACCTGGCTGGCGGGTGAGCCTATCACCCCAGACACTGTAGTCTCGTGTCTAGTTAAGACTTCAGAGAAGAGTGGATGTGTTTAGAGTTTCCCTGGAAGTGCAACTCGGCTTTTCTTTACTTCGCCTGTGAACTTTTCGTTCCGCAGAATACACAGTAGTGTTTAGATTGGACGAAAGGAGGGTTTGTGTTTCATGCACCTCGCCATTCTTAAATTACGTCGGACCCGAATTCGTTGCACATCCTATCTCCATGATAATATAATTAATAGTGCAGTCAGAGATTTTAACCCATCATGCCGAGACGGAAAAAGGATATAGGTCGAAGTTCATTGAAAACGAAAAAAATACACTTATCACGTAACAATGAAATTGAGCAAAAATTATTTCTCAATTGTCACAAGAAAGTGAAAGAAAGAATTCACAAAGACAAAGGGAGTAATTCCCAAAGTTCCTATGACACAGTGAATAAATGTTCATGGTTTGTGGTCCGATTAAGAGAATTCTGCTATGATTTATGATTCCTCCATAAATTATATAAAATATGCTTCTGTTTCCGGGCGAAGCCGGGGCGGGTTGCTAGTACATTATAAATTCTTGCACACCATATTACATTGTGCCATCCATGGAAGAAGAGACATTCATACATTCAAATATGACACTGCGGTCAGACGGCTGTTATCGTGATGTCGTTCATGGCTCGCTGAAATCATCTGTGGTGGAGCACAGCGATTACCAATGATTGACGGATACTGATTACAGAAGTCTACTGGCATGAACTTTCATCTGACACAAATGTGGCACACCAGTGATAGATTTCTGATTGCTTTCAGGTCCACGAGTTTCTTTAATCAATGACTCCCTCTCCAATAATACTTGTCAAAATGATGGTTCTTTTTTCTTTCTTTCTTTCTTTCTTTCTTTGAACCTCAGTTTAAAATGAATGTTGTACAACCAGAATGCAACCCTTTCCTTTTCGGAGTGTTAATTATGCGTAATGAGATAATTTGAAAGAGATTAGGTTAATTCATCATCTTACGTTATGAACAAAATATAAAGGAAAATATGATATGTCATAAGTAGGGCTCGGGTTTTTAGGTGCTAAAAATCAGGAAAATATTTATTTTTTATGTAATAAAAATATCTGAAATATGAGACAAAAATGTAAAAATATTTAATTACTAGCAGTAGTACCCGGCTTCGCCCGGTGGAATGATGATAATGTTTTAAGGTCTCCTTAGAAATATAATGGACTTAAAATCTAAGTCATTTGCCCCCAAAGACAATGAGGGAGTAATATCTAGGTCATTTGCCCTTTTGATAAGGATGATAATAAAAACTACTGTTGAATTGACACGTCAAACTTACAAACTACCGTAATAGAAATACATATTTCAAAATTCACAGGCGAGGGAGACTTATTGTGTGTGGTGATTAATGGTGTAATGGGCGTAACATCTACTGTAGGTCATTTGCTCTTATGATGAGGATGATAAGGGAAACTACTACCGGTATTGAATTGACACTTCAACGTATAATGTACACAATGTACTGTAATAAAAATAACTATATGGCGGCTTCGGTGGCGTATTTGGTAGCATGCTGAGCTTCTATGCCCAAGATAGCGGGTTCAAACCCGGCCGAAGCCGTCGGATATTTTAAGAGCGTTAAAAATCAGTCAGTATGCCTTTCTTCGGAGGGGAAGTAAAGCCGGCGGTCCCATGTCAGATTTATGGCATGTTATTGAACCTTCCACTAATTACACCTGTGTGAAGCTAAATTGGGTAGGTAAACAACGCTCATAGCTGTCTACGTCCGTTGCCAAGAGCCGACTGCAGTGGCGTCTAGTAGCTAAGTTCCGAACTTGGCCTAGTAGTCGTTGACGGTGGCGCTTGGCGGCAAAAGTACGAACTATTTGAAGAATTCTAAGTTGCAGTTTGTACTTAAATTAAAAAACAGATAACACACACTAATACAGTCATGAAAATTAACACCGGTTATCAGACAGATTCTACACACACCCAAAGTACACGGGGCTACATGACCGCGTTGTCGCAGCCCCTAAACTTAAGAACCAACCAACCAAAAATAAATATTTTAAAAATCACAGTCGAGAAAGACTTTATGCGGCGGTGATTATTGGTATGATGCGCGTAACATCTAGGTTATTTGCACTTATGATGATAATAATAAGGTAATGAAAAAATGACTACTAAACGAACATGATGTTATTTTAAAACTGATATAGGTAATTCAGGTGTCTAGCTTCGATGTCTTCCAAAGTCTCAACCTTATTTTCTGGCTTAGGCCTGTACTGGATGCGTCTAGTGAAAGAGCGTACTGCTCGGCAAAGACAAAGAATATAGGTCCAAGCTGCACGAACCTGAGATGATCGCAGATGATGACGAAATATGACACACGTTCGGGGTTCCCCGTCCTATACAGATTGACCGGGAATCACTCACTGTTTCGCAACGGCCCTGTGCTGGCATCAGCATAGACAGCAGGAGATAACACGGCGGGCTATGGAAAGTACTCTCAAGTCACCTCACGATGAATCAGCAAGCTATTCTCACAACTGACCCCCCCCCCCAGGGTCTCACAACTTGTGGGACGTGGGTTGGTGACCACGGAACCCCAGCTGAGTCTGGCATCGCTTCTACTTCCTGGTGCCGGGCTCATTTCAGTTCTCTTTCCTGTCGGCCTCCCTTGGTCAACTCTTGTTCTCTTCCGACCCAGACTGTATTAGGGTATCCGAGGGCTAGGGAGTCTTTCAATTTCCCGCCTTAATTGGCTTTGTCTCATCTTTCCTGATACCCTCATTCTTCGAGGGGTCTGCCTTCTTTTCCTTTTCATAATATCTCCTGTCTTCTGTTCAAGGCCCTCAAAGAGGCAGGGTGTGTGTAGACCCACCACTTCTGGTACACCCTCAAGGGCTCATGACTGGTGAGTTAGGAAGCTGGCATCCCCGAGGAATTCCTGAGCTACATGCAGGGAATGGAGTGGTATGTCAGAAATTTCAAGTGGACAGTGTTACTCATCGGGTTCCAAAGGGTAAGTATACACACTTTGTTTTCGATCGGTGAACGATGTAGATTTGTACCAAAGGGCCTTAATGCGGGAAATGGAGCGGTCTGTCCGAAATTTCGAGTGGACAGTGTTACTCGTCGAGTTCCAAACGGTAATTATGTAAAATCTGGTTGAGATCGGTGAAACGGTGTAGTTTTGTGCCAAGGGCCAAAATGCAGGGAATGGAGTGGCCTGTCCAAATTTTAAAGTGGACAGTGTTACTCATCGGGTTCCAAAGGGTAAGTATACACATTTTGTTTTCGATCGGTGAACGATGTAGATTTGTGCCAAAGGGCCTAAATGCAGGGAATGGAGTGGTCTGTCCGAAATTTCGAGTGGACAGTGTTACTCGTCGAGTTCCAAAGGGTAATTATGTAAAATCTGGTTGAGATCGGTGAAACGGTGTAGTTTTCTGCCAAAGGGCCAAAAAGCAGGGAATAGTGTGGTCTGTCCGAAATTTAAAGTGAACAATGTTACTTGTCGGGTTCTACGGGTAAGTATATAAAATTGGGGTCAGATCGGTGAAACGGTGTAGATTTGTGACAAACAGCCTAAATGCAAGGGATGGAGTGGCCTCGCCGCAATTTCAAGCAGACAGTGTTAGTCGCAGTGTTCCAAAGGGTAAATATACAAATTTTGGTTGAGATCGGTGAAACGGTGTAGATTTGGGATAAAGGGCCTAAATGCAGGGAATGGAGTGGTCTGCCCGCAATTTCAAGCAGACAGTGTTACTCGCTGGGTACCAAAGGGTAAGTTTACGAATATTGGTTCTGATCGGAGAAACGGTGTAGATTTGTGCCAAAGTGCCTAAATGCAGGGAATGGGGTGGTCTGTCCGAAATTTTAAGTAGACAGTGTTACTCGCAGGGTTCCAAAGGGTAAGTATACAAAGTTTGGTTCAGATCGGTGAAACGGTGTAGATTTGTGCCAAAGGGCCTAAATGCATGGGATGGAGTAGCCTCTCCGCAATTTCAAGCAGACAGTGTTAGTCGCAGTGTTCCAAAGGGTAAATCTACAAATTTTGGTTGAGATCGGTGGAACGGTGTAGATTTGGGCCAAAGGGCCTAAATGCAGGGAATGGAGTGGTCTGTCCGCAATTTCAAGCAGACAGTGTTACTCGCAGGGTTCCAAAGGGTAAGTATACACATTTTGGTTCAGATCGGTGAAACGGTGTAGATTTGTGCAAAAAGGGCCTAAATGCAGGGAATGGCGTGGTCTGTCCGAAATTTCAAGCAGACAGTGTTAGTCGCAGTGTTCCATAGGGTAAATATACAAATTTTGCTTGAGATCGGTGAAACGGTATAGATTTGGGCCAAAGGGCCTAAATGCAGGGAATGGAGTGGTCTGTCCGCAATTTCAAGCAGACAGTGTTACTCGCAGGGCACCAAAGGGTAAGAATACGAATTTTGGTTCTGATCGGTGAAACGGTGTAGATTTGGACCAAAGGGCCTAAATGCAGGGAATGGGATGGTCTGTCCGAAATTTTAAGTGGTCAGTGGTACTCGCAGTGTTCCAAAGGGTAAATATACAAATTTTGGTTGAGATCGGTGAAACGGTGTGGATTTGGACCAAAGGGCCTAAATGCAGGGAATGGGGTGGTCTGTCCGAAATTTCAAGTGGACAGTGTTACTCGCAGGGTTCCAAAGGTTAAATATACAACTTTTGGTTCAGATCGGTGAAACGGTGTAGATTTGTGCAAAAGGGCCTAAATGCAGGGCATGGGGTGGTCTGTCCGAAATTTAATGTTGACGGGGTTACCCGCAGGGTTCCAAAGGGTAAGTATACAAATTTTGGTTCAGATCGGTGAAACGGTGTAGATTTGTATACATAACAGACAGACAGACAGACAGACAGACAAACTTTGTGCTTTATATATATAGAAGATAATTTGGTTTATTAATGTGAATATAAACAATATGCAGTACTCACGAATGCAATTTATGCTATGTCTCACTGACTGCTGAAGCATTACAATGCACAAAGAGATACAGTTGTTCATCACAAATGACCGATGATTATGGCGAAACACCTATTCTGAAGGAGCGAAACTGCGGCAATATGGTTCTTGCCCTTGAGGTGCTGTGTAATTTGAGATCGCTGTCCAGCCTCGATTGCTTTCCCGCATGGTTGGCAGAACTGAACGCCCCCATCAGAAGTAAAAGTATCTTTAAAATCTGCAACAGACGATAACTTATAGTTGTTCTTACTTTAGGCATCGTAGAACTGCCTTACACTTCACAGTGCCAGAAATGAACAGCATGCGAGTGTGACCCTGGGGAAGGGGGAGGTCTAGCACGTGGTGCAATATTGCTATGGACAAGGAAATCCCCGGCTTCCACAGTGAGTGGCACGGGGCGACAAGCTAAGAATAACACAGTTGCAAGCTGACATACGCTCTGCATGAAGATTAGATAGCTCACAGGTTCTTCCTCGTTGAACTAACACAGAACAAGAATGCAATAACCTGGTAGATCTAGCATACTGATTTTAAGAATGTAAATATCATGTCTATTTATGTGCTAATAAGTGAAAAGCAGGAATTTATGTATTTATAGAAAAAATGCTTAAAAATGTATTTACATTAAAAACTATTTATTTACCTAAAAATCCGAGCCCTAGTCATAAGTCATAAACATCCGGGTCCTAATAATGTTAGGTCAATGCATGTGAGATTTTCGAAGTGAAATGCCATGTCCTGTGGTTCGGATTCCACGTAAAAAGGAGGTCCCGTGGCTCATGATCGCGAGATTATCGGTCACGTTAAACTACAAGTCCCGTGGCTCATGATCTCTAGATTAACGGTCACGTTAAACAACAAGCTTCCTTAAACTACAAGCTTCCTTTCCTAATAATGTTATTAAACAAATTCGGATTGTATTCTAAAAATTCTCCGCAAATTTTCTCCAAACGTTATCCGCTATTTATCCGCTATCCACACAGCCATGCAAACATTAATCGCATGGCGAAAACTTTATATCCGCATCCGCGCAGGGCTTTATACGAGGGCTGTTTTTTAAGTAATACCCGTTGCGCTGCGGTCGGCATTCCGTGTAGGTGCTCTGTGTACCTGCATCTATTGGCAAGGCTGAGACGCCATTACGGCAACAGTCGCCCATGTGTTGGTGTGTTGACAAGCTATTGAAATGGCATCGCCAATCGCGAGTACCGCCGATCCGTAAACGAGGGAGAAAACTACCCAGTAAGATATTCTGCCATTTGGCCACCACTGTCATGCAAATTGCGTGCTTACCAGGAGAACTGCGTATGTTTAGGAGTCCTCCTGACTACATACGCAGTTTGCCTGACAGTGGTGGCCAAATGGCAGAATATCTTACTGGGGAGTTTTCTCCCTCGTTTATGGGTCGGCGGTACTCGCGATTGGCGATGTCATTTCAATAGCTTGTCAACACACCCACACATGGGCGACTGTTGCCGCAATGGCGTCTCGGCCTTGCCAATAGATGCAGGTACACAGCGCACCTGCACGGAATGTCGACCGCAGCGCTGCAAGGGCGTAATATCAAAACAGGTATTACTTTAAAAACAGCCCTCGTATATTAGGGCTGTGCATGGTTAGAATTTCGAATATTTGATTCAAACATATGAATAGTTCGACTTTTCGAATTTCTTGCACATTTGAATATTGGAAATATTCTAATTTCCAATCTAATCGAATTCACAAATACTCGCATCAGTAAAATAACCCGACTATTCTGTCAATAATCGATTGATTCGACGAACAAGTCAAATCATTCTAATGTTCGAATAATTATAATAATCATACAAATGAATTTAAAAGAGAGCATGAAGTGAAAAGGAAGAAAGAGATAACAAGTGATGTATGTTTTAAATTACGGTATATTTATTTACAAGAAACTATCAGGCAGAATGGGGAAGGGGTTGACTCACTTGGATTCACCCCTGCTTCGAACAACTAGTCAACTGGACATAGTATTGTTTTAAGGGGCGAAACAGCGAAGTAAGATGTAAACCATCGTCTAATCTAGCAGCGACCAATAGTTTGGTCCAGACCGTCACCTCTCTCTCCCTTCCTTCCTACCCCCTTCCCTCCCTTCATTTCTCCCACCCTTGCTTCATCTCTTCTTTCCCCCCTTTCCTCTTCCCTTCATCCTTCATCTCACCCTTCCTTCCTCCCTCCTTCCTTTCCTCCCTCCCTTTCTTCCTCCCACCCTAACTTTCTCCCTCCTTCCCTTCCTCCCTCCCTCTCTTCCTTCCTCCCACCCTGAGTTTCTCCCTCCCTTCCTCCCTCCTTCCCTTCCTTCCTCCCACCCTAACTTTCTCCCTCCCTTCCTTCCTCCCTCCCTCTCTTCCTTCCTCCCACCCTACGTTTCTCCCTCCCTTCCTCCCTCCTTCCCTTCCTCCCTCCATCCCTTCCTTCCTCCCACCCTACGTTTCTCCCTTCTTCCCTTCCTCCCTCCCTTCCTTACTTCCACCCTAACTTTCTCCCTCCTTTCCTTCCTCCCTCCCTCTCTTCCTTTCTCCCATCCTACGTTTCTCCCTCCCTTCCTCCCTCCTTCCCTTCCTCCCTCCCTCCCTTCCTTCCTCCCACCCTACGTTTCTCCCTTCTTCCCTTTCTCCCTCCCTTCCTCCCACCCTTACTTTCTCCCTCCTTTCCTTTCTCCCTCCCTCTCTTCCTTTCTCCCACCCTACGTTTCTCCCTCTTTTGAAACTGAACAGGTTTGTGATGTGCTCTGTTCTTGTAATGTTGAATGTTTACCATTCGACACTACATTTCACACAGCTACTTGTGACAGCTCTCTCGATATTATCTCTTCAAACTGTAATGACCTCGTTGTTGACTACGGACAAGAACCAGCTGCTGGATTCTCAGCCCATGATCTTCTGTACGCAGTGTTTCCTCTATCTACCCCGAAACTTCGACCAAAGTCAATATTTGTACGTGACTTCAGCAAATTTAATTTAAATGATTTTAAAACGGATGCAGAATTACTCCCTTGGCAGAATTTCTACCAATCCACTGACATAGATGAGAAAGTGACTATATTTAATGATTGTGTAAATAAACTCTATGATATGCATGCACCGCAGAAGAAAGTGGATATAAAACATAACTCTGCTCCGTGGATCAGTAAAGAAATCAAAACGCTTTTAAAGAAACGTGATAAAGCACGTAGAACATTTATTAAGTCTAAACTTACCATTGACTATGAAGAGTACAGAATTCTGCGTAATAAGACAAAACAAACAATCAGGAACACAAAAGTGAAATATATGTACAACCTCTTCAGTGACTGCAAAACCACCTCCGCCAGATGGCGTGCTGCAAAATCATTGGGAGTTGGTGCCAGTTCAGTCACTGATGTTGAGATGCCTGCCTCTGCATCACAATTAAATGAACATTGCTCAAATATTGCCTCAATTGGTGATGTATTAAGAGTATCAGAGACCGTCATGAAATACACATCCATCCCTCTCCCTGCCCACGATTTTTTTTTTATGTATGTTTACCCACACCAGATTGTGAAAGCCATCAAATCAATTCGTACAAAAGCAAGAGACCCTGATAGCATCCCAATTTCTCTTATTTCTAACTGTCTTGAAGTATTTCTACCCCCAATTATCCACCTATTTAATTTCTCTCTACAAAGTGGAGTATGCCCGTCTCTTTGGACGTGTGCTAACATACGTCCAGTGCCAAAAAATAAAAACCCCACTAGCAGTAGTGACTTTAGACCAATAAATATCCTTTGTGCCCTTAGTAAAGCGCTTGAGAAAATAGTTCATGAACAAGTATGTGAATACCTAACTAAATTTGACATCTTCAATCCTTACCAATCTGGGTTTAAAAAGGGTCATAGTACCACCACTGCATTGTTAAAGGTCAGCGATGATATACGCTCAGCTATGGACAAGCGTCAGCTTACAATCCTATGTCTTTTCGATTTTAGTAAGGCTTTTGACTGTGTGAATCACAATATACTTCTTGCAAAGCTGAAATCTTTTGGCTTCTCTCAGAGTGCTCTTTCCTGGTTCAAATCCTACCTTTGTGAATGGGCCCTAAATCATAATCTTAACTTGAACATATCTAAAACACAACTTATATCCATTGGATATACAAAACTTCTAAATTCAGTAGATTTTCCCATGATTCACTTCTGTATGTTTTGGAGCCGTTTTGATGTTAGTAGTAAATTCTGTTTTCTCGAAAGAGATCACAAGACCCGCCTTTTCAGCTTGTGTTTGAAGCTGGTTGATCTGTTTCCTGGCCGTATCCAATGAATCCGCAAAAACCACAGGGTCATCTGCAAAAACTAGACAGTCCATCGATAGGTTCTTATTCTTATGACCTAGTCTGATTCCATTTTGGACTCCTTCATCACTTCATTACGGTTATCCAACTGAATTTTTGCTGTTCTGGTTTAGTGAAGTAGAGATCTGTTTGATATTGGGATCACATTTTAATATATCCCTCTAAGGGAAAAACTTCAATAACATCGGAGTTTTCAACCTAAGCCGAAATTAAAAACCGAGAAGGCGTGGACGACCGAATGCAATCATTATGCGCCACTCACGGATGACTTTCTCAAGAACGCAGTTGCATAGTAGAGGCGAGAGACAATGGTCTATGGCTCCTCCTCAGACTGGAAATCGCTAGAAAGTGGAGTACCTCAGGGATCTGTCTTAGGTCCACTATGCTTCTCGCTATATATAAACGATGTTTCGAATGAATTCCGAAATAGTTCTGTTCATATATACGCTGATGACCTCCAAGCCTATTTCCACCTCACGCCTAACACTGCATGTGATCGTATAGATCTGTTTAATGAAGATAATTAACAGCATTTTTTTACTAAGCCTGAGTACAAAATTACTTCAGTAAAATAATTCAAAATGAAGTATAATATCGAAATAATGATTCACTACAACGTATTTAAAATGTTAATGATTTTTTAAATGTTGGTTAATACAGGTACACATTTCCGCACGTAAATTCAAGCTCAGGACTTATTATTATTTCTTGAGTAGTAGACTGTTAGCTCATTCACTAAAAACCGTGGCACTAGAGCCATTAAAGCCGTGGCCTACCAAGCGACCGCTACTACCCTCATGAGGCTGTCATTGACGGAGCCGGGAATCGAGCCCGGGGCCTCCGGGTGAGAGGCAGGTACGCTACCCTTACACCCTTATCTCATTCACTGCTCATAGGTTTATCAATCACCATATCCTTTGTGATCGTATGTAAGTGTATTCGCAATATATGTTGAACCTTTCTCTCCGTCCATAGAAAGAAATCCTCATCACGTCAGTTATTTTCTCTACGAGTGTGTACAAATCTTGGGTGTGGCTTCTTCGGAACTCGCCGTGTTCTTTGACTGGACCCTGGACTTTCATCAAAATCTCCCTGTCGAACTCCCGTCCTTATCTCGAAGGCATTGGAAATCTCGCCATCTTCCTTCCAGTTTTTCCATTATGCCTTTTCTATTCATGGAGAGACATTCCTCTGCATACAAAGCTTTTGGCTGGATGACCGTGCAGTAGTGCTTGAGATTTGCATTCAGGGATAAAGATCGCTTGTTGAACAGATTCTTAGTTAGATGGTAAGCCATTTCAATTTCATTCATGCGTTACGCAAAAGCCTCGTTTTCGGATATCTACTGGCATGTTAAAGATCCCCTTCGGTGCAATTCCGGCACTCCAGCGTCTCTAAAAGCCGCAGTAGTTAAAAGGGACGCACAATCAATAGCATTATTGTTATAACAAAGGAGCAAATAGATCCGCGAGGACCACTCTCTGTGTACGCCTCTAAAGTTAACGTTTGAAGTTGTGATGGTGAGAGTCTGTTGGATGATCTGTATCTAGCTGTTCTTCATCCCTATTTTGAAGAGCTTTTGAGGGGATTTTGTAAGTTATCAGTAGGAGGAAGATGCCTCGATAGTTGTTAACATCTGCTTTATCGCCTTTCTTATGAAGGGGGTGGATTAAAGCAGAAGTCCGATCACTAGGAAGTCTTTCGGTGTCCCAAATTTCATGTATGATGTCCGTTAGTTTATCCACTGTTTGATTATAATTTTAGATAGAATGATCCGAGTCCAGTTTTGCATTTCGTAGAACTTTCACATTCTGAATTTCTCTTTGAGCTTTCCGTGCAATTGCGACGTGATCACTCTGGAATTTCCAAGACTGGGATTTGGGGATTTACAGACTTTTGTTTCTTAGGCAGATGTTTGAAAGCAGTCGATTTCATTACCAGGTTGAAGGCCCTATATAGCTCTATTAGCCGTTCTCCATTACGATTATTTCTGTGATGAGAGGAGAAATTTGCCTACCTGGGCATTGATATCGCCAGTAAAATGATATTATGTTTGTCTGGAATCTTCAATAAAATTTCTCAAGTTCTTGCCAGAATCGATCAGTTCCTTCCGGGTCTTTCTGGTCCACTTCGTTGATCGGTGCATGAACGTTCACAATAGTATACATTTTATTTGTACTTCGAAAGGAAAGGGTCGAGACTCGACTGCTAACATAAGTGAAATTTATGATGTTATTGACAATATTATTATCACTATTATTATTATTATTATTATTATTATTATCATTATACACAAGAGCCTATTCGATTGAGCAGGGAATTTCCTGTAATTTTTAATTCTACTGGGTTCTTTTCAGTTTCTTGAAACTATGTGGGTTTTGTTTTGTGGTTACGGAAGAAACCAAAGATTTGTTTGGTTAATCTATTGGAGTTCATTCTGAGAAGATGACCATAAAAGTGTATCCTCCTTTTTCACATAGTATCTGAGAGATTTTCAATTTTCTTGTAGAGAGTCTCATTCTTGATGTGTCCTATCTTTTTATCCTGAAATTTTGGTCCTATGATTTTTCTTAAAAATTTCCTTTCCTTTAATTCGAGTTTCTCCATCTGGCCGTTGAAATTCATGTTTCGGATTTGTGCTGCTTTCTATGCTTCTGATTTAATCACTGTCTTATAATGTTTAATTTGGACTCTTAGGAAAGAGATTTCTTGTTATATGAGACTTTTGTTAGTTGGAAGGCCATATCAAGTTTATATTTCCAGGATTCCATTGCCTTGGATTCCCCTCCAACTAATCCATTCTCCGAGATATGTGTACTTCGTTACCAGTTCAATCTTTTGTTCTAGGATTTTGAGGAGTTATTATTATTATTATTATTATTAATATAATAATTATAAGACTATTATTATTAGTAGTAGTATATCCGACTCCGTGGCTAAATGGTTGGCGCGCTAGTCTTTGGCCCGCCGTTCCCCGGTTTCGATTCCTGGCCGGGCCATCAGGGATTTTAATCTCCTGGGGTTAATTCCCGTGGCACGGGGACTGGGTGTATGTGACGTCTTCATCATCACTTCATCCTTATTACAACGTGCGGGTTGCCCACGGGCGTAAATTAGAAAGACCTGCACTCGGCCTCTGAGGAGGCCACACGAACATTTTTCATTGTCTTCTTCTTTCTTCGAATGAGCCAACTATGGACTACGTAGGTTAACCAAAATGGTTTTCAGCTTGATGAGTTGGGATTGGTTCTTCCTAACCCATGTCTCCTTCATTTCATGACTTTGTAGTGGTTTAGCTGCTTCTGACCTCTTTGGTCACTGCCCTTTCTAACTTTAATCTGTGAGTCTTCTTTTAACATTTTTCGGCAGGCTTGTCTGTCTTGTATAACGGATTCAGAGTTGTTTGCAGATCTTGTTTCACTAGCTGGTACCACAGTGATGTTGTGTTCTTGCAGGAGTTGGCTCTGTGGATTACACTGGTCAATCTTGACTCGTTCATTCTCTCAAGGTGTCCGTAGAATTGGAGGCGTCTCTCGATGATTGTGTCCATTAGAGTTTCTTGCTTTAGGTAGCCTATAGATCATCGTTGAGCCTGCTTGCCACGGTGGGTGAGTAGTTACAGTGGCGGCTGGTATATGTTATTTCTGGGCGTTGCACTATTTTGGCGGGTGGTGTAAAAGACGACTTGAGAAACATGTGTTACACACGTCTGATTTAACAGTCGTAGCTCATTCGTTACGAATGTCGCAGTCCTCGTATTCCAGGTAATAACGTTCTCCCGTTCTTTCCTTTCACTTAAACACGTATCCAGAATTCCTATTCCTGTGAGAGCTCACTCAACACAGAGACCCTACTGTATTATGACCCAGCATGCAATTACAGAATATAACAGACTACGTTTTTTAAACTAAAGTTAAATCCATATTACCATCAAAATAATAGACTAAGGAACGACCGGATGCGTGGCGCAACGGTAATGTTCTCACGTGCTGTGCCCAAGGTTGCAGGATCGAATCCTGGCGCAGTCAGTTGGCATTTGAGGGTGAGCAAATGCGAGGGTGCCATGTCAGTATATCTACTGGCATGTTAAAGATCCCCTTCGGTGCAAAATTCCGGCACTCCGGCGTCTCTAAAAGCCGCAGTAGTTAAAAGGGACGCACACTCAATAGCATTATTGTTATAACAAAGGAGCAAATAGATCTGTCTAGAGAATCCTTAATAATTAACAGCATTTTTTTACTAAGCCTGAGTACAAAATTACTTCAGTAAAATAATTCAAAATGAAGTATAATATCGAAATAATGATTCACTACAACGTATTTAAAATGTTAATGATTTTTTAAATGTTGGTTAATACAGGTAGACATTTCCGCACGTAAATTCAAGCTCAGGACTTATTATTATTTCTTGAGTAGTAGACTGTTAGCTCATTCACTAAAAAAACCGTGGCACTAGAGCCATTAAAGCCTTGGCCTACCAAGCGACCGCTACTACCCTCATGAGGCTGTCATTGACGGAACCGGGAATCGAGCCCGGGGCCTCCGGGCGAGAGGCAGGTACGCTACCCTTACACCCTTATCTCATTCACTGCTCATAGGTTTATCAATCACCATATCCTTTGTGATCGTATGTAAGTGTAAATCATATACAAGCTGCGGTTCAAACGTAGCTTATTATCGGCTGCTAGTTACCCTAATTATGATATTCACTAAACTTTATAAGTAACTTATTTTGCTTCAGATTGATCAGCCTGTAAGAAAATACTAGTTCAGTAGGGGCAAATTCCATTGTTTGCAAGGTTTGCTATTATTCTCGGAACTCTTCCTCAATGCAGCCTGCGTCTCATGACCAGAGCAGCCACTGATGACGCGGGAGGTGACGGCAAATCAACTCCTCACCACACGTCAGCAAGAGGCAGATAGCAGCTGTGTTCAAACGAGACCTTGGATATCATTCACGGACAAAACAAGTGTGTCCAGCCAGGAGTGCTGTAGAGGTGATTGCCTGTCTTCAGAATTGAACAGCTAATCCATAGTATAAATATTTCTCCGCAAAAACTATAGAAGAATATACTCAGACACTATAATGCAATATGCTTGCTCTTTCACTCTCTCTCTCTCTCTCTCTCTGGAGCGATTCAGACACGGGCATTCTCATTTAAACAGCAATTAATACCTGATGGCGCAAACCTGTGCGAACTCGCGGGTGAGGAGAAGGAAGGTAGTGGAGGGGGTCATTGCTGCTGTGCTCTTGGGAGGCACTGACTTCACACAATAAGCAATCAAATGAAATAAAAACATATTGTACAAATAGAATTCAAACGTGGCAGTTACAGTAGGAGCCGATAGTAACATTCCCTTAGCAATGAGCGAAGTGAACGTCTCTCCCCTCTCTCTCCCGCTGCAGCACGTGGACTCGCCCGCATACGAAACTCTTTCCGTACGTATGTGCCATCAGGTAATAATTGCGGTATACATCCATTTCCCTGATTGGAGGTCATGGAGCTGTAAGCCTTTATCAGGACGTCGGTAATATGAGCCGTACGGGGGCTATCGGAGAGTTATGTGGGCTGTATAGAAAGCGAGAAAAGGCCTGAATTGGATAGAACCGGTGGACAACATTTCTTGGAAACAAGTCTATTTTCGAGTGTGAAGGCAGAAGCACAATAGCATAGAGGATCCGCTAACAGTCACAAAATAAGCAATCAAATTTTTAAAAAACCTACGGTATTATATAAATATAATTCAAAGACAATGTTAAGAATTGGTAACAATTAGTAATAATCTCTTACTCACGTTATTTAAACAGGAAGTCCATTCTCCTGTCTTTTGTTGCAGCGAACTTATCTATTACGCGCTGATTGAAGTCTGGAATTTCCATGATAAGGTCCTTTTCAATGGAGAGCATCGCCAATGCTGTCAATCTCACTTGAGACATGGAGTTTCTTAGGAATGTTTTAATCCTTTTCAATGTAGAGAAACATCTTTCAGCTTCCTCTGACGTCATAGGCACAGTTAGAATCAATTTCAGTAGTCTCGATGATTCACTGAATGTATTTTCCAAATTATTTCGCAGAACAAAATCTAATAAACTCACAGCCCCTGACACACATCTGAATTCTTCTGCCGAGTAGATAGAAGACAGTTCATGAGAAAGTTTAATCCTGTCAAAAAAGTTATAAATCGTGCACACTGTTTTCACTGTTTCTTCTGGAAATTTTGATGCGTACTTTGGAAACATATCTGGCGCAAACAAATTTGATGCAACAAGATGTCCTGAGAAAGAGAAGCGGGCTTTGGCTTCGCACACGATCACGTCACACACTTCTTTAGCCTCCTTCTTCCATTAATTGTTGTCAGTCATCCTCCTTTTCGAAGAAGTCGCGGTAGGTTCTGCGCTTGAATCAACATCAATTTGTTCCCGAATGAGTTTTACGTTATCTTCGAACTGAGAAATTGCCCTCTGGGCAGAACAAGGATCAATTTCTCTTCTCTGGAGTTGACCAAATAACATTTCAACAAGTGGCATTATTTTGCTGAAAAAGGAGAGCCAAAAACTGAAATCATGACTGATTAGAATTTTCTTATGACCAGCAGCCTGATTTATTGTGCTGGAGTTCTTGATCTCGTCACTGTCCAGAATCTCGTTCATACACTTAATAATATCTTTATTATGGTCAAAAACGGTATTTACACTTCTAGATAAAAAGTTCCAACGAGTATTGTTAGCTCGAGGTAACCGTCTCTTCACCACTGAATCAAGTACCGCAGTACGTTGGGGACTAACAGAAAAAAATGTACAAATACCCTGTAAATTTGAAAAGAAAATTCTCACGTTTCTATTGACAGAAGCAGCCTTACCCATTACCAGATTTACTTGATGAGCATAACAATGCACGTATTCTGCATTTGGAAATGTGGTTTTCATTATAGCCTGTACACCTCCAGAAGAACCGGACATAACCGAACACGCATCGTAAGCCTGTGCAATTAATTTCCACGAATTTTCTGGAGAATCTAATTTATGTTTTCGCAATTCTTCAAGCAAACAAGAAGCTAATGTTTTGGCGTCATGGTGTTGAGGTGAAATAAAACCCCAAAATCTTTCCACCGGCTTACCCTTCACCACATAGCGATAAACAATGGCCATTTGATAAATGTTAGACACATCACTGGTTTCATCAGCTATTACAGCCAAGAAATTTGCGTCTTTCATTTGCTTTGCAATTTCTTCGTGGCACACATCTAGCATCACTTGAAGCAGCTCATTCTGAATGGTTTTAGATGTCCCCTTAAAGACCGTGGCCTTCTTTAAATGAGACTTCAAAGCAACATCTAGTTCTGCACTAAAATTAATTAATCCCCTATAAATTCCTGGATATGATGATGTTTGAGTTTCATTGTGACCTCTCAAAGCTAGCTCAAATACGCCACAAAATCTAACGCAATTTATTAGTATATTCAGGACGTACCTATTGTACTTCACGTACTCATTTTCTGCTGCTATTTTCCTCCTGTATGCACTGTCCAGCTGCGAAGCTACATTTACCTTGCCGAAGAGCGCTAGCTTCAGCACATTTCTTAAATGAATACCTGAGGACTCGTGTTTTTTAATGCTTGAACTCAAATGATTCAAATCAGTAACTCCCGATTTCGTCCACGCTTGTTCGCCGCCAAATAGTAAACACGGAAAACAAAACAATGCGTTCCTATCTTCACACCCACACAGCCAGTCATGATTGTTATATACTTCTTTCTTAAAAATTCTCCTAAACTGCCTCTTCCCGGTTTGAACATTTTGGACAATTTTTAACTCTGGCAATGGTCTACCACGTTGTTTAATTTCAAGTTTCTCTTCATCAGTGCACTGAGAAAAAGTCTTAATTTGCAAACTACTTACGGAATTCATCCTAGATTGAATACAAAACACTAATAACACAAAACACTAATTAATTTCACACGAGAACATCACATTCACCTCGGGATAAAATGGATGAAAAGCGATATAAAACTTCACGAGAACAAATCAGCGTACCTTAACACACGAGAGTAATAAAGAACAGGAAGTATCTGACTCATCCGCCAATTACATTGCAAGACGGTCGTATCGGCAGTTCACGGAGCCACTCGGGTATCATCGCCCGCCCCACTCCTTTCTGGTTGCAATGAGCGGGCAACAACCAGCCGAGTTAACTGTTGGGATAGGGCTTACCCGGCCTAGCATCTCTGCCATACCTTTCACTATTGAGACCTGGTCGGTGCTGGCGCGATGCAACGACCACACGTCTAGCGCTCCTACACTGTTCCCGGGCTCTGCTTTTTCAATGCAGTTCACAGGACTATGAGATTTCCTGAACTATTAAAGAACAAATCTATCAATTCCTATCCATGTAAGAGGGAAAAATATAAAATGCATAATATTTTCCCTCCAAAAATTATATATTTTGTCTCTATGAAAAATCTTGTCGTTGTGCAACGCTGCAACCTTATTACCGGCCGCCACTGAGTAGTTATAGTGTCGGACTACCAACCCCGAGATTGCAGGTTCGCTCCTGGCTACGGTAAGTGATTTTTGAAAGGCGAAAAAATCACGATACTGGTGTCATACGTTGTTGGCATGTTAAAGAATCCATTTGAATTCAGTAGGCCGAGTTCATAATGGCAAAATTAATCTCGGGATTTTCCGCCAACACAAAGTTCCTCATTTCTCTACTAGAAAGCGGTATAGCGCCAAGGAGCTTAGATAGGCTATCTAATCTCCTTGACATTCATAGCGCTCCAAGGAGCATTAAATTCGACATGCAAGCTGCCCTTTGGGTGTCAATTAACAAAGCTTACACCCGGCAACCGAGGCCACACGATATTATTATTATTATCGTTGATCCTGTGATACCTTTCTCCATTTATGACCCTTGGGCCTAATATCTTCCTCAAGGTAATTCTTTCCCTGACCTCTGGTTTCTGTATCAGTTTTGCCCCTTATTATTATTATTATTATTATTATTATTATTATTATTATTATTATTTCTCCTGCCTCACATAATGGTCTAAAACATTACATCACATTTGTAACTACTGTACTGTATATTTAAAAATATTGATTTGTCAATTTGTAACACTGAACGTAGATTTATAATCGGACATGGTGTGGGAAATGGATATATCATGTATCCACAGACTGTACAAAGAGGATTTCAATAATTTATCACATGAAATAATATCATCACTTCTCTTTCAACGTACTGTACATGGAATGCCACTCATAAGCATATCACTTGCAATCAATGTTTGCGATTACTTATAGCTACTGGGGACAGATTTATGGCACACAGTATAGAGAGCTTTGAAGCCATATTTCAGTGTTGCCATATTAACAATGGCTATTGCAACTTTTCAGTCGATCAACACAAAATAATTTCAATTACTTGCACATGCGAAACAAGTAGTTTCATGAAGAACTATACAACCTATTTTCATATATCCTACTTATGTTCATAGCCTCTATCAACATACAAAACTTCAGTTTGATTGCTATCATTGAGTAATAGATGTTGAGAACCGTCTGAATATTTCTGATGGCTGCCATGTTGGATTTTTACATATGCAGGCCATAGAGTTATGCACTAATAGATGACGAGTTTTGCGTAGGTTCACTATTCAAACATTCACTTCGATCGCATGATTGATACACAAGAAATAAGAACTTAATTTTGAAATTGCGCACAGCCATCGTCTTGAGGTTATGTGAACAATTAAACTAAATTAGATGGCAGTGCATTACAATGTGTATAATTATATACTGTACCATATTGCACTGCGCTCAGATTTTTAAATCACGAGAAAAGTCTATTAAAATGTTTCACATTAGCTTGGCCGCCATGTTCGTTTTTTATTTTAGGCCTGCAGGTTTCTGAAAGTCTCATAGCTGGACATCAAGTAGTACTCTTTATCACCGTACAAAATTTCAGAGTGATATCTGTAATAGTTTCGGAGATATGGAATACCGATGAAATATTTCGCACAGCCGCCATCTTAAGGTTATGTAAACAATTGAACTAAATTAGATTCCAGTGCATTACAATGTGTATAAACATTTGCTGTACCAAGTTGCATTGCATTTGGATGGTTAAATCGCGAGAAAAGTCTATTTGAAAGTTTCAACTTCGCATGGCCGCCATGTTCGTTTTGTAGTTAACAGGTTTTTGAAAGTCTTACAGGTGAACGTCTATTTGTACCTGTTATTACCGTACAAAATTTCAGGGTGATATCAGGAATAGTTTCGGAGATATAGAATGCCGGTGAAATATTTTGCACAGCCGCCATGCTGGATTGGTGAGACCTAATTAAATTTGAAGGGCACCGTCGGAATCGGCCAAAATAGTACTATGACCTTACCAAGTTTCATTTAAATAGCTCCATCCGTTTAGAAGTTATTAGGGGGGCGGGTGAGAGAGTGACACACACACACACACAGACAAAAGGTGATCTCATAAGCCTATTTTTTAGCCTACTTTCGATTTTTGCAAAAAATGAAAGTAGACTTATGAGATCAACACAGGGCGAAAAAAGTGTGTCTGTCTGTGTGTGTGTATGTGTGTGTGTGAGTCTGTGTGTGTGTGTGTATGTGTGTGTGTGAGTCTGTGTGTGTGTGTGTGTCTGTGTGTGTGTGAGTGTGTGGACTCTGAATGTCTGTCCCCCCCCTATCAATCCGAACACGGTGAATGCGAATTGAACGAAATTTGGTACAAAGGGCACCTCAGTGTCATGTTTTATATCGCCGCCATCTTGACGGAAACGTAATGGCGGCCACACAAATGTTCAAAGCTTAAATCAAATTACGACTAACCTAATCATCCGATCTCTACCAAATTTTGCAACAACATACCTTTATGGGGGGAGCATCCTTTGACCAAACCAATAGGCCATCAGCGTAATAGTTTGCGGATGGCGGCCATCTTTGTGTGAAAATCGATTCCCCCAATTAATTCGAACACGGTGCAACCGAATGGAACGAAATTTGGTACAGAGGTAGTACTAACAAAAGGCACCTCAGTGTCATGCTTTATATCGCCGCCATCTTGACGGAAACGTAATGGCGGCCACACAAATGTTCAAAGCTTAAATCAAATTGCGACTAACCTAATCATCCGATCTCTACCAAATTTTGCAACAACATACCTTTATGGGGGGAGCATCCTTTGACCAAACTAATAGGTCATCAGCGTAGTAGTTTGCGGATGGCGGCCATCTTTGTGTGAAAATCGTTTTCCCCTATTAATTCGAACACGGTGCAACCTAATGGAACGAAATTTGGTACAGAGGTAGTA
Organism: Meconema thalassinum; assembly: GCA_946902985.2. NCBI lineage: Eukaryota > Metazoa > Arthropoda > Insecta > Orthoptera > Tettigoniidae > Meconema > Meconema thalassinum. Next base: position 186,679,509 of record OX336395.1, read on the forward strand.
TTAACAAAAGGCACCTCAGTGTCATGTTTTATATCGCCGCCATCTTGACGGAAACGTAATGGCGGCCACACAAATGTTCAAAGCTTAAATCAAATTACGATTAACCTAATCATCCGATCTCTACCAAATTTTGCAACAACATACCCTTATAGAGGAAGCATCCTTTGACCAAATGACTAGGTCATTAGCCTAATAGTTTGCGGATGGCGGCCATCTTTGTGTGAAAATCAATTCCCCCTATTAATTCAAACACGGTGAAACCGAATGGAACGAAATTTGGTACAGAGGTAGCAATAGCAAAGGGCATCTCAGTGTCATGTTTTATATCGCCGCCATATTGACAGAAACGTAATGGTGGCCACACGAATGTTCAAAGCTTAAATCAAATTACGATAACCTAATCATCCGATCTCTACCAAACTGTGCAACAACATTCCATTATGGAGGGGGCATCCTTTGACCAATCTAATAGGTTATTAGCCTAATAGTTTCCGGGTGGCGGCCATCTTTATGTCAAAATTGATTCCCCCTATTAATTCGAACACGGTGGAACCGAATGGAACGAAATTTGGTACAGAGGTAGCACTAGCAAAGGGCACCTCAGTGTCATGTTTTATATCGCCGCCATATTGACTGAAACGTAATGGCGGCCACACGTATGTTCAAAGCTTAAATCAAATTACGATAACCTAATCATCCGATCTCTACCAAATTTTGCAACTACATACCTTTATGGAGGGAGCATCCTTTGACCAATCTAATAGGTCATTCGCCTAATAGTTTGCGGATGGCGGCCATCTTTGTGTCAAAATCGATTCCCCCTATTAATTCAAACAAGGTGAAACCCAATTGAACGAAATTTGGTACAGAGATAGCACTAGCAAAGGGCATCTCAGTGTCATATTTTATATCGCCGCCATATTGACAATAACGTAATGGCGGCCACACAAATGTTTAAAGCTTAAATCAAATTACGACTAACATAACCATCCGATCTCTACCAAACTTTTCAACAACATACCTTTATGGAGGGAGCATCCTTGGACCAATCTAATAGGCCGTTAGCCTAATAGTTTGCGGATGGCGCCCATCTTTATGTCAAAATTGATTCCCCCTATTAATTCGAACACGGTGGAACCGAATGAACCAAATTTGGTACAGAGGTAGCACTGGCAAAGGGCACCTCAGTGTCATGTTTTATATCGCCGCCATCTTGACGGAAACGTAATGGCGGCCACACAGATGTTCAAAGCTTAAATCAAATTACGATTAGCCTAATCATCCGATCTCTAGCAAATTTAGCAACAACATACCTTTATGGAGGGAGCATCCTTCGACCAAACTAATAGGTCATCAGCCTAATATTTTGCGGATGGCGGCCATCTTTGTGTGAAAATCGATTCCCCTTATCCATTCGAACACGGTGAAACCGAATGGAACGAAATTTGGTACAGAGGTAGCACTAGCAAAGGGCACCTCAGTGACATGTTTTATATCACCGCTATCGTGACGGAAACGTAATCGCGGCCACCCAAATGTTAAAAGCTAAAATGTAATTACGACCAACCTAATAATCTAGTCTCTACCAAATTTTGCAACACCATATCTTCATGTGGGAAACATATTCAGACCAAACTGCAAGAACATCAGCCCAATAGTTTGCAGATGGTGGCCAAGTATGTGTGCAAATCGATTCCCCTTATCAATTCAAACACGGTGAAACCGAATTGAACGAAATTTGGTACAGAGGTAGCACTAGCAAAGGGAACCTTATATTCATGTTTAATATCCCTATATCACGTTGTATTTCAACAAGCTACTACAACCAACATTCAATCATACTCCTTGAAAAGGACAAAGAGTTATAACAATACCCATGCATTTAGGAGAAAGTAGGCTATATGTTCTTTACTGAACATCTTGTTCAAATATTAAATACAACTAAAAGTAACATGAAAAATCTAGTTTTTGTTCTAGTCCTTCAGGCTAGCATTTTAATGCTGAAAACATAACTAGGGAATTAAGATTTTTGGTTCGCAACAAAGAAAAGACATAATAAACTTTACATCAATTTAGTGAACTACAGACGACAAAAGATGTGATCTAACTGCTGGTATGCATGACTTGTCAGTCAAAACGGAAGTGGATATTTCGATTTTGATTTGACCTTATATGTAGTGATAGATTTAGTGAACTACATTTTTTTTTAAATATGATAGAGCTTTTCAAAACACTTTTCTGGATCTTCTAGCTATTCTATTTTGGCACAATTGTCAAAGAAGCTTAACACTACTTTATTTTTGCTAAACTGGACCCTGAGCGCTCTAAGTGTCATTTAAAACTAAGAAAATGATTTCACCTTTAAACTTATATGTGAATATAATATATATATTTCGGATTATGCCGTGTAAAATAATAAGTAATTGAAATGCCTAAACAAAGATAAATTGTTCCCCAATACTACTGCCTGGAGTTTGTGAAGTCCCTTGCAGTTACGGAAAAGTCTACATTGGACAAACAGAACGGTCCATTGCGACTCGTATCAAGGAGCATCAAAAACAGCTGTCTAAACCAACCTGACAAACCAGCTATAGCTGAACATGCCCTGTCTTCAGAGCACGATGTATGTTTCAAGGATGCTCATGCGCTTGTCCTTGATTAAGCACAACTGGTCTAGAATTATAAGGGAGGCAGTTGAAATTCGTCAACACCACAATAAGTTTAACGGGGATACTAGCTATACGCTAAGTGACAATTGGCAGCCAGTTATTAAAGATTAAAGATTTGGGAAGATAGTTCCCCTCTCATTGCTCTATTTCTTCACCTGTTTAAAATGGTTCAGTTTACCTCTATGGCTCCAGGGCCGTGACTTGTTCTCCTTTGTTCGTCATTGGAAGAGTTTCCATCTGTTTTTCTTTTTTGCCGAGGCCTGTATGACTCTGGGTACCGTACAGATACACTTGCCTTTTGTTCTGTTTCCATATAGAGCCCGACACACGAGTCTCTGCCGCGACGCAGTAACGCATTTTAGTTCACGCCTGCTCTGAACACGTGACACGTCCTGACTCACTGAGTCACGATGCAGCAACATCGTTCATTCTCAGCTTGGACTTGAACGTGGAAACATAATGTTAACGCAATAGAGGGAGAGCCTCACTCACCCGCCTTGTCGTTGTGCAACGACTCGATGACATTGCATTCACTCTACAGCAGCTAGGAACGAATGATTAGTGTCCTGTTTCAAATACCTTACAATTAGCATAAAAAGTAAACTACTGGTCGCAGGATTGTCATTCATGTTACTATATATTCAGGAAAATGCTGCCTTTCATCCTACTCATTTGTTGAAACCGTATTCTGCCAAACTTGACCCAGCGGTGCCTATGATTTTTCGTTTCAGTTTTAAAAGTGACACGAGCGATCACCCAAGCTAGGGCAGTTGCACCTCTTCCACTATTTGGTGGCCACGGTTCTCTGGTCATGTCGCGGCAGAGACTGGTGTGTCGGGATCTACCCATCCCTCCCCCTTGCCCTTATTTGGACATCCTCATTCTTCGAGGAGTGTCAATTGTTTCTCCCGCCACTACACCTTCTCCTTCCTTATAACTCTCTCCGTCCTTCTACTTAACATGGCACGTTGTTCTGCCAAGGTCCATACAGTAGTTTCTGGCCACTATCTAGTGACGAACAGAGGAACTTCTTTAGTTTTTGTAAGCTCATTGACACGCATTCTTAGGCCACAGTGTTTTGATCTATTGAAAGAGGAAGGTGAGGTCTCTCATGAAACGTTTAGGCATTTGAATTATTTTTTATTTCACACGGCATAATATGGATATTATTATTGTGGGGTTTGAAGCCATTTTTCCGTGTTGGCCAAGAAAACAACAGTTTGGTGCTTTTCAGTCGGTCAACACAAATGTACCCTAAAAGAGCTGGGTCATGCCCTGATCCTGAAATAAATTACATGAGATTAATAAATACACTAGGATGACCAGTTTCGATCGTCAAGCGATCATCATCAGATCCGTTACACTTAGGCTATAACATCTATGTTTGGGAATACAGGTGAAAAATATTTACAATATGTACAAACTATTTAGTTGCAGTATTGGTAATGCAACTGTCGGTGTATGCTAAATGTAGTATATCTAATGTTAGGTGAAATGCTAAAATGGTGATAGAAATCCGGAGTTTGTCTGTTTGGGGTGATTATATGGTTGTAAAAAATCAACTATGGTTATACTGTAATAATACAGGCTGATACTTATCCGTTTGTCTTCCTGACTGGAACTTGGAGCAGTTTCGTGTTCACTCTTGCACCAGTTGTGGTTGACTGATCCCGGTTTTAACTTGACGAAACTGGTATTTCCTTTCTCCCCCCTTTGTTCCTATGTGCTTTCTGAGGTCAGTGCAATGTTTATTTGTGTGTCGTTGCCAAATCTAGATAAGAATGCATGTTATTGAATACAGGAAGATCTACAACTATTAAAGACCGTGGAACTGTCTTCGCCACCCGTGGACTAAAAAGCCATTCGAACTAAGAGCTGCCCGGTCTATTGAAGACGTTGGGTTGGAATACTACATTTAGCATACAACGGGAGTTGCATTACCAATACTGCAACTAAATAATTTGTACATATTGTAAATATTTTTCACCTGTATTCTCAAACATAGATGTTATAGCCTAAGTGTAACGGATCTGATGATGATCGCTTGACGATCGAAACTGGTCATCCTAGTGTATTTATTAATCTCATGTAATTTATTTCAGGATTAGGGCATAACCCAACTCTTTTTGTGTACATTCGTATTGACCGACTGAAAATAACCAAACTTTTGGATATTATTAATAGTATTCCGGGCCATGAAAGCCTTATCTACATATATATTTGTATTTTATTTTAGCCTACTTTCGATTTTTGCAAAAAATGAAAGTAGACTTATGAGATCAACACAGGGCGAAAAAAGTGTGTCTGTCTGTGTGTGTGTATGTGTGTGTGTGAGTCTGTGTGTGTGTGTGTCTGTGTGTGTGTGTGTGTGTGAGTGTGTGTACTCTGAATGTCTGTCCCCCCCCTATCAATTCGAACACGGTGAATGCGAATTGAACGAAATTTGGTACAAAGGTAGCACTAGCAAAGGACACCTCAGTGTCATGTTTTATATCGCCGCCATCTTGACGGAAACGTAATGGCGGCCACACAAATGTTCAAAGCTTAAATCAAATTACGACTAACCTAATCATCCGATCTCTACCAAATTTTGCAACGACATACCTTTATGGGAGGGAGCATCCTTTGACCAAACCAATAGGTCATCAGCGTAATAGTTTGCGGATGGCGGCCATCTTTGTGTGAAAATCGATTCCCCCTATTAATTCGAACACGGTGCAACCGAATGGAACGAAATTTGGTACAGAGGTAGTACTAACAAAAGGCACCTCAGTGTCATGTTTTATATCGCCGCCATCTTGACGGAAACGTAATGGCGACCACACAAATGTTCAAAGCTTAAATCAAATTACGATTAACCTAATCATCCGATCTCTACCAAATTTTGCAACAACATACCTTTATAAGGGGAGCATCCTTTGACCAAACCAATAGGTCATCAGCGTAATAGTTTGCGGATGGCGGCCATCTTTGTGTGAAAATCGATTCCCCCTATTAATTCGAACACGGTGCAACCGAATGGAACGAAATTTGGTACAGAGGTAGTACTAACAAAAGGCACCTCAGTGTCATGTTTTATATCGCCGCCATCTTGACGGAAACGTAATGGCGGCCACACAAATGTTCAAAGCTTAAATCAAATTACGATTAACCTAATCATCCGATCTCTACCAAATTTTGCAACTACATACCTTTATGGAGGGAGCATCCTTTGACCAATCTAATAGGTCATTCACCTAATAGTTTGCGGATGGAGGCCATCTTTATGTCAAAATTGATTCCCCCTATTAATTCGAACACGGTGGAACCGAATGGAACGAAATTTGGTACAGAGGTAGTACTAGCAAAGGGCACCTCAGTGTCATGTTTTATATCGCCACCATCTTGACTGAAACGTAATGGCGGCCACACGAATGTTCAAAGCTTAAATCAAATTACGATTAACCTAATCATCCGATCTCTACCAAATTTTGCAACTACATACCTTTATGGAGGGAGCATCCTTTGACCAATCTAATAGGTCATTCGCCTAATAGTTTGCGGATGGCGGCCATCTTTGTGTCAGAATCGATTCCCCCTATTAATTCAAACACGCTGAAACCAAATGGAACGAAATTGGGTATAGAGGTAGCACTAGCAAAGGGCACCTCAGTGTCATGTTTTATATCACCGCTATCTTGATGGAAACGTAATCGCGGCCACCCAAATGTTAAAAGCTAAAATGCAATTACGACCAATCTAATAATCTAGTCCCTACCTAATTTTGCAACACCATATCTTTATGTGGGAAACATATTCTGACCAAACTGCAAGAACATCAGCCCAATAGTTTGCAGATGGTGGCCACGTATGTGTGCAAATCGATTCCCCCTATCAATTCAAACACGGTGAAACCGAATTGAACGAAATTTGGTACAGAGGTAGCACTAGCAAAGGGCACCTCATATTCATGTTTAATATCCCTATAGCACGTTGTATTTCAACAAGCTCCTACAACCAACATTCAATCATACTCCTTGAAAAGGACAAAGAGTTATAACAATACCCATGCATTTAGGAGAAAGTAGGCTATATGTTCTTTACTGAACATCTTGTTTAAATATATCTATATATACAGGGTGGGCCATGGTCCAGTTATCACTAGCAATCCTTAACCGTTGTGTCCATTCTGTAAATTACCTAGATATGCTTTAAAAAGTGTTGTTAGAACTGAATCGAATATTTCGTGGATTATTCAACAGTTGTGCCTATTTTTTTGTCTTAAACAAACAAACAAACAAACACCTTAGCACCTTTATTGTGATTGTATTGATTCTGTGTTTTATTTACATATTAAATCTTGTGTTCTACCACAGACAATGAAATGTTCCTAACATCCCCCTTAAAATATTCAGTTAACGAGTTAGGCGCCGTCTGTATAATGCATTTCCCGTGCAGACATCAGCGACAGACGCCATCAATTTACACGCCATTCCTTTCCGATCGTGGGGGAAAAGAAGAGAAAAAGTCAAACTACTATAGAGGTGCCATGAACGATAGGAAATGGCAAACCCCCTTACCTTGTCTCAGTTTCAATATGTAGTTAAGTCAGTAGATAGAGTAGCGGGGAAAACACTCCGCGAGATAAGACTGGCTCAAGTGGTCGGACGGTGTTAAAAAGGACGTCGCGACAGAGTGTTTAAAATAACACTTGCCTTGTAGGGTCTCGAAAATGCAGGAGCAACATCACCTACCTGCAGTGGTGGAAAATCTATACTTACAGTGCTTGCAGAACCTTTAGGGACTGGTCTAAATTTCGTTTGACGCACATTTGCCTCTAAGGTAACAGCATTTAAGTTATTGTTTTACATGATGTTATTAGACATGTATATGAGGGGTTTCATTTAAAAATTCGCTGCTCTGCCTCGAATGCTTTTGGAGATTATATGTTTTATCCTTTTAAACAGGGCTGAAAAACCCTGTTTTTTCCCAGTAAAATGCTTTTTTAGCCTATTTTCATTTATGAAAAAAAATAGGTTTATGAGATCACCGTTTGTCCGTGTGTCTGACTGTGTGCGCGTGTGTGTGTGAGAGAATTTTTGTGTGTCTCCCCCCTAATAACTTCTAAAAGGTTGGAGCTAATTCAATGAAACTCGGTACGTTCATAGCACTATTCTGAGCGACCCCGACCGTGCCCTTCAAATTTTGTTACGTCTCACCAATCCAACATGGCGGCTGTGCGAAATATTTCACCAGCATTCAATATCTCCGAAACTATTACGGATATCACCCTGGAATTTTGTACGGTGATAAATGGAGCTACTAGAAGTTTACCCATGTGACTTTAGAAAACCTGGTAACTACAAAACCAACAAGGCGGCCAAGCGAATTTGCGACTTTTAAATAGAAGTTTCTCGCGATTTAACTAACCAAACACAATGAAACTTGGTACAGTATATGTTTATACACATTGTAATGCACCGACATCTAACTTCGTTCAATTGTTTACATAACCTCAAGATGGTGGCTGTGCGAAATATTTCACCGGCATGCTATATCTCTGAAACTATTACCGGTATCACCATGAAATTTTCACGGAGATGAAGGGCACTACTGGAAGTTCATCTATGAGACTTTCGAATACCGGTTAACTACAAAACAAACATGGCGGCCAAGCAAAGTTGAAAGTTTTAAATAGACTTTTCTCGCGATTTAATGATCCAAACCCAATGAAACTTCGTACATCAAATGTTTATACACTTTGTAATGCACTGGTATCTAATTTAGTTCAATTGTTTACCTAACCTCAAGAGAGCGGCTGTGCGAATTTCAAAAAGTAAGTTTTTATTTCTTGTGTTCTATTCATGCGATCGAAATCAACATTTGCATAATGAACGTACACAATAATCCACATCTAATAGTACATAACTCTATGGCCTACGTGTATTAAAATCCAATATGGCAACCATCCGAAATATTTAGACGGTTCTCAATATCTATTCATCTACTACAGCATTAAAACTGAAATGTTGTATGTGTATAGAGGCTATAAGCATAAGTTAACCTATGGACGTTCATTAACCTGGCGAGCACACATCCAACATGGCGGCGACGCGAAATTTAAATATTCAAATGGGCGTTTCCTGCGTTTTAACCATCCGAGCGCAGTGAAACTTGATACGGTATATGGTTACACAAATTTTAATCGACTGGCATCTAATTCATTTAAATTATTTTCATAACCACAAATGGCGGGTGAGTGAAATTTTAAAGTCCCGCTTTTATTTCTTGTCTCCTAATCATGCGATTGAAGTTTGAATAAAACACCTACACGATAATCTTCATGTAATAGTACATAAATCTAAGGCCTATGATATAAAAATACAACATGGTGACCATCCAAAATATTTAGATGGTTCTCAAGATCTACGAATCTATTACAGCAATCAAACTGATAATTTGTATGTTGATAGAGGCAATTAATATTAGTAGGATATATGAAAATAGGCTATTTAGTTCTTCACGGAACTACTTGTTTTCTCTCAAAAACTGCTAGTCCTACAGCTATGAAATTTTTACTGCAGTTTTACTACTACATATCAATTATGAAAATAAAAATACAACCTGGGAAAAATGAGTGCTCGTTTGGTCACTTCTCAAACAAACATTCTTCCCCGTTAATTTTGGAGGCAAAATTGGTCAATTTCGTTCCGCGTTAACTTCTGATTGGCAACACATCGAGAAAGCGCCCACAATGGATCCAACACAAAGAAACATGGAGAAAACAACTGCTCAGTCGGAATAGCTTGAAGTGTTGCCAATCGGAAGTTATCACGGAACGAAATTGACCAATTTTGTCGCTAAAATTACCGAAGTTGATTAAATCTTGAGAAAAAGGCATTTTAATATTTTAAGTTCGCTTGGCCGACATGTTGGTTTTGTACTTACCATGTTTTTAAGCATCGCATAGCTGAACTTACCATAGTATTCTCTATCACCGTAAATGATTTCCGGGTGATGTCAGTAATATTTTCGGAGATATAGAATGCCGGTGAAATATTTCGCACAGCCGCCATGTCGGATTGTTGAAACGTATTAAAATTTGAAGGGCACGGTTGGGGTCGGACAAAATAGTACTATGTCCTTACAGAGATTCATTAAAATCGCTCCAGCCGTTTAGATTTTATTAGGGACACACACACACAAATTCGGGCAAAAGGTGATCTCATAAGCCTAATTTTCTTAAATGAAATTAGGCTAATAATGGAATGCAGACAAAAGAAATCAGAAACCCCTATTGAGGTCAAATTTACAGGTGAAAAGCTAAAGGAAATAGGAGACTTCTGCTACTTAGGAGCAAAATAACTGGTGATGGATGAAGCAAAAAGGATATATAAAGTAGGTTGGCAAGGAAAGCATTTTTACCGAAAAGAAATCTGTTAACAACAGATATCGGTTTAAGTATTAGAAAGTTATTTATGAAAGCCTTTGTCTGGAGCGTGACTACAGAAACATGTCTGATTTTTTTCCGAATGTAGTCTTTAGGGGGTTTAGTCTCATACCCGTTCAAGTTGGTCTTCATCAAGGATCTGCATTGAGTACCTATAAGGTGCGTTCAAAAAGTAACGCGCCGGAGGCTGGAATGTGCAAACCGGTGACGACATCGGCTAATCGTGGCATGTGTAACGAGGTGTGGTTCCGACTAGAGCGTGGAAGGTCACATCCCGCACGCGTGCACGTCACGTGACGATACAAAGCGGGCAGCAGCATGCATCAATCGTCCAACGCTACCAGTCGCATTGCAAACAGTGACATGGACGCATCAAACGAAGAGCAAAGAGGTGTTGTTCGGTTTCTGACAGCGGAAGGAGTAGCGGGAACGGACATTCATCGCCGAATGTCACAAGTGTACGGCCAACACTGCATGTCCCTTGCAAGGGTCAAGGCGTGGCACAAGCGCTTCAGGGAAGGACGTGTGTCGTTAGCCGATGATGCCCAGTCTGGGGCACCCCCCTGCATTACCGGTGACAGCGTCCAGCTGGTTGATGCACTCATTACCCAGAACCGCCGAGTGACAGTGAACGCCATAGCCACCGTGGTCGGATTGAGCGTCGGAAGTGTGCACACCATCATGAAGGAACGACTGCACTTGCGCAAAGTGTGTGCCCAATGGATGCCTCACAGTCTTCAACCACACCAGGAAGCATGTAGAATGGCCCACTGTCTGGGTCATCTGCAGCGCTATGCGAGGGAAGGGAATGAGTTCCTGGCACGAGTGGTGGCTGGAGATGAGTCAAGGTGTCATCACTTCGAACCAGAATCCAAACGACAAAGCCTCCAGTGGAAGCATCCAGGGTCACCACCACCCAAAAAAGGCAAGGCCATCCTCACGAGTGCAGGAAATGTATCCTCCGGCTCGTTACGTTTTTAACGCACCTTATATACAGTATGTTCTCTCTGATTGTCTAATAAAGAGAACCAACTATTGTGGATGCTATTTTCAGATGACATTGTGATATGCATCAAATTAGAGAACAACTTTAACTCAAACTAGAACGCCGAAGGAGTGCACTAGAGGACAGTGGTCTTAAAATCAGCCGGAATACGACTGAATACCTGAGCCTCGGAGGAACTGGAAATGAAAGTTTGCAAATGGATGAAAACCAGCTCCAGTCAAGAAATATTTTCAAGTACCTGGGATCTACTGTATCTGATGATCTCAATCTGGACCTGAAAATCACCCGCCGAATCCAGGCTGCCTAGTTAACTGGAAAAGGTTGTCTAGTGTTCTCTGTGACAGGATACTAAATGTCCAAGTAAAGGGGAAAGCCTATAAATCAGCGGTGAGGCCTACCATGCTATATGGAGCAGAAACTTGGCCAACGATACAGTCACAAAATAAGCGCCTGGATGTAGCCGAATGCTCAGATGGATGTGTGGTGATACGAGGAGAGACCACATCAAGAACCCTTTCATACGGGGGGTAGCGTTAAGGTGACTCAAGTATCCATGAAAGTCGAAGAAAGACGGTTGCTCTGGTGTGGTCATGTTAAGCGCAGGGATGAGAACTACAGTACGTAGGTAGAAGTTGTGGAAGGCAGGAGGGAGTGAGGCAGTCCTAGACGAAGGTGTATGGACAGCGTGCGAGAGGATTTCGCACGGAAGTAGTTAACAGAAAACACCATTTGGGACTGAGGAAAATGGAAAAGACTTGTCAAAAACGTCGACACCGCATGAGCGGGAAAAGACGAAGAAGTAGTCTTTAGAGGTTTTCCATGTGGATGACGAGTGGATCTTTCCATGCATTGAGTTTTTCATATGGTATTTATATTATAATTATTATTTTCGTTTCGGTCGTCTAGGGACCACGAGCCATTTCCAATGCTTTGTCCTTTGCTGTTCCTTCTTCTTCCTCCAGTATTCCTTCATCCTCTTCCTTTCCTTGGACCATTTCGAGCCGGTTTTCTTTCCCTTCCTGCCTTGGAATCCATCCATTCTTAGCACTTTTTGCCTAAAAATATATCTCTGTGGTGTATCTTCTTCTCTGATATTATTTCTTTTCAAATCCCTTTTTGTCTTCTTGTACCCAGGTTGTTGTTGACTTCTTGTTCCACAGGAATGTGAAGATCTGCTTGGTTAACCTACTGTCATCCATCCTGTAGAAATGTTCAAAAGAGATCAATCTCCTATTCCGTATTGTTTCTGATATGTCTTCTATTTTTCGATATATTTTAGCATTACGACACTTCTTAATTTCCAGAATTCTGCAGTTTTTAAACGACCGAGTATTTTGGGAATAATTTATTATTATTATTATTATTATTATCATGAACTAACTGTTAGCTGTTAAAATCATGAGACCACCGAAATACTTCAAACTGTACGCATTAGAAAACACACTTTATTTGTTTAAACCCACAGTAGTCTAACTGGTGGCCACAAAGGTGAATGTGTTACGAGTATCACACCAATCTACAGTATCGGTTGAACGACAATCAACGATATCAAACATGATGCGGACAAATTAGAGAGCCATGCATGGAAAATGCAAACCACCGACAGTAGTATCACAGTACACAAAACGAAATTAACAGCAATGTACCAGTGACTCGTTCAAGACCACAGCTATATATTCCAATTTAGGACCAATAATAAACTGTGAGTCGACAGGTTTCGGCAGCCGGCATAGTTTATATCTTCGCCGCTAGGTGGGGGCTTCATTCAATCCATTTCCTGACCCGGTTGATCGACTGGAAGCAGGCTGTGGACTTTCATTTTCAATAACCTGTTGACATGAATGAAATCAATGGTGAAACACTAGTGGCTTCAGTGCCGTATTTGGTAGCATGCTGATCTTCTATGCCGAACATTGCGGATTCAAACCCGGCCGAAGTCGTCGGATTTTTTAAGAACGTTAAAAACCCTCAGTACCCCATCCTTCGGAGGGGAAGTAAAGCTGGCGGTCCCATGCCATAGATTTATGGCATAAAAAAGTACCTTCCACTAACTACACTTGTGGAATCTAAAATTTGTAGGTTAGTTTGATAACGCTATATTAATTCCAACGTTCGCCACCAGGTGCTGACTGCGATGGCATTTAGTAGCCACATCCACAGCTGGATGTCGTGGACGGTAGCATTTGGTAGCAAAAGTAGGAACTAGTTGAAAAAATTAATTATCTGCAGTCCTTCTACCTGAATCACAGATACTCACTAATACAGCCATCACAATTAACACCGGATATCAGACAAATTCTACACACACCCAAAGTACACGGGGCTACATGATTGCTTTGTCGCAGCCCCTAAACTAAGAAACCAACCAACCAATGGTGAAACTTAAAAAAAAAACTTAAAATTACCGTACCTATCACTCATGAAAGTGAACAGGATTGGATTGATGATCTCAATGTCTCAATCCTCTATAGTTGGAGTTATTGATGATGTACCCGATACCTAGTTTAGGCTATCGGCTACGCCAGCAGACATTAAGCCGTAGTTGAGGTTTTGGGAAGAGTTAGGAAAAGATAGCGCACCGATCGAGTCAAGAAGAATGTCAAGATGACGTAGGAGGTCTAGGATCAAGGAGGCACTGACATCTGTAAGAAGATGGAATTATGGATAGAGATGTGAAGCTTTATTGAGATATGTATGGAAATATAGTATTTAAACATCTTAGAAGAGGATATATAACATGCATTATAAGTGGAAATAATTGTAAGGAAGTTAGATAACCCTTAAGTTATTTTATAACGGAACAGCCGAGATGATGTGGGTTCGAGACTATGATCGTGACGCGAGAGCACAGTGGTGGGGGACTACACCACGTGTCTGCGCCAGGCAGATAAGAGTGAAGACAGTGTCAGCACATTCAGTGGAGCTCTGTCAGTCGAGCAAGTAGGGTCGAGCTCTGTAGCGCAAGCCAGACGCACGGTGAAGGTCGCGTAGCATACCGAAACTGTCACGGCAGAGTGTAGGCGACAGTTTCAGCATCGCCGAGCAGCGAACGCCAAGCAGGTCATTGATCCAGGCGGACTTGCCGAGGAAGCAATCACAGACGGCCGGGATATGTTAGAACAGCACTGCAAGTAGTTGAAGACTTTATTACAAGCTACATTTCAACGCAGTTTGAACACAGTTCTTTTATGAATAATATTACGACTATGCTTTTCTATAACGCATTCAAAGTTACTTTAACAATTTCACGCAAGCGGAATGTTGTTAGCATAGGCACTGATGAACATTAGATCGTGCATTAATGAAATTCATTTCTTATGCAGTTTCAAGAATTACCAAATACAGACAACTACAGGGTGTTTAATAAACTTGGACACTCTCATGTAAAATTTTATTTTACGAAAGGGAGACTTAGCAGTTGTCGGAGATTGATCTTTCAATACTCAAACTGAACATTTAATGGAACAGTGGCGTAACTTAGAAGAGGAATAGGGGGTCCGCTGTTTCCATGAACTTTTTCGAGAGGAGTTGGACAATATCCGCTATGGGTAATCCGAAGTTCAACATGTCAGAGTAGACGCAGATAGAGACAAGATGGCACCGCAGAGCGATGGATTCGATTCCTGACGAGAGGAGGTCCACCAGCTGATTCACTTGGGATTTCGAATGCAATCGTCATTTCATGGATGGAATGATATTCACGCCGATCTTTCGAGAAATTCATTATGTAGGGAAAATCGACGATCTTGGAAATTTAATAACAGCTGATTATGAAAGGTACTGTAAGAGTCATAACTACCTGATACGATTATTTTCATGAATACTGGGCACACATGTATATTTTTCTAATAGGAGTGATACGATTATTAAGACATGGTTTGACTTTATATACTTCGAATTTGCTAGAATATGGAGTGACCATATGATATGGCAGGCATCATTATACGAAATTCTCACCATTGGTTGGCTTTATTAAGCAGATGTTTGGTCTTTTAGACATTTTTCCAGCTAGGATATTTTTCATGAATAGTTTTTTTTGTGTAACGAGTATTTCGAACTCGTGATCTGCAATTGATTATCTAAAATTACTTCGTCAGTTCATTGCATACTAGCGAGTGTGTATTATTCATCAGTAGGGATTTTTTCCATTGGATTGTTTGGAGATATTAAGAGGTTATTCACTTTAGTGAATGAACATCGCTTTTATATGACAACTAGAAACGTGTTGATTCCTATCTGGTACATTCACTCATATAGTCTACGAGATGGGGGCTTTCGTATTTATACGATTGTATGGTGGTACTCATCTTACCCATCGTTCAGGGCAATATCATCCAAGTCGACGGGGCGAGGTCTTTCGTATTTATACGACTGTACGGTGGTTACACATCTTACTCGCCATTGAGGGACTCATTTTTATCATCCGAGTGTACACGAGATTGTAAGTGAATCAAACAAGGAACTACTAGTCACATATCAGTCGAAATTTTGTTAAATAAAGTAATGATAAATGTCAGCAGGATTACGTTTAGTAATTCTTGTTTGCCTATCCAATATTTTGTTGCTATACTCTTTTGAGAGTAATTTCAGTTTAACAGCTGTTACAGCTGATGCTTTTGATGAGTTTTATAATTATGTTTGATACCTTTGAGAAGGATTTAAAGTAATTGAATCTTGTAAGATTAATCATTAATGGTCAGATTTATTTTAAGGCAGATCAGTATTGCAGATTTTGATATGAGAGATTATAGCACATTGGTGTTTTTCTGTGATGTGAGTTATGAAAATTGTAAGAGAATTTATGCTATTTGAAAGCAGATCTTAAATTACTGAGGTAATATTTTTCCAATTGTTTAAGAAGTTGTCTAGATGTGATCAGATTAATTACAGTTATTGGAGATTGTGTGCGTTGATAATTTGAAGCCAGTTATATATTTTTTGTAGATCATGCAACATGGTTAAGTGGAGTTTATGATAGGCATTTTGTGGAAGTTGCCATGTGATAGTTGCAACGTTGATAATGTATTTTGAAGCAGACATGAGGTCGTCGTACCCAGTCTAGCGTAATTGTTGAGATTCATGCTGTATGTGCTGAATATTTATGGAGTTTTGTGGAATAATTGTTGTATTCAAATGTGATATTTGAAGTATTGAGGAAATGTAATGTCGTTGTGGATAGTTAGATCCAACGTGATGTCGTGGAGACAATAATATTTTTTGGCATGAAAATTAAATACGAGATATAACTTGGAAGTAATAAAACTGTAAGACAACGTTCTATAAACCATATTAAACAATTTATTAGGAAATTAAACAAATAAATAAAGTTGATAATACAAGATTTTCTGAAAATAATAATTAACGAAATAATAATCTGAGGTTTAAGCATATTAACGATCTGACCTAATGAAATAAAAATCAGAATGACTAGATGAAATAATGAAAATCTAAATAACCAGAAGATTGAAATTCAAATAATTTGATAAATTAAATTTTGAAATAAATCAATGAATTAAATAAATGGATGAATTAAAGATTGGATAAATTAAACTGATTGAAATAGATTAATAGACGATTGTAATGACGATGAATAACTGAATTAGAAGGTGATAATTAACTAAAGAAGCTGATGATTAATGAATTTATATGGAATTACATAAATTTAATTGAGAAATAATTTGAAGGAATTGCAACTTGAGTTGAAGATTTAAATAATGTAATGGTGATGAATTAACGATTCTGACAGGAATATGTAGAATTTTGAAGTGAGAATTAATGTGAGAAATATTTAATTTTGATGATGACGATAACGATGACCAATGAGCCATGAATTTTCTGTAATTCACAGATAAGTGATTATGAATGACAATGTAAATAGTGTAAATTAATTATTCAATGTTTAGGAGCATTTGACCAACATGTTCAACAGTTAAATTATGCCATGCAAACCATAAATTACGTGATGTTTAATATATGTGATTATAATATGTGTATGTTTAGACAGATTAATAACTTTTTTAAATCCACATTGATGATGTTAAATTAAAGAGAAATTAGGTCTCAGGTTTCACAAATGTCAGTGACGAAAGACATAGTGCTACAGTGATCCTGAGAACCCAAGAGAACTTTAGAGATTTTTCTTGTTATGTGGATGAAATAATTTTGGAGTAGAAAAGAGATGGTTCGATTTTTGGACAATGACAATTTAACGTTGGCATTCGACCATACTCTCAGGTAGGAGTTATATTTAAAATGTCTGTCTGACTATCAAAGTGAAATAAATTTGTTTTTATCTTAGTTGTGATCTGATGATGGTGTGATGTTCCTTTTTCTTTCCTTGTCTTGAGTAAGGCTTATCCGGAAAGGAAGTGGTTTGCTAGGAATTCAGTTGATGGCGCCCATTTATATTTGCATTATTTCTATTAAACTTAAGCCCGTAACGTCCCTAGAGATACTTTGTCTCGTGATACCCACTGCTTTTTCGATAACTCAGCTGAATTTCCGACACATTCCTTATTTGACTAGAGGTTCATTTAACTCCGCTCTGTCCCGGAACTCCAGGAATGCGATGTTATAGCAGATGGGTCATCGCATCCCCAGGACGAACGGGTACAGAGAGAGAGGGAGAATTGGCTTTATCCAACTAGTGGGGCTTCGATTTTGTTTATTCTATGGAATCACATCAGATTTAGATTACTGAGAGATTGATCTCAAGTTCATTTAAGTGTGTTACAAAATTTATTAAACTTAGTCAGACAATGTACTTGTGTGCCCATTCCAGTGTTCATGTTAATCGTATTAGTAATATCATGTTAGTTATAAGACATTTTTCCTATACCCAAGTGAATGCAGGAATTGAGACATTGTGATGTGTTGTTGTCTAACGTCTCGGTATAAAACGTATATTGAAAATATAATTATGTTGCCAGAAGATTTAGCTAAGGTGGTAGGAGAGTTACAGACGGGTATGTCTGGTATTGCAGAAACTATTTCTAAGATGGAAACGGAAGTTAAAGAACAAATTAATAATTCAGAAGCTAGATTAGAAGCTTGATGTAAAGAAAATGTGCAATCATTACAAACTAGTAATGAAGAAAATTTAAAGTCATTAGAGACTAGGCTACAGACTAGTACTGAAGAAAATTTAAAATTATTACAGTCAACTAGTGAAGATAATTTAAAGTCATTAGAGACTAGGTTACAGTCAAATAGCAAAGATGAGTTGATGTTATTAGCGACTAGGCTACAGTCAAATAGTGAAGACAATTTTAAGTCATTGGAAGAAAGATTACAATCAAATAGTGAGGATAATTTTAAATCATTGGAAGAGAAATTACAAGCTCGTAGTGAAGAAACTAACACTGAATTAGAAAACAAGTTAACTAGATTAGAGAATAGCTTAACTTTAAAGAATAATGAAATGCTGAAGACTTTACAATTAGACATAATTGCAGTAAATATGAAAGGAGAGGAAAATGTTCAAATATTAAGAAAAAATATTATTGAATTAGAAAGTAGGGGAGAAGAAAATATTTTTACTTTAAGAACAGACGTTATGTCCATACAGAAAGACATTAAATCAGATGTATCGAAGTTGAGATTCGACATCGATGGTTTAGTGGCAGATGTAGGCAAAATTCAAGAGTGGTCTACCGAAGTATCTTTCGAGACTAAAATTAAAGGTCTAGAAATGAATCTAGGTAATGGGATTAAAGATTTAAAGACAGTAATTGGGACCATTAAAGAGGAAGTCTTCGGAGAGGTCAATTCTAATTTAAAATCATTAGAAAATCAATTGCAGAAAGATATTAGGAAGATGGACGACGATATAGAGCAAAAGGTTAATGAAAACTTAGCTTTATTCAAAAATAGAGTCGGTGCAATTGTGGAAGAACGGTATGGTGAGGTCGATGCCGAAGCAAAAGAGAAACGTGAAGGGTTAGATGAAAAATTAATCGCAGGTATGGCAAACTTAGAAGCGAGGTTTACGGAGAACAAGGAAGCGATGAAGATAGATTCAACTCTATTTAGAACAGATGTTGATCTGTTAAAGGAACAAGTCGCGTCAGTAAAGAATACGTGCGAAGGCAAAATTGACAAGTTAAAAAACGATTTAGACGAGAGTAACAAAACGCAGGATGTTACGTCGCTAGATGAGTTGAAGACGCAGGTCAAGACCGTGGAGAAATTAGCAGAAGACAGGATAACTAAACTAGAATCCATGTTTAACAGTTTCACCAGTCAGAATATAACATCAGGGGAAACATTGATAAACCAGACAGCGATAGACCGCAATATGACTAATCAAGAAGCAAGCATGGGAGAAGACCGTCAAATGCAACCGAATGTGACATTCGAAAGGGCCAGTTCAACCCCTCAGGATAATCCAAGTTCGAATAGGAGTACGTTGGGTCCAAGCGAACGATACTCAGGTCCAGTCACCATTATTAGGAATCTGGATGACAAGCCGAGAAAGTTTTCGGGAAATACAGGAGTCACACCAGTCGAATTTCTGAGAGATATTCGAGACTACATGGCGGAACATAGGGTAGCCAAAGAAAGAGAGCTAAGGATAGTCGAACGCGCCTTAGATGGGTCTGCGCTTACTTGGTTTAGAGCGTTCAGAAGCAATTTTGCGAACATGGAGCAATTTGCCATAGCTTTCTTGAGGAGATTTTGGAGTGCCGAGGATCAACTTAACGTAAGAGCGGAAATGTACTCAAAGCGCTATTCTACGTCACATCCGACGCATTATGCCAATTATTTCACGTCACAGCTGGCTAAATTACAATTTCTGATTCCTCCATTGCCAGAAGAAGAGCTTTTGCAAGCTATAGCGAGACAGTTACCGATTGAGGTACAGCGATCACTAATAGCGTCGGGAGCCAATACACTTGAGCATTATGACGACATTTTGCGGCGATTGGACTATACAAGCGCACAGGTTACTCCTAGAAATACCAGAAACGACAATAGAAACACGCAAGAAGTGAATGCGGTAGTCGTAGACAATGCAGCTCAAACGGACAGAGGAGATTCCTGGGAAGACCGACGGAACGAAGGGAATCGAGGAAACATCCGTAACGCTCGAGGAAATGATCGATATAGAGGACCATATGAGAGGCCATACGATCAAGAAGCAAGAGATAGCCGATATAGAAATTATAACCAGAATTCCAGATATCAAGACAGGAATCGATATAACAATAGATATCGGGGCAGAAATAACTGGAGCCAAGGTCAACAGTATAATGGGAACGACAGGCAGGATGGCCGAAGAAACGATCCTAACGACAGACGAGATAATCGTGGACATGAGAGGTCGAGGCAAGAAGATAGACAGCCTAGTGCACCACCCGAAGAGACAGTGAGAGATGTCAATCGAGCAAGCACGAGTGGCGAAGGAAGAAACAATCGTCAGAATAACACGGAATCAAGATGCTAATCATTGGAAGTCAATCATCATTATTGAGAGTCAGAAAGTACCATCATGCTGAGTAAGGGAATTGTAGAGCTATCGTGTACATGTATTATATATAGAATGCCTGAGAGTGTATTTTTTTTCTCAATCCTGATTAAAAAAAAGGATATGTACGGGAGAGATGTACCCGATACCTAGTTTAGGCTATCGGCTACGCCAGCAGACATTAAGCCGTAGTTGAGGTTTTGGGAAGAGTTAGGAAAAGATAGCGCACCGATCGAGTCAAGAAGAATGTCAAGATGACGTAGGAGGTCTAGGATCAAGGAGGCACTGACATCTGTAAGAAGATGGAATTATGGATAGAGATGTGAAGCTTTATTGAGATATGTATGGAAATATAGTATTTAAACATCTTAGAAGAGGATATATAACATGCATTATAAGTGGAAATAATTGTAAGGAAGTTAGATAACCCTTAAGTTATTTTATAACGGAACAGCCGAGATGATGTGGGTTCGAGACTATGATCGTGACGCGAGAGCACAGTGGTGGGGGACTACACCACGTGTCTGCGCCAGGCAGATAAGAGTGAAGACAGTGTCAGCACATTCAGTGGAGCTCTGTCAGTCGAGCAAGTAGGGTCGAGCTCTGTAGCGCAAGCCAGACGCACGGTGAAGGTCGCGTAGCATACCGAAACTGTCACGGCAGAGTGTAGGCGACAGTTTCAGCATCGCCGAGCAGCGAACGCCAAGCAGGTCATTGATCCAGGCGGACTTGCCGAGGAAGCAATCACAGACGGCCGGGATATGTTAGAACAGCACTGCAAGTAGTTGAAGACTTTATTACAAGCTACATTTCAACGCAGTTTGAACACAGTTCTTTTATGAATAATATTACGACTATGCTTTTCTATAACGCATTCAAAGTTACTTTAACAATTTCACGCAAGCGGAATGTTGTTAGCATAGGCACTGATGAACATTAGATCGTGCATTAATGAAATTTATTTCTTATGCAGTTTCATGAATTACCAAATACAGACAACTACAGGGTGTTTAATAAACTTGGACACTCTCATGTAAAATTTTATTTTACGAAAGGGAGACTTAGCAGTTGTCGGAGATTGATCTTTCAATACTCAAACTGAACATTTAATGGAACAGTGGCGTAACTTAGAAGAGGAATAGGGGGTCCGCTGTTTCCATGAACTTTTTCGAGAGGAGTTGGACAATATCCGCTATGGGTAATCCGAAGTTCAACATGTCAGAGTAGACGCAGATAGAGACAAGATGGCACCGCAGAGCGATGGATTCGATTCCTGACGAGAGGAGGTCCACCAGCTGATTCACTTGGGATTTCGAATGCAATCGTCATTTCATGGATGGAATGATATTCACGCCGATCTTTCGAGAAATTCATTATGTAGGGAAAATCGACGATCTTGGAAATTTAATAACAGCTGATTATGAAAGGTACTGTAAGAGTCATAACTACCTGATACGATTATTTTCATGAATACTGGGCACACATGTATATTTTTCTAATAGGAGTGATACGATTATTAAGACATGGTTTGACTTTATATACTTCGAATTTGCTAGAATATGGAGTGACCATATGATATGGCAGGCATCATTATACGAAATTCTCACCATTGGTTGGCTTTATTAAGCAGATGTTTGGTCTTTTAGACATTTTTCCAGCTAGGATATTTTTCATGAATAGTTTTTTTTGTGTAACGAGTATTTCGAACTCATGATCTGCAATTGATTATCTAAAATTACTTCGTCAGTTCATTGCATACTAGCGAGTGTGTATTATTCATCAGTAGGGATTTTTTCCATTGGATTGTTTGGAGATATTAAGAGGTTATTCACTTTAGTGAATGAACATCGCTTTTATATGACAACTAGAAACTTGTTGATTCCTATCTGGTACATTCACTCATATAGTCTACGAGATGGGGGCTTTCGTATTTATACGATTGTATGGTGGTAATCATCTTACCCATCGTTCAGGGCAGTATCATCCAAGTCGACGGGGCGAGGTCTTTCGTATTTATACGACTGTACGGTGGTTACACATCTTACTCGCCATTGAGGGACTCATTTTTATCATCCGAGTGTACACTAGATTTTAAGTGAATCAAACAAGGAACTACTAGTCACATATCAGTCGAAATTTTGTTAAATAAAGTAATGATAAATGTCAGCAGGATTACGTTTAGTAATTCTTGTTTGCCTATCCAATATTTTGTTGCTATACTCTTTTGAGAGTAATTTCAGTTTAACAGCTGTTACAGCTGATGCTTTTGATGAGTTTTATAATTATGTTTGATACCTTTGAGAAGGATTTAAAGTAATTGAATCTTGTAAGATTAATCATTAATGGTCAGATTTATTTTAAGGCAGATCAGTATTGCAGATTTTGATATGAGAGATTATAGCACATTGGTGTTTTTCTGTGATGTGAGTTATGAAAATTGTAAGAGAATTTATGCTATTTGAAAGCAGATCTTAAATTACTGAGGTAATATTTTTCCAATTGTTTAAGAAGTTGTCTAGATGTGATCAGATTAATTACAGTTATTGGAGATTGTGTGCGTTGATAATTTGAAGCCAGTTATATATTTTTTGTAGATCATGCAACATGGTTAAGTGGAGTTTATGATAGGCATTTTGTGGAAGTTGCCATGTGATAGTTGCAACGTTGATAATGTATTTTGAAGCAGACATGAGGTCGTCGTACCCAGTCTAGCGTAATTGTTGAGATTCATGCTGTATGTGCTGAATATTTATGGAGTTTTGTGGAATAATTGTTGTATTCAAATGTGATATTTGAAGTATTGAGGAAATGTAATGTCGTTGTGGATAGTTAGATCCAACGTGATGTCGTGGAGACAATAATATTTTTTGGCATGAAAATTAAATACGAGATATAACTTGGAAGTAATAAAACTGTAAGACAACGTTCTATAAACCTTATTAAACAATTTATTAGGAAATTAAACAAATAAATAAAGTTGATAATACAAGATTTTCTGAAAATAATAATTAACGAAATAATAATCTGAGGTTTAAGCATATTAACGATCTGACCTAATGAAATAAAAATCAGAATGACTAGATGAAATAATGAAAATCTAAATAACCAGAAGATTGAAATTCAAATAATTTGATAAATTAAATTTTGAAATAAATCAATGAATTAAATAAATGGATGAATTAAAGATTGGATAAATTAAACTGATTGAAATAGATTAATAGACGATTGTAATGACGATGAATAACTGAATTAGAAGGTGATAATTAACTAAAGAAGCTGATGATTAATGAATTTATATGGAATTACATAAATTTAATTGAGAAATAATTTGAAGGAATTGCAACTTGAGTTGAAGATTTAAATAATGTAATGGTGATGAATTAACGATTCTGACAGGAATATGTAGAATTTTGAAGTGAGAATTAATGTGAGAAATATTTAATTTTGATGATGACGATAACGATGACCAATGAGCCATGAATTTTCTGTAATTCACAGATAAGTGATTATGAATGACAATGTAAATAGTGTAAATTAATTATTCAATGTTTAGGAGCATTTGACCAACATGTTCAACAGTTAAATTATGCCATGCAAACCATAAATTACGTGATGTTTAATATATGTGATTATAATATGTGTATGTTTAGACAGATTAATAACTTTTTTTAAATCCACATTGATGATGTTAAATTAAAGAGAAATTAGGTCTCAGGTTTCACAAATGTCAGTGACGAAAGACATAGTGCTACAGTGATCCTGAGAACCCAAGAGAACTTTAGAGATATTTCTTGTTATGTGGATGAAATAATTTTGGATTAGAAAAGAGATGGTTCGATTTTTGGACAATGACAATTTAACGTTGGCATTCGACCATACTCTCAGGTAGGAGTTATATTTAAAATGTCTGTCTGACTATCAAAGTGAAATAAATTTGTTTTTATCTTAGTTGTGATCTGATGATGGTGTGATGTTCCTTTTTCTTTCCTTGTCTTGAGTAAGGCTTATCCGGAAAGGAAGTGGTTTGCTAGGAATTCAGTTGATGGCGCCCATTTATATTTGCATTATTTCTATTAAACTTAAGCCCGTAACGACCCTAGAGATACTTTGTCTCGTGATACCCACTGCTTTTTCGATAACTCAGCTGAATTTCCGACACATTCCTTATTTGACTAGAGGTTCATTTAACTCCGCTCTGTCCCGGAACTCCAGGAATGCGATGTTATAGCAGATGGGTCATCGCATCCCCAGGACGAACGGGTACAATGTGTAACATCTTTCCACTCGGTATCTGTATATTTTTTGTGGGGGTGATTTTGACAAATAAAACAGAAATGGATGGGACGGAAACAATGAAACGGAAATGGAAGGGACGGAAACAATGAAACGGAAATGGATGGGACGGAAACAATGAAACGGAAATGGAAGGGGCGGAAACAATGAAACGGAAATGGATGGGACGGAAACAATGAAACGGAAATGGAAGGGACGGAAACAATGAAACGGAAATGGATGGGACGGAAACAATGAAACGGACATGGAAGGGACGGAAACAATGAAACGGAAATGGATGGGACGGAAACAATGAAACGGAAATGGATGGGACGGAAACAATGAAACGGAAATGGAAGGGACGGAAACAATGAAACGGAAATGGATGGGACGGAAACAATGAAACGGAAATGGATGGGACGGAAACAATGGAACGGAAATGGATGGGACGGACACTATGAGCGCGCGCGGTGGGGGAGATTGATACCACTACGTACTCTCGGCCATGTGGCTATGTGGAATGTATATCGCATAAGGTTTACTACAAGGTTTGGAGGCGCCATTAAAGATATTCCTACAATAAATCACCTTCAAATTGTCGTTCTTTGGAGTGAAAATATTCATTATATCATGAAATGAAAATCCACAGCCTGCTTCCAGTTTCCGACCATGTCAGGAATGGAATGAATGAAGTCCCCATCTAGCGGCGAGGATATGAACTGTGCCGGCTGCCGAGGCCTGACGCACTCCTCTGGGGCAAATGATTAAATGAATGACATATGAAATGAAATGATAGTGGAGAGTGTTGCTGGAATGAAATTTTGACAGGGAAAACCGGAGTACCCGGAGAAAAACCTGTCTGCCTCCGTTTTGTCCAGCACAGATCTCACATGGAGTGACCGGGATTTGAACCACGGACCCAGTGGTGAGAGGCCGGCGTGCTGCCGCCTAAGCCACGGAGGCTGTTCATTATATCATATTTGCTAAAAACGATTATCATTTCTTAAATCTTCACACTTTTGCTGTATCCTTATTTAATGTAAGCACTCGAGGTACTGTCGGCCATGTGGCTATGTGGAATCTATATCGCATACAAAATTACTTCAAGGTTTGGAGGCCCCATTAAAGATATTCTTCCTACAATAAATCATCGTAAAGTTGTCGTTCTTTGGTGTGAAAATATTCATTATATTATATTTGCTGAAAACTGGTCAGGATTTGGCACTGCAGTTTTATAAGTAGTTATTTCAATGACCAACCGAGTTCACTGTTAACAAGGGATAACATCTCACATGTTACACATCATATGCGACTACTGTAAAGCTCGTATTTTTTTACTTAAAGTATGAGTATACGTTTGAAATGGCATTGTTGAGCAAACACTCAATTTTTGTTCTTTCATTGTAAATGGAAGCCTTATTTGTCTGCTTGAAATTAAGATATATTTGATGTGGTATTCCACCCGTAAATACGAGTAGTTAAAAAACTACTTAAGTGGGCCCGTGTGCACATGTCTAGGTGGCGTGGCTGCAGAACATCTTACTTGCTTCTAAATATCCCGGAATATCAAATGAAAATTAGGAAAATTACAAATAATAATAGCTAAGTGTAAGTGTAGGATCCAGGTTCATCACGCCCGAAGAATTACTGAGTTTAACACTCGAATGTCTAACAATAAGTTAGTTTATTTGGTCATATCACAATTGTTTAACTTCATTTACGTAATTCTCAGAATTAAAATCTTCAAAATTCAGAAACCGCTATGGACATCAAATTGGCAGAGGAAAAACTAAAGGAAATAGGAGACTTCTGTTACTTAGGAAGCAAAATAACCAGTGATGGACGAAGCAAAGAGGATATAAAAAGTAGGTTAGCTCAGGCAAGGAAAGCATTTCGACAGAAAAGGAATCTGTTGACATCGAATATAGATTTAGGTATTAGGAAGTCATTTTTGAAGGCCTTTGTCTGGAGCGTGGTGCTCTATGGAAGTGAAACTTGGACTATTGGTGCAGCAGAAAAGAGGAGAATTGAAGCGTTTGAAATGTGGTGTTACAGGAGAATGATGAAGATCAGATGGGTAGATAGGGTTACAAACGAAGATGTATTAAGACGAGTGGGAGAGGAGAGATGTTTCTGGCGACTGGTAATGAAGAGAAGAAATAGGTTGGTAGGACACATACTAAGACACCCAGGAATAGCAAGCTTAGTTATGGAAGGAAGGGTCGAGGACAAGAACTGTAGGGGTAGACCAAGGTTACAATATGTTAAACAGATTGCCTCGGATGTAGGGTGTGGTAGCTATGTAGAGATGAAACGATTAGCTCAGGACAGGAGGCATGGAAAGCTGCATCAAACCAGTCAAAAGGCTGAAGAATCAAACAACAACAACAACAACATTCTGCAACTTTCCTATGTTTATGCCGTGTCTTGTGTGGGGTTTCACCTAGGACACCAAGCTTGCTCATCAGCGGGCTCTTGGTGTCCCAGCCTGGACTCCCATAGGAATAGCGAACTGCGCACTACCTCCCTTTTTATGAAGCGCACATACGCCTCTTGACTGCGAGAGCTAAAATCTCAAGCAGTCCTGACCTCCCCATGAAGGCTTCCAAAAATATGGTATATTGGCTTTCTCGGCACGTGAATTAAAACTCAGCAATTCTTCTAAGTTTGTGCCGTGTCTTGTGTGGGGTTTCGCCTAGGACACCAAGCTGGCTCATCAGTGGTCTAATGCTGTCCGCGCTCGGAGTTTTAATTCACTGGCCCTAAAAGCCAATATATAGCATCTTTTTGGAAGGCTTCATAGGGAGGTCAGGACTGTTTGAGCTTAGCTCTCGCAGTGAATAGGCGCAGGTGCGCTTCATAAAATGGGAAGTAGCGCGCAGTTCGCTACTCGTGTGGGTGTTCGGTCACGGACACCAAGAGCCCGCTGATGAGCCAGCTTGGTGTCCTAGGTGAAACCCCACACAAGACACGGCACAAAACAAGAAAAATTGCTGAGTTAATTCACTGACAGTGAAGGCCAAAATACAATCCTTTTTTAAAATCTTTAACTTTTTCTGCTTTTCAAATCAACAAAATCAACATCAAAAAGTTGACATAGGAATATTATTGATACATCAAATTACAGCCAACGAACGTAGAAATGCTGTGAACTAGGGATTTTTGGATACTTTGAAAACTTCAGTCACCTTGATTATTTTCAGCGATGAATTGCATTTCCTTTTTTGGAAAGTGAAAAAACATCTCCTACAGTCTGTCTGTTGCAGATAAATGCACGATTCTAGTTCAGAACCTTATATGTGTTAGATAGAAGGACTCAGTAAAATAAATTTGATGATTGAATAATATATATTTAGTATTTTTGGGGATTTTGAAAAAAAAATCATTTATTATTCTGTTTTTCAAAAATTAGAGAACTGAAAGGGGAAATTAAAGTCTCTGCTACAAAGAATGATGGTTGGGTTTCATGTGTGATGTGGTAAAAATTTCAAAGGAATCTGTTCTTAAATATGGATTTTCTTCCTAAACGTATATGTTGTTGTTGTAGTTTGAGTCTTCAGATTTTCGACTGGTTTGATGCAGCCCTCCATGCCTCCCTGTCCTGAGCTAATCGTTTCATCTCTACATAGCTACCACACCCTACATCCGAAGCAATCTGTTTATCATATTCTAACCTTGGTCTACCCCTACTGTTCTTGTCCTCGACCCTTCCTTCCACTACTAAGCTTGCTCTTAGTATGTGTCCTTCCAACTTATCTCTTCTCTTCATTAGCAGTCGCCAGAAACACCTCTCCTCTCCCACTCGTCTTAATATCTCTTCGTTTGTAACCCTATCTACCCATCTGATCTTTATCATTCTCCTGTAAAACCACATTTCAAACGCTTCAATTCTCCTCTTTCCTGCTGCACCAACAGTCCAAGTTTCACTCCCATAGAGCGCCACGCTCCAGACAAAATCTTTCAAAAATGACTTCCTAATACCTAAATCTACATTCGATATCAGCAGATATACGTATATACATGCCTTAAACCAATAAAAGTAACGTCATTTATTTTTGAGAACATTTCGAAGTTATTTTAGTTATAAAACTGAAAAGAAAGTCATTGTTATTATTATTTGTGTTGTTATTTACATTTCTATGGACTGCATATTAGCAATCAATTCCATTTGTGTCCAGGTCTTCTCCTTCTTCTTCTTCTGCCTGCACACTCTTCAAATACCAACTGACTGCGCCAGGATTCGATCCTGCAATCTTGGACACAGCAGGCCGGAATGTTACCGCTGAGTCAGGCAGCCAGTCAGGAATGATGTGAGATACGTGTTAAATTCACATGAAGAAAGCAAAAATTATGTTTGAAAAAATGGCGAGTTTTGCAATAAAAGTCAGTTCAGCAAACATCTTACTAGACGTGCCGTCCCTTCTTGATGTCGTTCAAACAAAGCGCCCGTGTGGATGAATTATTGGTGAGTCCGCCACAGCACGTAAAACATACATCACGCCCTGCTCCATTTTAAACAGAGTAGACTAGAGCACGTCTTCGTGTTGCACGAGATCATTCTCGTATTCATTGCTCTTAGACCAGCTTCCCAATGGGCGTTTCGTAAAACGGATTAATCTGTAATTAAGTCGTTTTACTTCAGAATATATTAAAGGGCATTGCACGTGAAAGAGAAAGAAATACGAGGGACGTTTTGACTATGAGCTTCGTCACTTGATTTCACAGGGGAGCTGTATTTCAATCTGAGAAAGCACTTGTCGTGTAGGGTTAGATTTCTAAAGACCTAAAATAAGTACAAAATATGCAAGCAAATATGCCCTAAAAACTAGTTGAATCTACCATAAGAACTTGCTGAATATTCCCTAAAAACTTGTTGAAATTGCCATAAAAATTTGCTGAATATGACCTAAAACTAGCTGATTATGATCTAAAACTAGCTGAATATGATCTAAAACTTGCTGAATATGACCCAAAGCTAGCTGAATATGATCTAAAACTTGCTGAATATGACCTAAAACTTGCTGAATATGACCCAAAGCTAGCTGAATATGATCTAAAACTAGCTGAATATGATCTAAAACTTGCTGAATATGACCCAAAGCTAGCTGAATATGATCTAAAACTTGCTGAATATGACCCAAAACTAGCTGAATATGATCTAAAACTAGCTGAATATGATCTAAAACTAGCTGAATATGATCTAAAACTTGCTGAATATGATCTAAAACTAGCTCAATATGATCTAAAACAAGCTGAATATGATCTAAAACTAGCTGAATATGATCTAAAACTAGCTGAATATGATCTAAACCTTGCTGAATATGATCTAAAACTAGCTGAATATGATCTAAAACTAGCTGAATATGATCTAAAACTAGCTGAATAAGATCGAAAACTTGCTGAATATGATCTAAACCTTGCTGAATACGATCTAAAACTTGCTGAATATGATCTAAACCTTTCTGAATATGATCTAAAACTAGCTGAATATGATCTAAAACTTGCTGAATATGATCTAAAACTAGCTGAATATGATCTAAACCTTGCTGAATATGACCCAAAACTAGCTGAATATGATCTAAAACTTGATGAATATGATCTAAAACTAGCTGAATATGATCTAAAACTAGCTGAATATGATCTAAAACTTGCTGAATATGATCTAAAACTTGCTGAATATGACCTAAAACTTGCTGAATATGATCTAAAACTAGCTCATTATGATCTAAAACTAGCTGAATATGATCTAAAACTAGCTGAATATGATCGAAAACTAGCTGAATATGATCTAAACCTTGCTGAATATGATCTAAAACTTGCTGAATATGATCTAAACCTTGCTGAATATGATCTAAACCTTGCTGAATATGACCCAAAACTAGCTGAATATGATCTAAAACTAACTGAATATGATCTAAAACTTGCTGAATATGATCTAAAACTCGCTGAATATGATCTAAAACCTGCTGAATATGATCTAAAACTAGCTGAATATGATCTAAAACTTGCTGAATATGATCTAAAACTAGCTGAATATGATCTAAACCTTGCTGAATATGACCCAAAACTAGCTGAATATGATCTAAAACTTGATAAATATGATCTAAAACTAGCTGAATATGATCTAAAACTAGCTGAATATGTTCTAAAACTTGCTGAATATGATCTAAAACTTGCTGAATATGATCTAAACCTTGCTGAATATGATCTAAAACTTGCTGAATATGATCTAAACCTTGCTGAATATGACCCAAAACTAGCTGAATATGATCTAAAACTAACTGAATATGATCTAAACCTTGCTGAATATGATCTAAAACTAGCTGAATATGATCGAAAACTTGCTGAATATGATCTAAACCTTGCTGAATATGATCTAAAACTTGCTGAATATGATCTAAACCTTGCTGAATATGACCCAAAACTAGCTGAATATGATCTAAAACTAACTGAATATGATCTAAAACTTGCTGAATATGATCTAAAACTTGCTGAATATGACCTAAAACTTGCTGAATATGATCTAAAACTAGCTGAATATGATCTAAAACTAGCTGAATATGATCTAAAATTAGCTGAATATGATCGAAAACTTGCTGAATATGATCTAAACCTTGCTGAATATGATCTAAAACTTGCTGAATATGATCTAAACCTTGCTGAATATGACCCAAAACTAGCTGAATATGATCTAAAACTAACTGAATATGATCTAAAACTTGCTGAATATGATCTAAAACTCGCTGAATATGACCTAAAACTTGCTGAATATGATCTAAACCTTGCTGAATATGATCTAAAACTCGCTGAATATGATCTAAACCTTGCTGAATATGATCTAAAACTAGCTGAATATGATCTAAAACTAGCTGAATATGATCTAAAACTTGCTGAATATGATCTAAAACTTGCTGAATATGACCTAAAAATTAGCTGAATATGACCTGTGCATTTATAGAGGCAACACGTAAAAAATGGTTGTTATCATTTAAATAATGATAGATAATGGGTGAGTGGTTGTCGTGTTGGACTCCAACCCCCCCCCCCCCCCCCCCCCCAAACTTGCAGGTTTGCTCCTGGCCGTGGTAAGTGTTTCTTTAGAAAGGCTACAAAAATCTTTGCACGCATGTCATACCTTGTTGGCATGTTAAAGACCCCATTTGAATTCAGTAGGCCGTGTTCATAATCGCAAAATTAATCTCGGGATTTTCCGCCAACACAAAGTTCCTCATTTCTCTACTAGAAAGCGCTATAATGTTCAAGGAGCTTAGATATCTAATCTCCTTTCATAGCGTTTTAAGGAGCGATAAAATTCGACATGCAAGCTGCTCTCTGGGCGTCAATTAACGAAGCTTGCATCTGGCACCCGATGCCATACGATAAGAAAGAAGAAGATCATTTAAGTGCAAAACAATATTCCCAGAAAATTATCTTAACTTTCCAAACTTGAATTTACATTTCATCGTGTCAGATAAACATATAATATACTAGGTACTGTACACACAAAACTACCCAGTAATTGGTACAGAAAGGATACATCGCACCCCCGGTGGAAGACTGCCACAAGTCAAAAAGGACACTTTTTCAGGAGAAGCATTTAAAGATTTTGAGCTAATAGGAAAAGTATAAATATTTGCGTAACTAAAGTGAAAGTAACGTATTACTAACTTCTAACAGTGTCTAGTACTATGCAATAACATACAAAGTTATTTCATGGATTATAATTACATGTGTTTTAATGAAAAAATATTAACAATTTTGAGTTATGGCAGTTTTCTATTCAGTGCCGTAGAATTGCTATTTATAGGATCTGAGTTGTGGCAGTTTTACAGGACACTGACTTAATCATAGG
This sequence comes from Meconema thalassinum, assembly GCA_946902985.2. NCBI lineage: Eukaryota > Metazoa > Arthropoda > Insecta > Orthoptera > Tettigoniidae > Meconema > Meconema thalassinum. The sequence continues at coordinate 186,712,203 of OX336395.1, forward strand.
CATTTATAAGTACCACATAATTCAAAATTCATGTTTTAGGTAGATTTCATTAGAAAGCTATTTTGACTTGTGGCAGTCTCCCACCGGGGGTGCGACATACATTTATTCGTACAGTGGATACTTTTATAGGTTCAACAAATTTATTCTTTCTTTCCTAGTCATTTTACCCTCCAGGATAGGCTTCTCCCTCGGACTCAGCGAGAGATCACACCTCTACTGTCTATAGGGGCAGTGTCCTGGAGCTTGAGACTTCGAGTCGTGGGACACAACCGGAGAGGTGGGACTAGCAACTCGCCCAGGCGGCCTCACCTGCAAAGCGAACAGGAGACTTATCAGGGATAGGAAGGGATGGGAATATTGGGAGGGTTAGGCAAAGAAGAGGGAAGGAGGCGGCCGAGGTCTTACGTTAGGTACCACCCCATCATTTGCTTGGAGACTAAACCACGAAAGACCACTTCGAGGATGACTGAGGTGGGACTCGAACACCCTCTACTCATTTGGACCATCTGAGGCTGAATAGACCCCGTTCCAGTCCTCGTACCACTTTTCAAATTCCGTGGCAGAGCGGGGAATCAATCCCCGGACCTCCAGGGTGACAGCTAAGTACGCCGACCACTACGCTACGGAGGCGACTTCCTACAAATTTACACAAAATGTAAATGCAATGTGACCAGTATCCAGTCAGGTCACAGGGTTCTTTGGTCGCTTACATCAAGTCCTCAAGAGAGCGAGAGAACAGGTTGTAGGGCACAGCTTGCAGATGAGGAGATGGTCCATGGTCTGCTCTTCACCGCATTTACATAATGTAGACTCACACGCAAATCCCCACTTTTCCAGGTTGCCTTTAGATCTGCCAACTCCTGAGCGCAGCCCGTTAAGCGTCTTCTTCATGACCTGGGGCGAAGCGTTCAGCAGGTAACATCCAACCTGTCGAATTGTTCAATATGGAATGCCGATTATTTTTTCCTAAATGTTGGAGAAGGTTGAGTCAAGCGTTTTGTCGAATGGAGGAAACTTTTCCTTGATGATGATGATGATAATTGTTGTTTTAAGTGGCCTAACATCTAGGTTATCGGCCCCTAATGGTCTGGGTGATGGCGAAAATGACAATGAAATGAAAATCATAACGAAAACCAAGGTAGATCGAAAATACTTACAAAAATTTAACTTAGATTGAAAAGACGCTCAAAATGTAGTTTAGTTTCAGATTACTTACAAAATGCAATGCAGATTCGAAATACTCACAAAATGCAATTTAAATTCAAAATACTTACAAAATGCAGTTTAGATTCAAAATAGTTACAAAATGCAATTGATATTGAAAATACTTACACAATGCAATTTAGATTGAAGATGCCCAACCAGATCCAAAATACTCACAAAAAGCAATTGAAATTCAAAATATTTACAAAATCAAATGGAAATCGAAAATACAAGTAATTACGAGTACCGTACTTACAAAATGTAATTTAGATTCAAAATACTCACAATACGGAGGCACGCAATTCAAAAAGCTGTACTTACAAAATTCTATTTAGATTAAAAATACTTACAAAATGGAGTATAGATCGAAAATACTTACAAAATGCAACATAGATTGAAAATACTCTCAAAAGGTAATTTGGATGGTAAAAGATAAAATAAGTGTAATTTAGATACACGGGGAGCCAATTCACAAAACAGTGCGGTAATCTTAAAGGGAAAAGGAAATGTAATGAAAAGAAAAAGAAGGCTGATCTCTCGAAGATTGAGGGACTAGGAAAGGAAAGGAAGAGACTCCCTAGTCCTCGGATACCCTAATACCGTCGAGGTCGGAAGAGAACAAGGGTTGACCAAGAGAGGTTGACAGGAAAGAAGACGGAGAGGAGCCCGGCATAAGTTAGTGGAAGCAATGTCGGACTCAGCTGGGGTCCCGTGGTCGCCAACCCACGTCCCACAAGTTGTGAGTCCCTGGAAGGGCTTTTTCTTGACTTGAGCATTGAAGTTGCCGGTTGATACCCATATAAAGTGTGGGATTTCTGTTCCAGTCTTGCTGCAGACTCATGGCGGATATCTGGAGGTGGGATACCTGCTAGACAGTAATTTTTTTCAAGTGGTGTGGATCGCAAACAACCTGTAATGAGTCTACAGGTTTCATTCAGAGCGATATCCATTTCACTAGCGTGACTGGATCTGCAACATACAGGACAGGCATATTCTGCAGCTGAATGACAAAGGGCTATCGTTGAATTTCTTAAGATGCGAGACTGTGTAACTATAAGCCGTAGATTAACGCTTTTACAAGGGTGAATACAAATAATTATGTGCTAACCCATGTACAAATTTAATTAGCCTATTTTCATTTTATGAAAGAACTGGCTTATGAGATCACCTTTTGTCCGTGTGTGTGTATGTATATGTGTATGTGTTGCGTATGTGTGTCTGTGTTCCCCTCTTATTACTTCAAAACGGCTGGAACGATTTCAATGAAACTCGGTAAAGTCACAGCACCATTTTGACAGACTCCGACCGTGCCCTTGACATTTTATTACGTCTCACCAATCCAACATAGCGGCTGTGCGAAATATTTCACCAGCATTCAATATCTCCGAAACGATTACCGATATCACCCTGAAATTTATTACGGTGATAAGGAGCACTAATAGATGTTCACCTATGTGAATTTCAATGACCTGATGAGCACAAATCCAACATGGCGGTGACGCGAAGTAAAAATATTTAAATGGACGTTTCTCGTGATTTAACCATCCGAGTGCAGTGAAACTTGGTACGGTAAATGCTTATACAAATGTTAATCCACTGGCATATAATATATTTCGATTGTTTTCACAACCACAAGATAGCAGCTGTGCAAAATTTTAAGATATCCCTTTTACTTCGTGTGTCCTAATCATGCAATTGAAGTTTGAATACTACACGTACACAATAATCTTCATGTAATAGTTCATAACTCTAAGACCTACATTTATAAAAATCCAACATGGCGACCAACCGAAATATTAGACGGTTCTCAGTATCTACAAATCTATTACAGCAATCTAACTGAAATTTTGTATGTTGATAGAGGCAATTATCATAAGTAGGATATATGAAAATAGGTGTTAGTTCTTCACGGAACTCCTTGCTTTAATATGTGTATTAGTTGCTGAATTAAAAGGGCTTAGCTTGTCATGCTGTAACATGTTCGGTATAGCGTTAGGTGACAAGAGGAATCACTCTAGTGAGCACGTATTTTAGAGATCTCTGTATGTTTGTGTTAATGTTCTAGTTGTTCCCAAAGTAATTGGGTTCCTGAAGCAAGTCGTCTTTTGATACGTAATCCAATTCCCGCGTACTCTTGACAATTAACACAACAAGAGCAGTTGATTTCAAGCCTACTCCTTTTAGCACACACCAGAGATGGCGTAAAAGGAAGAGAAAAGCAGATTCTCGCTCTAAGTTCTTTTAGAGAATCACAGTTCGCCATTTTCGTGGTCTCGGTCTACGTATAGAGACTTATAATCGTAAAAAGTTACTTTTAGCCTAAATATACAAAGTGTCCTTCCTTGTTTATGTTAACAATAACCAAATAAGAGTCAGTGACATTGGAAGGAAAAACATCAATCAAATTAGGAAGGATTTTGAAAAAAGAAAACGAAGAGTTTTAATCAAAGATTTTAAATTCTTGTTCAACGTTTACAACTAAGGACAGGAAACAAAAGTTTGGTGCATTTCAGTCTGTCAACACGAATGTACCCAAAAGAGTTGGGTTATACCCTAATCCTGAAAGAAATGCCATGTGATTAATATTAATACACTAGGATGACCAGTTTCGATCGTCAAGCGATCACCATCAGATCCATTACACTTAGGCTATAAAATCTATGTTTGACAATACGGGTTAAAATATTTACAATATGTAAACTTATATACAGTGAGTCCGGGAATGTTCTCCGCAGTGCCTACATGCGTAACAGCTTGTTTACGAGCCGGCCGCCGTGGACTGGTTTCCACAGCTTGTCTCACTCGCTCTGATCGAACAGTGAGACGAATTTGCGTTTCGATTTGCATTTTCATCCGTATAAAATGGTTATTGTCCAGAAGTTGAAGCCTAATGACTATGCAATGCTTCAGTGCAAGACTGGAAGAATGCATGGCAAAAGATGGGCATCATTTGAAAGACGTTATCTTCAAATCTTAAAAGTTAAAATCTATTGTTCTTTCATGTTTTCCATTAATTGACATGTACATCTTGCTGTTATAAGTAATAAAAGAGTTTGTATCATTTAAAATGTTTGTGTTGTTGTGATTTAAAAACCGTCAGATTTTTTTGCCGCTCCTTGTATTACGTTGGCAGCACGGCTGCCGCTTGCATCATAACAAACAAACAGTAAAACTCAGCAATTATTCTAGGTTTGTGCCGTGTCTAGTGTGGGGTTTCGCCTAGGACACCAAGCTGGCTCATCGGCGGGCTCTTGGTGTCCCCGCCAGGACCCCCACAGGAGTGACGAACTGCGCGCAACCTCCTTTTATGTGAGGTGCAACTGCACCACTTGACTGCGAGAACTAAAAGCTCAAGCATCCTTAACCTCCCTATGAAGGCTTCCAAAAAGATGGTATATTGGCTTTCACGGCCGGAGAATTAAAACCCAGCAATTCTTCTAGGTTTGTGCCGTGTCTTGAGTGGGGTTTCGCCTAGGACACCAAGCTGGCTCATCAGCGGGCTCTTGGTGTCCCCGCCCGGACCCCCACAGGAGTGACGAACTGCGCGCCACCTCCCTTTATATTAGGTGCAACTGCACCACTTGACTGCGAGAACTAAAAGCTCAAGCAGCCTTAACCTCCCTATGAAGGCTTCCAAAAAGATGGTATATTGGCTTTCACGGCCGGTGAATTAAAACTCAGCAATTCTTCTAGGTTTGTGCCATGTCTTGTGTGGGGTTTCGCCTAGGACACCAAGCTGGCTCATCGGTGGGCTCTTGGTGTCCCCGCCCGGACCCCCACAGGAGTGACGAACTGCGCGCCACCTCCCTTTATATTAGGTGCAACTGCACCACTTGACTGCGAGAACTAAAAGCTCAAGCAGCCTTAACCTCCCTATGAAGGCTTCCAAACAGTAAACTATGTACTCACCACAGCCATTCATAACAGATGCTGGAAGTGTTGTCCTTGTGTTCGAAGACACAACACGTCTGCACATAGCCTATTGTCGATGACTTTCACTAAAGTTTCTTGCGGAATGGACTGCATATATTTAATGATATTCACTTTAAGTTCCGCAATCGTTTTTGGATTCGTTTTGTATACCTCAGATTTCGTGTTGATTTACTTGGACTACGCAGCATTATATCGGGGATTTCATCAAGTTTTACGTCTGTTAAAAGCGTAGGCCGGTACATCGTACACTGAGCCAGTCATACGAAATGTACTTATCAAATCTCGAACGGTATCATGGTTTGGACACTTTGAATTAGGAAACCACGCCTGAAATCTTAATTTTAAATTTTCTGTAAACCGATCGCCTTCGCGAAAAAAGTATTCCACCAAAAAAAACTCTCTCTTCAGTAGTAAACATTACCGCCTGTATACTGTTGCACTCTTCCAATAATCCATCTGAACGCTCGCTGACTGTAATACACACTGATGATTTCGACAGCCTACAGCCCACTCGCGCGAGAGTCCCCCTTTCAAGGACACAGTGCTGCCAACTAAACTGATGACGCAACCACTCGCAGCTGCACGTAGCGACAGCGGAGAACATTCCCGGGCGCCCTGTAGTTGCAATATTGGTAATACAACTTGTCGGTATATGTTTGTTGTAATCTATATGACGTTTGGTGAAATGCTACAATGGTGCTAGAACTCTGGAATTTGTCTGTTTGGAGTGACTATATGTTTGTTGTGAATGGTCAATTTTGATAATACTATATAGTATTGGCTACTTATCTGGTTGGATGTCTTCCGCACTAACAACAGCGAGCAGTTTCAACTTCACTCGTGCACCAGTAACAGGCGGCTGAATTGTTATGTTATCTTGCTGAACTGGTTTTCCCTCCCCTTGGCCCGTTCCTATGTGCTGTCTGTATTAAGTGCATGCATACCTTTGGTGTGTTGCCAAGCCTATATATGATATGTTATTGGATTTAGGACGGTTTTCAACTATTAAAATCCATGGATTAATCCTAGCCACGCATAAACTAGTAGCCATGTAAGCGTTGCCGGTCCCTGAGGATGTCCCAGCACCTTTAATACTGCCGTGAATGTTGGCCTAGGTTTATTGAAGAAAAAAGTACATCGTACATCCTGATCCAAATAACATATATCTATTAAAATCCCCCCTATCCCCCCCCCCCTCTTTCAAACCCCATAATGTTAGGACAGGAACATTTTCGCTGTACTTTGTTTTTGTCTAGTTTTTACAAAGAAGGTACATTATTTAAAATATATTATATATTTTAAATAATTAAATGTCTGTTTTGTTTCTGTGGGAGCGTAGTGAAAGGAGCGAAGCACATCGATTGATCGACCAATTCATCAATAATTTGATCAACTGATTAATCGATTAAACTACCAATAGATTAATAGTTATTTGTAGCAATTAATAGATTTTTCTTCTTCGATTAATCGATTACTTATGAATCGAATTTAATCGATTTAAAATACTAGCTCCAGACTTTATGTCCTCCACCACATAAAGTCGTGTTTAAAGTACTCGACAGCTCTTGGAAGGAATTGAATCCAGTACAGCATACAAACTGCACTCTGCTGTTAACAAAAGTTATTAATATTTAAATCCAATTAAAACCTTTCGCGTCCTTCGTGTCCATCACGGAATATTCAAGATTAACGTCTCAATATTTTATCTTCACTCAAGTTGAAGAAACTTAATCAGCTGTCTTATTTATGTCTTCTTTATTATTAAGCTTGTACTGAATTTTTAAACATTGTGGTGTTAGAAGATATTTTTCAGTGTTGCCTTAATAAACAAAAGTTCGGTGCTTTTCAGTCGGTCAACACGATTGTACCCAAATGAGATGGGTTGTTCCATAATTCTGAAAAAAGTTACATGAGATTAATAAATACACTTGGATGACCAGTTCGATCGTCAAGCGAGTACTAACTGCTAATAAGAGACCAAAGAGGCGACTTGTTCCCAAACAGAGGTTTGCAGGCTAGACTGAGAAACAAATCAGCTTCCAATGATAAACTCTACATAGTATAAAACAGAGTCCCCGATTCTTGGATGTACGGAGTAATCTCGAGAACCACTGGATGGATTTTGATGCGGTTTTTACCATTCTGTAAAGGATTTCTCGAGCAAGGTTTAGTAGAAAAATATTAATTTATGACCAAAGGAAGCCGAACAGTAACGATTTCAGTGAATCGAGTCGAAGAAAAACCTGCTCACGCGTTAAAATATCTACAGTATTTACTATGAGTGTAAGAATTTTTCAGCAATAAAGTTCTACAAAGAAGTCCGCGACAGTATAATAAGTGTAAGTGTTTTTACGTCTTCATTTCTTCCAACAATCTCCAATCATTGGAAATTTAAATTACTTGTTTCAGAGCGAGATTATGAGCTAGCGAGCGTGGATATCACCCTAGCTTCGGCCAGCATCAAACTTTCGTGTCGAGTTAAGACTTCAGAGAAGAGTATATATGTTTGGTGTCTCACTGTCCACCTCGAGTTTTCTGAAATGCGTTTGGGACCTGACGTCCGTGCGCCTTTTAAGCTTACGCTGGTTAAATCGTTAAAGATACCGGGGCGGGCTGCTAGAGAATGATAAATGAATCTTAGTGTATATTGCTCTGGAATTCTGACACTTTCTGTTGAACAGCTGTGCTATTCTTTCATGTAATTCCAAATAGTATTTCAGATTACTGTTTATGTTTTAATCTCTTGTCCATTGTGGCAGAATTTGTTCTGTTGCTTGGCGGTAAATCTCTGGAATTCCTCTGTCTCCATTCCTCAGTCCACAAGTCAAGCTTCAGGCAACCGAGAAATTGGAAGGGGCTATACAATAACAAATGTGTATCAGAGCGTGAGTGAACAGCCTGGAAGTACAAGGATCGAAAAGTCAAAACCCGACGCCGACACAGGCTATCCTAAACGTGGTTTTCTTGGGTTTATCTCATTGCCTTTATGAAACTGCAGGGATTGTACCTACAAATAATTATAATTATAGTATGGTAATAGCGGACCCGTGCGACAACTCTCGCATAATGGGTTGTGTGCGCCCCTCGTGTACAGACTACCCACCCCACAATAGTGCTATGTGGACTGTACGTGATGCCAGGGGCAATCATCTTGTGTATTTGTTTAATAGCAGTCTATAAACAAATATATTTCCGTTGACTTTTCAAGAAATGCAAGCTTTTTCCTGAATTATTGAGACGATTTGGAAGATATTGGTACAAACCACACCTTCTAACTTCCTCTGGTTTAGGAGCTTGAGTTTTGTGAAACATACACCTTAGCGTATTTTATAATAAGATTGTCTTAAAGACACCGCACTTGTGCCAATACCCCTTAAGTCAGGCTGTTCCAAACCCACACGTTTGAGTATGCGTACACGCGAGTGCTCAGCAGTAATGCTCGGAGCACGGTTGGAGAGGGACTGGGGGTGATGGCCTATGTGTCACAAGTCCATGCGTTTCCTGCCAGTCTTGATGTATCCACCGCGCAGTGACGACAGCACCCACAGCAGAGCTGTATTGCATGTTAGAGGTTTGCTCACGCAAGGCGGTGAATACTCCACTCTACACTGGCGAGCAGTTTGGCTGGAACAGCCTGCTTTAAGTAGTCTAAGGAAAACGTTTTCATGCCTGCAAGTAATATACATGGTGTTTCTAAATCCCCATTACAGACTTAGAGGGCTTGTAGTGAGGACCAAGACTGTTAAGTTTAACATGGCGACCATCCGAAATATTTAGACGGCTCTGAATATCTACGAATCTATTATAGCAATCAAACTGATTTTTTAAAATGTTCATAGGGGCTATGAACTTAAGTTCACCTATAGGACTTTAAATAACTTGGTGATCACAAATCCAACATGGCAGCGACGCAAAATATAAATATTCACATGGTCGTTTCTCGCAATTTAACCATCCGAGTGCAGTGAAACTTGGTACAGTAAATCCCTATACGAATGTTAATCCACTGGCATCTAATTTATTTCAATTGTTTCCATAACCTAAAGATGGCAGCTGTGCGAAATTTTAAAATCTCCTTGTAACTTCTTGTGTCCTAATCATGCTATTGAAGTTTGAATGCTACACGTACACAATAATCTTCATGTAACAGTACATAACTCTAGGACCTACATATATAAAATCCAACATGGCGACCATCCGAAATATTTAGTCGGTTCTCAATATCTACGAATCTATTACAGCAATCAAACTGAATTTTTGTATGTAGATAGAGGCAATTAACATCAGTAGGATATATGAAAATAGGCTGTATAGTTCTTCACGGAACAACTTCTTGAATATTGGTGAGATCGTTTTTTTATCCATTGTATAGTGAATTTTTCGAATTTTTAGGTAATTTGTTACAGTAATTTTTGAAAAATGTAAGTGCATTTTTTAAACTTTTTACGGCATCATCCTCCGGGCCCTAGTGATGAGCTACATTGTTCCAGTACGACAAATCTTGAAGCATCATTTCCACTATGTTGTCCGGGGAGATTTGTTGTCCAATCTCCTATTGAAGTAATTTCCACTTATCAATCCGCTTCTTGCGGGAGAAATAGGTGTGTTGGGCATCATCAATAGTTTCAGAGCAATAGATGCATTGTTGGGAATATACAGTACCTTCCCCATCTTCTTGAGGTAAGATCGAAAATACCCATGCCCAGTCAGATGTTGGGTCAGATAATAATTTATCTCCATGCTTCCTCTCTGTCCAGCGTTGTACCTGAGGGGTCAGCCTTCCAGTCCAACGGCCCCATTCTCCTACTTCCCAGCTGTTCTGCTATCTTGTATCCCAGTGCACAGTTTCCCGCTACCCGCAAAATACCACCGCATTTCCGGCGCCACTGACTAGAATACGTACGCCATTTAACGATCACCTGATGTCCCATATCCCCTACATGAAAACCTTGATTTACGAGACCCCTGTCGAATCCAAGGATGACCTAATGGTACGGGTTATTGCTGCGGCGGATGTTGAACGACCAGGGATTGGTGATCGTGTGTACCAGAACATGGTACCGTGTTTGTGTTGACGTCGGTGGTCGCCACCTGTAATTGGACCCAGACGACAAGTAGCAGGAGACGGACAGAGCGCTGAAAATGTGGGAGCTGTGGACGTGTGCTGTGGTGGTATTTTGCGGGTAGCGGGAAGACGGTGCGTTTCCGGACACAAGTTCCTATGCTCAACTTAACCCTCTTAGTGCCTGGTGAAAAGGTAAAGGTGAAGTCTAAAGGTGCCAGCTGTTTTAATGAAAAATGTAGGCTTGCAGAAAAAAATATGTATATCCCCTGTTTTGAAAGATACGAAAGGGAAATGTAGTCAGGGAGTGCAAAACATAGCTATCTAAATTCAGGGAATTTTCAGTTCATTATGAAACTTATTTATTTCTTTATTAATTAATTAATTAATTAATTAAAGTAATTTCTTCTGTAAAATAAAAATTAGAAAGTTTGATTATTCCTATTACCTCACGCTTATAAATGGAGTAAAAATGAACACTGGAGAGCACACATACATAAGAAAAGAACCAGGAAATGCAGTTTTTTTGTTTAAAAAATATCAGCAGGGATGTCAAAAAGCCGAAATTCTAAAATCTAGCATATTTATAAAATACCGTACACCAACAATGGCTTTGTTCATATAAATAAAATAAAAATAATTACAGTGAAAATAAATAAACAGAAGGGCATCCCGTAGTTTTATCTTTCACATTTGAAGTTGTGTAGCCTGTGGCGGATTGTCCTGGTCAACATTCCTTTCTCTCCAGTCACTATTACTATCAACATCATTACCATCACTATCACTTGTTTGGTTATATACGATCGCATTCAGCGCAGGTAATTCATTGTCCGAAGCGGAACCAGCACTTGATTCGTCACACACAAGATCGCAATCACTATCCACGAATTCCAAGAGTTTACCACTTGACTCATCAATCATTAATTCTTCAATTTCTTCCTCTCTCAAACAATGCTTCCTTCCCTTGGACGCCATGCTTTTACGAGTCGCGCGTAAACAAGTCAAGGAACTTCAAATATCGCTCGAGTATATCGATAGACAGAAAACAAAAGATGTTTGCCAGAAAATGGCTGCTAGAACTCTCTTTAATGGTCACCTCAAGTTTAGACGCCATTTTCGGTCTATAAGCCCCTCTAAGAATACAAAAACGAAGCGTCTCTCAGAGCGACGCTGGCAAGTTTCGTTCATTTTATGAGGATCGCTCACAGCGACTCTGGCACTAAGAGGGTTAACCACCTTGGTCCCCAAACCCTCAAAAACGGTAATGGGAATTGAGAAACGTCTTGTATACAGAATTGATAATATTGATTAATATTTATATACAGGTTGTATCTTAATTATACCGACAAACACAAGATGTTCAGTAAAGATCATATAGCCTACTTTCTCCTAAATGCATGGGTATTGTTATAACTCTTTGTCCTTTTCAAGGAGTATAATTGAATGTTGGTTGTAGTAGCTTGTTGAAATATGTGTTATACGGATATTGAACATGAATATGAGGTGCCCTTTGCTAGTGCCTCCTCTGTACAAAGTTTCTTTCAATGCGGTTCCACCGTGTTTGAATTGATATGATGAAACCGTTTGCACACATATATGGCCGCTATCTGCAAACTATTGGGCTGATGACCTTGTAGTTCAGTCAAAAGATGCATCCCACAAAAAGGTATGTTGTTGCAAAATTTGGTAGAGATCAAGTGATTAGGTTGGTCGTAATTTGATTTAAGCTTTCAACATTTGGGTGACCGCCATTCCGTTTCGGTCAAGATGGCGGCGATATAAAACATGACACTGAAGTGCCCATTGCTAGTGCTACCTCTGTACCAAATTTCGTTAAATTCAGTTTCACCGGATTTGAATAGAAGGGGGAATCGATAGGCACACATACATGGCCACCATCCGCAAATTCTTGGGCAGATGACCTCGTGGTTTGGTCAAAAGATTCTTCATACATAAAGGTATAATATTCCAAATTTGGTAGAGATCAGATGATTAATTTGTTCGTAATTTGATTTAAGCTTTTAACATTTGGGTGGCCGCCATTCCGTTTCAGTCAAGATGGCGGCGATATAAGACATGACACTGAGGTGTCCATTGCCAGTGCTACCTCCGTACCAAATTTCGTTCAATTAGGTTTCACCGTGTTTGAATAGATAGGGGGAATCGATTGGCACACATACATGGCCGCCATCCACAATCTATTCGGCAGATGACCTCGTGATTTGGTCAAAAGTTTCTTCATGCATAAAGGTATAATGTTACAAAATTTGGTAGAGATCAGATGATTAGGTTCGTCGTAATTTGTTTTAAGCTTTTAACATTTGGGTGGCGGCCATTACGTTTTCGTCAAGATGGCGGCGATATAAAACATGACACTGAGGTGTCCTTTGCTAGTGCTACCTCTGTGCCAAATTTCGTTTAATTCGGTTTCACCGTGTTTGAAAAGATAGGGGGAATCGATTTGCACACAAACATGGCCGCCATCCGCAAATTATTGAGCAGATGACCTCGTAGTTTGGTCAAAGGATTCTTCATACGTAAAGGTATAATGTTACAAAATTTGGCAGAGATCAGATGAATAGGCTGGTCGTAATTTTATTTAAGCTTTGCACATTTGGGTGGCCGCCATTACGTTTACGTCAAGATGGTGGCGATATAAAACATGACACTCAGGTGCCCTTTGCTAGTGCTACCTCTGTACCAAATTTCGTTCAATTCCGTTTCACCGTATTTGAATAGATAGAGGGAAACTATTTGCACACAACCATGGCCGAGATCCGCAAATAATTGGACAGATGACCTCGTAGTTTGGTCAAAAGATTCTTCATACATAAGGGTATAATGTTACAAAATTTGGTAGAGAACAGATGAATAGGATGGTCGTAATTTGATTTAAACTTTGAACATTTGGGTGATCGCCATTACGTTTCATCAAGATGGGGGCGATATAAAACATGACACTGAGATGCCCGTTGCTAGTGCTACCTTTGTACCAATTTTCGTTCAATTCCGTTTCACCGTGTTCCAATTGATAGGGGAATCTATTTGCACACAATCATGGCCGCCATCCGCAAATTATTGGGCAGATGACCTCGTAGTTTGGTCAAAAGATTGTTCATACCTTAAGGGATAACGTTACAAAATTTGGTAGAGATCAAATGAATAGGTTGGTCGTAATTTTATTTAAGCTTTGCACATTTGGGTGGCCGCCATTGCGTTTTCGTCAAGATGGCGGCGATATAAGACATGACACTGAGGTGCTCTTTGCTTCTGCTACCTCTGTAGCAAATTTCGTTCAATTCGGATTCACCGTGTTCGAATTGATAGGGGGGGACAGACATTCCGAGTACACACACACACACACTCACACACACACACACACACACACACAGAGAGACAGACACACAATTTTTGGCCCTGTGTTGATCTCATAAGTCTACTTTCATTTTTTGCAAAAATCGAAAGTAGGCTAAAAATCAGGGACGCTATTACTGCCATGCAGAGCCATTACATTTTATGTTTCATTGGCGTCTGTTGACCATAGTGAAGCGTGTGTTTGTTTTTAAGACTTTAGCCACGTTTTTTCCACATCATATTGTGTTGTTTTGGACATTCAATTTCCCATCCTTCTTTATGGTGCACCATATAAGTTTTAACATGGAACCTTTAGTGTGTTACGCTAGGCTATATATTTTGTGTATTTGACACTTATTTATTCATATCTGCTGATGAAGGGGCCAAAAACAATTAGACCTCGAAACATGTCCCACCAATGATCACACAGTGATCTTTATTTAATAAAAGTATTGATTAGGCGGAACTTTCAACCTGTTTATTACTCAATTAATCAATACGAAACCAGAATGAACCTTTTAAGTTCTAAAATTAATCAATATTATCAATATTATTCATCATATTCTGTACTCTTACACGTATTGTTATTTTATTTTCTGCCTGAATTACTGTACTGTTCTGAAATCAGAATCACATTTGATTAAATTTATCTCATACTAGCAGTAGTACCCGGCTTCGCCCGGTGGAATGATGATAATGTTTTAAGGTCTCCTTAGAAATATAATGGACTTAAAATCTAAGTCATTTGCCCCCAAAGACAATGAGGGAGTAATATCTAGGTCATTTGCCCTTTTGATAAGGATGATAATAAAAACTACTGTTGAATTGACACGTCAAACTTACAAACTACCGTAATAGAAATACATATTTCAAAATTCACAGGCGAGGAAGACTTATTGTGTGTGGTGATTAATGGTGTAATGGGCGTAACATCTACTGTAGGTCATTTGCTCTTATGATCAGGATGATAAGGGAAACTACTACCGGTATTGAATTGACACTTCAACGTATAATGTACACAATGTACTGTAATAAAAATAACTATATGGTGGCTTCGGTGGCGTATTTGGTAGCATGCTGAGCTTCTATGCCCAAGATAGCGGGTTCATACCCAGCCGAAGCCGTCGGATATTTTAAGAGCGTTAAAATACGTCAGTATGCCTTTCTTCGGAGGGGAAGTAAAGCCAGCGGTCCCATGTCAGATTTATGGCATGTTAAAGAACCTTCCACTAATTACACCTGTGTGAAGCTAAATTGGATAGGTAAACAACGCTCATAGATGTCTACGTCCGTTGCCAAGAGCCGACTGCAGTGGCGTCTAGTAGCTAAGTTCCGAACTTGGCCTAGTAGTCGTTGACGGTGGCGCTTGGCGGCAAAAGTACGAACTATTTGAAGAATTCTAAGTTGCAGTTTGTACTTAAATTAAAAAACAGATAACACACACTAATACAGTCATCACATTTAACACCGGTTATCAGACAGATTCTACACACACCCAAGGTACACGGGGCTACATGACCGCGTTGTCACAGCCCCAAACTTAAGAACCAACCAACCAAAAATAAATATTTTAAAAATCACAGTCGAGAAAGACTTTATGCGGCGGTGATTATTGGTATGATGCGCGTAACATCTAGGTCATTTGCACTTATGATGATAATAATAAGGTAATGAAAAATTGACTACTAAACGAACATGGTGTTATTTTAAAACTGATATAGGTAATTCAGGTGTCTAGCTTCGATGTCTTCCAAAGTCTCAACCTTATTTTCTGGCTTAGGCCTGTACTGGATGCGTCTAGTGAAAGAGCGTACTGCTCGGCAAAGACAAAGAATATAGGTCCAAGCTGCACGAACCTGAGATGATCGCAGATGATGACGAAATATGATGACACACGTTCGGGGTTCCCCGTCCTATACAGAATGACCGGGACACTCACTGTTTCGCAACGACCCTGTGCTGGCATCAGCATAGACAGCAGGAGATAACACGGCGGGCTCTGGAAAGTACTCTCAAGTCACCTCGCGATGAATCAGCAAGCTATTCTCACAAATGACCCCCCCCCCAGGGTCTCACAACTTGTGGGACGTGGGTTGGCGAACACGGAACCCCAGCTGAGTCTGGCATCGCTTCTACTTCCTGGTGCCGGGCTTATTTCAGTTCTCTTTCCTGTCGGCCTCCCTTGGTTAACTCTTGTTCTCTTCCGACCCAGACTGTATTAGGGTATCCGAGGGCTAGGGAGTCTTTCAATTTCCCGCCTTAATTGGCTTTGTCTCATCTTTCCTGATACCCTCATTCTTCGAGGGGTCTGCCTTCTTTTCCTTTTCATAATATCTCCTGTCTTCTGCTCAAGGCCCTCAAAGAGGCAGGGTGTGTGTAGACCCACCACTTCTGGTACCCTCTCAAGGGCTCATGACTGGTGAGTTAGGAAGCTGGCAACCCCGAGGAATTCCTGAGTTACTTGCAGGGAATGGAGTGGTATGTCAGAAATTTCAAGTGGACAGTGTTACGCATCGGGTTCCAAAGGGTAAGTATACACACTTTGTTTTCGATCGGTGAACGATGTAGATTTGTACCAAAGGGCCTTAATGAGGGAAATGGAGTGGTCTGTCCGAAATTTCGAGTGGACAGTGTTACTCGTCGAGTTCCAAACGGTAATTATGTAAAATCTGGTTGAGATCGGTGAAACGGTGTAGTTTCGTGCCAAGGGCCAAAATGCAGGGAATGGAGTGGCCTGTCCAAATTTTAAAGTGGACAGTGTTACTCATCGGGTTCCAAAGGGTAAGTAAACGCATTTTGTTTTCGATCTGTGAACGATGTAGATTTGTGCCAAAGGGCCTAAATGCGTGGAATGGAGTGGTCTGTCCGAAATTTCGAGTGGACAGTGTTACTCGTCGAGTTCCAAAGGGTAATTATGTAAAATCTGGTTGAGATCGGTGAAACGGTGTAGTTTTCTGCCAGAGGGCCAAAAAGCAGGGAATAGTGTGGTCTGTCCGAAATTTAAAGTGAACAGTGTTACTTGTCGGGTTCTACGGGTAAGTATATAAAATTGGGGTCAGATCGGTGAAACGGTGTAGATTTGTGCCAAACAGCCTAAATGCAAGGGATGGAGTGGCCTCGCCGCAATTTCAAGCAGACAGTGTTAGTCGCAGTGTTCCAAAGGGTAAATATACAAATTTTGGTTGAGATCGGTGAAACGGTGTAGATTTGGGACAAAGGGCCTAAATGCAGGGAATGGAGTGGTCTGTCCGCAATTTCAAGCAGACAGTGTTACTCGCTGGGTACCAAAGGGTAAGTTTCCGAATATTGGTTCTGATCGGTAAAACGGTGTAGATTTGTGTCAAAGTGCCTAAATGCAGGGAATGGGGTGGTCTGTCCGAAATTTTAAGTGGACAGTGTTACTCGCAGGGTTCCAAAGGGTAAGTATACAAAGTTTGGTTCAGATCGGTGAAACGGTGTAGATTTGTGCCAAAGGGCCTAAATGCAGGGGATGGAGTAGCCTCTCCGCAATTTCAAGCAGACAGTGTTAGTCGCAGGGTTCCAAAGGGTAAGTATACACATTTTGGTTCAGATCGGTGAAACGGTGTAGATTTGTGCAAAAAGGGCCTAAATGCAGGGAATGGCGTGGTCTGTCCGAAATTTCAAGCAGACAGTGTTAGTCGCAGTGTTCCATAGGGTAAATATACAAATTTTGGTTGAGATCGGTGAAACGGTGTAGATTTGGACCAAAGGGCCTAAATGCAGGGAATGGGGTGGTCTGTCCGAAATTTCAAGTGGACAGTGTTACTCGCAGGGTTCCAAAGGTTAAATATACAACTTTTGGTTCAGATCGGTGAAACGGTGTAGATTTGTGCAAAAGGGCCTAAATGCAGGGCATGGGGTGGTCTGTCCGAAATTTAATGTTGACAGGGTTACCCGCAGGGTTCCAAAGAGTAAGTATACAAATTTTGGTTCAGATCGGTGAAACGGTGTAGATTTTTATACATAACAGACAGACAGACAGACAGACAGACAGACAGACAGACAGACAAACTTTGTGCTTTATATATATAGAAGAAGAAGACTAGCTGTACCCGGCATGTGTTGCAATGCCAATCAAAGAAAGTGTTAGCGTTGTAACTTTGTTTGTTGAAGAGCTTTTGGATACACAATATCTGTTTCTTTTTCCGTTAACTGCCTGTAAACATTTGTAAAATAAATTTGCTAATTAATGAACATTCGTTAGAGCGTGCACTACAACTCACCAAAGTTTCAACGCAATTGGATGAATGTTAATATGAACGCATACAGGATTTTGGTGAAACTCGCGCGCCTTCACTCTTTTGTTGAATCTGTTCGTGGGCTACCTATTATAATATGATTTTACTAAGTCAGAAACCTTTGCAGGAGTGAACACAACAACTCACCAAAGTTGTATCGCAGTCGGATGAATGGTGAATGAACGCATACGGGATTTTGTTGAAACGATTCGCATTTTCATTCTTTTGTTGAATCTACTCGTGCAACACCTATTGCAAAATGGATTTACTAAGTCAAAAACCTTTGCAGGAGTGTACACAACTACTCACCAAAGTTTCGTCGCAATCGTATGAATAGTATATGAACGCATACGTGACTTTGTTGAAAAGATCGCACGCAGTCACTCATTTGTTGAATCTACTCGTACGCTACCTATTGTGAAATAGCAATACTAAGTAAGAAATCTTCGCAGAAGTACACAAGAACGCACCAAAGTTTCATCGCAATCGGATGAATTCTACAGTATATGAACGCATGCAGGTATTTGTTGAAACGATTCGCGCGTTGTCACTCATTTGTTGAATCTACTTATGCACTACCAACTGTGAAATGTATTTACTAAGTCAGAACAATTCACGGGAGTGTAAACAACAACTCAACACAGTTTCATCGCAATCGGATGAATGGTATATGAACGCATAAAGGACGAAAAAGCAGACGAACATTAATTTTTATGTAGATAATAGATTATAATTATGTCAATAATCTTTTTTCATCTACTTACTGTATACAGTGAATATATTGCGACTTTAATAATAATGTTGGCTACTAAAGATAAAACTTTTGCGTGTGTGTGTTTAGTGTTTATCGGGATTTGTGTTTTGAATTTAGAGGTTCCTGTTTCTCGTTTCTTGTTTCCGGTTTCTCGTTATTGTTTCTTGTTTTCGTTTCTCGTTATTGTTTCTCGATTCTTGTTTCTTGTTTTTGTTACTCATTATTGTTTCTCGTTTCTTGTTTCCCGTTATTGTTTCTCGTTTCTTGTTATTGTTTCTCGTTTCTTCTTTCTTGTTTTTGTTACTCGATATTGTTTCTCGTTTCTTGTTTCTTGTTATTGTTTCTGGTTTCTTGTTTCTTGTTTTTGTTACTCGTTATTGTTTCTCGTTTCTTGTTTCTTGTTATTGTTTCTGGTTTCTTGTTTCTCGTTATTGTTTCTCGATTCTTGTTTCTCGTTATTGTTTCTCGATTCTTGTTTCTTGTTTTTGTTACTCATTATTGTTTCTCGTTTCTTGTTTCTCGTTATTGTTTCTCGATTCTTGTTTCTCGTTATTGTTTCTCGTTTCTTGTTTCTTGTTTTTGTTACTCGTTATTGTTTCTGGTTTCTTGTTTCTCGTTATTTTTTCTCGATTCTTGTTTCTCGTTATTGTTTCTCGATTCTTGTTTCTTGTTTTTGTTACTCATTATTGTTTCTCGTTTCTTGTTTCTCGTTATTGTTTCTCGTTTCTTGTTATTGTTTCTCGTTATTGTTTCTCGTTTCATGTTTCTCGTTATTGTTTCTCGATTCTTGTTTCTTGTTTTTGTTACTCATTATTGTTTCTCGTTTCTTGTTTCTTGTTATTGTTTCTGGTTTCTTGTTTCTCGATATTGTTTCTCGATTCTTGTTTCTCGTTATTGTTTCTCGTTTGTTGTTTCTCGTTATTGTTCCTCGTTTCCTGTTTCTCGTAATTGTTTCTTGGGGGGCTTGGTGGTGCTGCAGTGAAGCTCTTTGCCTCTCATCAAGGTGGACTGGGTTCGATTTCTGGTTAGTGCATTGGAGATTTTTGAAGTGAAATGCCATGTCCTTTGGTTCGGATTCCACGTTAAATGGAGGTCCCGTGGATCATGATCGCCTGGCTAACGGTCACATTAAAGTACACGCTTCCTTCCATCTTATTGTTTCTCATTTTTGTTTCTCCTTTTTGTTTCTTGTTTTTCGATTTTTATTGGAAACGGATATGAAGTGAAAATCCACAGCCTGCTTCCAGTCTCCGACCGGGTCAGGAATGGAATGAATGAAGCCCCTATCTAGCGGCGAGGATATGAAATGTGCCGGCTGACGAAGCCTGTCGCACTCCTCTGGGGCAATGATTAAATGAATGACAGATGGCATGAAATGATAGTGGAGAGTGTTGCTGGAATGAAATTTTGACAGGGAAAACCGGAGTACCCGGAGAAAAACCTGTCTGCCTCCGTTTTGTCCAGCACAGATCTCACATGGAGTGACCGGGATTTGAACCACGGACCCAGCGGTGAGAGGCCGGCGTGCTGCCGCCTAAGCCACGGAGGCGGAAACGGATATATGCCGAGTAAATGATTACATTCACATTACATTACATTACATTCAAATTACTTGTCATTGCTATAAGCTACGATGGATTTCTGTCTATTCTTGCATTTTATAATAAATAGTCTACCTGTCACAAAATTCCAAACACAGCTCACACACACATTCGTCATTTGGTTCGTGAAATAATTTGTTGCTGCCCACTTCGTGTTGAAAACCATGGATAGTCAGTCCTGTCATCGAGTGTCGCATTTCATGGTTAGCTTCCATCCAGGTCCTGTCTTGCCTAGCAGATGTTGCATAGAATTCCTGCGGTATGTTGCTTTTCTTCTCATGCAGATCTTGTACAAGTTGTTTGAAGTCAGTATTAGCTGTAAGTATGAGCTCGCATCTCTGATCCTCTCCCAGGAAGGTATCCCTGGTAAGCTCGTATACTAGCCTCGATCTTGCGTTCAGTGGGACTCCCAAAATTCTCTTCAGATATCTAGCCTTTACTCGCTCCAGTTCTTCCAGCTGTTTGTATGTGAGATATTCCCCTACTAATTCTAGGCCATACGTCATAACAGGTAGTATCTTTAGCCTAAACAGGTCCATAGCTGATCGACAGTTGTGTGATGTTTGTGATTTCATTCATAGCTCTAGTGGCCGCCACTGCTCTTGTTTCTTGTTTCTCGTTTTTGTTTCTCGTTTCTTGTTTGTTTTGTTTAGTTTGTTGTTTTTAGATTTTTGTATTTTTAACTTTTTGCTTTTTCAGTTACATTTTTGTATTGTTTTTATCATTTCAAATAATCTTGTCGACTTCGTCGTTATGCTGGGGTCTGGCGTTACGTTACGGTGACGGGACGAAATGTATCTAGATGCACTGAGGTGTGTGACGTCATAGTACCGCTTGGTGCATGTGTTCCCCGACAATCTCTACTTCGTTAGTATAAGACAAAAATCCCCGATTCTTGGATTTCACGGGTAATCTCGAGAACCACTGGATGGATTCTGATGCGGTTTTCACCATTCTGTAAAGGATATCTCGAGGAAAGATTCTATAGAAAATAATTTATGTATGATCCAAGGAAACCAAGCAGTAACGATTTCAGTGAGAAAGTTGAAAACAAACTTGGCGTCCGTGCGCTTCTTAAGATTACGCTGGGCAAACCGTTAAAAATATCAATATACTATGAGCGTAAGAATTGGTTAGCATGAAAAGTCTGCGAGAGCATATCTCTATCTTCAATACATCGCCCACTATAAAGGGCACGTCATCAGCCATCTCCCTCCACGCGCTTGACCTTGCTTTGCCCTTGGTTTGCACTTGCCGTTCGCGAGTAATTTGAAACAAGGTAAAGTATTATAAAGCACGATAAGTATTATGCAGATAATTTTCTAACATGTCAAAAGTCTTTGGCTTCGAGCGAAGCGAGAAGCCTCCAGCCTTTCTAGCATTTTTCAGCATTTGTAGCATTTAAAATGATACGAAGTCTAGTCTTTCAGACTGACTGTGACTTTTTGTATTCGTTTTTGGTTTTGGTTTGGCTTTTTATTTTAATTTGTGTTTTTGATTTTATTTTCTATTGCTTTTGCTTTTCCTTTACTTTTGTTTTTCGTTTTGTATAAAGTTTCTGTTTTTTGCGTTTTAGTTTTGTATGAAGTTTTTTTGTCTTGTCTTTCACGAAACTGAGAATCTACTCGACCAATTTGGATTTGGTTTTCGCTAATATACGATTTTCCTTCATCTACCGTGCTGTATACAGTGAAATTGTTGCGAGATTTAATAATATTCATAATGGATTATATTTCTATGACTTTATTCTTGCTGCTGACTAATTAGAATTCACCTCTCTCCAGAAAGAAATCCTCTATACGCTCATGTCTGCAAATGTGGTTACCACTAACTCTGTCTTACTGCATGTGCTAAGAGATGTCAATTTCTTTCCCTAGTGTAATACATTTCCTCGGAGCGACACCATTGCCGCTAGATGACTCAAGTTCCAACGACTCTCAGAACAAGAGAGAATATTACACCATCTCTTACAACCCGTCTTTACGCCCCGTGACTTGATTGAGGCACGTACCACCTGATTGTACGGAGACATAGAGCAGGAAATGAAAATCCTCTCCATCACTAGCTGCACAAACTTCAGCATATTATTATGATGAAATCCAGTTATGGCTGGTCGCATGGCTAATTGGTTAACATTTTAAACTCTTACGTTCTTTGTGAGTTCACCAGTCAGCTGTTTCTTACCTCAGTGTTCAGTTCTTTGCATTAAAAAAAATATAGATGTCGTAATTTTTAACTTATCGTGGGGATGATTTGATAAGCTTAATATGTCTACAGGTTGTAGGTAGATTTCATAAGAAAGCTACCTATCACAATGAGTACCATGTTTCAACGTTCGGAAAATTTCTACATATCTTCGCGTTTCACATCCCCTAGACCCCAAAACCACCGTCAGTTCAAAAGTTTATAAATAACTTATATATTTATCTACAGGGTCATTATCTATGTGTGCCCCGATAAACACGGCAAGCTAAGCCACCTGTGACTGGCGCAGATCGCGGGCGTGCGTACACGATTCAGCCGATGTTAGGCGCGCTCCGCTGACTCATATCGTTAGTTCACACGTGTTTTGTTATTCATATGGACGTGTATCTGCAAAGCTTAGACGTTAGTGTTGCTCGTTTAGTGAGTATTGTAATTACTGTGATTGTTGGTCTTGTCTAGACACCAATTCATATTGCGCGAACGTGTGTATATCCATAATTAGTATACGAAAAGCAGAAAATTTTGTTCTGAAACGAGACGAAAATTTCGAATCAAGTTTCCAGGAAGACCTGTGCTTAATGCCAGTAGAAAGCACGCTAAACGATTCAAGGAAACAGGCTCCGTAAATAATAAAAGAGTTGACAGACATTCTTTCATCAGAAGATGTCAGGTATGTGTTACAAGAGAGGGAGGATATTTTCAGCATCGACTATGAGCATTGTAAGTACACATTATTGCACATGTTTGGTAAAAGTGTGAAAGTGCACGCCACCACCGGCTGAACCGGGTACGCCCGCCCACGATCTGCGCCAGTCACAGCCGGCTTAAGTTGACGTGTTTATCGGGGCGCACATAGATAATGACCCTGTATATATCACTTTCTTGTGGACGCGATAACTACCGATATTTTTCACCAATCACATTCAAATTTAGGGATAAAATATTGTTTTATAAAATCTCGGTCGAGTTAGTTAATGGGGAAAATTGAACCAAGGGGGTGGAAATGGGAGGCCTTTTTCGAAAACTTGAATTATCGGTATAACTTTCTTATTATGTGAAAAATCAAACTCAATCAAAGTTCATACTATTCTTCGGATAATGGCCAAAACCGTATCTACATAAAGGTTTTTGATAGGACCAAATATTGACCAAAGGGGTAGGAAAAATGGAGTTTCATTGAGAGAAATAAGTCATACCTACCTTAATAGGTGCAATGATTATTATTTATGTATTTATTTATTTATTTATTTATTTATTTATTTATTTATTTATTTATTTATTTTCGACCATGACTATAATATGTCAGAAAACTGTACAATGATGAGGCTCATTATAACACTATTTTTCATTATGAAACAGTTTCTCCCACCAATCAGAGCTCAAGAAACAGTTGTTTGACCAATTAGATAATGAGATGCGCTGAGTTCCACGGCCTTCTAATTTAAATTTCACTGCCTGGCCTAGTGTCATAGTAGGGAAATCGAGAATGCCATGGTCAAATACAAGGCATTCCCTGCGTCCCATGCGCTCTGTTCAGTACATAAAACTGGCGAAATTTCGACAGATATTTATGAATATTTATGTTCGAACATAAACTAGTTATAATAATTATCATAGAACATAAACAGTCGTATACAACTCGCCTATAATGGTAATTAGGACACTCCTATGGACATTATAAAACTCGCATACGCACGTTTTATACACATACTCGTGTCTTAATTATTGCCATTATAGGCTCGTTGCATAATGCACTATTATCGTATGGCTTTTAGTGCCGGGAGTGTTCGAGAGGACATGTTCGGCTCGCCAGAGGCTGTAGCTGCTTCAATTGGACACCCATAGGGTGAACTACACGTTCCGTTCAATTTCATGTAGTTCCAACTTTCGCTACCAGATGTCACTGATACCTAGTGGTGAACGCTGGAACGTGATAGAGCGTTCCAACGAAATATAACAATTTTAGTCTGTGGAAGGATCTTTTACTTGACATAAATCTATGACATGGGACCGCCGGCTTTACTTCCCGTACGAAGGAAGGCATACTGAAGTATTTTAACACTATTTGTCTGAAAGATTTTTAGCCTATTTTCATTTATGAAAAAATAGGCTTATGAGATCACCTTTTGTCCGTGTGTCTGTCTGTGTGTGCGTGTGTGATGGTGTAGGTCCCCCCTAATAACTTCTAAACGGCTAGAGCGATTTCAATGAAGCTCGGTGATTTAATAGCACTATTCCGGGCGACCCCGACTGTGCCCTTCAAATTTTGTTATGTCTCACCAATCCCACATGGCGGCAGTGCGAATTATTTCACCAGCGTTCGATATCTCCGAAACTATTACTGATATCGCCCTGGAATATTTTACGGTGATAAAGTGTAGTACTAGAAGTTCACCTATGTGACTTATGAAAACCTGGTAACTACAGAACCAACATGGCAGCCAAGCCAATTTGCGACTTTTAAATAGACGTTTCTTGGGATTTAACCAGCCAAACGCAATAAAACTTGGTACAGTATATGTTTATACACAATGTAATGCACCAACATCTAACTTCGTTCAATTGTTTACATAACCTCAAGATGGCGGCTGTGCGAAATATTTCACCGGCATTCTATATCTCTGAAACTATTAGCGGTATCACGCTGAAATTTTGTACGGACATAAAGGGCACTACTGGAAGTTCATCTATAACACGTTCAAAAACCGGTTAACTACAAAACGAATATAGCAGCCAAGCGAATTTGAAAATTTTAAATAGACCTTTCTCGCGATTTAATGATCCAAACGCAATTAAACTTAGTACAGGTAATTTTTATACACATTGTAATGCACTGGTATCAAATTTAGTTCAATTGTTTACATAACCTCAAGATGGCGGCTGTGCGAATTTTAAAATTAAGTTTTTATTTCTTGTGGCGTAATCATGCGATCGAAGTGAAAGTTTGAATAATTAACCTACGCAATAATTTTCAATTTTTGGTACATGACTGTATGGCCTATACATATAACAATCCAACATGGCGACCATCCGAAATATTTAAATGGATCTCAATATCTACGAATCTATTACAGCAATCAAACTGATTTTTAATGTTCATAGGGGCTATGATCACAAGTTCACCTATAGGACTTTCAATAACCTGGTGATCACAAATCCAACATGGCCGCGACGCGAAGTATAAATATTCACATGGTCGTTTCTCGCAATTGAACCATCCGAGTGCAGTGACACTTGGTACAGTAAATCCTTATACAAATGTTAATCCACTTGATAATTAAGTACAAGTTTTTCGGGGGAAAAACTTACGAGTACAAAAAATCATATTCTCTGATCCAAAATCACATCCCGGCACGGCATGAATAAGTTGCTTCTTGTTTCGCCAGGCTTGTCTTTATATCAGACGAACTCCAGCTGTAAACGACAGATGTCTATAAAATGCTTTCTTAGTAAGTTCCTGAAGAAGGAACAAAAAGTTCCGTGAGGTACTAAAGAGCCTACTTAAAAAAAAAAGATTCATGCCAATATTTAATATAAATGGACCTATCTTGAATAATGATGAAATTAAGTTGGTAATATCGAAATTTCTAATTATTTCGAAACACAGTATACCTGGCATAATGTAGCCTAATAGAGCACTACAGTTAGCAGCCCTGGTGACTGAATATATTCTTAGTTCTATATCTTAAGGTACAGAATACAAAATTTGGTTCAAGTCCAATGGATAGCATGGACGTTACTTTCATTTAGACATTGGACAAAACAGCGCGCGTAAAATCATTTTGGCAAAAATGTCATGCATGTGTTGATCAGAAATGATCTGAAACAATAATTATGATCTATTGTTGTGCCAATTTTGAATGAAATTCATTAGTTAGTATAGAAGTTACATGAATTTTAAAATTGGACCTATCAGCAGGCTTAGAACCATGTTGGCAGCACTGACGTATATTAGTTACTCCAAATTAATCTAGAATGCCAGGTATTATACGTGTGCAAAAATGTAGAGCTATTGGCTTGCATACTTTCCGATATATTGATATTAGGGCAACAAAATAGAGACAGAATTTATTAACAGTTGGTAGGCCTGGTTGCTCTTAATATGACGCATAGTCATATCTGGTATGGTACACATGGCACATACGAAATTTGGTTGAAATGCAAATGATAGTAAAGAAGTTACATGTATTTAAAATTGAACCTATCAGCAGGCATAGAATCATGTTGGTAGCGCTGACGTATATTAGTTACTCCAAATTAATATAGAATGTCAGGTACTATACGAGTGCATAGTTTGAAGCTGTTGGCTTGCATACTTTCTGATATATTGGTATTTTGATAAAAGATATTGAGAGCATTCATTAACAGTTGACAGCCCTGGTGACTCTTAAGAATACGCTCAGTCATATCTGTTTATGTACACATAGTGCATTCGAAGTTCTGTTGAATTTCAATTGATAGTGTAGAAGTTATATGCATTTAAATTTGGACCTATCAGCAGACTTAGAATCAATTTGGCAACATTGTCATATATGGCCTCCTGGAAATTAAACTGAAATATTATTATCTATACGTGTGCCAATTTAGAAATAGCTCCAATGCATACCTTCCAAGATATCCCACATGGAGCTCAATTTTCAATTGCGATTTTTCGGTAATTGGTAGCACTGATATCATTTTAAAATACGACATTGAGATATTTAGGTATAGATCTTTACCCATACCACATTTTGTTTCGATAGCTGCTGCCGTTTGGGAGTTGATAGGGGGGACACACACACAGCCAGACAGCCTGACAGAAGGACAGACAGACAGACACACATTTGCCCAGATCGATCTCATAAGTCTACTTTTTCCTCATTTTTGCAAAATGTGAAAAGTAGGCTAAAAAATACAAACTCAATTAGTGATACATAATGCCCAACAGATGGCAGAACATGCCAGTGATCGATTCAGCACACGAAAGCAAATGGGGAATATGGAAAAAAAAACAAGATGTTCAGTAAAGAAAATATAGCTTACTTTCTCCTATATGCATGCGTATTGTAATAACTCTTTGCATTTTTCAAGGAGTGTAATTGAATGTTGGTTGTAGTAGCTTGCTAAAATACGTGTTATACGGATATTAAACATTAATATGACGTGCCCTTTGCTAGTGCTACCTCTGTAAAAAAAAATGTCATTTAATTCGGTTTCACCGTGTTTTAATTGATATAGTGAATAGATTTGCACACATACATGGCCGCTATCTGCAAACCATTGGGATAATGACCTTGTAGTTCAGTCAATAGATGCTTCCCCAAAAAAGGTATGTTGTTGCAAAATTTGGTAGAGATCAAATGATTAGGTTGGTCGTAATTTGATTTAAACTTTTAACATTTGGGTGGCCGCCATTCCGTTTCATTCAAGATGGCGGCGATATAAAACATGACACTGAGGTTCCCTTCGCTAGTGCTACCTCTGAACCAAAATTCGTTCAATTTGGTTCCACCGTGCTTGAATAGATAGGGGGAATCGATTTGCACACATACATGGCCGCCATCCGCAAATTATTGCGCAGATGACCTCGTAGTTTGGTCAATAGATTCTTCATACATGAAAGTATAATGTTGAAGAATTTGTTAGAGATCAGATGATTAGGTTAGCCGTGATTTGATTTAGGTTTTTAATATTTGGGAGGGCGCCATTACGTTTTCGTCCAGATGGCGACAATATAAAACATGACACTGAGGTGCTCTTTACTAGTGCTACCTATGTACCAAATTTCGTTTAATTCGGTTTCACCGTGTTTGAATAGATAGGGGGAATCAATTTTCACACATACATGGCCGCCATCCACAAATATTTCGGCAGATAACCTCGTTGTTTGGTCATACAATTCTTCATACATAAAGGTATAATGTTGCAAAATTTGGTAGAGATCAGATGATTAGGTTGGTCGTGATTTGATTTAAGCTTTTAATATTTGGGTGGCCGCCATTACGTTTTCGTCAAGATGGCGGCTTTATAAAACACGACACTGAGGTGCCCTTTGCTAGTAGTACCTTTGTACCAAATGTCGTTCAAATCGGATTCACCGTGTTCGAATTGATAGATCGCGTGCCCCTGCCACCACTCACAAAGTACGTTGAGTTCTTGCAACGCCGTTACGTCCTCAGGGTGCCCACCCAATACACACACTCACACATACACAACAGACACATACACGCACACACACAGAGACACACTATTTTTGGCCCTGTCTTGATCTCATAAGTCTACTTTCATTTTTTGAAGAAATCGAAAGTAAGTTAATAAGTTATTGTGGACCGTATATAGACGGACAAAACATTCAATGGGTTAATCTGCGGTCTGCAAGGTCTCTGGCTTGATTCCAGACCAGTCATGGGATTTGAACTATGTGTAGTTAATTTCTCTGGCTCAGGGAATGTGTATTAGTGATGTCTTGATTAATCGTTTCAACCTCATCATGAATAGTAGGTCACCTCAACCCATTTCTTCAACTTGAGCAACGTCTGGTTTGCGTTGCCATGCGCCTTCCCTTCACTGCGGACCTCATAGATCGCGTGCTCCTGCCACCACTCACAACGTACGTTGAGTTCTTGCAACGCCGTTACGTCCTCAGGGTGCCCACCCAATACAATCCTATCGTAAGGCACCTGTTGACACGGCCTCTCCGCACTCCTCTGCGGACTAACTGGGCATATACACACTCAAGGGCCTTCTCCCAGCACCTGACTGAAGCGCACCAAACTGACCAAGTCAACTCTGGCACTTCCTTCGTAACTCCCATCTTCTAGGCTCACAACATCAAGATCGGCTCACAATGTCATCCATCCCCATCATTCTTACATCAAATCCATTTACAAACAAGAACTTAAAACAAACTCCTCACTCACTTCATCCGCTCACTACTCAATCCGTCTCTCATGCCATTCTCACACCACTCGACATCACCAATAACAAACTCCTCACTCACTTCATCTGCTTACTACTCAATTCATTTCCACACTTCAAAATAAAATTAAAACAAGTAGTTCCGTGAAGAAGCTTATTTTCGTATATCCTACTCATGTTAATTGCCTCTATCAACATACTAAATTTCAGTTTGATTGTTGTAATTGGTTCTTAGACATTGAGAACCGTCTAAATATGCCAAATGATCGCCATGTTGGATTTTTATTTATGTACTATTCGATAGCGCTGCCTTTGGATTTTGTGGGTATCTACCCACATAACTTAGCGGCGGTACGTTTTGAGGATCCAACCAGCCTTCGGGCTGACTACTGAACCCTTTATCCACAGGCTGTATAAAGGATTCTAATAAATTATTCATCATATTTTGATACATTTCTACAGACAGCAGATATGAGAGCCAGACGGTGTTGGGAAATATTGAGAAATCAGTGGCCGAGAGGACACAATGGTTTAAGCTCCTGTGGTATTTTAGGAAGTAGCATAATATTCATGACACATAGAACAGGTGCAACTTTTAGCGCGGGGATGGCTTGGGTACGCACAATATGGCTTGTTGCTCTGAGTGTTGGCGCCAAGAAGAAAATCGAATGCTACGATGTAATTGGTCAATCTTCATGTTAACCACTCCCTGTGGCAGAAATGCAAGTAAAAGCACGCAAAGATCTACAAGAGTCTGAACCAATAATAAAGACGCCCTATTTCAGCGGCAACTCGGCTTGGTATCGCACCCTGGTAAATTAACGCGGGAGTTATCTACGGATTAATTCCACGATCGATTCGAGCCAGCTACAGAGCATAATCGTAACCTCCACATTGCTACGAACTCAATGATACCGATCGCATGCTAGTCTGATAATTATTATGGAATATTTTTTCATAAATCCCCTTCCACATCTACCATAGCCAGTTTCATTTATAATGGTCCAGGAAGTTTCGAGAGTTGACTTTGATTGATTTGTGCGTCTGAGGACGTAACGTTGACTTTGATTTGAGCTTTTGAGGAAGTAAGGCCGTTATCCAGGTGTCTGAGGACACGAGGCATACTCTGAAATATGTTTTATGTATTTGAACATGGAACATTTTCGTCAAGTTATAAGTGTAACTTCAGTGATTTATTTGTAGTCCCAGTACTACCAGATAGGACCAGTTCATCGAAATAATTCACCAATAGACTGTCAAGGAATTTAGTACTTGATCGGTGTATTTAATAGGAAATATATCGTGTGTGTATATGACAAACTATATTTAAGTCAGCACGAGATGACGTCTAGGAACGAGGCCGGATCTTGGAACCAGCAGGACATTTGCCAGAAGATGTCGATGACGAGCTAAGCATCTTAAAGGAGTGATGGCTGCAGATGTTTTCCTGACGCTGTTTTAAAGGATTGAGTACAAATGAATTTATTTATTTATTAAATCAGCTATGGTATTATGGGAGATATTTTTGTAGATATTTGTTTGCCTGTTTGGTAATGTAGATTCTTAGTTCTTGTTTACTGACACATTAAGTATGGGACAAGCCGAGCGCTTTGTATTTTGTAAATATTGTGATTTTGTTTGGTTCAACTATACGGGGCGACGCGCAGCTCGTGCTCGCATTCGCTTGCGTAAATCGCGGTCAAGCATTATAATTCGGAGGTATGCCTTATAACAAAAATGGAACTGAATTAATTTTGAGATTAAAAATAGAATTTGAAGGGTAAAGATTATTTGTGAGCAGAATTTTATGACGGATCAGGATTATTTTGATAGTTGCTTTTCCAGCAGATCTGTTGGGATGGCACTTTGCACCCGAGTTTTTGTTGTGTATTTTTTTAATGTGTCTATGGACGCAATATTGTTGATCTGTTTTGAGCCGACCCAGTGGTATGTTATGAGTGAGTCAGTCCAAGCTTTATGGTGCGTAGTGTGATTTTATGATGTGTTAGCGAGAATATATCATTGTGATTATTCTGACTTGATCCACATCAGCCCAGTTCATAACCTCGCGAGGCTGGACTCATGGTATATTTTGTGTTTTCATGCCATCCAGGTGGATGAGTGAGATATGTTTGCGTTTCCAGATGGAAATAGCACCTAGCTTGAGGGACTGAGAGAGGTAGTTAAGGCAGCGATGATTCATACATGAGGGGTGCGCTCAAATCAGATAACGCGACTTGTCATTAGTAACAGGCCTGGGTCCTGTACTTCAATTTAAGACGTTGTTTAAAATTCACAAAACCTGATCGGTTATAATGAGTATTTGATTGATTTGAATGGGTGTTGTCCATAAGTTGTAAGGTAGCTTCCGAAACATCTGTTTGTCTGGCGTTTTATAAAAATGTAAATATAGTTTTCAGCCGTTAGGCTTATATTTTGTTGCTGTTGCTTCATTTCTCGTGTGTTTATTTTACGCGTTCAATGACCCCGTGTGTCATTAGAATGTGCGAGGCTGCGTTCCCAATTTGTGATGAGAGCGTTTTGGCCTATTTGTGGCATGCTTTTTTTATTTTGTGTGCGTTGGCACCAGCTAGAATCTCAGGGAGATTCGTCATCTTTTTGTTTTATTAGATCTTGTTTGTGTCAGTAGTAATTGTGGTGTGTTAAGTAAGGGTGGGTCCCATAGCCGTAGTGTGATTTAAAAAGATGCAACTCCGTGAGCAACATGACTGTTTCAGTTGTAAACGGATTCGCATCAGTACTCATTTTCTTATTAACGAGCTGTACACCACGCATTATATAACTTCTTGACCAGGAAAAATGGACTTGCATCCATATGTTGTGACGAGCGAGTTCTTACCGCTCAAAGTTTATATTATGATTAATCATTTTGTGTGAAGCTGTATTCACATTGTTTTGTTGTGAGGAGCGAGTCTTACCGCTCAGTAATATATTTATTTCTTAAGGGGGTGAAAGTCAGGGAGGATTTTCTTTTTATTTATTATTATTATTATTATTATTATTATTATTATTATTATGCACATAATTTTCAGTCATTAAATATCTTTTATTCTACTTGTTATTCATTTTATTTCTAGTATAGTCTCTGTCATGGATCTTTCTATTCATTAGAGCATGTTGTTTTTAAGCGAACTTTGCTGTGTAATGCAGTCAGGACGGAACACGACCCCTAGATGAGTCTTGAGAAAACCATGCTTTATTGAAGGGTGCATAGACAAGCTGGCTTAGCCAACGTGGGGCGTTTCGCTGTTTTTGGCTTTTCTAGCGGATCATAGACAAGCTGGCATTAACCTACATGGGGCGTTTCGCTGTTTTTGACTGAAATCACCGGAAGTGATATTTTGTTAACGTAATTACGGCGAAGAGAAATACCGCCAAGAAATTGGAATATACAGTAGAATCACGAGTTTGAAAGTTAAATACGATTCACGTTTTGTTTATTGATGTAATTAGTAAAGTAATGTACGTGAAATCGGGCGCCCATTGATTAAATATAAAATTAAATTTGTTTAGAAAATCAAACTCATGAATATGTTAGGAGGCTGGTAGCCTTAAATGACAATTAATACTTCGTTAATTAGTCAGTGTTAACATCAGATCTGGATAGTAATTTTATGACTGAATATGTGCGGGGTTAAAAATGTATTAAGTAAAATTAGAACCATTCAGTGATGATTGATTTGCAGGAGTAAAGGGAATAAGATTAAATGAACTGAAAGTGGTCAAATGAAGTAAATGTACGTCAAGAATTATATATGTGTGTGTCAGGGAAACATTTGCATGTCATCATCCTGTTTTCTCAGTGAGATATATTTTTGTGTGTGATAATGGCAACAGTAGCGGTGAACCAGGCGATCATTGAAAGTGCCACGGCACGAACCCAGAAACTATTAAAGGAACAGAGTGAAAAATTAGACAATAAATTAGCTGAACAGAGTGAAAAATTAGACACTAAGATATCTGAACAGAATGCACAATTATCCGAACAGAATGAGTCATTCCAGACTCAAATGAATGACACTATAACTAAACAATTAAACGAACAGTCAGGCGAGTTTAAAACACTACTAGCTGAACAGAGTGAAACATTATAAGCGCAATTAAATGAAAATATAAACAAACAATTAGAAGCGCAAGAAAGTAGAAATACGAGTCAGTTAGCCACATTATCTGCAGAGATGAAAGAGTACACTACACAGCAGATGGTTCAATTTGCGTTTGATATAAGTAAGAATAACGACAAAAAGCTAGGTCAGATACAAAAATTAGAGGACACCTTCAACCGTAAATTAAATGATTTGGACGAAACTGTATTGGCAAAATTAGCTCAGATAGAATTAGCATGCACGGTAAATAACAGTGAGGTTAAAACGGCACAGGATGTTCTTGAAAAGCGGTTTGATAAGATGGAGGAGGTTTCTATTTTATCCAGGGACAATTGTCAGCAGTAAATGAAAGTATTACAGGCTTGATAAAGGACATGGATAAATTAGAAATACAATCAGCAGGCCGATGGCGAAACATAGAATCGGATCAGGATAATTTGAAGAGTACGATAGATGAGAATAATCTACGTCTAGAAGACAGGCTTGAGAAGATAGAATCGAATCAGGAGGACACGAAATAGCAGATGGAAGAAAGACTGGGATCGATTAAAGATAGCATCAGAAAGGATTGGCGTAAGATGAGCAGCGACTCTAAAGAAGAACGGTTAACGATCATAAAAACCGTAGGTGATAACCATACACGCATTAAAGCACTTGAGGAAGAAATCAAGAGTAAAATGAAGGAACAGTCGGACAAAATCATAAAAGTAGAGTTGCGTTCACTGGGACAGAACACGTTATTTCAGACAGAGCACGCTAAAGATAAGGAAGTTGACTCTGCAAGCCAGGGGGCAATTAGCGCGGCGAGTAGCCACGGACTGACAGGCAGCACATTAACGACTAACACAGAGGGATTTCACAACAACGTTGGGGGAACCTCTACTCCTCAGCATGGCTATCAGCACCCTCAAGTCGTACAAGTAATTCGATCAAATGAATTTAAACCAAATAAATTCACAGAAAATTCTGGTGTCACACCGAAGGCGTATCTTAAGGAGATGGATGACTATTTTAATGACAATAATATACCGCCCGCGCGTCGTTTAAGACTGATGGAACGATTTATTTTGGGAAATGTACTTACGTGGTATTTGAGCTTCAAGTATACTTTCGGAGGGATGGATGAGTTCAAGGATGCGTTTCTTAGAAAGTATTGGTCGGCTTCTCTACAACAAAGCCTTAGAATGGACCTTTATTCGAGAAAATATCAGTCAACTCAGCAGACGAAATACTCAGATTTCTTTTTGTTACAATTGTTGAAATTTCGGGATCTGGATCATCCTTTAGAAGAATCGGATCTGGTTATGACGATTGCACGGCAGTTGCCAGTCAATGTTCAGCAGGTGTTAGTGGCAGCAAACGTGGACACAGCGGTTCGAGCCGAACTAATCTTACGTCAGATTGACGAGACAACATCTCACTTACAGCAGAGAGGGGGACGACAACTGGAACTTGTAAACACAACGGAGGTGGTTAAACCCACTCAAGTACACACCAGGTCGCAGGTCACAAATACAAGTGTGTCAACAACACCAAGAAGAGGTCAGGAGGGCGAAGAAAATAGGTCATACCAGCGACATGATAATAATAAGTAAGGCAGATCCAGGGCAACAATAGGTATCAACAGCGAGGATACCAACAATGGAGGAATAATAGGAGAAATGAGGGACCCTACAGACGGTACGAAAATAACAATAATGAGAATCGACAGTGGCGTGAAAGGAGATACCAGAACCAGGGGGACTAGCAAAATTATAGGAAAGAATGGAACGACAGGTACCCCGAATCGCAGCGGTATCTGGAAGAATTACACGCTAATGGAGGCGACGAACAAGGACATTGGGAACGTGGCATAATTAGGAGGTCGAATCCTGACACATTTAAGGAAGAAATTGGAGAGGAAGCAAATATATCAGCCAGCCAGGAAGACGAACGAAGCTTGCCAGTTCGGAGTATGAGAGAACGTAGCCCGGTAGGGAAGAGAAACACCGGTGCGATACGAAAAACGAGTCAATACTAGAAGACGACGACAGCGAGGAGGAGAAGAAGAGGATGGTAGCAGAACGGAGGAGAAGAAGGAGATGGCAGCACGGAGAAATGGAGAGGACCCTTCTGTATTGTACGTAATCTTGGTAACAACGCATACAGAGTAAAATAATTGAGTATAGGTACAATGTCTGTCTACAATGCGGCGAATTTAAAAGTGTATTTTACCAGCGAACCTTGGGAACGCAGATATAATGCTGCAAATTGAATATATGGAAGTACTTTTGCACATCCAACTATACGGGGGTCAGTGAGTACGTCAGTTGAACGAGGAAGTCGGGAGCAGCCTGTTGTTGTCAAACACTAATGAGCTCTGACGATCATGACACAGCGAGCGATCGAGCGAGAGAGATAAGGATACTGGAGAGGAGAGACTAGCCTTAGGCGATCAGACAAGCAGGCAGGCTTGGAATGTCTGAATGAATGATGGGGCAGGAGGTAAACACGAGTGCGTGTCGACACTCCAACGACAGTGGCGGCTAGACTAGACTTATGAGAGAGAGATTTCTCTAGGATTGGCAGAAATGGATTACAGATGTTATGTGTTTAAAAAAAATCGACTATTTGCTATGTTCGATTTTTTTCCATGCAGGAGGATTGTGAACCCTTTATCCATAGGCTGTATAAAGGATTCTAATAAATTATTCATCATATTTTGATACATTTCTACAGACAGCAGATATGAGAGCCAGACGGTGTTGGGAAATACTGAGAAATCAGTGGCCGAGAGGACAAAATGGTTTAAGTTCCTGTGGTATTTTAGGAAGTAGCATAATATTCATGACACATAGAACAGGTGCAACTTTTAGCGCGGGGATGGCTTGGGTACGCACAATATGGCTTGTTGCTATGAGTGTTGGCACCAAGAAGAAAATCGAATGCTACGATGTAATTGGTCAATCTTCATGTTAACCACTCCCTGTGGCAAAAATACAAGTAAAAGCGCGCAAAGATCTACATGAGTCTGAACCAACAATATCAAGACGCCCTGTTTTAGCGACAACTCGGCTTGGTAACGCACCCTGGTAAATTAACGCAGGAGTTATCTACGGATTAATTCCACGATCGATTCGAGCCAGCTACAGCATAATCGTAACCTCCACATTGCTACGAACTCAATGATACCGATCGCATGCTAGTCTGATAATTATTATGGAATATTTTTTCATAAATCCCCTTCCACATCTACCCTAGCCAGTTTCATTTATAATGGTCCAGGAAGTTTCGAGAGTTGACTTTTATTTGTACGTCTGAGGACGTAACGTTGACTTTGATTTGATCTTTTGAGGAAGTAAGGCCGTTATCCAGGTGTCTGAGGACACGAGGCATACTCTGAAATATGTTTTATGTATTTGAACATGGAACATTTTCGTCAAGTTATAAGTGTAACTTCAGTGATTTATTTGTAGTCCCAGTACTACCAGATAGGACCAGTTCATCGAAATAATTCACCAATAGACTGTCAAGGAATTTAGTACTTGATCGGTGAATTTAATAGGAAATATATCGTGTGTGTATATGACAAACTATATTTAAGTCAGCACGAGATGCCGTCTAGGAACGAAGCCGGATCTTGGCACCAGCAGGGCATTTGTCAGAAGATGTCGATGACGAGCTAAGCATCTTAAAGGAGTGATGGCTGCAGATGTTTTCCTGACGCTGTTTTAAAGGATTGAGTACAAATGAATTTATTTATTTATTAAATCAGCTATGGTATTATGGGAGATATTTTTGTAGATATTTGTTTGCCTGTTTGGTAATGTAGATTCTTAGTTCTTGTTTACTGACACATTAAGTATGGGACAAGCCGAGCGCTTTGTATTTTGTAAATATTGTGATTTTGTTTGGTTCAACTATACGGGGCGACGCGCAGCTCGTGCTCGCATTCGCTTGCGTAAATCGCGGTCAAGCATTATAATTCGGAGGTATGCCTTATAACAAAAATGGAACTGAATTAATTTTGAGATTAAAAATAGAATTTGAAGGGTAAAGATTATTTGTGAGCAGAATTTTTATGACGCATCAGGATTATTTTGATAGTTGCTTTTCCAGCAGATCTGTACGGGATGACACTTTGCACCCGAGTTTTTGTTGTGTATTTTTTAATGTGTCTATGGACGCAATATTGTTGATCTGTTTTGAGCCGACCCAGTGGTATGTTATGAGTGAGTCAGTCCAAGCTTTATGGTGCGTAGTGTGATTTTATGATGTGTTAGCGAGAATATATCATTGTGATTATTCTGACTTGCTCCACATCAGCCCAGTTCATAACCTCGCGAGGCTGGACTCATGGTATATTTTGTGTTTTCTTGCCATCCAGGTGGATGAGTGAGATATGTTTGCGTTTCCAGATGGAAATAGCACCTAGCTTGAGGGACTGAGAGAGATAGTTGAGGCAGCGATGATTCATACATGAGGGGTGCGCTCAAATCAGATAACGCAACTTGTCATTAGTAACAGGCCTGGGTCCTGTACTTCAATTTAAGACGTTGTTTAAAATTCACAAAACCTGATCGGTTATAATGAGTATTTGATTGATTAAATGGGTGTTGTCCATAAGTTGTAAGGTAGCTTCCGAAACATCTGTTTGTCTGGCGTTTTATAAAAATGTAAATATAGTTTTCAGCCGTTAGGCTTATATTTTGTTGCTGTTGCTTCATTTCTCGTGTGTTTATTTTATGCGTTCAATGACCCCGTGTGTCATTAGGATGTGCGAGGCTGCGTTCCCAATTTGTGATGAGAGCGTTTTGACCTATTTGTGGCATGCTTTTTTAAAATTTTGTGTGCGTTGGCACCAGCTAGAATCTCAGGGAGATTCATCATCTTTTTGTTTTATTAGATCTTGCTTGTGTCAGTGGTAATTGAGTGTGTTAAGTAAGGGTGGGTCCCATAGCCGTAGTGTGATTTAAAAAGATGCAACTCCGTGAGCAACATGACTGTTTCAGTTGTAAACGGACTCGCATCAGAACTCATTTTCTTATTAACGAGCAGTACACCACGCATTATATAACTTCTTGCCCAGGAATAATGGACTTGCATCCATATGTTATGACGAGCGATTTCTTACCGCTCAAAGTTTATGTTATGATTAATCATTTTGTGTGAAGCTGTATTCACATTGTTTTGTTGTGAGGAGCGAGTCTTACCGCTCAGTAATATATTTATTTCTTAAGGGGGTGAAAGTCAGGGAGGATTTTCTTTTTATTTATTATTATTATTATTATTATTATTATTATTATGCACATACTTTTCAGTCATTTAATATCTTTTATGTTCGACCCCCACTATTATGTGTCAGGAAACTGTATCATAATGATGGTCATTATAACACTCTTTTTCATTATGATACAGTTTCTCCAGCCAATCAGAGCTCATTCATTGACCAATTAGGTAACGATACCTTCACGCGTGCGCTCAAAATCCAACATGTCTATATAAATTACCGAAAGTGCACCGTCCATAATGTTCTCGTAAATAAACTAGTGAATATGAGACACTGTGTACCTTAATATCCTTAAATCCAATTTCTACACAGCGGGTTGTTTTCAAACGAGTTCGGTGACATTTTTACTGAATACTGATGCTCAATCTGCACATACGGCATTGAAGCTCACAGAGCGCATGCGTCGGTAGGTCAGTGAGCTTGGACATCAGAGATATCCTACCCTGCGCAGCACCCGATCACAAAATTCTAGTGACAATCTCAACAGATATTTATGAATATTTATGTTAAAACATATAATAAAGTTCTAATTATCGTCGAACATAAACAGTCGTATGCAACTCGCCTATAATGGTAATTAAGACACTCGTATGGAATTTATAAAACTCGCATACGCTCGTTTTATAAAAAATACTCGTGTCTTAATTATAGCCATTATAGGCTCGTTGCATAATGTACTATTATTCTACTTGTTATTCATTTTATTTCTAGTATAGCCTCTGTCATGGACCTTTCTATTCATTAGAGCATGTTGTTTTTTAGCGAACTTTGCTGTGTAATGCAGTCAGGACTGAACACGACCCCGTAGATGAATCTTGAGAAAACCATGCTTTATTGAAGGGTGCACTACCTAACAGACTATCACATGAAGATTATTGTGTACGAGTGGTATTCAAACTTCAATCGCATGATTAGGACACAAGAAATAAAAACGAGAATTTAAATAATTTAACAGAGATTAAAAAAATCACACAGCTGCCATCTTGTGGTTATGAAAACAATGAATATAAATTAGTTGCCAGTGGATTAACATTTGTATAAGCATTTACCGAACAAAGTTTCACTGCACTCGAATAGTTAAATCGCTAGAAACGTCCATTTAAATATGTATAACTCGCGTCGCTGCCATGTTGGAATTGTGCTCACCAGGTTATTGAAAGTCCAATAGGAGAACTTATGTTCATAGCCTCTATGAAGATTTAAAATTTCAGATTTTATTGCTGTAAAAGTTTCGTAGATACTGAGAACCGTCTAGATTTTTCGGATGGTCGCCATTTTGGACTGTTATATGTATAGGGCATAGAGATATGTAACATTAACGGAAAATTATTGCGTATCTTCATTATTCAAACTTTCACTTTGATCGCATGATTACGACACAACAAACAAAAATAATAATTTTAAAATTTCGCACAGCCACCATCTTCAGTTTATGTAAAAAATTGAACTAAATTAGATGACAGTGCATTACAATATGTACAATCATTTAGTGTACAACATTTCACTGGGCTCAGATGGTTAAATCGCAAGAAAAGTCTATCAAAATATTTCAACTTTGCTTAGATGCCATGTTCCTTTTGTACTTTACAGGTTTTCGAAAGTTACATAGATAAACTTATTGTAGTGCCCTTTATCACCGTGATATCAGTGATAGTTTCGGAGATACAGAATGCCAGTGAAATATTTCGTACAGCCGCCATCTTGAGGTTATGAAAACAATTGAACTAAATTAGATGCCAGTGCATTACAATTTGTATAAACATTTGCTGTGCCAAGTTTCATTACGTTTTAATGGTTAAATCGAGAGAAAAGTCGATTTAAAAGTCTCAAATTCGCTTGGCCGCCATGTTGATTTTGTAGTTACCATGTTTTTAAAAGCCTCATAGCTGAACTTCTAGTAGCGCTCTTTATCACCGTACAAAATTTGTGGGTGATATCGGTAATAGTTTCGGAGATATTGAATGTTGGTGAAATATTTCGCACCGCCGCCATGTTGGATTGGTGACTCGTAATAAAACTAGAAGGGTACGGTCGGGGTCGGCCAAAATGGTGCTAGGACCTTATCGAGTTTCATTGAAATCGCTTCAGCCGTTTAGAAGTTATTAGGGGGGACACACATCACACAGACACACATACGCGCACACGCACACACACACGGACAAAAGGTGATCTCATAAGCTTATTTTTTCATAAAATGAAAATAGGCTAAAAAAAAGACCAGTCATCCACCCATCTCATCCTTCATGCAATTCCCCCATTATTCGACATCACCATCATCCATCCACTTCATCTGCTCACCAATCAATATATCTCCACACTTCAAAATAAAACAGCCATTTTATACACCCCATCTTTCATGCACTACTTCATTTAAGGCTAAATGTCCCGACACTTTGGTAAGAATCTATTTCAACAGATGGCAGCACAAGCGAAGCTGAATTTATTTATTTATTTTTGTGTCGAAGGGGAGCTCCGATCTGCGATCTGAAAACTGCTATGTACTCTGTCTAGTAGCAGAATTGATATTAATTCATTGCTTACATTTTAATTTCAAAAACAGAAAGGTTTCTGTTTGTTTTTCAAATATCTGATTAAAATTCGAAAGAAAACGGGTAATACGAAAGTTGAGTTTTACTCACTGATTCCAAAGCCGCATCGAACACCTAAATCGGCTCAATAGATTCGACGGGATCACTTTGGGAAGTTTGGGAATAAAAGTGTTACTGTATTTGCAACAAGGCGCGGCAGTAGAACAAGGTCATGGAGAGCGGGTTGCGGTGGGTTGGGGGGAGAGGAGGGGAGCGGAGGTCGAGTGATTTGAGAGAGCCACAACCTTGCCAGACGGTATGGAATTCCCGAACATCTACTCCAATGTTGCGATTGACTGTGCTGGTTAGTTCTGAATTATTGTCAAGGTATGAATATTTCTGAGTGATCCTTTGATATTTCCCAGTTCCTAGTTACGACTTCTTGTTTTTAGTTCATCGATCTCATTAATTACGTTTTGTTTAATTTATATTACCTGCCCGTTAGGTGTTCTATTTTCGGCACTTTATTTTTTGGACAGTATTTCTGGTCGAATAGATACATGTACATATAGGTAGGCTACGACTGGTGGAGAGCATTACGGTCATCACGTGGAGTTATTTTTTCGTTTTTGTTGAAAAATGGAGCCACCTCCAAAACCGATTCAAGGGCGTTCCACTAAATCCCAGGGGAGATTGCGACTAAATACCAAGAAAAGGAAGCCAGGCCCTAAAAAAATGAGAAGAAAAACTCCTGTTTGTATTTGAAATTATATATTTCTTCACGCTTGCATTGGAGAATCTGTAATGCACTCAGCAGTTACGATTTAACTTATATTTTATCTGTAGCCTACAAGTTGGATGACTAAGGCCCAGTTGTACGAACTCGGATTATCCATCGGAATAGCTATACCTGGGCTAGCGTCTTCCTTGGTATATCTCCAAGGGTGGGTTGTACGACAAGATTTTATTCCGGGGCTCACTATTCCATGTTTGTCTGAGAGACTAGCTAAGTTGGTAACAAACGGAGCTAACTTTGTGGACATATTGACACGAAATTTGAACTTCTTTGGAAACAGATGAATATCGAATTGACCAATGCGATACTCCATGAGAGGCCGTGAGAATAACAAATCACGGCCGTGGACAAACATACCGTAATAAATCCATGCATTGGTTACAAATAATAGTATAAATCGTAGGCTATACATAAATATAATGCAAACTAATATAGCATATCCAAGAATAAAGTACCGGTAGGTGCAGGATAGGCTACTACATGTTATTATCATACATTTTACCTGTCAGTCATATGTTCCAGTCCATCGATAATTTGATCTAATAACTTCAAAACTGTGTATATTTCCTGTCTGAACCGTATAAAGAATTAATTTTCATCACAGTTCAGAAAATGAGCCGGCCTCTGTCTGATCTTCTTTGCTTTTCTCCTTTGCAGAAATAGTATTTCTATTAATGGATCGTCCGCATCAGCATGACTCTTGAATAATTATGAGTAATAATATGTATGTAATTACTGTGCTGCTATTAAGATTATACATTTTCATGTACATATATGAATTATTCACTCGAATTAAGAGTTTGCGATGATTTAACTTCGATTTCTTTCTAATAAGTGATGAGTCTCTGCATCACTTTCTACATTAATTCCTGGCATCTCCAGCATGATGCTCTCGACTGACGCGGAGTTATTATTAATTACCCTGTTGAACCTAGGATCACCCCAAGTGATTATTGGTAGGCTACATATAAAAGATAATG
Organism: Meconema thalassinum; assembly: GCA_946902985.2. Lineage (NCBI taxonomy): Eukaryota > Metazoa > Arthropoda > Insecta > Orthoptera > Tettigoniidae > Meconema > Meconema thalassinum. Next base: position 186,755,171 of record OX336395.1, read on the forward strand.
CAAAAACACCAAGCATAACATAGAAACAAAAAATAATAAGGAAAAAAAGTTGGAACTGGTGGGGTTCGATCCACAAAATTTCCATTCTTTCGTCGTGAGCCTGGCGGGCTAACCATTTGACCACTGCGACATGGCGTTTAGAGCTGAAGACAATGCATATGATGCGTACATTTGTAATGTCGTTGGCTTGCTTTGGTATTTTGTCTGTAAAAATGTGTTTGTTATTATTGTGCTGCTATTAAAATTATACGTTCTCATGTACATTTATGAATAGCTCACTGAAATTACGAGTTTGCGATGATTTAACTTCGGATGTTGTAGCGGTCTCTCCCGTCCGCCATATATACTCGGTATAAGCAGATAGCTCGCCATTCCAAGCCCGGTTAGCTATGCCGTCGTTTATACCCGGATTATCTCTTATACCAATGTCGTACAACTCAATTCTGCGCAATAAACGTCACCCCGCAATCTGCAGGCTACATGGCTGAACAGCGCAGCGGTTGCTTGTCAGGCCTAGGCCCCTCATGGGCTGTCACGCCACGGGCGTAGTTTGTTTTCTACTTCTAATACATAAGTGTAGGAGTACAAAATCACGAACTATTCAGTGTCAACGTATTTCAGAGAAGCAAGTTCGACTTCAAATGAAAACAATGCGTTGTGTGGAAAAATAAAGGCGTAGCGATTGTGAAAAGGGAAAAAAGGTTTCCGGAAATACTGGATTGGATTGGGATCCATAAAGACTGCAAACAGTACTTTTGAACTACCAGTGGGCAAGGTGAAGACAAACAGTTAACTCCAAACAAACTTATGCGTTATTGCTTGCAGCCCCTAATTGCAAAACGTTCCCAGCTAGTATCAAACACCACCAGCAATGCTGCCGAAAATTATATGTCCCTTGTTGCAAATTCACGGGAGGTAAGCAGATCAATCGAGGGAAACGAGGTTCTTCCACTCATAGAACCAAAGCTGCCGGGCTGGACTTTCAGTTTGGGCCATCCTGGCACTATAAAACAATGAAATCAGTTTAGGAAAAAAAAGCCACAATAGTGAAGGACGCTGCACTCTGCAGAAAGAGAAGAAGAGCAGCTTTCCGAAAAAGTTTATTTCCGACGCGAGAAGGGAAAAAACAAGTAGTTCCGTGAAGAACTATACAGCCTATTTTCATATATCCTGCTCATGTTAATTGTCTCTATCAACCTACATAATTTCAGTTTAATTGCTGTAACAGATTCGTAGATATTGAGAACCGTCTAAATATTTCATATGGTCGCCAGGATGGATTTTTGTTTTTGTACTATTACATTAAGATTATTGTGTACGTGTGGTATTCAAACTTCAATCGCATGGTTAGAACACAAGAAGTAAAAACGAGATTATAAAAGTACGCACACCAGCCATCTTGTGATTATGCAAACAATTGAAATAAATTACATGCCTGTGGATCAACATTTGTATAAGCATTTAACGTGCAACGTTTCACGGCACTCGGATAGTTAATTCGCGAAAAACGTCCATTTAAATATTTATACTTCGCGTCGCCGCCATGTTGGATTTGTGCTCACCAGGTTACTGAAAGTCCTATAGGTGAACATATGTTCATAGTCTCTATGAACATAAAAAAAATCAGTTTGGTTGCTTTAAAAGATTCATAGATATTGAGAACCGTCTAAATATTTCGGAAGCTCGCCATTTAGGATTGTTATATGTATAGGCCATAGAGTTATGTACCAATCAAGGACAATTATTGCCTAGCTTTATTATTGAAACTTTCACTTCGATCGCATGATTACGACACAAGAATAAAAACTTAATTTTAAATTTCGCACAGACGCTATCTTGAGGTTATGTAAACAATTGAATTAAATTAGATGGCAGTGCATTACAATCTGCAAAACCATTTACTGTACCACATTTCACTGCGCTCAGAGAGTTAAATCACGAGAAAAGTCTATTAAAATATTTCAAATTCGCTTGGTCGCCATGTTAGTTTTGTACTTTACAGGTTTATGAAATATTCATAGGTAAACTTGTATCAGTACCCTTTATCACCGTACAAAATTGCATGATGATATCTGTAATAGTTTCGGAGATATAGAATGTCAGTGAAATATTTCGCACAGCCGCCATCTTGAGGTTATGTAAACAATTGAACTAAATTAGACTCCAATACATTACAATGTGTATAAACATTTGCTGTACCAAGTTTCATTACGTTTGGATAGTTAAATCGCGAGAAATGTCTATTTAAAAGTCTCAATTTCGCTTGACCGCCATGTTGGTTTTGTAGTCACCAGGTTTTTGAAAGTCTCATAGGTGAACTTCTAGTAGTGCCCTTTATCACCGTACACAATTTCAGGGCGATATCGGTAATAGTTTCGGAGATATTGAATGCTAGTGAAATATTTCGCTCAGCCGCCATGTTGGATTGGTGAGACGTAACAAAATTTGAAGGGCACGGTCGAGGTCGCCGTGAATAGTGCTATGAACTTACCGAGTTTCATTGAAATCGCTCCAGCCGTTTAGATTTTATTTGGGGACACACACACACACCTCACACACACACACACACACACACGGACAAAAGGTGATCTCATAAGCCTATTTTTTCAAAATTGAAAATTGGCTAAAAACTGTCCCAACAACAGTCTAATGAAATGATACGCACTGTTTCACGTGATTATGGAAACCGATCAATGCAGTTGGATTTCGATGAGGTACTGTTGAGAAGATCAAGCAACTTACGCTTAGTGAAGGCCATATACATAAAACTGGAAAAGGAAACAAGTGGAAAATGAAAAGTGGCACACAGCTAGAAAGGACAGACTTACGGCATCCAATTTTGGATATGTACGCAACAGGAAACCTACTTCGAAATGGGCTCCAGTAGCAAAAAACATTCTGTACGGCGAATTTCACTCAAAAGCAATGCAGTATGACTGTGATAATAAGTGAATTGCAAAACGAAATTTAGAGGAGAAATCAGTAGAAAAGTCGAAGAATGTGGTCTTTTCCTTCATAAAACTTATGGGTTTTTAGGTGCCTTCCCAGACGGATTAATAGGAGACGACGCTGTAGCCTAAGTCAATTTCCCTTATTCTGCACGGAATATGACCATACTGAAAGCCTACAAAAAGCTAAAAGGATTTTGTTTGTCAGAAAGTAAGCGAAAAAAAATGCCTAGAGAATGTCAAGAACAGTGCCATTCAGAAGAGAACAGATTGATAACTCTCTAACACTCACATGATTTTTATTTCCAGAACCAGGGCCAGTTGGAAATAACGTAGCGGGAAATATGTTATTTTGTGGTATGGACGCCTAAGGACATTCACATAGAAACAATAAAGAGGGGCGAAAAGTTCTGGAGACAAAAAATGCTTATCTAACTGACCTTCTGCTACGAGAAAATCTTGTTGCATGAGATCGTTGATCCCAGGATGACCAGATCAATGGATATAAGAGAACCTGAGGTGAAGTAAAATACTGATTAGTGTGTGTAAATCATGAAACACTATCTTTGATATGGAAAAAATTCAAGCATTGATTTCAAGAACAGGAAATAATTAGGTATAGTTTAGTTTATAGTACGCAGTACTGCCTGTGCTAACAATAGGCAGTTGAGAATATATTAGGAACTTTAATTCTAATATGTACATAATAATTTTGCCCTTGGTATGCATTTTCATAATTTGTTTATTGTAATAAAATGTCCTACATAAATGAACTTTTATTATTACTTCCATGAAAATTGAAGTAAGTTATAGTGATTGGCCTCACGGAGTCGTTTCAGATCTCACGAAAAAAAGGGAATCAGAGTCAAAAGAACCAAAGACCCATACGAATCACCAAGATAAATGTATGTTTGTATGTGCGTGTGCATTTGGCCCCTTATAAATCGATAATAGCTGGCTCCATTGATTAGAATTTTTTACGGTTTGTGGTCTTGTTTGTTATGTCTAGAAGACGATACCTAGAGTTGGACGTCCGCATCGGATGGAATTTAGAACAAATATTCCCAATAAACCTGAACGCGAACATATCTTGTCCATCTTTTTTCTAAAATATCAAGAACGTGCTAACTAAAAACCAGTCATATCTTTCTATACAGTATTGACTTTCGCATCGAGTGAAATCAGTAGCTGCTCTGTGCGGTAAGAATTATGCCCTACAAAGTATTACTAATGTCGGAACAATATGTTTTTTGTTCGGGAGTTTATCCTCAAATAACTCTAAACAGTTTCCTAGAAGGGAATCCAGCGCTGTCAGCATCTATCCTGAGTGTGTTTTCACCGGTTTTTCCACAATCCCTCCAGATAAATGCAGAGATAGTACCGTATGTAAAGTTTCAGGGCACCTGCCCCTTCCATGACTAATACAGTTACACACATAATCATCTACACGGGACTGATGATAATAATAATAATAATAATAATAATAATAATAATAATAATAATAATAATAATTGATCGAACCACCCTATTGCAAATCCTTGAAGAGTTTGGCTTAGATAACAAGACAATCAATTATCCAGCAAACCCTGACCAACACCACCTCCAAAGTGAAGTTCAGAGGAGAGATGTCCGATGCCTTTGAAATTAGAACAGGAGTGAGGCAAGGAGACGGACTCTCACCACTACTCTTCAACTGTGTTTTAGAAAAGGTCATCCGAGAATGGCGGAAGGAAATGAAAAATTCAAGGGTAGAAAATGGGGTAAGGCTAGGGTACAAGTATATGAATCTTACAATCGACTGTCTTGCCTTTGCAGATGATCTAGTGATCTTTTCAGATTCCATTGATACGGCAGAAGAACAACTTAACCAACTGAAAAATCAAGCACTGAAGGCTGGGCTTCAAATCTCCTTTGAGAAGACACAATTCATGACAAACATAAAATCAGCGCCCAGGGAACTGGAGGTCGGACTAGGAAAAGTTCAGAAGGCAGAAAAGTTTAAATACCTCGGTGAATGGATAGAGCCTAACCTATCAGAGAAAGAAGCCTTCGTGTCACGCATTAATAAAATGGAAATGGCATACAACCTGACTAAAGACATCTACAATAAGTGATCGATATCCTTAAACGCCAAAATTAGACATTACTGCACTGTTATTCGACCAGAGGATCTGTATGCGGCAGAGACTCTAACAATGAACAAGAAAGGTCTAATGGAAAAACTAGAGGCGAAAGAAAGGAAGATTTTGAGGAAAATCCTGGGTCCTATCAAAGAAAACAGCGAGTACAGAAGGCGTCACAACCACGAATTATACAAGCACGTGGAGAAGATCAGTGACACGATTCGAAAAAGAATGATTGCCTTTTATAGCCACGTGACACGAATGAGCCCAGGCAGGATATCAAAACGGATATTGACGTACTTTCAGGATAAGAAAACCAAAGGGGCATGGTTTACGGAAGTTGAGAAAGATCTACGTGAAATGGAAATTTCACCTGAAGATATCCAGGAGCGTGTTCCACTTCAAGAAAAACTACGTACGCACAAAGGTTTCCAGGAAAAGCCGAAGCTGAAGACAGGGAAGGTGTGGTCCCAAGAGAGAAAAGAACAACACCGGAGACGAATGCGGGAACACTGGGCGGTAGTTAAAGCTCGGAAGAAGAGACAGTTGAACTGACGTGGTCCCTAGTTGGCCGAATCGAAGAAAGAATAATAATAATAACGTTATTAGTTTTACGTCCCTTTTAACTACTGTGGCTTTTAGAGACGCCGGGGTGCCGGAATATTGCCCCGAAGAGGATCTTTAACGTGCCATTAAATCTAATGACACGGCTCCCTCGCATTCGCGCACCCTCAAATGCCAACTGGCTGCACCAGGATTCAATCCTGCAACCTTGGGCACAGCAAGCGAGAACGTTAACGCTGAGCTACGCAGCCAGCCAAAGGGACTGATGACCATGATGTCCCAAGCCCCTACAATGTATTGTTATCAACAAGAATGTTTGAGGAAGTAAGAAATGAATCTGTACAAACACATTGTGTCAACGTTACATATTGTGACACTACTACAGTACCATTGCTCAGATATTGTTCCACGGCTAGGCACTTGTACATGTAACTCGCCGAACTATAATATTTATGACAAGAGCAAGACAACTCCTTCCTGTCGTCAAATTGTTCCCTTCTCCCTCCGCCCTGTCAGCGTGTTCATCATTTTCCTTGCGCAAGAGATATTGTGAAGCCGCGCCGCCTACCACCCTTTTCAAAACAATTCCCAAACTAATGCTGTCGATTCCATTCACCCGATTTTAATTCTGAACAAGATGTTCAGTAAAGAACATATAGCCTACTTTCTCCTAAATGTATGAGTATAGTTATAACTCGTTGTTATTATCAAAGAGTATAATAGAATCATTTCTTGGTTGAAGACCTTAGAAACTATTTACCTCTACCAAACGCCACAACCTAGAAAAAAACTACTACCATCATTGAAGAAAGATAGATAAGAAGTATCTCAAGAATGTTATGGATCTGGAGACATAATCGACCAGACTGGCTGCGTGGCTCTGCGGTAACGTTCTCGCTTGCTGGGCCCTGGGTTGCAGGTTCGTATCCTGGCGCAGTCAGCTGGCAATTGAGGGTGCACAAATGCGAGGGAGCCGTGTCAGTAGATTTACTGGCACGTTAAAGATCCCCTTCGGGCCAAAATTCCGGCACCCCGGCGTATCTTAAAGCAGCAGTAGTTAAAAGGGTCGTAAAACAAATAACATTATTATTATTGTTATTATTACATAATCGACCTGCCGTGGGCAACATCCAACTTTGAGTTGAGGCATGTCTTTACACGTCTGGTGGTGCATGGCTTTCACAACCCTAATTGAATTAACAAATCTTTCCGTGTCCCTACAGAGACGTGTGTATACAAACTATGTGGATATTTTCGATTGCTATTTGCCTGAAATAAAAGTATTAATAACCTGAACTAGTACCAGCGGCTAGAATTCAGTTACTATGTGAAATCGTTTTGTTCTTTACTTCAAATAACATTTTCAAATAACGCACAATAGGCTGTAACAAACCCTTTAAAATAAGAAGTAAAAATGTATCATAGTTTCATCCTGTTATTCTTCAAATTCGATGCGCATAGAATGCCAATGGTATACTATCAATGGAGTCCCATGTAGACCAGTCGAGAAATATAGTGGAGAAATATCGAACAATATAATCCTAACAGGGCGAGTGCATTCTAGCGGCCATAAGAAGAAACTTTTCAATAAAATCTGGAAGTTAATAAGTAGGCCGGCGTGCAGTTACCTTTTTGGCTGCTAGATGTCTCGAGCAAATCTGCTGGCGAATTATCTTTTAATTAAATATATGTTTTGCACCGTAATATGCACAATGTAAGGCTTAATTTTAAAATGTCTGAGTCATTACAAAGCAACAAATATGTAAAATTTCAAGCAAAAAAACAAGCTCTGATGGGGTTTGAACCATAGGCATATCAATGACAGACTAACGCTTTAGCACGGAGCCATTTGTGCCAACGAACATTGATCTACATAAAATGACTTACATAGAACTTGTTAGCAAATAATGATTTAGACCTAACGATTTCATCAGTGGAGTATATTATTTATGTATAAAGCATTTCATACTGTACCCATGTGAGTAATCTCGTTGGATAATATGCATCCGCCTCCAACTAGCATCAGCTCTCAGGCGTGTACGGTAACCCCAATTTTGCAGTGCATATTTTGGATTTGAGGCTAAAAGGTATCAACTCTACAATGATAAGGCACAACTCTATTCTAAAACTTTAATTCATTAAAATAAATCATGGCTTCAAACACAAAACAATACCCAAAAAAAGCATAAAATAAAGCAAACAAAATTTTTACTTCCACAATCCACAAGTAAACAAATATGAAAACACAACAAAGTCATACCTAGCCATAATGCTTTACCCTTCTGTGAACTTCACAAGGATATACTAGTGCGCTGATGCACCTACGACTTCAAAACAACTTTACATTAACATAACAGTCATACAATGTGACTTCTTTAATATTACAACAAGGATTATTCCTTAAACCTCTTTATGTTACACAATTATGTGTGCCGTGCGTGTTTTAATATTTTTCTTCTCACCAATGAAATGCTTTGCATGCATTTACCTATTTGGACGTTGCACCAAAATCAACGTGCAACTCCATAATTATGTAAGCTACCCCCTACATCCTTCAATTATATGGTTTCACCGCGTGCTGTCTGTGATTCCTATATAAAACGTTACGTTATAGCTTATGTCGGATTGTACGATAGACTGCCTCGCGCTCATGGCGATTGGCATCTAGTAACCAACTACATGACTTGGTTCCAGTGACAGTACAAATATATCATGTAACTATTCGTCAGATAGCTAAATTAATGAACCATCAGGATGAACTATAATTATCCATGTGTTCACAAACCACATGGCTATAATACTCAACATAACAATCTCGCATTATATGTCATTTTCACAAGGTCTAGAATCTCTTCCCTTTATAACTTGCCTGAGCGGTTCGAGTGGTTGGCACCGACCCTCGGCTAAAGAAATCGCTACACAATAGAAAGTGGGATGGGTCGTTCCACCAATTATCTCGACCTTTCTAACAGTTTGAAAGCTTCCCTCTCTAAGCAGTGGAGATTTACAAGACAAATACTGTGTCCTAACCGGCACACATGTTCCCAAAGGATCTTAATTGACTATTATGCCAACAGGTATTGAATGAGCTTTTGTAATTATTCCTACGTCGAGGATAACGATTAATTAATGGCCTCACATGGGTCCATTCAACATGAAGGTTCGGGGTTCGTAATGCATGAGCCTGGCGGTGACCGATGTCTCAAGTATAATATAGGCGCACAAAACCACTGTCGCCATGAGTTTTCGCTGCCCACGAGCGTAAATAACTCATCATAAGTTCTCGGGAAATCATAGAGCTGCGAGGTGTCCTTGTTTTCCTCGACTCTATCATAGGATTCCAGCCCGGAACACATTTCAATCCTTTTCTTCAGAGTTAGGGTCCATTCACTAAAACTCCGGAATAAATAATGTCTCCAACAATGTCCACGACATAGGAGAATTCATACGTAGAATAGACTATCTGGCCCCTAATGCTCCATGCTACGACATTCCGACCTCTTATTATTAAGAGAAATCTAACATTTACTCTATAAGCTTCTCAATTAAGCTGCAAATTCAATTCACTAAAAGCTCTTTCATTACTGGTATCATTACTGAATATATGCAATATTCTGATATAAAACTTCTTTCCATAATTACTGAAATGTAATCTCATTGTAACATCTTCCTGCTTAGATTGATAAGTCTTGCACTTAGCGTTAATAATTCTCGCTTACAACAATTTTATTTGTTTCCTGATGTGTTCATTCATACTCTTAATAATCATTATTATTAATATCATCATTTCTCACTGACATAAATGACCAAAATCATAATTTACCATTATTATTATAAATCTCATTGACATAAATGACCAAAATCATCATTTATTATTATTCTCACATAAATTACCAAATTTTCCGACATAGCTAAACGTTTTAAACTCGAACAATCGCGTTCGTTACATTTACATAACTGATTGCCATTCTTAATTCATAGTGGGAAAAATTACTCCACTTAATGATGCAAATCATCATTTCAACTCTATCAAAATCAACTCATTACTGATTAAACATGGAGGATCAGCCTCCTAACTGACTTTTACTGGCATCTATAAGGAATTCACAATATCTTTACGGAATCACAGACATGCATCGGTCCATACTTCTACATAATTATAACCATAATTTGTGGGGTACTTACATCTCTATAGGCATCTAAGGTGGCTCCAACCAATCATATTCTTCCATGTCGCCCGCCATAATGGGTTTAACGCGACATATTTCTCTTGTTTACACACATTTGATTATACATAATTTCTATCACCAACACGACACGTTGCATACCTTCCAGGAAGTTATCACTCCCTAAACATGTGAAACACTTCATCAAACACTACTTTACATGATATTTTTTTACACATACATTACACTGAACACTCGTCACTTTATACACACTTCAATGCTGAGATTCCCTAGCAGAGATCGAAATTGCAGGTGTCGACGGCATCTTACGTTATCAACTCCTGATTGAAAGTCTGGCTATCTGCTCTCGGAACTCTCCAACAGTTTTATGACGATCATTACTCCTACAGTAAGCGTCCTGCGTTACATCAATACGCTTGCTCCTAAACATGAGCGTTAACATCTGGTATTCTCATGGCAATACCAAACACTTAGTAAAGTTTCTTTAGCGCATTCTATCGTAGTTACACATATACGATTAGTTAATACAATACACACTGCGCTTAATAAAGTTCAACACTTTCACAAATAATTATATACAATATTTCTACCGTTAGTCTATACGGTGCTTCATAACTGAACACGTCATAGTTCGTGCGGCTGATTATGCCTATATCACGACTATTATTCATACAAACATATTTTCTGTTTCTTTTACACATACCAGTCTTTGTTCGGCGTCTCGATGAATAGATCCGTCATGCGTTATGCCTTGACGAACTTGCTTCACCCTGGCTGTAGCTGACTGAAGTTTCACTTGAAGACTGCACGTAGCTTATTTGAAGACTTCTGTCTGCGGCTTACACGCTGTCTCGTACTGCTGCATATTTGCTGCATACTGATTGCAACTTATTTCCATTGTGCTACAATTGACAATTGAGTAAAACTGTAACTGGCTGTAACTGCGCTTGGCGGCATGTAGACTGAGCTTGACTGCGTCTCGACCGAGCTTCAAGTGAGTTTCAACTGAGATTCAACTGAGTAACAGAGTAACACTGAGGTTCAAGTGAGAACAGAGTAGGACTGAGAGCTCCTCCTGGGGTCTACTCCCTTATATCGGATTTCCACAGAAAGTAGAGCAACATCTTCCCGCGTAATCTTCGCTCCTCTCACAGCATGATTCAGGTCTTCAAACCATGACCATTGTGTTCCTCTCTCTTCACAGGTCCCAAAACTATATGTGTGCAAAGGAATCGCTCGTTCAATTAATTAATATTAATTCCTTTCTCCATGGCGTGGGACGCTACCTAGTCGGGAACTCCCCGTCAACATCTTCACATCCCTCCGCGAACAATGGTCGCTTCACAGTCCTTACGCACATCACTAAATATGCACCAATTTTGCATGTAAAAGACTCTAAAATTATCTTCTTGCCAAGATATTCACCTGTGTGCAACTCTCATCTCGATTCGTTACTCCAATCACGAGTAATCAATGATTCTTCTGGGCATTCCTCCGCCCCTCCTCTACATCTATTCTCCGTCGGGGAATAACTGTGTCATTTTTCAGGCCTCTCCCCTGCTCCAGACGACATAATGGGGTGACAGAGATGGACGTGGCTCCACTGAGACCAACCCACAATTCTGGGCCGATTAGTAAATGTCAGCTCTGCCCTCTTCTGTGCTTCAAACCTCCAATAGCTTACACCAATCGTCTTATAATGATATAATCCGCTCATTATTTCCTACATTATTCTAATAAATAATGCCATATCATCAAAAATCACACCAGTGATTAAATATACATTTCTTTCGAGGGGTTTTCACCAAGAAACTCCCTGTACAGATCTCTGGTTCGCTCCCTGGCGGAACCTTTTTACTGAGATCACCGTCTCTGAGAACCATGTTCGATTCCAGTCAGCATAACCCCATCGGGTTCATGTTCCCCTTGCAAAACTTATAAAAGTCCAATGCAAGTGGCTTATATAAGTAACCAGCTGACTGTCGACCACCGTCTGTGTTTACGTCTGGGGTCCTTCACCTTGTCTGGCTACGAGTGGGTTAGTAGTGTTCCCCCTTCCACACTCGGCCTTGTTTCTGAGCTGTCTATTCTCCCTGCGAAGGGTCGCGTTTACAGCCTCAACCTCTCTAGCCATTCTGACCATTTCTTCATAGAATTCTTGCAAACACTGGCATTCTTTCTGCTCTCCGCTTACACTGGGTAAACTGTCTGCTTCTCGTCCCGTCTCGCCGTTCCAACATTCAGGTCTGCCTGCTTGGCTGCCTCCGCTCTCCACGTTGAGTTGGGTGTGCGTTACTAATTCTTCTTCTGGTTCATCGAATTCTTCTGGCGAGTAATAAATTTTCAAGTTGGCTATGTTCATGACGACCTCGTTTCCATTCTCTAAATGCCTTAACCTGTATGCATTGTTCTGGAGGTCTCTTATCACCTCGAACGGGCCGTGGTAAGAAAAATTAAACTTCTTATACTTCCGTGCCTCTGGATCTGAACTGGCGGGTTTCTTAATTAAAACTTTCTGTCCCACGAGAAGCGGTTTATGATACCTCTTCGCACGATTCCTTCTCTGACGTCTCTCCGCCTGTGCTTTGAGATATTCAGAGGTTCGTTGGATCCTCAATTCTCTACCGAGCTGTGCGTCTACTGGTAATGGAATAACACCATTCCACGGTCTCTCTGGTCTCTGATCCAGATGTAGAGTAACGGGAACCTGACCTGTCGCCTCCTGTACAGTATTATTTATACAGTATTCAATGACTTCTAGAAATTCAATCCAACGCCAATTCGCTTCAGAACAGTAGATCTTCATGTATTTCTGGATCTCTCTCATTACTCTTTCAACGGGACTTGCCTCAGGATGGCGAATGGTAGATAAAATCTGCCTAATTCCTAGAGTTTCCAGTTCTCGACGAAATTCTGCACTAGTAAAGCAACTTCCGTGGTCCGAGAGAATGTTATCCGGCTTCCCAAGAATCGGAATAACTCTCTCTTTCAGACGCTTCAAGACCTGTTTTGAACTTGTCTTTTGAATGGGGCACAACACCACCATTTTCGAAAATACATCCATGGCTACAAAAATGTGTCTATTGCCTCTACGTGCTCTAGGCAATGGTCCAAAGTTATCGATACTCAATAGCTGCCTTGGCTTCTCTGGTAACAACGGGATAGGTCGTTGCCTCATTAAAAAGGGATTCGGCTTTACCCTTTGGCAAAGATCACATGTTCTAATAGCATTTCTCACCGTTTCTCTCAATTTTGGCCAAGTAAATGCTTCCTTCAACAGAGCACAGATTTTATCAATCCCCGGATGACCAAATGCTCTGTGGGCTAGCCATACTAATCTCCTCTGCAAAGATGCAGGAATTACAATCCTTTGACGTGTGTGATCCACATCGTCCCACTTGTGTAATATCTGATTATACCATACATATTCTGTTGCCAATGCCTCCGCCTCTCTGTATATCGCAGTTCCCCTTGCTAAACGTCCCTCAAAGTAATCGATTATCATCTTCAACCATGGGTCTTCGCGTTGTAGGTTGGTAATGTTCCTTAAGTCATCCAACGTCTTCTGATCTCGATTCTCAATCTGGACCGCTAGCACTTCTTCTTCTCTAGGGTAACGACTTAATATGTCCGGTATTACATTCTCTTTCCCTGGACAGTATTCTATTTCCACATCAAATTGCTGGATATACAGGGACCATCTTGTCAATCTCTGACTAGATAAATCTGTCTTTAACAAAAATGTTAAAGCTTTATGGTCTGTTCTCAGGACTATTCGGAAGCCGTACACGAGTTTGTGCCACGATTGCAACGCGTACAAAATTGCGAGCAATTCTATCTCTGTGATCGTGTAATTTTTCTCATGGGCTCTCAGTCTTCTGCTGATAAAGGCGATAAAAACTTTCTTCTCAGGCTGGTCAACATTTTCCTGGAATAACATCGCTCCAATCCCAATAAGTGATGCATCCGTCTGTATGATGAACTTCTGGGTATAATCTGGGTATCCCAGTTTCACATATTCCAAAAGCATTTGTTTTGACCTCACGAATGCTTCCTGACATTGCTCCGTCCAATTCCATCTGCCGCCTTTCTTCAATAGGTCCTGCAGTGGTGCTACTGTCGCAGTATAGTTTGGGCAGTGGTTCGAAAAGAATCCAATTACTCCCAAATACTGTCGGACGTGCTTAACTTTCGTGGGTCGAGGGAAATTCCGAATTACCTCCAATTTATTTGGATTAGGCTTCACTCCATTTGCATCAATAACATGCCCTAGGAATTTAACTTCCCTCTGACAGAAGTGCGATTTCTTGATATTGACCTTAAAATTCGCTTCTCGAAGGTCATCTAGCAACTTCTTCAGGTCTCTCATGTGCTCCTCCAGAGATTCTGATGTGAGTAGAATGTCGTCTACATATCTGATGGTACTCTCTTTAACCTCATCTGATAGATTGCGATCTAACGCTCTTATCAGGGCTGAACCAGCTGTTTTCAACCCAAAAGGTAGCCTTAAAAATGTGAATGTATGTTGATCAAACATAAATCCTGTCAACAGACTAGTTTTCTTCTCTAATTCAAGATGGTGGAAACTGGATGTGATATCCAAGTTTGAGAATATAGTTTTTCCTTTAAACTTCCTGAGGATCTCTTTAATAGGTGGCACTTGGTCAAATTCCGGAATAACTCTCAAATTTAAGCGTCTCAGGTCCAAGCAGACTCTGACAGATCCGTCTGTCTTTGGTACAATTACCAATGGACTTACATAAGGCGTAGGTGTTTTCTCAATAACACCGGCCTCCAACATCTCCTGAATTGCCTCTTTCACTTTAGCATAATGCTTTTCAGCTATAGGGTAGGGTTTCTGCCTAAATGGTGTCCAATCACTGACTTGAAAAGCATAAGTGAAGTTCTTTATCCGACCAGGTCTCGAATCAAAGACTTCCTTCTGTTCCAGCAATAACTGCTTTAAATTTTCCTTCTCTTTTAGCCCAATTTTCGCTTCTTCTAGCTTCTCCGAAATGTAGTCTTCCAATTTGGGTTCCAGATCTTTTTCCAAGTCTGTGGCTAGTGTTTTGAGCTCCGCTTCTAACTGCTCAATAGCTAACACTTCCTCATCAGCCACATCTCTGTATGTATGCCATACTTGTTCACTGGATCCTGGTTCAGTTTCATTGAGTGCGACCTCTAAGCCTTCAGCTTCTTCATTCACATGGAACATAACCCTGTCCTGTGCTAGGTCAATTATCACTCTGTATTCCCTTATAAACTCTGCCCCAATAAGTAGGTTATAAGGTAGTTTGTTTACTAACAGAAAACTCTGTGAGAAAATAGAGCCTCCTATCTGTAAATCTAGGAATACCTGGTATTTACATATCATTGTTCTGTCTGGAATTACCCCTTTAATTTTGACACTGGAGATCGGTATCTTCAAAATGTTCTCTCTCCGGGCTATTTCATTATATAGAGCTTGTGTCATCAGGCTCACTGTTGATCCTGTGTCTAGCAGACTTCTGACTTTTAATCCTGCCACCCTCACAATTATAATAGGCAATTCTCTCTTGACCATGACCTGTGGTCCTCCTGTATCCTCAATCAATTCTTCTGGTTTGGCTATCCAATTGACGATGTTAATAGACTTCCATCCATCAGTCTCGAGCTCTTCTAATTTTGGCGTTTTTTTTTTCTTCAGCGCCCGCCCCTTTGGAGTTCCTTCTCTCCTGTTCGCTGCGCTGTAGTTCCAAACTCTTAGCTCCATCTCCATATCTGTCTGGCGATGTCCTGTTCTGCATGACTTCTTGCCAGCGGACTTGTGCTTTCTGGGGCTCATCTCCCCTTTCTTCGAGGTATCGCAAAGAAGCATGATATCGCTCTTCTGCCTCGTCATCGAAGTTATTTCTTCTCTCTTGGGGTCTCCAATTTCTATTATTGCCTTCCTGGCCATTATTACCTCCATTGTTATGGTACGGTTTGCCCCTGTTATCGTGTTTATTCCACGAACTTCGACCTCTTCCTGCTTTATTAGCATTTCCTTTGTACCTTGACTGCCATTTTCTGGGTTCCTGTTCCCATTGCCGTCCATAGGAATCTAAAGTTTCTGTGCTCGTGGCCTTGTTGTTCCTTGGAGCTTGCTGTTGGTCAGTCTGTGTGTTGGTCACGTGGACTTGTTCCACGGTTCGACTCTGACGCATAGTATTTGCTGTGGTGAGGTCCAGTTGCCTTAGAACTGTCTCCATTTCCATAGCCGTTTTCGCATTAGCCGAGATTAGTAGCCTTTGGATCTCGTATGGAAGCTGTTTGGCGATAGCAATGCATAGCTCCAGTTCACTAGGTTTTTGATCCAGCTCTTTAAAACGACACATCTGCGATATGAAGAATTCTGCGTACTTCGTCGGGTTGTTCGTGCTGTACTTTTTGGCATACAAATCCAGCCGTAAATTCTGCTGAGTCGCGGCGTCCCAATATCTTTTCAAGAATGCCTCGCGGAATTCCTCAACAGTATCAAAAGTGTAACGGAAGCTGCGAAACCATAATGCGCACTCCCCCTCTGTTAACTTCTCTATAGCACGTAGCCTACGCTCCTGCGGTATTCGTGCATCATTGAGATATTCAGTCACTTCCTTTAACCAATATTTTGGTGTCATACTACAGTGACTACCTGAAAACTTCCTAGGTTTTTCTTCGCTTGCCCTAATGACGTTTATCACCTGGGTGTGCATCGCATTTTCATGTGGCGTCGATGCCGCAATTGGTACACCTGGCGTCATGTAAGGACTTTCTCCTGCGCCTGCAGCGTTCCTGCTTATAGGTTGGGTTTCTAGGTCTGCCCACCTTGTTTTTCTTATATCCTCTATGCTGCCTTCACTTGACTTAGGATATTTCAGAAGTGTCTCCTCCTGTGCTATTATCCTAGTCTCCATTTGGTTATGGCGCATTTCTGCTCTTTCTAGGCGAGTAATGACTTCTTTCTCTATTCTTGTAAGCCTATCTCGGTTTTCCTCGGCTACTTGAAAAATTTTCACCTTGTCTTCTTTCAGACTTTGTTTGATATGGGATATTTCATCCTCTACGTCCTCTTTAATTTGAGCAAGGGTCTTGTCGCTTGCCTCTGTTTTCTGGCCTTCTCTTATTTCGAGTTCTTCTCTCAGACCTTTAATTTCATCTTGAATGTGTCCATTGACTTTAGACAATTCATTCCGGACCTTGGTGATCTCGCCTCTATTTTCCTCTTGTCTTTTATTGACTATGACAATATCACTTTGCACTTGGTCCAGTTCTTTATGAACTTTACCCATCTGACCTTTCACGTTGCCTACCAGCTCCTTATTTTCCTGAGCGATAGCCTTAATTTCGCCTATTTCCTGGCATTGACCTAATATATTCTGGTCCTGTTTCTTGAGGTCACCGTTAATTGCTCTAGCGTAGCTTTTCAATTTCTGATCCCATTTGGAGTCGTTCTCCTCTAATCTCTGGTCTACTGTTTTCGTAAACTCTGCGAACTGTTTCGCTTGGCGTTCGAGATTCGCCTCGTTTTGGATCTGAATATCCTTGATATCGTTAGACAACGCCTCTAATTTACTGTTGGTTTGCTCCTGAGCATGCCTACACGCTTGCAAATTACCCTCAAGTTTGGCTTCTATGGCCTCGAAACGTTTATCAGTTTTTACCTGCATTTCCGATACAATGCTTACAACAGTATCTGTTACTTCGATCTTAATAACCTCTTGCATTTGACCTAGCTTATTGTTTAATTCAATCTGGTTATTATCCATTGCAACCTGATTTGCCTCTAAACGGTTGTTTATTTCAACCTGAGTTGCATTAATTGCCTCCTGATTGGCATCTAACCTGTTATTTAACTCTCTCTGGTTCTCATCTAACCGAGTGTTTATGCTATCCTGGAACGCCTTGGTTTCCAGTTTATTCTGCTCGTTAGCAGCATCAAAATGTTGTTTCAGTCCTGCAATAACTTGCAAGATCTCCTCCGTACCTGGCATTTTACAATAACACTTAAATATGCAGGCAGGCTTCCTGGAAAAATATGTGGATACGTTTCGAAGAGAAACATCAAACACTGCACACATATTGTGAAGTCGTACAAAACCTGATAATATTATAGTAGATTGTGGATTGGGTATGTAACGCTAGTACCCTTAGGCCATTCTCTTCTCAATAGAGAGATTCTGCGTTACCTCAAAAAGCCTACTGAATTCAAAAATCACTCAAACACAGTTTGAGGCAAAACAATTACTATGGTTTTCCCCATGAAATACCATAAAAAATCTATGGGTTTTCCCTAAATCCCATAAGTTCCACGTATTCTGGGCGCCATGATAAATTAATATCTCAGTCGTGGTATTAGTAGGACATCGGCCATATTCTAATTTACTATAAAAACTGTTCAGGGAGTGGTTTTTACTGCCGAAAGCCCCACGTTGGGCGCCATGATAAATTAATACATACGAGTCGTGGTATTAGTAGGACATCGGCCATATTCTAATTTACTAGAAAAACTGTTCAGGGAGTGGTTTTTACTGCCGAAAGCCCCACTTGGGCCACGCCATGATAAATTAATAGAGCTTTTACTACCATAGACTCCACAGATGGGCGTCATGATAAATTATATATGTATCTATCGTTGCCCGGTTCGTGCAATGCCAACATCGCTCATATTGCACTGACGCAGGCGGTTCCATAAAGAGTTAATACCGTCCCACGCTGCTTGGGCCATGATAAATGAGTAGAGAATAAGCACAATCTATCAAAATTTATATATACGTATCGGAACTTAGCTATGGATTAGGAGCGGTCACACCCTACTTCGTTAATTCTTACTTTAATAGAGTTGTGTGCATTAAATCTGACCGACTTTAGTCGTACCTTTAGCTCAAATCACCGTATAGGACATCAATTTCCATGTACCCATGTGAGTAATCTCGTTGGATAATATGCATCCGCCTCCAACTAGCATCAGCTCTCAGGCGTGTACGGTAACCCCAATTTTGCAGTGCATATTTTGGATTTGAGGCTAAAAGGTATCAACTCTACAATGATAAGGCACAACTCTATTCTAAAACTTTAATTCATTAAAATAAATCATGGCTTCAAACACAAAACAATACCCAAAAAAAGCATAAAATAAAGCAAACAAAATTTTTACTTCCACAATCCACAAGTAAACAAATATGAAAACACAACAAAGTCATACCTAGCCATAATGCTTTACCCTTCTGTGAACTTCACAAGGATATACTAGTGCGCTGATGCACCTACGACTTCAAAACAACTTTACATTAACATAACAGTCATACAATGTGACTTCTTTAATATTACAACAAGGATTATTCCTTAAACCTCTTTATGTTACACAATTATGTGTGCCGTGCGTGTTTTAATATTTTTCTTCTCACCAATGAAATGCTTTGCATGCATTTACCTATTTGGACGTTGCACCAAAATCAACGTGCAACTCCATAATTATGTAAGCTACCCCCTACATCCTTCAATTATATGGTTTCACCGCGTGCTGTCTGTGATTCCTATATAAAACGTTACGTTATAGCTTATGTCGGATTGTACGATAGACTGCCTCGCGCTCATGGCGATTGGCATCTAGTAACCAACTACATGACTTGGTTCCAGTGACAGTACAAATATATCATGTAACTATTCGTCAGATAGCTAAATTAATGAACCATCAGGATGAACTATAATTATCCATGTGTTCACAAACCACATGGCTATAATACTCAACATAACAATCTCGCATTATATGTCATTTTCACAAGGTCTAGAATCTCTTCCCTTTATAACTTGCCTGAGCGGTTCGAGTGGTTGGCACCGACCCTCGGCTAAAGAAATCGCTACACAATAGAAAGTGGGATGGGTCGTTCCACCAATTATCTCGACCTTTCTAACAGTTTGAAAGCTTCCCTCTCTAAGCAGTGGAGATTTACAAGACAAATACTGTGTCCTAACCGGCACACATGTTCCCAAAGGATCTTAATTGACTATTATGCCAACAGGTATTGAATGAGCTTTTGTAATTATTCCTACGTCGAGGATAACGATTAATTAATGGCCTCACATGGGTCCATTCAACATGAAGGTTCGGGGTTCGTAATGCATGAGCCTGGCGGTGACCGATGTCTCAAGTATAATATAGGCGCACAAAACCACTGTCGCCATGAGTTTTCGCTGCCCACGAGCGTAAATAACTCATCATAAGTTCTCGGGAAATCATAGAGCTGCGAGGTGTCCTTGTTTTCCTCGACTCTATCATAGGATTCCAGCCCGGAACACATTTCAATCCTTTTCTTCAGAGTTAGGGTCCATTCACTAAAACTCCGGAATAAATAATGTCTCCAACAATGTCCACGACATAGGAGAATTCATACGTAGAATAGACTATCTGGCCCCTAATGCTCCATGCTACGACATTCCGACCTCTTATTATTAAGAGAAATCTAACATTTACTCTATAAGCTTCTCAATTAAGCTGCAAATTCAATTCACTAAAAGCTCTTTCATTACTGGTATCATTACTGAATATATGCAATATTCTGATATAAAACTTCTTTCCATAATTACTGAAATGTAATCTCATTGTAACATCTTCCTGCTTAGATTGATAAGTCTTGCACTTAGCGTTAATAATTCTCGCTTACAACAATTTTATTTGTTTCCTGATGTGTTCATTCATACTCTTAATAATCATTATTATTAATATCATCATTTCTCACTGACATAAATGACCAAAATCATAATTTACCATTATTATTATAAATCTCATTGACATAAATGACCAAAATCATCATTTATTATTATTCTCACATAAATTACCAAATTTTCCGACATAGCTAAACGTTTTAAACTCGAACAATCGCGTTCGTTACATTTACATAACTGATTGCCATTCTTAATTCATAGTGGGAAAAATTACTCCACTTAATGATGCAAATCATCATTTCAACTCTATCAAAATCAACTCATTACTGATTAAACATGGAGGATCAGCCTCCTAACTGACTTTTACTGGCATCTATAAGGAATTCACAATATCTTTACGGAATCACAGACATGCATCGGTCCATACTTCTACATAATTATAACCATAATTTGTGGGGTACTTACATCTCTATAGGCATCTAAGGTGGCTCCAACCAATCATATTCTTCCATGTCGCCCGCCATAATGGGTTTAACGCGACATATTTCTCTTGTTTACACACATTTGATTATACATAATTTCTATCACCAACACGACACGTTGCATACCTTCCAGGAAGTTATCACTCCCTAAACATGTGAAACACTTCATCAAACACTACTTTACATGATATTTTTTTACACATACATTACACTGAACACTCGTCACTTTATACACACTTCAATGCTGAGATTCCCTAGCAGAGATCGAAATTGCAGGTGTCGACGGCATCTTACGTTATCAACTCCTGATTGAAAGTCTGGCTATCTGCTCTCGGAACTCTCCAACAGTTTTATGACGATCATTACTCCTACAGTAAGCGTCCTGCGTTACATCAATACGCTTGCTCCTAAACATGAGCGTTAACATCTGGTATTCTCATGGCAATACCAAACACTTAGTAAAGTTTCTTTAGCGCATTCTATCGTAGTTACACATATACGATTAGTTAATACAATACACACTGCGCTTAATAAAGTTCAACACTTTCACAAATAATTATATACAATATTTCTACCGTTAGTCTATACGGTGCTTCATAACTGAACACGTCATAGTTCGTGCGGCTGATTATGCCTATATCACGACTATTATTCATACAAACATATTTTCTGTTTCTTTTACACATACCAGTCTTTGTTCGGCGTCTCGATGAATAGATCCGTCATGCGTTATGCCTTGACGAACTTGCTTCACCCTGGCTGTAGCTGACTGAAGTTTCACTCGAAGACTGCACGTAGCTTATTTGAAGACTTCTGTCTGCGGCTTACACGCTGTCTCGTACTGCTGCATATTTGCTGCATACTGATTGCAACTTATTTCCATTGTGCTACAATTGACAATTGAGTAAAACTGTAACTGGCTGTAACTGCGCTTGGCGGCATGTAGACTGAGCTTGACTGCGTCTCGACCGAGCTTCAAGTGAGTTTCAACTGAGATTCAACTGAGTAACAGAGTAACACTGAGGTTCAAGTGAGAACAGAGTAGGACTGAGAGCTCCTCCTGGGGTCTACTCCCTTATATCGGATTTCCACAGAAAGTAGAGCAACATCTTCCCGCGTAATCTTCGCTCCTCTCACAGCATGATTCAGGTCTTCAAACCATGACCATTGTGTTCCTCTCTCTTCACAGGTCCCAAAACTATATGTGTGCAAAGGAATCGCTCGTTCAATTAATTAATATTAATTCCTTTCTCCATGGCGTGGGACGCTACCTAGTCGGGAACTCCCCGTCAACATCTTCACATCCCTCCGCGAACAATGGTCGCTTCACAGTCCTTACGCACATCACTAAATATGCACCAATTTCGCATGTAAAAGACTCTAAAATTATCTTCTTGCCAAGATATTCACCTGTGTGCAACTCTCATCTCGATTCGTTACTCCAATCACGAGTAATCAATGATTCTTCTGGGCATTCCTCCGCCCCTCCTCTACATCTATTCTCCGTCGGGGAATAACTGTGTCATTTTTCAGGCCTCTCCCCTGCTCCAGACGACATAATGGGGTGACAGAGATGGACGTGGCTCCACTGAGACCAACCCACAATTCTGGGCCGATTAGTAAATGTCAGCTCTGCCCTCTTCTGTGCTTCAAACCTCCAATAGCTTACACCAATCGTTTTATAATGATATAATCCGCTCATTATTTCCTACATTATTCTAATAAATAATGCCATATCATCAAAAATCACACCAGTGATTAAATATACATTTCTTTCGAGGGGTTTTCACCAAGAAACTCCCTGTACAGATCTCTGGTTCGCTCCCTGGCGGAACCTTTTTACTGAGATCACCGTCTCTGAGAACCATGTTCGATTCCAGTCAGCATAACCCCATCGGGTTCAATACTAAGTTTATTTATTTTGTATCAGTACGCTATATTGCATGCAATACTCAAAATAGTGAAATATAAGTCAGGCACAAGATATCCGCTGCCATCTTGTCTTCTTACCGAGACGGCTCAGCTTTTTAAAATCACTTCTGCATTATAGTATTACAAAATAAACTTTTAATTTCGAACGTGCCTCTTCCTTTAGAACAGTTAAATCGATTATCGGCTCGATAATCGGAACTGGTGGGTCCCATGATATGGATTATAAAGTTTGCATAATTCGAACGGCCGTCATCCTGAAATGGTACGGCGGATGACCTTGTAGTTTGGTCACAAGACGCGTCCTATATGAAGGTATGTTATTACCAAATTTGGTAGTGATCGGATAATTTGGTTAGTCACTATTTGATTTTACGTTTTGAACGTTTGAGTGGCCGCCATTCAGATTTGGTAAAGATGGCGATATAAAACATGACACTGAGGTGCCCTTTGCTTGTTCTACCTCTGTACCAAATTTCGTTCAATTCGGTTTCACCGTGTTCGAATTGATAGGGGGGGACAGACATTCAGAGTACACACACTCACACACACACACACACACACAGACTCACACACACACACATACACACACACAGACAGACACACAATTTTTGGCCCTGTAGTGATCTCATAAGTCTACTTTCATTTTTTGCAAAAATCGAAAGTAGGCTAAAAATGCATTGGAATCAGGAAATAAATTTCCGTTTTCGTATTACCAGGTATTTTTCATATTTTAGGCAGATATATAAAAACTGTTAGTAACTTTTTTGTTTTTCACATTTTGGAAAATGCATCGAATTAATATCAATTCAATTGTAGTCTAGAGTGCATAGTGGTTTTCAGATCGTAAATACGAGCTATCGTTCAAGAGAAAACTGAAAAAAGAAATTGTCTCACTTTGGTGCTGCTACGTGGTGTCAGAATTACAAACTAAAAAAAGTCCTCTCGGCACGCCGGAAGGCGGAGGTAGATTTCACCGGACGAACTTGGGGATAGGCGAAAATAGGCAGAATATGCAGGTTTTCGTAGAAGGATCAGACCTCATTTATTGCGAGAAGGTATTTTATAATTGGAGCTTAATTAACTTTGTTTTTCGTCATTTTATGCTTATTTTAAACATTTTATTGTCTTATGGGAACGGTAACCTTCTTGTCATTTGGGGTCCATTTTTAGCCTACTTTCGATTTTTGCAAAAAATGAAAGTAGACTTATGAGATCAACACAGGGCGAAAAAAGTGTGTCTGTCTGTGTGTGTGTATGTGTGTGTGTGAGTCTGTGTGTGTGTGTGTGTCTGTGTGTGTGTGAGTGTGTGTACTCTGAATGTCTGTCCCCCCCTATCAATTCGAACACGGTGAAACCGAATTGAACGAAATTTGGTACAGAGGTAG
This sequence comes from Meconema thalassinum, assembly GCA_946902985.2. Classification (NCBI taxonomy): domain Eukaryota; kingdom Metazoa; phylum Arthropoda; class Insecta; order Orthoptera; family Tettigoniidae; genus Meconema; species Meconema thalassinum. Next base: position 186,779,454 of record OX336395.1, read on the forward strand.
CACTAGTAAAGGACACCTCAGTGTCATACTTTATATCGCCGCCATCTTTACCAAAACAGAATGGCGGCCACTCAAATGTTCAAATCGTAAAATCAAATTACGGCTAAACTAATCATCCGATCTCTACCAAATTAGGTGACAACATACCTTTATATAGGGCGCGTCTTTCACCCAAAATTCAAGGTCATCGGCCATGCCATTTCAGGATGGCGGCCGTGTGAATTATGCAACCATTTTAATAAATAGCTTAAGACCCACCAATTCCGATTATCGAGCCTAGGGGGGTTTAAGCTATCCTGAAGGTCGTGATCCGTTATTTATTATAATTTAATATTATAATATTATACAGTATGAGTGGCTTAAAAGAGCTGAGCCGTTTGTGTCACACGACAAGATGGCAGCTGTCCTCATGTGCCTGTCTTATATTTCAGTAGTTTTAGTATGTTGTATGTGATATACCGTACTGATACAATAATATAAACTTTGTATGAAATGATCTTTAATGAAGATGTACTGCAGTGAAGAAATCGTTTATTTAAAGTCATTATTTGCCAACAGTTTGTATCTAATATGTCAGTTAAGAACACCTGACGTCATGGATACGGTTAGCTCTGGGCTAGCATGTTAGTCTGACACGCAGTTGACTGGGGATCGAATACTGCTACAGTTAGGTTTTTTTTTCTTGAATTCTTTTACAAATGATGTGCACGAGCTTTTCCCACAGATACTGAATAAAATGTCATTTAGCTCAAAGGAGAGGATAAAGTATACACTCGTATATTAATAAAATCACAGTCCCAGCATCGCACATAAACAGAAGCCATTAGGAAAAGGAGAATAGAAGAACTAGATACACGTTGTCATTAACCACAGCCTTCTTAATGCCTCTGTACGGTGCTGTACTCTTGTGGGTTATGTGGGTAATATTGTTCCAAACATAACGCTGTGTAAATGCCTGAGCTGGCCTCCTGAAGTATGGCAATTTTGTAATACTGGTAGTTCAACTATTAGCCACGATCGCGCTCCGAATACCTTTAAACACTGCCAGCTGGATCGCCTCCCTCTTGGCTACTTTAAACTGCCTACTCATTCAACACCCATAGAACACTGCCATCGTAGTACATTACGATGGCAGTGCATAGACGTACAAGATAAAGATTAATTCACTGATAGGTCGCAGCACCACCCACTGTGATTGGGACGGAAGATGATTGGGGCGGAAGATTCTTAATTTTGCAGGCTGGCTTAATATAGAGATTAACGGACGTGAATGCATTACAATAAGTTTTGTTATTCAATCATCATAAAGTATATAATATTGATCTTGACACTTACTGGCTTATTATCAATATAAAAGAAAACAAACAATACATTGTGGTTGGGGTGATTGTTTTAGGGATGAGGACAAAGAGTCATAAAGATACCCATACATTTAGGAGAAAGTAGGCTATATGTTCTTTGCTGAACATCTTGTTATACTTGTGGTCACACTGTCCTTATGCTAGGTTTCGACACTGATGTGTAACTATGTAACGGTCTGTTACTTCTTCACGCAAAATTATATCTCCCGCAGAGATTTTGGTTGGTTCCTCAGTTTAGGGGCTGCGACAACGCGGTCATGTGACCCCGTGTACTTAGGGATGGCTGTATTAGTCTGTAATTCAGGTAAGGACTGCAGACGGTCAATTTCAAGCAGTAGTTCCTAATGTTGCTACCAGGTACTACCGTCAACGACACCTACCTGTGAACTTGGCTACTAGATGCCACCGCAGCCAGCAACTCGCAACGAACGTTGGAATTTTCCCTCCAAAGGAAAGCATACTGAGGGATTTTTAGCGCTCTTAGAAAATCCGACGACTTCGGCCGGCTTTGAACTCGCGACCTTGGGCATAGACATTCAGCATGCTTGCTACCAGTTACGTCACCGAAGTCGCTTCACACTTAGTCAGATGGAATTCTGAATATGATCTCGTGCAAGTGCGTTATCTTGGCAACGTCTGATGGCTCATCCCTCATCAATTTAGTAGAGTTGCCATGGCAAGCACTGATAGTTCTTGGCATTTTCTTATAATTCCGAAATCATTTTTCTCATCCCTTGGCATAATGGTGGGTCATATCAAAAATTCTTTAAGACAAAATTTTAGGTAATTATTAGGAAAATATTGTCCATTTTGTACGGTTTTGAGATTGTGCCTATTAAGAGAGATATGATTAATGTTTCCCGAAAAACCCAATTTTTCCCACCCTTTGGTCAATGGTTGGTTCTATAAAAAAAGCTCTTCAAACATAAATTTTTGGGCTTTATCCGACACATAGTATGAACGTTGAACGGATTCGATATTTCACATATTAAGAGAGTTATAGCAATAATTCACTTTTTCGAAAAAAAGCCCCCCATTTTCATCCCCTTCGACCGATTTAGCCCATTAACGAACTCGACCGAGATATTATAGGTATACATATTCGGTAAAATATTCAAAGTGATTGGTGCAAAATTACGGCAGTTATCGTGTCCACAAGGAACTGATATGCATATATATATATACACATATACATACATAAATTATATATAAACTTCTGAACTGACGGTGGTTTTGGGGTCTGGGGGATGTGAAACGCGAAGATATGTCGAAATTTTCCGGAAGTCGAAACATGGTACCCATTGCAATAGTTAGCTTTCTAATGAAATCTACCTCTGGTTGGTTCCTCAGTTTAGGGGCTGCGACAACGCGGTCATCTAACCCCGTGTACTTTGGGTGAGTGTAGAATCTGTCTGATAAACGGTGTGAATTGTAATGGCTGTAGTAGTCTTAATTCAGGTAAGGACTGCAGACGGTCAATTTCAAGCAGTAGTTCCTAATGTTGCTACCAGGTACTACCGTCAACGACACCTAGCTGTGAACTTGGCTACTACACACATCAAAAAAAGTTTTGCATCACCTCGGTTCCCAGATCTCCGGCATATAGACGTTGACTGTGTATATTGTATCCAAGATACAGTCCCTTTGACTGTTCATAGATGTCACTAAAACTGCTCAAAGATGTAAACAACCATGCATGAGCAGGGCCTATTAGACGGAGGGGGTACGACAGCCGATCAGTTCCAGTCATTCCACCAGGACGAAGGTACGCTGCTCATGTTGTCTGTAGTTCTACCATGCCTAGAAGGTCAATACCGCAGTTCGATCGCGTCCGCATTGTTACTTTGTGTCAAGAAGGGCTCTCAACAAGGGAAGTTTCCAGGCGTCTCAGAGTGAACCAAAGCGATGTTGTTCGGACATGGAGGAGGTACAGAGATACAGGAACTGTCGATGACAGGCCTCGCTCAGGCCGCCCAAGGGCTACTACTGTAGTGGATGACCGCTACTTACGGATTGCCGCTCGGAGGAACCCTGACAGCAATGCCACCATGTTGAATAATGCGTTTCGTTCAGCCACAGGACGTCGTGTTTCAACTCAAACTGTGCGCAATAGGCTGCATGATGCGCAACTTCACTCCCGACGTCCATGGCGAGGTCCAGCTTTGCAACCCCGACACCATGCAGCGCGGTACAGATGGGCCCAACAACATGCTGAATGGACCCCACGGAATTGGCATCACGTTCTCTTCACCGATGAGTGTCGCATATGCCTTCAACCAGACAATCGTCGGAGACGTGTTTGGAGGCACCCTGGTCAGGCTGAACGTCTTAGACACACTGTCCAGCGAGTGCAGCAAGGTGGTGGTTCCCTGATGTTTTGGGGTGGCATTATGTGGGGCCGACGTACGCCACTGGTGGTCATGGAAGGCTCCGAAACGGCTTTACGATACCTGAATGACATCCTCCGACCCATAGTGCAACCATATCGGCAGAATATTGGAGAGGCATTTGTCTTCATGGACGACAAATCTCAACCTCATCGTGCACATCTTGTGAATGCGTTCCTTCAAGATAACGACATCGCTCGACTACAGTGGCCAGCATGTTCGCCAGACATGAACCCTATCGAACATGCCTGGGATATGTTGAAAAGGGCTGTTTATGGACGTCTTGACCCACCAACCACTCTGAGAGATTTACGCCGAATTGTCGTTGAGGAGTGGGACAATTTGGACCAACAGTGTCTTGATGAACTTGTGGATAGTATGCCACGGCGAATACAGGCATGCATCAATGCAAGAGGACGTGCTACTGGGTATTAGAGGTAGTGGTGTGTACTGCAATCTGGACCACAAATGCTGGAAGTCTAGCTGTATGATGGTACAACATGCAATGTGTGGGTCTCATGAGCAATAAAACGAGCTGAAATGTTGTTTGTGTTGATCTCTATTCCCTTTGTATTTAACGGTTCCGGAACTCTTGGAACCGAGGTGATGCAAAACTTTTTTTGATGTGTGTAGATGCCACCCTAACCAGCAACTCGCAACGAACGTTGGAACTTCCCCTCCAAAGGAAAGCATACTGAGGGATTTTAGCTCTCTTGGAAAATCCGACGACTTCGGCCGGCTTTGAAACCGCGACCTTTGGCATAGACATTCTGCATGCTACTAGTTACGTCACCGAAGCCGCTTCCCACTTAGATGAAAATACTGAATCTGATCTCGTGCAAGTGCGTTGTCATGGCAACGTCTGATGGCTCATCCCTTATCAATTTAGTAGTGTTGCCATGGCAACCTCTGATAGCTCTTGGCATTTTCTTATAATTCCGAAATCATTTTTCTCATCCCTTGGCATAATGGTGGGTCATATCAAAAATTCTTTCAGACAAGAGTTTTAGGTAATAATTAGGGGAATATTGTCCATTTCGTACGGTTTTGATATTGTGCCTATTAAGAGAGATATGATTAATGTTTCCCGAAAATCCCACTTTTCCCACCCCTTTGGTCAATAGTTGGTGATATAAAAAACCTCTTCAAACATAAATTTTTGGGATTTATCCGACACATAGTATGAATGTTGAACGGATTCGATATTTCATATATTAAGAGAGTTATAGCAATATTTCACTTTTTCGAAAAAAGCCCCCCATTTTCACCCCCTTCTACCGGTTTAGCGCAGTAACGAACTCGACCGAGATTTTATAGGTATACATATTCGGTAAAAAGTGATTGGTGAAAAATTACGGCAGTTATCGTGTCCACAAGAAACTGATATATATATACTTTTGAACTGACGGTGGTTTTGGGGTCTGGGGGATGTGAAACGCGAAGATATGTCGAAATTTTCCGGAAGTCGAAACATGGTACCCATTGCAATAGTTAGCTTTCTAATGAAATCTACCTCTGGTTGGTTCCTCAGTTTAGGGGCTGCGACAACGCGGTCATCTAACCCCGTGTACTTTGGGTGAGTGTAGAATCTGTCTGATAAACGGTGTGAATTGTAATGGCTGTAGTAGTCTTAATTCAGGTAAGGACTGCAGACGGTCAATTTCAAGCAGTAGTTCCTAATGTTGCTACCAGGTACTACCGTCAACGACACCTAGCTGTGAACTTGGCTACTAGATGCCACCCTAACCAGCAACTCGCAACGAACGTTGGAACTTCCCCTCCAAAGGAAAGCATACTGAGGGATTTTAGCTCTCTTGGAAAATCCGACGACTTCGGCCGGCTTTGAAACCGCGACCTTTGGCATAGACATTCTGCATGCTACTAGTTACGTCACCGAAGCCGCTTCCCACTTAGATGAAAATACTGAATCTGATCTCGTGCAAGTGCGTTGTCATGGCAACGTCTGATGGCTCATCCCTTATCAATTTAGTAGTGTTGCCATGGCAACCTCTGATAGCTCTTGGCATTTTCTTATAATTCCGAAATCATTTTTCTCATCCCTTGGCATAATGGTGGGTCATATCAAAAATTCTTTCAGACAAGAGTTTTAGGTAATAATTAGGGGAATATTGTCCATTTCGTACGGTTTTGATATTGTGCCTATTAAGAGAGATATGATTAATGTTTCCCGAAAATCCCACTTTTCCCACCCCTTTGGTCAATAGTTGGTGATATAAAAAACCTCTTCAAACATAAATTTTTGGGATTTATCCGACACATAGTATGAATGTTGAACGGATTCGATATTTCATATATTAAGAGAGTTATAGCAATATTTCACTTTTTCGAAAAAAGCCCCCCATTTTCACCCCCTTCTACCGGTTTAGCGCAGTAACGAACTCGACCGAGATTTTATAGGTATACATATTCGGTAAAAAGTGATTGGTGAAAAATTACGGCAGTTATCGTGTCCACAAGAAACTGATATATATATACTTTTGAACTGACGGTGGTTTTGGGGTCTGGGGGATGTGAAACGCGAAGATATGTCGAAATTTTCCGGAAGTCGAAACATGGTACCCATTGCAATAGTTAGCTTTCTAATGAAATCTACCTCTGGTTGGTTCCTCAGTTTAGGGGCTGCGACAACGCGGTCATCTAACCCCGTGTACTTTGGGTGAGTGTAGAATCTGTCTGATAAACGGTGTGAATTGTAATGGCTGTAGTAGTCTTAATTCAGGTAAGGACTGCAGACGGTCAATTTCAAGCAGTAGTTCCTAATGTTGCTACCAGGTACTACCGTCAACGACACCTAGCTGTGAACTTGGCTACTAGATGCCACCCTAACCAGCAACTCGCAACGAACGTTGGAACTTCCCCTCCAAAGGAAAGCATACTGAGGGATTTTAGCTCTCTTAGAAAATCCGACGACTTCGGCCGGCTTAGAAACCGCGACCTTCGGCATAGACATTCTGCATGCTACTAGTTACGTCACCGAAGCCGCTTCCCACTTAGATGAAAGTACTGAATCTGATCTCGTGCAAGTGCGTTGTCATGGCAACGTCTGATGGCTCATCCCTCATCAATTTAGTAGTGTTGCCATGGCAACCTCTGATAGCTCTTGGCATTTTCTTATAATTCCGAAATCATTTTTCTCATCCCTTGGCATAATGGTGGGTCATATCAAAAATTCTTTCAGACAAGAGTTTTAGGTAATAATTAGGGGAATATTGTCCATTTCGTACGGTTTTGATATTGTGCCTATTAAGAGAGATATGATTAATGTTTCCCGAAAATCCCACTTTTCCCACCCCTTTGGTCAATGGTTGGTGATATAAAAAACCTCTTCAAACATAAATTTTTGGGATTTATCCGACACATAGTATGAATGTTGAACGGATTCGATATTTCATATATTAAGAGAGTTATAGCAATATTTCACTTTTTCGAAAAAAGCCCCCCATTTTCACCCCCTTCTACCGGTTTAGCCCAGTAACGAACTCGACCGAGATTTTATAGGTATACATATTCGGTAAAAAGTGATTGGTGAAAAATTACGGCAGTTATCGTGTCCACAAGAAACTGATATATATATACTTTTGAACTGACGGTGGTTTTGGAGTCTGGGGGATGTGAAAAGCGAAGATATGTCGAAATTTTCCGGAAGTCGAAACATGGTACCCATTGCAATAGTTAGCTTTCTAATGAAATCTACCTCTGGTTGGTTCCTCAGTTTAGGGGCTGCGACAACGCGGTCATCTAACCCCGTGTACTTTGGGTGAGTGTAGAATCTGTCTGATAAACGGTGTGAATTGTAATGGCTGTAGTAGTCTTAATTCAGGTAAGGACTGCAGACGGTCAATTTCAAGCAGTAGTTCCTAATGTTGCTACCAGGTACTACCGTCAACGACACCTAGCTGTGAACTTGGCTACTAGATGCCACCCTAACCAGCAACTCGCAACGAACGTTGGAACTTCCCCTCCAAAGGAAAGCATACTGAGGGATTTTAGCTCTCTTAGAAAATCCGACGACTTCGGCCGGCTTTGAAACCGCGACCTTTGGCATAGACATTCTGCATGCTACTAGTTACGTCACCGAAGCCGCTTCCCACTTAGATGAAAGTACTGAATCTGATCTCGTGCAAGTGCGTTGTCATGGCAACGTCTGATGGCTCATCCCTCATCAATTTAGTAGTGTTGCCATGGCAACCTCTGATAGCTCTTGGCATTTTCTTATAATTCCGAAATCATTTTTCTCATCCCTTGGCATAATGGTGGGTCATATCAAAAATTCTTTCAGACAAGAGTTTTAGGTAATAATTAGGGGAATATTGTCCATTTCGTACGGTTTTGATATTGTGCCTATTAAGAGAGATATGATTAATGTTTCCCGAAAATCCCACTTTTCCCACCCCTTTGGTCAATGGTTGGTGATATAAAAAACCTCTTCAAACATAAATTTTTGGGCTTTATCCGACACATAGTATGAATGTTGAACGGATTCGATATTTCATATATTAAGAGAGTTATAGCAATATTTCACTTTTTCGAAAAAAGCCCCCCATTTTCACCCCCTTCTGCCGGTTTAGCCCAGTAACGAACTCGACCGAGATTTTATAGGTATACATATTCGGTAAAAAGTGATTGGTGAAAAATTACGGCAGTTATCGTGTCCACAAGAAACTGATATATGTATACTTTTGAACTGACGGTGGTTTTGGGGTCTGGGGGATGTGAAACGCGAAGATATGTCGAAATTTTCCGGAAGTCGAAACATGGTAGCCTACCCATTGCAATAGTTAGCTTTCTAATGAAATCTACCTCTGGTTGGTTCCTCAGTTTAGGGGCTGCGACAACGTGGTCATCTAACTCCGTGTACTTTGGGTGAGTGTAGAATCTGTCTGATAAACGGTGTGAATTGTAATGGATGTATTAGTCTGTAAGTCAGGTAAGGACTGCAGACGGTCAATTTCAAGCAGTAGTTCCTAATGTTGCTACCAGGTACTACCGTCAATGACACCTAGCTGTGAACTTGGCTACTAGATTCCACCCCAACCAGCAACTCGTAACGAACGTTGGAACTTCCCCTTCAAAGAATGCATACTGAGGGATTTTTAGCGCTCTTAGAAAATCCGACGACTTCGGCCGGCTTTGAAACCGCGACCTTGGGCATAGACATTCTGCATGCTACCAGTTACTTCACCGAACCCGCTTCCCACTTAGTCAGATGTCAAAGTCAACCCCTGGCACCAACCAGCCCATGACGGACTAAGGCCGACCAAGCGACCGCTGCCCAGCCATTTGGCCTGCAGATATTGGGGTGACGCGTGATCAGCGCGTCGGGTCCCCTCGGCCGTTAATATTGGTATTCGTGATCGGGGTGCTGTCTCACTGTCAGACAGCTACTCAATTGTCCTCACGAGGCTGAGTGAACCCGGTTCCAACCCTCACGTCAGTTTTAAAATCCCTGACGGAGCCGGGGATCGAACCCGGGGACTCCGGGTGAGAGGCAGGCGCGCTACCCCAACACCACGGGGCCGGCTTAGTCAGATGGAAATACTGAATCTGATCTCGTGCAAGTGCGTTGTCATGGCAACGGCTCATCCCTCATAAATTTAGTAGTGTTGCCATGGCAACCTCTGATAGCTCTTGGCATTTTCTTATAATTCCGAAATCATTTTTCTCATCCCTTGGCATAATGGTGGGTCATATCAAAAATTCTTTCAGACAAAAGTTTTAGGTAATTATTAGGGGAATATTGTCCATTTTTTACGGTTTTGATATTGTGCCTATTAAGAGAGATATGATTAATGTTTCCCGAAAAACCCACTTTTTTCCACCCCTTTGGTCAATGGTTGGTGCTATCAAAAAACTTATTTGACATAAATTGTTGGCACTTATCCAACACATATTATGAACTTTGAATGGATTCGATATTTCGCGTATAAAGAGAGTTATAGTGAAATTTCAATTATTCGAAAAAAGCCCCCCATTTTCACCCCCCTTCGACCGATTTTGCCCATAACGAACTCGACCGAGATTTTATAGGGATACATATTATGTAAAAAATTCAAAGTGATTGGTGCAAAATTACGGCAGTTATCGTGTCCACAAGAAACTGATATACATATATACATATATATATACATACATAAATTATATATAAACTTTTGAACTGACGGTGGTTTTGGGGTCTGGGGGATGTGAAACGCGAAGATATGTCGAAATTTTCCGGAAGTCGAAACATGGGACCCATTGCAATAGTTAGCTTTCTAAAGAAATCTACCTAAAACGGGACATTTAGCCTTAATACAATAACGAAAGAATGCAAGGCGGTTACCATGGGAACGGAATCTCACAGGTCCATCTATTGCTGTAAGACGCCATACAATTCCATTTATTGCATTACTGAGATAGTTTGCAAACGGCTATAAGAATATAACGGAACCAAATTAAGCTGTAAAATTCATCTATGGCATATAATGTGCTTAAGGGGGTCAAGGGGTACTGTAGATTTTTTTCACGCGATTTACACGTGCAGGTGTGGTAAGGAAGGTATATTATATCCCTATCCCTATATTGATATATAATTATTATAATAATTATTATTATACTACGGCCTACAACGACGAGACAAAGCTTATTTTCTGCCCCTTGATGTCAGAAATAAAACTCGGTGCCCCTAAATAGCAGTAAAGGGTCTCCGAAAAGTACATTTTAAGGCTCTAAAACCAACAGTTTCTGAGATATTCCCAGAAAAACAAGAAGTTCCGTGACGAACTAAAGAGCTTCTTTTCTTAAAATTTAAGATTCATGCCAATGATTAATCGATATGGATATCTAGAATAATGACGAAATAAAGTTGGTAATATCGAAATTTCTAATTAGTTCGAAATACTGTATACCTGGCATAATGTATCCTAATAGAGCACTACAGTTGGCAGCCCTGGTGACTGAATATATTCTTAGTTCCATCTCTTAAGGTACACAATACAAAATTTGGTTGGAGTCCAATGAATAGCATGGACGTTACATGCAGTTAAACATTGGATCTAACAGCGCGTGTAAAATCATGTTGGCAACAGTGTCATGCATGTATTGGTCAGAAATAATCTGAAATAATATGATCTATTGTGCCAATTTTGAATGAAATCCATTAGTTAGTATAGAAGTTACATGCATTTTAAAATTGGACCTATCAGCAGGCTTAGAATCATGTTGGCAGCACTGACGTATATTAGTTACTCCAAAGTAATCTAGAATGCCAGGTACTATACGTGTGCAAAGTTTAGAGCTATTGGCTTGCATTCTTTCTGATATATTGATATTAGGGTAACAAAAATAGAGACAGCATTTATTAACAGTTGCCAGCCCTGGTTGCTCATAAGAATACTCATAGTCATAGCTGTTATGGTACACATAGCACATACGAAATTTGGTTGAAATCCAAATGATAGTATGGAAGTTACATGTATTTAAAGTTGGACCTCTCAGCAGGCTTAGAATCATGTTGGTAGCACTGACGTATATAAGTTACTCCAAATTAATATAGAATGTCATGTACTATACGTGTGCATAGTTTAAAGCTGTCGGCTTGCATACTTTCTTATATATATTGGTATTTGGATAAAAGAAATTAAGAGCATTTTTTAACAGTTGGCAGCACTGGTGGTTCATAAGAATACGTTCAGTCATATCTGGTTATGTACACATACAACATACGAAATTTGGTTGAATTCCAATTGATAGTGTAGAAGTTATATGCATTTAAATATTGGACCTATCAGTAGGCTTATAATCATTTTGGCAACACTGCCATATATGGCCTTCTGGAAATTAAACTGCAATATTATTATCTATATGTGTGCCAATTTTGAAATAGCTCCCATTCATACCTTCCAAGATATCCAACATGGAGCTCAAATTTCAATTGCGATTTTTTAGCAGTTGGTAGCACTGACATCATTTTCAAATATGGCCGTGAGATATTCAAGTATAGATCTTTACTCCTTCCAAATTTTATTTCGATTGCTCCAGCCGTTTAGGAGTTGATAGAGGGGGACACACACACAGCCAGCCAGACAGACAGAAGGACAGACAGACAGACAGACAGACAGACAGACAGACAGACAGACAGACAGACACACAATTTCCCGGATCGATCTCATAAGACTACTTTTTCCTCATTTTTGCAAAATGTGAAAAGTAGGCTAATAATTTCATTTAATAAACTAATGAAGGAATGCAAGCCAGTAACCATGACAACAATATCTGAAAAGGTGACATCCAACTTTCCATCTATTTCTGCAAGACGTAAAGCCACTCCATTTATTAAATTTCTGTGAATGTTTGCAAATGGCTATAAGGTTATTATGGAATCAACTAAAACTGTAAAATTCATCAATACGCTTAAGGGGGTCAAGGGGTACCCTAGATTTTTTTCACACGACTTAAATGTGCGTTATGTCGTACAGAAGGTCTATTATATCTCCAAATAGAAACATTATTTTCAAAAATTCCTGAATTGAAATACGGTAGTTTTTTTTCTTTTAGGAATTTGGGCCATTGGAGTCTAAAAAACCTGAATTTTCATGCACCACAAGCCTTTATAATTTATTAAAGGGGTCTTCCTCGGGATGGGGACTTGACACGACAGTGAAGGTCAGTTGTATTTGACGTGTATTGCGTTTCGTCTACGAGGTTTTCATTTTTTTTCTCACGTCAGGAAGTACACTTTAGGTAAATTCAGTTTCAGAGCATATTTTAACTAATCATTTTTCTTTGTCGACAAACAGGTACCAAGTCTCTAACCATTGCAACAGTAGCTCAATTGATTACGTCTGGTTATTAATACCGAAGACCGTTCGAAGAATGAGTACTTCTGCTAGTCTTATCTTATATATATAAAGGAATGTCTGTCTGTTCGTCTTTTATGCGTCCTTAAACCATTCATCCCATTGCGATCACATTTTGGTGAGTTGTTGTACACACTTTCGGGATGTTCATAGGCTTAGTTAATCTATTTCACAATCGATAGCGCGCGAGTAGTTTAAACAAATGCGTAATGGCGATGCGTTCATATACAATTCATCCGATTGCGATCAAATTTCGGTGGGTTGTTGTGCACAGTCCCGGAAAAGTTATAGGAGTAGTAAATCAAATTTACAATAGATGGCGCGCGAGTAGCTTCAACAAAATGGCGTGCGTTAGTTTCAAGAAAGTCCCACATGTGTTCATATACCATTCATCCCATTGGGATGAAACTTGGGTGAGAAGTTCTGTACACATCAGGTAAGGTTTCTGGCTTAGTAAACCCACTTAACAATAGGTAGCGCACGAGTAGATTCAACAAATGAGCGACGACGGGCTAAGCGTTTCAACAAAGTCCTGTATGCGTTCACATACCATTTGTCCGATAGCGATGACACTTGGGTGAGAGGTTGTGTACACTACAGGCAAGGTTTCTGGCTTAGTAAATCCATGTTATAATAGGTAGCGCACGAGTAGATTTAACAAATGAGCAACGACGCGCGAAGCGTTTCAACAAAGTCCTGTATGCGTTCATATACTATTCGTCTGATAGCGATGAAACTTGGGTGAGATCTTGTGTAAACTTCAGGGAAGGTTTCTGGCTCAGTAAATCCACTTTAAAATAGGTATCGCACAAGAAGATTCAACAAATGAGCGACGACGCGCGAAGCGTTTCAACAAAGTCCCGTATGCGTTCATATACTATTCGTCTGATAGCGATGAAACTTGGGTGAGATGTTGTGTACACTTCAGGGAAGGTTTCTGGCTTAGAAAATCCACTTAACAATAGGTAGCGCACGAGTAGAATCAACAAATGAGCGAAGACGGGCGAAGCGTTTCAACAAAGTCCTGTATGTGTTCACATACCATTCGTCCGATAGCGATGAAACTTGGTTGAGAGGTTATGTACACGTCAGGCAAGGTTTCTGGCTTATTAAATCCAATTTACGATAAGTAGGGCACGAGTAGATTCAACAAATGAGCGACGACGCGCGAAGTGTTTCAACAAAGTCCCGTATGCGTTCGTTTACTATTCGTCTGATAGCGATGAAACTTGGGTGAGAAGTTGTGTATACTTCATGGAAGCTTTCTGGGTTAGTAAATCCACTTGACAATAGGTATCGCACAAGTAGATTAAACTTATGAGCGACGACGCACGAAGTGTTTCAACATAGTCCTGTATGCGTTCATATACCATTCGTCCGAAAGCGACTAAACTTGGGTCAGTTGTTGTGTACACTTCAGGGAAGGTTTCTGGCTTAGTAAATCTTCTTAAAAATAGGTAGCACACGAGTAGATTCAACAAATGAGCGACGACGGGCGAAGCGTTTCAACAAAGTTCTGTATGCGTTCACATACCATTCGTCCGATAGCGATGAAACTTGGGTGAGAGGTTGTGTACACTTTAGGCAAGGTTTCTGGCTTAGCAAATCCACTTTACGATAGTTAGGGCAAGAGTAGATTCAACAAATGAGCGACGACGCGCGAAGCGTTTCAAGAAAGTCCCGTATGCGTTCATATACTATTCATCTGATATGGATGAAACTTGGGTGACATATTGTGTACACTTCAGGGAAGGTTTCTGGGTTAGTAAATGCACTTTACAAAAGGTATCGCACAAGTAGATTAAACAATTGAGGTTTTTTTTTTTTCGTGTAGCCTCCTGAGAGGCCGAGTGCAGGTCTTTCTAGTCGACGCCCGTGGGCGACCTGCGCGTCGGGATGAAAGATGGAAAGGATGAAGATGAATGAAACTGGGCAAGGATGTGGAAGGAAGCGGCCGTGGCCTGTCAGAAGGTACTGTCCCAGCATTTGCCTGGTGTTGAAAATGGGAAACCACGAAAAACCATTTCAAGGACAGCCGATGGTGGGGCTCGAACCCACGCGTCTACCGAGTCAGCAGAGAGCTTGGCCCCTTGACCTAACGAGGAGCTTTAGCCAGCGTAGCCACTACTGTCGGTAACAATTGAGTGACATCGCGCGAAGTGTTTCAACATATTCCCGTATGCGTTCATATACCATTCGTCCGATAGCGACTAAACTTGGGTGAGTTGTTGTGTACACTCCAGGGAAAGTTTCAGGCTTAGTAAGTCCATTTTGCAATAGGTAGCGCTCAAATAGATTCAACAAATGAGCGAAGACGCGTGAAGCGTTTCAAAAAGTCCCGTATGGGTTCATATACCATTTGTCCGATAGCGATGAAACTTGGGTGAGTGGTTGTGTACACTCCTGGGAAAGTTTCAGGCTTAGTAAGTCCATTTTACAGTAGGTCACGCACAAGTTGATTCAAAAATTAGCGAAGACGCGCGGAGCGTTTCAACAAAGTCCCGTATGCGTTCATATACCATTCGTCCGATAGCGATGAAACTTGGGTGAGATGTTGTGTACACTTCAGGGAAGGTACATCCACTTTACAATAGGTATCGCACAACTAGATTCAACAAATGATCGACGGCACGCGAATCTCTGTACAAAGTCCCGTGGCGTTCAAATACCATTCATCCGATTGCTATGAGTCTTTGTTTGAATTGTTGTGCATACTCCAGGAAAGGTTTCTGACTTAGTAAATCTTTTTTACAATAGGTAGCGAACGAGTAGATTCAACAAATGAGTAACGGCGCGCATATCGTTAAAAAATCGTATGCTTTCATATACCATTCATGCGATTGCAATGAAATTTAGAGAAATGTTGTTTCCACTCCCGCAAAAATTTCTGATTTAGTAAATCCATTTTACAATTGGTAGCGCACGAGTAGATTCAACTAATGAGCAACAGCGCGTGAATCGTTTCAACAAAGTCCCGTATGCGTTCACATACCATTCATTTCATTGCGATGAAACTTTGGTGAGTTGTTGAGCACGCTCCCATGATTTTTTTGAGATAATAAATCAATTTTACAATACTTTGGAGGTGGTTAACTGAAAATAAATAAATATTTGGAATCTAAAAGCACTTCAACAAACAAAGTTACAACGCCAACACTTTCTTTGATTGGCATTGCAACGCATGTCGGGTACAGCTAGTGATTAGTAATTATAAAAATACAGCCTGCCTAAAGTGCAATATTACAACAATTTGGTACAATTATCGCAAATAATACTAATAATAATAATGAGTGTTTCAGAGAAAAATACTCGCAAAAATCACCAATATGAACTGTGATTACATAAAAACACACAACATTGAGTCCATAGAGTAGGCAATATTATCGCAACATTTATTTCCCATTAGTGTCAATAACAAAAATAATATAATATACAAATATACAAAACTCTCAAATAGTCAATAATTTGGACTCAAGTTACCTAACATTACATAAAACAAAGTACCGTCATAGAGTATAAGATTACAACCAATTAATTGGTAACAGTAATAATATATTCTGACTGACAGAATACTCTGTAATGGTCGCCAATTTGGATTTACATGACATAGATCAATGACGAACATATAATCAGTTCAGTGGAAAATCTTTCCAGGTAACATCGCATTCACAGTGCAAATTAATACCGTGCATTATCTTACATTGTATTGTCCGCGCTTCGACATGTGACCGTGCGGCACCGCACTACGCATCAGGTTAACGTGGAGTCGCGGGGCTTCATGCGAAGCGAGACCGGTGTTTGGAGTCGATTCCAGGCTTCAGTCGCGCCCATCCCTAATTATCACAGCAAACGCCAGGAAGATCGGAAGCAGAGACACCACAATAGCACAAGATCGGGTGAATGATAACCTCTCCGCAATTTGAGAGAGCGGGGGATCACAGGAAGACTCGGGGATCCTCTGTGACCTAAGAGATTAGAACACTTTCGTTATGACGTCGTTAATATAAATTGGAGAATTTGAAGGAAATGAAAAGCAGAGGGTGGTCACAGTTATTCAGATGTGAATGTTAAAGTCCCAAAATTACGTAAATCTTGGATATCAGAACCGATTACGGGAGATCCACATTCTGATATTTAGTCACGTGATAGAAGGGAAGTCCTTTCTTATACAGGTCAGTCGGTTCTAAGATAGCTCGCCCAGTTCATCAATGAATGTGCTTGAAGTCAGCCGAGGTGCTGAGCATCACGACGCGTTAGTTCCCAAATTTAGTGGTGAAAGTGACAAAGTCTTAAAGTAATATACGATTTTCTGTCAGCATTTGTATGGGGTAATTATCTACCTCAGCACCGTGAAGACAACCCGGACTGATGTGCGTGTGCTTGTCTGCTGCTTTCCCCCTACTAGATTAACTTGTGAATGGCTGCATCGATCTTAATATTAAATTTAGTGTGGAGGGAGGTTTTCCGATGAACATACCCAAGATTTGCTATTTTTCCTAATACCACAAATAATAACTGTTAGATGGTACAAACTTTAAAGTTACCAGCAATTTTTCTAGGCTTGTGCCGTGTCTTGTGTGGGGTTTCGCCTACGACACCCAGCTGGCTCATCAGCGGGCTCTTGGTGTCCCCGACCGTACCTCCACAGGAGTAGCGCACTGCGCGCTACCTCCGTTTATTATGAAGCGCGCCTGAGCCTCTTTATTGCGAGAACTAAAAGATCAAGCAGCCATAACCTTCCTATGGAGGCTTCAAAAATACCAAAAATTGCTGAGTTTTAATTCACTGGCCGTGAAAGCCAATATACCAATCATTTTGGAAACCTTCATAGGGAGGTTGGTTGGTTCCTTAGTTTAGGGGCTGCGACAAAGCGGTCATGTAGCCCCTTGTACTTGTAGAATCTGTCTGATAACCGGTATTAATTGTGATGGCTGTATTAGTATGTGTTACCTGTTTTTAATTCAAGTAAGGACTGCAGACATTCAATTTTTCAAGTAGTTCCTACTTTTGCTACCAAACGCCACCGTCAACGACAATTAGTTCTCGACTTGGTTATTATATGCTACAGGAGTCGGCTCCTGGCGACGAACGTTGGAACTTAAGAGCGTTAGTCAAATCTAACTTATAATTTAGCTTCACACAAGTGTAATTATTGGAAGGTTCTTATACATGCCTTAAATCTATGACATGGGACCGCCGGCATTACTTGCCCTCTGAAAGAAGGCATGATCAGTGATTTTAATGCTCTTAAAAATTCCGACGACTTCAGTCGCGTTTGAACACACGACTTTGGGCATACACGTTCAACATGCTACCAATTACGCCACCAAAGCTGCTTCTACAGGAGATTAATTAAGATCAGATGAAGACGAGCGAGAGCCGAGAGATGTCTGCTAATGAAGAGAAGAGATAGGTTGGTAGGACACAAAGTAAGACACCTGGGAATATCGAACTCAGATAAGGAAGGTTTTAGGACAAAAACTGTAGCGGTAGACGAAGGTTGAATATGCTAAACAGATTGCCTCGGATGTAGGGTGTGGGAGCTATGTAGAGATGAAACGATTAGCTCAGGACAGAGAGCCATGAACAGCTAAATCAAACCAGTCAAAAGCCTGAAGAGTCAAACAACAGAACTGGGAAATATTTTGATTTGAAGCAAAATCGTTTCTCAATAAAAAGAAAAAATATGATTTAGTTTTCTTTTATTTGTAAAATATACGCAAGACTTTTGTGTGGGTGGTGTTTGATTTACTACTCTGGCTTTCTTCTAGGAGTTGGTGGATGATAAGTGGTGGTGAGAAAAGTTAGTTGAAGCGGTGATGAGTGATAGGTTAAGATAGATGGGATTGTCTTGATTGAAGAGAGATAAATTGTGGTGATGAAAAAATAGCGATGGTTTAAGATCGGGGAAGAAGAAGAAAGGTAAGGAAAGAGTAGATAGGAAAGAATAATGCGAAAAGGAGGGAATGAGGTGAAGACTTTCAAAAAAGTCACTCCGTATGTTTAATCTATCTTCATTTATATAAAAAAAAGGCTCATGAGATCGCCTTTTGTCCGTGTGTGTATGTAGATACTACTATTTTGTCCGACCCCGACCGTGCCCTTCAAATTTTATTACGTCTCACCAATCCAACATGGCAGCTGTGCAAAATAGTTCACCGGCATTCTATATCTCCGAATTTATTACTGATATCACCCTGAAATTTTGTACGTTGATATGAGGTACTACTAGACCTTTGCCTATGTGACTTTCAAGAACCTTGTTAAATACTAAACGAACATGGCGGCCTAGCAAAGTTGAAATATTTAAATAGACTTTTCTGGTGATAAAACCATCCGAGCGTAGTGAAACATGGTACAGCAAATATCTATACGCCTTGCAATACACTGTTATTTAATTTAGTTCAATTGTTTACATAACCTTGAGATGGCGGCTGTGCGAATTTTTTAAATCAAGTTTTTTCTTGTGTCTTAATCATGCGATGGAATTCAACGTTTGAATAATGTACCTACGCAATAATCGTCATCAATAGTACATAATTCTTTTGCCTACATACATACATACAAATAACAACATGGCGACCATCCAAAATATTTAGACAGTTCTCAATATCTACTAATCTATGACAGCAATCAAATTGAAATTATATACAATGATAAAAGCTATTAACATAAGTTCACCTATGCATAGTGGGTCAAAATCGAAATCTAGGAGGACAAAAAGATTTATTTTTATAATTAAAAATTCAAAATGTATTACCTCTACAGCATTCTCAAAATAGCGCTGCCTTGGGTTTTTGTGGGTATCTACTCACATAACGTAACGGCGGTACTTTTTGAGGATCCAACCAGCCTTCGGGCTGACTACCTAACAGACAGACATTCTCATACAATTGCCGCTCACTATTCTGGGATATAAACGCTTCTTAGTGTAAATCTGTCACCACTGTTCGAGCAGTCTGAATTCGAGGGTGAATGTAAGTGGCTGTGATTTGGTTGTCTTTGTGGTTAGTGTGATGCTTTAAGATGGAACATTCAGCTGATGATGATGATGATAATTGTTGTTTTAAGGGGCCTAACATCTAGGCTATCGGCCCGCATTCAGCTGAAGGTATGATCTTTGTAACGTGTTTCAGTTATTAATGGGCGTAGTTGTCACGTAATTTTAGCTATATTTGCATTATATAATATTTAACTATTATTTTTAAAATTATATTTTCATTTAGATTTTTAGTATGACGCGTCACTCTGTGTCACTTTCTACTTAATGTTAAAATGTAGAACAAGTCTTGTAGTTTACGCCTATTTTAAGATTTTTTGCATCTTTTTGCAACTTACTTAGTTATTTTACGTTTTAGAAGATGCCGCGCAACCAGTTCTCACACGTTTACAACTGTTTGAAGCACTGGGTTCGACGATTATGTCAAAAGTGGAACTTTGTGACTTTGTTAAAAGTAAATTAGGGGTAGAAAATTGTTCTGAAGAGATAACCGAATGCTCTATACAACTCCTAGTCATAGACAATTCCTTGCATGTGTAGACGTAGCTTGAAGAAGGTCTTAACTGATGTTTATTATGAAGTAAACAAATTATATACGTTGCATTCACTCTAAATTCATGATTAAAACGTAAAAATAATTTTGTCCCCCTAGATTTCGATTTTGACCCACCGTGCTATGGGACATTCAATAACCTGGTCAGCACAAATCTAACACTGCGGCGACGCGGAATTTAAGTATTTAAATGAACGTTTCTCGTGATTTAACCATCCGAGCGCAGTGAAACGTGGTACGGTATATGCTTATAGAAATTTTAATCCACTGACATCTAATTTATTTCAATTGTTTTTAAACCCTCAATATGGTGGCTGTGCGAAATTTTAAAATATCGTATTTATTTCTTGTGTCTTAATCATGCGATTGAAGTTGGAATAATGAACCTATGCAATGTAATTCTGGTCTCAGAAGAGGTTGTTTCGATTCCTCACTCAGCTATCGCGGAAGTGATTTTCTGTGGTTTTCCTACTTCTATTCCAGGCAAATGTTGGGTAGTTCCTTACGTAACGCCATGGCTGCCCCCTTCTCAATGCTCACCTCAATAACAAATAAACAACACATCAATACAGAACAATAACACAGGTTATACGAAAAATCATTCGTATATATATATATATATATATATATATATATATATATATATATACAGGGTTTTTCTAAATTCTTCGAGGACTTGTAGTGGGGACCAAGGTGATTAAGTTCAGCATAGGAACTTGTGTCCGGAAATGTATCGTCTTGCCACTTGACGGAACGGTTCCTTTCAATAGGTCCACGGCCGATTTCTTTCCAATATCCATACCCTGAGCCGTCCTGAAAAGAAAAGTAGGCTACATGACCATTGGCTGCATTAATAAAAATTATTATTTTACAATAGGTGGAAAACGAGTCGTTTCAACAAATTAGTTCTGGCACGTAAATCGTTTCTACCAAATTTTGAATATAATTATCTATTCGAACATCTACTCAATTCTTTTTCCTTCATAGGACAATTATGCATTAATTCTCTACATTTCAATTGAACTTTGTTTAGTTGTCATGTACATACCTACGAAAGTTTCTGAATTAGTAAATCCATTTCAAAATAGGTGGCTTGCGAGTCGTTTCAACAATTGAGTGTTGGCGCGCGTATATTCTCAACAAATGAACTTTGGTGAGCTGTAGTGCAAGCATTTCAAGAAACAAAATTACAACTCTTTCTTTCTTTCTTTCTTTCTTTCTTTCTTTCTTTCTTTCTTTCTTTCTTTCTTTCTTTCTTTGATTAGCAGTACAACGCATGCTGCGCACAGCTAGTATCTCAATAAATATTAATCTCTGAACCTATCTCTGTGTAACATTTTTGACCCTTCAGATATGCGGGCTCCTACCCCGAGATATTGCCGTGTATTAATGAAATATCCTGTATACACGGAGTGGCCAACAGTTAAGGGAAGGAAGGGTGGTGCCGTGTATGTCTCCTGAGCGTTGCGGAGCAGAGTAGTCTGTCACAGACACGAGAGTAGTGAAGTTGGTAACACGTCACGAGTTATCCGATTTTGAACGTGGGATGATCATCGGCGCACGGTGCATGTATCATAGCATTTCGGAGATTACACGCGAATTCGGGTTTCTAAGATCAACAGTGTCGAGGGTGGATCTTCAATATCACAGAGATAATGTTACCATCCACGTAAACCACCGCACGGTACGACCACAGGTGTTTAACGAACGGACATCATGTCACCTCAGCAGAACCATACGGGGCGATCGAAGGGCTACTGTGAGTTAGATCACCGCCCAGTTGAATGTTAGGAGTCAGGAACCCATCTCTTGTCGAGTCGATGCCTCGCCATATTGCTGCTATTTTGAGGGCTCGCGGTGGAGCAACTCGATATTAACATCATATTCCGTGCCTACCCATGACTTTTGACCTCTAAGTGTATACAAGCACCCAAGTACACGGGGCTAAATGGAAAAGATATCCAAGCCCATATGGAATAATTAAGGATTAACTCTATGAGGGAATATTGAAGGTTAACCCTTTATAGGTTAATGGTCTCTATATTAAACGCCTCCTAAAAAGACTTTTTATACTGTCCAAGATGGTGATGGTTGATTCTTTCAGCGATATTTTCTTATGGAAGTGTTCATATTCCTGAAAATCAAATATTATCTCTTCACCTCCTTGATATAAGGCGATTAAAATATATTATTTTAGATAAAAGCAACTGAAATTAAAACTTTAAAACAAATATGATAGTAAAAGTCAAAATTACAATAAATATGGTTGTAAAAATTGAAAATAAGTAAGCTTGTAAAATTTGAAATTATAATAAATTTATAATCTTACTTTTGAGATTATAAAAATAATATGAAAATTCAAATTTTAAAAATAAATAAATATAAACATTAAAATGGTAATCAAAACAAAAATTAAAACTAATAATAATTTATATTAGGCTTTTTTAATAACAATGAAATATTTTCAATATTCTGCCCAATAAATGGTTAAAAGATGGAAGGGCCTAGAAACAAAATCAGGAATAGCGTAAGGAACCTTGGTACAATGATATCGACGAATTCACAATATTATATATAATGAAACCTTAGAAGGCCATGCATGAACTTTAGATAAAATTGGCACCATAATGGCCTGAAAAGTACACAAGTACTTTAAGCAGAATTGACCAGAATAAAGTTAACAAACTGCGAGGGATCTATGGATAGAAGCCCTTATAACAGGAAGATAATTAAGAAATAATGTAATTAATTAAAAATAAAGGTGTAGATTACCACTTTTAATTGGTGAAGTTAAATTAAGGAAGTCCTGCTCATTTCTGTATTGGATCATTAAATACACAATAAGAAGAAGACTAAAATTTAATTTTCAGCGTGATGGTGTTGTTGATATCTTGAAGTTCTGCGTTGCTACTCCAAAGAACGAAGAGGGTAGAGCGAGCCAGCTCGAATAAAAGATTGGGCTAGCCAGCCAATATTTTTAAGATCATACAGTAAAAAGAGGACTTGAAAACCACACGGCCATCTATGGTCAGCTGAAGTGAAGTGAGGTGGCCATGGCTCCTATGTAGAAGCCTGGGTAGTCGATGATTGGTAGGACAGGCAGAGTAGCGATGCAATACCAGAAAGTACAGTAGAAGCTCCAGCCTTCTGCGTGTCATTAAGAGAGCGAGTGATGTCTCATGACGTCTGCGAGGATGAGTACGCATGGCGTCAGCGTAGACTCCACAGGATGGATCAGCTGCTAAAGATTAACGATGGTGGAAGATTACAAAAGTGATGCATACCAGCGTCGGCGTCGACATTAAGAGTTACCCCTGTCGTCATGACGATCCTCTGATGTGGTCAGATGCAAACTTGACAGGCACTAAGCAGATTACAACCTGGCATTTTATAGTGATGGCGAAGGTAATAGATGGAGTAGATCCCACACCATAGGTGATACACTCAGCGATTGGTAGCTGGACAAGGCAGCCAATCACGAACACCCACATGACAGAGCTATAAGCGAGGCATCCGTCTTGTTTACTGCCCAGGTTGAATATACGTGTCTTAGAGTGTACCAACAGGCAACATTATCGTCAAAGGGATCAACTTACACGTAAATTAAGATTGATTATTTGAAACAAAATATTGAAGGAAGGATGAATTTATAAATATAAATTGAATTTGATTTGCTCAAGCGGCAATGTGTAAATATACGGTAAGGGAGGATTTGACAGTCTTGTAAATATTCACACCCTAGCGGGAAATATATGGAAATACTAACAAAGTGCTTTAGCAAGTGCGAACACCCAAAATAGAACATCCACTTCTTCCGGCCAAAGATGAAAAATTGAAAAATGACTGACTCTATTGAGGATATAAACCAATTAGCTTATAGGAATTGAGGGAAGGACCGATTGTAAACAAAAAGAAAGCAGTTAGTGGGGAGAAATGATAAAGTAGACGATGCGGGAAAATAAAAATCACTTCTCAACAAAAATACACGAAACGTAAGGTAAGGCGGTGTAATTTTTTGAAATCAAAGGACGTAGTTTTGATCGTGATACCTTACACTACAAAATTTGCCTAGACACAGTGGTGGCAACCGTGACTTGGACGACAGTAAAGGTATAAACGAAGCATACATGTGTTAACAAACCTCTACATACAAACACAAATTTAACCTAGGCCTTAAGCCCCAGACCCCCCTTCTTGAGGTACAAGCAATAATTTTCGTCCAAACCGACATCTGACGTAGTGCCGGCCAATGGATTCACCCAGACCGTCGTCTAACCTAGTAGAGACCAATGGTTTCACCCAGACCATCGTCTAACCTAGTAGCGATCAATGGTTTCACCCAGACCGTCGCCTAACCTAGTAGAGACCAATGGTTTCATCCAGACCGTCGTCTAACCTAGTAGAGACCAATGGTTTCACCCAGACTGTCGTCTAACCTAGTAGCAACCAATGGTTTCACCCAGACCGTTGTCTAACCTAGTAGAGACCAATGGTTTGCCTAGACCGTCGTCTAACCTAGTAGAGACCAATGGTTTCACCCAGACAGTCGTCTAACCTAGTAGAGACCAATGGTTTCACCCAGACCGTTGTCTAACCAAGTAGAGACCAATGGTTTCACCCAGACCGTCGTCTAACCTAGTAGAGACCAATGGTTTCATCCAGACCGTAGTCTAACCTAGTAGAGACCAATGGTTTGCCTAGACAATCGTCTAACCTAGTAGCGACCAATTGTTTCACCCAGACCGTCGTCTAACCTAGTAGAGATCAATGGTTTCACCCAGACCGTCGTCTAACCTAGTAGAGACCAATGGTTTCATCCAGACCGTCGTCTAACCTAGTAGAGACCAATGGTTTCACCCAGACCGTCGTCTAACCTAGTAGCAACCAATGGTTTCACCCAGACCGTTGTCTAACCTAGTAGAGACCAATGGTTTGCCTAGACCGTCGTCTAACCTAGTAGAGACCAATGGTTTCACCCAGACCGTCGTCTAACCTAGTAGAGACCAATGGTTTCACCCAGACCGTTGTCTAACCAAGTAGAGACCAATGGTTTCACCCAGACCGTCGTCTAACCTAGCAGAGACCAATGGTTTCACCCAGACCGTAGTCTAACCTAGTAGAGACCAATGGTTGGCCTAGACAATCGTCTAACCTAGTAGCGACCAATTGTTTCACCCAGACCGTCGTCTAACCTAGTAGAGATCAATGGTTTCACTCAGACCGTCGTCTAACCTAGTAGCGACCAATGGTTTCACCCAGACCGTCGTCTAACCTAGTAGAGATCAATGGTTTCACTCAGACCGTCGTCTAACCTAGTAGCGACCAATGGTTTCACCCAGACCGTCGTCTAACCTAGTAGAGATCAATGGTTTCACCCAGACCGTCGTCTAACCTAGTAGAGACCAATGGGTTCACCTAGACCGTCGTCTAACCTAGTAGCGACCAATGGTTTCACCCAGACCGTTGTCTAACCTAGTAGAGACCAATGGTTTCACCCAGTCCGTCGTCTAACCTAGTAGAGACCAATGGTTTCACCCAGACCGTTGTCTAACCTAGTAGTGACCAATGGTTTGCCTAGGCAATCGTCTAACCTAGAAGCGGCCAATGATTTCACCCAGACCATCGTCTAACCTAGTACCGACCAATGGTTTTGCTCAGACCGTCGTGTAACCTAGTAGCGACAAAGGATTTCACCCAGAACGTTGTTTAAACTAGTGGCGACCAATGATTTCGCCCTGAAAATAGAGAAGCGATGCTTCTATGGAATAAAGGCTATTTATTTCTTCACGTAAAATCTAGTTTATTGTAATGAGTAGGCTGAAGGGATCAGTCAAGATTTCACTTTAACTCCATATTCGTCGTCCAGTTTTTCCATAATTCAAATTTCACAGGCTCTTTCTCATCTGGAGGGTTTTTTGTCTTAAAGAAAGTTCTGCTGTTAATTAAGGCTGCAGGATGAAAGAAGAGGTGAATTATTTCGGACTGCAGCGACATCTTCATTAGGAAGTCACGTCGCCTCGCCTTGCGCGTCAATGAGCAAGTCTAACGGGCCATTGTAGTCTTTTATCATTCTTACTCCTTGTAATCTTCACAAAGAACTGCTTCATACCAGAGGAACGACAAATGACTGGTAAGCATGAGAATTGGTAGCCCTGACCTAGGTCCGTTTTTATATTTTCCTAGTAATTTTTGAGTGTACTCTCATCATTAATAATAGAGTCTCTTTTCAGTCGGCCAACACGATTGTACCCAATTGAATTGGGCAGAGAGTAGCCTGAAATAAGAATATTAATTTCATTTATAGACTTAACCCTTTATAGGCCAATGGTCTGTACATATTTACCACATGCTCTAAGGACAATTTATAATGTTAAAGATGGTGATGGATGAATCTTTTAGTGTTAATATTTATGAAAACCAAATATCAGAGTTAACGTGCTTTATAAAATTATTTTTTATAAACAGGGTATGATTAATCTTGCAAGGGATATTAAAAATATATAACTGACGAGCTAAATTGTAGTTTTCATATCAATACTGTATAATCGTCTCTTTTGTGTACTCGTGGAGTATTAATAATATGAAATGTAATAGCGGACAGATTAAAGAGAATTAAACAGAAACTCAGATAACAGCTGGTTAGTGATGTCATTCAATATATTAACAATTGCTGCCACCCAATGTGTTTATTTTAGACGAGCAGGAAATTATAAATTTATCAGGAAATGTTATTCAGTGACGTAACTGGTAGCATGCCCAAGGTCGCGGGTCCAAAGCCGGCCAAAGTCGTCGGATTTTCTAAGAGCGCTAAAAATCCCTCAGTATGCTTTCCTTTGGAGGGGAGGATCCAACGTTCGTTGCGAGTTGCTGATTGCAGTGGCATCTAGTAGCCAAGTTCACAGCTAGGTGTCGTTGACGGTACTATCTGGTAGCAACATTAGGAACTACTGCTTGAAATTGAGCGTCTGCATTCCTTACCTGAATTACAGAATAATACAGCCATCACAATTCACACCGTTTATCAGACAGATTCTACACTCACCCAAAGTACACGGGGTTACATGACCGCGTTGTCGCAGCCCCTAAACTGAGGAACCAACCAAAATCTCTGCGGGAGATATAATTTTGCGTGAAGAAGTAACAGACCGTTACATAGTTACACATCAGTGTCGAAACCTTGCATAAGGACAGTGTGACCTCAAGTTAAAAAAATTGACCCCAAATGACAAGAAGGTTATCGTCCCCATAAGACAATAAAATGTTTAAAATATGCATAAAATGACGAAAAACAAAGTTAATTAATCTCCAATTATAAAATACTTTCACGCAATAAATGAGGTCTGATCCTTCTACGAAAACCTGCATATTCTGCCTATTTTCGCCTATCCCCAAGTTTGTCCGGTGAAATCTACCTCCGCCTTCCGGCGTGCCGAGAGGCCTTTTTTTTAATCTTTTCCTAGTAATTTTTGAGTGTACTCTCATCTTTAATAATAGAGTCTCTTTTCAGTCGGCCAACACGATTGTACCCAATTGGATTGGGCAGAGAGTAGCCTGAAATAAGAATAATAATTTCATTTATAGACTTAACCCTTTATAGGTCAATGGTCTGTACATATTTACCACATGCTCTAAAAACAATTTATAATATATCAGAGTTAACGTGCTTTATAAAATTATTTTTTAATAATAATTAAAATTAAAGAGTGAAATAATATTATATGATAGTAAAAATTAGAATTAAAACTGATTGTAAAAATTAGAATTAAACAGGCTCATAAAAATTAAAATTATATTAATTTTACAATCCTAATTTTGAGATTATATAAATAATTTAGAAACAAAAATTATCAAAATAAATATGAACATTAAAATGTTAAGAAAACAAAAATTAAAATTAGTAATAATTAGGCCTAAAATTAAGCTAAAATAATTCATATCAAATCAAAATAAACACAAATAAAATATAGGGGCAAATGACCTCTCTGTTCCGCCCCTTAAAATAACAATAACTAACAAATAATATATATTGAATAATATTCTGCCCTATAAATGGTTAACCCTATGAGAGCCACGCCCGTTTATAGATGTGCACGAGGACTTTCATTTTCTTCATTTCCCTGATCGCTGTCTCTGGCATGTACCACCGTCTAATGAGCATTATATAGTACAACATGAGTTTCAATTTTTTCTTCCAGAACTAGCTAACTGATCAATTTGTAGACGTCTGTCATCTACAGTTGAAGTTCATCTATGATGTAAATAAGCATGGTGCATCGAGATTTCAGACCAAAGATTCCTTCAGTTATTAACCCGTGAGGACTGGCGCATGGGTATTTTTGACCCGAAGCTTAAATAATACTCTATATTTTCGTTTTGGTCAGCGCTTATTTCCTGTCGCTTACTGTACCTTCCTTCCTAGCCTTGAACTTCACCCTGCAGAAGAAACATGTCCATATCTTTTTGAACACTCAAGTTATTTCTATATTATTTACGGTCGGGTCAGATTTACCCATGGCGCCAGTCCTCGCGTGACAATTTTCGACTTACGTTAGTCGGGACAAACTGTAAAAAATAAGGGGGGAAATCCACCTATTTTGGTTCAGCACCATCACATAGTTCACGTTCTTGTTGATCCCTGTTTAGGGTCTATGGACACCTTGGTCATCAGCTCCTTTGTTCAAATATATCGAGATGACTGCTTTGCCACCACACTCAAGGCCAATATTATACTCTTACGAAAATTATTTTTATTTTTCTGCGTTTTAAATTCGAAATATATTAATAAAACCTCATTTTATATTGGGAATAGTTCATAGGAAGACACCAGGTGTTAAATTACTTCATTAAAATCCATATGACTACGACAAAAAGGGAGTGACACACTATGGGTCAGTCCTCTTGTTATATTTTTTCACGCTAGTTCTCAAGGTTTAAGTTAGCTAAATGTACTTACTACGGTTCCTTTCAACAATTCCCCTCCCTGAACCCTCCTGCCACCATCCCCTGTTGCATCTGTTCAGCTCCCAGATACAATCCTTGCGACGTTAGAGGAATGATCCCTCGCAGAGTCCGTGGGTGAAGTCGAGATGAGAACATAAGCGATTGAAATTAATTGGATATGATGATGAGCAAAACATATCACCCTATTAACCTTACCTTACATCTATATAATATAGATTTAGGTATTAGGAAGTCATTTTTGAAGGCGTATGTCTGGAGCGTGGAAGTGAAACATGGACTATTGGTGCAGCAGAGAAGAGGAGAATTGAAGCGTTTGAAATGTGGTGTTACAGGGGAATGATGAAGATCAGATGGGTATATAGGGTAATAAATGAAGAGTTATTAAGACGAGTGAGAGAGGAGAGATGTTTCTGGCGACTGCTAATGAAGAGAAGATATAGGTTGGTAGGACACATACTCAGACACCCAGGAATAGCAAGCTTAGTTATGGAAAGAAGTGTCGAGGACAAGAACATTAGGGGTAGATCAAGTTCAGAATATGTTAAACAGATTGCCTCGGATGTAGGGTGTGGTAGCTATGTAGAGATGAAACGATTAGCTCAGGCCAGGGAGGCGTGGAGTGCTGTATCAAACCAGTCAAAAGACGGAAGACTCAAACAACCTTGCCCTGCCCCGCATTTGTTAGAAAAGTGTGTGTTAGTAAGCGTATAATTAACACATGTAAACAAACAAAATCTTTTGCGTTGAATCTATTATTTAATGCATCGAACAGTCTTTTGAAAATTAGTAATTAAGTTTGCTTTTGTACTTTATGCAATGATAAATAAATATTTGAAGTTTAGCCAGACTGTTTAGGGGGTAATGGATTTGAGCACGTAGGAGAGGGGATATTTAAAGACATTCCCCCCCCCCCCCCTAAATTGTGAAAAGATAAAATTGAAGCTGTTATTTTCGTCCATCCTCAAATTATGAAACTAATGGCCAGTGAATCATTTTCACAATTACTCAACACCCACGAAAAACAAGCTTGGTGCAGCCTTAAAGCAGTGATCCATGGCTTCCTTGGAAACAAGAAAGCTGAGAATTACAAAGAGCTTATTTCCACTATGCTTGAGAACTTTAAACTCATGGGTTGCAGAATGTCCCTTAAAGTACACATGTTACATGGTCACTTGGACCAATATAAAAATAACTTGGGGGCATATTCAGAAGAACAAGGGGAATACGAGAAAGTTTGTACCCACACAGAAGATATACCAAAAATATTCATTTTTAAAGCTTGTTTGTATTGTTTCTTTGATTTGTAGATTGATGGTAACCCTTACCCTACGTCTGCCCCGACAAATTATCCATTCCTATTTGGTGCTGCTGTCTGTTAGTTCCGTGATGAACGTCGTCAACTCATGACTTTGCGAAGCAGGGAATCGTCCAACTATTATTTAGAAGGCCGTGCAGCCCGAGAATTTTAAGTCGAGCGGAATAGGTTAACTATGTTTTGTAAATAAACGTGATGTAAGTATATAAATTAACGTTTATTTTCGCACTGAACTTACAAATGATAGAGAATTTCTTTCAAATTTGAACTTTCTTTGTGATAGCTACAAAAACAAACATTATTAGGTAAAACTATATTTTCTTCCATTAGTTAGGCGTGACAAATCAAAATCAGACATACAGAACACAGACTCAAAATTCATGTTGATTTATGTAATTCATATAATTTTTCTCAGAATGTAGAATTATAAATTGTTACTTCCTGCCCAATCCAATTGGGGACTCCTCTGTTGACCAACTAAAAAGTAATTGAATCGGCTGGAGCTGAAAAGTATTAAGTCAGTTTTCTCTACTTTTCAGGAGACAGAACTTAACAAACACACTATATTAGTCATGAATGTTGTGAAGCAACTATTCAGGTTATATCTGTGTTAGCGGAATATCAATTTTAATTGGCTACGCGGGCTAAAGCGCTGCGTTAGGTCAAGGGGCCAAGCTCTCTGCTGACTCGGTAGACGCGTGGGTTCGAGCCCCACCGTCGGCTGTCCTTGAAATGGTTTTCCGTGGTTTCCCATTTTCAACACCAGGCAAATGTTGGGACAGTACCTTCTGACAGGCCACGGCCGTTTCCTTCCACATCCTTGCCCAGTTTCATTCATCTTCATCCATTCCATCTCTCATCCCGACGCGCAGGTCGCCCACGGGCGTCGACTAGAAAGACCTGCACTCGGCCTCTCAGGAGGCTACACGACAAAAAAAAAAAATTAATAATAGTACATTATGCAATGAGCGCAGCCTCCGTGGCTTAGGCGGCAGCACGCCGGCCTCTCACCGCTGGGTCCGTGGTTCAAATCCCGGTCACTCCATGTGAGATCTGTGCTGGACAAAACGGAGGCAGACAGGTTTTTCTCCGGGTACTCCGGTTTTCCCTGTCAAAATTTCATTCCAGCAACACTCTCCACTATCATTTCATTTCATCCGTCATTCATTTAATCATTGCCCCAGAGGAGTGCGTCAGGCCTCGGCAGCCGGCACAGTTCATATCCTCGCCGCTAGATGGGGGCTTCATTCATTCCATTCCTGACCCGGTCGGAGACTGGAAGCAGGCTGTGGATTTTCATTCAATTGTTCATTATGCAATGAGCCTAAAATGGCAATAATTAAGACACGAGTATGTTTATAAAACGAGCGTAAGCGAGTTTTATAATTTCCATACGAGTGTCTTAATTACCATTTTAGTCGAGTTGCATACGACTGTTTATGTTCGACGATAATTATAACTTTATTATATGTTTTAACATAAATATTCATAAATATCTGTAGGATTCAGTTAATTCAGTTAGTGAAGAGGGCGCGCTGGCTTTGCTGACTGAACAGAGCACATGCGGGGGTCAAGGCACTCCAAAAGCAGAGACCATTCACTTTGCTTGCCAACACAGAAATATGTTGGATTTTGAGCGCATGCGCGAAGGTGTCCTTACCTAATTGGTCACACAACTGTTTCTTGAGCTCTGATTGGTGGGAGAAACTGTTTCATAATGAAACATAGTGTTATAATGAGCCTCATGATACAGTTTTCTGACACATAAGGTTTACATTTCGACATCGTCGAACATAAACATATTTTTCAAATCAATTTCAGCTCCGTGGTCAGTTTAGTGCAGCATAAAGCCATCCAGAATGAATATTTCACTTGATATTTTATTTTAAAATTGATTTGTACCATATAAACCACCTAACCCCTGTACAAATGCAATTTACAATAGCACTGTAACACGCGGGAATCTTACAGTGCGGCCAACATTAAGTACGGAAACGCAGCAACTCATTGACTTAATGCTTTTCTCCTCTGATCGCACAACATGTAGCCGTGGTTTCTGCCTGAAACAGAAGGCTGACTTAATTCTTTCCTACGCCGTTCCAAGGCCCTTGGGTCAATACTTCAAAATCCCAATTCTTTAAAAAATGACCATTTTGACCTAATACTTTTCAGCTCCGACCGATTCAATTATATAGTACAGGCAACACTAAGAAAAGAGTTTATGTTGGACCATGACTATTATATGTCAGAAAACTGTATCATAATGATGGTCATTATAACACTATTTTTAGCCTACTTTTCACATTTTGCAAAAATGAGGAAAAAGTAGACTTATGAGATCGGGCAAATGTGTGTCTGTCTGTCCTTCTGTCTGTCTGTCTGTCTGTCTGTCTGTCTGTGTGTGTGTCCCCCCCCTATCAACTCCTAAATGGCTGCAGCAAACGAAACAAAATTCAGTAGGAGTAAAGACCTATACCTGAATATCTCACGGCCATATTTGAAAATGATGTCAGTGCTACCAACTGATGAAAAATCGCATTTGAAATTTGAGGTTCCATGTTGGATATCTTAGAAGGTATGGATCGGAGCTATTTCAAAATTGACACATGTATAGATAATAATATTGTAGTTTGATTTCCAGGAGGCCATACATGGCAGTGTTGCCAAAATGATTATAAGCCTGCTGATAGGTCCAAATTTTAAATGCATATAACTTCTACACTATCAATTGGATTTCAACCAAATTTCGTATGTGCTATGTGTACATAAACAGATATGACTGAGCGTATTCTTAAGAGCCACCAGGGCTGCCAACTGTTAATAAATGCTCTCAATTTGTTTTAATCCAAATACCCATATATCAGAAAGTATGCAAGCCGACAGTTTTAAACTATGCACACGTATAGTACCTGATATTCTATATTAATTTGGAGTAACTTATATACGTCAGTGCTACCAACATGATTCTAAGCCTGCTGAAACGTCCAACTTTAAATTCGTGTAACTTCTCTACTAACTAATGGATTTCATTCAAAATTGGCACAACAATAGATCATATTATTTCAGATTATTTCTGACCAATACATGCATGGCATTGTTGCCAACATGATTTTACGCGCGCTGTTAGATCCAATGTTTAACTGCATGTAACGTCCATGCTATCCATTGAACTTCAACCAAATTTTGTATTCTGTACCCTAAGAAATGGATCTAAGAATATATTCAGTCACTAGGGCTGCCAACTCTAGTGCTTTATTAGGCTACATTATGCCAGGTATACAGTATTTCGAACTAATTAGAAATTTCGTTATTACCAACTTAATTTCGTCATTAATCATTGGCATGAATCTTAAATTTTAATAAAAGTAGGCTCTTTAGTTCGTCACGGAACTTCTTGTTTATTATGAAACAGTTTCTCCCACCATTCACAGCTCAAGAAACAGTTGTTTGACCAATTAGATCCAAGTAACATCTCACCTGCACTGAGTTCCAAGGCCTTCTAATTTAAATTTCACTGCGTTGCCTAGTGTCACAGTAGGTAATCGAGGAGGCCATGGTCGAATACAAGGCATTCCCTGCGTCCCAAGCGCTCTGTCCAGTACATAAAACTGGCGAAATCTCGACAGATATTTATGAATATTTATGTTCGAACATAAAATAGTTATAATAATTATCGTCGAACATAAACAGTCGTATGCAACTCGCCTGTAATGGTAATTAAGACACTCGTATGGAAATTATAAAACTCACATACGCTCGTTTTATAAACATACTCGTGTCTTAATTAGTGTCATTATAGGCTCGTTGCATAATGTACTATTATTTCATTATAGATAGTTGTAAATATACGTAAGATCAGTTGATGTGTCTTATTTTCCTCTTGACGAGCCCAGCTATTTTAATTAAACTCATAATTTTTCTCCGCGGAAGAATGTTTAAGAAAGTTCTCCTCCACCTTGGCTGTTAGTCAGATTCTTTAAACCGCAACCTGGAAGACTGGAAGTTTTAAATTAACGAATGAAAGAAAATTGTGGAGGTAAAGAATAATACTACTTACCGTGTAATGTGTCAGCGTTATCATTTCTAATCCTGTTCGTGTCCACTTCCTAGTGTAGTGGCTATTATTCTTGGCTTTGACCCCAGAGGTCCGCGTTAGATTTTGGGTTTTGGGCTCTGGGGGATGTGAAACGCAATGGTATCTATTATATAAACAAAGTCAATGTTACCCTATCTACAGAAACAGTTGCAGATGTTGGTTGAACTTCTGACAGACACTTTACAGATAACATATTAACGTTAGCGGCTTCGGTGGCGTAGTTGGTAGCATTCTGAGCTTCTATGCCGAAGGTCACGGGATCAAACCCGGCCGAAATCATCGGATTTTTTAAGAGCGTAAAAATCCCTCAGTATGCCTTCCTTCGGAGGGGAAGTAAACCCGGCGGTCCCATGTCATAGATTTATGGCATGTTAAAGAACCTTCCACTAATTACACATGTGTGAAGCTAAATTTTAGGTTAGATTTGATTAACGCTCTATTAAGTTCCAACGTTCGCCGCCAGGTGCTGTTTCCGATGGCATCCAGTAGTCAAGTTCACAGCTAGGTGTCGTTGACGGTAGCATTTGGCAGAAAAGTAGGAACTACTTGAAATTGATCGTCATTAGTCCTTACCTGAATTAAAAATAAGGCACACTAATACAGCCATCACAATTAGGCCTAGGACCGGTTATCAGACTGATTCTACACGCACCTCAAGGACACGGGGCTACATGACCGCGTTGTCGCAGCCCCTAAACTGAGGAACCAACCAACCAACATTATGCAACATGAGTCATAGACACCATCTATTGCATTCGTTTATATCAATACTACTAGCAATTGGCAACAGAACTGTTGTGAGTTATGCGTCTACTGTGCTGTTCAACTATGTCGCACAACTTCACGCTCTGTTCACCTTTTGATACCTACAGTTCCACCCGTCCTGCCATTAGCAGCCAATACTGCGCATGTGTGGTATGCTATGTATGGGACTTCGTACGTATTCAATATAACTAGCGGACCCGAACGAGAACTCTCGCACAATGGGTTGTGTGCGCCCCATGTCTACAGACTACCTGCCCGGCACTAGTGCTATGCGGGCTGTACGCTATACAATTCAAGCAGTGGCTATCGTCTTATTTATTTGTTTGGTTGGTCGGTTCCTCAGTTTAGGGGCTGCGACAACGCGGTCATGTAGCCCCGTGTACTTTGGGTGTGTGTAGAATCTGTCTGATAACCGGTGTTAATTGTGATGACGGTATTAGTGTGTGTATCTGTTTTTTAATTTAAGTACAGACTGCAACTTAGAATTTTTCAAATAGTTCCTACTTTTGTCGCCAAGCGCCACCGTCAACGACTACAAGGCCAAGTTCAGAACTTAGCTACTAGACGCCACCGCAGTCGGCTCTTGGCAACGAACATAGAAACCTAAGAGCGTTGTTTACATTCTTAACCTATCCAATTTACCTTCATACAGGTGTAATTAGTGGAAGGTTCTTTAAAATACCATAAATCTATGACATGGGACCTCCGGCTTTACTTCCCCTCCGAAGGAAGGCATACTGAGGGATTTTTAACGCTCTTAAAAATCCGACGGCTTCGGCCGGGTTTGAACCCGCGATCTTGGGCATAGAAGCTCAGCATACTACCGACTACGCCACCGAAGCCGTTATTTATTTGTTTAAAATCACTTTATAAACAAATAAATATATTTCCGTTGACTTTTCAAGAAATGCAAGATTTCTCCTGTACTATTGAGTTAATTTGGAAGATTTTGGTACAAACCACACCTTCTAACTCCCTCTGGTTTAGGAGCTTGAGTTTTGTGAAACATACACCTTAGCGTATTATATACTCGTACTAGCAACCCGCCCCAGCTTCGCCCGGGAACTGTTATGAATGCATTACGTGATAAGCGCTTTTTTTTTCGATATCAATGATCTACGACCTATATCCATTTTACGTCTCAGCATAGGAAAAAATCACTGCCTGGACTATTAATTATATTATCATGGAGATGCATGTGCAACGAATTCTTGTCAGACGAAATTTAAGAATGGCGAGGTGCATGAAACACAAATCTCCCTTCCGTCCAATCTTAACTTGACTGTGTATTTTGCGGAACGAAACGTTCAGAGGCAAAATGAAGAAAAGCCGAGTTGCATTTCCAGGGAAACTCCAAACACAACCACTCTTCTCCGAAGTCTTAACTCTGCATGACTCGACAGTTTGCTGCTGACTGTATCTGGGGTAATAGACTCGCCCGCTAGATAGGCTGTAACTGGGGTGATAGGCTCGTACCTTGCTAGCTCATTAACTGTCGTCTCAGTAATTGAATGGAGATTGTTTTGAAGAAATGAAAACGTAGAAACACTTACAGTGGGCGATGTATTAAAAATAGAGATATGCTCTCGCGGACTTTTTTTTTTAGAACTTTACATGCTGAACAATTCTTACACTCATAGCATACTGATATTTTTAACGTTTTGCCCTGCGTAAGCTTAAAAAGCGCACGGATGCCAGGTTTTTTTCGACTTTTTCACTAAAATCGTTACTGCTGGGATTTCTTTGATCATAAATGAATGATTTTCTACAGTAAACCGTCCTCATGATATCCTTTACAGAATGGTGAAAACAGCATGAAATCCATCTAGTGGTACTCAAGATTACCCGTGACATCCAAGAATCAGGGTCTTTATTTTATACTAAGTAGAAATTGTCCGTTCGCGATCTCGCACTCGTGAGGGTCCCTCGTAAGCCATTTAAGGCTAGATGTCCAGTTTTTTAGTTTGTAATTCTGACATGACGTAGCAGCACCAAAGTGAGACAATTTCTTTTTTCAGTTTTCTTTTGATCAAAAGCTCGTATTTGCGATCTGAAAACCACTATGCATACTAGAGTGCAATTGAATTGATATTAATTCGTTGCATTTTCCAAAGTGTGAAAAACAAAAAAGTTACTAACAGTTTTTTATATTTCTGCTTAAAATATGAAAAAACTGGTAATACGAAAACGGAGATTTATTTCCCGATTCCAATGCATTTTTCAGAATTAAAATCGGGTGAATGGAATGGACAGCATTAGTTTGGGAATTGTTTTGAAAAGGGTGGTAGGGGTAGCGGCGTGGCTTCACATGATCTCTTGCTCAAGGAAAATGATGAACACGCTGACAGGGCGGAGGGAGTAGGGGACGATTTGACGACAGGAAGGAGTTGTCTTCCTCTTGTCATAAATATTATAGTTCGGCGAGTTACATGTACAAGTGCCTAGACGTGGAACAATATCTGAGCAATAATATTATACTGTAGTCGTGTTACGCTATGTAACGTCAACACAACGTGTTAGTAGAGATACCTTTCTTACTTACAAAAACATTCTTGTTGTTGTCGTTCTTGTTGATAATAATACATTGTAGGGGCTTGGGGCATCTTGGTCATCAGTAGGCCTACCTTTGGCTGGCTGCGTGGCTAAGCGGTAACGTTTTCTCTTGCTGTTCCCAAGGTTGCAGGATCGAATCCTGTTGCAGGCAGTTGGCATGGGTGCGCGAGTGCGAGGGAGCCGTGTCGTTAGATTTACTGGCATGTTAAAAATCCCCTTCGAGGTCAAATTCCGGCACCCCGGCGTCTCTAAAAGCCGCAGTAGTTAGTTAGACAGTTATTGTTGTTTTAAGGGACGGAACTACGAGGTCATCTGCTCCCCGCAATAGTTAAAAGAGACGTAAAACCAATAACGTTATTATTATTATTATTATTATTATTTTTATTATTATTATTATTATCATCATCATCACTCATGATTTCGTTGTTTTATAGTGCCAGGATGGCCCAAACCGAAAGTCCAGTCCGGCAGCTTTGGTTCTATGAGTGAAGGAACCTCGTTTCCCTCGATTGATCTGCTTACCTCCCGTGAATTTTGCAACAAGGGGCATATAATTTTCGGCAGCATTGCTGGTAGTGTTTGATACTAGCTGGGAACTTTTTGCAATTAGGGGCTGCAAGCAAGAACGCACCTTGTCACAAGCATTAGTTTGGTCTGCAGTCAGCTGTTTGTCTTCACCTTGCCCGCTGGTAGTGCAAAAGTACTGTTTGCAGTCTTTATGAATCCCAATCCAATCCAGTATTTCCGGAAACCAATTTTCCATTTTCATAATCGCTACGCCTTTATTTTTCCACACAACGGATTGTTTTCATTTGAAGTCGAACTTGCTTCTCTGAAAAAAGTTGACACTGAATAGTTCGTGATCTTGCACTCCTAAACTTATGTATTAGAAGTAAAAAACAAACTACACCCTTGGCACGACAGCCCATACAAACAGCGACTTTTCTGTTTTTGAAATTAAAAAGTAAGCAATAAATTAATATCAATTTTGCTACTAGACAGAGTACATAGAAGTTTTCAGATCGCAGATCGGAGCTCCCCTTCGAAGCGAAAAAAAAAAAAAAAAAAAAAAAAAAAAAAAAAAAAAAAAAAGGAAATAAATAAATTCAGCCTACCAAGCAACCGCTGCGCTGTTCATCCATGTAGCCTGCAGATTGCAGGGTGACGTTTAGTCATCCAACTTGTAGGCTACAGGTAAAATATACGTGAAATCATAACTGCTCAGTGCATTACAGATTCTCTAATACAAGCGTAAAGATATATATAATTTCAAATATAAACTAGGAAGAAAACATACGGGTGTTTATAGGTGTTTTTCTTCTTTTATTAGGGCTTGGCTTCCTATTTTTGGTACTTGGTCGCAATCTCCCCTGGGATTTAGTGGAACGCCCTTGAATCGGTTTCGGTGGTGGCTCCATATTTCAACAAAAATGAAAAATTAACTGCACTTGATGACCGTAATGCTGTCCACCAGTCGTAGCCTACCTACTCGTATTCTACCAGAAATACTGTCCGAAAAATAAAGTGCCGAAACGAGAACACCTAACGGGCATTAAAAATAATACTGTTGCAGGTAAAATAAATTAAACAAAAAGTAATTAAAGAGAAAGACGAACTTAAAACAAGAAGTCGTAACTAGGAATTGGTAAAATATCAAAGGATCACTCAGAAATATCCACACCTTGACAATAATTCAGAACTAACCAGCACAGTCAATCGCAACATTGGACTAGATGCTCGGGAATTCCATACCATCAGGAAAAGTTATCGCTCTCTAATCACTCGTGCTCCACTCACCTCCCCTCCCCCAACCCACTCTCCATGACCTTGTTCTACTGCCGCGCCTTTCGTTTCAAATACAGTAACACATG
The DNA here is from genome assembly GCA_946902985.2 of Meconema thalassinum. Lineage (NCBI taxonomy): Eukaryota > Metazoa > Arthropoda > Insecta > Orthoptera > Tettigoniidae > Meconema > Meconema thalassinum. The sequence continues at coordinate 186,819,171 of OX336395.1, forward strand.
TATTCCCAAATTTCCCAAAGTGATCCCGACGATTCTATTCAACTGATTTAGGTTTTCGATACGGCTTTGGAATCAGTGAGTAAAACTCAACTTTCGTATTACCCGACTTTTTCGAATTTTAATCAGATATTTGAAAAACAAACAGCGACTTTTCCGTTTTTGAAACATTAAAAAGTGAACAATGAATTAATATCAATTTTGCTACTAGACAGAGTACATAGCAGTTTTCATATCGCATATCGGAGCTCCCCTTCGATTAAAATAAAGAAAATAAATAAATGTAGCTTTGCTTGTGCTCCCTTCTGTTGAAATATTTTCTTACCAAAGTGTCGGGACATTTAGCCTTAACGGTTTGTGGTAAGACTATTGCTAAGATTCTTGTAACATACAAAAGGTAACTTATTCTCAAATGGATAATAACCATTTATTTGCTCGTGTCTGGAACAAAAATATTACAGAAGAAATTATATACAAAATGGGCAACAAAAATGACAAAACTTGAATATTTAAGGCTCTAAATAATGCATGACCAATATTTTGCCATGCCACATCCATTTGGTGTAGCCTTCACCAGATCCTCCATGGTGCACAGTATAGGACACAGACTGCACTGAAGCAGATGACCCATAGTCTGTTCTTCACCGCATTCACAAAGGACCGAGTCGCAACAAAAACCCCATTGGACTTGGATCTGCCAACCCCAGATCGCAATCTGTTGAGACACTTCCAAGTTGTCCAAGCCTCTGTATGGCCTTTCAGATGGAGCCATCCACTGAATAATATGGGGGCTTCTGGTCAACCAAGATGTAATCCTCAAAACCTGAGGTTTGTCAGTTAGGCACTCAGTTGTGTGAAGGAAGCTTCTTCTGGACTTCAGTCGAGAGTAGACTGGTTGAAGGCTATACAATGGATGTGCTTGAGACACATCAACCCTAGATCTCTCACATTTAGCTGCAACTTCTCTTCTGATATCATAGGGTGCAATGCCTGCTAAACAATACAGTTTATCACATGGCGTGGGTCTCAGGCAGCCAGTGATGAGTCTACACGTTTCATTTAATGCAGTATCAACCTGCTTGGTATGACACGACCTATACCACACAGGACATGCATATTCTGCTGCAGAGTCAGAGAGTGCTAAAGCAGTGGTCCTTATTGTTTGAGCTTGAGTCCCCCAGCTGGTACCAGATAATCTGCGAAGGAGGCAGTTTCTTGCGGATACCTTATTTTTGGTGTTTAGACAATGTCTTTCATACGTGAGTGCACGATCCAATAATAATAATAGCATTTATTGCAGCCAGTTGGCCATATTACATGTTACAGATATGTACACTTAATGGATACTAAGGTTCGCTTCTAGTCCTTACTATAAGCCACTATTGATAAAGTTCTGTTGGGGCATGTCGTGATATGGTACCTGCCGCATTCGTTCCTACACAGCTCACATATACACCTCTCATCCGGGTCATGAAATGTCTTTCGTGAGCAGACCTTATGGTGGAACCCATGAACTGCGAGTCTCGTCACGACGTGTCTCATTTCGGATATGGGTTGCATCCATCTTTTGTCCACCATGGCATCAGTCGCGTAGAATTCCTTCGGAATGTCAAGCCTTTTGCTTTGCAGATCCTGGAGTAATTTTCTGAAGCTTTCTGTGGCAGGCAACAGTAAAAGTGACCGAAGGTCCTCTATTAGGAACGTTTCTCTCGCCAGTTCATATACCAGCCGAGATTTGGCTGACTTGGAGACTCCGAGGGCTCTTTTGAGGAACCTAGATTTCAATGTGATCCCTATATATTCGGGATTCGCACAGGGATCCAACAGCATGCCTTCCCACGTTACATGCAGTTTCCTCTTTGCCTGTCTGTTCTTGAGATGGAAAGCGCAGACTTGTGTTTTCGAAGGGTTTGGTTTCAATTGGTTTCCTCTATAATAATCACTTATGTTGATAATTTATGATGATACATTGAACTTCCAAAATCTGAAAAATGGATACAAATTTTAACAAAAGGAAATTCAGAAATATAGTAAAATTAGTCAGGCCTATTTAAAGAACATGCCAGTTGTTTTTCGACCAAATGGTCTCCAAATTTTGTCACATTCTATGAATAGATAACTTGAGAATGTTAACCAATTTATTTTATTAATATTACAATAGACTCCAAGAAATAATATCCCAACCAACTTATTAATTTTCATTATATTATTTGAATGGTTTTCAAATTTTTCTCGGCTCTCTAATATCTGATGAAAATTATTATAGGTTAACATTTTGAACATATGTATTCTCAGTATTTTGATAAAATGTTGGTTGATAAACAGCTGAAATAGGTGTTCTTGAGGGAATCAATATTACTCTTCTTCTGAAATGTATTTTGTTACAATTTGTCTTATTATTATTATTCTTTATTTGTTTCACCCAGCTTTGGGGTACATGAAATCAAACATTTTTTAATTGGTTTGAACTTTCCTTTTAGCCCAGTATTGCCTCATCCTTTGAGATCTTGATTCCCTTTCTTCGGCAGAGATGTGGATCGTACGCTTTTGTTTGATTTTAACTTGGAACCGTTTTTTCTTATCCTTGGAGATGGTTTCTGCTGTTTTGTTCAAGAGCATGGTGTCTATAATTTGAAGTTCTACGAGATCTTTCTCAGTTTCCTTAAACCAAAGAGTTTTTTAAATTTTTATTCCGAATTTAATTATTATTATTATTATTATTACATCATTTTTGCCCTTATGGACAGTGTTTGAACTTAAAAATCTCATGATGACACAATTTTCACTTCTCTCCCCTCTTCCCAAAATCTCTTCATCCTTTGACTGTGCACCTGTTTCCGTTGTTCTGTCCACAATGTCCTCGTGTTCATCTTTTCATTTTCTGTAAATGTTGTATTCTTAATTTTGTTTCTGAATTCTCCTCGGTCTCCTATCATTTGCCTGTCGATCCCCACCTGCCTTTTAAGTCTTCCTCTATTTCATGATACCAATTTGTTGTCTTGCTTGAGGTGTTTACGACATCAAGGTTATTCGTCTTATTATTAAATTACATATATTTTAACCTCAATATATCATCGTATGGTTATCAAACAAATCAGAATACATTACCCTCTGCACCTTACAAGAGTCTTATCCATGATCATAGTACAACACGTGAAAAGGCTTAGTATAATTATTATTATTTTATTCTTTTTCTTTCCTCGATTTTGGCCATCTTTGGAACGCGTAAAATATCCCATTGCATTCACTGGCTCGTATTTCCTTTATCCTTTCTTGCCTTCCAGTAGTTCTTCATTACTTCACTTTGTCTCTTTCTTCTCTCTTCCGTCCAGATGTTAACCAAGCTTCTTCTTTTCCTTCTACTGGTAACCCTTGAAATTTTTAACCATATTTCTGAAAGGTTGTCTGTCCGGAATAATATATATTGTTACTTCCATCTCTTAAGCCTCCGTGGCTTAGGTGGCAGCACGCCGGCCTCTCACCGCTGGGTCCTTGGTTCAAATCCCGGTCACTCCATGTGAGATTTGTGCTGGAGAAAACGGAGGCAGACAGGTTTTTCTACGGGTACTCCGGTTTTCCCTGTCAACAATTTCATTCCAGCAACACTCTCCACTATGATTTCATTTCATCTGTCATTCATTTAATCATTGCCCCAGGGGAGTGCGACAGGCTTCGGCAGCCGGCTCAGTTCATATCCTCGCTGCTAGATGGGGGCTTCATTCATTCCATTCCCTGACCCGGTCGGTCGACTGGAAGCAGGCTGTGGATTTTCATTTCACTTTCATCTCTTCCATATCCCTGTTTATACTTTGTACCCATTGATTACCATTCTTACTTTTGTATTCATGACTGAAAATTTGTTTTGTGAGTCTGGTGTTATTCATCCTCATTACGTATCCAAAGAAATTAACCCTCCTTTTCCTGATCGTATCGTAGATTTTTTTCAATTTCGTTATTTGTGTAGAGGTCGTCATTTTTAGCCTACTTTCGATTTTTGCAAAAAATGAAAGTAGACTTATGAGATCAACACAGGGCGAAAAAAGTGTGTCTGTCTGTGTGTGTGTATGTGTGTGTGTGAGTCTGTGTGTGTGTGTGTATGTGTGTGTGTGAGTCTGTGTGTGTGTGTGTGTGTCTGTGTGTGTGTGAGTGTGTGTACTCTGAATGTCTGTCCCCCCCCTATCAATTCGAACACGGTGAATGCGAATTGAACGAAATTTGGTACAAAGGTAGCACTAGCAAAGGACACCTCAGTGTCATGTTTTATATCGCCGCCATCTTTACTAAAACTGAATGGCGGCCACTCAAACGTTCAAAACGTAAAATCAAATAACGACTAACCAAATCATCCGATCTCTACCAAATTTGGTAACAACATACCTTCGTATAGGATGCGTCTTGTGACCAAACTACAAGGTCGTCCGCCATACCATTTCAGGATGGCGGCCGTGCGAATTATGCAAACTTTATAATCCATATCATGGGACCCACCAGTTCCGATTATCGAGCCGAGAATCGTTTTAACTGTTCTAAAGGAAGAGGCACGTTCGAAATTAAAAGTTTATTTTGTAATACTATAGTGCAGACGTGATTTTAAAAAGCTGAACTGATTCAGTAATAAGACAAGATGGCAGCGGATATATTGTGCCTGACTTATATTTCACTAATTTGAGTATTGAATGCAATATAGCGTACTGATAAAAAATAAATAAACTTTGTATGAAATGCTTTATATATAAATAATATACTCCAGTGATGAAATCGTTTAGTATAAATCATTATTTGCTAACAAGTTCTATGTAAGTCATTTTAAATAGAACGATATTCGTTGACACAATTAGCTCAGTGGTAAGTTGGTCACTAGTCGTGGCCGAGTGAGGTACGTGTATGCGCGCTGTGTGACCGCATTTGGAAGAGTGTACGGTTTCCTAATACCGGTGCTTCCTTAGTTCCACGTGTGTACTGACCTTCCGGGTGTCATTCGAACAATACTTTTTCAAGTAGTGTTCCAGATAGGACAACAAAACCAGAAACCCAGAAAACCCCGCTGAAAATCATGTCCGGATACCAGAGGAAGAACACCGTACGCTGCCAATGGGACAGGCAGAGTTCTCGCCCCTCACCAGGAGAAATTCACCGCTGGATTGGCGATACCCTCCAGTTGACTGTCGACCAAGTAGAAGCCATCCAGTTAAATGCGCACGAGAAAACCATGTACATCAAGGTAATCAGCATATCTACTTACCAGAAATTGTTAAATACTTTTGCAGATCCTATTAAATTTCAGTATGATTCAGGCGAAATGACAAATGATAAGCTCTCCACAGCGGATTCCAATTTTACCGCAGTGCGGATATTTAATGTCCCACTCGAAGTTCCTCCTGAAATTTTCAAATCCGTCCTGTCGAAATATGGCACTGTGAGTGACGTCAGGAAAGAACAATGGTCTTCTGCTTATCAGTTCCCGGTGTATAATGGCATACGTGCCGTCAATATGGAAATCAAACAAGATATCCCCTCCACTGAGACATTTGGTGGCCATTCTGGCTATATAACGTATAATGGACAGAAACAGACCTGTTTAATTTGCAATGCTACCACCCATCTACGTATCAACTGCCCAAAGAAAATGATTCACCTCAGTATAATTCCTACACAACAACGACGTGCCCAATACTCGGAAGTTGTGACGCAGCAAACGTCATATGAAAACATGCTTATTGATCAGTCAGCTGGGACAACACCAGAAATGACCTCGGTTACATATGACGCAGAACTGGTAACTTGCCCTGACCAGAGCAGTGAGCCACAGAGTGCCCCTGTGATATCGGCAACCTGTATCGCAGCCTTAGAACCGTCTATGCCGTCACTACAGGCTGCCACAGAAATTTTATCTTCACTGCCACCACCTTCTCTGGTATCTACCGACTCACCTAAGCTGGTTGATCGGGGATCCGAGAATGTATCTAAGAAGATTAAAACAAATGCCTCGATTGCCGTACCAGCCCCGAAGAATCAAACTGGCTCCACAAACGTTTCCACAGCTGTGAAAAAGAAACAAAATCTTCATTCTACGTCATCTAGGGACCCACGAACGCTCTCAAACGCTGACAGCCGGCCTATGAATGGCAGTCATAAGGAACTATCTCAACCTAATTTGACATAGTGCACCAGTATATTTCTCACCTGTGTCTTTTTTTTTTCTTTTTTCTCGAGTCCACCTTCCAGTATGTCTAGCACAGCTTTTATACTTCTCTTAATGGCGCAATTTCTCACTGTGGCCACTGTGAATATCAATGTAATAGAATGCCCTCTGAAATTTCAACTGTTGGAGAGATTCCTTCGAGATGCAGACATTGACATTGCCTTCATTCAAGAAGTTGCTATACCCTGTTTGCCAATATCTGCCTTCTACAAACAATACATCAATACCGGTTATACGAATAGAGGGACCGGATTCCTCATACGACATGATATCCCACTCGAAGGTGTGCTATGTCATCCATCAGGACGCATAATATCTGGACACATAAACAATACCACCCTGATAAATGTATATGCCCCATCCGGGTCAAATAAGCGTGTGGAACGGAAAATGTTCTTTCAACAGAGTATACTGCCTCATCTGCACGACGTTAAGGAAAAACTTATTCTTGCAGGGGATTTCAATTGTATTCAACGCCCAGAGGATTCCACTAGTTCATACCAAGGTATCAACCCGGCTCTCAGGACCCTTCTTAACTCCCTACACCTCATTGATGCTGTGGATAGTTTAAGGGTGCCCCTGCCCCATTACACCTGTATAAGTCACAACTCCTCATCACGAATTGACCGCATATACTTTTCACAGGAACTTATCCAGCCTAGACGATATGAAGTGATACCTGCCAGTTTCACTAACCATCATGCTGTCGTATGTACAATCTCTTACCCCCATCCCATATTTCACATAGGAAGAGGTTATTGGAAGCTGAATTGCTCGCTGTTACTGGAGGAGGAATGCCAAGATATTTTCAGACAACACTGGACTCGATGGCTCCAACAAAAATGCAAATTTCGCGACTGCGCAGACTGGTGGGATATTTTAGTTAAACCAGGGATCCGCCGCGTCTTTGAAAACATATCCTACCAACGAGGTCGGGAAAGACGGGATACAGTTGAATTTTACTATCGAGTTCTTCGCCAGCTCCAGCAAAGATCTGATGCTGGAGAGCGTATATATGACCAGATTCGGGAAGTTAAAACCAAGCTCCTGTCCCTACAGCAACGAACACTCGCTCATATAAACGTGGCTTTAAAAGATCGTACAGTGCTCCCGGACGAAAGTGCAAGTGTATACCATATCGCCAAAGGACAACGGGAGCGGCAACGTAAATATATCCACCGCCTCCGCACCAGTACTGGACGTGACGTCACCTCCCCTGACGCTATACGTAGTGAAATATCATTATTTTATCAACGGTTCTACGCTCAGGCTGAAATTGATCCACAGCAGGTGACCCTATTGCTTTCATCTTGCAGTACCCAACTATCTCCGGACAACAAAACTCTGCTCAGCGCGGATATTACGGATGAAGAGATTCACTCTGTGGTTAAGCAACTCCCAAACAACCGCTCACCTGGCATTGATGGACTGCCATATGAAATGTATAAACACTTCTGGCCTCTCATTGGCAAAGAATTTTGTCATGTCCTGCGTACCATTCTCCAACGCCGTGCTCTTTGTCAGTCACATCACGAAGGTACCATAGTCCTCATACCAAAAACATCCTCTCCCATGGCAGTTGGTGACTTCCGACCAGTTACTCTGCTCTGCAGTGATTATAAAGTCCTTACCAAAGTACTTGCATGCCGATTGAAGACTGTTCTACATGATATCATTGGTATTGAACAATGTTGCAGTATTCCTGGAAGAACTCTGTTAACAAACTTAGCGATACTACGGGACCTACACCTAAAAGCCGAAATGCTCCCCACTGAGCCAATGAGTTTTCTCACCTTAGATCTTGATAAAGCTTTCGACCGCATCAGTCATGAATACTTGTACATGGTCTTGCAACACTTTGAATTTCCTGAAATCCTTATTGACTACATTCGTATGATAAATTGTAATGCTACGTCTCGAGTGCTCGTCAACGGTTTTCTTTCCCCTCTGATTCCAATACAACGATCAGTTAGGCAAGGATGTCCCCTGTCCATGCTACTTTTTGTCATTGGTCTTGAACCGTTCATTCGGACTACCCAGGTGAAGCTACAGGGTTACAAACTGTCCACACATGTTTTTGGAATGTGCGCCTATGCTGATGACGTATCAATATTGATCCGCAATAATGAAGATATCTCCCACATCGATAGCGCCCTTCAGCTCTACCATATCGCCTCTGGAGCACAATCAAACCCCCAGAAAACTGCTTTGCTTCCGCTCAATACTAACTCAGTGATTACCCAACAGCCCTGGTTCCGGATAGTAAATGAGGTGAAAATTCTTGGCATTACCTGGAAGCAATCGCTTCTGGACACAGTGCAAGCAAACTGGACTAAGGTCATTGCCAAAGTTAGGGGAGTGCTGATCCAATTTGGTCAAAGAAACCTCAATATAGTGCAACGGGTCATGATCCTCAACGTGTTTGCGCTCTCTAAAATATGGTATGTCGCACAACTTTTCCCACTTCCCAAAATGTTTGAGAGCCAATTGGCAAAATATACAGGTTGGTTTATATGGCAAGGATTTTTGTTCCGAGTACAACGGGAACAGTTGTATCTCCCATCCCGGCAAGGTGGGCTAGGGCTAACAGCTCATGGCATGAAATGCCGTGCACTCCTCTGCAAGAACGATATCACCATTCTTTCCCAACATGACAATTTTACGAAAGCGCTATACAAAGATATTCGAAACACAGCCCGTGGTTGTGATAGAACTTTGCCGAAGATATTTAGGGACCATCAACAGCACCTTCTAGAAACTGTTCGCCAAATGCCTTCAGGGACTGTTCCAACGACGAAAAGTATTTATAACATGTTGCGGCAAGTGGTACACTCCAAACCGCGAATCGAGGCCACCACCCTCTACGTCCATTGGCCCACTGTTTGGAAAAATTTTGGGGCTATGACCGTTTCTTCTGCTGTACACTCCCAGGTTTTTATCTTCCTCAACGATCTCATCCCAACCGCTCTACGGCGATATAACATCCGTCTTGAAGCTTACCCATGGTGTACCATATGTGGTCAAACTGATACGGCGATACACCGCTTCACATCATGCACGCGAGTTGCCTCCACGTGGGTGTGGTGTAAGGGAAAAGTATGTCAACTATTAAATTTGCCCACGGATGACCTTGATGACAGGAAGTTGATTCGCTTGTCGGTGACCGCCTTCCCCCAAATTAAACAGACTGCCATTGTGTGGATAATGGGCCAATATGTACACTTCGTGATGGAAAATGATCAACATTTCTCGTTCCAGGACCTCAGGTACCACCTGCAAAAAGAGCGTTGGAAGCTTAGTGAAAGTGGACAATTGTACGATAAATATGGACACTATCTGGATTTCTTGTGATGTATTAGTATGGTATTTATCATATCTGAAAATTCTGTAATTCTGTAAAGAGCTAATAAAAAAAAAAAGTGGTAGAGCGATAGCCTGTCGCTCAGATGCCTATGGTTCAAACCCGATCAGAGCTAAGTTTTTTGCTTGAAATGTTATATGTTTATTGTTTTGTAATGACTCAGATGTTTTAAAATTAAGCGTTATATTGTGCAAATTATGGTGTAAAATATATATTTAATTAAAACATAATTCGCCAGCAGATTTACTCGAGACATCTAGCTGCCAAAAAGGTAACTTCCAGATTTTATTGAAAAGTTTCTTCTTCTGGCCGCTAGAATGCACTCCCTCTGTTAGGATTATATTGTTCGATATTTCACCACTAGATGTCCCGACTAGTCTACGTGGGGATCCATTGATTACTATACCATTATCATTCTATGCGCATGGAATTTGAAGAATGACAAGTTGATACTACGATACATTTTAACTTTTTATTTTAAAGGGTTTGTAACAGCCTATTTTGCGTTACTTGAAAATGTTATTAAGCGTTATATTGTCCACATTATGGTGTAAAATATATATTTAATTAAAACATAATTCGCCAGCAGATTTACTCGAGACATCTAGCTGCCAAAAAGGTAACTTCCAGATTTTATTGAAAAGTTTCTTATTCTGGCCGCTAGAATGCACTCGCTCTGTTAGGATTATATTATCGAAAATATCCACATAGTTTGTATACACACGTCTCTGTAGGGTCATGGAAAGATTTGTTAATTCAATTAGGGTTGTGAAAGCCATGCACAACCAGACGTGTAAAGTCATGCCTCAACTCAAAGTTGGATGTTGCCCACGGCAGGTCGTAATAATAATAATAATAATGTTATTGGTTTTACATCCCTTTTAACTACTGCTGCTTTTAGAGACACCGGGGTGCCGGAATTTTGGCCCGAAGGGGATCTTTAACGTGCCAGTAAATGTACTGACACGGCTCCCTCGCATTTGTGCACCCTCAAATGCCAGCTGACTGCGCCAGGATACGAACCTGCAACCTAGGGCCCAGCAAGCGAGAACGTTACCGCTGAGCCACGCCGCCAGTCCGGTCGATTATGTCTCCAGATCCACAACATTCTTGATATACTTCTTATCTTTCTTTCTTTCTTTCTTTCTTTCTTCAATGATGGTAGCAGTTTTTATCTAGGTCGTGGCGTTTGGTAGAGGTAAATCGTTTCTAAGGTCTTCAACAAAGAATAGTTCTATTATACTCTTTGATAATAACAACGAGTTATAACTATACTCATACATTTAGGAGAAAGTAGGCTATATGTTCTTTACTGAACATCTTGTTTCTGTATCTGAACTCTCCACTTTCTGTTTTTAATGGTCCCAATAATTTTCTAAGTATACTCCTTTCCTATTCTCTAACTCTTCTATTTCGCCTTTTTTTTAATGGGAAACATACATTCTTAAGCATAGAGACTTTCCAGCTTAATTATCGTATTGTAATGTCGTATTTTAGTTGCAAAAGAAAGATTTTTCTTATTGTAGGTATCCTTCGTCAGTTGAAAAGCTTGTTCCAATTTTTGTATTCTTGCTCTATTTGCTTCTTTGTCTTGTCCATTAATTTGAATCATTTCTCTCAAATACTTAAACTTTTCTACCTTGTCAATTTTTCCGGAGTCTGTTATCAAAACTGTAGGAGAATTTATAATATTAGTCGTAAATTTGGTCTTCTCAAAAGCTATCTGATGTCCAACATTCTCTGCTATCTTTCTTAAAAGGTTTATTTGGACACAAGCTGTTTGTATATTTTCTGAAAGAATGGCAATGTCATCACCAAAGGCCAAGCAATTGATACCTACCCCTTTAAATTCCGATCCAAGTCTTATTTCATGGTAGAGTCCTCTTTCTTTGAGCCTTTCTTCCCATTCTCTTATTACCTTTCCTAGAACACAGTTGAAAAGAATCGGAGACAGTCCGTCTCCCGGTGTCACATCGGAATTAATTAACAATTATTATTATTTATTATTTTCACTAGTTTAGTCCTTGCTATAATCGCACAGTGATTTCGGGTTATTTTTACATCGTATGATTTGATATAGGCTATGTCACAGAACTGATGACTTAACGAGCACACCCAGAGTTCATTTGGGGCGTGGTAGGACATGTTGTTACATATTTTATGGTGGTACCCATGCACTGCTAACCATATCACCACATGTCTTAGTTTCTGATTGGCGTAGGTCCAGTTCCGGTTGATCATGGTCTCCGTGCTGTAGAACTCTAGTGGAACGTCTTGTCTCTTCTCCCGTATCTCTGCTAGGTGCGCTTCAGCATATTTTGAGGATGGAAACATTAATTTTGTCCTTATTTGTTCGACGAGGAAGGGTTCCCGTGCTAATTAACGGCTTAGTATAATGATGCCTGATAATGTATACAGTTCAGATGCTCAAGAGTACACAGTGACCTTAAGTTCATCGTTCTCTCGCTCTGAGCGGCTTCAGTGGCTTAGTTGGTAGCATGCTGAGCTTCTATGTTCAAGATTGCGGGTTCAAACCCAGCCGAAGTCGTCAGATATTTTACAAGAGCGTTAAAAATCCCTCAGTATGCCTTCCTTCGGAGGGAAAGTAAAGCTGGCGGGCCCATGTTATTGATTTATGGTATGTAAAAGCCTTTGTCTGGAGCGTGGCGCTCTATGGAAGTGAAACTTGGACTATTGGTGCAGCAGAAAAGAGGAGAATTGAAACGTTTGAAATGTGGTTCTACAGGTGAATGAAGAAGATCAGATGGGTAGATGGGGTTACAAACGAAGAGGTGACAGAGGAGAGATGTTTCTGGTGACTGATAATTAAGAAAAGAGATAGGTTGGTAGGACACATACTAAGACACCCAGGAATAGCAAGCTTAGTTATGGAAGATAGGGGCGAGGACAAGAACTGTAGGGGTAGAACACGGTTAGAATATGTTAAACAGATTGCCTCGGATGTAGGGTTTGGTAGCTATGTAGAGATGAAACGATTAGCTCAGCACAGGGAGGCATGGAGGGCTGCATTAAACCAGTCCAAAGACTGAAGACTCAAACATCAACACCTTCCACTAACTACAATGGTGTAAAGCTAAATTAAATTTATAGGTTAGATTTGATTAACGCTCTATTAAGTTCCAACGTTCGTCGCCAGGTGCTGGTTGCGATGGCATCTGGTAGCCAAGTTTAACTAGGTGTCGTTGACGGTAGCATTTGTTAGCTAAAGTACTTGAAATTAATCGTCTGCAGTCCTCACCTGCATTATCGATAACACACACTAATACAGCCATCACAACTAACACCGGTTATCAGACAGATTCTACACCACCCAAAGTATACGGGGCAACATGACCGCGTTGCCGCAGCCCCTAAACTAAGGAACCAACCAACCATCTTTTGCTTTGTAGTCATGTATTGTTTGCCATCCCCTGTTCATTAACATACTGAACATCATTTACCTCCAACACGACTGCTATTTTAATTAAACTCATATTTTTCTGAGTGGCGTATAGGGAGCTGATGTCTGCAAATATGAAGAAGAGAGGAGAAATTGAAGAAGATTTCTATGCAACAGCTGCTATGTTAGACAGGAGCTGGACAGGACCGAATAAAAGCATGAGGAATGTTGTAACGTGACTGACGGTACATGGTTTTCATCTTAAAGTGTACAGGGTGAGATAGCCGTGGTCGTTGCGGCATGACTGCTGGCAGTCGCTCACATCCGGGAGGCGAGACGGTTCGAATCCCACCGCCGGCAACCTTGAAGATGGTCTTCTGTGGTTTCCCATCTTCCTTCCAGGCAAATTCCGGGGTTGGTCCCTAACTATAGGCCACAGCCGCTACCTTCCAACTCCTTGTCCTTACATTCACACTTTCCTCCCCAACGGTACTTGTAGCTCACCAATTGGGTAGCTTGCCACGTTGGGTGAGTGGATAGCGTGTCGGTCTACTAACCCCAAGATTGCAGGATCGCTCCTGGCCGTGGTAAGTGATTTTTGAAAGGCGGCAAAAATACGACACGCATGGCATACGATGTTGGCATGTCAAAGAAGCCATTTGAATTCAGTAGGCCGTGTTCATAATGGCAAAATTAATCTCTGGAGTTTCCGCCAACACAAAGTTTCTCATTTCTCTACTAGAAAGCGCTATAGTGTTCAAGGAGCTTAGATATCTAACCTCCTTGACTTTCATAATGATTCAAGGAACAACGAAATTCGACATGTAAGCTACCCTCTGGGTGTCAAATTACAAAGCTCGCACCCAGCACCCGAGGCCATACGATATTATTATTATTATTATTATTATTACCCATTGGGTGTCCGTCTCGAAGCAGCTACAACACTGGCGAGCTGAACATGTCCTCGGGCACTCCCGGCATAAAAGCCATACGCTAATGAAAAAAAACTTAAAGTGTGTGTCATAAGCACTTTTCATATAGTGACGAATAAGTGTCCATGTAATGTAATAATATAATTTGTTAGATTGTAAGAAATGCCCAAAATCAGTGACAGAATTCAGTGTTGAAATCTATCTTCTGTCTTTTAATTTAACCTCCTGCTATGTATGGCTACTTGCTTTAATTAATTTATTTTTCTGAGTAAATCAATGTTTAAGGAAGTTCTCCACCTTAGCTGTTCGTCAGATTCTCTGCTCGCGACCAGAAAATCAGAGAATATAAAATGAATAAGCGAAAAGAATGGAGGTAAGGAATAAGAATCCTTTCCGTGTAACTTGTCAGCCCTATCATATCCAATCTTTCTCGAGAGATAAAACAGTCATGTTCCTGTTCCATTTCACAAACCATGGCTCCTAAAGAGCTGACAACACCAGTCAATTTGGATGGCTTCATTCTTCTCTTTCGCTTCTGAAGAATATGAAAACTCAGCATATCCCATAGGTAGAGCCCTACGCGCATAAATAAAACCTTATTTGCATCTGCCCCGCATCCGCACGTATATCCGAATCCGAATTAAAAATGAAAATCCACAGCCTGCTTCCAGTCTCCGACCGGGTCAGGAATGGAATGAATGAAGCCTCCATCTAGCGGCGAGGATATGAACTGTGCCGGCTGCCGAAGCCTGTCGCACTCCTCTGGGGCAATGATTAAATGAATGACAGATGAAATGAAATGATAGTGGAGAGTGTTGCTGGAATGAAATATTGACAGGAAAAACCGGAGTACCCGGAGAAAAACCTGTCTGCCTCCGTTTTGTCCAGCACAGATCTCACATGGAGTGACCGGGATTTGAACCACGGATCCAGTGGTGAGAGGCCGGCGTGCTGCCGCCTAAGCCACGGAGGCTCTCCGAATCCGAATAATAGTTTTAATTAGATAAGCTATTAAAGCAACATATTTAGACATTTGGGGAGAAAATCGTTCCCTTACCCTTTGGTTGTCATGTGCTATGTTTGGTTAGTTGGTTCTTCAGTTTAGGGGCTGCAACAACGCGGTCATGTAGCCCCGTGTACTTTGGGTGTGTGTAGAATCTGTCTGATAACCGGTGTTAGTTGTTATGACGGTATTAGTGTGTGTTATCCGTTTTTAGGTAGATTTCATTAGAAAGCTAACTATTGCAATGGGTCCCATGTTTCGCCTTCCGGAAAATTTCGACATACCTTCGCGTTTCACATCCCCCAGACCCCCAAACCCCCGTCAGTTCAAAAGTTTATATATAATTTATGTATGTATATATATATATACTAGCAGTAGTATCCGGCTTCGCCCGGTGGAATGATGATAATATTTCAGTCTCCTTAACACTCAACGTCATAAATTATATTTATTTATGTATTAATTTCTTACATTATCAAACCCAGTGACAATGTTTATACTTAAGTCACTATGGGAAGGCTCTGTAAAATAATGATCATTCTTGTGATATTTGTCTTCAGTCCGATTCGAGTCGTTAGCGGACCCAGAATTCGTGACATCTCAGCCGTAGAAGACTTTATGTGTTGGTGATTAGCGGTATAATGGGCGTAACATCTAGGTCATTTGCCCTTATGATAATAATAAGGTAATGAAAAATTACTACTAAACGAACATAGTGTAATTTTAAATCTGATATAGGTAATTCAGATTTCTACCTTCGATGTCTTCCAAAGTCTGAACGTTATTTTCTGGCTTAGGCCTATACTCGATGCGTGTAGTGAAAGAGCTTATCGAGTACTGCTAGGGTCCAAGCTGCACGAACCTGAGAATATCGCAGATGATGACGATATATGATGACAGACGTTCGGGGGGGGGGGGGTTCCCGGTCCTATTCACATTGACCGGTGAATCACTCATTCTTTCGTAACACTACAGCGGTTTGAGCAAAGACCCTGAATGAACATCAGCATAGTCAGCAATAACAGGTAACACGGCGGGGACTCGACATTTCTCTCATGTCACCTCGCGATGAATCAGCAAGCTATTCTCACACCTGCCCCCTCCTCCCCCCTCCACCCACCAGGGTCTCAAAACTTGTGGGACATGGGTTTGCGACCACGGGACTTCAGCTGAGTGCGGCATTGCTTCTACTTACTGGTGCCGGGCTCCTTTCAGTTCTCTTTCCTGTCTGCCTCCCTTAGTCAAACTCTTGTTCTCTTCCGACCCCGATGGTATCAGGGTATCCGAGGCCTAGCGACTCTTTCACTTTCTCGCCTTAATTAGTCCTTAACTAATCATTCCTGATAGCCTCATTCTTCGAGGTGTCAGCCTTCTTTTTCCTTTCTTAATATCTCATGTCTTCTGCTGAAGACCCTCAAGGAGGCAGGGTGTGTGTAGCCCCACCACTTCTCGTGCACCCTGGATAGTGCTACATCCTCAAGGGCTCATGGCTGGTGAGTTCGGGAGCTGGCAACCCTGAGGGTTTACTGAGCGGGTCCGGTTTTACCCCTTTTTTCCATTGCCTTTCTGACGGACCCTGTCCTCTTTCCGGGAATGGAGTGGTCTGTCCGCAATTTCAAGCAGACAGTGTTACTCGCAGGGTACCAAAGGGTAAGTATACAAATTTTGGTTCTGATCGGTGAAACGGTGTAGATTTGTGCCAAAGGGCCTAAATGCAGGGAATGGGGTGATCTGTCCGCAATTTCAAGTGGACAGGGTTACCCGCAGGGTTCGAAAGGGAAAGTATAAAAATTTTGGTCCGGATCGGTGAAATGATATAGATTTTTGCCAAAGGGCCTAAATGCAGCAAATGGGGTGGTCTGTCCGAAATTTTAGGTGGACAGTGATATTCAAAGGGTTACAAAGGGTAAGTATACCCATTTTGGTTGAGATCAGTGAAACGGTGTAGATTTGAGCCAAGGGGCCTAAATGCAGGGAATGGAGTGGTCTTATTATTATTATTATTATTTATTTACCATAAATCGTACAGGAAGTATGGAAGGCCTAGTGAAAAAGGGCAAGCCCCACATACATATTTCATGCTCCACAGGCACAGCTTACATCTACATTTGTTTTAACAATATTTACAAGTTTTACAAAGATATTTGTCCACCACGGTGTCTTATCATGCCAGGCTACAAAGGGAGGCCATTGAAATCCTGAAGCATACTAACAGCTTCAATCTTAAGGAGGAAGCAGAACGTGTGAACAGAGCTTGGCTTCCAGTCCTTAATCCCCTCAAGCCTGCCCTTATTGACCGTCGTAGACGAGAAGATGCAACAGACGAGCAGCCCTGTCCTTGATGCATTACTTTTATGTGGTACGCCGTTGCTATGGTAGCCTCTATGTGTGGGTTGTTGACTATTTATATATCTTCTGTTTACTTGTTTTACCTCGCTTTATGTAACCTGTGAACATGCTGAACGCAGTATTCAGCGAAACGTCAGGACGACAAAATGTCCTTGGAAACGGAAACGGAGATTCCTATTTCAACGCCGGTCGTGAAAGTCTACATTTTTACTATATTTGCAGTATTTACATATTTAGAATATTGACATAGTACAATTTCCTGTTCACTCACTCTCTCACGCACGCACTTTCATAACCTCAATCACTCGATACATTCAATCATTCATTCCATTCAGATACTCATTCATTCTGCGAGACAATCAATCACTCATACCTACGTTTATTTATACAATGTACCTTTTTACGTACGGCTTGAATTTCCGAAGAGGCAAGATCTTGGCATCCCCTGGAAGCGCGTTCCATAACCGCGCTGAGCGGCCGTAGAAACCTGTCAGGTAAGCATTGCTACGTGCGAAGGGCGGAACGAGGGTTACACCTCGTCCTCTCCGAACTGAGCGATATGCCAATGACAGTCGGCAAAAAGGGTCAATATTAATGGAACCTGTAAGGGATTTTTTAAGAAAAATTAGATCAATTTGTTTGGCTGTTGCCTCTATAGATGGAAATTTTGACAAAGGGGAAGGGGAATAACGAGCTATTAGCCTTTCTGCGCGGCGCTGTACACGCTGGAGCTTGTTCATGTTTTCCGTTGTAGTGGGATGCCAGGCAGGTAAGCCGTACGTTAATATTGGACGGACCATGCATGTGTAAGCCATCCTGAAGGCTCTAGGTTTACAACCTCTCATGTTTCTGTACAAGAAACCCAGAACTTTGGTGGCCTTACATCTTGCCTCTTCACTTTGAATGTTCCAATTCAGGGTGTCGGAGATTGTTACCCCTAATAGCTTTAAGTTTGTGCACTGTGGGATGACACTGTTCATAATTTTGTATTCATTCTCAATGGGTTTTTGTGACCTGGTTATTCTTATGTATTTACATTTTTGTACATTTATATTTAAATTATTCACAGAACACCACAGCGATAAGTTGTCCAGATCTGATTTAAGACAGAGGGAATCTTCTTCACATTTAATGCCCCTGTATAGCACGGTGTCATCTGCATATAGTGACATTGATGAGGTGACACAGCCAGGAAGATCGAGCACATATATAGTGAAGAGAAGAGGTCCGATCACAGAGCCCTGAATCACTCCAGAAGTAACTTGAGCAGTCTGCGATCGAGCTCCTCCGTACACCACACACTGTGTTCGACCCTCTAGGAATGACCTCACCCATGCAAGTAAGCTACCCCGTATGTTAAGCTGCTGAAGCTTTAACAAAAGTCTTTCATGAGACACTTGATCGAAGACCTTAGCCCAATCCAGTGCAATACAGTCCACTTGTTTCACTTCTGGCTGATTCAAGTAGAACTGAAACTCATCAATGACTTTTGTCAATAGAGTAGTGCAAGAACGACCCGGAAGAAAACCGTGCTGATTTGGATCGAGCAGATTGTTCTCCCGTAGGAATTCCAGCACACTGTTTGCTACTAGCCGCTCCATACATTTACAAATTATAGATGTTAGACACACCGGTCTGTAATTTGCAACATCTTCTGTCACCTTGCTTATATATTGGCACCACGTTAGCACATTTCCACCCACACGGAACAGAACCTTGATTGATAGACAGGTTGAATAACGCACACAGAGAGGGCGCTAATGCTTCCGCACACTGCAGCAGGATCCGTCCGGGAACATCATCTGGGCCGGTCGCCGCATGTGGTCTAATCTTCCGTAGGCTCTGAATCACCTCAGTTGTTGTGAAGTACAGGTTGGAGAGTGGGAGGGGTGGAAGTGATGACCTTGGCAGAAGCAGGTTCATGGTCATACCCGGCTTAGAAAAGTTCTGCTTGAAACTGTCACTGAACGCTGTTGCAATATCTTGGGGTGCACTTAGGAATTTACCGTTACAGTGAAATGAGGCTGGCGCAGCGGGGCCGCGTCTTCTGGACAAAAATTTTCACATTTCACTGGTGCTGCTTATTTTGTGAATATAATTGTCGTATGTTTCGCGAATTAATTTCTTTGTTTGGTTCCTGATGTTCTTGTATTTTTCCCACATGATGTCGGTTGAGCAACTTTTCCATTTCTTGTATAAAACGTTCCTTTTCCTAATCATTTTAATGACTTCCTTCGTCACCCAAGGAGAATTTTTCTTCCCACTAATGGTTATTTTCGGTATAGCTATATCCACACATTCAAAGAAACAATTTCGCCAGGCGTGCCACACTGAGTTGATGTCGCTGGTGTCCAGAATACATGGGGTGGGAAGGTGTTTGAGGAATAAAGATGATAGCAGTTTCCAGTCTGCCTTTTTGTAATTGTATACTGTCATCACGGTGCTCTTGCTGCGTGGTTTGTTGTAATGCAATGTGGTAAAGATGGCTGCGTGATCACTGAAACCGGGTATGACTTCAGCTTTCTGTACGGAGGAAGGAAGGCTTGTGAGGAATAGGTCTATTGTGGAGCGTGTAGTTTGTGTGATTCGAGTTGCTTCGGTTATTAATTGGTCAAGGAATAAATCGTAGAATGCGGTAAGGAATTCATTAGCAATGGGATCCTTGGGAGTGGGAGGAGAGTTTTGCCAGTCTATTTCTAAATTAAAATCGCCTGTTATGTAAATGGCCTTGTATTTGTGCTGGACGTATTGTACACGACGGAGGGACTCCAATAGTTCATCATTGATGTGCCGAGTTGAATTTGGAGCACGGTATACAGAGCCTATTAGAAATGTATTGTTTGCACACGTGAATTCCACCCACACAGCCTCAGCATCAGTTTCAAGCTCCCGTTGGCGAACAGGCCTTAACTCAGGTTTCATGGCTATTAGTATCCCTCCCCCTGATGTCCAGGTTCGATCTTTGCGGAACATGGTGTATGTTACCGGAAATATTTCTGGGTCGTTAGTGGATTTTTTCAGCCATGTCTCCCCTGAACACACAATTGACGGATTAAGTGCTGTGAGACAAGAACGCAGGTCCGGTTGTTTGGAGGGACATGTTACACTTCGAGCATTGAAGGAAAAAATGGACAATGCTTTGCCATCCGAGGGTGTTACGTCACTATCTACACTATTTGCACTCTGTGTCGATGTATTAAAAAATGAGTTAGAGAACTGAGGTAAAGAACAGTTCCAACACAGCCACGATTGTTTCCCAGAGGTGATTATTTTGTGTTTTGAAGCACTGATTTTTGCACAAGTTCTGTGCGCTTGAGAGTGGCAAGATGTACATGTCACAAATAACTGATTCACACGACCCTTTGAATCACAAATTATACACACCTTATTCGGCCCTGGGTTCATCTCCACATCTCCACTGAGAGCCACAGACAGCACCACGAGATGTAATAATGTAGCGGGCGGTCTGGCAACCCCGCGCAGTGCTGGGCGCCCTCTGCCTGCTGCCGTGACTATCAGCCCCTCGCTTCCACACCATGTGAGAGAAGATATATTGAGTTTACAAACTACCATGAGGTGTTCCTTCAGGTCCGAGTTCACACACGAGTCTTCAATTGTTAAAGAATGATCGAGGATCTTTTTCGAGGCACCCACTGAGCTTTTTACTAGGTAGAACACGAGGAAAAGTTGGAGCACTCTAACTGCTACACACCTGCTGGCCGCCATCTTGCATCTTGGGTCTGTCCGCAATTTCAAGCAAACAGTGTTACTCGCAGGGTACCAAAGGGTAAGTATACAAATTTTGGTTCTGATCGGTGAAACGGTGTAGATTTGTGCCAAAGGGCCTAAATGCAGGGAATGGAGTGGTCTGTCCGAAATTTCAAGCAGACAGTGTTACTCGCAGGGTTCCAGACGGTAAATAACACATTTTGGTTGAGATCTGTGAAACGGTGTGGATTTGGGCCAAAGGGCCTAAATGCAGGGAATGGAGTGGTCTGTCCGCAATTTCAAGCAGACAGTGTTACTCGCAGGGTACCAAAGGGTAAGTATACATATTTTGGTTCTGATCGGTGAAACGGTGTGGATTTGGGACAAAGGGCCTAAATGCAGAGAATGGGGTGGTCTGTCCGAAATTTCAAGTGGACAGGGTTACCCGCAGGGTTGCAAAGGGTAAGTATACAAATTTTGGTTAGGATCGGTGAAACGGTGTAGATGTTGACAAAGGGCCTAAATGCAGGAAATGGGGTGGTCTGTCCGAAATTTTAAGTGGACAGTGTTATTCACAGGGTTACATAGGGTATGTATACAAATTTTGGTTGAGATCGGTGAAACGGTGTAGATTTGGGACAAAGGGCCTAAATGCAGGGAATGGGGTGGTCTGTCGGAAATTTCAAGTGGACAGGGTTACCCGCAGCGTTCCGAAGGGTAAGTATACAAATTTTGGTTCGGATCGGTGAAACGGTGTGGATTTGTATACATAACAGACAGACAGACAGACAAACATTGAGCTTTATATATATATAGAAGAAGAAGATATCAGTTTCTTGTGGACACGATAACTGCCGTAATTTTGCACCAATCACTTTGAATTCTTTTCCGAAAATGTATAAATATAAAATCTGGTTCAAGTTCGTTACTGGGCTAAATCGGTCGAAGGGGGTGAAAATGGGGGGCTTTTTTCGAAAAAGTGAAATATTGCTATAACTCTCTTAATGTGTGAAATATCGAATCCGTTCAACGTTCATACTATGTGTCGGATAAAGCCCAAACATTTATGTTTGAAGAGTTTTTTTATAGCACCAACCATTGACCAAAGGGGTGGGAAAAAGTGGGTTTTTCGGGAAACATTAATCATATCTCTCTTAATAGGCACAATATCAAAACCGTACAAAATGGACAATATTCCCCTAATAATTACCTAAAACTTTTGTCTGAAAGAATTTTTGATATGACCCACCATTATGCCAAGGGATGAGAAAAATGATTTCGGAATTATAAGAAAATGCCAAGAGCTATCAGAGGTAGCCTTGGCAACACTACTAAATTGATGAGGGATGAGCCATCAGACGTTGCCATGACAACGCACTTGCACGAGATCAGATTCAGATTTCCATCTGACTAAGTGTGTAGCGGCTTCGGTGACGTAACTGGTAGCATGCTGAATTTCTATGCCCAAGTTCGCGAGTTCAAAGCCGGCCGAAGTCGTCGGATTTTCTAAGAGCGCAAAAATCCCTCAGTATGCTTTCCTTTGGAGGGGAAGTTCCAACGTTCGTTGCGAGTTGCTGGTTGCGGTGGCATCTAGTAGCCAAGTTCACAGCTAGGTGTCGTTGACGGTACTACCTGGTAGCAACATTAGAAACTACTGCTTGAAATTGACCGTCTGCAGTCCTTACCTGAATTACAGACTAATACAGCCATCCCAAAGTACACGGGGTTACATGACCGCGTTGTCGCAGCCCCTAAACTGAGGAACCAACCAAAATCTCTGCGGGAGATATAATTTTGCGTGAAGAAGTAACAGACCGTTACATAGTTACACATCAGTGTCGAAACCTTGCATAAGGACAGTGTGACCACAAGTATAACAAGAAGTTCCGTGAAGAACTAAAGAGCCTACTTTTCTTAAAAATTAAGATTCATGCCAAAGCTTAATTTATATGGATCTATCTAGAATAATGACGAAATTAAGTTGGTAATAGCGAAATTTCTCAATAGTTCGAAATACTGTATGCCTGGCATAATGTAGCCTAATAGAGCAGTTGGCAGCCCTGCTGACTGAATATATTCTTAGTTCCATCTCTTAAGGTACAGAATACAAAATTTGGTTGAAGTCCAATGGATAGCATGGACGTTACATGCAGTTAAACATTGGATCTAACTGCGCGCGTAAAATCATATTAGCAACAATGTCATGCATGTATTGGTCAGAAATAATCTGAAATAATATGATCTATTGTTGTGCTAATTTTGAATGAAATCCATTAGTTAGTACAGAAGTAACATGCATTTTAAAATTGGATCTATCAGCAGGCATAGAATCATGTTGGCAGCACTGACATATATAATTTACTCCACGTTAATCTAGAATGTAAGTTTAGAGCTATTGGCTTGCATACTTTCTGATATATTGATATTAGAGTAACAAAAATAGAGACAGCATTTAATAACAGTTGGCAGCCCTGGTTGCTCCTAAGAATACGCATAGTCATATCTGTTATGGTACACATACCACATACGAAATTTGGTTGAAATCCAAATAATAGTATGGAAGTTACATGTATTTAAAGTTGGACCTCTCAGCAGCCTTAGAATCATGTTGGTAGGACTGACGTATATAAGTTACTTAAACTTAATATAGAATGTCAGTTGCTATACGTGTGCATAGTTTAAAGCTGTCGGCTTGCATACTTCCTGATATATTGGTATTTGGATAAAATAAATTGAGAGCATTTATTAACAGATGGCAGCCCTGGCGGCTCTTAAGAATACTCTCAGTCATATCAGGTTATGTACACATAGCACATACGAAATTTGGTTGAAATCTAATTGATAGTGTAGAAGTTATATGCATTTAAAAGTTGGACCTATCAGCAGGCCTTTAATCATTTTGGCAACACTGCCATGTATGGCCTCCTGGAAATTAAACTGCAATATTATTATCTAAGCGTGTGCCAATTTTGAAATAGCTCCCATTCATACCTTCCAAGATATCCAACATGGAGCTCAAATTTCAATTGCGATTTTTCCGCAGTTGGTACTACTGACATCAATTTCAAATATGGCAGTGAGATATTCAGGTATAGATCTTTACTCCTACCAAATTTTATTACGATTGCTGCAGCCGTTTAGGAGTTGATAGGGGGGGACACACACACAGACAGACAGACAGAAGGACAGACAGACAGACAGAATGACAGACAGACACACACACATTTGCCTGATCTCATAAATCTACTTTTTCCTCATTTTTGCAAAATGTGAAAAGTAGGCTAAAAATGGACCCCAAATGACAAGAAGGTTACCGTTCCCATAAGACAATAAAATGTTTAAAATAAGCATATAATGACGAAAAACAAAGTTAATTAAGCTCCAATTATAAAATACCTTCTCGCAATAAATGAAGTCTGATCCTTCTACGAAAACCTGCATATTCTGCCTATTTTCGCCTATCCCCAAGTTTGTCCGGTGAAATCTACCTCCGCCTTCCGGCGTGCCGAGAGGACTTTTTAAAATTTAAGTACAGACTCCAACTTAGACTTTTTCAAATAGTTCCTACTTTTGCCGCCAAACGCCACCGTCAACGACTACTAGGCTAAGTTCAGAACTTACCTACTAGACGCCACCGCAGTCGGCTCTTGGCAACGAACGTAGAAACCTAAGAGAGTTGTTTACATTCTTAACCTATCCAATTTAGCTTCACACAGGTGAAATTAGTGGAAGGATCTTTAACATGCCATTAATCTATGACATGGGACCGCCGGCTTTGCTTCCCCTCCGAAGGAAGGCATACTGAGGGATTTTTAACTCTCTTAAAAAATCCGACGGCTTCGGCCGGGTTTAAACCCGCTATCTTGGGCATAGAAGTTCAGCATGCTACCGACTACGCTACCGAAGCCGTCAATGCTATGTTTAAAATTAATGTTATAGAGCCAGAATTGCAAGCCCTTTTAGTTCGGAGTGTTAATTGTACTTAATGACATAATTTGAATGAGATTAGCATAAATCATCTACTTACATTTGTCATGAAAAACAAATATAACGGAAAAACAAGATGTTCAGCAAAGAACATATAGCCTACTTTCTCCTAAATGTATGGGTATATTTATAACTTTTTGTCCTCATCCCTAAAACAATCACCCCAACCACCATGTAGTGTTTGTTTTCTTTTATATTGATAATTAGCCAGTAAGTGTCAAAATCAATATTATATACTTTATGATGATTGAATAACAAAACTACTAACTTATTGTAATGCATTCACGTCCGTTAATCTCTATATAAAGCCAGCCTGCAAACTTAAGAATCTTTCGTTTTGGGTACTTTCCCCTTTAAAAATCCGCGCCGATCACAGTAGGATGGTGCTGCGGCCTAGCAGTGAATTAATATTTTTATGTTCGACCCTAACTATTATGTGTCAGAAAACTGGATCATAATTAGGCTCATTATAACACTATTTTTCATTATGAAACAGTTTCTCCCACCAATCAGAGCTCAAGAAACAGTTGTGTGACCAATTAGATAAGGATACCTTCGCGCATGCGTTCAAAATCCAAAATGTCTATATAAATTACCGAAATTGCACCGTCCATAAACTGAGACAAGAAAAGGCACTGTACCTTAATATCCCCAAAATCAATTTCTACACAGCGCGTGGTTTTGAAACGACTTCGGTGACAGTTTTACTGAATACTGGAGCACAATCTGAACATATGGCATTGAAGCACACAGAGCGCATGCGTCGGTTGTCCAGAGAGCTTAGGAAACAGAGATATACTACCCACCGCAGCACCCGATCACAACATTCTAGTGACTGAACAGATAATTATGAATATTTATGTTAAAACATATAATAAAGTTATAATTATCGTCGAACATAAACAGTCGTATGCAACTCCCCTATAATGGTAATTGAAACACTCGTATGGAAATTATAAAACTCGCATACGCTCGTTTTATAAAAATACTCGTGTCTTAATTATGGCCATTATAGGCTCGTTGCATAATGTACTAATCTTGTACGCCTCTGGGTGTTCAATGAGCAGGCAGTTTAAAGTAGCCAGGAGGGAGGCGATCCTGCTGGCAGTGTTTAAAGGTAATCGGAGCGCGATCGTGGATAATAGTTGAACTACCAGTATTACAAAATTGCCATACTTCAGGAGGCCAGGTATTTACACAGCGGTATGTTTGGAACAATATTACCCACATAACCCACAAGAGGACAGCACTGTACAGAGACATTAAGAAGGCTGTGGTTGATGACAACGTGTATCTAGTTCTTCGATTCTCCTTTTCCTAATGTCATCTGCTTATGTGCAATGCTGGGACTGTGATTTTATTGATAAACGAGTGTATACATTAGCTTCCCCTTTGAGCTAAATGACATTTTATTCAGAATCTGTGGTAAGAACTTGTGCATATCATTTGTAAAAGAATTCAAGAAAAAAAATGTTAACTGTAGCAGTATTCGATCCCCAGTCTACTGCGTGACAGACTAACACGCTAGCCCAGAGCTAACCATATCTTTAACATCATCGTGTTCTTAACTGATATATTAGATACAACCTGTTGGCAAATAATGACTTGAAATAAACGATTTCTTCACTGCAGTACATCTTCATTATAGATCATTTCATACAAAGTTTATATTATTGTATCAGTAGGGTATATCACATACAACATACTAAAACTACTGAAATATAAGACAGGCACATGAGGACAGCTGCCATCTTGTCGTGTGACACAGGGCTCAGCTCTTTTAAGCCACTCATACAATATAATATTATAATATTAAATTATAATAAATAACGGATCACGAACTTCAGGATAGCTTAAACCACCCTAGGCTCGATAATCGGAATTGGTAGGTCTTAAGCTATTGTTTATAATGGTTGCATAATTCACACGGCCGCCATCCTGAAATAGCAAGGCCGATGACCTTGAGGTTTGGGTGAAAGACGCGTCATATATAAAGGTATGTTGTCACCAAATTCGGTAGAGATCGGATGATTAGTTTAGCCGTAATTTGATTTTACGTTTTGAACGTTTGAGTGACCGCCATTCAGTTTTGGTAAAGATGGCGGTGATATAAAGTATGACACTGAGGTGCTCTTTGCTAGTGCTACCTCTGTACCAAATTTCGTTCAATTCGGTTTCACCGTGATCGAATTGATAGGGGGGGGGGGACAGACATTCAGAGTACACACACACTCTCTCTCTCTCTCACACACACACACACACACACACACACAGACTCACACACACACATACACACACACAGACAGACACACAATTTTTCGCCCTGTGTTGATCTCATAAGTCTACTTTCATTTTTTGCAAAAATCGAAAGTAGGCTAATATGTCATAAACATCCGGGTCCTGGTAATGATATTCAACAAGTTCGGATTGTATTCTAAAAACTATCCGCAAATTTATTCCAAATATTATCCGCATCTTATTCGTTATCCGCACAGCCATGCGAACTATTTCCGCATGGCGAAGAATTTTCGGGTTTAACCGCGGATATCCGCATCCGCGCAGGGCTTTACTCATAGGTATGAATTTAACACTGTTCCGTTTCCGTAATCAATGACAGTGACAAATTTCTTCTTCTCTATGTAGTCCGCCTCGTTGCGTAGTTGCTAGAACACTTAGCTATCCGGGTTCAATTCCCGGCTCCGCTAAGAAATTTATTTCTGGTCTGAGGGCTGAAACGGGGTTCACTCAGCCACGAGAGGCATAACTGAGAAGAGGAAGGTTCGTTTCCCACCTCAGCAATATTCTGGAAGTGTTTTTTTGTGATTTTGCACTTCTACTCCAGGCCAATGCTGGGATAGTTCATAAATTAAGGCCACGGCCGCCTCCTTACCAATTCTCATCTAAATTAAACCTACACACACTAACACAGCCAACAAAATAACACAGGTCTCGACATCGTTCTCATCTAGCCCCGTGTACTTGGGTGTGTGTGTGTGTGTATATTTTTAGCCTACTTTTCACATTTTGCAAAAATGAGGAAAAAGTAGACTTATGATATCGGGCAAATGTGTGTCTGTCTGTCTGTCTGTCTGTTCTTCTGTCTGTCTGTCTGTCTGGCTGGCTGTGTGTGTGTCTCCCCCTATCAACTCCTAAACGGCTGCAGCAATCGAAACAAAATTTGGTAGGAGTAAAGATCTATATCTGAATATCTCACGGCTATATTTGAAAATGATGTCAGTGCTACCAACTGCTGACAAATCGCAATTGAAATTTGAGCTCCATGTTGGATTTCTTGGAAGGTATAAATGGGAGCTATTTCAAAATTGGCACACGTATAGATAATAATATTGCAAATTAATTTCAAGGAGGCCATACATGGCAGTGTTGCCAAAATTATTATAAGCCTGTTGATAGGTCCAAATTTTAAATGCATATAACTTCTACACAAACAATTGGAATTCAACCAAATTTTGTATGTGCTATGTGTACATAAACAGATGTGCCTGAGCGTATTCTTAAGAGCCACCAGGGCTGCCAACTGTTAATAAATGCTCTCAATTTTTTAAAATCTAAATACCCATATATCAGAAAGTATGCAAGCCGACAGCTTTAAACTATGCACGCATATAGTACGTGACATTCTATATTAATATGGAGTAACTTATATACGTCAGTGCTACCAACATGATTCAAAGCCTGCTGAGAGGTCCAACTTTAAATACATGTAACTTCTATACTTTCATTTGGATTTCAAACAAATTTCGTGAGTGCTATGTGTACCATAACAGATATGACTATGCTGATTCTTAAGAGTAACCAGGGCTGCCAACTGTTACTAAATATTGTCTCTATTTTTGTTACCCTAATATCAAAATATCAGAAAGTATGCAAGCCAATAGCTCTAAACTTTGCACACGTATAGTACCTGGCTTTCTAGATTAATTTGGAGTAACTAATATAGGCCTACGCCAGTGCTGACAACATGATTCCAAGCCTGCTGATAGGTCCAATTTTAAATTGCATGTAACTTCTATACTAACTAGTGGATTTCATTCAAAATTGACACAACAATAGATCATATTATTTCAGATAATTTCTGACCAATACATGTATGTCATTGTTGCCAACATGATTTTACGCACGCTGTTAGGTCCAATGTTTAACTGCATGTAACGTCCATGCTATCCATTCGACTTCAACCAATTTTTTTTATTCTGTAACTTAAGAGATGGAACTAAGAATATATTCAGTCACCAGGGCTGCCAAGTGTAGTTCTCCATTAGGCTATATTATGCCAGGTATACAGTATTTCGAACTAATTAGAAATTTCGATACTACCAACTTAATTTCGTCAGTACTCTAGATAGATCCAAATAGATTAATCATTGGCGTGATTCTTAAATTTTAAGAAAAGTAGGCTCTTTAGTTCGTCACGGAACTTCTTGTTAAGTAAGACAAGGAAAGCATTTCTACGGAAAAGGAATCTGTTAACATCGAATATAGATTTAGGTATTAGGAAGTCATTTTTGAAAGCCTTTCTTTGGAGCATGGCGCTCTATGGGGGTGGATCTTTGACTGTTGGTGCATCAGAAAGAGGAGAATTGAAGCATTTGAAATGTGGTGTTACAGGAGAATGATAAAAATCGGATGGGTAGATAGGGTTACAAATGAAGAGGAATTAAGACGAGTGGGAGATGAGGGATGTTTCTAGCGACCGATAATGAAGGGAAGAGACAGGTTGGTAGGACACATACTAAGACACCCAGGAATAGCAAACTTAGATATGGAAGGAAGGGTCGAGGGCAAGAACGGTAGGGGTAGACCAAGGTTAGAATATCTTAAACAGTTTGCCTCGGATGTATGGTGTGGTAGCACAGGACAGGGAGGCATGAAGGGCTGCATCAAACCAGTCAAAAGGCTGAAGACTCAAACAACAACATTTGTAAGCCAAGTGAGGATTTGGGTGGAGATGGCTGTGGCCTTAATTGGCATCCCGATATGTGGCTGGAGTAGAATTGGGAAACCATGAAATACCATGTCTAAAGTGACTGAGGTGGGGATCGAACCTACCTCTTCTCTGTCTTGCCTCACGAGGCAGAATGTAACCCATTTAAGCCATAAGACCAGAATTAAAGTTCTTGGCATAGCCTGGAATCGAACCTAGGGCTCCGTGGTGACAGCCAAGCATTCTAGTTACTATAAGGTGCGTTCAAAAAGTAACGAGCCGGAGGCTGTAATGCGCAAACCGGTGACGACATCGGCTAATCGTGGCGTGTGTGAAGAGGTGTGGTTCCGACCAGAGCGTGGAAGGTCACAGCCCGTCTCTTGAGGGCACGCGTGCACGTCACGTGACGATACCAAGCGAGCAGCCGCATGCATCAGTCGTCCAACCAAGACAGTAGGCCATTCGACATGCTTCCTTGTGTGGTTGAAGACTGTGGGGTACCCATTGAGCACACACTTTCCGCAAGTGCAGTCATTCCTTCATGATGGTGTGCACACTTCCGACGCTCAATCCGACCACGGCGGCTATGGCGTTCACTGTCACTCGGCGGTCCTGGGTAATGAGTGCATCAACCAGCTGGACGTTGTCATCGGTAATGCAGGGGGGTGCCCCAGACCGGGCATCATCGGCTAACGAACACCCGTAATTACCTGAAGCGCTTGTGCCACGCCTTGACCCTTGCAAGGGGCATGCAGTGTTCGCCGTACACTTGTGACATTCGGCGATGAATGTCCGTTCCCCCTACTCCTCTCGCTGTCAGAAACCGAACAACATATCTTTTCTCTTCGTTTGACGCCTCCATGTCACTGTTTGCAATGCGACTGTCAGCGTTGGACGATTGATGCATGCTGCTGCACGCGTGCCCTCTAGCGACGGGCTGAGACCTTCCACGCTCTGGTCGGATCCACACCTCGTTACACACGCCACGATTAGCCGATGTCGGCGTGCTATCTATGCTGCGCAGCATGCCGGCGAGCTTGATCCTGTCTCTCTTGGCTGGACTGAGTGCTGGCGCTGCGACAGCTCTTCGCCGCGTCTCACCGAGTCAAGTTGGGATCGCCAGTGCACCTGACGTAAATTTAAACAAATTGTACATCCAATGCGTTGGTTGTCCGATGCATATACATTGTGTTTCGCGCGTCTCTCCGCGTACCAGTACTCGCAGATTACGTGTTTAGCAATAAAACATTCAGAAATATTGACAAGGTGTCATGGAATACATTTTAAACATTGCAATTTCGGTCATATTAGTGTATTTTTCATTCCTTGCTTTTGTTTTGTTTTGTTTTAATCTGTTTTCATATATACAATATTATGAAGCCCCATGGGAAGCCTCCGTGGCTTAGGCGGCAGCACGCCGGCCTCTCACCGCTGGGTCCGTGGTTCAAATCCCGGTCACTCCATGTGAGATCTGTGCTGGACAAAACGGAGGCAGACAGGTTTTTCTCCGGGTACTCCGGTTTTCCCTGTCACAATTTCATTCCAGCAACACTCTCCACTATCATTTCATTTCATTGTCATTCATTTAATCGTTGCCCCAGAGGAGTGCGTCAGGCCTCGACAGCCGGCACAGTTCATATCCTCGTCGCTAGATGGGGGCTTCATTCATTCCATTCCTGACCCGGTCGGAGACTGGAAGCAGGCTGTGGATTTTCATTCATGAAGCCCCATGGCTTAGGTGGCAGCACGCTGGCCTCTCACCGCTGGGTCCGTGGTTCAAATCCCGGTCACTCCATGTGAGATTTGTGCTGGACAAAACGGAGGCACACAGGTTTTTCTCCGGGTACTCCGGTTTTCCCTGTCAAAATTTCATTCCAACAACACTCTCCCCTATCAATTCATTACATCTGTCATTCATTTAATCATTGCTCCAGAGGAGTGCGACAGGCTTCGGCATCCGGCACAGTTCATATCCTCACCGCTAGATGGGGCCATCATTCATTCCATTCCTGACCTGGACGGTCGACTGGAAGCAGGCTGTGGATTTTCACTTACAATATTCTGATTACCGATTGACGTTCAACCGATCTAACACAGCACAGCGTGGGCAGTGAGGGAGGGAGTGAGACGGGAAAGCGACTGAGAGAGACAGACATATACAGAAGTCTTCCCCCTCCATCGCTTCAGGGCCGTCCTTGGCAGAAGTACGCTGGCGTACACCTGGCGTGACAGCGCATCCTGCGTGCTAGAGATTGATCTCCCCTGATCGAATCGAGGCCGAAAGATCGCGATGTTCTCCCCCTTTCTCTCTCTCTCTCTCTGACGCATCGCTGTCTCCTCCTTTCGCTCCATCGACTGATCCTCGTGGCTTGTGGCATCTAGTAATACATGCCAACAATAGTCACAATATTCATTCCAATAATATTCCCTCCAGGGGCTCACATCTAGTGGGACGTGGGTTGGCAAACACGGGACCCCAGATGAGTCCGGCATTGCTACCACTTACTTGTGCCGGGCTCCTCTCCGTCTCATTTCTCTTGGCCAAGTCTTGTTCTCTTCCAACCCCGACGGTATTAGGGTATCCGAGGCCTAGGGGGTCATTCACTTTCCCGCCTTAACTGCCCCTTGTCTCATCATTCCTCATACCGTCATTCTTCGAGGGGTCAGCCTTCTTTTTCTTTTGGGCCGATAACCTAGATGTTAGGCCCCTTAAAACAACAATTATCATCATCATCATCATCTTTTTCTTTTCATGTTATCTGCTGCCTTCTGCTCAAGGCCCTCAAGGAGTCAGGGTGTATGTAGATCCACCACTTTTGGTGCACCATGGATAGTGCTACACCCTCAAGGGCTCACGGCTGGTGAGTTTGGGTGTTGGTGACCCTGAGGGATTCCTGAGCTGGGTCCGTGTTTTCCCCTTTTACCTCTGAGCTGGGGAAGGGGCCCTCTTCATTTCCCTTTCTTACCTGCCTTTCATGGCTCTCCTTCCTTCCAAGTCCCTCAATTCTCATTCTTCGACGGTTGAGGGTATTTCTTTTCTTCCTTCCTTTATTTGCCTTATCCTTTATTATTTGTTTACCATTCCTTCCTCTAGTATGTAAGTTTGTAGTTAGTATTAATTATAGTTTTCATTCTCATCTCATCTTTCACTATCACCCAAACCATTAGGGGGCCGATAACCTAGATGTTAGGCCTCTTGAAACAACAATTGTCATCATCAACATCTAATAATTGGATCACAGCTGTAGGTATGGACTTTTCTTTCTCCCCATTCCTGTGTCCAGAAATCTCGAACAGGTTTTATTGGAACAACCCTTGTATAATGATATATTTTAATACAGTCTCACCCTGATGGCTAATAAAGTTTTACAATATCTTTGGTGGTAAAACAAAATTATAACTAACCCGTTAAGAAAGTCTGTGTGCTAAGAGGCCACTGAATACGGCGTTGCGGTGTGTTGTGTTGCGACAATAATGTTTACAGCCTGTTATAAAGTGTAATCCCACATAAATACAGCTGGCTCTTGCCTTTGGAGACCAACAAGAAAACCGACCGAAGTTGAAATATCGTAATACTAAATCACCGGTCGGGGATTTCCACCAAGAGAAAAACGTGTCGACATCGCCATGTGCACTGTAATAGCCTTATTGATAGCACGCCCCCGGGACTTCCCCTATCCTCCTCGCACATAAATACATTTTATTCAAACTGTCCTCGCTGCTGTCATAGTGGACACTTTGCTACCACCTGACACGTTACATCTCTGAATACCAAACTTTGTCCAACCGCTTCGTTCTGCTACTCATGTGTAAAGAGAATTTCAATGTTTCGTTGTTGTTGTTGTTGTTGTTGTTGTTGTTGTTTGAGTCTTCAGTCTTTTGACTGGTTTGATGAAGCTTTCCATGCTTCCGTGTCCTGAGCTAATCGTTTGACCTCAACATAGCTATCACACCCTACATCCGAGGCTATCTGTTTAACATATTCTAACCTTGATCTACCCCTACAGTTCTTGTCCTCGACCCTTCATTCCATAACTAAGCTTGCTATTCCAGGGTGTGATAGTAGGTGTCCTACCAACCTATCTCTTCTCTTAATTAGCAGTCGCCAGAAACATCTCTCCTCTCCCACTAGTCTTAATACCTCTTCATTTGTTACTCTATCTACCCATCTGATCTTCATTATTTTCCTGTAACACCACATTTCAAACGCATCAGTTCTCCTCCTTTCTGCTGCACCAATAGTCCAAGTTTCACTTCCATAGAGCGCCACGCTCCAGACAAAGGGCCTTCAAAAAGGACTTCCTACCGGCCGCGGTGGTCGAGAGCGCTACCTCGTGCATCGCTGGCATCAGGAGAGCGTGGGTTCAATTCCCGCCTCGGCCGCCCTGAATATGGTTTTCGTGGTTTCCCATTTTCACCACCAGGCAAATGCCGGGACTGTTCCTTTCAATCGGTCCACGGCCGATTTCCTTCCAATATCCCCTCCCTGACCCGTCATGAATAGAAAAGTACATGGGCATTGGCTGCATTAATAAAATTATTAACAAGATGTTCAGTAAAGAACATATAGCCTACTTTCTCCTAAATGCATGGGTATTGTTATAACTCTTTGTCCTTTTCAAGGAGTATAATTGAATGTTGGTTGTAGTAGCTTGTTGAAATACAACGTGCTATAGGGATATTAAACATGAATATGAGGTGCCCTTTGCTAGTGCTACCTCTGTAAAAAAATTCATTCAATTCGGTTTCACCGTGTTTGAATTGATCTGGGGAATGGATTTGCACACATACATGGCCGCTATTTGCAAACTATTGGGCTGATGACCTTGTAGTCAGTCATAAGATGCTTTCCACAAAAAGGCATGTTGTTGCAAAATCCGGTAGAGATCAAATTATTAGGATGGTCGTAATTTGATTTAAGCTTTTAACATTTGGGTGGCCGTCATTCCGTTTCCGTCAAGATGGCGGCGATATAAAACATGACACTGAGGTGCCTTTTGCTAGTGCTACCTCTGTACCAAATTTCGTTCAATTCGGTTTCACCATGTTTGAATTGATAGGGGGAATCGATTTGCACACATATTTGGCCACCATCTGCAAACTATTGGGCTGATGATCTAGCAGTTTGGTCAGAATATGCTTCCCACATAAAGATTTGTTGTTGCAAAATTTGGTAGAGACTAGATTATTAGGTTGGTCTTAATTAAATTTTAGCCTTTAACATTTGGGTGGCCGCGATTACGTTTCCGTCAAGATGGCGGTGATATAAAACATGACACTGCGGTGGCCTTTTCTAGTGCTACCTCTGTACCAAATTTCGTTCCATTCGGTTTCACCGTGTTCGAATTAATAGGGGTAATCGATTTTCACACAAAGATGGCCGCCATCCGCAAAATATTAGGCTAATGACCTATTAGTTTGGTCAAAGGATGCTCCCTCCATAATGGTATGTTGATGCAAAATTTGGTAGAGATCGGATGATTAGGTTAATCGTAATTTGATTTAAGCATTGAATATTTGTGTGGCCGCCATTACGTTTCCGTCAAGATGGCGGCGATATAAAACATGACACTGGGGTGCACTTTGCTAGTACTACCTCTGTACCAAATTTCGTTCCATTCGGTTTCACCGTGTTCGAATTAATAGGGGCAATCGATTTTCACACAAAGATGGCCGCCATCCGCAAACTATTAGGCTGATGACCTATTAGTTTGGTCAAAGGATGCTGCCCCCATAAAGGTATGTTGTTGCAAAATTTGGTAGAGATCGGATGATTAGGTTAGTCGTAATTTGATTTAAGCTTTGAACATTTGTGTGGCCGCCATTACGTTTCCGTCAAGATGGCGGCTATATAAAACATGACACTGAGGTGTCCTTTGCTAGTGCTACCTTTGTACCAAATTTCGTTCAATTTGCGCTCACCGTGTTTGAATTGATAGGGGGGACAGACATTCAGAGTACACACACTCACACACACACACACACACACACAGACTCACACACACACATACACACACACACACAGACAGACACACTTTTTTTTCGCCCTGTAGTGATCTCATAAGTCTACTTTCATTGTTTGCAAAAATCGAAAGTAGGCTAAAAATCGCTTCCTAATACCTAAAACTATATTCGATGTCAACAGATTCCTTTTCTGTAGACATGCTTTCCTTGCATGAGCCGACCTACTATTTATATCCCCTTTATCTCTATAAATTACTGTAAGATTCTTGTCTCAATATTTTGGCTTTCTTTTTGTTAAAAATTTCTATTTATCCCGAATAAGGTGTTCAATGACCAAATATTTATTTGCACACAACAGGATTTTCTTCCCAATTTCATTCGCGTACTGTGCCCGTTTGGACCAAAGTCCAACGACCACATATGCATGTTACAGAAAATCAGCTAGCACGAGACTCAAAAGATCTCAGGGCGCCAAACGGGTGAATAGCAAACACAAAAATATTGAACTAACCTGCTTCACTGATTCTCGGTTCGAAGCAACTATAATGATAGAAAGGAGAAATGAAAATACCACAATTTCTAAAAAATCTCATTTTACAATATTTATAATTAAAAATTAAAAAAACAATTAAGATGCAAAATTAGCACTGTAATACATGAAAAAATCTCAAACATAAACATACAAGAATAGAATTTTCAACACACTCAAAAAAGCACTTTGTAAATGATCGATTGCCAAAATTATCAGTCCATTGGCATCGTTCCATATGTGAGTAATATTTACAATTGTAGGTCATCCTGATGCCTACATTGACTATGTACATCTGTTAACTAGACACTTTCACTCGTTGATAATTTTTTTCTCTTTCAAAAATTCATAAATTCACTGTCTAAATCTGTGTTTGATTTAACATTTCCTTGAGTTATTGAAAGAAACATAAATATTTGTCGGACATGAGTAAATATTACTGTTCATCAATCTGACTTCAAGCAAAGATTCAAAGAACTTTGATCGTATGAAAATTTATTAGGTCATCGGTTCTTGATCCGGAAAATTCACGCAGTAAATAAATATGATCCACAAGACCATTTATTTAAATTATTCATCATGTTTATCCAATAATTAAACAACTAACCAATTCATTTTAATATTCATCATAAATTCAAAAATTTATGATATTTGTTTATCTTGATTCTCACAAAGTTGACAAGATCAATCTATTTGTATTTTCACCATACAACATTAAGCAACAAAATTATTATCGTTATTTATAAATTATTTATATTTCATTTAAATTCAAAATGCACAAAATCTTAATCATTTATTCAGTTATGGAACTTGTTCAAAACAAAATGGCTGGTCATTTATCAATTTTTAAAATATTTATTTTAGCCTATGCCCATTTTATTTATGCGTTCAATCCTTTTGGATTTTATTTATATTCGAACACGGTAAGGCATCGTCAAAACTAAGTTTTTGTTTATAGCCAAAACGGTTAGACAAATAAGAGGGTAATTTATGTGATACACGAGAAAATCTTTACTGAAATTTATCTGTGATGGCTGCATTAAATAATCATTCGGTCTTCACTTCACATGATTTTTATTTATAATTATTATACCTTTTTCTTCAACATATTTTTAGCCTATTTTCAATTTTGAAAAAATAGGCTTATGAGATCACCTTTTGTCCGTGTGTGTGCGTGTGTGCGTGTGTGTGTGTGTGTGAGGTGTGTGTGTCCCCCCTAATAACTTTTAAACGGATAGAGCGATTTCAATGAAACTCGATAAGTTCATAGTACTATTCCGGGCGACCTCGACCGTGCCCTTCAAATTTTGTTACGTCTCACCAATCCAACATGGCGGTTGTGCGAAATATTTCACCAGCATTCAATATCTCCGAAACTATTACCGATATCACCCTGGAATTTATTACGGTGATAAAGGGAACTACTATAAGTTCACCTATGTGACTTTTGAAAAACTGGCAATTACAAAACCAACATGGCGGCCACGCGAATTTGCGTCTTTTAAATAGACGTTTCTCGCGATTTAACCAACCAAACTCAATAACACTCGGTACAGTATATTTTATACACATTGTAATGCACCGACATCTAACTTGGTTCAGATGTTTATATAACTACAAGATGGCGGCTGCGCGAAATATTTCACCGGCATTCTATATCTCTGAAACTATTAGCTGTATCACCCTGAAATTTTGTACGGAGATAAAGGACACTACTGGAAGTTCACCTATAAGACTTTCAAAAAGCGGTTAACTACAAAACGAGCACGGCAGCCAAGCGAATTTAAAAATTTTAAATAGACCTTTCTCGCGATTTAATGTTCCAAACGCAATGAAATCTGGTACAGGAAATGTTTATACACATTATAATGCACTTGTATCTAATTTAGTTTAATTGTTTACATAACCTCAAGATGGCGGCTGTGCGAATTTTAAAATTAAGTTTTTATTTCTTGTGTCGCAATCAAGCGATCGAAGTGAAAGTTTGAATAATGAACCTACGCAATAATTTTCCTTCAATGGTACATGACTCTATGGCCTATACATTTAACAATCCAACATGGCGACCATCCGAAATATTTAGACGACTCTGAATATCTACGAATCTATTATAGCAATCAAACTGTTTTTTTTATGTTCATAGGGGATATGAACTTAGGTTCACCTATAGGACTTTAAATAACCTGGTGATCACAAATCCAACATGGCGGCGACGCGAAGTATAAATATTCACATAGACGTTTCTCGCAATTTAACCATCCGAGTGCAGTGAAACTTGGTACAGTAAATCCTTTTACGAATGTTAATCCACTGGCATCTAATTTATTTCAATTGTTTCCATAACCACAAGATGGCAGCTGTGCGAAATTTTGAAAATCTCCTTATTACTTCTAGTGTCCTATTCATGCGATTGAAGTTTGAATGCTACACGTACACAATAATCTTCTTGTAACAGTGCATAACTCTAGGACCTACATATATACAATCCAACATGGCGACCATCCGAAATATTTAGACGGTACTCAATATCTACGAATCTATTACAGCAATCAAACTGAAATTTTGTATGTTGATAGTGGCAATTAATATAAGTAGGATATGTGAAAATAGGCTGTATAGTTCTTCACGGAACTACTTGTTTATAAGTTATCTAACCATCATCATGGTTGACACTACAAATAACACCATATTTATTCGTGATTTCATCTCACGACTGAATGATACACATTCGTTTCTAACTTCAAAATATTCTCTTTTCTCGTTGTTCCTTTTTCGTTGTTTTTTTTAATCTTTTTTGTTTTATTAATGGTTCTTTGTTTTGTTTTTAAATTTATTTTAGTTTCGTTTTTTGAGTTTAAAAAACTCTTCTATTTTTACATGTTATTTGTTTTAATGTTTTTTGTGTTTTCTATTTTTTATCCTTTTTGTTTTGATTGTTTTGTCTTTATGATTAATGTTTGTTTCTATTTTCGTTTTTCTTGTTCTTTGTTTTGTATTATTATTTGTTTCTTTTCGTTTTGTTTTTCAATTTTACTTTTGTTTCGTTTTATTGTGTTTTAAGATTTAAGTATTTTTCTTCTATTTTTAATGTTTTGCTTGTGTTTTGTGCTTTCTTTTTTTGTGTTAGTTTATGTTTTGTTTGTTTGTTGTTTGTTTTCTGTGTTTGTTTAAAGCTTTTGTTTTCTGTTTAGTTTTTTGCATGTTTGCTTTTGTGTTTCTGTCGGTTTTTTCTGTTTTGTTTTTATTTCGCCATAAATTGATATTCATATCAAGCTGTATCCTACCACACAAACAATTTATTCAAAATGTCCTCGCAGCTGCCTTCACCTGATACGTTAACTCCGCTGAATACCAAATTATCTCCGACCGTCTCCTTCCCCTATGTAAGTATTGAAATATTTTAAATATTTCGACAATGTGTTTCATAATTCTTCAGGGATTTGAGCTTACTTGTCATCTTGGAGACAGCTTTCACAAACATTTCATGTTGAACCTTCTAAAATAACAGTCAAGAACATTGCAAGAATTTGTTATTAGACTTGAGTGTCTAGGCAACTCCTATGGGGAGCTGCAATAAATCCGAATATCGGAGGTTCGAATATCGGCAACGCGGGCTGCCATACTGGCTGTGGTTATCGCCAGGATTTTACCTTAATCTTTTCAGACAAATTCTTGAATGGTACCTTATTTAAAGTCATGAAGATTCTACCCAAATTCCTTGCTCTAATAATAATAATAATAATAATAATAATAATAATAATCAGATCACCTCGTGGCGTAGTGGCTAGCACTCTTGGCTGTCACCCCGTAGATCCGGGTTCGATTGTAGACCCCGTCAAGAGACGTAATTCTCGTCTGAGGGCAGGAAGGAACTACACTCAGCCTTGTCAGGCAAAATTGAGAAGAGGTGGTTTAGATTCCCACCTCAGCCATTTTGGTAATGGTTTTCCGTGGTTTCCAACTTCTACTCCAGGCAAATGTCGGGATGGTTCCTAATAACGGCCACGGCCGCCTCCTTCTCAATCCTCACATGACTAAACAAATTCACACACTAATACAGCCATCACACTAACACTGGTTATCTTATAAAATTACACACAAAAACTTCGAAGTAACTTATACAGGGCTAAATGACCACGATGTATGCAAGCCCCCAATACGAGTTGAATTAACAGCAACAACTTATTTCTCATCAATGTGTGCGTGAAAATACAATTCTGGGAATCTTATAGTAATAAAAACAAGATGTTCAGCAAAGAACATATAGCCTACTTTCTCCTAAATATATGGGTATATTTATAACTCTTTGTCCTCATCCCTAAAACCACCTCTACCACCATGTAGTGTTTGTTTTCTTTTATATTGATAATTAGCCAGTAAGTGTCAAAATCAATATTATATACTTTATGATGATTGAATAACAAAACTACTAACTTATTGTAATGCATTCACGTCCGTTAATCTCTATATTAAGCCAGCCTGCAAACTTAAGGATCTATCGTTTTGGGTACCTTCCCCTTAAAAAATTCGCGCCAATCACAGTAGGTTGGTGCTGCGACCTAGCAGTGAATTCATATTTATCTAGTACGCCTCTGGGTGTTCAACGAGTAGGCAGTTTAAAGTAGCCAGGAGGGAGGCGATCCAACTGGCAGTGTTTAATGGTAGAGCGTACAGTCACTCGTCCTGCTAGAAGGACCTTCCGGAAGTACTTTTGTACACAGCGGTGCGTCCTTCCAGCAGGACTTTGGACCCTTATGGCAAATGTTTGAACTGGCCTTCCAGCAGGACGCGTCCTTCCGGCAGTACTTTGGGTTATCAGAGCGTAATAATATTGCAGTTCTGGTACTGGGCAAACAATAAAAGTCTGTAAATATTCTAAAATATTCAATATGACTCATATTGACTAATACAATAACTGTCTCTTAACAACATATTGACTCTAAAATATATAAACGTATAAAGTATAAACGTGTTTTCTTATAGTACAGAGACTAAATAAATGTATGAGCGACGGCGCGTCCATCACTCGAGAATAAATAAATTAAAAAAAGCCTAGTTGTGTTTTTGTCAATATCCCACTGCACAGTTGCACAACTACACGTAATTTAAACTACAGTACCATGACATTTACTGATATCATAATTACTAGCAAATAACGAGCGACTCCATGCATCTCCGCTGTTTGGAGCATCGAAATAGGTAGCAAAAACATAAACACAGTCACCATTACGTATAATCGCCGCCATTACTGAACGGTCAGAGCTACCAACTTCAGACTTGCATGCGCTGATTCGTTACATTTCCCTCTATATAATGGAAAAAAGAACGGTCCTGCCAGCAGGACGCTTCGTCCTCATATAAGCAATTGAATTACGTACTCAAATGAGGACCTAACTTCCTGCCGGCAGTGCCTTGTACGTTCTATCATTAAAGGTAATCGGAGCGCGATCGTGGCTAATAGTCGAACTACCAGTATTACAAAATTGCCATACTTTAGGAGGCCAGGTATTGACACAGCGGTATATTTGGAACAATACTACCCACATAACCCACAAGAGGACAGCACCGTACAGAGACATTAAGAAGGCTGTGGTTGATAACAACGTGTATCTAATTCTTCTATTCTCCTTTTCGTAATGTCTCTGTTTATGTGCAATGCTGGGACTGTGATTTTATTAATAAACGAGTGTATACATTAGCCTCCCCTTTGAGCTAAATGACATTTTATTCAGTATCTGTGAAAAGAGCTTGTGCACATCATTTGTAAAAGAATTCAAGAAAAAAGAAGTCAACTGTAGCAGTATTCAATCCCCAGTCAACTGCGTGACAGGCTAACACGCTAGCCCAGAGCTAAACATATCCGTATCATCATGGCGATCTTAACTGATATATTAGATTCAACCTGTTGGCAAATAATGACTTGAAATAAACTATTTCTTCACTGCAGTACATCTTCATTATAGATCATTTCATACAAAGTTTATATTATTGTATCAGTAGGGTATATCGCATACAACATACTAAAACTACTGAAATATAAGACAGGCTCATGAGGACAGCTGCCATCTTGTCGTGTGGCAGATACAGCTCAGCTCTTTTAAGCCAGTCATACAGAATAATATTATAATATTAAATTATAATAAATAACGGATCACGACCTTCAGGATAGCTTAAACCACCCTAGGCTTGATAATCTGAATTGGTGGGTCTTAAGCCATTGATTATAATGGTTGCATAATTCACACGGCCACCATCCTGAAATGGCAAGGCCGATGACCTTGAAGTTTGGGTGAAAGACGCGTCCTATATAAAGGTATGTAGTCACCAAATTTGGTAGAGATCGGATGATTAGTTTAGCTGTAATTTGAGTTTACGTTTTGAACGTTTGAGTGGCCACCATTCAGTTTTGGTAAAGATGGCGGCGATATAAAGTATGGCACTGAGGTGCCCTATGCTAGAGCTACCTCTGTACCAAATTTCGTTCAATTCGGTTTCACCGTGTTCGAATTGATATGGGGGGACAGACATTCAGAGTACACTCACTCACTCACACACACACACACACACACACACACACACACACACACACACAGACTCACACACACACATACACACAGACAGACACACAATTTTTCGCCCTGTGTTGATCTCATAAGTCTACTTTCATTTTTTGCAAAAATCGAAAGTAGGCTAAAAATAATTCTTCTTTATTAGGAATATTCTTTGGTGAGACCTGTGGTCCTATGTGGCTGTGAGACCTGGGCCACGCCTCAAACGCTTGAAGAACGTCTCTGCGTTTTTGAAAGGAAGGTATTGCGGAAAATATATGGTCCACTATATAATGCAGAACCAGAAAGGTGGGAAAGAAGCTCCCACAAAAACCTTTATCAACGCTTTGGGAAGACGAGCATCAACCGGATTTTGGAGAGGAGGAGGTTGCAATGGTTGGGATATGTCATTCGAGCTGAGGATTCCATATCCAATCGTGTTTTCAGCTCGACACCAACAAGGAGACGCCCGAGAAGCCACCCTAGAACACGATGGAAGGATCGAGCGATAATGCCACTGGTAAAGGTGGACCAACAGCAACTGTAGAGGATGCAAGGGTCAGAGAAAGGTGGGAGACCATCTGCGACCGATACTTGTTAGGAGTCTCAGTCCCTCCT
Source organism: Meconema thalassinum (assembly GCA_946902985.2). Lineage (NCBI taxonomy): Eukaryota > Metazoa > Arthropoda > Insecta > Orthoptera > Tettigoniidae > Meconema > Meconema thalassinum. The sequence goes on from OX336395.1 coordinate 186,862,714, forward strand.
GTTGTAACGCCTGTGTTGTGTTGTATATGAGTTTTATCATTTCAAATGATCTTGTCGACTTCATTGTTATGCTTGAGTCAAAAGTTATGCGTTACGGAGACGGAGATGGAGACGGTGACGTCATGCAGCCGCGTGGGAACCCTAAGTTAATTGGTAATGGACGGCGAGTGCGTGACGTCATGCAGCCACGCGGGAGGCCTAGGTTAATGGTTAATGGAGTTGGAGTCTGTTGAAAGAATCCTGGGGCGTCGAGCGACCTGGGGCTTCGAGCGAAGCGAAAAGAATACAGGGTGACTCCTAGAGAGGTGTACAAGATGCCAGATAAGAATACAGGGTGACTCCTAAAGAGATATACAGGATGCCAGATAAGAATACAAGGTGACTCTTAAAGAGGTGTACAAGATGGCAGAGAAGAACACAGGGTGACTCCTAAAGAGGTGCACAAGATGTCAGACAAGAATACAGGGTGACTCCTAAAGAGGTGTGAAAGATGTCAGACAAGAATACAGGGTGACTTCTAAAGAGATATACAAGATGCCAGATAAGAATACAGGGTGCCTCCTAAAGAGGTGTGGAGGATGTCAGAGCAAAATACAGTACAAGATTCCAGATAAGAATACAGGATGACTCCTAAAGAGATATACAAGATGCCAGATAAGAATACAAGGTGACTCTTAAAGAGGTGTACATGATGGCAGAGAAGAATACAGGGTGACTCTTAAAGCGGTGCACAAGTTGTCAGACAAGAATACAGGGTGACTCCTAAAGAGGTGTACAAGATGTCACCCAAGAATACAGGGTGACTTCTAAAGAGATGTACAAGATGCCAGATAAGAATACAGGGTGCCTCCTAAAGAGGTGTGCAGGATGTCAGAGCAAAATACAGGGTGACACTTAACGAGGTGTACAGTATGTTAGATTCAATTCAAATACAGTGTGACCCTTAATGAGTTTTGAAAGATATCAGATTCAAATAATGGGCTACCCTTAAAGAGTTGTAAAAGATGTCAGACTCAAATACAGGGTGACCCTTAAAGAGGTGCCCGAGCGGGAAGCCTAAATAATGAGTAATGGAGTCTGTTGAAAGAGTCCTGGGGCTTCGAGCGAAGCGAGAAGCCCTCCTGAGCCTTTCTAACATGTGTAGCATTTGTAGCATGCGTCATTTGAAATGATATAACGTCTAGTCTTTCAGGCTGACTGTAATTTTTGTTTTGTTTTAAGCTCTTATTGTCTGTCCTGGGTTTTAATGGCCTGTTAATACAATAAATGATGATGATGATGATGATGATAAATAGGAATATTCTAAAATACTGTAGCCTAGTTTTCCTTCAACCCAAAAATACTCTACTCCTCCACAAATGCCGGTCTTCAGCATCTTCCTCGGTTAAGCCTCTGGTAGCCACGCTTCTCCTTAATGTCGGTCTTCAGCATCTTCCTCGGTTAAGCCTCTGGTAGCCACACCATCCATCCATTGTTCTCTTGGATCGCCCCGTTTCCGTTTGCCTTCAGCTTACCAATGTAACATTAAATTTGGAATTCTACTATTCTGCATCCTTTTCACATGTCCAAGCCATTGTAATCTTCTTTCTTCAACCACTTCTAGTGCATTCTTTTTACCCGCACAATTTCGCTGATTCTCCTAATTCTAATACTGTATTATCCGATCTTGATTTTCTTGCCGCCATCCTCCAATAATCCATCTCTGTTACTAATAATTTGCTTGCTTGCTGTCTGTTTTACGTCCAGGTTTCTGCTCAATATAACAAAATACTTTGTACCAATGAAATGTATATAAGTTTCTTAGTTTTGTTTACAATAATTCTGCTCCATAAAATGAAATTTAATGCTCCAATTGTTCTCCTAGCTTCGCTTAATTTTTCCTCAATTTCAGATGAACTTGTTCCCCAGATTCTATTATTGAACCCAACTATTTAAATTTAGTGACTGTTCGAATTTCTGCATTTCCGATTGTAGTTTCTCATCACCATTATTCTCTAATGTGAGGTATTCCGTTTTGTTGTAATTAATAATAATAATAATAATAATAATAATAATAATAATAATAATAATAATAGATTATAGTACCCTTTAGTTTGGGGGCAAGAGTATAATAATATGTTCTTTTAAAATACCACAAATCCTCTCAGGTCGGCGTCACCCACGGACTCCGCGAGGGATCATTCCTCTACCGTCACAAAGTACGGTGTCTGGGAGCCGAACACACTTTGTCAGCAGATACAACTGGGGATGGTGACAGGCGACCGCTAACTTGGGTTTAATTAACGACGGGTCATAGAAAGGATTTTGGAAGAAATTTGGCAGTGGACCACCTGTAAAAAATCATCCCAGCATTTGCCTCAAGCTGAAAATGGGTAAACCATGAAAACCATTTCCAGGATGGCAGAGGTGGGATTCGAACTCATGATGATAATAGATTGGTTTATAGTACACTCCGTTTAGGACCTCGGATTAATTACCAGATATTGGGCAAGAGTATAATAAAAATAATAATATTAATAGTCATAATATTAGTACACACAAAAATATAATATAGTAACATATTATGTTACTAGAGCCGGGCGGGTAGTCTGTACACATGGGGTGCACACAACCCGTTGTGCATTGAAAAGAATATTCAAACGGAATTAGCCGCAGCAGTGACGAATTGCATCGACAATTTGTTTAAAAAGTGCGTTTAAACAAATAAACATCTACCTAAAGCTCAATGTTGGTTTGTCTGTCTATCTGTTATTTATACAAATCTACACCGTTTCACCGATCTGAACCAAAATTGAATACTTACCCTTTGGAACCTTGCGGGTAACACTGTTCACTTGAAATTTCGGACACACCACTCCATTCCCTGCATTTAAGCCACTTGGCTCAAATCTACACCGTTTCACCGATTTAATCCAAACTTTATGTATTTACCCTTTGGAAGCCGACGGCTAACACTGTCTACTTGAAATTTCGGACAGACCACTGCATTCCCAAAGGGTAAGTATACAAATGTTGGTTCAGATCGGTGAAACGGTGTGGATTTATTTAAATATCAGATAGACAAACCAACATTGAGCTTTATATATATATATATAGATTTGTTGAGAAATGAAAATTCGTAAATTGTTCACAGTGTACTTGAGATAACTTATGTATTGACTCTGAAAATGTCGTACAATTCAAAATAAATTCAGAAATCTTTTAATCTTCTACAAAGTTTGATGTTTCAAATAATAGGTCTGTTGAGTGTTAAGTTTTTGAGACAGCCTGTACATGGATGTTACTAACAATACGTCCCGCTAAACAAGTTGGGAGTCTAACCACTACTCTTCTCTTTGACTCTATGTGCTGCACCATGCGGGTAGTTCCCTGACTCAAGTCCACAACTCTGTCTCCCCACTCCCCCTACCGCTCTACGTCTCGTACATGAGGACGACTTCTCCACAAGCTCTATTAACCTTTCCAGTGTTATGTTAAACTATTCTTTGAGGGATGTTTTAATATAAAATATTTAAGACATGCTTTTTTTATTACTTCATGTTCGACCCTCACTATTATGTGTTAGAAAACTGTATCATAATGATGGTCATTAAAACACCGTTTTTCATTATGATACAGTTTCTCTAGCCAATCAGAGCTCGTTCATTGACCAATTAGGTAACGATACCTTCGCGCATGCACTCAAAATCCAACATGTCGGACATAAACACAACATCGAACTATAATAAATTACCGACATGGAATACGCACCGTCCATATGTTCGCGTAAATAAACTGGCGAATATGAGACAAGAAATAGCACTGTACCGGTACCTTAATATCCCCAAAACCAATTTCTACACAGCGCGTGGTTTTGACATGACTTCAGTGACAGTTTTACTGAATACTGGTGCGCAATCTGAACATATGGTATTGAAGCACACAGAGCGCATGCGTCGGTTGTCCAGAGAGCTTGGACAAGAGAGATATACTACCCACCACAGCACCCGATCACAACATTCTACTGTAGTGACTGAACAGATATTTATGAATATTCATGTTAAAACATATAATAAAGTTATTATTATCGTCGAACATAAACAGTCGTATGCAACTCGCCTATAATGGTAATTAAGACACTCGTATGGAAATTATAAAACTCGCATACGCTCGTTTTATAAAAATACTCGTGTCTTAATTATAGCCATTATAGGCTCGTTGCATAATGTACTATTATGTTAGACCCTGGTGAAATGTAAATATTAGATGTCAGAAAACTGTACTATAATGAGGCTCGCTATAGTACAAGTTTCCATTATGATACAGTTTCTCCCACCCATCAGAGCTCAAGAAACATTTGTGTGACCAATTAGGTGAGGATAGCATCGCACCTGCGCTCACTTCCATGGCCCCCTATTTTGAATTTCACTGCGTGGCGAGTGTCATAGTGAGGTATTCCAGGAGGCCATCGCCAAATACGAGGCATTCTCTGCGTCCCATGCGCTCTGTTCAGTACATAAAACTGTTGAAATCTCGACAGATATTTATGAATATTTATATTTGATCATAGAATAGTTATAATTATCGTCGACCATAGACAGTCGTATGCAACTCGCCTATGATGGTAATTAAGACACTCGTATGAAAATTATTGTCATTATAGGCTCGTTGCATAATGTACTATTTTGATATTGTTTAGAAACACATTTTAAAGGAGGAAAACACTAGAAAACATGAATCAGTTCAGGGAAAGCATGGAATTAGATCGCAAAAAGCATGCATTCCTTGGAATACTCCATTTGTAACTGCATCACCATTTCTCTCATTTCCATCAGTTTCATTATCATGTGATGTTTACCACGGTGTGTGAGTGGTTAACGTGTCGGACTACCGACCCCAAGCTTTCCGGTTCGCTCCTGGCTGTGGTAAGTGATTTTTGAAAGGCAAAAACGTCACGACACGCATGTCATACGTTGTTGGAATGTTAAAGAACCCATTTGAATTCAGTAGGCCCTGTTTATAATGGCAAAATTAATCTCGGGATTTTCCGCCAACACAAAATTGCTCCATTCTCTACTAGAAAGCGCTATAGTGTTAATGAGCTTAGATATCAAACCTCCTCGACTTTCATAGCGTTCCATGGAATGACGAAATTCGGCATGCAAGCTGCCCTCTGGGTGCAAATAACAAAGCTTGCACCCGGCACCCGAGGCCATACGATATCATTATTATTATTATTATTATCACGTGATGATAAATCCACAATCTCTTTAACACTGTCTTCAATATCACTGTTCGGTTTGTCCGAATACTTTGAGATCGTAGCCATATGTTTTATTGTAAAGGCCCGATATTACACTTTTTACATCTTACATAAGCTGATACTGTCAAACTCAAGTTTTTATCTCACCGATCCTGAAAAATGAATTAAAATGATTCACGTATTCATTTCCGGTTTCAGTTGCGTTCGTCAAGGTACACATAATACATTTCTGTCACCTACCGTACTTAAATGTAAACTTACGATAGCGTGCGGAATATTCCGTGAATCACACGGTGAGGGTCAATTCTCCCCAATGCCGGCATTTAATACTCAACTTTGTTTACTACAGTCATTATTATTACTATTTAAATATTTCAAGAAACCGTATGATAGTATCCATCGTGAGTCATTATTAAATATCCTGTTAGTTAGCCGTGGTCGTTACGGCGTGGCTGAAGGCAGACGCTCACATCCGGGAGGCGAGGAGGTTCGAATCCATACGCCGGAAACCTTGAAGATGGTTTCCTTTGGTTTCTCATCTTCCTTCCAGGCAAATGCCGGGGTTGGTCCCTAACTACAGGCCTTAGACGCTACCTTCCAATTTCTTGTCTTTACACTCAGACTTTCCACCCCAGACAACACCCCACACGCGATGGTACTTGTAGCTCACCCCATGGGTGTCCGCATAGAAGCAGCTACTAAGTCTGGAAAGCCGAACATGTCCTCGGACACTCGCGGTACTAAAATGCCATACACTAAAATTCTTTAGGAATTTGTTTTGCATCAAAAACTGGTCGGTTGATTCCTTAGTTTAGGGACTGCGACAACGCGGTCATGTAGCCCCGTGTACTTTGGGTGTGTGTAGAATCTGTCTGATAACGGGTGTTAATTGTGATGGCTGTATTAGAGTGTGTTATCTGTTTTTAATTCAGTAAGGACTGCAGACTTTCAATTTTCAAGTAGTTCCAACTATTGCTACCAAACGCCACCGTCAATGAGCAACTAGTTCTGAACTTGGTTACTAGATGCCACCGAAGTTGGTTCCTGGCGATGAACATTGGAACCTAAGAACGTTAGTCAAATCTAACCAATAATTTAGCTTCACACAAGTGTACCTAATTAGTAGAAGGTTCTTTATCATGCCATAAATTTATGACATGGGACCGCCGGCTTTACTTCTCTTCCGAAGGGAGGCATACTGAGGGATTTTAACGCTCTTAAAAAACCGATGACTTCGGCCGGGTTTGAACCCGTGACCTTGGGCATAGAAGCTCAGTTTGCTACCAATTACGCCACCGAAGCCGCCGCATCAAAAACTAATTCACCTTATTGGAATCATCCTTCAGAATATTCAGATATAAATTCTCCAAACTGTTTGAAATTAAAACCGGACTTCGATAGGGAGACGAACTCTCACCATTATTGTTTATTGTGTGTTGGAAAAATCATGCGATAATGGACTATGAATGTCAATCACACATCAATATTGGCAAAGATATGAAACTAAATTGCTTAGCATTCGCAAATGATCTCGCACTATTTGCAAATGACATAGAAGAAGCTAAATTTCATCTATAATGAAACCATCGTAACTTCCGACTTGACGTTTCAGAGCTACGCTAGAGCTATCTAGCGGTCAGAAGTGAAATAACTTGAACCAGTCAATCAAAGGCAGCCATTCAAATCGATATATCACGACAAACAGAGTTTCATACGTGACGTCACGTAGCGAACAAAATTCGATTTATTGTGATATCGATTTGAATGGCTGCTTGTGATTGGTTAGTTAAAATGATGTCACTTTTGTCCGCTGGATAGCTTTAGCGTAGCTCTGAAACGTCAAGTCAGAAGTAACGATGGCTTTACTATAGAAGAACATGAAAGCATAGCAAAGATAGTTGGATTACAAACTTCATGGGGATGTTGACGTTGACAGATGAAACTCGTATCAAACGAAATACATTCGCATACAACTCTCATCCATCTACTATCCCCCACTCTGCGCGAAAGTGTTTTAGAAACACATTATGCGCTATAAGATAATATGCAAATTCTGACCAGAAGACTAATGATCATTCCATTCATGACAAGGAATTTAAATGTCGTTTGCTCAGTAAATACAATTGTTGTTGACCAAACATTCAAGGGTTCGTCTAATTTGTTTAAGAGAGAATTGCACGATGATGATGATGATAATTGTTGTTTTAAGGGGCCTAACATATAGGTTATCGGCCCCTAATGGTTTGGGTGATAGCGAAAATGGCAATGAAATGGAAACCATAACAAAAATTAAGTTAGACTGAAAATACTTACAAAATGGATCTCAAATTGAAAAAGACTCACAAAAAGTAGAGTGTAAACACTTACAAAAGGTAATTTTGAAGGAAAATAGTCACAAAAGGAATAGATTTGAAAAATATGTACAAAATGTAGTTTAGGTTCAAAACACTTACAAAATGCAATGTGGATTTGAAATACTAAAAAAATGCAATTGAAATTAAAAATACTTATAAAATGCAATTGAATTTGAAACTAAATACAAAATGCAATTGAAATTGAGAATACACAATGCAATTTAGATTGAGAATGCCATATCAGATTCAAACTACTCACAAAGTGCAATTGAAAAACAAAATACTTACAAAATACAATTTAAATTGAAAATACTTATAAAATGTAATTTAGATTCAAAATACTCATTTGGATTACAATACTCACAAAATGCAATTTAGACTCAAATTAGGCCTAATTACAAAATGTCATTTTGATTCAAAATACACACAGAATGTAATTGAGAATTAAAATCCTTACAAAATGCCCATCCTACAAAATGTAATTTAGATTGAAAATACTTGCAAAATGCGATTTAGGTTGAAAATACTTACAAAATGTAATTGAAATGAAGAAAACTCAGAAAAAAAAGTACCACACATTCAAAGACTTACTATAAAGCAATTTAGATTGTCAATCACAAAATGCAATTGAGGTTCAAAATACTCACAAAATGCAATTTAGATTGAAAATACCTACAAAATGTGAATGAGATACAAAATACTCACAAGGTGTAATTTAGAGACACGGGGGCCAATTCATAAGATCAGGGCGGGAATCCTAAAGAGAAAAGGAACTGTAATGAACAGTAAAAGAAAGCTGATCCCTGGAAGAATGAGGGATCAGGAAAGATGAGTGAAGGGCCAATTAAGGCGGGAAAGTGAAAGACTCCCTAGGCCTCGGATACCCTAATACCGTCGGGGTCGGAAAGGAACAAGCGTTGACCAAGAGAGGTCGATAGGAAAGTTAGCAGAGAGGAGCCCGGCACAAGTAAGTGGACGCAATGCCGGACTCAGCTGTGGTCACGTGGTCTCCAACACTCGCCCCACAAGTTGTGAGGCACTGGGGGGGGGGGGGGGGGGAGAATTGAGCGATGTTATATACGAGGCACGTCCAGAAAGTAAGTTCCGTTTGGTAATAAAATTAAACTGTGTACAGATACAGAAAAATTATTTATTGCACAACATTCTACACCTCTTAATAGTACATTATGCAACGAGCCTATAATGGCTATAATTAAGACACGAGTATTTTTTATAAAACGAGCGTATGCGAGTTTTATAATTTCCATACGAGTGTCTTAATTACCATTATAGGCGAGTTGCATACGACTGTTTATGTTCGACGATAATTATAACTTTATTATATGTTTTAACATAAATATTCATAAATATCTGTTGAGAGTCAGCTACTGGAATTTTGTGATCGCAGAGCGAGCGTTGGGTGTTATATCTCTGCCTTTCAAGAGCTTTGAATGACGCATGCGCTCTGTGTATTTGCAATGCCATATGCAAACCATATGTTTACATCTGCCGTCCCTCAGTAATATTGTCACCGGTGTCAGTTGAAGACAATGCGCTGTGTAGAAATTAGTGTTGGTGATTTTAAGGTACAGTGCTATTTCTTGTCTCATATTCGCCAGTTTATTTACGCGAACATATGGACGGTGGGTATTCCATGTCGGTAATTTATTACAGTTCGATGTTGTGTTTATGTCCGACATGTTGGATTTTGAGCACATGCGCGAAGTTATCGTTACCTAATTGGTCAATGAACGAGCTTTGATTGGCTGGAGAAACTGTATCATAATGGAAAACAGTGTTATAATGACCATCATTATGATACAGTTATCTGACACATAATAGTGAGGGTCGAACATAAACTACTTTTCCACATAACTGCCGAACTTTTGCAGGCATTTGTCATAGCTTGGCACACGTTTTTGGATACCTTCTTCATAGAAGTTTGCCGCCGACCCGTAAACGAGAGTGAAGACTCCCCTGTAAGATATCCTACCGTTTGGCCACCACGGTTAGGCAAATTGCGTGCTTACCAGGAGAACTGCGTATGTTTAGGAGTTCTCCTAACCAAGTACGCAATTTGCCTAACAGTTGTAACTTTTAAATAGACTTTTATTGCGGTTTAACAATCCAAACGGAATGAAACTAGGTCCATCAAATGTTTAAAAACATTGTAATGCACAAACACCTAATTTAGTTCAATTTTCTACATAACCTCAATATGGCGGCTGTGCGAAATATTTCACCAGCATTCTATATCTCCGAAACTATTACTGATATCACCCTGAAAGTTTGTACGGTGATAAAGGGTACTACTAGAATTTCAGCTGTGAGACTTCCGAAAACCTGTAAAACACAAAACGAACATGGCGGCCAAGGGAAGGTGATACAGTTTAATAGACGCGATTTAACCATCTGAGCGCAGTGAAATGTGGTACAGTGAATGCTTATACACATTGTAATGCACTGGCATCTAATTTACTTCAATTGTTCACATAACCTCAAGATGGTGGCTGTGAGCAATTATAAAATTACGTATTTTTAGCCTATTTCATTTATGAAAAAATAGGCTTATGAGATCACCTTTAGTCCGTGTGTCTATATGTGCGTGTGTGATTCGCGCGCGTGCGTGTGTGTGTGTGTCCCTAATACAATCTAAACGGCAGGAGCGATCTCAATGAAACTCGGTAAGTTCATAGCACTATTCCGGACAACCCCGACCGTGCCCTTCTAATTTTGTTACGTCTCACCAATCCAACATGGCGGCTGTGCGATATATTTCACCAGCATTCAATATCTCCGAAACTATTACAGATATCACCCTGGAATTATGTTCGAAGATAAAGGGCACTACTGGAAGTCCATCTATGAGACATTCAGAAACCGGTTAACTACAAAACGAACATGGCGGCCATGCGAAGTTTAAAGTTTTAAATAGACTTTTCTCGCGATTTAAAGATCCAAACGCATTGAAACTTGGTACAGCAAATGATTATACACATTGTAATGCACTGGTATCTAATTTAGTTCAATTGTTTACATAACCTAATGATGGTGGCTGTGCGAATTTTAAAATTAAGTTTGTATTCGTTGTGTCACAATCATGCGATCGAAGTAAAAGTTTGAATAATGAACCTACGCAATAATTTTCCTTTAATGGTACATGACTCGATGGCCGATATATATATATAACAATCCAACCTTGCGACCATCCGAAATATATAGACGGTTCTCAATATCTACGAATCTATTACAGCAATCAAACTGACATTTGTATGTTCCTAGGGGCTATGAACATACGTTCACCTATAGGACTTTCAATAACCTGGTGATCACAAATCCAACATTGCGGCGACGCGAAATATAAATATGCACATGGTCGTTTCTCGCAATTTAACCATCCGAGTGCAGTGAACCTCGGTACAGTATATATTTATATAAATGTTAATCCACTGGCAACTAATGTTTTCAATTGTTTCCATAACCACTAGATGGCAAGAGTTTAGTGCTTTTCAGTCGGTCAACACAAATGTACCCAAAAGAGATGGGTTATGCCCTAATCCTGAAATAAATTACATGAGATTAATAAAACACTAGGATGACCAGTTTCGATCGTCAAGCGATCATCATCAGATCCAATACACTTAGGCTATAAAATCTATGTTTGAAATACAGGTGAAAATATTTACAATATGTACAATTATTTAGTTGCAGTATTGGTACTGCAACTGTCAGTGTATGCTAAATGCAGTATATATGTTAGGTGAAATGCTAAATGGTGATGGCTATCCGGAGATTGTACTTTAGAGAGATTATATGGTTGTAAACTATGGTTAAACTATAAAATTTTAGGCTAACTACTTATCTGATTGTCTTCCGTACTACAGCTATTCGCAGTTTCCGTGCTCACTTGAACTCGCTGTGCGGTCGACTGCGGTGGTTATCTTAACGACTGGTTTTTCCCTGCCTTCCCCCCCTGTCCCTACGTGCTGTGGGGAGTGATCGCGATGTGTTTATGTGAGGTGTTGCCAACCTAGATAAGATGTATGTTATTGAATGAGGTGGATCTACAACTATTAAAGACCGTGGATTAGTCCTCGCCACGCGTGGAGCATAACCCATTCGAACTAAGCGTTGACGGTCTTATGAGGACGTCCCGGCACCTTTAATACTGCCTCTAATATGGGCCTTGGTTTATTGCAGAAGAAAAGTACATCGTACACCTGATCCAGATAACATTTACCTATTAAAAACCCCCTAATTTCCCCCCTTTTTTATCTAGCTTGGCTGTGTCGCTAAATTGTGTTTTGTTTCCGACAGGGTGTGTTTTTTAGTAGCGTGAAGAGGGGTGAGCTCTCCATGAACGTGTGTTCATTTAGATTGTTGGGATTGTTTCGTTTGGCTCTTTAATAGTTGTAGATCCACCTCATTCAATAACATACATCTTATCTAGGTTGGCAACACCTCACATAAACACATCGCGATCACTCCCCACAGCACGTAGGGACAGGGGGGGAAGGCAGGGAAAAACCAGTCGTTAAGATAACCACCGCAGTCGACCGCACAGCGAGTTCAAGTGAGCACGGAAACTGCGAATAGCTGTAGTACGGAAGACAATCAGATAAGTAGTTAGCCTAAAATTTTATAGTTTAACCATAGTTTACAACCATATAATCTCTCTAAAGTACAATCTCCGGATAGCCATCACCATTTAGCATTTCACCTAACATATATACTGCATTTAGCATACACTGACAGTTGCAGTACCAATACTGCAACTAAATAATTGTACATATTGTAAATATTTTCACCTGTATTTCAAACATAGATTTTATAGCCTAAGTGTATTGGATCTGATGATGATCGCTTGACGATCGAAACTGGTCATCCTAGTGTTTTATTAATCTCATGTAATTTATTTCAGGATTAGGGCATAACCCATCTCTTTTGGGTACATTCGTGTTGACCGACTGAAAAGCACTAAACTCTTGTTTACTAAGGCAACACTGAAAATATGGCTTCAAACACCACAACACTAGATGGCAGCTGTGCGAAATTTAAAAATTTCGTTTTTACTTCTTGTGTCCTAATCATGCGATTGAAGATTGATTACTACAGGTATAAAATAATCATCATGTAACGGTAGTCTACATAACTCTAAGACCTGGATATTTAAAAATCCAACCTGATGACCATCGGAAATATTTAGTCGGTTCTCAATATCTACGAATCTATTACAGCAATCAAACTGAAATTTTGTATGTTGATAGAGGCAATTAACATAAGTAGGATATATGGAAATAGGTTGTATAGATCTTCACGGAACTACTTGTTTATAATTGGACTATTTAAATTGGAGGTGTGGAAGATGCTTGGACCACAGGCAGCTACGTTCCTGGCAGACCTATTCAACAAGGTCATTGATGAAGACAGTGCTCCTCCTAGTTGGCTACTGTAACTGGTGTCACGATTCCTCTCCCTTGATGTTCTGTGATTGTGCGTGGAGACCGGCGGCCTATGATTGAACGTTGGAGAGGCATTTATGACTTGAAGATATGAAGCTCATTCAGATATTGCATCTGTATAGCCTACGTCTTAGCTGTTGATGTAATTATTGTTGAGATCATTGTGCTGCTCTTCTTCTTTTCGATTGAACTCATGGAACTTTTTATTGAATGTATTGATCAAAGATATTATTGTATGGAAATTTGTTCTTTCCTCACAGAAGATTTTTAAGTGGATGTGCTATGTCTCCAAGGAGATTTGGTCTTAGTTAGGTTGGTTCCTCAGTTTAGGGATAGCGACAACGCGGTCATATAGCCCCGTGTACTTTGGGTGTGTGTACGATCTGTCTGATAACCGGTATTAATTGTGATGGCTGTATTAGTGTGTGTTTTCTGTAATCCAGGTAAGGACTGCAGACGATGCATTTCATGTAGTTCTAACTTTTGCTGCCAAATACAACCGTAAACGACACCTAGCTGTGAACTTGGCTACTAGATGCCACCTCAACTGGCACCTGGCGGCAAACGATGGAACTTAATAGAGCGTTAATCAAATCTAACCTACAAATTAAGCTTCGCACAATTGCAGTTAGTGGAAAGTTATTTTGCCCGCCGGCTTTACTTTCCCTCCGAAGGGAAGGAAGATTTTTGAGTGGATGCGCCTTACCACCATAAAAATCAGGATTAAGATGTGCACTCGACTTTCTATTCACGGCTTTGCGTACGTCAACCATATTTAAGATGGGAAATTTCCTTTAGCAATTTTCACCGGACTATCATGATACACAGTAAGTCATTGTCACCTAGCGACAATCTTTAAGACGGTCAATCGCGTTGGTTGGTTGGTTTCTCAGTCAAGCGGCTGCGACAGTGCGGTCATGAAGCCCCGTGTACTTTGGGGGGGTGTAGAATCTGTCTGATAACCGGTGTTAATTGTGATCGCTGTATTAGTGTGTGTTATCTGTTTTTAATTCAAATAAAGACTGCATACATTGGATTTTCAAGTAGTTCCAACTTTTTCTACCAAATGCCACCGTCAACGACCAACTAGTTCTGCACTTTGTTACTAGATGCCAACGCAGTTGGCTCCTGGCGACGAACATTGGAACCTAAGAGCGTCACTCCAAGATAACCTATAATTTAGCTTCACACATGTGTAATTAGTGGAAGGTTCTTTATCATGCCATAAATCTATGACATGGGACCACCGGCTCTACTCCCCATACTGAGGGATGGCCAATCTGTCTGTCAAGTTATTAGGTTCAATGTTGGTGTGATTTTGAAATTGAAAATTAATTACATAAAATTACTCATAAAAACCTACCTATCAGATTGCATTCAAACCACCTTCTAAACACTCTTCTCCGTAATGAGAACAAAATTAAAAGTTTTCAGCGAAATTGGAGCAGTAGTTTTTGAGTTTTGCAGCCACAAACAGACGCAGGCTGAATTTTCATATATGTAGATATATGTGCCAATTTTGGAACAGTTCCCATGCATACCTTCCGAGATATGCAACCTAGAGCTCATAATGTCAATTGCGATTTTTCAGCAGTTGGTAGCACTGACATCATTTTCAAATATAGCCGTGCGATGTCCTGGTATAGGTCTTTAATCATACCAAATTGGTTTTCAGTGGCCTCCTTCCCAATCGGCATCTGAATTACTAACACACTCACTAAAACAGCCATCACAATGACTCAGTTTATTAGACAAATTCCACACACACGCCCAAATACACGGGCTACATGACCGCGAAGTCGCGAAGCCCGTAATTGAATAAACAACAACAAAATCTATTAATATTTGTGATAATATTATTGCGCTGGGAAACTTTAATTTAATTATCTTTTATATTTCGATTAATCCTCGGATTTAGCTATGTTTTATTTATTTATGTAATTATTTGTTCTTTTATTTAATTAATTGTTTGTTTAATTATTTATTTGTTTATATGTTTAATTATTTATTTATTTATTTATTTGTTTTGTATGTATTTGTTTATATAATTCTTTATTTGTTGATATTTATTTGTTTATTCATTTGTTTATTTATTTGTTTACTTATTTGTTTATTTGTTTATTTGTTTATTCAATTGTTTATTGATTTGTTTGTTTATTTGTATGTTTAATTGTTTATTATTTGTTTAGTTATTTGTTTAATTATTTGTTTCTTTATTAGTTTATAGATTTGTGTATTCGTTTGTTTCTTTGTTTGTTTAATTATGCGTTTGTTTATTTGTATATTTATTCATTTTTCATTTGTTTAATTATTTGTTTGTTTTTAATTATTTAATTAATTATTTAGTTGTATATGTATTTGTTTAATTATTTATTTGTTTGTTTATTTGGTTGTTTATTTGTTTATTCATTTATTTATTTATTTGTTTAATTATTTGTTCCCTTATTTGTTAATTTCCTTATTTGTTTATAATTTTTTTAAATTATTGATTTGTTTATTTACTTACTAATTTGTTTATTTGTTTAATTGGTAATTTGATTGTTTATTTGTTTATTCATTTGTTTATTTATTTGTTTAATTATTTGTTTATTTGTTTAATTGGTTATTTGTTTGTTTATTTGTTTATTCATTTGTTTATTTATTTGTTTAATTATTTGGTTATTTGTTAAATTCTTTATTTGTTTATTAATTTGTTTAATTATTTGTTTGTTTATTTGTTTGATTATTTGTTTATTTTGTTTATTCTATTTTATTATTTTATTTATTTATATATTTATGTATTTACTTTTTATTTGTTTATTTATTTGCGTATTATATTTTAATTTATTTGTATTATTATTATTTTTTGTTTATTCGTCACAACGTCGGTGACGACACGTTCACTATTTCCCATAGGATATCACGCTGATCTTGGTCATACTGTTCTGAGATAGAGGTAATAAACCAAGTTGCCTCTAGCGCAGTGTGAAGCCGACTCGGCTCACACGGTGTTTAGTTACCCCAACAGTAATTACACCTCTACACTATATGGGTGCTCGTCATCCCCTCAACAAAGCAGCTCCCTGTGTATCTATCAACGTCTCGTTCCCCAGTCACAGAGACAAAGTGCTTGCCACTGCACAACGATTATTGCTTCAAGGGAATCTATACTCCAGTGTATCCACTTTAAAAGCTATCGACACACCAAGAGCATTTCCCATTTTACATATATGTCGCACCTTCCCAGTTCGGATGATGGAATAGCTTATGGGGGAAACATTTGGCTTTGAAATGCACAGTCCCAGATTACAGATTACATCCGTTGTAAGACGCTTGCTTTGTATAGCATCCATCAATCACTGGAATCTAAATCGGTATTAGTTTAA
Organism: Meconema thalassinum; assembly: GCA_946902985.2. Taxonomy (NCBI): domain Eukaryota; kingdom Metazoa; phylum Arthropoda; class Insecta; order Orthoptera; family Tettigoniidae; genus Meconema; species Meconema thalassinum. The sequence goes on from OX336395.1 coordinate 186,879,137, forward strand.
GCCTTAAGGTATTCATCGTCACTAGTGATAAAAATATATGTAATTATATATGGGCCTGGGGTCCATCTGGAATTAAAATGGACAGTCTTCCTTGTAATATGCGAACATATTTGCCATAATAGCCAATTGCGTCAATCCTTATTGATATAATAATTAAAACTCTTATGTTATAATATTCGCCAAATGAAAATGAAAATCCACAGCCTGCTTCCATTCGACCGACCGGGTCAGGAATGGAATGAATGAAGCCCCCATCTAGCGGCGAGGATATGAACTGTGCCGGTTGCCGAAGCCTGTCGCACTCCCCTGGGGCAATGATTAAATGAATGACAGATGAAATGAAATGATAGTGGAGAGTGTTGATGGAATGAAATTTTGACAGGGAAAACCGGAGTACCCGGAGAAAAACCTGTCTGCCTCCGTTTTGTCCAGCACAGATCTCATATGGAGTGACCGGGATTTGAACCACGGACCCAGCGGTGAGAGGCCGGCGTGTTGCCGCCTAAGCCACGGAGGCTGCAATATTCGCCAAATCAATACTAAAACAAGATGTTCAGGAAAGAACATATAGCCTACTTTCTCCTAAATGTATGGGTATAGTTATTACTCTTTGTCTTTATCACCTCCTAATTTCTTCCAATTCGAAGTGCAAATTGGCACACTGGATTTGAGGAGTGGCGTTCAAATAATTTACCCCAGCATTTTGCAATTTCATCAGTAAACACTCCAAACAACGTAGGTATTCAGTTTATTAACACCGACTACTTACAATAATTTAAACTTCGTTGCTCTAAACGTATCATTGGGAGAAACATATTTAATATAACTATTACACAGCTAATTTGTAATCACGCACGGCTAACGAGAAAGACAGGCCATGGCGCGTAAACCAAACCCTTCTGTGACGTAGGCAATGTACCGGTACTGCTTGATGATGCTTGTACGTTTAAGTCGAGAGCAATTCATAAGCAGCAGAAATGCAATATTTTATATCAATCTTCATAAAATGGACGCAGTTTAGATGTTCCGTGTGTTTTCAAACACGATAAATTATACTGTATAGGTTTGCAAAACTACGCCTATTGAAGTTACTCCTTACAAAAATCCACGCGAACTAGGATTCAAGGGTTCGTTGTGTCTTTAATAGCTGCAACGAACAGACTACAGTAAGTCGAGTTGTAGATTCTGTGACCTTCGTTGTGAGTTAAATTATGTGCACATTAGTATAATTAGATCAAAGAATCTTGCAGCACAGTATAGATATCATTAACTTATTGTTGTTTCAATGGGCGGAACATAAATTAATTCGTTTATAAAAGAGATCTGCGGAATACACTACCCACCGACTAACGACTTGTATCAATACCTTCTATGAAGACAAGTGATAAATGAATACCAACGTTTATACAGGTTCAGTGATGTAGACAAGATGAATAGGTACCACACCGGCAGTAAAACGAAGACCAGGCAGTGGTGCAACAGAACTACATTGCTGACGTCACGAAAACTCACCAGAGCCAGTCATTCTCGTTGGCCGTGATAATCGCGCCTTATCTTGGGGATGTGTACCCTCTATCGCCAAAAATAATAACCTTCGCAATTATACTGTAGACATGGGTTCACTAACTGGCCGGTAGAGAGCATAGCTCTCATCTAGAAGGCTGTGATTACCAATAACATAGTTCAAGTAATTACTCTTAGATGTCACTCCGGTGGTGAATGTTGTTTTAATTAAATATATATTTTCCATTTCAAAATGCACCATATAATGCTTTATTTTATAACGTCTCAGTACTCAAGAAATAATAAATATAAAAAAAATCAAGAAAAAAAGTCCAACTCTGATAGGATTTGAACCACGGCCAGCCTGATGAAAGACTAACGCGCTGACCACTGATCCAATTTTTTTTATTAGCTCTCTACAGAACTACTCAATTACTAATCTCAAGAAACTTCAAACAGTTCAAAACTGGCTATTATGACTTGCCACCAAACCTAAAAAAGAGGAACGACACAAATCAACGCACTTCATCCATACTAAAACAAAGACCTAATACCTACTCGATCATCTTACTCAATTAACTACTAAATTTTACCAGAAAACTGCCACACATCCTAAGGACCTCATTAGACAACTAGGCACATACCAAGTAGACCCACTACAACGTATTAAACGCAGACCGAAGTACATCCTCATCATACGAAGACTACTAGAAAACCCAGACCTCTAACCCATAAACATTATCAACCAATTTAAAACAAACATTCAAACCTACTTAACTTGGATAAATCATCCAAGCCAACTCATTACTCGATTCATTCACAACTCCCTACCACATACAAAGCCCTGAACTCCGAAGGAACTAACTAAAATTGATACCAGAGCAGTATGTCGTCCCTGCTCGGGGGAAGGCCACGGCCGACTCCGCCCGGGATGGTGCGACATGCGTTCTGCGCTAACATCATTACCATTCAAGGAACCAACAACTTTTTTACATCATTACCACGGAGAAGGGCCGATATTTTTGCACACCCGCCGAGACCCATTTATTTAACTATTCACTTCTTTTTTTTCAAATTCTTAAATTTTTTAAATTATTAACTTCTCAATTTTTTAATTTTAAAATTTTATAATCTTTACCTTTTAACTATTTAATAATTCAATTTCCTAATTTAAGCCCTCCCTTTCCCTGGCACTCTTGACCAATACACTCACTAACTACACACTATACACTTCCAGCCTAGCGGGCCTACCCCTGGGGGGACGTCGGCCGCGGCGGACTCCTTCCGGGGTGCGGACTGCGGGCGGTAAATCATAAGTTCACAAGACTGCACTGGAGCGTATTACGAGACTCGAACTTAGTACACACTAGGAGGCACAGTTAAATTGACCAACCTCAATGTCTGGCATATATTACACTGGCCTCCACACCTCAATATATTTCCAAACCATCACATTACACAATTAATCATCCTAATTTAACTTAATTATTCACAATACAGCTTTATTTTAACATACAAACACTATTAAACTCCATTCAGCACACAGCCAATCAGAGCACAGCAATAGCCAATCAGAGCGCAGCATTTCTAAAGTCAAACTCCCCGCTCCAGTGACAGTCTTGGCTCATTTCTAGTAGCAATTTAATGCTACAAAGTAATACCAAACCTTTCAGGTCTATTTCTTTCACTCTCCAAAATCACTACCTAACTTTACCTTCTAAAGGTCTGCACATTTCCCTAACTTTAAGAAGCTGCTGCACAGCTTAAAACCTCTTACACACACCGCAATATCACATACATTTTAACCATGGCGAGCGTAGCGAAAATTTTAACAACTACAGCATCGGCAGGAGTGTGCACTGGCCCACAATGGCCAACAGGCACATCCTGTTCCGAACCTAAGCTGAAACGGATCTGCTACTCTCTATTTCATCTTGCACTGCCCCTAATAATTGATTAATTCTTGTATTTAGTCAATTAAAACAACAATATTTTTATCCTAGCAAAACTCACGTCATTCACTGCAAATACTCTGGCTATAAGTCACTCATTAGACTAAAGCCAGAGGTAGCGTCCAGATCTAATAGTATTATTATTATTATTATTTTCACACTTCATACCAACAAACTAGAGTGAAAGGAGCCCGGTTCACGGGCACCAGACTCTTAATTTTCACCCTGCATTGCACCTTTCAGGTGCTTTGCTATCACAGCCTGAGAGTAGTAGAATTTTCAGATATGATAAATACCATACTATTACATCACAGAAAATCCAGATAGTGTCCATATTTATCGTACAATTGTCCATTTTCACTAAGCTTCCAACGCTCTTTCTGCAGGTGATACCTGAGATCCAGGAACGAGAAATGTTGATCATTGTCCATCACGAAGTGTACATATTGGCCCATTATCCACACAATGGCAGTCTGTTTAATTTGGGGGAAGGCGGACACCGACAAACGAATCAACTTCCTGTCATCAAGGTCATCCGTGGGCACATTCAATAGTTGACATACTTTTCCCTTACACAACAGCCACGTGGAGGCAACTCGCGTGCATGATGTGAAGCGGTGTATCGCCGTATCAGTTTGACCACATATAGTACACCATGGGTAAGATTCAAGACGGATGGCATATCGCCGTAGAGCCGTTGGGATGAGATCGTTGAGGAAGATAAAAACCTGGGAGTGTACAGCAGAAGAAATGGTCATAGCCCCAACATTTTTCCAAACAGTGGGCCAATGGACGTAGAGGGTGGTGGCCTCGATTCGCGGTTTGGAGTGTACCACTTGCCGCAACATGTTATAAATACTTTTCGTCGTTGGAACAGTCCCTGAAGGCATTTGGCGAACAGTTTCCAGAAGGTGCTGTTGATGGTCCCTAAATATCTTCGGCAAAGCTCTATCACAACCACGGGCTGTGTTTCGAATATCTTTGTATAGCGCTTTCGTAAAAGTGTCATGTTGGGAAAGAATGGTGATATCGTTCTTTCAGAGGAGTGCACGGCATTTCATGCCATGAGCTGTTAGCCCTAGCCCGCCTTGCCGGGATGGGAGATACAACTGTTCCCGTTGTACTCGGAACAAAAATCCTTGCCATATAAACCAACCTGTATATTTTGCCAATTGGCTCTCAAACGTTTTGGGAAGTGGGAAAAGTTGTGCGACATACCATATTTTAGTGAGCGCAAACACGTTGAGGACCATGACCCGTTGCACTATATTGAGGTTTCTTTGACCAAATTGGATCAGCACTCCCCTAACTTTGGCAATGACCTTAGTCCAGTTTGCTTGCACTGTGTCCAGAAGCGGTTTCTTCCAGGTAATGCCAAGAATTTTCACCTCATTTACTATCCGGAACCAAGGCTGTTGGGTAATCACTGAGTTAGTATTGAGCGGAAGCAAAGCAGTTTTCTGGGGGTTCGATTGTGCTCCAGAGGCGATATGGTAGAGCTGAAGGACGCTATCGATGTGGGAGATGTCTTCATTATTGCGGATCAATATTGATACGTCATCAGCATAGGCGCACATGCCAAAAACATGTGTGGACAGTTTGTAACCCTGTAGCTTCACCTGGGTAGTCCGAATGAACGGTTCAAGGCCAATGACAAAAAGTAGCATGGAAAGGGGACATCCTTGCCTAACTGATCGTATTGGAATCAGAGGGGAAAGAAAACCGTTGACGAGCACTCGAGACGTAGCATTACAATTTATCATACGAATGTAATCAGTAAGGATTTCAGGAAATTCAAAGTGTTGCAAGACCATGTACAAGTATTCATGACTGATGCGGTCGAAAGCTTTATCAAGATCTAAGGTGAGAAAACTCATTGGCTCAGTGGGGAGCATTTCGGCTTTTAGGTGTAGGTCCCGTAGTATCGTTATGTTTGTTAACAGAGTTCTTCCAGGAATACTGCAACATTGTTCATCACCAATGATATCATGTAGAACAGTCTTCAATCGGCATGCAAGTACTTTGCTAAGGACTTTATAATCACTGCAGAGCAGAGTAACTGGTCGGAAGTCACCAACTGCCATGGGAGAGGATGTTTTTGGTATGAGGACTATGGTACCCTCGTGATGTGATTGACAAAGAGCACGACGTTGGAGAATGGTACGCAGGACATGACAAAATTCTTTGCCAATGAGAGGCCAGAAGTGTTTATAAATTTCATATGGCAGTCCATCAATGCCAGGTGAGCGGTTGTTTGGGAGGTGCTTAACCACAGAGTGAATCTCTTCATCCGTAATATCCGCGCTGAGCAGAGTTTTGTTGTCCGGAGATAGTTGGGTACTGCAAGATGAAAGCAATAGGGTCACCTGCTGTGGATCAATTGGAGCCTTAGCGTAGAACCGTTGATAAAATAATGATATTTCACTACGTATAGCGTCAGGGGAGGTGACGACACTTCCAGTACTGGTGCGGAGGCGGTGGATATATTTACGTTGCCGCTCACGTTGTCCTTTGGCGATATGGTATACACTTGCACTTTCGTCCGGGAGCACTGTACGATCTTTTAAAGTCACGTTTACATGAGCGAGCGTTCGTTGCTGTAGAGACAGGAGCTTGGTTTTAACTTCCCGAATCTGGTCATACATACGCTCCCCAGCATCAGATCTTTGCTGGAGCTGGCGAAGAACTCGATAGTAAAATTCAACTGTATCCCGTCTTTCCCGACCTCGTTGGTAGGATATGTTCTTAAAGACGCGGCAGATCCCTGGTTTAACTAAAATATCCCACCAGTCTGCACAGTCGCGAAAGTTGCATTTTTGTTGGACCCATCGAGTCCAGTGTTGTCTGAAAATATCTTGGCATTCCTCCTCCAGTATTAGCGAGCAATTCAGTTTCCAATAACCTCTTCCTATGTGAAATATGGAATGGGGGTAAGAGATTGTACATACGACTGCATGATGGTTAGTGAAACTGGCAGGTATCACTTCATATCGTCTAGGCTGGATAAGTTCCTGGGAAAAGTAGATGCAGTCAATTCGTGATGAGGAGTTGTGACTTATACAGGTGTAATGGGGCAGGGGCACCCTTAAACTATCCACAGCATCAATGAGGTGTAGGGAGGTAAGGAGGGTCCTGAGAGCCGGGTTGACACCTTGGTATGGACTAGTGGAATCCTCTGGGCGTTGAATACAATTGAAATCCCCTGCAAGAATAAGTTTTTCCTTAACGTCGTGCAGATGAGGCAGTATACTCTGTTGAAAGAACATTTTCCGTTCCACACGTTTATTGGACCCGGATGGGGCATATACATTTATCAGGGTGGTATTGTTTATGTGTCCAGATATTATACGTCCTGATGGATGATATAGCACACCTTCGAGTGGGATATCATGTCTTATGAGGAATCCGGTCCCTCTATTCGTAGTACCGGTATTGATGTATTGTTTGTAGAAGGCAGATATGGGCAAACAGGGTATAGCAACTTCTTGAATGAAGGCAATGTCAATGTCTGCATCTCGAAGGAATCTCTCCAACAGTTGAAATTTCAGAGGGCATTCTATTACATTGATATTCACAGTGGCCACAGTGAGAAATTGCGCCATTAAGAGAAGTATAAAAGCTGTGCTAGACATACTGGAAGGTGGACTCAAGAAAAAAAAAGACACGGGTGAGAAATATACTGGTGCACTATGTCAAATTAGGTTGAGATAGTTCCTTATGACTGCCATTCATAGGCCGTCTGTCAGCGTTTGAGAGCGTTCGTGGGTCCCTAGATGACGTAGAATGAAGATTTGTTTCTTTTTCACAGCTGCGGGGACGTTTGTAGAACCAGTTTGATTCTTAGGGGCTGGTACGGCAATCGAGGCATTTGTTTTAATCTTCTTAGATACGTTCTCAGATCCCCGATCAACCTGCTTAAGTGAGTCGGTAGGTACCTGAGAAGGTGGGGGCAGTGAAGACAAAATTTCTGTGGCAGCCTGTAGTGACGGCAGAGTTGGTTCTAAGGCTGTCATACAGGTTGCCGATAGCACAGGGGCACTCTGTGGCTCGCTGATCTGGTCAGTGCAAGGTACCAGTTCTGCGTCATGTGTGTCCGAGGCCACTTCTGCTGTTGTCCCATCTGACTGATCAATAAGCATGTTTTCATGTGACGTTTGCTGTGTCACAATTTCCGAGTATTGGACACGCCGTTGTTGTGTAGGAGTTATACCGAGGGGAATCATTTTCTTTGGGCAGTTGATACGTAGATGTGTGTTAGCATTGCAAATTAAACAGGTCTGTTTCTGTCCATTATACGATATATAGCCAGAATGGCCACCAAAAGTCTCAGTGGAGGGGATATCTTGTTTGATTTCCATAGTGACTTCACGTATTCCATTATACACCGGGAACTGATAAGCAGAAGACCATTGTTCTTTCCTGACGTCACTCACAGAGCCATATTTCGACAGGACGGATTTGAAAATTTCAGGGGGAAATTCGAGTGGGAAATTAAATAGACACACTGTGGTAAAATTTGAATCTGCTGTGGAGAGCTTAACATTAGTCATTTCGCCTGAGTCATACTGAAATTTAATAGGAGCTGCAAAAGTATTTAGTAATTTCTGATAAGTAGATATGCTGATTACCTTGATGTACACGGTTCTTTCTTGCGCATTTAACTGGATGGCTTCTACTTGGTCGACATTCAACCGGAGGGTATCGTTAATCCAGCGGTGAATTTCTTCTGGTGTGGGGGCGAGAACTCTGCCTGTCCCATTGACAGCGTACGGTGTTTTTCCTCTGGTATCCGGACATGATTTTCAGCGGGGTTTTCTGGGTTTCTGGTTTTGTTGTCCTATCTGGAACACTACTTGAAAAAGTATTGTCCGAATGACCCACGGAAGGTCAGTACACCCGTGGAACTATCGGAAGCACCAGGTATTAGGAAACGAACACTCATCCAATGCGGTCACACAGCGCGCACACACGCACCTCACTCGGCCACGACTAGTGACCGAGCCAATCGTGCACACTCTAATAGATCGTTAGGAACCAATACATATACCACGTTATAGCAAATCATGACTTGGACTAAACGTTTTCTTTACTGGAGTATATTTTAAACCGAGTTCATTTCATAGAAAGTTCATATATTTGTCACCACTGGCCTATATTGCATGCAACATACTGAAATTAATAAAATATAGGTCAGAACGAGAGATCAGCTGCCATCTTGTCAAATAACCGAGACGACTCAGCTTTTTAAAATCACTTCTAGACTATAATATTAAAATATAAACTTTTAATTTCAAACGAGCCACGTCGTTTCAAACAGATTAAACGATTCTTGGTTCGATAGTCGGAACTGGTGGGTCCCATGTTATGGATTATAAAGTTTGCATAATTCACACGGCCGCCATTCTGAAATGGTACGGTTGATGACCTCGTAGTTTTGGCACAAGACGCGCCTCATATGATGGAACGTTGTTACCAAATTTGGTAAAGATACGATTATTAGTTTGTTTGTAATGCATTATTACGTTTTGACCATTTGAGTGGCCGCCATTAAGTTTTGGTAAAGATGGCGGCAATATAAAAAATGACACTGAGGTGCCCTTTGCCAGTGCTACCTCTGTACCAAATTTCGTTCAATTCGGTTTCACCGTGTTCGAATTGATACGGGGGGACAGACATTCAGAGTACACACACACACACAGACTCACACACACACATACACACACACAGACAGACACACAATTTTTGGCCCTGTTGTGATCTCATAAGTCTACTTTCATTTTTTGCAAAAATCGAAAGTAGGCTAAAAACACGTAATTGTCTAATTTTATAGACTATGTGAACATGTTTAAAAACTCGTTTGTTTCTTTTTCAGCACATAATTATAACTCATCCTAAGTAGACTTAACTAAGAAATGGATATCCTTACAATACGAATTAAGAATTAATTAAGAAACAAGTAGTTCCGTGAAGAACAATACAGCCTATTTTCATATATCCTACTTATGTTAATAGCCTCTATCAACATACAAAATTTCAGTTTGATTGCTGTAATAGATTCGTAGATATTGAGAACCGACTAAATATTGCGGATGGTCTCCATGTTGGATTTTTATATTAGTAGGTCTTAGAGTTATGTACTGTTACATGAAGATTATTGTGTACGTGCAGTATTCAAACTTCAATCGCATGATTAGGACACAAGAAGTAAATACGAGATTTTAAAATTTCGCACAGCTGCCATCTTGTGGTTATGGAAACAATTGAAAGAAATTAGATGCCAGTGGATTAACATTTGTATAAGGATTTACTGTACCAAGTCTCACTGCACTCGGATGGTTAAATTGCGAGAAACGACCATGTGAATATTTATAATTCGCATCGCCGCCATGTTTGATTTGTGATCATCAGGTTATTGAAAATCCTATAGGTGAACTTATGTGCACAGCCCCTATGAACATTAAAAAATTCAGTTTGATTGCAATAATAGATTCGTAGATATTGAGATCCATCAAATTTTTTCTGATGGTCACCATGTTGAATTTTTATATGTATAGGCCATATAGTCATATACCATTAAAGAAAAATTATTGCTTAGGTTCATTATTCAAACGTTCACTTCGATCGCATTATTACGACACAAGAAACAAAAAGTTAATTTTAAAATTTGCACAGCCGCCATCTTCAGGTTACGTAAACAATTAAACTAAATTAGATACCAGTGCATTACAGTGTGTATAAACAGTTCCTGTACCTAGTTTCATTGCGTTTGGATCAATAAACCGCGAGAAAGGTCTATTTAAAATTTTCAATTTCGCTTGGCCGCCATATTCGTTTTGTAGTTAACCGGAAATTGAAAGTCTTATAGATGAACTTCCAGTAGTGCCGTTTATCTCCGTACGAAATTTTAGGGTGATACCGCTAATAGTTTCAGAGATATAGATTGCCGGTGAAATATTTCGCACAGCCGCCATGTTGGATTGGTGAGACGTAACAAAATTTGAAGGGCACGGTCGGGGTCGTCCGGAATAGTGCTATGAACTTACCGAGTTTCATTGAAATCTCTCCAGCTGTTTAGAAGTTATTATGGGGTGACACACACACACACCATCACACACGCACACACAGACAGACACACGGACAAAAGGTGATCTCATAAGCCTATTATTTTTCATAAATGAAAATAGGCTAAAAACATTGAACATAATCCTTTGAAAATAACTTGGAAAAATCATATTATAATCTTTTGAAAATATCTATGAACTTTTTTAATATAGGTAATTATAGGTGTCACGGAATAGTAATAATATTCTTCATTTGGTAAACCTCCTCTTCAAAATAACTATTAAAAGTCTTTTTAGCTTATTTTCAATTTTGAAAAAATAGGCTTATGAAAACACCTTTTGTCCGTGTGTGTGAGAGGAGTGTGTGTGTGTGTGCCCATAATAACTTCTAAACATCTGGAACGATTTCAATGAAACTCGGTGAGTTCATAGCACTATTCCGGACGACCCCGACCATGCCCTTCAAATTTTGTTACGTCTCACCAATCCAACATGGCGGCTGTGTGAAATATTTCACCAGCATTCAATATCTCCGAAACTATTCCCGATATCACCCTGGAATTTTTTACGGTGATAAAGAGAATTACTAGAAGATCACCTATGTGACTTTTGAAAAAATTGGTAACTACAAAACCAACATGGCGGCCACGCGAATTCGCGACTTTTAAATAGACGTTTCTCGCGATTTAACCAACCAAACGCATTAAAACTTGGTACAGTATATGTTTATACACATTGTATTGCACCGACATCTAACTTGGTTCAATTGTTTACATAACCACAACATGGCGGATGTGCGAAATATTTCACCGGCATTCTATATCTCTGAAACTATTAGCGGTATCACCCTGAAATTTTGTACGGAGATAAAGGGCACTACTGGAAGTTCATCTATAAGAGTTTTAAAATCCGGTTAACTACAAAACGAACATGGCGGCCAAGCGAATTTGAAAATTTTAAATAGACCTTTCTGGCGATTTAATGTTCCAACCGCAATGAAATCTGGTACAGGAAATGTTTATGCACCCTGTAATACACTGGTATCTAATTTAGTTCAATTGTTTACATAACCTCAACTAGGCGGCTTTGCGAATTTTAAAATTAAGTTTTTATTACTTGTGACGTAATCATGCGATCGATTTGAAAGTTTGAATAATGAACCTACGCAATAATTTTCCTTTAATGGTACATGGCTCTATGGCCTATACATTTAACAATCCAACATGGCGACCATCCGAAATATTTAGACGGCTCTGAATATCAACGAATCAATTATAGCAATCAAACTGATGTTCAATGGGGCTATGAACTTAAGTTCACCTATAGGACTTTCAATAATCTGGTGATCACAAATCCAACATGGCGGCGACGCGAAATATAAATATTCACATGGACGTTTCTCGCAATTTAACCATCCGAGTGCAGTGAAACTTAGTACTGTAAATCCTTATACGAATGTTAATCCACTGGCATCTAATTTATTTCAATTGTTTCCATAACCACAAGATGGCAGCTGTACGAAATTTGAAAATCTCCTTGTTACTTCTTGTGTCCTAACCATGCGATTGAAGTTTGAATGCTACACGTACACAATAATCTTCATGTAACAGTCCATAACTCTAGGACCTACATATATAAAATCCAACATGGCGACCATCCGAAATATTTAGTCGGTTCTCAATATCTACGAATCTATTACAGCAATCAAACTGAAATTTTGTATGTTGATAGTGGCAATTAACATAAGTAGGGTATATGAAAATAGGCTGTATAGTTCTTCACGGAACTACTTGTTTCTTTTACTTCTATGAAAATATGTAGCCTGTTGTAGGTTATCATGTGTGCCGCTGAATAGTAATAATAGTTTACTTTTGGTAAATATCATCAGTGTTCTAATCTAGTTTCACAAACTTAAAACATTTGGTAAATTTGTGTAGTCTCCGTTTTTTATCACTGTTGTTTTAGTCATGAATTTATTTGTATACTTTTGATTTGTTCGGATGTTATGTTCTTATATTAATGTTTCAGATGTGTATTTTTATTTCTCTGTATTAAATATTCATGAAATGGGATTGATATATCTTTGGTCTTTAATAACTGTATTCCTTGGACAAATATTCGGCAAGTAGTTACCATAGCAACAAGTGTAAGTGTACTTAACGCTCGCTTCAACGAATGGTAACCACCACTATACACAAGTCAAAAGTGATACTTCTGTTTGTTTGTATGTTTTTCCGTTATGCGTTTATGGCGCACGAGTAGTATCAACAAATGAGTGATGGCACACGAATCGTTTCAAAAAAAAAGTCCCGAATGCGTTCATACAACAAGATTCATCCCACTGCGATGAAATTTTCGCGAGATGCTGTGCAGACTCCCACGAAGGTTTCTGAAGTAGTAAATCCATTTTACAATAGGTGGTGCACGAGTCGTTTCAAGAAATTAGTGTATTTCATAGAGCTTAGTGGCAGTTTATGTGTTTTCGTGGTATAAGTGCGCACGCTTCACAGAATGGAATTGAAACAATTACATCCAGCGACATTTCAGTTCATGTGTGACATAATTTGCTTAATTTCTTTACTTAACTGTCCAGCTATGCTTAGAGGTTAGTTGATCTGCATACAGTTCATCATTATTTACTCATATTTCATGTTTCATAACACTTTGTTTGTTTGTTTCCTTATTTGTTTGATTCTGTGTTTGTTTGTTTGTTTGTTTGTTTGTTTGTTTCTTCCTTTCTTACTTCCATCCTGTCATCCTTTGTTTCTTTCTTCCATCCTGTCATTCTTTGTTTCTTTCTTCCATTCTGTCATTTTTGTTTCTTTCTTCCGTCCTGTCATTCTTTGTTTCTTTCTTCCATTCTGTCATTTTTTCTTTGTATCTTTCTTCCATTCTGTCATTCTTTGTTTCTTTCTTCCGTCCTGTCATTCTTTGTATCTTTCATCCATTCTGACATTCTTTGTTTCTTTCTTCCGTTCTGTCATCCTTTGTTTCTTTCTTCCATTCTGTCATTCTTTGTTTCTTTCTTCCGTCCTGTCATTCCTTGTATCTTTCTTCCATTCTGTCATTCTTTGTTTCTTTCTTCCACACTGTCATCCTTTGTTTCTTTCTTCCATTCTGTCATTCTTTGTTTCTTTCTTCAGTCCTGTCATTCTTAGATTCTTTCTTCCATTCTGTCATTTTTTCTTTGTATCTTTCTTCCATTCTGTCAATCTTTGTTTCTTTCTTCCGTCCTGTCATTCTTTGTTTCTTTCTCCCATTCTGTCATTTTTCTTTGTATCTTTCTTCCATTCTGTCATTCTTTGTTTCTTTCTTCCGTCCTGTCATTCTTTGTATCTTTCTTCCATTCTGTCATTCTTTGTTTCTTTCTTCCGTCCTGTCATCCTTTGTTTCTTTCTTCCATTCTGTCATTCTTTGTTTCTTTCTTCCATTCTGTAATTCTTTGTTTCTTTCTTCCGTCCTGACATTCTTTGTTTCTTTCTTCCGTCCTGACATTCTTTATTTGTATCTTTCTTCCGTCCTGTCATTCTTTCTTTTGTATCTTTCTTCCGCCCTGTCATTCTTTCTTTGTTTCTTTCTTCCGTCTTGTCATTCTTTCTTTGTATCTTTCTTCCGTCCTGACATTCTTTGTTTGTATATTTCTTCCGTCCTGCCATTCTTTGTTTCTTTCTTCCGTCCTGTCATTCTTTCTTTGTATCTTTCTTCCGTCCTGTCATTCTTTGCTTCTTTCTTCCGTCCTGTCATTCGTTGATCTTTCTTCCATTCTGTCATTCTTTGTTTCATTCTTCCCTTCTGTCATTCTCTGTTTCTTTCTTCCGTCCTGTCATTCTTTGTTTATTTCTTCCATTCTGTCATCCTTTGTTTCTTTCTTCCGCCCTGTCATTCATTGCTTCTTTCTTCCGTCCTGTCATTCTTTGTTTCTTTCTTCCATTCTGTCATTCTTTGTTTCTTTCTTCCATTCTGTCATTCTTTGTTTCTTTCTTCCGTCCTGACATTCTTTGTTTCTTTCTTCCGTCCTGACATTCTTTATTTGTATCTTTCTTCCGTCCTGTCATTCTTTCTTTTGTATCTTTCTTCCGCCCTGTCATTCTTTCTTTGTTTCTTTCTTCCGCCCTGTCATTCTTTCTTTGTTTCTTTCTTCCGTCCTGACATTCTTTGTTTTTTTCTTCCGTCCTGTCATTCTTTGTTTGTATCTTTCTTCCGCCCTGTCCTTCTTTCTTTGTATCTTTCTTCCGCCCTGTCATTCTTTCTTTGTTTCTTTCTTCCATCCTGTCATTCTTTCTTTGTATCTTTCTTCCGCCCTGTCTTTCTTTCTTCCGTCCTGACATTCTTTGTTTCTTTCTTCCGTCCTGTCATTCTTTCTTTGTATCTTTCTTCCGCCCTGTCATTCTTTTTTTGTATCTTTCTTCCGCCCTGTCATTCTTTCTTTGTATCTTTCTTCCGTCCTGTCATTCTTTCTTTGTTTCATTCTTCCATTCTGTCATCCTTTGTTTCTTTCTTCCGCCCTGTCATTCATTGCTTCTTTCTTCCGTCCTGTCATTCTTTGTTTCTTTCTTCCATTCTGTCATTCTTTGTTTCTTTCTTCCATTCTGTCATTCTTTGTTTCTTTCTTCCGTCCTGACATTCTTTGTTTCTTTCTTCCGTCCTGACATTCTTTATTTGTATCTTTCTTCCGTCCTGTCATTCTTTCTTTTGTATCTTTCTTCCGCCCTGTCATTCTTTCTTTGTTTCTTTCTTCCGTCCTGTCATTCTTTCTTTGTATCTTTCTTCCGCCCTGTCTTTCTTTGTTTTTATCTTTCGCCCTGTCATTCTTTCTTTGTTTCTTTCTTCCGTCCTGTCATTCTTTCTTTGTATCTTTCTTCCGCCCTGTCTTTCTTTCTTTCTTTCTTTGTTTCTTTCTTCCGCCCTGTCTTTCTTTCTTTCTTTCTTTGTTTCTTTCTTCCGTCCTGTCATTCTTTGTTTGTATCGTTCTTCCGCCCTGTCTTTCTTTCTTTGTATCTTTCTTCCGCCCTGTCATTCTTTCTTTGTTTCTTTCTTCCGTCCTGACATTCTTTGTTTCTTTCTTCCGTCCTGACATTCTTTGTTTCTTTCTTCCGTCCTGTCATTCTTTCTTTGTTTCTTTCTTCCGTCCTGTCATTCTTTGTTTGTATCTTTCTTCCGTCCTGTCGTTCTTTCTTTGTTTCTTTCTTCCGTCCTGTCATTCTTTGTTTCTTTCTTTCGTCCTGTCATTCTTTCTTTGTATCTTTCTTCCGCCCTGTATTTCTTTCTTTGTTTCTTTCTTCCGTCCTGTCATTCTTTGTTTGTATCTTTCTTCCGTCCTGTCGTTCTTTCTTTGTTTCTTTCTTCCGCCCTGTCATTCTTTCTTTGTTTCTTTCTTCCGTCCTGTCATTCTTTGTTTCTTTCTTCAGTCCTGTCATTCTTTGTTTGTATCTTTCTTCCGTCCTGTCATTCTTTCTTTGTATCTTTTCCGCCCTGTCATTCTTTCTTTGTTTCTTTCTTCCGCCCTGACATTCTTTGTTTCTTTCTTCCGTCCTGACATTCTTTGTTTCTTTCTTCCGTCCTGTTATTCTTTGTTTCTTTCTTCCTTCTGTCATTCTTTCTTTGTATCTTTCTTCCGTCCTGTCATTCTTTGTTTCTTTCGTCCGTCCTGTAATTCTTTTTTGTATCTTTCTTCCGTCCTGTCATTCTTTCTTTGTTTCTTTCTTCCGTCCTGTCTTTCTTTCTTTCTTTCTTTCTTTGTATCTTTCTTCCGTCCAGACATTCTTTCTGTGCTATTGCAACGTACCCTGGGTAATGCTAGCATATTATATAAATCGGTATAATCGCATATCATTATACATTAATGATATCACTGGGCGAGTTTGCCGCGCTCGTTACGGCGTGGCTGCAGGCAGTCGCTCTTATCCGGGAGGCGAGGAGGTTCGAATCCCCACGCCGGCAACCTTGAAGATGGTCTTCTGTTGTTTCCCATCTTCCTTCCAGGCAAATGTCGGGGTTGGTCCCTAACAATAGGCCACAGCCGCTACCTTCCAATTCCTCGTCCTTACATTCCAACTTTTCTCCCCAGACAACACTCCACACGCGACGGTACTTGTAGCTCACCCATGGGTGTCCGCTTAGAAGAAGCTACGAACTCTGGCGAGCCGAACATGTCCTCGGACACTCCCAGCACTAAAAGCTATACGCTAAAAAAAAGTCATGAAATTTAACTAAGAACAAGTAGTTCCATGACGAACTAAAGAACCTACTTTTGTAACTTTTCAAAAAGTGCAAGATTTTTCCTGTGCTACTGAGATGATTTGAAAAATTTTGGAAAACAACCGTACCTTCTAACTCCCTCTGGATTAAAAGCTAGTGGTTTGTGAAACACACACCTTAGTGTTTTATACAGAATGTTTCTAGGGGGCGTGGTGGCTCAGCGGTCAAGCTGTTGGCATCTCACCAAGGTGGACCGGGTTCGATTCCCGGTCAATGCATGTGCGATTTTCGAAGTGAAATGCCATGTCCTGTGGTTCGGATTCCATGTAAATAGGAGGTCGCGTGGCTCATGATCGCATGATTAAAGGTCACGTAAAACTAAAAGCTTCCTTTCTTTAGAATGTTTCTAAATTCCCATTACAGACTTTGAGGGCTTGTAGTGGGGACCGTGACGATTATGTTTAATATAGCAACTTGTGTCCGTAAACGCACCGTCTTCCCACTACCCGCAAATAACCACCACAGCACACGTTCACAGCTCCCACAATTTCGGCGCTCTGTCCGACACCTACTGCTTGTCGTCTGGGTCCAATTACAGGTGGGGCTCGATGTGCCGACCAGCGACGTCAACACAGACACGGTACCTCCGTACCATGTTCTTGTACACTCGATCACCAATCCCTGGTCCTCCAACATCCGTCGCAGCCTTAATCCTCGCCAAGAGGTCTTCCTCGGATTCCACAGGGGTCTCGTAAATCAAGGTTTTCATGTGACCCCACAGGTAGTAGTCTAATGGTGTCTAGTCGGGTGAACGTGCCGGCCAAACAATTGGGCAACCACGACCTATACACTGTTGTCCAAATCTGTGGTGTAGATGATCTCGGATAGCAAGTGAAAAATTAGGACGTGCACCATCATGTAGATCACACACACAACTACTGTAAATGGCATGGAATGTCAAGATACCTGTAAGGGATATGGGACATCAGGTGATCGTTCAATAACATACGTACTCTAGTTGTGGCGCCGAAAATGTGGGAGATTTGAACGCGTGCTATGGTGGTTTTTTTTTTCGGGTAGCGGGTAGACCGTAAGTTTCCGGACACAAGTTCCTATGTTAAACTTAACCGTCTTGGTCACCACGATAAGCCCTCAAAGTCTGTAATGAGAATTTAGAAACATCCTGTATATACTGTAAAATGATTATTATTAGGGCTCGGATTTTTAGGTAAATAAATAATTTTTATGTAAATACATATTAAGTATTTTTTCTATAAATACATACATTCCTGCTTTTCACTTATTAGCACATAAAAAGCCAAAATATTTACATTTAAAAAATCAGTATGCTAGATCTTTCAGTTTATTGCATTTTTGTTCTGTGTTACTTCAACGGGGAAGAACCTGTGAGCTATCTAATCTTCATGCAGAGCGTGTGCCAGCTTGCAACTGTGTTATTCTTAACTTGTCGCCCCGTGCCACTCACTGTGGAAGCCGGGGATTTCCTTGTTCATAGCCATATTGCACCACATGCTATACCTCCCCCTACCCCAGCTACCTGGAACCAGTGTCACACACATGCAGTTCATTTCTGGCACTGTGAAGTGAAAGGCAGTTCTATGATGCCTAAAGTAAAAACAACTACAAGTTATCGTCTGTTGCAGAATTTAAAAATAATTTTACTTCTTATGGGGGATTTCTGTTGTGGGAAAGCAATCAAAGCTGAACAGCGATCTCAAGTTGCACAACACCTCAAGGGTAAGAAACATATTGCCGCAGTTTCGTGCCTTCAGAAGAAGTGTTTCGCGATAATCGTCGGTCTTTTATGACGGACAACCTGAAGATGTATCTTGTTGAGTATTGTAATGCTTCAGAAGTCAGTGAGACATAGAATAAATTGCATTCGTGAGTACTGCATATTGTTTACATTCATTTAATAAACTAAATTATAATTACATATGTTTACCTTTTTGTCACATATTTCAGGTATTTTTAATACATAAAAAATAAATATATTACCGATTCTTAGCACCAAAAATCCGAGCCCTAATTATTATGCTTCTCTAAAAGTTGATAAGTGGTACACTTGTGGTGCACCTTTTCTTGAGCTGTGCTATCACAATTTCAGTAGGCTACGAGGGGAGGGATACATTTGTCTCTTGCCGCACCAGTCAGAACATTGCAGTAGTCAATGAATATCTGAGAATGCTAGCGGCTTTGGTGGCGTAGTTGGTAGCATGCTGAACTGCTGTGCCCAAGATAGCGGGTTCAAAGCCGGCCGAAGTCGTCGGATTTTTTAAGAGCGTTAAAATCCTTCAGTATGCCTTACTTCGGAGGGGAAGTAAAGAAAAACAAGATGTTCAGTAAAGAACATATAGCCTACTTTCTCCTAAATGCATGGGTATTGTTATAACTCTTTGTCCTTTTCAAGGAGTATGATTGAATGTTGGTTGTAGGAGCTTGTTGAAATACAACGTGCTATAGGGATATTAAACATGAATATGAGGTGCCCTTTGCTAGTGCTACCTCTGTACCAAATTTCGTTCAATTCGGTTTCACCGTGTTTGAATTGATAGGGGGAATCAATTTGCACACATACTTGGCCACCATCTGCAAACTATTGGGCTGATGTTCTTGCAGTTTGGTCAGAATATGTTTCCCACATAAAGATATGGTGTTGCAAAATTAGGTAGAGACTAGATTATTAGGTTGGTCGTAATTACATTTTAGCTTTTAACATTTGGGTGGCCGCGATTACGTTTCCATCAAGATAGCGGTGATATAAAACATGACACTGAGGTGCCCTTTGCTAGTGCTACGTCTATACCAAATTTCGTTCCATTTGGTTTCAGCGTGTTTGAAGTAATAGGGGGAATCGATTCTGACACAAAGATGGCCGCCATCCACAAACTATTAGGCGAATGACCTATTAGATTGGTCAAAGGATGCTCCCTCCATAAAGGTATGTAGTTGCAAAATTTGGTAGAGATCGGATGATTAGGTTAATCGTAATTTGATTTAAGCTTTGAACATTCGTGTGGCCGCCATTACGTTTCAGTCAAGATGGCGGCGATATAAAACATGACACTGAGGTGCCCTTTGCTAGTGCTACCTCTGTACCAAATTTCGTTCCATTCGGTTCCACCGTGTTCGAATTAATAGGGGGAATCAATTTTGACATAAAGATGGCCGCCATCCGCAAACTATCAGGTGAATGACCTATTAGATTGGTCAAAGGATGCTCCCTCCATAAAGGTATGTTGTTGCAAAATTTGGTAGAGATCGGATGATTAGGTTAATCGTAATTTGATTTAAGCTTTGAACATTTGTGTGGCCGCCATTACGTTTCCGTCAAGATGGCGGCGATATAAAACATGACACGGAGGTGCCTTTTGTTAGTACTACCTCTGTACCAAATTTCGTTCCATTCGGTTGCACCGTGTTCGAATTAATAGGGGGAATCGATTTTCACACAAAGATGGCCGCCATCCGCAAACTATTACGCTGATGACCTATTGGTTTGGTCAAAGGATGCCCCCCCATAAAGGTATGTCGTTGCAAAATTTGGTAGAGATCGGATGATTAGGTTAGTCGTAATTTGATTTAAGCTTTGAACATTTGTGTGGCCGCCATTACGTTTCCGTCAAGATGGCGGCGATATAAAACATGACACTGAGGTGTCCTTTGCTAGTGCTACCTTTGTGCCAAATTTCGTTCAATTCGCATTCACCGTGTTCGAATTGATAGGGGGGGACAGACATTCAGAGTACACACACTCACACACACACACACACAGACACACAGACACACACACACACAGACTCACACACACACATACACACAGACAGACTCACTTTTTTCGCCCTGTGTTGATCTCATAAGTCTACTTTCATTTTTTGCAAAAATCGAAAGTAGGCTAAAAAGGAAGATTGTAGTTTTACGTGACCGTGAATCTGGTGATTATGAGCCACGGGAGGGGAAGTAAAGCCGGCGGTCCCATGTCATAGATCTATGGCATTTAAAAGATCCTTCCCCAGACTAAACTTGTGTGAAGCTAAATTGTTAGGTTAGATTTCATCGGAACGCTCTATCAAAGTACCAAAGTTCACCACTAGGTATCATTGATATCTGGTGGCGAAAGTTGGAACTACTTGAAATTAAACGGAACTTGTAGCTCACCCTAAAGGTGTCCGCTGGAAGCAGCTACAGACTCAGGCGAGCCGAACATGTCCTCGGACACTCCCGACACTAAAAGCCATACGATAAATAAAGAAATCTGAAAATGCTGAAAGATAGCTTCTTATTTATTGTGGGGTGACGATCTATGTTGCAATATGAACCAGTTCACAGTGGGTCAAAATCGAAATCTAGGAGGACAAAATGATTTATTTTCATAATTAAAAAATCAAAATTTATTACTTCTACAGCATTCTCATACAATTGCCGCTCACTATTCGAGGATATAAACGCATCTTAGTGTAAATCTGTCACCACTGTTCGAGCAGTCTTAATTGGAGGGTGAATGTAAGTGGCTGTGGTTTGGTTATCTTTGTGGTTAGTGTGATGCTTTAAGATGGAACATGCAGCTGAAGGTATGATCTTTGTAACGTGTTTCAGTTATTAATGGGCGTAATTGTTACGTAATTTTAGCTAAATTTGCATTATAAATATTTAACTATTATTTTTAAAATTATATTTCACTTAGATTTTTAGTATGTCGCGTCACTCTGCGTCACTTTCTACTTAATGTTAAAATGTAGATAAAGTCTTGTAGTTTACGCCCGTTGTAAGATTTTTTGCATCTTTTTGCAACTTAGTTATTTTACGTTCTAGAAGATGCCGCACAACCAGTTCTCACACGTTTACAACTGTTTGAAGCACTGGGTTCGACGATTATGTCAAAAATGGAACTTTGTGACTTTGTTAAAAGTAAATTAGGGGTAGAAAATTGTTCTGATGAGATAACTGAATGCTCTATCCAACTCCTAGTCATACAGTAGACAATTTCTTGCATGCGTAGACGTAGCTTAAAAACGGTCTTGTGTTGTTTGAGTCTTCAGTCTTTTGACTGGTTTGATGCAGTTTTCCAGACCTCCCTGTCCTGAGCTAATCGTTTCATCTCTACATAGCTCCGACACCCTACATCCGAGGCAATCTGTTTAACATATTCTAACCTTGGTCTACCCCTACAGTTCTTGTCCTCGAACCTTCCTTCCATAACTAAGCTTGCTATTCCTGGGTGTCTTAGTATGTGTCCTACCAACCTATTTTTTCTCTTCATTAACAGTCGCCAGAAAAATCTCTCCTCTCCCACTCGTCTTAATACCTCTTTGTTTGTAACCCTATCTACCCATCTGATCTTCATCATTCTCCTGTAACACCACATTTCAAATGCTTCAATTCTCCTCTTTTCTGCTGCACCAATAGTCCAAGTTTCACTTCCATAGAGTGCCAAGCTCCAGACGAAGGCTTTCAAAAATGACTTCCTAATACCTAAATCTATATTCGATGTCAGCAGATTCCTTTTTTTGTAGAAATGCTTTCTTTGCCTGAGCCAACCTACTTTTTATATCCTCTTTGCTTCGTCCATCACTGGTTATTCTGCTTCCTAAGTAACAGAAGTCTCCTACTTCCTTCAGCTTTTCACCTGCCAATTTGATCTCCATAGAGGTTTCTGATTTATTTCGGCTGCATTCCAGTATTTTTGTTTTACATTTATTAATTTTCATCATGAATTCTTTCCGTAAGACGGAGTCCATACCATTCAAAAACTCATTCAAATCCTCAGGCTTGTCGGCCAAGATGACGATGTCATCAGCAAATCTCAGAGTTGAAATTATTTCTCCTTGAATCTTCACTGGTGTTTATTGTGAAGTAAACAAATTATATACGTTGCTTTCAATCTAAATTGATGATTAAAACGTAAAAAATAATTTTGTCCCCTAGATTTTGATTTTGACCCACTGTGCAGTGGTTACTTGACGTACTCAAATCAAATAAACACTCAAGAATTAAAGTGGCAACTCCGCTTCCCCCCTCACCCACTCACCTTGATGGTCCAACTGTTAAACCGCGAGGATTGGCGCATGGGTATTTTTTGTCCCAAGGCTTAAATAATTATTTATATTTTCGTTTTGGTCAGCCCTTATTTCCTGTCGCTTACTGTATCTTCCTTCATAGCCTTGAACTTATTTTTGGCTTTCGTTAGTCGGGACAATCTGTAAAAATTAAGGGAGAAAATCCACCTTCTTGGGTGCAGCATATTAACATAGCTCACGTTCTTGTTGATCCATGATTAGGGTCTAGGGACACCTAGTTCATCAGCTCCTTTGTTCAAAAATATTAAGATAACTGCCTTGCCACCACAGTCAATGCCTATTATACTGTTACGAAATTTATTGGCATTTTTCTGCATATTAAATTTGAAAAATAAAAATAAAACTCATTTTATATTGGGAATAGTTCATAAGAAGACACTGGGTGTAAAATTACTTCGTTATAACCCCCCAGGGGCTCACATCTGGTGGGGCGTGGGTTGGCGAACACGGGGCCCCAGCTGAGTCCGCCATTGCTTCAACTTACTTGTGCTGGGCTCCTCTCCGTCTTCTTTCCTGTCGAACTCACTTGGTCAACTCTTGTTCTCTTCCGACCCCGACGGTATTAGGGTATCTGAGGCTTAGGGAGTCTTTCACTTTTCCGCCTTAATTGGCCCTCTCATCTTTCCTGATACCCTAATTCTTCTAGGGTTCAACCTTCTATTTCTTTTCATGTTATCTCCTGCTTTCTGCACAAGGCCCTCAAGGAGGCAGGGTATATGTAGCCCCACCACTTCTGGTGCACCCTAGAAATTGCTACACCCTCAGGGGCTCATGGCTGGTGGGTTCGGGAGTTGGCGACCACGAGGGATTCCTGAGCTGGGTCCGGTTTCCCCCTTTTTCCCTTACCTGTGGGGAGGACCCTCTCCTCTTTCCCTTTCCTATCTGCCTTTCATGGCTCTCCTTCCTTCCAAGTCCCTCAATCCGCATATTTCGAGGGTTGAGGGCATTTCTTTTCCTCCTGTCCTTTATTTGCCTTATTCTCCTTTTGTTTTCCATTTCTTCTTCTAGTATATAAGTTAGTAGTTAGTTTTAGTTATAGCTTACATTTCATTATCATCTTCACGATCCCCCAAACCATTAGGGGCCGATAACCTCGATGTTAGGCCCCTTAAAAACAATTATCATCATCATCATCATCAACTTCGTTATAATACGTACGACTACGACAAAAGGGAGTCTATGGGTCTAAATGACCCGGCACCAGTCCTCGTGTTATATTTTTCACGCCAGTTCTCAGGGGTTAACAAAGAGAGAATTTTTGCTATTACACTGAACAGTAGACCTGTGTATCTTATCTCTTGGCCAACAGTGTTTAGAACCGTGTCCTGCTGTTGTAATCTTTGCCTGCCATTATTATGACAACAACACAAACTAAAGGACTTGGGAACTTAACTTTTGGATGACTGTGTTAAGGTCTGTTCTTTCAGTGCTCCTTGCCTGTGTCTATTATGAGAGATGGAGGACTTAATTGGTCAGCGAGCAGGATTACTCGTGTGGTAGCGGAGAGACAGAGGATTACAGTAAGCTCAAAGTTACATTTTGTAAAGAAGAGATAGAAGCCGCTCTGGATTATTAGCGAGTTACATAAAGACTAGCTCAACTGACGCAGTGGGCGGAGGGCGGAGTGCAAATATCAACAGGCTTTATTCCACCAATTCGTCTCCACACAAACACATCTGTGGCTCGTGCTGTGTTCAATGGTGCATTGTTTGTTTGTTTGTTTGTTTGTTTGTTATATCATTTCAAATGATCTTGTCGACTTCGTCGTTATGCTTGGGTCTAACGTTAAGCGTTACGGTTACGGCGTGTATGACGTCATGCTGCAGAGTGCACCTCCCGGTCCCCTTCACCGCGCGGGAAACGAGTGCGTGACGTCATGCAGCAGAGTGCACCTCCCGCTCCCCGTTCCCCGTGCGGGAAACCTACGCACTAGCTCCGTGATACTGAATGACTTGCAACTTGTTGATCATGAAGCGTTCACGTGATTCTTGCTATCTCTGTACTTGCGAGTTCGTTAAACTTGCTTACTTACAGTTTACAATTTGTGCAGGGTAGTCAAGTGAGTTAATAATGGAGTCTGTGGATCGTTCGTTAAACTTGCCTACTTACAGTTTACGTAAAGTGTGTTAATAATGGAATCTGTTGACAGTAATAGTGCTATTATATCTACTAAAGCTAAATCTTGTGCTGAAATGGAGTCTGTTGAAAGAGTCCTGGGGCTTCGAGCGAAGCGAGAAGCCCTCCTGAACCTTTCTAACATAGCATATTTAGCATGCGTCATTTGTAATTATATTAAGTCTAGTCTCTCAGACTGACTGTATCTTTTCCTTTGTATCTTATATATTTAATTATTTATTCATTTCATTTTATTTTATTTTATTTTATTTTATTTTATTTCATTTTTAGTTTCTAAATGTTATTTCTAGTACATTTTAGGTTATTAATTTTTTAGTTTTGGTTTTTATATTATCGTATTTTTATATGTTTTGAATTTTTATATTTTGCTTTTTATTCATTACTAGCTCTACCCGGCATGTGTTGCAATGCCAATCAAAGGAAGTGTTGGCGTTGTAACTTTGTTTGTTGAAGTCCTTTTGGATTCCCAATATTTATTTATTTATTTATTTATTTTCCGTTAACCACCTCTAAACTATTGTAAAATTGATTTACTATTTCGAAAAATCATGGGAGCGTGCTCAACAACTCACCAAAGTTTCATCGCAATTGTATAAATGGTATATGAACGCATACGGGACTTTGTTGAAACGATTCGAGCGCCGTTACCCATTTGTTGAATATACTCGTACGCTACCTCATGTAAAATGGATTTGCTAAGTCGAAAACCTTTCATGGCGTGTACACAACAAATCATGAACGTTTGATCGCAATCGGATGAATGGCATATGAACGCATACGGGATTTTGTTTACCATTCACGTGCCTTCACTCATTTGTTGAATCTACTTGTGCGCCACCCATTGAAAAACAGGTTTACTAATTCATACACCTTCGCAGGACTGTACTCAATTCACCAACGTCTTATCACAATCGGATGAATGGTATAAGTAGTGTGTTTTGGATGGTTCTATATCCACCTCCACCTCCCCACCTCACAAGATGGCGGCGGTGCGATATCTCTCGAACTTATGGTCGGATTTTGACAAATGAAGTGTCATTGAACTCGGGCTGACACCCCCTTTCCTATGAACAACATATTTCAACCTCAAAAATAAAACCTACCCTACTAAGGGGTGAAATTGAATTTTTTAGAGAATCTCTCTTTCCAATTGCAACATGTGAGAGTTTGAATGCTAATATGGAATGTAACGTTGTTCTGCAAACCAATAATCAAAGAGGGGCATGTTAGGCCTTGAGGTGAGAGCCCCTGTTATTGTTGACGAGCCCCCTGATGTCGGGCCCCTGTGGATGGGTTATTGTTGACAGGTCCTTGTGGACGAGTCCTTGTGGACGAGTCCTTGTGGACAAGTCCTTGTGGACAGGTCCTTGTGGACAGGTCATTGTTGACGAGTCCTTGTGGACGAGTCCTTGTCCCTTTGGACTGATCCCTTTGGACGGGTCCCTTTGGCCTAGTTCCTATGGACTAGCCCATGAATTTATTTAAATTATGTCAAAGGGCCTAACTACATTTGTGTGTGTTGAATTGACGTTGTTCACCACTACTATAATGGAATAACGATATGAAAGGAAAGTGACGAAATACATGTGAACACGTGTGAAATGACCTTATTACCGTCCTCCTTGTGAAACAAGTCACATCCTGTTTTGCTTCATACGTGAGAAAATGCAAGTTCATGTGTAATATGACCTAACACACAAGTGTTCACCTGTACACGTGCACGATAAGAGCTAACAAGTCACAACCTGTTTTGACAGTGGTGGGAGGTACAGGGGGGTTAGTGTAAGAGAGAACACAGGTGAAGAGAGAAAGAAATATGTATTGCTCATAATACATGTATAGCTGAGGACTGTACATAGGATTGTAGGTTAAGTACAACATGAGTAAATAAATAAATAAATACAAGACACACAGGTTCACACAACATGTAATTTATTAATCCATGAATTAAAGGCTGAGCTAAATCCCAACCATTTTACATATAGTTTATTTCCTTTTTGTTTCAACACTTTTTCCACAAGGTAATGTTTAGGAAACGCTGTCTTTTGAAGTTCTTGAAGATAAAACCTGCCTTTTATGGGTTGATGGTTGAGGTCCTCGAGTAAATAGGTGACTGGACTGTTCAGGTTGACTTGACGAATTCGAAATAGTTCAGTCCCCCAATTTGGTGTGTAGCCC
The DNA here is from genome assembly GCA_946902985.2 of Meconema thalassinum. Lineage (NCBI taxonomy): Eukaryota > Metazoa > Arthropoda > Insecta > Orthoptera > Tettigoniidae > Meconema > Meconema thalassinum. The sequence continues at coordinate 186,906,263 of OX336395.1, forward strand.
TTGTCGAAGACGGACTTGAATTTGCTCACACGAACATGGTCCCCAATGTTAGGGCGATGACGTTTAGGGTCTGCTGTTTTTATGGGGTTAAACAGTTTATCCAGTTGTGGAATATTTTTAGTTACAAGTCGTGGCTTGGTCCCAATGGTTCTGTGTTTGGTGTCGTTGTAACGTGACACTAACTCAGGTAACAAGTCCAACCAGCGATAAGTGCCCTGAGCGGTAAACGCTTTCCACATATGGGTTTTCAATGTTCGGTTGAACCGCTCGACCACACTGGCTTTGAGATTACTGTACGTGGTGTAATGGTGAATATCCTTATATTTGAGAAAACTGGAGAAATCCTTGTTGAAAAATTCTTTTCCCTGGTCGGTTTGTAGCAGCTGAGGTTGACGTTTAGATTGTTGAATAATATGTTGAAAGGCTTTGGTGACTAGTGAACTAGACTTGCGACGCACAGGTTCAACAAACGCCATTTTGGAATAAACATCAATGACCGTCAACATATAGCGTACACCATCGTTAACGTTAGCATAGGGAATCATTTCAACCAAGTCTGCTTGCCAAAGTTCCTCCACACCCTGTGAAATCACCTTGAGTCGCTGATAGTGACGTCTAGCTGGACGATGCAACTCGTGAGCAATACCCATTTTAATGGGTGAGGGCTTAAACAATAATTTTGGCATTTCGAAGTTCTTCCTCAATTTCTTGAATTTCCCAATCGTGACCAGTATGGCCGGCTTGACGTGAAGCATGCAACAGCTGTAGTCGCTGGACGAGTTTATTTGGATTGTGCCAGTAGGTAACATCCACAAGAGGTTTTAATGGTTTAAATGTCACCCCTGAAGCGGACACTTTACGACGACCACTTTGACTAGTGGGGAATATTTTTGCAATGATGGTTTTATATTTTTGGGATATATTAGCATTCACGTGTTGAGTGGGATCATACTGTCTTTTGTGAGCATGGGTATCCAATAAAATGGATTTATATTTACTAAGGTCCTCTGACGTATAATCTTGAGATGAGGGAGTCCGAGAGAATAGTAGCTTTAACAGTCCTGGTGTTAATTTATAGTTGATCTTTTAAATGACAGCTTTAGTACGACTAAATTTAATCGATGAATCACCAATTTTAAAACTATCATTCTCATAGCGAACGCCATATGTGTTATCTGTGTTTCCAACAAATAGATTGGTGAAATAGGGTTCCAGTGTTGATCCATAATATTTTATTAAAATGTTTTTCAGTTGAGCTTTATGTTGAGGGGTGGCCAAGAGTTGTGAAAATGGAGACGATCTCGAAGGGCAAGGGGTTTCGACCATGGCCAAGGATTTCCTTTTTCTTAAAAACTCTGCAAGGGGTGATGCCTTTTTTTTGAGGCGTAAACACTTGTTCCTCATTATCCTCAACTTCGCTAACACTAGTTAAATCTTCCTGTTCCTCTTTATTTTCCTCTTCCTCTTCCTCTGAGTCCTCGTGGTGCGTCTGACTGGCTTGTGAAACGGTAGGTAGCGTTTCAGATGGCTCGAAAGAGGGTTTCAACATAGCTTTTAGCGGAGGTGCTAAATGTTGTTGAATAAACAAAGCATGATCCGCACGCGATCGTTTCAATTGACGAAACTTTTGGCAAATAGTATTTTTTGCTCTAATAATATGCTTTTTCAATTGACTCTCTGCTAACGCCATGATGTCGTGACAAATGACTTGAGAGGGAATGATACAGTGCCTTAAATAGCAATAAAATGATCAAACCCTAAGCGATACCGCCCTTGGTTGAGTTCACTTTGTTTGTCAATCACTAAACAGGCATGACGTTGTGTGTTCCAGCACTTGCCACACAATTCTGTAAACATTTGAAAGGTCATATCCGGATTCACATGTTCATTATAAATGTAACGACTGTTCCTCTCGTCCTGGCGAAATAAAACAATGACATTGGCATTGTCACGAATCAACTGTTTGGACATTTTAGAATACGTTTGTCCAAGATAGAAGCAATCGATATGTTTGTGTCGACCCATGCTGAAATAGCTTTGAATGATACCTTGTCGTTCAGTGGATACATCATCGAAAATCATGAGTGAATCAGGCTTTACCTCATCCGGTGAAATAACATTTTCTTGCGTGGAAAATGTAAAATACCCCATATTCTCATTTTTAATCCAGACATGACTTGATCCAGAAACACGTAGAGGGGTTGGTAGAGAGATTTTGCGAAAATATAAATATTTTGAAAACACAGACCATTGGGCGCTGTAATAAGTGTCAGCAAAAGATTGGTCTTTCCACAGCCGGAAGGTCCCACAATGATGCAGCGAATGGAAGATGGAAACAGTGAACCATGGCGTTGTTCACGTGATGTGGGGTAGAAATGGGAAACCATGTCCCTCACGGGGAATGACTCTTGCTGCTTAATTAGCTTCATTTCAACTAAGGCTTAGAGAGGCTAGCAGGCTGTCTATATACATCGCACCGAGCCTTGTCATAGAAACAGTAGACTCGTACTACAGGTTGGCGATGGATGTCTTTGGACGTGCGTTGATGGTCAAAGCTAGGTCTGTTCCCATACATGATCCTAAACAAGAAACACATCCTGCTAATAAACACTATGTGGATAGGTCAGTAGTGCCACGCACAAAACAAGGAGATTATGACTTTAAAGGAAAGCGGTTAACTCATGTAAAACATCCTCAAGTGTCTACAGACGTTACTACAAAAAAGTATGTGGATAACAAGGTGTATGAGTTTTATGATTAAGTGTCTCAGCTTACGGTGGATGGCTATAGCGCTAATCATCACCGCATTATTCACGTGGAAGACCCACAAGAAGATGATGATGTCTGTACCAAGCGATACGTGACCTATGAAATGAAAAGGCTTTATACATTTATCCCATCTGTATTTTTAGTGCATCTGACAAATGTAAAACCTGCGAATGAGAGAAACCAAATACCGCTAGTTCATGACCAGCACTTGACCTATGTGCTTGCTTCGGGTTTAAGCCACTATCGACTACACTATAATGGAACCATTCACATCAAATATGCCATACCTGATGAGAACCATTTACAAATAGAGATAAATGGTCATAGGATGATGGTCCATAACCATGAAATGGTCAATGCAGGAGACGAATTATCCTTTCATCTCCTGTTGACATGGAATGAAAAGCAAGCTGGAAAAACCATAAATGATTTCCCACTTTATGTAGAATTGGAATATACAGCCATGAAATGGCAATCTAATGTTAGTTGTGACTTAAACTTTCTTGTGAAAGGTTGTTGGTCATCATCATGGTGAAACAAAGATATGTGGTGAGAAAGACAAAAAATATGAGCCTGTCCTTGGCAAAGCCTAGGCTTATGACATTCGTGGACAAGCCCTTGCGAAAGAAAAAAGAAAAAATAATGTGTTGACCATAAGGAAAGCTCTTCGAGTAGTACAGAGACATGTTATTTCAAAACGTCAGCGACAGGGTTCAAAACAAGGGCGAGTGATCCCCGTCCCCAAACGAGCGGGATTTTTACCTGCATTATTCGCTGGTCTGGCTGCTCTAGGTTCACTTTTAGGCGGCGCCAGTGCAGTGGCAAAAAACATTAAAGCCGTGCAACAGGGCAAGCAACAACTCAATGAAAATCAGCGACACAATGAAACAATGGAGGCCATTGCTATGGGGGCTAGAAATGTCAATTTGAAGCCAGCCTTTTATCAACAAGGATTTGGAATTTCACCTTTTCGAAATAAAAAAAACATCTTTAACCTCAGCCATAGCAAGACATGCCCTGACGCATCAGCAAGTGGAAAGCTATGCTAAACAACTGAAGCTTTCTCATTTTCGAGGTGTGTTTATGCGAAACCAATTACCCTCACGACCCTGGAAACATGAATGTGCTGTTGTCAATTTGGATGATCACCGAGGACCTGGAACACATTATGTAGCTTATGTCAAAGAGGGATCTACTGTATGGTACTTTGACAGTTTTGGGAATTTTCCCCCGCCCATGGAACTAGTAGCCTATTTTGGAAACAGGATCAAGATATATTATAATGTGAAACGTGAGCAAACGTTTAACAGCCAACAGTGTGGACGTTTGTGTTTAATTTTTTTATATAAGACGCAACATAAGCAAAAACGTCAACAGTATGTCGGTGGAAAGTAAGACGTTTACACTGCATGGACGTGGACCTGAAGTGAGTCTAGACTTTTACCCACCTATCGAATTGAGTGAAAAACCTTATGGTTTAGGACTTGTTTCTCTTGAAACGTACAATCGAATATACAACATACGTGAAAATGTGAACAACAAGTTTTACTATGATGATTCTGTGCTCACCCTGAACTCTGGTGGATACACGATAGATGACATTTATGAACACATTTATGTGGTGTTGATCAATGAATATGGTTTAAAGTCATTTCTCGATGGAACGCGCAAGTTTGAACTAGTAGGAAATACCAACACTCATCGCTGCAATATTTTTTCTACATTCAAAATTGACTTTAAAACTCACCCCGATTCCATTGGTCCATTACTAGGATTTAAACCACGTGTGTTAGAGCCCAACAAAAAACATGAATCAGACCATGAAGTGAAATTCATTGAGGACCATCATGTGTCGCTGACGTGTAATATTATTAGTCAAGTGTACACCAATCAAGAACCGTCGCATTCGCTTTATGACTTTATTATAACATCGCCCAATTGCTATATTATTCGTGAAAACCCTCCAGTGGTGCTTTTTCATTCTGTGGCTGTCGATGGTATTAGTAATATAACATTAAGACTGATCAATAGAGAGCAACAACTCATTGATCTAGATTCTACCACACCAGTGACTTACAAGTTGGTGCTAAAACCACTATGAAGTTTGTATATAAAGCAACAGCACCGTCTAGGAATGGTGTTAGTTGTTTACTACGTGAATACACGTTAACATCTCAGAACAAGCAGATTTTACAGCATTTGGGTTACCACATTAACCCCCGCGATGAATTCTATTCTAGAGGTAGCGAACCACATCGAGGAGCAACCAGGAGTGGTAAGAATTGATCTGCATTCTTATCAAGCTCAGACACCTGGACTCAATAACAATGATGAAATTCAATTTGTTATCAACAACCAAGATATTTACACTCTACCGCATGAAAGTGTTATTCAGATTGAAGGTCGGCTCACCAAAGCCGATGGTTCTACACCCACTACATCCAATTTAGCCAACCATGCTTTCGCCTTCCTGTTTTCTGAAGTACGTTATGTGATTAACGATATCGTGGTGGATAGCACTCGAAATGTGGGTATTTCCAGTGTCATGAAACTATATCCCTCTTATAGTGAGGAAGAAGCTAAAACACTTTGCATGGCGGGTTGGTGCCCTGACTCGACCAATGACTGGATGGTACACACCGATGGCACCTTTACTGGATATTTACCTCTTAAACTGATTTTAGGCTTTGCTGAAGATCACCAGCGCATTGTGGTTAACGCATGGCAAGTGCTTTATCTGGTGAGAGACAGGAGTGATAATAATGCACTCAAGGGAGTCGACAATGCCCCCATTGATTCAAAAATTCAACTACAACGCTTGCTATGGAAAGTGCCTCATGTGACCCTTAACGAAAGCAAAAAACTGGACATACTCAAAATGGTAAAGAGAGATATACCTCTACCCATGGAATTTAGAAGCTGGGCACTCCATGAGTACCCGTTATTGCCCACCACCAACACACACAGTTGGTCTATAAAAACAGCCCGCTATACAGAGAGACCTCTCTACATGATTGTGGGTTTTCAAACGAATCGCAAGTATCAACAAACCAAAGATGTCACGCAATTTGATCACCTGCAATTGAGAAATGCACGTCTTTTCCTCAACGGTGCTGTGTTTCCCTATGAAGAGTTGGATTTAGATTTTTCAAAAAATAAGTTTGCCCCCCTGTACGACTTGTTTTCTAAATTTAGATGGTCTTATTATCAAAAAGAGAATTGTCCAATGTTGTCACCCCAAGCTTTTAAGACAAGGGCGCCACTGATTGTCTTTGACTGTTCCTACTTGGAAGAGTCTGTCAAACCATCCAATATTGACATTCGACTAGATTTTGAAACGCATGACAATGTTCCAGCCAATACCACGGCCTACTGTTTGATTATTCATCACAAACAAGTCAACTATTATCCACTGTCCAACCAAGTGACAAGTGTATAAATAGCAGGTCAACACACATCAAACCACTCAGTCATGTCTTGCTTTCAAGCCTCAAGAGAAGTTACATCCATGAATTTAAAATCTGAGGAACAACGTTTCAAGACCTTTGCGACGTGGCCTGTGCCTTTTATAAACCCTCAAGCCTTAGCAGCCGCTGGATTCTACTATTTAAAAAGAAGAGATGAAGTGAAATGTGTGTTTTGTCCCATCATCTTATACCAATGGCAAGAGAGCGATGAACCCATGCAGGAGCATCAGCGCTGGTCACCTGCCTGCCCCTACCTGTGCAGAATGGAGGTGGGTAATATACCCTGTCATTCAAGTTACCCCTCACTCATGCCTCTGAGTGATGAAAAAAGTTATGATACGTGTGGACTTTATGGTGCCGGCAGTGCTTCAGTCAGCAGCTCACAGTCAAAAACATCCAGTTTAGAGACATTGGGATATCATCAGGGTTATGGACACTATAAACACAAAAGACTTTTTTTGTTGTATGAGATGGTACCGCCTCTATCCTAGAATGAAAAAAGAATGTAAAACTTGTTATGCTAATAAAATAATGAAATAAAAAAATTGGTTGTTGTTGTTATATTATTATTTCTTATGCCCCCCCCCCCCCCATGTCATATCCTAACCTCTATAGTGACTACTCGATGTTTTTCTTTTCTTTTACTAGAATGGAATGTAAGTAAATGACATGGGTACACCTTACTGAACAATTGTCAGTCTGTGGTCAGTTGGACTTGATCCAGACAAGAGTGAACATGTTGCGTACACTGATTGTCGACTGTCAAGGGTTTAAAATTGGAGATAACAAATTTATATTTAAAGAAGTGGCCATCATCGATTGTTCCACTTTTTGGATATCACAAGCTACTCATTTGGTGTTTAAACCACCTTATGCGTTTGATTTGTTGTGTGATAAAGACCGTAAACAAACCCAGTGGATTGAAACTCATATGCAACTAGACTGGAAGCGAGGAACCATTTCATATAAGCACCTGGACATGGTCATGAAAGCCCACTTGTTCTCTGCCCATGTAATATTTGTGAAAGGTAGTGAAAAACGTCAATGGCTACAACCATTTTTAGCGTCTTACTGTCAATGTATTGATTTAATGGACATGGGCTGTCCATCGCTGCAAACACTCATGGATCGCTGCCCCTGTGACAATATTACCCATAAAGCCTTGGCACAGGTGTGGCAATTGTTTCATTGGCTATCCACCAATGCTTGCTGGGAGTTGTTAAATAAAATAAAAACTAAAGGTTTACCTGTGGATGACACCAGTGAGATTTCTACAAGCGACGTGTAAACATCAACGTGATACCATGGAGAAAGGGGGTGCTACCGATAAAGCGATTGGAAAGTTCTTTGTGTGTAAAAAGAAACTAGACAGTTTTACTAAAGAAGAATTATTGACTCTTCCAAAATCATTCATTTATTATGTCGCAGCAAATGCAGTGAAAGAAATCTGGCAACATGTACCAAAATCATGGACTCAAGACCCTGTGTTAAGTGAATTGCAACCATGTGCGGATTATGATCACCATAAGCAAGTGGCTATGGCAAAAATACCCTCTATGCGACAGTGTGCTACTTGTCAGCTAGTCAAACTGTATCATGGTCATAAAAGTCAGTGTAAAGATTTTGTTTCCTCATACCACGGGAGTAATGAAAAAAAAAGCAACAACAACAAACATCATCCACAGAGGAGGAGGAAGATCAAACCTTTTTACCATCGATGGAAAAGGATATGCCAGACCTGTACTGGCAATGGCGTCATTAACAAAGTAATTCAATACTTGACTTTCGAAATCTACCTACCTGGTTATTATTTGTGTAGTCCTGGAACTTGTCTTGAAGAACCTTTGCAGCATAGTGATATACCTATTAATCCTTTGGATCAAGCATGCACCTTTCTTATCACCACAGTCATTCTGCATTAAGACGTGTAGCGGATAAAGTATCGTTGAAAAGCTAAAGAACTTTTAACATTCTGTGATGTCTCAGTGGGAGAGAGGTTGGCAGTCGTCATTGTGATTAGTGTTATAAAAGGAAAGTTAATAATGGGTGGACATGGACATTGAAAAGGATTGAGGAATTGGTATTTCTTTGTATTCTATTTTTTGTAAAGCTCTATTTGTTGTGAAATAAAAACAAGGTTTACAAGATCACAATGTATTTTATTTTTAAAAATGGCGATAGCCATTTCATTTTTTTTTCACACATGAAAATTTACAATTTCCACTTTACATTTTTTTACATTCCCCTTGTTTAGTTTAAACATTCTGTATATTTTTGTTGTTGTGAAATAAAAAACAAGGTTTACCAGATCACAATGTCTTTTAATTCTAAAAATGGTGATAGTCATTTCTTCATTTTCATTTTTTCACACATGAATATTTACAATTTCCACTTTACATTTTTTTACATTCTCCTTGTTTAGTTCACACATTCTGTACATTTTTTTGTGAAATATAAATAAGGTTCACTAAATCACTATATCTTTTAATTTTTAAAAATGGTAATAGCCATTTCATTTTTTCACACATGAATATTTACAATTTCCACTTTTTCATTTTTTTACATTCCCTTGTTTAGTTTACACATTCTGTACAGTTTTGTTGTTGTGAAATAAAAAACAAGGTTTACCAGATTAAATTGTCTTTTTAATTTTAAAATGGTGATAGCCATTTCACTTTTTCACACATGGATATTTACAATTTCCACTTTACATTTTTTACATTCTCCTTGTTTAGTTCACACATTCAGTAAATTTTTTAAAATCTTTTTCGTAATATACAAAAGCAAACATTCTACACTAATGTATTACTTATCTTATTTTTACCAAACTACTGTAGCCTAACATTATACATTCTACTTACAGTTTTTACAAAAAATATTACAATATAAAACACACTACAAATATTACAATATAGTGATCATTAGACTTAAGTAAAGTAATAGTCGTCAATACGACTGTTTCCCCAAGCAAGAGTATTAAATGTGTTGGGTATAATGAATCGTTTGTTGTCTTCATTACTTAAAGCAACTTTGTTCAACAAATTAGTATGTAGCTGATGATTTTTACTTCTAAATACACACATTTTCTTATATAATACAGGTGGGTTACTAACTATACAGTTTTTATAATCACTTATATCTAACTCTTTACTAACAACATTCTTTTTCACTCCTTTTAATTTTTTTACTACTACATCATCAATTGTCATATAGCTGTATGATTTAGATTTTGTGCCTACAAAGGTGTCTATAATAACACCAGCACATTCATCCTTAAATTTCCCAAGAACCTTTTTGTTTACTAGAGGTAAATGGTAAATATTATCCTTGGGATAGTCACTTGTATCAAACCTATTTAGCTCAGTTTTGATATCCTCATAAAAATCATCAGTTTTAAACTCATAAATAAAAGAATCTGTGTCTGTGTAGAGTAATTTAGCATTATCAAGATAGTTTTTCTTTACATAATCATAGTGAAATTCATACATAAGTGTTTTTGACAATTCCAGAATGGTGTAACCCACATATATGGGTTTGTTGTAAGTTACTTTAAGACGATTCATTTGTATTACAACTAAATCCTCATGAATAATTGAACAGCTATGAAAGTTAGGCTTGCTTATTAAGTTGCTCGCACCATACCTTTTACCATCATTCTCCCACTTTGTTATCAGCTTTACATCAACTTGTTTATCAACATTCTCCATAGTCTTTCCAAAAACACTATTATTCATGAGTTTATAAAAATCCTTTTCAAACGCGTTTGTTGACTGTGTTCTTAAATTATTGTTTAGATCAATATACGGTTGGAGCCATGCTGACTGATGAAATTGCAATACGCGATGAATTTTAATTAATTTAATCCATGCTGTAGACACTGTTTCAAGTTTTGATAATGTATTACATATTTACATTTATCATTTACATTAGCAATTAACATTTTTGTTCGTGATGAGATGTATGGAGATTTCATATTCTCAGGACAAAATGGTAAATCATTATGATCATCATGTATCTCTTTAGGGTACTCAAGGTTTACCTCTAAAATATATCCTTTATCATCGTTATCATTAAGAGTGTCAACATGTAAGACATCAATTTCAGGTTGTCAGCCAGCGAAAATCTTTCAGTGGTAGTTATTGACTCATAGCCCAACCATATTGGTTATTTGCATCGAGGTAGACAATATACTTTGACTCTTCACAAGGGTTGTAGCTAGGCATGTATTTATTATTCGCTTTAGAGTACCGTCCACTACATTGACTTATTCCACCTCGAATTGATGATTTTATAAAATTGATCATGTCTATATCAGTCATTAATTCTAAATTTACTTTCGTTTTTTTTCAACATTGAACTGAAACTTAACCCAGGAGCAGTGAAATACTGACAAGTTTTCATACAAACATTCCGAAAATTTTCAAAAACATCTGCTAATAACAACACATCTGTCTTTAAATATATGTCTGAAACTTCTCCTAAAGTTTGAATGTCAAACTGTGTCCATACACGTTGTGCATGTAAATATTCCTGATCACTGATATGACTTGTGTTTAAGGAACTGTAAAATGCATTTTTCGGTGGTAAACAACACTCCTCAAGACGTTCCACACAGTTAATATATTCATAAGGGAATATACCCTTTTGACGAATCAAATTAAAATCATCTTCTTTAGGAAAGACACGTTGAATTTCATGAAACTGATCTGATTTTAAATTACTAGCCAGCTTATCAAGACTACTCGGCATAAAGCGGAATGAATCTAAAAATCGCAGTTTAATGGTTTTTTTTTATTGCTAGTTTTGATGTATTTTGTGAACGATATGTATTGTTCCTTATTATTTGCAATAACATCAATTTTCATATCTGAAGCTCCAAATTCTTTAACGATAAAGTGGTTATCGTATTTGCTACCATTGTGTAGAATGACCGGAATGAATTTACTTACTCTATAATTTAAATTACATTCTTGGTGAGCCGCACCACGATATTTTCCTGTTAAATGGTCATGATCGCGAACCCTGTCTGTATATAAACATTCACCACATATAAAACAATTAGTTTCAGTTTCAAAATTCATTTGCTCTAATGAAGTTAGTGGCTCCATTGGAATGATCGTATTTATAATAGAGGATATACGGATGGCATCTTTCTCAAGCCTTTCCATAAAAACTTTAGGTGCATCAGGTCCTCTATAGAGCTCAAACTTATTTAAAGAGTCATCATAACTACATTTAATATAATATGCAAAGCTAAAAGGTTCATGAATGTGAGTTGTGTTGGTGAAAGGTTGGGCTGGATTCGATGAACATGTATTAAATGGTTTTAGCAAAGCCTCGAAGTCAGCATATATAACAAATGGTACTCGAAGCTGTTTCTCATAATCCTTAAATTTTAGAATATTATTTTTAAGAGTAGGTAATACCGTACACACATGATTACACCCCCATTTTTGATGTTGAGTTAGTTGATCCTCTTTCCTGAAGTATAGCAAACAGCCATCACACAACCACTTCTTATTTTCTCTTTTTGATAGTTGACTACTGACAAGTCTACTGAAATGTTTTATCCAACAATAGTGGGCGTTTTCACCTTTAGTTATGTACAGTAAATTTACATGAGCATCCTTTTTTTCCTGAGTATAATATAGAGGACCAACTATACTCTTATTTTCAATTCCATAAACATTAATACTTACATTGTTCAGCTCTTCAAAACGTTGAATGTCTTTTATCGCCATAGGAAATTCTATTTCTTTTAAATCTAACACTGAAGAATAGTGAGGATAAGATGATGATCTATCCATATTCTCCACTGCTGGATGGAGAGCTGAAGTTACAGCCCACGCAAAACATGCGTCATCATTATTCAAAACTTTCACAACAGCTTTCTTTCGTTTAATCCATCCTGGCAAATCAATGTATGATGATGCTCGAAGGGGGTTGTATTTATTCATGTTGGTTTCTAAATAAAGTACTTCAACCAACGCCCAGCCTGACTCCCTTTCCTGGAACTCTTCACTCTTCACAATGATAGCACTTGAAATATTTTGATATATATCACTAATATTAGTTGCTTCGCTAACAATTATGTTTTTTGTATTAAAGGATTTGATATCCGTAATTTCACCTTCGCTCCCAGTTTTTACATAGAGGCCAAAAAGTTCAAAATTCATTTTAATTGTTTTATGCTCTAATAAAACATTTTCTACTAAGCCAAACACAGTAGGTTGAACATTTTTTAAAAATGATTCAATACTTTGAGTTTTTTCTTTACTATAAAGTCTATAACTAGCAATTCGACTTTTAAATGCACTACCAATTTGTTGAACATTTCCAGAATTTCTTTCATGGCAAGCGTTATTTTTATGTTGAATACTGCGTAAATGTCCATGAATGATTGAAGAAGGTATATCAATATTACATACATTACAATGTGTTATTGAAGGTTCACCATTCTTTTTTCTTTTTGTTACACAACTATTTTCACAATCTTGAGAACGTTTACGCTTTTGAGCATCACATTCATTTAAAGGTTCCGTGCTAGTTGATGGTTTTACAGATTTCAATTCCTGTTGTTCTCCATGCACTTCAACCATGTGGAATTGATATCGCTTTACAGCAGAAAAACCAAGTTCGCAAACTGAACACGAAAATGGTGCTGAACTGACATGCATTAAATTTACATGACGTGCAAGATTATCTTGTCTGTTAAATGTTGTAGCACAATGACTGCACACAAACATTTTAATGTCATGTTTAACATTTGCGTGTCGTTGAAGGCTGTCAGGTCTTGAGACCTGTTTCTTACAGTCACCACACTTGAACATGGTGATTACTTTCCAAGATATCTATAAAAGAAAGAAATCATCAATGTTAATAAAAGATAAAACAAAAAGTACAATATAAATAGTTTAATTATATTCCAGTCAATGGTTATAGCAGGGTATTTAAATCGATCTGTGAACTCCTAGCAAGTCTAACTTTATATAGTTCTAACTGGGGGTTACTATATACCACTGTCACTGACACCTAGCGGTGAACATTGGAACATGATAGAGTGGTAGAAACCAGCGGTCGTCAGTTAAGTGAGCTAAGTGTGGTGTCATAGCCAGTCTTAAAACAAGTCTAAACTTGTAGAACATGTCACGTGATAGAAACCAGCGATCACCAGTTAAGTGAGCTAAGTGTGACGTCATAGCCAGTCTTAAAACAAGTCTAAACTTGTAGAACATGTCACGTGATAAAAACCAGCGATCGCCAGTTAAGTGAGCTAAGTGTAATGTCATAGCCAGTCTTAAAACAAGTTTAAACTTGTAAAACATGTCACATGACAAGGTTAATTTAGGTAAAGTTAAGTGAACTGAGGTTAAGTCTTTAAATATTCCCTCTGTCACTGACACCTAGCAATGAACATTCAAACTTAATAGAGCGGTAATCAAAATCTAACCTATAAAATTAGCTTTACACACCATGGTCAAGTAGTTCCAACTTTTGACTGCCAAATATACCATTTTCACTAACATGTAGTGGTGAACATTGGAAAATATCACTCTAACTGTTTAAAAGTTATTAGAGGGGGGCACTTACCTTTTTATAATTGATCAACTACTGTCACTGAATGAACAGATTGAAGGAATCTGGTAACCTACAGGTACCCAATTATCTGTAAACAAATCAATCAATCAATCAATACATTCCAATCAATAACTTCAACATCAATTAGTAATAAAAGACTACAATCCATTAATAATAAGTACTTACCTTGCAAAATAATTTAATGATTTTCTACCAAAACGGCTTTTTTTACAACTCTTGAGCAGTAATAGAGCACTGTTCACTCAAAGCGAGTAATATAGACTGACAGTAGGGAGATATATGACACCCCTCTTATATAAACTCTCATCGCTCGTGTCAGCAGTTTTTTGCAGATCATTGCAATTCCTTTCCCAATACAGTTGAGAGTCCAAAGTACACTAGGAACACCTGTGTGGTATCCAATGACTGCTGACTTTGCATGATCATCACCCATTGTCTTAATCAACATATGGGGTTTCAAATTACTGCAGCGTCAGTCATAGCAACAGCAGCGTGCGCTCTCTGGTATGTCAGCAACATGACACCGGAAGGAACACCTGTGTAATATCCAATAACTGCTAACTTTGCATGATCATCATCCATTGTCTTAATGAACACTTGCGGTTGCAAATTACTGCAGTGTTAGTCATAGCAGCAGATCTGCGAGCTCTCTGCCATGTCTGTAATATGACACAGGAAGTAACAAGACGTCTTACTGCACGTGTCATCTCTTAAGTTTTATCATCTTAAGAACATGTATTATTCTCTTTCAACTACAAATGACTCGTTAGAACACATCCATCCACCAAGTTAGATCCCTTGTATGTTCACATGTATTTCGTCACTTTCCTTTCATATCGTTATTCCATTATAGTAGTGGTGAACAACGTCAATTCAACACACACAAATGTAGTTAGGCCCTTTGACATAATTTAAATAAATTCATGGGCTATTCCACAGGAACCAGGCCAAAGGGACCCGTCCAAAGGGATCAGTCCAAAGGGACAAGGACTCGTCCACAAGGACTCGTCAACAATGACCTGTCCACAAGGACTTGTCCACAAGGACTCGTCCACAAGGACCTGTCAACGATAACCCATCCACAGGGGCCCGACATCAGGGGGCTCGTCAACAATAACAGGGGCTCTCACCTCAAGGCCTAACATGCCCCTCTTTGATTATTGGTTTGCAGAACAACGTTACATTCCATATTAGCATTCAAACTCTCACATGTTGCAATTGGAAAGAGAGATTCTCTAAAAAATTCAATTTCACCCCTTAGTAGGGTAGGTTTTATTTTTGAGGTTGAAATATGTTGTTCATAGGAAAGGGGGTGTCAGCCCGAGTTCAATGACACCTCATTTGTCAAAATCCGACCATAAGTTCGAGAGATATCGCACCGCCGCCATCTTGTGAGGTGGGGAGGTGGAGGTGGATATAGAACCATCCAAAACACACTACTGGTATATGAACGCATACGGAACTTGGTTGAAAAGATTCACGCGCTGTCGCTCATTAGTTGAATCTACTCGTGCGCTACCAATTGTAAAATGGATTTACTAAATCAGAAATCTTTGCGGGAATGGAAACAACATTTCTCTAAATTTCATTGCAATCGCATGAATGGTATACGAACGCATACGAACTTTTTTTAACGATACGTGCGCCGTTACTCATTTGTTAAATCTACTCGTGCCCTACCTATTGTAAAAAGGATTAACTAAGTCAGAAACCTTTCCTGGAGTGTGCACAACAATTCAACCAAAGATTCATAGCAATCTGATGAATGGTATTTGAAAGCTACGGGACTTTGTTTAAGCGATTCGCGTGCCGTCGATCATTTGTAGAATCTACTTGTGCGATACCTATTGTAAAGTGGATATACTAAGCCAGAAACCTTCCCTGAAGTGTACACAACAACTAACCCAAGTTTAGTCGCTATCGGACGAATGGTATATGAACGCATACGGGACTATATTGAAACACTTCGCACGTCGTCGCTCATTCGT
The DNA here is from genome assembly GCA_946902985.2 of Meconema thalassinum. Lineage (NCBI taxonomy): Eukaryota > Metazoa > Arthropoda > Insecta > Orthoptera > Tettigoniidae > Meconema > Meconema thalassinum. The sequence goes on from OX336395.1 coordinate 186,922,086, forward strand.
TTAATCTACTTGTGCGATACCTATTGTAAAGTGCATTTACTAACCCAGAAACATTTCCTGAAGTGTACACAACATCTCACCCAAGTTTCATCGCTATCAGACGAATAGTATATGAACGCATACGGGACTTAGTTGAAACGCTTCGCGCGTCGTTGCACATTTGTTGAATCTACTCGTGCTCTATCTACCGTAAAGTGGATTTGCTAATCCAGAAACTTTGCCTGAAGTGTACACAACCTCTCACCCAAGTTTCATCGCTATCGGACGAATAGTTCTGTGAACGCATTCAAGACTTTGTTGAAACGCTTCGCCCGTCGTTGCTCATTTGTTGAATCTACTCGTGCGATACCTATTGTTAAGTGGATTTACTAAGCCAGAAACCTTCCCTGAAGTGTACACAACAACTCACCCAAGTTTAGTCGCTATTGGACGAATGGTATATGAACGCATACGGGACCATGTTGAAACACTTCGCGCGTCGTCACTCATTTGTTTAATCTTCTTGTGCGATACCTATTGTAAAGTGGATTTATTAACCCAGAAAGCTTCCCTGAAGTGTACACAACATCTCACCAAAGTTTCAACGCTATCAGACGAATAGTATATGAACGCATACGGGACAATGTTGAAACGCTTCGCGCGTCTTCGCTCATTGTTGAATCTACTCGTGCCCTACCTATCGTAAAGTTGATTTACTCAGCCAGAAACCTTCCCTGAAGTGTACACAACCACTCACCGAAGTTTCATCACTATCGGACGAATGGTATGTGAACGCGTACAGGACTTTGTTGAAACGCTTCGCCCGTCGTCGCTCATTTGTTGAATCTACTCGTGCGCTACCTATTGTTAAGTGGGTTTACTAAGCCAGAAACCTTCCCTGAAGTGTACACAACATCTCACCCAAGTTTCATCGCTATCAGACGAATAATATATGAACGCATACGGGACTTCGTTGAAACGCTTCGGGAGTCGTCGCTCATTTGTTGAATTTACTCGTGCGCTACCTATTATAACATGGATTTACTTAGCCAGAAACCTTCCAAGTAGTGTACACAACCTCTCTCCCAAGTTTCATCGATATCGGACGAATGGTATGTGAACCCATACATGACTTTGTTGAAACGCTTCGCCCGTCGTTGCTCATTTGTTGAATCTACTCGTGCGCTACCTATTGTTAATTGGATTTACTAAGCCAGAAACCTTACCTGAAGTGTACAGAACATCTCACCCAAGTTTCATCGCAATGGGATGAATGGCATTTGAACGCACGTGGGACTTTCTTGAAACAAACGCACGCCATTTTGTTGAAGCTACTCGCGCGCCATCTATTGTAAATTGGATTTACTACGCCTATACCTTTTCCGGGACTGTGCCCAACAACTCACCAAAATTTGATCGCAATCTGATCAATTGTATATGAACGCATCGCCATTACGCATTTGTTTAAACTACTCGCGCGCTATCTATTTTGAAATGGATTAAATATGCCTATAAACCTCCCGGACGTTTTTACAACAAATCACCAAAATTTGATTGCAATCGGATGAATGGTTTATGAACGCATAAAAGACGAACACACAGACATTCCTTTATATATATATATATACTAGCTGACCCGGCAGACGTTGTCCTGCCAATCAAAGAAAGTGTTGTAACTTTGTTTCTTGAAGTGCTTTTGGATACACAATATTTTTTCAATTTATTTTAACTGCCCCTAAACTATCGTGGAATGAATTAACTAATCTAGAAACATTTGTGGGAGCGTGCACAGCAACTCTCCAAAGTTTCATCGCAATCGGATAAATGGCATATAAAGCAAACGGGATTTTGTTGAAATGATTCGTGCACTGTCACTCATTTGTTGAATCTAGACGTGCTCTACCAACTGTGAAATGGATTTACTAAGTTAGAAAGCTTCACGTAAGTGTACACAACAACTCATCAAAGTTTCATCGCAATCGATTAATAGTATATGAACGCATACGGGATTTTGTTGGAACGCTTCGCGTGTCGTCACTCATTTGTTACATCTACTCGTGCGCAACCAATATTGTAAAATGGATTTACCATGTGGAACACCTTCCCTGGCGTGTACACAAAAACTCATCAAAGTTTCATCGGAATCGGATGAATGACATATGAACGCATACGGGATTTTCTTTAAACGATTCGCGCGTCGTCACTAAAATAGATTTACTAATCCTGAAACCTTCTCTGGTGTGTACTCAATGATTCACCAAGGTTTCATCGCAATCGGATGAATGATATACACACATCAAAAAAAGTTTTGCATCACCTCGGTTCCAAGAGTTCCGGAACCTTTAAATACAAAGGGAATAGAGATCAACACAAACAACATTTCAGCTCGTTTTATTGCTCATAAGACCCACACATTGCATGTTGTACCATCATACAGCTAGACTTTCAGCATTTGTGGTCCAGATTGCAGTACACACCACTACCTCTAATACCCAGTAGCACGTCCTCTTGCATTGATGCATGCCTGTATTCGTCGTGGCATACTATCCTCAAGTTCATCAAGACACTGTTGGTCCAAATTGTCCCACTCCTCAACGACAATTCGGCGTAAATCTCTCAGAGTGGTTGGTGGGTCAAGACGTCCATAAACAGCCCTTTTCAACATATCCCAGGCATGTTCGATAGGGTTCATGTCTGGCGAACATGCTGGCCACTGTAGTCGAGCGATGTCGTTATCTTGAAGGAACGCATTCACAAGATGTGCACGATGAGGTCGAGAATTGTCGTCCATGAAGACAAATGCCTCTCCAATATTCTGCCGATATGGTTGCACTATGGGTCGGAGGATGTCATTCAGGTATCGTAAAGCCGTTTCGGAGCCTTCCATGACCACCAGTGGCGTACGTCGGCCCCACATAATGCCACCCCAAAACATCAGGGAACCACCACCTTGCTGCACTCGCTGGACAGTGTGTCTAAGACGTTCAGCCTGACCAGGGTGCCTCCAAACACGTCTCCGACGATTGTCTGGTTGAAGGAATATGCGACACTCATCGGTGAAGAGAACGTGATGCCAATTCCGTGGGGTCCATTCAGCATGTTGTTGGGCCCATCTGTACCGCGCTGCATGGTGTCGGGGTTGCAAAGCTGGACCTCGCCATGGACGTCGGGAGTGAAGTTGCGCATCATGCAGCCTATTGCGCACAGTTTGAGTTGAAACACGACGTCCTGTGGCTGAACGAAACGCATTATTCAACATGGTGGCATTGCTGTCAGGGTTCCTCCGAGCGGCAATCCGTAAGTAGCGGTCATCCACTACAGTAGTAGCCCTTGGGCGGCCTGAGCGAGGCCTGTCATCGACAGTTCCTGTATCTCTGTACCTCCTCCATGTCCGAACAACATCGCTTTGGTTCACTCTGAGACGCCTGGAAACTTCCCTTGTTGAGAGCCCTTCTTGACACAAAGTAACAATGCGGACGCGATCGAACTGCGGTATTGACCTTCTAGGCATGGTAGAACTACAGACAACATGAGCAGCGTACCTTCGTCCTGGTGGAATGACTGGAACTGATCGGCTGTCGTACCCCCTCCGTCTAATAGGCCCTGCTCATGCATGGTTGTTTACATCTTTGAGCAGTTTTAGTGACATCTATGAACAGTCAAAGGGACTGTATCTTGGATACAATATACACAGTCAACGTCTATATGCCGGAGATCTGGGAACCGAGGTGATGCAAAACTTTTTTTGATGTGTGTATAACCGCATACGGGGCATTGTGGAAACGATTCGCGCGCCGTCGCTCATTTGTTGAATCTATTCGTGCGCTACTTATTAAAAACTGGATTTACTAAGCCAGAAACCTTTCCTGGAGTGTACACAACAATTCACCAAAGTTTCATCGCAGTCGGGTAAACGGTATATGAACGCATACAGGACTTTGTTGACACGATTCGCGCGCCATCGCACATTTGTTGAATCTACTCGTGCGCTACCTATTGTAAAATGAATTTACTAAGCCAGAAACCTTAACTGAAGTGTACACAACAATTCACTAAAGTTTCATTGCAATCGGATAAATTGTATATGGACGCATGCGGTACTTTGTTTAAATGATTCGCGTGCCGTCACACATTTGTTGAATCTACTCGTGCGCTACCTATTGTAAAATGGATTTATTAAGCCAGAAACATTCCGTAGGGTGTACACAACATCTCACCCATGTTTCATTGCAATCGGATGAATGGTTTATGAACGCATACAGAACTTTGTTTAAACGTTCGCGCGTCGTCGCTCATTTGTTTAATCTACTCGTGCGCTACCTGTTGTAAAATGGATTTATTAATCCAGAAGCCTCCCCTGGAGTGTAAACAGCATCTCACCCAAGTTTCATCGCTATCGGACGAATGGTATTTGAACGCATACGGGACCTTGTTGAAACGCGCAATCGCACATTTGTTGAATCTACTCGTGCGCTACCTATTGTAAAATGGATTTAGTAATCCAAAAGCCTCCCCTGAAGTGTACACAACATCTCACCCAAGTTTCATCGCTATCGGACGAATGGTATTTGAACGCATACGGGACCTTGTTGAAACGCTTCACACATTGTCGCTCATTTGTTGAATCTACTCGTGCTTAACCTCCTGTGAAATGGATTATTTATTTATTTATTTACTCGAGTCAAAAGCATCAGACTATTTAACATACAAAAAATACATAGATATGTACATATACATAATAAGAATAACACAAATTATTTGAAATTGAAAGTAATATTACGTTAAGAAATGTTAAATGAAGTAGGAAAACAAAACAAAGATGACAGTCCTAGCAACTTGAGCCCAGTATTTGGCAATTTCTATGGCTACAGATCTTGCGGACATCAGATCACAGATGGTGCATCTTGCAGGACATAATCTGCACTGGTATAGGTGGTCCGTAGTTTGTTGAGCCCCGCATTCGCAGAGGGTTGATGATGTGGAATAACCCCATTTCCTCAAGTTGTCGTTTGACCTTGCAACCCCTGTTCTGAGCCTGTTCAGAATTTTCCACACTAGCCATTATTCAGTGAAACCAGCAGCTAGATGTTCCGATGGTGTCATCCAATGGTGTTCAGATCTCATCATCCACACGGATAACCGGGAATTTATCCGTTGGCCAATGTTAACTGTTGTCTTCATGAAACTTTCCCTGGACTTCAGTCTTGGTGGAGGAGGATGATGATTATGTAGGGTGTTTATCGGTGGTAGATGCCTTATACCTTTCTCTCTGTGCAGCTACTTCGCGCCTGATGTCTGGAGGGGCAATTCTAGTTAAGTAGTGGAGCTTATCCCGCGGTGTAGGTTTCAGACATCCCGTAATGAGTCTGCAAGACTCATTTAGGGCGATATCAACTTGTTTAGCACGTGCAGAATTATGCCACACTGGTCTAGCATATTCACCTGCCGCGTGACACAGAAATAAAGCTGTAGTTTTGACTGTTTTTGCTGCTGCACCCCAGGATGATCCGGTGACTTTGCGCAAAATGTTGTTCCTTGCAGATACTTTTTGTTTCACGTTCAGACAGTGCCATTAAAAGGTCAGCGTGCGGTCAAGAGTAACGCCAAGATATTTAGGCAGGAAATTGTGTTCTAACTGCACTCCTCTCCAGGTCACTTGAAGCTTCCTGGAGGCCTGTCTGTGCTTTAGGTGAAATACACACGCTTGTGTTTTGCTAGGAATTGGTTTTAACTGGTTCCTACGATAATATGTGTCCAGCTCTTCCAAAGCAGCGTTGAGATTAGACTCCACCTGTTCAAATGTCTCACTCTGGCATGAAAGGGCGAGATCATCAGCATAGATGAAACTTTGTGTGTTATTTGGCAGGGGTTGATCATTGGTATAAATGTTGAATAATAAGGGAGCTAGAACACTGTCCTGTGGCAATCCGTTCTTTTGGACCCTCCATCGACTGCGCTGACCTTGAAATTCTACGAAAAACTGTCTATTTTGAAGGAGATCTTGAATCATTCGTGTGAGATGGTAATCTTTAGTTATTTCATACAGTTTACGCAGGAGCATTTGATGGTTGATGGTGTCGTAGGCTGCCGTTAGATCAATAAATGCTACCCCAGTGACCTTTCTTGTCTCTAAGTTAGAAACCTTCACGTAAGTATAGACAACAACTCATCAAAGTTTCATCGCAATCGATTAATGGTATATGAACTTATACCGGATTTTGTTGAAACGCTTCGCGCGTCGTCGCCCATTTGTTGAATCTACTCGTGCGCTACCTACTGTGAAATTAATTTACTAAGCCAGAAGCCTTCCCTGGAGCGTACACAACATCTCATCCAAGTTTCAGAATGGTATTTGAACGCATACGCGACGTTTATGAAACGCCTCGCGCGTCGTCGCTCATTTGATGCATCTAGTCGTGCGCTATCTATTGGAAAATGGACTTACTAAGCCAAACACCTTCCCTGGAGTGCACCCAACATCTCATCCGAGTTTTATCGCAATCGGATGAATGGTATATGAACGAATACGGGACTTTGAAACGCTCTAACGTGCAGAGACAAACAGTAGAATTCGACATCACTGCCACCTATGTTATAAAACACAACTTTCCGCCACGGGCGGAGTGTATGTTATGGCGGTAGTTGCACAGGTTGCGACCTGGTGGCTCTACGTGCAGAGACAAACAGTCCAAAAGCATCACTTTTCACTAATGCTAGCGGTTTCCATGACGACTGTTTATGACTGTATATTTTGGTTTCTAAAATTGTGTGTAAATTGTGGTTCTAAATTTCTGAAATTCCACCTACCTGCTCAAATTGTGAATCCAACCCATACATGGACCCACCCTAACATACATACAAAATTTCATCGAAATCGGCCAAGCCATTTAGGAGGAGTTCAGTCACATACACACGTGTCGAAGAATTATATCATCATACTAATATATAAAAATGAGATGGTGTGTGTCTGTCTTTCTGTCTGTCTGTCTGTCTGTCTGTTACCTAATAACGCAAGAACCACTGGTCCGATTTAAATGAAATTTTGCATGGATGTAGCTGACATACTAGGTTTACATATAGGATACTTTTAATTACGATATTTTGCACTATTAAGAAATGGCGACCATTTTAGTGACGTCACTACACCCTTTCGTTTCAAAATTTCATATTTCCATATCAAATAAAAAGAGAACGGTAGGAAATAGCAAACTTTTGATGGCACATATGAGCTTCAAAATTTAATTTTCTATCCGAAAGGTCCTTATCACCTTTCGTGTATCTCCAACGGTTAGCGAGTAAAACCTACTTTTGTGACGTCACTACACCCTTTGGTTTCAAAATTTCATATTTCCATTTCAAATAAAAAGAGAACGCTAAGAAATAGCAAACTTTTGATGGTATACCCGAGCTTTAGCAGTTAATTTTCTATCCAAAAGGTTCTTATCACTTTTCGTGTATCTCCGACGGTTAGCGAGTAAAACCTAAATTTGTGCAATAAAACACGGTCACATCGAGCGGTGCAGTATATCTCTCCATATATAAAAAAGAAAATTTGTCTGTCTTTTTCTGAATTTCTACGGAAATTTTAGTTATTTACACATTTCAGACTGTTTTATGATAGATGCGCGCGAAAATAATGTTTTGGTCTGTCTGTCTGTTTGCTTGATTGTCTGTGGACAACTTTGTTCCATTATAACTCGAGAACGGCTGGGTGTATCAACGTAAAATTTGGTATAGATATCCATCAGAAGTACGACACTAATCATTGATGTAACTCTTCTCTATACCTCTCATAAAAGGGGGCATACCCCCTTAAAATACATGCTGAAATAGGAGTAGAAGGACCAGACAAAGCTCATTTTCCGCCCCTCAATGTGAGAGACAAAACTCGGGGGCCCTAAAAGCACATTTTAAGGTCCTACGTCCAACCGTTTTTGACATATTCCCAGAAAACTAATTTAATTTAATAAACTATGAACGAATGCAAGCCGATAACCATGGCAACAGATTCTCAGAGATCCATCTATTGCTGTAAGACGCAATACAATTCCATTAATTACATTAGTGTGAAAGTTTGCAAACGGTTAGATGGTTATTATGGAACCAAATTAAGCTGTAAATTTCATCAATACGTAAAATGCGCTTAAGGGGGTCAAGGGGTAGTCTAGATTTTTTTCACGCGATTTACATCTGCGGGTGTGGTATGGCAGGTCTATTATATTCCTATCCCTATGTTATATTATTATTAGTAGTATTGGCTTGCCACGGTGGGTGAGTGGATAGCGTATCGGTCTACTAACCCCAAGATTGCAGGTTCGCCCCTGACCGTGGTAAGTGATTTTTGAAAGGCGGCAAAAATACGATACGCATGTCATACGATGTTGGCATGTCAAAGAACCCATTTGATTCAGTAGGCCGAGTTCATAATGGCAAAATTAATCTCGGGAGTTTCCGCCAGCACAAAGTTCCTCATTTCTCTACTAGAAAGCGCTATTGTGTTCAAGGAGGTTAGATATCTAACATCTAACCTCCTGACTTCCATAGTCAAGGAGCTACGAAATTCGACATGCAAGCTACCCTCTGGGTGTCAAATAGCAAAGCTTGCACCAGGCACCCGAGGCCATACGATATTATTATTATTATTATTATTAGTATTATATTATGGCGTACAACGACGAGACAAAGCCCCTCGGTGCCAGAAATTAAACTCGAGGGTCCTCGAAAACTACATTATAAGGCTCTAAAACCAACAGTTTCTGAAACATTCCCAGAAAACTAATTAAATTTAATTTAACAAACTAATGAAGGAATGCAAATCGGTAACCATGACAACATTATCTCAATGGGTGGCATCCAACTTTCCATCTATTTCAGTAAGAAGCAATTTATTACATTTATTACATTTCTGTGAAAGTTTGCAAACATAAGGTTATCACGGAACCCACGTAGACTGTATAATTCATCAATGCAATTTAGGGGGTCAAGGGGTAACCTAGGATTTTTTCATGCAATTTTCACGTGCGACTTATAGTGCAGAAGGTCTATTATATCTCCAAACAACAACATTATTTTCAAAAATTCCTGAATTGAATCAGCATTTTTTGCGGCTTTTAGGAATTTGGGCCATTTGAGACTAAAGAACCTGAATTTTCATGCACCACAAGCTTTTATAATTTATGAAAGAGGTCTTCCTGTGTATGGGGACCCAACACAACGTAGAGGGTCAGTTTTTATGTGACGTGTATTGCGTTTCATCTACAAGGCTTTCAATTCTATTTCATGTCAGGAAGTACACGTCAGGTGAATTTAGTTTGAGAGCACATTTCAACTAATCTTTTTTTTTTTTTTGTCGACATACGGGTTCATCGTAAGGATGATTTTCTTTGATACTGTGTGGTAGATTTACCCATATTTGGATTTCTGGGTGATATGTTGTAGACAATAGTATTGTCTGTCTGTCTGTCTTTCTGTGCATCCTTATGTACGCCTATATAACTCATGTTCGGATGCTTGGTGCATCGTAAAATTAGGTATGGTAAACATGAGTCAATACACCAATCATTTATAAAACTCTTCACCGTTCATTTCATACAGTAGAAGGGTGGATATAGGGAAAAACTTCTCAAAATACATGCTAAAATAGGCGAAATATAAAAATTATCCTAGAAGGACGACCAAAGCATATGTTGCACTTCTCAATGTGAGACACAAAATTCGCGAGTCTATAAAGGGTCTCCGAAAACCACATTATAAGGCCCTTAAATTAACAGTGTGTGTGATATTCCCAGAAAACTAACTTCGTTTTGATAAACTTATGAAGGAATGACAAGCCGCTAACCATTGCAACAGTAGCTCAATTGATAATGTCTGGTGCGTCTCTAAAAGCAACAGTACTTAAAAGGGACGTGACACCAATAACATTAATATTAATATTATTAGTATTATTATGTCTGGTGTTAACACCGAACACCGTTCGAAGAACGGGTACTTCTGCTGGTACTAATATATAAAAATGAGATGGTGTGTGTCTGTCTTTCTGTCTGTCTGTCTGTCTGTTACTCAATAACTCAAGAACCACTGGTCCGATGTAAATGAAATTTTGCATGGATGTAGCTGGTTTACCAGGGTTACATATAGGATACTTTTAATTTCGATATTTTGCACTATTACGAAATGGCGACCATTTTAGTGACGTCACTACACCCTTTGATTTCAAAATTTCATATTTCCATATCAAATAAAAAGAGAACGGTAGGAAATAGCAAACTTTTGATGGCACATACGAGCTTTGAAATTTAATTTCCTATCCGAAAGGTCCTTATCACGTTTCGTGTATCTCCAACAGTTAGCGAGTAAAACCGACATTTGTGACGTCACTACACCCTTTGGTTTCAAAATTTCATATTTCCTTTTCAAATAAAAAGAGAACGCTAAGAAATAGCAAACTTTTGATGGTATACATGAGCTTTAACATTTAATTTTCTATCCGAAAGGTCCTTATCACTTTTCGTATATCTCCAACGGTTAGCGAGTAAAACTAGAATCTGTGCAATAAAACACGGTCAACACCGAGCGGTGCAGTATATCTCTCTATATATAGAAATGAAAATTTGTGTGTTTATCTCTGAATTTCTACGGAAATTTGAGATGTTTACACGTTTCGGACTGTTTTATGATGGATGCGCGATAAAATAATTTTTTTGTTTGTCTGTCTGTCTGTTTTTTTTGTTTGTTTGTTTGTTTGTCTGTGGACAAATTTGTTCCCTTATAACTCGAGAACGGCTGGGTGTATCAACGTAAAATTTGGTACAGATATACATCAGAGGCACGACACCAATCATTGATGTAACTCTTCTCCGTACCTCTCATAAAAGGGGGCCTACCCCCTTAAAATACATGCTGAAATAGGCGTAGAAGGACGAAACAAAACTCATTTTCAGCCCCTCAATGTGAGAGACAAAACTCGGGTCCCCGAAAACCACATTTTAAGGACCGAAGACCAACCGTTTTTTAGATATTCCCAGAAAACTAATTTAATTTAATAAACTAATGAACGAATGCAAGCCAGTAACCATGCCAACGGATTCTTAGAGGTCCCATCTATTGCTGTAAGACGCAATGCAATTCCATTAATTACATTAGTGTGAAAGTTTGCAAACGGCTAGAAGGTTATCACGGAACCAAAGCCGTAAAATTCATCAATACGTTTAACGCGCTTAAGGGGATCAAGGGGTAGTCTAGAATTTTTTCACGCGATTTACACCTGCGGGTGTGGTACGGCAGGTCTATTATATTCCTATCCCCATATAATTCATTCATTCATTCATTTCGTATAGGCCATCTATGGACTGCGACATTCCAACCGTCTCCTACTGGCTTTGATGTTTGCCCTGTACGCCCGCATTCGTTCTCGGTGGACTTCCTTCCGTTCCTGGGTCCAAATCTTTCCCGTTTTCAGCTTCGGTTTTTCTTGGAAACCTTTACAAGCTTGAAGTTTCCCTTTGAGTGGGACGCACTCCTGAATGTCTGTTGGTGTAATCCCCACTTCTTTCAGATCTTTATCCAGTTCAATGAACCAGGCCCATTTTGTTTTCCTCTCCTGAAAGTAAGTTATGTTGCGGTTGGTCAGTCTCGCTGGGCTCATTCGTTTCATATGCCCAATAAATGGTAACCTTCTCTTCCGGATGACATTGCTTATCTTCTCCACATGAGTATATAGGTCATGGTTATGCAGTTTTCTGTATTCCCCATTATCGTTGATGGAACCCAATATCTTTCTCAAAATTTTTCTTTCTTTGGCCTCCAGTTTCTCGACCAAGCCTTTTTTGTTCATCGTGAGGCATTCAGAAGCATGCAAGACTTCCGGACGGATGACACTGCAGTAATGTTTTAGTTTTGCGTTGAAGGATATTGACCTTTTCATATAGATGGCCTTAGTTAAATGGTAGGCCCTTTCCATTTTGCTCAAGCGCGATGTGAATGCTTCTTTCTCTGATAATATCCCTTCACTGCCCCGTCCTGAAAAGAAAAGTACATGGCCATTGGCTGAATAAAAAATAATAAAAATAGGTGTTATAATTTCTCCCTATATTATATTATTATTAGTATTATATTATGGCGTACAACGACGAGACAAAGCCCCTCGGTGCCAGCAACAAAACTCGGGGGCCCTAAAGGGTCATCGAAAACTACATTATAAGGCTCTAAATCCAACAGTTTGTGAAATATTCCCAGAAAACTAATTTAATTTAATTTAACAAACTAATGAAGGAATGCAAATCGGTAACCATGAGAACATTATCTCATGGGGTGGCATACAACTCTCCATCTATTTCTGCAAGAAGCAATGACACTCCATTTATTACATTTCTGTGAAAGTTTTCAAATGGCTATAAGGTTATCACGGAACTAACGTAGACCGTATAATTCGTCAATGCAATTAAGTGGGTGAAGGGGTAACCTAGAATTTTTTCATGCAATTTTCACGTTCGACATATAGTACAGAAGGTCTATTATATCTCCAAACAGCAACATTATTTTCAAAAATTCCTGAATTGAACTAGCATTTTTTGCGACTTTTAGGAATTTGGGCAATTTGAGTCTAGAGAACCTGAATTTTCATGCACCACAAGCCTTTATAATTTATGAAAGGGGTCTTCCTGCGTATGGGCACCTAGCACAACATAGAGGGTCAGTTTTTATGTGACGTGTATTGCGTTTCGTCTACAAGACTTTCAATTGTATTTCACGTCAGGAAGTACACGTTAGGTGAATTTAGTCTGAGAGCACATTTTAACTAATTTTTTTTTGTCGACACACGGGTTCATCATAAGGATGATTTTATTAGATACTGTGTGGTAGATATACCCATATTTGGATATCTGGGTAATATGTTGTAGACAATAGAATTGTCTGTCTGTTTTTCTGTGTATCTTTATGTACGCCTATACCTCGTGTTCGGATGCTTGGTGCATCTTAAAATTAGGTATGGTAACCATGAGAGTCAATACACCAATCATTTATAAAACTCTTCACCGTACTTTTCATACAGTAGAAGGGTGGATATAGAGAAAAACTTCTCAATATATGCTAAAATATGCGAAATATAAAAATTATCCTACAAGGACGACCAAAGCATATGTTGCGCCTCTCAATGTGAGACAGATAATTCGGGAATCTATAAAGGGTCTCCGAAAACTACATTTTAAGGGCCTTAAATTAACAGTGTGTGTGATATTCCCAATAAAATAACTTCGTTCTGATAAACTTGATGGAATGACAAACCGCTAACCATTGCACAGTAGCTCAATTGATAATGTCTGGTGTTAACTACGAACACCGTTCGAAGAACGGGTACTTCTGCTAGTACTAATATATAAAAATGAGATGGTGTGTGTCTTTCTGTCTTTCTGTCTGTTACTCAATAACGCAAGAACCACTGGTCCGATTTAAATTAAATTTTGCATGGATGTAGCTGATTTACCAGGTTTACATATAGGATACTTTTGATTACGATATTTTGCACTATTGAAAAATGGCGACTATTTTCATATTTCCATTGCAAATAAAAAGAGAACGCTAAGATATAGCAACCTTTTGATGGCACAACGAGCTTTGAAATTTAATTTCCTATCCGAAAGGTCCTTATCACTTTTCCTGTATCTCCAACGGGTAGTGAGTAAAACCTACTTTTGTGACGTCACTACACCCTTTGGTTTCAAAATTTCATATTTCCATTTCAAATAAAAAGAGAACTCTAAGAAATAGCAAACTTTTGATGGTATACACGAGCTTTAGCATTTAATTTTCTATCCAAAAGGTTCTTATCACTTTTCGTGTATCTGCGACGGTTAGCGAGTAAAACCTAAATTTGTGCAATAAAACACGGTCAACACCGAGCGGTGCAGTATATCTCTACATATATAAAAAAGAAAATTTTTTTTTTCTGAATTTCTAGGAAAATTTGAGTTATTTACACGTTTCAGACTGTTTTATGATAGATGCGCGCAAAAATAATGTTTTGGTCTGTCTGTCTGTTTGTTTGATTGTCTGTGGACAACTTTGTTCCCTTATAACTCGAGAACGTCTGGGTGTATCAACGTAAAATTTGGTATAGATATCCATCAGAGGCACGACACTGATCTTTGATGTAACCCTTCTCCGTACATCTCATAAACGAGGGCCTACCCCCTTAAAATACATGCTGAAATAGGAGTAGAAGGATGAGACAAAGCTCATTTTCAGCCCCTCAATGTGAGAGACAAAACTTGGGGGCGCTAAAAGCACATTTTAAGGTCCCACGTCCAACCGTTTTTGAGATATTCCCAGAAAACTAATTTAATTTAATAAACTAATGAACGAATGCAAGCCGATAACCATGGCAACAGATTCTCAGAGGTCCATCTATTGCTGTAAGAAGCAATACAATTGCATTAATTACATTAGTGTGAAAGTTTGCAAACGGTTAGATGGTTATTATGGAACCAAATTAAGCTGTAAATTTCATCAATACGTAAAATGCGCTTAAGGGGGTCAAGGGGTAGTCTAGAATTTTTTCACGCGATTTACATCTGCGGGTGTGGTATGGCAGGTCTATTATATTCCTATCCCTATATTATATTATTATTATTAATAATATTATATTATGGCGAACAACGACGAGACAAAGCCCCTCGGTGCCAGAAATAAAACTCGAGGGTCCTCGAAAACTACATTATAAGGCTCTAAAACCAACAGTTTCTGAAACATTCCCAGAAAACTAATTAAATTAAATTTAACAAACTAATGAAGGAATCCAAATCGGTAACCATGAGAACATTATCTCAAGGGGTGGCATACAACTTTCCATCTATTTCAGTAAGAAGCAATTTATTACATTTATTACATTTATTACATTTCTGTGAAAGTTTGCAAATATAAGGTTATCACGGAACCCACGTAGACTGTATAGTTCATCAATGCAATTAAGGGGGTCAAGGGGTAACCTAGGATTTTTTCATGCAATTTTCACTGCGACATATAGTACAGAAGGTCTATTATATCTCCAAACAAGAACATTATTTTCAAAAATTCCTGAATTGAATCAGCATTTTTTGCGGCTTTTAGGAATTTGGGCCATTTGAGACTAAAGAACCTGAATTTTCATGCACCACAAGCTTTTATAATTTATGATAGAGGTCTTCCTGTGTATGGGGACCCAACACAACGTAGAGGGTCTGTTTTTATGTGACGTGTATTGCGTTTCATCTACAAGGCTTTCAATTCTATTTCATGTCAGGAAGTACACGTTAGGTGAATTTAGTTTGAGATCACATTTTAACTAATCTTTTTTTTTTTGTCGACATACGGGTTCATCGTAAGGATGATTTTCTTTGATACTGTGTGGTAGATATACCCATATTTGGATTTCTGGGTGATATGTTGTAGACAATAGTATTGTCTGTCTGTCTGTCTTTCTGTGTATCCTTATGTATGCCTATAACTCATGTTCGGATGCTTGGTGCATCGTAAAATTAGGTATGGTAAACATGAGTCAATACACCAATCATTTATAAAACTCTTCACCGTACATTTCATACAGTAGAAGGGTGGATATCGGGAAAAAATTCTCAAAATACATGCTAAAATAGGCGAAATATAAAAATTATCCTAGAAGGACGACCAAAGCATATGTTGCACTTCTCAATGTGAGACACAAAATTTGCGAGTCTATAAAGGGACTCCGAAAACCACAATATAAGGCCCTTAAATTAACAGTGTGTTTGATATTCCCAGAAAACTATCTTCGTTTTGAAAAATGTATGAAGGAATTACAAGCCGCTAACCATTGCAACAGTAGCTCAATTGATAATGTCTGGTGCGTCTCTAAAAGCAACAGTACTTAAAAGGGACGTAACACCAATAACATTATAATCATTATTATTATGTCTGGTGTTAACACCGAACACCGTTCGAAGAACGGGTACTTCTGCTAGTATATATATAAAGATAAGATTTGTATTTTATTTATTTATTGTATGACCATTACTGGGAGTGTCCGGGGACATGTTCTGCTCGCCAGAGGCTCTAGCTGCTTCAAGCGACCCATGGTATGAGCTACAAGTTCCGTTCATTTTCAAGTAGTTCCAACTTTCGCTACCAGATATCACTGACACCTAGCGGTGAACGTTGGAACTTTGATAGAGCGTTCCAACGAAATCTAACCTAGGAATTTAACTTCACACATGTTTAGTCTCTGTAAGGATCTTTTACATGCCATAAATCTATGACATGGAACCGCCGGCTTTTCTTCCCCTCCAAAGGAAGGCACACTGAAGGATCTTTAACGCTCTTAAAATTATTTTTAATCCTCTTAAAAACATTCGACCAACCGATTAATTGATTAATCATTTTGTAACAATTAATCGCCGTTTCTGCTTCGATATTTGATTATTCGATAACTGAATTTAATCTATTAATTAGAATGGCAATTATGACTGAACTAGTGTGTGTATTTATGAACTGAAATTGGTAGGATATGATTGGGGAGGAGGCAGCCGTGGCTATAAATTAGGAACCATCCCAGCATTTGCCTGGAGTACTGTAGATGTGGGGGTGTAAAAACGTAAAACCACTTCCAGTATGGCTAAAGTAGAAATCAAACCCTCCTCTTCTCAGTTCTCAGAACTTCCTCACGAGACTGAGTGTACCCCGTTCTAGTCCTCAAACCAGAATTTAAATTACTTGGCAGAGCCAGAAATCGAACCTGGACCTCTGGGGTAGCAGCTAAGAATGCTTACCGCTAAACCACGGGACGGTCGAAAACCATTATTTGGTATTAGATAACTCCCCTAATTCTAATGTGCACAAAGCAATTAATTGATATGATTGACCAACTGAATATTTATCAATTCGTTATTTTAATTACTCTGTATAACAAGACGGCCTCGGGTTCCATTCCCGGCTCCATCAGTGATTTTAGGAACCGACGTGAAGGCTCGTAAGGACAATGATTTTTCAAGAAGGTAGATGCAAAGTCACAGAAGTCCACTTTGCAGCATAAATGAGTTGAGAACGGAATCGAGTTATTTCATTTTCAAGAGCGTTAAATATCCCTCAGTATGCCTTCCTTCGGAGGGGAAGTAAAGCCGACGGTCCCATGTCATAGATTTATGGCATGTAAAAGAACCTTCCACTGATTAAACTTGTGTGAAGTTAAATTATTGGTTATGTGGACGTGTTTTGTTTTGCAATTCACTTCTCCGATATTTTTGAATAACTGTCTAACAGTGAGACAGCACCTCGGTCAGGAAAACCGTGAATAATGGCTGAGGTTACCCGACGTGCTGACCAAGCGTCACTCCACAATCTATAGGTTGAATGGCTGAACAGTGGTTGCTTGGTAAGCCAAGGCACTTCTCGGACTGTGGTGACACGTGGTTTGCTTTTAGCCTATTTTCATTTATGAAAAAGTAGGCTTATGAGATCAACTTTTGTCTTTGTGTGTTTGAGTGTGTGTGTTTGTGCGTATGAATGCGACTGTGCCGCCCTAATAAAATCTAAACGCTTGGAGAGATTTCAATTAAACTCAGTAAGGTTAAAGTACTAATTTTCCAACCCCGACCGTGCCCTTCAAATTTTATTACTTCTCACCAATCCAACACGGCGGCTGTGCGAAATATTTCACCGGCATTCCATATCTCCAAAACTATTACCGATATCGCCCTGAAATTTTGTACGGTATAAAGCGCTCTACTGGATGTTCAGCTAAGTGACTTTCAAAATCGTGTTAATTACAAAGCGAACATGGCGGCCAAGCGAAGTTGAAACATTTAAATAGACTTGTCTCGCGATTTCACCAACCGAGGGCAGTGAAACATGGTACAGCAAATTTTTATACACATTGTAATGCCCTGACATCTAATTTAGTTTAATTGTCCAAGATGGCAACTGTGCGTGATTTTAAAATTAAGTTTTTATTTCTTGTGTCCTAATCATGAGATCGATGTCAAAGTTTGAATAATAAACCCACGCAATAATTGTCATCTAATAGTATATAACTCCATGGCATACATACTGTATATATGAATCCAACATGGCAACCATCCGAGATATTTAGAAATGAAAAATGAAAATCCACAGCCTGCTTCCAGTCTCTAACCGGGTCAGGAATGGAATGAATGAAGCCCCCATCTAGCGGCGAGGATATGGACTGTGCCGGCTGCCGAGGCCTGACGCACTCCTCTGGGGCAATGATTAAATGAATGACAGATGAAATGAAATGATAGTGGAGAGTGTTGCTGGAATGAAATGTTGACAGGGAAAACCGGAGTACCCGGAGAAAAAGCTGTCTGCCTCCGTTTTGTCCAGCACAGATCTCACATGGAGTGACCGGGATTTGAACCACGGGCCCAGCGGTGAGAGGCCGGCGTGCTGCCGCCTAAGCCACGGAGGCTTCCCGAGATATTTAGATGGTTCTCAATATCTACTAATCTATGACAGCAATCAAACTGAAATTTTGAATGTTGATACAGTAGAACTTGTATAATTCGAACCTCAAGGGACCAGTAAGAAAATTCGAATTATCCAAAAATTCGAATTAAGAATTTCTTTGAAAAGGGTAGAGAAAACATATTGTCCTATATTACGTTTACATAATGATGTACGTTCAACAAAGCAGATTAACAGACAACGGCACTGTATAATGACTCTATCGTGAATAACCTCAAAAGTTTCAAATGTTAGACTAAAACCAAAATGTACTATTCACCTATTTAACGACAGTAGTAATCCAGCAATCTAGCTAAGTCTTAGAGAAATCTACTGTTTTTCAAAAAAGTTTGAGATTTTTACCCGTTTCATACAATTAAGTCTCTCGGCCATCACAAAAGTATCTAAAAAATTTAAGAAACTGAAAAAGATTCACTTAGGCCTTCGACATTTCTACTTTAAAAAACGCCTAAGTTCTGTCATGTGGTTTGTTGCTTGGGCTGCACTCGGAACATTTTTTTCGGGAACCATCTTGTTTTTCGGAGTTTTTACACTTAAAAACTTCGAATTATCCAAAATATAATTCGAATTAACCACGATTTTTAGCATTGATTGTATATAAAATTCTAGGAACCAAGAGAAAAATTCGAATTAAAGAATATTTCGAATTAGTAGTGGCAATTAACGTAAGTTGGATACATGAAAATAGGCTATTTAGTTCTTCATCGAACTACTTCTTGGTTTCTGTATAAATAACCTTTATCATAATCGATAATACTGTATTGTTCAAAAAAATAGTTTGATATATCTGTTCTATTTTTTTTCCAGGTATGAATATAATTTCGGCCAAGAATGAGCAGTTCAGCAGTTTCGGTGAAATGGTAACGTACACATATCATATTAAATCGTTTGTATTTAATGGCGGTTGTGTATAAAATACAATAAAACTGTGGTTAATCTATCTGATGATTAGTCAGCCCAGAGGCTGGTTGGATCGTCAAAATATTCCGCCGTAGGTTTCGTCAGGCGCACTATACTGAGGCATACTAGGCAAGGTGAAGAGTGAGGTAGTTTGCCATTGCTTTCCTCACTGAGTAAGAACTACAGTATATCACTGACTTACGAGGGAACATAGAGCTGAAAGGGCCAAACCGTGATGTCAAAGATCTTGTACAACAATTATATACATTTCCAAGGAAACACTCAAATCTTGCTATTAGAAGCAAAGTTTTTAATTTCCAAGATTCAAATCGTTTATCCACTTTTCAAAATTTGGTTCTTGCTTTGTGCTGATCGTAACGGTACCCCTCATATCCCCTATGTTTGTAGGAATATTTAAAGTTTTCGTTTTTAGCCTATGCCTACTTATGATTTTTGCAAAAATGAGAGTAAACATGACATCTACACAGGGCCAAAAATTGTGTGTCAGTCTGTGTGTATGTGTGTGTGTGTGTGTGTGTCTGTGTGTGAGTGTGAGTGTGTGTACTCTGCATGTCTGTCCCCCCTATCAATTCAAACACGGTGAATCCGAATTGAACGAAATTTGGTACAGGGGTAGCACTAGCAAAGGGCACCTCAGTGTCATGTTTTATATTGCCGCTATCTTTACCAAAACGTATTGGCGGCCACTCAAATTGTCAAAACTTAAAATTAAATTACGACCAAACTAATCATCGGATCTTTACCAAATTAGGTAACTACATACCTCCATATGGGACGCGTCTTCTACCGAAGCCACAAGGTCATCAGCCGTACCATTTCTGGAAGACGGCCGTGTGAATTATGCAAAGTTTATAATCCATAACATAGGACCCACCAGTTCCGATTATCGAACCGAGAATCGTTTAAACTGTTCTAGAGGACGTGGCCCGTTCGAAATTAAAAGTTTATATTGTAATATTATACTGCAGAAGACGCTTTAAAAAGCTGAGCCGTCTCGGTTACAAACAAGATGGCAGCTGATCTCTCGTTCTGACCTATATTTCACTAATTTCAGTATGTTGCATGCAATAAACCTTACAGACAGAAATAACATGAACTTTGTATGAAATGAACTTTGTTTGAAATATACTCCAGTGAAAAAATCGTTTAGTCAATATCATTATTTGCTAAGACGTTGTATCTAAATCGATTGATAACATTAACTTGGGAGGACATAATTAGGTCTGTGGTTACAGCGTTGGTCTCTCACCCGGCCGGCTGAGGTTCTAATCCTAACAGAGTTGTATTATTTTGCTAGATATTTTTATATTTATTGTTTTTTGAGTACTGAGGCGTTATACAACTGAGCATTATATTGTGCATTTTGCAATGGAAAATATATGTTTAATTAAAAAAGTTGCCCAATGGATCTTCAGGAGTGACTACGAGCAACTAGTTGAACTAGAGTATGCGGGAGCTATCCACAGCTTACTGGAAGCAAGCTGCGCTCTATACCGGCCAGTTAGTGAACCTATGCCAGCGGTGTTATTGAAAATGGCCTCTTGTTGCCGATAGAGCGCACTGCCAAGTAGAATATAGGCGCGATTAGAAATTAAGTGTGCAGTAGGTATAGTAAATATGTTTCTCCCAGTGACACGTTAAGACCAACGAAGTTTCAATTATTGTTAGTAGTTGGTGTTAATATACTGAATTCCTACGTTGTTTGGAGTGTTTGCTGATGAAATTGCAAAATACTGAAGCAATTTATAAACTATGGTTTAACGCTGCTGCTCAAATCCAGTGTGCCAATTTGCATTTCGAATAAGAAGAAAAAGACAAAGAGTTATAACTATACCCATATATTTAGGAGAAAGTAGGCTATATGTTCTTTCCTGAATATCTTGTTTTAAAGTGGGTGGGAAACCTTCAGCTACAAAATGAATCTCTCTCATTTCCATATTATTAATTAATTAATTAATTAATTACGCGTTATATTTTCTTTCCTATTTTTAGCAAACTCAATAAGAAATGGTTTTAAGGTTTCATCATCATCATCAACATCATCATTTATTTCATTAACAGGCCATTAAGACTCAGGACAGACAATAAGAGCATAAAGCTAAATCTCATATACAAAATAACACAGGCATTACAACAGGAGGGACTGAGACTCTTCACAAGTATCGGTCGGAGATGGTCTTCCACCTTTCTCTGTCCCTTGGTTTCGTCCAGACAGCCGTCTAACCTAGTAGCGACCAATGGTTTCGCCCAGACAGTCCTTTAAACTAGAAGCGACCAATAGTTTCGTCCAGACAGTCGTCTAACCTAGTAGCGACCAATAGTTTAGCCCAGGCAGTCGTCTAACCAAGTAGAGACCAATAGTTTAGCCCAGACAGTCGTCTAACCAAATAGCGACCAATGGATTCCTCCAGACAGTCGTCTAACCTAGTAGCGACCAGTAGTTTTGTCCAGACAGTCGTCTACCCTAATAGTGACCAATAGTTTCGTCCAGACAGTCGTCTAACCAAGTAGCGACCAATAGTTTCGTCCAGACAGTCGTCTAACCTAGTAGTGACCAATAGTTTCGTCCAGACAGTCATCTAACCTAGTTTTTTAGCCTATTTTCAATTTTGAAAAAATAGGCTTATGAGATCACCTTTTGTCCGTGTGTGTGCGTGTGTGTGTGTGTGTGTGTGTGTGTGTGATTCGTGTGTGTGTCCCCCCCTAATAAAATCTAAACGGCAGGAGCGATTTCAATGAAACTCGGAAAGTTCATAGCACTATTCCCGGCGACCTCGACCGTGCCCTTCAAATTTTGTTAAGACTCACCAATCCAACATGGCGGCTGTGCGAAATATTTCACCAGCATTCAATATCTCCGAAACTATTACCTATATTACCCTGACATTTTCTAATGTGATAGAGGGAACTACTATAAGTTCACTTATGTGACTTTTGAAAACCTGGTAACTACAAAACCAACATGGAGGCCAAGCGAATTTGCGACTTTTAAATAGAAGTTTCTCGCGATTTGACCAACCAAACGCAATGAAACTTGGTACAGTATATGTTTATATACATTGTAATGCACCGACATCTAACTTCGTTCAATTGTTCACATAATCACAAGATGGCGGATGTGCGAAATATTTCACCGGCATTCTATATCTCTGAAACTATTAGCGGTATCTCCCTAAAATTTTGTACGGAGATAAAGGATACTACTGGAAGTCCATCTATAAGACTTTCAAAAACCGGTTAACTACAAAACGAACATGGCGGCCAAGCGAATTTGAACATTTTAAATTGACCTTTCTCGCGATTTAATGTTCCAAGCGCACTGAAACCTGGTACAGGAAATATTTATACACATTGTAATCCACTGGTATCTAATTTAGTTCAATTGTTTACATAACCTCAAGATGGCGGCGGTGCGAATTTTAAAATTAAGTTTGTATTTCTTGTGATGTTGTCATGCGATCGAAGTGAATGTTTGAATAATGAACCTACGCAATAATTTTCCTTTAATGGTACATGACTCTATGGCCTATACATTTAACAATCCAACATGGCGACCATCCGAAATATTTAGACGATACTGAATATCTACGAATCTATTTAAGCAATCAAACTGCATTTTTTAATGTTCATAGGGGCTATGAACTTAAGTTCACCTATAGGACTTTAAATAACCTGGTGATCACAAATCCAACATGGCGGTGACACGAATTATAAATATTCACATGGACGTTCCTCGCAATTTAACCATCCGCGTGCAGTGAAACTTGGTACAATAAATCCTTATACGATTGTTAATCCACTGGCATCTAATTTATTACAATTGTTTCCATAACCTCAAGATGGCAGCTGTGCAAAATTTTAAAATCTCCTTGTTTTTTCTTGTATCCTAAATATGCGATTGAAGTTTGAATACTGCACGTTCACAATAATCTGCATGTAACAATACATAACTCTAGGACCTACATATATAAAATCCAACATGGCGACCATCCGAAATATTAAGTCGGTTCTCAATATCTACGAATCTATTACAGCAATCAAACAGAAATTGTGTATGTTGATAGTGGCAATTAACATAAGCAGGATATATGAAAATAGGCTGTATAGTTCTTCACGGAACTACTTGTTTTTGTCGTGTGGTCTCCAAAGAGGCCGAGTGCAGGTCTTTCTATTCGACGACCGTGGGCGACCTGCGCGTCGGGATGAGAGATGGAATGGATGAAGATGAATGAAACAGGGCAAGGGTGTGGAAGGAAGCGGCCGTGGCCTGTCAGAAGGTACTGTCCCAGCATCTGCCTGGTGTTGAAAATGGGAAACAACGGAAAACCATTTCAAGGACAGCCGACGGTGGGGCTCGAACCCACGCGTCTACCGAGTCAGCAGAGAGCTTGGCCCCATGGCCTAACGCAGCGCTTTAGCCAGCGTAGCCACTACTGTCGGTGTCTAACCTAGTAGCGACCAATAGTTTAGCCCAGACAGTCGTCTAACCAAGTAGCGACCAATGGTTTCCTCCAGACAGTCATCTAACCTAGTAGCGACCAATAGTTTTGTCCAGACAGTCATCTAACCTAGTAGCGACCAATAGTTTTGTCCAGACAGTCGTCTAACCTAGTAGCGACCAATAGTTTCGTCCAGACAGTCGTCTAACCTAATAGCGACCAATAGTTTAGCCCAGACAGTCGTCTAACCAAGTAGCGACCAATGGTTTCTTCCAGACAGTCGTCTAACCTAGTAGCGACCAATAGTTTTGTCCAGACAGTCGTCTAACCTAGTAGCGACCAATAGTTTCGTCCAGACAGTCGTCTAACCTAGTAGCGACCAATAGTTTAGCCCAGACAGTCGTCTAACCAAGTAGCGACCAATGGTTTCCTCCAGTCAGTCGTCTAACCTAGTAGCGACCAATAGTTTTGACCAGACAGTCGTCTAACCTAGTAGCGACCAATAGTTTCGTCCAGACAGTCGTCTAACCTAGTAGCGACCAATAGTTTAGCCCAGACAGTCGTCTAACCTAGTAGCGACCAATGGTTTCCTCCAGACAGTCGTCTAACCTAGTAGCGACCAATAGTTTTGTCCAGACAGTCGTCTAACCTAGTAGCGACCAATAGTTTAGCCCAGACAGTCGTCTAACCAAGTAGCGACCAATGGTTTCCTCCAGACAGTCGTCTAACCAAGTAGCGACCAATGGTTTCCTCCAGACAGTCGTCTAACCTAGTAGCGACCAATAGTTTCGTCCAGACAGTCGTCTAACCTAGTAGCGACCAATAGTTTAGCCCAGACAGTCGTCTAACCAAGTAGCGACCAATGGTTTCCTCCAGACAGTCGTCTAACCTAGTAGTGACCAATAGTTTCGTCCAGACAGTCGTCTAACCAACTAGCGACCAATAGTTTAGCCCAGTCAGTCGTCTAACCAAGTAGCGACCAATGGTTTCCTCCAGACAGTCGTCTAACCTAGCAGCGACCAATAGTTTAGCCCAGACAGTCGTCTAACCAAGTAGCGACCAATGGTATCCTCCAGACAGTCGTCTAACCTAGTAGTGACCAATAGTTTCGTCCAGACAGTCGTCTAACCAAGTAGTGACCAATAGTTTCGTCCAGACAGTCGTCTAACCAAGTAGCGACCAATATTTTAGCCCAGACAGTCGTCTAACCAAGTAGCGACCAATGGTTTCCTCCAGACAGTCGTCTAACCTAGTAGCGACCAATAGTTTTGTCCAGACAGTCGTCTAACCTAGTAGCGACCAATAGTTTCGTCCAGACAGTCGTCTAACCTAGTAGCGACCAATAGTTTCTTCCAGACAGTAGTCTAACCTAGTAGTGACCAATAGTTTCGTCCAGACAGTCGTCGAACCTAGTAGTGACCAATGGTTTCGTCCAGACAGTTGTCTAACCTATTAGTGACCAATAGTTTCGTCCAGACAGTCGTCTAACCTAGTAGTGACCAATAGTTTCGTCCAGACAGTCGTCTAACCAACTAGCGACCAATAGTTTAGCCCAGTCAGTCGTCTAACCAAGTAGCGACCAATGGTTTCCTCCAGACAGTCGTCTAACCTAGCAGCGACCAATAGTTTAGCCCAGACAGTCGTCTAACCAAGTAGCGACCAATGGTTTCCTCCAGACAGTCGTCTAACCTAGTAGCGACCAATAGTTTAGCCCAGTCAGTCGTCTAATCAAGTAGCGACCAATGGTTTCCTCCAGACAGCCGTCTAACCTAGCAGTGACCAATAGTTTAGCCCAGACAGTCGTCTAACCAAGTAGCGACCAATGGTTTCCTCCAGACAGTCGTCTAACCTAGCAGCGACCAATAGTTTAGCCCAGACAGTCGTCTAACCAAGTAGCGACCAATGGTTTCCTCCAGACAGTCGTCTAACCTAGTAGCGACCAATAGTTTAGCCCAGTCAGTCGTCTAATCAAGTAGCGACCAATGGTTTCCTCCAGACAGCCGTCTAACCTAGCAGTGACCAATAGTTTAGCCCAGACAGTCGTCTAACCAAGTAGCGACCAATGGTTTCCTCCAGACAGTCGTCTAACCTAGTAGCGACCAATAGTTTTGTCCAGACAGTCGTCTAACCTAGTAGGGACCAATAGTTTCGTCCAGACAGTCGTCTAACCTAGTAGCGACCAATAGTTTCTTCCAGACAGTAGTCTAACCTAGTAGTGACCAATAGTTTCGTCCAGACAGTCGTCGAACCTAGTAGTGACCAATGGTTTCGTCCAGACAGTTGTCTAACCTATTAGTGACCAATAGTTTCGTTCAGACAGTCGTCTAACGAAGTAGTGACCAATAGTTTCGTCCAGACAGTCGTCTAACCTAGTAGCGACCAATAGTTTAGCCCAGACGGTCGTCTAACCAAGTAGCGACCAATGGTTTCCTCCAGACAGTCGTCTAACCTAGTAGTGACCAATAGTTTCGTCCAGGCAGTCGTTTAACCAAGTAGTGACCAATAGTTTCGTCCAGACAGTCGTCTAACCTAGTAGTGACCAATGGTTTCGTCCAGACAGTTGTATAACCTAGTAGTGACCAATGGTTTCGTCCAGACAGTCGTCTAACCTAGTAGCGACCAATGGTTTCGTCCATACAGTCGTCTAACCAAGCAGTGACCTATAGTTTCGTCCAGACAGTCGTCTAACCTAGTAGCGACCAATGGTTTCGTCCAGACAGTGGTCTAACCTAGTAGCGACCAATAGTTTTGTCCAGACAGTGGTCTAACCTAGTAGCGACCAATAGTTTCGTCCAGACAGTCGTCTAACCTAGTAGCGACCAATTGTTTCGTCCAGACAGTCGTCTAACCAAATAGCAACCAATGGTTTCGTCCCGACAGTCGTCTAAATCAATCAATGCTTCCTACTTAAACTGGTGTATTTTTATAATATGGTTATAATCTCGATGCTGTGAATATTCAAATGATATACTGCGCTTGAACGGAATGAGGTTATGTATAATTATCTGGTGTTTGAAACTTAAGTCCTAAGCGGCGTCCGTTCTTGTTCAGTGCTCCTCTCGGACTGACTTCTAGCTTCAGCGCCCTCCACACGTGGTGCTATCTACTTGTTGTTTATGAACTGCGTTACTAATCGCTACGTCTAAATGCTGTCTGCGCGATCTGTTGTTGCTACTTATAACCTTGCTTGATTTATTAGGTTTGTGTCATGAGCCGACAATGACCTAGCCTGTGAGGAATTTATTTATTTCAGGTTAGGGTATGCATACTGTATCCGTGCTTCCCACCAAAGGTAATAGGGCACTATTTGTGTTGACCGACTGGAAAGCTTTCTTTAATATAACTTAATGAACACTTAAAGAACGGTTTATATCACTATTATTTCCATGATTCAATGTGTTATTATGTTTTAATTGCAGCCAATTGGCCATAGAACTATATTTTCATTGAACGCCCGTGATCTCCCATCAAGTTCAATTTCAAGAAGTTCCAACTTTGGCTACCAGAGATGCCACTGTCACTGACACCTAGCGGCAAACGTTGGAACTTCATAAGGCGTATCTCTTCTTCTTCTTCTTCTTCTTCTTCTTCTTCCTAGCATGTCCCGCCTGGTGGCAGGGTCTGCTGTGAGGATTCGTTGTCTCCATTTCTTTCAGTCTTGAGCCATATCTGGGTGTAGATGTGCAGTCTTCAGGTCAATATGGATCGTATCAACCCACCTCTGCCTTGGTCGTCCCTTGGGCCTCTTTCCCGTGACTTCCAGGTTATATGCTGACTTAGCTATTGTGTCTTCTTCTGCACGCAGCACATGGCCAAACCAGCGTAAACGGCCTTCCCGCATTTTCTGATGGATCGGCGCCACTCCGAAACGTTTCCGTATATCAACATTGGTAACATGATCCATTCTAGTGACGCCGCCTGTCCACCTAAGCATCCTTGTCTCCATGACGCTTAGCCGACGTTCCATCTCTTTTGTAGTGGGCCAACACTCGGTACCATAGAGTGCGACTGGACGGATAACAGTGCGGTAGATCTTGGATTTAAGGTGGTCTTTCATCCGGCGGTCACAGGTGACACCTGTCGTCGTACGCCATTTCAACCAAGACGCCTGCGTCCTTGCGTTGACCTCGTCAATGATTCTTCCATTGTCAGAGACAGTAGATCCAAGATATTTGAATTTTGTTACACGAGGGAGATCTTCTCCGTCAACGCTGATGGTTCCAACTCCTTGAGGATCTAAAGTCATATTCTCCGCCTTCCTTTTATTCAGTCGCAGGCCATATTCAGCTAATCGGTCACTCCACATTTTTGTTTGGTGCTGGAGTTCAAGTTTACTGCTTGCAGCTAACATGACATCATCAGCATACAGAAGCGTCCATGGGATTGGCTTGTGCAGGTCTGATGTGACAGTATCCATGACAAGAATGAACAGCAGAGGCGACAAGGCAGAGCCCTGGTGGACCCCTACCATGATGTTGAAATCATTGGTTGCTCCTGCAGCAGCTTGAACATAACTCGTCGGTTCTTTGTAGAGAAGCTGCACCCAGTTAACAAGATATTCTGGAATTCCGTGCTCTCGGAGCGCCAACCAGATTACATCATGAGGTACCCGATCGAAGGCCTTCTCCAGGTCTAGAAAAGCGAGATGTAGTGGCTTATTCTTTTCACGATGCTTCTCGACCGGCAACCGTGCTGCGTAGATTGCATCCGTTGTACCGCAGTTTTTCACAAACCCAGCTTGGTTCTTTGTGAGTTTTGCTATCTTGCGAATCCTTTTGTCGAGAATGCGTTTGAAGATCTTCATCGCGTGGCTCAGAAGTTTGATTGGGCGATAGTTTGAACACTCAGCAGGGCTTCCTTTCTTCTTGAAGATTGGGACAGTGATGCTCCGCTGGCAGTCTGTTGGTATCCGACCTTCTTTGATGATCTGGTTGAAGAACTGCGTTAACCATCTTGCTGCATCCCATTGTTGAGAGCGACAAAACTCTGCTGGAATATCATCAGGGCCGGTGGCTTTCCCCAATTTCATCTCTTTCAGAACAGCCTCAACTTCGGCGATCTCGACTTCCTTTATTGGTCCTTCAACAGGAGAGGTGGGTGGAATTGGTGGTTGGGGAAATTCCTCGGTCGACATTTTCTCGAAGTAGCTCCTCCAGCGTTCTCTCGCCTTCTCCCAGTCGACCAGCAGTTCACCTGTTTCGTTATTGATGCCAGAAAAGGGTTGGATGTCTTCCGTTTTTCGGTGCCTTGATTTGACCAGGCGGTAAATGTCACGTTCGCCTTCACGAGTGTCAAGTTTTGCGTAGAGGTCAGCGTACCTATCTGCTTTTGTTGCAGCAACTACCTTCTTCGCCTCACTACGGGCAGCTTTATAGGCATTCCAACGAGATGGTGTTTTATCTTCGAGGAACTCATGGTATAGTTGTTAGCGTATCTAACCTACAAATTTAGCTACACACTACCAATTGTAGTGGTAGGTTCTTTTAAATACCATAGATCTATGACATGGGCCCGCCGGCTTTCCTTCCCCTCCGAAGGAAGGCATACTAAAGGATTTGAACACACTTCAAAAATCCAACGACTTCCGCCGGGTTTGAACCCGCGATCTGTAGCATAGCAGTTCAGCATGCTACCGATGATTCAATGTTTTCGTTCTATATTTTTTTCAAGTTTTCAACTGTACTCTGGTTGCTAAGCAACAGATAACTACAACCATCCATCAGCTGAGTTAAATGGAGGACTTTTTTTTTCAAAAGAGAGAGAAAATATACAGAGTACATTGAAATATGCGCAGGCAGGAATGGTAGATTAAAACGTATGAAATGCACACAATAAAGAATGTGACAGGTGTTCAAATTTGTGAAATAAAATGTTGTCACTGCTATTGTTGTTGTGTTTGCGTGTATTTTATAAACGCGTACAGAATGTTTTAAAACTGAAACAATATCAGCCTGTCACGCAGTGTTCACCTGTTCGTCAAATTATTTATTGGTTATATCCAACATTATGACATCACGTGTAACCCTGATAGCTACAATAATGTAGGCTATTAATGTATCCTATTCAGAACAACTCGGTACCTCGCTACTGTGTGTTAATGATATGACATGTTATGAATGATACTAAAATAATATAATGAGAGGCAGGGTGAAATATAGAAGGTAAAATAGATATATTATTATACGCGGGTGGATCGAAAATTATTTGCTCCAAAGTAGTGGTTTAACAAGAATCCTGCTTACCCTTTCGTAGGACTCAAACCAACATAAGCAATGCCAACATAAGCATTTAAAAAGCCCGCCCTCTTTCAAAAGCCGTGAGTGCGCATGCGTGAAAATAATAGTGTAATGCCTCATTCCTGTCGTTCATATAGAACAACGTTTAATTCATAATAGTGTCAAGCCTCATGTCTGTCATACATGGAAAGCAACTTTTACTAAAAAAATACTATTTTACCCCCTAGTAGGGGTAGTTTTTAGTTTAGGGTGGAAATACGTTGTCCATAGGAAAGTGGACGTCAGCCTGAGTCCTACGACACCTCATTTGTCAAAATCCAACCATGGGTTCGAGAGATATGCTAAATATTACATGGATGAGGATGTGATGTCAGCGGGAGTGGTGGTGAGGGTAGGCAGGATTCTTTTTAAACCACTACTCTCCAAGTTTCTTTTTTTTTTTTCAAACAAAAATACATACAGGATTTTACAAATATACGTAGACTACTGTCTACGTACTTTACACTATTTTTCCACATAGTCCCCACATTTGTTCAGACATTTGTCCCATCGCAGCACTAAATTTGAGATGTCCCTGTGGTAGAATTCAGACGCCTGACTGTGGAACCATCGTCGGACTGCTGTCTTGGCATCATCGTTGCACGTCAATCGCTGTCCTGCCAGGAACTTCTTCAGTGAATCAAAAACGTAGAAATCACTAGGGGCAAGGTCCGGACTGTCTGTTGGGTGATCCAGACTCTGCCAGTGTAATGACCGGAGGTTGTTGGCGGTTCTGGTTGCCACATGAAGTCTCTCATTATGATGATCCACTGAAGAAGTTACTGGCAGGACAGCGATTTACGTGCAATGATAACGCCAAGACAGCAGTCCGACAATGGTTCCACAGAGGCATCTCAAATTTAGTCCTGCGATGGGACAAATGTCTGAACAAATGTAAAAATGTTCAAACCTGTATGTATTTTTGTTTGGCTAAAAATTTGGGGCAAATAATTCTTGATCTGCCCTCATATATGAATTGCAGCCAATAGCCATGGCAGGGTATTTTAATTGAACGCCCGTAGGCTCCCAACAGGTTCAATTTCAAGTAGTTCCAACCTGGGATACCAGTTGCCACTGTCACTGACACTTAGCGGCAAACGTTAGCGTGATGGAGCGTTTCTAACCAAATATAACCTGCAAATTTGACTACACACTACCAATTGTAGTGGTAGGTTCTTTTAATAACTTATTAATAAATAATAATAACCCCTGGCACTACAGCCCACGAAGGGCCTATGCCTCAAGCGACCGCTGCCCAGCCACGTGGCCTGCATTTGTTGGGGTGACGCGTGGTCAGCGCATCGGGTCCTGTCGGCCGTTAATCTTGGTTTTCGTGACCGGGGAGCTGCCTCACTTTCAGACAGCTACTCAATTGTCCTCACGAGGCTGAGTGAACCCCCTTCAAGTCCTCACGTCAGTTTCTAAAATCCCTGACCGAGCCGGGAATTGAACCCGGGGCCTCCTGGTGAGTGGCAGGCGCACTACCCCAACACCACGGGGCCAACGGTAGGTTCTTTTACAGGCCATAAATCTCTGACATAGGTACGCCGGCTTTACTTCCCCTCCGAAGGAAGCCCCACAGAAGGATTTTAACGCTCTTAAAAACCAGACTACTTCAGCCGGGTTTGGACCTGCGATCTTGGGCATAGCAGTTCAGCCTGCTACCGACTACGCCACCGAAGCAGTTTACAATTATAACACCTAGAAGAATCAAACCTGAATTCCTTGCTCTCCGCGACTTCAACATTTCGATCTTTTGTTTATCTGTACGTTCAATATAACTGAGTGTGTCCCAACACTCGCATTATGCGCGAGCTAGGCTTATGAAGCTTTTTAATTTCACTGATGACGGTCAAATATATTTGGCGTGTTCGGGAATGTAACATGACGGTTTTTATTACAGTATTGACAGGCTGACATTATAAAAATAATATGAAGTGAATAGCGACAGCTCACAGAACCATTCGTAGTATAAATTATACAATATTACACGAGGCCAAAAAATTCAAATATTACTCTTGAATTGTTACGCAGTCATCGGTTCTTATTTTGTTATTGATGTGTAACATCTTTCCACTTGGTTGCTGGATATGTTTGTGGGAGTGATTTTGAAAAATGGGACGGAAGTGGATCGGAACGATCGAGGTGGCATCAGTTGGTACACTTCCGTTCCATCGAACGGAAGTGTGCTAGCTGGAAGTGGTAGATCGAACGGAAGTGTAAGACGCACTGCCAACTCGATCGATCGCTCCAGTTGGCAGTGATAAGATCCAGCTGGCAGTGGTAAGAGAAACAATGAGCGCGTGGTGTCGAAAATTGATACCATGACGTACTCTCGGCTATGTGGAATGTATATGACATACTGGACGGTAAACGCTCATGCGAACTCTGGTGTCAATTGATTGAAACAAAGCACATGGTACATGTTCGAAGTCTTCGTGTCAGTGTTTAAATGGTAAAATGCCTTAATACCAAACATTGTAAGTAGTCGGCATTGCCGGTATTATGTTTCTGCACAATGGCTATTCAAATATTAACCCACATAACGGTAATGCAGTCATCAATGTAATATAATCGTTGTGGTTATACGAGAATGGAGCAAGCCTTTATGAACTATTACTGAATACAGTCTCTTTACTCACAAGAGGGCCTATTCACAAGACATTTTAAACTCAATTTCACGCAGGAACATTATCGAAACAAGCAAAATATAAATGAAACTTAATTCCGTAATGCAGTATTATTGGAACGTGGAAATAAGTCACCATCTTGTGCACATTATTTGCGTAGTCGGAATAGCCGTGGGGTTAGAGCTTGTGACTGTGAATCTAGAGATCTTAGGTTCGAATCCCGGACGAGGTAAATATTTTTGCTACCAGATTATCATTTTAAACGATATTTATCTTATCAATATGACTCATTTTAACAGAATCCATATGAAATTACGTGTTGGTTTGTGGATGAAGAGGACCTGTTTATAAAGAATTTAAGTTTATGAGCGGTGTCGCGTCTATTACTCTAGTTGATCCATATCGTATTCTTTATTTAGGCTAGCGCTGGTGGAAGCTACAAATCATCTAAAAAAATGAGTTCCGTATTATAAACTACAATATCTGTTAAACACTCCCTTTTACAATAGATTAATGTCTGTGCCAATAATAGCATAAAATACCGGTATATCAACAATTTCACGTGAGGTTCCTTCTATGTCAGATGTTACACATCATATGCGACTACTGTAAGGCTCGTAATTTTGTTCTTCTTCTTCTTGCTCCGTATTTTCTGCGGAGGTAAGACTCTAAGATTACTGCAGGTAAATTGTCCGAGTTTAGGAAATAAATTAATTAAATTTTGGAATCTTGTAGAGACGTATTCTCCGGGCATTATCATTGCTACTGAATCTTGGTTATATGAGGAAATAAATAGTAACAAAATAATTCAAGGGACCTTTGAAATCTACAGAAGGGATCGGGGGAAGCGAGGTGCTGGGCTATTTATTTGTGTGCGCAAATATATAGCTAGTTTCTTCAAGTGGGCTGATACGGATTATGAAATGTTATGTGTACAAATTTCGAGTAAAGGAAATAAATTCCCTCTTCAGGTGATAGGGGCGTATAGAGCACCGAAAAATAACTTTTTCGCTCCTCGACACTTCCTTACTTACTTACTTACTTACTTACTTACTGGTCGGCGCCACAGTCCTTGAAGAACCTTGGCCTCCTTTATCACCTGCCTCCATTCATCTCTATCTTCCGCCTTCCTTCTCCAGTTCCTGATTGCCAGACTCCTAAGGTCGTCTTCCACATCATCTATCCACCGTCTCCTGGGTCTTCCTCTTCTCCTCCTTCCATCCGGTCTTTGCGTAAACACCTTTTTGACACTCCTTGATTCTGGCATTCTCTGAACGTGTCCAGCCCATCTTATCCTCCCCTGCTTAATTTTGACCACAATATCTACCTGTCCGAAGAGTTCCTGTAGTTCCACATTTGTCCTTGTTCTCCAACCTTCCTCCTCTCTCACTGCCCCGTATATTTTCCTCGAGATCTTCCTTTCCCATCTTCGCAGCCAGTCTCCTTCTCTTCTATTGAGAACCCAACCTTCCGATCCATACATAACCACAGGTCTTATTTTAATGTAAATTTTTATTTTAGTATTCCTACTAACACTTCTCGATTTAAACATGCTTTGCAGAGCGTAATAGCATCTATTTCCACTTTTAATTCTTTCTTGTATTTCCACTGATGTTCTGTTATCCTCAGTTATTATTGAGCCCAAATATTTGAATTCTTCCACTCTTTGATATTCTTTCCCATTTAATTTAATATACGTATCTCTTCTTGCCTCTTTGGAGTTTCCCATCCTCATATACTTGGTTTTACTTGTATTCACTTCTAATCCTAACTTTTGTGCCTTTTATTCCAACTGGACATAGCTCTCTTCTAATGCTTTACTGTTCCTTGCAATTAATGCTGCATCATCCGCATATGCTATCACCTGCACTTGTCTGTTAAATATGGTCCCTCCTGGATTGATTGGCAGTTGTTGAATTATTTTTTCTAGAGCTACATTAAAGAGTAATGTAGAAATTACATCTCCTTGTCGCAAACCCCTTTCTACAATGAATTCTTCGGACATCTCTTGTTCTAATCTAACCTTACAGATTGTGGTTTCCATAGTCATTTCTGTCAGCTTGACCAATTTTATCGGGATCTTAAACTCTTTCATAATTTTAAAAATCTCTTTTCTATCCAAACTGTCATATGCCTGCTTAAAATCTATATACAGCTGATCCAGCTGCTTATCATGTTCATAAAACTTCTCCAGTATCTGCCTCACTACAAATATCTGGTCCATTGTAGAGCGATTCCTTCTAAATCCAGCTTGATAGTCCCCTAATATTTTCTCTACACAACGCTCCAGTCGAGAGGCTAAAATCTTACTGAACACCTTATATGTTACGTCCAACAGAGTAATCTCACGGTAATTGCCGCATACTGATGTATCCCCTTTCTTATACAAAGGGCATATTATTCCTACAGTCCAATCCCTGGGCATTTCTTCTTTCGTCCAAATTTCCTTTATTAGTTCATGTATTGCTTTTACCACTACCTCTCCACCGAATTTTAGCAACTCCGCTTCTATTCCGTCTTCTCCGGCGGCTTTATTGTTCTTTAATTCCTTGATTGTATCTCTAACTTTCTCTAAATACGGTGTTTCAACTTCTTCTTGCTCATCAATCCCTACATGTTCCGCTTCTTCCCCATTCGCGGTTTCCTCTTCACCTCGTCCTCGACACACTGTATGATAAAACGTGTACGGGTAATGATATGAAAAAAGAGCATAATAAATGCCGGAGATTTAAACCTCCCCCAAAGACTGGTCTGGTGAGTCAACTAGCTGTGGTCAAGCTCAGAGCACTGCAAACAAATTCTTATGGGAGGGGGGATTTTCCCAAGTAGTTGACATCCCTACTATAGAAATTACCCATATATGGTCCCAAATAACATTTTATCGAATAATCTAAAAATGATTGCTTTGGAAGATCGTAGTAAAATAAATGATTCCAAGATCTTACACAAGATTGTAAATTCTACGGTAGATAACTCTTATTTTTTATCGTTGCTGAATTTCAATGTTCCACGTCTATCCTAAAGAACGTGGACAACTTTTAGGAACAAGAAAACATGCACCACGTCACACAAACATTCACCGCTTTATAGACTCTGTAGTAGTTACAATAAAGCTGTATTGTGTGATAAAAGTCTAGACTTCGATTTTAGTCTCCAAAAATTTGTGAAGGTATTTATGACCACATTACCATGAGTGTAATTAATTAATAAAAAGGTAGAATATGTAACAGCATTAAGGTTAAGCTATAAATAATATTATTATGTAGTTAATTTAGATGTTAATATTAGATTTAAGATTAGATTTAAGTTTTGAAAAAGATTAAAATTACTGTTTAAAATTTTGTAGGTTTACTGTTATTGGGGTTAAAGACCCTGTTGTAAACCAGCATAAATAAATAAAGAAATAAATAAATAAATAATACCTTAGATATGTATATATATTACGGCTCTCACGGCCCGATTTACACGGCAGTTGCCCAAAAAATCATGATTTATTTGTATAATACCTTAGATGTTTATGTTGTAAGGCTAGTAGAGCTGTAAATTAACTGTCTGAAAGTACCCGGAGACCATTCTGGGTTGAATTAAATATTAGATACGGTGACATTACAAAATTAGACTCTTATATAGCTAAAAAGATCATATTCCAGTATCGCAGGGCGGATCAGGGCAAATTTCAGAGTTATTGGAATGTACTATTTGAAGGATGGGCATCGGAAGGAAATCACATTAATATCCTGTGGACTAACTAATGTATTATTTACCGAAATCGTGTAGGCAGTGACACATCTGTATATGGTAAGCTTGGTATTCTTAGCGCGTGTGACGAAAGGCTAAACTAATGTTGCTAGTTTTAAATTTAATTGGTATTCTGCCCGAAGGCAGGTCCGAGCCTCTGAAGAGGCTACCCCCAGCCGGAGTTTACTTGCGGTAGGGTGGCCAGTGCCTTTCCGCTCCTCCTTATGTTGGCCAAAAGCGCGCAGCGCCTAGAACCGGCATACCATCCAAGTTCTGACCGCGCCCAATGTTGCTTAACTGCGGAGTTCTCATGGGATCCGGTGTTTCAACACGGCTAGGCCGTTGGCGTTGCTAGTTTAGGAAGCAATATGGCTAGCGCGGGATGGAGCGCTTAAGTGTTTGTAACTTGAACTAGTGGAATAGGAGTGGTAACTCTTAAATATTCCAGAGGGAAAGAGAGACAATATGAGTTGAACAGAGGTTAAAAAAAGAAAAGAGTTGTTAGAGGTTATTACGGATATAAAAAAGATATTGTATGAAACCTAATCAAAGAGGAAGATAAAATTTAAGTTATTCTGTCTTATTTAATACGTCGTATTGATCGTATTACGATAGCTTCTAATATAGCTCTTCTAAAAAAGTAATACATAAATGAGAAAACGATTGGAGCTATAGAAGATGGAAATTATAGGTTATTGTGACAGCATCACTGTTTCTACTTATATATTACATCCATTTTTTCTTCTAATTCGTAAATACCGTATCATTCCAATAAGTTATGGTTATGTTTCAGCGTATATTAATCTGCCTAGGGAAAAACACTAGAGGAAGACCACCACTTGCATACATCACACAGTTAATGACAGACACGAACACCAAATCATATCGTGAATTGAAGAGGTTGGCGGAGAATAGAGAAGATTGGCGAGTTGCTGCAAACCAGCCCCAGGACTGTTAACTTAAGAGAGAGAGAGAGTTTACTGTAGTGTCCTGGTCGGTGTTAGAAAGCACCCCATTCCTGAGATGATAGAGTTCTTGTGTCTCTATTAAGTTAATATTCATTTGTTGTATTCTATCTTTGAATTGGCGCCCTCCCGGAAATTTATATCACGTACGTAGAGAAACTATTACATTTGTCACCTCAACGATGGGCACGAGAACTAGGGCACATCAGTATAGAGGTAGGAATACATATATATTGTGCCAGTGATTTTGGGCTAGTGTTTAGAAGTGTAATTCAGTATGTCGGTGAAAGATATGAAGTTAATAAGTGGTCTTGATAGTGAAGAGAACGTTGACAATAAGCAGAATAGCGATAGTGTGAGTGACATTAAGAGCGTAGATAATAATACTATGATGGCAGAGAGTAACCCGAATACTAGTAAAGAGAAAGGAATTTCGGAAGATTCATTAGCTGCGATCATGAGGATGCTGAGTGAAAAATTTGATGAAAGTAAGAAAGATAATCAGGAGATGAGAGAAAAAATAAGTAGGCAAAGTCAGGAGATGAGAGAGGAAATAAGTCGGCAAAACCAGAAGATGAGAGAGACGATAGATAAAAATAATAAGGAAATTCATAAAATATAGACAAATAGGTCAAGGAGAATGAGGAATTAAATAGGAAGTATGGGATTCTGCTGGAGAGTATTCAGGGGGTGAAACAGGAAATCAGATGTGAAATTAAGAATGTGTTAGAAGAAGAGGCTAAAAGAGTAGATGAGAGGAAGAATTTGTTAGAGGAGACGTTACGTGAAAGTAGCATAGAATTAGAGGAAATTGTAGGGGAGAATAGAGTAGATGAGAGGAAGATAGTTGAGCTTGAAGTAAAATTACGATATAAGAAAAACCGTTGTTGTAAAGGAATATATTGGAGAGGATGTAGTAGGCGACAAAGAGGAATTAGATGTGGAGGTAGACGCCGCGGTTGTAGAGATCGAAATCGCCTAGGTCGAAGAGGCAGACGTGGGATAGGCTGTAAGAGGCGAAGAAGAAAGAGATGTTGTGGGGGTAGACTCAGAGGTCACTCCGACGTAGTAAAAAAAGGATGCTCTGATGCGAATGGAGGAAGTGGATATGGAAGGTGTGATAATGTTGAAAATGGTACTAGGAATACTTTCCGTTTTAGAATAAATGATAAAGATAGGTTTAGAAGAGCAGTAGGAGCTCGCTATATTAGAGCACGGACAAGACATACAGCCCAACGCTATAATGAACCTAATGATAGTGATGATGATGATGATGATGATGATGATAATGAGCCTAAATGTATTGACAATGTTGATAAAGTTGATGTCAAGAAAAGAGTTAAGTTGTAAGTTAAAGCAGAGAAGAAAATCTATAGAGACACTGAATTAAGAGAACGAGAAGAAATGGTTATACGGGGAGTGGCAAAAAGATCTGACGGGTTTTAAATCACAACAACACAAACATTTTAAATGATACAAACTCTTTAATTACTTACAACAGCAAGGTGTACATGTCAATTAATGGAAAACATGAAAGAACAATAGATTTTAACTTTTAAGATTTGAAGATAACGTCTTTCAAATGATGCCCATCTTTTGCCATGCGGCGAAAAGATCTGACGGTTTATGTCGTTGTACGGCTGAGCGAGTTAGTGGTGGGGGGTAGTGGGGATTGGTGCGATGATGAGCCTACGTGATGCCATTTCAGTAGCCATGGAGCTGTGGACAGGTGAACACCGTGCGTTTGTTGTCGAGGCATTTTTTAAAAGTGGTGAGTCTTGCGTCGTTACTCAGCGTCAGTTCCGTCAATACTTTAATGTGGGTCGAAGAGGACACGTTCCATCTCGTAACACAATTTTGTTATGGGTGAGTAATTTTAGAGCTACAGGTTCAGCCTTAAAACGTACGTCGACAGGCCGTCCAAGGTCAGCCAGGACACCAGAAAATGTTGAGCGAGTGAGACAAGCTGTGGAAACCAGTCCACGGCGGCCGGCTCGTAAACAAGCTGCTGCTTTGCAAATGTCTGATCGAACAGTGAGACGAATATTGCGTTTCGATTTGCATTTTCATCCGTATAAAATGGTTACTGTCCAGCAGTTGAAGCCTAATGACTATGAAAAGCTTCAGTGCAAGACTGGAAGAATGCATGGCAAAAGATGGGCATCATTTGAAAGACGTTATCTTCAAATCTTAAAAGTTAAAATCTATTGTTCTTTCATGTTTTCCATTAATTGACATGTACACCTTGCTGTTATAAGTAATAAAAGAGTTTGTATCATTTAAAATGTTTGTGTTGTTGTGATTTAAAAACCGTCAGATCCTTTTGCCACTCCCTGTATTACTTAGATGTATATTTGAAGTTGTCAAGATCATTTTTTATCTGGACGTAAAATTAATGTGTTGGGGACACGTGCCGCTATTTGTTGTTCTAGTTATGAATTGGGTATTGGAGGCTTGTACAGAGAGTTTAGTTTGGATGTATCGGAGACCCTCGCTACCCCGCTCGCCCGCGGCGCGAGCCTGTCTCCCGCCACGCACTTTGCCGTTATGCGGCGCCCTGCGGCACTGAGTCATTGAGTATAGGAATTTGTACTTACCTAGTTCACAGCTGGTGCTGAAAATGTTCGCCATTCACTGCTACACATCGCTGGCACCTTTTTATGAAACTGGCATGTACTCTCTGAAGTTCCTCAGCACCGATTGACTCTATTTCAGCTGTAATTTAGTCTTTAAGCTCATTTATAGTGGAGGGTTTCTCGCATACACTCTATTTTTAAGCGTCCCACACAAATAAAAGTCACATGGTGATAATTCTGGGCTTCGCGGGGGCCACACGTTCCGACTTATAATCCTAGTACCAAAAATGCGACGCAATTCTGTCATGGATGCTTCGTCAGTGTGAGCAGTGGCAGAATCTTGCTGAAAATAAGTTTACAATCGATCTCCGTAAGTCATTTCGTCAAGGATCACATTAAAGTACAAATTTAAGTACAAATTCCTATACCCAATGACTCAATGCCGTGAAAGCGCCGCATAACGGCAAAGTGCCTGGCGGGAGACATGCTCGCGCCGCGGGCGAGCGGGCTATCGAGGGTCTCCGATACATCCAAACTAAACTCTCTGTATATGTCTATTTTCTTACTTTTTGATACATTTGCACAATATACCAGGTGGCCCGTTTGCCCCATGCTATCTAGTTTTAAGTGTCCCGCATACACTTAATGTCTGATGACTGATTTTCCCAGGGGTCACATTACAAGCTGGCCGATTAAGTCAGAATACGAAGGAATAACAACCGGACGGCCGCTAGCAGCATGTTCCTCAGCGCTACCCATCTAATGCACCCCATTGCCTTTTGGAGCCTCATATTTGAGAGCGTAATAGACTCATAAGCGGTACAAAACAACACGACAGTTGCTGGTAACATATTGACAATGGCTGGTATAGTCAGCATTGATGAGTACACGAACATTATACTAATCTATGGAGAAGCTGGTCGTAATGCCGTAGAAGCTCGTAGACGGTATGCACTGGTGTTTCCAGATAGACGCCTGCCGTCTCGACAAGTGTTTCGCCGAACACAGCTGCAATTATAGAAACTGTAAGGGAGCTAGGAGTGTCACGAAATTCAATACAGAGGATCCTGAAGGAGCGAAAATGGCATCCCTATAAGCCGCACCTACACCATCATCTGTATGGAAATGATCTCGATTGCTTAAGAATGGCCGCTGCATTACAACAAGATCCACATTTTGCCTGGAATATTCTGTGGAGTGATGAATGCTATTTTGCCAATGAAGTCAGCGTCAATACTCACAATCTTCATTACTGGGCTCCAGTGAACTCCCACTGGGTTCGAGCACAGCATATTCAGATCTACTGGGGGGTTAATGTGTGGTGTGGTATTCTGGGAGACTACATAATTGGGTCTGCTTTTATAGCCCCCAGACTCACAGGTAGGAATTGTCTTGAATTTTTACACACCGACTTTTCTCTGGGAAACATTCTAGAAGATATTCAACTCCAGGTTTTATTACAACATAGCTACCAGCATGATGGTGCTCCACCTCACACCCTCCGAGCCGTTACGGAATATCTTAATGCACGATATCCTGAACGGTAGATAGGTCGTGAAGGACCCTGGCATTTGGAATCTCCTGTGAATATAATGTGTGAGCTTTGGTTGGATTGTGACCAGGTTCTCCATAGATTTAAATTATGTGTGTGTGTGTGCTCGTTTTTGGTGAAAACCTCAGCCTTTGTCGATGCGTTGATAGCAACTTTAATACTACTGTACCACGTGCAAAGCTACTATTCCGCGCTCGCCAGCGAGGCTTCATACCACTCTGGAGCGCATTAGACGGGAACACTGAGGATCATGCAGCGTGCAGCTGTCTGGTTGTTATCTCTTGGCATTCTGACGTTATCTGCTTGCATGCAAGGTGACCCCTTAGGAATTCGGTTATTAAACCTCCCGTTCATCACTAGTGCATGCAGAACACTTATAAGTAATTGCACGGCGCAAATGGGCCACCTGGTATATGTATTCGTTGGTATGCAGTAATGTATATGTTTTTCATTGTGTGTGTTACCTAGTATCTTTCTTAATTTTGAGTTATTCTGGGGATATTTTTCGTTTTCTTTTATTTAATCTTTTGTCCATTCACATTATTGCAGCTTTTGGCATTTTCTTTTTAACTTGATTTTGTGTAGTAATTCTGAACAATTAAAATATAATTTCCAAGTTTTCTATGTCATCGAATTAAAGTTGGAATATCGTACAGAATACTTCAAGGAAAGCCCTACACTGCATTCTAAAGTGGACAGATTTGACAAGCTTTTGATGGAGGAGCAATATTTACAATCAGCTGTAAGCAATTCGGAATTTGAAGTGTGCCATCCAAGGTTTCTGCAAGAAGAATGTGAAGGTGAAAGTGTAGAATGGCTATATCAATCTGCAGGTGACAAGTTCATGAAGTCTAAAAGAACAAGAAGTTCCGTGACGAACTAAAGAGCCTACTTTTCTTAAAATTAAGTTTCATGCCAATGAGTAATCTACAGTATATGAACTTATCTAGAATAAAGACGAAATTAAGTTGGTAATATCGAAATGTCTAATTAGTTCGAAATATACCTGGTATAATGTAGCCTAATAGAGCACTA
Source organism: Meconema thalassinum (assembly GCA_946902985.2). Taxonomy (NCBI): domain Eukaryota; kingdom Metazoa; phylum Arthropoda; class Insecta; order Orthoptera; family Tettigoniidae; genus Meconema; species Meconema thalassinum. Next base: position 186,964,685 of record OX336395.1, read on the forward strand.
CAGTTGGCAGCCCTGGTGACTGAATATATTCTTAGTTCCATCTCTTAAGGCACAGAATAAAAAATTTGGTTGAATCCCAATGGGCGTTACATGCAGTTAGACATTGGATCTATCAGCACGCGTAAAAGCATGTTGGCAACAATGTCATGCGTGTGCTAGTCAGAAATAATCTAAAATATCATGATATCTTGTTGTGCCAATTTTGGATGAAATCCATTTGTTAGTATAGACGTTACATCTATTTTAAAATTGGACATATCAGCAGGCGTAGAATCATATTGGCAGCACTGACTTATATTAATTACTCCAAATTAATCTAGAATATCAGGTGCTATACGTGTGCAAAGTATAGAGCTGTTGGCTTGCATACTCTATGATATATTGATATTGGGGTAAAAAATATAGACAGCATTTATTAACAGTTGGCAGCCCTGATTGCTCATAGTCATATCTGTTATGTTACACATAGCACATACGAAATTTGGTTGAAATCCAATTAAGAGTATAGAAGTTACATGTATTTCAAAATTGGTACTATCAGCAAGCGTATAATCATGTTGGTAGAACTGACGTATATAAGGTACTCCAAATTAATCTAAAATTTCAGATACTATACATGTGCATAGTTTAAAAGCTGTCGGCTTGCATACTTTCTGATACATTGGTATTTGGATTTTAAAAAAAGACAGCAATTATTAACAGTTGGCAGCAATTATTAACAGAATACGCTCAGTCATATTTGTTTATGTGCACATATTACATACAAAATTTGGTTGAAATCCAATTGATAGCGTAGAAGTTATATGCATTTAAAAATTGGACCTATCAGAAAATCAGAAGGCCTAAAATTATTTTGGCAACACTGTCATGTATGGCCTCCTGGAAATTAAACTGAAATAGTATTATCTACATGTGTGCCAATTTTGGAATAGCTCCCATGCATACCTTCCAAGATATCCTACAAGGAGCTCAAATTTCTAGTGAGTTTTTCAGCAGTTGGTAGCACTGACATCAATTTCAAATATGGACGTGAGATATTCCGGTATACATATTTACTCATACTAAATTTGGTTTCGAATGCTGCAGCCGTTTAGGAGTTGATAGGGGGGGGACACACACAGCCAGACAGACAGAAGGACAGACAGACAGACACACACACATTTTCTCGGATCGATCTCATAAGTCTACTTTTTCCTCATTTTTGCAAAATGTGAAAAGTAGGCTAACAAGAAGTTCCGTGACGAACTAAAGAGCCTACTTTTCTTAAAATTCAAGATTCATGCCAATGATTAATTTATATGGACTTAGGCTCTCTAGAATAATGACCAAATAAAGTTGGTAATATCTAAATTTCTAATTAGTTCGAAATATACCTGGCATTATGTAGCCTGATAGAGCACTATAGTTGGCAGCCCTGGTGACTGGATATATTCTTAGTTCCATCTCTTAAAGTAGAGAGTACAAACATTGGTTGAAGTCCAATGGATAGCTTGGACTTCACATGCAGTTAAACATTGGACTTATCAGCGTGCGTAAAATGATGTTGGCACAATGTCACGCATGAGTTGGTCAGAAATAATTTGAAATATTATCATCTATTGTTGTGCCAATTTTGGATGAAATCCCTTTGTTAGTATAGAAGTTACTAGTATTTTTAAATTGGACCTATCAGCAGTCTTAGAATCATGTTGGTTGCTCTTAAGAATACGCTCAGTCATATCAGTTTATGCACACATAGTACATACGAAATTTGGTTGAAATCCAATTGATAGTGTAGGAGTGATATGCATTTAAACATTGGACCTATCAGTAGACATAGAATCATTTTGGCAACACTGTCATGTATGGCCTCCTGAAAATTATACTGAAGTATTATTATCTATATATGTGCCAATTTTGGAATAGTTCCCATGTATATATTCCAAGATATCCAACATGGAGCTGAAATTTCAATTACGATTTTTCAGCAGTTGGTAGCACTGACATAATTTTCAAGTATGACGTTGAGATGTCCCGGTATAGATCTTTACTCATACTAAATTTGGTTTCGATTGCTGCAGCCGTTTAGGAGTTGATAGGGACACACACACACACACAGACAGACAGACAGAAGGACAGACAGACAGACATACATTTTCCCGGATCGATCTCATAAGACTACTTTTTCCTCATTTTTGCAAAATTGTAACAGTGCGTGAGATGGAGATTTATGATGATGAATTGGAAAGGGGCTTTATGCTTCTAAGATAAGGAGTCCAGATCTACAAATTAGCAAGGAATGAGAAAAAGATGATGTACTGTTCGTGGATTGGTGACTGGGAACCTGATCAGGTTGTTAGTTACAATGAACTGTGTGTTGTATACAAGAAAATGGTGATTCGACATGAGAGGAAATTGTGTCTAGATATGTTCTATGCAAAAATATGCTCGGTTAATCAAAACCAAGCCTTGCTGACGTAGTTACGATAATGGAAGTGATGGGAGTATATTGTGCAATGAAGCCAATGGAACAGTTTTGACTAAGACTCCTATTACCGTTAACAGTAAAGGTGGTGATTGTGATTTTGTATACTGCTATAAACTCCATGGCTTTAAGTAAACATTCTGGGTATGAAGCGTTTTGCTCTCGCACCCAGAGGTTAGAGGGGACATTCTGAGCAATGAAGACAGCACATGAAGAAGAGAGAAGTCCAGGTTTCCGTGCTTCAAGTTTTTATATATTTTCTTTTGAATGTGTTTCAGAAATCCTTCTAATGTGAGATTATTATCAGGATTTCTGGGGGCGAATGTATTATTTATCGAAATCGTGTAGGCAGTGATACATCTGTAATGGTAAGCTTGGTATTCTTTGCGTTTGTGGCGAAAGGCTAAACTAATGTTGCTAGTTTTAAACTTAATTGGTATTCTGCCCGAAGGTAGGTCCGAGTCTCCGAAGAGGCTACCCCCAGCCGGAGTTTACTTGCGGTAGGTTGGCCAGGGCCTTTCCGCTCCTCCTTATGTTGGCCAACAGCGCGCAGTGCCTAGTACGGGCATACCATCCAAGTTCCGACTACGCCCAATGTTGCTAAACTGCGGAGTTCTCATGGAATCCGGTGTTTCAACACGGCTAGACCGTTGGCGTTGCTAGTTTAGGAAGCAATATGGCTAGCGCGGGATGGAGCGCTCAAGTGTTTGTAACTTGCACTAGTGGAATAGGAGTGGTAACTCTTAAAAATTCCAGAGGGAAAGAGAGACAATGTGAGTTGAACAGAGGTTAAAATAAGAAAAGAGTTGTTAGAGGTTATTACGGATAAAAAAAAGATATTGTATGAAACCTAATCAAAGAGGAAGATAAAATTTAAGTTATTCTGTCTTATTTAATTCGTCGTATTGATTGTATTACGACAGATTCTAATATAGCTCTTCTAAAAAAGTAATACATAAATGAGTTAACGATTGGTGCTATAGAAGTTGGAAATTATAGGTTATTGTGACAGCATCACTGTTTCTACTTATATATTACATCCCTTTAATCTTCTCATTCGTAAGTACCGTATCATTCCAATGAGTTATGGTTATGTTGCAGCGTATATTAATCTGCCTAGTTTACTTTAGTGTCCTGGTTGGTGTTAAAAAACACCCCATTCCTGAGATGACAGAGTTCTTGTGTCTCTATTAAGTTAATATTCATTTGTTGTATTCTATCTTTGAATTGGCGCCCTCCCGGAAATTTATATCACGTACGTAGAGAAACTATTACAACTTTTTGAAAATTTTAAATAGCGCTATTGATAAATTTGCCCCATTTAAATTAGTGAAACAAAACCCATATCCTGAGTATTACACACGAGAAATCAGGAGTCTAAAAGGGATAATTAGGAAATTATACAATAAAAGATATGATAGTGACAAGTATATGTTGAAATTTAAGTCCTTATCAAGAGAGCTCGTCTTAAAAAAGAGGACTGCTCATGACAATTATATGCAAGGTTTACTTGGTTCGGGAGGCGATGGGTGAAAAAAATTACAGTTATGTTAGGAGAAGAAAGGGAAATTCAAATAGGCCTAATTTGTTGATGATAATGTCCGGTGACGGTAAATTAATTACTGAGAAGCAGGCCATTGCTAATGAATTAAATATATTTTACGGCAGTGTCTTCAATAAATCCAATAGCTGTGTGTTGGACCTTAACGGTGAATCAGGGTCTCCCCTTTTCCAAATAAACCAGTCAGCAATAAATTGTAAAGCTAATACACAAATTACGTTACAATATATCGAAGGGTCCTGATAATATTGTTAGTGAAGTACTTAAACTAGGAGGTAGGGCCGTGGCACGATACTTAGAGGTGATGTTTAATGTGTCCATAAACAATGCGCAAATCCCGGATGACTGGAAAAGAGCTACGGTAGTCCCAATATTTAAGGGTGGGAACAGGCTTGAATTTGGCAACTACAGGCCGGTTAGTCTTACGTCCATCGTTTGTAAACAGATGGGGCATCTCATTTGCGACTGCTTGAGGGAACAGTGGGAAACATTATCAAGGTTTAATGATAGGCAACATGGATTTCGGAAAGGTTACTCATGCGAGAGTCTGATGCTATCACTTTTTCAAGATATTAGCGAATCATTAGACAACGGGGTTTCAGTCGACGCCATAGTTATAGATTTTGCGAAGGCATTTGATATCGTGCCGCATGACATGCTACTCCATAAATTATCTTCAACCAAGATTGATAGAAGAGTAATTTTATGGATCCAAGAATTTTTGACGGGTCGTTCCCAGAGTGTGAAAGTCAAAGGCCTAAGTAGGGTGGGAATGTATGTTTTGAATATTGCGTAATCGCGAGGACATATTGCATCATCATGACGTCATCTGATAGCTATGGGGATGTGAGCACATGCACGTGCACATTTTAGCGTGGGAAGAGGTTGACCTTTAACTGCTTGAAGCAGATAACCTTTGGGTAACTGCTTGAAGCAGATAACCTTTGACTTATTTATGCGATGGAGATAAAAATTAATGGGTGTTGACGTCATTCGATACCCATGAAAGTTTGCAGCTGTGCGAGCGATCACGTGATATGTCTGCAGTGTTCGCGTGAGACGTGGTTGACCTTTAACGTCATTGGGTAAGAATGTAATCTTTGACTAAGTAATAGTGATGAAAATATAATGAGATGATTGCGTCAGAAGCTTGTTTTGTAGCATTTGGTTTCTTGAGTGTAGGTGGGGGTGAAGGATATATAAATGCATGTGTGCGTGGATGAGTTTAACTTCTACGTTTGCGCGAAGAGAGTGTGTGTGTGTGAAAGAAATAAAGAAAGTCAACGACGAGGAACAAATTGTGTGTGTGATGGATGTTCTAACGAAGTTCAATAACCTAGCCACTTGCGTTGAGTATTCTAATAAGAAACTAACAGAACTAATAATTGATTTACCGTATGTGGTCCAAATTATTCGGGCTGTGGAGACGAGATTTGGAAGAAAAATAGTGGTGGACATTATCATTGAAGGTGAAATAACAAGTGTATTTCTACCAGCAGTATGTGCAAAACTAAGCGCATCAGAGATCGATGAACTAAACTCACTTAGAGGCAAACTGATGTTGGTGTATTTGGGGTTGAAGAACCGCTCACATGAAGTTGTTTTAAAACTGTAAATTTTTGGTGAGTATAAATATATGCAGATTATATATGTACTGATTGATATAACGAATGATATATATTTAGTTGCTTATTATTTCTTAATTTGTTTATTTTTTTCAGATTATCTAAATACCAATAAAAGGAACAGCAAAATGAAGTGGAAAACTGTTAATTTTCTGAGTGGAACTGAACATCGATCGCACCCGGTAATAGAGTATCATCGTGTATGCTTTCATCAGTCTGAAGAAGAAGAAGAAGAAGAAGAAGAAGGAGAAGATGATAATGAGGTGAGTCATAATGAGAAAGAAGCTTGTTTTAACAAATGGACATCTTCGAGTGGAATTTCATCATTTTCAGTCTACGTTACTAATGTTAGCAAATCAGATGATAGTCAGCGAGAGGTGACAGAAACAGTTCTAAGATATTTGTTACAAGAATTATGTGAAGATGAACATTTTATTTGTTTCTTCGGATACAATACATTTGATGAGGTTTACAAAGTTGAATTTTCCATCACTTGTTTTGAAGTAACAAAATTGAATGAGTATAGAAACAAATTGATTGGTAAACTTCAGGACGAATTTCCCTTTGAAGCCATTCATTGTTCGCTGGAGATTACAGGCAGCAATTTATCTCAATGGCTTGAATACATAATACAAGATTATAGGTTTATGGTGAGCCGATGTTACAGCAACTGCTGGTGGTGTATTAACAACAGTGCGAATTGGACAATTGCTTAGACAACAATGGCAACACCTCCTAGCAAACGTAGAAAGGTTGATATTGTAATACATAATAATAACAGTGAAAATATAAGAAACCAATTGGACAATGCATTTGAAAGTGTTTCTAATTTTAGAAGTGAACTAAACGGTGCTATTTCAATATCATACCAAATCGGGGAATACACTCAAACGGACTTGATTGAGAACAGTGATGAGTTGATTGAATGTTGGAGAGTTATTAGTGAGCACATATTGCAACAAGCTGTGAATTGTGAAGAAATTACACTTCAAATAAAGGATGAATCTTTCTTAAGCTGTGAGTTAATTGAAACAGCATTCAATTCTAGAGTGTACACACTTGCAGTTTCAAATGTTAAGAATGAGTTTTTGGATCCCCGCGAATTTTTAGCAAATGCTAATATTTGGTTTACAAAGTATGTTAAGAAAGCGTTAACTGTGCAAGCTTTAAAGGTGAATTCAGTTTTGTGTGCACAGTATGTGCTTCGCGACAAATCAGAAACAAAATATTTTGCTGTAAAAAATAAAGTAGTTTTCGAGTATACGGATGTAAATGAATTTTATAATAATCATATCATTGAAGGTACATTGACAAAAATGAGCGAATTTGAAGCAAATGGCTCTGTGTGGGCTTTAGAAAAAATCATAGTTTGAGAATTAATATAAATAAATATGTTGGATTTCGAGTAGGAATGTCCAATACTAGTAGATTGCCTGATGTAATAGTCAATAAACATGCAGTGCTAAATTTGTATGATACAAAGGAAGCTTGTTTTGCGTGGAGTGTGGTTGCTGGTTTATATCCAAAAACACGAAACGTGAATCATATTTCTTCCTATCCTAATTACAGAGATGTTTTAAATTTAGATGATATTCCAATGCCAATGCAAATGAAATATTTAAACAAGTTTGAAAATCAAAACAATATTTCTGTGAATGTGTATGGAGCACAATATGATGAAAACAAATGGGTGTGTATGGGAACAAACGAAGTAAAAGGAAAAAAAAACATTTACTATTGTACCTTGGTATGTATCAGATAAAGTATATGAAAGGAGTGTGGACTTATTGATGTTGCAGATTGGAAACAGTGAAAGTTATCACTTTTGTTTAATTAGAAATCTCGCTCGCCTTGTGCGTTCAAGCGTCACTAGGAATTGTAGACGGATTTATATATGTAGACGTTGTTTGACATATTATTCTCTTGAGGATGAGTTAAATGTTCACTTTGCAGACTGTAAACAGTTTCCTGTTGCAAAAAGCATATTGCCAACTGACGAACAAAGATTTGTTAATTTTACAGAATTTAAATTTAAAGATAGAGTTCCATTTATAATTTATGCAGACACTGAATGCGTTTTGTCTCCTATTTCCTCTTGTTTTCCAAATAGTGTCATTCCTAACTCTACATTAACCCATAAACATATTCCTTACAGCATTTCTTTATACCTTCATTGTAATTTTGATAGTGATTTGTGCAGTTTTAAACTCTTTAGGGGAAATAATTGCATAGAATTGTTTGTAAAGGAACTTTATAGTATTGTAGATAAACTTCAAACATATTATTTATCAGCTAAACCGATGTTAAAGATGACGGAAAACGAAGAAAGATTATTTTTCTTAAGTAAAATTTGTCATATTTGCGAGAAACCGATTGCAGATAATGAACTCAAAGTACGCGATCATTGTCACATAACTGGAAAATATAGAGGAAGCGCACACAATAGTTGTAATTTAAATTACAAAGTAACAGGGGTTCTGCCTATAGCATTTCATAATCTAACGGCGTATGATGGACATTTTATAATTAAAGAAATTTGTGAGAAACATGAAGGTGGGGAGTTACATAATCCTGGTTATATAAGATTGTTAGCAATGAATATGGAACGTTATAAAGGGTTTACAAAGCATGTATGGGTTAAGAATGGATTCATTCAGTTAAGATTTATCGATACATATAATTTCTTGTCCTGTTCACTAGATCAATGTTCATCTTCGTTAAGTGAAGATTCAAAGCAAATAACTCGACGTTATTTTAATGATGATGCAGAGTTTCGACTTACTGCGAGAAAAGGCGTGTTTCCCTATGAATACGTCACGAGTATGGATGTACTTAACGAAACTAAATTACCTGAAATATCCATTTTTATAGCAGTCTTTATAATCAAACAATATCGAACGAGGAGTATGAGTTTGCTCAATCGGTGTGGGAAACGTTTTCCTGTCAAACATTAGGAGAATACGCCGATTTGTATTTAAAAGTTGACACACTTCTTTTGGCGGATGTCTTTGAAAATTTTAGATCGAATGGCATTGATGCAGCTCATTTTTACACTGCTCCATCTATGTCTTGGTGCGCGATGAAAAAGATAACCAGCGTTCAACTTGAATTGCTTCAAGATATTGATATGTTACACTTTTTTGAACGATCTATTCGAGGAGGAAATGTTCAGTGTATAACACGACATGCGATTGCTAATAATAAGTATATGAAAACTTATGATGAGAAAAAGCAAGAGTCCTACATAATGTACTTTGACGTTAATAATTTATATGGATATGCGATGATGGAATATCTTCCAACGGGTGGCTTTAAATGGGTTGCAAATGTTGAAGGCTTTCATGTTTTAACTATTGATGATACTTCAGAAATCGGATATATCTTGGAAGTAGATTTGAGTTATCCTCAAGAGTTACATGACAAACATTCAGATTACCCTCTATGCCCCGAAAAGTTGACAAAGCTAATGACTACCCTAGATAATAAAGAACGTTATGTTTTGCATTATAGAATGTTAAAGCAATGTATTCAACTAGGAATGAAATTAGAACGTATTCACAGAATAATCGAATTCAATCAGAGCCAATGGCTAAAACCATATATTGATGTGAACACAGAGAAACGAAAACATGCTAAAAATGATTTTTTTTATTAATTGATGAATAATGCAATTTTTGGTCGTTCACTGATGAATGTGAGGAAGTTAAGGGACATCAAATGGGTTACCAAATGGCATGGAGCCCGTGGTGCTAAGTCTTTAATAGCTAAGGCTAATTTTAAACATAGAATTATATTCGATGAGCAATGTATGGTCATCGAGATGAGCAGACTAAAGATTTTTCACAATCAATCAGTATATGTTGGTGCATCTATATTAGATTTGTCTAAATGTAAAATGAATGACTTTCATTACAATGTTATTTTAGCAAATCCTGAATCAAATGTGAGGTTGTTATACACAGACACAGATAGTTCTATGTATATATTCTATTATGATATTTATGAGTTCATGAAACAACATTCAAATTTGTTTGATACTGGAAACTATGAAACAAACAATCCTTTTGGCATTGTGAGACAAAATAAAGGTGAAATTGGTTTAATGAAAGATGAACATGCTGGAAGGATTGTTGAAGAATTTGTGGGGTTAAGACCCAAAATTTATGCAATAAAATTGTGTGATGAAATGAATAGCTTGTGTAAGGCTAAAGGCATTAAGAAGAGCGTGAGTAAAACTATGAATATTGATGAGTATCGAAAGTGTCTTTATTACAGAGATCGAGCCAGCAAAGTTCAAGTTTGTATAATTTCAAAATCTCATTCTGTATTTACTGTTCGGCAAAATAAGTTGGCAATTTCATCAAACGATGATAAAAGACACATAACTAAAAACGGAATTGATACTTTACCGTTTGGTCATTTTTCTCTGAAACAAATTTGAGATTAAAGCAATTCATCTCTCTTACTTACTTTATTTCTTTCACACACACACTTTTATTCTGTTATTAATACTAATTTTTGTGTGTTCCTTTGCTTATGAAAAAAAACCGAATAAATAATAACTCAAATTTTGTGTGTATTATTTACAACTCCTCCCCCCACCATTCCCATTTTCCTGAAAAAAAAAAATATAATTACATTATATTACTTATCATTTAGTAATGGTGCGTTGTAAGAGGAGCAACTCTGCCACTCAATATAAACGATCAGGAAGTGGATCATTCATTAGTCGTGTACTTAATAAAACTATTGATAATTTACCTGTGGAATTACACATTCCAGGATATGAATATTGTGGACCAGGAACAAAATTAGAAAAGCGATTGAGCCGTGGTGATCCAGGAATAAATATATTAGATAAAGCGTGCAAAGAGCAGGACATTGCTTACGCAAATCATAAAGATTCAAACAAAAGAAGAGAGGCTGATGAAATTTTAGCTTCAAAAGCTTGGTCTCGTGTAAAATCTCGTGACGCATCATTAGGAGAGAGAGCGGCTGCACTAACAGTCAGTGGCATAATGAAAGCTAAGTCTAAGCTTGGTGGAGGCAAACGAAAATTAAATATAAAAAAACAAGAAAAGATTTTAAAAAAAGAGAGCATCGAAAAAGCAAGGTGGTATTTTACCCCTACTTCCGATATTTGCAGCCTTGTCGGGCTTGGGGGGTCTAGCAGGCGGAGCAGCCGGGGTAGCGTCTGCTATAAACAAAGCGAAAGCTGCACAAGAAGAATTAAAAGAAATGAAAAGACACAATCGAATGATAGAAGCAATGCGAGGAAAAGCAGGTCAAGGCATTTATTTAAATCCTCCTGCATACAAACGATAATTAACCAAATACCAAATAAAGCATTAAGTAATTTCGATTTAGCTAAATACGCACATCAATTAAAGATTCCAAATTTTAGAGGAGTCTTTATGCGAGATACGTTACCAAGACATCCTCGAAAAAATGAAAACTGTATTGTTAACCTTGAACCGATGGTTAAATCTGGTTCACATTGGGTGGCTTTCAGTAAACGAGGTAAATACGTGCATTATTTTGATAGTATCGGTAATTTAAGACCACCATTAGAAATTTTAACATATCTAAAAAATTGTTATCTACAATATAATTTTCATTCATATCAATCGATTACTTCTTCGATTTGTGGACATTTATGTTTAGTCTTCTTGTATTGTATAGATAAGGGAAACACAGACTGTCTTTAAACATTTCAAAGATGGCTTTCGAAAGACGGATAACTCTTGAAGGTAAAGGCTCAAAGATTGATGTTACATTGGAGAATCCGCTTCATCTTGTAGGAGCTGAGTTTTTTGAAATAGGACTTGCAGGATTGTATACATCTAATTCTATTCGAAATGTTACCAACCGGAATAATAAATTTCGCATTCATTTTACTAATTTTTTGATATCAATTGATTTAGTGGTACCACCAGGTATTTATGAATTTGAAGATCTAGCCTCAACATTTGATGATTTACTTAGTTATCACTCATTGTCGAAACTTATAACAAATCATATACAAAAAACAAATCTTTATTTGGAAGAGGATATAAATGGAAAAGGACGCAACCGTCTTGTTTTGTCTTCTCCGTTTAATATTGATTTCAGTGTACCCAACAGTGTAGCAGAGGCTTTAGGTATTGAAAAGAAAGTTTACCCTAAAGAGAATAAAAAAGAAATTGAGATTGATCGAAATAGAATCGAAAGTGAAGTAAAAATTAACGAAAATAGTAACGTTTTAGCCATAAAGATGAACGATGTGGATACAACAATTTTAATAATACCTGATGCTAGCTATACGTTTCAACAATTAAGTGCAAAGATTAATGAATTATTACTAGCACATTTATTATCAGTTTTATTAGGTGAAAAAGACAAATTTCCTTCATATATTTATATTAATTATGATAAAGTGTTCTCTAATTGTAAACTATATTCGAAAAACTTTGCTATAGATTTTGGTGTTGCAGATTCTATTGCAGATTTGTTAGGATTTTCTCATAAAAAGTTCGAGGCAAACACAACTCACCATTCTGAATATATGATTAAAATTAACACTGTTAATAGTATTCGAGTATGTTGCAACCTCGTGCTTGGTACTAGTTCTTATTTGAACCATAAACCAACACACTCTTTATATAATTTTAAAGCTCATGTTCCTGCTGGTTATCCGATTGTTGTACAACCAACAACAATTAATTTTTTACCTATGAACAGCAAGGTTATTCAACATGTATCTGTGCAACTTGAAGATAATCTTCAACAGCTCATTGATTTGCAAGATGAAGATTTAACTGTAGAATTAATTATTCGTCCAGCACGTTATCTTGCTATATAAAGTAATGAAATACTGTTATATTTTCATTCTAGTTGAGTAAGCTTACTAGAAAACATTCACAAATATGGTTATACTATATAATACTCAAAGTTTGAAAAAAAAAGTCAACTCTGATTCGAAAAAGAAATATAAATCAATTAGCTAAAATTCCTAAAAAAAAACTAAAAAAAACAACGCCATCACACCTTAAAATCTAAGAAACAGTTATCGAGTAACAACAAACATTTCTTACAATCTTTAGGCTATCGTGTACTTTAATTTCAATATAAATATATATGCAATTGTTAATCTTATTTAGTTTCTATCTATATTTGAAGCTGTTAACATGTTTATCATGTTTAACATAACAGATAAAAGAGAGGTTGACAACAGAGTTGTGCGACGAGAAGAAAGAGTTTACCAACCTTATTCAGCTAATAAATTTGAAAATAATGATGAAAGTCGAATACCAATTCAAAATGAAGAAAACATAGTTTTATTATCAGAAGGTGTTCTTCACTTATAAGGACAAATTATTACTTCTAACGTAAATCCGGCTGCTTCTACTACAGCACATCCTGACCAAAATTTTGGGGCTAATCTTTTTAGCGAAATTCGCGTTACGTTAAATGGTAAAGAAATTGATCGTACACGCCATCTAGGTATAACAAGTTCTATAAAAACGTTTGCATCATATTCAAAAAACGAATATACAGCTTTACAAAATGCTGGTTATTTTCCCTCTTTAACAACACCAGCAAATATTGTTGATAGTATCACAAAACGTTTCCATGTAATATTTCCTTTAAGCAACCTGTTAGGTTTAGCAGAGAATTATAGAAAACCGATTTTAAACTGCAAGCATGAGCTAATACTTCTCAGATCGTCGAGTGACGCACGTGCGTTGCAATCTGCAACCGAAAATGATCTTTCTAAGGTCAAGTTATTTAAAGTTTATCTAAAAATTCCAGTTTTATTATTATCGGACGAAGAACAAATTAAAAGATTAAAACTAATGCAGAAAAATATTCCCATTCAGGTTGGTTTTCGATCATGGGATGTTCATGTCTTGCCATCTCTTCCTAGAACAACTAAATATAGTTGGACTGTAATGACAACTTCTGAAACGCAAAAACCACGTCAATTTTTATTAGGTTTTCAAACTAAAAGAAATGTACTAAATACGTGCTCTTCCTATTTTGACCATTGTAACATTAAATCTATAAGAGTTTTTTAAAATTCAATTTTTTATCCCTATGAAATGTCAACTTCTGAAATTGCTATCAATGACTACAGCGAATTGTATGACATGTTTGTTAAATTTCGTAATGTATATTATCAGATCGATGATTTTCGTTCAGAGACTCTAGTTTCACGAGATGAATTTAAGTCTCATTGTCCGATTATTGTAATTAATTGCCTTGAGCAAGTGGAGGCAGTGAAGACATCTTCAGTTGACGTGCGAATTGAAATCGAGACAAGTGATCGTCAAATATCTTACAGACCATTAACTAATGAAGTAATTATCTAAACCAATATTTGCTAAGTTATAAGCAATCAAGTAAAGAAGTATTCTCACTTTAGTTGCAATCATGGAATTGACAACAACAAACTCTCCTTCTACTGATGCTGACACGTGGAATAAGAAGCAGCCAATAGTTGCAGACATTCGCAAGCTACCAAACGGCAGTTTGGAACTTGCTTACTGTATGTTAAATAACAGCAATATACCTTCATTCAGTCCTGTGTTAACATGGGTCGCAGCATATTGTGGAAAAACTCTTTCTTCTATTTTTGACTCTATTAAAAATAAATATGAATATTTAGTTGTGTATAATTTGCCACAAGAATTTTCTTTGTTTGCACTAAAAACACTTTCCCCTGGGTCATTAATCGATCTTAATACGATTGATGGAATGTCAGATCTAATGTTGAAGCATAGCCAACGTTTACCTACAGATTGTCCAAAACATTTACCATCTCTTGCATTGGGAAGCAATAGTTGTGCTAAATTTAATGTCAATGCTGTTCAACATTGGTTAAATTCTTCTGGTGGCATCATGAAAATCGTGTGTTCGATAATAAACAAGTTTCGAAACAATGGACTTCAAGGTTTTAATAAGTTTGATTGGAACTACTTTCCTATAAGCATACTGACTATATATGAGCCACAACGAATTCGTCTGGAGTGGGAACATCTACCATATCATCTAAAAAGAAAATTTCAACTGTTTCATCTTCGCTGCAAATGTGATAACTGTAACCGCTATCTATAAAAGATAATTCATTAAATCTACTAGTGTTCTTGACACCTATACATATTTTGTTTTTGTTTGCTTTTTTAACACAGTGTATACTTTTTGTCTACAGAAAATAAACATCTGGACAACTAAAAGAACAAGATCATCTCAACACACACTCATCAGGACATCTAAAAGAATGAGATTACTTCAACACTCATACAAGAGAAATAAAATTGTATTAATTGTAATTCTAAATGAATAAAGAAGAAAAGGTCTTTGTACCACTTCATATTAAAGTTTCTTTAATGATCAACCACCTCCTCACTCCACATGTATATAAAATAATATTTGTCAGGTGAGGGATTCGAACCCTCGCTTTCAATTTCTGAAAATTAGATCTTAAGTCTAACGCCTTAGACCGCTCGGCCAACCCAACACACGCAAATCTTGCATATTAGCCAGCATGTTTTGTTGATTCATATCAGTTTACATTTAGCTTCGTGTGGGGAACATCTTTTTTTTTGTGAAGTAAAGCATCATCATGAAGTATTTTAATTGTGTAAAGTATTCCAAAAAACAGTTAATGCGAATGATATTGGGTCAAAAAGGAATGAATTTAAAATCTGAATGAGATCGGCTAAAAACGTTTAAGAACTGGTCTTCAGACAGTTTTACGAACACTGCATGGTTAGCAGCTGCGGGATTTTACTATTATGGATATAAGGATATGGTCAGGTGTGCTTTCTGTAATCTGCAACTTAGTTATTGGTAAGAAGATGATGATCCGTTTGAAGAGCATAAGAAATGGGCTTTTTCTTGCCCTTACGTAAACAATATTTCTCCTAGCATGGAATTAAAATCTGAATATGAAAGACTTAAAACTTTTCAAAATTGGCCTCTTCCCTCTCCAAACGAATTTTGTTTAGCATCAGCAGGATGTTATTATACCGGTCATGGTGATAAGGTGAAATGTATATTCTGTAAGATTGAAATTGAATATTGGAGAGAAAACGATATTCCTTTAAGTGATCATAAAAAATGGGCACCATATTGTCCATATTAAAGAGGGTTTTACGTTGGCAACGTTGATTTAAATCCTGAAAATTCTACTATTATTCCATATAATACAAGTTATGATGATACGTGTGGAAACAATATATGTTGATGTGATGTGATTTTTTGTGCAGTGTGCATTCTCAGACGTAAACGTAGACATGCTGAAGTTTGTTAAGCAGTCAAACACTCTACCAGTAATTTCATTTACTAATGGTGAAAATCAGAGTAAAAGTGAAAAAAGAAAGCATAGTGTTTTACTACCGAACACTATTCGATGTATCATTTGCGGTCCATCGAACTGTGGCAAAACAAACGTAATGCTAAATTTATTATGTCACAAAAATGGAGTTCGTTTTGAAAACGTTTATATTTATTCTAAATCACTTGCTCAAAGTAAGTATGTTGAATTAAAAAAGTTTTTGGACTCTATAAAAGAAATAAAAAGTGATTTTTTTCCGATAATGACGAAGTTATGCCTCCAGAAATGGCTAGAAAAAACTGTATATTTGTTTTTGATGATGTAGCCAGCAATAAACAACAACACATGAAAGATTATTTCAGTAGAGGTCGTCATCACGAAGTTGACGTATTTTATCTTTGTCAAACATATTCTTGTATACCTAAACATCTAATTAGAGATAACGCTAATTTTTAATTCTTTTTAAACAAGACGGAACAAACTTGCGTCATGTATATAACGATCATGTAAATACAGATATGAGCTATGATCAGTTCTTCGATATTTGTTCTTATTGTTGGCAAAACTCTAAGTTTGGATTTTTGGTTATCGATAAAGATAGCGATTTACAAAATGGTCGATATCGCAATGGATTTGATGTTTATTTTCAGTTATAAATAATAGTTCAAAAGAGCTAAATGCTCATTCGCGTTATACACTTTGTGTGGTTAACAACCTAACTATGGCATCGTTTAACAAAATCAATAACGTGTCTATCAGACCACCAACTTCACGCCATGATATTGCAACTAAATCGTATGTTGATGATAAGCTACTGCAATATGGAAATCAAGTAAAAACAACAACAAGCGATGGGCATCTAAGTATTAACGGCAAACGGTTAAAAGATGTTGGAACGCCCATACATGTTGAAGATGCTTGCAACAAAGGTTATGTATTGAAGTTACTGAATGAGCTAAATAAAACTGAGTCTAAAGAAGACATACAACGAAACATTAACGACCTTAAATGTTTAATTTTTTCAATTTGTAAAATAGAGAAACAACAACTTGACTTTGAAAACAAACGTCTCGCAGGCTTAGCTTTACCATCATCTCAAATGATGCAGTAAACCTTATTGCAATGCAGCAACATACATCGAATATAAAAAATATCTGGAAAACCGAATAACCGAAGTGTTACAACGAGTAGAATTCATTCATGGTTTAGTGAGTGAATTTTCAGAAGATCACTTTCCGTTTGATGATGATAGTCTCGACTTGGGTAACAAAAGAATAAGAAATGTTAAAGATCCAATTCAAAATCAAGATGCGATATCGTATTCTTTTCTTAAAACTCATGTAACAAAAGAACTCGATGAAATTAAAAAAATCTCTTTTGAATATAAACAAAGATGATGAAACTGTAGATATGTTAAATAGAAGAATAACAAACATATCTCAACCAATCGATTCGTTAGATGCAATAAAGAAATATTATTTAGAAAACTTTGCTGCTTCTCGAAAAGATCTAGAAGACTTAATCACTAAATTTAATAAACAAAACTTCTTAAACGTAGACGATGGTGGGACTTTAAATATGATGAGTAGACGAATTACTCACGTAAACAATCCCATATACGATAACGATGTTGCAAATAAGACGTTTGTTGAACAATATGCCGCTTCACGAGATGAATTTGAAAAAATGAAACAGACTATAAATAATCTACAACATCAAAAACAAACAAATGTTGAGTTTCCTGTTAACGACCAAGATGTGACAAATAAACGGTTTGTAGAACACTATGCTGCTTCACGAACTGAAGTTAATCAACTAAAAGAAATTTTAAGCAATTTACAAACTCGTATTGAGGGTGTTGCTAACAATCTAAATATTGTTAAAAAAGAAGAACTTGAAAGTTACGCTGCTGCATCCAAAGAGGAATATAACAAGTTAAAAACTGAACTAGAAAATATTGAGCAATTGGTTAACAAAGAACCACTCGAAAGTTTTACCGCATCCAAAGAAGAATATGGTATAATTCAAGATGAAGTAAAGAAAAAGAACTTATCGAAATTTATTCTGAAATTCTCCAACACACCATCATTCCATTCACCGGTATACACGCTTCATAATCATAATATACAATACCAACTTCCCTATAAAGGTATATTAAAACCAATTTTTGTTTCACCAAGATCTCCAATTGTGTATGCAATTTTAAATATACGTCAAGAGATTGAACTGGATGGCAGTGACATTGTAGTTGAAGAACAAGATGAAATACAGTTTCGACTTAGAGACCCCGAGAAATATAAAACCAATGATCTTCCTCTTCAAATTGATTTTGAATATACTATAAATAAATAAAACAACTACAATTTTAGTTTAGTCATGGAGAAGAGCTTGAAGATTAAAGCTGAAAGTCGAGTAAAGGATAAACTTTCTCGCTTAAAAAAAGATGTTAAGGACAAGTATCTTTCACTTCAAAATGATGTTAGACGTCAAGAATTAGATATAGAGACTAAGTTTAAACCAGTAACAAATTCATTAAATTAGCTTGTAGCTATTGCTAATACAACGTCAACTAAGAAAAAAGAAAATCAAAAAAGAAAAAAAAATATGATTCTGAATCAACTGCTACTTCAGACGAAGAAGATGGAGATAGCATCAAAATAATTACACTACTTAACCGCTACTTTGATCCGTTCATTAAACAAAACGTGGATAGAACATTTGGTATAACGATAAGAAATGATAAACAATACTTGGGACGTGAACGAGTTTTCTTTGATAAAAAGTGGATAAAATTTGGTGGTGGTGAAAAATTTCCTATAACAGAAGGTCTACTTGAATTGATTCAAAGGAAAGTACCAGATCACTCTCTAATCGATAGGAGTGATTTAAGTTCTTATTTGAAATTATTAAATGTTTCAAACGTGCACAAAAGAAATTATGCAAGCAATGCAGCTCCGAGAGGAACACAATCTCATAAGTATAAAAATATAATCGAACCCCTTCTTACTGAAGACATAGATAGAATTATAAAAAACAACAGATGAGAATGAAGAAGCAAATACTAAGATGCATACTGGATATGGCCAAAAGAAACACATCACACCACAAGCCATTTGGAAATTCGAAGGAGGAAACAATATTGAATTTGTCCATTGGAATGAACCAAACAAATTAGTATCAAGACATAAAAAATTAATTGCATCGAAAGCTGCAGGTCACACAGGACTTGACAGCGAAATCTTTGCAATTGAAGAAGAACTAAGAAATGCAGGATATATTGAATAAAAATTCATACATTTGTAAAACAATGCACAGTATGTTATAAATCTTTGTTTAGAAATTAACTATGAACGAAATCAGACGAGAAATTGCAAAAGAACTTCATGCACCTTTTAGAAAAAAGTTTAAAAGACGACATGTTATTAGCAAAGGAATCGATGACCTCCATGAAGCTGATCTTGTGGACATGTCAAAACTTGCAAAATGGAATAATGGATTTAAATATTTATTAACCATTATTGACGTTTACTCAAAATATGCATGGGCAATTCCTCTTAAAACAAAAAAAGGAAGTGAGATTGTAAAAAGTTTAAAATTTGTTTATTCTCAAAGTAAAAGATTGCCCAATTATTTTCACACTGATCGAGGAACGGAATTTTATAACCGTGAATTCAAAACATGGTCTCAGAAACAAAATCTAAAGCATTATTCCACTGGGAGCTCCATAAAAGCAAGTGTAGTAGAAAGATTTAATCGAACTCTTAAGGAATCGATGTGGGAAGAGTTCACAACACGTGGTTCATACCGATGGGTACATATTTTGCCTGAGTTATTAGTGAAGTATAATCACAAAATACATCGCAGCATTGGCATGAAACCTATTGATGTAAAAAGAAACATTCCACCCCGCTTGCCAACACAATATAATGAAACTTTAAGAAAACCAACATATAAAATCGGTGACATTGTAAGAATATCAAAAATCAAGAAACATTTCAGCAAAGGCTACGAAGCTAATTGGTCTACGGAATTATTTACAATTTATAAAGTTCAAAATACTAATCCACGAACATATCTTTTAAAAGATAATAAAAATTTGCTGATATTTGGGGCGTTTTATGAAGCAGAGTTACAACGAACCAAACATCCTAATATTTACTTAGTTGACAAAGTACTACGTAGAAAAGGAACCCAAGCCTTCGTATCTTGGCTAGGATTCGATTCAACTCACAACTCTTGGATTTCGAACAAAAACATATTCTAATTAAAACAGTGTAAGTTTTTTTTAATTCATCGCAAAAAATATTATTATTATTATTATTAATATTATTATTATTAATGTGTCTCTATATATTTTCAGCTCACGAAAACCAACACACTCAAGAAAGAAAAGAATGATTGTACTTACCTTCCACACAAGATAACCAGCATATTCAACTCTGCAGACAGCATCTTCAATTCTCAGCATCTTGGCGGAAAAAAAGAACTACTTACCACTTTAAGAGCGAAGATAATACCATTTTGTTTTCACTATTTCGTGTTATATAATTAATGTAAAACCACAATGATTAAAATAAATATATTTTAAAAAATATATACATTTCAATGTGAAACAGCACCGTTCACTGTCCATTTTAGTCAAGTATTATTTGCACTTCGTCTTCTTCTACTTCTTCTCCTTCCTCTTCCACATGCTCTCCACCTTCTTCTTCTCTTTCTTCTCTTTGCACAAAATCTTGGTATACTCCATTGGGAGAGGGAGTAGCCCTAAATATTTCCACTCTGGATAATATGACATCCAGAATGGTTAACGTTAACCCATTAAGCACGAATTCTGTGCGGTAGCGTTCATCTCTTAGGATTTCATGAATCTCCACGTCGAAGAGATCCCTCTCTAGCGCAGTGAGAGATCTGACGATAATTTCCTCCTCCATTTTGGAGGAGGAAACCATAAAATTACACCCCAACATCCTGGCTTTCTCCGCTAGCGTCTTAACTTCTCTCAGATGTTGCATCTTCGCAATAAAAGTGTAGCAGAGAGACATGTTGAATAGTAACTACTGCATCATAATAATCTTGCTCTTATATACTATGATGTTAAAGAAACAAAAAGATCATTAAACATTTCACATGAATGAGGCTCTGTGAACGGACATCCAAACTTGTTCTCTCATTAAAATAATATCCGAGTTCAATATTGATGGTTAAGAATTTAAAACAAACAAGCCAATATTCATTTCATGCCGTCAATGATATATATTTGTCTTATAAAACAGTCTATGCAGAAAGAGACCGCAGAGCATGCAAGCCCGCAAAAAATGAGCTGCACATCCTATATGGAGCAGCAAGCAGGACCTCCCACGTTGAGCATGGTAGCGCTAGCCAAAGAACGATAACAGCCGCGCGCGGGGCAAAAGGTTATCCGATTCAAGCGGTCAAGGGTCAATCTCGTCTTAGTGCTAACACATGCAGACCAATTAGCAAACGCATGTGAATAACCAACTGGCTCTCCGTGGGACACGTCGCGCCCAGACAGTCTCATTCAAATGTTAGTACACCTAAAACATTTCCGCTAACCAAGACGCCATTTGAACATTTTCTTTTCATTTTTGTCCTATACACCTGAGAGTTGGTTTGCTGGTATAGGAGATGGAGAGCTTTCATTTATGTCAAACAAACTTTTTTATAGATTTCCTAAATTTGGAAAATATAGCCTATTTTCAAAATTCAATTTATTTCGTCCTAGAGAGTTGAAATTTGGTGTGGGGCTAGAGCAGGTCAAGGCCATTCATTTATGTCAAACAAACGTTTTTGTCGCGAACACTGCAGACATATCACGTGATCGCTCGCATGATGATGCAATATGTCCTCGCGATTACGCAATATTCAAAACATACATTCCCACCCTACTGGCCTATTCTCGGACGAAATTACCGTAACATTGGGTATCCCTCAGGGCAGCGTAATCGGAACTTTGTTATTGTTGGCGTTTATAAATGACTTACCAAACGGGATTCGCAGTGTCTGTCGATTGTTTGCGGATGATTGTGTAATATATCGAAAGATGCATGATTCACAAGACAACAGAGTATTTCAAGATGACCTGAACCTGGTCTATAAGTGGGCGATTGAAAATAAAATGAAAATAAACACAAGAAAATGTAGTCTCATAAAAATAGGGAAAGGGCGAAGGCAAGATTTTCAATATAACATTGGCTCGGAAATACTTGTAGAAGAAGATTCTTGAAAAATATTTGGGCGTTCACATTAGGAATGATACGAAATGGAGTAGTCATGTAGGATGTGTAGTTTCCAAAGCTTACAAATAACTGCACACTGTAATGAGGGTATTAAAAGGAAGTAGTACCACTGCTAAAGAATTAGGATATTTGTCACTTGTAAGACCTATTCTGAAATACGCCTCGGCGGTTTGGGATCCATATCAAGTAGGGCTCATTAATGAGTTGGAAATGGTACAAAGAAAGGCCGCTCAGTGACTTTAAACCCAGGAGAAGTGTGAGTCGTATGTTCAAGATACTTGGGTGGGAATCGCTTGAGGCTAGGAGGATGAAATCTAGACTGTGCGCTATGTACGACGCGTATACAAATCAACCAGCATTGGGTGAGCTTAGCAAACGTATGGGATAGCCCACTTACATGAGTAGCAGTGAGTTAAGGTCCAACCACAGCATACAAATTATAGTAAATATTCATTCGTAAACCGTGCCATTGATAACTGGAATTCTCCCCCTGCCGCAGTCTTAGAGCCTTTTCCCAAACATTTAGGTGTGTTTAAAAAAAGACTGAAGATTTGTGTAAATACTCCAGTTTAATTGTTATTGAAATGTTATGTATAATTATTTATTTGTTATGTATATCCAATTGCCACTGGGGGAAACACCCCCAATTGCAAATAAATGAATGAATGAATAAATGAACTACGGACCACGACATTCAACTATTGTGTTTAGAATGGGTCTTGATGTTTGCCCAGTAGTCACGCATCCTCTGGCTATGTTGTTTCTGTCACTCCTTTGTCCAGAGGGCACCTGTCTTCTTCCAGGTTTCTTTGCGCATGTGCCAGTAATTGGGATTATATTGTGTTGGTTCACTGAAAAGTAGCAATATCAATTATTAAGAGTAGCCTCGTTATCGTAAATACAGAGTTGTGCATATTATTAGAATTTAATTCCTTCGAATTTATTTTTGTTCTAAATCATTTTATTCTGTTAACTTATGGCTCAGAAACATGGAATATGTTGGTTCGGGATTGCAATAAACTTAGGGTGTTAGAGAGGAAAATAATACGGAGAATTTATGGTGCTGTTTTGGATAGAGGAGAAGGGAGGATACGAAATAATAAGGAAATAGATGAAATCCTCAAAAGCAAAGACATTGTTCGATATATAAAGTCACAAAGACTACGATGGCTGGGCCACATTGAAAGAATGGAAGACAAAAGAACACCAAAGATTATATATAAAGCCAGAATGGAAAGAAGACGACGCCCTGGGAGACCAAGGAATCAATGGAAAGATGAAATGGAGGTGGACTTGCAAGCAATGTACGTACGACCCTGGAGAACAGCTGTCCAAGATCGAGATCGATGGCGAGACCAAAGCTCACACCGGGCTGTAGTGCCAGATGAAGAGGAAGAAGAAGAAGAAGAAATCATTTATTTCATCACATGCTGACATATTGTATTGCCATATTCAGTAATGTTTTCTTCCGTATGGACGTACAACTTTTCCATAAGAAATTCCGTCTCGAACGTGTGGAGTTGAAGGTTGTGAGGAATGCCTGGGCTGAGTCCGTTTTTAGCCTATTTTCAATTTTGAAAAAATAGGCTTATGAGATCACCTTTTGTCCGTGTGTGTGTGCGTGTGTGTGTGTGTGTGTGTGTGTGTGTGAGAGAGAGAGAGAGAGAGAGGTGTGTGTGTGCCCCCCCCCCTAATAAATTCTAAACGTCCAGAGCGATTTCAATGAAACTCAGTAAGCTCATAGCACTATTCCGGGCGACCTCGACCGTGGCCTTCAAATTTTGTTACGTCTCACCAATCCAACATGGCGGCTGTGCGAAATATTTCACCAGCATTCAATATCTCCGATACTATTACCGACATCACCCTGGAATTTATTACGTTGATAAAGGGAACTACCAGAAGTTCACCTATGTGACGTTTGAAAAACTGGTAAGTACAAAACCAACATGGCGGCCACGCGAATTTGCGACTTTTAAATAGACGTTCCTCGCGATTTAACCAACCAAACGCAATAAAACTTGGTACAGTATATGTTTATACACATTGTAATGCACCGACATCTAACTTGGTTCAATTGTTTACATAACCACAAGATGGCGGATGAGCGAAATATTTCACAGGCATTCTATATCTCCGAAACTATTACCTGTATCACCCTGAAATTTTGTACGGAGATAAAGGGCACTACTGGAAGTTTATCTATAAGACTTTCAAAAAGCGGTTAACTACAAAACGAACATGGCGGCCAAGCGAAGTAGAAAATTTTAAATAGACCTTTCTGGCGATTTAATGTTCCAAACGCAATGAAATCTGGTACAGGAAATGTTTTTACACATTGTAATGCACTGGTATCTAATTTAGTTCAATTGTTTACATAACGTCAAGATGGCGGCTGTGCGAATTTAAAAATTAAGTTTTTATTTCTTGTGTCGCAATCAAGCAATCGAAGTGAAAGTTTGAATAATAAACCTACGCAATGATTTTCCTTTAATGGTACATAACTCTATGGCCTATACATTTAACAATCCAACATGGCGACCATCCGAAATATTCAGACGACTCTGAATATCTACGAATCTATTATAGCAATCAAACTGAAATTTTGTATGTTGATAGTGGCAGTTAATATAAGTAGAATATATGAAAATAGGCTGTATAGTTCTTCACGGAACTACTTGTTTCGTTTTTCACTTCGCAATGTACCCTCTAAATCAGATGATTTCATTCCATGATCCACGAACCTTTGAATAGATAACAGCGGACCATCAGTAAAAGATACTTTGTATCCCAAATTTAGACGAAAACTAGAATAATGTACATTTTGTATTAGTAAGCTTCCTATTTTAGAAAAAATTCAAAATAGTCATTATACGAGGGCTCTTTTTAATTACGGGCCGTTTATTTTAATTAACCAAACATTTTATTTTGAAACCACATTTATTTTTAGGTTTTACATACCGGTACCTTCCTCTATTTTTCTACATAGTTGCCTTGAGGAAAATCCATTGATAGAGTGGTTATCATGCATCTTCGGTCCTCGTGAATTTTCGTGTCAATTGCAGTCACCAAGTCATCTGTGATCACAGACCTGAGCGTTCATCGTCATGAACATTTTCATGGCCACTTTGGAACTCGCGTACCCATTTTCGCACTTTACCTTCCGTCATTGCATTATCACCATACTCCTCACAAAGCTGACGATGAATGTCTGCAGCCGACTTGTTTCTTGCACTCAAAAAACGTATCACAGATCGTACCTCACACACGGCGGGCGAATCAATAATCTTGAACATTGTAAAGATGCACAGTTCAGCGTACAGGTTAGCTACACAGCTGCAACTGACGCCTGCTTGTTCGCAAAGGATGCCGGGAGGTAGCGGGCACGCTTGTTGCGGCGTGCGCACTAACTACGGGCTTTAAAAAGAAAGCGGCTCTTACTTAAAAAACAGCCCTCGTACTATACGTAAGACTATTACGACTATTTGTTGAACATTGTAAGTAATTTCAGCACCTTTCAAACATTTTTACTGCATTAAGTCGTGAAAAGTAACAACTGAAATGTTGTAAAATAATTTTCCACTCCTCTATAATAACGATTACCGTTACTTGTAACGCTTTACACCCCAGCGCTGTTTTACATTTATTAACGCATTTTTATTCAGCAGTTTTCCATTTACATTCCACCTCTCCGTTTGCACGCCACCGCTATTTAGATTAAGTCTCCTTCCAGTATTTTATTATTTCTATGTCATAATTTAATGTCATCTTATCTTCTCCTTTATTCTGGCTCTTTATTTTTTTATTATCATTATTTTTCTACTGCACCAGCAATATTAGCGTCTTTAATTTATAGCTTCCAATTCACCTTCCCGGCTCGCCACGTTTTATGGTTTCATATGTAGCACTTTCTTTCGTGTCTCAAAATTACACCGATATCAGTGAAACTATAGGAGCAGTCGTATAAGAACTTTACTCAAGATGCAAAGGTATTATTACAGGGCTGAACCGGGTTACATTCAGCCTCATGAGGCAAAACTTAGAAGAGGAGGATTTGATCCCTACCTGGCCCGGGGAACGGAGTTCCAGGTTGCAGGCAAATCAGCGTCCCTGTACGTAGGCTACACCTATCTCAGTACCGTATGGTGGGTGGACTACACTGTGTTAGATGCCAATAGAGCTGTTTGTTGCGATCGCATGTTAATGACGATAGGTGGTAGCATTGTCTGGCGATTCATGTCAACATAATAGGCCTACTGTTTGACAGCTAAGGTAATAATAATAATAATAATAATAATAATAATAATAATAATGTCGTTCAAGGCCAAACTGAGACACTACGTTACCGTTATACGCCCGGAGGCGTTATATGCATCGGAATACCTGGCGGAACAACTCGAAGCCAAAGAGAGGAAGATTTTGAGAAAGATCTTGGGACCGGTCAAGTAACGAGGAGAGTATAGAAGATGACACAACGATGAACTTTATCTACATGTGGAGAAAATAACGGACACCATATGCAAAAGACTCTCCTTTTATGGCCATGTAACACGAATAAGCTCCGGAAGATTGTCCAATCGAATATGTGCCTACTTTGTGGGAAAGAACACCAAAGGTTTCTGGTTTACGGAGGTGGAAAAATACCTACAAGAACTGGGGATGTCACATGAGGATATCTTGAAACTTGACTCTTTGAAGAAGAAGGTTGGGGAAATAGAGAGTTTTCAGCCAAAACCCATATTGAAAACCGGCAAGAAGTGGACCGAAGAGCGAAAGGAAGCTCACCGAAGAAGAATGCGCGAATACTGTGCAAATGTGAAAGAACGAGTGAAAAGGCAGTTGAAAAAACGTGGTCCATAAAAGACCGAAATGATGAAAAAAAAATAACAATAATAAAGATAATCAAAATAAGGTATGGCCTCGGTGCCGGGTGCAATCTTTGTTAATTGCATGCCGAATTGTATCGGCCCTTGGAGCGCTACGTAAGTCAAGGAGGTTATATATATATCCAAGCTCCTGGACACTATTGGGCTTTCTAGTAGAAAAAAGTCCTCTCGGCACGCCGGAAGGCGGAGGTAGATTTCACCGGACAAACTTGGGGATAGGCGAAAATAGGCAGAATATGCAGGTTTTCGTAGAAGGATCAGACCTCATTTATTGCGTGAAAGTATTTTATAATTGGAGATTAATTAACTTTGTTTTTCGTCATTTTATGCATATTGTAAACATTTTATTGTCTTATGATGACGGTAACCTTCTTGTCATTTGGAGTCCATTTTTAGCCTACTTTTCACATTTTGCAAAAATGAGGAAAAAGTAGTCTTATGAGATCGATCCGGGAAAATGTCTGTCTGTCTGTCTGTCTGTCTGTCTGTCTGTCTGTCTGTCCGTCCGTCCGTCCGTCTGTCTGTCTGTCTGGCTGTGTGTGTGTCCCCCCCTATCAACTCCTAAACGGCTGCAGCAATCAAAACCAAATTTAGTATGAGTAAAGATGTGCACCGGAATATCTCACGTCCATATATGAAAATGATGTCAGTGCTACCAACTGCTGAAAAAACGCACTAGAAATTTGAGCTCCATGTTGGATATCATGCAAGGTATGCATGGGAGCTATTCCAAAATTGGCACACATGTAGATAAGACTATTTCAGTTTAATTTCCAGGAGGCCAACCATGACAGTGTTGCCAAAATAATGTTAAGTCTTCTGATAGGTCCAATGTTTAAATGCATATAACTTCTACACTATCAATTGGATTTCAACCAAATTTTGTATGTAATATTTGTACATAAACGGATATGACTGAGCGTATTCTTAAGGCCACCAGGGCTGCCAACTGTTAATAATTGCTCTCTCTATTTTTTCATCCAAATACCTATATATCAGAAAGTATGCAAGCCAACAGCTTTAAACTATGCACACGTATATTCTGACATTTTAGATTAATTTGGAGTAACTTATATACGTCAGTTCTACCAACATGATTATAAACCTGCTGATAGTACCAATTTTTAAATACATGTAACTTCTATACTATCAGTTGGATTTCAACCTAATTTCATATATGCTATGTGTACCATAACAGATATTACTATTAGTATTGTTAAGAGCAGTCAGGGCTGCCAACTGTTAATAAATGCTGTCTATATTTTTTTTACCCTAATATCAATATATCAGAAAGAATGCAAGCCAACAGCTCTATACTTTGCACACGTATAGCACCTGACATTCTAGATTAATTTGGAGTAATTAATACAAGACAGTGCTGCCAACATGATTCTATGCCTGCTGATACGTCCAATTTTAAAATACATGTAACTTCTATACTAACAAATGTATTTCATCCAAAATTGGCACAAAAATATATCATAATATTTCAGATTATTTCTGACCAGCACACGCATGACATTGTTGCCAACATGTTTTTACGCGTGCTGATAGATCCAATGTCTAACTGCATGTAACGTCCATTGGACTTCAACCAAATTTTGTATTCTGTACCTTAAGAGATGGAACTAAGAATATATTCAGTCACCATGGCTGCCAACTGTAGTGCTCTATTAGGCTACATTATACCAGGTATATTTTGAACTAATTAGATATTTCGATATTACCAACTTAATTTCGTCATTATTCTAGATAGGTTCATATTCTGTAGAATAATCATTGGCATGAAAAGTAGGCTGTATAGTTCTTCACGGAACTTCTTGTTATACTTGTGGTGACACTGTCCTTATGCAAGGTTTCGACACTGATGTGTAACTATGTAACGGTCTGTTACCTCTTCACGCAAAATTATATCTCCCGCAGAGATGTTGGTTGGTTCCTCAGTTTAGGGGCTGCGACAACTCGGTCATGTAACCCCGTGTACTTTGGGTGAGTGTAGAATCTGTCTGATAAACGGTGTGAATTGTGATGGCTGTATTAGTCTGTAATTCAGGTAAGGAATGCAGACGCTCAATTTCAAGCAGTAGTTCCTAATGTTGCTACCAGATACTACCGTCAACGACACCGAGCTGTGAACTTGGCTACTAGATGCCACCCAACCAGCACTCGTAACGAACGTTGGAACATCCCCTCCAAAGGAAAGCATACTGAGGGATTTTTAGCGTTCTTAGAAAATCCGACGACTTTGGCCGGCTTTGAACCCGCGACCTTGGGCATGCTACCAGTTACGTCACCGAAGCCGCTTCACACTTAGTCAGATGGAAATCTGAATCTGATCTCGCGCAAGTGCGTTGTCAAGGCAACGTCTGATGGCTCATCCCTCATCAATTTAGTAGTGTTGCCATGGCAACCAGTGATAGCTCTTGGCATTTTCTTATAATTCCGAAATCATTTTTCTCATCCCTTGGCGTAATGGTGGGTCATATCAAAAATTCTTTCAGACAAAAGTTTTAGGTAATTATTAGGGGAATATTGTCCATTTTGTACGGTTTTGATATTGTGCCTATTAAGAGAGATATGATTATTGTTTCCCGAAAAACCCACTTTTTCCCACCCCTTTGGTCAATGGTTGGTGCTATAAAAACTCTTCAAACATACATTTTTGAGCTTTATCCGGCACATAGTATGAACTTTGAACGGATTCGATATTTCACATATTAAGAGAGTTATAGCAATATTTCATTTTTTCGAACAAAGTCCCCCATATTCATCCCCTTCGACCAATTTAGCCCAGTAACGAACTCGACCGAGATTTTATGGGTATACATATTCGGTAAAAAATTCAAAGTGATTGGTGCAAAATTACGGCAGTTATCGTGTCCACAAGAAACTGATATAAATTATATATATATAAAACTTTTGAACTGACGGTGGTTTTGGGGTCTGAGGGATGTGAAACGCGAAGATATGTCGAAATTTTCCGGAAATCGAAACATGGTACCCATTGCAATAGTTAGCTTTCTAATGAAATCTACCTAAAATACTACCATCAACGACACCTATCTGTGAACTTGGCTACTAGATGCCACAGGAACCATCAATTCGCAACGAACGTTGGAACTTCTCCTCCGAAGGAAAGCAAACTCAGGGTTTTTTAGCGCTCTTTGTAAATCCGACGACTTCAGCCGGGTTTGAACCCGCGACCTTGGGCATAGAAGTTCAGCATGCTACCAGGTCCGATACCGAAGTCGCTTCCCACAGACAGATGGAAAACTGAATGTTATCTCATGCAGTGGCATTGTCATAGCAACTGCTGATGGCTCATCCCTTATCAAATAAAAGTAAAGTTGTCATGGCAACCTCTCTTGGCACTTGGCATTTTCTTATAATTTAAATCATTTTGCTCACCCCGTGGCGTAATGGTGAGTCATATCAAAAATTCTTTCAGACAAAAGTTTTAGGTAATTATTGGAGGAATATTGTCCATTTTGTACGGTTTTGATATTGTGCCTATTAACAGAGATATGATTAATGTTTCCCGAAAAACCCACTTTTTCCCACCCCTTTGGTCAATGGTTGGTGCTATCAAAAAACTTTTCAAACATAAATTTTAGGGCCTTGTCCGACACATAGTATGAACTTAGAATGGATTCAATATTTCAGATATTAAGAGAGTTATAGCGATATTTCACTTTTTCGAAAAAAGCCTCCCATTTTCACCCCTTTTGTCCGATGTTGCCCATTAACGAACCCGACCGAGATTCTAAGGGTATACATATTATGTAAAAAATTCAAAGTGATTGGAGCAAAATTACGACAGTTATCGTGTCCACAAGAAACTGATATACATATATATATACATACATAAATTATATATAAACTTTTGAACTGACGGTGGTTTTGGGGTCGGGGGGATGTGAAACGGGAAGATATGTCGAAATTTTCCGGAAGTCGAAACATGGGACCCATTGCAATAGTTAGCTTTCTAATGAAATCTACCTAAAAGGAGGACAATTCCGAGATTAATATATATATATATCAGTTTCTTGTGGACACGATAACTGCCGTAATTTTGCACCAATCACATTGAATTTTTTTACCGAATATGTATACCTATAAAATCTCGGTCGAGTTCGTTACTGGGCTAAATCGGTCGAAGGAGGTGAAAATGGGGGGCTTTTTTTCGAAAAAGTGAAATATAGCTATAACTCTCTTAATATGTGAAATATCGAATCCGTTCGACATTCATAGTATGTGTCGGATAAAGCCCAAAAATTTATGTTTGAAGAGGTTTTTATAGCACCAACCGTTGACCAAAGGGGTGGGAAAAAGTGGGATTTTCGGGAAACATTAATCATATCTCTCTTAATAAGCACAATATCAAAACCGTACAAAATGGACAATATTCCCTTAATAATTACCTAAAACGTCTGAAAGAATTTTTGATATGACCCACCATTACGCCAAGGGACGAGAAAAATGATTTCGGAATTATAAGAAAATGCCAAGAGCTATCAGTGGTTGCCATGGCAACACTACTAAATTGACGAGGCATGAGCCATCAGACGTTGCCATGACAACGCACTTGCACGAGATCAGATTCAGTATTTCCATCTGACTAAGTGGTTGATTGGTTCTTAAGTTTAGGGGCTGCGAAAACGCGGTCATGTAGCCCCGTGTACTTTGGGTGTGTGTAGAATCTGTCTGATAACCGGTGTTAATTGTGATGACTGTATTAGTGTGTGTTATCTGTTTGTTAATTTAAGTACTGCAACTAACAATTTTTCAGATAGTTCCTACTTTTGCCGCCAAGCGCCACTGTCAACGACTACGAGGCCAAGTTCAGAACTGAGCTACTAGACGCCGCCGCAGTCGGCTCTTGGCAACGAACATAGAAACCTAAGAGCGTTGTATACATTCTTAACCTATCCAATTTAGCTTCACACAGGTGCAATTAGTGGAAGGATCTTTAACATGCCATAAATCTATGACATGGGACCGCCGGCTTAACTTCCCCTCCGAAGGAAGGCATACTGAGGGATTTTAACGCTCTTAAAAAATCCGACGGCTTCGGCCGGGTTTGAACCCGTTATCTTGGGCATAGAAGCTCAGCATGCTACCGACTACGCCACCAAAGCCGCCTGACAAAGTGGGAAGCGGCTTCGGTGACGTAACTGGTAGCATGCTGAACTTCTATGCCCAATGTCGCGGTTTCAAAGCCGGCCGAAGTCGTCGGATTTTCTAAGAGCGCTAGAATCCCTCAGTATGCTTTCCTTTGGAGGGGAAGTTCCAACGTTCGTTGCGAGTTGCTGGTTGGGGTGGCATCTAGTAGCCAAGTTCACAGCTAGGTGTCATTGACGGTAGTACCTGGTAGCAACATTAGGAACTACTGCTTGAAATTGACCGTCTGCAGTCCTTACCTGAATTAAGACTAATACAGCCATTACAATTCACACCGTGTATCAGACAGATTCTACACTCACCCAAAAAACACGGGGTTAGATGACCGCGTTGTCGCAGCCCCTAAACTGAGGAACCAACCAGAGGTAGATTTCATTAGAAAGCCAACTATTGCAATGGGTACCATGTTTCGACTTCCGGAAAATTTCGACTTATCTTCGCGTTTCACATCCCCCAGACCCCAAAACCACCGTCAGTTCAAAAGTTTATATATAATTTATGTATGTATACTGTATGCATACATTAGATATATGTATATCAGCATTTTGTGGACACGATAACAGCCGCAATTTTGCACCAATCACTTTGAATTTTTTACCGAATATGTATATTTATAAAATCTCGGTCGAGTTCGTTACTGGGCTAAATCGGTCGAAGGGGGTGAAAATGGGGGGCTTTTTTCGAAAAAGTGAAATATTGATATAACTCTCTTAATATGTGAAATATCGAATCCGTTCAACGTTCATACTATGTGTCGGATATAGCCCAAAAATTTATGGTTGAAGAGTTTTTTTTATAGCACCAACCATTGACCAACGGGGTGGGAAAAAGTGGGTTTTTCGGGAAACATTAATCATATCTCTCTTAATAGGCACAATATCAAAACCGTACAAAATGGACAATATTTCCCTAATAATTACCTAAAACTTTTGCCTGAAAGAATTTTTGATATAACCCACCATTATGCCAAGGGATGAGAAAAATGATTTCGGAATTGTAAGAAAATGCCAAGACCTATCAGTGGTTGCCATGGCAACACTACTAAATTGATGAGGGATGAGCCATCAGACGTTGCCAAGATAACGCACTTGCACGAGATCAGATTCAGATTTCCATCTAAGTGTGAAGCGGCTTCGGTGACGTAACTGGTAGCATGCTGAATGTCTATGCCCAAGGTCGCGAGTTCAAAGCCGGCCGAAGTCGTCGGATTTTCTAAGAGCACTAAAATTCCCTCAGTATGCTTTCCTTTGGAGGGGATGTTCCAACGTTCGTTACGAGTGCTGGTTGGGTGGCATCTAGTAGCCAAGTTCACAGCAAGGTGTCGTTGACGGTAGTACCTGGTATCAACATTAGGAACTACTGCTAGAAATTGACCGTCTGCAGTCCTTACCTGAATTACAGACTAATACAGCCATCCCAAAGTACACAGGGTTATATGACCGCGTTGTCGCAGCCCCTAAACTGAGGAACCAACCAAAATCTCTGCGGGAGATATAATTTTGCGTGAAGAAGTAACAGACCGTTACATAGTTACACATCAGTGTCGAAACCTTGCATAAGGATAGTGTGAACACAAGTATAAAAATGGACCCCAAATGACAAGAAGGTTACCGTTCCCATAAGACAATAAAATGTTTAAAATAAGCATAAAATGACGAAAAACAAAGTTAATTAAGCTCCAATTATAAAATACCTTCTCGCAATAAATGAGGTCTGATCCTTCTACGAAAATCTGCATATTCTGCCTATTTTCGCCTATCCCCAAGTTTGTCCGGTGAAATCTACCTCCGCCTTCCGGCGTACCGAGAGGACTTTTTACATTATGAACACGGCCTACTGAATTAAAATGGGTTCTTTAACATACCAACATCGTATGACATGCATACCGTGAATTTTGTCACCTTTCAAAAATCACATACCTTGGCCAGGAGCGAACCTGCAAACTTGGTGTATCGTAACAACTCTCATAGTCTTCAATAACTGCAGAAGAACATTCCTGATGAGATTGCAGCAATATCAGCGATCTGCCTTCCGCTCCTTGCTGACCAGGGCTGAAAGGTGCCAAGAGATGAATGATGTTCATTTTCAACATCTGCTATAGTCAGATTAGTGATCTATTTCCATTCCTCTGGGGTGTATTTTTGCAACCTGGAACTCTGTTCTGCGGACCACCTTGTACATCCTAGAAGTTCCATTGTTTCCCACTTCTACGAACATGGTCATCTTAATACAATAATGTTGTATGTTAGTTTTCCAGATAGAGAAATTCATTCTAAAGCAACTTCTTAACGATTCATTTTAATACCTGTATATTTTGAGGCAAATGTATTCCTTGATTTTTTAAATACGAGGCGCATCCAGAAAAAAAGGTTTCCTTTCAAACAAAAAAGGAATATACTGGGTCATTATGTGCGCTCCAGTAAACACGGCAAGCGAAGCCGGCTGTGACGGGCGCAGATCGCGGGCGTGCGTAAGCGGTACAGCCTGTGGTTGGCGCACTGCGCTGACTCATATCATTAGTACACACGTGTTTTGTCATTCTTATGGATGTGTATCTGCAAAGCCTAGACGTTAGTGTTGCACGCTTAGTGAGTATTGTGATTACTGTGATTGTTGGTCATGCCTAGACACCAATTCACATTGCGCGAACGTGTGTATATCAATAATTCGTATATGAAAAGCCGAAAATCTTGTTCTGAAACGAGACAAAAATTTCGAATCAATTTTTCAGGAAGACCTGTGCCTAATACCAATACAATTAGGAGGCTCGCTAAACGATTCAAGGAATCAGGCTTCGTAAATATTAAAAGAGTTCACAGACATTCTTCCATCAAAAGATGTCAGGTGTGTGTTACAAGAGAGGGAGGACATTTTCAGCATCGACTATGAGCACTGTAAGTACACATTATTGATTATGTTTAGTAAAAGTGTGAAAGTGCGCGCCACCACCGGTTGAACTGGGTACGCGTCACCACGATCTGCGCCAGTCACAGTCGGCTTAGCTTGCTGTGTTTACTCGCGCGCACATAGATAATGACCCTGTAGCTATATGCAAAAATTAATTGGCATCATTTACAACAATATGTCAGTTACTTTTTGACATAGGCACCAAACAAATTGAGACGCTAGTCATATCGTGGTATCAACTTTTCTAGTCTTGTGTCATAAAAGTCTGCGCATGCAAATGGAACCAGCGTGTGATATTCGTCTTCAACTCTTCGTCAGTTTAAAAATGCTAACCGGAGAACAGACATTTCTTGAGATACAAGAAAAGGTGGAAATCACTGGAAGCAAGTTCAGGACTGATCAAACAGTTCCCAGCCAAACTTCTGCACAACAGTTGCTGTCCTGATCTTGCTCCCAGCGATTATTGCTCAATGGTACTGTTAGATCTACTCCTATTCACTGGTTACCTGTACTAGCTAATAGGCAATTGCCCCACAAGATCTACGGAGGAAAGCTGCTACGGTAAAATTGCTTAGGAAGAAGATTGGTTCTCATACGAGCACTCCGGTGTATGGAGCACTACAGAATTCACCAAAGACTCGTTTGAAATCACACAAACTACCCCGGATTGATTTAGAAAATATCCTTAATTTTTATGTGACCTTCAAGTGGCGACAACACCACCAATGCTAATCTGGTTCAGGATCTAACAAGGAAGCAAGGAACCATTTGGGGGCGATAACCTATATGTTAGGTCCCTTTAAACAAAAAATATCATAATCAGATTTTACTTTCTGCACTACCTTAATTTCGACTGCCCTGCTTTTGAAAGAGAAAGAAAATGTCACCTAAGTTACTGCAATATTGAACTGACAAAACCTCTACATGTTTTTGATGTTGTTGTTTGAGACTTCAGTCTTTTGACTGGTTTGATGCAGTCTCCATGCCTCCCTGTCCTGAGCTAATCGTTTCATCTCTACATAGCTACCACACCCTACATACGAGGCAATCTGTTTAACATATTCTGACCTTGGTCTACCCCTACAGTTCTTGTCCTCGACCCTTCCTTCCATAACTAAGCTTGCTATTACTGGATGTCTTACTATGTGCCCTACTAACCTATCTCTTCTCTTCATTAGAAGTCACCAGAAACATCTCTCCTCTCCCACTCGTCCATCACTGGTTATTTTGCATCCTAAGTAACAGAAGTATCCTACTTCCTTTAGCTTTTCGCCTGCCAATTTTTTGTCCATAGAGGTTTCTGATTTATTTCGACTGCATTCCAATATTTTTGTTTTACAGAAACATCTCTCCTCTCCCACTCATCCTAATACCTCTCCGTTTGTAACCCTATCTACCCATCTGATCTTCATCATTCTCCTGTAACACCACATTTCAAACGCTTCAATTCTCCTCTTTTCTGCTGCACCAATAGTCCAAGTTTCACTTCCATAGAGCGCCATGCTCCAGACAAAGGCTTACAAAAATTACTTCCTAATACCTAAATCTATATTCGATGTCAACAGATTCCTATTTTGTAGAAATGCTTTCCTTGCCTGAGCAAACCTACTTTTTATATCCTCTTTGCTTCGTCCATCACTGGTTATTTTGCATCCTAAGTAACATAAGTCTCCTACTTCCTTTAGCTTTTCACCTGCCAATTTGTTGTCCATAGAGGTTTCTGATTTATTTCGACTGCATTCCAATATTTTTGTTTTACATTTATTAATTTTCATCATGAACTCTTTCCTCAAGACGGAGTCCATACCATTCAAAAACTCATTCAAATCCTCTGGCGTGTCGGCCAAGATGACGATGTCATCAGCAAATCTCAGAGTTGAAATTATTTCTCCTTGATTCTTCACTCCCACTTTATTTTTTTCGGCAATTTCCTTAATTACTTGTTCAAGTTATTATAATGTAATATAAGTACTGTTGTAAATATTGTGTAATTGTCAAACTACAACCCTAATATGCTAGGCAAAATTGGGTTCCTCCAAGTTTTTGCAAACTCAAACAATTAATAATAAAATACCTCCCTCTACATTGTGTATTTACAGTAAATAGACTAGATCCTGGTTGTCGCCATAGCCACTTGACCACGGGTGCATGTAAGTGGTAGTTATGTGGGGTTGTAATCCAATTAAACAAGGAAGACAATGGGAACTAGATATTAAACTTTATGTGGAAGACTTACAAGAAGGGGTTATATTCAGAGAGTTTCCATTTTCTGGTAAGGTACAGTATATTTGGATTTGCAACAAGACTGGGGGAAATGAGAGTTTCTTGTGTAACCTTCATCCTTGCATAGATTGCAATTTCTGGATGCCTTCCTAATTCTAGTTATTTATTTATCGTATGGCTTTTATGCCGGGAGTGTCCGAGGACATGTTCGGCTCGCCTGAGTCTGTAGCTGCTTCCAGCGGACACCCTAAAGGGCGAGCTACAAGTTCCGTTCAATTTCAAGTAGTTCCAACTTTCGCCACCAGATATCAATGATACCTAGTGATGAACGTTGGAACTTTGATAGAGCGTTCTGACGAAATCTAACCTAACAAATTTTGCTTTACACAAGTTTAGTCTGTGAAAGGATCTTTTACATGCCATAAATCTATGACATGGGACCGCCGGCTTTACTTCCCCTCCGAAGGAAGGCATACTGAAGGATTTTAACGCTCTTAAAAAATCCGAAGACTTCGGCCGGGTTTGAACCCGCTATCTTGGGCACAGCAGTTCAGCATGCTACCGACTACGCCACCGAAGCCGCTCCTAATTCTAGTATTTTTAGCCTACTTTCCACATTTTGTAAAACTGAGGAAAAAGTACACTTAAGGGATCGATCTGGGCAATTGTGTGTCTTGTCTCCCCTTCCATTTGTCTGTCTGTTGCAACTATCAAAACCAAATTTGGTAAGAGTAAAGATCTATCTGAATATCTCACGCGTATATTTGAAAATGACCTCAGTGCTACCAACTGATGAAAATTCGCAATAGGAATTTGAGCTCTATGTTGGATATACCGGAAGGCTTGCATGGGAACTGTTCCGAAATTGACACACATATAGATAATATTACATCAGATAAATTTATAGGAGCCCATATATGTCAGTGTTGCCAACATGATTCTATGCATCCTGATATAATAATAATAATGGTATTGGTTTTAGGTCCTTTTGAACTACTCTGGCTTTAAGAGACGCCAGGTTGTCGGAATTTTGCCACGAAAGGGATCTTTAACGTGCCAGTAATTCTACTGACACAGCTCCCTCGCATTTGTGCACCCTCGAATGCCAGCTGACTGCGCCAGGGTATGAACCTGCAACCTTGGGACCATCAAGCGAGAGCTTACTGATAGGTCTTTAAATACATGTAACTCCCATACTATCAATTGGATTTCAACCATATTTGGTATGCAGTTTTTGAACCGGAACAGACATGAATGTGCCATTTCCTTAGAGTTATCAGGGCTGCCAACTGTTGAAAATGAACTCATTAAATTGTTTTCCTAATCCCAATATATCAGAAAGTATGCAGGCCAACAACTCAAAACTTGGCACACGCATATTACCTGTGAATGTAGATTAATTTTGAGTAACCGTTATACAACAGTGCTACCAACACGATCCTACGCGCTCTGATAGGTTCAATGTTCAATCACGTGATACTTCCTTCCCCAGTTGGGTACACTAATAAACGGATTTCTTCCAAAATTGGCACATATATATAGATCATAATGTTTCAATTTGTTTGAGTATCGCATATATGGCAGTGTTGCCAACATGATTTTACGCATGCTGATAGATTCAATGTTTAAATACATGTTAAGTGTATACTATTAAGTGGACCTCAACCAGATTTCGCATGTGCTTTGTGTACTTTAAGGTATGGAACTAAGAATATATTCAGAGTCGTCAGGTCGGCCAACTGTTGATATATGGTCTCTATAATTTTAAACCATTGTCTCAGTAGATTAGAAATTATGCAGGCGAACATATCTAAATTTTGCAAGCTTATAGAACACAGTATTCCAGATTAATTTTTGAGTAACCCACATATGGCAATGTTGCCAAAATGCTTCTATGCGTGCTGAAGGTACAATGTAATATTTACACTAAACATCCATACTAACGAATGGATTTCATCTAAATTTTGTGCGTGCAATGTATGCTTTAGGATATATAACTGTGCTTAATATAAGAGTCAGTAAGGCTGCCAACTGTGTATAATATTCTATTTTGACCCCTAGATTCAACATCTCGGAATATGTGTACAGAACACACTTCAAATTAAGCAAACTGTAAGTTCAAGATGCTTTTGACATATTTAGAGTAAATTGTGAGAGTTAGTGCTACCAACATAATTATATACTAGCGTGTAGGATGAGCGTTTAACTGCATATAACTTCCATACTAACAAATGGATTGCAACCAAATTTCGTACATGTAATGTATGTCTCAAAAGGTATAATTCGGCACACTTTTGAAGTCATCAGGGCTACCAACTGTTGACAAATGCTCTCCATAATTTTGAGCCCTAATCTCAATGTATGCAGGCAAACAGTTCAATATTTGACACATGTGCATAAACGTTTTGTTTGCAGATTCATTTCGAGCAACCCATACTGTAAGTAACAGTGTTACCAAAATAATTCTACCCGTGCTGATAGTTTCAATGTTTAACGGCATGTAACTTCTTTAACATTAATACGTAACTAATACATTTCATATATCGTGTGTAAGCCGTAAGGGATATAATAGTGTGCATTATCGGAGGCAGCAGATCTACCAACTACCTAATAACTCTCTCTAACCATTAGAGCCGTAGACTATTAGTACGTATCTCAGAATACATGGAAATAAACTATTTCAAGCAAACTTTAGCGCTCTATAAAGATACACTATTTCAGGTATATTTCCAACAAATTATAAATTCGGCGATAGGACTAACATAATATTGCTTATTCGTATACAAAATATTAAGGAGAACTATCGCAGTTGAATCTAACATTTAAACATTAATAAAATGCAAATTTACACCGTAATTAGTAAAAAAAAAGTGATAATAAATCATCCATTTTTACTGTTCTTACGAAAATATACAACAGAATTTTATTAAATAATATAACTTGCGTATTTGTAGAAAATTAATAATAATTATTCATTTGGAGTCAATTATGCATATTATTAAGGGGCTTCGGTGACGTAGTTGGTAGCATGCTGAACTGCTGTGCCCAAGATAGTGGGTTCAAACCCGGCCGAAGTCATCGGATTTTTTAAGAGCGATAAAATCCTTCAGTATGCCTTCCTTCGGAGAGGAAGTAATGCCGGCGGTCCCATGTCATCATGTGAAAGATCCTTCCACAGACTAAACTTGTGAGAAGCTAATTTCTAGGTTAGATTTCGTTGGAGCGCTCTATCAAAGTTCCAACGTTCACCACAAGATATTAGTGACATCTGGTAGCAAACGTTCGAATCACTTGAAATTGAACGGAACTTGTATCTCACCTTATGGGTGTCCGATTGAAGCAGCTACAGCCTCTGGCGAGCCGAACATGTCCTCGTACACTCCCGGCATTAAATGCCATACGATAAATAAATAATAAATTGGGAATTGAATACCGCTAAAATCTTCTCATAGGGTGTCATAAAATACATGACGTGACAGCTTTTATACAAATTTTCCATTTATTAATAACGCCAAAATCCACAAAATCTACTGTAGTAATTCTGTGTAAATACCGGCGCTATTTTACTGTAGGCTGGCCCCGAGGTAATGGGTCAGCGCGCCTGCCTCACTCCCGGAGGCCCCGGGTTCGATTCTTGGCTCCATCAGGGAGTTTAGAAACTGACGTGAGAGCTGGAACGGGGTGCACTCAGCCTCGTGAGGACAATTGTGGAGCTGTCTGACAGGGAGGCAGCGGCCCGATCACGGATACTAAGTTAAACGGCCTAGAGGACCTGCCGCACGACCACGCACCACCCCATAATCTGAAGGCCAAATGGCTGGGCAGCGGTCGCTTGGTAGTCCTAGACCCTTCATGGGCTGTAGTGCCGTGGGGTTTGGCTTTTATTGGCTATTGTACTATAATTATATCCCTAGTGTTCTTTAGTTGGCACAATCTGATAATGCAGGTTTCTCCAAGTGTACTCACACCATAAAGACAATACCTCTTCATTCGTTACTCTATTGACCCATCTGATCTTCATCATTCTCCTGTAACACCATATTTCAATTGTTTCCATTCTCCTCTTTTATGCTGCTCCAACAGTACAAGTTTCACTTCCACAGAGCGGCACACTCCAGACAAAACTTTCAACATTGACTTTCTAACACCTGAATACATGCTGAACTGCTATGCCCAAAATCGCGGGTTCAAATCCGGTCGAAGTCGTCGGATATTTAAGAGCGTTACAATCCTTCAGTATGCCTTCCTTCGGAGGGGAATAGTTTAAACAACAAATTGTATATCCGCCTTAGTCAATACATAAACGAAAATAAAATATAATTACACTTGCTCCTGGTACATGTTTCAGGGATTAATTGCTTTTATCCCCTTCATCAGCCAAGACAAATATCCGAAGAAAGATATAAGATAGCGTAGCACTCAAAAAACAAATGGCTATTTAACTTAATATGGTGCACCATATAAGTAGGTCACAGAAAAATGTTGAGCAAAACTAAAAAAATATATGTAACAGCGATGATATTCAGCCATCAAAACACAGAGAATCAGTGGACAGTTAATTCGTGAATCCGCTCCAAAACACTGGTCGAAGCTTTAATTGGCAAAATTGGTGAATTCATAATGTCGATTACTCAGGTCCGTATTGACGTAACTATAACTTTGAAAGAATAATGGATTTTCCGCCTTCAATACTGTTTATTACTATTACTTACAGGTACTAGTTTCGGGGGTAAATACTCCCCCTTCCTCAGCCTGTCCAACAAAACTACACAATGGAAAAACTTTCCATGTACAAGTTCATACAAAATACATGAAGAACAAAGAATAAAGAAGAATAAAGAAATATTTCTTTATTCTTTGTTCTTCATGTATTTTGTATGAACTTGTACATGGAAAGTTTTTCCATTGTGTAGTTTTGTTGGACAGGCTGAGGAAGGGGGAGTATTTACCCCCGAAACTAGTACCTGTAAGTAATAGTAATAAACAGTATTGAAGGCGGAAAATCCATTATTCTTTCAAAGTTAAAATTGGTGAAGTATTGTGATTTTTGCCAATTCAAGCTTCGACCAGTGTTTTGGAGCGGATTCACGAATTAACTGTCCACTGATTCTCTGTGTTTTGATGGCTGAATATCATCGCTGTTACATATATTTTTTTAGTTTTGCTCAACATTTTTCTGTGACCAACTTATATGGTGCACCATATTAAGTTAAATAGCCATTTGTTTTTTTGAGTGATACGCTATCTTATATCTTTCTTCGGATATTTGTCTTGGCTGATGAAGGGGATAAAAGCAATTAATCCCTGAAACATGTACCAGGAGCAAGTGTAATTATATTTTATTTTCGTTTATGTATTGACTAAGGCGGATATACAATTTGTTGTTAAAACTATTTAGTACGTCAATACGGAACCATCATGGAAACTAGTTTAAATAATAGATTCGGAGGGGAAGTAAATCCGGTGGGCCCATGTCATAGATTTATGGCACGAAAAATAACCTACCACTACAATTGGTAGTGTGTAGCTAAATTTGTAGCAATTTGTTTAGAAACGCTCTAACAAGTTCCAACGTTCGCCGCTAGGTGT
Organism: Meconema thalassinum; assembly: GCA_946902985.2. Lineage (NCBI taxonomy): Eukaryota > Metazoa > Arthropoda > Insecta > Orthoptera > Tettigoniidae > Meconema > Meconema thalassinum. Next base: position 187,007,699 of record OX336395.1, read on the forward strand.
CACTGACAGTGGCATCTCTGGTAGCCAGAAGTTGAAACTACTTGAAATTGAATTTGATGGGAGAACCTACGGGCGTTCAATTAAAATACCCCACTATGGCCATTGGCAGCAAATCAAATAAAATAATACCTAAATCTATATTTCATGTCAATAAATTTCTTTTCTTTAGAAAGTGTACTTTATTTGCCTAAGCCAACCTACTTTTAGTATTCTCTTTTCTTCGTTCATCACTGGTTATTTTGCTTCCTAAGTAGCAAAAGTCTCCTACGTCTTATAGCTTTTCACCCGCCAATTTGATTGTAAACCCATATTCTGCATATCAGCGCTCATACGAGCTTTGCTCCTTGACAATAAAACAATGTACTGTACAGTACATCTAAAATACATATTGGATTGATATTGATGTCCACTATTTTGATTGCGCTAAATGACGCAGGAATAGCATAACAGTAGACTTGAAAAGATAACACATATCATTCCATGGTAATGTAGTCACAACCAATACCAATACATTAATGAAATTTGACTTGAACGGCTTTCAATAATACAATTTATCAAAGGGTTACGCTAGGATAGGTTAATCATGTCTGGTGACCCAAAGCAGCATTATTTTCCTTGATGGTTTAGAAGTAGCGGGTCAATATTAAGGTATGTATCTCCCTTTGAGTAAGGGGGACCGGGTTCGATTCCTGGTCAATGCATGTGAGGTTTTCGAAGTGAAATGGCATGTCCTGTGGTTCGGATTCCGCGTAAAAAGGAGGTCCAGTGGCTCATGATCGCATGATTAACGGTCACGTAGAACTAAAATCTTCCTTCCTCCCTCCCTTCCTTTCTACCTTCATTCCTTTCTTCCTTTCTTCATTCCCTCCTTCCTTCCTTCCTTCCTCCCTCCCTTCCTCCTTTCCTTCCTTTCTACCTTCATTCCTTTCTTCCGTTCTTCCTTCCCTCCTACCTTCCCTCCTTCCTTCCTTCCTTCAGTAAATCTGTCCGCAAACAGGTTTCAACTGGACGTCCTCCATTTCTCTCTGTCCTGAGCATCTTCTGTCATTTGCTTGTAACATTCCAAACTTTCGTCTTCCTTTCCTTCTTTTTCCTTCTACTTTTCCTTCCATGATTGTTTGTAGTATACATTCCTACGTAGCATGTAAATAATAATAATAATAATAATAATAATAATAATAATAATAATAATATCGTATGGCCTCAGGTGCCGGGTGCAAGCTTTGTTATTTGACACCCAAAGGGTAGCTTGCATGTCGAATTTCGTTGTTCCTTGAAGCACTATGAAAGTCAAGGAGGTTAGATATCTAAGCTACTTAAACCATATAGCACTTTCTAGTAGAGAAGTGAGGAACTTTGTGTTGGCGGAAACTCCCGAGAATAATTTTGCCATTATGAACACGGCCTACTGAATTCAAATGGGTTTTTTGGCATGCCAACATCGTATGACTTGGTGTCGTAATTTTTGCCGTCTTTCAAATATCACTTACCACGGCCAGGAGCGAACCTGCAAGCTTGGGGTTAGTAGACCGACACGTTAACCACTCACCCACCGTAGCAAGCACGTAGCATGTGACCCAACTAAGATATTTTCCTCTTCTGTATCATCGTCATGAAACTCTTCTCCTCTCCTACCCTTCCTAGCACCATCTCATTTCTCAATCGATACATTTTCACTCTATTCTTCTCCATAACCGCATTTCAAAACTTTCCAAATATGTTTGTTCGTTCTGTCTGACTGTCCATGTTTCCGAACCATAAGATACTACACTCCACACAAAACATTTTGCAAACCTCTTCCTAAGTTTGATCGGTATGCTTCTGGCTGTTAATAAACGTTACACTCTCCCAAAAACTTTCTTCCTCATGGAGATTCTGCGTCTCACTTCGTCTGTACACTTCTTCCACTGGTGGTTATCAAGCTTCCTAAATACGTATATACGTATAAAATGGCATTTTTGATCAAAAATTCAATTTTCGTGTTTTCATTGTAAATGGAAACCTTATTTGTCTGCTTCAAATCAACATATATTTCATGTCGATATTCCATCTGTGAGTAGTTAAGAAACTAATTTAAGGAGGCTCGTGTGCACATGTCTCAGGGGAGATGCTCCGCAGCATCTTACTTGCTTCTAAATATCGCGGAATATCAAATAAGGGATGGATATCACGAAAATGACAGGTGAGGGGTGTTCAAATTACCAGGTACGAAACGATACTGTGGGTACAATTTATTCGTTATTCAAAAGTAATCACCACAGGCCTGTTCACAGGTGTCCCATTGCTTCACTAGCAAAAGAAAGACCTGCGTTCGATCTATACAAAAGAAATAACATGAGTGATCTGTTTAGAGGAAAGGGTGGTGTTACGGGGTAAATGGTAGGACACACTAGCCTCGCGGGGTATACTAGGCTTTGAAAGTCTGAAATACGAAGATTTTGGATAACATGAAAATTATGGTCAATATTTGGCGCGCTCTAGCGGACAAACGGAAAACGCTAGCGAGCTAGTTATAGTCGTAGTTTATAGGAAATTTCATCAGATTTCCTTTTTATAAAAAATGATGTTTCTTTAGGATGCTTCGTTTCGGAGTTATAAGCGACAAACTAAAAACAACTTCCGAAATGGTATGGTTTTTGGCAATTTTTATGGTTATCTAGTCGATAACTGGATTTTCAGATTCAGCACCCCAAAAAACTTATAAATCCACCGAGAAAAATTCTTCAGCAATTTTTTCCTGTCCAAACTACCAAATGACTGGACTAATTCTTAATTATAAAAACAATTCTTAAGAATGAAATGATTAAAAATATTGGAAATACAGTAGTTTGTTCCTCGTCTCAAGAACTGCTGTTTTCTTCTATTGTTGTGTAAAGTTTAAACTGTTGCGCCTCAACTCGAGGTCTTTTCTTAGTAAAAATTTAAATCTATTTTAAACAAATCCATTTTTGGCCCATTTGATCTCTTCGATTTGGGAACAATTATACTAAAAGGACTTTTTTCTTCGAGGAGAAGATCAAATGGGACAAGAATTGGATACGTTTAAAATGGATAAAACGCAGTGGCTTTTTGCACTAAGCAACTGTTCAGTACCTTAGTTACCCTCGTGGTGTAGCGGCTAGCATTTCTGGCTGTTTGGGATCAATTCCCAACTCTCCCAAAAGTTTAATTCTGGTCTGAGGGCTGGAATGGCGTCCACTCAGTCTCGTGAGGCAAAACTGAGATGAGTTGGGTTTAATTCCCTACCTCAGCCATCCTGGAAGTCGGTTTTCCGTGGTTTCCCACTTCATTCAAATGCCTGGATGGTTCCTAACTTAAGGCCATGACCGTCTCCTTCCCAATCCTCACCTGAGTTGCAAATACGCACGCTACTACAGACACCGCAGTGACTCTTTTTGAAGAAATTTGAATTTAGTGACTTTTTAAGGATATTTTGTTGTCACTAAAATTTTATTGTGGCAGCACTGATTTTTTAAGTTTTAAATGCCACTCGGTGACTGTATACGACATGACTTGAGGGAGAAACATCTAAGGGAATAGGACGTATGGGACCGAGGGAAATAGAGAAGACTTCTCAGGAACGTCGACCCCACTTGAGTGGGAAAAGACGAAGGAAAAGAAGAAGAAGATTCGGGGAAGCTAGATGAAAATAATCAAATTTTGAACGTATCTTAGTAATTTTTGCACTGAAAAATGGCTTTTAACCTGTCCAAAAATATTGCAGGGTATTTAAATTGAACGCCCGTAGGATCCCATCAAGTTCAATTTCAAGTAGTTCCTACTTTGGCTACGAGAGCTGCCACTGTCACTGACACTTAGCGGTTAATGCTGGAATTTGATAGAGCCTTTCTAACCCAAATAACCGACAAATTTGGCTACACACTACCAATTGTAGTGGTAGGTTCCTTTACATGCCATAAATCTATGGCATGGGCCCGCCAACTTTACTTCCCCACTGAATGGAGGCATAGCCTACTGAAGGATTTTAACGCTATTGAAAATCCATAGAATTTGGCTGGGTTGGAACCCGCAATCTTGGGCATAGCAATTCAGCATGCTACCAACTACGTTACCGAACCATTAAACATATGAATGGCGGTATTGGGTATTGGAGCTCTGTCCTTCAAGTTAGGAAAGCTAAACCTTCAGCCTGTTACAGTTCCACGGTTCTGAACATCTCAGTAATAGTATGAAATTGGAAATTGAGGTCAATGGCCTGTGAACAGTAGCAAAAACTCAACATGGAATGAACATAAAAAGGAATCGATAACACGTGTCAGCAATCACTGACAGAGGAGTCGATAGAATTAACAGGGATCACGTACAGAATGGAGAAAGAATATTACATTTGGGCGTGTGTTGAAATTACAATCTCTCCCCAGGTTCTCACATCTAGTGGAACGTGGGTTGGCGACCACGGGGCCCCAGCTGAGTCTAGCATTGCTTCTACTTACTTGTGCCAGGCTCCTCTCCGCCTTCTTTCCTGTCGACCTCTCTTGGTCAATTTTTGTTCTCTTCCAACCCCGACAGTATTAGATTATCCGAGGCCTAGGGAGTTTCTTCCTTTCCCGCCTTAATTGACCCTTCTCTCATCTTTCCTGATCCCTCATACTTCGAGGGGTCGGACCTCTTGATTTTATTTCAGGTAGGCTCCTGCCTTCTGCTCAAGGCAATTGCCTTTGGGGCAGGCCGCTCTTCTTTCCACTTTCCTGCCTTTCATGGCTCTCCTTCTATCTAGGTCCCTCAATCCTCATTCTTCAAGGCTTGAGGGCATTTATTTCCCTTACTCTTCTTTTCCTTTTCTTCTTCTACCTCTAATTTGTAAGGTGTAGTTAATTTTAGTTGTAAGTTTGTTGTTAGAACTCCACGTTCCTCCGTCCTTCCTTTCCCCGATCTCCTTGGTCGATCTTCAGGTGTAACTTCCCAACAGTGTATCTTATATCTGAATGTCATTCTATCATCGATGTCTGTTGGTGTGATATTGGCACTTCAGAGATCAAGTTGGACCTGTCTAACCCAGGTTGTTGTCACTTTAAGTCTTCTTACGTAAGTCCATTTAAATATTTATATTTCGCGACACCGCCATGTTGGATTTGTGCTCACCAGGTTATTGAAAGCCCCATACGAGAACTTATGTTAATAGCCTTTATCAACGTACAAAATTTCAGTTTGATTGCTGTCATAGATTGGTAGATATTGAGAACCGCCATGTTGGATTTTTATATACGTAGGGCATAGAGTTATGTACCATTGCATGACAATTATTACGTAAGTTCATTATTCAAACGTTCACTTCGATCGCATGATTAGGACCCAAGAAATAAAAACTTAATTTTAAAATTTTGCACAGCCGCCATCTTGAGGTTATGCAAACAATTGAACTAAATTATATGTCAGTGCGTTACAATGTGTATAAACATTTGCTGTGCCATGCTTCACTGCACTAGGATCGTTAATCGCGAGGAAAGTCTATTTAATTGTCTCAACTTCGCTTGTCCGCCATATTCGTTCTGTACTTAACAAACCTCTAGTAGTGCCCTTTATTACCGTCCATAATTTCAGGGTGATATCAGGCTAATAGTTTCCGAGATAAAGAATGCCGGTGAAATACTTCCAACAGCCGCCATGTTGGATTGGTGAGACGTAATGAAATTGGAAGGACACAGTCGGGGTCGAACAAAATAGTACTATGACTTTACCAAGTTTCATTGAAATCGCTCCAGCATACATACACTCACAAGGACAAATGGTGATCTCATAATCCTATTTTTTCATAAATGAGAATAGGCTAAAAATACCTCATTGCAGTTTTGTTCCTTTTATTGTAATATATTTGAACTTTTAGACCATAAATTTTAAAGGTAGACCTGACGATAGTGTTTATTCCTAGCTCTAGTTTATTGAGAGAAATCCTACCTGCTAGAAAATTCAAATATTTTCAGCACTCTTCGGCTTATATCTTATTATTTGGTTGTTTACTATCAGGAAAGCGGGGATAAATATCTTATTATTTCCACGAATCCTATATCTCTACTTAGTATAAAACAAAGTCCCCGATTCTTGGATGTTACGGGTAAACTCAAGAACCACTGGATGGATTTTCATGCGGTTTTCACCATTCTGTAAAGGATATCTCGAGGACGATTTCTACAGAAAATAATTTATGTATGATCAAAGGAAACCGAGCAGTAATGATTTCAATGGAAAAGTCGAAACAAAATCTGGCTTCCGAGCGCTTTGTAAGCTTACGCTGGGCAAACCGTTAAAAATATCTAAATACTATGAGTGTATGAATTGTTCAGCATGAAAAGTTCTACAAAAAAGTCTGCAAGAGCATATGTCTATCTTCAATACATCGCCCACTATAAGCGTTTTTACGTTTTAATTTCTTCCAACCATGTCCATTCAACTCGGCCTACTGAGGCGACAGTTTACGAGCTAGCTAAGGGTGAGTATATCATCCATGTTACAGCCTAGCTAGCGGGCGAACCTATTGCCCCAGATACAGCCAGCAACAAACCGTGTTGAGTTAAGACTTCTGAGAAAGGTGTTAGTGTATGGAGTTTCCCTGGAAGTGCAACTCGGGTTTTCTTCATTTCGCCTGTGAAACTCAGCCATGTTAAGATTGGACGGAAGGGGGATTTGTGTTTTATGCACCACGCCATTCTTAAATTACGTCTGACAACAATTTGTTGCACATGCATCTCCATGATAATATAATTAATAGTCCAGTCAGTGATTTTAACCCATCATGCCGAGTCGTAAAACGGATATTGGTCGTTGTTCATTGTCATTGGAAAAAAAAAGCGCTTATCACGTAATGCATTCACAAATGTTCCCGCGCGAAGCCGGTTCGGGTTGGTAGTTCTAAATAAACAAAGTTAATTAAACAGGCTAGAGTGTGGAAATTACTTCTGACAACCTTGAATTTATTGAATATGAATAATTTACATGTTTAAAGAGAGCAAATATTGCCTAAACGTTTGAGGTTTTCGGTGATAATTTGATGACGTATCATTGTGTAAAATATTTACATTCTCGTTACAATCAGACTTTCTACTAACAATTAGGCATTAATTTTAAACTTTGCGGAATTTGTCAACCTTGCTACACTTTGAACAAAAGAAAAAACTATGCATAAACCTGGTTGGTTGGTTTCTTAGTTTAGGGGCTGCGACAAGGTGGTCATATAACCCCGTGTACTTTGGGTTTGTGTAGAATCTGTCTGATAACCGGTGTTAATTGTGATGACTCTATTAGTGTGTGTTATCTGTGATTCAGGTAGAAGGACTGCAGAGGATTAATTTTTTCAAGTAGATCCTACTTTTGCTACCAAATGCTACTAAGTGAAATGCCATCGCAGCGAGCACCTGGCAGTGAACGATGGAACTAATTTAGCGTTATCAAACTAACTTACAAATTTTAGTTTCCACAAGAGTAGTTAGTGGAAGGTTCTTTCTCATGCCATAAATCTATGAGATGGGACCGCCAGCTTAACTTCCCTCCGAAGAAAGGCATACTAAGGAATTTTTAACGCTTTTAAAAATCCTTAAAAAATATATTTTTGAAAACCTAAAATGACAATTTTAAAACCCTACAAATCCGGTCCCTAGTGATTAGTTGCAGTCTTGCCTTACACCTTTCTGAATACCAGGTTCTCTCCTACGTCTTTCAACTGATTATTATTATTATTATTATTATTATTATTATTATCATTATTATTATTATTATTATTATTATTATTAACGCTTTTTAAAGTCACAAATCCTTCAATTTCACCTTTAATGATGTGATAAGATAACTGGTTAGATATTTTTTTTTTTTTTTATTTTTTTTTTTTTTTTTTGCTTGTTAAACTAGGTTTACCTTTCCTTTGAATAAGGGCTTTAACCCTTTATAGGGCAGGCTATTTTTTCTAATTTTTCTTTAGATTTTAAATTTTAATTTTCATTTCTGCTCTAATTTTTATTTTCCTCTTAAATATTCAATATTATAATTTTTTAATAAATTTTTAAAATTATTAATTTTTATTTTGTAATTTTAAATTTTTATTTTATAATCTTAATTTTATTTTAATTTTAGTGTGTATTATTTTATTGTTTATTTTTAATATTTTTGAATATATTTACTAGTTGAAATTATATCCGGCTCCATAAAACAAGACAGATATAATATTTCCTTATCAGAAATATTACATCTACAAGAAATTGTGTAGTAATTAGGCTGAAAGTTTCAACTATTAGCACCTTTGATAATAGCCTACAAACTCTTTCTATTGTTGGTGGTTAATATATGACAATATATGACACTATCCACACAGCGCTCTAAGCCAGTGCTCCAAGCGCTTTGGTGCAAGTTAGTAACGGTAGTGGTGGGAGGAGCTTGGCTGGCTAAGCGCGGTCCGCCCGCCGTGCCGAAGTGAACAGCCGATCTATCAGTCGCTTGTCTAGTCCAATGCGCTTTGTTGAGAGTGTGTAAGTAAATCAGCTTCGCAATGGTCATGACTGAACATCATACAAAGGAAAGGAGTGGTGAAGCAGCAGAATGAGAAATGCCATTTTTAGCCTATTTTCAATTTGAAAAAATAGGCTTATGAGATCACTTTTTGTCCGTGTGTGTGTGTGTCTGTGATTCGTGTGTGTGTCCCCCCCCCCATAATAAAATCTAAACGGCTGGAGCGATTTCAATGAAACTCGGAAAGTTCATAGCACTATTCCCGGCAACCTTGACCGTGCCCTTCAAATTTTGTGACGACTCACCAATCCAACATGGCGGCTGTGCGAATTATTTCACCAGCATTCAATATCTCCGAAACTATTACCGATATTACCCTGACATTTTCTATGGTGATAGAGGGAACTACTATAAGTTCACTTATGTGACTTTTGAAAACCTGGTAACAACAAAACCAACATGGCGGCCAAGCGAATTTGCGACTTTTAAATAGACGTTTCTCCCGATTTGACCAACCAAACGCAATGAAGCTTGGTACAGTATATGTTTATATACATTGTAATGCACCGACATCTAACTTCGTTCAATTGTTTACATAATCACAAGATGGCGGATGTGCGAAATATTTCACCGGCATTCTATATCTCTGAAACTATTAGCGGTAAACCCCTGAAATTTTGTACGGAGATAAAAGGCACTACTGGAAGTCCATCTATAAGACTTTCAAAAACCGGTTAACTACAAAACGAACATGGCGGCCAAGCGAATTTGAAAATTTTAAATAGACCTTTCTCGCGATTTAATGTTCCAAGTGCACTGAAACCTGGCACAGGAAATGTTTATACACATTGTAATCCACTGGTATCTAATTTAGTTCAATTGTTTACATAACCTCAAGATGGCGGCAGTGCGAATTTTAAAATTAAGATTGTATTTATTGTGATGTAGTCATGCGATCGAAGTGAAAGTTTGAATAATGAACCTACGCAATAATTTTCCTTTAATGGTACATGACTCTGTGGCCTATACATTTAACAATCCAACATGGCGACCATCCGAAATATTTAGACGATACTGAATATCTACGAATCTATTTTAGCAATCAAACTGCATTTTTTAATGTTCATAGGGGCTATGAACTTAAGTTCACCTATAGGACTTTAAATAACCTGGTGATCACAAATCCAACATGGCGGTGACGCGATTTATATATATTCACTTGGACGTTTCTCGCAATTTAACCATCCGCGTGCAGTGAAACTTGGTACAGTAAATCCTTATACGAATGTTAATCCACTGGCATCTAATTTATTTCAATTGTTTCCATAACCTCAAGATGGCAGCTGTGAAAAATTTTAAACTCTCCTTGTGTTTTTTTTCTTGTGTCCTAACTATGCGATTGAAGTTTGAATACTACGCGTTCACAATAATCTGCATGTAACAGTACATAACTCTGGGACCTACATATATAAAATCCAACATGGCGACCATCGGAAATATTTAGTCGGTTCTCAATATCTACGAATCTATTACAGCAATCAAACTGAAATTGTGTATGTTGATAGTGCAATTAACATAAGTAGGATATATGAAAATAGGCTGTATAGTTCTTCACGGAACTACTTGTTTTATACAGCTTATAAAGGGCATGCCAAATGTTTAGTGTGCCACAGAGATTTAATGTGTTAAAAAAATACAGTTTTTTGTTGAATTTTTCTCTCTATTATATTCACATTATAGTTTGGAATCTTCTTCTTCCTCTTTTCCTTCAGAGTTTTTCCCGCCAGGTGGCAGGGTCCGCTAACATTTTAGTTTGGAATAAATCACAATATTCTTTACTAATACTTGTGTTCGTTTCCTGCACATTCCATACATCGGAGTACCATTCGATTTGTATATGCGGTATATTTGTTATGGCAAAACAGCGCTATTAATATGTCAACAATCCCACAAGAGCCGTCGGCCGCACGACTGGACGTACGTATCTAGTCAGCGTGGTCCGAACATCGTCCGTCTGACTCAGGTCTCCTCGCAGCCACAGTGTAGTGGTGGTAGGGAAAGGAGCGCTAATCTAACTGCCCAGTGCTCCCCGAGCGTGGCCGCGCTCCCAGAGCCCTGCTCTAAAGGGTTAAAATAACAACAAAAACACGGTCACAAGCCATATCTCTGTTCTACACAGCTGCATGAGTCAGACTGAAAATAAATCTTTTCAGTCTGCTTGGATGCGAATTCCATTTCATTTCCCAAATAATAACAAAACAAAGGTTACCACGGAATTTGAACCTGTCTTTCTCAAACATCTGCTCGAGAAATCACTTCAATTCCGATCACAGCGTCTGCAATTAAAGCGTTTATTGCAACGACAATTAATTTTTGTTCTCGTTGCCTTGTCAAAGAGCGGGAGAGAACTTCACCTCGCTGCTGCAATTAAAAATAAAACGGGACGATAGCGAGGCTAATTAACACGGAACAGAACACCGGTACAGCAGAACGTCACCGCGTGTCAATTCTCAAAGTGATTGTGATGATGATTGTGATGATAATGATGATGATAATAATAAATAATAATAATATCGTATGGCGTAGCCTCCGTGGCTTAGGCGGCAGCACGCCGGCCTCTCACCGCTGGGTCCGTGGTTCAAATCCCGGTCACTCCATGTGAGATCTGTGCTGGACAAAACGGAGGCAGACAGGTTTTTCTCCGGGTACTCCGGTTTTCCCTGTCAAAATTTCATTCCAGCAACACTCTCCACTATCATTTCATTTCATCTGTCATTCATTTAATCATTGCCCCAGAGGAGTGCGTCAGGCCTCGGCAGCCGGCCCAGTTCATATCCTCGCCGCTAGATGGGGGCTTCATTCATTCCATTCCTGACCCGGTCGGAGACTGGAAGCAGGCTGTGGATTTTCAATATCGTATGGACTCGGGTGCCGGTTGCAAGCTTTGTTATTTGACACCCAGAGGACAGCTTGCATGTCGAATTTCGTTGTTCCTTGAAGCACTATGAAAGTCAAGGAGGTTACATATCTAAGCTACTTAAACCATATAGCGCTTTCTAGTAGAGAAGTGAGGAACTTTGTGTTTTGGCGAAAAATCCCGAGATTAATTTTTCCACTATAAACACTGCCTACTGGATTCAAATGGGTGTTTTGACATGCCAACAACGTCTGACATGCGTGCGGTAATTTTTGTCGCCTTTCAAAAATCACTTACCACGGCCAGGAGCGAACCTTAAAGCTTGGGATTGTTTTTTTAATATTATTTTTAGCGTATGGCTTTTAGTGCTGGGAGTGTCCGAGGACATGTTCGGCTCGCCAGTTTTGTAGCTGCTTCGAAGCGGACACCCAATGGGTGAGCTACACGTACCGTCACGTGTGGAGTGTTGTCTGGGGTGGAAAGTTTGAATGTAAGGACGGGGAGTTGGAAGGTAGCGGCTGTGGCCTATCGTTACGGACCAACCCCGGCATTTGCCTGGAAGGAAGATGGGAAACCACAGAAGACCATCTTCAAGGTTGCCGGCGGGGGGATTCGAACCTCCTCGTCTCCCGGATGTGAGCGACTGACAGCAGTCATGCCGTAACGACCACGGCTAACTCACCCAGTTTGGGATTGGTAGTCCGACACGTTAACCACTCGCCCACCGTGGCGATGATAATGATGATGATGATGATGATGATCCTTTCGAAGACGATGGTGATGATAATAAATAACATCCCTCGATGTACTCAGTTGTCAGGACCTGGATATAAGCGCAGGAACGATACTGTATAACTTGTCCACTTTACACAGATGTTTCTTGAGCTCATTCCAATTTACTAAGGGGGCTTGAGGAAGAATGGTTCAAATAAATTGCAAGTATTCCGAGTTCATCTTATTTAAACGGCTTCGACTTCACTGGTATAAAATACAAGCCCCGTGTACTTGGTGTTTGCTAGAGAGTCTGAGAACCCGTGTTATTGTGCTGTGAAGCTGTGTGTTATTTAAGGGCCGTTTTTACCAACGACAATTACCTCTTAATTGATCATTAAAGGTTATTTAGCGTTGCACGAGCATTTCACCAAACAGAAGCATTCGCTAACTTACCCCTAACAAGGAATTACGTTAAATGGCCAAATATGGCTACTCAACTCTCTAAAACATGTTTAATGTGGCGGGAAACAGCTCAACCGTGCCTAGTGCATCTCGCAATGGCGGGTTGTTTCCGAGTGTCATCAATATGAATATCAAATATGTTTATGGCAATGAAATTATAAAAGATCACACAAATAACTAAGTTTTAATACCAAGGAAGAAGAATATGGAAATTTAAAAAAGAAAAATGATCTTTACAGTAGTCGCATGTGATGTGTAACATCGGGACATAGAAGAAACCTCACGTGATTTTGTTGATACACCGGTATTTTGTACTATTATTGGCATGAATATTAATCTATTATAAAAGGGAGTGTTTTACAGATATTGTAGTTTATAATACGGAACTCATTTTATTAGATGATTTGTAGTAATGGCGCAGTGCGAGTGACACGTGAGTGAGTTCTCTCCAGGAATAACTGTATAATCGGAGGTGTTAAATACAGGTGATTGTGGCAATCTATTTTTAAAAGTTTTTATTAGTGGCTGGGAACTATTTGCAAAAAGAAACATTATCTTAAGTGCGACAGTTTCTCCTAAAAATTGAAATTTCGCTATGGGCGGTTCGAGCAAGAAAAAGCAGCAAGGCGCGGAGCAGCCCAGCAGTCCCAGTAGTGCCAACTCAATTGAGGAGACCGTAAGGAAGGTACTTATGGAATCACTTCAGTCTAAGGAATTCATAAACCTAATTGCCAGCAATATTGTGGACAAAATCACGGAGTGTGTGATAAAAGAGATGGAGCAGTCCGTGAAGTTCAATAATGAACTATGCCACGATCTAGAGAGGAAATTAGAATTAAGAAAGCGTGAACTTGACGAACTGAACCAGACTATGAATGACAGACTGGACGAAATAGAACAGTATGGACGTAGGCTCAATGTCAGACTATTTGGCATTAATGAGAATGATGCAGAGGACACGGACGACCTTGTGCTCCAAGTTGCAAGGAACATTAATGCAGACGTCAACAAGAATGACATTGATAGGAGCCACCGAGTGGGAATGAAGTCATCAAACATGCCGCGACCAATTATAGTGAGGTTTACCTCATATAGAGCTAGGAGTGAGTTCTTCAAGAAGAAAATGCATCTCAAGGGAACGAGAACAACTATAAGGGAAGACCTCACCGCAAATCGACTTGCTGTTCTGAAGACTGCTGTGTCTCGATTTCAATTGAAGAACGTTTGGAGTCAAGATGGTGTCATTTTTGTAAGAAACACCGACGGAAGAAAGGTCCGAGTGACGAAAATGAAGGAGTTACCAGCCCAGTAGGAAACCAGATGAGTAATTGACACTTTTTAATTCCTGGAGTCCATCTCATTATTATAAAAACTTTACATTTTTAATATCCTTTTCAATTTAATTTTTAATTTAATTAAACTCACATATTTAATACGCATTATATTTTATTAATTTCACTTCATTCATTAATTTATTGCATGATTCATTCGAATCCTTCGAGTTAGTTTGGAGTATAGGTTAACATCAGCTGCTAAAGACTTTAAGACGTATAAGTTGGTACGCACTTCAGCTTCCTTTGTCATTTGGAAACATCAGCTCACGCGAAGGTCACTAACCCCTCCCCTCCCACTTACTGCTCCCCTGTTACAGCCTCAAAGCGATCACCCCTACCTGCTACCTCGCCCTTTCACTTCTGAGGAAACATCCAATACAGTAATTAGTATACCTTACTAACAGATCTCAACAGCTGACTAATTGTAAATATCCTCTTCCTGTCAAATATTTCTGTGTATGACTTTATTTAATGATGACTTTGTAAGATATCAAATTCATACAGAAGTAGGTAGAGGTATTGATCAATGTGTGTCTCAAATACTTAAATTTAAGAAGGTAAATAACTTAAGCATATTTCACACAAATATTAGAAGTCTATCTAAAAATAAAATAAATTTAGATGCCGAGTTAGAAGCATATAACCATATATTTGATGTCGTTATACTCACAGAAACTTGGAAATTAGGTAACTTTAATATATGCAAGCATTCCAACTATAAAACATACTATAACGAAGGATGCTTTAATAAATGTGATGGAGTTGTTTTTATGGTGAAAAATTATATTGACCATGAGGTAGAAACTGTGACTTACAATGATTTCAAACTCCTTAGGCTCAAAATAAATGATGGGAACAATAGAATTGCATTGACAGGCATATACCGTTCGTCAAAATACAATAAACAACTATTTATTAATAATCTCCATGATTATGTCCAGCAAAAATGTACACTAGAAACCGAGGTGATTCTAGGCGACACTAACATAGATCTATTTGATGAGTACGACTCTAATGAATATTTAAACTTACTGCATGAGCATAATTTTAGATCGTTGATATATGGCACCACTAGAGAAACTTCAACGAGCAAAACCTGTATTGATCATGCACTTATTCGAAGCGGTATTTCTAATGATAACATCTTACCCATTATATCACAGAGCAGAATTACAGATCACTATCCTATATTAGTTAGTATAAATCTTGAAAATGGCCGTGACTTAGAAGCAGCTCAGTGTAACATACGTGAACATAGATTTAAGTTAGATAGTGAGATGCTTAAAAATAAATTGAGCAATATTAATTGGGACACAGTATTAGGGAACAACCACTTGGATTATAAAGTAGATAAATTTATACAAACTATCCAAAATTGCATAAAAAATTCTTCAATACAATTAAATTCAAAGCAACGAAAGAGAAAGGAGTGGATCACGCACGCGCTAATTAAGTCCATTCACACCAGAGATAGGTTGTATCAGGAATGTATATCAAATAAAGAGAACAATGCCATGAAGGAGAAATATAATCGGTATAGGAATAAATTAAACGAATTGCTCAATAAAGCTAAAACTGACCACTATAAGCAATTAATAAATTCCAATTCTAATAATCCAAGAAAAGTATGGGGCATTGTCAATGAAATAACACAAAGAATAAGTCATAAAGAAAAAATAACAAAAATAAGATCTCAAAATCATGTTTACGATGATGATTTCACTATAGCTAATACATTCAATGATTATTTTATTAAAAAAACTACTGACATGTCTAAAAATATTAAGAACAATCCAGATTTTTCCTTGAAAATCAACAGAAACACATATTCCTGTTTTTTAATTCCGATTACCGAAGCGGATTTACATAAGTACCTACACGAAATAAGCGACACTAAAGCAATGGGTATAGATAACATCTCAGCTCAAATTATTAAGCAGAATTTTAATTCTTTAAAGAGTCCTTTACTAACAACAATAAACGAGTCACTTTCAGTTGGATACTTCCCAAAGCAATTAAAAATTACAATTGTAAAACCGCTACATAAAGCAGGCAATCCTTCAGAACTAAAGAACTATCGACCGATATCGATAACGACAGTCATATCAAAATTATTTGAAAAATGTATAAAAAATCATATTTATCAGTTTTTGAAGAAACACAATCTACTATCAACTAGACAATTGGGCTTTATAAAAATGTCAGCACCACTGATGCTATTGGGGAATTAACTAGGCGAATTTATGAAAATATGAACAATATGAAACCGACCTTGGGCATATTTCTCGACTTAGAGAAGGCTTTTGACACCATACCTCACCATATTCTCCTTCAGAAGATGGAAAGATATTGCATCAGAGGCATAGCACTGAAATTGATAGAGAGCTATTTGACTGAAAGGATTCAATACGTTAGAATAAATGGAACTACAAGTCTACCTTTAAGAGTGAAAAGAGGAATACCACAAGGCACAGTGCTGGGTCCATTATTATTTTTGATTTTTATCAACCATATTGAATCATCTATACATGGAATTGAAAATGTTAATGTCATATCATACGCAGATGATACGGTAGTTTGTGTTGAAGGTAGAACATGGGGAAATGTAAAACAAATTGCAACTGCGGCATTGAAAATGTTAAAGGTATGGTTAGATGGTAACGAACTATTTTTAAATATAAATAAATCAAAGTTCGTAAGATTCAGTTTAAAAGCAGTTGAAGATTATTTTAATGAACTAAAAATACACACTTTGAACTGTAATCAGAACTATGACTGTCCTAAAATAGCTAAAGTGGATACAGTTAAATATCTGGGATTATTTATAGATAGTGACATGAAATGGAAAAGCCAATGCAAACACCTTACAAGTAAAATAAGAAGAACAATCTATATATTTCACAATTTAAAACATATTGTCAATTACAAATTAATAAGAGACATCTACCATGTTCTAGTCCAGTCAGTTCTTACATATGGTATTCTTGCCTGGGGAGGCGCCTATGAAAATGTACTAAAACTGTTCAGATATTGAATAGAATTCAAGTTGTTAGCCACGGGTATGAAACCAGAAGTATTACAGAGAATCACTCTATTTTATATCAACCTAAGTTAGGTATAGCCAAACGTAACTTTCTGTATTTCTCACCAAAATTATATAACATTCTCCCAATTAAATTAAAAGAATTTAAAGGAAATCATGCAAACCTGAAGATGCAAATAAAACATTTTCTCAGAGAAAACAAAATTAAAATAGAAAATATAATTAGTTGAGCTTACAAGTTTATAAAACACAAATTGAATTTTCCTTCTTATTCATTTTTTTTTTGTGTGTATACATCATTTACATAGAACGTGTTATTCGGCTAAGCCATTATACAATTTTTAGAAATAGTAATCAACGATATGCATGCCACACACAAGGTTGCACCTTTTAGTGGCATATGCGATATCTCTTCCTGCTCTGTATGAATTTGATATCCTATTTCGACCTGTCTTTATCATATTGTAACAATATAATTTAATAATTGTAAATTTACAGGTTAAACAATGAGTAGGAAGTGTAAGGAAATTCATAAAATGTGTACAGATATTATGAATTTTGTAAAATGTGTGTATTTGTGACGATTTAATAAATAATAATAATAATAATAATAATTTAAAAAAAAGCTTCCACCAGCACTAGCCTAAATAAGGAATACGATATGGATCAACTAGATTAATAGACGCGACACCGCTCATAACCTTAAATTCCTTATAAACAGGTCCTCTTGATTCACAGACCAACACGTAATATCATATGGATTCTGTTAAAATGAGTCATATTGATATGATAAATATCGTTTAAAATGATAATCTGGTAGCAAAAATATCTACCTATCCGGTATTCGAACCCGAGATCTCTAGATTCACAGTCATAGGCGCTAACCCCACGTATATTACGACTACGCAAATATTGTGCACAAGATGATGACTTATTTCCACGTTGCAATAATACTACATTACGGAATTAAGTTTCATTTATATTTTGCTTGTTTCGACAATGTTCCTGCGTGAAATTGAGTTTAAAATGCCTTATGAATAGGCCCTCTTGTGAGTAAGGAGAATGTATTCAGCAATAGTTCATGAAGGCTTGCTCAATTCTCGTATAACCACAACGATTTTATTATATTGATGACTGCATTACCGTTATGTGGGTTAATATTTGAATAGCCATTCTGCAGAAACATAATACCGGCAATGCCGACTACGTACAATGTTTGATATTAAGCCATTTTACCATTTAAATACTGATACGAAGTCTTCGAACATGTAGTCTGCCATGTGCTTTGTTTCAATCAGTTGACACCAGAGTTCGCATGAGCGTTTTCCGTTCAGTATGTCATATACATTCCAGATGGCCGAGAGTACGTCATGGTATCAATTTCTGACACCGCACACTCATTGTTTCTCTTACCACTGCCAGCTGGATCGATCGATCGAGTTGGCAGTGCGTCTTACACTTCCGTTCGATCCACCACTGCCAGCTAGCACACTTCCGTTCGAGCACACTTACGTTCAATCGAACGGAAGTGAGCCAGCTGCTGCCACCTCGATCGTTCCGATCCACTTCCGTCCCATTTTTCAAAATCACTCCCACAAAAATATCCAGCAACCGAGTGGAAAGATGTTACACATCAGAAAGCATATCCGAAGTGGGATTCGAACTCCTTCCAGCGCTGCCTAATAAATTCAGAGTCTGTACCGCAACCGCTTACACTACGAAGACAACTGAAAAAGCGCATCCTATTAAGCTATATATTCACACAACTGCCAGTTTTCCTACATAATTTCTTCATCATTTTAAGCTTTTGCCATCAATAAGGTCTCCTGTACTTCCCGTTCCAGAAAATCTCAAGGAAACATAAAAAACAACGATCAGTGCTACACGCTTCTTGATCTGTCCGCCATCCTTCTCCAGCCATAAAACTTATTTAAGTAATTAGGAACCCGAATGGCCTCGTGAAATGCATCAACGATAATCACGCATTAACTCTCGTATATAAGTTTAATAGGAATTAACTAACTAATCGTTAGTAAAGAGTTGGTGGAAGCGGCCCTAAGGGATGTTTTTAATATTGAGTTGCTTTTCTGAAAGGCTAAACCTGTGGATTCGAGTTTCATATTTATTTTCATAATCTCCCAAATCATTAGATATACATGATGTTTCGCCTCTTAATGTCATAGACTAGACCTTCCATGAACACTCCCGTAGGGGACATAGACTTGATAATTGACGTAAGTAGGATATAAAGGCCGAAGCTGGGACAGGGGCTAATGCGCAAGATGGCCGCCACGCGCAACTGAACTCTTTAATGGCGGGCTTTTCAAATCATTATTTATTTGTTAATAACTATCCATTGTTTTTATTTATTTATTATTTACTGTTATTTATTATTAATTTTATTTTAATTTTTTAACATTTAATTTATTATTTATATATTTTTATTATGTCGAAGCACTAAACTGCAAGGTCATTAACCCAACAATTATTTAACCCACAATTACAGAAACCTCATTTAACATTTAAGTTAATGCATGTAATATTTTTATATTTTTAAATTTTAAGTTTTACATTTTAATATTTTAGATTTTTTTATTTTACATTTTCAGATTTTATTTTTAGGTTTTAGAATTTGAATTACTTTTTTATTTTATATTTTATATTTTAGATTTTATGAAATAGACTAAACTACAAGGTCACAGACCTGAGATTTAATTTTTAAATTTTGTTTTATAACTTATAAATATTTTATTATATTTAATATTTGATTTATTATTTTAGCACACAGCTAATACACAAAATGGTCACTGCACGCAACCACTTACATTAATGACATGCTAACCTAACTTCAACTAACCTAACCAAAACATGACCTCACCTAACCTAATCTAACATAACCTAAACTAACCTAACTTCACCTAACCTAACCTAACCTAACCTAACCTAACTTCACCTAACCTAACCTAACTTCAAAGTGAGAGCCAAAAAAAAGTAACAGCGAAAAGTGTGAGGAAAAAAGTAAGAGCAAATGTGAGAGCAAAAATAATAAACTTATTTATAACCTATGCTAAACTAACCTAACATAACCCACAGAAACCTCATTTAGAGATTTTAGATATTACATTTTAACATTTTACATTTTAACATTTTGAATTTTAGATTTTTTTCATTTTACATTTTTTTAGATTTTACATTTTAGATTTTACATTTTAAATTTAAGATTTTTTGATTTTAAATTTTACTTTTTACATTTTCCGACAAGAGTAAACTACAAGGTCACATACCTAACCTCACCAAACCTAACTTTACCTAACCTAACTTCAGCTAATCCAACGGCTAATGCACATACACAAAGTATATAAGGGTACATGCAACCATCCTTATGCTAGTCTTATATGTTACTGTACAACATGATCACTACCCCAACCGGGTATTTTATTTTTATTTTGTTGTTTACACATATGTCAATTTTCCAATTTTCAATTTTCAGTTTATTAAAAATGTCAGTTTTAAGTTTTTCAATCTCATAATATGGAAACATGGATTTTGCACTTTGTTGTTTGCACATTTATCAATTTCACAATTTCCCATTTACAGTTCCTAAAATGTCAGTTTAAAGTTTTTCAATTTCAATTTCCAATTTGCTGTTTACACATTTGTCAATTTACCAAATTCCCATTTACGGTTTTTAAAATTTCAGTTTAATGTTTTTTTCTATTTTGTCAATATGGAAACATGGATTTTCCAATTTGTGTTTTACATGTTCATTTTGCATTAGGAGTGGAGAGAGGTGGGTAGTAATTAAAAATGTACAAGCAGTGTCCATACAATATTTTTTTATTTTAAATAAATGTACACTATTTACACATAATACATTTTTATATATATTCTATTTTGTTATAAATTGTACAGTTGTTTTTATTTTGTTTTCTATTTTAATTATTTTTGATTATGAATGCCGTTTTATATTTTTATTTTTTTATTTTTGAAGTGCTATTGTTTTATTTCCTAAATTGTTTTCTTTTATGTATTTGCTAGTTGCAGGCAGAAGATTTTGATATTCATAACTTAACTCTTTAAGCATGGTTAATGATTGAGTAATGACCATTGGCATGTGTACCTATACCATCAGCATCAATCACTCTTTTATCATCAACAGGACACAAAGAAATTTTGTTTAGTCTTATAGATGATATGGCATGTTGGTTAGAAGCGATAATGTTCAATGGTATTCTTTTTACATTGTTTTTCATGACACAATCCTTATAATCTTGAAAGCTTATACAATTTTTGACAACACCTCTGTTAATACCTTTAATCTTTTTGATTTATTTACCATTTATGTCTAAAGCGTACATTTTAGCTCTAAGTCCAACAAATGCTTTTATAATTTGTCCACAAGCCTCGTCTTTAAATTTCCCCTACGTTTTCTTGTTTGATGCAGAGTAACATATGTGATTAGTAGGATAATCTGATGTGTCCAGGTGTTCTAGGAAATCCAACTTGTCTTGATATACATCTGGGGTGTTATCCAAATAAATGAACGAGTCGGTATCCATATACATGAGTTTAAGATTGTTCATTCCATAATAGGGTAGCAGGACATCATAGTGGTGGGAATACATTAGAGTTTTTGAAATATCCAGTATACACAACCCAATATATATATAGGCTTATTGAATACAATGTTACGTTTAGCCATGTGGCAAGCAGCTAGGTTAGGACCATAAATTGTGCTGTCAATAAATATCGGCTTTGTTATTAGCTTTTCTGCCTTTTTGCTGTCAGTCACAAGACGTATGTCTATTCTTTTACGGATATTTTCCATTTTTTCCCAAAAATGGCATTGTTGAATAATTTGTACAGATTTTTCTCAAATTCATTTTTGGCTTGTTTTCGAAGGTTGTTATTAAAATCAACGTATGTATGCCTTTAACCAAGGTCTTTGTTTAAACTTTATGATGATGATGATAATTGTTGTTTTAAGGGGCCTATCATCTAGGTTATCGGCCCCTTATGATCTGGGTGATAGCGAAAATGATAATGAAATGGAAACCAGAACGAAAATTATGTGAGACGGAAAATACGTACAAAGAGAAACTCTGTTAAACTGTAACACACGATGAATTTTTATCAATTTTATTCCATGATCTAAAGCCTGTTTTAATGCCATGTAGTGAACAACATATCGCCTTCGATTTCCAAGATGAGGAATTATTTTTTCAGAGACGAATCCTTAGGTTGTGTACACTCTGGTAGGAAAGATGAATCGTTGTGCAGATCATGAAGGTCAGATGGGTAATCAACATCAACGTCTAGAATGTATCCCACAGGATCGTCTTCCTCAAGTTTTTCTAGATCAACAGTATCTGGAGAAACCCACTGAAATCCACCATAAGGAAGGGAGTGACACATAGCCCACCCGTATTGGTTGTTGGCATCATCATAGGTAATAAACTGCGATAGTTTCTCAGAATCATAGGTTTCCATGTATTTATTGTTAGCTTCAGCATACCGATGAGACACCTGGCATATGCCTCCACGTATTCCAGACTCGATTAGAAGAATCTGATCGTAATCCTGTAGTAATTCCAGTTCAATGCCTGTATAAAGGAGCATTGCCTCGAAACTTAAACCAGGCGAAGTAAAAAAGTGGGCAGCATCCACTCGGTGTGTTTCTAGTGTTTTGTTTCTAAACGTTTCAAAGCTGTCTGCAAGAAGGTGTAAATCTGAAGTTAGGTACAGGTCACTATATTCCCCTAGAGTTTTCATGTTGAACTGATTCCAGACATTTTTAGCATGTTCATAGTCTTCTTGACTAACATTTTCTTGATTTAATTTGTTAAAGAATGCCTCTTTTGGAGGTAAACACGTTTCACTTAACTAACACCTGACCCTCACAAGCTCGGTCGCCGAAGCCGGAGCACGCACCGCATCCCGCAACATGTATGTGAGATCAGACGATCCAGCCGGAATGCGAAGAGAACACTCGGCTCACCATGCTAATTTGAAGATCCAAACTACCTTCCAGCCGTTAGTTCATCGCCAAGATCCACCCAACCAACAGTCATATTCAAACAACAATACTCCACTACTAGCCGTTACCCATTATTTCAAGCCTCTTCCTCATTCCACTGCAGACCAAGGAAAGGAGCGGAACCCTTGATAATGCCGGACGCAGTTTGCGGTGAAACGTTGGGAGATATCCTGTCTGGACCACGGCCTACAAGCCCGAAAAACTTGTATTTAATTATTAGGTTAGCATGTCATTAAAGTAAGTGGTTGCGTGCAGTGACCATTTTGTGTATTAGCTGTGTGCTAAAATAATAAATTGAATATTAAATAAAATAAAATACTTATAAGTTATAAAACAAAATTTAAAAATTAAATCTCAGGTCTGTGACTTTGTAGTTTGGTCTATTTCACAAAATCTAAAATAAAAAAGAAATTCAAAATCTAAAACCTTAAAAGTAAAATCTGAAAATGTAAAATAAAAATATAAAATATTAAAATGTAAAACTTAAAATTTAAAAATATAAAAGTATTACATGCTATAACTTAAATGTTAATGAGGTTTCTGTAATTATGGGTAAGATAATTGTTGGGTTAATGACCTTGCAGTTTAGTGCTTCGACATAATAAAAAATATAAATAAATTAGATATTAAAAAATAACAATAAATAATAAATAAATAAAAACAATGGATAGTTAATAACAAATAAATAATGATTAGAAAAGCCCGGCATTAAAGAGTGCGTTTGCGCGTGGCGGCCACCTTGCGCATTAGCCCCTGTCCCAGCTTCGGCCATTATATCCTACTGACGTTCAATCAACCTCGAGCGATCTGAGCTAGGAATTCCCGGTTAATTACTGAATCTTATTGTTGATGCATTTATACTTAATTTTCGATGTTTTCTCCACCTTAATTTTTTTTTTAGTCGTTTACCCTCCAGGTTGGTGGAACCCACGGACTCAGCGAGTGAACTCACCACTACCGCCTCTACGGGCAGTGTCCTAGAGCTGGGAACATTGAATCGGAAGGGATACAACTGGTGAGGTGGGATTGGCAGGCGACCGTGGCCTTGAAGAAGGTACTGAGACCGTATTTTGTATTTAGTTGGATATAGTGTACCCTTGGATAATAGCATGTAGACAAGATTCGAGGTTTCGGGGTCGTAATGGATTCTTGTGAATGTGATTTAGAGATTTATGCTATCAAAATAACTTCCAGGGTTCATAAGGTTAACTAATTATTACAAAGCCAAGAAAACAACAGGATCTACTAATGAAATTTAATAACTGAATCAAACATAAAACACATAACAATAAACCACCCTTAAATTAGTTCACTCGCACGTGAACGGATCTAACACTGACCAGCCTGACATACCATGATAACACGGCGTGACAGCTGTCAAACAAGCGTTGCGACTGCAATGTCACTTAATTCAAAGTAACAAAAGAAAACGGATCACAAGATCCAAAAATAACAATCAAATAATAGTACAAGAATTCAATATTTATGAGCGACACGCGTTTTAAGACTAGTTCAAGTTATGAGAACTTTGACGGGCGCTCGTCTCCGACCAAAACATTCGGTTCGGGAACGAACTCCGTACTGTGAAGACGAATTACGGAAATGTGGGAACAACAATTACGTATTTAAATACACTACTACCTTAGATTACCACAACCAAATACACGTGTGTATTATTTAAAATAAGGGCTGCGGAATTACCGTCTTATACCTCAAACACTAGGAAAGCATAACGTGACATGAACAAGTTTGGCCGGTTGCCAAATTATATTTATAATGAATACAATGGCCTTGAAATAAGAGCCAACAACAACAAATACAAATTTTTAAATTCACGCCGGAAAATTTGGCGTTTAAACAATGAACAAATAAGTTGTAGTCATGATAAAAACCCTCGGATCCACAACATGGCAACTCCCCAAATTAAACCAAATAAAATAACCTTAACTCATCAGGCTTTAAAGCAAACATTTACGTGTCATAACAGAGCTGGAGACAGCCGGGTCTGTTATCGCATATCTGAGTAAGTGGCTGATTCCTTCCCCCAACGTAGTAATGTGTGCCACGCTAAATATAGATTCTGGCCCACAGCCAGCGTCCAGCGTCCTTTGCCAATCGTCACCTGTTAAACGCGTAAATACAAAATATCACATTATCTCAAAACAGCCTCTCAGGGATTTTCAAGAACACATCTCCAGGTCAAACTTAGCCCCTCGGTTAACTAATTTGCCGGAATGATTATTGCGGTCAAGGACAGGCTTTACCTTTCCTCGCCATCACACTTACATCCAAGAATACGTGACACACTCTCGAAGATCTCGTCGCAGCATATGAACCAGCACACCCTTCAGATAAATGACACATAACTTGTCCAAATGACAATAAAGAATTCATTACTGGAATCAGAATTAGCCCGAGTTATAAAAGCAACTAAAACATTAATTTTCCCCCACGTCTAGTTTTGTTTTACATTTCATTAATCCAGTCCATTTATCATTGTCGTTCCTAGGTTCTCATTCATGGCTACACTTTTTATTGATACGTTAATCATATGCGGCCATTTCGCTATAAGAATTACGTATACATAAGGACAACATTTAAGTTACAAAAATTACTGTACAACATAATTGTCACGCAATGCCAAAATTTACTACACGCATGTCAGTTAAGAAATTAAACCCTAAATTTAAATTAAACCACACAAATAAAATCTGTACAAAGTTCCACACATCTCTCACGATTTCCATCGTCCAAAATCAATAAATCAATTTTTTAATACTCATCACTTAAACCGCTTTCCAGAGGCCTCCCGCCTCGTCATCTCCCACCATTAGGCCTTTAGCCCATAACACTCATGGTAATGGAGGATGAAACTTGGTGTCTTCTTTCCATGGTCGTCATCTTGCCGCTGTTAAAACACAATTAAATTAAAGTTTTAAAACTGCTTTATGAGTATTTTATTTCCTCATATAGTCCTATGCAGAATCGTAGACTTTCCCTATTTTATGGCTAATTGTCATCTCACAATTTATGAAATTTATAACTTAGTTGTCGACACACAACTAGAATTTTAAAACATAGACCGTCATAAGGACGTCTTAAATTGACTGTCAAAGAATAATTAGGAGTGCCCCGGTTCATCTCAGACATTTGTTTATAAACAGAAAGCCTAAAAGTTCCCATGGAGGGAGAAATAGCTCCTCAATATTTTTATTAATGGACCTATAATTATGTGTGACCTCTCAAAATTCTTGTAATTTCTCACAGGTCGCGAATCTGCCGCCGAACACGCAAACCGATCGCTAGATCTTTTTATAACCGATTGGCGCGCAAAACACACTGATTCTATGTTCTGGCGTTCTATTTTCTCATTTGCCAGTTAAGTTGGCGTCGGGGTTCTGACCTTACAAATCCCGCCCTTATATTGACGTCACGACACTTCTCCTCTCTCTCACTCCTTGCCTTGGACCAACCATCGTGGCCTGTCGAGAGTCACGTATGCCTCAGCGTCATACCTGATTTTCTCAGAAGAATAAGAAGAGCATTGGTTGTGAAACTGTCGGTAGCTTCCACCCAGCACGTAGCCCATCTTGCCAAGTCCAGTTTGCTTGCTACATCAATTTTACTCAAATATCCAGCATATCATGTATTTAGTATTTCCAGCATTTTTAATAATATGAAACGTTATTATTGGACACAATGATAAGGGTTCAATAGGTTAAGTTGGTAATAACACTGATGGCAGTACTGCGACATTCCTTTGAAATGCAGGAGCGCGGTAGGACTGTGGCGAGGTTAGGAGCTGTCAGCAACCCGCCGTACAGACCGACGACCACATGTTTGACATTTTAATACCTGTATTAAATACAAGATGGACACAGACCCACTGTCGTTATTTTGAACACTGTGGTAGAGCAATATACACAATGCAGTATGAAACAAAGAATGGGAAATGCATCCTGTGGATAAAAGAATCTAACAGGAACTTTTATATGAGTATAAATGCATACAGTATTATAACATGTGATTATCGAACTCGGCAATGATACATGTATCGATAGTTACTGCCGATCAGAGAACAAGGTGCATTGTGGATCACCTGGAGACAGTATGATTTGCGGGAGCAAACAAAGAGTTGATTAGTGAATACAATTTCAGCAAGGAGGGTCACAGAGCTCTCTGGTCTGAGCACATGTACGTGCGTTCCCGTGAAATCATGTTTGTTCGGTAACGTGGAGTTGTTCCAACGTATACGTGATACAGTATAACGTGATAGGATTTTCGTCTGATCTTATTATAGTTTCAGACAGTGTTAACCTTCAATTTGAGCACAGTGAACTTGCATTCACGTATGATAACTTCTTCTTAAGCCAATGATACAACAACGTGTTCTACATTGCAGTACAGAATAAACGGCTTTAGTCATGATTGTCATAAATGATATGAGGAGAGAGAGATATTGCTACGATATGAAGATACAGAATATGGGCTAAACACAGACAAGAAATGTAACACATAGCAGCGTTGAATAATCAGGATGATCACTTGATTCCAATATGAGCAACTGCAGTATACGGCTTTATAAGAGCAGATTGACGAGATTATGAAAGTCGGAACGACAATTTATACTGCTACATAATGAAACTAGCTTGGCTTACTACATCAATGTTGTCGTGCTCTTTAGCAAGTGAAAGAAATATGAACTTTGTCAAACGAATATCTGTTAGCTTCGTCTCGTTCGCGACCGATAATCGGGTCTTCTTGATATCCAGTCGTTTCGTGATCGGTGCAGCTGAGCAGATAGGGTTCGATCCCAGGCAGGAGTATGTGTTATAGCATTCTCACTTCATTCAACTAGAACTTCAACAAGGTAGCTGGAAGTTTTCTTTTAGTAGACAGTATGATTTTGTCATGCTTTGAATGTTCCTTTTCACCAATTTTTATTAGAGTAGTTGAGAATTACAGACGAGGGCTAGGGTGATTCTTTAATCATTTCTGTCCGAGTATGTATTTCACTTTGTAGTTCAATATAGTAGTTATTGTAGTGTTACTTTGAACATTACCTTGCTTTCATTAAGATATAATTTGGGAATAAGATAGAAGAATATAGTTTGTTGGGAAGACAACATGAGAAATTTATAGGGAGAAGACGACGTTAAAATTATATAAGAATAATTCTAGCTCAAGCAGATGTCCCATAATCCGTCGTATACGTGAATTCGACTTTGAACAAATTCTCTGGACTTTTTGAATTTGACTTCGAATATTTTTGAAAGCTCATGCAAGTTTATTGGATAGACCTTCAGGTCTATATTTTTGTCAGATTGAGCATAGACATGGAACATAGTGATTTCTAGTATGATTCTTTACGGTTGTGCGAATTTATTTCTGGTAATCCAGATTTTTGAAATTCTTTTGATTTCGACTCCCTTTGTGAGCTCGTTCAGTTTTTAAATTTTTGTGGATTCTTATGGGAAACTCCAACTTGGTTTAGCGTTCAAATCTAATGGTTAATGTGTACCTTCTCAAGATAGGCTCTATTCCATGCTGTAGTTTTGACGTGTTTTCCTTTGAGGAGAACCTCCAGTGGAATTATTTTCAATTATGCGAAAACTGAATCGTTCTTTTCACAGTGGTCGGTTGAGAAATACGAAAGAAATACTTCGTTTGAGAAAATGTAATTAGTGATGATATGTAATGTAAGGAGAGAAATGTTTAAAATATATGTAAGTCATAATAGAGGTGACAGACTTTAAATTCTCACACAGTTATTTAGACTTGTGAATACAATATTTTATCACTGTTCTGATAAAGATTATTCTCGACACTTTAACTTTGGGCTAATTTGAAGCAACATATGTATCCATGATTGTATAAAACCTGTGTAATATTCGTAATGTTTGGAAATTTATTAAGAGCTGTTAAGTGATGATATGGTAATAATGGAATTTTGTCTGCGTATTTGATTTGCAATTTAGGAGATATTTGACATATGTGGATAGTCAATATCAATCTTTCCAGCACTGAATTAGTTTTAGAGCTATTGCTGAGTGCACTCCGGTGTATTATTTTGAACGTGAAATTGAGTCACGATTTTAGCTAGTGGAAAGCTAATGTACAATTTTAATCCAACATTTAAGGAACCAAGTATTGTAACAACATCGTTAATATTTGTTAAGATTAAGTAACAAATGTTTAATTGGAAGGACTGTAATATTAATACTTGTATAAACTTGAGCTATTTATGACTAAAATATTGAGTGATAGAAAATCTAATATCCGTGAGAAAGTGAATTGAAATATAATCATTATAATTAACAATACGTCGTACGATTAGCTTAATTGTTTGTCATTTAGGACGGCACGGACTTGAAATTGAAACCAAATAAATCTATATGAATACATGAAATTAACAGATATGAATAATTTTAGGCGCAACGAAATCTCAGAAGTAAAATGTAATTATGTAAAATATGTATATATTAATTGCTACGATTGAATAGAATATTTTTTTTATAAATATGTCAAAAAAGGGTTTACGATCATAACAGAATATTTTGTGTGTATTTTTTTTTGTAACTTCGTTAATAATGATGAGACGATAGGCAGTTTGTGTGGCCTAATTAAGGCGGTTGTTACTTAAACATTTTTCATGCTTCGGCAGAGGCATAAGATTATAAACTTTTGTTCAGTGGAGTTTCTACTTCACGACACTGCGGTTTCAGTTAATAAACTTTTGTTAAATTTTAAAAATTCATACGAATGATTTAGTGATTTCTATTCGAATTAGAATGTGCTTCGAGAACCAGTGGGTCATTATCTAGGATGCTTTTTAACGCGCCCGAGATTAGATTAACTTAATTATCGTTAAGAGTCTTGGTAGCTCACTTTGGGCTATTTTTCATTTTGTTATAGACCACTGGCATCTTCTTATCACATTCTTTTTAATTTTTGTGGTATTCCTATCCATGGTCTATCCTTGGTGGTGGTGTCTTGGGGGTTATTATCATCCGGGGCTTCCAGATTCTACGATCCTGCATTTTCTTCGGATTTCACCAGGTAAGACCATATGGATACGGGTGCACATTTATATGGCGACACACCTATTGGGGCGATCGAATTGTTTTAATTCAAGTGTCGTATTGGATGGGCACATTAATTTGGAGACCCAATCATTGTGGCATTCGGGTTGGCATCCTCGAGCACTCTAATGGATAGTCATCTCCGTAAAAGAACCCATTTTTCATGCGGTTAACGAGTTGACTTGTTCGAATTTCTAGTCGTCAGCATTTGTCTTTGATACTGCTACGATTATAGAATTCATTGGGAATTCGCGTTTCTTAGAAATGTGAACTTGAGTTTACTCAATCTACCTGGTATACAGATAGAAGTATCGTCATTTAATTTAAATTCATTAGATTATTATTATTTGTTTGCTTTAAATGTAATTGTAAATGATTACGGTTTGATCGTAAGAGACATGCCTTGGAAACTTTTATAGATCAACGTGGTCATATGGGGCAGCATATGGGGATCGTTTTTCACTCCATGCTTGTCGGTCATTTTATGCTTGTTACCGGCGTTGATAATTGGAAGATCATCAGTCATATTAAATTCATTTCTATTTAACAATAAATTCAATAAGCTAGACTTGCGATTATAACTTTAATTAGTTCTAATATGAATCACTATGCGCATATACCTCCTATTTTCTTATAGATTTAAATTAGTTAATAAGTATAGCTGCAAAACAAACTATATTGTTCATATTGGTGAAAAGGGTCATTCTGAGTATGTCAATTCTGCTATACATGTGTTGCATTTCTGTATTTCTCCATTTAGTATTGTAAAATGTCAGGTGCGGCGACTATGGACGATGTCGTGGCATTGTTACATGCCATGCAGGAAAAGCTAAGCAAGCAGGAGAAGGACTTAGCTGATATTAAGTCAAATGCTCAAACTAGCTTGGACAACTTAAACGAAACAGTGACTAAGATCTCAGATTCAGCTCAATCTGACATGTCCCTTCTTCATTTATCCCTTAAGCGTTTACAGGATAGTAACCGCAAAATTTCCGACCGATCCAAAATAAATTAAGGAAAAAATAAATGTTGTAGAAACTAGTGTAGATAGTGTTCAAGGAGATGAAAGGCTTGTACAATTAGATATAAGCAATGTTAATGTAGAGGTTAGCCATGTACGCTCTAGTGTAGCCACTGCGGAGGCTAAGCTTGATTTAGCACAAAACGATATCACTGATACTAAAAGTAAAATCATTAGCACTGAGGCTAAGTTTGATGCTACTCAGGAAAGAATAATAAGTACTGAGGCTAAGCTTGATGCCACTCAGCAAAGGATAATCAGTACTGAGGCTAAGCTTGATGCCACTCAGGAAAAGGTGATTAGCACTCAGGAAAAGATAATTAGCACTGAGGCTAAAATTTTAAACACAGAAACACTTGTAACCGGCATGCAGTCAAATATTTTTGGCATAAAGGAGGACGTCAGAAATGTTAGACTGAAACTGGAAAACAATCAAAAGGAGAATAAAACTAGCTTGGATGCCCTTCAGTTACAATTTTCTAACGAGGCTATCACCACACAAAGGACCTTATCAAAATTAGAGGGTGATGTGGTCTCTTTGAGGGAAAAAGTTGATGATCATAACAAAGTTTGGAGAAAGGATCTTGAAATCTATTTCAAGGCCATTGTTAGTGAACAGGTCTCAATAATAAGAGGTGAAATCACAAAGATTAATGAAGATGTCATTAATAATGTCAAATCTGAATTAGAATTAAAAGTTGCCTAGGCCGAAATTAGGTTAAACAAGGATATTTCTCAGGCAAGAGAAGACGCTGAGAAAAGGAGCGATTCAGTTCAGTTATCGAATACAGATAGCATAAATAACCTTAGGGAAAATCTTGAATCTCAGGTTAAGAATGTTACTCTCAAGTTAGATCAGGTCAGGTTAGATGTAAATTCGGAGAGAGAAAAAAAGACGTCAGAGTTGAATGAAATCAGGCAGGAGTTATCCAAATTCAATTTAAGTGAACATGTAGACGTTAATGCTTTAAGAAGCGAGTTTAAGGCACAATTCGAGTCACTAAAAATCACTATGAATTCCGATAGGGCAGGTATAGTTCATAATCCTAGCGATGGGTTAGATACTACGTCCCCAGCAAGGAACGTCATAGCTCGTTCGAATGGGACAGGAGTTGTAGAACAGCCTAGACAAAGGATAAAGGTTCCCAATACGAGTACTCACGAATATGCTCCTAGAGACTTTAGAACATCGGCACCCAACGATAGGTCTAATGTCATAATTGTGAGAAGTTATGATGAGAAAATTAAAAAGTTTTCTAATTCTGAAAGCTTAACTCCGATCGAGTTCATACGAAATTTACAAGACTAATTTGTGGAACATCCTGTAGCCAGAGACAAGGAGCTACGGATAGTAGAGATGCATTTACCAGACGGTCCTTTAAATTGGTTTCGCGCATTTCGTTACACGTTTGACAACTTCGAGCAGTTTTCAGAATCATTCATAAAGCGATTTTGGTCAATCGAAACTCAACATGCTGTGAGAGCTGAGGTTTACTCCAGGAAGTATAGTAGTACTGGTCCTACCAGCTACTCGGAATTATTTACATCTCGGTTGGCCCGACTCCGTTTCCTTGAACCACCTTTGACCCAGGAAGAAATTCTAGAGACTATTTCGGGTCAGTTACAGGTAGAGGTCAGGCGTAACATTGTTTCGTCTGGAGTAGCCGATTTAGCCACGATGGACGATCTACTTCGTAGGCTGGATCATACATCCATTTCACCCACGATTATAAAAAGCGGAAGGACGGAGAGTAAAACCGTGAACGCCGTGGTTATGGACAGGCCTCAACAAACCGAAAGGACAGGTCAAAACGAGTCAAAATGGACAGGTCACAATAGGAGCAATAGGTATTATGACCAACAGAGAGATTATAGGAATAATCAAGAGCCATATAGGAATTATCCGTCTAATTACTATCGAGGTCAACAAAGGTCATATCAGTATAATAGAGACCAAGATAGATACAGACCTTATCAGGATAGGGAAAAGAATGAACGATTCAACAACAGATATTCTGACAGAGAACAGAATCAACAGAGAAATAATAGATACCGAAACCAGAATAAAGACGGTAGATCCTATGTCAATGAAGATAGACAGGGCTATTTCCAAAGGCAACCAAATAACCAGCAGGGTTACTCACGGTACAAGAACTATCGTGATAAGAATTATCAGACCGAAGAAGAAAAACAACAGTCTAGAAAAGACAGAGAAACAAGGGAAGAGCGAAACTACAAACGAAGAGACACGAAAAGTGATCAAGAACCAGGGACAAGCCAACAAGCTCAGAGGCAAGAGAGGCGTCCCGATAAAAACAACGCCAATTTTAGATTCCAAGAGGAAGTAAATGATTATTCATCTCCGTTTAACATTGTAATTCATGACGTTTAGGAAATACCATAGAAAGGTAGAGCAATGACAAAATACTGCTCATATTAAGGATGTCTAGTAAGATGAAATAATAGTATTGTCACACTTTTATTTGTTGCGTTGGGAGAGAGATGAGACCGTATTTTGTATTTAGTTGGATATAGGTTAAGTTGGTAATAACACTGATGGCAGTACTGCGACATTCCTTTGAAATGCAGGAGCGCGGTAGGACTGTGGCGAGGTTAGGAGCTGTCAGCAACCTGCCGTACAGACCGACGACCACATGTTTGACATTTTAATACCTGTATTAAATACAAGATGGACACAGACCCACTGTCGTTATTTTGAACACTGTGGTAGAGCAATATACACAATGCAGTATGAAACAAAGAATGGGAAATGCATCCTGTGGATAAAAGAATCTAACAGGAACTTTTATATGAGTATAAATGCATACAGTATTATAACATGTGATTATCGAACTCGGCAATGATACATGTATCGATAGTTACTGCCGATCAGAGAACAAGGTGCATTGTGGATCACCTGGAGACAGTATGATTTGCGGGAGCAAACGAAGAGTTGATTAGTGAATACAATTTGAGCGAGGAGGGTCACAGAGCTCTCTGATCTGAGCACATGTACGTGCGTTGCCGTGAAATCATGTTTGTTCGGTAACGTGGAGTTGATCCGGCATATACGTGTTACAGTATAACGTGATAGGATTTTCGTCTGATCTTATTATAGTTTCAGACAGTGTTAACCTTCAATTTGAGCACAGTGAACTTGCATTCACGTATGATAACTTCTACTTAAGCCAATGATACAACAACGTGTTCTACATTGCAGTACATAATAAACGGCTTAAGCCATGATTGTCATAAATGATATGAGGAGAGAGAGATATTGCTACGATATGAAGATGCAGAATATGGGCTAAACACAGACAAGAAATGTAACACATAGCAGCGTTGAATACTCAGGATGATTACTCTGTGTTAGAATACTTAGAAGGGGAAGGATTAACCTTGGTGAATGATAATAACATGTTAACGTACCTATGTCACAACGGGTCAAGTGCTATATACATCGTACTAACCAATAACGTAAACATCAAGTCTGTCACACAAACCACGACAGGGGAGACGCTAAGGAAACATATCCCAGTAGAGATCAACTTCGAACTGTCCGAGGAAAAGAGAACGGAGAAGAAATCTCTCATAAAGCTATCTAGGGTAATAGACGCCACAAGTTTAAGAGACAGGGATATTGATACAGTATTAGATGTGATAGCATCCGGAGACCTGGACAACGCAACGGTGAATTTGGAAAAACTTATCTTGCAGGCAGTACTTCCCAGACTACAATCAACGAGGAAGTCACAGGTGTGTTTAAACAGAGGTTGTTACTTCGCACGTAGAGAAGCTCTAGCAGCTCTTCATCGGGTACGAATGACACCTTTAGAAAGCAATCTGAGGAGTTACCATGACATAAGGAGACGGTACAAACTCATCCTTAAAGAAGCAAAGGAATTGTTCCAAAACGTACAAGAAAAGAAACTCATACAAGAAGCAGAAACTCACCCTTATAAGGCTCTAAACTCTAGACAACCTAAATTCCAGCGAAATATATCGATAGAGACCTGGAAAGATCACTTAACGTTGGTCCTTCAAGACCGGGACACTCGCCCCGCTCCGCGACCACAGGGAGACCTTACAGTAGCAGAAGAACCGGACCTTTTTTTTTACCGAGGAAGAGGTGTTGAAAGCCATTACCAATAGTAAGAACAATAAAGCCTGTGGGCCAGACAACATCTTCAATGAGCATCTGAAAGAATCCACAACACAATTGAAAAGATGTAACCTCTCTATTTAACGGATGTCTACGTAAAGGTACAATTCCCGCGAACTGGAGGAAATCGACAGTTAAAATGCTGTACAAAGGGAAAGGCGACAGCGGGGACCCGAACTCATACAGGGGGATTGCCCTTGAGTGCTCGTTATTGAAAATCCTCACAAAATTAATTTGCGAGCGCCTCACGTCCACAATTGAAGGGTGGATACCTAACGAACAATTCGGGTTTCGAAAGGGTAGATCTGCCTCACAAGCCATCCAATGTTTACAGTTAGATATTGAGGAAGCCTTAACATTACCACGGAGGAAACTGCATGCTGTATTCATTGATTACAAAAAAAAGCTTTTGACACCCTTAACAGACAAATTATCATCGACAAACTTGAGAAATTGGTAGGCGAGTTTAGCAACTTAGCTAGATTCATTAGGAATCTGCTGAGTAGTAATCTAATATAAATCACTGACGGCATCATCACTTCTGAACCAATCGAGCAAACGAACGTGGTCCTTCAAGGCGATCCTCTCAGTCCGATATTGTTTACAACAGCAACAGCTGACGTCACTACAATAGTGCCACCCAATGTGAAAATTTATATGTACGCAGACGATATGGTAATGACATCTACAAGTGCAGAAGACCTACATTTCGCCGTGAACAATGTAGCAGTATGGGCCGAAGATAACGAAATGAGTTTGAACGAGACAAAGACAGTCACTATGTCCTTCAGAAGGGGAGGAAAGCCCGCGACGTTTCATTACAAAGGCACCCCCCTGACTACAGACTCCCATTTCCGGTACCTGGGGGTGACTATGCAGACATCTGGGAACGCCTTTACGATGCACGTGAGAGAGAGGCTGGACGCTGCACTGACGGCTATGAGCGACATCGAGCATCTACGCAGCCTATCCCTGAAGACGGCAATACGACTTTTTTGGTTAAAAATAGCACCAGTCGCGATGTATGGCCTCGAAATTATTTGGAAACATTTTAGGCACAGACATCTGGCAACGCTGGAAAGGATCAAGGCAATGTATCTAAAAAGAGCCTTATGCCTATCCTAGTTCATGCCCTCGCGGCTTGTGTATGTCACGACAGGGGAACTACCCCTTATGGAAGAAGTCAGATTACAGATGCTCCTGCCACACACACCGGGATTTGGGGAGTATTTGCGTCTCATGACAGCAAAGAGAAATGACATTTGGCATGAATTTTATACGACGGACGCTATGACTACACAGGACTGGATGCAAGGATCCTACGAGCTGAGACATACCTTTACGCGCTTTGCGATCCATGGTTTCCACCACCGGATCTGCATGAGAGACGTCTATCACCAACCAGACGAACTATGCGTGTGCAAGCTTTGTGAGGGTCCTTGCGACAGATACCACGTGAGAACGTGCAAGTGCAGAGAGGTGTCTCTGACGAAATTCTGCGAAAATTACAAATATATGGACACCCCTCGGAAAAAGGCATTTACAGTGACGACAAAATTTTGTATTAATGATGGTTCGTAAGAGCCACGTTCATGCACATTGTGCGCAATAAAGTATTTATTATTACTTGATTCCAATATGAGCAACTACGGTATAAGGCTTTAAAGAGAAGATTGAAGAGATTATGAAAGTCGGAATGACAATTTGTACTGCTACATAATGAAACTAGCTTGGCTTACTACATCAATGTTGTCGTGCTCTTTAGCAAGTGAAAGAAATATGAACTTAGTCAAACGAACATCTGTTAGCTTCGTCTCGTTCGCGACCGATAATCGGGTCTTCTTGATATCCAGTCGTTTCGTGATCGGTGCAGCTGAGCAGATAGGGTTCGATCCCAGGCAGGAGTATGTGTTATAGCATTCTCACTTCATTCAACTAGAACTCCAACAAGGTAGCTGGAAGTTTTCTTTTAGTAGACAGTATGAATTTGTCATGCTTTGAATGTTCCTTTTCACCAATTTTGATTAAAGTAGTTGAGAATTACAGACGAGGGCTAGGATGATTCTTTAATCATTTTTCTCCGAGTAAGTATTTCACTTTGTAGTTCAATTTAGTAATTATTGTAGTGTTACTTTGAACATTACCTTGCTTTCATTAAGATATAATTTGGGAATAAGATAGACGAATATAGTTTGTTGGGAAGACAACATGCGAAATTTATAGGGAGAAGACGACGTTAAAATTATATAAGAATAATTCTAGCTCAAGCAGATGTCCCATAATCCGTCGTATACGTGAATTCGACTTTGAACAATTTCTCTGGACTTTTTGAATTTGACTTCGAATATTTTTGAAAGCTCATGCAAGTTTATTGGATAGACATTCAGGTCTATATTTTTGTCAGATTGAGCATAGACATGGAACATAGTGATTTCTAGTATGATTCTTTACGGTTGTGCGAATTTATTTCTGGTAATCCAGATTTTTGAAATTCTTTTGATTTCGACTCCCTTTGTGAGCTCGTTCAGTTTTTAAATTTTTGTGGATTCTTATGGGAAACTCCAACTTGGTTTAGCGTTCAAATCTAATGGTTAATGTGTACCTTCTCAAGATAGGCTCTATTCCATGCTGTCGTTTTGACGTGTTTTCCTTTGAGGAGAACCTCCAGTGGAATTATTTTCAATTATGCGAAAACTGAATCGTTCTTTTCACAGTGGTCGGTTGAGAAATACGAAAGAAATACTTCGTTTGAGAAAATGTAATTAGTGATGATATGTAATGTAAGGAGAGAAATGTTTAAAATATATGTAAGTCATAATAGAGGTGACAGACTTTAAATTCTCACACAGTTATTTAGACTTGTGAATACAATATTTTATCACTGTTCTGATAAAGATTATTCTCGACACTTTAACTTTGGGCTAATTTGAAGCAACATATTTATCCATGATTGTATAAAAACCTGTGTAATATTCGTAATGTTTGGAAATTTATTAAGAGCTGTTAAGCGATGATATGGTAATAATGGAATTTTGTCTGCGTATTTGAATTGCAATTTAGGAGATATTTGACATATGTGGATAGTCAATATCAATTTTTCCAGCACTGAATTAACTTTAGAGCTATTGCTGAGTGCACTCCGGTGTATTATTTTGAACGTGAAATTGAGTCACGATTTTAGCTAGTGGAAAGCTAATGTACAATTTTAATCCAACATTTAAGGAACCAAGTATTGTAACAACATCGTTAATATTTGTTAAGATTAAGTAACAAATGTTTAATTGGAAGGACTGTAATATTAATACTTGTATAAACTTGAGCTATTTATGACTAAAATATTGAGTGATAGAAAATCTAATATCCGTGAGAAAGTGAATTGAAATATAATCATTATAATTAACAATACGTCGTACGATTAGCTTAATTGTTTGTCATTTAGGACGGCACGGACTTGAAATTGAAACCAAATAAATCTATATGAATACATGAAATTAACAGATATGAATAATTTTAGGCGCAACGAAATCTCAGAAGTAAAATGTAATTATGTAAAATATGTATATATTAATTGCTACGATTGAATAGAATATTTTTTTTATAAATATGTCAAAAAGGGTTTACGATCATAACAGAATATTTTGTGTGTATTTTTTTTTGTAACTTCGTTAATAATGATGAGACGATAGGCAGTTTGTGTGGCCTAATTAAGGCGGTTGTTACTTAAACATTTTTCATGCTTCGGCAGAGGCATAAGATTATAAATTTTTGTTCAGTGGAGTTTCTACTTCACGACACTGCGGTTTCAGTTAATAAACTTTTGTTAAATTTTAAAAATTCATACGAATGACTTAGTGATTTCTATTCGAATTAGAATGTGCTTCGAGAACCAGTGGGTCATTAGCTAGGATGCTTTTTAACGCGCCCGAGATTAGATTAACTTAATTATCTTTAAGAGTCTTGGTAGCTCACTTTGGGCTATTTTTCATTTTTTTATAGACCACTGGCATCTTCTTATCACATTCTTTTTAATTTTTGTGGTATTCCTATCCATGGTCTATCCTTGGTGGTGGTGTCTTGGGGGTTATTTTCAGCCGGGGCTTCCAGATTCTACGATCCTGCATTTTCTTCGGATTTCACCAGGTAAGACCATATGGATGGGTGCAGTACCATCCCGGCATTAGCCCGAAGACGAAGTGGGAAACCACGGAAAACCACTTCGAGGATGGCTGAGGGCGAATCGAACCCCCTATACTCATTTGGGCCACCCGAGGCTGAGTAGACCCCGTTCCAGTCCTCATACCACTTTTCAAATTTCGTGGCAGAGCCGGGAATCGAACCCAAGACCTCCGGGGCGGCAGCTAACCATGCTGACCGCTACGCTACGGAGGCAACCACCTTAAAATTAAAAGTTTAAATTATACGCCAATCAATACTCACAAAAATATATATGTTATATATTGTACATGTTTCGACCTGATATTGAGGTCTTCTTCAGCTCAGTCAAAATGAAATCTATTAAAAATAAAAATTAATATTAGGTCTATATATGTACTTAAGTCTAATATTTGTTTTATGTGAAATGTTTATGATATGAATTGTAATTAAAAGAAAGAAATAAAATAATAAAATGGATATCCCTACAATGTAATATTAATTATAAATAAATAAAATTAAATATAATATTGGGTTTTACATGAAATATTTCAGAATACAGTTAGAAAAATAAGAAATGTTGTAATAGTAATTGTAAATGAAATATTGGGTTGTATATTAAAAATTCAAAAATATAGACAATTAAATAATTTAGAAAAACTAGTGCTAAATAACAACAAGTATTTTAACTCAGTGCTTGAAATGAGTAAAACAAATCTTCTTCCAAAATATGGAGTGTGAATCTTGTACAAGGTGTCGTTCCAAACGTTACTTTTCCAAACGTTTCTTACGAGGTGCCGGCATGATGACTCGCGGTAGACTGATGATTGTTCACCGGAAACTCGACCATATCCGGTCAATTAGATTAGCAGTTTGACTTTTCTACCACTACGAGCGCTATTGGGAGTCAATACAGAGTTTCACTTAAGCCCTTATAACTACTTCCGGTTTGAAGATTTTTCAAAAAAATCAAACAAATGTCTGAGGGTATTGAACCAAGGAACACATTAAAGAAAGCTGGCTTCGTGGCTCAGGGGTAACGTTCTCGCTTGCTGAGTCCAAGTTTGCAGGTTCAAACCTGGCGCAGTCAGCTGGCATTTGAGGGTGCGCAAATGCGAGGGAGCCATGTCAGTACATTTACTGGCACGTTAACGATCCCCTTCGGGGCAATATTCCGGCACCCCGGCGTCTCTAAAAGCCAGGGTAGTTAAAAGGGACGTAAAACCAATAACATTATTATTAACATTAAAGAAAGAATTATGTGTATGTATGTGTACACCATATTCAGTATGCCTTCCTTCGGAGGGGAAGTAAAGCCGGCGGTCCCATGTCATAGATTTATGGCATGATAAGAAACCTTCCACTAATTACACCTGTGTGAAGCTAAATTGTATAGGTTAAGAATGTAAACAACGCTCTTAAGTTTCTACGTTCGTTGCCAAGAGCCGACTGCGGTGGCGTTTAGTAGCTAAGTTCTGAACTTGGCCTAGTAGTCGTTGACGGTGGCTCTTGGCGGAAAAAGTAGGAACTATTTGAAAAAACTAAGTTGCAGTCTCAACTTAAATTAAAAAACAGATAACACACACTAATACAGTCATCACAATTAACACCGGTTATCAGACAGATTCTACACACACACAAAGTACACGGGACTACATGACCGCGTTGTCACAGCCCATAAATTTAAGAACCAACCAACCAACCAACCCCATATTATTCCCGTTTTCCAACGGGGTCAGGGATGAGATGTGTTGAAATTCTATATGGCGGTTGGTTTTTATGGCCGGATACCCTTCCTGACGCCATCCTCATGAGAGGAGTTATTCAGAGATGAAATGAATGAAGATGAATGTAACTGGGCAAGCATGTGGAAGGAAGCGGCCGTGGCCTGTCAGAAGTTACTGTCCC
The DNA here is from genome assembly GCA_946902985.2 of Meconema thalassinum. Classification (NCBI taxonomy): domain Eukaryota; kingdom Metazoa; phylum Arthropoda; class Insecta; order Orthoptera; family Tettigoniidae; genus Meconema; species Meconema thalassinum. The sequence goes on from OX336395.1 coordinate 187,048,985, forward strand.
AGCATTTTCGGGAGTTGAAAATGGGGAATCCACAGAGAACCATTTCAAGGATGGCCGACGGTGGGGCTCGAAGTCTCGTCTACCAAGTCCTCAGAGAGCTTGGCCCCATGGCCTAGCACTACGCGTTAGCGAGCGTACACATACACCCAAGTACATGAGGCTAAATGATCACGATGTCCAAACCCTCAAATTAAACATCAACAACAAACAACAGATATTGTTCACATATAGTTGGGATGAAAGGTTTAATTGGACCATACTGTAAACTATACATTTTTTCATTAAAAATCAAGGTGTCAATTTTCTCCTGGAGCGAAATGAAGCCCCACTCCGTCACTTAAGCCGGCGTTTGTCACTCGGGTCACGGCAGCGATCTGTCAGCGCAGGGTTTCTTAGCGTCTTCACAGAAAAGAGAGGGTTCAAGCAAAGAAGCGTGTCGCCTTAATGAAGTCTCAAAAATAATGATAGGTCCGTGTTAATGAAAGTAATATTTACGCTGGAAGAGTCACATTTCTTTATCTAAACGATGTCTTGAAAAGTCTCGTAATGGAATGTTCTAAGATGCTCCAAATTAAAACAGGAATAAATATTTACATTGAAGAGTCATTAGGAAGGATCGTTTGGAATTGTGACGGGAGATCTCAAATGCGGGTTGTCAGCAGTGAATGCACATGATTTGTATTCTTGTCCGAGTAATATAAAATAAGATTCACTATTGATCCGCAGCTCCCTGGACTAGAACATGCAGTAATTACCTGTGACTTTCATTATAAAATATTAGCACAAAATCCTATGTGTTGCTATTTAATAAGTATATTTTACATTTTTTATTTCATGGTGCGTATGAGTTTAAGGTACGTATACATAAAGAAGAAACTCAATGGCAGATATTAATTTTCTTAATCATACAGTGTCCAGTATTCTTCAAATGAGAGCATAAGTTTATAATATACGATTTAAATTTCTCGCTCCTCACGCCCTCCCTTTAACTCCCCCTCGTCTCTCTCTCTCTTTCATTCTCCCTCCTCTCTTCACCCCTTCTCTTCATTCTTTCTACTTTCTCTCTCCTCTCTATCGCTATCCTCCCTCTCCTCCCTCTCTCTACTCTCTCTCTCCTTCCTCGCAATCTTCTCTACCTGTCCCTATCCTCTCTATGCCTCCATCCCCTCTCTACCATATATCTCTACACTCTAACCTTTCTCTCTATATAATCTCTCCATACTCCCTCTTCACTCTCTCTCTCTCCCCCAATCTTCCCTTTTTTCTCTCTCTCTATTCTCTCTCCTCTCTCTGGCAATCCTCTCTCTCGCTAATTTCTCTGCTGCCTCTCCCATCTCTCTCTCTCTCTCTCTCTCTCACACTCACACACTCCTCCTTCTCCACTCTATCTTATCTCCTTTCGCAATTCTCCCTCTACATTCTGTCTCTCTCTCTCTCAATCCTCCCTATTCACTCTCTCTACTGCAATCCTCCCTTTTCACTCTTTCTCCTCTCTCTCGCAATCCTCCCTCTCCACTCTCTCTACTATCTCTTCCCTCTCTCGCAACCCCCTCTAACTCTCTCTCTCTCTCTCTCCTCTCTCTCCCTCCACATTCTTTCCTTCCGTTCCCTTTCTCTCTCATATCTCTCCTCACCCTACCCTATCTCTCTTTATAATCCTCCCTCTCCACTCTCTCTTTCTCTCTCAGCTCTCCCCATTCTCTATCCCTGCTTTCTCTCTCCATTTTAATCTCCCCCCCCCTCTCTCTCTCTCTCTCTCTCCTCATACCTTCCGTTTCTCTTGGTTTGCGCATTTGTAATTTGAGCCGGACAAAGCGGAGGAAGGACAGAGTTTTCTCCAGACCACACTGACAATAATTTAATTCCAGTAATACTCCATAATCATGCAACATCGTCCCGAATATGTGCGACAGAACTCGCTATGCCGCACACTTTCATTTGTTGGCGCAACAGTCTATCTCTAGACGTAAAATGGAGTGCGCTGATTCCAGATCTACTGCACGTACAAAACTGTTCGTGTTACTTCCAACAACGGACTATGTTTATAGGGACTAGCATTTTGTTACTTGTTTACCAAAGAAAAGTTTCCAGTGATGGCCACAAGTAGAAGAATTGTGTAGCTACCCCGAGTTTTCAAGAAAAGGAGGAGTATTGCACTTTCTTCCAGACTTAAACTTTAAATTGTTATGTTGACCCCGATGTTCACAGCCTGGTCTGGGCGGCCGCTAACCCTGCCACATCTGCTGCGAAAAGTAACAAATGTCCTCGTTTGAGACCTTCCTCACAAGTGTCAAAACTTAAAGAACAATCTTTCAGAGAACAGTTTGTTGATCACTGGTTCTATAATAATAATGATAATAATAATCATATATATATTATTTCAGTTATTATCCCTGCGGCACTCACAAGCAACCTATCGTGACACATGAGCATTCAAATGAAAGAGAACAGACATTAGCAGTGACAAACTGGACTCTAATTTCATAAATATCTACAATTTCTTTACAAAATGACTTAAAAAAATGTACGAAGTGTGCGATATGCAGATAATGTTGCTGTAGGATAATATGCTCTATAGTTGCTGGCCACTGCACATTTTGGCCGCTGTGACGCCTGTTTCATGCCATTTTAACATACTGAGGTCTTCCCTTTATCATTTTGCATGGATTTCAGAAACAGTAAATCAAAGGAATGGGTACTCAAATCGTATAATTTCATAAATATCGAATAACCGGTGAGTGTTATGAGGATCCAATTATCAGTGATTGCCTTCTTAAGTTAGGGAACGTAGAACTTGGAATTCTAACTGAAATGTAAATAGTGTTGTATAATCATTTGGTTGAAACAAAAACATAACAACCTTTCTCCTTAAGTCTCTCATTATAAACCTATTGGGGAAAGTGAGATTTATGAACATGCGAGATTTCTGGCACGGGTCCGCTGGTCTATTATATAATACGCTAAGCTCATCCGACAAAAATCTCAAGTACCTGAACCAGAAGGATTTAAAAGGTGCGTTTTTTGCCAAAATCTTCCAAACCGTCCCAATAGTACCGAAAAATCATGCATTCCTTGTAAAGTTGAAAGAAGTATATTTATTTGTTTTAAAAAAAGTGTTTAAACAAATAAAAAAGACGATAGCCCCTGGCAGAACTGTATCGCGTCGAGCATGCATAACACTAGGGCCAGGCGGGTAGTCTGTCAACATGGGGCGCACACAAACCATTGTTCATTGAAAAGAATATTCAAACGGAATTACCCGCAACAGTGACGAATTGCACTCTGATTTCATAAATATCGAAAATTTGTTTAAAAAGTACGTTTAAACACATAAACATATTTATAGAAGCCCGCATAACAGTAAGGCTGGGCGGCTGGTTTATGCACATGCGAGACTAGACTGCTTAAGGAAGAAAAGGTGAACAAGTGACTTGTATCGCCAGATGGAGAAACTTAGGGGCAGTGCCTTCAGCAGCGTAGTTGGTAGCATGCTGAGCTTCTATGCCCAAGATCGCGGGTTCAAACCCGGCCGAAGTTGTTGGATTTTTTAAGAGTGTTAAATATCCCTTTGTATGCCTTCCTTCGGAGGGTAAGTAAAGCGGTCCCAAGTCATACATTTATGGCATGCAAAAGAACCTTCCACTAATTACACTTGTGTGAAGCTAAATTATAAGTTAGATTTGACCAACGCTCTTAGGTTTCAACGTTCCTCAGGAGCCGACTGCGTTGGCATCTAGTAACCAAGTTCAGAACTAATTGTCATCGACGGTGGCGTTTGGTAGCAAAAGTAGGAACTACTTGAAAATTGAATGTGTTCCGTCCTTACTTGAATTTAAAACAAGATGTTCAGTAAAGAACATATAGCCTACTTTCTCCTAAATGCATGGGTATTGTTATAACTCTTTGTCCTGTTCAAGGAGTATGATTGAATGTTGGTTGTAGTAGCTTGTTGAAATACAACGTGCTATAGGGATATTAAACATGAATATGAGGTGCCCTTTACTAGTGCTACCTCTGTATCAAATTTCGTTCAATTCGGTGTCACCGTGTTTGAATTGATAGGGGGAATCGATTTGCACACATACTTAGCCACCATCTGCAAACTATTGGGCTGATGTTCTTGCAGTTTGGTCTGAATATGTTTCCCACATAAAGATATGGTGTTACAAAATTTGGTAGAGACTAGATTATTAGGTTGGTCGTAATTACATTTTAGCTTTTAACATTTGGGTGGCCGCGATTACGTTTCCGTCAAGATAGCGGTGATATAAAACATGACACTGAGGTGCCCTTTGCTAGTGCTACCTCAGTACCAAATTTCGTTCCATTCGGTTTCACCGTGTTCGAAATGATAAGGGGAATCGACTTTCACACAAAGATGGCCGCCATCCGCAAAATATAAGGCTGATGACCTATTAGTTTGGTCAAAGGATGCTCCCTCCATAAAGGTATGTTGTTGCTAAATTTGCTAAGAGATCAGATGATTAGGCCAATCGTAATTTGATTTAAGCTTTGAATATTTGTGTGGCCGCCATTACGTTTCCGTCAAGATGGCGGCGATATAAAACATGACACTGAGGTGCCCTTTGCTAGTGCTAACTCTGTACCAAATTTCGTTCATTCGGTTCCACCGTGTTCGAATTAATAGGGGGAATCAATTTTGACATAAAGATGGCCGCCATCCGCAAACTATTAGGCTAATAACCTATTAGATTGGTCAAAGGATGCTCCCTCCATAAAGGAATGTTGTCGCAGAGTTTGGTAGAGATCGGATGGTTATGTTAGTCGTAATTTAACTTAAGCTTTGAACATTTGTGTGGCCGCCATTACGTTTCTGTCAATATGGCGGCGATATAAAACATGACAATGAGATGCACATTGCTAGTGCTACCTCTGTACCAAATTCCGTTCCATTCGGTTTCACCGTGTTTGAATTAATAGGGGGAATTGATTTTCACACAAAGATGGCCGCCATCCGCAAACTATTACGCTGATGACCTATTAGTTTGGTCAAAGGATGCTCCCCCCATAAAGGTGTGTTGTTACAATATTTGGTAGAGATCGGATGATTAGGTTAGTCGCAATTTGATTTAAGCTATGAACATTTTTGTGGCCGCCATTACGTTTCCGTCAAGATGGCGGCGATATAAAACATGACACTGAGGTGCCTTTTGTTAGTACTACGTCTGTACCAAATTTCTTTCCATTCGGTTGCACCGTGTTCGAATTAATAGGGGCAATCGATTTTCACACAAAGATGGCCGCCATCCGCAAACTATTACGCTGATGGCCTATTGGTTTGGTCAAAGGATGCTCCCCCCATAAAGGTATGTTGTTGCAAAATTTGGTAGAGATCGGATGATTAAATTAGTCGTAATTTGATTTAAGCTTTGGACATTTGTGTGGCCGCCATTACGTTTCCGTCAAGATGGCGGCGATATAAAACATGACACTGAGGTGTCCTTTGCTACCTTTGTACCAAATTTCGTTCAATTCGCATTCACCGTGTTCGAATTGATAGGGGGGACAGACATTCAGAGTACACACACTCACACACACACACACAGACACACACACACAGACTCACACACACACACACAGACTCACACACACACATACACACACACAGACAGACACACTTTTTTCGCCCTGTGTTTATCTCATAAGTCTACTTTCATTTTTTGCAAAAATCGAAAGTAGGCTAAAAATCCTCTCGGCACGCCGGAAGGCGGAGGTAGATTTCACCGGGCAAACTAGGGGATAGGCTATAATAGGCAAAATATGCAGGTTTTCGTAGAAGGATCAGACCTCATTTATTGCGAGAAAGTATTTTACAATGTAATTGGAGCTCAATTAACTTTTCTTTCGTCTTACTATGCATATTTTTAACATTTAATTTTCTTAGGGGGACGGTAACCTTCTTGTCATTTGGGGTCCATTTTTAGCCTACTTTCGATTTTTGCAAAAAATGAAAGTAGACTTATGAGATCACTACAGGGCGAAAAAAAGTGTGTGTGTCTGTATGTGTGTATGTGTGAGTCTGTGTGTGTGTGTGTGTGTGTGTGTGTGTGTGGTACTCTGAATGTCTGTCCCCACCTATCAATTCGAACACGGTGAAACCGAATGGAATGAAATTTGGTACAAACGTAGCACTAGCAAAGGACACCTCAGTGTCTAGTTTTATATCGCCGCCATCTTGACGGAAACGTAATGGCGGCCACACAAATGTTCAAAGCTAAAATCAAATTACGACTAACCTAATCATCCGATCTCTACCAAATTTTGCAACAACATACCTTTATGGGGGGAGCATTCTTTGACCAAACTAATAGGTCATCAGCCTAATAGTTTGCGGATGGCGGCCATCTTTGTGTCAAAATCGATTACCCCTATTAATTCGAACACGGTTAACCTGAATTGAACAAAGTTCGGTACAGAGGTAGCACTAGCAAAGGGCACCCCAGTGTCATGTTTTATATCGCCGCCATCTTGACGGGAACGTAATGGCGGCCACCCAAATGTTCAAAGTTTAAATCAAATTACGACTAACCTAATCATCCGATCTCTACCAAATTTTGCAACAACATACCTTTATGAAGGGAGCATCCTTTGACAAATCTAATAGGTCATTAGCCTAATAGTTTGCGGATGGCGGCCATCTTTGTGTCAAAATCGATTACCCCTATTAATTCGAACATGGTGAAACCGAATGGAACGAAATTTGGTACAGAGGTAGCACTAGAAAAGGCCACCTCAGTGTCATGTTTTATATCACCGCCATCTTGACGGAAACGTAATCGCGGCCACCCAAATGTTAAAGGCTAAAATGTAATTACGACCAACCTAATAATCTAGTCTCTACCAAATTTTGCAACAACAAATCTGTATGTGGGAAGCATATTCTGACCAAACTGCTAGATCATCAGGCCAATAGTTTGCAGATGGTGGCCAAGTATGTGTGCAAATCGATTCCCCCTATCAATTCAAACACGGTGAAACCGAATTGAACGAAATTTGGTACAGAGGTAGCACTAGCAAAAGGCACCTCAGTGTCATGTTTTATATCGCCGCCATCTTGACGGAAACGGAATGACGGCCACCCAAATGTTAAAAGCTTAAATCAAATTTCGACCATCCTAATAATTTGATCTCTACCGGATTTTGCAACAACATGCCTTTTTGTGGAAAGCATCTTATGACTGACTACAAGGTCATCAGCCCAATAGTTTGCAAATAGCGACCATGTATGTGTGCAAATCCATTCCCCAGATCAATTCAATCACGGTGAAACCGAATTGAATGATTTTTTTTTACAGAGGTAGCATAGCAAAGGGCACCTCATATTCATGTTTAATATCCCTATAGCACGTTGTATTTCAACAAGCTACTACAACCAACATTCAATTATACTCCTTTAAAAGGACAAAGAGTTATAACAATACCCATGCATTTAGGAGAAAGTAGGCTAGATGTTCTTTTCTGAACATCTTGTTATACTTGTGGTCACACTGTCCTTATGCAAGGTTTAGAACTGATGTGTAACTATCTAACAGTCTGTTACTTCTTCACGTCAAATTTTATCTCCCGCAGAGATGTTGGTTGATTCCTCAGTTTAGGACTGCGACAACTCGGTCATTTAACCCCGTGTACTTTGGGTGTGTGTAGAATCAGTCTGATAAACGGTGTTAATTGTGATCGCTGTATTAGTCTGTAATTCAGGTCAGGACTGCAGACGGTCAATTTCAAGTAGTAGTTCCTAATGTTGGTACCAAATATACCGTCAACGACACCTAGCTGTGAACTTGGCTACTAGATGCCACCGCAACCAGTAACTTACAAAGTACGTTGGACTTCCCCTCTGAAGGAAAGCATACTGAGGGATTTTCAGCGCTCTTTGAAAATCCGACGACATCGGTCGGCTTTGAACCCGCGACCTTGGGCAAAGAAATTCAGCATGCTACCAGCAAGGCTACGTCACCGAAGCCGCATCCCACATAGTCAGATGGAAAACTGAATGTGATCTCGTTGTCATGGCAACCTCTGATACGGTAACTCATCCCTCATCAATTTAGAGGCGTTGTCATGGTAACTTCTGATGGCTCTTGGCATTTTCTTCAAATACCCAAATCATTTATCTCATCCCTTGGCGTAATGGTGGGTTGTATCAAACATTCTTTCAGACAAAAGTTTTAGGTAATAATTAGGGGAATATCGTCCATGTTGTACGGTTTTGATATTGTGCCTATTAAGAGAGATATGATTAATGTTTCCAGAAAAACCCACGATTTTCCACCCCATTGGCCAATGGTTGGGGCTATCAAAAAACGTTTTAAACATAAATTTTTGGCACTTTTCCGACACATAATATGAAGAACTTTGAAGGGATTCGATATTTCACATATTAAGAGAGTTATAGTGATATTTCACTTTATCGAAAAAAGACCCCCATTTTTACCTCCTTCGACCGATTTTGCCCCTTAACGAACTCGGCCGAGACTTTATAAGGATTCCTATTATGTAAAAAATTCAAAGTGATTGGTGCAAAATTACGGCAGTTATCGTGTCCACAAGAAACTGATATATATATAGACTAGCTGTATCCGGCATGCGTTGCAAAGCCAGTCAAAGAAAGTGTTGGCATTGTAACTTTGTATGTTGAAGTGCTTTTGGATTCCCAATATTGTTTTTCTTTTTCCGATAATAACCTCTAAACTATTGTAGAATTACTATCTCAAAAAATTAATGGGAGCGTGCTCAACAACTCAACAAACTTTCATCGCAATGAAATGAATGGTATATGAACGCATACGGGACTTTGTTGAAACGATTCGACCGCCGTCTCCCATTTGTTGAATATACTCGTACGCTACCTATTGTAAAATGGATTTACTAAGTAAAAACCTTCCCTGGCGTGTACACAACAACTCATGAAAATTTCATCGCAATCGGATGAATGGCATATGAACGCATACGGGGTTTTGCTTAAACGATTCGTGCCACGACACTCATTTGTTGAATCTACTTGTGCGCCACCCATTGAAAAACGGATTTACTAATTCATAGACCTTCGCAGGACTGTGCTCAACTCCCCAAAGTTGTATAACAATCGGATGAATGTTATATGAACGCATACGGGACTTGGTTGAAACGATTCACGCGCTGTCGCCCATTGATTGAATCTAAACGTGCGCTGCCAATTGTAAAATGGATTTACTAAATCAGAAATCTTTGCCAGAGTGGAAACAACATTCCTCCAAATTTCATTGCAATCGCATGAATGGTATATGAACGCATACGGATTTTTTTTGAACGATACGCACGCCATTACTCATTTGTTGAATCTACTTGTGCGATACCTATTGTAAAGTGGATGTACTAAGGCAGAAACCTTCCCTGAAGTGTACACAACATCTCACCCAAGTTTCATCGCTTTCGGACAAATGGTATATGAACGCATACGGGACTTCGTTGAAACGCTTCGCGCGGCTTCGCTCATATGTTGAATCTACTTGAGCGCTACCTATTGTAAAATGGATTAACTAAGCCTGAAACTTTCCCTGGAGTGTACACAACAATTCACCCAAGTTTAGTCGCTATCAGACGAATTGTATATGAACGTATACGGGACTATGTTGAAACACTTCGCGCGTCGTCGGTCGTTTGTTTAATCTACTTGTGCGATACCTATTGTAAAGTGAATTTACTAACCCAGAAACCTTCCCTGAAGTGTACACAACATCCCACCCAAGTTTCATCGTTATCAGACGAATAGTATATGAACTCATACGGGACTTAGTTGAAACGCTTCGCTCGTCGTCACTCATTTGTTGAATCTACTCGTGCGCAACCGATTATAACATGGATTTACTAAGCCAGAAACCTTGCCTGTAGTGTACACAACCTCTCACCCAAGTTTCATCGCTATCGGACGAATGGTATGTGAACGCATACAGGACCTTGTTGAAACGCTTCGGCCGTCGTCGCTCATTTGTTGAATCTAATCGTGCGCTACCTATTGTTAAGTCGATTTACTAAACCAGAAACCTTACCTGAGGTGTACACGACATCTCACCCAAGTTTCATCACTATCAGACGAATAGTATATCAAGGCATACGGGACTTTTTGAAACGCTTCGCTCGTCGTCGCTCATTTGTTGAATCTACTCGTGCGCTACCTCTTATAACACGAATTTACTAAGCCAGACACCTTGCCTGTAGTGTACACAACCTCTCACCCATGTTTCATCGTTACCGGACGAATGGTATGTGAACGCATACAGGACTTTGTTGAAACGCTTCGCCCGTCGTCGCTCATTTGTTGAATCTACTCGTGCACTGCCTATTGTTAAGTGGATTTGCTAAGCAAGAAACCTTCCATGAAGTGTACACAACATCTCACCCAAGTTTCATCACTATCAGACGAATAGTATATGAACGCATACGGGACTTAGTTGAAACGCTTCGCTCGTCGTCGCTCATTTGTTGAATTTACTCGTGCGCTACCGATTATAACATGGATTTACTAAGTCAGAAACCTTGCCTGTAGTGTACACAACCTCTCACCCAAGTTTCATCGCTATCGGACGAATGGTATGTGAACGCATAGCCTACAGGACTTTGTTGAATCGCTTCGGCCGTCGTCGCTCATTTGTTGAATCTACTCGTGCGCTACCTATTGTAAAAATGACTTACTAAGTCAGAAACCTTTCCTGGAATGTTCACAACAATACAACTAAAGTTTCATAGCAATCGGATGAATGGTATATGAACCTATACGGGTCTTTGTTTAAGCGATTCGCGTGCCGTCACTCATTTGTTGATTCTACTCGTGCGCTACAACTCTCATATTTATTCACCTTTTATACCTTATCTGGACTTCCACAAATAATTCAAGACCAAGATTAGCCAAATCGGTCCGGCCGTTCTCGAGTTTTAGCGAGACTAACGAACAGCAATTCATTTTTATATATAAGAAATACATATATACATAAATTATATATAAACTTTTGAACTGACGGTGGTTTTGGGGTCTGGGGGATGTGAAACGCGAAGATATGTCGAAATTTTCCGGAAGTCGAAACATGGTACCCACTGCAATAGTTAGCTTTCTAATGAAATCTACCTAACAGATAACACACGCTAATACAGCCATCACAATTAACACCGGTTATCAGACAGATTCTACACACACCCAATGTACACGGGGCTACATGACCGCATTGTCGCAGCCCCCAACCAAACTTACGGGCACAATACGTAAGAGGAGGATGACATTTTATGGTCACCTCACAAGGAAGAACAACAATAGGTTGACCAAAAGGATATTCATTTACATTACCAAGTTGAAGTCCAGACAAAAATGAGTTTAAGAAACAACATAGCATTCCCAAGAAGTTGGAATTAACCCAGAAGATTTAGTAAACAGAACAGAGTTTCTAGGGAAGATTGATAAATTCAAAGGGTTTCTGGAAACAAACATAGCTCAAAAAACAAGGTTATCTGACCTGAGCACAGACGGAGGAGACTTAGTGACTGTATTCGTAACCCTTCGGTTGGTCAACATGAATTTGCCCAATGACTGGGTGGGTACAATGTATATAATATGTAAATAACACTCCTGGAAGGAAAATTATAATAACTAGCGGACCCATGCGAGAACTCTCGCATAATGGGTAGTGTGCGCCCCTTGTGTACAGACTACCCACCAGGCGGTCTTGCTATGTGGCTGTACATTACGCGACACAGTTCTGCCAGGGGCTATCGTGTTGTTTATTTGTTAATAATAATGTTATTGGTTTTATGTCCCTTTTAACTACTCTGGCCTTTAGAGACGCCGGGGTGCCAGAATTGTGCCCCGAAGGGGATCTTTAATGTGCCAGTAAATCTACTGACACGGCTCCCTCACATTTTCGCATCTCAAATGCCAGCTGACTGCGCCAGGATACGAATCTGCATCCTTGGGCCCAGCAAGCGAGAACGTTCCCGCTGAGCCACACAGCCAGTCCGTGTTTATTTGTTTAAAAGCACGTTGTAAACAAATAAATATATTTCCGTTAACCTTTCAAGAATGCAAGATTTTTCCTGTACTATTGAGACGATTTGGAAGATTTCAGTAAAACCCACACCATCTAACTCCCTCTGATTTAGGAGTTTGAGTTTTGGGAAAGAATTCACGATGAAAATTAATAAATGTAAAACAAAAATATTGGAATGCAGCCGAAATAAATCAGAAACCTCTATGGATATCAAATTGGCAGGTGAAAAACTAAAGGCAGTAGGAGACTTCTGTTACTTAGGAAGCAAAATAACCAGTGATGGATGAAGCAAAGAGGATATAAAAAGTAGGTTAGCTCAGGCAAGGAAAGCAATTCTACAGAAAAGGAATCTGTTGACATCGAATATACTCTAGCCTAGATTTAGGTATTAGGAAGTCATTTTCGAAAGGTTTGTCTGGAGCTTGGCACTGTAAAGAAGTGAAACTTGGACTATTGGTGCAGCAGAAAAGAGGAGAATTGAAGCGTTTGAAATGTGGTGTTACAGGAGAATGGTGATCAGATGTGTAGACAGGGTTAAAATCGAAGCGGTATTAAGACTAGTGAGAGAGGAAAGATGTTTCTGGTGACTGCTAATGAAGAGAAGAGATAGGTTGGTAGGAAACATACTAAGACACCCAGGAATAGCAAGCTTAGTTATGGAAGGAAGGGTCGAGGACAAGAACTGTAGGGGTAGACCAAGGTTAGAATATGTTAAACAGATTGCCTCTGATGTGGGGTGTGGTAGCTATGTAGAGATGAAACGATTAGCTCAGGGCAGGGAGGCATGGAGAGCTGCATCAAACCAGTCAATAGACTGATGAATCAAAAACAACAACAACAACAACAACAACCACTTGTGGTTTGTGATCACTATTATAATGGGCTATTTTTAGGAATACGCATTTAGACCTTCAAGTGGTCATCATCAGATCCTGATCACTGGGTTGAGGTATACCTTTATACACTAACTAACAACCCGCCCCTGTTTCTTTCGGTATCTTTAACGGTTTACCCAGCGTAAGCTTAAAAGGTGCACGGACGGCTGGTACCAGACGCAATTCAGAAAAGCCGAGGTGAACAGCGAAACTCCAAACACATATACCTTTCTTTGAAGTCTTAACTCGACACGACTCGACAGATGCTGGCCAAAGCTGGGGTGATAGGCTCGGTCGCTAGCTCACAAACTCTCTCAGAGGTTAGTAATTTATATTTCCACTGAATAGAGATTATTGCGAGAAATGAAAACGTAAAAACACTTACAGTGGGTGATGTATTAAAGATAGAGATATGCTGTCGCACTTTCTTGTAGAACGTTTCTTGCTGAACAACTCGTACACTCATAGTATGTTGATATTTTTAACGGTTTGCCCAGCGTAAGCGCACGGACGCCAGATCTTGATCAACCTTTTCAATGAAATCATTAATGCTTGGCTTCCTGTGATCATAAATAAATTATATTCTATAGAAACCTTCCTTGTGATATCCTTTACAAAATGGTGAAAATCGCATCAAATTCCATCCAGTGGTTCTCGAGGTTACCCGTGACATCCAAGAATCAGGGACTTTGTTTTATACTAACTCGAGATATATTATATATTATATATTATCTAACATCAAACAAACATTTTAGTGCGATTTGGTCTTTATAATACGATTCGCAATTTCCATTTCGTTACGGAATGGTTGGTTTGTTTTGTTTAAAGAGTTTGTGAATTACGTGGGATTGTGCAAGTGTATACAATTTAGAAAAACACAATGTACTAAATAAAATCAAATAAACATAAAAATAAGTACAGATTGGAGCATGCTCTACAGAGGAGGCAGGCAACAAGTTAACTGCTTTACGGCAACAGCGCTGGTGAGTTACTGTAGGTAAACATATATAAATAGAATTCTAGTGCATGCTCTATTTAGCCTATTTTCATTTGTTAAAAAGTAGGCTCATGAGATCACCTTTTTTCCGTGTGGGTGTGTACCCCCCCCCCCTCCCCCCTCCACGCCCCCTCTCTAATAAAATCTCAACAGCTGGATCGATTTCAATAAAACTCGGTAAGGTCATAGTACTATTTCGTCCAACCCCGAAAATGCCCTTTAAATTTTAATACGTCTCAGCAATCCAACAATCCAACATGGCGGCTGTGCAAAATATTTCACCGGCATTCTACATCTCCGAAACTAACTTACTACTAATATCATTCTGAAATTTTGTTCGGCGATAAAGGACACTGCTAGCATTTCACCTATGAGCATTTCAGAAACCCGTCGTGTACAAAACTAATATGGCGGCCAAGCAAAGTTGAAACATTTAAATAGGGTTTTCTCGCGAATTAACCATCCGAGCGCAGTGAAATATGGTACAGCAAATGTTTATACACATTTTAATGCACTGAAATCTAATTTAGTTCAGTTGTTTATATAACCTCATGATGGCGGCTATGCAAAATTTTAAAATTAAATTTATATTTCTTGTGTCCTAATCATGCGATCGAAGTCAACGTTTGTATAGTGAACCTACGTAAAAATCGTCATGTAACAGTACATAACTCGGGTTTGTTGGCTCACAACTACTCATCTACACGCGACCACTGCAAACGAACCGGGGAGGGGCCGGGCGAGGTCATATGCTGTGAGGGAGGGGATGCAGGTTAGCAACCTTTGGTAACAATGGCAGAGCCCAACACCGTTGCAACATTGCGTAGCAGCATGGTTGCCAAAACAAAACAAAACAAGATACGAGCCTTACAGTAGTCGCATATGATGTGTAACATCTAGCATGTTATCCTACTACTGGGGTTCGATCCTGAGCCTTATGATTCGCAGACCAAGATGTTATCTACGCAGCCATTACAACCACAGACATTTGGAGTACAAGAGAGATACTTATTTTCACGTGCCGGTAATAATATGGAAGTATTTTTTATGCTCCATTAATATTTTGCTTTTTTCTATAATGTTCCTGCGTGGATTTGAGTTTTAATTTAGTTATGAATACGCCTACTTGGCAGTAAAGGGAATTCCTATAGTGGTCTATGAAAGGCTAGCCCAGTTCCCGTATAAAATAGTCGATATATATTACATTGATCACTGCATTACCGCAATGTGGATTAATATCTGAATAGCCATTGTGCAGAAACTTAATACCGGCTTTGCCGACTAGTTACAATGTTTCATATAAAAGCATATCATCATTTAAATACTGATTAGAAGACATGTGGTTTGGGTTTCAATGAGTTGACACCAGAGTTCGCATGAGTGTTTACCGTTCAGTATGAAAGTGTTGAGGAAAGTTACTCGGCCAGTGGATGCCCATCACTTTTATCCAGAGATTGAAAAACAGAATCTTAATAAATCATAATTGTTTTCAGCAAATATGATTTAATGAATATTTCTACACCAAAGAACGAAAACTTGATGATGATCTATTGTAGAAATATATGTAATGGCGCCTACAAACCTTGAAGTAATCAGTATGTTATATACATTCCACATGGTACCACTGCCAGCTGGATCAGATCGCATCCCTCCTGGCTGCTTTAGCAGCTGCTTTAGCAGCCAGGAGGGATGCGATCTAGCTGGCAGTGCGTCTTACACACTTCCGTCCGATCCACTTCCGTCTCATTTTTCAAAATCACTCCCACAAAAATATCCAGCAATCGAGTGGAAAGATGTTACACATCAATAACCAACCCTTGTATTTTTTGTACTTTTGTTGATATTAAACCAGAGTGCGATTCTGATGAATGCTCTCTACTTTCCATATTTCCATGCTATGGATGAAAATAATGCTCTGATGACCTCTTCGCGGTTGAATGCACCTCAGAAAGCAAATTAACTGCTTTGTAATATGATATTGTTCCCAATTGGCCTGTTTGCCGTCTCTTGATGAATACAGTACATTTTGCATTTGTCAGTTGGCACAGGCTAGAGTAAAAGGTGGCTTTTCACCGATGTCTCAGTCTCACTCATGGCTGTGATTATATGGAAGCTACTGAGGTATGGGTGGTGCTTAGTAATGGCATTCAGGGCACAGTCAGTGCCTGTGAATGCTGTGAAAGGTTCTACTCATAGAGTTAGGACTACTGTTCTGACTCAGTGAGGAAAGCAATGGCAAACTACCTCCCTCCTCTTCATGCCTAGAACGCCTCAATATAGCGCTGCCTTGGATTTTTGTGGGTATCTACTCACATAACGTAACGGCGGTGCTTTTTGAGGATCCGACCAGCCTTCGGGCTGACTACCTAACAGGCATTGTTCCCTAATATACATATAAGGAATGCAAAACAAGGAACAAGTCCTTCTGATTATCTTGGCAAGAAGGTTGGTGGGGGAGGGGAGGAGGTTATGGTAACATAATGTTACGAATAACAGCAATAGTTCACATTTTATTATTAAACAAAGTTGGGACATTACAATGCATGATTCTCCTGTACTCCCACAATCACTATAACTTAAAAAGAGGCAAATAAAACCGCGACTTATCCAACAAAATTAGCATTGTTATCAACATTGTGGAATAAAACTAGTGACCTGATCTTAAAATCCACAGGCGCATTATCTCTTAGCATCACAGATTCTGTGTTTCTCCGTTGTATTTCACAAAAATGGTTGTTTAATACAATCAATAATGGTCTATGTTCGTGATAACTCTCTTTCACTTTCATTGCATAAGTTATAGTCAGCAAAACCCTCCTAGGTCCTTCGATCAGTTATATTCTTTGCTTCTATTATAGTCAGTCCTTCCCTCTATGGGGCGTAGGAATTCGCCATGTGCGCGGCGTTCGTACCCAAATAACACGTCATCACCTTGTCCTCTAAAAATCTCAGATCTACCCAAGAGTTCATACTCTGTTATTATATGCTCCTAGCCAATAGCTATGAGAGATGGAACGATTAGCTCTGGACAGGGAGAAATTGAGGACTGCATCAAACCGGTCTAAAGACTGAGAACTTAAACCGCGAGGACTGGCGCATGGGTAATTTTTACCCGAGGCTTGAATAATGCTCTATATTTTCGTTTTCCTGTCGCTCACTGTACCTTCCTTCCTTCCTAGCCTTGAATCTCACCCTGGAAAAGAAACATGTATATAGCTTTTGGAACACTCAAGCTATTTCTATATTATTTACGGTCGGGTCAGATTTACCCATGGCGCCAGTCCTCGCGTGGCAATTTTCGGCTTACGTTAGTTGGGACAATCTGTGAAAATAAGGGTGAAAATCCAAATATTTCGGTGCCGCACAATCACATAGGTGACGTGTTTGTTGATCCATGTTTAGGGTCTAGGCACAGCTTGGTCATCAGACCCTGTATTCAAAATAATCGAATTGACTGCTTTACCGCCATTATCTAGGCCAATTATACTGCTACGAAAATTATTATCATTTCTCTGCGTGTTATACTTGAAAAGGTCGCCTCCGTAGCGTAGCGATCAGCATGGTTAGCTGCCGCCCGGGAGGTCCTGGGTTCGATTCCCGGCTCTGCCACGAAATTTGAAAAAGTGGTATGAGGACTGGAGCGTGGTCTACTCAGCTTCGGGTGTTCCAAAATGAGTAGAGGGGGTTCGATTCCCACCTCAGCCATCCTCGAAGTTGTTTTCCGTGGTTTCCCACTTCGTCTTCGGGCAAATGCCGAGATGGTACCTTCTTCAAGGCCACGGCCGCCTCCTTCCCTTTTCCTTGCCTATCCATCCTGACCGTCCATTACCTTCCCTCATGAGGCCCCTGTTCGCTTTGCAGGTGAGGCCGCCTGGGCGAGGTGCCAATCACACCTCACCAGTTGTATCCCCTCCGATTAGATGTTCCCAGCTCTAGGACACTTCCCGTAGAGGCGGTAGTGGTGAGTTGCCTCGCTGAGTCCGTGGGTTCCACCAACCTGGAGGGTAAACGACTAAGAAAAGAAGAAAAGAAAAGTTATACTTGAAAAATATATATAAACCTCATTTTATATTTGGAATAGTTCATAGGAACACACCAGGTGTAAAATTACTTCATTAGAATCCGTACGACTGGGGCATCTCTTTGTAATCCCCTTCTCCTCATTCTCCTTAATCTCCTCCGTCTTCGTCCAAACTCTCATCTTTTCAATCATTGATTATGGCTCCGCTGTATACAATGATTTACCAGAAACACAGAACATCAAATTACAAAGAGTCCAGAATGCATGTGTTCGGTACATTCTGGATGTAAGGCGAGATGAACATATCACACCTTACTACGTGCAGCTGAAATGGCTGAAACTCCACGTGCTCAGGCAGTTATCAGTTGCCATTCTGACACATAACATATTACATACCAAGACCCCGTTATATCTCTACAATGCCTTTACACCAATGCATTCTGTTCATAATCGAGAAAATAGATACACAAAATTAACACTCCAGATTCCTATACACCGAACCATGAAGTTCAATAAATATTTTGTTTGCACCGCCTCACGCCTCTTCAACACCTTCGATTTATATAAGTTCGTCAACATTACAAGCACTGCAGCTTTCAAAAGACATCTTTCATCCTGCTTCTTGGAGCAGTATACCTCTCACATTTGATTACTGTATTATGTTAAAATACTTTTTTAAAGTTCAATTATAACACAAGGACAATAGCTGACAACCTGTCTACTTCAATAGCTCTTGTACAGTATAATATGGTGTTTGTTTTTCGGGCTGATAGTGTGTATGCACTCTCACTCTTTTGTATATAATTTTTCCATTATCATTAGTAATATTATTACCGACAGTAGTGGCTACGCTGGCTAAAGCGCAGTGTTAGGTCATGAGGCCAAGCTCTCTGCTGACTCGGTAGACGCGTGGGTTCGAGCCCCACCGTCGGCCGTCCTTGAAATGGTTTTCCATGGTTTCCCCATTTTCAACACCAGGCAAATGCTGGGACGGTACCTTCTGACAGGCCACGGCCGCTTCCTTCCACATCCTTCTCCAATTTAATTAACATTAATCAATCCCATCTCTCATCCCGACGAGCAGGTCGCCCACGGGCGTCGAATAGAATGACCTGAACTCGGTCTCTGAGGAGACCACACGACAACAACAAAAAAAGTAATATTATTATTATTATATTGTTACTATATTTTTGTTACTATAATTGTTAGACTATTATTATTTATATTGTGAATGTAGGTGAAATGTTTTCTTTTTATAAGCCCTAACCTTATTTTATATAGGGCGCTACTGTAAAGGAGCTCTTAAGCTCTAAGTGTAGCAGTGAAAATAAATCAAAAAATAAATCTTCTCATTCTTCTTCTTCTTTATCATCTCCTTATTCTTCTTATTCTCATCCTCTGCTCCTTCTCCTTAATCTACTCCATCTCCTCCTCGTTCACCTTTTTCTTCTCCTCGACCTCCTCAATCTCTATCTTCACCTCATTCTCCTTAGACTTACTAAGTTGTTCTCTGACAGTTTGTGTTTGATTTTGGAGGGCAGAGACTGTCTGTGGGTGTTACTGTAGGTTTGGTAGTGTCTTGTAGACCAATTTGTCTTGCATATTTGAATCCTATGATACTCGCTCGACACTATGGGTCAAAATGACCCGGCATCAGTCCTCATGTTATATTTTTTCACGCCAGTTCTTAAGGGTTAAACACAATGAAACTTGTTAGCTATTGATGTAGGTTCTGCCAACAGCTGGATGTTACATTAGTTACCTAATTACATTTGTTAGTAAGAAGACCTATGACAAGTGAAGGTAGGCTAACTCTGCCAGTGTTTGGAGAGGCTGTTAGCACCAGTGCAGCGTGGAGGGGGGACACACAACTTAGAGGCAACTTGTAAGAGCTCAAGTTAGTTCCCTCGCGTTCCATGTTAATGGTGCCTACATGCGCAACATGTTAGAGGAAAGCACTCTAGATTCTTAGTTCGAAGCTTGAATATCTGAAGCGCATAAGTGAATTACTTTAACACTAAGAATACCGTAGTAATAACCAAAGACACTACGATCATCATCATCATCTTCGGCTTTTCCCAATTAATTGGGGTCGCCGGAGCCAACCAGGCTCATTTTGGTTTTGGCCAGGGATTTAAGGCCGGATGCCCTTCCTGACGCCACGTGATTTTTCAGGTGAAAATTCCACCCCGCTGTCACCGGGATTCGAACCCCGGCCGTCCGGGTGAAAGACGAGCAGCTAAGCCACTGCGCCATCACGCTCCCCTCCAAAGACACTACGATACTGGGTGGAAATGTATCTTTTCTCCTTCCCCTCCTCCTTCTCCTCCCCCTCCTACTCGCCCATCTGCTTATACTCCTCCTTCTTCTCCTACTCCACCTGCTTATTCTCCTCCTTCTCCTCCTACTCCTCCATCTGCTTCTTCTCTTTCTTCTCCTTCTCCTTCATCTGCTTCTTCTCCTTCTCTTCCAACTGCTTCTTCTCCTCCTTCACCCCCTACTCCTCCATCTGCTTCTTCTTCTCCTACTCCTCCATCTGCTTCTTCTCCTCCTTCTCCTCCTACTCCTCCATCTGCTTCTTCTCCTCCTTCTCCTCCTACTCCTCCATCTGCTTCTTCTTCTCCTTCTCTTCCAACTGCTTCTTCTCCTCCTTCTTCCCCTACTCCTCCATCTGCTTCTTCTTCTCCTACTCCTCCATCTGCTTCTTCTTCTCCTACTCCTCCACCTGCTTATTCTCCTCCTTCTCCTCCTACTCCTCCATCTGCTTCTTCTCTTTCTTCTCCTACTCCTTCATCTGCTTCTTCTCCTTCTCTTCCAACTGCTTCTTCTCCTCCTTCTCCTCCTACTCCTCCATCTGCTTCTTCTTCTCCTACTCCTCCATCTTCTTCTTCTCCTCCTTCTCCTCCTACTCCTCCATCTGCTTCTTCATCTCCTACTCCATCTGCTTCTTCTCCCCCTTCTCCTCCATCTGCTTCTTCACCTCCTTCTCCTCCTACTCCTCCATCTGCGTCTCCTCCTACTCCTCCATCTGCTTCATCACTTCCTTCTCCTCCATCTGCTGTTTCTCCTATTTCTCCTCCATCTACTTCTTCTCCTCCTATTCCTCCATCTGCTTCTTCTCCTCCTCCATCTCTTCCTTCTTCTTCTCCTCTTCCTTCACCTTCTCCTCATTCTCCTTAATCACCTCCATCTCTTCATTCTTCTTATTATTATTCGTCTCCTTCATATCCTTAATCTACTCCATCTCTTTCTACTCGATCTCGTTTCTCTTCTCCTTCTCTTTCTTCTCCATTTATTTCTTCTCATTCTCCTCCATCTTCTTCTCCTTCTCCTTCTACTTCTTCTTCTTCTTCCTCTCCTCCTCCTCCATCTCCTCCACCTCCTCAATCTCTATCTTCACCTCATTCTCCTTAGACTTACTAAGTTGTTTTCTGACAGTTTGTTTTTGATTTTGGATGGCAGAGGCTGTCTATGGGTGTCACTGTAGGTTTGGTAGTGTCTTGTAAAGCTAATTGTTTTGCATATTTGAAACCGATGATGCTTGCCTGATGAGCGAAACATGTCATCCCATAGTTTTCTCCTTCTTCAACAGTCCTTAACAATATAATGTACATATAAAACAAATGTAATTTATTTCGAGTTAATTTTTCATATATTCCTGTAATTGGAATGATTTTGTGTTACCTTGTTAATAAGGCAACATTGAACAAGATGTTCAGGAAAGAACATATAGCCTACTTTCTCCTAAATGAATGGGTATTTTTATAACTCTTTGTCCTTTTCAAGGAGTATAATTGAATGTTGGTTGTAGTAGCTTGTTGAAATACAACGTGCTATAGGGATATTAAACATGAATATGAGGTGCCCTTTGCTAGTGCTACCTCTGTACAAAAAATTCATTCACCGTGTTTGAATTGATATGGGAAATCGATTTGCACACATACAGTACATGGCAGCTATCTGCAAACTATTGGGTTGATGACCTTGTAGTTCAGTCAAATGATGCTTCCCACAAAAGGGTATGTTGTTGCAAAATTTGGGAGAGATCAAATGATTCGGTTGGTCGTAATTTGATTTAAGCTTTTAACATTTGGGTGGCCGTCATTACGTTTCCATCAAGATGGCGATTATATAAAACATGACACTGAAGTGCCCTTTGCTAGTGCTACCTCTGCACCAAATTTCGTTCCATTCGGTTTCAGCGTGTTTGAATTGATAGGGGGAATCGATTTGCACACATACATGGCCGCCATCTACAAACTATTGGGCAGATGACCTTGTAGTTTAGTGAAAAGACGTTCGTCATATGAGAATGTTGTTGCAAAATTTCGTATAGATAGAATGATTATGTTAGTCGTAATTTGATTTAAGCTTTGAAGATTTGTGTGGCCGCCATTACGTTTCCGTCAAGATGGCGGCGATATAAAACATGACACTGAGGTGGTCTTTGCTAGTTCTACCGCTGTATCAAATTTCGTTCAATTCGGTTTCACCGTGCTCGAATTGGTAGGGGGGGGGGGTTCAGATGTGTGATAAGACGTACAGACAAAAGATATGCTACTCTTCCTCTAATTATTTTTCCTACAGAGACCTACGTCGAGAAATCCTTTACAGAATGTTGAAAACCGCATCACAATACATCCAGTGGTTCTCGAGATTACCCGTTACATCCAAGAATCGGGGACTTGGTTTTATAATATGTACACAGGATTAACTCATTTTTCACGTTTTTGAACTTAGCGTTTCTCATCTGCGAGCCCACGATATCATTTATGGTCATATCGTCTTGACACCCATGTTAGCCACTACTTCTACACTTTGCTATACTGCTCTACTCAAAGAAAGTGCGAGGTTTCAGATCACCTACGAGTAAAGCCAATTTAACCTCTTTATCTGGTCGCATCGATCGTGAGAAATCTTGTCATTAGGAAGTTGTAAGACACTCGAGACGGACGGCTGAGATCAGCGCGTTTCTTCAGCCAAGTGGGAAGTTGTGTTCCGTTACACGTGACGCCAAGTGGCTGAGTGCGTACATAGCAGCGTGATGTATCTACAGAGAGTAACAGTGATCAACGTATGTCTGAGGAGGAGGCAGTTAACTATGTGAAGAACGGATGATGAAGATGATGATGATTAATTATTTATTTAGCGTATGGCTTTTAGTGCCGGGAGTGTCCGAGGACATGTTCGGCTCGCCAGAGGCTGTAGCTGCTTCAAGCGAACACCCATAGGGTGATCTACGAGTTCCGTTCAATTTCAAGTACTTCCAAATTTCGCTACCAGATACCATTGATACCTAGTGTTGAACGTTGGATTTTTGATGGAGCGTTACAACGAAATCTAACCTAGAAATTTATCCTCACACAAGTTGAGTTAGTTTTTTTTCTAGCGTATGGCTTTTAGTGCCGGGAGTGTCCGAGGACATGTTCGGCTCGCCATTTTTGTAGCTGCTTCGAGACGGACACCCAATGGGTGAGCTACAAGTACCGTTGGGGAGGGAAGTTGGAATGTAAGGACGAGGAGTTGGAAGGTAGCGGCTGTGGCCTATAGTTAGGGACCAACCCCGGCATTTGCCTGGAAGGAAGATGGGAAACCACAGGAGACCATCTTCAAGGTTGCCGGCGGGGGGATTCGAACCTCCTCGCCTCCCGGATGTGAGCGACTGCCATCAGTCATGCCGTAACCACCACGGCTAACTCACCCGGTTAGTTGAGTTAGTGAAAGGGTCCTTTACACGCCATAAATCTATGACATGGGACAACCGGCTTTACTTTCCCTCCGAAGGAAGGCATACTGAACGATTTTAACGCTCTTAAAAAATCCGACGACTTCGGCCGGATTTGAACCAGCGATCTTGGGCACAGCAGTTCAGCATTCTACCAACTACGCCACCAAAGCCTCTTGATGATGATGTTGATAATGTATGAATAAGGTTATGTCAACTTATCTGATATCAGAACTAAGCCTAAGTGAGCAGATCTGAAGATGATCGCTTGACGTTCGAAACATGTCATCCAATTAAGTACCCTATTTTGTACCAAAAAAGCGTGTTATTTTGTAATAATATCTTATTTTGATCAGGTTAGGGCATGTAAATACTTAAATGTTTAAAATTATACGCCAAATCAATGCAAATGTCTTGAGTATTGATTTGGCGTATAATTTTAAACATTTAATTCTACTATCAATACGGATATTTAAAACATTTGTTTTTTCAATGGCAAATGTGTTTGCATTCTATGTAAATACTTGTTTATTATTATTAGTATTACCGACAGCAGCGGCTACGCTGGCTAAAGTGCGGCGAAAGGTCATGGGGCCAAGCTCTTTGATGACTCGGTAGACGCGTAGGTTCGAGCCACACCATCGGTGGTCCTTGAAATGGTTTTCCGTTTTCCCCATTTTCAACACCAGGCGTATGATGGGACGGTACCTTCTGATAGGCCACGCCCGCTTCATTCCACATCCTCACCCAGTTTCATTCATCTTCATCCATTCCATCTCTCATCCCGACGCGCAGGTCGCCCACGGGCGTCGACTAAAAAGACCTGCACTTGGCCTCTCAGAAAGTCACACGACAAAATAAACAAGAAGTTCCGTGACGAACTAAAGAGCCTACTTTTCTTAAAATGTAAGATTCATGCCAATTATTAATCTATATGGATCTATCTAGAATAACGACGAAAATAAGTTGGTAATATCGAAATTTCTAATTAGTTCGAAATACTGTATACCTGGCATAATGTAGCCTAATAGAGCACTACAGTTGGCAGCCCCGGTGACTGAATATATTCTTAGTTCCATCTCATAAGGTACAGAATACAAAATTTGGTTGGAGTCCAATGAATAGCATGGACGTTATATGCAGTTAAACATTGGATCTAACAGCGTGCGTAAAATCATGTTGGCAGCAATGAAATACATGTATTGGTCAGAAATAATCTGAAATAATATGATCTATTGTTGTGTCAATTTTGAATGAAGTCCATTAGTTAGTATAGAAGATACATGCATTTTAAAATTGAACCTATCAACAGGCTTAGAATCGTGTTGGCAGCACTGGCGTAGGCCTATATTAGTTACTCCAAATTAATCTAGAATGCCGGGTACTATACATGTGCAAAGTTTAGAGCTATTGTCTTGCATACTTCCTGATATATTGATATTTGGGTAACAAAAATAGAGACAGTATTTATTAACAGTTGGCCGCCCTGGTTACTCTTAAGAATCGGCATAGTCATATCTCTTATGGTACACATAGCACACACGAAATTTGGTTGAAATCCAAATCATAGTATAGAAGTTACATGTATTTAAAGTTGGAACTCTCAGCAGGCTTAGAATCATGTTGGTAGCACCGACGTATATACTAGGTATGTTACTCCAAATTAATATAGAATGTCAGGTACTATACGTGTACATAGTTTAAAGCTGTTGGCTTGCATACTTTCTGATATATGGGTATTTGGATTACAAAAATTGAGAGCATTTATTATCAGTTGGCAGCCCTGGTGGCTCTTACGAATACGCTCAGTCATATCTGTTTATGTACACATAGCACATACGAAATTTGGTTGAAATCCAATTGATAGTGTATAAGTTATATGCATTTAAACTTTGGACCTATCAGCAGGCTTATAATCATTTTGGCAACACTGCCGTGTATGGCCTCCTGGAAATTAAACTGTAATATTATTATCTATACGTGTGCTAATTTTGAAATAGCCCTATTCATACCTTCCAAGATATCCAACATGGGGCTCAAATTTCAATTGCGATTTTTCAGCAGTTGGCAGCACTGACATCAATTTCAAATATGGCCGTGAGATATTCAGGTATAGATCTTTACTCCTACCAAATTTTATTTCGATATCTGCAGCCGTTTATGAGTTGATAGGGGGGGGACACACACACACACACACACACAGCCATACAGACAGACAGAAGGACAGACAGACAGACACACATTTAACCGATATCATAAGTCTACTTTTCTTCATTTTTGCAAAATGTGAAAAGTAGGCTAAAAATTCCTCTCGCACGCCGGAAGGCGGAGGTAGATTTCACCGGGAAAACTAGGGGATAGGCGAAAATAGGCAGAATAAGCAGGTTTTCGTTGAAGGAACAGACCTCATTTGTTGCGAGAAAGTATTTCACAATTGGAGCTTAATAACTTTGCTTTACCGACAGTAGTGGCTACACTGGCTAAAGCGCAGTGTTAGGTCATGGGGCCAAGCTCTCTGCTGACTCGGTAGACGTGTGGGTTCGAGCCCTACCGTCGGCTGTCCTTGAAATGGTTTTCCGTGGTTTCCCATTTTCAACACCAGGCAAATGCTGGGACAGTACCTTCTGAAAGGCCACGGCCGCTTCCTTCCACATCCTTGCCCAGTTTCATTCATCTTCATCCATTCCATCTCTCATCCCGACGCGCAGGTCGCCCACGGGCGTCGACTAGAAAGACCTGCACTCGGCCTCTTAGGAGGCCACACGACAAAAAAAAACTTTGCTTTTCGTCTGTTTATGCATATTAGCCTACTTTTCACATTTTGCAAAAATGAGGAAAAAGTAGACTTATGAGATCAGGTCTGCCTGTCTGTCTGTCTGTCTGGCTGGCTGTGTGTGTCCCCCCCCCCCCTCCCCCCCCCCCTATCAACTCCTAAACGGCTGCAGCAATCGAAACAAAATTTGGTAAGAGAAAAGATCTATACCTGAATATCTCGCGGCCACATTTGAAAATGATGTCAATGCTACCAACTGCTGAAAAATCGCAATTGAAATTTGAGCTCCATGTTGGATATCTTGGAAGGTATGAATGAGAGCTATTTCAAAATTGGCACACGTATAGATAATAATATTGTAGTTTAATTTCCAGGAGGCCATACATGGCAGTGCTGCCAAAATTATTATAAGCCTGCAGACAGGTCCAATTTTTAAATGCATATAACTTCTACACTATCAATTGGATTTCAACCAAATTTCGTATGCTTTATGTGTACATAACCAGATATGACTGAGCGTATTCTTAAGAACCACCAGGGCTGCCAACTGTTAATAAATGCTCTTAATTTATTTTATCCAAATGCCAATATATCAGAAAGTATGCAAGCCGACAGCTTTAAACAATGCACACGTATAGTACCTGACATTCTATATTAATTTGGAATAACTTATATACGTCAGTGCTACCAACATGATTCTAAGCCCGCTGAGAGGTCCAAATTTAAATACATGTAACTTTAATACTGTCATTTGGATTTCAACCAAATTTCGTATGTGCTATGTGTACCATAACAGATATGCCTATGCGTATTCTTAAGAGCAACCAGGGCTGCCAATTGTTAATATGAGCTGTCTCTATTTTTGTTACCCTAATATCAATATATCAGAAAGTATGCACGCCAATAGCTCTAAGCATTGCACACGTATATTACCTGGCATTCTAGATGAATTTTGGAGTAACTAACATACGTCAGTACTGCCAACATGATTCTAAGCCTGCTGATAGGTCCAATTTTAAAATGCATGTGACTTCTATACTGACTAATGGATTTCATTAAAAATTGGCACAAAAATAGATCATATTATTTCAGATTATTTCTGACCAATACATGCATGACATTGTTGCCAACATGATTTTACGCGCGCTGTTAGATCCAATGTTTAACTGCATGTGACGTCCATGTTATTCATTGGACTCCAACCAAATTTTGTATTCTGTACATTATGAGATGGAACTAAGCATATATTCAGTCACCGGGGCTGCCAACTGTAGTGCTCTATAAGGCTACATTATGCCAGGTATCCAGTATTTCGAACTAAATAGAAATTTCGATATTACCAACTTAATTTTGTCATTATTCTAAATAGGTCCATATAGATTAATCATTGGCATGAATCTTAAATTTTAAGAAAAGTAGTCTCTTTAGTTCGTCACGGAACTTCTTGTTATACTTGTGGTCACACTGTCCTTATGCAAGGTTTCGGCACTGATGTGTAACTATCTAACGGTCTGTTACTTCACGCAAAATTTTATTTCCAGCAGAGATGTTGTTTGGTACCTGAGTTTAGGAACTACGGCTACGCGGTCATGTCGCCCCGTGTACTTTGGATGTGTGTAGAATCCGTCTGAAAAAATGGTGTTAATTGTGATGGCTGTATTAGTCTGTAATTCAGGTAAGGACTGCAGACGGTCATTTTCAAGCAATTGTGAACTTGCCATCGCAGCCAGAAACGAACTATGGAACTTCCCCTCCGAAGGAAAACATAGCCTAATGAGGGACTTTTAGCGCTCTTAGAAAATCCGACGACTTCGGCCGGCTTTGAAGCCGCGACCTTGGGCACAGAAGTTCAGCATGCTACCAGTTACGTCACCGAAGCCGCTTCCCACGGAGTCAGATGGAAAACTGAATGTGATCGTGCAATGGCGTTGTCATGGCAACCTCTGATGGCTCTTGACATTTTCTTTCAATTCCGAAATCATTTGGTCATCCCTTGGCGTAATGGTGGGTCATATCAAAAATTCTTTCAGACAAAAGTTTTAGGTAATTATTAGGGGCATATTGTCCATTATGTACGGTTTTGATATTGTGCCTATTAAGAGAGATAAGATTAATGTTTACAAAAAAAACACTTTTTCCCACCCCTTTGGTCAATGGTTGGTGCTATCAAAAAACTTTCCAAACATAATATTTTGGCCCTTAGCCGACACATAGTATGAACTTTGAATGGATTCGACATTACACATATTAAGAGAGTTATAGCAATATTTCAATTTTTCGAAAAAAGACCCCATTTTCCGCCCCTTTGACAGATTTTGCCCATTAACGAACTCAACCAAAATTTATAGGGATACATATTATGTAAAAAGTTCAAAGTGATTGGTACAAAATTGCGGTAGTTATCGTGTCCACAAGAACGTGATATATATAGGCTACATATTAATTAATTAATTGGTATTCTGCCCGAAGGCAGGTCCGAGCCTCCGAAGAGGCTACCCCCAGTCGGAGTTTACTTGCGGTAGGGTGGCCAGGGCCTTTCCGCTCCTCCTTATGTTGGCCAACAGCACGTAGTGCCTAGAACCGGCAGACCATCCATTTTACGACTGCGCCCAATGTTGCTTAACTGCGGAGTTCTCATGGGATCCGCAGTTTCAACACGGCTAGGCCGTTGGCCACATATATACATACATTATATATAAACTTCTTAACTGATGGTGGTTTTGGGATGTAGGGGATGTGAAACGCAAAGATATGTCGAAATTTTCCGGAAGTCGAAACATGGTACCCATTGCAATAGTTAGCTTTCTAATGAAATCTACCTAATACTGTATTATTATTATTATTATTACTATTATTATTATTTACTTATTTATTTATTTAGTATGTTTCGACCCATACAGGATCACATAAAGCAAGCTATGATCTGTTGCTGTTATTTTTCTTGTTCTTCCAGAATTCTTTCATCATGTCGCTATGTTTAGCTCGACGTTCGTCAGTCCATTTTCCCCTAGGTCTGCTGGGCTTATCTTCTGATGCAGCTTCCCAAGTGTAGATCTTATGTCTGAAAGTTTTGCGGTCTTCGATATCTGTGGGTGTGATGTTGGCGTTATTGAGATCAGTTTGGACTTGTTTAATCCAAACCGTTGTCGTCTTTAATTTTTGTGAGTACATCAATATTTTCTTTGTTAATCGGTTGTCATCTAGCCTCATAATGTGTCCATAAAATTTCTAGCGTCGTTTACGGAAATCGGTTTCAATACTTGAATATTTTGCTGTGATCTTGTGCGATTGTAAACGATATCCTTCATCTGCAAGTCTTGGGCCAAGAAATTTTCGGATGATTTTCCTTTCAGCTTTCTTGATGTTTTCAAGATCCCCTTTATAATTAAGGTTTAAGGTCTCACTGGCGTAGAGTGTTTCGGGTTTGATGACCGTCGCGTAATGTCGAATTTTAGTGTTAATGCTCATGCATTTTTTGTTGTAGATGTTTGCGGTTTTCCCATATGCTTTCCGCATTTTGAGTTCACGTGTTCTTTGTGCTATTCTTTCTGTGCCTGTAGGTTCAATAATTTCACCTAAGTATTTGAAATGATTAACCTTGTTGATTGAACCGTATTTTGTTACCAAAGTTTGGGTTTCAATGTGTTTTGTAGCCATGAATTCAGTTTTTGTGAAGGAGATTTGCAACCCTACTTTCCCAGCACATTCTTTGAGGACTTCAATCTGGTAAATTGCCGTTCGTTCATCTCCGGAGAGGATTGCCAAATCATCAGCAAAAGCTAAGCATGTAACATTGATATTATCCTTCTGTCTTCCTAACACGACAGGTTTCCATATGTTGCGACTTTTTAATTCTTTTTCCCATTCTTTAATGACCTTATCGAGAACGATGTTGAACAGCAATGGAGAAAGTCCATCACCCTGCCGAACACCAGTTTTAATGGGAGAAGGTTGGGAGATCTCTCCAATGAATTTGACCTTGGAAATTGTGTCAGTTAAGGTTTGTTGGATGAGTCGTCTCGTCTTCGGATCGGGATGGTTTTCTTCAAGTACATTAAAAAGAGATTTTCGATCAATGGAGTCATAAGCCTTCTGAAAGTCGACAAATGTACAGATGGTTGGGAGATTTCGTGTGGCTTGAAGTTTCAAGGTGGATTTCAGATTGAAGATTTGTTCGACGGCTGATCTGTTTGGTCTGAAGCCAGCCTGATATTCACCGATGTGTGGCTCGAGTTGTTCTTGCGTGCGTTGTAAAAGACAGGCGGAGAGGATTTTATAAGCGATGGGTAAGAGGGAAATTCCTCTGTAGTTATTTACATCAGATTTATCTACTTTCTTGTGGAGGGGGTGGATGAGTGCGCATTTCCATTCGTCCGGTAGTTTTTCACTTCTCCATATGTCCTGAATGATCTGTGTGATTTCCTGTAGTGATGATCGTGGTCCTAGATTTTTCAATATTTCTGCAATGATTCCGTCTTCTCCTGATGTCTTTCCGTTCTTGAGTTTTTTGATGTGGTGATGGATTTCTTCTTGCGTTGGTGGTTTGGCTTCGGGTCGTATGTGTTCTGGGACTGTGTGTATAAATCGCTCAGGTGGTTCAGGACAATTGAGGAGGTCAGAAAAATAACGTGCTAGTTCTTCACAGTTTTCTTGGTTAGTGAGTGCGAGACTTCCGTCTTGTTTCTTGAGAGTCAAATTTTGCGGTGTGTAACCTTTAATTCTGTTCCCGAATGGTTTATAAAAAGCTCGACTGTTGTGATTCCTGAAGTCATCCTCGATTGACTGAAGTTGCTTAGTTATAAAATTACGTTTAGTTGTCCTGATAATTTTGGTTGCCTGTTTGCGGACGCCGAGAAAGTGTTGTAAAGTTTCTGGAGATTTGTGGCTATTGTATTTTTGGAATGCGATTCGGCGATCAATAATGACTTGATCACAGTTGGAATCCCACCAGGGGTGTTTTGCTTTCTTTTTTAGTGGAATCAGTTCTTTGGCTTTTCTGATAATTTTGCTGCAGAAGTCCGTCCAATTGTTCACTGGTTCTTTATCCCATTCTTCTGCGTTTTTTGTTTCTTGAATTTTGGATGTGTCAAATTTTGGGATGTAATATATTTTTTATGAATCCTCTTAGGTAAAAATTTCATTTTGATTCTTGTGAGACAATGGTCTGAATCAATCAATGTTTGCCCCTCGTCGGACTTGAACGTCATGGATGGTTCTATAGTGTGCATGGGAGATGGCAACATGATCAATTTGGTATTCACCGAGATGTTGAATGGGAAATCGCCAAGTTTTCTGTTTGTGTGCAGGTTTCCTGAAATGCGTAGACATAACTTTGAGATTGAATTGATGGCAAATGTCTACAAATCGTGTGCCATTGCTGTTTGTATTTTGGTTTGCAGAATTTTTGCCAATGATTTTTCGATAGATTTTTTCTTTGCCAAGTTGGACATTGAAATCTCCCATCAGGATTTTCACGTCATCTTGATGAATGTTACTCATAATTTTTTCCAGTTTTTTCCAAAAATTTTCAACATTTTCAGGATTTTTCTTGTTGTCGATGTTAGTAGGTACATGAGCATTGACAAGAGTGTATTTATTGTTGGCGCTCTGGTTGCGCATGGTCATAATTCGATCATTAACGGGTGTGTCTTCTTTGACAGAGTTAATGATGGATTTGTGGACAAGAAAAGACATTCCGAAGATTGGTGCACCTTTCGCGACTCTCTATAATGTTTTGCTATTGAAAATGCGGTAATTTCCATAGTCCATAAATTCGTTGTCAGTCATTCTTGTTTCTTGAAGAGCAAGAATGAGAATTTTTTGTCTGTCGATTTCTTGCGTGATATTGTATAATTTTCCCATTTGAATTAGGGTATTAATGTTTAGTGTTCCAATGAATGTTTTCTGTTTGTAGGGAAGGTGACCAGAGATCTCCGACTCTCTCTGCTGCGCTTGCCTGGACTCCCCAGAATCCGAAAGTCCAGTTGCCGATTGTGGACGGGTGGATTGGGTACCACCTGGGGTAGAGTTGTGATTGCTTGCACAGTTCATGTTTGCTTGTACTTGATTTGTTTGGCCTGGTGAGTGCCAGGACCATATAGGACCAGAGGTTGTTGAGGCCTTTGGAACATCGTGTTTCCAGCAAAGCTCACTGAGCTAACAGACGCTGACCATTAGCCGCTGGATACCAGTACAGACACTAATGGATTTAAGTTGCATCAAAGATAGTTCTTCCACCTTCTTCGCCATTGGGAATTATTTTCCTCTTCCGCCGTTGTAGCTGTTGACCATCTTTGCATTTCCCCCAACACTGATCGGCTCGCCGACCTAGTTTCCCGCTGGGATTGGTTACCCAACCTTCCACTAGGTTGCTCGGCTTAACAGTGGCACCTCAGGTATGTTACATGTTGGAGTTGGAGTGATAGAGGCTAGTTGGATTCACTTGGTGAATCCAATGTATTGCGCATATCACTCCCATTATGCCTCCATTATTATTATTATTATTATTATTATTATTATTATTATTATTATTATTATAATTATTATATTCGATTTAATGGTTCTCGGGTACTTGGTATGGCTGTAATTGTCTCAAATAGGTTGAGAACGCCAGCTGTAGGCTATAGTGCATTGAGGATGGTCATACATAAAGGTATTATTTCATTGTCACCTCATCAAGAGATACCTCATTAATCAAGTGGAGTTAGCGGCATGTTCCATGCCACACACTGAGTTTTTGTGATCAGCTGTTAACCCAGCTTGGGCCGACTTAACTCAAACAAACGTTGATTCCTGTCTTTGACCTGTACTGCCATAAAACATTACTGACCATCATCCGGTAGGTTTACATTTAATTCCAATTTCCTTGTTTACTACACTCGACTGATGCACACCAGGTCTAGTGGCAATTCACTAATGGAAACAGATAAAGCCCCAAGGGTTAATGAAATTCAACAGCAACAAGACCCGGGAGGTGAAGACAAAAGGCTCACTCAACTGACCAGGATATTTATTCTGATATTAGTTCTGTAATTCTGTTCCACAAGCGGTAAACCTCCTAATTCTGGGAAGTTCGACTTCTAAGCCCGTGTGGTGTGACCCGATCAATGTTCTAAAGCGTGTTAATATTATCATGCTACCATACGATAGGCATTACAAACGACCATTTCTCACGTCTTACCTGGCCGATATTATTTATTTATTGTTTATTTTATTTGGTGATTTTTGTTTTGTTTTGTTTTTTGTGTTTTGTCTTTTGTTTTGAGTTTTGTGTTTTATAATTTGTGTTTTGTGTTTTTATCAATTTAAATGATCTTGTCGACTTCGTCGTTACGCTGGGGTCAGGCATTACGTTACGGCGACGGGACGAAATGCACCGAGAATGCATTGAGGTGTGTAACGTCATAGTACTGCTTGAGCTTATTCCTATACCCGCGCGCTCCGGTGAGCGTGACGTCATCCAGCAAGCTACCTCCTTTGACCTTCTTTTGCACTTGCTAACGGACTTTGAGTTCACGCAGCATTTGTAGCATTTGTAGCATTTAAAATTATATAAAGTCTAGTCTTTCAGACTGACTATCAGTCTTTTTGTTCTTTGTTCTGAATTTGGGATTTGTGTTTTTTCGTTTTATGGTTAGTGCATTTTCGTTTTGTGATACCTTTTTGTTTTTTGTTTTGATTTTTGCGTTTTGTGGTTCTTCGTTTTGTGTTGTTTTTTTTTTTTCGTCTGTTGTGTTTCGTGCTTTTTGTTTTGTTTTGTTCTGTCATTTTGGGTTTGGTGCTTTTTGCTTCTTGTTTTGCCTAGGTTGCAGTTTCGCATCCTGGCGCAGTCAGCTGGCATTTGAAGGTGCACAAATGCGAAGGAGCCGTGCCAGTATATTTACTGGCACGTTAAAGATCCGCTTCGGGGCAAAATTCCGGCACCCCGGCGTCTCTAAAAGCCACAGTAGTTAAAAGGGACGTAAAACCAATAACATTATTATTATTATTTCTTGTTTTGTGTTTCTTCACTTATATACTTAATTACCTGTTTATTGGTGTGTAACATCTTTCCACTCGGTTGCTGGATATTTTTTTGGGAGTGATTTTGAAAAATGGGACGGAAGTATGTAAGACGCACTGCCAGCTGGATCGCTTCCCATCCCAGGAGGGATGCGATCTTGCTGGCAGTGGTACCATGTGGATTGTATATAACATACGGATTATTCAAGGTTTATAGGCGGCATTACAGATATTTCTGCAATAAATAATGATCTTCAAGTTGCCGTTCTTTGGTGTAAAATTATTCATTATATCATATTTGCTGAAAAGAATTATGATTTATTAAGTGACTGTTTTTCAATCGCTGGATAAAAGTGATGGTCATACACCCCCGAGTAACTTTGCTCAACACTTTCATACTGAACGGTAAACGCTCATGCGAACTCTGATGTCAACTGATTGAAACACAAACCACATGTTATAAAGTTTTCGTATCAGTATTTAAATGATGATACGCTTTAATTTGAAACATTGTAACTAGTCGGCAAATCCGGTATTATGTTTCTGCACAATGGCTATTCAGATATTAACCCACATTGCGGTAATGCAATGATCAATGTAATATATATCGATGCTTTTATACGGTAACTGAGCTAGCCTTTCATAGACCACTATAGGAATTCCCTTTACTGTCAAGTAGGCGTATTCATAACTTAGTTAAAACTCAATTCCACGCAGGAACATTATCGAAAAAAAGCAAAATATTAATGGAGCATAAAAAATACATCCATATTATTGCCGGCACGCGAAAATAAGTACCTGTCTTGTACTCTAAATATCTGTGGTTGTAATGGATGCGTGGATTGCATCTTGGTCTGCGAATCATGTGGTCTCAGGTTCGAACCCGAATCCCGGCAATTAATTTGCTACCGGATTATCGATTTAAATGATATCTATCATAATATTATGCGTCATTTTAACAGAATCTACATTAAATTACGATTTATCTAATGTTAATTACAATAGTTTTGTGATCGCTCAAACTTCCTTTTGGGGTGTGATGGTATTAAATTACCAAAAGGGACACATTTCCTAAACATATTACCATCATTTTATTTCCACAAACAGCAATGCTCTTTATATAATTTTATACAAGCCATTAATCATCAAAACATTAAGAAACAGAGAAAAATTTACAATCATAAAAAGAAATATCTTTGCAGATGAGGAACTCAAATGAGAATGCACCACTCCCTACCTCACTGTCAGACCATTACAAAGAATCTCATAGCTCCATGCACTAGATTCCCTGCCATGACCCAGCAGCAAGATGTGGCCATGCTACAAACCTAAAAGTTACCTAAAAATGAACAGTGACATTACGCCCCCCTATATATGTAATTCTCCTAGCCTGTTTGAGTACATGTTATGATATCTGTTCTCTGGACTATCTAATGTGAGCATCCCTAAATATTCTGAATCCAAGCCATCACCAAACTGAAATCCACATTCCAATATTAAGTCTCGAAGCGCTGGAAAAATGAATTCATTTGATAAAAACATACCATCTCCACACTTTTCATCATCTGAACTGCCTTTGTCAATGTTATCATGCATGTATAAATAATCATCTATATCAATATCCAGATTAAACACTTTCCTCCCATCACTCTCATCATCGTCTGTCACTTCTGCACTTTCTGCAGAACCTATATTCGGAACTTGTGAAGGTTCTCGTGACACTTCAACCATATCATTCAAAACAGGATGTCCATAATTGTTAACTACATTATTATCACATGTATTACGAAACTGTTGCAAACTAGTTCATCACTAACAAGATCCAAAATCATGAAGTTATCGAGATTGAGAACTTTATCTTCATCTTCTGCATCACTACTTTCCTCCTTATTCCTCAACCTTTCATGCTTCCTTTTCTTCTGTTCTTCTCTTAGTCTTCCTCCTCCTTCTCCTGCCTTCCATCTCGTCTTTTTCTTCTTCTGTCATGTCATTCCTTACCTTGTACTCCTCTTCCATCTCCACCGTTCCTCTCTCCTTCTCGTCCTCATTTTCTCCTCTTCTTTCTTGTCTCTCTCATACTATTCAACAACTCCTTTCTCTTCGTCTTACATCTGATCCTTTTCATTCCCATCTGACTTCTCCAACGCTTCTTTACCTCATCTTTTTCCAGTATGTTGTCTTCTCCATAACTCACTCTAGCACTTTTACCCTCATCTTTAGCCTCTCTTTCTTGGCTGTTATTGCCCTCCTCATCACCAACCTCATCTGCTAGTAGTTTCTCTTCTATCTTTTTTTCTCCTTTACCTGCTTCCTCTCCTTTAGTTTCATCCATATTAACTGCTTTCTTTCGTTCTTCCGTCTTATCTTCTTCCTTATCCATTTCTCCTCTCTCTTGTACCGTGCCCTCAATCTCATCCTCTTCCTTGTCCTCAGTTTTATCCTCCTCGTCCATTTGACTTTGTTCATCTTCACCTTGTTCTCTCTCTTGTCCATCTTTTTTATTACGCCCCCCCCCCCCCCACATCTCTGATAATTTTCCTGCATCCCCACATCTTGTTTATTCTTCAGTTCTGTTACTTGATTAAATCTTCCTTCCATTCCCTCTGTTCTACTAAAGCATTCCTTTGTATTCTTCTCTACCACGCTATCCAATACATCCTCTCCTTTAATGTAACTTCTAGCGCTTCACATTGTGTATCTATCCTATTTTCCAAAATCTCAATCTTGTGACTGTTATCACCATACTCTTTCTGATTCTTATCTACCTGTGTCTGTAGTGTAGTCTTATTTACTTCCATTTCCACTCTTATCTTCTCACACTCTGAATCTAATTTCTCCTCCAATTTCCCTAGTTTATCATTCAACCCATCTACCTTGTTTTCCACTTTCCTAATACTGTGATCTATTTCATCAATTCTACAGTTAATCTTATTATTCATCTCCTCAATTTTAGTATTAGTATTATTATTCATTTCCTCCATTTTATTCATCGGTAATTGGAGCCAGTCAGGGTTAACCCCCTCTATGTTTTCATGCGAACCACGTTCTCTTCGCTATTGGACCTTTCCGAAATACTTCCTTTTCCGTCATCTCCGCAACGTCACGCACATGCACTAGTTTATCTTAATTGTATCCCCTATCATATGCATATTCTAGGTCCTACCTTGGTGAATTGCCATAAATCGGGCCCCACGTAATGCGGCGTCATTTTGTGATCGCTCAAATTTCCTTTTGGGGTGTGATGGTATTAAATTACCATAAGGGACACATTTCCTAAACATATTACCATCCTTTTATTTCCACAAACTGCAATCCTCTTTATATAATTTTACGCAACCCAATCATCAAAACAATAAGAAACAGAGAAAAATTGACAATCATAAAAAGAAATATCTTTGCAGATAAGGAACTCAAATGAGCATGCCCCCCCCCCCCCCCCCCTCTACCTCACTGCCAGACCATTACAAAGAATCTCATAGCTCCATGCACTAGATTCCCAGCCATGACCCAGTAGCAAGATGTGGCCATGCTACAAACCTAAAAGTAACTTAAAAATGAACAGTGACAGTTTGTACCAAGCAGGAGTTGGGAAATTTGATTGTTTTGAACATTATTTCTAGTAGTCTATAGATAGACTAGAGACTATGGTTTCATTCCTTCTCTCAATTTACAATATAATATGTGATGTTTGTTCAAACAATTGTGACAGTAGCATATCTCCAATTCAATCTATACATTCATCATAGTACCAGTGTGAAAACGGAGCGTAAATTAACATTTTAAGAATGTCAAAGCTGTGTAGTATACGAGTAGGATAACATGTCAGATGACTTCACATACATTTCATCTCAATTTAATAGTAGGAAAAACATGTCAGATGTTACACATCATATCTGACTTCTTTAAGGCTCGTATCTTTTTAGCTTACTTTTCACATTTTGCAAAAATGAGGAAAAAGTAGACTTATGAGATCGATCCGGGCAAATGTCAGTCCGTCTGTCTGTCTGGCTGTCTGGCTGTGTGTCCCCCCCCCCCCCTAATCAACTCCTAAACGGCTGCAGTAATCGAATCCAAATTTGGTATGAGTAAATATCTATACCTGAATATCTCAAGCCCATATTTGAAAATTATGTCAGTGCTACCAACTGCTGAAAAACCGCAATTGAATTTTGAACTCCATGTTGGATATCCTGGAAGATATGCACGGGAGCTATTCCAAAATTGGCACACATATGGACAATGATATTTCAGTTTAATTTCCAGGAGACCATGCATGGCAGTGTTGCCAAAATGATTCTAAGCCTGCTGATAGGTCTAATTTTTAAATGCATATAACTTCTACACTATCAATTGGATTTCAACCAAATGTCGTATGTACTATGTGTATATAAACAGATATTACTGAGCGTATTCGTAAAAGCCACCAGGGTTGCCAACTGTTAATAAATACTCTATCTCTATTATCTTATCCAAATACCAATATTTCAGAAAGTATGCAAGCCACAGCTTTAATCTATGCACACTTATAGTACCTGACATTCTATATTAATTTGGAGTAACTTATGTACGTCAGTGCTACCAACATGATTCTAAGCCTGCTGATAAGACCAGTTTTAAAATACATGTAACTTCTATACTATCAATTGGATTTCAACCACATTTCGTATGTGCTATGTGTACCATAATAGATATGACTATGCTTATTCTTAAGAGCAACCAGGACTGCCAACTGTAAATAAATGCTGTCTCTATTTTTTACCCTAATATTAATATATCAGAAAGTATGTAAGCCAACAGCTTTAAAATTTGCACACGTATAGTACCTGACATTCTAGATTAATTTGGAGAAATTAATATACGTCAGTGCTGCCAACATGACTCTAAGCCTGCTGATAAGTCCAATTTTAAAATACAGGTAACTTCTATACTATCAAATGGATTTCATCCAAAATTGGCACAACAAGAGATCATAGTATTTCACATTACTTCTGACTAGCACATGCTTGACATTGTTGCCAACATGATTTTACGCGCGCTGATAGATCCAATATCTAACTGCATGTAACGTCCAAGCTATCCATTGGACTTCAACCAAATTTTGTATTTTGTACCTTAAGAGATGGAACTAACAATATATTCAGTCACCAGGGCTGCCAACTGTAGTGCTCTATTAGGCTACATTATACCAGGCATATTTCGAACTAATTAGAAATTTCTATATTACCAACATAATTTCGTCATTATTCTAGATAGGTCTACAAGATTGGCATGAATCTTAAATTTCAAGAAAAGTAGGCTCTTTAGTTCGTCACGGAACTTCTTGTTTTTTTGGTTATTGGCGTTGTTAAGGCTACGTGACCTTCTTTAATCAGAAACAAGATGTACTCAATATTTCTTTACTTAAAATGTTTTATTTTAAACTTAAATAGCGCACTTAACTCCAGAATTAATTTGTTAATACATAATTAATTATTAATAAAAATTTGGTTAAGTTTGAAATTCATCATGTTGAGAACAGAAACTACTATACTATTAACATAGCGTCTTTCTAACATCTTTCTTATGGGTAGTTGCTGCGCCCGCCAACAGACTGCGCAGCGGTTGACTGTTGCTGGCTGGAGTCATTTTCTAAGCGCTCGCGAGTTTGAAACACAGAAATACTGCCGCATTTAGTGCTTGTTTCTTGGTGTTGACGAGTGTATTTGATCAAGAAGCTATTTCCACGGTAAAAGTAAGTTGCTGTGCAAAAATCAGGTAATAGATTTTAATTATTACGGACAGGTTTATGCCATGGACACGTCCCCCGAGTTCGCAGGCCTTAAAGCTTGTTCAAAATTGACTTCCACACACATAAACCCTACCTCTTTCCAAAGAATGAACGCGAGACTCGCTTTCCAATTATTCAGCAATGCGACCGCGAATGCCATTAAGTTCTTCCTGCAAACTTACCCCGACATTTTTAGCGGCAGTGAGATGTAACTGTACGTCTTCTATTTGGGGTGTGGTGGTATTAACATACAATGAGGGATATTTGTAGACATATGGCACTTCCATACACATATAATCTCATCTCGATCTTCAGTCCACATCAAGCTCTCTTTTGTCTCTTTCTCATTCTCATTCTGCTACTTATATCATTTACTTCGTTCATTTAAAAATAACATTTCCACTTCTTTATTTCATCCTTGCGAACCTAGAATTCAACTAGCATTCCTTTAAACAAACCAATCTCTCAGACCATATAACTCTTACATTTTCACAAGCCCATCTTTTCACATCTTCCAACCACACAATAAATCCGACCTCTAACACTGATCCTAACCAAAACTTCCTACAATCTCCATCGAAGATCTAAACAGATACTCAAGCCAAAAGTAATCTAAACAAAACAGCACCATAAAAGAAATATAAAATACAGATGTGTAACTCGAATGATCATGACCCCCTTCTCCTTTACTGGTGAACTACTGCAAGGAATCTCTAAGCTCAGCGCTAAGGCCTTACAATAGCCTCCAGCAAAGAGAAGCCATGATCCTAACCTACACAATCTAAGTAAAATGAACAGTGACAGAGAATACAGAATTATTCACGAGAGACATGAACAATCTAGCAGATGCGCTTAACTCCAGAATACCAACAAACGTACTCTACAAAAATGCCCCTTCGCACAAGGCATTAACTTAATAGACTTTTATGAAACCATTAGCTCAGAAATTTTGCCTCAAATAAGACAATGGAATTTCTTAGAGCCACGCTAAAGAGTACCTTAGAAGTCCCTCGATATGTATGGTCTAATACAACTTAGTGGAAGCTGATAACTGGAAAGTAACATTCAACTGCTGGTATTGATA
The DNA here is from genome assembly GCA_946902985.2 of Meconema thalassinum. Lineage (NCBI taxonomy): Eukaryota > Metazoa > Arthropoda > Insecta > Orthoptera > Tettigoniidae > Meconema > Meconema thalassinum. The sequence goes on from OX336395.1 coordinate 187,090,263, forward strand.
CCGTTCGCACTCAGTGCTGGCCGACGCTAGAGCCGCCTAGCGGCTGGACCATATAAACTTCACAAGTCACGTCACTTTCTCTACAATACGCTATGCTATTAATATTATTAGTAAGATATAATTGTAATAGATGCTAAAGTATGGAACCTCTTATCTTCTGTCTCATGAGGATGAGTGTACCCCGTTCCAGCCCACAGACCAGAATTAAATTTCTTGACAGAACCGGGAATGGAACCCGGAACTCCGGGGTGACAGCCAAGAATGCTAGCCACTACACTAGGAGTTGGTCCTGTTTGTTATGGGTTGACATCAAAACTACTGGAGTGAAAGGCTTGAAAATGGGTATTTAGGTAGATGGCGTCACTAAATTTCAACGAGGAAACAACATACGTATTTACGTTGTACAGAGGGATGAGTGGGATAAGAAGAAACCTAAAATCCAGCCTTCATTTATCACATACGTTACTACAAATTAATATAGAATGTCAGGTATTATACGTGTGCATAGTTTAAAGTTGTCAGCTTGCATACTTTCTGAAATATTGGTATTTGGATTAGAAAATAGAGAGAGAGCATTTATTAACAGTTGGCAGCCCTGTCGGCTTTTAAGAATACGCTCAGTCATATCTGTTTATGTACACATAGTACATAGGAAAATTGGTTGAAATCCAATTGATAGTGTAGAAGTTATATGTATTTAAAAATGGACCTATCAGCAGGCTTAGAATTATTTTGACAACACTGCCATGCATGGTTTCCTGGAAATTAAACTGAAATATTATTGTCTATATGTGTGCCAATTTTGGAATAGTACCCATGCATACTTTCCAAGATATCCAACATGGAGCTCAAATTTCAATTGCGGTGTTTCAGCAGTTGGTAGCACTGACATAGTTTTCAAATATGGTCGTAAGATATTCAGGTATAGATCTTTACTGATACCAAATCTGGATTCGATTGCTGCAACCGTTTAGGAGTTGATAGGGGAGACACACATACAGCCAGAAGGACAGACAGACATTTGCCCGGATCGATCTCATAAGTCTACTTTTTCCTCATTTTTGCATAATGTGAAAAGTATGTTGTAGGTTTAGATATGGATTCGTTGAACATACTGAAAATCACTTGGTATTCCCCTAATAAGGTTGACTTGCATATGTCCTAATCTAAAAATGATTGATTCTCTTCAAAGAAATGCAAACCACGCCAACAGAAGATAAAGCCAGACGTTACAGTTCACGCCACGGTTTTTGGCAGGTAAGCCACAGTTGCGCAGTCGTACAGAAGACAGGTGGTGAATCTCATGCATGTGCAATTGATATATGAGTTGCTTTCCGTGCCACTGAAAACTCACGTATCAATTGCGCATGCGTGATGCTCACAGACTGTCCTCTGTACGACTGTGAACCGGGGCTCACCGGCCAAAAACCTTGGCGTAACTGTACTCGTATGCTTTCGTTCAAACTATACATGGACACCAAGCGTTAAACCACATCCTTTGTCGTATGTATAAGGTGCGTTAAAAAAGTAACGAGCCGGAGGCATAATTACAGAAACCAGTACCTGTATGTTAGAAGTATTGGCCCTGGCTGTTGAGGCACTTGTCCCACTGTGACACGAGGCGGTGAATGGCTGTCTCATAAAATTCCCCGGGCTGCGATGTGAAACAGTTCCGCACGTACAGCTGGACGTCGGCGTCCGAGGTGAATCGTTGGCCACGCAGAGCCCTTTTCAGGGGACCAAACATGGTGTAATCACAGGGAGAGAGGTCTGGAATGTATGGAGGGTGGCCGAGAACCTCCCATTTGAATTTCTGCAGGAGTGCCGCGACTGTGTTGGCCGTATGAGGTCGTGCATTGTCGTGGAGCGACCACGGCCGCTATGGCGTTCCCTGACACTCGGCGGTCCTGGGTAATGAGTGCTTCAACCAGCTGGACGTTGTCATCGGTAATGCAGGGGGGTGCCCCAGACCGGATATCATCGGCTAACGACACCCGGCGTTCCCTGAAGCGCTTGTGCCACGCCTTGACCCTTGCAAGGGACATGCGGTGTTCGCCGTACACTTTAGCCCAGTCAATAAAGGTTTAGTGTCGCAACTAATTAGAGGAAAGCTGATTTTTTCAGGATGTTAGTATATAAAGTATAAAGTAAAAAAACACAAAGGCCCGACCCCCACCCCCCTTGCTTCCACCCCCACCCCCTCCCCAACCTTACAAGAGGAGTACTCTGGTTTAATGCTTACAGTTAAAGAACTAATGAAGTTACAAACGCGATTTTTAATAATCTTACGCCTAATATTTTTCTAAACAAATTATGTCATATAAACTTTTTATGTAGATAGCGTAATTTCACCGTAATACTCCAATATATGCAAAAAAAACTGCCACTACAAAACACAAAAAGTAAATTCAACCTATTTTACCTTTTTATCCTTCCGTCATACAATGAAATGTTTTGCACAAAACTTATAGACAATTTAATTAGCTTTAAAAATATGTGTCTACTATATGTGTCTACTATGCTTACCGTTCAAATGATGGCTTCAAAGAGAGCTATGAACAGTAATGGCCACCGCGTCGCCGCGCCGTTGTCACTCGATGCTGAAGGGCACCGCTGTATGTACTCATATCCTTAATCTTGAATAGTCATTGAGTTTATGATGATGAAATATAAAAACTTTAACTTCAACTTTTCATTACCAAAATCCTGTACTTAGTACACTTTTATAGCTGACAAATAATAAAGTTTCATTGTATAGTATTTTTGATAACTTATTAATTCCTGCACAACTAACACGGCCTAATAATAAACAACGTTTATGTTGTTTTTTGTTTTTTTTTGTATAAAGGGTCATTTTCTAATGTTTCATCGGTTTGGTCAGAAGAATTTTTACAATACATTCCACTGCAGTTCACACACATAGATGTGCAATCGAACCCAGCTTTACAACAACTACAGTTTGTAAGACACAATGTTTTGCAATTACAAGTTATCAGTAGAAGAAGTTCACTTGGAGAAGCAGGATTCGTCATGGGCTTAGGTATCAGTCTGTTATTTGATGTATACTGCCAACCCCATTCTTCTGCCGGAATTTTACAACCTAACCAAGTTTGAATCTGGTGGTAAACCCTCAAAATATGTTGATGAGCAGCATCTGAAGTTGGTGGAAGTTTTGCTAAATCAAAATTAGACTTGAGAGACATTTTTGCGGTTAATTGCTTTAACTTAAAGTACCTGGCTTCATTGAGGGTTTTGAACTTTGATAAGTTGTACATGCTTAGGATAAACTGTTCTCCACTTTCTAGAAGGATATCTTTTGTAATGTCTTGTTTTGTGAAAAGCTCAGCCTGAGATCTAGCTTCAGTCGATTTACGTATCATGTCGGCTGCTTTTTACTTCCCTAGCCCATAGAAAGCAGACATCGTATCACAACCAGTCATTGAATGAGAAAAAAAGCAGTAAAGTTTGCTGTTTGACATGTTGATTTATAAGAAAATCGACCGAGTACAGTTTGGAAATTGACGACGAAGGCTTTAAGAAGAAAAGTTTGGCGTCTTGCTGGGGAGCTAATGCTACGAGTAAAACCAAGAGATCTGTATCAGTTCCCACAACAACTGTAGTATTATTAGTTTGCACATATTTAATTGCCTGGTCGACAATGACAGAGTCAGCGTCACCTTCCGCAAAAAAACTTTGATATCCTCAGTCACACAACGTGTTGTAATTGCTTCTATCAACCTCTCTTTGTTATGAGGGTTTGCTAGAAAGTCTGCTTATTGTGTTGTGCAAACTGTATTTTCATCAAAAAAAATTGTGTGAGAAGATTTCTTTGATGCTCTTCTCTCTTGTTCTTGCTGTTTTGTGGTTGGAAAGTTGGGATAACCGTCGAATACCACTGTAACTTTATTTCCGTATTTACAAAGTATAGAGCTTAAATAAGAATCTATTATTTCCTTAAAAGGGCTGGTTTTTCTCCAAACCACAGCATGTAACAAATATCCACCATCCATCACAAAAACATCTTCATTTGCCTTGAAGCTTTCTTCAACAATTCCATCTTCAAATAATTTCATAAACGATGCTTTCGTACCTTTACGTATTGATGCCTCGTCAAATAGTGACGGTGGGTGAGATGCTAATTCGAACTCAAAATAAGATTTCAACTTAACGGGGCTGTCACAGATGCATAAAATTCGATTGAATATTTGCTGGGAGTTAATTGAAACTTCTTTAGATCTCACTTTGATAGACTTGAAACTTGCCTGTGTTGTAACCATATCCTTCCGCTGTAGTGCCAATGTTTCAGGAATCACATCATTTGATACAGTACTCACTTCCTTTTCACTTGCGTATTTTCCACAGTCATAATTCATTTTTTGTATATCTTCCCTAACGATTTCTGCTTCTGTTCTAACAATTCTTTTACTTTCGTCTTCAGTAGTTGTTTCTCTGTTTTTGTACCACAAATCTAATACCGTGTGACTAGTATGTGACATACATAAAATACTTCTCTTTCCAGATAAATTATGTACAACTAGCCGATCTTTGAAAAAATCTACAAGCTTTGACTTGAGATAATAATCACTATAGTCTATATCAGAACCACATAACTCCACTACTATCTCTCTTAATTCTTTTAGTGAATACTGGCACTCATTGTCGCTCTCAAGGTAATTAGTAAGCAAATTAAATTTATCTAGACTCGGTTAATAATGGACGTCCTACCTTTTGTTCATGAGGTTTAGGTTTACAAAAGTCCTTATAACATTGCCCATGATAACGGGCTTCGGCCGCAACTAAATCAATCACATCTAAAAGCCTGGACTTAACTTTACAGCCCCAAACATCATTCTTATTATCACAAGCATTAAGGAGAGTTTGCTTTATTTCAATTGTTGAAACCTCATGAATTTGGGTTCGGTATTGAGAAGGAAGTTTTGGGTCAAACACAGCATTTTTTTCACATAACAGTCATGCTTGAAATCAAATTTGGTGTCTAATTCTCTGAGAAGGCGCTGCGAGGTGGAAGACTCCGAATTTTGAGCTTTTAATGCTGATTTAATATTGCTAGGTCTGGTATAATTTTGCCTGCATACAGTATGTACTTTTATTACATCGACGTTAACAAGTAACCTATGGATTTCGTCTTTTCTCTCAATACTACATTTTATTAAAGTGTTTATACCTTTAGTGACTGTTACCCCGGCATCTTTCACTTCCTCATTACATATTACGCATATATTGGTAAAATCAGTCATTATTGAAAACTGTTGATAATAAAGAGTGCCTAGCTGTAAAGTTTGTGGGTAACAGTTCAGATTTAACAAGTTTTTACTATTTTTGAGGGTTACCTTTTATCTTGCTTATCTCGCTCAACAATACATAACAATAGCAAAACTATCAGCATTTCACTGCACTTGGCACAACACAACAACTTGTATTTCTGTACAAAAAGTAAAACTATCACGAAACACAAAATGCAACGAACCGCACAATGCCATGGTTAACCGAACACTAAACAGGCAAGGCCCACTAATAACGAAAAGGACTCAATAAGCAGCGTAGTAGAGATAAGAGGGCAGTAAACAAACAAGTTGCAACGTGCAGTCTGACTCATGCAGACAGCCAAGCGGCCGAGTCACCACACCACGCTATCCGCGGCTGCCCGGCGGGATGCGCGGTGTCCGCTACTGTTCATCGCTCTGTGAAGACATCATGTTAACAAATATCTTTTGTAGACCCATAACGTTAAAGATAATAACAGTAGCTAAACATTTTAATCGAACATATTTTTTCTACGACATAAGGGTAAATAGTTATAATTAGTATAGATTACTTTTTGTTTTTTGCAATGACAGTTTTCTGCATATATTAATGTATTATGGCGATAATAGGTTGTCTACATAAAAATTTATTCTTAAATAAATTGTTAAAAATATTGTAAGGAGTAAAATAAAAAAACAATCACGTCTGTAGCTTTATTAGTTTTCGAGCTGTAAGCATTTAACCATAGTACTGCTCTAGCAAGGTATAGGAGGGGGTGGGGGGAAAAGCAAGGGGGGTGGGGGTCGGAACTTTGTAATTTTTGGCTATTTACTTTGTATACTAACATCCTGCAAAAATTCAGCTTTCCTCTAATTAGTTGCGACAAAGCGTATATTTTTACCTTTATTGACTGGGCTACTCCTGACATTCGGCGATGAATGTCCGTTCCCCCTACTCCTTTCGCTGTCAGAAACCGAACAACACCTCTTTGCTCTTCGGTTGACGCCTCCATGTCACGGTTTGCAATGCGACTGGCAGGGTTAGACGATTGATGCATGCTGTTGCTCGCTTTGTATCGTCACGTGACGTGCACGCGTGCCCTCTAGCGACGGGCTGTGACCGTCCACGCTCTGGTCGGAACCACACCTCCTTACACACGCCACGATTATCCGATGTAGTCACCGGTTTGCACATTCCAGTCTCCGACTCGTTACTTTTTGAACGCACCTTATAGTTCACTAAATCTATGACTACCAGCGCTAGAGTTGACCCATACATTGTCAAATGAAAATCGAAATACCTACTTCCGTTTCGACTGACAAGTTATGCACACGAACAGTTAGACCACATCCTTTGCTGTTGTATGTACAGTAGTTCATTATGGGAAACTAGACTGGGCCTCATACAGTTACCTTTGTACGACGAATACAGAAACGTAGGTATGCGATAGGGGTATATTAAGAGACCCTGGCCCACAGGAGCCTTCCCCAGTTGAGTGTAGATACTGACGAAGACAACTGCTCTCACCAGGACACGCAACACTCAATCAGATAAATAGCCTGCACAATACAACCTGAATTCACCATTTAATTTCAATCACATATTCACTCTAAACAAGCAAGCACCACTTTCAGTATTTTAACAAAACATCACATAGAGTATAACTAACAAATATTGACGAGTTGAACTATCCCAACTAATACTGCAACTAAAGAAGTGTTCATAATGTAAATATTTTCACCCATACTATCAAACATAAAAAAAATTGTAGCCTAAGTGTAATGGATCTGATGATGATCGCTTGACGATCGAAACTGGTCATCCAAGTGTTTTTTGTTTTGTTTTTCAGGATTAGGGAATAACCCACCTCATTTGGGTACAATCGTGTTTTTGTTGTTTGAGTCTTCAGTCTTTTGACTGGCTTGAGGCAGTCCCCCATGCCTCCCTGTCCTGAGCTAATCGTTTCATCTCTACATAGCTACCACAACCTACAATCTGTTTAACATATTCTAACTCTGGTCTACCCCTACAGTTCTTGTCCTCGATCCATCCTTCCATAACTAAACTTGCTATTCCTGGGTGTCTTAGTATGTCTCCTACCAACCTATCTCTTCTCTTCATAAGCAGTCGCCAGAAACATCTCTCCTCTCCCACTCGTCTTAATACCTCTTCGTTTGTAACCATATCTACCCATCTGATCTTCATCATTCTCCTGTAACACCACATTTCAAATGCTTCATTTCTCCTCTTTTCTGGTATACCAATAGTCCAAGTTTCACTTCCATAGAGCATCGCGCTCCAAACAAAGGCTTTCAAAAATGACTTCCTAATACCTAAATCTATATTCGATGTCAACAGATTCCTTTTTTATAGAAATGCTTTCCTTGCCTGAGCCAACCTACTTTTTATATCCTCTTTGCTTCGTCCATCACTGGTTATTTTGCTTCCTAAGTAACAGAAGTCTCCTACTTTAGCTTTTCACCTGCCAAATTGATGCCCATAGACAATCGTGTTGACCGACTGAAACCAGCAAACTACAGTAGTTCACGAAATTAATGTAAAGCTTATTATTTCTTTTAATTGTTATTATCCTAAAATTTCAATTCCCAAGTTATGTTTTCAACATTAAGTTCGGTTGGTTGGTTGGTTGGTTGGTTGGTTCCTTAGTTTGGGGGCTGCGACAACGCGGTCATGTTGCCCCGTGTACTTTGGGTGTGTGTAGATTCTGTGTGATAACCGGTGTTAATTGTGATGACTGTATTAGCGTGTGTATCTGTTTTAATTCAAGCAAGGACTGCAGACATTCCATTTTTCCAAGTAGTTCCGACTTTTGCCGCCAAACGCCACCGTCAACGACCAACTAGTTCAGAACTTAGTTACCAGATGCCACCGCAGTCGGCTCTTGACGACGAACGTAGGAACCTAAGAACGGTAGTCAAATGTTTAACCTATATATAATTTAGCTTCACACACGTGCAATTATTAGTGGAATGTTCTTTAATATGCCATAAATCTATGACATGGGACCGCCGCACAGTGGGTCAAAATCGAAATCCAGGAGGACAAAATTATTTATTTTCATAATTAAAAAATCAAAATTTATTACTTCTACAGCATTCTCTTACAATTGCCGCTCAATATTCTGTGATATAAACGCATCTTAGTGTAAATCTGTCACCACTGTTCGTGCAGTCTGAATTGGAGGGTGAATGTAAGTGGCTGTGGTTTGGTTGTCTTCGTGGTTAGTGTGATGCTTTAAGATGGAACATGCAGCTGAAGGTATGATCTTTGTAACGTGTTTCAGTTATTAATGGGCGTAATTGTTACGCAATTTTAGCTATATTTGTATTATATAATATTTAACTATTATTCTTAAAATTATACTAGATGAAACCCGTCAAAACATGACGGACAATGGAAAACAAATTTACTGAAGAAGCTTCTTATATAAGTTACATTCTTTGTACGATTACTTTTTAGCACTATTGCAACTTTAAGGGCGTCAAAAGATAGCACTCTCAGCATTGCAACATATTGCTGGTCATGACTGAAAACGTGATGAGGTCATCATCATCTTGCACAGTTTCCAGCCACTGGCCGGGTCTGTTTGGAACACAAGCCTCTCCAACGTCTTCTGTCTTCCCACCATCTCTCAGCCTCCACCCTTGTCCAGTCTTCTCCTCTCTTCTTCACGCTTTCTTCCACCCCCTTCAGCCACCTGTCTCTCAGTCTCCCTCTTGGTCTCTTTCCTTCCCACTTCGTCTCGTGTATCCTCCTGGGTATCCTCTTCTCCTCCATTCGTTTTACATGTCCATACCATCTAAGTCTAGATTTCTCTATACCGTCCTGTAAAGGTTCCTCCTTCATTAATTCTCTGGTCCTCTCATTTCTTATTCTGTCCCTCTTTGTAGCTCCAATACTGCTTCTCAAGAACCTCATCTCACTGGCCTGTATTTTGCTCTTCTCCCTTCCTTTCATAACCCAGGTCTCCGAGGCATACGTCAGGATAGAGACATAGTACGATATATGATCTACTTGCTGTTCTGAGGGACATCCCTGCTCCATAACATGCTTCTCACACTCCTCCGGCATGCTTCTGCCTGTCTCCCCCGCTCATTTATTTCTCTACCGTGTCTTCCATTCTCTTGTATCAGGCTTCCCAGATACTTGAAACTCTCCACTTTCTTCAGCTGTTCCCCACCAATTGTTATTCCCGTTGTGGTCCTTTCCTTCTTCCTTGTTGTGATCACCATCTCACTCTTATTTATGCTAAATTTCATCCCATATCCTTGTATTATTCCTTCCCACACGTCCAACTGTTCCTGTACCTCCTCCTCCTTGTTTCCACAAATCATCAAATCATCCGCAACAACCATTGCTTTCATTTTTCCTTCCCCAATTACTTGTGCCACTCGGGTCATTATGTCATTCATCACCACAATGAAAAGTAACGGTGACAGTGCACTTCTTTGTTTCAGGCCGTTTCTCTGTTCCACCCAGTCCGATCTCTCTCCTCCCACTTTCACACAGCTCACGCTTCCCTTGTACATCTCCTTTATCCTCATTATAGTCCATTTTTCTACTCCTCTATCCTCCAGGGACTTCCATACTTTGTTTCTGCATACACTGTCATATGCTTTCTCAATGTCCAGGAAGGCCATCAGTAGATCTGTTCCATACTCATAGTGCTGTTCTTGTAACTGACTTACAGCAAAAATCAAATCCACTGTGGACCTCCCTGCTCTGAAGCCATGTTGTTCTTCCCTCATCCCTCCTTCTATCCTTGTCCTAATTCTCCTTTCCAAAACTTTCTCAAACATCTTTGCACAATGACTCATCAGTGTTATTCTCCGATAGTTTCTGCATTCTGTTCTACTACCTTTCTTGAAGATCGGGACAATTATTCCCTTTTTCCAGTCCTCTGGGGTCTTCCTTTCCTTCCATGCTGCCTTCATCACTCGGTACAACCATTGTATCCCCACCTCTCCTGCTGCTCTCACCATCTCCACACTCAACTCATCCACACCCGGTGCCTTCCCTCCTTACATCTTCCTCACTGCATCTTCCACTTCTTTCCATGTTAAGTCCTTTTCTGTTTGCAGTTCATCTACTGTACCTCTTCCCCGATTTCTTATTCCTCGCCGTGGTTTCCATTTGGGTTCAGGAGTTCTTCAAAATATTATTTCCACATTTTCTTCAGTTCTTCCCTATTTTCTATCCCTTGTCCCCTTTTGTTCACCATTCTAACATAATCCGTAGGATCCTTCCGCCTCTTATTCTTTACCATCCCATACAGGACCTTTTTTGTACCTTCACTATCGTGCTGGTCATGACTTAAAACGTGATGAGGTAAATAGCCCAATACGTTCAAGAGTTTCTCCTTGAGCTTGATTGATTGTGATAAAGTAGGCCGAGCGAATAGGACATTGTTGCCTATTAAAAGAAAATGTACTGTACCTGCAAGTGTTTTATCGGAAGGTGTTAAATCAAGTCGTAGGATTTGAGCTCTCTGCCTAATATTACTGCACCTATTATATCCGAATCCAAGCAATTTCTTACATATTTCTTACAATTAATATATTACCATATATGAGTCCTTGGGAAACGTTCAGATTTCTAAGGAGCATAACTATGGCTCAAACGTTCGGAGTATGTGGAGGCGAATCACTTAATTCCAAGGAATTGAAAAATTCAATAATAGGGAAATGAAGTAGCTGGCTTTCTTCTTCAGTATCCAATCTGTTAACGCTGATGTATGTGTTTGAACTACTGGATATAAGTTCAATGACTTTTAAATTAATATCATTACATTGTTGCAGCTTGGCAAATATTTTATATTCCAGCAGATCAATTTTACCCTCACAACAGTAAAGACCAAAGTAACCACGCATAGATTTTACGCAAGAGAAGTACAATGTAGAACAATGTTTACATTTGATCGTCAAAGACCTTACAGGACACTGTACTGCATAATATCTGGAATTGTTTCTGAAATGGCCTATTTATATTGGATTTTAAATGTGGCTTCGTATTATTCGATAACACTATAGTGTCCTGCAATAACGGAGCCGCTAAATATTAAATGGCAAATAATACTTCCATTGCCGAAATCAACTGCGTAGTTAGACTCAGTACTCTAAACAAATAATCATTAAACAATTGTCTTATACAATGAAGCTCAACATGACCGTCCAGAGACTTTCATACTCAAGTTGGTTGGTGAGGAGAATGCGATGAGACTGATCGCTTAAAATAAATTCCTTATAATTGTTCCTGCCAGCGAAATTTTTTGCGATAGCTTGAAAACGCAGCTCAGAATGACGTTCTTCATTTTGTTATAAACAGTACGAAACTGCTCTAAATAAGCAATTTCCATCACCTGTTATAGGTTATGACAGTACATTTTGCAGGGGAACATAGAATCACTTCGCCAACTACTGAAACGACCTTTTTTCTTTAATAATTTAAGAGTATATCGACGATGCATAATTATAACCTTTAGTCTAGGACGCTAATAACTTGACCACCGAAGCATTGGAAAGAAATTGCAATATTAAGGTACATAAACAACATAGCCTACACATTCAAATGTCGGTTAATGTTCCTCAAAATTTCCCTTCTTAAATATTCCCCTCCTTTATAATTCTCCATCACGTGAAAACGTGCCATGTCTTGGGTTTTAAATATATTGATGCAATGGTGCTGCCATCTGCTGTCAGTTACTGGAACTATATGGGCGATGTTGCCAGTTATAGGAACTGATTGCAGATATTTAAACGGCGTACTGAGGACAACAGTTTGCTCTTTTGATCACATGCTGTAATGCAATGGTAAAACGGAAATAAAACGTATTGGGAGGGAATGTAGAAATATGTATCTTTTACAGACATAAAACCTTACTAATACTCCTTGATTAAACAATATTTCAGTGGTAAAAATACATATCGGCGAGGGCTGGGATCGACCCGGTGAACCTTGGAACCACAGTCTGTCGCCTTAACCACATAGCTACTCGAGCACTCTTGTTCAGCCGCAGACGCAGCCATTCATTATCTTCAAAAGCAGCTGTCTGAAGGAAATAATCCATTTCATTATCCAAATAAAACAATGTTGCACATTCATATATGTTCATACTGTTATTGTATTTTATTGTCAGAACTTGGTTAATGTATGTTTTCAATTACATGGAAGCTTATTAAATAACTTACGTTTTAATGGACTTCTCACCGCCATTTTGTCATGACCTCAGGCGGATTGTGCGCATGCGTGAGGGGAAAGAATTCTGCTATTTTCTATATTAATTCAAAAATATACCGAGAGGGAATGTAGAAATATGTATGTTTAACAGACATAAAACCTTACTAATACTCCTTGATTAAACAATATTTCAGTGGTAAAAATACATATCGGCGAGGGCTGGGATCGACCCGGTGAACCTTGGAACCACAGTCTGTCGCCTTAACCACATAGCTACTCGAGCACTCTTGTTCAGCCGAAGACGCAGCCATCCATTATCTTCAAAAGCAGCTGTCTGAAGGAAATAATCCATTTCATTATCCAAATAAAACAATGTTGCACATTCATATACGTTCATACTGTTATTGTATTTTATTGTCAGAACTTGGTTAATGTATGTTTTCAATTACATGGAAGCTTATTAAATAACTTACGTTTTAATGGACTTCTCACCGCCATTTTGTCATGACCTCAGGCGGATTGTGCGCATGCGTGAGGGGCAAGAATTCTGCTATTTTCTATATTAATTCAAAAATATACCGAGAGGGAATGTAGAAATATGTATGTTTAACAGACATAAAACCTTACTAATACTCCTTGATTAAACAATATTTCAGTGGTAAAAAAAAGAACATCGGCGAAGGCTTGGATCGAACCGGTGAACCTTGGAACCACAGTCTGTTGCCTTAACCACATAGCTACTCGCGCACTTTTGTTTAGCAGCAGACGCAGCCGTTCATTATCATCAAAAGCCGCTGTCTGAAGGAAATAATCCATTTCATTATCCAAATAAATCAATGTTGCACATTCGTATACGTTCATACTGTTATTATATTTTATTGTCAGAACTTGGTTAATGTATGTTTTCAATTACATGCAAGCTTATTAAATAACTTACATTTTAATGGACTTCTCACCGCCATTTTGTCATGACCCCAGACGGATTGTGCGCATGCGTGAGGGACAAGATTTCTGCTATTTTCTATATTAATTCAAAAATATACCGTAATATATTTGTTTATTTTATAGACACTCTGCAAATCTAGAGGCCAAGAGCTTTCGTTAGAGTGCTCTACGAAGTAAATCGGTTCTGTCGTTCTCTCAATCTCGTGGTAACAAAAATCACCTTACAGTTTTAAATATATAGATTTTCACTTAGATGTTTAGTAAGTCGCGTCACTCAGCGTCACTTTCTACTTAATGTTAAAATGTAGATAAAGTCTTGTAGTTTACGCCTGTTATAAGATTTTTTGCATCTTTTTGCAATTTACTTAGTTATTTTACGTTTTAGAAGATGCCGCGCAACCAGTTCTCACACGTTTACAACTGTTTGAAGCACTGGGTTCGACGATTATGTGAAAAATGGAACCTTGTGACTTTGTTAAAAGTAAATTACGGGGAGAAAATTGTTCTGAAGAGATAACTGAATGCATGTGTAGACGTTGCTTAAAAAGGTTTTAACTGATGTTTAACATAAAGTAAACAAATGATATATGTTGCTTTCACTCTAAATTCATGATTAAACGTAAAAATAATTTCGTCCCCCTAGATTTCGATTTTGACCCATTATGCGCCGGCTTTACTTGCCCTCCGAAGGAAGGCATACTGATGGATTTCTAACGTTCTTAAAAAATCCGACGAATTCAGCCGAGTTTGAACCCGCAATCTTGGGTATAGAAGCTCAGCATGCTACCAACTACGCCACCGAAGCCTATAACATTTACTTCCTAGCCTGGAGGTCTAGAACTGAGAATTTTTCTTAGCATTGTGGGATAGGCCTAAGCGTATTGGTCGAGAGACACTGCATTACGCGTTATACAGTACTATCATGAGAACACCAGTCTGAGTGTTTGCTCGCATCAGTTACTGACAGACGAACTTGTGGAGAGGAAGTTACGTGCCATATTTAACAAATAGAACTTTTTCTCCCAGAGCAGTGGTCGGCGTGCTTAAGTGGAGTCCTTGTTTGTGTTTTCAATGTTCATCCGTGGCTCTACAGTAATTCAAACTTCTGTTTTTATTGCTGAAAAATCCCTCCAGATTCTCACAACGGAGGTATTTTAACCTCTCAAATCGAAATTTATATCCCAGAATACATGGCATACACGTTATCTAAAGCACGAGTAATCTACCAGGGTACCATATAAGAGTGTTTGTTGATCCTCCTAATGATGAACAGACAGTTAAAACAATCATTTTTATTGTGTACTGTTGTGTTATTTTAGGGCATGGGCATTATAGTCATCAGCCCTGTGTACTTCACAGACACCAAAAACCTAGAAGAATTGCTGAGTTTTAATTCACTGGCCGTGAAAGCCAATATACAATTATTTTTGGAAGCCTTCATAGGGAGGTTAAGGCTGCTTGAGCTTTTAGTTCTCGCAGTAAACAGGTGCAGTTGCACATTATATAAAGGGAGATGGCGCACAGTTCGCTACTCCTGTGGGGGTCCAGGCGGGGACATAGAGAGCCCGCTGATGAGCCAGCTTGGTGTCCTAGGCGAAACCCCACAGAAGACACGGCACAAACCAGGAAGAATTGCTGAGTTTTAATTCACTGGCCATGAAAGCCAATATACCATCTTATTGTTTTTATATTTCAATGGTTACTTTTATGTTAAGTTTAGTTTGGAGTTTTCTTTTCTGTTGATTTTCGTCTTTGTATTATTTTCTCTTTTGCATCTGATTTTCATTATATTTTTAACTTTTTGTTATTATTTTCATTTCTTTCTTTTATTTTAAATTCTGACCTTTTTTTAATTTATTTATTGTGTTTTGTATTCTTATAGTGATTTTTAGCCTACTTTTCACATTTTGTAAAAATGAGGAAAAAGTAGTCTTATGAGATCGGGCAAATGTGTGTCTGTCTGTCTGTCCTTCTGTCTGTCTGTCTGTCCTTCTGTCTGTCTGGCTGTGTGTGTGTCCCCCCCCCCCCCTATCAAC
Organism: Meconema thalassinum; assembly: GCA_946902985.2. NCBI lineage: Eukaryota > Metazoa > Arthropoda > Insecta > Orthoptera > Tettigoniidae > Meconema > Meconema thalassinum. The sequence continues at coordinate 187,105,706 of OX336395.1, forward strand.
TCCTAAACGGCTGCAGCAATCAAAACCAAATTTAGTATGAGTAAACATGTGCACCGGAATATCTCAAGTCCATATTTGAAAATGATGTCAGTGCTACCAACTGCTGAAAAACGCACTAGAAATTTGAGCTCCATGTTGGATATCTTGCAAGGTATACATGGGAGCTATTCCAAAATTGGCACACATGTAGATAATACTATTTCAGTTTAATTTCCAGGAGGCCAACCATGACAGTGTTACTAAAATAATTTTAAGCCTCCTGATAGGTCCAATGTTTAAATGCATATAACTTCTACACTATCAATTGGATTTCAACCAAATTTTGTATGTAATATCTGTACATAAAGGGATATGATTAGGCGTATTCTTACGAGCCACCAGGGCTGCCAACTGTTAATAATTGCTCGTTCTATTTTTTTTTATTAAAATACCTATATATCAGAAAGTATGCAAGCCAACAGCTTTAAACTATGCACACGTATATTCTGACATTTTAGATTAATTTGGAGTGACTTATATACGTCAGTCCTACCAACATGATTATAAGCCTGCTGATAGTACCAATTTTTAAATACATGTAACTTTTATACTATCAGTTGGATTTCAACCAAATTTCGTATGTGCTATGTGTACCATAACAGATATGACTATAAGTATTGTTAAGAGCAATCAGGGCTGCCAACTGTTAATAAATGCTGTCTATATTTTTTTACCCTAATATCAATATATCCGAAAGTATGCAAGCCAACAGCTCTATACTTTGCGCACGTATAGCACCTGACATTCTAGATTTATTTGGAGTAATTTATACAAGGCAGTGCTGCCAACATGATTCTATTCCTGCTGATATGTCCAATTTTAAAATACATGTAACTTCTATACTAACAAATGGATTTCATCCAAAATTGGCACAACAAGATATCATAATATTTCAGATTATTTCTGACCATCACACGTATGGTATTGTTGGCAACATGCTTTTACGCGTGCTGATAGATCCAATGTCTAACTGCATGTAACGTCCATTGGACTTCAACCAAATTTTGTATTCTGTACCTAAAGAGATGGAACAAAGAATATATTCAGTCACCAGGGCTGCCAACTCTAGTGCTCTATTAGGCTACATCACACCAGGTATATTTTGAACTAATTAGATATTTCGATATTACCAACTTAATTTCGTCATTATTCTAGGTAGGTTCATATACTGTAGAATAATCATTGGCATGAAAAGTAGGCTGTATAGTTCTTCACGGAACTTCTTGTTGTTTTTCTTTTGATCCGTGTTTATTGTTTTTGAGATTTTTTTGTTCTTTACTTTGTTTTATTTAGTGGGATATAGTGTATATTTTAGGAATGCAAATAAGATTATTAAAACCTGAGCTGCAGCACAAAATACCGTCAAGAATGCATACTATAATGTTACATCCTCTTCAGCTCATTTCATTTCAGTTCTCACCACAAGAGTGTGGATATTAAGATAAATATTCCAGATCGTTTAGCACATCTTGTCAAGTCTCATTAACTTGACTTACATGAGGTATACATTAGCTCTGTTAGCATGCCACTGCTCGAGGGGAATCCCCTTTTACCACATTGGCTAGCGCGCTGCGGCCTAATGAGAAGCTAATCTTAAAACATACATATCTTCTCTCTCTTCTCTCACACACACAGAGGGGCTGATTAGGTGCTCGCTTTTGTTCAAACAATGGCTGCTCCAGGCGGCTTGCACATAAGACGACAGCCATATGGTTACTACACACAGCATGCACCTCAAACTTAACTATCTCACAAGGACTCACAACTTGAGGGACTCCCCCAGGGGCTCACATCTAGTGGGACGTGGGTTGGCGACAACGGGACCCCAGCTGAGTCCTGCATTGCTTCCACTTACTTGTGCCGGGCTCCTCTCTGGTCTCTTTCCTGTCAGCCTCCTTTGGTCAACTCTTGTTCTCTTCTGACCCCGACGGTATTTGTGTACCCGAGGCCTAGGGAGTTTTTTCCTTTCCCGCCTTAATTGACCCTTCTCTCATCTTTCCTGATCCATCATTCTTCTGGGGATCAGCCTTGTTTTTCTTTTCGTTAGAGTTCCATTTCTCTTTACGATTCCCGCCCTTTTTTATGAATTGTCTCCCCATGTCGCTAAATAAATTTTTGTGACTATTTTGAATCTCAACCGCATATTGTGAGAATTTTCATTCTACATTCCATATTGTAAGTATTTTCGATCTAAACTCCATTTTGTAAGTAGTTTCAATCTAAATTGCAGTTTGTCAATACAGTATTTTGAATCGCGGGCTTCCACATATTGTGAGTATTTTGAATCTACCATACATTTTGTAAGCATTTTCAATTTCAATTGCACTTTGTGAGTATTTTGAATCTAAACCGGCCATTTTCAATCGAAATTGCATTGTGTATTTTGATTTTTATTGCATTTTGTAAGTATTTTGAACCTCAATTGCATTTTGTACGTATTTTCAGTCTCAATTGGATTTTGTACGTATTTTGAATTTCAATTGCATTTTGTAAGTATTTTCTACCTAAACTACTTTTTGTGCGTTTGTTTTCAGTCTCTTCCTTTTGTGAGTATTTTCCTTCTAAATTACCTTTTGTGAGTATTTCCACTCTACATTTTTTGAGTCGTTTCAATCTGAGTACCGTTTTGTCAGTATTTTCAGTCTAACTTAATTCTCGTTATGGTATCGATTTCATTGTCATTTTCGCTATCACCCAGACCATTAGGGGCCAATAACCTAGATGTTAGGCCCCTTAAAACAACAATTATCATCATCACCAACTTGAGGGACGTGGGTTAAAATCTCTTGTTTCTTTACATGTTTTCTTTTTCATTCAAATCCTAGCCAATATAAAACCCTAAATAACTCACCAGTGGAATAACATTTGGACCTCAGCTTCGAAAGGATATGTTACAAGAGAAATATTATTTTCTGATATTCATCATCGACTTCAAAATAAAATACTAGTTTCGAACGTTGTGCTTACTGAAATTTATCTGGACATGGGAAATTCACGTCATACTTTGAGCGATTTCATGTCACTATTTTAAATGACTATACATGCTTTTGTGCATCCTCTCAAAATGCTTTTCGACTGCCCTGCTTTTGAAAGAAAGAGTCTTATTATAAAATGTCACCTGAGTTACTGCAATAATGAACTGAGTTAACCTTTGCATCGTAGCATGCTGAGCTTCTATGCCCGATATCACGGGTTCAAACCCGGCCGAAGTCGTCGGATTCTTTAAGAGCGTTAAAAATCCCTCAGTAAGCCTTCCTTCGGAGGGGGAAGTAAAGCCCATGTCATAGATTTATGGCATGTTACAGAACCTTCCACTAATTACACCTGTGTGAATCTAAATTATAGGTTAGGTATTTGACTAATGCTCTTAGATTCCAATGTTCGTCCCCAGGAGCCGACTGTGGTGGCATCTGGTAACTTAGTTCTGAACTAGTAGTCATTGACGTCTGCATTCCTTACTTGAATTTAAAACAGATAACACACACTAATACAGCCATCACAATAAACAGCGGTTATCAGACAGATTCTACACACACCAAAAGTACACGGGGCTACATGACCGCATTGTTGCAGCCCCTAAACTAAGGAACCAACCAACCTACCTTTGTATCCTATATTTTAACAAGTTGTTCAGTAAAAAAACATACAGTATATATCCTACTTTCTCCGAAATGCATGGGTACAGTCATAACTAGGGCTCGGATTCGAGCATATTTGCATTTTTTTTTTTTCCTGAATAGTACACATTGAAAGAAGCCTTTCGATGGTATTTTCACCTCTCTGGGACCAAGAGAATTGAAATTTATTGAGCATATAAATGCATAAAACCGCGGTTTTCAGAATAGAAGCATATAAAGGCATATTCTTGTGGTTTTCCTTCGAATTCCTCCATCCCCCCTCCACGAATTCGAGCCATGACCATCCTTAAGGTTTGAAAACAGAAATAATTATTGAAAAGCCTATCTGGTGCGAATAATAAAAACGCAGGTTTTTAACCTTTAGTGAGGTCGTTCTCGTCATTGAAACGTTTATTGACTGATTGAAGAAAATCATTCAAAACTGAAAACATAGAAAAAATTCTTGTTGTACAGACCAATGCAGATCTACTTCATTGACTCGCCTAATTTTGAACTTTTAAACTGTAACTTTTATAAGAAAACTTGTCTTATATATACTGGAAACTGGAATGCGAGTATATCGCAGTGTATCAAACATAAAATTAGAAAATAAAGCTCGTATATAAAGATATGTTATTGGTTTTTTGGTTTCACTTTCCTTTCTATAGATTTTAACGGTGTTTTTCGAGCATATTATGCATATTTAACTGCATATAATGTTTTTTTCGAGCATATCTATTGAGCATATAATGGGTTTTTCGAGTATATCTATCGAGCATAAAACACATGGTTTTCGAGCATATCTGGAGATTTTATCGAGCATATCGATCCGAGCCCTAGTCATAACTCATTGTCCTTTTCAAAGAGTATAATTGAATGGAGTAGTTTGTTCAATAACAACGTGCTATATTATATATTGATTGATTGATTCCTCACCTAAAATATGGACTAATGAACAAACAATAGCCTTCATTTTGGCCCAACGGGACGGCACGGCCCAGCACAATACGGCATGGTCGGCCTAAACTGTTAGTCACTGCTATGGTATAATAATTCTATTATAAGATGTTAATATCCTACGGCTCACCTCCTTGAGGGCAGTTTACACCACCCTATGTACGATAATTGGATTTGGAGAGGCCGGGTCTTTTGTTATCGTAAGTAACGGTTAGGCTATAATACTTGCGTGATTCATACGTCCACCACCTTGAAATCATTTGGCTGATGACCTTGTAGTATAGTCAAAGGATACTCCCCACATTAAGGTACATTTTTGTAACATTTCGTATTGATCGGATGATTAGGTTAGTCGTAATTTGATTTAGGCTTTGAATATTTGGGTGGCCGCCATTACGTTTCCGTCAAGATGGTGGCGATATAAAACAAGACATTGAGATGTGCTTTGCTAGTGCTACCTCTGTACCAAATTTCTTTCAATTCGCTTTCGTCGTGTTTGAATTGATAGGGGGTGGGACAGATATACACACACACGATTTGCACACATACACGGCCGCCATATTCAAACTAGTTGACTGATGACCTTGTAATTTGGTTGAAAGACGCTTCACACATCAAGGTATGTTGTTGCAAAATTTGGTAGAGAACAGATGATTAGGTTAGTCATAATTTGATTAATATTTGGGTGGCCACCATTTCGTTTTTGTTAAGATGGCGGCGATATAAAACGACACTGAGGTGTCCGTTGCAAGTGCTACTTCTGTACTAAATTTCGTTTAATTCGGTTTCGTCGTGTTTGAATTGATAGGGGGTGGGACAGATATACACACACACGATTTGCACACATACACGGCCGCCATATTCAAACTAGTTGACCGATGACCTTGTAATTTGGTTTAAAGACGCTTCGCACATCAAGGTATGTTGTTGCAAAATTTGGTAGAGAACAGATGATTAGGTTAGTCATAATTTGATTAATATTTGGGGTGGCCACCATTACGTTTTTGTTAAGATGGCGGCGATATAAAACGACACTGAGGTGTCCGTTGCAAGTGCTACTTCTGTACTAATTTCGTTTAATTCGGTTTCGTCGTGTTTGAATTGATAGGGGTGGGGACAGATATACACACGCACACACACAGACTGTGAACGTTAGGCCCGTGGAGATCTCCTAAGTGTACTTTCATTTTTTGCCAAAAAAAATGGAAATTAGGCTAAAAATCATGTTGTTATTCTCATTTTCTTACATTCATCCATCATATCTTCCATAAGTTATTAGAATGTAATACAAGTATTGTTGTAAATATTGTGTTATTGTCGAACTATAACACTAATATGATAGGCAAAATAGGGTTCTTCTATGTCTTCGGAAACTCAACAAATAAATAAATAAATAAATAAATTTACTTACTTACGTAATTCTTTTTTAGTGTGTTCCTTGGTTCAATACCCTCAGGCATTTTATTATTTTTGTGAAAAATCTTCACACCGGAAATAGTTATAAAGGCTTAAGTGAAACTCGGCATTGACTCACATAGCGCACGTAGATATGGTTGAGTTTCATTGACTCACACTAGCGCTTCACAATCTGACTACGACATACTCAGGGTGTCGCAAAATTACGTTGACAAACTGAAACCAGAGGTTCCGGCCCTTATCTGAAGCAACTTGAGATATAACACTTATGGCCGGATACGAACCGTTAATAATTTGTGCGACGTTAAACTTTTAACGAGGCAAATCCGCAACACCACGAATTTGTAATTCATTCACTTCTGTAACATTTTGTAACACCTTACCAAAAATTATCAGACATGCTCTGTAAATAAATTATCTACCAATTAAGAAAAAATGTGGAATAATTAAAATTATCCCCACTTTACTCTCTTTGCAATGCAGAAAAATGAAGAGAGGAAAAACAGGAGTGAGCGAAAAGTAATATTTAAATTTTTTAATCGAATTTACCCTCCAGGTTGGTGGCTCCCACGGACTCAGCGAGGGAACTCACCTCTACCGCCTCTACAGGCAGTGTCCTAGAGTTGGGAACATCTGATCAGAGTGGATACAACTGGGGAGGTGAGACCAGCACCGCGCCCAGGTGGCCTCACCTGCAAAGGGAACAGGGGCCTCATGAAGGAAGGGAGGGGAAGATTAGGAGGGATAGGCAAGGAAGAGGGAAGGAGACGGCCGTGGCCTTTACAGTAGGGACCATCCCAGCATTTGCCCGAAGACGAAGATGGAAACCACGGAAAATCACTTCGAGGATGGCTGAGGTGGGAATCGAACCCTCTCTACTCATTTGGACCACCTGATGCTGAGTAGACCCCGTTCCAGTCCTCATACCACTTTTCAAATTTCGTGGCAGAGCCGGGAATCGAACCCAGGACCTCTGGGGTGGCAGCTAACCACACTGACCACTACGCTACGGAGGTGACGAAAAATAATAAGTTTTTTATATTTTTTGCCATTAGTCCAACGTAGACACACTTAAGAACAAGAAATAGGGGATTTCAAAAGATTGCAGAATACAGTAATTAATTAAATAATTAACCTTTTAATAATCAAAAAAATAACACACAAATAAAAAGGAAAGAGTCCTTAAGTCATAAAAAAGGAAATTGGAACGACAAAAATTGGAAAAAAATTGGTAAGAAAGAACTTGCGCTGTCTCTGCTTCGAACCCCTAACAAATGACTCGTTTCAAGGAACACGCCGCATCATGAGCTAGTTGGCCAGACGGAAAAGTCGACATTTCTCCGCGGCTGGTACGGAACGGAAACATTAGAAATGTCACACTTTCTCGGTGCGCTGTTGCCGATTTTCCTCGTTAAAAGTTTAACGGTCGCCTCAGTAGCGTAGCGGTCAGCATGGTTAGCTGCCGCCCCGGAGGTCCTGGGTTCGATTCCCGGCTCTGTCACGAAATTTGAAAAGTGGTACGAGGACTGGAACGGGGTCTACTCAGCCTCGGGTGGCCCAAATGAGTAGAGGGGGTTCGATTTCCCCTCAGCCATCCTCGAAGTGGTTTTCCGTGGTTTCCCACTTCGTCTTCGGGAAAATGCCGGGATGGTACCTTCTTCAAGGCAACCGCCGCCTCCTTCCCTCTTCCTTGTCTATCCATCCTAACCATCCCTTACCTTCCCTCATCAGGCCCCTGTTCGCTTTGCAGGTGAGGTCGCCTGGGCGAGGTGCCAATCCCACCTCACCAGTTGTATGCCTTCCGATTCGATGTTCCCATCTCTAGGACACTGCCCGTAGAGGCGGTAGTGGTGAGTTCCCTCGCTGAGTCCGTGGGTACCACCAACCTGGAGGGTAAACGACAAATATATATATACATAAAAGTTTAACGTCGCACAGATTTTTAACGGTTTATTTCCGTCCATAAGTGTCCTATCTCAAGTTACTTCAGATTAGGGCCGGAACCTCTGGTTTCAGTTTGTCGACGTAATTTTGCGACACCCTGTATGTATACATGGTAAGCCAATAGTATCAAAGGTTGTGAAACTCTGGGTTGAAGCTTTGCACCTTGATTTCCATCGACTGCTATATTCATTTGGCCACAGAGACAATCAAGCTATGATCATAGTTACATTGGAACAGTGACAGAGGGGGTAATGTAATATGGGTGCCATTTAAATGTGCCCGGTCCAGCTTTAACTGCGCGCCGCACACAATGCACTGGTCATGTCGGAGTAATCCAGTCCGACCCCTGCTGTTTTTATGTGAACCACCCGCATTACACAGCCACAGCAGTTCAAGAACAAACACACGGTGCTCAGAAAGTACATGACAAGTGGACAGTCGAGTCGAGTGTTATCAGCGTGGAGGGGATCTACCAGCAAAACCACTATTTATGTTCTAACATTTCAGACAGGGGCGTATATAAGGGGGGTCCGCCCCCTCCCCCCCCCCCCCGAAATTATTGTCACATATAATATTTGTTTATGAATTCAAACATTAAAAACTAATATACTTATCATGTACTATTGTTACTAAGTGACGTATGGCAACGTTGCAAAGCAAGGCGAAGGTAGAGCGATGTAAACAGCGTGACAATCAGTTTGCTCTGATCTTATGAGTAACAACATATCCTCTTATTACTCTTACTCTCCAGTGCCTTCGCTCTTATGAACGAACCAAGAACAACAACAAGTATCCTTGAATCGTGTAACAAAAGATTTTCCCTAACTTTTATACCCTTGGGGGGCTGCGTGGCGCAGTCGGTAGAGGCGCTGAGCTTCTAACTAAAAGAGAGTGGGTTCGATCCCCACCCAGGTAGTGCATTTTAGGAACAAAACTACCACTTTCGGAAACGCAAATAGCCCTGGGGTTCACTCAGCCTACACCGGAAATGAGTACCAAGGTAATTCCTGGGAGCAAAGACGGCCGGGCGTGGAGCTGACAACTCCGTCCCATCTAGTGCCGATGTCACAAAAAAGTGGAAGCCTCTACCTTCCACTACTCCCAGGGCCTCCATGGCCTGTACGGAGTTGGCATTGCATTGCATTTATACCCTTATCAAACTTTTGGCAAATTTGCCTCTCTCTGTAACTACTGGTACTGCCGAACGGAATTTGAGTTGATAGAAAACTTACTTAAGAAATTCTACTTCTGAAAATAGACTCAACGGTCTAGTATTGTTACAGAGACATTCATAACTGACGATGAAGTTATGAACCGATTTGGTAATGTTTCAAGAAACCTTGACTTTATATTATAGTGTAAGTTGTAAATCAAAACAGTAACATTAATTCTTTCGATGTAAACACTATCAAGTGAGCAAGATGATTCTATTAATAAAAAGTATCATAAAATGGTCTTAGTTGTGTTTGACTTTAACCAAACATAAAACATCACAACAAATTGGTTGAAAAAGTGATGCCAGATAGCCTTAAAACTCATAATTTTGCATCAAATTAAACAAAAGTTTCCCGGGGAGAACCCCGGATCCCCTATTCTTTGGGGCCTATACCATGCCTGCTAACTTCCAGTTGGGCACCCCCCGAAATAAAATTCTATATACGCCCCTGATTTTAGAGCTGTGATTGATGGAGAACCTGTATCATAATGAAACTTGAACTATAATGAGCCTCTTTAAGGAGCAGTTTCCTGTCATATAATATTTATATTTCGGCATGATCGAACATAAAAATATTATTATTGTTAAAACTCAGCACAGTCATTAGAGGAATGACGAGAATTCATGAGATTGAGAAACCGGAACGAAAATTTCTTAGAAAAATACATGGAGTTGTTTTCCGTGATGGAATTTGGGTCAGGAGACCAACAAAGGAACTTAATGAAAATCAACAAAAAAGTCAACCCCTGGCACTATACAGCCTATGACGGGCTAAGGCCGACCAAGCGACCGCTGCCCAGCCATTTGGCCTGCAGATATTGGGGTGACGCGTGATCAGCGCGTCGGGTCCCCTCGGCCGTTAATCTTGGTATTCGTGATCGGGGCGCTGTCTCACTGTCAGGCAGCTACTCAATTGTCCTCTCGAGGCTGAGTGCACCCCGTTCCAACCCTCACGTCCATTTTAAAATTCCTGACGGAGCCGGGGATCGAACCAGGGGCCTCCGGGTGAGAGGCGGGTGCGCTACCCCAACACCACGGGGCTGGATACTTAATGAAAATACACACATATTTAAGATGGATGAGAACAGATTCACTCAGAAGATTTTCAATATCGTGAATGAAAGTAAATTAAAGACTAGTTGGATAAAAGAAGTACATGAAGACATGAAATTACTTAAAATCTCTGAAGACGACATTAAGGACACAGAACAATTTAGAAATAAAATCAGAAACACGAACATTGTACAAGTCTCAAGGAAGGACGCATCAGGAAAGAAATGGACAGAGGAAAGGAAGAAAAAGCACAGTGAACTAATGAAGAGGTTTGGGGAAGAAAAGAAGAGAGGAAAAGGAAGTGAAGCTGTGATTGGCTCTCACACTATCTCCTGAAGGGGAATAATTGGAAATAATAATAAAACTCGGAGCCTCCGTGGCTTAGGCGGCAGCACGCCGGCCTCTCACCACTGGGTCCGTGGTTCAAATCCCGGTCACTCCATGTGAGATCTGTGCTGGACAAAACGGAGGCAGACAGGTTTTTCTCCGGGTACTCCGGTTTTCCCTGTCAAAATTTCATTCCAGCAACACTCTCCACTCATTTCATTTCATCTGTCATTCATTTAATCATTGCCCCAGAGGAGTGCGTCAGGCCTCGGCAGCCGGCACAGTTCTTATCCTCGCCGCTAGATGGGGGCTTCATTCATTCCATTCCTGACCCGGTCGGAGACTGGAAGCAGGCTGTGGATTTTTCAATAAAACTCGGCAATATTTCTAGGTTTATGCCGTGTCTTGTGTGGGGTTTCACTTAGGAACATCAAGTTGGCTCATCAGCGGGCTCTTGATGTCCGTGCCCGGACCCCCACAGGAGTAGCGAACTGTGCACTACCTCCCTTCTTATGAAGCGCACATGAGCCTCTTAACTGACAATATACCATACTTTTGGAAGCCTTTATAGGGAGGTGAAAGACTGCTTGACCTTTTAGCTAAGAGGCTCATGTGCGCTTCATAAGAAGGGAGGTAATGCACAGTTCGCTACTCCTGTGGGGGTCCAGGCACGGATACCGAGAACCCGCTGATGAGCCAGCTTGGTGTCCTAGGTGAAACCCTACACAAGACACGGCACAAACCTGGAAGAATTGCTGAGATTTAATTCACTGGCCGTGAAAGCTAATTTACCATTATTATTATTGTTTATAGTGAATTCGGTGGCGTAGTTGGTAGTATGCTGAACTGCTGTGCCCAAGAACGCGGGTTCAAACCCGGCAGAAGACGTTGGATTTTTAAGAGCGTTATAATCCTTCAGTATGCCTTCCTTTGGAGACGAAGTAAAGGGCAGTCACATGTCATAGATTTATGGCATGCAAACGATCCTTCCACTAGCCAAACTTGTGCGAAGCTAAATTTCTAGGTTAGATTTCGTTGAAACGGGCTATTAAGTTTCAAAGGTTCACCACTAGGTGTCAGTGACATCTGATAGCGAAAGTTGGAACTACTTGAAATTGAACGGAACTTGTAGCTCACCCCATGGGTGTCCGCTTAAAGCAACTACAGCCTCTGGCGAGGTGAATATGTCCTCGGACACTCCTGGCACTAAAGGCCATACGCGAAATAGTTGTTAATTATTTCTCCCAAGTCTAGGATAGATACTCTTTTGAGACATTTGCAGGATCTGCCTATACTTTTGATTAGATGTGCTCAAAAATAATCACGCAGTAGCGTGTTACTGCATGAAATTTCATCTCTTGAAGATTGCAAGAGAAAGTTTAAGCAGTAAGGCCAACCTAGATACGACCGGAATCCATCAGCTTGGTAGAATTAATGTCCCTGACACCATAGTCTAGTGTTCAAGCCTCTTGTAGACATGACTTTAGCAGCCAAGTCAGGAGTTTAATATCCTTGTGAGGTCTGGAGGCGGCCAACTCCTCTCTTGCCGTCTCCCTCAGTTAAATATTAAAACCAGGCTCGAGGGTGGGTCATTTAAATCTAACCCCCCACTCCCCGTTGGCTTCATGAAGCCTCGCTCACTCTTCTATGACACGAACATCTTGGTGGGACGTTTGATCCAACCCTCGCGTCTCCAACAAAATGTTCGCATGCATTCAATTTCCTTATGGAGACATCAAACTTCTAACTTCTGGAGAGAAACGATGTTGGTGGGGACCATATGTATGAATCCAAATTGAATGTTCCAAAGTGACGTAAAACTAAGCCAACTTTATTATTCTATGGAATGGCCATTTTAGGGAGTTTTATTTGAATTCAGATGAACGAAATAATATAACTCAGTGCGTTGAAAGCCCGACAACTGAAGACGGGTAACCTGTACTCGGGAGATATAATAGTAATGATGATAATAATAATAATAATAATAATCCCCACTAAGCATGTAAAATTATTGCTTGGTGATTTTAATGCACAATTAGGCCGCGAAAGAAAATTCAGAGACACAACAGGAAAACATACAGCGCACCAGAGGACAAAAAAGAATGGAGAGAATTTGATAAACTTCTGTAGGAATTTTGACCTCAAAATCATGTCAACACAATTCCAGAAACCCTACAAGAAACTATGGACTTGGAAATCTCCAAACAGCGCCCTCGGAGAATTTCAGATAGACCACGTTGCGATATCTACAAAAAACACCAGAGAAGTTATGAATATACGAACGAGAAAAGGTTTATTCGAATCTGATCATCATCTACTACAAATCAAGGCTAAGTTTATACCAAACAGACAAACTAAGAGAACAACCAGAATTTTCAGAACAGACCCAGAGTATTTACAATTAAACAAGAAAGAAATAACACAAGGACTTTAGAAAATTGAGAGTAACAACTGGACGGACATGTCCGAAAACATGAAAGAACTGATAAAAATGGGGCAGCCCCCGAGGAAAAGGAAGCACAGATGGTGGAACGTGACATGTGACAGAGCCATAGAGGATAGAATACAAGCCTGGAAAAAAATTAACAGCCATAGAACACCCGAAAAATGGGAAGAATTCAACAAAATACAGAAAGACTCCTCGAGAATAATCCGCAGAGAAAACAGAAACTACGATAACAACAGACTCAAGGAGATAGAAGAGGATTTTACCAAAAATAACAAACGAAACTTCCATAGAACATTCAGAGAGAATATGACAGGATATCGACCACCGAGCTTATGCTTCAAAAGACAAGACGGAACACTGGAGACAAACCCGAAAAAGAACTGTACGATACTGGCACAATATTTTGACTCACTGCTTAACTGTGATAAACCAACACACAGATTACAGTACGAAAAGCCAGAACCTAACATTGATTCCAAACCTCCAACACTTGAAGAAATCGTGGAAATAATAAAATCAATAAAGAACAATAGAGCGCCTGGAGAAGACGGATTGATTTCGGAAATCTGGAAATTAGACCACGAAAATGTTACACCATAAATACACAAAATCATCGAAAACATCTGGGAAACAGGGAAGGTACCAGAAGAATGGAAGTCAGCTCTAATACACCCCCTCCACAAGAAGGGAGACAAAACGAACCCTAATAATTATAGAGGGATTTCACTATTACCCGTCGCATACAAAATTTTCTCCAAAGCCCTGTTAAAACGGATAGAGCCTCAGATAGATCCACAGATAGGAGAATACCAAGGAGGGTTCAGGAAGGGAAGATCGTGCAGTGAGCAGATTTGGTGCTTGAGAACAATACTAGCAACGAGAAAAACCGGGAACACAACAATCACATTCGTCGACTACAAAAAAGCGTACGACTCCATAGACAGAGAAACACTTTTTAACACATTAGAAGAAATGAAGGTCGACAATAAGTCCAGAAAACTAATCCAAGAAACATTAACAAATACAATATCCAAAGTTAAATTCATGGGAGAGATCTCGGAACCCTTCAAAATTAATACAGGAGTGCGACAAGGTGATGGTTTATCACCCATTCTATTCAACTCAGTTTTGGATAAAATAATCAAGACATGGGAAAAAGGAGTCAAACGCATAAACATGGCAAAACACCAGAAAAGGACAGTCAACATTAAGTGTCTGGTCTTTGCCGATGATGTAGCGATTATAACAAATAACAGAAAAGAAGCAAAAGAAGCTCTAGAGACGCTACATGAAATCTCTGCCAAAACAGGGTTACAAATCTCATACGAAAAAAACACAGTTCATGGACACAAAATCTACAGACAAGCACCCACTGGAAACCAAGTATGGAAAAATAACACAAGTGGAAAGTTTCAAATATCTAGGAGAGATTATACAGAAAACAGGACTGAACTTGGCATCCAATGAAGACAGGATCGCTAAATTGCAGAAAGCATACCGACTTACATGGAACCACTACAATAAAAAAAAGTATTTCCATCAAAGCCAAATTACGACACTACCGTACAGTAGTCTTACCAGAGGCCTTATACGCTTCAGAAACGACAGCAATCAAGGGGCGAACAAAAATCAAGGAATTAGAAAAACAAGAGAGAGAAATTCTGAGAAAGATCTACGGGCCAGTTCAGAAAGAGAGAATATGGATGACGAGACCGACAATAGAACTGTACAAACAGACAGAGACGATTACAAACAACATAAGGAAAAGAAGGGCAAAATTTTATGGACATATACATAGGATGACCGAAGACAGACTGACCAAGAAAATTTTTAATATAGTTACGAATAGCACACTAAAAACCAATTGGGTAAAGGAAACCGTGGAAAACCTTAAGAAACTAAACATCTCTACAGAAGACATCGCAGACAGGAGCAAATACAGAGAAAAACTTAGACTACAGAAGTTTGAGCAAACTCCCAAAGAGAGACAACCAGCAAAGAGGTGGACAGAAGAGAGATAGAGGAAACATAGTGTGTATATGAGAGGTTTTTGGGAAAAAAGAAGAAAGGTCCAGAATGAAACATGAAAATTGATTGTGTTGTAACGCTCTCCTTATGGGGAATTAACGAATAAATAATAAATAAATAATAATAATAAATAATAATAATAATAATAATAATAATAATAATAATAATAATAATAATAATAATAGGTATCACAGGCCCAACGATGATCTATACTGTACCCGATTGTCATCATGTGGACCATGTGTTCGTATCCCAAATAACTCACGGTCTTTCGAGGTATGGGACGTTCCTGCCCACCATACGACCACATGCTCAGGATTTGGGTCTACCAGGTAACTACTCTACAGGAAATACACAACATATTCCTAAAAATAAAACATTTACTGGTCTAAAATCAATGGCTATACAACAAATACAAAACAAAGGACAAATTACATTTAATTCCCACAAATAAAATAGGGTTGTTCTGTGAGCTTTCTTCTCAAATAGTGCTACACTGCACTCAAATCTAATTCTAACATCCTGTCAATGATATTTTCAGACTTCCATGGGTTTCCATAGTGTTCAACAACTAACACAACTTTAGTTAATGGGAGTATCATAACGCAAAAATCACATATCACATAAAATGATACTAATAAAACATTTTCCCATTTCTTATGGCATTTACCTTGATTAACATGAATACATTACTTTCTGCAATCATTAACAGATATTTTTTGTGTTGCGTGAATCGTCTTCCTTCCTCCCATGCATATGAACGCCTTAGGAAAAGTGGTACTTAATTTTATAGTTTCACCATATAACGATTTTCTGGGTCTTGTCGGGCTTATCATTGTTACAAATGTGTCATGTTCTGGGAAGAACACATACCCGTCTGCATAAATTAGCAGGAATGGCAAAATGCACTCTAAAAGAAGATGCCTACATTATTTTGGTTCAGCTTTTCTCCTCAGAGAATAATTGAGCCAAATATTATCTGATTTCTATGATTCAACAACGTATGTGAGTTGTAACCCACCGTTCAATTCACTTGGCATCATCAAAATAATCATATCTTACTTGCATATTTAAATATCGAGATTTCTCAGTGTCCTAGTGTGACTAATTTACAAGGGACCGGTCGGACGACCTTCCTCCCCTCAGCAGGCACTAAAATTCGTTCCAGCTGGCTCTCCAAGATGGCCGCTACAGAAATGGTCTACCATTCCCCTCTCCCTCACTCTGTCAAGATCAAGGTCAGGTTTGTTTACAAAGTGCAGACTAGAGTAACACTGAGTGTGGCTCCTAAATAATTGAGTCAATTTAAATATTTAACATCTATCCTTATAGTGTCTTGGGCTCAAACTGGCTCCATAATTAACATTCATGGCTGGGGTGGCATTCTAGTGATAGTCTTGCCGTTCTATGGTGACGACTAGTGGCTTTTAGACGCGCATCATAGTGAAAATCCAACGACTTTCACCAGCAGCTGTCAATAAAATATAAGGAAACCTGCGTTCCTAAACGACGAATATGATCCTCTACCTCACAGGGTGGGTCATTAACACACACATGCTCACTGCGTCTCGACGGACGTCAATAGTGGCATAATTCAAGCAAGCGTTGGATACAGACAGACTCTGTCCAATTCGCTGCGACATAATACAATATGCACAAGGGCGATACTACTCGTAGATTTGGCCAACTTCTCACCTAACGTGCAAGCTATACTAGTTGTCCCCGCTATATTTATTACGTAAATCACTGGATTCTACGTTAATTCTGCACGCTTACAAGCGGCTCAAACAATACTTCACATATATGACTCCATTATTAAGGCACCCGCGTTCTCTGTCATACCACTTAAGCCAAAGCTTTACATAGCTCCTAACACAAATGTAATAAAATTTACTGGCTTACTTTACTTTAATGGTCCTCAAACAATAATCCTAAGGATTGACCATATCAAATATTCATTCATATTTCACTGACACTGAAAAAGCTCTCGTATTTCTTTATATTTCACGTTATACTCTCACTGTTTACCAAATACAGTATCTTTACATTAGACATGACACTATTTGAACACTATTTAGGCCAAAAATGCCTATTACTTTACTGTTTGCCGACCCATAATATTATTTATTATTATCATTTAACGTTACCGTTACATCCATCACTATTTTTGCCTGAATGGCCTTAAACAAATCACCTTCCAAGCCATATTTTATTCAAGACGAGTGGTGAAAACTCGTTCAGTAAGTGACTATTACATCTTACTCAAAGTGATAAATCGTTACATGGTGAACTACTTAGTTATAATTACATTATAAAAAATGGGTACTCACTTTTTTTCCTCTTTGCTGGATAGTGCCAGCGCCTCAGCTGTAGCGCTACCATGACGCTTGACTTAAGCCATCATGTTATCCTTGACACAACACTTAGATTCATACACTTTCCACATGATACACATATTTTTATCAGTGGTTTCTATCATTGCAATACACTGCATATTAATCACTATACACATGAACACTTTAAAACACTATTTCACAATTTACATACATTTATCCACTACTTCACATGTTGATCCTTAAATTGGACTTCTCCTACGCCTGATCTCAGAGATGCGCTGCAATTATGACAACCGCTGGTCTCCGTGACAATCTAACAGCGTTTTACGGACGTTCAATCCTCGTTCCCTGCAATCTTGTTCAGCTCACTATCCAAATTAGGTGGCAATGGTTTCCAAGCTCCCATCATTGTATTGTTTCTGATGATGCTGTCATATATAATTCTGACAATACCTCCCGGTATCAGAACTGTTCAAAACATTATAAGTTCCTTTTCGCGGTGGCGATTTTATATTTGCGTCAGATAATATGTAAATATCTGTAATACTTTACTTTCGACGCACTTCATGATTACTTATGAAGCTTTTATAACTTGCTTCTATTGTTCTCCAACGGCGACGCGTTGATACTTTAACATTTGGCGCACTACTAGCTACGTCTTAGTTACGTGTGTACTGTAGAAGACTGGAAAAGAACTGGTGACGAACTGCAGAAGACTCGTGATGAACTTAGAAGAAGACTGGCTTGGCTTGCCTCGCTCCCCCTATATAAAGGATTCGTGTACGAAATAGTCCACTGGACACATGAGAGCGACTCCTTTCTTGAAATAATGCCTCTTCAGCAGAAATGACATCTACATCTTGTTTATTTAGGTGTGGAGGTTTCAAAAACATTCGCGTGCCGGCGATCGCTTCGGCCAATTAATTTCAATTAATTGCCTTAGTTCAGCGCGTGGGCACGCTATCATGGTACTTCCCCGTTGACTGGTCACTAAGTCAATGCTCTTGAGCGTAGGGTAGGTTGTGATGCATTCATTTGGAGATAAAGGCCTTAATTTAGGTGAAAAACCATCCCTAAATTACCTCTCCGTGAATATATTCACCTGGGTGTATATTTCAATGCATTTCAATGCTCCATTTAGCTGTAATCAATTAATTTCCATGTGCAGTCGATCCCGCCATAGCTTGCACCGTTGTCAAGCGGTGGATACCCGAGTCATTAATTCTGAGCTGTCTCTCCGCTCCAGACGTAAGTAGTTCGGTAGGCACCTAGACTACCCCGCCCACTTGCTAAGGGTCATTTGTAAAACTTCAAACTGGCCTTCTCTCACTTTCGTATGCTCAGAAAATGTATATTTCCTTGCATTTGGCTACAGTTCTTCCCTTAAATTGCTATGATATTCACCTATAGATCGTGAAATCACGCTACATTCTTATATGTCAGTATCCCTCTCATTGCTCTTTGGGTTCCCAATAATTGCTCCCCCGCAGAGATCAATGGTTCGACTCTAGGCATAACCATGTGCCTGGTCTTTTCTGATGAGACCTGAGTTCGATGCCAGACTGCCGTGGCCAGTTGGGCACAATACCTAAAGCAAGAACCTCTAATGGATACAATCATCAAGAGACGCCTCCAATTCTACGGACACCTTGAGAGAATGAACGAGTCAAGATTGACCAGAGTAATCCACAGAGCCAGCTCCTGCAAGAAAACAACATCACTGTGGTACCAGCAAGTTAAACAAGATCTGCAAACCTTTAACATTTCTGAATCCGTTATACAAGACAGACAAGCTTTCCGGAAAATGTTAAAAGAAGACCCACAGATTAAAGTTAAGAAAGGGCAGAGACCAAAGAGGTCAGAAGCTGCTAGACAACTACAAAGTCAGAAAATGAAGGAGATATGGGCTAGGAAAAAGGCTCTTAAGAATCTGAAACCAATCCCAACTCATCAAGCCATTTTGGTTAACCTACGTTGTCCGTAGTTGGCTCATTCGAAGAATAAAGAATAATGATAATAATAATAATCATCTTTAGAGGCAAACTTGAAAACCTGATCTTCAGGGATGAACAAGAAAGATGATGATGATGATGATAATTGTTGTTTTAAGGTGCCTAACATCTAGGTTATCGGCCCCTAATGGTTTGGGTAATTATAATAATAATATCGTATGGCCTCGGGTGCCAGGTGCAAGCTTTGTAATTTGACACCCAGAGGGTAGCTTGCATATCGAATTTCGTTGTTCCTTGAATCACTATCAAAGTCAAGGAGGTTAGATATCTAATCTCCTTGAACACTATAGCGCTTTCTAGTAGAGAAATGAGGAACTTTGTGTTGGCGGAAACTCCCGAGATTAATTTTACCATTATGAACACGGCCTACTGAATTCAAATGGGTTCTTTGACTCGCCAACATCGTATGACAAGCGCGTCGTATTTTTGCCGCCTTTCAAAAATCACTTACCACGGCCAGGAGCGAACCTGCATCTTGGGGTTAGTAGACCGACACGCTATCCACTCACCCACCGTGGCAAGTGAAAGATGAGATGAGAATGAAAAATAATAAAATAATAAATAACCCCTGGCACTACAGCCCGTGAAGGGCCTAGACCTACCAAGCGACCACTGCCCAGCCATTTGGCCTGCAGATATTGGGGTGACGCGTGATCAGCGCATAGGGTCCCCTCGACCGTTAATCTTGGTTTTCGTGATCGGGGCGCTGCCTCATTGTCAAACAGCTACTCAATTGTCCTCACGAGGCTGAGTGCACCCCGTTCCAGCCCTCACGTCAGTTTCTAAAATCCCTGACGGAGCCGGGAATCGAACCCGGGGCCTCCGGGTCAAAGGAAAGCGCGCTACCCCAACATCATGGGGCCGGCTGATGAGAATGAAAACTTTAACTAATACTAATTACACACATTTTACTAGAACAAGAAATGGTAAACAAATAAAAAATTAGGCAAATAAAAGACAGGAAGAAAAGAAATGTCCTCAACCCTCGAAGAATGAGATTTGAGGGACTTGGAAGGAAGAAGAGCTATGAAAGGCACATAGGAAAGGGAAAGAGGAGAGGCCTCGCCCTAAAGTCAGGGGAATAAAGGAACAAAACGGACCTAGCTCAGGAATCCCTCGGGATCGCCATCTCCCAAACCCACCTGCCGTGAGCCCTTGAAGGTGCAGCACTATCCAGGTTGCACCAGAAGTGGTGGGACTACATACACCCTGCCTCCTTGAGGGCCTTGTGCAGATGGCAGGTGATAACATGAAAACAAAAAGAAGGCTGACCCCTCGAAGAATGAGGGTATCAGGAAAGATGAGACAAGGGCCAATTAAGGCGGGAAAGTGAAATACTCCCTAGGCCTTGGATAGCCTAATATCGTCGGGGTAGGAAGAGAACAAGAGTTGACCAAGAGAGGTCGACAGGAAAGAAGACTGAGAGGAGCCCGGCACAAGTAAGTGGAAGCAATGCCGGACTCAGCTGTGGTCCCGTGGTCCCCAACCCATTTCCCACTAGATGTGAGCCCCTGGGGAGGGAACAAGAAAGAAAAAGGAAGCAGCCACGTAACATCGAACAATTCAGGAAAAATAAATCAGATAGGAGGAGAGAAATGTGGGCAGAGTGGAAGAAGATGATAATAGTAGTCTAATGTAATAATGTTATTGGTTTAAAGTCCCTTTTAACTCCTGCGGCTTTTAGAGACACCGGGGAGCCAGAATTTTGCCCTGAATGGGATCTTTAACGTGGCAGTAAATCTACTGACATGGATGGCTCCATCACATTTGCGCACCCTCAATTGTCAGCTGACTGCTCCAGTATTCGATCCTGTATCCTTGCGCACATTAGGCAAGAACCTTACCGCTGAGCCATGCAGCCAGATAGAGAGAGAGGAAGAAGACACTTAGCAAATAATGAAGTATTGATTTATCGTGTGCTCTGAAAAAGCGCTATTCGATTAAATTAGAATAATAAACCTGTCCAGCAACATTTAATCACAAAAATGATATACAGACTACCTTTGTTTCTTGTGTCCGATACCCAATGAAATTAGCAATCTTGATTATTATTATTATTATTATTATTATTATTATTATTCATTCATTCATTCATTCATTCAATTTCGCTAATCGGCCAACTAGGGACCACGATAAGCCTCATTTTACATTCTGGCATTTGTTCATTTTTCGCTTGATCCACATTGCCTTCATGAGCTCACTGTGATTAGCACGACGTTCCTCTGTCCATTTCGCACCAGTTGTCCGTTTTTCGTCCCGGAAAGTCCCAAACGTCTTGATGGCTGCTCTATAAAGATTTCGGTCTTGTGCATCTTCTGCTCGTATCCCCATTTCTTTCAGGTCTTTCTGGACGTTAACATACCATGGCATTGTCGTTTTTGGTTTTGAGTCGAATATACTGAAGATACGTTTCGTCCATCGGGAATCGATCATCCGTCGCATATGACCGTAGAAGCAAACTCTGCGTTTTCGCATTGTGTCTGTGATCTTCTCTATCCTCGAGTAAATTTCTTGCCTGGATTTTCAGATGTAGATGCCATTTTTGTAGTCTGGGCCAAGTATGATGTGTAGGATCTTTCTTTCTTTTCTCTCTAACTTCGCGAGCAAACATTTCTCGGATAGGATAAGGCATTCAGATGCATATAGCGGTACTGGTTTGATGACAGTGTTGTAGTGACGAATTTTTGTGTTCATAGAAAATCACTTTTTGTTATATATGTTGCGGGTGGTTTGAAAAGCGACTTCCATTTTCTTGATTCTTGCTTCTATGGCTTCCTTGTCAAGGCCATTTTGCTGGATCCATTCCCCAAGATATTTAAATTTATTAACACGGTTTATCGTTCCATATTTGGTGTTTAGTTGTGCTGTATCATCCTTGATGTTCGACATTACGGTACTTCTGTCTTTTGAAAGGAAATTTGTAATCCTGTTTGTTCTGCTACTTCCTTCAATATATTGACCTGTTCTGTTGCACTTTCGAAATCTTCTGTCATCAGGGCTATATCATCAGCGAATGCTAAGCTATCTATTTCCACTCCGTTTTTCTTCGTCCCGGTCCTTAAAGGTTTGTCAAGGCCTCCTTCTTTTAACTTCTGTCACCAATTCTGTATTACCTTTTCAAGCACGCAGTTGAACAACAGAGGTGACAGGCTATCTCCCTGTCGAACACCTGTCTTGATTTCAAAGGGTTCAGAGATACATCCTTGGAATTTGACTTAGGATGTGGTATTAATTAGGGTTGCCCTTATTATCGCCAGCAGTTTCATATCGACTCCCATTTCTGCAAGTATGTTAATCAACACATCACGGTCGATGCAGTCGTACGCTTTCTTAAAGTCTACAAATGTCGATACATACGTTCGACCTCTCAACACACAGTACCTAATTATGGTTTTTACGTTAAAGATTTGTTCTGCAGTCGATCGGCCTTTCCTAAAACCCCCTTGGTATTCTCCGAGTTTGTGTTCAACTTGCTGTTCCAGTCTTTCAAGGATGGAAAGTGACAGGATCTTGTAAGCTACTGACAGAAGAGAAATACCACGGTAGTTGTTCACATCTCTTATATTTCCTTTCTTGTGTAAAGGATGGATCAAAGCTATCTTCCAGTCCTCTGGGAGTTGTTCTGTCTCCCATATATCTACAATGGTTTGATGTAGGATGTCAATTGCTTCTTCTGGGGCATGTTTCCACAGTTCTGCAATCATGGAGTCTTCACCAGGAGCCTTGTTATTTCTCAACATCTTTATGTGGCGTTTGATTTCATCGCGATTTGGTGGAGAAGATGGCAAATTGTGGTTCATTTGTTTGTTTGTTCTGATGGGGTTGGATGGCTTATCACAATTTAGGAGGTCGTTAAAATACCCGGCTAAAATTTCGCAGTTTTCCTCGTTGGATGTTGCTTGAGTTCCATCTTTTTTTAGAAAACAAAGGGAAGGTGCCTTGTATCCTTGTATCTTCTTTTTAAAATCCCTGTAGTATTCACGGGTCTCATTTCTGTGAAAGTTTTGTTCAATTTTGTCCATTTGATCTTTTTCAAACTTGCGTTTCTCGCTGCGTATTATTTTTGCTGTTTGTGCTCGTTCGTCTCTATAGATGTTCCAATCTTCTTCCTCTTTGGTGGTGTAGTACTTTTTCCAAGCATTTAGACGATCCTTTAAGGTCTTCTCGCAGTTATTGTTCCACCATGTGTGTTTCTTCCTCTTCTTGGTTTCTGCTACTTCTTTTGCAGCGTTTATCATCTGCTTTCTCGTGCTGTTGAAGTCTTTTTCCACTGGTTGGGCAAGTTCTTTGAATTCATTCTCCCTATCTCTGAGCATGTTTGTGTCGAAGCGGATTATGGTAGGTTTGTTTTTCTTTTTGTTTAGTGGAATGGGCCGGAACTTTATTACCGATACATAGTGATCTGAGTCTATTTCATTCCCTTTTTTACGGTAACGTTCATGATTTCCGGACTAGATCTTCGAGATATCGCAACATGGTCTATTTGAAACTCTCCTAATGTTTTGTTCGGGCATCTCCATGTAGTCGGTTTTCTAGGTAGGTGACGAAAGTGTGTTGACATCAGCTGGAGGTTATGGTTATTACATAGTTCAATGAGGCGTTCTCCATTCTTGTTAGTTCTATTGTGTGCTGGATAGAGCCCAACGACATTCCTGTATTTCCGTTCACGTCCTACCTGTGCGTTGAAATCACCCATTAGGATCTTGACGTGGTGTTTCGGAATTTTTGACAATCTAGCATCCAAGAGGTTCCAAAATCTATCAGTGTCTTCCAACTCTTTTTTGTTTTGTTCATTAGTTGGAGCATGTACATTGACTAGCGTGTATGTTTTGTTTGCACAGCGCAGAGATAGAAGGCATAACCTATCGTTAACAGCTTCAAAATTCGAGACTGACCTAAGGATTCTGGTGTTGACAGCAAAGGCTGTACCGAAGATAGGGGTGTTCTTCATTACCCTCTTACGGGATTTGCTCTTGAAGAACCGATACCCATCAGACTCAAACGTATCTTGGTCAGTGAAGCGAGTTTCTTGCAAGGCCATTATTGCGATTTTGTTTTCGTGAAGGTCAAGGGTCAGCTGTTTCATCTTACCAGTTTGTAATAGAGAGTTGATGTTGAACGTTGCCAAAAAACTCTTAGATTTGGGTTTCAGCTTTCGTGACTGTTCAGGATTTCCAAGACGCTCCGACTCGTCTTTAGCATGACGTTGCATCCCCCCCAGAGTCCGAATGGGATGCATGCGTCGCTCGTGGGCGACGGTGGATTTCTTCGAAAAGTTGCCACCTGGGGTATTAATCTCCTGTATTTGTTTTACCATCATGCTTAAGAAGCTTTAGTTTAGCTTGGAGCAAATTGCTCATAATGAATGCAACCAAAGTTGTTAGCCTTGGAGGGCCTCAAGATGTTATCCGGCGGTGGGCAGGCATTTCCTCCTAACCCGAATAGTTATGGTTTTCCCGCCAATACTCGGGTGGCTGATTGCAGTGGTTTCCCACTGGGCGATGGGGTCGCCACATCCCTACGCCTTATTATTATTATTATTATTATTGTTATTATTATTTTTATTATTATTATTATTGTTTATATTTTTGGCATCATTAACACGGCAGATACCGGTTACATTTTATATTACAGCCTGGTTCAGCCTTAGCAAGGAACCATCTGTACTGAAATACAATGTATGTAAATTATAGGAACCTCACATTACATTAATTTCGTGTCCGGACTTTTCTCGAGTCTCCCTCATTTATAGAATGAGATAAATTTCCTTCTGAATCATCTTCGAACCTCGCTGAGTGTTCGGCGAGGGTATTGTCACCAAGGAAGGTCGTGACAATATGGCAGCTGTTAAACAGAACAGCCTTCTGTAGTTCAATATATATATGCGGGTGTAGATTCAATATTGATAGACTACTGTGGAGAGTTTTACGTATAACACCAGTACACGATACAATTATTGGGATGGTAGTCACCGACCCAAGTTTCCACATCTGCATTATCTCAATTGCCAGCTCTGTGTACTTAGATATTTTAGTAGCAGTTGTTGTTTGGATGTTTTGAGTGTTTGGACATGCGATATCTATCAGTAATGCCTCTTTGTGTACTTTATTGATGACAATGATATCTGGCCGGTTGTTACTGACTGCAACATCTGTCACAACTCCTCTGTCCCAATAGAGCTTGTGTGTGGTATTTTCGAGTACTACAGATGGTGCGTATTTCCAATAGAAGACAGAGCTTTGAAGAAGTTTGTACTTCAAGGCCAGTTTCTAGTGGAAAATGATGGCAACTTGATCGTGTCGATGTTTGTAGTCAATGTTGGCAATGTGGGAACAACCTGATATTATGTGTTGAATGGTCTCACTACATTTGCCACAGCGGCGACACTTCTCACTCTCTGTTGCTGGTTCTTTTATGACAAATTTCCGATAACTTCGAGTAGCTACAACAAATCCCTCTGTTTCCGGAAAGAGAACCGAGTGGGTCAGCCAAGCGTGCGTCGCTATCTTATCGATGTGAGGCTGGTCCAACTCATGTGGAAACTTCCCATGAAGGGCCTTCTGTTTCCAATTCCCGATCTTTTATTATTATTATTATTATTATTATTATTATTATTATTATTATTATTAGTCGTTTACCCTCCAGATTGGTGGAACCCACGGACTCAGCGAGGGAACTCACCACTACCGCCTCTACGGGCAGTGTCCTAGAGCTGGGAACATCGAATCGGAAGGGATACAACTGGTGAGGTGGGATTGGCACCTCGCCCAGGCGGCCTCACCTGCAAAGCGAACAGGGGCCTCATGAGGGAAGGTAAGGGATGGGTAGGATGGATAGGCAAGGAAGAGGGAAGGAGGCGGCCGTGGCCTTGAAGAAGGGACCATCCCGGCTTTTGCCTGAAGACGAAGTGGGAAACCACGGGAAACCACTTCGAGGATGGCTGAGGGGGAATCGAGCCCCCTCTACTCATTTGGGCCACCCGAGGCTGAGTAGACCCCGTTCCAGTCCTCGTACCACTTTTCAAATTTCGTGGCAGAGCCGGGAATCGAACCCAGGACCTCCGGGGCGGCAGCTAACCATGCTGACCGCTACGCTACGGAGGCGACTATATTATTATTATTATTATTATTATTATTATTATTATTATTGTAATTATTACTAGCAATCCATCCCGGCTTCTCCAGGTATCGCGCACGGACCACAGGTCCCACATGCAATTCAGAAAAGCCGAGGTGAACAGCGAAACTTCAAACTGATATACTGTTATCTGAAGCCTTAACTCGACATGACTCGCCAGTTTGATGGTGGCTGAAGCTGGGGTGATAAGCTCACTCGCTAGCTCGTAAACTCACTCCGAAGCTAGTACAGTGATTTAAATTTCCACTGAATGGAGATTGTTGGAAGAAATGAAAACGTAAAAACACTTATTGTGGGCGGGGTATGAAAGATAGAGATATGTTGTCGCGGACGTTTTTGTAGAACTTTTCATGCTAAGCAATTCTTACACTCATAGTATACTGTATAGATATTCTCAACGGGTTGCCCAGCGTAAGTTTAACAGGCGCACGGACGGCAGGTTTTTCTTCGATTCAATTCTCTGAAATCGTTACTGCTCAGCTATATTTAGTCACAAATTAATGTTTTTCTACAGAAAGCTTCCTCGAGAAATCCTTTACAGAATGGTGAGAACCACATCAAAATCCATCCAGTGGTTCTCGAGATTATCCATTACATCCAAGAATCGGGGATATTATTATTATTATTATTATTATTATTATTTATTTATTTATTTATTTATTTTACACGTTACAGGCCTATTAGACCACGCGAAGCAATCATGACTTTTTGTTCTTCCTGTCTTTCCAGTACTCTTTCATTCGTGCCCTCTTCCTTTCTTCGGTCCACTTTGGTCTTTGGGCTGTAGGTGCAGCTCTCTCTGACAAGACTTCCCACTTGTATACTTTGTGTCTAAATACGCTTTTGTCTATGACGTCTTCTGGGTCGACCTATGCTTTTACTAGATCAATTTTGACTTGCATCATCCAGGGTGTAGTAATCTTGAGCCGCTGTATGTATCTAAGAATTTTGTTGGTGAGTCTGGTTTGTGGGAGTCTGCTGATGTGTCCGTAAAATTTTAGTCGCCTCTTTCTGATGTCTGCTGCGAGGTTGGACAATTTATCTGTGGTGTCTCTGGAGTGAAGCCTGTATCCTTCATCTGTGTGCTTTGGTCCAATTATTTTCCTTATTATTTTTCTTTCCCCTGTGAGAATTTTTCCAAGTCACCCTTAGTGTGTAACGTCAACGTCTCACTAGCATAAAGCACCTCAGGTTTAATAACCGTGTTGTAATGACGAAGTTTTGTGAATGTGGACAGACATTTTTTGTTGTAGACACCCTGTGTCTTGTATAAGGCTCTCTTCATTTTCATTAACCTAGTGTTCTGCGCGATTTTCTCTTTTCCCGTCGGTTCAAGCACTTCATCTTGGTATTTAAAGTGGGCGACTCTATTGATCTTGCCATATTTCGTGTTTAAATTCTGTATGTGGAATTTCGTACAGAAAAACTCTGTCTTTTAGAACGAGATCTGTAGTCTTACTTTTTCGGCGCACTCTTTGAGTACTTCTATCTGTCTGATTGATGTGGTTTCGTTATCTGAGAGTAGTGCCAGATCATCCGCGATGGCTAGACAGCCAACCTCCAGTTCGTCCTTTGGTCGTCCTAGCCGCACTGGCCTCCAGTAACCTTGAAGTCTCAGCTCTTTCTCCCATTCCTTGATAACTTTGTTCAGCACTAGGTTCAAGAGGAGCGGAGAGAGCCCGTCACCTTGGCGAACACCTGTATTGATCTGAAATGGTTCTGAGATTTCCCCCATGAATTTCACTTTTGATTATTCATGGCCATTCAAAGAGCGCGTTTGAACTTGTTGGTTTTCGCCTTCTGCATGAATGCACAGTGTAGCATCTTGCTTTCTGTGGACCACTCCCTACCAGTTTTCTTTTTAGGTTTCTCCGTGAATTTGTGCTTGCGTACTGTTGAACTAAAGACTTCACGAATTTCTATGATGTCGTGTGTGATATTTATGTCTTGGAGGTCCGCCTAAGTTCCTTCTATAGATATAGACCCCCCCCCCCAGGGGCTCACGACTAGTGGGACGTGGGTTGGCGACCACAGGACGCCAGCTGAGTCCGGCATTGCTTCCACTTACTTGTGCCGAGCTCGTCACCTTTCCTGTCAGCCTCCCTTGGCCAACTCTTGTTCTCTCCCGACCCCGACGGTATTAGGGTATCCAAGGCCTAGGGAGTCTTTCACTTTCCCTCCTTAATTGGCCCCTGTCTCATCTTTCCTGATATCCTCATTCTTTGAGGGGTCAACCATCTTTTTCTTTTCATGATATCTCCTGCCTTCTGCACAAGGCCCTGAAGGAGGCAGGGTGTATGTAGCCTTGCCACTTCTGGTGCACCCTGGATGGTGCTACACCCTCAAGGGCTCACGGCTGGTGAGTTCGGGAGTTGGCGGCCCCGAGGGCTTCTTGAGCTGGGTTCGATTTTTCCCCTTCTTCCATTGCCTTTGGGGTGGTCCCTCTCCTCTTTGCTTTTTCTATCTGCCTTTCCGGGCTCTCCTTCCTTCCAAGTCCCTTAATTCTCATTCATCGAGGGTTGAGGGCATTTCCTTTCCTCCTGTCTTTTGTTTCCCTTATTCTTTTTTTTTTCTTCTTCCATTTCTTCTTTTAGTATGTATTGTAAGTCAGTAGATAGTTTTAAGTTTAGTTTCAGTTCATTTACATTTTCACTAGCACCCAAACCATTAGGGGCCCATAACCCAGATCTTAGGCCCCTTAAAACAACAATTATCATCATCATACAAGAACACTCTTCGTCTGGAACATGGTTTCATACACTCTAAAGTGAAAACCATGCACCGCAAAACGCGTTCAGGTGAGGCGGAGCTCATAATCGGGGCCTTTCAACTCAGAGTTTATCATAGCTTCTGTTGCATAAAAGCCATCCCAAATAGCCTCACGCATACCTTGTATCTCGTCCAGAAATTCCCGATAGGCACCAATAGCTGGCAAGAGCATCATCATTCGTACTTGTTGTAAGAAAAAGGGTTCACTAGTAAGCACATAAGTCAGTCTAAAAGGGGTGCATTTAGATACGCATAGCATTTTCTTGAGAAAAGCCGATTTAACTTGCTCAATTTTCTTGAGGTTACTTTTATTGAGATAGTCTCAAATCATATATATTATTTCAGTAGTAGAGATCCCTCTTTCGGCACTCACAAGCGACCGATTGTTAGAAATGAGCATTCAAATGAAAGAGAATAGGCATTAGCAGTGACGAATTGCACTCTAAGGTCATACATATCTATAAGTTCTTTAAGAAATGACTTTATAAAATGTACGAAGTGTGCGATTTTCAGATACTGTTGCTGTAGGAAAATACCCTCCAGAATTGCTGTCCGCTTCACATTTTGGCCGCTGCGACACCTGTTTCATGCCAGTTTAACATTCTGAGGACCTTCCTTTAACATTTTGCATGGATTTCAGAAACAGTAAATCAAAGGAATGAGTACTCAAATCGTGTAATTTCATAAATGTCAAATAACCGGTGAGTGTTATGATGATCCAATTTTCAGTGATTGCATTCTTAAGTTAGGGAAAGTAGAACTTGCAATTCTAACTGAAATGTAAATAGTGTTGTATAATCATTTGGTTGAAATAAAAACATAACAACCTTTCTCCTTAAGTCTTTCATTATAAACCTGTTGGAGAAAGTGTGGTTTATGAACATGCGAGATTTCTCGAATGCGTCCGCTAGTCAATTCAATTCCATAAGACACAATAGGAATTATCTTGCTGGAGAATATTTTCATTGCAGTCTACACTGATGCTAGACATTTGCTGAGGAGTGTCGCAGCACCCTACGATACCAGTTGAGGGTTAAATATTGCTTCGTGCTTATGATTAGGGACCGTTTATTTTTTGAAAATGCATTATGCCCATATGCAAATGCTTTTTTTTTTTGTGGGTTTATGGGATGTATTGCATATTCTGAACATAACAGTATAATTTAGCTCACATTAAGTATAATTTAAAACATCTTGAACAAAATTGGTTTCGCCTGCTTGTTGGATATCCCTTACAAGCAACTTTTTGAGCAATAGATAAAGATGGTATATTGGCTTTCATGGCCAATGAATTAAAACTCAGCAATCACAGACCGCTGATGAGCTAGCTTGATGTCCTAGGCGAAACCCCACACAAGACTTGGCACAAACCTAGAAAAAATTCTGAGTTTTAATAGATAACAAGATAATAGTATTTTACGCGCATATGCTGCCTGGCTGTTTCAAGAAGGGACATTACTTTCACCATCTCGGCAGACAATATCCCGGGGTTAGTTTTGAAATGAGTTTCTTTAGTTAAAGTGATTCTTTAGTCTGCACATATTTTACTCTTAATACCTAAAGAGAAGAGCAGAAAGTATTTATTAAATCAGTGGGTGTCAGGTAATAGTGATTATTAAACTGATGACGTTGTCGCCTATTGTCAAATATGCTCGAAGCAAGTGACAAGTAAAAATAAATTTCAACTTGAACTACATGCAAAAACGACTGCACATATTACGGCAAAGGAGGGAAAGAAGAGTGAATAAGTTTGGCTTACTGATTAGTGCATATTTTTCAACTTTTCCACGCTTGCCACGGTGAGTGAGTGGTTAACGTGTTGGACTACCAACCCCAAGCTTGCAGGTTCGCTCCTGGCCGTGGTAAGTGATATTTTTTTTTTGAAAGGCGACAAAAATCACGACGTGGATGTCATTCGTTGTTGGCATGTTAAAGAACCCATTTGAATTCAGTAGGCCGTGTTCATAATGGCAAAATTAATCTCGGGATTTTCCGCCAACACAAAGTTCCTCCATTCTCTACTAAAAAGCGCTATAGTGTCAATGAGCTTAAATATCTAACCTCCTTGACTTTCATAGCGTTCAAAGGAATGACGAAATTCGACATGCAAGCTGACCTCTGGGCGTCAATTAACAAAGCTTGCACCCGGCAACCGAGGCCATACGATATTATTATTATTATTATTATTATTATTATTATTATTATTATTAACGTTTTCATGCATATTTTCTACATTTCTATTGCATATTTTCATGCACATTATAATAGTTTTCAGTGCTTGGATGTCCTGTCCAGTGCTTAAAAAAAAAAAAAAAACATTTAAAGGTTACTCTCAGTTGTAGTCGTCTAAACATCACGATCTGGCAATTTTCGACAATTTGGAAAACCCGGTCATTGTTTGTGTTCGAATCATTAACTTTGAGCTTTTTCGATGCCTGGGTGGATGTAAAATAATTCGTAAATTTATTCGTGCTTCAAAACTAACCACACGCACAAAATAACAACCTACCAAGCCTCCAAACACTAGCCTGTGTGCGTATATGAACGGAGTGCCGCGGTGCCAAGCAAAAGAAACTGATTCGATAGATCGATTTAAATCGAGGATTACTCGAAATCTCCTCCAACTGTTGTGAACAGTGCGTTGACGCCAGCTGATCGATGAACTTTCAAGTCGGAAGATATATTTGCCGGATTAGATACAAATGTACCAATATATATTTTTTAAACAGTTTGCATATGTTTAAGAGGTACGCGTAGCCCCGCGTTCCCCTGAAAAAAGCACTGGTTATTACTAAGGCCCGGATGTGGATACCGTAGAAAAGTTTAAAAATGCACTTAAAATTTTCAAAAATGACTGTAATAAATGACCTAAAAATCGAAAAATGCACTAAAAAATGGAGAAAATGATCTTATAATAATAATAAACTCACCAATATTTCAAAAATGACATCTGAAGCTCAAACTGAAAAGTCAATCAAAATAGATTTCTAGCACTTAACAAAAGGTTTATGTTCATAGCTACTATCGAGTTCGCTGTCGTGTTACTGAGCCACTGTCAGCCTCTTGTGATTAACAGGTGATACCACACTCACCCCTCCTCTCCCCCTTACCTACAAGGACAGCCGCCCAATCACGGCTCTCAGTATTCCCCTCCCGAGAACACACCAAGTGATGGCAACCTGATGGCTCGAAAACTCAACTCCCGCACGGCAAGGCGGCCCGTTATTTATGCACGCGATAGTACCTACCGTGTGTGTATGCTCGCTGTAGGACAGCCTTGCTCGCCGTGTACAAAGCCACTTCTCCTCTTCCGCCTGCAGTGGTAGCTTGGGTGGGAGGGTGTGGCAGGGGAAGTAAACTTGCACGTGTGGCCGCACAAGAACTCAGGTAGAAGGCAAATGTAGTTCTGTCGCCGTCTACAATTCTCAAGCCGTGTCATAAGGTTTGGCAACGCCGCCCATCTGTCATCTGGGAGGCCTAGCTCAGGCACATGGTAATTGCTAGGGCCCGGATGTTAATACCGTAAAAAAGTTTAAAAAATGCACTTAAAATTTTCAAAAATGACTGTAATAAATGACCTCAAAAATCGAAAAATGCACGATAAAATCGAGAAAATTATCTTATAATAATAGACTAAGCTCACCAATATTTCAAAAATTCGAAAAATGCACTATAAAATGGAGAAAATGATCTTATAATAATACTCACCAATATTTTAAAAATGACATCTGAAGCTCAAACTGAAAAGTCAATCAAAATAGATTTCTAGCACTTAACAAAAGGTTTATGTTCATAGCTACTATCTTCTTCTTAACTCTGAGAGACGAGACTCCCTCATATAAAGCTGGGACATGACTAAATTGAAAAGAATAAAAAAGACCTTAAAAGCGGATTTCTCTAAAATATGACCCAGAAAACTACCAAACTTAAAAAAATGCTCTTAAAATAGAAAAATAGCAAAAAAAATGCAAAAAGATGCAAAATAAAAATGACATATTTTTAAAGACGGGGTGGCCCGTCCGGAGTATCTATGTACTTCAGCATTGTTTTAGGCAGCTCAGTAAAAAGATGACATATCATCAACATCCGGGCCCTTGTTATTACCAATACCTACAGTAGGCCCATTATGCAGGTGAGCAAGCACGCGCTGCAATACCACCCACATTGTACAAAGATTGACATGGCTGACATACCGTGTCAGGTATCTGGTGGTTACTATGGCTCTGTCTTCGGCTAACATGGAGATGTCACACACTGGATATCTCAGATTTAATTGGAATTTAATGGGACGGCATTACACTTAGAATATGAGGGACATTCAGATAATAATGGGTTACTATACTGTACATAGGACTGTGCGTGTGTGGAATTCAATATACTATGCAAGGGGTAATAAGAAACTAAAGTTACAAAGCCGATATTTCTGGAGTTGGAAGGTTGGTTCCTGAGTTTAGGGGTTCTGACAACGTGGTCATGTAACCCCGTGTACTTTGGGTGCGTGCAGAATCTGTCTGATAACCGGTGTTAATTGTGATGGCTGTATTAGTGTGTGTTATCTGTAATTCAGGTAAACTGCAGACGATCAATTTCAAGTAGTTCCTACTTTTGCTACCAAATGCTACCATCAACGAAAACTAGTTGTAATCCTGGTTACTAGATACCACCACAGTCAGCTCCTGGCGACGAACGTTGGAACTTAAGAGCGTTAGTCAAATCTAACTTATAATATAGCTCCACACAAGTGTAAGTAGTGGAAGGTTATTTTACATGTCATAAATATATGACAAGGGCCCGCCGCACAGTGGGTAAAAATTGATATCTAGGAGGACAAAATTATTTATTTTCATAATTATAAAATAAAATTTATTATTTCTACAGCATTCTCATATAATTGCCGCTCACTATTCTGGGATATAAACGCATCTTAGTGTAAATCTGTCACCACTGATCGAGCAGTCTGAATTGGAGGGTGAATGTAAGTGGCTGTGGTTTGGTTGTCTTCGTGGTTAGTGTGATGCTTTAAGATGGAACATACAGCTAAAGGTATGATCTTTGTAGCGTCTTTCAGTTATTAATGGGCGTTATTGTTACGTAATTTTAGCTATATTTGCCTTATATAATATTTAACTATTATTTTTTAAATTATATTTTCACTTAGATTTTTAGCCTATTTTCAATTTTGAAAAAAATAGGCTTATGAGATCACCTTTTGTCCGTGTGTGTCCCCCCCCCCCCCTAATAAAATCTAAACGGCTGGAGCGATTTCAATGAAACTCGGTAAGTTCATAGCAATATTCCCGGCGACCTCGACCGTGCCCTTCAAATTTTGTTACGTCTCACCAATCCAACATGGCGGCTGTGCGAAATATTTCACTAGCATTCAATATCTCCGAAACTATTACCGATATCGCCCTGAAATTGTGTACGGTGATAAAGGGCACTACTAGAAGTTCACCTAAGAGACTTTCAAAAACCTGGTGACTACAAAACCAACATGGCGGTCAAGCGAAATTGAGACTTTTAAATAGACATTTCTCGATTTAACTATACAAACGTAATGAAACTTGGTACAGCAAATGTTTATACACATTGTAATGCACTGGAGTCTAATTTAGTTCAATTGTTTACATAATCTCAAAATGGCGGCTGTGCGAAATATTTCACTGACATTCTATATCCCCGAAACTATTACAGATATCACCCTGCAATTTTGTACGGTGATAAAGTGTACTGATACAAGTTTACCTATGTATAATTCATAAACCTGTAAAGTACAAAACGAACATGGCGACCAAGCGAATTTGAAATATTTTAATAGACTTTTCTCGTGATTTAACTCTCTGAGCGGAGTGAAATGTGGTACAGTAAATGATTTTGCAGATTGTAATGCACTGCCATCTAATTTAATTCAATTGTTTACATAACCTCAAGATGGCGGCTGTGCGAAATTTTAAAATTAAGTTTTTATTCTTGTGTCGTAATCATGCGATCGAAGTAAATGAAGCTAGGCAATAATTGTCCTTGAATGGTACATAACTCTATGGCCTATACATATAACAATCCTAAATGGCGAGCTTCCGAAATATTTAGACGGTTCTCAATATCTATGAATCTTTTACAGCAACCAATCTGAATTTTTTTATGTTCATAGAGACTATGAACATATGTTCACCTATAGGACTTTCAGTAACCTGGTGAGCACAAATCCAACATGGCGGCGACGCGAAGTATAAATATTTATATGGACGTTTCTCGAGAATTAACTATCCGAGTGCCGTGAAACGTTGCACGTTAAATGCTTATACAAATGTTGATCCACTGGCATGTAATTTATTTCAATTGTTTGCATAATCACAAGATGGCAGGTGTGCGTACTTTTAAAATCTCATTTTTACTTCTTGTGTTCTAATCATGCGATTGAAGTTTGAATACCACACGTACACAATAATCTTAATGTAGTAGTACAAAAATAAAAATCCATCCTGGCGACCATATGAAATATTTAGACGGTTCTCAATATCAACGAATCTGTTACAGCAATTAAACTGAAATTTTGTATGTTGATAGAGACAATTAACATGAGCAGGATATATAAAGGTATTTATTGCAGCCAATGGCCATGAGGCAATATAAAAATAATAATAATAAAAACCCAAAATATTCAAGATCACATTCAACTGTCATTGACAACAAAAGCTATTAAGTGACTCAACCCTCCGTCCGCATGTCATGGCATGATACCTTTCACAGACACTTCCACACAATTTGCAAATGCATTTCATACTAGGCTCATGATACCCTTCCATTTTGCATAACTTGAAATGGAATCCATGTATTGCGAAACGAGTGATTGTATGTCTCAGGTCGTAACATGGACCCTTCCACTCATCGGACGTCAAATAAAAGTCACTCCATATTTGCATCCTCTTCGTTTTGAGCTCTTTTAGAAGGTCCTCGTACTGGGCGGTAGATGGGAGCAATAGTTGACACCTTAAATCGTCGATGTAGAAGGTCTCTCTTGACATTTCATAACACAGTCGCGATGGGCTATACTTTGAGATACACAGGACTTTTTTCATGAATGTTGCCTTGACTCTTTCTATGCACTTCATGTTGTTTTTCGTGAGATTCTCCCATATAATGTTCAGACCGTAGCTTATTATTGGGCTGATTTTTACTCTAAATAATGTCATAGCTGTCTCTAAAGATAGTTTATTAAGATGTTCTATTTCATGCATTGCTTTTATGGCATGTATTGTTCTGTCCTTTATATGTTCGGTGAAAGTATCCCCATGTGTCTGAAAAATTAGTCCTAAGTACTTAAATTGATTTACAATACGTAACGCCTTGTGCTCTAGATATAGGGACTCTCCTGCTACTATTCTACCTCCTTTGCGGAAGATCATGGATACGGTTTTGTTTAAGTTTATATCGAGTTCATTTTTTCCGGCCCAAATTGCCAACAGGTCTAGGGACGACTGTAGACTTTGACGTGAAGTTGAGGCTAGAACTACGTCATCTGCGTATATGTACATGCTAACTCCATCTAGCTTCACGGATTTTACTATGTCTGCTGTAGCAACATTAAACAGTGTTGGACTTAGGGGATCGCCCTGCAATACCCCAATGCATTGTTCTATGGGTTCTGAGAGGGTGACACTGTCGTCAATTATCAGCATGTTATTGTTGAGTATATTACGTATGAACGCAGTGATATAGTGATCTATTCCAATCATCAATCCCAGTTTATCCAGATGTATTCTTCTGTTAAGAGTGTCAAAAGCCTTGCTGTAGTCAACAAACACAGAGTAAAGTTTCCCTTTCGGGTGTCTTAAGGCCTCTTTAATGTCTTCCTGGAGGCAGCAAACTGCCTGAATGGTCGACCTGCCTACCCGGAATCCAAATTGTTCTTCCGGCATACTGTGATCAGTCAAATTAGTCAAACGGCCTGTTATTATTTTGGTGAAAGTTTTGAAGAGTACATCTTCCAGAGCGATACCTCTATAGGCATCTGGGTCATCTAAATCTCCCTTCCCTTTGTAGAGCATTTTTATTACTGCAGTTCTCCACTGTGTAGGGATTTTCCCTGATCGTAGGCATTCATTCATGAGCGCTGTCCAGGCAGGCACCATAGTTGGGGCTGCGAGTTTTAAGTGTTCATTTGTGATGAGGTTTGGACCTGGTGCTCTGTGTGCTCTGCTCAATTGTATTGTTTTTATGACCTCCTCTTCCATGATGGGCGCGAAATCTACACATGGTGACAAAACGGCGCTAGGGCGTGTGTCTTTAGCCCCTAATAGATTGCATAGATGTTGCGACCATGTCTGTATAGGTATATTTTTTGGAAATCTAGGATTCTTTGTTTGAAGTGCCTTATATGGGTCAGTTTATATACACACATCAAAAAAAGTTTTGCATCACCTCGGTTCCCAGATCTCCGGCATATAGACGTTGACTGTGTATATTGTATCCAAGATACAGTCCCTTTGACTGTTCATAGATGTCACTAAAACTGCTCAAAGATGTAAACAACCATGCATGAGCAGGGCCTATTAGACGGAGGGGGTACGACAGCCGATCAGTTCCAGTCATTCCACCAGGACGAAGGTACGCTGCTCATGTTGTCTGTAGTTCTACCATGCCTAGAAGGTCAATACCGCAGTTCGATCGCGTCCGCATTGTTACTTTGTGTCAAGAAGGGCTCTCAACAAGGGAAGTTTCCAGGCGTCTCAGAGTGAACCAAAGCGATGTTGTTCGGACATGGAGGAGGTACAGAGATACAGGAACTGTCGATGACAGGCCTCGCTCAGGCCGCCCAAGGGCTACTACTGTAGTGGATGACCGCTACTTACGGATTGCCGCTCGGAGGAACCCTGACAGCAATGCCACCATGTTGAATAATGCGTTTCGTTCAGCCACAGGACGTCGTGTTTCAACTCAAACTGTGCGCAATAGGCTGCATGATGCGCAACTTCACTCCCGACGTCCATGGCGAGGTCCAGCTTTGCAACTCCGACACCATGCAGCGCGGTACAGATGGGCCCAACAACATGCTGAATGGACCCCACGGAATTGGCATCACGTTCTCTTCACCGATGAGTGTCGCATATGCCTTCAACCAGACAATCGTCGGAGACGTTTTTGGAGGCACCCTGGTCTGGCTGAACGTCTTAGACACACTGTCCAGCGAGTGCAGCAAGGTGGTGGTTCCCTGATGTTTTGGGGTGGCATTATGTGGGGCCGACGTACGCCACTGGTGGTCATGGAAGGCTCCGAAACGGCTTTACGATACCTGAATGACATCCTCCGACCCATAGTGCAACCATATCGGCAGAATATTGGAGAGGCATTTGTCTTCATGGACGACAATTCTCGACCTCATCGTGCACATCTTGTGAATGCGTTCCTTCAAGATAACGACATCGCTCGACTACAGTGGCCAGCATGTTCGCCAGACATAAACCCTATCGAACATGCCTGGGATATGTTGAAAAGGGCTGTTTATGGACGTCTTGACCCACCAACCACTCTGAGAGATTTACGCCGAATTGTCGTTGAGGAGTGGGACAATTTGGACCAACAGTGTCTTGATGAACTTGTGGATAGTATGCCACGGCGAATACAGGCATGCATCAATGCAAGAGGACGTGCTACTGGGTATTAGAAGTAGTGGTGTGTACTGCAATCTGGACCACAAATGCTGAAAGTCTAGCTGTATGATGGTACAACATGCAATGTGTGGGTCTCATGAGCAATAAAACGAGCTGAAATGTTGTTTGTGTTGATCTCTATTCCCTTTGTATTTAACGGTTCCGGAACTCTTGGAACCGAGGTGATGCAAAACTTTTTTTGATGTGTGTATATGAAAATAGGCTGTATAGTTCTTCATGGAACTACTTGTTAGTATGTCGCGTCACTCTGCGTCACGTTCTACTTATTGTTAAAATGTAGATAAAGTCTTATAGTTTACACCTGTTATAAGATTTTTTGCATCTTTTTGCAACTTATTTAGTTATTTTACGTTTTAGAAGATGCCGCGCAACCAGTTCTCACACGTTTAGAACTGTTTGAAGCACTGGGTTCGACGATTATGTCAAAAGTGGAACTTTGTGACTTTGTTAAAAGTAAATTAGGGGCAGAAAATTGTTCTGAATGCTGTATCCAACACCTACTCATAGACAATTCTTGCATATGTAGACGTAGCTTAAAAAGGTCTTAACTGATGTTTATTATGAAGTAAACAAATTATATACGTGGCTTTCACTCTAAATTCATGATTAAAACGTAAAAATAATTTTGTCCCCCTAGATTTCGATTTTGACCCACTG
Organism: Meconema thalassinum; assembly: GCA_946902985.2. NCBI lineage: Eukaryota > Metazoa > Arthropoda > Insecta > Orthoptera > Tettigoniidae > Meconema > Meconema thalassinum. The sequence continues at coordinate 187,145,334 of OX336395.1, forward strand.
TGCGCCGGCTTTACGTCCCATCCGAAGGAAGACATACTGAGGGAATTTTAAAAAATCCGACGACGTCGGCTGGGTTTGAAGAAGGCATAGAAGCTCAGCATTCTTCCAACTACGCCACCGAAGCCGCCTTCATCTGTTATAGAGAAATTAGTTGTGTGGGGTAATTCAAATATCTACGGTTGGTAACTGTGCAGAGTTTCAGCAACCTGCCACCTGATTGAAATATTTATATTTCATATTCTGTAACAACTATTACTATCCTCATATCCATGAACCTATCATAGGCCGGAAGCTCCCAAGTCCATTCAAGAATAATAAACTCGTACCTTTACTGTCTTATTTCACAAGAACTGACCAGTAGATCCTGCCAGCAGGAATTCTAAGAAAGGGTGTAGACTAACATTTCCCACACAGCACCCTTTCATCCGCTACTTACAAACAACCACTGATGACAATAAAACGCTTGACAATGTGATTCTTCTATTTCTTTCATTGTGACTCGAAATCAACCAGGCCTTTGCAGTCAGTACAAGGACAGTGAGTGAACAGGTGAATTGTTGTGCGTGTTCAGTGAACGTGGTTAGTCCGATTTACAATAAATTGATACAAGTAACGCCATCACATTTTTTTTTTACAAAAAGTTGTTGAAGTTTGATGTGCTCTAAGAATAGTAAAATGTGTTATTATTATTATTATTATTATTATTATTATTATTATTATTATTATTATTATTATTATTATTATTATTATTATTAGTATTATCATAGTCGCCTCCGTAGCGTAGCGGTCAGCATGGTTTGCTGCCTGGTTTCGATTCCCACCTCAACCATCCTCGAAGTGGTTTTCCGTGGTACTCTACCGTTATTTTATAGCCCACAATTTACAATATTTTTGAGCATTGAACTGCGGCTCTGCGAGATGAGAGCCGGCAAGCAGTTGCTACGTCACCGGCCAGCTGAGTATGTAGGAGTGGTTTGCCGATCCTCTTCGTCAAGTTCAAGGATCCAGGCGGACGAGCCTGAAGGCAAGCAAGGCTTGTAGCTCCGTGAGCACTCATCGATCATCGGATTTTCTTAATCGAACTATGCACCTGAGTTATAATTACATTGATTACAACGAATTAAGAGCTATTTACGCAGTATATTGTATACAAGAAGATACCTTATTATGGAGGAGGCTTCTACAAATGGATATTTGTTTAAAGGGACGCTGTATGTGAAAGGAAATGCATATATCATCAACCATGTACGATAAACATCGAGTTAAGACGCTCTGGAGTGGGGACAATGATGCCTGTCTCTAACCTGCGGTGACAGAGGCACAGATCATGTCGTGAGCCGGTCGGAATCACTTGCTTCGGGAGTGCACTGTATAAAGTAAAAACGTGTCCCGGTCGTGAAAAATCGCAAGTTTCGTGTCCTAGAAACTTAGAATATTTCTTAAGCTTGTGGATACTAAAGCAAATACGCCGAGATGGGACTTTAATTTTTTTCAGTCCTTTTTTTTTAATATACCTGTGAGTGGACTTATAATATTCTGCTTCGTGAAACGCGCAGTGATACTTTGAATAAGCAACAGATGCTTAAGACACGCAATTCTGGACTTGCATTTTTATTATTCATGCAATTAAGCGCAGCTGTGAAACTCTATTCGAACACAGTCTGTTATGAAAGTACATTAACCATACAGTTAACTATTCATGAACAGTTCTCCAATATACGTCTTGTTGATGTTTAAGACATCGGGGGGAACGAATACAATGAGAATCGAATTAGTCGTCATGTAAGGCTAGAGTATAACTTGAACACTACGTGCAGGGCATAAGCGTGTTTATCTTGAGGGTGACTATGTTTGTTCACGAAGAAGGGAAGCGCATTTTAAGACGTTGAGAACTTCTCGGGTATGAACTGTAGAATCATCGTAACTATGAAGAAGATGGATTCGATTCACGGTTTTATACGAATACCTGCGTGTTACTATAAACTGATGGACTTCAGTCGAGTGATCCGAGATCTACAACGCGATGTTGGAAGACATTATCACTATGGTGTCGCAACTCAGATCCGGGATACGAGCTGCATGGACGTGAGAGGTTCCTGAGCTCGAGTCCTGGGAAGCTGGAAGGAGCATACTGTTCCACAGTTTGGTTTGGAGATTGTGACCTGGGCAGGTTGATCCTTTATATGCCACTCCATGTATCATCGAAAGGTAGAGACACATCAGTCTATTAAATAGTAGCATTGCTAGGTATTCCAATGTAACCGTGGTTGCCATTATTTCTTTACGTTTAGCATGGTTGAACTGGGGTACAGGTTCGATATCTTGTGTCGTGGCTGGCTTCACCTTCAACCGGATTTTGGTTCGGTTAACGAAAGCATCCACTTTGTAGTATTGATTCTTGAATTTATTTGATAATTAACTTTTCGCATTTAGAAATTTCATTTGATGATATGCATAATTTCAACTTTCAGAAGACAAGCGTTAGGATGAAGAAACATATATTTCCGTGAAGAATCTTTAACTAAGTGATTAATTATTCTTATTAATAGTGTTAGGACGTTTATAGACTTTTTCGAGTGTTATCTAGACACTAAGGTAATCATCTGCGTTGATGTTTAAAGGTTTCTTACTGAAGAATTTATACATGAATTCCATTCTCATTTGAGAAGTTTTGATCTTTCTCTAGGTATTTTTGAGATCATCATGCTTTACTCTTAGGGACGAGTGATATTAGCATTGGTTTCTAATGAATCATCATGCGTCTAACTATATATGTTACCTAGATCCATTGTGTAGGAGTCATTGTTAATATTCACGAGTTCATATGAGTGGAGTGGTGAGTCTCATTTAGGTTGATCAATTTCCACTTCTCTTTGACGCCACGTATTTTACGTGAACGTAAGATTTTATGCTGAAGAGTTAATAAAACTCTATTTTTGGAACAGTTAAGAGATATGAAAATAAGCATGAAGAACATCCAGTTTTTTGATCGTAACTCCCAGGGAGGAATGTAAGAGCCGATCAGTATTCTTATTAACACAGGATGTGCAGTATATTTGTAAGGCAGTGCTTTCAGACGTCAAAAGGAATTAACCTATAATCCATGATTAAACACAAGCAATGTGAAATAGTATTATAGCAAGATAACAGGTGTGATAGTGATATTAATACATGACACATTTAAAAAGGTTTATTAATCGCCATGAAGGTGTCTATTGATTACGCATATCAGTGGATATTGCTGGTCATTTAAGGGTATAATGCTTGTTGAAGCTAGTGTTAAATCGAGCCATTAAGAGCCAATTATATGGAGATTCTCAGTGAAATCTTATTAAAATGTTTATAATATTTAATCCATGTGTGGATGGAGGGGTAATAATATTAATAATAATAATAATATCGTATGGCCTCGGGTGCCGGGTGCAAGCTTTTTTATTTGACACCCAGAGGATAGCTTGCATGTCGAATTTCGTTGTTCCTTGAATCACTATGAAAGTCAAGGAGGTTAGATATCTAAGCTCCTTGAACACTATAGCGCTTTCTAGTAGAGAAATGAGGAACTTTGTGTTGGCGGAAACTCCCGAGATTAATTTTGCCATTATGAACACGGCCTACTGAATTCAAATGGGTTCTTTGACATGCCAACATCGTATGACATGCGTGTCGTATTTTTGCCGCCTTTCAAAAATCACTTACCACGGCCAGGAGCGAACCTGCAATCTTGGGGTTAGTAGACCGACACCCTATCAACTCACCCACCGCGGCAAGCGATGGAAAGGTGAATGTCTAAGATGACATTCAAAATTGTTGCAACGTATCAGGTTAAATCTACGTGATAATATATTGATTGTGAAAAATGTTATTCAGAGCACATATTGAATCAATTGGATAATTATTTATTGAAACCTAATTGAAGTTTTATCAACGATGCTAGCAGGATTCTTAAATCATTCTTATTAAATATTTCCTAATGAATTTGAACAAATACTTCTTCTTAGCTTCAGTGCTTGGCAGATTTAAACTGAAAATGACTATAATGAATTAACAAATTTAGCACGGGCTAATTTGCAAACCCGGTTGGTGATAGAAATTAAGTCGATGAAAATTACACTTAAGGATGTACAACAAATGATGTAAATTATGTAAATATACTACTTCTAATTAATGTGTGGTGAATTATACCACGGGAGGATTAAAATGACCAGGATATCTATACAAATGATCCATTAACATTTTCTTCTGGGATCATTCCTGTTGTAAATATTTTGTGATTTTGACATTTGAGTGTTATACTGATTTGAGTACCAGATGTTCCCATGGAACTAAGTGCTACTTTGACCAAACGAATTTAACGATTCTGTAAGATACGATTTTTTTTTCGTCGTATTTTATGTAATGTCGACGTTTGAGTACATTTCTGTTTCTTGATTTTAATTCTTTCTGCGTGATTCTTTATAGAGGTGATGGAAAGTCGCGTTAAGAAGGCCGTTGCTGGGTGTTTCTGGAGTTTCCCACACTCCTGAGATTTTTATTTGTTGGAATCTTGCGTTCTCTGAGCTACTGTTTATTTCATTCGCTATGGTCTTTCTTAATGCCACCGTGTTATGATTGACTTGTGTCCAATTAGCCCATCTACTTGTTGGTAGGATCTGGGGATTTTTCTAGCCGGGGATTTTCAGATTCTACGATCCAGCTGCCATCGTGGGATTTTAACAGGTAGTGGTAGGTAATATGGGAACAGTACCTACACTAAGGGCACGGCCGCCTCCTTCCATCCTAATCTTCCCCTCCCTTCGCATCCCTCATGAGGCCACTGTTCGTTTTGCAGGTGAGGCCGCCTGGGCAAGGTGCTGATCCCAGCTCCTCAGTTGTATTCACTCCGACCAGATGTTCCCAGCTCTAGGACACTGCCCGTAGAGGCGGTAGTGGTGAGTTCCCTCGCTGAGTCCATGGGAAACACCAACCTGGGGGGTAAAATAGGGGGCTGCGTGGCGCAGTTGGTAGAGGCGCTGAGCTTCTAATTGAAAGGGAGTGGGTTCGATCCCCACCCAGGTAGTGGATTTTAGAAACAAAACTACCACTTTCGGAAACGCACATAGCCCTGGGGTTCACTCAGCCTACACCAGAAATGAGTACCAGGGTAATTCCTGGGAGCAAAGACGGCCGGGCGTGGAGCTGACAACTCCATCCCATCTAGTGCCGATGTCACAAAGAGTGGAAGCCTCTACCTTCCACTACTCCCAGGGCCTCCATGGCCAGTACGGAGTTGGCTTTGCTTTGATTTGCTTTGCTTTGCTTGGAGGGTAAAATCGATTAAAATGAATAAATAAATTATGATCATTATTATTATTTGTAAGTGGTTGTTGCAGTAATTAGACATAATCAAATACCGTAGATGCTGCGATCCATTTTTTATTTTCGTGCGAAGTAGCCTATGAGAAGTGCTAAGAAAGGAAGAAAGAATAAGGGTCGGAGCCGACAGGAAAAGTTCAAGAACCCCTGACCAATAGCACTACAGCTACAACCAATACAACAATACAACACCAACACAACCACAACTATAGCAACAACGTATGTTCTCGACTGTCTAGTCATATCCCACTCGCTCTGCGGCAGCTTCGGTGGCATAGTTGGTAGCATGATGAGCTTCTATGCCCAAGATCGCGGGTTCAGATCCGGCCGAAGTCGTCGGATTTTTTAAGAGGGTTAAAAATCCCACAGTATGCCTTCCTTCGGGGGGGGGGGGGGGGGGGAGTAAAGCCGGTGGTCCCATGTCATAGATTTATGGCATGTTAAAGAACCTTCCACTAATTACACCTGTGTGAAGCTAAATTCTATATGTTAAGAATGTAAACAACGCTCTTAGGTTCCTACGTTTGTTGCCAAGAGCCGACTGCGGTGGCGTCTGGTAGCTAAGTTCTGAACTAGTAGTCATTGACGGTGGCGTTTAGCGGCAAAAGTAAGATCTATTTGAAAAATTCAAAACTCTGCAGACCTTACTTGAATTTAAAAAAAAAACAGATAACACACTCTAATACAGCCATCACAATTAACACCGGTTATCAGACAGATTCTACACACACCCAAAGTACACGGGGCTACATGACCGCGTTGTCGCACCCCTAAACTTAAGAACCAACTCGCCCTGCCTGTATCAGAGAAAGCACTTTGTCTTCTCGTACACGCAGACATGCACAAGGACACCGCCTCTTTTGGATTACAACCCAGCTTTTCCTCTGTTAGCTGATTCCCAAGGAGACCGCGCAGGAATTGAGTCATCAAAACCTTGATACGAGGAGCAATTCAAAATGAATGTACCGGGGTTAATAGTAACAGTTACTTCTTACGATAATGACGTTACTAATTAAAGTGGGGTATGACTGAATTTTTCTGAATTTGAAGAAGAAACTCGGTTTTTTGTTTTACTCATAAAAAATAGTTGTTTGTTAGGATGGTTCCTTAGTTTAGGGGCTGCGACAACGCGGTCATGTAGCCCCGTGTACTTTGGGTGTGTGTATAATCTGCCTGATAACCGGTGTTAATTGTGATGACTTTATTAATGTGTGTTATCTGTTTTTTTAATTCAAGTAAGGACTCTAGACTATAATTTCAATTTCAAGTGATACCATCCACGACACCTAGCTGTAAACTTTTCTACTGCTAGATGCCATCGCAACCAGCGCCCGGTGACGAACGTTGGAACTTAAGAGCATTAATCACACCTGATCTACAAATTTTGGCTTCACACAAGTGTAGTTAGTGGAAGGTTTTTCTTCATGCCATAAATATATGACATGGGCCCGCTGGCTTTACTTCCCCTCCGAAGCAGGGGCGGTTGCATTTAATGTGCTGAAGTGCTGGAGCACATTGTTTTATTTGAAAATTAATTACTTTAGTAACAATATTACCCACAATCAAATACAACGCATTAGAACAGACTTCAGGAAACGTTTCAACTCCCCTCATGAGGTCGTGCCCTCCACTCCGCTGTGCAGATCGCAGCTCAGCGAGAATTGCTACGTCTATTGCCAATACGAATCATTGCCAATCTCCACTGGAATCAACGAGCGAACATTCGGGTGGATAACATGTTGTCCGATGAGGTAAAAATTCGACGTGGTGTTCGACAGGGCTGTGTACTGTCTTCAATGCTCTTCAACTTATATTCGGAGGCGATCATGTCGGAAGCCTTGGATGGGTTTCATCAAGGCATTGTCATCAACGGCACAGTCATCAATAATTTCCAATATGCAGATGACACAGTCCTGATCGCCGGAAGCATTGAAGATCTCCAAGTATTTCTGAATCGCGTGAACGCAGTTAGCAATGGTTATGGCTTAAGGATGAACATTCGCAAAACAAAATGCATGGTTGTCAGCAAAGTAATTGATACGACATTATCAGTTACTGATAAAGTCATCGAACGAATTCATTCGTATAAATATCTAGGGTGCTACCTGAATGACAAATGGGACTGCAGCCATGAAATCAAAGCTCGCATTGACCATTTTATCAAAATGCTGTGTCACCGAGATCGTAGTCTGAGAACGAGACTACTTGCCCTCAAGTGTTACATAATTTCCATACTAATGTATGGACACGAGGGGTGGACGTTAACCAAAACCTTGGAGAAGAAGTTGGAAGCATTTGAAATGTGGCTGTATCGTCGCATGCTTCGTATATCGTGGACCGCCAGGGTGAGAAACACCGAGGTGCTGGATCAGATGGGCAAGGAGATGGAGGTGCTCTACAACTTCAAGCGACAGAAGCTACAATATTTTGGCCACGTGATTCGAAATAACAAGTACCGACTCCCGCAGCTAATCATGGAAGGCAAGATTGAAGGACGGCGCAGACCAGGGAGGAGGAGAATCTCCTGGCTTAAGAATTTGCGGGAATGGTTTGAAATTGACTCAGCATCTCTGTTTCGAACGGTAACCTCGAGGCAAGGGATTGCAATGATGATCGCTAGGGCTCGGATGTTGATAACATGTCATCTTCTTACTGAGCTGTCTAAAACAATGCTGAAGTACATAGAAACTCCGGACAAGCCACCCCCTCTTCAAATAAGTAATTTTTATTTTGCATCTTTTTGCATTTTTTGCTATTTTTCCATTTCAAGAGCATTTTCTCAAGTTTGGTAGATTTTTTGGTCATATTTTAGAGAAATCGGCCTTTTAAGAGCAATTATTTCCAATCTAGTCATGTCACAGCTTTATATGAGGGAGTTACGTCTCTCAGAGTCAAGAAGAAGCTAGTAGCTGATACAAGATAAATTAAAATTTTTAGTAGAAAAATATATATCTTGGATGCAGAAGAACGGTACCGTAGGTATATTGATGCTCTTGTTTTCTTCGCAAACAAGTTATTTTGCGGAATTGAATGTTATCTGCTCTGTTGACCAAGGTCAGCTGTGGCGGGGTAGAAAGGGGAAGGGGTGTATATTCTTGTCTCATTGTCAGTTCCGAATAGTACACGGCGAGAGATATCGTTCATTGCCGCTTTCAAAATGCCTAAAATAAAACCGAGTGGGTCAGTGCATTTAAAACAACTAGTATCTGAATTTGGTGACAATGTGTTTTCTACCGATGAAAGCATATTGTTTTACAAACTGTGGAACTAAAGTAGCTGCTGAAGGAAGATTTACTGTAACGCAAAATATCGGTCGCGAAAAACACATTCGTGCTTTACATTTTCTCCATTTTATAGAGCATTTTTCGAAATTTTACGTCATTTATTCCAGTCATTATTGAAAATTTTAAGTGATTTTTTAAAACTTTTTACGGCATCAACATCAGGGCCCTAATGATCGCCAATCTTCGACGCGGACACGGGATATAAAGAAGAAGAAGAAGATTGCCAGTAAACATGAACTCTGCCTTTTGCGCATGCGTGCCCATCTATTCCGTTGTGCTTTTGAGACAGCTGCCAAGACTAGAGCAATTCTTCATTCGACCACAGAGCGGCAGCACTAGTCACACAAAATAAGAACATGAATATTTTGTCATTGCAGGTGCTATTGTGTGATTAGTTACCTTCTCATGAGGAATACGTTGAGTTTGTTCAATACTAAAACGTAGTGGACAGTCTCTTAACCCGAGATCCACACTGTGATACTTTCAGGACATGAACCACACTGTGGGTTCACTGGTGACCTTATTCTAAATAGTTATATAGAAATTAATTTTCTCCCTTCTAAGCACTCACACATGTATTTCATTGACTAACTAGAAGTAGTGCTCGGCTTCACACGGTGGATTTATTTGTTTTACAGAACTGGAGCGCTCGAGGATAAGGATCGGAATAAATGAAAGTAAATTTGAAAGCACCAATCTTATTGCAGCTGATAACCTCAGTATACTGCGCCAACACCATCGCCCTTATACAGAGGCATAGGCTACTATTGTCATGATGATAACTGTTTTAAGGGCCCTAAGAAATCTTTTAGCACTAATTGCTCCCCGTGACCGCGATTTATAAGCACCTCGCAATTCTGCACCGGAACATTGGTAGGGGCAACGTGATGCGGCCCGCATTACTTGGAACAATAGTCTTCGGTATTATTGAAGCCGTTCTTCCGACTTACTGAACTAAAATCAATCTCTAAGGTTACCTGAGAGGTGTAGCCTAATGCTACATAGCCTAATCTATTCCTCTTGAATTAGGCTATCATATACAACAAGAATTTTTCAAATCCGACTGGTAGTTCCAGAGATTAGCGCGTTTAAACACATAAACAAACACACAAACTCTTCAGCTTTATTATATTAGTATAGATAGTGTAGATGTAGTTGCCTTGCTGGAAATAATTTACTGAACACAAACTTCTGTCATAATAATAACCAGGTAACTAGAATACTAGATATAATAAATTATCACTATTCGAATGCATACAGGAACATACTTTAAAACGTCGATATATGAATTAACAAAAAATAGCACTCACTTTTCATTTCAACCATTCTGCGAAAACCTAGGCCCTATCATCTTCGCACTCGCTGCAGTGTTCTGCACACAGCAGGCAAGAGCAAACTTTGTTTGCCCTTTTCTGGCTTTGTATGGACAATAATACATCTTGCTATTTAGGTTACAAGGGTTTACAGTGTTCTCACAACTAGACATGTTTAAATTATAGGATAAAGCAAGAGACCTTGTAGAAAATTTTCTTACATAAACCACACCGTAAAGTCGTATGTGACCCTAATATAACAATACTCAGCAACAAAATAGGCTATTCCAAACGCTTAAACGATGTAGTCACATCAACAACTTTATTCCGACAATGAAGGTATAATACCCAAACACCTCGACATCCAAAGTAAAAGTTTCCCTCCAGCTCCAAATTGTTCTATATAGTCCACATTTTGTTTGGTAATAAGTTACACAATTTTAAGCGTCGGGTTAGGGGGGGGGGGGGGAGGGAGGGAGAAGTTGAAACTATTATAAATTTTTATCAGTTTTTCTTAAATATTTCAAACACAATGCGGTTTATCGCAACAGGTGCCATATACAAAAATAATCTAAATTCAATTGCAAGCAAACATGGTCCTGTGCATAATCTTGCTAAAGTGAACGGTTCCAGAGTTACAGGGGATGTAAAAGAATATTTTTTTGTATTTTTTAGATTTTTGGAGAAAATTTGACATTATCACTAAGGAAACGAATTTTTCTTAAACATGATTATCTTTTGTAAAAGCAAATACGGATTTTAGTGGCCGGTGGTATGTTAGTGATAGGCCCTTGAAGGAACGACAACCTCACCACCTTCTCAAAGGGCCCTACTTCGTAAGGAGGCTTTCACAGGTCTAGGCCATACAAACCTGTGGTACGGAACGACAACCTCACCACCTTCCCAAAGGGCCCTACTTCGTAAGGAGGCTTTCACAGGTCTAGGCCATATAAACCTGTGGTACGGATAAACCCACTCTGAACTAATAAAACGAATAACAATGTAGAATCTTAAATGCGACCTTAAATTAATGGAAAGTATTCATCAGTAAACAGTCCTCTTCAAACATAGCACCCTCCTCTTCTAGATCTTCGTCTATGATGTTCGTGTCCCTGTTACCACATCCTAGGCCTGGGCAATTACCGCATATGCTTGAGCAGTTTAGACCACTCTTTCTTCACTCGCAATTACGGACACTTTCGTCTTTGCAAGCGCACACTATGAGGGAAAGTAATTCCTGGGGAGCTGCAGAACGTGCTGTTTTAGTTGGTCTCAAGTGTTTGCCAATCATCTCCCACCCCCACTCGAGCGGATTCTTCTTCTCATTCAGCCACTGCTGCACCTGATGGTAGATTCTAAATGAATGCTGCCAGGAAGCTGCTGAAGTGGAGGGAGGTACAGCCAACTTGAACAATGAATGTATAGGCTGCTTTGCAATAGCCTTCAAGTAACATTGGTAGCGAAAGCAATCTATATCTTCAGTGTTCTTGGCTCCAAACATCCCAAGAAGGAAATGCTTTCCAGCGTCAGCCAGTGCACTGGGGTCAGCTTTGGGGTCGTTGAAAACTAGAAGTTTCGTACGGAGAGCTATGTTGGGTTGCGACTTCCTATACGGTGTAATTTTCCCCTTCATGAAGGTAGCTTCAACAGTGTCACATCCTGTGAAGGCGTAATACACGCTAAGAGTACACCTTTCATATCCCCAATGCCTCGCTGAATGTCAGAAATAGTGTACACTATTTCCTGCTGATTGCCTTTCTATCGTACCACCATTTTCAATTTGTTCTCTGAGGGTGCGTGGACAGTCAACAAGACTAGTACCGGTAAGTCCGTGTCATCACCAATTACACAAGCTTCAACTCCTTTCTTAGCTCCATCAATCGTTGTTAAAACTATTAATAAGTCAGCATCACCCGATGCTTTATGAACTGTGCAACCACCTCTTTGCAAGAGCACTGTAAGGAGGGAAATAGTTTTTTTCCTTTCAGTATTTTGTTTCGTACTTTGAATTTTCTCAGGTGTTTGTCTTTTAGAAGTAGGCTGTATGATTTCTGTTAACAAGACATTGAGCACTTCAGGTACCAGTTCAGCTCCTCCTTTAGAAATGTCTTCAATTGTAGGAAACTGATTGTGAGAATAGTCGTAGCTTTTGGACTTAATCTCACGTCGAATAATAGCTGCTGCAGTTTTGATCACTCTCAGTTCCTTCTGAGCTTCGTTATCACAGTTCCGATCTCTATACCAGTTGTCTGATAAAATTTTAGTAGTTGCTACAGAAAAACAAATCACACTTTTTTTTTCTTGTAAAACTAAAAACATCAAGCTATTCCCATAGCGCTGGATAACTTTTCTTTTCAAATGCATGTCAGTATATGACTCAACTTCGGGACTCAGCTGAAGGAACATATTTTGTAATTCTTCAAAAGCGTACTGACATTCATCATTTTCCTCCAAATAATCACACAGCTTTCCAAAAGCGTCTTCTCTTTTGGCATTAGCGCGTGATCCACCTCTCGTTGTTGCTGCTGCTCCTTTTTCGGGCCTTGATGATCCTGGATTTTGAAATGTCTGGTAGCAATGCCAGTGGTATCTCCCATCAGAACTGACGAGGTCTATGACCTGAGAGAGCCTCACACTTACCTCATCTCTCCACTTATCGTGCCTGTTATTTGCTTCCGTTCGGATGCTTCAATCAGTTCAAGTTTCTGCACTAAAATCTACTTTTCTTGAGCTGGGTTCCTGAATTTAGATACATCTACACACTTGCGACCACAAAGAAAACATAAGGTTTTAAAATCAAACGATTTACGGGGAAGCTTTGCTGGAGGTTCCTTTTCTTGTTGAGGTGGCTTTGGACGTAATATATAAGTTTGTCGACACTTACTATGTACTTGAAGCGAGTTATTCTGCAGGAACGTTTCTTTAACACCATCTTTACGAATTTCACTGCACTGAATTTTGTCCACCGCCTTTCTCGTCAGAGTAATTAGTTCACTACCCTTGTCCTTACAAGGTTTCAACACACACTCCGCTATAAGTCACACACATTCAAGGGATTAAAGACGAACAATAAAAAAATGACGGCAGAACTTCACTAGAAATAACAGTCATGAGAGTAGATGAGGGAGTGTGTGAGGGGGAGGGGTGGACGGCAGGTGCAGGATGCAGGTGGTCAACCGGCGTTCCCAGTATTTTTATGCTTCTAACCCTCTGTGGTGCCTCTTAGTCACTTTTGGACTACAATAAGATTGTACAATATTACTTTTTAATAAAATTGTTTCTTCTTCTTCTTCTTCTTCTCGCGGATGGGTCACTTAAGACCACGCGGAATCAAAGTATGTTGAGCCTTCTTCCTTGCCCAATAGCTCTTCATATGCATGGATTGCTGTAGTTTCTGTTCCTCCGACCATGCACGTCGTGTTGGTTTCTTCTGATCTTCCTCAAATCCCCTTGTGTGAACAATATGCCTGATAGCATTTCTATTCATCAGATCTAGTGATCCCATCTCCACAAGGTCCCTCTCCACCTCTTTGTACCACTTTGGTCTTGTACGTTTGTTCTGCAGTAATTTGTGGATTCGGTAAGTAAGTCTCGTATGATTCATTCTTTCCAAATGGCCCAAAAATTGAATTCGTCTCATTCTCACGGTGTCGGTAAGTTTAGAAATTTTCATATATATTTCAGAGTTGGGTTTGGGATAGTGTACGCCATTTTTAATTCTGGCCCCTAAGATCTTTCGCATGATTTTTCTTTCCTTAATTTCCAATTGTTCCTTTAATGTTTTAAGTTGTAAATTGAGCATTTCTGAAGCATAAAGAGCTTCCGGTTCGATCACTGTTAAGTAAAGCCGAATTTTACTATTCCATGACAAGCATTGCTTGTTATAAATATTTTTGTGTAATGAAAAGCAACCTCCATTTTCTGGATTCTTGATGTTACAGATTTATTTTCATTACCATTTTCAGTAACCCATTCGCCTAAGTATTTCAATTCCTTTACTCTAGCAATTTTGTTAGCGTTAATATCCATTTCATGTGGAGCATTTTTTGTTAGTCTTAATTTAGTTCTTTCATAAGAGATATTTCTGTTTACATAGTAGTTATAATTTCATTCTTACAAAAAACTAAAAAAATATGAAAAATTGCTGCTTTCACACCCTCCGTAACTCTGGAACCGTTCACATTTGCAAGGTTATGTGCACTGGGTCTTTTTTGTTCGAAATTTAATGTCGATTATTTTTGTATATGGCATATTTGTGATAAATCGCATAGTTTTCGAAATATTTGAGAACAACTGATAAAAACTACTGATTTACCAACTTATCCTCCCCCCCCCCCCGCCCCAAACCCGGCGCTCAAAATGGTGTAACTTTTTATCAAACCATATGTGGACTGTATAGAACAATTTGGAGCTGGAGGGAAACTTTTACTTTGGATGTTGAGGTTAGGCCTTTTTTAGGACTAATTGCACCGTACTAGTACCGTAGACTAAATAACAGCCACCTAACGGCATTTGGCGCATGCGCAGAAGAGATAAAAAAAGCCGGGTCGCGGGTGGCCCCACAGTGTGGTTCTAGGGTTAAGTATTCCTGAGTGAGTGTTTCTATAAATTATATTTCTAAATATTTTTTTCGTTTTGGAGGGTGGATGGGTTACAGCACACTAATGATTCTCTGCATCAGCCACCACTGCTCCGAAGGAAGGCATACTGAGGGATTTTTAAGGCTCTTAAAATATCCTACGAATTTGGCCAGGTTTGAACCACTCAACTTTGGGCAAAGAAGCTCAGCATGCTACCAAACACGCCACTGAAGCCGCCCAATTCTTTCTCTTCCAGAAAATGATTTTATTTTAATCATTTCGGCTATTTTTATGTTTGTAGAGGCCATTTAATATGAACCCGCATGTCATTTAAACGGTATCCGGACAGTTCCCCACACTGACACTTCCACACACTGCAAAAAATACTGACACTTCCCCACAGTCCTTGGACGTGGCTACTTGTTTAATGACTCAGAAATAATCTCGACTGACATTTCCACACCACCAAGGCTACTATGAACACGATCAAGTTGAGGACATAAATGTGGATTTTGAAGCTGATGTAATTTATTCTCTGAAAGACGTATTTCCAACAACAAAAATACATGGCTGTCATTTTCACATGACAAAATGCTTATGGAGAAAATTACAGGATCTCGGATTGTCGGTGGAGTACAGAGAGAATAACGAAATCAGCCTTCACGTCCGTATGTGCGCAGCACTTGCGTTTTTAAAGCCTGAAGATGTGCTCGATGGATGGGTGGAAATACACTCTCAAGCTCCAGAAAGTCCCAAAGTTAGCCAGTTTTTTGACTACTTCGTTGAAAACTGGCTATATAACCAAGACATTCCAATCGAGTTGTGGAACTGCCACCAAGCACGACACAGGACAACGAATGCTGTTGAGGGCTGGAACAACCGACTCAACAATCTTGTCGGGAGACCTCACCCCAAACTAAAAGAGGTTGTCAAAGTGTTGAAGACGGAAGCTGAGATGACAAACTGCGCATTTGTTAAGGCCGAGCTCAACATGGAAAGGAAAAAAAGAAGACGAAAATATGTCAAACTGGACGGACGGATTGAGAACATTCAGAAAAAGTTCGAAAATGACAACAACAAAAATTGAAAACTTTCTGAAGGCAGTTGCCTATTCACAGAAAATGGAGTAGGTTAATATTATTGTTGAACAAAAAAAATATACAAGACAACTGACGAAGCCTAGAAAGCTGATTTTAACACGCCAAAATGATAACAACACCAAAATGACCGGTTTTGTTATCGTGTAGCCAGTCCACAGCCTGGATTGTGATGGAGATCAGACTCTGCATTTTCTTTTTAATGGAAATTACACTACATCACAAAGATATTTTCGGGACCGTGTTAGTAATGAAGTAAATAGACCGAGCGCTTTTCTTCACTCCAAAGGAGTTAAGGTGCATTGTCACTGGTGCGGATGTAACGATGATCGCTGAAGGCTATAGCTAGAGCCCTACGCGGATGAACAAAACATTATCCGCATCCGCCCCGCATCCGCACGACTGTTAACCGCATCCGCCCCACATCCGCACGACTGTTAACCGCATCCGCCCCGCATCCGCATGACTTTAATCCAAATCCGCTGATATTTCAATATTATTTTTAATTTATTAGATAAAGCATAAAGTGTTGATGTCATAACTCTCTGCGTTGCAATATCACAGTCAACGTGTGTCAGCGCCAAGTTGGAAATAAATCTACAGATAAACCTGGAACCAGATCTTCCAGGATAGCTTAGACCGCGAAGTAGCTGACTTGAGGAATGTTAATGATGTCACCACGATGAACTAACAGGCTTATTGACAGCATTATATCTCGTACGTATAGTAATAATGGCAGTGAGAATTGATGATATGTCAAGACCATCTACTACAAACATACGGTACTTAATAAAATGTAGTTGAAAGCATATGAGTAAAATATTCTCCCTGTGTATAAGTGCAATACGTGCCTGAATATTTCGTACGCAATAGGCTATATAATATTATCGTAAGTTCCACATTGTATTCTAAAATCTATCCGCAAATTTACTCGAAACATTATCCGCAGCGTATCCGCTATCCGCACAGCCATGCAAACTATATCCGCGTGGCGAAAAATTTTGCGGATATCCGCGGGTTTATCCGCGGATATCCGCATCCGCGCAGGGTTTTAGCTATAGCCTTAGGGGGAGCGGGGGATGTGTGTGGAACTGTCAGTCGAGATTATTTCTGAGTCATTAAACAGGTAGGCACTTCCAAGGGCTGTGGGGAATCGTCAGAACTTTTGAGCAGTGTGTGGAAGTGTCAGTGTGGGGAACTGTCATGTAATCATTTAAACATTTCAGATATTTTTATAATAATAACTAGCATTACCCTCGCGGCTTCGCCCGCGAATAATCTAGTTGTAAAGAGTACACTTAGCAATATCTCAATCATGAATGCTATGACTGATTTATCCTTGGTATGAATAATCAGACTTTATCAATTCAGCTACTGCTGCAGTGGTTAGGGGTTTGTCATTCCTTCATAGGTATATCAGAGCGAAGTTAGTTTTCTGGGAATATCACAGACACCGTTAATTTAAGGGCTTTTAAATGTGGTTTTCGGAGACCCTTTATTGTCGGGTGAAAAATACCTTTCGTATCACACTCACACGTGAAAATTGCGTGAAAAAAATTCTAGAGTGCCCCTTGACCCCCTTAAGCGCATTATACTGTATGTATTGATGAATCTTACAGCTTAATTTGGTTCAGTGATAACCTTATAACCGTCTGGAAACTTTCACAGTAATGTAATAATTGGAATTGCATTGCGTCTTACAGAAATAGACGGACCTGTGAGATTCTGTTACCATGATTACCGTGTTGCATTCTTTCATTATTTCATTGTAAATATACACGTTTTAAGGTATTTATTTAATTGTGTGGCATTTAAAGAGTAAGTGAGTGCGTTTCGCTTACGCATTGGGTTATGCTGAACCTGTAGGTACCGCATATGTGTAGGTTGGTGTTAATGGGACCTTATTTTCGGTACAAAACTGGAATGGGACCTTAGCAGAATAATACAGGGAGGGATATAGGAGGGAGGCCGTGACTATGAGAAAATGACTAGGAGACTTGCAAAATGGCAGAAAATATCTAAGGAAGAAAAAGCGAGGAGATGTGAAGGGGAAACATATGGAGGAGGGCAGTTCTGAGTCAGTAAAATAATATCAACTTGCCTCGTTCTCGGGCGGCTTCGGTGGCGTAGTCGGTAGCATGCTGAGCTTCTATTCCCAAGATAGCGGGTTCAAACCCGGCCGAAGCCGTCAAATTTTTGAGCGTTAACATCCCTCAGTATGCCTTCCTCCAGAGGGGAAGTAAAGCCGGCGGTCCCATGTCATAGATTTATGGCATGTTAAAGAACCTTCCACTAATTGCACCTGTGTGAAGCTAAATTGGATAGGTTAAGAATGTAAACAACGCTCTTAGGTTTCTACGTTCGTTGCCAAGAGCCGACTGCGGTGGTGTCTAGTAGCTAAGTTCTGAACTTAGCCTAGTAGTCGTTGACGGTGGGGCTTGGCGTCAAAAGTAGGAACTATTTGAAAAATTCTAAGTTGCAGTACTTAAATGAAAAAAAAACAGATAACACACACTAATACAGTCATCACAATTAACACCGGTTATCAGACAGATTCTACATACACCCAAAGTACACGGGGCTACATTGCCGCGTTTTCGCAGCTCTTTTTCAATGTTTTGTTGTGTACAAAATGCTCTGTGTGGTGTAATATTTATCAGATATAACTTGGTAGGATAGTTGCTAAGCGTACAGTAATGTAAATTTGCTGGGTTTTGAACTGCTCTGAGTTTTAATATAAAGTTTGATAGATTTAAATTAATAGTGGTGAATTTAAAAAAATATTTGAAGCGAGAGTTTAAACTATTTTTTTGAAAAGAACAGTATTTATCTCACACCAATCCCCTAAGCAATTAATGCGTCTATACATCTTAACTACATGTAGAAAAAAGAAACAGCTTTTTCAAACAAAAACATTGATGTAAGGCACTCTTTATGGGACCACTTTTTAGTGCAAAAATGTTCAATAACTCAAACACTAATGAACCTACTGAATTATAAATTAGAACAATGGATGCCAGCAACTCTCTATGCAATTGGTTAAAATTTGGTAATGTTACGATGAGAACTGTGAAAGTTGAAATATTCAGTCATACCTCCCCTTAAGTAACTATAACAGCGTTACTTTTTCAATATGGACCAAATTGGGAATTACTCTTGGTGCACGAAACGGGCAGAGACTGAACGGTGGTGACTTGTTTTATTTTGAACTTGCAACTTTGAGGTCATCAACTTGGGTACTTGAATGTGTGTGGGATCTATCTAATAACCTGGGTTATTGCAGTGACCACACTAGTGCGTGTTCTTCTCACTAACGAATAAGATTAGCCAGGGGACTGCCGGGATCTGATTTTACTTTGGGAAATCACGGAACACTACTTCTGGGATTGCTGACGTTGAAATCGAAAACGCACTTTCATACCACGAGATTATTAATGATCGCTGTACACGGTTTTCATTATCAGACACTTTTACACCTTAACATTCCACTGGATATGTAATTAAGAGACTCAAATACTGAGGTTTCTGCTCATATAGCAAAAAATATGGAATTTATCGCCATAATGTAGGGCATAACCCTCCATGGAAATTTTACACTTACACCCAAAGGATACGATCTCATTAATGTACAACAAACTCGCAACGTGTTGACAAACCACAATATCTCTTCAGCACATAAATGTATGGGATTTGTAATCAGTAATTCATTTAATTTCACCTACGGAATATTACTATTGCTCTCTAATGCCTTCATCAGATCAAAACTAGAATATGCTTCAGTCATATGGAATCCATAACGGTGAAACGTAATAAGCTTATAGAGAACAATCAGAAAGAAATTCTTAATATAATAGATTGCACAGTACACTGAAAGCCAATTGGGTAAGGGAAACCGTGGGAGACCTCAAGAAACCTAACATCTCTACAGAAGACATGGCGGGCAGCAAAATATACAGAGAAAAGCTCAGAAAACATAAATTTGAGCAAACGCTCAATGAGAAAGAAGGAATGAGAAGAGGAAGCATAGTGAATACATGAGAGGGTTTTTGCGAAGAAGGAAGAAAAGGAGAGAAAAAAAACATGAAAATTGATTGTGTTTTAACGCTTTCCGTATGGGGAAGTGAACGAAAATAATAATAATAATAATATATATTGCACAAGATTTGGCTATTATCCCTCTTACGAATAGTACACATTTATACTACAGTCGTTCAATGTCAAGAAACTATCTCACAGACGAAATTGTCAGAGGCTGCTTTTCTTCTATAAACTAGAAAACAATAAAATTGATGACGCTAAAATTCGAGAGATAATTACGTTATATGCTCCAGCTGTTAAACCTAGTATGTTCCGAAACATTGTCTTTATCCCGGTAGTTCACACGGACTGCCATTAAAACTCACTAATCAATAGAATGTTATTCCAGTATAATAAAGTTCATCATCTTGATATACATATTTTCAGTATAATCCATATTGGAAATATCTGTCCCCGTAGGAAACAGGATGTAAAATTGTCCGATTAAGCTATGTACATTAACAAATTCACAAAGAAATTTGATACAATGGTCCGGCTAGCTCAAAACAGTTGCCAGCGTTTCGCCCCAGTGTACCAATGGGCTCCTCAGTTGGTTATGGTACACCTCACCAACTATAAACTAGAAAACAATAAAATTGATGACGCTAAAATTCGAGAGATAATTACGTTATATGCTCCAGCTGTTAAACCTAGTAACTGAGGAGCCCATTGGTACACTGGGGCGAAACGCTGGCAACTGTTTTGAGCTAGCCGGACCATTGTATCAAATTTCTTTGTGAATTTGTTAATGTACATAGCTTAATCGGACAATTTTACATCCTGTTTCCTACGGGGACAGATATTTCCAATATGGATTAGCTATGTAAGCTAACATTATTTTTGAAAGGAAGTTTTGACTTCCATAGTACATTGGCGCTGCTCGTGGCAACATTTGTGCCTTGCAGCGGCCTTCACAGTATGTACTAGCCACGCGTCTTGGTGAGGTTTACCATAACCAACTGAGGAGCCCATTGGTACACTGGGGCGAAATGCTGGCAACTGTTTTGAGCTAGCCGGACCATTGTATCAAATTTCTTTGTGAATTTGTTAATGTATTTTCAGTATGTCAGAAAACCAGCTTGCAGCGTCCTGTGATAAACGTCATTATGTCTTGTAATATATTGCACTGTACTTAAATTCAGCCCATTATTTCCATCCCATACCTAATCCTTCTTCTTTCTTCTTCTTATCCGTTTCACCCACCCCCAGGGCTCACATCTATTGGGACGTGGGTTGGCGACCACGGGACCCCAGCTGAGTCCGGCATTGCTTCCACTTACTTGTGCCAGGCTCCTCTCTGTCCTCTTTCCTGTCTACCTCACTTGGTCAACTCTTGTTCTCTTCCGACCCCGACGGTATTAGGGTATCCGAGGCCTAGGAAGTCTTTTTCTTTCCCGCCTTAGTTGGCCCTTGTCTCATCTTTCCTGATCCCTCCTTCTTCGATGGGACAGGCTTCTTGTTTTGTTTTCATTATATTTCCCTTTCTCTTTAAGATTCCCGCACTGTTTTTGTTAATTGGCTCCCCGTGTATCTAAATTCAATTTTTCCCCCTCCATTTTGTAGGTGTTTTCAATCTCCGTTGCATTTTGTAAGATTTTTCGATCTAACTTGCATTTTGAGAGTGTTTAAAACCTCAATTGCATTTTGTAAGGACTGACAATCTAAATTGCTTTTTAGTAAGTCTTTCAATATAGTGGCTGGGTCTTATGTGAGTATTTTGAATTTCAATTGCATTTTGTATTTTCAATTTAACCGCTTTTTGCAAGTATTTTCAGTCTAAATTGCATTTTGTAGGGTGAGCATTTTGCAAGTATTTTGATTCTCAATTGCATTTTGTGGGTATTTTGAATCTAAATTACAGTTTGTAAGTATTTTCAATCTAAATTGCATTTTGTAAGTATTGTCCATCCAATTGAGTAATTTGAATCTACCATACATTTTATAAGCATTTTCAATTTCGATTTTATTTTGTAAGTATTTTGAATATCAATTGCACTTTGTGAGTATTTTGGACCGGAAATGCTAGTTTTTCAATCTGAATTGCATTGTGTATTTTCAATTTCAATTGCATTTTGTAAGTATTTTGAACCTCACTTGCAATTTGTACGTATTTTCAATCTCATTTGCAAATTGTAAGTATTTTGAATTTCACTTGCATTTTGTAAGTATTTCGACTGTACATTGCATTTTGTACATATTTTGAACTTAACCTACATTTTTGGTGTATTTTTCAATCTATTCCTTTGGTGAGTTTTTTCGTTCTAACTTCCCGTTTTTAAGTATCACCGCTCTCCATTTTGTGCGTCGTTTCCGTCTGAGTTCCGTTTTGTAAGATTTTTCCTTCTCACTTAATTTTCGGTCTGGTTTCCACTTCATTGACATTTTCGCTATCACCCAGACCATTAGGGGCCGATAACCTAGATGTTAGGCCCCTTAAAACAACAATTATCATCATCATCATCGTTTCACCCACTTTGGGGTACGATAGATCAATCAGTGTTTAGTGGGTTCTGTTTGAATACTCCCAGTATTTTCTTTTTCCTTTGAGATTTTGCTGTCCTCTCATCTTCAGAAATTCTGTATAGTCGTTTGGTGCTGACCCTGTCCTGGAAGCTCTTCATCTTATCTATGGTTATATTCTTCTGCAAGCATCCCATCTGTAATTTGGAACTCAGACTTCTCAGTCTCACTTACACCAATTCGGCTTCCTTATTCCTGAAAAAGTCGAAGATACTTTTAGTTACCCTTTTCGGGTCCATTCTTAGGATGTGGCCATAGAAGTCTATCCTCCTTTTCTTTATTGTGTCGGCAATCTATTCGGTTCTCCTTTACAGGGTTTCATTGCTCATGTGCGAGAGTTCATTATTATGGAATTTGGGACCTAGAATTTTTCGTAGTATTTTCCTTTCCTTGATCTCCAACTTTTCCATTGGACCATTATGTAGTTATGGACAGCGTTTCCGCAGCGTAAAGGGCTTCAGGCTTGACTACTGTATTATAATGCCTTATCTTGGCATTCCAGGAGAGTAATTTATTTTGTTATAAGTATCTTTTGTAAGCTGGAAGGCTGATTCCATTTTCTTTTGTCTAGATTCCATTGCTTTCTTCTCAAGACTATTCCAACTGATCCACTCACCGAGGTATTTGAAATCCCTGACAATCTTTATTTCTTGTTCCCCCACTTTCAAATATTTTAGAGGATTTTGAGTGGGTTATTATTTTGGTATTTCCAAAGGCGATCTTGAAACCTTCTTCTTATTACATTACATTATGTACATCGGCCAAAACTAAGGACCACGCAAATATCATTTCATTTCCTTCTCATAGTTATTTCTCCCTTTCTCTTCCCTCACACTTCCGTCATTCTTCAAGAGTGTTGCGCCTTTCTCTCTGCTGTCCATCTTCCTCCCCTGCGTTCTCTCTTTTCTCCCACAAGAACCTTTATGTTAGAAAGTATTTCCCTGAATTCTGTTCTGTCTCGACAGTCGTCATGTGTAATTCCTTGCCTCCGGAGTTCTTCCTTCATCAGTTTGTTGTAACCCCGTTGGCTCTTCAGATTGTATATTTTATCAAAAATTTGTTTATTTATTCTTTTTGGATCCATTCTAACCATATGTCCATATAAACGTAAAACATATTTTCCTAATTGATGTTGATGATAATGATAATTGTTGTTTTAAGGGGCCTAACATCTGGGTTATCGGCCCCCTAATTGTTGTTTCCAGGTCTTCCACCCTTAGTATTATTATCATTATTATTATTAATTTCCACGTGTGTGTGTCTATATATCTTTATTTTTATATGCCTCTTGTATATTATCACATTCTAGTAGTTTACAACACAAATAAATAAATATTGCGAGCTTCAGCAAGTTTGAAGATCAGAGGTTCAAATCTCGGCGATGATAGCAGTTATCATTAGCATGGATTTTCATTCTCCCTCTAACAAAATGCCCCCAAAATACCAGTGACAAAATACACACTACTACAGACACCACAGCGTCTCAGGTTATCAGACAAATTCTACACACGCCCATGTACACAGAACTCAAATGAAAACCGAGGCAAGATTTTAGGAAAGAGGTGGCCAAACCTTTCCAGCATTTGACTGGGATGGTTGGCGACCACGGGATCCCAGCTGAGTTCGGCATTACTTCCACTTACTTGTGCTGGGCTCCTCTCTGTTATCTTTCCTGTCGACCTCCCTTGGTCAACTTTTGTTTCTATCCGACCCCGATGGTATTAGGGTGTCCGAGGCCTAGGGATTCTTCCACTTTCCCGCCTTAATAGCCCTTGTGTCGTCTTTCCTGATCCCTCATTCTTCCTCGGGTCAGACCTGTTTTTTTCTTCTTTTTATTATGTCTCCTGACTTCTGCTCAAGGCCCTAAAGGAGGCAGGGTGTGTGTAGCCCCACCACTTCTGGTGCACCCTGTATTGTGCTACACCCTCAAGGGCTCACGTCTGGCGAGTTTGGGATTTGGTGACCCCGAGGGTTTCCTGAGCTGAATCCTGTTTATCTTCTTCTTCCATTGCCTTTGGGGCGGTCCCTCTCCTCTTTCCCTTTCCTATCTGCCTCTCCTGGCTCTCCTTTCGTCCAAGTCTCTCAATTCTCATTCTTCGAGAGTTGATGGCATTTCCTTTCCTCCTGTCCTTTGTTTCCCTTATTCTTTCCGTTTCCTCTTCTAGTTTGTAAGTTTGTAGTTAGTTTTAGGTATAGTTTATTTCATTACATTTTCACTATCACCCAAACCATTAGGGGCCGATAACCCAGATGTTATGCCCCATAAAACAACGATTATCATCATCATAATTTGACTGGAGAAGAAGTGAAAACCCACGGAAATCGTCTTCTACGATGGCTGAGATGAGAATCAAACCCATTTTTTCTCAATGACCTCATGAGGCTGAGTTCCTCGTTCAAGCCTTCAGAGTCTGCAATCGAACCCGGACCTCAGGGATGATACCCAAGAATGCTAGCCATTACAATACGAGGTGGGTATGGTCGCTGGTTGGAAGAAAGAATGTAATAACTCTTACCATATCTCAATGATTACAGAATGTTTGAGTCATGTTCTATGGTATATGGGTACAGACAGCTTCGTGAGACAAAACTGAGAAGTGATGGGTTCGATTCCTATCTCAAACGTCTTAGAAGTGATTATCTCCGGTTTCCTCAAATCTAGTGGAGGCAAAGTCTGGGTTGGATCGTAACTTAGGGACACATCCGACTCCTTCCCAATCTTAGCCTCAATATACACACTACTTCCGTCATCAGATTAACAGACATATTCTACTCACACCCAAGTACATGGGGCTAAGTGACCACTATGTCCCAGACCCTAAAATTTGAACTTAATTATTGTGCACAAAATACTTTATGTTTCTCAAGTAAAGCCTTATAAAATTGTGTATAAATGCAGGGTGGTGCAAAAGTAGGTAAACAACAGGTATACAGGTTTTATTATGAATAGAAAAATCAATGCCATTATGAAGTTGCAATAAGGATGACATAAAAACTATAATTAAGTGAAACCTACAATTGCCCACCTTCAGTATGAACACATTGCTGTAGTCTAGCTTCAAGCAAACTTTGGCTGAGAGGCCTTTACTTTTATCAATTTCTTAGCAAAAAATCTTACGAATTTAAACATGTCATCAACAGAGCGTAGAGATTTGCATACTCTTTACCTTTGACCTTCCCCCAAATAAAAAGAGCGTTGGGGTAAGGTCTGGCGATCTCGGTGGCCATTCAAGTCGATCTCGTCAAACTATCCTCCTATTAGGTAATTTGTTGTCAAACAAGTAGTTCCGTGAAAAACTATACAGCCTATCTTCATAAATCCTACTTAGGTTAACTGCCACTATCAACATACAAAATTTCAGTTTGATTGCTGTAATAGATTCGTAGATATTGAGAACCGACTAAATATTTCGGATGGTCGCCATGTTGGATTTTATATATGTAGGTCCTAAAGTTATGTACAGTTACATGAAGATTATTGTGTACGTGTAGCATTCAAATTTCAATCGCATGATTAGGACACAAGAAGTAACAAGGAGATTTTAAAATTTCGCACAGCTGCCATCTTGTGGTTATGGAAACAATTGAAATAAATTAGATGCCAGTGGATTAACATTCGTATAAGGATTTATTGTACCAAGTTTCACTGCACTAGGATGGTTAAATTGCGAGAAACGTCCATGTGAATATTTATACTTCGCGTCGCCGCCATGTTGGATTTGTGATCACCAGGTTATTTAAAGTCCTATAGGTGAACTTAAGTTCATAGCCACTATGCACATAAAAAAATTCAGTTTGATTACTATAATAGATTTGTAGATATTCAGAGCCATCTACATATTTCGGATGGTCGCCATGTTGAATTGTTAAATGTATATTCCATAGAGTCATATACCATTAAAGGAAAATTATCGCTTAGGTTCATTATTCACACTTTCACTTCGATCGCATGATTATGACACAAGAAATAAAAACTTAATTTTAAAATTCGCACAGCCGCCATCTTGAGGTTATGTAAACAATTGAACTAAGTTGAATACCGGAGCATTACAATGTGTATAAACATTTCCTGTACCAGATTTAATTGAGTTTGGAACATTAAATCGCGAGTAAAGTCTATTTAAAATTTTCAAATTCGCATGTCGCCATGTTCGTTTTGTAGTTAACCGGTTTTTGAAAGTCTTATAGATGAACTTCCAGTAGTGCCCTTTATCTCCGTACAAAATTTCAGGGTGATACCGCTAATAGTTGCAGAGATATAGTATGCCGGTGAAATATTTCGCACATCCGCCATCTTGTGGTTATGTAAACAATTGAACGAAGTTAGATGTCGGTGCATTACAATGTGTATAAACATATACTGTACCAAGTTTTATTGCGTTTGGATGGTTAAATCGCGAGAAACGTCTATTTAAAAGTCGCAAATTCGCGTGGCCGCCATGTTGGTTTTGTAGTTACCAGTTTTTCGAAAGTCACATAGGTGAACTTCTAGTAGTTCCCTTTATCACCGTAATAAATTCCAGGGTGATATCAGGAATAGTTTCGGAGATATTGAATGCTGGTGAAATATTTCGCACAGCCGCCATGTTGGATTGGTGAGACGTAACAAAATTTGAAGGGCACGGTCGAGGTCGCCCGGAATAGTGCTATGAACTTACCGAGTTTCATTGAAATCGCTCCAGCCGTTCAGAATTTATTACCGGGGACACACACACACCTCACACACACACACACACACACACACACGCACACACACACGGACAAAAGGTGATCTCATAAGCCTATTTTTTCAAAATTGAAAATAGGCTAAAAATTCGCGCTCTGTTAAGCATAATAGGGAGGATAAATGGAATAGAACTCTTCATTATCATTCTGTAGCCATAATTGTAGAATACCAGTGTCCATTAGCATCTAAAGCAGTTAGTTATTGTTGCAGACGTCTTGGGTAACAGTTGAATGGAAGAAAAACAGGCCCAATAACAACAACAATTTAATTTTTGTTCACAGATAAAATAAATTTTTCATGTATTTTACATGTTCACCGACTGAATATTATACATGAAACTTTAATTAGGCCTAAGTGACAATGAAGATGGCTTCAAATCATTCTATATTCATTCTTTGAACCAATCAAAACTACTCATTAAAGTGACCTTTGACTACGTCAGAATTTTAGAAATACCTTGGGTAGGAAGGCTCTTGGTAAGCTGCTATTTAGAAGTCCATTTTGTGAACTTCCGTTAAGCGGTATTGTTGGCCAATGAGGGGACATGAAGTGGAAGGCTCTTTGAGCTGGCAGGAACGTTAGAACTGCGGATTCACGGGAGAATGAGTTGTATTGAATGGAAAATACAACAGGACCTACAGAATCATGAGAGAGAATATTAAAAAAAAACGTGAGGCTGCTAAAGGTAAATCATGAGAAACCCTACAACTGGAACACATCAAAGAGAAAACTAGAAGTAGGTCTTCTGTTCTGCTATCAAAAGACTCTGTATATCCTCGATCTAATTGGACTTTGGTGACGTGGAAGTGTTTGCTAGAGTAATTTATTAAGCAGGACAACAGGGCATCTTGAATTCAAGAGAGCACGGAGCATAGCAATTTTATACTGTATTTAAACTTCTTAGTCTAACCCGGTACTGTTAAATCGTGATGGTTGTTTCGTTTAATTCAGGTTGTGGGGTAATGCGTTACTAATCACGCTTACGTTTTTCGATAACGAGGGGGTTTAGAAGTTACTTGTCAGGTGCAACCTCAATAATAATATCACCGTCGGGTGCAACCTAAATAATATCACCGTTGGGTGCAACCTAAATTATTGGGTGCAACCTAAATTATATCACCGTTGGGTGCAACCTAAATTATATCACCGTTGGGTGAAACCTAAATTTTATCACCGTCAGGTGCAACCTAAATAATATCACCGTTAGGTGCAGCATAAATTATATCACCGTTGGGTGCAACCTAAATAATATCACCGTTGGGTGCAACCTAAATTATATCACCGTTGGGTGCAACCTAAATTTTAACACCGTTGGGTGCAACCTAAATAATATCACCGTAGGGTGAAACCTAAATAATATCACCGTTGGGTGAAACATAAATTATATCACCGTTGGGTGCAACCTAAATAATATCACCGTTGGGTGAAACCTTGCAACCTAAATAATATCACCGTTCGGTGCAACCTAAGTAATATCACCGTTGGGTGAAACCTAAATAATATCACCGTTGGGTGAAACCTAAATTATATCACCGTTGGGTGCAACCTAAATAATATCACCGTTGGGTGAAACCTTGCAACCTAAATAATATCACCGTTCGGTGCAACCTAAGTAATATCACCGTTGGGTGAAACCTAAATTTTATCACCGTCGGGTGCAACCTAAATAATATCACCGTTGGGTGCAGCCTAAATAATATCACCGTCGGGTGCAACCTAAATAATATCACTGTCGAGTGCAACCTAAATAATATCACTGTCGAGTGCAACCTAAATAATATCACTGTCGAGTCCAACCTAAATAATATCACCGTTGGGTGCAACCTAAATAATATCACTGTCGAGTGCAACCTAAATAATATCACCGTCGGGTGCAACCTAAATAATATCACTGTCGAGTGCAACCTAAATAATATCACTGTCGAGTGCAACCTAAATAATATCACTGTCGAGTGCAACCTAAATAATATCACTGTCGAGTGCAACCTAAATAATATCACCGTTGGGTGCAACCTAAATAATATCATTGTCGAGTGCAACCTAAATAATATCACCGTCGGGTGCATCCTAAATAATATCACTGTCGAGTGCAACCTAAATAATATCACTGTCGAGTGCAACCTAAATAATATCACTGTCGAGTGCAACCTAAATTATATCACCGTTGGGTGAAAACTAAATTTTATCACCATCAGGTGCAACCTAAATAATATCACCGTTAGGTGCAGCATAAATTATATCACCGTTGGGTGCAACCTAAATAATATCACCGTTGGGTGCAACCTAAATTATATCACCGTTGGGTGCAACCTAAATTTTAACACCGTTGGGTGCAACCTAAATAATATCACCGTTGGGTGAAACCTAAATAATATCACCGTTGGGTGAAACCTAAATAATATCACCGTTGGGTGAAACCTAAATTATATCACCGTTGGGTGCAACCTAAATAATATCACCGTTGGGTGAAACCTTGCAACCTAAATAATATCACCGTTCGGTGCAACCTAAGTAATATCACCGTTGGGTGAAACCTAAATTTTATCACCGTCGGGTGCAACCTAAATAATATCACCGTTGGGTGCAGCCTAAATAATATCACCGTCGGGTGCAACCTAAATAATATCACTGTCGAGTGCAACCTAAATAATATCACTGTCGAGTGCAACCTAAATAATATCACCGTTGGGTGCAACCTAAATAATATCACTGTCGAGTGCAACCTAAATAATATCACCGTCGGGAGCAACCTAAATAATATCACCGTCGGGTGCAACCTAAATAATATCACTGTCGAGTGCAACCTAAATAATATCACTGTCGAGTGCAACCTAAATAATATCACCGTCGGGTGCAACCTAAATAATATCACTGTCGAGTGCAACCTAAATAATATCACCGTCGGGTGCAACCTAAATAATATCACTGTCGAGTGCAACTTAATAATATCACCGTTGGGTGCAACCTAAATAATATCACTGTCGAGTGCAAACTAAATAATATCACTGTCGAGTGCAACCTAAATAATATCACCGTCGGGTGCAACCTAAATAATATCACTGTCGAGTGCAACCTAAATAATATCACCGTTGGGTGCAACCTAAATAATAACACCGTCGGGAGCAACCTAAGTAATATCACCGTTGGGTGAAACCTAAATTTTATCACCGTCGGGTGCAACCTAAATAATATCACCGTCGGGTGCAGCCTAAATAATATCACCGTTGGGTGCAGCCTAAATAATATCACCGTTGGGTGCAACCTAAATAATATCACCGTCGGGTGCAACCTAAATAATATCACCGTTGGGTGCAGCCAAAATAATATCACCGTCGGGTGCAACCTAAATAATATCACTGTCGAGTGCAACCTAAATAATATCACCGTTGGGTGCAACCTAAATAATATCACCGTTGGGTGCAGCCTAAATAATATCACTGTCGAGTGCAACCTAAATAATATCACCGTCGGGTGCACCTAAATAATATCACTGTCGAGTGCAACCTAAATAATATCACCGTTGGGTGCAACCTAAATAATATCACCGTCGGGTGCAACCTAAATAATATCACTGTCGAGTGCAACCTAAATAATATCACCGTTGGGTGCAACCTAAATAATATCACCGTTGGGTGAAGCCTAAATAATATCACTGTCGGGTGCAACCTAAATAATATCACTGTCGAGTGCAACCTAAATAATATCACTGTCGAGTGCAACCTAAATAATATCACCGTCGGGTGCAACCTAAATAATATCACTGTCGAGTGCAACCTAAATAATATCACCGTTGGGTGCAACCTAAATAATAACACCGTCGGGTGCAACCTAAGTAATATCACCGTTGGGTGAAACCTAAATTTTATCACCGTCGGGTGCAACCTAAATAACATCACCGTCGGGTGCAGCCTAAATAATACCACCGTTGTGTGAAACCTAAATAATATCACTGTCGAGTGCAACCTAAATAATATCACCGTTGGCTGCAGCCTAAATAATATCACCGTCGGGTGCAACCTAAATAATATCACTGTCGAGTGCAACCTAAATAATATCACCGTTGGGTGCAACCTAAATAATATCACCGTTGGGTGCAGCCTAAATAATATCACCGTTGGGTGCAACCTAAATAATATCACTGTCGAGTGCAACCTAAATAATATCACCGTTGGGTGCAACCTAAATAATATCACCGTTGAGTGCAGCCTAAATAATATCACCGTCGGGTGCAACCTAAATAATATCACTGTCGAGTGCAACCTAAATAATATCACCGTTGGGTGCAACCTAAATAATATCACCGTTGGCTGCAGCCTAAATAATATCACCGTCGGGTGCAACCTAAATAATATCACTGTTGAGTGCAACCTAAATAATATCACCGTTGGGTGCAACCTAAATAATATCACTGTCGAGTGCAACCTAAATAATATCACCGTTGGGTGCAGCCTAAATAATATCACTGTCGAGTGCAACCTAAATAAAATCTTCGTTCGGTGCTGCCTAAATAATATCACCGTCGGGTGAAACCTAAATAATATCACCGTTGGGTGCAGCCTAAATAATATCACCGTCGGGTGCAGCCTAAATAAAATCACCGTTGGGTGCAGCCTAAATAATATCACCGTCGGGTGCAACCTAAATAATATCACCGTTGAGTGCAACCTAAATAATATCACCGTTGGGTGAAACCTAAATAATATCACCGTTGGGTGAAACCTAAATAATATCACCGTTGGGTGAAACCTAAATTATATCACCGTTGGGTGCAACCTAAATAATATCACCGTTGGGTGAAACCTTGCAACCTAAATAATATCACCGTTCGGTGCAACCTAAGTAATATCACCGTTGGGTGAAACCTAAATTTTATCACCGTCGGGTGCAACCTAAATAATATCACCGTTGGGTGCAGCCTAAATAATATCACCGTCGGGTGCAACCTAAATAATATCACTGTCGAGTGCAACCTAAATAATATCACTGTCGAGTGCAACCTAAATAATATCACCGTTGGGTGCAACCTAAATAATATCACTGTCGAGTGCAACCTAAATAATATCACCGTCGGGAGCAACCTAAATAATATCACCGTCGGGTGCAACCTAAATAATATCACTGTCGAGTGCAACCTAAATAATATCACTGTCGAGTGCAACCTAAATAATATCACCGTCGGGTGCAACCTAAATAATATCACTGTCGAGTGCAACCTAAATAATATCACCGTCGGGTGCAACCTAAATAATATCACTGTCGAGTGCAACTTAATAATATCACCGTTGGGTGCAACCTAAATAATATCACTGTCGAGTGCAAACTAAATAATATCACTGTCGAGTGCAACCTAAATAATATCACCGTCGGGTGCAACCTAAATAATATCACTGTCGAGTGCAACCTAAATAATATCACCGTTGGGTGCAACCTAAATAATAACACCGTCGGGAGCAACCTAAGTAATATCACCGTTGGGTGAAACCTAAATTTTATCACCGTCGGGTGCAACCTAAATAATATCACCGTCGGGTGCAGCCTAAATAATATCACCGTTGGGTGCAGCCTAAATAATATCACCGTCGGGTGCAACCTAAATAATATCACCGTCGGGTGCAACCTAAATAATATCACCGTTGGGTGCAGCCAAAATAATATCACCGTCGGGTGCAACCTAAATAATATCACTGTCGAGTGCAACCTAAATAATATCACCGTTGGGTGCAACCTAAATAATATCACCGTTGGGTGCAGCCTAAATAATATCACTGTCGAGTGCAACCTAAATAATATCACCGTCGGGTGCACCTAAATAATATCACTGTCGAGTGCAACCTAAATAATATCACCGTTGGGTGCAACCTAAATAATATCACCGTCGGGTGCAACCTAAATAATATCACTGTCGAGTGCAACCTAAATAATATCACCGTTGGGTGCAACCTAAATAATATCACCGTTGGGTGAAGCCTAAATAATATCACTGTCGGGTGCAACCTAAATAATATCACTGTCGAGTGCAACCTAAATAATATCACTGTCGAGTGCAACCTAAATAATATCACCGTCGGGTGCAACCTAAATAATATCACTGTCGAGTGCAACCTAAATAATATCACCGTTGGGTGCAACCTAAATAATAACACCGTCGGGTGCAACCTAAGTAATATCACCGTTGGGTGAAACCTAAATTTTATCACCGTCGGGTGCAACCTAAATAACATCACCGTCGGGTGCAGCCTAAATAATACCACCGTTGTGTGAAACCTAAATAATATCACTGTCGAGTGCAACCTAAATAATATCACCGTTGGCTGCAGCCTAAATAATATCACCGTCGGGTGCAACCTAAATAATATCACTGTCGAGTGCAACCTAAATAATATCACCGTTGGGTGCAACCTAAATAATATCACCGTTGGGTGCAGCCTAAATAATATCACCGTTGGGTGCAACCTAAATAATATCACTGTCGAGTGCAACCTAAATAATATCACCGTTGGGTGCAACCTAAATAATATCACCGTTGAGTGCAGCCTAAATAATATCACCGTCGGGTGCAACCTAAATAATATCACTGTCGAGTGCAACCTAAATAATATCACCGTTGGGTGCAACCTAAATAATATCACCGTTGGCTGCAGCCTAAATAATATCACCGTCGGGTGCAACCTAAATAATATCACTGTTGAGTGCAACCTAAATAATATCACCGTTGGGTGCAACCTAAATAATATCACTGTCGAGTGCAACCTAAATAATATCACCGTTGGGTGCAGCCTAAATAATATCACTGTCGAGTGCAACCTAAATAAAATCTTCGTTCGGTGCTGCCTAAATAATATCACCGTCGGGTGAAACCTAAATAATATCACCGTTGGGTGCAGCCTAAATAATATCACCGTCGGGTGCAGCCTAAATAAAATCACCGTTGGGTGCAGCCTAAATAATATCACCGTCGGGTGCAACCTAAATAATATCACCGTTGAGTGCAACCTAAATAATATCACCGTGGGTGCAACCTAAATAATATCACCGTTGGGTGCAGCCTAAATAATATCACCGTTGGGTGCAACCTAAATAACACCGTCGGGTGCAGCCTAAATAATATCACCGTTGGGTGAAACCTAAATTGTATCACCGTTGGGTGCAGCCTAAATAATATCACCGTTGGGTGAAACCTAAATTATAACACCGTTGGGTGAAACCTAAATTGTATCACCGTTGGGTACAACCTAAATAATATCTCCGTTGGGTGGAACCTAAATTATATCACCGTCGGGTTCAACCTAAATAATATCACCGTTGGGTGAAACCTAAATTGTATCACCGTTGGGTACAACCTAAATAATATCTCCGTTGGGTGGAACCTAAATTATATCACCGTCGGGTGCAGCCTAAATAATATCACCGTTGGATGAAACCTAAATTATATCACCGTTGGGTGAAAACTAAATTGTATCACCGTTGGGTACAACCTAAATAATATCTCCGTTTGGGTGGAACCTAAATTATATCACCGTCGGGTGCAACCTAAATAATATCACCATATAGTACAACCTAAATAATATCACTGTCGAGTGCAACCTAAATAATATCACCGTTGGGTGAAACCTAAATTATATCACCGTTGGGTGCATCCTAAATAATATCTCCGTTGGGTGGAACCTAAATTATATCACCGTTGGGTGCAACCTAAATAATAACACCGTTGGGTGCAACCTAAATAATATCACCGTTGGGTGCAACCTAAATAATATCACTGTCGAGTGCAACCTAAATAATATCACCGTCGGGAGCAACCTAAATAATATCACCGTCGGGTGCAACCTAAATAATATCACTGTCGAGTGCAACCTAAATAATATCACTGTCGAGTGCAACCTAAATAATATCACCGTCGGGTGCAACCTAAATAATATCACTGTCGAGTGCAACCTAAATAATATCACCGTCGGGTGCAACCTAAATAATATCACTGTCGAGTGCAACTTAATAATATCACCGTTGGGTGCAACCTAAATAATATCACTGTCGAGTGCAACCTAAATAATATCACTGTCGAGTGCAACCTAAATAATATCACCGTCGGGTGCAACATAAATAATATCACTGTCGAATGCAACCTAAATAATATCACCGTTGGGTGCAACCTAAATAATAACACCGTCGGGAGCAACCTAAGTAATATCACCGTTGGGTGAAACCTAAATTTTATCACCGTCGGGTGCAACCTAAATAATATCACCGTCGGGTGCAGCCTAAATAATATCACCGTTGGGTGCAGCCTAACTAATTTCACCGTCGGGTGCAACCTAAATAATATCACCGTCGGGTGCAACCTAAATAATATCACCGTTGGGTGCAGCCTAAATAATATCACCGTCGGGTGCAACCTAAATAATATCACTGTCGAGTGCAACCTAAATAATATCACCGTCGGGTGCAACCTAAATAATATCACTGTCGAGTGCAACTTAATAATATCACCGTTGGGTGCAACCTAAATAATATCACTGTCGAGTGCAACCTAAATAATATCACTGTCGAGTGCAACCTAAATAATATCACCGTCGGGTGCAACCTAAATAATATCACTGTCGAATGCAACCTAAATAATATCACCGTTGGGTGCAACCTAAATAATAACACCGTCGGGAGCAACCTAAGTAATATCACCGTTGGGTGAAACCTAAATTTTATCACCGTCGGGTGCAACCTAAATAATATCACCGTCGGGTGCAACCTAAATAATATCACCGTCGGGTGCAGCCTAAATAATATCACCGTTGGGTGCAGCCTAACTAATTTCACCGTCGGGTGCAACCTAAATAATATCACCGTCGGGTGCAACCTAAATAATATCACCGTTGGGTGCAGCCTAAATAATATCACTGTCGAGTGCAACCTAAATAATATCACCGTCGGGTGCACCTAAATAATATCACTGTCGAGTGCAACCTAAATAATATCACCGTTGGGTGCAACCTAAATAATATCACCGTCGGGTGCAACCTAAATAATATCACTGTCGAGTGCAACCTAAATAATATCACTGTCGAGTGCAACCTAAATAATATCACCGTCGGGTGCAACCTAAATAATATCACTGTCGAGTGCAACCTAAATAATATCACCGTTGGGTGCAACCTAAATAATAACACCGTCGGGTGCAACCTAAGTAATATCACCGTTGGGTGAAACCTAAATTTTATCACCGTCGGGTGCAACCTAAATAATATCACCGTCGGGTGCAGCCTAAATAATACCACCGTTGTGTGAAACCTAAATAATATCACTGTCGAGTGCAACCTAAATAATATCACCGTTGGCTGCAGCCTAAATAATATCACCGTCGGGTGCAACCTAAATAATATCACTGTCGAGTGCAACCTAAATAATATCACCGTTGGGTGCAACCTAAATAATATCACCGTTGGGTGCAGCCTAAATAATATCACCGTTGGGTGCAACCTAAATAATATCACTGTCGAGTGCAACCTAAATAATATCACCGTTGGGTGCAACCTAAATAATATCACCGTTGAGTGCAGCCTAAATAATATCACCGTCGGGTGCAACCTAAATAATATCACTGTCGAGTGCAACCTAAATAATATCACCGTTGGGTGCAACCTAAATAATATCACCATTGGCTGCAGCCTAAATAATATCACCGTCGGGTGCAACCTAAATAATATCACCGTTGGGTGCAACCTAAATAATATCACTGTCGAGTGCAACCTAAATAATATCACCGTTGGGTGCAGCCTAAATAATATCACTGTCGAGTGCAACCTAAATAAAATCTTCGTTCGGTGCTGCGTAAATAATATCACCGTCGGGTGAAACCTAAATAATATCACCGTTGGGTGCAGCCTAAATAATATCACCGTCGGGTGCAGCCTAAATAAAATCACCGTTGGGTGCAGCCTAAATAATATCACCGTCGGGTGCAACCTAAATAATATCACCGTTGAGTGCAACCTAAATAATATCACCGTCGTGTGCAACCTAAATAATATCACCGTTGGGTGCAGCCTAAATAATATCACCGTTGGGTGCAACCTAAATAACACCGTCGGGTGCAGCCTAAATAATATCACCGTTGGGTGAAACCTAAATTGTATCACCGTTGGGTGCAGCCTAAATAATATCACCGTTGGGTGAAACCTAAATTATAACACCGTTGGGTGAAACCTAAATTGTATCACCGTTGGGTACAACCTAAATAATATATCCGTTGGGTGGAACCTAAATTATATCACCGTCGGGTGCAACCTAAATAATATCACCGTTGGGTGAAACCTAAATTGTATCACCGTTGGGTACAACCTAAATAATATCTCCGTTGGGTGGAACCTAAATTATATCACCGTCGGGTGCAGCCTAAATAATATCACCGTTGGGTGAAACCTAAATTATATCACCGTTGGGTGAAACCTTAATTGTATCACCGTTGGGTACAACCTAAATAATATCTCCGTTGGGAGGAACCTAAATTATATCACCGTCGGGTGCAACCTAAATAATATCACCATATAGTACAACCTAAATAATATCACTGTCGAGTGCAACCTAAATAATATCACCGTTGGGTGAAACCTAAATTATATCACCGTTGGGTGCATCCTAAATAATATCTCCGTTGGGTGGAACCTAAATTATATCACCGTTGGGTGCAACCTAAATAATAACACCGTTGGGTGCAACCTAAATAATATCACTGTCGGGCGCAGCCTAAATAATATCACTGTCGGGCGCAGCCTAAATAATATCACCGTTGGGTGCAACCTAAATAGTATCACTGGCGGGTGCAACCTAAATAATATCACTGTCGGGCACGGCCTCAATAATAACACAGTTGGGTGCAACCTAAATAATATCACTGTCGGACGCAACCTAAATAATATCACCGTCGGGTGCAACCTGAATTATATCACCGTCGGGTGCTACTTATCTGTCAGACTAACCTTTGAAATATATGGTTATTTTTACAATATATAGCCTAGAAACTGTAGGCTACTAGAATTTTGCATCTCATTGAACTGTTGTATTTTTTAATTGAAGAAAAATATATCCAGTTTAAATTATAAAATGCCCTATTTTTCTTAAGTCAATGAACTAATTGCATCAATGCCGGCAATCATACTACACTCAGGAATCTATACTGAGATTTAAACAAGCCACTATTTGAATTAAGTTAACTAAAACAGGAGATTTTTTTTAATCAATATTTGAAAAGAAATAGATACACATACGTAAACAAAAAGCATAACGTACTAATGATTACGCAATTGGGCGCATTTAATCTCCCGGATGAACTGGACATTGATACATTACCCTCACGCAACTGGCGGGGAGAGCAGAAGCAATTGCGATGCACGCATCGTTCATGTAAAAACCCAAACCTGGGAGAGGAAGGAAGATATCCTCTCGATCTCACAGATATGTGCGCCCGACGGAGGGTTAATAATATAATTATATGCACACTCGACTGCTGGGCTGACGAGTGAGTAGTGCTTGTAACAGATCATATTTTCAGTGCACAGTGAATAACCTCCACCCTAATTTATTATAATACATAACACAGCTTGTCGATACTGTAAACAAAGCAGTGGACTATTAATGAAACACAAGCCCACAGGCGTACTTGTATAATCTCACAAAGGCCAGTTGATTTTGTGTGCAAACTCTGTTCAACCACCAACGTGCTGATTAATCTGAAATGCATTGGTCTGACATTATGTGTCCATAGCAGTGTGTGGGGGGGGATAACAAAACAAGTCACAGTTCTAGCCCTTCTACTTTCCTTTGACATTCCATCTCATATTCTACACACATCAAAAAAAGTTTTGCATCACCTCGGTTCCCAGATCTCCGGCATATAGACGTTGACTGTGTATATTGTATCCAAGATACAGTCCCTTTGACTGTTCATAGATGTCACTAAAACTGCTCAAAGATGTAAACAACCATGCATTAGCAGGGCCTATTAGACGGAGGGGGTACGACAGCCGATCAGTTCCAGTCATTCCACCAGGACGAAGGTACGCTGCTCATGTTGTCTGTAGTTCTACCATGCCTAGAAGGTCAATACCGCAGTTCGATCGCGTCCGCATTGTTACTTTGTGTCAAGAAGGGCTCTCAACAAGGGAAGTTTCCAGGCGTCTCAGAGTGAACCAAAGCGATGTTGTTCGGACATGGAGGAGGTACAGAGATACAGGAACTGTCGATGACAGGCCTCGCTCAGGCCGCCCAAGGGCTACTACTGTAGTGGATGACCGCTACTTACGGATTGCCGCTCGGAGGAACCCTGACAGCAATGCCACCATGTTGAATAATGCGTTTCGTTCAGCCACAGGACGTCGTGTTTCAACTCAAACTGTGCGCAATAGGCTGCATGATGCGCAACTTCACTCCCGACGTCCATGGCGAGGTCCAGCTTTGCAACTCCGACACCATGCAGCGCGGTACAGATGGGCCCAACAACATGCTGAATGGACCCCACGGAATTGGCATCACGTTCTCTTCACCGATGAGTGTCGCATATGCCTTCAACCAGACAATCGTCGGAGACGTGTTTGGAGGCACCCTGGTCAGGCTGAACGTCTTAGACACACTGTCCAGCGAGTGCAGCAAGGTGGTGGTTCCCTGATGTTTTGGGGTGGCATTATGTGGGGCCGACGTACGCCACTGGTGGTCATGGAAGGCTCCGAAACGGCTTTACGATACCTGAATGACATCCTCCGACCCATAGTGCAACCATATCGGCAGAATATTGGAGAGGCATTTGTCTTCATGGACGACAATTCTCGACCTCATCGTGCACATCTTGTGAATGCGTTCCTTCAAGATAACGACATCGCTCGACTACAGTGGCCAGCATGTTCGCCAGACATGAACCCTATCGAACATGCCTGGGATATGTTGAAAAGGGCTGTTTATGGACGTCTTGACCCACCAACCACTCTGAGAGATTTACGCCGAATTGTCGTTGAGGAGTGGGACAATTTGGACCAACAGTGTCTTGATGAACTTGTGGATAGTATGCCACGGCGAATACAGGCATGCATCAATGCAAGAGGACGTGCTACTGGGTATTAGAGGTAGTGGTGTGTACTGCAATCTGGACCACAAATGCTGAAAGTCTAGCTGTATGATGGTACAACATGCAATGTGTGGGTCTCATGAGCAATAAAACGAGCTGAAATGTTGTTTGTGTTGATCTCTATTCCCTTTGTATTTAACGGTTCCGGAACTCTTGGAACCGAGGTGATGCAAAACTTTTTTTGATGTGTGTATCTTCCTCCTTGTTTGGAGACATCTTACTTCTTCCGTTCTCGTATTGACGTTAAAGACAATACGGTTAAATTTAGAAGACTTCATATTTTAAAAGCTTACATGGGCTTAACAAACTACGAGTGACCTCTTGACTTTATCAATAAATTATATTCAAAACCTTATTTGGATTGCCAAGGTAAGGCTATTGTTTTTATGAAAGGGAGTTTGACTCCCGTAGCACATTGGCATGCACGTGACGTCAATACTGCTTGTATTTTGTGTCTTGCATGGCACTTCTCAGGATGTGCTAGCCACGCGTATTGGTAGGTGTGTCCGTACCAACTGACGAGCCCAACGGCACACTGGGGCGAAACGCTGGCATTGTTTGAGCTAACCGGACCATTTTTATCATTTATTGATAATTTCATCCGGTCAACTGGAAACCACATCATATTCCCTTCCGGAATATTCAAAACCTTACTCTTGACTTTGTAAAAAGTCAAGGCAAGGTTTGTAAAGGCCACAACTGGCGTATTTCGATGTACACGATCACGGCTAGTCTATGAGCTTGCTGGGGAACCTTTCCTCATAGAACATAGAGATTCGAGTTTGCTCTCCCTTCTACGGATAGTTTGAAGAAATTGTTGGAAGAAATGGAAATAATGCGAAAGGACATCTGGCTACAGTTCTACTCGACTGAAACCATGATGAACAGGACATGGTCAGATGCGAACCAGGACCTTCCACACTTCGTAAACTCCACAACCGTGCATGGCTATCATCATAGAGTTTGCAAGCTCAAGTCCTGTCATGAGTATTCAGCTGATTGTCTTTGTCAGCTGTGGAATTGGCGTAGTGAACGGTACCATGTTCAAAAATGCATACGGCGACCATGCCCCATTATTAATTATTGCACGATGTAAATATTCATTTGTTGAAGTGCACAATTTGGGTTTAATTATAGTACATTATGCAACGAGCCTATAATCTTAATTACCATTATAGGTGAGTTGCATACGACTGTTTATGTTCGACGATAATTATAACTTTATTATATATTTTAACATAAATATTCATAAATATCTGTGGAATTCAGTTAATTCAGTTAGTGAACAGGGCGCGCTGACTGTGCTGACTGAACAGAGCGCATGCGTGGGTCAACGAACTTCGAAAGCAGAGACCATTTACTTTGCTTGGCAATGCTATTGTTTACAGCCTGCATGATGTCTAGTGTCGATAATAATAATAATAATAATAATAATAATAATAATAATAATATCGTTTGGTCTCGGGTGCCGGGTGCAAGCTTTGTTATTTGACACCCAGAGGGTAGCTTGCATGTCGAATTTCGTTGTTCCTTGAAGCACTATGAAAGTCAAGGAGGTCAGATAACTAAGCTCCTTGAACAATATAGCGCTTTTTAGTAGAGAAATGAGGAACTTTGTGTAGGCGGAAACTCCCGAGATTAATTTTGCCACTATGAACTCGGCCTTCTGAATTCAAATGGGTTCTTTGACATGCCAACATCGTATGACATGCGTATCGTATTTTTGCCGCCTTTCAAAAATCACTTACCACGGCCAGGGGCGAACCTGCAATCTTGGGGTTAGTAGACCGACACGATATCCACTCACACACCGTGGCCGTGCCGATCAGAACTAGCATTCACTAATATTGACACCGAAGTCGTTTGAAAGCAATGCGCTGTGTGGAAATTGGAGTGGGAATATTAAGGTACAGTGCTATTTCTTTTCTCATATTCGCCAGTTTATTTACGCGAACCTAATGGACGGTGCCCTTTCCATGTTGGTAATTTATGTAGAAGGATGCTGTGTTGCTAACTTCTGGACGTGGATTCATAAATTTCTTACATATGTCATAGTATTTTCTTGTTACCGTTAAGGTTCGTGCTGATTTTGTCTTTGTGTTTGGGATTGTTACTACAATGGTTGATCCGATATCCAATTTGAACTTTCAAATCATGTAATTAATGTCCGACATGTTGGATTTTGAGCGCATGCGCGAAGCTACTGTATCCTTCCCTAATTGGTCAATGAATGAGCTCTGATTGGTTGGAGAAACTGTCTCATAATGAAGAATAGTACTATAATGACCCTCATTATGATACAGTTTTCTGACATATAATATTTACATTTCGACATGGTCGAACATAAAGTTATTATTAAATTTCATTTTCTTTCATAATTAGATTCATCCAAAGGCATTAACCATTATGAAGATGGTATTAAATATTATCCGTGTTGACTGATATTAATCTCAAATTATAAAAGCCGCCTTGGCAAACACTAGAAGGTAGTTTAAGAATTAAACTAATACGTACATCCATTACTTGTTCCACTTTTGATGCACTGTTTCATAATGTTACATAATTGAATTTCTCAACGTATCATTTCATTGCGGTTGGAATATCAATGTCCTAGTATTTCACCATCATCATCTTGCACAATTTCCAGCCACTGGCCGGGTCTGTTTGGAACACACAGGTCCCGTGGCTTATGATCGCAAGATTAACGGTCACGTTAAACTACAAGCTTCCTTTTTTTTGTTTGGAACACAAGCCTCTCCAACGCCTTCTGTCTTCTCACCATCTCTCAGCCTCCACCCTTGTCCAGTCTTCTCCTCTCTTCTTCACGCTTTCTTCCACCCCCTTCAGCCACCTGTCTCTCGGTCTCTTTCCTTCCCACTTCGTCTCGTGTACCCTCCTGGGTATCCTCTTCTCCTCCATTCGTTTTACATGTCCATACCATCTAAGTCTAAATTTCTCTATATCATCCTGTAATGGTTCCTCCTTCATTAATTCTCTGGTCCTCTCATTTCTTATTCTGTCCATCTTTGTAGCTCCAATACTGCTTCTCAAGAACCTCATCTCACTGGCCTGTATTTAGCTCTTCTCCCTTCCTTTCATAACCCAGGTCTCCGAGGCATACGTCCGGATAGGGACATAGTACGTCCGATATATGATCTTTTTGTTGTTCTGAGGGACATCCTTGCTCCATAAGATGCTTCTCACACTCCTCCGGAATGCTTCTGCCTGACTCTCCCGCTCATTTATTTCTCTATCGTTTCTTCCATTATCTTGTATCAGGCTTCCCAGATACTTGAAACTCTCCACTTTCTTCAGCTGTTCCCCACCAATTGTTATTCCCGTTGTGGTTCTTTCCTTCTTCCTTGTTGTGATCACCATTTCACTCTTATTTATGCTAAATTTCATCCCATATCCTTGTATTAATCCTTCCCACACGTCCAACTGTTCCTGTACCTCCTCCTCTTTGTTTCCCCAAATCATCAAGTATTTCATACATCCTTTAATTGAGGAGGTTTCTAGAATATAGACCTATAGACCTATGGGTCATTTTTCGGGAAATCGTTTCAAATGACCCGCCATATTGTATAGTATATTCCCTCCAAGTTTAGATTCATACTTTCGTCATTTGAGAATGGCAGCACGTATCGTGTCTGATGTGCAGTTGTCTGGAGCCTGTGCTGTGCACTAGATCTGTTGATATTAGTTTATGTAAGTTTGTTTTTACATTAAACGAAGTGAAATGGAACCCGAACGAAGTAAAAGGATAAAGATTTACTGCAGCACCAGTTTGAATAAGACAGAAGAGGTCAGTCAAGTGGTGATACATATGTTAATTTTATTCTATTAAATTATTATATTTAATTATTATTATTATTACTACATCTGAAATTAAACATATTACAGCACTACTAACTCTTATAAAACTCATTTACTGTTGATTTATGGAAAAACGACCCAAACGCATGTTCACTATTATTGTTATATTTTCAAGATTGTGGTAATTCTAATTTTGAAAATAACATATTTCTTGTTACAAAATGCAAATTTGTTAAATAGTTGTTTTGCATATATATTACATATTGTTTTCATTATGTTACACATTCTAAAATTCTTTGATTGCAAATATTTCAATTCGACACATTGCCTTATGTGTCCTTCTTCCAGAGACCTCCTCAATTATATAATTACCAAGCAATTATACATAAACCATTTTGAACAGCGGACGGAAATAGCTAACGAACTGATTCGACGGTTAGATTCAGTGTTTAATGATTTCAAATTGAGAGGTGTAGAAGCAGAGGAGGCCGCAGTGCTAACCGCTAATAGGGGATCATGGAGGTGACTTGTTCGCAAACACAGGCTTGCAGACTAGACTAGATGCTGAAAGGAAGAAAAGTCTCAAATGAAAATATATTTACTCGA
The DNA here is from genome assembly GCA_946902985.2 of Meconema thalassinum. Lineage (NCBI taxonomy): Eukaryota > Metazoa > Arthropoda > Insecta > Orthoptera > Tettigoniidae > Meconema > Meconema thalassinum. The sequence goes on from OX336395.1 coordinate 187,189,813, forward strand.
ATATACACTTAATTTAGATATTTTATGTTCGACCCTGGCGAAATGTAAATATTATATGTCAGAAAACTGTACTATAATGAGGCTCATTATAGTACAAGTTTTCATTATGATACAGTTTCACCCACCAATCAGAGTTCAAGAAACAGTTGTGTGACCAATTAGGTGAGGATAGCATCGCACCTGCGCTCACTTCCATGGCCCCTATTTTAAATTTCTCTGCGTGGCGAGTGTCATAGTGAGGTATTCCAGGAGGCCATGGTCAAATACAAGGTATTCTCTGCGTCCCATGCGCTCTGTTCAGCACATAAAACTGGTGAAATCTCGACAGATATTAATGAATATTTATGTTCGAACTTAAAATAGTTATTATTATCGTCGAACATAAACAGTCGTATGCAACTCACCTACGCTCGATTTATAAACATACTCGTGTCTTAATTATTGCCATAATAGGCTCGTTGCATAATGTAGTCTACTGTTAAAGTTTGATTCTCATTTTGATTAATGTGGTAATTTGTGGAAATTTGAAGCCATTCTTTCTTCAGTGTCGCCTATTCAAATTGTTCTTTGCTGCTTTTCAGTCGGTCAACACGATTGTGCCCAATGAATTGGGTGGGGTACAAGTTAAAAATACAAAGGTTGCTTTTTTAGGTTTGACAACGATGCTGCTGCTTTATGTTGCAACGGCGTCGGACTCTGACATTGTTACCACAAGTTGCTAGACAGTATCCCCTCCCTTAGAGCACATGACCTCGTCCGTCCCCTCCCCCATTCGTATGCAGTGGCGCCTGTTAGATGAGTAGTTGTGGGCAAGCGATCGCGCAAGACGGTCGCAATGTTTTCGAAGGAGGAGCAGAGAACGTGGATAAAAATTCAGTGTGCTAGGGGTCGCACGGCTCAACAGTGCCACGAAGGACTGTACGAGGCGTGCGGTGCAGCTGCGTTACCTTACAGAACGGTAGCAAGATGGGTTGCAGCCTTTCGAAATGGGCGCGAACGTGTGCAGGACATGCCTCGATCTGGTCACCCGCCAGTACGTGATGAAAATATACAGATGGTGTCCACGTTAGTGGATGCGGATCGGAACGTAACGCTTCGTGAATTAGCGCAAGATAGAGGACTGGCAAATTCGACTGTCTTCCACATCCTGAAGGACTGCCTGAAAATGAGGAAAATTGCGTCAAAATACGGAGTTGCCTAGATGCAAAACTGTCCATGTCCACTTAAAGAAAAAGAGAGTGGGCAACACTGGATTGTAGAGCTAGACTTATTACACATGCCTGAAATGCTATTTATGCTCAAAACTGTCCATGTCCTATAAATACCAGCTCTCGAAAAGTGTGGTTGGATTCAAAACTGTCCAATTATACCTATACAATCTTGCCATTGTAGTATGTTGCTCTAAATCAAGGTTAAACACTAATAATGTCTTCATGTACACATGGCTTGAGAACGAAGGTAAGAAAGGGTCAAATAAAATATGCTCAGCTCTCTACCACACTTTTTGCCATACAGACATAAGCAACATATTAACTTTGCGATTAATTGCCGATGGGTGCCCTGGGCAAAATAAAAACACAATAGTTGTCTAGATGCTGTGTCACTGGATGTACAAACACGCAACAAGCGTCAACAAAATAGAAGTGAATTATCCAATTACTGGACATTCATTCATGCCTCCAGATAGAGTGATTGGGCTCATCAAAAGGCAACTACGGAAACGAGAAACGATAGTTTCAACCATAGCATCTTGGATGAGTATGGGACCCTCCACAAACTAGGGAGAGACTGGGAGATAGCTGACTGGAAAGGAGGCATTCTAAACGTCATAAAATCCGCAGCATCATTCCCCTTCCAGATAATAAAAGTAAAAAGAGTCATCATCATCCGTAATTCACAGAATGTTATTCACGTCCAAGGGGAGCCTAATTATAGGTCTGACTTCAATGAACCAATGGGTGTATGCAAACGGGGAATACACTATAAACAGGTAAATCCGGGCTGCATAACAAACTCTCCCGTGACCATTAATGAAAAGAAACTGGAAGATGTTTGAAATCTCCTAGAGAAACACTATGGTGAGTTCTGGAGGGAGCATAACTCTCTGTCATAGTACATGAACTTATTAGGCTAGCAGGAGAGGATTAAGACATTGTTCCAGGTATGATGTACTAAGTGCGTGGCAGATTGTCAGATATTACACCATGTATCTTTAAAAGAATGCACAAATTTAGATTTATGTTCATTCCATATCCTCTCCTCACATGTACCTTCAGAAAGAAAAATTGAATACAAAAATTTAGATTTATGATCATCACATGTCTTCTCTTCACATAGTCCCCAGTCAGTTTCAAAACTGTCCATGTCCATTACAGTTGCATGCAAAAGTGGCCATCGGCAATATGAGATGCAAAAGTGTCCATGTCCATTTTATTTTGCTTATATCTTGCAAGCATTGCATTCCTGGTTTTATGTCAATAGCTCAAGCAGATTTATACTAATTCATACTTATTTATATGACATACAGTGTAGGCTTATACCAATCCACCCAGTAAAAACACATTTTCCACTTTTTCTCCAAACCAGTTATGGAGGACATGGACACTTTTGCATCTAGGTGACTTAGGTTCCTCATGACTTAACCGACATTCAGAAATGGCTGCGATATGACGCTTCTCGTACGCACTTGCAGCGTTATGAGCGCGAAGGAGAGGACTTCTTACGGCGTATCATAACCATTGACGAGACGAGACTTGGGCCAAATCTTATGAGCCACAGTTGAAACGCTAATCGAATGAGTGGCGGCACCACGGATCACCACGAAAACAAACAGTTCGAAAAAAAAAACCACCAATGTGAAGGTAATGTAGATTCTTGCCTATGATTGGGATGGTGTGATCATAAAAAATACCGTTCCCCCAGGGCAAACCGTTAATGCGGCGTACTATTGTTCGTTTCTGCAAGACCATCTCCTAGCAGCTGTGAGAAGGAAACGGCGACACCACATGGATACTCCGCCCATCGTTCTGCATGACAATGCTAAGGCACACACAGCTGGAGTTATGTCTGCATTGTTGAATCGCTGGAACTGGGAGGTGCTCTATCAGCCCTCCTACTCTCCCAACTTAAGTCCCTGTGACTTTGATCTCATTCGGAAGATGAAGGAGCCACTGTGCGGGAACCGCTGCTCTACAATTGGAGATGTTGAGCAGGCTGCTGAGCGCTCTCTTCGCACCATCGTAAGATTGGGCAGTGCCAACGGCTTCCGCGTCGCTGGGAACAAGTTGTACGCAGTGCTGGAGACTACATCGAGGGCCTATGAAACTTGGAACCATGTAGTTGTGTTATTTATCAATTTATCACATAGTTGCCAAAACTTTTAAAAAAAACTATGTACACTCACCGGCAAAGAAAGCGAAACACTACGAATTTCCGATTAAACTCAATGTTGGACGTTTCAAACCTTGTATTAATCAAATACTGTATGACATTACAACAATATGGCAATGTATCATTAGTTAGTTGCTCGCCACGGTGGGGGAGTGGTCAACGTATCGGTCTACTACCCGCAGGCTTGCAGGTTCGCACCTGGCCGTGGTAAGGGATTTTTGAAAGGCGGCAAAAATTACGACACCATGTCATACGATGTTGGCATGTCAAAGAACCAATTTGAATTCAGTAGGCCGTGTTCATAATGGCAATATTAATCTCGGGAGTTTCCGCCAACACAAAGCTCCTAATTTCTCTACTAGAAAGCGCTACAATGCTCAAGGAGCTTAGATAGTGCTTCAAGGAACAACGAAATTAGACAAGAAGGCTATCCTTTGGGTGTCAAATAACAAAGCTTGCACCCGGCACCGAGGCCATACGATACTATTATATTATTAGTTAGTTATTGTTGTTTTAAGGGGCGGAACTACGAGGTCATCTGCCCCTATCATAAGTTAATTACCCTAATTATCACAATAATTGATAAACATTAATGACAATGCACAACAGTGCACAAACACGAATTTGGAAATGTCGAAATCTGGAATCCATCGTACTGTCCTCCGTTCTGTTACACTGTGTGATTACGAATCTTGTAGACAACCCGTAATGTTCACAAAAATACGTAACACGAGAATTCACAGCTGTTTGTGGTTATTGTTGTCCAAAGGTGGGAAACGGTAACATTGGTGTTGTGATTGTCACGATCAACAATGTTTTGCGCTGAAACTTCTAAAATGAGCTAATTAAATCACGGCACTTTTCCATATCGCTGCATAGTCATAGCATTCAATTTATACCAGGTATGAAAAGATCAAATTTTGAGTTTTGTCTGATATTCGTAGTGGTTCGCTTTTTATGCCGGTGGGTGTATATAAACACACTCCTGTAAAAAAATACTTGTATTAGTTAGTTATCACACTTAAATGGGCAATTTAGGATTACGCGTTTCCACCCTCAAGTGGCCCTCATCAGATCCTGATCACTGTGTTAAGGTTAACTTTCCCTGATGTTAATTCACTACTGTGGTTCAAGAGCACGTCGTTAGATGATTATAGTATAACTAGCGGACCGTACGCGAAATCGAGCATGTTCATAAACCACACTTTCCCCAATAGGATTATATGAGAGACTTAAGCAGAAAGGTTGATAGTTTTAAGGTATTATACGTCAACACATAATTGCAGCATGTTACAGCAACAGTCTTTGCAAATCGCACACTTCTTACAAAAATCGATATTTATGAAATTAGAATGCAGAAGAAAAACCTGTAAAAGAACGAACGTTTAATAGTTTTAAGGTTTGAGGCGACAACTCATAATTGCAGCAAGTTATAGCATCAGTATTTGCAAATCCAGCTTAGCTGTAACACACACCGATTATTCGATATTTATGAAATTATACGATTTGAGTACTCATTACTTTTATTTACTGTTTCTGGAATCTATTCAAAACGATAAAGGAAAGACCTCAGAATGTTAAAATGACATGAAACAGGCGTCACAGCGGCCAGCAATTATGGAGCGTATTTTCCTACAACAACAGCATTTGTAAATCGCACACTTCGTACATCTTTTTAAGTCATTTTTTAAAGAAATTATTGATATTTATGAAATTATAGTGCAATTCGTCACTGCTAATGTCTATTCTCTTTCATTTGAATGTTCATTTGATATGATCGGTCGTTTGTGAGCGCCGTAGGAGGGATCTATACTACTGATATAATATACTAGCAGTAGCGCCCGGCTTCGCCCGGTGGATTTTTTCTTTTACAGAACTGGAGCGCTCAAGGATAAGGATCGGAATAAATGAAAGTAAATTTGAAAGCACCAACGCTTATTGCAGCTGTTAACCTCAGTATACTGCACCAACACCATCATCTTTATACAGAGGCATACTATTGTCATGATGATAAGTGTTTTAAGGGGCCTGAGAAATCTTTTTGCACTAATTACTCCCCGTGACTGCAATTTATAAGCAACTCGCAATTCTGCACCAGAACATTGGTAGGGGCGACGTGATGCAGCCCGCATTACATGGCAACAATAGACTTCAGTAATATTGAAGGAGTTGTTGAGCGCTTGTTCTTCCGACTAACTGAACAAAAATCAATCTATAAGGTTACCTGAGAGGTGTAGCCTAATGCTTCATAGCCTACCTAAACTATTCCTCTTGAATCAGGCTATCATATACAAAAATAATTTTTCGAACCCGACTGGTAGTTCCAGAGATTAGCGCGTTTAAACACATGAACACACAAACACACAAACTCTTCAGCTTTATTATATTAGTATAGATATGATGTTTTGATTCGCAGTTTGAATCTCGTTATACGTTAGGTTTGTTTTGTGTTGCAAGATTTTCTGAATTACATTAGTAACGGTGTATATGCGCGTGTATACAATTTAGAATGTCACACTGTAATAATAATAAATCAAATAACAAATTTTAGCATGCACTAGAAAACACTAATTATAATGTACACTTAACTTGGTAATGTTCTCCTCACAGCGATGCTCACTTATAGACTTCCGCACCGCTACTGGCACGGTGATGTTTGTATCTAGCCTAGCTCGCTTGTCGTCCTGCACGCTATCTGTTGTTTGATTAAGGTTCAAAGGTACAATTTTGCATCAAATATATATTAACTTAGACGGAATAATATTATCCCTCCCTATATTATTCTGCTAAGGTCTCATTCCAGTTTTGTACCGAAAATAAGGTCCCAATAACACCAACCTACACATATGGGATATCTAGAGGTTCAGCTGAACCCAATGCGAAGGCGAAACGCACTCACTTACTCTTTAAATTCCTCACAATTAAATAAATACCTTAAAACATGAATATTTACAATGAAATAATGAAAGAATGCATCACGGTAACCATGGTAACAGAATCTCACAGGTCCATCTATTTCTGTAAGACGCTATACAATTCCAATTATTAAATTACCGTGAAAGTTTCCAGACGGTTATAAGGTTATCACTGAACCAAATTAAGCTGTAAAAGTCATCAATACATACAGTATATTGCGCTTAAGGGGGTCAAGGGGCACTCTAGAATTTTTTCACGCAATTTTCACGTGTGAGTGTGGTACGAAAGGCCTTTTTCACCCGACTATAAAGGGTCTCCGAAAACCTCATTTAAAGGCCCATAAATTAACACTGTCTGTGATATTCCCAGAAAACTAACTTCGCTCTGATATACCTATGAAGGAATGACAAACCCCTAACCACTGCACCAGTAGCTCAATTGATAAAGTCTGATTATTCATACCAAGGATAAATCAGTCATAGCATTAATTTATGATTGAGATTTTGCTAAGTGTACTCTTTACAACTTGAATATTCGCGGGCGAAGCCGCGACGGGTAATGCTAGTCATATATATTATTTCAGTAGTATAAATCCCTCCTGCGGCGCTCACAAGCGACCGATCGTGACAAATAAGCATTCAAATGATAGAAAATAGACATTAGCAGTGACGAATTGCACTCTAATTTCATAAATATCTATAATTTCTTCAAAGAATTACTTTAAAAAGATGTACGAAGTGTGCGATTTGCAGGTAGGCCTACTGTTGCTGTATGAAAATACGCTCTATAATTGCAGTCCACTTCAGATTTTGGCCGCTGTGACGTCTGTTTCATGTCAATTTAACATTCTGAGGTCTTTCCTTTATCATTTTGCACGGATTTCAGAAACAGTAAATCAAAGGAATGAATACTCAAATCGTATAATTTCATAAATAACCGGTGAGTGTTATGATGATCCAATTTTCAATGATTGCCTTCTTAAGTTAGGGAACGTAGAACTTGGAATTGAAACTGAAATTTAATAGCGTTGTATAATCATTTGGTAGAAATAAAAACATAACACCATTTCTCCTGAAGTCTCTCATTATAAACCTATTGGGGAAAGTGTGGTTTATGATCTTGCGAGATTTCTCGCACGGGTCCGCTAGTTAATTTAGTTATGATAATTGCATGTTAAAACTCACGACTGAAGGGTTCCCCGATGCTCACTCGTGTCGCTCTTCATCATCCAGATCTGAAATTTCTCTGTTTCTATTTTCTCCACACTCTGTCCCAATGCCGGGATAGTACCTTATTTTAATTCCCAGGATACCTACCTCATCCCTGTCCCTTTATTTATTTTCAGGCAAGTAACGGTAATTGAAACTTATCCAACTCTGATTTTGAAACAAACCCCTTGCAAGTAAATCTACAAATAACGCACTGTGGGTGGTCTACACTCCAGGGGAGCGCCTTCAGAAGCTGTTTCTCTCGACAGTACACTACAGTACTTTGCGGTGTAAATATCTTATACATCGAACATGGTAGCGTATTTCCTTTGGGACACACACACACACAGAGCGAACACAACTTTTCCAATCCCTTCTACTTGCTACTATAGTTCCCTGTACGGTAAATCTTTTAGGGCGAGCGCGAAACGACTTTGGAAATAGAAAATGTAGCCGCGTCAAATCTACTTCCTGCTGGCTTTATTCCTCGCACTCCATAAAGTACAGGGGGGGTTTCTTTGTGGCTCGCTAACTTGCGGCGGCTGATCAGGGAGGTCTAAATGAAACTCCATTGTGCACGAGGAGTTAAAACAACTGATGGACCATTCCTCATGGATAGAACGAGTGGACTTTCAAAGGAATGTTTAGCCTTTATCATGGAAATGTGTGGAGCAAAGTATAAAAAGTTATCGAGAAAGAATTCATTCCACAAGTCTTTCGATAATAATTGACGGGTGTTGTAAACTAACAGCCTATAGCAGGCGTTATCAACCATGGTGTTCTTTAAGGTGGCGCTAGCTAGCTACTGTGGGTAATCCGACACGATTATTAACCCCAAGCTTGCAAGTACGCTCTTGGCCATGGTAAGTGATTTTTGAAAGGCGGCAAAAGTCACGATACGCATGTCATATGATGGTTGGTTCCTAAGTTTATGGGCTGCGACAACGTGGTCATGTATCCCCGTGTACTTTGGGTGTGTGTAGAATCTGTCCGATAACCGGTGTTAATTGTGATGACTGTATTAGTGTGTGTTATCTGTTTTTAAATTCAAGTAAGGACCGCAGACTTTTGAATTTTTCAAATAGTTTCACCGTCAACGACTACTAGTTCAGAACTTAGCTACCAGACGCCACCACTGTCGGCTCTTGGCAACGAACGCAGGATCCCAAGAGCGTTGATTACATTCTTAACCTATACAATTTAGCTTCACACAGGTGTAATTAGTGGAAGGTTCTTTAACACACCATAAATCTATGACATGGGACCGCCGGCTTTACGTCCCCTCCGAAGGAAGGCATACTGAGGGATTTTTAACGCTCTTAAAAAATCCGACGAATTCGGCCGGATTTGAACCCGCGATCTTGGGCATATAAGCTCAGCATGCTACCGACTACGCCACCGAAGCCGATGTCAAGATATTTGTCTATAACAAAACATCTGCCACATATAATGCCATAGCATGTCACCCCTGACCCAGTTGGAATCGGGTTTAATAAGGGATAGACATACGTAGATATAGCTTATTAGTTGATTCAACTTGACCTTTTTTTATCATTTCAAATGATCTTGTTGACTTCGTCGTTATGGTTGGGTCCAACGTTATGCGTTACGGAGACGGAGACGGAGACGGAAGTGACACAATGCAGCCGCGCGGGAAGTGACGTCATGCAGCCGCGCGTGAAGCGAGTGCATGACGTCAAGCAGCCACGTGGGAAGCAGAAGCTAATGGTTATTGGAGTCTGTTGAAAGAGTCCTGGGGCGTCGAGCGACCTGGGGCTTTGAGCGAAGTGAACACAAGAATGCAGGGTGACTTCTAAAGAGATATACAAGATGCCAGATAACAATACAGGGTGCCTCCTAAAGAGGTGTGCAGGATGTCAGAACAAAACACAGTACAAGATGCCAGATAACAATACAGGGTGACTCATAAAGAGATATACAAGATGCCAGATAAGAATACAAGGTGACTCTTAAAGAGGTGTACAAAATGGCAGAGAAGAATACAGGGTGACTCCTAAAGAGGAGCACAAGATGTCAGACAAGAATACAGGGTGCCTCCTAAAGAGGTGTGCAGGATGTCAGAGCAAAATACAGTACAAGATGCCAGATAACAATACAGGGTGACTCCTAAAGAGATATACAAGATGCTAATTAAGAATACAAGATGACTCTTAAAGAGGTGTACAAGATGGCAGAGAAGAATACAGGCTGGCCCCTAAAGAGGTGCACAAGATGTCAGACAAGATTACAGGGTGACTCCTAAAGAGGTGTACAAGATGCTACACAAGAATACAGGGTGACTCCTAAAGAGATATACAAGATGCCAGATAATAACACAGGGTGACTCTTAAAGAGGTGTACAAGATGGCAGAGAAGAATACAGGGTGACTCCTAAAGAGGTGCATAAGATGTCAGACTCATATACAGGGTGACCCTTAAAGAGGTGCCCACGCGGGAAGCCTAAGTTAATTGGTAATGGAGTCTGTTGATAGAGTCCTGGGGCTTCGAAGCGAAGCGAGAAGCCCTCCTGAGCCTTTCTAACATGTGTAGCATTTGTAGCATGCGTCATTTGAAATGATATAACGTTTAGTCTTTCAGACTGACTGTCATTTTTTTCTTATTCAATCACTCCGAGACGTAGCTGTGAGCAATCGTCTGATACTAAATGTCTCGACTGGTATCACCCTATTACACTCTCAACATTTTCCAAATGTCAGTTCAGATGACACTACGGATTCGGATAGCTCTAGCAAGCCTCTGGTTTCCATTTATACAGAGTTTCATACACCGGAAATATCATTTTCTTAAATCCTGTAAATCATTACTTGTTTGATTGGCCGCAGTCTAACACGTTTGACTTAGGTTTGAATCTCTTACTAGCTACACCACAAGAAGGACCATGACTCCCATAGACATTTTAATTGTCAGGTTTACTTACTAGATCACTCAACCATTGGTTGCTGATTTCACGGTTGCCTTTGGGAGATTTCGATCTAGATAGTAGCTTTTGGTTGCGTTTGATCTGGATGAGTGCTTTTGGGCGCTTTTGGTGCTTTTGATCTGTATGGATGGTTTTGGGCACTTTTGGGTGCTTTCGATCTGGATGGTTGCTTTTGTTGCTTTTTGATTTGAATGATTGCTTATTTTATAACTTTTTAATTGATGGCTTGGGTGGGCGCTTTTATTTCTTTGGAGAAGCCCTCTACACAGTACCTCACATGGTTTTAGATGAGTCTAGCAACTCTCTCTTAAAGACATTACTAGCCTTACAGCTAGTTCCTCAAGTAAGCAACATCAATAACACAAAGATTTTGAAAATTCTAGAATACTTTTGTCTTTCCTAACTTATTCTATTCTAACTAAACCTAAGCTGAAGAAACAATATCAAAAACATAGGTTACCACCCTCGTCTCGATAATCGGAATTGGTGGATTCTAAGCTATTCACTATAATGTTTGCATGATTCACACGGCCGCCATCTTTAAATTGTAAGGCTGATGACCTTGTAGTTTGGGCGCAAAAAGCGTCCCATACGAAGGTATGTTTTTACCAAATTTGGTGAAGATCCAATGATTAGTTTGGACGTAATTTAATTTTATGTTTTAACCATTTGAGTGGCCATCAATAAGTTTTGGTAAAGATGGCGGCAATATAAAACATGACACTGAGGTACCCTTTGCTAGTGCTGCCTCTGCACCAAATTTCTTTCAATTCGGTTTCGTCAGGTTTGAATTGATAGGGGGTACAGACATGCAGAGTATACACACACACATACACACTCACATACACATACACGGGAAATCCCACTTTGTTTATTCAGCGACATAAAGTGTATGACTACGTTATCAAAACAACTGGCAGTTACGACTCCTTTATCAATTTTCCATATGTGGTACTTCATTTAGAAACCTGGAAATGTTACGTAATTTGCCCCGATTGTATGCAGATTTTTAATTGAGAATAGGATTGATTGAGGAGTAGAGAGCCCTACCATTGGTGTACAGTTTACTCTCGATTATCCGGGCTAATGACCGGGTTGAATGGCACGAATAATAACACGGATAATCCAAAATCATTTGTTTATTGCAAGAAAAATACAATCTATTATACAGGGAGTTTATTTTTCTGGAGCGGGGCCGGCGGTCGGCTGCCAGGCTCGCGCGCCTTCCACCGACCAACCGAGTTTGGTCCGCGGATAGCGCGCAGGCGAGATAACCAGGGTCATTAAAGTCATTAAGTCGCTAAACTTTCATCAACGATCGTGTGTAGTGTCAGCGCACAGATAAGAAGGTAACACAAACAACAGCTTCTTGCAAGATTTAATTAAAGAAGCACAGATGTTTCTTTTTTAATTCTCGGGAACCTGGATGGCCTCACGTCACCAATTAAAGGTTAGAACTTACCTTTTCACAGAAGATGCTGAAAGTGTTCTCCTTCAGCTGACAGAGTAACTTTGGAAGTTACATCGTTACATTATGTAGCTACTCCTGTACCCCCTGTGTGTTTACTGTGATTAATCCAAGCATGGACCTAAGCCTGTTTGATGTTTAATTGTGGGGCAATTTAAAATACAAAGTGTACAATTCAATTACCCACACTCTAGTGGAGCTGGAGAACAATATACGTCAGCTGATATCTCTAACAACAGAAGAGAATTACAACGTGTAAACGGTTATTTATTTACACGGTACAACGCCTGTCTGTCAGCTGAAGGAGAACATTTTTAGCATCTTCTTTGAAATGGTAAGTTCATTAATCTTGATTGCTGGTGAATTCGCCATTAATTAAAGTACTTTGTTACGGTTTCCATCTGTGCGCTATCCGCAGATCGAGCTCGGTTGGCTGGCGGAAGGCGCACGCGTGCCTGGTAGCAGGCAGCCGGCCTCGCTCCAGCAAAAGAATCTCCCTGTATTAACCCCTTCAGACCCACTGCCCATTGCAATGGACACAACATATTTTCCCATGTATCTTAGAGGCAATTGCTATTACATCGTTTCAGACTGTTTGTCCATCTAAATGGACATGCATTCTCGCTATATACTCGGTGCTGCAACCGGTGGAGACAGTTGGAACTACAGAAATTCGAATACTGGACAAGATGGCAGCCACATTCAGAGACAGTGATGGTAAGCTTCATTTGTCTTTCTATTTTAAATATTAAAATAAACATAATCATCTTTTGTTTAGTTACGAATTAAATGAGATATATGTAAGAAGTAATTTGGTAGTAGTAACATGCTTGATTTGCCATTCTGTAGTATAGAGTGAGATGTTAAAATATCATGTCCATTAGAATGGACATTACGACTCAAGGTAACCTGGTGAATTACAGTGGGCAGCTTTGTTACGCTTGATAATAAATACAACAATGTGGTTGGATTGTTTCAGAATACTTCAATCCTTCATGTCCATCTGGAGCAGAAAAAATTCTAGAACTTCTGGAAACCGGATATTTGTCAGAACTCAGTGATTTAGATAGCGATGACAGTGATATTGAGCAGCCAGATTCCACCCAGAAATCTGTGAGAATTGGTGCAGATTTATTACGAAAGGCAGACATAGAAGGAGAACCTGAATTGCTGGATGTACCTGTACCCGAGGATCATAGTGCAGCTGTACATAATGGGGAGTCTATACCTGTGGATGAAGAAGAGGCTTCAGGAATACCGCCAGATTGGGTGTACACAGAGAAGAAAGACATAGTTTGGAGGCGAAGGCCCTTTGTGCCACCAGATGTTCATTGGGAAGCTGTAGATGAATCTGCCCACTGTGAAGAATTGTCACCTATTGCATACTTCAGTCGATATATATCTGAAAAGGATTTTGAAGAAATGGCAGAAAAAACAAACATGTATGCACTGCAAAATAACTTAGTTTTCAAGTCAACGTGTGGTGCAGAAATGAAAACTCTAATTGGACTACACATTGTAATGGGATGTTTAAAATTCCCCTTTGTATTGGGACAATGCTTTACATATTGACTTATTTATAGATTCCATGACGAGGGATCGATTCTTCAAACTCAGGTCCAAAGTGCATGAGGTCAATAATCTAGATATTCCAGAGGACTGCAAAGATAGGCTATTCAAATTTAGACCATTGTATGATAGCATCAGAAAACGTTGCCTTGAACTACAAATGGAGCAAGAACTTTGCATAGATGAACAGATTGTTCCATTCAGGGGCCAACTGTGCATCAAACAGTATATCAAAGGCAAACCGTCCCCTTGGGGTGTAAAACTTTTTTTTATTATGTGGCAAGAGTGGGCTAGCCTATGACTTTATCATATACCAAGGCAACACACCTGAACTGGATCAGGCGATCGTGAAAAAATTTGGTCTCGGTGCCGCAGTTGTGCTTCATCTGTCGAACAGGATTCATGAAGACCACCATACATTGTATTTTGATAATTACTTCACTACATACAACTTGCTAGAGATATTGAAATGTAAAAACATTCATGCTGCTGGTACTGTAAGGGTAAATCGCTTTGCCAATCCTCCTTTAGTGACTGACAAAGAAGCAAGTAAGAAAGAAAGAGGGTACCATGACCAGGTGACAAGTCAGGATGGAAACATTGTGCTCTGCAAATGGGTTGACAATAGATCAGTAGTATTGGCATCAAACTTTGTTGGGATTGGTGAAGAAGATGAAGTCAAGAGATGGGACAAGAAGACACGGAAATACATTATGGTGAAGAGGCCCCATATTGTGAAGAGGTACAACCACAGCATGGGTGGTGTCGATAAGATGGACCATCTTCTTGCACTATACCGTATCTTCATAAAATCAAGGAAATGGACCCTTCGTATGTTCTTTCATGCAGTTGATATGGCGTGTGTCAATAGCTGGCTTGAATACAAGCAAGACTGTCAGAAAATTGGAACTGAACCCAAGATGATTCTGGATCTACTGTATTTTAGAATGAGAATTGGAGAAAGCCTTGTCAAAATGAATAAACGGGTAAATCTTCAGAAACGAGGTCGTCCCAGCTCCATTGTCATGGAAACTCCTCCATCTGAGAAAAAGCAGAAAGTTGAAATTCGACAAATTGTTGAGATCCAGAAAGATTTGACGGACCATATGCCCAACTACGATGATAAGGATGAAGCAACAAGGTGCAAAAACATTGGGTGCAAAGGAAAGAGCCACGTGTTTTGTGATAAATGCAACGTCCATCTTTGCTTTGTAAAAAAAAGCGCAATTGCTTCAAGGCTTTCCACAGGAGAGATCAGTAGAGCCATGATTGATGAAAATCAGGACAATTGGTAATCAGAAACACACCAACATTTTGCTTCTTTTATGTCTCTTGCTTATTTTTATTGTATGTCGAAGAATAAAAGATTTATTTATGATTTTAGTTCTTTGGCTGACATTTTCTAAGTACAAATCCAACTTTAGACGAATGAATTTTGAGTTTTGGTATTTTAAGTGAACCAGTGATCATCCTACAGTGTAAAATTCCGTATCATATTGTATTCCTATAACCCATAGTAATTACGAACATGGAGACCGTTTGTCCATTATAATGGACAAGTCATATTTCTGATTAAATATAATCAAAATTTTGAAAATACATAATTTGTAAATTAGTACTCCTATTTTGATGAAAAAATTGTAAACAAATATTTTTTTTAAGTTTATAGAAAATATTCAGGTCTGAAGGGGCTAAGAAGACAGTACCATAGATAAGGTGATGTGCTCTGTAATGGATCTCTGCGTTTGGTTGTACATCTGCTTCCTCACCTCGAGACGTAAGTATTGGCTAATTTTCTTGCAGCGACTCCATTACCATGTAATTTCTGAATGATATTTAATTTTTATTCCGATTGTTAGAACCACTTGTTTAAGTTTAACACCAGACATTGTTCACACTACAACGTACCGTATGATAACAGTCGTTGAACTGTTAAGCGGATCCCTCAATAGAATTCAGACAGCATTTGCCTTCCAGCAACCTTGAAAGAAGCCTACCCACATCTCCTTACAGAACTTACACTTCACTAAAGGATGGTATATTGGCTTTCACGGCCAGTGAATTGAAACTCAGCAATTCTTCTAGGTTTGTGCCGTGTCTTGTGTGGGGTTTCGCCTAGGACACCAAGTTGGCTCATCGGCGGGCTCTTGGTGTCCCCGCCCGGACCCCCACTGGAGTGGCGAACTGCGCGCCACCTCCCATTATATAAGGTGCAACTGCACCTCTTCACTGCGAGACCTAAAAGCTCAAGCAGCCTCAACCTCCCTATGAAGGCTTCCAAAAAGATGGTATATTGGCTTTCACGGCCAATGAATTAAAACTCAGCAATTCTTCTAGGTTTGTGCCGTGTCTTGTGTGGGGTTTCGCCTAGGACACCAAGTTGGCTCATCGGCGGGCTCTTGGTGTCCCCGCCCGGGACACTTCACTATTACAAAACAAGACTGGACAAAGCAAGAAGTCGTCGAATTGTCACAAAAGACCGTACCAAAGATAGCCTAACTTACCCCCACTGGGACTAAACTGCAAAAAATATGTACGAAAGAAATTCAAACGCATTTAATTTACAGTACAGTATCAATAACAGAGAAATGTTATTACTGTATACTGCATTCTCAAGTACATTTAATTTAAGCGAAAACGTGCACGGTTAATCCACAAGCCGGATAATCCGTGAACGGATAATCGAAAGTATACAGTAGATTGTTATTGAAAAAATTAAGACCAGTGTTGATAATCAACCAACAACGCCTGAAACCCAAATATTTGCCACAAAACATTGTGTGATCTTTTTCTCAGCTCTTACACTAACCTAGGACATCCTTCTTTGACCTTTCAGTTTTACATGTTATAAAGTTAGGTAACTAAAAACAAAGTTAGTTCTTTCGCTTCACTGAGAAACATTGAATCACGGATATATTATTATTATAACATGTCTTATAAAGAAATAATTTTAGCCTACTATTCACATTTTGTAACAAGTAGTTCCGTGAAGAACTATTTACATATATCCTACTTATGTTAATTGCCTCTATCAACATACAATATTTCAGTTTTATTGCTGTAATAGATTCGTAGATATTGAGAACCATCTAATATTGCGGATGGTCGCCATGCTTTTACAAGAAGTAAAAGCGAGATTTTAAAATTTTGCTCAGCTGCCATCTTGTGGCTTTGGAAACAATTGAAATGAATTAGATGCCAGTGGATTAACATTATTTGTATAAGCATTTTCCGTACCAAGTTTCACTGCACTTGGATGATTAAATCACGAGAAGAGTCCATTACATTATTTATATTTCGCGTCGCCGCCATGCTTGATTTGTGCTCACCAGGTTATTGAAAGTCCTATAGGTGAACTTTTGTTTATAGCCTATATGAACATATAAGATTTCAGCTTGATTACAGTAAAAGATTCGTAGATATTGAGAACCGACTAATTATTTCGGATGGTCGTCATTTTAGATTGTTATATGTATAGGCCATAGAGTTATGTACCATTAAAGGAAAATTATATTAGTGCCCTTTATCACTGTAAAAAGTTTAGGGTGATATCAGTAATAGTTTTGGAGATATAGAATGCCGGTGAAATATTTCGTACAGCCGCCATCTTAAGGTTATGTAAAAAAATTGAACTAAATTAGATGCCAGTGCATTACCATGTGCATAGACATTTTCTGTGCCAAGTTTCATTGCGTTTGGTTGGTTAATTCGCGAGAAAAGTCTATTTAAAAGTTTCAACTTCGCTTGGCCGCCATGTTCGTTTTGTAGTTAACTGGTTTCTGAAAGTCTCATAGTTGAACTTCTAGTAGTGCCCTTTATCACCGTACAAAATTTCAGAGTTATATCTCTCATCGTTGTGGAGATGTAGAATGCCATGTTGCGTGGCTGCCATGTTGGATTGGTGAAACGTATTAAAATTTAAATGGCACGGTCAAGGGTTGACGTGATAGTGCATGCTTACCTAGTTTCATTGAAATTTGGGCCGTTTAGATTTTATCAGGGACACACACGGACAGAAGGTGATCTCATAGGCCTGAAAATGGTTTCCAACTACACGATATTGAAAATGTAATCGTGCTGACAGTAGAAATGGTGCCTAGTGACTCTCAGGAGGGACAACCTTAGGATGGAGATGTATTTCATATTGAAGAAGATTATTCAGTCTACTATTATGAAGATTATTATGGACTAAATTATTATGTGCGCCAGGAATATAAGCAGATGGAAGCAATATAGTCAGCGATGGAGCTTCGTTAGAGGAGTCTGTTCGTGAATGTCTACTTAGTGAGCGATCATGAGACTTGATGCACAACTCTATTCTAGTGCATTCTCGTCAAACATGAGCCCAACATTAACATCAGCGACTACAGAACGATGTTCATATTCCATCTACATGAATCTTCGTTATGCGAGTGAGGTCCATGACTTTCTTTTCGAATGCCTTTCGAAGTGGAAAGCCGAACTTTCGACGCTACTCACTGTTATGATGAGACTGTGCTGTGACGGAGAAAGAAGAAACATCAAGATCTTTTGGATGCTCATACGCCATACTTCTTTGCATTTAGCTTTTCGTATTCATATTTGGTGAAGCAAAAATCCCTAAAGAACTATTTTGTCATTAAAATTTCTATGGATTGTGTGAAAGGGCTCTTCATATTGTTTCCATGTTGCAATGCTTGCTACACTCACCCCTTATCCACCCTCGTGGTTGAATATGTTATTCGTGGGAAATAATTGTGAGTTTGGTGCAATAAGGCAGTAGCAGGGGCGATATGAAATACTACATATGGGGGGACGGTTTCTCACTTGAAATGTGTGGATATAACTGCCAGCCACATGCGTTCATATGCAAAGTAGGAAGCAGAGGTAGAGAATGGTGAATTCTAAATGTAATTTAGCTACCGACACTCCTGCGGTGAGGTGTCGAAATAAAGATACTGTGGTGGTGTAGAACCAAATTACTTTCATCTCTGATGTAGCTAATAAAACACTCAGGAGTCATAGACCATTCAAGTGACTATTGCTGGTCATTCGGTAATGATGGCATAATTCAATGCTGTAGATGAAAGATAATACCTAATTTAACGAATACATATTTTGAACTTGTCATGTGCTATTTGCAAAGTCAGCAAAGGAACTAAACACAATGCTACATGAACTCCATTACACGAGCAAAGAAGTGGGACTGCAAATGAACACCACAAATACCAAAATAATTACAAATTCCGAATTATTTATTTAGCGTATGGCTTATACATACATTATCAGTAAATATATATATGCATATTTTCAGAAGGGAAACAAAGTATGGTAATTTGTGCTTCACAGCTGAATATGCAGATTTTCAATCCAGCGTAAAGCATCTGGAGTTACCAACATGAAGTCCGCTTCATCACCGTGATAAGCTCGAATCTTGCATTCTCTGACAATGTGATGAATAGTCTGGTGTGGAGCTCCGCAGTCACACTCTGGATTAGGTAGCTTTTTCCACTTGTGAAGAGCATCTCTGCACCGACCATGTCCTCTTCTGATTCTGTTCAGAGCAGTCCAGGTCTTGCGTGGTGGGTGGAATCCTCTTGGAAATCTGGGACCTGAGAAGAAGGTATGCAGGCGCATATCTGTTGCTGCTTCCCACTGACATTTCCATTCAACACGAGATTTAAAATCCGTAGCATCCATGTCAGCAGCATCACGCAGAGTTGGATGGCGTGATTTTAGTCTTTTAAGATTCAAAAGTGGCAGATCATCATGCACGGGTAGACTAGGATTCCTGGAGATCTTGAGGAATTCCTTCATAAGGGCATTAGATCGGCGTAGATCAGGTGGCATTATACCGGTTAGCAGTGGCATCCAATGAACTGGAGTAGATGTGATTGCGGCAGATATAGTGCGAATTGTGGAATTAAGTTGGGTGTCAACAAGCCTTGTGTAATGACTGTTCAACCAAACAGGTGCACAATACTCAGCACATAAATACACCAAACACAGGGCTGAAGATCACAAGGTGGTTGCTGAAGATCCGCAGGTAGTTCCACATTGTTTATGGAGGATGTAAATTCCGAATAGTTACCAATCATAGAGAATGCCACACCTATAGAATATTGCAGCGAGTATATATATATATATATATATATATATATATATATATATATATATAGGCCAAGCAATAAGTATGACACAAACGAGCGACCTAGAAATCAAAAGGAAGATTGGATTGACGTGGGGAAAATTCTGGAGCCTAAGCTTCATTCTCATGCACAGCACATTTCTCTCAGTATGATAGGTAAGATTGAGCCCTAAATTAAGTTTCGATGTACTACAAAGCTGTGTCATCCGAGTATTAATCTATGGATGCCAAACTTGGCCATTTAGTAAATGTCAGACAATACTGCTCCAGATCTGTCAACGGAAAATGGAAAGGAGAATCCTAGGCGTTAAGCTAAGCGACAGAATCAGTAACACGGATCTGAGAAAAAGAAGTGGGATGGAGGACACAGCAACAAGAGCTCGGCAACTGAAATGGCGCTGGGGTGGACACATATCCAGAATGCACTAGGATAGATGGGCCTACACCACGACTATGTGAGATCCAAGATCTGGCAAGAGGACGCCCCTGTCGAGGATGATCAGACGAATTTAGGTTCGAGGCAGGTGTTACTTGGACCAGGAATGCCACGGATAAAAAGCTATGGAAGGAAATTCAGAACAGTGTAATAGTGTAACAATGTAAATACCTTAGTTTATCTAGCGTACCGTACAAAAACACATCACAATACATAATATAATATAACGTTAATTACAACATTGAAAAAACAAGTAGTTCCGTGAAGAACTATACAGCCTATTTTCATATATCCTGCTCATGTTAATTGCCTCTATCAACATACAAAATTTCAGTTAAATTGCTGTAACAGATTCGTAGATATTGGGAACCGTCTAAATATTTCAGATGGACGCCAGGTTGGATTTTTATTTTTGTACTATTACATTAAGATTATTGTGTACGTGTGGTATTCAAACTTCAATCGCATGATTAGAACACAAGAAGTAAAAACGAGATTTTAAAATTACGCACAGCAGCCATCTTGTGATTATGCAAACAATTGAAATAAATTAGATGCCAGTGGATCAATATTTGTATAAGCATTTAACGTGCAATGTTTAACGGCAATCGGATAGTTAATTCGTGAGAAACGTCCATTTAAATATTTATACTTCGCGTCGCCGCCATGTTGGATTTGTGCTCACCAGGTTACTGAAAGTCCTATAGGTGAACATATGTTCATAGTCTCTATGAAAATTAAAAAAATCAGTTTGATTGCTGTAAAAGATTCATAGATATCGAGAACCGTCTAAATATTTCGGAAGCTCGCCATTTAGGATTGTTATATGTATAGGCCATAGAGTTGTGTACCATTCAAGGACAATTATTGCCTAGGTTCATTATTCAAACTATCACTTCGATCGCACGATTACGACACAAGAAATAAAAACTTAATTTTAAAATTTCGCACAGCCGCCATCTTGAGGTTATGTAAACAATTGAATTAAATGAGATGGCAGTGCATTACAATCTGCAAAATCATTTACTGTACCACATTTCACTGCGCTCAGAGAGATAAATCACGAGAAAATTCTATTAAAATATTTCAAATTCGCTTGGTCTCCATGTTCGTTTTGTACTTTACAGGTTTATGAAATATACATAGATAAACTTGTATCAGTACCCTTTATCACCGTACAAAATTGCAGGTTGATATCTGTAATAGTTTCGGAGATATAGAATGTCAGTGAAATATTTCGCACAGCCGCCATTTTGAGGTTATGTAAACAATTGAACTAAATTAGACTCCAGTGCATTACAATGTGTATAAACAATTGCTGTACCAAATTTCATTACGTTTGGATAGTTAAATCGTGAGAAAAGCCTATTTAAAAGTCTCAAATTCGCTTGGCCGCCATGTTGGTTTTGTAGCCACCAGGTTTTTGAAAGTCTCATAGGTGAACCTCTAGTAGTGCCCTTTATCACCGTGCATAATTTCAGGGCGATATCGGTAATAGTTTCGGAGATATTGAATGCTAGTGAAATATTTCGCACAGCCGCCATGTTGGATTGGTGAGACATAACAAAATTTGAAGGGCACGGTCGAGGTCGCCGGGAATAGTGATATGAACTTACCGAGTTTCATTGAAATCGCTCCAGCCGTTTAGATTTTATTAGGGGGGGACACACACACACCTCACACACACACACACGCACACACACACGGACAAAAGGTGATCTCATAAGCCTATTTTTTCAAAATTTAAAATAGGCTAGTAACTATATACAAGGCTGAACTCAACAGTGTAATAGTGTAACAATATAAATACCTTAGTTTATTTAGCGTACGGTACAAAAACACATCACAATACATATTATAATATAACGTTAATTACAACAGCATTGAAAAAATAACTATATACAAGGCTGAACTCAACAGTGTAATAGTGTAACAATGTAAATACCTTAGTTTATTTAGCGTATGGTAGAAACACACATCACAATATATATTATAATATAACGATAATTAAAACAGCATTGAAAAAATAACTATATACAAGGCTGAACTCAACAGTGAAATAGTGTAACAATGTAAATACCTTAGTTTATTTAGCGTATGGTACAAACACACATCACAATACATATTATAATAGAACGATAATTAAAACAGCATTGAAAAATAACTATATACAAGGCTGAACTCAACAGTGTAATAGTGTAACAATGTAAATACCTTAGTTTATTTAGCGTATGGTACAAACACACATCACAATACATATTATAATATAACGATAATTAAAACAGCATTGAAAAATAACTATATACAAGTCTGAACTCAACAGTGTAATAGTGTAACAATGTAAATACCTTAGTTTATTTAGCGTATGGTACAAATACACATCACAATACATATTATAATATAACGATAATTAAAACAGCATTGAAAAATAACTATATACAAGGCTGAACTCAACAGTGAAATAGTGTAACAATGTAAATACCTTAGTTTATTTAGCGTATGGTACAAATACACATCACAATACATATTATAATATAACGATAATTAAAACAGCATTGAAAAATAACTATATACAAGGCTGAACTCAACAGTGAAATAGTGTAACAATGTAAATACCTTAGTTTATTTAGCGTATGGTACAAATACATATCACAATACATATTATAATATAACGATAATTAAAACAGCATTGAAAAATAACTATATACAAGGCTGAACTAAACAGTGTAATAGTGTAACAATGTAAATACCTTAGTTTATTTAGCGTATGGTACAAATACACATCACAATACATATTATAACATAACGATAATTGAAACAGCATTGAAAAATAACTATATACAAGGCTGAACTCAACAGTGAAATAGTGTAACAATGTAAATACCTTAGTTTATTTAGCGCATGGTACAAACACACATCACAATACATATTATAATATAACGTTAATTAAAACAGCATTGAAAAAATAACTATATACAAGGCTGAACTCAACAGTGTAATAGTGTAACAATGTAAATACCTTAGTTTATTTAGCGTATGGTACAAACACACATCTCAATACATATTATAATATAACGATAATTAAAACAGCATTGAAAAATAACTATATACAAGTCTGAACTCAACAGTGTAATAGTGTAACAATGTAAATACCTTAGTTTATTTAGCGTATGGTACAAATACACATCACAATACATATTATAATATAACGATAATTAAAACAGCATTGAAAAATAACTATATACAAGGCTGAACTCAACAGTGTAATAGTGTAACAATGTAAATACCTTAGTTTATTTAGCGTATGGTACAAACACACATCACAATACATATTATAATATAACGATAATTAAAACAGCATTGAAAAATAACTATATACAAGGCTGAACTCAACAGTGTAATAGTGTAACAATGTAAATACCTTAGTTTATTTAGCGTATGGTACAAACACACATCACAATACATATTATAATATAACGATAATTAAAACAGCATTGAAAAAATAACTATATACAAGGCTGAACTCAACAGTGTAATAGTGTAACAATGTAAATACCTTAGTTTATTTAGCGTATGGTACAAACACACATCACAATACATATTATAATATAACGATAATTGAAACTGCATTGAGAAATAACTATATACAAGGCTGAACTCAACAGTGAAATAGTGTAACAATGTAAATACCTTAGTTTATTTAGCGTATGGTACAAATACACATCACAATACATATTATAATATAACGATAATTAAAACAGCATTGAAAAAATAACTATATACAAGGCTGAACTCAACAGTGAAATAGTGTAACAATGTAAATACCTTAGTTTATTTAGCGTATGGTACAAACACACATCACAAGACATATTATAATATAACGATAATTAAAACAGCATTGAAAAAATAACTATATACAAGGCTGAACTCAGATAAGGGTCACAATGTCAAATTTACATCATTTATGTACTCGATGCATTTTTGTGTAGCCATCAAGAACCCAACTGAAGTCCCAGAGAAGGCAGTTAGTGGACAATCTTGTGTGATATGCTGAATAGTTTGTCTTTCAGCACCGCAGGTACATTTCGGAGATGGAATTTTACCCCACCTGTGAAGAGAGTCCGCGCATCTGCCACAATTTGTTCTTATTCTATTTAGGGTGGACCAAATTTTTCTAAAACGCTCATAACCTGGAGGCTTGGTTGTAATGCATGGCATAGTTTGTTGTTCCGGTGAGGCAGAGATCGACCAGAACTGCTTCCAACGGGCAGTCACATTGAACTCACTTTCGACGAGTCTTTGTGCAGTAGTCAGAGGAGGGTGGCGAGAGCGAAGTTTGTTCCTACTAATATCAGGAAAATCATGGAGCACGGGAAGATGAGGATTTATGCAGATGGCGCTGTACACTTTCATAAGTCCATGTTCTCGTCTCATACTTGGAGGTGGAATGTGACTTAACACTGGCAGCCAATATGTCGGATTAGATCTAATTGTCCCCGAGATGATGCGCATAGTTTGGTTAAGCTGAATATCAACAAGCTTGGTATGAGCACTATTCATCCAGGTGGACGCACAGTATTCAGCTACTGGGTACACCAATCCAAGGGCAGAAGTCCTAAGTGTAGAAGCAGACGAACCCCACGTTGTACCACACAGTTTCTGTAGAATATTAATTCGAATACCGTAGTAAGGATGTGCGTTAATTTATTTTATATTTATGTGTGTCAATATGTATTTAAGAAAAAAATCGCTCAAGAACTGGCTCCTCTTGGGGCACTACTTCAGCCACCCCCTAACACTCCGGTAGGAGACCTTTGCACATCAGGGATCTACGGGCTTATCTTGTCTTATGCACAGCACATTTATTTCAGTATGATAGTTAAGATAAATATGCACGTTTTTTTTTTCATCGTTTTGCCCTAGTCAGGATTACGTGCCAAGTGTGACCATGCCGGATGCGACCCAGTAAAAATCGTGGCCGTAGCGACCCTGCTAGTAGCTTACAGTGCCCCAAGCGACCCGTTGTTCGAGAGAAGAATTGAAGATCTTATTTCCAAAGTGACGTAAATCCATGAAATGCAACACTTCAGAAATCGCGTTTTTGTATTTTCGTATAATTAAATTCACATTCATTATGGATATAATGTAATTACATTCATTTCTTTTATGCAAATCCTGACACTGTGTTTTAAAAACCTCCTATCTTTGGAAATTGTGGTAATCGTCTCCTGTAAGTTGGAGTCAAGACGTTTTGGAAATAAATCATATATTGCCATACGCTTTGAGTGGCATTTATGAACATTTAAATGGTTTACACACAACAAACACAAACTGATGCTCTACATACTCTTCAAAGTTAGTCATGGCCTTTATTTATCACGTGATATCACGTGATGTCCATAGAGCTATCGGATTGGTCAACATGGATATAAGGCACATTGGAAATAAATACCCGTTGGAGTTACATCACTTTGCAAATAAACTTAGTCTTTAGATCTCTGTTAATATGGGATACACGACGTATTGCGACTTAAAACCTTTGCTATACGTTTAGAGAACCTATAAACTTGCTTATGATAGAAAAAACTGAAAAACTGTCAATTTTGGATTTACGTCACTTTGCCAATAAGCTCTACAATTTTTACGGCACCTAACCTAACCTAACTTAAGCGGAATTTTAGCAGAGACAGATTTGTTAGAAATTCCCATATTTTACCAATACATCAGTGCTTGGGTCCCTAGTGGCACGATGGCAAATTGGTGAGTCGCTTGAGGCACTGGTCGCATCCGGCACGACACCCTACTCAGGAGCACGTTTGAACCTGCTTAGCTGATGTGTTGGCCTCTTTTCCTTCCAAAATCCCTCCATCCTCTCGCTGAGCTTCAACCTTCGTTCTTCTATCCAAGTTACAGTGGCTCTGGTGATGAGTTTGTCTCCAAATTGGTGATTGTCGACTTTGGTTCTGAATTTACAACTGTCCCGTACAATGTCTTCTGAGAGGATGAATTCCCGAAGATCTGTTCCAATTTCACGAAGCCAGCTGTTCTTGGTTTTTAATGAAAGGTTCAGGTTGAGAATTCTTTTAGTTATTCTGTTATTGTTCATTCCAATAATGTGTCCATAAAATTTCAATCGTCTTTTCCGAAAGTGGGAGAGATTTTTCAGATTGAGAGTATATTTCCTGGCATGATATTTTCCTCCATGAGACCGACAATAGAAGTATACAAACAGATAGACGATTACAAACCACATCAGGAAAAGAAAGAGCAAAATTTTACGGACACATACAGTACATAGGATGAAGGAAGACTGATCAAGAAATTTTTGAATATAGTTCTGCATAGTACACTGGGAACCGATTGAGTAAAAGAAACCGTGTATTATATTATATTTATATTTCCGTGTCCTGGAGACACACTAAATTCTTCCGTTCCAGAACTCAGCAGCTCTTATCTCTCGGTCTGTGGCCAACAAAAGGTCTTCCTGGCTGCAGGTGTCATTCAGATCTTGGCACGTGAGCAGGTGTTGTGGAGTCTGGATTTCTCCACTGTCATATCTTGAATATTCTGCATAACCCCACTTCACAAGGTTGCCACGGCACGTAGGCACTCCTGTTCTCATCCGGTTTAAGGACCTCCAGCTGGTAGAAGACAAATGACTACCATTGCTCAGTTCTTCTTTAGGGGTAAATCCCTCTGGCACTATTTGCTTCCAGAGTGACACACACCGGACGTCTGGTTTGGTATGGAGGGGTACTGTTCTCTTAATAAAACTCTTCATGGATTTTAGAAGAGGAGTGGTGACCTTGTGGTTGAACATAGAATGTCTGGGATCTGTCTCAAGCTATGACTCTCTTTCTCTGCTGCCACCTCGCATCGAATAGAAACCGTGGAAGACCTCGTGAAACTAAGCATCTCTACAGAAGACATGGCAGACAGGAAAACATATCGAGAAAAACTCAGAAAACAAAAATGTGAGCAAACGTTCAAAGGGAAAAGGACAGGAAGGAAGTGGACAGGAGAGAAATAGGAAGCATACTTTTGGGAAGAAAGAAGAAAGGGTCAGAAAAAAACATGAAAATTGATTGTGTTTTAACTCTCTCCTTAAGGAGTAATTACCGAAAATAATAATAATAATAAAATAATTGTAATAATTAAGGCCATGTCGGCAAAAGACACCTACAAACACCAATCTAGGCATATTGACCATGTGCCAATAAAGAAAGATCTGTCCTGTGAATTAGTCAAAAGATTGAAACAAATCATAATAAAAACGCACTTGAACAGGAAAAACCTAGTGAAATCTGTTAACACGTATGCTATGCCTGTGCTGAGCTACTCCTTCGGCATAATCATCTCAGGTCTTGAGCGAAAAATCAGAACGATGCTCACAATGGGAAGGAAACTCCATCCACGGTCTTCAATTGAGCGAATTACTCCATCCAGAAGCCTAGGCCAACGTGGGTTCGTTGACATTGGTTAACAGATGAAACGAGAGATAGATAATCTTAGGGAGTACTTCTACGCAGATTCAAGATCATCTGTACTTCACTGACCAATCAGTGAGGCGGACAGATCAACGCCACTGGTCTTGTATCAACAAGATAGTCAACACCACCTACATACTGACCTTCAGAATATGGAACCAAGGAAAGCAAAACCATTGCACGGAAGACATCCAAATGAGGCGAGTCAAGTAAATGTTGATATAACTGCGTCAAAATACTGGCTCACTTTAGTATACTGAAGGTTTTATACTTACAATTCAAGACCAAGTCATCCCTACAAGGAACTACCTCAAGTATATTGTAAAAGATCCCGCTGTACCAGATGATAAAAGCCGTTACGGCTGTCAACAGTCAGAAACAATACAGCATATTACATCTGCGTGTAGGTATTTCCTGGCGACGGAGCACAAACAAAGGCATGATGCAGTTGCTAAAATCTTGCATCAGGAATTGGCTGATAAGTTTCAGCTTCTAAAAGGAAAGAAAGTTCCGCATCACCAATATCAGCCAGAGTGAATTCTTGAAAACATTGAATATAAGTTCTTTTGGGACCGAACTATTCTGACTCATCAATCGGTATCACATAACAGGCCGTATCTGGTGGTTGTCAGCAAGAAAATCATGCAAACTACCTTGACTGATATTGCGATCTCCAGTCAAAATACATAGCAAAGATCAGCAAATACAGCGATTTGGTCGGCCCTATCAAAAGACAATGACATGTAGAGCGGGTAAGTACCATACCTATCATTGTTTCAAGTACGGGCGTGATCCCGAGTACCTTGCTCAAAGGCCTTAATGAACTGGATCTGGACATTCAACTGTACAAACTAATGCATAAGCCAGTACTTCTCTCAACAGCCCGAATCGTCCGGAAGTACTTGGGTGGCGAGTTTCCAGCATAGAAGTGGCTGTTTCTGCAACTATACATTGGTTCCCGGAAGCCCGTATAGTTATGTTGTGATGTACCAACAATGTGTTATATGTACTGTATAAAACAACAACAATAATAATAATAATAATAATAATGTTAATGGGAACAGAAATATCACCACGTAGCAAAATGCTTCTTTGGAATTAGCCGCCAGTCATTTGTTCCCTTACAGGGCCAACACAATAGGCACTTAAGTCCCTTGATAGGGTTGGCAATTAAGAGCATTCCACGTGCTTACTAGGCGCTTTTCGATTGAAGAGCTTATTTCCAAAGTGACGTAAATCCAAAATTGATGGTTTTTCAGTTTTTTCTTTCATAAACAAGTTTATAGGTTCTCTCAACGTATAGCAAAGGTTTCAAGCCGCAGTACGTCGTATATTAAAAGAGATCTAAAAACTAAGTTTATTTGCAAAGTGGCCTAACTCTAACGTGTATTTATTTCAAATGTGTCTTGTATCTGTTATATGTTGAGCAATCCAATGGCTCTCTGGACATCACGTGATAAATCAAGGCCATGGCTAACTTTGAATAATATGTAGAGCATCAGTTTGTGTTTGCTGTGTGTAAACCATTTAAATGTTCATGATTGTCACTCAAAGCGTACGTCAATATATGATTCATTTCCAAAACGCCCTAACTCCAACTTAGAGGAGACGATTACCACCATTTCCATTGATAGGTGATTTTTAAAACACAGTGTCAGTATGTGCATAAAAGTAATTAATGAAATTACATTATATTCATAATCATATCTGAATGTTATTATACGAAAACACAAAAACGCGATTTATGAAGTTTTGCATTGCATGAATTTACGTCACTTTGGAAATGGTTGGTTGGTTCCTCAGTATATGGGCTGCGACAACGCGGCCATGTAACCCCGTGTACTTTGGGTGTGTGTAGAATCTGTCTTGATAACCGGTGTTAATTGTGATGACTGTATTAGTGTGTTGGTTGGTTGGTTCTTAAGTTTAGGGGCTGCGACAACGCGGTCATGTAGCCCCGTGTACTTTGGGTGTGTGTAGAATCTGTCTTGATAACCGGTGTTAATTGTGATGACTGTATTAGTGTGTTGGTTGGTTGGTTCTTAAGTTTAGGGGCTGCGACAACGCGGTCATGTAGCCCCGTGTACTTTGGGTGTGTGTAGAATCTGTCTGATAACCGGTGTTAATTGTGATGACTGTATTAGTGTCTGTATCTGTTTTTTAATTTTAAGTACTGTAACTTAGAATTTTTCAAATAGTTCCTACTTTTGCCGCCAAGCGCCACCATCAACAACTACTAGGCCAAGTTCAGAACTTAACTACTAGACTCCACCGCAGTTGGCTCTTGGCAGCGAACTTAGAAACCTAAGAGCGTTGTTAACATTCTTAACCTATTCAATTTAGCTTCACACAGGTGCAGGTTCTTTAACATGCCATAAATCTATGACATGGGACCGCCGTCTTTACTTCCCCTCCGAAGGAAGGCATACTGAGGGATTTTTAACGCTCTTAAAAATCCGACGGCTTCGGCCGGGTTTGAACCCGCTATCTTGGGCATAGAAGCTCAGCATGCTACCGACGACGCCACCGAAGCCGCCGTATTAGTGTGTGTTATCTGTTTTCAATTCAAGTAAGCACTGCAGACATTGAATTTGTTTCAAGTACCGTAGTTCCTACTTTTGCCGCCAAACGCCACCGTCAACGACTACTAGTTCTGAACTTGGTTACCAGATGTCATCGCAGTCGGCGTCTTGCGACGAGCGTTGGAACCTACGAGCGTTTGTAAATGTTTAACCTTATTTTGCTTCACACAGATGTAATTAGTGAAAGGTTTTTTAGCATGCCATACATCTATGACATGGGACCGCCGGCTTTACATCCCCTTCGAAGGAAGGCATAGTGAGGGATTTTTAACGCTCTTAAAATATCCGACGACTTCAGTCGGGTTTGAACCCGTGACCTTGGGCATAGAAGCTCAGCATGCTACCAACTACGCCACCGAAGTCGCACACTTTGGAAATAATCTCTTCAATTGTTTCCCCATGTTTCACTTTGTACTCAACCTCACAATAACGGTGTCCATGATTCCTATGAAGAGTTTACGCCTTGTGACTGCACAGGCCTGCTCTAAGTTAATTTCTGTGAACTGTACTTGATCTTCTATAGAGATGTCGTCCCAACCACTTGAACAAAGTGTAGTAGACCAGGCAATCACATTGCTGTCTCTACGCAACTTTGTGTTAAGAGAAGATGTTAGGGAAGTGATACTCTCTTGATCGATCAAGGGTGGTTAACTCCCTCCTAATTAGTAAGCTCTGTGTTTGACAGCCAACTCGACAAAGTTCGAGAGTTGACGTGGATTTACAATAATGTCAGGGCCTTGAGCAGGTAGGCTAACTTGTGGAGTATGGTGTTTGAAGTAGTCATTTGCCTTCTGTGGACACTCCGTGTTGGCTTTTCCGTTAATCTCATCCAGTTGTGGATCGCGTGAGATAACTTCTGTTATTGTTGTTTGAATAATAATAATAATACTGTAATAATACAAACATTAAGTCAGCACGGAATGAGCAAGATCTGGTTAAAATGGCAAGAGTTTTAATGGAAGAAGCAATTAGTGTAGGCTTAAAGATGAACATGGAAAAGACCAAATACCTTGTAGTGAGCAAAGAGAACAATAACAGACCCTTGGATGTGAATGGAGAAATCATTGAAAGGGTAAAAGCATTTAAATATCTGGGGACAGTACTCAGTGAAAGGAATGAGATGGGCAGGTGCGTGTATTCCTTGGATGTAAGGTAAGCATTACATACCCAATCGAAAGAATGGCACGTAGAATTTTATTTACATTAGCTGAAGTGATTTTCCAGTCTGTGTGATCTGAAATATGTTGAAATGCCCCCTTTCGGTACTTCGAGGTATATGATGCCTGCTGCGAGTTCCTTACGATGTCGCTTGTAGCAGCACAATAGCGCGGTATGCCCTCCTTTGGTATTTATTGGTATTTTAGGGTGAGTTGCGGTAGGGAGCGTAGGAAGCAATTCCTTACAATACATACCTGCAGTCGGAAAGAAGAAGCGGTCAGTTTCAAAGATAGAGGATCTATTTTCTCACTATAACTGAAAAAACTGTGCCAGTGTTTGTGAAATGCAGTCTTTTATCTACTGTGTGTATACATGTGTCTATTTTACTCTGGTAGGCCTTTTGTTTGTAGTTCAGCGATATAATGTTATTTAGTGCAATGCAAGGGAGTAAGGTATACAGTAGACGTTTCTGTTTATTATAGTAGGAGCGACTCTTTGTAAAAAAATGAAGTCAACACTTGGGTCTAGAGATGATAGTGACAGCATAATTCATGTTCTGCAGCAATTCTAGATCTTTGAAGACACAAAATAATGATTTTGTTAGGAGGTTGTCCAACTCATCAATTGAGCATTACCACGAAAGACGAAGTTTGTATTCGGCATTTTAATGTAAATATACCATATGCCAGTAACACATGGCTGTGTGGTTGCACTTCCGTCAACAAATTATAAAACGTATTATTGGCTGTGATTTCTCTTTCTCGAAACGATATTATCATTCTGAATTATGAGAGATACAGTGTCATTAATAATACACAGTCTTTCTCAAATTTATCTGCAAGAAGTAATTATAAAAAAAGAACATTTGGTTAATCCAGAATGGGCCTTCTGATAGAAGAGCAAAAGAAAATTAGTGATCTGCGACGTAACGAACGTGTTGGTAAAAACGTTTCATTGATGTTGTTTGTTTCCTCGGCAAACAAGACCAGGTTTTCAGAGGGCACAATGAAAGTGCAGATTCTTAAAATGGAGGAAATCTAGTTAGCAAATATTATTGCATAATCAATTAGAGACGAAGACTGGCTGCGTGGCCCAGCAGTAAAGTTCTCGCCTGCTGATCCCAAGATAGCAGAATCGAATCCCGGCCCAGTCAGTGGACATTTAAGGATGCTTAAATGTGAGGGATCCGTGCCAGTAGATTTACTGGCACGTTAAAGATCCCCTTTGGGGTGAAATTCCGGCACCCCGGCGTCTCTGAAAGCCGCAGTAGTTAAAAGGCCCGACAAACCAATAACATTATTATTATTATTGTTCAATTAGAGAACACTTCACTTTTGGTTGGAACCGTTTACGAACATCGTGAACAGGTTATATTAATTGCTACCCGTGGATTTTCAGTTTCGTTGAAGGATTTCCTCTTTAATTTTATTCCCTCTGCCTGGCGTATTGTTTTACATATTGCAAAGAAGTCCCATTAGTAGGAGAATTCGAAGTTGAATTTGCAGGAAAAAGGGGTCAATTCGAAAAATATTGGTAGAAGATAGAACAAGAGGTAAAGGGCACCTGTGACCCAGATAGTAAGAGACGAAAATTGCACGATTCTATGGCATCTCTTAACTTCTGTTTTATAAACGTACTAGCTAACCCGGCAGACGTTGTCCTGCCAATCAATGAAAGTGTTGGGGTTTTGACTTTGTTAGTTGCAGTGCTTTTGGATTCCCAGCATGTTCTTCTTTTTCCGTTGACCACCTCTAAACTATTATTTTAAAAAATTACTATCTCAGAAACATTCACGGGAGCGTGATCAACAACTCACGAAAGTTACATCGCAATGAAATGAATGGTATATGAACGCATACGGGACTCCTGAAACGATTAGAGCGCCGTCACCCATTTGTTGAATATACTCGTACGCTACCTATTGTAAAATGAATTTACTAACTCGAAAACCTTTCCTGGCGTGTACTCAACAACTCATCAAAGTTTCATCGCATTGCAAATTTCGGTGAGTTGTTGTGCATACGCCAGGAAACGTTATAGGCATAGTAGATCGAATTAACAATAGATGGCACGCGAGTAACTTCAACAAAATGGCGTGCGTTTCTTTCAACAAAGTCCCACATGCGTTCATGTACCATTCACCCCAATGCGATGAAACTTGGGTGAGATGTTGTATACACTCAGGGAAGGTTTCTGGCTTAGTAAATCCACTTTACAATAGGTAGCGCACGAGTAGATTCAACAAATGAGCGACGACGCGCGAAGTGTTTCAACAAAGTCCCGTTTGCGTTCATATACCATTCTACAGAAGCATTCGGATGAATGGCATATGAACGCATACGGGATTTTGTTTAAACGATTCGCGCCGTCACTCATTTGTGGAATCTTCTTGTGCACCACCCATTGGAAAACGGACTTACTAATTCATGAACCTTCGCAGGACTGTACTCAGCTCTCCAAAGTTTTATCACACTCGGATGAATGGTATATGATCGCATACGGGACTTTATTTCTGCAATTTGCAATCGGAATCACTCAGATAAATTCATAGAGTTGCATTACCTCTCTATATGCCTCTTGGAGATGAATAGATTTAAGGAAAAGTAACAGTTCATTAACATGATTTTCTCTTAAGTCACCAGAAGTGTATCCCAATAGCTGTGATCGAATAGCAGGAGAATAAGATTAGCGTTTTATCGCTCTGATAGGAAGTCCTGAATACTGGTGCAATTTATATTTATTCCAGAGAATACTAGCTGAAATACGGAATGAACCTTTGCTTTTTTCGGTTCTGTGATGAGGTATCTGGAGCATTTGTGCAGTGTGTCTATTCGCACGGTTATGCACTGATTGCATGGGAGTTAGAGTGCAGTAAATATAAGACGGAATTTTGAATTTTAGAATTTTTATCACAGTCAGAGCCATGGCATTCCTTTAACTTCAGCCATCCAATCTGAACGTAAAATGGAGTGATATGAGACTCTCTTGGTACACTGAGAACAAACCGCAAACAAGCATTTTGCATTCTTTGCAATTTTGTATTGAGGACCTCTCCCATATCATGGTAAATTATAGATCCATGGTCAAATATTGGTAATATCAAACTCTGTATCAGTATCTTTCGTACATTTTGAGGCAAATAGAAGCAAGTTCGCCTAATTTGTGGCAGTGATTAAAGAGAGGAGTATGAAGTGGTATGGACACGTAATGCGTCGAGAAGGCCAGATAACCAGGCAGGTGGTGGAAGAAGACATCAGAGGCAAAATACTAAAGGGAAGACCACGGCTGAGATGGATGGGGTCAGAGGGGACATGAGCAGGATGGGACTAACCGGAGAAGAATACATGGACCGAAGAAAGTGGAGGAGGTTGATTGGCGAGGCCAAAGACCGACTACAGTTTGTGTGGCCAACCTAGCAAGTAAGTAAGTCAGCACCCAACATGCTAGAGGTAGGAAAAGGGAAAGTCAAACGAACAGGGAAATTTAAATATCTTGGAGAGTGGATGGTTCCTAACACCTCGGAGAAAGAAGCCTTTGCATCACGGTTGTGAAAAATGCGAACGGCGTATCAACTAACTAAAAATGTCTACGAGAAAAAATCAATATCCATTAATGCCAAGATACGACATTACTGCACAGTAATAAGACTGGACGCTTTATTTGGTGCCGAATGCTTTGGTATGATTAGAACGGGTATGATCGAGAAGCTAGAAATAAGAGAAAGGCAGATCTTGAGAAATATCCTAGGTCCACTCAAAGAAAATTGTGAATTCATAAGACGACTCTACTCACATGTAGACATCCACTGCCTTGTGGATAGAAGCGAGAACTTCAAATGCAAAGGGAAGAAACCCTGACAGAAAATCAGTAGGCCTGGATACTTAGATGGCATTGGATGCTATAGGCCAATAACCTGCATACCCGAGATTACCTTATTACAGAATCATTAACGAATAGAAGCCGGACGGAAGAATTGGATACGACCTTCAGCATGAAATCAGACACTCGAATTGGAACCATGATCTAATCATCTAATGCACAACCAACAGGGCACAAGTGTGAAGCTGTTGTGATACGCCGCTTGTAACGGGAAGCTGTGCAAGCAGCTACAAGGTTAACTTCGGTGAGAGCGCATAATCGGCTCTTTGTCCTGCCGGAGCGGGAGCGCTGCTCAATGAGCCCAATTGTGCCCACCTCTGAGTTCCAGGAAATAAGTCAAGTAAGTCACCCTCATGTAGAAAAGATCACGGACACCATTCGCAAGAGAAGGATAGTTTTCTATGGCCACATTGCTCGTATGAGTTCTACATGGTTGAGCAATTGCATCTTCAGTCTTTTTCTTAACAAGAGAACCAAGGAGGCGTTGTGAAGACCTGAGTGAAGCGGGGATAACCCGGGAGGATATCCAGAAACGTGTTCCACTAAAGTCGAAACTCCAAGAACATCATAATTTGCAAGACAGGCCAAAACTAAAAACTGGCGATGAAGTAACAAAATAGGAAACGAATGCGGGAATACTGGGCGAACGTTAAAACCTAGGCGCAAATACATGGAAAAGGACAGTTGAAATAGCGTGTTCTGTAGATGGCCGAAATTACGGCAAGAATAATAATATTAATAATAATAATAATAATTCTATTAATGCAGCCAATGGGCATGTATTTTTATTTTCAGGACGGGTCAGGGAAGGGATTATGAAAGGAAATCGGCCGTGGACCTATTGAAGGAACCGTCCCTGCATTTGCCTGGTAGTGAAAATGGGAAACCACGAAAACCATTTTCAGGACGGCCGAGATGGGATTCGAACCCACGCTCTCCCGATGCCAGCAAGACATGAGGTAGCGCGTTAGCACTCTCGGCCACCGCGGCCGGTAATAATAATAATAATAATAATAATAATAATAATAATAATAATAATAATATACAGCGGAATGCCTAACAAACCGATCTAGAGACTTGAAGTTAAGGAATGAAGGATCATTAGGAAAATTCTTGGTCCTAAGTTCAAAGAAGGAAGTTACAAGCTCTGGAGTAATTCCGAAATATACTCCCACACTGAAAATATCTCAAGTGTAAACCGGAAACAAAGAATAACATTCTAAGCCCACCTCTTCAGAATGCCAGTCAGTAGATTCTTCAACCGTCTGTCATCATATCAGCCTCTTTGGCTGGTGGTAGTAGATAAGGACTTGTTAAGGTTTGACATTTTTGAATCAGATATCTTGCTCAGAACCGCATTGAAACAAAAACTCCGTCAGGTTCATCAAGGGGAAGCAAAACCCAGCAAGAGATATGTTCACTGGGATGAATGGAAGAAATACCATTCCGAAAGGATGAAGGCGTGGTGGGCTAACAAGAAGAAAAACAGTTGAGATCTCGCGGTCCCTAGTGGCCACAACGATAAAAGTAAAGTAAGTAGTTCCACCCCTTAAAACAATAACTAACTATAGTAAGTAATAATAGTGTTATTGGTTTAACATCCCTTTTTACTACTAAAGCTTTTGGAGACGCAGAGGTGTCAGAATGTTGCCCCGAAGGGGATTTTTAACGTGCCAGTAAATCTACTGTCACGGCTCCCTCACATTTGGGCACCCTCAAATTCCAGGAGTTGATCCTGCTAACTTGGAGACAAATTAAATAGGCTAGTAACAAATAAAGTTACTAAGAGAAGGTCGTTAAATTACCACCGATAAAATATAGTCTAAAATTACATTTTAAATCACAGCAACAGATTTAACACCACTGCTTCTTCTTCTTCTTCTTCTTCTTCTTTATTAGGAATATTCTACAATAAAGCAGTTTTCCTTCAACCCAAAAATACTCTACTCCTCCATAAATTTCTGTCTTCAGCATCTTCCTCGGTTAAGCCTCTGGTATTCATGCATCTCTTTACACCATTCATCCATTGTTCTCTTGGTTTATCCCGTTTGCATTTGCCTTCAGCTTGGTAATGTAACATTAAATTTGGAATTCCACTATTCTGCATCCTTTTCACATGTGCAATCCATTGTAATCTTCTTTCTTCCACCACTTCTAATACATTTTTAGCCTACTTTCGATTTTTGCAAAAAATGAAAGTAGACTTATGAGATCAACACAGGGCGAAAATTTGTGTGTCTGTGTGTGTGTGTCTGTGTGTGTGTGAGTCTGTGTGTGTGTGTGTGTGTGTGTGTGTGTGAGTGTGTACTCTGATTGTCTGTCTCCCCCCATATCAATTCGAACACGGTGAAACTGAATTGAACGAAATTTGGTACAGAGGTAGCACTAGCAAAGGGCACCTAAGTGTCATGTTTTATATCGCCGCCATCTTGACGGAAACGTAATGGCGGCCACCCAAATGTTCAAGGCTTAAATCAAATTACGACTTACCTAATCCATTGATCTCTACCAAATTTTGCTGCAACATACCATTATGTGGGAAGCTATTTTTGACCAAATAACAGGGTCATCAGCCCAATAGTTTGCGAATGGCGGCCATGTTTGTGTGCAATTCGATTCCCCCTATCAATTCAAACACGGTAAAACCGAATTGAACGAAATTTGGTGCAACAGGTAGCACAAGTAAAGGGCACCTCAGTGTCATGTTTTGTATCGCCGCCATCTTGACGAAAACGTAATGGCGTCCACCCAAATGTTAAAAGCTTAAATCAAATTACAACCAACCTAATCATCGGACCTCTACCAAATTTTTCAAAGTTATACTTTTATGTACGAAGAATATGTTGACTGAATTACAAGGTCATCAGCCCAATAATTTGCGAATGGCGGCCATGTATGTGTGCAAATTGATTCACCCTATCTATTCAAACACGGTGAAACCGAATTAAACGAAATTTGGTACAGAGGTAGCTCTAGGAAAGGGCACCTCAGTGTCATGTTTTATATCGCCACCATCTTGACGGAAACGTAATGGCGTCCACCCAAATGTTAAAAGCTTAAATCAAATTACTACCAACCTAATCATCCGACCTCTACCAAATTTTGCAAATTTATACTTTTATGTACGAAGAATATGTTGACTGAATTACAAGGTCATCCGCCCAATAATTTTCGAATGGCGGCCATGTATGTGTGCAAATAGATTCACCCTATCTATTCAAACACGGTGAAACCGAATTAAACGAAATTTGGTACAGAGGTAGCTCGAGGAAAGGGCACCTCAGTGTCATGTTTTACATCGCCACCAACTTGACGGAAACGTAATGGCGGCAACCCAAATGTTAAAAGCTTAAATCAAATTACGACCAACCTAATCAATTGATCTCTACTAAATTTTGCAACAACATACCTTTATGTGGGGGGCAACTTTTGACCAAACGACGAGGTCATCAGCCAAATAGTTTGCAGATAGCGGCCATGTATCTGTGCAAATCGATTCCCCCTATTGAATGAAATTTTGTACAGATTTAGCAAAGGGCACCTCATATTCATGTTTAATATCCGTATAACACGTTGTATTTCAAAAAGCTATTACAAGCAACATTCAATTATACTCCTTGAAGAGGACAAAGAGTTATAACAATACCCATGCATTTAGGAGAAAGTAGGCTATATGTTCTTTACTGAACATCTTGTTTTTATATTTGCCTGCATAATTTCTCGGATTCTCGTATTTCTAATTTTATCTAATCTTGATTTTCTTGCCGCCCTCCTCCAATAATCCATCTCTGTTACTAATAATAAGTTTGTTTGCTGTCTGTTTAACGCCCAAGTTTCTGCTCCGTATAACAAAATACTTTGTACCAATAAACTGTAAATAAGTTCCTTAGTGTTGTTTAAAATATTCCTGCCTCATAAAACGGAACTTAATGCCCCAATTGTTCTTCTACCCTCACTTACTCTTTTCTCAATTTCAGATGAACTTGTTCCCCCACATTCTATTATTGAACCCAAATATTTAAATTTAGTGTTGTTGTTTGAGTCTTCAGTCTTTTGACTGGTTTGATGCAGCTCTCCATGCCTCCCTGTCCTGAGCTAATCGTTTCATTTTTACATAGCTACCACACCCTACATCCGAGGCAATCTGTTTAACATATTCTAACCTTGGTCTACCCCTACAGTTCTTATCCTCGACCCTTCCTTCCATAACTAAGCTTGCTATTCCTGGGTGTCTTAGTATGTGTCCTACCAACCTATCTCTTCTCTTCATTAGCAGTCGCCAGAAACATCTCTCCTCTCCCACTCGCCTTAATACCTCTTCGTTTGTAACCCTATCTACCCATCTGATCTTCGTTATTCTCCTGTAACACCACATTTCAAATGCTTCAATTCTCCTCTTTTCTGCTGCACCAATAGTCCAAGTTTCACTTCCATAGAGTGCCACGCTCCAGACAAAGGCTTTCAAAAATGACTTCCTAATACCTAAATCTATATTCGATGTCAACAGATTCCTTTTTTGTAGAAAGGCTTTCCTTGCCTGAGCCAACCTACTTTTTATATCCTCTTTGCTTCGTCCATCACTGGTTATTCTGCTTCCTAAGTAACAGAAGTCTCCTACTTCCTTCAGCTTTTCACCGGCCAATTTGATCTCCATAGAGGTTTCTGATTTATTTCGGCTGCATTCCAGTATTTTTGTTTTACATTTATTAATTTTCATCATGAATTCCTTCCGTAAGACGGAATCCATACCATTCAAAAACTCATTCAAATCCTCAGGCTTGTCGGCCAAGATGACGATGTCATCAGCAAATCTCAGAGTAGAAATTATTTCTCCTTGAATCTTCACTCCCACTTTAAATTTTTCTCCAATTTCCTTCATTGCTTGTTCAATGTAAAGATTGAAAAGTATGGGTGATAAGTTGCAGCCTTGCCTTACACCTTTCTGAATACCAGCTTCTCTCTCATGTCTTTCAGCTCGAATGACTGCTGTCTGGTGACTGTATGAATTTCTTCACTTCCGATCTGTAGTTTCTCAACACCATTATTCTCTAATGTAGTCTGGCTGCGTGGCTCAGGGGTAACGTTCTCGCTTGCTGAGCCCAAGGTTGCAGGTTCGAAACCTGGCACAGTCAGCTGGCATTTGAGGGTGCGCAAATGAGAGGGAGCCGTGTCAGTAGATTTACTGGCACGTTAAAGATCCCCTTCGGGGCAAAATTCCGGCACCCCGGCGTCTCTAAAAGCCAGTGTAGTTAAAAGGGACGTAAAACCAATAACATTATTATTATTATTCTCTAATGTAAGGTATTCCGTTTATTTGTAATTGATTTTTAGTCCCCACATTTGATATTCCTCAATTCATTTCCTCATCTTATAAGTGTAGCTTTCAGTCGGTTAACATAGACTAATTCCTATTACTGGAATATGTCAAAAAATAACCTACAACAAATTAAGATATATAGCCTAGTGAACCCTCAGTATTTTGGGGCATCACTAATTTGGAATTTAGATAATTCGGACAGGATCTCATCACCGCAGTACTGCCCCAGACATCATTCGCACCAAGGTCATCTATTGTATAAGTATAATAATGATCACATCCCTCTCTCTTCCCGTTCACTCCACTCGCAGCCAATAATAAGTACTGTATGTATCATTATTGGTCACAAGCACGCAACAAAGGCAGTGCCTGCACAGTTCGCCTTTTGAAGCCCACATGACGAGTTATTGTTACATTGTGCTAAATTATTTTTCTATGATTGCTTAAAAGTATTTGGAAGTGTCGTACGGTTATCCTCACTAGAATATAGTAACTAAGATGAGTGTTGAAAATTAATTATGAAAATTAATAAATGTAAAACAACAAGAAGTTCCGTGAAGAACTATACAGCCTACTTTTCATGCCAATGATTATTCTACAGTATATGAACCTACCTAGAATAATGACGAAATTAAGTTGGTAATATCGAAATATCTAATTAGTTCAAAATATACCTCGTATAATGTAGCCTAATAGAGCACTACAGTTGGCAGCCCTGGTGACTGAATATATTCTTAGTTCCACCTCTTAAGGTACAGAATACAACATTTGGTTGAAGTCCAATGGACGTTACATGCAGTTAGACACTGGATCTATCAGCACGCGTAAAAGCATGTTGCCAACAATACCATGCGTGTGCTGGTCAGAAATAATCTGAATTATTATGATATCTTGTTGTGCCAATTTTGGATGAAATCCATTTGTTAGTATAGAAGTTACATGTATTTTAAAATTGGACATATCAGCAAGCATAGAATCATGTTGGCAGCACCGCCTTGTATTAATTACTCCAAATTAATCTAGAATGTCAGGTGCTATACGTGTGCAAAGTATAGAGCTGTTGGCTTGCATACTTTCTGGTATATTGATATTAGGGTAAAAAGAATATAGACAGAATTTATTAACAGTTGGCAGCCCTGATTGCTCTTAACAATACTTATAGTCATATCTGTTATGGTACACATTGCACATACGAAAATTGGTTGAAATCCAACTGATAGTATAGAAGTTACATGTATTTAAAAATTGGTACTATCAGCAGGCTTATAGTCATGTTGGTAGAACTGACGTATATAAGTTACTACAAATTAATATAAAATGTCAGAATGTACGTGTGCATAGTTTAAAGCTGTTGGCTTGCATACTTTCTGATATATTGGTATTTGGATTTAAAAAAATAGAGAGAGCAATTATTAACAGTTGGCAGCCCTGGTGGCACTTAAGAATACTCTCAGTCATATCTGTTTATGTACAGATATTACATACAAAATTTGGTTGAAATCCAGTTGATAGTGTAGAAGTTATATGCATTTAAACATTGGACCTATCAGAAGGCATAACATTATTTTGGCAACACTGTCATGCTTGGCCTCCTGGAAATTAAACTGTAATAGTATAATCTACATGTGTGCCAATTTTGTAATAGCTCCCATGCATACCTTGCAAGATATCCAACATGGAGCTCAAATTTCTAGTGCGTTTTTTCAGCAGTTGGTAGCACTGACATCATTTTCAAATATGGACGTGAGCTATTCCGGTGCACATCTTTACTCATACTAAATTTGGTTTTGATTTCTGCAGCCGTTTAGGAGTTGATAGGGGGGGACACACTCACAGCCAGACAGACAGACAGACAGACAGAAGGACAGACAGACAGACAGACAGACAGACAGACACACATTTTCCCGGATCGATCTCATAAGACTACTTTTTCCTCATTTTTGCAAAATGTGAAAAGTAGGCTAGAAATATTGGATTGCAGCCGAAATAAATCAGAAACCTCTATGGACATCAAATTGACAGGTGAAAAACTAAAGGAATTACTTCTGTTACTTAGAAAGCAAAATAACCAGTGATGGACGAAGCAAAGAGGATATAAAAAGTAGGTAGGCTCAGGCAAGGAATGCATTTCTACAGTAAAAGAATCGGTTGACATCGAGTATAGATTTAGGTATTAGGAAGTCATTTTTGAAAGCCTTTGTCTGGAGCGTGGCACTCTATGGATATGAAACTTGGACTATTGGTGAAACAGAAAAGAGGCGAATTCAAGCGTTTGAAATGTGGTGTTACCGGAGAATGATGAAGATCTCATGGGTAGATAGGGTTACAAACGAAGAGGTATTAAGACGAGTGGGAGAGGAGAGATGTTTCTTGCGACTGCTAATGAAGAGAAGAGATAGGTTGGTAGGACACATGCTAAGACACCCAGGAATAGCAAGCTTAGTTATGGAAGTAAGGGTTGAGTACAAGAACTGTAGGGGTAGACCAAGGTTAGAATATGTTAAACAGATTGCCTCGGATGTAGGGTGTGGTAGTTATGAAGAGATGAAACGATTAGCTAATGACAGGGAGGCATGCAGGTCTGCATCATACCAGCCAAAGACTGAAGACTTAACCGAACGAGGGGTAAATATACATCGCTAAGTTTTGAAGACAAAATGAGAGTGCTGGATAAAATCCAAGCCGGTGCTTCTACTCAGAGTATTATGACAGAGTTTGGATTAGCAAGTCGACTTTTGTCTTCAAACTTTAACGATGGATAACCAATCCCGGAAAAGGTATTTAGATACTTTAAAGCATATTTATATGATTTTAGAACTTTTGAACTGTACAATACAATATTTTGGAAAACATTTGTATAATTTGTACTACACCTCGCCCCGATTAGTCCGAATTAGAAAACTAAGGGATGGCACGTTTCGCTCGTCAAACGAGCATCATCAGATCCAAATTTCAAGACAAATACAGGGCACCAGGGAATGTTCTCCGCAGTTATATATTTATTTATCGTATGGCTTTTAGTGCCGGGAGTGTCCGAGGACATGTTTGACTCGCCTGAGTCTGTAGCTGCTTCCAGCGGACACCCTTAGGGTGAGCTACAAGTTCCGTTCAATTTCAAGTAGTTCCAACTTTCGCTACCAGATATCAATGATACCTAGTGGTGGACGTTGAAACTTTGTTAGAGCGTTCCGACGAAATCTAAACTAACAATTTACCTTCACACAAGTTTA
Source organism: Meconema thalassinum (assembly GCA_946902985.2). NCBI lineage: Eukaryota > Metazoa > Arthropoda > Insecta > Orthoptera > Tettigoniidae > Meconema > Meconema thalassinum. Next base: position 187,233,521 of record OX336395.1, read on the forward strand.
GTCTGTGGGAGGATCTTTTACATGCCATAAATCTATAACATGGTACCACCGGCTTTACTTCCCCTCCGAAGGAAGGCATACTGATGGATTTTAACGCTCTTAAAAAATCCGATGGCTTCGGGGGGTTTGAACCCGCTATCCTGGGCACAGCAGTTCAGCATGCTACCAACTACGCCACCGAAGCCGCAGTGCCTACATGCAGTTACGTTGGCAGCACGCTTGTATCAAAACAAACAAACAAACAAACAGTAAACTGTTTACTCACCACAGCCATTCGTAACACTGATGACACACACGCTCACTTATTGCAATAGTCACTGACGATTTGACAGCCTACAGCCCACACGTGTGGGATTCACCCGGTCAATGACATCGTGCTGCCAACTAAACTGCCAAAAACACTACCATACCTACAGTGACACCCACAGACAGTCTCTGCCCTCAAAATCCACAAACAAGACCATCAGAAGACTTACAAGGGAAGTATCAGGTAAGACAGGTCGAAACCTATCTTGAAACTTTGTGGACACAATCGTTGTGCTATAAGAGGACAACGTGTGGAAAATCAGCCGCCAGATTGAACTGCAAGGCTCCGAAATCATGTGGCGAATCTCTCATATAAATCAATGTGAGGTAGCGAGTACAGTACATGTTGAAACGGACAGCCCTGAAGGCTCAGCCACTCAAGGCCGGTGGGAAGCAGCCAAACGCTCCAGTGCCAGGGATGTCCAGCTCCGTCAGCCGTCATGCCGGCGTACAAGGATGTTAGGAACGAGTAGATATGATTCGCGGCGGGTAGGTACCGCAACCGCAGTGCCGCCATCTTGTGGAAAAAGACACGTGGTGGCAACTGCCATCTTGGAAAATCTCAGGTGGTGCCAGACGCCATCTTGAAAAAACAAAATGGCACCGCTCATGGGGTCACCGTCTTGGGGAAAATATGGCGACAGTCTCGTAGGGCCACCATCTTGTAAAATGGCGGCTCTGCGGTTGCGACACAAACCCGCATCTACTGGTATGATTTCGGAGCCTTGTAGTTCAATCTGGCGGCTGTTTTTCCACACGTTGTCCTCTTATAGTACAACGGTTGCGTCTATGATTCTCCGTGCCCCTTGGTCAACGAGCGTCCAACGATCCAGTCTCCCGATAGGTAGGCAATCGACCTCTGTCACTGTCAGACTTCCGTCTTTGAGGTGCCTGACTGACCTCTCTGACCTGAGTCCGCGAGGCTCTTGCTGACCAGGTTGAACTGAGGTTGAATGTCCGATACGGTTTCACCTTAACCCGACATTGAGACATAACAATATTCCAATAATTGAAGTTATTTTGTGTTGACCGACTGAAAGTTAAAATATCAATTGGATCGTCCGGAGCTGAAAAGTATTGTCAGTTTTCAGGAGACTATTAAAACGTCATTGACAGAACACAACTTATCAAACACACTATATTAGTCATCTATGTTGTGAAGCGAAATATCAAATTAAATTTAATAAACGTAGTTTTCTAATCAATTTTGGAAATGTGATTTAATGCCTTTCAGCTCCATGGTCAGTTTAGTGCGGAAAAAGCCATCCAGAATTAATATTTCACGTTACATTTTATTTTAAAATGGATTTGTAACATAAAAACCACCCAAACCCTGTACAAATGTAATTTACATTAGCACCGTAACACGCGGGAATCTTGCAGAGCGGCCAACATTACATACGGAATACGGCGCTGAAAGGCAGCAAGTCATTTTCTTAATGCTTTTCTCCTCTGATCGCACTACATGTAGCAGTGGTTTCTAGCTTAAACAGAAGGCTGACTTAATATTTTCCTCTGCCGTTCCGAGGCCCTTGGTTCAATACTGCTGAATATTAAATGTTTAAAAGATGGCCATTTTTTACTTAATCCTTTTCAGCTCTGACCCATTCAATTGTTAATCAGGCAAATGGCTTCAAAACAAACTTATTTCTGTATTTTATATTGTTTAAGGAACATTTTTAGGTTAGGAAGCCTGTATCGCAGATAAAATTAAAGTACGAAGGTGGATCAAAAAGTTAGTTGCACTAACGCGCTGCAGCAGCGCCCTGTGTGTCGCAAATGTAGGCACAGCGGAGAAAGGATCAGACACTGCCCACACATCTGTTAGGCAGGTCGCTGTGGTGTCACGTCTTCTATAGTGTGAATAGTGGCCAAATGCAATGGCGCGTCAACTGGACGTTCACTCCAAAGATGGGTCCCACGTCTTCTCGCCGATGATCACAAGAGACGACGTTTCCAATCCTCCCTGGCATTTTTTTCAACGCTATGCTGCAGACGGCAACGGATTTCTGCGGCGAATCGTCACAAGCGATGAAACGTGGGTCCACCACTACACCACCGAAACGAAGAGAACATCAATGGAATGGGTGCACCCCTCATCACGACAACAAAAGAAGGCCAAGGTTCAACCTTCGGCCGGTAAGGTTATGGCGACAGTGTTCTTTGACATGGAGGGTTTGCTGCACGTGAAATTCAAGCCAAAAGGAAGACGATCAACGCGGCGTCGTATTGTTAACCGTAGCACCGGTTGCGTAAAGCGATTAAAGAGAAGCGCCGGGGGAAATCGAGTGCCGGTGTGATTTTGTTGCACGATAACGCAACACCTCACAAGGCCCGCCAAACGAGAGAACTGCTGCAGCGTTTCAAGTGGCAGGTCTGGCAACATCCACCCTACAGTCCCAACCTAACGCCATGTGACTTTCATTTGTTCGGTAAGCTCAAAACAGAGCTCGGTGGTCGACGTTTCCAGGCCCATGAGGAGGTGAAGGCCGCTGTCACCGTGTGGTTGCAGAACGCTGGAGGAACTTTCAATGCATCCGGCATCGACAAGTTGGTTGTGCGTTCGCAGAAATGTTTGGAGTCTCTTGGAAACTATGTGGAAAAGTGACGTTACATTGTATGTGGTTATAGGCGTGTTGCTGTTGTATAAGTGGTGTAAGAAATGGCCATAACTGGGAAGTGTAACTTATTTTTTGATCTGCCCTCGTGGCACTGAGTCTCTAACGTGTAAACCAGCTGTTCCTTAATCCACGTCACAGTCCTCTACCCTCGCGCCGAGCTAGCAAAAAACCATTCTTGGCGGAGTTCAGATTGGAGATAAATAGCTCTTACTCAGCGTTCAGAGCAAGAGAAATACTCGCTTACCTCTGGAAAGCGCTACACGACACACATTTCTCATCTGGCTTACTGCGTGGCTCACCGGTAACGTTCTCAATTGCTGTGACCAAGGTTGCAGGAATCAATCCTGGCGCAGCCAGTTGGTATTTGAGGGTCGCAATGCACGTTTAAGATCCCATTCGGGGGAATATTTCGTTACCCCAGCGTCTCTAAAATCCGGACGTAAAACCAATAACATTATTTATTAGCCTACTTTTCACATTTTGCAAAAATGAGGAAAAAGTAGACTTATTAGATCGATCCGGTCAAATGTTTGTCTGTCTGTCCTTCTGTCTGTCTATCTGTCTGTCCTTCTGTCTGTCTGGCTGGCTGGCTGTGTGTTTCCCCCTGTCAACTCCTAAACGGCTGCAGCAATTAAAACAAAATTTGAATATCTCAATGCCGTATTTAAAAATGATGTCAGTGCTACCAACTGCTGGAAAATCGCAATTGAAATTTGAGCTCCATGTTGGATATCTAGGAAGGTATGAATGGGAGCTATTTCAAAATTGGCACACGTATAGATAATGATATTTCAGTGTAATTTCCAGGAGACCATACATTGCAGTGTTGCCAAAATGATTCTAAGCCTGCTGATAGGTCCAATTTATAAATGCATATAACTTCTACACTATTAATTGGAATTCAACCAAATTTCGTATGTGCTATGTGTACATAAACAGATATGACTGAGCGTATTCTTAAGAGGCATCAGGGCTGCTAACTGTTAATAAATGATCTCAATTTATTTTATCCAAATACCAATATATCAGAAAGTATGCAAGCTGACAGCTTCAAACTATGCACACGTATAGTACCTGACATTCTATATTATTTGGAGTAACTGATATACGTCAGTGCTACCAACATGATTCTAAGCCTGCTGAGAGGTCCAAATTTAAATACATGTAACTTCTACACTATCATTTGGATTTCAACCAAATTACGTATGTGCTATTTGTACCATAACAGATATGACTATGCTTATTCTTAAGAGCACACAGGGCTGCCAACTGTTAATAAATGCTCTCTCTATTTTTGTTACCCTAATATCAATATATCAGAAAGTATGCAAGCCAATAGCTCTAAATTTTGCACACGTATAGTATCTGGCAGTCTAGATTAATTTGGAGTAACTAATATACGTCAGTGCTGCCAACATGATTCTAAGCCTGCTGATAGGTCCAATTTTAAAATGCATGTAACTTCTATACTAACTAATGGATTTCATTCAAAATTGGCAAAACAATAGATCATATTATTTCAGATTATTTCTGACCAATACATGCATGACATTGTTGCCAACATGATTTTACGCGCGCTGTTAGATCCAAAGTTTAACTGCATGTAACGTCAATGCTATCCATTGGACTTCAACCAAATTTTGTATTCTATGCCTTAAGAGATGGAACTAAGAGTCACCAGAGCTGCCAACTTTGGTGCTCTATTAGGCTACATTATTCCATGTATACAGTATTTCGAACTAATTAGATATTTCGATTTTACCAACTTAATTTCGTCATTATTCTAGATCGATCCATATTGATTAATCATTGGCATGTATCCTAAATTTTAAGATAAGTAGGCTCTTTAGTTCGTCACGGAACTTCTTGTTAGATTTTGTGAAAGATCTTCACACCGGAAGTAGTTCCCACTTCCTTAGGGAGTGCGGCCCCCACTTTTTGAAAATGAAAATGAAAATCCACTGCCTGCTTCCAGTCGACCGAGCGGGTCAGGGAATGGAATGAATGAAGCCCCCGTCTAGCGGCGAGGATATGAACGGCTTTCACTTTGAGGACCACTGTATTAGATGATGGAAGCCGTGACTAGACAGTCTAGAAACGACATGACGCATTTCGTAGTTCGGAGCCGTCCTTACCCGATCCGTCATTGCTTCGGTGCCGTAGAACGCAGGCCATACTCAGGATCGATTTTCCTCCAAGGTTCTCAGTTGGTTTCCAAAAGCTCTGGTGTCTTGTAACACAAATCGGAGCTTCATGTCTTCAATTAGAAACGCCTCTCTTGCTTGAAGATATACCAGTCTTGATCTAGTTGTTTTGGACACTCCCGTTGATGTTACCTTTTCTAGTGTCTCTGAAAGCCTTTGTCTGGAGCGTGGCGCTCTCTAGAAGTGAAACTTGGACTGTTAGAGCAGCATAAAACAGGAGAATTGAAGCATTTGAAATGTGGTGTTACAGGAGAATGATGAAGATCAGATGGGTAGATAGGGTTACTAACGAAGAGGTATTAAGACGAGTGGGAGAGGAGAGATGTTTCTGGCGAATGCTAATGAAGAGAAGAGATAGGTTAGTAGGACACATACTAAGACACCCAGGAATAGCAAACTAGTTATGGAAGGAAGGGTCAAGGTGGTAGACCAAGGTTAGAATATTGTTACGTGCCACCCCCCTAGTGACACTTTTGTTAACTGGATTACGGTGGGTTGAAGCACAACACAGATTGTTCCTTTAAAGAAAAGTTAGCTTTATTGCTTGCCAGAAAGATACACTACTCATCAGCAAATACAAGCAATTGGGACCTTACTCCAGTTTCCTCAAGTCTCTTCCTCTTGGAAGCTCTTGCCTCCTTTCACTTGTCAACAGTTAATCTTCTCGCTAATGAGTCTGGTGGCCTTGACAGAACTACATGCAACTCTTCCCTATGTACACAAATTACAGTTACTTACGATGACCTGCTACACGCTGCTTCGCCGTTCACGAGCTGGGAAACAATGTCACTGGATTTCGTAACTCGCACGGCACTTCACAATATCTCTGACGCTCAGTGAAATCACACTCACTCAAAACACAGGCAGTCCCCTGTATGCTTCTCACTTCCTCGCTGTCAAGAGAAACGGCTTCTCTAGGGGTTTCGCAAGTCTCCACACTTCTGTCGCTCAGGATAAACGCTCGCACTAGCTCGTAAAACACAACAACAACCACTGCTTGACAGGTCGCTCTTATATAGCAGGCTGGTGACTCAATAAATGCTTCTAGACCCATCCAGGGTTCACGGCTTCTCGAGACTTCCTCCACTGGCTGAGTCATGAATATTCTGGACCATCCCTTTGTCCTAGTAGTCCTGTTGCATAAGGCGCACGCAATACACGAGGCAGGGCACAGCCCAGCCCTGGGGCAGTTGTGACTCATGAGGCGAGCGATGACACAAACTCACAGCCGTAACACCACCCCCTTCCTAAAAGGCTGATCGTCCCGATCAATCATTGGTCCATCTGTGTCCCTCCGTAGGCTGCCAGGCGATCTCGATGCACGATCTTCATCTTCGCCCTCGGGCTCCGCTGGATCCTGTAGACGACATCGTTGATCCGTTTCACGACTCGGTACGGGCCCCTCCCAGGACTTCTGCAGTTTGGGTGACAGGCCTTTCTTCCGTAATGGGTTGACGAGCCAGACCAGATCGTCCTCGTGTAATCCGCCGGCATCCGTCTGTTGGTCGTATCGGGTCTTCATTCGGTCGGTCTCGATCCGCAGTTTCCTCCTCGCGAACGCGTGCACGTCCTCCAGTTGGTCGGCCAGTTCTTGACAATACTGGCTTACCGGGACCAGATCATTCCCAGGTCGGCCGAAGGCAAGATCGACAGGTTGCACCGCCTTGTGCTTTTACGTTAAACAAAATAGCAGACGCATGAGGAATACAGTGGAAGCGAAAACAACAACTTAAACAGGATCGCTAAGGAGCGGGGAATGGTTGTCTCTTTCGATGCGTGCTGGGCCCAAGATTCCGGATCGAAAGAAAGATACTTTCCAAAAAGGAAACTAATGAATTGTTTAAAACAAATCAAAAGCGGAATTAAATTTATCTAATTGATCGAAGAACCCAGAAGCGTGTAGGTCGTGACTGCGTTACAGTACGAAGCCAAGACCGACGAAATCGAACGAGAGATGAGGGATCTTAAAATTACAAATGAAAGAGGACGAAACCAAAGTGAACTACTTACTAATGTGTTTAAAGTAAACTAAAACAGGTGCGCATAAGAGTAAGGATTAATCTAAACACAAAATGAAAGGTAAACTTGAAGAGGTATTAAAATCACTTAATAACAGACAAAATAAAATTAATGACTAAAGATGGTACCCAACAAAGGGGTACACAAAAACAATATCAAGAGAAAAGTGTATAAATGAACTTAAGCACAAACAAAGATGAAACAAAATTAATTAAAATGTACTTACAATCAATGTGCAACTAAACCGTAAACGCGACTCGATAACCAAAATTTAAAATACAAAAAAAAAAAAAAAAAAAAAAAAGATAGAGAGTATGGACGAGTCGAATAAGAGAACACCTCTACTTACGAGGATGACCTGGACTAGAATGCCCGCGCCAAAAACAGAACTAAGACGCTCATGACGTTGTGAAATCATGGGGTAGGGGGTGAAAGTGGTGGGGATTGGAGGAGTGCGTATGTAGGAAACGGGGGTGGGGGGATGACACGGAGTTACGTAATATAACGAAGCCAGAGGAAGCAACACAAAATTAACACATAAAAATAAAGGAAATGAGCATTACATTAAATTAATTGATATTACCGGGACAGGAAATGAAAGGAAAAATCAATCAGCTAAGAAATATGCTTTGTAGGAAAATATAGGCTTACATAGAGGTAGTAATGTCTAAATATAACGACATACGAAGAAACAAAGGAATTAAGGTATGGCGAATGGACGGTGACTAACACAAAGACCATCGCTCACACACTTTTCCTAAAACAGAGGGAAGGATCAACTTGGAGGCGAAATGAGACATGGCTCCGTTACTCCAATGATACCTTGACCCAAAAAAACAAACTCTGATACGACAATCAAATGAAAGATGCCTCGAAAGAGTGCACATCAATTTGTGACGTAATACAGAGCGCTAGAAAGCCTCGCAGAAAAATAGCATATATTTCAGACCTGAGAGATTTGAGTAAAAATAAAACCGATTACATGAAAGGTAGGGATGACAAATAAACACAGTGGCTTCGCTAAACTAACGTAAACAAAGGCGAAGGGACTTGGGTTCATGGATCGAATTCACATCATCATAAGAAAGGGAAATAGTAAGTGAATCAAAGGAGACACAAAAATAAAATAAAAAAATGGATAAACTGAAATTCAAAAATGATAGCATGCCAGATAAATCAAGTGATCGAATCGTACTTACGCTTAGTTGCGTTGGGCACGGGCGAAAGCCCGACACACATGGCTGTGACCGTTTCACATGACGGTCAGAAATGGAAGGAAGCAACCTTCTCTAAAGGAACGCAGTAACGCGCTCGAGAAAAATAAGTCGTAGAACACCCCCTCTCCAGAACATAAAGGGGGCCAATGGGAGAAGCAAAGCTTAGCAACAAGTTATGCTTCAACCAATGGTAAAACTGTGTCAGTAGGGGTGAAAAGTTTCGCCATCTGGTGAAACGTTTATGCAGAATTACAAAGTTTGAACGCAGTAGGTGAGACAGAGAAACGTATGTCACAATAATGCGACATGAAGGAAATGATGATAATAATAATAATAATAATAATAATAATAATAATAATAATACGACAAAAAATAATGAACCTGATAAAAACGGTTCAAGGAAGACGGAGCTCCCTCCCAAACATGGCCCGGGCTGGTGTGCACCCGGTGGCTTCATGCACGGTGGCGCGGTAGACCAGGAGAAATAGTGGAAGATGTCTGTCCCAATCCCTTTGGTGCTCGCTGACGACTATTCGGAGATGGTTCTCGATGGTGCGATTGAATCGCTCTACCATCCCGTTGGACTGAGGTTGTAGCGGCGTCGTCCTTGTCTTCCGGATTCCCAGCAGCTGGCATAGGTTCTGGAACACTCGAAGTTCCTCCCTTGGTCGGAGTGCAGCTCCAGGGGTACTCCGTACCGGCTGACGAATTCCTTCACCAGGGTCTCTGCGATCGTCGCGGCTTCTTGGTTAGGGAGCGCATACGCCTCCAGCCATTTGGTGAAGTAGTCGCTGACGACCACTATGTAGTGGTTCCCTGCCTCACTAAGCGGGAATGGCCCAGCAACATCGATGGCCACTCTCTCCATGGGGCCGCCCACGTTGTAGGTCTTCAGTGGACCCCGTCGTCTTCGTCCTGGGCCCTTGCTGGCTGCGCAATCGTGGCACCTCGCGCAGTGGTTCTCCACGTCAGTTCGGCATCCGATCCAGTAGAACCGCTCTCTCAGCTTCTCCAGGGTCTTCTTTATCCCTAGGTGTCCACCAGATGTTCCTCCATGGACTTCCTTCAGGACTTCCTCCGTCATAGCCTTTGGAACGACGACTTGATCCCGAGATGTCTTCCCGTCGGTGCTCTCCCAGGCACGGCATATGAGGCCATCCCTCACAACCAGCGAGTCCCACTGCGCCCAGTAGGACTTAAACTTTGGGCTGCAGTCACTCACAATGTTCCACCCGGATCTGGGGACACAGGCCCTCTTCCATTCGGCTATCAGTCCCAGGTCATCATCTTCTGCTTGTGCCCGCGTGATAGATTCGCGGCTCCAGCTCCTTTGAAGTTCCACGGTAGTCCTTCGGCACTGTATCCCGGTGTTCTCCTCCATCCTAGTACAGAAGGTGCAGTCTTCGGGGCACGGTCTTTGTGACAGGGCGTCGGCGTTAGAATCCAGTTGGCCTTTCCTCAAAGTTGTACTGTTGAAGCCTCTCTAACTACAGCGCGAGTTGACCCTCGGGCTGCTTGAAGTTCAGGAGCCACCGCAGGGATGCATGGTCGGTCCTGATAAGAAATTCTTGCCCGTAAAGGTACTTGTGGAAGTGTTCAATGGTCTTCACGATGGCGAGCAGCTCCTTCCTGGTGACGCAGTAGTTCCTTTCTGGCTTTGACAAGGCCTTGCTGAAGTAGGCCACTACTCTCTCCTCGCCGTCCACTACCTGCGACAGGATTCCCCCTATGCCAAAGTCGCTGGCATCGGTATCGACGATGAACCTTGTTCCAGGTCTGGGGTAGGCCAAAATAGGCGCGGTGCACAGAGCCTGCTTGAGTTGTTCGAAGGCACTGTGGCATTCTGCTGTCCACGTGAAGAGTTGGTCCTTCTCAGTTAGTCGATGTAAAGGTTTGGCGATGTCGGCAAATCATTTCACGAAGCGACGGTAATAAGTGCAGAGTCCCAGGAAGCTTCGTAGTTGGGACTTGTCCTTCAGAACTGGCCACTCCCTCACAGCTGCGGTCTTCACTGGGTCGGTGCGACCCCCTCCTCGGAGACGATATGCCCATGGTACTGGACCCGCTTCTGGAAGAGCTGACACTTCTTGGGGCTCAACTTCAGCTGGGCAGCCCGTAGCTTCATCAAGATCTCCTTCAGGTTGCTGTAGTGCTCCTCGAAGCTTCTCCCCAGAACGATGACGTCGTCTAGGTAGACCAGGCAGGTCTTGTAGCGTAGTCCCCTCAGAATGGACTCCATTAGCCTTTCGAAGGTCGCAGGAGCGTTGCACAGACCGAATGGCATGACGGTGAACTGCCAGAGCCCGCTGCCCACAGAGAACGCTGTTTTCTCGCGGTCCTTAGGGTGGACCTCCACCTGCCAGTAGCCACTCTTCAAATCCAAGGTGGAGAACCATCTTGACCCTGATATGGTGTCCAGGGTGTCGTCGATCCTGGGTAGAGGGTAGCTGTCCTTTTTCGTGACGTCATTCACCCGCCTGTAATCCACGCAGAACCTGGTGGAACCGTCCTTCTTCCTCACTAGCACCACCGGAGAACTCCAAGGACTATGTGACGGCTCGATCACTCCTTGCTTCTTCATCTCTTCTACCAACCGGTCGACTTCAGCTTGCTTGGCGAGCGGGACACGTCGGAATGGGGCCCTAATCGGTGCGCTGTCCCCAACGTCGATTCGGTGCTGGACCAAGCTTGTCCTGCCGAAGTCTTTGCTCCCCACGGAGAAGACATCCTGGAATTCGTGTAGCAGGTCCCGAAGTTGGCGTGATTGTTCCTAGTCTAAATGGTCCTGGGACCCTTGGTACAGCTTCTGTAGTTCTTCTGGCAGGGCGCGTCTTCTTCGGTTGTCCGTCTGCAGGTGTCCGTCCGTCGTGTCTGTGATGCGGGAAATCCAGGTAACGGGCTCGCAGACTCCTAGGTTGGTGTCCCGGTGAACCGTAATATCGTAGTCGTTCAGGTTGAACAGGCGGACGTACGGCCCAGACGTCGTGTTGATGAGAGTCTTGGCAACTAGCAATCCTTTTGTCTGGATGTCCTCATATTTTGGCTTGATGACAGCCGCCACTCCCTCAGCTGTTCCGTCGACAATTACGGCAGCTCTGACTTCTGTCCTGGCGGGAACGATGACGTCCTCTCTCAGCCTTACTCGTCGTGCGGCGACGGCCTCGTGTGCAGGTTGCAAAGCAAGTTCCTCACTTCCGAAATGCAGAGTGTATGTACTCAGATCCAAGATGATGTTGTTCCGGTCCAGGAAGTCTAGTCCGATGATCACTTCGTTTGATACGTCAGCCACAAGCACTGGATGCTTTATCGCCCGTCGACCAATGACGAACTCCAGTGATGCTTCGCCATGCACCGGTGCGGTCTCTCCGGTCGCGGTTATTAGCTGGAGGTTCTTTTGTGTGGGTTGCACTCTCCACTTCGGGATCACGGTGGGACTGACGATGGTCCTCGATGCTCCCGTGTCGATTAACATGGGCCAGCTCTCTCCGTTGACGACTCCGTCGACCATCAGGGTGCTATTATCCCTCCGTAACTGCGTCACACGAACTTGGACTGCCGGGGCTTGACGATTGTCACAAGCCAACCTTTGCCCCCAAGGCTGGCTGATACTTGCTTTCCTGGGCCGCGCGGTTTCCCTACGACTGACTGTCCCGACGGAAACCCTTGGCGGCGGCGATCACCGCAGTCCTTGCTCAGGTGGCATCTCTTACGGCAGGTCCAGCAGGTCGGTAGTCCTCTTCCGGGCCGCCTCTCCGGATGTCCTTCGCCTACGTCTTTGTTGGTGGTACTGCGACTCTTGAAGAACCGGCCTAGCGCCTCCATCAGTTCATCGGCCAGGGGCTTGGTCTTGTCGGCTTTGGCTGGTTCGTCCACGTCCACCTGACGCACCCACGCGTGCATTCTAGATGCCTGTTTTGCCGTCTCGAACTCAAGTGCGTGGCTCAGCGCATCTGCCAGGGTCTTATTGCGCGCGAGTCGCAGCGCCTGTTGAGTGTCAGAGTCCAGTAGCCCATCGGTGAAGGTCTGCGTCGCAATCTGTTCCAGAAAGTCGGCCGGCGCTGTTGGATAGGCGAGCCTTACGAGGCGTGCGATGTCCATCTCGAACTCCTGCAGGGTTTCCGCGTTCTTCTGTACCCGGGTCCGGAGCTGCATCTGGTAAGTCTGCTGAAGATGGCTATCTCCATATCGGAACTCCATATGGGCGATCAGTGAAGCGTAGTCCTGGGATCCAGTCGGGATGGCCTGAAGGACGTTAAGGGCGTCACCTCTCAGCGCTACAATGCGAGCTGTAGCCTTTTCTGTGTCGTTCCAGTTATTTATGGAACAGGCCGCCTCGAACTGACGTAAGTAGGTGCTCCACGGGACTTTTCCATCGAAGGTTGGGGGCGTCACTCTGCTATGTCCCGTTCCTGATATTCCCGGTGTAACGGTGGGCGGGCGTTGGCGCAGCTCGGCTACTTCCTCTCGTAGAGCGTTGAATTTCTCTTCCACCCCCGTCAGTGGGCGTTGGCGCAGCTCGGCAACTTCCTTTTGAAAGGCGTTGAATTTCTCCTCCACACCCATCAGCGGGCGTTGGCACAGCTCGGCAACTTCCACTTGTAAGGCGTTGAATTTCTCCTCCACCCCCATCAGCGGGCGTTGGCGCAGCTCGGCAGCTTCCACTTGTGAGCCGTCGAACTTCTTTTCCACTGCTGCGACTTCCTCACGTAGGTCCTGTTCTAATTTCCTTTGGCTCTCCTCTAATTTCGCCAGCAGACACTCTTCCAGATTTTTCTGGCCATCCAGAAATTTGGCGGTTAGGTCCTCTGCTAACTTATTCTGGCCGTCCTTCAGGTCCTCTGCTAACATCTTCTGGCCATCCTCCATCTTCTTCTGGCCGTCCTACATCTTCTTCTGGCCGTCTTCCATCTTCTTCAGGTCATCCCTCAGGTCCTTGGCTAATTTCTTCTGGCCGTCTTCCATCTTCTTCTGGCCGTCTTCCATCTTCTTCTGGCCGTCTTCAATTTTGGTTTCCATGCCACTTAACTTTCCTAGCAATGCTGCCAATTGCGCCTCCATTTTAGTTGTTTGTCTTGTAAAGGGCATGCACTCACAGGAAAATTAGAGAAAATGACCTGCTCGGGTTTTGAAACCAGGACCGCCAGGTGTTGTGCTTGTGCTTGAGTTCGTAATCCGGCTTCTGACACCAGTTGTTACGTGCCACTCCCCTAGTGACACTTTTGTTAACTGGATTACGGTGGGTTGAAGCACAACACAGATTGTTCCTTTAAAGAAAAGTTAGCTTTATTGCTTGCCAGAAAGATACACTACTCATCAGCAAATACAAGCAATTGGGACCTTACTCCAGTTTCCTCAAGTCTCTTCCTTATGGAGAGCTCTTGCCTCCTTTCACTTGTCAACAGTTAATCTTTTCGCTAATGAGTCTGGTGGCCTTGACAGAACTACATGCAACTCTTCCCTATGTACACAAATTACAGTTACTTACGATGACCTGCTACACGCTGCTTCGCTGTTCACGAGCTGGGAAACAATGTCACTGGATTTCGTAACTCGCACGGCACTTCACAATATCTCTGACGCTCAGTGAAATCACACTCACTCAAAACACAGGCAGTCCCCTGTATGCTTCTCACTTCCTCGCTGTCAAGAGAAACGGCTTCACTAGGGGTTTCGCAAGTCACCACACTTCTGTCGCTGCACCGCCCTAATAAAATAAACATATTCTTGGCGTGCCTCCTAGCTGCATCACTGGAACCAACTAGAAAAGAAAGGAGTACGCAGTGGAAATGGATGTTAATTTCTGACCTGTGCTGGGCCCGTATTTGCAGGCCAGATGTGCCGAGCGACTCCAGACTCCGTGAAGGTGGTCCCACGACGAGTGGTAGGAATACCCTCCTGGTGCTAGAAAGCTAGAATAAGTTAGGCCTAGGTTTGAAGAGAGAGAGAGAGTGAGAGAGAGAGAGCAGCCCGATCGCCCAACACTACTAAATGAGACACATGGGTAAAGAAAAGGAAATTTAATGAATTGAAACCGAACACACAAAGAAACCCGGCCAGAATAACACACACAAAAAAGAATACCCTTCACCTAGGGGTCAAATAAAGTCACTTTCAAACGGGGAAGATAAAAATAAATAACAATAAATAACTTACGATAGTAAATAACGTTAACAAATTAAATTCATACCTGTGCTCACTTCGGTGAAAACGATGTAAAAAGGGAGGAAGTAAAAGATCAAGAGGCAATCGAGCCGGTCGCTGGTCAACAACAATCACTTCTCAGCCTAAAGATGGATGGTTGTCATGACGACCACAAATAACAAGCATAGCAAAGATAAAACAAGAGGCTGTGTGCGTGTCGCAGAGGCTGTGGCGAGCAATGGGGATGCGATCGAGCTGGCAGTCTCCAGAGAAAAGAAATGCAAAAACCAAAGATACTACAAGGAGAAACAAATGACGTCAAGTGTCCGTGAAATATATCATGATACATACACGCAATCAAACACACAAAATGCTAGCCGACGATGCAGTAATAAAACACAAAGCAACTCGTGCTTGTAGGTAGTCTAGCAAAATATGCTAAACCTATATAGTCCCCAACTTACGTTCCGAGTTCGAGCTGAATACGGTAAGGCCTACTTAAAGTTACCGCCGTGATCCAGTTGCCCGAAGCATGGAATGAAGGGAAAACATAAGGGCTAAAATATATGGTGTCATGCCTCGTGTTGGGAGAATGGTCGAAACGCCAACGTCCACAAACCACGGGAGACCCATTCGAAGATATGCCCAATCAAAACAGCATCAATGCACCTGGCAGCAAGAAAAACATACACTCACAAAATCACTCGCAGATATATTTCACGGCACAAATAAAAGGTTAAACGAAGACTCAAACAAAATAAAACAGGAGACCGCCATTACGATTGGTTCCACAGCAAATCCAAGCACACGACGAAGATCAAAAAGAAAGGTTAAATTTAGGAAATGAGCATAGTGGACACAAGGTTAGATGTATTACTTACATGAATAAATGGAAGGCTTCGGCATAATAACAATGTTAAATAAAAAGGAAAAACATTACATTTTAAATAATAAGGCGGAGAGCCTCAAGGCACGTCCGGACAGAAAGTATCTCACATGGCGTCTGAGTCTACCAGGACGGCCGCCAAAGAAAATAAAGAAATGAGAGATGTTAAACATGGCTCAGGATCCACACCACCCCCCAAAAGAAAAATTATTTATAATAATAAAAGATTTTTCTTTTTACATCACTAAGCACCACCGCTTTGAAATCAATCATGTCCCAAGTGTTCCAAAATACACAACATCCTTATCACACAGGTGGTTTGTCAACAACTATAACAGTACACAAAATATGAGGGGGGAGGGTGATCGATATAACAATCACTCAAGCAATTGAGCCATATCAGAAAGAATACAGTTATAAAATGAAGTAATATATAAAAATAATCAGATCGCTTCGGCGATCGCAATATCAGGACAGAACTCCTTCGGGGTCCCCAAAGGCGCGCGTTCCTTTGACGATCCCTGGGCTTGTCATAATGGTATTACGGTTCGCCTGAGCGTTACAATGACAAGAAAAGTAGATAGAGACACGGACGAAAATCATAAACAAAAGACTTTCGCCCTTTGACGCCGAAGTCTGCCATTCTCCTTATACCCATCATGAAAGTGACGTATTAAAATAACAAAGAAGCGATATAATGTGTCCATTATTTATAGAATATAAATTCTCTACTGGCCGAATTCGCAAAAATACATATTTTTACAATAAATATTAAGTTACACAGAGTATGTAGGCCTATTTCTTCTTGTATTATTTTCTTTCTTGAGCTCGTAAATTTGTACTTGACTCTGCCTCGGTCAAACTTGGTTCAATAATAGGCAGGTCAAGGAGACGCCATATGAATACTAGCTTCCTTGGATAACATAAGCAAATTATGATTGGCTAACCTACGCAGAAAAAGGACAACATTAATCACAGCAAATAAGAAGGTTACACAATAAATGGTTTCAATTGAGATGTGTGAGCTCTGGATACGTCGGTGGGATTCTCCTTGGAGATCAATTCAACAGTGACAGGTGTTAAAAATCTAGTGATAGTTTTGGGCGTGCTCCAGCGAAGCATTAGCTTTGCTGACTCCTTATTCTTGGCCGAACTCTGTGGGTGCAGGCGCACTAGCACGTCGTCATTCACCTGAAAACAAACAGGTTGCCTACCCTTGTTATAGCGAGACGCCACGCGATCTCGTGCCCTTTTCAGATGCCGTACAGCAACTTCCCATTTTTCTTTGACTGAGGTACGGCGGGATGGCGCAGCCAGATAATCTATTTTCCACTGAAGCTGAAGTGGATCAACAATACGCCTCCCTAAAAACAATTCCGAAGGGGTAGGATTCGTCGATTCATGAAGAGCAGTGTTAAATCCTAAGGAGAAAAACTGAAGATTTGCGTCCCAACGTGACTGATCTGCGTTGTGGAACGCACTCAAGCAAGCCTTCAAGTTACGATGAAACCTTTCAACGTGATTTGGCTGAGGGTGGTAGGGTGCCAAAAAGACATGATCAATTCCCCAAGAAAAACACATTGATCTAAAAGACTTGGACCGGAAAACGCTCGCGTTATCGGACACTAAAAACTTTGGAGGACCAAAAACACCAAAAATATGATTGGTCAAAAGCCTAACAGTGGTACGTGTCGTGATTTCCCTGACAGGAAATAACCATACAAATTTTGAAAATCCATCAACGACAGTAAGTATAGCTTGATGACCAGAAGATGACCTAACTAGGGGACCAAAATAATCTATAAACAGGCGCTCATTAGGATATGACATCGTGTCAGCGTGGTGAAGTCCAATGCGAGAATTCTTTGCTGGCTTAGAACGTTGACACGTAACACATTTTCGGACGAAAGCAAAAGCATCCGCTTTCAAATGAGGCCAGAAGAATTCCTGAGAGATTTTATGGAAAGTCTTCGTCATACCTAAATGTAATCCAAAACAGGATTCATGGAAATACGCCAAGAGCATACTTCGTATATTCTCTGGCACGAAAATCCTACATTTCGAAGATCGAGGAGCGGTATGCACTATAACATCATTGCGCAATGAAAACTCAGATACACCAGGATCTTTCCCGAGAATTTTTTCACGCAATGTGACACTAATGGGTCATCTGCTTGGTACGTACGGATGTCAGTAAAAGACCATGGAATGTGTTGGAGAAGATTCACTGGCTCGGGGATCTCAACAATGGGAGGAGGTTCCTCAAACATGCGTGACAAACAATCCGCTACAACATTTTCACTGCCTCTGACGTGAATGATGTCAAAGCTGAAAGAGGATAGACGAAGAATCCAACGATTTATACGTCCCAATTTTTTGACATGCGAGCGCATCCAGGACAGAGCTTCATTGTCGGTATACACTATGAAATGCCGATGTTCTAGAAAAGATCCGAAACGTTCACAGCCGAATACGACAGCCAGACTTTCTTTCTCGAAAGTGGAATACCGGCGTTCGCAATCATTAAGCATCCGACTGGCAAAAGCGATGGGTGCCAAATTACCATTCACCTGCTGACTAAGCACACAAGAAACTGCGACATCACTCGCATCACAATGTAACATAAAATCTTTCCCAAAATCCGGAGTTCGAAGGACGGGAGCAGAAGAAAGACATTCTTTCAATTTCTCAAAGGCGAGACACTGGTCGGGGCCCCACACGAATCGTACATTCTTCTTCTTCAAATAATTCAGGGGCGCTGAAATGTCCGAAAAGCCCTTAATGAACCTACTGTAAAAGCCTGCCATTCCCAAAAAAACGTCGGACTGCTTTCACATTCGTGGGAGTAGGGAACTCTTGGATACATTGCACACGCTCAGGGTTCACTTCTATGCCCACATCCGAAAGAATGTGACCTAAAAATTTGATTTGCTTCGAAGCCAAAGAGATTTTGTCCGGGTTAACAGTGAGTCCGGCTCTGCGAAGACGACATAGGACTTCACGTAAATGGATCAGGTGATCCTCAAAAGACTGACTGTAAATCACGAGGTCATCTAGATAGTTAAACACAGATGAATACTTTAAATCTCCAAATAACTCGTCCAAAACCCTACTCAATACTTGTCCGCCGATAGAAATGCCCATGGGTAACTTATTGAACTCAAAAAGGCCGAACGGAGTGGAGAACGCAGTTACCTTACGGCTCTCGGGATCGAGAGGAATTTGATAATATGCACAATTCAAATCTAGGACGGAATAGTACTTCGCCCCGTAAAAATGCTGAAAAGCGCTCTCCAGAGTTGGAAGGGGAAAGTTGTCGAACACCACCTTAGAATTGAGTCGACGATAATCAACTACTAAACGAAAAGTACCCTCTTTCTTAGGCACCAGGAATGCTGGACTACCATAAGAAGACTTAGAAGGGCTCACAACACCGCGTGCCTTAAGATCATGAATATATTCTCTCATGGCAATGAGTTTGGGTGGAGAGCACGAAAATGGCGCCGACCTAACTGGAACCTCATCAGTTAAATCAATATGACACTCGTAGCCGATAGCGGAACCCAGTTCCGACGTGAGAACATCTGGAAATTCATTCACCAAATCAGATAAAGCGTCACGTTGACTCGTGAATAAAGTAGGAGGGATTAAAACAGCAGAGATACCAGAAAAATTACAAGGAACACTCGCTTCACAAGTATTAAAATGAAACCGCTCCTTGGATTTAAACAAAAAACTGAAGGAATGATCCGAAAAATCAAGCCTCAACCCTGCTTTGTGCATAAAATCAGAACCTAAGATCATAGGCGTAGATAAGTCATCCACCACATGGAAGTTCCAATCCCAAGAATAACCACATATCTTAATATGACATGTTACAACGCTAGAAACAGAAATAGATGACTTCACCGCAGAATAAAATTTTAAACCCCCATCTTGTGGACAAATCTGAGTAACAGGAAGCTGTTCCGCGATGGAGCGCTGAATAAATGAACGTGAAGCACCAGAATCCAGTAAAGCGGGTATCGACAATTTCTTAACACTTACAGGGACCCAAGGACAGAAGTTTCCAGTCGTGGAAATGTTCATTTCCCGGCGAACTTCATTCCATGGCCACTCCGGCGGGTCTAAACCGGGGACCCATGCTCGTTTCCCTGACGCGAAGCACATCTAGGACAGGCTATGTGCGTCACGTCACGAAGACCACATGTGTGACAAAACACACGAGAGGGCGCACGGCAGGAATTAAAATGATGCCCCAAACGATCACAATTCCAACATTTTATACGGTTATACATGTTCGGGTTTCGAGGTAACTGTTGATCCTGAGGAGCGGGATTCGCAGAAGAAGTAGCATTGGGAATACTCCCGACAATATGCGAGTGGGGACGGTTAACTGCCCGGTCCTCCTGACGAGATATTGAAGATGGGTGGGCAGTCCTCTGAATCTGGGATTCCGCGCATGCAGTCTCTGGAAACAAACTGTCAGAGGGGAGGGGTGGGGGTACATATGACTTGCGCAGGCGCCGATTGAACTCGCATTCACGTCCTTGATCAACAATGTCAGCCACACTATACACACTGGACCGGCGTATGAAAGACTTGTACTCAGGTGCTAGATTTCTATACACAATATCAACAGTTTCAATAAGGGGAAGGGGCTGCGACAACCTACTTATTAAAGTCATTAGCCCAGTAACAAAATCGTCTACAGGCTCTTCCAAACCCTGGGTACGGCGATGAATTTCAGCCTTCAAGTCATGTTCAAAATCATAAGTCGTAAACCGCTCCTTTATTGACTTACAGAAATCAACCCACGAGATGAAAGATCTGTTGGTAAGTCGATATCATTTTAAAGCTAAGCCACTCAACAATAACGGTAGGCAGACAACAATGTCGTCTGGTTCGAGGTCATAACAATGGCAGAGTTCACTGACCCTGTCTAAGAACTCAAATACAGACGAAACTCCCAGTTCACCAGAAAATGAAATTCCCCACTTGGACACTATATTGGCTACGCCTCCCTTGCGATGGCCTTTCACCTCAGTCAATGGATTAGTGTCTTTCCCACAGACACTTTCAAACGATAGCAGATCATCGTCAGACTGGATGAGCTCCTTCTTCACGTTACAACCTGGGAGAGAATACATGGCTAAACTACAGAAGTACTGCTAGCTACAATTCAAAACAATAACTACAAATGTCTTGCCTCCGTCCTGCGCCTGAAATGAGTACGAAACAAGAAGTAGGGTTGGTTAGTACATTACCAATGCTGGGGTTCGTTGATAGGGTCCAACTCATTGCACTCTCCTTACAGTTTGTTATTTTTATGGTCCATACTCCTTGGAAGTTCACATTGACTCTCAATATTTGTTTGCATAGTATGCAATAGGGAACATGAAACAGAATAAAAACAACATTGAAAAATATGCAGCGAAATATTAAAATCCAATGGATATGGCTAAGCGACCAGGAGACTTAACCTCGCAACTGATACCATCTGCACCGCCCTAATAAAATAAACATATTCTTGGCGTGCCTCCTAGCTGCATCACTGGAACCAACTAGAAAAGAAAGGAGTACGCAGTGGAAATGGATGTTAATTTCTGACCTGTGCTGGGCCCGTATTTGCAGGCCAGATGTGCCGAGCGACTCCAGACTCCGTGAAGGTGGTCCCACGACGAGTGGTAGGAATACCCTCCTGGTGCTAGAAAGCTAGAATAAGTTAGGCCTAGGTTTGAAGAGAGAGAGAGAGTGAGAGAGAGAGAGCAGCCCGATCGCCCAACACTACTAAATGAGACACATGGGTAAAGAAAAGGAAATTTAATGAATTGAAACCGAACACACAAAGAAACCCGGCCAGAATAACACACACAAAAAAGAATACCCTTCACCTAGGGGTCAAATAAAGTCACTTTCAAACGGGGAAGATAAAAATAAATAACAATAAATAACTTACGATAGTAAATAACGTTAACAAATTAAATTCATACCTGTGCTCACTTCGGTGAAAACGATGTAAAAAGGGAGGAAGTAAAAGATCAAGAGGCAATCGAGCCGGTCGCTGGTCAACAACAATCACTTCTCAGCCTAAAGATGGATGGTTGTCATGACGACCACAAATAACAAGCATAGCAAAGATAAAACAAGAGGCTGTGTGCGTGTCGCAGAGGCTGTGGCGAGCATTGGGGATGCGATCGAGCTGGCAGTCTCCAGAGAAAAGAAATGCAAAAACCAAAGATACTACAAGGAGAAACAAATGACGTCAAGTGTCCGTGAAATATATCATGATACATACACGCAATCAAACACACAAAATGCTAGCCGACGATGCAGTAATAAAACACAAAGCAACTCGTGCTTGTAGGTAGTCTAGCAAAATATGCTAAACCTATATAGTCCCCAACTTACGTTCCGAGTTCGAGCTGAATACGGTAAGGCCTACTTAAAGTTACCGCCGTGATCCAGTTGCCCGAAGCATGGAATGAAGGGAAAACATAAGGGCTAAAATATATGGTGTCATGCCTCGTGTTGGGAGAATGGTCGAAACGCCAACGTCCACAAACCACGGGAGACCCATTCGAAGATATGCCCAATCAAAACAGCATCAATGCACCTGGCAGCAAGAAAAACATACACTCACAAAATCACTCGCAGATATATTTCACGGCACAAATAAAAGGTTAAACGAAGACTCAAACAAAATAAAACAGGAGACCGCCATTACGATTGGTTCCACAGCAAATCCAAGCACACGACGAAGATCAAAAAGAAAGGTTAAATTTAGGAAATGAGCATAGTGGACACAAGGTTAGATGTATTACTTACATGAATAAATGGAAGGCTTCGGCATAATAACAATGTTAAATAAAAAGGAAAAACATTACATTTTAAATAATAAGGCGGAGAGCCTCAAGGCACGTCCGGACAGAAAGTATCTCACATGGCGTCTGAGTCTACCAGGACGGCCGCCAAAGAAAATAAAGAAATGAGAGATGTTAAACATGGCTCATCGCTCAGGATAAACGCTCGCACTAGCTCGTAAAACACAACAACAACCACTGCTTGACAGGTCGCTCTTATATAGCAGGCCGGTGACTCAATAAATGCTTCTAGACCCATCCAGGGTTCACGGCCTCTCGAGGCTTCCTCCACTGGCTGAGTCACGAATATTCTGGACCATCCCTTTGTCCTAGTAGTCCTGTTGCATAAGGCGCACGCAATACACGAGGCAGGGCACAGCCCAGCCCTGGGGCAGTTGTAACTCATGCGGCGAGCGATGACACAAACTCACAGCCGTAACAATATGTTAGATTGCCTCGGATGTAGGGTGTGGTAGCTATGTAGAGATGAAACGATTAGCTCATGACAGGGAAGCATGGAGTGCTGCATCAAACCAGTGAAAATACTGAAGACTCAAACAACAAGAGTGTCTCTGGGTTTTCCGTGAGATGGTACCATATAACCTCTATCCCGTAAGTTAGAATTGGCATGATTTTAGCTTTGAATAAGTTCATGGCCATTTCTGGACTGATTGATTGGTTGGTTCCTCAGTGTAGGGGCTGCGACAACGCGGTCATGTAGCCCCGTGTACTTTGGGTGTGTGTAGAATTTGTCTGATAACCGGTGTTAATTGTGATGACTGTATTAGTGTGTATTATCTGTTTTTAATTCAAGTAATAATAATAATAATATCGTATGGCCTCGGGTGCCGGGTGAAAACTTTGTAATTTGCACCCACAGGGTAGCTTACATTTCGAATTTCGTTGTTCCTTAAAGCACTATGGAAGTCAAGGAGGTTAGATATCTAAGCTCCTTGAACACTATAGCGCTTTCTAGTAGAGAAATTAGGATCTTTGTGTTGGCGGAAACTCCCAAGATTATTTTTTCCTACTGAATTCAAATGGGTTCTTTGACATGCCAACATCGTATGACATGCGTGTCGTATTTTTTCCGC
Source organism: Meconema thalassinum (assembly GCA_946902985.2). Lineage (NCBI taxonomy): Eukaryota > Metazoa > Arthropoda > Insecta > Orthoptera > Tettigoniidae > Meconema > Meconema thalassinum. Next base: position 187,256,872 of record OX336395.1, read on the forward strand.
CTTTCAAAAAAACACTTACCACGGCCAGGAGCGAACCTGCAATCTTGGGGTTAGTAAACCGACACGCTATCCACTCACCCACCGTGGCAAGCTTAATTCAAGTAAGGACTGCAGACGATAATTTCAAGTAGTTCCCACTTTCGCTTTCAAATGCTACCGTCCACGAAACCTAGCTGTGAACTTGGCTACTACTAGATGCCATCGCAACCAGCGCCTGGTGACGAACGGTGGAACCTAAGAGCACTAATCAAACCTAACATACAAATTTTGCTTCACACAAGTCTAGTTAGTGGAAGGTTCTGTTACATGCCATAAATATACATGACATGTGGGTGCCAGCTTTACTTCCCCTCCGAAGGAAGGCACACTGAGGGATTTTAACGTTCTTAAAAAATCCGACGACTTCAGCCGGGTTTGAACCCGTGATCTTGGGCGTAGAAGCTCAGCATGCTACCAACTACGCCAAAAAAAAACACCTTTCTGGACTGAGTAGTTGGATGTTTCTTATGTCCAGCATTGCCAATACTGCTTGGGCTGCTCGTTCTGTTTTGTATTGTAATATCATTGTTAATTATCCATACGTGGTGTAACAGTTAATCAGTTGGCAGCAGTGAGATAAACCCCCCAAGGCTGTGCTTTCTCTTAGCTTAGCTTCGTAAAGTTTGGGAAGATGTTCCAAGCAGGAGAAGGGTGCGGGAGACTCGTGTCGCTTTAGTAGAACAGAAATGGCTCAAATTAAAAGTTGGACGTGCCTTCCCCTGCCTTGGTGTGCCGTGTCGCGCCGATAGATTGGATACTCTAATAAACACTCGAGGGAAAATTCAATATTACGCAGCTAACAGGGGTATTAAGAGAGGTGAAGAAAAAAAGGGTGATATGAGTCATTTTAAGGCAGGGTCTTGATCCTTCCATTACCCAAGAGCCAACCAGTGAAGAGTAAAGCAAGCTCAGACGATAATTTAGTTGTTACTCTGCTTTGGGCGTTACCAACAGCTCACAACTAGTAGAAAGAGGTGTCTTCCTGATTGGGGTCATTCCAGATTGCGTTCACTTCATTTGTAGTCCAGATTGCGGTCACTTTCATTTTAGGGAAGAACTATAAACATTCCAGTGTCCAGATTGCGATCACTTTTCTTGGGACCCTACGCACTTGCAGGAGTACCCTACCTTGACCACATCATTGAGGGCAAGGTAGGGGGAAAGCTTCCTTCAAAAATACCATCTTATAATTTGAGTTATTTTGACAGTAAACTTATTTATTTTGACTTATCGTCAGTCACAGATTTCAAATCTGGAATGTTAATAAACCTAAAACTTCGAATGTTTGATTTTTTGTGTAGGAGGGGCGGGGACAAAAAATGATTACAAAGGGGATTTAGAATCAAACGCAGAACGTTTCTATTCTCAAGACTGAACACGTTATAATCATTGCTTTACGAGGTGCCCTCAGATTGGGAGGGGACTTGATTTTTTTTTAGCGAAGTTTTATGGGGTGTGCTCAGCTGAACACTGATCTGTATTCTTTGGTTAGGTAGTGAAATATCAGTTTCCCCTTGTTATCCACAGAACCTACGGAAGGTATGAGTCAGTCGGGAAGAACCAAGAACCAAGGACCGGTCTCCCAACAAAAGTGATCGCAATCCGGACGCTGGAATGTTTATAGTTCTTCCCTAAAATGAAAGTGACCGCAATCTCGACTGCTAATGAGGTGAACGCAATCTGGAATGACCGCAATCAGGACCGTAGAAACAGGATAGGTGACCATGGGACATCAACTGACCATGGTATTTATAATAATGCCGCCAAGCCTCCATGGCTTAGGCGGCAGCACGCTGGCCTCAAATCCCGGTCAATCCATATGAGATTTGTGCTGGACAAACGGGGAGGCAGACAAGTTTTTCTCCGAGTACTGCGGTTTTCCCAGTCACAATTTCATTTCAGCAACACTCTCCACTATCATTTCATTTCATCTGTCATTCATTTAATCATTGCCCCCAAGGAAGTGCGACAGGCTTCGGCAGCCAGCACAGTTCATATCCTTACCGCTAGATGGAAGCTTCATTAATTCCATTCCCTGACCCGGTCGGTCGACTGGAAGCAGACTGTGGATTTTCATTGCTGCCAATGGCCATACCGGAGTCTTTTAATTGAACGTTCTAGATCAATTACAAGTAGTTCCAAATTTGGCTACCAATGATGTCACTGTCATTGACACCTAGGGGGCGAACGTTGGAACTTGATAGAGCTTTTCTAACCAAATAACCTACAAATTCAGCTACACACTACCAATTAGTGGTAGGTTCTTTTACATGCCATAAATCTATGACATTGGCCCGCCGGCCTTACTTCCCCTCCGATGGAAGAATTTTGACGCTTTTGAAAATCCGACGACTTCGGCTGGGTTTGAACCAGCAATCTTGGGCATAGCAGTTCAGCATGCTACCAACTATGCCTCCGAAGCCGCTTGAATATGGTGTTGCCTCGTAGTGTGGTGGCTAGCATTTTTTGGCTGTCACCCCTGAAGTCTGGGGTTCGATTTCGGGCTCCACCAACAAATGTATTGTAATTCTGGTGTGAGAGGGTTGGAACGGGGTACACTCAGCCATTTTGAGAGTGGTTTTTCATGGTTTCCCACTTCCGCTCCTGCCAAATGCCGGGGTAGTTCCTAACTCAAAGCCACGGCTGCCTCCTTTCCAATCCCCGTTTCAATTTTAAAAATTAGGGGGGGGGGGCACAGCGGTAAAGCTGATTGCTTCTCACCAAGGTGGACCGGTCAATGTATGTGAGAAATGCAATGTCGTGTGGTTCGGATTAACGGGCAAATAAAACTGCTCCCTTCCTTCTTACCGTCCTTTCTTTCTTCATTTCTTCCTTCCTTTCTTCCTTCCTTTCTTCCTTCCTTTCTCCCTTCCTTCCTTCCTTCCTTCCTTCCTTCCTTTCTTCCTTCCTTCCTTTCTTCCTTCCTTTCTTCCTTCATTCCATCCTTCCTTCCTTCCTTCCTTTCTTCCTTCCTTCCTTTCTTCCTTCCTTTCTTCCTTCCTTTCTTCCTTTCTTTCTTTCTTCCTTCCTTCCTTTCTTTCTTCCTTCCTTTCTTCCTTCCTTTCTTCCTTCCTTCCTTCCTTTCTTCCTTCCTTTCTTCCTTCCTTTCTCCCTTCCTTCCTTCCTTCCTTTCTTCCTTCCTTTCTTCCTTCCTTCCTTCCTTTCTTCCTTCCTTCATTCCATCCTTCCTTCCTTCCTTCCTTCCTTCCTTCCTTCCTTTCTTTCTTTCTTTCTTTCTTTCTTCCTTCCTTCCTTTCTTCCTTCCTTCCTTTCTTCCTTCCTTCCTTCCTTCCTTTCTTCCTTCCTTTCTTCCTTCCTTTCTCCCTTCCTTCCTTCCTTTCTTCCTTCCTTCCTTTCTCCCTTCCTTCCTTTCTTCCTTCCTTCCTTTCTTCCTTCCTTCCTTCCTTTCTCCCTTCCTTCCTTCCTTTCTTCCTTCCTTCCTTCCTTTCCTTCTTCCTTCCTCCCTTCCTTCCTTCCTTTCTTCCTTCCTTTCTCCCTTCCTTCCTTTCTTCCTTCCTTCCTTTCTTCCTTTCTTTCTTCCTTCTTTCTTTCTTTCTTTCTTTCTTTCTTCCTTCCTTCCTCCCTTCCTTCCTTCCTTTCTTCCTTCCTTTCTTCCTTCCTTTCTTCCTCCCTTCCTTTCTTCCTTCCTTTCTTCCTTCCTTTCTTCCTTCCTTTCTTCCTTCCTTTCTTTCTTCCTGCCTTTCTTCCTTCCTTCCTTTCTCCCTTCCTTCCTTTCTTCCTTTCTTCCTTCCTTCCTTCCTTCCTTCATTTCTCCCTTCCTTCCTTTCTTCCTTCCTTTCTTCCTTCCTTTCCTTCTTCCTTCCTCCCTTCCTTCCTTTCTTCCGTCCTTTCTTCCTTCCTTTCTTCCTTCCATCCTTTCTTCCTTCCTTTCTTCCTTCCTTTCTTTCTTCCTGCCTTCCTTTCTTCCTTCCTTTCTCCCTTCCTTCCTTCCTTTCTTCTTTCCTTTCTTCCTTCCTTCCTTCCTTTCTTCCTTCCTTCCTTCCTTTCTTCCTTCCTTCCTTTCTTCCTGCCTTTCTTCCTTCCTTTCTTCCTGCCTTCCTTTCTTCCTTCCGTCCATTCGTCCTTCTTTTCTTCATTCCTTCCTTCCTACCTTTCTTCATTCCTTCCTTTCCTCATTCCTTTCTTCCTTTCTTCGTTCCTTCCTTCCTTTCTTCCTTCCTTCCTTTCTGCCTTCCTTTCTTCCTTCCTTTCTTCCTGCCTTCCTTTCTTCCTTCCGTCCATTCGAGCTTATTTTCTTCATTCCTTCCTTCCTACCTTTCTTCATTCCTTCCTTTCCTCATTCCTTTCTTCCTTTCTTCGTTCCTTCCTTCCTTTCTTCCTTCCTTTCTTCATTCCTTTCTTCCTTTCTTCCTTCCTTCCATTCTTCCTTCCTTTCTTCCTTCCTTCCTTCCTTCCTTTCTACCTTCCTTTCTTCTGTCCATCCCTCCCTCCTTTCTTCCTTCCTTTCGTCCTTCCTTTCTTCCTTCTTTTCTTCGTTTCTTCCTTCCTTTCTTCGTTCCTTCCTTCCTTCCGTCCTTCCTTCGTTCCTTGCTTCCTTTCTTCCTTCCTTCCCTCAATTAACAAGTAGTCCCGTGACGAACTAAAAAGCCTACTTTTCTTAAATTTTAAGATTCATGCCAATCTATATAGACCTATGTAGAATAATGACGAAATCAAGTTGGTAATACTAACATATATAAGTACTGCAGTTTCAAATACACCTGAAATAGTGTATCCTAATAGAGTAACTTACTACAGTTGGCAACCCTGATGACTCTGAATATAGTATTAGTTCCATCTCTTAAGGTATAGAATGCACATACCAAATTTGGTTGAAGTCTAATGGATAGTATGGACGATACATGCTGTTTGATATTGGATTTGTCAGTGCGCATACAATCATCTTGAGAACAATATCATGTATGTGATGCTCAGAATTATACGGAAATATTACGATCTAATATAGTGCCAATTTTGGATAAAATCCATTTGTTAGTATAGAAGATACATGCAATTTAAATTGAAAATTATCAGATAGCTTAGAATCATGTTGGCAGCACTGAGGTACTATACGTGTGCAAAGTTTAGAGCTGATAGCTTGCATACTTTCTGATATATTGATATTAGGATTGAACAATTAGAGAGAGCATTTATTAACAGTTGGCAGCCCTGTTGGTTCTTACGAATACGTACAGTCATAACAGTTATGGTACACAAGGCACATACGAAATTTGTTTGAAATCCATTTGTTAGTATAGAAGTTATATGCATGTAAAGACTGGACTTATCAACAGGCATAGAATCGTGTTGGCAGCACTGATGTATATAAGTTACGCCAAACTAAGGTAGAATTTCAGGTACTATACGTGTGCAAAGTTTAGAGCCGTTGGCTTGCTTACTATCTGATATATAGATATTAATGTTGAAACATAGAGAGATCATTTATCAACATTCGGCAGCCCTGGAGGCTCATTAGAATACGTAACAGTCATACCTGTTGTAGTACACATAGTACATACGGAATTTGGTTGAAATTCAATTGATAAAAGTTACATGCATTTATATTATGGACTTATCGGCAGACTTAGTACCATGTTGGCAACACTGGCATGTATGAACTTCTGAAAATTATTCAGGAATGTTATCGTCTATTTGTGTGTCAATTTTGGAAGAGTTCGCGTCCATAACTTCTGAGATATCCAACATAGAGCTAATATTTCAATTGTGATTTTTCAGCAGTTGATAGCACTGATGTCAATTTCAAATATGGCCATGAGATATTCAGGTGTAGGTCTTTACTCTTACCAACTTTGGTTTCGATAGCTGCAGCCGTTTAGGAGTTGATAGGGGGGGGACACACACACAGCCAGACAGACAGACACACACATTTTCCCGGATCGATCTCATAAGTCTACTTTTTCCTCATTTTTGCAAAATGAGAAAAGTTGACTAAAAATTACACACACACTAATGTAGCACCAAAATGACACAAGTTTTCAGACTTTCCTTTTAATATACATACGCACGTTCAAGTTGGTGAAATGGCCACGGTGTAAATTTACACCTCGGACTAATGTTAAACACAGTGTAAATTTAAACACGGCTGTACATTTAGACGATGATGTAAACCTTGACCATGACTGATATTAGATATAATTCTGTTATAAGTCTACTTGTGGCATAAAGTACCGGGTATGTTCAATCTATGACAAGATATACCGACGTCTGCTGATGAGCCTAATCGGTACATCTGGGTAAAAACCCAACAGAGATGGCTTAATACCTTTAAAATACATGATCATGAAAGTCAAAATAATCCATCTTCAATATGTCCGTACACAGCCTTCGCTCGGCTTCGCAGGTATGTGTGTTGGTTTTTAAGCCTCTCGAACGTTGATATCTCATTGTGCAGGCACGACAAAAAATATGTATATTTTTAATGCCTACTTGTGAAGTGCAGCTTAAGTAATAAAAGAGAAATTGGGCTGTAAACTGAGTTGGTGGCACGTCTTTAATATCCCGGCCTTCTTGCCCCAACTACAGATTTAAAGAGCCAAGAGCGCTGGAGTTAATGTTGTAAAGCCTCATCCAGCTTACACGGGGCTTTATATTAGATGTGCGTAGTGCATTCGGAAGTAGGTTGAGCTGGGCGCTCTGTAATGCTGCTTCTCCTCCATGATCGTATTACATACATTTTGAAAATGATTGGAATAAAGTACAGGGAAAGGAGGGTGATCTACAATCTATACAGAAACCAGACAGCAGTCATTCGAGCTGAAGGACATGAGAGAGAAGTTGGTATTCAGAAAGGTGTGAGGCAAGGCTGCAACTTATCACCCATACTTTTCAATCTTTACATTGAACAAGCAATGAAGGAAATTAGAGAGAAATTTAAAGTGGGAGCGAAGATTCAAGGAGAAATAATGTCAACTCTGAGATTTGCTGATGGCATCGTCATCTTGGCCGACACGCCTGAGGATTTGAATGAGTTTTTGAATGGTATGGACTCCATCTTGAGGAATGAATTCATGATGAAAATTAATAAATGTAAAACAAAAATATTGGAATGCAGCCGAAATAAATCAGAAACCTCTATGGACATCAATTTGGCAGGTGAAAAACTAAAGGAAGTAGGAGACCTCTGTTACTTAGGAAGCAAAATAAAACCAGTGATGGACGAAGGAAAGGGGATATAAAAAGTAGGTTGGCTCAGGCAAGGAAAGCATTTCTACAGAAAACGAATCTGTTGACATCGAATATAGATTTAGGTATTAGGAAGTAATTTCTGAAAGCCTTTGTCTGGAGGGTGGCGCTCTATGGAAGTGAAACTTGGACTATTGGTGCAGCAGAAAAGAGGAGAATTGAAGCGTTTGAAATGTGGTGTTATATGAGAATGATGGAGATGAGATGGGTAGATAGGGTTACAAACTAAGAGGTATTAAGACGAGTGGAAGAGGAGAGATGTTTCTGGCGACTGCTAATGAAGAGAAGAGATAGGTTGGTAGGACACATACTAAGACATCCAGGAATAGCAAGCTTAGATATGGAAGGAAGGGTCGAGGACAATAACTGCAGGGATAGACCAAGGTTAGAATATGTTAAACAGATTGCCTCGGATGTAGGGTGTGATAGCTATGTAGAGATGAAACGATTAGCTCAGGACAGGGAGGCATGGTGAGCTGCATCAAACCAGTCAAAAGACTGAAGACTAAAACAACAACAACAACATTCCAACAATATTGTTAACAGACTTCTCTCAGGGCAGCCCCCCCCCCCTGTGATGACAGCTACGATACCCATCAATGAGAACTTTGATATGGTCCAGCTGTGGTCTCATGATTGGAAGAGTTTTGCTCCACAGGAGTGCCGAGTAGGGTTGCGAGACGTTTCGTTTTACCCGGAACAATTCCGTCTTTTCTCATTTTAATCTTTAGCGGAACGCCAAATATTCCGTTTTTGATGTGTAACATCTTTCTACTCGGTTGCTGGATATTTTTGTGGGAGTGATTTTGAAAAATGGGACGGAAGTGGATCGGAACGATCGAGGTGGCACCAGCTTCCGTTCGATCGAACGGAAGTGTGCTAGCTGGCAGTGGTGGATCGAACGGAAGTGTAAGACGCACTGCCAACTCGATCGATCGATCCATCTGGCAGTGGTAAGAGTAACAATGAGCGCGCGGTGTCAGAAATTGATACTGGCGTACACTCGGCCATGTGGAATGTATATGACATACTGAACGGTAAACGCTCATGCGAACTCTGGTGTCAAGTGATTGAAACAAAGCACATGGTACATGTTCGAAGTCTTCGTATCAGTATTTTAATGGTAAAATGCCTTAATATCAAACATTGTAAGTAGGCGGCATTGCCGTTTTTATGTTTCTGCAAAATGACTATTCAATTATTAACCCACATAACGGTAATGCGGTCATCAATATAATATAATCGTTGTGGTTATACGAGAATTGAGCAAGCCTTTATGAACTATTGCTGAATACATTCTCTTTACTCACAAGACGGCATATTCATGAGGCATTTTAAACTCAATTTCACGCAGGAACATTATCGAAACAAGCAAAATATAAATGAAACTTAATTCCGTAATTGTAACGTGGAAATAAGTTACTTTCTAGTGCACAATATTTGCGTAGTCGAAATAGCCGTGGGGTTAGCGCCTATGACTGTGAATCTAGAGATCTCGGGTTCGAATCCCGGACGGGGTAGATATTTTTTGCTACCAGATTATCATTTTAAACGATATTTATCATATCAATTTTAACAGAATCCATATGAAATTACGTGTTGGTCTGTGAATCAAGAGGTCCTGTTTATAAGGAATTTAAGGTTATGAGCGGTGTCGCGTCTATTAATCTAGTTGATCCATATCGTATTCTTTATTTATGCTAGTGCTGGTGGAAGCTACAAATCATCTAATAAAATGAGTTCCGTATTATAAACTACAATATCTGTAAAACACTCCCTTTTACAATAGATTAATATTTGTGCCAATAATAGTATAAGATACCGGTGTATCAACAATTTCACGTGAGGTTTCTTCTATGTCAGGTGTTACACATCATATTCGACTACTGTAAGGCTCGTACCTTTTTTTGTTGTTGTTAATTTATTAATATATTCAATTTCGTACCAATTTTCAAATATCCCGCTTCAGAATTGTAATATCTAGCATGTTTTCTGGTGACACAGGTGCAAGTTTGGAAGAGAAAATGATTTCTACGTCTGTGGCAGATAGATGTGTACATTTATTAGGGGCAACAGAATTAAGGAATATCTTACTTAGTCCTTGTGAAGTTAATACTCAACATTTTTCCCTCCAATGCTTTTACGGAGAGAGTTTTTTTCTGTCATGAATATCAAATGGAGAGATGATAGAAACAGAAGCTCCATTAGTTTGATAAAACAAGAATTGTTCACATATTACAATTATGTCGAAAAGTGTAGTGAATTTTATCAACAAATAAAAAATCCATGCAAAGGGTCATATGCCTATATGATATGGGCTAAGAAGAAAGCTCGCCAGAGTTACGAACCACGTTGTCGAAGGAGCCTCAACGAACCAAGAAGAAGAAGGTGTGTTCTTTTTTACTAAGTTTTCTACCATTGTAACCTATAAGTATTGTTTATTTAAAATTCAGAAATAATAAGTGTGCGAGTGGTCAACGTGTCGGTCTACTAACCCTAAGATTGCAGGTTCGCTCCTGGCCGCAGTAAGTGATTTTTTTTGAAAGGCGGCAAAAATACGACACGCCTGTCATGTGAAGTTGGCATGTCGAAGAACCCATTTGAATTCAGTAGGCCGTGATCATAATGGCAAAATTAATCTCTGGAGTTTCCGCCAGCGCAAAGTTCCTCATTTCTCTACTAGAAAGCGCTATAGGGTTCAAGAAGCTTAGATTTCTAACCTCCTTGACTTTCATAGTGATTCAAGGAACAACGAAATTCGACATGCAAGCTACCCTCTGGGTGTCAAATTACAAATCTTGCAACCGGCACCCGGGGCCATACGATATTATTATTATTATTATTATTATTATTATCTATAAAAATGTGTTGTTTTTACTTTAGACCCGCCTAGATTATTTTGTATTGCATCTGGCCCTGTTCCTAAAATGTTTGCCCATGTCTGATCAAATGGTACATAACTACCATATAACAATCCAACATGGCGACCATCCGAAATCATTAGACGGTTCTCAATATCTACGAATCTATTAGAGCAAACTGAAATGTTGATTGTTGATAAAGGCTATTAACATATGTTCACCTATGGATCATTCAATAACCTAGTGAGCACAAAACCAACATGGCGGTGACGCGAATTTTAAATATTAAAAAGGATTTTTCTTGCGACTTTTCATTCGAGCGCAGTGAAACTTGGCAAGGTATATCTTCAAACAAGCCTTAAGATACTGACGTCTAATTTGTTGAAATTTCATGAGAACTTATGAATGGTGGTTGTTGTTGTTGTTTGAGTCTTCAGTCATTTGACTGGTTTGATGCAGCACTCCATGCCTCCCTGTCCTGAGCTAATCGTTTCATCTCTACATAGCTACCACACCCTACATCCAAGGCAATCTGTTTAACATATTCTAACCATGGTCTACCCCTACAGTTCTTGTCCTCGATCCTTCCTTCTATAACTAAACTTGCTATTCCTGGGTGTCTTAGTATGTGTCCTACCAACCTATCTCTTCTCTTCATTAGCAGTCGCCAGAAACATCTCTCCTCTCCCACTCGTCCTAATACCTCTTCGTTTGTAACCCTATCTACCGATCTGATCTTCATCATTCTCCTAGAACACCACATTTCAAATGCTTCAATTCTCCTCTTTTCTGCTGCACCAATAGTCCAAGTTTCACTTCCATAGAGTGCCACGCTCCAAACAAAGGCTTTCAAAAGTCTATATTCGATGTCAACAGATTCCTTTTTTGTATAAATGTTTTCCTTGCCTGAGCCAACCTACTTTTTATATCCTCTTTGCTTCGTCCATCACTGGTTACTTTGCTTCCTAAGTAACAGATGTCTCCTACTTCCTTCAGCTTTTCACCTGCCAATATGATGTCCATAGAGGATTCTGATTTATTTCGGCTGGTTGTATTTGCTTTTAAATCTCGTTTTCATTTCTCGTGTCCTAAGTAAGACCAGTAGGATATTTGAAAATAGGCAATTTAGTTGTTCACGGAACTTCTTGTTCCCTATACTGTTGTATACTGTATGCTGTACAACCTGGATGATTTTTAGTTCTTGCAGGATGTCTTCATTCCTCCCATGATTGTGTAAGGAGTAACCAGAAGTTCGTCTCATGAATCTCATTTCTGCTGCTGTTGGTCTCTTTTCATCTACCATTGGTCCAGGCTGAGGAGAGTTATATGCACACTAAATAACTAAAAATGCATATATTTTTTACATGTGGCTGTCCTCCAAGGAGGGAGCGATATAAAACTTGCATCCACTTTTGATGAGGTCTGTTCTCTTGAATTATATTACAAAATGAAACAAGCAAGAATTTTTGGTTATGGTTGGTTTTATTCTCCGCGTGCGAGTTCCTGGAAGGAGGACAATACGCAAACAAAGACTAAGGGCACCATTTAGTTGGCAAGTTTGTTACAAGTTTTTACGGCAGTTCGGTCGTGTCGCTTCTGACACGAGGATTAAACTGTAACTTTTACGAAGTGCATTCCTCCGTAACGACTCTTGTGTTCCACCTCACAAAACTTCTTCCCTTCCCTATTCCAACCTCGATTTATTCCGTGTTGCTTCTTGAATTCTTATGAGCATCAGGTCAGATTCACTCGCTGAGTAACATTGGTTTCTTAATTGCTTGCTTTTATGTCGGTAAATACGGAGTGTATGGTAGTTACAATGGAGAATAATGAAGAGGCGATGGGGGCACTAGAGATAGGAAGCTTGCTGTTTAAGAAGACTGGATCCTTCAAATATCTAGGAAGCACCGTGAATTGGAATAATAACATGGAGGAAGAGGTTTTATTTAATCGTGTCAGAAGCAACATCAGTCTCAAGAAAAAGTACATCATACATGGTATTTAGCTGGTACTATATACAATCTCATCAAAACAGTCAGTGAAACTATATACTACTATTTGTTCCTATGTGACCAGTATTTTGCCACATCACGTGCTTCAGGTGTTGCCTCCATCAAGTCCTTCATCGTGCACTTAGCAGAAGATAATCTGCATACAAGAAGGTGATCCATGGTTTGTTCTTCCCCGCACTCGCACATGGTGGTGTCGGAAGTGTATCCCCATTTCTTCAAATTCACCTTGGACCTACCTACCCCACGACGCAACCTGTTCATTGTTCGTCTGGCTGCGTGGCTCAGGGGTAACGTTCTCGCTTGCTGAGCCCAAGGTTGCAGGTTCGAAACCTGGCGCAGTCAGCTGGCATTTGAGGGTGCGCAAATGCGAGGGAGCCGTGTCAGTACATTTACTGGCACGTTAAAGATCCCCTTCGGGGCGAAATTCCGGCACCCCGGCGTCTCTAAAAGCCAGGGTAGTTAAAAGGGACGTAAAACCAATAACATTATTATTATTATGTTCAGTGTTCTCCTCGAAACCCACCCATTGTCATGTCCCGGAGGTAACCTTTCATGAGGGATAATCCAGTCTTTGACTCTCCTTTTCCATGTGGTTAATCTAATTTTTCCGAGCGGTTCCGTGAGGATTTTTGCTGAATGGAGGAAGCTTTTCCTTGACTTGAGCCTTTGATTTGATGGTGTGTACCCATATAGAGGATGGTTTTCTGAGTTGTCTGCCTTTGTTCTTTCAACTCAGGCTGCCACTTCACGTCTGATATCTGGTGGGGAGATTCCGGCTAAGCAGTAAACTTTTTCTGTTGGCGTAAGTCTTAGGCAACCGGTGCTAAGTCGGCAGGTGTCGTTCAGAGCGATGTCTACTTGCTTCGAAGAGATAATGAACCGTATAAAATCTGCAGAAAGGTGCATGTTTGCAATTCAGCATTAAACTGTTATCAAGGACATCAAAACTCCGTGTTTGTAAGACAATTGCACGACCAGTATTAATATATGGGGCAGAGACATGGACACTGAGCAAAGAAGATGGAGAGGAGAATATTGACTTTTGAAAACAAATTGTTAAGAAAAATCTTCGGGTTGGTATTAGAGCAGGGAAACTTCAGCAGAAGAAAAGAAATCACAGAAATTCACGCACTGTATAACGAACCCGATGTGATAGCAGTAATAAGGAGCAGAAGAATAGAATGGCAGGGACATGAACTGAGAAGGGAAGTAGGGATCGTAAAAAGAGCGCTAGAAGGGAAACCACAAGGAAAAAGACCCCTTGGTAGACCAAAGTAGAGATGGCAGAATAGAGTCAGTAAATACCTGGAGGCCTCGGGAGCCAACGAGAATGTTGTAACATTTATATGCAGGTTTATATGGTAATCAAATAATAGCTAACAAGATATATTGAGTGCCAACATTTATTATTGTAAATGAGTAACAAAGTCTGACATCGTTGCACAATGTATTACGGGATTGTGTGTTTCGATTATTGTCGAATCTCGAATCCTAAAGTTATCGTTACATCTCTCTACTAAAAATAAAATGTAGTATTTCTCTACGCTGATTAGATTTACAGATTTAACTTAGCTACTGGTTTTACAGTTCCGCCCTGTCTTGTAGTATATTTGAATGATTCTAATGAGGGTGCTTTTGATGCTTCTTTCTTCTCTACGTTCTGTTCAACTGGAGATGTTCCTTAGTTGGGACCATCTGGATTTATGAGTAGACGTGATTTTCCTTAGATGTATGTTAGTGGATCTTGAATTGACGATTTAATTCTCTCGTTTGTACCTTGATTTGATTCAAAATTTGGGGCAGATGACTTTGTAGTTCCACCCCTTAAAACAACAATAACTAACTAATTGATTCAAAATTTAAATCTGACTGAATTGGTGTTTCTTTTCTTATTGTGCCTTCAATATTCGATGGTCTGATGAAACTGGCATTCCTTCGCAAATTCGTTCCATCATCTTAGAATATGGCCGGAGACAGAAACCAATGGAATAGGCTAAAGAGTGAGGCAATGACCCGACTTCAGTTCGTGTAAGTAAGGAAATACGCTATTTTAATGTTGGAAACAGTTTTTAAACGACACTAAGAGCACTCAAGGTCCAGTTTAGCAAAATCGTAAAGTTAAGCTATTTTGTCAACTTGGCCTCAATTTGAAAAGCTACAAGACTCGGAAAAGTGTCAAAATGCGTGTTTTGAAAAGCTCTATGATATTTTGAAAATCACTTCCGGGTTTGAGGCTTCAGCGGCGTAGTTGGTAGCATGCTGAGCTTCTATGCCCAAGGTCACGGGTTCAAACCCAGCCGAAGTCGTCGGTTTCTTTAAGAGCGTTAAAAATCCCTCAGTATGCCTTCCTTCGGAGGGCAAGTAAAGCCGGCGGTCCCATGTCATAGATGTATGGCATGTAAAATTATAGATTAGATTTAACTAACGCTCTAAGGTTCCAACGTTCGTCGCCTGGTGCGCTGGCATCTAGTAACCAAGTTCAGGACTAGATGTCGTTGACGATGGTGTTTGGTAGCAAAAGTAGGAACTACTTCAAAATTGGATGTCTGCAGTCCTTACTTGAATTAAAAACAGATAACACACACTAATAGAGACATCACAATTAACACCGGTTATCAGAGAGATTCTACACACACCCAAAGTTCACGGGGCTACATGACCGTATTGTCGCAGCCCTTAAACTTAGGAACCAACCAACCAACTTCCGGGTTAACTGATATTTTGAAAACAACGTAACAAAAGTGCTTATTTTTAAAATGGAACTTGTTCTAAAGATTTATATGAAATTAAAATATTAATGTAACTTATTCGTTGATTCCTTATCTTCAATTTTAGGGAAAAACGTTTGTTAATTTCTCAAAACGGAACTAGATATTTCCATTTTGATTTGACCATGTATGGTGTAATGGTTTCTCTTGCCCTCACGTTGAGCGACAATTGTTACGTCAATTAGTGCCCCATGTTGGTAGCAACAAGTGTAACAGTTTGGCTGCCCCTAACTGTTGGGTGATAATTGTAACTGTTTACCTTTGCCTAAGCTATGTTGTTTTAATGGGCGCCAAGACCTCAATGCAATGCTGAAATCTAAATTTGTATTTAACAACGTCTAGCTCTGGTAGAACACCTTCAAGAATCTATTCACTCAGATCGTGGTATGATTTGATCATTAACCCAACAAACAATTGTATCAGGAGAAGGAATTGGTCTATATCTAATGCTACCTACTGAAAGCAAAGATTGCATTGTAAAAGAAATGAATTTATTATATAAAACAAGTATAGCAAAATTAATAATAATAATAATAATAAGTATAAAATTTAAATTGGAGCGTTGTGATTTGAATATTACCGATAGAAAATTACGTGAAAACGGAGTCTGATAAATTATTGATTTTACTCTTATTCCCAAGCTATGAAGTTACTGAAATATGAAATATAAAACAAAGAGAAATGAGAGATTGCGTATTTCTGCGTCATTCGCGCTTACCACTGGAAATGGCCGAAGCCTTTCCCTCGTACTGGATGATGCTGTGAGCTTCCCACAGTCTCCTGGACGTCGTCATCTTTGTCGATAGTTGATGATATTCTGGTAGATTAGATAATTCTATGGTCCGTACTGTACCCATGTGAGTAATCTCGGTGGATAATATGCATCTGCCTCCAGCTAGCATCAGCTCTCAGGTGTGTACGGTAACCCCAATTTAGCAGTGCATATTTTGGATTTGAGGCTAAAAGGTATCAACTCTACAATGATAAGGCACAACTCTATTCTAAAACTTTAATTCAATAAAATAAATCATGGCTTCAAACACAAAACAATACCCAAAAAGCATAAAATAAAGCAAACAAAATTTTTACTTCCACAATCCACAAGTAAACAAATATAAAATCACAACAAAGTCATACCTAGCCATACGGCTTTACCCTTCTGTGAACTTCACAAGGATATACTAGTGCGCTGATGCCCCTACGACTTCAAAACAAACTGTTCATTAACATAACAGTCATACAATGTGACTTCTTTAATATTACAACAAGGAATATTCCTTAAACCTCTTTATGTTAAACAATTATGTGTGCCGTGCGTGTTTCGATATTTTTCTTCTCACCGATGAAATGCTTTGCATGCATTTACCTATTTGGACGTTGCACCAAAATCAACGTGCAACTCCATAATTATGTAAGCTACCCCCTACACATCCTCCAATTATATGGTTTCACCGCATGCTGTCTGTGATTCCTAGATAAAACGTTACGTTATAGCTTATGTCGGATTGTACGATAGACTACCTCGCGCTCATGGCGATTGGCATCTAGTCACCAACTACATGACTTGGCTCCAGTGACAGTACAAATATATCATGTAACTATTCGTCAGATAGCTAAAATAATGAACCATCAGGATGAACTATAATTATCCATGTGTTCACAAACCACATGGCTATAATACTCAACATAACAATCTTGCATTATATGTCATTTCAACAAGGGCTAGAATCTCTTCCCTTTATAACTTGCCTGAGCGGCCCGGGTGGCTAGCACCGACCCTCGGCTAAGGAAGTCGCTACACAATAGAAAGTGGAATGGGTCGTTTCACCAATTATCTCGACCTTCCTAAAAGTTTGAAAGGCTCCCTCTCTAAGCAGCGAAGATTTACAAGACAAAATACTGTGTCCTGACCGACACACATGTTCCCAAAGGATCTTAATTGACTATTATGCCAACAGGTATTGAATGAGCTTTTGTAATTATTCCTACGTCGAGGATAATGATTAATTAATGGCCTCACATGGGTCCATTCAACATGAAGGTTCGGGGTTCGCAATGCATGAGCCTGGCGGTTGACCGATGTCTCAAGTATAATATAGGCGCACAAAACCACTGTCGCCATGAGTTTTCGCTGCCAACGAGCGTAAATAACTCATCAATAAGTTCTCGGGAAATCATAGAGCTGCGAGGTGTCCTTGTTTCCTCGACTCTGTCAAGAATCCAATCCGGAACACATTTCAATCCTTTCTTCAGAGTTAGGGTCCAACACTACAACTCTGGAATAAATAATATCTCCAACAATGTCCATGACATAGGAGAATTCATACGTAGAATAGACTATCTGGCCCCTAATGCTCCATGCTATGACACTCCGACCTATAATATTAAGAGAAATCTAACATTTACTCTATAAGCTTCTCAATTAAGCTGCAAATTCAATCCACTAAAAGCTCTTTCATTACTGGTATCATTACTGAATATATGCAATATTCTGATATAAAACTTCTTTCCATAGTTACTGAAATGTAATCTCACTGTAACATCTTCCTGCTTAGATTGATAAGTCTTGCACTTAGCGTTAATAATTCTCGCTTACAACATTTATTTGTTTCCTGATGTGTTCATTCATACTCTTAATAACCATTATTATTATTATCATCATTTCTCACTGACATAAATGACCAAAATCATTATTTATTATTATTCTCATATAAATTACCAAAATTTCCGACATAGCTAGACGTTTTAAACTCGAACAATCGCGTTCGTTGCATTTACATAACTGATTGCCATTCTTAATTCATAGTGGGAATAATTACTCCACTTAATGATGCAAATTAACATCTCAACTCTATCAAAATCAACTCAATACTGATTAAACATGGAGGATCAGCCTCCTAACTGATTTTTACTGGCATCTATAAGGAATTCACAATATCTTTACGGAATCACAGAC
This sequence comes from Meconema thalassinum, assembly GCA_946902985.2. NCBI lineage: Eukaryota > Metazoa > Arthropoda > Insecta > Orthoptera > Tettigoniidae > Meconema > Meconema thalassinum. The sequence continues at coordinate 187,274,711 of OX336395.1, forward strand.
ATGCAGCGGTCCATACTTCTACATAATCATAACCATAATTTGTGGGGTACTTACATCTCTATAGGCATCTAAGGTGGCTCCGACCAATCATATTCTTCCATGTCGCCCGCCATAATGGGTTTAACGCGACATATTTCTCTTGTTTACACACATTTGATTACACATAATTTCTATCACCAACACGACACGTTGCATACCTTTCAGGAAGTTATCACTCCCCAAACATGTGAAACACTTCATCAAACACTACTTTAAATGATATTTTTACATATGCATTACACTGAACACTCGTCACTTTATACACACTTCAATGCTGAAATTCCCTAGCAGAGATCGAAATTGCAGGTGTCGACGGCATCTTACGTTACCAACTCCTGATTGAAAGTCTGGTTATCTGCTCTCGGAACTCCCCAACAGTTTTTATGACGATCGTTACTCCTACAGTAAGCGTCCTGCGTTACATCAATACGCTGGCTCCCAAACATGAGCGTTAACATCTGGTACTCTCATGGCAATACCAAACACTTAGTAGAGTTTCTTTCGCGCATTCTATCGTAGTTACACATATACGATTAGTTAATACTATACACACTGCGCATAATAAAGTTCAACACTTTCACAAATAATTATATACAATAGTTCTACCGTTAGTCTATACGGTGCTTCGTAACTGAACACGTCATAGTTCGTGCTGCTTATTATGCCTGTATCACGACTATTATTCATACAAGCATATTTACTGTTTCTTTTACACATACCAGTCTTTGTTCGGCGTCTTGATGAATAGATCCGTCATGCGTTTTGCCTTGACGAACTTGCTTCAACCTGGCTGTAGCTGACTGAAGTTTCACTCGAAGACTGCACGTAACTTATTTGAAGGCTTCTGTATGCGGCTTACACGCTGTCTCGTACTGCTGCATATTTGCTGCATACTGATTGCAACTTATTGCCATTGTGCTACAACTGAAAACTGCGTAAGACAATAACTGGCTGTAACTGCGCTTGGCGGCATGTAGACTGAGCTTGGCTGCGTTACCACTTCGACTGTGCTTGACTGACTTACAACTGAGCATAGCTGAGAGCTCCTCCTGGGGTCTACTCCCTTATATCGGATTTCCACAGAAAGTAGAGCAACATCTTCCCGCGTAATCTTGGCTCCTCTCACATCATGATTCAGGTCTTCAAACCATGATCATTGTGTTCCTCTCTCTTCACAGGTCCCAAAACTATCTGTGTGCAAAGGAATCGCTCGTCCAATTAATTAATATTAATTCCTTTCTCCATGGCGTGGGACGCTACCTAACGGGAAACCCCCGGCAACATCTTCACATCCATCCGCGAACAATGGTCGTTTTACAGTCCTTACGCACATCATTAAATATGCACCAATTTCGCAGGTAAAAGACTCTAAAATTATCTTCTTGCCAAGATATTCACCTGTGTGCAACTCTCATCTCGATTCGTTACTCCAATCACGAGTAATCAATGATTTTTCTGGGCATTTCTCCGCCCCTACTCCAAATCCATTCTCCGTCGGGGAATAACTATGTCATTATTCAGGCCTCACCCCTGCTCCAGACGACATAATGGGGTCGCAGAGATGGACGTGGCTCCACTGGGACCAACCCACAATTCTGGGCCAATTAGTAAATGTCAGCTCTGCCCTCCTCTGTGCTTCAAGCCTCCAATAGCTTACACCAAATCGTCTTATAATGATATAATCTGCTCATTATTTCCTACATTATTTTAATAAATAATGCCATTACATCAAAATCACACCCGTGATTAAATATACATTTCTTTCGAGGGGTTTTTACCAAGAAACTCCCTGTACAGATCTCTGGTTCGCTTCCTGGTGGAACCTTTATACTGAGATCACAGTCTCTGAGAACCATGTTCGATTCCAGTCAGCATAACCCCATCGGGTTCATGTTCCCCTTGCAAAACTTATAAAAGTCCAATGCAAGTGGCTTATATAAGTAACCAGCTGACTGTCGACCACCGTCTGTGTTTACGTCTGGGGTCCTTCACCTTGTCTGGCTGCGAGTGGGTTAGTAGTGTTCCCCCTTCCACACTCGGCCTTGTTTCTGAGCTGTCTATTCTCCCTGCGAAGGGTCGCGTTTACAGCCTCAACCTCTCTGGCCACTCTGACCATTTCTTCATAGAATTCTCGCAAACACTGGCATTCTTTCTGCTCTCCGCTTACACTGGGTAAACTGTCTGCTTCTCGTCCCGTCTCGCCGTTCCAACATTCAGGTCTGCCTGCTTGGCTGCCTCCGCTCTCCACGTTGAGTTGGGTGTGCGTTACTAATTCTTCTTCTGGTTCGTCGAATTCTTCTGGCGAGTAATAAACTTTTAAGTTGGCTATGTTCATAACGACCTCGTTTCCATTCTCTAAATGCCTTAACCTGTATGCATTGTTCTGGAGGTCTCTTATCACCTCGAACGGGCCGTGGTAAGCAAAAATAAACTTTTTATACTTCCGTGCCTCTGGATCTGAACTGGCGGGTTTCTTAATTAAAACTTTCTGTCCCACGAGAAGCGGTTTATGATACCTCTTCGCACGATTCCTTCTCTGACGTCTCTCCGCCTGTGCTTTGAGATATTCAAAGGTTCGTTGGATCCTCAATTCTCTACCGGGATGTGCGTCTACAGGTAATGGAATAACACCATTCCACGGTCTCTCTGGTCTCTGATCCAGATGTAGAGTAACGGGAACCTGACCTGTCGCCTCATGCACAGTATTATTTATACAGTATTCAATGACTTCTAGAAATTCAATCCAACGCCAATTCGCTTCAGAACAGTAGATCTTCATGTATTTCTGGACCTCTCTCATTACTCTTTCAACGGGACTTGCCTCAGGATGGCGAATGGTAGATAAAATCTGCCTAATTCCTAGAGTTTCCAGTTCTCGACGAAATTCTGCACTAGTAAAGCAACTTCCGTGGTCCGAGAGAATGTTATCCGGTTTCCCAAGAATCGGAATAACTCTCTCTTTCAGGCGCTTCAAGACCTGTTTTGAACTTGTCTTTTGAATGGGCACAACACCACCATTTTCGAAAATACATCCATGGCTACAAAAATGTGTCTATTGCCTCTACGTGCTCTAGGCAATGGTCCAAAGTTGTCGATACTCAATAGCTGCCTTGGCTTCTCTGGTAATAACGGGATAGGTCGTTGCCTCATTAAAAAGGGATTCGGCTTTACCCTTTGGCAAAGATCACATGTTCTAATAGCATTTCTCACCGTTTCTCTCAATTTTGGCCAAGTAAATGCTTCCTTCAACAGAGCACAAATTTTCTATTCCAGGGATGTCCAAATGCTCTGTGGGCTAGCCATACTAATCTCCTCTGCAAAGATGCAGGAATTACAATCCTTTGACGTGTGTGATCCACATCGTCCCCACTTGTGTAATATCTGATTATACCATACATAATCTGTTGCCAATCGCCTCCGCCTCTCTGTATATCGCAGTTCCCCTTGCTAAGCGTCCCTCGAAGTAATCGATTATCATCTTCAACCATGGGTCTTCGCGTTGTAGGTTGGTAATGTTCCTTAAGTCATCCAACGTCTTCTGATCTCGATTCTCAATCTGGACCGCTAGTACTTCTTCTTCTCTAGGGTAACGACTTAATATGTCCGGTATTACATTCTCTTTCCCTGGGACAGTATTCTATTTCCACATAAATTGCTGGATATACAGGGACCATCTTGTCAATCTCTGACTAGACAAATCTGTCTTTAACAAAAATGTTAAAGCTTTATGGTCTGTTCTCAGAACTATTCGGAAGCCGTACACGATTTATGCCACGATTGCAACGCGTATAAAATTGCGAGCAATTCTATCTCTGTGATCGTGTAGTTTTTCTCATGGGCTCTCAGTCTTCTGCTTATAAAGGCGATAAAAACTTTCTTCTCAGCTGGTCAACATTTTCCTGGAATAGCATCGCTCCAATCCCAATAAGTGATGCATCCGTCTGTATGATACACTTCTGGGTATAATCTGGGGTATCCCAGTTTCACATATTCCAAAAGCATTTGTTTTGACCTCACGAATGCTTCCTGACATTGGCTCCGTCAATTCCATCTGCCGCCTTTCTTCAATAGGTCCTGCAGTGGTGCTAATGTCGCAGTATAGTTTGGGCAGTGGTTCGAAAAGAATCCAATTACTCCCAAATACAGTCGGACGTGCATAACTGTTCGTGGGTCGAGGGAAATTTCGAATTACCCTCCAATTTATCTGGATTAGGCTTCACTCCATTTGCATCAATAACATGCCCTAGGAATTTAACTTCCCTCTGACAGAAGTGCGATTTCTTGATATTGACCTTAAAGTTCGCTTCTCGAAGGTCATCTAGCAACTTCTTCAGGTCTCTCATGTGCTCCTCCAGAGATTCTGATGTGAGTAGAATGTCGTCTACATATCTGATGGTACTCTCTTTAACCTCATCTGATAGATTGCGATCTAACGCTCTTATCAGGGCTGAACCAGCTGTTTTCAACCCAAAAGGTAGCCTTAAAAATGTGAATGTATGTTGGTCAAACATAAATCCTGTCAACAGACTAGTTTTCTTCTCTAATTCAAGATGGTGGAAACTGGATGTGATATCCAAATTTGAGAATATAGTTTTCCCTCTAAACTTCCTGAGGATCTCTTTAATAGGTGGCACTTGGTCAAATTCCGGAATAACTCTCAAATTTAAGCGTCTCAGGTCCAAGCAGACTCTGACAGATCCGTCTGACTTTGGTACAATTACCAATGGACTTACATAAGGCGTAGGTGTTTTCTCAATAACGCCGGCCTCCAACATCTCCTGAATTGCCTCTTTCACTTTAGCATAATGCTTTTCAGCTATAGGGTAGGGTTTCTGCCTAAATGGTGTCCAATCACTGACTTGAAAAGCATAAGTGAAGTTCTTTATCCGACCAGGTCTCGAATCAAAGACTTCCTTCTGTTCCAGCAATAACTGCTTTAAATTTTCCTTCTCTTTTAGCCCAATTTTCGCTTCTTCTAGCTTCTCCGAAATGTATTCTTCCAATTTGGGTTCCAGATCCTTTTCCAAGTCTGTGGCTAGTGTTTTGAGCTCCGCTTCTAACTGCTCAATAGCTAACACTTCTTCATCAGCCACATCTCTGTATGTATGCCATACTTGTTCACTTGATCCTGGTTCAATTTCATTGAGTGCGACCTCTAAGCCTTCAGCTTCTTCATTCACATGGAACATAACCCTGTCCTGTGCTAGGTCAATTATCACTCTGTATTCCCTTATAAACTCTGCCCCAATAAGTAGGTTATAAGGTAGTTTGTTTACTAACAGAAAACTCTGTGAGAAAATAGAGCCTCCTATCTGTAAATCTAGGAATACCTGGTATTTACATATCATTGTTCTGTCTGGAATTACCCCTTTAATTTTGACACTGGAGATCGGTATCTTCAAAATGTTCTCTCTCCGGGCTATTTCATTATATAGAGCTTGTGTCATCAGGCTCACTGTTGATCCCGTATCTAACAGACTTCTGACTTTTAATCCTGCCACTCTCACAATTATAATAGGCAATTCTCTCTTGACCATGACCTGTGGTCCTCCTGTATCCTCAATCAATTCTTCTGGTTTGGCTATCCAATTGATGATGTTAATAGACTTCCATCCATCAGTCTCGAGCTCTTCTAATTTTGGCGTTTTTTTTTTCTTCAGCGCCCGCCCCTTTGGAGTTCCTTCTCTCCTGTTCGCTGCGCTGTAGTTCCAAACTCTTAGCTCCATCTCCATATCTGTCTGGCGATGTCCTGTTCTGCATGACTTCTTGCCAGCGGACTTGTGGTTTCTGGGGCTCATCTCCCCTTTCTTCGAGGTATCGCAAAGAAGCATGATATCGCTCTTCTGCCTCGTCATCGAAGTTACTTCTTCTCTCTTGGGGTCTCCAATTTCTATTATTGCCTTCCTGGCCATTATTACCTCCATTGTTATGGTACGGTTTGCCCCTGTTATTGTGTTTATTCCACGAACTTCGACCTCTTCCTGCTTTATTAGCATTTCCTTTGTACCTTGACTGCCATTTTCTGGGTTCCTGTTCCCATTGCCGTCCATAGGAATCTAAAGTTTCTGTGCTCGTGGCCTTGTTGTTCCTTGGAACTTGCTGTTGGTCAGTCGGTGTGTTGGTCACGTGGACTTGTTCCACGGTTCGACTCTGACGCATAGTATTTGCTGTGGTGAGGTCCAGTTGCCTTAGAACTGTCTCCATTTCCATAGCAGTTTTCGCATTAGCCGAGATTAGTAGCCTTTGGATCTCGTATGGAAGCTGTTTGGCGATAGCAATGCATAGCTCCAGTTCACTAGGTTTTTGATCCAGCTCTTTAAAACGACACATCTGCGATATGAAGAATTCTGCGTACTTCGTCGGGTTGTTCGTGCTGTACTTTTTGGCATACAAATCCAGCCGTAAATTCTGCTGAGTCGCGGCGTCCCAATATCTCTTCAAGAATGCCTCGCGGAATTCCTCAACAGTATCAAAAGTGTAACGGAAGCTGCGAAACCATAATGCGCACTCCCCCTCTGTTAACTTCTCTATAGCACGTAGCCTACGCTCCTGCGGTATTCGTGCATCATTGAGATATTCAGTCACTTCCTTTAACCAATATTTTGGTGTCATACTACAGTGACTACCTGAAAATTTCCTAGGTTTTTCTTCGCTTGCCCTAATGACGTTTATCACCTGGGTGTGCATCGCGTTTTCATGTGGCGTCGATGCCGCAATTGGTACACCTGGCGTCATATAAGGACTTTCTCCTGCGCCTGCAGCGTTCCTGCTTATAGGTTGGGTTTCTAGGTCTGCCCACCTTGTTTTTCTCATATCCTCTATGCTGCCTTCACTTGACTTAGGATCTTTCAGAAGTGTCTCCTCCTGTGCTATTATCCTAGTCTCCATTTGGTTATGGCGCATTTCTGCTCTTTCTAGGCGAGTAATGACTTCTTTTTCTATTCTCGTAAGCCTATCTCGGTTTTCCTCGGCTACTTGAAAAATTTTCACCTTGTCTTCTTTCAGACTTAGTTTGATATGGGATATTTCATCCTCTACGTCCTCTTTAATTTGAGCAAGGGTCTTATCGCTTGCCTCTGTTTTCTGGCCTTCTCTTATTTCGAGTTCTTCTCTCAGACCTTTAATTTCATCTTGAATGTGTCCATTGACTTTAGACAATTCATTCCGGACCTTGGTGATCTCGCCTCTATTTTCCTCTTGCCTTTTATTGACTATGACAATGTCGCTTTGCACTTGGTCCAGTTCTTTATGAACTTGACCCATCTGACTTTTCACGTTGCCTACCAGCTCCTTACTTTCATGAGCGATAGCCTTAATTTCGCCTATTTCCTGGCATTGACCTAATATATTCTGGTCCTGTTTCTTGAGGTCACCGTTAATTGCTCTAGCGTAGCTTTTCAATTTCTGGTCCCATTTGGAGTCGTTCTCCTCTAATCTCTGGTCTACCGTTTTCGTAAACTCTGCGAACTGTTTCGCTTGGCGTTCGAGATTCGCCTCATTTTGGATCTGAATATCCTTAATATCGTTAGACACCGCCTCTAATTTACTGTTGGTTTGCTCCTGAGCATGCCTACACGCTTGCAAATTACCCTCAAGTTTGGCGTCTATAGCCTCGAAACGTTTGTCAGTATTTACCTGCATTTCCGATACAATGCTTACAACAGTATCTGTTACTTCGGTCTTAATAACCTCTTGCATTTGACTTAACTTATTGTTTAATTCAATCTGGTATTATCCATTGCAACCTGATTTGCATTAATTGCCTCCTGATTGGCATCTAACCGACTGTTTATTTCAGTTTTATTTGCATCTAAACGGTTGTTTATTTCAACCTGAGTTGCATTAATTGCCTCCTGATTGGCATCTAACCTGTTATTTAACTCTCTCTGGTTCTCATCTAACCGAGTGTTTATACTATCCTGGAACGCTTTGGTTTCCAGTTTACTCTGCTCGTGAGCAGCGTCAAAATGCTGTTTCAGTCCTGCAATAACTTGCAAGATCTTCTGTGTACCTGACATTTTCCAATAACACACTTAAATATGCAGGCAGGCTTCCTGGAAAAATATGTGGATACGTTTCGAAGAGAAACATCAAACACTGCACACATATTGTGAAGTCGTACAAAACCTGATAATATTATGGTAGATTGTGGATTGGGTAAGTAACGCTCGTACCCTTAGGCCATTCTCTTCTCAATAGAGAGATTCTGCGTTACCTCAAAAGCCTACTGAATTCAAAAATCACTCAAACACAGTTTGAGGCAAAACAATTACTATGGTTTTCCCCATGAAATACCATAAAAAATCTATGGGTTTTCCCTAAATCCCATAAGCTCCACGTATTCTGGGCGCCATGATAAATGAGATCAGAGGGTGGTATTAGTAGGACATCGGCCATATTTTGATTTACTATAAAAACTGTTCAGGGAGTGGTTTTTACTGCCGAAAGCCCCACTTAGGCCACGCCATGATAAATTATAGGGATTTATCACTATCTATCAAAATTTATATATACGTATCGGAACTTAGCTATGGATTAGGAGCGGTCACACCCTACTTCGTTAATTCTTACTTTAATAGAGTTGTGTGCATTAAATCTGACCGACTTTAGTCGTACCTTTAGCTCAAATCACAGTATAGGACATCAATTCCCATGTACCCATGTGAGTAATCTCGGTGGATAATATGCATCTGCCTCCAGCTAGCATCAGCTCTCAGGTGTGTACGGTAACCCCAATTTAGCAGTGCATATTTTGGATTTGAGGCTAAAAGGTATCAACTCTACAATGATAAGGCACAACTCTATTCTAAAACTTTAATTCAATAAAATAAATCATGGCTTCAAACACAAAACAATACCCAAAAAGCATAAAATAAAGCAAACAAAATTTTTACTTCCACAATCCACAAGTAAACAAATATAAAATCACAACAAAGTCATACCTAGCCATACGGCTTTACCCTTCTGTGAACTTCACAAGGATATACTAGTGCGCTGATGCACCTACGACTTCAAAACAAACTGTTCATTAACATAACAGTCATACAATGTGACTTCTTTAATATTACAACAAGGAATATTCCTTAAACCTCTTTATGTTAAACAATTATGTGTGCCGTGCGTGTTTCGATATTTTTCTTCTCACCAATGAAATGCTTTGCATGCATTTACCTATTTGGACGTTGCACCAAAATCAACGTGCAACTCCATAATTATGTAAGCTACCCCCTACACATCCTCCAATTATATGGTTTCACCGCATGCTGTCTGTGATTCCTAGATAAAACGTTACGTTATAGCTTATGTCGGATTGTACGATAGACTACCTCGCGCTCATGGCGATTGGCATCTAGTCACCAACTACATGACTTGGCTCCAGTGACAGTACAAATATATCATGTAACTATTCGTCAGATAGCTAAAATAATGAACCATCAGGATGAACTATAATTATCCATGTGTTCACAAACCACATGGCTATAATACTCAACATAACAATCTTGCATTATATGTCATTTCAACAAGGGCTAGAATCTCTTCCCTTTATAACTTGCCTGAGCGGCCCGGGTGGCTAGCACCGACCCTCGGCTAAGGAAGTCGCTACACAATAGAAAGTGGAATGGGTCGTTTCACCAATTATCTCGACCTTCCTAAAAGTTTGAAAGGCTCCCTCTCTAAGCAGCGAAGATTTACAAGACAAAATACTGTGTCCTGACCGACACACATGTTCCCAAAGGATCTTAATTGACTATTATGCCAACAGGTATTGAATGAGCTTTTGTAATTATTCCTACGTCGAGGATAATGATTAATTAATGGCCTCACATGGGTCCATTCAACATAAAGGTTCGGGGTTCGCAATGCATGAGCCTGGCGGTTGACCGATGTCTCAAGTATAATATAGGCGCACAAAACCACTGTCGCCATGAGTTTTCGCTGCCAACGAGCGTAAATAACTCATCAATAAGTTCTCGGGAAATCATAGAGCTGCGAGGTGTCCTTGTTTCCTCGACTCTGTCAAGAATCCAATCCGGAACACATTTCAATCCTTTCTTCAGAGTTAGGGTCCAACACTACAACTCTGGAATAAATAATATCTCCAACAATGTCCATGACATAGGAGAATTCATACGTAGAATAGACTATCTGGCCCCTAATGCTCCATGCTACGACACTCCGACCTATAATATTAAGAGAAATCTAACATTTACTCTATAAGCTTCTCAATTAAGCTGCAAATTCAATCCACTAAAAGCTCTTTCATTACTGGTATCATTACTGAATATATGCAATATTCTGATATAAAACTTCTTTCCATAGTTACTGAAATGTAATCTCACTGTAACATCTTCCTGCTTAGATTGATAAGTCTTGCACTTAGCGTTAATAATTCTCGCTTACAACATTTATTTGTTTCCTGATGTGTTCATTCATACTCTTAATAACCATTATTATTATTATCATCATTTCTCACTGACATAAATGACCAAAATCATTATTTATTATTATTCTCATATAAATTACCAAAATTTCCGACATAGCTAGACGTTTTAAACTCGAACAATCGCGTTCGTTGCATTTACATAACTGATTGCCATTCTTAATTCATAGTGGGAATAATTACTCCACTTAATGATGCAAATTAACATCTCAACTCTATCAAAATCAACTCAATACTGATTAAACATGGAGGATCAGCCTCCTAACTGATTTTTACTGGCATCTATAAGGAATTCACAATATCTTTACGGAATCACAGACATGCAGCGGTCCATACTTCTACATAATCATAACCATAATTTGTGGGGTACTTACATCTCTATAGGCATCTAAGGTGGCTCCGACCAATCATATTCTTCCATGTCGCCCGCCATAATGGGTTTAACGCGACATATTTCTCTTGTTTACACACATTTGATTACACATAATTTCTATCACCAACACGACACGTTGCATACCTTTCAGGAAGTTATCACTCCCCAAACATGTGAAACACTTCATCAAACACTACTTTAAATGATATTTTTACATATGCATTACACTGAACACTCGTCACTTTATACACACTTCAATGCTGAAATTCCCTAGCAGAGATCGAAATTGCAGGTGTCGACGGCATCTTACGTTACCAACTCCTGATTGAAAGTCTGGTTATCTGCTCTCGGAACTCCCCAACAGTTTTTATGACGATCGTTACTCCTACAGTAAGCGTCCTGCGTTACATCAATACGCTGGCTCCCAAACATGAGCGTTAACATCTGGTACTCTCATGGCAATACCAAACACTTAGTAGAGTTTCTTTCGCGCATTCTATCGTAGTTACACATATACGATTAGTTAATACTATACACACTGCGCATAATAAAGTTCAACACTTTCACAAATAATTATATACAATAGTTCTACCGTTAGTCTATACGGTGCTTCGTAACTGAACACGTCATAGTTCGTGCTGCTTATTATGCCTGTATCACGACTATTATTCATACAAGCATATTTACTGTTTCTTTTACACATACCAGTCTTTGTTCGGCGTCTTGATGAATAGATCCGTCATGCGTTTTGCCTTGACGAACTTGCTTCAACCTGGCTGTAGCTGGCTGAAGTTTCACTCGAAGACTGCACGTAACTTATTTGAAGGCTTCTGTATGCGGCTTACACGCTGTCTCGTACTGCTGCATATTTGCTGCATACTGATTGCAACTTATTGCCATTGTGCTACAACTGAAAACTGCGTAAGACAATAACTGGCTGTAACTGCGCTTGGCGGCATGTAGACTGAGCTTGGCTGCGTTACCACTTCGACTGTGCTTGACTGACTTACAACTGAGCATAGCTGAGAGCTCCTCCTGGGGTCTACTCCCTTATATCGGATTTCCACAGAAAGTAGAGCAACATCTTCCCGCGTAATCTTGGCTCCTCTCACATCATGATTCAGGTCTTCAAACCATGATCATTGTGTTCCTCTCTCTTCACAGGTCCCAAAACTATCTGTGTGCAAAGGAATCGCTCGTCCAATTAATTAATATTAATTCCTTTCTCCATGGCGTGGGACGCTACCTAACGGGAAACCCCCGGCAACATCTTCACATCCATCCGCGAACAATGGTCGTTTTACAGTCCTTACGCACATCATTAAATATGCACCAATTTCGCAGGTAAAAGACTCTAAAATTATCTTCTTGCCAAGATATTCACCTGTGTGCAACTCTCATCTCGATTCGTTACTCCAATCACGAGTAATCAATGATTTTTCTGGGCATTTCTCCGCCCCTACTCCAAATCCATTCTCCGTCGGGGAATAACTATGTCATTATTCAGGCCTCACCCCTGCTCCAGACGACATAATGGGGTCGCAGAGATGGACGTGGCTCCACTGGGACCAACCCACAATTCTGGGCCAATTAGTAAATGTCAGCTCTGCCCTCCTCTGTGCTTCAAGCCTCCAATAGCTTACACCAAATCGTCTTATAATGATATAATCTGCTCATTATTTCCTACATTATTTTAATAAATAATGCCATTACATCAAAATCACACCCGTGATTAAATATACATTTCTTTCGAGGGGTTTTTACCAAGAAACTCCCTGTACAGATCTCTGGTTCGCTTCCTGGTGGAACCTTTATACTGAGATCACAGTCTCTGAGAACCATGTTCGATTCCAGTCAGCATAACCCCATCGGGTTCATGTTCCCCTTGCAAAACTTATAAAAGTCCAATGCAAGTGGCTTATATAAGTAACCAGCTGACTGTCGACCACCGTCTGTGTTTACGTCTGGGGTCCTTCACCTTGTCTGGCTGCGAGTGGGTTAGTAGTGTTCCCCCTTCCACACTCGGCCTTGTTTCTGAGCTGTCTATTCTCCCTGCGAAGGGTCGCGTTTACAGCCTCAACCTCTCTGGCCACTCTGACCATTTCTTCATAGAATTCTCGCAAACACTGGCATTCTTTCTGCTCTCCGCTTACACTGGGTAAACTGTCTGCTTCTCGTCCCGTCTCGCCGTTCCAACATTCAGGTCTGCCTGCTTGGCTGCCTCCGCTCTCCACGTTGAGTTGGGTGTGCGTTACTAATTCTTCTTCTGGTTCGTCGAATTCTTCTGGCGAGTAATAAACTTTTAAGTTGGCTATGTTCATAACGACCTCGTTTCCATTCTCTAAATGCCTTAACCTGTATGCATTGTTCTGGAGGTCTCTTATCACCTCGAACGGGCCGTGGTAAGCAAAAATAAACTTTTTATACTTCCGTGCCTCTGGATCTGAACTGGCGGGTTTCTTAATTAAAACTTTCTGTCCCACGAGAAGCGGTTTATGATACCTCTTCGCACGATTCCTTCTCTGACGTCTCTCCGCCTGTGCTTTGAGATATTCAAAGGTTCGTTGGATCCTCAATTCTCTACCGGGATGTGCGTCTACAGGTAATGGAATAACACCATTCCACGGTCTCTCTGGTCTCTGATCCAGATGTAGAGTAACGGGAACCTGACCTGTCGCCTCATGCACAGTATTATTTATACAGTATTCAATGACTTCTAGAAATTCAATCCAACGCCAATTCGCTTCAGAACAGTAGATCTTCATGTATTTCTGGACCTCTCTCATTACTCTTTCAACGGGACTTGCCTCAGGATGGCGAATGGTAGATAAAATCTGCCTAATTCCTAGAGTTTCCAGTTCTCGACGAAATTCTGCACTAGTAAAGCAACTTCCGTGGTCCGAGAGAATGTTATCCGGTTTCCCAAGAATCGGAATAACTCTCTCTTTCAGGCGCTTCAAGACCTGTTTTGAACTTGTCTTTTGAATGGGCACAACACCACCATTTTCGAAAATACATCCATGGCTACAAAAATGTGTCTATTGCCTCTACGTGCTCTAGGCAATGGTCCAAAGTTGTCGATACTCAATAGCTGCCTTGGCTTCTCTGGTAATAACGGGATAGGTCGTTGCCTCATTAAAAAGGGATTCGGCTTTACCCTTTGGCAAAGATCACATGTTCTAATAGCATTTCTCACCGTTTCTCTCAATTTTGGCCAAGTAAATGCTTCCTTCAACAGAGCACAAATTTTATCTATTCCAGGATGTCCAAATGCTCTGTGGGCTAGCCATACTAATCTCCTCTGCAAAGATGCAGGAATTACAATCCTTTGACGTGTGTGATCCACATCGTCCCACTTGTGTAATATCTGATTATACCATACATAATCTGTTGCCAATGCCTCCGCCTCTCTGTATATCGCAGTTCCCCTTGCTAAGCGTCCCTCGAAGTAATCGATTATCATCTTCAACCATGGGTCTTCGCGTTGTAGGTTGGTAATGTTCCTTAAGTCATCCAACGTCTTCTGATCTCGATTCTCAATCTGGACCGCTAGTACTTCTTCTTCTCTAGGGTAACGACTTAATATGTCCGGTATTACATTCTCTTTCCCTGGACAGTATTCTATTTCCACATTAAATTGCTGGATATACAGGGACCATCTTGTCAATCTCTGACTAGACAAATCTGTCTTTAACAAAAATGTTAAAGCTTTATGGTCTGTTCTCAGAACTATTCGGAAGCCGTACACGAGTTTATGCCACGATTGCAACGCGTATAAAATTGCGAGCAATTCTATCTCTGTGATCGTGTAGTTTTTCTCATGGGCTCTCAGTCTTCTGCTTATAAAGGCGATAAAAACTTTCTTCTCAGGCTGGTCAACATTTTCCTGGAATAGCATCGCTCCAATCCCAATAAGTGATGCATCCGTCTGTATGATAAACTTCTGGGTATAATCTGGGTATCCCAGTTTCACATATTCCAAAAGCATTTGTTTTGACCTCACGAATGCTTCCTGACATTGCTCCGTCCAATTCCATCTGCCGCCTTTCTTCAATAGGTCCTGCAGTGGTGCTACTGTCGCAGTATAGTTTGGGCAGTGGTTCGAAAAGAATCCAATTACTCCCAAATACTGTCGGACGTGCTTAACTTTCGTGGGTCGAGGGAAATTTCGAATTACCTCCAATTTATCTGGATTAGGCTTCACTCCATTTGCATCAATAACATGCCCTAGGAATTTAACTTCCCTCTGACAGAAGTGCGATTTCTTGATATTGACCTTAAAGTTCGCTTCTCGAAGGTCATCTAGCAACTTCTTCAGGTCTCTCATGTGCTCCTCCAGAGATTCTGATGTGAGTAGAATGTCGTCTACATATCTGATGGTACTCTCTTTAACCTCATCTGATAGATTGCGATCTAACGCTCTTATCAGGGCTGAACCAGCTGTTTTCAACCCAAAAGGTAGCCTTAAAAATGTGAATGTATGTTGGTCAAACATAAATCCTGTCAACAGACTAGTTTTCTTCTCTAATTCAAGATGGTGGAAACTGGATGTGATATCCAAATTTGAGAATATAGTTTTCCCTCTAAACTTCCTGAGGATCTCTTTAATAGGTGGCACTTGGTCAAATTCCGGAATAACTCTCAAATTTAAGCGTCTCAGGTCCAAGCAGACTCTGACAGATCCGTCTGACTTTGGTACAATTACCAATGGACTTACATAAGGCGTAGGTGTTTTCTCAATAACGCCGGCCTCCAACATCTCCTGAATTGCCTCTTTCACTTTAGCATAATGCTTTTCAGCTATAGGGTAGGGTTTCTGCCTAAATGGTGTCCAATCACTGACTTGAAAAGCATAAGTGAAGTTCTTTATCCGACCAGGTCTCGAATCAAAGACTTCCTTCTGTTCCAGCAATAACTGCTTTAAATTTTCCTTCTCTTTTAGCCCAATTTTCGCTTCTTCTAGCTTCTCCGAAATGTATTCTTCCAATTTGGGTTCCAGATCCTTTTCCAAGTCTGTGGCTAGTGTTTTGAGCTCCGCTTCTAACTGCTCAATAGCTAACACTTCTTCATCAGCCACATCTCTGTATGTATGCCATACTTGTTCACTTGATCCTGGTTCAATTTCATTGAGTGCGACCTCTAAGCCTTCAGCTTCTTCATTCACATGGAACATAACCCTGTCCTGTGCTAGGTCAATTATCACTCTGTATTCCCTTATAAACTCTGCCCCAATAAGTAGGTTATAAGGTAGTTTGTTTACTAACAGAAAACTCTGTGAGAAAATAGAGCCTCCTATCTGTAAATCTAGGAATACCTGGTATTTACATATCATTGTTCTGTCTGGAATTACCCCTTTAATTTTGACACTGGAGATCGGTATCTTCAAAATGTTCTCTCTCCGGGCTATTTCATTATATAGAGCTTGTGTCATCAGGCTCACTGTTGATCCCGTATCTAACAGACTTCTGACTTTTAATCCTGCCACTCTCACAATTATAATAGGCAATTCTCTCTTGACCATGACCTGTGGTCCTCCTGTATCCTCAATCAATTCTTCTGGTTTGGCTATCCAATTGATGATGTTAATAGACTTCCATCCATCAGTCTCGAGCTCTTCTAATTTTGGCGTTTTTTTTTTCTTCAGCGCCCGCCCCTTTGGAGTTCCTTCTCTCCTGTTCGCTGCGCTGTAGTTCCAAACTCTTAGCTCCATCTCCATATCTGTCTGGCGATGTCCTGTTCTGCATGACTTCTTGCCAGCGGACTTGTGGTTTCTGGGGCTCATCTCCCCTTTCTTCGAGGTATCGCAAAGAAGCATGATATCGCTCTTCTGCCTCGTCATCGAAGTTACTTCTTCTCTCTTGGGGTCTCCAATTTCTATTATTGCCTTCCTGGCCATTATTACCTCCATTGTTATGGTACGGTTTGCCCCTGTTATTGTGTTTATTCCACGAACTTCGACCTCTTCCTGCTTTATTAGCATTTCCTTTGTACCTTGACTGCCATTTTCTGGGTTCCTGTTCCCATTGCCGTCCATAGGAATCTAAAGTTTCTGTGCTCGTGGCCTTGTTGTTCCTTGGAACTTGCTGTTGGTCAGTCGGTGTGTTGGTCACGTGGACTTGTTCCACGGTTCGACTCTGACGCATAGTATTTGCTGTGGTGAGGTCCAGTTGCCTTAGAACTGTCTCCATTTCCATAGCAGTTTTCGCATTAGCCGAGATTAGTAGCCTTTGGATCTCGTATGGAAGCTGTTTGGCGATAGCAATGCATAGCTCCAGTTCACTAGGTTTTTGATCCAGCTCTTTAAAACGACACATCTGCGATATGAAGAATTCTGCGTACTTCGTCGGGTTGTTCGTGCTGTACTTTTTGGCATACAAATCCAGCCGTAAATTCTGCTGAGTCGCGGCGTCCCAATATCTCTTCAAGAATGCCTCGCGGAATTCCTCAACAGTATCAAAAGTGTAACGGAAGCTGCGAAACCATAATGCGCACTCCCCCTCTGTTAACTTCTCAATAGCACGTAGCCTACGCTCCTGCGGTATTCGTGCATCATTGAGATATTCAGTCACTTCCTTTAACCAATATTTTGGTGTCATACTACAGTGACTACCTGAAAATTTCCTAGGTTTTTCTTCGCTTGCCCTAATGACGTTTATCACCTGGGTGTGCATCGCGTTTTCATGTGGCGTCGATGCCGCAATTGGTACACCTGGCGTCATATAAGGACTTTCTCCTGCGCCTGCAGCGTTCCTGCTTATAGGTTGGGTTTCTAGGTCTGCCCACCTTGTTTTTCTCATATCCTCTATGCTGCCTTCACTTGACTTAGGATCTTTCAGAAGTGTCTCCTCCTGTGCTATTATCCTAGTCTCCATTTGGTTATGGCGCATTTCTGCTCTTTCTAGGCGAGTAATGACTTCTTTTTCTATTCTCGTAAGCCTATCTCGGTTTTCCTCGGCTACTTGAAAAATTTTCACCTTGTCTTCTTTCAGACTTAGTTTGATATGGGATATTTCATCCTCTACGTCCTCTTTAATTTGAGCAAGGGTCTTATCGCTTGCCTCTGTTTTCTGGCCTTCTCTTATTTCGAGTTCTTCTCTCAGACCTTTAATTTCATCTTGAATGTGTCCATTGACTTTAGACAATTCATTCCGGACCTTGGTGATCTCGCCTCTATTTTCCTCTTGCCTTTTATTGACTATGACAATGTCGCTTTGCACTTGGTCCAGTTCTTTATGAACTTGACCCATCTGACTTTTCACGTTGCCTACCAGCTCCTTACTTTCATGAGCGATAGCCTTAATTTCGCCTATTTCCTGGCATTGACCTAATATATTCTGGTCCTGTTTCTTGAGGTCACCGTTAATTGCTCTAGCGTAGCTTTTCAATTTCTGGTCCCATTTGGAGTCGTTCTCCTCTAATCTCTGGTCTACCGTTTTCGTAAACTCTGCGAACTGTTTCGCTTGGCGTTCGAGATTCGCCTCATTTTGGATCTGAATATCCTTAATATCGTTAGACACCGCCTCTAATTTACTGTTGGTTTGCTCCTGAGCATGCCTACACGCTTGCAAATTACCCTCAAGTTTGGCGTCTATAGCCTCGAAACGTTTGTCAGTATTTACCTGCATTTCCGATACAATGCTTACAACAGTATCTGTTACTTCGGTCTTAATAACCTCTTGCATTTGACTTAACTTATTGTTTAATTCAATCTGGTATTATCCATTGCAACCTGATTTGCATTAATTGCCTCCTGATTGGCATCTAACCGACTGTTTATTTCAGTTTTATTTGCATCTAAACGGTTGTTTATTTCAACCTGAGTTGCATTAATTGCCTCCTGATTGGCATCTAACCTGTTATTTAACTCTCTCTGGTTCTCATCTAACCGAGTGTTTATACTATCCTGGAACGCTTTGGTTTCCAGTTTACTCTGCTCGTGAGCAGCGTCAAAATGCTGTTTCAGTCCTGCAATAACTTGCAAGATCTTCTGTGTACCTGACATTTTCCAATAACACACTTAAATATGCAGGCAGGCTTCCTGGAAAAATATGTGGATACGTTTCGAAGAGAAACATCAAACACTGCACACATATTGTGAAGTCGTACAAAACCTGATAATATTATGGTAGATTGTGGATTGGGTAAGTAACGCTCGTACCCTTAGGCCATTCTCTTCTCAATAGAGAGATTCTGCGTTACCTCAAAAGCCTACTGAATTCAAAAATCACTCAAACACAGTTTGAGGCAAAACAATTACTATGGTTTTCCCCATGAAATACCATAAAAAATCTATGGGTTTTCCCTAAATCCCATAAGCTCCACGTATTCTGGGCGCCATGATAAATGAGATCAGAGGGTGGTATTAGTAGGACATCGGCCATATTTTGATTTACTATAAAAACTGTTCAGGGAGTGGTTTTTACTGCCGAAAGCCCCACTTAGGCCACGCCATGATAAATTATAGGGATTTATCACTATCTATCAAAATTTATATATACGTATCGGAACTTAGCTATGGATTAGGAGCGGTCACACCCTACTTCGTTAATTCTTACTTTAATAGAGTTGTGTGCATTAAATCTGACCGACTTTAGTCGTACCTTTAGCTCAAATCACAGTATAGGACATCAATTCCCATGTACCCATGTGAGTAATCTCGGTGGATAATATGCATCTGCCTCCAGCTAGCATCAGCTCTCAGGTGTGTACGGTAACCCCAATTTAGCAGTGCATATTTTGGATTTGAGGCTAAAAGGTATCAACTCTACAATGATAAGGCACAACTCTATTCTAAAACTTTAATTCAATAAAATAAATCATGGCTTCAAACACAAAACAATACCCAAAAAGCATAAAATAAAGCAAACAAAATTTTTACTTCCACAATCCACAAGTAAACAAATATAAAATCACAACAAAGTCATACCTAGCCATACGGCTTTACCCTTCTGTGAACTTCACAAGGATATACTAGTGCGCTGATGCACCTACGACTTCAAAACAAACTGTTCATTAACATAACAGTCATACAATGTGACTTCTTTAATATTACAACAAGGAATATTCCTTAAACCTCTTTATGTTAAACAATTATGTGTGCCGTGCGTGTTTCGATATTTTTCTTCTCACCAATGAAATGCTTTGCATGCATTTACCTATTTGGACGTTGCACCAAAATCAACGTGCAACTCCATAATTATGTAAGCTACCCCCTACACATCCTCCAATTATATGGTTTCACCGCATGCTGTCTGTGATTCCTAGATAAAACGTTACGTTATAGCTTATGTCGGATTGTACGATAGACTACCTCGCGCTCATGGCGATTGGCATCTAGTCACCAACTACATGACTTGGCTCCAGTGACAGTACAAATATATCATGTAACTATTCGTCAGATAGCTAAAATAATGAACCATCAGGATGAACTATAATTATCCATGTGTTCACAAACCACATGGCTATAATACTCAACATAACAATCTTGCATTATATGTCATTTCAACAAGGGCTAGAATCTCTTCCCTTTATAACTTGCCTGAGCGGCCCGGGTGGCTAGCACCGACCCTCGGCTAAGGAAGTCGCTACACAATAGAAAGTGGAATGGGTCGTTTCACCAATTATCTCGACCTTCCTAAAAGTTTGAAAGGCTCCCTCTCTAAGCAGCGAAGATTTACAAGACAAAATACTGTGTCCTGACCGACACACATGTTCCCAAAGGATCTTAATTGACTATTATGCCAACAGGTATTGAATGAGCTTTTGTAATTATTCCTACGTCGAGGATAATGATTAATTAATGGCCTCACATGGGTCCATTCAACATAAAGGTTCGGGGTTCGCAATGCATGAGCCTGGCGGTTGACCGATGTCTCAAGTATAATATAGGCGCACAAAACCACTGTCGCCATGAGTTTTCGCTGCCAACGAGCGTAAATAACTCATCAATAAGTTCTCGGGAAATCATAGAGCTGCGAGGTGTCCTTGTTTCCTCGACTCTGTCAAGAATCCAATCCGGAACACATTTCAATCCTTTCTTCAGAGTTAGGGTCCAACACTACAACTCTGGAATAAATAATATCTCCAACAATGTCCATGACATAGGAGAATTCATACGTAGAATAGACTATCTGGCCCCTAATGCTCCATGCTACGACACTCCGACCTATAATATTAAGAGAAATCTAACATTTACTCTATAAGCTTCTCAATTAAGCTGCAAATTCAATCCACTAAAAGCTCTTTCATTACTGGTATCATTACTGAATATATGCAATATTCTGATATAAAACTTCTTTCCATAGTTACTGAAATGTAATCTCACTGTAACATCTTCCTGCTTAGATTGATAAGTCTTGCACTTAGCGTTAATAATTCTCGCTTACAACATTTATTTGTTTCCTGATGTGTTCATTCATACTCTTAATAACCATTATTATTATTATCATCATTTCTCACTGACATAAATGACCAAAATCATTATTTATTATTATTCTCATATAAATTACCAAAATTTCCGACATAGCTAGACGTTTTAAACTCGAACAATCGCGTTCGTTGCATTTACATAACTGATTGCCATTCTTAATTCATAGTGGGAATAATTACTCCACTTAATGATGCAAATTAACATCTCAACTCTATCAAAATCAACTCAATACTGATTAAACATGGAGGATCAGCCTCCTAACTGATTTTTACTGGCATCTATAAGGAATTCACAATATCTTTACGGAATCACAGACATGCAGCGGTCCATACTTCTACATAATCATAACCATAATTTGTGGGGTACTTACATCTCTATAGGCATCTAAGGTGGCTCCGACCAATCATATTCTTCCATGTCGCCCGCCATAATGGGTTTAACGCGACATATTTCTCTTGTTTACACACATTTGATTACACATAATTTCTATCACCAACACGACACGTTGCATACCTTTCAGGAAGTTATCACTCCCCAAACATGTGAAACACTTCATCAAACACTACTTTAAATGATATTTTTACATATGCATTACACTGAACACTCGTCACTTTATACACACTTCAATGCTGAAATTCCCTAGCAGAGATCGAAATTGCAGGTGTCGACGGCATCTTACGTTACCAACTCCTGATTGAAAGTCTGGTTATCTGCTCTCGGAACTCCCCAACAGTTTTTATGACGATCGTTACTCCTACAGTAAGCGTCCTGCGTTACATCAATACGCTGGCTCCCAAACATGAGCGTTAACATCTGGTACTCTCATGGCAATACCAAACACTTAGTAGAGTTTCTTTCGCGCATTCTATCGTAGTTACACATATACGATTAGTTAATACTATACACACTGCGCATAATAAAGTTCAACACTTTCACAAATAATTATATACAATAGTTCTACCGTTAGTCTATACGGTGCTTCGTAACTGAACACGTCATAGTTCGTGCTGCTTATTATGCCTGTATCACGACTATTATTCATACAAGCATATTTACTGTTTCTTTTACACATACCAGTCTTTGTTCGGCGTCTTGATGAATAGATCCGTCATGCGTTTTGCCTTGACGAACTTGCTTCAACCTGGCTGTAGCTGACTGAAGTTTCACTCGAAGACTGCACGTAACTTATTTGAAGGCTTCTGTATGCGGCTTACACGCTGTCTCGTACTGCTGCATATTTGCTGCATACTGATTGCAACTTATTGCCATTGTGCTACAACTGAAAACTGCGTAAGACAATAACTGGCTGTAACTGCGCTTGGCGGCATGTAGACTGAGCTTGGCTGCGTTACCACTTCGACTGTGCTTGACTGACTTACAACTGAGCATAGCTGAGAGCTCCTCCTGGGGTCTACTCCCTTATATCGGATTTCCACAGAAAGTAGAGCAACATCTTCCCGCGTAATCTTGGCTCCTCTCACATCATGATTCAGGTCTTCAAACCATGATCATTGTGTTCCTCTCTCTTCACAGGTCCCAAAACTATCTGTGTGCAAAGGAATCGCTCGTCCAATTAATTAATATTAATTCCTTTCTCCATGGCGTGGGACGCTACCTAACGGGAAACCCCCGGCAACATCTTCACATCCATCCGCGAACAATGGTCGTTTTACAGTCCTTACGCACATCATTAAATATGCACCAATTTCGCAGGTAAAAGACTCTAAAATTATCTTCTTTCCAAGATATTCACCTGTGTGCAACTCTCATCTCGATTCGTTACTCCAATCACGAGTAATCAATGATTTTTCTGGGCATTTCTCCGCCCCTACTCCAAATCCATTCTCCGTCGGGGAATAACTATGTCATTATTCAGGCCTCACCCCTGCTCCAGACGACATAATGGGGTCGCAGAGATGGACGTGGCTCCACTGGGACCAACCCACAATTCTGGGCCAATTAGTAAATGTCAGCTCTGCCCTCCTCTGTGCTTCAAGCCTCCAATAGCTTACACCAAATCGTCTTATAATGATATAATCTGCTCATTATTTCCTACATTATTTTAATAAATAATGCCATTACATCAAAATCACACCCGTGATTAAATATACATTTCTTTCGAGGGGTTTTTACCAAGAAACTCCCTGTACAGATCTCTGGTTCGCTTCCTGGTGGAACCTTTATACTGAGATCACAGTCTCTGAGAACCATGTTCGATTCCAGTCAGCATAACCCCATCGGGTTCAGTACATCGGACCCAAACACTCGTACAACCACACTGGTTAAGTTTTACAAAAGTTAGTCCACCACTCCACGGAACATCGGAGCCGCTCCCGCGTGCAACCGTACTCGTTAAGTTCTACACAGATAGTCCTCGTTCCACGGCGCGTCGAACGATATATGCACCTGTCGGCTCCCCCACTCTTCAGCCGACTTCTAGATTACGTGGTCTCCACTGATTGGCTGCACCCCACGCGCTATACTCCCCTCCTCTGGCTCATTACACTCGGCGGGAGGGTTCCGTTCCAACTATCCGCCTTTTCTTGACGCTGCAAACCCGCTTGCGTAATACTTCCCGACAAGATTAAGCGTGTACTTGAATTCCCAGTGAGTCACGTCCCTCGATATACCCTAACTGACGAAACTCCGTTAAATTCCGTAATCACATAACTTTCTATGATATTGTCGTTCGTAATAATTTGCTTGATAGCGTTTTCTAAGACATAGAAAACCTATCTGTATGCTTATAATTTTTATAAAATGCTCCGAAAATATCTTAATAATAATTATAATAAATTAATAATAATAATAAATTAACATGAAAAATTCTCTTGGCTGAACAATTTGCCGCGTAAATAAATATAGAATGGCTTCCTACTGACTTATGCCAGTTGCATAAAAACCCCTCGAAAAACACGTTACATATTCGCCTCGGATCATCGGATGATTTACCGTGACGACGGTCCATTATCCGATTATCCCAGACACGTTAATAAACCCCATCCAAAATACATATTACATAAATGAGATCACCCTAAATTACAGATATATACACTCATAATTTTTCTTCACGCACTTTGCGTCGAAGTTTGTTGTCACTATGGATTGCACTTTGCAACCAGTCCAATGTTTTACATATAGAATAGTGTTCCACGGATATTTCCGCCTCTCAAATTTCTCTATGTTGGAGAAATAGACATAATTACTGTGTGAGCACTATGTATTTACGATGTCATATCACACGCATTGAAGGTGTTCTGATATATTTATATCTCCCTAGAACTTTCTAATTTCACTGGAGGTTCCTTCCTTATTGTGAAATTAATCCCACTTTCCACTGAGCACACGATCACACTATTGTGGCAGCGCCTCGTGACCATAATACTTAATCTCTCTTTGAAGTAGATTAAATTAATATTGACTTCTGAAAAAAAAAACAGTAAATGCGCATTACATATAACACCAAATATTTCTGTGCCGTAATCGCCCTGTCTTCTTAAGTTCCCGTAGACCATATTCTACTTAATACTAGTTCTCAACACAGACCATTTCTCCTCACACAAATAATACCTTTGTACAAATTACCTTAAATTACACACTTACAAATCTTACATGGCGAGGCCGTAAACAGAAATCACGTGTGCTGATATGTATGAGTTTCATGAAGGACTGCCTCGCCTTCTGATGGCCCATCTTTTGCCTCGTGGACGCCTTAAGCAAAAATACCCTGTCCAAGCGCTCATCCATCTCTAGGAGGCAAATGGGAATTCACCAGCGCTACCAAATTCTGGCCTTGGTGTATCGAGACATTTTAGTGCTCAAGAGCATCCGACAATCCCGTCATATTTCCCTGTACCTTAGAAACTCTCATTTACTTACATACTACACCCCCGTGTGACTTCTGATACGCCTGCCTGGAAGACCATCTCCTCCCACGCACCAATACCACACTTACTCATTTGATAGGCTGGCTCGCCAGCTAAACACACTCACTTTATGACACATATTTTCGTAGACTATGTATATTATACGTCCCGTATAATCTGTTTCCCTTACTATCCTCCAGAACATATGCTGTTTTTCCAATACGTTTGGAAACTATAAATGGGCCCTCGTAGAGATAAAAGAACTTGGACATGACTTTCTCTAGCTTATTTGACTGTTTCGGCACTCTAAGTAAGACTCTGTCTCCCGGCTCGAATAGGTCAAATTTAGTTTCTTTTTGTTGGCGAATTCTCTTTTGTGCTGACTTAGATAAATTCTGTTTCGCCAACTGGACAATGTAATCCATCCCCGGTTGCTTACCCTCATTTAATCCCAACACCCTCGCTAGTTCATTTTGTGGTCTTTTTCCGAAGTGAACTTCGTATGGCGTCAATTTCGTGCCTCATGCTGGACAGAATTCAGCCAAGTCTCGACCTTGGGAAGATGTCCAACCCAGGCCGCATGCTTGTCATGCACTAGAGTCCGAAAAAGACGAGCCACTTCCCTTAATGGACGCTCTGCAGAATTACCCTGAGGGTACCTTACAGAGGAATGAACGTGTGTTATACCAGCTTCCTGCATACTGGTTCTCCATTTCTTTGCGGTAAACTGTGGTCCACTGTCAGATAGTATCCTGAGAGGAAGGCCAAACTCAGGTACATACTTATTAATGATCAGACGGCTACACGCTAGTCCCGTGGCTTTCCTTAGCGGATATAGCTTGACATACTTACTAAAAGCGTCAATAACTATAAAAATGTACTCGTAGCCGTACTGTCCTTTAACGATCGGGCCAAATAAATCCACACAAAGTAGTTCGCCGGGACTACTGATGAGAACTGCAGATCTCTTCCCCACTAAATATTTAACTGGATATTTACTCCTTTGACAGGTGTCACACTTTGCTAAAATCCTCCTAACGTCCCTTCCCATTTTATTCCAAATGAAGTCACGACCAATTTCATAGAAGACCTTGGCAGCACCAAAGTGTCCTAATTCCCTATGAATGAACCAAATTAGCTCCTCCCGCAAAGTGGCAGGAACACATATTGCCCACCGATTATTCCTACATTTCCTTGCAAGAAGCCCATCCTGCATCTTGTACGTGAACCGTCCTACTTTCGCATACTCTTCTTCACCTATTTCCAACCTAGCCTGTGGCTCCTTAAACTTAACGTCATCACGTTGCTCCACTAGCATATTACTCAGTGTCTGTAACGATGCCCTGTTGCTACTGTCCACACATGCACATATTAAAATACCGTCCTCTGCTTTAACCACAGGATAATCCCTACATAAATTAGTGTCCCTCGATAGCATGTCTGCAAGAATGTTATCTTTACCTTTAATATATTTTACTGTGAATTCGTATTCCTGCAGAGCAAGAATCCACCTACTAACTCTGTTAGAACTGAGTTTACAAGTTCTCATATACAGTAATGCATGGTGATCTGTGTGGATCTCAAATTTCCCCCCTACTAAATACATTCTAAATATCCCTAAACTGAAAACAATACCTAAAAGCTCTAACTCAGTAATCGTGTATCTTTTCTCTGCTGCTGTCAGTCCTCGCGAGGCTAAAGATACAATGCACAGATTACCCTCATCATCTTTCTGACATAATACTCCAGCAATGCCTATATGTGAAGCATCTGTCATAACCACATATTCCTTATCTTTTAACGGATATTTCAGCACTACAGCTTTCTCAAAACCTTCCTTCAGCGCTCTAAAAGCCTGATCATGCTTGGACTCCCATCTCCACCGAGTCCCACTTTTAAGCAATTCCCTGAATGGTTCTACCAACCCTGAGTATTTAAGAACGAACCTCCTGAAAAAGTTGCAAATTCCCAGGTAAGTTTTTAACTGTTTAACATTCTGTGGCACCTCTGCGTGAAGTATCTTATTAACCCTACTTTCTTCTGGAGTTACACCTCTACTCGACACTCTATGACCTAAAAATGTAACTTCTGACTGACAGAATGACGACTTAGACAGCTTCAAAGTGAACCCTGCCTGATCTAACTTCTGAAAAACTATATCTAAATGACGTAGATGCTCCTCAAAACTGCGTGAACTAATTACCATATCATCTATGTAAATGGTTACAAACTCTCCTGTGTCATCCCCTAATGCGATGTTTAAAGCCCTAATTAAAGCTGCTGAACTACTCTTTAACCCATAAGGTGTTCTACAAAATTGATAAAGGTTATATTTATGACTAAAAGCTGTAAATGGTCTATCTTCGTACATAAGTGGCACTTGCCAAAAACTGGAACTCAAATCTACACAAGTGAAATACTTCTTCCCCTCAAATGTTTGCATTAATTCCTCTATTGACATAGATTTCAGCTGATCTGAACTAATTCTACTGTTAACCAAACGAGCGTCTAAACAAATACGAACTGTGCCGTCGGTCTTGGGTACCGTGATCAAAGAATTAACATATGGACTGTTAGAGTGCACAATAATCCCATCTTCAAGCATCTGATTCATTTGTGCCTCAACTGCACTCTGATAAGCGAAAGGTACAGGATATCTATGTCCTGTGAATACTGACCTATCAATAACGTTCAATGAATGTGTATAGCAATTGGCCAAACCAATGCGATCCTCAAACACTCTCCTATTACACAATAACACATCATAGAACCGAACACACTGTTCATCCTCTTTATTTCCCTGAAATGCAGCATCACGTAACGAGTCCTTTAGACTAACGTTCGTAATCACACTGCCCACAAAACATGGAGAACCCCGCTCTACGGCTAGCGATATCTCATTTAAAGTACAAATCACACCTACAATACTACTCTTCTGAATATGGTCATTGAACGCTACTTCTACTTCAGAATCTCCCCATTTAAATTTCAAACTCCCTACATCATAACATAAGTTACCAGACACTCTACTTAGCCACTCTGAACCCAAGATAACACTGAATACTAAATTTTGAATTACAAGGCAAATCTGCTTCTCTACATGATTATTAATTTTAATGTCTACTAAAACTTGCTTAGAAATTACTTTAGACCTCTTCCCAACAGCTGTGATAACAAAAGTGCTTTTAATTGGCATCTCCTCAAAATTTACTCCAGTTCCTTTCATTTTATCATAAAATGCACTACTTATGCAACTCTTCATACAACCACTATCAATTAAAACATCTGTGTACGCCTCGGACACGTTAAATTTAACTATGGGGCTCTTACTAACCACTTCCTGAATAATACCTTCATCATTTAGTTCATGTAATAATTCATTTCTTACATTTAGGTCATAGGGTTCCTGTATAATTGTATGGACAGGGCATGCTACAGACTGAGATTCTGACCCTACTTCGCAGCCTGGTTCGCGTTTAAAGAACCGCTACAGCTGGCCGTAGTACTACTAACTACTGAACTGGTCTGGTTGTTCTGGGCTGTGTTGTCATTGTTTGGCTGTATATTACTACCACTAGGCTGTCCTCTTCCTTGACCCCTATTCTGGTTGTAATTATTGTCATTATAATTTCTCCCTTGATTTCCCCTGTAATCATTGTTCCTCCCTTGATTTCCCCTGAAATCATTGTTCCTCCCTTGATACTGATTACCATAGCCATTTCCTCTGTTCTGATTTAACTGGTTATTATTATTTCTATTTTGAGCGTTGGCCCCTTCGCCACCGTTCCCTTGAACTTCTTGATGCCTGGCTTCATTAGGTCTATTATTATTATTACCCTGGTTCCGATTGAAATTGTCCTCATAACCCCCTCTCCCTAGTGCATCAAATGTGCTTAACAAATTTTCTACTTGAGATATAGTCTTTACATTCTGGATGCAAGCAGCCTCCTTGATCCTATAGGGAAAGTGCCTAAGTAGCAACCTTACCACATCACTTTCCTCCTTCAAGCCATCCAGATATTTACACACTAATACCTGCCCTAAAAAGTTTTCGGTCATGGTGGAGCTTCCTTTAGGGTTATATTTACCACACGCTACTCCCTCACGATGCTGCGACTGAATAACCTCATTCCAGAACTTTTCACAGAATTTCATTTTAAAATCATTGATATCAGTAAACTTGTCTCTGTAGACAGCAAACCAATTCCTCGTTTCCCCCACAAACACTTGTTCTAAAATTTCAACTACCTGGCACCACTCAATACTACCATTTTCCAACCTCTCCCCGAATTTATTTTCTATAGTGTTCATGAACTCCATTGGGCACCCCTGTCGATTGCTGAACTTACCCAGTTCTACCTCCCTGTGTGTGCTATTCACAAAAACTGGCCTATTCTGACTATTTTCTTGCCTGATCCTAGGTTTTAATTTTAACTCTAATTCTGCGATTTTCTCCTCAGCCTTCCTCTCAATGCTGTTTACTGTTAATTTAATGTTTCCTTCTGATTCTTCTACTTTATCATATAGCTTTGCTTGTTTCTCCTCAATCTTGCTAATGCTCTCTCTATTACTCTCTCTTAAATCATTTACTTCTGCAACTATTTGTGAGTGGACTTTCTCAATTCTACCCCCCAGCTGTTCCTTAACCTCTTTAGTAGCTACCTGAATTTTGTCAATTTCTCCCCCCAATTGCTTTTTGACCTGCTGTGTTTCCAGTTGCACTAGTTCTTTTAAATTTTCAGCCTGTGTACTGATTCTAATTTCCAACTCCTCCTGTACTTTTCCTAATTTTCTGTCTACATCTGCAATAATCTCTTTAGCCTTTTCTTCCATCACCCCCCTGATCTCACCTCTAATCAGTTCGAATTTGTCACTCATTTCCCTACTGTTTTGTTCTAATTTAGCATTTAAAGTTTCAGTACTCTCTCTAGTTTCCTTACTGTTTTGTTCTAATCTGGCGTTTAAAGTTTCATTACTCTCTCTATTTTCCCTACTGTTTTGTTCTAATTTAGCGTTGTTTTGTTCCAGGTTAGCATTTAAAGTTTCAGTACTCTCTCTATTTTCCTTACTGATTTGTTCTAATTTAGCGTTGTTTTGTTCCAGTTTAGCATTTAAAGCGTCTGTACTTTCTTTATTTTCCCTACTGTTTTGTTCTAATCTTGCATTATTCTGTTCTAACTTTGCGTTTAAGGCATCACTACTAACTTTGTTCTGATACATAAACTCGAGAAGTAAAGTTTTTAATTCTGGTTGGCCGCCTACACTCCCTGTTTCAGTATCGGGATTTACCTCCGCTACCCCGGTACTACCATCACTCGACATACTGCTCGTATCATCACTCTCCAGTTGATGACCACTACGTAACCTCATCTGTCTTTCTTTCTCATCCCCCATAATGATATACACTGATAAAGACAAATAACCCCCAAAATACAGGCACAGAAATATATACCCTTCTCCTTCCACAAATGTTATTAGGTTTTCATCCCCACGTTGTCGGCGACAATTGTAATGGTTTCTTTTGCCCTCACGTTGAGCGACAATTGTTACGTCAATTAGTGCCCCATGTTGGTAGCAACAAGTGTAACAGTTTGGCTGCCCCTAACTGTTGGGTGATAATTGTAACTGTTTACCTTTGCCTAAGCTATGTTGTTTAATGGGCGCCAAGACCTCAATGCAATGCTGAAATCTAAATTTGTATTTAACAACGTCTAGCTCTGGTAGAACACCTTCAAGAATCTATTCACTCAGATCGTGGTATGATTTGATCATTAACCCAACAAACAATTGTATCAGGAGAAGGAATTGGTCTATATCTAATGCTACCTACTGAAAGCAAAGATTGCATTGTAAAAGAAATGAATTTATTATATAAAACAAGTATAGCAAAATTAATAATAATAATAATAATAATAAGTATAAAATTTAAATTGGAGCGTTGTGATTTGAATATTACCGATAGAAAATTACGTGAAAACGGAGTCTGATAAATTATTGATTTTACTCTTATTCCCAAGCTATGAAGTTACTGAAATATGAAATATAAAACAAAGAGAAATGAGAGATTGCGTATTTCTGCGTCATTCGCGCTTACCACTGGAAATGGCCGAAGCCTTTCCCTCGTACTGGATGATGCTGTGAGCTTCCCACAGTCTCCTGGACGTCGACATCTTTGTCGATATTTGATGATATTCTGGTAGATTAGATAATTCTATGGTCCGTACATCGGACCCAAACACTCGTACAACCACACTGGTTAAGTTTTACAAAAGTTAGTCCACCACTCCACGGAACATCGGAGCCGCTCCCGCGTGCAACCGTACTCGTTAAGTTCTACACAGATAGTCCTCGTTCCACGGCGCGTCGAACGATATATGCACCTGTCGGCTCCCCCACTCTTCAGCCGACTTCTAGCTTACGTGGTCTCCACTGATTGGCTGCACCCCACGCGCTACACTCCCCTCCTCTGGCTCATTACACTCGGCGCGAGGGTTCCGTTCCAAATATCCGCCTTTTCTTGACGCTGCAAACCCGCTTGCGTAATACTTCCCGACAAGATTAAGCGTGTACTTGAATTCCCAGTGAGTCACGTCTCTCGATATACCCTAACTGACGAAACTCCGTTAAATTCCGTAATCACATAACTTTCTATGATATTGTCGTTCGTAATAATTTGCTTGATAGCGTTTTCTAAGACATAGAAAACCTATCTGTATGCTTATAATTTTTACAAAATGCTCCGAAAATATCTTAATAATAATTATAATAAATTAATAATAATAATAAATTAACATGAAAAATTCTCTTGGCTGAACAATTTGCCGCGTAAATAAATATAGAATGGCTTCCTACTGACTTATGCCAGTTGCATAAAAAAACCTCGAAAAACACGTTACAATGTGTCGACACTAGTCTTGACTTAAGTCCTGTTGTTCGCATCGCTGGAACATAGGGCTTCAACGAAGCATCGCCATCGGACTCGGTTGTGTGCCATTGCCTTCACTTCTCCCCACGTTCTCCCCGCTTCTGCAGCTTCCCTCTCCACTGTCCTCCTCCAAGTTTCCCTCGGTCTTCCTCTTCTGCGATGTCCCTGAGGATTCCAACTCAGGGCTTGCCTCTCTATTGCCATCTGGTTTTTGCACTTTCTCCAAATTCATTCCAGCGTACCTCACTCATTCCCATTATGTCTAGTTTATAGTTGATAAATTATGCTACAGCTTGATGTAACTTTCCACTCTCGTAAAGTGTCCGTACATTCCAAAATCCGATCCTCGTGGTCCATTTCATTCCAAAGGTTGTCAACTTGTTGTCCGTCCGGCTTTTGCTTCTTGAAGTTTCTTTAACAATAAATTTTAAGAGATGCAGGTTGTTAGCCCACAGTCCCCGAGTGCTTTAGTGGGGCTGCCACCTTATGGCCTAAGCACATGCCATTATAGCTAGATGGTCTGCTATGTCTCTCACAAATTCTTTACAGGGAGAGTTGAGACTGGTCTCTCTAACCCTCCTCCTTTCTTCGGGCTTGGGACCGGCAACGACACCCATGGAGCTACTCAATCCACCCCATGGTTGCCGCAGGCGGAGTTGTCGACACTAGTGCTTGTAGTGATATATTTAGTGAACTACGTACGACAAAGGATGTGCTCTAACACTTGGTGTCCATGACTTGTAAGTTTAGTGAGTGTCACCATGCCGCCAACACGTAAGGAGCATTTGGTTAATACACAAGATATTGTAATAAACTATTTATTACCTTAAGTCAATATATTGTACATTAAAACCGTACCGGGTTTGGTCACACTGTGACCTTCCTCAGCGTGGTATAAGATAAGTACATGTGCAATAACATACATTTAATAAAATATTGCCATAACAAAGAATACTAAAAATATTTTTGTTCCAAAAGCTCACAAAGTAAAATTTCAAAAATCAGATCTGTTACAAAATGTGTTAAGAAAAACCTGAAGAAGTCTTGACAAAACAGCGTTGAATTGAAGAGATGTGGATGTGAAAGTAGATATGCTGAATAAGTTAGGTTATAAATGAAGGTTAATATGTATTTCTCTACCTGGCAAAAATGTATTAACCTTAATTTATAACCTATCTTATTAAGCATATCTATTTTCACATCCAAATCTCTTCAATTCAACGCTGTTTTATCAGGACTTTTTCATGTTTTTCTTAACACATTTTGAAACAGATCTGGTTTTTGAAATTTTACTTTGTGAGCTTTTGGAACAAAAATATTTTTAGTATCCTCTGTTATGGCATAATTGTATTAAGTTGTATGTTACTGTCATCCTATACCACGCTGAGGAATGTCACAATGTGTACGGTTTCAATGTACTAAATATTGACTTAAGGTAATAAATAGTTTATTATAATTGATACGTCAATAAGTAATCGGGCTATCATGGTCATTTTTATGTAATTTTACACAAAATATTCAAAAATGGAATAATCAAATTAAAATGCAGAAAGTAGTAAGATTCAGTAATGAACCTGGAATGAGTCGTCAACAACATGAAGACACTGTAATCACTGAACAATAAGAACTTCAAATGAAATTACTTCAAAGAAACGCAAAATACATCAACAGAGGACGAAGAGAGACGATAGTCGTTCAAACAATACAGGACACAAATGTCTTCACGAACACGAATTCTGACTCGTGTGGAAACGTTTATTTCTTTTTTGTTAACCTAAAATCCTAATTCTTAAGTCATGCTTTCAACAATAATTTCCTGAAAAACAGTGATATTTTCCAATGAAATTGAGCAGGAAATTAAACATATCTACTCACACCTTCTAACCTGTAAAATATTACATGGATAATTCTGTTTTAGAAAACTTGCTTGTGATCTCCTTTGTGAGACAAATTTTATTTAAAATATTTTAAGCATTTCTCTTTGGTAAATAATTCAAATTCTTGATATTATGTAAGCTAAGTATAATAAACTTTAAGAATCAACTAGAAATTCACCGAACTTTTGTTAAACAAATAGAAAAATTTAGGACAGGAAGAGTGAAAATTGTTGAATAATTCTCTTTTTCTTTTTGTTCAGCTGAAAAGTTAAACTATTTACACTAGCTATTATGAGTATTTTCACGACAATATTACACAAGACGTACAGAAATTACTTATTTATGAAACAAGAAAATAGTCCACTATTGAATGGCCATAACGAACGAAGTTATATCGATTAAAATGTTCATGTAAGTTGTTATGTGGGATATAGCTGCACCACTGCGTCAATAAATGATTACTAGGTAACCTGTGCGAGAAATCTCGCATGTTCATTAACCACCCACCCGGCTTTAATGTTATGCGGGCTTCTATAAATAGGTTTATTTGTTTAAAGGCACTTGTCGTTATTTATGAAATCAGAGAGCAATTCACCACGGCTGCTGGTTGCATAATGGGTTGTGTGCCCCCATGTGTACAGACTATCCGCCCGGCGCTAGTGCTCTGCGGGCTGTACGCGATACAGTTCTTCCAGGGGCTATAGTCTTGTTTATTTGTTTAAAAGCACTTTATAAACAAATAAATATATTTCCGTTGACTCATCAAGAAATGCAAGATTTTTCCTGTACTATCGGGACGATTTGGAAGGTGTTGGTACAAACCACACCTTCTAACTCCCTCTGGTTTAGGAGCTTGAGTTTTGTGAAACATACACCTTAGCGTATTATATATATAGACTAGCAAAAGGACCCATTCTTCGAACGGTCTTCGGTATTAATAACCAGACGTAATCAATTGAGCTACTGTTGCAATGGTTAGGGGCTTGGAACCTGTTTCTCGACAAAGAAAAATGATTAGTTAAAATATGCTCTGAAACTAAATTTACCTAACGTGTACTTCCTGACGTGAAAATAAAATTGAAAACCTCGTAGACGAAACGCAACACACGTCACAAAAAAACTGACCCTCACTGTTGTGTCAAGTCCGCATCCAGATGAAGACCCCTTTAATAAATTATAAAGGCTTGTGGTGCATGAAAATTCAGGTGTTTTAGACTCCAATGGCCCAAATTCCTAAAAGCAAAAATAAAAAATAAAAAATAAACTATTTCAATTCAGGAATTTTTGAAAATAATGTTGCTGTTTGAAGATATAATAGACCTTCTGTACGACATATCGCACGTTTAAGTCTTGTGAAAAAATCTAGGGTACCCCTTGATCCCCTTAAGCGCATTGATGAATTTTAGAGTTATCAGTTATTGTTGGTTCCGTGATAATCTTATAGCCATTTGCAAACTTTTACAGAAATTTAATAAATGGAGTGACGTTACTTCTTGCAGAAATAGATGGAAAGTTGGATGTAACTTTTCGAGACACTGTTGTCATGGTTACTGGCTTGCATTCCTACATTAGTGGTAAGCACGTGTGTTTTCTTAGATCTGACAGCTGCATATGACACCGTGTGGCAAGATAAGCTCCTTCTTAAATTTATCAGTATCATCCCTTGCCTGAAACTCACCAAATTACTCAGTAACATGCTGAGTAATAGGTACTTTCAGATATTTTCAGAAGACTCCAGGAGTAAAGTACATAGGATAAATGGTGGACTCCCTCAGGGCTCTGTATTGGCCCCTCTACTTTTCAACCTGTACTCATATGATCTCCCAGCAACGAAATCAAAAAAATTCATCTATGCAGATGACATCGCATTGGTCGCCCAACATCAACGCTTCGATGAGCCTGAGTCGATGCTTACATCAGACTTGAAGATCCTAGACAGCTACTTTCGTCAGAACAACCTTAGACCAAGCCCTCAGAAAACTGTTGTGTCTACCTTCCACTTGCGGAATAGAAGTTCTGGGTACAAACCAGCCGTACCATTCAGAGGAGAGAATCTACAATACTGTAGTAACCCAAAATACCTGGGAGTCACCCTGGACAGGTCGTTGACTAACAAGAATCACCTCTGCAATGTGTCAGCCAAGATCAAGACCAGGAATAACATCCTTCAAAAGCTGGTGGGTGCTAATGCTCAAGTCCTGAGATCCACTGCTCTTGCACTTTATTATTCCGTTGCTGAATATTATTGCTCAACTTGGCTTAACAGTGCTCACATTGGACTAGTAGACACCCAGCTGAACCAGGCAATGCGTATCATTACAGGGTGCATCCGACCTACTAACACACACTGGCTTCCCACCCTAAGCCACATACCACCTCCATCCCTAAGAAGATCACAGTTACTGCCTAACTTATGGAAGAAAATAGAAAACAATCCTCACCTCCCTATTCATTCTGATATAGCAGCTTCTCCAACCAAACGACTGAAATCCAGACACCCTTCTTGGCGTACTGCAATGATTCTATAGGACACCTCCTTTAATGTATCGGACGCCTGGAAAGAACAATGGCATCTGCAATCCTTGTTACCAAATCATCACATCATTAAGAACCCCTGCAAGTGCCCTGATAGATTTTCCCTTCCCAGACGACAGTGGAGGACGCTAAACCGTAATAGGACCGGCCAAGGTAGATGTGGAGCCACTCTCTTCAAATGGGGATGGAAGGCATCACCTCAATGTGACTGCGGAGAAGAGGAACAGACAGTGGACCACATTACATTCGAGTGTCCTTTACGTGCATACAGAGGCTCTATAGAAGACTTGCGCTGTGTCTCAAGCGAAGCCCTTCCCTGGCTCTCAACTTTAAACATGGAACTCTAGTTATGAACTTGAGATGGTAGTTGTACTGTATATATTGTATATAATATTGTATTCATCATACGCTAAATAAATATATAAATTAGTTTATTAAATTAAATTAGTTTTCTGGGAATATCTCAGAAACTCTTGGTTTTAGAGGCTTAAGGGACACTAGGGCTGAGTTTTTAGGCAAAAATGACAAAATAACTGTTTTTGTTTTTTCCCATATATATTTCTTATGGACCCCTGTGGATCATTTCAGTAAAACTGTTTTCATTCACCGCCATTTTTAAAGACTCAGCGACATTTTTAAATCTCCTCTGCGTAAAAAGAAGATGGAGGGCAAATCATAGAAAGTAGGCTATACTTTTAAAACTAGAAATCCTAGAAAGTTGTAGGTTAACTCAAACGAAAGGTCTCCATGCTCTTTATATCTACAACAAAACATTATATTTTTCACATTCTTTCCACAAAAGTGTCATTGGGTGAGCCAAACTGGTTAATGTAGCATGCGATTTTATAAAAATGCTTTTATCTCCAAACAACGTTTTCAGGTAATCAAAATGCTTCATGTGCATGAGGTATTCACCAATTTTACTAAAAAAATCACTGGATATTCAGAAACACATGTGTTAAAAGATAACATTGCAATATCTCCAGCCACTTTGTAAATTACAGACCAAAAAATTAAAAACTATGAAAAATTATCCAAATTCATGAAACATGATGGCACATAAAGAAAAAAATAATCTCACAGCATACATGTATCACTTTCCTGAAATGTCTCAATGTTATAATATTTAGAATAGTTTTATGTATATGTAATGAAAATATCAAGCGATTTACACAATTTCTAATGCGCATGGAGCATTTTGATCACACGGTATATTTTAATAATATAATTAGTAAAAGATCAATTACACTTCATCCAATTGTTTTCAAATTTGGTATGTGACTTAGTGTTACTATTCTAAATACGCAGTTTAAATTTCAACTCATTCTGATAAAAAATGTGGAAGTTGAAAAACTCAGCCCTAGTGTCCCTTAAAATGTAGTTTTCGGGGACCCTTTACGACAGTTTAGGGGCCCCGAGTTTTGTTTCTGACACCAAGGGGTTGAAAATAAGCTTTGTCTCGTCGTTGTAGGCCGTAGTATAATAATAATAATTATAATAATATAACAATATAGGGATAGGGATATAATAGACCTTCCGTACCACACTAGCACGTGTAAATCGCGTGAAAAAATTCTAGAGTACCCCTTGACCCCCTTAAGCGCATTCTATGTATTGATGAGTTTTACAGCTTTGGTTCGGTTATAATCTTATAGCCGTTTGCAAACTATCTCAGTAATGTAATAAATGGAATTGTATTGCTTCTTACAGCAATAGATGGACCTGTGAGTTTCTATTGCCATGGTTACCGGCTTGCTTTCTTTCATTATTGTATTAAATGAAATTAATTTTCTGAGAATATCTCAAAAACAGTTGGTTTTAGGGCCTTAAAATGTGGTTTAGGGCCCCCGAGTTTCGTTCCTCACATTGAGGGGCTGAAAATGAGCTTTGTCTCGACCTTCTACGCCTATTTCAGCAAGAATTTTAAGGGGGTAGGTCTCCTTTTATGAGAGGTACAGAGAAGAGTTACATCAATGATTAGTGTCGTGCCTCTGAAGGATATCTGTACCAAATTTTACGTTGATCCAGCCGTTCTCGAGTTATAAGGAAACAAATTTGTCCACAGACAGACACACAAACATACATACAAAGAGACAAAAATTATTTTCGCGCGTGTCCGTCATAAAACAGCCTGAAACGCGTAAATAACGCAAAATTTCCGTAGAAATTCAGAAAAACAGACAAACTTTCATTTTTATATATTTAGAGATAGAGATAGATAACGTTTTCACGAATGGTTTGTTAAGGTCAACAATGCGCCACTTTCATACGTCTATGTCTAGTCTGCGAGGGTACAGCCACGTCACTTGCTTGAGGAGAGGCTAAAGGCATCTGTTTTCATGAGGCTTTTAAAAGCCTTGTTGACCGACAAGGAAGGGGAGAGAAAGTACTGACACTAGATAAAGCTACGGCGACACTTCACCACAAGAGCCTATTCACTTGAAGCAACGATCGTGATATCGTTAATTCCAGTGCTGGCCAGCTTTTTCCATCAGCCAGAGGCTGTATTCTAGTGTTAGCTTACGGGATGGCGTGCTTGTTAAGCCTCTGGGATTACTGGTTTAATGCATCGCTTACACTGTACACAGTGGGGCGTCGACAACCACTTCTCATTTGCTGTCAAGAGATTACCAAGCCAAATGCATTTCATTTCCTCCCAATACCATGCATAATTTACATTTCAATGTGATCTTTGTTTTTCTTTCAAGAGCCAAACGTTTATCTCCCCATTCTAGAACACCCCTGGAGGAATGTAACGTTAATTATCTTATGTCATGAACAACATACGAAGGGCGTGCTATATTGATTTACATTATTTTGTTCTACCCAAATGAAATACGGTACATTACACATCAGATGTTCCGTCCACCTTCTCAACATTTAGTACGTTTACATGGCGAACTCAAATCGATTTGAGTACACTTAGTGTATTGAATACCGTCATGTAAACGGAACTGAGATCGTATTGAGTTTCAAGGTCGATGCGGTAAATTTGTGGGATCGGACCGTATCCAAACTAATGTTCAGGAACATGTAAACGCGTATCGTATTGAAAGGGATCCTGCGCGCTCTTGAGTCACATTTTGAACTAATTTAGGGCTACTCTCATCTGTCACCCGACTCATGAATTGCTTGTTTTACTTTTTTTTCTTTTTTTTCTTTTGGTCAATGTTACCCTCCAAGTTGGTGGTTCCCATGGACTCAGCGAGGGAACTCACCACTACCACCTTTCCATGCAGTGTCCTAGAGCTGGGAACACTTGGTCGGATTGGATACAACTGGGGAGGTGGTATCAGCACTTCGCCCAGGCGGCCTCGCCTGCAAAGCGAACAGGGGCCTCATGAGGGATGGGAAGGGAAGATTGGGATGGGTAGGCAAGGAAGAAGGAAGGAGGTGGCCTTACAGTAGGCACCATCCCGACATTTGCCCGAAGACGATGTGGGAAACCACGGAAAACTACTTCGAGGATGGCCGAGGTGGAAATCAAACCCCCTCTGTTTGGACCATCCGAGGCTGAGTAGACCCCGTTCCAGTCCTCATAACACCTTTCAAATTTCATGGCAGAGCCGGGAATCGAACCCAGGACCTCCGCGGTGGCAGCTAACCATGCTGACCGCTACGCTACGGAGCCGACGCTTGTTTTACTTTCTGTCCATATTCTTCCTTTCTGTCTGTGTTCTTGTCGCGGTTTGTTCGTACGATTTTTTTTCTAGCGTTAATGAGTTTTTGTCCGTTTTGCCTTTAATGTCTGGTGCATCCGTACGTAAAATGTGGTCAACAGAAAGTGAAAAAACACCATTTCGCTTTGCCGCTTAATCCGTTCCTTTTCCCATTTGTCCGCTAGATTGAATAAATTGAACATTTTATAGACTGGCTGAGTGGCGCAGCGGTAGCTGTCTCGCCTGCTTTGTCCAAGGTAGAAGGATCGAATCCTGGTGCAGTCAGGGTGCTTAGGCCGTGTCAATAGATTTTACCGGCCTCGGTGGCGTAATTGGTAGCATGCTGAGCTTCTATGCCCAAGATCGCTGGTTCAAAGCCGGCCAAAGTCGTCGGATTTTTAAGAGCGTTAAAATCCTTCAGTATGCCTTCCTTTGGAGAGGAAGTAAAGCCAGTGGTACCATGACATAGATTTATGGCATGTAAAAGAACCTTCCACAAATTAAACCTGTGTGAAGCTAAATTTGCAGGTTAGATTTCATTGAAATGCTCTATCAAAGTTCCAAGGTTCACCACTAGGTGCCACTGACATCTGGTGGTGAAAGTTGGAACTACTTGAAATTGAACGGAACTTGTAGCTCACCCCATGGGCATCCGCACTGAAGCAGCTATAACCTCTGGCGAGCCGAACATGTCCTCGGACTCCCGGCACTAAAAGCCACACGCTAAATAAAAAATAACTGGCAGGTTACAGATCCCATTCGGGGCAACATTCCGGCAGCCTGGCGTCTCTAAAAGCTTCAGTAGTTAAAAGGGACGTAAAACCAATAACATTTTATCATTATTAAACTGAACATAAACTTGTTAAGAACAAACAACATCAAAATCTTCCGCGCATCCATTTTTCATGTTTACAAACAACCCGTCAATAAATCGTCAGATGATGATTACGGGTCTATTATGTTTTGCTGTTTAATACGAGCTAGCCAACATAACTGCAGGTTGGCCACCATGAATTATATACCGTATTGAAATCGATTTCAATACGAACGGAAACTGCTCATGTAAACGGGCATCGCTCTGAAAACAGGATCGTATTCAAATCGATTTGAGTTCACCATGTACTGTAAACGTAGTAATAATCTCCTTGTAACTTTATA
Source organism: Meconema thalassinum (assembly GCA_946902985.2). NCBI lineage: Eukaryota > Metazoa > Arthropoda > Insecta > Orthoptera > Tettigoniidae > Meconema > Meconema thalassinum. The sequence goes on from OX336395.1 coordinate 187,316,013, forward strand.
TGCACTTTTACCATCGATGTGTCAGTCTCTCCAGACCTTCGTGAAACCATTATTTCGGAGTGCTGCGTACCCAAGCCTTGACAGCTGTGCAAAACGGCGACCTCGCAGGTGCAGGCGCGGATCTAGAGTTTGGTCTTGGGGGGGGGGGGGGGGGGGGTCAGAGAATCGAAATTGTTAAGAAAAATGGTATCACTAAAAACGCAATCACAAAATAACCAAACGTACAAAACCAGTCCAATTTTTTTGCAAGCTTCATGGATAGAAATTTGATGCGTTTAGCGCACCAAAAATATTCTTACAAATTGCAACGGCGTGTTTTGCGACTTTTACATCGAGTTTCGAGAAAAGGATCAAGGTGAAGGCACGTTACAGTTTCGGCAAGTCGAATTGATACCGACAAAGGGAGAAAGTCACAGCTTAAATTGCCAACCAAGCTTGCAGTTTGGACGTCGGCAAAAATTTTTGGTGCGAAAAAAAAGCCCCAGTTTCCTATCCGTGCATTGCTGCACATTCATCGTGACATCACTATAAACATCGATTCGGTAATCACAAGGTTTGCTAAACAAAATAGACGAGTTGATTTTGTTGTATAACTAATAGTTTTTATACAAGAGATTTGAAGTTGTAAATATGTACAGTTGTAACAGAACATAATAATTCCAATAAAGATAATTCAGTATTGAATAAAATGAAAAAAAAAACCTGTTTTTCAGTTAAAATTCATTAAGTTTTATTTGTCTGGTAATTGTGTTTTCGTTTTTTGAGTTTGCAAAAAAATTTGGTCTCCGTTTGGGGGGGGGGGGTCATGACCCCCGTGACCCCCCCCCCCTTGAATCAGCGCCTGCGCAGGTGATAATCACATGGTGCCAGGTCGGGAGAGTATGGTGATTATGGCAGCACCCTGAATCCCTTTTGATCAATGGCAGCAGTGGTCTCTCGGCTAGTGTGGGGGCAGGCATTGCCATGTTACAGAAGCACACCTTTACCCCATTATCCTTAGTTTGAATGGCACGACGTAAGCGCTTAAGGGTTGCCACATATGATGAACTGTTAATCGTGGCCCCCAATTCCAGCCAGTCAATGAGGAGGATGCACTTTATGTCCCAGAACACTGTCACCATTCGCTTGTCAACTGATGGCAATGTTCGACATTTCTTTGACAGTGGATTGCCCTTATGCTTCCATTGTTGTTTCGTTTGTGGCTGATGGCATTGAGCCATGTCTCATCACCAGTCACAAACCTAGCCATGAAGTCGGGTATGACGAGTGCATTCGTTGGCCCCTATGCGTGTGCTGCTACCCAACGGTGGAACAAGACACTAGTTACATGTCACCACCTTCAAAAGTGACAAATGAACCATACCCGGACGTACAATAAGATACGCCCCTCGTAGATAAGTCATAAAACATGATAACGGCTAAGTTTAAACGTGGTCTTATTATCACTATACCGACAGTAGTGGCTACGCTGGCTAAAGCGCAGTGTTAGGTCATGGGGCCAAGCTCTCTGCTGACTCGGTAGACGCGTGGGTTCGAGCCCCACCGTCGGCCGTCCTTGAAATGGTTTTTCCGTGGTTTCCCCATTTTCAACACCAGGCAAATGCTGGGACGGTACCTTCTGACAGGCCACGGCCGCTTCCTTCCACATCCTTCTCCAATTTCATTCACCTTAATCAATTCCATCTCTCATCCCGACGCGCAGGTCGCCCACGGGCGTCGAATAGAGAGACCTGCACTAGGTCTGTGAGGAGACCACACGAAAAAAAAAATCACTATGAAGTCTATTATTGGTTTAAGCCCACTAACTAGCACTTATGACTAGTTTTTCTTCAATGCTCTCTTCCGTTCCCAATCTCTCTTGAGGCCGGCTGATCGTTTTACCTTTCTCTCCTGCGAGGGGGGTTTCCTACAAATATGACACTTTGGGAGGTGGGGACAAATAGTTAACCATATCACCAAATTTGGATCAATGTTGGACATCAAGGCTGGTTGGTTTGGTTGGTTCCTTAGTTTAGGGGCTGCGAGAACGCGGTCGGCCTACAAACGCTATAGTTCCCTCGCTAAAATAAACAGAAATCCCGAAGAAGAGATCAAGTTTATACCAATCGAGAGAGAATCATATAAACGTAATTATTTCAGGAGCTGTAGAAAAAGCAGACGTCCTCATCTTCACAGACGGATCGAAAACACAAAACCATGTCGGAGCAGGAATGGTAGTCAAGAAAAACTCAAAAGAAGTCTGTATTGGTATAAAAAGGTTAGATATAAATCGTTCAGTTTTCCAAGCGGAATTAATGGGCATCCTCATGGCAGTTGAATGGATTGAACTACAGAATAATTGCACTGTAAATTATGCTATTCTTGTGTACTCAAGAGCTGCAATCTTTGCTATAGCCAACAGAAAATATACCCATCCTCTCGCCACTGAAATAAGAGACAAAATTATTGCCCTCAACAAGTTGAACAAGATCACTTTTCAATGGATTAAAGGACACACAGGACTCTGGGGGAATTAGAGAGCTGGCTATCTCGCCAGGATTGCTGCCAGCCATAGAACTGCAATATATTATAGATCACCACCCCTAAACCAGACAAAAAAGTACTAACTGAGCATTATACAAATATATGGAACTCCAAATATACCAATTCAGAAGACTCCTTACATACAAAATTATTCCTTCCTAATATACCACACAGACTTTCCTCATCTCTCTGGCTCAACTTCATAACCACCCAGTTTATTACAAATCATGGTCGCTTCAAATCCTATCTTCATAAAATGAACATTATTGATTCACCAATTTGCAGCTGCCAGGAAAAAACTCAACAGACGGCTCGTCACCTGTTGACTGAATGCACCACGTACTCGGGAAAACGACCAACTGTACTACGATCATTACCACTGCATACCATTAAGAAACACCACTGGAAAACTGTCGAAATAACTGAATTTATAAAAAAACTTCTACTCACTTCAATAATATTATTCATGTTAATTTTGCATTTAAAACTGTAAATATACCGTGGTATACCTGTAGGTGAAACACGGGTTGTAACTATATTAAATAAATAATAAACAAGTAGTTCCATGAAGAACTATACAGCCTATTTTCATATATCCTGCTAATGTTAATTGCCTCTATCAACATACAAAATTTCAGTTTAATTGCTGTAACAGATTCGTAGATATTGAGAACCGTCTAAATATTTCAGATGGTCGCCAGGTTGGATTTTTTTTGTACTATTACATTAAGATTATTGTGTACGTGTGGTATTCAAACTTCAATCGCATGATTAGAACACAAGAAGTAAAAACGAGATTTCAAAATTACGCACAGCAGGCATCTTGTGATTATGCAAACAATTGAAATAAATTAGATGCCAGTGGATCAACATTTGTATAAGCATTTAACGTGCAACGTTTCACGGCACTCGGATTGTTAATACGCGAGAAACGTCCATTTAAATATTTATACTTCGCGTCGCCACCATGTTGGATTTGTGCTCACCAGGTTACTGAAAGTCCTTTAGGTGAACATACACACATCAAAAAAAGTTTTGCATCACCTCGGTTCCAAGAGTTCCGGAACCTTTAAATACAAAGGGAATAGAGATCAACACAAACAACATTTCAGCTCGTTTTATTGCTCATGAGACCCACACATTGCATGTTGTACCATCATACAGCTAGACTTTCAGCATTTGTGGTCCAGATTGCAGTACACACCACTACCTCTAATACCCAGTAGCACGTCCTCTTGCATTGATGCATGCCTGTATTCGTCGTGGCATACTATCCACAAGTTCATCAAGACACTGTTGGTCCAAATTGTCCCACTCCTCAACGACAATTCGGCGTAAATCTCTCAGAGTGGTTGGTGGGTCAAGACGTCCATAAACAGCCCTTTTCAACATATCCCAGGCATGTTCGATAGGGTTCATGTCTGGCGAACATGCTGGCCACTGTAGTCGAGCGATTTCGTTATCTTGAAGGAACGCATTCACAAGATGTGCACGATGAGGTCGAGAATTGTCGTCCATGAAGACAAATGCCTCTCCAATATTCTGCCGATATGGGTGCACTATGGGTCGGAGGATGTCATTCAGGTATCGTAAAGCCGTTTCGGAGCCTTCCATGACCACCAGTGGCGTACGTCGGCCCCACATAATGCCACCCCAAAACATCAGGGAACCACCACCTTGCTGCACTCGCTGGACAGTGTGTCTAAGACGTTCAGCCTGACCAGGGTGCCTCCAAACACGTCTCCGACGATTGTCTGGTTGAAGGCATATGCGACACTCATCGGTGAAGAGAACGTGATGCCAATTCTGTGGGGTCCATTCAGCATGTTGTTGGGCCCATCTGTACCGCGCTGCATGGTGTCGGGGTTGCAAAGCTGGACCTCGCCATGGACGTCGGGAGTGAAGTTGCGCATCATGCAGCCTATTGCGCACAGTTTGAGTTGAAACACGACGTCCTGTGGCTGAACGAAACGCATTATTCAACATGGTGGCATTGCTGTCAGGGTTCCTCCGAGCGGCAATCCGTAAGTAGCGGTCATCCACTACAGTAGTAGCCCTTGGGCGGCCTGAGCGAGGCCTGTCATCGACAGTTCCTGTATCTCTGTACCTCCTCCATGTCCGAACAACATCGCTTTGGTTCACTCTGAGACGCCTGGAAACTTCCCTTGTTGAGAGCCCTTCTTGACACAAAGTAACAATGCGGACGCGATCGAACTGCGGTATTGACCTTCTAGGCATGGTAGAACTACAGACAACATGAGCAGCGTACCTTCGTCCTGGTGGAATGACTGGAACTGATCGGCTGTCGTACCCCCTCCGTCTAATAGGCCCTGCTCATGCATGGTTGTTTACATCTTTGAGCAGTTTTAGTGACATCTATGAACAGTCAAAGGGACTGTATCTTTGATACAATATACACAGTCAACGTCTATATGCCGGAGATCTGGGAACCGAGGTGATGCAAAACTTTTTTTGATGTGTGTATGTCCATAGTCTCTATGAACATAAACAAATTCAGTTTGGTTGCTGTAAAAGATTCATAGATATTGAGAACAGTCTAAATATTTCGGAAGCTCGCCATTTAAGATTGTTATATGTATAGGCCATAGAGTTATGTACCATTCAAGGACAATTATTGCCTAGGTTCATTATTCAAACTTTCACTTCGATCGCATGATTACGACACATGAAATAAAAACATAATTTTAAAATTTCGCACAGCCGCCATCTTGAGGTTATGTAAACAATTGAATTTAATTAGATGGCAGTGCATTACAATCTGCAAAATCATTTACTGTACCTCATTTCACTGCGCTCAGAGAGTTAAATCACGAGAAAAGTCTATTAAAACATTTAAAATTCGCTTGGTCGCCATGTTCGTTTTGTACTTTACAGGTTTATGAAATATACATAGGTTAACTTGTATCAGTACCTTTTATCACCGTACAAAATTGCAGGGTGATATCTTTAATAGTTTCGGAGATATAGAATGTCAGTGAAATATTTCGCACAGCCGCCATTTTGAGGTTATGTAAACAATTGAACTAAATTAGACTCCAGTGCATTACAATGTGTATAAACATTTGATGTACCAAGTTTCATTACGTTTGGATAGTTAAATCGCGAGAAAAGGCTATTTAAAAGTCTCAACTTCGCTTGACCGCCATGTTGGTTTTGTAGTCACCAGGTTTTTGAAAGTCTCATAGGTGAACTTCTAGTAGTGCCCTTTATCACCGTACACAATTTCAGGGCGATATCGGTAATAGCTTCAGAGATATTGAATGCTAGTGAAATATTTCGCACAGCCGCCATGTTGGATTGGGGAGACGTAACAAAATTTGAAGGGCACGGTCGAGGTCGCCGGGAATAGTGCTATGAGCTTACCGAGTTTCATTGAATTCGCTCCGGCCGTTTAGATTTTATTAGGGACACACACACACACACCTCACACACACACACACACACACACACACACACACACGGACAAAAGGTGATCTCATAAGCCTATTTTTTCAAAATTGAAAATAGGCTAAAAATCGCGGTCATGTAACCCAATGTACTTTGGGTGTGTGTAGAATCTGTCTGATAATTACCGGTGTTAATTGTGATTTAGTGTGTGTTATCGGTTTTTAATTCAAGTAAGGACTGCAGACGAAAATTTCAAGTAGTTCCTACTTTCGTTACCAAATGCTACCGTCCACGACACCTACTGTAGTTGTGAACTTCGCTACTACTAGATGCCATCGCAACCAGCTCACGGTGACGAACGTTGGAGCTTAAGAACATTAATCAAACCCAACCTACAAATTTTGGCTTCACACAAGTGTAGTTTGTGGAAGGTTCTTTTTCATACCATAAATCTATGACATGGTACCGCCGGCTTTACTTCCCCTCCAACGGAAGGCATACTGAGGGATTTTTAACGCTCTTAAAAATCCAATGACTTCGGCCGGATTTGAGCTCGCGACCTTGGGCATAGGAGCTCAACATTCTATCAACTACGCCACCAAACCAGGTCAGAAATTCCAGCGGAATCCAATTCATTTTGGACTTCATTGAGCCACGGGCTTCCAGTATTATACTTTTAACCAAGGAGAAGATATTCTTGGTAAGTCTGTTGTTGTCCATTCCCAGAAGGTGCCCGTAGAACTTCAGCCGCCTACGTCACATGGTGGTATTGGCCGTTTACATCAGTCGATACACTTCGGAGTTTGCTTTCAGTTGGTAGATTCCATCTAGGAGCAGTCTCTGCCCATACATTTTCCTGAGGATACATCTTTCGACCTTCTCCTGATCATCCATGGTACCATTCCTGTTCATCAGGAGAGTCTCTGCGGCGTACAAATACTGTGACCTGACAACAGTTTTGTAACGACAGATCTTGGCATTCTTTGACATGCACTTCCTGTTGTAAATGTTGCGAGACAGTTGGTAGGTTGTGTTGAGTCTGTTACGTCTTTCTAAGATCCTTGATTAAAAGCTACAAGAATGGAAGCCTATGGATCAATAAAGACCAAAAAGACTTGGATTGCACTGGGATTTCTTACCTTGATGTCCAACATCGTTCCAAATTTGGTGATATGGTTAACTATTGGTCCCTGCCTCCCAAAGTGTAGGAAACCCCTCTCGCAGGAGAGAAAGGAAAAACTAGTCATAAACGCTCTCTAATGGGCTTGTATCAATAACAAGTAGTTCCGTGAAGAACTATACAGCCTATTTTCATATATCCTACTCGTGATAATTGCCTCTATCTACATACAAAATTTCAGTTTGAAGGTTGTGATAGATTCGTAGATATTGAGAACCGTCTAAATATTTCATATGGTCGCCAGGTTAGATTTTGATTTATGTACTATTACATGATGATTATTGTGTACGTGTGGTATTCAAAACTTCAATCGCATGATTAGAACACAAGAAGTAAGAACGAGATTTTAAAATTTCGCACAGCTCCATCTTGTAGTTATGAAAACAATTGAAATAAATTAAATGCCAGTGGATTAACATTTGTATAAGCATTTAACGTGCAAAGTTTCACTGCACTCGGATGGCTAAATCTCGCGAGAAACGTGCATTTAAATATTTATAATTCGCGCCGCCACCATGTTGGATTTGTGATCACCAGGTTACTGAAAGTCCTATAGGTGAACTTACGTTCATAGCTTCTATGAAAATAAAACAAATCAGTTCGATTGCTGTAAAAGATTCGTAGATATTGAGAACTGTCTAAATATTTTGGATGCTCGCCATTTTGGATTGATATACAGTATGTATAGGCCATAGAGTTATGTATCATTAAAGGAAAATTATTGCGTAGCTTCATTATTCAAACTTTCACTTCGATCGCATGATTACGACACAAGAAATAAAAACTTAATTTTAAAATTTCGCACGGCCGCCTTCTTTAGGCTATGTAAACAATTGAACTAAATTAGATGACAGTGCGTTGCAATATGTATAATCATTTACTGTACCACATTTCACTGCGCTCAGAGAGTTAAATCTGGAGAAAAGTCTATTAAAATGTTTCAACTTCGCTTGGCTGCCATGTTCGTTTTGTACTTAACAGGTTTATGAAAGTTACATAGATTAACTTGTACTAGTGCCCTTTATCACCGTACAAAATTTCAAGTTGATATCTGTAAAAGTTTCGGAGATATAGAATGCCAGTGAAATATTTCGCACAGCCGCTATTTTGAGGTTATGTAAACAATTTAACTAACTTAGATGCCAGTGCATTGCAATGTGTATAAACATTTGCTGTACCAAGTTTCATTACGTTTGGATGGTTAAATCGCGAGAAAATCTACTTAAGAGTCTCAAATTCGCTTGATCGCCATGTTGGTTTTGTAGTTACCAGGTTTTTGAAAGTCTCATAGGTAAACTTCTAGTAGTACCCTTTATCACCATACACAATTTCAGGGTGATATCGGTAATAGTTTCGGAGATACTGAATGCTGGAGAAATATTTTGCACAGCCGTCATGTTGGATTGGTGAGACACAATAAAATTTGAAGGGCACGGTTGGGGTCGGCCAGAATGGTGCTATGATCTTACCGAGTTTCATTGAAATCGCTCCAGCCGTTTAGAAGTTATTTGGGACACACACACACACCATCGCACACACAGACACACCGACAAAAGGTGATGTCATAAGCCTATTTTTTCATAAAATGAAAATAGGCTAAAAATACTATTTCACAAAATGATAAAATTTCTGACTATCAAAACTTGTAATGAGAATTCTATTAGCCTATTCCAGTTCGTACAACAAAATTTGAATTGAAGCATGGCTCTGAGGGAAGCCTGTGCTCCAAATTTCATTTAAAGAGCACCGTAGTGTTTGCGAACACCAGGTTGAGACATGAAGCATTGAAAACTGTCCTTGATGATAATATATTTCACACTTTATACCCTCCAATATTATCGATCGAAGTTGATGTTTCCATTGAGGACGGACGCCAGTGAGTATAGACAAACAGACATTCAATACGACTGCAGTGTAAGATAGATGAGTGTAACCCCAGCAGATGTGATGTGGAGGTCCAGTAAGGGGCTCGCGTGGCGTGGTACTAATGACGACCATGCTAATTGCGTGTCCCCTCACACACATGATTAACGAGTGTCATTCGAGACACGTTCGACGACGCGACGACAGATTTAAATCTGTAATGGAATCTCTCTCTGGGTGATTTACGAATTCTATCCTGTGCCACTAATGCTAGCTGGCGTGGTATGTAAAAAATAAAATCCACTATGCCCCCATTGATTTATGATCCATAATAAAGTATTTGCAAGGCGTCCCATCGTTAATGAATGTCTCGAAAGATGTAGATAACCTTCATGTTTAGCCTATTTTCGTCATTTGAAAAAATAGGCTTCTATATGATTTTATTAAACACAATATGTACAATCAAGTTTTTCACCACTCCGTCATTTCTGCGATTAGAGATTGAGCAGCTCACACATTCCACTAAGTGATATTTGGGGCATGGATTATTGCAATTCTTGCAGACTCAGTCCTCCTTGGGCACATGAAAAGTCTCATTCTGACAGATCCTTCCATGGAACCCATGGACAGCGAATCGCGTATACAGATGTCGAAATTTGAAATGTATTCCCTTCCAGATATCAATCTTCATTGCTTCAGTCTCTATTATTTCTTGGGGTATCTCGTCGGCTTTTTTCCGTCTCTCCTCGATGATGGTTTTATACGTTTGCATTTCCGGTAGATCAAAGGAGTGCTTTATGTCTTCTATAAAGAAGGTTTCCTGTGCTATTTTATAGGCGTAGCTGTTCCTTGAGAATTATGAGGCGTATGAGATCATATTTTGTCCTTGTGTGTCTGTCCCCCCCAAAACCATAACCATGGTGGAGCGATTTCAATGAAACTTGGTACGGACATAGCACTAATCATCGTCCGACTCCGACCCTGTCCTTAAAATTTAAATACGTTTCACCAATCCAACAGGGCGGCCACACGATATATTTCACCGGCATGAAATGTTGTATGTTGATAGAGAATACTAAAAAAGTTCAGATATGTAATGCTTAAAAACATCTTAAGTAGAAAACCAACATGCCGGTCAAGCGAAGTTAAAATATTTGAAAGGAATTTAGAACAGGGGGCATGGACAACTTCATCAAGCAAATCCAAAGTCTGGAGACTCGAGGATCAACAGTAAGAATACTGAAATGAATCTAGTTATCGTGAAGAAACATCAGTATGTATTTTCTTTTATAGCAATCAATGCTATATCCTTATAACAACATTTACTATTGTTTCAGCATGGGACAAACGTAAATACTCGAAACTCTGCTTCTATATGGCTCAATATGTCCCCACTGTTCATTTTATCGTAGTTTATATTGTTCGATGGAATTGCGGTTGCGGTACACCAAGGTCGATCCCATTATATCGGAAATCGATCAACAGCTAGGCGTAGCCATTTTGAATGCTCTTATCAATCTATGAATATGAGACAGAAACTCGAGAGGCAATTATTAGGACTAGGTACACATTTCACAAATAATAATAATCATAATAATAATAATGATCTATCGTCATCATGTAGAAGGGATATCTCAAGTAATTCGGAAGAGAAGAATATCTTTCTATGGCCACATAACTCGTATGAAACCCAAGAGAATCGCAAATCAGATATTTACCTATTTTCTTAACAAGAAAACCAAGGGCTCCTGGTTTTGTGAGGTAGACAAGGATTTACAAGAAGTAGGGATCACCCACGCATACATTATGGAAAGTGATCTTTTGAAGGAAAAGCTTGGAGCACACCACCAATTCCAAGAAAAAGCGAAATTAAAAACCGGCAAGAAGTGGTCTGATGAAAGAAAGGAGTCTCACAGGCAGCGAATGCGTGAACACTGGGCAAATATCAAGGCCCAAAGACGGAAGCAGTTGAAATGACGTGGTTCATGGCTGGCCTAAACGAAGAAAGAAAAAGGATAATGATCTATACCCCTTATTAACCCCGTTTCGAGCGGGGTCGGGCATGAGATGTGATTAAATTCCACGTGACTGGTGGTTTCTACGGCCGGATGCCCTTCCTAACGCCAACATCATGAGAGGAGTTAATCAGAGATGAAATAAATGAAGATGAATGAAACTGGGCAAGTCCAATTTCATGTAGTTCCAACTTTAGCTACCAGACGCCACTATTACTGACACCGTCATCCAGCGGCGAACGTTGGAACTTGATAGAGCGTTTCTAAACGAAATAAATCAGAACTTTAGCTACACACTACCAATTGTAGTGGTAAGTTCTTTAACATGCCATAAATCTATGGCATGGGCCCGGCGGGCTTTACTTCCCCTCCGATGGTAGACATACTGGGGGATTTTAACGCTTTTAACAAATCCGACGACTTCGGCCGGGTTTGAACCCGCGATCTTGGGCATAGAGGTTCAGCATGCTACCGACTACGCCACCGAAGCCGCTAGTTCACCAATAATAATAATAATAACAATAGGAGACGCCTCCATTCCTACGGGCACCTTGAGAGAATGACGAGTCAAGATTGACCAGTGTAATCCACAGAGTCAGCTCCTGCAAGAAAACAACATCACTGTAGTACCAGCAAGTTAAACAAGATCTGCAAACCTTTAGCATCTCTGAATTCGTTATACAAGATAGACAAGCTTTCCAGAAAATGTTAAAAGAAGACCCACAGATTAAACTTAAGAAAGGGCAGAGACCAAAGAGGTCAGAAGCAGCTAAACAACTACGAAGTCAGAAAATGAAGGAGATTTATGGGCTAGGAAGAAGGCTCTTAAGAACGTGAAACCAATCACATCTCTTCAAGCTGAAAACCATTTTGGTTAACCTACATAGTCCATAGTTGGCTGATTCGAAGAAAGAAGAAGAATAACAATAACAATTAAGACACTATAAAACAGTGATTCTTCCAGAAGCAACCTCCGCAGCCGAAACAATGGTGTTAGATGGTCATTCCAAAATTAAGGACTTCGAAAAGCAGGAACGAAAAATTTCTCAGGAAGATTTACGGGGCAGGCAATAAAAACGACATTTGGATGCAGAGACCTCGGAACGAACTCTATCAAAAGACCAACACAATAACGGAAGAAGTCAGAGAACGCCAAGCAAAGTCTTACACTCACATCTACAGGTTGACAAACTCCAGAACGGTGAAGAAACTACTCAACATCATAACAAAGAGAAAATGCCGCACGGAATGGCTGACAGAGGTCTAGAGGGACCCACAACATAGAAAGTCTCGAGGACCGCATCGAGTGCTGGAATAAAATCACAAATGTTAAGTTTGAGCAAAGAACATCACGACAATCTGAAAAAAATGGACAGCTGAGCGGAAGAAGGAGCTTTCCAAGAGGATGAAGAGATTTTGGGAAGAAAAGAAGGAAAAGGCCCGCAGATGAAATCGTGAATTCAAGTTCAATCGCTCTCCTAAATGGGAACAATCGATTAAATAAATAAGGTTGGTTGGTTCCTCAGTTTATGGGTTGCGACAACGCGGTCATGTGGCCCCGTGTACTTTCGGTATGTGTAGAATCTGCCTGATAACCGGTGTTAATTGTGAAGACTGTATTAGTGTATTTGATCTGTTTTTAATTCAAGTAAGGACTGCAGACATTCAATTTTCGAGCAGGGGCCTAGTTCCATTTTTTGCTACCAAACGTCACCGTCAACGGCCAACTAGTTCTGATTTTCGTTACTAGATGCCACCGCAGTCGGCTCCTGGCGACGAACGTTGGAACCTAAGAGCGTTAGTCAAATGTGACCTATAATTTAGCTTCACACAAATGTAATTAGTGGAAGGTTCCTTTAAATGCCATAAATCTATGACATGGGGCCGCCGCACCGGCTTTACTTCCCCTCCGAAAGAAGACATACTGAGGGATTTTTAACGCTCTTAAAAAATCCGACGACTTCAGCCGGGTTTGAACCCGCGACCTTGGCCATAGAATCTCAGCAAGCTACCAACTTAAATATAAGGTGCGTTCAAAAAGTAACTAGCCGGAGGCTGGAATGCGCAAACCGGTGACTACAACGGCTAATCGTGGCGTGTGTAACGAGGTGTGGTTCCGACCAGAGCGTGGAAGGTCACAGCCCGTCGCTAGAGGGCACGCGTGCACGTCACGTGACGCTACAAAGCGAGTAGCAGCATGCATCAATCGTCCAACACTGCCAGTCGCATTGCAAACAGTGACATGGAGGCGTCAAACGAAGAGCAAAGAGGTGTTCGGTTTCTGACAGCGGAAGGAGTAGGGGGAACGGACATTCATCGCCGAATGTCACAAGTGTACGGCGAACACTGCATGACCCTTGCAAGGGTCAAAGCGTGGCACAAGTGCTTCAGGGAAGGACGGGTGTCGTTAGCCGATGATGCCTGGTCTGGGGCACCCTCCTGCATTAGCGATGACAACGTCCAGCAGGTTGATGCACTCATTACCCAGGATCTCTGAGTGACAGTGAACGCCATAGCCGCCGTGGTCGGATTGAGCGTCGGAAGTTTGCACACCATCATGAAGGGACGACTACACTTGTTGAAAGTGTGTGCCCAATGGGTGCCCCACAGTCTTCAACCACACCAGTAAGCATGTCGAATGGCCCACTGTCTTGGTCTTGGTTGGACGATTGATGCATGCTGCTGCTCGCTTTGTAGAGTCACGTGACGTGCACGCGTGCCCTCTAGCGACGGGATGTGACCTTCCACGCTCTGGTCGGAACCACACCTCGTTACACACGCCACGATTAGCCGATGTCGTCACCGGTTTGCGCATTACAGCCTCCAACTCGTTACTTTCTGAACGCACCTTATAAATACATGAAAATAACAAATGAGTTATTTTATTAAAGACTGTATACTCATATGTTTCTAATCGCACTCGTTTCTAGTAATTGATGTGCGAAATGATTCACCTTCATTTGAACACAATGATGATGATGATATTTTTATGTATGAGGGGCTTGGAAGTCGTGGTCAAGTAGCACCGTGTTCTTGGGTGTGTATAGAATTTGTGTGATAGCTTGTGTTATTGTGGTGTTTGTAGCAGTAGTAGTGTGTGTATTTTTAAATCAGTTGACGAGTGTGAAGGAAGCGGTCCAGCCTTTTGCCTGGAGTAGAAGTGGGAAACCACGGAAAACCACTTATAGGATGGCTGAGGTGGGAATCGAACCCGCCACCTCAGTTTTGTGTCAGTAATATATCCGCGTTAATAGGTCCTTGTCCCATTATTCCTGATACTCTCATTCATCGAGTGTTCAGACGTTTTCTTTTCTTTTCGTGCCTTCTGCTCAAGGCCCTCAAAGAGGAACCTCTTATGGTGCACCCTGGATAGTGCTACACCCTCAAGAGCTCATGGCTGGTGAGTTTGGGATTTGGCAACCACGAGGGATTCCTGAGCTGGATTGTGTTTACCCCCTTTCTCATCTGACCTTGTGGTGGACTCTCTCCTATTTGACTGGCGGCGTGGCTCAGCGGTGACGTTCTTGCCTGATGTGCACAAGATTACGGATCTAATCGTGGCGCAGTCAGCTGGCATTTGAGGGAGTCGTAAATTTACTGGCACGTTAAAGATCACTTCGGGGCAAAATTCCGGCACTCCGGCGTATCTAAAAGCCGCAGTAGTTAAAGGGGTCGTAAAACCAATAACATTATCATTCGCTAAGGTGTATGGTTCACAAAACTCAAGCTCCTAAACCAGAGGGAGTTAGAAGGTGTGGTTTGTACCAAAATCTTCCAAATCGTCTCAATAATACAGGAAAAATCTTACATTTCTTGAAAAGTCAACGGAAATATATTTATTTGTTTGTACAGTATTTTTAAACAAATAAACAAGACGATAGCCCCTGCTAGAACTGTGGCGCGTCTAGCCCGCATAGCACTAGCGCCGTGTACACATGGAGCGCAAACAACCCATTATGCGACAGTTCTCGCATGGGTTCTCTAGTTATTATTATTATCTCTCCTATTTATCTTTCCTAATTATTGCCTTTCATGGCTCTTCTTCCTTCCAGGTCCCTCCATTCTCATTCTTCGAGGGTGGAAAGCATTTTCTTTTTTTCCTGTTTTCTATTTACCCTTATTTTCTCTTTCCTTCCATTTCTTCTTCCAGTTGTGTTGCTGTTGTTGCTGCATATTTTAGGGGTTGTGATATCGTGATCATGTAGCCCCGTATAGATTGGTGTGTGTGGTTGTGGATATTTTATGATATCTCGTGTTTTTGTAGTGGCTGTACTAGTGAGTGTATTTTTTGTAACTTGGGGATAGGAATGGAAAGGAGGCGGCCGCGGCCGTACGTTATAAACCATTCCACCATTTGCATGCAGTAAAAGTGGGGAAGCCACAGAAAACCAGGATGGCTAAAGTGGGAATTTAACTTTCCTTCACTCTGTTTTTCCCCATGAGGCTGAGTGTACCCAGTTCCAGCCCTCACACCTGAATTCAAATTTCTTGGCGGAGCCAGGAATCGAACCAGGACCTGTGGGGCGATATTTAAGAACGAGGTGGTATCTTCTTCTAGATTGGTAGTTAATTTGTGTAATTTAAGGTTCATTCCAAGAACCAGATAAGTCCAAAAATTAAATTGTTCAGAAACTAAAAAACAACAGTATCGCTTCATTTGTACTGAATGAAATATAAGGTGCGTTCAAAAAGTAACTAGCCAGAGGCATAATTTCAGAAACCAGTATCTTTATGTTAGAAGAAATGGCCCTGGCTGTTGAGACATTTGTCCCTCTGTGACACGAGGCGGTGAATGGCTGTCTCAAAAAATTCCCTGGGGTGCGATGTGAACCAGATCCGCACGTACAGCTGGACGTCGACGTCCGAGGTGAATCGTTTGCCCCGCAGAGCCCTTTTCAGGGGACCAAACATGGCGTAATCACAGGGAGAGAGGTCTGGACTGTATGAAGGGTGGCCGAGAACCTCCCATTTGAATTTCTGCAGGACTGCCACGACTGTGTTGGCCGTATGAGGTCGTGCATTGTCGTGGAGCGATCACGGTGGCTACGCCGTTCATTGTCACTCGGCGGTCCTGGGTAATGAGTGCATCAACCAGCTGGTCGTTGTCATCGGTAATGCAGGGGGGTGCCCCAGACCGGGCATCATCGGCTAACGACACCCGTCCTTCCCTCAAGCGCTTGTGCCATGCCTTGACCCGTGCAAGGGACATGCAGTGTTCGCCGTACACTTGTGACATTCGGTGATGAATGTCCGTTCCACCTACTCCTTCCGCTGTCAGAAATCGAACAACACCTCTTTGCTCTTCGGTTGACGCTTCCATGTCACTGTTTGCAATGCGACTGGCAGCGTTGGACGATTGATGCAAGCTGCTGCTCGCTTTGTATCGTCACGTGACGTGCACGCGTGCCCTCTAGCGACGGGCTGCGACCTTCCATGCTCTGGTCGGAACCACACCTCGTTACACACGCCATGATTAGCCGATGTCATAACCGGTTTGCGCATTCCAGCCTCCGGCTCGTTACTTTTTGAACGCACCTTATAAAAATTGCTTTTAGACCAACTGTCATCTTACATTGCACATAAAGGAAATATATATTTTTATGAGGATAGTTGAGAAAACCTAAAAAAAAAAAAACAAGAAGTTCCGTGAAGAACTATACAGCCTACTTTTCATGCCAATGATTATTCTACAGTATATGAACCTATCTAGAATAATGACAAAATTAAGTTGGTAATATCGAAATATCTAATTAGTTCAAAATATACCTGGTATGATGTAGCCTAATAGAGCACTACAGTTGGCAGCCCTGGTGACTGAATATATTCTTAGTTCAATCTCTTAAGGAACAGAATACAAAATTTGGTTGAAGTCCAATGGACGTTACATGCAGTTAGACACTGGATCTATCAGCACGCGTAAAAGCATGTTGCCAACAATACCATGCGTGTGCTGGTCAGAAATAATCTGAAATATTATGATATCTTGTTGTGCCAATGATGGATGAAATCCATTTGTTAGTATAGAAATTACATGTATTTTAAAATTGGACATATCATCAGGCATAGAATCATGTTGGCAGCACTGCCTTGTATTAATTACTCCAAATTAATCTAGAATGTCAGGTGCTATACGTGTGCAAAGTATAGAGCTGTTGGCTTGCATACTTTCTGGTATATTGATATTAGGGTAAAAACAATATAGACAGCATTTATTAACAGTTGGCAGCCCTGATTGCTCTCAACAATACTTATAGTCATATCGGTTATGGTACACATAGCACATACGAAATTTGGTTGAAATCCAACTGATAGTATAGAAGTTACATATATTTAAAAATTGGTACTATCAGCAGGCTTATAATCATGTTGGTAGAACTGACGTATATAAGTTGCTCCAAATTAATCTAAAATGTCAGAATATACGTGTGCATAGTGTAAAGCTGTTGGCTTGCATACTTTCTGATATATTGGTATTTGGATAAAATAAATAAATAAATAGAGAGAGCAATTATTAACAGTTGGTAGCCCTGTTGGCTCTTAAGAATATGCTCATTCATATGTGTTTATGCACAGATGTTACATACAAAATTTGGTTGAAATCCAATTGATAGTGTAGAAGTTATATGCATTTAAACATTGGACTTATCAGAAGGCTTAAAATTATTTTGGCAACACTGTCATTGTTGGCCACCTGGAAATTAAACGGAAATAGTATTATCTGCATGTGTGCCAATTTTGGAATAGCTCCCATGCATACCTTGCAAGATATCCAACATGGAGCTCAAATTTCTAGTGTGTTTTTTCAGCAGTTGGTAGCACTGACATCATTTTCAAATATGGACGTGAGCTATTCCGGTGCACATCTTTACTCATACTAAATTTGGTTTTGATTGCTGCAGCCGTTTAGGAGTTGATAGGGGGGGGGGGGACACACAGCCAGACAGACAGACAGACAGACAGAAGGACAGACAGACAGACAGACACACATTTTCCCGATCTCATAAGTCTACTTTTTCCTCATTTTTGCAAAATGTGAAAAGTAGGCTAAAAATGGACTAGTCTGGTTTTTGCCAAAATCCTAGTTGAATACAAAACTGAAAATATGTTTATCCCCAAATACGATTATCTTTATATATATAATTCTTCGACACGTGTGTATGTGACTGAACTCCTCCTAAACGCCTGGGCCGATTTTGATGAAATTTTGTATGAATGTTAGGGTGGGCCCATGTATGGTTTAGATTCACAATTTGACCAGATAGGTGGAATTTTAGAATTTTAGAACCACAATTTACACACAAATTTAGAACCACAATATACAGTCATAAACAGTCGTCATGGAAACCACTAGCCTTGGCCTTCGTGAAAGCTGATGTCTTTGGACGGTTTGTCTCTGCACGTTAGAGCCACCTGGTCGCAACCTGTGCAACTACCGCCATTACATACACTCCGCCCGTGGCGAAAAGTTGTGTTTTATACCAAAGGTGGCAGTGATATCGAATTCTACTGTTTGTCTCTGCACGTTAGAGCGTTTCAAAGTCCCGTATGCGTTCATATACCATTCATCCGATTGCCATGAAACTTGGGTGATATGTTGAGTGAGCTCCAGGGAAGGTGTTTGGCTTAATAAATCCATTTCACAATAGATAGCGCACGAATAGATTCAACAAATGAGCGATGACGCGCGAAGCGTTTCAAAAAGGTCCCGTATGCGTTCAAATACCATTCGTCCTATAGCGATGAAACTTGGGTGAGATGTTGTGTACACTCCAGGGAAGGCGTCTGGCTTAGTAAATCAATTTCACATTAGGTAGCGCACGACTAGATTCAACAAATGAGTGACGACGCGCGAAGCGTTTCAACAAAATCCCGTATAAGTTTATATTCCATTCATAGATAGAGATGAAACTTTGATGAGTCGTTGTGTACACTTAAGTGAAGGCTTCTAACTTAGTAATCCATTTCACAGCAGGTTGCGCACGAGTAGATTCAACAAATGAGCGGCGACGTGCGACGCGTTTCAAAAAGTCCCGTATGCGTTCAAATACCATTCGTCCGATAGCGATGAAACTTGGGTGAGATGTTGTGTACACTTACGTGAGGGTTTCTAACTTACTAAATCCATTTTACAATAGGTAGCTCACGAGTAGATTCAACAAATGAGCAACGACGCGCGAACTTTTAATCAAAGTCCCTTATGCGTTCAAATACCATTCGTCCGATTACGATGAAACTTGGGTGAGATGTTGTGTACACCCTTCGGAAGGTTTCTGGCTTAATAAATCCATTTTACAATCGGTAGCGCACGAGTAGATTCAACAAATGAGCGACGCCGCGCGAAGCGTTTCAATAAGGTCCCGTATGCGTCCATATACCATTTATCCGATTGCGATGAAACTTTGGTGAATTGTTGTGTACACTCCAGGAAATGTTTCTGTCTTAGTAAATCCAGTTTTTAATAAGTAGCGCACGAGTAGATTCAACAAATGAGTGACGGCGTGCGAATCGTTTCCACAATGTCCCGTATGCGGTCATATATCATTCATCCGATTGCGATGAAACCTTGGTGAATCATTGAGTACACTCCAGAGAAGGTTTCAGGCTTAGCAAATCTATTTTACAATAGGTAGCGCACGAGTAGATTCAACAAATGAGTGACGGCACGCGAATCGTTTAAAGAAAATCCCGTGTGCGTTCATATGTAATTCATCCGATTCCGATGAAACTTTGATGAGTTGTTGTGTACTTGCCGGGGAAGGTGTTCAACTTGGTAAATCCATTTTACAATATTGGTAACGCACGAGTAGATGTAACAAATGAGTGACGACGCGCGAAGCGTTCCAACAAAAACCCGTATGCGTTCATATACTATTCATCGATTGCGATGAAACTTTGATGAGTTGTTGTGTACACTTACGTGAAGCTTTCTAACTTAGTAAATCCATTTCACAGTTGGTAGGGCACGAGTAGATTCAACAAATGAGTGACAGCGCTCGAATCATTTAAACAAAATCCCGTATGCGTTATATGCCATTTATCCGATTGCGATGAAACTTTGGAGAGTTGTTGTGCACGCTCCCACGAATGTTTCTAGATTAGTTAATTCATTTCACGATAGTTTAAAGGCAGTTAACAGAAATTGAAAAACATATTGTGTATCCAAATGCACTTCAAGAAACAAAGTCACAACACTTTCTTTGATTGGCAGGACAACGTCTGCCGGGTCAGCTAGTATATTATGTAAATCCTAACCAAGTACAATATATATCGTATTGGCACGGGTGCCGGGTGCAAGCTTTGTTAATTGACGCCCAGAGGGCAGATTGCATGTCGAATTTTATCACTCCTTGGAGCGCTATGAAAGTCAAGGAGGTTAGATACCTAAGCTCCTTGACACTGTAGCGCTTTCTAGTAGAGAAAGGAGGAATTTTATCATTTCAAATGATCTTGCTGACTTCATCGTTATGCTTAGGTCTACCGTTATGCGTTGCGGTTACGGCGTGTATGACGTCATCATGTTGTTCAGTTTATATGCACCGAGTCTGAGTTTACAGCTGGGGTCTGGCGTTATGTGAACGGAGACGGTGAGTTCGTGACGTCATTCAGCCCCCGCGCGGGAAGCCTAAGTTAAGGGGAATGGAGTCTGTTGAGTCTGAGTTTACTCCTGGGGTCTGGCGTTATGCGATACGGAGACGGCGAGTGCGTGACGTCATGCCGCAGAGTGCACGGGAAACCTAAGTTAATGGGTAATGGAGTCTGTTGAAGAGTGCTGGAGAAGCCCTCCGGAGCCTTTCTAACATGTGTAGCATATGTAACATGCGTCATTTGAAATGATATAAAGTCTAGTCTCTCAGACTGACTGAATCTTTTTGTGTTGGTGGAAAATCCCGAGACTAAAATTGCCATTATGAACACGGCCTACTGAATTCAAATGGGTTCTTTAACATGTCAACAACGTTTGACATGCGTACCGTGATTCTTGTCGCCTTTCAAAAATCACTTTCCACGGCGAGGAGCGAACCTGCATGCTTGGGAGTTGATAGTCCGAAACGATAACCACTCACCCACCGTGGCAAGCACAAAGTACAAATCATTATTGATGCGAAACATTTCAGATAAATAATTATCTTGAAAAAGCATTGGAAAAATATTGGATTTGTCTTATTTTTGTAGAATCCCCAATATTTCACACTCGTATATAACCCGACCTGGCTACTTTTTGAAGGCAGCAATAATATCTATACATAGAGCCGGCTTTGAAGAGGAAGAAGATGTATTTATGTCAAAAAGTCAATTTTTGGGTTTGTCTGTTTTTTTTAATGAACCCTTCAATTAAAAGTCTATAGATTAATTTTAGCGGCTTCGGTGTCGTAGTCAGTAGCATGCTGAACTGCTATGCCCAAGGTCGCGGGTTCAAACCCGGCCGAAGTCATTGGATTTTTAAGAGCGTTAAAATCCTTCAATATACCTTCCTTCGGAGGGGAAGTAAAGCCGGCGGTCCCATGTCATAGATTTATGGCATGAAAAAGAACCTACCACTACAATATTGGTAGTGAGTACGTAGTTAAATTTGTAAGCTATTTGGTTTATAGATGCTCTATTAGTTCGAACGTTCGCCACTAGGTGTTGACAGTGGCATCTGGTAGCCAAAGTTGGAACTACTTGAAATTGAACTTTCATTCTTCATTCATTTAATCTCTTATTAACTCCTCTTTGTCAGGTTGGTGTCAGGAAGGGCATCCGGCCGTAGAAACTATCAGCCAAGTCGAATTCATCGCATCTGATCCCCGACCCCGTTATAAACGGGATTATTAAGGGGTAGACATAATAGTAGATTAATTTTATTCTCATTAATTTTCAATATCATTTCATTGCGGGCCGATAGCCTTGATGTTAGTCCCCATAAAACAACGATAATCATCATTAGGGCCCGGATGTTGATGACATGTCAACTTTTTACTGAGCTGTCTAAATCAATGCTGAAGTAGGCCTACGTAGAAACTCCGGACGGGCCACCCCGTCTTCAAATATGTCCTTTTTATTTTGCATCGTTTTGCATTTTATCCTATTTTTTCATTTTAAGAGCATTTTTTTATGTTTGGTATATTTTATTTTATTTTAAATAATTCGGCCTTTTGAGGTCTTTTTTTTTTCAATTTAGTCATCTCACAGCTTTATATGAGGGAGTTACGTGTCTCCGAGTTAAAAAGATGCTAATAGCAGATACAAGATAATTTAAAATATTGAAATATTGATTCCATTTCCTTAATCAACCGGCTGGAAACTATTCTTAGCAACAATCTTGGCGTAATTGCTACGGGTATTCCATCAAAACTGAAAAAAGTGCTGGACTAAAACACCCGGTATAACACATTCTGCAAAATCTCAGACAATCTTACTGGTGAAAACTACTGCATGGATGGGACTGAGGAGGATTTAGCAGTAAACGACTTTCCTCACTTCAAGTACGCTCCGATCACATCAGTTGATGTTGAACGCAGCTTTTCGAGATATAAAAACTTGTTGGCTGATAACCAAAGATCATTTACATTTGACATCATCAGAATAACATTCGTAGTGCAGTGCAACTCAGACTAAAGTGAACATAAACCTTTTGTTAAGTGCTAGGAATCTATTTTGATTGACTTTTCAGTTTGAGCTTAAGATTTCATTTTTGAAATATTGGCGAGTTTGGTATTATAAGATCTTTTTCTCCATTTTATGGTGCAGTATTCGATTTTTTGAAATATTGGTGAGTTTATTATAATAAGATAATTTACTCCATTTTATAGTGCACTAGCTGAAGTACCCGTGCTTGGCTACGCGTCATAAATAAATTAAATGTTGAGGTCACAGTTAAAACAGGGGATAGGCGAGGTGCTGCGCAGAGGAAGATTAAGGTTGGAACATTTTGTCCAACTACACCGCTCGGCGTTGACCGTGTTTTATAGCACAAATTTAGGTTTTACTCGCTAACCGTTGGAAATACCTTTCGGATAGAAAATGTAATTTTAAACCTCGTATATGCCATCAAAAGTTTGCTATTTCTTAGCGTTTTCTTTTATTTGAAATGGAAATATGAAAGTTTGAAAACAAAGGGTTTAGTGACGTCACTAAAATGGTCGCCATCTTTAAATAGTGCAAAGTATTGAAATCAAAAGTAACCTATATGTTAACCAGGTAAATCAGTTACTTCCATGTAAAATTCATGTAAATCGGACCAGTGGTACTTGCGTGATTGAGTAATACACAGACACACACCATATCATTTTTAGCCTCGCTTCTCTCGCGTCATAGTCGTATCATATTGTTTTTCAATGAAATGCAGGTTTAACCCCGTTAACACCCCTTTAGAACCTGACTACCCTAAATTCCCTCCTTAGTAGACGTTTTCGACACACAACAAACATATCCCCAAAATATCATTCTTCTAACTTTAATAGTTTTGGTTGGTCGATGAGAGTGAACATCCAAAAATCCTTCCTTAGTGGACGTTTTTCTTCCTGAATTTCACCCCTCCCCATAGGCTCCTTAAATTGCATTTATGAAAAAACGGTCGAACACATATTTATTTTATTTATTTATTTATTTATTTTTAAGCTGATTGATTTCCTCCGAGTTTCAAACTCCTCGCCTATGTCGTTTAAGAGATACACGCCCCGTTAGGAATCTTTCAACCCCCACTTTTCATCCCTTTCACCTCATAATATACACTACATCGAAAAACCATTAGACATGTGTCAGCTTATTTTTAATGATTAGTATATGTGCCAAGTATCACATCCCCAAATGAAACCACTCGTGAGATATTGTTATTCAATGAAATGCACGTTTACCCCCTTAACACCTCTTTAGAACCTGAATATCCAAAACTCTTTCCTTAGTGGACGTTTTCGACATACAACGAACATATCCCCAAAATTTCATGTTTCTAACTTCAATAATTTCGGCTGGGCGATGATGAGTGAGTGAGTCAGTCAGGACATTTTCTTTCATTTATTTTTGATAATTTCACCCCTCCCCATGAACTCCTTAAATTGGATTTATGAAACAAACGGTCGAACACCTATTTACTTATTTAAAGCTGTTTTCCCCCTGAGTTTGATGAGAGAGTAAGTGAATCAATCAGTTAGGACACTTTCTTTCCTGTTTTTTTTTTCAGAATTTCACCCCTCTCCAAGGTCCCCTTAAATTGGATTTATAAAAAAATGGTCGAACACCGATTTACTTACTTTTTAAGCTGATTTTTTTTCGCTGAGTTTCAAATTTCTCGCCTATGACGTTTTAGAGACACACGCTCCGTTAAGAATCCCTCAACCCCCAATTTTCACCCCTTTCACCTCATAATATACACCACATCGATAAACCCTTAGACATAATATGTCTGATTATTAGCCTATTTTCAATTTTGAAAAAATAGGCTTATGAGATCACCTTTTGTCCGTGTGTGTGTCCCCCCCTAATAAAATCTAAACGGTTGGAGAGATTTCAATGAAACTCGGTAAGCTCTATTCCGGGCGACCCCGACCGTCCCCTTCAAATCTTGTTACGTCTCACCAATCCAACATGTCGGCTGTGCGAAATATTTCACCAGCATTCTATATCTCCGAAACTATTACCGATATCACCCTGCAATTTTATATGGTGATAAAGGGAACTACTAGAAATTCACATATGTGACCTTTGAAAGCATGGTAACTATAAAACCAACATGGCGGCCAAGCGAAGTTGCGACTTTAAATGGACGTTTCTCGCGGTTTAACCAACCAAACACAATGAACCTTGGCACAGTATATGTTTTTATACATTGTAATGCACCGACATCTGACTTCGTTCAATTGTTTACATAACCTCGAAATGGCGGCTGTGCGAAATATTTCACAGGCATTCAATATCTCCGAAACTATTTATGATATCAACCTGAAATTTTGTACGGTGATAAAGAGCACTGCTACAAATTTATTTATGTAACTGTCAAAAACCTGTAGACCACTAACGAACATGGCGGCCAAGCGAAGTACAAACATTCTAATACATTTTTCTCGTGATTTGATCACATGAGCGCATTGAAATGTGGTACAGTAAATGATTTTTCAGATTGTAATACACTGCCATCTAATTTACTTCAATTGTTTACATAAACTGAAGATGGCGGCTGTGCGAAATTTTAAAATTAAGTTTTTATTCTTGTGTCGTAATCATGCGATCGAAGTGAAAGTTTGAATAATGAAGCTACGCAATAATTTTCCTTTAATGATACATAACTCTATGGCCTATACATATAACAGTCCAAAATGGCGAGCATCCGAAATATTATGACGGTTCTCAATATCTAAGAATCTTTTCCAGCAATCAAACTGATTTTTTTTAATGTTCATAGTGGCAATGAACATAAGTTCACCTATATGACTTTCAGTAACCGGGTGAGTACAAATCCAACATGGCGGCGACGCGAAGTATAAATATTTAAATGGACGTTTCTCGCGATTTAACCATCTGATTGCAGTGTAACTTTGCACGTTAATGCTTATACAAATGTTAATCCACTGGTATCTAATTTATTTCAATTGTTTTCATAACCACAAGATGGCAGCTGTGCGAAATGTTCAAATCTCGTTTTTCTTCTTGTGTCCTAATCATGCGATTGAAGTCTGAAAACCACACGTACACAATAATCTTCATGTAATGGTACATAAATAAAAATCCAACCTGGCTACCATCTGCAATATTTAGTCGGTTTTCAGTATCTACGAATCTAACATAGCAATCAAACTGAAATTTTGTATGTTGATAGAGGCAATTAATATGAGTAGGATATATGAAAATAGGCTGTATAGTTCTTCACGGAACTACTTGTTTTTAATAATTATTTAATATACCGAATATCACATCCCCAAAGAAACAACTCATGAGATACCGTTATTCAATGAAATGCACGTTTACCCCCTTAACACCTCTTTAAAACCCGAATAAACAAAAATCATTCCTTAGTTGACGTTTTCGACATACAGCGAACACATTCCCAAAATTTCATGTTTCCAACTTTAATAGTTTTCGCTGGGCGTGATGAGTGAGTGAGTCAGACAGGACATTTTCTTTCAATTAATTTTACGAGAACTTCAGCCCTCCCCAAGGGCCCCTTAAATTGGATTGATGAAAACACGCTTGAACACATATTAACTTATTTTTAAGCTGTCTTTTTCCCCTGAGTTTGATGAGTGAGTGAGTTAGTCAGTCAGTTAGGACACTTTCTCTCCTTTTCCCCCCAGAATTTCACCCCACCCCATTGACCCTTTAAATTAATTTATGAAAAAACGGTCGAACTTACTTTTTAAGCTGATTTTTTTCGCTTAGTTTCAAATTTCTCGCCTATGTCGTTTAAGAGATAGGCCGACACGCTCCGTTAGGAAACCTTCAATCCCCACTTTTCACCCCTTTCACCTCATAATAATACACCACATCGAAAAACCCTTAGACACATGCCTGCTTATTTTTAATGAATAGTTTATATGCCGAGTATCACATCCACAAATGAAACCACTCGTGAGATATTGTTATTCATTGAAATGAAGGTTTAACCCCCTTAAGACCCCTTTAGAACCTGAATATCCAAAAATCCTCCTTTAGTGTACAGTTTTGACATCCAACGGATATATCCCCGAAATGCCATGTTTCCAACTTCAATTTTTTTGGCTGGTTGATGATGAGTGAGTGAATGAGTCAGGACATTTTCTTTCATTTTTTTTTTCTTCAGAATTTCAGCCCTCCCGATGAACCCCTTCAATTTGATTGATCAAAAAATCTGTCGAAAAGCTATTTACTTACTTTAAAGCAGTTTTTCCCCCTGAGTTTGATGAGTGAGTGAGTCAGTCAATCAGTTAGGACACTTTCTTTCCTGTTTCCCCCCGCCCCAAATTTCACCCCTCCCTATGGGCCCCTTGAATTGGATTTATAAAAAAACGGTGAAACACATATTTACTTATTTTTTTATGCTGATATTTTTCCGCTGAGTTTCAAACTCCTCGCCTATGTCGTTTAAGAGTTACACGCTCAGGAATCTTTCAATCCCCACTTTTCACCCCTTTCACCTCATAATATACACCACATCGAAAAACCTTCAGACACGTGTCCTCTTACTTTTTAATGATGAGTTGATATGCCGTGTATCACATCCCCCAATGAAACCAATCGGGAGATATTGTTATTCAATGAAATGCAGGTTTTACCCCATTAAGACCCCTTTAGAACCTGAATATCCGAAAATCCTCCCTTAGAAGACGGTTTTGACATACAATGAACATATTCCCAATCTGTCATGTTTCTAACTTCAATAATTTTGGCTGGGCGACGATGAGTGTGTGAATGAGTGAGTGAGTCAGGACATTATCTTTCAATTTTCTTTTTTCAAAATTTCCCCCTCCCCATGAACCCCTTAAATTTGATTTATGAAAAAAACTGTTGAACAGCTATTTACTTACTTTAAAGCAGTTTTTCCCCCTGAGTTTGATGAGTGAGTCCGTCAGTCAATCAGTTAGGACACTTTCCTTCCTGTTTCCCCCCCCGAATTTCACCCCTCCCCATGGGCCCCTTAAATTGGATTGATGAGAAAACGGTCAAACACATATTTACTTCTTTTTTATGTTGATTTTTTTTCGCTGAGTTTCAAACTCCTCGCCTATGTCGTTTAAGATATACACGCTCCGTTAGGATTCTTTCAATCCCCACTTTTCACCCCTTTCACCTCATAATATACACCACATCGAAAAACCCTCAGACACGTGTCTTCTTAATTTTAATGATGAGTTTATATGCCGAGTATCACATCCCCCAATGAAACCAATCGGGAGATATTGCTATTCATTGAAATGCAGGTCTACCCCCTTAACATCCCTTTAGAACCTGAATATCCAAAAATCATCTCTTAGTGGGTATTTGCGGCCCTTGAGAAAGCTGCATACCAAATTTCATTCCAATCCGTTTGGTGGTTTCTGAGATTTCGTGATGAATGAATCAGTGAGTGAGTGGTATTTGAGCTTTATATAGTAGAAGATAGTGTCAAGTCTTTGTTATGCTAAACTCGGTTGACAGTGCTGTGTGAGCAGTTGGGTAACTAACGGTATTTCCAGTAAAGATCCCCATTTTCTATACAGGTAGTGCAGAGCGCAACTCGGATCCAGTCGGCCGTGTCTCGACTTGAGCTATGTTGCCATGGAAACTATCTGTCTTGCCATTCCTTCATGAGTACCGGTATATTTTATGATTTGATTAGCCTGAACTTGAGTGCAAAAGGGCCGAAATCAAAAAAATGAGACAGACTATCGAAAATTCATGTAGCCAGCGGTTCTTTCTGGGTCCTAAACTATGTGTATGCAAAATTTGGTTGAGATTGGTGGAACGGTGTAGATTTGTATACGGAACAGACCCACCCACCCACCCACATACATACATACATACATACATACAGACTTTCACTTTTATATATAAGATTTTTCGAATTTTTAGGTCATTTATTACAGTCGTTTTTGAAAGTTTTAAGTGCATTTTTTAACATTTTTAACGGCATCAACATCCTGGCCCTAATGATCATCCTTATAGAAACAGAGCCTAGAATCAAATTAGGATATCTAATACTATGTACTTAACTACCAGACCAAGAAGACCAGCTAGAATATTACAGCGATAGTATGAATTGCAGGGGAGGAATTTACCCTCTGGGTATTAAATACAGCATCCACTTTAATGCTTAGGGGAGGAGATTAAAAGATGAAAATACCAAAGCCACCACCACCACAGCCACCCTTCCCGTTTCATAACTGTTTTAATTACCCTCAATATTTTGTTATAACACGAGGGCTCGACAGCATCAGCGCAGTTTATTAAATCATTGAACTCATCCAAACTCATCTCATATGGGTTCTTCACACCTTCATAAATATCAGAAGGCCTTCACTGCTTCCGGCATGGAGCTCTCATCTTTTACTGCTCAGCAGAAGTTAATGTTGCATCGAAAAACGTACATTCTCTTCATTACATGAAAAAACATAGAATTATGCATGTGTTTATGGCATTATGACTTCTAAGCATTTCTTTTTTACCCTCATTGCGCTCCGGGAGCGCGGCTGCGCTTGGGGAGCACTGGGCAGTCAGACTAGCGCTCCTTCCCCTACCACCACTACACTGTGGCAGCGAGGAGACGGACGATGTTCGGACCACGCTGACTAGATACGTACGTACAGTCGTGCGGCCGACGGCTCTTGTGGGATTGTTGACATATTAATAGGGCAGCTTTGCCATAGCAAAAATACCGCATATACAAATCGAATGATACTCCGATGTATGGAATGTGCAGGAAACGAACACAAGTGAAGTTAAGAATATTGTGATTTATTCCAAACTGAAATGTGAACATATTAGAGAGGAAAATTCACAACAAATCGTGTTCTTTTTAACACATTATATCTCTGTTGCACACTAAACATTTGGCATGCTCTTTATAAGCTGTACAGAAAAATGAAATTTCCCATTCTGCTTTAAAGACTGCTGCTTCCCCACACCTTATTTTGTATGCTGTTCAGTCATGACCACTGCGAAACTGATTTACTTACACGCTGTCAACAAGGCGCATTAGACTAGACTAGCGACTGATGGATCGGCTGTACACTTCAGCGCGCTCAGCCAGCCAAGCTCCTCCCACCACTTCTGAAACTACCTTCCAACAAAGTGCTCGGAGCACTGGCTTAGAGCGCGGTCGGAGCGCTGTCTGGATGGCCCTGCTCTATAGCTTGGTGTTCCAAATATAAGGGCAATTTAGGAGGGGTGTTCAAATGAACAGGTACGAAACGAAACTGTGGGTACAATTTATTCGTTATTCAAAAGTAATCACCACAGGTCAGTGCACAGGTGTCCCATTGCTTAACTAGCCACAGGATTCCCTGTTCCCAGAAGTCTTGTGGTTGTGACAGGAGCCAATCCTGTACGGTGTCCTTTAGTTCGTCATCCTATTGGAAAAGTTTTCCTTTGAGATGATTTTTTAACGGACCAAACAGATGGAAGTCGCAGGGTTACAAGTGTGGGCTGTAGGACGGATGCTCCGAATACACCTTGTGTGACGATAGAGATGTGTGGCGAGCGTTATC
Organism: Meconema thalassinum; assembly: GCA_946902985.2. Taxonomy (NCBI): domain Eukaryota; kingdom Metazoa; phylum Arthropoda; class Insecta; order Orthoptera; family Tettigoniidae; genus Meconema; species Meconema thalassinum. Next base: position 187,346,138 of record OX336395.1, read on the forward strand.
ATGGAGCAGAATCACTCCCTTCGTGAGCAGTCCAGGCCATTTGCACTTGATAGACTTGCGTAGGCTACGGAGTGTCACACAATACACATCAATGTTAATTGTTCGTCTCAAGGGGAAACGTTTCCAATCGGATGACGAACTAAAAGACACCGTACAGGATTGGCTCCTGTCACAACCTCAAGACTTCTGGGAACAGGGAATCCTGCGGCTAGTGAAGCAATGGGACACCTGTGCACAGGCCTGTGTTGATTACCTATGAATAACGAATAAATTGTACCCACAGTATCGTTTCGTACCTTTTCATTTGAACACCACTCTTATATTGTCCAGATGGTTGTATCTTTCACCCAAATTTCAACAAATTCATATTTGGTAGTGTTAACATTTCTGAAAACGATAATATTATTTCTTTATCTTCTCCTTTATTAGGAATATTCTACAATACAGTAGTTTTCCTTCAACCCAAAAAAACTCTACTCCTCCACACATTTCGGTGTTCAGTATCTTCATCGGTTAAACCTCTGGTAGCCATGCTTATTTTTACACCATCCATCCATTGTTCTCTAGGTTTACCTCGTTTCCGGTTGCCTTCAGCTTGCCAATGTTACATTAAATTTGGAATTCTGCTATTCTGCATCCTTTTCACATGTCCAAACCATTGTAATCTTCCTTCTTCAACCACTTCTAGTACATTTTTATTTTTATCTGCGTAATTTCTCTGATTCTCTTATTTATAATTTCATCCAATCGCAATTTTTCTTGCCGCCTTCCTCCAATAATCCATCTCTGTTACTAATAATTTGTTTGCTTGCTGTCTGTTTAACTTCCAATTTTCTGCTCCATAGAACAAAATACGTTGTACCAATGAATTGTAAATAAGTTTCTTAGTTCTGTTTACAATATTTCTGCTCCATAAAACGGAACTTAATGCTCCAATTGTTCTCCTAGCCTCACTTACTCTTTTCTCAATTTCAGATGAACTTGTTCCCAGATTCTATTATTGAACCCAAATATGTCAATTTAGTGACTGAATCTCTGCATTTCCGATCTGTTGTTTCTCACCGCCATTATTCTTTAATGTAAGGTATTCCGTTTTGTTATAATTGATTTTTAGTCCCCACATTTGATATTCCTCGACTAATTTTCTCATCATATAAGAGGCGTCGTCTATATCTTGAGTCAATATCACCTCGACATCAGCAAAACGAAGATCTTTATCTCATTCGTTTAAGATGATTCACAATTTTCGTATTAAAATAATTAAAATAAAAAGGTAAAACATAAAAATATACAGGTTCATCGAAAAACAAGTATTTCCGTGAAGAACTATACAGACTATTTTCATATATCCTACTAATGTTAATTGCTTCTATCAACATACAAAATTTCAGTTTGATTGCTGTAATACATTCGTAGATATTGAGATGAAAATGAAAATCCACAGCCTGCTTCCAGTCTCCGACCGGGTCAGGAATGGAATGAATGAAACCCCATCTAGCGGCGAGGATATGAACTGTGCCGGCTACCGAGGCCTGATGCACTCCTCTGGGGCAATGATTAAATGAATGACAGATGGAATGAAATGATAGTGGAGAGTGTTGCTGGAATGAAATTTTGACAGGGAAAACCGGAGTACCCGGAGAAAAACCTGTCTGCCTCCGTTTTGTCCAGCACAGATCTCACATGGAAAGACCGGGGTTTGAACCACGGACCCAGCAGTGAGAGGCCGGCGTGCTGCCGCCTCAGCCACGGAGGCATAAGATATTGAGATCCATCTAAATATTTCGGATGGTCGCCATGTTGGATTGTTATAAGTAAATGCCATAGAGGCATGTACCATTAAAGGAAAATTATTGCGTAGGTTCATTTTTCAAACTTTCACTTCGACCGCATGATTACGACACTAGAAATAAAAACTTAATTTTAATATTCACACAGACGCCATCTTGAGGTTATGTAAACAATTGAACTAAATTAGATACCACTGCATTACAATGTGCATAAACATTTCCTGTACCATGTTTCATTGCGTTTGGATCATTAAATCGTGAGAAAGGTCTATTTAAAATTTTCAAATTCGCTTGGCCGCCATATTCGTTTTGTAGTTAACCGGTTTTTGAATTTCATATAGGTGAACTTCCAGTAGTGCCCTTTATCTTCGTACAAAGTTTAAGGGTGTTACCGCTAATAGTTTCAGAGATATAGAATGCCAGTGAAATATTTCGCACAGCCGCCATCTTGAGGTTATCTAAACAATTGAACGAAGTTAGATGTCGGTGTGTTACAATGTGTATAAACATATACTGTACTAAGTTTTATTGCGTTTGGTTGGTTAAATCAAGAGAAACGTCTATTTAAAAGTCGCAAATTCGCTTGGCCGCCATGTTGATTTTGTATTTACCAGGTTTTTAAAAGTCACATAGGTGAACTTCTAGTAGTTCCCTTTATCACCGTGAAATATTCCAGGGTGATATCGGTAATAGTTTCGGAGATATTGAATGCTGCTGAAATATTTCGCAATGCCGCCATGTTGGATTGGTGAGACGTAACAATATTAGAAGGGCACGATCGGGGTGTCCGGAATAGTGCAATGAACTTACCGAGTTTCATTGAAATCGCTCCAACCGTTTAGAAGTTATTAGGGGAGGACACATGCCATCACACACGTACACACGGACAAAAGGTGATCTCATAAGCCTATTTTTTCATGAATGAAAATAGGCTAAAAAATCATAGCTCAGGAATTATTTGAGATATTAAAACGAGTATTTTTTGTTTATTTCACCAACTCAAAAATATTTTTTATACCTTATAATGTTTCTATGTGCTTCTATGTGCGCTCCCTTGGTTTGTCACGTTTTCAAGGGCGTCCGGGGGACTTCTTCACGTCAACGCTGTCAGTTTCCTGAAACTGTTCATACCACCGTCTAATGCTATTAACAAAAGGGGGACCCGTACCATAATCACGTTGGAATGTGCTCTGAAGAGTTATAACTAGGGTTCGGACGTTTAAGACCTAAGGAAGTACAAAATATGCAAGCAAATATGACCTAAAAACTAGCTAAATATGACCTAAAAACTATAAAATATGACCAAAACAATGAAATATGACATTAATTTTTGGGATAAGTAGAGTATCACTAACATACAGTAAACGTCTTAAGTGCCAAAACGTGACATCCTGTTGAAAGGCAGAAGCACACTATCGTCATGTTCCGTGACCTCATGCGTATAGTGTCGCAATCTAATTTGTCCAGAAAGAACGGCTAAAAGACGTCTGTAGAGGAGCGCCTTCTTGGAATCAGGTCTTCTAAACCAGCTATCTGCCTGTTCCGGGGAAAGAAAGAAGAATATCTACTATACTATTTGTAAATCCTGTGTTTGAAACTCGACGAACATAACACGAACCTTGTTAACGACGCCTCAATTTAAACAAGAATGCTGAAATGATAACCAAATATGACCTTATATCACTAAAATATGACCAAAACAATAAAAATTTCCGAAATATGCATTTATAGGCAACAGCCAATTGTTTTAAACGTGGTCAGGGACCCGTCATTCAAACTTATTTTTCAGATTTCGGGTAAAATGAGTTCAGGAAAAAAATATGACTTTTCCTTAACATCCGAACTTAAGTTATAACAGATTGAAACTCTGCTAACCACAACACACTGTGATTTCTGCTGAACTATCGCCATTGCAATTACACTCACTACTGAAACAGTGGCGTGGCAGCTTCCTGTAGCGTACTAATTCTGTGCATCGGCTGAAGGTCATGGGCGGAGTACAGTCACATCTAAAACTAAAACTCGATAAGTTTCTGATTAGTTCTGGGTTCGAATTATTAATTTATCTCACTTACAACGGGAGATATGATTTTTTGAAATTGCTGCAACCATCTTCGATGACCCTGTATATATAATCGTCTCTCCAGCAAGAACGGACTCTGCAAGAGATCATTCCTCTACTGCCACAAGGACACACTTTGTCAGCAGATACAACTGGGGATAGTGACAGGCCGACCATTAACTTGGGTCTAATTAAGGAAGGATGAATTTAATTATTTATTTATTTATTTATTTATCGTATGGCTTTTAGTGCAGGGAGTGTCCGAGGACATGTTCGGCTCGCATGATACTGTAGCTGCTTCCAGCGGACACCCTTAATAGGGTGAGCTACAAGTTCCGTTCAATTTAAAGTAGTTCCAACTTTCGCTACCAGATATCAATGATACCTAGTGGTGAACGTTGGAATTTTGATAGAGCGTTCTGACGAAATCTAACCTAACAATTTTGCTTTACACAAGTTTAGTCTGTGAAAGGATCTTTTACATGCCATAAATCTATGACAAGGGACGCCGGCTTTACTTCCCGTCCGAAGGATGGCAAAATGATGGATTTTTAACGCTCTTAAAAAAATCCGACGACTTCGGCCGGGTTTGAACCCACTATCTTGGACAAAGCAGTTCAGCATGCTACCGACTACGCCACCGACGCCGAAGTGGGAAGGAAGTTGGCCTTGAACCTGTAGTATGCAATCGTTCCGGCATTTGCCTGGGGGGTGAAAATGGGAAACCATGGGAATTCACGAAAACCTATTTCAGGACGACTGAGGTGGGGCTCGAACCCACGCTCTCCCGATACCAGCGCGTCAAATAAAAATTATAATAAAAATTACCTAGGCAGAATTATAAATAATTACGCTTATAAAATTAAAATTATTATAATTCTATTATCTCGAAGCCTCCGTGGCTTAGGCGGCAGCACGCCGGCCTCTCACCGCTGGGTCCGTGGATCAAATCCCGGTCACTCCATGTGAGATCTGTGCTGGACAAAACGGAGGCAGACAGGTTTTTCTCCGGGTACTCCGGTTTTCCCTGTCAACATTTCATTCCAGCAACACTCGCCACTATCATTTCATTTCATCTGTCATTCATTTAATCATTGCCCCAGAGGAGTGCGTCAGGCCTCGGCAGCCGGCACAGTTCATATCCTCGCCGCTAGATGGGGGCTTCATTCATTCCATTCCTGACCCGGTCGGAGACTGGAAGCAGGTTGTGGATTTTCATTTCATAATTCTATTATCTCAATATTAAAATCACTTCTTTTCTATTCCTTGAATCTCCTGCCTTCTGCACAAGGCCGTAAAGGACGCAGAGTGTGTGGATGTGGAAGCAATGCCGGACTCATCTGGGGTCCCTTGGTCACCAACCCACGACCCACCAGTTGTGAGCTCCAGGGGGAGCTAGTTGTAAGGAAGAGTGTGGCCTGTCGAGGATGAAAATCCACAGTCTGCTTCCAGTCGACTGACCCGGGTCAGGGAATGGAACGAATGAAGCCCCCATCTAGCGGCGAGGATATGAACTGTGCCGGCCGACGAAGCTTGTCGCACTCCTCTGGGTCAATGATTGAATTAATGTCAGATGAAATGATAGTGGAGAGTGTTGCTGGACTGAATTTGTTACAGGGATAAACGGTGTACCCGCAGAAAAAACTGTCTGCCTCCGCTTTGTCCAGCACAAATCTCACATAGAGTGACCGGGATTTGAACCACGGACCCAACGGTAAGAGGCCGGCGTGCTGGCGCCTAAGCCACGGAGGTTCCTGTCGAGGATAATTTATTTTATATTCGAACATACCAAACTATAAATACTATATGCCAAAAAATGCATCTTATTGGGGCTCATTATAGTTCAAGTTTCATAATAATACAGGTTCTCCACCAATCAGAGCTTAACATTTTCATTATGATACAGCTGTTTGACAAATTAGGTAAGGATAGAATCGCACATGCACTGACTTCCACGGCCTCCTATTTCAAATTTCACTGCGTGGCTAGTGTCATAGTGGCGTATTCGAGGAGGCCGTGGTCGAATACAACGAATTCTCTGCGTCCCATGTGCTCTGTTCAGTAAAGGAAACTGGCGGAATCTCGTTGGTTGGTTAGTTCCTCAGTTTATTGCTGCGACAACGCGGTCATGTAGCCCCGTGTACTTTGGGCGTGTGTAGAATTTGATTGATAACCGGTGTTAATTGTGATGGCTGTATTAGTGTATGCTATCTGTGATTCAGGTAAGGAGTACAGACAGACGATCAATTTCAAGTAGTTCCTACTTTTGCTACCAAATGCTACCGTCCATGACACCTAGCCGCGAACGTTGCTACTCGATGCCATCACAACCAGCACCTGGCGGCGAACATTAGAACTAATATAGCGTTAATCCAATCTAACCTACAAATTTTAGCTTCACATAACTGTAGTTAGCGTAAGGTTGTTTTACATGCCATAAATCCATGGCATGGGCCCGCGGGCCTTACTTTCCCTCCGAAGGAAGGCATACTGAAGGATTTTTAACGCTCATACAATATTCGACGACTTTGGCCGGGTTTGAACCCCCGACCTTGGGCATGGAAGCTCAGCATGCTACTAACTATAACACCGAAGCCACTCTGTATTAGTGTGTGCTATCTGTAGTTTAGGTAAGGACTGCAGACGATCAATTTCAATTAGTTCCTACTTTTGCTACCAAATGCTACCGTCAACGAACTTGGCTACTAGATGCCACCACAACTGGCACCTGTGGCGAACGTTGGAGCGATAATCAAATATAACCTACAAATTTACCTTCACACAAAGTTTGTTAGTGGAAGGTTCTCTTACATGCCATAAAACTATGACATGGGCCCACCGGCTTTACTTCCCATGCGAAGGAGGGTGACGGAATCTCGACAGATATTTATGAATATTTATGTTCGAACATAAAATAAAGTCGGAGAACCATAAGTCAAGCAGAAAATATTAAAGAAAGCTGCAAAAGTGCGACCAGAATTACGGCATCCAAGATAACACAAACAAGGGCGCCAATTATGGAGAAAATGGAACGAACATTAATCTAAACGTATAGGCTTGTTGCATAATGTCCTATTAACTCATTCCATTCCCGCACGAGTGTACCTGAGAACAGTGCGATCTGATATGTAAAGAAAGAATAGTTCCCAATTTGTCCACCGGCATTCATACCTCAAACAGGTAATACAGAAAAATCTACCACCTGTTAGTTCTCATGTGAACAAATAAAGGCAGTGTGTTTTGTTTGTAGCTGTGGATTATTCTCCTTCTGGTAGAAGTGTTTCTGAAAAGCCGTGCTTTACCATTGAAGTATTGCAGGCGTCGCGTTGCGATGCTTCTTGTTGTAAGCAAGCAGTGATATATGTGACTGTGTGTATGTGTTCGCTGCTGACTTACCGGGACAAAAACAAGGACGACAATAGAACCTCTCTAACTTATAGCCTTAGGAAAATCAAAACCAATTTGTTCCATGCGCCCTTCCCTTCTACCCAGCGTCTTGAGGGTTGTAAATGAATTACCAATATGCTCAGGTAACATAAACTCTGTAAGCTTTTATCGCAGAAGTAGAAGGCAGAGAGTAGGGGAGATGAAAGCAAGTGCCTTCAAGGTAGTTTCGGTGCTTACCTTAGTCTATGAAGTAAATACATTACGTCCTGCATGAGTGAGATAGTATACTACTAATCTCAAATAAAAAAATCCACGTTGTCTAACACTAGAAAGTAGATTAATAATTAAATTAACACGTACATGTTTCGTTATATTAATGGATAGCTATCTTACCCGGCGTTGCCCGGGAAGTGTATTTACATGTTATAGAAAGATACTTGCCAGTATATTACGCAAAGTATATTCACTTTGCCCCTAAGTGAATTTAAAACATAGTTCTTCTGGGCTCTGAAGTTAATCAAGTGCAATATTAACTCACTTTAAATCTAGGCGAAAGGTATTGTGGAGTACAATAACGTAGGTTTTTTTTCTTTACGTCGGATTGTGGCCGAAATTGCTTCCGCACTCTTCAAGTGTGTGAGGCTCTTGCCCACTAAAACCCACACACCCTTCTCCCACGACGTGTAGGCCTATATCCTCCCCGGAACCGCTCTCGCATTACTTCAGGGCGGCATCGTTTATGAAGCATCTTATGTTCTTCTTCCTTCAGTTCTTCTTTACTATTGGAATAAGCGTCTAGATCCCGCTTCTTTAGGCGCAAAGTACTCTCCACATACACTGCCACCTGATCCCAGGATTCCTGCGTCAACAAGTTATTAGTAGTTATACTCCCATACATATTTGCCTGTAGAATCTGCATAATTTAGTAGTGTTTTTGGCATTTTCAAGAGCTTCACGAAACACGATGCATTCACCTGTGCCTGGAACGTGCCTTCGCTTCACTTCTTCAACATTTCTGTCTGTACAAAGCATGCACTGTGGATTTACATTGCAGCTTACTACCTTGTGACCAGCTTCTCCGCACTTAAAGCAAAGCTTGCTTCTGTCCGCACCTTTGCAGTTTCGTGCATGATGCCCATACAATAGACATCGAAAACAGCGAGCACTAACGTTCTCCTTCACATTCTACAATAGAGCCATCCTATTTTAATTTTACCGATATCCAATAATATTCGGGCCTATCTCTCGTCTATCTCTACAACGGAAAGCTTCTGCAACCTACTGTTCGGGTTTAGTATCGAGACTTTCAGTTCTCCATTAACACTCTCAAGATCCCGTCTTACAGCTTCCTCCACATCTACAACAGTGGTGACACTGTCCATATCCCTGATTTCTAGAGTAGTGCGAGGAACCAAGGCCTCACATTTCCGTCCTGTCCGAGAGCATCCCTAAGAGATTTGCTGAAAACGTCCCTATTCTCGTTTCCTGTTGCTTTATTCAGTTCGAGAAGAATTGCTCCAGCTGTGTTTTTTTTATAATGGAACGAATGCCCTCCTCACTGTATTCTGGCTTTACCATGTACCGGATATCTTTCAAAACATCAGAAAAGGTCTTCTCATTCAAAGGTTTAATGACTACAGTTTCTGGGCGGCTCTTCAATACATTGCGCTTCTGTTTTCCAGACGTTTTTGGACGTTCATTAACGTCTATTCTGACATCAGATACATCTAGCGCGGATGGGACACCTTGAGCCTTTTTCTTTTTTTCTCCTCCATTCTCTTCTTCTTAGGCACAACCCTCCTTGTCTTCTTTTCTACTTGCTTCTAATGACGACATAGTGAACTCAACCTTCTCTGTAACAGGTATATCATTTTGCATTTTCTCATTGACTCTCTTCCGTGATTCACTGTACGTTGCTCCTGCATCTAGAGCCTCCTCCAGATTCTTTAGACCGTGCTGAATTTCCAGTTCTATATTCTTTTGCTGAATAGTTAGGATACTCTTCAGCAACGCCCTGGCAATCTCAAAGTGCTCTTCCTCTTTAATCTGATTCTACGATGACTGTTGACTGATCGGTAATTAGATTCGCTTCGTCACTCCCCCTTATGTTTACATCTGACACGTCCACGCGATTCATTTGTTTCACTGTTTCACCGCCACCATGATCAACTCCTGTCTCACCATTCCTAGATGTTCGGTAAAACTCCGTAGGATCGCATTGAATCTCTGCATCCGGCAACATGCCAGCGAGGGAGTCTACCTGACCGTGACTGGAATCGTAGCGATTGTATACCTTGTCTTACATCGTACAATCTATGGAGCAACCTTCTAGCCTAACTCTTAGCCTTGCTTGGTCAAGCACTAATCTTAGTATTCGTTTATCAGGAAACGAACTAATGTAGCGACCACAAGTACAAGTCAAAAGTACGAATACTTAGACATCACTTATACTCACTTTTAATTGAAATATGTTCTTCATTTTCAATGATTCTTCAATGTAACTGCGCGCAGATGTTCACCCAACTTACTGTCATGTGAGACGTAGTAGAGAATGCAAATGCATCAATAACAAAGAGGGCTGTATATACACATTTCTCAACGACCTAGTCTGACAATTTCAAATCACTGTTACAGACATTTGTTTTGTATTGCTGTTAATGGTGAAGTTGTGTTTTGTATTTTATGATGGCGTACTGCTGTGTGCGCTTTTGTAAATCAGAACAGGGCAAGTTTGAATGCCGAGGAATCTCATTTCATGAGTTACCATCCGACAATTCACTTGACTTATAAATACACACACTAATACTGCCATCACAATAAGACGGTTTATCAGACAAATTCAACACACTGCCAAGTACACGGGGCTACATGAGCACGATGTTGCAAAGCCCCTAAATTAATCAACATCCCATTCTTTGGCGACTTGTCTTCTCCCTGTCTCTTATTGCCCTTAATCTTTTCGTTTCATCTCGTCTAGTCGTCATCATCATCATCTTGAGCAGTTTCGAACCGCTGGTCGGGTCTGCTTGGAACATAAGCCTCTCCATCGTTTCCTGTCCATCCACCATCTCTCGTCATTTACTGTGTCCCAGCACACTCCTCTTTCTTCCACACTCTTCTTAACTCCTTTTGTCCATCTGTCCCTTGGTCTTCCCCTTGGCCTAATTCCCGTCTTTTCCATTCCAAACATCTTCTTCGGTATCCTCTCCTCTTGCATGCCCATACCATTGTAGCCTAGATCGCTCTATTCTATTTTGCAATGGCTCCTATCTTACCATCTCTCTGACTCTCTCATTCCTTACTCTGTCCACTCTTGTCACTCCTACCCTACACCTCTGGAACTTCATCTCCACTGCTCGTATTTTATTCTTGTCCCTTTCCTTCATCACCCATGTTTCTGAACCATATGTCAAAATTGGCACAAAGTAGGTCTTGTAGATGATTCCTTTACATTTTTGTGGTACTTCTTTATTCCATAACATCCCCCTAACACTCTTGAAAAATCCATCTGCGCACCTTCCCCTTTCATTTATTTCCATCCTATTGCCTCCCTTTTCTTCAATTATGGTTCCCAAGTACTTGAAGCATTCTACTTTCTGCAACTGCTGTCCTCCAAGTGTTATGCCCATATCCAGTCTGTTCTTCTTCCTCGTTGTGATGACCACTTCACCCCTTTTGTGCTGAGAATTTCATCCCATATGATAACACTACCTTCTCCCACTCATCTAATTGCTCTTGTACTTCTTCCTCATCCTCTCCCCATACCAGAAGGTCATCAGCAAACAACATTGCCTTCATTTTCCTTTCCCCAATGCTATTTACCACTTTTCGTATGATTTCATCCATCACCACTATAAATAAAAGGGGTGAGAGGGCACTTCCCTGTTTCAGACCACTCTCCAGTTGAAACCATTCCGTTCTCTCTCTTCCCACCTTTACACAGCTTTTGCTTCCATCGTACATTGCTTTCACTCTTGCCACTGTATCCTTGTTCACTGCTTTTGCTCTCATTGCTTCCCATACCTTGTTTCTATTAATACTATCATATTCTTTCTCAATATCCAAGAAGGTCATCACCAGATCTTTCCCATATTCATAATGGTGTTCTTGTAGCTGTCTTACTGCAAAGATGAGGTCAACTGTTGACCTTCCTGGCCTGAATCCATACTGTTCTTCCCTCAGCCCATCTTCAACTTCTGTCCGAATTCTTCTCTCCAGTACCTTCCCAAATATTTTGGCGCAGTGGCACATGAGTGTAATTCCCCTGTAGTTCTTGCATTCCTTCCTACTTCCCTTTTTTAAATATGGGTATTATTATCCCTCTTTTCCAGTCCTCTGGTATTTTCTTCTCCCTCCATATCACTTTCATTACTCGAAAGAGCCACTGTGTTCCTATCACCCCTGCTGCTCTCACCATCTCCACACTCACTTCGTCTATTCCCGGTGCCTTTCCCCCTTTCATCTTCTTTAATGCTTCCTCCACTTCTTTCCATGTCAATTCCTTCTCTGAAATTTCTTGGTCACTGTCTGTTTCTTCCTCCACAATGTCCACTGCGCTGGTTTTAGTTGGATTTAGGAGTTCCTTGAAGTATTCTCTCCAGATATCCTTTACTTCTTCCATATTTTCGACCTCCTTTCCATTCCTGTCCATTCTGACATTTTCCCCTGTATCTCTTCTCTTTGCCTTTATCATTCCATACAACACTTTCTTACTGCCATCACAGTCCTCCTCCATCATTTCTGTCCATTTCTCCAGCCATTTCTTTTTCTCTTCCTTCACTACATCTCCTGCTTCTTTCTTCCGCTCTTGGTATTCTTCTCTTGTTCTGTCTGTCCTCTGTTGGAACCATTTCCTGAATGCTTCATTTTTCTTTTTCACTGCTTCCTTAGTTCTGGGGTTCCACCATGGTGTTTCCTTCCACCTTTTCTTTCCACTAGTTCTGCCACAACGACTTCCACTGCTTCTACCAACACGTCCTTGAACCTATTCCATTCTTCTTCACCTAGTATGTAAGTTATATTTAAATTAGTCAGAAGTAGTTGTATTTTAATTATCATCCATACCGTATAATTACGGGAAAATGAGGTAGACATTTCGCTCCTTGAAAACAATCACCTCCACCACCATGTATGTTTCGCTTTCCTATAAATTGAAAATTTGCCCGTAAGTATGTGTCTGAATTAATATCATATTCTTTATGCAGATTGAATAACAAAAGAACTAACTTAGTGCCATGTTTTTTCGTTTTTTCAATCTCGATGTTAAGCCTCCAAAGTCAAATACACTTCGTTTTGTATTTTTCGCTTTCCTTTATACTGAAAAGTTGCCCATAATTATGTGTCTGAATTAATATCATATACTTAATGCTGATTGAGTAACAAAAGCACTAACTTAGTGCCATGTTTTCGCGTTTTAGGTAGATTTCATTAGAAAGCTAACTATTGCAATGGGTCCCATGTTTCGACTTACGGAAAATTTCTACATATCTTCGCGTTTCACATCACCCAGACCCCAAAACCACTGTCAGTTCAAAAGTTTATATATAATTTATGTATGTATATATATATATATATATATATATATATATATATATATGTATAGATATCAGTTTCTTGTGGACACGATAACTGCCGTAATTTTGCACCAATCACTTTGAATTTTTTACATAATATGTATCACCTTAAAATCTCGGTCGAGTTCGTTAATGGGCAAAATCGGTCAAAGGGGGTGAAAATGAGAGGCTTTTTTCGAAAAAGGGAATTATCGCTACAACTCTCTTAATATCTGAAATATTGAATCCATTCAAAGTTCATACTATGTGTCGGACAAGGCCCTAAAATTTATGTTTGAAAAGTTTTTTGATAGCACCAACCATTGACCAAAGGGGTGAGAAAAAGTGGGTTTTTTCGGGAAACATTAATCATATCTCTGTTAATAGGCACAATATCAAAATCGTACAAAATGGACAATATTCCCCTAATAATTACCTAAAACTTTTGTCTGAAAGAATTTTTTATATGACCCACCATCACGCCAAGGGATGAGAAAAATGATTTCGGAATTATAAGAAAATGCCAAGAGCAATCAGAGGTTGCCATGGCAACACTACTAAATTGATGAGGGATGAGCCATCAGACGTTGCTATGACAACGCACTTGCACGAGATCAGATTCAGATTTCCATCTGACTAAGTGTGAAGCGGCTTCGGTGACGTAACTGGAAGCATGCTGAACTTCTATGCCCAAGGTCGCCGGTTCAAAGCCGCCGAAGTCGTCGGATTTTCTAAGAGCGCTAAAAATCCCTCAATATGCTTTCCTTTGGAGGGGAAGTTCCAACGTTCGTTGTGAGTTGCTGGTTGCGGTGGCATCTAGTAGCCATGTTCACAGCTAGGTGTCGTTGACGGTAGTATCTGGTAGCAACATTAGGAACTACTGCTTGAAATTGACTGTCTGCAGTCCTTACCTGAATTACAGACTAATACAGCCATCACAATTCACACCGTTTATCAGACAGATTCTACACTCACCCAAAGTACACGGGGTTACAAGACCGCGTTGTCGCAGCCCCTAAACTGAAGAACCAACCAAAATCTCTGCGGGAGATATAATTTTGCGTGAAGAAGTAACAGACCGTTACATAGTTACACATCAGTGTCGAAACCTTGCATAAGGGCACTGTGACCACAAGTATGAAAATGGACCCCAAATGACAAGAAGGTTACCGTCCCCATAAGACAATAAAATATTTAAAATATGCATAAAATGACGAAAAACAAAGTTAATTAAGCTCCAATTATAAAATACTTTCTCGCAATAAATGAGGTCTGATCCTTCTACGAAAACCTGCATATTCTGCCTATTTTCGCCAATCCCCAAGTTTGTCCAGTGAAATCTACCTCCGCCATCCGGCGTGCCGAGAGGACTTTTTTCCATCTGTCAGTGGGAAGCGACTTCGTTTTTTTTTCTTTTTTTTTTCGGTATCGGAACTGGTAGCATGCTGAACTTCTATGCCCAAGGTCGCGGGTTCAAACCCGGCTGAAGTCGTCGTATTTACCAAGAGCGCTAAAAAACCTGAGATTGCTTTCCTTCGGAGGGTAAGTTCCAACGTTCGTTGCGAGTTGATGGTTCCGGTGGCATCTAGTAGCAAAGTTCACAGCTAGGTGTCGTTGATGGTAGTATTTTTAAATATGTAGCCTATTTTAGGTAGATTTCATCAGAAAGCTAGCTATTGCAATTTAGGTAGATTTCATCAGAAAGTTAACTATTGCAATGGGTGCCATGTTTCGACTTCCGGAAAATTTCGACATATCTTCGCGTTTCACATCCCCCAGACCCCCAAACCACCGTCAGTTCAAAAGTTTATATATATATATATATATATGTGTATATATATATGCATATATTGAACCCATGTACCATGGCCTCAAAGGGAGTCGAATCCATGTACTTTGAGAAAGGAATGAAAGAATCATACAGTCTCTAAGGGAACGGAGAGAGATTTCAAGCCAGGATTATAGCTTAACATTGTGCAAGCGCTAGGGCCAGGTGTTCCTAAGATGAGCTCATGCCTCTTGACATTTATAAGGAGCCAGTCATGGATATTATTAGAACGAGTGGAAAGTTTGGACTGTAAGACGAAGAAGCTTGACTCGGAAATTGCTCTTACGTGGCAGGAAAATGGCAACCTCGCTGCTGAGTCAGAACAGGAATAATTAAATTTAACCCGTTTACGAGTATAAAAATAAGTAAACAGATACAGTACGGTGAATCATTTTGGATTAGAAATTTTTGTGTAAAGAAAAACCTTGTAATAATTGCACAGAAAAAAACTGCAAACGCAAGTATACGTCATAGGGGAGTCACCGAGACCCAAAGAGTGGGAGAATTAAAAATGAACAGCACCACCCACACAGTTGAGGACGAGAAATTAATTAATATCTCGGAAATGCACGATCGATTTCCAGGCACAGGAAGATTATTTTACGTTTGGAAGACGAGCTTTCTGGAGATATGATTTTTATAATTGTGCGACAATTAGTTCAAAAGTTGGTCACGAAAAGGACTAGGATTTTATCTTTTTGTGACTGAAAGGTATAAAACTCCTGGCCTCACTAAGCCAATCATGCAGTCTACGAGCATTCCGTGAGCGGAAGTGCTGCACCACATCGTATACGCAGTATTCAAGAGCCCGTGAGGGGGACGTTAAGCTGTATCAGACATCGATCCTGAACCTGAGGGAGGTTACTTTGATCACAGTTCGTCGTAGCACGTCTTGATGTAGGCAGTTCGCGCTACAATTTCAAGTAGTAAATTCAAAAAAACACAGTTCGACAAGAGACTTCTGTGGGAGGCTATGCTACCAGTTCGCCGAGTGTAGATCAGTTACGATATAAGTACGCTACGCTGATGGTTAGCAATTCGAGACCCTGAAGAGTCCTAAATTATAAAGAACCTTAAATATACGGACTTTAAAGCAATATCGCCAAAGTAAGATACAGCGATCAGTAGGGAACTTCGAGTTCCAGAAGAATACTAGTTCGATACAGTTACGAAGTTATAAGAACTCCAACAAATAAACGGCGTTACGTTTAGTAAAGACATTGTTAAGAACACTAAGTCCTGTAAAGGACAAGAATAAATAGTAATTACGATCGCGAAAGATAGAAGTTCTAGCAAAAGGAACTTAGGAACTTAGGTTCGAAACCAGAGGGAAAACGTACTCTAGTGAGAAAACGTCAAAAATATACGATAGACAGTATACGGTCCTCGAAGGGAGGCCAAGATATAGAAACTATAGCGTACGATAGACAGTATACGGTCCTCGAAGGGAGGCCAAGATATAGAAACTATAGGGTGCGATAGACCACCATATATAAATAGAGGTGACGGCAAAGTAAAGACATTTATCGCCTAGTTAAAGCACATAAAGTGAAGCCGAGAAATAGACAATAGAAGCGGTTTTGAGAGACTGAAACCAGTAGTTTCCATTGTAGGAGAGAGAAACTTTGAACGAGTAAAATCACACGTCCAATGCAGGTCGATAGGATTCACATCAGGGATCATCAATAGCCGACAGAAATTGTCCAAATCGTTGAGATACGCCCGTGTGATAGAAGTGAAGTGTAAATATTGTAAGAAAAGAAATAAGAGTATCATTTTAAGTGTTTTATGTAAAGTGAAAGCGTTTTATGCAAAGTGATATGTGTTATAATATGCACCAGAGTAATATTTTTTAGTGTTATAATGTGTGTTCAAAACGGATACACCAGTGTATTAAAAATGTTGTCAGTGTTAAATATAGTGAATATGTGTCAAGAAATTTCTGTACATAAGATGAGTTTGTACAATATGGAGTAAGTCAAGAAGGTGGGCCAAAATGTCACATCAAACGAGAATAAAGGTCAGAAAACGACCTTAGACATGTGAGTAAAGATTTTCATTATGTTTTGGTGTCGGGAAAAAATTTGTGTACAATTCCACCGGAGTTTTGAGTAAAAGGGATGTTTCTAAATAAATAATAACTGAATAAGAACGCGATCTGAACGAAAATAAAGTTTTAAGAAATAATAAATAATTATGTGAAATAATAAATCCTGTAGAGGAAATGCATGGAATAAAATGTCTTTATTTAATGAATGTTATAAAAGCAAGCGTGATAATAATAATTATAACAAAGATATTTACATAAAGGTAAATTTGAATTATATGAAAGAAATAGCTATTGAGCTTTTGTAAGGAATGTAATCATAATAATAACAGGGTAAAGAAATCTAAATGAAGATTAAATTGAATGATATAAAATATAGAGCGTTGAAGCCGTAACAAATGTATAAGACATGATGTGAATGCATGTTCTTAAAAGTGGAGCGATTTATTGTCAACGGAAAAGATTAATATAAGAATTGAGATATGTATCAATTGTTACTATGAAATTTATCAGTTCTTTGGAAGGCATTCGGCCGTTAAGTAATGTGTAGCGTAATGGAACGCAATTAAATAAAAAGTCACGCTAGGAACGCGTTAAAGTTAAAGTACTTGGTAAATTACTTATGGAGGGTAGTTGATTGCAGTGAATTGAGATATGTTGTAAGTCCTCTAAATAGTGACGTAGATCACGAGGCCATGTGTGTGTTATATTGAAAAGGGAGCTAATGTATGGTATTATTGAGCGTAGGTCATGTGGGCCACGGCCGACCTTAAATCGCATTTTGTATAAGTCCTCTAATATGGAAATGGTTCCCGAGACATGTTAAGAGATTCGAACCTAGGATCCTCTTGTTGTTAAGGCCCCTTTTTATTCGTCGTTGAATGGGTATTACTCTTCCCAATCAATGAGGACCCTCTCATAATTAATAAATGCCAAGGTTACGAAAGTGGTTTATGAACCAATAATATTGTTGAATGAAAATAAGTGTAGTAAAAGCCAGGTCTCTCCTTAGAACTGAGAATAATGTGTTTTAAAAGCATTGAAAAGAGCTCCAACCGTAGGCTAGGCAGGGAGCCGCTCTCCCCGTCATAAATCACGCTCGAGTATAATGGCCTGACCCTCATAGAGCGAGGGTGGGTAAGGATCGTTTTGTAAGAGGTGTTAAAGACACCGTGAGTGTTTAAAGTTGTTAATGACCCGGGCGTTGAACCGAGGTCCTTGTAGATTTATATTATCGCTTGCCAGTTCAGATCGTAGTTTTCTTATGTGATAATGGTCTTATAAGACAAATGAATTAAATAAAAATCCCTACTGTAATGTTATTGGAAAATAAGGAATCCACGAGTTTTGTGAAGATGACTAGATTTCGGGAGTAATCATAGTTTTTGACTTTGTCAAGTAATCTTTATAACTCTGGAATACACAAATAGTTTCCCGATCACCGTAGTGAATTTGAAAACTTGAGAGAGATAGTAAATACTGAGAATATGTGAAATGCCCAAATATTGAAGTGAATAATTAACATGTAATTTTAAATGTAATTATATATTTGTTTTGATGATAAGAAAATATAAAAATAAATTCTTGAGGTGTACAAAAGTAAGACACCATTATTATGGAAAAGTATCGAGCCAAAGGAGCTCGTAGTTATATGGACTTTAAGATAAGTACTTTATGGAAGTGAAAATAATCGTGAATTGTTGGTTTTAAAGAAAACCATGTGTTTTATTCTAATATTTGTTTTATTTTTATGCTATTCCTTGTTCACTTTGAGCAAGTAGAATGATATTGGTCAGTAGTTTATTTGTTTTATTGTTTGTAGCGCCATAATTTTGATTAATTAAATGTGTTAAAATAGGAGTTGATTTTGTTGTTATTTTTGCAAGTGTATCCTCTATTTAATCCAAAATGTGTGGGTCACAGAGTGGGAGAACTTACCGCAGCCCCGAAAAATCCCGAATTGAGCAATGCTGGCATACTGTGATTTACATATTTCTTGCTAAAAGGGCACAATATATCAGTTTCTTGTGGACACGATAACTGCCGTAATTTTGCACCAATCACTTAGAATGTTTTACATATTATGTATCCCCTTAAAATCTCGGTCGAGTTCGTTAATGTGCAGAATCGGTTGAAGGGGGGAAGGGGGGGGGGCTTATTTCTTTTTCAAAAAAAGTGAAATATCGCTATAACTCTCTTAATACGTGAAATATCGAATCCATTCAAAGTTCATAATATGTGTCGGATAAGTGCCAAAAAATGTATGCTTGAAAAGTTTTTGATACCACCAAACATTGACCAAAGGCGTGGAAAAAAGTGGGTTTTTCGGGAAACATTAATCATATCTCTCTTAATAGACACAATATCAAAACCGTACAAAATGGAAAATATTCCCCTAATAATTACCTAAAACTTTGTCTGAAAGATTTTTTGATCTGAACTACCATTACGCCAAGGGATGAGAAAAATGATTTCGGAATTAAAGATAATGCCAAGTGCCATCAGAGGTTACCATGACAACGCTTCTAAATTGATGAGGGATGAGCTATCAGAGGTTGCCAAGACAACGCCATCGCACGAGATCACATTCATTTTTCAATCTGACTCTGTGGGAAGCTGCTAACTGGTAGCATGCTGAACTTATAAGCCCAAGGTCACTGGTTCAAAGCTGGCCAAAGTCGTCGGATTTTCTAAGAGCGCTAAAAATCCCTCAGCATGCTTTCCTATTGAGGCCAAGTTCCAACGTTCGTTGTAAATTGCTGGTTGCGGTGGCATCTAGTAGCCAAGTTCACAGCTAGGTGTCGTTGACGTTAGTATATGATACAAAATTAGGAACTACTACTTAAAATTGACCGTCTGCAGACCTTACCTGAATTACAGACTAATACAGTCATCACACTTAACACCGTTTATCAGATTCTACACACACCCAGTGTACAAGGGGTTACATGACCACGTTGTCGCAGCCCCTAAACTGATCAACCAACAAAAATCTCTGCGGGAGATAAAATTTTGCGTGAAGAAGTAACAGACTGTCAGATAGTTACACATCAGTTCCAAACCTTGCATAAGGACAGTGTGATCACAAGAATAAAAATGAACCTCAAATGACAAGAAGGTTACCATCACCATAAGACAATAAAATGATAAAAATATGCATACAAAAACGAAAAAGAAAGTTAATTAACCTCCAAATGTAAAATACTTTCTTGCAATCAATGAGGTCTGATCCTCCTACGAAAACCTGCATATTTTGCCCATTATAGCCTATCCCCTAGTTTGCCCGGTGAAATCTACCTCCGCCTTCCGGCCTGCCGAGAGGATTTTTTTTTCAATCTCGATATTAAGCCTCCAAATTTAAAAACCCTTCGTTTCTGGTTTCGTCCCCTTAAAAAGCCGCGGTTAGTTGGCCCTGCAACCTAATGGTGAATTAATATACAGTACATCCTGTACGTGCCTGAGTGTTGGTTGAATGGGCAGGCCTTAGAGCATGAATTTATGGTCTAAGAGGCAGGGAGTTTAAAGCAGCCAGGAGGGATGCGATCCAGCTGGCAGTGAAAATGCCGCGGTGATCACAGTCGGTTGGTGCTCCAAACTATCTTGTGTTAAATGGACAGGCAGTTTAAAGCAGCTTGGAGGGATGTGATCTAGCTGGCAGTGGGTGTATCATGGCCTCTTACCGAGCTAATGTTGCCATGGAAATGCCTGCCTTGTCATTACTTTATCAGTTAATTTTCTGACATAATAAGCCTTTCCTCGAGTGCAAAAAGGCCGAAATCAGAGAATGGGAAAGACTATCGAAAATTCATGTAGCCAGCCGTTCCTTCTGGGTCCTAAACTGTGTGTATGCAAATTTGGTTGAGATTGGTGGAACGGTGTAGCTTAGTATTGAACCCAACGGTGTTAGGCTGACTGGTGTCGAACGTGGATCTCAGAGATAGATGAGCTCAGAATATAGATTTCAGCAAGGAACGAACACAAGATCTTTTGAGGGAGTTTAAGCTATAAAAAACCCTAGAGAAAATACATATTAAATCACTGTTGTGATGTGAACTAATTCTGACATTATTTGTTAATATAATGCAGGGGATATAGCAGAATACTGCATTATTGGGCTGTATGGCGTATGCAATTCTGGACTGAGCACAGAAAGTTTGAGCGCTTGACAGTTGTCAAATGACTCTGGAATATGGGCGTGGTTTCTTGGAGCCGTGTCACTCTCTGTTACCTACTTAGGCCGTCTGGAGCAGGTCAGAAGGCTAATATATGGCCAAGTTATTCCCCGTTACATAAGGAAGATGCCAGGGGAATGGGGAGATACCAGTGTAATTTAATGATTAATCGTGATTGGAGTAACTCAGAGACATGAGGATTGCACCTATGTGAATGTATAGCCGGGAGGCTAATTATCAAGCCATTAAACATTGAAATCGAGGCAGATTTAATGGAACGCGCAGCGACACAGTAGATCTGAGGTTAGCGGCGAGATCTAACCATGTCTTCGGGAATTTACCTAGGACGCGGCGTGGGGAAGCGCTGGCAAAGGCAATTAATATTAATTAATTGTCCGATCGATCCTCGAGCACGTAGACAGATTTGTAATCAGCGAGGAAAAATTAACCATAAAACGTTATTTCAAGACCAAAATCATACTGTGAGAGAAGATGACGCTGCAGGGAAATTGTCGGTCTACTTTTTCTCTCCAAACGGATATAAGGGCTAGAGAAAGGACGGACGCGGTCAGTCGAACCACAGTCTAGTGCGAAGCGCACGTCGCAGGAGTTCAGAGAAGGGAAGCGCGGACTTCAACATTCTAAGTGCAGCAACATAATAATCATGCATTAAGGCATGAATTAATAACGATTAACGGGGTCAGTCGAACCACAGTCTAGTGCGAAGCGCACGTCGCAGGAGTCCAGGAAAGGGACGCGCGGACTTCAACATTCTAAGTGCAGCAACATAATAATCATGCATTAAGGCATGAATTAATAACGATTAATGTAGTCAGTTGAACCGCAGTCTAATGCGAAATGCACGTTACCGAGTTCAGAGAAGGGACGCTCGGACTTCAACATGAAGAGCCATGCAGTAAGGCATTTATTAATACCAATTATTAAGGACAGTCGTGCCATACGCTTATAGTCGGCATTACGAGGGACTACTATCGAGCACGCTGGAAATGTACCGTGTGATATACAAGGTAGGACAATTGAAAGTGGTAATGTGTACAAGTACAATATACAAGGGTTGAGCGCAGTATGTAAACTATTGGTTAGACATGATAGGATGTCGGACTGCGCAGATATAAACTTTGTTATGCGATTGGTGAAATTTCATAGGAATACTAATGTAATTAATGCTCAGGACGATATGCAAGCATATTTATGCGATATCAGGAAATTTATCTAAGGATAGAAATTGATAGACAGTTTGGGGGACCGATAGGAATCCTTAGGCAGAGAATCGAGACTTTCAATCGAGATGCGAATAGCAGTGAAGAATAGATCTTCAGGGCCTGCATTTTTGATATTCTGCACGGAGAGGTCAACCATTATGAAATGTACATAGCATTCGTGTGATTTTAGTGATGATCCGTTAAATATATGTAAGATTAATAGTGTAACAAGTGCTATAACGTGTTGTGTGAATAAGGAAGCAACAGCTTCAATATGGAAAAGCAAAGTGCCGTGTGTTTTGTAAGGCAAAAATTATGTATGATGTGTGTGAGAAGTGTAAGAATGCCTTGCTAATTTGCAAATAATGGCGGGCATTACTGGAAGAAATGCGTGGTTGAAGCCACCAGATTAACCAATGTGAGTACCCAATAACCATGATTTTGTAGTAATTATAGTCCACTGTATGTTGAGTGATTTCAACATTTATAAAATATGCCAATAAGAGTCCATTTTAGGAGGTAGAACCTCAAAATACTATTGTTGTGTTGATTTTATTCAAGTTGAGATGTCTTCGTACATCATTGAGTGGATAAATCGTTAGCACTAATGTAAAATGGCAATTCAGTTATATAGAAACGTAACGTAACGAACACGGATGTTCGGTTATTGAAAAGGGTTACGTTGTGTCGGTTATGGTAATTCATGTCAGTAATAATAATAATAAGAAGGAGAAGAAGAAGAAGAAATGAATACACATCAGGGAAAAATAGTTGTAAGCAAAATATATATGCTAATTGGAATATTTATCTATCCAAGCAGTAATATTATACGTGATGGGCGAAGCAAAGCAATTTAATATCAGAGTATATTATGATAATGGAAATAAATATGCAAGAATCTAGGAAATGGAACAGTTTCATAGAGAATTGAATTTGCAGCTTGTGAATAAGCTTGTAAGAGTAATTGATAGATTTATCTTACTAATTAAAGGACGGGATCATATCACAATGGTCACGGAAGCCAGGTAATCTATTCGACGTGTGAAATCTCGTATAGCCTAGGGCATACAGAGATATTTATTATGGCCAGAGCGTAATTAGTGACTGACCCTAACTCTGTGGATTGCCATGAAATGTTCCGGGTTCGAATCCAGTGGTGTATGGGAGGATAACAATGGAAACCTCAACATGACACCTGATATCGACCGAGAACTAGCTATTGAAATAATTCAGCTCCTGGGAAGTGAATTTTGTTGGCGGCATGATGTGCCTGACCGTAGCATTTAATAAGATGCCGGCTAGCCAATTCGACCGGTGAATGATGAATCTCGTTCCTCCATATAACGAAACGGACCTGTAGAGGCCAGTGATTAATATCCTAAGGTTAGGAATAAATGTTTAAACAAGTCCATAACCTATCTTGCATACAGTTAGTTAAATCATATGGGATGTGTAGGTCCGGGAGACTGCACTATTGTATTTAAAATCACTTGTTACTTCTTGGAGATAAAGGAAGAGGAAACATAGTAAAGGACGGAACGAGTGTTTTGTTACCGCCCGACTCAGCCCATTATATACAGGAAGGGCCGAGGGAGAGGTTTTTAAACGACCCTTGAGCGTGACATTTAGACTGGAGAGACTTTGAAACCCTGTTTGTAATAAAAGGAGTCGTTGTTGTATTGTATAATGAATTTGTGTGGTTTGAAACACATTGATAAGGATCATCCTGATGACTTAATATTTAGCAAACTTATGAGTTGTTGAAAGTTGCATTTTTATACTGACATTGTCACTTTGTTCTAAAGGTCGACACTAGATGCCTTAGGCTATGCCCACGCAAGGGTAGCATAATATACCATCCGACACAGCGGTAACGGTATCTTTGAAATTGAACTCATGACAGCATACAGTGGAACTGTAGAAAAGGGAACTCTAGAAAAGAGAACTGCAGAAAGGGGTATGATTACAAGTAACAGTGGAGTTGCGAGTAAATTTGATATGCAACCCATAAATTGGTTAATGCATAGTAAAGCATTTTGGTGGGAAGAGAGATACAGAACACAATTGTACGCATAATGTAAATTAGGATGTGTTGAGAGTAAACAATTAAGATAATGTAAATTAGGATGTGTTGAGAGTAAACCAATTAAGATTGTGAAATTAAAGGGGTCACAACAGGTGACATCATACTAATATATAAAAATGAGATGGTGTGTGTCTGTCTTTCTGTCTGTCTGTCTGTCTGTCTGTTACTCAATAACTCAAGAACCACTGGTCCGATTTAAATGAAATTTTGCATGGATGTAGCTGATTTACGAGGTTTACATATAGGATACTTTTGATTTCAAAATTTTGCATTATTAAAAAATGACGACTATTTTAGTGACGTCATTAGACCCGTTGGTTTCAAAATTTCATATTTCCATATCAAATAAAAAGAGAACGGTAGGAAATAGCAAACTTTCGATGGCACATTAGAGCTTTGAAATTTAATTTCCTATCCGAAAGGTCCTTATCACTTTTCGTGTATCTCCAACAGTTAGCGAGTAAAACCGACATTTGTGACGTCACTACACCCTTTGGTTTCAAAATTTCATATTTCCATTTCAAATAAAAAGAGAACGCTAAGAAATAGCAAACTTTTGATGGTATACATGAGCTTTAATATTTAATTTTCAATCCGAAAGGTCCTTATCACTTTTCGTATATCTCCAACGGTTAGCGAATAAAACAAGAATCTGTGCAATAAAACACGGTCAACACCGAGCGGTGCAGTTTATCTCTCTATATATAAAAATGAAAATTTGTGTGTTTATCTCTGAATTTCTACGGAAATTTGAGATGTTTACACGTTTCAGACTGTTTTATGATGGATGCACGCGAAAATATTTTTTTTGTTTGTCTGTCTGTTTGTTTGTCTGTGGACAAATTTGTTCCCTTATAACTCGAGAACGGCTGGGTGTATCAACGTAAAATTTGGTACAGAAATCCATCAGAGGCACGACACCAATCATTGATGTAATTCTTCTCCGTACCTCTCATAAAAGGGGGCCTACCCCCTTAAAATACATGCTGAAATAGGCGTGGAAGGACGAGACAAAACTCATTTTCAGCCCTTCAATGTGAGAGACAAAACTCGGGTCCCCGAAAACCACATTTTAAGGACCGAAGACCAACCGTTTTTTAGATATTCCCAGAAAACTAATTTAATTTAATAAACTAATGAACGAATGCAAGCCAGTAACCATGCCAACGGATTCTCAGAGGTCCCATCTATTGCTTTAAGACGCAATGCAATTCCATTAATTACATTAGTGTGAAAGTTTGCAAACGGCTAGAAGGTTATCACGGAACAAAAGCCGTAAAATTCATCAATACGTTTAACGCGCTTAAGGGGATCAAGGGGTACTCTAGAATTTTTCACGCGATTTACACCTGCGGGTGTGGTACGGCAGGTCTATTATATTCCTATCCCCATATTATTCATTCATTCATTCATCCATTTCGTATAGGCCATCTATGGACCGCGTCATTCCAACCGTCTCCTACTGGCTTTGATGTTTGCCCTGTACGCCCGCATTCGTTCTCGGTGGACTTCCTTCCGTTCCTGGGTCCAAATCTTTCCCGTTTTCAGCTTCGGTTTTTCTTGGAAACCATTACAGGCTTGAAGTTTCCCTTTGAGTGGGACGCACTCCTGAATGTCTGTTGGTGTAATCCCCACTTCTTTCAGATCTTTATCCAGTTCAATGAACCAGGCCCAGTTTGTTTTCCTCTCCTGAAAGTAAGTTATGTTGCGGTTGGTCAGTCTCGCTGGGCTCATTCGTTTCACATGCCCAACAAATGGTAACCTTCTCTTCCGGATGACGTTGCTTATCTTCTCCACATGAGTATATAGGTCATGGTTATGCCGTTTTCTGTATTCCCCATTATCTTTGATGGAACCCAATATCTTTCTCAAAATTTTTCTTTCTTTGTCCTCCAGTTTCTCGACCAAGCCTTTTTTGTTCATCGTGAGGCATTCAGAAGCATGCAAGACTTCCGGACGGATGACACTGCAGTAGTGTTTTAGTTTTGCGTTGAAGGATATTGACCTTTTCATATAGATGTCCTTAGTTAAATGGTAGGCCATTTCCATTTTGCTCAAGCGCGAAGTGAATGCTTCTTTCTCTGATAATATCCCTTCCCTGACCCGTCCTGAAAAGAAAAGCACATGGCCATTGGCTGAATAAAAAATAATAAAAAATAGGTGTTATAATTTCTCCCTATATTATATTATTATTAGTATTATATTATGGCGTACAACGACGAGACAAAGCCCCTCGGTGCCAGCAACAAAACTCGGGAGCCCTAAAGGGTCCTCGAAAACTACATTATAAGGCTCTAAATCCATCAGTTTGTGAAATATTCCCCGAAAACTAATTTAATTTAATTTAACAAACTAATGAAGGAATGCAAATCGGTAACCATGAGAACATTATCTCAGGGGGTGGCATACAACTTTCCATCTATTTCTGTAAGAAGCAATGACACTCCATTTATTACATTTCTGTGAAAGTTTGCAAATGGCTATAAGGTTATCACGGAACTAACGTAGACCGTATAATTCATCAATGCAATTAAGTGGGTGAAGGGGTAACCTAGAATTTTTTCATGCAATTTTCACGTTCGACATATAGTACAGAAGGTCTATTATATCTCCAAACAGCAACATTATTTTCAAAAATTCCCGAATTGAACTAGCATTTTTTGCGGCTTTTAGGAATTTGGGCAATTTGATTCTAGAGAACCTGAATTTTCATGCACCACAAGCCTTTATAATTTATGAAAGGGGTCTTCCTGTGTATGGGCACCTAGCACAACGTAGAGGGTCAGTTTTTATGTGACGTGTATTGCGTTCCGTCTACAAGACTTTCAATTGTATTTCACGTCAGGAAGTACACGTTAGGTGAATTTAGCCTGAGAGCACATTTTAACTTTTTTTTTTGTCGACATACGGGTTCATCATAAGGATTATTTTATTTGATACTGTGTGGTAGATATACCCATCTTTAGATATCTGGGTAATATGTTGTAGACAATAGAATTGTCTGTCTGTCTTTCTGTGTATCTTTATGTACGCCTATACCTCATGTTCGGATGCTTGGTGCATCTTAAAATTAGGTATTGTTTAGATCCCTTAGTTGGGGGGTAGTTAGAGCTAAAACACTTATGTTATTGTACTAATTTGGAAGGTGATTCCTAGGAGAGGGTAGCTTCCCGTAGCTGGGTGAGCTTACCAGTGTAGTGTGTTGTTTAGCACTTAAACGCTAAGGGGAGTTCCTGCAAAGACGCAAGTGTCGCTTAGGGGATGGACCTATAAATGCAGGCTAATACACCGGCCTGCCAGCTGGACGGAGTGAGTGATACAATAGGCGTGCTTACGTCAGTGGCTCGACGTTATGTAGTCGAGTCGCCTGCGGGAAGCACAATGAAACCTGAGCAAGCAATTATTGGCTACTATGGTCACGGTCAATCGTGACGAGAGTCAGGAAGGGTATGAGGATGTAAAGAGGCGTGTAATTATCAAGACAAGTGTAGTTTACTGACCATGTGTTTATTGGTCAGTGAGTGTGAAATTGTATGTCCCTTTTAGGGGAATGTAAGTAATGATACAAGTTAAGTGTACAAGATTGTGGATGGGTGTTTACAAAGTAAAGGATATCTGAACACTTGCTGAGTCTCACCTGATGATGGTAGCTGGAACAGGGCCTTCGGCGACACACACTGTATGACAGATAATGCTCCAAAAAGGCCTTCCCTCTTATAGTTCCTGCCGTTGCTTAGTCAGCATTCCATTGACGTAGCTGCCCCAGTTAGTTGTAGTGTTAATGTTTATGAATGTGTTGCAAGTGGTTGGCTAACCTCCCGAGCTGGGTGGTCGCCTGTTGCCGTGTAAAGGTACTGTTCTGGTCTTATGATGTTGCCAGTTGGGGTGGTTTTAGTAGAAGATGGGGGGTGGCTTTCAGGGGGTACAGCCCCCCGGGCCTGTACAAGTCTTCTTCTTCGATTAGTTTGCGTCCCCGCGAACGGGAACGGAACGTGGAGTGGGGGTGACGATGGATCGTTGTTGATTCCTCCTTGTACTTCTTCTTCTTGTCTTCTGTGTTGATGTCGTGTAGGTGTAGCGATGTCGTGTTGGTGTGAGACCAGCATGTGCTCAGAGGGGTAGGTATTGGGATATACATTTGATAATTTTTAACAGTTCATTTAAAAAGTTGACATTTGAAATATTAAAAAGTACAACAACAAAAAATACTTGATTTTGACATTATATATGTGTTGGTATTGTGCAGGGAGGAAAAACCCAGGGCTGGACGGGTGGTTGTGCCGTCCGGCGCTGTATTGGGGAAAAAATTGCTCCCTGCAATGTGTTAGTGTGAAAGATGGAAGAAAATAGAGAAAAATAGGTGTCCCAGGGTATAAGTTAAAGGAATATGTAAAATATAGTTTATTGTGT
Source organism: Meconema thalassinum (assembly GCA_946902985.2). Lineage (NCBI taxonomy): Eukaryota > Metazoa > Arthropoda > Insecta > Orthoptera > Tettigoniidae > Meconema > Meconema thalassinum. Next base: position 187,374,695 of record OX336395.1, read on the forward strand.
TGGGGTAAAACGGGACACCTTCACAAATTTTAAGTTAGAAGGGTAGAAATGAAAATCAGTGTGTACATTATGGCGTGTAAAATGGTGTGACAATTTGTGAATTTATGTGTTTAGGTACACAGTTGAGCACCACTATGTTTGTGTATGCTTTGGCTTTTCAGTTTCTGCTTATACAATGATGATATAACATGACATAATGTAACATAAAATAACATAAAATAATAACCTTATTGCTAAACCGTTTCGCTCAGGAGCCTGGTACCTCGTTTCATTCCCTAGGCCTTCTGTAGCGCTCTTGTCGACTCATTTTCCCTTCATTTATTACCCGCTGGCTGTAGGTGCCTCTCACCTATGGCTATGGGTTAGTGGTCATGCCGTTGCTTTTCCTTTCGTAAATTTTCCCCGTGGGTGGAAAAATTTACCTTGGCGGCGAGGGTAGGTTCTCACAACCTCTGCACCGCCCCTGGCTGCCGAATATTGCTTTTCATTGAAGCATATCGAACGTGTGTTTGCGTCAGCGTCGCTCGGTGCCCCACGTCACCTTGCGTCGCTGATCGCAGCGCCGTCACCTTATTGGCGCGACTGAAGAGCGATGAGGAACAGTGTGTTTTTGTGACAGAGATAAGGGTGTGTGTAATTTGGTGTGGAAAACATATTTACAATAGACATGCTCGTGCTCCTTGTCATCTGTGAAATAAAAAATGGATTATTGGCCATCTATTTGGTAGACATGTATGTTCGTTTGCTTCCTCGCTTTCCTGTGTGGGTAAAAGTGGATTAGTGAATAATAATGCATTTACAATACATGGCAATACATCACGTGTATATATATATAACCCTTCGTCGGTGGCGCTTAAGTTATAAGACTAAGTGTGGCGCCACTGAGGTGTACCTTACTTCTAGGTTAGCCTAGGTATTATCTAGCTTATTCTATGCGTTGTCGGGCTTACCCTGGTAACGGTTTTTAGTAACCAGGTGCCGAGCTCGTTATCTTAATCTTAGTTAACTTAACGTATTGTCGGGCTTACCCTGTTGACGGGTTTGTTTGTCACCAGGCGCCGAAATGTTTATCTTAATTTTACTTAACTTAACAAAACGTCGGGCTTACCCTGATGACGGGTTTGTTTGTCACCAGGCGCCGAAATGGTCAGTCTTAATTATGATAAGTAAAAGAAAAAAAAATGGTATTTATAAGCCGAATGGTTTAACTTAGTCTAATGCCGAAATGTGCTGTGCTATTATTGAGCAACAGCGTTTATTAAATTTGCTTAACTCTAAGTTGCGTGTCAAATGCAACTGTCTTACATGCTAGAATTTTGATGGCGTGCAATGTGTAGGGGGGTATTGGGATTACGGGTGCCTACTAGGGCTTACCTGCGCCTTTGACTATCGAAATACGCGAGCATGCGTATAGTACCCAGGGACCTTCGCCCAATTTGCAGTGTGGTGTCGGTAATCCGAGTGACTACGCATGCAGATTGTGGTTTGGGCACTACGTTTCGTGCTCAACACGGCTCCTCCATTGGACTCGTACGTATAGTAGTTTGGAATTACCTTGCGCCTAGGAGGAGTTACCCCTACCTATTGACCTCCCTTGCACATTGTCACCCATGTGTTTTGTGGGGTGCTCCCCTTAATAACTAGTTGTCGACATTTATATTATTGCTTACTACTAGTAATTAATAAAGTCCCGGGCGACTGCGGTGCCAAAGTGCAAACGCCTCGCCCCGCCATCCTGTTCATTGCCGTTGTATTCGCATATGTTGTCATTATTCTTCCTGTGTCATTTTATTGATGTATTCATCATTGTTGGGCTTGCCCACTAGAACCCCTATGAGGGCTCGCTGTGCTCTTCATTTAATACCTCTGGCCGCCCGGTGCGTGACCATTTACGCTCTGGCGACCCGTTGTCAGCCATTTATGTGGGCGCGGGACCGAATGACCGCATTCATTCCATATGGATGGATATGAGACGTATCCGCTCTTCACCTTTGCCACGCGGGGCAAGGACTTGTCGGATCTAGGATTGATCCCGCTGAATCCTGAGATCCTGCTTCACTCCTGCGAGTAGGAGACTAGCTTCCCGCCATAGAAGCTCTACTTACTTACATACTAAACTAGGAGTCTAGTCCTAATTTGGTCGTCCCTTGGTTCCTCTCCTGAGTCCGGTGCGGAATTGGCTAATTCTCCCCCCGTTTGTCAAAAGTCTCCCCAGCAGGTCTTGGCTTCGACGACCGTGGCGCATAGTGGGTGTAACTTTCCTCTGCCGAGGGGGTAGGCTAGACGCACCCCCGGTTTTGGCGTTTGCCCGCGCCAGGCCATCAATGCTTCAACCTTACGTAGTTCGTCTCTTTGGTCTGGGTCATTAAGTTAACTGGGGTAGGGCTCATCATCGCCTTCCCCAGCTCTGCTCCTGTGTGGCGCCTCTGCCCTTCTGTTTACGCTGTCATCACCATTCAGCGTGTTATCAGATTCCTTTTGTGTTAATAAAAAATAGTGTGATCTGTAAATAATTTACTGTGTAAATAATGTAAAATTTTTAAGTGTTCTGGGGTTGTAGAATCTTCTAAATGCATGGACTACTTTAGGTCTGTAGTCGCCATGTCAGATGTCTAGCGTTGATGCCTTGTGGAGTTTCCTGGAGGCGTTAGTAGGTTTCCATGTCGTTGGGTACCTTGTTATTGGGATCCGGGGGGTGTTATTTGTTGAATAGGCTTAAAGCATGGTAGGAGAGGGTTGCGCATCTTTGGACTCCATGTTAATGGTGGCCGAGAGTCGGTGATGCTATCAGGATGCTTTTACAGTGAGTGGACGGGGTAGGTATTTCCCAAGTGTGTAAAAAAATTCAAAAAAGTGACATGCAGGTTCAATATTAATAACCCCTGGTATGTGGGTGGGATATTCCATGCGTGCGGATGGATATGAGGCGTATCCGCTCTCATTTAAGGATAGGTATAGGCCGAGGTATAATAATACTATGTCCCTTGCATGCGGGATTATTTAATAAGAAAATATTTGTTAGTTTAAGTGTGGCCGCATCTCTTTATATTGAGATGTGCATTACGCTTGCTATTCTTTCTGACACACCCCTAATACTCGGGTGTTAGCATTGAGAGCCAGGGCGTAGTGAGCCCTCTCTTAAACGCATGAAGTCTATCAACCCCGATGTATATTTTGGCATGTAGTTTAGCTGTTTTTATGTGTTTATATGTCTTTGTTGGCTAATGTTGTGAGTGACAAGGTTATGGAAGGAGAAAGGTGGTATAATGGTAGCCCGTAGGAGGTATTTTGGTAATCCCGCTGGCATTATCCATCTCTGCTCCTGTCATCCTCACTTGGTCAATATCTGCTTTCTGTCCGCTCCTTGGGATGGTAAAGTTTGGTGACGCTATGACGTCACGGCCTAATCTGGCCTCTCATTTGTAATGTTAAGGTAGCAAGTGATCGTAGTGTAACTGGTCATGTCCTGAACGCCTATGATGGTTTTGGGATTTAAAAAAACAAGAAGAGAAGTAGTTATTGGGGAGGGTTGTTCCTTCAGAGCACCAGTCTGTATTCGCCCCTGATTAGTGGTCGCGTGTGTGGGAAGGAAGTGGTCGTAATTGTGATTAGCGCATCTGCGTGTGTGTGGCTATGTTCCGCTACAGCACGCGGGCGGGTGGGCTGTTATCGGCCAAGTCCTATCGTGTGTCGCATGTCTGAGTGTCAGGTGGCGCGTGTGGCTTGTCAACATCTTTGTAAACATGCTCCTATGGCCCTAAGATAATATGACCCACAGTATCTGCATATTGCTAAATGCCAGGCCTATTGTAACATTGCTGAATTCTGTGCCAATGTCCATGTGTACTGTATGTTAGTGTTGGTATAGTTTTTGTTTTTGTATGATAGTGTCATCACAGTCGCGTGTCATTGTCACTTCCGTTATAACAAGAGTGTCTGTCGACGGCAGTGTTGCAATGCGGTGGAATCTGCAACTCAGTGTTTTACTGTGTTTATGTTTTCATATTCCTGTTTACAGGAAGCTTCTAACGCTATGTGAAGGCTAACGCAACGTGACTTTAGCCATAGTCCGTGTGTTGCCATATGTTTGACATTCCGGGAGGGCCAATGTGTCAATCTGTCCTGTTTTTGCTAGCAACGTTGTGTGGTTACTTATTCCGTAAGGCCTTTGCCTTGTGAAATTGCTATAACTTGTGTTTGGGAAGTCTATTTCCTATGTCTGGTGTAATCGAAATTTTGCATGGTGTTTGGCCGGAGAAAATGTGGTGTTACTTGTTTATGTACTTGTATGGGGGCAATTTCCGTCTGAATGGGATTCTGGATATTTGTTTTCCACGGCGTCCGATCTGCAACTCAGTGTTTTACTGTGTTTATGTTTTCATATTCCTGTTTACAGGAAGCTTCTAACGCTATGTGAAGGCTAACGCAACGTGACTTTAGCCATAGTCCGTGTGTTGCCATATGTTTGACATTCCGGGAGGGCCAATGTGTCAATCTGTCCTGTTTTTGCTAGCAACGTTGTGTGGTTACTTATTCCGTAAGGCCTTTGCCTTGTGAAATTGCTATAACTTGTGTTTGGGAAGTCTATTTCCTATGTCTGGTGTAATCGAAATTTTGCATGGTGTTTGGCCGGAGAAAATGTGGTGTTACTTGTTTATGTACTTGTATGGGGGCAATTTCCGTCTGAATGGGATTCTGGATTTTTGTTTTCCACGGCGTCCGATTTTTACTGGGTATTCGGACCCCCGATCCCGTGTAATACTCCGTATTTCATGTCTGTGTTGTCTGTTGGGATTTTTGCCTTCCTAGTGTGGTTTCTGATTGTGTTTTCGCGCCAAAAATACCATTGGTTAGTTTGTTTTTGGCACGAGTCTGTTGTGTGATCGTGAGTTCGCACCCGCCTTGCTTTAAGGTCCTGGTGTTACGATTTTTGTACTGTATGTCCCATGGCACGTGTATCATGTGTTTGAGACACGCAGATGAAAATACGCTTTGGCGTGAAAAATTTGGGTCTTTTGGAATGCCCCTCGTATTCTAATTTTGAGAGTTATAGGGTTTTGAAACTGCCGTGAATGAGTGTGTATGTTCCAGCCAGGTCTGGAGTACTCTTAGGTTGTCTGTGTTAGTGACGGTCGCCTACTCACGAGTGTGTTATCGCTGACTGCGATAGTATGGAATTACACCCGTGCAGGAAATCCTTTGCTTGCTTGCTCGTCATATGTGCCGAGACAGTGTGTGTAGGTTTATTGACACGTCTGACTATTGTCTGCATATACGGCGTGTCTCGGGTCCCTCGCAACGTAAAAGAACCTTCCTTTAACTACATGTTGTGTTCCCAAATGTTGTGTTGTTGTATGCGTGGGGCGAATATATTCTTGTTATTGGTAGTTAGCTGTGTTTATGTACGCGTGTCTCCGGGCCGCTAGTCGCGTGTTTGGTGACTAGGTGTCGGAGGTGATTTTATTATTTTGTGCGTATGGATATCTGTTAGTGTAACTGTCCTTTATTATTCTATCCTTCCACTGGATAGTTACCCGACCTTGCACTCCTGGTATCCAGAAGGTTGCGGGTTCGAGACCGTCTTTGTCCAGGGTAATTATTCCTGGTGCCTTTTAGGCTTGTGTCTCCGGGACAGTTCTGCCAAGTGTTTTGACTGTTTTGTACAGTATTTGCGTTTAGTGTGTGACTTCCAAAAATAAATAATGGTGTTTTCCCCTTGAGCTGTGAGTGTTACCCCATGGTGTTTATGTTTAGTTTGAGCGCTGTCCTGGGGGAAAACTCATGCTATAGGCAGCGTAACAGGTAGGGTACATCTATGGATCAAATATATACAGTTCAACTTGGATAATTCGCACTTCACGGGATTAGTGAAAGAGGGGGAAAAATTGAGCTATCCAAAAATTCAAATTAAGAAAGTTCTTTGAGAAAAAAAAGGTAGAGAAAATATATTGTATGACATTTACATAATGCTTTATGTTTACTATAGCAGGTTGCCATAAGGCGGTACCTTGTAAAGATTGTATCGTAAATAATGTCAAAAGTTTCAAAATGAAAGGTAGGACCTGAGTGTACTATTCGCCTATTTGGCGCCGTTAGTAAGGCAGTAATCCAGTTATGTCGCGGAGAAATCTACTATGTTTCAAAAATAGTTTGAGATTCTTGCCTGTTTGTTGCGATTAGGGCTCTCGGCCATCACAAGAGATTCTAGCAATTTGTAGGACCGGAACATAGAACAACTTAGTCATTTCTACTTAGAAAGACCCGCCTAAGCTCTATACTGTGGTTTGTTGCTTAGGCTGTATTCGGAATAGTTCTTCCCGACCCTGAGCCGCGTGGCCCGACTGATTGGCTTCCGCTTGGCTTTGCATATTAAAAACTTTGAATTGTCCAAAATATGTCCTGAATTAATCCCGATTATAATCCCTTGATGGCCTAAAAAATGCTAGGGGCCATGAAAAAACTTAAGAAAAAATTTTGAATTATACGATTTTGACTTAGCCATGTTCCACTGTATATACATGAAAAATGTGCAGTTTTTGTCCGTGAGTCTCTGTGTGTCTACCGTTTACAGGGATGGAACCTGCCCTTTGTGTGTCCATTGTAGTGTTTCCTTCATGTAAAAGAGCCAACCTGTATCTGTAATTGTGGTGCAAGTGACATTGATGTATGTTGTATTCCTGGTGAAAGTTGTTATCCCCGTCCGAGCGTCCTTGCTCGGAAAGGTGAATACTTTCGCCCTGTCACTAAGGTGTAGGCCCCTGAAACCCACTGAGGTGCTTTTTTGCTATTTTCTGGAGGAGTTTGTAGCAAAGTAAGCCTGGGCCTACTTTCACCGTAGTGCCTGGATATTGGTCTGAGTGTGCTTCTGTCTGAGGGACTAATTGCGCTCTGCGCTACCCTAGCAGTGTTTATAGGGGTGTGTGTATTCCTGACTGCCCGGCCTTGTGGGGTAGGTAATAAGACCTTTCTTATACCCCGTGTACTGTGTGTCTGCGCCTGGTCAGTGTGCATGGGCGTGCGTTTTGCACCCTGATGGGCTGAAGGCAACACCCTCTTATGCATTTGCACCTGGGGTACACATGCTGGTGCCCGCATCCATCCTGGCAAAATTGCCCTTTGAACTAGCGGCAAAGGCCGTTTAATTGCCTGTGATTGCCCTAGCGATGTATTGGAGTGTAGTCTAACCGATTTCTGGCCTATGGCCACGGTAGACTCACGCCCTTGTGTTTGACTATGTGTGTAGATTTATGTGGGCTTAATGTGCTGTAGGGCGGGCTCTACGTTCTCAGCCCATGGCATATTTACCTCCCGTTTTCTCCCTGTGTAATTATGCGTGCCCGAGAGTCCTGGCGTCAACTCCCTCTCGTTTGTCCGTTCCGAGGGGGTTGGCGTACGTTCTGCCCTTCGGTTTGGCAAAATTGCCTTCCGAACCGGAGCTGAGGGACGTATGTTGATGTGACCTTGGCCCTGTAATGTGTTGGAGCCTAGCCTGGCCGTCTTTTGGACTGTGGCCACGGTGAACTCCTTCCCCTGTGTGGCAGTACGTGTCGAGAGGGACATCCTCGCAAATTGCCGAGTTAGCGTATCTACGCTTATGTCCTCTCTCGGCTGGGCTGGCGGCCCTGTCATGAACTCAAAAATGGCCTTGTTAGCCTGGAGTTCCTTATATTCCTCCCAAATTTGGGCGTACTGCCTATTGAGGCTCATGGCCTGTTCGGCAACTTTGGTGCCATTAGTCCCTATCCGTTGGTGTTCTGTTATGAGTGTTTGCCATTGCTGGAACAGGAATTCGTGTCGGCAGTGTAGTTGCCGGTGTGCCTTAATGATTTGTGTACGGAGGGTGGGGATTTTCGCCCGAATCTTGCGATTCTTAGCGCTGCGGAGTGGCCGGACAAGTGCCCTTATAATCCGCATATACTGGGCGTGCAGGAGCTGCTGAAACCTTCCGAGGTAGTCCTGCCTTGTCTCAAAGACCTTGTGCCAGGCAATTAACTCCTGGTACTCCCCAATGCTCCTCAGCACAGCTAGGCGGTATAGAGGGGCCATGCTGAATCAAGTGTATGTATATAACAAAAAAACTGTGTATGCTCGGCAATGTATTATATCTCTGATTCTGTCGGGGGGTGGGGGGTTGGTTTGAAAAAAAATCCCTTGTGTAGCTAGTGTGAAGGAAAAATAATGCTTTCTCTCAGAAAAAAAAACAACTTTTTCGCTTGGCTGCGTGCGGTAGGGGTCGTTTCTAACACGAGGGCTCGTTGTGTGAGTCCTACCCTTACTGTGCGTGGTAGCAGCGCCTCCACCAATATGTTTTAGATCCCTTAGTTGGGGGGTAGTTAGGGCTAAAACACTTATGTTATTGTACTAATTTGGAAGGTGATTCCTAGGAGAGGGTAGCTTCCCGTAGCTGGGTGAGCTTACCAGTGTAGTGTGTTGTTTAGCACTTAAACGCTAAGGGGTGTTCCTGTAAAGACGCAAGTGTCGCTTAGGGGATGGACCTATAAATGCAGGCTAATACACCGGCCTGCCAGCTGGACGGAATGAGTGATACAATAGGCGTGCTTACGTCAGCGGCTCGACGTTATGTAGTCGAGTCGCCTGCGGGAAGCACAATGAAACCTGAGCAAGCAATTATTGGCTACTATGGTCACGGTCAATCGTGACGAGAGTCAGGAAGGGTATGAGGATGTAAAGAGGCGTGTAATTATCAAGACAAGTGTAGTTTACTGATTATGTGTTTATTGGTCAGTGAGTGTGAAATTGTAAGTCCCTTTTAGGGGAATGTAAGTAATGATACAAGTTAAGTGTACAAGATTGTGGATGGGTGTTTACAAAGTAAAGGATATCTGAACACTTGCTGAGTCTCACCTGATGATGGTAGCTGGAACAGGGCCTTCGGCGACACACACTGTATGACAGATAATGCTCCAAAAAGGCCTTCCCTCTTATAGTTCCTGCCGTTGCTTAGTCAGCATTCCATTGACGTAGCTGCCCCAGTTAGTTGTAGTGTTAATGTTTATGAATGTGTTGCAAGTGGTTGGCTAACCTCCCGAGCTGGGTGGTCGCCTGTTGCCGTGTAAAGGTACTGTTCTGGTCTTATGATGTTGCCAGTTGGGGTGGTTTTAGTAGAAGATGGGGGGTGGCTTTCAGGGGGTACAGCCCCCCGGGCCTGTACAGTATGGTAACCATGAGAGTCAATACACCAATCATTTATAAAACTCTTCACCGTACTTTTCATACAGTAGAAGGGTGGATATAGAGAAAAACTTCTCAATATATGCTAAAATATGCGAAATATAAAAATTATCCTAAAAGGACGACCAAAGCATATGTTGCGCTTCTCAATGTGAGACAGATAATTCGGGAATCTATAAAGGGTCTCCGAAAACTACATTTTAAGGGCCTTAAATTAACAGTGTGTGTGATATTCCCAATAAACTAACTTCGTTCTGATAAACTTGGTGGAATGACAAACCGCTAACCATTGCACAGTAACTCAATTGATAATGTCTGTTGTAAACTACGAACACCGTTCAAAGAACGGGTACTTCTGCTAGTAAGATTATAAGTACAGTTCGTGTGTAATTTCCCTGTGCATCAGCGCACTTGAGAATGAATGTTGATGTTAATCTCATGGTAAATGAATGAATAATCTTTTGGATTTACTAGGATAAAGTGCGAATATTAATGGATTGTAGGAGTATTTTGCATTGTTTTGTGTTATATTGTTGGGATTGTGTTTTTGTTTGTTTGAAGCCATGATTTAGAGCTTAATTAAAGTCTTTAGAATAGAGTTGTGCTTTATTATTGTAGAGTTGATACCTTTTAGTCTCAGATAAAAAAATATGCAACTGCTCAGTGGGAGGAAGGTACACGCCTGAGGACTGATGCTGGCTGGAGGCAGAAGCATGTTTTCCATGGAAATTAATCACATGGGTACATGGGATTTGATGTTCTGTACAGTGATTTGAGCTAAAGGTACAACTTAAGTCGGTCATGATCTAGTGTAAACAGCTCTATTAACTTAACGAATAAAATGAATTAGGGGAATGACCGCACCTAACCTTAGATAAGCTCCAATACAAACAATATAAATTTTGATAAGTAGTATCTCATATATTTATCATGGCAAGGCCCAAGGTGGGGCATTCGACAGTAAAACCGAGTCCTTGGATGGTTGCTGGGATGTCTTACGAGGTCAAACCATCTTACTTATTTATCATGGCGCCCATGTTTGTGGAGCTTATGGGATTTAGGGAAACCCCATAGATTTTATATGGTATTTCATGGGAAAACCATAATAATTATTTTTTTGCCTCAAACTGTGTTTGAGTGATTTTTGAGGTCAGTAGGCTTTTGAAGTAACGCAGAATCTCTCTATTGAGGAGAGAATTGGGTATGAGCGCTACGCACCCAATCCACAATTTATCCTAAAATCCAAATTTTAAGTACAATCTTACAATATATGTACAGTGTCTTGTATTTCTCTTCAAAACGAATCCACACATGTATCCAGGAAGCCTGCCTATATCTCAAAGTGAATTGTAGTACGAATGGCTGGTACGGAGGGAATATTGCAGGGGATTGCAGAGCTAAAACAGCATTTTGACGCTGTTAATGTACAGAATAAGCTGGAAGCCAAGGCTTTCCAGGATGAAATAAATAAATAATCGTTTAGATGCTAATCAGTTGGCAATTGATACTAATCAGGTTGAATTGAGTAATCGTTTAGATGCCAATCAGGCGGCAATTAATGCAAACCAGGTTGAAATAAACAACCGTTTGGATGCAAATAAGGCAGAAATAAATGATAAGCTAGGTCAAATGCAAGAAACAATTAAGACCGAGGTAACTGAAACCGTTGTAAGTATTATATCAGAAATGCAGGTTAAGACCGATAAGCGTTTCGAGGCGATAGAAGCCAAACTTGAAAGTAATTTGCAGGCATGTAAGCACGCGCAGGATGAAACGAATAGTAGGTTAGATGCGCTGTCTAATGGCATTAAGGATATTCAAATCCAAAATTAGGCGAATCTCGAACGCCAAGCAAAACAGTTTTCAGAATTTACTAGAACGGTAGATCAGAGATTAGAAGAGAATGACAGTAAATGGGATGAAAAGTTGAAAGGTTATGCTAGAGCGATTAACGGGGATCTGAAGAAGCAGGATCAGAACATACTAGATCAATGTCAGGAAATAGGAGAGATTAAGGCTATCGCTAACGAAAGTAAAGAGCTAGTAGGCAACATAAAGGGTCAGATGAGCAATGTTCATCAAGAACTGGACCAAATTCAAAGCGACGTTGTTATCGTTAACAAAAGACAAGAGGAAACAGAGGGGAAATCGCTAAGGTCCGAAGTGAAATATCAAAGGTCAATGGACATATCCAAGAGGAAATTAAAGGGCTGACAGAAGAACTCGAAGTGAGAGAAGGCCAAAAGACAGAGACAAGCGACAAGACCCTTGCTCAAATAAAGGAAGATGTAGAGGTTGAAATCTCCCATATCAAGCAAAGTCTGAAGGAAGGTAAGAAGAAAATATTTCAAGTGGCAGAAGAAAACAGGGATAGGCTTAGCAGAATAGAAAAAGAGGTAATCACTCGATTGGAAAGAGCAGAGATGCGCCTCAATCAAATGGAGACTAGGATAATAGGACAGGAGGAAACCCTAATTAAAGATCCTAGGTCAAGTGAAGGCAGCGTGGAAGATATGAGGAAAACCAAGTGGGCAGATTTAGAAACCCACCCTATAATAAGGAATGCTACGGGCCCAGGCGAAAGTACATATATGACGCCAGGTGCACCGATTGCAGTTTCTTCGCCGCATGAAAATGCTATTCACAACCAAGTTATCAATGTAATTAGAGCAAGCGAAGAGAAACCAAGAAAATTTTCAGGTAGCCATTGCAATATGACACCGAAGTATTGGTTGAAAGAAGTGTCCGAATATTTGAACGATGCGCGGATACCACAAGAGCGCAGGCTACGAGCCATAGAGAAACTAATGGAGGGAGAATGTGCGTTATGGTTTGGCAGTTTCCGTTACACCTTCGATACTGTCGAGGAGTTTCGGGAAGCTTTCTTGAAGCGATACTGGGATCCGATGACCCAACAGAATTTACGATTGGATTTGTACTCGAAAAGATACAGCACCAACAATCCAACGAAGTACGCTGAATTCTTCATATCTCAGATGTGTCGGTTTAAGGAACTTGACCAGAAACCTAGCGAGCTGGAGCTATGCATTGCTATTGCCAAACAACTTCCTTATGAAATCCAAAGGCTGCTGATTTCGGCAAATGCAAAAACCGCAATGGAAATGGAGGCAGTTCTTAGGCAACTGGACCTCACAACATCCAATACTATGCGTCAAAATCGAACCGTGGAACAGGTACACGTGACCAACACGCAGACTGACGAGTACAAAGCTCCGAAAAATAATAAAGCTACTAGCACTGAAACGTTAGATTCCAACGGACGTCAATGGGAACATGAACCCAGAAGATGGCAACCGAAGTACAAAGGAAATGCTGGTAGAGGAAGAGGAGGCCGAAATTCTTGGAATCAACAGAATACAAGGGGTAGACCGTATCAGAATAATGGAGGTAACAATGGCCAAGAAGGCAACAATCGGAATTGGAGACCCCAGGAAAGAAGGCGTAACTTTGATGACGTGGTAGAGGAACGTTGTCACGCTTCATTGCAATTCCTAATGAAAGGGGAGAAGAACCCCAGAAGCAGCAAGTCCGCTGGCAAGAAGCTATGCAAAATAGGACGTCACCAGACAGATATGGAGACGGAGCCAAAAGTTTGGAGTTACAGTGCAGTGAACAGGAGAGAAGAAACTCTAACGGGACGGGCGCTGTAGAGAAAGAAAAAAACTCCGAAATTAGAAGAATTTGAAAATGATGGATGGAAGGCAGTCAACATAATTAATTGGATAGCCAAACCGGAAGAATTAATCGAGGATACAGGAGGATCACAGGTCATGATCAAAAGAGAATTGCCCATTATAATAGTAAGAGTGGCAGGGTTGAAGATAAGAAGTCTGTTAGACACGGGTTCAACGGTGTGTCTTATGACACAAGCTTTGTATAATGAGATAGCGCAGAGAGAAAATGTTTTGAAAATACCTATCTCAAATGTCAAAATAAAAGGTGCCATTCCTGACAAGACGATGATATGCAAATATCAGGTATTCCTAGATTTACAGATAGGAGGCTCTATTTTTTCACAGAGTTTTCTACTAGTAAACAAATTGCCTTTTAACCGTATTATTGGGGCAGAGTTTATAAGGGAATACAGAGTGGTAATAGACCTATCACAGGACAGAGTTATGTTCCGTGTGAACGAGGAAGCCGAAGGCTTAGAGGTCTCACTCAAACAGAAAGAACCAGGGACAGATGAACAAGTATGGCATACATACAGATACATGGCTGAGGAGGAAGTGTTAGCTATCGAGCAGTTAGAAGATGAACTGAAAACACTAGCCGCAGACATGGAGAAAGATCTGGAACCCGAACTGGAAGAATATGTTTCGGAAAAACTAGAAGAAGCAAAAATTGGTCCAAGAGATAAAGAAAATTTAAAGAAATTGTTATTGGAACAGAAGGAAGTCTTTGACTCGAGACCTGGTCGTATAAAGAACTTCACTTATGAATTCCAAGTTAACGACTGGACACCATTTAGGCAGAAACCCTACCCTATAGCCGAAAAGCACTATGGTAAGGTCAAAGAAGCAATTCAGGAGATGTTGGAGGCCGGTGTTATTGAGAAAACACCTACGCCTTATGTAAGCCCATTGGTAATCGTACCTAAGACAGACGGGACTGTCAGAGTATGCCTGGATTTGAGGCATTTAAATATGAAGGTAATACCAGAGTTTGACCAAGTGCCACCTATTAAAGAGATCCTCAGAAAATTTAAAGGGAAGACCATATTTACAAATTTAGATATTACGTCGAGCTTTCACCATCTTGAATTGGAGAAGAAAACGAGTCTATTGACAGGATTTATGTTTGATCAACATACATACATACACATTTTTAAGATTACCTTTTCGTTTGAAAACAGCAGGTTCAGCTTTGATAACAGCGTTAGATCGCAATCTATCAGATGATGTTAAAGAGAGTACCATCAGATACGTAGATGACATTCTACTCACATCAGAATCTCTGGAGGAGCACATGAGAGACCTGAAGAAGTTGTTGGATAACCTTCGTGAAGCTAATTTTAAGGTAAATATCAAGAAATTGCACTTCTGTCAGAGGGAAGTTAAATTCCTAGGGCACGTTATCGATGAAAATGGAGTTAGGCCAAACCCAGAGAAATTAGAGGTAATTCGAAATTTTCCTCGACCCACGAAAGTTAAGCACGTCCGACAGTATTTGGGAGTAATTGGATTCTTTGCTAACCACTGCCCAAACTATACTACAAGTGTGGCACCCCTGCAAGATCTATTGAAGAAAGGCGGCAGGTGGAATTGGACGGAGCAATGTCAAGAAGCATTCGTGAGGTCAAAACAAATGCTTTTGGAATACGTGAAGCTGGGATACCCTGATTATACCCAGAAGTTCATAATACAGACGGATGCATCACTTGTTGGGATAGGAGCGATGCTGTTCCAAGAAAATGTTGATAAGCCCGAGGAGAAAGTTTTTATTGCCTTTATAAGTAGGAGATTGAGGGCCCATGAGAAAAATTACACGATCACAGAGATAGAGTTGCTCGCAATTCTGTACGCATTGAAGTACTGGCGTAAACTCGTGTATGGCTTTCAAATCGTCCTCAGCACAGACCATAAAGCTTTAACATTTTTGTTAAAGACGGATTTATCTAGCCAGAGGTTGACAAGATGATCCCTGTATATTCAACAGTTCAATGTGGAAATAGAATACTGTCCAGGGAAAGAGAACGTAATACCGGACATGTTAAGCCGATATCCAAGAGAAGAGGAAACTCTAGCTGTCCAGATTGAAAATCGAGATCAGAAGACCTTAGATGACTTGAAGAATCTTACCAACCTACAACGCGAGGATCCATAGTTGAAAATGATGATTGATTACTTCGAGGGACGCTTAGCAAGGGGAACTGCAATATACAGAGAGGCAGAGGCATTATCAACAGACTACGTATGGTACAATCAGATGCTACACAAGTGGGATGATGTAGACCAGTGTGGTCCAACCCGCGGCCCTCGGGCCGCATGTGGCCCGCCTGTTCATTTTTGTTGGCCCTTACCCTTCACTCTTCGACAGTAATAATCCGTGGCGTGCCTACTGTAATTTTCACTTTCATTCAGTAATGTTACGAAAGAGCCAGGAGGGAAAGGAAATATCCCGAAAAATACGCCAGTAATCAGAATTGTCTTTCCACGAATACGTACGGCACAAGAAGCGGCCCCGCCTCCAGGCGGCAACTGATTGGCTGCCAGGGATCGGCTGCCGATAAGTTCGCAATCGTTCATGTGCTGCGGCGGATTTTCCTATAAAAGGGAACGCAGGGCTGTTCGAAGAGGTTGTTTTTGACGAGAGATATAGTACGACAAGAATGTGTTGCCATCGTTGTTGCGAAAGTGGTACCTAATATGGCGGGACTTAATAAACGGCGTGTTGAAGATGAGAAACGACAATTTCAGTCAAAGTGGCAGGAAAGTTACTTTTTTGTTGAACATAATGGAAAACCAGTATGTTATCTGTTCTCAAGGGTTTCGAAGGAGTATAACGTGAATAGGCACTATACCAGCTTGCATAAATCAAAATACGATCAATGCCAGGGAAGTACCAGAAGTTGTGTGTTTAATGATTTGAAGCTGAAACTAACAAGACAGAAGAATATATTTCAGCAACCATCAAACACTGCCGGTTTAAAGGCATCTTATGAGGTATGTTTAGAGCTAGCTAAAAGTAAAAAGTATTTTAGGGATGGTGAGCTCATTAAGAGATGTGATGTTAAAATGGCATCTTCATTTGGAGATAATAGGATGGCTAAAAAATTTTGAAACAGTTTCCTTGTCTCATCAGACAGTTTACTAGAAGAATTAATGATATGGCTGGTGAAGTTACAGGTTCTCTCAAGAGCATTTTGGAAAAATGTGAATTTTACTCTCCAGCTCTAGATGAGAGCACAGATATAGCTGACATCGGCCAGCTCCTTATCTTTGTCAGAACAATAAACGAAGAATTTGAAATTCATGAAGAACTGTTGGAATTAAGATCATTAGTAACCAGCAAAAAAGGTATTGACATATTCAACGCACTGGATGATATCGTTTCTAAATATGGAGGTTTTGAGAAGTGCTCTGTCATTGCAACAGATGGAACTAAAGCAATGATTGGTCCTAACATTGGTTTAGTAGGACTGTGTAAAGAAAAAGGATTGCATTTTTTGTTTTCCCAATGCGTTATCCACCAGGATGCTCTCTGTGGAAAAATTATAAGGCTCAGTGAGACAATGAAAACTGTTGTAAATAATGTAAATTTAATAAGGGGAAGCAATAAAGCCCATAGACACAGAGCATTTATTGCATTACTGGACAATTTGGAAGCTGAGTATGGTGACATTTCATTGTACTGTGAAGTGCGTTGGCTAACTGCTGGAAATTGCTTGCAACAGTATTTTTGGGTTGAAGAATGGAATTCTTGCTTTTCTCAATAATGAAAACATTGGGCATGAGTATCAAGAAAAACTGGAATAAATCTAGTTTTTAAATAATCTTGCTTTTCTGACATATTTAACATCCCATCTAAATGCTTTAAACCTGAAACTACAAGGCAGAAAACAAAATATCTCCCAGCTTTATGGACATATTGAGGGCTTTCGCAAAAAAACTTGATGTAATGCAAATTGCATTGATTGCAAATAATTTGGCACACTTCCCATCTTGTCAGCAGTTGAAAGAAGAAACAAGTGACACAAATTTTAGTATGTTTCATGAAATAATAATAGATATCAAGAAAGAGTTCCAGAACAGATTCCAATATTTTGACTCCCTAAAACCAAAACTTGCACTGGTCAACAACCCCATGCATATTGAAGTAAGTGAGGTACCCTACGACCTTCAAATGGAAATTTGTGATCTTCAGGCAGACCCATTCTACCAGACTAAAAAGTGTGATGTCCCTGAAAATTTCTGGAATCTGATTTCTAAAGAACGTTTTCCTAAACTGCTTAAATTCTCTCTGCAAGTGTTATCGCTGTTTGACAGTGCTTATGCGTGCGAAAGTGCTCTTTCTGCTCTCAAACAAATTAAATGAAAAACGAGAAATCGAATTAAAGTGCTTCACTGGAATTGAGCCTGAGACTTTGCCTTACTGAACTTACAGTGGACATTGATACACTTGAATCAGGAAAGCAGTGCCAATCATTACATTGATTTCTCGACTGTAAAATGAAGTGGCATATTCAACTAGTAATATTAAACTTATTTTAATATACATTTTAATAAATGTTTTTGAGTAAAATATGTAATACTTTTTCTTTCTGGAATGTCTCTGACCCTCACATTCCTATACTAAAGTTTGATTGGCCCTCGGGTAACTAAAGGTTGGACCACCCTGATGTAGACCATACCCGTCAAAGAATTTTTATTCCTGCATCTTTGCAGAGGAGATTGGTGTGGCTAGCACACAGAGCGTTTGGACATCCGGGTTTAGATAAGATAACTGCTCTACTGAAAGAAGCATTCATTTGGCCGAAGTTAAGAGAAACTGTAAGAAATGCTATTAGGACATGCGATTTGTGCCAAAGGGTAAAGCCAAATCCCTTTTTAATGAGACAACGACCCATTCCGTTGTTACCAGAGAAGCCAAGGCAGCTAATGAGTGTAGACAACTTTGGACCATTGCCTAGAACACGTAGAGGCAATAGACATATTTTTGTAGCCATGGATGTATTCTCAAAAATGGTGGTATTATGCCCCATGCAGAAGACCAGCTCAAAGCAGGTATTAAAACGATTGAAAGAAAGAGTTATTCCGATACTTGGGAAACCGGATAACCTACTCTCAGACCACGGGAGTTGTTTTACTAGCGCAGAATTTCGTCGGGAATTGGCAAATTTAGGAATCAGGCAGATTCTATCTACCATTCGCCATCCTTAGGCTAGCCCCGTTGAACGCGTTATGACAGAGATCCAAAAATATATGAAAATTTACTGCTCTGAAGAGAACTGGAAAAGGATCGATGTCTTGGATGTAATAGAGTACTGCATAAATAATACGGTGCATGAGGCGACAGGTCAGGTGCCCGTGACTCTACATTTGGATCAGAGACCGGAGAGGCCATAGACTGGTGTTATTCCATTACCTGTAGACGCGCAGCCAGGACGAGAATTGAGGATCCAGCGAACCTTCGAATGTCTCCAAGCACAGGCTGAGAGACGCCAGAGAAGAAATCGTGCGAAGCGATATCACAGACCGCTTCTCATTGGGGGAAAAGTTTTAGTCAGGAGGCCAGCCAGTTCAGATCCCGAAGCACGGAAGTATAAAAAATTCAATTTCGGATATCACGGCCCGTTCGAAGTTATAAGAGACCTACAGAATAATGCATATAGAATAAGGCATTTAGAAACGGGAAACGAGGTCGTTATGATTGCGGCCAACCTCAAAATTTATCATTCACCAGAAGAATTTGATGAACAAGAGGAAGCTATAGCAGTGCACACCCAAATGGACGTGGACAGTAAAGTCAGCCAGGCAGACAAGCTTGAAGGCTCATGCAGTGGGACGGAAAGGAAAACGAGCAGCTTGCCCAGAAAAGGAAGCAGACAGGCGCAGTGCAAGTGTCTACGACTGCTATATAAAGAAATGGTCGAAGTCGCTGGGGAGGTTGAAACCTTGAATGAAGCCCTTCGCAGGGACAATGCACGTCTAAGAGTTGAGCTTAGAATGGAATGGGGAGGTAGACAGACTCACTCACAGGCAGACGAATTGAATGACCGCTTAGTGTAAACAAGGACAGTTGGGACAGTCAGCCGGTGACTTACAGAAGGTCACTTGCAATTGAATTCTATAAGTTTCGCAAGGGGAATATGAACCCAACGGTGTTAGGCTGACTGGTGCCGAACGTGGATCTCAGAGATAGATGAGCTCAGAATATAGATTCCAGCAAGGAACGAACACAAGATCTTTTGAGGGAGTTTAAGCTATAAAAAAACTAGAGAAAATCCATATTAAATCACTGTTGTGATATAAACTAATTCTGACATTATTTGTTAATGTAATGCAGGGGATATAGCAGAATACTGCATTATTGGGCTGTATGGCATATACAATTCTGGACTTAGCACAGAAAGTTTGAGGGCTTGACAGTTGTCAAATGACTCTGGAATATGGGCGTGGTTTCTTGGAGCCGTGTCACTCTCTGTGACCTACTTAGGCCGTCTGGAGCAGGTCAGAAGGCTAATATATGGCCAAGTTATTCCCCGTTACATAAGGAAGATGCCAGGGGAATGGGGAGATACCAGTGTAATTTAATGATTACTCGTGATTGGAGTAACTCAGAGACATGAGGATTGCACCTATGTGAATGTATAGCCGGGAGGCTAATTATCTAGTCATTAAACATTGAAATCGAGGCAGATTTAATGGAACGCGCAGTGACACAGTAGCTCTGAGGTTAGCGGCGAGATCTAACCATGCCTTCGGGATTTACCTAGGACGTGGCGTGGGGAAGCGCTGGCAAAGGCAATTAATATTAATTAATTGGCCGATCGATCCTCGAGCACGCAGACAGATTTGTGATCAGCGAGGAAAAATGAACCATAAAAACGTTATTTCAAGACCAAAATCATACCGTGAGAGAAGATGACGCTGCAGGGAAATTTTTGGTCTACTTTTTCTCTCCAAACGGATATAAGGGCTAGAGAAAGGACAGACGCGGTCAGTCGAACCACAGTCTAGTGCGAAGCGCACGTCGCAGGAGTTCAGAGAAGGGAAGCGCGGACTTCAACATTCTAAGTGCAGCAACATAATAATCATGCATTAAGGCATGAATTAATAACGATTAATGGGGTCAGTCGAACCACAGTCTAGTGCGAAGCGCACGTCGCAGGAGTCCAGGAAAGGGACGCGCGGACTTCAACATTCTAAGTGCAGCAACATAATAATCATGCATTAAGGCATGAATTAATAACGATTAATGTAGTCAGTTGAACCGCAGTCTAATGCAAAATGCACGTTACCGAGTTCAGAGAAGGGACGCTCGGACTTCAACATGAAGAGCCATGCAGTAAGGCATTTATTAATACCAATTATTAAGGACAGTCGCGCCATACGTTTATAGTCGGCATTACGAGGGACTACTATCGAGCACGCTGGAAATGTACCGTGTGATATACAAGGTAGGACAATTGAAAGTGGTAATGTGTACAAGTACAATATACAAGGGTTGAGCGCAGTATGTAAACTATTGGTTAGACATGATAGGATGTCGGACTGCGCAGATATAAACTTTGTTATGCGATTGGTGAAATTTCATGGGAATACTAATGTAATTAATGCTCAGGACGATATGCAAGCATATTTATGCGATATCAGGAAATTTATCTAAGGATAGAAATTGATAGACAGTTTGGGGGACCGATAGGAATCCTTAGGCAGAGAATCGAGACTTTCAATCGAGATGCGGATAGCAGTGAAGAATAGATCTTCAGGGCCTGCATTTTTGATATTCTGCACGGAGAGGTCAACCATTAAGAAATGTACATAGCATTCGTGTGATTTTAGTGATGATCTATTAAATATATGTAAGATTAATAGTGTAACAAGTGCTATAACGTGTTGTGTGAATAAGGAAGCAACAGCTTCAATATGGAAAAGCAAAGTGCCGTGTGTTTTGTAAGGCAAAAATTATGTATGATGTGTGTGAGAAGTGTAAGAATGCCTTGCTAATTTGCAAATAATGGCGGGCATTACTGGAAGAAATGCGTGGTTGGAGCCACCAGATTAAAGAATGTGAGTACCCAAAAACCATGATTTGGTAGTAATTATAGTCCACTGTATGTTGAGTGATTTCAACATTTATAAAACTAGTGTTCGTTGCTAACACCAGACATTATCAATTGAGCTACTGTTGCAATGGTTAGCGGTTTGTCATTCCTTCAAGTTTATCAGAACGAAGTTAGTTTACTGGGAATATCATACACACTGTTAAATTAAGGCCCTTAAAATGTAGTTTTCGGAGACCCTTTATAGATTCTCAAATTTTGTGTCTCACATTGAGAAGCGCAACATATGCTTTAGTCGTCCTACTAGGATAATTTTTATATTTCGCCTATTTTAGCATATATTGAGAACCTTTTCTCTATATCCACCCTTCTACTGTATTAATTAATATCGTATGGCCTCGGGTGCCTGGTGCAAGCTTTGTTAATTGACACCCAGAGGGTAGCTTGCATGTCGAATTTCGTCGTTCCTTTGAACGCTATGAAAGTCAAGGAGGTTAGATATCTAAACTCCTCGACACTACAGCGCTTTCAAGTAGAGAATGGAGGAACTTTGTGTTGGCGGAAAATCCCGAGATTAATTTTGCCATTGAACACGGCCTACTGAATTCAAATGGGTTCTTTAACATGCCAACAACGTATGACATGAGTATCGTGATTTTTGTCGCCTTCAAAAATCACTTACCATGGCCAGGGGCGAACCTGCAATCTTGGGGTTGGTAGTCCGACACTATAACCACTCACCCACCGTGGCAAGTATGAAAAGTACGGTGAAGAGTTTTAAAAATGATTGGTGTATTGACTCTCATGGTTACCTTACCTAATTTTACGATGCATCAAGCATCCGAACACGAGGTATAGGCATACATAAAGATACACAGAAAGACAGACAGACATTTCTATTGTATACAACATATTACGCAGATATCCAAATATGGGTATATCTACCATACGTATCAAATAAAATCATCCTTACGATGAACCCGTATGTCGACAAAAAAAAAATGTGCTCTCAGACTAAATTCACCTAACGTGTACTTCCTGCGGTGAAATACAATTGAAAGCCTTGTAGACGAAACGCAATACACGTCATATAAAAACTGACCCTCTACGTTGTGCTAGTTGCCTATACACAGGAAGACCCCTTTCATAAATTATAAAGGCTTGTGGTGCATGAAAATGCAGGTTCTTTAGCCTCAAATTGCCCAAATTCCTACAAGCCGCAAAAAATGCTGGTTCAATTCAGGAATTTTTGAAAATAATGTTGCTGTTTGGAGATATAATAGACCTTCTGTACTATATGTTGAACGTGAAAATTGCATGAAAAAATTCTAGGTTACCCTTTCACCCCCTTAATTGCATTGATGAATTATACGGTCTACGTTAGTTCCGTGATAACCTTATAGCCATTTGCAAACTTTCACAGAAATGTAATAAATGGAGTGGCATTGCTTCTTACAGAAATAGATGGAAAGTTGTATGCCACCCCTTGAGATAATGTTCTCATGGTTACAGATTTGCATTCCTTCATTAGTTTGTTAAATTAAATTAAATTAGTTTTCTGGGAATATTTTAGAAACTGTTGGATTTAGAGCCTTATAATGTAGTTTTCGAGGATCCTTTTGGGCACCCGAGTTTTGTTGCTGGCACCGAGGGGATTTGTCTCGTCGTTGTACGCCATAATATAATACTTATAATAATATAATATAGGGAGAAATTACAACACCTATTTTTATTTTATTTTTAATTCAGCCAATGGCCATGTACTTTTCTTTTCAGGACGGGTCAGGGAAGGGATATTATCAGAGAAAGAAGCATTCACATCACGCATGAGCAAAATGGAAATGGCCTACCATTTAACTAAGGGTATCTATAAGAAAAGGTCAATATCCTTCAACGCAAAACTAAAACATTACTGCAGTGTCATCCGTCCGGAGGTCTTGCATGCTTCTGAATGCCTCACGATAAACAAAAAAGGCTTGGTCGAGAAACTGGAGGCCAAAGAAAGGAAAATTTTGAGAAAGATATTGGGTTCCATCAAAGACAATGGGGAATACAGAAGACGGCATAACCATGACCTATATACTCATGTGGAGAAGATAAGCAACGTCATCCGGAAGAGAAGGTTACCATTTGTTGGGCATGTGAAACGAATGAGCCCAGCGAGACTGACCAACCGCAACATAACTTACTTTCAGGAGAGGAAAACAAACTGGGCCTGGTGCATTGAACTGGATAAAGATCTGAAAGAAGTGGGGATTACACCAACAGACATTCAGGAGCGCGCCCCACTCAAAGGGAAACTTCAAGCTTGTAAAGGTTTCCAAGAAAAACCGAAGCTGAAAACGGGAAAGATTTGGACCCAGGAACGGAAGGAAGTCCACCGAGAACGAATGCGGGCGTACAGGGCAAACATCAAAGCCAGTAGGAGACGGTTGGAATGACGCGGTCCATAGATGGCCTATACGAAATGAATGAATGAATGAATAATATGGGTATAGGAATATAATAGACCTGCCGTATCACACCCGCAGGTGTAAATCGCGTGAAAATATTCTAGAGTACTCCTTGATCCCCTTAAGCGCATTATACGTATTGATGAATTTTACGGCTTAATTTGGTTCCGTGATAACCTTCTAGCCGTTTGCAAACTTTCACACTAATGTAATTAATGGAATTGCATTGCGTCTTACAGCAATAGATGGACCTCTGAGAATCCGTTGGCATGGTTACTGGCTTGCATTCGTTCATTAGTTTATTAAATTAAATTAGTTTTCTGGAAATATCTCAAAAACGGTTGGTCTTCGGTCCTTGAAATGTGGTTTTCGGGGACCCGAGTTTTGTCTCTCACATTGAGGGGCTGAAGATGAGTTTTGTCTCGTCCTTCTACGCCTATTTCAGCATGTATTTTAAGGGGGTGTCCCCCTTTATGAGAGGTACGGAGAAGAGTTAGATCAATGATTAGTGTCGTGCCTCTGATGGATAACTGTACCAAATTTTACGTTGATACACCCAGCCGTTCTTGAGTTATAAGAGAACAAATTTGTCCACAGACAAACAAACAAACAAACAAACAGACAGACAGATAAAAAAAATATTTTCGCGCGCATCCATCATAAAACAGTCTGAAACGTGTGAACAACTCAAATTTCCGTAGAAATTCAGAGAAAAACACACAAATTTTCATTTTTAGCCTACTTTTCACATTTTGCAAAAATGAGGAAAAAGTAGACTTATGAGATCGATCCGGGAAAATGTGTGTCTGTCCTTCTGTCTGTCTGTCTGTCTGTCCTTCTGTCTGTCTGGCTGTGTATGTGTCCCCCCTTATCAACTCCTAAACGGCTGCAGCAATCAAAACCAAATTTAGTATGAGTAAAGATGTGCTCCGGAATAGCTTATGTCCATATTTGAAAATGATGTCAGTGCTACCAACTGCTGAAAAAATGCACTAGAAATTTGAGCTCCATGTTGGATATCTTGCAATGTATGCATGGGAGCTATTCCAAAATTGGCACACATGTAGATAATACTACTTCAGTTTAATTTCCAGGAGGCCAACCATGACAGTGTTGCCAAAATAATTTTAAGCCTTCTGATAGGTCCAATGTTTAAATGCATATAACGTCTACACTATCAATTGGATTTCAACCAAATTTTGTATGTAATATCTGTACATAAACAGATATGACTGAGCGTATTCTTAAGAGCCACCAGGGGTGCCAACTGTTAATAATTGCTCTCTCTCTTTTTTAAATCCAAATACCAATATATCAGAAAGTATGCAAGCCAACAGCTGTAAACTATGCACACGTATATTCTGACATTTTAGATTAATTTGGAGTAACTTATATACGTCAGTTCTACCAATATGATTATAAGCCTGCTGATAGTACCAATTTTTAAATACATGTAACATCTATACTATCAGTTGGATTTCAACCAAATTTCGTATGTGCTATGTGTACCATAACAGATATGACTATAAGTATTGTTAAGAGCAATCAGGGCTGCCAACTGTTAATAAATGCTGTCTATATTCTTTTAACCCTAATATCAATATATCAGAAAGTATGCAAGGCAACAGCTCTATACTTTGCACACGTATAGCACCTGACATTCTAGATTAATTTGGAGTAATTAATACAAGGCAGTGCTGCCAACATGATTCTATGCCTGCTGATATGTCCAATTTTAAAATACATGTAACTTCTATACTAACAAATGTATTTCATCCAAAATTGGCACAAAAAGATTTCAGATTATTTCTGACCAGCACACGCATGACATTGTGGCCAACATGCTTTTACGCGTGCTGATAGATCCAGTGTCTAACTGCATGTAACGTCCATTGGACTTCAACCAAATTTTGTATTCTGTACCTTAAGAGGTGGAACTAAGAATATATTCAGTCACCAGGGCTGCCAACTGTAGTGCTCTATTAGGCTACATTATACCAGGTATATTTTGAACTAATTAGATATTTCGATATTACCAACTTAATTTCGTCATTATTCTAGATAGGTTCATATACTGTAGAATAATCATTGGCATGAAAAGTAGGCTGTATAGTTCTTCACGGAACTTCTTGTTATATATATATACTGCACCGCTCGGTGTTGACCGTGTGTTATTGCACAGATTCTGGTTTTACTCGCTAACCGTTGGAGATATACGAAAAGTGATAAGGACCTTTCGGATTGAAAATTAAATGTTAAAGCTCATGTATACCATCAAAAGTTTGCTATTTCTTAGCGTTCTCTTTTTATTTGAAAAGGAAACATGAAATTTTGAAACCAAAGTGTGTAGTGACGTCACAAATGTCGGTTTTACTCGCTAACTGTTGGAGGTACACGAAAAGTGATAAGGACCTTTCGGATAGGAAATTAAATTTCAAAGCTCGTATGTCCCATCAAAAGTTTGCTATTTCCTACCGTTCTCTTTTTATTTGATATGGAAGTATGAAATTTTGAAACCAAAGGGTCTAATGACGTCACTAAAATTGTCGCCATTTTTAATAGTGTAAAATTTCGAAATCCAAAGTATCCTATATGTACACCAGGTAAATCAGCTACATCCATGCAAAATTTCATTTAAATCGGACCAGTGGTTCTTGAGTTATTGAGTAACAGACAGACAGACAGACACACACCATCTCATTTTTATATATTAGTATGATATGCCAATAAGAGTCAATTTTAGGAGGTAGAACCTGAAAATAGTATTGTTGTGTTGATTTTAGTCAAGTTGAGATGTCTTTGTACATCATTGAGTGGATAAATCGTTACCACTAATGTAAAATGGCAATTCAGTTATATAGAAACGTAACGTAACGAACACGGATGTTTGGTTATTGAAAAGGGTTACGTTGTGTCGGTTATGGTAATTCATGTCAGTAATAATAATAATAATAATAATAAGAAGAAGAAGAATAAATGAATACACATCAGGGAAAAATGGTTGTAAGCAAAATATATGTGCTAATTGGAATATTTATCTATCCAAGCAGTAATATTATACGTGATGGGCGAAGCAAAGCAATTTAATATCAGAGTATATTATGATAATGAAAATAAATATGCAAGAATCTAGGATATGGAAGAGTTTAATAGAGAATTGAATTTGCAGCTTGTGAATAAGCTTGTAAGAGTAATTGATAGATTTGTCTTACTAATTAAAGGACGGGATCATATCACAATGGTCACGGAAGCCAGGTAATCTATTCGACGTGTGAAATCTCGTATAGCCTAGGGCATACAGAGATATTTATTATGGCCAGAGCGCAATTAGTGATTGACCCTAGCTCTGTGGATTGCCATGAAATGTTCCGGGTTCGAATCCAGTGGTGTATGGGAGGATAACAATGGAAACCTCAACATGACACCTGATATCGACAGAGAGCTAGCTATTGAAATAATTCAGCTCCCGGGTAGTGAATTTTGTTGGCGGCAGAATGTGCCTGACCGTAACATCTAATAAGATGCCGGCTAGCCAATTCGACCGGTGATTGATGAATCTCGTTCCTTCATATAATGAAACGGACCTGTTGAGGCCAGTTATTAATATCCTAAGGTTAGGAATAAATGTTTAAACAAGTCCATAACCTATCTTGCATACAGTTAGTTAAATCATATGGGATGTATAGGTCCGGGAGACTGCACTATTGTATTTAAAGTCACTTGTTACTGCTTGGAGATAAAGGAAGAGGAAACATAGTTAAGGACGGAACGAGTGTTTTGTTACCGCCCGACTCAGCCCATTATATACAGGATGGGCCGAGGGAGAGGTTTTTAAACGACCCTTGAGCGTGACATTTAGAGTGGAGAGACTTTGAAACCCTGTTTGTAATAAAAGGAGTCGTTGTATTGTATAATGAATTTGTGTGGTTTGAAACACATTGATAATTAAGGATCATCCTGATGACTTAATATTTAGCAAACTTATGAGTTGTTGAAAGTTGCATTTTTATACTGACATTGTCACTTTGTTCTAAAGGTCGACACTAGATGCCATAGGCTATGCCCACGCAAGGGTAGCCTAATATACCATCCGACACAGCGGTAATGGTATCTTGGAAATTGAACTCATGACAGCATACAGTGGAACTGTAGAAAAGAGAACTGTAGAAAAGGGAACTGCAGAAAGGGGTATGATTACAAGTAACAGTGGAGTTGCGAGAAAATTTGATATGCAACCCATAAATTGGTTAATGCATGGTAAAGCAATTTGGTGGGAAGAGAGATACAGAACACAATTGTACGCATAATGTAAATTAGGATGTGTTGAGAGTAAACAATTAAGATAATGTAAATTAGGATGTGTTGAGATTAAACCAATTAAGATTGTGAAATTAAAGGGGTCACAACAGGTGACATAAGATTATAAGTACAGTTTGTGTGTAATTTACCTGTGCATCAGCGCCTTGAGAATGAATTTTGATGTTAATCTCATGGTAAATGAATGAATAATCATTTGGATTTACTAGGATAAATTGCGAATATTAGTGGATTGTAGGAGTAATTTTGCATTGTTTTGTGTTATATTGTTGGGATTGTGTTTTTGTTTGTTTGAAGCCATGATTTAGAGCTTAATTAAAGTCTTTAGAATAGAGTTGTGCTTTATTATTGTAGAGTTGATACCTTTTAGTCTCAGATCAAAAATATGCAACTGCTCAGTGGGAGGACGGTACACGCCTGAGGACTGATGCTGGCTGGAGGCAGAAGCATGATTTCCATGGAAATTAATCACATGGGTACAGTATACGGAACAAATATACATAGGTCTACATACATACATACATACAGACTTTCACTTTTATACATTAGATAACTTCGTCAGCGTGAAAAAATCTTAGAAACTACCTAAACAAAACCAAACGGAAAAAGGATATCCTTACAAAAATTCATTAATTTAAATAAATAAAAGTTCAAAAAATAATTTATAAATAATTATAGGATGTGTGAAATTTGTGATATTCCAACCGTAAATGAAAGGATATCATTGCACCACATTCACCTGAGATATCAGTCACTTCACTAAATTTTGCACACGGGAAAGTTAATGATTAATGTCTATGCATATTAGTTTACTACTAGTTACTTGCAAATTGCCAACTTGAAGTGAAGTCATACCAGTATTAATAACAAAAGATACATACAATAAATACCCTTCATGGGTGTCCAAAATTAAACATTATAAGACTGTGATTAAACCAGAAGCACTGTGCGCAGCAAAAACCCTAAACAAGAATTTCAAAGGTCAGATGGAGAAACTCAAATTAAAAGAAAGGAAAATTCTAAGAAAAATCATAGGACCAAAATTTCAAGATAATAAGTTTCAGTTTCCTTTGTTCCTCATCCGCCATCTCGAAGTACACCGTATAAAATTTACCGTTCCAAAATTCACTTCATTTTCCCCCAAAATCAATCACTAATAATACACTAATTCACTTCACTTTTCCCCAAAATCACTGACAATTTGCACTGAATTTTCACTCGCTCCTTCCGTAAATATCGTTAGGTTTTCGTACCCCCCGTTCGGCGCCATTTGTAATGGGTTAAAGTTAAATTGAATAATGTTAATATGCAAAGCGCTCCACTGTTGGGCGTTATATGTAATGGTTTAATGAACTATAGAACCTGAAAAATACGTACATATTCTGGGACTTCACCTCAGCCAAGGAGAGTGTGGTACTGCTGTAATGACTCGCCCAGTTGGCTTGAGACGTACCATTATGATTGAAGGCGAGAAAATAGTCATGTGACCGCCCAGGAGTAATTAAGATGTGTAGAGATGGGAAGTTTTATGTTTGTTCCTGAATGTACTGAGATTGTTTCAGATGAATGTTTGTTCGAGTTTCAATTGTGGTCTGAAGGCGAAGTTTATACTGAGCCCGTATGGCTCATGGTTGGCGATATCTCTGATTGTTTTCAAGTTGGAACTGCACCAAATCAGCCTGGATGGGCCGTAAGAGCTTTGATCTCGCTAGTATCACGATTTTAACTATGGCTGTGAATATTCTCACATTTTGTCCTCTCCATCAACATATTTTCCCATTATAAATTATACGCCACTGAATTTGGCAATATAGCCTATTACACCTTTTACAAATGGTCTGGACTGATTTGAGATTTTTCGATAGTCCCAGATTATATTTTAACAACGCAGGATGGTGGTAAATTACATTATGAGGTGACTTATAGTTGCTCAATGACTATAGCGCACTTCCGGAACCTTGACATACGTCGCGAGAGACGCCACAAACTCTTCTTGATCTGAGCGATCAACACACGTCAATTTTGTACTGGCCGAAACGAGTGTGTGAATTAATTGGTTTTGTGCTACGAGGAAGCAGTATAAGTTTCGCGTGAGTGCTAAACACGCTATCACATTTGTATAAAGTGAACTAGGTGAAAATCTAGCGATATATCACGAATTTGGTGACAATAAGTGAAGTTAACTTAAATTATCTCTTCTTGATTGATTTTTAAAGCATCGTATCAAATGCATAAGAACAGAAACATTAATACTTACTCAAGGTTTTTTCCAGTTTTTCCGGGGAGCTAAAGATGAGCATGTTAATTTCTTCTTATAGGCTACATTTTTATCAGTAGTCCACAAATGCAGACCATTCTGTTCTAAGATGAGTGTTCAGAGAAGGATTTAGGAGTGGGAGAGAAATAGAATAGTAGGGTATATATTAGCTTATTATTTCTTTATTTTTATAAGTACCGTACTCATTTCTTGCATGTATAGGCATATGTAGGTATATGGTCAAATCTGTCTACTTTTCCGTGGTTATGGTTTGTCCATTGGTCTCTCGACATTTAAGAAATATTTTTCGCAATTCTGAACGATTATGAACCGCGTGACTTGTTTCAATTTGTGAAAATCTTAACCATTTTTTTTTTGTTGAGTTAACCAGCGTTAATAAGGGGATAATCATCTGTGTCAAATTCTATAGCATTACATTTAAAACTCTGGGAGTTAAAATACTTTTTTTTACTGTAGTGCAATTTTGCATACGTCCCCCTTAATTTGCATTTTGTGACTATTTTGAATTTAATTACATTTTGTAAGTATTTTCTATCTAAATTGCATTTTGTAAATATTGTCAATTCAAATAACAGTACAGTAAGTATGTAGTTAGTTTTAGTTGTAAGTAGGTAGTTAGTTTGTCTATTAGATATATGTCATTGTTCTATTAGACTGTGGTGTGTGAGTGTGTCTGGTAGCAGTTGCATTGTTTATTAGTTATAGTTCATTGTTTCAGTAGACTGTGATGTGTGAGGGTGCATGTGAGGGTGCCTGGTGACAGACTGTTTTAGTGGTAGTATTTGTTGTTGGTGGAAATTTAGTATATTTTTTTTGTTAGTAGAATATTGGTATTTAATTGTTAGTACGGTAGAAGGTTAGTATTTTTGTTAGTAGAATTGCTCTTTACTTATTCTGAAAGGGAGTAGCAGCCTTTCAGAATAAATCAATTCTTTACTAGTCTTATAGACGGTTAAGATATTGATAATATAAGCCAAATAATGGCTACACTGCGTCCTGCTGCACGGCTGAAAGCAACGGGAAACTACAGCCGTATGCTATTCCCGAGGATATGCACCTCTCTATGCACAATTACATGTTATGATGGCCTCCTCCCTTCTAAAATTTCAATCCGGAGGTAAACTAGTCCCCCGTTCGTATCTCCGGGTGGGGACTACTCGAGAGGGGGTTAACATCACAGAAGTGACAAAGGAAATCTGACATTCTACGGATCGGAGCGTGGAATGTTAGAAGTCTGCTAGGAAGTGGAAGGTTAGAAAACTTAGAAAGGGAAATGGATAGGTTGAGGTTGGATTTGGTTGGGATTAGTGAAATGCGCTGGCAGGAAGAACAGGACTTTTGGTCAGGAGACTATAGGGTCATTAGCACTAAATCAAACAATGGCCAAGCAGGGGTTGGCCTCATATTGAGTAGGAAACTTGGACAGCGGGTGGAATATTATGAGCAATATAGTGAACGGATTATTGTAGCAAAAATCAATACTAAACCTACCTGCACCACAGTGGTACAAGTCTATATGCCTACCAGTCAAGCTGATGATGAGGATGTTGAAAAGGTCTACGAAGAAATAGACGAAATTCTGAGGTATATCAAGGGTGATGAAAATGTTATAGTAATGGGAGATTGGAATGCTGTGGTAGGAAAAGGGAGAGAAGGGAAGATAGTAGGAGATTTCGGATTAGGTGAAAGGAATGATCGAGGAAGCAGGCAGGTAGAATTCTGCACCGAGCATGAATTGGTCATAGCTAACACCTTATTCAATAACCACAATAGAAGAATATACACATGGATGAGACCAGGAGATACAGGGCGTTACCAAATCGACTTCATTATGGTCAAGCAGAGGTTTCGAAACCAGATTTTGGATTGTAAAACATATCCTGGTGCTGACATAAACTCTGACCACAATCTGGTTGTAATGAATTGCAGATTAAAGTTGAAGAAACTGAAGAAAAGTCAAAAGCCAAAAAGGTGGGCAATAGACAGACTGAAAGAGAAGGATGTAAACGAAAGATTCAAGAAGAGTATAAAGGAAGGACTAATGAAAAACCCTAAACAAACTTCAATTGCAGATGAATGGGCACTTTTGAAGAATGAAATAACAAAATCCGCAGAAGAAAACATTGGTAGGAAAGAAAGAATAGGGAGAAAACCGTGGATCACTCAGTATATACTAGAATTGATGGATGAAAGGCGGAAACACAAGAATGTAAGAGATGAAAAGGGGAAAGCAGAATACAGACGTCTGAGAAATGAGGTTAACAAGAAGTGCAAGGAAGCGAAAGAAGAATGGTTGAAAGAGAAATGTGCAGGTATAGAAAATTGTCTGAAATTAGGAAAAGTAGACACAGCTTATCGAAGGATTAAGAATACTTTTGGGGAAAAGAAGACTAAGTGCTGTAATATTAAGGACACAAATGGAAAGCCTCTAACAGATAGGGAAGAAAAGGTTGAGAGATGGAAAGATTACATCGAGAGTTTGTATAAGGGAAAGGAGATTGAGAATCATGTAATGGAAAGGGAGGAGGAAATTGATGAGGATGCGAAAGGAGATTTAATATTGAGATCAGAATTACATAGAGCTTTGGAAGACTTAAGCAGGAACAAATCACCAGGCATAGATGATATACCGATTGAGTTGCTACGCTGCATAGGAGATGAAGGTCTGATCAGGTTATTTCACTTGGTGTGTAGGATTTATGAGACAGGTGAGGTACCCCCTGATTTCAAGAAGAATGTACCAAAGAAAGTGGGAGCTGACAGATGTGAAGATTAACGTACAATCAGCTTGATTACTCATGCTTCAAAGATCCTGTCTAGAATAATTTACAAGAGGATTGAAAGCCAGATCGAAACGGAGTTGGGTGAAGACCAGTTTGGTTTCAGGAGAAATGTAGGAACAAGGGAAGCTGTACTAAGTCTTAGGCTGATTTTGGAAGGTAGAATAAGGAAAGATAAGAGAACGTTCATGGCTTTTGTAGACTTAGAAAAGGCTTTTGATAACGTTGATTGGACTAAATTGTTTGACATTTTGAAATCGATTGGAATAAAGTACAGGGATAGGAGGGTGATAAACAATCTGTACAGAAACCAGACAGCAGTCATTCGAGTTGAAGGCCATGAGAGAGAAGCTGGTATTCAGAAAGGTGTAAGGCAAGGCTGCAACTTATCACCCATACTTTTCAATCTTCACATTGAACAAGCAATGAAGGAAATTAGAGAAAAATTTAAAGTGGGAGTGAAGATTCAAGGAGAAATAATTTCAACTCTGAGATTTGCTGATGACATCGTCATCTTGGCCGACAAGCTTGAGGATTTGAATGAGTTTTTGAATGGTATGGACTCCGTCTTACGGAAAGAATTCATGATGAAAATTAATAAATGTAAAACAACAAGAAGTTCCGTGAAGAACTATACAGCCTACTTTTCATGCCAATGATTATTCTACAGTATATGAACCTATCTAGAATAATGACAAAATTAAGTTGGTAATATCAAAATATCTAATTAGTTCAAAATATACCTGGTATGACGTAGCCTAATAGAGCACTACAGTTGGCAGCCCTGGTGACTGAATATATTCTTAGTTCAATCTCTTAAGGTACAGAATACAAAATTTGGTTGAAGTCCAATGGACGTTACATGCAGTTAGACACTGGATCTATCAGCACGTGTAAAAGCATGTTGCCAACAATACCATGCGTGTGCAGGTCAGAAATAATCTGAAATATTATGATATCTTGTTGTGCCAACTATGGATGAAATCCATTTGTTAGTATAGAAATTACATGTATTTTAAAATTGGACATATCAGCTGGCATAGAATCATGTTGGCAGCACTGCCTTGTATTAATTACTCCAAATTAATCTAGAATGTCAGGTGCTATACGTGTGCAAAGTATAGAGCTGTTGGCTTGCATACTTTCTGGTATATTGATATTAGGGTAAAAACAATATAGACAGCATTTATTAACAGTTGGCAGCCCTGATTGCTCTTAACAATACTTATAGTCATATCTGTTATGGTACACATAGCACATACGAAATTTGGTTGAAATCCAACTGATAGTATAGAAGTTACATGTATTTAAAAATTGGTACTATCAGCAGGCTTATAATCATGTTGGTAGAACTGACGTATATAAGTTACTCCAAATTAATCTAAAATGTCAGAATATACGTGTGCATAGTGTAAAGCTGTTGGCTTGCATACTTTCAGATATATTGGTATTTGGATAAAAACAATTATTAACAGTTGGTAGCCCTGTTGGCTCTTAAGAATATGCTCGTTCATATATGTTTATGTACAGATGTTACATACAAAATTTGGTTGAAATCCAATTGATAGTGTAGAAGTTATATGCATTTAAACATTGGACCTATCAGAAGGCTTAAAATTATTTTGGCAACACTGTCATTGTTGGCCTCCTGGAAATTAAACTGAAATAGTATTATCTGCATGTGTGCCAATTTTGGAATAGCTCCCATGCATACCTTGCAAGATATCCAACATGGAGCTCAAATTTCTAGTGCGTTTTTTCAGCAGTTGGTAGCACTGACATCATTTTCAAATATGGACGTGAGATATTCCGGTGCACATCTTTACTCATACTAAATTTGGTTTTGATTGCTGCAGCCGTTTAGGAGTTGATAGGGGGGGGACACACACACAGCCAGACAGACAGACAGACAGAAGGACAGACAGACAGACAGACTGACAGACAGACAGACAGACAGACACACATTTGCCCGATCTCATAAGTCTACTTTTTCCTCATTTTTGCAAAATGTGAAAAGTAGGCTAAAAATACTGGAATGCAGCCGAAATAAATCAGAAACCTCTATGGAGATCAAATTGGCAGGTGAAAAGCTGAAGGAAATAGGAGACTTCTGTTACTTAGGAAGCAGAATAACCAGTGATGGACGAAGCAAAGAGGGTATAAAAAGTAGGTTGGCTCAGGCAAAGAAAGCATTTCTACAAAAAAGGAATCTGCTGACATCGAATTTAGATTTAGGTATTAGGAAGTCATTTTTGAAAGCCTTTGTCTGGAGTGTGGCGCTCTATGGAAGTGAAACTTGGACTATTGGTGCAGCAGAAAAGAGGAGAATTGAAGCATTTGAAATGTGGTGTTACAGGAGAATGATGAAGATCAGATGGGTAGATAGGGTTACAAACAAAGAGGTATTAAGACGAGTGGGAGAGGAGAGATGTTTCTGGCGACTGTTAATGAAGAGAAGAGATAGGTTGGTAGGACACATACTAAGACACCCAGGAATAGCAAGCTTAGTTATGGAAGGAAGGGTCGAGGACAAAAACTGTAGGGGTAGACCAAGGTTAGAATATGTTAAACAGATTGCCTCGGATGTAGGGTGTCGGAGCTATGTAGAGATGAAACGATTAGCTCAGGACAGGGAGGCATGGAGAGCTTCATCAAACCAGTCAAAAGACTGAAGACTCAAACAACAACAACAAGATAATATACATCGAGAATGAGACTCTCTACAATAAAATGACATCGTCATCTTAGCCGACACACCAGAGGAGTTGAATGAGTTTTTAAATGGTAAAGATTCTGTCTTGACGAAAGAATTCATGATGAAAATTGATAAATGTAAAACAAAACTATTGGAATGCAGTCGAAAGAAATCAAAAACCCCTATGGTTGTCGAATTGGCAGGTGAAAAGTTAAAGGAAGTAGGTTCCTTCTGTTACTTAGGGAGCATAATAACCAGTGATGGACGAAGCAAAGAGGATATAAAAAGTAGGCCAGCACAGGCAACGAAAGAATGTCTACAGAAAAGGAATCTGTTGACATCGAAAATAGATTTAGGTATTAGGAAGTCATTTTTGAAAGCCATTATCTAGAGCTTGGCGCTCTATGGAAGTGAAACTTGGACTGTTGGAGCAGCGGAAAAGAGGAGAATTGAAGCGTTTGAAATGTGGTGTTACAGGTGAATGATGAAGATCAGATGGGTAGATAGGTTTGCGAATGAAGAGGTATTAAGACGAGTGGGAGAGGGGAGATGTTTCTGGCGACTGCTAATTAAGAAAAGAGATAGGTTGTAGGACACATACTAAGACACCCAGGATTAGCAAACTTAGTTATAGAAGGAAGTGTTGAGGATAAGAACTGTAGGGGTAGACCAAGGTTAGAATATGTTAAACAGGTTGCCTCGTATGTAGGGTGTGGTAAGTATGTAGAGATGAAAGGATTAGCTCAGGACTGGGAAGCATGGAGAGCTGCATAAAACCAGTCTAAAGACTTAAGATTCAAGCATTAACAACAATAACAAGATAATATACATCAAGAATGAGACTTTCTACAAGAAAATTGAAACCTCTCAGATATTATTCGAAAAAAGGAGGATAAATGTTTACGGTCATCTTCTCAGAATGAACTCTAATAGATTAACGAACCAAATTTTTGGTTTCTTCCATAATTGCAAAACAAAACCCTCATGGTTTAAATAAAGTGAAATAGACCTAGTAGAATTAAAATAATTACAGAAAATTCACTACTCAATCGAAAAGAAAAGAAAAGAAAAATATTAAGGGCGAAACTATAAGGTTCCAAGACAAATCCTCACTAAATTCCAAACGCATCATCTCGGAAGAAGAGAGGAAAAGAAGATCAGAAAGAATGAAGAGATACTGGGGACTAAGAAAAGAACAACACACAGTAAAATGATTGATTCAACGTGCCCCAAAGAGGGTCAAACCAAAGAAGAAATAATAATGTTATTGGACAGAAGAGTTATTACTGATAAAACCATACCAGCGTTCCGGCCAGATATCGTTCTTGTGGACAACATGTGGAAGAGAACTTTTCTCATTGATATCGCAGTGCTCAATTCCTATAATCTGCAACAAACCTGCTGTGCGAAAATCTCCAAGTACGTATCAAAAACAGGCATGAAGTTGACGGAAGAAAGGAAACAACTACATCAAGAATTCATGCGACAGTACTGGGCGATTATTAAAGCTCGTGACCCTTATTTGGCAGAAATGCATAATAATAATAATTGTTATTTTTGAGGGGGGGGGAGGAGAGGGGGGATGAAATGCATTTTCGCACATAGTGTCGGGCTCCTGAGTGGCAGACTACCGACGAGAACTACCTCCCCCACCATTTCTCCCCCCCCCCCCCCTTCCCCCCAATACTTCTGAACACTAGCCTGGAACCGTTTATCTCATTACTTCAGGCTAAAGTCATTTTATATTTGCCCATAGGGCACTCTTCCGTAGTGAATTATCTTCAATGGCGATCCAGATCTGTCTTCTTTGTTCGGAGAATGTCTTCAAAAAAACTTGCTGCCTGTTTCCAAATTTCTTCATTTTGTAATACTAGTCGGGTTGTGGCGTACTTCGATACCCCAAGCGTCTTCTTTAAGTATTTGTCTTTGACTCTATCCAGGGCTTTGACATTATCGTAGTTCAGGTGTGGCCATATTATTTCGATGGCGTAGGATGCAACTGGGGAAATTTTCTGACTGACCAGTGAAAATGCTGTTGTTAGTGATAGGCTATAGAATATTTTACTGTCCATTGTGTTTTTGTTCTATCCTCGACGTATATTGTACAGCTACCCCAAGGTAGTTGTTTGAATTAGCTTCATCTCTACTATATATCGATCCATATTGGTACCTCAACGTGAGTAATGAGAGGTGTTGTAAAATATTCTGTGATTATACAAAATGCATCAGATTTCAAAAGTTGCGCGTAATTTTGCGTGTATACAAATACTGTACTGGTATGGATTTGTATGATATCTGAACCTTTAATCTTTATTTCTAATGTAGATATATATAGACCAGAAATCCATCATATCTTTTAATTAAAATAGACGCTACTACGTCTCTCTGGCACACAAAGTAGCCTAACAGTAATACCAATCAAGGTAGCCATAAACGTTAAATCATTCATAACGCCTGCAAGGGGGACAGGGTCAACAAGAGGGTGGGGCAAACGGGGAAAATTGAGGGGCCCGGGAAATTGGAAAACGCCAAGGTAGATATATTTGAAATGTTCTTATAGTCCTGTATTGAATGTATCTGACTCTAGAAAACATACCCTTTTACAAAGTTTTATAAAGAGAACAGTAATGAACAGTATTATGATAATATCTTTTCAGCCAGAGAAATAGCAACTTTACACCCTTTATAAGGTAGATACTTTCTAAATAACCTTTGCAAAGTTCAAATTCTAGTTCATAAGTTTGTGAAGTCGCCTCCGTGATGTAGTGGTCAGCATGCTTAGCTGCCAACCCGGAGGTCCGCGGTTCGATTCCAGGTTCTGCCACGAAATTTGAAAAGTGGTATGAGGACTGGAACGGGGTCTACTCAGTCTCGGGTGGTCCAAATGAGTAGAGGGAGTTCGATTCCCACCTCAGCCGTCCTCGAAGTGGTTTTCCGTGTTTTCCCACTTCGTCTCGTCAAATGCCGGGATGATACCTAACGTAAGGACACGGCCACATGCTTCCCTCTTCCTTGCCTATCCCTCCCACTCTTCCCATCCCTTCATGAGGCCCCTGTTCACTTTGCGGGTGAGGTCACCTGGGAGAGGTGCTAGTCACACTACCCAATTGTACCCCACGACTCAGAGTCTTAAGCTCCAGGACACTGCCCTCAGTGGCAGTAGAGGTGGGATTTCTCGCTCAGTCCGTGGGAAAAGTCAACCCTGGAGGGTAAAACGATAACGAGCGACTTCGGTGGCGTAGATGGTAGCATGCTGAGCTTCTGTACCCAAGATAGCGGGTTCAAACCCGGCCAAAGTCGTCGGATTTTTTAAGAGCGTAAAACATCCCTCAGTATGCCTCCCTTTGGAGGGGAAGTAAAGCCGGCGGTCTCATGTCAAGTATTATGGCATGGAAAAGAACCTTCCACTAACTACACTTGTGGAAGCTGAAATTTGTAGGCTAGTTTGATAATGCTACATTAGTTCCAACGTTCGCCACCAGGTGCTGACTGCAATGGCATTTAGTAGCTACGTCCGCAGCTAGGTGTCGTGGACATTAGCATTCGGTAGCAAAAGTAGGAACCACTCGAAAAGAAAATTAATCGTCTGCAGACCTTTTACCTGAATCACAGATAACACACTAATACAGTCATCACAATTAACACTGGTTATCAGACAAATTCTACACACACCCAAAGTACACGGGGCTATATGACCGCGTTGTCGCAGCCGCTAGATATCATTCCCGCATTTGTCTGGAGGAGACGTGGAAAACCACGGAGGGACCCGTATATCCTATTCCTAGCGTCAGTACTCGCTCTCCACGGCTCTGAAGAGGGAGATTGAATGATCGAGTAATGGCGCTGACAGCAGTCTGTCTTAGTGTGAGGTGTTTCTGGGATTTTCCACAGTCTCTCCAGACAAATACCAGTAAAGTACGGTAACTTGTTTCATGCCCGAAGTCTCCTGCCATAATTCTGTTGTTGATGTTGATTCTTATAGGGACTTTGCAACATCGTGGTCATGTATCCCCGTTCTTGTCTGCTGATCCCAAGATAGCGGGATTGAATCCCAGTGCAGTCAGTTGGCATTTGAGGGTGCTTAAATGTGTTGGAGCCTTGCCAGTAGATGTACTGGCTCCACTGATCTCTATACATGGATGGCTGGTAGCTAGAATAGACGAATAGACGATGGCAGGTATAGCAAGATGGCAGCGAGCGCATGGTGCAATATTGCGAATCCGGCTCTGTGATTGGTTACTGGTAGTTTGATCATGTATTTATACTGGCAGTAAATATTTTGTGTTTCTTGTAGTTGTAAAATGGGCTGAATTCGGTTATTTAAAGCGTTAAATCTTAGTTTTTAAGTACCGGTTTGATGACCCATCATTCCAGGCAAGCCGGTAATACCTTTACTTCTCAGGCAGATAGGTCACTTAGCCGTATTTGGAAGTTATTGTGAAGTTAAGTATATATATGCGGTGGTGCTGAAGCAGACGTGATCGGGCTAGGCCACTGCGTTTTTAAATTTGATCCCATTTCAGGGTTTTTCGGTTCTGGGTGCGAATAGTTCGCTTAATAGTTGTAAAACAGTGGGTAGAGTATATTTTTAGTAGGTTTTTAGTTGTGTTAAGTTTTATGTGGAGCTGAGGAGTGAAATTGGTTTGGCTTAAAGTGCATTTTTGGCTTTGATCTACTTCCCGTTATTATTAAATTTATTGTGCTGCTAGCGTGATTAAAAGCTGTAGTATTTGATGTAGAGTGCTGGGATTACTTGGGCTAAGTGTTGGTGAGAGGGAGAAAGGTGAGGGGATGGGTTTATGGAGTTGTTGCTGTTGTTGCCAAGCATTACCAAGCACCGATTATGATATGTCGAATCTAGGCCTGTATAGTGAGCTACGGTTATAGGTACATCATTTGAAGAATGCATAATTTCCTGGCATATACAGTTTCCAGTTTCCAGAAATTGTTTTTCATTTGTTACTCTGTTACTGATCGCTAATTGCGTGTACTCGACACCTAAGTTGATATTTGTCCGCCGTTATTATACGTTCATTTTTATTGCTATTCCGGAGATTTACCGACCTCGGAATGACGTGTCAGTGATCCCAATGCCCTTATTGCTATGAGTGAACATATCTCTATATTTTTATTTGTTCCAAAACACCATTAATTACGATTTAAAATTGACTAGATTATCATTGCTTCCCAATAAGGAGAGCTCGAAAATGGGTACGTAACATGGCGGACCGCGCGCTCAACCTGGCATACTTTCTCGTGCAGCGGAGAGCTGCCATCAGCGATCCATGTATAGAGATCAGTGACTGGCACGTTCAAGATCCCCTTCGATACGCTCATTCACTTCTAAAACTACCGATGCTGAAAAGTTCAATGCGTTTCAAGAAGTCAAATAAGCTCAGAAGTCAGGTCATAAACATATCCACGGTTCTATACAGAGGCGACTGCTGATTTTTAGCCTATTTTCAATTTTGAAAAACTAGGCTTATGAGATCACCTTTTGTCCGTGTGTGTGTGCGTGTGTGTGTATGTGTGTGTGTGAGGAGTGTGTGTGTGTGTCCCTAATAAAATCTAAACGACTGGAGCGATTTCAATGAAACTCGGTAAGTTCATAGCACTATTCCGGGCGACACCGACCTTGCCCTTCAAATTTAGTTACGTTTCACCAATTCAACATGGCAGCTGTGCGATATATTTCACCAGCATTCAATATCTCCGAAACTATTACCGATATCACCCTGGAATTTTGTATGGTGACAGAGGGAACTACTAGAAGTTCACTTATGTGACCTTTGAAAACCTGGTAACTACAAAACCAACATAGCGGCCAAGCGAATTTGCGACTTTTAAATAGACGTTTCTCGCGATTTAACCAACCAAACGCAATGAAACTTGGTACAGTATATGTTTATACCCATTGTAATGCACCGACATCTAACTTCGTTCAAATGTTTACATATGGCGGCTGTGCGAAATATTTGACCGGCATTCTATATCTCTGAAACTATTACTGGTATCACCCTGAAATTTTGCACGGAGATAAAGGGCACTACTGGAAGTTCATCTATGAGACTTTCAAAAACCGGTTAACTACAAAACGAACATGGCGGCCAAGCGAAGTTGAAAGTTTTAAATATACTTTTCTCGCGATTTAACCATCCAAACGTAATGAAACTTAGTACAGCAAACTCATATACATTGTAATGCACTGGTATGTAATTTAGTTCAATTATTTACATAAACTCAAGATGGCGGCTGTGCGAATTTTTAAATTAAGTTTTTATTTCTTGTGTCGTATTCATGCGATCGAAATGAAAGTTTGAATAATGAACCTACGCAATAATTTTCCTTTAAAGGTACACGATTCTAAGGCCTGTACATATAACAATCCAACATGGCGACCATCCGAAATATTTAGACGGTTCTCAATATCTACGAATCTATTACAGCAATCAAACTGAATTTTTAATGTTCATAGGGGCTATGGACATAAGTTCACCTATAGGACTTTCAATAACCTGGTGATCACAAATCCAACATGGCGGCGGAGCGAAGTATAAATATTCACATGGTCGTTTCTCGCAATTTAACCATCCGAGTGCAGTGACACTTGGTACAGTAAATCCTTATACAAATGTGAATCCACTGTCATCTAATGTTTTTCAATTGTTTCCCTAACCACAAGATGGCATTTGTGCGAAATTTTAAAATCTCTTTTTTACTTCTTGTGTACTAATCATGCAATTGAAGTTTGACTACTACACGTACACAATAATCTTCATGTAACAGTACATAACTCTAAACTCTACATATATAAATGTCCAACATGGCGACCACCCGAAATATTCAGACGGTTCTCAATATCTTCGAATCTATTACAGCAATCAAACTGAAATTTAGTATGTTGATAGAGGCTATTAACATTAGTAGGATATATGAAAATAGGCTGTATAGTTCTTCACTGAACTACTTGTTGTAATATGTAGGACGTAATATGGTAGGTTTAACTTAAGATAATTATTATAGCTGGGCTAAATTGGGATATTTCACTCATTCTAATATTAATTATTCAGTCGCACAGCACTATTACGAACACATAACTCAATGCAATACAATCGAATATCACTCCAAAGATGTTCACACGCTGAAAACAGACTATCCATTCTGTCCGCGTGAAATCGTATCCAATATGCCCGTAGTGTTGGTTTAAAATTCTACTAATAGCGAGACTTGAGGTTCTTTGTCGACGTCCTCAAAGCGCCATTAAACAGACCAAACCTGCCCCTTCCCCCTCAAGGGCACCCATACATTTCTAAAGCTATAAACACGCATTTGAGGATGCAAGGCTTCCTTCCTCAGCTTTCTACTCCGGGCGGTGAAGGTCACACTTCACCCATCTAGGGGTGAAATGAAGAACTAGTTACAGGTACTGACAGTGACTGTGGGACAGAGCTTATCGAGAGGGCGCGCAAAAGACTATTTTACAAAGCAATCAATTTAATATTTTTTTTAACAGTCACAGCTGAGAGCTGACTGTAGGATGATCCTCACGTCCTACATGGAGGAATCACCACTGGTTCTATGCTGAAGATCCATTTTTTGCAACATATGCTGGCTCTTCATTAGGCTCCTAGGATTTTCATGAAATGACTACGACATATCCTACAGAGTGTTTCTAAACTCCCGCTACAGACTTTGAGTGAGGATCAAGACGGTTAAATTTAGCATAGAAACATGTATCCGGTAACGTACCATCTTCCCCCAACCTTCAAAAAACCACCAAAGCACACGTTCAAATCTCCCACATTTTCGGCGCCACCGACTAGAGTACGTACGTCA
Source organism: Meconema thalassinum (assembly GCA_946902985.2). Lineage (NCBI taxonomy): Eukaryota > Metazoa > Arthropoda > Insecta > Orthoptera > Tettigoniidae > Meconema > Meconema thalassinum. The sequence goes on from OX336395.1 coordinate 187,417,995, forward strand.
CTGAACGATCATCTCATGTCCCATATTCCTTACATGAAAACCTTAATTTACGAGACCCCTGTGAATCCAACGAAGACCTACCAGCGCGGGTTTCGGCTGCGGCGGATGTTGGAGGACCAGGCATTGGTGATCGTGTGTACCAGAACATGGTATGGAGGTACCGTGTCTGTGTTGACGTCCGTGGTCGTCACATCGTGCTCCACCTGTAATTGGACCCAGACGACAAGCAGCAAGAGTCGGACAGAGCGCCGAAAATGCGTGAGCCGTTAACATGCGCTATGGTGGTATTTTGCGGGTAGTGGGAATATGGTTCGTTTCCAACACAAGTTCCTATGCTGAACCTAACCTTCTTGGTTCCCACTACAAGCCCTCAAAGTATGTAATGGGAATTTAGAAACACCCTATATAACCTTTTATATGCCTTGGCTCTTTTCAGGTTGGACGGTTGTACTTTCTTCCTCTTTGTTGTTTGGGCCTAGTGAGGCAACGGGGCTCGTATCTTCTCGTCACATAGGCCTTCTGTTTTCTCATATTCCAGTTCTTCTTCATCTTCTGACTATGAGCCAGCTTTCTTTCCTCCATCCATAAAGGTCTGCTGCTCCCTGTGTTCTTCCTACTAGCCCCCCAGGGGCTCACATCTAGTGGGACGTGGGATGCAACCACGGTGCCCCCAGCTGAGTCCGGCATTGCTTCCACTTACTTATGCCGGGCTCCTCTCCGTCTTCTTTCCTGTCGACCTCTCTTGGTCAACTCTTGTTCTCTTCCGACCCCGACGGTATTAGGATATCCAAGGCCTAGGGAGTCTCTTCCTTTCCCGCCTTGATTGCCCCTTGTCTCATCTTGCCTGATTCCCTCCTTCTGCGAGAGGTCAGCCTTCTTTTTCTTTTCATGTTATCTCCAGCCTTCTGCTCAAGGCCATCAAGGAGGCAGGGTGTATGTAGCCCCACCACTTTTGGTGCACTCTAGATATTGCTACACCCTCAGGGACTCATGGCTGGTGAGTTCAGGAGTTAGCGATCCCGAGGGATTCCTGAGCTGGGTCCGTTTTCCCCCTTTTTCCATGGACTTTGGGGCGGGCCCTCTCCTCTTTCCCTTTCCTATCTGCCTTTCATGGCTCTCCTTCCTTCCAAGTCCCTCAATCCTCATTCTTCGACATTTGAGGGCATTTCTTTTCTTCCTGTCCGTTATTTGCCTTATCCTTTATTTGTTTACCATTTCTTCTTCTAGTATGTAAGTTTGTAGTTAGTATTAGTTATCGTTTTCATTCTCATCTCATCTTTCACTATCACCCAAACCATTAGGGGCCGATAACCTACTTGTTGGACCCCTTAAAACAACAATTATCATCATCATCATCATCATCATCATCATCATCATCATCTTCCTACTAGTAAGTGAAGTGGGTAAAACTCCCCGCCAAATGGCTTGCCGGAACTGTGTGTGGTCATACATGAACTCATGTGAGATCCACAGTTGCTCTAGATCCGACTTGACCGTATAAATCCAACGAAAGTTTGTTGCTTTTCAGTTTGTCAACACGAATTTTTCCCAAAAAGAGATGGGTCATTCCCTAATCCTGAAAAAATTACATGAGATTAATAAATACGATCTCATGTAATCTCATGTGTTTTTAGCCTATTTTCAATTTTGAAAAAATAGGCTTATGAGATCACCTTTTGTCCGTGTGTGTGTGCGTGTGTGTGTGTCTAATTCGTGTGTGTGTCCCCCCTAATAAAATCTAAACGGCTGGAGCGATTTCAATGAAACTCGGAAAGTTCATAGCACTATTCCTGGTGACCTCGACCGTGCCCTTCAAATTTTGTTACGACTCACCAATCCAACATGGCGGCTGTGCGAAATATTTCACCAGCATTCAATATCTCCGAAACTATTACCGATATTACCCTGACATTTTCTATGGTGATAGAGGGAACTACTATAAGTTCACTTATGTGACTTTTGAAAACCTGGTAACAACAAAACCAACGTGGCGGCCAAGCGAATTTGCGACTTTTAAATAGACGTTTCTCGCGATTTGACCAACCAAACGCAATGAAACTTGGTACAGTATATGTTTATATACATTGTAATGCACCGACATCTAACTTCGTTCAATTGTTTACATAATCACAAGATGGCGGATGTGCGAAATATTTCACCGGCATTCTATATCTCTGAAACTATTAGTGGTAAACCCCTGAAATTTTGTACGGAGATAAAGGGCACTACTGGAAGTCCATCTATAAGACTTTCGAAAACCGGTTAACTACAAAACGAACATGGCGGCCAAGCGAATTTGAAAATTTTAAATAGACCTATCTCGCGATTTAATGTTCCAAGCGCACTGAAACCTGGCACAGGAAATATTTATACACATTGTAATCCACTGGTATCTAATTTAGTTCAATTGTTTACATAACCTCAAGATGGCGGCAGCGTGAATTTTAAAATTAAGATTTTATTTATTGTGATGTAGTCATGCGATCGAAGTGAAAGTTTGAATAATGAACCTACGCAATAATTTTCCTTTAATGGTACATGACTCTATGGCCTATACATTTAACAATCCAACATGGCGACCATCCGAAATATTTAGACGATACTGAATATCTACGAATCTATTTTAGCAATCAAACTGCATTTTTTAATGTTCATAGGGGCTATGAGGGGCTATGAACTTAAGTTCACCTATAGGACTTTAAATAACCTGGTGATCACAAATCCAACATGGCGGTGACGCGAATTATAAATATTCACATGGACGTTTCTCGCAATTTAACCATCCGCGTGCAGTGAAACTCGGTACAGTAAATCCTTATACGAATGTTAATCCACTGGCATCTAATTTATTTCAATTGTTTCCATAACCTCAAGATGGCAGCTGTGAAAAATTTTAAACTCTCCTTGTTTTTTTTTTTTCTTGTGTCCTAACTATGCGATTGAAGTTTGAATACTACTCGTTCACAATAATCTGCATGTAACAGTACATAACTCTAGGATCTACATATATAAAATCCAACATGGCGACCATCTGAAATATTTAGTCGGTTCTCAATATCTACGAATCTATTACAGCAATCAAACTGAAATTGTGTATGTTGATAGTGGCAATTAACATAAGTAGGATATATGAAAATAGGCTGTATAGTTCTTCACGGAACTACTTGTTTTTTTTTTCAAGATTAGGTAATAACCCATCTCATTTTGGAAAAAGCTCGTGTTGACCGACTGAAAAGCAACAAACTTTCGTTTACTAAGGCAACTCTGAAAATGGCTTCATACACCATAACGTATAAATCCACTTGTTCCTGGGGGCTTTCCCTCTACCTGAGACTGTGAAGATCTTGCAGGTTAAGTGACCAAAGAAGGTCAGATATATTTTCCTCATGCTCGTGACGATGTCTTCCTGATGTACTAAACCCTTTGGAAAATAGCATGTAGACAAGATTCAAAATTTCGGGGTCGTAATGGATTCTTGTGAATGTGATTTAGAGGTTCTGCTATCAACATAACTTCCAGGGTTCATAAGGTTAACTTATTATTATTACAAAGCCAAGAAAAACAACAGGATCTACTAACAAATGAAATTTATTAACTGAATCAAACATAAAAAGGAAAACTATAACCACCCTTTTATTGTTCACTCGCGTGAACAGATCTGATACTGACCAGCCTGACGTACCATGACGACACGGTATGCCAGCTGCCAACAAGCATTGTGACTGCAATGTCACTTAAATCAAAGTAACAAAAGAAAACGGATCACAAGATCCAAATATAACAAACAAATAAAATAGTACAAAAATTTAATATTTATGAGCGACACGGGTTTTAAGACTAGTTCAAGTAATGAGCATTTTGACGGGCGCTCGTTTCCGACCAAAACAGTTGGTTCGGGAACGGACTCCGTACTGCGAAGGACGAATTACGGAAATGTGGGAACAACAATTACATATTTATATACACTACTGACATGCTCTAACCTTAGATTACCACAACCAAATACACGTGTGTATTATTTAAAATAAGGGCTGCGGAATTACCGACTTATACCTTAAACACTAGGAAGGCATAACATGACATGAACAAGTTTGGCCGGTTGCCAAATTATATTTATATGAATACAATGGCCTTGAAAATAAGAGCCAACAACAACAAATTACAACTTTTAATTTTCACGCCGGAAAGTTTGGCGTTTTAAAAAACAATGAACAAATAAGTCGTAGTAATGATAAAAGAAACTTGGATCGACAACATGGCAACTTCCCAAATTAAACCAAATAAAATAACCTTAACTCATTAGGCTTTAAAGCAAACAAAACGTGTCATAACGAGCTGGAGACAACCGGGCCTGTTATCGCATCACCGAGAGAGTGGCTGATTTCTTCCCCCAAGTAGTAATTAGTGCCACGCTAAATATAGATTCTGGCCCATAGCCAGCGTACAGCACCTTTGCTAATCGCCACCTGTTAAACGCGTACAAATAAATAACACATTATCTCAAAACATCCTCTCAGGGATTTTTAAGAATACATTTCCAGGTCAAACTTATCCCCACGGATAACTAGTTTGCCGGAATTATATCGCAGTCATGGACAGGCTTTACCTCTCCTCATCATCATCACTTACACCCAAAAACACGTGGCACATTTCTCGAAGATCTCGTCGTAGCATGAATCAGCACACCTCTCAGATAATGACACACAACATGTCCAAATGACAATAAAGAATAAATAACAGGATCAGTCCTAGCCCGAGTTATCAAAGCAACAAAATGCAAATATTCCCCCCACGTAGTAATTAGTTTAACATATCATTAAATCAGTCCATTTATCATTGTCGTTCCTAGGTTCTCATTCATGGCTACACTTTTTATAGATACGTTAATCGATGCGGCCGTTTCGCTATAAGAATTACGTAACATAAGGAAAACATTTAAATTACAAAATTTACTGTACAACATAATTGTCACGCAATGCCAAAAATTTTACTACACGCATGTCAGTTAAGAAATCAAACCCTGAAATTTAAATTAAACCACACAAATAAAATCTATACAAAGTTCCACACATCTCTCGCGATTCCCCTCGTCCAAAATCAATAAATCAATTTTTTAATACTCATCACTTAAACTGCTTTCCAGAGGCCTCCCGCCTCGTCAATTCCCATCATTAGGCCGTTAGCCCATAACACTGATGGTAATGGAGGATGAAGCTTGCTGTCTTCTCTCCATGGTCGACATCTTGCTGCTGTTAAAACACAATTAAATCAAAGTTTTTAAACTGTTCTATCTGCGTTCTAAGTATTTTATTTCCTCAGATCGTCCTATGCAGAATCGTCGACTTTCCCTATTCTATGGCTAATTGCCATCTCACAATTTATGAAAATTTCTAACTTCGTTGCCGACACACAACTATAATTTTAAAACCATATCGTCTTAAGGACGTCTTAAAATGACTGTCGAAGAATAATTAGGAGTGCCCGAGTTATCTCAGACATCTGTATATATACAGAAAGCCTAAAGTTTCAATGGTGGGAGAAAAACAGCTCCTCAATATTTTAAGTAATGGGCCTATAATTATGTGTGACCTCTCAAAAATCTTGTATTTTCTCACAGGTCGTGAATCTGCCGTCGAACATGCAAACCGATCGCTAGATCTTTTTATATCCGATTGCCGCGCAAAACACATTGACGCTATGTTCTGGCGTCATGTTTTCTTATTGGTCAGATAAGTTGGCGTTGGAGTTCTGACCTTACAAATCCCGCCCTTATTTTCACGTCACGACACTTGTCCTCTCTCTCACTCCTTGCCTTGTACGCAGCATTTTGGCCTTTTATGGTCACGTACGCCACAGCGTCATATCTGATTTTCTCAGAAATCCAAGAATAACATTGGTTGTGAAACTATTGGTCATTTCCAGCCAGCACGTAGCATGTCTTACCAAGTCCAGATTTCTTGCTACATCAATATTACTCAAATATCCAGCATATCATGTATTTAGTATTTCCATCGTTTTTATTAATATGAAACATTATTATTGGACACAATGATAAGGGTTCAGTACATAGAGTTCATCGTTGTGCAAAATTTTGTAGGTGCCTCCCTCTTCTTGTGTGGATCCCAGTTGATATAATATGTTGCATAAAAGTTATTATTGTTATTATTATTATTAATAATATTATTTATTTCCAAAAATGTGCCTACAATATATTTATGGACGTCAGTTAGGGAAACGGCAAGCCCCGCATACACAAATCCGTCCATTAAATCTATACAAATCTGAATATGTTACATATATAAAATTTACAACTTTACATGGCTATAAACACATAACCTGCTGTACATGACATCAACAACATACAATTCTTAAATAAAGGGGAATATAACACATGCACACACACACTCACTCATACACAGGTACACATACGCACGCACACATGTATGCATGCACAGACACAAACGCACGCATTTCCACTTACACACAAAGTTACATTATACAGTATATGAATTGAATTTACATAGGGTTTTAGTCCCTTTAGACTTTAGAGCCTTCACTTTGCGGCAAAATTGTCGTGGAGGAAGGTCTTTTATTGCATGAGGCAGGTCAATCCAGAGTCGAGCAGAGCGATTGTAGAACCCAGATTGGTAATCTGTTGTCCTAACGAAAGGAGGTACGAGGGTGACACCCTGTGCTCTACGGACTGAGCTATATGATAGTGGTGAAATGGAGACAGTTTAACGGTGCCAGCTAGAGATTTTACGAAGAAAGGTGAGATCTATTTGGTTACATATGTCATTAATGGATGTTAATGGTTTTATCAAAACATAATGGCCCTGTTTCTTGGACTGCACATAACTTCCTCATGTTTTCCTCGGCAATGGGATGCCAGGCACGATAATGTGTGTAGTACGTGGATCAACTGTGATCTTCATAGAAGAATGCTGTGGTATAAATGTAAAAAACAACAACATTGTATTTATTTATTTTTTTTAGTTCCGTTTGGGCCGGCTGTGGACCACGTGGTTCCTATCTCTGGCAGCTTTCCTCCTAGCCCAGTATTCCTTCATTCTGGCACTGTGAATGTCCTTCCGCTTCTGAGTCCATTTCACACCTGGAGAAAAAGTTCTGCCCTAAAGGCGAAAGCCTGGACAAAATAACTACTGTGGTCAAGAAAATTAGACTGAAGCGGTGCGGGGTAGTGGGCATGAAATACGTGACTAGAAAACCAATGTAGGTAGCAATACATTAACAATTTTTATTTCTAATAATAAATTTATAACCAATAAACAAATTGCACTTAAGTGCTTATCACAGAAATGAACAATTATAAATGTAACAAAGTGTGAGGGCCTGATGACAGAAACCCAGATTAAAGAAAGGTCAATGAAACAAGCTTGCTTGATTGGAGAGAAGTTGAGCTTAACATAAAAAAGGGATGCACTTTATAAAAAGAGAGAACCATAAAAATGATTAAGAGTGTAAAATAACTGGTATGATATAAATTCTTCATAAAATTTGAACTTATCTTTGAAGAGCCAGCTCCTTAAAAGTTCCAGCTAGCAAATGTTGATTTAAAAGTCCTCACGGTTTCTTCAGAAGGAGGCGTACATGGCCTAGAGATATGTGCACCAATGATAAAATGTCAACTCTCTCTTCTTTTCTTGCGAAGGAATGACATTTATAGCTTCCAAGTGATGATCCAGCAGTATTTCGAAAGACGATTCAAAGTATCCCATCTAAGGTGAAGGTGAAGAGTACAACAGCTGGCAATTAGTCTTGCCATCTTGAGTAATACGTCATGGTGCAGATCTCGTGACGTAACTGCTAGGTAGCGTAGAGACTAGCGATGGTGTCGTGAGATGCAGTAGCGGTGACCAGCAGGTTGAAGTAATCAGAAGTGATGATTGATCAGAAGTGGTGAAGAACGCCAGCAAGTGGCGTCTTAAATAGGGATCATGGAACCATCTCGAAGCTGGAGATCGCCCGACTGGACAAAGACCTGCCATTGGTCGAACGAAAGTCAGGGTGACGTCAGTCGACACTACTCAGCGGACAGTGGATCAACCAGTAGATTCCCTGTATGTCGGGAGTGAGGACGCTTGAGGTAGCGAGCGACTGGAACACTCAAGGTGAGAACTATAATATCTATGAATAAGTGATTGATAACAAGATTATGCATATGGTTTAAGCAATTAATACATTTGTAAAGAAATAATTACCATTCGGGGATCTCGGTAACAAGAAATAAAATTTGACCGACAAATGGGCCAAGCTAAACATTGAAAGTATCACAAAAGTGATCAACACCTACTCCTGGACGCACTGCTTTTGCTGTTAGTGACTGGAGAGAGTCTGATGTTCTGACTAAAGTCCTGTATTTATTCCTGTCATAGATGTTACTGGGGTCAATATCCAATTGTTCAAGGTCTTTTCTGACTAGTTTCGACCACTTGGCGTTAGTTGATTTCCCTCTAGAGACAGTGTTGAAAATTCTGGAGGTGAGCCTCTGATTATCCATTCTCACAATATGACCATAGAAGATCAGCCTCCTCTTCCTCATAGCTGTTGTAATGCTCTCCACTTGTTCATAGAGTTCATTGTTGTGACTGATTCTATACTTGCCTTCCTCTTTAATAGGGCCCATGATTTTTCGTAGAATCTTCCGGTCCTTCAGCTCCAATTTCCGGAGTTGTCCTTTTCTGACCATATTTAGGCATTCTGAGGCATATAGTACTGATGGTCTCACTACAGTACTGTAGTGTCTGAGTTTGAAATTCATTGAGTGGGATTTGGATTTGTACATATTCTTGCATAGGTGGTAGGCTCTCTCCAGTTTGATGCATCTGTTGTTCATGGCCAGGTCTTCATTGATGTTTGGGGTTATCCATTCTCCTAGGTATTTGAAGGAGTTAGTCCTTTGTACTACTTTGTCCTCCAGTGGGATTGACTCGGGCGCATCTCTGATGTTGCTGATAAACTGTGTTTATTTATTTATTTATTTATTTATTTATGTGTTGACGGTACACAACAGGGCTCAGTGTGTACCCCAATAACAGTGCACCTACACAGTAAAATACACTTCCTGATATTTCTACAGTAAGTATTAATATCTAAATGTAATTATTGAAACTAGTAAGTTCACACAAATTGAAATGCATAGTAGTAAAAAGCTTAATCTAAAGGTAATATAAAAACTAAATCTAAATTTGGCATAATGTCAAATATTTAAAAAAACAGGTTTTGAAATTATTACATCGTAAACTAAAAGGTATTCTTAGTATTGTTGGTATTTTCTATCGATTTCTCGAATATTCGATTAATCGAAGAAGAATTGTTAAAATTAACGATTAATCAATTAACCAATTAATATTTTAATCGATTAATCGGTTGGTCGAATAATTAATTAATTGCCTTTTCGATTAATCGATGTACTTCGTTCCTTACACTACGCTCCCACAGAAGCAAAACAGGTATATAATTAATAAAATAAAATATATTGTATCATATAATGTACCTTCTTTGTGAAAACTTGGCTAAAACAAAGTAAAACGAAAATGTTCCTGTCCTAAATTGTAAACATTAAACAAGAATTCATAATCTTTGCTGAAAACTCTTCGGTTTCTTTATTTCGAAACCCTTCCCAATATGATTGATGTTTGTCCATCCACTGTCACTGACTCTTATTTGGTTATTGTTAACATAAACAAGGAAGGAAGGACACTTTGTATATTTAGGCAAAAAGTAACTTTTATAGATTTCTATACAACATTCCTAAAATAAACGTAACTCAACTTAAGCGATAACCCGTCATTTAAACTTCTTTTTTCATCTCGTGTCAACTAATCAATTAAACGATTCTTCGGTTAGACGATTAATCTATTATTCGGCTAATCAATTAATTGAATGAACGGTCAGTCGAATAATCCATAAATCGTTGTTGTTGTTGTTTTGAGACTTCATTCTATTGACTGGTTTGATGCAGCACTCCATGCTTCCCTGTCCTGAGCTAATAGTTTTATCTCTACATAGCTACCACACCCTACATCCGACGCAATCTGTTTAACATATTCTAACCTTGATCTTCCCCTACAGTTCTTATCCTCGACCTTCCCTTCCATAATTAAATTTGCTATTCCTGGGTGTCTTAATACTGTATGTGTCTCGCCTCTTCATTAGCAGTCGCCAAAAACATATCTCATCTCTCAATCGTCTTAATACCTCATCAATTGTTATCCTATCTACCCATCTGATCTTCATAATTATCCTGTAACATCACATTTCAAACGCTTCTATTCTCCTCTTTTCGGCTGTTCCAACAGTACAAGTTTCACTTCCATAGAGCGCCACGCTCCAGACGAAGACTTTGAAAAATGACAAGGATTTACAAGTCAACACAGAATTGCGGTGTTTTAAAAACAAAAACCCATAATATATGTAAATAGCTTTAAATACTTAGGCTTGACCTTACAAACAACAATGAACTCTTTCAGAATTCATACAAGATAGCGAGTGGTAGCAGCTATATTTGACATCAAAGCCATTACCAAATTATCGTTGAATTCAGCCGTGCTACTGTTTCACGCCAAAATTATACCAACACTGACTTATGGGATTGAGGTAGTTGGGCACAAACTAAGCGTTGGAGATTTCCTAACACTTGAGAAGGTCAAAGCAAGTAATCTGAAGGCGGTGCTTGGAGTTTCTAAATACACCCGCTCAAGGCTGGTATGCGAACTTGCTAGAGAGCCCTTCTTATTAGAGTATTTGAAATACAACTTATTGCTGCCATCTACGGACACCTCGAGGAGGTCAATAGAAGACCGCACCTTAAAAAGAGATTATATTTGGATGGAAGTTTTACTCAACAGAGGCCATGAAAAATAGAGCCTGGACACAAGCGAACCAAGACTTACGACATTTTGTCAATTCACTAGCGCTGCATGGCTACCACCACTTCGTGTGCAAGACAAAATGCTTCCACGAACCCAACCCGATGTGCATCTGTGAAGTCTGTGACCTGAATTGTGAACGCTACCATGTGATTAACTACCCAAGCCGTGGAAAATCCATCATTGACTTCTTCACTAACTGATACCTTTTGTAATTTGCACAATTTGTGCACATTTGTAATTTTAAAAATTAATCCTAATACCTAAATATATATTCAATGTAAACAGATTCCTTTTCTGTAGAAATGCTTTCCTTGCCTGTGCTAACATACTTTTTATATCCTCTTTGCTTTGTCCATTACTGGTTATTTTGTTTCCTAAGTTACATAAGTCTCCTACTTAATTTAGCTTTTCACATGCCAATTCGACGTCCATAAGGGTTTCTGATCTCTTTCGGCTGCATTCCAAAATTTTTGTTTTACATTTGTTAATTCTTCTTCTTCTTCCTCTATCGTTTAGGCCCACTGTGGACCACGTTAATTTGATTTCAGCTTCTGGATCTTTATTTTTGCCCAGTACTCCTTCATTCCATCGCTCTACATTCTCCTCCTTTCTTCAGTCCATGGTGCCTGGATCCGGGATGTAGGATGACTCTTAATTTTGGCTTTGTATGCTTCCCTGTTGCTGACTTCAGCTTCAGATGTTGCCATTTCTTCTAGGTCCTTCTTCACCTCCTGATACCAGCGAGCTGTGGTTTTCCTGGTCGCAAAAAATTTCATTATCCGGTTTGTTAATCTACCTAGGTCCATTCTGTATATACAGTATGTTCCGGATGGTGGCTGAGATTTTATACAACCTGATGTATAATTCTTGGTTCCCTTTTTTTTCTATACGACCCATCTTCTGTTCGTTTAGGTCCAAGTATCTTCCTAAGAATCTTTCTCTCTATAAGCTCCAACTTTTTGATCATTCCTTTCTTTGTCAGACCCAAACATTCAGCTGCATACAGGGTGTAAGAAATGCACGGCACAAAATGCAGGACACATTCCTCACACGTAGACGAAGAAATTATGTTATATGAACAAGGGTCCGGAAACGCGTTGTTTTCATATTATACCTCATTGACTCCAACTCATTAAGCATGGGGAAAAAACACAAGAACAGAACGTACCGGCATACCACATGCAACTTTTTCTCACAGGAGATGTTCAATATGCCCTACGTGCGCATTGATACATGCATCAACCCACCGTCGTAGTGAATCTCGGATGCTCTGATGATCCCTGGAGGATTGCGTATGGTTTCACAGCCTTCCATAATACGGGCACAGAGACTCTGAACATCTTGCACTGGGGTTCAATACACAAGAGCTTTTAAATGCCCCCATGAATTAAAGTCCAGTGGGTTTAGGTCCGGAGAGCGTGGAGGGTAGAAAATTGGTCCGCCTCTACTTATCCATCTGTCACAAAATATCTTATTTAGAAGCCAATTGACATTAACGCTAAAATGAGGAGGTGCTCCATCGTCCATGAAGGCTATATGTCTTGTCGCACAGCTAAAGGCACATCTGCTAAGTCGCATGGCAACAGAGCCATTTAAAAATAAAACACTGGCGGTGTACCTACGGTAATGACAACGTAACCAGACGTAACCAAGAGTGCATGTTCCCCATGATTCTAACGTTCTGTTATTGTGTGTTTCCCCTGCTTAATGAGTTGGAGACAATGAGGTGTAACATGGAAACAACGCGTTTCCGGACCCATGTTCATCATCATCATCATATATTATTTCAGTAGTATAGATCCCTCCTTCGGCACTCACAAGCGACCGATCGTGAAAATGAGCATTCAAATGAAAGAGAATATACATTATCAGTGACGAATTGCACTCTAATTCCATAAATATCAATAATTTCCTTAATTAATTGACTTTAAAAAAATGTACGCAATGTGCGATTTGCAGATACTGTTGATGTATGAAAATACGCTCCATAGTTTCTGTCTATTTTACATTTTGGTCCCTGTGACGCCCGTTTCATGTCATTTTAACATTATGAGGTCTTCCCTTTATCATTTTGCATGTATTTCAGAAACAGTAAATCAAAGGAATGAGTACTAAAATCGTATTATTTCATAAATATCGAATAACCGGTGAGTGTTACAGCACACTCAGCACACAAATGACATTATCAGTGACAAATTGCATTCTAATTTCTTAAATATCAATTTTTGTAAGAAGTGTTCGATTTGCAAAACCTGTTGGGGAAAGTGTGCTTTATGAACATGCGAGATTTCTCGCACGGGTCCGCTAGTATAACATAATTTCTTCGTCTACGTGTGAGGAATGTGTCCATCATTTGGTGCCGTACATTTTTGTTACACTTACACTGTCATATAGTGTCTCAGTTTTGTGTTGATCGAGATTTGTTAAATCGATTAATCATTTTTTATTAATTACAAATTATTCGATTAGTCGATTAATCGAACATTTGCTTATTAACAGCTTTAATTCCTAGTTAAAAATTTGGAGAATTCACTCATGGATAACGAAGGTACAATATTGAAAAATTGTGTGTTTCGCGAAGCTCATGATGTGATGCGATGCCCTCCAGCCAGACTAAAATGAATATATATTTTTAAAGCACGTCACTAACAGCATTGACCAGCTTTTGGTTGTCAATTTATTGCTCTGCTTTGACGTACGGTAACGCACATCATTATCATACGCGCTCCGCTAATGTGGGATATCAATATCACACAACATGATTCGCCCAGTTCCAAACATATCAAGTTGATTAAAGTCAAAATCGAGTTCCCAACAGAGGTAATCCAGTGGCCATAGGCAATTTCCACGTAGCTTCTAATTCAGCCAAAAGTTGGGATGGTTCCTAACTTAAGGCCATGACCACCTTCTACCCCAACTCTCCCCTGAATTACAAAGGCACAAACTAAGACAGCCATCACAATAGCACCGCTCATCAGACAAAACTCACCCAAATCTATGGTGTTAAACGATCACCATGTCCAAGCCATTCAAATACAACAACAACAACAACAACAACAACAACAATAGGAGATAGAAAGACACTCATTGGCGTAATTAGTTATGTTTTTGTTTTAATTCCCTGTTCTTTAACATTGTTTGTTTGTCGTGTTGCGTTTTGTTTCTTGTTTTGTTGTTGTTCTTTTGTATTTGGTTTGTTTCGTTTAGGTTTTCTGTTTTTTTTTATTGTTTTGAATTATGTTCTTTGATTTTTCTGTTGTTTTTTTTTTTGTTTTTTTTATTTTCCCCCTTATTTTGGATTTTTTGTTGTGTTGTGTGTGTTTTGCTTCTTGTATTGTTTCTTTTCTGTTTTATATTTCATGGTATGTTTCTTTTTGTTTTGCTTTCTGATGGATTTGTTTGGTATCGATTTTGTTTTTGCTTTGTATTTGTCTCTAATTTTAGCCTATTTTCAATTTTGAAAAAATAGGCTTATGAGATCACCTTTTGTCCGTGTGTGTGTGCGCGCGTGTGTGGGTGTGTGTGTGTGTGAGGTGTGTGTGTGGGTGTCCCCCTAATAACGTCTAAACGGCTGGAGTGATTTCAGTGAAACCCGGCAAGTTCATAGTACTATTCCGGGCGACCCCGACCGTGCCCTTCAAATTTTGTTACGTCTCACCAATCCAACATGGCGGCTGTGCGGAATATTTCACCAGCATTCAATATCTCCGAAACTATTCCAGATATCACCCTGGAATTTATTACGGTGATGAAGAGAACTACTAGAAGTTCACCTACATGACTTTTGAAAAATTGGTAACTACAAAACCAACATGGCGGCCACGCGAATTTGTGACTTTTAAATATACGTTTCTCGCGATTTAACGAACCAAACGCAATAAAACTTGTTACAGTATATGTCTATACACATTGTAATGCACCGACATCCTACTTCGTTCAATTGTTTATATAACCTCAAGATGGCGGCTGTGCGAAATATTTCACCGGCATTCCATATCTCTGAAACTATTAGCGGTATCACCCTGAAATTTTGTACGGAGATAAAGGGCACTACTGGAAGTTCATCTAAAAGATTTTCAAAACCCGGTTAACTACGAAACGAATATGGCGGCCAAGCGAATATGAAATTTTAAATAGACCTTTCTCGCGATTTAATGACCCAAACGCAATGCAACTTGGTACAGCAAATGTTTATACACATTGCAATGCACTGGCATCTAATTTAGTTCAATTGTTTACATAACCTCAAGATGGCGGCTGTGCGAATTTTATAATTAAGTTTTTGTTGCTTGTGTCGCAATCATGCGATCGAAGTGAAAGTTTGAACAATGAACCTAAGCAATAATTTTCCTTTAATGGTACATGACTCTATGGCCTATACATTTAACAATCCAACATGGCGACCATCCGAAATATTTAGACGGTTCTGAATATCTACGAATCTATTATAGCAATCAAACTGAACTTTTTTATGCTCATAGGGGCTATGAACTTAAATTCACCTATAGGACTTTAAATAACCTGGTGATCATAAATCCAACATGGCGGCGACGCGAAGTATAAATATTCACATGGACCTTTCTCGCAATTTAAGCATCCGAGTGCAGTGAAACTTGGTACAGTAACTTCTTATACGAATGTTAATCCACTGGCATCTAATTTATTTCAATTGTTTCCATAACCACAAGATGGCAGTTGTGCGAAATTTTAAAATCTCCTTGTTACTTCTTGTGTCCCAATCATTCGATTGAAGATTGAATGCTACACGTACACAATAATCTTCATGTAACAGTACATAACTCTGGGACGTACATATATAAAATCCAACATGGCGACCATCCGAATTAATTAGTCGGTTCTCAATATCTACGAATCTATTACAGCAATCAAACTGAAATTTTGTATGTTGATAGAAGCAATTAACATGTGTAGGATATATGAAAATAGGCTGTGTAGTTCTTCACGGAACTACTTGTTAATTTTGTTTTGGTCGATTTTGTTTCTTGTATTTACAGTAGTAAAGAAAGCTTTCCAATCGGTCAACACAAATTGTGACCTATTACATTAGCCGGGAAAACTAGTATTTGTGTACCCTAACCTGAAAACACTACATAAGATATGTACAACAAAATAACACGCTTTTATCTAAAAAAAATGGGGTAATTAAAATGGATGACATGTTTTGAACGTGAAGCGTTCATCCTCAGATCCTGTTCACTTAGGCTTAATTTTTTTTTTAGCGTATGGCTTTTAGTGCCGGGAGTGTCCGAGGACAGTGGACACCCAATGGGTGAGCTACAAGTACCGTTGGGGAGTGAAGGAGGGAAGTTGGAATGTAAGGACGAGGAGTTGGAAGGTAGCGGCTGTGGCCTATAGTTAGGGACCAACCCCGGCATTTGCCTGGAAGGAAACCACAGAAGACCATCTTCAAGGTTGCCGGCGGGGGGATTCGAACCTCCTCGCCTCCCGGATGTGAGCGACTGCCATCTGTCATGCCGTAACCACCAGGGCTAAATCACCCGGTTAGGCTTAATTAATTACAATGTTTATTAATTACTCTTCTGCACAAATACAATGTTCACATTACAGACGTTCGTAAGAACTAGTGCAACGCGTCAATCCTATTTACAGATGATATTCTTCACATCTATGATTTTCGCGTTAATGTTGATGTATTTTAAATATGTTAACCTGTGTTCTTTTGAATTATTATTGTGACCAGGTTCAGGAATGATATCTACACTATTTTGATAATTCTATTCTTATTTTAATTGGTGGCCTATTGTGAAAATTAATAAACGTAAAACAAAAATACTGGAATGCAGCCGAAATAAATCAGAAACCTCTATGGACATCAAATTGGCAGGTGAATAGCTGAAGGAAGTAGGAGACTTCTGTTACTTAGGAAGCAAAATAACCAGTGATGGACGAAACAAAGAGGATATAAAAAGTAGATTGGCTCAGGCAAGGAAAGCATTTCTACAATAAAGGAATCTGTTGACATCGAATATAGTGAACCCTTATCATTGTGTCCAATAATAATGTTTCATATTAATAAAAACGATGGAAATACTAAATACATGAAATGCTGGATATTTGAGTAAAATTGATGTAGCAAGAAATCTGGACTTGGTAAGACATGCTACGTGCTGGCTGGAAATGACCAATAGTTTCACAACCAATGCTATTCTTGGATTTCTGAGAAAATCAGATATGACGCTGTGGCGTACGTGACCATAAAAGGCCACAATGCTGCGTACAAGGCAAGGAGTGAGAGAGAGGAGAATAGTCGTGACGTGAAAATAAGGGCGGGATTTGTAAGGTCAGAACTCCGAAGCCAACTTATCTGACCAATAAGAAAACATGACGCCAGAACATAGCGTCAGTGTGTTTTGCGCGGCAATCGGATATAAAAAGATCTAGCGATCGGTTTGCTTGTTCGACGGCAGATTCGCGACCTGTGAGAAAATACAAGAATTTTGAGAGGTCACACATAATTATAGGCCCATTACTTAAAATATTGAGGAGCTGTTTTTCTCCCACCATTGAAACTTTAGGCTTTCTGTATATATACAAATGTCTGAGATGAACCGGGACACTCCTAATTATTCTTCGACAGTCATTTTAAGACGTCCTTAAGACGATATGGTTTTAAAATTATAGTTGTGTGTCGGCAACGAAGTTGGAAATTTTCATAAATTATGAGATGGCAATTAGCCATAGAATAGGGAAAGTCGACGATTCTGCATAGGACGATCTGAGGAAATAAAATACTTAGAACGCAGATAGAACAGTTTAAAAACTTTGATTTAATTGTGTTTTAACAGCAGCAAAATGTCGACCATGGAGAGAAGACAGCAAGCTTCATCCTCCATTACCATCAGTGTTATGGGCTAACGGCCTAATGATGGGAATTGACGAGGCGGGAGGCCTCTGGAAAGCAGTTTAAGTGATGAGTATTAAAAAATTGATTTATTGATTTTGGACGAGGGGAATCGCGAGAGATGTGTGGAACTTTGTATAGATTTTATTTGTGTGGTTTAATTTAAATTTCAGGGTTTGATTTCTTAACTGACATGCGTATAGTAATTTTGGCATTGCGTGACAATTATGTTGTACAGTAAATTTTGTAATTTAAATGTTTTCCTTATGTATACGTAATTCTTATAGCGAAACGGCCGCATCGATTAACGTATCTATAAAAAGTGTAGCCATGAATGAGAACCTAGGAACGACAATGATAAATGGACTGATTCAATGATATGTTAAACTAATTACTACGTGGGGGGAATATTTGCATTTTGTTGCTTTGATAACTCGGGCTAGGACTGATCCTGTTATTTATTCTTTATTGTCATTTGGACATGTTGTGTGTCATTATCTGAGAGGT
Organism: Meconema thalassinum; assembly: GCA_946902985.2. NCBI lineage: Eukaryota > Metazoa > Arthropoda > Insecta > Orthoptera > Tettigoniidae > Meconema > Meconema thalassinum. The sequence continues at coordinate 187,436,280 of OX336395.1, forward strand.
GCGCTGATTAATGCTACGACGAGATCTTCGAGAAATGTGCCACGTATTTTTGGGTGTAAGTGATGATGATGAGGAGAGGTAAAGCCTGTCCATGACTGCGATATCATTCCGGCAAACTAGTTATCCGTGGGGATAAGTTTGACCTGGGAATGTATTCTTAAAAATCCCTGAGAGGATGTTTTGAGATAATGTGTTATTTATTTGTACGCGTTTAACAGGTGGCGATTAGCAAAGGTGCTGTACGCTGGCTATGGGCCAGAATCTATATTTAGCATGGCACTAATTACTACTTGGGGGAAGAAATCAGCCACTCTCTCGGTGATGCGATAACAGGCCCGGTTGTCTCCAGCTCGTTATGACACGTTATGTTTGCTTTAAAGCCTAATGAGTTAAGGTTATTTTATTTGGTTTAATTTGGGAAGTTGCCATGTTGTCGATCCAAGTTTCTTTTATCATTACTACGACTTATTTGTTCATTGTTTTAAAACGCCAAACTTTCCGGCGTAAAAATTAAAAGTTGTATTTTGTTGTTGTTGGCTCTTATTTTCAAGGCCATTGTATTCATATAAATATAATTTGGCAACCGGCCAAACTTGTTCATGTCATGTTATGCTATCCTAGTGTTTAAGGTATAAGACGGTAATTCCGCAGCCCTTATTTTAAATAATACACACGTGTATTTGGTTGTGGTAATCTAAGGTTAGAGCATGTCAGTAGTGTATATAAATATGTAATTGTTGTTCCCACATTTCCGTAATTCGTCCTTCGCAGTACGGAGTCCGTTCCCGAACCAACTGTTTTGGTCGGAAACGAGCGCCCGTCAAAATGCTCATTACTTGAACTAGTCTTAAAACCCGTGTCGCTCATAAATATTGAATTTTTGTACTATTTTATTTGTTTGTTATATTTGGATCTTGTGATCCGTTTTCTTTTGTTACCTTGATTTAAGTGACATTGCAGTCACAATGCTTGTTGGCAGCTGTCATGCCATGTCGTCATGGTACGTCAGGCTGGTCAGTGTTAGATCTGTTCACGCGAGTGAACAATAAAAGGGTGGTTATAGTTTTCTTTTTTATGTTTGATTCAGTTAATAAATTTCATTTGTTAGTAGATCCTGTTGTTTTTCTTGGCTTTATAATAATAATAAGTTAACCTTATGAACCCTGGAAGTTATGTTGATAGCAAAACCTCTAAATCACATTCACAAGAATCCATTACGACCCCGAAATTTTGAATCTTGTCTACATGCTATTTTCCAAAGGGTTTATAAGAGTTACTTTGGCTTCCGAACGTGTGGCATTTGTGTTTTAGAGTAAAAAAATAGATCACCGGCATGTGATAAGTTTATTAACGTAAGTTAGGCGAAGATAGTACCGCCAAATGTTTGAAAATATAAAGTCATGGAGTTTGCAATAAAGTAAATGTGGAACAAGTTAAGTGTTTGAACTTTGATTAAAATTAGAACAAACTGTTCCAGGCGCCCAATAAAATTAAATTAGCTTTGTGTAGAAAAGCCAAACTCAAAGAATTATTTGACAGGAAGGTTAGACCTTAAAAACTAATTAATACTCTATTAATTGGTTAAAATTTGTAAGTAAAGTAAGGTCAGGAAGATTATAACTGAATCAAAGGGTTAAAATTAAATGGAATAATAAGTAAATTATACTCAGTGATGCTATAGTTTGTGGGAGTAATTTAAAGTAAATGAACTGAGTATGTAAAGGGTTAATGTGTATATATTTAATATGTGTGAGCGCGCGTATCCAGGGCTCCGCCCTTATGTCATTTCCCTATGTCTCAAATATATTATTGTTGTGATGGCAACTCTGGGAGAAATCCGCGAAGTGATTGAATTAGCATCCGCTCGTACGCGAGAACAACTTAGTGAGATGAGAAAGGACATAACCAATGAAATACAGACACAGTTAGCGGCGAATAGTGAAGAAACGCAGACACAGTTGGCGGCAAATAATGTAGAAATGCAGACACAGTTAGCGGCAAATAGTGAAGAAACGCAGACACAGTTGGCGGCAAATAATGTAGAAATGCAGAAACAGTTAGCGGCGAATAGTGTAGAAATACAGACACAGTTAAACACAAAACTATCTGAAGTTAACGAGAATATAAATCAGAAAATCGCTACACAAAACATTCTGGTCAGTGAACAATTACATAGGCAGTCTGAGAAAAACAATGAAATGTTAAACGCACAAGACGAAAGGAACACTCAAAATCTAGCTGCGCTAACGGTAGAAATCAAAGAGCACACAAAAGAACAGCTAATACAATTAGCAAAGGACGTTAGCACTAACAATACCAAACAATTAGGAATAATAAAAGGTATCGAAGATTCGTTTAAAAAGGAAATAAAAGGAATGGATGAGACTGTTATGGCAAAACTAGCACAAATCGAGCAAGCGTGTTTGACCAGCTCATCTGAAATCAAAGAAGCACACACAAACTTAGAAAAAAGGTTTGAGAATATCGAACGAGGGACACAGGGTATGCAAGATCAGATAATTACAGTAGATAACAATATCACGGGCTTAGTGACGGAACTCAACAAATTAGAAATACAATCAATTAAGAAATGGAAAAAGTTAGAAATTGACCAGGAAGAAATTAAACAAACATTAGAACAGAACAACATTTCTCTGGGAGAAAGGATAGATAAACTTGAAGATAATCAGGAGGCTAATCAACAGGAAGTCGAAAAACGCTTTGTTAAATTGAAGGATACTATTAGGAAAGATTGGACCAAGATGAGCGCTGATTCGAAAGATGAACGGCTCGCATTAAGCAAGAAGCTAGGGGAAAATAACGCGAAAATACAGGCGTTAGAAGAAAATATGAAGTTAAGGTTTCAAATTCAAGAGGACCGCATGATAAAATCGGAGTTGCAGTCACTTGGACATAATACGATGTTTGCGACACTAATGGAAAAGGGGAAAGGGGAGAATGCGGAAAGAGAGCACACAATAGACAGCCACGAGCTTGGGCAAAGTCCAAGAACGGTAGACACGCAAGCATTCCAGAATTATGAGGGTCGTAGCTCGACACCTCAAAACACACAACTTCCCACGCAAGTTATACAAGTCATCCGTGGAAACGAATTTAAACCGAGTAAGTTTTTACCAGAGAGCGGAGGGACACCTAAAGCTTTCTTAAGGGAACTGACAGAATATTTTTCGGACCAAAATGTTAGCTCAACGCGACAATTAAGAATGGTTGAAAAATTTTTGGCGGGCTCAGCACTTACCTGGTATCTTGGATTTAAGAACACATTTAAATCAATGGAAGGTTTCCACAAGGCCTTCCTGAGCAAATACTGGAGTGGGTCGTATCAACAAAGCTTGCGAATGGACTTATACTCGCGCAAATACCATTCCACGCATCAGACGAAATATGCAGATTTTTTCGCCATGCAACTTGTCAAATTGCAGGATCTTGATAATCCCCCGAGCGAAATGGAGCTAATAACTACTATAGGAAAGCAGATGCCTATTAGCGTTCAGCAATTCTTGGTGGCGGCAAATATTACGACCGTGGTCCAGGCAGAAGAGGTATTAAGGAAGATAGATGAAACCACTAATTATATCAACCCGAGAGAGAAGAGACAGATAGAGTTAGTTAATGCAGTCGAAGTAGTCAAGACACCGAACAAAAACACGAGGTCGCAAGCTACAAACACTGGGGATAACCAAAGACGGCAGAGCACCGAAGAATATGAGCCGAGATCTCAACCGAGATACGAAAATAGGGACAGAAACCATAACAATCAGGAAGGAACTAACCGCTACCGGAACACAAACAATCAGCAGTGGCGAGATAATAGGAGATACCAAACGTCATACAATAGGAATAATAATAATAACGCACCTTACAATCGAGGATGGCGTGGAGGACACTATAATCAACAATACAGGCCCAGAGACAATAGGCGTTACAACCAGCAACATAACGCACAAAATAACCAGCGGTTTAACGAGCAATCGGATCCAAGGGATGATCAGAGAAATTGGAACGAGAGACACGCTGACCCGCAACAGTACCTGGAGGAGCCACGTAACATGGAAGGAAATAATGATAAATGGGAAAGAGCGATAGATCGGCGGAAGAATCCCGACAACCACGAGGAGGAAAACGGAACACATCAAATGTTGGAGGCCATGCATGTAGAAACCCAGAGATATTTGGAGGAGCTGCATGGAGAAGAAGAAAATAGAGCAGCCGACAATAGGAAACAGAAGAATAGCAGGAGAGATTCGCAGACCGTGTCAGGCAAGGGTCTCGAAATATGGTAAAAAAAAAGTTATTGTACGGGAATAGGAGAAGAAGAAGGGAGAAGGAAGAAGATGGCAACGCGGGGGAGAAGAAGGAGATGACATCACGGTAAAATGGAGAGGAGACAGGAGTAGCTTAAGGAAGTTCAACTAGGGGTTACGAACTTAGGTAACAACGCCTACAGAGTCCGAGAGGTGAGCACAGGAAACATGGCAGTATATAATATCTCAAATTTAAAATTGTATCATCAGAGAGAGCCATACGAACCGAGAAATAATGTTACTGCAGCAAATTAAACATTCGCGTGATAACATACAACAAAAGATACGGGGGTACACTAGTGGTGAAAGCGCTCAAGACAGCTCTGACGTGTTTACAAGTTCAGGCGGAAGTCGTTAATGAATATGTTGATGTTTTGAAAGAGTGAGAGGGGAGACGAGTAGCAAGGAAAGAGGCCGGAGGGCATAAGTATACAGGAATTTCCTAATGAGTTTGGAACGAGACGGCTACTGAAACAGACAGAGGCGGACAGTCATTATATTTGAGGGTGACCAGCAACTTCAAATTTGAGCCAGAAAAGTAGGGGATGTGAAATTCGACTTCATTTGAGTTCGAATTTCATCAACTAGGGGTCAGATGAACCCTTATCATTGTGTCCAATAATAATGTTTCATATTAATAAAAACGATGGAAATACTAAATACATGAAATGCTGGATATTTGAGTAAAATTGATGTAGCAAGAAATCTGGACTTGGTAAGACATGCTACGTGCTGGCTGGAAATGACCAATAGTTTCACAACCAATGCTATTCTTGGATTTCTGAGAAAATCAGATATGACGCTGTGGCGTACGTGACCATAAAAGGCCACAATGCTGCGTACAAGGCAAGGAGTGAGAGAGAGGAGAATAGTCGTGACGTGAAAATAAGGGCGGGATTTGTAAGGTCAGAACTCCGAAGCCAACTTATCTGACCAATAAGAAAACATGACGCCAGAACATAGCGTCAGTGTGTTTTTCGCGGCAATCGGATATAAAAAGATCTAGCGATCGGTTTGCTTGTTCGACGGCAGATTCGCGACCTGTGAGAAAATACAAGAATTTTGAGAGGTCACACATAATTATAGGCCCATTACTTAAAATATTGAGGAGCTGTTTTTCTCCCACCATTGAAACTTTAGGCTTTCTGTATATATACAAATGTCTGAGATGAACCGGGACACTCCTAATTATTCTTCGACAGTCATTTTAAGACGTCCTTAAGACGATATGGTTTTAAAATTATAGTTGTGTGTCGGCAACGAAGTTGGAAATTTTCATAAATTATGAGATGGCAATTAGCCATAGAATAGGGAAAGTCGACGATTCTGCATAGGACGATCTGAGGAAATAAAATACTTAGAACGCAGATAGAACAGTTTAAAAACTTTGATTTAATTGTGTTTTAACAGCAGCAAAATGTCGACCATGGAGAGAAGACAGCAAGCTTCATCCTCCATTACCATCAGTGTTATGGGCTAACGGCCTAATGATGGGAATTGACGAGGCGGGAGGCCTCTGGAAAGCAGTTTAAGTGATGAGTATTAAAAAATTGATTTATTGATTTTGGACGAGGGGAATCGCGAGAGATGTGTGGAACTTTGTATAGATTTTATTTGTGTGGTTTAATTTAAATTTCAGGGTTTGATTTCTTAACTGACATGCGTATAGTAATTTTGGCATTGCGTGACAATTATGTTGTACAGTAAATTTTGTAATTTAAATGTTTTCCTTATGTATACGTAATTCTTATAGCGAAACGGCCGCATCGATTAACGTATCTATAAAAAGTGTAGCCATGAATGAGAACCTAGGAACGACAATGATAAATGGACTGATTCAATGATATGTTAAACTAATTACTACGTGGGGGGAATATTTGCATTTTGTTGCTTTGATAACTCGGGCTAGGACTGATCCTGTTATTTATTCTTTATTGTCATTTGGACATGTTGTGTGTCATTATCTGAGAGGTGCGCTGATTAATGCTACGACGAGATCTTCGAGAAATGTGCCACGTATTTTTGGGTGTAAGTGATGATGATGAGGAGAGGTAAAGCCTGTCCATGACTGCGATATCATTCCGGCAAACTAGTTATCCGTGGGGATAAGTTTGACCTGGGAATGTATTCTTAAAAATCCCTGAGAGGATGTTTTGAGATAATGTGTTATTTATTTGTACGCGTTTAACAGGTGGCGATTAGCAAAGGTGCTGTACGCTGGCTATGGGCCAGAATCTATATTTAGCATGGCACTAATTACTACTTGGGGGAAGAAATCAGCCACTCTCTCGGTGATGCGATAACAGGCCCGGTTGTCTCCAGCTCGTTATGACACGTTATGTTTGCTTTAAAGCCTAATGAGTTAAGGTTATTTTATTTGGTTTAATTTGGGAAGTTGCCATGTTGTCGATCCAAGTTTCTTTTATCATTACTACGACTTATTTGTTCATTGTTTTAAAACGCCAAACTTTCCGGCGTAAAAATTAAAAGTTGTATTTTGTTGTTGTTGGCTCTTATTTTCAAGGCCATTGTATTCATATAAATATAATTTGGCAACCGGCCAAACTTGTTCATGTCATGTTATGCTATCCTAGTGTTTAAGGTATAAGACGGTAATTCCGCAGCCCTTATTTTAAATAATACACACGTGTATTTGGTTGTGGTAATCTAAGGTTAGAGCATGTCAGTAGTGTATATAAATATGTAATTGTTGTTCCCACATTTCCGTAATTCGTCCTTCGCAGTACGGAGTCCGTTCCCGAACCAACTGTTTTGGTCGGAAACGAGCGCCCGTCAAAATGCTCATTACTTGAACTAGTCTTAAAACCCGTGTCGCTCATAAATATTGAATTTTTGTACTATTTTATTTGTTTGTTATATTTGGATCTTGTGATCCGTTTTCTTTTGTTACCTTGATTTAAGTGACATTGCAGTCACAATGCTTGTTGGCAGCTGTCATGCCATGTCGTCATGGTACGTCAGGCTGGTCAGTGTTAGATCTGTTCACGCGAGTGAACAATAAAAGGGTGGTTATAGTTTTCTTTTTTATGTTTGATTCAGTTAATAAATTTCATTTGTTAGTAGATCCTGTTGTTTTTCTTGGCTTTATAATAATAATAAGTTAACCTTATGAACCCTGGAAGTTATGTTGATAGCAAAACCTCTAAATCACATTCACAAGAATCCATTACGACCCCGAAATTTTGAATCTTGTCTACATGCTATTTTCCAAAGGGTTTAATAGATTTAGGTATTAGGAAGTCATTTTTGAAAGCCTTTGTCTGGAGCGTGGCGCTCTATGGAAGTGAAACTTGGACTGTTGGTGCAGCAGAAAAGAGGAGAATTGAAGCATTTGAAATGTGGTGTTACAGGAGAATGATGAAGATCAGATGGGTAGATAGGGTTACAAACGAAGAGGTATTAAGACGAGTGGGAGAGAACAGATGTTTCTGGCGACTGCTAATGAAGAGAAGAGATAGGTTAGTAGGACACATACTAAGACACCCAGGAATAGTTATGGAAGGAAGGGTCGAGGACAAGAACTGTAGGGGTAGATCAAGGTTAGAATACGTTAAACAGATTGCCTTGGATGTAGGGTGTGGTAGCTGTGTAGAGATGAAACGATTAGCTCAGGACAGGGAGGCATGGAGAGCTGCATCAAACCAGGCAAAAGACTGAAGACTCAAACAACAACAATTAATTGTGGGTGGTTATAATGCACAAAAATTATACACTGTACTAATGGAATAACGTAATTTAAATTTATCTGTTATACGAAACCTGTGGCGTCCGCTCCTGTCCACTGCTCACTCCGAACGCTAACAATTGAAGATCCCACAGAAATAACGGGGTATTTTTTTTTCTTTTTTCAGAAATGAGTTTACGCGCATTCTGGTAGCCAGCCACCGTCACTACAGATCAGTTGAAATTAATTACTGGACCGAACACTCTCTTACAAGCAACACCTCCAGAGCACAGCAGCTAAAATTTGAAGCCGCAACAATATATTTGCTAAAGCTACGTGGAACATCTTGGGGAGCTTCTGCCAGTACTACAAGATGGTCTGCCTTAGGTCGAGCCTTCTCTGTGGCTGAATACTGCGCCCCAGTTTGGCTCAATAGCCCTCATGTCAAACTCGTTGACACCCAGTTGAACAACACCATGAGACTAATCACTGGTTGTATAAAAACTACACCAGCATATTGGCTTCCAGCCCTCAGCAATATTCTTCCACCCCACCTTCGTAGAGAAGTTGCCTTGCTACGGGAGTACTACAAGATTATGGATCGCCCTACACTACCTATTCATGAAGACATCCCCTCTCTTCAAATGAACAGGCTCAAATCCAGGAAGCCACCCATTTGTCATGCCCAGAGGCTTGTAAGAAACCATTTTGATTCCAGCATGCAGAGGATTAGTGAATGGACACTAAAAGCTTGTCCTGAGTCGAGCTCCTTCCTGGACCCTACAAGAACATCCACTCCAGGTTCCGATCTGCCTAGGAGGGCTTGGGCAACTCTCAATAGGATTCGGACAAACCACGGAGTATGCAATGGAACTTTGTTCAAATGGGGAAAAATTTCGTCTCCTCAGTGTGATTGTGGTGTAAATAGTGTAAATAGTAAAAAAAAAAAATGAACAGTAGAATTTAAAGTGATTTTCTTTGTACTCTGAAATCTTGTATTGATTATATTGCCAAAGGATAAATAAAAAAATAGTTGAAATTAATTTCAAATAAAGCGGAATGTCACCGAGATACAGAGGTTTTTATCTTTAGTGGAAACGGAAAGAACGTCCCACATCCTCTAACTTCTTTGTAATTTAACTTTAGTTTTTATTTGTATTACATGTGCTTCCTTTATAAGAAATACATTTGGCAAAAAAAATCTATATTGCTTACCCTCAATTGGGGTGTTTCAAGTATTTCTTTTTAGTGTTGAAAGTTTAAATTCGCTCTCCTGAAAAATTTACATAATGTGACTTATCCCGTTTTTCCCGTGGAGTCTTCATTTATAAATAAGATGGATGCGTTGCACAAGTTGTTACGGACTTATGTAAACAATGTATACTGTATATATTTGTGAATATTCCTACTCTGGCAATAAACCGGCTCCGGTCCAGGAATCCACCCCTGCGACTGGCTCAACAGCTTGCTTATAGTAATTTCAATATTGCAGCTAAATGGCGTGAAACATGGACTAGAAATGCCTCACCCGAAGTACGTGACCTCATTGATCATGTAAAGAAAATCAAGGGCTTTGAACAACCGCGACATATATGGAAGACCATTAACCGTATCCTTACAGGACATGGAGTTTGTGCGTACAACCTGCACAAATGGGGGAAGCGACCAGACCCCTGCTGTGACTGTGGTTCATCGAATCAGACCATCAGGCACATTGTTGAAGACTGCAAAATAAGAGCATACCTAGGTGACCCTATCGACTTTTTGAGTGCTACACCATCGAGCCTGCAATGGATTAACAGACTGGGCATAAGGTGCTTGTATGTACTTATTATTATTATTATTATTTTGTTATTATAGTATTGTGTTTTTAGCCTACTTTCGATTTTTGCAAAAAATGAAAGTAGACTTATGAGATCACTACAGGGCGAAAAAAAAGTGTGTCTGTCTGTGTGTGTATGTGTGTGAGTCTGTGTGTGTGTGAGTGTGAGTGTGTGGTACTCTGAATGTCTGTCCCCCCTATCAATTCGAACACGGTGAAACCGACTGGAATGAAATTTGGTACAAAGGTAGCACTAGCAAAGCACACCTCAGTGTCATGTTTTATATCGCCGCCATCTTGACGGAAACGTAATGGCGGCCACACAAATGTTCAAAGCTTAAATCAAATTACGACTAACCTAATCATCCGATCTCTACCAAATTTTGCAACAACATGCCTTTATGGGGGCAGCATCCTTTGACCAAACTAATAGGTCATCAGCCTAATAGTTTGCGGATGGCGGCCATCTTTGTGTGAAAATCGATTGCCCCTATTAATTCGAACACGGTGAAACCGAATGGAATGAAATTTGGTATGTGTGTGAGTCTGTGTGTGTGTGAGTGTGAGTGTGTGGTACTCTGAATGTCTGTCCCCCCCTATCAATTCGAACACGGTGAAACCGACTGGAATGAAATTTGGTACAAAGGTAGCACTAGCAAAGCACACCTCAGTGTCATGTTTTATATCGCCGCCATCTTGACGGAAACGTAATGGCGGCCACACAAATGTTCAAAGCTTAAATCAAATTACGACTAACCTAATCATCCGATCTCTACCAAATTTTGCAACAACATACCTTTATGGGGGCAGCATCCTTTGACCAAACTAATAGGTCATCAGCCTAATAGTTTGCGGATGGCGGCCATCTTTGAGTGAAAATCGATTGCCCCTATTAATTCGAACACGGTGAAACCGAATGGAATGAAATTTGGTACAGAGGTAGCACTAGCAAAGGGCACCCCAGTGTCATGTTTTATATTGCCGCCATCTTGACGGAAACGTAATGGCGGCCACCCAAATGTTCAAAGTTTTAATCAAATTACGACTAACCTAATCATCCGATCTCTACCAAATTTTGCAACAACATACCTTTATGAAGGGAGCATCCTTTGACAAATCTAATTGGTCATTAGCCTAATAGTTTGCGGATGGCGGCCATCTTTGTGTCAAAATCGATTACCCCTATTAATTCGAACATGGTGAAACGGAATTGAACGAAATTTGGTACAGAGGTAGCACTAGCAAAAGGCACCTCAGTGTCATGTTTTATATCGCCGCCATCTTGACGGAAACGGAATGACGGCCATCCAAATGTTAAAAGCTTAAATCAAATTTCGACCATCCTAATAATTTGATCTCTACCGGATTTTGCAACAACATGCCTTTTTGTGGAAAGCATCTTATGACTGACTACAAGGTCATCAGCCCAATAGTTTGCAAATAGCGACCATGTATGTGTGCAAATCCATTCCCCAGATCAGTTCAATCACGGTGAAACCGAATTGAATGAATTTTTTTACAGAGGTAGCACTAGCAAAGGGCACCTCATATTCATGTTTAATATCCCTATAGCACGTTGTATTTCAACAAGCTACTACAACCAACATTCAATTATACTCCTTTGAAAGGACAAAGAGTTATAACAATACCCATGCATTTAGGAGAAAGTAGGCTATATGTTCTTTACTGAACATCTTGTTTGTGTTTCATGTTTAATGCCATACGCTAAATAAAAATTTGTGCATAAGTATAATTCATAAAACTCAGCAATTTTTCTAGGATTGAGTGAAAGCCAATGTACCGTATTTCATAAACGCTTGACGTACAAAATATGTCATCCAATTTAAGTACCTCCATTTTTGTGCATAAAAACGTGTCATTTTGTGATACATATCTAATGTATTGTTTATCATGTTAGGGTGTATATTTATAGATTTATCGTATGGCTTTTAGTGCCGGGAGTGTCCGAGGACATGTTCGGCTCGCCAGAGGCTGTAGCTGCTTCAAGCGGACCCCCATAGGGTGAGCTACAAGTTCCGTTCAATTTCAAGTAGTTCCAACTTTCGCTACCAAATGTCACTAACATCTAGTGGTGAATATTGGAACACTTACAGAGCGTTTCAACGAAATCTAACCTAGAAATTAGCTTCACACAAGTTCAGTTAGTGGAAGGATCCTTTACATGCCATAAATCTATGACATGGGACGGCCCGCTTTACATCCCCTCTGAAGGAAGGCATAGTGAAGGATTTTAACGCGCTTAAAAATCCGACGACTTCGGCCGGGTTTGAACCCGCCTAATGTAATTGGGCACAATTTTTGTTGACCGACTGGAAAGCTTTCTTTAATAGAACTGAAAAATTGGCTTCTATCACTTCATTGTTTTATTTTTTGTTTTTCTTTTTTTTTGAGCAAATTTGTTTATTGTATTTTTGTTTTCTGTACTTGTTCTGAATTGAGTTGAATTGTTGGTTGGTTCCTCAGTTTAGGGACTGCGACACCGCGGTCATGTAGCCAGGTGTACTTTAGGTGTGTGTAGAATCTGTCTTATAACCAGTGTTAATTGTGATGACTGTATTAGTGTGTGTTATCTGTTTTAATTCAAGTAAGGACTGCAGACGATAATTTCAAGTAGTTCCTACTTTTTCTACCAAATGCTACCGTCCACGAAACCTAGCTTGTGTATTTGGCTACTACATGGCATCTCAGTCATTCATTCATTCATTCATTCATTCATTCATTCATTCATTCATTCATTCATTTATTTGCAATGGGGGAAGTGTCCCCCGGTTGCAAATTGGATACACATAACAAATAAATAATTATACATAACAATTCAATAACAATTATACAACAATTAAACTGGAGTATTTACACAAATAGTCAGTCTTTTCTTAAACACACCTATATGTTTGGGAAAAGGCTCTAAGACTGCGGCAGGTAGAGAGTTCCAGTTATCAATGGCACGGTTTACAAAAGAATATTTACCATAGTCAGCACCTGGCGGCGAACCTCGGTAATAATATCAATGCTAACCTACAAACTTTGGCTTCACACAGGTGTAGTTAGTGGAAGGTTCTTTCTCATGCCATAAATCTATGACATGGGACCGCTGGCTTTACTTCCCCTCCGAAGGATAGTGAGTGAGTTGAATTGTGTTTATACGTGAGGATAAGGCACTATGTTTTTTGTCTTGTTAATGAAAAGTATCACGTTTGTAATGCCCCCGAACATATCTTCAGCATGACGAGCAGTGCGAGTATCTCCTTCAGTGCCGGATATTTTTTTATTCCTAGACACGCTCCGGTGGGAGGATTTTGTAAACTCCGTGTTTCATGAACTCCATGACATGACATGATATGATGTGATATGTTGGCTACGACCAGACTGAATATAAAATAACGTACAGTATATTTAAAGTGTGTCGCTCTCATCACCTACTAGCTTTCATTTCCCTCTTCTGACGTCACACTAAATATTATAATATAGCAAAGCTATGTTTCAATATGTTTTTGTTATTTACATAAATATCTACAATGATCCACAGTAAATTGAAATTTAGTTTATACTGTCGAACAGTGGTGGCTGGTGCAGAAAATCACTTGATGTGTGCTGTAAACCATCCCTCCTCCCAAAAATAAAAATATTTAGAAACATAATTTATAGGAACACTCACTCAGAAGAAACACTCAAGAGGCTCTTCATTGGGGTTTACATACTGAACAAACTCAAACATATATACACGTTCCTCATACAAAATTAATTAAACACACAATGACACCTGCATTGACAAAATATTCACAAACTCAGGAACACTTGGTGAGAGAGCGAAAAAACAGAACTGCTCAGTGCTACAAAAGCATTAAAATGAAAGCAGCAACGCCACAATGCAAAATTACATCTTATTTTGTGAAAGTGAAATTCACAACCTAGACATTTTGTAATTACAGAAAAATCACACTACCATGTCTTTATTTTGGCAACGTAAAATTATTTTATAGTTCATCTATTTACAAAATGCTGCTACAGAATACGTTAGTTGGGAGTATTAAAAGACCTTCTGGCTGGAACAGCTTGTAACCTAACATTTGTGGGTTACAGAGACTCCTTCTAGTGTCTTTTTTTTCTATTAATTTATTTAGTTATTTTGTTTTTATCGGCTTGCCAGCCGTGGCCACAATGGTAGACCACCACAGAATGTCTTAAGTGTTTTGGCCATAGAGATTCTCGGCGGTGGTCTGGCTATTGCCGGTAGGTGGCTGTGCAAAATAACCAGGTGGCCTTGGCAGATTGGAAAGGTTCCTTGACATGGTGTGGTGAGGTTACCATGGTGATATTGTTGATGTAGTTGCTGCCAGGAAAAACGGAGGCTGGTTTTATGTAAAAAGTGATGCTCTCTGGTCCGGGAATTGATACTTTTATGAATAAATACAGAGGTTGTCTGTAAAAAGTGTGGAGGAGAAGAATAATAATTGTTGTTAATGCTGCACAACAGACGCAGGTAATGGAAGCTTGCTTTGATAAATAAATCGAGTGTGAATTTTGTGTAGTTGGTGTCCTGGTCTTTGTGTGGATATCATTTTAAGCAAGCATATTGCCCCACTACCTGAGGTGGCTAGCTCAAAGTATTTATAATTTACAAGCTGAAATCTTCCTCTATTTTTCTCCCGTTTGCTTTTGGCGATACCCTCTAAAATGCTACCGCAGAGTCTAGTAGGTGCCATTAATTTATCACGTTATCTGTGGTCGAACGAAGAATCGCTGTAATGTGATGTCTTAGATCGTCTTGGCTGTTGTCCCAACAGCAAAACTGAAAAGTGGGTTGGCGACCACGGGACCCCAGTTCAGTCCGGCATTGCTTCCACTTACTTGTGCCGGGCACCTCCCCGTCTTCTTTCCTGTCGACCTCTCTTGGGTCAACTATTGTTCTCTTCCGACCCCGACGGAATTAGGGTATCCGAGGCCTAGGTCTTTCACTCTCCCGCCTTAATTGGCCCTTGTCTCATCTTTCCTCATACCCTCATTCTTCGAGGGGTCAGCCTTCTTTTCCTTTTCATGTTATCTCGTGCTTTCTGCACTAGGCCCTCAAGGAGGCAGGGTGTATGTAGCCCCACGAATTCTGGTGCATCCTGGATAGTGCTACACCTTCAAGGGCTCACGGCTGGTGAGTTTGGGAGTTCCCGAGGGATTCCTGAGCTGGGTCTGTTTTGTCCCCTTTTTCCTCTGACCTTGGGGCGGGCCCTCTCCTCTTTCCCTTTCCTATCTGCCTTTCATGGCTCTCCTTCCTTCCAAGTCCCCCAATCCTCATTTATCGAGGGTTGAGGGAATTTATTTTCTTCCTGTCATTTATATGCCTTATCCTTTACTGGTTTACCATTTCTTCTTCTAGTATGTAAGATCGTAGTTAGTATTAAGTTAGTTATAGTTTTCATTCTCATCTCATCTTTCACTATCACCCAAACCATTACAGACCGATAACCTAGATGTTAGGCCCCTTAAAACAACAATTATCATCATCAACATGAACAACGGAAAAGTTGGACACGCATGCGCAAATGGCAGTGTTCATGTTAGCTAGTAAAAAAATTAGAAATTCTTGCTGAGCTGCGATCTGCACAGCCAGTGCCAGACGAGGAGTCGATAGATACCTTCAATTCTTTGGCTGACGTCTCTTCTAATTCGCTGTATTTGATTTTAGATAATATTGTTGAATCTAGACTACAGTATATCTGTCGTAGTCAGATAATGAAATCTATCATTTCATGAAAATCCTAGGCACTTCATAAAAAGCCGGCATATGATGTAACAAGTAGTTCCGTGAAGAAAAAAAGTGACAGTCAGTCTGAAAGACTAGACTTTGTATCATTTTAAATGCTACAAATGCTGAAAAACGCTAGAAAGGCCGGTGGCTTCTCGCTTCGTTCGAAGCCAAAGACTCTTGACATGTTAGAAAATTATCTGCATAATACTTATCTTGCTTATCTTCTTTCAAATTTCTCGCGAACGGCAAGTGCAAACCAAGGGCGAAACAAGGTCAAGCGCGCGGGGACGTGCCCCTTCCATCCAGTCTAAAAACACTTATAGTGGGCGATGTATTGAAGATAGAGATATGCTCTCGCATATGTAGAACTTTTCATGCTGACCAATTCTTACGCTCATAGTATATTGATATTCTTAACGGTTTGCCCAGCGTAAGCTTAAGAAGCATACGGACACCAAGTTTGTTTTCGACTTTTTCACTGAAATCGTTACAGCTTGGCTTCCTTTGATCATACATAAATTATTTTCTACAGAATCTTTTCTCGAGATATCCTTTACAGAATGGTGAAAACCTCATCAAAATCCATCCAGTGTTTCTCGAGATTACCCGTGACATCCAAGAATCGGGGATTTTTGGCTAATACTAACGAAGTAGAGATTGTCGGGGAAGACATGCACCAAGCGGTACTACGACGTCAACACACCTCAGTGCATCTGGGTACATTTCGTCCCGTCACCGTAACGTAACGCCAGACCCCAGCGTAACGACGAAGTCGACAAGTTCATTTCAAATGATAATATATAGCCCATTTTCATTGTGCCGTTATTAACGACGCATTTCATATTTCTACTCTCATCTCCTGCGGAGAAAGGAGTTAGTTTTCTGACTACCGATAGAGGGCTGCACTGATCAAGGTAAGAGTAAGTCTGCGTGTTCTGTAGGCACACTATAGAGGGTGTGAGTGAAGTTGTTACTGCAAGATGGCTGCTTCTGGTGGTTGTAGCTGTCTAAGTTACTATTAATAGATTTTTTGAATCAATTAGGAAGTGTGTAAAATATCATCGAAACGACATAGCTGAGAGTTTCCGTGGGGGTTGGATAATCTTGGGTTATTCAGAAGTTTCCCCACGACTTCACAATATCAAGAAGTAAATAGTACCATGCTTTAATGGAGAAACAGAAACTTATTTGGAAATACTTATCTATTTATTGTGAATGACAGAAGATGGGATTTTGGGTCTTGCATACTGGAGAGCATAATATGGTGTTTGACTAAGCTACGAGTGGTCATCTAATGTGGAGTATCTGCGGAGTAATGTGTGTTCCATTTGTTATTTAATAAAATATGGCTGAGGTCACTTATGGAGCATAATAGTATGAAGGCAGATCGAGAAAGAATTGATATATTGGGTGAAAGGTTTGTAATGATTTGTGTTGATAAAAGATGCTAAACTCGAAAGGTAATGTACCACCTTATTCTGTTATGCGTGTATGTAAGTTCGGTGTCCGGAAGTTTGGAATTTAATACGTCGCCTGCATGATGACTCCTGTTAGGAGCGACCATCCTTTAGAAGTGTGGATTTAGGATTTTTCTTTGTACCTGTATTTAAATGTAATTTGTTTCCCTCCTAGTCCACAGTAGTATGTCCGATAGCTGGATCTGTGAAATTATATATTTAGCTTTCCCTTTGTTTTTGAGTGTTCAAAGCAATGACGTATTGCTACTTGTTTTTCTTTTGTTTTCTTAGTCTTCTGTTGGCATAAGGTCAACGATAGTCTGAGTGAGCTGGTAGGTTTGACAAGTGAGTGTCGAGAGTAGCAATGTTGGAAGGAAAGTCGTTTTGAAGTTTTGCTCCGTGTTCTTAATAATTAATAGGAGAAATATAAAGGATTATCTACGCTATTAATGATGATATTGGATATCGGCGTTGGGCAAATGTTTTAAAAAGTTATTGGAGTTATTGGCAAGGACGATATCGAAATGATGTGCAATATCGGATGATTGGATGATATAAGCTACTAATACATTTCGTGTCAACTATAGATATTATGTATGCTACAATGGAACATGCATCTTCTCTCGTCAAGTAGTCTATATTAGTTTAGGATCTTCTTATTTCTATCAACGAAAGAAATTATTTAAAGAATTAACGTGGTTGGCTATTAGTGTATTTCTTGTCATGTGGATGCATGGATCATTGTAAGCAGTTGGTACAAAGATCTTACTCTCATAAAAGAGTGTCTCTCTCCAGGGTCAAATACAGGTTCGTTGAATTTCCACTTCATAACTTATATTGTGTGTTTGTTATGCATGTATATTTTACTATTTGTAAATGTACTCTGGTTGTTAAAGGTTCTGTCAAACAGGAAGCGGGCTGCCCGCGCGGACGAAACGACCGCAGCCCGTCGCGGACTGGAGTGGTCAAACTGAATGCGGGCAATTCAAGGCGAACCAGTATGAAAGCGATCGCCATCAAGTGCATATCACAGTGGTTTCTGTTAATTCAACATGTCCAGCAGTTCCTCGGACGAAGAAGAATTGCTTCTTCTGTTCGCTTTGAGTCAAGCGAGACGAAAAAGATAATGGGCGCATGCTACTAATGAAAAAAGACATGAGTTAGGCGAGTATCACAAACTATGCTGCGAGTTGAGGTCATTTTCAGACCGTTTTTTCGTATATTTTCGAATGACTGTAGAATGCACTCACGCACAAGGTCAATTAACCTCTCTGGTTCTTCGGCCATGCTTCCAGCACGCGCGGTCTTTGTGGAAAATGTCAACTGCTCACTTGCCCGCCGCGAACAAGATTGGTCCGCCGCGGTTTAACCAGGATGATGCAATATTACACAATACAAAGTTCGCAGCGGTCGGGCGGGCAGGTTTGCGCGGGCAGCCCGCTTCCTGTTTGACCGAGCCTTAATAGATGATGTTTCTATCCGAGTACCAGTGTATCTTTTCTAGACTAAGCTCAACAGTATCTCCTCGATAAGTATCCTCGGGTTATGTTTGCAACGTGGCCCAGTCTTCCCGCTTCCAATCAAGGGTTGTACTTAACGGTAGCAGAGGTCACGACCACATATGTTTCTTGGCCTGGACTTTCTTTACTATTAGCTAGGTGCGTGATTTGTTGTCTTATAGGCCTCGTACCTTACTAGTTGTAGTGTTATGCCCTTATCACGGTTTTATTCATATATCCTACTTATGTTAATTGCCTCGATCAACATACAAAGTTACAGTTTGATTGCTGTAATATATTCGTAGATATTGAGAACAGACTAAATATTTCAGATGGTCCCCATGTTGGATTTTTAAATATGTACGTCATAGAGTTATGTATTATTAGATAACGATTATTGCGTAGGTTCATTATTCAAACGTTGACTCCGATCGCATGATTAGGACACAAGAAATACAAACTCAATTTTAACTTTTTTCACAGCCGCCATCTCGAGGTTATGTAAACAATTGGCCTAAATTAGATGTCAGTGCAATACAATTTGTATAAACATTGTCTGCACCAAGTGTCACTGAGTTTGGATGGTTAAATCGCAAGAAAAGTGTACTTACTAATGTGTTAACTTCGCTTGACCACCATGTTCGTTTTGAACTTAACAGGTTTTTGAAAGTGACATCGATTAACTTCTAGTAGCGCCCTTTATCACCGGGCAAAATGTTAGGGTGATATCGGTGAAATATTTGAAATATGTTGGATTGGTGAGATTTAATAAAAATTTGAAGAGCACGGTCGGGGTCGAAAAACATAGTACTATGCCCTTACCGAGCTTCATTGAAATCACTCCAGACGTTTAAATTTTATTAGGGAGGGGGGGGGGGGGAGGTACAGACGCACACACATACACATACACGGACAAAAGGTGATCTCATAAGCCTATTTTTTCTTAATTGAAAATAGGCTAAAGAGGGATAGTTGCACGATCTGACGCGTGGTTTCATGAAATTTCACCTGTATGCATCGTTTAAAGTATCAGTGTCGTCCATGACGTCATAAACACAGCTATATTGTGTCTAGGGGAATTTTTAGTGTAATATATCGTTATCTATATTACGGTACTCCCAATGTCCCAGGCCCCTAAAATGAATTCTGTGCATGTTCTGAATGTATGGAAGGTGCTGCTGTTTTCCTATTAAACTACTTGTTTTATAATGTAAACAAATGAACACAATTAGTTAAGAGTACATATCTGTGCGGCCCAGTGTTCTTTAGCATATTGTTGGGAGGCAGTGGTGGTTATTTTTATGAAATGTATGCAAATTACTAGCAACCTTTAACATTCAGTTAGCTAATCCAGGGGTTGTTTTGTATTAACGCACAGCAAGGAAGGACACGGAAATTATATTCTCGAGAGATAGTGCACCCCGCTTTAATGGCCTTTAAAGAAGGGTTATACAGCAGTCGTGCATGTATAAAATTCTTTTCAATGTTCTCCGCGGAAAGTCAAGGACAAAAACACATACCCTCCGTTACAAGTGCCCTTAACCCTTCATAAGACAAAACTCAAGTATCAAATAATTTAATATTATTATTATTATTATTATCGTATCATAAATACCACTTACACAGTTCAATTATGCATAATTAACTACATAACATAACACAAATAAATGAAAAGCACTTCACACCAATCTCGACCAGAACCTAGCAACGTCAAGTGCATTTTGTGTTGCATAAAAAAGATCATCTTCGGTGCAGGAAGATGGGCACAATGGACACTGAAGCATATGCTGTATAGTTTGTTCTTCACTACAGTCACGTGTGATGTTGCTGGCATCAATATAGCCCCATCTTGCTAGGCTGACTTTGGATCTGCCCAATTCTGTCCTCAATCTGCTCAAGGATTTTCACCACACAGTCCAGTCCTCATAACAGCCAGGTGGCAAACGTTCTGCAACTGTCATTTGTCCTGGGATGACAGGGACCTTGGCTTTCCAAAGCCGTACTCTCGCTGTAGTAGGTGATCCAGTTAGTTCCTCAGACGATATTTAAATTCTCACGGTTGAGTTGAATAATTGCACAATCTCCTCTGTGTATAAACCACCCAACATCGACTTCAAAGCAAACGTTCCGTTCAACTTTGGGAATTAGCATACACAGATAGTTATTGGCGACTTTAATTGCCACAGTAGCTTGCCACGGCGGGTGAGTGGATAGCGTGTCGGTCTACTAACCCCAAGATTGCAGGGTCGCTCCTGGCCGTGGTAAGTGATTTTTGAAAGGTGGCAAAAATACGACACGCATGTCATATGATGTTGGCATGTTAAAGAACCCATTTGAATTCAGTAGGCCGTGTTCATAATGGCAAAATTAATCTCGGGAGTTTTAGCCAACACAAAGTTCCTCATTTCTCTACTAGAAAGCGCTATAGTGTTCAAGGAGCTTAGACATCTAACCTCCTTGACTTTCATAGTGATTCAAGGAACAACGAAATTCGACATGCAAGCTACCCTCTGGGTGTCAAATTACAAACCTTGTACCCGGCATCCGAGGCCATACGATAAAAAAAAGTAAAATTTTAGTGGTTGTCAGTCTGATTTTCAACAACCAATACAGCTATCTGAAATCTTCTCACTACCACACAAGCAAAGCCTAGGTTTAAAGCATAATGCCAAATTTCGCCTTGATTGACCCGATAGGTTTTGGGAAGATAGTAGGCCCACCTGAAAATAATTATTTAAAAAAAATGTTATTGTTTCTACGAAGAATTGCATTTTTTTTTGACTACCACAAGGTACAACAGAGTAAAACCCTCTACACATAATTACAGAAGTGTCATTTACATTTCAGGAAAGTATTAAGGAAATATCTGAAATATTCGTGATATACACTGTCAAATATAGGAAGCTGCACTGTTTTTGTCGTTTCACACTTCCCGGTTCCCTTAAGTTTGTTCCCGGAGGGCGGAGACTGTTTGTGTGTGTCACTGGAGGTTTGCTAGTGATTTTTAGACCTACAGTAAACCTCGATTAATAGACCAGTGACGGTTTCATGGAAAACTGGTCTTTTTGAGAGGTGGTCTCTTAATAGGGGTAGGCATTAACAATAATTTTATACTGCCTTATTAATAAAGTACAGTTGGAACACATACTATTACAATTTATGTGCATTGGTTCACATTTAGTACAAATTAATTACAATTACTTATTTTCTGAGCTCTGAGTTATGTCAATTAAAAAAGTCACGAATTGTTCTCTGTTTCAGATTAGATCATCTTTTTTTTTTTTAACAATTTTACTTTCTAGAATATCTCTGAGTGAGTTCGGAAATCCATTCATTTGTTCTGGGTTCGAACAATCTTCTAGGAGAGCCGGTTTTTGTATTTTATACGTTACATAACACATTTTCTAATGACATTGTATGCTGATGCACTTCTGTGCCAACAGAACCATTGTTTACATCATCACCCTCATCACCATCTCCAATGGGAAGGCAGACGAGAAGTGGTCTTTTGAAAGAGGTCAGACTGAGAAAATGCCTGGTCTTTGGTCGGGGTGAGGGGTGGTTCTTAAATAGAGGTAACAAATACATTGACCTTATGAGGTTTTAAATCGGTTCCAAGAAAAATCAGTCTTAAAGAGGGGTGGCCTATTAATAGGGGTGGTCTTTTAGACAGGTTTCACTGTACTTGTATTTTAGATTTGAATCTCATGATGCTCGCTTGACGAGAAAAAACGTGTCAGCCCTTAGTTCTCTCCTTCTTCCATAGTCCATAACAATATACAGTGAAACCCCTCTAAGTTGCACACCTACGGTTCGCTAAAAATTTGTCTAATGTAGTAGTGTGTCCAATCTACATGGTGCCTTTTCCTGAGTAGAGTACCACTGTCAGGAATATCCTTAATTCGAGAGCAGCAGAAAACAAGAAATTCCGTGACGAACTAAAGAGCCTACTTTTCTTGCCAATGATTAATCTACGGTATATGAACCTATCAATAATAATGACGAAATTAAGTTGGTAATATCGAAATGTCTAATTAGTTCGAAATATTCCTGGTATAATGTAGCCTAATAGAGCACTACAGTTGGCAGGCCTGGTGACTGAATATATTCTTTGTTCCATCTCTTAAGGTACAGAATACAAAATTTTGTTGAAGTCCAATGGACGTTACATGCAGTTAGACATTGGATCTATCGGCACGCGTAAAAAGCATGTTGGCAACAATGTCATGCGTGTGCTGGTTAGAAATAATCTGAAATATTATGATATCTTGTTGTGTCAATTTTGGATGAAATCCATTTGTTAGTATAGAAGTTACATGTATTATAAAATTGGACCTATCAGCAAGCATAGAATCATGTTGGCAGCACTGACTTATATTAATTACTCCAAATTAATCTAGAATGTCAGGTGCTATACGTGGGCATAGTATAGAGCTGTTGACTTGCATACTTTCTGATAGATTGATATTAGGGTAAAAAATATAGACAGCATTTATTAACAGTTGGCAGCCCTGATTGCTCTTAAGAATACTTATAGTCATATCTATTATGTTACACAAAGTACATACGAAATTTGGTTAAAATCCAACTGATAGTATAGAAGTTACATGTATTTAAAAATTGGTCTTATCAGCAGGCTTAGAATCATGTTGGTAGCACTGACGTATATAAGTTACTCCAAATTAATCTTCGCAAACCCTGCGGCAGACCTTAGACCTTATTGTTAACATAAACAAGGAAGTTGAAGTTATAGAAGCCATTTTCCAGTGTTACCTAATTCTGGTTGGTTGGTTCCTTAGTTTAGGGGCTGCGCCAACCCGGTCATGTAGCCCCGTGTACTTTGGGTGTGTGTAGAATCTGTCTGATAACCGGTGTTAATTGTAATGGCTGTATTAGTGTGTGTCATCTGTTTTCAATTCAAGCAAGGACTGCGGACTATATTTTCAAGTAGTTCCTACTTTTGCTACAAAATGCTACCGTCCACGACACCTATCTGTGAACTTCGCTACTACTAGATGCCATCGCAACCAGCGCCCGGTGACGAACGTTGGAACTTAAGGGCATTAATCAAACCTAACCTACACATTTTGGATTCGTACAAGTGTAGTTAGTGGAAGGTTCTTTTACATGTCAAAAATCTATGACATGGGCCCGCCGGCTTTACTTCTCCTCCGAAGGAAGACATAATGAGGGATTTTTAACACTCTTAAAAAATCCGATGACTTCGGCCAGGTTTGAACCCACGACCTTGGGCATAGAAGCTCAGCATGCTACCAACTACGCCATCGAAGTCACGTTGTCTAATTCTATTAAATAAAGCGGTCAACACAAATTGTACACAATAACATTAGGCTGGAAAACAAGTATTTATATACACTAAGCTGAAAAAAAACAGAAAAAATATTATAACTTATTTTATTCAAGGTTGTGTATATAAATACTTGTATCCCACCCAAAGTAATTGGACACAATATTTGCGTTGGCCGCCTGGAAAGCTTTCTTTAATAAACAAGGAAGGACACTTTGTATGTTTAGGCAAAAAGTAACTTTTATAGGATTCTATACATCATTCCGAAAATAAGCATAACTCAAATTAAGCGAGGACTTCTCATTTAAACTTCATTTCTTATCTCGTGTCTACAAATCAATTAATCGATTCTTTTGTTAGCCGATTAATCTATTATTCAGTTAGTCGATTAATCGATTGATCGTTTAGTCGATTAATCGATTAATCCTTTTTGATTAATTTCAAATGATCCCATTAATCGCGTATTACCAGCTCTAGTTAGGAGGCAAGCAGCTTGATCACTGCACCATTACGCTCCTTCATTCTTTGTTGGGTATCCTTTCGATATTATTCCATGTTTCTAACACTTGATTCATTCCTTGCCTCTCTCTTTTTTTAAAGCGAATAAAAATATATTATTTCAGTAGTATAGATCCCTCCTGTGGCGCTCACAAGCGACCGATCGTGACAAATGAGCATTCAAATGAAAGAGAATAGACATTAGCAGTCACGAATTGCACTCTAATTTCATAAATATCTATAATTTCTTTAAAAAAATGACTTTTAAAAAATGTACGAAGTGTGCGATTTGCAGAAAATACGCTCCATAATTGCTGTCCACTTCACACTTTTGGCCGTTGTGACGCCTGTTTCATGTCATTTTAACATTCTGAGGTATTTCATTTATTATTTTGCATGGATTTCTGAAACAGTAAAAGAAAGGAATGAGTACTCAAATCGTATAATTTCATAAATATCGAATAACAGGTGAGTGTTATGATGATCCAATTTTCTGTGATTACCTTCTTAAGCTAGGGAACGTAGAACTTGAAATTCTAACTGAAATGTAAATAGTGTTCTATAATCATTTGGTTGAAATAAAAACGTAACAACCTTTCTCCTTAGTCTCTCATGATAAGCCTTTTGGGGAAGCTGTGGTTTATGAACATGCGAGATTTCTCGCATGGGTCTGCTAGTAATAATAATAATAATAATAATAATAATAATAGAAATGCTATGAGAAAAAGGAAAAGAAGATCTTGCGTAAGAAGAAACTGCCTGGAGATGGATACAAATTTCAACTGAGGTCAAACCAAGAACTCTATGACATGTTTGAAGGGATTTCTCTCTACATGAGAAAGAGGAGGTTGATGTTCTATGGACATATTAAACGATCGGGGATCGAGAGATTGGCTATCAAAATTCTCAACCTTCAGGAGAAATGGAAGGTGCAACCTTCATGGCTTCAGGAAGTCCATCAGGACTTAAAAAGGGCAAACATTGGACCGGTCAAAGTCTGGGACAGAACAGGATTCAGAACCAAAAATGCAGGTGTGAAGGATCCCCCCAAAGAAAGACCCACGCTTTCAGCCGAAGAACGATTGAGAAGGAGCCAGAGGATGAAAGATCTTTGGCAGGAAGCTAAACGACAAGCAAGAAACACTGTAAAGAAGAAAACCTGAACGGTTGTTGTGTATTAGCAGTCCATAGGTGGCTATATCAAATAATAATAATAAAAAAATAGAAATGCTAATGCCATTCTGGAATTACCTTGTTGACATGTAGCATTATTACAAACTGGAGTCTAGTCTGATATATCACAATTAGCGAGAAATTACAGTCAACTTTTATGTTCTTTACACCTCTGTGTGTGAGTTCTAATTACTGTATTGCTCGTTCGTGGATATACGTATAATGTACAGACAGGTCGTTAACAAAATAAATATATTATAGGCGTATAGTCAGTAGCATATTTTAAAGAATAAAAAGAAAGATCAACTCACTTTGGAAATAATAATAATAATAATAATAATAATTGAGAAAATAACTGACGTGATGAGGAAAAGGAGGATTTCTTTTTATGGACATATAACCCGAATGAAATCAACACGGCTATCCAACTGAATTTTTGGTTTTCTACATGAGAAAAAGACAAAGGGGGCCTGGTTCAGTGAAGTAGAGAAAGATCTGTTGGAGACTGGGATAACATGTGAAGATATCCTGGAGTGTGGCCCACTTAGGGAAAAACTTCAAAAACATCAGAGTTTTCAACTTAAGCCGAAACTAAAAACCGGGAAGGCGTGGACGACAGAGAGAAAGGTGCAACATCAATTGAGTACTGAGCCAACATTAAAATGCAGAAGAAATAGTTGACATTACGTGTTGCTCAGTTGGCCGTAACGAATGAAGAAGAAGAAGAATTGAGGATAAGTGTCATAAATGTGGTAAGCAGGTTGAAACCTTGGATCACATTATCGGTGGAAGTCCAACATTGGCAAATATGGACTGCACTGAGCGCCACAATAATGTTGCTAAGATCGTGCACATGGAGATGGCTAAAATATAGGACTAGACAACTCCTCGCTTCCGTATTTTAAGTGCCAACCAAAAAATGTTTCCGACAATGGAACCCATATTATACTGGGAAAGAAAAATACGAACTGATAAAACCTTCAAAGCCAACCGACCTGATATTCTCCTCCTTGATTGGCAGAAGAAAGAAGCTGTGATAATCGATATATCCGTACCACTCAACCATAACCTTCAAACAGCTTATGCCCAAAAGGTCAGTAAGTACACTGAACTGGCCATTGAAGTAAAACAAATGTGGAAACTAAAGCAGGTGTGCATCCGGCCTGCCATACTGTCTGCAACTACACCAACTACAATCTGGACAGATCTAAAAGTCGCACAGTGTGAGATTTTGCCCATCCAGGGGAACTTTATTCACTGGCTAATGTAAACTTATCTGTGGCAGATTTTGGTTACCTCTAGAATTAAAATAAAATTTTTAATTAGTAGTTAGAGATTAAAAATGTTTTATGTGTATTTTTTTTTCCAAAATAAAAAGTAACACACATGTTTGACAAACGTAAGACACAAATTTGGCTAGTGTTACCGTCAAATATACAAAATATATATTTCCATTGGCTTTTGATGCAGCCAGATTCATTGAGATTAAACTTTGGTGACCATGGGAACTAAACAATTTTCGGTCCATAAAATTAAAACGTAATAAAAAGGTACGACACAGAACATGCGCAAACACAAAGGAAAGTTATCTGATCTAGTCTGTATCACTGCAGCTATCATCCGAAGCATTTACAACAGGATCCCTTAAAAGTTCTAAAAATTCGGGCATGGCTACCGACGATTCGTTTTCGGAGAAGCACGTAAACTAGTATTATATGGATCGGATGTAATAAGCAATCTATGAACCAATATGTTCTATGTTCCATTATAAAGTTTGAAAGAACTTCTGACTTGTTTGTGTGAGCTTTTGCCCACTCATCGAACATAGTACGCCACGTAAATACGGGTGCCATTCTGAAACAGACAGGACGTTTGGTCGTTATCGCGCAAACTTGCGCAGGATATTTCTATCGTTGCTAGTATTATACTTAATAAGCTATAATGTGAAACAAATTTCAGGTCGGAACACGATGGAACACCCGAGTAGAATCCTCTTTGAATTTCAAGAAATTACAATAGTTTTGGTTCATGACAAGCCTCTTTTCAAAACAACATTGTAACCTAATCCTTCAATGAAATTTTAAGTTAACATACAAAATCTTACCTTCAGATATCAGCAATAACATCGAAGCACAGCACTGACCACTCTGCGTCACAGCGCTCATCATCAGTCGAATAAACATACTGCACACTGCACGGCTGTTGAGGGCTCTGAGAGCGTACGCGTCCTTACTTTGTTTTAAGCCCCTTTGACAGACGTTGCGGGTGACTATAGTACAAGTGCGTAGCATTTTCTTTTCTCTGGGATATTAAGCGAACTAAATTACATGTATTTTGTGAAAAATAATATGGTCGGGAAATTGAGTAAAGTTCTCCTAGGTAGGCAAAATCTCACATTGTGAGTCGGTGCTCTAGGACAGCGGTTCCCAAACTTTTTCGGTCCCGGAACTCTTCAGAAGTCTTGTTCTTTCCGCGGAACCCGAACTCTGATTTTTACTGAGCATTGTGAACCCACAACGTTCTTTTCTTCCTGCTTTCATCTATTCTTACTGCCTGGGTGTTTTGTATAGCCTAACGCTAACGTAGTAGGTTTGGAAACAAAGACAAAACATTTTAAAAATATATACAAGCCTTTATTTTGATATAAACAATTATTTTAGAACAATAAAAATTGTATTTCCATCTAATTTCTAATGTTTCATTTTCGTTCTTAAAATAGCTTTGAAATCGGACTTTATGTCCGATAGCTGAATACGTAAATCTGGGACAGCATTCAACATACTTCTAAATTTGTTTATTGTGTACGCATAAGCAGAAAAGCCTGCTTCGCATCAATAGGTGGACACGAAGGGGAGCAGAGGTCGGATGGCCTTTTCGGCTACTAACAGGTATACGTCTATCAGTCCTACCCAAAAGTCATTAAGGGGCATTAATTCAAATTTCGTTTTAAAACCGGAGGTAAATTGAATTTCAATAAGATATTCATTGTCAGGCACGGACATGTGAGGTTTATTTCGGTTGGCAAATGGATTTTGCTGTGATAAACGTCATAAAACGAAGTCCTAACGAATAGGTGTTTGGATATAACACGAACTCCACCTACCTTCTCATTAGAGACAATGTGATAGTCAGCCTCGTGTGGTTGAATTTTAAAATCAGTTTTAAATTTGATTTTTAAGATTTATCGCGGAACCCCTGCGATGCCTTCGTGGAACCCTAAGGTTCCGCGGAACCCAGTTTGGGAACCGCTGCTCTAGGATACTTGTCATGCAGTGCAGCGATTCCTAAATGAAGAATGAACTCTCAAAGTGCTTGACATTAATCCGTATTTCCAGTCATTGTACCATTGTAAAATGAGGATTTCATGAATATGTATAATAATAACATTAATAATAACCTGGCAGAGAAAGCTGAGAAAACGAGGCATGAATATGCTTAATTTAACTTTGTCTGTGTATGGCCTATCGTCTTACCTTAAAAATTCCAGTTCACTAATCTTGCTCCTTTCATATCAGAGTTATTTTTGCCAAGTGATGCGCATTTACTCCTGTAGCTGATCTCATCCCCTTGTCTCACACAGCTGCACATCTAGTGTTAAAAATATCGATCGCTACGTAAGCTTTGAAATTAAAAACTGGTCGAGATGACCTCAGGCTTATCAAAATATTTATCTGACGCCACGACCGACGCGATATGGTGGAGACAGCGAGAGTGCCTCAAGGAAGCCAGGCGTATCCATGTGTAAGAGCAATAGTTGTGTGTTTGATCCCTTAACTCAGTCATCCTACTGCACGTACTTCAAACATAAAATTATGTTAGTAAAATTCTGCATCGACAGCTAAAAATAATGCTGATTTCCTTTGTGCGTTAACCGTTACGTGTTTAATCGTACAAAAAAATAGCATTCTTGCTATTCTTAACCGGCGAGGACTGGCGCATGGGGATTTTTGACCCGACGCTTAAATAATACTCTTTATTTTCGTTTTGTTCAGCCCTTATTTCCTGTCGCTTAGAGTACCTTCCTTCCTAGTCTTGAACTTTACCCTGCAAAAGACACATGTCAATAGCTTTTTTAACGCTCAAGTTATTTCTACATTTTTTACGGTCGGGTCAGGTTTACCCATGGCGCCAGTCCTCGTGTGACAATTTTCTGCTTAAGTTAGTCGGGACAATCTGTAAAAAATAAAGGGGAAAATCCACCTATTTTGATGCAGCACAATCACATAGCTCATGATTCTGTTCATCCATGTTTAGAGTCTAGGGATACCTTGGCCATCAGCTCCTTTGTTTAAAGAAATTAAGATGACTGCTTTGCCGGCACTATCAAGGCCAATGATATTGTTACAAGAATTATTGTCAATTTTCTGCATGTTTAATTTGAAAAATGTAAAAAAAACTTATTTTATATTGGGAATAGTTCATAGGAAGACACCAGGTGTATATTACTTCATTAAAATACGTACAACTACGACAAAAATGGCGAGACATTCATAGGAAGACACCAGGTGTATATTACTTCATTAAAATACGTACAACTACGACAAAAATGGAGAGACACACTATGGGTCAATATAACCCGGTGCCTGTCCTCGTGTTATATTTCTTCATTCCAGTTCTCAAGGGTTAAAGCAGTGGTTCTCAATCCGTAAAAGTCTGCGGACCACCCAGTCTATATATGAATCATGTACGGACCACCCTTCCCCCTATCAGTTGTAACTCTTCCTCGGTGTTTTCCCCAAAACAGAATTTAAAGGCGATTAAGAGGAGATATGACTGAATACGAGTATTTCAACTTTCACTGTTTTCATCATAACATCACCAAATGGTAACCTCTTTCATAGAGAGTCGCTGGTATCTATTTTATTCTAATTTATAATTTTTGTTGCTTGGGTCATCAGTCTTTTGATTGGTTTGATGCAGATCTCCATGGCCCCCTATCCTGAGCTAATCGTTTCATCTCTACATAGCTACCACACCCTACATCCGAGGCAATCTGTTTAACATATTCTAATCTTGGTCTACCCCTACAGTTCTTGTCCTCGACCCTTCCTTCCATAACTAAGCTTGCTATTCCTGGGTGTCTTAGTATGTGTCCTACCAACATATCTCTTCTCTTCATTAGCAATCGTCAGAAACATCTCTCCTCTCCCATTCGTCTTAATACCTCTTCGTTTGTAACCCTATCTGCCCATCTGATCTTCATCATTCTCCTGTAACACCTCATTTCAAACGCTTCAATTCTCCTCTTTTCTGCTGCACCAATAGTCAAGTCTCACTTCCATAGACTGCCACGCTCCAGACAAAGGGTTTTAAAAAATGACTTCCTAATTCCTAAATCTATATTCGAAGTCGATTTTTTTTTTTTTTTTTTTTTTTTAGAAATGCTTTCCTTGCCTGATTCAACCTACTTTTTATATCCTGTTTGCTTCGTCCAACCCTGGTTATTTTGCTTCCTAAGTAACTGAAGTCTCCTACTTCCTTTAACTTTTCAACTGCCAATTTGATGTCCATAGAGGTTTCTGATTTATTTCGGCTGCATTCAAATATTTTTGTTTAAAGTAGCCTCATTAGCTTATGAGTTATTGAACATTTTTGTATTAAAAAAGTGGTCCCGTAAAGTCCCTTCCATCAAAGATTTGTTTGACCAAGTTGATTCTTTTTTCTACATGTAGTTAAGATGTAGTTAAGAGTAAATATGTATCACATTCCTGTATCGATACTAGAATATCGATCTAGTCAGAGTAATGTGTGTGATAGTCACGAGCAGAAGCCAAGCGTGGCCGAGGGTAACAAACTGAGCTCACAAATCCGATTACGGTTCTCATTCACGGCAGCAGACTGTCCAGATAAATCTTCCCTAATACCAGCCAAGGCTTCCGAGTGGATGGGACGTATTAGGGCTTATAAACCTTCTTCAATATCTACAGTATGGTCACCAGGACTCAGAGAACATAAGTGATCATGATTGGTTGCTGTTGTTACTCCATTTAACCCTTTATAATTTAGTAGTCTATATATTAACCAACTACAATGAGGACAATTCTCATTGTCAATGACGCTAATGGTTGAAACTTTCAGCCATATACCAACAAATTTTATTTTGGAATTGTTAATATTAGACTACTGAAAATCAAATATTATCTCATCTCCTTGACCTAAAGTGCATGATACTTTTTTTTAAATCCAAACAATTAATATTAAAATGTTTTAAAAATGGTAATCCTAATAAAATTATAATTAAAAATAAACAAGCTTTTAAAAATAAAATTATGATACGTTTATATCCTTAATTTTTAGAACATTAAAAAGTTGAAGAGAATAACTATTAAAATTATTAATTAATATTAGGATGAAACAATTAAAATTAACAAGTTAAAAAAGTTATAATAAAATAATAAATAAGTGTATAAAAATTAAAAATCTATTCTTTTATAATCTTAATTTTAATAACATTAAAATGTTAAAGAAAACAAAAAATCATTAATAATAATTAATATTATGACAAAAATATTCATTTTTTTTTAAATTGGAATAAAAGATCTTTAATTTTCTGCCCTATAAAGGGTTAAAGGTAATTAATATTAGAACTTTTCAGTCGGTCAACATTTACTGGGGCATGCGAAAAATACCTGAAAATAAAAATACATGTGATTAAAATATATACAAGGGGCATTCATTAAGTCAAGGAAACTATTTATTTCCACGGAATCCCGGTTCGCAATCCACATGTTTTACTTGCTACATTTATAGTAGGATATATGTAAATGGAATACCATTAATAGTGTTATTACACCTTATTCCATAAAATTGAATTAAAATACATTAATTAATTAGGAAGCAAAATAACCAGTGATGGATGAAGCAAAGGGGATATAAAAAGCAAGTTGGCTCAGGCAAGGAAAACATTTCTACAAAAAAGGAATCTGTTGACAACGAATATACTGTAGATTTAGCTATTAGGAAGTCATTTTTGAGAGCCTTTGTCTGGAGCGTGGCGCTCTATGGAAGTGAAACTTGGTCTATTGGTGCAGCAAAAAAGAGAAGAATTGAAGCGTTTGAAATGTGGTGTAACAGGAGAATGATGAATATCAGATGGGTAGATAGGGTTACAAACGAAGAGATATTAAGACGAGCGGGAGAGGAGAGATGTTTCTGGCTACTGCTAATGAAGAGAAGAGCTAGGTTGGTAGGACACATACTAAGACACACAGTAATAGAAAGCTTAGTTATGGAAGGATCGAGGACAAGAACTGTAGGGGTAGATCAAGGTTAGAATATGTAAAACAGATTGCCTCGGATGTAGGCTGTGGTAGCTATGTAGAGATGAAACGATCAGCTCAGGATAGGGAGGCATGGGAGCTGCATCAAACCAGTCAAAAGATTGAAGACTCAAACAACAACAACAACAATTAATACCAGTTTCGGCCATACTATGGCCTTCTTCAGCAATTCTTTAAAAAAAACTATTGCAAAGATGATGATGATGATGATTGTTGTTTTAAGGGGCCGAACATCTAGGTTATCGGCCCCTAATGGTTTGGGTGATGTGAAAATGTAAATGAAATGAATCTATACCTAAAACTTACAAACTAGAAGAGGAAAAAGGAAAACAAAAATAAGAATAAGGAAACAAAAGACAGGAGGAAAGGAAATGCCCTCAACCTTCAAAGAATGAGAATGAGAATGAAGGGACTTGGGAGAAAGGAGAGCCAGGAAAGGGAGATAGGAAAGGTAAAGAGGAGAAGGACCACCCCAAAGGCAATGGAAGAAGGAGAAAAACCAAACCCAGCTCAGGACGCCCTGAGGGTCGCCAAATCCCGAACTCACCAGACGTGAGCCCTTGAGGGTGTAGCACTATCCAGGATGCACCATAAACGGTGTTGCTACACACACCCTGCCTCCTTGAGGGCCTTGAACAGAAGGCAAGAGATACAATGAAAAGAAAAAAAGAGGTCTGACCCCTCGAAGAATGAGGGATTAGGAAAGATGAGACAAGAACCAATTAAGGAGGGAAAGTGGAAGACTCCCTAGGCCTTGGATACCCTAATACCGTCGGGGTCGGAAAAGAACAAGAGTTGACCAAGGGA
Source organism: Meconema thalassinum (assembly GCA_946902985.2). Classification (NCBI taxonomy): domain Eukaryota; kingdom Metazoa; phylum Arthropoda; class Insecta; order Orthoptera; family Tettigoniidae; genus Meconema; species Meconema thalassinum. The sequence continues at coordinate 187,469,895 of OX336395.1, forward strand.
GCTCGGGAGCTAAGATAACAGAGAGGAGTCTGGCACAACTAAGTGGAAGCAATGCCGGACTCAGCTGGGGTCCCGTGGTTCTAAGAATACTTCGTTGTTCCCAATTAAGGAGCGGGTTGGAACTTGTTAGCACTTTTTCTTCTTCCCTTCCCAATATATCTTCATCCTCTCACTGTGTTCCCTATTACGCTGTTCTGCCCATCCTGTATTTTGTCCGGTGGGATTCTCAGAAAATTTGTGTTTGTGAATTAAAGTTTTGAATTTTGTTCTGTCTCGAATGGTTTCTTCATGACAGCCAATTTCAATTATGTCTTCACTGATTTCTTTTAGTCAGTTGTTTTGATTTTTCATTGATAAGACAAGGTTGAAAATTTCCTTTGTGAGCCTCTTATTATCCATTCATTATACTGTAGGTGTTCGTAAAACAGAAATCGCTGTTTCCTTGCGGTATCTGTGATTTTTCTTGTAACTTGGTAAATTTCACGTGATTTCATTTTCATCCAAATTCCATTTTCACATTTCGGTCGTAAGGTTATCTTGAGGATTTTCCTTTCTTGTTATTATTATTATTATTATTATTATTATTATTATTATTTCTATTGTAACTGGTATTTGCAGTAATTAGGCAGAAACAAATACTGTAGATGTTGTGATCCGTTCTTTTTTGTGCGAAGTAGTATATGAGTAGAGCCCTGCACGGATAAACAAAACGTTTCCGCATCCCCACGACTGTTATCCGCATCCACCCCGCAACCGTCCCGCATCCGCCCCGCATCCGCCTCGCATCCGCACGACTGTTATCTGCATTCTCCCCGCATCCACACGTTTGTTATCCGAATCTACTGGCATTACAATAATATTTTTATTGAGATAATGCATAAGGCATTATAGCTACACATCTACACATTTGAGGAGAAAGTTGTTCCTTTAGGCTTTGTATGTCAAGTGCTATGTTTAAAATGAATGTTATACAGCCAGAATTGCAACTGTTTTCAGTTCGGAGAGTTAATTATGCTTAATGACGTAATTTGAATGTGATTCGCTTAAATAATCATCTTACATTTATCATGAAAAAAAAAACATAACGGAAAATATGTGATATGTCACGTCATAACATCTGGGTCCTAGTAATGAAATTCAACAAGTTCGGATTGTGTTCTAAAAACTATCCGAAAATTTACTCGAAACATTATCCGCAGATTATCCGCTATCCGCACAGCCATGCAAACTATATCCGCATGGCGAAAAATGTTGCGGATATCCGCGGGTTTATCCGCATCCGCGCAGGGCTAAGAAAGGAAAGATGAATAAGGGGGAGGGAGTGGAGCGGGAAGGGAGGGTTGGCTAGATATTTCATGTTTCAGAACGGCGGTGCGACAGACAATATTTGAAGAAACCGCTGCTCTAGACATAGCCGTAGATGATTGAAGTTGGTAAAACTATTCCTCTCATCTACCTACTGAACTCTAAATGAAATCTTGAGGTTCCAGGCAGCAATCAGCCACCCACTGTGTTTTATTTTAAGTACACGAGTTGACATGTCCTATTCAGAGTCCATCTGCTTTAAAATAGAGTGGTCAAGTACAGGCACCAGAGGAACATTATAAACTCTTCACCCCGTACAGTCGATATGGAATTGATCGGAAATGTATCATTAATGAAGATACACTGATAACACGCAAACTACTGAGCTTTGATATTATTAAATAATTGTAAATATTTAATATGTAGACATTGCAAAATATTATTTATTTGCTTACTTATTTTAGTTAGTTATTTTATTTATTTATTTATTTATTTATTTATTTATTTATTTTAGTTATTTATTTAATTGAAAATGAAAATCCACAGCCTGCTTCCAGTCTCCGATCGGGTCAGGAATGGAATGAATGAAGCCCCCATCTAGCGGCGAGGATATGGACTGTGCCGGCTGCCGAGGCCTGACGCACTCCTCTGGGGCAATGATTAAATGAATGACAGATGAAATGAAATGATAATGGAGAGTGTTGCTGGAATGAAATTTTGACAGGGAAAACCGGAGTACCCGGAGAAAAACCTGTCTGCCTCCGTTTTGTCCAGCACAGATCTCACATGGAGTAACCGGGATTTGAACCACGGACTCAGCGGTGAGAGGCCGGCGTGCTGCCGCCTAAGCCACGGAGGCTGGTATTTATTTAATTATCTAATTTTTTTAAATTTATATTATTTATTTATTTATTTATTTCATTTTTTTTTATTTATGTTATTTTTTAATACTTTATATTTTTAGCCTAGTTTTCACATTTTGCAAAAATGAGGAAAAAGTTGACTTATGAGATCGGGCAAATGTGTGTCTGTCTGTCTATCTGTCTGTATGTCCTTCTGTCTGTCTGTCTGTCTGTCTGTCTGTCTGTCCTTCTGTCTGTATGTCTGGCTGTGTGTGTGTTCCCCCCTATCAACTCCTAAACGGCTGCAGCAATCGAAACAAAATTTGGTAGGAGTAAAGATCTATACCTGAATATCTCACGCCCATATTTGAAAATGATGTCAGTGCTACCAACTGCTGAAAAATCGCAATTGAAATTTGAGCTCCATGTTGGATATCATGGAAGGTATGAATAGGAGCTATTTCAAAATTGGCACACGTATAGATAATAATATTACAGTTTAATTTCCAGGAGGCCATACATCGCAGTGTTGCCAAAATGAATATACGCCTTCTGATAGGTCCAAATTTTAAATGCATATAACTTCTACACTATCAATTGGATTTCAACCAAATTTCGTATGTGCTATGTGTACATAAACAGACATGACTGAACGTATTATTAAGATCCACCAGGGCTGCCAACTGTTAATAAATGCTCTCAATTTATTTTATCCAAATACCAATATATCAGAAAGTATGCCAGCCAACAGCTTTAAACTATGCACACGCATAGTACCTGACATTCTATATTAATTTGGAGAATCTTATATACGTCAGTGCTACCAACATGATTCTAAGCCTGCTGAAAGGTCCAAATTTAAATACATGTAACTTCTATACTATCATTTGGATTTCAACCAAATTTCGTGTGTGCTATGTGTACCATAACAGATATGTATATGCCGATTCTTAAGAGTAACCAGGGCTGCCAACTGTTAGTAAATACTGTCTCTATTTTTGATACCCTAATATCAATATATCAGAAAGTTTGCAAGCCAATAGCTCTAAACTTTGCACACGTATAGTACCTGGCATTCTAGATTAATTTGGAGTAACTAGTATACGTCAGTGCTGCCAACATGATTCTAAGCCTGCTGATAGATCCAATTTTAAAATGCATGTAACTTCTATACTAACTAATGGATTTTATTCAAAATTGACACAACAATAGATCATATTATTTCAGATTATTTCTGACCAATACATGTATGTCATTGTTGCCAACATGATTTTACGCGCGCTGTTAGATCCAATGTTTAACTGCATGTAACGTCCATGCTATCCATTGGACTTCAACCAAATTTTGTATTCTGTACCTTAAGAGATGGAACTAAGAATATATTCAGTCACCAGGGCTGCCAACTGTAGTTCTCTATTAGGCTACAGTATGCCAGGTATACAGTATTTCGAACTAATTAGAAATTTCGATATTACCAACTTAATTTCGTCATTATTCTAGATAGATCCATATAGATTAATCATTGGCATAGATCTTAAATTTTAAGAAAAGTAGGCTCTTTAGTTCGTTACGGAACTTCTTGTTTCCATGCGAATTGATCATGCAAAAACTTATTTATTTCTTTTTCCTCTCCTTTGCCTGAAGAGTTACCTCTGTCTCCAATATTCCTTCATGCGTCACTGGCATGTTTCCTTTGATCTTCTGTCCAAGTTCGTCCACATCTCTTAGGTGTTCCTTCATCTTGAAACCCTTCGAGATTTTTCACTTTACTCTTAAATTTACTTCTTTCTAGCATTTGAGACTCTGTTATTACTTTATTAATTAATGTATGTATTTATTTATTTATTTATTATTTTATTTATTCTTTCATTTATTTATTTACATATTTATTTATTACGGTATTTTTTATCATTTCATTTATTTACTTAATTACTTATTTCTATCTTTCTTTCTTTCTTTCTTTCTTTCTTTCTTTATTTATTTATTTATTTATTTATTTATTTATTTATTTATTTATTTATTTATATATCTATTTAGGAGCTTTGCGACATTGTGGCCATGAAGCCCTGTGTACCTGGGTGTGTACGGAATTTGTCTGACAGCTTGTATTATTGTGATGGCTGTATTAGTATTGTATGTGTATGTCTAATTCAGGTGAGGATTGGGTAGGAGGTGACCGTGGCCTTAAGTTAGAAACTACCCCGGCATTCGCAAGGAGTAGAATTTGGGAAACACTGAAAACAACCTCCAGGATGGCTGAGTTTTGCCTCACGAGGCTGAGTGTACCCCGTTCCAGCCCTCACACCAGAATTAATTTTCTTGGCAGTGCCGGGATTCGAACCGGGACCCAAGAGGAAAAAAGGGAGAGAACTTTTTCAAATTATATTCAAGGCTTTTTTTTTATTTTATAGCCTTAATTGCGAATGGATATTCATTTTTGACGACATTTTTATAAATTGAATTTTTGGATAGTTCGTTTTTTTTTTCTGGTTCCTTAAGCTTCGAATTTTCTAAGTTCCATTGTATACACTGAGAGTGCTCACCTCGTGATGTAGTGGCTAGAATTCTAGGTTCTCACCCCTGAGTTCCAGGTTCAATTTCCGGTTCTGTCTTCTTCTTCTTCTTCTTCTTCTTCTTCTTCTTCTATTCCCTTATGCTTTCAAGCGTCGGGCTAGCATCGTTTGAGCCATTTCTGCCATTCCGTACTATTTGTTCACATTCTCTTTATTTCTACGACAGTTTTACCCCTTTTTTTTGTCCCAATCTCTCAATCCTATTCTCCCATGTAATGCGGGGTCTACCTCGTCCAGCTCCTCCTTCAACTCGCATTTCATGTATTGTTTTTCTTTTCTTTCTTCTTCCATTCTCGTAACATGTCCGTACCATCTCAACTGACGTTCCTCAACCACTTCACCCATTGCTTTTTGTCCTAACTCCTCTCTAATTCTCTCATTTCTAACTCGATCTCTTCTTGTCTTTCCTACTGCTCTCTTCAGAAACTTCATTTCTGTGGCAGTAATCCTACTTATATGTTTATCTTGTAATACCAAACTCTCCATATCATACATTGTAATCGGTGCCATGTTTGCATTATAGATCTACTTTTTGGTCTTAAGACTTATCTCCTTAAATTTTGGTCTAAGTTATAGAGTGGGGTTCTTCAGGCTTGATAGGCAGAATTGAAAGGATGCGGGTTCGATTCCCGCCTCTGCAATCGTGGAAGTGGCATTTTATGCTTTCCCAATTGTAATAATTATTAACAAGAAATGAACATCCGCCTGAATCAATACTATACAGATAAAATTAATTATTTAACTTTGTACGTTTTCTTCTTCCCATAAGTTCATCTTTTCAGAGTAACGCTCCATTCGTATCTACGTCTTTTTCCAGAACTAGCACTGACGTTATTTCATTTCCTACTACCTTCTATTTGAAGGAAAACGCTTGTAGTTTAACGTGACCGTTAATCTTAAGATCATGAGCCATGGGACCTCCTTTTACCGTGGAATCCGAACCACAGGACATGGCATTTCACATCGAAAATCTCACATGCATTGACCGGGAATCGAACCCGGTCCACCTTGGTGAGAGGCCAACAGCTTGACCGCTGCGCCACCACGCCCCCACCTTATATTTGAGCTTTGGACTATGCTACGCCCATAACATTTTAAACAATAGACAAATCACTTTCTAAATGTAACGTTGTCCTAACCTCGTGTAAGTTGTCATATCTATTTGATTTATATTCTTTCAACTAGCAGAAGTACCCATTCTTCGAACGGTCGTCGGTATTAATAACCAGACGTAATCAATTGAGCTACTGTTGCAATGGTTAGGGGCTTGGAACCTGTTTGTCGACAAAGATAAATGATTAGTTGAAATATGCTCTGAAACTAATTTACCTAACCTGTACTTCCTGACGTGAAAATAAAATTGTAAACCTCGTAGACGAAATGCAATTCACGTCACATAAAAACTGACCCACACTGTTGTGTCAAGTGCGTATCCAGAGGAAGACCCCTTTAATAAATTATAAAGGCTTGTGGTGCATGAAAATTCAGGTTTTTTAGCCTCCAATGGCCCAAATTCCTAAAAGCAAAAAAAAAAATTAAAAAAAAACTATTTCAATTCAGGAATTTTTGAAAATAATGTTGCTGTTTGAAGATATAATAGACCTTCTGTACGACACATCGCACGTTTAAGTCTTGTGAAAAAATCCAGGGTACCTCTTGACCCCCTTAAGCGAATTGATGAATTTTACAGTTTTTGTTGGTTCCGTGATAACCTTATAGCCATTTGCAAACTTTCACAGAAATTTAATAAATGGAGTGGCATTACTTCTTGCAGAAATATATGGAAAGTTGGATGTACCTTTTTGAGACACTGTTGTCATGGTTACTGGCTTGCATTCCTACATTAGTTTATTAAATGGAATTAGTTTTCTGGGAATATCTCAGAAACTCTTGGTTTTAGAGCATTAAAATGTAGTTTCCGGGGACCCTTTACGACTGATTAATGGCCCCGAGGTTTTTTTTCTGACACCAGGGGGCTGAAAATGAGCTTTGTCTCGTCGTTGTAGGCCGTAGTATCATCATCATCCTCTTGCACAGTTTCCAGCCGTTGGCCGGGTCTGTTTGGAACACAGGCCACTCCAATGACTTCTGTCTTCCCACCATCTCTCAGCTTCCACCCCTGTCCAGTCTTCTCCTCTCTTCTTCACGCTTTCTTCCATCCCTTTCAGCCACCTGTCTCTCGGTCTTCCTCTCGGTCTTCCTCTCGGTCTCTTTCCTTCCCACTTCGTCTCGTGTATCCTCCTGGGTATCCTCTTATCCTCCATTCGTTTTACATGCCCATGCCATCTAAGTCTAGATTTCTCCATACCATCCCGTAATGGTTCCTCCTTTATTAATTCTCTGGTCCTCTCATTTCTTATTCTGTCCATCTTTGTAGCTCCAATACTGCTTCTCAAGAACCTCATCTCACTGGCCTGTATTTTGCTCTTCTCCCTTCCTTTCATAGCCCAGGTCTCCGAGGCATACGTCAGGATAGGGGCATAGAACGTGAACGTCCGATATATGATCTTTTTCTGTTCTGAGGGACATCCTTGTTCCATAACATGCTTCTCACACTCCTCCGGAATGCTTCTGCCTGTCTCCCCCGCTCATTTTTTCTCTATAGTTTCTTCCATTATCTTGTATCAGGCTTCCCAGATACTTGAAACTCTCCACTTTCTTCAGCTGTTCCCCACCAATTGTTATTCCCGTTGTGGTTATTTCCTTCTTCTTTGTTGTGATCACTATCTCACTCTTATTTATCCTAAATTTCATCCCATATCCTTGTATTATTCCTTCCCACACGTCTAACTGTTCCTGTACCTCCTCCTCCTTGTTTCATCAAATCATCCGCTAACACCATTGCTTTCATCTTTCCTTCCCCAATTACTTGTGCCACTCGGGTCATTATGTCATCCATCACCACAATGAAAAGTAACGGTGCCAGTGCACTTCCTTGTTTCAGGCCGTTTCTATGTTCCACCCAGTCCGATCTCTCTCCTCCCACTTTCACACAGCTCACGCTTCCCTTGTACATCTCCATTATCCTCATTATAGTCCATTTTTCTACTCCTCTATCCTCCAGGGACTTCCATACTTTGTTTCTGCATACACTGTCATATGCTTTCTCAATGTCCAGGAAGGCCATCAGTAGATCTGTTCCATACTCACAGTGCTGTTCTTGTAACTGCCTTACAGCAAAAGTCAAATCCACTGTGGACCTTCCTGCTCTGAAGCCATGTTGTTCTTCCCTCATCCCTCCTTCTATCCTTGTCCTAATTCTCCTTTCCAAAACATTCTCAAACATCTTTGCACAATGACTCATCAGTTTTATTCCCCGATAGTTTCTGCATTCTGTTCTACTACCTTTCTTGAAGATCGGGACAATTATTCCCTTTTTCCAGTCCTCTGGGGTCTTCCTTTCCGTAGTGTAATAATAATATTAATTATAATAATAATATAACAATATAGGGATAGGGATATAATAGACCTTCCGTAGCACACCAGCACGTGTAAATCGCGTGAAAAAATTCTAGAGTACCCCTTGACCCCCTTAAGCGCATTATATGTATTGATGAATTTTACAGCTTAGTTTTGTTCTGTTATAACCTTCTAGCCGTTTGCAAACTATCTCAGTAAAGTAACAAGTAGTTCCGTGAAGAACTATAGAGCCTATTTTCATATATCCTACTTATGTTAACGGCCACAATCAACATACAAAATTTCAGTTTAATTGCTGTAACAGATTCGTAGATATTGAGAACCGTCTAAATATTTCAGATGATCGCCAGGTTGGATTTTTAATTTTTGTACTATTACAATAAGATTATTGTGTACGTGTGGTATTCAAACTTCAATCGCATGATTAGACAAAAAGAAGTAAAAACGAGATTTTAAAATTACGCACAGCAGCCATCTTGTGATAATGCAAACCATTGAAATAAATTAGATGCCAGTGGATCAACATTTGTATAAGCATTTAACGTGCAACGTTTCACGGCACTCGGATAGTTAATTCGCGAGAAACGTCCATTTAAATATTTATACTTCGCGTCACCGCCATGTTGGATTTGTGCTCACCAGGTTCCTGAAAGTCCTATAGGTGAACATATGTTCATAGTCTCTATGAACATAAAAAAAATTCAGTTTAGTTGCTGTAAAAGATTCATAGATATTGAGAACCGTCTAAATATTTCGGGAGCTCACCATTTAGGAGTGTTATGTGTATAGGCCATAGAGTTATGTACCATTCAAGGACAATTATTGCCTAGGTTCATTATTCAAACTTCCACTTCGATCGCATTATTACGACACAAGAAATTAAAACTTAATTTTAAAATTTCGCACAGCCGCCATCTTGAGGTTATGTAAACAATTGAATTAAATTAGATGGCAGTGCATTACAATCTGAAAAATCAATTACTGTACCACATTTCACTGCGCTCAGAGAGTTAAATCACGAGAAAAGTCTATTAAAATATTTTAAATTCGCTTGGTCGCCATGTTCGTTTCGTACTTTACAGGTTTATGAAATATACATAGGTATACCTGTATCAGTACCCTTTATCACCGTACAATATTGCAGGGTGATATCTGTAATAGTTTCGGAGATATAGAATGTCAGTGAAATATTTCGCACAGCCGCCATTTTGAGGTTATGTAAACAATTGAACTAAATTAGACCCCAGTGCATTACAATGTGTATAAACATTTGCTGTACCAAGTTTCATTACATTTAGATAGTTAAATCGCGAGAAAAGTCTATTTAAATGTCTCAACTTCGCTTGGCCGCCATTTTGGTTTTGTAGTCACCAAGTTTTTGAAAGTCCCATAGGTGAACTTCTAGGAGTGCCCTTTATCACCGCACACAATTTCAGGGCGATATCGGTAATAGTTTCGGAGATATTGAATGCTAGTGAAATATTTCGCACAGCCGCCATGTTGGATTGGAGAGACGTAACAAAATTTGAAGGGCACGGTCGAGGTCGCCGGGAATAGTGCTATGAACTTCCCGAGTTTCATTGAAATCGCTCCAGCCGTTTCGATTTTATTAGGGGGACACACACACACGAATCACACACACACGCACACACACACACACACACACACGCACACACACACGGACAAAAGGTGATCTCATAAGCCTATTTTTCAAAATTGAAAATAGGCTAATAAATGGAATTGTATTGCGTCTTATATTACAGCAATAGATGGACCTGTGAATTTCTGTTGCCATGGTTACCGGCTAGCTTCCTTTCATTATTGTATTAAATGAAATTAATTTTCTGGGAATATCTCTAAAACTATTGGTTTTAGGGCCTTAAAATGTGGTTTTCGGGGTCCCTTTAGGGCCCTCGAGTTTCGTTTCTCACATTGAGGGGCTGAAAATGAGCTTTGTCTCGCCCTTCTACGCCTATTTGAGCATGCATTTTAAGGGGGTAGGCCCCCTTTTATGAGAGGTACAAAGAAGGGTTACATCAATGATTGGTGTCTTGCCTCTGAAGGATATTTGTACCAAATTGTACGTTGATCCACTCAGCCGTTCTCGAGTTATAAGGACACAAAAAATTGTCCACAGACAAACAGACAGACAGACAGACAAACATTTCATTTTCGCGCGCATCCGTCATAAAACAGTCTAAAACGCGTAAATAACGCAAATTTCCGTAGAAATTCAGAAAAAACAGACAAACTTTCATTCTTATATATAGAGAGATGTCGTTTAAATTAGATTTGCATAATGATTTTTATATATTTTTCATCTTTGTCACTGGCTTAATTTTATCTGTTTTTTCCATTGCTTTCTTTTCAGACACCATATTCTTTAAACTAACCTATGATCACTTTCCATCACGTCGGGTTTCTTAAAGCCGCTTTGTTTTGAAAAGGCTATATTTGGAGCTTTAAGCATACAGGCTCTTCGTTGGTTATAGAGCTACACGGATTGGTGAAGTATTGGTGTTACATATCTACCATTTCAAGGAACTACTATTTGTCATGAGCAGCTGATCACCGTCACCATCTATTTCATTTCCTTTTATTCTGTTCTTATACCCTAAATTTTATGGTGCACCATATTAGTTTTTAAATACGTATCTTATTACTGTGCTACGCTTTGTTTTTGTTTTTTCAATAGCTGATGAAGGGGATAAAATATAATTAATCCTCGAAACATGTACTGAAACTGAAAACAAGTTAAATAATTAATTTTATCTGTGTAGCATTGATTCAGTAGGATGTTCATTTCTTGTTAATAACTATTCTAACATATCAATACGGAACCACCATGAGTCATTTAAATGAAATGAAAATCCACAGCCTGCTTCCAGTCTCCGACCGGGTCAGGAATGGAATGAATGAAGCCCCCATCTAGCGGCGAGGATATGAACTGTGCCGGCTGCCGAGGCCTGACGCACTCCTCTGGGGCAATGATTAAATGAATGACAGATGAAATGAAATGATAGTGGAGAGTGTTGCTGGAATGAAATTTTGACAGGGAAAACCGGAGTACCCGGAGAAAAACCTGTCTGCCTCCGTTTTGTCCAGCACAGATCTCACATGGAGTGACCGGGATTTGAACCACGGACCCAGTGGTGAGAGGCCGGCGTGCTGCCGCCTAAGCCACGGAGGCTTCACAGTCATTTAAATAATGTTCCCAATTCTAAGCAATCTTCTTCGCAGTTCTCACCTGAATTATAAGTACACTACTACTGACTTTAAAGTGTACGGGCTGATGTCCAATCTCCTAAATGAACCAACAACAACTAAACTGGGGGTATATGGAGTAAAGTGTATAATGTTCAGTATCCTTACGCATGTACAGTACACTTTGGTTTCCGGTCACGATTATCCACCAGCTGTGCATGCCAGATAATTTAAGAGTACATGAGTTGACACGTTCTATCTGCTTTAAAACACTGTGGTCAAGTACAGGCACACAGAGAATGAAGTAAACTCTACACTCCACACTGTCAATATGCGCACATTAATGAGAACACTTCACACAAAACCACTGACCTTTAATGTCATTACCAAAATATAGATATTATGATATAGCTGGAGAATGCTTCAAAAACACTCCGTCCTTTATTAATACACCACCAATATAGTCCACTTTATAACGTGTGGAATGTTCTACAGGATGATTCAGAATAAATGCGACAAACATTTAGATATTGCTGATTGTTGTGAGTTTATAACAATTGAACAACACCAAGCGTTGGTAATGGAGATACCCCGCAGCGTCACATCGTGCACTAGCGAACCCATGCAAAAACTCTTGTATGTGTATAAACTTCCCGCACGGATGTTTTGATATGCGGGTTCAACGCGTCACACTTCTGGCAGGAGCTATTGACTTGTTTATTTGTTTATGTTCGACCCTGACTATTATATGTCAGAAAACTGTACTATAATGAGGCTCATTATAACACTATTTTTCATTATGAAACAGTTTCTCCCACCAATCAGAGCTCAAGAAACAGTTGTTTGACCAATTAGATAATTAGATACGCTGAGTTCCACGGCCTTCTAATTTAAATTTCACTGCCTGGCCTAGTGTCGTGGTGGGGTAATCGAGGAAGCCATGGTCAAATACAAGGCATTCTCTGCGTCTCATGCGTTCTGTTCAGTACATAAAACTGGCGAAATCTCGACAGATATTTATGAATATTTATGTTCGAACATAAAATAGTTATAATAATTATCGTCGGACATAAACCGTCGTATGCAACTCGCCTATAATGGTAATTAAGACACTCGTATGGCGGCTTCGGTGGCGTAGTCGGTAGCATGCTGAGCTTCTATGCCCAAGATCGCGGGTTCAAATCCAGCCGAAGTCGTCGGATTTTTAAGAGTGTTAATAATCCCTCAGTATGCCTTCCTTCGGAGGGGAAGTAAAGCCGGCGGTCCCATGTCATAGATTTATGGCATGTTAAAGAACCTTCCACTAATTATACCTGTGTGAAGCTAAATTGTATAGGTTAAGAATGTAAACAACGCTTTTAGGATCCTACGTTCGTTGCCAAGAGCCGACTGCGGTGACGTCTGGTAGCTAAGTTCTGAACTACTGTAGTAGTCGTTGACGGTGGCGTTTGGCGGCAAAAGTAGGAACTACTTGAATATTGATCGTCTGCAGACCTTACTTGAATTAAAACAGATACACACGCTAATACAGACAGATTCTACACACACCCAAAGTACACGGGGCTACACGACCGCGTTGTCGCAGCCCCTAAACTTAAGAACCAACCAACCACTCGTATGGAAATTATAAAACTCCCATACGCTCGTTTTATAAACATACTCGTGTCTTAATTATTGCCATTATAGGTTCGTTGCATAATGTAGACTACTATTAAAGGCACATTATAAACAAATACAAAACTTGAGTTTTGTGAAACATACTCCGTAGCGTTTTATATACAGGGTGGTTATAATAATTAAACTAGCGTTACTTGCCAGGGCCCCCCGGACAAACGAGTGATGTAGGACAATGAAACGGTGTGGAAACCTTTGGCTACAGGGGCGTATATACAATTCTTTTTCGGGGGGGGGGCTGACTATCCTAGAAAATCGTGAGTATTTTCAGGGGATTGTCACCGCAAAATACCCAGAAATATCAACCAATATCTTAGAGCATATAACTTTGTATAATTATTTTAGATAAGAGTTAATTGTAAAATTCTAAGTTTATATAGGCTGCAATTAGTGGCAATACAAAAAACTTGTAAAACACAACACACATAATTATTTTTGTACTTAATGAATTTTTTATTATGGCCTATGGAGTATGAATGGCAAATATCTAAATATTTGTCAATTTACTAAGCAGAAAGGTATATTTTTTTTACAAGTTGATAATCCATTTCTCAAATGTACCGTACTGTGGAATTGTCAGTTTTGCCTCACAAGGCTGAGTGTACCCCGTTCCAGCCCTCAGACTAGAATTAAAATTTCTTGGCAGAGCCGAGAATCGAATTCAGACCTCCGGGGCGGCAGCTAAGAATGCTAGCCACTACTCCACGAGTTAGTCTAATTTCAATCTAAATATTGTTTATAAGTTAGCCAATAAGTTCACATTAGGTTACAACCAAATTTACATTTTTAATGCTCTTACCAAAGCAACACTTTCTTAATTTGTATTGGCTTTTTTCGGGGGGGGGGCTCGAGCCCCCTCAGAACCCCCCATATATACGCCCTTGCTTTGGCAGGACATGCGGAAAAGACCCAACGAATAACCCATTGAAAGGGACACATTTTAATTTCCACATGAGCGGGTGACAGGTGTTAATGACGTACCATGTTGACAGTCCAGGTTACAAACGATTCTCAAGGTGACGACCATCTGTATCCACGCCAGCCTGGAACCACACTAGCGAGCTCTATCACATCTCAGGTAGGATGTTGGCTGCCTCCCTCGCGATGCTCACCCTCAAATACCAACATGTATCCGTGTCCCGTTGATACACCCTGTCCTTAAGGTAACCCACAGCTAGAAATCACACGGGTTCAAATCTGGGGTCTTGGTGGCCACGCAGTGGGGAATGATCGGCCAATGATGCGGTTCCAGGCTGGCGTGGATGCAGATGGTCGTCACATTGAGCTTCGTTTGTAACCTGGACTGTCAACATGGTACGCCATAAAGGGGGGAGACCCAGCTTAACAGAGGAAAAAAGGCCAATATGCATTCGACTGTTAAATATGCTACACATATTGTTGACAAATGCTGCACATATCCCAGTATTGGTATGCTTCCTGGCAAACAGAAGCAACTTCAATAATGTAAAAATTCTAATTATTACATTTTAAAATAAAATTTTCAAAATTTCCCGTCTTTTTAACAATGTATCACTGTTTCCCTTATAAATTCCAAGTTTATAAGAATTTTCGAATTTTTCCTTTTTTAAAGTGTGTATCAAACCTCAGCCTATAAAATGAACCTCAACACTAACATACACTGTGATTAAGATATTTTTATAGGGTTTATATTCTGAGCACCTGAATAAAATAAAATGAAATAAATAAAAACTCTATAAATATATCTAAATCACAGTGTATGTTAGTGTTGAGGTTCATTTTGTTGATGTTTATAAAAAAAAAATAATAATAATAATAATAATGTTGTTGGTTATTCGTCCCTTTTAACTACTGTGGCTTTTAGAGACGCCGGGGTGCCGGAATTTTACCCCGAAGGGGATCTTTAACGTGCCAGTAAATCTACTGGCACAGTTCCCTCGCATTTGCGCACCCTCAAATGCCAGCTGATTGCGCCAGGATACGAACCTGCAACCTAGGGCCCAGCAAGCGAGAACGTTACCGCTGAGCCACGCAAATAGTCAGGTTGAGGTTTGGTACACAGTTTAAAAAAGAAAAGTACGAAAATTCTTATAAACTTGGAATTTATAAGGGAAACAGTGATATATTCTTAAAAAGGCGGGAAATTTTGAAAATTTTATTTTAAAATATTATAATTAGAATTTTTACATTATTGAAGTTGCTTCTGGTTGCCAGGAAGCATACCAATACTGGGATATGGGCAGCATTTGTCAACGATATGTGTAGCATATTTAACAATTGAATGAATATTGGCCTTTTTTTCCTCTGTTAAGCTGGGTCTCCCCCCTTAACACCTGTTACCCGCTCATGTGGAAGTTAAATGTTTCAATGATTTATTCGTTAAGTCTCTTCCGCATGTCCTGCCAAAGGTTTCCACACCGTTTCATTGTCCTACATCACTCGTTTGTCCGGGGAACCCTCGCAAGTAGCGAAAGTATAATTATCACCAGCCTGTATTGTGCCCAACTCTAGGAATGGGTATTCCAAGATTCAGACACCTAGATATCAAGGGAAAGGCTGTAGCCGCTTTTGAAAGTTCAGATATTTGAATATCGCGCTACATTGCTTCGAGAAGCATTTAGAAGAATTTTACCGATAGTTGGATGTCAAGTGACGTAGCGAGTAATAGCAGAGGTTGAGGCTATTTATTGATTAAATAGTTAACTATGGAGTAGAGACTTGAGACTGGGATCAGATTACTGGCACGGCCAAATGAAAGAGAATGCAATTTGTATCAAGTAAATCGGACCAGGGATTCAAGAGATATGAGGATTTCCAGGCGATGACGCGTGACCCTGACCGTTTTGAATAAAAGCCAGCTGGAGCAGGCATGGTCAGCTCATTCTAACACAAGCACTTGGCAAGCAAGTTGCGTCTACGCTGAGCCAAGGCATATGGTTGCCGTATCTACGCAGAAGTTCTTTTCAAGTCGTGATAGTCACGAAAAGTGCTGCGCAAACGAGTTGGAACTTAGTAAGTTTCTGGTGAGGAGAATCACTGAGGTGATTGTTTTTCTACAGACATTGGTGGAAATATTTATATTTCCAAAAGGACATATGCTAGACTTTGTCTAGAAAATAGTATTTTGTCACAGTCCAGTAGTAACTTAATACTTGGATGTTTAAATCCATTTCAAGTCAGTTTTCATTTTTGTAACTAGTTAACCACTTCGATCTGTCAGTACATTGAAGACTAGTCTATAACGGTGGCGTTCATTAGTCTACGCAAGGGAAACTGCAGGTTGCTTAGCGCATGGCAGATGGTGATATTAATAAACCATGCCCAGGGAACGATCTTCAGAACAGCCGTTAATTGCTTAGACTGTCAATGTTTTTCTTGTACTGATGAGGTTACAGTGAGTTATGTTACAACTGACATATTTAAGAAGAGATCACTTAGATCTGACCCTATTTCAACAAACTGTTATGGCTTTGATAGAAGCCCATATTAAAATGGAACCACAGTTTATTCAAACGTCGAAAGATACTACCACTATGTCTGACTAGACGAATTGTGGGTCTACAATGGCGGCCGATACAAGGATTATACGTGCTTGTCCGATAGGGCATGTCTATGGATAAATCTGGTACAGACCAGGTTTACTACACTTCAAGACCATCAAGAAATGTAAGCCACATTTGAATTATATTATGCCTAGCTAATTGGAACAAACTATTTTTCTGCAGATGACCAACACATTTTTTTCGTCGTATTTAAATCTTGCAATGATTTACGCAAGACTTGTTAGAGTTATTCTGAGCATTTTCAGCACTCAGAACAGTTTAGGATCGATGACCGAGCATTTCGAGCATTTATTTGAATTTTTCATATTTTAAGGAAACCACGGAAAACCCCCGATGTAACTGTAAAAGTTAAATTTATTTTTGTTAAGGAATGGATATTTTTTCCATATTCGAAGGTTCGAACATGTGGATTCTCACATAATGAGATGATAATTAAACATATTATAAATAATAATAATAATAATAATAATCCACTAATAATAATAATAATAATTTTCATAACTTTTCTAAATAATTCTTGGATATTATATTTTCTAATAATCATATGTATTGAGAAAGAGCCTATGAAGTAGTTTAAACATTTCTAGTTTGGAACAGGAGATTTTCCGAAGGAGAGTGGTTAGCGCAAGCCCGCATTCAACCAACATTTCAGTTCTGGTTGAACAGTTGATATTTGTAATGAGCAAAGTATATTTTTCAGATAACACGGAGAGGCATGAAACGGGAAGCAATTGATATTTGTATCAAATAGGATATTTTTGTATTTATATAAAATCATGACGTAAATACACTCGAAAGTGAAATAAAGATTTTCATAAGTATGGTAAATTCACGGGTTGAACTGAATGGTAAAATAAAATAAACTTGTAAGTTTATTAATCTTCCAGTGTTGATAACAAGCAGAGGCTTGATTTATTGTATAAATTTTGGGAAGAAAATTTATGTGTGGAGTAGTTGAAATGCCATTCCCAGGTGCGCATGTTAAGTCGCAGGAATGAAGGTTTTTTCGAGCATCAATCAAATAGCAGGTTCGATGGCTCAGGTTTATAGTAGGAGTATTGGAACTACACATTTCGTCGGATGAATGACCCGAAGGTTATTTCTTGAAACCATCAGTTCTTATTTCAACCTTGTTTACGAATTCCATTTAGACTTTGATTTTGCTAGAACCCGGATTTGTCATGATAGTAGTTTATTCTTCTTCAGAGGAAGACCTTTGCCGTTGTTGTTATAATATTGTGTTCTTACACAAATAATAGAATGGGCCACTGCCAATTAAAAGTAATTCTTTAACCACGAATAATTTGAAGGATATTTTCAATCCTAATGCCATGAACTAAATGAATTCATTATAAAACTACAATTCTTATTTCCGCATTCTGTCGAAGAATTGCAAGTTGTGAAAATTGCTAGAAATGGCCATAAATATCAATATTTTTATAATAATATTTCCAAGTGGAAAATCTAATAGTTGAATGGTTCAACCATTTATTGATCAAGTTGATGATTCAGAAATCATATATTTTGTTTGGAACTTGAAGTTCATAATCGAGTCACTTCTCGAATGTTTAATGTCAGAAGAACAATTAATTGTTGTTGTGCTTCGCACAGTTCTTCGATGCTATGCTCAATGGTCAAATACTTTTCAGATGTTATTAATATGTATAAATAATTTGTGTTGCTTCGATGATAATAATATTTTCGACGATATATTTTTGAAACTGGAAAAACAAGTGAAAGTTTAAGAAATTCTATAAACATTTATTCTACGAGTGTTAATATCATGTAAATAGTCAAACAGTGATCTACGTTATTTCCAGTATGGACAATTAATTTTGAACTGGAATTAAATATTAATAATTTTGGAACACAGTCCACAGGACTATTAATCGGACTTGTGTTTCCAAAAAGATTGTCAAATGTGTTTGGAAGATTTCTGTATATTGTGTGTAAATAAGAGTGTGGATCGCCACACGTGGATGATGCTGCTTTGAGCATTCTTGCAGTCAGATTTTAACTTTAAAATAAACTGAGATAATTTTACCAGATGTGTTTCTCCCAATTAAATCTCCTTCTATCCTTATTGTTGCATTGAGCCAAAAATCAGTAAAGCATTTTTTTAAATTTGATGTCGTTTTTGCGATTTGCTTTAACCCATCTGGCGCTCCGGGATATTTTGACTCTCGTGCTGACTGATTATTGGTAAAATGCATATGTGGTCGTGCGGACTCCGGTCTAAACGGGCACAGTATATTCTTCTTATCCGTTTTACCCACTTTGGGGTACGATAGATCAATCAGTGTTTAGTTGGTCGTGTTTTCCTGTACTCCCAGTATTCTTTCATCCTTTCAGATTTTGCCGTCCTCTCTTCTTCGGAAATTATGTATAGTCGTTTGGTCTCAACCCTGTCCTGGAACCTTTTCATTTTATCTTTGGTTATATTCTGCAAGCATCCCTTCTGTAATTTGGAACTCTCGTAGGTCCTCCTCAGTCTCCTTAAACCAGTTCGGCTTGGTTTTTTTTATTGCAGAAAAAGTCGAAGATTCTTTCCGTTATCCATTTAGGGTCCATTCATAGGATGTGGCCATAGAAATCAATCCTTTTCTTTATTGTGTCAGCAATCTTCCCGGTTGTACCTATTATTATTATTATTATTAATATTATTATTATTATTATTATTATTATTATTATTATTATTATTGATGTATAACATCTTTCCGCTCGGTTGCTGGATAGTTTTGTGGGAGTGATTTTGAAAATTGGGGACGGAAGTGAATCGGGCGGAAGTGGATCGAACGGAAGTGGATCAGACGGAAGTGAAGACGCACTGCCAGCTGGATGTACAATTGAAAATGTGTGTATTGGAAACAAGGCAGTGTATGCTCTGTAGCGCTAGAATGTTATGGCAATACAGTAGGCAGTGCATTTACCAGGCACTGGTTTGACGAGCACCGTGGCAAATGTTTCACCGACTTTCATTTGTCATTGAGCAGTTTATGAAGCTTCACCTTCAAGGTTGAATATCACATGGGGTAGGACAAAGACGACAAATGACATTAAAGTCATTGTCAAGCTGTGGGTGAGTAGTCAAATATTAAATGCATAACAGAATGTTGTTATATGAGTGGAATAAAAGCTGTATTTTCATCATATATGAGACTAGGTCATTTCATGATTGTAGGAAGCCATGTTTTGATTGTTTACGACGAACTGTATGCGAGCCTTGAGAATAATGAATGTTATAGTTACTGAGGAATTTGAGAGTACTGTCGACGTTGTGTGTCACTTTGTTAGTATGAATTATTAATGTAAAAGGAAGGAAGGAAGCTTGTAGTTTTGCGTGTCCGTTAATCTCACGACCATGATCCACGGTACCTCCCTTTTACGTGGAATGCGAACCACAGGACATGGCATTTCAATTCGAAAATCTCACATGTATTGACCGGGAATCAAACCCGGTCTACCTTGGTGAGAGACTAACAGCTTGACCGCTGCGCCACAAATGTGACAGTAGCATATCTCCAATTCAATCTACACATTCATCATAGTACCAGTATGAAAATGGAGTGTAAATTAACATTTTAAGAATGTCCAAGCTGTGTAGTATACGAGTAGGATAACATGTCAGATGTTACACATCATATGCGACTACTGTAAGGCTCGTATATTTTTATTATTATTATTATTATTATTATTAATGTTATTATTATTATTATTATTATTATTATTCTGTGAATGGTTGTTCAAACAAGCATTAATATTTTGAAATACCGATACTCGTAATATTTCTATACCAACACATCTCTTTGATGAGACACGAATGCACATGTTGGATATAAATATAATGACTATTTTTCAGCCGTGACAAACATGTTTAGAGGTGAATTGCAAATGAACTATGTATAGATAGTAATTGTGATTCTGGTGGCTTTTGAACCTCAAAGGCACGTTGTAAATAATATTTAATTTTATATGGCACTTTAGGGATATCCATTTGATGATGATGCATGTCCTCCTCCTTGGAAAATATTGTTGACATATTGTATGTCCAATAAAATTTACTGTATCTCCGGTAATTCAATACTATGCAATACCAAACAAGCATTGCACGAATTACAGTGGACTAAGAATTATGAAGCGGTTCATTTATCAGCGCTACTAGTAGCCTAGCCTTATATTATATTACATTATGCGAACCGGCCTAAACTAAGGACCACGCAAATATCATTTCGTTTCCTTCTCATGGTTATTTCTTCCTTTCTCTTTCTTCACACTTCCGTCATTCTTTCAGAGTGTTGCGCCTTTCTCTCTGCTGTCCATCTTCCTCCCCTGCGTTCTCTCCTTTTTCCCTCAAGAACCTTTATGTTCGAAAGTATTTCCCTGAATTGTGTTCTGTCTCGACAGTCGTCATCTGTAAATCCTAACCTCTGGAGTTCTTCCTTCATCTACTTGGTGTAACCCCTTGGCTCTTCAGATTGTATATTTTATCAAAAATTTGTTTATTTATTCTTGTTGGATCCATTCTAACCATATGTCCATAGAAACGTAAACGTATTTTCCTAATTGCTGTTTCCAGGTCTTCCACCCATTCATATATCTCCTTGTTTGATCTTAGTCTGTAGATTCCCTGTACTACTTTTGGCCGTAAACCCTCCTCAATATCCTTGTTTCAATCTTCAGAAGCCTTTGCAGGTTCATCAAGTTTGCCGTCTCCACACCATAATATAAGATCACCGGTTTTACCACAGCATTGCAGTGATGTAGTTTGGCATTAAGGCAGAGGTTCTTTTTGTTTTATATATTTTTAATTGAGAAATTTAGTTTAGCTTTTCTAGTTTAAGTCTTCTGTTTTCCATTGACTCTTTGTCCAGGCCATTGTTGCTAATGATCTCTCCGAGGTATTTAAACTGTTTCGTGACCTTTACCCTCCCATATTTCGTCTTGACTGTTTTCTTCATGTATTTCTTTTTCTTTTCCTTTTTTTACTGGAGGAAATCTGAGGTAGTTTTACAAAATGATCTTAAGCATTTGCTTATATTACTTGTGATTTATTTTGTTTCAAAGGTGACAGCATTTCTTAGCATAAAGAAATAATGGGCACTTTTCTCAATTGTGCCAAAGGTTGATGGGCTAAACGGCCCGGAAAAGTTTCAAATTGTGAGTCTTGGAGAGCTTTATCAAACTAAATCGAGAATCATTTCCGACCTAAAGGCAGTTCCGGAAAAGCAACCTAAAATCGTTGGTTTCTTTACTCGTTTTTTTTTTTTCAAATCCTAGAATGCAAATAGCCTACATTTGCCATTGATAGCACAATGTTTATAGATATCTGTATCGATAGATGAATTAAAAGTTTAAATTATACGATAATCAATACTCACACAAATACAATATATCTATTGTATATTGTACATGTTTCGACCTGACATTGAGGTCTTCTTTAGCTCAAGTAAGAAGAAAATCAATTAAGAATACAATAAAATAATAGAGATGTACTCATCTAATGTTTGTTTGATATGAAAACAAGTAGTTCCGTGAAGAACTATACAGCCTATTTTCATATATCCTACTTATGTTAATTGCCTCTATCAACATACACAATTTCAGTTTGATTGCTATAATAGATTCGTAGACATTGAGAACCGACTAAATATTTCGGATGGTCGCCATGTTGGATTTTATATATGTAGGTCCTAGAGTTATGTACTGTTACATGCAGATTATTGTGTACGTGTAGCATTCAGACTTCAATCGCATAATTAGGACACAAGAAAAAACAAGGAGATTTAAAAATTTTCACAGCCGCCATCTTGAGGTTATGGAAACAATTGAAATAAATTAGATGCCAGTGGATTAACATTCGGATAAAGATTTACTGTACCAAGTTTCACTGCACGCGGATGGTTAAATTGCGAGAAACGTCCATGTGAATATTTATAATTCGCGTCACCGCCATGTTGGATTTGTGATCACCAGGTTATTTAAAGTCCTATAGGTGAACTTAAGTTCATAGCCCCTATGAACATTAAAAAATGCAGTTTGATTGTTAAATAGATTCGTAGATATTCAGTATCGTCTAAATATTTCGGATGGTCGCCATGTTGGATTGTTAAATGTATAGGCCATAGAGTCATGTACCATTAAAGGAAAATTATTGCGTAGGTTCATTATTCAAACTTTCACTTCGATCGCATGAATACATCACAAGAAATAAAAACTTAATTTTAAAATTCGCACTGCCGCCATCTTGAGGTTATGTAAACAATTGAACTAAATTAGATACCAGTGGATTACAATGTGTATAAATATTTCCTGTACCAGGTTTCAGTGCGCTTGGAACATTAAATCGCGAGAAAGGTCTATTTAAAATGTTCAAATTCGCTTAGCCGCCATGTTCGTTTTGTAGTTAACCGGTTTTGAAAATCTTATAGCTGGACTTCCAGTAGTGCCCTTTATCTCCGTACAAAATTTTAGGAAGATACCGTTAATAGTTTCAGAGATATAGAATGCCGGTGAAATATTTCGCACATCCGCCATCTTGTGATTATGTAAACAATTGAACGAAGTTAGATGTCGGTGCATTACAATGTATATAAACATATACTGTACCAAGTTTCATTGCGTTTGGTTGGTCAAATCGCGAGAAACGTCTATTTAAAAGTCGCAAATTCGCTTGGCCGCCATGTTGGTTTTGTAGTTACCATGTTTTCAAAAGTCACATAAGTGAACTTATAGTAGTCCCCTCTATCACCATAGAAAATGTCAGGGTAATATCGGTAATAGTTTCGGAGATATTGAATGCTGGTGAAATATTTCGCACAGCCGCCATGTTGGATTCGTGAGTCGTAACAAAATTTGAAGGGCACGGTCGGGGTCGCCCGGAATAGTGCTATGAATTTACCGAGTTTTATTGAAGTCGTTCCAGCCGTTTAGAATTTATTAGGGGACACACACACACACCTCACACACACACACACACACACGCACACACACACGGACAAAAGGTGATCTCATAAGCCTATTTTTTCAAAATTGAAAATAGGCTAAAAATGGATACCCTTACAATGTAATATCAATTGTAAATAAAATAAAATATAATATTGGGCTTCACATTGCATTTTTTAGCCTACTTTCGATTTTTGCAAAAAATGAAAGTAGACTTATGAGATCAACACAGGGCGAAAAAAGTGTGTCTGTCTGTGTGTGTGTATGTGTGTGTGTGTGTGTGAGTCTGTGTGTGTGTGTGTATGTGTGTGTGTGAGTCTGTGTGTGTGTGTGTGTGTGTGTGTGTCTGTGTGTGTGTGAGTGTGTGGACTCTGAATGTCTGTCCCCCCCTATCAATTTGAACACGGTGAATGCGAATTGAACGAAATTTGGTACAGAGGTAGCACTAGCAAAGGACACCTCAGTGTCATGTTTTATATCGCCGCCATCTTGACGGAAACGTAATGGCGGCCACACAAATGTTCAAAGCTTAAATCAAATTACGACTAACCTAATCATCCGATCTCTACCAAATTTTGCAACAACATACCTTTATGGGGGGAGCATCCTTTGACAAAACCAATAGGCCATCAGCATAATAGTTTGCGGATGGCGGCCATCTTTGTGTGAAAATCGATTCTCCCAATTAATTCGAACACGGTGCAACCGAATGGAACGAAATTTGGTACAGAGGTAGTACTAACAAAAGGCACCTCAGTGTCATGTTTTATATCGCCGCCATCTTGACGGAAACGTAATGGCGGCCACACAAATGTTCAAAGCTTAAATCAAATTACGACTAAACTAATCATCCGATCTCTACCAAATTTTGCAACAACATACCTTCATGGGGGGAGCATCCTTTGACCAAACTAATAGGTCATCAGCGTAATAGTTTGCGGATGGCGGCCATCTTTGTGTGAAAATCGATTCCCCCTATTAATTCGAACACGGTGCAACCGAATGGAACGAAATTTGGTACAGAGGTAGTACTGACAAAAGGCACCTCAGTGTCATGTTTTATATCGCCGCCATCTTGACGGAAACGTAATGGCGGCCACACAAATGTTCAAAGTTTAAATCAATTTACGATTAACCTAATCATCCGATCCCTACCAAATTTTGCAACAACATACCTATATAGAGGAAGCATCCTTTGACCAATTGACTAGGTCATTAGCCTAATAGTTTGCGGATGGCGGCCATCTTTGTGTGAAAATCAATTCCCCATATTAATTCAAACACGGTGAAACCGAATAGAACGAAATTTGGTACAGAGGTAGCACTAGCAAAGGGCATCTCAGTGTCATGTTTTATATCGCCGCCATATTGACAGAAACGTAATGGCGGCCACACAAATGTTCAAAGCTTAAGTTAAATTACGACTAACATAACCATCCGATCTCTACCAAACTTTGCAACAACATTCCATTATGGAGGGGGCATCCTTTGACCAATCTAATAGGTTATTAACCTAATAGTTTCCGGGTGGCGGCCATCTATATGTCAAAATTGATTCCCCCTATTAATTCGAACACGGTGGAACCGAATGGAACGAAATTTGGTACAGATGTAGCACTAGCAAAGGGCACCTCAGTGTCATGTTTTATATCGCCGCCATATTGACTGAAACGTAATGGCGGCCACACGAATGTTCAAAGCTTAAATCAAATTACGATAACCTAATCATCCGATCCCTACCAAATTTTGCAACTACATACCTTTATGGAGGGAGCATCCTTTGACCAATCTAATAGGTTATTAGCCTAATAGTTTGCGGATGGCGGCCATCTTTATGTCAAAATTGATTCCCCCTATTAATTCGAACACGGTGGAACTGAATGAACGAAATTTTGTACAGAGGTAGCACTAGCAAAGGGCACCTCAGTGTCATGGGTTATATCGCCGCCATCTTGACAGAAACGTAATGGCGGCCACACAAATGTTCAAAGCTTAAGTTAAATTACGACTAACATAACCATCCGATCTCTACCAAACTTTGCAACAACATTCCATTATGGAAGGAGCATCCTTTGACCAATCTAATAGGTTATTAACCTAATAGTTTCCGGGTGGCGGCCATCTTTATGTCAAAATTGTTTCCCCCTATTAATTCGAACACGGTGGAACCGAATGGAACGAAATTTGGTACAGAGGTAGCACTAGCAAACGGCACCTCAGTGTCATGTTTTATATCGCCGCCATATTGACTGAAACGTAATGGCGGCCACACGAATGTTCAAAGCTTAAATCAAATTACGATAACCTAATCATCCGATCCCTACCAAATTTTTCAACTACATACCTTTATGGAGGGAGCATCCTTTGACCAATCTAATAGGTCATTCGCCTAATAGTTTACGGATGGCGGCCATCTTAGTGTCAAAATCAATTCCCCCTATTAATTCAAACACGGGAAACCCAATGGAACGAAATTTGGTACAGAGATAGCACTAGCAAAGGGCATCTCAGTGTCATGATTTATATCGCCGCCATATTGACAGAAACGTAATGGCGGCCACACAAATGTTTAAAGCTTAAATCAAATTACGACTAACATAACCATCCGATCTCTACCAAACTTTGCAACAACATACCTTTATGGAGGGAGCATACTTTGACCAATCTAATAGGCCATTAGCCTAATAGTTTGCGGATGGCGGCCATCTTTATGACAAAATTGATTCCCCCTATTAATTCGAACACGGTGGAACCGAATGAACGAAATTTGGTACAGAGGTAGCACTAGCAAAGGGCACCTCAGTGTCATGTTTTATATCGCCGCCATCTTGACGGAAACGTAATGGCGGCCACACAGATGTTCAAAGCTTAAATCAAATTACGATTAGCCTAATCATCCGATCTCTAGCAAATTTAGCAACAACATACCTTTATGGAGGGAGCATCCTTCGACCAAACTAATAGGTCATCAGCCTAATATTTTGCGGATGGCGGCCATCTTTGTGTGAAAATCGATTTCCCTTATCAATTCGAACACGGTGAAACCGAATGGAACGAAATTTGGTACAGAGGTAGCACTAGCAAAGGGCACCTCATATTCATGTTTAATATCCCTATAGAACGTTGTATTTCAACAAGCTACTACAACCAACATTCAATCAAACTCCTTGAAAAGGACAAAGAGTTATAACAATACCCATGCATTTAGGAGAAAGTAGGCTATATGTTCTTTACTGAACATCTTGTTTTAAATACAGATAGAAAAACAAGAAATTTTGTAATAGCAAGTGTAAATAACATATTAGAAAAATTTTCAACAATTCAATGAGACGTCCTGTTGCAAAACTCGTTTAATCCACTTGTGAATAGGGACCATGTCGTAATAGTACATTATGCCACGAGCCTATAATGGCTATAATTAAAACACGAGTATGTCTATAAAACCAGCGTATGCGAGATAATTATAATTATATCTGTTCAGTCACTAGAATGTTGTGATCGGATGCTGCGCTGGGTAGTATATCTCTGTTTTCCAAGCTCTCTAGCCAACCGACGCATGCGCTCTGGGTGCTTCAATGCCATATGTTCAGATTGTGCACCAGTATTCAGTAAAACTGTCACCGAAGTCGTTTCAAAACAACGCGCTGTGTAGAAATTGGTTTTGGGGATATTAAGGTACAGTGCTATTTCTTGTCTCATATTCACCAGTTTATTTACGCGAACATATGGACGGTGCACTTTCGGTAATTTATATAGACATGTTGGATTTTGAGCGCATGCGCGAAGGTATCCTTATCTAATTGGTCACACAACTGTTTCTTGAACTCTGATTGGTGGGAGAAACTGTTTCATAATGAACAAGTAGTTCCGTGAAGAACTATACAGCCTATTTTCATATATCCTACTTATGTTAACTGCCACTATCAACATACAAAATTTCAGTTTGTTTGCTGTAATAGATTCGTAGATTTTGAGAACCGACTAAATAATTCGGATGGTCGCCATGTTGGATTTTAAATATGTAGGTCCTAGTGTTATGTACTGTTACACGAAGATTATTGTGTACGTGTAGCATTCAAACTTCAATCGCATGATTAGGACACAAGAAGTAAAAAGGAGATTTTAAAATTCCACACAGCTGCCATCTTGTGGTTACGGAAACAATTGAAATAAATTAAATGCCAGTGGATTAACATCCGTATAAGGATTTACTGTACCAAGTTTCACTGCACTCGGATGGTTATATTGCGAGAAACGTCCATGTGAATATTTATATTTCGCGTCGCCGCCATGTTGGATTTGTGATCAACAGGTTATTTAAAGTCCTATAGGTGAACTTAAGTTCATAGCCCCAATGAACATTAAAAAAATTCAGTTTGATTGCTATAATAGATTCGTAGATATTCAGAGCCGTCTAAATATTTCAGATGGTCGCCATGTTGGATTGTTAAATGTATAGGCCATAGAGTCATGTACCATTAAAGGAAAATTATTACGTAGGTTCATTATTCAAACTTTCACTTCGATCGCATGATTACGACACAAGAAATAAAAACTTAATTTTAAAATTTGCAAAGCCGCCATCTTGAGGTTATGTAAACAATTGAACTAAATTATATACCAGTGCATTACAATGTGTATAAACATTTCCTGTACCTGATTTCATTGCGTTTGGAACATTAAATCGCGAGAAAGGTCTATTTAAAGTTCTCAAATTCGCTTGGGCGCCATGTTCGTTTTGTAGTTACCCAGTTTTTGAAAGTCTTATAGATGAACTTCCAGTAGTGCCCTTTATCTCCGCACAAAATTTCAGGGTAATACCGCTAATATTTTCAGAGATATAGAATGCCGGTGAAATATTTCGCACATCCGCCATCTTGTGGTTATGTAAACAATTGAACGAAGTTAGATGTCGGTGCATTACAATGTGTATAAACATATACTGTACCAAGTTTCATTGCGTTTGGTTGGTTAAATCGCGACAAACGTCTTTTTAAAAGTCGCAAATTCACGTGGCCGCCATGTTGGTTTTGTAGTTACCAGTTTTTCATAAGTCACATAGGTAAACTTCTAGTAGTTCCCTTTATCACCGTAATAAATTCCAGGGTGATATCGGGAATACTCTCGGAGATATTGAATGCTGGTGAAATATTTCTCACAGCCGCCATGTTGGATTGGTGAGACATATCAAAATTTGAAGGGCACGGTTGGGGTCGCCCAGAATAGTGCTATGAACTTACCGAGTTTCATTGAAATCGCTCCAGTCGTTTAGAATGTATTAGGGGGGGGGACACACACACACCACACACACACACACACACACGCCCACACACACGGACAAAAGGTGATCTCATAAGCGTATTTTTTCAAAATTGAAAATAGGCTAAAAATAGTGTTATATAATGAGCCTCATTATGATAGAGTTTTCTCACACATAATAGTCAGGGTCGTACATAAAATTATTTATTTAATATTGTTTTATCTTATATATTAAGATAGTTTTCAAAAAATTTCACCCTTTACTGAAAATGAAATATCTCGGGAAGTATTTGCGCTACGACGACGTTTGTTGTCTTAAAATGTAATGCCCTTCAAGCACCGTCGATTGATACCCACCTTACTTGATTGTCTCATTCGTGTATTCAAATAATTGCGAATATCACTTCCTTCAAGGTCTCACGAAAATAGAATCGAATGACTTGACGGACATATTGTCGCTAGGCGACAACGACTAACACGGTATCATGATATTCAACGCCGCCCCAATATTAAATCTAACTTGATACAGTATTAACAGAGAGTTCCCTAATTACGTCATGATATCGTTAACTTCTACCTGCTCCACTCGGGCGCTAATGTCGCATGTATCCATACATGATATCGTTAACTTCTACCTGTTCCACTCGGGCGCTAATGTCGCATGTATCCATACCATAAGCAGAAGGGGATTCTGTGCACATAATTTAATTAAAACTTCTCAAAGAATGGATTACTTTGAGACTGAAATGCTCATGCACAATCAGCAGCCATTTTGCTAATGACACTGTCATGTCAACATCTCTTTGAATTACAACAAAA
The DNA here is from genome assembly GCA_946902985.2 of Meconema thalassinum. NCBI lineage: Eukaryota > Metazoa > Arthropoda > Insecta > Orthoptera > Tettigoniidae > Meconema > Meconema thalassinum. The sequence continues at coordinate 187,499,475 of OX336395.1, forward strand.
TATACTGTATACGAAAGACAACTAATTTCACGAAGATGCCGCTACAGTCGAATGTTGGAACCGCCATTTTGTATTGTGTATCCGATCTTTCTGTTATATAGTCTTTGGTCTCACCAGCTACAAACAGTCTTCTTTTCGTTTCATCATTCGTCCTAATAGGTTGTGTGCTCAATCAATACAATGAATCATATTAAGATGAATGAGAGGCGACACTCAATTACAAATGTTATAAAGATTAAAGGTGACGGTAATTGTCTGTTCAGGTCATTGGCATATTGTGAGTACAACAATCAGAGTTTATTTATACAGGTTAGAAAGCGAATTGTAAAACATGTTACAGACAAGTGGAATAATTATTCTTTCTTTATTGTGGCAACGGCGATCTGTACGAAACTGCTATCAATACGAGCGATGATTGCAAAATGTATATGTCTATGAATGGTGTTCATGGAGGTCATGTTGAGTCAGTTGTCGCTGCTCAAGTTTGCAAAATGGATATTTATTCGTGGATTACAACTGTCGTATGGAAGGTGACCGGTTAAAATATATACGTCATCAACAAACGGAGTTACGAGTTGATACATATGCCGGTTTAGCAGACGCCTTGCATTTACGAACAGAAAATGAAAATCTCAGAGTCGGTCGTATTGTAGTTTTGCCAGCTTCTTTTACAGGTAGCCCAAGGAATATGATGCAAAATTATCAGGATGCGAAGGCGATAGTGAGGAAGTTTGGAAAGCCAGATTTATCCATTACGTTCACCTGTAATGCGGGCTGGCTAGAAATACTTAACAGCATTCATCCTTGGGAAACGGCTAATAATAGGCCTGATATTGTAGTGAGAGTTTTCCATTGCAAAGTAAAGGAATTGCTACGATTGATTAATGTTAAGGAAATTTTCGGTAAAGTAAAATCATACCGTATCTACTGTATATACAGTGGAATTTCAAAACCGAGGTCTCCCGCACATCCATTTACTATTAAAATTAACGGAAGATTATAAGTTTCGAGAAATTTCTGACATTGACAGTGTGGTGTCAGTCGAAATACCAGATCTCAAGGATGAAGCACTATACGAGTTGGTAAGGCGTCATATGGTACATTGTCCTTGCGGATCTTTGAATCCTTCTTCAGTCTGTATGAAAATGGCGTATGTAAGAAAGATTTCCCTAAACAGTTTCAGGAAGAGACCAAAGATAACGCCAATGGTTATCCTTCGTATAGTAGTAAAAATAATGGACGGATTATTGTAAAAACAATTCGAGGCATTGACATTGAAATCGATAGTCGATTCATTGTTCCCTAAAATCCATTTCTATTCTTTACTTTCAAGCTCATATTAATGTTGAAATATGCTCAAGTGTTCGGAGTGTTAAATACATCCACAAGTATCTTATATATTAAAATCCACAAGTATGTGTATAAAGGTCAGGACTGCTGCATTGTTAAAATATGTCCTGAAGGCGAAACGGTGAACTACGATGAAATTACTTCTTTGCTAAATGCTAGATACGTTGGTCCAACAGAAGCCGCATTCAGGATATTTTCATTTCACATGCATTAACAGTCACATTCTATCGTGCGATTACCAGTTCACTTGCCAAACTTGCAAAATATCTATTTTTAAAATGATAACGCTCCTGATATTTTACTTCCAGCACAGTTGTGCAACACGGAATTACAAGCGTGGTTCAAGTTAAATCAAGATTCGCAAGCCAGAAGTCCGTATATATATCCTGAAACACTAGTACACTACGTCTGGAATATGAGCAACTGCCAGTGGCAAAAAAGAAAAATGTTTCAAAAACTATAGACAGAATGTATAATGTTTCGCCTACAGAAACAGAAAGGTATTATTTACGCCTGTTATTGCTTCACGTCATAGGTGCTACCAGCTTCCAGGATCTACGAACATACAAAGCAGTTGTCTATTCTACTTTTAAAGAAACAGCTAAGGAGCGAGGTTTGCTGATTGACGATTCTGAATGGCAGCGTTGTTTGGCAGAAGCGTCACAATTTCCGATGCCTTCTCAGTTACGACAACTGTTTTCTTACATATGTATCTTTCAGACCCCTTCAAATGTAAGATAGTTATGGGAAATTTTCAAGAATTCATTATCAGAAGATTATCTGCAGTTTCACGAACCTAACATTGCATATCAGTTCACTCTTATACATATTTCTAATACATTAAAGCTCCATGGTCTTCCCATTACTTCTCTCGAATTGCCAGCTATTATTGATATGCTTGATTCACAGTTGCACAAATTTGGGGTTAAATGTAGTTTCTGTTACATGGACTGGTATTGCAGCAATGTTACTACCTCAGGGACGCACTATACACAGCCAGTTCAAGTTACCTCTACATTTACATGAAAGTTCTGTATCAGGAATAAACGATAACAGCAAGGAAGCTTTTTATATTCGTTCAGCAAAACTTATCTGGGATGAAGCCCCTATGGCTAATAAGCACGCGTTGATGTGTGTAAATCGGTTGCTCAACGACATCATGAATAACGACGTACATTTCGGAGGAAAATTTATCATCTTAGGTGGAGATTTTAGGCAGGTATTGCCTGTTGTGCCTCACGCATGTAAATCAGTCCAAATGTCAGTAAGGTTCTCTCCTTTGTGGCCATTATTCAAAAATTTTAAACTCAACAAAAATATGCGAGCGGATACAGATCAACGTGACTTTGCAAACTTCTTGATACAAATTGGTAACGGTGAATACCCTCACGTCGATGGAGAAAATTCGGAATTAGTCCCACGCTGAAAAGAATTTCACGCTTTTCAAAAATAGCGATTTTAGCGCCTAAAAATGAACATTGTAAAGAAATCAATGACAAAGTTTTAGAGCTAATCCCAGGATCATCGAGAACTTACATCAGTGTGAATAATTTGATTACTGAAGATGAGAGTGAACATCTACAATTCCCAATAGAATTTTTAGTCTGCATAGGCCTAAGAGGATTGCCACCTCATATTCTTCGACTAAAAGAAGGCTCAATTGTGATTTTGTTGAGAAATATTAATGTTACCCAAGGTCTGTAGAACCTTACTAGACTGTTGGTTTGGAAGATGCAAGACAATTGCTTACACCTGGAAATTATTACTGGCGTAAATGTTGGAAAAAAATGTCCTACTTCCTCGCCTTGACCTTACGCCATCAGATACTTCTATGCCATTTTCCTTCAAAAGGAGGCAGTTTCCAGTACATTTGGCTGTTTGTATAACTATCAATAAAGCTCAAGGTCAAACACTAGATCAAGTAGGCATTTATATACCTCAACCGGTGTTATCCACGGACAACTTTACTGTATGTCACACTATCGCGAGCAAAATCCTTTCATGACGTCAAAGATCAAATAGATCCAAAAGGCAAGCGAACAGCAAATGTCGAATGGAAGGAAGTACTATTAGAATTTTGTAACGAATGTTGCGGAGGAGCACAGACCTCAGCAAACGGGGCACAGATTAAATAACAATTATACAAGGACGTCCGCATCCCTAATACAATAACTGTCCTGTGGTAATGGTAAAAAAATACTATTGTCCTACATAGGTGATTACTATCCTACATCCTGTTATTTCATTCCCTCAGTTCTGTAACTAGATATACTCAATCAAATTTACAGCTTAATAAATATTAATTCCTTCTGTGTGAGATATCTTTTCATTTCTCATCAATCGCCTTTACTTACTATTCTATCTGTAGGGGTGGAGGCAATAGCTGTCTTTACAGAGATGTGCAAATTATTAGATTCGATATCAGTTTTCCAAAATTGCATTTTTACTTTTCACGGTTTAATGCACTAAGTATGTTTACAAGGCGATGAAATTACTTCAAATGTTTAACCAAGGCTCCTAAATATATTTTCATTTAAGAAACTCAAATTAAAATGATTTTTTTAGAATTTCCACTAACAGAGGGGCCTTGCAAATGCAAAATGCCACACGTTTCGTTTTTATTACTTCACTCTACTTAACGTGTGAATTTAGAGCGGAGGGATTTGGGGTCTTTTAACTGATGAACGCTATTGAACCATTCAAAGATTCATGAACTATGCATTGAAATCACCTGACTTGAATTCTAAAGTCAATGAAAAATTGAAAATGGACCCAGCTCAGATATCCCTCGGAATCCAATAATCTGAAAGTTTCCAGACGCAATTCCTTATGGGAAAAGGTGTAATTCCACGGGAGAGAAAACACTACTAAGTAGGACAACGAAATGATTTTGAATAAAAGTAATTAAGACTAATTAAAATTATTTATTTAATTCTATTAATTTGCACACCTCTATATGTTAACCAAGAGTTACAACTCTAAATTCAAATATAAGAGACCCATCTTTTATTTTAAATTTATACCATTGTTCATAAGTAGACAAAACACCAAATTGTACCGCTGTAGCCTTAAATTGTGTGGATATCTCTATTTACTTAGTAAAAACAAAGTTCCCAATTCTTGGATGTAACGGGTATTCTCGAGAGCAACTTTATTGATTTTGATGCGGTTTTCACCATTCTGTAAAGGATTTCTCGATGAAGGATTAGGTAGAAAAACATTTATTTACGACCAAAAGAAGCCAAGCATTTACGATTTCAGTGAATTGAGTTGAAGAAAAACCTAACGTCCATGTGTCTTTTAAGCTTACACTGGGTAAACCGTTAAAAATATCGATATTCACTGAGAATTGTTCAGCATGAAAAGTTCTGCAAGAAAATCCGCGACAGCTCCCACATCGACCACTGTAAGTGATTTTACGTTTTCATTTCTTCCAGCAATCTCCATTCAGTGGAAATTTAAATTACTACAGTAGTTTCAAAGTGAGCTTGAGAGAGACCTATCACCCTAGCTTCAGCCAGCATGAAACTGCCGAGTCGTGTCGAGTTAATTATTCAGAGAAGAGTATAGCTTATGTGTTTGGAGTTAGCTGTTCACCTCAGCTTTTCAGAATTGCGTCTGGAACCTGACGTCCGTGCGCCTTTTAAGCTTATGCAGGGTAAATAGTGGACACACACACAGAGGACAGGCAGACACCCTCACATTTGATCTCATAAGTACCGTAAATGTCTGTTCAGGTCACTAGCATGAAGACATGCCAATGTCATATGGACAGAAGTGCTGTAGGATTGTTGAAGTGAATGCTGCGGAGCAGCACGGGTCTTCTAGTATTATTTTACTTTATTTTATTTTGTTTTATTTTATTTTGTTTCATTTCATTTTATTTTATTTTATTTTGTTTTATTTCATTTCGTTTTATTTTGTTTTAAATTGTTTTGTTTTATTTTGATTTAGTTTTTTTTTGTTTTATTTTGATTTTCCAGAAAACAAACATAAAACAATAAAAACACGAAGCAAAAAGAAAAATTCAAAAGAAAAAGCAGAAAACAAAAAAAAACAAGAAACACAAAGCAAAAAGCAACATTCAAAAAAAGCAAAAGCAGAAAACAAACACAAAACCAAAACCAAGAAGGAAAAGCATAAAGTAAAATTCTAAAGCAAAAGCACAAAGCAAACACAAAACCAAAAACCAAAAACACGAAGCAAAAACAAAAAGTAGAAAACAATAAACACAAATGATACGCGAGGCAAAGTCCGGAGAAACGTTTCTCATGAAAATGATTCTTATTTACAAGTGGATTAAACGAGTTTTGCAACTGGACGACTCATATAGAAAAATTAATAATTTAGAAAAAACGGGTGCGGAATATCAACAAATATTTTAACTGAGTTGCCTGAAATGAGTAAAACTGAATCTTCTTCCGAAATACAGTCTGAGAATTTTGTTTCAGGTGCCAACCCGTTAGTGCGTCGTTTGAATTGTCAACCTAATTGGTTGGAAAATATTATATCAGAGAAGATTTTTATTTACATAAGATAGAAAATAACTAGCCTGCATATGAATTGTGACAAATATCTACTGTACTTAATATGAATACCAATAAGTGGCAATTTGCAATTTAACCAAGTGTTTTGTAAATAATCATAAATCCGAGTGGAAGCCAATCAGCAGAGGGGTAAGACAAGGCTGTGGACTCTCTCCATTGCTATTCATAATCTACATGGATGCTATAATAAAGGAATGGAGGTGTGAAAGGCATGGTTCAATACCTATCAGCAGGCATCTAAGAAATTTAGACGCTATACTATTTGTTGATGATGTTGCATTGGTAGCAGCATCTGAAGATGATCTGCAGTGGTCAATATTCAACCTCCAGAAAGTGGCATCAAAATTCAGCATGTGCATTTCTACTGAAAAGACTAAAGTAATGGCCTTTAAAGGTAAGGACCCTATCCCCAGTAAAATTTGTATGGATGGTAAAATTTTAGAAAGAGTTAACGAATTCAAGTATTTAGGATATAATTTATCTTTTCAAGAAGAACGAGACATAACTGCAAAAATAACTAATTATACCAGAACAACAGGAATCATCAATCACGTCATGAAGCCATCTCTTGTCCAAAGGCATACACGCTTGCGTTTGTATAACACATTAGCCAGACCAACCCTGTGCTATGGCAGCGAGGCATGGACAATAAGATCTTAGGACATCTCCAGACTCACAGCATGCGAAATGGCATACTAAATGGGATCATAAGAGAAACGAGGATGTGCTGAAGGAACTAAAAGTGATACCAATAACTACATACATTTGTGAGTACCAAGAGAACTGGAAGCGTCATGTCCAAAGGATGGAAGCTGGAAGATTACCAAAGGAGATCCTTCGCTACCAGCCACGGGGAAATAGATCGATAGGACGTCCGATGAAGAGATGGAGGGAAAGTGCAAGACCGTAACGGGACATTTGGCCCAATACTTGGAAGGAAGAAGAAGAAGAAGAAGAAGAAGTTTTGTATTATATATAGTTCAACTTATATACATAATTCTTTCTTTAATGTGATCCTTGGTTCAATACTCTCAGGTGGTTTTCTGATTTTTGAAGAATCTTCACACCGGAAGTAATTATAAGGGCTTAAGTAGCGCCCTGTATTGACTCACACTATCGCTCATGGTGGTAAAATAAAGGTGAACTGCTAATCTAATCGATAGGATATGTTGAGTTTCCGGTGAACAACCATCAGTCTACCGCGTGTCCTCATGCCGGCACCTCGTAAGAAACGTTTAGTGTGTCCTTTACGTTTGGTAAACGAAAATGAATTACAAATGCACCAATAATAAGATTCACTAATAAACCAATATCGAGTGAGCAATCAGAAGGTCTAGTCTATGACAATAAAGGATGTTTTCAACATTTTCACTTCCGCAAATCAATTAGGTTTAACCCTGCGTTACCCGCGCTAACAAAGTTACACCAATGCCCACGCACGGACTCAGAGTCCGTGTTTCCTTTTCATTGTTAAAATTTGGTTATAATGAACAAATTTTGATATTTTTGGCAAACTCTAATTTACATAAGAAGTACAGAAGTATGCTAGTGGTAATTACCTGTTTTACGTAAGTACAAGCCTATAATATGTGTAAATATCAACTAAAAACGTATACTAAAGAACTAATAACTGAAAAAACTTTTTACTGGAAATAACTTATCAAACAACATTGCTTTTGAAAATGACGTCTTAGAAAACGTGAATGTAAAGAAATCTGTTTGGTTAGCATAATGCCAACTCTGTAATCAGCTGACACTTTTACACATGCACACTGACACTTTTTAGTCTGAATCTGTTTCTTCCAGAAGAACATCAAATATAGCAGGTTCACTTGACACTTCATTTAGTAGACGAAGAATCCTATTCTCCTCATTATGATTCATTTTGTTTAGGATTTAGACATAACAGTCTATACTAAAAATTCGAAAAAGCACAAACACATTTACTCATGCACGGAATGACAGACCGGATTTGGAGGAAACAGCACTGTTACAACTCAAGGTCACACCGCAGACTGAACGAAAGAGTAGGGGTGGAGTTGGAGGGTTGTAAACGGAAGCTATACCAGCTCGCCACACTTTTAGCCAACTTCTGGCTATGTAATAAGTGAGACTGTGCGCGAGTAACGCAGGGTTAATCTTCTTTTTGGAAAAGAATTCAAAGGTTTGCTTGGTTATTCGGGCAGGATTCATTCGCTATATCTATATGTGTCCATTGAAATCAATCCTTTTTTTTTTCTTATGGAATCTGAAAGTCTCTCCGGCTTTACATACAGGGTGTTGTTCCTATAGAAAACGTGTTTGTTATTTTGCAATTTATTACCTATGTTGTTGTTGTTTGAGTCTTCAGTCTTTTGACTGGTTTGATGCAGCTCTCCATTCCTCCCTGTCCTGAGATAATAGTTTCATCTCTGCATAGCTACCACAACCTACATCCGAGGCAATCTGTTTAACATATTCTAACCTTGGTCTACCCCTACAGTTCTTGTCCACGACCCTTCCTTCCTTAACTAAGCTTGCTATTCCTGGGTGTCTTAGTATGTGTCCTACTAACCTATCTCTTCTCTTCATTAGCAGTCGCCAGAAACATCTATCCTCTCCCACTCGTCTTAATACCTCTTCGTTTGTAACCCTATCTACCTATCTGATCTTCATCATTCTCCTGTAACACCACATTTCAAATGCTTCAATTCTCCTCTTTTCTGCTGCACCAATAGTCCAAGTTTCAATTCCATAGAGCGCCACGCTCCAGACAAAGGCTTTCAAAAATGACTTCCTAATACCTAAATCTATATTCGATGTCAAACAGATTCCTTTTTTTGTAGAAATGCTTTCCATGCCTGAGCCAACCTACTTTTTGTATCCTCTTTGCTTCGTCCATCACTGGTTATTTTGCTTCCTAAGTAAAAGAAGTCTCCTACTTCCTTCAGCTTTTCACCTGCCAATTTGATGCCCATAGAGGTTTCTGATTTATTTCGGCTTCATTCCAGTATTTTTGTTTTACATTTATTAATTTTCATCATGAATTCTTTCCTCAAGACGGAGTACATACCATTCAAAAACTCATTCAAATCCTCAGGCGTGTCGGCCAAGATCACGATGTCATCTGCAAATCTCAATGTAGAAATTATTTCTCCTTGAATCTTCACACCCACTTTAAATTTTTCTCCAATTTCCTTCATTGCTTGTTCAATGTAAAGATTGAAAAGTATGGGTGATAAGTTGCAGCCTTGCCTTACACCTTTCTGAATACCAGCTTCTCTCTCATGTCCTTCAGCTCGAATGGCTGCTGTCTGGTTTCTGTATAAATTGTATATCACCCTCCTATCCCAGTACTTTATTCCAATCGATTTCAAAATGTCAAACAATTTAGTCCAATCAACGTTATCAAAAGCCTTTTCTAAGTTTACAAATGCCATGAACGTTCTCTTATCTTTCCTTATTCTACCTTCCAAAATCAGCCTAAAACTTAGTACAGCTTCCCTTGTTCCTACATTTCTCCTGAAACCAAACTGGTCTTCACCCAACTCCGTTTCTATCTGGCTTTCCATCTTCTTGTAAATTATTCTAGGCAGGATCTTTGAAGCATGAGTAATCAAGCTGATTGTACGGTAATCTTCACATCTGTCAGCTCCCACTTTCTTTGGTATAGGGAAGATAACATTCTTCTTGAAATCAGGGGGTACCTCACCTGTCTCATAAATCCTACACATCAAGTGAAATAACCTGAACAGACCTTCATCTCCTATGCAGCGTAGCAATTCAATCGGTGTATTATCTATGCCTGGTGCTTTGTTCCTGCTTAAGTCCTCCAATGCTCTGTCAAATTCTGATCTCAATATTAAATCTCCTTTTGCATCCTCATCAATTTCCTCTTCCCTTTCCATAACATGATTCTCAATCTCCTTTCCCTTATACAAAAACTCTATGTAAGCTTTCCATCTCTCAAACTTTTCTTCCCTATCTTTTAGAGGCTTTCCATTTGTGTCCCTAATATTACAGTACTTAGTCTTCTTTTCCCCGAAAGTATTCTAAGTTCTTCGATAAACTGTGTCTACTTTTCCTAATTTCAAACAATTTTCTATACCTGCACATTTCTCTTTTAACCATTCTTCTTTAGCTTCCTTGCACTTCTTGTTAACCTCATTTATCAGATGTCTGTATTCTGCTTTCCCCTTTTCATCTCTTACATTCTTGTGTTTCCGCCTTTCACCCATCAATTCTAGTATATCCTGAGTGATCCAGGGTTTTATACCTATTCTTTCTTTCCTACCAATATTTTCTTTTGCAGATGTTTTATTTCATTCTTCAAAAGTACCCATTCGTCTGCAATTGAAGTTTGTTTGGGGTTTTGCATTAGTATTTCCTCTACTCTCTTCTTGAATATTTCGTTTACTTCCTTCACTTTCAGTCTGTCTATTGCCCACCTTTTTGACTTTTGACTTTTCTTCAGTTTCTTCAACTTTAATCTGCATTTCATATCAACCAGATTGTGGTCAGAGTTTATGTCAGCACCAAGATATGTTTTACAATCCAAAATCTGGTTTCGAAACCTATACTTGACCATAATGAAGTCGATTTTGTAACGCCCTGTATCTCCTGGTCTCATCCATGTGTATATTCTTCTATTGTGATTATTGAATAAGGTGTTAGCTATGACCAACTCATGCTTGGTGAAGAATTCCATCAGCCTGCTTCCTCGATCATTCCTTTCACCTAATCCGAAATTTCCTACTATCTTCCCTTCTCTCACTTTTCCTACCACAGTATTCCAATCTCCCATTTCTATAACATTTTCATCGCCCTTGATATACCTCAGAATTTCATCTATTTCTTCGTAGACCTTTTCAACGTCTTCATCAACAGCTTGACTGGTAGGCATGTAGACTTGTACCACTGTGGTTGACGTAGGTTTAGTATTGATTTTTGCTACAATAATCCGTTCACTATATTGCTCATAATATTCCACCCGCTGTCGAAGTTTCCCACTCAATATGAGACCAACCCCTGCTTGACCATTGTTTGATTTAGTGCTAATGACCCTATAGTCTCCTGACCAAAAGTCCTGTTCTTCCTGCCAGCGCATTTCGCTAATCCCAACCAAATCCAACCTCAACCTATACATTTCCCTTTCTAAATTTTCTAACCTTCCACTTCCTAGCAGACTTCTAACATTCCACGCTCCAATCCGTAGAATGTCAGATTTCCTCTGTCACTTCTGTGATGTTAATCCCCTCTCGAGTAGTCCCCACCCGGAGATCCGAACGGGGGACTAGTTTACCTCCGGACTGAAATTTTACAAGGGAGGAGGCCATCATCACATGTAATTATGCATAGAGAGGTGCATATCCTCGGGAATAGCATTACGGCTGTAGTTTCCCGTTGCTTTCAGCCGAGCAGCAGAACGCAGTGTAGCCATTAGTTGGCTTATATTATCAATATCTTAACCGTCTATAAGACAAGTAAAGAATTGATTTATTCTCAAAGGCTGCTACTCCCTTTCAGAATAAGTAATAGAAAAATTCTACTAACAAAACTACTAAAGTTCCACCAACAACAAAATACTACCACTAAAACAGTCTGTCACCAGGCATACTCGCATGCACCCTCACACATCACAGTCTAATGAAACAATGAACTATATCTAATAACCAATGCAACTGCCACCAGACACACACACACCACAGTCTAAAAGAACAATGACATATATCTAATAAACTAACTACATACTTACAACTAAAACTAACTACATACTGTACCCTTAGGAAAGAAGCACTACACAAGACTTATATTTGGGGTCATGATCGGTTCTTGAAAAAGTTGAATTTGAGGAGAAACGTGCTTCTTTATATTTCCACGATTCATAGGGGAACTTAATATCATTGAATAACTTACATAACAAGGTTAAAACAATAACAATTTAATTCTGAATCAATCTAACAACAATTAAAATGGATACCACCCAGATGCGTGTCATTATATCGTTCGCGTGCCATAAATGACACACAAGCGACACAATAGCCCACATGCGGCGTCACAGTGTCCTCAGACCCATGTAAGCCGTCAAGACAAAGTACCGGTAACTGGATAACATATCAGTCCAACAATAATCCAAATCACAAACTGAGCTTAGACAGCTGTCAAAACAAGATGAACCAAAATGTCACCTACAGAAATATTAATCTGAATCCAAATATCAAAATACAAAAATATCAAAAATACAAAAATAAAACATGTTTTTATGTGTTGTGTGTGCGGTCAGACAACTAAAGATAATGAGTACTTGACGAGAATTAATTCCCGTTCGACCACTCTAATAAGTCATGAATTCCCGTTCTGCGGGTCGGAAATCACGACAATATAGGAATACAATGAAATGGCTAGCAATAAAATAAACAAGCTGACATAGTCTAACCCTTTACAAAAAGCAATAATACACGAATTGTATTTTACACTGAATAGCGGCCGAACGAGCGGTCTTAAGCTCCACAAATCAACATATGCAATCATGTGACATACAAGAACACAGGTTAGCCGTTTGCTACCTTACTGTGACATCATAAAATCTTGGCGAAAACAAGCCAAGCAACAACAACAAAATATGAACAGGCCTCAACAGGCGTAAAAACAATTACATTACACTACGATAAATATGGCCGGAAATGGATTAGATACTGTAAGTGGCATGAATAACTTCCACAATTAAATCAATTCATTACAATCTTTCAGGCTCAACATTTAACTATTAACAGCAGGAAGAATGCGTAGTACGAAGCAGCTACGGCTTATCAACATTCTCAATCTGTGTATGGCTGTCAATCAAGCGCTCCCGTAATGTTCTCAGTGTGTGCCAGACAAATAACCCCAAGCCTGTGCGGCCTTGAGTGTTGAAGACAGCCTCCAGTGACTCCATGAAAACACGTTACATATCAAATTCAACACAATAATAATTTCTTGAAAAATCCACACCATGGGATATCAAGATTCAGTCATCAGCAATTATGCCCCTCAGGTCACATAAGCTTCCTCAAAATTTTCCTCTCTTTGGTTTCCATTTTTTCCATTTGCCCTCTTTTCTTCAAGACTTAGTGTCTCTGCTACAAAGAGTGTCTCTGGATTAATTGCTGTGTTATAATGCCTTATTTTGGTGTTCCAAGAGAGGGTTTCCTTATTGTATGTATTTTTGGTTTTCTGGAAGACTAGTTCCAAGTGTATTTATAATGTATATGTATTTATATTTTAAGGATTAGGGAATCACCCTTTACTATTGGGTACAATCATGTTGACCGACTGAAAGAAATTACATTTCGATTACTAAGGCAACACTGAAATATGGCTTCCTACACCATAATGTCTATACCATTAAAAGGATGGCATATTGGCTTTCACGGCCAGTGAATTAAAACTCAGCAATTTTTAGGTAGATTTCATTAGAAAGCTAACTATTGCAATGGGTCCCATGTTTCGACTTCCGGAAAATTTCGACATATCTTCGCGTTTCACATCCCCCAGACCCCAAAACCACCGTCAGTTCAAAAGTTTATATATAATTTATGTATGTATTGAACCCGATGGGGTTATGCTGACTGGAATCGAACATGGTTCTCAGAGACTGTGATCTCAGTAAAAAGGTTCCACCAGGGAGCGAACCAGAGATCTGTACAGGGAGTTTCTTGGTAAAAAAAAACCCTCGAAAGAAATGTATATTTAATCACTGGTGTGATTTTTGATGAAATGGCATTATTTATTAAAATAATGTAGGAAATAATGAGCAGATTATATCATTATAAGACGATTTGGTGTAAGCTATTGGAGGTTTGAAGCACAGAGGAGGGCAGAGCTGACATTTACTAATCGGCCCAGAATTGTGGGTTGGTCCCAGTGGAGCCACGTCCATCTCTGTCACCCCATTATGTCGTCTGGAGCAGGGGAGAGGCCTGAATAATGACACAGTTATTCCCCGACGGAGAATAGATTTAGAGGAGGGGCGGAGAAATGCCCAGAAAAATCATTGATTACTCGTGATTGGAGTAACGAATCGAGATGAGAGTTGCACACAGGTGAATATCTTGGCAAGAAGATAATTTTAGAGTCTTTTACCTGCGAAATTGGTGCATATTTAGTGATGTGCGTAAGGACTGTAAAACGACCATTGTTCGCGGATGGATGTGGAGATGTTGTAGGGGGTTTCCCGACTAGGTAGCGTCCCACGCCATGGAGAAAGGAATTAATATTAATTAATTGAACGAGCGATTCCTTTGCACACATATAGTTTTGGGACCTGTGAAGAGAGAGGAACACAATGATCATGGTTTGAAGACCTGAATCATGCTGTGAGAGGAGCGAAGATTACGCGGGAAGATGTTGCTCTACTTTCTGTGGAAATCCGATATAAGGGAGTAGACCCCAGGAGGAGCCCTCTGTTCTCAGTTGAATCTCACTTGAAGCTCTGTTCTAACTCAGTCAAGCTCAGTCTAACTCAGTTCTAGCTCACTTGAAACTCTGTTCTAACTCAGTCAAGCTCAGTCTAACTCAGTTGTCACGCAGTCTACATGCCGCCAAGCGCAGTTACAGCCAGTTATAGTTTTACTCAATTGTCAATTGTAGCACAATGGCAATAAGTTGCAATCAGTATGCAGCAAATATGCAGCAGCACGAGACAGCGTGTAAGCCGCAGACAGAAGTCTTCAAATAAGCTACGTGCAGTCTTCGAGTGAAACTTCAGTCAGCTACAGCCAGGTTGAAGCAAGTTCGTCAAGGCAAAACGCATGACGATTCTATTCATCAAGACGCCGAACAAAGACGGGTATGTGTAAAAGAAACAGTAAATACGCTTGTATGAATAATAGTCGTGATACAGGCATAATCAGCAGCACGAACTATGACGTGTTCAGTTATGAAGCACCGTATAGACTAACGGTAGCACTATTGTATATAATTATTTGTGAAAGTGTTGAACTTTATTAAGCGCAGTGTGTATAGTATTAACTAATCGTATATGTGTAACTACGATAGAATGCGCGAAAGAAACTTTACTAAGTGTTTGGTATTGCCATGAGAATACCAGATGTTAACGCTCATGTTTGGGAGCCAGCGTATTGATGTAACGCAGGACGCTTACTGTAGGAGTAATGATCGTCATAAAACTGTTGGAGAGTTCCGAGAGCAGATAACCAGACTTTCAATCAGGAGTTGGTAACGTAAAATGCCGTCGACACCTGCAATTTCGATCTCTGCTAGGGAATTTCAGCATTGAAGTGTGTATAAGTGACGAGTGTTCAGTGTAATGTATATGTAAAAATATCATTTAAAGTAGTGTTTGATGAAGTGTTTCACATGTTTGGGGAGTGATAACTTCCTGAAAGGTATGCAACGTGTCGTGTTGGTGATAGAAATTATGTGTAATCAAATGTGTGTAAACAAGAGAAATATGTCGCGTTAAACCCATTATGGCGGGCGACATGGAAGAATATGATTGGTCGGAGCCACCTTAGATGCCTATAGAGATGTAAGTACCCCACAAATTATGGTTATGATCATGTAGAAGTATGGACCGATGCATGTCTGTGATTCCGTAAAGATATTGTGAATTCCTTATAGATGCCAGTAAAAGTCAGTTAGGAGGCTGATCCTCCATGTTTAATCAGTAATGAGTTGATTTTGATAGAGTTGAAATGTTGATTTGTATCATTAAGTGGAGTAATTATTCCCACTATGAATTAAGAATGGCAATCAGTTATGTAAATGCAACGAACGCGATTGTTCGAGTTTAAAACGTCTAGCTATGTCGGAAATGTGGTAATTTATGTGAGAATAATAATAAATGATGATTTTGGTCATTTATGTCAATGAGATTTATAATAATAATGGTAAATTATGATTTTGGTCATTTATGTCAGTGAGAAATGATGATAATAATAATAATGGTTATTAAGAGTATGAATGAACACATCAGGAAACAAATAAATTGTTGTAAGCGAGAATTATTAACGCTAAGTGCAAGACTTATCAATCTAAGCAGGAAGATGTTACAATGAGATTACATTTCAGTAATTATGGAAAGTAGTTTTATATCAGAATATTGCATATATTCAGTAATTATACCAGTAATGAAAGAGCTTTTAGTGAATTGAATTTGTAGCTTAATTGAGAAGCTTATAGAGTAAATGTTAGATTTCTCTTAATATTAGAGGTCGGAATGTCGTAGCATGGAGCATTAGGGGCCAGATAGTCTATTCTACGTATGAATTCTCCTATGTCGTGGACATTGTTGGAGATATTATCTATTCCAGAGTTGTAGTGAATGGACCCTAACTCTGAAGAAAGGATTGAAATGTGTTCCGGATTGGAATCTTTATAAGAGTCGAGGAAACAGGGACACCTCGCAGCTCTATGATTTCCCGAGAACTTATAGATGAGTTATGTACGCTCGTGGCAGCGAAAACTCATGGCGACAGTGGTTTTGTGCGCCTATATTATACTTGAGACATCGGTCAACCGCCAGGCTCATGCATTACGAACCCCGAACCTTCATGTTGGATGGACCCATGTGAGGCCATTAATTAATCATTATCCTCGACGTAGGAATAATTACGAAAGCTCATTCAATACCTGTTGGCATAGTAGTCAATTAAGATCCTTTGGGAACATGTGTGTCGGTCAGGACACAGTATTTTGTCTTGTAAATCTCCACTGCTTAGAGAGAGGGAAGCTTTCAAACTTTTAGAAAGGTCGAGATAATTGGTGAAACGACCCATCCCACTTTCTATTGTGTAGCGATTTCCTTAGCCGAGGGTCGGTGCCAACCACCCGGACCGCCCAGGCAAGTTATAAAGGGAAGAGATTCTAGACCTTGTTAAAATGACATATAATGCAAGATTGTTATGTTGAGTATTATAGCCATGTGGTTTGTGAACACATGGATAATTATAGTTAATCCTGATGGTTCATTAATTTAGCTATCTGACGAATAGTTACATGATATATTTGTACTGTCACTGGAACCAAGTCATGTAGTTGGTGACTAGATGCCAATCGCCATGAGCGCGAGGTAGTCTATTGTACAATCCGACATAAGCTATAACGTAACGTTTTATCTAGGAATCACAGACAGCATGCGGTGAAACCATATAATTGGAGGATGTGTAGGGGTTAGCTTACATAATTATGGAGTTGCACGTTGATTTTGGTGCAACGTCCAAATAGGTAAATGCATGCAAAGCATTTCATTGGTGAGAAGAAAAATATTAAAACACGCACGGCACACATAATTGTTTAACATAAAGAGGTTTAAGGAATAATCCTTGTTGTAATATTAAAGAAGTCACATTGTATGACTATTATGTTAATGTACAGTTTGTTTTGAAGTCGTAGGTGCATCAGCGCACTAGTATATTCTTGTGAAGTTCACAGAAGGGTAAAGCATTATGGCTAGGTATGACTTTGTTGTGATTTCATATTTGTTTATTTGTGGATTGTGGAAGTAAAAATTTTGTTTGCTTTATTTTATGCTTTTTTTGGGTATTGTTTTGTGTTTGAAGCCATGATTTATTTTACTGGATTAAAGTTTTAGAATAGAGTTGTGCCTTATCATTGTAGAGTTGATACCTTTTAGCCTCAAATCCAAAATATGCACTGCAAAATTGGGGTTACCGTACACGCCTGAGAGCTGATGCTAGTTGGAGGCAGATGCATATTATCCAACGAGATTACTCACATGGGTACAGTATATATATATATATATATATATATATATATATATATGTATATCAGTTTCTTGTGGACACGATAACTGCCGTAATTTTGCACCAATCACTTTGAATTTTTTACATAATATGTATCCCTATAAAATCTCGGTCGAGTTCGTTAATGGGCAAAATCGGTCGAAGGGGGTGAAAATAGGGGGCTTTTTTCGAAAAATTGAAATTTCGCTATAACTCTCTTAATACGTGAAATATAGAATCCATTCAAAGTTCATAATATGTGTCGGATAAGTGCCAACAATTTATGTCAAATAAGTTTTTTGATAGCACCAACCATTGACCAAAGGGGAGGAAAAAAGTGTTTTTTTCGGGAAACATTAATCATATCTCTCTTAATAGGCACAATATCAAAACCGTACAAAATGGACAATATTCCCCTAATAATTACCTAAAACTTTTGTCTGAAAGAAATTTTTATATGACCCACCATTACGCCAAGGGATGAGAAAAATGATTTCGGAATTATAAGAAAATGCCAAGAGCTATCAGAGGTTGCCATGGCAACACTACTAAATTGATGAGGGATGAGCCGTTGCCATGACAACGCACTTGCACGAGATCAGATTCAGTATTTCCATCTGTCTAAGCCGGCCCCGTGGTGTTGGGGTAGCGCGCCTGCCTCTCACCCGGAGGCCCCGGGTTCGATCCCCGGCTCCGTCAGGGATTTTAAAACTGACGTGAGGGTTGGAACGGGGTGCACTCAGCCTCGTGAGGACAATTGAGTAGCTGTCTGACAGTGAGACAGCACCCCATCACGAATACCAATATTAACGGCCGAGGGGACCCGACGCGCTGATCACGCGTCACCCCAATATCTGCAGGCCAAATGGCTGGGCAGCGGTCGCTTGGTCGGCCTTAGCCCGTCATGGGCTGGATGGTGCCAGGGGTTGACTTTGACATCTGACTAAGTGGGAAGCGGCTTCGGTGACGTAACTGGTAGCATGCAGAATGTCTATGCCCAAGGTCGCGTTTTCAAAGCCGGCCGAAGTCGTCGGATTTTCTAAGAGCGCTAAAATCCCTCAGTATGCTTTCTTTTGGAGGGGAAGTTCCAACGTTCGTTACGAGTTGCTGGTTGGGGTGGCATCTAGTAGCCAAGTTCACAGCTAGGTGTCATTGACGGTAGTACCTGGTAGCAACATTAGGAACTACTGCTTGAAATTGACCGTCTGCAGTCCTTACCTGAATTACAGACTAATACATCCATTACAATTCACACCGTTTATCAGACAGATTCTACACTCACCCAAAGTACACGGGGTTAGATGACCGCGTTGTCGCAGCCCCTAAACTGAGGAACCAACCAGAGGTAGATTTCATTAGAAAGCTAACTATTGCAATGGGTAGGCTACCGTGTTTCGACTTCCAGAAAACTTCGACATATCTTCGCGTTTCACATCCCCCAGACCCCAAAACCACCGTCAGTTCAAAAGTATATATATATATCAGTTTCTTGTGGACACGATAACTGCCTTAATTTTTCACCAATCACTTTTTACCGAATATGTATACCTATAAAATCTCGGTCGAGTTCGTTACTGGGCTAAATCGGTAGAAGGGGGTGAAAATGGGGGGCTTTTTTCGAAAAAGTGAAATATTGCTATAACTTAATATGTGAAATATCGAATCCGTTCAACCTTCATACTATGTGTCGGATAAAGCCCAACAATTTATGTTTGAAGAGTTTTTTTTATATCACCAACCATTGACCAAAGGGGTGGGAAAAAGTGGGTTTTTCGGGAAACATTAATCATATCTCTCTTAATAGGCACAATATCAAAACCGTACGAAATGGACAATATTCCCCTAATAATTACCTAAAACTTTTGTCTGAAAGAATTTTTGATATGACCCACCATTATGCCAAGGGATGAGAAAAATGATTTCGGAATTATAAGAAAATGCCAAGAGCTATCAAAGGTTGCCATGGCAACACTACTAAATTGATGAGGGATGAGCCATCAGACGTTGCCATGACAACGCACTTGCTCGATATCAGATTCAGTATTTTCATCTAAGTGGGAAGCGGCTTCGGTGACGTAACTGGTAGCATGCAGAATGTCTATGCCCAAGGTCGTGGTTTCAAAGCCGGCCGAAGTCGTCGGATTTTCTAAGAGAGCTAAAATCCCTCAGTATGCTTTCCTTTGGAGGGGAAGTTCCAACGTTCGTTGCGAGTTGCTGGTTGCGGTGGCATCTAGTAGCCAAGTTCACAGCTAGGTGTCGTTGACGGTAGTACCTGGTAGCAACATTAGGAACCTCTGCTTGAAATTGAGCGTCTGCATTTCTTACCTGAATTACAGACTAATACAGCTATCACAATTCACACCGTTTATCAGACAGATTCTACACTCACCCAAAGTACACGGGGTTACATGACCACGTTGTCGCAGCCCCTAAACTGAGGAACCAACCAACATCTCTGCGGGAGATATAATTTTGCGTGAAGAAGTAACAGACCGTTACATAGTTACACATCAGTGTCGAAACCTTGAATAAGGACAGTGTGACCACAAGTATAAAAATGGACCCCAAATGACAAGAAGGTTACCGTTCCCATAAGACAATAAAATGTTTAAAATAAGCATAAAATGACGAAAAACAAAGTTAATTAAGCTCCAATTATAAAATACCTTCTCGCAATAAATGAGGTCTGATCCTTCTACGAAAACCTGCATATTCTGCCTATTTTCGCCTATCTCCAAGTTTGTCCGGTGAAATCTACCTCCGCCTTCCGGCGTGCCGAGAGGACTTTTTTATGTTTGTGCTGTGTCTTGTGAGGGGTTTCACCTAGGAATACCAAGCTGGCTCATCAACTGGCTCTTGGTATCCCCGCCCGGACCCCCTACAGGATTACCGAGCTGCACGCTACATTCCGTTTTATGAAGCGCACCGGCGCCTCTTTACAGCGAGAACTAAAAGCTCAAGCAGCCATAACCACCTTGGTGTCCTAGGTGAAACCCCACAAAAGGCACGGCACAAACCTAGAAAAATAGCTGATTTTTATACCATTACTTACTCACTGACCCAAGCTGACCCAATACCCAGTAAACTGAGAGCGATCAAGGGAACTACTCGCGTGTGGTGGAGCTCTTTCCGGTCACGGAGGGAGTCCTTCATTTTGTGTAGGCTAAGGATAGGTCATATATGATCCACCCACTCGTACCTAATGAGAAAGGAAGACCCCCCACTTTGTACCTGTGGAGCCGTTTTCACCGTGGCTCAAATTTTAACGGAGTGTGTGGATCTTGCTGACTTGCGAAGAAACCTTGGTTTGCAGATGACACTCAAACTTATATTAGCCGATGACGCGGTGGCTGCTGATCTCGTCATCCGCTTTATAAGTGAGAGTGGATTAGGGCCAGCAATCTCAATTTTCCAGTGTACATCGACTCAACGACTTGTTCGGTTTTGAATGATGATTTTTTGTGTTTTCGTAATTTTTTTGTTTGTTTATATACGGTAATTATTAGTTTTATTTTTTAATTTATTTTTTTGTTTTATTAATTT
The DNA here is from genome assembly GCA_946902985.2 of Meconema thalassinum. Classification (NCBI taxonomy): domain Eukaryota; kingdom Metazoa; phylum Arthropoda; class Insecta; order Orthoptera; family Tettigoniidae; genus Meconema; species Meconema thalassinum. The sequence goes on from OX336395.1 coordinate 187,520,638, forward strand.
TCGGTCTTTTCAAATTTAGGCATCCACTTCTTAATTTTAAAGTCCATTCCAAATTAGTATACTTTACTCTGTGTTAAGAGCGGCAGATGACCTCGTAGTTCCACCCCTTAAAACAACAATAACTAACTCACTGACCCAATGGATACTCGTTTCTGTCACGATTATTCAGTTCGTGTAACATTGGCCTTAGGCCTACTAGTATAAGAGTCCTGTGTTAACAATCTGTCTCCGAATGTATTCTACTCGTAGCAGTATGCATACCACGATCAAGTCCATTAATATCCTTCCAATGGATAATCTCCTTCACACAGCTCAGTTTGTTTATACTGCTCGCCAGTTTACAATATTCGATCCTTCTTAGCATATTGAGCATGTACAGTCGCGAAATAATGAAATGGGGCCTGTAAAAAAATAATTCCACTACAAAATGATCACATCTCTGACATCGCTGTTCATAGACACAGTCAAATTATGAAAATAAACAAGATGTTCAGTAAAGAACATATAGCCTTCTTTCTCCTAAATCCATGGGTGTAGTTATAACTCTTTGTCCTTTTCAAGGAGTTTAATAATTGAATGTTGGTTGTAGTAACTTGTTGAAATACAACGTGCTATACGGATATTATACGTTAATTGATTAAATCCTCACCTGAATTATATATACACACACACACACTAATACAGCCATCACAATAACACAGGTTATCAAAATAAATTCAAAACTCACCCAAGTACACGGGGCTATATTACCCGTTAACATTAGATTACAAATCATAGCTTTCATCCAATTATTTACAATAACATCAGAGAAAAATTAACCTATCTACGAGAGCAACTCAAAATGTTCTCAATATTTTTACTTTCTTCAAATTTCTATAATTATTGAAATGTGTCATACATATATATTTTTTTTAACAACACATAGCCATTAATCTTATTGATACACTGCGAAAATGTGAAGTTTCTAGGTGTCTTTATTACCTATCAATGAAACTTTGATTAAGCAGTTGAATTGTTGGCAGATCTACATTACCGTTTCCGGTTTCCAGCATGGGTCGGGTCAGAGTAAATAGGACACCTCTTCACTCAATTCTGTCTGTCTGTCCACCATCCTTCCTCAACCACTGAACTTCACTCCAAGTTCCGTACTCTCACACTGACATTCACCAAATCCATCCACCGTACTCTAGGTCTTCCTCGTCCTCTCTTTCCAGTCATCCGTCTCTCCATCACTTGTTTTGGGATTCATTCATCATTCATCCTTTTCACATCTCCATACCACCTTCATCTGTTCTGCTCCAGCTTATCAATAAGCTTCTGTGCATTCACTTCCTTTCCTCACTCTCTCTCTCTCCTAGTCTTCTGTACCATACTCCTCAGGAATTTCATTTCGGCTGCCTGTATTCTACTTTCATCTCTCCTCATCATCGGCCAAGTTTCTGATCCGTACGTCATTATTGGTAAATAATAGGTCATGTACATCACTTCTTTAGCCTTCAGTGGTATGTCTTTATCACTAATTAAACTCCGAACCTAATGATAGAAAACACTCCCACTCTTGTCGATCTCCATATCCAATCTTGCACTTTCCATCAATTCACTTCCTAATATTTGAAGTGCTCTACTACTTCCAGATCTACATCTCCAATTTTAACAATACCTTTTCCTTCTTTCTTTCCATTGTCTTACTTTTCTCTACACTGATTTTCATTTCCTATTATCAATATTTTCCTTCAGTGCATCCAGCTGTTTTTGGACCACATTGTCATTCTTACGGAACCATGAAGTTCAATAAATATTTTGTTTGCACCGCCTCACGTCTCTACAACACCTTCGATTTACTGCATATAAGTTCGTCAACATTGGAAGAACTGCAGCTCTCAAAAGACGTCTTTCATCCTGCTTCTTGGAGCAGTATACCTCTCGCATCAGATTATTGCATTATGTTAAAACACTATTATTAGTTCAATTATAACATCAGGGCAATAGCTGACAACCTACCTACTTTAATAGCCTTTATGTTCGACCCTCACTATTATGTGTCAGAAAACTGTATCATAATGATGGTCATTATAACACTGTTTTTCATTACGATACAGTTTCTCCAGCCAATCAGAGCTCGTTCATTGACCAATTAGGTAACGATACCTTCGCGCATGCGCTCAAAATCCAACATGTCGGACATAAACACAACATCGAACTATAAGAAATTACCGACATGGAATACGCACCGTCCATATGTTCGCGTAAATAAACTGGCGAATATGAGACAAGAAATAGCACTGTACCTTAATATCACCAACCCTATTTTCTACACAGCGCATTGCCTTCGAACGACTCCGGTGACAATATTACTGAGGGACGGCAGATGTAAACATATGGCCTGCATAATATGGAATTGCAAGCACACAGAGCGCATGCGTCGGTCGGTCAGAGAGGTTGAAAGACAGAGATATCATACCCAGTGCTCGCACTCCGATCACAAAATTCAAGTGGCTGACTCTCAACAGATATTTATGAATATTTATGTTAAAACATATAATAAAGTTATAATTATCGTTGAACATAAACAGTCGTATGCAACTCACCTACAGGGTCTTTCATATAAAGTAAGAACGGCGAGCGGCGATTTTGTCATTCGCTGCTGAATGAGCTTATGACGCGCCACGGCCCCCTGCTGTAGTATTGAAAGCACGCGCATAGTACAAACTTGACCTTGCAATAAGCGTGCAGGTGTTGTCAGTCGCCAGTTAACCCCAGCTGCTAACATGTTGAGACAGTTATCATTGCAACATCGTATTTTTGTATGTAAATTTTATTTTAATTACGATTCGGCTCGGCGGGTACGTGATGCATTTGTTCAGCAATTTCTTGATGAAGTGCCACCTTCACTAGCACAGATTCACGTAATTGTAAATAACTTTGACACTACTGGTTCAGTGCTCAATAAAAAACACAAAATAACAAGATGTTCAGCAAATAACATATAGCCTACTTTCTCCTAAATGTATGGGTATCTTTATGACTCTTTGTCCTCATCCCTAAAACAATCACCCCAACCACAATGTATTGTTTGTTTTCTTTTATATTGATAATAAGCCAGTAAGTGTCAAGATCAATATTATATACTTTATGATGATTGAATAACAAAACTACTAACTTATTGTAATGCATTCACGTCCGTTAATCTCTATATTAAGCCAGCCTGCAAAATTAAGAATCTTCCGCCCCAATCATCTTCCGCCCCAATCACAGTAGGTGGTGCTGCGACCTATCAGTGAATTAATCTTTATCTTGTACGCCTATGCACTGCCATCGTAATGTACTACGATGGCAGTGTTCTATGGGTGTTGAATGAGTAGGCAGTTTAAAGTAGCCAAGAGGGAGGCGATCCAGTTGGCAGTGTTTAAAGGTATTCGGAGCGCGATCGTGGCTAATAGTTGAACTACCAGTATTACAAAATTGCCATATTTCAGGAGGCCAGCTCAGGCATTTACACAGCGTTATGTTTGGAACAATATTACCCACATAACCCACAAGAGGACAGCACCGTACAGAGGCATTAAGAAGGCTGTGGTTAATGACAACGTGTATCTAGTTCTTCTATTCTCCTTTTTCTAATGTCTTCTGTTTATGTGCGATGCTGGGACTGTGATTTTATTAATATACGAGTGTATACTTTATCCTCTCCTTTGAGCTAAATGACATTTTATTCAGTATCTGTGGGAAAAGCTCGTGCACATCATTTGTAAAAGAATTCAAGAAAAAAAAACCTAACTGTAGCAGTATTCGATCTCCAGTCAACTGCGTGTCAGACTAACATGCTAGCCCAGAGCTAACAGTATCCATGACGTCAGGTGTTCTTAACTGACATATTAGATACAAACTGTTGGCAAATAATGACTTTAAATAAACGATTTCTTCACTGCAGTACATCTTCATTAAAGATCATTTCATACAAAGTTTATATTATTGTATCAGTACGGTATATCACATACAACATACTAAAACTACTGAAATATAAGACAGGCACATGAGGACAGCTGCCATCTTGTCGTGTGACACAAACGGCTCAGCTCTTTTAAGCCACTCATACTGTATAATATTATAATATTAAATTATAATAAATAACGGATCACGACCTTCAGGATAGCTTAAACCCCCCTAGGCTCGATAATCGGAATTGGTGGGTCTTAAGCTATTTATTAAAATGGTTGCATAATTCACACGGCCGCCATCCTGAAATGGCATGGCCGATGACCTTGAATTTTGGATGAAAGACGCGTCCTATATAAAGGTATGTTGTCACCAAATTTGGTAGAGATCGGATGATTAGTTTAGCCGTAATTTGATTTTACGGTTTGAACATTTGAGTGGCCGCCATTCTGTTTTGGTAAAGATGGCGGCGATATAAAGTATGACACTGAGGTGTCCTTTACTAGTGCTACCTCTGTACCAAATTTCGTTCAATTCGGTTTCACCGTGTTCGAATTGATAGGGGGGGACAGACATTCAGAGTACACACACTCACACACACACAGACACACACACACACACACACAGACTCACACACACACATACACACACACACACAGACTCACACACACACATACACACACACAGACAGACACACTTTTTTCGCCCTGTGTTGATCTCATAAGTCTACTTTCATTTTTTGCAAAAATCGAAAGTAGGCTAAAAAATCAGAAAAAATACTGTGGCATGACTCACTCGCGTCAGCCAAAATGTGGTTACCAGATACAATGCCTGTATAACCCAGGAAGGACGACACTTCCAGCAACTTTTATAAGGTAATATTTCATAGAGGATTGTACACACGCTTAGAGCAGGGGGCCACGGCTCACCACAAGCTCGGTCAAGGCCACCACACTAGCGGACAACAAACCCGCCGCTTGGCGTTCTTACTTTATATGAAAGACCCTGTATAATGGTAATTAAGACACTCGTATGGAAATTATAAAACTCGCATACGCTCGTTTTATAAAAATACTCGTGTCTTAATTATAGCCATTATAGGCTCGTTGCATACTGTACTATTTTTGTATATGGTGCTTGTTTTTCGGGATGATACTGTGTCTGTATGCACTCTTTTCTATATAATTTTTCCATTATTATTATTATTATTATTATTATTATTTATTTATTTATTTATTTATTCGTTAATTCCCCATAAGGAGAGCGTTACAACACAATCAATTTTCATGTTTCATTCTGGACCTTTCTTCTTTTTTCCCAAAAACCTCTCATATACACACTATGTTTCCTCTTTCTCTCTTCTGTCCACCTCTTTGCTGGTTGTCTCTCTTTGGGAGTTTGCTCAAACTTCTGTAGTCTAAGTTTTTCTCTGTATTTGCTCCTGTCTGCGATGTCTTCTGTAGAGATGTTTAGTTTCTTAAGGTCTTCCACGGTTTCCTTTACCCAATTGGTTTTTAGTGTGCTATTCGTAACTATATTAAAAATTTTCTTGGTCAGTCTGTCTTCGGTCATCCTATGTATATGTCCATAAAATTTTGCCCTTCTTTTCCTTATGTTGTTTGTAATCGTCTCTGTCTGTTTGTACAGTCGGTATCTTCATCCATATTCCCTCTTTCTGAACTGGCCCGTAGATCTTTCTCAGAATTTTTCTCTCTTGTTTTTCTAATTCCTTGATTTTTGTTCGCCCCTTGATTGCTGTCGTTTCTGAAGCGTATAAGGCCTCTGGTAAGACTACTGTACGGTAGTCGTAATTTGGCATTGATGGAAATACTTTTATTTATTGTAGTGGTTCCATGTAAGTCGGTATGCTTTCTGCAATTTAGCGATCCTGTCTTCATTGGATTATTATTATTATTATTATTATTATTGTATTATTACTGTCCTTTTGTAAGTATCATTGTTAGACTATTATTATTTATATTGTGAATGTTAGTGAAATGTTTTATTATTATACGCCCTAATATTATTTTATGTAGGGCGCTACTCTAAAGGAGCTCTTAAGCTCTAAGTGTAGTCATGGAAAGAAAATCAATCATTCAGCCAACTCAGAACTTCATCAGCAAATAGAGTTACAGTATGTTCATTCTTGTACCTGTGTACGCTTCCTTTGTTGCCTTTAGTATATCATCCATCACCAGTATAATTATTAACCATGGTGAGAGTTCACTCCCTTCTTTTAATCCATGTTCAATTTCAAACCATTCTAGTTTACCTACTTGAATCTTGACACAGGTATAGGCCTGCAAGAAAAATCAGAATATAAGTTATTCCCTTTAATTCAAAAATAACTTTAGTTCTCCGTTAAGAATATTGGATTTTGACTTTGAAGGACAAATACAATTCCAGTGTTCTGGGAACAAATCGAATAACGCTGCTGGAACCAACTCGGAGCTGGAAAACACATAATGAAATACTGTGCTCCAACTTTCAGGAAGCCCCTCATGTGTTAGACTAACTCGCGACGGTCGCACTAACAGTTTCAGGAAGCAGGATTAAAAGTTGGTTGGACTGTATAGCGGACATACTGTATTTCCCCTCCTGTGAACTCTATTCGTACGATGAATGAGGCTCAAGAGTGAACACAGTGTTAGAAAGTACGGTTTTTATTTTCTGTTTCTTTATTTCCTTTTAATTTTCAGATACGATTCCTTTACTGTTTTAGTGTAATATCTGAGGCAACATGAATCAAATAGATTCACACGGGTTAACTCATCCTCTTCCTCTTCCTTCCTTCCTTCCTTCCTTCCTTCCTTCCTTTCTTCCTTCTTTTCTTCCTTCCTATCTTTCTTCATTCCTTCCTTCCTTTCTTCCTTCCTTCCTTCCTTCCTACCTTCCTTTCTTCCTTCCTTCCTTTCTTCCTTCCTTCGTTCCTTCCTTCCTTCCTTCCTTCCTTCGTTCCTTCCTTTCTTTCTTCCATCCTTCGTTCCTTCCTTCCTACCTTCCTTTCTTCCTTCCTTTCTTCCTTCCTTTCTTCCTTCATTTCTTCCTTCCTTCCTTCCTTTCTTCCTTCCTTCCTTTCTTCCTTCCTATCTTCCTTCCTTCCTCCCTTTCTTCCTTCCTTCGTTCCTTCCTTCATACCTTCCTTTCTTCCTTCCTTTCTTCCTTCCTTTCTTCCATCCTTCCTTTCTTTCTTCCTTCCTTTCTTCCTTCCTTTCTTCCTTCCTTTCTTCCTTCCTTTCTTCCTTCCATCCATCCTTCCTTCCTTCCATACATCCTTCCTTCCTTCCCTCCTTCCTTCCTTTCTTCCTTCCTTTCTTTCTTCCTTCGTTCCTTCCTTCCTACCTTCCTTTCTTCCTTCCTTTCTTCCTTCATTTCTTCCTTCCTTCCTTTCTTCCTTCCTTCCATTCTTCCTTCCTTTCTTCCTTCCTTTCTTCCTTCCTTCCTTTCTTCCTTGCTATCTTCCTTCCTTCCTTTCTTCCTTCCTTCGTTCCTTCCTTCATACCTTCCTTTCTTCCTTCCTTTCTTCCTTTCTTCCTTCCTTCCATCCATCCTTCCTTCCTTCCTTCCTTCCTTCCTTCCTTCCTTCCCTCCTTCCTTCCTTTCTTCCTTCCTTCCTTTCTTCCTTCCTTCCTTCCTTTCTTCCTTCCTTCCTTCCGTAAATAACACCTCGAGTGTTGAAGTGACAAAGCGTACAAGGCGGGTATTGAAGTGACAAGGCATACAAGGATTCCTTAAATCGCACCGCAGGTGTTGAAGTGGCAAGACGTACAACGATTCCTAAATCACACCGCAGGTGTTGAAGTGACAAGGTGTTCAAGGATTCTAAAATCGCACCGCGGTTGTTGAAGTGACAAGGTGTTCAAGGATTCTAAAATCGCACCGCGGTTGTTGAAGTGCCAAGGTGTTCAAGAATTCCTAAATCGCACCACGGGTGTTGAAGTAGCAAGGTGCACAGCGTTTCATAAATCACACGGCAGATGTTGAAGTGACAAGATTTACAACGATTCTTAAAACGCACCGCGGGTGTTGTAGTGACAACGTGATCAAGGATTCTGAAATCGCACCGCGGTTGTTGAAGTGCCAAGGTGTTCAAGGATTCCTAAATCGCACCGCGGGTGTTGAAGTAGCAAGGTGCACAGCGTTTCATAAATCACACCGCAGGTGTTGAAGTGACAAGGTGTAAAAGGATTCTTAAATCGCGCCACGGGTGTTGAAGTGACAAGGTGTTCAAGGATTCCTGTATCGCACCGCAGGTGTTGAAGTGACAAGGTGTACAAGGATTCGTAAATCGCACCGCAGGTGTTGAAGTGACAAGACGTACAACGATTCCTAAATCACCCAACGGGTGTTGAAGTGGCAAGACGTACAAGGATTCCTAAATCGCAACGTGGACGTTGAAATGACTAGGTGTACAAGTATTCCTGAATCACACCGCAGGTGTTGAAGTAACAAGGTGTAAAATGATTCTTAATTCGCACAGCGGGTGTTGAAGTGTCAAGGTGTTCTGGGATTCCAACGCATTGCAGGTGAAGTGGCAAGGTGTTCAACGATTCCTAATTTGCACCGCGGGTGTTGAAGTAGCAAGGCGTACAACGATTCCTAAATTGCACCGCGGGTGTTGGAGTAGCAAGGCATACAACGATTCCTAAATTGCACCACGGGAGTTAAAGTAACAAGGCATACAAGGATTCCTAAAGTCTAACAGTGGGTGTAAAGGCGACAGAATATTATGCAATCAGCCTTCTGTAGTCACGCAGCGGGTGTTGGGATGACAGGACGTGCAAGCCGCATTGGTGACTTCTTCCCAAATTCGCTTCTTGGATGTTGGGGCAAAATGATCTCTCTGGCCTGATGCTCTCAGCTTTGATATATGGGGGCCATTCAAAAAGAAACGATCCGGAGGTTATAAAATGAAAACCGCTTAACGGTTCGTAATGCCCTAGCCTGGGGACAACGGTGTGGTACCTAAAAGAGCTCTGAGGTACCAAACTCGCCGGTAGAGGGACACGGGTGCACACCCACGTGACGACAGAGCGAGCAAGCACACGCGTCGACCGTCAACTGCACTCATTCGTGCGGAAACCAGTGACATGGAGACTTCAAAAGTAGAGCAAAGGAGTGTAGTGCGTTTCCTGACAGCAGAAGGAGTACGGGGAACGGAAATTCTTCGAAGAATGACAGAAGTGTACGGAGAGCATTTCCTGTCCGTGGCAAGGGTTAAGGAGTGGCACAAGCGATTCATGGAAGGACGGATGTCGTTGGCCGATGATGCACGGTCTGGAGTGCTACACCGCATTACCTATGACATTTTCCAGCAGGTGGATGCTCTCATTATGCAAGATCGACGAGTTTCGGAAGCGGTCATTGCCGCAGAGGTCGGAGTGAGTGTCGGAAATTTTCACGCCATCTTTAAGTATCGATTGCAATTTCGCAAAAAGTGCACCCAATGGGTGTCTCACAGTCCTCAACCAGCACAGGTAGCATGTCGAATGGGACTCTCTCTGGCACATGTGCTGCGCTATGCCAAGGAAGGGAATGCGTTCTTGGCAGATCGCAGGAGACGAGACATGGTGCCATGGCTTTGAACCCGAGTCGAAACGACAAAGTCACCATTGGAAGCATGATGCAGGCTCGCCGCTACTCAAAACGCCCAAGGCCGTCCACACGAGTACGGGGAAGGTTATGCTCAGCTTCCTCTTTGACCAAAAGAGCCCCCTTCTTATGGAATTCCTTCAACATGGGACTACGGTGAATGCGCAGCGATACCCGCAAACCTTGACCTCCTTTCACACAGGAATCAAATCGAAACGACCACGACAGCTCACCCGCGGGATCATTCTGCTCATTGACAATGCCAGACCCTATACAGCCAACACAGACAAAAAGCTCTTGCAGACATTCAAATGGGAGGTCCTCAGTCAGCCTCTATACAGTCTGGACCTGTCTCCCTGCGATTATGCCCTTTTTTGGTGAGCTGAAGAAGACTCTGAGAAGCAAGCGATTCACCTTGGATGTCGACGTCAAGCAGAACGTTGCGAGCTGGTTCACAACGCAGCCCCAGGAATTATACGAGACGGCCATTCGGCGCCTTGCGAAGCAGTTGGACAAGTGCCTCAACAGTGCTGGGAAATACTTTTGAAAGAACGGTACAGGTTCCTTTTTGAATAATCCGTATATACACTGAGGTGCAAAAAAGCAACACTAAACTTTAGTAAATTCTTTCTATTTAAATTCTATAAAATACAAGTACTTGATCATTACTATTTCTTATTAAAGCACATAGAATACTTCTACACACATTTGAACCTATGGACATCATTTGTAACACTTCAACAGGTTTTTGACACTAGCTTTTCTCTTCACTGTCTTTTCACGATAATTAACAACATTATGCAGATTTTGGAAATTTGTGTCCAACGTTAAACTTGTCACTGTATGTTGAATATATGTTCATTTTTTCATTCCTCTCAATAAACTGCTCACATTTAATACTAAGAAATGAGTATTGCCTCTTCTGGTCCTCCGTAATTGCTGGAGTCGCTGAGGCAAGCTTCTAATGAACGTTGCAATGCCTTCCTCTGGTATTCTCACCCATTCTTCCCGTAGCATCACTCGAAGTTATGCCAAAGACTCAGGAACATGTCTTCTTACATTTCTACCCATAATATCCCACACATGCTCGGTGGGGTTCATGTCTGGACTCCGGGCAGACCACACCAAAGTCAGGATCCCCACTCCTTCCGGGTACCTCTGCGCACTACGAGCAACATGGAGACGTGCATTATCTTACAGGAGGCGAAATCTACCTCCAACAAAAGGAAAAAAATGGCACTTCATGCTCCCGCAAAATTTCTCCAATGTACCTGTGGGATGTGAGAGCACCATTCTCTATGAAAACAAGCTCCGTCCTAGCCTCTAAGCAGATACCCCCCAAACCATGACTGATCCTCCATGAAGAGAAGGTTACAGGGGAATACCTCTCTCCAGTTCTCTTCCATCAGGTGATCTCAGGCTGAACCGTGACTCATCTGAGAAGAGTGAAAAAGTTAAGTGTTGCATATCTTTTGCACCTGGGTGTATTTCTGCGAGCACCCTGTATCCTGCATGCAACTGAGGACATTATGCCTTGGTAACCAACAAGTTCCATGAAGGGAAATTAAAAGTTCGATGGGAACAAACTCCGGACATATTTCCTCCAGTGACTGGGCCCTTCTGGACGATGAATGAGACCTCATTTAGCACGGGACGAGCTTATAATTAATCTTTGTTTCATTAATAGTCCGGCAACCCGCAGAGCGGTGTGAAAGTTCCCAATCTAAACGGAGATTAAGAGGCATAATACAGCTGGCTGATTTATATTCCAACTGGGGATGATTTATTTTTACCCATCGTTTAAATGACTGCTATTGGCTCTGCGGAAAAGTGAAGAGCTATTATTCGTTGTAAAATGTGCAATCTGTATCGTAGGTGAGGTACAGTGTGTTCGGGAAGTCAGCATCCCCCTAAAATAGGCCTGTCCAGATAAATGCCACTGCGGCAGTTGTGGCGTGGAAAGTGGGGGTCGAGGCATTGCTGCAGGCGAGGAAGATGTTGCGGTAGTGGAGGTAGCGAGCTGGCAACGTTGTGCGTGGCGTTGAATGGGACATTCGTAACCAATAATCAGTAGCTATAACAAATCCTTTGAATCATACAGCCGGATTTATTTCTACTTGGTATAAAACCAAGTCTCCGATTCTTAGATGTCACGGGTAATCTCGAGAACCACTGGGTGGATTTTGATGCGGTTTTCACCATTCTGTTAAGGATATCTCGAGGAAGGTTTCTGAAGAAAATAATGTATTTATGATCAAAACAAGCCAAGCAGTAACGATTTTAGTGAATAAGTCGAAAAGAAAACCTGGCTTCCGTGAGCTCTTTAAGCTTACGCTGGGCAAACCGTTAAAAAGATCAATGCACAATGAGTGTAAGAATTGTTCAGCATGAAAGAATCTACAAATTTTGCCCGCGAGAGCATATCTCTATCTTCAATACATCGCCCACTATAAGTGTTTTTACGTTTTCATTTCTTCCAACAATCTCCATTCAATTACTGAGGCGACATTTTATGAGCTAGCTAGGGGCGAGACTATCACACAGTCACAGCCTAGCTAGCGGGCGAGCCTATTACCCCAGATACAGCCAGCAGCTAACTATCGAGTCATGTTGAGTTAAGACTTCAGAGAAGAGTGGTTGTGTTTGGAGTCTCCCTGGAAGTGCAACTCGGCTTTTCTTCATTTCGCCTGTGAACTTTTCGTTCCGCTTAATACACAGTCGAGTTAAGATTGGACGGAAGGGGAATTTTTGTTTCATGCACCTCGCCATTCTTAAATTACGTCTGACAAGAATTCGTTGCACATGCATCTCCCTGATAATATAGTTAAGAATCCAGTCAGTGATTTTAAACCATCATGCCGAGACGTAAAACGTAAAACGTCGTAGTTCATTGACATCGAAATAAAAGCGCTTATCACGTAATGCATTCATAACTGTTCCCGGGCTAAGCCGGGGCGGTTGCTAGTTATTTTATAAAACTACTGTATTTACAACTATCAACAGGTCACATCTTTACGTAGTTCATGCTTTCGCCGTGTCAGTAGATTTACTGGCACGTTAAAGATCCTCTTCGGAGCAAAATTCCGGCACCCCGGCGTCTCTGAAAGCCACAGTAGTTAAAACGGACGTATAACCAATAACATTATTATTACATAGTACATGTTTTCTATTTCAGTGCAACTAGATTTGCAATATAAACCGGCCCCGTGTTGTTAGGGTAGCGCGCCTGCCTCTCGCCCGGAGGCCCCGTGTTCGATTCCCGGCTTCGTCAGAGATTTTAGAAACTGACGTGAGGGCTGTAACGGGATGCACTCAGCCTCGTGAGGACAATCGAGTAGATGTCTGAAAGTGAGGCAGCGCCCCGGTCACGAAAACCAAGATTAACGGCCGAGGGGACCCGACGCGCTGATCACGTGTCACCCCAATATCTGCAGGCCAAATGGCTCGGCAGCGGTCGCTTGGTAGGCCTCGGCCCTTATGGGCTGTAGTGCCAGGGGTTATTATACAGGGCGCCTGGGAATGTTGTCCGCAGTGGCTACGTGCATCTGCGAATGTATGCGTCATCAGTTTAGTTGGCAGCAGTGTCCTTGATAGGGTGAAGGCCACATGTGTGGGCTGTCGAATTCGTCAGTGTGTATTGCAATAAGCCAGCATGTATGTCATTAGCACTTCCAGCATCAGTTATGTATGGCTGTGGTGAGTATAAAGTTTACTGTTTGTTATGATACAAGCGACAGCCATGTTGCCAACGTAACTGGTGACGTAATCTCTCGCAGCAGCTTGTAGGCACTGCGGAGAACATTCCCGGGCGCACTGTATATTAGATTTGCAATATTCGATTGCATTGCGTTTAGTGTGTGAATTCTGAGAATAGTTTCAAGTGATGCTTCTGTTAAAGTTGACCTCAACTTACATTTGTTCAAATTTATTAATGAAAATAGCTGCTTACGAGGCAGTTATATTGATGGGAAGCATGATTTGAACTGGAATGTTTGACGATATTGTATTTTTTATTCTTTAAAAATAGTGACATACTAAACACTTCCACTTGCCGTCTTCTGGCCCTGGGGCGGGAAGGGTTGTTTCTGCCATCCACCTTATACGTATTTTTTGTCATTCGTAACTTTTCTACAACTGATGTACCGTTCTATTTGAGAAGAGGAAATCATAATCTCCGTCTTGCCTTGCTTGACACTTGGTTTATGACCCATTCCACTACAGCGCAGCGTGTTTAGGACAGGAGTGTGGAGGATGAGGAGGGGGGAGGGGAAGGGGGAAAGGGGGCTCGGGGGGGGGGGGGGGTAGGGAAGTCCATCTTCTCCCCTCTAGCAAGAGAAGGTAGTGAGAAGAGAAGCTGTCGGGAGTGGAGTCGGAGCGGGGCTTAGTCTGCCACGGAGCGAGTCTCGTGGCAAGACGTGGCGCCACAGCCACCAGTTGCATGGCTGGACAGGCCTGCCCTAAAATGTTTCTATTAGCGCTTTCTCCTTTGTTGTATTGTGGGTTGTTATTGTTGGCGTAACAATATCAGTTCAAGGCGGAACGGTATCGGACAATCAACCATAGTTCAACCTGGTCAGCAAAAGCCTCTCTACCTCACTATAAACAAGTAATTCCGTGAAGAACTAATTATCCTATTTTCTATTGGTCTTCTCCATTATAAACTCTCCCGTCTATTAAAAGGATTGCCATGTTGTACTGTTTTATTTGTAGGTCATAGAGTTATGTACCAGTAGATGCAAATTATTGCGTTGATGCAATATACAAATGTTTTCATCGACCGTAGGCCTATGATTAGGATACAAAAAATAAATAACGTAATTTTAAAATTTCCCACAGCCGCCATCTTGAGTTTACGAAAACAATTGAATTAAATTCTGTGTAAGCCTATACCGTACTAAGTGTCACTGCGCTCGGAAAATGAAATCACGAGAAAATTCCATTCAAATATTTTATCTTCGCTTGGCCGCAATGTTGGTTTTGTACTTAACAGATCTTTTAATGACACATAAATGAACTTATATAACTATTCTCTATCACCATACAAAATCTCAGGGTGATATCAGAAAACAGTTTTGGATAAATACGGGTAGAATGCTGGTGAACTATTTCGCGTGACCGCCATTTTGTACTCTTCTTCTTTTCCTCAACCGCTAGGTTGGTGGGTAACATGCATGTCTTCCAAAACGTCTTCTTTCTCTGGCCTGTAGTATCAAATGGTAATAAGTGTGCTTGCCTTTAATGCTGTCTATAAATTGAGTCCTTGGTCTTCCTCGACTCCTCTTTCCTTCTAGCTTCCCTTCGAAGTGTGTGGTGCACCATTCAGAGTGACGAATCAAATGGCAAACAAAACTATTTCTTCTTCTGTTTAAGGATTGAACCAAAGTACGTGTCTCCTTTGCTCTTTTGAGAACATTCTCATTCGTGACTTTATCAGTCCAAGGTATCTTTAATAGTCGTCGCCAGCACCACATCTCGAATGCCCTAAGTTTTGATACATCTGCTTGTCGCAGAGTCCATGTTTCAGAGCCATAACTTGCAATACTCCATACAAAACTTTTCACGAAGTGTTTTCGCTACTCTAAGTTAACAGTCTTGGATGTTAATGAAGATTTCTTTTTTGAGAAGGCTTCTTTGCCTGTGCGATTCGAGCATTTACTTCTCTCGTACACTTTCCATTTGATGTGTTCAAGCTCGCCAGATATTTGAAATCCTTTACTTGGGCTAGTTTTTCACCATCTATTAGCACATTGAATATTTGGTCGCCATCCCCTGTGCATGCCATTACTTTGGATTTCTTTTTATTTATCCTCATACCACACTTCTCTTGCAATAATGCATTTATGTGATTTAGAGCATTTTCCATATCACTCTCATTTTCACTTATCGGGGCTATATCATCTGCAAAACGTATGGTACTGTACAGCTTGCCATTAACTTTTGGTGAAAAGTATTAAAATGTAAAAAGCACGGTCAAGGTCAGACAAGGTAGTAGTATATCCTTAACAAGTTTCATTGAAATCTCCCAAGAAGTTAAGATTTAATTACTGGGGGACACAAAAACAGGTCACACACACGGCGATCACCAGGCCCGGATAATGATGACATGTCATCTTTTAAATTGTTCACCACAGACATTGCTACCTTATATACAAATCCTGTTCATGGCCCCCACATTACACAAATGCATATTTATTAAGTCATTTTTTGTCAAGTTTCTAGGTATTTTGCATTTACGTCATTTTCGCGTCATTATTATGTCATTTTATGGAATTTATTAGAATATTTTATAGGGTTTGAGTCATTTTCTCACGTTTTTATGATGCATTTTTTGCGTATGGTACTGGATATTAACGGAACTGAAGGTGAGGATGAATACGAAGACATGAGAATCTTCACAACTTTGTTGAACCCTTATTTCATTGTATATCCACTTTCCTGGAGACACACTAGACTGAAATAATCTCTCTATATATAAGAATGAACGTTTGTCTGTTTTTTCTGAATTTCTACGGAAATTTGCGTTATTTACGCGTTTTAGACTATTTTATGATGGATGCGCGCAAAAATAAAATTTTTGTCTGTCTGTCTATCTGTCTGTTTGTCCGTCTGTGGACAATTTTTGTGTCCTTATAACTCGAGAACGGCTGAGTGGATGAACGTAAAATTTGGTACAGATATCATTCAGAGGCACGACACCAATCATTGATGTAACTCTTCTCTGTACCTCTCATAAAAGGGGTGGGTAGTTTATTGGCTGAGGAATAACCCACCCACCAAGGGAAGATGATTAAGAGAAGGAAGTAGATTTTGGATTGGAGAAAAAGGATAGAAAAATAGGAGGAGAGTTCCACAAAATTAATAAGTTTAACTTTAAACACACTTAGAAGCGGTTGCAACTGCAAATTAACTCTCTGATAGCTAAAGTAGGTGCGAGCTTGGTCGAAGCTGACGGGAACCGCAGCTAAGACTTGGGCAGTTTGCCAGAGAAAGGCTTTAGTGTATTTCCTCCCAAGCACGAATAAGACTACTATAGGGAAGGGTGATAGTCTGGCAAGACAAATAGTAAAAGCTTTATTGAGTATGAACGAGGGCATAAATCTAGGAAGAGCTAGGAAAGCCAGGATCTTGCCTAACTGTAGTATCAGAGAAATGATGAATCCAAAAACAAATATTTAATTTATTAAACAATGCAAAGAAGTTGAGGAAATTAACAAACGTGTAATATAATTTTGACAAACATAGTTCATTTGAACTTTTTAACAAATGGGGTCGCAGACCTCCCCACATTAAACGTTTGCTCCAGGCAATTGACAATTTACAAGGTTTCAAACCTTACATGTTTCTAAAATCTTTATAAGATTTAAACAAATAAACAATGAAGCAATTAAAGTTTGAACGTGAATTGGAGTACAAAGAGTGTACCTTAAGAAATTCTTGAGAGAATGTTCTAGAGAAAGTGACAACTTCGAAAATAACAATAATAAAAACATGAAAAATAAGATAGAAGTTCCTACAACTTCTTATATTTATACAGAATTACTATATGAGAATTATACAAAAGAGGGCAGGTCACTTACTGTGAAACCTGAAGAAAGTTAAAAGGAAGGTTCTAGACTTCCCAAGTTTGAGCAGGAATCACTAGCCAAATGGGACAGTTTCCATTTCGTGAAACCTGAACATGACTCGCTCAAGAGTTTAAAGAATTGTTTTCCCTGATTATAGGAAAGGAACAATGTGAATTTGAAACTTGTATCACACAAGCAATTATGCAGAATTTAATTAATGTTAAACTAGCAAAGTTGTAAGGGCACTTCGAGAGTGACACCTTATAGGAAAGTTACAATTTTATTAATAATGGTGGTTAGTAGAAGGTTGAGGAAAGATCATTGGGATATAGGATCAATGTTCATGGCCGTATTTAATGTAAACGGACGAGCGCGACGCGGTAGAAAGTGGAACAAGCACTGGATATCACTGTAGTCTATAAAGATGGATGCAAAGTTCACTATAGAAACACTAAAGTTTATGAGAAAGAAAGTTATTGCAATTATGGAAATAACTGATTGCACTATATAGGTGAGAGTCTATTTCTTGAAAAAGTTGTGATTTACAATTAAATGTACCATAAAACATTTCAGTGGTTCCAGCGGTGGAAGAAAGTTAGCTATTGCAACAATTTGTAAGGAAGATTCCTCATTTTAAATATTATTGTCACAAGTGAGTGAAAAATACCTGACGGCAAGACTCGCAGATAGAGTACAAGATCTCGAAGGTTCCAGAACGACCTTAGTGGAAAATGGGGTTGAGAAAATCCAACGGAGGAACTAGTTTAATGAATTATAGACAGCGGGTATTAGGTAATATCCCACGTAGTGAGAGGATTTCTCATTTGAATAGCTTAAGAAAGCTCTTTTTTAGTAAAGTTGGCTTATACAAGCAAAAGCTCAACATGGCAAATCCCACGAAGAATGATTTTTGCCCCAAAGTAAATAATTTCACACTGTCTATAAAAATATCATTAAAAGCACGTGGAAGTTAAAACCATGAAGATGAGGTTAAAACTTTTAAAATGGTACTTATCTTGATTTCATGTTGAAGGCGAAGTTTCCCTGGATGACAACTACCTTGCCAACATGGCGTAGAAGAGTGTGTGCCTCTTGGTTTGAGGAGGCTAGCTCGAGAGGAGCTTTAACTGATCGAGTCAACTGCCGACTGAGAAGTGAGACCTGCTCAACGGAGCACGGAGGGTCCAAGGAAGGGGAAAAGAGTGGGGGGTAGGAGACAAAAGGAGAACATATAAACATTGCCAATGTTACAACAACAAAATGATCTTCTCTTGCTGAGCTGGTCTTCAAAGAGTTGATAACAGATGATACTAGCGCAGCATGGTGAGTAAAGAAGTAGACGTAGTCCTCTTGCTCAAGGAGAAAATAGCTGGCGATGGCAGTAAAATCTGGTAGCCAGATGGAGAAGGAATTCCTCTTGCGCGAGGAAGACGTGAAGAGCTTCAGAGATTCGCTGCTATATGACGCTAGGTGGGTCATAGAATATATATCTGGAACAGACTCATAAAAGATATAAGCGACCTGAACCCCTAAGAGAAAACAGAAGATCACTGTTGGTGTTTGACAAAGAGGAAGGAAAGAACATGCAAAAGCATTGAAAATTATAATCTCTGGTACCGTGTATTCCAAGAATACACCATACTGGGAGGAGAAAACACCAACAGGGAACAAATAAGCAATTAAACATTTAAGAGTAATAAAGTAATTGAAGAGAAGTGGTCTTATGATCTGACCATTAGTGGTCAAAACTCTGACCACCCTGACTCTCCCATCTCTTCCAGGATAACACTCGGTCACTCTACCCGAGATCCAGACTAAGGGGGGAGAAACTTCCTTAACTAAGACCAAGTCCCCCACTTTAATGTCGGAACTGGAAAGAAACCACTTCTGCCTCCGTTGCAAGGAAGTTAAATATTCCAAGTTCCATCTCTTCCAAAAAGAATTACGGAGGGCTTCAAGTTTACGCCATGCGGTAGGTAAATCAGAATCCCTGAAAGAATTAAGAAGGGGAGGAGGGGCAGAGAGAGAAGTGCGTGTAAGGAAGCGACCAGGTGTAAGTGGAAGGAGGTCATCAGGGTCATTAGAAAGCGGAGTTAAAAAACGAGATTTAACAACACCTTCAATCACGAAATAGCTGGAAGCTGAGAGAAATAAAGCACTAGTAAAGATTGCGATACGATGAGAAAGAAGAATTGACAAGTTTAAACAAAGCATATAGAAACAAGTACATCTATTCAGGATAAGAATATACCAAATAAACAAAGAAACTATGCGAGTAGAAAGCAAGAACGCCATAGGTAACAAACGAGTAGCCATAAACAATGACCTCAAGTTATAATGAGTATCAAAGGGGTTACTCAGAAAAATACTTAAGTCAGCGAGAAATGTGACGTGACAAGTATAAATGCAAAAACACATAGAATGTGACGACGAGAAAAAGTAAGTTTGTTCATCAATGAACAATAAGATTTCAAAATATGTGAGCGGAGTGCAATACATGAGCGCGTGAGAAATACGCAACGAAGTTTTGAAGCAAGAATCGAAGCAATTGTAGAATACGAGCGTAAGTAAGTGAGATACACAGGCAAGCACGGCCTTGACACACATAGTACAACGAGATAAGGAATATAAATAGCTGAAAGAGTCCTTGACTAGAACAAGTTTATTTTGGGAAATAGGTGAGCGGCTTCCGAGCGTGCGGTAGCGACTCGCCAGACAATGGTTGGCAATCAGCCAAAGTTGAGATAAGAGAAGCTTGCTTTGAACTTTGTCAAGCGTACAGGAAATAAACAGTGACTTGACCTTACTCCGGCTTGTATACAAACAAGTTTGAAAAACAAGCAGTTCAAAGTACACAAACAACACTAGTTGAATCAGCTGTAACTTAAAGCAGATATTCAGGTTGGACGGCATGCAGTCAATCGTAACTTGGACGTGAACAAACAATTTAAAGCCATATGAAATAAAGTAGGAAATCAATTTCGCATGATTTAGAGGATCACGGAATCCGACAATTTTCGACAGGAAAAAGCTTGATTCTTCCGAAATAGGAAATGAAGCCGGGACATTGAGAAGGAAGTTATGCATAAGAATAGTTATTCTAGATGCTATAGAATTCAGATATTCAAGCGGTTTCATAAGCGACTTCCAATTGTGAGGAAGGAGGGAGGAGCCGGCCGTGGCCATCCTTCTACATAGCGAAAGAAGTGAAACATAGCTTACAGCAAAGTGATGGAGACTGATAGCCATGGTTTTACACACGGGGAAGATAGTTTTCGAGAAAGAGTTTAAGCAATTACCTGCTATAAAAATGACATGAGAAGGTAGACGAAGTAACACAAAGCAAGGCGAACTTGAATTGCCATTTTGTGCGGGAAGAAGGAAAAACCATTTAAACAACTTACAGAGGTAGTGTAGTTGTTCACGATAAGACATCGTTTCGACGAGTGTTTTTCAAAAATATTGAGATCTGAAACATGAGCGTTCTCTTTTTCAGAAATGGGATTTATGTCAGCTGTAACAAAATGACATTGCGCTTTGGTTTGAGCACTGGTATGTTTGATTTCACCAGTAATAACCCAACCAAAATCGGTGTCTCTGGCGACCACGGTTGAAGATAACTTACGTGTTTGTTTGCGAAGGCACTTCCAAAAAACATTGGCACTGAAAAGTACATCAATGGGACCTTGAGCATTAAACTGAGGATCAGCTAACCTTAAGTGCGAAGGAATCTTTAATCCGGAGGTATTAATACAGCTGCTAGGAGTGTCCTTGCCAATACTGGTAAGAATGAGACAGTTTAAATTAAGATTGGTGTTTCTTTGGCAAACGTCTCTGATTTTCAATTTTGAAGACTGCAAGACTTGAGTTTTCAAATTGTCAATGCCGGTCACATTGATAGAAGTAGGCGATGACGAAAGACCTAGTTTTTTAATCAACGATTGCAAAACAAAGTTATGAGTTGAAGCGGAATCGAGAAGACCACGGGTTCTAAACCAATTTCCAAATTTATCTTGGATTTCGAATTGTACAGTGGTCAAAAGGGTTTGCGCACTATGAAAAGTTTCGGCGTTAGAAATGCAGGAAGAAGCATTAGTTTGTTCGGAGCGGCTCTGCAAGGAGCTTGAAGAGGCAGGTACTGATGACCTCGATTTATCGTGAACGTGTAATAAAGAATGATGCGGTTTTTTGCAATGAAAACAGAGATTGGATGACGTACAGTTTGAAGAAGAATGCTTAGGTGACAAGCAATTGAAACAATGTTTGCTATTGAAGACAAACTTCCTTCGATCTTCGACAGACAATTCTTTAATGGATTTGCACAAATACAATGTGTGAAGCTTTTTACAGAGCGTGCATTTTAACGATTTGTTGAGCGGCCTGATATGTTCTCTTGCATGATTGAAAGAAGAACGGGTTTGCTTGTTCTCGACAGATGGGGGCTGATGTCCCTTTGAAGAAGCAAGTTTTTCTTCAAAAATTTGACACTGATGATTCGTTTCGACCTTTTCGCACTGAAATGCGAGTGCTGTAAGGACTTGGCACCGGCTGTTAAGAAACGAAATTAAGTGTTCGAAGGAAAATTCTTCCTTGCGAGCGAGTTCAATTTCCCAAGCCTTTAAAGTTGAAAAATCGAATCTTGATGTAGCCAGATGAATGAGTATGGTGTCCCATGTTTGGACAGGCTGCTTAAGTTGGTACAATGCTCTGACGTTCAACTGTATAGAGTCTAAGAGGTCTCTTAAAGAGGTGACGTCATTAGGTTTGACGGCTGGTAGGTTGAAGAGACAGCGTATGTGGCGAGCTACACTCAAACGTAAATTGCCATATCTCTCTTTAAGGAGATTAAAGGCGATGTGGTAGTTGTCTGCGCTTAAAGGCAGTGACTCCACTAAGGCTAAGGCCTCACCTTCCAAAGAAGTACGGAGGAAGTAGAATTTATGAATATCGGGGATCTCGGTATTTTCATGAATTAGGGAGCAGTAAAGTTCGTAAAAAGAATACCATTCACCTTCCTTGCCTGAGAAGTGCGGTAGGCTTATCTTAGGAAGTAACGGTTTCGGTTTGTTCTCGTGAACTGAAGCGGGTGCGAACTGGGCCGGATTGATGACCTTAATGTCCGGTTCTGAGATATTGCGGATCAGTTGGTGGGCCTTGGCAATCCCTTCAAAGTACAAGGGTTCGACCTCGTCCCGATCCGATTGAAGTTCTGGGCAAGCGGATTCAATCTCGGTTTGAATTTGATCATAATAATCATAAGACCGTTCGTACAACTTAAGGCGATGTGTCAAGATGTCTAAATCACACTCGGCGGGATTTAACTTGTTGATAAAATGTCTGAATCTAGTGAGTTGCCCTTTATAGGAAGAACGTCTAGCAATGAGAGTTTCATCTTTTTCAGTAGGAGCCATGACAAAGAGAATAAATTGAAATACAACTCACGAAACTGTTGAACTTTGGAGATGCTGTCAAGTTTGCAGCAGCGAATGAGTAGAAAGAATGGGACACACCATAGGAGACAGGAGCGGCCTCTTTCCCGTTCACAGGCTTTGCATGATGTAGTTATAGCTGAAAAATCCAAAGCAGATATTAATAATTTGCAGAGTATTGTCAAACAGAAAAATGACAAATGGACTCTCCCGGGTTTCTGGTACCAAATTTTGGGTAGTTTATTGGCTGAGGAATAACCCACCCACCAAGGGAAGATGATTAAGAGAAGGAAGTAGATTTTGGATTGGAGAAAAAGGATAGAAAAATAGGAGGAGAGTTCCACAAAATTAATAAGTTTAACTTTTTAAACACACTTAGAAGCGGTTGCAACTGCAAATTAACTCTCTGATAGCTAAAGTAGGTGCGAGCTTGGTCGAAGCTGACGGGAACCGCAGCTAAGACTTGGGCAGTTTGCCAGAGAAAGGCTTTAGTGTATTTCCTCCCAAGCACGAATAAGACTACTATAGGGAAGGGTGATAGTCTGGCAAGACAAATAGTAAAAGCTTTATTGAGTATGAACGAGGGCATAAATCTAGGAAGAGCTAGGAAAGCCAGGATCTTGCCTAACTGTAGTATCAGAGAAATGATGAATCCAAAAACAAATATTTAATTTATTAAACAATGCAAAGAAGTTGAGGAAATTAACAAACGTGTAATATAATTTTGACAAACATAGTTCATTTGAACTTTTTAACAAATGGGGTCGCAGACCTCCCCACATTAAACGTTTGCTCCAGGCAATTGACAATTTACAAGGTTTCAAACCTTACATGTTTCTAAAATCTTTATAAGATTTAAACAAATAAACAATGAAGCAATTAAAGTTTGAACGTGAATTGGAGTACAAAGAGTGTACCTTAAGAAATTCTTGAGAGAATGTTCTAGAGAAAGTGACAACTTCGAAAATAACAATAATAAAAACATGAAAAATAAGATAGAAGTTCCTACAACTTCTTATATTTATACAGAATTACTATATGAGAATTATACAAAAGAGGGCAGGTCACTTACTGTGAAACCTGAAGAAAGTTAAAAGGAAGGTTCTAGACTTCCCAAGTTTGAGCAGGAATGACTAGCCAAATTGGACAGTTTCCATTTCGTGAAACCTGAACATGGTTGGTTGGTTGGTTCCTTAGTTTAGGGGCTGCGACAACGCGGTCATGTAGCCCCGTGTACTTTGGGTGAGTGTAGAATCTGTCTGATAACCGGTGTTAATTGTGATGACTGTATTAGTGTGTGTATCTGTTTTTTTTAATTCAAGTAGGGACTGCAACTTTGAATTTTCAAATAGTTCCTACTTTTGCCGCCAAACGCCACCGTCAACGACTACTAGGCCTAGTTCAGAACTAGCTACTAGACGCCACCGCAGTCGGCTCTTGGCAACGAACGTAGCAACCAAAGAGGGTTGTTTACATTCTTAACCTATCCAATTTAGTTTCACACAGGTGTAATTAGTGGAAAGATCTTTAACATGCCATAAATCTATGACATGGGACCGCCGGCTTTACTTCCCCTCCGAAGGAAGGCATACTGAGGGATTTTTAACGCTCTTAAAAAATCCGACGGCTTCGGCCGGGTTTGAACCCGCTATCTTGGGCATAGAAGCTCAGCATGCTACCGACTACGCCACCGAAGCCGCTAACCTGAACATGACTCGCTCAAGAGTTTAAAGAATTGTTTTCCCTGATTATAGGAAAGGAACAATGTGAATTTGAAACTTGTATCACACAAGCAATTATGCAGAATTTAATTAATGTTAAACTAGCAAAGTTGTAAGGGCACTTCGAGAGTGACACCTTATAGGAAAGTTACAATTTTATTAATAATGGTGGTTAGTAGAAGGTTGAGGAAAGATCATTGGGATATAGGATCAATGTTCATGGCCGTATTTAATGTAAACGGACGAGCGCGACGCGGTAGAAACGTGGAACAAGCACTGGATATCACTGTAGTCTATAAAGATGGATGCAAAGTTCACTATAGAAACACTAAAGTTTATGAGAAAGAAAGTTATTGCAATTATGGAAATAACTGATTGCACTATATAGGTGAGAGTCTATTTCTTGAAACAGTTGTGATTTACAATTAAATGTACCATAAAACATTCCAGTGGTTCCAGCGGTGGAAGAAAGTTAGCTATTGCAACAATTTGTAAGGAAGATTCCTCATTTTAAATATTATTGTCACAAGTGAGTGAAAAATACCTGACGGCAAGACTCGCAGATAGAGTACAAGATCTCGAAGGTTCCAGAACGACCTTAGTGGAAAAATGGGGTTGAGAAAATCCAACGGAGGAACTAGCTTAATGAATTATAGACAGCGGGTATTAGGTAATATCCCACGTAGTGAGAGGATATCTCATTTGAATAGCTTAAGAAAGCTCTTTTTTAGTAAAGTTGGCTTATACAAGCAAAAGCTCAACATGGCAAATCCCACGAAGAATGATTTTTGCCCCAAAGTAAATAATTTCACACTGTCTATAAAAATATCATTAAAAGCACGTGGAAGTTAAAACCATGAAGATGAGGTTAAAACTTTTAAAATGGTACTTATCTTGATTTCATGTTGAAGGCGAAGTTTCCCTGGATGACAACTACCTTGCCAACATGGCGTAGAAGAGTGTGTGCCTCTTGGTTTGAGGAGGCTAGCTCGAGAGGAGCTTTAACTGATCGAGTCAACTGCCGACTGAGAAGTGAGACCTGCTCAACGGAGCACGGAGGGTCCAAGGAAGGGGAAAAGAGTGGGGGGTAGGAGACAAAAGGAGAACATATAAACATTGCCAATGTTACAACAACAAAATGATCTTCTCTTGCTGAGCTGGTCTTCAAAGAGTTGATAACAGATGATACTAGCGCAGCATGGTGAGTAAAGAAGTAGACGTAGTCCTCTTGCTCAAGGAGAAAATAGCTGGCGATGGCAGTAAAATCTGGTAGCCAGATGGAGAAGGAATTCCTCTTGCGCGAGGAAGAGTTGAAGAGCTTCAGAGATTCGCTGCTATATGACGCTAGGTGGGTCATAGAATATATATCTGGAACAGACTCATAAAAGATATAAGCGACCTGAACCCCTAAGAGAAAACAGAAGATCACTGTTGGTGTTTGACAAAGAGGAAGGAAAGAACATGCAAAAGCATTGAAAATTATAATCTCTGGTACCGTGTATTCCAAGAATACACCAAGGGGGCCTACCCCCCTGAAATACTTGATGAAATAGGCGTAGAAGGGCGAGACAAAGCTCATTTTCAGCCCCTCAATGTGAGAAACGTAGGGTCCCCGAAAACCACATTTTAAGGCCCTAAAACCAACAGTTTTTGAGATATTCCCAGAAAATTTATTTCATTTAATACAATAATGAAAGGAAGCTAGCCGGTAACCATGGCAACAGAAACTCGCAGGTCCATCTATTGCTGTAATATAAGACGCAATACAATTCCATTTATTACTTTACTGAGATAGTTTGCAAACGGCTAGAAGGTTATAACGGAACAAAATTAAGCTGTAAAATTCATCAATACATATAATGCGCTTAAGGGGGTCAAGGAGTACTCTAGAATTTTTTCACGCGATTTACACGTGCTGTTGTGCTACGGAAGGTCTATTATATCCCTATCCCTATATTGTTATAGTATTATTATAATAATAATTATTATTATTACACTACGGAAAGGAAGACCCCAGAGGACTAGAAAAAGGGAATAATTGTCCCGATCTTCAAGAAAGGTACTAGAACAGAATGCAGAAACTATCGGGGAATAAAACTGATGAGTCATTGTGCAAAGATGTTTGAGAAAGTTTTGGAAAGGAGAATTAGGACAAGTATAGAAGGAGGGATGAGGTAAGAACAACATGGCTTCAGAGCAGGAAGGTCCACAGTGGATTTGATTTTTGCTGTAAGGCAGTTAGATGAACAGCACTGTGAGTATGGAACAGATCTACTCATGGCCTTCCTGGACATTGAGAAAGCATATGACAGTGTATGCAGAAACAAAGTATGGAAGTCCCTGGAGGATAGAGGAGTAGAAAAATGGACTATAAGGAGGATAATGGAGATGTACAAGGGAAGCGTGAGCTGTGTGAAAGTGGGAGGAGAGAGATCGGACTGGGTGGTACAGAGAAACGGCCTGAAACAAGGAAGTGCACTGGCACCGTTATGGATGACATAATGACCCGAGTGGCACAAGTAATTGGGGAAGGAAAGATGAAAGCAATGGTGTTAGCGGATGATTTGATGATTTGGGGAAACAAGGAGGAGGAGGTACAGGAACAGTTGGACGTGTGGGAAGGAATAATACAAGGATATGGGATGAAATTTAGCATAAATAAGAGTGAGATGGTGATCACAACAAGGAAGAAGGAAAGAACCACAACGGGAATAACAATTGGAGGGGAACAGCTGAAGAAAGTGGAGAGTTTCAAGTATCTGGGAAGCCTGATACAAGATAATGGAAGAAACGATAGAGAAATAAATGAGCGGGGGAGACAGGCAGAAGCATTCCGGAGGAGTGTGAGAAGCATGTTATGGAGCTAGAATGTCCCTCAGAACAGCAAAAAAGATCATATAGTTCGGACGTACTATGCCCCTATCCTGACGTATGCCTCGGAGACCTGGGCTATGAAAGGAAGGGAGAAGAGCAAAATACAGGCCAGTGAGATGAGGTTCTTGAGAAGCAGTATTGTAGCTACAAAGATGGACAGAATAAGAAATGAGAGGACCAGAAATTTAATAAAGGAGGAACCATTACGGGATGGTATAGAGAAATCTAGACTTAGATGGCATGGACATGAAAACGAATGGAGGATAAGAGGATACCCAGGAGGATACACGAGACAAAGTGGGAAGGAAATAGAGCGAGAGGAAGACCGAGAGACAGGTGGCTGAAAGGGATGGAAGAAAGCGTGAAGAAGAGTCGAGAAGACTGGACAGGGGTGGAAGCTGAGAGATGGTGGGAAGACAGAAGACGTTGGAGTGGCCTGTGTTCCAAACAGACCCGGCCAACGGCTGGAAACTGTGCAAGAGGATGATGATGATGATACTGCGGCCTACAACGACGAGACAAAGCTCATTTTCAGCCCCTTGGTGTCAGAAAAAACCTCGGGGCCCCTAAACAGTCGTAATGGGTACCCGAAAACTACATTTTAATGCTCTAAAACCAAGAGTTTCTGAGATATTCCCAGAAAACTAATTTCATTTAATAAACTAATGTAGGAATGCAAGCCAGTAACCATGACAACAGTGTCTCAAAAAGGTACATCCAACTTTCCATCTATTTCTGCAAGAAGTAATGCCACTCCATTTATTAAATTTCTGTGAAAGTTTGCAAATGGCTATAAGGTTATCACGGAACCAACTAAAACTGTAAAATTCATCAATGCGCTTATGGGGGTCAAGAGGCACCCTCGATTTTTTCACAAGACTTAAACGTGCGATGTGTCGTACAGAAGGTCTATTATATCTTCAAACAGCAACATTATTTTCAAAAATTCCTGAATTGAAATAGTTTATTTTTTATTTTATTTTTTTGCTTTTAGGAATTTGGGCCATTGGAGGCTAAAACACCTGAATTGTCATGCACCACAAGCCTCTATAATTTATTAAAGGGGTCTTCCTCTGGATGCGCACTTGACACAACAGTGAGGGTCAGTTTTTATGTGACGTGTATTGCATTTCGTCTACGAGGTTTTCAATTTTATTTTCACGTCAGGAAGTACACGTTAGGTAAATTAGTTTCAGAGCATATTTCAACTAATCATTTATCTTTGTTGACAACCAGGTTTCAAGCCCCTAACCATTGCAACAGTAGCTCAATTGATTACGTCTGGTTATTAATACCGACGACCGTTCGAAGAATGGGTACTTCTGCTAGTAACCAATATATGTGTGCAAATAATTCGCATTTTCCAAATAATAATAATAATATCGTATGGCCTCGGGAGCCGGGTGCAAGCTTTGTTATTGACACCCAGGGGCAGCTTGCATGTGGAATTTCGTCGTTCCATGGAACGCTATGAAAGCCAAGGAGGTTAGATATCTAAGCTCCTTGACACTACAGCGCTTTCTAGTAGAGAATGGAGGAACTTTGTGTTGGCGGAAAATCCCGAGATTAATTTTGCCATTATGAACACGGCCCACTGAATTCAAATAGGTTATTTAAACTGCCAACAACGTATGGCATGCCTGTCGTGATTTCTGCGCCTTTCAAAAATCACTTACCACGTCCAGAAGCGAACCTGCAAGCTTGGAGTTGGTAGTCAGACACGCTAATCACTCACCTACCGTGGCAAGCTAAATAATAATTAAATTATATTAGGTAGCTATTAAAATCATTTCAAAATACAATGACGTAGTCTGTTTGCATTTTTGTGTGATGAAATTACGTCAGTTCGATTCAAAGTTTTAGGTCACTTCTTAAAGTTTTCGGGTATTATTATGGGATTTTTGCAGTCATTTTATAGGTCATTATTTAAACATTTTTAGGTCATCAAAACCCGGGCCCTGGTGATCACATAAGCCTATTTTTAATATGATGAAAATAGGCTACAAATTTTCACTAAGGTCATCAGAGGTCAGTGATTCAGCGAAAGTCAGTCAATCGTAGAGGGCAATTGCCTGCCGGTCGGGAGATCGAGCATTGAGGTCTCCGTGTGGTCGTCAGTTGGACCGCGCGATGTGTCAACCTGAGTGACCAAGGGGCATAGAAATGACAATGCGCTTCAGAGCACCATTGGCTGTTCAGTTACCAGCGTCATTTGAATGAGCTTAATCAGAAGGATGGGTTCGATTCCCAACTCAGCTGCCCTAGAAGTAATTTTCTGTGGTTCCCTAGTTCTACAGAATGTTTCGTCAAGAAGCATCAAATTTCCAAGTTAGAATCAAACAATAAAAATGGCCAAAAATGTCAAACAAATATTTTAGTGTTTTCTCGAGTGATTAACTGAACTAACCATTTACAAAAGTAATTGCAAAAAATAGCAAATTTGAACCGTAATGTCTACTAACAAAATATAGTAGTTTTGAATGTTGATTGCAATAATTTAATGTTACATAAATTTGAAATTAAATCATTTTAATTTCTATTTTAATTTTGGTTTAAAATATGTGTATTTCAATTATTCTTAAATACAGTATTATTAATCTACATTTTAATTATTGTTTCGATTTTTTTAATAATTTTAATTCATAATTTTTATTTTTATATTTATATTTAATTTAATTGCTTATTTACATTTTTATTTTTTTTTATTTTTAATAGTAAAATGTATTTATCTATTACCGTAGATCAATATACAGAAATACTACCGGATTTGGTTTTCAAATTTATGAACACTTCTACAAGAAAATTTGTTCAATTCGTGGGTGAATGATTTAACCATTAGCACCATTCATACATAATATAAATCGCTCCTGTTAGGGAAAAAGGGTGTAAGTCAAAATAATACCAAAACTGTGATTATGCAATTGTTTGGTAGGGAATTGTCATAACTTTGTTTCAGTATTATTTTGACCTATACACCTTTGTCCTAAGAAGAGAGAAATTATCCTTATGAGAGGATGTAAGTATAAGGTATATCCTATGAAAGGTTAATTATTAGTATGGACCGGATAGTTACGTGCTTAAATATTTTTTTATTTAAATAAACATTTTCTATTTATTTACCTACTTTTGCCGTTTTTATAAATAAATACATATTCTGGTGAATTTATTCATAAGTACATGTTTCCTATGTTTGGTAGTGTGTTGTTTTCCTCAGATGATTGCTTCCCACATTTTCCACCCTTGGCAATTTCAGTAATTTGATTTTCTATTTCGTGAATGCACCCTTGTCTCCTGTATCTCAAGACAGGAATTCCCCACTCGTTAAGTACAGCAGGGGCACTAGAGTCAACAGTCTCATTGAACCTCCAATAGTCCTTACCTTGACAGGACATTTTACTTGACAGAGTGCTATCAAATTTTCGAAGTGACCTTTTCTTCTACTCTTTAGAATGAAATTCGATAACAGCACATACACGATTTAGTATCGCGCTTTTGCAGTAAGTATTGTAGGATTCGAAAATTGAGGCAAGCCCCAGCCTAATAAGCGGGAACTGAGACAAACGCACCCCACGCACGCAGTCGATGGTCAGACAGAGAAACCAAACAAGTTTCTCGCATGCGCGATAAAGGACCGGCCGTGGATGAAATAACCCAGTTGTGTACTTTTTTCACATTTTGAAACTGATGGAGATACAACTACTAAAAACCACACATCTCGAGTAAAGGTTGTAAACAAAATTTAATAACAAAACAAGGTAAACGAGGGACGTGAGAAGCGCATGAAATGGTAAATGATCGGTGATGGGACTGTAATAAAATATACAAGGTTAACAAAACGAAGCAATAATATAAATATTAAAAACACAATAAAGATATAACAACGAACAGAGAAGCCTAACACTGGTTAGATTGGAGATCGCATCAAATGACAAATGAAAACAAAGGGAAAGCTATAATTAATAAATACGAAATAATACTTTCGTCCCACCAAAGGCTGATTACAAAGTAACCAGAAGAAATATTCTAACTAGCATATGAAGTCGTACAAGCTAAATAAACCCCTTAATAAATTAAAACAAAGGAATCCCCCCCAAAAAAACTGCAGTAAAGGAAAATCGTTCAAAACATCCACCACTACAGAACGTTACCAACAAAACAAGAAACTCCAAGATAATAAAATAAAGATACAAACGTAACCCTTGAATAAATAACAACAACAACAACCCCTCGATCAAACATAACCCTACTTCATAAACCACCTGAATAAATCTTCTATCCGGACGAAGTATGAGATTCAGACATCTTGCCAAAAGTAAAATGAACATAGATAACAGGCCCGGGTCCATGCCATAAACATCCACGTCACTAACGGCAAGAAAACCTGATAAACCTCATTAATAAACGTAAGAGAGAATACGTGTTGCTTCTCAACTGAAAGTTACAAAACAAACCCCAAGAACTACCCTCAACTTTCAGTCAAGCTCCCACTTAAACAAACATTAATCCACCCTTAAATATGTGTCTAGAAAAGTGATAATAATATGAGAAGCCTTTCGGTACATACAGGTTCTACTGTCCGTCCACTCCTTATGGGAAACGAAAGAAAGAGGGAAATTCCAAGGAGCACTGGTCGACCGAACAGAAGACAAATACGCTTTCGAAGAAATGTCTGCCCAGACCTTAAGGACGAAAGAAAAAACCCAGAGGGTTATCCATAAGGCAGCACAGATGACAGACATAGCGTAAAACACTAACTTAATAAAACAAAACAAACATTGTGTGTGTTCTCACTATCAAGACTGACGAGGTCAGCCAATGTGTGAACATCACACACTCCTACGTCTAGGCTCAAATTACAATAAAGTACAAACATTACTAACCCCTCAAGGTCCAAGAATCATCCTATATTGAAAACAAGGGGTAGAGGTTACTAAGAAATACCGCCCATACATATCAATCACGTTTCCTGACGAATAAGAAGAAAACTCCACTCAAAAATAACACAAAGAAAAACAAAACAAAACCACAGCGACAAATAACCAGAAATAAGATTACAACCCAAACAACAACACGATTCATCTCTACGTTATGTAATATAAAAAGGAGGACAATAAATAATAACCCATAAACCAAAACAGGACAATCTCCAATCTAACCAAAAGGTCGAAGTATCAGAGACACATTAACACTGAAAGAAGGGAGGACATGACTATTTCTTCTACAGAAATGTATTTCTCCGAGCCTTGCTAACACCAAGATAAATTAAGTATCACTTAGCTTTGCTGGAGACGATCAAGAAGTTCACAGAAGATACTCCTTTCGGAAATAATAGCCATACACATTTCTCTTATAGCCCGAGAATACAATCAGCCATTCCCACGTGTCTTCACCAACATCTTCTTACGCTTTATGAATAATTTAGCACGGGAAACGAAACATTTTGAAGGACCTTTTATCGAATTCAGACATGTCGGCAGACCTTCCGTTCTTCTTATTGTTATTGCGATCCTCTCGAGATTCCAATCATACAGGTTGAGTTCCATAAATGCATAGCTTACACTCCTCGGCGGGTGCGTTTCATTCACATTGATGCGAAGTCGCTTCAAAAGGTAACCCACAGATGGCACCCTATATAGCATAGCGTATTATCGGTCCGTTATCATGTAGTTACGTATCAGAACTCCCGGCTGCCAATCTTGGACATAGCTTGCGTCTGTCCAACTTATTTTAGATGGCATTACAGATTGAATGTTGACACAAAGATCAGCTGTAATCTAGATCGTCATATGTCTGCATCACGTGATCGTCGGGCTCTTGACTCACACAGAGCAGCATTATGGGAGATGTCAAAGAGAGTAGGTTGAAATAAATCACAGCAGATCAACATATCACGTCAAAGCGCACAGCGGTGAAAGACATGACATTAAGTTTTAACGGTTGTCAGATAGAGTTTATTAGAATATCGTGGATAATGTTCGAAGCAGGCTATTAATGTAAAGATGCTCGAGGGAGATCCAGAATTAATACAAACGGTATTAGGACTTCTCTGAAATTCCCCTATAATATAAACTATCAAATTACAACCAATACACGGGAAATGCAGTATTCACATAATCGATCTCCCAATATTCAAGATGAGAAATATACACAAGCACGCAATCTGCTACCATGAGACAAACGCACCCCACGCACGCAGTCGATGGTCAGACAGAGAAACCAAACAAGTTTCTCGCATGCGCGGTAAAGGACCGGCCGTGGATGAAATAACCCAGTTGTGTACTTTTTTCACATTTTGAAACTGATGGAGATACAACTACTAAAAACCACACATCTCGAGTAAAGGTTGTAAACAAAATTTAATAACAAAACAAGGTAAACGAGGGACGTGAGAAGCGCATGAAATGGTAAATGATCGGTGATGGGACTGTAATAAAATATACAAGGTTAACAAAACGAAGCAATAATATAAATATTAAAAACACAATAAAGATATAACAACGAACAGAGAAGCCTAACACTGGTTAGATTGGAGATCGCATCAAATGACAAATGAAAACAAAGGGAAAGCTATAATTAATAAATACGAAATAATACTTTCGTCCCACCAAAGGCTGATTACAAAGTAACCAGAAGAAATATTCTAACTAGCATATGAAGTCGTACAAGCTAAATAAACCCCTTAATAAATTAAAACAAAGGAATCCCCCCAAAAAAACTGCAGTAAAGGAAAATCGTTCAAAACATCCACCACTACAGAACGTTACCAACAAAACAAGAAACTCCAAGATAATAAAATAAAGATACAAACGTAACCCTTGAATAAATAACAACAACAACCCCTCGATCAAACATAACCCTACTTCATAAACCACCTGAATAAATCTTCTATCCGGACGAAGTATGAGATTCAGACATCTTGCCAAAAGTAAAATGAACATAGATAACAGGCCCGGGTCCATGCCATAAACATCCACGTCACTAACGGCAAGAAAACCTGATAAACCTCATTAATAAACGTAAGAGAGAATACGTGTTGCTTCTCAACTGAAAGTTACAAAACAAACCCCAAGAACTACCCTCAACTTTCAGTCAAGCTCCCACTTAAACAAACATTAATCCACCTTTAAATATGTGTCTAGAAACGTGATAATAATATGAGAAGCCTTTCGGTACATACAGGTTCTACTGTCCGTCCACTCCTTATGGGAAACGAAAGAAAGAGGGAAATTCCAAGGAGCACTGGTCGACCGAACAGAAGACAAATACGCTTTCGAAGAAATGTCTGCCCAGACCTTAAGGACGAAAGAAAAAACCCAGAGGGTTATCCATAAGGCAGCACAGATGACAGACATAGCGTAAAACACTAACTTAATAAAACAAAACAAACATTGTGTGTGTTCTCACTATCAAGACTGACGAGGTCAGCCAATGTGTGAACATCACACACTCCTACGTCTAGGCTCAAATTACAATAAAGTACAAACATTACTAACCCCTCAAGGTCCAAGAATCATCCTATACAGAAAACAAGGGGTAGAGGTTACTAAGAAATACCGCCCATACATATCAATCACGTTTCCTGACGAATAAGAAGAAAACTCCACTCAAAAATAACACAAAGAAAAACAAAACAAAACCACAGCGACAAATAACCAGAAATAAGATTACAACCCAAACAACAACACGATTCATCTCTACGTTATGTAATATAAAAAGGAGGACAATAAATAATAACCCATAAACCAAAACAGGACAATCTCCAATCTAACCAAAAGGTCGAAGTATCAGAGACACATTAACACTGAAAGAAGGGAGGACATGACTATTTCTTCTACAGAAATGTATTTCTCCGAGCCTTGCTAACACCAAGATAAATTAAGTATCACTTAGCTTTGCTGGAGACGATCAAGAAGTTCACAGAAGATACTCCTTTCGGAAATAATAGCCATACACATTTCTCTTATAGCCCGAGAATACAATCAGCCATTCCCACGTGTCTTCACCAACATCTTCTTACGCTTTATGAATAATTTAGCACGGGAAACGAAACATTTTGAAGGACCTTTTATCGAATTCAGACATG
Source organism: Meconema thalassinum (assembly GCA_946902985.2). Lineage (NCBI taxonomy): Eukaryota > Metazoa > Arthropoda > Insecta > Orthoptera > Tettigoniidae > Meconema > Meconema thalassinum. The sequence continues at coordinate 187,555,838 of OX336395.1, forward strand.
TCGGCAGACCTTCCGTTCTTCTTATTGTTATTGCGATCCTCTCGAGATTCCAATCATACAGGTTGAGTTCCATAAATGCATAGCTTACACTCCTCGGCGGGTGCGTTTCATTCACATTGATGCGAAGTCGCTTCAAAAGGTAACCCACAGATGGCACCCTATATAGCATAGCGTATTATCGGTCCGTTATCATGTAGTTACGTATCAGAACTCCCGGCTGCCAATCTTGGACATAGCTTGCGTCTGTCCAACTTATTTTAGATGGCATTACAGATTGAATGTTGACACAAAGATCAGCTGTAATCTAGATCGTCATATGTCTGCATCACGTGATCGTCGGGCTCTTGACTCACACAGAGCAGCATTATGGGAGATGTCAAAGAGAGTAGGTTGAAATAAATCACAGCAGATCAACATATCACGTCAAAGCGCACAGCGGTGAAAGACATGACATTAAGTTTTAACGGTTGTCAGATAGAGTTTATTAGAATATCGTGGATAATGTTCGAAGCAGGCTATTAATGTAAAGATGCTCGAGGGAGATCCAGAATTAATACAAACGGTATTAGGACTTCTCTGAAATTCCCCTATAATATAAACTATCAAATTACAACCAATACACGGGAAATGCAGTATTCACATAATCGATCTCCCAATATTCAAGATGAGAAATATACACAAGCACGCAATCTGCTACCATGAGACAAACGCACCCCACGCACGCAGTCGATGGTCAGACAGAGAAACCAAACAAGTTTCTCGCATGCGCGGTAAAGGACCGGCCGTGGATGAAATAACCCAGTTGTGTACTTTTTTCACATTTTGAAACTGATGGAGATACAACTACTAAAAACCACACATCTCGAGTAAAGGTTGTAAACAAAATTTAATAACAAAACAAGGTAAACGAGGGACGTGAGAAGCGCATGAAATGGTAAATGATCGGTGATGGGACTGTAATAAAATATACAAGGTTAACAAAACGAAGCAATAATATAAATATTAAAAACACAATAAAGATATAACAACGAACAGAGAAGCCTAACACTGGTTAGATTGGAGATCGCATCAAATGACAAATGAAAACAAAGGGAAAGCTATAATTAATAAATACGAAATAATACTTTCGTCCCACCAAAGGCTGATTACAAAGTAACCAGAAGAAATATTCTAACTAGCATATGAAGTCGTACAAGCTAAATAAACCCCTTAATAAATTAAAACAAAGGAATCCCCCCCAAAAAACTGCAGTAAAGGAAAATCGTTCAAAACATCCACCACTACAGAACGTTACCAACAAAACAAGAAACTCCAAGATAATAAAATAAAGATACAAACGTAACCCTTGAATAAATAACAACAACAACCCCTCGATCAAACATAACCCTACTTCATAAACCACCTGAATAAATCTTCTATCCGGACGAAGTATGAGATTCAGACATCTTGCCAAAAGTAAAATGAACATAGATAACAGGCCCGGGTCCATGCCATAAACATCCACGTCACTAACGGCAAGAAAACCTGATAAACCTCATTAATAAACGTAAGAGAGAATACGTGTTGCTTCTCAACTGAAAGTTACAAAACAAACCCCAAGAACTACCCTCAACTTTCAGTCAAGCTCCCACTTAAACAAACATTAATCCACCTTTAAATATGTGTCTAGAAACGTGATAATAATATGAGAAGCCTTTCGGTACATACAGGTTCTACTGTCCGTCCACTCCTTATGGGAAACGAAAGAAAGAGGGAAATTCCAAGGAGCACTGGTCGACCGAACAGAAGACAAATACGCTTTCGAAGAAATGTCTGCCCAGACCTTAAGGACGAAAGAAAAAACCCAGAGGGTTATCCATAAGGCAGCACAGATGACAGACATAGCGTAAAACACTAACTTAATAAAACAAAACCAACATTGTGTGTGTTCTCACTATCAAGACTGACGAGGTCAGCCAATGTGTGAACATCACACACTCCTACGTCTAGGCTCAAATTACAATAAAGTACAAACATTACTAACCCCTCAAGGTCCAAGAATCATCCCATACTGAAAACAAGGGGTAGAGGTTACTAAGAAATACCGCCCATACATATCAATCACGTTTCCTGACGAATAAGAAGAAAACTCCACTCAAAAATAACACAAAGAAAAACAAAACAAAACCACAGCGACAAATAACCAGAAATAAGATTACAACCCAAACAACAACACGATTCATCTCTACGTTATGTAATATAAAAAGGAGGACAATAAATAATAACCCATAAACCAAAACAGGACAATTTCCAATCTAACCAAAAGGTCGAAGTATCAGGGACACATTAACACTAAAAGAAGGGAGGACATGACTATTTCTTCTTCAGAAATGTATTTCTCCGAGCCTTGCTAACACCAAGATAAATTAAGTATCACTTAGCTATGCTGGAGACGATCAAGAAGTTCACAGAAGATACTCCTTTCGGAAATAATAGCCATACACATTTCTCTTATAGCCCGAGAATACAATCAGCCATTCCCACGTGTCTTCACCAACATCTTCTTACGCTTTATGAATAATTTAGCACGGGAAACGAAACATTTTGAAGGACCTTTTATCGAATTCAGACATGTCGGCAGACCTTCCGTTCTTCTTATTGTTATTGCGATCCTCTCGAGATTCCAATCATACAGGTTGAGTTCCATAAACGCATAGCTTACACTCCTCGGCGGGTGCGTTTCATTCACATTGATGCGAAGTCGCTTCAAAAGGTAACCCACAGATGGCACCCTATATAACATAGCGTATTATCGGTCCGTTATCATGTAGTTACGTATCAGGAACATTTGTACTGTAGACAGGAATTATGGATTATTCAAGCAGATGGACGTTTCAACTATATTTCGAGTAACTGGGAGACATAACTATGATACAAATTTAAGTACACTAGCGGGCCCTTGCGAGAAATCTTGCATGTTCATAAACCATACTTTCTCCAATAGGTTTATAATGAGAGACATAAGGAGAAAGATTGTTATGTTTTATCTCAACCTAAATGATTATCGAACACTATTTACATTTCAGTTAGAATTCCAAGTTCTACGTTCCCTAACTTAAGAAGACAATCACTGAAAATTGGATCAACATAACACTCGCCGGTTATTCGATATTTATGAAATTATACCAACTGAGTACTCATTCCTTTGATTTACTGTTTCTGGAATCCATGCAAAATGATAAAGGAAAGACCTCAAAATGTTAAAATGACATGAAACAGACTTCACAGCAGCCAATATGTGAAGCGGACAGCAATTATGGAGCGTGTTTACCTACAGCAACGGTATCTGCAAATCGCACACGTCGTACATTTTTAAAGTAATTTTTTAAATAAATCTTATATATAAAAGTGAAAGTCTGTATGTATGTATGTGGGAGGGTTGGTTCCGTATACAAATCTACACCGTTCCACCAATCTCAACCAAATTTTGCATACACATAGTTTAGGAGCCAGAAGGAATCGCTGGCTACATGCATTTTCGATAGTCGTTCTCATTCTTCTGATTTCGGCCCTTTTGCACTCAAGCACAGGCTAATCAAATCATAAAATATACTCATGAAGGAATGGCAAGGCAGATAGTTTCCATGGCAACATAGCTCAAGTCGAGACACGGCCGACTAGATGCCAATTGCGCTCTGCACTGCCAGTATAGAAAATGAGGATCTTTACTTGAAATCCCGTTAGTTACTCAACTGCTCACACAGCACTGTCAACCGAGTATAGCATAACAAAGACTTGACACTATCTTCTATATATTTGTCAAATACCACTCACTCACTCACTCATTCATTCATCGCGAAATCTCAGAAACTACCGAACGGATTGGAATGATATTTGGCATGCAGCTTCCTCAAAGGCCGCAAATGCCCACTAAGAGAGGATTTGTGGATATTCAAGTTCTTAAGGGGTGTTAAGGGGGTAGGCCTGCATTTCATTGAATAGCAATATCTCCTGATTGGTTTCATTGGGGGATGTGATACTCGGCATATAAACCCATCATTAAAAATAAGAAGACACGTGTCTGAGGGTTTTTCAATGTGGTGTATATTATGAGGTGAAAGGGGTGAAAAGTGGGGATTGAAAGATTCCTAACGGAGCGTGTATCTCTTAAACGACATAGGCGAGGAGTTTGAAACTCAGCGAAAAAAATCAACATAAAAAAGTAAATATGTGTTTGACAGTTTTTTCAAAAATCCGATTTAAGGGGCCCATGGGGAGGGGTGAAATTCTGGGGGGCGGGAAACAGGAAAGAAAGTATCCTAACTGATTGACTGACTCACTCACTCATCAAATTCAGGGGGGAAAACTGCTTTAAAGTAAGTAAATAGCTGTTCGACAGTTTTATTTTCATAAATCAAATTTAAGGGGTTCATGGGGAGGGGTGAAATTCTGAAAAAATAAAATTGAAAGAAAATGTCCTGACTCACTCACTCACTCACACACTCATCAACGCCCAGCCAAAATTATTGAAGTTAGAAACATGACATTTTGGGGACATGTTCATTGTATATCAAAACCGTCTACTAAGGTATGATTTACGGATATTCAGGTTCTAAAGGGGTCTTAAGGGGGTTAAACCTGCATTTCATTGAATAACAATATCTCCCGATTGGTTTCATTGGGGGATGTGATACACGGCATATAAACTGATCATTAAAAAGTAAGAAGACACGTGTCTGAGGGTTTTTCGATGTGGTGTATATTATGAGGTGAAAGGGGTGAAAAGTGGGGATTGAAAGATTCCTAACGGAGCGTGTACCTCTTAAACGACATAGGCGAGGAGTTTGAAACTCAGGGAAAAAAACAGCTTAAAAAGTAAGTAAATCGGTGTTCGACCGTTTTTTTTTTTCATAAATGAATTTAAGGGGCCAATGGAGTGGGGTGAAAGTCTGGGCGGAAAAAGGAGAGAAAGTGTCCTAACTGACTGACTAACTCACTCACTCATCAAAGTCAGGGGAAAAAGGCAGATAAAAAATAAGTTAATAGGTGTTCAAGCGTTTATTCATCAATCCAATTTAAGGGGCCCATGGGGAGGGATGAAATTTTGGTAAAAAAAATTGAAAGAAAATGTCCTGTCTGACTCACTCACTCATCACGCCCAGCGAAAACTATTAAAGTTGGAAACATGAAATTTTGGGAATATGTTCGCTGTATGTCGAAATCGTCAACTAAGGAATGATTTTTGTTTATTCGGGTTTTAAAGAGGTGTTAAAGGGGTAATCGTGCATTTCATTGAATAACGATATCTCATGAGTTGTTTCTTTGGGGATGTGATATTCGGTATATAAACTAATCATTAAAAATAATCAGACATATGTCTAAGGGTTTATCGATGTGGTGTATATTATGAAGTGAAAGGGGTGAAAATTGGGGGTTGAGGGATTCTTAACGGAGCGTGTATCTCTGAAACAACATAGGCGAGAAGTTTGAAATTCGGCGGGAAAAAACAGCTTAAAATACAAGTAAATAGGTGTTCGACCGTTGTGTCATAAATCCAATTTAAGGGACCCTTGGAGAGGGGTGAAATTCTGGGGGGGGAAAAAAACAGGAAAGAAAGTGTCCTAACTGATTGACTCACTCACTCATCAAACTCAGGGGGAAAACAGCTTTAAATAAGTAAATAGGTGTTCGACCGTTTGTTTCATAAATCCAATTATGGGGTATCACCTCCACCAAACGACTGCTCCCGCTCAGACCAGCTCCGCTCCTTATATACACGAGAGAGACTGGCGCGTATAAAGGAGGCGAAGCCGATCCGCACGGGCGCAGCCGCCTGGCGAGGAGCAGCCGGGCTGAGGGCCCTTTGCTTTATTAAGAAGTTTGCAGCCTTACAAGGATATAGAACTATTTCAAATTACAAGTGTATACACATAATAGACAATAAGTCCCTTCCCCGTCTGGGGAAAAACACAAGTCCTATGGTCAAGAGAGAAACCAGCACATCCTGTACACACATAAAACACAAACACACAATAGAGAACACCAGAGAAACTCACTCTTCATAGTCCGGGGGGCGAACCCCAAAGCGCTCCGCTAGACGATGCGAGTTGTCAAACCGTACCAGGGCATCCGTGTAATCGTGAAGGGAACGCCAAGACGTCGTCCGCCGGAGAGTGTAGTCCTCGGGAGTTGCTGGCTTATGAAGATGCCTACCGGCATCGACCCGCCGGGAGGGTCGTTCCTGCAGGCTTACCTGGCTGCTGCCGCTCTCCCGCCCCCCGCGTTGTCCGCGTCCTCGGCCGGCCCCACGATGAGGCCCTCCACGGGTGACCGCGGGCTGACGGGCTGGTACTTGGAACTGGAAGTTCGGAGGCAATTCCAACACCTCGTCCCCTCCAGCACTGTCGAGCTGTATTGCGTACGCCCAACCCTTGGTTAGGGCCGCGTACAAGAGGTTGGCCCTGTTGAAGGCGTACTTTCTTTGTCCGGGATCCAACAGACGCCAGTTGGACAATAGGTACAGGACGGTCTGTGCGTCGTGGTGATCTCGTCCTGTAGGTATGAAGACCAGTTGTTGTTTGAGGGCTTGAGCCAAGTTCCACACCCGTTGTTGTGATGGTACTGTTAGTCCTTTCGGGTAATCCTGGGGTGCGAGGGTGCGCCATGGAAAATCTAGTGGTTGATGATGTTCTGGCTCGTAATCGTCCGGATCGTCTTCTTCCTCGGGCAGTTCTTCCGGTGGTGGTTCCTGTCGGCGGAGCTCCAAAAAATCCAGCCGCCTATTGATTTGCTCCAATGCCCTCAGGATCTCATCTGATGCTGCGGCCATGTGAGTGGCTGATGTCACTGATGTGGTATCTTCTGAAGTAGACGGCGGCGGACACTCGGGATTCACTAGTTGCTTGACCGGTGACGGTGTCCTGGTGCGTGGTTGTGTCAGCGTCTTGGAGCGTGGTGTATCCTTTTTACTAGATGTAGATGCTTTCTGTTCCTTGAAGTGTTGGGCAACACTTATGTGAGTCTGTCGCGGAGTTGTGCCCGGAGTTTTCTTTTTCCCAGATGTTGGCTTCGGTGGCATACTCCGACGTCTCCTAGGTGGGCCACTACTTGTGGCAAGAGGTTAGGAAACTACTGGCTGCTGGCTATCACCTCCACCAAGGGGTGAAATTATCAAAAATAAGTGAAAGAAAATGTCCTGACTGACTCACTCACTCATCATCGCCCAGCCAAAATTATTGAAGTTAGAAACATGAAATTTTGGGGATATGTTCGTTGTATGTCGAAAACGACCACTAAGGAAAAGTTTTGGATATTCAGGTTCTAAAGAGGTGTTAAGGGGGTAAACGTGCATTTCATTGAATAACAATATCTTACGAGTAGTTTCATTTGGGGATGTGATACTTGGCATATATACTAAACATTAAAAATAAGCTGACACATGCCAAATGGTTTTTCGATGTAGTGTATATTATGAGGTGAAAGGGATGAAAAGAGGGGGTTGAAAGATTCCTAACGGAGCGTGTATCTCTTAAACGACATAGGCGAGGAGTTTGAAACTCGGAGGAAATCAATCAGCTTAAAAATAAATAAATAAAAAATTAAATAAATAGGTGTTCGACCGTTTCTTTATAAATGAAATTTAAGGGGCCTATGGGCAGGGGTGAAATTCTGAAGAAAAACGTCCACTAAGGAAGGATTTTTGGATGTTCACTCTCATCGACCAACCAAAATTATTAATGTTAGAAGAATGATATTTTGGGGATATGTTTGTTGTGTGTCGAAAACGTCTACTAAGGAGGGATTTTTGGATATTCAGGTTATAAAGGGGTGTTAACGGGGTTAAACCTGCATTTCATTGAATAACAATATGACACGACTATAACGCGAGCGAAGCGAGGCTAAAAATGAGAATGGTGTGTGTCTGTTTATTACTCAATTACGCAAGTACCACTGGTCCGATTTACATGAATTTTACATGGAAGTAGCTGATTTACCTGGTTAACTTATAGGTTACTTTTGATTTCAATACTTTGCAGTATTTAAAGTTGGCGACCATTTTAGTGACGTCACTACACCCTTTGGTTTCAAACTTTCATATTTCCATTTCAAATAAAAAGAGAACGCTAAGAAATAGCAAACTTTTGATGGCATATACTGCACCCATTCGCCATCATATGGAACATGTGTTCGTATCCCAGCTAACTCACGGTCTTTCGAGGCATGGGGCGTTCAACCCACTATACGAGCACATATTCAGGATTTGAGTCTGTCAGGTGACTACTCTACTTGAAAGAAACAACATATTCCTAGGTATAACATTTAATGGTAGTAATTCATGGCAAAACAAAACAAAACACAAAAAAATACTTTACACTTATTTCCCTCAACAAAAATCAAAATTATCTGTGAGTCTCTTGTCATCAAGATTGGTGCTCCCCCGCACTCAGGTCTATCCTAAACATCCTATAGTTGATACTCTTTGACATTTGCGAGTGTCCATATTGTTCTTCACGTGGCACAATTTAACACAAATTGGAATATCACAACACAACAAACACAAATTATATTTAAATGACATTAAATATGCAATTATTAAACATTTATCCGTTTTACACAGAACATTTACTTTAAATAACATTGATTCATTAGCTTATGCCTTGTTTAATAAGTGTTGTCCCGTGCGAATCGTATTCTTGTCCCATAAGTTTCAAACGCTGAAGTGGTACACTTTCCCATCCAAAATACACATAGATACAGATATTTTATAGCTTCACCATACAACGATTTTCTGGGTCTGGTCATAACATTATCGTTACAAACGTGTCATATCAATCAAATTACGCTACCCGTATGAATAAATTAGTGTAGACAGGGTAAATACTCTTTAAAAAAATGTTTATATTTATTTGTTTCAGTTAAGTTCCCCTCAGAGAATAACTGGGCCAAATGTTATCCGATTACTTCATTCCAACATTGCATATGTATGGAAACAGTGCATCTAATTCAATTAATACCATCATATCAAGCACATCTTAATTACTTTTCAAAATATCGAGATTCTTCAGTGTCCCACTACAATCTTAAAAGAAAAGGATCTGGTCTATTGACTTCCTTTCGTGCGAACAATGGATTAGTCATGGGCCGTCCTATGCAAGATGGCTGCCGGGTTAGTGGATTATACCTGCTACCCCGCCTGACTTCCCGCACGGTCATGTGTTCACTCAATGGTGCAGCTGTGCTAGAGGTACCCTGAATGGATCGTGGCATTACGAATTGAGTCAATCTAATTATTTAATACCTACATTTACAGAATTTTATGGGCTCGTATCGGCTCCTAATTACTATTCAAGGCAAGGGATGAATCACGAAATAGCTTTGCCGTTCTGTGGTCGTCATCAGTGGCTTTGCGCGCGTCTCAGATGAGTTTCACTGTTATCTCACTGGACGGGCATGCATATAACAAGAGGAAATGAACGTTTCCTACACGAAGAACCATTTGTCTTACCTCTAAGGGCAGATCAATTAATATATCGGCCTACCTAGGGTGTATATCAGTTATCCTTGGTGGCGAAGACTCTGCTAACAGTGGATACAGACTGACTCTGTCCCAACTCTGTTGCGAATACACATGTATGCTCTAAGGCAATACTACATCGTAGCTTCGAAGATTTAGCCGACTAGATTCGACAACGCGCGAACTATTTTCGGATGATCCCCGCAACTTATTGACGTAAATCTCTTGATTCTACGTTACATGCTCGCTGATCGCGGCTCAAACAATATTTCTTACAGATGACTCAATTCTTAAAGCACTTACGTCCTCTATACATTTACTCCTAAGCCAAAGTTCTACGTAGCTCCAAAACAAGTATAAATTTACTGGCATACATTGACTATCTTAATGGCTCTCAAATACAACCCTGTAGAATATACCATAATAAAACATTTATTTAACATTTCAATGACACTGAAAAGCTCTCTATATCTCGATATTTATCTTTCTTTCTTACTTTTCACAATAACACAGTACTATTACGCTAAATATGACACACTTTGCACGTACTATAGGCCTGACATGCCGATTTATATACTTATTATTGTTACCGACCCCAGATTATTATTATTATTATTATTATTATTATTATTAGTATTATTATTATTATTATTATTATTATTATTATTATTATTATTATTTAACGTTGCCGTTACTTTCATCAATGTCCTACGCCTAAATGGCCGTAAGCATGTCATCCTCAAAGCCATATTTTTACCAAAATACGAGGGATGTGATCTCGTACACAAATGACTGTTAATTCTTAATCGTTGAGGGAATGCTTCGTTGTATGGTGAGCTATTAAATCATATCAACATATTAAATTTGTACTCACTTTCATTCTAACTGGGTTAGTCCAGCATGCCAGCCATTCGCCTGCCATAATGCTTGTTTTAAGCCATCATGATATTTTTCACACGACACATTGCATAGACTTTACACATGGTAATTATATTTTTCACTACTGGCATTTTCACTTTAACACAATACACATTATTTTACCATATAAACATAAACACTTTTAAAGATCACTGTAATATAACTCTATACATAATTCTCGCACACGGATCCTTGATCGGATTCCCACTATCGCCTGACCTCGGAGATGCGATGCAGCTAACACCTGACAACCGCTGGTCTCCTTGAAAGTCTATCTTGCGTGTATGTGTTCGTCTCCCGTCACCTACAGTTTATGTCACCTCTACTGCAAAGTTGTTCAATCCTAGGTCACAACTACTTGTGATGCCTCCCAGGTTCCCGTAACTGTAGTGTTCATTACAATAGTATGTTATTTTACCCATGATAACACTTCCTGTGTTTATGTTCATTGTCTGTAAACATCATCCTAAAATATCTCTACGCCGTACTGATTCTAGACTCGCGTATACTGTTGCTTATACGTCTGCTGTAGACTAATTATTATATGATGCAGAATTAGTGTTATTAAGCTGCATGGTGCGCCTTTCATTGTTGACTGCTAATACACTTGAGCGTCAATACTTTATCAATTCCGCGCACTTTCTTGCGTGATCCGACAGCGTGTCACCACACGAGTTGAGTCGAGAAGAACTGACTCTCCGCTCCAGCTTCCCCCATATAAAGCTTCCTGGTGAAAAGTAGTTCACTGGATTTCCAGGAGCGACTCTCTTCTTAAAATAATACATTTTCAGACGAAGTTAAGTAAGATCCTTATTCGTCTATTCATGGAGGTTCCAAATTCACTCGCGTGCAGGCAATTGCTTCGGCCAATTAATTATAATTAATTGCTTTCTTCCACGGCGTCGTGATGCTACCCCGGTTCTTCCCCCATTGCTACTTTACAAATCCTGACTCTGCCGCGGATTAGGTCTGTGCATAGGTTCCTTTATAGATGCAGGCTTTAATTTAGGCGTGAGGACACTCCTAAATTATCTTTCCTAGAATACATGCATCTGGGTGTAAGTTTCATCTCAATTCATTGCTCCATTTGGCCGTAATTAATTAATTTCTGTGGGCTACCACCCCCACTCCGCTTCTTTGCCTTGTAAGACTGTGGTTCCCAAAGCCATTAATCTTTGGTCGCTCCCCCAGTGCAGACGAGAAATAGTTCCTTGGCGTCACCTAGTAACGCACCCTTGCTAACCACGAGTTTTCAACTGTCAAGTTGGCCCGATTCCTTGAGCTCTTAGCATCCTAAACGTACATAGGCTTGTATTTTCTGCAATAATCCGCCTTTAATGCTATAATATTCCCGTGCTGGCCGTGAAATCATGCTGTTATAATTATATGCAGTTATAACTCATTGTTCCTCGGGTTCACTGTGGCTGTTCCCCCTCAGAGATCAATGATTCGATTCTTCGCAGAACCATGGGTCTGGTCTTCTTGTGATAAAGACCCCGGTTCGATGCTAGTCAGCCGTGTCCCATTGGGCACAATACGAGGTTTAAAATTGCATTTTCTATCCGAAAGGTATCTCCAGCGGTTAGCGAGTAAAACCTAAATTTGTGCTATAAAACAGGGTCAACGCCAAGTGGTGTAGTTGGACAAAATGTTCCATCCTTAATCTCCCTCTGCGCAGCACCTCGCCTATCCCCTGTTTTAACTGTCACCTTCACATTGTAATTTATATATGACGCGTAGCGAAGCTCGGGTACTTCAGCTAGTTATAGATATTTATGAAATTAGAGTGCAATTTGTCACTGCTAATGTCTATTCTCTTACATTTGAATGCTCATTTGTCACGATCGGTCGTTTGTGAGCGCTGCAGGAGGGATCTAAACTACTGAAATAATACAGGGAGAGTCGGACGAGCACATGGTATATAACTCGCTGAGTTAGGGGTCGAGAGAGCGCCCGTACGAATCACATGTAAATAACAAGCACACATAATGACACATAATCAACGTAAAATCATTGTCACAGAAGATGTTGGAAAATATCCTCCACCTGCATCTACACATTTCTGGCAACTTCTAAGGAAATTTTCGTTCACACGCATTAGTTCATCCACCGAGATGGCCTCAATTTATTTCGTGATTTTTAATTTGTTGTAGCATAAATATTTTTAAATTGTCTTCATAAATAAAAATTGAAGCAATAGGCTTTAACACTTAGCAATAATACGTTATAAAATTTTGAAACACAATAACCACGTACATACGTTATAAACTTATAACTTAAAATAGGCTGTAAACGAAATAACAAAGTCAACTCTACTCGTCAAATCCTGCGTCACAACTGCCTCAGTCTCCGTGTTGTAATGTACCTTTGGCTCGAACTTCCACCTGCAGCGCTGCGTTACGTTGAGTGAAAGACCCTGTATAATGATATTTTGGAAACTTAATCACATATTTTCCACTTTTAAGCACAGACATAAATACATATTTCTGAGAAGTTAAGCACATAATTACCTGGGCCCTGATCATTAGCAGCCCCCCAAAAGTCGTTCTGAGGTTTCTTCGCTCTGTCGTGAAAGTCTTCCCCAGTAGGCTATAACAACAGAGTCGTTTGCAATCAAGCCCTTCATTTGGTAAACCATGTTATGTGTATCATGTTTGACTGCTGTAACACATCACGTCATGTTGGAGATATAATATTATTGTTCCCGCCATAAGTTAATCAGCTGACTGTTTACTCTCATCACATTGTTTGTGGAGCTGTGGAACTCATCAATAAAGCACGAACCAGGCTGTTCAACGCTCAACGCCTCTTGTGCGGGTCTTTACACTGTGACAAGTGTAGGAAACCTCTTGTAGCAACCACAGTATTTCACGTATAAGTTACTGTTTGGATTTAAACCAATTGAAAATCCACAGCCTGCTTCCAGTCTCCGACCGGGTCAGGGAATGGAATGAATGAATGAAGCCCCCATCTAGCGGCGAGGATACGAACTGTGCCGGCTCCCGAAGCCTGTCGCACTCCCCTGGGACAATGATTAAATGAATGACAGATGAAATGAAATTATAGTGGAGAGTGTTGCTGGAATGGAATTGTGACAGGGAAAACCGGAGAACCCGGAGAAAAACCTGTCTGCCTCCGCTTTGTCCAACACAAGTCTCTCATGGAGTGACAGGGATTTGAACCACGGACCCAACGATGAGAGGCTGGCGTGTTACGGAGGCTTCTTTTGAACCAATAACTCATAATTATTGTGAGTAAGAATCTCTTGCGGAATTTCATTAAACCAATTAAATCTTTGAGATAACCGCCGATCAATACTTAGTTTGTTGTTGTTGTTTGAGTCTTCAGTCTTTTGACTGGTTTGATGCAGACCTCCATGCCTTCCTGTCCTCAGCTAATCGTTCCATCCCTACATAGCTACTACACCCTACATCCGAGGCAATCTGATTAACATGTTCTAACCTTAGTCTACCCGTTCAGTTCTTGTCCTCGACCCTTCCTTCCAAAATGTACTAAGCTTGCTATTCCTGGGTGTCTTAGTATGTGTCCTACCACGGTGGGTGAGTGGTTATCGTGTCGGACTACCAACCCCAAGTAAGTGATTTTTGAAAGACGACAAAAATCACGACACGTGTGTCATTCGTTGTTGGCATGTTCAAGAACCCATTTGAATTCAGTAGGCCGTGTTCGTAATGGCAAAATTAATCTCGGGATTTTCCGCCAACACAAAGTTCCTTCTTTCTCTACTAGAAAGCGCTATAGTGTCAAGGAGCTTAGATATATAACCTCCTTGACTTTCATAGCGTTCCACAGAACGACAAAATTCGACATGCAAGCTGCCCGCTGGTCGTTGAATAACAAAGCTTGCACCCAGCACCAGAGGCCATACGATATTATTATTTATTTATCTCTTCTCTTCATTAGCAGTGCCAGAAACATCTCTCCTCTCTCGCTCATCTTAATACCTCTTCATTTGTAACCCTATCTACCCATCTGATCTCCATCATTCTCCTGTAACATCACATTTCAAACGCTTCAATTCTCCTCTTTTCTGCTGCACCAATAGTCCAAGTTTCACTTACATAGAGCACCACGCTCCAGACAAAGGCTTTCAAAAATGACTTCCTAATACCTAACTCTATATTCGATGTCAACAGACTCCTTTTCTGTAGTTTATTGTAGCATAATCTAGTTCCCAACCAAACTGAGCACACTAACACATATAATGCCGGGATGGTACCTATTAATACGGTTGGTTCCTCAGTTTAGGGGCTGAAGAACTCGGTCATGTAGCCTCGTGTACTTTGGGTGTGTGTAGAATCTGTCTGATAGCCGGTGTTAATTGTGATGGCCGTATTAGTGTGTGTTATCTGTTTTTTTAATTATTCAATTAAGGACTCCAGACACTCGATTTATAAGTAGTTCCAACTTTTGCTACCAAACACTACCGTCAACGACCAACTAGTTCTGAACTGTGTTACTAGATGTCACCGCAGTCGGCTCCTGTCGACGAACGTTGGAATTTAAGAACGTAAGTCAAATATAACCTATAATTTAGCTTCACACAAGTGTAATTAGTGGAAGGTTCTTTTACATGCCATAAATCTATGACATGGGACCGCCGGCTTAGTTACCCTCTGAAGGACGGCATACTGAGGGATTTCTAACGCTCTTAAAAATCCAACGACTTCGACCTGGTTTGAACCCGCTATCATATGAATAGAAGCTCAGCATGCTACCAACTACGCCACCGAAGCCGCCCCTATTAATACGACACGGCCGCTTTAAGATCCAGTTCCCTTCCTTGTTTATTATTCATCTCTCATTAACTCCTCTCATGGGGTTGGCAAGTCTACTATAGAAGATCATTCATTCATTCATACATTCATTTTCTTAATTTGCAAACGGGGATAATTCCCCGTTGGCAAATTGTACACGTACAGAAAATTATCAACAATATTAAACACACTTGCAAGCCTCCGTGGCTTAGGCGGCAGCACGCCGGCCTCTCACCGCTGGGTCCGTGGTTCAAATCCCGGTCACTCCATGTGAGATCTGTGCTGGACAAAACGGAGGCAGACAGGTTTTTCTCCGGGTACTCCGGTTTTCCCTGTCAAAATTTCATTCCAGCAACACTCTCCACTATCATTTCATTTCATCTGTCATTCATTTAATCATTGCCCCAGAGGAGTGCGTCAGGCCTCGGCAGCCGGCACAGTTCATATCCTCGCCGCTAGATGGGGGCTTCATTCATTCCATTCCTGACCCGGTCGGAGACTGGAAGCAGGCTGTGGATTTTCATTTCATTAAACACACTTAACGTACACAAGTCTCAATTTGGGAACTATAGTAATTACATCGTAGTATTACCCAAGATTTCTGTCTTCTCTTGAGCACACCAACATGTTTGGGGAAAGGCTCTAAGACTGAGGCAGGTAATGAGTTCCAATTGTCAATACCACGGTAAATGAAAGAATATTCCCCATAATTTTTACTCTGTGATGGGACCTTAACTTTGTGTGGATGATCTGCCCTGCTCAGGTAGGTGGGATTTCCCAGATTGTTGCTTAGTTCTCCTCATGCTGGCCGATTAGTGTAAGTGTTAAACATAGCGTATAGTCTGGATTTCGTCCTTCTATCTTCCAGAGATTCCCACTCTAGTTTTTCTATCATTCTAGTTACATACACTACTTCTAGGATTAAAATCGCTGAGCACAAACCTTTGTACCATCTCTAGCTCATTGATGAGCCCTACCTGATGTGGGTCCCAAACTGCTGAGCCGTATTCCAAGATTGGTCTCAACAGGGTCAAATATCCTAATTCTTTTGCGTTGGAACTACCGCCTTTTAATACCCTCGTTATAAAATGAAGTGATTTGTGCGCTTTGGGGACGACATAACACACACGGGTACTCCTTTGAAAACCATTCCTTACATGGATGCCCAAGTATTTGAGCGAGTCTTCTTGGAGCTGATATTATATTGATAATCATACCTTCACCCTCTTTCTATTCTCATCTAGTCGTATTTATCTTCATTTTGTTATCAACCGCACATTTATGAACCAGGTTGAGGTCAGTTTGTAACTCAACATTTTCTTGTGAGCTATGAATTTTTCGGTATATTAAACTTATCTGCTGTTGTAATCGCACTCGGTAGCTTACCATGGTGGGTGAGTGGTTATCGTGTCGGGCTACCAACCCTAAGCTTGCAGGTTCGCTCCTGGCCGTGGTAAGTTATTCTCGAAAGACGACAAAAATTACGATAGGCGTGTCATGCGATGTTGGTATGTTAAAGAATCCATTTGAATTCAGTAGGCCGTGTTCATAATGGCAAAATTAATCTCGGGGTTTTCCGCCAACACAAAGTTCCTCCATTCTCTACTAGAAAGCGCTATAGTGTCAAGGAGCTTAGATATCTAACCTCCTTGACTTTCAAAGCGATCCAAAGAACGACGAAATTCGAAATGCAAGCTGCCCTCCGGGTGTAAAATAACAAAGCTTGCACCTGGCATCCGAGGCCATACGATATTAATTATTATCGCACTCGGTGGAAATAAGTAGATGAAAGTCGCCACAATGGGAGGACTTGAGCAGAATAGAGTGTAGGAGCAAAATCCTCCAATCTCTGTGGCTTAGAGTGTTGTCTCAACCAGGGTGCGACAAAGAGAATTAGAGTGAGGCTGTGGTTTGCAGAGAGGCTAAACTCAAAACACTGTGCTAACATCCAGTAGGCTACCTGCAGATACTGTAAATAGCTCCTTACCTAAGCAATATTAATTCCCGGTAACAAGTCCACGTTACCTTAAATAAGTGAGAAGCCACGTAACCTTACCATTTGTCCGTTATCACCACAAACCGGGTGTTATATAACTCACATTACCTTAAATAAATAACTAGCAAATTAACTTTCACTACAAACATGGTGATTATTAGGGCTCGTAAGTTAAAGACGTATAAATTGTCGGAAAAATAGCTATTAAAGGACGTAAAATATCAAAATAAAGTACATAAAATTAGGAAAAATGACGTAAAAATGTTGTTAATTATTTTGTTCTATTTACAAATGTAATACTTATATAATACTTATGTTCGACGATGTCGATATGTAAATATTATATATTACTGTATCATAATGGGGGTCATTAAAGTACTGCGTTCCATTATAACACAGTTTTTCCATCCAATCATAACGCAATATTTTATATTCATTGACCAGTTAGGTAAGGGTATCGTCTAATGTGCACTCAAAATCCAACATGTCGGACATGAATTACATGATTTGAAAATTGACAATGTAGCCTATATTGGATCAACCATTGTAGTTACAATGCATAAACAAACTGGGCAACATTGCAAAAGAAATATCTCTGTACCTTAATATCCGCAACTCCAATTTCTACACATTCGTAAGATATCGAAGACAATTTTAGTGAATGCTGTTGTTAACATAAACACACCAGAACTTCATGGAGGAAGCATGTGTATGACATTAGTTCCACGGAAATTATAATCCAGCTCTCTGTTCAGTAAATGAATCTCTAATGCGAAACTCTTCCGCCAGATGTCATAACTGTTCTATTTTTGCCTTCCGTTGATATTCTATAGGCATCGAATTTGAAGAATAACTTGTTGATAATACGATACATTTTTATTTTAAAGCGTTTGTAACAGCCTATTTTGTGTTATTTGACCAAAATAACAAAATGATCCAACAGAGTACCTTTGCGCTATCTGTTGGTGTTACTTCAGGATAAGCAATGTTTCAAAGCTTTGGGATTTGTTATTGGGTAGGGATCAAATGCTGAGCCCACACAATTCCCATGAAGAGGAATTCAACCGACAAAATCTCGAAAGATGAATATTTATGAATATTTATGTTAGAACATATAATAAAGTTATAATTATCGTCGAACATAAACAGTCGTATGCAACTCGCCTATAATGGTAATTAAGACACTCGTATTTATATCGCTTCGCTCGTTTTATAAACATACTCGTGTCTTAATTATTGCCAATATATGCTCTTTGAACACCGTACTATTAAAAATACCAAATTCTGATGATATGCAACATACATTGTGAAAATATATATGAATGGAACACTCCTTTTACCTTAATTTGAAAAAGGAATTCCGTTTGTTAGAAAAAGTACTTGGAGAATGTAAAATGAAATATTTTTTCCTCTTAAAACGAATTCAGCAAACCCACAATGGACATCCTGGAGAAAGAAATTGAAATTAGTATCACTAGAATCATAATTGGCTTAACAACACTAGGATTACAGAAATTGAAATTCTGCTCAAGGTCATTGTCATGACGCGCCACCTCCTTATCTGAGTTATCTTCTGTCGTCCAAGAATGTTGATCTCTCTTCTCAGGTATGGTTCAAACATACGTATTTTATACAGAATAGATGTTAAAGAGGTAATGAACTGAGAATGGGAAGTAAAATGTAATCGAAAATAGGTGAAGTTGCAAAAAAAATGTCGATAAGGCCTAATAAAAAAAAGGCTAAAAAGGACCAATAAGCCAAAAGACGCTAAAAAGGCAAAAAATTACAAATAAAACCAACCTTTTTCTGTCCTACAATGAACCAAAATGAACATATACAGGGTCTTTCATATAAAGTAAGAACGCCAAGCGGCGGGTTTGTTATCCGCTAGTGTGGTGGCCTTGACCGAGCTTGTGGCGAGCCGTGGCCCCCTGCTTTAAGCGTGTGTGCAATCCTCTATGAAAAATTACCTTATAAAAGTTGCTGGAAGTGTCGTCCTTCCCGGGCTATACAGGCATTGTATCTGGTAACCACATTTTGACTGACGCGAGTGAGTCATGCCACTGTAGTTTTTCTGATTTTTTATTTTGTGTTTTTTATTGAGCACTGAACCAGTAGTGTCAAAGTTATTTACAATTACGTGAATCTGTGCTAGTGAAGGTGGCACTTCATCAGGAAATTGCTGAACAAATGCATCACGTACCCGCCGAGCCGAATCGTAGCCTAATTAAAATAAATTTTACATACAAAAATACGATGTTGCAATGATAACCGTCTCAACATGTTAGCAGCTGAGGTTAACTGGCGACTGACAACACCTGCACGCTTATTGCAAGGTCAAGTTTGTACTATGCGCGCGCTTTCAATACTACAGCAGGGGGCCGTGGCGCGTCACAAGCTCGGTCAAGCCGGCTTCAGCAGCGAATGACAAAACCGCCGCTCGCCGTTCTTACTTTATATGAAAGACCCTGTATATTATGTTTGGCCTCGTTATCGGGCACTCGAGAACACAAAAGAATTTTTTCTCAACTTCATAGTCACCGTCACCTCAAAAAATGACTACCAGTGTAACCTAACCATTTGTTCATCTCTCGCCATAGTCACTCTTTGGATTTAGTTCATAAGTTCAGCACTAGAATTCAACCGACAGAATCTCGACAGGTATTTATGAATATTTATGTTCGACCCTGACTATTATGTGTCAGAAAACTCTTATCATAATGAGGCTCATTATAACACTATTTTTCATTATGAAACAGTTTCTCCCACCAATCAGAGCTCAAGAAACAGTTGTGTGACCAATTAGATAAGGATACCTTCGCGCATGCACTCAAAATCCAACATGTCTATATAAATTACCGAAAGTGCGCCGTCCATATGTTCGCGTAAATAAACTGGTGAATATGAGACAAGAAATAGCACTGTACCTTAATATCCCCAAAACCAATTTCTACACAGCGCGTTGTTTTGAAACGACTTCGGTGACAGTTTTACTGAATACTGGTGCACAATCTGAACATATGGCATTGAAGCACACAGAGCGCATGCGTCGGTTGGCCAGAGAACTTGAAAAACAGAGATATACTACCCAGCCCAGCACCCGATCACAACATTCTAGTGACTGAACAGATATTTATGAATACTTATGTTAAAACATATAATAAAGTTATAATTATCGTCGAACATAAACAGTCGTATGCAACCTGCCTATAATGGTAATTTAGATACTCGTTTAATAAACATACCCGTGTCTAAATTATTGTCATTATAGGCATTTTATGGCGTTTTATCATTGATTTCTTTTTGTATTCTCCTTGTCTAAGGAACAATGTAAAACTACAGGGCGCCAGGAAATGTTCTCCGCAGTGCCTACAAGCGTCTGCGAGAACTATCATCAGCAGTTACGTTGGCAGCACGACTGTCGCTTGTATTAAATCAAATAAAGAGTCAACTTTGTACTCATCACAGCCATTCATAACTGATGCTGGAAGTGCCGATGACACATACGCTCGCTTATTGCAATACACACTGACGATTTCGACAGCCTACCGCCCACACGTGTGGGATTCACCCTGTCAAGGATACCGTGCTGCCAACTAAACTGCTGGCAGAAGCCGGCAGTCACTGCGGAGATCATTTCATGGCTCCCTATGTCATGTCTTTTTAGTTATCTTTGTTATCTTTCATAAATGCACATATTGAAATTAGCCTGTGCTTTGTAATGGATTCACCACCTATACAGTCCACTAGAAGGTACAACAAATCATAACATTCTGTTGGTCCTCCGGGCCGGATGACAATGATTTCAACAAGCAACATATATAGTAGGTCAGATCAACTCCTTTCCTTTGTGTACTAAGACTATTCGGTATTATAATGGTTCAAAATCAAATAAGCAAGCGTATTGGAGAACGTGGAAGCTTAGAGAGTATAATCACAAAAAAATAAAATTACGTTGAACAACTCAATCACGTAACCAACATTAATTTACATGATTTGAAGGTTAGATACTACGCAATTCAAAATGCATGCGTTCGTTACATTTTAGACTTCAGGCGTGATGTGCACATTACACCTAATTATGTGCAAATGCAGTGGTTGAAACTTCGTGGACGTAGGCAGCTGTCAATTGCGATCCTAACCCAGAAAATATTGTGTACAAAAACCCCTGGTTATCTCTATAATGTGGTTAAACCAATGAGCTCCATCCACCATAGAGAAAATAGATTTACTGATTCCACTCTACAGATTCCTGTCCACCGTACAACTAAATACAATAAATCATTCCTTTGCACAGCTTCACGGCTCTTTAATACAATCCAACTTCACTCATTTACAAACTCTGTTACCACTACACAACTCAAGAAATACCTAATATCAAGATTCCTGAAGGAATACGAATCAAAAATATAAATATTCCACACAATTTTTTTTAAATATATCCGTGCCATACAGCTTTCTATAATATTTTTAGTAACCAAGATACAACTTTTGTGGAATTGATAGTAGTTCTAGTAATCATGTCACTCATGTAATTGTTTTAATAATAGATCATATTATACTTGCATAAAAAATTGTACCCTTTGTTACCGTACTATAATTTGTTTTCTTTTAATAGATATAATACATTAGTTAGGCTCTTTATTTAATTATTATATATTCTAATTTGTATAATTCATTTTGTAAGAAGTGTCTGCTAATTGGCTCTTTTATTCATAAGTATATTTTATGTTTAGTTTTTCTTAGTTGTTAAGCTAGGTTTAGTTTATATTTTTATATTTTTATTACATAACTTCAAGCCAGAACATTGTATACGCTACATAAAGGGGCTCTTTAGCCTCAGTGGCAGTTACCTATGAATAAATTCAAATTCAAATTCAATTCAATCCTGTGACTCGTGTAACATGATGACTAGAGGGGCAAGGTGAAGCCTAATAGATCACATATTTACCTCGGCTGCAGATGAACTTGTCGCGCTGTGAAATGCAGGTTCTAGAGAGCCCGAAAATATCGCGCCGTTGGTAAGCTACCCGCAGAACATATCCAACAATATAGGTTGCCTAATTCCGAAAAGAAAGGAGAAGAGAGAGTGTGCTCGCCCATGTCTACGCGTTTGTCCTGTTGTGTTCTTCGCTTTTCAGTTCATAAAATTTCCTCTTCTATTCATCAGTGATATCTTGAATCGCGTTTTAATATGAATCGTGCTAACAGAAGGCGTATTATTCTCGATCTTCTGTCTTATTAAATGGTAACAATCTTGCAGAAAGAAGAAAAGAAATCACAGAAATTAGATATTAATGGAGGTAATAAAGCTTCTTGATAATTACATTCAGAGTAATATTACAGCAGTATATCATGGCTGAGACAGACGAAATAATTAACTTCTCGCATTCTACTGTAGACGAGAAGAATATAAAATGTAACTCTACACCCGAAGAACAGCTTACTCCGGCAACGAAAGACAGTTCATTTGCATGGAATCTATACTAGAGCTGGTAATAAGCGATGACTAATCGATTAATCGATTAATTGACAACGATTAATCGACAATCGACTGATCGTTCAATCGATTAATCGAATAAAAGGTTAATCAGCTAACCGAAGAATCGATTAATTGATTAGTAGACACGAGATAAGAAAAGAAGTTTAAATGAGAGAGCATTGCTTAACCCTCCGGTACTCGTGTTTGGGTCGAATCATGTCCACCTTTAAATATTAAAGTTTAACACAAATTTCAACTTTATATTGATTTGGCTCATTGATTGCTATCGTCTATATTGGTGTTCCGGAAATATGTGCATCGTTGGGAACAACAGATATTTCCCGCCAAAACAGGTGATTTCATAAATCAAATCTAATATCAAATTATAAAATCCACCTTGTCAAACACTAAGAAGTTGAATAATTAAATTAAAGCGTACATGTTTCGGTATACAATGATACCCTCGTCAGCGTGGATTAAATAATAAAAAGAATCTTAAAAATAATGTTAACAAATACCAAAGAGAAAATGGATATCATTACAAAAGCATTCGAATTTAAATAATTGAAAGGTCACAAAAATGTTTTCAGAAATACATAAAAGAAGCAAGATTAAAGTTAATATTGAATTGGTCGACGTTGCTGAGTGCATGGGATGTTGCTTTCAGCCAGGTATAATGATATGGAACAATGCATACAATTTTAAAAAGATGTTCTTGGTAACAATTTCTTTTTAAATTTTTTATTTTTATTTTCAATTTTTATCATCTTTCATTGCATTGTATTAGTACCTAAAAATATGAATCTAGTTTTACATTATGTGACCAAATATTAAAAAAACATGCTTCATTTACTGTTATTGCGACTTAAACTTGTGAATATTTCTTGTTAACAAGTTCTTCTTTTAAATTTAATTTTCAATATTTAATATTCAATTTTTAATTTGTATTCTAATGTACTTTTAGTTTGTATTTTGATGTTTTTTCATGTATTATCTGTGTGTAAACAATTTTTTGCTACTGAAATTGGGGCACTGCCCTGTTGTGGCAATAAATAAATTAATCAATAAATTAAGTCATGTGCATCGTTGGGAACAACAGATATTTCCCGCCTAAACAGGTGATTTCATAAATCAAATCTAATATCAAATTATAAAATCCACCTTGTCAAATCCTGTTGACTCATATAAGTCGTTTATATAATATGTTTTTTTTTTTTTTTTTTTTTTTTCAGGATGGTTGAACACTGTAAAAATGTTGCTATAAATATTGTTCGATTCATCAGTATTATCTTACAGTGTCCATCTCATGGTCCCAGGATTCGATTTGTGACCGAGCAAGTCAGAGTTTTAAACAAGAAAACTATATGTAGATCTCCAGTTCATTGAAGAAAAAGACATGACGATAGGCTCTGCCAGAACTGTGACGCGTCGAGCTCGCATAACAGTAAGGCTGTGTGGGACGTTTAAACACATGTGAGATGGGAGCGCAAGTTATTGTTCTTCTTGCTGTCGTTTCGTCCATTTACGGACAACGCTATTTCAACTGTCCTTTTCCGTGTTTTTGCGCCTGTGCTTTATACCCCTTTATAGGGCAGAATAGTACAGTAGTAAATATATTTCATTTGTATTTATTTATATTAAATTATTTTAGCCTAATTATAATTATTAATTTTAATTTTTGTTTCTTTAACATTTTAATGCTCATAATTACTTTTATGTTCGACGATGTCGAAATATAAATACTCTATGTCAGAAAACTGTATCATAATGAGGGTCATTATAACACTATTTTTCATTATGAAACAGTTTCTCCCACCAATCAGATCTCAGGAAACAGTTGTGTGACCAATTAGGTAAGGATAGCATAGCACCTGCGCTGACTTCCAAGGCCTCCTACTTTAAATTTCACTGGGTGACTAGTGTCATAGTGGGGTAATCGAGGAGGCCATGGTAAAATACAAGGTATTCTCTGCGTCCCTTGCGCTCTGTTCAGTACTTAAAAATGGCGAAATCTCGAAGGATATTTAAGAATATTTATGTTCGAACATAAAATAGTTATAATTATCGTCTAAAATAAACAGTCGTATGCAACTCACCTATAATGGTAATTAAGACATTTGTGTCACAATTATTGCCATTATAGGCTCGTTGCACAATGTACTATTATAATTTTACAAAAGTCCTCTCGGCACGCCGGAAGGCGGAGGTAGATTTCACCGGACAAACTTGGGGATAGGCGAAAATAGGCAGAATATGCAGGTTTTCGTAAAAGGATCAGACCGCATTTATTGCGAGAAAGTATTTTATAATTGGAGCTTAATTAACTTTGTTTTTCGTCATTTTATGCATATTTTAAACATTTTATTGTCTTATGGGGACGGTAACCTTCTTGTCATTTGGGGTACATTTTTATACTTGTGGTCACACTGTCCTTATGCAAGGTTTCGACACTGATGTGTAACTATGTAACGGTCTGTTACTTCTTCACGCAAAATTATATTTCCCGTAGATATTTTGGTTGGTTCCTCAGTTTAGGGGCTGCGACAACGCGGTCATGTAACCCCGTGTACTTTGGGTGAGTGTAGAATCTGTCTGATAAACGGTGTGAATTGTGATGGCTGTATTAGTCAGTAATTCATGTAAGGACTGCAGACGGTCAATTTCAAGCAGTAGTTCCTAATGTTGCTACCAGATACTACCGCCAACGACACCTAGCTGTGAACTTGGCTACTAGATGCCACCGCAACCAGCAACTCGCAACGAACGTTGGAACTTCCCCTCCAAAGGTAAGCATACTGAGGGATTTTTAGCGCTCTTAGAAAATCCAACAACTTCGGCCGGCTTTGAACCCGTAACCTTGGGCATAGAAGTTCAGCATGCTACCAGTTACGTCACCGAAGACGCTTCACACTTAGTCAGATGGAAATCTGAATCTGATCTCGTGCAAGTGCGTTGTCATGGCTACGTCCGATGGCTCATCCGTCATCAATTTAGTAGTGTTGCCATGGCAACCTCTGATAGCTCTTGGCATTTTCTTATAATTCCGAAATCATTTTTCTCATCCCTTGGCGTAATCGTGGGTCATATCAAAAATTCTTTCAGACAAAAGTTTTAGGTAATTATTAGGGGAATATTTTCCATTTCGTACGGTTTTGATATTGTGCCTATTAAGAGAGATATGATTAATGTTTCCCGAAAAAAACACTTTTTCCCACCCCTTTGGTAAATGGTTGGTGCTGTAAAAAACTCTTCAAACATAAATGTTTGGGCTTTATCCGACACATAGTATGAACTTTGAACGGATTCGATATTTCACATATTAACTTGTTTATTCTCAAAATTTTGAATCATATTAAGCATTATTAAATAATTAAAATCGAAATGTACAGAACACTAAGATAATTAAAATTAAAATTAAAAATGAATTAATTTTATTACAAATTTTTTCTCATTTTTTACTTTTCACTTATTATTTCAATTGTTTTTATTAAAACATTTATCTAGCACCCTATGTCAAGGAGATTAATAATATTTGGTTTAAAGAAACATTAACATTTCTACGAGAATTAGTTGAAATATGAGTGAATGATTCAACCATCTGCGACTTTGACAATATAAATTGTGCTTTTGGTAGGTGGTTTATGTACTGACCACTAACCTATAAAAGGGTTAACGTTCGCCCTGTATTCCCGCATTCGTTTCCTATGATGTTACTTCCTCGCTTCAGTCCATGTTTTGTCAGTTTTTGGTTTTGTCTTTTCTTCCAAACCATGATGTTCTTGGAGTTTCGACTTTAGTGGAACACATTTCTGGATATCTTCCTGGGTTATCCCCACTTCACGCAGGTCTTTCTTTACCTCGGTGAACCACACCTCCTTGGTTTTCGTATTAAGAAAAGGAACTGAAGATCCTATTTTTCAACCTTATCAGCAATGTAGCCATAGAAAACTATTCTTCTCTTACGAATATTGTCCGTGATCTTTTCTACATGAGAGTCGAGTTCATGATTGTGTCGTCTTCTGAATTCACCATTTTCTTTGATTGGACCCAGCAATTTTCTCAAGAACTGCCTTTCTCTTATTTCTAGCTTCTCGATCATACCCTTTGTACTCATAGCAAGGTGCTTGGTACCATATAATTGTTGTTATTATTTGTATTATTGCTAATAATAAGCTCCCAGAGAGCTCATTGCGGAACAGGACAAAATCAAGCGGGCAGAAAAGTTTAAATACTTAGGCGAGTGGATAGTATCTAACAATTCTGAGAGAGTAGCAATCATAGCTAGGATCAGCAAGATATAAGTGGCATGCCTGCTAACTAGAGATGTCTACCACGAAAGATCAGTGTCTATCCACGCCTAGCTTAAGCATTATTGTTTACTCATTCGCCGAGAAGCCCTGTACGCAGCAGAATGCCTTGCAATGAATAGAAAAGGTCTGATTGAAAAGTTAGAAGCCAATGAAAGGAAAATCCCAAGGAAGATCCTTGGACCAATCAGAGAAAATGACGAGTACAAGATTCGGTACAACAACCAACTCTACCTGCACATTGAGAGGATACCAGACACCATTCGGAAAAGGGGGTATTCAATGTTATGGCCACATAACACGCATGAGCTCGCAGAGACAGACCAACAAGATGTTTTCCTACTTTGTAAACAAGAAAACCCAGGGACCCTGGATCATCGATGTTGAAAAAGATCTTCAAGAAGTAGGAATCACACTTGAAGACATCCAGGAGCATGCACCTCTCCAGAGAAGACTTGGAGCAAACAAGAACTTTCAAAAAATATATATGAAAAAGTGGATTGATGGAAGAAAAGTAGACTCACAGAACGCGAATGCGAGAATATTGGGGAAGAGTTAAAGCTGTAGGGTGCAAACAGTTGAAGTAACGTGGTCCACAGCAGGCCGAAACGAAGAAAGAAAGAAAGAAAGAAAGAAAGAAAGAAAGAAAGAAAGAAAGAATAAAAAACATATAAATTGGTAAAGCCGAATACAAATTATACAATTATACAAATATAGGCACTATAACACAGTTGTTAAGCCATAGTGCCTCTTTACGGCAGAAACCTTAGTAAGCATGAAATTTACTGAAATTGAGAAAAAATAAAGGAAATTCTTTCAGAAAATTCTAGGTCCAAAGAAATTATCTGACGGTGGATATACATTTCAAATGCGGTCAAATCAAGAGCTCTATCACAAGTGTGAAGGGATTTCTGTCAGAATGAGAAAAAGAAGATTGATGTTCTATGGGCATATTAAAAGATTGGGAACTGAAAAGTTAGTTAAAAAAATTCTTAACCTTCAAGAGAAGTGGAAGATACAACCTTCATGGCTTCAAGAGATATATCAAGACTTACAAAGAAGGGCAAATATTGTACTGGTTGAAGTGTGGGACAGGACAAGATTCAGAACTAAAGTTGCAAGTGTGAAGTAGTGAGTTAGTTATTGTTGTTTTAAGGGGCGGAAATACGAGGTCATCTGCCCCTGCAAGTGTGAAGGATCCCCCCGAAAGAAAACGAACACTTTCAGTAGAAGAAAGATTGAGAAGGAGTCAAAGATTGAAAAATCTCTGGCATGAAGCTAAACGGCAAGGAAAAATCACCTTAAGGAAGGAAGCTTGTAGTTTAACGTGACCGTTAATCTCGCGATCATAAGCCACGGGACCTCCGTTTTACGTGGAATCCGAACCACAGGACATGGCATTTCACATCGAAAATCTCACATGCATTGACTTAAAGACGAAGAAGATCTGAATAATGGGTTGTGTATTTGTAGTCTATAGATGGCTGTATCGAATTAATAATAATAATAATAATAATAAAATAATAGCAATTAGATACGTCACTATGAAACTGTTCTGAAGCCAGCAGTTCTATATGCAGCCGAAACCCTATCTCTAAATGCCAACAAAGGACTTCTTGAAGAACTGGTGAAAAAAGAGCGCACAACTGTGAGAGGAATTTTGGGATCTAAGTACAAAATTGGAATCCATCGAAAGAGAACCAACGAGGAAGTCCACAGCAAAATAGAGAAAATTACCGACACGATCCGAAAATGACGAGCATGATTTTACGGTTACCTGAAAAGAATGGACGGTAGAAAGTTAACTTAAAGAGATCTTTCACTTTTTTGATTCAACCCACAAAACCACAATTCACTGGTTTTGGAAATACGAAAGAAGACCTGCAAATGCTACATATCTCAGCTGAAGACGCCCTTAACAGAGATCTCTTCCGCGAGAAAATATTGACGAATGGGCTAAACCGAGACGAGCAACCGAAGAGAAGAAACGGTGCGCCTTGGACAGAGGAGCGTAAGCAGGCTACTCAAAAAGAATGAGGGAAATCTGGGCTCTCAAGAAGGCCAAGTTCAGTGTCAAATACAACAGGACATAACGTGGTCCTTGATGGCCCCATCGAATTATATATACAGGGTGTCTTTTATGTACCTTTGGTCGTGTAGGGGACGGGTATAGGAGTAATTTGAGATAGGGAACTTGGGGTCGAAGCGACCTCCTTAATCCCTAAAATAAGGGTTGATTCGGGCCCTCCACCCAAACCTCTATTACCTTTCTCAATCCTTTAATTCTTGGCAAGATTCATTTCACCATGTGGCGCTGGCGTAATGGATAGCGTTGCGGTGCGATAGGCCGGTAATTCCGGGCTTGGGCAAAATCTTTTTTATGTTATTGGTCGTTTTGTAGTCGCATGATACAGTATGGTGCTACGTTCTTGTTTTGTAATTGTATTGCCTATTAAAGGAACTTTGTGACTAATTACGAAACTGCGGTAATTTTAAGATCGTGCCTTCTAATGATTACCCTACGGCAAAGCATGCCTAGCCTAGGTAAACCTTACTTTCTCTTGCAAATCAACGTGATTTAAACGTAATAACGGACTTAAGCAATTTAATGCTACGAAGTGCACAAAGAACGGTTTAATTTACCGCAGGTATCCATAACATTTTTTAAAAATCCTAAGGCCGGAATCGAACCCGGGACTACCGACCTTCCGCACCGCAACGCTATCCATTACGCCAGCGCTACATGGCGAAATGAATCTTGCCAAGAGTTAAAGGATTGAGAAAGGTAATAGAGGCTTGTGTGGAGGGCCTGAATCAACCCTTATTTTAGGAGTTAAGGAGGCCGTTGCGACCCCAAGTTCCCGAACTCAAATTACTTCTATACCCGTCCCCTACACGACCTATCATTCTCCAAAGGTACATAAAAGACACCCTGTATATATATAATAACAATTACCTGAAAATCCATGCCTGGGCAAGGATGGTCAGCTCCCTTTAAGCAAGGCAATATTGTAGTTTTAGGGAAACTGTAACGATCTAGCGATGACTGGATTGAGCCAGTATAGGCTCAGGTGAAACTCCGCCCTAGTTAGTAATTACTTAACAATATCGCCTCCACCCTTCTAACACCCTCTAATAAAATCCTTTACCAACATAAATATCACTAGCCGAGGTTTTAGTGGGATTGGTCTTGTGAATGTTGAGACCGCACGTGCGTTCTATTGTGTTCAATGCCGTGCTGAAAACATTCACTCAGTGGCATAGCTCACCGCGTTATATCGCGCATCAAGACAAAACGTCCCTTAGTTTACGCAATGTTTTTCAAAAGTTCTCTATCAATATGCTCTTCTTTTTGGACACACTTTATTCCGAGGATGTTCCGATTTTATTACTCTCCACTGAGGTTTTCTTTTATATAGGATGTAACGGAACTCCTACACGAAAATACAACATGTAATAGTTCTTTCTGAGTGAATTGAAATGTCTAAAGTTACATGTGCACCGTTCACGAAAGAAAACGTGTTTAATGCCGATTCAGAAGCGCGTGAGGGAAGCATGCTCAGAGTCCAACAACGATTATGTCCATGTCAATCATCCGCTTGGCATGGTGGGTGAGTGGTTGCCATGTCGGACAACCAACCCCAAGCTTGCAGGTTCGATCTTGGCCGTGGTAAGTGATTTTTGAAAGGCGGTAAAAATGTTGATATGCATGTCATACGTTGTTGGCATGTTAAAGAACCCATTTGAATTCAGTAAGCCGTGTTCATAATGGCAAAATTAATCTCGGGATTTTCCGCCAACACAGAAAGTTCCTCCTTTCTCTACTAGAAAGCGCTATAGTGTCAAGGAGCTTAGATATCTAACCTCCTTGACTTTCATAGCCCTCCAAGGAACTACAAAATTCGAAATGCAAGCTGCCCTCTGGGTTTCAATTAACAAATCGTGCAAGTTGCAACCGGCACCCGAGGCCATACGATATTATTATTATTATTATTATTATCCGCGCATGTCAACGTTACGTCCCTGCGCTCTCCTTGCGAGCGTTTGAGGCGTGTGCTTAGTTATTGAGATTTTAAGAGGCGGAACTACGAGGTCATCTGCCCCTCTTAACACAGATTAAAGTATACAAATTTGGAATGAAATTAATAATTTAGAGGTGGGCATCTAAATATGAAAAAACAATAATTAATAAAGCAGAAACACCAGGAGATTAATTAATCATGTATTCAAGTTCAATCGCTCTCCTAAAGAGGACCAATCGATTAAATAAATGAAAATGAAAATCCACAGCCTGCTTCCAGTCTCCGACGGGTCAGGAATGGAATGAATGAAGCCCCCATCTAGCGGCGAGGATATGAAGTGTGCCGGCTGCCGAGGCCTGACGCACTCCTCTGGGGCAATGATTGAATGAATGACTGATGAAATGAAATGATGGTGGAGAGTGTTGCTGGAATGAAATTTTGACAGGGAAAACCGGAGTACCCGGAGAAAAACCTGTCTGCCTCCGTTTTGTCCAGCACAGATCTCACATGGAGTGACCGGGATTTGAACCACGGACCCAGCGGTGAGAGGCCGGCGTGCTGCCACCTAAGCCACGGAGGCTTCTGATTAAATAAATAATAAACAAAAATTACGGAATACACAAAAATAAATTCTGAATTCAAAAAAGAACAAATCTCTGAGTCAATGTGCACAGGAAAATTTAGATTGGTGTGCGCGTACTTTGCTGCGTTGGCAGACGTGCTCCGACAATGGGCGTACCACTTATGTTATTAATAATTATTATGGCTAAACACATGGAGATGAAGGACAAAAGCATTTGTTCAGATAGATTCTTCCTACGCTTTTGTGCAATCGTCTCACGTTTTGTTACTCGGTATCACTGTCAACTTGTCTGGCGAGCCGAACATGTCCACGGACACTCCCGGCAATAAAAGCCATACGATAAATAAATAAATAAATAAATAAATAAATGTCAACTTGTGATATTCCTGAGTATCGCAATGAGCAACAGACATGCAACTTGTGGCATTGTAATTTCCTCACCTCCGTATAGGCTATTACCTGTTACAAATCAATTCTTTAACTCATGTCTACAATTCAAGAACAATCACTTTTATTGTACCTAAAGGGCATCACTATCCAGCCATTACATTCAGTTACTCAAGACCTGTTCCATCTTGCTCATCAACGCCCCAAGGGTGCCAACTTACAAAAATCGAATTTAATTACAGAAATACATTCACAAAATTACAGAAGCACATTCACAACATTCTCCCACCTTGAAACGGTAGGTTTCAACTAAAAGCACAAAATAATACAAAACCTAGGAATAAACATGGAATGAACAAATATTTACAAATTCAGTTTGGTTGGCCTTTTAACAACCCTGCCCCTTCTTGTCAGAGCAACAGCTTCACTCTCAACTACTTGAGGGGGGTTACTAGAGTCACAATCAGGCACCAAGTCAACAGCATTGGGACCACACAAAGAGCCATCACTATTTTCATAAGGAGATCCAATCTCCATCAAGCACAAACGTTGAACTGGTCGCAACAACTCACTCTTAACTGTTTTTACCTTTGCCACTCTAGTTACTCCATCTTTACTAAAACGATTCTTTAAATGTTCCAAGACTTAAACATAATTCTCACTTGTGTGTGGATAACTGCCAACTAACTTCTTAGCCTGTCCCTTCACTGACATTTTTAAGTAACTAAACTTATCAACATTCGTAATGTTAGAATCCTCATGAATCCTTTGAAATTGTGTCCAAAAATTTATCCAGTTACCTGGACCCAAGTCGAATACCTCAAGCGTTATTTTCGGCAGCCTTAACCTCTCTGACGACATGAATGACGACGCCGAAGCCACGTTGCTCTGTACGCTGAAATTATCTCCCTCATCAACACAACTGGCTACACTAGGTTTTAATCCTTCCACTTTATCTTCGGCTTCAAGACGTGCTTGCAGAAGGTCTTCTTGAACGGTAACACAGTGCATTGTTTCTTCGATGCAGGCATCCTCGTTTCCGTCAACATTCAACAACTCGTGCAAGATGCTTTCGTCCAATTCTTTTAAGGTATCCGCAATTGTTCGGAGAGTATTTATTTTCACACGTAATTTTTGGAAATCGGCTTCAACTCCGACCGCTCCAATAGCTTTCGTCGCACTTGCCCGATACGCACTTCTCTTCTTTTTCAATTTTTCAATCGTGGCCATTGCAAGGCAACAAATTCAAAACAAAACAAAACAAAACAAAACAGGAAAATTGTTTACCAAACCAACTTTTTCAATACAATCCTGTCAATGGGCCCCTAAATGTTACAAATCAATTCTTCAACTCATGTCTACAATTCAAGAACAATCACTTTTATTGTACCTAAAGGGCATCACTATCAGGCCATTACATTCAGTTACTCAAGACCTGTTCCATCTTGCTCATCAGTGCCCCAAGGGTGCCAACTTACAAAAATCAAATTTAATTACAGAAATAAATTCACAAAATTACAGAAGCACATTCACAACATTACCTATTTGTCATTTTATTTTGATATTTGCCGTATCAGCGTTTGTACGAGAGGTGGTATGCATAGACGAATTGCACACAGTCGATGGTATTCAACGCCTTCCTTATTGTTAGTCTTGACTTTGGGACGGACACACTCCTCTTTCCCTTTTCTATCTACCTTTCATGGCTCTCTCTCCCTCTCTCTTTCTCTCCCACAACTTGTGGGGTTGTGACCATGGGACTCCCACTGAGTCGGACATTGCTTCCAGTTGCTTGTGCCGGGTTCGTCTCTATTGTTTTGCCCTGCGCCCCCGGCAAATTGTTTTACCCGGTGCCTGAACGAAATTGTTTAGCCCTGGGCCTCCAGCAAACTGTTTTGCCCTGGGGTTGTTAGCTCAGTTGGGGGTGATTTCGCCTGAAGGACAGTTGTAATTGTTTACAGGGCAAAACGTGAGTGTTACGTGTAGTGTTGGAGAGAGATAATGCTGAGTAAAAAGAGAGCGCAGACAGGCTGCTGGCAGGCAGTGTCGGCTACTTAATGCTGACGGCTGTTTACTAGGTTACAGAGACAATGACCGCGCCTTGATCGGACACTGCGGCGCAGCGGATTAGGATTCGCTGGTTGACGACCGGTGTACAAGTAAGGATGCAAGAAATACAACAGAGTAATTTAAAAGAATGCAAATGATTTAATTATTGGCTAGTGTGGGCTGTGTAAAAACTCACTAGTTGACTTTAACATAGTACAAAGATGGATGTGATGATTACAAGTTTAGAGGTTTGGATTTTTAGAAACGATGGTTCAGGATAAAAACCCAATCACACACACTCACCCAATCTGCTGGTCTGCTGTCGATGGACGGCACCTCGGCCTGGTTCAGCGTCGAGTGTCGGAGAGAGACCCCGGTCCTTACTGTAGGCGAGTTTTTATTGGAAGCACCAATGCTGTGTCAGAAAATCAGCACATTCTTGTGCTACTTTGGAAGGTTCCGAAAAGGTTGTCACATTCCTCGTGCCACTTGTGTTAAGCAAGTGTTGAAAAGATTGCAACATGTTATGAGGAACTAGCTGGCCAAGCTTTGAGTGTAATTTGTGAGACTAGATGGTTGTAGTTGCTGGTTCCTTTGTGGCTTAAACGTAAAATAGGGAATGAAGGGTGGTGAAAAGGGGTTGATAGGGGTTGGTTATACCCTGTAGGAACCCCAAGGTATAACACTATCATCTCTCCTGTCGACCTCTCTTGGTCAACTCTTGTTCTCTTCAGCCCCCGACGGTATAGGGTATCCGAGGCCTAGGGTGTCTTTTAATTTCTCACCGCAATTGGCCCTTGTCTCATCATTCCTGGTACCCTCATTCTTCGAGGGATCAGACCTCTTGTTTTATTTTCACTGTATCTCCTGCCTTCAGTACAAGGCCCTAAAGGAGCCAGGGTGTATATAGCCCCACCATTTATGGTGCACCCTGGTTAGTGCTACACCCTCAATCACTCACGGCTGGTGAGTTCTGGAGTTGGTGACCCCGAGGGATTCCTGAGCTGGGTCCGATTATTCCTCCGTTTTTTAACTGACTTAGGGGTGGACCTTCTTCTCATTTTTCATGGATTGAGGGCATTTACTTTCCTCCTGTTGTGACAGATCTTGGATCTGCACATACACTCCTCATCATTGTTTATTGTTATGTATAGTTGTAGTTTATATTAATTTAATCGGAAAGTGCCCATTTGTAGAGTAGAAGTTAGTACCCAGGCTGTTGCCTGATGGCCTTGTGTTATATGAAGTGAAACCTACTAAGAAGCGACACGGCATAACGTAGAACTAACGCATTGTCTTGAAAATGATAAGGATTTAGGTGGCGGTGATACGAGATATACATGTTTTGGTAAAAAATTATTAGATGATTGTTTGGTATCGAATGGATGCGGTTTGTTATATAATATGACGAGCTTCTACATGTATTAGTGAATATAATTGTTTTATAGAAAAGATTCACATCCTTATATAACGGAGAAGTATCCGTAAATTGATTCTTCATAAGAATAACCAGATATATCGTATGTTGCTGAAAATAAAGAACACCTGTATGCACGTTATGCCCCAAATCTCAAGTAAGCCAAGGTAGCTAAATGGATATGTAATGTACGGCGCTTTCCGGTTAGTAAGACATAGATTGATTTATTAAATTTTAATCACTCCTTTCTGTCATCATATTCTATTGTGGTTATTCGGTTATTTCAATATTTACTCGTTATACATGTTCTTTCTACGAGAGGGGGAAGAGTGATTTGCCATAAGCAAGCTAAGAGGCGTGCAGATGTTATAGGACGCGGACCTAGAGACCTTATCGAACTCTTTCACACATTCTGAACTAGATGGAGCACCGACCATCCAATGACTACACTTTTCGAGTGGTGGTTGAACAAAATTTAATAACAACAGCAAAACACATAACAAAGGGGACATGAGTGGCGCATGAAATGATATAATGAGGGATGATGGGTCTGGAATAAAGGTACACATATTATCAAAAACAAATAAACAATAGTATAAAAATAAACCTAGTAGTAAAGAGAATAATTCCGAGATGCCTAACGCGTTCTAGACTGGAGATCGTTCAAAGCTAAACTCAATTAAAACGGGTAGCAATAAAACAAGTTAACAATAGTGCAAATAGTATCTTTCTTCCCACCACAGGCTAACTACAAATCGTAGTTAGGAGAGATATTCTAGGAAGTTACGAAGTCACGAAACCCCAGAACAGAAAACCCTTACCCTTGAACAAGTATGTCACTTACAAGAACACAACCTAAGAACAAACGCAAGCCTAACGCATACATCAATACAATCAAATTCAAACCAAACATTACTCCAACGAAAGATTACAGGTACACTTGACATACAATACTTAAAACAAAACGCTTTACCAGAGACTAGTTCAACCGAACAGCAACACACCAAGGAAACGTAAATATCAATGACTTCGTTTACTTCCTGAATAAATCCCCTTTCCGGAAGAAGTACGAGACTCGGTTATCTTGCGAAAGACAAGATGAGGTTGCACTGTAGTCCCGGGTACATACAATGCACACACATTCTATCATTTTGAAAGGGTAACCGTACGTCTCATTTAATAAACGTAATGAGTTCACGTGTTGTTTCTCGACTGAAGCCACGCAAAAAAACAAGAACAAACTGACATGACCCTAGGCGTTCAGTCGTGCCCACTTAAGCAATTAACCTTAACCCACCCTTAACATTAGGACACTGCTTATAAATAAATGACCAGAAGTATGTCGAGGCCCTAAATCATTTACCCATTACACAAATAAATAACACAACACAACAACAATTAATTAGCTCACGGCATTCATCCATCGTGGCTTCATCATCATCAACAAAACAAAAATACATAATTGCATCATCACCTCCAGGTAACGCCCGAAGCAGCTTCCCATGCTCCTAGTCATTTAATTATCCAGCAAAAATAAACGTAACACACGCGTAGGGGAAAAGGGACAAAAGAAAATACAATGCAATTAACAACAAGAGATCCCAAAACGATCAACCCCAAAACAAACACGATCCCCCAAAACGTACATCTACACAAGGGAAGAACATAAACATAACCAAGATAACGTAATGTAAGAACGCGATCTCCAATCTAGAGAGGGACAAGTAAACACTGAAAGAAGTGGGACAAGGTATTCCTAACCAACTTCAAGTTACACATATTTCATGCGTATTGGCACTTTAAATAACAAGGAACTTAGCTTTCTCCTGAGACGGTCTCGACGACAGCAGTAAATACATATCCTTTTTAAACCTGTTTTCCTTCCAGTGTAGTAATGTGTACAGAAACATCGAAGGACGAAACATAAGAAGAATATAAGATCGGGATTTTAAAGACATATTGGATAAGTATCTTTTGGCTTCTTATCCTCATGGCTCCCGGCTCTATTCTCCTATATAACAAAATCTGACTATTAATCTCTTTGATTGAGATCACACTCTCCATAGTGGGCACTTCTTCCTTTTCCACAAGATCTAAGTCGGTTAAAATTTTAACCAGCAGATGGCAGTCTTTATAATATCGTTACTTGTCGACCCATTAATAAAATAGAATCGGGTCAACCTCCCACTGCCAAATTTGGACATAGTTTGCGAAGTCCAATAGAAAATGCGAATGTTAAACGTCAGGTTATGTTGACACAAGTATCAGCTAATATGGCGATCGTCAATTGTTTAAGTCACGTGTCGTTTTGGGCCCTGATATGACACGGGGCAAGGCATTGTGGATGTTATCAATGGCAAGACGTCATAACAAGTCACAGCTGATTAGCAATACTTGGCCAAGGAGATAGTAATAAAGGTAGGACGGAGTACATAGAAGCATATTTCAAAGACGTTAAAGGTTTCAGATGGTAATCGTCGTATCTATTTTGTCGAATAGAGAATGTTCGCATCTAAGTTCATAAGTTTTTACAGTTCTCAGTTACGGTTGGCTGTAAGTTAGGTTCACAATGCTCTCGTTAGTTGTTCACATTTCCAACTATCTAACGTATGATAAACAAATCAACACTAAGTGCCAAACTGAAGGTGTGAAAAATGTTAGGACATCTCTGAATAGAAGAAAATTTAAGGAACAAACGGACATCAGAACCAATACACTAAAAATGCAGTCATCACATAATCAATCTCCCAATGTTCGGCATTGTCCTGCTGCCCGGGAGAAGAGTCTTATGTATTCTATATTTCATTCTCATTATGGAAATGAGTGGTGCCCAATAGAATTTGTTTACCGATTTAAGAACTCTCACACTGTCCATTATTTATTTATTTATTTATTTATTTATTATTTATTTATTTATTCATTTGTTTATTTATTTATGTATGTATTTATTTATTTATTTATTTATTTATTTATTTATTTATTTATTTTTGTTCTTCTAGTTCGTAAGTAAATTCTTAAGTCAATCGTTAGTAGTGCTACACCCTCAACGGCTCACGGCCGGTGAGTTCGGGAGTAGGTGACCCCAAGCGATTTGGGTATTCGAGGCCTAGAAAAATAACCAGTGATGGACGAAGCAAAGAAGATATAAAAGTAAGTTGGCTCATGCAAGGAAAGCATTTCTACAGAAAAGGAATCTGTTGACATCGAATATAGATTTAGGAATTAGGAAGTTCACGTCCTTATCATCATTATAAATGATCGCGATGTCCAAGTCCCTTAAATGAACCAACAACAACAACAACCACCTTCCTTTACTCTGCTGTTAGTTTAGTATTTATGACAACCAACCACATATCTACATAGTAGGCTATAATGAAAATCAATTAATGTAAAACAAAAATATTGGAATGCAGTCGAAAGAAAGCAGAACCCTATATTTACGTCAAATTGGCGGGTGAAAATCTAAAGGAAGTAGGAGACTTCTGTTACTTAGGAAGATAAATAACCAGTGATGGACGAAGCGAAGAGGATATAAAAAGTAAGTTGGCTTATGCAAGGACATCGAATATAGGTTTAGAAATTAGGAAGTTATTTTAAAAGCCTTTGTCTGGAGCGTGTCGCTCTATAAAAAAAAACAACTTGGACTATTGGCGCACGCAGCAGAAAAAAGGATAATAGAAAAGTAGGCTAAAAATCCTAGCTCTAATGACGACTAACGAGTGTTTTGGTAGCCCTACTTGGCTCACGTGACACGCACTTGCTTAACAGTGCTTGTAAATTTATCCTTCATACATTGACATACGATAGATTAATCACGTAAACCTGTGAGTTTCCAAGTAAGCTTAATTAATTAATTAGGTGCCTATTTATCACTCTGAATCGTGAATGAGGCTTGTGAAAGGAGCTGTCATATCGTACAGTGACTGTTAAACTCCGCTTTGCTCTTCAAGTGTGTCATAAATTAGCGCCCCGCCTGCTCCACACTGAACTGAGCAGATTTCCCTGAAGAGCAGCTCAAAGTGTACGTGCGACGCATACAAGTTTCAATTACATCGCTATATAAAGATAAAAGAGCAGAGATTCGTGTAATATAGAACAGGGGTTTCAAAACCTCTATCTCTTTGGGCACTGGCGGATTTTATGGCGCACATAAATGTTTTTTATGGATTAAAAACATTAATAGGTAGGTGAAAAGTTAAAAGAAGTAGGATATCTCTGCAATTTAGGAAACATTAACCAATGATGGACGAAGCAAAGAGTCTCCAATTGTAAAAAAAACGCCATGTCAAACGCTAAGAAGTTTAATAATTAAATTAAAACGTACATGTTTCGGTATACAATGATACCTTCTTCAGCGTAGATTAAATAAAAATAAATTTTTGTGAACTTTCATTTATTTACATTCTAATGCTTTTGTAAGGATATCCATTTTCTCTTTGTATTTGTTAACATAGTTTTTAAGATTCTTATTTAATCTACGCTGACGAAGGTATCATTGTATACCGAAACATGTACGTTTTAATTTAATTATTAAACTTCTTAGTGTTCGATAAGGCGGATTTTATTTATAATTGGAGATTAATATCAGTCAACACGGATAATATTTAATATCATATTCATAATGCCTATGCATTTTACGAAGCAAAGAAGAGTTGGATCAGGTAAGGAGAGCATTTCTACAGAAAAGAAAAATGTTGACATAAAATATAGATTTAGGTACAGGGTCTTTATATTTGCTTGGCAAGGACATTCTCGCTCGCGCGCTCCCCCAGTGACGCCTCAGTTGCCGGCTGCCGCGTGCGCGTATGTACGGCAGAGTTGGTGCTTACAATCAGTATAATGCATTTTTACTCACCATGTTTAAGTTACAGTAGATGCTGAAAATGTTCCCCATCTGCTGCGAAACATAACCGGCATCTACTTATGAAGTTTCCGGTTAATTAACTTCACTAAGGAAATAACGACCTTTAGGTCTATTTATATGGTTTACTGAACCTGAAAGTTTGAATCTCTTAGCTAGTTGTTTTATTGTGATTGTGTGTAGTGTTGTAATGCCTTATGTGAAATATTCGTTACTTGAACGTGTATATCTGCACAATACGTACATAAAGTGCAGGAAATCATGCGCTAGAACAAGACAAATGTTTCGAGTGAAATTTCCAG
The DNA here is from genome assembly GCA_946902985.2 of Meconema thalassinum. Lineage (NCBI taxonomy): Eukaryota > Metazoa > Arthropoda > Insecta > Orthoptera > Tettigoniidae > Meconema > Meconema thalassinum. The sequence goes on from OX336395.1 coordinate 187,596,433, forward strand.
GGAGACCCATTCCTATAAATCGGAAATTAAACAACTGGCTAATTTGAGATTGAAACGTACAGGTTCAGTAAACAATAAAAATAGACGTTAAGGTCGTTATTTCCTTACTGAAGCTAAATTAACAGGATTAAGAAGATGTCGATTATGTTTGGCAGTGGATGGAGGACATTTTCTGCATCTACTGTAAACATAGTGGGTAAAAATGCATGATACTGATTTTAAGCACCGTATTCTGCCGAACATACGCGCGCGCGGCAGCCGGCAACTGAGCCGTCATTGGCGGAGCGCGTGAGCGAGAATGTCCTAGCCAAGCAAATATAAAGACCCTGTATTAGAAAATAAATTTAAAAACATGTTGTTGTTGTTGTTGTTGTTTTAACCCCGTGTGCGTAGGTGTGTGTATAATTTGTCTACATAAGTAGGTGAGCAGGGAGGGTTCTGCTTCAAATACCGTTATTTATGCAAATGAGGGGGGCGTGGCAAGGTCAATGACCTTGAGGTAGGTCATGATCAATGACCTTGAGGTAGGTCATTGACCCCCAAGGTCGCCTGGACCCCGGAAGGTAAACAAACCTTGGAGGGTCCAGGAACCGGTGTGAGGGGGTGTGGGTGGAGGGGTGGGGGAGGGGAAGGGGGAGGTAAGGGAGGGAAGGTTGGGGGATGAGGGGAAGGATGGAAGAGGATCTGCACGAGACCCTCCTCGACCCAGTCTCTCTGTTGGACTGAGCGCCTTCTCTGTTATGGTCTCATGCTATATAGCTTTGCTTTGTACTTGATGAGATCCGAGTGTTGCCGAAGGTTTCCGAATCTTTGTCGGTGAATGAATCGTCAGATTTGAACGGTCAACTAGTGTGTGTGTGTGACGTCATAGCAGATTATGTGATGTGGGGTAGGTCATGGTTGGAAGTGTTCTTAATGGGAAAACATGAATGGAGATGGATGGTGGTGTTTGTTGAAACCTGACGTGGTAGGTTGGTTAGGTGTGAATGGGTCTGAGAGATAAACAAAATGGGGTTGAAAGCGTTCAATGGTAAACAAACATCAGTGGTATCTGGAGTAGTGAATGGGATTGAGAGAGAGAGGGGGAATGAACTGGTTGTTGAATGTGCTCAATGGTAAACAAACGTCAATGAATCTGGAGTAGTATTTCCTGTAAATGGTAGGGTGGGTGAGGATACAAAACGCATAGCATGTTGGGTCGGCCAGCTCGACATGAAATAAAAACAAGAAGGCGTACACCAGATCTGATTTATTAATCCATGAATTATATGTGGCATTAAAACCTAGCCACTTAACAAAAAGTTTATTGCCACGTTTTTGTACAATTTTTTCAACAAGATAATGCTTGGGATATTGCGTCCTTTGCAGTTCCTCCATGTAGAATCCTCCTTGGATTGGCTGCTTGTTGAGGTCATCAAGTAAATAAACAACTGGATTAGAAAGTTTTACCTTGCGATTACGAAATACTTCTGTGCTCCAGTTTGGTGTGTATCCTTTGGCGAAGATTGTTTTATGTTTACTGATGCGCACATAATCACCAATACGTAATCGATGACGTCGCGGATCTGCCGTTTTGATTTTGTGATGAATGCGATCCAATTGCGCAATATTCTTGGTTACAAGGCGTGGTTTCATTCTGATAGTTCTATGTTTAGTGTTGTTGTAACGTGTCACCAGGTCGCGTACAAGTTCAAGCCAGCGATAGGATCCTCTTGCCGTAAATTGTTCCCACATGCGCGTCTTGAGTGTGCGGTTGAAACGTTCTACAACACTTGCCTTTAGATTGCTAAAAGTGGAATAGTGATGGATGTCAAGTGATTTGAGATAAGCGGAAAAAGTCTTGTTGAAAAATTCTTTGCCTTGATCTGTTGAAGCAAACGAGGTTGTCGTCTTGACCGCTGAATGATGGTCTTGAATGCAGCGGTGACCAGTTGTGCAGATTTATTCCGAATAGGTTCAACAAAGGCCATTTTGGAATAAACGTCGATGACGGTGAGCAGATAGTTGACTCCGTTGTTAACTTTGGCATAGGGAATCATTTCCACCAGATCAGCTTGCCAAAGATCGTCAACGCCCCGTGTGATGACATGACGACGATGGTAGAGACGACGAGCTGGTCTATGCAACTCGCGAGCAATGGCAGCCTTAACAGGCGAGGGTGTATGAACACGTTGACTCATTAGACAATAATGCCAGCATGACGAAGCTCCTCTTCTATTTCTAAAACTTCCGCCTCGTGTCCGGTATGACCAGCCTGTTCTGATGCACGCAACAGTTGCAGACGTTTAACCAACTTATTTGGATTGTTCCAATAGGCGAAATCGATGAAAGGTTTCAAAGTATTAAATGTGATACCGGACGCTGAATTTGCACGGCGAACACTTGCATAGGTGGGAAACAATTTTGATATGATGGTTTTATATTTGAAGCCCTTATTAGCATTTACTGCTTCAGAATGTTTATAATTACGTCTAAAACCATTTGTAGCCATCAAGATGTTTTTATACTTTTCAAGATCTTCTTTATCATAGTCCTCGGTAGAAGGTGTACGTGAAAATAAAAGTTCTAAAAGACCTGGCGTCAATTTGTAACGAACTGTTTTAACAATCAAAACATTGTCACTTATCTTGATTGGTGAATCGCCAATTCGAAATCTATTGTTTTCATAGCGAACACCATAGGTAGTATCAGTTTTCTTAGTAAAAAGATCTTCAAGGAAGGGAGTAACCAACGCACCATAATTTTGTAGTAAAATGGATTTTAACCGCACATATTGTTCGGGCGTATTTAATATTTCTTTAAGAGTAGGCTGCTTTTCTTTGGGTCTAGTGGGTGTTTCAGCAATTATTGATGTTTTCAAAAACTGGGGCAGCGGTGATTCTTTGGAGCTAGAAGACGGAAGCAATGGAGAAAAAACATCGTCAGGTTCTTCATCATTTTCTTCCTCCTCTTCAATTGTTTGTGTTTCTTTTGAGCGTGTAATAGGCTTTGATGTTCCTTTCAACACAGCTTCCAGAGGTGACTTCAAATGTTTTTCGACAAACAGTTCACTGTCGGCATGTGCACGTTTTAGATAGCGAAACTTTTGTCGAATGCTATTTCGTGCACGGATTATGTGCTTTTTTAATTTACTCCCTGTTGTCGCCATGACATCTGAACAAATGATGTTCAGAAAAGCAATGCAGCTACTTAAATACCAATGAAATGATCAAATCCCATGCGGTAGCGTCCATTGTTGATGTTGCTCTGCTTATCAATAACAAGACAACTGTGGTGATGAGCGTTCCAACACATGGCACACAACTGTGTAAAGGCTTGAAAGGTCATGTCTGGATTCACGTGATCATCGTAGACGTGATGCATGTTGCGCTCATCCTGTCGGAAGAGAACAATCACGTTGGCATTGTCACGAATTAACTGTTTTGGTATTCGCGAATAGGTTTGAGCGAGATAAAAACAATCAATATATTTATGACGTCCCATGCTAAAGTAAGCCTGAATAATACCCTGTCGTTCTGTGGCCACATCGTCAAAAATCATAAGCGAATGGGGGCGAACATTGTCTGGAGAAATGACATCTTCGTGTGCTGCGAATGTGAAGTAGCCCATGTTGCGCAGACCTGACATGACCTGTTCCAAGAACACATACAGCGGTTGATACAGCGATTTGGCAAAGATATAGATATTTTGAAAGCGCACTCCGTTTAAGGAGGTGATGAGGGTAAGCAGAAGATTGGTTTTTCCACATCCTGACGGGCCGGCGATGAGACAGCGAATGGAGGATGGGAAGAGTGATCCATGACGTTGTTCGGACGATGTTGAGAAGAGGTTTGAAACCAAGTCTCCCACCGGAAGTGAATGTTGTTGCTTAATAATCTGCATATCAACTAAATGTGAAAGGGGAAGAGCTGGTCTCTATATACATGAGGCAAGCGGGTGTTTCAGTTCCAGTGTAACCATGGACGCCTTTGGAAGAACTCTTAAAACAAATGAACGATTTGCTTTGACAAACGATCCAAAACATGATACAGATCCGGCAACTAAACGATATGTTGATGCTAATGTATTGCCACGCACAACAGATGGCAATTACAACTTTAATGGAAAGCGATTGACCAATATAACAGAACCCGTATTACCCTCAGACGCATGTTCAAAAAAGTATGTAGATTATTTCCGCTTACGACGTATCAAAGGAGATTATGAGGCTCAGAATAAACGTATTACGGGCGTTGCAGATCCTGTGAACGATCAAGATGTGTGCACCAAAGCCTATATGTTAACCAATGCTGTGGTGTTAACAGAAGCAAAGGACTATGACGTACACCAACGTCGAATCACTCAGCTGGCTCTTCCAACAAACAACACGGACGCTGCTAGAAAGGACTATGTAGATAACAAGGTGAAACAGGTGCTCAGTATTGTGCCCACCCTAACTGCAAAGGGCTATACAGCAAATAATGCACGCCTTGTGCATGTGGCCGATCCTGAAGATGATCAAGATGTTTGTACAAAACGGTTTTTAAACTCTGAAATGGAAAAGGTGTGGGAAATTAAGGAGAACGCTCTACAGATGAAGCGAAGACGAATAGCCGAAGTTGCTGATCCTGTGCAACCTCACGACGTGACGACCAAACGATTTTTGGAACAACGGTTATCGCTTTTTATTAAATCAATACCCTCTATATTTCTGCTTCACATTGTAAACCAACAACTGGTAAAAGATCCCAATAACCTCGCCTACATACTACGTTCGGGGTATGACAATTACCGTTTAATGTATGATGGTGCCATTCGTGTAATTGAGTATGCACCAGATTTGAAACATTTAGAGGTACGATTAAACGGTAGTGTTCAACCACTTATTGATCAACCGGTGAAAGCCGGAGACAAATTATTCTTTCATTTGAAACTCTCGTCTGAAGAAAAAGAGGCGGGGAAAACGATGAACGATTTTCCTCTATATATAGAACTTGAATATACAGCCACCATTGAATAAATAATTATAGGTTCCCTTCCTGAGGAGTGTTAGTTGTGTTCAATACTTTGCGGTGTGAGGTTGTCTTGTTCTTTGGTCGCGATGGTGAAACAGAGATATGTGGTGAAGAAGAGGAAGAAGTTGTCAAGAAAGGGAGGCTTTAAAGCTATTCTTCATGCGGCACGTCAAGCTTCGCGCGGAGAAACAAATAGTGAGTTGGCTATTAAGAAAGCACTCCGAGCAGCACGATTGCATGCGAATCCCAAAAGTAAACTACGTTTTAGAAAACGTGCCCGAGTTATTCCTGTGCCGAAACGTGGTGGATTTTTACCTGCACTGTTTGCTGGACTAGCAGCCCTGGGTTCACTTCTTGGAGGAGCAAGTGCGGTAGCACGAACGGTGAAAGCTGTTGAGGAGGCGAAGCAACAGTTGAAGGAAAGTGAAAGGCATAATAAAACTATGGAGGCCATAGCACTGCGCGGTAAAGGTGTGAACATGAAGCTAGCACCCTACAAGAAAGGACTCGGCATTTACATGTCGCCAAAAAACGGTTAATCGATGCACTGCCACGACGAGCCATGACGCATGAGGAAGTTATACGATATGCAAAACAGCTAAAGATCTCCCACTTTCGAGGTGTGTTTATGCGCAACCAACTACCGTCTCGACCACGGAGCCATGAAAGTGCAGTTGTTAATTTGGATGACAGTCATGGACCGGGAACGCATTATGTGGCCTACATAAAGCATGGGCGAACCGTGTGGTACTTTGACAGTTTTGGAAACCTTCCTCCTCCGACAGAGCTTGTTCGCTATTTTGGAAGCAGTGCAACAATACACTATAATGTGAAACGAGTGCCAAATTTTAACACGCAACAGTGCGGTCGTCTATGTTTGACTTTTCTATATAAGACCGAGCACGGCGGGTGACGTGGTCATTATGACAACAGAAAGTAGAACGTTTACAGTGCACGGACAAGGTGCGGAAGTAACTGTTGACTTTTATCCTCCTATTGAATTGGGACGACGACCCTACGTGCTGGGACTTGTTTCGTTTGAAGGCTATAATAGAATCTGCAACATAATTGAAGACGTCAATGATAAGTTCTACTACGATGACTATGAGTTAACTCTACCGTCTGGCAGCTACACCGTAGATGATATTCACGATCACATCTACACAACTCTCACCAAGGAATTTAGTCTAAAAGCATTTCTTGACGGGACACGCAAGTTTGAACTCATAGCCAACAACGTGACACATCGCTGCAGTATTCTTTCTTCTTTTAGGATTGATTTTAAATCTCAACCAGATTCGATTGGGCCATTGTTAGGCTATTCACCACAAGTGTTAGTACCGATCGTGATACACAAGTCTGACCAACCGGTGAAAATAATTGAAGATCATCACGTATCTGTCACGTGTAATATTATTACAGACGTCTACACCAATCAAGATCCCTCGCATTCGCTTTATGATTTTATTGTTACTTCACCTGGTGGTTACATCATTCGCGAAAACCCGTCGGTGGTGCTCTATCATCCTGTGAGTGCGACCAACATCAGGAATATTACCTTAAGACTGGTGAATAGAAACCAACGTCTCATTCGGTTAGACCCTCATACACCTGTGACCTACAAACTGTATCTGAAGCCAGCATGAAACAAGTGTATAAAGCGGCAACGCTGTCAAGAACAGGTGTTAGTTGTGCTCAACACGTGTACAGGTTAACACGTGTCAACAAGCAGATCCTACAACAACTTGGTTACACCTTACGTCATGAATTCGATTCTAGACGTGACAAACCCTGTCGAAGTACAGGAGGGTATTGTAAGAATTGAACACCATTCCTACCAACCGTATACTCAGGGACTAAATAATAATGATGAGATTCGCATTACTATTAACCAGCAAGATATCTACACGCTTCCACATGAAAGTTACATCCAGATTGAAGGGCAACTCACCAAATTGGATGGTACCATTCCAACAACGTCAAAGTTGGCCAACAATGCTTTGGCCTTTTTATTTTCTGAGGTTCGCTACGTGATCAACGGTATTGAAGTGGATACTACTCGAAATGTTGGCATAACAAGTGTCATGAAACTTTATCCCTCGTATGGAAGCGAAGAGAGTAAAGCTTTTTGTATGGCTGGTTGGTGTCCCAACTCAACCAACGACTGGATGATTAACGATGATGGTACATTTACTGGACATTTACCTCTAAAATTAATACTAGGCTTTGCAGAGGATCATAAGCGCATTGTTGTGAACGCAAGACAGGATCTGATTCTTGTACGAGACAGGAGTGATTATAATGCGCTAAAGGGAGCTGATACAGCGCCAATAGATACAAAAATTCTACTGCAACGAATTCTATGGAAAGTACCGCACGTTACTCTATCAGATCAGAAAAAATTGAGTCTGCTCAAGATTGTGGAGAAGGATACAGCTTTACCCATTCAATTTAGAAGCTGGGAGCTGCATGAATACCCGGTATTACCACTCTCCGATACACATACTTGGTCTATAAAAACCTCACGGTATACAGAGCGTCCCCTCTATGTCCTGGTTGGATTTCAAACAGATCGCAAATAACAACAGAATAAAGATGCATCAAAATTTGACCACATCCAATTACGAAATATACGACTCTTTTTGAACGGTGTTACCTTTCCCTATGAGGGAATGGATTTAAACTTTAACAAGAACAAATATGGTAAGCTTTATGACATGTTTGTAAACTTTCAGTCATCCTATTATCAGAAAGAGGCATGTCCGCTATTATCACCACAAGACTTGAAGTCCAAGGCGCCTCTGGTGGTGATGGACTGTTCGTATTTGGAGGAGTCGATGAAGGAAACAACTATTGATATCAGACTAGAATTTGAAACATCTACAGTTATTCCAGAGAAAACAACAGCTTATTGCCTTATTGCTCACGAGGCGCAAGTGTTTTATCAACCGCTGTCCAACATGGTGACCAGAGTATAAATAGCATGTCTTCCTCCATTGCCCTTCACAGTCATGGAAAGCTACGATGAAGTCACAACCCCCTCTGCGAGGCGGGTCTGCAAATGTGAAAGTGATTCACCAAGTTCAGATGAAGATTCAAGGTTTAACATTTATCGCGCCCTAGTGAGTGAAGCTATAACTGCCTATCACAAGAATCATACTGTGCTTAGAATGCCGCCGCATCTGGTTCACTATTTACCGGATGGATTCATGTCTACGTTTGGTATTCATGACAGGGGGTACAACAACAAGCCCATCACCAATCAAACAAATAATGTGGACGATGGTGTTGCCAAAGCTTCATCTTGTCATGTTGGAGAGCGGGTAGATTGCATGGACTGCAAATGCGATCGTTGCTCAACAAGTCGAGACGCTGATGCAGCATTTGAGATTTATCGCACCCTGGTGAGTTTAGCAATACGCGCCTACCATAAAGCGCAATTTCTTCGTGAAATGCCGCAGCATCTGATTGCCTATTTACCAGCTGGATTTCTGACCGCGTACGGTGCACACGACATTGATCTTAATTGGGATAAGCTACCATTACACCTCCGTATGTCGGCGGATGTTGCAGCCTGCCGTCCCTGTCGTAGACACTTTATGCATCGAGAAGATTCTCATTGTGATTGGGATGGTCCAAATCCTATGATAAAAAATTGTAAGCGATGTACTGATAACTTTATGAATAAAATTGTGTAATTGATTTTTGTGTGTATATTATTTTCTCGCTCCTATCCAATCAGTTAGTTGTTAAGAAGCAGCGGTAGTGGAAGGTGTGATATCCGTCGCCATGCCGAAAACATTGATTGTCGACGTGCAGGGTTTCAAGGTGAACGGAAACAAATTTGTATTTAAAGAAGTTGGAATTATTGACAGCACAACCATGTGGGCACCAAGAGTAACCAGTTTTATCTTTGAACCACCGTTTCCATTGCATTTGCAGTCAGACGAGGACAGAAGACAAACAGAGTGGTTGCAACGCAATTTGGGACTAGTCTGGAAAGAAGGTGACATTCCTTACCATCATCTATCATTTGTTCTGAGAGCTCACTTGTTTGGCGCTGACCTTGTCTTTGTAAAGGGAAGCGAAAAAAAGGAATGGTTGCGTCAGTATGTTAATTCAACTTGTCAACTTGTTGACCTTCATGATCTGGGATGTCCTGCACTGTACAACCTGTCCGTGCCTGATGAACCTCTACAAAATAAAACGCTTCAAAATGTTTGGAAGCTTTTTGATTGGCTAGCTCGCAAAGCATGTCAAAACTTGCATGTTGAGTGTAAAGCGCTGTAACGTCGGCTACAGTGTGAGACATACCAGCGATCAGTGCGGATGTGTAGAATTATGGCTGCAATTGAAGGTTTGGACGCCAACCCCACAGAGCGAGCTATTGTCAAGTTTTTCGCCTGCAAAAAGAAGCTAGACAGTTTCACAGACGAGGAATTGAACGCTTTGCCCAAGGCGTTCCTTTTTTATGTTGCTTCAAACGCGGTGAAAAATATTTGGCACAGTGTACCTAGTGAGTGGACCAGAGATCCTGGTCTTCGCGAACTGCAACCATGCACTGACTTTAATCATCACCAGCAAGTGTCTATCACTAAAATGCCCTCCATTAAACAGTGTGGAACGTGTCAGCTCATCAAATTGTACCACGGGCATACAAATATACCGTCCTGTAAAGACTTTGCTTCGTCATTTCATGGGTGCGATGAAGAAGAGGAAGAAGAGACAGCAGCGGCAGTATCGCCAGCACCAAAAAGTAAGACAACGCTTGAAAAAGATATGCCAGACCTTTGCTGGTCATGGTCTAGTTAACAAGGCCATTGATCTACGTCCCATTGAACTGCATATTCCTGGCTATCAATTTTGTGGACCTGGAACTAAACTAAGCCAACGTCTAGCACAAGGGAATTCTGGAATCAACATATTGGATGCAGCGTGTAGAGATCATGACATTGCTTACAACAACAAGAATATAGAAGTATGTCGAGTTGCAGACCGCATTCTTCTAAGAAGGGCCATGCAGCGTGTGATGTCATCTACTGCTTCTATTGGTGAGAAGATTGCAGCCTTGATTGTAGCAGGAGCGATGAAGTCAAAGCTAATGATTGGTGGTGGATTAGTGAGGAAAAGGACAAAGTAATAAACATGAATCAAATATTGTTAAGTATTTATTTGAGAGTCAGTCCACCAGTTCATAGTATACACAAAATATGGTTTAGTTTTCTTCTTGTAAAAAACATACAATTTTAATAAAAAGAATTGAAAATGAAAGTGTGTTCTTTTTTACTAGGTGTGGAAATGTCCAATAGGCAAGCTATTTACACCATCCCACAGACGTTTATCGTCATATGTTGTCAGCGATGTTTTATTTTGATTTACTGTAAAAATATTATGGTTCTTTGAAAGAATGCGTGTTTGCTGGTATAAGCGAGAGGTGTTTTGCGTAGAGTACACAACGATATTCCTCAACATTGAGGAATTGTGTGACGCTACGAAGAACACCCTTCGCTTTGCATTGACCTTTATTCTTTTGTGTTGAAAATGCGTACATTTTCGGCGCCAAAGCCACAAATTCTGTCATAACATCACCGGCGCACTCATCCTTAAATAGACCTATTTTTTTTTATTCATGGGAATTATTCCAAACATATTGTTAACCTCATAGTTTGAGGTATCAAAGTAATTTGGATGTTCTCTCATCACTGAGTAAACATCTATCTTATTGGTTTGATAAATAAGACTGTCTGTATCCATATACAGTAATTTTACATCTCCAAACTTTTGTTTGGCAAACTCATAATGAAATTGATACATTACAAATTTTGAAAAGTCAAGTATTACCATTCCCAAGTAAATTGGTTTGTTATACATGATTTCTGTCTTTGACAATTCAATGGTTACTAAATCAGTTCCAATAACTCGTACGGAATGGAAATTAGGCATAGCTATATATTTCCGTGCGCCATATCGACCGTCCCAGTGGTTTACCAAATGAATATTTCTATGCTTTCGAATATTTTCCATTGATTTACCGTAGCACGCATTGTTCATTAATTTATAAAAATTTGATTCAAATGTGGTCTTGGCGTGCTGTCGATGATGAGTATTCAATTGCATGTACGGTTGTAACCATGGTTTTTGGTCAAAGCAAATAATGCGGTGAATGGATTGCAGTTTCAAACCATGTTTCAAACATTGCATTCAATTTTCAATGTGTATGACGTACCGATTTTTTGAATTTAACGTTGCCAGCAACTTTTTATTGTTGGAACGTGAACTGGGAGGTTGTAATTTTTCAACACAAAATGGTAGATCAGAATGATCATTGTGTATCTCACAGGGATATAATAAGTCAACCTCTAGAACGTAGCCACGCGTGTCATTGCTCAACACATCTTTTAAATTAAAATTTGAAACTTCATCTGAAGTCAGCCATCGAAAATTTTGATATGGAAGAGGTTTTTCCATAGCATATCCGTATAAATTGTTACAATCTAGGTAGGTGAGGTATGTTGTAGGTTGGTTTGGTTTGTATGTATCCATATATGGATTATTTGCTTTGGCGTGCTTTTGCACAAGCGAAACAAGACCACCACGTATTCCACGTTCAAAAAAGAGTAACATGTCGATGTCTGTTAATAGTTCCAGTTCTATGTCAGTCACCTTCAACATACAGTCCCAACTATATCCGGCAAGGGTATAGTAATGGGCTGGATCTAGATTGTAGATATCAAGACACAGTTTGCGAAAGTGTTCAAACACGTCTGTCAAAAGTAGTGTATCAATTTTGAGGTATAAATCAGCATACTCGCCCAAAGTTGATATCTTGAACACGTTCCATACTTTTTGGGCGTGTAAATAGTCTTCTTCAGAAATATGACTTTTTGTTAAGTCATTGTAAAATTTGTCCTTTGAAGGGAGTGCAGTTTCCTGTAAACATGCCCAATTGTTTGCATAATTATAGGGAAACACCCCTTTTCGAATGCATAATTCAAATTGTTTGACATCAGTAAAGTGTTGACGTACAAAATGCAAATTGTTTGGGTGAAGCCCTTGAACAAGCGCATCCAATGATGATGCGAGGAATCTATACGAATCTAAAAATCGTATACTGATTCCATTTCGCCATTTCGAAAACGAAATAAAATTTTCATGATTTTGTGGAATTAAATTAAACTTTTGGTTTTCAAGGTTAGCAAATTCCTTGTTAAGCACAACTGGTCTAGAATTATAAGGGAGGCAGTTGAAATTCGTAAAAATCCCAATAATTTTAACAGAGACACTGGTTATCAGCTAAGTGACACTTGGCTACCAGTTATTAAGGATCTAGGGAGATAGTTCCTCTCAGTCTCTCTGTTCTTCACATATTTCAAATTGTACATTTTCCCTCTAGGGCTCAGAGCCTGGATTTGATCTCCTTTGTTCGTCACTGGAGGAGTTTCCATCTGTTTTTTCGCCGTTGACTGTATGACGTTAGGTATCGTTCAGCTAGTATTCCCTTTTGTCTATGTTTCCTTATATCCATCTAACCCTCCCAACTCCCCCCCCCCCTCCTCATTCTTCGAGGAGTTTCTATATTTTCACACCGCCCCTTTACCTTCTAGTTACTTACTACTCTGTCTGCCGTTCCACCATTGTCCATACAGTTATTTCTGGCAGCTGCTCTCTGGTGACGAACGGAGGAATTTATCTCTATTTTTTGTAATCTCATTGATATACTTTCTTTGGCCACATTGTTTATTTCCATTGAAAAAGGAGGCAAGGTTTCTCCGAAACGTATGGTTTAAATTAAAAATACACACGGCATTAGCCCAAAAGCATGAATTATTTATATAATAATCCGGGCCGTGAAAGCCTTAATAAGCAAATTAAATGGCTGTCATACCGAGACATGTTGTGTAAGAAACAAGAAATATAGCGTGCTCTTTTATATGCCAAATTACATACACTATGAGCCGCTCCTCTAAATTTTCCAGTGTACCGATTATGGTCTCTCACTGGCGTGTCACAAGATGCTATTGGTTTTTGACAAATGTGACAAGTGGTTGCTGTTGCAAAAACCGCCTCGTCTGCGTCCGACATTTGAAGCGGAATTGGATTTTGCAGGATATTGTACACCCGATCTGCCAAGGCGTCCAATTCATTTAAAAACCAAGCAGCAGCATCTGCATTGCGATAAGATTTGAAGTATGAAAGTGAAGGGTCGTATGAACAAATCACGTTTAGGGCACAACTGAATGGCACAAGTTGCTGTACTTGTTGAGTGTACGGACGTGTCGGATCTGGTTTACATGTGTCAATGGGTGTGGTTAAACATTCAAAATCTGCATATACTGTAAATGGAAGCGGTTCATGACGAGACACATTTTGAAATTTCATACTGGCTTTATCCTTTTCTGGAAATGTAATTTTTACCGCTGGTTGTGTGATGCAATCAATAGTATGTGCTGCCAACTTTTGATTGCTAGTAAAATATTGCAAACAGCGATCACATATGTATACCCTATTTTTTTGTAACTTGTGAACGAACTAGTCTAGAAAGATCTTTGATATAACAATAATGGTTGCACAATTCCCCTTCAATGTACAGTAAATTAAAATGCTTTTCTTTTTTTCCCTTTGTCACATACAATGGACCAATAACTTTGTCCCCTTCAACTCCGTATACATTAATGGAGTAAAGCGGATTTTTAGATTCAAAACGAGAAATGGCGTTGAGGTCCATTGGGAATTCTATGTCTGCTAAATTTAGACTGATCATTAATTCCATAAATTTCTGGTGATATTTTCCCATTCTGTGAACATTTTCAGTTGCAGGACTTAACCCAGCTGCCAAGGACAAACAAAGCAAAAAACGTCATTATTATCCACATTGATGACTGCGTGATGTTTTTCCAACTGTTTAGGTAAATTAACATGAGCTGAACCACTGTTCATGGGATCAAAGGTGCATACATTAATTTTAAAATGGTTGATAGCTTCCAGCGATTTGCCACTTTCCAATTCTTGAAACTCGGCAAAGCGCGTCATGAGCTTATCGACAATGTTTTTACTATACCAACTGTGTTTATTATCAGTGCGGTACAATTCACACATTTTCGTATGTAAATAAATCGGTTTTGTTATTTCAACACCTTGTTTTAAAATAACAAAATCACATAATAACCCATCGTTAATCTTTAACGCTACATGTTCTCTTAAACAGTCTTGCATTTTATTTTGAAAAATATTGTAGCTAGCGTTTAATAATTCATTTGGGTCTAAAAATTTAGCATCATTATTAATTTTAAAGCTACATAACCTATTATAAAAGCAACTATCCACGTCCTGCCAACTAAGTTTTGGTTCTGACATCATGACACTTACAGTAATTACATTTACTACAAAAACAGCAAATCACTGAACAGTTTGCAGAGAATGAAAACAAACAAAGTTTATTGTCACTGCAAATTCTGTTTTAACATTAACAAATTTTAAATTTTATTTGATTCTCCAATAAATTCTACCAAACATCTTTTATTTTCCAGTCCCAAATATTTTAGGTAGATGGTTCCTTTGTTGAGGTCATTTACAGCTTCGTCGTTGAGTTCCATGAACCTCGCAGGTAAGAAGACAGCGAAATCTCCTAGTTCACAAACTATTCTTCCCCCATATTTCGTTTTTACCCTGCGAACAGCTGTCACCAAATAGGGCTCGTTAACTGGCAGGTCCTGTAAACGTTTAGTCTCCAGGCCTGTTGCTCTGCCAATGGAATTTGCAATTGTTATTGCAGACATATTGGTTCTGAAAGTTAATTATAAAGTGTTTAGGTAAACTATTAAAAAGGTTCAGGTACCCTCCACCTTTATTTATTAGCACATTAACTCAAACTTACAAAAGATCGTGAGCAAGATGGACAAAATAATGGAGGAAGAATTTAATATGAGAATAAATACAAATAAAACAAAAATATTGGTCTGCAGTAGAAATGACGAAAACCAGACTTCAATAGAGTTAAGAAATGAAAAGATACAAGAAGTGAATGAGTTTAATTATCTGGGAAGTAAAATAACGAATGATGGAAGAAGCAGCAGAGAGATATTAAGTAGGATTGCCCAAGCCAAGAACGCTTTCTATAAAAAGAAGAACCTATTTACTGCAAGGAACATCAGTCTTGATGTGAGGAAACTAATGTTGAAAACCTAAAACCTATGTATGGAGCGTCGCGCTATATGGCAGCGAATCTTGGACAATAGGAGAGAGAGGAAAAGACTACTGGCATTTGAAACCTGGTGCTATAGAAGGATTATGAAAATCAGTTGGAAAGAAATGATCACAAATGAGAAAGTCTTTAGAAGAGTGGGAGAGAGAAGATGCTTCTTTAAATATTCAAAAAGAAGAAGGAATCACCTCGTGGGCCACATACTGCGACACAATGGACTGATTAAGCTTATAATCGAGGGAACAGCAGACGGCAAGAATTGTAGAGGAAGACCCAGACTGGAGTACATGAGTCAAATACTGCAAGATATGGGTTGTGGCTCATACTGTGAACTGAAGAGGAAGACTGAGAGACGGGAAGAATGGCGAGCTGCTGCCAACCAGCCTCACGGCTGTTAACCACAGAGAGAGAACTCAAACACTGATCTATAGACTAATGTGTATACAAAACTTATTTGCTAAGACGAACAGTCTCCTAAAAGCGCTTAGTCCAGTAATCAGTTGGATAGAGCGAGATAAGGTAATATCTCTTTTAACTGACGTCAAGCCTGGTAATGACTGTTAGTTGCAATAATAGTTTTATATACCCATTTGATATTATTATTATCCACTTGATAAATTGTTAAGGTCAACTATGTAACCATCGACAGTTAGAGATACTAAAAGTACTGTGTTCAATATTACCTGATAGAAGATCTTTGCAGCAAAGCGATGTGTATACTACAAACTCGTGGACTTCTCTGGCTAACAACAATTACGTCACGGCTTATATACCCTTACAATCAGAGGCAACGCCCCCAGTTTGTCCGCTTTGCCAGTAACTGGATGACCTCCATATTTAGTATAAATGAACCTGATACTTTACAAAGAATTATCATTCACTGCTATGTCTGATCAGGACAGTTTTATCGATGTTGAAGAGGAAGAATCCAACAATTGGGATTCGTCCCTGGACATTTTCATGTAAGTAATATTCTTTTTTTTATTGATACCAGGCTAAAAAAATTACATCAAAGCCTAGAACGCTAACCAATTAACCATGGGACCGGAATATATTTTTAATTAAGACAACACAAACACCCAGTCCCCAAGCCAGGGGAATTAATCACCAGAAAATACAATCCCCACAACCCTCCCAAAAATCTAACCCAGGACCCTCCAGTTCAGAGCCTAACAGCAGCCAAGAACAGTATAGTTGAGCCACACAGCTATACACATAGTTGTATCTTGTCTCGCAATAAGCAGTCAAGTTAATTATTACACTATTGTTTAAATGCAATGTCAAGCTTGGCTAGCACTATCGCTGTTAATGTTAATAGCGTTTGTCAAATTGTGGTCAAGTAGCTTTGAACACTTAGATAGGTGTTAAGGTTTTATAAACTTAGCCGGGTGTAGCCTTTGTGTAATAACTTGTACTAGTCGAGAATGCAAATTGTATGCAAGTAGTACTTTCTTCAACACTTGTTCATATATATTAATTAACTATAATAACAGCAGCTCCACTCGCTAAAGCGCAGCGTTAGGTCATGGGGCTCAAGTCGCCCACGGGTGTTAACTAGAAAGACATGCACTTGGCCTCTCCAGAGGTCGCACAATCATTATTCATTACCTAACATTAGTTTCATCACTCATTAACTCGTCCTGATAAACTTTTAATTTAATTTCATAGCTAGTTTTTTTGTCGTGTGACCTCCTCAGAGGCCGAGTGCAGGTCTTTCTATTCGACGCCCGTGTGCGACCTGCGCGTCGGGATGGAATGGATGAAGATGAATGAAACTGGGCAACGATGTGGAAGGAATCGGCTGTGACCTATCAGAAGGTACCGTCCCAGCATTTGCCTGGTGTTGAAAATGGAAAACCACGGAAAACCATTTCAAGGACGGCTGACGGTGGGGCTCGAACCCACGCGTCTACCGAGTCAGCAGAGAGCTTGGACCCATGACCTAATGCTGTGCTACAACCTTGTTGGCACAAACAACTTTCTTTTTCTCCCAGTCCGACTTAAGAAACATGACTAATTTATTGTAATTTAATGCGCATTGTATTACCGGTTGGAGACCTGTTAAATTTATTGCCGTTGTCAAATATAATGGCTTTCATTATATTGCCAAGACATACTGCTTTAACAAAAATAAAAGTTAATAGCCTACATCATCAATCTTGATACCAGTCTATTGTCAAAAGGGCTTTCAATATCTTAGAGTTGTAACAGTATAATTACTCATACATTACATTAGTGTTGCGCTGTTATTTAAATTAGCAGTAGTACACCAGCTTCTCGCCGCTGGTCCACGGTTTAATTGTTGTTGTTTGAGTCTTCAGTTTTTGACTGGTTTGATGCAGCTTTCCATGCCTCCCTGTCCTGAGATAATCATTTCATCTCTACATCGCTACCACACCCTACATCCGAGGCAATCTGTTTAACATATTCTAACCTTGGTCTACCCCTACAGTTTTTGTCCTCGACCCTTCCTTCCATAACTAAGCTTGCTATTCCTGGGTGTCTTAGTATGTGTCCTACCAACCTATCTCTTCTCTTCATTAGCAGTCACCAGAAACATCTCTCCTCTCCCACTCGTCTTTATACCTCTTTGTTTGTAACCCTATCTACCCATCTGATCTTCATCATTCTCCTGTAACACCACATTTCAAATGCTTCTATTCTCCTCTTTTCTGCTGCACCAATAGTCCAAGTTTCACTTCCATAGAGCGCCACGCTCCAGACAAAGGCTTTCAAAAATGACTTCCTAATACCTAAATCTATATTCGATGTCAGCAGATTCCTTTTTTGTAGAAAAGCTTTCTTTGCCTGAGCCAACCTACTTTTTATATCCTCTTTGCTTCGTCCATCACTGGTTATTATACTTCCTAAGTAACAGAAGTCTCCTACTTCCTTCAGCTTTTCACCTGCCAATTTGATCTCCTTAGAGGTTTCTGATTTATTTCGGCTGCATTCCAGTATTTTTGTTTTACATTTATTTCCATCATGAATTCTTTCCGTAAGACGGAGTCCATACCATTCAAAACTCATTCAAATCCTCAGGCTTGTCAGCCAAGATGACAATGTCATCAGCAAATCTCAGAGTTGAAATTATTTCTCCTTGAATCTTTACTCCCACTTTAAATTTTTCTCTAATTTCCTTCATTGCTTGTTCAATGTAAAGATTGAAAAGTATGGGTAATAAGTTGCAGCCTTGCCTTACACCTTTCTGAATACCAGCTTCTCTCTCATGTCCTTCAACTCGAATGACTGCTGTCTGGTTTCTGTACAGATTGTATATCACCCTCCTATCCCTGTACTTTATTCCAATTGATTTCAAAATGTCAAACAATTTAGTCCAATCAACTTTATCAAAAGCATTTTCTAAGTCTACAAAAGCCATGAACGTTCTCTTATCTTTCCTAATTCTACCTTCTAAAATCAGCCTAAGACTTAGTACAGCTTCCCTTGTTCCTACATTTCTCCTGAAACCAAGCTGGTCTTCACCCAACTCCGTTTCTATCTGGCTTTCAATCCTCTTGTAAATCATTCTGGACAGGATCTTTGAAGCATGAGTAATCAAGATGGTTGAATTAAGGATAACAAAATTAACAGTATTATTCTCTTCTTGCAAAACATTTTTTAAACTCAGCTTCCAAAAGCTTACATATAGCAGAACGCGGGTTTTACAACTACAGAGGTGACAGCCGAGTTCAGCATTGCTTCCACTTACTTGTGTCAAGCTCCTCTCTGTCTTCTTTCCTGTCAACCTCGCTTGGCCAACTCTTGTTCTCTTCCAACTCCAACAGTATTAGAGTATCCAAGGCCCTTGCCACATCTTTTCTGATTCCCTCCTTCTGCAAGAGGCCAGTCTTCTTTTCCCATTATTTCCTACCTTCTGCCTGTAATTTAATCATTGATGCAGAGAAGTGCAAGGAGTATGCCTCCATAACTTAGGAGGTTTTCTTCTGTGTACTTTGGTTCACCCTGACACAAACATCAAGACAGTTTATATCCTCGCCGCTAGATTGGGTATTCTAATGACATTGATAGACATTTTTTCTATTTTATAGTTTTTCAAATGACCGCGTCATGGCGGAATTTTTCGTCCAAATGATGATGATGATGGAGGAGGAGGAGGAAAATGAAAGTGACGGCGACACAGAAGAGGAAGCGGAAGAAGCTGCGGAAAAAAAATAGTTTTAATGCCATGGATTAATAAATCAGATCTGGTGTACGCCTTCTTGTTTTTATTTCATGTCGAGCTGGCCGACCCAACATGCTATGCGTTTTGTATCCTCACCCACCCTACCATTTACAGGAAATACTACTCCAGATTCATTGACGTTTGTTTACCATTGAGCACATTCAACAACCAGTTCATTCCCCCTCTCTCTCTCAATCCCATTCACTACTCCAGATACCATTGATGTTTGTTTACCATTGAACGCTTTCAACCCCATTTTGTTTATCTCTCAGACCCATTCACACCTAACCAACCTACCACGTCAGGTTTCAACAAACACCACCATCCATCTCCATTCATGTTTTCCCATTAAGAACACTTCCAACCATGACCTACCCCACATCACATAATCTACTATGACGTCACACACACACACTAGTTGACCGTTCAAATCTGACGATTCATTCACCGACAAAGATTCGGAAACCTTCGGCAACACTCGGATCTCATCAAGTACAAAGCAAAGCTATATAGCATGAGACCATAACAGAGAAGGTGCTCAGTCCAACAGAGAGACTGGGTCGAGGAGGGTCTCGTGCAGATCCTCTTCCATCCTTCCCCTCATCCCCCACCCTTCCCTCCCTTACCTCCCCTTCCCCTCCCCCACCCCTCCACCCACACCCCCTCACACCGGTTCCTGGACCCTCCAAGGTTTGTTTACCTTCCGGGGTCCAGGCGACCTTGGGAGTCAATGACCTACTTCAAGGTCATTGATCATGACCTACCTCAAGGTCATTGACCTTGCCACGCCCCCCTCATTTGCATAAATAACGGTATTTGAAGCAGAACCCTCCCTGCTCACCTACTTACATAATATTGAACCCTTCAGAATAGCAGTGTTTATATGTAAGAAATCTTAATCAAGGGGTCGCGCTCAGTTCCAATGTGATGTTTACGTTCGCCAAACAACATGCTCTACTGAGGTAAGGGTCATAGGATTAAAACTATAATTAAGAAAGAAAGGTGACAAGATGTAAAATAATAACATGATTTAATGACGAATAGTGCATAAAAAGAATATAAACAACAATAATATAAAAATCCTCCCTGAATTTTCCCATGACAGGAATATCTATCAATGCTGAGGAGTCAGACGGATCTCCCCTTTATTAAAATGTGGATCCTGGTTCCACTAACTTGCAATTTGGATTTTATGTACGCGTAATGACTAACTACGAGGAATGAGTACTTTGGATGACTGTTCGTTTACAACGGGTTCATAGCCACGATGCTTACGAACAATCATCTCGTAAATCAACGTTTACGGATATGGAACATAACACTAATAAAAACCCTTAAAAATGTAATGCTGACACACACACTAAAATCTACTATTTACAGGTATCTCTCTCGATACCCTCATTTAGCGCGATGACGCACTTGACAATGAGCTGCCAACACCGGCCAATTGCTCAATACACAAGCAAGGAAATACAGCATTGCACGTGACTTCACGGGTCACTGAATGGAATATAAACATGGACTAAACCAACAACAACAAAAGCCTGACCAGCTGATATTACTTTATATGAACAAAACTGCATGTTAAGCTAACGCTTCGGAGATTATCGTGATTCGTAGGCAACTCCCATTTATTTAAACAATTTTTTTTATCATTGATCAGTTCTTAATTCTGTATTTCAAGTAATTACGGTGCCACAAGCACTCTCCACTAATGACCTCGCTAGCAACCTTCAGTCCGTCTTGTGAAACACCTCCCCCTTTCCTCAATACCTGTCATCGTCCCAACTCCAGTGTGTAAAAATAACTGACCAGCTGTGCCGTTATCTCGAAGAATCAACAGCAGCAAATCTCAACCACCTCAACAAATGGTCAGACATTAATCAAAATATCCACAATTGCCCTCGCAAGATTACAATATGGGCATGGCACCAAGCTCACAGAACTCAGTCTACGCTGAAATTTACACTTGTAATGACCACAAAAACACACACACACACATCTGGGAATGACATTACGTTTTTCACACAGGTCAGCTGAATAGGTGCTCGCAAACTATTTAAAAAAATATTAAAACCTACGATAGAGCTGACTGCTCTTCGTCACAAATCACATTGCTCCAAAGGCAATAATCTCTCTGAATCTGATCAATAATAAACCTTAAAAAATTTAATTACCCTCCAATCTACTGTATAATTATATTACTTCAGTCCTACTTCTGAAACACAACATATCTCCGAGAGACGTTTTTAACCGCATTGCGTAACATAAGCAAACACGGTCGTCCACATAGCTACGTTAGTTAAAACAACAAACAAAAACAAGAACCTTCCACTAATAACATATGCGAGCTGTTTCCATGCAAAAGGTGTGTCAGACCAAAACTAAATATACTACGTTAATCACACAAGCAAATTATTTACAAAAATATGTCCCATATACCATAAGTTAATCTATCAGATAATAAGAATATTATTCTGTACTCATCCTCGGCAAGTCACCCGTCAAAGAACATCAGCAGCCATCTCCCAACTGGATGCTTCTTATCTCATCTCAACCATCTTGACGGAGTGTTGATAGTTCCAGGCTCCTTCCATGGTAAGCGATGTCATCTCTCGTGCTGATTCAAAAAGTTAAATTATTATACACTTGATATCTGACTACTAAATTCGCCGTTTCAGGTACTACTTTCCCCGGAACTGTTCGTTCGCGAATTATCGATGATACTGCCCCTACAAAATATAGTACTATGACTATCTAACACTGAATTTAACACATTTATTACTAATTTCTGTGTCCTTCATGACACGCAAAAGTATAAGTGTCTACGTCCTTAGACGCGCAAAATGTAAAGTGCTTCCGTCCTCAGACGAACAAAAGTAATACGCCCTACGTCCTCAGACGTACAAAAGTAAAAAGCCCTACGTCCTCAGACGTACAAGAGTAATAGCAATGTCTTGGCTCTTCACGCCACTTATAAATGAACCGGCCCTACGTCTTGATAGAGGGGGAAATTATATAAAAATTTCTCAAAATAATAGTGATACAGGAATGAAATAAATATCATTGAACTCGAAAAATAGCGCAGGTCAAGAATATGCCCATTAATCCTAGAATCGATCGTAGAGATGTTGTCTAGGCGATCTCCCGCGTTAATGCTAGCCATAGCGTGCCCAAGCTAGACTTGCCGCGCTGGTAAGCATTCTTCTCCCATTGGTTCGACATTTTCTGTAACTTGGCGGTTTTTATCAGACCTTGGCCTAGTAGGAGTGTCTAGTATTTTCATCAGCCACTCACGTTACTGCATCATATTCTTTCTAGGCGCGAATATTACAATGAACATACCAGAAGCGTGTCTCACTGCGCGTCGCTTCTATTTTGAGGTGGCCACCACCTGTCCTTCTGAATCATTGCTAGGTCTTTCTTTTCACAATCCTAAGTATTTAGCCTTTTGTCAAACTGCTGCAGGTATGTCCCCATTGTCTCCAACCAATGCTTGAATATTTCCTCATCTCCGTCTGGCTATTTTCATGATGCTGGTGGAAATATTTATTAATTGAAGAAATAAAACATCGAATCATTTATCCATCAGAGGGTAAAGGGCTCACAACTCCCCCACTCACAAAATTTCGAACTTCGGAGAAAGTCGATAATTTAAAAAAAAATCCGTAGGCCAATTTGTTTTATTTCAGAATCACCCCTTTTCTATTACTTGGACTAGCCGCTCCTGTCTTGAATGGCATTTACTCGTTTTATTTTCTTGCTTGGACCTCGCCCCTCCAACTGCTTGCATGACGCGCTGGTGCCTTAGGCAACACTCTGCTCGTCTCGTTAATGTTTGTCAACACCAATTCCACTTCCTTCTTCACGTGCCATACTCAACTGCTCCCCGTTCACTTGGTTGATATTAGGACGTCCATATATTTAAACTGCATCATTATTTCGGCGCTCTCATGGTTCACTTCTTCGATACTTTTTAAGTTGGCTGCGTTGTAGACCGACATTGTTCCTGTGCTTAACTCTTTCACTCTGTATGCATTATTTCCAAGGTTACTTACAATAGAATAGGGTCCTATGAACTTTTCGCAGAATTTGCTGAAGATCTTCTTCTCTGGATCCGATGTAGCGGGTCGTTTCACCAAAACGAGCTGCTTGATTTCAAGATCACTGTGAAACCTCTTATTTCTTACTCGCCGTAATCTGCGATCTGCTTGTTTTCTCATGTAGGCTCTCGTTCTCTCAATTCGCAGGTCAGGTGCTATCATGGGATCTTGTGGGCAGTTAATGATGCTTTTCCATGTTCTCACTGGATACTCGTTTTTGTGTAGGACCATAGGGATCTGTCCTGTTGACTCGTGTCTGGTAGAATTCATGCATGTCTCTACATCCTTAATTTTATCTACCCATTTATGATGTTCTCTTCTGCCTTTCGTATCTCCTCTTCCGTCTCTTCCGATATTGTTTCCAATGCCCAAGAATTTACATCTCTTCCGGTAGTGATTTCATCCATATGCAATCCCACGTTCTTCAGCTGATCGTACTCTCTAAAACTGACTGTATTCTTGTGCAAATCTATCACTGCTTGATAGTCACAAATAAAATTTGCACCAAGAATTAGATTGAAATTCATCTTTGCCATGATAATGAATGTTTGCCCAAAAGTATGTTCCAATATGTTCAGCTCTAAGTATGCCTGACGTTTACAAGTGACGGTGCGTTCAGGAAATACACCCCTCACTTTGAGCTGTGGTACGGGAATTACAGGAATATTCTGACTCCGTCCCAACTCTCGAACCAAGGCCTCCGATACCAGACTGATCTGTGACCCCGTATCCAATAAACATCTTATATTAATTCCACCAATCCTCGCGTAAATAATGGGTAACTGCCTAATTTCATCGTTCCGTGGTTTCGCCGTCTCCTCCAGGCAGTCTTCTGGCAAAGCAATCCATTCTTGTATGTTCGCTACTATCCATCCATCTTCAACTTCCGACTGTTGCGTTTGTAGACTTTCCTTTATCCAAATTTAGCATTTTTTTTAGGTCCGGTGCGACTCCCATCATCCTTTTGTCGCCCATGACCTTGATATTCCTCTTGTCTCAGTAGACTTCCGGCTTCCTCAGTATGTGTGTCTGGATTCTTCATGTTCCCAATGGCCTTTTCCCATCTTCCTAGCTCTCCACCTTGACTAGCGTGTAATTCCTCTAGGTAATTTTGTGATTGAGCGTGCCTATCATCCCAGTCATTTCGATAATTACGTGGCTCTCCTTGATTTTGATCTCTCCTTCCTTTCCATCTTTGATTAGCCTTGTAATCACCGTATCTTCCATAAGACCTGTCATTTCTTCGATTTTCACGCCATTGCTGATATCCTCTCTGTTGATATCTATTGTTGCCTTGATATGACCTATTGTTGTAGTTATTCTCGTTACGCTGGTATGGTCTGTTTTCTCCTTCTTCCTGGTTTCGCCTATGTGTGGAGGTGCTTGTATTAGTACCCTGCGTTTTAGTGTTTGCCTGTTTAGGTTTTATGACCTCTGTCGTATTGACTAACTCCAGCTGTCTTCCTCCTCTATAATGATTCTGAGATGTAGTCTCATCTATCTGGCGTAATATCTGCTCTGCATGTAAGGCCGTACTAACATTCGCTGCGACTAGTACTTGCTGCACGTTGACTGGTAATTGCCGCGCTATTGTCATCACCAGATCCGCTTCATTTAAAGGGTAATCAAGGTCGCGAAATTTTAGCATTTGCATGTTAAAGAAATCTGAGTATTTCGTTTGCTGGGTGGTTTGGTATTTTCTAGAGTAAAGCTCCATCCTTAGACTCTGTTGTATCGCTGGCGACCAGTATTTGCGCCGAAACGCTAATTTGAAATCTGACATGGTTCCAAATGTATATTTGAAGCTTAAAAACCATGTAAGGACATTTCCTGATAAAAATCTCTCCATCATCCTCAATCTACGTGCTTCAGGTACCCCAGTGTCATTGTAATGGTCTTCAATTTCTTTAATAAATGCTTTAGGTGTCACCCCTGAATTCTCTGTGTATTTCTGCGGTTTATAATCGTTCGAGCGAATTACTTGGATAAGTTGTGTGGGCAGATGACCGTCTTGTGGCGTGGAACTCCTTTCGATATTTTTGTGAAACCCTTCCGTGTTTGCTGTTAATGGGCTCTCTGTCTGAGCTTGACTCCCTGCTGTGCTTTCCTCCCCGGGGCTATTTGAGTATTCCTGCTTGTCTTTCAATGTTCCCGTTTTAAATATCGAGGATTGTTCTAACGACCTCAGTTCGGCTTTAATGATCCTGTCTGTTTGCTCTTTAAGTTTACTCTTAATTTCTTGCTCTAATGCTTGAATACGAGTATGATTTTCGCCTACTGTCTTAAGGATGGTTGATCTTTCCTCTTTAGAATCGATATTCATTTTTCGCCAATCTTTCCTTATCTGCTCCTTAATTGTGCTTACTTTTTCCTCAATCTGGCTTTTAGTGTCATCTTGATTGCTTTCTATCTGGCTCAACCTTTCTTCCAATCTCGCGCTATTTTCGTCGATGGTACTCTTTAATTGACTCTGATCCGCTTCTAGGCTTTTCCATTGCTCCGCTTATTTTATTTCGAGACGGTCCATATCTTTAATTATGCCGGATATATTTTCATCTACTGCTGATAATTGTTGTTGAATGACTTTGCCGCTCTTTTCCATTTCCATAAATCGTCCTTCTAACTTATCCTGAGCTATCTTGACCTCGCTTGTATTCATAGTGCACGCTAGTTCAATTTGCTCTAATTTAGCTAACACCGTTTCATCCAGAATGCTAAGTTTTTGATCAAAAATACTTTCCATTTTCTTAATCTGATCTAATTGTTTTTCATTGTTTTTACTAACAACTAGGGCCAGTAATACCATCTGTTGATTAGTGTGATCTTTCATCTCTGCGGTTAACGAAGCTAATTGGTTCGTGTTTTTAACTTTCTGTGCCTCTAACTGCGAATTTATAGTGTCATTAATTTCATTTTTAGTAGTCTAGCTTGTTCCGCCTGATATTCATTTTGTTCAATCCTACAGTTATTTAATTGTGTCTGCAATGATTCACTTTGTTCGGATAGTTTAGTTTTTAGCGATTCACTCTGTTCAGATAATTTGTTTATAGACTCACTTTGTTCTAACATAGTATTGTTTATCGATTCACTTTGTTCGAATAATTTAGCGTTTAATGCTTCACTTTGTTCTGATAATTTAGCGTTTAATGATTCACTTTGTTTCGCCAATTTAGTGTCCAACAATTCCTGTGTTCTCCTAGCCGCGTTCTCAATGATTTCTTGAATCTGTTCCACCGTTGCCATCTTATATACTTTATATGAGACATTAGGGAAATGGCATAAAGCAATGCCCTTTGACACACACATACAATCCAATGCACATTTAATTTCTTTACCCAACTCAGTTCATTTATTTTACATTTAATCCCACTAGTCGATTGCATCTCTGAGTGGTTCTAATTTTACTCAATTTAATTTAACCCAAACACATATTTAGTCATTAAATTTTCATCCTGATCTGATATTAACACTGACTAATTAACAAATTATTAATTGTCATTTAAGGCTACCAGCCTCCTAACATTTTCATGAGTTTGACTTTATAAACAAATCTAGTTTTAACTTTAATCATTGGGCGCCCGGTATCACGTATATTAATATTACTTTAATTTAAAAGACAAAAAACGTGAACCGTATTTTACATTGGAAACTCCTGATCTTAATTTATATTTCACACATTTGGCGGTATCCACTTCGCCTCAATTACTTTTAATAAAATATCACTTTCCGGTGATTAAAATACTGTCATATCTGCCTCCACTTGTGGCATGTCAGTTTTACTCAAATACGCCAACTAAATGTGTTCCAGCAGCGAACCAGCAACAAAATTACACCTTCATTGTTGCGTCAGTTTGAAAACCCAACTACGCTTACATTGAAATGTGCAAAATCTTTGCCGTTACACCACAGTGAACCGCCCCACGCTTGGCCGCGCCAGTTTATCTCCTATGAACCCTTCAGAATAGCAGTGTTTATATGTAAGAAATCTTAATCAAGGGGTCGCGCTCAGTTCCAATGTGATGTTTACGTTCGCCAAACAACATGCTCTACTGAGGTAAGGGTCATAGGATTAAAATTATTATTAAGAAAGAAAGGTGACAAGATGTAAAATAATAACATGATTTAATGACTAATAGTGCATAAAAAGAATATAAACAACAATAATAAAAAAATCCTCCCTGAATTTTCCCATGACAGGAATATCTATCAATGCTGAGGAGTCAGACGGATCTCCCCTTTATTAAAATGTGGATCCTGGTTCCACTAACTTGCAATTTGGTTTTTATGTACGCGTAATGACTAACTACGAGGAATGAGTACTTTGGATGACTGTTCGTTTACAACGGGTTCATAGCCACGATGCTTACGAACAATCATCTCGTAAATCAACGTTTACGGATATGGAACATAACACTAATAAAAACCCTTAAAAATGTAATGCTGACACACACACTAAAATCTACTATTTACAGGTATCTCTCTCGAGACCCTCATTTAGCGCGATGACGCACTTGACAATGAGCTGCCAACACCGGCCAATTGCTCAATACACAAGCAAGGAAATACAGCATTGCACGTGACTTCACGGGTCACTGAATGGAATATAAACATGGACTAAGCCAACAACAACAAAAGCCTGACCAGCTGATATTACTTTATATGAACAAAACTGCATGTTAAGCTAACGCTTCGGAGATTATCGTGATTCGTAGGCAACTCCCATTTATTTAAACAATTTTTTTTATCATTGATCAGTTCTTAATTCTGTATTTCAAGTAATTACGGTGCCACAAGCACTCTCCACTAATGACCTCGCTAGCAACCTTCAGTCCGTCTTGTGAAACACCTCCCCCTTTCCTCAATACCTGTCATCGTCCCAACTCCAGTGTGTAAAAATAACTGACCAGCTGTGCCGTTATCTCGAAGAATCAACAGCAGCAAATCTCAACCACCTCAACAAATGGTCAGACATTAATCAAAATATCCACAATTGCCCTCGCAAGGTTACAATATGGACATGGCACCAAGCTGACAGAAATCAGTCTACGCTGAAATTCCCGCTTGTAATGACCACAAAAACACACACACACACACATCTGGGAATGACATTACGTTTTTCACACAGGTCGGCTGAATAGGTGCTCGCAAACTATTTAAAAAAATATTAAAACCTACGATAGAGCTGACTGCTCTTCGTCACAAATCACATTGCTCCAAAGGCAATAATCTCTCTGAATCTGATCAATAATAAACCTTAAAAAATTGAATTACCCTCCAATCTACTGTATAATTATATTACTTCAGTCCTACTTCTGAAACACAACATATCTCCGAGAGACGTTTTTTAACCGCATTGCGTAACATATGCAAACACGGTCGTCCACATAGCTACGTTAGTTAAAACAACAAACAAAAACAAGAACCTTCCACTAATAACATATGCGAGCTGTTTCCATGCAAAAGGTGTGTCAGACCAAAACTAAATATACTACGTTAATCACACAAGCAAATTATTTACAAAAATATGTCCCATATACCATAAGTTAATCTATCAGATAATAAGAATATTATTCTGTACGTCGGAGGACGGAGAATAGATGATGGCACTTCCTGCAATAAAACGTTCCAGACGTAAACTACTCCCCCGATCGGATCTCCGGGTGGGTAGTACCTTAGGGGAAGTCATCGAAAGAGTTCAACATTTTAATTTTAGGATTGGGACATGGAATGCAAGAACACTTCGAAGAGCAGGGAAACTGGAAAATTTGAAGAGAGAAATGGAAAAATGTGAATTAACATAATGGGTTTAAGTGAAGTGAGATGGACAGATAGTGGTGAAATAGTGTCAGGTAATTACACAATGTTCTATTCAGGTGGACAAGGTTTTGAACGTGGTGTAGCAATAGTGATGGGAAATCAACTAGTGCACAGTGTGACTAAAGTGGTGTGCCATAGCGATCGTTTAATGTTTGTGAAATTAAGTGCACAACCAGTGGACATTATGATAATTCAAGTGTACATGCCGACATCAGATCGTGACGACGACGAAGTGGAGAAATTGTACGATGAAATAGAAGATATCATTCACTCTGAAGGCAGAGGAAGAGTAAACACCATAATTATGGGTGATTGGAATAGTGTGGTTGGACAAGGTAGAGAAGCAAACATTGTGGGACAATATGGATTAGGCAGAAGGAACGACAGAGGAGGGATGCTAGTGGAATTCTGTCAGAGAAACAATTTAGTGGTGATGAACACTTGGTTCAAGAAAAGAAAGAGCAAATTATACACATGGAGGAGCCCAGGAGACATTAACAGATATCAAATAGACTACATACTTGTTAAACAGAGGTTTAGGGGCAGTGTGAAAGACGCTAGGACTATGCCGGCTGCCGATATCGACTCGGATCACAACCTTTTGGTTGCAGACATCAATACAAGGCTGAAGAGGATTCGACAGTGTGGGAGGAGAAAGCAGAGATGGGACCTGGAAAAGTTAAGAGTGAACAATGAGAGAGTAGGAGAATCATTGGAGCAGCAATTTAGTGAAATGAGAGGTGAAAATGCAAGTACAAGTGTGGAAGTGCAATGGCGAAATGTTAAACTGGTTTTGTTGAATACTTTAAAGAGTGAAGTTGGGAGGGAAGCAAAGAGAGCGAGGAAACCCTGGATCACCAATGAGATGATGGAGAAGATGGAGGAAAGGAGGAAGTGTAAAAATATAAACGAAGAAGAATACAGAAGACTTAACAATGCACTCAGGAGAGAAACAGACAAAGCAAAGGAAAAGTACATGGAAGAAATGTGCGATGACATAGAGGAACTACAAAGAAGAGGAAGGTACGACCTCATGTACCAGAAAACGAAGGAGCTGGGAGGAAGCGAGAACAAAGGAGTAAGGTCATTCGGAATAGAGGACTCTAGAGGACAAATGGTTTCTGAACAAGCGGGAGTGCTGAAAATATGGGAAGAATACATAAAGGAACTCTACGATAAGGAACACCGTCCGCAAGACATCGACATGGAGACAGAGGAGGCGATTGATGAAGACGAGAAAGGGCCCAGCATACTGACAACGGAAGTAGAGAAGGCAATTGAGGACATGAAAAAAAGGGAAAGCTACAGGAGAAGACGACATACTGGTGGATTTGCTGAAAGAAATCAGAGACGGAGGTCTGAAAGTGCTGACACAACTTATCAACAACATTTATGAAAATGGAGAATGGCCTAAAGACTTTTTGGACGTCACAATGGTTCCTCTTGAGAAGAAAAAACAAGCTACGAAATGTAGTGATTACCGAACAATTAGTCTGATCATTGCAAGAATACTCAATAGACGGCTGGAACACAAAATTGAAGAAGTAATGGATCAATTTGGATTTAGGAAAGGAAAAGGAACCAGAGATGCTATCGGTATAGTGAGGATATTGTCGGAGAGAGTTTTGACTGTTAACGAAGAAGTTTGCGTTTGTTTTATAGACTGGCAGAAGGCCTTCGACAGAGTCAACTGGACAAAATTGTTGAACATCCTTAAGGAGATAGGAATCAACTGGATAGACCGGAGACTAATTTTTAATTTGTACCTGGGACAAAGAGTAAAGGTGCGACTGAAATACGGAGAAACGAACAGCGTGGAAATAGGAAGAGGAGTCAGACAAGGATGTTGTCTATCGCCAAGTCTCTTCAACCTGTATGGTGAATGGCTGGTGAAAGAAGCTTTGAAAGGATGCGGAAATTTCAGGATAGGAGGACGCCTCATAAACACCATCAAGTATGCAGATGACCTAGTAGTGCTCGCCAAAAATCAAAGACAACTGCAGCACATGATGAACCGGTTGGTGGAAACTGGAAGGATATATGGCATGGAAATCAACATCGAGAAATCAAAAGTGATGCGGATTTCAAAACGGGAGAAACCTTTGAGGGTAAATATCGACAATCAAGAATTGGAGAATGTGAAGCAGTTCAAGTACTTGGGAAGCTTGCTGACAAAAGATGCTCAATGCACAAATGAAATTCGCGCCAGAATTGCCATTGCCAAAGCCGCATTCAACAAGAAGAGGACTCTGCTCACCGGAAAGTTGAGTTTAGAACTAAGGAAGAAATTGGTGAAGTGTTACATCTGGAGCATTGCACTGTACGGGGCAGAGACGTGGACAATGAGAAAAAGGAAAAGAAAATACTTAGAAAGTTTTGAAATGTGGTGCTGGAGGAGAATAGAGAAGATCAAGTGGACAGATCGGGTGACAAACGATGCAGTACTGAGAAGAGTAGGTGAGAATAAAACTTTTCTGAATACAATTCTTCAGAGGAAGGCCAACTGGATCGGGCACATACTTAGACATGAGGGGCTCATGCACGACGTCATTGAAGGTAAGATCAAAGGAACGACAGGACGGGGAAGAAGAAGAATCCAACATTTGGATGATATGAAAGATAGAAAGAGTTACAGCAGACTGAAGAAAGAAGCTGAAGACCGGGAACGTTGGCATCAGAAATTCTCTGTACGAAGACATGGACCTGCCACTAGGCAGAATACTGTATAATAATAATAATAATAACTCATCCTCGGCAAGTCACCCGTCAAAGAACATCAGCAGCCATCTCCCAACTGGATGCTTCTTATCTCATCTCAACCATCTTGACGGAGTGTTGATAGTTCCAGGCTCCTTCCATGGTAAGCGATGTCATCTCTCGTGCTGATTCAAAAAGTTAAATTATTATACACTTGATATCTGACTACTAAATTCGCCGTTTCAGGTACTACTTTCCCCGGAACTGTTCGTTGGCGAATTATCGATGATACTGCCCCTACAAAATATAGTACTATGACTATCTAACACTGAATTTAACACATTTATTACTAATTTCTGTGTCCTTCATGACACGCAAAAGTATAAGTGTCTACGTCCTTAGACGCGCAAAATGTAAAGTGCTTCCGTCCTCAGACGAACAAAAGTAATACGCCCTACGTCCTCAGACGTACAAAAGTAAAAAGCCCTACGTCCTCAGACGTACAAGAGTAATAGCAATGTCTTGGCTCTTCACGCCACTTATAAATGAACCGGCCCTACGTCTTGATAGAGGGGGAAATTATATAAAAATTTCTCAAAATAATAGTGATACAGGAATGAAATAAATATCATTGAACTCGAAAAATAGCGCAGGTCAAGAATATGCCCATTAATCCTAGAATCGATCGTAGAGATGTTGTCTAGGCGATCTCCCGCGTTAATGCTAGCCATAGCGTGCCCAAGCTAGACTTGCCGCGCTGGTAAGCATTCTTCTCCCATTGGTTCGACATTTTCTGTAACTTGGCGGTTTTTATCAGACCTTGGCCTAGTAGGAGTGTCTAGTATTTTCATCAGCCACTCACGTTACTGCATCATATTCTTTCTAGGCGCGAATATTACAATGAACATACCAGAAGCGTGTCTCACTGCGCGTCGCTTCTATTTTGAGGTGGCCACCACCTGTCCTTCTGAATCATTGCTAGGTCTTTCTTTTCACAATCCTAAGTATTTAGCCTTTTGTCAAACTGCTGCAGGTATGTCCCCATTGTCTCCAACCAATGCTTGAATATTTCCTCATCTCCGTCTGGCTATTTTCATGATGCTGGTGGAAATATTTATTAATTGAAGAAATAAAACATCGAATCATTTATCCATCAGAGGGTAAAGTGTTCAATATGTGTTATTGTGATAGTTGTATTGTATGTCTACCCGTTATTATTCCCGTTTTTCCAACGGGGTCGGGGATGAGATGCGATGGAAATCTTTGTGGCGATGGTTTTTACGGCCGGATGCCCTTGCTGACGCCAACCTCATGAGAGGAGTTAATGAGAGATTAAATGAATGATGGTGAATGAAACTGGGCAAGGATGGGGAAGGAAGCGGCCGTGGCCTGTCAGAAGATACCGTCCCAGCATTTGCCTGGTGTTAAAAATGGGAAACCACTGAAAACCATTTCAAGGACGGCCGACGGTGGAGCTCGAACCCACGCGTCTATAGAGTCAGCAGAGAGCTTGGCCCCATGACCTAATGCTGCGCTTTAATTGTGATAGTACCGGGTGAGTTAGCCGTGGTGGTTACGGCATGACTGATGGCAGTCGCTCACATCCGGGAGGCGAGGAGGTTCGAATCCCCCCGCCGGCAACCTTGAAGATGGTCTTCTGTGGTTTCCCATCTTCCTTCCAGGCAAATGCCGGGGTTGGTCCCTAACTATAGGCCACAGCCGCTACCTTCCAACTCCTCGTCCTTACATTCCAACTCCCCTCCTTCCCTCCCCAACGGTACTTGTAGCTCACCCATTGGGTGTCCGTCTCGAAGCAGCTACAAAACTGGCGAGCCGAACATGTCCTCGGACACTCCCGGCACTAAAAGCCATACGCTAAAAAAAAATTGTGATAGTTGTATTATTGTGTGTATTTGCAATTGATGCGAGGATTGGAAAGAAAGTAGCCGTGGCCGGCATTTACCTCGAGTAGAATTAGGAAACCACGGAAAAACACGTCCACTTAATTATTATTGACTAAGGAATAATGAATTTATTAATTACCAACTGGTTTTCATTTAGATTAAATCGTTAATAAGGAAAGCTGTTAGATACAATAAAGTTTACTACGTAAATCGTTCATTGTCCATTCTTTGAATATGTTAATACTTATCTTTTAAATCAATAATAATAATAATAATTAATTTCACAAGTGAACACGAATTTTGAGTCTGTGTTCTGTATGTCTGATTTTGATTTGTCATGCCTAACTAATGAAAGAAAAAACCGTTTTACCTAATAAAGTTTGCTTTTGTAGCTACCATAACGGAAGTTCAAATTTGAAGGAAATTCTCCATTTTTATAAGTTCAAACGAAAACAAACATTAATTTATATATATTTACATCACGTTTAATTCCAAAACGTAGTCAACTTTAAATTACAAATCAAAAACACAATACAAACAAGCTTTAAAAATGAATATTCTTGGTACTTCTTCTGTGTGGGTACGAACTTCCTCGTATTAGGCCCCAAATGTAAACAATCACCCATCATGTTCTCAATATATTGTCCTTGATAACGTTGCTCAAAGTCCATCAAGTCTTGGTGTAAATGTTCCCCTTGCTCTTCTGAATATGCCCCCAAGTTATCTTTATATTGGTCCAACTGAGCATGTGATAAGGGACATTCTGCAACCCATGAGTTTAAAGTTCTCAAGCACAGTGGAAATAATATCTTTGTAATTTTCAGCTTGCTTATTTCCAAGGAAGCCATGGGTCGCTGCTTTAAGGCTGTAATATGCTTGTTTTTCGTGGGTGTTGAGTAATTGTGGAAATTCTTCACTGGCCATTACTTTCTTTATTTGAGGACTGACGAAATCACCAGCTTAATTTTAGCTTCTGAAAATGTAGGGAAAGAAAAGTCTTTAAATATTGAAAAGCTTCAGAATCTTGACGAAGAGCCTTTACAAACTGCTTCAGGAGGCCTAAGTTTATATGCAACGTTATTTATCATTGCATAAAATACAAAAGCAAAATTTATTAATTATGAATGGTGGTTCAATCAGAAGTAACATATGGATACGAAACTATTTTTAAAGTTACTCAGAAAAACAGAATCGACAAAATTCTAAAAGTAGAAAGAAGAATAGCTAGAACATGCATAAACAAAAAAATATGAGAAAGATGGACAATGGCGGATAGTTCCAAATGAAGTGGTATACAGAGAACTGGAACCCATCATTGATACTATTCGGAAGAAACGGATTTCTTTCTTTGGTCACATTATGAGGACACCGGAAATTAGATTATTTAGAAAAATTGTTGAGAAACTTTGGAATATGAAACAACAAGTAGGATGGATTAAGGAAATTAGAAAAGATATGAAAGAAGTAGAAATAATCTTGGATGACTTGCAAAACAAAACAAAAAATAAATAAAAATCTTAAAGACATAAAAATAAGATTTCAACCAAAAATAGACAAATGTCATACAGCAAAAGAGGTATTTACAGATGAGGAACGTCTGAGAAGTTCAGAGCGAATGAAAAGCTACTGGGCAACTCGGAAAGAAAACATTACTGAAGAAGAGGACCAAGAAATGATTGACTGAAGTGGTCTAATGAGGCCGTAAAAAAAGAAGAAGAGGAAGAAGAAGAATTGCATTTGTGGTTACTGTTCGATGTAGACAGTCAGAATATATACATTAAATAATAGACTCAACACAAAATCAGCAATTCTTCTAGGTTAGTGCTGTGTCTTGTGTGGGGTTTCGCCTAGGACACCAAGCTGGCTCATCGGCGGGCTCTTGGTGTCCCCGCCCGGACACCT
This sequence comes from Meconema thalassinum, assembly GCA_946902985.2. Lineage (NCBI taxonomy): Eukaryota > Metazoa > Arthropoda > Insecta > Orthoptera > Tettigoniidae > Meconema > Meconema thalassinum. Next base: position 187,632,237 of record OX336395.1, read on the forward strand.
CGACTTACAAGGTTTCTAATATTGCAGAGGGTGCTCTACAATCTGTACAGAAACTAGACAGCAGTTATTGGAGCGGAAGGACATGAGAGAGAAGCTGGTATTCATAACGGTGTAAGGCAAGGCTGCAACTTATCACCCATGAGCCAGCTTGGTGTCCTAGGCGAAACCCCACACAAGACACAGCACAAACCTAGAAGAATTGCTGAGTTTTAATTCACCGGCTGTGAAAGCCAATATACCATCTTTCAACACAAAATGTTTTGTTTGTTGACTTGTGGAATATTACCGGTATCTTCGTGGATGTATTATTATTACGTGTCGATGTGTGTAGAAGAGGACGAATGGGATCACAAATATTTGTTGCGCTAAGTGAACATGCCTTAGTGTAGCCTATTCGAATATGAGAATGTGCTGCCATAAAGGAGGGGTAATTACCAACACACGCCTAACATTACTGTGTGTATTGTATGGAAGAGAGTCTGGCTGATGTATAGCTACGACCTGTTGACTACCTGCTGAATACAATACATCAACAACATCCATGCGCATTTCAGTGAATGATTGCTGGATTATGGATTTAGCTAATCATTAGGAAAATAAAATACTTTCTTCAGTAATATAGAACAGTGAAGAATATGCTGGGTTATAACTAAATTCCTGCGATGATGCGGATAACCGCAAAATTTTCGCCATGCGGATATAGTTTGCATGGCTTTGCGGATAGCGGATAAACTGCGGATAATGTTTGGAGTAAATTTGCGGATAGTTTTTAGAATACAATCCGAACTTGTTTAATATCATTATTAGGACCCGGATATTATGACATTTCATACTTTTTCGTTACGTTTCTTTCATGACAAATGTAAGATGGTGATTCAAGTTAATCTCATTCAAATTACGTCATTAAGCATAATTAACACCCCCAACAGGAAAGGGTTGCAATTCTGGCTGTATAACATTCATTTTAAACATAGCACATGACATACATAGCCTAGGGGAACGATTTTCTTCTCAAATGTCCAAATGTGTTGCTTTAATAATTTATGCTTTATCTAATTAAAAATATTCTAATGCCAGTAGATTGGGATAACAAACGTGCGAATGCGGAAAAAAGTCGTGCGAATGCGGAAAAAAGTCGTGGGGATGCGGATAACATTCGTGTGGATGCGGGGAGGATGTGGATAACGTTTTGTTTATCCATGCAGGGCTATATTTATAATCTACCTAAATAATAATAGAATTCCCTAGACCGTTTGAATAGATGCTGTTACGGCTGTGAGTTTGTTTCATCGCTCGCCGCATGAGTCACAACTGCCCCCGGGCTGTGTGTGCTCTGCCTCAGTGTATTACGTGCGCGTTACGTAACGGGCTGCGAAGTGAAAGGGATGGTCCAGAATATTCGTGACTGAGCCAGCGATGGAAACCTCGAGAAGCCGTGAACCCTGGATGGGTCTGGAAGCATTTATTGAGTCACCGGCCTGCTATATAAGAGCGACCTGTCAAGCAGCAGTTGTTGTTGTGTTTTACGAGCTAATGTGAGCGTTTATCGTGAGCGACAGAAGTGTGGTGACTTGCGAAACCCCTAGTGAAGCCGTTTCTCTTGACAGCGAGGAAATGAGAAGCATACAGGGGACTGCCTGTGTTTTCGTAAGTAACTGTAATTTGTGTGCATAGAGGAGAGTTGCATGTAGTTCTGTCAAGGCCACCAGAATCATTAGCGAGAAGATTAACTGTTGACAAGTGAAAGAGGGCAAGGGCTCTCCATAAGCAAGAGACTCGAGGAAACTGGAGTAAGGTTCCAATTGCTTGTATTTGCTGATGAGTAGTGTATCTTCCTGCAAGCAATAAAGCTAACTTCTCTTTAAAGCAGTAATTGGTGTTGTGCTTTCTACCCACCGTAATCCAGTTAACAAAAGTGCCACTAGGGGGGGGGGGGGTGGCACGTAACAATGCAATGGAAGCGCAAATTTTAAAAACACAAGAGACGTTCACTACCATTTTCCACTTCCGTCGCCACATTTCTTAATTTGGTATATATTCCAAAGGAGCCTTGTAGGTGTTAATTATCATATTTATTTACAGTATTTTTATGGTTCCTTGACTTACAAGGCTTCTAATAGTGCAGAGGGTGCACTACAATCTATACAGAAACTAGACGGCAGATATTCGAGCGCAAGGGCTTAAGAGAGAAGCTGGTATTCAGAAAGGTGTAAGGGAAGGCTACAACTTATCACCCATAATTGTTCAATCTATACATTGAGCAAACAATGAAGGAAAAAGGAGAAAAAATCAAAGTAGGAGTAATGATACAAGGAGAAATAATGTCAACATCGTTATCTCAGCCGACAGACCAGAGAATTTGAATGAGTGTTTATATGGTATGGTTTCTGTTTTGAGGAAAGAATGCTCGATGAAAATTAACAAATGTAAAACAAAAATATTGAAATGCAGTCGAAAGAAATCAGAAACCCCTACGGATGTTGAATTGGCAGGTGAAAAGCTAAATGAAGTATTGTAGGTGACTTCAGCTACATAGGAAGCGAAATAACCAGTGATGGGCGAAGCAAAGAGGATATAAAAAGTAGGTTAGCACAGGCAGGGAAAGCATTTCTACAGAAAAAAAAAGCTGTTGAGATCAAATATAGATTTAGGTATTAGGAAGTAATTTTATTAAAGCATTTTTCTGGAGCGTGACATACTATGAAAGTGAACCTTGGACTGTTGGAGCAGCAGAATAGAGGAGAATATAAACATTTGATACGTGGTGTTACAGGAGAATGATGTAACACCACATTTCAAACGCTTCTATTCTCCTCTTTCCTGCTGCACCATTAATACAAATTTCACTTGCATAGAGCACCACGGTGCAGACAAAGGCTTTCTAAAATGACTTCCTAATTCAGTACCTAAATCTATATTCGATGTCCACAGATTCCTTTTCTGTAGAAATGCTTTCCCTGCCTGTGCCAACCTACTTTTTGATGTGTAACATCTTTCCACTCGGTTGCTGGATATTTTTGTGGGAGTGATTTTGAAATCTAGGACGGAAGTGGATCGGACGGAAGTGTGTAAGACGCACTACCAGTTGGATAGCATGTGATAGCTGGCAGTGGTACCATGTAGAATGTTTATCACATACGGATTACTTCGTAACAGCAGAGTATCAAGAAGGCAGTGCGAGAGTAGACATATCAAGTAGGCAGTGAAGAAAAAAGTCAGTCTCTGTTAACGTAACTTAGTTACTGGAAGGGGAGTGATGTAACAGCAGAGTATCAAGAAGGCAGTGCGAGAGTAGAAATATCAAGTAGGCAGAGAAGAAAAAAAGAGTCTTCGAATTTTTATGTATTATGAGAGTGTACTGTAAAAAATAAAGAGATTTGTTGTGTGTGATGAATGTCAAGGATAATAAAAACGGTAACAACTTCAAGGTAGGATAACATGTCAGATGTTACACATCATATGCGACTACTGTAAGGCTCGCATCTTTTTTATATCCTCTTTGCTCTTCGTCCATCACTGGATATTTTGCTTCCTAAGTAACAGAAGTCTCCTACTTCCGTTAGCTTTTCACCTGCCAACTTGATGTCCATAGAGGTTTCTGATTTATTTCGGCAGCATTCCAATATTTTTGTTTTACATTTATTAATTTTCATCATGAATTCTTTCCTCAAGACGGAGTCCATACCATTCAAAAAGTCATTCAAATCCTCAGGCGTGTCAGCCAAGATGACTATGTCATCAGCAATTAAAGGACATTTATTCTGTCACTTCCAGCAAACTATGTTCAATAATGCGCACACCAATCCTGAAGCCTTGAGCCTTATTCCACATGACGGGATAGCAGAGGGGAAACTTATCAGCTATGTGGCTGTCAAATTCTGGCTAGCTGTTTTGGTGGTGTGGCTTGGGGGGGTTCTGGCAAGAAATTGATCTCCTTTGTGCAGGTTCAAATGTTAAAAGCAAAGGGAAACAACTTCTGTCTATGCTTCAGGCCAGCACTCAGCGACAGCTTTACCAAACGTCAACTCGAGAACTAAGGAAAATATCATTCACCGTACGTTTACAAGCTTGCCCCTCCTTCAACTACGGGAAATGTGAAACCTCCAAAAGTTCAATTTTCACTTTTAGGATTAAAATATTCTTCTCTGTCTTTCCCAGTTACAGCAATACATAACTATGACATAGGAAGCATTGTAGAGATCATTACTTGTATTAGCTTGGCATGGTGGGTGAGTGTATAGCGTGTCTGTCTACTAACCCCAATATTGTAGGTTCGCTCCTGGCCTTGGTAAGTGATTTTTGAAAGGCGGCAAAAATATGACACGCATGTCATGCGATGTTGGCATGTCAAAGAACCCAATTGAATTCAGTAGGCCGTGTTCATAATGGCAAAATTAATCTCGGGAGTTTCCGCCAACACAAAGTTCCTCATTTCTCTACTAGAAAGCGCTATGGTGTTCAAGGAGCTTAGATACCTAACCTCCTTGACTTTCATAGTGATTCAAGAAACAACGAAATTCGACATGCAAGCTACCCCCTGGGTGTCAATTACAACGCTTGCACGCGGCACCCGAGGCCATACGATATTATTATTAAGTATTACTTGTATTTTAAAGGAAGAGGGTAGGCGGCTTTGGTGGCGTAGTTGGTAGCATGCTGAGCTTCTATACCCAAGGTCGTGGGTTCAAACCCAGGCGAAGTCGTCGGATGTTTTAAGAGTGTTAAAAATCCCTCTGTATGCCTTCCTTCGGAGGGGAAGTAAATCCGGCGGTTCCATGTCATAAATTTATGGCATGAAAAAGAACCTTCCACTAACTACACTTGTGTGAAGTCAAAATTTGTAGGTTACGTTTGATTAATGGTCTTAAGTTGCGATGGCATCTAGTAGTAGCGAAGTTCACAGCTAGATATCGTGGACGGTAGCATAAGGTAGCGAACTTCATGAAATTATCGTCTGCAGTTTATTCGTATAAATATCTAGGGTGCTACCTGAATGACAAATGGGACTGCAGCCATGAAATCAAAGCTCGCATTGAGCAAGCCCGGGGTGTCTTTATCAAAATTAAGAATCTGCTGTGTCACCGAGATCTTAGTATGAGAACTAGACTACTTGCCCTCAAGTGTTACATAATTCCCATACTAATGTATGGACTCAGGGGTGGACGTTAACCAAAACCTTGGAGAAGAAGTTGGAAACATTTGAAATGTGGCTGTATCATCGCATGCTTCGTATATCGTGGACCGACAAGGTGAGAAACACCGAGGTGCTGGATCGGATGGGCAAGGAGATGGAGGTGCTCTACAGCATCAAGCGACAGAAGCTACAATATTTTGGCCACGTGATTCGAAATAACAAGTACCGACTCCAGCAGCTAATCATGAAAGGCAAGATTGAAGAACGGCGCAGACCAGGGAGGAGGAGGATTTGCGGGAATGGTTTGAACTTGACTCAGCATCTCTGTTTCGAACGGCAACCTCGAGGCAAGGGATTGCAATGATGATCGCCAATCCTCGACGCGGAGACGGCATATAAAGTAGAAGAAGAAGAAGAGGAAGAAGAAGAAGAAGAAGTCCTTACTTGAATTTTAAAAAGATAACACACACTATTACAGCCATCACATTAACACTGGTTATCAGACAGTTTTTACACACCCAAAGTACACGGGGCTGCATTACCGCGTTGTCGCAGCCCCTAAATTAAGGAACCAACCAATCAACCAAAGGGAGAGGGTGTAGAGTAATAATGTTGATTATGCAAAAGTAGAACGTATTAGTTCTGTTAGTGTTATTAACTTTTTACATTCCAATATTACGAGGGTGATCAGAAGCTAAAGTTACAAAGCCTTCAGTAATAATAATAATAATAATATCGTATGGCCTCGGCTGCCGGGTGCAAGCTTTGTTATTTGACACCCGGAGGGTAGCTTGCATGTCGAATTTCGTTGTTCCTTGACTATGAAAGTCAAGGAGGTTAGATGTTAGATATCTAAGCTCCTTGAATACTATAGCGCTTTCTAGTAGAGAAATGAGGAACTTTGTGATGGCGGAAACTCCCGAGATTAATTTTGCCATTATGAACTCTGCCTACTGAATTCAAATGGGTTCTTTGACATGCCATCATCGTTTGACATGCGTAACGTATTTTTGCCGCCTTTCAAAAATCACTTACCACGGCCAAGAGCGAACCTGCAATCTTGGGGTTAGTAGACCGACACGATATCCACTCACCCACCGTGGCAAGCTAAGCCTTCAGTGAAACGTGTACATTATATCTCATACAACCATTACAGCCAACTGATAGTGCATACATTAGGTTATGTTTGAACATAGTCTCCATATTGGTTTATGTACTTCTCGCTTAGTCGGAAGAGTTTGAATATTCCCTCGTGGTAACAATCCTGACCTTGCGTGTTCAGCCACGTTGTCGCCAAGTGTTTCACCTCCTCGTCTGAAGCGAATCGTCGACCTCCTTCAAGCGAGGAACAGGTGAAAGTTGCTTGGAGCGAGGTCCGGGTTGTAGGGAGGATGGTCATTGATGTCCAGTGTGGTGGTCTTGTGGGCTGTATGAGGTCGCACGTTGTCATGAAGGAAGATGACGCCCTTGGTGAGAAGTCCTGGCCGCGGTTACATGTTTCGCACACAGAAATCGAATAACTGAGAGGGTCTCTTCGCGAGATAAGTTTGGTTGGTTCCTCAGTTTAGGGGCTGCGACAACGCGGTCATGCGTTGTCGCCAAACGCCACCGTTAACGATTATTAGTTCAGAACTTGGTTACTAGACACCAACATAATCGGCTCCTGGCGACGAACGTTGGTACCTAAGAGCGTGGTTTGAATTGAACCTATAATTTAGCTTCACACAGGTGTAATTAGCGGAAGGTTCTTTAACATGCCATAAATATTTGACATGGGACCACCGGCTTTACTTCCCCTCCGAAGAAAGGCATACTGAGGGATATTTACGCTCTTAAAAAATCCGACGACTGCGGCCGGATTTGAACCCCCGATCTTGGTCATAGAAGCTCGTGATAAGTTTACCAAACGAGTCGCCATTAGTCTTTTTCCTACAACTAGCGCTGTAGGTGGCGGGTGGATGAAACTCTGCACAGTTACCAACCGTATGTATTTGAAATACCCCACACTACTAATTTCTCTATAACAGACGAAACTCCAGAATTACTGGCCTTGTAACCTTCGTTTCTGATCATCCCTCGTATTAGCCAATAGATAGAAAAAATATTTTTACATACACTGTAAGTTAAACTTTGATGTTATTCTCATTTTAAGGGACGCAACAGCGAGATCGTCAGCTAGAGTGAAACTTTAACTTGAATACTTTAAATTTTTAAGTTCTATACTGTACCCTTTCGATCCTGGGATTATAAAGGGCACATTAGAATCAGTGAGGACTATCACGGACAAATTATTTCGGTCCTGATATCGTTCCAATATATGAAACCACAGAGAAAGAAAGTTAGACAATGAAAGACATGGTGCATTGCTGCTCACTGTACCCTACGCCTAGTGAAAAAGTACTGCAGACTAGAATAACATATCTCAGAATACAATATTAACAAGTAGCTCCGTGAAGAACTAAATAGCCTCTTTTCATACATCCTTCTTATGTTAATTGCCTCTATCAACATACAAAATGTCAGCTTGTTTGCTGTAATAGATTCGTCTAAGTATTTATGATGGTCACCATGTTGTATTTTTCAATATGAAGGCCATAGAATTATGTACTATTAGATGACGATTATTGCATAGTTTCATTATTCAAACGTTCACTTCGACCGCATGTTTAGGACGCAAGAAATATAAACTTAATTTTATAATTTCTCACAGCCGCCATATTGAGGTTATGTAAACAATTGAACTAAATTAGATGACAGTGCATTACAATGTATATAAACATTTGATGTACCATGTTTCACTGCGCTTGGATGGTTAAAAAGTCTATTTAAATGTTTTAACTTCGCTTGGTCGCCATGTTCGTTTTGTACTTAAGAGGTTTTTCTGGTAGTGCCCTTTATCACCGTACAAAATGTCAGGGTAAGATCAGTAAGAGTTTCGGAGATATAGAATGCCGCGCCGGTGAAATATTTCGCACAGCCACCATGTTGGATTTGTGAGACTAATAAATTTTCAAGGGCACCGTTGGGGTCGTACAAAATAGTACTGCAACCTTACCGAGTTTCATTGAAATCGCTCCAGCCGTTTAGATTTTATTACGACCCACACACACGGACAAAAGGTGATCTCATAATAGGCTAAAAAGGAACTATGTTAAAGATTTAAGAACTCCTGTAAGAGCACCGGAATCAAGAGTACAAGAAATATACTCCAAATTACGTTTTGGTTTCCGTCCCATAAAGACAATAAAAATTAAATAATAGTATACATATACTTGGCAGTTCCTGTCATTGTTCAAGTGCTTAGACAGGGTAAGCTTTGTGCTTAGTGGCAATGGGAAGCTCCCAGATATTTGTTGATGGCTATTATGATTTCCGTAATACTAATGGATATTTGAGGCCTTGATATCGCCAGTCTCAGAAATGAAGACTGTTGTAGCGAATGTTATGCCAGCGTAATATAATTTACTTAATCTTTAATCAGCTGCACATCTATATAGAAGGCCCAATCAGAAAGAATAACCCCGAATACTCCTCAGGACTTGCTCACCTGATGAGTTAAAACTGAGCAATTCCCTGCAAAGCAGGAGGCCATAGCCCTTATGGGATTTGTAAGACTATTTATTATTATTATTATACATAAAAGGCACAAGATACAAAATCATTTAGACCACCTCGATGGCTGTCTCCCCGGAGGTCCGGGTTTGCTTCCCGGCTCTTACCTTACCCGGTGGCTCTGCAGCTCACGAAGAACCTTGGCCTGCTCCACAGCAATTCTCCAGCCTTCACGGTTTTCAGCTTTGTTTCCTCCAGTTTCTGACTCCAAGGGCTCGGAGGTCTTCCTCGACGTCATCCAGCCAGCGTTTCCTTGGGTGTCCAACTAACCTTCGTCCTTTTGGTCTACATTAGAAGACCTAGCGCGTGGCCCGACTTTCCGGCATACGCTGAATATGACCAAGCCAACGGATCCTTGCTCTTTTAATTTAGGTCGTGATAGGAGGATCATCAAAAAGATTATAAATAACTTTATTTGTGCGCACTTGCCATACTTGCGGAGTTAGTCAGTTCACCACATTATATATACCATTTCAGTAGTATAGATCCCTCCTGCGGCGCTCACAAGCGATCGATCGTGACAAATGAACATTCAAATGAAAGAGAATAGACATTAGCAGTGACGAATTGCACTATAATTTCATAAATATCTATAATTTCTTTAAAAAATATACGAAGTGTACGATTTGCAGATACTATTGTTGTAGGAAAATACGCTCCATAATTGCAGTTCACTTCTCATTTTGGCCGTTGTGATGCCTGTTTCATGTCAATTTAACATTATGTGGTCTTTCCTTTATCATTTTGCATGAATTTCAGAAACAGTAAATCAAAGGAATGAGTACTCAAATCGTATAACTTCATAAATATCGAATAACCGGTGAGTGTTATGATGATCCAATTTTCAGTGATTGCCTTCTTAAGTTAGCAAACGTAGAACTTGGAATTCTAACTGGAATGTAAATTGTGTTCTATAATCATTTGTTTCAAATTAAAACATAACCACCTTTTTTCTTAAGTATCTCATTATAAACTTATTGGGGAAAGTGTGGTTTATGAACATGCGAGATTTCTCGCACGGGTTCGCTAGTTATACTTAATTTCAACTGTACATTATATGCTAGAATATGCTGTTATGTTCAGAATATGCTAAAAATCCAATAAACCCTCAATATATGCATCGGCATATGCGTATATGCATATTCAAACAAGATGTTCAGTAAAGAACATATAGCCTACTTTCTCCTAAATGCATGGGTATTGTTATAACTCTTTGTCCTTTTCAAGGAGTATAATTGAAAGTTGGTTGTAGTAGCTTGTTGAAATACAACATGCTATAGGGATATTAAACATGAATATGAGGTGCCCTTTGCTAGTGCTACCTCTGTAAAAAAAATTCATTCAATTCGGTTTCACCGTGTTTGAATTGATAGGGGGAATCGATTTGCACACATACTTGGCCACCATCTGCAAACTATTGGGCTGATGATCTAGCAGTTTGGTCAGAATATGCTTCCCACATAAAGATTTGTTGTTGCAAAATTTGGTAGAGACTAGATTATTAGGTTGGTCGTAATTACATTTTAGCCTTTAACATTTGGGTGGCCGCGATTACGTTTCCGTCAAGATGGCGGTGATATAAAACATGACACTGAGGTGGCCTTTTCTAGTGCTACCTCAGTACCAAATTTCGTTCCATTCGGTTTCACCGTGTTCGAATTAATAGGGGGAATCGATTTTCACACAAAGATGGCCGCCATACGCAAACTATTAGGCTAATGACCTATTAGATTTGTCAAAGGATGCTTCCTCCATAAAGGTATGTTGTTGCAAAATTTGGTAGAGATCGGATGATTAGGTTAGTCGTAATTTGATTTAAGCTTTGAACATTTGGGTGGCCGCCATTACGTTTCCGTCAAGATGGCGGCGATATAAAACATGACACTGAGGTTTCCTTTGCTTGTGCTACCTTTGTACCAAATTTCGTTCAATTTGCGCTCACCGTGTTCGAATTGATAGGGGGGGACAGACATTCAGAGTACACACACACACGCACACAGACTCACACACACACATACACACACAGACAGACACACTTTTTTTCGCCCTGTAGTGATCTCATAAGTCTACTTTCATTTTTTGCAAAAATCGAAAGTAGGCTAAAAATCCGGTCCCTAGTTAATATATCGTATTTCTTCTTCTGTCCACAGAGAGGCTAAACGTGCTCTACGAGAAGAACTGGACGAGGTTGGTTCACGAACAACTACGGAAGTTCGAAACGAGCGTCGTGGCCGCCACCAAGGTGGACGGTTACGACGGCAAGACGCTGAGAGACGCCGAGCGTCAGTGGTCATTCAGTGGGGCGCTGCTCTACTCCGTCACCGTCATAACCACCATTGGTAAGTAATACGCTCAGATACAGTCAATTACAATGCAGTGACCTAAATGCAAACCATGTGCGAAGTCTATTGCAATACGAATTTCGTTAAACCTTCGAGAAAAACAGAAGAACGTCTGGCTCCAATCGTTGATGGTTACAGTGCGAGAATTCATGTCTAAACAATGTGAAATCTGCATTCGAAGAAAACAATTACGATACATATATTTAGTTGCAGTAGTAATTAACCTAACAGAACTAGTCAATATTTAAAACTCAGCAATTTTTTCTGTGGCTGCAGGCAGCCTCTCACATCCGGGAGGCGAGGAGGTTCGCATCCCCCCGCCGGCAACCTTGAAGATGGTTTTCTGTGGTTTCCCAGCTTCCTTCCAGGCAAATGCCGGGGTTGGTCCCTAACTATAGGCCACAGCCGCTACCTTCCAATTCCTAGTCCTTACATTCACAACACTCCACACGCAACGGTACTAGTAACTCACCACATGGGTGTCCGCTTAGAAGCAGCTACTAACTCTGGCGAGCCGAACATGTCCTCGGACACTCCCGGCACTAAAAGCCATACGCTAAAAAAACCAATTTTTCTAGCTTTATGCCGTGTCTTGTTTGGGGTTTCGCATTCGAACACCAAGCTGGCTCATCAGTGGGCTCTTGATGTTCCGCGCCCGGGCCACCCCAGGAGTAGCGAACTGTGCCCTACCTCCCTTCTTATGAAGCGCACGTTCGCTTCTTAACTACGAGAGCTAAAAGCTCAAGCAGCTTATCACCTCCCTACGAAGGCTTCCAAAAGGATGGTATATTGACTTTCACGGCCAGTCAATTAAACCTCAGCATTTTTTTCTAGGTTTATGCCGTTTCCTGTGTGAGGTTTCGCCCAGGAACACCAAGCTGGCTCATCAGCGGGCCGTGAAAGTCAATATACCATTTCTTTGGAAGCCTTTATAGGGAGGTGGAGGCTGCTTGAGCTTTTAGCTCTTGCTGTTAAGAGGTGCATGTGCGCTTCATAAGAAGGGAAGTAGTGCACAGTTCGCTATTCATGTGGGGGTCCAGGCGCGGAACATCAATATTTGTTAGTTCACGGCCGACTGAATACGAGCTGCGCTCTATACCGGCCTTGACATTCCCAGTCAGAACCCATGTATAACATGTAATTGGAAAGTTTATACTCGTTGCCGGTAGAGCGCACTCCCCTCCCATTATAGGCGCGATAAGGAATCAGCTGTACAGTACGTATATTAAATGTGTAATCTCAAGAACCACTGGATGGATTTTGATGCTGCTTTCACCATTCTGTAAAGGTGATCTCGAGGAAGATTTGTGTAGAAAATAATGTATTTATGACCAAAGGGAGCCAAGCAGTAACGATTTCAGTGAAAAGGTCGGTGCGCTTTTTAAGCTTACGCTGGGCGAACCGTTAAAAATATCATTATATTATGAGTGTAAGAATTGTTCTGAGTGAGAAATTCTACAAAAAAAAAGTCCGTGAGAGCATATCTCTATCTTCGATACATCGCCCACTATAAGTGTTTTTAGTTTGGACGGGAGGGGAACAAGTAGCAGCTAATCGTGTGTTGTGTTTTGTGCTAAGAGATCTTTCGACAAATTATCAGATACCGTGTGCCTTCTTTTTCACGAAGCAGCTGTCAGGACGGGACTTACATAAACTCCTGCTGGACCTTATTCTCGAGGTTGAACAATGCGGTTTCATAATTATAATAACTGTCTCTGATAATCACAAAACTAACACTACAATGATGAGGCATTTAGGGGGAGGGAATTTGCAACCAATGGTCAATCACCCATACGACGAGTCTAGGAATGTATTCCCTAGTTTTGATAATTGTCACATTCTAAAAAAAAACCATTAGAACGCAGTTTCTGTAACGAGAGATGACTGATAGTACTGGAATAATTTCAGGGAAATACTTGTCATTACTATACACAATGCAAAAGGGTGAGATCGTCAAACCGGTCAGACACCTCACTAAAAAACACATCGAACCCACTAAATTTGAAAAAATGAATGTTCGGCGTGCCAAGGAAGTGTTCTCGTCAGAAGTTATTGGTGCCATTAGTACACTGAAAGAAAATATAGGCATGCACCCGGAAGCGTGCACATTCATGGACGCAGAAGCAACCATTTAAAAAAAAAAACGTTAATAAATGGTTCGCTATGCATGACGTAAGCATCACATATCATCATATTCAGTCTAGAAATCCAGAGTCTAGAAATCCAGATAAAGGGCATTTTTAGCCTATTTTCAATTTTGAAAAAATAGGCTTATGAGATCACCTTTTGTCCGTGTGTGTGTGCGTGTGTGTGTGTGTGTGTGTGTGTGTGTGTGTGATTCGTGTGTGTGTCCCCCCCTAATAAAATCTAAACGGCAGGAGCGATTTCAATGAAACTCGGAAAGTTCATAGCACTATTCCCGGCGACCTCGACCGTGCCCTTCAAATTTTGTTATGACTCACCAATCCAACATGGCGGCTGTGCGAAATATTTCACCAGCATTCAATATCTCCGAAACTATTACCGATATTACCCTGACATTTTCTATGGTGATAGAGGGAACTACTATGAGTTCACTTATGTGACTTTTGAAAACCTGGTAACTACAAAACCAACATGGCGGCCAAGCGAATTTGCGACTTTTAAATAGACGTTTCTCGCGATTTGACCAACCAACCGCAATGAAACTTGGTACAGTATATGTTTATATACATTGTAATGCACCGACATCTAACTTCGTTCAATTGTTTACATAATCACAAGATGGCGGATGTGCGAAATATTTCACCGGCATTCTATATCTCTGAAACTATTAGCGGTATCTCCCTAAAATTTTGTACGGAGTCAAAGGGCACTACTGGAAGTCCATCTATAAGATTTTCAAAAACCGGTTAACTACAAAACGAACATGGCGGCCAAGCGAATCTGAACATTTTAAATAGACCTTTCTCGCGATTTAATGTTCCAAGCGCACTGAAACCTGGTACAGGAAATATTTATACACATTGTAATCCACTGGTATCTAATTTTGTTCAATTGTTTACATAACCTCAAGATGGCGGCAGTGCGAATTTTAAAATTAAGTTTTTATTTCTTGTGATGTAGTCATGCGATCGAAGTGAAAGTTTGAATAATGAACCTACGCAATAATTTTCCTTTAATGGTACATGACTCTATGGCCTATACATTTAACAATCCAACATGGCGACCATCCGAAATATTTAGACGATACTGAATATCTACGAATCTATTTTAGCAATCAAACTAAATTTGTTAATGTTCATAGGGGCTATGAACTTAAGTTCACCTATAGGACTTTAAATAACCTGGTGATCACAAATCCAACATGGCGGTGACGCGAATTATAAATATTCACATGGACGTTTCTCGCAATTTAACCATCCGCGTGCATTGAAACTTGGTACAGTAAATCTTTATCTGAATGTTAATCCACTGGCATCTAATTTATTTCAATTGTTTCCATAACCTCAAGATGGCAGCTGTGAAAATTTTTTAAATCTCCTTGTTTTTTCTTGTGTCTTAATTATGCGATTGAAGTTTGAATACTACACGTTCACAATAATCTGCATGTAACAGTACATAACTCTAGGACCTACATATATAAAATCCAACATGGCGACCATCCGAAATATTTAGTCGGTTCTCAATATCTACGAATCTATTACAGCAATCAAACTGAAATTGTGTATGTTGATAGTGGCAATTAACATAAGTAGCATATATGAAAATAGGCTGTATAGTTCTTCACGGAACTACTTGTTTCTCATTAAATGTCAGTCGCCTAAACTGGCTAGAGGAATATTTTCTTTCTTATCTTGAAACTTTGAAAGCTGCTAGTAACGCTGCTAGAAAGGACTTCCTCAGTTCTGAGACTTACGAAGCTACCTATACAATTAATCACGGATTCAGCTGTCCAGTGCATAAGGTATCTTCTAAAAATGGGTAGAGGAAAGTCGCCAAATATGGGGAGGTTTTTTTATAGGGCTCACATTAGACATTAGAAGGAACGGAATAATTTTGGTTTTCTCACCAATGTAAACCTCAGGCGATATACTATGTATATTACAAATATGGGCACGTTTGATGTTGTAATACCCTCTGATATTATTGTTAACTTTAAAAGTGCACTTTCCCCGTATTAGGCAACCGGTTTCGTAATATGGGGAGGTGAGAAACCTCCCGGTTTTTATTTATAATAGGTACACTGAATAGTATACCCTACTAATTAAAGCATTAATTCTGACATTTTTTTTTCGTGTGGCCTCCTGAGAGGCCGAGTGCAGGTCTTTCTAGTCGACGCCCGTGGGCGACCTGCGCGTCAGGATGAGAGATGGAATGGATGAAGATGAATGAAACTGGGCAAGGACGTGGAAGGAAGCGGCCGTGGCCTGTTAGAAGGTACCGTCCCAGCATTTGCCTGGTGTTGAAAAATGGGAAACCACGGAAAATCATTTCAAGGACGGCCGACGGTGGGGCTCGAACACACGCGTCTACCGAGTCAGCAGAGATCTCGGCCCCATGGCCTAACGCTGCGCTTTAGCCTGCGTAGCCACTACTGTCGGTAATTTTGACAATGTAATGAAATCACGAACACAAATAGTACAAAAATACAAAAATGAATATTTTAAGTAATTAACAGTCCTAGTTTCCTGTTGCCGAACTTCCAAACCGTTCAGCAGAAAAATGCATAAACTTTAATGAAAACCGAGTGATTCTGATCGAATTCAACTATAACGAGGTGCAAGGTATGTCTAATTTCTCTTAGATTTATTAGCGCGCTATTTTATTTTGTGATATAATTTGCATTTTGATATTGTGGGAATTATAATGATAATATAATAGTGTCACTAGCAACCCGCCCCGGCTTCGCCCGGGAACAGTTATGAATGTGCAAGGAATTCCTGTCAGACGTAATTTAAGAATGGCGAGGTGCAAGCCAAATCCCCCTCCCGTCCAAACTAAAAACACTTATAGTGGGCGATGTATCGAAGATAGAGATATGCTCACGCGGGCTTTTTTGTACAATTTTTCATGCTGAACAATTCCTACACTCATAGTATATTGATATTTTTAACGGTTTGTCCAGCGTAAGCTTAAAAAGCGCACGGACGTCAAGTTCTTTCTTCGACCTATTCACTGAAATCTAAAATCGTTACTGCTTGGCTCCCTTTGATCATAAATAAATTATTTTCTACAGAAATCTTCCTCGATATTACCTGTACAGAATGGTGAAAGCCGCATCAAAATCCATCCAGTGGTTCTCGAGATTACCCGTGATATCCAAGAATCGGGGACTTCGTTTTACACTAAGTAGAGATAAGTCCTAGTCGTGCAATGCTTGGTGAACAGCGCTGTGTGAGCGGTTGAGTAACTAACAAGATTTCATGAAAAAGGTCTCATTGTCTAGGCCGGTATGAGCGCATTCAGTCGGCCGTGGTTAGTTATATGTGATGTTTCGTTAAGATACTGTAAGTGGTGATTGACCTTCAAGTTCACTTGCTTAGTATGATAAAGTGATTGTTAGTAATCGGTCAGGTTGGAGATGATTTGCGAACTCAGCTGCTTGAGCGATGTGTGGTCCGGTCGTCTCACTGCTGCCTGCACAGAACTGTACGTAGGCCTATTGTAAATACCATCACCCATACTTGTTGACATAGATCTAATAGTCTAAGTGTAAATGATCTGATGATGATCACTTGACGATCGAAACTGGTCATCCAAGTGTATTTATTAATCTCGTGTAAATGACTTTTTTAGGATTAGGAAAACACCGATTACAATTGGGTAAAATCATGTAGACCGACTGAAAAGCATTAAATTTCAATAATGCAAGATACAACGTTTAAGTTTTGTAACCCATCAGCGGTATGATCAGTTCCAGGAAGAACATCTACTATAGGATTTTTTATTATGGATACTCGCGTTTAGGCCTTAATTACAAACTAACCAACACACCTATTGAAAAATGAGTTATACCAATATTTTCCTTGTTTTATTCTGCGTTAGACTATGTAAACCACTTATTCTCAAGTTTATTAATTACCTTTTTATTTATGGGTGTATGAAAAATTGTCCGGGTTTTTTAGGTATTTTCTAGGAACCGATCACTTAAAGCTACTTGCCTGAGGGTAATGACATTTTTATATGTTATAGGCACGAGTATTGGTAGTGTAAATCTCTTTTTTTTCAACTACCCAATAAAACGTTCTTATACTTTTCCTGAAGTAACGTTTTCTCAGCCCAGGATAAACGTATAGCAGGAAACTTGGACTCATTTTGAAGCTCTCATTCGTCATTATCGGAAACTACGACAACTGCAAGCGTACAGTGTGATGAAAATGAAGAAGAGTAATATTAATGGGAGGTTTTGTGCGTAGTACCAATCCTGCCGTTTACTAGGGTGCAAATAAGTTGAAACGCTGGGCCTAGTCCTGGGATGTTGTCCGAAAGGCGAGCGGATGAGGAACACTCGACATCACAGGTTCGGTCTAAAATCGCAAAAGCTCTACAGAAGGTGAAGTGGAAATTTAAATCCCATTCGTCGAGGAATTTGGAAAACCCGGACCTCGTTAGAACAGCGTGATGTGGTACGTAAACACCTGGCTCTACGATTTGCGTGCCATCACTCGTTTGTTGAATCTACTCATGCTATACTTATTGTATTAGCAGGAGTGTCCAACAACTCGCCAAGTTTCATCGCAATGAACGCATAAGAGACTTTGTTGCAACGATTCACATGCCGTCACTCATTTTTTGAAACTAACCGTGCGCTACCAACAGTGAAATGGATTTACTAAGTCAGAAACCTTCACTGGAGTTTACACCACAACTCGCCTAAGCTTCAACACAATCGTATGAATGGTATATGAATGCAGATGGAACTTTGTTGAAACCATTCACGCGCCGTCACTCATTTGTTGAACCATCTCGTTACCTATTGTAAAATTGATTTACTAAGTCAGAAACCATCACGGTAATGTACACAACAACTCACCCAAGTTTCATCGCAATCGGGTGAATGGTATATGAACGCGTAAAGGACATACACACAGACTAGCATTTAACATTCATTTTTATATACTGTATAGACATTTTACTGCAGTACCCGATTTGCCTGAATGGTGCAGTGGCTTCGCTGCTCGTCTTTCAGCCGGAAGGCTGGGGTTTGAATCCCAGTGACAGATTTTAAAATTTATAATTTCACACAGCCGCCATCTTGAGGTTATGTAAACAATTGAACAAAATTAGATGCCAGTGCATAAACATTTAGCATACTGTACCATATTTTACTGCGCTCAGATGGTTAAATCTCGAGAAAAGTCTATTAAAATGTTTCAACTTCGCTTGGCGTCCATGTTCGTTTCGTACTTTACAAGCTTTTGAAAGTTACATAGATGAACTTTTAGTAGTACCCTTTATCACCGTATAAAATTTGTAATAGTTTCGGAGATATAGAATGCCGGTGAAATATTTCGCATAGCCGCCATGTTGGATTGGTGAGGTGTAATAAAATTTGAAGGGCACGGTCGTGGTCAACCAAAATAGTACTATGACCATACTGAGTTTCATTTAAATCACTCCAGCCGTTTAGATTTTATTGGGGGGTGAGGGAGGGGCACACACACACACGGAAAAATGGTGATCTCATAAGCATATTATTTCATAAATGAAAATAAGCTAAAAAATTAAGTCTCTAACACATTATTAGAACGACTTACCGTAGCTCATTGCCATATAGCTAGGCTTGCCTTATTTTTTGTGAGTGAAACCGGGACACATTAATATGGGATGGCTTTACCGTGCGGTCTGGGGGGTATTGAGCGGGGGGTCCGGGAAATCTTTTAAAAATTAGAAGCAAAATGGTGAGTTTTAAGCCTATTTTTAAGCCTCGCAAGTGACGGCAGGGGAGAATCTGGCACCCTAAATTGTTCGGTCTACACACCTTTTAAAAATAAGAAAGGAGTTTTTGCTACATAAAAATATATAATACATAATTATTTCCTTTTTAATGTACTTTTTTTCTGGTCTCCCATTTAGAAAGAAGTGTTAATAAAATACAATTTAAAATACTTCATAGAATTGTTTAATTGAATAATTACTAAGTCTTATTATTTTTTGAAAATCTACAACTTTTCGTCTAACTACAAAAACAATTTTAAAAAACTATGTTGATTTTTGAAAATTAACAGATTCATGACAGATTCTTAAACACCTAAATTAATTAGTTTTTACATCTTACAGCCGTTTTCCGGGACATTGATAAAACCGGGCGGGACACCGGGACAAGGGAAAAATACCGGGACGTATGGCAAGCCTACATAGCTGAAATAATAAGACGATTTCTAGGTGGCCACCTATTTTGCCTTACGGTAATGTCATATATGTCGTGATTTTATGAGTTACCAAGAAAGTCAGAAGTCATTTTATAGATAACGAGCTAATTAAGAACGTTATCTCTCCAGTCTCAATATTTATATTTGGAGTTAGCAAGGCGCGTGCGCAAAAGGTGTTTTAAAACACGATTAATATTCATCGTGTACTTGAAGTTTGTTTCAGTAGAGCACACCTGAGTTAATACTGATTAGCACATCTCGCACCACTGGAGTTGATCTTCTTAAAGTTCCAAGTTCCCGTTCCCTTTCCCTTCCCCCTTCTTACAGCAAGCAGAACAGCGATCGATCCTGGACCATCTGTAGCAACAATCCCGTTCCCACTCAACAAGGGCACATCGCCAACAATACAGTATAACTTCCATAGCTATCGGGAGCGTTGCCAGTCAATTTCAATTTCTGCTAAAATTACCTTTAAATTTTGCCAGAATTTATAATAATACAGTGAAACTTGGATAATTCGAACCTCAAGGGACCCGAAAAAAAAATTCGAATTATCCAAAAATTCGAATTAAGAAAGTTCTTTGAAAAGGGTAGAGAAAATATTCAAATTTTAAGTTTTCATCCAAGAACCTTTATTAAACATAACATTACATAGGTTTTTAACAAGTGAAGTGTTTATATACTATGGTACATTTACATAATGATTTACGTTCAACAAAGCAGATTAACAGGCAACGGTACTGTATAATGGCTGTATCGTGAATAACCTCAAAAGTTTCAAATGATAAAACAAAACCAAAATGTACTATTCACCTATTTTACGACAGTAGTAATCCAGCAATGTAGTTAAGTCTTAGAGAAATCTACTGTTTTTCAAAAAAGTTTGAGATTTTTACCTGTTTCTTACAATTGATTCTCTAGGCCATCACAAATGTATCTAACAAATTTAATGAACGGAAAACAGAATCACTTACGGTACGTCATTTTTACAAAAACGGCTAACAATCGAGTAGGGGCCGCATGCCAATGATGAACGTCGTTTTTCGGGAATTCCTGACCCAACTGTTTTGCTTGCGATCGGCTTTTTACACGTAAAAACTACGAATTATTCAAAATATAATTCGAATTAACCACGATTTTTTTTAGCATTGATTGTATATAAAATGCTAGGTACCAAGAGAAAAATTCGAATTAAAGAAGATTTCGAATTATAGAAGTTCGAATTAGCCACGTTCCACTGTATATTGTGTTACCTTGATTGCCCCAGATTACAGAACGGGGAAATTTTCCAGGTCATTTCACCCATTATAACGTGAAGGATATGGACAAGGATCATGCAACTATGATTGTTACACTAACTTTTTTCTTGCAGAATACTGTAGATCGCCCTGTATTTTGTGGCGGCTTCGTTGGCGTAGTTGGTAGTATGCTGAGCTTCTAAGCCCAAGGTTGCGGGTTCAAACCCGGCAGAAGTCGGATTTTTTAAGAGCGTTAAAAATCCCTCAGTATGCCTTCCTTTTGAGAGGAAGTAAATCCGGCGGTCCCATGTCATAGATTTATGGCATGAATAAAGAACCCTCCACTAACTACACTTGTTGAAGCTAAAATATGAATTTTAGTTTGATAACGCTATATTAGTTCCAACGTTCGTCGCCAGGTGCTGACTGCGATGGCATTTAGTAGCCACGTCCGCATTTAGGTGTCGTGGACGGTAGCATTTGTTAGCAAAAGTAGGAACTACTTGAAAAAAAACTAATCGTCTGCAGTCATACCAGAATCACAGATAACACACATTAATACAGCCATCACAATTATCAGACAGATTCTACACACACCCAAAGTACACGGGGCTACATGACCGCGTTGTCGCAGCCCCTAAACTAAGGAACCAACCAACAGTAGAGAACTCTCCGCAGTGGCTTTTCTGCAGCTCGTTACTATCTCTTTCAACAGTCTATACTAGAACAGATCAAAATGTCTTTGCCCCTATTTTCTTTTAACCATAAAAAATACATACAGGTAATTACAAAAAAATAAGAAGGGTCAGGGGAAATAGTAGGTAAGTCAATTTTTATAAAACTTGAGATATGGCAAGTTTAATGTTTAAAATCTTATGACATCAATATATCAGCATATACAATCATTTTGGTCCTGCAGAAAAATCATATTGGGTTCAGAAAACATGGAATCAGAGGTTTTGTCATCTAGTGTGTCCCCAGAATGAAGTAATACCAGGAAATCCACATAGCGGTAGTACTCACAGCACCTACATTTAGTCGTGGAACAGCTGACTGAAGAACTTGACAGCACCAGGACGGCAAAACTTCATCAGGCTTTGTAAATCTTTATACTTTGGCCCGGAAATCGGCAAGAGACCTGGAGTTAAAGGCGGAAATGTGGAAGTATATTACGACAAATGGAAGATTACTAATCTTAACTATTGTGCATCAGACAAGTAAAATTTTCTGAAGTTAAACATACCATTATAAGCTTGACTGGGAAGTTCAAACAGCCCTATCTCCAAAGGTTGATGTTGTAGTGCCCTTATGATGGCAGTTTGCTTACTTCCGTAGTAAGTCGTGCGGTAATGCTACATAAGGCTGTGGCTGGATGCCGAAGATACTACTTTAACGGGCTGCGTTCTGAAAGGACATTTTGCAGCGTACTTTGTTTCCAACATTGTCTTCCAGTCTAACACCATTTCTTGCGTAACGCTGACCACAGTGAAAGGGGATGGTTTACATCTGGCTGCTTTGACCATTTCTTTGAAATCTTCAGGGGTTTCCATCAATGCTTTCACATTCCATAATCCAACATCTTTATCACACTCCAAGTACGAATAGCCACGCACAGGGAATGTAATTTGTATCTTCTTCAAGCCACCTATTTCATTGACAGTTACGTAATGAATGAAGCGAAACATCGTGTAGTTCTTATTCTGGCCAAGAGCAGAATCACAGAATATTTCGAGTTCTTCAATGTCTTCGTCCATAACGTGAGTGATGAAGTGAAACAGGAATGACGTCACTTCATTCGGGCCTCTTTTTGCAATGCATTCTGGATAAACATAAAAAATTGATTCGCCCGTTGCAATAACATGGATATTGAACGAATACATGGCCAGTTGACGTTTATAGTAAACGTCATTGGTTGCTATATTTGGCAGGGATACATTTTTTGCAAAATCTAGACAGATAGCTATCTTCTTTTTATTGTTCCTCGACTGCAGTTTAGTGTTCCTTTTGAGGTCATAAAACGCTTGAGCCTGTTTCTTATGAAGGATGTTCATTGTCGTTAACTGATCAATCTGCATCGTATCTTCCTCCATTGTTAAAGTTTTAACTTTCACTGTGAATGCATCGCACTCGGCACAAGTGTCTGTCCTAGGATATCCAAACGAAATATTGAATTTTGTGTTGAAAATCATTCTATATATGTCATACGACACAGTCGTGGTAGGATGAAGTTCATTAAAAAGATTGTACATTTTCCTCACGTTTAAATGTTCTGGCAAATATGCTTTCTTGGAGTCCTTGAGGCTGTAGTGGCCCTGACGGCCCCTGAAACTTTTAATGTGACTCTCAATCATAGTCGTGGTGGCCTTATCTAGTTGCCTATGTTTTGTGGAATGCTTACCTCTTTTATCCACAGGTGCATGGCGCAAAAAGCTTTTGCACATACCTCAATGTCCCGAACTGCCAACGCCTCTCGACCTACACGAACTCTGTAAGCGTAGCTAGCATCGCGAAACTTTGAGAGTTATTCATTCTTTCGTGGCCTTCTCTGTGCCACGGGCATAACCGTAATCAACCCTCCCAAAAACCTATTTTGATCATCGTGAGATTGTAGCTCGTTGAACTGACGTAATATATCTTGCCTGTCCCGTTCACTCGTGATGTTGTAGCAGTCAAATCGCTTACAATATTGCAAGGAGGACCAGGTTCATGTGTAGCAAGTCTTAATTTCTTGTTTACCTCCGACATCCGTCCAGTCTTCTTCCGTTTTTTTTTTTTTGTTTTTTTTTTTTGTTTCATTATGAAGGTTGACATGTTCAACCGCACTCGAAGACATGACTATTAATCACTCACTCACAACACAGTCGTAACTACGTACATTAACACAAACAACACATCAACAGACTGAGGGGAAACACAGAAAAGAACCAAGTCAGCAGTGATTGCTTGCTATGCCCTCTCGGGCCGACTGAGTCACCATTGACTTGCCTGGTTCTTTCCTCTGTGCGCTTGACTTCCCTGGTTTTTTCCCCTTACAGCAAAACTTTTTAGCCTATTTTCAATTTTTAAAAAATAGGCTTATGAGATCACCTTTTGTCCGTGTGTGTGTGCGCGTGTGTGTGTGTGAGAGAGAGAGAGGTGTGTGTATGTGTGTCCCTAATACAATCTAAACGGCTGGAGCGATTTCAATGAAACTCGGTAAGCTCATAGCACTGTTCCCGGCGACCACGACCGTGCCCTTCAAATTTTGTTACGTTTCATCAATCCAACATGGCGGCTGTGCGAAATATTTCACTATCATTCAATATCTCTGAAGCTAATACCGATATCACCCTGAAATTATGTACGGTGATAAAGGGCACTACTAGAAGTTCACCTATGAGTCTTTCAAAAATCTGGTGACTACAAAACCAACATGGCGGTCAAGCGAAGTTGAGACTTTTAAATAGACTTTTCTCGCGATTTAACTATCCAAACGTAATGAAACTTGATACAGCAAATGTTTATACACATTGTAATGCACTGGAATCTAATTTAGTTCCATTGTTTACATAACCTCAAAATGGCGGCTGTGCGAAATATTTCACTGAATTCTATATCTCCGAAACTATTACAGATATCACCCCGCAATTTTGTACGGTGATAAAGGGTACTAATACAAGTTTACCTATGTATATTTCATAAACCTGTAAAGTACAAAACGAACATGGCGACCAAGCGAATTTGAAATGATTTAATAGACTTTTCTCGTGATTTAACTCTCTGAGCGCAGTGAAATGAGGTACAGTAAATGATTTTGCAGATTGTAATGCACTGCCATCTAATTTAATTCAATTGTTTACATAACCTCAAGATGGCGGCTGTGCGAAATTTTAAAATTATGTTTTTATTTCTTGTGTCGTAATCATACGATCGAGGTGAAAGTTTTAATAATGAACCTAGGCAATAATTGTCCTTGAATGGTACATAACTCTATGGCCTATACATATAACAATCCTAAATGGCGAGCTTCCAAAATATTTTGACTGTTCTCAATAACTATGAATCTTTTACAGCAACCAAACTGAATTTGTTTATGTTCATAGAGACTATGAACATATGCTCACCTAAAGGACTTTCAGTAACCAGGTGAGCACAAATCCAACATGGCGGCGACGCGAAGTATAAATATTTAAATGGACGTTTCTCGCGAATTAACTATCCGAGTGCCGTGAAACGTTGCACGTTAAATGCTTATACAAATGTTGATCCACTGGCATCTAATTTATTTCAATTGTTTGCATAATCACAAGATGGCTGCTGTGCGTAATTTTAAAATCTCGTTTTTACTTCTTGTGTTTTAATCATGCGATTGAAGTTTGAATACCACACGTACACAATAATCTTAATGTAACAGTACAAAAATAAAAATCCAAACTGGCGACCATCTGAAATATTTAGACGGTTCTCAATATCTACGAATCTGTTACAGCAATTAAACTGAAATTGTGTATGTTGATAGAGGCAATTAACATTAGCAGGATATATGAAAATAGGCTGTATAGTTCTTCACGGAACTACTTGTTTTCAGTTCCGACCTCTCAAAAGATGCGTATGATCAGTCTGGATCTAACGGTACCACCAACTCCATTTCGCAAAAAAATTGACTTACCTACTTTTTTCCCCTGACCCTTGAGTTATACGTACAGTTCTACGGACCTTACACTATTTTTAGCCTATTTTCAATTTTGAAAAAATAGGCTTATGAGATCACCTTTTATCCGTGTGTGTGTGTGTGTGTGTGTGTGTGTGTGTGTGTGTGTGTGAGGGAGAGGTGTGTGTGTGTGTCCCCCCCTAATAAAATCTAAATGGCTGGAGCGATTTCAATGAAACTCGGTCAGTTAATAACACTATTCCGGGCGACCCCAACCGTGCCCTACAAATTTTGTTACGTCTCACCAATCCAACATGGCGGCTGTGCGAAATATTTCACCACCATTCAATATCTCCGAAACTATTCCCGATATCACCCTGGAATTTATTACAGTGATAAAGGGACTACTAAAAGTTCACCTATGTAACTTTTGAAAAACTGGTAACTACAAAACCAACATGGCGGCCACGCGAAATCGCGACTTTTAAACAGACGTTTCTCGCGATTTACACAACCAAACGCAATATAACTTGGAACAGTATATGTTTATACACATTGTAATGCACCGACATCTAACTTCCTTCAATTGTTTGCATAACCACAAGATGGCGGATATGCGAAATATTTCACCGGCATTCTGTATCTCTGAAACTATTAGCGGTATCACCCTGAAATTTCGCACGGAGATAAAGGGCACTACTGGAAGTTCATCTATAAGACTTTCAAAAACCGGTTAACTACAAAACGAACATGGCGGCCAAGCGAATTAGAAAATTTTAAATAGACCTTTCACGCGAATTAATGTTCCAAACGCAATGAAATCTGGTACAGGAAATATTTATACACATTGTAATGCACTGGTATCTAATTTTGTTCAATTTTTTACATAACCTCAAGATGGCGGCTGTGTGAATTTCGAAAATTAAGTTTTTATTTCTTGTGTCATAATCATGCGATCGAAGTGAAAGTTTGAATAATAAACCTACGCAAAAAATTTCCTTTAATGGTACATGCTTCTATGGCCTATACATTTAACAATCCAATATGGCGACCATCCGAAATATTTAGACGGCTCTGAATATCTACGAATCTATTATAGCAATCAAACTGAATGTTTTTATGTTCATAGGGGCTATGTACTTAAGTTCGTCTATAGGACTTTAAATAACCTGGTGATCACAAATCCAACATGGCGGCGACGCGAAGTATAAATATTCACATGAACGTTTCTCGCAATTTAACCATTCGATTGCAGTGAAACTCGGTACAGTAAATCCTTATACGAATGTTAATCCACTGGCATCTAATTTATTTCAATTGTGTCCATAACCACAAGATGGCAGCTGTGCGAAATTTTAAAATCTCGTTTTTACTTCTTGTGTCCTAATCAAGCGATTGAAGTATGAATGCTACACGTACACAATAATCTTCATGTAACAGTACATAACTTTAGGACCTACATATATAAAATCCAACATGGTGACCATTCGAAATATTTAGTCGGTTCTCAATATCTACGAATCTATTACAGCAATCAAACTGAAATTTTGTATGTTGATAGTGGCAGTTAACATATGTAGGATATATGAAAATAGGCTGTATAGTTCTTCACGGAACTACTTGTTCCATATAGTCTCCACACTTGTTCAGACATTTGTCCTTTGGCCGATAACCTAGATGTTAGGCCCCTTAAAACAACAACAAATAGACATTTGTCCCATCACTGCACTAAATTTGAGATGTCCCTGAGGTAGAATTCAGCAGGCTGACTGTGGAACCATCGTCGGACCGCTGTCCTGGCGTCATAAAGTAAGTTTCGTCATTTTTGTTCCCAGAGACCCTTTATTGCCAAACTGACATACACCGTGGCATCATGAACTATACACTTTGCATTATTTTTCGACATAGTCACCACTGACATTGAGACACTTGTCATAGCGTGCAATCAGTAAGAAGAAACTACTCTGGTAGAACTCGATGCTAGGAATTGTGGCACAGCACAGCCACTCCTCAGCATTGGTGTGAAAGTAACGTCCCGAGATTGCGGGTTGCAATGCTATGATCGCCCATGATGATTCTGAACAGGAACTCATTTCCCTCTCTCTCGCGTGTACAGCTTCAAGTGATTGAGGCTGATGCCCATTCTTGCAGGTGGACTGGGTTCGATTCCGGTCAATGCATGTGAGATTTTAGAAGTGAAATACCATGTCCTGTGGTTCAGATTCCACGAAACAAGGAGGCCGCGTTGCTTATGATTGCATGATTAACGGTCACGTAAAACTACAAGCTACCTTCCTTCCTTCCTTCCTTTCTTCTTTCTTTCCTTCCTTCCTTCTTTCTTTCTTTCTTTCTTTCTATCTTCCTTCTTTCTTTCCTTCCTTCTTGCCTTCCTTCCTTCTTTCCTTCATTCCTTCATTCTTTCTTTCTTTCTTTCTTTCTTTCTTTCTTTCCTGCCTTCTTGCCTTCCTTCCTTCTTTCCTTCATTCCTTCATTCATTCATACTTTCTTTCTTTCCTTCCTTCTTTCCATTTTCGTGCTCTCCCTCCTTCTTTCCTTCCTTCTTTCCTTCCTTCCTTTCTTCTTGCCTTCCTTTCGTTTTTCCTTCATTCATTCTTTCTTTCTTGGTTTCTTTCTTTCCTTCCTTCCTTTTCTCCTTCCTTCTTTCTTTCCTTCCTTCTTTCTTTCCTTCTTTCTTTCCTTCCTTCCTTTTTTCCTTCCTTCTTTCCATTTTCCTGCTCTCCTTCCTTCTTTCCTTCCTTCCTTCCTTCCTTCCTTCCTTCTTGCCTTCCTTCTGTATTTCCTTCATTCATTATTTCATTCTTTCTTTCTTTCTTTCTTTCTTTCTTTCCTTCCTTCCTTTTTTCCTTCCGTCCTTCCTTCCTTCCATTTTTCCTTCCTTCCTTCTTTCCTTCCTTCTTTTTTTCCTTCCTTCTTTCTTTCCTTCCTTCCTTTTTTCCTTCCTTCCTTCTTTCCTTCCTTCCTTCCTATCTTCCATCGTGTTTTCCTTTCTTCCTTCCGTCCGTCCGTCCTTCCTTACTTCCGTCCTTCCTTCCCTCCCTCCCTTCCTTCCCTCCCTTTCTCCCTCCACCTCCTTCCTTCTCTCCCTTCCTCCTTTCCTTCTTTCCTATCTTCCTTCCCGTCTTCCTTTCTTCCTCCTTCCCTCCCACCCTTCCTCCCTCCCACCCTTCCTTCTTTCATTCCTTTTGTCATTTCTTCTTTCCTATCTTCCTTCCTTAGTTCCTCCCTCCCTCCCGCCCTCCCTCCCTTCCTTCTTTACTACCTTCCTTCCCTCCCTCCCTTCATTCCTCCCTCCCTCCCTTCCCTCTTTCCTCCCTTCTTTCCTATTTTCCTTCCTGCTTCCCTTCCTCCCTACCTCCCACCCTTCCTCCCTCCCTCCCTCCTTTCCTTCCTTCCTCCCTCCCTTCCTTTCTTCCTGCACTCTTGTGTTTCGGGGTAATCCAACACATCATTGAGCATGTGATGGGCCGGGGCATGACCAATACGCAGTGTGGACGCCACGTCTGGCACCGTTATGCGCATGTCCACTAACACCATGTCCTGTACTAGACTAATGTTGGTTTCATTGATGGATATGGATGGACGCCCACTTCGATCTTCATCCTCCAAACTCTGCGGTCCTTCACTGAACATGCAACACCAGCGATCGACCATTTTACGAGACATGACCGCTCCACCATAGTCCTACGTGCTCATTCATACCCTATAACATCACGCACTTCCAGTACACGTCTGTCTGCCCTCGTGAGTTGCACTCGAATGATCAAGGTAAGTAGACTATAAGGTAGGACACTCCGGTGCCTCTCGCTCCCATTGGCTGATAAACTGTGACGCAGCTCGGATGAAGCAGGCGCTTGCCAGCTGATATTTACAATGCATTCTTACGGGAAACAGAGTCATATTTCGCTTGCCTTTTCCGCTCGTGGTATTCAATCACAATAATGGCAATATGCGCATTATAAAGAGAAAGGTATAAACAATATATTGCAGTGGTTTATAATGCGAAATATACTTCATAAACACACACACAAAATATTTTAGATTAACTACGCTACCGCACCTTAGTATCAGCTTAGCTTACAAGAAGCCTCACAAAACACAATAAAAGACGTGCAAAGGATGGAAATACGAAATTTAGCAATAGCGATAAGCGACATAATCATGCTTTAGCGATCCTGCGGTGTAGCCAAGTGCATTATATTGCTCACTACGACTGCGATGGGAAGCTGCAGTAAGTCGGGAGTTCAGAGGTTCAAATCCCGGCGCTGACAGCGGCTTTCCACACTCTCTCCAGGCAAATGCCGAGATAGTAGCCTACCTTGTTTCAAGTTCCGGAGCACTTACCCCATTTCCGTCCCTTATAATTACGGTCACACAAACATTACAACAGTCACCTTAAAAGCACGGATTACAAATTGAACACACAAGTACACGGAGCTGATGACCAAGATGTCCCAGTCCCAACAACATACATTATTAATGTAACATTGGTATGAAAATGATCAGTTTATAAAGACTTACCTTTTATGCGATTTGAGTTTTAGATGACGAAGCGACCCAGAGTTTGTTCTTTTTTGCTGCATATTTCTCTAGTAATTTGATCTTGATATGCCTATTCAGGTGACGGATTCTGATAAAAGTCCTTGTCCTCACTTCCGGGAATTTTGAGTTTATTAAGGTGGTCAGGTAGGTCATTACATTTTCCTTTTTAGATATAGGTCGTTCATGAAAAGAACCGAACAAAACTTCAAATTCAATCATTTTATGGAGCCACTCATGTGTTGGACGAGTAAGTCCCCCCCCTTTGAAATGATGGATATCCAATCATCCCTGCTCTCGTCTGTTACATACAAATTTTCCCCCTTCACACTTAAACTCTCATCAATAAACCTACTCTTGAATGCCACATAGCCGGCAAGGTACTTAACTGCATCTAGCGCAACGTCATCTTCACTTGTAGCCTGCGTAGAAACCTCTACGGTTAATAGTTCAGTTTCTTCCGGGTCACTGATGGAGTTGGCTGAAGCTGTTGGACCTTCAACAATGTCAATGCATAGTTCATTGGTCACGAACCCCATGAAATCTTCGTCTGTATTGGACGCTGCCCCTAAAGAATTTTCAAAACCGCCCCTCCCCTCTTCCTCTACAGACACACTGCCCGATAAGGGGATGTCATCCACATTGCCTGTTAACAGGAGTAGACGAATTCGGTTTCGCACCTCGAATGGGGAAGGGTTATTATAGAATATTCCCAGTCCTCGAATTCGAGAAAATAAATTTTCAAGAGAATCCTGATTTAGTCTGGTAGTCAAAATGAACGACACATTGTGAGTTGTTTTCATGTGTTGAAACAATCCAAGCAGAGACTTGATGGAAATAATGAAATCTTTCTGAAAAGGTAGCAGGCTCTTCCTATTTCCCACTCGCACATTGGATATTACTTCCAAAAATCGCTTGAGTGTATTTTCCTGGCTTCGGAGATTTACGCCATATCCACTTCTGAGGGGTGCTTTCTGGTCTCGTGGAATTCTAGAATTCATGACGTCTAACGAGTCGTTCACCAGCTGGATGAAATTGTTTTCATTTTCTTTGTTAAGGACATATTTCAGGGCCTTGGCGGTGCGGTTGGAGAACAATTGTGCCGCAAATCTTACGTTTTGGCGAGACCGGCCTGTAACACTAAGATGGGCCTGATTGATATGGTGTGTCACCGTGAGATCCCCTTTCTGTTTACTTAACAGCTCCTCTATAGTTTCCTTTCCGAGCTTCGTGCCATCAGGAAGGGTAAGTCCTTGGTCTAAGAAGTGGTTTCTTAATAGCTTTAGAAGGTGGGGTACGTCACAAAAAACCCACACCTTCTCACTTGTAACTGGGTTACAGAAGAAGGTTTTGTGAGTGTCCACACCCAATTCCTTCCAGACTCGGGAATTCCCCCCCCCCCCCTGTCACATGTCACAGCAACTACATGAATGCCACAGCCCTCGACTGCACTGATGATGCTTTTCAGTAGTTCAGAATCCATTGTTATGTCGAAGTCGTAATAAATAGGTTGCTTCCATTTCGAAAACAATCCTCTAATCATTACAACCTGTACATTACTGTGGGGACCCAAAATTACATCGTCGGTTGAATCGTAGCATACACGCCCATCGATATTCATTTCATCGAATGAAATTGCACAAAACTTTTCAAGTTCTTCAAAGTTTGTTGCCCTAGCTTTTAACATTGAAATAACTTCATGAAGAATACCCCGTCGGCATTTAAATTGCCGCGTCCACTTCTGAAGTGTCGAACGAGCGGGTAAGGGGAAATTACGCTTTCTTAAATACTCGTAGGCTTTCTTCGAAAGTGCTCTCAGTGCAAGAGCATTCGCGATGTCTTCAGAAGACCGTCACTCTCTTGTTTCCCCGTGAAAGGCACCGAATCTGACCTGGAGTGAAGCATTTAGAAATTATTTTTTCTACTTGGTTTATGGTTTTACTTGTCTTGGGAGGTGGACATTTTCTCTTCAAAGAAGCTAAATAACTGGGTCTCCTCACTGATCTTAATGTAGCTTGTGTTCGTTTCAAAGCAAATATATTTAGGGCATTTTGTCGTTTAAGCTGTTCATCTGCTTTACGAAGATTCTCTATTTCTCTGTCGTTTTCATACAACATATCCGGATAATGGTCAGTACTAGTCTCCTGGTCTATCTTTCTTTTCTTTCGGGACAAAGTGCCTATTGTTGAGAAAGCTAGTTTCCTTACAGTTATGGCTTCCTTGCGAGCTTCTCGATCACTGGGGACCTGCAGAAGGTAAATGGACCTTTAATGTTTCATTGATATCAACAAGCAAATCATATCGGAACGAAAAATAAAGTAAAATTATGTTTATAGATACTAGAATATCAAAGTCAAATACCTCATTGAGTATAAATTCTCATGTGGGGGCTCTTATTCAAATCTCAATTAGCAGGGGCGTATCCAAGGGAGGTGCGCAGACTGAGGGATAAATATCGCTCTCCTTCGAAACTGAACTAGTTCTATCTCTAAATAGAAATTAAGATTTAAGGCAAACAATGGAAAACTTGTAGTTTTCTGCTTTACGAAGCAATTACTGTTTTAACGATTCTAAGTTAAGAACAGTAATACTATACTAAGGTAATATATGCATGACAAAATATTAGCTTTTTTTTCTATTTTACGCGTGGCCACCAACTAATCCCTATATCAATATTGTTCTTTAAAAAAGCATATCGCGTCTATTGCAACTGTGTCTAGTTTTGCGTTTCTGTTCTTTGTCTTCGTGAAAGCAAAGTCAATAAAGATGAGCTACTTTTAGAGCCTATAAATGTAAAGTCTGTCGTTTCCTATGGCTATTTGAAATTACTACATCACTCTGATCGTGATGGCGCAGCGGTCAAGTTGCTTGCCTCCCAACAGCAGGACTGGATTCAGTTCCCGATTTATGTAGCCTATATGGGATTTTTGGGGTGAAGTGCCATGTCCAATGGTTCGGAATTCACGTTAGAAAAAGGAGATCGCATAACTTACGATCACAAGATTAAATGTCACGTAAAATTAAATCATCACCCTGATTATTCATGTTAAGTGTAAGGGCTTATGATTGAGTTCTTAGCCTGTTTCGCTAAATAAAATGAGTTCACACTCTTCCAAAATGTAACTTCAGAAAAGAGGACTATGGTAGGTGGACATATGAAAGCCACCCTAGGCTCCGAATGGCATAATATCGTTGTGAAGGGAAGAGAACAAATGTTGACCAAGGAAAGTCGGACAGGGAAGCCTGTCTCCTCCCAAAGAAATCCTGTCTACGCCCCTGCTTCTTGGAGAAGAATATTTAGTAACTATTCAAAAGTCAGCCTAAATCCAGAATGGGGTGGATAAACTGGATTTTAAGCCCCTTAAAATAACGGTTATCATCTATCATCGTTCAAATTCAGAATTGATTCGAAGAAAGCATAACAATCCCTATAGCCTTAAAAATCTGACATGAAATGTAACCTAACAGAGATGATCACACACATAGCCTACCTGAGATGTCCTCTCACTAGAGCTGGTGCCGACAGTGGTATCTCCGTGCCAATTCGGAATGAATTGAGACGGTATAGCATTTGGGCGTAGAATTTTCCTAGTTGGTAAACCGAGAAGTTCATTCTTTAAATCCCTTTCGTAATCGTCTGGACGGAAGTGATTAGAGCACACTCGGGCATTATTAATGTTAAATGTATCAGCTCGTTTACAGCGAGAAACCCACACACGTCTCGACTCCTCGTTTTTTGGAAATCTGTGGTATATAGTACCTTGTACCCTATACCCCCAATTGGTGCACTGTGCAACAGTTCAACAAGCGCCAGATTTGCTCATTTTTACCGGTATGTGAAAATACACAGCATTGTAACACACGACTTTCCACAACACTAAACTATTCTTAAATTAAACTATTAATGAGACGATATAAATAAAGATTTGTGGTATAACCAACGATAGTAAAGTCAAATTATTTACACAACGATGTAAGCAATAGGGATTAAACTTGATAAAGAAACGCTCAATTTTTCCGTCCGTGCTGGAGAAGTATTACCGATGCAACTGGTAGCAAGATTTAATATTCAGCTTCTGGCGAGCACGTTAGATGACTCAAAACCAAGATAAGTAGACTATAACTCAGATGCTCACAATATTACAGGGACATTTTTATCAGTCTAGCAATAAAATGCGTGCGTAGCCGGGTGACTCACAGCCGAGAGATTATATTAATGCAGCTGCTACCGGTATATTGCTAGATAATAAAATTAATGTTATTGATTGAACGTCCCTTCTAAATGCTGCTTTTAGAGACGCCGGGGTGCCGGAATTTCGCCTCTAAGGGGATCATTAACGTGCCAGTGAATCTGTTAACACGGCTCCCTCGCATTTGCGCACCCTCAAATGCCAGCTGACTGCACCAGGATTCGATCCAGCAACCTTGGGCATAGCAGGCGAGAACGTAACCACTGAGCCGGGGTGCTGGAATTTAGCCTCTAAGGGGATCATTTACGTGCCAGTAAATCTGTTAACACGGCTCCCTCGTATTTGCGAACCCTCAAATGCCAGCTGACTGCAGCGGGATTCGATCCAGCAACCTTGGGCATAGCAGGCGAGGACGTTACCGCTGAGCCACGTAGCCAGACTATATATTACTAGACAGATAAGAAAGACCCTGTAGTTTCGCAAGCGCGAGAGTCCTTTTGTAACTGTACCACAACTTCCTGCGAGTGTGTGCCTGATTCCCGAAAACGTTAAGAAATGAGAACTAAGGTATTTAACCTATTTAAAAGATCTGCATTTGTATGATCTAGGCATATTATGAGAGTCCAGAATACTCTCACGTTTCAAGTTATTTGCACGGTACAATGCCAAAGAATTTAAGTGTCCAATGCAATTAGCTTATTGATTATTTCGCATTTTATTATATTCCTTATTTAAAACTACAGTACTTTTCAAGAAGTAGTAAATCAGTTGGGTGAAGCCCAAAATATAACTGTTGATTCATTTGAGGAGTTTGGACATCGTGGACATTTAGCCCCGTGCACTTGGGTGTGTGTGTTAAATTTGTCTGGTAACCTGTGTTATTGTGGTGTCTGTGTAGTTGTAAATCAGATGATGATTGAGAAAAAGGCGGCCGTGGCCTAAGTTAGGAACAATCCCGGCAGTGGCAACCCACTGAAAACCACTTCCAGTCTGGCTGAGGTGGGAATCGAACCCACATCTTCTCAGATTTGCCTCACGAGGCTGAGTGTACCCGGCCAGCCACGAATACTAACCGCTACACTATGTGGTGGTTACACAGTAGTCTGACTTGGGACTCCGATAACCGTAGCCTATAGCTCTTGGTTCAATGTTGTTTACCTCACTGATTAATTTTCAATATTACCATTTTGGAGTTCTATTTATTAGTTTTACGTAACCGTGAATCTTGTGATTATGAGCCATGGGAACTCCTTTTTTACGTGGAATCCGAACCACAGGACATGGCATTTCACTTCGAAAATCTCACATGCGTTGACCGGGTTATTTTATCAGTCTCCTGACAGGAGGGTAGCAAGTTTAATGGTACAGACTGTAGTGATAAGCCCTTTATAGGGTATTAGTTGACTGCAGAAGGGCATGCGAGGACCACCACATTCATATTTTTCTTTAAAAGCGTCCCTTTTTTCTGCTAGAGACAGCTGAGAACTGTTTGTTATATATGGTCGCCATGCAAGTGCCCAACCGGTGACGTCACGCAGCAGCCTATGCTCTGGCAAGCCGAAGCAGGGGGATGACAGTTCATAGGGAGCGCGTGGGTCGGGGTAAGGCCCTGTACTGTTTGTTCTGCCAACCAATGAAGAATTAATTTTAGCACTAAGGTTCCGTAGTTGGCACTCATGAACGTTCACATCAAACCGAATGGCGGAAGCGGGAATAGTCTGTTTTGATTGATTTTCCTCGTGGTGTTGTTGGTTGTTTTGATTTGTTCAGTATTTTCATTGTTTATTTGAATTGAATTGAGAGTCAATCGTGCCACTGCAAGGGAGGAAAAATTGCCAAGCACCGGGATGTAAGAATTATAATGATAGTAAGAACAATACGGCAATTTTCATCTTCCTGGTGTTGACCATGTGAAAAACTAGTGGGCAATATGGACTACTCGCGAATAAAAATATATAGAGAATAAATGTGTGCATTTCATCTCTTGTTTGTTTCCTTACCCATTCTCCTTTGCATTGCAATAAAATTTGTGGTTTAGGGCTACGGGGAGGGGTGGGTGGTTGCGGGCATGCTAGGCAAAAAGTGAGGTTATGGCAATGTAGTGTGTGCATTTGGACGATTTTCTTTATATTCATCGAATATCCCAACTATTCTGTAGAGTATGGGAGCATTTTTTAATTAGCCTAGAGGTGAATTAAGCTCTAGAACGGCATAACTGTGTCTTTCGTGACAAATCCATTGCCAACATTGATATATATCAAAATGTATTCTTTTCCTATCTGGACGTATATTTCAGCACCTAGCGAAAGGCGCAGTTATGTTTGAGTTATATTCATCAATAATCAATAACTCGTCGCAGAACATACTGTTCATTTACGTGTAATAAAGGCTACATTCATATGGCTTTTTATGTTGCCAGACTTGGCAGTACAATCCATAGCCTCAGGCGGTGTTCTCTCTCGGAAATTCTATAACCAAAAGTGACGAATCTCTTATACTTATATGATCCTTGAGCCGAAGCGCGGAGCCTGGAGTGGCTCCCCCTGTCGAATGATATCAAGCAAACCAGTCTGCTGCTCCTATCTCTTTGTCGATGTTCTGCGCATGCGTCAATCCCCCTCCGCTGACGCTCCTTCCGCCATTGAACCAGCCACGGGTGAAAATTCTTATGGCGATTGTTTGCGTCACCTGGTGTACCATTTGCTTGTGCAACAAAATGACGAAACTTACTTCCGGAGTTTGGGTGTAAATACGTGTTGACGAATGAAAAGTATCAATTATTGTTAAGTTGGGAACACTGTACATGACATCAAAGCTTTCAAAACTCAGGTAGTCGCATCAGAAAAAGTAAACAAGGGAACAATTTATGATTAAAATCATTGTGGCCAGAGAGTAAATTGAGCGTGCTAGTTGATGGACCGTTTCACTTTAAAATACTGCAGCTATCGGAGTGTTTGTTTACATATTGAGTTTTGGCGCGTTCAAATGCCCAGCAATTATTTTTAATGGTGTAGTTAGCTGCCTGCTCCCAATCAGTACTGCCACTAATGATGACGTGCTGCAATGCTGCCAACTGTGAGGCTTCCTTTGTACTGGAGAATCGCCAAGAAACTGCAATTGACAATACAATGGTTCATCCAAAGCAATGTAGCTAGTTGTAGAAGTGGTAGGAACAGATGATCTTGCTGTTCCGCCCATTAAAGCAACAATAACTATAAGGCGTATTGTTTGAACGAAACCATATGAGTCTTCTGAAGGCAAGCTTTGCGTTTCTTTGAAGTAATTTCATTTGTAGTTGCTGATCGTTCAATGATTACAGCGTCTTCATCTTGTTGCCGACTCGTTCCAGCTTCGTCGCTGAATCTTAGAATAGGCTACTACTTTCTGCTCTCAATTTATCTTACTAGCATAACGCGTCGCGGCTTCGCCCGCGAATATTCTAGTTGTAAAGAGTACACTTAGCAAAATCTCAATCATGAATGCTATGACTGATTTATCCTTGGTATGAATAATCAGACTTTATCAATTCAGCTACTGGTGCAGTGGTTAGGGGTTTGTCATTCCTTCATAGGTATTGAACCCTTCAGAATAGCAGTGTTTATATGCAAGAATCTTGATCAAGGGGTCGCGCTCAGTTCCTAGTGTGATGTTTACGTTCGCCAAACAACATGCTCTACTGAGGTAAGGGTCATAGGATGAAAACTATAATTAAAAAAGAAAGGTGACAAGACGTAAAATAATAACATGATTTAATGACTAATAGTGCATAAAAAAGAATATAAACAACAATAATAAAAAATCCTCCCTGAATTTTCCCATGACAGGAATATCTATCAATGTTGAGGAGTCAAGACGGATCTCCCCTTTATAAAAATGTGGATCCTAGTTCCACTAACTTGCATTTGGATTTTATGTACGCGTAATGACTAACTACGAGGAATGAGTACTTGGATAACTGTTCGTTTACAACGGGTTAACAGCCACGATGCTTACGAACAATCATCTCGTAAATCAACGTTTACGGATATGGGACATGACACTAATAAAAACCCTTAAAAATGTAATGCTGACACACACACAAAAAAAATCTACTATTTACAGGAATCTCCCTCGAGACCCTCCATTAGCGCGATGACGCACTTGACAAAATGAGCTGCCAACTCCGGCCAATTGCTCAATACACCAAGAAGGAAAAGACAGCATCGCACGTGACTTCACGGGTCACTGATATGGAATATAAACATGGACTAAAACCAACAACAACAAAAGCCTGACCGGCTGAGATTACTTTATATGAACAAAAATGCACGTTAAGCTAACGCTTCGGAGATTATAGTGATTCGTAGGCAACTCCCATTTATTTAAACAATGTTTACCATTGATCAGTTCTTAATTTTGTATTTCAAGTAATTACGGAGCCAAAGCACTCCCAACTAATGACCTCGCTTGCAACCTTCATTCCGCGTTCCTCAATACTTGTCATTGCCCCAACTCCCGTGTGTAAAAATAACTGACCAGCTGTGCCGTTATCTCAAAGAATCAACAGCAACAAATCTCAACCACCTAAACATATGGTCAGACATTAATCAAAATAGCCACAATTGCCCTCGCAAGGTAACAATCTGGACTTGGCACCAAGCTGACAGAAATCAGTCTACGCTGAAATTCCCGCTTGTAATGACCACAAAATACACACACTCACACTGCTGGGAATGACATTACGTTTTTCACACAGGTCGGCTGAATAGATGTACACAAACAATTAAAAAAATATTAAAACCTACGATAGAGCTGACTGCTCTTCGTCACAAATCACATTGCTCCAAAGGCAATAATCTCACTGAATCTGATCAATAATAAACCTTAAAAAGATTAATTACCCTCCAATCTACTGTATAATTATATTACTTCAGTCCTACTTCTGAAACACAACATATCTCCGAGAGACGTTTTTAACCGCATTGCGTAACATATGCAAACACGGTCGTCCACATAGCTACGTTAGTTAAAACAACAAACAAACAAGAACCTTCTACTAATAACATTTATGCGAGCTGTTTCCATACAAAAGGTGTGTCAGACCAAAACTAAATATACTACGTTAATCAACACAAGCAAAATATTTACAAAAATATGTCCCATATACCATAAGTTAATTTATCAGATAATAAGAATATTATTTTGTACTCATCCTCGGCCAGTCACCCGTCAAAGGACATCAGCTGCCATCTCCCAACTGAATGCTTCTTAGCTCATCTCAACCATCTGGACGGAGTGTTGATAGTTCCAAACTTCCTCCAGGATAAGCGATGTCATCTCTCGTGCTGATTCAAAAAGTTAGATTATTATACACTCGATATCTGACTACTAAATTCGCCGTTTCAGGTACTACTTTCCCCGGAACAGTCTGTTGGCGAATTTTCGATGCTACTGTCCCTACAATATATAGTACTGTGACAATCTATCACTGAATTTAACACATTTATTAATAATTTCTGTGTCCTCATGACACGCAAAAGTATAAGTGTCTACGTCCTTAGACGCGCAGAATGTAAAGTAACCTGTGTCCTCGACACACAAAAGTATAATAGCCTGTGTCCACCGACACACAAATATAATCAGTTACGTCCTCAGACGAACAAAAGTAATAGCAATGTCTTGGCTCTTCACGCCACTTATAAATGAACCGGCCCTAGGTATTGATAGAGGGGGAAATTATATAAAAATTTCTCAAAATAATAGTGGTACAGGAATGAAATAAATATCACTGAACTCGTAAAATTGCGCAGGTCAAGAATATGCCCATTAATCCTAGA
The DNA here is from genome assembly GCA_946902985.2 of Meconema thalassinum. Taxonomy (NCBI): domain Eukaryota; kingdom Metazoa; phylum Arthropoda; class Insecta; order Orthoptera; family Tettigoniidae; genus Meconema; species Meconema thalassinum. The sequence goes on from OX336395.1 coordinate 187,672,110, forward strand.
ATCGATCGTAGAGATGTTGTCTAGCCGATCTCCCGCGTTAATGCTAGCCATCGCGTGCCCAAGCTAGACTTGCCGCGCTCGTAAGCATTCATCTCCCATTGGTTACACATTTTCAGTAACTTGGCGGTTTTTATCAGACCTTGGCCTCGTAGGAGTGTCTAGTATTTTCATCAGCCACTCACGTTACTGCATCATATTTTTTCTAGGCGCGAATATTACAATGAGCATACCATAAGCGTGTCTCACTGCGCGTCCTTTCTATTTTGAGGTAGCCACCACCTGTCCTTCTGAAACATTGCTATGGTCTTTCTTTTCACAATCCTAAGTATTTAGCCTTTTGTCAAACTGCTGCAGGTATGTCCCCATTGTCTCCAACAAATGCTTGAAATTTCCTCATCTCCATCTGGCTATTTTCATGACGCTGGTGGAAATATTTATTAATTGAAGAAATAAAACATCGAATCATTTATCCATCAGAGGGTAAAGGGTTCAGTATATTAGAGCGAAGTTAGTTTTCTGGGAATATCACAGACACTGTTAATGTAAGGGCCTTTAAATGTGGTTTTCGGAGACCCCTAAAGTCGGGTGAAAAAGACCTTTCGTACCACACTCACACGTAAAAATTGCGTGAAAAAATTCTAGAGTGCCCCTTGACCCCCTTAAGCGCATTATACTGTATGTATTGATGAATTTTACAGCTTAATTTGGTTCAGTGATAACCTTATAACCGTCTGGAAACTTTCACAGTAATGTAATAATTGGAATTGCATTGCGTCTTACAGAAATAGATGGACCTGTGAGATTCTGTTACCATGGTTACCGTCTTGCATTCTGTCATTATTTCATTGTAAATATACATGTTTTAAGATATTATTTAATTGTGAGGCATTTAAAGTGAGTGCGTTTCGCTTACGCATTGGGCTATGCTGAACCTGAAGGTACCCAATATGTGTAGGTTGGTGTTAATGGGACCTTATTTTCGGTACAAAACTAGAATGGGACTTAGCAGAATAATATAGGGAGGGATTCCACTTTTGAATATTTTGTGTATTAACCAAACGCCACTTACTTATTGGCGGCACGGTGACACACACTAAACTGACAAGTCATGGACACCAAGTGTCCTTTGTCGTATGTAGTTCACTAAATCTATCACTACGAGCGCTAGTATTGGCCCACACATGGTCCAATCAGAATCGAAATATCTACTTCCACTTTGACAAGTCACCCACACCAACAGTTAGACCACATCCTTTGCGGCCTAAATCTATCACTACGAGCGCTAGTGTCGACCAATACATGGGCAAATAATAAACGAAATATCTATTTCCGTTTTGAGATATTCAAAAATCTGCTTCCCACAAATTGAAGATAAAAAAAACAAAAGAATAGATTAAAACAATCAAACTTAAATTTCATTTAAATCTGTAGAACAAGTTTCATTTTAAAAACAAGCGTCTTTTTTTTTTCAAAATATCATTTAAACCGGCAGTAATTTTCCAAATTTTGAAATTTTGACATGTGATCGAGTTTTTCAAAACCCGCATTTAGACACTTTTCCGGATCTTCTAGCTTTTCAACTTGTGGCACAACTGTCAAAATAGCTTAATTTCACGTTTTTGCTAAACCAGACCCCAGACAAAACCAAACAAAACACTAAACAAAACAACTTTTAAGATTTTTTTATTTTTAGATTTAAAATTTTTGATTTTAGATTTTATTTTTAGCTAAAAGATTTTCTTTATATTTAGATTTCTGATTTTAGATTTTAGATTTTAGAATTTACATTTAGGTAAAAGGTTCTTTTTATTTTTAGATTTTAGATTTTAGTTTTTACTAACGGCCGTTTTCACCAACTCTTTACTAACGATTAGTTAGTTAATTCCTATTTAACTTAAATACGAGAGTTAATGCACGGATATCGTGATGCATTTCACTAGGCCATTCGGGTTCCGAATTACTTAAATGTGGTTTACGGTTCTCACGCATGCGTACACTTGGTTTCATCCTAGAAAACATGGCGGACAGAGCCATGAAATGTGTAGCGTTGATCGTTGTGTGCGATGCTTCCTTGAGATTTTCTGGCACATAATTATAAAGGAAGGGAAATACAGACGACCTTATCCGTGGCGAAAGCTTTAAAATGATATGAACAAAGTATTTAGGAGAACTGGCAGTTAATTTGCTAAATAGGACACGCTCATCCCGTTGTATTCGTTGCGTACGAGGTAGCGTCGTAGATTCATGAGTTTATTATGCAGAGGTGGAAGGAGTTCGAATCCAACTTCGGATATGCACGTTTACTTTTAAAAATCAGCAAACTTCCAAGGTTTGTGTCGTGTTTTGTGTGGGGTTTCGCCTAGGGCAACAAGCTGGCTCATCAGCGGCTCTTGGTGTTCGTGCCCGGACCCCCACAGGAGTAGCGAACTGCGCGCTACCTCCCTTTTTAAGAAGCGCACATGCGCCTCTTCACTGCGAGAGCTAAACGCTAAAGCAGACCTCACTTCCCTATGAAGGCTTCCAAAAAAGTTGGTATATTGGCTTTCACGGCCAGTGAATTAAAACTCAGCAAACTTTCTAGGCGCAGGTAGGCTTCATAAAAAGGGAGGTAGCGCGCAGTTCGCTACTCCTGTGGGGGTCCGGGTGTGGACACAAGAGCCCGCTGATGAGACATCTTGGCGTCCTAGACGAAACCCCGCACAAGACATGGGAAAATCCTAGAAAGTTTGCTGAGTTTTAATTCAGTGGCTGTGAAAGCCAATATACCAACTTTTTGGTTTTCTTTTATTTCCGTATTTTTCTTTCTTGGTATTAAACATGTATGATATTTAATCATTTCATTGTCATAAACAAATTTTATATTCATATTGATGAAAGTTCGTGTAAAACTCGAAAACAAACCGCCATTGAGGGATATCAGAGGTAGAGTTCGGCTGTTTCCCTCCACTTTAACGATGCTTTATAGAGTTGAGTGGTCAGGTTTGGCTATTGAACGTAATTCCTTGTTAGTGGTAAGTTAACAAGCGTTTCTGTTTGATGAAATGCTCGTGCAAAGTTGAATAACCTTTAATGATCAATTAAGAGAAAATTGTCGTCGGTGAAAACATCGCTAAGTGCTGTTAGTGTCATTTAAAAGGTGGTGACTTCGGTGGGGTAGTTGGAAGCACGCTGAGCTTCTATGCCCAAGGTCGCGGGTTCAAACCCGGCCAAAGTCGTCAGATATCTTAAGAGCGTTAAAAATCCCTCAGTATGCCTTCCTTCGGAGGGGAAGTAAAGCCGGCGGGCACATGTCATAGATTTATGGCATGTAAAAGAACCTTCCTTCCACTAATTGCACTTGTGTGAAGCTTAATTATAGATTAGATTTAACTAACGCTCTTAAGTTCCAACGTTCATCGCCAGGAGCCAACTGCGATGGCATCTAGTAACCAAGTTCACAACTATTAGTCGTTGACGGTAGCATTTGGTAGCAAAAATAGGAACTACTTGAAAATTGAATGTCTGCAGTCCTCACCTGAATTACAGATAACACACACTAGTACAGCCATCACAATATTAACACCGGTTATCAAACAGATTCTACTCACACCCAAAGTACACGGGGCTACATTACCACGTTGTCGCAGCCCCTAAACTTAGGACGGGGGCGTGGTGGCTCAGCGGTCTAGCTGTATGCCTCTCACCAAGGCGGTCCGGGTTCGATTCCCGGTCAATGCATGTGAGATTTTCGATGTGAATTGCCATGTCCTGTGGTTCGGATTCCACGTAAAAAGGAGGTCCCGTGGCTCATAATCACAAGATTCACGGTCACGTAAAACTACAATCTTCCTTTTTTTTCCTAAACTTAGGAACCAACCAACCATTTAAAAAATGATTTCAACATTACAACCAAGCATGTTTTACGACCTAAGAATACTACAGTGAATCCGGGAATGTTCTCCGCAGCGCCTATATGCGTCTGCGAGAGCTAGCTACAGCAGTTACGTTGGCAGCACGGCTGCCGCTTGCATCATAACAAATAAACAGTAAACTTTGTACTCACCACAGCCATTCATAACAGATGCTGGAACCATTCACAGTACATCACTCTTTTTCCGTAATCAGTTTGTTTTAATTCATGAACCACGGTAACTTTATAAGGGAACAACTGAAGCTTGACTCTTACAGCTTTATGAGCTGTCGACTTAGAGATTCCTGTTTGTTGAGCTAATTTTCGTGTTGATTTACTTGGACTACGCAGCATTATATCGTAGGTTTCATCAAGTTTTTCCTCTGTTAAAAGCGTAGGCCTGCCTGTTCCCGGAACATCGTGAACTGAGCCAGTCACACGAAATTTACTTACCAAATCCCGAACGGTATCACGGTTTGGACACTTTGAATTAGGAAACCGCGCCTGAAATCTTAATTTTACATTTTCTGTAAACCGATCGCCTTCGCGAAAAACGTATTCCACCAAAAAAAAACTCTCTCTTCATTAGTAAACATTACCGCCTGTATACTGTTGCACTCTTCCAATAATAATCTATCTGAACGCTCGCTGACTGTAATACACACTGAAGACATGCAGGCTACGCGCGCTTATCGCGATACACACTGACAGCTCACATGGGAGAGTCCCGCTTTCAAGGATACAGTGCAGTGCAGCCAACTAAACTCATGACTCAACCATTCGTAGCTGCATGTACCCACTACGGTGAACATTCTCGGGCACCCTGTAGTTGAAAGACAAGCAGCTTGACCACTGGGCCATCACGCCCCCTCTACCTCTCTGGGAATGACTCTTAATGGTTTGGGGATCAAATACCATCACACATGCATTTCCTATGATGTGATCAGCATTTTGCTTTACATTTCAGCTAGATCGGGGTGTTCACGTTCGCTATGTTCTGGCATCCGACCGCAGGATATGGTTGTGAGTACAGAAATGGAAATGGACTTGCAACTCGATCCCTCTGAATTTCTGCATGTTCTTCATTTCACACGTTGTCACATGTTTTCGCTGTCTCTTCGCGACACACACACATACATATTTATGACGTTCCACAATGAGGCCATATAAACTTACGGTAAGACCATACTGTAGGCTATATGTGGTGGTGTCCACGCCATTTCTCCAGATCAATATCAGACGAGATGGAAAAGAAATACTCCACCATTTCTTTCAGCCGCTATAGCCTATGCGAGAATCTCAACAGAGAGGATCATCAGTCAGAGGCTGCGGCAAGATGGTCTTCTGAAACACCAGCATCTGGGATATTCTGGAAGGAAGCAAAATGTATTATACAACATATGTCACAATTTGGTTGATATACAAAGATAAAGAAGCTCTGATTATTACAATAATATCCTACCGACGTTCACTGAAATTCATTTCCTTATTTATATAATAATATCTATGAAATTAATTTCTGTTTTGTGTTTGTTTTGTTCTTGCTTTTCCTTTTATGCCTCGGTTTCATTTTTTATGCTTTGTCTTTTCTGTTATATTGTATATTTATCGTTTCAATTCAGTTTTGTATTATTTCTAATCTTTGGTTTTTTGTGATTTTCATATTTCTATTTTTTATCCTTCCGTTTTGATTTATTTTTGCTATCTTCTGTGGTTTTCATGTTTTGTTTTTTGTTTCGTTTAAGCTCTGTTTTGTATTGTTTTGTTGTATCTTTGTTATTTTATGTATTGTGGTTTTCTAGTTCTGTTTCTTGTTGTGCTTCGTTTCATTTCTGTTTTGATTTATTATTGATTCTTATGATTTATGGTTTCCGTGTATTTTTGTTTGGTTCGTTTCGATTTTGTTTATTTTTGCATTTGTGGTTCTTTTGTGTTGTCTTTTGTTTCCAGCGTTTGAATTTTGTAGTTTTAAGATATATATATTTTTTTGTGATCTGTGACTTTTGAATTTTTGTGCTGGATTTTGTTTCTAATTTGTTTAGTTTCACTTTTGCTTAACGTTTTCTTTTCTTTTCGGTTTTTATATTTTGTTTTATGTTTCGTTTCGATTTTTTAGTTTTTTTTGAGCGTGTTTGTGGTCTTCGCATTTTTCCTTTCGTTTCGATGTTCGTTTTTTGTTGTTTTCCTATTATGTTTTGTTTCGATTCGATTTGGTTTTTTGTGTGTGTTGTGTGGTTTTCATATTTTGTTTTGTTTTTCGTTTTAATTTTGTAGTTTCATTTTTTCGTTTTTGTAGTCTTATCCTTTTTTTATTTGTGTTTTTCGTATTTTTGTTTTGGTTTCGTTTCTAATTTGTTTATTTTTATTTTTGTTTATTGGTTTCTGTTGTGAGATTTCTATATTTGGGTTTTTCTATTTTTCGATTTTGTAGTTTTTTTGTATGTGTATTGTGGTCTTCGTATTTTTTTCGTTTCGTTTCGATGTTTTTTTGTTGTTGTTTTCCTTATTATGTTCCGTTTCGTTTCGAATTTGTTTAGTTTTATTTTTGTTTTTCGGGTTTTGTTGTTTCAAATTATGTTTTTGTTTCATTTCTGTTCGTATTTTGTGCATGTTCTTGTTTCGTTTCTTCGTAAACATCTGGAAAACGGTAGGCACAAGCGTTGTGATCAGAAAAATGAAAGCTGTGATTTAGAGTTCATCGATGGCGGGCAAGGTGCAGTGTTATCAAAATATATTTAATTGGTTAATTTAATCAAATCCTTACAGGTTATTGGTCAGAGGGAAAATACCAGGCTTTAAATTGATAGCCTCTAACAACAATCAAAATTATGGTCTTGCAACTTACGTCAGGGATCGCATAACAAACTATAAAACGCTGACAGAAAACTCTGTAAATGCCATATATACTACCATAGTTCAAGTTGAAAACCTGACGATAGTTAATGTGTACAAACCCCCGGGCATTAATTGGCATAACCCCCCCTCTATCATCTCAGTATCACCCTGCAATATTCCTTTGTGACTTCAACAGTCACCATCATCTCTGGGGGTACAATGAAAATGACTCTAACGGTGAAGTTCTAGAGGATGGGATGGAAACTGAAAACCTAAAGCTAATATATAATGCAAAATACCTGCCTACTTTTCACTCAGCTCGCTGGTCTCGAGGCTTTACTCCAGACTTATGCTTCACAACTCAACTTAATAATTCACACAGTCAAGTGCGTCGAACAGTGCTCAATGATTTTCCACATAGTCAACCTAGACCCATTATCTTGGAAATAGGAATCTCTATTCCTGTTATATGTTCATACTGTGCCCGTTTGAGGAGATCACCTGGTCACCACCAACCGTGTATGGCCTCCCAGATGACCTCTTCCTCCGAACACATACCGACGAAGAGGATTGGAGTGCAAACCAAAAGGGCTCGCCGGCTGTGAGACTCCCCTGTCCCAAGGATCAGGTTCCCATCATGACTTGCAAAGTCATAGACACCCCCCAAAAAAAAAAAAAGCTACGAAAGAAAGTAGTCCAGTCTTAAGTAAGGATCGTTGGAATTGTTTATTTATAAAATCCAACACCTAGCCTAGGATCCGAGGGCATAAAATCGGCTAATCCGCTATCTAATCAAAAACAAACAAAAAGAAAAACTAACCCCTAAACTATAAAATTAAACCCTCGATATCAGCTCTAATTACAAACAAAGGTTGGGCAAAACTGGGGAAAATGGTACAAAACCCTAATTGAAATTACAATAGAAAAGGTAACGATATTCTAGAAAGAATCATCGTGCCACTGAATCAAATTCAGAACACACAATAATTCTTCTTATTACCCTGCCTACTTCGAAATGGAGACTGTTCCATCCGTCATCTAAAGTGTATGCGAATTCAGACAAGGCATGCTTTTGAAGCATGCCAAAACAAACATGTGGTACACGATCCAATAGTTGACTACCCTTAGGTCAGCAGCTGATTCCTATCAAGTTTAACCATGTATTTCTCTAGAATTCCCCTCCTAGGGATATTTTATCTCAAGCACGTTGCATTGGTCAAAAATTAAAACAATCATGATCAAAGTTAAACAGTTGATTAAGATTTAATTGAAGTTTTAACCCACGTCGATTTAATAAAAATTATATTTCATGATTTAGGTTTCTTATTATTACTATCATTCTTTAAGAGTATTATTGAATGACCAACAATGCAAGGCTAATGGACTGAAAACTAAACACAACAGAATGCACGTGGCACCTGTTTGTCAACAATAACACAAATTATAATTCCTAATCGTAAGTCTTTTACAGTTCCTTACGAGATGCATGATTCGAATAATCATGGCAACATGGAGCACTAAGCGGCTCCAATATCATAAAGATATGATTTAGTCCACAATAACACATCTCCAGATGGACAAGCAAAGTTCCATCTAAATACCATTCCCAAATATCTAAACGTGTCCTCCACGGGATCACGCAAGAATTCACCTTAGCAGTCATCTCCATGAGTCTGCTAGCATAAAATCTGAACGGGAAACCACCCCAATAAATCAACGTGTCAAAACACGGAAACAGTCAATCACTTTAAGTGAGAAAATAAGCCTTCCAAAATAGCAAAAGTGTGGCTCCATTCATTAAGGAATACTCTCATAGTATACAAATACCATGTTTATTCGCTTACAACATTTGTGAATTTAATTAAATAGTGGGAATGCAACTTGTTAAACACCCTATACTCAATAATAACGATGATGCAATTGTACATTTATGACTGAGTTCTATGAACGGCTCGATAAAAAAAATCTGTCTAGCAGAAACAAAGTATGCGGTCATGCGTCAACTGTCCCGCTTGAAAAATCTAGTGTGCTGCTCTGCAGGTGAAAGCAGATAACCTTGAGCGTCGAAAGCTGTCATCCTAACGGAGCTCAAGTGTTAACTTGCACGCTTCACTGCGTGTCAAAGTCTATCAACATGTAGAATAAACTGGTGTAAAGCACTCACAAATATCTATTATTTCACTCTGTGCACACTATAATACAATGTCATTATCATTGGGATAACAAGGCTTCGAAACTTGCCTTGAAAAATGAGGTCTATACATAAGCTGCATCGCAGCTTGGCAAAGCATACGAAAAGAAAGATATGTCACTTTTCAAAGAGATTGAAAAGATACTCCACTGTCACAAAGAAAAGAATTGTTCACAAAAGAACGTGCGCAATGCTCTCAACGTAATTAAATGTTCTTAAAAACGACATTCTCCTGGCTTATTATTGCAAATGATACAATTTAATGTTGAAAGGTCGGTTACAAGTGCTTTAACTAGAGTCACTGCCATTCTCTAAATTGATTCACCTTGAATCAAGGTTCTGAGACCTTAAAAATGTATTTTACAAAAATGGTAGATTCGTAACCTTTACGACATCGAAGTGATACGACCGACAGTGGCGTATTTATTCCTTCAATAAAGGGCCTCAAAGTTATCAAAGAAAATAATCTTACTTTGAGCTGGTTAAATCAAACAAAACATTGCTCCTTCTAAGCTGATGTCCATTCTAAGGACTATACAAAATTACGACACATATTAGCACCCCTCTGAGGTGTCTAACTCCAAGGCATAAGCTGTCTGCCAGAAATGCGGAAGCTTATGGAAATGAAAGTATGCCGTCAGCAGCATCTACAAAAATACAAGACCTACCTAAATGACTGTTATATAACGGTTGACTACAACTAATCCACCCCCGAGTAGAAATTAACGTAAACTCACTCTCGTTGAAGTAATGAAATAGGTTGAGAAACACTGTTTTATCACTGCTGATGATTCATTTAGCAACACTGGCTTTAAACGCTGCAGGCTTTATAGAATAGAAATGGCCATGTGCCTGCTTCACTAAAACTATCTTTCACAGATTCTAATAGCACGTTATTAGCACAATCACTTTGAATATTTAAATGAGATTCGCCTAGACACGGCGTATTTCTTTAGCAATAACATAATTTCCACAGCATTCAACGCTGTTAAATAGCACTATAATTTTCACTTTGCTGGAAATTTTTGCGACCCACATTCCACCATGTGGTGATTGCACATGTACGAGGCGTACAGGAAAAATCACTAAATTACTCGTACTTTGAAAATATCACTTTATCGTGATTATAATTCTCTAGAAACAAGTTCACAAGCACTGCGGTGCTGATACTACGTAGGATGCTTGGTCAATCCTTAGATACGACTTCCTTAGTCTTTTCACCAACAAAATGTTCATCGGTCACTCGACCGGACTTAGTAACGTACACATCCATGCGGCTCAAACGCATATAGGATTGCCCTTCCTCTCTGCATGGCGTGTTCCGGCTTCGACTACTGCCGAAGTCATTTAGCCTTTACTTCCTTCTTCCTCGCGTTTCTGCGATGCAAATAACTTAAATTACCCATAATAGTATCATATTGACGTGGCTAATAATGCAGAATTACCAATTATAATATTTCTCAAAGATACACATCGTAGATAAAAATCTGCGATCATGATTAAATCTTTTTACTCTTGAAAACGAAGTCAAAAGTTCTCCTGAAGATGATACAAGCTTCCGGAGTGCGTTCAGTGTTTCCTAGTTGGAGTATTCTTATGTAACCAATAAAAATCATCACCAGCACAGGCTCAGGCGGTCACAATACCCTAAACCAAGATGGAACTTCAAGAAAGCCAACTGGTCTGAATTTGCAAGGCAAACAGATTCCAACATCAGATGGATCAAACCAACATACAACAACTATAGCAGATTTGTTGGGATTATCTAAGGTGCAGCCAAACGTTGCATTCCTAGAGGATATCGTAAAGAGATATATCCCTGGTTGGAGCTCAGAAAGTGAAGATTTACTGCGTGAATATGAAGAACATCCTAATTCTGACAATGCAATTGGCCTCCTCCAATCTTTGGATGAGAGACGACGGATGATGTGGCATTAAACCGTGGAATCTTTTGATCACACCCACTCTAGTAGGAAAACCTGGTCCATCATTAGGAAATTAGATTCATCAAGTTCTGAAATTAAAATATCAAAAACTGCCATTGATCTGAATGATTTCGCAAATCATCTTATATCAGTCTCTAAGAACACAATAGACAAGAAAATCAAAAGGGAAATCAAATTTCAGTTGAACTCCAAGAAAAGAGCAACCCCACAGACTTCTGACTTCTCCATCCCATTTCAAGTAGAAGAAAATTTGGAGGCTATCAAAAGTTTGAAACTTAGGAAAGGAGCAGGTTTTGACGGAATATATCCTGAATTTTTGGCTCACTGTGGACCTGCTACAGTTAAATGGTTAAACAACTTTTTCTCAAATATCGTGCAGACTGGAAACATCCCACCTATGATGAAGCGAACTAAAATTATAGCTATTCCTAAACCAAATAAGGATCCTACAAAAGTGGAAAACTATCGTTTAGTGTCACATACAAACTACTTGAACGATTGATCTACAATTGAATTTCTGAAACAATAAACAACCACATTCCTATAGATCAAGCAGGATTTAGATCCGGTAGAAGTTGTAATGATCAAGTGCTCTCTCTAACCACTCACATTGAAAATGGGTACGAGAAGAAGTTAGTGACCGTGGCTACTTTTTTGGACCTATCAGCTGCCTATGATACCGTTTGGCGTGATGGACTCCTACTGAAATTAGTGAATGTCATTCCATGCCGTAAGCTCACAGCCTTACACAACAACATGTTAAGTGATAGGTACTTTCAGATCTACTCTGATAATGACAAAAGTAGAGTATTTACACTAAATGATGGTCTCCCACAAGGATCTGTCCTGCCTCCCCTCCTCTTCAAACTATATTCTCACGACATACCGGAAATATCTTCAAGGAAAGTCATTTATGCTGATGACATTTGTTTGGTATCTCAACATTCTACCTTTTTGGACGCAGAAACTATTTTATCCTCTGACCTGGTTGTATACTTCGAGAAATGGTGCCTCCACTTAAATCCCCAGAAAACAGTCATATCGACATTCCATCTACGCAACATGCAGTCTAATTATAAACGCGAAGTCAGAGCCAGAGGCCTCTTATTGCCATTCATAGATCGCCTAAATATTTGAGAATAACATAGGATAGATCCCTGACTTTCAAACAACATCTCCCAAATGTGGCTGCTAAAATCAAAACTAGAAATAATATCCTGCAGAAACTTGCTGGCACATCAAGGGGAGCTAACGCTCAAATCCTAAGAACCACTGCTTTAGCCCTATCGTATTCTGTTGCTGAATGCTGCTGTTCAACCTGGATTAATAGCGCTCACACAAAGAAAAGAGATGTCCAGCTTAACCAAGCAATGCGTATAATTACAGTATGTATTCGAAGCGTGAGAGCCTCCGTGGCTTAGACGGCAGCACGCCGGCCTCTCACCGCTGGGTCCGTGGTTCAAATCCCGGTCACTCCATGTGAGATTTGTGCTGGACAAAGCGGAGACAGACAGGCTTTTCTCCGGTTACTCCGGTTTTCCCTGCCCAAAATTTCATTCCAGTAACACTCTCCACTATCATTTCATTTCATCTGTCATTCATTTAATCATTGCCCCCGGAGGAGTGCAACAGGCTTCGGCAGCTGGCACAGTTCATATCCTCGCCGCAAGATGGGAGCTTCATTCATGCCATTCCCTGACCCGGTCGGTCGACTGGAAGCAGGCTGTGGATTTTCATTCGGAGCACGAACACACTTCGGCTGCCTGTCCTCTGCAACATTCCTCCTCCAGCCTTGAGAAGATCAGAGGCACTCTTAAAAACATGGAAGAAAATCCAGCAGAATCCCTATTTGCCCATTCATCAAGATATTACACAAATAGTATACCAACCCTTGAAGTCAAGGAAACCACCTTGGCACACAGCAATTAACCATGAAGGATCCTCCTTTAATGTCAATAACTCTTGGAAAATCCAGTGGGATCATTCTTCAGTAACCAACAAACACCTAGTTGGGAACTCTTTTGAACGGGTACATGGATTTGATCTTCCCAGACGCCAATTTAGGATCTTAAATCGGATACCCACAGGACAAGGCAGATGTGCTTATTCACTGCATAAATGGGGCTGGTCTTACTCTGCAGATTGTTACTGTGGTGCCTCCTTACTGTCAATGCATCACATTGTCGCTGACTGCCATCTCCGGGCGTTCCATGGAAAGTTGATGGACGTCCATCAAGCATCAGTTGCAGCGGTTGAATGAGTCAGAGATCTTGATCTTGAAATATGAGATTGCATGAACTTGTGTTTGCACATTGTTTTGTATATATTGTATAGATATCCATCATACGATAAATAAAAAATTATACGAGCCTTACAGTAGTCGCATATGTTGTGTAACATGTGATATGTTATCCTGCTATGTGTGTCCCTGGAGCGCAAATCCCTTGTTGACAGAGAACTCTGTTGGTCATTGAAATAACTACTTTTAAAACTCCACGGCCAAATCCTGACCGTAATGAATCATAATAGTTATTTGCCGTGGGGGAAGCAATCCACTGCCTAATTGATGCGAGCTGCGCTCTATACCGGCCAGTTAGTGAACCCATGCCAGCGATGTTATTGAAAATGGCCTCGTTTTGCCAATCAGCGCACTGCCAATTATAGGCGCGATTAAAACTTAGGTGTGCGGAAGGTATACTAAATGTGTTTCTCCTAGTGATATGTTTAGACCAACGAAGTTTTAATTATTGTTAGTAATCGGCGTTAATATACTGAATTCCTACGTTGTTTGGAATGTTTGTTGATGCGATATAGATTCCACATAGCCACATGGCCGACAGTACATCGAGTGCTTACATTAAATAAGAATAAAGCAAAAGTATGAAGATTTAATAAATCGTAATTGTTTTCAGCAAATATGACAAAATGAATATTTTCACACCAAAGAACGACAACTTGAAGATGATTTATTGTAGGAATACCTTAAATGGGGTCTCCAAATCTTGAACTAAACTGTATGCGATATACATTCACCATAGCCAAATGGCCTACAGTACGTCGTTGTACCGATCTCCGCCATCACGCGTGCTCATTGTTTCCGTCCCATGCACTTCCGTCCCATCCATTTCTGTCCCTTTTCCAAAATCCCTCCCACAAAAATGTCCAGCTACCGAGTGGAACGATGTTACACATCAATAAATTGGTCAAAACTGAAAGAGTGATTCATGAGTGAAATAGTCGACTGTAAATAAGTTTCAACAATCCGCAGTTAATAAAGAAAACGGAACGCGGGTAGGACGCTCTTAATATACCGTAACACTCCATACTCGACTATTGTTACAGCAGAAACCGCATGTATGGCAATCCCCAATCAAATTATCCTCGTACTTCATACATATTACTATCCCCGACGTATAAGGAGACAACCGTGTTTTATCGGCATTGCCTAGCCTAGCGTGGCAGTGAAACCTAAAACTCTTGTGATGAACTACTCCAAAGCAGTGAGTGACTCCTGGAATTCGTCTCGTCATCCCCAGCGTCTTGATCTCCTCTGAAAGAGTCCCACCCTAATAGGATCAGCTTCCCTTTGACGTCACATATACATTATTGAGCGTGTAAGTCTTTGTACACGCTTTAATCTTAATATCACCACAGTTGCTTCTTCTGAGACATAGATTGAGGAGCATTTTACAAATACGAATACATAATAACATCAGGCTTCCATCGGCCTTCAAAATTTGGAAAAATAGCATTTGCATTATTTATTTTATTCTATATTAACTTACTTTCATTTATTTTTTATATTTTTTTCTTTATTTGCAATTCAAATTTTAGTATTAATACTAATATTTTTTATAATTGTAATTTATGTTTATTTTTATGTATTCCTATTTCTAAATGTATTTACTGTTTGTTTATTTAGGGTATTCATTTTTTAAAAATCTTCATACTTTTATGTTTTATTTTTATTTAATTTTAATTTTAATATTATTTTATTTTTACTGTTTAATTATTAACATTTTATTTTTAAACTAATAATATTTTATTTTTATTTTCAATTTTTAATTTTTAAATGTTTAATATCTATATATTTAAAACACTAAGGTAGTTTTTGTTACCGCGAGATTGAGATAACGTCTTAACAGATTGAATTCGTAATGCATTCTAACGAGAGCTCTTGGCTTGTAGATTTGCAGAGTGTCTTTAAAAGGAAAATATATGTTAGGGTATATTTTTAAATTATTAAAGAAGAATATAATATTTGTCGCTCCCGCGCTTGCGCACAATGGCTCTATTCCAGCAGAGAAATGGTGGATCCCGCCGCGTCTTACTGAGATATTTGTTTTTGAGAATTAAAAAGGGGGGAAATATTGTTACGGATCTATGGCTCAAACTTTTAAAGGAAGTATATGTGGAGGCAAATCACTTAATGGGCACAGAGTTATAATCCTTCGACTTGATTTAACATCTTCCGATAAAACACTTCAATTTTCCAATTTCCAATTCGCTTGGCGTATTTAATCACAATCATTAAAGCTGAAGGGGAAACTCGGGAACGTGTAGGTCTCTATTTGCCTCATCAAGGTTTCAGACATAGTTGCAACAGTGTCAAAAAGTAATCGTTCAAGAAAGGCATACTGTATAAGAGAATCCTTCAGTAAATATTTTCCCAATGACCGTCATGTTTAATTCCTAATTTTTAAATTTGTTTCAAGTTATACATTTTTAATTTCTTAATTGTTTAATGTTAAATTTAATTTTTTGTGTGTTTTAGTGTTTTAGATTTAGATTTTGTTTTAATTTGTTTTTTTTGTTTCGTTTAGGTTTTATTTTTTTTATTTTTCGTTTAGTTTTGTTTGGTTTTGGTTTTTCTTTTCGTTTTCGTAATTTTATCCTTGGTTTTCTTTCCGGTCTTATGCAGAAGGCAGAAGATATCTTAAAGAAATACAAGATCCCTCAAAAAATGAGGGTGTCAGGCGAGAAAAAACAAGAGTCAATATTAAGGCAGGAAAATGAAGGCAACTCTAGGCATTGGATACCCTATTGCCATCGAACTCAGAAGAGAACACAAGTTGACCAAAGGAGGTCGACAGGAAAGATATAGGAAGAGACCACCAATATTAATTGAAAGCAATGCCGCACTCAGCTGTGTTCTCGTGGTGCGTTTTCATCGCAATATCGTCACTTGTGGAGCTGACTGTTGGCTAATGTCACAGAAATAATGAGATCGGAAAAGGGATTAATAATGTGACAGTCATGAGATTATAAAAAAATAATCTCGTCTGTATGCAGAACACTATTGATAATATGTCACCTCATTTAAATTGGTGTTGGCAATACTGTAATATTAAAAGTAAATTGTGTTCCAATGGATATAGTATTACTGATTGGTATTACTGGTCATTAGGGTCAGGATTTGTATGCAAACGTATGTTCGTAGTTGATCATTGAAATCCATGCGGTTTATCAGAGACATGGTTCAACACAAACGTGGCCAGTCGTTCTCCTCTGAGGATTTTTGTTCTTAGTCTTCGATGAGTCTAAAAGGCCGTACGAAAAGCATAAACACACCATTCGAAAGATAAATGTATTTTCTAAAAGGTCTATTCAGAGTGTTTTTGTGATATCTATCATATTAAAGCACCCAAGATAACACAAGCACAAACATAGAAACGGAATTGGGAACTGTTTTAAAATTTTCCGCCGTGTGGCGGCTCGCGAGGCGCCAGATATTATAGGATATGCACTTCAACTACTTCAACTACTTCAAAATGTAGCTCTATTCTTCTCCTTTAATTTGGGATACCTCCGGTTGATTTCAGTACTATCGTTCGCATTAAATACCGATTCTAGTGAGAACGTGTACCTTTCCAGGACTCCAGGAATTCCAGGGCCTGGAATTTAAGAAAGCCGGCATAGGAAATTTGGGGTCTTTGATATGTTAAGCACATCAAATAGGACCACTGTGCAAGAAGTAGCTCCACATTAATTATTCACACCTTTAGCCGAGTTTTGACCTAAAATTATTAATAATAATAATAATGAATAATGTTATTGTATATACGTCCCTTTTAAATACTCTGGATTTTAGAGACGCCGGTGTGTCGGAATTTTGCCCCGAAGAGGATCGTTAACGTGCCAGTAAATCTACTGACACGGCTCCATCGCATTTGTGCACCCTCAAATGCCAGCTTACTGCGCCAGGAGACGAACCTGCAACCTTGGGCCCAGCAAGCGAGAACGATACCGCTGAGACACGCAGCCAGTTTAATTAAAATTCGTAGGCTAAGAAGTTCTCCTTTGTCCTTCCATCCTCCATGAGTCTGGAAGCACGCCTGAATATCTTTCTTTGGAGACGTTTGTCTATCCAACTTTCATGAGTCTGGAAAAACGCCTGAATGTCCTCACATAGGGATATTTGTTCCTCCGTCATCCATGAGTCTGGAAGGACGCCTGATTTTTAGCCTACTTTCGATTTTTGCAAAAAATGAAAGTAGACTTATGAGATCAACACAGGGAGAAAAAAGTGTGTCTGTCTGTGTGTGTGTGTATGTGTATGTGTATGTGTATGTGTATGTGTATGTGTATGTGTATGTGTATGTGTATGTGTATGTGTATGTGTATGTGTATGTGTATGTGTATGTGTGTGTGTGTGTGTGTGTGTGTGTACTCAGCATGTCTGCCCCCCCCCCCTATCAATTCGAACACGGTGAATACGAATTGAACAAAATTTGGTACAAAGGTAGCACTAGCAAAGGACAACTCAGTGTCATGTTTTATATCGCCGCCATCTTGACGGAAACGTAATGGCGGCCACACAAATGTTCAAAGCTTAAATCAAATTAAGACTAACCTAATAATCCGATCTCTACCAAATTTTGCAACAACATACCTTTATGGGGGAAGCATCCTTTGACCAAACCAATAGGTCATCAGCGTAATAGTTTGCGGATGGCGGCCATCTTTGTGTGAAAATCGATTCCCCCTATTAATTCGAACACGGTGCAACCGAATGGAACAAACTTTGGTACAGAGGTAGTAATAACAAAAGGCACCTCAGTGTCATGTTTTATATCGCCGCCATCTTGACGGAAACGTAATGGCGGTCACACAAATGTTCAAAGCTTAAATCAAATTACGACTAACCTAATCATCCGATCTCTACCAAATTTTGCAACAACATACCTTTATGGGGGGAGCATCCTTTGACCAAACCAATAGGTCATCAGCGTAATTGTTTGCGGATGGCGGCCATCTTTGTGTGAAAATCGATTCCCCCTATTAATTCGAACACGGTGCAACCGAATGGAACGAAATTTGGTACTGTACCCGTTCGTCCTGGGGATGCGATGACCCATCTGCTATAACATCGCATTCCTGGAGTTCCAGGACAGAGCGGAGTTAAATGAACCTCTAGTCAAATAAGGAATGTGTCGGAAATTCAGCTGAGTTATCGAAAAAGCAGTGGGTATCACGAGACAAAGTATCTCTAGGGTCGTTACGGGCTTAAGTTTAATAGAAATAATGCAAATATAAATGGGCGCCATCAACTGAATTCCTAGCAAACCACTTCCTTTCCGGATAAGCCTTACTCAAGACAAGGAAAGAAAAAGGAACATCACACCATCATCAGATTACAACTAAGATAAAAACAAATTTATTTTACTTTGATAGTCAGACAGACATTTTAAATATAACTCCTACCTGAGAGTATGGTCGAATGCCAAAGTTAAATTGTCATTGTCCAAAAATCGAACCATCTCTTTTCTAATCCAAAATTATTTTTATCCACATAGAACAGAAAAATCTCTTAAGTTCTCTTGCGTTCTCAGGATCACTGTAGCACTATGCCTTTCGTCACTGACATTTGTGAAACCTGAGACCTAATTTCTCTTTAATTTAACATCATCAATGTGGATTTGATAAAGTTATTAATCTGTCTAAACATACACATATTATAATCACACATATTAAACATCACGTAATTTATGGTTTGCATGGCATAATTTGAATGTTGAACATGTTAGTCAAATGCTCCTAAACATCGAATAATTAATTTACACTATTTACATTGTCATTAACAATCTCTTATCTGCGAATTACAGACAATTCATGGCTCATTGGTCATCGTTATCGTCATCATCAAAATTAAATATTTCTCACATTAATTCTCACTTCAAAATTCTACATATTCCTGTCAGAATCATTAATTCATCACCATTACATCATTTAAATTCTCAACTCAAGTTGCAATTCCTTCAAATTATCTCTCAATTAAATTTATTTAATTCCATATAGATTCATTAATCATCAGCTTCTTTAGTTAATTATCACCTTCTAATTCAGTTATTCATCATCATTACAATCGTCTATTAATTTATCTAAATCAGTTTATTTATCCAATCTTTAATTCATCCATTTATTTAATTCATTGATTTATTCCAAAATTTAATTTATCAAATTATTTAAATGTCAATCATCTGGTTATTTAAGTTTTCATTATTTCATCTAGTCATTCTGATTTTTATTTCATTAGGTCAGATCGTTAATATGCTTGAATCTCAGATTATTATTTCATTAATTATTATTCTCAGAAAATCTTGTATTATCAACTTTATTTATTTGTTTAATTTCCTAACAAATTGTTTAATATGGTTTATAGAACGTTGTCTTACAGTTTTACCACTTCCAAGTTATATCTCGTATTTAATTTATCATGCCAAAAAATATTATTGCCTCCACGACATCACGTTGGATCTAACTCTCCACAACGACATTACATTTCTTCAATACTTCAAATATCACATTTGAATACAATAATTACTCCACAAAACTCCATAAATATTCAGCACATACAGCATGAATCTCAACAATTACGCTAGACTGGGTACGACGACCTCATGTCTGCCTCAAAATATATTATCAACGTTGCAACTATCACATGGCAACTTCCACAAAATGCCTACCACAAACTTCACTTAACCATGTTGCATGATCTACAAAAAATATATAACTGGCTTCAAATTATCAACGCACACAATCTCCAATAACTGTAATTAATCTGATCACATCTAGACAACTTCTTAAACAATTGGAAAAATATACTACCTCAGTAATTTAAGATCTGCTTTCAAATAGCATAAATTCTCTTACAACTTTCATAACTCACATCGCAGAAAAACACCAATGTGCTATGATCTCATATCAAAATCTGCAATACTGATCTGCCTTGAAGTAAATCTGACCATTAATGATTAATCTTACAAGATTCAATTACTTTAAATCCTTCTCAAAAGGTATCAAACACAATTATAAACTCATCAAAAGCATCAGCTGTAACAGCTGTTAAACTGAAATTACTCTCAAAAGAGTATAGCAACAAAATATTGGATTGGCAAACAAGAATTACTAAATGCAATCCTGTTGACATTTATCGTTACTTTATTTAACAAAATTTCGACTGATATGTGACTAGTAGTTCCTTGTTTGATTCACTTACAATCTCATGTACATTCGGATGATAAAAATGAGTCCCTCAATGGCGAGTAAGATGTGTAACCACCGTACAGTCGTATAAATACGAAAGACCTCGCCCCGTCGACTTGGATGATAGTGCCCTGAACGATGGGTAAGATGAGTAGCCACCATACAATCGTATAAATACGAAAGACCCCATCTCGTCGACTATATGAGTGAATGTATCAGATAGGAATCAACAAGTTTCTAGTTGTCATATAAAAGCGATGTTCATTCACTAAAGTGAATAACTTCTTAATATCTCCAAACAATCCTATTAAAAAAATCCCTACTGATGAATAATACACACTCGCTAGTATGCAATGAACTGACGAAGTAATTTTAGATAGTCAATTGCAGATCACGAGTTCGAAATACTCGTTACACAAAAAAAAACTATTCATGAAAAATATCCTAGCTGGAAAAATGTCTAAAAGACCAAACATCTGCTTAATAAAGCCAACCAATGGTGAGAATTTCGTATAATGATGCCTGCCATATCATATGGTCACTCCATATTCTAGCAAATTCGAAGTATATAAAGTCAAATCATGTCTTAATAATCATATCACTCCTATTAGAAAAATATACATGTGTGCCCAGTATTCATGAAAATAATCGTATTAGGTAGTTATGACTCTTACAGTACCTTTCATAATCAGCTGTAATTAAATTTCCAAGATCGTCGATTTTCCCTACATAATGAATTTCTCGAAAGATCGGCGTGAATATCATTCCATCCATGAAATGACGATTGCCTTCGAAATCCCAAAGTGAATCAGCTGGTGGACTCCTCTCGTCAGGAATCGAATCCATCGCTCTGCGGTGCCATCTTGTCTCTATCTGCGTCTACTCTGACATGTTGAACTTCGGATTACCCATAGCGGATATCGTCCAACTCCTCTCGTAAAAGTTCATGGAAACAGCGGACCCCCTATTCCTCTTCGAAGTTACGCCACTGTTCCGTTAAATGTTCAGTTTGAGTATTGAAAGATCAATCTCTAATAACTGCTAAGTCTCACTTTCATAAAAATAAAATTTTACTTGAGAGTGTCCAAGTTTATTAAACACCCTGTAGTTGTCTGTATTTGGTAATTCATGAAACTGCATAAGAAATAAGTTTCATTAATGCACGATCTAATGTTCATCAGTGCCTATGCTAACAACATTCCGTTGCTTGAAATTATTAAAGTAACTTTGAATGCGTTATAGAAAAGCATAGTCATAAAGTTATTCATAAAAGCTGTGTTCAAACTGCGTTGAAATGTAGCTTGTAATAAAGTCTCCAACTACTTGCAGTGCGGTTCTAACATATCCCGGCCGTCTGTGATTGCTTCCTCGGCAAGCCCGCCTGGATCAATGACCTGCTTGGCGTTCGCTGCTCGGCGATGCAGAAACTGTCGCCTACACTCTGCCGTGACAGTTTCGGTATGCTGCGCGACCTTCACCGTGCGTCTCGCTTGCGCTACAGAGCTCGATCCTACCTGCTCGTCTGACAGAGCTCCACTGAATGTGCTGACACTGTCTTCACTCTTATCTGCCTGGGGCGGACACGTGGTGATCACCCCCACCACTGTGCTCTCGCGTCACGATTTTAGTCTCGAACCCACATCATCTCGGCTGTTCCGTTATAAAATAACTTAAGGGTTATCTGTCTTCTTTAGAATTATTTCCACATATAATGCATGTTATATATCCTCTTCTAAGATGTTTAAATACTATATTCCATACATATCTTAATAAAGTTTCACATCTCTATCCATAATTCCATCTTCTTACAGATGTCAGTGCCTCCTTGATCCTAGACCTCCTACGTCATCTTGACATTCTTCTTGACGCGATCGGTGCGCTATCTTTTCCTAACTCTTCCCAAAACCTCAACTACAGCTTAATGTCTGCTGGCGTAGCCGATAGCCTAAACTAGGTATCGGGTACATCTCTCCCGTACATCTCCTTTTTTTTATCAGGATTGAGAAAAAAAAATACACTCTCAGGCATTCTATGTATAATACATGTACACGATAGCTCTACAATTCCCTTACTCAGCATGATGGTACTTTCTGACTCTCAATAATGATGATTGACTTCCAATGATTAGCATCTTGATTCCGTGTTATTCTGATGTCTGTTTCTCCCTTCGCTACTCGTGCTTGCTCGATTGACTTCTCTCACTGTCTCTTCGAGTGGTGCACTAGGCTGTCTATCTTCTTGCCTCGACCTCTCATGTCCACGATTATCTCGTCTGTCGTTAGGATCGTTTCTTCGGCCATCCTGCCTGTCGTTCCCATTATACTGTTGACCTTTGCTCCAGTTATTTCTGCCCCGATATCTATTGTTATATCGATTCCTGTCTTGATATCTGGAATTCTGGTTATAATTTCTATATCGGCTATCTCTTGCTTCTTGATCGTATGGCCTCTCATATGGTCCTCTATATCGATCATTTCCTCGAGCGTTACGGATGTTTCCTCGATTCCCTTCGTTCCGTCGGTTTTCCCAGGAATCTCTTCTGTCCGTTTGAGCTGCATTGTCTACGACTACCGCATTCACTTCTTGCGTGTTTCTATTGTCGTTTCTGGTATTTCTAGGCGTAACTTGTGCGCTTGTATAGTCCAATCGCCGTAAAATGTCGTCATAATGCTCAAGTGTATTGGCTCCCGACGCTATTAGTGATCGCTGTACCTCAATCGGTAACTGTCTCGCTATAGCTTGCAAAAGCTCTTCTTCTGGCAATGGAGGAATCAGAAATTGTAATTTAGCAAGCTGTGACGTGAAATAGTTGGCATAATGCGTCGGATGTGACGTAGAATAGCGCTTTGAGTACATTTCCGCTCTTACGTTAAGTTGATCCTCGGCACTCCAAAATCTCCTCAAGAAAGCTATGGCAAATTGCTCCATGTTCGCAAAATTGCTTCTGAACGCTCTAAACCAAGTAAGCGCCGATCCATCTAAGGCGCGTTCGACTATCCTTAGCTCTCTTTCTTTGGCTACCCTATGTTCCGCCATGTAGTCTCGAATATCTCGCAGAAATTCGACTGGTGTGACTCCTGTATTTCCCGAAAACTTTCTCGGCTTGTCATCCAGATTCCTAATAATGGTGACTGGACCTGAGTATCGTTCGCTTGGACCCAACGTACTCCTATTCGAACTTGGATTATCCTGAGGGGTTGAACTGGCCCTTTCGAATGTCACATTCGGTGGCATTTGACGGTCTTCTCCCATGCTCGCTTCTTGATTAGTCATACTGCGGTCTATCGCTGTCTGATTTATCAATGTTTCCCCTGATGTGATATTCTGACTGGTGAAACTGTTAAACATGGATTCTAGTTTAGTTATCCTGTCTTCTGCTAATTTCTCCACGGTCTTGACCTGAGTCTTCAATTCATCTAGCGATGTAACATCCTGCGTTTTGTTACTCTCGTCTAAGTCGTTTTTTAGCTTGTCAATTTTGCCTTCGCACGTGTTCTTTACTGACGCGACTTGTTCCTTTAACAGATCAACATCTGTTCTAAATAGAGTTGAATCTATCTTCATCGCTTCCTTGTTCTCCGTAAACCTCGCTTCTAAGTTTGCCATACCTGCGATTAATTTTTCATCTAACCCTTCACGTTTCTCTTTTGCTTCGGCATCGACCTCACTATACCGTTCTTCCACGATTGCACCGACTCTATTTTTGAATAAAGCTAAGGTTTCATTAACCTTTTGCTCTATATCGTCGTCTATCTTCCTAATATCTTTCTGCAATTGATTTTCTAATGATTTTAAATTAGAATTAACCTCTCCTAAGACTTCCTCTTTAATGGTCCCAATTACTGTCTTTAAATCTTTAATCTCTTTACCTAGATTCGTTTCTAGACCTTTAATCTTAGTCTCGAAAGATACTTCGGTAGACCACTCTTGAATTTTGCCTACATCTGCCACTAAACCATCGATGTCGAATCTCAACTTCGATACATCTGATTTAATGTCTTTCTGTATGGACATAACGTCCGTTCTTAAAGTAAAAATATTTTCTTCTCCTCTACTTTCTAATTCAATAATATTTTTTCTTAATATTTGAACATTTTCCTCTCCTTTCATATTTACTGCAATTATGTCTAATTGTAAAGTCTTTAGCATTTCATTATTCTTTAAAGTTAAACTATTCTCTAATCTAGTTAACTTGTTTTCTAATTCAGTGTTAGTTTCTTCACTACGAGCTTGTAATTTCTCTTCCAATGATTTAAAGTTAGCTTCACTAGCTTTTAAATGACTTTCAGTACTAGTCTGTAATCTAGTTTCTAATGACTTCAACTCATCTTTACTATTTGACTGTAATAATTTTAAATTTTCTTCACTAGTTGACTGTAACCTTTCTTCTAATGATTTAAAATTGTCCTTCAAGTTAGCTTCACTATTTGACTGTAGCCTAGTCTCTAATGATTTTAAATTATCTTCATTACTAGTCTGCAATGATTGCACATTTTCTTTACATCTAGCTTCTAATCTAGCTTCTGAATTATTCATCTGTTCTTTAACTTCCGTTTCCATCTTAGAAATAGTTTCTGCAATACCAGACATACCCGTCTGTAACTCTCCTAACACCTTAGTTAAATCTTCCGGCAACATAATTATATTTTCAATATACGTTTTATATAGAGACGTTAGACAACAACACATCACAATGTCTCAATTCCTGCATTCACTTGGGTATAGGAAAAATGTCTTATAACTAACATGATATTACTAATACGATTAACATGAACACTGGATTGGGCACACAAGTACATTGTCTGACCAAGTTTAATAAATTTTGTAACACACTTAAATGAACTTGAGATCAATCTCTCAGTAATCTAAATCTGATGTGATTCCATAGAATAAACAAAATCGAGCCCCACTAGTTGGATAAAGCCAATTCTCCCTCTCTCTCTGTACCCGTTCGTCCTGGGGATGCGATGACCCATCTGCTATAACATCGCATTCCTGGAGTTCCAGGACAGAGCGGAGTTAAATGAACCTCTAGTCAAATAAGGAATGTGTCGGAAATTCAGCTGAGTTATCGAAAAAGCAGTGGGTATCACGAGACAAAGTATCTCTAGGGTCGTTACGGGCTTAAGTTTAATAGAAATAATGCAAATATAAATGGGCGCCATCAACTGAATTCCTAGCAAACCACTTCCTTTCCGGATAAGCCTTACTCAAGACAAGGAAAGAAAAAGGAACATCACACCATCATCAGATTACAACTAAGATAAAAACAAATTTATTTTACTTTGATAGTCAGACAGACATTTTAAATATAACTCCTACCTGAGAGTATGGTCGAATGCCAAAGTTAAATTGTCATTGTCCAAAAATCGAACCATCTCTTTTCTAATCCAAAATTATTTTTATCCACATAGAACAGAAAAATCTCTAAAGTTCTCTTGGGTTCTCAGGATCACTGTAGCACTATGGCTTTCGTCACTGACATTTGTGAAACCTGAGACCTAATTTCTCTTTAATTTAACATCATCAATGTGGATTTGATAAAGTTATTAATCTGTCTAAACATACACATATTATAATCACACATATTAAACATCACGTAATTTATGGTTTGCATGGCATAATTTGAATGTTGAACATGTTAGTCAAATGCTCCTAAACATCGAATAATTAATTTACACTATTTACATTGTCATTAACAATCTCTTATCTGTGAATTACAGACAATTCATGGCTCATTGGTCATCGTTATCGTCATCATCAAAATTAAATATTTCTCACATTAATTCTCACTTCAAAATTCTACATATTCCTGTCAGAATCATTAATTCATCACCATTACATCATTTAAATTCTCAACTCAAGTTGCAATTCCTTCAAATTATCTCTCAATTAAATTTATTTAATTCCATATAAATTCATTAATCATCAGCTTCTTTAGTTAATTATCACCTTCTAATTCAGTTATTCATCATCATTACAATCGTCTATTAATTTATCTAAATCAGTTTATTTATCCAATCTTTAATTCATCCATTTATTTAATTCATTGATTTATTCCAAAATTTAATTTATCAAATTATTTAAATGTCAATCATCTGGTTATTTAAGTTTTCATTATTTCATCTAGTCATTCTGATTTTTATTTCATTAGGTCAGATCGTTAATATGCTTGAATCTCAGATTATTATTTCATTAATTATTATTCTCAGAAAATCTTGTATTATCAACTTTATTTGTTTAATTTCCTAACAAATTGTTTAATATGGTTTATAGAACGTTGTCTTACAGTTTTACCACTTCCAAGTTATATCTCGTATTTAATTTATCATGCCAAAAAATATTATTGCCTCCACGACATCACGTTGGATCTAACTCTCCACAACGACATTACATTTCTTCAATACTTCAAATATCACATTTGAATACAATAATTACTCCACAAAACTCCATAAATATTCAGCACATACAGCATGAATCTCAACAATTACGCTAGACTGGGTACGACGACCTCATGTCTGCCTCAAAATATATTATCAACGTTGCAACTATCACATGGCAACTTCCACAAAATGCCTACCACAAACTTCACTTAACCATGTTGCATGATCTACAAAAAATATATAACTGGCTTCAAATTATCAACGCACACAATCTCCAATAACTGTAATTAATCTGATCACATCTAGACAACTTCTTAAACAATTGGAAAAATATATTACCTCAGTAATTTAAGATCTGCTTTCAAATAGCATAAATTCTCTTACAACTTTCATAACTCACATCGCAGAAAAACACCAATGTGCTATGATCTCATATCAAAATCTGCAATACTGATCTGCCTTGAAGTAAATCTGACCATTAATGATTAACCTTACAAGATTCAATTACTTTAAATCCTTCTCAAAAGGTATCAAACACAATTATAAACTCATCAAAAGCATCAGCTGTAACAGCTGTTAAACTGAAATTACTCTCAAAAGAGTATAGCAACAAAATATTGGATTGGCAAACAAGAATTACTAAATGCAATCCTGTTGACATTTATCGTTACTTTATTTAACAAAATTTCGACTGATATGTGACTAGTAGTTCCTTGTTTGATTCACTTACAATCTCATGTACATTCGGATGATAAAAATGAGTCCCTCAATGGCGAGTAAGATGTGTAACCACCGTACAGTCGTATAAATACGAAAGACCTCACCCCGTCGACTTGGATGATAGTGCCCTGAACGAAGGGTAAGATGAGTAGCCACCATACAATCGTATAAATACGAAAGACCCCATCTCGTCGACTATATGAGTGAATGTATCAGATAGGAATCAACAAGTTTCTAGTTGTCATATAAAAGCGATGTTCATTCACTAAAGTGAATAACTTCTTAATATCTCCAAACAATCCAATTAAAAAAATCCCTACTGATGAATAATACACACTCGCTAGTATGCAATGAACTGACGAAGTAATTTTAGATAGTCAATTGCAGATCACGAGTTCGAAATACTCGTTACACAAAAAAAAACTATTCATGAAAAATATCCTAGCTGGAAAAATGTCTAAAAGACCAAACATCTGCTTAATAAAGCCAACCAATGGTGAGAATTTCGTATAATGATGCCTGCCATATCATATGGTCACTCCATATTCTAGCAAATTCGAAGTATATAAAGTCAAATCATGTCTTAATAATCATATCACTCCTATTAGAAAAATATACATGTGTGCCCAGTATTCATGAAAATAATCGTATTAGGTAGTTATGACTCTTACAGTACCTTTCATAATCAGCTGTAATTAAATTTCCAAGATCGTCGATTTTCCCTACATAATGAATTTCTCGAAAGATCGGCGTGAATATCATTCCATCCATGAAATGACGATTGCCTTCGAAATCCCAAAGTGAATCAGCTGGTGGACTCCTCTCGTCAGGAATCGAATCCATCGCTCTGCGGTGCCATCTTGTCTCTATCTGCGTCTACTCTGACATGTTGAACTTCGGATTACCCATAGCGGATATCGTCCAACTCCTCTCGTAAAAGTTCATGGAAACAGCGGACCCCCTATTCCTCTTCGAAGTTACGCCACTGTTCCGTTAAATGTTCAGTTTGAGTATTGAAAGATCAATCTCTAATAACTGCTAAGTCTCACTTTCGTAAAAATAAAATTTTACTTGAGAGTGTCCAAGTTTATTAAACACCCTGTAGTTGTCTGTATTTGGTAATTCATGAAACTGCATAAGAAATAAGTTTCATTAATGCACGATCTAATGTTCATCAGTGCCTATGCTAACAACATTCCGTTGCTTGAAATTATTAAAGTAACTTTGAATGCGTTATAGAAAAGCATAGTCATAAAGTTATTCATAAAAGCTGTGTTCAAACTGCGTTGAAATGTAGCTTGTAATAAAGTCTCCAACTACTTGCAGTGCGGTTCTAACATATCCCGGCCGTCTGTGATTGCTTCCTCGGCAAGCCCGCCTGGATCAATGACCTGCTTGGCGTTCGCTGCTCGGCGATGCAGAAACTGTCGCCTACACTCTGCCGTGACAGTTTCGGTATGCTGCGCGACCTTCACCGTGCGTCTCGCTTGCGCTACAGAGCTCGATCCTACCTGCTCGTCTGACAGAGCTCCACTGAATGTGCTGACACTGTCTTCACTCTTATCTGCCTGGGGCGGACACGTGGTGATCACCCCCACCACTGTGCTCTCGCGTCACGATTTTAGTCTCGAACCCACATCATCTCGGCTGTTCCGTTATAAAATAACTTAAGGGTTATCTGTCTTCTTTAGAATTATTTCCACATATAATGCATGTTATATATCCTCTTCTAAGATGTTTAAATACTATATTCCATACATATCTTAATAAAGTTTCACATCTCTATCCATAATTCCATCTTCTTACAGATGTCAGTGCCTCCTTGATCCTAGACCTCCTACGTCATCTTGACATTCTTCTTGACGCGATCGGTGCGCTATCTTTTCCTAACTCTTCCCAAAACCTCAACTACAGCTTAATGTCTGCTGGCGTAGCCGATAGCCTAAACTAGGTATCGGGTACAGTACAGAGGTAGTACTAACAAAAGGCACCTCAGTGTCATGTTTTATAACGCCGCCATCTTGACAGAAACGTAATGGCGGCCACACAAATGTTCAAAGCTTAAATCAAATTACGACTAACCTAATCATCCGATCTCTACCAAACTTTGCAGCAACATACCTTTATGGAGGGAGCATCCTTTGACCAATCTAATAGGTCATTAGCCTAATAGTTTGCGGATGGCGGCCATCTTTATGTCAAAATTGATTCCCCCTATTAATTCGAACACGGTGGAACCGAATGAACGAAATTTGGTACAGAGGTAGCACTAGCAAAGGGCACCTCATATTCATGTTTAATATCCCTATAGCACGTTGTATTTCAACAAGCTACTACAACCAACATTCAATCATACTCCTTGAAAAGGACAAAGAGTTATAACAGTACCCATGCATTTAGGAGAAAGTATGCTATATGTTCTTTACTGAACATCTTGTTTTCCTTTAAATATGTTTCACCTTCTGTCTTCCTTGAGTCTGGATAGACTTTTGAAAGTCTTCCTTTGGAGATATTTGTAATTCTATCCTCCATGCGTAAAGGATGACGCCCTGAATGCCCTAATTTGGGGATGTTTGCTCTTCCTTTGTTTCATGAGTCTGGAAGGACGCCTGATTGTCTTCGGTGGCGTAGTAGGTAGCATGCTGAACTTCTATGCCCAAGATCAAGGATTCAAACCCGGCCGAAGTCGTCGGATTTTTTAAGAGCGTTCAAATCTTTCAGTATGCCTTCCTTCGGAGGGATGTGAAGCTGGCGGGCCCATGTCATAGATTTATGGCATGTAAAAGATCCTACCATTACAATTGGTACTGTGTACCCAAAATTTGTAGGTCATTTGGTTAGGAATTCTCTATCAAGTTCCAACGTTCGCCGCTGGGTGCCAGTAACAGTGGCGTCTGGTCGCCATAGTTGTAACTACTTCAAATTGAACTTCCTACGGGCGTTGAATTGAAATGCCCTGCTATGGTCATAGGCTGCAATTCGCTATCGCTATCGTTTTACCCTCCAGGGTTGGCTTTTCCCACGGACTAAGCGAGAGATCCCTCCTCTACCGCCACTGAGGGCAGTGTCCTGGAGCTTGGGACTCTGTGTCGGGGATACAACTGAGGTGTGTGACCAGCACTACGCCCAGGCGGCCTGATCAAGGGATGGGAAGAGTGGGACGGTTAGGCAAGGAAGTGGGAAGGAGACGGCCGTGGCCTTACAGTAGGAACCATCCTGGCATTTGCCCGAATACGAAGTGGGAAACCACGGAAAACCACTTCGAGGATGGCTGAGGTGGGAATCGAAACCCCTCTACTCATTTGGACCCCTTGAGGCTGAGTAGACCCCGTTCCAGTCCTCATACCACTTTACAAATTTCGTGGCAGAGCCGGGAATCGAACCCAGGACCCCCGGTGCGGCAGCTAACCATGCTGACCGCTACGCTACGGAGGCGATAGGCTGCAATTCTAATAAAATAATTGCTTTCCTTTGGGGATTATTGACCTTTCGTCTTGCATGTAAGTGTTCCTTTGCAAATGTTTGTAATTCCATATTCCATGATTCTAGAACGATGCCTGAATGTCTCCCTTTGGAGGTTGTGTACTTCAAATGTCCTCCTTTGGAGAATGTAGACCTGAAATTCCACGTTTCCTCAAAAAGATGATGATGATGACGATAAATGTTGTTTTAGGGGCCTAACATCTAGGTTATCGGCCTCTAATGGTTTGGGTGGTAGTGAAAATGAAAGATGATCAAATGAAACCTACAAGTAAAACGAACTACTCTCTTATAAACTAGAAGAAGAAGTGGTGGGGCCACACACATCCTGCCTCCTTGAGGGCCTTGAGCAGAAGGCAGGAGATACAATGAAAAGAAAACAAGAAGTCTGACCTCATGAAGAATGTGACTCTCGAAAAATGAGGGATCAGGAAAGATGATACAAAGGCCAATTAAGGCGGGAAAGTGAAAGACTCCCTGGACCTCAGATACCCTAATACCGTCGGGGTCGGGAAAGAACAAGAGTTGACCAAGGGAGGTCGACAGGAAATATGACAGAGAGGAGCCCGGCACAAGTAAGTGGAAGCAATGCCGGACTCAGCTGGGGTCCCGTGTTGGCCAACCCACGTCCCCCAAGTAGGTGAGCCCCTGGCTGGGGTGGGGGGCTCAAAAAGATACAGCCCTTGAAGGTGACCCTAACGAAATAGTTCAACAAAACAGTTCCTTTTCTTATTATGATCCTACCACACTAACTATTGAATCAATCATTATGAAAATATATCAACATTTTGTGCCCGTTTGGACCGAGATCCAACGACCACATTTAGCAAAATACCGAAATCAGATCAGCACGAGAAAATATATCTCAGGGTCTATCTAGGTGAATACTTGGGTCTAATCTGGCATCCCTGATCTCGGTTATTCACAAGTAAGGTAAGGTGAGAAATTATTTTTGAACTAGCACATTCCTTAATATTCTCAATTTATTTATAAATAAAAAATATGATTCAACTGGTAAAAACCCTCAACAAAGATAAAAAACACATCACACATAGGAAATCAACGGTCCCTATAATATTATTAAAATTGTCGTAGTTGTGATAATCAGAAAAAATTAATTAGTTCATTCTGATATCCATAAAAAAAAGAATATTTACACTCGGTAATCACTGTTCAATAAATAGTTCTGAGTGATCCCTACTATTTACACGTTCGTAGATCACTTTACAAAGATTGCAATTTGATTTTATCAAATATTCGTAGCAAAAATTTCTCAAAATAAATAGTCACTTGATTCATTCGGTGTTATTCCAAAATTAAACTTGTTTGGAAAATTATCATATCACTGATTCGTTGTTTCATAACAATATCAATACTCGACTGACATAAAGTCGAATGTTAATATTTGTTCATCAAGATTTTCAAATTCAAAAAAACAAAATTTCATTTGTTTAAATGTCATAAACGATTTTAAATTATTCTCATATGTTATTACCATTACACAAAAATTGTTGTAAACAATGTTGTTATTTCTATCCACCATCAGCGGATTAAATCATCTAACTCTTCACCAAATTTTTACGTTAAAAACATTTTCTATCACCAAACTTTTCGTATAATCTCACAAAAGAAATTAATCCCAAAAAAAAATATTATTATTAGTCTATTAATTAATTAATTTCAAACTTTCCCTTCGCTTTATTTATAACAAGTTTTCTCAAACTCTCACATGATGAATATTTTATTTGCTCATTTCCAATGTTATCATTATTGTTATTCAAAAATAAAAATCGTTAATTATTTATTTTAATTCATTTGCACTTTTCATCTTTTTTTTTTTTCCTCGGTCAGGTTCAACAAATCTAAATTCAAGTTCTTCAATTATTTATTTAGGCATTCCATTTGAATTTTGAGTTGATCCAGAAAAAAAAAAATTGGATTAACAGAATAGTGAAATCTGACAAGAATATGGGGCGGTGCACATCGCCTAACCCTTCTTTTAGCCCACAGGCTCCTTCGAACATCCGCACATCCTTCAGTGCCCACAACTACGGGAATAAAACCCACTTTTGGATGACCCCCTAGGCCTCTACAACTTTAAGTGTCGCCAAACGCACACTAAAATCATCACCAGAATATTCTGCACACAGCATCATATTATTACTAATATATATATATATATTTTACATATTATTATTTTTTTTCTTGTAATATTCTGTCAATTACTAGACTGTGGTTCTTCAGTATTATTTTACCAATTAGATACATTCTGGTCAATATCTCCTTGCCTCCCATTTACATAAATTCTCCCTATTTGATACATTAAACACCTGCCGTTCCCTTCTTTTTTATCTGAATATATATTCTTAAGTGCTTTAAAAAAAACTCTGAGCTCAAAAATCTAATACTTCATTCTCTTCATCCATAAACTCATTTTAATGTATTTAAACTTCCAAACAAAGTCATTTAATTTAATTCCTTCCAACTAATTAAATTCATCCGAAAATTATTATTATTATTATCACCACAAAAACATATTTAAGCATCATCAATGTCAAATGATTATTATCGCCCTATTCTTTTAAATAAATAAATATTTAAGTCTCGTCTGTGAATTATTATTATTACCAACGTCTCCTATTAATTTTTATTTAATGCATTAATTATTTAATCACAATAAACAATTAACAAAATTTAATTTAATTCCTAATGTTCGGTATTATCACTCCCTAATTATTTATAACTTTAAATAGCGTTGTTATTATTTATAAATATGATTAACTTATTCACTTCACACTCTTATTATATTATTATTAACTTACTCACTTCACACTCTATTATTATTATTATTATTATTATTATTATTATTAAATAAATCAAATTATTTAAATAATCCAAGGCTCAATTACTTCTGTTCTTATAATCAGAATTAACGAAAAATATTTATATCCATTGGAATAATCGAAATATTTCATGTCGAAACATGAACTAATGCATGTCCTAACAAAATTCTTAGACCGAAAAATAAATTGTCAGACAGCAGTTCCATTTGTCATCCAGACAAATACAATCGAAGATCTAGCTAATATCTAGCTATGGTGAAAAATGTGTGTTGATTTCTGATCGTGACTGTTCAATAATATGGAATTCTCTAATACTACTGGTTAGTGGATAGTACATGAAATGGTTGTCTTACTTCATTCTTGATGTAGATGACGGGCGTGTCCTGCGGTGTACACTATTCCCACAGTGTCTTCCCATGGCCATCTGCCGTATCCAAATACCTCGTTCGTCTCCATGTCCTTCCAGTCCTACGAGTAGTTTCAGCGGCGCATGATGATGTTCGCAGTCATCCGTTCGAAATAACTCCCGTTATCACTAGTAGGCCTGCCGTGTAACATGACAAAAAGTTGCTCAGTCATAGACTGGTACAGTACTCCTGTAGATTCGAGAATAAATCTCATGTTCCAATAATGCGGTTTCGTTTGCACGCTAAGATAGGAACACCTATTAGCTGCATAAACGAACAAAATGAAATAAACTTCTCCTGATGAATTCGAAGTGCCTGATGTATAGTCACAATAAGAAATACATCGTTCTGTAGGCTAACTCCTGTGAATGGTTTCGACACTACCATCACCTGACTATAGAATAAGTGACCTGAAAGTCAGTGAATATTCTAAGTCCATTCGCTGCCAAAAGTTAAGTTCGTTCACATGAACAAAAACTAAGTCGTGCTGACCACTGGTACGGCGACTAAGTCCTCCGACCGTCAGAATCTCGGCGTGTATACTGTCACTTTCACGTAGCGTAGATCCGAGCATGAACAAATGCTCTGAATATATGATGACTCTCTGCTCAGCAACGTGGCCTTTTATAGTTCAGCGAGAGATTGTTCTAGAACATTCCATCTCGTATCTCGGCTTCTAATGGACCGATTTTAATGCTTGATAGCTCAAAATCCTCCTCTTGTTATAGCCAGTAGAGTGTGCTAATTTCCTAGCGTCCACCTCTTCTCCTTAAGGTAATTCTAAGAAATTATTTCTCATGACGTATTCAGGCTCCACGTCATAATCTTGCGTCACTCGCCCCTGCGATGTATGCTTCCCTCAGCACTCTCGAGTCTCCTCCGCGCGTTATTCAAATCATCCATTCCTTAACCTCTTCAACTAACAACTCCTCTTTCCAAAATAAGAATGTCAACAATGTCAGGGACGTGTGAACGATCCGGGTATAATTTACATTCATCAGATAAAATACAGAGTGTCTCAAAATAATGTACTAACACTTTGAATGACTATAAAATTATTATTTATGAACATAGAGACAAGTTTAAGGGCTTCAATTATAGAAGTGACATGTAATTAAAGACTCATGTTCGCAAATGTTCAAATTGATCACCGTCAGTGTCCAGGAGTTCGACAAACTGCCACCAACGCACCGGACCATTGCTCGCTTCAGAGATAAATTTGAAGCAGATGGAACCGTTCCCAACGTCAACAAGAAACGTTCTGGACGACCATGGACATCCACCAGTCCTAGAAAATAAGAACAGGTGCAGGAATCCATCACTCGATCCGCACCGAAATCACTACGACGAACGGCTCGAGAGAAACACATCTCAAAAGATAGCGTCCATCGCATCATAAAGCGTCTGCGCTGGAAATCCTACATTCCAACACGAAATTGGAAATTGACAGACAATGTCACGGAATTCCAAATGAACTTTGTCGTAACGTTTGCGAATCCATTGCTTCGCGTTGTTAGCTTTTTCTGGGCACTGATGGTCATCAATTTGAACATTTGTGAACATGAGTCATAACTGCATGTCTCCTCTATAATTGAAGCCCTTAAACTTGGCTCTATGTTCATAAATAATCGTTTTGTAGTCATTCAAAGTGTTAGTATATTTTTGAGACACCCTGTAGATAAGTTACTGAATAGCTGATATCATTCGCTGTTACCAACATTACAATTAATGAATTATTAAAAACAAAATATTAAGCAAAAGGTTCATTTTATGGTCCTTCTATGGGAGTTAATTTAATTTAATATCGTATGACCTCGGATGCCGGGTACAATCTTTGTTATTTGACACCCAGAGGGCAGCTTGCATGTCAAATTTAGTCGATCCTTGGAACGCTATGAAAGGCAAGGAGGTTAGATATCTAAGCTCCTTGACAGTATAGCGCTTTCTAGTAGAGAAAGGAGGAACTTTTGTTTTGGCGGAAACTCCCGAGATTAATTTTGCCATTATGAACACGGCCTACCGAATTCAAATGGGTTCTTTAACATGCCAACAACGTATGACATGCATGCCGTGATTTTTGTCGCCTTTCAAAAATCACTTACCATGGCCAGCAGCGAACCTGCAAGCTTGGGGTTAGAAGTCCGACACTATAACCACTCACCCACCGTGGCAAGCATTGGATTTAATGAGTTGAAACAAAATACAATTGAAGGAGATTTCATGGGTTGCAATCCAAATTAGAGTCCTGATTCTAGTGCTTCAAACGTAGTATTTGTAAATTCTTCTTTGATAAGTTTATAAAGTTTTAAAGCAATACATTTTTTCGCAAGTTACATAAATATTGCAGCCATTATTCTTTGTCAGATTATTGCAGATATGCTCATAAAGATACTGTGAAAATTTCAAGTGGATCGGTGCAGTAATTTTCGAGATAAGGTACCTTATTTGCATGAATTTACTAGACTGGACCGCATCAGGAATGGTAATGTTCGGGTTACATTTGGTGTGGCTCCAATCCCTGAAAAAATGCGGGAGAGGCGTCTGCGTCGGTATGGCCATGTACTGCGTAGCAATCACTCTTCCGTCACGAGAACTGCACTTGACATCAGTCCAGAAGGCCGACGACCACGAGGGCGACTGAGAAAGCGCTGGCTGGATACTATGCGGGAGGACAAGCAGTATGGAAGAAAAAGTGCAGAAAAGCAGACCCTGCAATATAGCGGGATAAATGCTAGGAAGATGATTTGCATATAAATAAAAGTTGTAAGAAATGCCTGTCAATGAAATGTCTGCAAAGGTAGATTAATAAATATTTTGTATATGTTTGCCAATGTTGACGAACTTCAATAACCCTTATCTAGGAAACAGATTAACATTTTGCTCCAAACTAACTTCCTATGATACTTCAATATGCTGAGAATCCAAAACATCAGAAATGAGAAAATTTAATTTTTCAACCGAAAACTAATATATAGATAGATTTTTTTGTCTGCCTTCAGCAATAAGAGACAGCTTCTGGCAAGCAGGCACTTCAGCATTAAAACTAGAAAATTGTTTATCAAAACATTGGTCAGGAGTGTTTTGTTATACGGATGCGAAACTTGGGTTCTAAGGAAACAGGACATACAACGCCTGGAAGCAGCGGAAATGTGGATGTGGAGAAGGATGCTAAAATTAAGCTGGACGGAGAAAAAGACTAACGAATGGGTCCTCAAGGAAGTAGACGAAACAAGAAAATTGATCACTGCTATAGAAAAGAGGAAAGCAAAATTCGTTGGCCACACTCTACGTCATAATGAGTTCCTGACCACCATACTGGAAGGAAAAGTTCTGGGGAAGAAAGGAAGAGGAAGACCGTGATGCATGGACTTCAATTTAAACAGTATGTTGACTTGAAATGTTCAGCAAGTGAGAGACAAATGTGGTCGCAGCGACAAGGCCTGGCCTTGAGATGATGAAGATGAAGATTAGGGCCATTGGGCCCTCTCTTCCATCTAACCAGATTATTCAATTGATACATATTGATACATACAAATACTACTTAAATCTAACAATAATACAATGTTGATACAATATAAAATACATATAAAAACAGATTATCTTGGTATAGGCAGGAAATTGTTGTACTGCTAATTTATTGCTAGGATGAATAAGTAAGATACTTAGAAGTAAGTTTAAAATTAGAGTAAGAGAAGGTCCCGAAAGAGCTTCCTGAGGACATCTGAGATGCTTACCGTCTCACCGGAGAAGGCAAGGCTGGATATATGGAAGAAGTCGACCCCTCACCCCTGCGGTTGGATGCCAGTAGCTGAAGAACTACCACCCGGACACAACGAAAGCCGGTTGGTGTGGAAATCCCTAAACAGGTTACGATCAGGAGTTGGAAGATCCCGAGACAATCTGAGGAGATGGGGCCTCAGTGCATGTGACACGTCTTGCGAATGTGGACAAGAACATACCACAAGACACATACTTCATTGCCCTCTGTGCCCTTAATCTTGTGCAGAGGAAGATCTCCTGTTAGCCACTCCGAGCGCCTTGGATGTTGCTCAGTATTGGGCATGTGTTATATAATTACACAGTTTTACCCTTTTATGTACTTGTATAGCAACTGTACATTTGTATGTTTCCGACACGAGAAATAAATAAAATTAGTCATTAGCACCAACTTAAATAAGGAATAACAATGACAGCTTGTACTCACGCAGAGTTTTGTCCTAGTCCGTCCCTGGACAGTGTGCACTAGTTCCCGAGTATTCCGATAGGTTTAGGAGTGGAACCGCTTCATAAATACGCAAACGGGTAATTAGCGTTTAAAAGCACAGCAAGTCACAATGCGTTAAAATACAATGCATGCAATGAACAATAGTAGTAATACTATATTATTTGAATGGAAACGTAATTTACTTCAGTATCACAATGTTGGAAACACCACTTTGAATTAGGAGACATTTTATCAATAATGTCCTATATACACAAATGAGATTGAATTTAAAATCCCATGAATGTCACATTATTTAACACCACATCCGATCTCATTATTTGCAATATTAGAGTTAGTAGGTTTAGTATTGTATATGATGTGCATTAATATTATTGTGTCCCCCCCAGGGGCTCACATCTAGTGGGACGTGGGTTGGCGACCACAGGACCCCAGCTGAGTCCGGCATTGCTTCCACTTACTTGTGCCGGGCTCCTTTCCGTCTTCCTTCCTGTCGACCTCTGTTGGTCAACTCTTGTTCTCTTCAGACCCCGACGGTATTAGGGTATCCGAAGATTAGGGATTCTTTCACTTTTCCGCCTTAATTGGCCCTCTCATCTTTCCTGATACCCTCATTCTTCGAGGGTTCAGCCTTCTTTTTTTAGCCTATTTTCATTTTTGAAAAAAATAGGCTTATGAGATCACCTTTTATCCGTGGGTCTGTGTGTGATGGTGTGTGTGTGTGTGTATGTGTCCCTCATAACATCTAAACGACTAGAGCGATTTCAATGAAACTCAGTAAGATCATAGCACCATTCTGGCCGACCTCGACCTTGCCCTTAAAATTTTATTGTGTCTCACCGATCCAACATGGCGGCTGTGCGAAATATCTCACCAGCATTCAGTATCTCCGAAACTATTACCGATATCACCCTGAAATTGTGTACGGTGATAAAAGGCACTACTAGACGTTCACCTATGAGGCTTTCAAAAACCTGGTATACAAAACCAACATGGCGGCCAAGCGAAGTTGAGACTTTTAAATAGACTTTTCTCGTGATTCAACTCTCTGAGCGCAGTGAAATGTGATACAGTAAATGATTACACATATTGTAATGCACTG
This sequence comes from Meconema thalassinum, assembly GCA_946902985.2. Lineage (NCBI taxonomy): Eukaryota > Metazoa > Arthropoda > Insecta > Orthoptera > Tettigoniidae > Meconema > Meconema thalassinum. Next base: position 187,711,614 of record OX336395.1, read on the forward strand.
ACATCTAATTTAATTTAATTGTTTACATAACATCAAGATGGCAGCTGTGCAAAATTTAAAAATTAAGGTTTTATTTCTTGTGTCGTAATCATGCGATCGAAGTGAAAGTTTGAATAATGAACCTACGCAGTAATTTTCCTTTAATGGTACATAACTCTATGGCCTGTACATATAACAATCCATAATGGCAAGCATCCGAAATATTTAGATGGATCTCAATATCTACGAATCTATTACAGCAATCACACTGAATCTTTTAATGTGCATAGAAGCTATGAACATAAGTTCACCTATAGGACTTTCAGTAACCTGGTGATCACAAATCCAACATGGTGGTGACGCGATGTATAAATATTTAAATGGACGTTTCTCGCGATTTAACCATCCGAGTGCAGTGAAACTTTGCACGTTAAATGCGTATACAAATATTAATCCACTGGCATCTATTTTATTTCAATTGTTTTCATAACCACAAGATGGCAACTGTGTGAATTTTTTAATCTCTGTTTTACTTCTTGTGTTCTAATCATGCGATTGAAGTTTGAATACCACACGTACACAATAATTTTCATGTAATGGTACATAAATAAAAATCCAACCTGGCGACCATCTGAAATATGTTGACGGTTCTCAATATCTACGAATCTATCACAACCTTCAAACTGTAATTTTGTATGTTGATAGAAGCAATTAACATGAGTAGGATATATGAAAATTAGGCTATATAGTTCTTCACGGAACTAATTGTTTTCTTTTCATGTTATCTCCTGCTTTCTGCACAAGGCCCTCTAGGAGGCAGGGTAGATGTAGCCCTACCACTTCTGGTGCACCCTGGATAGTGCTACACCCTCAAGGGCTCACGGCTGGTGAATTTGGGAGTTGGCGACCCCAGGGAATTCCTGAGCTGGGTCCGTTTCGTCCCCTTTATCCTCTGACATTGGGGCGGGCCCTCTCCTCTTTCCCCCTTTCCTAAATGCCTTTCATGGCTCTCTCCTTCCTTCCAAGTCCTTCAATCCACATTCTTCGAGGGTTGAGGACATTTCTATTCTACCTGTCCTTTATTTGCCTTATTCTTTGTTTGTTTACCATTTCTTCTTCTAGTATGTAAGTTTGTAGTTAGTATTGGTTATAGTTTTCATTCTCATCTCATCTTTCACTATCACCCAAACCATTAGGGCCGATAACCTAGATGTTAGGCCCCTTAAAACAACAATTATCATCATCAATATGTTTGTGCTCACCAGGTGAAAATTGGACTATTGGTGCAACAGAATAGAGGAGAATTGAAGCCTTTGAAATGTGGTGTTACAGGAGAATGATGAAGATCAGATGGGTAGATAGGGTTACAAACGAAGAGTGGGAGAGGAGAGATGTTTCTGGCGACTACTAATGAAGAGAAGAGATAGGTTGGTAGGACACATAGGAAGACACCCAGGAATAGCAATCTTAGTTATGGAAGGAAGGTTCGAGGACAAGAACTGTAGGGGTAGACCAAGTTTAGAATATGTTAAACAGATTGCCTCCGATGTAGGGTGTGGTAGCTATGTAGGGATGAAACTATTAGCTCAGAACAGGGAGGTATGGAGTGCTGCATCAAACCAGTCAAAAGACTGAAGACTCAAACAACAACAACATAAGTAAGTAAGTAAGTAAGTAAGTAAGTAAGTAAATGCAGTCACTTTATCGTGGATCATTTAAAATACAGGCTGGTTACAATTAATCTTGTGCTACTTGCGAGCCCCCCCTCCCCGGATAAACGAGTAATCGTAGGACGGTGTGGAAACCTTTGGCAGGACATGCGGAAGAGACTTAACTAACGCCACTTGAAATTACAGTGGTCTGCGGAACTTGTTAGTGATGTTGAGAGAGTGCTATGAAAATTTTTGAAGTGACCTTTTGTTCTGCCCTTTAAAATGCAATTAGAAAGCATGATTTCGTACCGCGCATGTGCAGTAAGTATTATAGGATTCGGAAACAGTGGTGATCCCCGGCCTATTAAGCAGAAACATTTGTACTTAAGACAAAGCAGCTGGACGATCCAACTATATTTCGAGTAGGCCTAACTGAGGGACAACAAGTAGTTCCGTGAAGAACTATACAGCCTATTTTCATATATCCTACTTATATTAATTGCCTCTATCAACATACAAAATTTCAGTTTGATTGCTGTAACAGATTCGTAGATATTGAGAACCGACTAAATATTGCGGATGGTCGCCATGTTGGTTTTTCATATATGTAGGTCTTAGAGTTATGTACTGTTACATGAAGAGTATTGTGTAAGTGAAGCATTCACACTTCCATCGCATGATTAGGAGACAAGAAGTAAAAACAAGATTTTAAAATTTCGCACATCTGCCATCTTGTGGTTATGAAAATAATTGAAAAAAAAATGAGATGGCAGTGGACTAACATTTCTATAAGGATTTACTGTACCAATTGTCACTGCACTCGGATGGTTAAATTGCGAGAAACGACGATGTGAATATTTATACTTCGCGTCGCCGCCATGTTGGATTTGTGATCGCCAGTTTATTGAAAGTTTTATAGGTGAACTTATGTTTATAGCCCCTATGAACATTAAAAAAACAGTTTGATTTCTATAATAGATTCGTAGATATTCAGAGCCGTCTAAATATTTCGGATGGTCGCCATGTTGGATTGTTAAATGTATAGGCCATAGAGTCATGTACCATTAATGGAAAATTATTGCGTAGGTTCATTATTCAAACTTTCACTACGATCGCATGATTACGACACAAGAAATAAAAACTTAATTTTAAAATTCGCACAGCCGCCATCTTGAGGTTATGTAAACAATAAATTGAACTAAATTAGATACCAGTGCATTACAATGTGTATAAACATTTCCTGTACCAAGTTTCATTGCGTTTGGAACATAAAATCGCTAGAAAAGTCTATTTAAAATTTGCAAATTCGCTTGGCCACCATGTTCATTTTGTAGTTAACCGGTTTATGAAAGTCATATAGATGAACTTCCAGTAGTGCCCTTTATCTTCGTACAAAATTTCAGGGTGATACCGCTAATAGTTTCAGAGATATAGAATGCCGATGAAATATTTCGCACAGCGGCCATCTTGTGGTTATGTAAACAATTGAACGAAGTTAGATGTCGGTGCATTACAATGTGTATAAACATGTACTGTACCAAGTTTTATTGCGTTTGGTTGGTAAATCGCGAGAAACGTCTATTTAAAAGTCACAAATTCGCTTGGCCGCCATGTTGGTTTTGTAGTTCCCAGTTTTTGAAAAGTCACATACATGAACTTCTAGTATTTCTCTTTATCACCGTGAAAAATTCCAGTGTGATACCGCTAATAGTTTCAGAGATATAGAATGCCGGTGAAATACTTCGCACAGCGGCCATCTTGTGGTTACGTAAACAATTGAACCAAGTTAGATGTCGGTGTATTACAATGTGTATAAACATGTACTGTACCAAGTTTTATTGCGTTTGGTTGGTAAATCGCGAGAAACGTCTATTTAAAATTCGCAAATTCGCTTGGCCGCCATGTTCGTTTTGTTGTTACCAGTTTTTCAAAAGTCACATAGATGAACTTCTAGTAGTTCCCTTTATCACCGTAAGAAATTCCAGGGTGATATTGGTAATAGTTTCGGAGATATTCAATACTGGTGAAATATTTCACACAGCCGCCATGTTGGATTGGTGAGACGTAACAAAATTTGAAGGGCACGGTTGGGGTCGTCCGGAATAGTGCTATGAACTTACCGAGTTTCATTGAAATCGCTCGAGACATTTAGAAGTTATTAGTGGGGATCCACACACACACCATCACACACACGCACACACACACACACACATGGACAAAAGATGATCTCATAAGCTTATTTTTTCAAAATTGAAAATAAGCTAAAAAAATATGTTACAAATTTAAGAACATATTTTGGAAACGTAATCACATATTTTCCACTTTTAAGCACATAAATAAATACATGAAACGTTAAGCACATAATTGTCCGGGCCCTGGACATAACGAATAACCCATTGAAAGGAACACATTTCAATTTCCACATGAGCGGGTAACAGGTGTTATGGCGTACCATGTTGACAGTTCAGGTTACAATGTGACAACCATCTGCATCCACAACAGCCTGGAACCGTACTAGTGAGTGCTCCAACACTGCCCTCAACATCTCAGGTGGGATGCTGGCTGCTTCCCTCGGGATGCTCACCTTCAAACACCAACATATGTCAGTGTCCCGTTGATACACCCTGTCCTTAAGGTAACCCCATAGCTAGAAATCACACGGGTTCAAATCTGGGGATATTGGTGGCCACGCAGTGAAGAACAAGCGGCGTTTGTCAAGTAGACTACCTAATGTTACCTGGGATGTACCATGTGATGGTGGATTGCAGCTTCACAACGTGGTGGACGCCAAATAGTCGAGACGACCTGCTGCAGATATACACGATTATTGATTTCAGCATCTATATTTCCATCTTGGTATGTTGGTTCCTTAGTTTAGGGGCTCCGACAATGCGTTCTTACAGCCCCGTGTACTTTGTGTGTGTGTGTAGAATCTATCTGATAACCGGTGTTAATTTTGATGGCTGTATTATTGTGCGTTATCTGTTTTTAATTCAAGAGAGGACTGCAGACAATAATTTCAAGTACGGTAGTTCCTACTTTCGCTACCAAATGTTACCGTCCACGACACCAAGCTGTGAAATTGGCGACTACTAGATGCCATCGCAACCAGTGCCTGGTGATGAAAGTTGGAACTTAGGAGCATTAATCAAACCTCACCTACAAATTTTGCTTCACACAAGTTTAGTTTTGGGGAAGGTTCTATGACATGGGCCCACCGGCTTTACTTCTCCTCCAAAAGAGAACATACTGAGGGTTTTTTAACGCTCTTAAAAATCCGACTACTATTGACTATTATGGTCAAGAATGGGGTAGATGCCCTGGGGCTTGAATTAAGAAACTTTCCTTACATTTGTGTGAGAAATTACCGGGAAAGCAACAAAAACACAGGATAGCCGCTATCAGCTCAGTGATTGGAATCTTCACTCTCCGTACTTTCTGCAGCTCCCCATCACATATCATTAGGACAGATAAGCTAGCCATTTCGACCCTTAAGGGGAGTCAGCCCCGAGGGGGGAGGGGTCAAAATATGCTCTTTATATTTTTATTTTTTTTAAATATTATTATTATTATTATTATTATTATTATTATTACCTTAACCCTAGATTGGTAGCGTTCTGCTTCCCCCATTTCTCCCTTTTGTCCAATCCCCACCAGTGTTTGGCAGTCCTAAAAAATACAAACCAAATTAGTCAAAATCGACCCCCTCTCCCCAAAAAAGAACACAAAAAATCAAAATTAGTCAAAATCCATAAAACTCCCAGAGAAAATCAAAATTCGTCAGAATATGTCAAGAAAGCTCAAAAAGTAAGAAACGAAAAAAATACTTAAAATACCAGTGTAAAGAACACAAAAAATCAAAATTAGTCAAAATACAAAAAAAATAATCAAAATTAGTCTAAAAAGATCAAAAAGTCAAAAAACACAAAAATCAAATTTGTCAAAATCCAAAAATAAAACAATCACAGTTAGTCGAAATTAGTGAAAACCAGAAAAAATCCAAAATAAATAAATAAATAAATAAATAAACAAATTAGTCAAAATCAAAATATATTAACAAAAATCAAACAAAATTATTCAAAAACAGTCTCCATTCGACTAGCCCAGAGAGTGATATAAAAGTTGACGTAAGTGGTATTTATTATCAGTTTCTAGAATCAAGTAGTCGTCACCGATACGAAGCGCTACCGATAACAACGTTGCAATTGGCGCTACTGTTCTAGGGTTAAAAAATCATCGAAGTTTTCTGAACAAAATTATGTATTTTATAATAGTCTATTGTAATTTTAAGACATTAAAACATATTTGAATTAATACTTGCCATCTCACTTTCATATACCTAAGCAAGAAAATTGCATCATTTTACTTTTAAAATTATTTAGTGCAGAAACCTGGGATTTATTTTTGTTTTTTAGAGTGCAAACTTCATTTCATAGGTTGGTATCACTATCATAACAGCAATGGCACCCTCAGATGCATAAAGGAAGAGTACATGTGCTTGTTGTGAGAGTAATATTGTAAGTTTATATCTATGTCTAACTTTCAAATCCAATTTCTGAAGAATTTAATTATTCTGCACATTTGACCCATTATCTTGGGAAGTAATTGAGTTAGGGACTTGAAATGTTTACCATATCTTCATAATGCTTTGTCTGTTGATTGGTACTAAAATTATTCACCCAAGTGTAAAATATCATTTAAAATTTCCTTTAAGTGCAGAACATTTTCCCCCCGAAAATTAACCTAAATTGTAAAAAAATATAGTTCTGTAACTATCAGCTGTAGATTAACGATTCTTGCAGGGTGTATAGAAATATGTGCATGCTGATAACTGTAAAAATTGGATTCGTATGTGTTTAATAGTTGCTGAGATACTGGTATATCATTTTTCATGTTTGAACATTGGCGGTATAGAGCTGGCTGACTGCCTTTCAAACAATAAACACGGTCACTCACTACTCACCTGAACTAAAATGAAATAATTAAACAATCCTAACTCGTCGATTGGATTTTGACCAAGTAATTTATTAATGCCTAACTCTATATTGTGTTAATATCGTTAATTACGTCGTTTAATAATTCTTGTGCAATTATTTTGCTGATAGCTATTAAACTGTTATCATTGCAATATTTTTTAATTGTATGTAATTTGTTCCACCAATTCTATCACGTTCGTTTCATCAACGCAACTAATATAGAACGTGCCCTTGTCATGAATTCATAATCAAATGTGGTAATCATCATTGCGCACTGATCAAATGAGCCAAAGATATATCAGACGAGAGAGAGAATACAATATAGCGTAATTGCATTGTTAAAAGTCAATGGTGTTTTAGGTAAATGGTTCCAATTAATTTACTGTATTTTAAAAGATCCCTTCAAGCAAGCAACTCGATGTTGAAACCATCCTTTAATGTAATGAACACTATTCCTTTATGTCAGTCATGCGCAAAGTATGGCTCGCGGGCCAAGTGCGGTCCTTGAACAAGTCTAATCCGACCCGCGACACGGTTTCGAATTAAATTACCTACAATTACACATAGGTCATGTTTTCTGTTCTGTATACCTAGAAGTGAAAAACTGTTTCAATCTCATTGTGTTTATGCGTTTTGTGTAATATCATTTTGTGCGAAAATGAAGATTTCAGAATTTCCAAGTTATTGAACAGGACTTTGACGTTTCCAGCATGCCATTTAATGTTGACTGAGAAACAGTAACACAAGACTTCACTCAGTAAGATCCATCCTTGCGGAGAGTCTGAGGGATGTTGGCTTTGTGGTGCATGAAGAAGTTTCAGGGCTAGCCACGCAAGGCAGTACCAGGTGCATTGACATCATAGCCTTCAAGGAAAATAAAAAGAAGGGTTATATATTGGATCAACCGTGCGTTTTGAGACCCATGCCGAGCAGCCAGATGAAGTGAACAAAGAAAAGAAGGTTATTTACGAGCCTACAGTCCCTTTCTACAAGGAAAAATACCATCTTCAAGATATAGAAGTTATTAGTGGGGGCCCGGGGAACAATACCTTCTCTTTTTGCTGCTACGTGTAGAACATTTCAGATCTCAAATGCTACCATTATCACCATAGCAGTAACAGCCCTTAAAGGATCCATTAGTATTTTGAGAAACCACTTATATTCGTAAATTATGTGTATTTTAAGGCTGAATAGCTATTTTTATTATTTATTTTAGTTGCGGTTTGCCCACTCTTCAGTTATTTTATTCTAATTTATATGTGTGTGATACATTTCATAGTTAATTACTCATATTAATTAACTTTTTTATTTCTTTTTTCACCTCTTTATGACAGTTAAGCTTTGTATATTAACAGCCTTGTAAGCCGAGGAGGCATAAGAAATAAATAAATAAATAGAGTTTCACCTAGAACTGATTGAGTTACAATGTAACAATGAATTGAACCAACTATTCCTCAACGTTTCGAAAATTCAGTTCTACAAGGCCCTACCAAAATCAAGCTTCCCAAACTTGAAATCTCAGGCACAAAATGTAACTGCCATGTTCGCATCTTCCTATGTTCGTGAACAGGTGTTTTCTACAATGCAGCTTCGCAAAAATAGCGTCAGAAATAGATTTACAGACCACCATTAGCTGCGCTACTATGTATGAATCAGCTCATCCCAGTTTCAACTAGATTATGAAAAACTTTTAGAAGCACAGTCACAGTTTCACCTGTCACATACTCCTTCCTCTTCTAACAAATAATGAACGTGTGTTCTTTTTTCCCAAGTTTTCTACTATTTGTAGCCTATTATAAGTTTTGTTTGATTTAAAATTCTGAAATAAAAAGTTTATAATCTATCTTTAAACATGTGTGGTTCTTTTATTCGGCCCACCTAGATTATTTTGTATTTCATCTGGCCTTGCCCCTAAAAGGTTTTCCCATGTCTGCTTTAGGGGATATGGACTTGGGAAATTGTGTACATTGTATAGATTGGCCGGTCAGTCGTGACCGGTCCTAAGTACGTGAGAATTCTTCTTAAAGCCCGAGTATAAGGCTTCAATCACATTGGAGGCACGCTTGTGCAAGTAATTTGGTGGCACGCGCGTGCGCAAGCTGGTGTGAACAGCAATGTGCTCACACTAAATGCAAGCAGGTGCAAGTTAATTATTATAAACAGGTCAGTCGAAATGGAGATGTCAGACGATGAAGACATTGTTTTGGAATAGTACATTATGCAACGAGCCTATAATGGCAATAATTAAGACACGAGTATGTTTATAAAACGAACGTATGCGAGTTTTATAATTTCCATACGAGTGTCTTAATTACCATTATAGGCGAGTTGCATACGACTGTTTATGTTCGACGAAAATTATTATAACTATTTTATGTTCGAAAATAAATATTCAAAAATATTTGTCGAGATTTCGCCAGTTTTATGTACTGAACAGAGCGCATGAGACGCAGAGAATGCCTTGTATTTGACCATGGGCTCCTCGATTACCCTACTATGACACTAGGCCATGCAGTGAAATTTAAATTGTTAGGCCGTGGAACTCAGCGCTGGTGCGATTCTATCCTTATCTAATTGGTCAAACAACTGTTTCTTGAGCTCTGATTGGTGGGAGAAACTGCTTCATACTGAAAAATAGTGTTATAATAAGCCTCATTATAGTACAGTTTTCCGACAGGGTCGAACATAAAATGGTGTTTTAAAGTTTTTATTTCCGGATGAGCAGGAAATCAGGGAAAAGTGGGTGAACGAGTGTTTATTGGACACAGAGGAAGATGGAGAGAATGTACGAATATCAACGATTTGCTTATACAGCTTGATAAGTTTTTTGAATACTTCAGAATGATATCAGACACTTTCTACTATATACTGGACAAATCGTTCTTCTTCTTCTTCTCACGGCATCGATAAGCGTTTCGGTATCCATCATATACTCGTACAGGAGCTCCACAACACTAGACTGTCACTGCCTCGATGGTCAGAAATCAACTGAGATCACGCACGCTTGCAACTACAAAACAAATATATTTGTTTCGAAGTGGAGTCGCATCAAGCTTGCGCAAGCGTGCACTTGCTTGTGGCGGGCAGTGTGAGCCGCGATGGACACGTCACCACTTGTTTCAGTCGCTCTCATACAGATTTTGTTTATATGTGCACTCTTGCGCACGCGCGCGCCACCAAATTACTTGCACAAGCGTGCCTCCAATGTGATCGAAACCTAACATTGAGACCACTAAATATGCCCATGCGCTGCCGAGGATATATTGCGCACTTTATTTGCATTGATCATAAAGGTATGAAAGCTCACTGTGCAAGGAGACACCACTACGCACGTAATATATACCGGCCAAGAAGGTAGATGATGATGATAATTGTTGTTTTAAGGGGCCTAACATCTAGTTTATTGGCCCCTAGGGTCAAGAGTGAACGGTCCACTTATACCATTAGGAGATAAAACTTTTTAATTTACGTACCATCAACCTAAAGCCTCCGTGGCTTAGGCGGCAGCACGCCGGCCTCTCACCGCTGAGTCCGTGGTTCAAATCCCGGTCACTCCATGTGAGATCTGTGCTGGACAAAACGGAGGCAGACAGGTTTTTCTCCGGGCACTCCGGTTTTCCCTGTCAAAATTTAATTCCAGCAACACTCTCCACTATCATTTCATTTCATCTGTCATTCATTTAATCATTGCCCCAGAGGAGTGCGTCAGGCCTCGGCAGCCGGCAAAGTTCATATCCTCGCCGCTAGATGGGGGCTTCATTCATTCCATTCCTGACCCGGTCGGAGATTGGAAGCAGGTTGTGGATTTTCATTTCATTTCACCATCAACCTCTAGGGATATGAGCAAGGAATCTTAGGTAAATAAAATATAATAAACCGGGTGAGTTAGACGTGGTCGTTACGGCGTGGCTGCAGGAAGTCGCTCACATCCGGGAGGCGAGGAGGTTCGAATCCCCCCGCCGCCAACCTTGAAGATGGTTTTCTGAGGTTTCCCATCTACCTTCCAGGCAAATAGCGGGGTTGGTCCCTAAGTATAGGCCACAGCCGCTACCTTCCAACTCCAAGTCCTTACATTCACACTTTCCTCCCCAGACAACACTCCACACGCGATGGTACTTCGTAGCTCACCCCTTGGGTGTCCGCATAGAAGCAGCTACTAACTCTGGCGAACCGAACATGTCCTCGGACACTCCCGGCACTAAAAGCCATACGCTAAAATGTATACATACATATAATAAGGTATGAGAATACTGTTCAGTTATGCGTCCAGAAGCTCTGTACGCAGCAGAATGCCTTGCAAAGAAAAAGAAAGGTTTAGTTGAAAAGTTAGAGGCCAAAGAACGAAAAATCCTGAGAAAGATCCTAGGACCAGTCAGAGAAAATAGGGAGAACAGGAGGCGACATAACAACGAACTCTGGGTACATACGTGTGGAAAGGATAAGGGACTTGATGCGAAAAAGGAGAATTAGTTTCTATGGCCACATTACACGCATGAGCTCGCAGAATCTGTCTGATAACCGGTGTTACTTGTGATGACTGTATTAGTGTGTGTATCTGATTTTTAATTCAAGTAAGGACTGCAACTTTGAATTTTTCAAATAATTCCTACTTTTCGCCAAACGCCACCGTCAACGAACTAGGCCTAGTTCAGAACTTAGCTACTAGACGCCACCGCAGTCGGCTCTTGGCAACGAACGTAGAAACCTAAGAGCGTTGTTTACATTCTTAAACTATACAATTTAGCTTCACACAGGTGTAATGATTGGGAGGTTCTTTAACATGCCATAAATCTATGACATGGGAACGCCGGCTTTACTTCCCCTCCGAAGGAAGGCATACTGAGGGATTTTTAACGCTCTTAAAAATCCGACGGCTTCGGCCAGGTTTGAAGAAAACCAAGGGACCCTGGTTCTCTGAGATCAAAAAAGATCTTATAGAAGTAGGGATTTCGCTTGAGGACATTCAAGAAAGTCTTCCTCTCCAGAAAGAACTTAGAGCACACCAGCTATTCCAAGAAAAGCCAAAACTGAGAGCAGGAAAGAAGTGAACAGCTGACAGAAAGAAGGCGCAGAGGAAACGGATGAAGGAGAAGGACTACTGGGAACAGATTAAAGCTCAAAGACGGAAACAGTTGAAGTAACGTGGTCCATAGCAGGCCGAAACGAAGAAGAAGAAAGTATGAGAATACATTATTTATTCCTAAACATGACAATAATTTTCTTAATCTTCGAATGTGTAATATTTAGGCATTTTAATCTTTGGTTCCGTTGAATCTTCACGAATAATGGACCCTTTTCTTCATCCTCTTCGGTAGTTGAATTGATGATAGGCCTATATTAATTGACGATCAATTTGAGTTTATTCTACTCTTCCAGCTCCGTCTGCTGATTAAGTGTTGTCCAATATTCTGGTCGGTTCCTCAGTTTAGGGGCTGCGACAACGCGGTCATGTAGCCCCGTGTACTTTGGGTGTGTGTAAAATCTGCCTGATAACCGGTGTTAATTGTGATGGCTGTATTAGTGTGTGTTATCTGTTTTTAATTCAAGTAAGGGCTGCAGACGATAATTTCCAGTAGTATCTACTTTTGCTACCACACGCTACCGTCAACGACTAACTAGTTCTGAACTTTGCTACTCGATGCCACCTCAGTCGGGTCCTGGCAACGACCGATGGAACCTAAGAGCGCTAACTTATAAGTTAGCTTCACACAAGTGTAATTAGTGGAAGGTTCTTTTTCATGCCATAAATCTATAACATGGGACCACCGGCTTTACTTCCCCTCTGAAGGAAGGCATACTAAGGGATTTTTAACGCTCTTAAAAAATCCGACGACGTCGGCCCAATATTCTACTTATCATCTTTTATATCTGGTGCTGATGCAATTTATAATAAAACCCTCTTGCGTTTCTTCATCTTCCGTTCACCGACTGGCTGCGCGGCTCAGCGGTATCGTTCCCGCCTGCTGGTCCCAAAGTTGCAGGATTGAATTCTGGTGCAGTCAGAGGCATTTGAGGGTGAGCAAATGTGAGGGAGCCGTGTCAGTAAATTTACTGGCACGTTAAAGATCCCTTTCAGGGCAAAATTCAAGCACTCCGGCTTCTCTAAAAGCCGCAGCAGTTAAAAGGGACGTAAATCCAATAACATCATATTCCGTTCACGTGATTCCAACTTTGGTTTTATAACAGAAATTTTCGTCCGATTGCTGATTTTAACCTGGTTCATCACAGAATCTTATTGTTGGTACATTTGTAATTAATTTTCGTTATTTTCTTCACTTTTCCAAACGTAAAGGACACACTGAACGTTTCTTACGAGGTGCCGCCATGATGAAACTCAACCATATCCGGTCGATTGCCTTTTCTACCACTACGAGCGCTAGTGTGAGTCAATGCAGAGTTTCACTAATGTGAAGATTTTAAAAAATCAGAAATCGCCTGAGTATACTGGACCAAGGAGCACATTAAAGAAAGAATTATGTAAGTTAATTTGGCTAGAATTTGAATCTAAATGAAAACGAGTAAGGAAACAAGCAATTTTAGGCTGTTTTTCCGGAACTGCAACTGCATTTAGAGCCTCCGCAGCTTAGGCGGCAGACCGCTGTCCTCTCACCGCTGGGTCCGTAGTTCAAATCCCAGTCACTCCATGTGAGATTTGTGCTGGACAAAGCGGAGGCAGACAGGTTTTCCTCCGGATACTCCGGTTTTCCTCGTCACAAATTGCATTCCAGCAACACACTCCCCTGTCATTTCATTTCATCTGTCATTCATTTAATCATTGCCCCAAGGGTGTGCGACAGGCTTCGGCAGCCGGCACAGTTCATATCCTCGCCACTAGGTGGGGGCTCCATTTGATCACTTTCGTGATGTTTTTAATGTGTGTTTATTTCTTATGCCGCATTTGTCGGTCAAATGCTTTGGGACCACCGAACTATTAATGTATTTAATCACATTTATGTTTATAATATATAATGTAATTCTCGAGTGATTACTCGTAACAAACAAAATTTCTAAGACACATACCTCAGCTTGTTCATAGATGTTGACTCTCCGAGCCACAAGTTCACTACTGCCAAGTGTGCTTCTCGCCTAGCCGCTACGTGAAGGACTGTCGTCACATCTCCGCTTTAGCCAATCAGTCGCCGCCAGCCAGTGCTGATTTCTCGATTGTTCTACGCCCTATTTAAGAAGCGGTTCTCCTCTTCAAGAGTCAGATCCAGCACGCCAGATCCAGCACGACAGTACCGCATCACTTCATGGAGTCTTCCAAAGCTTCGTTCCATGGGGCAAATATCTAACGGCATGCTTCAACATAAGACGGTGTACTCAGCACGTCACACCGCTACGCTGGAGATTACTACGCATCAAAGCCACAACTAGATGAGCTGTTGCAAGGCTCAGATTACAGTTCTCACCGCTACGCAAGATGAAAGCTTGCTTGTTACTTTCGCTCTTCAGTGTACTTTGGTTCTAAAGAAGAACCTTTCTTCAAGCCGATACTTTATTTCGAGATGCTGGACATCGAAATCACAAAGTATAGTGTTCGTAAACTATAAACTACAACAGCAAACCAGCAAGCTCTGGCCACGGCCGACCTGCAGCAATGAACCTCTCTAGTCAACATGAATAGCAACGGAAGATAAGTTACGTTCTTTTATTCTCTATTTTTATCAATAATCTTATATGTTTTAATGGTTTTAATATTGCTTGCAAGTGCAATTGTTTTCAAAATAGTGTGTCTTTAAAATGAACTCTTGTAAATAGCACCAAGTTGTGCCAACCTACTAATTTTTAAACCCAAAGGGTTTCCAGTAATGTATAGAATTTATCACTTGTGTCAAACAACAAATAAAGTTTATATTATATTAATGCTTAAATGTTCAGTGTTAAATTTAAACTTAAAGTTGAGTATAAGGAACCAGGCCGCACTACCCTAGCCCAAAATATTCAGTCTAATAGCTTCTTTCACAGTAGTTATTTTGTCCAGGCATTGCCTGATGCTTTCTCCCGTTTATGAGAACGAACTTGGGCTGTTCTTCACATAACCATATGGAGCCGATAACCGGGAGTGCGTTTGGTAAACATTTGTTGAAGCAAGTCTGTAGATTGAACCTTTCTCAGAAATTAATATTTAAACTAATTAACAAAATTTTTCTCTCATACTGAACATTAAGTGTATAAATTGTTCAAAAATTGTGATTTCTAATTCTTTTGGAAAGTTTCAGCTCGGAGTTCATGTTTGGCACTGGAAGAGGAAACACAAAAACAAGTTCCACATTTAACCGTTGGAAAGGCTGCTTTCTCTCTCTTCTGGCAGGCTGTTGTACGAGTTCACAGGGTAGTCGTGAGTACTTTCACAACAAACTTTCACAATGCCAATGGACGAAAAACTCATTAATGCGAGGGCTTCGGTCAAGGGCAAACTCACGCGTTTTCGCACTTTTCTATATGAGCTCACGGAAAAAGAACTTAATAGTGACATAATTTCTCAAAGACTGAAAGGTTATGAACAGGCCTTTGAAAAGTATGACGAGATCCAAAGTAATATTGAGACACAATATCCCGACCAGCAAAGTGACCGCGCTGAGGTTGAAAATTTATATTATAAGGGGTTTGCAGACGCAAAGCAGCTTTTAAGAAGTTTAACATTGCGGGAAAAGCAGGAGAAAACTCCTTCAGAATCTTCTTCTTTTCCTTCCCGTGTTATATTACCGAAAATAGAATTACCTAAATTTACCGGAGATGAAGCTACATGGGAACCATTTTTTGAATTATTCAATTCATTGATTCACGAAAACGATTCTCTTCCTTCAATACAGAAGTTTCATTATTTGCGTTTGTCCTTGCAAGGCAACGCACTCAAACTCATCCAAGAGCTTACGTTGACAAATGAAAATTATGAAGTAGCTTTGGCACTTCTCAGAGATCGGTTTGGGAACACTCGTTTAAAAACTCAACGTCATATACAGGGTTTATTCAATTTACCTATGGTTCAAGCTGATAATCTTGCCTCGCTTCGTAATTTGATCGATGCTGCAGAACTTCATATTCGTGCGCTTGCAAATTTGGACCAACCAGTTGACCATTGGGATCTATTTTTGATTCATCTTATTTCTGTTAAATTAGACACTAAAACTTTAAAAGATTGGGAAGCAGATCTGTCGCAACATTCATTGTGTACCTATGAAGCTATTATTAAATTCTTAAAGGCGAAATGCCAAATTCTCTCTGCTGTAGCCAGCCAAAAGAGTAGCTCTACCTTCAAACCTCCCTCTAATAGTAAGGACATCAGCCCCACTCATAGAGTGCTAAGGTCACATGCCTTTTCTACAAATATTCGGTCTTCCAATCAAGCACAAGCTTGTGTTTTGTGTCAACAACCGCATAACTTGTACCAGTGCGCTCAATTTAAATCTTTATCTGTGGATGAAAGACGCAAATTAATTACCACCCACAAGCACTGCTTCAATTGCCTATCAGGGACACATATGATAAGCAATTGTCATTCTGAACGGTTATGTTTTCACTGTAAAGAAAAGCATCATACTCTCCTGCATAGACATGAAAGATCGCGGTCATCAGCAACCAATAGTTCATCCGCTAAATCTAATTCTGAGACTTCGCCGAATAACGCTCAGTCTTTTACTCAAAGCTCTATTTCGTTCAGTAAAACTCAAGTTTTATTGTCCACTGTCCAAATTCTAGTGAAGAATGTTCACGGAAAATGGGTTTCTGTAAGGGGATTGTTAGATAATGCTGCAACTAACAATTTTATCAGTGAATCGCTAGTTCGCAAGTTAGGTCTACAAATATGCCCTACTTCTATAGAAGTTACAGGAATTAATGGTTCCAAATCGCAATCTCTGAGTTATGCTAAAGTGGATGTAAAAGATTCCAATAATCTCGGCATTCATTTAAATTTAGATTTTTTAATTATCAATTCCATAGGTAATGACACCCCCATTACTTCTTTTCAAGTCCAGGGTTGGAATATTCCGCATCATTTGCAACTTGCAGATCCGAATTTCAACAGAGCTTCATCTGTAGAAATTCTTTTAAGTGCCAGCATTTTTTGGCAATGTTTACATCCAGAAAAGGTTAAAGTTGCCCGTGATGTTTTCTTTCGTAGAACTGATTTTGGTTGGATTGCCACTGGGCAAATATACCGCAACCCAGTTCAACAAAAATCTCATTGTTATTTTGTTGGTGCTGATTTAAATCAAGAATTAATTAAGTTCTGGGACATTGAGGATATTCAAGTTACCTCACCTCATTCTCGCAATAATGAGATCTGTGAAACACACTACGTAGAAACCACTGTTCGCACTACTGAAGGCAGATTCGTGGTTACTCTTCCTCGCATTTGTAACCCCCCTGTTATTACAGAATCACATTCCAGAGCTCTTAAAGCTTTATTCGCAATTGAAAATCGCTTTAAAAAGGATGCTCTCTTAAAAACTCAGTATACTTCCTTCATGGAAGAATACGAATCAGCGAATCACATGGAAGTAGTTCCAAAATCTGAAGAAATTAGTAATCCTCCTAAAGAAATAGTATATCTTAATCATCATCCGGTTTGGAAAAATTCTTCCACCCGAGAACAGATAAGAGTAGTTTTTAATGGGTCATCTCCAGATGCTAATGGTGTTTCTCTCAATGACACTCTGCATTCTGGACCCGCTATTCAGACAGATCTTACTTCAGTTTTACTTAACTTTCGTCTATTCCCCATTGCTGTTCTTGCTGACATCAAGCAAATGTATAGGCAAATTCTAGTAAATTCAGAACAACGTGATTTGCAAAGAATTTTGTGGCGAGATGACAATGCAAAACCTATAAAAATATTTCGTTTAAGAACAGTGACATACGGTCTTAAGCCGTCTGCGTTTCTCGCAATACGATCTCTTCACATGTTGGCCGAACAAGATGGTCATCTTTTTCATCCTCTAGCTTCTGAAGTTTTGAAAACTGCATTTTATGTAGATGATTTTCTGTATTCCTTTTCTAGTATTTCTGAAGCACTTCGTGTTTGTGAAGATTTAAACTCTCTTCTTTCCGGTGGTGGGTTTACCCTTCATAAGTGGAACTCGAACTCAACCGAATTTTTATCTAACTTTTCACAAGTAACTCCTGTTGATAAATGTGTTGCGCTTCCTACTGAGGAATCAGCTATTAAAACCTTGGGTGTTTTTTGGTCTCCTTCTTCAGATACCTTTTCCTATCAGGTACACTTATCTGAGTTTCACCCTCGAACGAAAAGGCAATTATTATCAGAAATAGCAAAAGTTTTTGATCCATTGCAGTACATTGCTCCGGTGGTTATTACTGCAAAAATTTTCTTGCAAAAACTTTGGTTATTGAAAATTGGTTGGGATGAACAGGTACCCTCCCCCCTTTTGGATGAGTGGTTGAAATACCGCAAGAGTTTGTTAGATCTTTCTCAAATTTCTATTCCTCGCACTTTAATTTCGGACCTTTCATGTCAGTATTTCGATTTGCACATATTTGCAGATAGTTCTGAAAAGGCATATGGTTGCTGCGCCTACTTAGTAGGCCGCCCTTCCAATACTTTACCCGGATTTTCCAATTTAATTTGTGCAAAATCAAAGGTAGCCCCACTCAAATCCATATCTTTGCCTAGATTGGAATTATGTTCTGCTGTAATGGCTGTGGAATTAGCCAGTAAATTAAAAATCAGTTTAAATTTGAAATTTTCGAGCACATGGTTTTGGAGTGATTCTTCCATCGTGTTAGCTTGGCTTTCAAAACCTTCTTCACATTGGACCACTTTTGTGGCTAATCGCGTTTCTAAAATACAAGAGTTGTCTCATTTTGACCAATGGAATCATGTTCCGGGGAAGGAAAACCCCGCTGATATAATTTCACGTGGCTGCTTGCCCAAGAAATTAATTTCTTTTAAATTATACTGGAATGGTCCGGCGTGGCTCAGTCAGGATTTCTCTTGTTGGCCTCGTTCATCTAATCCGCTCGCAGAAGATGTTCCTGATGCTCGCATTGCTACCGCTTCCCTTTTTCTAACTTCTATTGCTACTAGTCTTTTTCAGCGTTACTCTTCATTGAATAAATTAATTCGTGTGGTAGCATATTTATTTCGATGGAAATTCCTTGTTCTTGATGAGCCTGTGAAGCCGCAACCCTTTCTCACTAAAATGGAATTGGAATTTGCTACTCGTAGAATCTTGTTTCTTATGCAACAAGAAGTATTCTTTCTTGAGTATCAGACACTTTTAAGCAAAAAAGCTTTACCGAAGTCTAGTAGGCTGTTACCTCTCACCCCTTTTGTGGACCAAGATGGATTAATAAGAGTGGGGGGCAGGCTAGAGTATTCTAGTTACTCAGATGAGAAAAAACATCCCATTATTCTCCCTTCTAGACATCCTATTACTACTCTCATCGTAAAGAAATTTCATTATCAGAATTTGCACGCTGGCACCCGCACTTTGCTTTGTTTAATTCGCGAGCAATATTGGCTCATTAACGGTGTTCATGAAGTTTCTTCTGTTATTCGGAAATGTATACCTTGTTTCAAATCTAAGCCCCCGCCAATCACGCAAATTATGGGAAACTTGCCATATTTTCGTTCCGAACCTAGTAAGCCTTTCGCCCTTACGGGTATCGATTATGCTGGGCCTTATGTCTATCAAGTTAATTCCCCTTTATCTAAGCGAAAGTTGTTAGGTAAACTTTATATTTCTTTATTTGTGTGCATGGTGACAGGAGCCATTCACCTTGAGTTGGTTACAAGTGCTTCTACTCCTTATTTTATAGCAGCCTTTTCTAGATTTGCCGCTAGAAGGGGTGTTCCCTCCGAGGTTTTCTCAGATAACGCAAAAATTTTTGTTAGTACTTTTGATCTTTGGAAAACTGCGCTTACCTCCCCTTCTGCTAAGGAACAGTTTTCTAATTTTTCTCATGCTAAGGGATTCAAATGGCATTTCACTCCCCCTTACGCCCCCCATCATGGTGGTCGTTGGGAATCTTGCATAAAGCTCACGAAGAGACAGCTGAAGAAAACCCTTGGTTCAGCCATCCTTTCCTATGAGGAATTCAATTCTTTAATTATTCAGGTTGAGGGTATCGTAAATTCTAAGCCGCTCACGCCTTTGTCTAACGATCCTAAGGATCTTCTTCCCTTAACACCTGGTCATTTTTTAATAGGCTGTTCTTTAGCTTCTACGCCTTCTTTGCTGAGTCGACGCTGTGATCTCGGGTTGCCTATTTTCTGGAGAAAGTTAGAATCTTTGCGAAACTCCTTTTGGCGCCGTTGGAAGCTGGAGTATCTCGGCTCACTTAACAGGAGAGAGAGGTGGCGGCTTTCCCGGCCTGATGTGCGAGTGGGAGATATGGTTCTTTTGCGAGATCCAAGTCCCCCCCTCGTATGGAATATTGGTAGGGTAACTCACTGCCATTTGGGTCGTGATAATCATGTGAGAGTTGTAGATGTTCTCACTAGTAAGGGAGTCTATACTAGACCAATTTCTATGGTTGCTATTTTGCCTGTTGAGGCTTAGTGTCATCCTCTTTCATTGTTGTTCATGTTTTTTCCAGATGATTCTTTGATTGTTTTCTTTCGGGGGTCTCGGAGCATGATCACTTTCGTGATGTTTTTAATGTGTGTTTATTTCTTATGCCGCATTTGTCGGTCAAATGCTTTGGGACCACCGAACTATTAATGTATTTAATCACATTTATGTTTATAATATATAATGTAATTCTCGAGTGATTACTCGTAACAAACAAAATTTCTAAGACACATACCTCAGCTTGTTCATAGATGTTGACTCTCCGAGCCACAAGTTCACTACTGCCAAGTGTGCTTCTCGCCTAGCCGCTACGTGAAGGACTGTCGTCACATCTCCGCTTTAGCCAATCAGTCGCCGCCAGCCAGTGCTGATTTCTCGATTGTTCTACGCCCTATTTAAGAAGCGGTTCTCCTCTTCAAGAGTCAGATCCAGCACGCCAGATCCAGCACGACAGTACCGCATCACTTCATGGAGTCTTCCAAAGCTTCGTTCCTTGGGGCAAATATCTAACGGCATGCTTCAACATAAGACGGTGTACTCAGCACGTCACACCGCTACGCTGGAGATTACTACGCATCAAAGCCACAACTAGATGAGCTGTTGCAAGGCTCAGATTACAGTTCTCACCGCTACGCAAGATGAAAGCTTGCTTGTTACTTTCGCTCTTCAGTGTACTTTGGTTCTAAAGAAGAACCTTTCTTCAAGCCGATACTTTATTTCGAGATGCTGGACATCGAAATCACAAAGTATAGTGTTCGTAAACTATAAACTACAACAGCAAACCAGCAAGCTCTGGCCACGGCCGACCTGCAGCAATGAACCTCTCTAGTCAACATGAATAGCAACGGAAGATAAGTTACGTTCTTTTATTCTCTATTTTTATCAATAATCTTATATGTTTTAATGGTTTTAATATTGCTTGCAAGTGCAATTGTTTTCAAAATAGTGTGTCTTTAAAATGAACTCTTGTAAATAGCACCAAGTTGTGCCAACCTACTAATTTTTAAACCCAAAGGGTTTCCAGTAATGTATAGAATTTATCACTTGTGTCAAACAACAAATAAAGTTTATATTATATTAATGCTTAAATGTTCAGTGTTAAATTTAAACTTAAAGTTGAGTATAAGGAACCAGGCCGCACTACCCTAGCCCAAAATATTCAGTCTAATAGCTTCTTTCACAGTAGTTATTTTGTCCAGGCATTGCCTGATGCTTTCTCCCGTTTATGAGAACGAACTTGGGCTGTTCTTCACATAACCACCATTCATTCCGTTCACTGACCCGGTTGGTCGACTGGAAGCAGGCTGTGGATTTTCATTTTCCGGAACTGCATTTAGGTCGAAAGTGATTTTCGAAATTTGTGTTTTTGTTTTTTGTTTTTTTCTAGTTTGATAGCGCTCTTCAAGACTCACCTTTCCGGGTCCTTTAGCCCTTCAACTATTGGCACAATTGAGAAAATTGCTTAATGTTTCGTTTTTGCTAAGTTGGGGACCCCTACTTTGTCTGTTAAATGATGTTTTCAACATTGAAAATCCACAGCTTGCTTCCAGTCGACAGACCGGGTCAGGGAATGGAATGAATGAAGCCTCCATCTAGTGGCGAGGATATGAACTGTGCCGGCTGCTGAAGCCTGTCGCACTCCTCTGAGGCAATTTCATTTCATTTCTTTATTTCTCCATGGTAATATATTAATATACATATGGGAGTCGACAAATCATAAAATACATAATTATACATATTATGGCCTACATAAAAAACATAATTATACTTAAAATACATAATTACAGGGGTACAGGTAAATACAATAATCAATATACAAACACTTGCATCTCTAAGCACATTGCCTTGAATTCTTCTTCTTCTGTGAGCCATTTTATAAATTTTAATTTCAATGTGGAAATGGTGCTGACTTTTCTTCGAGTTAGGGGCAGCAAGTTAAAATACAGTATTTGGAGGCAGCATACACGGGATCTTTTTTTCTGAAATCTCCTCTATAATATTGACAGTGAACATCCATTCTGCTTCTAGTGTTGTACGAATGTAGATCAGAATTTCTTACAATATTAGCATTTCCAGTTAGAATTTGTCTCTTAATATACATAGAACAATTGAGTAAATACAGTGATGGTAATGTCAATATTCTGATTTTTTTTTAATAGTCCCTACAAGATGTTAGAGGGTGTAACCAAACATAACACGGATTGCTCTCTTCTGCAGGATAAAATATTGTTTAAAACTTTTTTTGTTGCACTGCCATATAGATTTAGACCATAAACCAGGTAGGAGTGAAACAGAGCATAATAACTTGATAACAGGGTATTAAATGAATGACAGATGAAATGAAATGATAGTGGAGAGTGTTGTTGGAATGAAATGTTGACAGGGAAAATCTGAGTACCCGGAGAAAACCCTGTCTGCCTCCGTTTTGTCCAGCACAGATCTCACATGGAGTGACCGGGATTTGAACCGGTGAGAGGCCGGCGAGCTGCCGCCTAAGCCACGGAGGCTTCATGTTTTCAACATTAAAATGTATTATTACTAAAGAACCCGTGCGAGAAATCTCGCATTTCAACATTATTGCCGTTGTGCATTAGCCTCGCACAATATTAAGGCTCGATACGGCACAGTTCTGGCAGGGGCTGGCTGTGTACGGGCCCGGCTTTACACTACTATTATGCGGGCTGGACGTGACACTGTGCTGGCAGGGGCTGGCTGTGTACAGGCCATGGTTTTCACGAACTGCGAAGAACATAGAACCGGCCATGAACGGTTTAGAGCTGGGCTACTGAAGGCTCGATTGCCGGAAAGCGGCCTATGAAATACTCGGTGCGGTTGCAAAAATTAAGCGTGTAGTAACTTAGCATTCATTCGTATAATCATCACCATAATATGATGGGCCAAAAACCTATTGGTAGGGGTGGTAATAATAATTAGTATTTATTTAGCGTGTGGTTCTTAATGCCGGGAGTGTCCGAGGACATGTTCGGCTAGCCAGAGGCTGTAGCTGCTTCAAGCGGACACCCAAAGGGTGAGCTAAAAATTCCGTTCAATTTCAAGTAATTCCAACTTCCGCTACCAGATATCACTGACACCTAGTGGTGAACGTTAGAACTTTGATAGAGCGTTACAACGAAATCCAACCTAGAAATTTAGCTTCACACAGGTTTAGTAGGGGTGGTGATATTTCGCAAAAGCGATAAAGTGAGAAATGCTCATATTCGCTTGTACGCTTGAATTTTCACTTTTCATGACCTGTAAACCACTTCTTAATGTGTTTTAAGAAAGCGACAAAATGCGAAATTGCGTTCAAAATGCGAAAATTATACCAAAATGCTAATAAATATAAAATCAACGATTTTTTCAAATATGACGTGTTTTATTCTTGGAAATTACAAGTGAGGAGTCTTGTACACCCTTGCAATGTTTATGACTGCTTGACCATTGGTCTCATTTCACCCCCACCCTCCACCCTTCCCCTCCTCCTCCCCCCCCCCCCCCCCTCCCCCTCCCACCCCTCGTCGCTTTCATTCCCTTTCCGTAGTTCAAATCAACTAGTGCTAAGATGGTGAGACCGAAAATGTCTGTAAAAGATTTCATTCAAGAATATTAATGATTCATGAACTTCCATGCCCTTGCCCACTTTGGTAGATATTGAAGCATGACTTTTGTGTCATTTTGTGTACTCTGTGTGGTTCTGACTAGGCATCAGTGTAAATTTCTGGTTTTTCTCTGTAATGCTTTATCCAGTAACAATTTTCTTCTGTGTCACTTTAACCTAACTAATAAACAATAAATGCACAAGTTACTTAATGCATTTTTATCTCACTATTAATCAATGTGATTATTAATTTCACATTCTGGCATTTCGACAGATAACACATTTGTCAGAATGATTTTACCAAGTGATATGGTTTCTTTCTCGAAAATGCTATAAAATGCTTAATTGCAAATGTGTAAACACTACAAAAAACTAAATATTCAATACAATATTAAAATGCATCATCACCTAAAGGCTGCAACCACATTTGTCTCTCACTTGCTGAACATTTTAAGTCAGCATACTGTTTAAATTGAAGTCCATGCATCACAGAATCCAGATGAGCCTTCCACGGTCTTCCTCTTCCTTTCTTCCCCAGAACTTTTCCTTCCAGTATGGTGCCAGTAACTCATTATGACGAACGGTGTGGTCAACGAATTTTGCTTTCCTCTTTTCTATAGCAGTGATCAATTTTCTTATTTCGTCGAATTCCATGAGGACCCATTCGTTACCCTTTTTCTCCGTCCAGCTTAATTTCAGCATCCTTCTCTACATCCACATTTCCGCTGCTTCCAGTCGTTGTATGTCCTGTTTCCTTAGAAACCAAATTCTCATCCGTGTATCAAAACACCCCAGACAAATGTTTTGATAAACGATTTTCTAGTTTTAAAGCTAATGTGCCTGCTTGTCAGAAGCTGTCTCTTGTTGTTGAAGGCCTGTTTAGCGAGGGCAATTCACCTTTTGATTTCTGTGGTGCACCTACAGTATTATCGTCAGTGACAATGCTTCCTATGCAGCAGAACTGACTGCACTGTTGAATGGTTTCACCATTATTCTCAATGTTTGTTTGGATATTTGCATTGAATTTGTTGACAACTAACACTTTGGTTTTGGAGGCATTCAGTTTCAAATTTGCTTCCTTTAGCGTTGATGACAAGACTCGCAGCATTTTACTTAGTTCTTTAGTTCGCGGTTAATGCGATATAATCTGCAAATCTTATACAGTTGATTTCCTGTCCGTTCACTTTGATGCCCTTGGTCTTTTGTTTGAATTTTGATATGGCCTCCTCAATGAAAATGTTGAACAAATATGGGGATAGTGCTAAATTTCCGGTTTGAAGCTGCTAAAAATCACCATCCTTACCTATAGTTTATGTTAAGTCCCTTATCAGCATCAATTTAATATGAAGTTGCCCTGGTTGAACAATGGAACAATACATTACCGCACGTCATTCTTCTATTTTATAACCGCCTTTCTACGGCATGCAGTGTATATCGCTCTAACCCCCAGAGGGACAAGTTAGTGTTTTGTAAAGAATAATAAGGTTAATGTCCAGTATAATTAGCATCTGTGGTGGTGTTCTGTTGTATGTAACCTCGTGCAGTACTTTAAATGCCTACACACATTTTAAACAGAGCTGGGGACAATATTTCCTGTGCAACGTGTGAAGGATTTGTGTGTTTAAAACACGGCGAGAGAGAATGTACTGTGAATTGTGCAGCTACACAGGAAAAAATACTGCGGTTGAATTTTTGGGTCATATTTGACATAACAGTTAGAAGAGGTCTTCTGTTTGGTGTTTGTTGTTGTTGTTTGAACTGAGAACAGGTCTTGGTTGGTTGGTTCCTCAGTTTAGGGGCTGCAACAACGTGGTCATGTAGCCCCGTGTACTTTAGGTGTGTGTAGAATCTGTCTGATAACCGGTGTTAATTGTGATGGCTGTATTAGTGTGTGTTATCCGTTTTTTCAATTCAAGTAAGGACTGGAGACATTCGATTTTCAAGTAGTTCCAACTTTTGCTACCAAACGCCACCGTCAACGACCAACTAGGTCTGAACTTGGTTACTAGATGTCACCGCAGTCGGCTCCTGGTGGCGAACGTTGGAACCTAAGAGCGTTAGTCAAATCTAACCCTATAATTTAGCTTCACACAAATGTAATTAGTGGAAGGTCCTTTATCATGCCATAAATCTATGACATTTGACCGCCGGCTTTACTTCCCCTCCGAAGGAAGGCATACTGAGGGATTTTAATGCTCTTAAAAAATCCGATGACTTCGGCCGGGTTTGAAGCCGCGACCTTGGCATAGATGCTCAGCATGCTACCAACTACCCCACCGAAGCCGCTGAGAAAAGGTCTCTACATACGTGAACATATTATTGAAATAATGTGAAATGATTAATCTATGCCCTCAAATAAATGAATAAATAAATAAATGTCCTAAAATACTGCTAATGGCATATTTTGATTCCATTAGGCTATATATTTAAGTAAATTAATAAATTCTTCGGTATATTTATAATCTGAAGACTTTTCATGAGATACATACTTTTATGAAAGACTAGCGGATCCGTGCGAGAAATCTCGCATGTTCATAAACCACTCTCTCCCCAATGAGAGACTTAAAGAGAAAGGTTGTTATGTTTTTATTTCAAACAAATGATTATAGAACACGATTTAAATTTCAGTTAGAATTTCAAGTTCTATGTTCCCTAACTTAAAGCAATCGCTGAAAATTGGATCATCATAACACTCACCGGTTATTCGATATTTATGAAATTAAACGATATGAGTAGTCATTCGTTTGATTTACTGTTTCTGAAAGCCATGTAAATTGATAAAGGAAAGACCTCAGAATGTTAAAATGACATGCAACAGGCGTCACAGCGGCCAAAATGTGATGTGGACAGCAATTATGGAGCGTATTTTCCTGCAGCAACAGTATCTGCAAATCGCATACTTCGTACAGTTTTTTAAGTCATTTCTTAAAGAAATTATAGATATTTATGAAATTAGCATGGAATGCGTCACTGGTAATGTCTATTCTCTTTCGTTTGAATGTTCATTTGTCACGATCGGTCGCTTGTGAGCGCCGCAGGAGGGATATATACTACTGAAATAATATATATGATAATCAATCTTATACCCTCAAATAAATAAATGTCCTAAAATTCTGTTAATGACATATTTTGATTCCGTTAGGAAATATATTTAAGTAAATAAATTCTTATATAATGATTGGTATATTTATAGTCTGAAGACTTTTCATGAGATACATGCGTTTATGAAAGATAATTAAATTCAATGAAATCAGATTATTTAAATAATTTACAAGAACATACACCAAAACTGGTTATCTGAACAGCCTGTAGACATTCCAAAACTTCAACAATAGATCTTCGAACACATTAGAAGTAAACAAACAATATTTTATGTTCGACCATGGCGAAATTTAAATAATATATGTCAGAAAACTGTATCATAATGAGGCTAATTATAGTACAAGTTTTCATTATGATACAGTTTCTCCCACCAATCAGAGCTCAAGAATCAGTTGTGTGACCAATTAGATAAGGATAACATCGCATCTGCGCTGACTTCCACGGCCTCCTATTTTAAATTCCACTGCGTGGAGAGTGTCATAGTGAGGTATTCGAGGAGGCTATGGTATTCTCTGCGTCCCATGCGCTCTGTTCAGTACATACAACTGGCGAAATCTCGACAGGTATTTATGAATATTGATGTTCGAACATAAAATAGTTATAATTATCGTCGAACATAAACAGTCGTATGCAACTCGCCTATAATGGTAATTAAGACACTCGTATGCAAATGCACGACATATTCGTGTCTTAATTATTGCCATTATAGGCGAGTTGCATAATGTTGTAGTTATAGCTTATAGCCATCACAACAGAGTTCATTTCCGCACATTAGTTTACAATTCTACTGTAGAGTAGTTTATTTATTTATTTATTTATTTATTTATTTATTTATTTATTTTATATTTATTTATTTATTGGTGCCTTTATTGTGGCGAAGTTAGGGCTCTAGGCCCTCTCTTACACTTAACCACACACAGTGCAACTTACATGAATACTCAAATATGATATATTAACCTACCATACTTAAATACTAGGAAAACTTAATTGAAAATCCACAGCCTGCTTCCAGTCTCCGACCGGGTCAGGAATGGAATGAATGAAGCCCCCATCTAGCGGCGAGGATAGGAACTGTGCCGGCTGCCGAGGCCTGACGCACTCCTCTGGGGCAATGATTAAATGAATGACAGATGAAATGAAATGATAGTGGAGAGTGTTGCTGGAATGAAATATTGACAGGGAAAACCGGAGTACCCGGAGAAAAACCTGTCTGCCTCCGTTTTGTCCAGCACAGATCTCACATGGAGTGACCGGGATTTGAACCACGGACCCAGCGGTGAGAGGCCGGCGTGCTGCCGCCTAAGCCACGGAGGCAGGAAAACTTAATTACTAGAATTAAATTAAATTGGCGACTGCATGATATTAACTAAGCTATACAATTTAAATGACAACCGGGTGAGTTAGCCGTGGTGGTTACGGCATGACTGATGGCAGTCGCTCACATCCGGGAAGCGAGGAGGTTCGAATCCCCCCGCCGGCAACCTTGAAGATGGTCTTCTGTGGTTTCCCATCTTCCTTCCAGGCAAATGCCGGGGTTGGTCCCTAACTATAGGCCACAGCCGCTACCTTCCAATTCCTCGTCCTTACATTCCAACTTCCCTCCTTCCCTCCCCAACGGTACTTGTAGCTCACCCATTGGGTGTCCGTCTCGAAGCAGCTACAAAACTGGCGAGCCGAACATGTCCTCGGACACTCCCGGCACTAAAAGCCATACGCTAAACAAAAACAATTTAAATGACATACATTTTTAACAAAATTATACTATGGTCATTCACTCACACATTCATACACAAATTGTTCTAGTTGGCCTACGAATTCAAGAGGAAATCTTTACATGCACGCTTGAAAGTTGTTAGGGATGTACAATTTCTAACGTCACGAGGACAGTTATTCCAAATTCTAGTTTCCGACACGAGGGAAGATGAATGATGTAGAAGAATTGCAATTATAGATCCAGATCGCGTGTGACGATCATGAAAGGAAGAGAGAAAACGGAAATTACAAGAGAGATAGTGAGGTGTACTTTCTTTGGGAAGTCAATAGATGAGGGTACATATGTGCAGGTTTCTTTGTTGTTCTACTTTTAGCCAGGAAAGTAGATCATGAAAAGGAGACAGGTGTGAGGAAAATTTCAAGGAGAAAATAAACCTAATGCAGGAATTTAAAGCTCTCTGAAGTTTCTTGTTTTGTTCTCCGGTAGCATCTACTAATACAACATCACAGTAGTTTTTTTTTTTTTCGTGTGGCCTCCTGAGAGGCCGAGTGCAGGTCTTTCTAGGTGACGCCCGTGGGCGACCTGCGCGTCGGGATGAGAGATGGAATTGATGAAGGCGAATGAAACTGGGCAAGGATGTGGAAGGAAGCGGCCGTGGCCTGTCAGTAGGTACCGTCCCAGCATTTGCCTGGTGTTGAAAATGGGAAACCACGGAAAACCATTTCAAGGACGGCCGACGGTGGGGCTCGAACCCACGCGTCTACCGAGTCAGCAGAGAGCTTGGCCCCATGACCTAACGCTGCGCTTTAGCGCGCGTAGCCACTACTGTCGGTATCACAGTAGTTAAATATAGGGAGTATCAAGGTTTGGACGAGTTTTATTTTCAAGTTACGGGGTAGAACGAACTGGTGAATCTTAAGTGGATGAAGTGACGAGTAAACTTTCCTGCATGTAATAGTCAAGTGCCCATCCCAATTCAAAATTTCATTTAGTGTGACTCCAAGACTTTTTACCGATTTAGAGAACGGGATAGCAACACCGTTAAGTTGAATTAAGGAAAGCGGTCTACTGTGTAAATGGAGGGGTTTAGGGGCTGACTGCTTAAGTGTATCACAGCAACAGTAGCTACATCTTCATAGATTACTTGGGGAAGGAAGACGATTTTGTTAATGAGACTGTCATTTCTAAGTTTTGCAACATTAAAATAATTCTTATTTTGGTGATTAATTCCTTAATAATCAGTAATAATTACCACACTTACTAAGTTTTCTGACGGTTTTTTTAAATTTATTTTTTGGAGGCCAGAGACTGTCTGTGGGTGTCACTGTATGTTTGCCAGTGTATTGTAGAGCTATTTTACTTGCATATTTGGATCTGATGCTACTCGCTTGACGAGCGAAACATGTCATCCCTTCTTTTTATTCTTCTTTTTCTTATTCTATAGTCCGTTACAATATATAAATCTAAATCACAGTAATTTATTTCAAGATATTTTTCACTCTCTGACATGTATTGCACGTCTTTAATGTTGATCTCACCGTTTCTCCCATTTTAGGTCATATAAATATTTCTTGTAACATTTTAAGTGTCTTGTCCACCCCCATGTGTCCATACGTTGGGTGTGACAACCAAATTAATTTCCTCTGTAATCCTGCAGGTACCAAAATTCTTAAACAAAGCATTGACTTTCCTGATAAAAATGGATGGATTTATCTAGCCAAAGGCTGACACGATGGGCATTATACATACAGCAATACGATGTTCAAATCGAATACTGATCTGGGTAGGAGAATATTATCCCAGATTTTTTGAGCAGAAATCCGGAGAATACGGAAGAAGTACATAATATCCAGATATATGATAAGGATCAAGCAACCATAGAGGATTTAAGGAAGATCGGTGAAATGCAAAGACAAGACCCATGGATGAGGATGATGATTTCACACTACGAGGGAAAACTCGACAGGACGTCACCTGCATTCGTTGAGGCTGAAGCAATTTCAATTGAGTATCATTGGTACAACAGGCATCTTCATAAATATGCCGACGCAGATCATACACATTTAAAGGAGTAAAATTTCAAGGAGAAATAATTTCAACCTTAAGATTTTTTGATGACATTGTCATCTTAGCCGATACACAAGAGGATTTGAATGCATTTTTAAATGGAATGAACTTCGTCTAGAGGAAAGAATTCATAATGAAAATCAACAAATATAAAACAACAAGAAGTTCCGTGACGAACTAAAGAGCCTTCTTTTCTTAAAATTTAAGATTCATGCCAATGATTAATCTATATGGACCTATCTAGAACAATGACGAAATTAAGTGTGTATTTCTAATTAGTTCGAAATATACCTGGCATAATGTAGCCTAATAGCACTTCAGCTGGAGCCCCGGTGAATGAATATATTATTAGTTCGATCTCTTAAGGTATAGAATACAAAATTCGGTTGAAGGAAATTGATAGCATGGACGTTACATGCAGTTGGACATTGGATCTATCAGCGCGCGTAAAATCATATTGGCAACAATGTCATGCATGAGTTGGTCAGAAATAATCTGAAATATTATGGTCTATTGTTGGGCCAGTTTTTGATGAAATCCATTTGTTAGTATAGAAATTACTGGTATTTTAAAATTGGACGTATCAGCAGGCTTAGAAACATGTTGGCAGCACTGACGTATATTAGTTACTCCCAATTAATCTAGAATGTCAGGTACTATACGTGCGCGAAGTTTAGGGCTGTTGGCTTGCATACTTTCTGATATATTGATATTAGGGTAAAAAATATAAACAGCAGTTATTAACAGTTGGCTGCCCTGATTTCTCTTAAGAATACGCATAGTCATATCTGTTATGGTACACATAGCACATGCGAAATTTGGTTGCATTCCAATTAAAAGAATAGAAGTCACATGTATTTAAAAATTGGTCCTATCTGCAGGCTTACAATCATGTTGGTAGCACTGACATACATTAGTTGCTCCAAATTAATCTAGAATGTCTGGCACTATACGTGTGCAAAGTTTAAAGCTGTTGGCTCGCATACTTTGTGACATATTGGTATTTGGATTAAAAAAATAGAGAGAGCATTTATTAACAGTTGTTAGCCCTGGTGGCTCTTAAGAATACGCTCAGTCATATCTGTTTATGTACACATAGTACATATAAGAAATTTGGTTGAAATCCAATTTATAGCGTGGAAGTTATATGCATTTAAAAATTGGACCTATCAGTAGGCTTAAAATCATTTTGGCAAAACTGTCATGTATGGCCTCCTGAAAATTAAACTGAAGTATTATTATCTACATGTGTGACAATTTTGTAATAGTCCCCATGTATAACTTCCAAGATATCCAACATGGAGCTCAAATTACAATTGCAGTTTTTCAGCAGTTAGTAGCACTGACATCATTTTCAAGTATGGCATTGAGATGTTCCGATATAGAACTTTACTCATACCAAATTTGGTTTCGATTGCTGCAGCCGTTTAGGAGTTGATAGGGGGTGGGGGGGACACACACACACTAACAGACAGACAGAAGGACAGACAGACATACAGACAGACAGACAGACAGACATTTTCCCGGATCGATCTCATAAGTCTACTTTAACCTCATTTTTGCAAAATGTGAAAAGTAGGCTAAAAATAATTAAATGCAGCCAAAATGAATCAGAAACACCTATGCACGTCAAATTGGCAGGTGAAAAGCTATAGGAAGTAGGACACTTCTGTTATTTAGGAAACAAAATAACCAGTGATGCAGGAAGCAAATAGGATATAAAAAGGTGGTTGGTGCATGCAAGGAAAGTATTTCTGAAGACTAGGAATCTGTTGACATCAAGTATTAGGAAGTCTTTTTGAAAGCCTTTGTCTGGAGCGTGGCGCTCCATGGAAAGGAATCTTGGACTGTTGGTGTACCAGAAAATAGGAGAATTGAAGCGTTTGAAATGTGGTGTTACAGGAGAATGATGAAGATCAGATGGGTAAATAGAGTAACAAATGAAGAGGTATTCAGATGAGTGGGAGAGGAGAGATGTTTCTGGCCACTGCTAATGAAGAGAAGAAGATGATGATGATGATGATGATAATTGTTGTTTTAAGGGGCCTAACATCGAGGTTATTGGCCCCTAATGAAGAGAAGAGATAGTTTGGTAGGACACATATTGAGACACCCAGGAATGGCAAACTTAGTTATGTAAGGGAGGGTCAATGACAAGAACTGTAAGGGTAGACCAAGGTTAGAATATGTTAAACAGATTGCATCGGACGTAAGGTACGGTAGCTATGTATAAATCAAACGATTAGCTCAGGACTGGAAGCCATGGAGTGCTGCATCAAACAAGTCAAAAGACTTAAGACACAAACACACACATCATTAAAGTCATCACAATAACTCAGGTTATCAGACAAAATCCTCACACACTCAAATTGATGATTACATCGCCCCAAGGTCCTAATCAACCATGAGTTAACAAGGCCATGTTGGAGGAAGCAGTTCCAGCTTTCAAATGTGTAGATTCGCAGCTTCCTTCTGGACTAACCAACCAATCACGACCCGCTGTCACTCCAAAGACGAGCAGCACATTGACTATCGATTATATCGAGAGAAAATAAAATAAACTGTTGGCAACAAGCGGAGGAAAGGCTGCACTGGAAATTAAATTTCGAGATCTGTAAACGTGTGAACACATGAATGTGGAATGAAGACAGAATAATGGCCTATGAAATATTCAGCGCCTGATAATATTATTATTCATGAATTTCAAAATGGCAGACAGGCGTTCAACAGATTTGATGCTTGTGGAAATTCGACACAAAATGTCAACCCACGTTGTTATGTGTATGTATATGATAAAATTGATTTATGAGATTGGCAGCTTCGCAGGTAAAAGCATAGACACGAAGTGATTCTCTGAGAGAAATCCCTATCCAGGATAGTTAATTCGAAAAATGCAATATACTAAATTTTTATCAAAAGATAAAGTGCTAATTCTTTTATAATTTATTTCAATATTTTATTATTAATTGATTTGTTTTATTTTAATTCATTTTAATTTATATCATTTTAAATTATACTATTTCATTTTATTTTACAGAGTCCCGCTATTCCGAAAATCCGCCTATTCCAAACAGAGTTCAGAAAAATACCGAATTTTCTTATTTAATTTTTAATTTTTCTTTTTTACTTAAAAACAGGAGAAATCAAGAAGATGTTAGTTTCTTTTCGTGTTATAACGTACATGTATTGTTATACTACCTGGTGAGTTAGCCGTGGTCGTTAATGCGTGGCTGCAGGCAGTCGCTCACATCCGGGAGGCGAGGAGGTTCGAATCCCCTCACCGGCAACCTTGAAGATGGTCGTCTGTGGTTTCCCATCTTCCTTCCAGGCAAATGCCGGGGTTGGTCCCTAACTATAGGCCACAGCCGCTACTTTCCAATTCCTCGTCCTTACATTCACACTTTCCTGCCCAGACAACACTCCACACGCGATGGTATTTGTAGCTCACCTCATGGGTGTCCGCATAGAAGCAGCTACAAACTCTGGCGGGCCAAACATGTCCTCGGACACTCCGGCACTAAAATCCATACGCTAAATATCTTTGCAATAAAATAAAATTAACAGAACCTAAAAATGTTGAACATTACAGGAGTTATCACTAAAACGCTGCAGCCTTGTATGATGAACAACCACCATTTTTGAATTAAAAAGAATACCCAAATTATTTTTATGTGTGTAATGCTGTTTTTCATATAAATAGTGCCAGTGTTTCATGTGCACAATCCCTCAGGGGCTCACAACTAGTGGGACGTGGGTTGGCGACCACGGGACCCCAGCTGAGTCCGGCATTGCTTCCACTTACTTGTGCCGGGATCCTATCCGTCTTCTTTCCTGTCGACCTCCCTTGGTCATCTCTTGTTCTCTTCCGACCCCGACGGTATTAGGGTATCCGAGGCCTAGGGAGTTTTTCACTTTCCCGCCTTAATTGGCCCTTGTCTCATCTTTCCTGATAACCTCATTCTTCGAGGGGTCAGCCTTCTTTTACATTTCGTTTTATCTCCTGCCTTCTGCTAAGGCCCTCAAGGAGGCAGGGTGTATGTAGTCCCACCACTTCTGGTGCACCCTGGATAGTGTTACACCCTCAAGGGCTCACGGCTGGTGAGTTTGGGAGTTGGCGACCCTGAGGGATTCCTGACCTGGGTCCGTTTGTCCCGTTTTTTTCTCTGCCCTTGGGGCGGGCCCTATCCTCTTTAACTTTCCTATCTGCCTGTCATGGCTCTCCTTCCTTCCAAGTCCCTCAATCCTCATTCTTCGATGGTTGAGGGCTTTTCTTTTCTTCCTGTCTTTTATTTGCCTTATCCTTTCTTTGTTTACCATTTCTTCTTCTAGTATGTAAGTTTGTAGCTAGTATTAGTTATAGTTTTCATTCTCATCTCATATTTCACTATCACCCAAACCATTAGGGGCCGATAACCTAGATGTTAGGCCCCTTAAAACAACCAATAACATCATCATCATGTGCACAAAATTTCATTGCTGTAACTGTTATGGTTTTGAAGGAAAAAGAAAAAGATAATTGTTAACATTTTACCATAGTAACCTGTACCTGACCCCTTAAAGAAACAATGACCATCATCATCGTCATCATCTTATTTAACTGGAGTGTCCATAGTTTTGTTTCCAGCATTAGATTTATCAGTTGTAGCAGCCCGGCCTCTCTCTTCCATACGATCAAAACTAGCGCATTACCCGACTCTGGGAGTAATTCTCCTTGTGTGCTTGCCGCGCTTTATGGAGTGTTCGTGGTGGACGCTGTTGGATAATTCATACCCCAGTAAACACGACTTCGGGGTCGTGACCTGCGGAACGAAGACCAGTCAGTCGCGCAAATCCCTCCAAGAAAATAAACTCGCAATTTATCTCGCTCATAAAGATCAACACCTATTAGATACTAATGACTGCCGAATATGTCGTAAACTCAAGATGATGTGCAGGGCTGGATTTACCAATAGGTCCCGGCCTAGGGGTGCACCATGCTGAGGGGTGAAAAATTAATCCTCAAATTTTAAAGATTTGAATTAAACTTTCCAAAATGTTGACACTTTTCCAATTTATATTGTGGCCATTATTTTCCAACGAATGTTTCGCAACAGCAGATTTTTCGACTTCAGCTTTAGAACAGGAATGGTTTATGATGTATTAGGAGAAAATTGAAGTCTTGAATATTAATATCAGTTTAATTTGAATAATTCATTACTAGCGGACGTGTGCGAGAAATCTCACATGTTCATAAGCCACACTTTCCCCAATAGGTTTATAATGAGACACTTAAGGAGAAAGGTTATGTTTTTATTTCAACCAAATGATTATAGAACACTATTTACATTTCAGGATAAAGGAAAGACCTCAGAATGTTAATATGACATGAATCAGGCGTCACAGTGGCTCGTGGACAGCAATTATGGAGCGTATTTTCCTACATCAACGGTGTTTGCAAATCGCACACTTCGTACAATTTTTTAGTCATTTTTTTAAAGAAATTATAGATATTTATGAAATTATAGTGCAATAAGTCACTGCTAATGTCTATTCTCTTTCATTTGAATGCTCATTTGTCAATATCGGTCGCTTGTGAGCGCCGCAGGAGGGATGCATACTACTGAAATAATATTTATGATGATGCATAGTTGTAAGTTGTATGATGTAGTGTATATGTATATCTGAATATCTGTAAGTGTAAAATGAGTCTTAAATGGTTTAAACTTATTTTAATATCGCGTTGGCCTATTTATTTATAGTTTATATATACAAATTTATAATCAGTTGATTCTCTGATTATTTTAATTTATTTAATTTATTTTACTTCACGATATATTAGAATAAAGGAAAATTACCTTCACAAAGACGTTTCTGAGGTCTATATTCCCCCTCCTTCACGATGGTATGAAGAGTGGGAGGCAAAACCCACGGGCCTAGGAGCTCATAAAATCTAAATCCGGCGCTGATGATGTGGTAAAAATAGCAAGAGAGGGCAGTTAAATCTTCAAAATGTTAAAGATCATCCACTACACCAGTTATGGGCAAAGTACGGCCCGAGGGCCAAGTGCGGCCCTTGAGCTAGTCTAATCCAGCCCGTGACATGGTTTCAAATTATATTACCTACAATTACACATAGGTCATATTTTCTGTTCTGTATACCTAGAAGTGAAAAACGGTTTCAATCTTATTGTGTTTATGCGTTTTGTGTAATAGAGTTGCATCTAGAACTGATTGAGTTACAATGGATTGAAGCAACTATTCCTCCACGTTTTGGAACTTGAGTTCTACAAGGCCCTACCAAAATCAAGCTTCCCAAACTTGAAATCTCGTGCACAGAAGATAACTGCCATTTTCACATCTACTTATATCTGTAAGCAGGTGTTTTCTACAATGAAGCTTCCCAAAAATAGATTGACAGACCATCATTTAGCTGCGATACTAAGAATCAGCTCATCCCAGTTTCAACCAGATTTTTTAAAAACGTTTAGAAGCACAGTTACAGTTTCACTTGTCACATTCTCCTTCCTCTTCTAACAAATAATAAAAATGTGTTCATCGTGCAAAGATGAAGGGATACTGGGCTGGGCTAAGAAGAAAGCTCGCCAGAGTTAGGAACCACGTGGTCCAAGGGGCCTCAACGAACCAAAAGAAGAAGGTGTGTTCTTTTTTCCTAAGTTATCTACCATTCTAGTCTATAAGTTTTGTTTATTTAAAATCCATGGCTGGCTGCGTGGCTCAGGGGTAACGTTCTCGCTTGCTGAGCCCAAGGTTGCAGGTTCGTATCCTGGCGCAGTCAGCTGGCATTTGAGGGTGCGCAAATGCGAGGGAGCCGTGTCCGTAGATTTACTGGCACGTTAAAGATCCCCTTCAGGGCAAAATTCCGGCACCCCGGCGTCTCTAAAAGCCAGTGTAGTTAAAAGGGACGTAAAACCAAAAACATTATTATTATTATTATTATTATTTAAAATCCAGAAATAATAAGTATATAATCTATAAAAATGTGTTGTTTTTCTTTTCGGCCCACCTAGATTTTTTGTATTGCATCTGGCCCTGCCCCTAAAATGTTTGCCCATGTCTACTACACTGAAAAACATTGTTGTTGTTGTTGTTTCATTTGAGAAGCTTGGTGTGTGTAGAATTTTTGACTGGTATCCTGTGTTGTTGTGATGACTGTAATAGTGTTTGTATTTGTAATTCAGGTGAGTATTGGGAAGGAGGCGGCCGTGGCCTTAAGTTAGGAACCATCCATTTGCCAAGAGTTTAAGTAAGGGGAATCACGGAAAACTACTTTCAGGATGGCTGAGGTAGGAATCGAACTCACCTGTTTTCAATTTCGCCTCACAAGACTGAGTGGACCCCGATCCAGCCCTCAGATCAGAATTAAATTTCTGGGCAGAGTCGGGAATCGAACCCGGAAGCCAAGAATGCTGGCCTCTATACCAAGAAGTGAACTCAGAAATGAGACCATCTATGCTAATATTTAAAATGGTGTATTCGATGTTCGTATTTTCTACACGCCTCTTCCGTATCAGTAGAGGGCCGTTTAATTAGTCCAAATGAGTATAATAATATTATTATTATTATTATTATTATTATTATTATTGTTATTATGTAGAATCTATGTAGATAAAAATTCTTACAAAACCATTTATAGTGCTCTGATTGAAAGCGAAAAGATATGCTATATCAGCTTGGGGAAATCAAAACACAACTTTAATTAATAATTTACAAGATAGCCAAAACAGGTTCTTGAAATATTTCACTGGTATCCCTTATTTTAATATTAAGGAGTTGTTTCAAATTACTGTACTGAATCTCTACTACCATGATCCAAGATTCAGGCATAAGGTCTCTCACAACATACAAACAAGAGCCATATCAAGTACTAAATACGTAATTCCTTTATATATAAATAGCTATGGTTCCAAGAGACTAAATTATGTTATACCATCACTACTTAATGAACTACCACCTGGATTGACGAACATGAACAGCACACAACTAGTTATACGTCGCATTAAGAAATATTACCTAACTAAACATAAACTTATAACATAAAATTATTTTATAACTACTATAGTGTAACTATTTGTGTTTTTAACTATTTACATTACTATATATAAGGTGCGTTCAAAAGTAACGAGCCGGAGGCGTGATTACAGAAACCAGTACCTGTATGTTAGAAGTATTGGCCCTGGCTGTTGAGGCACTTGTCCCACTGTGACACGAGGCGGTGAATGGCTGTCTCATGAAATTCCCTGGGCTGCGATGTGAACCAGTTTCGCACGTACAGCTGGAAGTCGGCGTCCGAGGTGAATAGTTGGCCCCGCAGAGCCCTTTTCAGGGGACCAAACATGGCGTCAACACAGGGAGAGAGGTCAGGACTGTATGGAGTGTCGCCGAGAACTTCCCATTTGAAATTCTGCAGGAGTGCCGCGACTGTGTAGGCCGTATGAGGTCGTGCATTGTCGTGGAGCGACCACGGCGGCTATGGCGTTCACTGTCACTCGGCGGTCCTGGGTAATGAGTGCATCGACCAGCTGGACGTTGTCATCGGTAATGCAGTGGGGTGACCCAGACCGGGCATCATCGGCTAACGACACCCGTCCTTCCCTGAAGCGCTTGTGCCGCGCCTTGACACCCTTACAAGGGGCATGCAGTGTTCGCCGTACACTTGAGAAATTCGGCGATGAATGTCCGTTCCCCCTACTCCTTCCGCTGTCAGAAACCGAACAACACCTCTTTGCTCTTCATTTGACGCCTCCATGTCACTGTTTGCAATGCGATGGGCAGCGTTGGACGATTGATGCATGCTGCAGCTCGCTTTGTATCGTCACGTGACGTGCACGCGTGCCCTCTAGCGACCTTCCACGCTCTGGTCGGAACC
Source organism: Meconema thalassinum (assembly GCA_946902985.2). Taxonomy (NCBI): domain Eukaryota; kingdom Metazoa; phylum Arthropoda; class Insecta; order Orthoptera; family Tettigoniidae; genus Meconema; species Meconema thalassinum. Next base: position 187,751,109 of record OX336395.1, read on the forward strand.
ACACCTCGTTACACACGCCACGATTAGCCGATGTCGTCAACAGTTTGCTCATTTCAGCCTCCGGCTCGTTACTTTTTGAATAGTCTATATGCCATATATATAAAGAAAAATTATTAAGACAAAACAAAATAAAAAAAATCAATAATTATAATTAAAATATATAAATATAAAAAATGAGAAGAAACAAGATGTTCAGTAAAGAACATATAGCCTACTTTCTCCTAAATGCAAAGGGTATTGTTATAACTCTTTGTCCTTTTCAAGGAGTATAATTGAATGTTGGTTGTAGTAGCTTGTTGAAATACAACGTGCTATAGGGATATTAAACATGGATATGAGGTGCCCTTTGCTAGTGCTACCTATGTAAAAAAAAAATCATTGAATTCGGTTTCACCGTGTTTGAATTGATATGGGGAATGGATTTGCACACATACATGGCCGCTATTTACAAACTATTGGGCTGATGACCTTGTAGTCAGTCATAAGATGCTTTCCACAAAAAGGCATGTTGTTGCAAAATCTGGTAGAGATCAAATTATTAGGATGGTCGTAATTTGATTTAAGCTTTTAACATTTGGTTTGCCGTCATTCCGTTTCCGTCAAGATGGCGGCGATATAAAACATGACACTGAGGTGCCCTTTGCTAGTGCTACCTCTGTACCAAATTTCGTTCAATTCGGTTTCACCGTGTTTGAATTGATAGGGGGAATCGATTTGCATACATACTTGGCCACCATCTGCAAACTATTGGGCTGATGATCTTGCAGTTTGGTCAGAATATGCTTCCCACATAGAGATATGTTGTTGCAAAATTTGGTAGAGACTAGATTATTAGGTTGGTCGTAATTACATTTTAGCTTTTAACATTTGGGTGGCCGCGATTACATTTCCGTCAAGATGGCGGTGATATAAAACATGACACTGAGGTGCCCTTTGCTAGTGCTACCTCTGTACCAAATTTCGTTCCATTCGGTTTCACCGTGTTCGAATTAATAGGGGGAAACGATTTTCACACAAAGATGGCCGCCATCCACAAAATATTAGGCTAATGACCTATTAGTTTGGTCAAAGGATGCTCCCTCCATAAAGGTATGTTGATGCAAAATTTGGTAGAGATCGGATGATTAGGTTAATCGTAATTTGATTTAAGCTTTGAACATTTGTGTGGCCGCCATTACGTTTCCGTCAAGATGGCGGCAATATAAAACATGACACTGAGGTGCCCTTTGCTAGTGCTACCTCTGTACCAAATTTCGTTCCATTCGGTTTCACCGTGTTCGAATTAATAGGGGGAATCGATTTCGACACAAAGATGACCGCCATACGCAAACTATTAGGCTAATGGCGTATTAGATTGGTCAAAGGATGCTCCCTCCATAAAGGTATGTTGTTGCAAAATTTGGTAGAGGTCGGAAGATTAGGTTAGTCGTAATTTGATTTAAGCTTTGAACATTTGTGTGGCCGCCATTACGTTTTCGTCAAGATCGCGGCAATATAAAACATGACACTGAGGTGCCCTTTGCTAGTACTACCTCTGTACCAAATTTCGTTCCATTCGGTTTCACCGTGTTCGAATTAATAGGGGGAATCGATTTTCACACAAAGATGGCCGCCATCCGCAAACTATTAGGCTGATGGCCGATTAGTTTGGTCAAAGGATGCTCCCCCCATAAAGGTATGTTGTTGCAAAATTTATTTATTTATTTATTTATTTATTTATTTATGTCTTTTGCAGTGGCGAAGTTAGGGCTCGTGGCCCTCTCTTACACTTAACCACATAGTTATAATAAAATACACAAATACTACCATTGAATAAGATACGTAAACTAGAAATTAAGTTAGAATAATACAGGACATAAAAAATAAAGATAGCAATGCACATCAAACAATGAAACATATAAAATTGTTACCTGAAACAATAATAATAATAATGCTTATACTAATAATAATAATAATTTTTTTTTTTTTTGCTAAAAAAAAGTGATAGTGTTAGATCTAGTAAATAACTGGGTATTTTAATTTTTATTTATATACCATTATGGCTCAATCATGCTGTCTATCATCCATCACCAGTCACACGAAACAGTCAGCGGTGTTCAAAAGGAAATCTCTGCAAGCAGTCTTAAATTTTGTGTAGGTCTTGCATTTCCTTACGTCAGCTGGGAGTGTATTCCAAAGTCGCGACCCAGTCACAACGAAGGATTTATTGTACTTGGAAGAGTGGTTAACGGGAATAGCGAGGGAAGAGCCAGATCTAGTATTAATATTATCAAATGAGGACAGGAAATGAAATTTCGAAGAAATATGCAGTGGGAGATTTTCGTCTAGGGTTCGATATACCGACGTCAAAATATGAAAATTTCGACGCCCTTCAGGTTTCAGCCAAGAAAGAGCTTTGTAGCTAGGGGTTACGTGAGAATCGTAATTCAAGTTGAAAGCAAACCGAAGACTAGAGTTCAATGCTCATTGCAGTTTTTTAGTTTGTTCGCTAGTTGCATCAACAAGGACCACGTCGCAATAGTCAAGTATTGGTAGTATCAAAGTCTCAATAAGTTTTATCCTCACGTCTTGTGGTAAAATGTCCTTATGCCGTTTGAGTGGGTGTAGGGTCGCGTACATCTTCCTGCAAGTATTACTTACATGTGCAGACCAGTCAAGAGTTTCAGTCAGAGTCATACCGAGGTTTTTCACTGTTTTACTAAACGGGATTACGGTTGCATTTAAAGTCACAGGAGGGATAGTGTAGTTTTTATACATGGAATTCAATAATCCCTGCGAGCCGATTATAATAACTTGGGTCTTTTTGGGGTTGAGAAGGAGAGCGTTATCACTTGCATACACACTGAGTTGTTGCAGGTCGGTGTTTACATCTCGTATCGCGTTCGCTATATCTTTGATACCAACGTGACAGTAAATTTGGAGGTCATCCGCATAAAGATGATATCTATTATATTTTATTACTGAGGAGATGTCATTAAAATAAAGGGCAAACAAAAGAGGACCAAGAACGGAACCCTGAGGGGTTCCTGCCTTCCTGAGTCGCCACTGTGAAGCAGTAACTTGTGTTATTACACGTTGCATGCGATCTGTAAGATATGCGGTGAAAATTTTAAAGCCTCATTACCGAAAAGGCATGCAAGTTTCTTCAACAATGTCTGGATATGTATCGTGTCAAAAGCCCTACTGAAGTCAAGGAGCGTGAGTATTGTCAGTTGTCTTTCGTCCATTGCTTGTCTGATATCATCAGTCACTTTTAGTAAAGCAGTTGCTGTGCAATGGCCCTTCTTGAAGCCAGATTGAAGTGGATCCAGAGGAGAGTGAGCGTGCAGGTATTCCAGTATTTGAGTATGTACCAACCGTTCTAACGCTTTGGAAAGAGCGAGGAGAATAGAAATTTGACGGTAATCGGATAGAAGTTTCGAGCCTGGGTTCTTGGGAAGTGGGATTACATTAGCGTACTTCCAAATTGCTGGTAATGTGCCGTTTTTGAGACAGTGATTAAAAATATGGGTGAGAATGGGTAGAATAGCGCCAATGATATTATGTATGAAAGTTATAGGAATATCGTCGACACCACTATCTTTCGATTTAATAGAATACAAGACTTTCTTAACTTCATTAGTGCTGACAGTACGAAAAGCAAACCATGGGCGACTTTGTGGGACAAATGATGGGTCATTATTTACATGAGGTAAGTTAAGCGGATTAAACTGAACTCTCTCTTCCGTGAAATACGCATTTAAATCGTCAAGTGGAATGTCAGGTACCTGAAGCTGTTCCCGTGTTTTGCCTATGCCCATGGCTCGGAGATGCCTCCAAGCACTAGCCGTATTTAGATTCCTTGTTGATTCACGAACATATTTAAACTTAAGATTACGGATGATTTGTTTAGTTCTATTCCTCATTATTCTATAATTTTCATAGTCACTTGGGTCTTGGGTACGTTTGTAATGTCGGTAGAGTGTATCACGTTGAGACATCATATGTTTAACATCAGAGGTTAACCATGGATTAGGTTTGCGTGATATTCTTATCTGTCTTTTGGGTGCATGTTTGTTGTATAGACTGTGTATTGACGAATTAAATTTATTTATTTTTGCATCAATGTCTTTCAGATTTAAAATGTCATTCCACGGAAGAATGTGGGCATCGTACCTTAGTTCATACATATCGATATCTTTCATATTCCTGCACGTTATATACCTAGGTTTATATTTTGGAACGCGTAGTGAGTAAGCGAGAAATATAAGATCGTGGGTGGACACGGCCGGTACTGAAATCTGTCCGTGAGTTACCACTTTCTGAGGGTTGTTAGTCACTTTGAGATCTATTAAGGTGTGGGAAATGTTGTTGGTAGTATGTACATGGTTAGTAGGATTTGAAGGAAGGATAGTCAAGTCACATGAGGAAAATATGTCTTCTAATTTCTTAGTATCGTAATTCTTCGTAAGTAGATTAGTGTTGAAATCCCCTAATATAATGATATGTTCGTACGTTGGTAGCAAGTTAAGTAAATACGTTTCAAACTCGGCCATATAAGATACTTTAGGTGGTCGGTAAACCACTCCAATAAGTATTTTCTGTCCACTAGCAACTACTTCAACGAACATGAACTCCGTCCTCGGCAAATCGCCGGTCGATGAGGTACAAATGACACGGCTCTTCAGGTCATCTCTACAGTAGAGAACGATACCTCCTCCCCTCTTATTAGTGCGGTCATGACGATGGACATTATAACCATCAAGTTGAACCATGCTGTTTGGAATTGAAGGCGATAACCAGCTTTCACTCATTCCTATCAAATGGACACTAGTTTTGCTAAATATAGCCTGAATTTCGTCAAAGTGTGCGGGCAAACTTAAGCTGTTTAAGTGACAACACTGGAGGGTGTGGGGATATGATGAAAGCTCGTGTTTCAATAAGCTGCTGGCGTCTATGGTAGGGAGAGGGGTGAGGAGAGTTCTATTCTTAGAGCTAAGGTCGTTGTCATTGGAAAACACCGTAGCTACCTGACTAACGGACATACTTTAACTGAGACCAAAAAAAAATTCTTACCTGGATTTCCTGGAGAACTGGACCGCTTGCTGGTTAATATACCACACACACACACAATCACACACGTAAACCTAGTAATAATGATAATAATAAAAATAACAATAATAGTAATAATGTTTAGTGGGCACATCACAATGGTCTTATCGCTCTGATAATCCACCTAACCGCCCCATGTGAAAGTTCAATTCCTTAGGTGTGCTAATGTTTAGCTTCTTCCCGTCTTCTAAATGGACGATAATGCGGCCATCCTGCGTTGAAACCCGCCGCATACCCCAGAAGTCTCGTGCTTTACGCAACACTTCCTTCCTTGTGGACGTCAGAGATTCGGTAACGAGTAGTTTGGTACTGTTACGTTTTTAGGGTTCGTTAAAAATAGGTCAGGCTATAATGTACTAAATCTTTATTTACACTAGTGTTATTTACACTAATTCACACTAAATCAAATTATTTACACAAATTAGGCCTACTTACTCGCACACACACATACACAGAATCTCACTTTATACAGCTACCAGTCACTATTAATTACACTGATCTCTACAAGTCAGTTTCTCTTGCTGTCACTATTTATCTTCCACAGTCACTATTTACACTATTTATTTCCACATTATTTATCTTCACACCCTGTCTTCACTATTTACAGTCCTCCATTATTTATTTCCACTCATCGCGCTAGGCACGGCAAACTGCTTCACATTTATTACTGGTCGCTCGGCACACACCGACAGCGCGGACTCACTCAGGACTCACACTCACCCCCTGCTCGCGCACATCGCTCGTATATAAACAATCGGCCTCTGGACTGGAATGTTCTGGGCGTCGCAACCTCTCGCGGCATTGAGAGTGTTCTAGTGGATTCTATGCTGGGACCACCCAGTTCTTTCTAGTTGGCTGTTCCCAATCAGGTGGATTCTAGAACCCTCGAGCCCCTCCCAGCGATGTTCCGGATTGCCTTTCCTCTTCCAGTAGGTTCGAGAGACAGAATAGTCTGGTGGGTCTTGCGCCAATAGTATACCTGCTTCGTAGGGCTATTGTTATCCTGGCGGCCTTGGGAGGAGCTTACCCAATTAGCCTGGCCGGACTGGCCATTCCGCATTGCTCACCCACCCCGCCTGCCCGTCACTACGAGGATAAAGAATGGCGACCGCTCGGCAATTGCACGAACCCCGTGCACGTTACACTGCCCCCTCTCCTCAAAGCAACTCGCCTCGAGTTGTTTATCGTGAGGCTATCTGAGGTCCGAAGGGGTTGCATTGACGGCGCTGATAAGCCCCCGTTTGGGCTGGCTCTCTCTCGTCTCGGTAGGTGGGATACAGCTCCTTGCTTGCATTTTCGCGACAGATGACATCGTACAGTCCGTAGCAAACAGGTGACCTTTCTACTGCGACGGCGTCCCTGTGGTGGTTTACGTCGCTTTGGTGGAGGGTAGCCAACCTCTACCGTTTCCTCTTCTCCGGCGGCGTCACTCCTCTTCGGTGGCGTGCCGCAATCTGTCCTCTTCGCCGCCGCCATTCCCCACGTGATGGTTTTTGTCTGCCGCAGGTATCGCCTTCCACTGAGCATCGAACGCTGAGGTACCATGGCGTCGCGATGCTCATCCGCGAAGATGTATTCCGCCTCTCGTTGTACGTGCTCGGGAGGCAAGCCAGCTAGCGCGAGTTCTTGAAGTGACTTACTCGCGCAACTGTCCTTATCTTCTAGCCGTAGCTGGTACATGGGCGGTAGCTGGTGGCCCACATGATGCTCCTCCAGCGTCGCGACGATCCCGTTGTAGTCGGTCCCCGACTGGATGTCGCGTAGCACCTCCGCCATGCGTTCCTGAAGTCCCGTGATGAGCTCAACTGTTCCGTCCTCCTGCGTGCACCCGGCATGGTTTGCCACAGTGTCGAACCCGGTCCCGCAGATCTGCCGTGATGTAGCCTCATCGACGTGCGGGGTCCTTCCACTCGTGGCACTGTCCCCATCTCGCTCAGCATTCCGACCTCCGGACTCCATGATGCATTCGGCTCGGTTATCAGCACCCTCTGCAGCGCCACTTTCCATACCGCCTCCAAGCTCGTTACACTCCGGTTTTGACTTCAGGACTGGTTTCGGCTCGTCTTGACTAGTTTCATGCCCACAATGCTCCACTTTATTTCCAGAACTTTTCTCAGTTTCCTTTTCCAAATTTTCTGGAGTTGCCGCAATTTTCTTTCCAAGGTTTTCGAAATGTTCTGTAATTTTATTTCCAAGGTTTTCGAAATGTTCTGACATTTTCTTTTCCACATTTTCCAACACCTCCCACATGCTACAAGGAATCTCGAACAGAAATGTGTCAGGATCCTCACCAGCGTCCAGCAGTAACTGACGTAACCGCACTTGTAGCGTAGACTTGGTTCCTGTTGCATCAACATCCCTCTCTTCCAGTTCTTCACGCAATTCTGACACCTTCAGTTCTGAAAGTTTTACTTTCCTTGTCGCCATTTTACAGTCCAAACTTCGGGACACTCAGACAGTCAGCACACGATGAACTAGGCTTACAGACGGTACACACCAGACAGTCACTTAGCAATTAACTATCGTACACACTTCCTTAAAGTAGGCCTTTTCAAAAGTACGCACTGTTGCATCAGAAGCACTCACGTATAACCTGACCCTCACATCTGACACCAATTGTTACGTTTTTAGGGTTCGTTAAAAATAGGTCAGGCTATAATGTACTAAATCTTTATTTACACTAGTGTTATTTACACTAATTCACACTAAATCAAATTATTTACACAAATTAGGCCTACTTACTCGCACACACACATACACAGAATCTCACTTTATACAGCTACCAGTCACTATTAATTACACTGATCTCTACAAGTCAGTTTCTCTTGCTGTCACTATTTATCTTCCACAGTCACTATTTACACTATTTATTTCCACATTATTTATCTTCACACCCTGTCTTCACTATTTACAGTCCTCCATTATTTATTTCCACTCATCGCGCTAGGCACGGCAAACTGCTTCACATTTATTACTGGTCGCTCGGCACACACCGACAGCGCGGACTCACTCAGGACTCACACTCACCCCCTGCTCGCGCACATCGCTCGTATATAAACAATCGGCCTCTGGACTGGAATGTTCTGGGCGTCGCAACCTCTCGCGGCATTGAGAGTGTTCTAGTGGATTCTATGCTGGGACCACCCAGTTCTTTCTAGTTGGCTGTTCCCAATCAGGTGGATTCTAGAACCCTCGAGCCCCTCCCAGCGATGTTCCGGATTGCCTTTCCTCTTCCAGTAGGTTCGAGAGACAGAATAGTCTGGTGGGTCTTGCGCCAATAGTATACCTGCTTCGTAGGGCTATTGTTATCCTGGCGGCCTTGGGAGGAGCTTACCCAATTAGCCTGGCCGGACTGGCCATTCCGCATTGCTCACCCACCCCGCCTGCCCGTCACTACGAGGATAAAGAATGGCGACCGCTCGGCAATTGCACGAACCCCGTGCACGTTACAGTACCTTTAAGAGCTCGCTTGGCACGCCAGATGCGGTCTCTCTCATGGTACCTGAGAAATTTAATGATGATAGGCCTGTTTCCTGCGGATACCACCTCAGCTGTCGTCCTCTTCATACGGCCCAGTCTATGACATCTATCTATACTGCCCATAGGCAATTCGATGTTCAGTCTGGTTTTTCAAGTTCCCAATGCCCCAGCGTAGGTGTCCTCGCCAGGGGTCTCACTTACTCCATGAAGGAGGAGGCAGTTCCTTCTGCTATACTGCTCTGCCTCGTCAATCTGAATGTCCTGCTGGTCGATGCGTTCCTGCAGATGGTTGACTTCCTTCTTCATCTCGCCTAATTCACTTGATATAGCTTCACGAAAGTCCTTAAAGTCTGAAGCGAGCCTGGTGAGTGTGTCGCAGGGGTTGGCAGCACTGGTCGCACTAGCAGCCAACGGATGATTAGGTTAGTCGTAATTTCATTTAAGCTTTGAACATTTGTGGCCGCCAGTACGTTTCCGTCAAGATGACGGCGATATAAAACATGACACTGAGGTGTCCTTTGCTAGTGCTACCTTTGTACCAAGTTTCGTTCAATTCGCGTTCACCGTGTTCGAATTGATAGGGGGGGGGACAGACATTCAGAGTACACACACTCACACACACAGACTCACACACACATACTCACACACAGACTCACACACACACATACACACACAGACAGACACACTTTTTTTCGCCCTGTGTTGATCTCATAAGTCTACTTTCATTTTTTTGCAAAAATCGAAAGTAGACTAAAAACATATCTTTTACATGCACTCATGTATTGAAATACAATCTGTATGTTATAAATAATAATAATAAACATGTCTTACGGATAATCTGTACTGCATTTGCCGTCGGATTCGTCAGACATAGCACATAAATGTAATATCATTAGTATTTAATAAATAAATTGAATGATTATTTTTATTACTATTATTATTAGTATTATTATTATTATTATTATTATTATTATTATTATTATTATTATTATTATTATTATCGTTATTATTACAGAGAAATCACAGATACCGTAAGGAAACGGTGGTTACAGTTTGCTGATGACATCGTCATCTTGGCCGACACGCCTGAGGATTAGAATGAGTTTTTGAATGGTATGGACTCCGTCTTGAGGAAAGAATTCATGATGAAAATTAATAAATGTAAAACAAAAATATTGGAATGCAGCCGCAATAAATCAGAAACCTCTATGTACATCAAATTGTCAGGGGAAAAACTAAAGAAAGTAGGAGACTTTTGTTACTTAGGAAGCAAAATAACCAGTGATGGACGAAGCGAAGAGGATATAAAATGTAGGTTGGCCCAGGCAAGGAAAGCATTTCTACAGAAAAGGAATCTGTTGACATCGAATATAGATTTAGGTATTAGGAAGTCATTTTTGAAAACCTTTGTCTGGAGCGTGGCGCTCTATGGAAGTGAAACTTCGACTATTGGTGCAGCAGAAAAGAGGAGAATTGAAGCGTTTGAAATGTGGTTTTACAGGAGAATGATGAAGATCAGATGGGTAGATAGGGTTACAAACGAAGAGGTATTAAAACGAGTGGGAGAGGAGAGATGTTTCTGGCGACTGCTAATGAAGAGAAGAGATAGGTTGGTAGGACACATACTAAGACACCCAGGAATAACAAGCTTAGTTATGGAAGGAAGGGTCGAGGACAAGAACTGTAGGGGTAGACCAAGGTTAGAGTATGTTAAACAGATTGCCTCGGATGTAGGGTGTGGTAGCTATGTAGAGATGAAACGATTAGCTCAGGACAGGGGACATGGAGAGCTGCATCAAACCAGTCAAAATACTGAAGACTCAAACAACAACAGTTTTACAGACACCTAGATACATAAACGAGTCAACTTGTTCAAGTAGATCAGTACCTATCTTAATTCGAACCTTGGCTTGCTCTTGTTTGTCACATACCATCACTTTGGTTTGGATTTTTTTTTCATATTACATTATTCCCCCATCACCTTATCCATTCTAATTAGCATGGTTTCAAGGTCTTCATCGCTCTCGGCTAGGACAGCTATATCATCGGCATATCTTATCATATCTATTCTTTGACCGTGCATTAATACCCCCGTCTGTGAATCCTCTCTCACTTTTTGAAGTGCCTCTTCTATGTATAGATTAAAAATACAATGGGTGATAATGCACATCCCTACCGGACACCTCTTCGTATCTGCACCTCTTCTTGTTTTGTCTTTCCATGTATAATAGCTGTCTCATTTTTATAGAGGTTCCATATTATTCTTCGGTCTTTATAGTCTATTCTTACCTTTTCAAAACCGCAAATATTTTGTTACACAAAAAACAAAGAGAAAGTCCAAAAATGCCCAAACAGTGGAGGTCAGCACAAAGCAACCAACAATTTTTGAAAAAATGGATTTAAAATAGTTACGATTTGAATTTTGAAAATTTGGAAAATGTATGTAATTTTTGTAGGCCTACAAGATCTACCGTATGGTGTGCACAGTCATTAACATCATTATTGATTTGGTTCTATAATAGTACATTATGCAACGAGCCTATAATGGCAATAATTACCATTATAGGCGAGTTGCATACGACTGTTTATGTTCGACGATAATTATAACTATATTATATGTTTTAACATAACTATTCATAAATATCTGTTGAGATTCAGCCACTTGAATTTTGTGATCGGAGTGCAAGCGTTGGGTTTGATATCTCTGTTTTCCAAGTTCTCTGACCGACCGACGCATGCGCTCTGTGTGCTTGGTAATGCCATATGCAGGCCATATGTTTACAGCCTGCCGATGTGCGCCAGCATTCAGTCAAACTGTCACCGAAGTCGTTTTAAAGCAATGCGCTGTGTAGAAATTGTAGTTGGGGATATTAAGGTACAGTACTATTTCTTGTCTCATATTCGCAAGTTTATTTACGCGAACATATGGACGGTGCACTTTCCATGTCGGTAATTTATATAGATATGTTGGATGTTGAGCGCATGCGCGAAGGTAACCTTACCCAATTGGTCAATGAATGAGCTCTGATTGACTTGGGAAACTGTATCATAATGGAAAACAGTACTTTAATGACCATCATTATGATACAGTTTTCTGACTTATAATATTCACATTTCGACATCGTCGAACATAACTTACTTACTTACTTACTCCTTGGCGCTACAGCTCTTGTAGGGCCTTGGCCTCCCGGATAATCTCCACCCATTCTTCCCTGTTGTCTGTTTTGGTTCTCCATCTTCTGGTTCCCATCCTTCTCAGATCCTCCTCCACGTTGTCCAGCCATCTGGTCCTAGGTCTTCCCCTCACACGCCGTCCTCCTGGCTTCCCATTGAGGACCTTCCTTACTACCCTGTTCTCTGTCATTGTTTCTACATGTACCAACCAACGCACTACTATATCTGCCTTACCATACAACTCTCTTATCTCTATATTATTTCTGATTCGCCAGAATTCACCCTCTTTTACTGGTCCATGTACTTTTCTAAGTATTTTCCTTTCCCATCTCCTTAACAATTCCTCATCACCTTGTGTCATGGTCCAAGTCTCCGAACCATACATCACCACAGGTCTCACTACCGTACGATATACAGTCAGCTTCAGATTTCTACTAAGACTTCTTGATTTAAAAACTCTGCTTAAAGCATAGTAACTCCTATTTCCAGCCTCTATCCTTGCATGTATTTCTTCTCTCATGTCATTGTTTTCAGCTATCATTGACCCTAAATATTTAAAATTTTTACAGCGTTCATATTCTTTCTCATTCAGTTTCACGTTTTTCTCTAATTCATTATATTTTCTCCTAGATGTTAGCATATACTTCGTTTTGACTGATTAATCGTCAATCCAATCTCTGCCACGTATTCCTCTAATTTCCTTAGCTTCTCTTCCAAATCCTGCTTCCTCCTAGATAAAAAATCAATATCATTCGTCGAACATAAACTACTGTATATGTTCCTCTTAAGTAAATCCTAAGTATATCAATGTTAACAAAGGAATATCAGCATTGGCACATAGGCCTACGATAGAATTCTTTCTTCTACCCCAGATGTCGCTGTCATCATTTCTCTTTTCTTCATCTTTTAAATGAATCCTGAATGTAAATTGTGGAAGTTTTTTCTTGCGGCAGAAGTCAGTGGGGATATCAAACTGTGCTCTGTTGATGTGAAAACATCAGAAAAATGTAACCAATCTGCAAAAGTAATTTCAAGAGAAAGCATAATATAAGAGAATGGAAACAGAAGACAATTCGTGCTTGGAGAAGACATGTGCACTCTTCAAGTTGTATGAGATAAAGTTAGACATTCGCTTATTTAAAAGAGAAGTTTAACAAAACTTTCAGGGAAGTCCTGCAGCTCACAGTAATTACCACAAGTCGTGTAATCTCTATAAACTAAGTTATTTGTCTGGGTATTTTCAATTTTCGACTCAGACTTTCTATTCATCCCTTATGAGGTGTGTGATGACCAAATATACCTCTGTTTATTTGGTGTCATTTTTATGTTCTGACGTCAAAACTACTGGAGTGGAAGGCATGAAAAATCATGTTTAAGTAGATGGCGAGACTAAAATAAAACAAGAAGTTCCGTGACGAACTAAAGAGCCTATTTTTCATAAAATTTAAGATTCATGCCAATTATTAATCTATATGGACCTATCTAGAATAATGACGAAATTAAGTTGGTAATATCAGAATTTCTAATTAGTTCGAAATATACCTGGTATAATGTATAGCCTAATAGAGACCTACTGTTGGCAGCCCTGGTGACAGAATATATTCTTAGTTCCATCTCTTAAGGTACAGAGAACAAAATTTGGTTGAAGTCCAATTGATAACATGGACGGTACATGCAGTTATACATTGGATCTATCAGCGCGCGTAAAATCATGTTGGCAACAATGCCATGTACGGCCTCCTGGAAATTAAACTAAAATTATATTATCTATATGTGTGCCAATTTTGGAATAGATCCCATGCATACCCTCCAAGATATCCAACATGAAGCTCAAATTTTAGTGCGTTTATTCAGCAGTTGGTAGCACTGACATCATTTTCAAAAATGGGCTTGAGATATTCAGGTATAGATCTTTACTCATACTACATTTGGTTTCGATTGCTGCTGCCGTTTATGAGTTGTCAAGGGGGGGGGGGCACACACACATAGACAGGCAGAAGGACAGACAGACAGACAGACAGATGGACGGACAGACAGACAGACAGACATGTGCCCGAATCGATCTCATAAGTAGAGACGGGAATTTGCCTATTTGCCTATTTTATTCCTGTGTTTAGAATCATAGGCTTTCGAGATATAAATCCGTTTTAGGTTATTTTAGGCTAGATTTCGTTGGTTTTATTGGGCCTATAAATGCCGATTTCAAGGGTTTGTGCCTATTTGGAGTATAATTGCCTATTTGATGCCTTTTGACTGTATTTTAAACTGCGTTATATTGCAGCTGGTGTGCTCGACAGAATTATATTCTCATTTCTCAATATGTGTTTACCCCAAGAACACGAATGGGAATTCTCGTAAGTCACCAGAAACAGCGCTTGAGAAATTTCCATCTGAAGAAACAAGGAACAATTTGACCTCGATGCCTTCAACCCCTCCAACCTCGCAAGACACATGCGAGAACCAATCAACGTCAATTATGTTGCACAACCCGTATTCCCTACCTCCCTCTCGATGTGAACTGTGTAAGCGTACGCTTTTTCTTCACTTCAGATTCAGAACTTTGCGTGACTTATTGCGAAGAAGATGTGTGTCCGTGGCAATGCCGAAAGATAAATTATCAAAGTCTTACTGGCTGAAGCAGTGGATCACAGGGGATACCAATTTCACTACCGATGGAAGGGTAGTCTTCTGCCAAGCTCGTTGTAAAGATTTAATTCGTTTGTTTCTTTTATGTTTTTTTGATTGAGAAGTACGATCGCATTTCATTGTAGTATTTATAGGCATATTAATGTATGTATTGTGGCAAGGTGTTTTGTTGCAATGTGTATTAGACATTTAACTCTCAATAATGTATATATAAAATGTAAATAATCATTTAATTACTGAACGAGGAGTTAGACCGCTGGTAGTGTCTTGTCCCAGAGTGTATGAAAATTAACAATCGGTATTTTGAATTCTAAAGCGGGCCATACACGCTGAGATCTGTATCGAGAGACTGTCTCATGAAACGCGTATCTGATACCAGCTGTGTCGTGTGTAGCGTTGTCACAGCTGGTCTCACGTGGTATCATGACGCAACGGAGCAGGTATCACGTCTCTCGCTCTGGACAAGAGACCTTGAGATAGATACAAGCAACACGATACAAGTATCAACAAGTTTACACGTGTGTAGGGAAGTATCGCGTATATCACAGATCACGGCCGACTGGATGCGCTCTATACCGGCCTTGACAATCCCAGTTAGAGCCCATGCATAACGTGTAATTGGAAAATTTCTACTCGTCGCCGATAGAGCGCACTCCCATCCCATTATAGGCGCGATTAATAAACAGCTGTACAGTACGTTTATTAAATGTGTAATCTCGGCGTGTGTCGCGCCACGGAGACGAGAGACCTGTATCTAGAGTCCGCCTCAAGAGACAGTCTCTCGATACAGATCTCAGCGTGTATGGCCCGCTTAACTCATTTCCTGTGCAAATAGAGATTTACAACTTAATGCAATTTTTTTGAAAAAGTCACGAGTAACTTTCACCAGCGCTGTGTGTGGCTCTAGTCTGGGGGAGCGTTAAGCTCCCAGGTTAGGGCCGCGAAGCTGCCAACAAACCTCTAGCATCCCCTCTAGAGTCTTGCTAAATTGTGGTAAAAAGTAAGGTTATGGGCGAATGCCACAATTTCAAATTACGCGGTTTTCTAATTTTCAACGAGGATTGCAGGCTTGTGGGTACACATCATGCAGGATCTATTGCAGGCGACATAAATAGAGAAGAGTGGAATACCCATGGTGGAGTCATGTAGCATTGTTGAAGTAGTCAGGGGAAGTATGGAAGTAACCGCTGGGGAGATAGCCGCTGTCAGGGAAAAGTTTGATAGGGTCCTGCAGAGGAATCCAGGATGGAAAGCAGTGGTAAAGGTAGCCAGTGTGCTGCGGGGTGAGGTAGATGAAGCAATTGACATAAAACCAGATATAGTGGCTTCGTTAAAGTTCTGCCTAATCACTTCATGTGCTGTTGAGAGATCTTTCTCTCAATATAAAAACATTCTTCATGACAGGAAAACAAACTTATTACCAGAAAACATTGAAAAGTTGCTTGTTGTTAATTCTTATTATAGTAATTAAATATGTTATTAAATTAAAAGAAATTTTTATGCCTATTTTGTTGCCCATTTTAAACGTTAGTGCCTATTTACATGCCTATTTTGGCTATTTTAAGAGCCTATATGCCTGCCTATTTTAACTGTTTTTAGTGCCTATAATTCTCGTCTCTACTCATAAGTCTACTGTTTCCTCATTTTTGCAAAATGTGGAAAGTAGGCTAACTAGGGTACAAATTATTTAAGCAATTTAAAGAGGTGAGGGGATTAAGCGGAAGGGTGATGTTGAGTTGAACCCACTATCGAAACATTAGTCTACTCTGAGGATTACAATCGATTCTAAGTTAGGTTAGGTGTGGTGTAGTTAGGTTAGGATATACAGTATATTAGTTTAGGTTATGTTAGGATATAGGAGCTTACGTTAGGTTAGGTGCAGTGCATTGTGGTGAGTTTAGGTTAGGATATATGAGCTTAGGTTACGTTAGATGAGGTTAGATTAGGTGTGGTGTAATTTCGTTAGGATATGCTGTATAAGTTTAGGTTATGTTAGGATATAGGAGCTTTGATTAAGTTAGGTGCAGTGTATTGTGGTGAGCTTAGGTTAGGATATATGAGCTTAGGTTACGTTAGATGAGGTTAGGTTAGGTGAGGTGTGATGTAGTTAGGTTAGGATATATGAGCTTAGGTTGTTAGGATATATGAGTTTAGGGTAGGTAAGGTTAGATGTGGTGAGGTGAGGTTAGGATATATGAGCTTAGGTTACGTTAGATGAGGTTAGGTTAAGTTAGGTGAGGTTATTTAACCTCTATTATTGTTTAAATATAAATACCAAATAAACCGTTATTATTATAATAGGTGCCGAGAAGAGTTGAGAAAGAGAGAAAAATTGTAAAGGTACCGGTAATCAAGATCAGGAAACACAATTGACTTGGACACTGGATGAGAGGAGATTGCATACTGTTCGATGCTATGGAAGGAACGGTGAATGGATGAAGACGAAGAGGATGGAGAAGATACTAGATGGCTGATAGCATAAGGATAGAAGCCAATTATGAGGAAACTAAGTGGGTAGGTGGAGACAGGATTGCACGTAGAGCGGCCATGGGATAACCTGAACACTAATGATTTAGATATTGTAATCATTAAATGGGGATGCAATAATTTCAACAATTTACTCTTGTCTTCGATATTGAAATCTAATTTTGATATTTGTTAAGGCTTTCGAGCAGTGTCCGTTGTCCGTTTCAAAGTGCGTTATTTTTGTTAGTAGCGCTCTGAAAATTGTTTGTACTTACTATGCCACGTTATTGAAGCCAAACTGCCATTAACAAACACCACGTTCACAACTCAGCAATTCTTCTAGGTTTGTGCCATGTCTTGTGAGGGGGTCCGGGCGGGGACACCAAGAGCCCGCCGATGAGCCAGCTTGGTGTCCTAGGCGAAACCCCACACAAGACACGGCACAAACCTAGAAGAATTGCTGAGTTTTAATTCACCGGCCGTGAAAGCCAATATACCATCTTTTTGGAAGCCTTCATAGGGAGGTTAAGGCTGCTTGAGCTTTTAGTTCTCGCAGTCAAGTGGTGCAGTTGCACCTAATATAAAGGGAGGTGGCGCGCAGTTCGTCACTCCTGTGGGGGTCCGGGCGGGGACTCAAAGAGCCCGCCGATGAGCCAGCTTGGTGTCCTAGGCGAAACCCCACACAAGACACGGCACAAACCTAGAAGAATTGCTGAGTTTTAATTCACCGGCCGTGAAAGCCAATATACCACCACTTCACACTTTAATAATAGACTAAGGAAATTGTCAACATTAACTCTCAAGTAATAAACTTACCAAAAAACCACGTCACCATGTCGGATTAGGCAATGCTGTCAACTTCACTTCACCGCAATCCCCTGTTGCGATGTTTGGCGACTCTCTGGACGAAATTATTGGTGAAAATTACTGATTGTACTACTAGGCAAAAGCATTGGTCTGGATAAAGATTATTGATGCGTGACTACCCCCACTGTGCGTTACAAAAACCAGGGGCCGCACTACCTAACCATTATTGGTCTAGGCGGAATCCATTGGTCTGGAAACAATAATGTTGGCACTCTGAAAAAAAATGCAATAACATCCTCTATCGATAAAATATTCAACTCCTGTATCTTATTAACATTAACCATTTCTATAGAAAATTTTGCGGATTTTCATGACGGCGGACAACGGACACAAAACGAGTTCCTTTGTTAATATCAGGAAGGACATTCAAATAAAAACGAGCGTCCGGACAATAACAAATGAAGAAACTTACTCTGTGACCAGGGCCCCAGCTAGACTCCGGCCCTTCGGGGATCGACGAATGATTTCATCGAGAGCCCAACTCAAAGATGTTTAAGAAAAGGCCACGAATTACGACAGTAAAGCAGTTGCAAATTCAAGCTGTAGTCCGCTTCATTGCCCAGTGGCTAGCATTTATGGCTATCATCCGGGAGGTCCCGGTTTGATAGCTAGCTCTGCCAAGGAATGTACTGTAATTCTATTCTGAGGATTGGGACGGACTACATTCAGCAAGACTAAGGAGAGGTGGGTTCGATTCCCACCTCAGCCATTCTAGAAGTGGTTTATGTGGTTTCACGCTCCAGGCAAATGCTGGGATGGTTCCTAAAATTAAGGC
Source organism: Meconema thalassinum (assembly GCA_946902985.2). NCBI lineage: Eukaryota > Metazoa > Arthropoda > Insecta > Orthoptera > Tettigoniidae > Meconema > Meconema thalassinum. Next base: position 187,769,608 of record OX336395.1, read on the forward strand.
TACGGCCCTCTCCTACACATTTTATAACCTGTGTTTCTGTGATGACTGTAGTTGCGTAGCTGTAACTATTAGGGATTGGGAATAGGGTTGGAGCCCCTGAACATGGAATAAAGTACTTTTCGGCATTTGTCTGGAGAGAGTGTGGAAAAAACCGAGCGAAAACCACACTCAAGATAGCCAATGTCAGCGCCGGCATTCGAACCTCTGATCTCTTGCCTTGCTGCAGTATCCCATTGAGGACGTGGTCAGCAAATTAACACGCCCTGCTACGCCACGGGGTACAAATACATACCGTACCCTAGTAGAGCCATCACAATAACACAGGTTATCAGGCAGATAGCACACCCACAGAGTACATGACCACAATATCACAATGCCACTAAATTATATATGAATTGCAGCCAATGGCCATAGCTGGGTATTTTTGATTGAACGCCCGAAGGCTCCCAACAAGTTCAATTTCAAGTAGTTACAACTTTGGCTACTAGATGGTACTGTCACTAATACCTAGCAGCGTACGTTGGATATTGATAGAGCGTTTCCAAATTGCCAAATATAACTTACAAATTTTACTACACACTTGCCAATTGCAGTGGTAGGATTTTGGTTGGTTCCTCAGTTTAGGGGCTGCGACAACGCGGCCGTGTAGCCCCGTGTACTTTGGGTGTGTGTAGAATCTGTCTGATAGCCAGTGTTAATTACAATGCTGTATTAGTGTGTGTTATTTGTTTTTAATTCAAGCGTAGCGTATAGAAGAGAAAGTGACATGACTTGTGGAGTTTGTATGGTCCAGCCGCTAGGCGGCTCTAGCGTCAGCTAGCGCTGAGTGCGGATGGTATCAATAGCCTACCAGCAGTTGAATATGGTTGAATGTTACGTTTCAGTTATCAGCTTCCACTACGATGTATTAGACAAGACGATCCAATTCTCCACACTGAGTACATAAAACGCTGACGTCCGTTGAGTTAATTATGAAACATTATTTTACGTCATACAGTAGAGGAAAGTGACCAAAGTCGGACCCCCATTTTGTTTTTTACCTGTATTGTTATTAATTTCATCTTTTTAAATTTGAATTTTAGCTAGATGAGTTCTTTGATATGTTTTATAACATTGTATCTTGTTCAGATTAACTTATAACAGCCCAGTTTTTCCTATGAAATGTTTTCATTAAAAGTAACAAAAATGACGTCTGGGAAAAAGGATGCCAATATCGGACCCCTCTTAAGAATGAACGTAAAATCATATAAAACCACTAGAAAAGTAATGAAGAACGTGAAAATACTTTATTTTTACATTATATAATGTCTTGTTAGGAACATATCTTATTGTTATGACCACAAAATCCAGAAACCGACCACTTTGAGAGTTTCCCATTTTCTCACGCAAGGACTGATATTTTCTTGGGTCATCTGAAACAATATTTTGAATGGCTTAAATAAAACCCAAGAAATTTGAATTTGAATTTCAGGAGTCCAACTCAGGGTTATTAGGGGTCCGACTTAGGAAAGCCGCGGGCTCCTACTTAGGACATCTTGTACTTGATATTTTCGAGGCTATGAAAAAAAAATGAATAGGTATTTCGACAAGCAAATACAACATTTGTCAAGTGTATCGCTTACTAAAGACAGTACTGTAAACACAATGTGACTTACCCTCTTTGAAATATAAAACAATCACTATTCCATGAGCACGTGTAAAAACTTCCACTCACATGAAAACCAGTAATGGCGGAACTGACGGGATACTCCCCACAGTCCAGTGCTGCCACTTCCACAACATAACATTTCCTTTCATATCTTCACATTCATTATTGTGCCACCATGCGACAGCACTGTCCAAGCAAAATAATGCAGGGATCTGACTTAGGGACTCGGGTCCGAATTTGGTCACTTTCCTCTAGGTTCATATAATAAGGAAATAAAACATCCTGGCGGGGATCAAAATGTAACTGAATGTCTAAAAATCATAAGCTACTGTACAGTCCATTCACAACTGAAAAAATACAGTACATATAATATAATATAATATAATATAATATAATATAATATAATATAATATAATATAATATAATATAATATGAACTCACCCATGTAACTTATAGCTGTCAGTTGTTCGAAACTTTGCAAAGCTTACGGGACGATTTTGCAGACTTAGCAAAGGACTGTTCTTTCCTAATTTTGTAAGAAAGATAAAGCGGCACTTCATGAAATGAAGTCTGCGTCGCATCATGAATGTGAGGTGGCCGGACTTAATCTCAAATGAAGATCTTTGGACCATCACCAATCAACAACCGATTAGCATCCAGATCAAGGAGAGGAAATGGCGCTGGATTGGTCACACACTAAGGAAGCCGGATGGAGCTATTGAGAGGGCGGCGCTAGACTGGAATCCTCAAGGCACCAGGAAGCGAGGTCGACCTAAGAAGACCTGGAAGAGGACGATCGAAAATGAAATTGCAGAGGTGGACAAGAACAGGAGTCAAGTGAAGAGAATGGCCAGGAACCGTACTGCGTGGAGAAATTTCGCCAAGGCCCTATGCTCCGGAAGGAGCGGCAGGAATTAAGTAAGTCATGAAATGAAAAACGAGTTTTCCAATAAGGTCCAGTTTATGTTCCAGGCTAAAACAATCTCATCAATGCTGTCCAAACACTCATAAAATATATCACCTCACATATTTGAGAGGGTATAGTAATAGATTTTAATTACTACGGACAGGTTTATGCCATGGGCACGTCCCCCGAGTTCGCAGTTCTTTTCAACGACTACTTGGACTTGTAAACGAATGTTGAAGACACTGTCGGATGGGTGGGTTAGGTAAGTAAGGGTATTTATTGAGCCGAAATCCTTTACGTCAGTGAAAGTTGCAGCTGTTGTATCTGATGGCCTTTCACTTTGAAGGTTTGTTGCACAATTCACAGAGCTGATTCCTTTTTTTAGTTGCTTGACAATGCACCCTGCTAGATAGTAAACCAAGCGTTGTTTCAGAATGTTGTCTTCATATGGAAGGGGAAGATCATTCTCCCAGTCCGTTATCACCACTTTGTCTCTAATTTTGTCGTCCGCAGACAACTTAACAGATTTGTGTTGTTCCTCGGTTTACTTCACATATAATCGCATTTGATTAACGAATGACGTGAGAGGTGGTTCTAACTTAGGTTCGCAGTTCCCGGACAGAGATATAGCCACATTAATTGGAACATACTGTGCCCGATCGAGAGGCACGGGGTTCGAACCTACGTTATTATAAATCGAGAAATGTAAATGAGGAAATATGAAGTGATTCAGGCAATGACGCAGAGCAATGACAGCCTTATCTGAAGTCTCAAGATGCAACCCGCGTGTGTGAATCACGAGTACAGTCATGCTGTGAGGAAATGATCAGAGCAGTTAGGCAGGGGAACCACTGCGAGGTTCGATGTCAGCGTTTTTATGGCAACCCTGGATTGCAGCCCAACACCGCGAAATTATGAAATAACCCGTTTTCTTAGAAATAGCGCAAAATCACATAAGTATTTTTACGTCAACCAGAATAATCCAGGGAATTACGAATCAATCAAGGCTAAAATTTAGTAACTTATGCACAGGGAAAAAGTGCTTTCGAAGCAACTACGTCATTAGGCGGGACTATTAAGCGGTCTTTGGTAGGAGATAAAAAAGACCAACTCGCCCACACAGCTGAAGAGACTTGTGAATTTAATTTAAAATGAGTGGACGATCGATCTTTGGAAAACAAGATGAGAATGTAACGTTTAGGTCATAAGTAACATAATGGTTATTTTTTCAAAAACGTGCGACGTCTAGTTCAAAAGATAGCTCCAAGAAGGAGACCGAATTGATTTATTTTTGTAAGTTCTCGATAAATAGACAAGCTCCCAGCCAGAAAGTATGCAGTTTTCATCAGTCCAGTGGGATGTGATGCTGTATCACGTGCAGTCAGTGGTGAATCTTTGAGGAGGTCACTCTGTTTCAACAAGTAATCGCCGTCATTACGCCAGTTGGGCCCGGTAAGGGCGAAAGAACAATATTAAGCATTCAGTCTTCAGAGTCCAGTTGAACAGGACGCTGAATCACAGTATTCAGACCATCAGTACGAGTCGTCATTACGCCGAGTTGGGGCCCTGTTAGGGCGAAAATAACATTGCCAAGTATTCAGTCTTTGCCGACCATAAGGCGGGGTCGTGCCATAGTACAGCCGATAGTTCACCGCAGATACAAGCGAGCACAGTATTGCTGTTACAAGTATAATTCAGTTCAAGGGAACGTGATTTCGCGCCGTAGGGACGTAAATCGAACGTGGATTCTCAAAAGGGAGGGCTACAGAGTTCGATTCACTATAAACATTAGAAGTATAACAAACGTCAAATCGAAACTGTAGGAGGCGCCGAGTGAAGGAACATTTTTGGACCAAAGTCAGAAGTATCTGAAAGAAAGTACGCAGCAAAGGAAACAATTAGGTCCAGTTAGAACACGCAAACCAAAAAGTATCGCTAGTGTTAGGACCGTGATAGTATCCCATTGGTCTTTGTATGAAAGCCATGGAGAAATAGGATCGTGTGAAGAGTATACGCGCCCAAAATATAAAGTATACGTGCAATAAATGAAAGTATTTCGTTAGAAAGGTGCAAAACACGAACGAATAATACGAACTGTGAGATAATATAATCCAGGAAGTAACAATTTCTCGCAATCAATCGGTGCAGAATAAAGAACCCCGTTATGTTCATAAACCAGGGAGTTTAAACGGTAAGGATCGAACGTTGTAAGTCAAGAAAGGGACAAAACTAGGAAGCGGTCATAGGATCTGAAGGACAATCCGGACCAGGATAGGGAATCGTTATTCAGAAACGTGTTGGAGGCCACCGTTCGTTAATGAGATGCGACACAGACAATTACAAAGTGTAATGTAGTGTAAATAAGATTTGTGAAGTAGGACTAAACCACAATTGGTTTTATTTTAATAGGTAACGTGTGTAGTATTTTCCAGTGTTATACGTGTGAAAATGTAATAGTGTATTTGAAAAATATATATAACAAGAAGTTCCGTGAAGAACTAAAGAGCCTACTTTTATTAAAATTTAAGATTCATGCCAATGATTATCTATATGGATCTATCTAGAATAATGACGAAATTAAGTTGGTAATATCGACATTTCTAATTAGTTCGAAATACTGTATACCTGGCATAATGCAGCCTAATAGAGAACTACAGTTGGCAGCCATGGTGACTGAATATATTCTTAGTTCCATCTCTTAAGGTACAGAATACAAAATTTTGTTGAAGTCCAATGGATAGCAAGGACGTTACATGCAGTTAAACATTGGATCTAACAGCGCGCGTAAAATCATGTTGGCAACAATGACATACATGTATTGGTCAGAAATAATCTGAAATAATATGATCTATTGTTGTGTCAATTTTGAATGAAATCCATTAGTTAGTATAGAAGTTACATGCATTTTAAAATTGGACCTATCAGCTGGCTTAGAATCATGTTGGCAGCACTGACGTATATAAGTTACTCCAAATTAATATAGAATGTCGGGTACTATACGTGTGCATAGTTTAAAGCTGTCGGCTTGCATACTTTCTGATATATGGGTATTTGGATTTAAAAAATGAGAGCATTTATTAACAGTTGGCAGTCCTTGTGGCTCTTAAGAATACGCTCAGTCATATCTGCTTATGTACACATAGCACATACAAAATTTGGTTGAAATCCAATTGATAGTGTAGAATAATAATAATAATATCGTATGGCCTCGGGTGCCTGGTGCAAGCTTTGCTATTTGACACCCAGAGGGTAGCTTGCATGTCGAATTTCGTAGTTCCTTGACTATGAAAGTCAAGGGGGTTAGATGTTAGATATCTAATCTCCTTGAACACAATAGCGCTTTCTAGTAGAGAAATGAGGAACTTTGTGCAGGCGGAAACTCCCGAGATTAATTTTGCCATTATGAACTCGGCCTACTGAATTCAAATGGGTTCTTTGACATGCCAACATCGTATGACATGCGTATCGTATTTTTGCTGCCTTTCAAAAATCACTTACCACGGTCAGGGGCGAACCTGCAATCTTGGGGTTAGTAGACCGACACGCTATCCACTCACCCACCGTGGCAAGCTGATAGTGTAGAAGTTATATGCATTTAAAATTTGGACCTATCAGCAGGCTTATAATCATTTGGGCAACACTGCCTTGTATGGCCTCCTGGAAATTAAACTGCAATATTATTATCTATACGTGTGCCAATTTTGAAATAGCTCCCATTCATACCTTCCAAGATATCCAACATGGAGCTCAAATTTCATTTGCGATTTTTCAGCAGTTGGTAGCACTGGCATCATTTTCAAATATGGCTGTGAGATATTCAGGTATAGATCTTTACTCCTACCAAATTTTGTTTCGATTGCTGCAGCCGTTTAGGAGTTGATAGGGGGACACACACACACAGCCAGACAGACAGACAGACAGACAGAAGGACAGACAGACAGACAGACACACATTTGCCCGATCTCATAAGTCAACTTTTTCCTCTTTTTTGCAAAATGTGAAAAGTAGGCTAAAAATTGGTGTCAGTAGTCCTAAGAAGAAATGTGTAAATTTACAAATATGTGTCACCAAGTGAAAGCCAAGTGTTCTGTGAAAGGGAAATTAGTGAGTTGTTATATTGTTTATAATATGTGCTGATTACGGCAAATAATGGATGAAACCTTTCACGAAGATGATCCATGACTACGAAATGGGGTAAGTACGAATGATTGTATTGCATGTGACCATTGTGAAACCCAAATTTTGAATGTGAAATTGTCAATTAAAATCCATGTAAAGTGATAATTTTAATAATGTTAAAATTAAAAGTGCGATTAGGAATGGCCGGCCGTAATGATAAGTGCCGCGCAAATTAAGTGTTTGCTTTAATAATTAAAGATAAGAGAAACCCGAAGATACGCACGCCATTAAAATATTAAATGCGGGAAGGAACCAATTTAAAGTGATGTTAAATAATTGGATAATCAGTAAATAACAGTAACGATAAATGTAATTTTTAAAGGAAAATAAGTTGAATATAAAGTAATAATATAGCGAGTGTGTATACTCAGGAGTAAAGATAATTGTTGAAAGGTCAAATAAATAGAAAAATCGCTAATGAACCAAGCGTGGTAATAAAACAGATAGGCATTATAAATAATAAATCAGCATAGGCATTAAAGCCAGTTAAATGAAAAAGAAATAGTAATATGGACCACAATATTAATAAATAATGCATGTGATAAGTAAGTTCGCTATCCTTGAGGGGATGCGTAACTGAACTGATTACATATTGAAGTAGCCAAGTTGAATATATTGATTGTTGCCGAATAAAGGGCCGAAATAAAGTAGACTCCAGGGAGAGATATAAATGCAAATAATGATACAGGCAAAAAGGCGACTTGTTATAGTTCTGTGGGGAAAAATCGTCGGATAGTATTGTATGTTTCTCATGTAGCCAGGATGCACATGAATGTAAGTAAAAATGGTAGCCAATGCAGGTTTAAAATATGCACAAAATAATCTTCGAAATGCTGGATGGATGTTGGTATAGGGTGTAGCCTACATGGGCTTTGGAATACGTGCATTTTATTAGCGGTCAGACAGGACACAGCGTCTCTGGGTTGATCAGTTTATTATTATTCCCATCCCAGCTAAGTTATAATGGTAGCCAATGCAGGCTTAAAATATGCACATAGTATACCCTGACAGCATAGAACAGTCTGCCTCGTAATGCATGATAACTGAATAATTATACTGTGCGCAGTAATAAAGCGATAATAAGCTAGGAAATCCTTGGTTATTCAATATTAGTGTGGCCATTGTTGAGAAGTAGAACATATGGTATTTAAAAACTGGGGTAGGTTAGGTCTGTTGTGATGGGCAACACGCCGGCCCGGCCGCTCACTTGAAAGCTGATTTATGACACGAGGGAAAGAGCCAGGAACTCATTATGACCGTCACTGGGCTATTAAGGCCGCCAGATAAGGGTTTAACAGTTTGTTTTGAATGAACTATAAGAAGCAGAAGATTTGCCTACAAATGTAGTTATTATCCGTGGAGAGGTCCTCCTGTATAATGGCTTAAGAATTAATATAAATGAAATATTCTAAGTAAAGGGTTGGTTCCTTACCCAATGAGTGAAACGGGTAGCGGAAATTATGCGAATTGAGCCCACGGGATGCGGGTCCTCACGAGGCTGAATTCGAAGGGTTCACATTTAAAAGTAGTTACAGTGAATCACATTTGAATGTAGTTACAGTGGTTCACATTTAAGTGTAGTTACAAATGGATAGTACTCATGATGAAGTGTGTGTATAAATATGTGTGAGGGAACACTTGGGTTTTCATGAATGTGTAAGACAAGAGAGATAGATTCATGTAAAAATAAATTGATGTTTGTAGCTGATATAATACATTGCAAGTTGAAGGCATTAGTAATTCAAGTTAAATGTCCTGATGCCGAAGCCTGAGAGGGTGGAAGCTCAGTGAAGAAAGTGTTAAAGAACCTCAGACCTGAGGATTGTAAGAATAAGAATGCCATTAAAGTAATGTTATGAGTGTTTTGGAAACGGATTAATGAGAATCCGAGACCTAAAAGCAAGAGATAATGACGAACAATAGGGTAATTTATGCAATTAAGCAGGGTATTTGTTATTAATGTTCATATTGTTGTGTGGTAAAGATGATGTGTTTTAAATCATTTATGTGAATTAAAGTGATAGTAAAGTAGATTTTGTTTAGTTTCCTTTATAGCTTGTACATCCCTATAGTTCACATTCTGGATGCATGGTCAGACAGTGGAAATAATTGCACACGCCCTGAGCTGAGTGAAAGTCGGATGATGACCTGTATTTCCGTTTTCCTAAGCGGGCACAATACACACACCGTAACATATATGCAAATGCAGAAAATCTACAATTGATGGGTGATCGTCACAATTTATGGACCTTAACATTCCGAATAGATGTTCCAAGGGGTCTTAATTGAATTTCCCTGTCAACACGTACCTAAAGCATTTGGACCATAAATATTGAGTGCCTTCTAAGGTACTCTTTATCGTGACTCTAAGAGATTCCATTGTCTTATTTGAGGCAAAATTTCTGAGCTAATGGTTTCATAAAAGTCTATTAACTCAATGCCTTGTACGAAGGGGCATCTTTGTAGAGTGCGTTTGTTGGTATTCTGGAGTTAAGCGCATCTGCTAGATTGATAAAAATGTCGGGGTAAGTTTGCAGGAAGAACTTAATGGCTTTCGCGGTCACATTGCTGAATAATTGGAAAGAGAGTCTCACGTTCGTTCTTTGGAAGGGCGTAAGGTCTGTGTGGAAGTCAATTTTGGACAAGCTTTAAGGCCTGTGAATTCGGGTAACGTGTCCATGGCATAAACCTGTCCGTAGTAATTAAAATCTATTACTTGATTTTTGTACAGCAACTTATTTTTATCGTGGAAATCGCTTCTTAATAGAATATACTTGTCAGCACCAAGAAATACGGACTAAATACGGCAGTAGTTCTGTGTTTCAAACTCGCGAGCGCTTAGAAAGTGACTCCAGCTAGCAACAGTCAACCGCTGCGCAGTCTGTTGGCGGGTGCTGCAACTACCCATAAAGCTAGGGCAGATTCGGGAGTCGGCACACTTTCTCTTCTATACGCTATGATTCAAGTAAGGACTGCAGACATTCGATTTTTAAGTAGTTCCAACTTTTGCTACCAAACGCCATCGTCAACGACCAACTAGTTCCACTTTCCGTTACTAGATGCCACCTCAGTCGGCTCTTGGCGATGAACGTTGAAACCTAAGAGCGTTAGTCAAATATAACCTATAATTTAGCTTCACACAAGTGTAATTAGTGGAAGGTTCTTTATCATGCCATAAATCTATGACATGGGACCGCCGGCTTTACTTCCCCTTCGAAGGAAGGCATACTAAGGGACTTTTAACGCTTATCGACTACGCCACCGAAGCCGCTTAATGAATCAACAATAACAATAACTCATCACAGCCTGCACCAGGCCTCCCAGAAGACCACACAACATTTTATTTCATTTTCAAACCCCTCTTTGTCCTCTCTGCAAAGTTATTACGGAAAGTAAAGTAAAGTTATAACAAACATAGTCCAATTATTTTTTCACGCTAGCCTCCGCAATTTCTTTCTCATAAAGTCGGTAACCTTAGCAACAGGTGAAACGTGAAAGCGGACCGCGGCAGGCAGGCGGACAGGCAAGCGAAGGGTACACGACATGGATCTTGCAGCGGGAATCAACACAAGCAGCTCGCTTGGAACAGAATGCACGACCAGAGGGTCCTATTGTGTATAGCCTACTCCGTCAGAAATATAATGAACGGCTGGAATGAAAAAAACAGGGAAAATAACTCCCTAGCACCATCACACAAAGCAACTTCTTGCACATGCATGTGTCAATGGTGTTTTTCCGTTTGCGACGAGCTATAAATTCTCCTAGTTCTGGGTTTCTCGTTAGCGAAGGAATAATGACTAATTCTGACAGTTTCCAGTATGGTGGGACACACTTAGGATAATGTACTATTAGATGAAGATTATTACGTAGGTTTATTATTCAAACCTCAATCGCATGATTAGGACACATGAAATAATATAAAAACGAGATTTTAAAATTTCTCACAGCTGCCATCTTGTGTTTATGAAAACAATTGAAATAAATTAGATGTTGGTGGATTAAAAATTGTATAAGCGTTTACCTACCAAGTTTCACTGCGTTCGGATGGTTAAATCGCGAGAAACGTCAATTTAAATTTCACGTCGCCACCATGTTGGATTTGTTCTCACCATGTTATTGAAAGTTAATAGCCATTATCAACATTTTAAAAAATCAGTTTGATCGCTGTCATAGATTAGTCGATATTGATAACCGTCTAAATATTTCGGATGGTTGGATTTGTATAGAGTTATGTAGCCTACTGTTACATGACAATTATTGTGTAGGTTCATTATTCAAACATTGACTTCGATCGCAAACAAGAAACAAAAAAAAACATTTTTAAATTTCGCACAGCCGCCATCTTGAGATTATGTAAACAATTGAACTAAATTAGATGTCAGTGCATTACAATGTGAATAAACATTTGCTGTACTATGTTTCACTGCACTCGGATGGTTAAATCGCGATAAAAGTCTATTTGTTTCAAATGCGCTTGGCCGCCATGTTCGTCTTGTAATTAGGTTTTTGAAATTCACATAGGTGAACTTGTAGTAGTTTTCTTTATCACCTTACAAAATTTCAGGTTGATATCAGTAATGTTTTCGGAGATATAGAATTCCGGTGAAATATTTCACACAGCCGCCATGTTGGGTTGGTGAGACGTACTATAATTAGAATTGCACGGTCGGGGTCAGACAAATTATTACTATGTCCTTACTGAGTTTCATTGAAATCGCTCCAGCCGTTTAGATTTTATTACACATACAGATACACGGACAAAAGGTGATCTCATAAGCCTATTTTTTCATAAATGAAAATAGGCTAAAAATACGCTATATTATAGTTCTTCACATAACGACCGTGTTTTCATTTGTTTCGGTTATCTATGGACGACGCTACTTCAACTGCCTTCTCCCTAGATCCCTCACATTTGCCCAGTAACTTCTTCGGTGAGCTCCCTTCCGTTTTTCCGTCCATATGTTGCCCGTTTTCATTTTGGGTTTTGGCTGAAAATTCCTTATTTCCTCAAGTTTCTTCTTCAAAGGGTCACATTCCCAGATGTCTTCATGTGATATCCCCAATTCTTGTCGATCTTTTTCCACCTCTTGTTTTCACCTGGTTTTCTTTCCCAAAAAGTACCTAGGTAGACACAGATTCGATTGGACAATCTTCCAGTACTCATTCATGTCAAGTGACCATAGAAAGAGATTTGCGTATGTTGCCCGTTATCTTCTCCACGTGAAGATATAGTTCATCGTTGTGTTTTCTTCGGTACGCTCCTTGCTTTTTGACCGGGCCCAGGATCTTTCTCAAGATCTACCTCATTTTGGCTTCTAGTTATTCCTGCCAGGCCTTTCTTATTCATCGCAAGGCATTTTGATGCATATACTGTAGCGCCTCCGTTCGAATAACGGTATTATTATTATTAATGTTGTTATTTTATTTAAGTAGTTTAGACCCATATGATTTACATGTGGCTGAAGTCTCTCTTGAAGATGCACAAGACCACATCAAGTGGAAAGGAAAGTGCAGAACAGCAGACCCTGCAGTTCAGCGGAATAATTGCTAAGAAGAAGTAACCGATAGAATCAATGACGAGCTTATAATGGCAATAATTCGAGCGTAGCAAGTTTCATAATTTCCATACGAGTGTCTTAATTACCATTATAGGCGAGTTGCATACGACTGTTTATGTTCGACGATAAGTATAACTATTTTATGTTCGAACACAAATATTCATAGATATCTGTCGAGATTTCACCAGTTTTATGTACTGAACAGAGCGCATGGAACGCAGAGAATACCTTGTATTTGACCATGGCTTCCTGGAATACCTCACTATGACACTCGCCGCGCAGTCAAATTTAAAATAGAGGGCCATGGAAGTGAGCGCAGGTGCGATGCTATCCTCACCTAATTGGTCACACAACTGTTTCTTGAGCTCTGATTGGTGGGAGAAACAGTATCATTTTGAAAACTTGTACTTTAATGATAATATTTACATTTCTCCAGGGTCGAATATAAAACGAATTATGATCTGCTGCTGTTTTTCTTGGTCTTCCAAAACACCTTCACCGTTTCACTATGCCGAACTCGACGTTCCTCCGTCCATCCTTTCCTAGATTTCCTTAGTCGATCTTCAGGTGTAACTTCCCAACTGTCTGAATGTCATTCAATCCTCGATGTCTGTTGGTGTGATATTGGCACTTTTGAGATCAATTTTGACCTGCGTAACCCAGACTGTTGTCACTTTAAGTTTTCTTCTTATTCTTATTCTTGTTCCGTACAGGCCAACTACGGACCACGATATTCAACTATTTTGTTTGGAGTGGGTCTTGATTTTTGCCCAGTAGTCACGCATCCTCTGGCTGAGTTGTTCCTTTCTGTCCTTTGTCCAGAGGGTACCTGTCTTCTTCCTTGGGGGTGTTTCCTGGTACTTCATTTGCTTTAATTTACTCCTGAGAGACGTTCGATCTTTTATGTCTTTTTCTGTAACTCCCAGCTCCATAAGATCTTTGTGCACCTCTGCCAGCCATGGTGACTGGGTCTTCCTTCTTTGCCAGTATGTGAGAAGCTGGTTGGCCAACCTGGTGGTATGCATCCTGGAGACGTGTCCATAAAAAGCTAGACGTCTCTTCCTGGCCACGTCTGTAATTCCTTCAGAGTATCTATAGAGCTCCTGGTTGGGCCGCCTAATATATTTACTCCGTTCCGTGACAGGTCCCAATATCTTCCTCTCTTGGATTTGATATTGAAATGAAAATCCACAGCCTGCTTCCAGTCTCCGACCGGGTCAGGAATGGAATGAATGAAGCCCCCATCTAGCAGCGAGGATATGAACTGTGCCGGCTGCCGAGACCTGACGCACTCCTCTGGGGCAATGATTAAATGAATGACAGATTAAATGAAATGATAGTGGAGAGTGTTGCTGGAATGAAATTTTGACAGGGAAAACCGGAGCACCCGGAGAAAAACCTGTCTGCCTCCGTTTTGTCCAGCACAGATCACACATGGAGTGACCCGGATTTGAACCACGGACCCAGCGGTGAGAGGCCGGCGTGCTGCCGCCTAAGCCACGGAGGCTTCCGGATTTGTTATTATTATTATTATCTTTAATTTCTCATAATTATGGTACAACTCAGTGTACAACATACGGATTTGATAATCAAGTATCCTGTTAACATATTACTGCGATAAAAAAAAGCCTAACAATAAGGTAGGCCTACGTATCCAGCAGCACTGCCTTCTGTATTCTGGCAACCAGGTGTTTCATTTGCAGTTCCTCCAAAGCCATTACCTGCCAACGTCTTTGGAATAACTCCCGCGGAAGAGATCACCACTGGCAAAATTCTCACTCATTTTAGTCCCCATAGTTTTCGTATTTCTTCTCCCAACGGTGCATACTTGTTGTTGTTGTTTTTTGTTTTAGCTTGGATAGTTTGCATATTCTGGCTAAGTGGGACAGCAACGTCTATCAAGTAGGCCTTTTGGTTTCTTTTATTGAGATAGACAATATCAGGTCGATTGGCCAAGACTTTCTGGTCGGTTAAAATAAGTCTATCCCAATGCATCTTATAATGCTCATTTTCAAGCACGTTCGCGGGCTGGTAATTGTAGTACACCATGCTCGTATCCAGAAGTCCACATTTTATAGCTAGCTCTTGGTATACTCTACACCAGCAAGCGTAGAGCAACCACCGATGATATGATCGATGGTTTCCAGCACTGAGGTGCATCTACGACATCGATCATCTGCTACATTCTCTGTAAGGATGGGCTTTCTATAATTTTGTTTTTTGTTGCAATGACACGGTCCTGTATCGCAATTATTAATGATATGTAACAACTTTCCTCTCAGTAGCTATTTTTTGGGAGTGATTTTGGAAAAGGGGCGGAAGTGGATGGGACGGAAATGGATGGGACGGAAGTGCATGGGACGGAAATAATGAACGCGCGTGATTGCGGAGATCGGTACAACGACGTACTGTAGGCCGTGTGGCAATGGGGAATGTATATCGCATACAGTTTAGTTCAAGGTTTGGAGACCCCATTTAAGATATTCCTACAATAAATCATCTTCAAGTTGTCGTTCTTTGGTGTGAAAATATTCATTTTATCATATTTGCTGAAAACAATTACGATTTATTAAATCTTCATACTTTTGCTGCATTCTTATTTAATGTAAGCACTCGATGTACTGTCGGCCGTGTGGCTATGCGGAATCTATATCGGATCAACAAACACTCCAAACAACGTAGGAATTCAGTATATTAACGCCGACTACTAACAATAATTGAAACTTCGTCGGTCTAAACATATCACTGGGAGACACACATTTAATATACCTTCCGCACATCTAATTTTTAATCGCGCCTATACTTGGCAGTGCGCTGATCGGCAAAACGAGGCCATTTTCAATAACCTCGGTGGCATGGGTTCACTAACTGGCCGGTATAGAGCGCAGCTCGCATCAAGTAGGCAGTGGATTGATTCCGCCACGGCAAATAACAATTATGATTCATTACGGTCAGGATTTGGCACTGGAGTTTTACAAGTAATTTCAATGACCAACAGAGTTCACTGTCAACAAGGGATTTGCGCTCCCGGGACACACATAGTAGGATAACATGTCACATATTACACATCATATGCGACTACTGTAAGGCTCGTATATATATTTATTATTATTATTATTATTATTAGATAAATAAATTATTATTATTATTATTGTTATTATTATTATTTTTATTATTATTAATGATTTATTATATTCGATTTAATGGCGCTTGGGTACTCTGTATGGCATGAAAGCGGTGCTCGCAGTCTCCAAATGGTTATGAACGCCTGGAATAGGTTATGTTATCCCATGTTTTAAATTAGCCTGGCTAGGATAACAGACTGCGTTTGATTGCTTTCCTACAACTCCTCGCCACAGAGAATCGATAGTTAATATTGTTAAGCAATATAGACAGTACATCACAATGAACCATGACACAGGAGTCAGACGAGTTGGGAAGGGGGGCAAAGCCCACTCACACAAAGGAAGAGAGGGTTATATGAGAGGAGCAGGCTATGCCCCTTCATCCAACGAGTCAAAAAACAATGGTGCAGACGTAACAATCACAGTTAACGTTATAATCATTTGAAGGGCACAGGCAAAGAATGTTCAGTAAATGAGATAACATTGAACCAATCAGCATGCATAGAATCGTGTTGGCAGCACTGTCGTATATCGGATGGGCTACACGAAATTAATCTACAATTTCGGGTACTATACATGTGCAAAGTTTACAACTGTTGGCCTGCATACCATCTGATATATTAAAGAAAGGATAACAAATATAGAAATCATTTATCAACAGTTGGCAGCCCTGGTGACTCTAAAGAATGCACATATCTGTTACGGTACACAAAACACATACGAAATTTGGAGAGAAAAAAACAATTAAAATATGGAAGTTACATGCATTTTAAAATTGGACTTTTCAGCAGGCGTAGAACTATGTTGGCAACACTGACATGTATGGGCTCCTAAAAATTAACTTGAAATATTATTATATATGCGTATGTCAATTGTGGAACAGTTCCCATTCATACCTTCTGAGATATCCAACATAGAGCTCAAATTTCAATTGTGAATTTTCAGCCGTTTGTATCACTGACGTCATTTTCAAAGAGCGTGAGATGTATTGGTATAGATTTTTACTCATACTAAATTTGATTTGGATTGCTGCAGCCGTTAAGGAGTTCATAAGGGAACACATAGACAGGCAGAAGGACATACAGACAACATCTGTCTGGGTGATCTCATACAGTAAGTCTACTTATTCATCATTTTTGCCAAATGTGAAAAGTAGGCTTAAAATCAAAGAAAATCTTATTGACAATAATTCAGATGTCGGGTTTTAGAAACAGACGACTTCTTTCATACTATAAGGTGCGTTCAAAAAGTAACGAGCCGGAGGCTGGTATGTGCAAACCGGTGACGACATCGGCTAATCGTGGCTTGTGTAATGAGGTGTGGTTCCGACCAGAGCGTGGAAGGTCACAGCCCGTCGCTAGAGGGCACGCGTGCACGTCACGTGACGATACAAAGCGAGCAGCAGCATGCATCAATCGTCCAACCAAGACAGTAGGCCATTCGACGTGCTTCCTGGTGTGGTTGAAGACTGTGGGGCACCAATTGGGCACACACCTCCCACAAGTGCAGTCGTTCCTTCATGATGGTGTGCACACTTCCGACGCTCAATCCGACCACGGCGGCTATGGCGTTCACTGTCACTCGGCGGTCCTGGGTAATGAGTGCATCAACTAGCTGGACGTTGTCATCGGTAATGCAATGGGGTGTTCCAGACCGGGCATCATCGGCTAACGACACCCGTCCTTCCATGAAGTGCTTGTGCAACGCCTTGACCCTTGCAAGGGACATGCAGTGTTCGCCGTACACTTGTGACATTCAGCGATGAATGTCCGTTCCCCCTACTCCTTTCGCTGTCAGAAACCGAACAACGCCTCCATGTCACTGTTTGCAATGCGACTGGCAGTGTTGGACGATTGATGCATGCTGCTGCTCGCTTTGTATCGTCACGTGACGTGCACGCCTGCCCTCTAGCGACGGGCTGTGACCTTCCGCGCTCTGGTCGGAACCACACCTCGTTACACACGCCACTATTAGCCGATGTCGTCAACGGTTTGCGCATTACAGCCTCCGGCTCGTTACTTTTTGAACGGGGTATTTTGGCCATTCTTCTTTGGTCGTTTGGACCACGGTGCTTGTGTTTTAGCTGTTGTCTGCCACTTCTGGTGCTCTTGGTGGATTATTCGGTGGCGGCGGCTTTCGTGCTTTGATCTTTCATGTTGGCTTAGTAATTTTTCATTTCCTTGCTGAACTCTATCTTATGTTCCTCGGACCATTTCCTGGACGCGTTGTGGTGAGCTTCTGTAATGGATGTGAGGAAAGGCCTGGTGTCAACTGTCAGACGGTAGCGACTCCTGTCATTTATTGTGTCTTGCTGAATATTAGGTTTCGATCACAATGGAGGCACGCTCGTGCAAGTAATTTGATGGCGCGCGCATGCGCAAGCGTGCACATATAAACAAAATCTCTATGAGAGCGACTGAAACAAGTGGTGACGTGTCCATCGCCGCGCACACTGCCCGCCACAAGCAAGTGCACGCTTGCGCAAGCTTGATCCGACTCCACTTCGAAACAAAAATATTTGTTTTGTAGTTGCAAGCGTGCGTGATCTCAGTTTATTTCTGACCATCGAGGCAGTGACAGTCTAGTGTTGTGGAGCTCCTGATTTGTGTGTTTACGAGTACATGATGGATACCGAAACGCTTATCGATGCCGTGAGAAGAAGAATACCGATTTGTCCAGTATATAGTAGAAAGTGTCTGGTATCATGCTGAAGTATTCAAAACTCTTATCAAGCTGTCTAAGCAAATCGTTGAATATTCGTGCATAATCTTCATCCTCCTATCAGTCCAAAAAATACTCGTTCGCCCACTCTTCCCTGATTTCCTGCTCATCCAAAAATGAAAACTTTAAAAGACCATTTTCCAAAGCAATGTCCTCATCGTCTGACTTCTCCATTTCGACTGACCTGTTTATAATAATTAACTTGCACCTGCTTGCATTTAGTGTGAACACATTGCTGTTCACACCAACTTGCGCACGCGCGCGCCACCAAATTATTTGCACAAGCGTGCCTCCAATGTGATCGAAGCCTTAAGATCAGCAAGATCCTTTCAATTTGTTTGATCGACAGGAACCCAAAAGCTTTACCCTTCTTGGCTGCCTTGAAGATCTTATGAGACAGTCTGTGGTGGTCCATTCTGTTCAGGTGGCCGTAGAAAGCCAGGCGTCTCCTTCTGATGGCATCGGTAAGGTTTTCCCGGTGTTTGTCGAGTTCAAAATTTGGTTTGTACCATCGTCTTCCATCTGGTAAGATCCTTGGTCCCAATATTGTTCGCAAGAATTCCCATTCCTGTGCCTTAAGGACCCTTAGAAACAGATACTCAGCTGCGTAGAGGATTGCACAGTGGGTCAAAATGGAAATCTAGGAGGACAAAATTACTTAATTTCATAATTAAAAAATCAAAATGTATTACTTCTACAGCATTCTCATATAATTGTCGCTCACTATTCTGGGATATAAACGCATCTTAGTGTAAATCTTTCACCACTGTTCGATCAGTCTGAATTGGAGGATGAATGAAAGTGTCTGTGGTTTAGTTATCTTTGTGGTTCGTGTGATGCTTTAAGATGGAACACGCAGCTGAAGGTATGATCTTTGTAACGTGTTTCAGTTATTAATGGGCATCATTGTTACGTAATTTTAGCTATATTTGTCTTATATAATATTTAACTATTATTTTTGAAATTATATTTTCACTTGCATCACTCTGCGTCACTTTCTACTTAATGTTAAAATGTAGATAAAGTCTTGTAGTTTACGCCTGTTATAAGATTTTTTGCATCTTTTTTGCAACTTACTTACTTATTTTACGTTTTATCGGATGCAAAGTAACCAGTTCTCACACGTTTACAACTGTTTGAATCACTGGGTTCGACGATTATGTCAAAAGTGGAACTTTGCGACTTTGTTAAAAGTAAATTAGGGGTAGAAAATTGTTCTGAAGAGATAACTGAATGCTCTGTCCAACTCCTAGTCATAGACAATTTCTTGCATGTGTAGACGTAGCTTAAAAAATGTCTTAACTGAAGTTTATTATGAAGTAAACAAATTATATACGTTGCTTTCACTCTAAATTCATGATTAAAACGTAAAAATAATTTTGTCCGCCTAGATTTCGATTTTGACCCAGATTGGATTGGTGGTCTGACTACTGCATTATACCGGTAGTGTCTTAGCTTGACATTCATCGACAGATGTTTCGAGGCGTACAGATTTCTGCAGGTATAGTAGGCCCTGTCTAGTTTGATCCTCCTTTTTAAGGGGTCTGGTATAGCTTACCAAGGTAAAATTTTAGCAACTTTGAACATTTTGACTTTAAATGATATGTAGAAACACACCCAAAAAATTCCATCAGTGTATGTCAATTAGTTTTTGAGTTATCACTAACACGGGTGTTAAAAGAAACATCTTTCGGAAAACGAGCGATAGTGCAAAATATTACATACTACACTGGCAGGACGGAAAGTGGGTGCAGGTCTTTGCCTTTTAATTCGTAACTCAAAACCTGTTGCTTATAATGACATAGTTTTACCAAAATGTTCATAAAGGATAGGAGCATCGAATAAAAAAATGAAATGAAAAATCGATTATTTTTTTTAATGTGGTAAGCTGTACCTTTAATTTTAGCTGCGGTACTTTTTCTAGCTAGATGTTGGCAAAACTGTCAAACACAGGCTTGGTAAAGAATCGTGCAACCTCATAATGGATGGTTGGCACGTGACCACACGGACCTGGCAGGGGAGCACTCCAGCAATGGATGGGGATCGCTTGTCGCTCATATTTCATATCGGCAGCAAGAAACAGACGCCACCGCTTTTTCAACGGCGGTATTACTAAAAATTAACATTTGAGTATTAGAATCTATTTCATGTTCGACCCTGACTATTATATGTCAGAATACTGTGCTATAATGAGGCTCATTATAACACTATTTTTCATTATGGAACAGTTTCTCCCACCAATCAGAGCTTAGGAAACAGTTGCTTAATTTGATAATTAGATGCGCTGAGTTCCACGGCCTTCTAATTTAAATTTCACTGCGTGGCCTAGTGTCATAGTAGGATAATAGAGGAGGCCATGGTCAAATACAAGGCATTCTCTGCGACTCATGCGCTCTGTTCAGTACATAAAACTGGCAAAATCTCGACAGATATTTATGAATATTTATGTTCGAACATAAAATAGTTATAATAATTATCGTCGAACATAAACAGTCGTATGCAACTCGCCTATAATGGTAATTAAGCCACTCGTATGAAAATTATAAAACTCGCATACGCTCGTTTCATAAACATACTCGTGTCTTAATTATTGCCATTATAGGCTCGTTGCATAATGTACTATTTCAGTGTTGCCTAGTTTCTGTTATAGAATGCTTTTCAGTCAGTCAACTCGATTGTGGCCAGTTATATTAGGTGGAGAGTACAAATATGTAAACAAATATTTAATCAGAAACAAATATTACATCAATTACACAGGCCTGCAAAATTTAAGTCTTTGAAAAATACAAGAGAAGTTTTCGCTAATTTTTATGTTATTTGGTGTTCTTATTGGCCTGTTTGCCATCTCTTGATGATTGTAGTACATTTGTCTGTTGGCACAGGCTATGGTAAAATGTGAATTTTCACCGATGTCTCAGTCTCACTCATGGCTGTGATTATAAGGTGCGTTCAAAAAGTAACGAGCCGGAGGCTGGAATGCGCAAACCGGCTAATCGTAGCGTGTGTAACGAGGTGTGGTTCCGACCAGAGCGTGGAAGGTCACAGCCCGTCCCTAGAGAGCACACGTGCACGTCACGTGACGATGCAAAGCGAGCAGCAGCATGCATCAATCGTCCAACGCTGCCAGTCGCATTGCAAACAGTGGCATGGAGGCATCAACCGAACAGCAAAGAGGTGTTGTTCGGTTTCTGACAGCGGAAGGAGAAATGGGAACGGACATTCATCGCCGAATGTCACAAGTGTACGGCGAACACTGCATGTCCCTTGAAGGGTCAAGGCGTGGCACAAGCGCTTCAGGGAAGGACGGGTGTCGTTAGCCGATGTTGCCCGGTCTGGGGTACCCCCCTGCATTACCGATGACAACGTCAGGATGGTTGAAGCACTCATTACCCAGGACCGCCGAGTGGCAGTGAACGCCATAGCTGCCGTGGTCGCTCCACGACCATGCACGACCTCATACGCCCAACACAGTCGCGGAACTCCTGCAGAAATTCAAATGGGAGGTTCTCGGCCACACTCCATACAGTCCAGACCTCTCTCCCTATGATTACGCCATGTTTGGTCCCCTGAAAAGGGTTCTACGGCTCCAACGATTCACCTCGGACGCCGACGTCCAGCTGTACCTGCGGAAGTGGTTCACATCGCAGCCCAGGGAATTTTATGAGACAGCCATTCACCGCCTCGTGTCACAGTGGGACAAGTGCCTCAAGAGCCAGGGCCAATACTTCTAACATGCAGGTACTGGTTTCTGTAATTATGCCTCTGGCTCGTTACTTTTTGAACGCACCTTATATATGGAAGCTACTGAGGTATTTGTGGTGCTTAGTAATGACATGCAGGGCACAGTGAGTACCTGTGGATGCTGTGAAAGGTTCTACTCATAGGGTCAGTACTGCTGTTCTGACTCAGTGAGGAAAGCAATGGCAAACTACCTCACTCCTCATCTTGCCTAGTATGCCTCAATATAGTGCTGCCTTGGGTTTTTGTGGGTATCTACCCGCATAACCTAACTGCGGTACTTTATGAGTATCCCACTAGCCTTCGGGCTGACTACCTAACAGACGGACGTCAAGTAGATACGTATATAATATTTTATTTTTAGAAATACTAGCACTTCGGCATGAAAATTCTCCAAAATTTGGCTTTAAGATTCAACTATCAGCTTCTTTGAAAGCATAATAGTACATTATGCAACGAGCCTATAATGGCAATAATTAAGACACGAGTATGTTTATAAAATGAGCGTATGCGAGTTTTATAATTTCCATACGAGTGTCTTAATTACCATTATAGGCGAGTTGCATACGACTGTTTATGTTCGACGATAATTATTATAACTTTTTATGTTCGAACATAAATATTCATAAATATCTGTCGAGATTTCGCCAGTTTTATGTACTGAACAGAGCGCAGAGACGCAGAGAATGCCTTGTATTTGACCATGGCCTCCTCGATTACCCTACTATGACACTAGGCCACGCAGTGAAATTTAAATTAGAAGGCTGTGGAATTCAGATCAGGTGCGATGATATCCTTACCTAATTGGTCAAACAACTGTTTCTTGAGCTCTGATTGGTGGGAGAAACTGTTTCATAATGAAAAATAGTGTTATATTGAGTCTCATTATAGTACAGTTTTCTGACATATAATAGTCAGGGTCGAACATAAAATGTTCTTATGACAGGTGGTTAATATCGAGACCACTATTCCATAATGGGATAAGGTACAGCCCCAGCATTAGCCTTGTGGAATCCCACGGAAAACATCTTCAGGCTGACGGTGATGAGACTCGATCGTACACTCACAAGAATGAAAATTACTGTATAGGCCTACATCTACAATTGTAGACATGTTTAAATGCAATGTCGCCTTTAATACGGCTTCTCTAGTACCAGTAGATATTAGTATTGTGATAGTGTGTTTTTTTCGTATGGCTTTTAGTGCCGGGAGTGTCCGAGAACATGTTCAGTTCGCCAGTTTTGTAGCTGCTTCGAGGCGGACACCCAATGGGTGAGCTACACGTACCGTCGCGTGTGGAGTGTTGTCTGGGGAGGAAAGTTTGAATGTAAGGACAAGGAGTTGGAAGGTAGCGGCTGTGGCCTATAGTTAGGGACCAACCCCGGCATTTGCCTGGAAGGAAGATGGGAAACCACAGAAGACCATCTTCAAGGTTGCCGGCGGGGGGATTCGAACCTCCTCGCCTCCCGGATGTGAGCGACTGCCAGCAGTCATGCCGTAACGACCACGGCTAACTCACCCGGTGTGATAGTGGTATTGTGGTGTCTCTATTTTGTAATTGAGGCGAGATTTGGGATAGAGGTGGTCGTGGCCTTAAGTTAGGAACCATCCCCGCATTTGCCTGGCGCTGAAATGGTACACGACGGAAATCCGCTTTTAGGATGGTCGAGGTGGGCATCGAACCCGCCCTATTTTAGCCTCACGAGGCTTAGTATACCCCGTTTCAGCCTTAGTACCAGAACTAATTTCTTGGTAGAGCCGAGAATCGAACCCGGACCTCCAGGATGGCATCAAAGAATGCTAGCCGATACTTCATTTTAACTAAATGTTGTAGTTTAGGTTACCATCTCCTGTACCCGTATACTTGTTTCAGATGCATCTTTGTTGTGTTTCTCATCTGCCGCTTTCCTATCCCACATTCCCCTGATACTATTTAAACATTTCGCTCATTTACTTGCTTTCCTCCATTGCCTTTTTATTAATTTTGTTAAAGTGTGATATTCATTTTGACTTTCTATTCTGTTTATATCTCACTTGACCATAAACGTTGCTCTTATCATTTTAGTCTCATTGCATTCCTTGATCAGGTGCGCTGCACCCATAACCTTCCCACAAAAAAGGCGATGGTCCTCTTTTCCTCCTTCACTCAATACTTTGTTCTTATACACCCCCATTAACCACCAAATACAATTAGAAGCTGTGGAGATGGTTTCGCAAGAAGACTACAGATCCTTTAATAGCAGAAGTGGCAATATTCATAATCACTGTTTTAGAGATCTCACGTGCACAATTCATGTTTATGAATTCCTATTATAGGAATTATGCATGATTCTCCGAGTCCACCTTGTTGCGTAGTGGCTAGCATTCTTGAATGTCACCGTGGAGGCCTGGGTTCGATTCCCGGCTCTGATAGGGAATTTAATTCTGGTCCGTGAGGCAAAACTGAGAGGAGGCGGGTTCGACTCAAATCTCAGCCTTCCTGGAAGTGGTTTTCCGTGGCTTCCCTCTTCTACTCCAGGCAAATGCCGGGATGGTATCTAAAGTAAGGCCACAGCCGCTTCCTGCCCAAATTTTACCTGAATCACAAATACACACACTAGTACAGACATCACAGAAAAACAGGTTGTATGTCTACCCCATATTATTCACGTTTCCAACAGGATCGGGGATGAGATGCGATGAAATTCTACGTGGCGCATAGTTTTTACGGCCGGATGCCCTTCTGCCACCAACCTCATGAGAGGAGTTAATGAGAAATTAAATGATTTTTTTTTTCTTTTTAGCTTATGGCTTTTAGTGCCAGGAGTGTCCGAGGACATGTTCGGCTCGCCAGTTTGTAGCTGCTTCTAGGCGGACACCCAATGGGTGAGCTACAAGTACCGTCACGTGTGGAGTGTTGTCTGGGGAGGAAAGTTTGAATGTAAGGACGAGGAGTTGGAAGGTGGCGGCTGTGGCCTATAGTTAGGAACCAACCCCGGCATTTGCCTGGAAGGAAGATGGGAAATCACAGAAGACCATCTTCAAGGTTGCCGGCGGGGGGATTCGAACCTCCTCGCCTCCCGGATGTGAGCGACTGCCAGCAGCCATGCCGTAACGATCACGGCTAACTCACCAGGTATGAAATGAATGAAGATGAATGAAACTGAGCAAGGATGTGGAAGGAAGCGGCCGTGGTCTGTCAGAAGGTACCATCCCAGCATTTTCCTGGAGTTGAAAATGGGGAAACCACGGAAAACCATTTCAAGGATGTCCGGCGATGGGGCTTGAACCCACGACTACTGAGTGCGCAGAGAGCTTGGTCCCATGGCCTAGCGCTGAGGTCTAGTGAGCGCGGCTGCCGCTGTCAGTATCACAGATGAATAGGTTATAATTCATAATGTTGAATTTTGGGTTTATGCCGTATTTTATTATATTAAAATTCGACGCGTTTCGAAAGAAACCATGTCTTTCTTCGTCAGGAATAATCTTGAATACGACAAATGATTGCTAAGAGAAAGCAACAAAGAACATATAGAAGGTGCCCAAAGATGAACGCCATTATAGCCCCATGTTAGGGACAACGGAAAGCAGCAGTGAATTACTTTCTCAGGGCTCTGATAATAGGTAGCCAGGATTCACTGAGATTGTAGCCGGTGTCGCGGTTGAAATTATCTGGGTGTTTACGTATTTCAACCGCCTCCCTGATGATTCTGGGACGATATTGCTTTATACGGGCAAGAACATCCACTCCTTGGAACATGACATCATGGCCAGGTGTTAATGCATGATCGGTAACAGCTGATTTATCAGGTTGAATGAGCCTGATACATTTATTATGTTCCTTAATGCGAGTGCAAATTGTTCTCGAAGTCTGCCCGATGTAAACCTTGCCACAAGTACAGGGAACTCTGTAGATACCCGGTTGTTGCAATTTAGGCAAACTGTCGTTAGTTGGTTGCAGGAATTGCCTAATCTTAACAGAAGTTCCAAATACAGTCCGTATGTTGTACCGACGTAGGATTTTAGCAATACGATCCGTCGTGTTATGTATGAACGGTAGGTAAGCAGTTCCTCTTACATCTCTTTTCTCAACTGACGTCCTATTATTATTTGTTGGTTTCAGAACCGTAGAAATCAAAGCCTTGCTATAACCGTTGTTCTCAAAGGTGGTTCGCAAGGTATTAATTTCTTCTTGTAAAGAAAACACTTCACAAATCCTCCTAGCCCTGGTAGTTAGAGTTGTAAGGATACCGTGTTTCTGGGCAGGGTGATGGTGAGAACTTGCGTGGAGATATCTACTGGTGTGTGTTGGCTTACGAAAAACGCTGTGTCCTAAAGATCCATCCTCTTTCTTGGTGACGAGAACATCTAAAAAAGGTATTTTGCCGTCAGATTCCTTTTCCATGGTGAAACAAATAGAAGGGTGCTGGAGATTAAGGTGATCCAGGAAATGGCTAAGATTTTCCTCACCTTCCGTCCAAACAACGAACGTGTCATCCACATAACGCCACCAGATCTTCGGTTTGAAAGGAGCCGACGACAAAGCTTTCTCTTCAAAGTTCTCCATGAAGAAATTAGCCACAACAGGAGAGAGAGGACTACCCATGGCCACACCATCAGTCTGCTCATAAAAATTCCCATTCCATAGAAAGTAGGAGGAGGTCATGCAGTGATAAAAAAAAGTCTTGTGATGTCTTCAGGAAAAAAGCCATTAATGAGAGACATAACACCATCAATAGGTACTCTAGTAAACAGAGACACCACGTCGAGACTCACTAGGATATCACCCGGCTGAAGTGTTATAGCTTTCAACTTTTCCACGAAGTGTGTGGAATCCTTAATGTACGAAGACGTGTTACCCAGAAGCGGCTGAAGTAGTCTACCTAAGTATTTGGAAAGGGCATGTGTATGAGAACCAATCGTACTAACAATAGGTCTAAGAGGAACATCTTCCTTATGTATTTTAGGAAGACCATAGAGTCTCGGAGGAATAGCATCCCCTGGAAGGAGAGTCTTCGCTGCATCCGCTGGAATAGAAGATTGCTTGATCAATTTGACGGTGACATTTGAGTAGCGAGTAGTAGGATCACGACTATTAATCCTATATACAGGATCTGATAACAAAGACGAGATCTTGGAATCATAATCAACCTTATCCAACACCACTGTCGCGTTACCCTTGTCAGCAATATCGTCCCAGAATCATCAGGGAGGCGGTTGAAATACGTAAACACCCAGATAATTTCAACCGCGACACCGGCTACAATCTCAGTGAATCCCGGCTACCTATTATCAGAGCCCTGAGAAAGTAATTCACTGCTGCTTTCCGTCGTCCCTAACATGGGGCTATAATGGCGTCCATCTTTGGGCACCTTCTATATGTTCTTTGTTGCTTTCTCTTAGCAATCATTTGTCGTATTCAAGATTATTCCTGACGAAGAAAGACATGGTTTCTTTCGAAACGCGTCGAATTTTAATATAATAAAACACGGCATAAGCCCAAAATTCAACATTATGAATAGTAACACGGGTCGTGAAAGTCTAAATGATAAAATGGGTTATAAACCGCACTCGTTCCAGGTTCCGTATTGACCATGTTTACAAGAAGTATAACACAATTTTCACTCGCCAAATCAATACTTTACTTTACTAAAAATACTATAGGTACATGTTTGCTATGTTTCCTTCTTCAGCCCATATGTTGGTGTGAAACATCATATGACATCGAAATCCTAACCAAAAATAACAAGTAGTTCCGTGAAGAACTATACAGCCTATTTTCATATATCCTACTTACGTTAATAGCCACTATCAACATACACAATTTCAGTTTGATTGCTGTAATAGATTCGTAGATATTGAGAACCGACTAAATATTTCGGATGGTCGCCATGTTGGATTTTATATATGTAGGTCCTAGAGTTATGTACTGTACCATGCAGATTATTGTGAACGTGTAGTATTCAAACTTCAATCGCATAGTTAGGACACAAGAAAAAACAAGGAGAGTTTAAAATTTTTCACAGCTGCCATCTTGAGGTTATGGAAACAATTGAAATAAATTAGATGCCAGTGGATTAACATTCGTATAAGGATTTGCTGTACCAAGTTTCACTGCACGCGGATGGTTAAATTGCGAGAAACGTCCATGTGAATATTTATAATTCGCGTCACCGCCATGTTGGATTTGTGATCACCAGGTTATTTAAAGTCCTATAGGTGAACTTAAGTTCATAGCCCCTATGAACATTAAAAATTGCAGTTTGATTGCTAAAATAGATTCGTAGATATTCAGTATCGTCTAAATATTTCGGATGGTCGCCATGTTGGATTGTTAAATGTATAGGCCATAGAGTCATGTACCATTAAAGGAAAATTATTGCGTAGGTTCATTATTCAAACTTTCACTTCGATCGCATGACTACATCACAATAAATAAAATCTTAATTTTAAAATTCGCACTGCCGCCATCTTGAGGTTATGTAAACAATTGAACTAAATTAGATACCAGTGGATTACAATGTGTATAAATATTTCCTGTGCCAGGTTTCAGTGCGCTTGGAACATTAAATCGCGAGAAAGGTCTATTTAAAATTTTCAAATTCGCTTGGCCGCCATGTTCATTTTGTAGTTAACCGGTTTTTGAAAGTCTCATAGATGGACTTCCAGTAGTGCCCTTTATCTCCGTACAAAATTTCAGGGGTTTACCGCTAATAGTTTCAGAGATATAGAATGCCGGTGAAATATTTCGCACATCCGCCATCTTGTGATTATGTAAACAATTGAACGAAGTTAGATGTCGGTGCATTACAATGTATATAAACATATACTGTACCAAGTTTCATTGCGTTTGGTTGGTCAAATCGCGAGAAACGTCTATTTAAAAGTCGCAAATTCGCTTGGCCGCCATGTTGGTTTTGTTGTTACCAGGTTTTCAAAAGTCACATAAGTGAACTTATAGTAATTCCCTCTATCACCATAGAAAATGTCAGGGTAATATCGGTAATAGTTTCGGAGATATTGAATGCTGGTGAAATATTTCGCACAGCCGCCATGTTGGATTGCTGAGTCGTAACAAAATTTGAAGGGCACGGTCGAGGTCGCCGGGAATAGTGCTATGAACTTTCCGAGTTTCATTGAAATCGCTCCAGCCGTTTATATTTTATAAGGGACACACACACACACGAATCACACACACACACGCACACACACACGGACAAAAGGTGATCTCATAAGCCTATTTTTTCAAAATTGAAAATAGGCTAAAAATACAGTTCGTACTTTCTCTCTTTTTCTTCTTTTGTTGAGCCTGTGTCATTAGACATATTAATGTCAACCATGGAATAAGCACTTATTATTTGAAGTGATGAATGAGTTACGTGGAAACGTTAAATATGTATTCCTTGTATGGATGATTGGGTGTGGCGTCAAGAAATTTTGATCAAGTCAGGATATATGTAGGAATTAATCTATTACGGCGGGGGTTGAGGAGGAAGTTCTCTTTTTGTTATTTAAATGATCTGCTAATGTATCAAATAATACGTTAGTCTCAAAGTTAATCTCGTTCAGATTATTGCATTTTTAGTAAAGTAAAGTATTGATTTGGCGAGTGAAAATTGTGTTATACTTCTTGATAAATAGGTTATCTGACAAATTCTACACACACCCAAGTTCACGGGGCTACATGACTACGATGCCACAAAGCCCCTAAAGAATCGACGACAACAACAAAATGATTCTCTGAGCTTGCCTTTTAAAAGTAACTGCTGTTTCTACACGAAACGAAGTGAGTTGACGCTGCCTGGTTTATACAGTAGAACACAAATGAAACAGCTGCAGACGAACAAATTTGTTCCACCAAAGGACGGTAAACGAAAATGATCAAAGGGAGGTTTACCTGACACATTTGCCGTGTTTCGACACTCTGTAAACATTTGATTTAGGCTACACACGGCGCAATTCCATCTTTCTTGATGCAATTCATCGTCATAGATATTGAAATAACACGTCATCAAGTATTATTGAATGCTGTTCTATAGCGATACAAGTGCTTTTGGAAGGAAAAAAAACAATAACAGTCGATGTGGATACGTATTTTACTTGCAAAAGATATCAAAATATTGGGCATACGAAAGGTAAAATTCTCTTCCAGTTCCCTATAATCAAAGCAGGGCAAATTATTCACAGAATGTAAAGTTTTGAAACTATTTTTCAGTGTTGCCTGTACAAACTGTCAATTGTAGCTCTTCAGTCGGTCAACACGACTGAGTGGGTACAATGTATTGTACCCGTTCGTCCTGGGGATGCGATGACCCATCTGCTATTACACCGCATTCCTGGAGTTCCAGGACAGAGCGGAGTTAAATGAACCTCTAGTCAAATAAGGAATGTGTCGGAAATTCAGCTGAGTTATCGAAAAAGCAGTTGGATAACACGAGACAAAGTATCTCTAGGGTCGTTACGGGCTTAAGTTTAATAAAAAAATGCAAATATAAATGGGCGCCATCAACTGAATTCCTAGCAAACCACCTTCTTTCCGGTTAAGCCTTACTCAAGACAAGGAAAGAAAAAGGAAAATCACACCATCATCAGATCACAACTAAGATAAAAACAAATTTATTTCACTTTGATAGTCAGACAGACATTTTAAATATACCTCCTACCTGAGAGTATGGTCGAATGCCAACGTTAAATTGTCATTGTCCAAAAATCGAACCATCTCTTTTCTAATCAAAAATATTTCATCCACATAGAACAAGAAAAATCTCTAAAGTTCTCTTGGGTTCTCAGGATCACTGTAGCACTATGTCTTTCGTCACTGACATTTGTGATACCTGAGACCTAATTTCTCTTTAATTTAACATCATGAATGTGGATTTGAAAAAGTTATTAATATGTCTAAACATACACATATTATAATCACATATTTTAAATATCACGCAATTTATGGCTTGCATGGCATAATTTAAATGTTGAACACGTTAGAAAAATGCTCCTAAACATTGAATAATTAATTTACACTATTTACATTATCATTCATAATTACTTGTTTGTGAATTACAGAAAATTCACGGCTCATTGGTCGTCATTATCATCATCATCAAAATTAAATATTCCACATTAATTCTCATCTCAAAATTCAACATATTCCTGTCAGAATCATCAACTCATCACCATTAAATCATTTAAATGAAAATTATTATCATCACTTCATTATGCTTTCTAATTATTCACACACTCTTATTTTATCATCTACGTCAGATTAAATCATCTTAAATCATCAATACAAATTGTTTAATTCCTCAACTCAAGTTGCAATTCCTCAAATTATATCTCAATTAAATTTATTTTAATTCCATATAAATTCATTAATCATCAGATCCTTTAATTAATTATTACCTTCTAATTCAGGTATTCATCATCTATCCAATCATCTATTAATTTATTTAAATCAGTGTATTTATCCAATCTTTAATTCATCCATTTATTTAATTCATTGATTTATTCCAAAATTTAATTTATCAATTTATTTAAATTTCATTCTTCTGGTTATTTAGATTTTCATTATTTCATCTAGTCATTCTGATTTTTATTTCATTAGGTCAGATCATTAATATGCTCAATTTTCAAATTATTATTTCATTAATTATTATTCTCAGAAAATCTTGTATTATCAATTTTATTTATTTGTTTAATTTCCTAACAAATTGTTTAATATGGGTTATAGAACGTTGTCTTACAGTTTTATCACTTCCAAGTTATATCTCGTATTTAATTTTCATGCCAAAAAATATTATTGCCTTCACGACATCACGTTGGATCTGACTATCCACAACCACATTATATATCCTCAATTCTTCAAATATCACATTTGAATACAACAATTATTTCACAAAACTCCATAAATATTCAGCATACAGCATGAATCTCAACAATTACGCTAGACTGGGTTCGACAACCTCATGTCTGCTTCAAAATGCATTAGCAACATTGCAACTATCACTTGGCAACTTCCACAAAATGCCTATCACAAACTTCACTTAACCATGTTGCATGATCTACAAAAAATATATAACTGGCTTCAAATTATCAACGCACACAATCTCCAATAACTGTAATTACTCTGATCACATCTAGACAACTTCTTAAACAATTGGAAAAAATATTACCTTAGTAATTCAAGATCTGCTTTCAAATAGCATAAATTCTCTTGCAATTCTCATAATTCACATCACAGAAAAAACACCAATGTGCTATAATCTCTCATATCAAAATCTGCAATACTGATCTGCCTTAAAATAAATCTGACCATTAATGATTCATCTTACAAGATTCAATTACTTTAAATCCTTCTCAAAGGTATCAAACACAATTATAAAAATCATCAAAAGCATCAGCTGTACCAGCTGTTAAACTGAAAGTACTCTTAAAAGAGTATAGCAACAAAATATTGGATTGGCAAACAAGAATTACAAATGTAACCCTGCTGACATTTATCGTTACTTTATTTAACAAAATTTCGACTGATATGTGACTAGTAGTTCCTTGTTTGATTCACTTACAATCTCATGTACACTCGGATGATAAAAATGAGTCCCTCAATGGCAAGTAAGATGAGTAACCACCGTACAATCGTATAAATACGAAAGACCTCGCCCCGTCGACTAAAATTATAGTGCCCTAAACGATGGGTAAGATGAGTAACCACCATACAATCGTATAAATACGAAAGACCCCATCTCGAAGACTATATGAGTGAATGTACCAGATAGGAATCAACAAGTCTCTAGTTGTCATATAAAAGCGATATTCATTCACTAAAGTGAATAACATCTTAATATCGCCTAACAATCCAATGGAAAAAATCCCTACTGATGAATAATACACACTCGCTAGTATGCAATGAACTGACGAAGTAATTTAGATAATCAATTGCAGATCACGAGTTCGAAATACTCGTTACACAAAAAAAACTATTCATGAAAAATACCCTTGCTGGAAAAATGTCTAAAAGACCAAACATCTGCTTAATAAAGCCAACCAATGGTGAGAATATCGTATAATGATGCCTGCCATATCATATGGTCCTGCCATATTCTAGCAAAATTTCGAAGCATATAAAGTCAAACCATGTCTATATAATCGTATCACTCCTATTAGAAAAATATACATGTGTGCCCAGTATTCATGAAAATAATCGTATCAGAAAGTTATAACTCTTACAGTACCTTCTTATAATCAGCTGTTATTAAATTTCAAAGATCGTCGATTTTCCTTATGTAATGAATTTCTCGAAAGATCGGCGTGAATATCATTCCATCCATGCAATGACGATTGCCTTCAAATTCCAAGTGAATCAGCTGGTGGACCTCCTTCTCGTCAGGAATCGAATCCATCGCTCTGTGGTGCCATCGCGTCTCTGTCTGCGTTTACTCTGACATGATGAACTTCTGGTTATCCATAGTGGATATTGTCCAAATCCTCACGAAAAAGTTCATAGAAACAGCGGACCCCCTATTCCTCTTCTACGTTACGCCACTGTTCTATACAATGTTCAGTTTGAGGGTTGAAAGTTCAATTTCCACAGCGGTAAATTTTACCTGTAGAAAATAAAATTGTTTTATCAGAGTGTCTAAGTTTATGAAACACCCTGTAGCTGTGTTCATACTCGGTAATTCATAACACTGTATAAGAAATAATTGCATTAATGCACGTGCTAATGTTCCTAAGTGCATATGCTTACAACATTCCGTTTACTTAAAACTGTTAATGTTACTTGGAATGCGTTATGAAATGCATAGTCGTAATGTCATTAAGAAAAACTATGTTCATTCGAAGTTCACAGTTGCAGTATTTCGTAACTATCTGCTTTTATAATTCAAATGCTGAATAAACGTTCTAACTCAATGTAGTAATGAAGTTCAGCTTCTGTCATAATGCTTGCGTATATAATGGGAAATAACCCGCTCGGTTTTACTACAATGCTATAATCATCTCCGCCTAAAGCTGGCCTCGCCATGTCGCTCTACTATGCCGTTCTGCGTTGAAATGCAGCTTGGAATAAAGTTCTCCAACTACTCGCAATGCTGTTTTAAAAACCCCGGCCTCCTATGCTTGTTTGCTGCGGATGTCCGGCCGGCTCACTGACCTACTTGCCGTTCGCTGCTCGGAGAAGTTGAAACTGTCGCTTTCACTTTCCGTGACAGTTTCTGTTCGCTGCGCGACCTTGTACCAAGCTTGGCGTGTGCTACACAGCTCGACTCTCTTGCTTGGCTCACAGAGCTCCACTGACAGTGTCTGCACTGCCTCGACCCTTACCTGCCTGGTGCGGTCACGTGACGTCCTCCCCACCACCGTGGTCTTGCGTCACAAATATAATCTCGAACCCCCATCATCTCGGCTATTAAGTTATAAAATAACTTAAGGGTTATCTGACTTCCTTTAAATTATTATCACATATAATGCTTGTTATATCTCCTCTTCTAAGATGTTTAAATACCATGTTCCATACAGTTCTTAATAAAGCTTCATAATTCCATCCATAATTCCATCTGCTTACAGATGTCAGTGCCTACTTGATCCTAGACCTACTACGTCATCTTGACATTCCTCTTGACTCGATCAGAGCGCTATCTTTTCTTAACTCTTCCCAAAATCTCAACTACGGCTTAATGTCTGCTGGCGTAGCCGATAGCCTCAACTAGGTATCGGGTACATCTCTCCCGTACATCTCCTTTTTTATCAGGATTGAGAAAAAAAATACACTCTCAGGCATTCTATATATAACACATGTACACGATAGCTCTACAATCCTCTTATTCAACATGATGGTACTTTCTGACTCTCAACAATGATGATTGACCTCCAATGATTAGCATCTTGATTCTGTATTACTTTGACGTCTGTTTCTTCCTTCATCACTCGTGCTTGCTCGATTGACATCTCTGACTGTCTCCTCGGGTGGTGCACTAGGCTGTCTAGTTTCTTGCCTCGATCTCTCGTATTCACGATTATCTCGTCTTTCGTTAGGATCGTTTCTTCGGCCATCCTGCCTGTCGTTCCGATTATACTGTTGACCTTGGCTCCAGTTATTTCTACCACGATATATATTGTTGTATCGATTCCTATCTTGATATCTGGAATTCTGGTTATAATTTCTATATCGGCTATCTCTTGCTTCCTGATCGTATGGCCTCTCATATGGTCCTCTATACCGATCATTTCCACGAACGTTACGGATGTTTTCTCGATTTCCTTCGTTCCTTCTGTTTTCCCAGGAATCTCTTCTGTCCGTCTGAGCTGCGTTATCAACGACTACCACATTCACCTCTTGCGTGTTTCTATTGTCGTTTCTTGCATTTCTAGGCGTAACTTGAGCGCTTGTATAGTCCAATCGCCGTAAAATGTCGTCATAGTGCTCAAGTGTGTTTGCTCCCGACGCTATGAGTGATCGCTGTACCTCAATCGGTAACTGTCTCGCTATAGCTTGCAAAAGCTCTTCTTCTGGCAATGGAGGAATCAGAAACTGCAATTTAGCCAACTGTGACGTAAAATAATTGGCATAATGCGTCGGATGTGACGTAGAATAACGCTTCGAGTACATTTCTGCTCTTACGTTCAGTTGATCCTCTGCACTCCAAAATCTCCTTAAGAATGCCATTGCAAATTGCTCCATATTCGCAAAATTGCTTCTGAATGCTCTAAACCAAGTTAGCGCAGACCCGTCTAAGGCGCGTTCGACTATCCTTAGCTCTCTTTCTTTGGCTACTCTATGTTCCGCCATGTAGTCTCGAATATCTCGCAGAAATTCGACTGGTGTGACCCCTGTATTTCCAGAAAACTTCCTTGGCTTGTCATCCAGATTTCTGATAATGGTAACTGGACCTGAGTATCGTTCACTTGTACCCAACGTACTCCTATTCGAACTCGGATTATCCTGAGGGGTTGAACTTGCCCTTTCGAATGTCACATTCGGTTGCGTTTGACGGTCTTCTCCCATGCTAACTTCTTGATTACTCATACTGCGGTCTATCGCTGTCTGATTTATCGATATTTCCCCTGAGGTAATATTTTGACTGGTGAAACTATTAATCATAGATTCTAGTTTAGTCATCCTATCTTCTGCCACTTTCTCTACGGTCTTGACCTGAGTCTTCAACTCATCTAACGACGTAACATTCTGCGTTTTGTTACTCTCGTCTAAATCGTTTTTCAACTTGTCTATCTTGTCTTCGCACGTATTCTTTACTGACGCGACCTGTTCCTTTAACAGATCAACATCTGTCCTAAATAGAGTTGAATCTATCTTCATCGCTTCCTTGTTCTCCGTAAACCTCCCTTCTAAGTTCGCCATACCTGCGATTAATTTCTCGTCTAATCCTGCACGTTTTTCTTTTGCTTCGGCATCGACCTCACTATACCGTTCTTCCACGATTGCACCGACTCTATTTTTGAATAAAGCTAAGTTTTCATTAACCTTTTGCTCTATATCATCGTCCATCTTCCTAATATCTTTCTGCAATTGATTCTCTAAAGATTTTAAATTAGAATTAACCTCTCCTAAGACATCCTCTTTAATGGTCCCAATTACTGACTTTAAATCCTTAATCTCATTACCTAGATTCATCTCTAGACCTTTGATTTTAGTCTCGAAAGATACTTCGGTAGACCACTCTTGAATTTTGCCTACATCTGCCACTAAACCATCGATGTCGAATCTCAACTTCGATACCTCCGATTTAATGTCTTTCTGTATGGACATAACGTCTGTTCTTAAAGTAAGAATGTTTTCTTCTCCTCCACTTTCTAAATCAATAATATTCTTTCTTAATATTTGAACATTTTCCTCTCCTTTCATATTTACTGCAATTATATCTAATTGTAAAGTCTTAAGCATTTCATTATTCTTTAAAGTTAATCTATTCTCTAACCTAGTTAACTTGTTTTCTAACTCTGTGTTAGTTTCTTCACTACGAGACTGTAATTTCTCTTCCAATGTTTTAAAATTATCCTTCAAGTTAGCTTCACTAGCTTTCAAATGACTTTCAGTACTAGTCTGTAATCTAGTCTCCAATGACATCAACTCATCTTTACTATTTGACTGTAATCTAGTCTCTAATGACTTTAAACTGTCGTTCAGATTGCCTTCGTTACTAATCTGTAATGCTTTTAAATTTTCTTCATTACTAGTCTGTAATGCTTGCACATTTTCTTTACATCTAGCTTCTAACCTAGCTTCTCAACTATTTATCTGTTCCTTAACTTCCGTTTCCATTTTAGAAATAGTTTCTGCAATACCAGACATACCACTCTGCAACTCTCCTAACACCTTAGCTAAATCTTCCGGCAACATAATTATATTTTCAATAGACGTTTTATTCAGAGACGTTAGACAACAACACATCACAATGTCTCAATTCCTGCTTTCACTTGGGTATAGGAAAAATTACTTATAACTAACATGATATAAAACTAATACGATTAACATGAACACTGGAATGGGCACACAAGTATATTGTCTGACTAAGTTTAATAAATTTTGTAACACAATTAAATGAACTTGAGATCAATCTCTCAGTAATCTAAATCTGATGTGATTCCATAGAATAAACAAAATCGAACCCCACGTTGGGCGCCAATTCTCCCTCTCTCTCTGTACCCGTTCGTCCTGGGGATGCGATGACCCATCTGCTATTACATCGCATTCCTGGAGTTCCAGGACAGAGCGGAGTTAAATGAACCTCTAGTCAAATAAGGAATGTGTCGGAAATTCAGCTGAGTTATCGAAAAAGCAGTTGGGTAACACGAGACAAAGTATCTCTAGGGTCGTTACGGGCTTAAGTTTAATAAAAAAATGCAAATATAAATGGGCGCCATCAACTGAATTCCTAGCAAACCACCTCCTTTCCGGTTAAGCCTTACTCAAGACAAGGAAAGAAAAAGGAAAATCACACCATCATCAGATCACAACTAAGATAAAAACAAATTTATTTCACTTTGATAGTCAGACAGACATTTTAAATATACCTCCTACCTGAGAGTATGGTCGAATGCCAACGTTAAATTGTTATTGTCCAAAAATCGAACCATCTCTTTTCTAATCAAAAATATTTCATCCACATAGAACAAGAAAAATCTCTAAAGTTCTCTTGGGTTCTCAGGATCACTGTAGCACTATGTCTTTCGTCACTGACATTTGTGATACCTGAGACCTAATTTCTCTTTAATTTAACATCATGAATGTGGATTTGAAAAAGTTATTAATCTGTCTAAACATACACATATTATAATCACATATTTTAAATATCACGCAATTTATGGCTTGCATGGCATAATTTAAATGTTGAACACGTTAGAAAAATGCTCCTAAACATTGAATAATTAATTTACACTATTTACATTATCATTCATAATTACTTGTTTGTGAATTACAGAAAATTCACGGCTCATTGGTCATCATTATCATCATCATCAAAATTAAATATTCCACATTAATTCTCATCTCAAAATTCAACATATTCCTGTCAGAATCATCAACTCATCACCATTAAATCATTTAAATGAAAATTATTATCATCACTTCATTATGCTTTCTAATTATTCACACACTCTTATTTTATCATCTACGTCAGATTAAATCATCTTAAATCATCAATACAAATTGTTTAATTCCTCAACTCAAGTTGCAATTCCTCAAATTATATCTCAATTAAATTTATTTTAATTCCATATA
The DNA here is from genome assembly GCA_946902985.2 of Meconema thalassinum. Taxonomy (NCBI): domain Eukaryota; kingdom Metazoa; phylum Arthropoda; class Insecta; order Orthoptera; family Tettigoniidae; genus Meconema; species Meconema thalassinum. The sequence goes on from OX336395.1 coordinate 187,808,195, forward strand.
AATTCATTAATCATCAGCTTCTTTAATTAATTATTACCTTCTAATTCAGTTATTCATCATCTATCCAATCATCTATTAATTTATTTAAATCAGTGTATTTATCCAATCTTTAATTCATCCATTTATTTAATTCATTGATTTATTCCAAAATTTAATTTATCAATTTATTTAAATTTCATTCTTCTGGTTATTTAGATTTTCATTATTTCATCTAGTCATTCTGATTTTTAATTCATTAGGTCAGATCATTAATATGCTCAATTTTCAAATTATTATTTCATTAATTATTATTCTCAGAAAATCTTGTATTATCAATTTTATTTATTTGTTTAATTTCCTAACAAATTGTTTAATATGGGTTATAGAACGTTGTCTTACAGTTTTATCACTTCCAAGTTATATCTCGTATTTAATTTTCATGCCAAAAAATATTATTGCCTTCACGACATCACGTTGGATCTGACTATCCACAACCACATTATATATCCTCAATTCTTCAAATATCACATTTGAATACAACAATTATTCCACAAAACTCCATAAATATTCAGCATACAGCATGAATCTCAACAATTACGCTAGACTGGGTTCGACAACCTCATGTCTGCTTCAAAATGCATTAGCAACATTGCAACTATCACTTGGCAACTTCCACAAAATGCCTATCACAAACTTCACTTAACCATGTTGCATGATCTACAAAAAATATATAACTGGCTTCAAATTATCAACTCACACAATCTCCAATAACTGTAATTACTCTGATCACATCTAGACAACTTCTTAAACAATTGGAAAAAATATTACCTTAGTAATTCAAGATCTGCTTTCAAATAGCATAAATTCTCTTACAATTCTCATAATTCACATCACAGAAAAAACACCAATGTGCTATAATCTCTCATATCAAAATCTGCAATACTGATCTGCCTTAAAATAAATCTGACCATTAATGATTCATCTTACAAGATTCAATTACTTTAAATTCTTCTCAAAGGTATCAAACACAATTATAAAAATCATCAAAAGCATCAGCTGTACCAGCTGTTAAACTGAAAGTACTCTTAAAAGAGTATAGCAACAAAATATTGGATTGGCAAACAAGAATTACAAATGTAACCCTGCTGACATGTATCGTTACTTTATTTAACAAAATTTCGACTGATATGTGACTAGTAGTTCCTTGTTTGATTCACTTAAAATCTCATGTACACGCGGATGATAAAAATGAGTCCCTCAATGGCAAGTAAGATGAGTAACCACCGTACAATCGTATAAATACGGAAGACCTCGCCCCGTCGACTAAAATTATAGTGCCCTAAACGATGGGTAAGATGAGTAACCACCATACAATCGTATAAATACGAAAGACCCCATCTCGAAGACTATATGAGTGAATGTACCAGATAGGAATCAACAAGTCTCTAGTTGTCATATAAAAGCGATATTCATTCACTAAAGTGAATAACATCTTAATATCCCCCAACAATCCAATGGAAAAAATCCCTACTGATGAATAATACACACTCGCTAGTATGCAATGAACTGACGAAGTAATTTAGATAATCAATTGCAGATCATGAGTTCGAAATACTCGTTACACAAAAAAAACTATTCATGAAAAATATCCTTGCTGGAAAAATGTCTAAAAGACCAAACGTCTGCTTAATAAAGCCAACCAATGGTGAGAATATCGTATAATGATGCCTGCCATATCATATGGTCCTGCCATATTCTAGCAAAATTTCGAAGCATATAAAGTCAAACCATGTCTATATAATCGTATCACTCCTATTAGAAAAATATACATGTGTGCCCAGTATTCATGAAAATAATCGTATCAGAAAGTTATAACTCTTACAGTACCTTCTCATAATCAGCTGTTATTAAATTTCAAAGATCGTCAATTTTCCTTATGTAATGAATTTCTCGAAAGATTGGCGTGAATATCATTCTATCCATGCAATGACGATTGCCTTCAAATTCCAAGTGAATCAGCTGGTGGACCTCCTTCTCGTCAGGAATCGAATCCATCGCTCTGTGGTGCCATCGCGTCTCTGTCTGCGTTTACTCCGATATGATGAACTTCTGGTTATCCATAGCGGATATTGTCCAAATCCTCACGAAAAAGTTCATAGAAACAGCGGACCCCCTATTCCTCTTCTACGTTACGCCACTGTTCTATACAATGTTCAGTTTGAGTGTTGAAAGTTCAATTTCCACAGCGGTTAAGTTTTACTTGTAGAAAATAAAATTGTTTTATCAGAGTGTCTAAGTTTATGAAACACCCTGTAGCTGTGTTCATACTCGGTAATTCATAACACTGCATAAGAAATAATTGCATTAATGCACGTGCTAATGTTCCTAAGTGCATATGCTTACAACATTCCGTTTGCTTAAAACTGTTAATGTTATTTGGAATGCGTTATGAAATGCATAGTCGTAATGTCATTAAGAAAAACTATGTTCATTCGAAGTTCACAGTTGCAGTATTTCGTAACTATCTGCTTTTATAATTCAAAAGCTGAATAAACGTTCTAACTCAATGTAGTAATGAAGTTCAGCTTCTGTCATAATGCTTGCGTATATAATGGGAAATAACCCGCTCGGTTTTACTACAATGCTATAATCATCTCCGCCTAAAGCTGGCCTCGCCATGTCGCTCTACTATGCCGTTCTGCGTTGAAATGCAGCTTGGAATAAAGTTCTCCAACTACTCGCAATGCTGTTTTAAAAACCCCGGCCTCCTATGCTTGTTTGCTGCGGATGTCCGGCCGGCTCACTGACCTACTTGCCGTTCGCTGCTCGGAGAAGTTGAAACTGTCGCTTTCACTTTCCGTGACAGTTTCTGTTCACTGCGCGACCTTGTACCAAGCTTGGCGTGTGCTACACAGCTCGACTCTCTTGCTTGGCTCACAGAGCTCCACTGACAGTGTCTGCACTGCCTCGACCCTTACCTGCCTGGTGCGGTCACGTGACGTCCTCCCCACCACCGTGGTCTTGCGTCACAAATATAATCTCGAACCCCCTTCATCTTGGCTATTAAGTTATAAAATAACTTAAAGGTTATCTGACTTCCTTTAAATTATTATCACATATAATGCTTGTTATATCTCCTCTTCTAAGATGTTTAAATACCATGTTCCATATAGATCTTAATAAAGCTTCATAATTCCATCCATAATTCCATCTGCTTACAGATGTCAGTGCCTTCTTGATCCTAGACCTACTACGTCATCTTGACATTCCTCTTGACTCGATCTGAGCGCTATCTTTTCTTAACTCTTCCCAAAATCTCAACTACGGCTTAATGTCTGCTGGCGTAGCCGATAGCCTCAACTAGGTATCGGGTACAGTATATCTATACTAATATATAAAACAAGAAGTTCCGTGACGAACTAAAGAGCCTACTTTTCTTAAAATTTAAGATTCATATCAATGAATAATCTATGTGGATCTATCTAGAATAATGACGAAATTAAGTTGGTAATATCGAAATTTCTAATTAGTTCGAAATACTGTATACCTGACATAATGTAGCCTAATAGTGAACTACAGTTGGCAGCCCTGGTGACTGAATATATTCTTAGTTCCATCTCTTAAGGTACAGAATAAAAAATTTGGTTGAAGTCCAATGGATAGCATGGACGTTACATGCAGTTAAACATTGGATCTAACAGCGCGCGTAAAATCATGTTGGCAACAATGACATACATGTATTGGACAGAAATAATCAGAAATAACATGATCTATTGTTGTGTCAATTTTGAATGAAATCGATTAGTTAGTATAGAAGTTACATGCATTTTAAAATCGGACCTATAAGCAGGCTTAGAATCATGTTGGCAGCACTGGCGTAGGCCTATAATAGTTACTCCAAATTAATCAAGAATGCCAGGTACTATACGTGTGCAAAGTTTAGAGCTATTGGCTTGCATACTTTCTGATATATTGATATTAGGGTAACACAAAGAGAGACAGTATTTATTAACAGTTGGCAGCCATGGTCACTCTTAAGAATCGGCATGGTCATATCTGTTATGGTACACATAGCACACACGAAATTTGGTTGAAATCCAAATAATAGTATAGAAGTTACATGTATTTAAAGTTGGACCTCTCAACAGGCTTAGTATCATGTTGGTAACACTGACGTATATAAGTTACTCCAAATTAATATAGAATGTCAGGTACTATACGTGTGCATAGTTTAAAGCTGTCGGCTTGCATACTTTCTGATATACGGGTATTTGTATGAAAAAAATTGAGAGCATTTATTATCAGTTGGCAGCCCTGGCAGCTCTTAAGAATACGCTCAGTCATATCGGTTTATGTACACATAGCACATACGAAATTTGGTTGAAATCCAATTGATAGTGTAGAAGTTATATGCATTTAAAAATTGGACCTATCAGCAGGCTTATAATCATTTTGGCAACACTGCCATGTATGGCCTCCTGGAAATTAAACTGCAATATTATTATCTATACGTGTGCCCATTCATACCTTCCAAGATATCGAACATGGAGCTCAAATTTCAATTGCGATTTTTCAGCAGTTGGTAGCACTGACATCATTTTCAAATATGGCGGTGAGATAATCAGGTATAGATCTTTACTCCTACCAAATTTTGTTTCGATTGCTGCAGCCGTTTAGGAGTTGATAGACACACACACACACACACACACACACACACACACAGAAGGACAGACAGACAAACAGACAGACAGACAGACAGACAGACACACATTTGCCCGATCTCATAAGTCTACTTTTTCCTCATTTTTAGCCTATTTTCAATTTTGAAAAAAAAAAAAAAGGCTTATGAGATCACCTTTTGTCCGTGTGTGTGTGTGTGTGTGTGAGGTGTGTGTGTGTGTCCCCCTAATAAAATCTAAACCGCTGGAGCGATTTCAATGAAACTCGGTAAGTTCATAGCACTATTCCCGGCGACCTCGACCGTGCCCTTCAAATTTTGTTACGTCTCACCGATCCAACATGGCGGCTGTGCGAAATATTTCACTAGCATTCAATATCTCCGAAACTATTACGGATATCGCCCTGAAATTGTGTACGGTGATAAAGGGCACTACTAGATGTTCACCTATGAGACTTTCAAAAACCTGGTGACTACAAAACCAACATGGCGGCCAAGCGAAGTTGAGACATTTAAATAGACTTTTCTCGCGATTTAACTATCCAAATGTAATGAAACTTGGTGCAACAAATGTTCATACACATTGTAATGCACTGGAGTCTAATTTAGTTCAATTGTTTACATAACCTCAAAATGGCGGCTGTGCGAAATATTTCACTGACATTCTATATCTCCGAAACTATTACAGATATCACCCTGCAATTTTGTACGGTGATAAAGGGTACTGATACAAGTTTACCTATGTATATTTCATAAACCTGTAAAGTACAAAACGAACATGGCGACCAAGCGAATTTAAAATATTTTAATAGACTTTTCTCGTGATTTAACTCTCTGAAAGCAGTGAAATTTGGTACAGTAAATTATTTTGCAGATTGTAATGCACTGCCATCTAATTTAATTCAATTGTTTACATAACCTCAAGATGGCGGGTGTGCGAAATTTTAAAATTAAGTTTTAATTTCTTGTGTCGTAATCAAGCGATCGAAGTGAAAGTTTGAATAATGAACCTAGGCAATAATTGTCATTGAATGGTACATAACTCTATGGCCTATACATATAACAATCCTAAATGGCGAGCTTCCGAAATATTTAGACGGTTCTCAATATCTAAGAATCTTTTACAGCAACGAAACTGAAATTTTTTTTGTTCATAGAGACTATGAAAATATGTTCACCTATAGGACTTTCAGTAACCTGGAGAGCACAAATCCAACATGGCGGCGACGCGAAGTATAAATATTTAAATGGACGTTTCTCGCGAATTAACTATCCGAGTGCCGTGAAACGTTCCACGTTAAATGCTTTTACAAATGTTAATCCACTGGCATCTAATTTATTTCAATTGTTTGCATAATCACAAGATGGCTGCTGTGCGTAATTTTAAAATCATGTTTTTACTTCTTGTGTTGTAATCATGTGATTGAAGTTTGAATACCACACGTACACAATAATCTTAATGTAATAGTACAAAAATAAAAATCCAACCTGGCGACCATCTGAAATATTTAGACGGTTCTCAATATCTACGAATCTGTTACAGCAATTAAACTGAAATTTTGTATGTTGATAGAGGCAATTAACATGAGCAGGATATATGAAAATAGGCTGTATAGTTCTTCACGGAACTACTTGTTGCAAAATGTGAAAAGTAGGCTAAAAATATACGAGCCTTACAGTAGTCGCATATGATGTGTAACATGTGACATGTTATCCTACTATGTGTGTCCCGGGAGCATAATTTTTTTTTCAGCCCGAGCCTAGCCACAGTATGTATTTCCGAGCCTCTAAAGGCGGGTACACACTTGCGAGCCGAGCGGCTCATGAGCCGCTCACACTACCAGACTCGTTAGTGTGTACGGGCTTCTGAGCCTAGTTCGAGCCGACCATGAGACGCTTAATCTGAGCCGGCTGAAGTCAAGGTTAGTGGGCTGAAGTCGGTTTTTACAGCGAGCACAAAGGAATCCTCAGTGTCAGTGTGGACGTCAGAGATACGTGCTCGGAAGTCTGTACCAGCTTCCGTGAGCCTGTCTTGAGCCGAAATCGGAGAAAGAAGATATGTTTCCCGTTTCGAGATTTTGTGGCCAATTCATTCATTCATTCGTTTATTTGCAGTTGGGGGCGTGTCCCCCGGTGGCAAATTAGATATACATAACAAATAAATAATTGTACATAACAATTCACTAACAATTAAACTGGAGTATTTACACAAATAGTCAGTCTTTTATTAAACACACCTATATGTTTGGGAAAAGGCTCTAAGACTGCGGCAGGTAGAGAGTTCCAATTATCAATGGCACGGTTTACGAAAGAATATTTACCATAATTTGTTCGCTGTGGTCGGTCCTTAACTTTGAAAGGGTGATCGCTCCTACCCATGTAAGTAGGCTTTTCCATACGTTTGCTAAGCTCAACCCATGCTGGTTGATTTGTATACGTGTTGTATATAGCGCAGAGTCTAGATTTCATCCTCCTAACCTCAAGTGATTCCCACCCAAGTTTCTTTAACATATGGCTCACACTGCTCCTGGGATTAAAGTCACTGAGCACAAATCTAGCGGCCTTTTTTTGTACCATTTCCAACTCATTTATGAGCCCTACTTGATATGGATCCCAAACCGCCGAGGCGTATTCCAGAATAGGTCTTACAAGTGACAAATATCCTAATTCTTTAGCAGAGGTACTACTTCCTTTTAATACCCTCATTACAAGGTGCAGGGATTTGTAAGCTTTAGAAACTACACATCCTATATGACTACTCCATTTCATATCATTTCTTACGTGAACGCCCAAATATTTGCAAGAATCTTCTTCTACAAGTATTTCCGAGCCAATGTTATATTGAAAATCTTGCCTTCGCACTTCCCCTATTTTTATTAGACTACATTTTCTTGTGTTTATTTTCATTTTATTTTCAATCGCCCACTCATAGACCAGGTTCAGGTCATCTTGAAGTACTGCATTGTCTTGTGAGTCATGTATCTTTCGATATATTACACAATCATCCGCAAACAAACTGCAAATCCCAATTGGTAAGTCATTTATAAACGCCAAAAATAACAAAGTTCCGATTACGCTGCCCTGAGGGATACCCGAAGTTACGGTAATTTCATCCGAGAAGCGGCCTTCAACTATCACTTTCTGGGAACGACCCGTCAAAAATTCTTGGATCCATAAAATTACTCTTCTATCAATCTTCGTCGGAGCTAATTTATGGAGTAGCATGTCATGCGGCACGACATCAAATGCCTTCGCAAAATCTATAACTACGGCGTCTAACGATTCGCTAATATCTTGAAAAAGTGATAGCATCTGACTCTCGCATGAGTAACCTTTCCGAAATCCATGTTGCCTATCATTAAACCATGATAATGTTTCCCACTGTTCCCTCAAGTAGTCGCAAATGAGATGCTCCATCCGTTTACAAACTATGGACGTAAGCCTAACCGGCCTGTGGTTGCCCAATTCAAGTCTGCTCCCTCCCTTAAATATTGGGACTACCGTAGCTCTTTTCCAGTCATCCGGGATGTGTGCATTGTGTATGGACACATTAAACATCACACTAAGTATCGTGTCACGGCCCTACCTCCTAGTTTAAGTACTTCATTAACAATATTATCAGGACCCTTCGATATATTGTAACGTAATTTTTAGCCTACTTTTCACATTTTGCAAAAATGAGGAAAAAGTAGACTTATGAGATCGATCCGGGAAAATGTGTGTCTGTCTGTCTGTCCTTCTGTCTGTCTGGCTGTGTGTGTGTCCCCACCTATCAACTCCTAAACGGCTGCAGCAATCAAAACCAAATTTAGAGTGAGTAAAGATGTGCACCGGAATATCTCACGTCCATATTTGAAAATGATGTCAGTGCTACCAACTGCTGAAAAACCGCACTAGAAATATGAGCTCCATGTTGGATATCTTGCAAGGTATGCATGGGAGCTATTCCAAAATTGGCACACATGTAGATAAGACTATTTCAGTTTAATTTCCAGGAGGCCAACCATGACAGTGTTGCCAAAATAATGTTAAGCCTTCTGATAGGTCCAATGTTTAAATGCATATAACGTCTACACTATTAATTGGATTTCAACCAAATTTTGTATGTAATATCTGTACATAAACAGATATGACTGAGCGTATTCTTAAGGCCACCAGGGCTGCCAACTGTTAATAATTGCTCTCTCATTTTTTTTCATCCAAATACCTATATATCAGAAAGTATGCAGGCCAACAGCTTTAAACTATGCACACGTATATTCTGACATTTTAGATTAATTTGGAGTAACTTATATACGTCAGTTCTACCAACATGATTATAAACCTGCTGATAGTACCAATTTTTAAATACATATAACTTCTATACTATCAGTTAGATTTCAACCAAATTACGTATGTGCTATGTGTACCATAACAGATATTACTATAAGTATTGTTAAGAGCAATCAGGGCTGCCAACTGTTAATAAATGCTGTCTATATTTTTTACCCTAATATCAATATATCAGAAAGTATGCAAGCCAACAGCTCTATACTTTGCACACGTATAGCACCTGACATTCTAGATTAATTTGGAGTAATTAATACAAGGCAGTGCTGCCAACATGATTCTATGCCTGCTGATATGTCCAATTTTAAAATACATATAACTTCTATACTAACAAATGTATTTCATCCAAAATTGGCACAACAAGATATCATAATATTTCAGATTATTTCTGACGAGCACACGCATGACATTGTTAGCAACATGCTTTTACGCGTGCTGATAGATCCAATGTCTTACTGCATGTAACGTCCATTGGACTTCAACCAAATTTTGTATTCTGTACCTTAAGAGATGGAACTAAGACTATATTCAGTCACCAGGGCTGCCAACTGTAGTGCTCTATTAGGCTACATTATACCAGGTATATTTTGAACTAATTAGATATTTCGATATTACCAATTTAATTTCGTCATTATTCTAGATAGGTTCATATTCTGTAGAATATATGAAAAGTAGGCTGTATAGTTCTTCACGGAACTTCTTGTTGTATTAGCTTAACAATTGCTGACTGGTTTATTTGGAGAAGTGGAGCCCCTGATTCACCGTTAAGTTCCAACATGCAGCTATTGGATTTATTGAACACACTACCATAAAAGGCATTTAATTCATTAGCAATGGCCTGCTTCTCAGTAATTAATTTACCGTCACCGGACATTATCATCGACAAATTATTTGAATTTCCCTTTCTTCTCATAACATAACTGTATTTTTTTCCACCCATCGCATCCCGAACCATAATATTGTCATGAGCAGCCCTCTTTTTAAGACGAGCTCTCTTGATAAGGACTTAAATTTCAACATATACTTGTCACTATCATGTCTTTTATTGTATAATTTCCTGATTTTCCGTTTAAGACTCCTGATTTCCCGTGTGTAATACTCAGGATCTGGGTTTTGTTTCAGTAATTTAAATGGAACAAATTTATCAATAGCGCTATTTAAAATTTTCAAAAAGTTAGTCCACAGGATATTAGTGTGATTTCCTTCCGATGCCCATCCTACAAATAGCTCATTCAGATACCCCTGAAATTTGCCCTGATCCGCCCTGCGATACTGGAATATGATCTTATTTGCTACATCAGAGTCTAATTTTGTAATGTCACCGTATCTAATATTTAATTCAACCCCAGAATGGTCACTAATTCCTGGTACTTTCAGACAGTTAATATACAGCTCTACAGGTCTTACGAGATAAACATCTAAGGTATTATTGCCTCTAGTTGGGAAGTCAACTACTTGGGAAAATCCTCCCTCCCTTAAGAATTTGTTTGCCGCGCTCTGAGCTTGACCACAGCTAGTTGACTCACCAGACCAGTCTACTTTGGGGATATTTAAATCTCCGGCAATTATTATGGTCCTTATCATAGCATTACCCGTACAAGTTTTATCATACAGTGTGTCGAGAAGCGAAAAGTTATCTTTCGGTGCTCTATACGCCCCCTATCACATGAAGAGGGAATGTACTCCCTTTATCCGAAATTTGTACACATAACATTTCATGATCCGTATCAGCCCACTTTAAGAAACTAGCTATATTTTTGCGCACACAAATAAATAGCCCACCACCACGCTTCCCCCGATCCCTTCTGTACATTTCGTAGGTACCTTGAATTATTTCATTACTATTTATATCCTCATATAACCAAGATTCAGTAGCAATGACAATGTCCGGAGAATACGTCTCTACAAGATTCCAAAATTCAATTAATTTATTTCCTAAACTCTGACAATTAACCTGCAGTAATCTTAGAGTCTTACCTCCGCAGCAAATATCCCGAAGTAGCTCCTTCTGTTCCTGTCGGCTGACAACCTCTGGACCTGCTCCTCCTCACAATGGCCGGCACGAACCGATGACCCAGTCATGTAGGCTCCCTAGGTTGAAAGCGCCCCGTCGATTTAAATGCAGCCCGTCTCGGGCGAAGTCACGGCCACCAATCCAGCAGTCAGCATCTACGTACACTAATCCCAGTTGTGCACAAACCCAGTCCATACGGTCATTTACAGTCTTAACTCGCCTTAACGGAACATCTCCCCGCCGAACAATGCCACTCATTATAATTTTTGCATTTCCAAACTTGCATTTAGCTTTTCTGCCTAGTTCGTAGAGCTCCCCCATGATGTAATCAGCTGTAGCCCTTCTTCAAATCGTTCGTCCCAACATGGAGCAACAACACTTTAACTTTGTCACAGTCCTCTATATTTGCTTCTTCCACTTGTTGGGCAAGCTGGTCAATTTTAATCCCCGGATAACACCGCACTTTCGCACCAGATTTCCTCGAGATATTCGAACTCCATCGTATCATATAATCACCCATTATGATAACGTCATCCTCAGTTTGCTCCTGCACACCCTCTTCCACACTGATCCCAGTAGAAAGCCGTTCAGTCACATCCTTCACCGTTTCCTCTGATTCACGAAGCTTTGTTCTAAGTTCCTGTATTATTTGATCCCTTGCTTTGATTTGCACCCTCAAACAGTCCGGCGTATCACATACTTTACAAAACCAATTCCCGACATCACAATCCTCCTTCTTGACCTTAATACAGCCGAAGTGAAACCATTTCTCACATAGTCCACACTGGACACCGTTCTTCAATGTTTTACTGCACGTCGAACACTTTAAAGCTGCCACTGGATCATTTGCCTGATTCATATTTGGAGTAACAGGGCCTGGATTCACTTCCACTCCACCAATAACTAGCAATGCAGCTATCACTAGGGCTATGAACCACAAGTTACTAGGTCCCGTACGCACACACGAACACCGGAAATCCCGACTACCCTTCACATACCACAATCCGATCCTCGCGCGATAACACTCCAGAGAACAACCCATTTCAGCACACCTGAGAGCTCGGGAAAAACACAACCTTTCACTTTGACTGCCAACTGCTTAGTAAAGTCTCAAAGTCAGTAGGCGACATCAGTGTGAAAATTTTATACTGACCACTAACGATCTGGAACTTCATGTCCAACAATAATTCCGACTCACTTCATCTTTTGTACAGTTCATTGCCCCAACACCGATGGGGTTTATTTTCATTTACATTTAAATTGGCCATCATCATAGCTGCGCCACTCGCAACCATCACAGCAAGCAGAGTTTCTTGTCCAGAAGACATCCGTTTTGCATGTGGAAACAACACACAATGACTGATTCTGCTCGCGAGCATTATGGCTCAAATAAAGCTTATAGAAGGCTCGGGGATTTACTTTTTCCTCGAGCGGCTCGCAAGTGTGTACCCGCCTTAAATTGGCTGTTATGTCAAGCCATTCTCCTGGTTCCGAATCGAGACGGTAGATAGTAGCAGGGGTCATGTCCGATCAAACATGGAGGAAGGTTATCGAGTGAGATGTGGATAATTTTCGATGTTGAATTGCATTATTAGCGTGAAACAGGCATAAAACTTGCTTTAGATCACGTTTAAAACAACCCACGCTGCAAATGAATGCGTTCCAATCAACGTATTAAGGTCTAAGTGAAATCATTCGACATGTAACCACATGTTAAGACCTATGATAATATACTTAATCGCGGGCGCAGATGTGTACAAGTGGTATCGTGCGAGCTTGGTAACTTTGTGTCCCAGGTTGAAGACTGCCCTAGGGCAGAAACCTTTACTTCTTTTGAATTATTTTATAATATCCTCCCTACCTTTTACAGCATGTTTTATGCCATGTTTTATTGAAATTATCTGTATGGGTGATTGGAATAATAAACATTCTTTCCTATTCTCACTTGAATTTATATTCCTCTGCTTACTGTTCAACGCGGCTAGCGTTCTTGGCCGTCTCCCCAGAGGTCCGGGTTCGATTCCCAGCTCTGCCGAGAAATTTCAATTCTGATGTGAGGGCTGCAACGGGGTACACTCGGCCTCATGAGACAATACTGAGTAGAGATGGGTTCGATTCCCACCTCAGCCATCTTGGAAGTGATTTTCCATATAGTTTTCCTTTCTACTCCGGACAAATGCCGAAATTGTTCATAACAATGCCACGACCGCCTCCTTGCGAATCCTCACCTGAATATCAAATACTCACCATACTACAGACACCACAATAACACAGGTTATCAGAGAAATGTATTTATTTATTTATTTATTTATTTATTTATTTATTTATTTATTTATTTATTTATTTATTTATTTATTTATTTATTTATTTATTTATTTACAAGTAGGTGGGCTCAATGGCCACCATGTCCAATTTGCTCAATTGAACACGAGCAACATCAGCGTCAACTTCTGCTTGCCTCTCCCCAAGGTGGACAGGGTTCAATTCCCGGTCAATTCTCGTGAGATTTACGAAGGTAATTATCACGTTCTGAGTTTTGGTTTCTAACTAAATTGGAGGTACCGTGTCTAATGATTGCGAGATAGTGTGTTTGAGTCTTCAGTCATTTGACAGGATTGATGCAGCACTCCATGCCTCCCTGTCCTGAGTTAATCTTTTCATCTCTACATAGCTACCACACCCTACATCCAAGGCAATCTGTTTAACATATTCTAAACTTGGTCTACCCATACAGTTCTCGGCCCTTCCTTCCATAACTAAGCTTGCTATTTCTTGGTGTCTTAGTATGTGTCCTACCAACCTATCTCTTCTCTTCATTAGCAGTCGCCAGAAACATCTCTCCATCCACTCGTCATAATACCTCGTTGTCTGTAACCCGATCTACCCATCTGATCTTCATCATTCTCCTGTAACACCACATTTCAAACGCTTCAATTCTCCTCTTTTCTGCTGCACCAATAGTCCAAGTTTGACTTCCATAGAGCGCCGCGCTCCAGACAAAGGCTTTCAAAAATGACTCCCTAATACCTAAATTTACATTCGATGTCAAGAGATTCCTTTTTTGTAGAAATGATTTCCTTGCCTGAGCCAACCTACTATTTATGTCCTCTTTGCTTCGTCCATCACTGGTCATTTTGCTTCCTAAGTAACAGAAGTCTGCTACTTCCTTTAGCTTTTCACTTGCCAATTTGATGTCCATAGAGGTTTCTGATTTATTTAGGCTGCGGTCCAATATTTTTTGTTTTATATTATATTAATTTTCATCATGAACTCTTTCCTCAAGACGGAGTCCATACCATTCAAAAACTCATCCAAATCCTCAGGCGTGTCGGCCAAGATGACGATGTTATCAGCAAATCTCAGAGTTGAAATTATGTCTCCTTGAATCTGCACTCCCACTTTAAATGTTTCACCAATTTCCTTCATAGTTTTTGAATGTAAAGATTGAAAAGTTTGGGTGATAAGTTGCAGCCTTGCCATTGTTATGAACAATTTCGGCATTTGTCTGGAGTAGAAGTGGAAAACTATGGAAAATCACTTCCAAGATGGCTGAGGTGGGAATCGAACCATCTCTACTCAGTAATGTCTCATGAGGCCGAATGTACCCCGTTGCAGCCCTCACATCAGAATTGAAATTTCTCGGCAGAGCTGGGAATCGAACCCGGACCTCTGGGGAGACGGCCAAGAACGCTAGCCGCGTTGAACAGTAAGCAGAGGAATATAAATTCAAGTGAGAATAGGGAAGAATTCCGCCTAACAATGTTTATTACACACATCAAAAAAAGTTTTGCATCACCTCGGTTCCAAGAGTTCCGGAACCTTTAAATACAAAGGGAATAGAGATCAACACAAACAACATTTCAGCTCGTTTTATTGCTCATGAGACCCACACATTGCATGTTGTACCATCATACTGTGCCCAAATCTAGGAATGGATATTCCAAGTTTCAGACACCTAGATATCAAGGGAAAGGCTGTAGCCGCTTTTGAAAGTTCAGATATTTGAATATCGCGCTACATTGCTTCGAGAAGCATTTCGAAGAATTTTACCGATAGTTGGATGTCAAGTGACGTAGCGAGTAATAGCAGAGGTGGAGGCTATTTATTGATTAAATAGTTAACTATGGAGTAGAGACTTGAGACTGGGATCAGATTACTGGCACGGCCAAATGAAAGAGAATGCAATTAGTATCAAGTAAATCGGACCAGGGATTCAAGAGATATGAGGATTTCTAGATATCAGGCGATGACGCGTGACCCTGACCGTTTTGAATAAAAGCCAGCTGGAGGAGGCATGGTTAGCTCATTCTAACACAAGCACTTGGCAAGCAAGTTGCGTCTACGCTGAGCCAAGGCACATGGTTGCCGTATCTACGCAGAAGTTCTTTTCAAATCGTGATAGTCACGAGAAGTGCTGCGCAAACGAGTTGGAACTTAGTAAGTTTCTGGTGAGGAGAATCACTGAGGTGATTGTTTTTCTACAGACATTGGTGGAAATATTTATATTTCTAAAAGGACATATGCTAGACTCTGTCTAGGAAATAGTATTTTGTCACAGTCCAGTAGTAACTTAATACTTGGATGTTTAAATCCATTTCAAGTCAGTTTTCATTTTTGTAACTAGTTAACCACTTCGATCTGTCAGTACATTGAAGACTAGTGGCGTTCATTAGTCTACGCAAGGGAAACTGCAGGTTGCTTAGCGCATGGCAGATGGTGATATTAATAAACCATGCCCAGGGAACGATCTTCAGAACAGCCGTTAATTGCTTAGACTGTCAATGTTTTTCTTGTACTGATGAGATTACAGTGAGTTATGTTACAACTGACATATTTAAGAAGAGATCACTTAGATCTGACCCTATTTCAACAAACTGTTATGGCTTTGATAGAAGCCCATATTAAAATGGAACCACAGTTTATTCAAACGTCGAAAGATACTACCACTATGTCTGACTAGACGATTTGTGGGTCTACAATGGCGGCCGATACAAGGATTATACGTGCTTGTCCGATAGGGCATGTCTATGGATAAATCTGGTACAGACCAGGTTTACTACGCTTCAAGACCATCAAGAAATGTAAGCCACATTTGAATTATATTATGCCTAGCTAATTGGAACAAACTATTTTTTTCTGCAGATGACCAACACATTTTTTCGTCGTATTTAAAGCTTGCAATGATTTACGCAAGACTTGTTAGAGTTATTCTGAGCATTTTCAGCACTCAGAACAGTTTAGGATCGATGACCGAGCATTTCGAGCATTTATTTGAATTTTCATATTTTAAGGAAACCACGGAAAACCCCCGATGTAACTGTAAAAGTTAATATTTATTTTTGTTGAGGAATGGATTTTTTTTTCCATATTCGAAGGTTCGAACATGTGGATTCTCACATAATGAGATGATAATTAAACATATTTAAAATAATAATAATAATAATAATAATCCACTAATAATAATAATAATAATAATAATTTTTATAATTTTTCTAAATAATTCTTGGATATTATATTTTCTAATAATCATATGTATTGAGAAAGAGCCTATTGAAGTAGTTTAATCATTTCTAGTCTGGAACAGGAGATTTTCCGAAGGAAAGTGGTTAGCGCAAGCCCGCATTCAACCAACATGTCAGTTCTGGTTGAACAGTTGATATTTGCATTGAGCAAAGTATATGTTTCAGATAACACGGAGAGGCATGAAACGGGAAGCAATTGATATTTGTATCAAATAGGATATTTTTGTATTTATATAAAATCATGACGTAAATACACTCGAAAGTGAAATAAAGATTTTCATATGTATGGTAAATTCACGGGTTGAACTGAATGGTAAAATAAAATAAACTTGTCAGTTTATTAATCTTCCAGTGTTGATAACAAGCAGAGGCTTGATTTATTGTATACATTTTGGGAAGAAAATTTATGTGTGTGGAGTAGTTGAAATGCCATTTCCAGGTGCGCATGTTAAGTCGCAGGAATGAAGAGGTTTTTTCGAGCATCAATCAAATAACAGGTTCGATGGCTCAGGTTTATAGTAGGAGTATTGGAGCCACACATTTCGTCGTATGAATAACCCAAAGGTTATTTCTTTGAAACCATCAGTTCTTATTTCAACCTTGTTTACGAATTCCATTTAGACTTTGATTTTGCTAGAACCCGGATTTGTCATGATAGTAGTTTATTCTTCTTCAGAGGAAGACCTTTGCCGTTGTTTTTGTAATATTGTGTTCTTACACAAATAATAGAATGGGCCACTGCCAATTAAAAATAATTCTTTAACCACGAATAATTTGAAGGATATTTTCAATCCTAGTGCCATGAACTAAATGAATTCATTATGAAACTACAATTCTTATTTCCGCATTCTGTCGAAGAATTGCAAGTTGTGAAAGTTACTAGAAATGGCCATAAATATAAATATTTTTATGATAATGATTCCAAGTGGAAAATCTAATAGTTGAATGGTTCAACCATTTATTGATCAAGTTGATGATTCAGAAATCATATATTTTGTTTGAAACTTGAAGTTCATAATCGAGTCACTTCTCGAATGTTTAATGTCAGAAGAACAATTAATTGTTGTTGTGCTTCGCACAAGTTCTACGATGCTATGCTCAAGGTCAAATACTTTTCAGATGTTATTAATATATGTTAATAATTTGTGTTGCTTCGATGATGATAATATTTTTTCGACGATATATTTTTGAAACTGGAAAAACAAGTGAAAGTTTAAGGAATTCTATAAACATTTATTCTACGAGTGTTAATATCATGTAAATAGTCAAACAGTGATCTACGTTATTTCCAGTATGGACAATTAACTTTGAGCTGGAATTAAATATTAATAATTTTGGAACACAGTCCACAGGACTATTAATCGGACTTGTGTTTTCAAAAAGATTGTCAAATGTGTTTGGAAAATTTCTGTATATTGTGTGTAAATAAGAGTGTGGATCGCCACACGTGGAGTGATGCTGCTTTGAGCATCCTTGCAGTCAGATTTTAACTTTAAAATAAACTGAGATAATTTTACCAGATGTGTTACTCCCAATTAAATCTCCTTCTATCCTTATTGTTGCATTGAGCCAAAAATCAGTAAAGCATTTTTTTAAATTTGCTTTAACCCATCTGGCGCTCCGGGATATTTTGACTCTCGTGCTGACTGATTATTGGTAAAATGCATATGTGGTCGTGCGGACTCCGGTCTAAACGGGCACATAAAATAAGATAGAGAGAGAAATGGCTTCGAACGTGGGTCCCGATATAGACATGGTCAATCGCATGCCGATTTAAATTGTGATAATTTTTTTTTGAAATATTTTGGGAGTTGAGAGATGTCTGGTTTGGATGAATAAATTAGTAGGAAACCCAATTAGTGGGGAAAATTAAAAATTTAACTTGGTTAATAATTAGAATGGGTTTGATAATTTTGATAATGGCTTAACCATTAGGGCGTCAAGTAAATTCAGTAGTAAACGTTCGATGACTGGATATACACATTATTAGAATCCAGGTGGAGGATATTTGAGAACTTGCATATTTTTCTTGTGATATTATGGTAAATGTAATTCGTAAAAGTAGAGAATTTTGTTTTTCCATCACGTCGACATTAGGACAAATCTCATTTTATTATAGTGTTCCAATTAGCTATTCATATTTCTTGTTCTAGTTATAAGCTTGTGTTTGCCACTGTTGTATACCCCTAAGTTTTGAATAATAATTGAAATTATGGAAGAAATGATGAGGATGATGAGGAGTTTGGAGGAGAGTTCAAAAGAGGCTGGACTGCGTGTAGCAGCCATTATGAAAGAAAATACTGAGGCTTTAGAAAAGAAACTTAAAGAAAATTCTGATAAACTTAAAGAAAGTTTAAACGATAAACTTAAAGAAAATTCTGATTCTTTAGAAAATAAACTTAAAGAAAATTTGAATGATAAACTTAAAGAAAATTCTGATTCTTTAGAAAGCAGGTTAAAAGATAATTTGAAAGAAAGTTTAGATGAAAAACTTAAAGAAAATTCTGATTCTTTGGAAAATAAACTTAAAGAAAATTCTGATTCTTTAGAAAGCAGGTTAAAAGGTAACTTGAAAGAAAATTTAAATAGTAAATTTAATTCAATGGAAAGTAAATTTAAAGAGAATTCTGAAATTTTGAAAATGACACTTGAAAGTAAAATGAATAAATTATGCGATAAAACACATGAGCTCGAAACTTCATTAGCTACTAACGCAAGTTTAATGGACGAAAAATTTCGCGATGCCGATCTTCGATCCCAAAGCTTAGCTGATAGGATAGAACATGGTCTTAGGAAAGTTGGTGAAGACATGGTCAACCTGGAAGTCAGAGTGAAGAAGGAGAGTAACGAGATGGGAATTTTAGTTGTTCAACGTTTAACGGAACAATTTAAAGAACTTGTCATGGGAGAAATAAGAGAAGGTGTGATTAATGAGTTGCAAACTGAAATCAAGACCACAGTTGTCAATGAAATTAAAGACACACTCAAGCTGGAGAACCAAGAAGGAATCAAGGAAATTAGGGAATCTTTGTCATCCCATATTGAAGTAATTGCCAAAGATATCCAAGCAACTCAGAAGGACATATCAGATATGACAGGGTCATTGAAAAGTCATGAGGCTGTTATGAACCAGATATCCACTGATGTTAAGGACAATTGTAAAGAGACTGAAGCAATCAAGAAGATGGCAGAAGAAAACCAGAAGGAACTTGAGGCTATGAAAAGTCAAATCAAGGATGAGAAACAGTCTGATCATCTGTTGAAAATGCCAAATGTAAGGGGAAAGGAACAGATACAGATAAATCTAGGAGGAGCTAGAGAGACTGATAGACAGGATGAGGTCAGGACAGTATTTCAATCCAACCCCATAACTGTATTTAAGAATATAGAGGATAAGCCTTCTAAATTTTCAGGGCGAGATTCTGTAACACCCGTGGAATTTTTGAGAGAAGCAGGTGATTACCTGAAAGATTCTAAGATCCCTAAAGAAAGACAGATCCGAGTGATAGGGAAGTTCTTGGAAGGTCCTGCACTTCTTTGGTTCAGAGCATTTAGATCCACTCTAACCACTTTTGAGGAGTTTTCTCGTGGGCTATTGAAGAAGTTTTGGTCCCCTGAAACCCAACAGCAAGTTAGAGCAGAGTTATATTCGAAGAGATTCTCGACGTCACAACCTACTCGATACTCTACGTACTTTTCTGGACAGCTGTCTAAACTCCAACATTTAGATCCGCCGATGCCAGATAACGAGTTGATTACTGCATTGATACGTCAATTTCCAGCAGACGTCCAGAGGACTTTGATCGCTGCTGATATCTATAATATGGAACAATTTGATGAAGTATTACAGAAGCTGGATCATACAAACGCTCAATTCTTCCATCAGAAGGGAGTAAAGAATAACAACGCTGTGTACGCTGTTATGGCTGACAGTTATTCTCAGACACCTCGAGAGATTCGAGAGGAGCGAGAAGAGAAATCGCCGAGGGAAGATCCAAATAAGAGAGGATGGAACCAGTACAGTAACAGATACAGTTACAAACCATATGCAAGACCGGATGGTGGTAATCGATACAATACTCGATGGAGAAGGCCACGAGATAGTCAAGGAAGGTACCAGGAAAGAAGATATTATGGTAGAAATAACTACAATAACAGAGGGAATGTGGATACTCGTCAGTCCAATGAAGAGTTTAACAAGGACACGAGGAAAAATTTGGAAGCAAGACACCAAGATAACTTGCAATTTTTGGAGCAGAGGCCCAACGAACCAGGTCCATCGGGAACACAACAATCCCGGGGAAATGGTAATGAAAAAAAAACTTCGAATTCACAGTAGAAGATAGAATTTTGAATACTTTCACTTCCAGAATTATTAAATGGCAAGCAGAGGATGATGATTTAATTCAACAGAATGACGAACGAAAAGAAATGGGTACAAGAATTAGGATGCCAATCATATCATGCGAAGTATTTGGTATGCCTGTCGATACTTTGATCGATACTGGGGCTATGCTTTGTCTGGTGAGTGAGAAGCTTTATATTCTGTGGAAGCTCAAAGAGAATTTAGAGGAAATTCCAGTATCAGGAATTAAGATCCAAGGAATAATACCCAATAAAATATCTCTGTGTAAAACACAATTATACTTATGTATTACGATTGGAGGACATGATTTCCGACATGTATTTGTTGTAATGAAGGACATGGCTTTTGACATGATATTGGGAACGGATTTCATTCAGAAATATCAAGCAGTGATAGATATGAAGACAGAGACGATTAGATTCCAGAATACCGAGGAGATTAACTTCGAGGGAAAAGAAGAAGAAGACATCGAGGGAGATGCTCAATGGTCTCTGATTTTTCACGAAGCCGAAGGAAGAGAAGTCTACACTGAGAAGGAGTCCCCAGAGCTAGGGAAGATTTTGGAAGAGTATCACGATATTTTTGATATTAAGCCTGGTGAAATTGAAGATTTTGAATATTGTGGAAGTAAACGATAATGGAAGCTATGAAGTAGCCAATACACGAACTGGTAACATCGTGGGAACTTATAATGCATCGAATTTGAAGATATATTATTCAAGAACCAGATGATTTAATGTGTAGATAGGAAAAATAAAAAATTTTCAATTTTTATTTTTTGCTAGGTGTGGGGTGGATGTGCCCAAATCTAGGAATGGGTATTCCAAGTTTCAGACACCTAGATATCAAGGGAAAGGCTGTAGCCGCTTTTGAAAGTTCAGATATTTGAATATCGCGCTACATTGCTTCGAGAAGCATTTCGAAGAATTTTACCGATAGTTGGATGTCAAGTGACGTAGCGAGTAATAGCAGAGGTGGAGGCTATTTATTGATTAAATAGTTAACTATGGAGTAGAGACTTGAGACTGGGATCAGATTACTGGCACGGCCAAATGAAAGAGAATGCAATTAGTATCAAGTAAA
Organism: Meconema thalassinum; assembly: GCA_946902985.2. NCBI lineage: Eukaryota > Metazoa > Arthropoda > Insecta > Orthoptera > Tettigoniidae > Meconema > Meconema thalassinum. Next base: position 187,830,166 of record OX336395.1, read on the forward strand.
TCGGACCAGGGATTCAAGAGATATGAGGATTTCTAGATATCAGGCGATGACGCGTGACCCTGACCGTTTTGAATAAAAGCCAGCTGGAGGAGGCATGGTTAGCTCATTCTAACACAAGCACTTGGCAAGCAAGTTGCGTCTACGCTGAGCCAAGGCACATGGTTGCCGTATCTACGCAGAAGTTCTTTTCAAATCGTGATAGTCACGAGAAGTGCTGCGCAAACGAGTTGGAACTTAGTAAGTTTCTGGTGAGGAGAATCACTGAGGTGATTGTTTTTCTACAGACATTGGTGGAAATATTTATATTTCTAAAAGGACATATGCTAGACTCTGTCTAGGAAATAGTATTTTGTCACAGTCCAGTAGTAACTTAATACTTGGATGTTTAAATCCATTTCAAGTCAGTTTTCATTTTTGTAACTAGTTAACCACTTCGATCTGTCAGTACATTGAAGACTAGTCTATAACGGTGGCGTTCATTAGTCTACGCAAGGGAAACTGCAGGTTGCTTAGCGCATGGCAGATGGTGATATTAATAAACCATGCCCAGGGAACGATCTTCAGAACAGCCGTTAATTGCTTAGACTGTCAATGTTTTTCTTGTACTGATGAGATTACAGTGAGTTATGTTACAACTGACATATTTAAGAAGAGATCACTTAGATCTGACCCTATTTCAACAAACTGTTATGGCTTTGATAGAAGCCCATATTAAAATGGAACCACAGTTTATTCAAACGTCGAAAGATACTACCACTATGTCTGACTAGACGATTTGTGGGTCTACAATGGCGGCCGATACAAGGATTATACGTGCTTGTCCGATAGGGCATGTCTATGGATAAATCTGGTACAGACCAGGTTTACTACGCTTCAAGACCATCAAGAAATGTAAGCCACATTTGAATTATGTTATGCCTAGCTAATTGGAACAAACTATTTTTTTCTGCAGATGACCAACACATTTTTTCGTCGTATTTAAAGCTTGCAATGATTTACGCAAGACTTGTTAGAGTTATTCTGAGCATTTTCAGCACTCAGAACAGTTTAGGATCGATGACCGAGCATTTCGAGCATTTATTTGAATTTTCATATTTTAAGGAAACCACGGAAAACCCCCGATGTAACTGTAAAAGTTAATATTTATTTTTGTTGAGGAATGGATTTTTTTTTCCATATTCGAAGGTTCGAACATGTGGATTCTCACATAATGAGATGATAATTAAACATATTTAAAATAATAATAATAATAATAATAATCCACTAATAATAATAATAATAATAATAATTTTTATAATTTTTCTAAATAATTCTTGGATATTATATTTTCTAATAATCATATGTATTGAGAAAGAGCCTATTGAAGTAGTTTAATCATTTCTAGTCTGGAACAGGAGATTTTCCGAAGGAAAGTGGTTAGCGCAAGCCCGCATTCAACCAACATGTCAGTTCTGGTTGAACAGTTGATATTTGCATTGAGCAAAGTATATGTTTCAGATAACACGGAGAGGCATGAAACGGGAAGCAATTGATATTTGTATCAAATAGGATATTTTTGTATTTATATAAAATCATGACGTAAATACACTCGAAAGTGAAATAAAGATTTTCATATGTATGGTAAATTCACGGGTTGAACTGAATGGTAAAATAAAATAAACTTGTCAGTTTATTAATCTTCCAGTGTTGATAACAAGCAGAGGCTTGATTTATTGTATAAATTTTGGGAAGAAAATTTATGTGTGTGGAGTAGTTGAAATGCCATTTCCAGGTGCGCATGTTAAGTCGCAGGAATGAAGAGGTTTTTTCGAGCATCAATCAAATAGCAGGTTCGATGGCTCAGGTTTATAGTAGGAGTATTGGAGCCACACATTTCGTCGTATGAATAACCCAAAGGTTATTTCTTTGAAACCATCAGTTCTTATTTCAACCTTGTTTACGAATTCCATTTAGACTTTGATTTTGCTAGAACCCGGATTTGTCATGATAGTAGTTTATTCTTCTTCAGAGGAAGACCTTTGCCGTTGTTTTTGTAATATTGTGTTCTTACACAAATAATAGAATGGGCCACTGCCAATTAAAAATAATTCTTTAACCACGAATAATTTGAAGGATATTTTCAATCCTAGTGCCATGAACTAAATGAATTCATTATGAAACTACAATTCTTATTTCCGCATTCTGTCGAAGAATTGCAAGTTGTGAAAGTTACTAGAAATGGCCATAAATATAAATATTTTTATGATAATGATTCCAAGTGGAAAATCTAATAGTTGAATGGTTCAACCATTTATTGATCAAGTTGATGATTCAGAAATCATATATTTTGTTTGAAACTTGAAGTTCATAATCGAGTCACTTCTCGAATGTTTAATGTCAGAAGAACAATTAATTGTTGTTGTGCTTCGCACAAGTTCTTCGATGCTATGCTCAAGGTCAAATACTTTTCAGATGTTATTAATATATGTTAATAATTTGTGTTGCTTCGATGATGATAATATTTTTTCGACGATATATTTTTGAAACTGGAAAAACAAGTGAAAGTTTAAGGAATTCTATAAACATTTATTCTACGAGTGTTAATATCATGTAAATAGTCAAACAGTGATCTACGTTATTTCCAGTATGGACAATTAACTTTGAGCTGGAATTAAATATTAATAATTTTGGAACACAGTCCACAGGACTATTAATCGGACTTGTGTTTTCAAAAAGATTGTCAAATGTGTTTGGAAAATTTCTGTATATTGTGTGTAAATAAGAGTGTGGATCGCCACACGTGGAGTGATGCTGCTTTGAGCATCCTTGCAGTCAGATTTTAACTTTAAAATAAACTGAGATAATTTTACCAGATGTGTTACTCCCAATTAAATCTCCTTCTATCCTTATTGTTGCATTGAGCCAAAAATCAGTAAAGCATTTTTTTAAATTTGCTTTAACCCATCTGGCGCTCCGGGATATTTTGACTCTCGTGCTGACTGATTATTGGTAAAATGCATATGTGGTCGTGCGGACTCCGGTCTAAACGGGCACAATACAGCTAGACTTTCAGCATTTTTGGTCCAGATTGCAGTACACACCACTACCTCTAATACCCAGTAGCACGTCCTCTTGCATTGATGCATGCCTGTATTCGCCGTGGCATACTATCCACAAGTTCATCAAGACACTGTTGGTCCAAATTGTCCCACTCCTCAACGACAATTCGGCGTAAATCTCTCAGAGTGGTTGGTGGGTCAAGACGTCCATAAACAGCCCTTTTCAACATATCCCAGGCATGTTCGATAGGGTTCATGTCTGGCGAACATGCTGGCCACTGTAGTCGAGCGATGTCGTTATCTTGAAGGAACGCATTCACAAGATGTGCACGATGAGGTCGAGAATTGTCGTCCATGAAGACAAATGCCTCTCCAATATTCTGCCGATATGGTTGCACTATGGGTCGGAGGATGTCATTCAGGTATCGTAAAGCCGTTTCGGAGCCTTCCATGACCACCAGTGGCGTACGTCGGCCCCACATAATGCCACCCCAAAACATCAGGGAACCACCACCTTGCTGCACTCGCTGGACAGTGTGTCTAAGACGTTCAGCCTGACCAGGGTGCCTCCAAACACGTCTCCGACGATTGTCTGGTTGAAGGCATATGCGACACTCATCGGTGAAGAGAACGTGATGCCAATTCCGTGGGGTCCATTCAGCATGTTGTTGGGCCCATCTGTACCGCGCTGCATGGTGTCGGGGTTGCAAAGCTGGACCTCGCCATGGACGTCGGGAGTGAAGTTGCGCATCATGCAGCCTATTGCGCACAGTTTGAGTTGAAACACGACGTCCTGTGGCTGAACGAAACGCATTATTCAACATGGTGGCATTGCTGTCAGGGTTCCTCCGAGCGGCAATCCGTAAGTAGCGGTCATCCACTACAGTAGTAGCCCTTGGGCGGCCTGAGCGAGGCCTGTCATCGACAGTTCCTGTATCTCTGTACCTCCTCCATGTCCGAACAACATCGCTTTGGTTCACTCTGAGACGCCTGGAAACTTCCCTTGTTGAGAGCCCTTCTTGACACAAAGTAACAATGCGGACGCGATCGAACTGCGGTATTGACCTTCTAGGCATGGTAGAACTACAGACAACATGAGCAGCGTACCTTCGTCCTGGTTGAATGACTGGAACTGATCGGCTGTCGTACCACCTCCGTCTAATAGGCCCTGCTCATGCATGGTTGTTTACATCTTTGAGCAGTTTTAGTGACATCTATGAACAGTCAAAGGGACTGTATCTTGGATACAATATACACAGTCAACGTCTATATGCCGGAGATCTGGGAACCGAGGTGATGCAAAACTTTTTTTGATGTGTGTATTTCAATCTCCCATACAGATAATGTCAATAAAACATGGCATAAAACATGCTGTAAAAGGTAGGGAGGATATTATAAAATAATTCAAAAGAGGTAAAAATTTCTGCCCTAGGGCAGTCTTCAACCCGTGACACAAAGTTACCATGCTCGCACGATACCACTTGTACACATCAAACATAAAATGGGTTGTTTTGCCCTCCGAAGGTGGGCAAAATGCCCTCCCAGGAGGACTGGCCGCCATCACAACTACGGTGATCTTCGGCCGTGGGGAACCCTTTTTATTTTGCTTTAAAAAAAAAATGTACAAAAATATATATAAAAATATACAATTGTTCAATATCTTGCTGTTCTTGATGTAAATATTACTTAAAAATATATAAATATAGTATCAAAATTTAATAGAATTACAGGTGATAGATGATGTGTGAAACGTCGGTGAGATGCGTTCAGCTCGTCTGTTCGTAGAGTAAGTTGTCTTCTTTCTTGATGTTGTAAGGTGGCCCGATGCCAGGTGGTAAGTGGCTGAGTGGAATGGATGAAAAACAATGAGAAAATGTTGGAAAATCTATGTGAAAACAAACGGTTTGTGCAAACTGGATGCTTATTGGGTTAACATTTATGGGGGATACGTGTCAGGAGGAATGATGTGTGAGAGGTCGGGGAGAATATTATGATGGAGTAGGGATAGTGCCAAGGCTTGGGGAAGTGGTTTGGATAGGCGACGTTGCCTCCGGGTAATTGGCGTCATGAGAAGGTCATAGGTAAGTGGAAGTCGTGAGTCAACTAGTGACTGCAGGGAACGTAGGCGGAGTTTGTGAAGGTGACGGTAGAGTGAGGGGAGAGTCCTGGGGTAATTTAACAGATTGCTGTCCGTGTCAAGAGGAAGGCCAAATGCAACCTTCAAAACGAAGTGTTCAATAGAATTTAAAATTTGGTATTGGGGTAAGCTAGCCCCTATCCAGGCCAATGAGCAATAAGTAAGCAATGGGCGGATGAAGACCTTGTAGGTATGGATGAGCTGAAGTGGGCTAAGACCCCAGGAAACCCCTTTCAGTCGACGGATTAGCGCCAAACGTTGGCGCGCTCTGTGGGCTTGCTGTTTGATGTGAGGTCTCCAGGATAGCTGGTGATCAAGTGTGACTCCCAAATACACTGCCTGGCGGGAGGGAGTAATGGCTTCGTCGAAGATGTTGAGGCGGAATGGTCGGTAGTGGCTGATGGTAGACTTGAGGCCAAATAGAACTAACTGGGTTTTGGTGGTATTAATAGTGAGGTGCCATTTAGAGAACCAGGCAACCAGTGTCTTTAGGTAGGCCTGGAGACGGTTGCTGAGGGTTGTGAGATTATTTGCGAATGATAGCAGAGCTGTATCATCCGCAAATTGAAAGAGCTGAGAGAACTGGTTGGGTTGGGGCATGTCATGGACGTAGATTAAATAGAGGAGCGGGGAAATCGGGGAGCCTTGAGGTACTCCTGAAAAGAGAGTGAAGGTGGAGGAGGACGCAGATCTAATTTGTATGAAGGCTCGCCTGTCCAGTAAAAAGTTACTGAGAAGGCGAACTATGGAGCGTGGGAGGTGGAGGGACATTAGTTTAAAAATGAGACCACGGTGCCATACTAGATCGAAGGCTTTTTCAAGATCTAGTAGGAGGAGGGCCGCAGGATAGCCGGAGTTGATATGGGGAGTGATAAGGCTGACTAATCGAAAGAGTTGAGTTTGTGTGGAAAATTGAGGGCGAAAACCTGCTTGAGTGGGGGGGAAAACGTTAATGGAATTGAGGAATGTGTAAAGTCGACGGGCTAAGATGGCTTCAAACAATTTAGTAAAAACGGATAGCAAGCTGATTGGCCGGTAGGAGGAAAGAAGAGATGGAGGTTTACCTGTTTTAAGAAACAAGATAATTTTGGCTGTCTTCCAATGGGAAGGGAAGTTACCGGTATGTAGAATTAGTGTGTAAGCTATGGCTAGAAAATGTAGGAAGATGAGAGGAGCTTGTTTTATGTGTTGGTAAACCACCCCGTCTGTCCCGGGAGCAGTATTGCGTCGTTTGCCTAGCTGGAATGAAATGTCGTCGATCGTAATGGGTTGGTTTAGTGGTGATTCGGGGTCTAAGGTCGGTATGTGGTCAAAACTGGGTGTCAGGAGGGGGAGATGGGGGTCAGTTTGCTCGCAAACGGTCGCATGGTTTGAGTAATCATGTCGGTTATGGGGTGCGTCACTGTAGATGTCAGTAAAGTAGTGGGCAAAGGTGTCAGCTTTGTCTTTGTCGGAGAATAAATGACCGTTGGTCCCTCGGATAGGGTACTGGCTTTCCTGGGTTTTTTGTCCAGTAAGTTGTTTGAAAGTTTTCCAGAAGGGGCGAGCTTGAGTTTCCTGTGCTAGGCGGGAGCAAGAGTCAATCCACTTCTTTTTCTTTATGGCTTTAATATAGGACCGGGCATGTCTTTGGTATTGTCGGTGTCTTGTCAGTAGGTCTGGGTCAAAAGTCCTGAGGTAGGCCCTATAATAGCTACGGGAGAGTTTCAGAAGTTGGATTGCTTTGGCCGGAATAGGTGGCTTGCTCGGGGTAATTTTGGTCTTGGGGACATGCAGTCGGTCAGCGGAGGCTATGGTGGTTTCCAGGAGTGTGATTAAATCGAACAGTTGTTCGGTATTCTGTGGGACTGCAGCCTGTGAAAGTGTTTCTTCAATGTATGAACGATAAGCTTCCCAATTTGTCTTTGGAAAATTTGGTCTCAAAAATGATGGAGGTGGGGCGGAGAGGGAACGGGGGAGAGTGAGGGCGGGAAGCTTAATATAGAAAGGATCATGGTCTTTACCGGCAGGGCCAGCTAAATCTATAGAACAGTTCTGGGCTATGGTGGAGGAAGCGAAGACTATCTCCGGGGTGCTCTGAAATCTTACCATGGTATGGGGGGGAATAGCTATTCGTTTGCCGTGCATGGAAGTGGTGAAGGTTTCAAGTAAATCCTCCTCAGCTGAATTGAAGCAATTGATGTTAATATCGCCAGCGAACATATAGTGTTGAAATGTGTTGTCCAGAAATTCAAGGTATTCAAAGGGTGGGCGGGAACGTGGGGAACTATATGCTGTGGCGACAATGACAGGGGTAGAGGGAAAGTAAACCATGACTGTTAATATTTCATGAGTATGAACAAAACGTTGTGGTTGAAGAAGACGGGATGGAAAAAACTTATGGACTCCAATGGCTACTCCTCCCCGAGCGGCGTTGGGCCGATCAGCACGGTAAAGGGTATATTGGGGAAAGACAGGTTTCTGATTACTGGTCAGAAAAGTTTCGTTGAGTATGAAGATTGCGGGATTGTAAATTTGAATTTGAAGATCAAGAAAGGGGCGATTTGTTTTCAGGGAGCAGATATTATGGTAAAGCGCGCCAACGGAAGGTACCTTATTTCCCATACTAGCCATAATGGTTTAAATATTGGACATTGGCTGGAAGTGAAAATGAATTTTCTGGCCAGAGGTAGTGGCCTGCATATTTAGGCCGAACGTGGTACGGGCTGCAAAATGCAAAATTTCCAATACCCGGGGGCGGTCGAAGGGAAGCAGGTTCTGTAAGCATATGGCCGTAAAACGGATCATATCCTCTATGGAGGGGGGTGAAGGGGAAACAGATGATTGAGGGGGAGTGACGGGGTCGATGGTACGAACAGGGGCAGTGAATTCTGGTTTAGAAACGTCAGCAATGGGGCGGTTAGGGCAACGGGGAGAGTAAGCTGGGTGGGTACCCTGGCACTGAGTGCATTTGGGGGGAAGTTGGAGATTGGGGCAATTGCGGGTCATGTGCGGTTGACCACAGTGAGCACAAACTGGTTGGCGAGTGGGGCAATGGGCGGTTGCATGGGAGTTATATACCTGGCATCGGTCACAGCGGAGGGGAGCAGGCATGTTGGTGCGGGAGGGCTCTACTCGGTGGCGCTGCCAGTACAAGTAGGCTCCCTCGGAAAGAAGACGGTCGTTAGTGGAGCGGTCGGGGGTAAGGACGCGCACTAGGGAGGTGGGACCACGGTCACTCTTTATGCGCAATACTTTATGAATATTAAGGGTGTTGTACTGCAATTCTGTAAGAATGTCCGCGTCACTGTAACCGGTGTCCACTCCGCAAATGACTACGGAGAGGAGGGGGTCTCGGCGGATTATTGGGGGGAGAATGGAAGACTTGGGGGGAAGGAGTTCAAGGGAGACGTGTTCTCCTAGACGAGCCAGACCCATCTTGTGGATCAGAGTGGTTCTGGCATCACCTCGGGTTTTGAGGATGATGCCATGGGGTTGGGGAATAAGTTGAAGAATTGAAGTAGCTGGAAGAAAGGACCGGAGAATGGCCGCTACTCGCCGGATATCAGGACGTGGTTCGCTGAAGTTGGACAGTTTGTAAGTGCAGGTGGAGTCTTGATGTTGAGTGGTGGGGGTGGTTGGAGGCGGGATGGTTTGGCTCAGAAGAGGTGGAAGAGAGGGAGGAGTGGATTGTGGGAGAGCAAATGAAGATGGCATGGGTTGGGGTCTGGATTGTCTTGCGGGTTGGAAGTAGTTGAGGATATTTGATGGGAGATTAAATTGGAAAGGAGGAAAGGAGGAAGGAGAAACAGAAGCCTGTGAGGTAGGGAAGTTGGGGGTGGACATTATAGGTGATTGATAAGAGGTGAAGGGAATAGTGGAGATGGGCTGGGTGGGGGCAGCAATGGTGGCATATGTGGTAGTAGGGCTGGGGTCTGCGGAAAGAGTGACCGTGCAGGAGGTGAGAGGGGGGTAAGAGACGGAGTCAACTGGAGGTGGGTTTGGGAGCACTGATGTCGTCGGATAATTACCGCACACGATGTCAAACGATGAGGTGAGTGTCGGTGCGGTGGTCTTCCTTCTGGGACGGCTGCGGCGGGAAGAGCTGTTGCTGTGGTTCGAGTCATCCTCGGAATCGGACGCTCCAGCAGGGCGGATGTCCTCTTCTTCGGATGGCTCGGTTGGCACACCCTCCATAGGCTCTCCCTTTCGCTCTCGGTCTCGGGTCCTCTTCTTTCTATTGCGTCTCTTTCGGCTAGGGGAAGTAATGGAGCTCCCCCTAGAGCCGGTATGTCCCGGCATCAGGACGGTCGTCTGTAGTCTATAGATATTTGTTTTACTTTTCTGAAGTCTGAAGTCTATATGATGTAGTGATTTTGTAGCGTCTTAGTACTTGTAATTCACTCAACATTGAAGTTGGTAATCGTCTAATAATGTGATTTAAGTATATGATGTCGAATAAAAATAAATAAGTTTTAGTGTTTTTTTTTTGTCAACACTAAAAATAAAATGTCGCTGTTGGCAACAATGCTCTATTGTTGTCCGGAGATTCGGCAGTCGTATTCACAGCCGAATATTCCCGAACGTAAATTTGTCTAGGAGACTTGTGCACATCTGCGCCCGCGATTAAGTATATTATCATAGGTCTTAACATGTGGTTACATGTCGAATGATTTCACTTAGACCTTAATACGTTGATTGGAACGCAATCATTTGCTGCGTGGGTAGTTTTAAACTTGATCTAAAGCAAGTTTCATGCCTGTTTCACGCTAATAATGCAATTCAACATCGAATATTATCCACATCTCACTCGATAACCTTCCTCCATGTTTGATCGGATGTGACCCCTGCTACTATCTACCATCTCGATTCGGAACCAGGAGAATGGCTTGACATAACAGCCAATAAGAGTCTCAGAAATACATACTGTGGCCACAGTATAGATATCAATACAGTAAGGACACATCAGGCCTTTACCATGTAATTTTTTCGTCATGGTTTTGAATCGGCCGGTTCCGGAAGCACCGCACGCACGCACGCATGGCGGCGACGGTTCACCATGTATCCGCGAGAGAGCAGTATACCCGTATTCATTGAGTGCGGCCTGTCGATTTTGTCTGAAGAAAACATTGTTTGTAATTATTAAAATCAACTCAGAAATATAATTTTGCATTTTAACCAATGACAGAAATGTGGGAAACCAACATCTGTGCGGTAATTTTTTGCGCAGTTCTTGTCACACTGGACATAACAGCATTCCGGTTTCCTCGTGCATTGGAGCGGTAAATACAAATATAACACGTTTCATCGAATAATTCTGGTTTTAATACCCATGAGATGTCAGTCCCTCAAACACCTATCCATTAATTCTCAAATTCCTCATTCCTAATCCAGATATAATGACTGGATAAAAGCCTGTAATCAGGAGGATTTACTGGCATACGTGGCAAATCTACACGTCAATATATAGGGTATGTAGCCTTTATTTATCAAAGGAAGTGTTTTAAACCACAAGGAGGGCAGTGCTAGGCTGATATTAGGTAATAATGCCCAACAAACACTAAATCTCCACCCTAGAGAAGCTATTGTCTCCTTTAAAGTGTCCGTTTTCTAACCCCACTTAGCCTAGGAGGCAAATGGTTTCCTGACTGAAGTTAGTTGATGTGTTTTATTAAATGTAATTTGTTAAGCCGCAGCCCTTTACAGTGAATTAAGTGCTTTAATTACAAGCTACAATGCAAATCAGATTTAACATTTGCTCCCTCACCTATGGGACTTTGTGCTATTCCTGAAGAGTTCTGGAGAAGTTTGGATTGTCGTGTACCCAAAGCTACAATCCCATGAAATGACTGAAGGTACTCCAGTCCCTCAAAATTGTAAATAGTGTTGCTTTCAGAGACAAACTATTGAGGTTAGCAACCCCCTCACTACGCTCGGCATGGCATTAAGGCTGTGTGACATAAAAACCAGGACTGTTAACCTTGATGTTCCTACCTCATTGACATATCACAATGCCCTTAATTTTATTTAATTCTGTGAGACCACTAAAAGTTTGCCCACCCATGTAAATGATAAGCCCACCCAATTTCTTCTCAAGTGATACCTCCCTCTCATTCCACACACGCCCAAATACACGGGGATATATGACCACGATGTCTCAGCCCTTAAAATAAGCAACAACTGTATCTTCGATACACACTAATCAAATTCCTGGATACTTCTATACTTTCAGCAACGATCCTAGGGATGATTTTTCTTCACTATGTCACATGCAGAACATGGTGCCACTAAAGCAATACCGTATAGGTCCATGTTATTTGAAAATGAATACCGGTACATAATAATCATACAAGAGTGGAGCCTTGCATAAGTGAGATGTGACACCAAACTCTGGGTGTCAACATGCCGTACACAATCACTCGGGAATTGAGAAATTTGGTGAGCATATTGTGTGATAACCTGTGTTACTGTGGTGGCTGTGTGTGTATTTGTAAATTGGGGCTAGGATTGGGAAGGAGGTGGCTGTGTCCTTAAGTTAACAACCATCCCAGCATTTGCCTTGAGTAGGGAAACCACTTCCAGGATGGCCGAGGTGGGAATCGAACCCTCCTCTTCTCAGTTTTGCCTCACGAGGCTGACTGTACCCCATTCCAGCCCTAAGGCCAGAATCAAAATTTATTGGCAAAGCCGGGAGTCTAACCCAGACCTACGGGGCTGACAGCCAAGAAAGCTATCTGCTGCACCACGAGGTGGTCTCGCGAAAATGTAATGTATTGGTCATAAATATAGGCTATATAAATCTACATGAAAATAGCCTACTGCCTATCCAAACATTTTCATAAATTTGAGTTTCATATACCATTTTAAAGCTCAATGGTTTTAAAATTTACAGTTATCTTAAGTCATAGCAACAGATTTTAATGTTTACATTAAGCCACATTGTTCAAACCTGTTCAGGGATGTCGGAAATTCCTCAGATAATGTCAAGCTGCAACTCACATCCTATTCTATTGTTGGGCAAGGACTTGATTCTCATCATTGCAGAAATAATCTGTTTAATACTAGCTGTAAACATGGCCAAGGTTTCATGTGATACAAGCTAAAGGTGTAGAATTTGGTATAAAAGTTTATCACAAGTATCCAGTACCGGTACCTCTATGTCAATGTTACATAGGCATTGTGCTTGCTACACTAGTCATAGTATGTGGTACGGTATACATTTCAGAATGTGCATCAATTTTAATTTCTACCCTTGATTATTCATATTTATGTGGGGGTCAGGAATCGTATGGATTGTGAAGTGATGCTAGGAAAAGTTGTCTCCTTTCTATTTAAGGATGTGTGAAGGACTGAGTGGTGTGTCTTTATAATGACATACTAAAATTGTAATGGCTGATAAAGGATGTAATTACTATCCAGAACATGTCCTACTATTTGCACATTATTTATTCATTTAAGGGTTGATTAGGCAGAAAGATTTACAGAAGATTACAATTCAAGGAATATTATGCTCATCAGAGTTAATTAGAGATGAATGAAACTGGGCAAGGTACTGGAAAAGCCTGTGACCTATTAAAAGGAAAGGTGCCAGCAGATGTCCCCTATATTGTTCAACCAGCCACATCTGGTTACGACCACTATATTCTTCCTGAAGTAACTCCACAGAGAGAATGAAAAGTGTCAAGAACAAACTTCTGCTTGCAATCGCACATTTTTTCTGCATTACAGTATTACTTATTTGTTTACATGGTTTACGGTATGTAGAAACAACTCGCACAAATATTACAGTGAATTCTTCTAGGTATTATGCCATGTCTGTGCCCCATCATATCCATAGTACCGTACCTAGAAGAATTTGCAGTAATTTATTTTCTGGCCATGAAAGCCTAAACATTCCAACTCAAACGGGCATATTTTTCTGCAAATGTTTGGGTATTCTGATATATTTTCATGGAAACATTTGACTTTTATTTTTAAAGAAACATTATTTTTTCCTGTTTTCAATTTTCAGGGGTGAAGCTCACCAATTTTGTGACTATATCCTGAAGTGGCTTGGCCTAGAAGCCTACATTACATAAAATATGGTAGCGAGTATTTAATCGTAAAGAGGTTTTCTCAATAGTGATTTTTAATGCCCTGGCATTGTCATTGAGGAGCAAATTTAACTTCCTAAATACTGTAACATTTAAGTTGGTCTAACATGAAAGAAATTTAATAATACTATACCTGCAAGGTTTTAGCTACCTACTAAGAAAAGTAATGTGCAATTTTTGAGTGGAGCTACCTAGGCAAATCTTTACACCAAAAACCAACATTTTGTTTATCGCTACCTTTTAGTAGAGAAACTAGAATTCATGTCAGATAACCTGCAGCTTCTGTGACTGATAACTATAGTTTTGTCTTGTTGTCAACAAATGCGATAGACAGGTCTGAAGCAGTTCATTATTTCAAAAACTGACTCTCTATCAGAAATCAAATCAGAGATCTGAGATCAAGGCGATATCAGGAATGTTTGTTTATTGCATTACAACAAAGGATTTGGAAGTAATCTCATAAAGCAATAACTTCTAAATCAAAATAACTTACAATTTTATTGTTGGACAGCCAAAGGACTTAACATAATCCTCCATGGTTTTAGACAGGTGCAACGATCCATTAGTTCTGGGTTATCCCATCCCGTTAGAAAATGGAAGGATTGGGGTTTGAGACCTAAGGATGTTGTACAACATTAACTGCAAATCACAAGCATAGCTGCCTTCTAACTGGTTGGCCCAGTTTTGAATCCTGGTTTTGCCAAGGAGAATTTAAATTTAATTTGGCCTTTTGGCCTTTAGTCATGTGTACTTGGATGTGCGTATCATTTGTCTCATAAACTGCCTTATTGTGATGGCTGTATTAGTGTGTGCATTTATAATTTTAGGTGAGGATAGGGGAGGAGACGACTATGGCCTTACGTTAGGGGTAGCCTGCCGTCTCGGCATTTACCTGCAGTAGAAGTGGGAAACCAAGGAAAACCACTTACAAGATGGCCGAGATGGGAATCAAAATCACCACTTCTCAGTTTTGCCTCCCAAAGCCGAGTGTACCCCGTTCCAGCCCTCAGACCAGAATGCTAGTTGCTACACCACGAGGTGATCTAAGTGAAGAGGGATGGATTCTAATCCACCTCTTGGTCCTAATAGAAGTGTATTTCTATGGTTTCTAATTCCCCTTCCCCCCTCCCAGAATGATCCGTGCACCAAACATTCCTTCTTCAAATTATTTTGCATGCCCAATTAAATGGAGTAATATAGCTCGGGTGGTGTTGGGGTAGCGCGCCTGCCTCGCACCAGGAGACCTCGGGTTCGATTCGAGGCTCCGTCAGGGATTTCAGAAACCGGCGTGAGGGCTGGAACTGGGTGTACACAGCCTCGCAAGGACAATTGAATAGCTGTCTGACAATGAGGCAGCGCCACGCTCATGGAGATCAAGATTTACGGCCGAGGGAAGCCGAGGCGCTCACCACGCGTCACCACATAATCTGCAGGCCAAATGGCTGGGTGGCGATCGCTTGGTAGGCCTAGGCCCTTCATGGACTGAAGTGCCACGGGGTTTGTTTGTTTCGTTTTAATGGTAGTTCGGAGACTTTGGTTTCAATAGTCTTCTTAGAATGTACAGTATATGGGTGTTATCTTTAAAAATACCCGCACGAGTCTCTCTGGAGGACTCACACATTATTACTATTACGTAAACATATCTTGCATAAGAATCATGGCCCTACTAATAATATAGTTCATCGTATCTTGGTGAGAAAAATACTGTACCTGTATGTGCATTTGCTCAAAGAACTTTTTCTTTTCTGAATTTTTATTCCATACATATTATTTTTGTTTGTTTTATTAATATTAGGCATCCACCTAAAAATTTTAACTCAACTAAAATTTGTATTATTTTGTGATAAGAGGGGCAGATGACCTTGCTGTTCCGCCCCTTAAACAACAATAACTATCCATACTATGTGTGATGTTAATGAGCAATTCTGAGAATATTTACAGCGGATCTAGATTGCAGTCATGGACCACCTTGTGGCGTAGTGACTACCATTCTTGGCTGTTGCCCCAGAGGTCTGGGTTTTTCCCGGCTCTGCCAAGAAATGTAATTCTGGTCTGAGGGCTGCAACAGGGCACACTCAGTCTCGTGAGGCACAACTGAGAAGAGGAGGGTTTGATTCCAACCTCAGCCATCTTGGAAGTGGTCTTCCGAGATTTCCCACTTCTACTGCAGGCAAATGCTGTGATGGTTCCTAAGTTAAAGCCAATGCCGCCTCCTTACCAATCCTCACCGGAATTGCAAATACACATACTAAGACAAGCATCACAATAACACAGGTTATCAATCAAAATTCCACACTCGCCCAAGTACACGGGGCTAAATGACCACGATGGACAGGCCCCTGAAATGAATCAACAGATTGCAGTCGATGTACAGAAGTTGTCTAACATGGTGGCCAGATTGCTCCTTAGTGCCTCTTGGTCTATTGGAATGGCTGTAACATCCGGTGCATTATCATACCATAGTCAACCTGTTCCTCTATTGGAGCACGAAGATTGGGATTCTCTGCCGTCACTGTCTCATGAAGCCATAGCCAGGTGGCTATGCTAATGCTTGTTGTTTCATGTAGGAGGTTGTACATCATGGTCGTCAGCCCTGTGTACTTGGGCGTGAGAAGAAACCCATACAACAGGAGCAATCGAGTGTGGCAACGGGTGGGTGAGAGATTTCAAAAGCTCTTCATCCAGGAACGCCTCCAACAGCAAGGAAATTCAGTCATGTTTCGTGGTGGGATCATGTTTGGTCGACGTACGCCTCTAATTCCTATCCACGGTAACATGACCGGTCTGGTATACACAGACAACATCCTCAAACCTGTCGTTACAGGATTCGCTGCCACAATGGGTGAGGGCTTTACACTAGTGGACGATAATGCCCATCGAGCTAGGGTGGTCATCAGTTCCTTCAGATGCAAGGCATACGGAGAATGGAGTGGCCTGCATATTCTGCAGACATGAACAGTATCGAACATGCATGGGAAAAGATTAAGAGTGCAGTTTCGCACTGTCCCAATCCTCTAACAAACAAACAAACAAACAAACAAACAAACAAACAAACAAACAAACATTCAGCAACTGATTGAAGCTGCTTTCCAAGAGTGGGATAATCTGCCCCAAACCAGGTTGGTTCTTGGTTCTCAATACGGCATGCCTCTTTGTCGGCAAGCATGCCTTAGGGCTCGTGGTGGCCATACATGGTATTGATATGCCCCAACATGAAAAAGATTGCCACTTTTGTTATGCTTTTAGTGTTTGTCTCTTTTGCACAGCATATTGTGTGTTGTGTTTCTTTGTATGTCATTACATACTACCTTACCAGGGAATTGTTACTGCTAGACGTGGAGCACGGCTGTTGTGTATACATTACGTCAGCTCGCCTCGTTATGGCTGCCGCGAGCGGTTGCTGGGCAAGAGGGAGAACGCATGTACAGTCATACAATGAGAACACATCGCACAGCGCACGACCCAGCATGAATCATGCACACAAATGACGTGCGATGAGGTTTCGCTGGCGACAACTGCACGTCTATCGCAGGCGTGTGGCTGGGCGGAGCGCATTAGTTCCGATTTCCGCCACCAGTAACAATTCGCTGGTAGGATAGTACACATAGCAAAACACTAAATCGCAATATGCAAAACCTTTTTTTGAGTACTGTTCAAGTTACAAACACTGCTAGTCACCACAACAATCTAGGGGCAGATGACCTCGAAGTTCCGCCCCTTAAAACAACAATTACATTACATTCACCACAACACTGATTATCAAATACCATGCACACACAAGTACACGGGTCATAGACCAAAGAGGTCCTAATTGGAACTATAATAATATATACAGTACCGGTATGTCAAAAAATATGGTTATATAAATGACTCCAGATTATAGCTTACCAAGAGGCATACATCCTTTGAACCGGCCTTGGTGGCCGAGAGCGCTAATGTGCTACCTCGTGCCTCGCTGGCATCGGGAGAGCGTGAGTTCGAATCCCACCTCTACCGTCCTGAAAATGGTTTTGGTGGTTTCCCATTTTCACTACCAGGCAAATGCCGGGACGGTTCCTTTCAATAAATCCACGGCCAATTTCCTTCCAATATCCCTTCCCTGACCCGTCCTGAAAAGAAAAGTACATGGCCATTGGCTGCATTAATAAAATTATACATACTTTGAAACTTTAGTGTTTAAAATAAGACTGCTGTTACGACTTGAAACTGAATCCCAGCACTCTGCGCAGAGTGTGAACTGATTACACCACGATAGCCCTTTGTTAACTCTTGACGTAGGCCTGGTAATTGAAGCAATGGCATATAGTTAGGCCTCCTAATGACCAGTATTAATTCCACTATGATGTACATGTCGCTTACAGGTCCCAACTGGAAAGACCTGCCCCAGGCCTCTCCAAAAGCCACACAGCATTATGAGCCTAACACTTCTCTCATCCAGGTGTAAAAACCATCCATCGCATGGAAAACTCATCCTACATTATCTCCATTTCTGCAGAATGGGAAGAATAAGGAGTTGACATACCACTGACAAGTAAAAAGTGCGGTGCGGATAGATGGCAACTTATTAGTCGTGACGAGGTTAAAGTTAGGTCTGATTGGTGTTAAGCTATGGTTAGAGCAAGTTTAGGACTGAGCGTTTTTCTTGATTGATTGGCGACACCATTGCACAAAGTGTTATTTACCAGTTATATTACTTTATTACATTCACTAGCGACAGAAAGCAAAGCAAACTTGTAGCTTCATGTGGCTCTCGTGATCATAAGCCACAGAACCTTTTTTTTTTATATTTGGAATTTGAACCACTCGATGCAACTCGGAAATTCTAACATTCATTAACCAAGAATCAAAACCCAGTCCAAAACTATAATATGACGACTTTAGGATCTCCGAATGGAGATCTGTGTGACCTTGGCTTCTAGGATTAAAGAAACAGGCCTCTGTACGAAGGGTGGTAGGCCGGTTTACTTCACTGTAAGCCCTGAGCTTGTATTTCAGCTTTACTTTACTTATTTTTAGGCCATCTGTAGGCTAAACAAAACAATCTACCAGTAAATGTATAGTCTATTTGTTGAATCTGAAAGCTACGTGTTGCTCCTATAATAGCCACACAAAGACGTGGAACTAATAAAGGTAATGAAAAGAGATTCCTTAACACATGACTTACAGTACCGGTATTGAATTCTTCTTGGAACACAAGGTAATGAACGGAAGTGTGAGTAGGCTAAGAAATGAGGAGTAAGAAGTAGCCTAGGCATATCATGAAATGTGAAAATAACACTGCATAATAAGGCTGTCCCCACCCATCAACATGACTTTTTTATTGACTAAATAAATTCCCGGGTATTTACGTTAGGAAGCTAAGAACATTAAAATTAACACTTATTTACAGTTACTGTAGAAAACTTGAATTGCATTATCTCAGACTACAAAAGTTTAAGAAACAAAATCCACATTTCCCCCACACTTTTCAATATATCGTGTGATAATTTAATCATTAAAACCTATCATAACCTTTCATTGTTACGATGCAATCACAATGCGACACCACAGGACTGGAGGAATGTGGTGTTAAACATTAAATTCCACACTTCTTAGAATTAAAACACAGTAGTATTAACACTTTCTATTTTCTAGTTATTTATTTTCTTAATATATCTGATTATAAAGAGAGCTAGTGTGTTGAAATAGAGTTAAATAAATGACATAAAATATACATTCATCAATCAGCTGATTATCACGTGTTTGTCCATAAGTGGTGCTACCTAGCGGCTTACAGGTGTATTGGAGCTCCCCCTTATCAATTGTTTTTTTGAAAATCCGTTCTTCCGGTTTTGCCGAAGTGTCCATACTGTATTGGTATCTATACTGTGCGGTGGCTAGGCTCGGGCTGAAAAAAAAATGCGTCCCGGGAACGCAAATCCCTTGTTGACAGTGAACTCTGTTGGTCATTGAAATAACTACTTGTAAAACTCCAATGCCAAATCCTGACCGTAATAATAATAGTTTTAATGCAGCCAATGGCCAATGAAAAAGTAAAAAATACAATGCAGGAACTGTCAGTCGCTACAAAATTGCGTCAGGGAAGTCAATCTTCTTTTACAGTATGCCGCATGATATCGGTCACAGGGCTCGCTACACAATTCACATATGCATGTAGCTGCATTTGGAGTGTGGAAGTCTTTTCTTCCGCAACACCTGAAGTGAAATCCATGGACTGCGAAACGCGTCACAGTGTGTCGTAAATCGTAGTCTACTCTCTTCCAGTCAGATGATAACATCGCTTCTGTCCCATAGAAGTCCAACCATATTTCTTTCTTTTTTAATTGAAATTCCTCAAGAAGTTCCTGATAGGCAGCGCTAGATGGAAGCTGCATTTGTAGTCTGATTTGCTCAATACAGAATGGCTCTGCAGACAGCTCATACATTAGCCGGGACGGAGTAAATTTCGATACACACAAAGCTTTCTTTAGGAAGATAGACTTTACTTGCTCTATTTCCTTTAAGTTGGTTTTCGTCAGATGAGGCCAGATCAGTTCCAGACCGTAGGTTAAAATAGGTGTCAGTGTGGAAACAAAGAGCTTCATAGCAGTAACTAAAGATAGTTTACGTAAATGCTGTAGGCTATGTTGTTCATAGCTATTAGTGCAGCAGTCGCTCTGTTTCTCACATGCATTGAGAAAGAAGTTCCTGTCGTCTGGAAAATTAACCCTAAATAGTTAAAATTCTTGACGGTTGTTATAGGTAAATCTCCAGGTCTGTAATAAATCTTATCTCTATTCGAAATCATTCCTCCCTTACGGAAGACCATGTGGGCTGTTTTATTCTCGTTGATCTGTAATCTGTTCCTCTCGGCCCAGAGAAGCAGACGATCCATACATTCCTTCAGAACTTCCCAACTCTTTGCTCCAATTACTACATCATCTGCGTATATATATAGAGATATCTTCTCTTCCAAAAACTCGAGGATACCCGTGATGTCAGCAGTTGAGAGAATGAACAGCAGTGGACTGATTGGGTCACCCTGTAGGACACCATTTATCTGTTCAATAGGCTTTGCGAACTGAAGGCCATCGGAGATAAACACGGTATTGTGATGTAGAATGTTGGTTATTATCAGTGTCAGATAATCAGATTCACCGAGCATAGTCTGAAGATTCTCAACTATGACCTGTCGACTTAACGGGTCGAAGGCCTTCTTAAAATCCACAAAGATGGCGTGAAATTTACCTCTATGGTGAAGAAGTGCCTCATCAATATCTGACAGTAGGTTTCCAATTGCCTGTAGAGTCGATTTACCTTTCTGAAAACCAAACTGTTGGTCAGGGATTTTGTCAGAAACTTTTTCTGTCAGTCTGTCCGTCAGAATTCTTGCGAATACTTTGAATATTGTGTTCTCGAGCGCTATTCCTCTATATGAATCCGGAGAGTCTGCACTTCCTTTCCCTTTATAAAGTAGTTTGATAAATGACGTTCTCCAGGATGACGGTATTGTACAGGTTTCAAGACACTTATTGAAAAGTGTAGGAAATATGTCACGAAAGTGTGGGTTCGGGTTAGAATACACCCACGGTA
Organism: Meconema thalassinum; assembly: GCA_946902985.2. Classification (NCBI taxonomy): domain Eukaryota; kingdom Metazoa; phylum Arthropoda; class Insecta; order Orthoptera; family Tettigoniidae; genus Meconema; species Meconema thalassinum. The sequence goes on from OX336395.1 coordinate 187,850,985, forward strand.
TGCCCTGCCTGTCGTAGGAGGCGACTAATAGGGCCGACATGGCCGAATAACTTGCCAGTTTTGATTTGTTCAGACCCCCTGTGGATGGGGAGGGCAGAATTCATCCACGGTATCCCCTGCCTGTCGTAAAAGGCGACTTAGAGGGGGCCTTATAAAGGTCAATTTTGGTTTTCTGGTCCCAGCTCTGGTTTGACCAATAGAAATAAACATGCGTGCTGTTAGGGGAAGGGCCACCAGCTTGGCCATATGGCCAGAAAGCCTAGACGGTATGCCCCATCCCGTCAGGTGGGTGCGCCATGTACCCTACAGTAGTATCCGCCTTACAACGAAGGTCCCTGCATGGCCGAATACTGGAGCTGAATAAATCCTGTGCATGCCGAGGGGGAAGTGCCTGTTCGAGGCACTGGGACCCCGGGCAATATCTGCTATGCCAGGTAGGTATTGCCTTGGCTGGGTGGCGCCCACAGTGATAGCCCCCGTTCGGAGTGGGCAGTATTCGGGGAGGATTTCGCCTAGTAAGCGATCACGGACACCTGTACAGGGTGGCATCCTTAAAAAGCCGTCTCTGGAGTGTAGACCGAATCCCAAGGTGTATACGCCTTGGGATGAGGCATTTAATAAGAAGTTCCCTGTTGACAGGTCTCTTCGCTACCTGGTAGCTACCAGACGGGGGAGATTTTAAACAGGTAAAATCGATCCTATTTTCAGAGGAAATCGAGGGGAAATATCGCGACCTTAACGGGATTTCCAAGCTCCGGAACGGGCAGCTCCTGCTGCATACCGTTGACCGGCAGCAAACCGAAGCGTTGCTGGAATGCACGCATTTCGGCGAAATTCTCGTTAAGGTTGAGAAGCACGATAGGCTGAATGAGGTCCGTGGAGTTATATTCCATCGCGACCTCATTTTAAACAGCGACGCGGAATTGATGCGGGATCTGGGGAAGCGAGGCGTCACCAGGATTAGGCGCATCACCCGGAAAATTGGAAATGATAGCGTCGATACTGGCGCTTTCATTCTCCATTTTGAGGGTGATGTAGTGCCTAGGCAGGTGAAGGTCACGTCGTACCATTGCGACGTTAGACCGTACATCCCCCCACCTATGCGCTGCTACAATTGCCAGAAATTCGGTCATGTTTCTGCCAGGTGCACTGCCAAGGCGGTGTGTAGAGAGTGTGGCAAGGGGACACATGACGGTGTGGGGTGTACGCCTCCCCCGACGTGCCCTAACTGCCAAGGAAGTCACTCTCCGCGGTCGAAGCAGTGCCCTGAGTTCTGCAAGGAAGCAAAGATCCAAGAAATCAGAACATTGGATCGGCTTTCATATCACGACGCTCGAAAGAGATACCGTGATATGACTGCACCCAAATTTCCGGTATCTTTCGCGGCTAAGGTGACGCCACCTATCACCCCTGCCACTTTCGTTCCCCGTGCTGTACCCTCGACGACGAACTACTCTGAGATCGTAAAGTCTCCCCTCGCTGTCCAAGCGAGACCTGTCAGCCCGAAGAAGGTTACACAACCTTCTTCGGCCATTGTGAAAAAGGCGCCGGTTATACCATCTAAACCGGCGCAATCGGAGAAGAAGTCATCTTCCTCTCCGAAACGGTCGGAGAAGAAGTCTTCCCCTGCCAACGAGGCAAAGAAGACTTCTGCGACCGGGGCTGGATCGTCATCCAGCCCACCTGATAAGACAAAGATAGTGGAGAAGAGGGGGACGGAGCGGCGCCGTCTCTCTCGACCTCCGGCTGATGGGATGGCTCCTTCATCTGCTGGGCCTTCAGCTCCCTCGACCATCAAGGGAGTGATACCCGCAGAAGCCAAACCCATTAGAGTGGAGGAACTCCCCTATAGGAAAAATAAATCACCGGCGGAGAAGAGAGGGGCGGTTCAGCGCCGTTTCTCTTCCTCTCCTGCATACAAGGCAGCTCAGCCATCTGCTGGCCATTCCATCACCAAAGGAGCGGTGCCAGCTGGAGCGGCCTCGTTTTGCAAGGACCTGACGTCTGTGGGGAAGGGACCTCCTACTTCCCCGAATAGACGTCTGCGTCGGTCTAGAAAGAAGCATGCTCGGGGCGTGTCGGGGACAAGTACCCAGTCTTCGGACAGGGAGAAAGTCCCTAGACACCGCTCTCGCTCTTCTCCAAGAGCAAGACTCGTGAGATCCGACGACGACCGCGCGCAACCCAAGAGAGCGCCCGCTCCATTTTCTTCGTCTTCGGAAGGAGATGTGGAGATTGAGGTGTGCTCTCCTGCCCCATCATCTCCAACTAGAGATGGGGAAGGGTGGCAAACGGTCAAGCATAAGTAGAAGACCCACTTCTACTTAAGTCCACACCATGGCACTATTACAATGGAACTGTAATAGCTATTCTGTTCATCTCGCTGAGTTACAACAATTAATATCTTCGTTTTCGGCAACCATTGTCTGTCTTCAGAAATCCAGGTTTCGTCCTGGACATGAGACAACAATGCGTCACTTCAAACTCTTCTCAAGAGACCGGGTGGACGGAGCTGTGGCCGCTGGTGGCGTCTGCACTCTCGTCCACTCTAGCCTCTTTAGTGAAGAGGTGCCGTTGCGTACTCAGCTAGAGGCAGTTGCAGTTCGTACTTCGTTGCCAGTAATGGCAACAGTATGTAACGTGTACATCCCGCCTGATTCTCAGCCGGATTACGACCAGCTGGTGGATCTAGTCTCTCAGCTCCCCCCTCCTTTTCTCCTTCTGGGGGATGATAATGCCCACAACACCATCTGGGGCTCCGCTACCACTAGCGGTAAAGGGAGAGATTTTGAGAGGCTGATCAGGCGGCTGGACCTGTGTCTGTTGAACACAGGGGAACCTACGCACTTCTCTATTGCACACGGTACTTATTCAAGTATCGATATTACCCTGTGCAGTCGTGCGCTGGTTCCCCTGCTACAGTGGGGTGTACACGATGACCTTTGTAATAGTGACCATTTTCCAATTATCGTTACTCTTCCGAACCAAAGAGCCATCGAGTTACCAAGTCGATGGCTTCTCCGTCGGGCTGATTGGCCAACTTTCACGGCACGTGCGGAGTTTGCCGAAGATACCTTTGAGAGTGTCGACGATCATACCATTCACATAACGAATGGTATTTTGGCTGCTGCTGAGGAAACAATACCTTCCTCATCCGGCAACTCACGCCGGAAGCTTGTCCCTTGGTGGACAGCCGAGATTGCAGCAGCCATTAAAGATCGTCGACGTGCTTTCAAATGCTATCGGAGGCAAAACACCATGGCCAACCTTATCACCTTCAGAAGGATGCGTGCCAGAGCCCGATATCTGATTCGGGAGAGTAAGAAAATGACGTGGGAAAAGTATGTGTCGTCCATGACGGCGCATACTCCTTCATCTCAAGTGTGGACTAAGCTTCGTCGGATCTCCGGACTCCCGACATCACTGTCGATACCCGGAGTGTCCATCAATGGAGACATCATCACGGACCATCTCGCCATTGCCAACAGCATTGGCTCGCACTTCTCCGATGTATCCTGCTCCGGGAGTTACGATCCTACATTTCTGACTCAGAAGTGGGAGGCAGAGACTCACCCCTTGTCGTTTGCCACTGCTGCTTCGGAGTCCTATAATGTACCATTCTCTGAATGGGAACTGCGCAGTGCGCTTGCACTGTGCAGGGATACGGCTCCTGGACCGGATAACATACATAATCAAATGTTAAAGCATCTGTGCGAATCCAGTATAAAACAACTGTTGATTCTCTTTAATCGTATATGGATTGAAGGGGAGTTTCCATCTCAATGGCGAGAGGGGATCGTGATACCGATTCCTAAGGCTGGAAAGGATCCCAAGTTTGTAAGCAGCTATAGGCCCATTTGTTTGACAAATGGCCTATGTAAGCTGCCTGAAAAGATGGTGAACCGTCGACTGGTGTGGTTCTTGGAGGATAAAGGTCTCCTTTCTGAGTACCAATGTGGATTTCGCTCTCATAGGTCCACCACTGACCATCTGGTGCGACTTGAGAGCGCCATACAGGAGGCTTTTTTCCGAAAGCAGCACCTAGTCACGGTTTTCTTTGACCTCGAGAAAGCCTACGACACCACATGGCGCTACGGGATCCTTTCCACCCTTCACAAGTGGGGACTCCGTGGTAACTTACCGACTTTCATTGCGAATTTCATGTCCGTCCGACTCTTCCGTGTAAGGGTCGGTAGGACATTATCGCAATACTATACCCAAGAAAATGGAGTTCCTCAGGGTTCAGTGCTGAGTGTCACCTTGTTCGCGATTGCCATTAATGGCATTGTTGCCGCCGCCGGGTCCGCGGTAGTTCCATCGCTGTATGTAGACGATTTAGCTCTGCATTACAGCTCTGGAAGTATGGCAGTCGTGGAACGGCAATTGCAGCTAGCCATCAACCGGGTCGACAGGTGGGCTCACGACCGGGGTTTTCGTTTTTCAGCAGCGAAAACCTCCGTCGTCCATTTTTGTCGGCTCCGGAGGCTACATTTACACCCTGAGCTACATCTCAGGGATGCTGCGTTGCCGTTGGTTGACACTTATCGCTTCCTGGGGCTCCATTTTGACAGCAAGTTAACGTGGCAGCACCATATACGGCAATTGAAAATGACATGTCTCAGGAAACTGAACATGCTCAGGTTTCTTAGTGGCACTACGTGGGGGCTGACCGTGCGGTGCTGCTGCGGTTCTACCAAGCCCTCGTCCTGTCCCGGCTAGACTATGGTTCGGCGGCATACGGTTCAGCAAGGCCGGCAACCTTGAAAATGCTGGACAGTATCCACCATAGTGGCGTTAGGCTGGCTACCGGTGCCTTCCGGACCAGCCCGATACCCAGCCTACTCGCCGAATCGGGTGTTTCACCTTTAAATTATAGACGCCAACATATGCTTTTAGCATATGCTGCCAATGTGCGTCAAATGCCGCAACACCCGACCTATCAAGCTCTCTTCGGTACCCAAAACCACCAGGGTTACGCCAACCGGCCTCGTGCCACTCGGCCGGTTGGTATTAGACTTGATAGCTCGTGTACTGAAATAGGAGTGGCTGTAGGTCCCTGTATGATCCGGACATCTAGCGAGGTGCCTCCGTGGCAAGTCCCGCGTCCGGAAATTCGGTTAGATCTGCACCGAGGTCCTAAGGTGAACACGGAAGCGTCCGTTTACCGGAGGCAGTTCCACAGCATAGTTTACCAATTTCCGGACGCTGGCATTCTATACACGGATGGTTCGAAGGTGGACGAGAAAGTGGGTTGTGCTTACGTTATTGATGGTGCAAATACCAAGATCTCTTTGCCTGAGACCTGTAGTGTGTTTACTGCGGAGCTCGTTGCCATCTATGAAACTCTGCAGTTTGCACTACAGGATGCTCGAATCCACTTTCTCGTGTGTACCGACCCTTTGAGTTCGTTGCAGTCAATTGCTACATGTTTCCCTCAACACCCCCTAGTGCAGCGAATCCACGACCTACTAGCCGGGCTGTGCCACGCTGACACTCGAATCACCTTTCTGTGGCTTCCAAGCCACATGGGAATTGCGGGAAATGAGTTAGCAGATCAAGCTGCAAAAGAGACGGTATCACTACCACCTCGACCAATGGAGGTACCCGCTAGAGATATTCGCTCTCAGTTACGCCTACAAGTTCTGGCTTTTTGGGAGAGTCAGTGGCTAGCTGACCCACTGTCCAGTAAACTGAGAGCGATCAAGGGAACTACTCGCGTGTGGCGGAGCTCCTTCTGGGCCCGGAGAGAGTCCGTCATTTTGTGTAGGCTAAGGATAGGTCATACAAGATCCACCCACTCGTACCTAATGAGAAGGGAAGACCCCCCACTTTGTACCTGTGGAGCCGTATTCACCGTGGCCCACATTTTTACCGAGATTGTGGATCTTGCTGACTTACGAAGAAACCTTGGTTTGCAGACGACACTCAAACTTAGACGCGGTGGCTGCTGATCGCGTTATCCGCTTTATAAGTGAGAGTGGGTTAGGGCCAGCAATCTAAATTTTCCAGTGAACATTGACTCAACGACTTGTTCGTTTTTGAATGATAATGTTTTTGTTTTTTCCGTAATTTTTGTTTATTTTTATGATTTTGTTTTTTACTTAATTTCTTTTTGTTTTTGTTTTATTAATTTTTGGTCTTTTTAAATTTAGATGTCCACCTCAAAATTTTAAATTCATTTCAAAATTTGTATTCTTTAATCTGTGTTAAGAGGGGCAGATGACCTCGTAGTTCCGCCCCTTAAAACAACAATAACTAACTAACTAACTAAAGTAAGGCAAAGCCTCTTTCAAGTGTTCATTAAATATTTCATCAGGCCCGGGGGACTTGCCAGCTTTAAGACTGAGTATAGTTTTCACAACCTCCACCTCAGTAATTGGAGGGGAATCAGCTTGTCCATGAAGAGTCGTTACCCTGCAAGAGTTACCGGTATTGATAATTTTCTGGAAATGCCTTTCCCAAGCGTCCATACTGATAGTCTGCATGAACTTCTGGGTTCTGGGCTGTAGTGCTATAAAATGATTGTCCATTGCTCTCTTCACTAGTTTATTCCCTTCCTCTTCCAACCAAGCTGCTCTTTTCTCCATAAGGATTTTTTTTGTAGGATCGTCTTAGGTCAATATACCTCTTGAGGTTTTCTTCTGTTTTATAGTATCGAACAATATGAAGCAAATTTAAGGACGTCTTTCCTTACCGAAAAACAGTATGCATCAAACCACGGTTGAAATTTCCTTTCTGTAGGAGGCATCCTAACTTGGGACTCCTTTAAAATCTTTATGTTCGACCCTAACTATTATGTTTCAGAAAACTGTATCATAATGAGGCACATTATAACACTATTTTTCATTATGAAACAGTTTCTCCCACCAATCAGAGCTCAAGAAACAACTGTGTGACCTATTAGATAAGGATACCTTCGCGCATGCGCTCAAAATCCAACATGCCTATATAAATTACCGAAATTTCACCGTCCATATATTCGCGTAAATAAACTGGTGAATATGAGACAAGAAATGGCACTGTACCTTAATATCACCAAAATCAATTTCTACTCAGCGCGTGGTTTTGAAACGACTTCGGTGACAGTTTTACTGAATACTGGAGCACAATCTGAACATATGGCATTGTAGCACACCGAGCGCATGCGTCGGTTGTCCAGAGAGCTTGAAAAACAGAGATATACTACCCACCGCAGCACCCGATCACAACATTCTAGTGACTGAACAGATATTTATGAATATTTATGTTAAAACATATAATGTTATAATTATCGTCGAACATAAACAGTCGTATGCAACCCGCCTATAATGGTAATTAAAACACTCGTATGGAAATTATAAAACTCGCATACGCTCGTTTTATAAAAATACTCGTGGCTTAATTATAGCCATTATAGGCTCGTAAAAACTATTTCAAGACCGAATGCTGCAGCATCTATTTCTCCTTGTCTCACCGAATCTAGGATGTGGTTTTTTGAAGTCATTAAAGTTTCTTCTAGGTAGTTGATGTCGAGAGAGCGTTTGATTATTACAGGCTTCCTTGTGTTTCTTTCTGATGGTGCAATATTTACTTGAATTTTAGCAACGACTGGTAGGTGCTTCCTTAATGGTATCACAGAATTTGAGGAGAGTGTCTTGATATTAATTGTCCTAACGTATGTGTTCGCAAAGATTAAATCCATTGAGCTCATACCGTTATGACATATATATGTTGGTGTTGTCCTGCTGTTTAATAGATAGAAACCAGACCGTAATGAATCATAATTGTTATTTGCCGTGGCGGAAGCAATCCACTGCCTACTTGATGCAAGCATCGCTCTATACCGGCCAGTTGGTGAACCCATGCCAGCGATGTTATTGAAAATGGCCTCGTTTTGCCGATAGAGTGCACTGCCAAGTATAGGCGCGATTAAAAATTAGGAGTGCGGAAGGTACCGGTATATTAAATGTGTTTCTCCCAATGATATGTTTAGACCAACGAATTGTCAATTATTGTTAGTAGTCGGCGTTAATATACTGAATTCCTTTGTTTGGAGTGTTTGTTGATGCGATATAGATTCCACATAGCCACATGGCCGACAGTATATCGAGTGCTTACATTAAATAAGAATACAGTAAAAGTATGAAGATTTAATAAATGGCAATTGTTTTCAGCAAATATGATATAATTAATATTTTCACACCAAAGAACGACAACTTGAAGATGATTTATTGTAGGAATATCTTAAATGGGGTCTCCAAACCTTGAACTAAACTGTATGCGATATACATTCCCCACAGCCACATGGCCTACAATACGTCGTTGTACCGATCTCCGCCACCACGCGCGCTCATTGTTTCCGTCCCATGCACTTCCGTCCCATCCACTTCCGTCCCTTTTCCAAAATCACTCCCACAAAAATGTCCAGCTACCGAGTGGAAAGGTGTTACACATCAAAAATGAGATGGTGTGTGTCTGTGTGTCTGTATATTACTCAATCACGCAAGAAATACTGGTCCGATTTACATAAAATATTACATGGAAGTAACTAATTTACCTGGTTAACATATAGGCTACTTTCAATTACGATACTTTTCACCTTTGAAAGCTAGCGACCATTTTAGTGACATCACTACATCCGTTGGCTTCAAACTTTCATATTTCCTTTTCAAATAAAAGGAGAACGCTTCGAAATAGAAAACTTTTGATGACATATACAAGGTTTAAAATTTAATTTTCTATCCGAAAGGTTCTTATCACTTTTCGTGTATCTCCAACGGTTAGCCAGTAAAACGTAAATTTGTGCAATAAAATACGGCCAACGCCGAGTGGTGTACTTGGTCAAAATATTCCATTCTTACTCTTCCTCCTCGCAGCACCTCACCTATCCCCTATTTTGACTGTCACCTTCACAATTTAATTTATTTAAGACCCGCAGCTAGCAATATATGAACATTAAGTACCGTACATAACACCCCTGGAAACAATTACATGCATTAGTTATGATCACTACCGGTATTATATTGGGGCAATTTTTAGGATTACGTATTTCGACCTTCAAGTGGTCATCATCAGATCCTGAAAACTGGGTTAAGGTTTACATTTCTATGCAAATATTATCTAACTATAAAAAGTGTAGTGCGTTAAATCGGTGTTTATATACAGTACGATTCGCAGTTTGAATCTCGTTATATAAGGTCAGGTTTTTTTCTTCAACCCTTTATGGGATAGTGGTCTCTATATTAACCACCTGTCATAAGGACAGTTTATGCTTTCAAAGATACTCATAGTAGAAACCTTCAGCCACATTTCGGAGAATTGTCATGCCGAAGTGCTAGTATTTCTAAAAAAAAATATTATACACGTGTTGTGCCCTTGCGTACAAGAAATTTGCAAATCACTGTCCAACTGCTCAGTCTGGTATTTTCGGGGCATAGAACGTCCTCCCACTGAGTGGTTCACATATTATAGGATCAAGCTTAGGATAACACTTCAATGAAATAAAATTAAAAATCCTACTATAAAACTATTTAATTAATCAAATATTAGGCGCTACAAACAAAAATTATAAACTGAATATGCTTCACACTTGTTCTAATGAACAAGGAACGATTACAACATTAATTTATAAAAATCACTATTTGAGGTTCCACTGAACCTGACAAAAATATCAAAACTGCTCTCACTTCCATTTAGCATCGATACAAAAATCACTCAAAACGAGCTCTAAAAGTCTCGGTAAAAATCATTGCATAGAATTATCTATTCAAAACACATTAAATATTCTTAACTTGAATATTATTACAAATTTGAGTTAATGTTTACAATGGTGTCAACAATTATCATTTACTGAGTCCCACATGATATTCACAATGTATCATATCTCCTTTCAACACTACCAAATTGCATTTGTCCTCGGGAAACTCGTGTACCACAAGCTTTGGAAACTACTGATTTACTCAACTCAAAATAGACTCCCGGCTACCTGATATTTCCAACAATTACTTGGGAACAATAGCATTTAAAATGCAACAATACAAAGGGATTTCCATTATTGTCTTATATGACGATTAAATATTCATTAAATTCTGATCTGAACTGCGACACCAAGGATAAATAATCAAGCAAGAACTCGGTACTAATTACCGGTCCATTTAAAATGTTTATATAATGGCAGACCGCAGACAAACTGGCTGCAATACCGGCCTACCCCAACAGTGACCTTCATCAAAGTCAAGACCCTCAAAGCGTTGATTTATGACTTGGAGGGGGAACTCGCACTTCCCTTCCTTAGAACGATACTACAACTGGCTTTCAAACAAGCATTTACTCTTATAGCTTGGAGAGGCATCACATCGCTTTCATTTAACAAAACAAATGAGGTTCTACTGACCTACGTCTTTGGCTCAGGTATAATTATAATTGTGGAGGTTTTTCACTGGCAGGTAAGAACTCAATAAAACCAATAGTAATTAAGGGGCTTTCGACGTAAGAGAATACTAGTTCGATTCTCTGGCCTGCCTCTAGGACACCTCCATTTTCGAGGACTTAGGGCTTACACATGGAACGATGGTATCTGACCACTCGTCCGAATAATAATAGCGGCTTTCAGGGGGGCATATGCACTATCCCTTGCGCTCAGACAACAATAAAATTAGCACCCTTCAAAGTTCGTCATTGCAAATGCACACATAATCATTTACCATTTCCAGCTGGTCCCCACAATCATAATCTCCCAGCATTATTTCACTGCATTTACTAGCGTGGCAATTAATATTATAAGCGCTCACTGGCAACAATTAGTACATTCGTCATGCCTTTCAAAGCAAATTATTTATTCCAACATAATTAATTTCTTCGTTCAAAAATAATAGTTTGTCTTTGACGCAATCTTGACCTTTCATTTTACAAGATCACAACTGGTTCAGTAATTATCTTTATCATTATTATTATTCAGCACATAACGGATCATACTTGAATATCAATTCAATAATTTATTCATTCATTCATTACATTATTATTATTATTATTATTATTATTATTATTATTATTATTATTATCCTGTTTGCATTTAAATAACATTATTCCTTTCCATTTACTGGTATTCCACTGAATACTATTTCTTTGATTATACATTTTTACATTTAAGTAATTATGACTTTCATTATCAATTCACTGTTCAGATCATGCATTTCTCGTCATTTCACAGTTCTCTACATCCCTGATTTTCAATGTTGGAGAACACTTTCTCCATGGTCACTATCATTACAAGAGTTTCCCGAGTCCAAAATACATAATGAAATTTGGTTTTACTCAAATGATTTATCCAGCTAAGCTGTCTGGATCCCAGCGACGTGACATTTTGCCCACGCTGACTTTTCACACCATGTTGACACATTATCACTGATTAAATTTCCCTCTGGTTTATACATATTACACACACTTAAATTGATTTGAGGGATTACACTCATTATTTCACAAACACTAAAAAAAACACTAAAATATATAAAATTTCACTAACAAATTATATTTACACAATGAATTTCACTTTGTGGCATCCAGCACTGCCTTTCACACGTGAATTCCTTCGATCCAGATCCTAGGGGTGCAATTTCAACCACTGCCTCCTGATTCCTATTTGGGTGATTGACAGACTCGTTCCATATTTCCCCTCCTTGGCTACGAAGTTTCTCCTACTTCTGGTATTATTTATCGGCACTTACAATTTCTGCACGATATAAAGTATCGTTCGGTATGCAATTGTTTATATGGTAAACTGTCTATGGTTTAACGTTTACTCCTGGAGTCGCTGTATTAACTTTACGGCGCTCTACAATTGTCTTTCTTAGTTCATGTTTGAACCGTATTCTGACAACTATTGTGGTTACTTGGTGGAATAACTTCCCACGTCCTTCCTGTAACTCCCCGTGGCTACTGATGCCTATTTTGTAGACTCCTGAATCTATCGCCATTTATCACGCTAACCTCCTCAATTCTGGAAAATTAGGTGCTTGCTATTTTCGACCCTATTGTGGTTATTTAACGCACTGGGTAAAATGTTTAGAGTTCCACTCCTCTAATGATGTCCCATATACTTTCGAGATACTACGACGTAACTTCAAATACTGGTGTCTGGGCTTCGATTGCCCTCGCCGGCTAACGTATGTTGCTCGAAGTACCGTACAATGCTTGGCCTAAGTCCGTAGACTGATAATGTCGAAGTTTGACCATACTTTTCCTTCTGACAAGGATTTCTATGTTTTACTGCGCGGCGACACTGATGAATGCTGGGATAATACCTCCCTCTGTAGTACTTCCACGTCGTGATACGAAGTCGCGTCCCACCGGACGGAATAATACTGTAGGTGCTATGAAGCAGCACGACCGTACGTGGTCTGATGATTACTGCATGATGCAGCACCTCCGTACGAGGTCTGTTGTAAACTGCATGCACTTTGAAAGAGTACCACGCTCTCTGGCGTCTCTGGTAAACTGAATTGTTGGTTGAAACAGAACCGTACGCTCCCGCGCCCTTGGTAAACTGAATATATTAGCTTGGGCTCACGGCCATTATATCTGATTCTGGTAAAAATAAATAAATTACCGTCCCTCTAAAAATTATTTTCCAAATTAATGGTCGCACGATCTTGAAAAAATTATCTACTTTTAGCTAACATATTCAACGTCTCAGTGATACTAATTATCTAAAAAAATCGATCGTGGCACGTCCGACAAAAAAATAATTTAGCTCCTCAAATGAGTGGGTAGTAATTTCTTATTTTCCCTCTCCACTGCCTCCTGGCGTGGGGAATAACCGATTGCGTAGTGCTGATTTGACACTTCTTTCTTGTATAATTGTTATTAACTTTATCCAGTCTCAAAAATATCTTTCCCAGAATAAATAACAATGATGGGGTCATTTCTTTACTTTAATGCCCGCAATAAGCTAATTTTTAATTACTTCTCTTCTTACATGATTGCAGCGTTGTCATTTTACTGTCGAGTAAGGGCCTTTTCCGAAAACTTCTTCTCTCTCTACTGAATGGAATCCTTCCAGATCAATTTTTATCGGGTGCGTAACCTGGTTTCCGCTGACTGGTCATGACATCATCCCGCAGCTGTGGCCTGGTATCTTTGGTTACACAACTTATCCAAGCGTCACGCAACACGATTCTGTATTAACCCTTCTCAAATCTTTAGAAATCTGTTCCAAAATCTACCTTAATTCCTCCTTTTATGGCATAAAAGGATATGGGTTCGATAACTGTGCCTCTCCACATGGGCACAGTATCTACTTGACGTAATGTTTTGGATGAAATTTTAAATATTTAAAACCAAAAACATTTACAATTAAAGTGTAAAATTAAAATATAAATATAGAAATGAAAATCATAAAAATAACATTTAAATAATAAAATAAATATAAAAATTAAAACAAGAGGTTCCGGGACGAACAAAAGAGCCTACTTTTATTAAAATTTAAGATTCATGCCAATGATTAATCTATATGGATCTATCTAGAATAATAACGAAATTAAGTTGGTAATAGGTATAGAAATTTCTAATTAGTTCGAAATACTGTATACCTGGCATAAGGTAGCCTAATAGAGCACTACAGTTGGCAGCCCTAGTGACTGAATATATTCTTAGTTCCATCTCTTACGGTACAGAATACAAAATTTGGTTGAAGTCCAATGGATAGCATGGACGTTACATGCAGTTAAACATTGGATCTAACAGCGCGCGTAAAATCATGTTGGCAACATTGACATACATGTTTTGGTCAGAAATAATCTGAAATAATACGATCTATTGTTGTGTCAATTTTGAATGAAATCTATTAGTTAGTAGACTATAGAAGTTACATGCATTTTTAAATTAGACCTATCAGCAGGGTTAGAATCATGTTGGCAGTACTGGCGTAGGCCTACATTAGTTACTCCAAATTAATCTAGAATGCCAGGTACTATACGTGTGCATAATTTAAAGCTGTCGGCTTGCATACTTTCTGATATATGGGTACTTGTATTTTGGCAGCCCTGGAGGCTCTTAAGAATACGCTCAGTCATATCTGTTTATGTACACATAGCACATACGAAATTTGGTTGAATTCCAATTGATGGTGTAGAAGTTATATGCATTTAAAAATTAGACCTATCAGCAAGCTTATAATAATTTTGGCAACACTGCCATGTATGGCCTCCTGGAAATTAAACCGCAAAATTATTATCTATACGTGTTCCAATTTTGAAATAGCTCCCATTCATACCTTCCAAGATATGCAACATGGAGCTCAAATTTCAATTGCGATTTTTCAGCAGTTGGTAGCACTGACATCATTTTCAAATATGGCCGTGAGATATTCAGGTATAGATCTTTACTCCTACCAAATTTTGTTTCGATTGCTCCAGCCGTTTAGGAGTTGATAGGGGGGGGGACACACACATACAGCCAGACAGCCAGACAGACAGACAGACAGACAGAAAGACAGACAGAAGGACAGACAGACAGACACACATTTTCCCGGATCGATCTCATAAGTCTACTTTTTCCTCATTTTTGCAAAATGTGAAAAGTAGGCTAATAATAAACATAACTATAAAATATCATAAAAATAATTTTAAAAAAACAATTTGTTATTAGTTAATTAATTCAATAAAAAATCAAAATTAAATCTATTAGAACATAAATTAAAAAATAAAAATAAATACATGTATAAACATTTAAATTAGACAAACAAAAATAACATTATTCTTAATTATAATAATTAAAAAAATTAAAATGTTATAACATATGAAAGAATTGTTTTGCCCTATAAAGGGTGAAGTAACCATAAACGTAATTGAATTCAATTGCATGCTCAAATTTTTTATGTATTATACTAGCAATCCAGCGTTAGCTCAAAAGGCGCACGGACGGCGGGTCCCAGACGCAATTCAGAAAAGCCAAGGTGAACAGCGAAACTCCAAACACATATACTCTTCTCTGAAGTCTTAACTCGTCACGACTCGCCAGTTAGATGCTGGCCGAAACTGGGGTGATAGGCTCACTAGCTAGCTCGTAAATTCGCCTATACTTAGTCTGATAAGAGAGGGATTTGGGCTTATACTGTACGTGTTGATGCAAAGCCTGAACGCTCTTGCTTTAATGGTTAATTTCTCAATTAGCATCTGGAGTTAAAATTTCAACTCATAAATGTATAACTCGATGTTTCTTTCTATACCAAACCATGTTCACGGGATACGAGATAGGCTACAGTAGTTCTTCTCAAATCTTAATTATCTCAACTAAGGTATCTTGCCAGCTCCGTATGTAATAAATACTATGAGAACATTCAGGGCTTCCTAAACCACTGTGTATAATAGGTAGATCTAGTTGTAACTCATAACTCTGTGACCGTCACACTGCCCCGGCGAGGTTCCGTTCTGTAGAGAAGGACAATTCCACCAGTGGCGGCTGGTGGATATTTGTTCCGGTGTTACACTGTTTTCATCAAAGGGGCATGGGGGTTAGGGTAAAAGACTGCTTGATATCAGAGAAAACTGTACTCAATTGCAAGGTAAAAAATGATGCACTTCATTCATCATGAATGCCCATTTCAGAGAACATCACATTGCCATCGGATTAAATGGATTATAAGTTAGTCTACATGAAAATCTTCACGAGAACAAAACAACGTAAGTTATAAACGAGGGCGAGAAAGAACCGCCAGTGTCACAAGTACGCGCAAATTACATGGCAAGAGATAGTATCGGCAGTTGAAAGACTAGACGTTATATCATTTCAAATGACGCATGCTACAAATGCTACACACGTTAGAAAGGCTCGAAGCCCCAGGACTCTTTCAACAGACTCCATTACCCATTAACATAGGCTTCCCGCGCGGGCACCTCTTTAAGGGTCACCCTGTATTTGAGTCTGACATCTTTATTTGATTGAATCTAACGTACTGTACACCTCGTTAAGTGTCACGCTGTATTTTGCTCTGACATCCTGCACACCTCTTTAGGAGTCACCCTGTATTCTTCTCTGCCATCTTGTACACCTCTTTAAGAGTCACCTTGTATTCTTATCTGGCATCTTGTATATCTCTTTAGAAGTCACCTTGTATTCTTATCTGACATCTTGTATATCTCTTTAGGAGTCACCCTGTATTCTTATCTGGCATCTTGTACTGTATTTTTCTCTGACATCCTGCACACCTCTTTAGGAGGCACACTGTATTCTTATCTGGCTTCTTGTATATCTCTTTAGAAGTCACCCTGTATTCTTGTGTGACATCTTATACACCTCTTTAGGAGTCACCCTGTATTCTTGTCTGACATCTTGTGCACCTCTTTAGGAGTCACCCTGTATTCTTCTCTGCCATCTTGTACACCTCTTTAAGAGTCACCTTGTATTCTTATCTGGCATCTTGTATATCTCTTTAGGATTCACCCTGTATTCTTGTCTGGCATCTTGTACTGTATTTTGCTCTGACACCCTGCACACCTCTTGAGGAGGCACCCTGTATTCTTATCAGGCATCTTGTATATCTCTTTAGAAGTCACCCTGTATTCTTGTGTGACATCTTGTACACCTCTTCAGGAGTCACCCTGTATTCTTGTCTGACATCTTGTGCACCTCTTTAGGAGGCACTCTGTATTCTTCTCTGCCAACTTGTACACCTCTTTAAGAGTCACCTTGTATTCTTATCTGGCGACTTGTATATCTCTTTAGGAGTCACCCTGTATTCTTATCTGGCATATTGTACACCTCTTTAGGAGTCACCCTGTATTCTTTTCGCTTCGCTCGAAGCCCCAGGTCGCTCGACGCCCCAGGACTCTTTCAACAGACTCCATTAACCATTAACTTAGGCTTCCCGCGCGGCTGTATGACGTCACAGTCTCCGTCTCTGTAACGCAACTGTCTCCGTCCTGCGCAACGTTAGACCCAAAGCATAACGACGAAGTCGACAAGATCATTTGAAATGATAAAACAACGTAAGTTGTATGGCAGTTGACGGAGCATCTCAGATGTCTCTGTCCGCGCATTAGCTCCCATGTTGCAATCAGCGGGCAACGACCTGCCGAGTTAACTGTTGCGATAGAACTTACTCAGTCCAGCATCTCTGCCAAACTCTTCACTATTGAGATCTGGTCGGTGCTTGGGTCTGGCAACGACCAAACGGACGAGCGCTCCTTGACAGTTGGAGCGCTTCGCTTTCTCAGACAGTTCTCAGTAACTTACTACAGAGAGTTTGTTTTATATGCGACGGGGACCCTCGCTTGCCCGCTCGCCCGCGTTGCGCGTCCGTCTCCCGCCAGGCACTTTGCCGTTATGCGGCGCTCGTGCAGCACTGAGTCATTGAGTATAGGAATTTGTACTTCAATGTGATCCTTGACCAATTTTTTTTTTACAAACTGACTTACGGAGAGCGATTGTCAACTTATTTTCAACAAGATTCTGCCACTGCTCACACTGCCGAAGCATCCATGACAGAATTGCGTCACATTTTCGGTACTAGGATTATAAGTCGGAACGAGTGGCCCCCGCGAAGCCCAGAGTTACCACCATGTGACTTATCTGTGGGGGACGCTTAAAAATAGAGTGTATGCGAGGAACCCTCACACTATAAATGAGCTTAAAGGCTATATTACAGCTGAAATACAGTCAATCGGTGCTGAAGATCTTCAGAAAATAAATGACAATTTCATAAAGAGATGCCAGCGATGTGTAGCAGTGAGTGGTGAACATTTTCAGCACCAGCTGTGAACTAGGTAAGTACAAATGCCTATACTCAATGACTCAGTGCAGCGCGAGCGCCGCATAACGGCAAAATGCCTGGCGGGAGTTAGACGTGCAACGCGGGCGAGCGGGCAAGCGAGTGTTCCCGTCGCATATAAAACAAACTCTCTGTAGAAGATTTCCTGAATTATTAAAGAACAGAATTATCAACTCCTATGCATATAAAAGGAAACGTACAGCTTTTATTACTAAAAATATTATTACGGTATTAATTGTTTTTCTTGAATTAATCTGGTCGTTGTGCAATACTGTAAACTTATTATCGGCCGTCACTGAATTCCACCTTTTCCATTTTATTTAAACAAAAAGAGATCGTCAGTCTGAAAGATTAGACTTTGTATCATTTTAAATGCTACAAATGCTGAAAAATGCTAGAAAGGCTGGAGGCTTCTCGCTTCACTCGAAGCCAAACTACTCTTGACATGTTAGAAAATGATCTGTATAATACTTATCTTGCTTATCTTGTTTCAAATTACTCGCGAACGGCAAGTGCAAACCAAGGGCAAAGCAAGGTCAAGCGCGCGAGATGCCGTCACGCTCACCAGAGCGCGCGGGGACGTGCCCCTTCCATCCAGTCTAAAAACACTTATAGTGGGCGATGTATTGAAGATAGAGATATGCTCTCGCAGACTTTTGTAGAACTTTTCATGCTGACCAATTCTTACGCTCATAGTATATTGATACAGTATGTTTAACGGTTTGTCCAGCGTAAGCTTAAGAAGCGCACGGACGCCAAGTTTGTATTCGAGCTTTTCACTGAAATCGTTACTGCTTGGCTTCCTTTGATCATACATAAATTATTTACTACAGAAACTTTCCTCCAGATATCCTTTACAGAATGGTGAAAACCGCAATGAAATCCATCCAGTGGTTCTCGAGATTACCCGAGACATCCAAGAATCGGGGATTTTTGTCTTATACTAACGAAGTAGAGATTGTCGGGGAACACATGCACCAAGCGGTACTATGACGTCACACATCTCAGTGCATCTGGGTACATTTCGTCCCGTCACCGTAACGTAACGCCAGACCCCAGCGTAACGACGAAGTCGACAAGATCATTTAAAATTATAAAAGCAGCATGTTTCTCGTCTGACGTAGGGCATATACTGTACATGGTCTTGAGAGATATCACAGGCTAGAACCTTATAACATCTTAGAAATCTGTTTTCAAAAGGAAGGGAGCAGGCAAGACAAATGAGTTGAACTTCCTGCGAGCAAAGTTGAGTGTCAGCGAACCAAAAGGTTGCGTCAAGATGTAAGGAGAAGAAAAAACCGTGAGATCCGCCGCTGTTATTGAAGCTGGGGTAGAAGCATTAAAGAGGACAGAACAGGAAGAGTAGCACAGGTCCTTCCTTCATTATGTTAAGAGAACCGGGCAATGGGGAACGACCAAAAGTAGCAGTTTTCACTTTTAGGCTCAAAACAAACTCCTCTCTTTCCCGATTACAGCGAACATAATGACATAGGAAGCATTTTTGAGGTATACTAATAACAATAATAATAATATCGTATGGCCTCGGGTGCCGGGTTATTTGACGCCCAGAGGGCAGCCTGCATGTCGAAATTTGTTGTTCCTTGGAACGCTATGAAAGTCAATGAGGTTAGATATCTAAGCTCCTTGACACTATAGCGCTTTCTAGTAGAGAAAGGAGGAATTATTTTGTGATGGCGGAAAATCCCGAGATTAATGTTGCCATTATGAACACGCACTACTGAATTCAAATGGGTTCTTTAACATGCCAACAACGTATGATTTCTGTCGCCTTTCAAAAATCACTTGCCATGGCCAGGAGCGAACCTGCAAGCTTGGGGGGGTTGGTAATCCGACACGATGACCACTCACCCATCGTGGCAAACATTTTAGAGGTCATTACTCGTTATTAAAGAAGGGGGGAGGGGAGTATAAAATACTATGCCCGTAAAATACTGTAGTACATATTAGTATTGTTAATATACTGTAAGTAACTTTTTATACCTTACAAAAAACCCACCCATAAGCGTAAGCTTAAAAGGTGCACGGATGGCAGGTCTCAGTCTCAAATCAGAAAAGCCGAGGTGAACAGCGAAACTCCAAACACATATACTCTTCTCTGAAGCCTTAACTCGACAAGACTCGACAGTTTGATGTTGTGATGATAGGCTTCCTCGCTAGCTCGTAAACTCCACTGAATGGAGATTGTTGGAAGAAATGAAAACGTAAATACACGTCTTTTAGTGGGCGATGTATTAAAGATAGAGATATGCTGTCGCAGACTTTTTTGTGGAACTTTTCATGCTGAACAATTATTTCACTCATAGAGTAGTACGGCATATAGATATTTTTAACGAATACCCAACGCAAACTTAAAAGACGCACGGACGGCAGATTTTTCTTCGACTCGTTTCACTGAAATCGTTACTGCTCACCTTCCTTTGTCTTAAATGAATGTTTTTCTACAGAAACCTTCCTCGAGGAATCCTTTACAGAATGGTGAAAACCGCATCACAATCCATCCAGTGGTTCTCGAGATTACACGTTACATCCAAGAATCGGGGACTTTTTTGTATACTACAGTAAGTAGAGACTAGCTGTACCCAGCATTCGTTGCAATGTCAATGAAAGAAAGAAAGAAAGAAAGAAAGTTTTTGTGTTGAATTTTTATTTATTGAAGTACTGTTTTTGTTTTTCCGTCTGGTGCGTACATAAATATATCAGAAGGCTTTCTGACGCGTCAGCACGCCACATACAGCTGTCCATGTGAGAAGCATTTATTTTCCAAATTTAGCCCACACAATAAATTGTAGGGATTATCTCTATGCTTTTGTTGATGGTCATCGCAAATACGATTCACACCGAAATGACTCGCGCGCCACCTATTGTGAAATTGATTTACTAATTCAGAAACTTTCTCGGGCGTGCACACGACAACTAACCAAAGCTCATTTGTTGAAACGATTTTCGCGCCAGCACTCATTTGTTGAAACGAAACACGAGCCAATTATTGTAAAATGGATTTACGAATACAAAAACCTTTGCGGGAGTGTGCACAATAACTCACCAAAGTTTCATCGAAATCGAATGAATGGTTGGATCGATTCGCGCGCCATCACTCATTTGTTGAAACTACTCGTTCGCCACCTATTGTAAAATGGATTTTCTAATTCAGAAATCTTCGCAGGAGTGTGCAGAACAACTCACCATAGTTTCATCTCAATCATACATATGAATGGTATATGAACGCATACCGGACAAACAAACGAAATATCAATTAACATTTTTAAACCCGGTGAACTTCGTACCTGAAATTGATTTGATTGTAACTCTTCATACGCTAGTATTATTCCTAATCAACCTTCCAACTCCAATTAATTGAAATCGATAATATTAGCCGCATCGTGCACGGTTTGAGTTTGGTTTGGTTATTAAATGAAACTCGTTTGTATTGAAATGAATCCAATGTATTTTATTTACATGAAAGATGCATGCAATTAACATTCAAAGCAAAGCTTTCCAGTAGAATACCGTACGTTTTTAGTTTTATTTTCTGGCGTTTAAATAAACAAAGATGATGGCTTTCCGACACGCAACCTTCAAACGACTGGCCTTGTGATTTGTTGATGGGCATTGGAAAGTCCAGACGCACGGGGAATTGCAACCATTTAAAATCGAATGGCACGTCGATAGAAATCATCGGAATGCGCGGAATCAAAATATCATTTGTACTTTCCCTTGATAGAATCACCGCCTCGATGACGTTGTTCATAAACATTCTCACAGCCAGTCTCGTTCCATTGCATAGTTGAGGTAGTTTGATGTTTCGCAACATGTTGATGACTGAGCCTACTTTCAATTGCAAATTGTGAGGTGGTAATCCAGGCAATACCAGCGAATTCAAAAATTATGTGGGATAGTTGATGCCGCTCGTTCCAGGTTCACAGGAGCATCGCTTCACATCGGCGTAATCGGTATGTTCATTAGGCGCGTTTTGGCATTCCGTTTGGTATACTTTGGTTAATACAAAAGCTAACCAGACCGTTTTGGCGAGCTTTGGTTTTAACTCGGGTATAGTTCGGTTTTAACCGGGCTCTTGAAAACAGTAACCAAGCTACTACTGCGGTTACTGAAACTTTAATCAATTTAGAAGCGCCAATTCAAACATACTCTGAAACTATTATTGAAAGTACGAGATATGAAATCATATTTGAACTTAATCACTCAGCACGCATCAAATGAAATCATATAATATCAGATTCTTAGTGGATTTGGCAATTTTATATTTGACGATTTCGAAATCGAGTTGTTGTGACGTTACTTGGTCAGTTGATATATGGCCTACGTTCTTGTAAGGATTATGGTGGCTCTTTTAATAGCCTGCGTAGTGCGCTACGAATCTCATAGGTTGTTGCAGTTGCTTATTTTAGAAACTGCATCATCGCGGTCATATAGCCCCTTGTATTTTTGGGTGTGTGTGGAATTTGGCTCATAACATTATGCTATTGTGATGGTTCTACTAGAATGTGTTTTAATTTGTAAATTGGGGAAAGGATTGCGAAGGAGGTGGCAGTGGCTATCCCAACATTTGCCTTGAGTAGAAGTGGAAAACCACGGAAAAACCCACCTCCAGGATGGCTAAGGTAGGAATTGAACCCTATTCTCCTCAGTTTAGCCTCACGAGGCTGAATGTACTGAGCCCGCTGAGCTCATGGCTCGGTGATATTTATTGGAAATGATGAAAAACATGCCATGCCATTGTATCTGAACGCGCCCTGTAGCAGCGCGAGGCATGCGTGAAAATTGGAAGATGTATTGACTTTGGAAACTCACCTTCATAATTTATTCTGAGCACTAACTATCATATTTCTTGCTATTAAAAGTCTCAGATCATCCCATCATGTAACTCTGCATAAAGGAAACATTACGATGTTTGCCGATGTTCAATTTAAGTATTAACGCCGCAGATTGGCGGGAGGAAATGGACCGTCAACGACTCTAGTTTTGCCAGCACATTGGCAGGGAAGATCTAAGCTCCCTGACTACCTGTTCAGAAGCCGTCACGTTTGGACGTGCTGTGTTACTGTTCGTCCTAAGGACGAGGAAATTGTACAAGTCTACCCAGGGGGTGAAGAAAATCAGTTATATCGTCGAGTATTTTTTCGCACGATGTGTGCAGTGCAACGATCATCAAAAGTATTTTTATAAATCCGTGAAAGTGAATAAGTTGTAATTTTTCCGTCAGTGAAGACGATGACCAAACTATTCCAAGCACGAGGCGTGAACAGAATCAACGACCATCGACAGTGAATTGTGTGTTATTTTCATTTATAAATGCACATCTATCTAAAGAATAATTCACTGAGCGCACGAGTGTAAGTGCCAAATTTTTCACATGATTTTTGGTGAATATTTTAGGGTGTTTGTAGCACCACATTTCTTCGCGCGGTACATCAAACTAACGACCACGAGGTGCATAAAATGCTATTCAATATTGGTGACTATGAACCATCTACGAGTGATTATGCTAGTAATACCTGTAATATTGTACGATGCACTTCATCTGCAATTTTCAGTGCTAGATTACAGTGATTTTCAATGATAAAAATCTAACCACTAGAATCTGTGATTATCCACTAGCATCAGTGAAGCAGACCAGTGAAGGCCAATTTATTCTGTCTGCGATAATAGAGCCAGTGAAAAATTTATAATACTGTGCTAAGCATGAATTCAGTGAAAAACACGTGTGAATTTTCCATCATGTATCATAACGTCAACCACGTGTACACCATGCCTACTACGCTGATATTAGTCAGTGTCATGGAGTAAGAACCCCATCATGTGAGGAATATTCTACGAGGTGACCACTACATCATGGCAGGAGATCTGACCATCTATTCTTTGGGAATTGGAGCCCAAGAACCCATCAACTCAATGGCTGATGATAAGAACGAGATCTTTGCTCGAGAGACCACAGCAGAAGGAGGAAAATGGAATGGGATAAACTCGATGCCCGAGTTATTACTGGAATTATTACCAACCATCCAGGTCTCTATAGCACCATGATTTCATTGGATCTACTATAATGGTGACTGCAAAGTGAGTTTGTCTTTTATCTCATGTACGGGTTGATCTATGGTGGAGTAGATAGTAGAAAATTAACCGAACTAGTGACACCAGATAGGTAGAGATTTTTAGCTAGTATAATGTTGTTTTTCCACAGTGGATGTTAGTCACCATATTTTTCTATGGTGCATCTTGAAGGTGTTCGCAGGACGTTATGTCCTAGTTTTGTTGGATAGACATGGCCGCAAATCATTTAGATTTGATTCGGCAGATCCTCCATATGGGCCAACTTAGATTTTGAGCGATGGACAACCATCACTTCGTCATATTTGTGTGACTCCTTTCAGCGACACTTTTCATTCACGCCACTGTACTATTTATTTTGGGCTTATTCTTGGCCGTATCATTGAATGACTGGCAGAAGTCATTACCTTTATAATGTAATTAATTTATGCTGTTGATGTGTGCTCTGAAGCCACACAAGTTCAAGTAAGAACTAGTATGGGAGTTATAGTAAAGATGCCAGCCAAGCATCGAACACCAGATACACTTCATATCGTTTCCGACATCCTAGCAGTCTGTAGGATTGTCACATGTTATATTATTTTGTTAGTGTCAACGTATTAGACACGCTCAAGTTTTATAAATTGCCCACATGTAAATAGTAGAGGAGTGGAATATATTTCAACCAACTCCAAAGCAATCTATTCCGAGTGGAATATCTGTCAAATATTGTTCTTTCCAATTTTTCAACATTGCCCATGTTTAGGATTCATATTTCTACGTGGTAGTGAAGCCACGAATCATTTATTGCTAATTGTTATAGTTATTCATCGTTATTCAGATATAGGCTTCTTTTGACTGAATTAACGCCTTTGTAGTGTAATTCATCGCCTGATGGGATGATGAGTTGAGTGTGTTTTGACACGCCAGTGTGAAGGCTTGTAATGCCATGAAACCGTAACGCTCACTGCGAGACAACTGTTACTGTTAGACGAGACGCGCATGCGTACTTCAATGTTTCACTGTGTGGAATATATTGATTATTTCTCGGTCATGGCTGTGTAGTTTTTTATAGCAGTCATATGTTTGCTTACGTCATTGGAAGAGATTGTAACTTTTTAACGCTTCAGAAAGCGAATGTTTGAGCACTATTAGAGTGCATTGTATTGAAGAGAAGCTATTGTCTATTATGTGAGGTAACTTTGACACCGTATTTAAAGGCTTCTATGTAAGAGTTGAGCTCTCTTGACGCGCTGTCGTACAGTTGATAGACCTGCGACCATTTTTCCAGGATTTTACATGAAGACTGATGAGGAGAGCTTTGCGCCCCTTCAGTATTTGTTGCAAACCGAGTTTGATAATTTGTGTTATTGTGTTTTCCGGCAGGTGTGAGCCGATGATGTTTAGTGATGTTCTTTGGTAGACTTCACACTATTTAAGCCGAGGTGTCCACTGAGAATCGCCATTATTCTTCATAAACCTACGACAATTTAAATAATGCTTCTAATAATAATATCTCATTATTCTAAATAAGATGCTCATAATGACTGTAAAATTACTTTGACGTGCAATTTAATGCGCACTGGCCGACTCTTTGGATTAGTCACATTTCCATCGGGAAATGACTTAAAGACTTTGTTACACTATCTTGAAACGATGGAGCTTGTTCGGACCATTAGTTCTCAACTGGTGGCACTCGACGCTCAAGTAACATAAGACGTGATTTTGATCGCGCCGTTACCAACCTAATTACACACTAGAAGACCCAAGAATACAAACAGTGTTCTTGCGTGTACGCAGGTGATTAATAAGAAGCTTTCTGAATGCTGTGTTTTATTTATTTATTTATTTGTGTGATTTTGTATGATAACCCAATGTACCTTTAGCCAGTAAGAATGACTTGAATGTTTTTTTAACTGGTTGTCACATAGCTTTTGCTATAATTGTTTGATTGTTGCTGTAGTAAGTCATCGTATACTTTGTTGTAATTGTCAGGATTTAGCTAGATTATTAAATTGTTTAAAAATAAATATGGGAGTGGTACCATAGTAAATTCTTTGATTATTATTGCTGATAATTTAACTTCTTTTATAAGGAACCCGTTTCACCTGTATAGGGTGTACTTTTCGTGCCACTACCCTAGCTTTGCTGCTTTTACTTTCATGTAATTAGATCTTTCGCGAGGGTTTTTAACTTTCAATCAGTTTAGGATCTTCGACTTTATTTTTTATTAGCTTGCGGGATTAGCCCGAGACAAACCCTCCGAACTAGGCTAGGTGTTTGTTGATTTTTTAATAAATTTTACCCGAGTTCACATAAGTCTGGATGTTATTATTTCGTAATCTAAGTGTTTCCGCGGTGTACTTCTTGGGTCCTTCGACATACTCCTTGTCTGCCCGATCGCCCCGGGATGCTACGTTTTTCATGCGCATTGACCTATAGGAAGTACATCCAATCCTCTTCGGCACATGTGTCCAGACGGTGAGTTGTCTGGGAAGTCATTGCGGTTCGTGGTAACCCAAACAACTCGTCTGACGGGCTCAGTACCCCGTTCCAGCCCCCACATCACAATTCAAATTACTTGTCAGAGCCGGAAATTTAACACGTACCTCCGCTAGCCGCTACACCCTGTGCTCACCATCGATCATCAGTTGAAGCGATCGGCTATGGTCACCATTGAGCCTTATTTTGCCAAGTACCATATCAAATACCTTTTCTTTTTTCTTAACTACAATTTCTCCCCCTTATGAGCACACTACTGTGACTATGGAAAGTCTCGTGAGTCAATCTAAAATGAATATGAAAATCAGTTTCACTGTACAACGATGTCCAATATTCGCTAGGCCATAGGCCTACAATGAAGGTCTTAAGTGCCCGTTCTCTGGACGCATTCAGAACCATTGCGATATTTTTAGCCTATTTTCATTTTATGAAACAAATAGGCTTATGAGATCACCTTTTGTCCCCCCCTAATGACTTCTAAACGTCTGGAGCGATTTCAATGAAACTCGGGAAGATCATAGCACCATTCTGGACGCCCCAGTCCGTACCCTTCAAATTTTATTGTGTCACACCAATCCAACATGGCGGCAGTGCGAAATATTTCACCAGCATTCAGTATCTCCGAAACTATTACCGATATCACCCTGAAACTTGGTACGATGATAAAGAGCACTACTAGAAGTGTACCTAAGAGAGGTCAAAAACTTGGTAACTACAAAACCAACATGGCGGCCAAGCGAAGTTGAGACTTTTAAATAGACTTAACTCGCGATTTAACCATCCAACCGTAATGAAACCTGGTACAGCAAATGTTTATACACATTGTAATGCACTGGCATCTAATTTAGTTCAATTGTTTACATAACCTCAAAATGGCGGCTGTACGAAATATTTCACCGGCATTCTATATCTCCTAAACTATTACAGATATCACCCTGAAATTTTGTACGGTGATAAAGGGCATTGCTACAAGTTTAACTATGTAACTTTCATAAACCTGTAAAGTAAAAAACAAACATGGCGGCCAAGCGAGGTAGAAATATTTTAATAGACTTTTCTCGTGATTTAACTCTCTGAGCGCAGTGAAATGTGGTACAGTAAATGATTATACATATTGTAATGCTCTGGCATCTAATTCAGTTCAATTGTTTACATAATCTGAAGATGGCGGCTGTCCGAAATTTTAAAATTAAGTTTTTATTTCTTGTGTCGTAATCATGCGATCGAAGTGAAAATGTGAATAATGAACCTACGCAATAAATTTCCTTCAATGGCCTATACATATAACAATCCAAAATGGCGAGCATCCGAAATATTTAGACGGTTCTCAATATCTACGATTTTTTTACAGCAATCAAACTGTTTTTTTTTATGTTCATAGAGGCTATGAATATAAGTACACCGATAGGACTTTCAGTAACCTGGTGAGCAGAAATCCAACATGGCGACGACGCGAAGTATACATATTTAAATGAACGTTTCTCGCGATTTAACCATCCGAGTGCAGTGAAACATTGCACGTTTAATACTTATACAAATGTTAATCCACTGGCATCTATTTCAATTGTTTTCATAACCACAAGATGGTAGCTGTGCGAAATTTTAAAATCTCGTTTTTACTTCCTGTGTTCTAATCATGCGATTGAAGTTTGAATACCACAAGTACACAATAATCTTCATGTAATAGTACATAAATAAAAATCCAACCTGCGAACCATCTGAAATATTTAGACGGTTCTCAATATCTACGGATCTATCACAACCTTCAAACTGAAATTTTGTATGTTGAAAGAGACAATAAACATGAGTAGGATATATGAAAATAGAGTGTATAGTTATTAATGGAACTACTTGTTAAAATTAGTTTCGCCCTCTATATATTGTAGGAAACACATCTGGTCGACATCATCATCATTATTTATTCACCATATCAATTCCAATTCATCTTTCGACGCCATATTGTAACGTTTCTTAACCTATTTCGTTTTGGCGAGTATAACCGCAAACTGTACCCAAACCTAACCCGGGTTAAAACCAGAGGGAGCGCCAAAACACGCCTAAGTGACGTGCTCGCTGGCGTTGTTAGATGTTCACGAACTCGTTGCATTCTGAACCTATTCTGACTAGCCAAATATAGGCTAACCTACAAATCTGGCTACACACTACCAATATATGACAGGTACTCTGTGTAAATACTAAATGCAGAATAAAACAAGAAGTTCCGTGAAGAACTATACAGCCTACTTTTCATGCCAATGATTATTCTACAGTATATGAACCTATCTAGAATAATGACAAAATTAAGTTGGTAATATCGAAATATCTAATTAGTTCAAAATATACCTGGTATGATGTAGCCTAATAGAGCACTACAGTTCAATCTCTTAAGGTACAAAATACAAAATTTGGTTCAAGTCCAATGGACGTTACATGCAGTTAGACACTGGATCTATCAGCACGCGTAAAAGCATGTTGCCAACAATACCATGCGTGTGCTGGTCAGAAATAATCTGAAATATTATGATATCTTGTTGTGCCAATTATGGATGAAATCCATTTGTTAGTATAGAAATTACATGTATTTTAAAATTGGACATATCAGCAGGCATAGAATCATGTTGGCAGCACTGCCTTGTATTAATTACTCCAAATTAATCTAGAATGTCAGGTGCTATACGTGTGCAAGGTATAGAGCTGTTGGCTTGCATAATTTCTGGTATATTGATATTAGGGTAAAAACAATATAGAGAGCATTTATTAACAGTTGGCAGCCCTGATTGCTCTTAACAATACTTATAGTCATATCTGTTATGGTACACATAGCACATACGAAATTTGGTTGAAATCCAACTGATAGTATAGAAGTTACATGTATTTAAAAATTGGTACTATCAGCAGGCTTATAATCATGTTGGTAGAACTGACGTATATAAGTTACTCCAAATTAATCTAAAATGTCATAATATACGTGTGCATAGTGTAAAGCTGTTGGCTTGCATACTTTCTGATATATTGGTATTTGGATTTAAAAAAATAATAGAGAGGGCAATTATTAACAGTTGGTAGCCCTGTTGGCTCTTAAGAATATGCTCATTCATATATGTTTATGTACAGATGTTACATACAAAATTTGGTTGAAATCCGATTGATAGTGTAGATGTTATATGCATTTAAACATTGGACCTATCAGAAGGCTTAAAATTATTTTGGCAACACTGTCATTGTTGGCCTCCTGGAAATTAAACTGAAATAGTATTATCTGCATGTGTGCCAATTTTGGAATAGCTCCCATGCATACCTTGCAAGATATCCAACATGGAGCTCAAATTTCTAGTGCGTTTTTTCAGCAGTTGGTAGCACTGACATCATTTTCAAATATGGACGTGAGATATTCCGGTGCACATCTTTACTCGTACTAAATTTGGTTTTGATTGCTGCAGCCGTTTAGGAGTTGATAGGGGGGGACACACACACAGACAGACACACAGACAGACAGACAGACAGGCACACATTTGCCCGATCTCATAAGTCTACTTTTTCCTCATTTTTGCAAAATGTGAAAAGTAGGCTAAAAATATATAGTACTCTTATTTGGTCGGGATTAGGCTGTCAATAACAATTCTATCTTGTGCCACGGCCGACTGAATGCGAGCTGCGCAGCTCGCATTCAGTCGGCCATGGCTGTGCTTAGTCACCTACTTCAAAGCAGCACTTCCTCTTGAATAGCATCTGCAGCGTAGCGTTCTCTACTGGGAATATTCTGAAACTCTAGAAGGCTCCGGCCGGTCGTGCAGTGGCATTTATTAGAAATAATTATCGACCTAAAGCAATTATATTATCATCAGTGTCACAATATTGTTTATATTTAGATATACAAAAATATTCTTAATAAACTTGAAACAAACGTGTGATTATATGCGCAATTTGTTATCTTTTATTGATTTAAAGATAATACGCACAGGTATCTTCTAGATTTCTTTAAATAAATATCTACGATCAGAAAATTATGTCATCCTTGGAGGATTGTGCAGTGTCAACAGAGCAAGGCGGTAACAGCTCAACCTAGCTCTGTTAACGTTGCACAATCCTCCTAGGACGACACGGTTCCAGTGACAGCTGCAAAGGGTCCAGAAGATCAGCAGCAGCAACCAGTGCAACAGGTCACTCCCATGGAGGTCGAAGAGTCTGTGGACCCTGAAGATAGGCCTGGCTGACTTCTCTAGTTGGGCTTAAGTTTTCAAAATACTTCGTTGGCGATTGTTTTTATTTTATTTTTTATTTGTAGATTTCCGTGGAGGCGGACAAATGATGAGTCTGTAACCAAATTTTGTGACGGGTTAACCTCCACCACATTTTCCAAACCACTAGATTGGGCGTGGAATACGAGACCTTCCAGCACCACTACCATGGCCTCCACGAAGCCCAGACCTCAGCACACCAGACAGTGCACAATGGGGAATAATAACAGAAAGCGTTCGTAAACGACGATACGTGAACAACGATCAACTGAAAGATGGAGTTCGCATGGCATTTGGAACTATCACCAAACGGATGCATAAAAGAACATGGCGACGGATCATCGTCTGCTTCGAACATGGAGGAATACATACTGACGATGTTGATCGATGAATGTAATTGTTAATTGTAACCAGACATTGTTTACTCCAAATAAATGTTGAAATAAAAAAATCCTGTTTTATTCATAACAATGTTTCCATGTCTAACTGTCCTATGCTATAACATGTAAAGGAACTTCTCGACCACCCTGTATGTCAGCTCGTCCTCTCCTTAGCATTGTATGAACACTGTAAAACGACATGGAATTGTTTTCACAGTAACTCAAATCTGTCGAACTTACCTTGAGGACTTAGCAATATTGACATCCTTTCCGTTAGTAGTACGTCATCACATTAGAGATGTTGGTCTAAACACATTAACGTGAAATGTAATATTAGACATTAGACCTATTATATGACATACTTTAATACGTTGTAAATGGGTTATATATAGAGATATGAATGATTTTGTTACGTTAAGTCTTATCTTATTGCCTATATTGATCAAAGAGACTGTAGTATGTGATGTTTTCTTTGCTCATAGACGTGGTTGCGCAATGTTACCAAGGAGATTTGGACTTAGTTAATAGGGATATCTTATTCGAAACTTTTCCGCCAGCTAATATAATAAATTTTCACTAGTTGAAACCCGTCAAAAATGACGGTCAATAGAAAAATATTTACTGAAGAATTTTCTTATGTAGGCCTACTGTATATTCTTTGTACGATGATTTTTTGGCTCTATTGAAACTATAAGGGCGTCAAAAGATTGCACTCTCAACATTGCAAAATACTGCTGGCCATGACTGAAAAATTGATGAGGCATATTGAGACCTATACGTTCCAGAGTTTTCCCTTGAGCTTCATTGATTGTGACAGAGTATGCCAAATAAATTGGAAAATATTGCCTCTTAAAACAAAATGATAGTGTTTTATCGGATGCTGTTAAATCAAGTAGAAGGATTAGACCTCTCTGCCTAATTTTAACTGCACTTATTATTTCCAAATCCAAGCAATATGGTTGCATTTAGGAGCCCTTGGGAAACGTTCAGATTTCTAAGCAGCATAACGGTTCAAGCGTTTGGAATATGTGGAGGCAAGTCATTTAGTTCCAAGGAATTCAAGAACTCTGAGGAGTCTAATAAAACTGGCCGCAAACCGTCACATATAATTTTGGAATATAACGAAGAAATGCGATGATGTGCACCTCCATACATCTTAAAACAATGTGGACCGTATGGGTGTGGCACAGTAACATTGGCACCAAATGAAACGAAGGACATAGCATTGTACTGCCGATTAGTCTCTCTGAAATTCCTTGAGATATCATCTCCAGTGAAAAATAATTGTTGCAGCATGTCAAATGTTTTATATTTAGTCAGATTAATTTTACATTACAACTGCAAAGGTCAAAGTAACCAAGTGAAGATTTCTCTCAAGAGAAATACAGTGCAGAACAATGTTTAAATTTGTTCGTCAAGGACCCTACACTGTAACGGTATAGTATCTGGAATTGTATCTGAAATGCCGTATTCATATTGGAGTTTAAAAGTGGCTTCGTATTTTTCTCCGATTTCCCACTTGTTTGCGGCTAATGTTCTATTTCGTAAAATGGGTTTATTTATAGCAGCATTTCTCCCCAAATTAACGTCATAGCTTATTAAATAACACTATAGTGGCCTGCATCAACGCAGCTGCCAAATATTAAATAGCAAATAATAACTTACTTCCATTGCCAAAATCAACTGCGTGGTTAGACTCATTGTTATGTACTCTAAAAAAATAATCAATAAACAACAATATTCACTTATACAACTAAGTTCAGAGACTTCCATTCTCAAGTTGGTTGCTGATGAGAATGCGATGAGACTGATCGCCAATAATAAAATCCTTGCAATTTTTGCAATTTGCTTGCAAACGCAACTCAGGATGACGAACTTCATTTTGAAATAAACAGAATGAAACTGCTCTAAATAATCAATTTCCATCACCTGTTGAAGGTACAATACTTTGCATTTCCATGACAGTAAATTATGCAAGGGAGCATAGAATCACTTCGCCACTACTGGAATGAGCATGGACTCACTTCGCCAGCCACCGTAATGGAGGGAGTTTTAGAATTATATGTTCAGTGTTTTTCAAAGATCGTATTAACACAGGGAAGCCCAGTCTTAAGGCTACATTCTGAGCTATCGCCCCAGATTCCAGGTTCGATCCCTGCTCTGCCAATAAATTTAATTCTGGTCTGAGGGCTGGAAAGGGGCGCACTCTTGAGGCAAACCTAAGAAGAGCAAAATTTGATTCCCATCTCAACAACCTTGGATGTGGTTTTCCGTGGTTTCCCACTTCCACTCCAGGCAAATACCGGGATAGTTCCTAACTTAAAGCCTCAGTCGTCAACTCTCCATTCCCCATACTAATTACAAATGCACACATCAATACAGCCATCACATTAACACAGGTTATCAGAGAAAGGTTTACACTCACACACCAAAGTAGACGGGGCTGAGTGACCACGATGTCTGAGTCCATCAAATGAATTATGTTCGACAATTTTCTCTCAAGGCGAAGCGATTGTGCCGATATTTATTTAATAATTTAAAAGTATCTGGGAACGTAAATAATGGAGAATTCCTTACCTTACGGGAATAATAAACGTAGCCTAACATATGTTTAGACAATGTAATACCAATTGCAAGAAAGAATAATTGGGAAATAGAATTACATGTCTGAGGTGGGAATCAAACTCCTTCGACGATGCATAATCAATTTCGTTGTCCACAATGTTAGCCGCTGAGCCACCCAGACAACGAAATTAGAGTGCAATATTAAGAGACGTAAACAACAAACGCACTTAACTGCCAGTTACAGTTCATCAATATTTCCCTTATTTCATGATTCTCAACTCCCTATTCCCCATACTAATTACAAATGCACACATCAATACAGCCATCACATTAACACAGGTTATCAGAGAAAGGTTTACACTCACACATGAAAGTAGACAGGGCTGAGTGACCACGATGTCTGAGTCCATCAAATGAATTATGTTCGACAATTTTCTCTCAAGGCGAAGCGATTGTGCCGATTTTCATTTTCAATTTAAAAGTATCTGGCAACGTAAATCATATAGAATTTCTTACCTTACGGGAATAATAAACGTAACATATGTTTAGACAATGTAATACCAAATGCAAGATAGAATAATTGGGAAATAAAATTACATGTCTGAGGTGGGAATCAAACTCCTTCGACGATGCATAATCAATTTCGTTGTCCACAATGTTAGCCGCTGAGCCACCCAGACAACGAAATTAGAGTGCAATATTAAGTGACGTAAACAACAAACGCACTCAACTGCCAGTTACAGTTCATCAATATTTCCCTTATTTCATGATTCTATTCAAGTATATATCGGGATACAACATAAGCGATATTTCCCTTTTCAATTCTCATAAACAAAGATCACACTACGATACGCCATTTCTCTCATGAAGAAACGCAATTGTGGCAACACGCAATTGCCACATATATTACCTTTTTCTTTAAACATATAAAAATATACCGTAACATATATTTTCCTTTTAAAGACACACTGCAAATCTGCATGCCAAGAGCTTTCGTTAGAATGCCATACGAAGCCAATCGGTTAAGTCGTTTTCAAAATCTCGTGTGTACAAAAAATACCTTAGTGTTTTAAATATATATGGCAACAGAGAATTCTTTACTTTACAGGAATGATAAAAGTGAAATATGTTTCTACACTGTAATACCAATCGTAGGAAGGAAGAAAACAAAAAAAAAACATATCCGAGGTGGGAATCGAACCCTCTCGACCATGCAAAGGATGGCAACAGAGAATTCGTTACTTTACGGGAATGAAAAAGTGAAATATATCTCTACAATGTAATACCAATCGTAGGAAGGAAGAAAATGAAAATTAAAAAAACGTATCCGAGGTGGGAATCGAACCCTCTCGACCATGCAAAGGATGGCAACAGAGAATTCGTTACTTTACGGGAATGATAAAAGTGAAATATGTTTCTACAATGTAATACCAATCGTAGGAAGGAAGAAAACGAAAATAAAATAAAACATAACCGAGGTGGGAATCGAACCCTCTCGATGGAAACAGAGAATTCGTTACTTGACGGGAATGATAAAAGTGAAATATGTTTCTACAATGCAATACCAATCGTAGGAAGGAAGAAAACGAAAATAAAAAACTTATCCGAAGTGGGA
The DNA here is from genome assembly GCA_946902985.2 of Meconema thalassinum. Classification (NCBI taxonomy): domain Eukaryota; kingdom Metazoa; phylum Arthropoda; class Insecta; order Orthoptera; family Tettigoniidae; genus Meconema; species Meconema thalassinum. The sequence continues at coordinate 187,886,094 of OX336395.1, forward strand.
TCGAACCCTCTCGATCATGCATAATACAAATTTCTGGCCAGTAACCTTATCCCCTTGGCCAACCAGACAACTATGTGACACTGCAGTATTAAGCTATCTAACCAGTATACACACTCAACCTGCACTTTATGTCCTTCAATTCGTGGTTTATTTAATATAATTCTATTTCAATGCATATTGTAAAAACATAACTAACATTATTGGAGACCCTTTTTAATTCTCATAAACAAAGATCTCAGTTAGACGCGACCGGAATCGCCATTTTCCTTGTTGAGAAAAGCCATTGTGCGCATGCGCGGCAAATATTACATATTTCTTTAACCATTTAAAAATATACCGTAACATATATTTTCCTTTTAAAGAAACTCTGCAAATCTGCATGCCAAGAGCTTTCTACAATGCAATACCAATCGTAGGAAGGAAGAAAATGAAAATAAAAAAACATATCCGAGGTGGGAATCGAACCCTCTCGATTATGCATAATACAAATTTCAGGCCAGTAACCTTATCCCCTTGGCCAACCAGACAACTATGTGACACTGCAGTATTAAGCTATATAACCAGTATACACACTCAACCTGCAGTTTATGTCTTTCAATTCGTGGTTTATTTAATATAATTCTATTTCAATGCACATTGTAAAAACATAACTAACATTATTGGAGATCCTTTTTAGTTCTCATGAACAAAGATCTCAGTTAGACGCGACCGGAATCGCCATTTTGCTTGTTGAGAAAGGCCATTGTGCGCATGCGCGGGAGTGACAACTATTACATATTTCTTTAATCATTTAAAAATATACCGTAACATATATTTTCCTTTTAAAGAAACTCTGCAAATCTGCATGCCAAGAGCTTTCGTTAGAATGTCTTACGAAGCCAATCGGTTAAGTCGTTTTCACAATCTCGTGTGTACAAAAAACAGCTTAGTGTTTTAAATATATAGATTCTAAATCGTGTTTAACAGCCCATTATGTGTTGTTTGCAAATGTTATTTGAACTAAAGAACAAAATGATCCACTGTTCACTATCTGTTGGTGGCAGTGTGCGTATTGTGAGAATTATTAATAGGCTGAGGAAGTTTACTTGATCCGTTAGCAGTCTATACGCATCGAATTTGAAGAATAAAAAGTAAAATTTCTTTCAAAACAACTACCTATCCAACTTCGTTCAAACCACTTTTTAAACACTCTTCGTCATAATGAGAACAAATTGTAAAGTTTTCAGCGAAATCGGAGCAGTAGTTTTCGAATTCTTCTGAGACTAATGCACGGCAATTGAGTTTTATATAGAGAGATAAATAGAGAGGTTAGCCAACAGACAAAACAAATATTAAGAAAGGCTATAAGTGAAACTTTTGTTGTTTGTTGTTGTGGTTTTTGTTGTTGTTGTTGTTGTTGTCGTTCCTCTTCTTCTCCTTCTTCTTCCTCTTCTTATTTTAAGGGGTGGAACAGCAAGATTGTCTGCTAGAGTGAAATTTTATCTTGAGTTTTCTCAAAACTCTAAATTTTCTAAACTAATAAAAATATCGCGGGTTCAAACCCGGCCTAAGTCGTCGGATTTGTAAGAGCGTTAATTTCCTTCAGTATTCCTTCCTTCGGAGGGGAAGTAAAGCCGGCGGGCCCATGTCCTAAATTTATGGCATGTAAAAGAACCTACCACTACAATTGGTAGTGTGTAGCCAAATTTGTAGGTTATTATTTGGTTAGTCAGAAACGCTCTATCAAGTTCCAACGTTCGCCGCTAGGTGTCAGTGTAATCTGGTAGCCAAAGTTGGAACTACTTGAAATTGAACTTGCTGGGAGCCCTTGGGCGTTCAATTAAAATACCCTGCTATGGCCATTGGCTGCAATTCATATATAATAATAAGTACGGTACTTGCGTTGTTGGTTCCCTTAACATTCCAGTTACTAGTTGGTCCGTAGGTCAGTGGTCCCACACCGTCAAGAAATTTGAGTAGGCCTACCTCCCTTAACTTCTCTAACTGGGATCGTATGAATAGGGTGCCAGCACGAAATTCCATACCGGTACACTGAAAATGGCTAAGAAATTGAATCGGTCATTTGTAATACCAAATGAGTCACAGAAAAACAGAAAGAAACTCTGCACATTTTAAGTTAGCTCAGTGAAATTACCGCTCCAGTCCTCACATCAGAATTAAAATTTATTGACAGAGCAGGGAATCGAATCCGCGAGCCGCCACACAATGAGCCCTTGAGTTATTGTGACGTGTGAGATTGTACCTCGAGTACAATTATTCCAAGTAAGATTAACACGGGTCTAGGCCCTACTGGTATTAAATAGGCTAATACTCGAATAATATTCTTCCGGCGTTGCCCAGCGTAATTACACGGCTTAAGAATTATAGAAGGCGTTGATTTTAGGGTCTATTATGCTCATACAGTTTTTTAGTTTTCATAATTTTACCCAGGCTAGATGTAGCTGTTTAAAAAGCATGTGGTGTTGTGTCATAGCGTAGGCGTAATTTATGACCACGTTTAATGTTTTCTCAATGCTCAAAGGCTCCTGACATTTGCATTTACAACTCTTCTATCCTGCTTAAAATAGTGGTATTAAATTACTGTAACTTCTTAATTTGGTTAATGAGGCACAGTCCATTTGGCGCCAATCGGTGGTTTTCTCGACCTAACATTTTAAAGATAGAATTCTTATTGACTGCCCTAATCCCGACCAAATACGAGTACAACATATTTGTTTATTCTGCATTTAGTATTTACACAGAGCACATGTCAATCGCATAAAGTTTCAATAAATAATATCTAATTTCAGTGCACCCATTTACCTCCGTAAGGGCCTATTATATTGTTCTGTTAGTGCGGTGCAATTAGTAGACAAATCTCAACATCCAAAGTAAAAGTTTCCCTTCAGCTCCAAATTGTTCTAAACAGTCCACATGTTGTTCGGTAAAAAGTCTCACCATTTTGAGCGTCGGGTTTGGGGGCGATGGGAGGCAGAAGTTGGTAAATTTGTATTTTTTATCAGTTTTTCTCAACTATTTCCACAGCTATGCGGTTTAGCGCAAACAGTGGCATATACAAAAATATTCTACATTAAATTGCGAACAAAAATGGTCCAGTGCATAATCTTGCTAAAGTGAACGGTTCCAGAGTTATGGAGGGTGTAAAAGTGGATTTTTTTTCGTATTTTTTGTTTTTTTGGAAACAATATGACATTATCACTAAGGAAACTAATTTTGTTTATACAGGATTTTGTTTTGTAAAAGCAAATACCGATTTTATTGACCGGTGGTATACAAAACAAAAGTTTGGTGCTTTTCAGTCGGTCAACACGATTGTACCCAAAAGAGTTGGGTAATACCCTAATACCGAAAAAATTACATGAGATTAATAAATACCTACCATCATGTAAATTTTTTCAGGATTAGGGTATTACCCAATTCCTTGGGTACATTCGTGTTGACCGACTGACTGAAAATCACCAAACTTTTCTCTACTAAGGCAACACTGAAAAATGGCTTCAAACCCCATAATGACCGATGGTATGTTAGTGATAAGCCCTTGAAGGAACGACAACCTCACCACCTTCTCAAGGGGCGCAACTTTTTAAGGGAAAAAAGGCTTCCACAGGCCTAGGCCATATAAACCTGTGGTACGGAGAAACCCACTCTGAACTATTAAAACTAATAAAAATATAGAATGTTAAATGCGACCTTAAATTAATGTAAAGTAGGCTATTCATCAGCATTCAGTCCTCTTCAAACAAAGCACTTTCCACTTCTAGATCTTCGTCTATGATGTTCGTGTCCCTGAGCAATTTCCGCATATGCTCGAGCAGTTTAGACCACTCTTTCTGCACTCGCAATTACGGACGCATTCGTCTTTGCAAGCGCACACTATGAGGGAAAGTAATTCCTGGGGAGCTACAGGACGAGCTGTTGTAATTGGTCTCAGGTGTTCGCCAATCTTCTTCCACCCCCACTCGAGCGGATTCTTCTTCTCATTCAGCCACTGCTGCACCTGGTGGTAGGTTCTAAATGAATGCTGCCTGGAAGCTGCCGAAGTGGGGGGAAGTGCAGCCAACTTAAACAATGAATGTATAGGCTGCTTTGCAATAGCCTGCAAGTAACACTGGTAGCAAAAACAATCTAGATCTTCAGTGTTCTTGGCTCCAAACATCGCAAGAAGGAAATGCTTTCCACCGTCGGCCACTGCACTGGGGTCAGCTTTGGGTTCGTTAAAGAATAGAAGTTTCGTACGAAGAGCTATGTTGGCTTGCACTTTCCCATACGGTGTAATTTTCCCCTTCTTGTAGATAGCTGATACAGTGTCACATCCTCTGAAGACGTATATTGCTAAGAGTACACCTTTCATATCCCCAATGCCTCGCTGAATGTCAGAAATAGTGTACACTTTCTCCTGCTGATTGCCTTTCTTTGGTACATCCATTTTCAATTTGTTCTCCGAGGATGCATGGACAGTCAACAAGACTAGTAAGTCCGAGTCGTCACCAATTACTCAAACGTCAACTCCAACGTGACCTCCATCAATGATGTAGGACACTTTCTCTGAATCTGGGGTGATTAATGATTCATTTTAGTCTGGAACCAAAACAGTCACCATTGAAGATTTGCTTCCCTTCCTCATCCTTTCTTAGCTTCATCAATAGCTGTTAAAACTATTAATAAGTCAGCGTCACCCGATGCTTGATGAACTGTGCAACCACCTCTTTGCAAGTGCAGTGTAAGGCGAGAAATAAGGCCCATTTTGTTTTTAGCGTTACCTAGACATTCACTTTGATTGATATTTACATGGATTGAGTCTTCTACTTCCACTTCAATGTTAGTGGTAGAACGTGATCAGCGTAAGTGTTCTTCATCTTTTGTGTTTCCTTGCTCGTATCCATCAAAAACAACAGTTGCTGGCCCATAATGAGTAATTATGTAATCTGTGTATTGCTCGCAAATCTGTTTGAAGGTAGCTGAGCGTCGCCACACAACACGATGAAGGAGGTGACCTCCATCAATGATGTAGGACACTTTCTCTGAATCTGGGGTGATTAATGATTCATTTGAGTCTGGAACCAAAACAGTCACCATTGAAGATTTGCTTCCCTTCCTCATCAGGCCAGATTCGTCGAAGAGGGATGGAGGATGAGCACATAATTCAAATTGAAATATTTCTTCAAGTCTCTCATCACTCCTTACTGTGCACACCATCCGATGTAATAGAGTGTTAGGGTTCACACATACAGTACACTGTTGTTGTTAATTGTCATAGACTTGGTTATAGAGCCTGGAGACTTAACAGCTAACTTTCTTTTCAAGTGTATCTCATTGAATGCTTTGTTCGCAATCTCTTTCAATGCTAGTGTTCCAACTTCAAACGCTTTATCTCAGTTCACGTTTTCATCTGCTACAACCCCTGTTGATAAAGAAGAGAGTTCAGGTGTTTTAGAAAACGGATTATGTTCCTCAAGCCAAGATATAAATGTTTGCAAGTGCTTGCAATTTATTTTCTGCCTTGGCTCTCGCAGCTCCACGTGCTGCTCTGAAGAGACGCTACGCACACTTGGCGGCCGCCCTTGTACTAAACCGGTTTTTGTTCCCAGTATTTTTACGCTTCTAACCCTTTGTGGTGCCTCAGCCTCTTTTGGACTACAATACGATTGTACAATATTACTTTTTAATAAAATTGTTTAGTTATTTCTGTTTACATATTAGTTATAATTTCATTTTTTCAAAAAATCTAACAAAACACGAAAAATTGCTACTTTTGCACCCTCCGTAACTCTGGAACCGTTCACTTTAGCAAGATTATGCATGGGAACTTTTTTGTTCACAATTTAATGTAGACTAGCAGTAGTACCCAGCTTCGCCCGGTGGATGTATTTGTATTACAGAACTGGAGCGCTCAAGGATACGGATCGGAATAAATGAAAGTAAATTTGAAAGCACCAACGCTTATTGCAGCTGAAAACTTCAGTATACTGCACCAACACCATCGCCCTTATACTGAGGCATACTATTGTCATGATGATAACTGTTTTAAGGGGCCAAAGAAATCCTTTTGCACTAATTACTCCACGTGACTGCAATTTTATAAGCAGCTCGCAATTCTGCACCAGAACATTGGTAGGGGCGACTTGATGCGGCCCGCTTTGCATGGCAACAATTCATTTTTTTATATATAGAGATTATGGTTGTATATGACACATGTAGCGCTAAACAGCATATTTTTCAAAATATTTAAGAAAAACTGATAAAAACTACAAATTTACCAACTTCTGTCCCCAGCCCCACCCGACGCTCAAAATGGTGATACTTTATACCGAACAACATGTGGACTGTATATAACACTTTGGGCTTGGAGTGAAACTTTTACTTTGGATGTTGAGGTTAGGCCGTTTTTAGGACTAATAGGGATGTAGCTGGAGAAAGTTCGCGCCAGATAGCGCTCGTGTAGTACTGGGTAAGCGCAAGGCGATCGTCTTATGTTTCTCTCAGTCAGCTGTGAGGAATGTATAAATTGTGACCGAGTTTTCTAAGCTAAAGTAAATTATATCTTCTCTAATTTTACTCCAAGACTATATTAATTAATTCTATGGGTACATATCCTAATATATTAAGGATGATTTTCAGCGTTTAAGCGTTAAACAGCTGCAAAATGAGCTACGGACCAGAGGCTCTAAAAACTAGCGGGAGGAAGGAATAATTAATACAGCGGTAATTACAACATTCTAACACGCTTTTTTATTCAAATAATGAATATGAGTCAGCATGCTTTCTCCTAAAGATTACAATTACTTGAGTATTGTAGGCCTATATTGATAAATATATCTCCATAAGACTTAGATTTAAATATTCAATTGTTCCCCTTGCTTATAGACTTCGATTCCTTTTTTTTTTTAGGTTGATAGCTTACATGAAACTGTCATGTTTTAAGGTAAACATAATCAAAGAAAGTTGATACCCTACCGGTATTGTACCGGTATACCTCGAAAATGCATCGCAACGTTTGGTTCTTATGTAATTTTGTCAATTTCTCAATAAGAATCGTTCCCGTACCCCTGGAAAAGGGCTTGAGGGTACAATTTTTTAAGAGTTTGAGAATCCCTGCTTTAGGGCCACGAATTGTTTCCATTCATCTGACTATGTCTCAAGAATGTAGAAGTCAGCCGCTACCGGTACCACATTCTCCGTCGGGCAGATGGAAGTTGACGATTAATTCTGATTTCAAGGAACCAACCATAATACGTTTGTGACTGTTAATGTTGCGACATTTATTCGTGAAGTATTTGTCCGAGTATTGATGTCTTTGAAAATGCGAGTCAGAAATGTTACATTCACTTCTTCGTGTAAGCCTATATTGACGATTTCTTCCCGTACTTCAATGGAGATGATTTCTGCAAATTCCGATATTGTAGGCTTATCGTGATAATCCGAAAATTTTCTTGTGTATGGCCTTTTCCTTATTTGTGTCGTGTTCGTGGTCCACGGAAAAAGCGATGGAACAGCGCCCGGTTTTAATCTTGCTCTCTCACCTTCAAATACAAACGCATAAATGCAGTGTTTATTATCGAAATGTCTAATCAGTTTATAGGTTCAAAATAGGAATTATTTCCCTTTGTAAATCACACTTATTGAACACAGTTTTCGTGAAGTCATCGGGTTGTAAATGATGGGAACACACTTGAATATATTCGGTCAGATTTTTCTCACCGAAACTTTTCCTTCTAATAGCACGTAACCATTTCTTCCTAATTTCTTTATTTTGTGGAAATTGGTGAAACGAAAACGGGCTTCCCTGATTTTTGTCAAGAGGAACACTGCAATAGCTCGGCATAGTCACGAAAATAACAATTTAAACAACTTAAATTCGTATATATTAGTGGCATGAGAACACAGGAGACAAATGAAGAGCGCCTTGCGCTTACCCAGTACAACAGCAGTACGCTCTATCGGTGCTAGTTCTATACATCCCTATTGCACCGTACTATGTGCGTAAGGGGTTCATCTGCGTTCCCGGCTTTTCACAGCTATATACAGGACACGCAGCGCCCATGCGGAGAGCTGTGCTCACAGATTACCTTACTAGGCTGTGCTTTGTAACCTACTTCAACAACCCACATCAGAGAGCAGCACTTCCTCTTGAATAGCACCTGCAGCGTGCATATTTTTTTTCAGCCCGAGCCTAGCCACAGTATGTATTTCCGAGCCTCTTATTGGCTGTTACGTCATGCCATTATCCTGGTTCCGAATCGAGACGGTAGGTAGTAGCAGGGGTCATATCCGATCAAACATGGAGGGAGGTTTTCGAGTGAGATGTGGATAATATTCGATGTTGAATTGCATTATTAGCGTGAAACAGGCATGAAACTTGCTTTAGATCAAGATTAAAAGAACCCACGCAGCAAATGAATGCGTTCCAATCAACATTTAAAGTCTAAGTGAAATCATTCGACATTTAACCACATGTATTAAGATTGATAATATACCACGTGTACGGGCGCATATGTGCACAAGTGTCTTCGTGCGAGCTTGCTAACTTGTTGTCCCGGGTTCGAGACTGCCCTGGGGCGGAAATTTTTTACTTCTTTTGAATTATTTTATTATATCCTCCCTACCTTTTACAGCATGTTTGATGCCTTGTTTTATTGAAATTATCTGTATGGGTGATTGAAATAATAACATTGTTAGGCGGAATTATTCCCTATTCTCACTTGAATTTATATTCCTCTGTTTACTGTTGAACGCGGCTAGCGTTCTTGGCTGTCTCTCCAGAGGTCCGGGTTGGATTCCCAGCTCTGCCGAGAAATTTCAATTCTGGTGTGAGGGGTGCAACGGGGTACACTCGGCCTCATGAGCCAAAACTGAGTAGAGGTGGGTTCGATTCCCACCTCAGCCATCTTGGAAGTGATTTTCCATAGTTTTCCACTTCTACTCCAGACAAATGCCGAAATTGTTCATAACAAAGGCAATGCTGCAACTTATCACCCATACTTTTCAATCTTTACATTCAAAAAACAATGAAGGAAATTGGTGAAACATTTAAAGTGTGAGTGAAGATTCAAGGAGACATAATTTCAACTCTGAGATTTGCTGATAACATCGTCATCTTGGCCGACATGCCTGAGGATTTGAATGAGATTTTGAATGGTATGGACTCCGTCTTGAGGAAAGAATTCATGATGAAAATTAATAAAATGTAAAACAAAAAATATTGGAACGCAGCCGAAATAAATCAGAAACCTCTATGGACATCAAATTGGCATGTGAAAAGCTAAAGGAAGTAGGAGACTTCTGTTACTTAGGAAGCAAAATAACCAGTGATGGACGAAGCAAAGAGGACATAAATAGTAGGTTGGCTCAGGCAAGGAAAGCATTTCTACAAAAAGGAATCTCTTGACATCGAATATAGATTTAGGTATTAGGGAGTAATTTTTGAAAGCCTTTGTGTGGAGCGCGGCACTCTATGGAAGTCAAACTTGGACTATTGGTGCAGCAGAAAAGAGGAGAATTGAAGCGTTTGAAATGTAGTGTTACTGGAGAATGATGAAGATCAGATGGGTAGATAGGGTTACAAACAACGAGGAATTAAGACGAGTGGAAGGAGAGATGTTTCTGGCGACTGTTAATGAAGAGAAGAGATAGGTTGCTAGGACACATACTAAGACACCAAGGAATAGCAAGCTTAGTTATGGAAGGAAGGGTCGAGGGAACTGTACGGGTAGACCAAGGTTAGAATATGTTAAACAGATTGCCTCGGATGTAGGGTGTGCTAGCTATGTAGAGATGAAAAGATTTACTCAGGACAGGGAGGCGTGGAGCGCTGCATCAAACCTGTCAAAAGACTGAAAACTCAAACACACAATCTCGCGATCATTAGACACGGAACCTCCAATATAGTTAGAAACCAACACTCAGAACGTGATAATTCCCCTCGTAAATCTCACGTGAATTGACCGGGAATCGAACCCTGTCCACCTTGGGGAGAGGCAAGCAGAAGTTGACGCAGATGTTGCTCTTGTTCATTTGATCAAATTGGACATGGTGGTCATTGAGCCCACCTACTTGTAAATAAATAAATAAATAAATAAATAAATAAATAAATACATACATACATACTGTTTTAGATCCCTTATTTGGGGGTGGATCTAAAAGGGAGAGTTATTGTACTAATTTATAAGGTTGTGCCTAAAAAGGGTAGCTTCCCTTGGCAGGGCAAGCTGACCAGTGTAGAGTGTTGTGGTGTGCTAGGAACTAGGGGGCGTTCCTATGAATAAGGTAGTAGTGTTTGAAGGGATGGGACCCAATACAAGGGTCACTGTTCTGGTCGCTCAGCTGACTGCTTATTATGTAATTGAATCTGCTCGTATCAGCCGAGTGGCACGTGCTGCTTGCTGGCAGCCGGGCCGGCTCGGGAAACACAAAGGTACCTGAGTTAGCGCTATTAGACTACCGTCTATCACGTCTTACCGTGACGGGAATAAGGAAGGGCGTTGGGATGTAAAAAGGCGTATAAACAGTAAAGCGTGTGTAGAGTGTGGACCAAGTGTTTATTGGTCTGTAATTCTGAGTATGAGTCCCTTGTAGGGAATGTAATTATGTTCACAATGTAGTACAAGTTGTGGGTTACAGGTTACATAAGTAGGAACTCTGAACACGATTGACTGACTCACCTCGGTTGACACCAGCGTAGCCTCGGGCCGTCTCGATGAAGCACTGACAATGAAGAGAGATCCTTTGACCTCATTGCGATGCCTTCTTATACTCTCCGGCGCTATGTTGTCAGCAATGTGTTGGCATTGCTGGCCCAGTTAATTGTATGTCGCTATGTGTAACCATTGTGCAAGGACTGGGCTGCTTTTTAGAGTGGCAAGCTGTCCCTGCTACGTTTTATGGATGTTGGCCCGGCTTTCCAAGGGTTGCCATTTAGGGGATTTAGCCAGATGCCGGGGGGATGGACTCCAAGGGGTGCATACCCCTGGGAGGCTGTACAAGCGTCTTCCTTCATTTGTTCGCGTCCTCGCGAACGGGAACGGAACTGGAGGTTGGGATGTTGACGTAGTGGTCCTTGGAACCCCCTCGTATCTCCTGGTGGTGTCGTATCGAAGTGTGGGTGTGAGGTCAGCCCGTGTTCAGAGGGGAGGGTTATGGGATGTACAGATATATGTATACACTGATATTGACATTGTGAAAAAACAAACAAAAAAATTGACATTGCGAAAGATTTGATATCGAGAAAAAATTAACATTGGGAAAAAAATTGACATTTGAGAAAAATTTAACATTAAAAGAAATTCGACATGTAAAAAAAAAATTGCCCTTGCTATTGCTGGCATATTGCTAGTTTCAAAAAAAAACATGGTTTTTGATGGTGATTCGTTGCATAGTTGTGCAGGGAGGAAAAACCCAGCTAGACGCGGAATTGTGTCGTCTGGCTTTACCTTGGGGAAAAAGTGCTCCCTGCAAATAGAAAGATAGGAGAGAATAGAAGAAAATGGGTGTTCCAGGGTATAATTTAAGGGATATATTCAAAGTATTTATTTGTTTGGGAAAAAACGGAACACCCTGACAAATGGGGAAGTTAGAAGAAGGAAAAATGAAAGAAAACAAATCATACACATTATGTACATTGGTGGTCTTGATAAGGGTAACAGATATGACCCGATAATAATAACAATAGTAATCCTTACGTTGTAAAATCCCTGACAAGTTGTAGTTGAACATAGTAAACATGTAATGAAGATGAACATAAAAAAAAAAAATGTTTGCCATGTGGGTACCCTGTACGTATAAGTAACCTTGCCACTTTTGTGGACCCTTGCAATTGTATGACATGGCGAGAAAATACAAAATAATTTACACTTTATAATTATTACTAACATATATATATATAAACTTATAGAGCTCTGTTACCTGGCCAGTTACTGCATACCTCTTATACTTGGCGCGCACCGTGCTATTATGCCTCGCCAACCATTCTCTAATCGGCCGTTCCTGGTGAGGTTTAGTGGCTAGTCCACTATCCTCTCCCTGGACTTATTACATAACCTCGTGGTTTTCCGTCGTGGGTCGGAATCCCACCTTAGGGTCGAAGGTCCGGCACTTACAAACCTTGTGTCGCCCTTTGAGCCTGAAGTAACGCTTCATTTGCGTATTCTGAAATGTTTTTGCGTTCAGCGTTGGTCATCATCCCACGTATGCTGTCCACCGCTGACCGCTGGCGTTGTCACCTTTAAGGGTGCAACTAAAACTGATAAGGAGTGTAATTGTGTATGCCATGTATGTGTATGTGGGTAATATGTTTACCATAGACATATTCACGTTCTTGGTTACCTGTAAATCAAAACAGAACAAAAATGCATCCATATTAAGATGTTTATTTCCTCGTATCTCCGTGGTCTTCCTGTGTGGGTAAAAGTGGGTTAATTATGAATATTACAGTGCAATACATTATGATTCATGACAGGTATATATATATAATATATATAACCTTCTTCGGTAGCGCTTAGTTTGGAAACTAAGTGTAGCGCCACCGAAGTTTTAACTTACCCTAGGTTAGCCTATTTTAACCTAGTTTATCCTAAGTATTGTCGGGCTTACCTCGGTAACGGATTTTTAGTCACCGAGTGCCGAAATATTCTATTGTGATCTATATATTAAAAAAAATTGCCTTAAATGTAGGTTTACAACGAATTGTCATGCCTTATCATGAGTCGTCGGCCTTACCCTGATGCCGGGTTTCTTGGCTATCAGGCGCCGAACGGCGTTATCTTACACTACTTATGGTATATATAAAAAAAATTGCTATATCTAAACCGAGAGGGTTGCCTTAATCTATTGCCGAAAGATGCTGTGCTAACATTGCAACAGCGTTCAGTAAATTTGCTTAATCCTAGGTTGCGTGTCAAATGCAACCGTCTTACAGCTAAATTTGGACCAGGACGATCGCCTGGGGCAATTAAATCCCCAGGACACCACCCGCACGAGCCCCAGAAACACCGGTTGTCTCTAGGGTCGCTAGATTCCGTCCCCTTAATTCTAGGTGTCGACGTCTATTACTAGTACTAATCTATTCGCAGGCGGCTTACGGTGCCACTAAGCTAACCGTTTCTCCCGCTGTAACTTCCTTGTTCATGACCGTTTGCTGTTCCGCTTTATCATAGTTGAGCCGCCCACTTGGCTCCTGTGAGGGGCGCGCAATGCCCCTCTCTTAATGCCCTCTGGTTGCCCGATGCGTCGCCATTTATGTGGGCATTGGACAGTGTGGTCCAATGGCATAATATTGTCTTCGCCTTTATCGGCCGTCGCAGTATGCTTTTCGCATTGATATATGAATTTGCCTCTATGGGCCGCAGTAATATGTATTTCGCAGTTATCTTCCACTCCAACGCATAGGAGTTATGCTTCCCGCTATGGAAGCCGTGCCTACTTAAATTTAAACTTAACTAGAAGTCTAGTCATAATGGGGTCGTCTCTAGGGATAGTTCCCGAGGCCGGCGGTGAGTGAGCTATTTCTCCCGCCATCCTTAGAAAGTCACCCTGCAGGTCTCGGCTTCGATGATCGTGACACATAGTGGGTGTAACTTTCTCCGACAAGGGGGATGGGCTAATATGCACCCCTAGATCTCGATGTTTGCCCGTGTCCGGTCCCGAATGCTTTGACCTTACGTAGTTCGTCTGTTTGGTCTAGTCGTCAGTTAAGTGAGGTCGCTGCGCTGTCGAGCCAACTGGGGTAAGGGTCCACATCGCCTTCCCCAGCTCTCAAAGTGTGGTTCTCCTGACCTTCGGCTTACACCGTTGTCATCAATCAGATCGTATCAGATTCCTTTGTAAAAAAAATGTAGCGTAACCTGTGTAAATAGTTTAATCTCTGTGTAAAATGTAAAATATTTCCAGTGTTGCGGGGTTGTAGATCTTCTAAGTACATAGGCTACTTCTGGTCTACCACTGCTACGTCAGCTTTCCAGCAATAATGCTTTCTTTACCTTAATGGAGGTGTTAGTAGGGTCTGTAATGTCAGGTACCCTGTTATTAGGATCTGGGGGTAGTTATTTGTTGAGTGGGCTTAAAGTATGGTAGGAAGGGGTTGCGCACCTTTGGGTTCCACGTTAGTGGTGGCCTGGAACCGGTGATGCCGCTGGGATGCTCCTATAGTGAGTGGACTGGGGAGGCAATTCCCGGGATTGCAAAGATACGAAAGTTCATGCAGGTTTGATATTAAAATCCCTGGTAAATGGATGGGATACTCATGCATGTGTCTGGATATGAAGTTTCTGCCTTCATGTACGGATAGGTGTGGGGTGGGGCATAATACCAATATGTTCCTTTCATGCGGGAGTGTTTAAGTACTAAAGAATGGTTAATATATATCTATGGCCTCCTCTCTCATTTGGAGAGGCGCATTATGCTTCTTTAATGTTTGCTGAGCCACCCCTAATACTCAGGTGGTAGCATCGTGACGCAAGGCGTAGCATGCCTGCTCTTTAGACGCATGAAGTCCATCAACCCCTTGTGTGTACTTTGTAATGTAGTGTAGCTGTTTTTGGTCGTGTAGATGTGTTTGTGTTGGTTTATGTTGGGCGTGAGAGGGTTATGGGAAGGGAGTAAGGTGGTACGCTGGTAGCCTGTTCTCCTGTCATCCTCCCTTGGTCCATGTTGGCTGTCTATCCGCGCCTTGGGATAGTAGAGCTGCATGACCTAGTCTGGTCTGCCATTTGTAGTGTAGATGTGGCCAGTGGTCGTAGTGCGACTGGTCATGTGCTAGTCATCTGTAATGACTCCTATGCCGTACGATCGATAAGAGAAGTTATTAGGGGGGCGATCTTGTCTGTGTTTGCTCCTAATTGTTGAGTGCGTGTGCGTGTGTGTGCCTATGTTCCGCTACACCACGCGGACGGTTGGTCTGTTGCAGGCCAAGTCGTAATATGTATCGCCTGTGTGGGCAGAAGGCGCCCGTGGCTTGCCAACGCCTTTGCGAACGTGCCCTTATAGGCCCAAGATAAGTTCCGCTGTGTCATGTCTTGTCCATTGCCAAATGTTTTTGCAGTGTGGAGAAAAAATGTATAGTGTTATAATTGTTATGTGTTTGTAATTTCATGGTCACTGGCGCTACGCAATAGTGTCTCGTCACCGCAGTATTGCAGTGTAAATAGTCTGCTGTCAGCAGTTGGTATGTGCTTTTTCTGCACGTATGCAAGTGTGGTCATTGTTTTAGATTCCTAGCGGACTAATGTAGCAATTCGTCCTAGTTAGGTAATGACGTTGTGTGGCCATTGTTCCCTAAGACTTGTGTCTTGCGAAATTTTCCTACCTGTGTTTGTGAAATGTATTCTCTATGTCTGGTGTAATTCGAAATTTTATGTCTGGCCTTTGGTGGGAGGAAATGTAGTATTCCCTGTTCATGCATTTGTATGGGCCAATTTCGGTGTGGTTGGGAGCCTGGATAACTGCTTTCCCTTTGTCTAAATTTTTACTGGAACTCAGACCCGTGACCTTATGTCATTCTCTGTGTTTTATGTTTGTGTTGTGTTCCAGGGCTTGGGGCTTTCCCAGTGTGGTGTTTGCTTGTGTTCCGTGTACCAAAAATACCATTGGATAGTTAGTTTTTGGTACGAGTGTGGTGTGTGGTCATGGGTTCGAATCCGGTTGTCTGTAAAGACTTGGTGTGATCATTTCCGTGCCGCATATATTATGGCACGTTCCCGTGGATGTGCAATGCGCAAATGAAAGCATGCATACCTGTGTAGAGTTGGTATGTTTTTGATTTCCCCTTGTAGTGTAATTTTGGAAGATATAGGGTCTCTAAATCGGGCGTGAATGATGCCGTGCGCTCTGCTCCGAGAGCTGTTGTCTGTAAGCTTGCAGGTTATCACTGAGGCCTGCGTTGTTGCTGAGTATGGTGGTATCGGATTACAATGTCTTGCGCGCTCGCTTGTTACTTGTCCTGATAACGCTGTGTGTCCGGCACATGTGTTTTTAATCGCTTACTCTCTGTGACTGTGATTAGTGCTTTTCGCATTGTGAACGAAAAGAGGGGAATTTGTGGTTTAACGTGACCGTATCTGGAGATCATGAGCCACGAGATTTCCGTTTTACTTGGAATCCAAACCACAGGCCATGGCATTTCACTTCGGAAATCTCATATGCGTTGGCCGTGCTGCAGAAGAACCTTCCATTGACTACATTTGTGTCCCCAGATTTTGTGTTACTGTGCCGTGGTTCGATTATGTCCCTACAATGGTACGAAATGTCATTATGCCCGCGTGTCTCCGGGACAGTTCTGTGGGGTGTTAGGATCGTATCCCGGCGCGGTCAGTGGGCTATTTCTTGGCCCTCTTTTCACGCCTGCCCGTGGGATTACTTCCTTTCCTTTTGGCAGTGTTTCCGCCTTTACGTGTACCTATGTATTAAATATATGTATATGTTTCGTGAACACTATAAAAAATGTTTAAAATTAAAAAAATGTGCTTGGGACCTGAGTGTAGTATTTACCATTTTGGTAACGTGAGTACTACCGTAATCTGGTTACGTTTCAGGGGAATCTACCGACACTGTCTAGTACACATTGGGAAGGCCATTGCAAGACGTAATTGATACACTTGTATCCACGTCACGAGCAAAGCCAGTGCACTATGGGAGTCAAACCTGCCCTTCAAAGTAATTGTAACTCAACAAAATGACAGTGTCTCGTCCCGGTGTGCAATTGGGCTTTTCAGTTGGTTAAAGCACACCTCACCAAATTTTTGAAATTAGTTCGAGATTCTTAATTCCTGCCGCACTTACGGCTTTCGCCCGCAACAGGAGAATCTATCAAACTGTGGAACCCTAACATAGAACGTTTGGTCATTTCTACTTAGAAAGACTCACTTAAGCTTTATGCTGTGATTTTATGCTTAAGTTGTGTTCAAAATATCTCTTTTTCGGCCTGAAGCCTGCTTGGCTTCCACTTGGCTTAGCATATTAGAGACTTTACGTTATGGCGTTAACCACTTCGCCCAATAACCATTGATGGCCTGAGAGAAAAATGCCATGGTTCCGAAAAAAAAAACAAGAAGGATTTAGAATTGTTCCTTCTAATTTGGCTATATTTCACTGTATATACATAAAATAAGAAAGAAAAATATGTGATTTTATGTTTATTATGTACTTGTTGGACCATTTTCTTATCGCCCCCGTGTGAAAGAACTTATGTGGCCTATAATGCTGGTGTTGGCGATGTTAGTTTGTTTCTGTGGCCCTGGTGGAAGTCGTTATCCTCTTTCGAGCTTCAGTGCTCAGAAAGGTGAAGGGTTTTGCCCTGTTATTAGATGATAGGCCTCTGGAATCCACTGGGGTGTTCCTTTGCTACCTTCCGGCGGAATTTCTAGCAAAGTAAGCTTTGGCCTACTTCCACCGTAGCGCGTGTCTATAGGTTTGAGTGTACCCGTATTCGAGGGCCTAATTGTGCTTGACGCTGCCCTAGTAGATTTTACGGGAGTGTGTATGTTTTGGACTGCTTGGTTTTGTGGGGTAGGTAATAACACTTTTCCTAATCCCCGTGTACTGTGTGGTAGTGCCCGGTCAAAATGTGCGTGCGTGTGTCGTGCATCCTGAGGGACTAATATCGGTGTTCGCCTTCGTTCTGGCAAATTTGCCCTTTGAACTGGCGGTAAAGGTCGCTTAATGGCTTGTGTCTGGCCTAGCAATGTGGTGGCGTGTAGTCTGACCGCTTTTCGGCCTGTGGCCACGGCAGACTCCTGCCATTGCGCTAGCCTATCTGCGTGGGTGTATGTAGGCTTTATGTGTAGTGGGACGGGTTCTATGTCGTCTGCCCATGACGTGGTTACGTCCCGTTGTCCCTCTGTTATATCATGTGTGTTTAATGGCCCTAGCTTCGATTCCCTCTCGTCCTTTTGTTCCGAGGGGATTGTTCTAGGCTCTGCCCCTCGGTTTGGCAAAATTGCCTCCCGATCCGGAGCTGAAGGACATGTGTTTATGTACCCTTGTATTCGTAGCCTATTGGAGCCTAACCTGGCCGTCTCCTGGACTGTGGCCATGGTGACCTCCTTCCCATGTGTGGCAGTACATGGCGAGAGGGACATCCTCGCAAATTGTCGAGTCAGCGTATCCACGCTTATGTCCTCTCTCGGGTGGGCTGGTGGCCCTACCATGAACTCAAAAATGGCCTTGTTGGCTTGGAGCTCACGGTATTCATCCCAAATTTGGGTGTACTGCCTATTGAGGCATATGGCCTGTTCAGCGACTTTTGTGTCCTGAGTCCCTATCCGTCTGTGTTCCGTGATGAGTGTTTCCCATTGTTGGAACATAAACTCGTGTCGACAGTGTAGTTGCCAGTGTGCTTTTATGATTTGTGTGCGGAGGGTGGGGATTTTCGCCCGAATCTTGCGATTCTTAGCACTGCGGAGTGGCCGGACAAGGGCTCTTATGATCCGCATGTACTGGGCGTGCAGGAGCTGCTGAAACCTTCTGAGGTAGTCCTGCCTAGTTTCAAAAACTCTGTGCCAGGCAATTAATTCCTGGTACTCCCCAATGCTCCTTAGCACAGCTAGGCGGTATAGGGGGGCCATGTTGAATGGAGTGTATGTGAAAAATAAAAAAAAATCTGTGCGTGTTTGACAGTGTATTCTTATATTTCTCTGATTCTGTATGGGGCTAGGGGGTTGGTTTATTAAGAATTTCCCCTGTGTAGGTAGTTTGGAGCACACCAAAAAAAAAATGGTGCTTTTTGTCTGGGGGAAAAATTTTCTCACTATTTGCTTGGCTTTTTGCGGTACGGAAGGGGTCGTTTCTCCTACGAGGGCTCGTTGGTTGAGTCCCGTTCTACCGTGCGTAGGACCGCGCCTCCACCAGTGTTTTAGATCCCTTATTTGGGGGTGGATCTAAAAGGGAGAGTTATTGTACTAATTTATAAGGTTGTGCCTAAAAAGGGTAGCTTCCCTTGGCAGGGCAAGCTGACCAGTGTAGAGTGTTGTGGTGTGCTAGGAACTAGGGGGCGTTCCTATGAATAAGGTAGTAGTGTTTGAAGGGATGGGACCCAATACAAGGGTCACTGTTCTGGTCGCTCAGCTGACTGCTTATTATGTAATTGAATCTGCTCGTATCAGCCGAGTGGCACGTGCTGCTTGCTGGCAGCCGGGCCGGCTCGGGAAACACAAAGGTACCTGAGTTAGCGCTATTAGACTACCGTCTATCACGTCTTACCGTGACGGGAATAAGGAAGGGCGTTGGGATGTAAAAAGGCGTATAAACAGTAAAGCGTGTGTAGAGTGTGGACCAAGTGTTTATTGGTCTGTAATTCTGAGTATGAGTCCCTTGTAGGGAATGTAATTATGTTCACAATGTAGTACAAGTTGTGGGTTACAGGTTACATAAGTAGGAACTCTGAACACGATTGACTGACTCACCTCGGTTGACACCAGCGTAGCCTCGGGCCGTCTCGATGAAGCACTGACAATGAAGAGAGATCCTTTGACCTCATTACGATGCCTTCTTATACTCTCCGGCGCTATGTTGTCAGCAATGTGTTGGCATTGCTGGCCCAGTTAATTGTATGTCGCTATGTGTAACCATTGTGCAAGGACTGGGCTGCTTTTTAGAGTGGCAAGCTGTCCCTGCTACGTTTTATGGATGTTGGCCCGGCTTTCCAAGGGTTGCCATTTAGGGGATTTAGCCAGATGCCGGGGGGATGGACTCCAAGGGGTGCATACCCCTGGGAGGCTGTACAATACATACATACATTTCTCTGATAACCTGTGTTATTGTGGTGTCTGTAGTCTGGTGAGTATTTGATATTCAGGTGATGATTCGGAAGGAGGCGGTCGTGGCATTGTTATGAACAATTTCGGCATTTGTCTGCAGTAGAAATGGAAAACTATGGAAAATCACTTCCAGGATGGCTGAGGTGGGAATCGATCCACCTCTACTCAGTTTTGGCTCATGAGGCCGAGTGTACCCAACCACCCATGCAGATAATTTCAATAAAACAAGGCATAAAACATGCTGTAATAGGTAGGGTGGATATAATAAAATAATTCAAAAGAAGAAAAAATTTCCGCCCCAGGGCAGTCTCGAACCCGGGACAACAAGTTAGCAAGCTCGCACGATGACACTCGTGCACATCTGTTCTCGCAAATTCCGTTTATTATCATAGGTCTTAATACATGTGCTTAAATGTCGAATGATTTCACTTAGACCTTAAATGTCGATTGGAACGCATTCATTTGCTGCGTGGGTTCTTTTAAACTTGATCTAAAGCAAGTTTCATGCCTGTTTCACGCTAATAATGCAATTCAACATCGAATATTATCCACATCTCACTCGAAAACCTCCCTCCATGTTTGATCGGATATGACCCCTGCTACTACCTACCCTCTCGATTCGGAACCAGGATAATGGCATGACGTAACAGCCAATAAGAGGCTCGGAAATACATACTGTGGCTAGGCTCGGGCTGAAAAAAAAATTATGCCTGCAGCGTAGCGTCCTCTACTGGGTATATTCTGAAACTCTAGAAGTCTCCGGCCGGTCGTGCTGTGGCATTTAAAGGAAAAAATTATCAATCTAAAGCAATTATGCTATCATCAGTGTCACAATATTGTTTATATTTAGACGTACAAAAATATTCTTAATATAATTGAAAGAAACGTGTGATTATATGTGCAATTTGTTATTTTTTATTGATACAAAGATTTTATGCACTGGTATCTTTGAGATACATTTCTTTAAATAAATATCCACGATCAGAAAATTATCGGTTAAATCTTTCGTCGAATACAAGAATTTTACTCTTTTGAAGTTTTGATGAGTTTATAACCAATTTTTATGGCGGGTTATTCGCAGTGTTGGTATACTAACTTGAAAAGAAAGCAAAGTTACAGTTACAGTTGTATTATCCAGAGTTGGAATCTGACATTTCGGCGCCACTATGCAAAAACAGTTGACGGCTAGATCGCACGCAAGGCTTGTTGCCATGGAAACCATACAGCGCTGCCAATTTGAATGACGCTCTTTGGCCACGTGCTTGTCGTTTGACCAGTCGCTTGTTTGGTTGCTTCCAGAGTGCACACACTGACCTTGCTGCGTTATAATTGTTTTGAATTAATTAGTTAATTACTTTTTCGTGTAGGATTTATACTTATTTATACTTTATACTTATATTTATAATTCATTAGTGTCAGTTTAAGCTTAGGTTCGTGTGAATTAGATCAAGGTTAGCTTTGTTTTTGTTTGCGAGTGGTGACGTTTTTAAGGATGACTTCTCGTAAAGGAAGACCGAGAATACATCCAGTTCAGGAATCGTCAAGAACTGGTCGAGGTGTACCTATTCGAAGCCATGGGAGGAAGATGATTATCGCCGCGCGGGATTTTTTTTTTTTTTTTTTTTTTTTTTGAAAGGGAGGGAGAAAATATCCGTACATCAGGCGAACCATTAATTCCATTCAGTCGCGCGCAGGAGCGTACTGCCTCTGCTCTTGGAATTAGTAAGACTAGTGACGGAGAGGACCGGGATGATGATGATGATGATGATGACATGGATGGGATAGAGCCTCTTCCCAGTAATTAGCTTCTGTCTTCAAAAGGGTGAGTTAATAGCCTATACAATGAACGTAGGCCTATATTTTGTAATACATTTGTGTGTTTCTTGTGCCTTGAAACTTATTCTACAGGAGATATAAATTGCTAAATAACACGGAAACAATCACGTGTTGTCGTTTCGCTTGGAACATTTTTGCTCTATGATAGTAGGCTATTCGTAATATTGCTATTGCTATTCATTACAATAATTTAGGCCTCTCCTAAATTTGACGTGCTATTATTTTATTTTACAGTGTGAACCGAACAGTTTTAAGCATTGCTTTGTTTAAGATTTTTGAAAACCATCTGAGTAAAATTGTAATAAATGTAATAACGCTGCTAATGATATTATGAGCATGAGGAAAAGAACGGGAGGGTGAAAGTACGCACGTGGTGGCGAGTAGCATACGTGGCAACGCTGCCTTTAGTTCAACGGTTGTCCGCCGAACTGTCAGATTCCAACTCTGGAAAATACACCTGTAGAGATGGGCTGCGACTGGACTCGCGTAAAATAGTCTGGAACCGTTAAACACGAGGACGCTGTCAGCGGTATCTGTGAGCCATGTGGGGAAACAACACGGTGTGTAGAAATGTCGATACGCCTGGCCTAGGCCAATACAGTATTGGGTTCATTTCCCATCAATGCACTGTGTTATAATAGAATATTCAAAATTGAAAACCGGCAAGAAGTGGACTGATGAAAGAAAAAAAAGAACGCATTAAACTGAAGGGAGATTTCCTTCCATGTGATAATTTGCTAAGCAGTGGTATATGAGGCTGTTGATAACGCTGGCCTAATTAGAGATGAGCTAGACCGATATTTCGGGATATCGGTGACAGAAAAATATCTGTGACTCAGTCACAGGAAGCACGTAATATTCACCTTTTATAATGTAAGTGTTTTTATACCAAATGCATAGGGAAACATTTGTTAACATGATGTGCAATAAATTAACAAACGGAATGTCATTACCCGTGTCGTGTCTATGAGAATCCAATTATTTACAGTATTTAATGTAGGTTTAAAAGTAAAATGACTAACTTTCATGACGAGGCTAGTAGGCTGTAGGATATAGTGGCCAAAATTGGAAGTATGCAGAGCTTATTTTGTCACAGATACTTCCGTTACAGCGTATCTGATATATCGGTGATAGAAAAATGATTTATCGACCATCTCTAGGCCCAGTGCTGGATTAACCATAAGGCACAATAGGCAATTGCCTGAAGCCCCCGGCTCAACAGGGCCCCCAAAAATGAAAAAAAATCCCACCAAAAAATGGAAAAAATGTTTAGGGCTTGTTTTGTGTGGAGAAAAGTCAAATTAATTAGGTAAAGTACCGAAAAAAATGTGAAACTTAGAATTACAGTTCTAATTTTACAGTTTAATTTCTTGGTTTATTTTTCGTAAAGTGCTGTTCGTAAATTCTCTCTGCCCGGGTTTTTCCCATAAACGTTTTCTTATTACACTTCCAATTCATGAATAACTTAACTATTGTTTGACACATTCCAAGTCAATCGAAAATTTAACTTTCTGTTCGCTCTATTGTTTAAGGTTTGGAAGCAATTAACTGATACTCCCACGGTCGGGTCCCAAAATTCCCAAAATGCCATGACTATTAGAATTAACTGATAAGTCCCTCCCATCCCCTCCACTTTATTAGCCATAGATAAGCTCGGAAAGAGTTTTTCCAAATTCTGGCATTCTGGTCTGCAGAGTAATTTCGGAAACAAGTAACGTGCTCCCGCTTGAGGTCGGACTTCAAATCGACGTTTTTGTGATCGACAATTTTAATTCGTTAGTGTTCGATATTATGCTAATTTTTTAAATCAAAAACGATTGTAAATTATGTTTTTATTTTTTATTTTTCTGTCTTTGGAATTCTAGTTCAATTTTATTCGTTTCCAGACTTTAAAAGTTCTCCCTTATGTGTAACAACGTGATATTTTTGAGCACCATATGCACTTCTGGTAGCTTGGTCCAAATTATCAGCAAAGAGTGAATCACGCAAAGTATATTAAAACGCAACCAAAACTTTAGAATTTTGACAAGAATAAGATCAAATTCTTTACATCATTTTTGTTGATCAGTTTGCTTTTTTCGGAATTTTAGTCAATCGTATTTGTTTCATTTTTTTAATTATTTAAACTCTTTTATTTAACTTCACTTGTGGCAAATCAAATCTTGCAACAACAATTTTGAGTGTTTCTATCTTACCAAAACTAATCAAATTTTGCATAGTTGTGTAACTTGAAATTACAAACAAATTGTTAAAATACCGCTCTTTTAGTACAAAAAAAAGCGATCATACAAAAAAAATACAACTGAAGTGCAAAAAAATACAAATAAAGTCCAAAGTGAGTAAACTTTTTTAATAAACGTTTTCATTAAACTTAAAACGCAGCGCAAAAAAATACAAAAAGTCAGGTAAATTTATTAAATTCATTGATATTCCACAAATGATCGAAATTTTTATGATCACTAAATGATCGAAATTACATCGTTTTTGGAGAGGTACGATGCTACATTTTAATCTCCGGACTAAAAGGGTTAGCATTTCAGTTACGGGTTTTATGTCTTGAATACCGTTTAATTCATTTTTGTTCTCAAATTATAATAATTTTTAAAAATTATTTTCAAGCCGAGTGGATTATTTTTATTTTTGCCGCCAGAAAAACTGAACAGACTTGCGCGTGAAGGGTATGATGATTGGAAGAACGTCGGGATTCATTTACAGCAGCATGAGAAGAATTTGAATCATCGGGAGAGTGTGCTAATTTACCTGCAAAAGCGGAAACATGAAAATTTGCCAGATCTATTCAGAAATGGACTACTTAAAGAAAACAACTATTGATGCGATGTTATAAAACGAGTAGTTGCTGTTATCATCACTCTGGCAGAACGAGGATCATTCTGAGGTACGAATGAGCACTTTGGAAAGCCGGATAGTGGGAATTATTTAGGTATACTTGAACTTCTCGGGCAGTTTGATCCATTTTTCCGGGATCATATTGTACGATACGGAAATGCTGGAAGAGGTGTTCCTTCGTATTTATCCAAAACGATCTGCGAAGAGTTAATAAACATCATGGGCAAAAAAGTTAGATCATATGTTTTAGAAGAGGTGTCTCTAGCTCTATATTACAGCCTTTCCGTTGATTCAACTCCCGATGTATCGCATATAGATCAATTGTCAGTTGTGCTCCAGTATGGTTCACCATAAGATCACAAACCAGTTGAAAGGTTTATATCTTTTCTTGAAACAGAAGGTCATACTGGCGAAAGTTTGAAAACTCAAACTGTGAACTTCGTCACTAAAGATTGCGGTTTGGAAATTCAAGATTGTAGAGGACAGTCCTATGGTAACGCACAAAACATGTCTGGAAAGTATCAGGGTCTTCAAGCCAAAATATTAGAACTGAATAAATATGCGATTTATGTTCCTTGCGGTAGGCCTACACATTCCCTTGATTTAGTTGGACAATCTGCTGTTAATTGCCTGTTTTTACGTAGTTGATTTTTTCCCGATAATGCAATCATTGTACAACTTCTTTTCTGCAAACTCTCACCGTTGGGACGTGTTGAAAAATTGTATCAAAAACACAAAAACTTTGAAATCATTGTCAGATACGCGCTAGGAAGCACATGCTAATGCAACGAACGCGGTTTATGATTCGTTTCATAAAATTGTCGAGGCTTTAGAAAGCATTGAAGATGACGAGTCGGAAAATAATGGCACTCGGCATGAAGCGGGGTGCATCGCAAACAGAATGCAAAAATTCGAATTCGGGTTCATGTTAATTTTGTGGGATTCAATTTTGACTACTATGCGTGCAACTAGTAGATCATTACAAGCTGAACAGATCGACTTACAAACGTGTGCTGCCTTGTATAAAACTTTAGACGAAAAGTTAGGCAGGTTTCGTGATAAGTTCGATATTTTCGAGGAAAAAGCTAAGAAATTGTTACCTGTTCTAAAAAATCGTCGTGTAGAAGAAAAAAACAACTGAACGATGGAGGCGCTCCTGAAGTCGAATTTTCGCCTCGTGAGAATTTCAGAATAACAGGTTTTCTCGAAATCATCGATAAACTCAATGTCGAAATAAAAAGGCAAAAGTTTATATGGACGTTTCCAAGAAAGTTGCATTTTTGAATAATTTTTCAATGAGCGATGAAAACCTCTGTGAAGCGGTAAACAATTTGATTGGCTTTTATGATAAAGATTTGGAAGAATTTTCAGCTGAACTGAAACATTTACATTCTTATGTAAACAACAGATACACCGCTGCCGAAAAATCTCATAGTCAGTTGTATGAGATTTTAATGAAAGACCAATTGGCAAATGTATTTCCGAATGTAGAAATAGCTCCCCGATTTTTTAAAACTTTAATGATAACGGACTGTACTGCAGAACGTTCTTTTTCACAGTTGAAACGAAATAAAGCGCCCCGAAGAGCCACTATGCGACAAGAACGACTAGATATGTTGAGTCCTCTCTGCATAGAAACAAACATTTTAAGGAAAATCAACATCGAGGATGTTATTGAAACTTTATGCGAAACAAACTGCAGAAAAAGGTTTTTCTGAAAATGTATATGTGATCTAAATTGTATTCATTATTCATTGTAAATTTGTAAATAAAATCTCTTTCAAAGTTAGGATTGACTTTTTTATGAAAAGGGGGGGGGTGAAAAAAGGGGAAAAGGGGCCTCAAATTAACAATTGCCTAGGGCCACTGGGAGTCTTAATCCGGCACTGTCTGGGCCTAATTACCACTATCTTTGGTTGAGTGGTTAAAGTTGCAGGATCTTACCAGGTAGGCCGGGGTTCGATTCCCGGCTGGGAACTTTTTTTTAACTTGCTTTTTATTATATTTATTGCTTTATCATTACTCAGTCGTTATAATAGAAGCATAGTGAGCATTTTGCAAACGATTTCGCTCGTAAATCACTAGTGTCCCAGCCTTGTAGAAAAGTCGTTTGCATGTTTAGCGAGTGTTGGGAATTTTGCCGGATTGTGTCCTATATCGCAGTTACGGATCGTGACATCACCGTGGAGACTCGAGTCCTTCGCACCGGTTGCTCCGAGTAACGGGCTGCGTATGCACTCGCGAAGAATCGAGTTTGGGAACATTGGCACCCAAAGGGTTCGGGGGGGGGGGGGGGAATGCAACGGGGGGCCTACCCCCCTCCTCTGGAATCCAGAGAATATATTGATTGGTCATTGTCCCATTAGTTTATTTCATAAATTGACGTTACTCATAGTTAACTGATTTAGATGTAGGGATGATTCCACAGTTTCTTTAACTTAGCAATTTGGGATTATTTGAAAATATCTCCAGTTATTTAGAAAATCGGCGATCTGGATTAACATTGCCATTTTAATGAACCGCTTGATCTGTATTTTTGTCGATACATGGTCATCATCATCATCATCTTGCACAGTTTCCAGCCACTGGCCGGGTCTGTTTGGAACACAAGCCTTTCCAACGTCTTCTGTCTTCCCACCATCTCTCAGCCTCCACCCTTGTCCAGTCTTCTCCTCTTTTCTTCACGCTTTCTTCCACCCCCTTTAGCCACCTGTCTCTCGGTCTTCCGCTCGGTCTCTTTCCTTCCCACTTCGTCTCGTGTATCCTCCTGAGTTTCCTCTTCTACTCCATTCGTTTTACATGTCCATACCATATAAGTCTAGATTTCTCTATACCATCCTGTAATGGTTCCTCCTTCATTAATTCTCTGGTCCTCTCATTTCTTGTTCTTTCCATCTGTGTAGCTCCAATACTGCTTCTCAAGAACCTCATCTCACTGGCCCGTATTTTGCTCTTCTCCCTTCCTTTCATAACCCAGGTCTCCCGAGGCATACGTCAGGATAGGGACATAGTACGACCGATATATGATCTTTTTTGCTGTTCTGAGGGACATCCTAGCTCCATAACATGCTTCTCACACTCCTCCGGAATGCTTCTGCCTGTCTCCCCCGCTCATTTATTTCTCTATCGTTTCTTCCATTATCCTGTATCAGGCTTCCCAGATACTTGAAACTCTCCACTTTCTTCAGCTGTTCCCCACCAATTGTTATTCCCGTTGTGGTTCTTTCCTTCTTCCTTATTGTGATCACCATCTCACTCTTATTTATGCTAAATTTCATCCCATATCCTTGTATTATTCCTTCCCACACGTCCAACTGTTCCTGTACCTCCTCCTCCTTGTTTCCCCCAAATCATCAAATCATCTGCAAACACCATTCCTTTCATCTTTCCTTCCCCAATTACTTGTGCCACTCGGGTCATTATGTCATCCATCACCACAATGAAAAGTAACGGTGACAGTGCACTTCCTTGTTTCAGGCCGTTTCTCTGTTGCAACCAGTCTGAACTCTCTCCTCCCACTTTCACACAGCTCACGCTTCCCTTGTACATCTCCTTTATCCTCCTTATAGTCCATTTTTCTACTCCTCCATCCTCCAGGGGCTTCCATACTTTGTTTCTGCATACACTGTCATATGCTTTCTCAATATCCAGGAAGGCCATCAGTAGATCTGTTCCATACTCATAGTGCTGTTCTTGTAACTGCCTTACAGCAAAAATCAAATCCACTGTGGACCTTCCTGCTCTGAAGCCATGTTTTTCTTCCCTCATCCCTCCTTCTATCCTTGTCCTAATTCTCCTTTCCAATACTTTCTCAAACAACTTTGCACAATGACTCATCAGTGTTATTCCCCGATAGTTTCTGCATTCTATTCCACTACCTTTCTTGAAGATCGGGACAATTATTCCCTTTTTCCAGTCCTCTGGGGTCTTCCTTTCCTTCCATGCTGTCTTCATCACTCAGTACAACCATTGTATCCCCACCTCTCCTGCTGCTCTCACCATCTCCACACTCAACTCATCCACACCCGGTGCCTTCCCTCCTTTCATCTTCCTCGCTGCATCTTCCACTTCTTTCCATGTTAAGTCCTTTTCTGTTTGCAGTCCATCTTCCTCTTCTCCGATTTCTTCCTCCTCGCCGTGGTTTCCATTTGGGTTCAGAAGTTCTTCAAAATATTATTTCCACATTTTCTTCAGTTCTTCCCTACTTTCTATCTCTTGTCCCCTTTTGTTTACCATTCTAACATAATCCGTAGGATCCTTCCGCCTCTTATTTTTTTACCATCCCATACAGGACCATTTTGTACCTTCACTGTCCTCCTTCATCATCTTTGTCCACTCTTCCATCCACTTTCTTCTCTCCTCAGCCACTACTCTCTTTGCCTCCTTCTTTCTTTCCTGGTACTCTTCCCTTGTCTCTACCGTCCTATTTTGGTACCACCTCTTAAAGGCTCTATTCTTTTCCCTTACTATATCTTTTGTCTTCTCATTCCACCATGGTGTTTCCTTCCACCTCTTCTTACTACTTGTCCTCCCACATACTGCTTCTGCTGCACCTACTACTGTCTTCTTATATCTAGCCCATTCAACTTCCACCCCTCTTTTGAGGTACTTGACCCTTCTATCTCCTTGGTGTTTCCTTCCACCTCTTCTTACTACTTGTCCTCCCACATACTGCTTCTGCTGCACCTACTACTGTCTTCTTAAATCTAGCCCATTCCTCTTCCACCCCTCTTTCTTCATCTGTTGAAATTCCTTCCTTTACCATTTTGAGGTACTCGACCCTTCTATCCCCTTCTTCAGATTCCATATCATTATACGTCTTTCCTGGTTCTCAGTCCCTTTCTTCTCCTTAGTCCCTCTCAGGTTCATTACCAGCAATCGATGGTCGCTATCCAAGTTCCCATATGGTATAACCTTGATGTCCGCGATGTTCTTATTTAGTTTTCTCTGATACAGTATAGTCGACCACCGACTTCATGGTCAAGTCATCACTGTACCATGTGATTGTGTGGCTCTCTCTTTTCTTGAACCAGGAGTTCCCAACTAGCAGGCTGTTCCTCTGACAGACGTCCAATGTTGGGATTCGTATAATGGATAAATAGTGATCGTGAAAACATGGAACGTCTTACTTAGCAGCCATCTTTTATTACACTCTCAAAGAGCCTCAAACATGAAGAATAAATACATGAATTAAACCAGAGAAGAAATACATGAAATAAGCCAAAGATGTCCATCTTCTCAGTCCTCAACATCCTCCCCACCCTGGTCTATCTCGAGAGGGAAGACCAGCTGTACAGGCCGTCTAATCTTGGTCCCGTTGGCCATCTGAAGGATGAGGGTTCGCACCTTGTTGTCCCTGCCTGGTCGCCTTTCAGTTATTCGCGCCTTCTGCCACATGTGTCTAGGTCGCATGTCGTCCTGTAGTAGGGGCGTGGTGGCGCAGCGGTCAAGCTGTATGCCTCTCACCAAGGCGGACCGGGTTCGATTCCCGGTCAATGCATGTGAGATTTTCGATGTGAAATGCCATGTCCTGTGGTTCGGATTCCACGTAAAACGGAGGTCCCGTGGCTTATGATCGCGAGATTAACGGTCACGTTAAACTACAAGCTTCCTTAGCTTCGTCCTGTAGTAGTACTATATCTCCAACTCGGCACTCCTTCGTCTGTCCATTTGGGCGGCGTACTTCGTGGTAGCTTCTCAGATCAAGAAGATACTCATTCCTCCATCTCTTGAGGAAGTCCTCGTGCATTTTCTCTCTAAGTCTCCTCTCCTTCCTCAGGTCTATTCGGGTCGTGGGTTCGAAGACGTTGGGCAGGGTAGTCAGCCGAGCGCCAGTAAGGAAATGACTTGGAGTCAGTGTCTCCGAGCGATCTTGGTTTATGGGTCGGGAGTTAATGGCGGCTTCTACTTCTACCAATAGAGTTCGGAGTGCGTCCTCACATATCAGAGCCTTTCCCAATACCTTTCTAAGGCATCTTTTAGTCGTACCCACCATTCTTTACCACCAGCCTCCCCACCAAGCCGCCCTTGGGGCTATACATTTCCACTGGACTCCGTTGTGGGCGAAATGCTGGCTTGTTCGTGGGTCAGTGAGGACTTGGCTGAGTTGTGTCATTTCTTTCTGTGCTGCCTGGAACGTTCTAGTGTTGTCTGAGTAAATGGTGTTTGGAAGTCCTCTTCGTCCCGCAAATCGTCTGAGAGCCATCAGAAACGTCTCCGTAGTCATGTCCAAAGCCAGCTCAAAGTGAAGGGCCCTTGTAGTCGCACATGTGAAAAGAACAATATACGATTTCTGTATGAGATTCCCCTCCTTAACGAGTAGTGGCCCTGCAAAATCCACACCAGTAACTGCAAATTGTGTAGTACGTCGCACACGTTCTGGAGGCAACGGGGCTTCGATCTCGTTACCATGTTGGCTTCTGGCGATCTTACATGGTAAGCACGTGTGGATCACCTTCTTGACAGCCTGGCGTGCCTTGAGGATCCAAAATTCTTCGCGTAGTACAGAGAGAACGATTCGTACTCCAAGGTGGTGTAGCCGTATGTGAGTCTGGAGGATCAACAACTTAGTGAAGTGGTGTGCACCATCGAGTACTAGAGGATGTTTCTGCTGTATTGGCATGTCTGCATGGTGGAGGCGCCCTCCCAGTCGAATAAGGCCGTCCTGTAAGAAGGGGTTGTAGCGGGCAATCCTGGACTTCCCAGACAAATTTCTCTCTTTTGTCAGAGCGTCGTACTCTTCGGAAAAGCACTCACGTTGGACTGTACGTATCCAGCACAATCGGGAAGCCTCTAATTCACGTGCATTGAGATTCCCAGAATTTTTCTCCGACTGTCTGATGTTGTTCAAGAAGCGCATAATCCAACCCATGATGTGCAGTATTTTCCAATAACTGCTGAATCTGGAAGCAATGATGAGAGGTTCAGTTGTAACGACGTTAAGAGTTTGCTGATGCGTCTTGCGAGTCTCTGGAAGTGAGACGTTAGGCACACTGTTGTGGGGCCAAGAGCTAGGATGATCGGCTAACCATACAGGCCTGTGCCACAAAAGTGAAGAAGACTGTAGTGCTTTTGAGGATATTCCTCGTGACAAGAGGTCGGCTGGATTATCCTGGCTCGGGCAGTACCGGCACTGAGCTGGACTCAGGATGCCTTGAATTTCCGTCACTCGGTTGGAGATGAATGTCTTCCAACGGTTTGCATCGCTTTTAATCCAACCTAGAGCGACCATGGAGTCACTCCACAGAGTAGATATGGTGACATTAAAGTCTGTTGCTTGGCAGAAATACCTCAGAAGACGGCAAACCACTAAGATGGCCAGTAGTTCTAGTCGTGGGAGTGTAACCTTCTTGACTGGAGACAGTCTATTCTTAGTGCAGACCAGGTGTATATAAGTGTTTACGTCGGTAGACGTTCGAACATACAGTGCAGCTCCGTAGGCCCGCTCCGACGCGTCGCAGAACACGTGGACATTTGAAGTCTCCGATGTTGTCCTTGATAAACCAATCCATCTTGGAATGACCACACTTGCCAGATCCGTGAGGCTGGTTATCCACAGCTGCCATCGCAATGCAATGTCATGTGGAAGTATTTCGTCCCATACTATGCCCCTACACCAAGTGTCCTGGAAGAGAACTTTTCCGACTATGGACACTGGTGAAAGTAATCCAAGAGGGTCGTAGAACTCTGCGGTCGTTTTCAATAACTTTATCTTGGTTCCTGGATCCTGCGAAAGGTTGTCAGTGATGTCTGTATGGTCGAAGAGTAATGAATCTGATTATGTGTCCCATCGTACACCTAGTACTCCGGTTTCCCTTTTCGTTTCACGTCCTTCGGCTCTCCATATGCCTTCCAATGGTCCAGAATTTGTTGCCCATTTTGCCATCGACATCCGTATCTGTCGTAGTATACCTGTTACCTCGTAATATAAGGTGATAACTCTGTTGTCATCTTCAGCTCCTGCAACAGTCATCCATGAAAGTGCTTTGATCCATAAGTGCTACTGCTGACGGGAACTGATCCTTGAATCTCGTTGCTAGTTCACGGAGAGTTGCAGACAGAAGAAAGGGACTGCTTGCAAGGCCGAATGGTAGACGAGTGAATCTATAGACGGCTGTATCATCTCTTGCTTGCCATTTTCCAAGTTCGTCCTTCTCCACACTGAACCAGAAGATTCTTATTAAATCTCGGTCTTCAGTATCCAGGCATAATTGAAGGAAAGCTTGAGTTCCATCTCCTACTATGGCTTTGCGGTAAGTCCGGAAGCGGATCAACGTGGACAGTATCTCTGGTAACAGATTAGGGCCTGTTTCCAGAACATCATTGAGGGACGGTGCATCTCTCGTGGGATGATGCATCAAAGACGATCCTCCATTTCTCTGTGCCATTTCTCTCTTTCTTGATGGCGTGATGAGGCAGGTAGTATACATCATTTGTGGTTTCCTCTGTAGCGATCAGCTGAACATGTCCCATGTTTACGTAGTCCATCATCTGCGCGTGGTACATTTCTTTGTACTGGACATTAACGGCAAGTTTTCTCTGCAATGTGTGAAAACGATTTAGAGCGTTCTTACGGTTTGAGGGTAAGACCAGATCTTCTTTCTTCGGTAGGGATACTACCCTCCGCCCGTCTTATAAGTGAAACGAATCGTGGAATTCTTGAAGAATGGTGGCATCTTTCGTTGTGAGGGTCCTTTCCTGATCTTCCCTTATTCCTAGGGACTCGAGATCCCAAAATCGTCGCATATCATCGTCCTCGACAGATGGGTCATTAGCAGTATGAATGTGGTGCACGTTGACGCTGTGGACTGTAATTCCTGACCTATTTCCAATCAGAATCCATCCAAATCTAGAAGAAAGCAGTACTAACGTGTCTGAGAGGCGTATTGGCTTGTCGTCAAGTATCACCTTCCAATAATGGTCTCCACCTATTAGAAGTTCTATAGGAAGTTCATTGTTGTCATCCTTGGGATCAGCAAGTCTCAATTTTCGTAAGCGTGACAGGGACTGGACGTCGAGTGGAACAGTCGGATGTGGCGAGTAAACGTTGTCACTCTCAAATGCAGAAATACGCAGAGCAGCCTCTGTGCATAGTCCACTGATGTTGAGGTCAATGAGTCTGCGAGCTGAAGATGTGTGACGAGATGACTCGAATCCGGTAACTGTCAAATCCTTGTATCCCACGATATTCAGTTGAAGCTGATCTACCAGACTTCGGCTTACGAAGGTTGATTGACTGCCAGCATCCAATATGCATCGTGTACGTTTTCTCAGTCCGGTGGGCCCTGTGATCCAAATATTCTCCGTTTGAAGATAAGTGAACTGCGGCATAGTAACGTCAATCTTACCCACGGATATTGATGCGGGCTGTTCTGCAGTGCAGATGGAAATGTGATGAGATTTCTTGCACTTTGCGCATGATTCCTTACTCTTCTTCATGCAGGCCTTCACACTGTGACCTTTATTGAGGCACAAGAAGCATCGGTTGGCGGTTTTTAACTTTCCAATCTGCTCAGCTACATTGCGGATCTTCACACAGTTTTGGGCCCAGTGGCCTTGAGTCTCACAGAACACACAGAATTCGGAATATACTTTCTTTGCTTTCATGTCCGTCCGTTTTGACTTTGTGTTCACATGGAATGTCGCGGCAGTGCCTGAGAAGGATTCGAGTGAAGTGATATCTCCTCTGATCTTCTGTGTGATCACAGCGCCCTCTACCTCCTCGTTCAGGAACTCCATCAACTTGGTAATGTGACTCTCGGGAATGCTCTCTCGTTTGGAATAAATTATCCAACGGCGGACAATACCGTGAGGGAATGCTCGGAGAATTTTAGGGCATAACATCCGCCCGTAATTATCTACATTCTCCCCTAAGGCCCGTAAGGCTTGTGCGCGTCTATTGCATTCGATGTACATGGCATTTAGATTAGAAGGAGTATCGTCTGAAATTGGTTGCAAGGCTTCGAGTTAGTCAATATGGGCCTGAATTATGCGGTAAGTGTTTCCGTAGCGAGATATTAATATCCGTTTTGTTTCTTCATAAGCATCAGCCGTTATCGGTATTCCATCAACTAGATTCTTCGGCTCACCCTCCAGATATCCACGGAGATAGACGTGCTTGTCAATGTGAGCGAGAGATTGATTGTTGTCAACAGAAGACTGGAATTGCTCCCAAAAACGTGCCCAATTCTCAATGTCACCTGCGAATTTGTCTAATTTTACGGCAGGGAGCTTCACTGTGTGCGTGACGGGTGTTGGGACTGGAGATCCTGGCGTTGGTTGCATACTCATTCCGGCGACCGATGTTGTCAAACTGGAGAGTGACTTAGATTTATTCTCGGCGTGTGATGCTTTTAGAATCGCTCTCTTCGCGATGTCGATGTATTCTGCACATTTCTCGACATCGGCCTCGTATTCTGCGTCGGTCAAACATTCCTGTATACTATCGTCCAGAACTGTGAGATGATCTAAAGCTGCTTGGAGTCTAATGCGATTATATTCGTATTCTGAGATGTCGCCGACCGTAGCACGATTTAGAGCGTTCTTACGGTTTGAGGGTAAGACCAGATCTTCTTTCTTCGGTAGGGATACTACTGAATGTGGATATAGTTGCTCGTTCCGTCTTCCGCTTTCTATTGAAAAACGCTAGTTTACTCTTAACACTCTCGTCTTGCATCTTGAAGAATGGGTGACGAAATAAATAAATAGTACCGTGATGCGACAAGTGAAGGTGATTGTCTGATGTCAGCGCATGCGTAATAATCGTGCGATCGTCTTGTAGTATCCGTGATGGCTACCAGGTATTAAGTTCAGGATCTACCGCTAGATGGCAGCACTTGATCATCTATTATTCGTGGATTCAGTTACGTAGTGAAATTATATTACAATTCATGCACAGTTTAGTCGTAGAAATGTCACTTTTGCAATAATATGTAAAAACTGTAATATCACCAAGTGTCAGGCGCGTGTAGAATAGGTTCCAGTATCTTCTTACCTGAAGCCTCCGTGGCTTAGGCGGCAGCACGCCGGCCTCTCACCACTGGGTCCGTGGTTCAAATCCCGGTCACTCCATGTGAGATCTGTGCTGGACAAAACGGAGGCAGACAGGTTTTTCTCTGGGTACTCCGGTTTTCCCTGTCAAAATTTCATTCCAGCAACACTCTCCACTATCATTTCATTTCATCTGTCCTTCATTTAATCATTGCCCCAGAGGAGTGCGTCAGGCCTCGGCAGCCGGCACAGTTCATATCCTCGCCGCTAGATGGGGGCTTCATTCATTCCATTCCTGACCCGGTCGGAGACTGGAAGCAGGCTGTGGATTTTCATTTTCATCTTCTTACCTCGTAATCCAGCGTGGCGTGGCGTGGCGTGGCTGCTTGTACAAAACGTGATTGCTGTTTGTAGTGATAGCATCACCAGTTTACTTTGTACACAAGTAAACCACAATTGCCCGTAATCTAATGCACATTTCTACGTAATCTAAAGTTGGGATTCGTATAATGGATAAATAGTGATCGTGAAAACACGGACGTCTTACTTAGCACCCATCTTTTATTACACTCTCAAAGAGCCTCAAACATGAAGAATAAATACATGAATTAAACAAAAGAAGAAATACATGAAATAAGCCAAAGATATCCATCTTCTCAGTCCTCCACACCTTCCACCTCTTCTTACTACTTGTCCTCCCACATACTGCTTCTGCTGCACCTACTACTGTCTTCTTAAATCTAGCCCAGTCCTCTTCCACCCCTCTTTCTTCATCTGTTGGAATTCCTTCCTTTACCATTTTGAGGTACTCGACCCTTCTATCTCCTTCTTTCAGTTTCCGTATCATTATACGTCTTTCCTGGTCCTCAGTCCCTTTCTTCTCCTTAGTCCCTCTCAGGTTCATTACCAGCAATCGATGGTCGCTATCCAAGTTCCCCGATGGTATAACCTTGATGTCCGTGATGTTCTTATTTAGTTCTCTCTGATACAGTATATAGTCGACCACCGACTCCCTGGTCAAGTCATCACTGTACAATGTGATTGTGTGGCTCTCTCTTTTCTTGAACCAGGAGTTTCCAACTAGCAGGCTGTTCCTCTGACAGAAGTCCAACAGTCTCTTTCCTTCCTCATTTCTTCTGCCCCAACCCTCTGGTCCAAGCACACTCTCATACCCTTGTCTTTCTCTTCCTACATGGGCATTCAGATCCCCCATAACAATCATATTCCTTCCTCCCAGCTGCTTCTGCAATTCCTCTTCAAACTCCTCCTTCTCTTCAGAGGCGCAGCCTACTTGTGGAGCAAACACTTGCACTATTTCTACGGTCTCTCCCCTCAGTGCTACTTTCACTTTCATCATCCTATCACTTATTCTCTTCACTTCGATACATGGTGATACAACTAATTTTATCTGTGAGCCATGTATGGAAACAACACGATATATAGTAATGTCGGTACGCCTAGGCCAAGCATTATTGTATTCGTTTCCCATTAATGCACAGTGATACAATAGAATATTCAAAATTGGAAACCGGCAAGAAGTGGACTGATGACAGAAAGAACGTAATACACCAAAGAGAAATTTCCTTCAACGTGATCATTTGCTAAGCAGTAGTATGTATCGCTGTTGATAACGCAAGTATCTGTATCGACATATCTGGTTGAGTGATTAACGGTACTGACTTTCACCCAACGGGCTGGGGTTCGATTCGCGACGAGGAGTTATTTTTTAACTTGATGTTTATTATATTTCTTTCTTTATCACTTCTCAGTCGTTATAATATGAAGCATAGTGTGCACTTTGCAAACGATTTCTCTGGTAGAAAAGTCGTTTGAAGTTTAGCGAGTGTTGGGAATTTGGCCGCATTGTGTCCTATATAGTAAGTACGGATCGTGAGGTCACCGTGGAGACTCGAGTCCTTCGCACGGGTAACTCGTTCAGACTCGGAACCGCTAGACTCGATTCTCGCGAGTCCAAGCGTCAGTCGCGCACATCACTTATAAGTTACTACTGTCGGCGCAGAAATTATGTGCACGCGAGTTTGGAGATAAATAGCAACACAACCGAAAGGCCTACAGAAAAACAAGTTACATCACCTTTTTCCTTGTTAATTTCTGCGTTGGTTGATGATAAAGGTAGTTTTTAGGAACTTATTTTAATATCCCTTATGGCAGGTAAAACGTAAAAAGTACCGGTTTTTTGCGGGGTTCGATCGAAGTGTCGACTTTAGAGATTCACAACTCTTAACTCAATTGTGCTACAGCACCCAACTTTGGATATGTTTTCTGTGTATATGTGAAGTTTCAAAATTTGATCTCCAACACAAACAACGAAACAATCAATTATGTGAAAGGCTTGTATTTCGAAACTGGACTCCCGCAGAAGTTCGTTCTTGGGTGCGTTGTAATCCACATATAATACCCGTTTGCGATATGTAACTACCCGTGATCTAAATAAATGAGTTTAGTTTATATTGATAGATATTTATTATGATTTTGGTGTATGTTGTTGACAGGCGAGGTCCGCAGGAAAGCTTGTGCTGTGTTGCCGCGTTAGCTTGCTCTGACCCGCCCGAGAATGCCACCGACGGATCATCACTTCGTCCACTCTGCTTCGTCATGATTGCAATAAATCTTTTGAAATGTAGTACTGTACCTACATTTATATAAAGTAGATGAAAATACTTGTACCGCTACCTGCAGGACGTTTTGTGAAGAGGTGTCTAGCAGTAGGCCTATACCTTTTCAGTTGGTGTTTGTGTTCCGTGGATGTTAGTAGTGGAGAGCCATTTAAAATTTTAATTTGGTATACTGTTCATTAATTACCATTAAGATGAATCTCGGCGGTAATTTAAAAAAAAAACAAGAAAAACAGAGAAAGCCAGTTCCAGGAACATGACGTGACAATCAATCTATAAATGAATGAATTAATACATAAATAAATACACAAGACACGGCACAAACCTAGAAGAATTGCTGAGTTTTAATTCACCGGCCGTGAAAGCCAATATACCATCTTTTTGGAAGCCTTCATAGGGAGGTTAAGGCTGCGTGAGCTTTTAGTTCTCGCAGTCAAGTGGTGCAGTTGCACCTAATATAAAGGGAGGTGGCGCGCAGTTCGTCACTCCTGTGGGGGTCCGGGCGGGGACACCAAGAGCCCGCCGATGAGCCAGCTTGGTGTCCTAGGCGAAATCCCACACAAGACACGGCACAAACCTAGAAGAATTGCTGAGTTTTAATTCACCCGCCGTGAAAGCCAATATAAAAACTCTGAATATTTAGAGAGTACAAAATAAAACAATAAAAATAAATAAATTATATCAAAGACATATTTTGTCATCCTTCGATGAGTGGCCTTGAATAACGGAAGGATCGCATTCTTCGTCAGTGTCAACATCCACTGTTCAACTCTGCCCTTAAGACGTGTCACTGTTTATCTTAGTATCTCTGGCATTGTCTTAATGTATAGTTTCCAGTTTCACTCAGGATATTGTGGAATAGATACCCTCACAATGCCTCCAGAACCCCGTTTACGAAGTGCGAGATTATTATAATTTTGAGTGCTATTTGTTTCTTCGAATTAGAGGGCGAGAAAATTGGCGATAAGCTATATCCGGTGCTCCAGCGAGTTGCTGATTGTCTTGGAGTGTCCCTTCACTCGGTTAAAAAGGTGAATGCTGAGAATGTGAGGGATGAAAATCCAGGACCACCGAAGAGGAAAAGATTATCCGCCGGGCGACTGTCCATTCACATTGACCAATTTACAATTTGAGTTATACGTAGATCCATTCTTCGTCTTTATTTTGAAAAGTTATTTCCAACTATCGGAAAACTGAAAACTAAACTGGAGGAGTGTTTAACAGACTTTCCAAAAATGTCAAATACTAAACTTCGAGAAGTCGTTAAGTACATTGGATTTCGGTTCAAAAATTGAATAAGAAGCCAATTTTGATGGAATCGAGTACCATTGCTGCATCTCGCCACACATTTCTCAGAAGAATGCGACGACTCCGAAATGAACACTACAAAATATTTTACACGGACGAAACCCGGTGCGGCCAAAACCATTAAATGAAATTCGCTTGGCAAGAAAACGTTATTGAAGCATTGAACTGTGAATTTTCAAATTACGACCAATATCAAGGACAGCATCAAGAAGTGTTTGGTTGGCGAGGTGGCTTCAAAGTTCCTTCCGGCGCCGGTAAACGGACTATACTTAGGCTTGCCATACGTCCCGGTTTGACCGGGACAGTCCCGGTATTTTGCTCTTGTCCCGGTGCCCCGCCCGGTTTTATCAAAGTCCAGGAAAACGGCTGTAAGATATAAAAAGTAATGAATGTATGTGTTTAAGAATCTTATATGAATTGGTTACCTTTCAACAATCAACATCGTTGACTATCGCGTACAGCGTCAAAGAGATCAGAAGTATTCAAACGAATGTCACAAAACAATAGCCCAAACTGCTAATTCAGCGCATTGCGAGGGTAGTGTAATCTGTGAGCAAACGCTGGAACTACTTGCCCAGCGCTGCCTCTGGCTGAGCGAGTCTATTGCGGGTGGGTAGATTATTAGCTCGGGAATAACCTGACCCCCAAGGGAAGATAAAGAAGAAAAGAAGTGGGTTTCGGACTGGAGAAAAGGGATGGAGAAATAGGAAGAGAGTCTGACATAAGTTATAACTTTAACTTTAAGTACACTCAAAGGCAGCTGCCACTGTATATCCGCTTTCCGATACCTAAAGTGGGTAGGGACCTGGGCGAAGCTAACAGGAAACGCAGCTGGAACTTGGGCTATTCGCAAGCAAGCTGCTATAGCGTATTCCCTCTCAAACATAAATTTACCTACTATGGGGAAGGGTGCTAGTCTGGCAGGACAAAGAGTAACAGATTTACTGTGTAACCCTTCAAAGGAGTTTGTTTTAAACAAATATTTTGAAGAATGCAAATAATTTGGATCAGCCGTGATGTTTTAGTTCTTGAAATTGTAGAATTTCTAAAGAGCGACCGAATGTTTTCAAGAAGGATAGGGATAAAGCAATTATACCCTTGAGAATAATTTTGGTAAGAGCACCAATAGTTGCATTTAGGAATGACTAAGCTTTTACCCAGCAAAGCGCCGACTAAAAGTTTAGACAATGAGAAACACTTAAATTTTGAAAAACCAACCATAAGTTGTAGAGAGAATCTCAACAAGCAGGAAGCTGGCGTAGCGAGCTATGCTTGCCTTACTGGCCAGTTAGAATTAGCTATGAAAGCTGACAAAGACATAGAAATAGATTTTATGAAGAATTTTTGCTCAAACGCAACAAAAAGTGGAACTGTTGTTAATTTTATTTGTAAGGTTTTTAAAGTTAAACCCATAGGAAGAGTAGGGGAAGACAGGATCTTGCCTAATAGTTATTTTAGAGAAATTATAAAGCAAAGAAATAAATCTTGATTTATTTAACAATGCAAAAAGGAGTAATCCATTTAACAAATATATAATTTTAATTTTGTTAACAATTGGGGTCGCAGACCTCCAAAAATCATCTAAAGCTTGCACCAGGCAATTGACAATTTTTTGGTTGAAAAACTTTTATATGCGTTAAAATC
Organism: Meconema thalassinum; assembly: GCA_946902985.2. Lineage (NCBI taxonomy): Eukaryota > Metazoa > Arthropoda > Insecta > Orthoptera > Tettigoniidae > Meconema > Meconema thalassinum. The sequence goes on from OX336395.1 coordinate 187,927,096, forward strand.
TTCTTAAGATTTTGAAATGCTGTTAAGATTAACAAATGGGAAATTTAAAGATAATTAACGTAATTAAAGTTAAACAATAAATCAAGTACAAGATGTGTACTTTAAGAATTTCCAGATGGATATCTTAGAAATATGAACAAATAACAACTTCGAAAGTAACAACAACAAAAATAGGAAGAAATGAAATAGAAGTTTCTATTACTTCTTGTAATAATACAGAATTACTTTTAGAGGTTATACAAATAGGGCTGGTCACTTATTGTGAAACCTGAAGAGAAAATTTGAAAGGAACTTTCTAGAACTTCTATGTTTAAACAGGATCACAAGGAAAAAATGGGGCAAGTTACCCTTTCGTGAAACCTGGATTAAAGGGATTAATGAAAGCTTTGGTAGACAATAACTAATTCTTGTGCTAACAAGAAAAGAAATAGATTAATACGCAGTTTCTAACTGCTGATATTTATGCAGAATGACTTAATGATACGTGGAGAAAATTTGGAGGGCGCCTATGGTTTTGCGAGGCCTCATTGCAAAATTCATAAATTTAAAGATTAACCTAATTTGTTAGTAAAGAGGGGTAGAGGAGAAGGAAATAGGAACTTTGTAGAGAAAGTTTTGGCCTATTTTATTTATTTCGAACGAGCGCGACGCGGATGAGATATCGAACGAGCACTGTTTCACTATAGTCTATTGACGTGGCTGGAAAGTTCACTATTGTAGCACAGAAAGTTTACAGCCAGGAAAGTTATTGCGATGGTGGAAAATAATTAGTCGCACTAGATTTGCGAGAGTCTATTGAGCTGAAAAACTTGTAGGTTATAGTTGAATGCAGCAGAAAAGTTCCAACGGAGGAAGAAAAATTAGGTATTGATTAGCAGTTCATAAGGAAGATTCCTTAGTTTGAAAAAGTATTCCCACATGTGAGTGGAAAGTACTAGAAGGTTTAACTTGTAGATGAATTGTTTGGCATGGAAAATTCCAGAACAATCATGACTGAAGAATAGGGCAAAAATTAGTCCAGCGGTGGAACGAGCTAAGTATTTTATAGACAGTGGGTAATTCAACGGTGTCCCACGTTGTGAGAAAATCTCTCATTTAATAAGCATAAGAAATGCTGCTTCATGTTAAGATTAGCTTAGATAGACAAAGCCCAACATAGAAAATCCCGCGAAGGATGATTATTGCCCCACATTAGAAATCTCACACAGCCTATAAAATAATGATTAAAAGCATGTAGCTATTTAAAATCCATTAAAATAAGGTGAAGAACGTCGAAATAGTACTTAGCTCATTTCTGATGAACGGCGATTCCTTGCTGAGCGTTAGTTACGATCTGGACATGGCGTCTAATTTGAAAGTTTGTCTCTCGAGGAGAGGAGACGAGCTCTAGTTAAGCTCCAACTGACTGGTTTGACTTCAGACGCACAAGTGAGTCCAGCTCAACGGAGCGCGGAGAGACCAGGGAAGGGAAAAAGGTGGGGGTAGGAGACAAAAGGAATACACATAAGAATAGCCAACGTTTAAACAATAATTTCATTTGATGAAATGGTCTTCAAAGAGTTGATAGCAGGCGTCACTAGCGAAGGCTGGTGGGTGAAAAAAGTAGACGAAGTCCTCTTGATCACGGAGATGATAGCTGGCGATAGCGACGAGATCTGGTGGCCAGATTGGTAGGGAAGTCCTCTTGTACAGGGAAGAATTGAGGAACTTCAGAGATTCGCTGCTAGATGACGCTAGGTGGGTCATGGAAGATGTATATCTAGAACAGACTTACAGGTAGTGTAAGCAGAATATACCAACAAAGAGATATCAGGAGATCACTGTTGGTGTTTGCAAAAATAGGAAGGGATGAACTAAAGGAAAGAGAAGCAAAAGCTTACTCTGTCTTACCGTGTATTCCAAAGAATACACCAGCGGGCGAGTCTATTGCGGTCACAGTCGGGGGAGTACTGAGGGTAAGAATAGTTGAGTGCAGACAACGCCCGCAAACGTTATCCTATCACAATATCTGCGAATCATTTAGTTGTATTGTTTATGTTTATGTACCAGAAAAAAATTATCATTAAAAAGGGGAAAAAAAAATATTTTATGTAGCAAAAATTCCTTTTTATTTTTAAAAGGTGTGTAGAACTAACAATTTATGGTCCCAGATTCCCCCCTGCCGTCACTTGCGAGGCTTTAAAAAAAGGCTTAAATCTCACCATTTTGCTTCTAAAGCCATCCCATATTAATGTCTCCCGGTTCCATTCACTAAAGATATGGCAAGCCTAACTATACTTCTACATATAGGAATTGAGGAGGGCTTCTTACAAGATGCGGGTTTGTGTTTTCATTTTGAAGCATGGTTTAGGAGGGTTTTAACCATAATTCCAAAGAAGTCCGCAATTGTTATAGATCAGGCTCCATATCACACGATGCTGCACCCCGATACAAAAAATTCAACGATGAGCTGGTTGAAGGCCAGCATCATATCATGGTTAGTTAATAGTATATATATTATGCAACGAGCCTGTAATGGCTATAATTAAGACACGAGTATTTTTATAAAACGAGCGTATGCGAGTTTTATAATTTCCATACGAGTGTCTTAATTACCATTATAGGCGAGTTGCATACGACAGTTTATGTTCGACGATAATTATAACTTTATTATTTGTTTTAACATAAATATCCATAAATATCTGTTCAGTCACAAGAATGTTGTGATCGGGTGCTGCGGTGAGTAGTATATCTCTGTTTTCCAAGCTCTCTGGACAACCGACGCATGCACTCTGTGTGCTTCAATGCCATATGTTCAGATTGTGTATTCAGTAAAACTGTCACCGAAGTCGTTTCAATACAACGCGCTGTGTTGGAATTGGATTTAAGGATATTAAGGTACAGTGCTATTTCTTGTCTCATATTCACAAGTTTATTTACGCGAACATATGGACGGTGCACTTTCGGTAATTTATATAGACATGTTGGATTTTAAGCGCATACGCGATGGTATCCTTATCTAATTGGTCACACAAGAGTTTCTTGAGCTCTGATTGGTGGGAGAAACTGTTTTATAATGAAAAATAGTGTTATAATGAGCCTAATTATGATACAGTTTTCTGACACATAATAGTTAGGGTCGAACATAAAAGAAATATTCCCCTCCCTGAAGATGCAGATAACTTCGAGTGTCTAACAAAAGCCGCGCTCATCGAACACGCCAAACCTCACTTCAAAACGCCAGAAAGAAAATTGGACCAAATTACGAAGGAATTACGACCTGATGTGGAATTGGTACGGTTACCAGTTGCCCTTTGTGAGCTTTATGCAATGCTGAACAGAAAGATAACAGTGAGAAGGTGCTGGAAGATATCTGTGACGAGGCCCTAGCATCGGTATCAGCTGAGTTATGGAAGAAATGTATCGGGCACGCTATAAAAATTGAAGATTTCTGCTGGGAAAAGGATCATCTGTCTCAAGAAATACCTCAAGTTGAACCCCTAATAACTGATTTGAACAGCTCTTCAGATAGTGAGGATGACGTCGCACAACAATTTACTTTGGATGATCACATTCAATCAGATGACGATAACTGATAATTTTCCGAGATGTTTGTCATGTAAATCATACTAATATATAACAAGATGTTCAGGAAAGAACATATAGCCTACTTTCTCATATAACTCTTTTTCTTTATCTCACTTTCTAATTTCTTCCGATTCGAAGTGCAAATTGGCACACTGGATTTGAGGAGTGGCGTTCAAACAATAGTTTATAATTGACCCCAGCATTTTGCAATTTCATCAGCAAACACTCCAAATAACATAGGTATTCAGTATATTAACACCGACTACTTACAATAATTGAAACTTCGTAGCTCTAAACGTATCACTGGGAGAAACATATTTAATATACCGGTACCTATTACACAGCTAATTTGTAATCTCGCACGGCTAACGAGAAAGACAGGCCACGGCGCGTAAACCAAACCCTTCTGTGACGTAGGCAATGTACTCTGCTTGATGGTGCTTGTACGTTTAAGTCGAGAGCAATTCATAAGCAGCAGAAATGCAATATTTTATATCAATCTTCGTAAAATGGACGCAGTGTAGATGTTCCGTGTATTTCAAACACGATAAATTATATTGTATAGGTTTGCAAAACTACGCCTGTTGAAGTTGCTCGTTACAAAATACCACGCGAACTAGGATTCAAGGGTTCGTTGTGTCTTTAATCGCTGCAACGAGTAGGCTACAGTAAGTTGAGTTGTAGAGTCTGTGACCTTCGTTGTGAGTTAAATTATGTGCACATTAGAATAATTAGATCAAAGAATCTTGCAGCTCAGTATCGACATCATTAACTTATTGTTGTTTCAAGGAGCGGAACATAAATTAATACGTTTATAGAAGAGATCTGCGGAATACACTCGCCACCGACTAACGACTTGTATCAATACATTCTATGAAGACAAGTGATAAATGAATACCAACATTTATACAGGTTCAATGATGTAGGCAAGATGACTAGGTACCACACCGGCAGTAAAACGAAGACCATAGAATATTATGTTCGTGAATATATTTCAATTATAAAAACGTTTGATACATTTATGTACGGTATATCTTTCAATTATAAGACTTATACATGCATACATTGTCCGGCGTCATTCATAGCTTTTCACAACCTTTCTGAACACTTTGTAACAACTGTCAAGTAATTCAACATAATTAACAAGCAGCCACCAGGGAAAGATAACATTCGTTATGAGTATTTTGATAATTCTCCTGAAACGTATTATCTTGTGAACAACTACACCTACTGGTTGTACATAGAGTAGACTACAGGAAGTGGTGCAGCAGAACTTCATTGCTGACGTCACGAAAACGTACCAGGGCCAGTCATTCTCGTTGGCCTTGATAATTGCCCCTAATCTTGGGGATGTGTGCGCTCTATTGGGAAAATAAGAAACGTTTCAATTATACTGTAGGAATGGATTCACTAACTGGCCGGTATAGAGCGCAGCTCGCATCTAGAAGGATGTGGTTAGCTCCTACATAGTTCACCTAATTACTATTAGATGTCACTCCGGTGGAGAATGTTGTTTTAATTAATTATATATATATATATATATATATATATATATATATATTCCAATGCAAAATGCGCCATACAATGTTTTATTTTATAACGTCTCATTAATCAAGAAACAATAAATATAAAAAAATCATGCAAAAAACTCTGATAGGATTTGAACCACGGCCAGCCTGATGGAAGACGAAAGCCCTAACCACTCAGCCAATCGTGCACACACTAATTAAGCGTTAGGAACCAATTTAGATAGAACGTTCTAGCAAATAATGACTTGGACTAAACGATTTCTTCACTGGAGTATATTTCAAACCGAGTTCATTTCATATAAAGTTCATATAATTTTTAATTTCAAACGGGCCACGTCGTTTAGAACAGATAAAACGATTCTTGGTTCGATAATCGGAACTGGAGGGCCCCATGTTATGGATTATAAAGTTTGCGTAATTCACACGGCCGCCATCCTGAAATGGTACGGTTGATGGCCTTGTAGTTTGGGCACAAGACGCGTCCCATAAGAGGGTATGTTGTTACGAAATTTGGTAAAGATCCGATTATTAGTTTGGTCGTAATGCATTATTACGTTTTGACCATTTGAGTGGCCGCCATTAAGGTTTGGTAAAGATGGCGACAATATAAAACATGACACTGAGGTGCCCTTTGCCAGTGCTACCTCTGTACCAAATTTCGTTCAATTCGGTTTAACCGTGTTCGAATTGATAGGTAGGTGGGTGGGGGGGACAGTCATTCAGAGTACACACACTCTCTCTCACACACACACACTCAGACAGACACACAATTTTGGGCCCTGTGTTGATCTCATAAGTCTACTTTCATTTTTTGCAAAAAACGAAAGTAGGCTAAAAATGAGATGGTATTTGTCTGACTGTCTGTCGTCCTGTCTGATACTCAATCACGCAAGAACCACTGGTCCAATTGAAATGAAATTTTGCATGGATGTAGCTGATTTACCAGGTTTACACATAGGCTAATTTTGATTTCGATATTTTGCACTATTTTAAAATGGCGACCATTTTAGTGACGTCACTACACCCTTTGGTTTCAAAATGTCATATTCCATTTCAAATAAAAAGAGAACGCCAAGAAATAACAAACATTTGATGGCACAAACGAGCTTTAAAATTTAATTTCCAATCCGAATGGTCCTTATCACTTTTCGTGTATCTCCAACGGTTTAGAGAGTAAAACCCACATTTATGACGTCACTACACCCTTTGGTTTCAAAATTTCATATTTCCATTTCAAATAAAAAGAGAACGCTAAGAAATAGCAACCTTTTGATGGCATACGCGAGCTTTAACATTTAATTTTCTATCCGAGGGGTCCTTATCACTTTTCGTGTATCTCCAACGGTTAGCGAGTAAAACCTAAATTTGTGCAATAAAACACGGTCAACACCGAACGGTGAAGTCTATCTCTCTCTCTATATACATATATATATAAATGAAAGTTTACCTGTTTTTTTCTGAACTTCTACGGAAATTTGAGTTATTTATGCGTTTCAGTTTCAGACTGTTTTATGAGGGATGCGCACGAAAATATTTTTTTTGTCTGTCTGGTTGTTTGTCTGTGGACAAATTTGTTCCCTTATAACTCGAGAATGGCTGGGTGAATCAACGTAAAATTTGGTACAGATATCCATCAGAGGCACGGCACTAATCATTGATGTAACTCTTCTCCGTACCTCTCATAAAAGGGAGCCTACCCCCTTAAAATACATGTTGAAATAGGCGTAGAAGGACGAGACAAAGCTCATTTTTAGCCCCTCAATGTGAGAGACAAACCTTAAAACCACATTTTAAGGCCCTAAAACCATCCGTTTTGAGATATTTCCTGAAAAATAATTTCATTTAATAAACTAATTAACGAATGCAAGCCGGTAACCATGGCAACAGATTATCAGAGGTCCATCTATTGCATTTCCATTAATTGCATTAGTGTGAAAGTTTGCAAACGGCTAGAAGGTAATCACGGAACCAAATTAAGCTGTAAAATTCATCAATACGTATAATGCGCTTAAGGGGGTCAAGGGGTACTCTAGAATTTTTCACGCGATTTACACCTGTGGGTGTGGTACTGAACCCTTCAGTATTGCAGTGTTTATATGCAAGAATCTTGATCAAGGGGTCGCACTCAGTTCATAGTGCGATGTTTACGTTCGCCAAACAACATGCTCTACTGAGGGAAGGGTCATAGGATTAAAACTATAATTAAGAAACGAAGTGACAAGACGTAAAATAATAACATAATTTAATGACTATTTGTGCAAAAAAATTGAATATAGACAACAACAATAATAATATTCCTTCCTCCCTGAATCTTCCCATGACAGAAATATCTATCAACGTTGAGGAGTCAGACAGATCTCCTCCTCATAAAAATGTGGATCCAAGTTCCACTAACTTGCATTGGGATTTTATGTACGCGTAATGACTAACTACGAGGAATGAGTACTTGGATGACTGTTCGTTTACAGCGGGTAACAGCCACGATGCTTTCGAACAATCATCTCGTAAATCAACGTTTACGGATATAGGACACAACATTAATAAAAACCCTTAAAAATTAATGCTGACACACAATCTAAAATCTAATATTTACAGGAATCTCCCTCGAGACCCTCCTTCAGTGCGATGACGCATCTGACAAATGAGCTGCCAACACGGCCAATTGCTCAATACACAAACAAGGAAAAGACAGCATCGCACGTGACTGCACGGGTCACTGATACGGAACATAAACATGGAATGAAACCAACAACAACAAAAGCCTCACCGGCTGAGATTACCTTATATGAACAAAAATGCACGTTAAGCTAACGCTTCTGAGATTATAGTGATTCGTAGGCAACTCCCATTTATTTAAACAATTTTTATCATTGATCAGTTCTTATTCTGTATTTCAAGTATTAATACGGAGCCAACAAGCACTCCACTAATGACCTCGATGCAATCTTTTCAGCCCGCCTTGTGAAAACAGCTTCCCCCCTTCCTCAACTCTTGTCATCGTCCAGCTCCAGTGTGTAAAAATAACTTGACCAACTGTCCCGTTATCTCGTAGAATCAACAGCAACAAATCTCAACCACATAAACATATGGTAAGACATTAATCGATATAGCCACATATGTCCTCGCAAGGTAACGATATGGACTTGGCACCAAGCTGACAGAAATCAGTCTACGCTTAAATTCCCGCTTGTAGTGACCAATAAAATACACACACACACACTGCTGGGAATGACATAACACTTTTCACACAGGTCGGTTGAATCAGATGCTCACAATCTATTTAATAATATTAAAACCTACGAGAGAGCTGACTGCTCTTCGCCACAACTCACATTGCTCCAACGGCAATAAACTCACTGAATCTGATCAATAATAAACATTACAAAGATTAATTTACCCTCCAATCTACTGCATGATTATATTAATTCAGTCCTACTTCTGAAACACAATATATCTCCGAGAGACGTTTCTTACCGCATTACGTAAATATATGCGAACACGGTTGTCCACATAGCCACGTTAGTTAAAACAAACAAACAGGAACTTACGACTATGAAAAATTGTGCGAGCTGTTTCCATGCAAAAGGTGTGTGAGACCAAAACTAAATACACTACGTTAATCAACACAAGCAAGATATTTACAAACAAAATATGTCCCATATACCATAAGTTAACTTGTCAGATAATAAGAATATTATTCAGTACTCATTCTCGGCCAGTCACCGTCAGCGAACATCTGCAGCCATCTCCCTACTTAATGCTGCTTAGCTCATCTCAAACATCTCGACGGAGTGTTGACAGTTCCAAACTTCTTCCAGGATAAGCGATGTCATCTCTCGTGCTGATGCAAAAAGTTATAGATTATTACACACTCGATATCTGTCTACTAAATTCACCGTTTTAGGTACTTATTTCCCCAGAATAGTCTGTTGGCGAATTGTCGATGATACTGTCCCTACAAAATAGTACTGTGACTATCTATCACACTGAATTTACAACACATTAGTATTAATAAAAATCTGTGTCCTCATGACACGCAAAGTACAAGTGCCTACGTCCTCAGACGCGCAAAATGTAATAATAACCTACGTCGTCAGACGCACTAAATGTAATAAATGTCTTGGCTCTTCACGCCACTTATAAATGAACTGGCCCTAGGTATCGATAGGGGGGGGGGAATTATATAAAAATTTCTCAAAATAATAGTGGTAGAGGAATGAAACAAATATCACTGAACTCGTAAAATTGCGCAGGTCAAGAATATGCCCATTAATTCTAGAATCGATCGTAGAGATGTTGTCTAGCCGATCTCCCGCGTTAATGCTAGCTATCGCGTGCCCAAGCTAGACTTGGCGCGTTCGTAAGCATTCATCTCCCATTGGTTCCACTTTTTCGTTAACTTCGCGGTTTTTATCAGACCTCGGCCTCGTAGGAGTGTCCAATAGTACCATCAGCCACTCACGTTACTGCATTATATTTTTTCTAGGCGCGACTAGTACAATGAACATGCCATAAGCGTGTCTCACCACGCGTCCCTTCTATTTTGAGGTAGCCACCACCTGTCCTTCTGAAACATTGCTAGGCTCTTTCTTTTCACAATCCTTAAGTATTTAGCCTTTTGTCAAACTGCTGCAGGTATGTCCCCACTGTCTCCAACAAATGCTTGAAGTTTCCTCATCTTCGTCTGGCTATTTCATGACGCTGGTGGAAATATTAATTAATTGTAGAAATAAAACATCGAATCATTTATCCATCAGAGGATAAAGGGTTCAGTACGGCAGGTCTATTATATTCCTATCCCTATAATATACTAGCAGAAGTACCCATTCTTCGAACGGTCTTCGGTATTAATAACCAGACGTTATCAATTGAGCTACTGTTGCAATGGTTAGGGTCTTGGAACCTGTTTGTAGACAAAGAAAAATGATTCGTTAATATGTTCTCTCAAACCAAATTTACCTAACGAGTTCTTCCTGACGTGAAAATAAAATTGAAAACCTCGTAGACGAATCGCAATACACGTCACATACAAACTAACCCTCACCGTTGTGTCAAGTCCCCAACAACAGGAAGACCCCTTTTATTTAATTATATAGGCTTGTGGTGCATGAAAATTTAGGTTTTTAGCCTCCAATGACCCAAATTCCTAAAATCAGCAAAAAATACAATATATTTCAATTCGGGAGATTTGAAAATAATGTTGCTGTTTGGAGATATAACAGACCTTCTGTACGACATATCGCACGTGTATCGTGTGAACAAAATCTCGGGTACTCCTTGAACCCCTTAAGCGCATTGATGAATTTTACAGTTTTAGTTGGTTCCGTGATAACCTTATAGCCATTTGCAAACTTTCACAGAAATGTAATAAATGGAGTAGCATACTTCTTGCAGAAATAGATGGAAAGTTGGATATCACCTCTTGAGATCCTGTTGTCATGGTTACTAGCTTGCATTCCTTCATTAGTTTATTAAATGAAATTAGTTATCTGGGAATATCTAAGAAACTGTTGTTTTTAGAGCCTTAAAATGTAGTTTTCGGGGACCCTTTACGGCTCTTTAGGGGCCCCGAGGTTTGTTTCTGTCACCAAGGGGTTGTAAATGAACTTTGTCTCGCGTTTGTACGCCATAATATAATAATTATAATAAGTTAATAATGTAAACATATAGGGATAGGGATATAATAGAACTACTGTGCCATACCCGCACGTGTAAATCGCGTGAAAAAATTCTGGAGTACCCCTTGACCCCCTTAAACGCATGTATTGATGAATTTTACTACTTAATTTGAATCCGTTATAACCATATAGCCGTTTGCAAACCTTCACAGTGATGTATTAAATGGAATTGCATTGCGTCTTACAGAAAATATATGGACCTCTGAGATTGTGTTGCCATGGTTAGCGGCTTGCATTCTTTCAGTAGCTGAATAAATGAAATTAGTTTTCTGGGAATATCTCAAAAACTGTTGGTTTTAGGGCCTTAAAATGTGGTCTTTAGGGCCCCCGAGTTTTGTTTCTCACATTAAGGGCTATTTCAGCATGTATTTTAAGGGGGCAGGCCCCCTTTTATGAGAGGTATGGAGAAGAGTTACATGAATGATTAGTGTCGTGCCTCTGATGGATATCTGTATCAAATTTTACGTTGATCCACCCAGCCGTTCTCGAGTTATAAGGACACGAAGTTGTCTACAGACAAACAAACTGACATACAGACAGACAAACATTTTATTTTTGCGCGCATCCGTCATAAAACAGACTGAAACTCGCAAATATCGCAAATTTCCGTGGAAATTCAGAAAAAGCAGACAAACTTTCATTTTTATATATAGAGAGATTTCAGAATTTCACCCCTCCTCATGAACCCCTTAAATTGGATTTATGAAAAAAAACGGTCGAACACCTATTTACTTATTTTAAGCTGTTTTTCCCCCTGAGTTTGATGAATGAGTGAGTCAATCAATCAGTTAGGACACTTTCTTTCCTGTTTTTCCCCCTCAGAATTTCACCCCTCCCCTTGAGCCCCTTAAATTGGATTCATGAAAAAACGGCCGAACACCTATTTACTTATTTTTCAAGCTGATTATTTTCCCCCGAGTTTCAAACTCCTCTTCTATGTCGTTTAAGCGATACACGCTCCGTTAGGAATCTTTCAACCCCCACTTTTCACCCATTTCACCTCATAATATAGGCTACACCACATCGAAAAACCCTCAGACACGTGTCTTCTTATTTTTATTGATGAGTTAATATGCCGAGTATCACATCCCCCAATGAAACCAATCGGGAGATATTGTTATTCAATGAAATGCAGGTTTAACCATCTTAACACCCCCTTAGAACCTGAATATCCAAAAATCCTTCCTTAGTGGGCGTTTTGGACTTACAACGAATATATCCACGAAATTCCATGTTTCTAACTTTAATAGCTTTGGCTGGGCGATGATGAGTCAGTCAGGACACTTTGTTTTATATAATACACGATTATTATTATTAGTATTATATTATGGCGTACAACGACGAGACAAAGCCCCTCGGTGCCAGAAACAAAACTCGGTGGCCCCAAAGGGTCCTCGAAAACTGCATTATAAGGCTCTAAAACCAACAGTTTCTGAAATATTCCTACAAAACTAATTTAATTTAATTTAACAAACTAACGAAGGAATGCAAATCGGTAACCATGACAACATTATCTCAAGGGGTGGCATCCAACTTTCCATCTATTTCTGTAAGAAGCAATGTCACTCCATTTATTACATTTATGTGAAAGTTTGCAAATGGCAATAAGGTTATCACGGAACCAACGTAGACTGTATAATTCATCAATGCAATTAAGGGGGTCAAGGGGTAACCTGGAATTCTTTCATGCAATTTTCACGTGCGACATATAGTACAGAAGGTCTATTATATCTCCAAACAGCAACATTATTTTCAAAAATTCCTGAATTGAATCAGCATTTTTTGCGGCCATTTGAGGCTAAATAACCTGAATTTCCATCCACCACGAGCCTTTATAATTTATGAAAGGGGTCTTCCTGTGTATAGGGACCTAACACAACGGAGAGTGTCAGTTTTTATGTGACGTTTATTGCGTTTCGTCTACAAGGCTTTCAATTCTATTACACGTTAGGTTAATTTAGTTTGAGAGCACATTTTAACTAATATATATATATATACATTGTCGACATATGGGTTCGTCGTAAGGATGATTTTGTTTGATACTGTGTGGTAGATATACCCATATTTGGATATATGGGTGATATGTTGTAGAGAATAGAATTGTCTGTCTGTGTATCTTTATGTACGCCTATAACTCGTGTTCGGATGCTTTGTGCATCGTAAAAATAGGTATGGTAACCATGAGAGTCAATACACCAATTATTTATAAAACTCTTCACCGTACTTTTCATACAGTAGAAGGGTGGATATAGGGAAAATCTTCTCAAAATACATGCTAAAATAGGCGAAATACAAAAATTGCAGCGAATATGCACGATTGGGTTCGGCATGGTTCGGCCGAACTTAGGCAATGGTGTACTTGGTTAGTTCGGGGTGGTTCGGGTTGCACATTCGTCTACATTCGCGGTCGCAATCCCACCCGAACATTCGGCGAAACATTCGAGCGAATGTTCGGCGATAGTGTACTGCCCACGTTACGGTATAATTATACGAGGGCGAGAAAGAACCGCGAGTGTCACAAGTACCCGCAAATTACATTGCAAGGCATGTTATCGGCAGTTGATGGAGCATCTTGGATGTCTCCGTCCGCGCCTCGGCTCCCTTGTTGCAATCAGCGGGCAACGACCAGCCGAGTTCACTGTTGGGATAGGGCTTACTCGGTTCAGCATCTCTGCAATACCCAAGGGTAACTATAAGAGATTCGTCACTTTTGATTATAGAATTTCCGAGAGAGAGCAACGCCTGAGGCTATGTACTGCTCCGGCAAGTCTGGCAACATAAGTAAAAAGCCATATGAATGTAGCCTTTTCTTACACGTAATTGAACAGTACGTTCTGCGATGAGTTATTGATAATTGATGGAAATGACACAAACATAACTGCTCCTTTCGCTAGGCCCTGAAATATACGTCCAGATAGGAAAATAATACATTTTGATATTTGTCAATTTTAGCAATAGATTTGTCACGAAGGACACAGTTATGCTGTTCTAGAGCTTAATTCACCTTTAGACTAATTAAACATTGCTCTCCTACTCTACAGAATTGTTGGGATATTCGATGAATATAAGGAAAACTGTCCAAATGCACACACTATATTGCCATAACCTCACTTTTTGCCTAGCATGCCGGCTGCCACCCACCCCTCCCCGTAGCCCTAAACTACAAATTTTATTGCAATGCAAAGGAGAATGGGTTAGAAAACGAAACAAGAGATGAAATGCACACATTTATTCTCTATATATTTTTATCGAGAGTAGTCCATATTGCCCACTAGTTTTACACATGGTCAACACCAGGGAGATGAAAATTGCCGTATTGTTCTTGTCCTTACTATCATTATAATTCTTACATACCGGTGCTTGGCAATTTTTCCTCCCTTGCAGTGTCATGATTGACTCTCAATTCAATTCAAATAAATATTCAAAATACCGAACAAATCAAAACAACCAACACCACCTCGAGGAAAATCAATCAAAACAGACTATTCCCGCTTCCGCCAGTCGGTTTGATGTGAGCGTTCATGAGTGCCAACTACGGAACTTTAGTGCTAAAATTAATTCTTCATTGGTTGGCAGAACATACAGAGCAGAGCTTTACCGCGACCCACGCGCTCCCTATGATCTGTCATCCCCCTGGCAATACCCTTCACTATTGAGATCTGGTCGGTGCTCGGGCCTGGCAACGACCAAACGGACGGGCGCTCCAGACAGTTTGGCGCGCTTCGCTTTCTCAGACAGTTCAAAGTTAGATGGGAGCTGTGGTAGTGGTCGAAGGCAGGTTTGCCAGATTTCTAAACACAAAATAAAGGACTGGTGTGTTTTCGAGGAAATCGGTCGTGACGTAATCGACAACTAGTGAACTTCCTTTAAGAACGATTTTACAGAAGATACATTGATCGTACGGGGCAGATGGCCTCGCTGTTCCACCCCGCAAAACCTTAATAACTAAATATTGACATCACAGGGAGGTTTATTATATTTGCGACCGAAATTAGTCAAATGAAAAGAACACGGTGCACGCTGCACAGACAGCAGTTGTCCATTATGACCCATTATACAGTATCTTTCAGGATGGCCAACCCAAAACTCGCCAAAATTGTAAGCATTGAACCAAAGAGTTTCTTGATCGCGGGTTCAAACCCGGCCGAAGTCGTCGGATTATTTAAGAGCGTTACAAATCCCTCTGCACCGGTATGCCTTCCTCCGAGGGCAAGTAACGCCGGTGATCCCATGTCATAGATTTATGGCATATTAAAGAACCTCACACTAATTACACCTGTGTGAAGCTAAATTATATATAGGTTGAACATTCTACAAACGCTCTTAGGTTCCGACGTTCGTCGCCAGAAGCCGACTACGGTGGCATCTGATAATCAAGTTCTGAACTAGGACTCGTTTACGGTGGCGTTTGGCGGCAAAAGTAGAAACTACTTCAAAAATGCAATATCTGCAGTCC
Organism: Meconema thalassinum; assembly: GCA_946902985.2. Lineage (NCBI taxonomy): Eukaryota > Metazoa > Arthropoda > Insecta > Orthoptera > Tettigoniidae > Meconema > Meconema thalassinum. The sequence continues at coordinate 187,942,326 of OX336395.1, forward strand.
TCACTTGAATTGAAAACAGATAACACACACTAATACAGTCATCACAATTAACACCGGTTATCAGACAGATTCTACACTCACCCTAAGTACACGGGGCTACATGACCGCGTTGTCGTAGCCCTAAACTGATGAACAAACCAACCAACCAGAGTTTCTTCAGTCTTTACGAACGAGTATACCAAGAATAAGTGCTCGTTGCAATGAAAACTTTAGACAGGAAGACCCAATTAGAACTTGTTGTTGGAAATAGTTTACCAGAGGTGTAAACTAGGGCTGTTACTTTTAATCGATTAATTTCAGATATCGATTAATCGAAGCCGAATAATCGATTAATTGTCGCGAATAACGATTAATATATTAATCGATTAATCTGTTTTCCGAATAATCGGTTATTTGATTAATCGATTCAACGGTTTTTCGATTTGTTTTGACGAATAATCAATGTACAGTATTTCGCACTTTTAACTACGCTCTCACAGAATCAACAAACTACGACACAACTTGGTTTCTTGATGCAATCACTCGACATGGTTAGCCGGGGCAGTCCCATGATGGATGATGTTTTCGATTCTTTTAGGGGCGTTGCAACATCGTGGTCACGTATCCCCGTGTACTGGGGTGTGTTTAAGACTTGTCTGATAACATGTATCACTGCGATGTCTATACCAGTGTGTGCATTTGTAATTCAGGTAGAATTTGGGTAGGAACCGACCGTGGCCTTAAATTAGGTATCATCCCGGCATTTGCCTGGAGTAGAAATGAGAACCCAAGGAAAATCACTTCCAGGATGACTGAGGTATGAATCAAATCCGCCTCTTATCAGTTTTGCCTCACGAGGCTGAGTGTACCCCGTTCCAGCCCCCACACCAGAATTATATTTCTTGGCAGAGCCGGGAATCGAACCCAGACCTCTGTGGTGACAGCCAAGAATGCTAGCCACTGCTCAACGCTCGCTTTGAGGTTTCATTTAACTACACTCCAAGAATTACCGTGTTGAAGACCTCTTTCAGGCTTGCCTTAGAAATCGGAATTTGTTCGCTAATCCTGAAAAATACTACATGATGTTAATAAATACACTTGGATGACTAGTCTCGATCGTCAAGTGATCATCATCAGATTTCTTTTCCTATGGCCTCCTGAGAGGCCGAGTGCAGGTCTTTCTAGTCGACGCCCGTGGGCGACCTGCACGTCGGGATAAGAAATTGAATGGATGAAGATGAATGTAATTGGGCAAGGATGTGGAAGGAAGCGGCCGTGGCCTATCAGAATGTACCGTCCCAGCATTTACCTGGTGTTGAAAATGGGAAACCACGGAAAACCATTTCAAAGACGGCCGACGGTGGGGTTCGAACCTACGCGTCTACCGAGTCAGCAGAGAGCTTGGCCCCATGACCTAACGCTGCACTTCAGCCAGCGTAGCCACTGCTGTTGGTATCATCAGATCACTTTACACTTAGGCTATTAAATCTACTGTATGTGGAGAAGTATGGAATGCTAATTACAATATATAAACTTATTTATTAGCAGTAGCAATTAAACTAGCAAACTAGTCAAGATATGTGCTTTTTGTTGAGATACTGATAGTTATTAAATGGTGCACTTAGCAGTTTGAGCGATGTGTGGTCCGTTTTTTGTGCACAACGTGTGGACGTTTTTGCTGACACAATAACCTCACCATTTAATAACAATCACATAATGGCACTAAGCAAGCAAACTTGTAGATAAATCACCACTATCAGTATCTCAGCCGAAGTGTAAAGGATCTGATGATCGCTTGACGATCGAAACTGGTCATCCAATTGTATTTATTAAACTCATGTAAAAAGTATTTTTCAGGTTTAGGGAATCACACATTAGACAATTGGGTATTGACCATCCGAAAAAACATTAAATTTCGACTCCAAAGATACAAATGTGACGTTTTATGAACGAAGGTATATCTCAAGTCTACTCATACGCATGTTCGATAAAAACTCAATGTTCACATGGTAGGGCAGTTATAAAAAGCGCGGTAAAAATAGGAAATCTTGTAGACGTAGCGTAAATATTGCAATCATTGCAAATGACGAGCTGGATATATATCTTGGTAATGCTTGCCACGGTGGGTGAGTGGTTAACATGTCGGATTATCAAACCCAAGCTTGCAGGTTCGCCCCTGGCCGTGGTAAGTGATTTTTGAAAGGCGCCAAAAATCACGACATGGATGTCATACGTTGTTGGCATGTTAAAGAACCCATTTGAATTCAGTGGGCCGTGGCAAAATTAATCTCGGGGTTTTCCGCCAACATAAAGTTCCTCCATTCCCTACTAGAAAGCGCTCTAGTGTCAAGGAGCTTAGATATCTAACCTCCGGGGGCGTGGTGGCTCAGCGGTCTAGCTGTATGCCTCTCACCAAGGCGGTCCGGGTTCGATTCCCGGTCAATGCATGTGAGATTTTCGAAGTGAAATGCCATGTCCTGTGGTTCGGATTCCACGTAAAAAGGAGGTCCCGTGGCTCATGATCTCAAGATTAACGGTCACGTTAAACTACAAGCTTCCTTTCCTTTATATCTAACCTCCTTGACTTTCATAGCGTTCAAAGGAACGACGAAATTCGACATGGAAGCTGCCCTCTGGGTGTCAAATAACAAAGCTTGCACCCGGCCCCCGAGGCCATACGATATTATTAATATAATTATTATCTTGGTAATTCACCGCCTGACTTGCATACTCACCCTTTTTCACAGGTGGAAAATGAATCAAACAATATTTCCAAGGCCCGCTAAACTACTGTCGACCAAAATAGTAGGTGCACTCGAGTTTGAAAGTTGTTTGTGAAGTAAACAATGCACCTACATAAAATCCAGTAACATCATCATTCTCGTCGCTATATTTTATGTTAGTTCATGTAGGTTTGGAATTTTTAATTTATATTTGAATATTATTATCGCAGTTGGAACACAAAAAGTGCCCGTTTTTAAGCGCGTTTCAACCATGCGTCACATTTGGGAATTATTATCTCACAAACCCGTCATCAGATCGAATCCAAATTTTAGCGCAATAAACATTGGAATGTTGTATAACTGGTTTATTAATTTCAAAATTCTTTGCGTCCAAGAAACAAAGTTGTTATTTTTGTAAGGTAACTTTTTCTCGGCTCGGTGTCGTTGGAAAATGTAGTTCTTGGTCGCGTTATAATCCTTATATATCAAAAAGGTATGATGTATGACTGTGAAATACGTAAATTATTTCACTTATTTTATATCTGTTTGTATTTGTACGGGAAAATAAGACATGGTTCACCAGCTAGCCGCTCCGGGAAATGCTGTAAGGCGCTGCTGAGATGCAGCCCATCACTTCCGAGCGAGGCGCGCCATGAGGCGTGTTAGGCTCCATCTTGGCAACGCTGTACAGCTTTCCCCGAAGCGGCTAGCTGGTACAACCATGTCTTATTTCCCCGTACAAATACAAACCGGTCGCCTCCGTAGCGTAGCGGTCAGCATGGTTAGCTGCCATCCCGGAGGTCCTGGGTTCGATTCCCGGCTCTGCCACGAAATTTGAAAAGTGGTATGAGGACTGGAACGGGGTCTACTCAACCTCGGGTGGTCCAAATGAGTAGAGGGGTTTCGATTCCCACCTCAGCCATCCTTGAAGTGGTTTTCCGTGGTTTCCCACTTCGTCTTCGGGCAAATGCCGGGATGGTACCTACTGTAAGGCCACGGCCGCCTCCTTCCCTCTTCCTGGCCTATCCATCCCAATCTTCCATCCCTTCCCATCCCTCATGAGGCCCCTGTTCGCTTTGCAGGTGAGAGCGCCTGGGCAAAGTGCTGATCACACCTCCCCAGTTGTATCCCTCCCGACCAGATGTTCCAGGCTCCAGGACACTGCCCATAGAGGCAGTAGTGGTGAGTTTCCTCGCTGAGTCCGTGGGAACCACCAACCTAGAGGGTAAATTGACTAAATAAATAAAAACAAACCGATATAAAATAATTGAATTAATTTACGTATTTCACAGTCATACAGCATAAATTTTGATGTATAAGTATTAAAACGCGACCAAGAACTACATTTTCCAACTACCCCGAGCCGAGAAAAAGTTATCTTACAACTTTCTTTCTTGGGCACACACAATTTTGAAATTAATAAACCAGTTATACAACATTCCAATGTATATTGTATTCGATCTGGTGACGGGTTTCTGAGATAATCATACTAATAGAATATATAACAAGAAGTTCCGTGACGAACTAAAGAGCCTACTTTTCATGCCAATGATTATTCTACAGTATATGAACCTATCTAGAATAATGACGAAATTAAGTTGTTAATATCAAAATTTCTAATTAGTTCGAAATACTGTATACCAAGCATAATGTAGCCTAATAGGGCACCACAGTTGGCAGCCCTGATGACTGAATATATTCTTAGTTCCATCTCTTAAGGTACAGAATACAAAATTTGGTTGAAGTCCAATGAATAGCATGGACGTTACATGCAGTTAAACATTGGATCTAACAGCGCGCGTAAAATCAAGTTGGCAACAATGTCATGCATGTATTGGTCAGAAATAATCTGAAATAATATGATCTATTGATGTGTCAATTTTGAATAAAATCCATTAGTTAGTATAGAAGTTACATGCATTTTAAAATTGGATCCATCAGCAGGCTTAGAATCATGTTGGCAGCACCGACGTATATTAGTTACCCCAAATTAATCTAGAATGCCAGGTACTATACGTGTGCAAAGTTTAGAGCTATTGGCTTGCATACTTTCTGATATATTGATATTAGGGTAACAAAAATAGGGACAGTACATATTAACAGTTGGCAGCCCTGGTTGCTCTTAAGAATACGCATAGTCATATCTGTTATGGTACACATAGCACATACGAAATTTGGTTCAAATCCAAATGATAGTATGGAAGTTGCATGTATTTAAAGTTGGACCTGTCAGCAGGCATAGAATCATGTTGGTAGCACTGACGTATATAAGTTACTCCAAATTAATATAGAATGTCAGGTACTATACGTGTGCATAGTTTAAAGCTGTTGGCTTGCATACTTTCTGATATATTGGTATTTGGATGAAATAAATTAGGAGCATTTATTAACAGTTGGCAGCCCTGGTAGGTCTTAAGAATACGCTCAGTCATATCTGGTTATGTACACATACAACATATGAAATTTGGTTGAATTCCAATTGATAGTGTAGAAGTTATTTGCATTTAAAAATTGGACCTATCAGCAGGATTATAATCATTTTGGCAACACTGCCATGTATGGACTCCTGGAAATTAAACTGCAATATTATTATCTATACGTGTGCCAATTTTGAAATAGCTCCCATTCATAACTTCCAAGATATACATCATGGAGCTCAAATTTCAATTGCGATTTTTTAGCAGTTGGTAGCACTGACATCATTTTCAAATATGGCCGTGAGATATTCAGGTATAGATCTTTAATCCTACCAAATTTTGTTTCGATTGCTCCAGCCGTTTAGGAGTTGATAGGGGGGAACACACACACAGCCAGACAGACAGACAGACAGACAGAAGGACAGACAGTCAGACAGACACACAGACACACATTTGCCCGATCTCAAAAGTCTACTTTTTCCTCATTTTTGCAAAATGTGAAAAGTAGGCTAAAAATGAGATGGCGTGTGTCTGTCTTTCTGTCTGTCAGTCTGTCTGTCTGTGTATTACTCAATAACGCAAGAACTACTGGTCCGATTTAAATGAAATTTTGCATGGATATAGCTGATTTACCAGATTTACATATAGGATACTTTTGATTTCGATAATTTTCACTATTAAAAAATGGTGACCATTTTAGTGACGTCACTACACCCTTTGGTTTCAAAATTTCATATTTCCATATCAAATAAGAAGAGAACGCTAAAAAATAGCAAACTTTTGATGGCACACACGAGCTTGAAAATTTAATTTTCTATCCGAACGGTCCGTATCACTGTTCGTGTATCTCCAACGGTTAGCGAGTAAAACCCACATTTGTGACGTCACTACACCCTTTGGTTTCAACATTTCATACTTCCATTTCAAATAAAAAGAGAACGCTCAGAAATAGCAAGCTTTTGATGGCATACACGAGCTTTAACATTTAATTTTCTATCCAAAAGGTCCTTATCACTTTTCGAGTATCTCCAACGGTTAGCGAGTAAAACCTAAATTTGTGCAATAAAACACGGTCAACACCGAGCGGTGCAGTATATCTCTACATATACAAAAATTAAAGTTTCTCTGTTTTTTCTGAATTACTACGGAAATTTGAGTTTTTTACGCGTTTCAGACTGTTTTATGATGGATGCGCGCGAAAATAATTTTTGGTCTTTCTGTCTGTTTGTTTGTCTGTGGACAAATTTGTTCCCTTATAACTCGAGAACGGCCGGGTGTATCAACGTAAAATTTGGTACAGATATCCATCAGAGGCACGACACTAATCGTGGATGTAACTCTTCTCCGTACCTCTCATAAAAGGGGGCCTACCCCCTTAAAATACATGCTGAAATCGGAGTAGAAGGACGAGACAAAGCTCATTTTCAGCCCCTCAATGTGAAAGACAAAACTCGGGGGGCCCGAAAACCACATTTTAAGGCCCTAAAACCAACCGTTTTTGAGATATTCCCAGAAAACTAATTTCATTTAATAAACTAATGATCGAATGCAATCCGGTAATCATGGCAACAGATTCTCAGAGGTCCATCTATTGCTGTAAGACGCAATGCAATTCCATGAATAACATTAGTGTTTAAGTTTGCAAACGGCTAGAATGTTATCACGGAACCAAATTAAGCTGTTAAATTCATCAATACGTATAATGCGCTTAGGGGGTCAAGGGGTACTCTAGAAAATTTTCAAGTGATTTACACCTGCGGGTGTGGTACGGCAGGTCTATTATATTCCTATCACTATAATATATTATTATTATTAGTAATATAGTATAGGGTACAGCGAGGAGACAAAGCCCCTCCGTGCCAGAAACAAAACTCGGGGGCCCTCAAGGGTCCTCGAAAACTACATTATAAGGCTCTAAAACCAACAGTTTCTGAAATATTCCCAGAAAACTAATTTCATTTAATTTATCAAACTAATGAAGCAATGCAAATCGGGAACCATGACAACATTATCTCAACTTCCCATCTATTTCTGTAAGAAGCAATGTCACTCCATTTATTACATTTATGTGAAAGTTTGCAAATGGCTATAAGGTTATCATGGAACCAACGTAGACTGTATAATTCATCAATGCAATTAAGGGGGTCAAGGGGTAGCCTAGATTTTTTTCTTGCAATTTTCACGTGCGACATATAGTACAGAAGGTCTATTATATCTCCAAACAGCAACATTATTTTCAAAAATTCCTGAATTTAATCAGCATTTTTCCGGCTTTTAGGAATTTGGGCCATTTGAGGCTAAAGATCCTGAATTTTCATGCCTTTATAATTTATGAAAGAGGTCTTCCTGTGTATGGGGACCGAACACAGCGTAGAGGGTCAGTTCTTATGTGACGTGTATTGCATTTCGTCTACAAGGCTTTCAATTCTATTTCACGTCAGGAAGTACACGTTAGGTGAATTTAGTTTGAAAGCGCATTTTAACTAATCTTTTTTTTTTTTTTTCGACATACGGGTTCATCGTAAGGATGATTTTGTTTGATACTGTGTAGTAGATATACCCATATTTGGATATCTGGGTGATATGTTTTAGACAATAAAATTGTCTGTCTGTCTTTCTGTGTATCTTTATGTACGCCTATAACTCGTGTTCGGATGCTTGGTGCATCGTAAAATTAGGTATGGTAAAAATGAGTCAATACACCAATCATTTATAAAACTCTTCACTGTACTTTTCATACAGTAGAAGGGTGGATATAGGGAAAAACTTCTCAAATACATGCTAAAATAGGCGAAATATAGAAAGTATCCTAGAAGGACGACCAAAATATATGTTGCGCTTCTCAATGTGAGACACAAAATTCGCGAGTCTATAAAGGGTATCCGAAAACCACATTTTAAGGCCCTTAAATTAACAGTGTGTGTGATATTTCCAGAAAACTAACTTCGTTCTGATAAACTTATGAAGGAATGACAAACCGCTAACCATTGCAACGGTAGCTCAATTAATAAAGTCTGGTGTTAACACCGAACACCGTTCGAAGAACGGGTACTTCTGCTAGTAATTCATAAATGTGACGCATGGTTGAAACACGCCTAAAACGGGCACTGTTTGTTTTCCAACTGCGATAAAAAAATATATATAAATTAAAAAATACAAACCTACTTGGACTAACGTAAAATAGAACTATGAAAATGATGATGTTATTGGATTTTATGTAGGTCTATTAGTTAATTCACAAACAACATTCAAACTCGAGTGCACATAATGATTTGGTCGACAGTGGCGACAAAATACTTGATATTCTCCGCGACCACCTGCAGCGCTGAAGGAGTATTTTCAATTGCTGGAAACATTGTGACTGCAAAGCGGAGCTGCCTCGCCCCAGAAAATGTGTACTTCCTAGTATTTTTGCACCAAAACAGACCGTCAATTGAAATATATTGTCACATTTATTTTTAAATAATGCATCTTGTTTGTGAACTGTTGAAGCCATTCTTTCAGTTTTGCCTATACAAACTGTCAGTCGTAACTCTTCAGTCGGTCATCATGAATTTGTCCAATGACTGTGCGGGGTGCAATGTATATATAATATGAGTAATAAACTCCTTGAAAAAAAGTACATGTATTAGTTATGATCACAATGACATCGGTGGGAGTAGGCAGGCAAAAGCGTAACAACTGTACAACCAAGGCTCCGCTGAGATATGTAACCATATGCATAATAGAATTCAAGTGCATGCTCTAATTTAATTGTATTTATTATATTGTGTTATTATTATTTGTATACACGATCATAATACTCATAAGTATTTCACAAACCCTTATTAAACAAAATAAATTTATACAGTGCTCAAAATGGTTTTGCATATTGTGATTTAGTAACTTGTTTATTTTGCTATGTGTATGTTATCATATTATACACAATATAGGGTACATACAAAGAAAAACATCACACAATCTTATTTGCAAAAGAGACAGAAACACACAACGAATAACAAAAGTGATAATGTGGGACTGAGCACACAACCGTCCTTTTCATATTGGGACATATCAATACCGTGTATGGCCACCACGAACACTAATCCATGCTTGCGAGACGACGAGGCATACTGAGCACGAACGAATCCAACGTGGTTTGGGACAGATTATCCCACTCTTCGACAGCAGCTTCAATCAGTTGTTCGTTGTTTGTTGGAGAATTGGAACGGTGCGAAATTGCCCTCTTGTGCTCTTTCCATGCACGTTTAATACGGTTCATGTCCACTGAATAGGCAGGCCACTCATTTCTCTGTATAACATGCATCTGAAGTAACTGATTGACCACCCTAGCTCCATGGGCACGAGCATTATCGTCCTGACCCATTGTGGCAACAAATCCTGCAACGACAGGTTCAAAGATGGTGTCTGTATACACCAGACCAGTCATGTTACCGTGGAATTAGAGGCGTACGTCGACCAAACATGATTCCACCCCAAAACATGACTGAACCACCTTGCTGTTGGTGGCTTTCCTGGATGAAGGGCTTGTGAAACCTCTTACCCACTCGGAGCATTCAAGTGTGGCGACGTAATAGTGATAGTGATTGTAATAGTGATCATAACTAACACATGTAATGTTTCGAGGAGTGTTATTTACTTATAATTCATATATTTTATACATTGGACTCCACCCAGTCATTGGGCAAATTCCAGTTGGCCGACTGTAGAGTTACAACTTACAGGTCTTTGTGGAAATTAGGCCAAACCGAATAAAAGAAAAATGTTCCTGTCCTAAATTGTTAACAGCCTTCCCAAAATATATTGAATAAGATTCAAAAGCTTTGCTGAAAACTCCTCGTTTTCTTTTCCTGAAACCCTTCCCAATTTGATTGATGTTTGACCTTCCACGGTCACTGACTGTTATTTGGTTATTGTTAACATGAACAAGGAAGGGCACGTATCTTTACGCAAAATTTAACTTTTATAGATTTCTGTACATCATTCCGAAAATAAGCGTAATTCAACTTAAGCGATGACTTCTCATTTAAACCATTTTCAAAACGTATTCTTTTATGGCGTGTCTACTAATCAATTAATCGATTTTCGGTTAATCGATTAATCGACTATTCGGTTAATCGATTGAAAGGTTATTCGTTTAATCGATTAATCGTTTCCGATTAATTTGAAATTAATCGATTATTGATCGATTGATCAAAAAATCTATTATTACCAGCTCTAGTGTAAACACAAACGCATTGCTCTCGAGTTTGAAAACTCTCGGAAATACGGAACAATGGCCATCCCGGACGCGGGACATTTAGCACGAATACGGGACTGTTCCGAAAAATCTGGGACGTCTGGCAATCCTGGTCGAAGGCACCATGAACGCTGTAGACTACTGCATGAACTGCATGTGAATGACACTTGTTCCAGGTAGTTTGGGGCGGGAGGTGGGTGGGATAAGGGGGGGGGGGGGAGAGGGTAGGTCTAGCACGTGGTGCAATATGGCTATGGACAAGGAAATCGCCAGCTTCCAAAGTGAGTGGGACGGGGCGATAAGTTGACATACGCTCTGCAGGAAGATTAGATAGCTCACAGGTTCTTCCCCGTTCAAGTAACACAGAACAAAAATGCAATAAACTGAAAGATCTGGCATACTGATTTTTTTAATGTAAAAATTATGTATTTTGATGTGCTAATAAGTGAAAAGCAGGAATTTATGTAATTATAGAAAAAAATGTTTAAAATGTGTGTTTACACTCACGGTGGGTGAGTGGATAGCGTGTCGGTCTACTAACCCCAAGATTGAAGGTTCGCTCCTGGCCGTGGTAAGTGATTTTTGAAAGGTGGCAAAAATACGACACGTATGTCATACGATGTTGGCATGTCAAAGAACCCATTTGAATTCAGTAGGCCGTGTTCATAATGGCAAAATTAATCTCGGGAGTTTCCGCAAACACAAAGTTTCTCATTTCTCTACTAGAAAGCTCTATGGTGTTCAAGGAGCTTAGATATCTAACCTCCTTGACTTTCATAGTGATTCAAGGAACAACGAAATTTGACATGCAAGCTACCCTCTGGGTGTCAAATTACAAAGCTTGCACCCGGCACCCGAGACCATACGATATTGTTATATATAAATATCTATATACCGGTACCTAAATATCCAAGCCCTATTCATATTATGTTGTTTAATAATTCAGTAAATCTTATCGTACCGGTTAAGTTACTGTGAACTGTCTGAGAAAGCGAAGCGCGCCAAACTGCCTGGAACGCCCGTCCGATTGGTCGTTGCCAGGCCCGAGCACCGACCAGATCTCAATAGTGAAGGGTCTGGCAGAGATGCTAGACCGAGTAAGTTCTATACCAACAGTTAACTCGGCTAGTGGTTGCCCGTTGATTGCAACAAGGGAGCCGAGGCGTGGACGGAGATATCCGAGATGCTCTGTCAACTGCCGATAACATGCCTTGCAATGTATTTTGCGGGTACTTGTGACACTCGCGGTTCTTTCTCGCCCTCGTATAATTACACCGTACTTACGTTGTTTTGAAGTGTTTCATGTATGCTATTGTATCCATTTAATCCGATGACAATGTGATGTTCTCTGAACTGAGGTATTCGTGCTGAATGACGTACATCCGTTTTACCGCGCAATTGAATACAGTTTTCTCTGATATCAAGCAGTATTTTACCCTGACACCTAACCCCCTTTCCCCTTAATGAAAGTAGTGCAACACACAGAACAAGCATCCGCCAGTCGCCGCTGATCTTCATGGTCCGTGAAGGTGGTTCTTGAGGTCATATTTGAGCCTTGTAATGCTGTAACAGCGTTGCCTTGGATTAAACTACGTGTTATCCAAATGCCTTGCAGAACTTGAACTTGGTGACGAAGTTCAGGAGAGCGCTATTGCCAAGGTAGCAAACTTTCAAAATATATTAAGTTTGAATTGTCATTCAAAATTATGTTGCGTGCAATAACCAACAGACGAATCCTGTATTTAATTGAACACACTCGATAGCTGACACAAACGTACAATTGAACAATGATTCTTATCTACAACCCCTCGAATATGTGAACCCAACTTTACAAGGTATAAAATAAGCGTATGGAATGTTCAATTTAGACCACTAATATCTTTGCTTTCTTTTCAAGTGTGGGTTAACACTGTGGTTAACTCATCACAAAAATTGGTTATAGACTCTTTTGATTTACAACTCACACTATAATATAGAGTCAAGGTTTCTTGAAGCATTGCCAAATCGGTTCATAACTTCACCATTTGTGCCCCTCCACGGAAATCTTTGGTAAAAGGCGAAAGATTCATGTGATATGGATGAAGACCAGAGTAACGTTAATTTTCTGATCGTGGATATTTATTTAAGGAAATGTATATCAAAGATACCAGTGCATAAAATTTTTAAATCAATAAAAGATAACAAATTTCACATATAATCTCAAGTTTGTTTCAATTACATCAAGAATATTTTTATACATCTAAATATAAACAATATTGTGACACTGATGATAGCATAATTGCTTTAGGTCGATAATTCTTTGTAATAAATGCGACGGCACAACCGGCCGGAGACTTCTAGAGTTTCAGAATATTCCCAGTAGAGAACGCTACGCTGCAGGTGCTATTCAAGAGGAAGTGCTGCTCTCTGATGTGGGTTGTTGAAGTAGGTGACTAAGCACAGCTCTCCGCATGGGCGCTGCGTGTCCTGTATATTCGTTTCGTGCGTGTTGTGAAAAGCCGGGAACGCAGATGACCCCCCCCCCCCCCCCCTCCTGCGCACCCAATATAAAAGGTCCTTACGGAGGTAAATGGGTGCGCTGAAATTATACGTTATTATTTATTGAAACTTTATGCGATTGACATGTGCTCTGTGTAAATACCAATTGCAGAATAAACAAATATGTAGTACGGTACTTGTATTTGGTCTGGATTAGGGCTGTCAATAAGAATTCTATGGTACGGTATCTTTAAAATGTCAGGTCGAGAAAACCACCAATAGGAATCTACCTGTGCATCGGCGCCAAATGGACTGTACCTCATTAACCAAATTAAGAAGTTACAGTAATTTAATATCACAATTTTAAGCAGGGTAGAAGAGCTGATAATGCAAATGGAAGACCATGTGAATGCCCCTCATAGTATAATATTGCCCTCACCGGCCTGTTTCCGTGGCGCGGTGCATGTTCTGAGCTGCCGTTCGCTTAGAAAACGGCGTATTCGAACACGACCACCACCTGATGACACAGGAAACGTGATTCATCCAACCAAACGATACGTTCCCATTGATCCTCGGACCAATCTCGATGATCCTGTGCCCACTGCAATCGTAATTAACGATGTCGTTGGGTGAACATGTAGGAGTCGTCAGCTGCAGAACCACGGTCGACTCTAGACAGGTCGGAAGGCTGAGACTTGGCAACATGTTCATCAGTCATACCCTTGTCAGGCGGGAACACGAGGGAACGTTCAGTCTGGCAGGTGTTCTTGCTTATCTCATAGGGATATTTCCTTCTATATTTTGTTTCTTACGCTTTTTACGTTTATACGCTTTATAGTAGCGTTAATACTACCCTTCCAGATGAGTTTTCTTTAACTGTAATCCCTAATCGAGAACACACTGACGAGTGTACTTTGTATCTGGCAAATATGGTATTTTTAAATGCCTATGGTACATGGAATTATCACATATCGTACTTCATGTTTTCAACTTTGATTTTCCTGGAATGTTTCGGCACCGTAACAATGCCAGACACATGTTGTATCCCCAACTGTAATGCAAATTAACCAAGTAAGGCAGGCTACACACCAGTGTTTAGGTTCCCAAGTGACGAAAATCTGCGCCAGGCCTGGATTAGGGAACCTTCGAAATGGTTCGTAGATGGCATAAATTAGTCAATTAAGTGAAAAAATACTTTCAGTTATTGCCACTGTATTGCTAAACAATTATTCACAGGCAAGGAATGATGCTGTTGATGTCAGCAAACTTGGTTATGGGAAGAAAAAGTTGCAGCACTTGAGGAAGGAAACAGAAGTAATCTGATACAGTTATGGAATACCAGCAGCAACAGATTATTTGTATAATGGTAGTAAATTATCTACATATATGTGCGGCGGAATCGAGGGTTTATTATAGGCCTACAGTATGAAGATGTTATGGGAGATAGCCTACAAAATCACATCACATAACCCTCAATTGCCTCTACTTACTCCATATTATTATTATTATAACACCGCCAATTGTTTTGTTAGCATACTTCAGAGTAGTAAAATACGAAAAGAAACCAAAATAATTTTCTTTATTTTGCTAAACACTTTTATGTTGGTAAATTATTTCCGTGTCACTCAATATCTGCTTGCTTGCTTCTTATAACAACTTTTCACGATCATAGGCACGTTATTCATTTATTTCCGATTGTAACACTGGTCATGTGTAAATAAAACTCCACAGATGTTTTGCTAAACATGTACATTATGTTTGTCCAATATTAATTCCGTAGTTTTTGTCGCCACCCGTGCTAGCAAACAGCTGTTTCAGTTCAGGCCCTCGTGACGAAGTATGACTGACAATAGCCGTAGCTACAGTGTTGTCAGATTGAACCTTCCGACCTTTCTAGAATCGACCGTGGCAGAACCCCATGTTCAACAAAGTGTTCAAAAAGGGGGGGGGGGGGGGGTGGCCTCTCACCAAGGTGGACCGGGTTCGATTCCCGGTCAATGCATGTGCGATTTTCGAAGTGAAATGTCATGTCCTGTGGTTCGGATTCCACGTAAAAAGGAGGTCCCGTGGCTCATGATCGCGGTCACGTTAAACTAAAAGCTTCCTTCCTTAAAGTGTTCCAAAATAGTTGTACCTGCCCTGCACCAGCAATGTACTCTGCCATCCAATCAGTCTCATATCGTTGCCTATCCTGCTTTACAGCTTACGTTCATTGACGAGGCGTGGACGTCCAACACCTTGTCACCTACTCGTGGTTTCACCGCCCTTCAACCACTGTCCATAGGTACCGTACTCACGACATTAGCATGCGAACAGCCGACCAGTCTCGCCGTTTTCGAGAAGCTCGTTCCCAGCCACTGGACTATAACAATATGCCCTTTGTCGAAGTCACGTATGTCAGTGGATGTCCCCATATTCGGTACGTATCGTCACTAGACTGGTTTCTCATTCGTATCTCATCCGTTTATATACTTTCCTTCTCGAGTCACATGCCCGCATCGCCAGCAGACGAGAGTAAATATTTCTGTGGGCAGTGGTCATAACGATGTGGCTCATCAGTGTATCTCTACTTAGTATAAGGCAAAGTCCCCGATTCTTTGATGTCACGGGTAACCTCGAGAACCACTGGATGGATTTTGATGCGGTCTTCACCATTCTGCAGAGGATATCTCGAGGAAGGTTTCTGTAGAAAATTATTTATTTATGATAAAAGGAAGCCAAGCAGTAACGATTTCTGTGAAAAAGTCGAAAAAAATCTGGCGTCCGTGCCCTTTTTAAGATTACGCAGGGCAAACCGTTAAACATATCAATATACTATGTGTGTAAGATTTGTTCAGCATGAAACGTTCTACAAAAATGTCCGTGAGAGCATATCTCTATCTTCAATATATTGCCCACTATACGTGTTTTTACGTTTTCATTTCTTCCAACAATCTCAATTCAATTACTGAGGCGACAGTTTACGCGCTACCTAGGGACGAGTCTATCACCCCAGTTACAGTCTAGCTAGCGGGTGAGCCTATTACCCCAGATACTGCCAGCAGCAAACTGTCGAGTCGTGTTGAGTTAAGACTTCAGAGAAGAGTGGTTGTGTTTGGAGTCTCCCTGTAAGTGCAACTTGGCTTTTCTTCATTTCGGCTGTGAAATTTTCTTTCCACAAAATACACAGTCAAGTAAGATTGGACAAAAGGGGGATTTGTGTTTCATGCACCTCGCCATTCTTAAATTACGTCTGACAAGAATTCGCTGCACATGCATCTCCATGATAATATAATTAATAGTCCAGTCAGTGATTTTAACCCATCATGCCGAGACGTAAAACGGATATAGGTCGTAGTTCATTGACATCGAAAAAAGAGCGCTTATAACGTAATGCATTCATAACTGTTCCCAGGCGAAGCCGGGGCGGGTTGCTAGTATTTGTAAAAGTATGACAAGTACTTACGCTAGTCTCTGATGTATTTCTCGCTTTTTGTAAATGTCTGAGGCAAGAATATCTTTAACAATAATAATGTTATGGGCTTAACGTCCATGGCTATCGAGACGCCGGAGTGTTGGAACTTTGCACTGAATGGGTTATTTCATCTGCCATTAGACTTGAGCCGTGATCGACCCCGCTACCTAGAGTTTTGAAAGCCAAAACTAAACTATCTGCGCCATTCAGATCTTTAGAGATGTATGTGTTACATACTATGTATTTCTGATAATTCAATAGTGATCAATAGGGCTCAGACTTTTAGGTAAATACATATTTTTTATGTAAATACATATTTTAAGCATTTTTCCATAAATACATAAATTCCTGCTTTTCACTTGTTAGCACATAAACAGACATAATATTTACATTTTTCTTAAAATCAGTATGCTAGATCTTTCAGTTTATTGGATATTTGTTGTGTGTTACTTCAACGAGGAAGAACCTGTGAGCAATATAATCTTCATGCAGAGCGTATGTCAGGTTGCAACTGTGTTATTCTTAACTTGTCGCCCCGTGCCACTCACTGTGGAAGCCGGGGATTTCCTTATCCATGGCCATATTGCACCACGTGCTAGAACTCCCCCTCCCCCCAGCTACCTGGAACCAGTGTCACTCACATGCAGTTCATTTCTGGCACAGTGAAGTGTAAGGCAGTTCTACGATGCCTAAAGTAAAAGGAACTACAAGTTATCGTCTGCAGCAGTATGTTGCAGAATTTAAAGATAATTTTACTTTTGATGGGGCGTTCTGTTCTGTCAACCATGTGGGAAAGCAATCAGGGCTGAACAGCGATCTCAAGTTACACAACACGTAAAGGCCATGAAACATATTGCCGCAGTTTCACGCATCCAGAAGAAGTGTATCTTGATAATCGTCGGTCATTTGTGATGGACAACCTGAAGATGTATCTCGTTTATTGTAATTTTTCAGTAGTCAGTGAGGCATAGCATAAATTGCATTCCTGAGTATTGCATATTAATTAACTAAATTATAATTAAATATTTTTACTTTTTTCACATATTACAGGTATTTTTAATACGTAAAAAAATATTTTCTCGATTTATAGCACCTAAAAATCCGAGCCCTATACATCAATTCCAGCTTTTCACTTGTTTGCACCTGTGAGTTATCTAATCTCCATGCAGAGCGTATGTCAGATTGCAACTGTGTTGTTCTTAACTTGTCGTCCCGTGCCACTCACTGTGGAAGCCGGGGATTTCCTTGTCCATAGTCATAATGCACCACGTGCTAGACCTCCCCCTTCCCCAGCTACCTGGAACCAGTGTCACTGACATGCTGTTCATTTCTGGCACTATGAAGTGTAAGGCAGTTCTACGATGCCTAAAGTAAAAACAACTACAAGTTATCGTCTGTTGCAGAATTTAAAGATAATTTTACTTCTGATGGGGGCGTTCTGTTCTGCCAACAATGTGGGAAAGCAATCAAGGCTGAACTGTGATCTCAAGTTACACAACATCTCAAGGGCAATACACATATTGCCGCAGTTTCGCGCCTTCAGAACAAGTGTTTCGCGATAATCGTCGGTCATTTGTGATGGACAACCTCAAGATGTATCTCGTTGTGTATTGTAATGCTTCAGCAGTTAGTGAGACATAGCATAAATTGTATTCGTGAGTACTGCATATTAATAAATTAAATTATAATTAAATATTTTTACTTTTTTGTCACATATTTCAGGTATTTTTAATACATAAAAATAAATATTTTCCCGATTTTTAGCACCTAAAAATCTGAGCCCTAGTGATCAATATACGGATAACATATTTGGGGTGAACACTGAGCAAATGTGTTAATGTGAAGGGGAGGTAATCTTCTTCTCTCATATGCATTACCTATCGTTGGAGCTCTTTGTAGCAAATCCAAACTCAACTAGTGGGCGCTCAATCATAAAAGGACATTCCCGCCGGCGGATTTAAAAGTTTTAGCGTCACCATTCATCGTCAATCACGGAGGAGGTTCATCATGGCATTATCAAAATCACGCTATTATCCTGAAGGTTGACTGAAGTTACTGGAACTTTCACCGTATTCACCAGATGTGTGATTATAATATCTTCGTAAAAATATAATAAAAAAAAGAAGTAACCCTTCGCAGGAAGCATTACGAACAAGAGCGCGTCACCATCCGTGCCGTAGGGCAGTCGTTGCAGATCACCAGAAATTGACGCGTTGACGTTGTACGACGCCTTCCACAAGTGTGGCAGAAAGAGAGTAAATTGAAGCAATGTATCTGGTGTTTCCTCGGTCAATAAAGCCAGTGGTTAAGTTGGCATTAAGTTATACTTTTATCCAACCTTTGAGTTACTGTTAATTAGTAAGTACCGTACTGTAACTTTGGGAAGTGTATTTTTCACCATATTATGTTCTGTTCAGTAACTTGACCGGGAAGACTCCAGAGTGCAGGCTAGTCATCATGTTCTTTTGCTGGGTTACGGAACTTGACCCCCAAGACTCCAGAAGGGAAACAGGTTACCATGTTGTTTTTTGTTCTGTTGCTAGGTTACTGGAACTTGACCACGAAGACTAGTTAGTTGTTATTGTTGTTTCAAGGAACGGAACTACGAGGTCATCTGCCCCTAAACCACGAAGACTCCAGAGTGCAGTTTTATCATCATGTTCTTTTTCTAGGTTACGAGAACTTGGCCCCGAAAACTCAAGAAGGAAGGGTGGTGAGCATGTTATGTTTTGTTGATAGGTTACTGAAACTTGAACCCCAAGGGAAGCATGTCACCAAGCTGTGTTTTGTTCCGTTGCTAGGTTACGAGAACTTGTTCCCCAAGACTCCAGCAGTCCAGCTAGTTACCACGTTGTTTTTTTGTTTTTGTTTTGTTTTTTTCTGTTACTAGGTTACGGGAACTTGGCCCCCAAGACTCCAAAAGGGAAGCAGGTCGCCATGTTGTTTTTTGTTCTGTTACTAGGTTACGGGAACTTGGCCCCCAAGACTCCAGAAGTACTGCTAGTTACAATGTTGTTTTTTGTTCTGTAGCTAGGTTACGGGAACTTGGTCCTCAAGACTCCAGAAGTCCAGCTAGTTACCATGTTTTTTTTCTTATTACTAGGCTATGGGAACTTGGCTCCCAAGACTTCAAAAGGGAACCAGGTCACCATGTTGTGTTCTGTTGCTAGGTTACGCAAACTTGGTCCCCAAGACTCCAGTAGTCCAGCTAGTTCCATGTTGTTTTTTGTTCTGTTACTAGGTTACGGAAACTTGGCCCCCAAGACCCCAGAAGGCAAGCTAGTCACCATGCTGTATGCTCTAGTGGGGGTTCCCCTCATGCTGCTGTGTCTGTCCAACCTGGGCTCGCTGTTAGCAGACACGTTCCAGTTCGCGTATTCGCACGCGTGCTGCATGGCGCAATGTGGTCGCGCACCGCCCCCACAGCCTCACCGCCCCCGTAGCTCCTCCACACCAGCGCCTCAACAGCCGCCACACCATCCTGCTGCCAGCTCCACGGGCGATCACCTGGCGTCCATAGTACCTGCCCGGTCAGCACGCTTGCACTCAAGGTAGGTCACATTTCAGCCTTAGCAGCATAGGTGCCTTCTTCGCGATTGGGACAAACCCCTTTCTGTCCTCTCAAATTATAAATGTATATACAGTGGAACTAATTCGAACTTCTATAATTCGAATTCTTCTTTAATTCGATTTTTTCTCTTGGTTCCTAGCATTTTATATACAATCATTGCTAAATAATCGTGGTTAATTCGAATTATATTTTGGATAATTCGAAGTTTTTAGTGTAAAAAGTCGATCGGAAACCAAACAGTCGGGTCAGTTCCCGAAGAAACTGTTCCGAGTTCAGCCCAAACAACAAACCACATCACAGAACTTACGCGTTTTTTTTTAGTAGAAATTACGTATTGTGCCCAATGGGACACGGCAGACTGGCATCGAACTCGGGTCTTACCAGAGAAGACCAGGCCCATGATTATGCCTAGTCGAACCATTGATCTCTGAGGGGGAACAGCTACAGGGAACCCGAAGAGCAATGAGTTATATAATAACATATAATAATATAGCATGATTTCACGGCTAGAATGTGAATATCATAGCTGTTTAATGTGAATATTGTAAGAAAATGCAGTTATATGTACATTTTGGAAGCATAGAAGCATGAAAGCAAGCCAGCTTGACAGTTTACTAATCGCAGCCAGCGGATGGGCGGAGATTCGTGACGCCGAAGGGACTCATTTCGTCTGGACCACTGGGACAGCTCGAAATTAATGACTCTGGGGTTCACCGGCAGACAACGTTTGAGACTGGAGAGGGGGGTAATTGTCCACGGAAATTAATTGATTACAGCCAATTGGAGCATTGAAATGGAGTGAAATGTACACCCAGGTGAATATATTCTAGGAGAGATAATTTAGGAGTGGTTTCACGCCTAAATTAAAGCCTATATCTCTATATAAGCCTGTGAACACAGAGCCTACGCGTGAGAGGAATGATTTGGAGACCCACACGAGGGGATTTACCATGGTGGCGTCATGACGCTATGGAAAAAGGCAATTAATTGTAATTAATTGGCCGAAGCGATCGCTTGCACGCGAGTGATTATGGGACTTCCACACCTAGATAAACGAGGTGTATACGTCATTTTGAATGGAAAGGCATTATTTCAAGAAAGGAGTCGCACCCGTATGTCCTGTGGACTACGTTTTACGAGAAACCTGTATATAGGGGGAGCAGCGCAGACCAAGCCAGTTCGTCTTTAGTTGCTCTTCAGTTCTTCTCCAGTTCGTCTTGACTCAACACGTAACTAATACGCTGCCAGAAAGTGCGCGAAATGTTACAGTATCGACTCTCATGTAAATTTGAAGAACAATGGAATCGCATCATACAGCTTCTTAATAGTAATCATGAATAGCGTAAGATTTAATCTACAGCAGATATTTATCCATTATCATACGCAAATATAAGTTCGCTACAGCGTGGGAATAAATTAGGATGTTTTTGGACATTAAATATACCAGGAGGTATTGTCATAGTTGTAAATGACATATTATCGACAGGATCACTACAATTATGGGAGCCTGGAAGGCATCACCAATAAACTTGACAGTGAACTGAACAGTATTGAAGGTGACGAGAATCGAACGCACTCACACACCGATAGACTTTCACGGAGACCAGCGGTTGTCGTAGCTGCATCGCATCTCTGAGGTCAGGCGTTAGTAGGAGTCCAATTAAGGATCAACCTGTGAAATAGTGCGAGTAATGTATATAAGTTTTATTACAGTGATTTCAAAAGTGTTTATGTGTATTGTGTTATAATATGTATTGTGTTAAAATGAGAAAATCCAGTGATAAAAATATTATTACCATGTGTCGTGTGAAATATAGCATGCATGATGGCTTAGAACCAAGCATCATGGTAGGGGCGTGGCTGGCATGCTGGAATAATCCAGCGAAAATGAAAAGTGAGTACAAATTCAAAATGTTAATGTAATTAGATAGTTCACCATACAACGAAGCATCATTTAAGACTAAGATGTAACAGTCACTTATGTACGAGCTTTCATCACTCGTATTTTGATAGAGTATGGCTTGGAAGGTGATTTGTTTAGGGCCATTCAGGCCTAAGATAGTGATGAATGTAACGGTAACGTTAAATTAATAATAATAATAATAATAATCTGGGGTCGGTAACAGTAATAAGTAAAGTATTAGGCGTGTCAGGCCTAGAGAACGTACAAAGTGTGTCATGTCTAATGTAAAGATACTGTATTTTTGTAAGCAGTAAGAAAGTAACGTAAAATCTATCGAGATATGAGAATTTTTCAGTGTCAGTGAATAATTGAATGAATATTTGATATGGTCAATTCTTAGGAGTGTATTTGAGAACCATTAAAGTAATGTAAGCCAGTAATTTTATACTTGTTTTTGGAGCTATTTAAAGCTTTGGCTTAAGAGTAATTGCAGAGAGGACGTGAGTGCTTTAATGATTGAATCATCTATGAGAAGTATTGTTTGAGGCGCATACAGCGAGCAAGTAACGTAGAATCAAGTGATTTACGTCCATAAAGTTGCGGGGACCACTCTAACATAGCTTGCACGTTAGGTGAAAGGTTGGCTAATCTACGAGATAGTATTGCCGTTGGAGCATACTTATATTATTCGCAGCGGATTGGAACGGAGCTTGTCTGTATCCATCGCTTGCAGGAATATTGCCACGAGGGATGTTCTTCGAGACCCCGTGAGCTCATGTATTAATTGATCTGCCCTGAGAGGAGAATCATGTTCGTCGTATAGGAAACGCAGATTTCCTTATTATTGTAGGCAGCTGCTGATGAGAAATCTTGTATTCTCAATCGTGATGCGCGCCCGAAGCCACTAGTAATCGCCACAGAACGGCAAGGCTATTACAGGATCCATCCCCAGCCATGAATGTTAAGTAGGAGCCGAGTTGAGCCCATTACACTATGAATATAGGTGTTAAATAATTAGAATGATTCAATTACTAGAGACAACACTCATGGCAACTCCATTGTACTGCATATTGTAAACAAATATGACCTTGCTAGCAGCCAGAGGGGCGTGATAAATAGACCACGAGGACGGCAGCCATCTTGCGCGGCCAGCTGGAACTAATTTTATTGCCTGCTTGAAAGGGAGGTCTGGTGACCTGCTCCCTTTATTTTAGAAGCATAGTGGGACACTGAAGAATCTCGATATTTCGAAATGTAATTAAGATATGATTGTTGTGATGATGCCAATTGATTCAAATGATGTGTTTCAACACACATAGCTTGTTGGATCATTGTGATCGGATAATATTTGGCCCAGTTATTCTCTGAGGAGGAACGCTGCACAAAATAATTATAGGCATCTTTTTAAAGTGCATTTTTGCCCAGATCACACTAATTTATGCAAACGGATAGATGATTTCAATGACATGATAGGGTTGTAACGATAATAATTTCGACCAGACCCAGAAAATCGTTGTTTGGTGAAACTATAAACACTTCTATCCATGTGTATTTTGGAAGGGAAAACGTACCACTTTAGCGCTTCATATTGATGGGAGAAAGAGGACGATTCACGCGACACAACACTTGTTAAGTAAGGCATAAGATAATGAATTTATGTTAATGAAAGTAAATGCCCGTGAGAAGGGATTAATGTTTAATTATTACAGAATTAATGCCATAAAAAGTGATATTATGACTTTTGTGTTGTGATACTCCAGTTTATGTTAAATTGTGCCACATGAAGAACACTATGGACGCTCGTAGATGTCTGAAAGTATCAATGATAGGATGCTAGAAATATATTTGAGTGCAGTGAAGCACTAATTGATAAGAGACTCACAAATAACCTTGATTTTCATTGTGGGAAGTAAATGTAAATTATCCTTTGCTTGTATTTTTGTTGTATAGCCATGAATTTATACAATTAAATGTTGTATTTCGGAATATGTTGTTTCTTTCATGTAGAGTAGTTACCTGACAGACTCAAATCCTGAGCATGTGGTCGTATGGTGGGCAGGAACGTCCCATACCTCGAAAGACCGTGAGTTAGCTGGGATACGAACACATGTTCCATATGATGACAATTGGGTACATGGAGGAGATGTCAATGTACTAGGATTGAGTCACAGGTACTACTAAAAGTCGGCCAAGATATTAATGGTAGAAGCAAGTACAGCAGAAAAATTAGGATATATTAGTTATTTGTTAATAAGCCTTCACGTCAAAATAAATGTTGATAATCCTCCATAAGACATGCTTAAATATAACTTGTTAGCGTTGAGCACCCACCTACTTATAGATATACTACTCTACTTCTTTATCATGACGCTGATACGTGGGGCCAGTTTAAATTACAGGTCACCATAGGTGTGCGTATCTACTCACTTCTTTACCATGGCGTGGCCCAGCATGGGGCATTCGGCAATAAAAACCACTCCCTGGACAGTTTTACTAATAAATCAGAATATGGCCGATGTCTTACAATGGGGTACACCATATATTTTCATTATCATGGCGCCCAGATACGTGGAAGGCTTATGGGATTCAGAAAACCCCATAATAATAGCATGGTTTTCATGGGGAAAACCATAATAGTATTTTTTCCTCAAACTGTGTTTGAGCGATTGTGAGTCTTGCTAGATGATACTCAGACATTAGACACTGTTGTCAGACGGGTACGAGGGTCTAAACCCATTCCATAGGTGGTTACAGAACTGTGTAATATGATGTGTTGTTGTCGCGAGATCGGAATCCTTTTTTCCAATAGAACGCGCCAGCATGCTCAGCTGCGGCCTACCTGAATCTCAAAATAAGAAATACAGGATGGCTGGAACTGAGGAGGTACTCAAGTGTATCGCGGAGTTAAGAGAACACTTTGATACTACTCATGCTAAGAGTAAGGAAGAGGCTAAAGCATTTAAAGATGAAATAGCAGGTAGATTGGCTACAGTCAATACTCAATTGGATGCCAATCAAGCTGAAATGAACACTAGATTAGAGGCTAATCAGTTAGAGGTAACTAAGAATATTGTTAGCGTGGTTTCAGAGATCCGAGCTGATAACGACAAACGCTTTGAGTAAATCGAGCTAAAACTAGAAAATAATCTGCAAGCGTGCAGAGAATCACAGCGTGAGATTAATGATAGCTTAAGCAGTATGTCCATAGAGCTTAAAGACATTCAAAGTCAGAATGAAGCGAATACTAAGCGTCAGCAAGAGCAATTTAATACGTTCACTCAGACCGTGGATCAAAGGCTCGAAGACAGCGACGGAAAATGGAATAAGCGGATGGCAGGCTACGCAAAGGCGGTAGACGAAGCCTTAAGGAAGCAGGATCAGAATATCCTTGACCAATGCAAGGAGATCAATGAAATAAAAACTTCTGATCAAGAGAATAAGGAAATAATATCAAACATGAAAAGGCAGGTCGGAAAGGTTCAAAAAGAGTTAGAACACTCAGAACGATTTAGCAGTCATTCATAAAAGGCAGGATGAGGACCAGGGAGAAATTACGAAAATAAGGACTGAAATCTCCCATATGCATGGTCACATACAGAAAGAAGTTACAGGCTTACGAGAAGAATTAGAACTTCGAGAAGGCTTGAAGACTGAAGCCAGCGATAAAACTCTTGCCGAGGTAAGAGAAAGTCTAGCGGGGGAAATTACACACATGCAAGAAAGCCTTAAGGATGACAAGGAGAAAGTAATTTCTATGGCAGAGAAAAACCGGGATCGCTTGGAAAAAATAGAACGAGAGGTATTAGCTCGTTTAGAAAGGGCAGAAAATAGGCACAGCCAAATAGAAACAAGAATGATCGCACAGGAGGAATCCATATTGCGAAATCCTAGATCTAGCGAAGGAAGCATAGATGAAAATAGGAGAAATAAATGGGCAGATATAGAGATTCAGCCCACTCCAAAGAATGCAGCCATGCCAAGTGACAGCCCGTATATCACGCCTGGTATACCTATTGCTATGTCTACACCGCATGAAAATGCTATACAAAATCAAATAGTCACTGTTGTGAGGGCTAGTGACGAGAAACAAAGAAATATTCTGGGAGTAATTCTAACATGACACCCAAGTACTGGCTCAAAGAGGTTTCCGAGTACTTGAATGACGCGAAGGTACCGCCAGAGCGAAGGTTGAGAGCTATCGAAAAACTGACTGAAGGCGAGTGTGCCTTTTGGTTTAGAAGTTTTCGGTACACGTTCGACACCGTTGACGAATTTCGCCAGGCATTTTTAAGCAGGTACTGGAACGCAAATATACAACAGAACCTCAGATTGGACTTGTACTCCAGGCGCTATAGTACTAATAATCCTACGAAGTACGCTGAGTTTTTATAGCGCAATTGTGCCGTTTCCGAGAACTTGACGAAGGACTTAAAGAATCAGATCTGTGTATAGCGATAGCCAAGCAGTTACCGTATGAAGTACAACGTCTATTAATCTCAGCAAACGCCAAGACAGCGACTGACATGGAGGAAGTGCTGAGACAACTCGATCTCACCACAGCGCAGCACACAAGGCAAAGTCAGAACATGGAACAAGTCAACATGACGACTACACCGACTGAATCGACTAGGGTGCAGACTAAAAGTAAGTCTACTAGCACCGAAACGGAGAAATCAGACTGGCAACGCGAAGGACGGGAAAACCAGAATTGGAGGCCAGCATACAGAGGAGGATCGAACCGCGGATACCGAGGAAGGAAAGCCTGGAATCAGCGCAGCACAAGAGACCAGCAGCCTGATAACAGAAGAAATTACGGCCGAAATGGGAATAACCAAGGATGGAGATCCCAAGAACAGAGTCGCGGGTTCGATGAAGAAGCGGAAGAACGCTATCACGCATCGTTAAGATACATGGAAGAGCGTGGAGACGACAATAGAAAATCGCAAGTGCATTGGGACGAAGCGATTAAGAATCGGAGGTCACCCGACATCTATAAAAATGATGACGGTGCCAAGAGTCTGGAACTTCAGCAGTACGAAGACAGACAAAAGAACTCCACAAAGAATGGAGCAATGAAAAAAAAACATCAAAATTAAATGACCAAATAAGAGAGATAAATGCAGGATGGAATACAGTGAATGTGGTTAACTGGATTGCCAAACCTGAGGAACTTATTGAAGACCTAGATGAAGGGACGGTCAATGTGAGAAGGGAACTACCCATTATTATTGTAAACATCGCAGGCATGAAGATAAGAAATCTTCTAGATACAGGCTCAACGGTATGTCTAATAACCCAGGCGTTATATAATGAAATCCAAAGTAAAATCCACGTATTGAAAATACCTATTTCAAGCGTGAAGATAAAAGGTGTGATACCAGATAAAGTAATGATATGCAGATGCCAAGTATTTTTAGATTTGCAGATAGGGAACTCTACATTCTCACAGAGCTTCCAACTTGTGAATAAGCTGCCTTTTAACGTTATTGTTGGCATGGATTTCATAAGAGAATATAAAGTCATAATAGATCTCTCACAAGACATTGTTATGTTTCGTGCAAGTGAGGGAAAGGAAGATTTAGAGCTCTCATTAAAGCACAATGAAACGAGACCAGAAGAGTACGTATGGCATACATACGGAGATATGACTGGGGATGCAGTATTGACAACAGAGGACATCGAGGAAGAGTTGGCAACACGGGCCGCAGACATTGAAAAGGACCTCGAACCACAATTTGAAGAATGCCTGGGAGAAAAGATAGAAGAAGCTAAAATTGGTCCAGAGCATAAGCAAATGCTAAGGGAACTGCTATTTGAATACAAAGGAGTCTTCGATTCGAGACCTGGCCGGATCAAGAATTTCCAATATGGGTTCCAAGTTAGTGACTGGACACCATTCAGACAGAAGCCGTATCCTGTAGCCGAGAAACATTATTTAAAGGTCAAAGAAGCAATACAGGAGATGCTAGAGGCAGGCGTCATTGTGAAGACGGCCACACCTTATGTCAGCCCACTGGTAGTTGTACCTAAACAGGACGGAAGTGTAAGGATATGCCTGGACCTGCGGAATTTGAATTCCAAGGTCATACCAGAGTTTGACCAAGTGCCGCCCATCAAGGAGGTCCTCGGGAGGTTCAAAGGAAAGACTGTTTTCTCAAATCTTGACCTGACAGCAAGTTTTCACCATCTTGCTCTGGAGGAGAAAACAAGCTTATTAACTGGGTTTTTATTCGATCAGCATACATATTTTCATTTAGACTTTCACGGCCCGTGTTACTATTCATAATGTTGAATTTTGCATCATGAGCATACATATTCATTCGTACGCCTACCATTTGGATTGAAAACAGCGGGTTCAGCGTTGATACGAGCGCTTGATCGGAACCTGTCTGAAGAAGTAAAAGCAACAACCATATGTTATGTAGATGATATACTACTGACATCTGAAACAGTCGAAGAACACATCAGAGATCTACGCAAGCTGTTGAATGACCTAAGTCAGGCTAATTTTAAGGTCAATATAAAGAAATCTAACTTTGGTCAGAGAGAAGTTAAATTCCTGGGCCACGTATTAGATGCACAAGGAGTTAGGCCTAATCCGGGAAAATTGGAGGTTATTAAACATTTCCCGAGACCAACGAAGGTAAAGAACGTCAGGCAATATCTAGGCGTTATTGGATTCTTTTCAAGCCATTGCCCGAAGTATACCGAGACCGTAGCACCACTCCAAGATTTACTGAAGAAAGGAGGAAGGTGGCGTTGGACGGAAAAATGCGAGGAAGCCTTCGTGAAATCTAAACAGATGCTTTTAGATTACGTTAAATTGGGATATCCAGACTACACCCAGAAATTTATTATCCAGACTGACGCATCATTTATAGGCATTGGGGCGATGCTCTACCAGGAAAATGTGGACAGGCCAGAGGAGAAAACTTATATTGCTTTCATAAGCAGAAGGTTGAAACCTAATGAAAAGAATTATACGGTCACGGAGATCGAATTACTCGCAATACTGTATGCCTTACGGTATTGGAGAAAACTAATTTATGGCTTCAGAATTATATTGAGAACGGACCATAAAGCCCTAACATTCCTGTTGAAAACAGACTTGTCGAGTCAAAGACTGACGAGGTGGTCCCTGTATATACAGCAATTTCAAGTGGAAATCGAGTATTGCCCGGGGAAGGACAATATCATACCTGACTTGCTAAGCAGATACCCGACAGCTGATGAAGAGGAAGCTCTAGCTATCGAGATAGAAGATAGAGACCAGAAGACCTTAGATGATCTAAGGAATATCACCGTTTTTCAACGTGAAGATCCCTGGATACGGATGATGATTAATTACTTCGAGGGAAAGCTTGGCAGAGGAACCCCGATGTATGTTGAAGCTGAGGCACTATCAGCGGAGTATCTATGGTTTAACCAGATGCTACACAAATGGAGCGATACAGACCACACTCGACCCAGGATTGTTATACCACCAACATTGCAGAGAAGGCTAGTATGGTTAGCACACATAGCTTTTGGCCACCCTGGCGTAGACAAATCTGTTGCCCTGCTTAAAGAAGCATTTATTTGGCAAAAACTTAGAGATACAGTCAGGAATACAATCAGAACATGTGATATTTGCCAACGAGTAAAGCCTAACTCGTACTTAATGAGGCAAAAACCGATACCACTCTTACCAGAGAAGCCATGTCAGCTTCTGGCATTGGACAATTTTGGGCCACTTCCGAGAGCTAGAAGAGGAAATAGACACATCCTAGTTGCACTAGACGTGTTTTCTAAAATGGTAGTCCTATGTCCAATTAGGAAAACCAGTACAAAATAGCTAAGAGGCTGAAGGAAAGAATCATTCCTATACTAGGGCAGCCGGAGAACATATTATCTGATCATGGGAGCTGTTTTACCAGCGTAGAATTTCGCATGGAGTTGGAAAATCTGGGAATAAGACAGATTTTGTCCACAGTTCGACACCCGGAGTCGAATTCCGCTGAGAGAGTGATGAGGGAACTGCAAAAGTACATGAAGATATACTGCTCTACGGAAAACTGGAGATGGATTGATGTACTAGAGATTATTGTATTAACAATACCGTGCATGAAGCGACAGGAGAAGTGCCAGTGAGCCTACATCTTGATACAAGACCAGAGAGGCCATGGAATAACGTCATTCGGATACCTGTAGATGCACAGCCTGAACGCGAGTTAAGGATCCAGAGAACATTCGAGTATCTCAAGAAACAAGCGGACAGACGACAGCGAAGAAATAGGAGGAAACGCTACCACAGACCACTACTCGTTGGGGAGTACGTCTTATTAAAAAAAACAGCTAGTTCAGATCAAGAGAGCAGGAAATACAAGAAATTTCAGCATAACTATCACGGACCCTACCTGATTATAAGGGACTTGCAAAATAATGCATACCGAATCAGAGATGAAGAGACAGGTAAAGAAGTTGTTGTAAATGCAGCTAATTTAAAGTTATATAGTCCGCCAGAGGATTATGATACGAGAGACGAGCAAGCCATGCACACCCAAATGGACGGGGAGTCATTATATATGCACGTACAGAGTCCTGAGAGAAGCTCGCAGACCCAGGAAGAAAGAAAGCGAGGCGACCAGCTCGCAGACCCAGGGGAAACGAGGGGTGAATGCAGCTGTCAGTTGAAGGAATTTTACGACCAGTTGTGTGAGGCCGCTGCAGAACTCCAAGAAATGAATGAACGACTAAGGGAGCAAAACAAGAGAACACGAGACGGCAGACAGAGTGGAATGGGGGAACGAGACATCCCATTGCCGGGAGCACTGACCGCTTAAAGTAAATATAGCATGGAGTCAATCCCATCTGAAGGCCCGAAAAATTCACTTGTGAAATGAATTTTCCGAGCTTAGCGAGGGAAACATGTGCCCAATGGGACACGGCAGACTGGCATCGAACTCGGGTCTTACCAGAGAAGACCAGGCCCATGATTATGCCTAGAGTCGAACCATTGATCTCTGAGGGGGAACAGCTACAGGGAACCCGAAGAGCAATGAGTTATATAATGACATATAATAATATAGCATGATTTCACGGCTAGAATGTGAATATCATAGCTGTTTAATGTGAATATTGTAAGAAAATGCAGTTATATGTACATTTTGGAAGCATAGAAGCATGAAAGCAAGCCAGCTTGACAGTTTACTAATCGCAGCCAGCAGATGGGCGGATATTCGTGACGCCGAAGAGACTCATTTCGTCCGGACCGATGAGACAGCTCGAAATTAATGACTCTGGGGTTCACCGGCAGACAACGTTTGAGACTGGAGAGGGGGTAATTGTCCACGGAAATTAATTGATTACAGCCAATTGGAGCATTGAAATGGAGTGAAATGTACACCCAGGTGAATATATTCTAAGAGAGATAATTTAGGAGTGGTTTCACGACTAAATTAAAGCCTATATCTCTAAATAAGCCTGTGAACACAGAGCCTACGCGTGAGAGGAATGATTTGGAGACCCACACGAGGGGATTTACCATGGTGGCGTCATGACGCTATGGAAAAAGGCAATTAATTGTAATTAATTGGCCGAAGCGATCGCTTGCACGCGAGTGATTATGGGACTTCCACACCAAGATAAACGAGCTGTATACGTCATTTTGAATGGAAAGGCATTATTTCAAGAAAGGAGTCTCACCCGTATGTCCTGTGGACTACGTTTTACGAGAAACCTTTATATAGGGGGAGCAGCGCAGACCAAGCCAGTTCGTCTTTAGTTGCTCTTCAGTTCTTCTCCAGTTCGTCTTGACTCAACACGTAACTAATACGCTGCCAGAAAGTGCGCGAAATGTTACAGTATCGACTCTCATGTAAATTTGAAGAACAATGGAATCGCATCATACAGCTTCTTAATAGTAATCATGAATAGCGTAAGATTTAATCTACAGCAGATATTTATCCATTATCATACGCAAATATAAGTTCGCTACAGCGTAGGAATAAATTAGGATGTTTTTGGACATTAAATATACCAGGAGGTATTGTCATAGTTGTAAATGACATATTATCGACAGGATCACTACAATTATGGGAGCCTGGAAGGCATCACCAATAAACTTGACAGTGAACTGAACAGTATTGAAGGTGACGAGAATCGAACGCACGCACACGCAGATAGACTTTCACGGAGACCAGCGGTTGTCGTAGCTGCATCGCATCTCTGAGGTCAGGCGTTAGTATGAGTCCAATTAAGGATCAACCTGTGAAATAGTGCGAGTAATGTATATAAGTTTTATTACAGTGATTTCAAAAGTGTTTATGTGTATTGTGTTATAATATGTATTGTGTTAAAATGAGAAAAGCCAGTGATAAAAATATTATTACCATGTGTCGTGTGAAATATAGCATGCATGATGGCTTAGACCAAGCATCATGGTAGGCGCGTGGCTGGCATGCTGGAATAATCCAGCGAAAATGAAAAGTGAATACAAATTCAAAATGTTAATGTAATTAGATAGTTCACCATACAACGAAGCATCATTTAAGACTAAGATGTAACAGTCACTTATGTACGAGCTTTCACCACTCGTATTTTGATAGAGTATGGCTTGGAAGGTGATTTGTTTAGGGCCATTCAGGCCTAAGATAGTGATGAATGTAACGGTAACGTTAAATTAATAATAATAATAATAATAATCTGGGGTCGGTAACAGTAATAAGTAAAGTATTAGGCGTGTCAGGCCTAGAGAACGTACAAAGTGTGTCATGTCTAATGTAAAGATACTGTATTTTTGTAAACAGTAAGAAAGTAACGTAAAATCTATCGAGATATGAGAATTTTTCAGTGTCAGTAAATAATTGAATGAATATTTGATATGGTCAATTCTTAGGAGTGTATTTGAGAACCATTAAGGTAATGTAAGCCAGTAATTTTACACTTGTTTTTGGAGCTATTTAAAGCTTTGGCTAAAGAGTAATTGCAGAGAGGACGTGAGTGCTTTAATGATTGAATCATCTATGAGAAGTATTGTTTGAGCCGCATACAGCGGGCAAGTAACGTAGAATCAAGTGATTTACGTCCATGAAGTTTCGGGGACCACTCTAACATAGCTTGCACGTTAGGTGAAAGGTTGGCTAATCTACGAGATAGTATTGCCGTTGGAGCATACTTATATTATTCGCAGCGGATTGGAACGGAGCTTGTCTGTATCCATCGCTTGCAGGAATATTGCCACGAGGGATGTTCTTCGAGACCCCGTGAGCTCATGTATTAATTGATCTGCCCTGAGAGGAGAATCATGTTCGTCGTATAGTGAACCCATGTACCATTGGCTCAAAAGGGGTCGAATCCATGTATTTGTGAAAGAAATGAAAGAAACATACAGTCTCTAATGGAACGGAGAAAGATTTCAAGCAAGGATGCTAGCATAACGTTGCGCAAGAAGCTGGACCCAGGTGTTCAGGAAATGAGATCATGCCTCCTGACTCATCGATAAGGAGCCGGTCATGAGTATTAATAGAATGAGTGGAAAGTTTGGACTGTAAGGCAGAGTAGCACGACTCGGAAATCAAGCTTACCTTGCAGTAAAACGGCAACAGCGCCGCTATGCCAGAAGAAGAAGAATTAAATTTAACCCATTTGCAGGAATAAAAGTAAGTAAATAAATACTGTACTGTGAATCATTTCGGATTAGAGATTTTTGTGTAAAGAAAAAGCTTTTAATAATTGCCCAGGAAAGAAATGCAAACGCAGCATACGTCATCGGGGATTCACTAATACCCGAGGAGTGGGGAATTTGAAAATGAACAGCACCACCCACGCAGCTGACGACTAAAAATTAATTAATATCTCAGAAATGCACGATCGATTCTTATGCGCAGTGAGATCATTTGACGTTTGGAAGACGAGCTTTCTGGAGATACAATTTTTATAATTGTACGACAATTATTTCAAAAGTTGGTCACGAAAAGGACTAGGATTTTATTTATTTTTGACTAAATAGTATAAAAGTCCATGCCAAGCCAGACCAATCATGCAGTATTCCGACAGTCCGTGAGGGGGTGTCACGCTGTAACACATCGAAGGCAGTTTACCAGTATTCCTTGAGGGGAAAATGCTGTATCACATCGCATAGACAATATCCGACAGCCAAGGGCGTCGCGGTATCAATAACTTACGTGCATCCGTAAGGAGTTGCAAAGAAGTAATATTACAGTATCGTCGTGTGGAGAATTAGGAAAATCCTAGTTACAGGATTTAGGTCCGACAGTATAAAATTTACAGTGAAAAGTTCATAAAATACAGTCAAAGCAGGCTGCGAACTTAGAACTCAGGGCGATAGGTCTTTAAGTAAACGACCAAAAGTATCATAACGTACGGAAGTACCGTAACAGCGAGATAAACATTTTATCAAATTTAAAGAACCCGAGCAGGGACAGACAGAATAAGGTTCGCTAAGTATTCTAGAAGATTAGAAGTTTGAGAACCGAATAAGCGAAGAAGAGAAGGAAACTATAGACATTGTTTCAAGAAAGCAGACGAACTATTCAAAAGGCACTAAGTTACGAGAAGTATTAGTGGCTAAAAATCCATAGGACACCGAAAGATTATCGAGGGGACCGTGAACAGAACAGACTTTCGCTAAGATCAATCAATAGGATCTAAAAGGGAGCCGTTCGAGTCAGAGAAATAGCAGATCGTCAGGAACGGGATTCGAAGGAGAATTATTCCAGGGAGGAAGTAGATGGTTCGAGACTTTCATATTCGGAGAGGATAGGAAGCCGACATTACTAAATTTCACCCTTGGAGACGGAAGGTCAAGAGGTCACGTGTGATAGGCTTAATAGAAGCCTAGTGATCAGAATTTGTGAAGTGTAAATATATCAAGATTTTGTGTTAAAATTAATATATTTTCAGTGTTTTATTGTGTGTTCTAAACGGATACACCAGTGTATTTAAAATGTTATCAGTGTTAAATGTATACGTGTTAAATATGTGTCAAGATATGTCTGTACATGCAATGCATTTGTACAAGATGGAGTAATTTAAAAGAGTGGGCAAAATGACACATCGCACGAGAAGGAAGGTCAGGGAACGACCTATAACATGTGAGTAAAGATTTTCATTATGTTTTGGTGTCGGGGAAGTGTTTGTGTACAAATCCACCGGAGTTTTGAGGTAGAGGGATGTTTCTAAATAAATAATAACAGAATAAGAACGCGGTCTGAACAAATAAAATTTGAGAAATTATAAATAATTATGTGAAAGAATAAATCCTGTAGAGGAAATGTATGGAATAAAATGTCATTGTATTTGACGAATGTTATAAAAGCAAGCGTACTAATAAATAAATAATAATAATAATAATAATGATAAAGGAAATGTAAATAAAGATCAAATTGAATGATATGAAAATAAGAGCGTTGGAGCCTTAATAAAAGTATGACATGATGTTAAAGCATGTTCTTAAAATAGAGCGATTATTGTCAAGGGAAAAGATTAATATAAAAATTGAGATATGTATCAATTGTTAATATGGAATTTATCAGTTCTTTGGAAGACGCTAGGCTTTAAAATAATGTATAGCGCAATGGAGCGCAATTAAAATAAAATGTCACGCTATGAATGCGTAGAATCTAAATGTACTTGGTAAATTACTTATGAGGGGTAGTTGATTGCGGTAAATTGAGCTATGTTGTAAGTCCTCCAATAGTGACATAGATCACGAGGCCATGTGTGTGTTATTATATTGTAAATGGGAGCAAATGTATGGTATTATGAGCGTAGGTCATGTAGGCCACGGCCGACCCTAAATCGCCTTTTGTATAAGTCCTCCAATGTGGGAATGGTTCCCGAGGCATGTTAAGAGATTCGAACCTAGAATCGTCTTGTTGTTGAAGCCCCTAAGTATTCGTCGTAGAATGTGTATTACTCTTCCCAATCAATGAGGACCCTTCATAATTAATAAATGCCAAGGTTACGAAAGTGGTTTTTGAGCCTAGAAATGTTGTTGAAAGTAAATAAGAGAAGTAAAATGCCAGGTCTTCCCAGAGAACTGAAAAGAAAGAAAGATTTGTTTTAAAAGCATTGAGTATGGCTCCCACACGCAGACTAGACGGGAAGTTACCCTCACAGTCATAAATCTCGCTCAAGTGTACGGTCAGACCCTAGTAGGAGGAGGGTCGGTGAAGGCCGTCTGCAAGAAGTAAATAATACACCGTGAGTGTTTAAAAGTTGTTAATGACCCGGGATTTGATCCGAGGTCCATGTAGATTGAAATTATCGCTTGCCAGTTCAGATCGTAGTTTTCTTATGTGATAATGGTCTTATAAGACAAATAAATAAATAAATATCCCTATTGTAATGTTGTATGGACGTAGGATTCCATGAGTTTAATGAAGATAACTAGATTCTGGGAGTAATCATAGTTTTTGACTTTGTCAAGTAATCTTTATAACTCTGGAGTACACAAGTAATTTCCAGATAACTATGGTGAATTTGTAAAACTTGAGAGAGACGGTAATGTTGAGAACATGTGAAGTGCCCAAATATTTAAGTAAAGAATTAACATGTACTTTAAATGTAATTATATATTTGTTTTGATGATAAGAAAATATAAAAATAGTTATTGAGGTGTACAAAAGAATGACACCGTTATTAGTGGAAAGTATCGAGCCAAAGGAGCTCGTGGTTATATGGAACTTTAAGATAGATACTTTATGGAAGTAAAAATAATTATGAGTGGGTGGTTCATAGGAACCCACCTATTTAATATAACATTTGTGTTATTTGATGGACGCCGTGTTCGTTTGGAACCGGAGTAGTTTTAATTTGTTTAGTGGCTTCAACGTGGGGCTTCTAAAAATCAACTTTTTGGCGCCCAGTACGCAGGGCTGAGTTTTCCTAGGAAAAACCCGAGTTTTCTCGAGAAATCAAAATTTTCAATTTTTAAAAAAATGGTTTTTCGAAATTTTGAATTTTAAACACTTCCATAAAGTTTCTGAGTTTGAATAAAGATATCAAAAGGGTACGTTGTAGTAAATACCCGTACCAAAGTAAAATTTTTGAAGAAATTGGGACACAATGGTTCAGATTACCATCTCTCAAGCATGTACCAGCGATGTGGCATGAGTAGCCCACTGTATTCTAATAAGATGGCATTGAGTGAGGAGATGCAACGGCTCTTGGAGGCCATAAACAATAAGTTGGACAGCCAACAGACTGAAAATAAAAGGGATTTAGGATCCATAAATGAAAGTTTGAATAAGTTGGACAGCCAACAGAGTGAAAATAAAAGGGATTTAGGATCCATGAATCAAAGTTTAGAGTCACTAAAAACTAATAGTGATAACGTGGGGACTAAACTAGAAGCTATCGAAAATAAAATTGGTTCCATGGAAAATAAATTTGGTTCTGTGGAAGCTAAATTAGTTGAAATGAAGAAAACCTGTAAAGAGAATGTAGACAGATGTACAAATGAACTTGTAACCCAGATCCAAGGAGTGAAGGAAAAATTAGAAGCTCAGATAAAATCTAACAGCGATATCTGTAAAACATCCCGGGATGAGATAAAAGAAAGTGTGAATAAGCTAGGAACCCGATTTGAAGGGGTAAAGAACCAAGTAGAAATACTCGAGGGAAAAATCGGTGTAGTTCAGACCGAAGTAACTGAGATGAAAAATCAAAATCAAAAGGATGCGCAGGATATGAACAATCAGATTGAGCGGTTTACCGGGCAGGTAGATGAGAACTTAAAGAAGTACGAGGATGGAATAAATCGAAGATTAGGTATATACGAGGAGCATCTCCAGAGTGAAAGAAAACAACGAGAGGACGAAAATAAGGAAAGTACCCATAAGATAGATGAAATAAGTCAGGATATTAATGAGGTTCAGGAAACCATCGGAACATTAAAGGTCCAAGTAGGAAAAACTAATACTGAAGTAAATCAGGTCCAAGACCACTTGAGGAGATTGTATAAGAGTCAAGGGAAAACTGAGGAAAAGCTGGAAGGAATTAAGGGAGAGATGGAGAAAAATATAAAAGAGATACGAGAAGACCTCGATACCATAGGGGACGTTAAGCCAGAAATTATAACAGAACAGGTCATGGTCATCAAGAAAGAGGTAGAAGAACACTTAAATAAAATCAGGGATAACTTCAGAGACGAGAAAATCCAACTCAAACGAGAACTGGAAACCAGTAAGAAAAATCAGGAAAGAATTCAAAATGAATTAGGATCCCGGTTGGAGAGGACTGAACATAAGAACAGTCAAATGGAAATTCAACTCATGGCTAATGAAGAAAGTGCCCGAAGGGAAAGGAAATTAGAATTTGAGAGTCAGGATGAGTTTCCAAAGACAGGATGGGTAGATCCCCATGAACGAGGCACAGAACAAGATAGGGACTTAGGAGGGGAGAGCCCTTATAAGAACCCAGGATATCCGATGGCGATGTCAACCCCGTACATGAATCAGGCAAATGGCCAGATAATAAATATCATCAAGTCGAACGAGGACAGACCGGTAAAGTTTACGGGTAATAATATGTCTATTACTCCTAAATACTGGTTAAAGGAAGTCGCAGAGTACTTGAACGAAATGAAGGTTCCTCAGGATCGGAGACTGAGAGCTATTGAGAAGCTGTTGGCAGGTGATTGTCTCACCTGGTTCAGAAGCTTCAGGTACACCTTTGATACGGTGGAAGGCTTTAGAGAAGCGTTCCTGAAACGATATTGGTCAGCAGACGTCCAAGAGAATTTGAGGCTAGATCTGTACTCTAGGAAGTACAGCACAAATGCACCAACTAAGTACTCAGAATTTTTCACCGCTCAGCTGTGTAAATTCCGGGAACTTGACATCGCTCCTGCCGAGAACGATCTGTGTGCCGCCATTGCAAGACAACTTCCATATGAGATCCAGAGGCTGTTAATCTCATCCAAAGCCAGAAATGCTGTGGAAGTGGAGAGTGTATTACGTCAATTAGATATGACGACTTCGCACGTAACTCCTAGGCATCAAAGACAGACTGAACAGGTACATATGGCCAGCAGTCAGGAAAACAGAGAGAAACCATCGACCAGAAATCAGTCCACTAGTACTGACACTCAGGGATTAGGTCGAGAGTATGAGCACCAAGAGCCTAGGGGAATACAGCCATACTACAGAGGAGGATATCGAGGAAGAAATCCTAGGAATACGGGTTATAGGCAACAAGAGAGCCGACCCTATAACAATAACCATCAGAGGCAAGAGAACCGAAAGAAATCGGAGAATTATCCCAGAAGGAACGTAAGGCCAGAGGATAGGGATGATGAATATCGGGCCGAAATAGAAGAAAGATATCAGGAAAGTCTTCGTTACATGAATGAACGACCAGACGAACCTGAAAGGCAAAAAGTCCGTTGGAGTGAGGCAATAAAGAACCGGAAATCACCCGACCGACTAGACGGAGCTCAAAGCCTGGAGCTACAAGCTCAATTGAAGAATGAGGGGAAAGGAAGCCCTCAGGATAAAAAAAAACTTCAAATTCGATTCGTCAAAAATGGAAACATACCAGGAGCTGGGAGGAGATAGAGATTGTAAATTGGATAGCAAGAGCAGATGAGCTGATTAACGAGGATGTGGAAGGAATCCCACCTATTAAAAGAGAACTATCCATAATTATGTTAAGGATAGAAGGATTACTGGTCAGGGCATTAATTGATACAGGATCCACAATAAGTTTAATTACGCAAACCCTTCTAAATGAATTGGAAACAAGAGGCCGCGTATTAAAAATTCCCACATCAAGTGTAAAGATTAAGGGGATTATTCCTGAAAAATCTTTAACATGTAAATTTCAGGTATACATTGATCTGATCATGGGTAACGCTGAAATTTCGCAATGCTTTTTGCTGGTAAATCAATTGCCGTATAATGTCATATTAGGTATTGATTTTATCCGTGAGAACAAGGTCATCATAGACCTAGCGCAAAATTGCATTAGAATTCAAAGAGAGGATGTGGATGAACAAAACATTAACCTACAGGAACAGGATGCGAAAATAGGACAACAGGTATGGCATGTGGAAGAAGTAACTGAGGAAGGTTATAAGGACATAGAAAAGATATTTGAAGTCCTCAACATAGAACTCGAAGATAATTTGGAAACTGAGTTCGAGACCAACCTGTCAGGAAAAATAGAGGAAGCTAAAATTAACCTCGAAAATAAGGAACAATTAAAGGAATTATTATTAAATTTTAGGGACGTATTTGATTCCAAGCCAGGGAAGATTGAACATTTCAAATACGCGTTCCAAGTCAATGATTGGGCACCGTTCAGACAAAAACCATACCCGGTTGCGGAAAAACATTACCCACAAACGAAGAAAACACTGCAGGAGATGATGAATGCAGGTGTTATAGAAAAGATGGCGACACCATATGTTAGTCCATTAGTGATTGTGAGTAAACCGGATGGCTCAGTAAGGGTGTGTTTAGATGCCAGAAATTTGAATGCAAAAATCATACCAGAAAATGATTCGGCACCATCCATAAAAGAAATACTGAGGAAATTCAAAGGCAAGAAGATTTTCACAAATATTGACATGACTTCTTCGTATCATCATCTCGAACTGGAAGAGAAAACCAGCCTGTTAACTGGATTTCAGTTCGACCAACAAACATACTGCTTCAGGAGATGTCCGTTTGGATTGAAGACCGCGGGATCTGCCTTAATGAGAGCGCTTGATCGAAACCTGTCAGAGGAAGTGAAAGATTGCACTATCCGTTATGTGGATGATATTTTGCTTACCTCGGAGAACATTGAGGAACATTTAGAAAAGTTAAAGAAATTACTGGAAGACTTAAGAAGGGCTAATTTTAAAATCAATTTAAAGAAGTCAAATTTTTGTCAAAGACAAGTAACATTTTTAGGGCATGTGATTGACAAGGATGGTGTTAAACCAAATCCATGCAAATTAGAATCGATAAGAGATTTTCCAAGACCTTTGAAAGTGAAGAACGTTCGCCAGTTTTAGGGATTAATTGGATTTTTCTCAGGACATTGTCCATCATACACCAAAACTGTTGCACCACTACAGGACCTTCTGAAGAAGGGGGGCAAGTGGAAATGGACGGAGGAAACAGAAAAAGCATTTGTGGAGGCCAAGGAAATGCTTTTAAACTATGTGAAGCTAGGATATCCTGATTTTAATCAGAGATTTATCATTCAAACAGATGCATCCCAGATTGGAATAGGGGCAATGCTATATCAGGAAAACCCGGATAACCCTGATAAGAAAAATTATCTAGCTTTCACAAGTCGGAGACTGAAACCACACGAGAAAAATTATACGATCAGCGAAATCGAGCTGTTAGCGATATTGCACACGCTGCAATATTGGCTAAAGATCGTATATGGGTTTCAAGTCACTTTAAGGACGGATCATAAAGCCTTAACCTTTTTGATGAAGACTGATTTATCCAGTCAAAGGTTGATGCGTTGGGCTTTATATATTCAACAGTTCGACGTAAAGATAGAATACTGCCCAGGAAAAGAAAATGTAGTTCCAGATTATTTAAGTAGACAGCCAGAGTCCACAGAAGAGGAAGTAATGGCTATTGATTTGGAAGACAGGGATCAGCGTACTCTAAATGAGTTAAGAAGCATTAGTCAACGGCAACGTGAGGATCCATGGATGAACATGCTCATATCTTTCCTTGAAGGAAGTTTGATAAGGGGAACACCGGCGTACACGGAAGCTAATAAGATAGCTCAAGATTACACATTTTATAATGGATTATTATATAAGTTTGTGGACTCTGACCATACACGATTAAGGATCGTTGTACCTGCGATTTTGCAGAGGAAAATAGTATGGTTAGCCCATAGATCGTTCGGACATATGGGAGTCGACAAAACAGTCTCGATGCTGAAAGAAACTGTAAGGGACACGTTAAAGACATGTGATTTATGTCAAAGGATTAAACCAAATGCATTTCTGATGAGACAAAAGCATATACCATTGTTGCCCGAGAGGCCAGGTCAAATCATTTCTATTGATAATTTCGGACCTTTGCCCAAGGCGAGGCGAGGAAATCGACACATAATGGTGGCTATGGATGTCTTCACTAAAATGGTTGTCCTTGCTCCCATACAGAAGACTAGTACCAAACAGGTGTTAAAACGACTCAAAGAAAAAGTGATACCGATTCTGGGAAAACCCGAGAATTTGTTGTCGGATCACGGTAGTTGTTTCACCAGTGTAGAGTTTAGACAGGAATTAGAAAGACTTGGAATACGTCAGATTTTGTCAAGTATTCGCCATCCTGAGGCAAATCCTGTAGAAAGAGTGATGAGGGAGACGGCCAAGTATTGTAGGATATACTGTGCCGAAGAAAATTGGAAGTGGATAGATATCTTGGATAGTATCGAATTTTGTATAAACAACACAATCCATGAATCTACGGGAGAGATACCAATAACGTTACATCGGAATGAGCAGCCAGAGAGACCTTGGAGTCTGGTAATTCCTAGGTCAGCCGACGCTCAGCCTGGAAGAGATGTACGTATTCGAAGAGCCTTTGAGCATCTAAAAGCTCAAGCTGACAGGAGGCAAAGAAGAAATAGGCACAAGAGGTATCATCGGCCACTATTAGCAGGGGAAATGGTGTTAGTAAAAAGACCAGCCATTTCGGATCCAGGGAACCGCGTGTACAAAAAGTTCCAGAAAATGTACCACGGACCGTATCAAATAATAAGAGATTTGAGAAATAATGCCTATAAAATTCGGCACTGTGAAACGAATCACGAAGTGACCATGAACTCAGCGAATTTAAAAGTGTACTAGTTGAAACCCGTCAAAAATGACGGTCAATAGAAAAATATTTACTGAAGAATTTTCTTATGTAGGCCTACTGTATATTCTTTGTACGATGATTTTTTGGCTCTATTGAAACTATAAGGGCGTCAAAAGATTGCACTCTCAACATTGCAAAATACTGCTGGCCATGACTGAAAAATTGATGAGGCAAATTGAGACCTATACGTTCCAGAGTTTTCCCTTGAGCTTCATTGATTGTGACAGAGTATGCCAAATAAATTGGAAAATATTGCCTCTTAAAACAAAATGATAGTGTTTTATCGGATGCTGTTAAATCAAGTAGAAGGATTCGACCTCTCTGCCTAATTTTAACTGCACTTATTATTTCCAAATCCAAGCAATATGGTTGCATTTAGGAGCCCTTGGGAAACGTTCAGATTTCTAAGCAGCATAACGGTTCAAGCGTTTGGAATATGTGGAGGCAAGTCATTTAGTTCCAAGGAATTCAAGAACTCTGAGGAGTCTAATAAAACTGGCCGCAAACCGTCACATATAATTTTGGAATATAACGAAGAAATGCGATGATGTGCACCTCCATACATCTTAAAACAATGTGGACCGTATGGGTGTGGCACAGTAACATTGGCACCAAATGAAACGAAGGACATAGCATTGTACTGCCGATTAGTCTCTCTGAAATTCCTTGAGATATCATCTCCAGTGAAAAATAATTGTTGCAGCATGTCAAATGTTTTATATTTAGTCAGATTAATTTTACATTACAACAGCAAAGCTCAAAATAACCAAGTGAAGATTTCTCTCAAGAGAAATACAGTGCAGAACAATGTTTAAATTTGTTCGTCAAGGACCCTACACTGTAACGGTATAGTATCTGGAATTGTATCTGAAATGCCGTATTCATATTGGAGTTTAAAAGTGGCTTCGTATTTTTCTCCGATTTCCCACTTGTTTGCGGCTAATGTTCTATTTCGTAAAATGGGTTTATTTATAGCAGCATTTCTCCCCAAATTAACGTCATAGCTTATTAAATAACACTATAGTGGCCTGCATCAACGCAGCTGCCAAATATTAAATAGCACATAATAACTTACTTCCATTGCCAAAATCAACTGCGTGGTTAGACTCATTGTTATGTACTCTAAAAAAATAATCAATAAACAACAATATTCACTTATACAACTAAGTTCAGAGACTTCCATTCTCAAGTTGGTTGCTGATGAGAATGCGATGAGACTGATCGCCAATAATAAAATCCTTGCAATTTTTGCAATTTGCTTGCAAACGCAACTCAGGATGACGAACTTCATTTTGAAATAAACAGAATGAAACTGCTCTAAATAATCAATTTCCATCACCTGTTGAAGGTACAATACTTTGCATTTCCATGACAGTAAATTATGCAAGGGTGCAATATTAAGTGACGTAAACAACAAACGCACTCAACTGCCAGTTACAGTTCATCAATATTTCCCTTATTTCATGATTCTATTCCAGTATATATCGGGATACAACATAAGCGATATTTCCCTTTTCAATTCTCATAAACAAAGATCACACTACGATACGGTGGATCTTTTATCCGCCATTTCTCTCATGAAGAAACGCAATTGTGGCAACGCGCAATTGCCACATATATTACATTTTTCTTTAAACATATAAAAATATACCGTAACATATATTTTCCTTTTAAAGACACACTGCAAATCTGCATGCCAAGAGCTTTCGTTAGAATGCCATACGAAGCCAATCGGTTAAGTCGTTTTCAAAATCTCGTGTGTACAAAAAATACCTTAGTGTTTTAAATATAGATGGCAACAGAGAATTCGTTACTTTACAGGAATGATAAAAGTGAAATATGTTTCTACACTCTAATACCAATCGTAGGAAGGAAGAAAACAAAAAAAAAACATATCCGAGGTGGGAATCGAACCCTCTCGACAATGCAAAGGATGGCAACAGAGAATTCGTTACTTTACGGGAATGAT
Organism: Meconema thalassinum; assembly: GCA_946902985.2. Classification (NCBI taxonomy): domain Eukaryota; kingdom Metazoa; phylum Arthropoda; class Insecta; order Orthoptera; family Tettigoniidae; genus Meconema; species Meconema thalassinum. The sequence continues at coordinate 187,986,887 of OX336395.1, forward strand.
AAAAGTGAAATATGTTTCTACACTCTAATACCAATCGTAGGAAGGAAGAAAACAAAAAAAAAACATATCCGAGGTGGGAATCGAACCCTCTCGACCATGCAAAGGATGGCAACAGAGAATTCGTTACTTTACGGGAATGAAAAAGTGAAATATATCTCTACAATGTAATACCAATCGTAGGAAGGAAGAAAATGAAAATAAATAAACGTATCCGAGGTGGGAATCGAACCCTCTCGACCATGCAAAGGATGGCAACAGAGAATTCGTTACTTTACGGGAATGATAAAAGTGAAATATGTTTCTACAATGTAATACCAATCGTAGGAAGGAAGAAAACGAAAATAAAAAAAACATAACCGAGGTGGGAATCGAACCCTCTCGATGGGAACAGAGAATTCGTTACTTGACGGGAATGATAAAAGTGAAATATGTTTCTACAATGTAATACCAATCGTAGGAAGGAAGAAAACGAAAATAAAAAAAACATAACCGAGGTGGGAATCGAACCCTCTCGATGGGAACAGAGAATTCGTTACTTGACGGGAATGATAAAAGTGAAATATGTTTCTACAATGCAATACCAATCGTAGGAAGGAAGAAAACGAAAATAAAAAAACATATCCGAAGTGGGATCGAACCCTCTCGATCATGCATAATACAAATTTCTGGCCAGTAACCTTATCCCCTTGGCCAACCAGACAACTATGTGACACTGCAGTATTAAGCTATCTAACCAGTATACACACTCAACCTGCACTTTATGTCCTTCAATTCGTGGTTTATTTAATATAATTCTATTTCAATGCATATTGTAAAAACATAACTAACATTATTGGAGACCCTTTTTAATTCTCATAAACAAAGATCTCAGTTAGACGCGACCGGAATCGCCATTTTCCTTGTTGAGAAAGGCCATTGTGCGCATGCGCGAGAGTGTCAAATATTACATATTTCTTTAATCATTTAAAAATATACCGTAACATATATTTTCCTTTTAAAGAAACTCTGCAAATCTGCATGCCAAGAGCTTTCGTTAGAATGTCTTACGAAGCCAATCGGTTAAGTCGTTTTCACAATCTCGTGTGTACAAAAAACAGCTTAGTGTTTTAAATATATAGATGGCAACAGAGAATTCGTTACTTTACAGGAATGATAAAAGTGAAATATGTTTCTACACTCTAATACCAATCGTAGGAAGGAAGAAAACAAAAAAAAACATATCCGAGGTGGGAATCGAACCCTCTCGACAATGCAAAGGATGGCAACAGAGAATTCGTTACTTTACGGGAATGATAAAAGTGAAATATGTTTCTACACTCTAATACCAATCGTAGGAAGGAAGAAAACAAAAAAAAACATATCCGAGGTGGGAATCGAACCCTCTCGATCATGCAAAGGATGGCAACAGAGAATTCGTTACTTTACGGGAATGAAAAAGTGAAATATATCTCTACAATGTAATACCAATCGTAGGAAGGAAGAAAATGAAAATAAATAAACGTATCCGAGGTGGGAATCGAACCCTCTCGACCATGCAAAGGATGGCAACAGAGAATTCGTTACTTTACGGGAATGATAAAAGTGAAATATGTTTCTACAATGTAATACCAATCGTAGGAAGGAAGAAAACGAAAATAAAAAAAAACATAACCGAGGTGGGAATCGAACCCTCTCGATGGGAACAGAGAATTCGTTACTTGACGGGAATGATAAAAGTGAAATATGTTTCTACAATGTAATACCAATCGTAGGAAGGAAGAAAACGAAAATAAAAAAAACATAACCGAGGTGGGAATCGAACCCTCTCGATGGGAACAGAGAATTCGTTACTTGACGGGAATGATAAAAGTGAAATATGTTTCTACAATGCAATACCAATCGTAGGAAGGAAGAAAACGAAAATAAAAAAACATATCCGAAGTGGGATCGAACCCTCTCGATCATGCATAATACAAATTTCTGGCCAGTAACCTTATCCCCTTGGCCAACCAGACAACTATGTGACACTGCAGTATTAAGCTATCTAACCAGTATACACACTCAACCTGCACTTTATGTCCTTCAATTCGTGGTTTATTTAATATAATTCTATTTCAATGCATATTGTAAAAACATAACTAACATTATTGGAGACCCTTTTTAATTCTCATAAACAAAGATCTCAGTTAGACGCGACCGGAATCGCCATTTTCCTTGTTGAGAAAGGCCATTGTGCGCATGCGCGAGAGTGTCAAATATTACATATTTCTTTAATCATTTAAAAATATACCGTAACATATATTTTCCTTTTAAAGAAACTCTGCAAATCTGCATGCCAAGAGCTTTCGTTAGAATGTCTTACGAAGCCAATCGGTTAAGTCGTTTTCACAATCTCGTGTGTACAAAAAACAGCTTAGTGTTTTAAATATATAGATGGCAACAGAGAATTCGTTACTTTACAGGAATGATAAAAGTGAAATATGTTTCTACACTCTAATACCAATCGTAGGAAGGAAGAAAACAAAAAAAAACATATCCGAGGTGGGAATCGAACCCTCTCGACAATGCAAAGGATGGCAACAGAGAATTCGTTACTTTACGGGAATGATAAAAGTGAAATATGTTTCTACACTCTAATACCAATCGTAGGAAGGAAGAAAACAAAAAAAAAAAAACATATCCGAGGTGGGAATCGAACCCTCTCGACCATGCAAAGGATGGCAACAGAGAATTCGTTACTTTACGGGAATGAAAAAGTGAAATATATCTCTACAATGTAATACCAATCGTAGGAAGGAAGAAAATGAAAATAAATAAACGTATCCGAGGTGGGAATCGAACCCTCTCGACCATGCAAAGGATGGCAACAGAGAATTCGTTACTTTACGGGAATGATAAAAGTGAAATATGTTTCTACAATGTAATACCAATCGTAGGAAGGAAGAAAACGAAAATAAAAAAAACATAACCGAGGTGGGAATCGAACCCTCTCGATGGGAACAGAGAATTCGTTACTTGACGGGAATGATAAAAGTGAAATATGTTTCTACAATGTAATACCAATCGTAGGAAGGAAGAAAACGAAAATAAAAAAAACATAACCGAGGTGGGAATCGAACCCTCTCGATGGGAACAGAGAATTCGTTACTTGACGGGAATGATAAAAGTGAAATATGTTTCTACAATGCAATACCAATCGTAGGAAGGAAGAAAACGAAAATAAAAAAACATATCCGAAGTGGGATCGAACCCTCTCGATCATGCATAATACAAATTTCTGGCCAGTAACCTTATGCCCTTGGCCAACCAGACAGCTATGTGACACTGCAGTATTAAGCTATCTAACCAGTATACACACTCAACCTGCACTTTATGTCCTTCAATTCGTGGTTTATTTAATATAATTCTATTTCAATGCATATTGTAAAAACATAACTAACATTATTGGAGACCCTTTTTAATTCTCATAAACAAAGATCTCAGTTAGACGCGACCGGAATCGCCATTTTCCTTGTTGAGAAAGGCCATTGTGCGCATGCGCGAGAGTGTCAAATATTACATATTTCTTTAATCATTTAAAAATATACCGTAACATATATTTTCCTTTTAAAGAAACTCTGCAAATCTGCATGCCAAGAGCTTTCGTTAGAATGTCTTACGAAGCCAATCGGTTAAGTCGTTTTCACAATCTCGTGTGTACAAAAAACAGCTTAGTGTTTTAAATATATAGATTACCCTCCCGAAGACTTCGATGAAGCCAATGAACAAGCCCTGGTTATGGAACAATTTAGAGATGAGGAATCCACTTTTGATAGAAACGAGAATAAGGTAGAAAAAGGAAACAGAGCTCAACCATTCGAGTGCGAATGCGAATTGGAGAAATTGTATTGGGAAATAAAAGAAATAATTGATTTTGTTGAAGAAGAAAATTTCAATTTAAGAAAGGAGAATGATGAAATAAAGAAACGGGTAGGGCTAGACCACACCCGTAAAGAAGGATGTGGTTCTGGTGACTTGTAGTCCAGACAAATAAAAAAAAGGATAGAAAGGGTAGGGACAGAGCGTACCCAACCTACACAATTACCGGATATGACTTAAAAAGATGGAAAAACCAAACTATCGTGGGATTTTTAAAGGAAAAAAAATCAGAAGGTACGGATGAACGTTATGATGGCTTCGACAGTTAAAAGAAAAATAAGATTTTTATGAATAATTGAAATAAATTTCCTCAAAATTTCTCGAAAATTTATTTACCTAAGGAGGGGAGAGATGAACCCATGTACCATTGGCTCAAAAGAGGTCGAATCCATGTATTTGTGAAAGGAATGAAAGAAACATACAGTCTCTAATGGAACGGAGAAAGATTTCAAGCAAAGATGCTAGCATAACGTTGCGCAAGAAGCTGGACCCAGGTGTTCAGGAAATGAGATCATGCCTCCTGACTCATCGATAAGGAGCCGGTCATGAGTATTAATAGAATGAGTGGAAAGTTTGGACTGTAAGACAGAGAAGCACGACTCGGAAATCAAGCTTACCTTGCAGTAAAACGGCAACAGCGCCGCTATGCCAGAAGAAGAAGAATTAAATTTAATCCATTTGCAGGAATAAAAGTAAGTAAATAAATACTGTACTGTGAATCATTTCGGATTAGAGATTTTTGTGTAAAGAAAAAGCTTTTAATAATTGCCCAGGAAAGAAATGCAAACGCAGCATACGTCATCGGGGATTCACTGATACCCGAGGAGTGGGGAATTTAAAAATGAACAGCACCACCCACGCAGCTGAAGACTAAAAATTAATTAATATCTCAGAAATGCACGATCGATTCTTATGCGCAGTGAGATCATTTGACGTTTGGAAGACGAGCTTTCTGGAGATACAATTTTTATAATTGTACGACAATTATTTCAAAAGTTGGTCACGAAAAGGACTAGAATTTTATTTATTTTTGACTAAATAGTATAAAAGTCCATGCCAAGCCAGGCCAATCATGCAGTATTCCGACAGTCCGTGAGGGGGCGTCACGCTGTAACACATCGAAGGCAGTTTACCAGTATTCCTTGAGGGGAAAATGCTGTATCACATCGCATAGACAATATCCGACAGCCAAGGGCGTCGCGGTATCAGTAACTTACGTGCATCCGTAAGGAGTTGCAAAGAAGTAATATTACAGTATCGTCGTGTGGAGAATTAGGAAAATCCTAGTTACAGGATTTAGGTCCGACAGTATAAAATTTACAGTGAAAAGTTCATAAAATACAGTCAAAGCAGGCTGCGAACTTAGAACTCAGGGCGATAGGTCTTTAAGTAAACGACCAAAAGTATCATAACGTACGGAAGTACCGTAACAGCGAGATAAACATTTTATCAAATTTAAAGAACCCGAGCAGGGACAGACAGAATAAGGTTCGCAAAGTATTCTAGAAGATTAGAAGTTCGAGAACCGAATAAGCGAAGAAGAGAAGGAAACTATAGACATTGTTTCAAGAAAGCAGACGAACTATTCAAAAGGCACTAAGTTACGAGAAGTATTAGTGGCTAAAAATCCATAGGTCACCGATAGATTATCGAGGGGACCGTGAACAGAACATACTTTCGCTAAGATCAATCAATAGGATCTAAAAGGGAGCCGTTCGAATCAGAGAAATAGCAGATCGTCAGGAACGGGATTCGAAGGAGAATTATTCCAGGGAGGATGGTTCGAGACTTTCATATTCGGAGAGGATAGGAAGCCGACATTACTAAATTTCACCCTTGGAGACGGGAGGTCAAGAGGTCACGTGTGATAGGCTTAATAGCAGCCTAGTGATCAGAATTTGTGAAGTGTAAATATATCAAGATTTTGTGTTAAAATTAATATATTTTCAGTGTTTTATTGTGTGTTCTAAACGGATACACCAGTGTATTTAAAATGTTATCAGTGTTAAATGTATACGTGTTAAATATGTGTCAAGATATGTCTGTACATGCAATGAATTTGTACAAGATGGAGTAATTTAAAAGAGTGGGCAAAATGACACATCGCACGAGAAGGAAGGTCAGGGAACGACCTATAACATGTGAGTAAAGATTTTCATTATGTTTTGGTGTCGGGGAAGTGTTTGTGTACAAATCCACCGGAGTTTTGAGGTAGAGGGATGTTTCTAAATAAATAATAACAGAATAAGAACGCGGTCTGAACAAATAAAATTTGAGAAATTATAAATAATTATGTGAAAGAATAAATCCTGTAGAGGAAATGTATGGAATAAAATGTCAGTGTATTTGACGAATGTTATAAAAGCAAGCGTACTAATAAATAAATAATAATAATAATAATAATAATAATAATAATAATAATAATAATAATAATAAAGGAAATATAAATAAAGATCAAATTGAATGATATGAAAATAAGAGCGTTGGAGCCTTAATAAAAGTATAAGACATGATGTTAAAGCATGTTCTTAAGATAGAGCGATTATTGTCAAGGGAAAAGATTAATATAAAAATTGAGATATGTATCAATTGTTAATATGGAATTTATCAGTTCTTTGGAAGACGCTAGGCTTTAAAATAATGTATAGCGCAATGGAGCGCAATTAAAATAAAATGTCACGCTATGAATGCGTAGAATCTAAATGTACTTGGTAAATTACTTATGAGGGGTAGTTGATTGCGGTAAATTGAGCTATGTTGTAAGTCCTCCAATAGTGACATAGATCACGAGGCCATGTGTGTGTTATTATATTGTAAATGGGAGCAAATGTATGGTATTATGAGCGTAGGTCATGTAGGCCACGGCCGACCCTAAATCGCCTTTTGTATAAGTCCTCCAATGTGGGAATGGTTCCCGAGGCATGTTAAGAGATTCGAACCTAGAATCGTCTTGTTGTTGAAGCCCCTAAGTATTCGTCGTAGAATGTGTATTACTCTTCCCAATCAATGAGGACCCTTCATAATTAATAAATGCCATGGTAACGAAAGTGGTTTTTGAGCCTAGAAAAGTTGTTGAAAGTAAATAAGAGAAGTAAAATGCCAGGTCTTCCCAGAGAACTGAAAAGAAAGAAAGATTTGTTTTAAAAGCATTGAGTATAGCTCCCACACGCAGACTAGACGGGAAGTTACCCTCACAGTCATAAATCTCGCTCAAGTGTACGGTCAGACCCTAGTAGGAGGAGGGTCGGTGAAGGCCGTCTGCAAGAAGTAAATAATACACCGTGAGTGTTTAAAAGTTGTTAATGACCCGGGATTTGAACCGAGGTCCATGTAGATTGAAATTATCGCTTGCCAGTTCAGATCGTAGTTTTCTTATGTGATAATGGTCTTATAAGACAAATAAATAAATAAATATCCCTATTGTAATGTTGTATGGACGTAGGATTCCATGAGTTTAATGAAGATAACTAGATTCTGGGAGTAATCATAGTTTTTGACTTTGTCAAGTAATCTTTATAACTCTGGAGTATACAAGTAATTTCCCGATCACTATGGTGAATTTGTAAAACTTGAGAGAGACGGTAATGTTGAGAACATGTGAAGTGCCCAAATATTTAAGTAAAGAATTAACATGTACTTTAAATGTAATTATATATTTGTTTTGATGATAAGAAAATATAAAAATAGTTATTGAGGTGTACAAAAGAATGACACCGTTATTAGTGGAAAGTATCGAGCCAAAGGAGCTCGTGGTTATATGGAACTTTAAGATAGATACTTTATGGAAGTAAAAATAATTATGAGTGGGTGGTTCATAGGAACCCACCTATTTAATATAACATTTGTGTTATTTGATGGACGCCGTGTTCGTTTGGAACCGGAGTAGTTTTAATTTGTTTAGTGGCTTCAACGTGGGGCTTCTAAAAATCAACTTTTTGGCGCCCAGTACGCATGGCTGAGTTTTCCTAGGAAAAACCCGAGTTTTCTCGAAAAATCAAAATTTTCAATTTTTTAAAAAATGGTTTTTCGAAATTTTGAATTTTAAACACTTCCATAAAGTTTCTGAGTTTGAATAAAGATATCAAAAGGGTACGTTGTAGTAAATACCCGTACCAAAGTAAAATTTTTGAAGAAATTGGGACACAATGGTTCAGATTACCATCTCTCAAGCATGTACCAGCGATGTGGCATGAGTAGCCCACTGTATTCTAATAAGATGGCATTGAGTGAGGAGATGCAACGGCTCTTGGAGGCCATAAACAATAAGTTGGACAGCCAACAGACTGAAAATAAAAGGGATTTAGGATCCATAAATGAAAGTTTGAATAAGTTGGACAGCCAACAGAGTGAAAATAAAAGGGATTTAGGATCCATGAATCAAAGTTTAGAGTCACTAAAAACTAATAGTGATAACGTGGGGACTAAACTAGAAGCTATCGAAAATAAAATTGGTTCCATGGAAAATAAATTTGGTTCTGTGGAAGCTAAATTAGTTGAAATGAAGAAAACCTGTAAAGAGAATGTAGACAGATGTACAAATGAACTTGTAACCCAGATCCAAGGAGTGAAGGAAAAATTAGAAGCTCAGATAAAATCTAACAGCGATATCTGTAAAACATCCCGGGATGAGATAAAAGAAAGTGTGAATAAGCTAGGAACCCGATTTGAAGGGGTAAAGAACCAAGTAGAAATACTCGAGGGAAAAATCGGTGTAGTTCAGACCGAAGTAACTGAGATGAAAAATCAAAATCAAAAGGGTGCGCAGGATATGAAAAATCAGATTGAGCGGTTTACCGGGCAGGTAGATGAGAACTTAAAGAAGTACGAGGATGGAATAAATCGAAGATTAGGTATATACGAGGAGCATCTCCAGAGTGAAAGAAAACAACGAGAGGACGAAAATAAGGAAAGTACCCATAAGATAGATGAAATAAGTCAGGATATTAATGAGGTTCAGGAAACCATCGGAACATTAAAGGTCCAAGTAGGAAAAACTAATACTGAAGTAAATCAGGTCCAAGACCACTTGAGGAGATTGTATAAGAGTCAAGGGAAAACTGAGGAAAAGCTGGAAGGAATTAAGGGAGAGATGGAGAAAAATATAAAAGAGATACGAGAAGACCTCGATACCATAGGGGACGTTAAGCCAGAAATTATAACAGAACAGGTCATGGTCATCAAGAAAGAGGTAGAAGAACACTTAAATAAAATCAGGGATAACTTCAGAGACGAGAAAATCCAACTCAAACGAGAACTGGAAACCAGTAAGAAAAATCAGGAAAGAATTCAAAATGAATTAGGATCCCGGTTGGAGAGGACTGAACATAAGAACAGTCAAATGGAAATTCAACTCATGGCTAATGAAGAAAGTGCCCGAAGGGAAAGGAAATTAGAATTTGAGAGTCAGGATGAGTTTCCAAAGACAGGATGGGTAGATCCCCATGAACGAGGCACAGAACAAGATAGGGACTTAGGAGGGGAGAGCCCTTATAAGAACCCAGGATATCCGATGGCGATGTCAACCCCGTACATGAATCAGGCAAATGGCCAGATAATAAATATCATCAAGTCGAACGAGGACAGACCGGTAAAGTTTACGGGTAATAATATGTCTATTACTCCTAAATACTGGTTAAAGGAAGTCGCAGAGTACTTGAACGAAATGAAGGTTCCTCAGGATCGGAGACTGAGAGCTATTGAGAAGCTGTTGGCAGGTGATTGTCTCACCTGGTTCAGAAGCTTCAGGTACACCTTTGATACGGTGGAAGGCTTTAGAGAAGCGTTCCTGAAACGATATTGGTCAGCAGACGTCCAAGAGAATTTGAGGCTAGATCTGTACTCTAGGAAGTACAGCACAAATGCACCAACTAAGTACTCAGAATTTTTCACCGCTCAGCTGTGTAAATTCCGGGAACTTGACATCGCTCCTGCCGAGAACGATCTGTGTGCCGCCATTGCAAGACAACTTCCATATGAGATCCAGAGGCTGTTAATCTCATCCAAAGCCAGAAATGCTGTGGAAGTGGAGAGTGTATTACGTCAATTAGATATGACGACTTCGCACGTAACTCCTAGGCATCAAAGACAGACTGAACAGGTACATATGGCCAGCAGTCAGGAAAACAGAGAGAAACCATCGACCAGAAATCAGTCCACTAGTACTGACACTCAGGGATTAGGTCGAGAGTATGAGCACCAAGAGCCTAGGGGAATACAGCCATACTACAGAGGAGGATATCGAGGAAGAAATCCTAGGAATACGGGTTATAGGCAACAAGAGAGCCGACCCTATAACAATAACCATCAGAGGCAAGAGAACCGAAAGAAATCGGAGAATTATCCCAGAAGGAACGTAAGGCCAGAGGATAGGGATGATGAATATCGGGCCGAAATAGAAGAAAGATATCAGGAAAGTCTTCGTTACATGAATGAACGACCAGACGAACCTGAAAGGCAAAAAGTCCGTTGGAGTGAGGCAATAAAGAACCGGAAATCACCCGACCGACTAGACGGAGCTCAAAGCCTGGAGCTACAAGCTCAATTGAAGAATGAGGGGAAAGGAAGCCCTCAGGATAAAAAAAAAACTTCAAATTCAAATCGTCAAAAATGGAAACATACCAGGAGCTGGGAGGAGATAGAGATTGTAAATTGGATAGCAAGAGCAGATGAGCTGATTAACGAGGATGTGGAAGGAATCCCACCTATTAAAAGAGAACTATCCATAATTATGTTAAGGATAGAAAGATTACTGGTCAGGGCATTAATTGATACCGGATCCACAATAAGTTTAATTACGCAAACCCTTCTAAATGAATTGGAAACAAGATGCCGCGTATTAAAAATTCCCACATCAAGTGTAAAGATTAAGGGGATTATTCCTGAAAAATCTTTAACATGTAAATTTCAGGTATACATTGATCTGATCATGGGTAACGCTGAAATTTCGCAATGCTTTTTGCTGGTAAATCAATTGCCGTATAATGTCATATTAGGTATTGATTTTATCCGTGAGAACAAGGTCATCATAGACCTAGCGCAAAATTGCATTAGAATTCAAAGAGAGGATGTGGATGAACAAAACATTAACCTACAGGAACAGGATGCGAAAATAGGAGAACAGGTATGGCATGTGGAAGAAGTAACTGAGGAAGGTTATAAGGACATAGAAAAGATATTTGAAGTCCTCAACATAGAACTCGAAGATAATTTGGAAACTGAGTTCGAGACCAACCTGTCAGGAAAAATAGAGGAAGCTAAAATTAACCTCGAAAATAAGGAACAATTAAAGGAATTCTTATTAAATTTTAGGGACGTATTTGATTCCAAGCCAGGGAAGATTGAACATTTCAAATACGCGTTCCAAGTCAACGATTGGGCACCGTTCAGACAAAAACCATACCCGGTTGCGGAAAAACATTACCCACAAACGAAGAAAACACTGCAGGAGATGATGAATGCAGGTGTTATAGAAAAGATGGCGACACCATATGTTAGTCCATTAGTGATTGTGAGTAAACCGGATGGCTCAGTAAGGGTGTGTTTAGATGCCAGAAATTTGAATGCAAAAATCATACCAGAAAATGATTCGGCACCACCCATAAAAGAAATACTGAGGAAATTCAAAGGCAAGAAGATTTTCACAAATATTGACATGACTTCTTCGTATCATCGTCTCGAACTGGAAGAGAAAACCAGCCTGTTAATTGGATTTCAGTTCGACCAACAAACATACTGCTTCAGGAGATGTCCGTTTGGATTGAAGACCGCGGGATCTGCCTTAATGAGAGCGCTTGATCGAAACCTGTCAGAGGAAGTGAAAGATTGCACTATCCGTTATGTGGATGATATTTTGCTTACCTCGGAGAACATTGAGGAACATTTAGAAAAGTTAAAGAAATTATTGGAAGACTTAAGAAGGGCTAATTTTAAAATCAATTTAAAGAAGTCAAATTTTTGTCAAAGACAAGTAACATTTTTAGGGCATGTGATTGACAAGGATGGTGTTAAACCAAATCCATGCAAATTAGAATCGATAAGAGATTTTCCAAGGCCTTTGAAAGTGAAGAACGTTCGCCAGTTTTTGGGATTAATTGGATTTTTCTCAGGACATTGTCCATCATACACCAAAACTGTTGCACCACTACAGGACCTTCTGAAGAAGGGGGGCAAGTGGAAATGGACGGAGGAAACAGAAAAAGCATTTGTGGAGGCCAAGGAAATGCTTTTAAACTATGTGAAGCTAGGATATCCTGATTTTAATCAGAGATTTATCATTCAAACAGATGCATCCCAGATTGGAATAGGGGCAATGCTATATCAGGAAAACCCGGATAACCCTGATAAGAAAAATTATCTAGCTTTCACAAGTCGGAGACTGAAACCACACGAGAAAAATTATACGATCAGCGAAATCGAGCTGTTAGCGATATTGCACGCGCTGCAATATTGGCTAAAGATCGTATATGGGTTTCAAGTCACTTTAAGGACGGATCATAAAGCCTTAACCTTTTTGATGAAGACTGATTTATCCAGTCAAAGGTTGATGCGTTGGGCTTTATATATTCAACAGTTCGACGTAAAGATAGAATACTGCCCAGGAAAAGAAAATGTAGTTCCAGATTATTTAAGTAGACAGCCAGAGTCCACAGAAGAGGAAGTAATGGCTATTGATTTGGAAGATAGGGATCAGCGTACTCTAAATGAGTTAAGAAGCATTAGTCAACGGCAACGTGAGGATCCATGGATGAACATGCTCATATCTTTCCTTGAAGGAAGTTTGATAAGGGGAACCCCGGCGTACACGGAAGCTAATAAGATAGCTCAAGATTACACATTTAATAATGGATTATTATATAAGTTTGTGGACTCTGACCATACACCATTAAGGATCGTTGTACCTGCGATTTTGCAGAGGAAAATAGTATGGTTAGCCCATAGATCGTTCGGACATATGGGAGTCGACAAAACAGTCTCGATGCTGAAAGAAACTGTAAGGGACACGTTAAAGACATGTGATTTATGTCAAAGGATTAAACCAAATGCATTTCTGATGAGACAAAAGCCTATACCATTGTTGCCCGAGAGGCCAGGTCAAATCATTTCTATTGATAATTTCGGACCTTTGCCCAAGGCGAGGCGAGGAAATCGACACATAATGGTGGCTATGGATGTCTTCACTAAAATGGTTGTCCTTGCTCCCATACAGAAGACTAGTACCAAACAGGTGTTAAAACGACTCAAAGAAAAAGTGATACCGATTCTGGGAAAACCCGAGAATTTGTTGTCGGATCACGGTAGTTGTTTCACCAGTGTAGAGTTTAGACAGGATTAGAAAGACTTGGAATACGTCAAATTTTGTCAAGTATTCGCCATCCTGAGGCAAATCCTGTAGAAAGAGTGATGAGGGAGACGGCCAAGTATTGTAGGATATACTGTGCCGAAGAAAATTGGAAGTGGATAGATATCTTGGATATTATCGAATTTTGTATAAACAACACAATCCATGAATCTACGGGAGAGATACCAATAACGTTGCATCGGAATGAGCAGCCAGAGAGACCTTGGAGTCTGGTAATTCCTAGGTCAGCCGACGCTCAGCCTGGAAGAGATGTACGTATTCGAAGAGCCTTTGAGCATCTAAAAGCTCAAGCTGACAGGAGGCAAAGAAGAAATAGGCACAAGAGGTATCATCGGCCACTATTAGCAGGGGAAATGGTGTTAGTAAAAAGACCAGCCATTTCGGATCCAGGGAACCGCGTGTACAAAAAGTTCCAGAAAATGTACCACGGACCGTATCAAATAATAAGAGATTTGAGAAATAATGCCTATAAAATTCGGCACTGTGAAACGAATCACGAAGTGACCATGAACTCAGCGAATTTAAAAGTGTATTACCCTCCCGAAGACTTCGATGAAGCCAATGAACAAGCCCTGGTTATGGAACAATTTAGAGATGAGGAATCCACTTTTGATAGAAACGAGAATAAGGTAGAAAAAGGAAACAGAGCTCAACCATTCGAGTGCGAATGCGAATTGGAGAAATTGTATTGGGAAATAAAAGAAATAATTGATTTTGTTGAAGAAGAAAATTTCAATTTAAGAAAGGAGAATGATGAAATAAAGAAACGGGTAGGGCTAGACCACACCCGTAAAGAAGGATGAGGTTCTGGAGACTTGTAGTCCAGACAAATAAAAAAAAGGAAAGAAAGGGTAGGGACAGAGCGTACCCAACCTACACAATTACCGGATATGACTTAAAAAGATGGAAAAACCAAACTATCGTGGGATTTTTAAAGGGAAAAAAATCAGAAGGTACGGATGAACGTTATGATGGCTTCGACAGTTAAAAGAAAAATAAGATTTTTATGAATAATTGAAATAAATTTCCTCAAAATTTCTCGAAAATTTATTTACCTAAGGAGGGGAGAGATGAACCCATGTACCATTGGCTCAAAAGGGGTCGAATCCATGTATTTGTGAAAGAAATGAAAGAAACATACAGTCTCTAATGGAACGGAGAAAGATTTCAAGCAAGGATGCTAGCATAACGTTGCGCAAGAAGCTGGACCCAGGTGTTCAGGAAATGAGATCATGCCTCCTGACTCATCGATAAGGAGCCGGTCATGAGTATTAATAGAATGAGTGGAAAGTTTGGACTGTAAGACAGAGAAGCACGACTCGGAAATCAAGCTTACCTTGCAGTAAAACGGCAACAGCGCCGCTATGCCAGAAGAAGAAGAATTAAATTTAACCCATTTGCAGGAATAAAAGTAAGTAAATAAATACTGTACTGTGAATCATTTCGGATTAGAGATTTTTGTGTAAAGAAAAAGCTTTTAATAATTGCCCAGGAAAGAAATGCAAACGCAGCATACGTCATCGGGGATTCACTGATACCCGAGGAGTGGGGAATTTAAAAATGAACAGCACCACCCACGCAGCTGAAGACTAAAAATTAATTAATATCTCAGAAATGCACGATCGATTCTTATGCGCAGTGAGATCATTTGACGTTTGGAAGACGAGCTTTCTGGAGATATAATTTTTATAATTGTACGACAATTATTTCAAAAGTTGGTCACGAAAAGGACTAGAATTTTATTTATTTTTGACTAAATAGTATAAAAGTCCATGCCAAGCCAGACCAATCATGCAGTATTCCGACAGTCCGTGAGGGGGCGTCACGCTGTAACACATCGAAGGCAGTTTACCAGTATTCCTTGAGGGGAAAATGCTGTATCACATCGCATAGACAATATCTGACAGCCAAGGGCGTCGCGGTATCAGTAACTTACGTGCATCCGTAAGGAGTTGCAAAGAAGTAATATTACAGTATCGTCGTGTGGAGAATTAGGAAAATCCTAGTTACAGGATTTAGGTGCGACAGTATAAAATTTACAGTGAAAAGTTCATAAAATACAGTCAAAGCAGGCTGCGAACTTAGAACTCAGGGCGATAGGTCTTTAAGTAAACGACCAAAAGTATCATAACGTACGGAAGTACCGTAACAGCGAGATAAACATTTTATCAAATTTAAAGAACCCGAGCAGGGACAGACAGAATAAGGTTCGCAAAGTATTCTAGAAGATTAGAAGTTCGAGAACCGAATAAGCGAAGAAGAGAAGGAAACTATAGACATTGTTTCAAGAAAGCAGACGAACTATTCAAAAGGCACTAAGTTACGAGAAGTATTAGTGGCTAAAAATCCATAGGTCACCGATAGATTATCGAGGGGACCGTGAACAGAACAGACTTTCGCTAAGATCAATCAATAGGATCTAAAAGGGAGCCGTTCGAGTCAGAGAAATAGCAGATCGTCAGGAACGGGATTCGAAGGAGAATTATTCCAGGGAGGAAGTAGATGGTTCGAGACTTTCATATTCGGAGAGGATAGGAAGCCGACATTACTAAATTTCACCCTTGGAGACGGGAGGTCAAGAGGTCACGTGTGATAGGCTTAATAGCAGCCTAGTGATCAGAATTTGTGAAGTGTAAATATATCAAGATTTTGTGTTAAAATTAATATGTTTTCAGTGTTTTATTGTGTGTTCTAAACGGATACACCAGTGTATTTAAAATGTTATCAGTGTTAAATGTATACGTGTTAAATATGTGTCAAGATATGTCTGTACATGCAATGAATTTGTACAAGATGGAGTAATTTAAAAGAGTGGGCAAAATGACACATCGCACGAGAAGGAAGGTCAGGGAACGACCTATAACATGTGAGTAAAGATTTTCATTATGTTTTGGTGTCGGGGAAGTGTTTGTGTACAAATCCACCGGAGTTTTGAGGTAGAGGGATGTTTCTAAATAAATAATAACAGAATAAGAACGCGGTCTGAACAAATAAAATTTGAGAAATTATAAATAATTATGTGAAAGAATAAATCCTGTAGAGGAAATGTATGGAATAAAATGTCAGTGTATTTGACGAATGTTATAAAAGCAAGCGTACTAATAAATAAATAAATAATAATAATAATAATAATAATAATAATAATAATAATAATAATAAAGGAAATATAAATAAAGATCAAATTGAATGATATGAAAATAAGAGCGTTGGAGCCTTAATAAAAGTATAAGACATGATGTTAAAGCATGTTCTTAAGATAGAGCGATTATTGTCAAGGGAAAAGATTAATATAAAAATTGAGATATGTATCAATTGTTAATATGGAATTTATCAGTTCTTTGGAAGACGCTAGGCTTTAAAATAATGTATAGCGCAATGGAGCGCAATTAAAATAAAATGTCACGCTATGAATGCGTAGAATCTAAATGTACTTGGTAAATTACTTATGAGGGGTAGTTGATTGCGGTAAATTGAGCTATGTTGTAAGTCCTCCAATAGTGACGTAGATCACGAGGCCATGTGTGTGTTATTATATTGTGAAAGGGAGCAAATGTATGGTATTATGAGCGTAGGTCATGTAGGCCACGGCCGACCCTAAATCGCCATTTGTATAAGTCCTCCAATGTGGGAATGGTTCCCGAGGCATGTTAAGAGATCCGAACCTAGAATCGTCTTGTTGTTGAAGCCCCTAAGTATTCGTCGTAGAATGTGTATTACTCTTCCCAATCAATGAGGACCCTTCATAATTAATAAATGCCAAGGTTACGAAAGTGGTTTTTGAGCCTAAAAATGTTGTTGAAAGTAAATAAGAGAAGTAAAATGCCAGGTCTTCCCAGAGAACTGAAAAGAAAGAAAGATTTGTTTTAAAAGCATTGAGTATAGCTCCCACACGCAGACTAGACGGGAAGTTACCCTCACAGTCATAAATCTCGCTCAAGTGTACGGTCAGACCCTAGTAGGAGGAGGGTCGGTGAAGGCCGTCTGCAAGAAGTAAATAATACACCGTGAGTGTTTAAAAGTTGTTAATGACCCGGGATTTGAACCGAGGTCCATGTAGATTGAAATTATCGCTTGCCAGTTCAGATCGTAGTTTTCTTATGTGATAATGGTCTTATAAGACAAATAAATAAATAAATATCCCTATTGTAATGTTGTATGGACGTAGGATTCCATGAGTTTAATGAAGATAACTAGATTCTGGGAGTAATCATAGTTTTTGACTTTGTCAAGTAATCTTTATAACTCTGGAGTACACAAGTAATTTCCCGATCACTATGGTGAATTTGTAAAACTTGAGAGAGACGGTAATGTTGAGAACATGTGAAGTGCCCAAATATTTAAGTAAAGAATTAACATGTACTTTAAATGTAATTATATATTTGTTTTGATGATAAGAAAATATAAAAATAGTTATTGGGGTGTACAAAAGAATGACACCGTTATTAGTGGAAAGTATCGAGCCAAAGGAGCTCGTGGTTATATGGAACTTTAAGATAGATACTTTATGGAAGTAAAAATAATTATGAGTTGTTGGTTTAAAGGAAACCATTGTATTTTAATATAATATTTGTTTAATTCTTAGATTATTCCTTGTTCACTTTGAACGAGTAGAAGGATTTTGGTCAGTAGTTTATTGGTTTCATTGTTTGTAGCGCCATAATTTTTGGTTAATTAAATGTTTTGAAATAGGAGTTGATTTTGTTGTTATTTTGCAAGTGTATCCTCTATTTAATCCAAAATGTGTAAGTCACAGAGTGGGAGAACATACTACAACCCCGAAAATCCCAAATTGAGCAATGCTGGCATACTGTGATTTGCATATTTCTTGCTGAAAGGGCACAATAGGAAACGCAGATTTCCTTATTATTGTAGGCAGCTGCTGATGAGAAATCTTGTATTCTCAATCGTGATGCGCGCCCGAAGCCACTAGTAATCGCCACAGAACGGCTAGGCTATTACAGGATCCATCCCCAGCCATGAATGTTAAGTAGGAGCCGAGTTGAGCCCATTACACTATGAATATAGGTGTTAAATAATTAGAATGATTCAATTACTAGAGACAACACTCAGGGTAACTCCATTGCACTGCATATTGTAAACAAAGATGACCTTGCTAGCAGCCAGAGGGGCGTGATGAATAGACCACGAGGACGGCAGCCATCTTGCGCGGCCAGCTGGAACTAATTTTATTGCCTGCTTGAAAGGGAGGTCTGGTGACCTGCTCCTTTTATTTTAGAAGCATAGTGGGACACTGAAGAATCTCGGTATTTCGAAATGTAATTAAGATATGATTGTTGTGATGATGCCAATTGATTTAAATGATGTGTTTCAACACACATAGCTTGTTGGATCATTGTGATCGGATAATATTTGGCCCAGTTATTCTCTGAGGAGGAACGCTGCACAAAATAATTATAGGCATCTTTTTAAAGTGCATTTTTGCCCAGATCACACTAATTTATGCAAACGGATAGATGATTTCAATGACATGATACGGTTGTAACGATAATAATTTCGACCAGACCCAGAAAATCGTTGTATGGTGAAACTATAAACACTTCTATCCATGTGTATTTTGGAAGGGAAAACGTACCACTTTAGAGCTTCATATTGATGGGAGAAAGAGGACGATTCACGCGACACAACACTTGTTAAGTAAGGCATAAGATAATGAATTTATGTTAATGAAAGTAAATGCCCGTGAGAAGGGATTAATGTTTAATTATTACAGAATTAATGCCATAAAAAGTGATATTATGACTTTTGTGTTGTGATACTCCAGTTTATGTTAAATTGTGCCACATGAAGAACACTATGGACGCTCGTAGATGTTTGAAAGTATCAATGATAGGATGCTAGAAATATATTTGAGTGCAGTGAAGCACTAATTGATAAGAGACTCACAAATAACCTTGATTTTCATTGTGGGAAGTAAATGTAAATTATCCTTTGCTTGTATTTTTGTTGTATAGCCATGAATTTATATAATTAAATGTTGTATTTTGGAATATGTTGTTTCTTTCATGTAGAGTAGTTACCTGACAGACTCAAATCCTGAGCATGTGGTCGTATGGTGGGCAGGAACGTCCCATACCTCGAAAGACCGTGAGTTAGCTGGGATAGGAACACATGTTCCATATGATGACAATTGGGTACAGTATGTGGTTCTGTTTTCCGTTCCTTAAATTTGTTAGATTCTTTTGTGATGGCTGAGAGACCTAATTGTAGGAAACAGGTAAAAAACTCAAACTATTATGAAAAACAGTAGATTTCTCTGAGACATAACTAGATTGCCGAATTACTACTGTCATTAAATAGGTGAATAATACTTTTTTTTTTTTTTTTTTTTTTTCATTTGAAACTTTTGACGGTATTCACGATACAGTCTTGATAAAGTATCGTTGTCTGTTAATCTGCTTTGTTCAACGTAAATCATTATGTAAATGTAATACAATATATTTTCTCTACCCTTTTCAAAGAACTTTCTTAATTCGAATTTTTGGATAATTCGATTTTTTACTGGTCCCTTGAGGTTCGAATTATCCAAGTTCCACTGTATTGTAATAGTATATTAATTCTGTTAATTCTAAGTTTCGCATTTAAAGAATCACCGATTTGTTTGAAAGATTTAGTACCGGTAAGTCATAGAAACCTGAAAATTATTTCAAGTTCATTATAAAGTGCATTCAAGTTCTAAGGTAGACTATATTTTTTCAGGAGAATGGGAGCAAATAGCAACATGTAGTCTTGGCTCACTCTTTGTGAATACGGTACGAGGAGAGATGACAGGGAGATTAATCGGAGAATAGTTGCTGTATTCGACGAAAAGTATTTGTCAGGGATAACTGTTAGAGATTGGTCTGAATGTTGATGATAGCCGTGAGGAAAGCATGGTTTTGCCGCATCCTGTGAGTTTCATCTGTTTGAGCCGTTGAAGAAATTCCTGAGGGGGCAAAGATATCAGGGGCGTATCTAGGGGAGGGCGACCACCCAGGGCCTCGCTGTCCGGGTGCCCCCGTGCAATGGATTTTTTTTAAATGTAATTAATTAATTAAGTATACTTTTCAAACAAATGTATAATTCTTCTTTTTTTTTCAGTGCAGCTATAACCTACCGTGACCGTTTAGCAAGTTTAGATTTCAGTGTAACAATAGAAGACTTCAGCCGGGAAAAAAGTCGCAAAGGAATACCTTTTAATATTTCATAGTTTACATAATCTTCTTCAAAGGGACTAAAAAGTTTCTTTCATATTATTAAAATAATGTAGTGTATTCAAAATATTGTAACTATTCTTTATTTTTTATTGTTATTACCAAACTATTTTCCATTTGATTTGATATTGTTTTATTTCCTATTGTTGTGGGCCCCACCTTATATTGCCCAGGCCCCACAAGGTCTGGATCCGCCACTGAAATATATCATTACGACGTGGAGGTACAGGATGCAGCTATGGATTGGTTCCAGTAGCAACAAAAAATATTCTTCGAGGACGATATTTACCGTCTGCTCAACGCCATGGGCGACTTGTTTTGAATGAATGTAAACAGGATTACGTGTTGACTTTCCTTTCTTCCAATTCGGGTGCCCAGGAACCTCGAACAGGTTTTATTTGAACGCCCTTCCTAGAAGGGGTGGGTTTGGATTAATGTTTATAGCAAAACGTACTAGAATTTTCATTGAAGTACGATAATGTTTTCTTGGGTAAAGATGTGCATTCTTTTATATTGCTGTTTTTGTTGCTTATTTTAGAAAAAAAATAAGAACAACTTATGTTTGAATGTTCCGCAGGGCACGCGGTCGGCCGCGTCCTCTCACCCCAGAAGTGCGCAAGTTGTTGACGGAGTGCGCTGAGTACTCGCTAGCCAATGACACTGGTGGAGGTGATCCTAGCGCAGCGCGGCTGTTGAGGGAACTACATGAGACACCTGTAGCAAGAGACGGCGACGTCAAGGAGCCTCAGGATGAGGATGACGAGGAAGAGGAGGAGGAAGACGGAGAAGAGGACGGTGATGAATTGGAGGATGTTGAACATGAACACAGGTAAGTGGAAACAAACAATGCAAATCCAAAACTGGGGTCTGGGAGATGTGAAACGCGAAGATATGTCGAAATTTTCCGACAGTTGCAACATTCTACCCATTGCAATAAGTAGTGAAAAAATGAAAATCCACAGCCTGCTTCCAGTCTCCGACCGGGTCAGGAATGGAATGAATGGAGCCCCTAGCTAGCGGCGAGGATATGAACTGTGCCGGCTGCCGAGGCCTGACGCACTCCTCTGGGGCAATGATTAAATGAATGACAGATGAAATGAAATGATAGTGGAGAGTGTTGCTGGAATGAATTTTTGACAGGGAAAACCGGAGTACCCGGAGAAATACCTGTCTGCCTCCGTTTTGTCCAGCACAGATCTCACATGGAGTGACCGGGATTTGAACCACGGACCAAGCGGTGAGAGGCCGGCGTGCTGCCGCCTAAGCCACGGAGGCTTTTGCAATAAGTAGTAAGCTTTCTAATTAAATCTATCTAAAATTATGACATGTTTTACAGTCATCATGCTCTTCATTCATAATGTTACGGTCCATGGGTCAAATCATTAATTAATTGGACACTCTCTTTCTAATACCATACCGGTAGCTAAGAAGAATATTTTTCAGAAACGTAAATGGAAGTTCGTATATTGGCTCTCAGGGCCAGTGAATTAAAACTCAGCATTTTTTCTAGGTTTGTGCCGTGTCTTGTGTGGGGTTTCGCCTAGGACACCAAGCTGGCTCATCAGCGGGCTCTTGGTGTCCCCGCCCGGACCCCCACAGGAGGAAACCTTGGAAGCCTTTATAGGGAGGTTATGGCTGCTTGAGCTCTTAGTTCTCGTAGTAAAGAGGCACAGGTGCGCTTCATAAAAAGGGAGGTAGCGTGCAGTTCGCTACTCCTGTAGGAATCCGGGCGGGAACACCAACAGCCCGCTGATGAGCCAGCTTGGTGTCCGAGGCGAAACCCCACACAAGACACGGCACAAACCTAGAAAAATTGCTGAGTTGTAAATGGAAGTAATCACTTATATTAACGCCACAATGATTGATCCGTGGCTATTAACACTACGCTGGCTTATCAGCTTAGCCCTTCACAATACACCGCCACGCTCGACACTGGTATTTTCGCATCAGGTCTGCACTGATCTCCACCGCCTCCACAGTCCACTCCTTAATGACCCCACAGGGCCCATTTTTTTTTAGCGTATGGCTTTTAGTGCCGGGAGTGTCCGAGGACATGTTCGGCTCGCCAGATTCGTAGCTGCATCGAGACGGACACCCAATGGAAGAGCTACAAGTACTGTTGGGGAGGAAAGTGGGAATGGAAGGTCGAGGAGTTGGAAGGTAGCGGCTGTGGCCTATAGTTAAGGACCAACCCCGGCATTTGCCTGGAAGGAAGATGGGAAACCACAGAAGACCATCTTCAAGGTTGCCGGCGGGGGGATTCGAACCTCCTCGCCTCCCGGATGTGAACGACTGCCAGCAGTCTTGCCGTAACGACCACGGCTAACTCACCCGGTACAGGGCCCATACCTCCATTATAGAAGATCCAGTTACTGCTCTGGGCCCAGCCATGCAGCAGACGGCTTGCCAAGCAAAATAATTAGTTTTAATACACAAAAGAAGCCAGGCCTCTTCTTAAGATTTTTGACAATCTTATGAGATCAAGCTCCATTGTTCTTTTCTTTTTCAAGGAATCTCAAAACCACAGCCGACTCGAAGCGTCACTTCCACTCTCCTTGCACAGCCTTGACAATCTCGTCTTCGAAGTGAAATAAACTTTCTCCTCACTTTACCGCAAGGCGCTGTTTTAAGCTGTCTAAACACATGCTGTAGCAATAATTGCTACAAATCTACACATATTTCAAAATTTTATAATGCTACACATGCCAATGTTAGCCATGGGAACTAAAATCTTTTCCTTATCTTAAAATTAGTCTTCAGTTTTTCTTCATTCTTTCTCCGTTAGGATCTTCTGAGGACCACGAACCAATTTCAATGTTTAGCCCTTTGTTGTTCCTTCTTCTTCCTCCAGTGCTCCTTCATCTTTTCGCTGTGTGTCTTCTTTCTCTTTTCCGACCATTTTGAGCCTGTTTTCTTATATTGCCTTCCTTAGAGTCCTTCCATTCCCAATACCTTTTTTTTTTTTTGAAAATTTCTCTCCCTAGTGCTTCTTCTCTTACATTGTTTCTTTCTAAATCTTTCTTTACTTCTTGAAACCAGGCTGTTGTCGTTTTCTTTTTCCAAAGATATTTAAAAATCTGTTTGGTAATCAATTTTTTCTTTTTACTTTATATATGAGATGCGTTATCTCAGAAAACAAAAAACAAAACAAAATAATGTTATAGAACTGGTTCTACTTGGCATTATTAAGATACAAAAAATACATATAGTATTATGTATACAAAATTTCATAAACATATTTTTAAAATGTTTTAGTTATGAAGGAAAATTAAAGTAAAAATTAAACCTTGAAATGTTAGGCAATAAGAATTTAATTTTCCTGGGGAGTGTGATGGCAGAGTGGCTTTCCTACTTGTCGTTCACCCGAGAGGCCGAGGCTTGAATACCCACGACAGCGCGGTGGAATTTTCGCCAAATAAGTCACTTGTTGTCAGTAAGGGCGGCGGCTTCGAGGGCGTATTTGGTAGCATGCTGAGCTTCTATGCCCGAGGTCGCGGGTTCAAACCCGGCTGAAGTCGTCAGATTTTTTAAGAGCGTTAAAATTCCCTCAGTATGTCTTCCTTCAGAGGGGAAGTAAAGCCAGCTGGCCCATGTCATAGATTTATGGCATGTAAAAGAACCTTCCACTAACTAAACTTGTGTGAAGCAAAATTTGTAGGTTAGGTTCGATTAATGCTCTTAAGTTCCAACGTTCTTCACCAGGTGCTGATTGCGATGGCATCGAGTAGTAGCCAAGTTCATAGCTAGGTGTCTTGGACGGTAGCATTTGGTAGCGAAAGTAGAAACTACTTGAAATTATCGTCTGCAGTCCTTACGTGAATTAAAAACAGATAACACACACTAAAGGCTAGTCCACACCAAAGTTAATGAACAATGTTAATGAACAATGTTAATGAAAACATTTCTCAACATGTTTACTAAACATTTGTTAACAAACTTCTTCAACATTATGTCCACACCAAATAAACTTTTGTTAACAAACATCTTCAACATTAAATAAACTGTTTGTGAGGTTATAATGGATAGGGTCAGGAAGAAGAAAGTACTTACAGCTGCAGCTTTCATTATTTTAGTGAGAACAATTAGAGAAAAGCACAGACGCAAGGTGTGGCAAAGAACAATATTGGAAAGGTGTTTAGAATTAAGTTTGGAGAGAACACTTATGTCAGAACTATTAATTCATCATGCAGCAGGCTTTCAAAACTTTCTGAGAATGTCTCCACATGACTTTCAGTTCTTGTTGACAGTAATTGGGCCTGAAATTGTAAGAAATGACACAAATTATCGGCAAGCCATCTACATTAATGGCAGGCTAGGTATAACATTAAGATTCCTAGCAACTGGTATGGTGCACTATACAAGATTCAATTAAGGCGATTTTTAAGTGCTACGCAAAATATTCTTGTATCGTTCTCTGTCATATCGGCTGATGAAGGGGCCAAAACTATTAATTAGGTCTCGAAACATGTCCCATTAATGACCACACAGAGATCTTAATTAATAAAAGTATTGATCAGGCGGAACTTTTAACCTGTTTATACTAATTAGTTTATCAATACGGAACCAGAATGAACCTTGCCTAGAGTATCAAAACAAGCAATTTCAGTTATGGTGCCTTAATTGCGTCTTTGCGCATGCGCGAACCAAAATGTTAACGAAAACATGAAAAGTTAATGAAAAGTTTCATTCACAAAAGTTAAAGAGATTTTGTTCATGAACATGCTCGAAAAGTTAATGAACACGCTATTTTGTTTATGAACAGTCAAAAATGTTAATGAACATTGTTCATGAACAGTGTTCATTAACAAAGTTAACGAAAACATCTTGGTGTGGACTAGCCTTAATACAGTCATCACAATTAACACAGGTTATCAGACAGATTCTACACACACCCAAAGTACACAGGGCTATATGACCGCATTGTCGCAGCCCCTAAACTAAGGAACCAACCTCTGTAAGGGCATTCGGTCTTTAATCCCTGGGCAATACCCCCCAAAAATTGGGATAAAGATGGCTTTGAAGCCATTCTTCAGTGTTGTCTTATTAACAATTAGGCCTATATTGTAGATTTCAGTTGGTCAACATAGAAATCATTCCAATTACTGGAATACAGTGAAACCTCCCTAAAAGACCACCTCTATTAAAGGCCGATTTTTCTTGGAACCGATTTAAAACCTCATAAGTTCAATGTATTTGTTACCTCTATTTAAGGACCACCCCTCTCCCCAACCAAAGACCAGGCATTTTCTCAATCTGACCTCTTTCAAAAGACCACTTCTCGACTGCCTTCCCATTGGAGATGGTGATGAGGGTGATGGTGTAAACCAGGGTGGTCCAACCTTTAGTTACCCGAGGGCCAATAAAACTTTAGTATAGGAATGTTAGGGCCAGACACTTTCCAGAAAGAAAACGTATTACATAGTTTAGTCAAAAACATTTATTAAAATTTATTTTAATAGAAGTTTAATATTACTAGTATAATATAATTACCACTTAATTTTACAGTCGAGAAATAAACTTGATGATTGGCACTGATTTCCTGATACAAGTGTATCAATGTCCACTGTAAGTTCAGTAAGGCTAAGTCTCAGGCTCCATTCCAGTGAAGCACTTTCAATTCGTTTATGATTTAATTTGTTTGAGAGCAGAAAAAGCACTTTCGCACTCAATAGTACTGCCAAACAGCGATAACACTTGCAGAGAGAATTTAAGCAGTTTAGGAAAACGTTTTTTAGAAATCAGTTTCCAGAAATTTTCAGGGACATCACACTTCTTAGTATGGTAGAATGGGTCTGCCTGAAGATCACAAATCTCCATTTGAAGGTCGCAGGGCACCTCACTCACTTTAATATCCATGGGGTTGTTGAACAGTGCAAGTTTTGGTTTTAGGGAGTCAAAATCCTGGAATCTGTTCTGGAACTCTTTCTTGATATCTATTATTATTTCATGAAACACACTAAAAATTATGTCACTTTTTTCTTCTTTCTACTGCTGACAAGATGGGAAGTGTGCCATATTATTTGCCTTCAATGCAATTTGCATTACATCAAGCTTTTTGCAGAAGCCCTCACTATGTCCATAAAGCTGGGAGATATTTTGTTTTTTGCCTTCTAGTTTCAGGTTTAATACATTTAGATGGGATGTTAAATCTGTCAGAAAAGCAAGATAATTCAAAAACTTAATTTCTTCCAGTTTTTCTTGATAATCATGCCCAATGTTTTCATTTTTGAGAAAAACAAGAATTTCATTCCCCCCCCAAAAAAACTGTTGAAAGCAATTCCCAGCTTTTAACCAACGCACTTCACAGTACAAGGAAATGTCACCATACTCAGCTTCCAAATTGTCCAGGAATGCAATAAATGCTCTGTGTCTACAGGCTTTATTCCCTCCCCTTATTCAATTTACAGTATTTACAACAGTTTTCATTGCCTCACAGAGCCTTAGAATTTTTCCACAAAGAGCCTCCTGGTGGATAATGCAGTGGGAAAACAAAAAAATCAATCCTTTTTTCTTTTCACAGTCCTACTAAACCAATGTTAGGACGAACCATTGCTTTAGCTCCATCTGATGCAATGCCAGAGCACTTCACAAAACCTCCATAGTTAGAAACGACATCATCCAGTGCGTTGAATATGTCAATACTTTTTTGCTGGTTTCTAATGATCTTAATTCCAACAGTTCTTCATGAATTTCAAATTCTTCGTTTATTGTTCTGACAAAGATAAGGAGCTGGCCGATGTCAGCTATATCTGTGCTCTTATCTAGAGCTAGAGAGTAAAATTCACATTTTTCCAAAATGCTCTTGAGAGAACCTGAAACTCCACCAGCCATATTATTAATTCTTCTACTAACTGTCTGATGAGATAAGGAAACTGTTTCATATTTTTTAGCCATCCTGTTATCTCCAAACGAAGATGCCATTTTTACTGCACATCTCTTAATGAGCTCACCATCCCTAAAATACTTTTTACTTTCGGCTAGCTCTAAACATACCTCATAAGATGCCTTTAAACCGGCAGTGCTTGATGGTAGCTGAAATATATTCTTCTGTCTTGTTAGTTTCTGCTTCAAATCATTAAACACACAACATCTGGCACTTCCCTGGTATTGATCGTATTTTGATTTATGCAAGCTGGTATTGTGTCTATTCACGTTATACTCCTTCGAGACACCTAGGACTTGAGAACAGATAACACACTGTGGTTTTCCATTATGTTCAACAAAAATGTAACTTTCCAGCCACTTTAACTGAAATTGTTGTTTCTCATCTTCAACACGCCGTTGATTGAGTCCCGCCACATTAGGTACCGCTCTCGCAACAACGATGACAACAAACTCTCGTCGTACTATATCTCTCGAACAACCTCTCTCGTCAAAAACAACCTCTTCGAACAGCCCTGCGCTCCCTTGTATACGGAAATCTGCCGCAGCACACGAACGATCGCGAACTTATCGGCAGCCAACCAGTTGTCGCCTGGAGACGGGGGGCCGCTTCTTGTGCCGTACGTGTACGTGTTCGTGATTACTGGCGTATTTTTCGGGATCTTTTCTTTCCCACCTGGCTCCTTCGTAACATTACTGAATGAAAGTGAAAATTAAAGTAGGCATGCCACGGATTATAGCAGTGAAAGAGTGAAGGGCAGGAGGAAGGGCAAGGGCCAACAAAAATGAACAGGCGGGCCGCGGGTTGGACCACACTGGTGTAAACAATGGTTCTGTTGGCACAGAACTGCATCAGCATACAATGTCATTAGAAAAAGTGTTATGTAAAGTATAAAAAAATACAATAAACGGCTCTCCTAGAAGATTGTTCGAACCCAGAACAAATTAAATGACTTTCGAACTCACACAGAGATATTCTGTAAAGTGAAATTGTTAAAAAAAAAAAAAAAAAGTGTGCTAATCTGATACAGAGATCAATTCGTGACTATTTTAAATGACAGAGCTCAGAAAATAACTAATTGTAATTAATTTGTACTAAATGTGAACCAATGCAGATAAATGTAATCAAGTATGTGTTGCAACTGTACTTTATTAATAATGCAGTATAAAATTATTTTAATGCCTACCCCTATTAAGAGACCACCCTCTAAAAGACCAGTTTTCCATGGAACCGTCACTGGTCTCATAATAGAGTTTTCACTGTATGTAAAAAATAACCTGAAATAAATGACATGTGATTAAGATTTATTAATATCAACGACCAGTGAAGAAGAAGAAAACTAATACTGGGTCATTATGTGTGTGCGCCCCGATAAACACGGCAAGCAAAGCCGGCTGTGACTGGCGCAGATCGTGGCCGCGCGCACCCAGTTCAACCGGCGGTAGGCGCTCTCCACTGACTCATATCGTTAGTTCAAACGTGTTTTGTCATTCATATGGGCGTTTATTTGCAAAGCTTAGACCTTAGTGTTGCACGTTTAGTGAGTATTGTGATTACTGTGATTGTTTCATGCCTAGACACCAATTCACATTGCACGAACGTGTGTATATCCATAATTCGTATATGAAAAGCAGAAAATATTGTTCTGAAACGAGACGAAAATTTCTAATCAAGTTTCCAGGAAGACCTGTGCTTAATGCCAGTACAATTCGGAGGCTCGCTAAACGATTCAAGGAAACAGGCTCTGTAAATAATAAAAGAGTTGACAGACATTCTTTCATCAGAAGTTGGTTGGTTGGTTCCTAAGTTTAGGGGCTGCGACAACGCGGTCATGTAGCCCCGTGTACTTTGGGTGTGTGTAGAATCTGTCTGATAATCGGTGTTAATTGTGATGGCTGTATTAGTGTGTGTATTTGTTTTTTAATTCAAGTAAGGACTGTAACTTTGAATTTTTCAAATAGTTCCTATTTTTTGCCGCCAAACGCCACCGTCAACGACTACTAGTTCAGAACTTACCTACCAGACGCCACCATAGTCGACTCTTGGCAACGAACATAGGAACCTAAGAGCATTGTTTACATTCCTAACCTATACAATTTAGCTTCACACAGGTGTAATTAGTGGAAGGTTCGTTAACATGCCATAAATCTATGACATGGGACCGCCGGCTTTACTTCCTCTCCGAAGGAAGGCATAGAGGGATTTTTAACGCTCTTAAAAAATCAGACGACTTCGGCCGGATTTGAACCCGGGATCTTGGGCATAGAAGCTCAGCATGCTACCAACTACGCCACCGAAGCCGCCTTTCATCAGAAGATATCAGGTGTGTGTTACAAGAGAGGGAGGACATTTTCAGCATCGCCTATGAGTACTGTAACTACACATTATTGAACATGTTTGGTAAAAGTGTGAAAGTGCACGCCGACCGCCGGCTGAACCGGGCGCGACCGCGATCTGCGCTAGTCACAGCCGGTTTAGCTTGCCATGTTTAGCAGGGCGCACACACATAATGACCCTGTAGACGACATGCTTTGCTCATCAAGCGAGCATCATTACATCCAACAGTCCGTAACAATATTCGCTTTTTTTTTTCCGCTATCGTTTTACCTTCCAGGGTTGGCTTTTCCCACGGACTAAGCGAGGGATCCCACCTCTACCCCCACTGAGGGCAGTGTCCTGGAGCTTGAGACTCTGAGTCAGGGATACAACTGGGGTGTGTGACCAACACTACGCCCAGGCGGCCTCACCTGCAAAGCGAACAGGGGGCCTGCTGAAGGGATGGGAAGAGTTGGACGGTTAGGCAAGGAAATGCGAAGGAGGCGGCCGTGGCCTTACAGTAGGAACCATCCCGGCATTTGCCCGAAGACGAAGTGGGAAAACACGGAAAACCACTTCGAGGATGGCTGAGGTGGGAATCGAAGCCCCTCTACTAATTTTGGCCACCCGAGGCTGAGTAGACCCCGTTCCAGTCCTCACACCACTTTTCAAATTTCGTGGCAGAGCCGGGAATCAAACCCAGGACCTCCGGGGCGGCTGCTAACCATGCTGACCGCTACACTACGGATCACATGTAATTTATTTCAGGTTATTTTTCACATTTTTGGAATAATGTTTGTGTTGACCAACTGAAAGCTACAATATTAATTGTTAAATTGGGATAAGCCAAAGACAGTTTTGAATGAATTCAATTTTTCTGTAAAACCACTTCAGATAGGCTTAAAATGCAGCTAAGGGGAAGTGTCGCTATTCTAGCCTCACCCCAAATCACAAAGCTAACTTTTGTGTGGCTTCTGGGAGTGTATTAAAACTCAGCAATTCTTCTAGGTTTGTGCCGCAGGACTTCCAGCGACTCACTTTTCTCACTATTATTCACTATTTTCAAAGCAGCCTCACTTTTCTCACTATTTGATAAAATTACTCACTATTCTCACTTTTTTTTTACAAAACTGGTCATATTCTGCGTTAAAAATAGTGTCATGCACAATCAGATTGCTAGAAACGACCCAAGTTTTACCCATGAATGGGTAGTTCATTTTTCTGCCACCGGTGCCTGAGCACGCTGCCGACAGCGAGCCAGGCAGCCAGAAAGCATAAAAAGCTTCCATTGTGCAATACCGCAGCCGGAGCCGTACAGGGATCGCCGAAAATTTTAACAAAGCGTTTTTTAACAAAAGTTCACATTTATATTTTTGTTTTAAGATTTAAATTTCTTGATTGTTGCATGATTTTCCTATCCATTATTTCCAAGTGTCATCCAACTACATGAAAAATCACAAACAGTACCCGTACTCAGAGATATTAACATAACACAATTTGGTTGACATTTTTGGGGGGCTAATTTGTTTTTCAGATACACGTTCTTAAAAATGTTGTCTATTTCAATACAGTTTTGTCACATTTCTGGGGGGCTATGGTTGGTTTTGGGGAGCTTAGCCACCCAAGTCCCCCCCCCCCCCTAATTGCGCCTACAGATATCAACAAAAGTTAAAATTATGAACCAGATATACGGCCATAAATGCGAATAATACTATAAATTTACTCACTATTTACTCACTTTTTCATACAAAAACTCACCTTTTTTTTCACTTTTTTGAAGAAATAACACTCACTATTTCACTATTTTTGGACGAGTGATTGGATGGAAGCCCTGTTGTGCCGTGTCTTGTGTAGATTTTCGCCTAGGACACCAAGCTGGCTCATCAGTGGGTTCTTGATGTCCCCACCCGGACCCCCACAGGAGTAGTGTCCTAGGCGAAACCCCACACAAGACACGGCACAAACCTAGAAGAATTGCTGAGTTTTAATTCACTGTCCGTGAAAGCCAATATACCATCTTCCTGGGAGTGTATTAGTAAAAGTCTGGTAAGTGGTAAACTTGAAGTCATTTTTTAGAATGTTGTCTTGTGTGTTTGAGTCTTCAGACTTTTGCCTGGTTTGATGCATCTCTCCATGTCTCTCTGACCTGAGCTAATCGTTTCATCTCTACATAGTTACCTCACCCTACATCCGATACAATCTATTTAAACGTATTCTAACCTCCATCTACCCCTACAGTTCTCGTCCTCGACCCTTCCATCCATAACTAAGTTTGCTATTCCTGGGTGTCTTAGTAAGTGTCCTACCAACCTATCTCTTCTCTTCATTTGCAGTCATCAGAAACATCTCTCCTCTCACACTCGTCATAATACCTCTTCATATGTTACTCCATCTACCCATCTGATCTTCATCGATCTCCTGTAACACCACATTTCAAATGCGTCTATTCTCCTCTTTCCTGCTGCACCAACAGACCAAGTTTCACTTCCATTGAGCACCACGCTCCAGACAAAGGCTTTAAAAAATTACTTCCTAATACCTAAATCAATATTCTATGTCAACAGATTCCTTTTCTGTAGAAATGCTTTGCTTGCCTGAGCCTGAGTATTCTCTTAGTAATAAAAAAAAGAATGTTTTTCAGTTGGTCACACGATTGTAGCCAATTTAAATGGGTGTTTCCCTAAACCTGAAAAAAAAAAAAAAAAAAAGATACATGAGATTAATGAATAAATTTACTTGGATGACCAGTTTTGATCATCAAGCGATCATCATCAGATCTTTTACATTTAGGTCATTAAATCTATGTCTACAAGTATGTGGGTGATGGTATTTACTATATGTACATGTTGACGAACGAACCAAACTGGTCATCAAAATGAATATATTTATTAATCTCTTATAAATTGTTTTTAGGTGTAAGGAAACACCCATTGCAATTGGCTACAATCATGTCGACCGACTGAAGAGCAGTAATTTTGATTGAAAATGGAGGCTACAATATTTGTAACAGTTGTCTAATTCCATGTCATTCCTCACCATGCATGCAGCAATAATCTCATCATATATATTATTTCAGTAGTAGGCCTATATATCCCACCTCCGGTGCTTACAAGAGACCGATCGTGACAAATGAGCATTCTAATGAAAGAGAATAGACATTAGCAGTGACGAATTGCACTCTAATTTCATAAATATCTATACTTACTTTAAAAAGTGACTTTCAAAAAATGTACAAAGTGTGCGATTTGCAGATACTAATGCTGTAGGAAAATACGCTCCATAATTGCTGTCCACTTCACATTTTAACCGTTGTGATGCCTGTTTCATGTCTTTTTTAACATCTGAGGTCTTTCCTTTACGTATCATTGTTCATGGATTTTAGAAACAGTAAATCAAAGAAATTAACACTCAAATCGTATAATTTCATAAATATCGAATAACCGGTGAGTGTTATGATGATCCAATTTTCAGTGATTGCCTTCTTAAGTTAGGGAACGCAGAACTTGGAATTCTAACTGAAATGTATATAGTGTTCTATAATCATTTGGTTGAAATAAAATCATAACAACCTTACTCCTTAAGTCTCTCATTATAAACCTATTAGGGAAAGTGTTGTTTATGAACGTGCCAGATTTCTTGCACGGGTCCACTAGTGGAATATATTGTTCCTGAGCCCTTAAAAGAAGCCACAATTGGTACTCTTTAGTTAGTTATTGGGGCTTTAAAGAGTGAAACAGCGATGTCATCTTCCCCTGGGTATTGTTTAGTACAACTCTCTCAAGTGCTTATTATTTTACTTCTTCAAGAAATACATTGGAGGAAAAGCATCTCTCCTTGATTATAACATGAGGCCTATCATACTTGTTTCTGTTACAGTGGCATCTCCCATAACACACCGTCTAGAGTGCCCCTCATCTGGCACCACTCCCACCAACACAAGAGACCTCCCACACCACCCCCAAGAAGAGAATACCCTCCGACAGAGACTGAACTCAGTGGACCACCTGAGACTCCACCTCTGCCTCCAGAGGAAGTAAATATTAAGGTGCCTGTGTCCATCGTCCTACTGGTTCTTACAGGATACATCTGTCTAGGTAAGGAAGTCTGTATTTACCCTAACATATCTTGAATACCAGTATTATTATTAACCTTTAATGATGATGATAATTGTTGTTTTAAGGGGCCTAACATCGATGTTATCGGCCCATTATTAACCTTCCTGCAGTCGCGTCCCTTCATGTAAGACACGCGGTCGCACGACGGTAGTCTGCCGTCCTCCCGTTTTTTTCAATTGTGAGGTTTTTTTTTTTCACTTTCAAAGGCAATATGACTGGAGATGTAAATCTGAAAGTAGTAGAGCACTTCAAATATTGGGAAGTGAATTGATGGAAAATGCAAGATTGGATATGGAGATCAACAAGAGAATACAACGTGGGAGTGTTTTCTATCATCAGGTTGGAAGTTTAATTTGGGATAAAGACATTCCACTGAAGGCTAAAGATGTGATGTACAAGACCTATTACTTACCAATAATGACGTATAGAGCAGAAACTTGGCCGATGACCAGGAAAGATGAAAGTAGAATACAGGCAGTCGAAATGAAATTCCTGAGGAGTATGGTACGGAAGACTATAAGAGCATCCAGCGTTTAGAAAAGACTGTTGGTCTTATGGGCTTTTACTTTTAATGGAACCCCCTTTACAATGGTTTTTGTTACCTCACCTTTTGTCATGAAGGAACTCTGAACTTATATATTTTTCGTCATAATAGCTTCCTACAATTATCTGCCAATTGATTACCTTTGTTATTGCATACAAGTATCTTTTATATTAAGTCTTAGAAATTAAAAAATTGGCAAGGTTAGCACGCTGGAAGGAAGAGCCTTGTCCTGTGCTGCATGCTTGCCCGGAGTGGAGCACGTGCTCAGTTCTGTCGGCAACATAAGTTCTGAAGCACTATCCGTCATTGGAGTTATTGTTGTGTGTCTGTTTTATTTTCTGTTCGATCGAATCAGGGCTGCCGACAGTTGGGTTCGAACCCACTATCTCCCGAATGCCAGCTCACAGCTGCGCGCCCCTAACCGCACGGCTAACTCACTACAATATTACAAATATTAATCTAAACAAAACAACATGAATAAAATTGAAAGAAACTAAATTATAGCCTAACTACAGTAATTACAAAAAAGGTGATGCTCAACAGTATTGCTGACGTAAAAATTGTTAACATCGAGAGCATACAGTACATCGAGAAGGAAGGGTTGTGCTCTCGACATCTGTCAATCAGTAATGCGTCATATCACAACGAAATGAATGTTGTTATTGGTTCTCTTCGCGTACGGTATCCTTAATACGGGTCCAATCCGTTAACACCTGCAAAACTGCTCCTTCCTGGGCGTGCTATATTTCAGGTAGCTGCTGGAGTTGTGTGGTCTCGCTAACTTATGAAAGGACAGTACTCGTAGCGGGTGAACATAACGTATGACGTCAGCGCTACCTCTGCCTAGAGTTAGCAACACTGTCGCCATAAGGCTCCACAGTCTTTTCTAAACGCTGGATGCTCTATAGGAGAGATAGAGTGGGAAATGAAGAGATTCGAAAGGAAGTGAATGTACAGAAGTTGAATGATAAGCTGGAGCAGAACAGATTGAGATGATATGAACATGTGAAAAGGATGAATGATGAAAGAATGCCGAAACAAGTGATGAAAAGACGGGTGACTGGAAAGAGAGGTCGAGGAAGACCTAGAGTACGGTGGATGGATTTGGTGAAGGTCAGTGTGAGAGAACGATACCTGGAGTGAAGTTCAGTGGTTGAGGAAGGATGGTGGACAGACAGACAGAGTTGAGTGGAGAGGTGTCATATTTGCTCTGACCTGGCTTAGGCTAGAAAACTGAAAATGATGATGAATTTAATAATATTTAAAGTGTTCTGAATTGGCCTTTAATTAAAGGTTTTAAGATACCATATTTAGTGTTATTAAGGAAATACTTAGTTCCAAAATGTTAACGTCAGTGTACATAAAAAATATCATCTCTGCTTATAATAATGCCAAATTGGTAATATTCTCCTTCTATCTGTCTGTAGAACTATGCTAACTATAAAATGATTCTAGGTGCCACAGTGTTTGCAACATGGGAGGACTGGAGTTTCCTGGATGGTGCCTACTTCTGCTTCATCACACTGAGCACGATTGGATTCGGAGATCTGGTGCCTGGCAAGTCATTCCAAAGAGCCGACACTCAGGGCGGCCAACTGCAGCTAGTGGCCTGCTGTGCATACTTGTTGCTTGGCCTTGTGCTCATCGCCATGTCTTTCTCTCTGGTGCAAGAGGAAGTTCTCGCCAAGTGTCGACAAGTGGCGTTCCGTATCGGTATTCTAAAACGTGTGGATGTTGAAGCACGTTGAAAATGTCTAAACTCTCTGGGGTTGGAGAGCATCAGTGAGGGCTGTTATCATAGGAGTACAAACACAATGAATAGACCAAGCATTTCTTTGTCTTTCACCCGCCAGTATAGCCAAGTGGTTTAAGGCATGTTGCATAACAGGTTGGAGTATGAGGTTCAAATCCCAGCGTTGTAAGCAGCCATCTTGAGTGTGGTTTTCCCCCACGTTATTCCACACTCGCAGTAAGAAAATTCTGGGATGGTACCTTGTTTTAAGTCCTAGTGCAACCACCGTCCTCCTCCCATGGCACCAAAGACCCTAGCGACTGCTCAGCCATTTGGCCTGCAGAGTATGGGGTGACATGTGGTCAGCAAGTTGGGTTCCCCCAGCTGTCAATCTTGGTTTTCGTGATCAGGGCGCTATCTCACTGTCAGACAGCTACTCAATTGTCTTCACGAGCGTGAGTGCAAACTGGGGCCTCCGGGTGAGAGGCAGGAGCGCTACGCCAACATCATGGAGCCGGCATAACTACCCCAATACAGAATCTTAATAATTATAGTTACACACATTGCTACAGTTATTACAATAACACAGATTTCATATATACCCAAGTAAAAGAGTTTTATGACCAAGGTGCCCCAAATCTCTCAATAAAGAACTTTAGCTTTTGTTTACATATGTGTTCTATTGGTGCAGGCAAAATTAAAGGACAATGAGGAGCAGGTAGAAAACTAACATCATGCCTGAAGAACATTCAAGGCTTGACTGGTATAAGAACCACCGAATAACTTTATATGAAATACTTGTGTTTGCAAGTTGGGTTACACAAGAAATTACCGTATATGCACTAAAGAAATAAAAACAAGGGTTGCAATAGTAAAAGAAGCCTTCAGTAAGAAAAGAAAATTATTTTGTGCAGCAATGAAAGTAAGCCTAAGGAAGAGATTAGTGAAATGTTTTGTTTGGAGTGTAGCAATGCATGGAGCGGAAAGTTGGACGCTTAGGAAAGAAGATGAGAGAAGAATAGAGGCTTTCGAAATGTGGCTAGAGGAGAATGGGGAGAATAAGTTGGAAGGACAAAGTGAGAAATGAGGAAGTATTAAAGAAAGTAGGAGAAGAAAGAATGATGGTAAAGAAGATAAGGAAAAGAAAAATCAATTGGATTGGACACTGCATAAGAGGAGATGGTTTGGTGAAAAGTGCATTAGAAGGGACAGTCCAAGGGGAAATCCGAAGCGGAAAAGAAGGTTTCAGATGCTGGATTCCATCAAGATTGATAAATCTTATGAGCTGATGAAACATGCTTGTGAAGCCCGGATAAGGTGGAGAGACCGACCATGAGGAAACCTGCCATCAGGCAGATAAACTGATGATGATGCAGTAATACTCCTTTCTCCTTAACCTTTTAACTGTTATGTATTTCCATATGAATCAACAGTGTGCTGAGATTTTTTCACACATCTTAGGCCCATTCCACATCAAGGCCCTAAATCAACATTATTCTCTCTTCTCCTCCTCCTCCTCATCATCATCATCATCATCTTGAACCGGCTCCAGTTTCCCAAGTGCGGTGAATGAGCATTCTCCATTTATTTCTCTTCAAGAATGTTTCCTCCTCCATAATTTGCAGTAAATCCAGACCTCTCCCTGCAAGATCATTTCTAACCTTATCGATCCATCTCTTCCTCGGTCGACCTCTTGGTCCCTTGCCTTTTAGTTCTTTCTCAAACCACACTCTAGCTATTTTTTGTGTGTCCATTCTTTTGAGATGACCAAACCATATCAGCATATCAGCCTGGCTTCAACACAGATCTCTTTAAGAGATTGTTCTACATGAACAAGATGGCGTATCTTATCATTTTTTATTTTGTCCCTCCTTGTCTTCTGAATCATGGTTCTTAAAAACATCATCTCCACTGCTTGTAGTTTGCTGGTATTTCTCTTGGATTGGGTACAGGTTTCTAAGCTAAATGTAGAACAGGTACAAACAAGCTCTTGTAGAGTATTAGTTTTGATCTTAAAGAAACTTGCTTGTTCCAAGGAAGCTCTCTCACGAGATGATAAAATTGTGCTCCATGTTGAACTCTACTAGTCATTTCTGCAGATGGTTGGTTGTCTGTGGACACTACACTGCCAAGGTAACAAAACTGATGCACTTGTTCTAACTTTGTACCATTCAGAGTGATGTTTTGTTGACTAACAGGCATCACTACCGTTTTGGACTTGCTTATATTCAGACCAAATTGCTTGAATATACCTTTCCAATCATTCAGCTTCTATTGGTTCTAAAATTACATATTATATTGGATTATATTTTACACACATGTGCTCAAGTAAGTTTCCTTCAGGGACAATAGGACTAAGTCAAGTAAGTGAATGTCCCGTCCTGGATACGATAGACATTATGAAACACCACTAATCGAACTACTACATTTCTTGGTATGTTGCCAGCCATTGCAGCGCACAGATGTCAAACATTGCCATCTCTTTGAACAAACTAATAGCGTAATTCGCATCAGCATAGACATTCAGAACGTAAAGTATCACAAAAAGAGTACATAAGTCTACCTTAAAATGGCATCGCCTCAAACAGTTGGAATAAGGAACTAAGAGGGTGCCATTTGGTCAATAGCCCTCAGAAGGTTAATAGTGAATTTTTCAATGCAACATCTATTGGCAGAGGCAAAGGGGTTTTGATGTTCTCCCTCCTTGTTTAGCATCCACCATTCTTTTACAATTTAAATTGTATTCCCGCATATGTGCTGCTTAGTGGCGGCTCATGCATGTTCGTTAAAAGGAGGATAAGAGTTAACTGCATAAAATAACTGACACCATCTTAATTAAAACATCTAATAAATTAGCCCACATCCAGATGCACAATTTCAAACATTCTGGTGTAAAATAGGCAACCTTACAATAGCTTTAAAAATATATTTAAAGTTTCAATTTACGAATAGTACCGTATAAAATAAAATACAATGAATAATATTGATTTTAAAATGAAGCAATTAGGGTAATGGTCTGACTGGCTCCGTGGTGTTGGGGTAGCACACCTACCTCTCACCTGGAGGCCCCGGGTTCGATTCCCGGCTCCATCAGGGATTTTAGAAAGTGACATGCGGGCTGGAACGGGGTGCCCTCAGCCTCGTGAAGACAAATGACTAGCGGCCTGACAGTGAGGCAGCGCCAAGATAATGGCCGAGGGGACCCGATGCGCTGACCACGCGTCACCCCAATATCTGCAGGCCAAGTGGCTGGGCAGAGGTCGCTTGGTAGGCCTAGGACCTTCATGGGCTGTAGAGCCAGGTTTTTTTTTTTTTTTTTTTTTTTTTTTTTTGGGTAATGGTCTGGTAACTGATTGAATGCAGTGCCACTAAATGGCAGCTGTAGCAACTTAGCCACACTCTAAGCTGGAATTAAGACACATGCGCAGAGCAAAGAAAGGATATCCTCCTCTGCCATTCAATTGTCTGTGTTCAAATTGTAGTTCTTACTCTGATTGCTAGTGCGCTTGTGTATTAACTGCGCTTTCCTCCGTATAACATGTGTGCAACCAACCAGACTTTTCAAGTAGTACAAGAGTTTAAAACATGATAAAACATGTTCGTTTTATAGTCGTGAAATTAAAAATAATCCAATCTACCATGAATTTCAAGGTGGGTGAGTGGATAGCGTGTCGGTCTACCAACCCCAAGATTGCAGGTTCGCTCCTGGCCATGGTAAGTGATTTTTTGAAAGGCGGAAAAAATACGACACGCATGTCATACGATGTTGGCATGTCAAAGAACCCATTTGAATTCAGTAGGCCGTGTTCATAATGGCAAAATTAATCTCGGGAGTTTCCGCCAACACAAAGTTCCTCATTTCTCTACTAGAAAGCGCTATAGTGTTCAAGGAGATTAGATATCTAACCTCCTTGACTTTCATAGTGATTCAAGGAACAACGAAATTCGACATGCAAGCTACCCTCTGGGTGTCAAATTACAAAGCTTGCACCCGGCACCTGAGGCCATACAACATTATTATTATTATATAAATAATTCATTCTTTTGGGCTAATGCCGTGATATACTTTCTTTGGCCACATTGTTTATTTCCATTGAAAAAGGAGGCAAGGTTTCTCCGAAACGTATGGTTTTAAATTAAAAATACACACGGCATTAGCCCAAAAGAATGAATTATTTATATAATAATCCGGGCCGTGAAAGCCTTAATATGCAAATTATTATTATTATTTTTATTATAATTACCGAAATATGTGAGGAGAAAGTTCCTCCCTTCCCTCAATAGAGAAACTGCCACTGCTGCTACCTTACTAAACTTCTCATTGAATATACAGTTGAAACAGGTTTATACGAAACCCAGTCGTACATAATTCTTGTTTCTACATACTTTTATTTAAGTCCAGACTAATACGCCATTTAACAACATATAATATCTCTCTGAGTTATGCGTAATTCTCCAATTGACGGGAACATACTTAAACAAAAAGCTCAAGAAATCGCACTTAAGCTGGGTTTGGTCGATTTCCATGCTTCTAATGGCTGGTTTGATCGCCTCAAAAAACGGCACAATCTTTCGTTCCAAACCATGTGCGGCGAGAGTGCGGAAGTTAATGACGATACAGTTGTATACTGGAAAGAGAAAACGTTGCCTCGACTTCTTGAAGGATATGATGCTAAGGATATTTTTAACGCCGATGAAACGGGAGTGTTTTACAACTTGCTCCCGTCCAAAACATATGCTGTTCGCGGAGAAAAATGCCACGGAGGCAAAGAAAGTAAAGAAAGACTGACAGCGTTGTTATGTGTTAACAGCAACGGGAGTGAAAAATTACCCCCACTAATAATTGGAAAATTTAAGAATCCAAGATGTTTCAAGAACACCCGTACACTCCCATGTAAATATGATTTTAACAAAAGTGCATGGATGACATCGGAGATATTTCGAAATTTTTTACAAAGCTTGGATGCCAAGATGGGATCAGCAGGAAGGAAAATAGTGCTGGTGATAGACAGATGTCCAGCTCATCCTTCAGATACGTCTTTCCTGCGGAATATCAAAATGGTTTTCTTTCCTCCTAACTGCACCAGTCACCTGCAGCCTTTGGACCTTGGCATTATTCATTCTGTGAAAGTGAAGTACAGGAAGGCCCTGGTTCAAAGAGCTGTTTCTTTCCTCAAAAGAAATGAGGTAATGAAATTGAACATACTCCAAGCCATGCATATGTTTGTAGCAGGATGGCAACTAGTCACAACGACCACTATTCAAAACTGCTTTGGCCATGCAGGTTTTGGTGCTATTTCAGAAGGTTTTAATGAAGAAGATGCTACTGATGACATTGGGGAAGATTGGGGGGTTGTATCAAAGGATTCTACTGTCACAACATTTGAAGAATTTGTTACTTGTGATGATGATATCCTAACCTCACCACCACAGATGGATGTTGGAGACCTTTGTGATGATGCAAAAAGGCAAAGTACTGAAGAGGAAGAGGATCCAGCAGAACCAACTTTTGGGGCAGCAGTGGAAGGACTGGATATTGTCCGCCGGTACTTCTCCTCCTTCAGTGTGGATGAAGAGCTCATCAACACTCTCAACCAAATTGAGAGAAAACTTCTTTCCGTGAGACATCTGGGCAAGAGGAAGCAAACTACACACATCAAAAAAAGTTTTGCATCACCTCGGTTCCCAGATCTCCGGCATATAGACGTTGACTGTGTATATTGTATCCAAGATACAGTCCCTTTGACTGTTCATAGATGTCACTAAAACTGCTCAAAGATGTAAACAACCATGCATGAGCAGGGCCTATTAGACGGAGGGGGTACGACAGCCGATCAGTTCCAGTCATTCCACCAGGACGAAGGTACGCTGCTCATGTTGTCTGTAGTTCTACCATGCCTAGAAGGTCAATACCGCAGTTCGATCGCGTCCGCATTGTTACTTGTTGTGCAAGAAGGGCTCTCAACAAGGGAAGTTTCCAGGCGTCTCAGAGTGAACCAAAGCAATGTTGTTCGGACATGGAGGAGGTACAGAGATACAGGAACTGTCGATGACAGGCCTCGCTCAGGCCGCCCAAGGGCTACTACTGTAGTGGATGACCGCTACTTACGGATTGCCGCTCGGAGGAACCCTGACAGCAATGCCACCATGTTGAATAATGCGTTTCGTTCAGCCACAGGACGTCGTGTTTCAACTCAAACTGTGCGCAATAGGCTGCATGATGCGCAACTTCACTCCCGACGTCCATGGCGAGGTCCAGCTTTGCAACCCCGACACCATGCAGCGCGGTACAGATGGTCTCAACAACATGCTGAATGGACCCCATGGAATTGGCATCACGTTCTCTTCACCGATGAGTGTCGCATATGCCTTCAACCAGACAATCGTCGGAGACGTGTTTGGAGGCACCCTGGTCAGGCTGAACGTCTTAGACACACTGTCCAGCGAGTGCAGCAAGGTGGTGGTTCCCTGATGTTTTGGGGTGGCATTATGTGGGGCCGACGTACGCCACTGGTGGTCATGGAAGGCTCCGAAACGGCTTTACGATACCTGAATGACATCCTCCGACCCATAGTGCAACCATATCGGCAGAATATTGGAGAGGCATTTGTCTTCATGGACGACAATTCTCGACCTCATCGTGCACATCTTGTGAATGCGTTCCTTCAAGATAACGACATCGCTCGACTACAGTGGCCAGCATGTTCGCCAGACATGAACCCTATCGAACATGCCTGGGATATGTTGAAAAGGGCTGTTTATGGACGTCTTGACCCACCAACCACTCTGAGAGATTTACGCCGAATTGTCGTTGAGGAGTGGGACAATTTGGACCAACAGTGTCTTGATGAACTTGTGGATAGTATGCCACGGCGAATACAGGCATGCATCAATGCAAGAGGACGTGCTACTGGGTATTAGAGGTAGTGGTGTGTACTGCAATCTGGACCACAAATGCTGAAAGTCTAGCTGTATGATGGTACAACATGCAATGTGTGGGTCTCATGAGCAATAAAACGAGCTGAAATGTTGTTTGTGTTGATCTCTATTCCCTTTGTATTTAACGGTTCCGGAACTCTTGGAACCGAGGTGATGCAAAACTTTTTTTGATGTGTGTACTTTACTGGACTACTTCAGAAAGTGAAGGGTAATAATACATTATGCTTATTCTCATAGTTCTTATGGTCTGCCTTCACAAATATCCTTAATATATGTCAGGCCTCTGTTCCTTCAAGTTACAATTACAAGTCAGTAATACCTATTTCTCCTTTCCTTGCTGCAGCTTGTGCT
Source organism: Meconema thalassinum (assembly GCA_946902985.2). Taxonomy (NCBI): domain Eukaryota; kingdom Metazoa; phylum Arthropoda; class Insecta; order Orthoptera; family Tettigoniidae; genus Meconema; species Meconema thalassinum. Next base: position 188,030,233 of record OX336395.1, read on the forward strand.
CCCAATGGACCACTAAGGAATCCGTTACCTGTGCTGTTTCGTAAATATTTTCTGTTATTCTTGTGTTAATTTGACTTTTTAGTATTTCTTAACATGTTCATTTATTATTTCTTGACATTACATTAGTTGAAGACATAAATGTACCGGTATCATTATTTCTTGTGATATATAGCCTATTTTCTTCGAACCCCCTTTTAAGGAAAACCCCCTTCTAAGGAAGAAATATCAAATCCCCCTGAGATTCGTTAAAAAGGGGTTCTACTGTATGTAGGTAAATTTTCAAAGTGTGATTAAGCTGTGTGTACCTACATTTTTCTGTTTACTTACCTCCACACAAACACACAAAATCGAAAGCCGCCACCAACATCAAGTGAAATCCAGGCAACTATTCAGCTGATTAAGAATTTTGTTATAGAAAAATCGCAGAATCCACATTACTTCAAAACTACTGTACCAAGACAAAACCTATGGACTGTGAAGCAAACAAAAATTTGTAGATCATTTAATTCATCTCAGTATTGTCATTGTTTAAATGAGTCATCTACAGTAATTGCATAATGTGAAAATTAGTTTAGATTGGTTGGTTCTTAAGTTTAGGGGCTGCGACAACGCGGTCATGTAGCCCCGTGTACTTTGGGTGTGTGTAGAATCTGTCTGATAACCGGTGTTAATTGTAATGACTGTATTAGTGTGTGTTATCTGTTTTTTAAATCAAGTAAGGACTGCAGACTTTTGAATTTTTCAAATAGTTCCTACTTTTGCCGCCAAATGCCACCATCAACGACTACTAGTCCAGAATTTAGCTACCAGACGCCACCGAAGTCGGCTCTTGGCAACGAACGTAGGATCCTAAGAGCGTTATTTACATTCTTAACCTATACAATTTAGCTTCACACAGGTGTAATTAGAGGAAGGTTCTTTAACATGCCATAAATCTATGACATGGGACCGCCGGCTTTACTTCCCCTCCGAAGGAAGGCATACTGAGGGATTTTTAACGCTCTTAAAGAATCCGACGACATCGGCCGGATTTGAACTCGTGATCTTGGGCATAGAAGCTCAGCATGCTACCGACTACGCCACCGAAGCCGCCAAAAAATTAGTTTAGAGTAAAATACAGTGATTAAAAGAAAAATTAAAATTAATCTGAGAATACATTAACACCTTATATAAAAAGTAAATGGAAGGATAACTGAGGAAATTGGAAAGAGAATACAACAAGCGAACAGTTTTTACCAGAGCATAAGGGGTATTCTGTGGAACCGAGATGTCCCAAAGAAATGTAAAAATGTATTATATTCAACCTATTACAGACCCATACTAACATATGCAGCTGGAGCGTGGACTACTACAAAAAGAGAGGAGAATAGAATACAAGCCGCGGAGATGAAATTCCTAAGAGGTATAGAGGGCAAGACCAGAAGAGATAGAGTTAGAAATGAAGAGATTAGAAAAAGGACAGGAATCTTGAAGCTGCAGGACAGGATAGAAACAACAAAGTTAAAGTGGTATGGACATATGATGAGAATGGGAGAGGAGAGAGTACCAAAGAAAACTTTCTGTGAAAAGATGACAGGGAAGAGACCACGAGGAAGGCCCCGAAAGAGATGGGCAGATACAGTGTGGGAGTGTGTAGAGAAGAGAGGAGGAAAACCTGAAGAAGTACTAAAAACAGGAGAGGAGTGGTGGAGAGACAGGAAACGTTGGAGGTCCTTAATTCACAACCCGACCCAGGAAGCTGGAAACGGGAAATGAAGATGATGATAAAAAGTAAATACTGTATATTTTAAAATGTGATATACAGTAGTTTAACTGAAAATAAACTGTAGCAGCACAAATATAAATATTATGAGTGCTTAACATAATTTACATTCCAATTAAAATAACCTCTCAAAAATTAGATCTGGTTTATAAATAATTCTGGGTTATACATACTTAAGTCTGATTCCCTATTAACTACACACAAACCAGTCTTAACAACTACAAAAAAAAATGTTCCTCAGAAAGTTCAAATGATTGATGATATTGCTACCATTTTATAATTTTAAATGATCTTGTCGACTTCGTCGTTACACTGGGGTCTGGCGTTACATTACGGTGACGAGACGAGATGTACCGAGAATGCACTGAGGTGTGTGACGTCATAGTACTGCTTGAGCTTCCTCCTTTCCCCGCACGCTCCGGTGAGCGTGACATCATCCAGCCAGCTACCTCCTTTAACCTTGGTTTGCACTTGCTAACGGACTTTGAGTTCACGCAGCATTTGTACCATTTAAAATAATATCAAGTCTAGTCTTTCAGACTGACTATCAGTCTTTTTATTTGAATCTATACCATTTTCTCGTTAATGTTTACTCTTTATGAAGAAAACTTCTCCTCAACTTTATTCAAACATATTCTGCACCCCTAAGGACAGACACCTTATATGATGATAAGACAAAGAATGCAAATGTCAATTAAGTTTATAAAGAAACTGAAAATATCCAGGTTTCTGAATCTTATATTGCCATTGTACTATTAGCATCAGTTGTTATGGCACACCTCACAGAGATGCTGGCTGGTATATGCTGGGAAGGCCATTGCAAGACCTGTGATGCTGTGAGCAGTGCCAATGTACTAAAAAGAGGTAAAATTTCATGTAAAATATGGCAGTGTAGATTGATTTATAGGCTATATAAATTTGGTTAGTTGGTTCCTCAGTTTAGGGGCTGCGACAACGCGGTCATGTAGCCCCGTGTACTTTGAGTGTGTGTAGAATCTGTCTGATAACCGGTGTTAATTGTGATGGCTGTATTAGTGTGTTTATCTGTTTTTTTAATTCAAGTAAGGACTGCAACTTGGAATTTATCTAACAGTTCCTACTTTTTCCACCAAACGCCACCGTGAACGACTACTAGGCCTAGTTGAGAACTTAGCTACTAGACACCACCACAGTCGGCTCTTGGCAATGAACGTAGCAACCTAAGAGCGTTCTTAACCAATACAATTTAGCTTCACACAGGTGTAATTAGTGGAAGGTTCTTTAACATGCCATAAATCTATGACATGGGACCGCCGGCTTTACTTCCCCTCCAAAGGAAGGTATACTGTGGGATTTTTAACGCTCTTAAAAAATCCGACGGCTTCGGCCGGGTTTGAACCCGCTATCTTGGGCATAGAAGCTCAGCTACGCCACCGAAGCCGCTTATATAAATTTGCTCCCTCATATTAATTTTTCATTTGTGTATTACTTTCATGTACTCTTATATTTTATAAAATGAATTTTGCCTCCTCTTTCATATTGTCTTTGGCATTGTAACGCTTGAAATACAGTGTCAGGCGGAAAAGCAGGCATTTGCCAATTTAGTTAGGGAAGAGAGCCTTTTTAGGAAGTTCTAAGATTCACCATACTGTAGGTAAAATAGTATTTGAATATTTCTGATATATAACAAAAGATCCAGGGCTGGTTTTACCAACCTTTGTTTAAGTTCCAACAGCACGTTAATGTAATTATATCTAAATGTTAACAAAACAGTGTTCCATCAACCAAAGTTACTGCTAATGAAATTACTTTTGCGCCTTTAAACATTTAACGAAGGTTGATGAGACCAACCCTCGGTCATTTTACCTATTTGATATTTCCCCTAATGAAGGAAGAGGTAAAGGGAATAAGTGACAGGATCATGAAGATCAGAGTAACTGTAAAGGGAAGAAGCCTGGAGATAGCCCAGGTACATGCCCCTCAAGTTGGATGTACAGCTCAAGAGAAGGAAGACTTTGAGGAGGAGCTACAACAGCAGTTGAATGGTCAGAGCATCATTGTCATGGGAGATTTGAATGCACATGTAGGAAGTGAAAGGCAAGGATATGAAAATGTAATGGGAGCAGAAGGATGGGGCAGAAGGAATGAAGAAGGGAGAAAGTTGCTGGATTTTTGCAAGAGAAACGGTTTAGTGGTAGGCAACTCCTGGTTCCGGAAGAAAGAAAGCCACAAGGTAACGTGGTACAGCAGTGATTTAACAAAGAAATCTTTGGTAGATTACATGCTGTACGACTGGGAAATGAAGAGAAGTGTCAGAGATATAAAGGTAATACCATCAGAGGCCTTAGATAGTGACCACAGAATACTTGTAATGAACCTGGGAGTTGTTAAGGATAGCAAGAGGACAGAGTACCAGGAAAGGAGAATCAAAGTATGGAAACTCAAGGAAAAGGAAGTCAAGGAAGAATTCCAGAAGATAATAAGGGAAAGGATGACAACAGATGATCCTAAAACAGGGGAAGAGGAATGGAAGCATTTCAAAAACACAGTGGTGGAAGCTGCAGTGGCAGTATGTGGAAGAACAAGCAACAGAAAGCGGTGTAAAGAGACACCCTGGTGGAATGAGAGAGTAAAAGAAGCTATGGGAAGGAAGAACAAGGCTTTCAGAGTGTGGTTCCAGGAAAGAACTGATCTGGCAAGGGAAGATTATAAGATAAAGAAGAAAGAAGCAAACAAGATTGTCGCAGAGGAGAGGAAGAAGTGGATGGTAAAGTGGACAGAGATGATGGAGGAAGACAGCAGAGGAAATAAAAAAGTACTTTATGGGATGGTCAAAAGTAAGAGAAGAGGTCTGCGAGAGGATGTGCTGATGTTGGACAAAAACGGAAATGAGGTACACAACAAAGAGACCCTCAAGACCGTGTGGAAAGTGTACTTTGAGGATTTGCTGAATCCAAATGGTCATAGGGAGGAAGACAGTGTATTGGAAGATGGAGAAGACAACACAGGAATGGAAAAGGACCTGACTTGGAGAGAACTGGAGATGGCTATAGACAAGATGAAAGGAGGTATGGGGTATGGATGAAGTGAGTGTTGAAATGGTGAAGGCAGCAGGGGAGGTTGGGAAACAATGGCTCTACCGTGTGATGAGGGTGATATGGAAGGAGAAAAAGACCCCAGAAGATTGGAAGAAAGGATCAATTGTCCCAATATTTAAGAAAGGAAGCAGAAAGGAGTGCAGAAATTACAGGGGAGTCACACTCATACCTCACTGTGCCAAGATATATGAAAAGATATTAGAAAGTAGAATACGAGCCAAAGTGGAGAGAAAATTGAGAGAGGAGCAGTATGGATTCAGACCTGGGAGATCAACAGTGGATCTCATATTTTCAGTGAGACAGCTCCAGGAACACCACTACGAATTTGGAGAGGATCTGTTGGTGGCCTTTCTGGACATCGAAAAGGCCTATGATAGTGTGTGTAGGGAGAAGGTTTGGAAAGCAATGGAAAACATGGGAGTGGAAAAAGGGACTGTAGGCAGAGTGAAGGAGATGTATTGTGGAAGTGTGAGTTGTGTGAAAGTTGGAGGGGAAAGAACAGACTGGTTCAGACAAATGAGTGGTCTGAAACAGGGTAGTGCGCTGTCACCCCTTCTCTTTATTGTGGTTATGGACAAGGTAATGACACGGATAGCAGGAAAGATAGGAGAAGATAAGATGAAAGCAATGGTGTTTGCAGATGATCTCATGGTCTGGGGAAACAAGGAGGAGGAAATTCAGGAGCAACTGAAGGCTTGGGAAGAAACAGTGGGAGAGTACGGATGGAAGTTCAACATCAGTAAATGTGAGATCCTGTTAACGACCAGGAAAAAGGACAGACCAATGAGTGGGATAACACTTGGAGGTGGACAGCTGAAGAAGGTGGAAAGTCTCAAGTACTTGGGAAGTATAGTGGAGGAAAATGGGAGAAATGACAAAGAGATTACGGAACGTGGCAGACAGGCAGAAGCATTTCTGAGAAGCATTAGGAGCTTAGTGTGGAATAAAGATGTCCCACAAAAAAGGAAGGAAGTGTTATACAGAAGCTACTATATCCCGATACTGACCTATGCTTCAGAAACGTGGACAATGAAGAAAAGAGACATAAGCAGAATACAGGCAGGTGAAATGAAGTTCCTGCGAAGTAGGATCGGAGTAACAGAAGAGACAGGGTGAGGAATTAAAAGGTCAGGGAAATGGTGAAAGAGGAGCCCTTGCAAGGTAGGATTGAGACATCAAGACTGAGGTGGTATGGACACTTAAAGAGAATGGATGAGAAGAAGATTCCCAAGAGGATACATGAGATGCAGATGCAGACGAAACGACCAAGGGGAAGACCAAGAGATAGATGGCTGAAAGGCGTGGAGGAATGTGTCAAGAAGAGAGGCGAGGACTGGACCAGAGTGACAGCGGAGAGGTGGTGGGAAGAACGGACTAAGTGGCGAGGCTTATGTTCGAAACAGACCCAGCCTGGGGCTGGAAACTGTACAAGATGATGATGATGATATTTCCCCTAATGATAAGTCATTGCTCTTTTTCTAAATCAGTTCTATACTATTTAATTATTTTGCATAGATTGTTGATTTTATTAGCATAAAGGACTGGATTAAACTTACAGGAATTAAATAAATTATCTCCGAGCCCTTCAGCTATCCCACACCCTGGGGTTCCTGCCCCGTTTGCTCCTCACTCCCTCCCTCTCTCTATTCAAAACATTGTCTCCCTAGCAGATCCAAGTAGATGGTCTATGTTTCTGAAAAACTTAGAGATTTCATACTCAGGTAAGCTGATCAATAGAGTTTACAAAGAATGCAAGGCTTCTTATTCTGTACATTGTTCTCCTGATAATCTCTAAAAATCATAACCTGATGAATCCAACCCCATATACTCTACAAACATTGACCTTGAAGGAGTGGCCGAAGGTGAAGACTGTAAATAGCAGTGAATACCATATTTGCTTTCCTCCTTATCGTAGATACACTGTAATTCTATGAAGAGTATTAGTGCACTTTTTCTATAAACAGAACAGCATTATATTTGCAAGTGGATATATTTTGTATGCTTATGTGGTGCAATGTGGAATTCAAGGACTTCAAGTTTCTGGAGATTACCTCTTTTTAGCTTTGACAACATAAGGAAAATTTTCATTGATTCACATTAAAATCATTATGATGCCAATGTACTGCTGATGATATTAGCGAAAATAAATTGATATAAACTTTTCTGTCTGTTGCTATGTTCATTTATAAGAAAAATTCATCCTTTATAAATCCAATTAGTTTCCTTTGTTAGAGAAGTGTGTTAATATGTTTATAAATAATTTATGTAACATTATTTTCTTTCAGTTAATATGGTGACAATAATAATTGTTACTCTCCGCCTAATCTAATTGGGCTCACTAGTGTTGACCAACTGAAAAACAATTATACATGGGTTGGTTTTTTAGTTTTGGCACCTTAGTTATCACTGGATTAATAACTCACTTAGATAGTTCCAAGTTTCACAGGCCCTCGATGTAGTCCCCACCGTTGCGTACAATGTGTTCCCAGCGATGCAGAAGTCGTTGGATTCCATTGGCACTGCCCAATCTATTGATGGTGCGAAGGGAGTGCTCGACAGCCTGCTTAACGTCATTGTCATCTTCGGGATGAGATCATAGTCGCAGGGACTGATGTCGGGAGAATATGGGGGGGTGATAGAGGACCTCCCAGCCCCAGCGATCCAACAATGCCGACACAACACCAGCTGTGTGTGCCCTAGCATTGTCATGCAGAACGATGGGCGGTGTAACCATGCGGTGGTGCCGTTTCCTTCTCAGAGCTCCTCGGAGATGGTTTTGCAGAAACGAACAATAGTACGCCGCATTAACGGTTTGCCCTCGGGGAACAGTATGGCAGCGCTTCCGTACCATTGAAGACGTTAAGCAGGCTGCTACATAAAAATATCTAATTTTTCCTTTTTAATGATTTTTTTCTGGTCTACCTTCTAGAAAGAAGTGTTAATAAAATACAATTTAAAATACTTCATAAAATTGTTTAATTGAACAATTACTAAGTCTCATGATTTTTTGAAAAACTACAACTTTTTGTCTAACTACAAAACAATTACAAAAAAACTTTTTTTGTCAAACAAACAAACAAACAAAAAAAATTAATGAGTTAACAATATTAATCTTTGCTTTCAAATCACTCATATTTTTAACTTGAATGTACTTTTTCCATAAAAATTATAGCAAGAAAGGCCAAAGTTGATTTTACATACAATCAATGCTCTTGGAGTGGACTCTCTCATTAATGCTCTGTCATCCCCCCAGGCATTGTTCTTTAGAGAAAACAGCCTTTCCACAGGTGCTGATGTACCTGGTAACTGCTTGAAAAGCCAAACATTTTACCGTAACTCCTTCTTGTTGAGTAAAATATCGCAATACGATCAGAACTAACTTGGCCTTCTTTCTATTTGAAGCGTCCATGCTTTAAGATATGAAATTGCATTTCTTTGGATCATCAATAAGCTCGTCATTAGCCATCATCATCATCTTGTACAGTTTCCAGCCCCAGGCTGGGTCTGTTTGGAACATAAGCCTCGCCACTTAGTTCTTTCTTCCCACCACCTCTCCGCTGTCACTCTGGTCCAGTCCTCGCCTCTCTTCTTGACACATTCCTCCACTCCTTTCAGCCATCTATCTCTTGGTCTTCCCCTTGGTCGTTTCTTCTGCATCTGCATCTCATGTATCCTCTTGGGAATCTTCTTCTCATCCATTCTCTTTAAGTCATTAGCCAATGGAGCTAATATGTTTGACGCTGTGCGCAACAGTCAACGATGTTGATTGTTGAAAAGTAACCGATTCATAAAAGATTCTTAAACACATAAATTCATTACTTTTTACATCTTACAGCCGTTTTCCGGGACATTGATAAAACCGGGCGGGACACCGGGACAAGAGCAAAATACCAGGACTGTCCCGCAGGGACGTAGGGCAAGCCTACTCCAGAATTCTCTTACCTACATTTTCTGCAGTAGTGCAAACTCATGAATGGCATACGGTAAAGTTTGATTTCCTTAGCTGCATCACAAATAATAATACAGAAAAATTAGGGGAAAACTGACAAATGAGTTTATTGAACAAAATTACAAATAAAATGTAAGTAAACCTAAAATTATAAACAATTCTTTTGTTGTTGAAAGTATTATATAGTTTATTATTTTAACAACAGAATTTGAAATGGCAAATGCAAAATTAAAATCATAAAATTTGAAATGATAAATGCAATATTAAAATATATATTTCTTAACTCTGCAATTCTTAGAAGAGCCATTTGAAGCAAAATTAATTCTCTTACCTTGAAACATAAATGTACAATTGGTAAATATATTTGCAGCTAATGCTAATGAAACTTAAAGTGAAACCATAATGGTCTTCTCAGAGTTCAAAATAGCACAGGAATGGTATAATACAGTTTTCATAAGTCAACATGAATTTAGAAATACACGATTGCATTTCACTGACCAAATCACTGAAGACCAGTGTGGCTTGGGCATGAAAAGCATATTATCCAGAATTGAATTGGTGAGTCCAGATAATCTATCCACAGCAGGACCTCCACATTCAAGTATACATGATATTGAATCAATTATGATTGTCTAATATGTCAGTTTCTTTACATATTGTTGTGTATTTATTCACTTTTAGGGCAGATGACCTCACTGTTCTGTCCCTTAAAACAAATTTCTTCCCTTTTGACAGTTTGTACAGTAGTGTTCTGCTGAGTGATGAGCTATGTGCTGACTGTATGTAAGTTAGCTATTATATCCCTTCAGTATGAAATTATTTGTTGTGTATTGAAAAATGTAGAACAGTCTTGCCAACATAGAATGGTAATTATATAAGTTGATACACCATACATTTTTTCCCCCAATGTGGAGGGAGCCTTTGGGTGGAAAAATAAATCAACAAAAAAAAATGCAGTCACAAAGGGAATATAACTCACTTTCTTTTTTGTGGTTCTGAATTGGAAAAATAAAATGACAAATAAAAAACAGGAGAGGTAATATAAAAGCAATCAAAAACAATATAAAAGCAAAAAAAAAAGGTCATGAGTAATTGAAAATACAGTAAAAAAAAGGCAGCAGAAATACTTTAAAAAATATTTTTTTAAATATGTACAGGCTTTTTTTTTAGAAGGGCGAAACAGTGGATTATCTTTTCTGCTGCATGGTGGTATTCGGTTTTTAGAGCACTCATATTGTTATTATTTTGTATGTCTTTCTTGATTTTACATTAGCTAGCCTAATTTCTTTTCCATGCTCAGAATTAAAAAAAAAAATGTTTTATATTGCCTGAGGGATTTTCTGTTTTAGACCATTTATCCTTGTTAATTCATTTCTTTTTCTCAGATGAACCACCCCATTACATAATGTTGTGTAATCCTTCATTTTTGATACTGTAATTCATGCTGTGGTGTTATGCTGAGTAGTTAATATATCACTGCCCTTTCTTGTGACAGACTGATTGACTACACAGGGTGTAGTTAAATCTCAGAGACGTTTTGCTTACAAATTGTGATAAACAGCCACTACAGTGACTAACAAGTACTGTAGACAGATCATGAGTAGGTACATGGTAGGAATGTACTTAGCGCTGCACCAGCTTGTGTGTGCAGTGTTCTGAATAAAAATCTACTCCAGCAAGTTGTGTCATGTACACGGACACCTCACCAAAAATGTTTTCTGACCGATACATAAGGAGCTGCTTTCCCTGCTTGCAGTAGCTGGTCTTTCTCTTGCAGCCCAACAGGTGAGTTTTGTTTTGTTCCGTAGAGATCAACTCATGATCTATCTATAGCAGGTCGCTGTATTATGCTGAAATGTATGGTGTAACAAAATATGTTGCCGTGAATTTCACAAACCAACAGCTACTGTGGCGGAACTACAGTATACAGTGGAAGTTCTGATTGTTGTTTTAAGGGGAAGAACATTGAGGCATTAACCCCAAAAGAACTACATGAGTTTACAGTATATTTTAATACACATGATTCAAAATGTGGGGTAGGTTACTCCGGTTTTCAGTAACTCAAACCTCAATAGACTAAAATTTACATTTGGTTCTCTACAATAACCTAACCGTTATGTAACACGGAAGTTGATTCCAGATATGGCAATCCATTTATAAGACTCTACTTCTACAAATATAAAAAAGACCGGGACAATGCTCTCAGCTGGACACACTACATCTTCAAAGGTGGGCATTTACACCACCAATCCAATCAATATCTCTTTAATGGTACAGCCCCCAATGAGCTCGTTTTGAACTCCGAGTCTCATCACTAGAACATAGGACATACAGTAATGAGTTCTTCTGTCGCTTAAAACAGTGCTTAGAAGAGCGGGAGCATCTTCAACAAAATCTTCTATCCAGTATTTGTCTGTTTTCTAACTCCATTCAACACCATCCCCACTGTTTTGAGCAGAATAACTGGTTGCTGCCCACCGTCCTATGAGACTACGAGGTCAAAACAAGCTCGTCGAGGGCTGTAACATTGATTGGTTTGATGGCGTGAATGCCTACCTTTGAAGATGAAGGGGGATGTAGCTATAGAGATTATTCCTGTCCTTTCTATGTGTATTTCCCTATTACTGTACCATCTTTCCCTCTACGCATGTATCTACCTGTCTTTGTGTTTGTTCTATCATCCTTTTCTTGTCGATTGATGGATTATACATGTTAATTTAGGTTAACGATGAATTAGCATCACAAGTTTCATTGGATTATAACAACAAAACTTTGTGTTTCAGGGTGCAAGTTACTCATGGCAATTGCTCTTTCTGACACACCTAATATTTAAAATATTTCTAGAAATGCTTCACATAGTCTATATGGTGCAGAACTATCTTGCCCATTGCATTTCACTAACACTAATGGCTTCTTCTCCTAATGTTCATTTTCTCTTCCAAGTAACATTCCTTACACTGTTTATTTTTGGTTTTCTTCATACTTGAAGGGAAATGACATTCAACATGAAAGGCTCGACAACAGGTAAGACAGGAAGACAACATTCCTTCCAAACCACATATATCACATCTGTCTAATATCTTTCGTTTTTTGTACCTCCTTACAAAGGATTCCTCAGAAGGTTCCATCTCAGGAGATATGGGTTCATCTTTCCACTGACATGGTGGACAGTACCAGTCACCATTGGGAATAGCTCTCACTTTGGGCTTCAGACAATAAGTATGATATCCCTTATTGCATCCATCACATATTAGCATATTTTCTGCATCCCCACGACTCCTACACAATCTACACCAAGCTTTCAATGCTGATTTTGACCAGCAAATATTATTATTTAGAATAATAAGGTGGAGGTAAAGTTGAGAAAAACTTGTACATTTCATGAGAGACATTTCCCACCTTGGCAATGTAATAAATGTTCCTTTGAGATATCTCTTTAAAATGCACTGCTTTACTTGCAAGATGGCACAAGCCAAGACCTTCATGACTATTGGCTCAGACAAATCATTTTGAGTAAAATGATATGGAGTTGATATGATATCGAGAAATTCTGTGTTGAGCATATATGGATCAGGTTTTTCATAATTTTGTTCCTCCTGATTTTCGGATTTAACTTTGAAACTAAAAGCAAGATGTTCACACTGTTTATCGTAGCCTTTATTGAAAAGAGTTTCACGCCAAACAACTCGATTGTTCACCTGGAGAAAACCTAATCCTCCTCGGTAGAGACGATCTTCAATGTCCAAGATTTCATTTCGTAACAGCTCATACCATATTTCCGGTAATGGTGTTCCTGATGGATAACCACAGTTATTCCATCGTTTGTTGCATGTTGGCTTCTTGCGAGCTGATCTGCGAACTTCAGGAGTATCACTCACACAAGATGGATTCAGTTTGTTTGTAGGGCAGGATTGGATACTCTTTAAAATTATATCCTTTTCTTTCATTAGAGACTGATAAAGTTGAGCCTCTTGATTTCTTCTAGAGAGATGTTCCAGAAGTGAAAGAAAGTCTTCCTCTTTACCACAAAAGTACCACACAGGCACATTTAGTGGATTACCTCGGGTAATGAATTTCTTGCTCGCCATTGTGGGTGATTCACAATGAAGTTGGTTGCAATTATCCATCTTCTTCTTGAGCCGCTCAGAGGATAAGCAGCGACTTCTTTCTACTAACATGCTTTTTAGTGAACTAGAACGATATTCATATGCATCACCTTTGTGACTTTCTTTTGTGCTATTATTTATGCTATGTCGATTGACCTGTTGAATGACAGTGTCTTTTGATGAAGAAACCGGCTTCCAGGAAGGTATTTTTGGTAAAGGAGCTCCTGTACCTTTGCCATCTTGCTCTATGAATAAACCTGGGAGGGATGAAAACATCCAGTATCTTCTACATGCATGATCAGTGCCCAGAGGTAAAACCTGGAAACTCATTGCAATATCACACAGTTCTTTGGCTTTTGTATTGGCCGCTTGCTGTTTACGAAGAATTTCCTTCTTAATTTTCAATAGCTGAGCCTGGATTTCTTCATAACTCAAAGGATCAGATGTATTTTTGTATCTTTTCAACTCATTTTCTTTGGTCTTCTTAAACTTTGCTGCAGGGCATTCTTTCATCTTTCTTCTTAGATTATTCAATTCTAGTCGTAGCTCCTGCTTGACTCGATTTACCCTTTCAGTCCTTTTATCAAGCATTTCCCTAACAGAGACATACGTCAAGATTTGATGAATAAGGCAGATCACGAGTTTCAGTTTATTTTCTATTGGTAGCTCTGATACACTTTTATATGCCATTTCATCCAGTAGTTTTGACTCTTCAATACAGAACAATAATCCAGGATCATCTCTCTCTCTGTATCCACCACGATACTGAAGTCTCCATTTTGCTTGCTTCTTCTTGCACAGACCTCCAGACATCAAAAGATGGAGACGTAATACTTCACTGATAGAAAATGCATCTAAAGGAAGATCTTTCACTGGGACTCCAAAAGACAACTGACTGTAATATTTTCTACTGATTGCTAGCCTGACTGCCCTATCACACTCATCTCCACCATTTGTTTCTCTCATGAACTGATTCAATGGCTGTAGTCTAGCCTCATGCAGTTCTTCATTTTCTTTGTTTTGCAATGTGAATACAGCAAGCAGAAATAACTGCAATATATCACAGAATGGGCCACCTACCTCCTTGACTATCAGAGCTCTTTCAACCATCTCAAATGTGATTCCTGTTGGGAAAATAGTGTCCATCATTGGGAGAACATCTTTGAAAGAGTGCAAAAATTCAAGCACTATCATGAAATCACCAAAAAATTCATTTGCAACTTTGCACTGAATTTGAATGAAGAGATCCTCACATTTAAGATCTTTGCATTTCTTTGTAGATCGTTTTCTCATACTAGTGATCTGTGGCTTTTTTTGTTTCTGATTTCCCCGTCCTACTTTCTCACGTTTAGGTAGTTGCTCCTTTCTTTTTAGCTTTAGAATGACTTTCTTTTTCTTCTCGTGCTGAATTTCTGCAGGTCTTTCTTTCCTATTGGTTTTCTTCTTATCTCTGGTAGGATCTCTTCCATGGCCTCTTGCTTTACAAGTCTGCCTTGTTCTCTGTTTATGTAGTTTATTTGTGACCACCTTGCACTTGTCAGTCTTTTTTTTAGCAAGAATTGATTTATTATTAGCTTCCTTGACAGGTGATATGTTCTCATTCAGTGCCTCAATTCCTTTCTTCTGCTTAGAGCAGACTGAATGATCGACATAACCATTCAGTGCATTCTGAACACCTTTATCTCCAAGCTCCTTATGCGAAGCAGAATCTCTGAGAGGAGTAGAGATTTTCTTTCTACTGACCACCGATTTATTCTGCAGTCGTTCAGTTTTTTGAAACACTGGAGGAAGTCCATAAAATGCATTTGAAAATGAGAACTGATGTAATCCATACTTATTAAGAATATATTTCTTAATTTTCCATATACCTTTTTGAGATTTCTGGGCAAATAAAGCTAGATATTTTAGGAGAAGCTCCTCAGTAAAAGGCTGTTTATCACGTCTTATAGCAGTGGCTAGAACCACCAGTTTCATTTCATTACCATAATTAGCAAGGTCGACAGTATACCAGAACACATTTGCAGGGTAATGATCACCAGACCTTTCCAATGCCCTCTCTTCATCATCATAATCCTTTAGAATTTCACAAACTTGGCCTGGGTGCCAGGCTCCTCTGTAATTAATTTCCACAATCTCACCCAAAAAATATCTATCTTTTACATAACTGTACACAGTGTGCACCATATCACTTAACTCATAACATTCAGTCTTTGAAGCCAAATAAAGAAGAGGAACACCAAACTCGGGCTGAATCAGACATAGAATTAATTCCGCTTCTTTCTCACATTTTTCTGCCTCTTCATAGGTTAGATTACATTTTCCACAGACAGAACATATCCATTCAGATGAAAGGTACTTCTGAACTTCCATTGAAAAATCACTAAATTTGGTAAAAGCTTCATGGGAGTGAGGAGTTACAAATACCTCCATATCATTAGCCACTCCAAACAGTTTCTTTCTCTTACAAGGTTCTCCCCTAATAAATGGCATTGTAAAATTTAAAAATTTTCCGAATCAACAAAAATAAATAATGATAAATGCTTTTCCTCAATAATACCCATCACATTACATGTTAACAAATACAGTATTATGAAAGCTACAAATCTAAAAGCCTCACCTTTATAATAATTTCATCCAAAATTATAAAGTAAAAAAGGCACAAGCTAAGGTGGTCAGAATGAAGAGACTGTCAGTGAATCCCAACTTCTTCAACACAGCAGCTTACAATATCACAAAATTTATTGAAGCACAGCAATCCACAGCAACATTCACGTAATAATATCACACAGGGATCAAGAAAATGTGACCTGCAAAAGACAGGGGTCCATGGATATATGATAAAATAAAATCACCTAAGACGAAATAACCAAGAATTAGAAGAGATACCCTATGACAGAATAGATGAACAGTTACAAATACCTGCTTATTATTCTGCAGGCTATAAAAATTAACTTGCAGAGTTCACAGGAAAAACAATAGCAACATCAGACATGTAGGTGGAAAGTTTGGTGACAACCAACGGTAAGAGACAATCTTCCATATGAATAGGCTCTGTTGCACATAAAAGTTCATTATTATGGACTCAGCTGATTGCTAAAAACAAAATCGGTAGATCATAGGAAATGCAAAACTTCATACGTTTTCGAAATTAGCGCTGTTTACGTTATAGTACCAACTTCTCACAGATAAAAAATTAAGTTCCTCCAAAAGATAAATGTGATAATTCATGTGTGAATATATTCGCAAGAAGAAGGCCAAAAGCATGATGAATTATAAATACTATGTTGTACAAAGGGACATAATCATAACGTCTGAAATGGAAGTAAGAAGCAACCTACAAATGTATATTCTTTGATTGTCAGTTGTCTGCTTCTTTGGCGGGAAGGTTCATATTATTTCGTTCGTTGAATTCTGTGCCATTCCCTCCCATCCTATGTCTTGTAGTTGTATCTGGAATCGTCGAATTGTAGGTATTAGTTGTAAAACAGTTTTACAGCAACAGTGAAGCATCTACTTTCATTAATGAGACCAGAGAGTTCGGGTTCTTCCAGTGGGAAGTTGCAAAATGCGGACATGGTAAGGTAGTTTCAATTACCGTTAGGTAACGTCACATTTTGTGGCCAAGCCCGATACATCGTGCTGTATTTTATGCTTTTCAGGAGGACTTGAAGAATGCAAGGAAATCTTTACATATCCTTCAACCAGCTGCTGGGGATAAAGAAAATCTTGTTGGACCTGGTAGATCATTACAGTCTACTGGAAAAGATACTGGTGCCAAGAAAAATAGGTACTACTTTCAACACCTTTCAAAATAGTAGGCCTACTAAAAATTGTAGTTAGTGTGGGTTGGAATTACGTAAATTAGTAGAGCTTACTTTGTGGTCGTAATGCTAGCACGATTATGATTTTTTGTTTGTATTTTTACCGGTTGAATTATTGTATTCTTCTACATAACACACACTCGCTCTCTATCTAGTGAAGAACTGAGGGTACAACTTCACTTGACCAGAAATCAAAGTAAAAAGTAGGCCTACTTAAACTACTGAAATTAGGTCTAGTATTTATTTATTTATTTAATCGTATGGTAATTTATTCAATAGGCCTATACAATTATACATAACACGGTATTATCAAACTTTAAAGTAGCCTAGTTTGATGGTTCTCAAAAGAACCATTACTTGTTATATTTCTGAGCATATTGTATGTCACCTTTAACGCTGTTGCTCGTTTAGCACCACCCAGGGGTCACGTCACGTGTAGGGTAATTTAAGGTAATACCTACGGACGTGAGCAACGTTCAACCCTCATACCTGTAGTAATGGTAGGGGAATATCTGGAGATGATGTAGTACGGTAGTGGATGTTTACTCCTCCGCTGTCTATAACCCACTCAGCCATCCCAAATATGATCACGACTTTTGTACAATTCCAGCTGACTCGGCCATTTTTAGCAAAATGTACAGTATTGCCAACCTCATGCATTCGGTACTATTTCGCATCTGATATAGTATAACAAAAGAGCGCCGTCAAATTAATGTGAAAATGTGCCGAGTTTCATTGCAATGGTTAATTCTGTTCTAGATACAAAACAAACCTAACCTGGAGCTTACGCCCCAGACCCCCTTGCTTGTAGTGCAATCAGTAACTTTCATCCAGACAGTCATCTAACCAAGTAGCAACCAATAGTTTCATCCAGACAGTCTTCTAGGCAAGTAGCGACCATCGTCCAGGCAGCCGTGTAACCAAGTGTCGACCAATAGTTTCGTCCAGACCAATGGTTTAGTCCCCTTTATTTATGTAATATGACAAATATTTCCAATGCAGCAATGATAATTAACAACCCCTGGCACTATACAGCCCATGAAGGGCCTAGGCCGACCAAGCGACCGCTGCCCAGCCATTTGGCCTGCAGATATTGGGGTGACACGTGATCAGCACATCGGGTCCCCTCGGCCGTTAATCTTGGTTTTCGTGATCGGGGCGCTGCCTCACTGTCGGACAGCTACTCAATTGTCCTCACGAGGCTGAGTGCTCCCCGTTCCAACCCTCACGTCGGTTTTAAAATCCTGACGGAGCCGGGAATCGAACCCAGGGCCTCCGGCTGAGAGGCAGGCGCGCTACCCCAACACCCCGGGGCTGGCATTCCTAATAAATAATAACAATTATAAATTGCATAAGAAACCAGGACTGTATTTTCAATTCCTAATGACTCCCAGAAAGGTATGTGAATCATATATTCTTCATTAAGGCCCGGAAGTTCATGCACTATTAAATGAATAAAAATGCACTAAATTATTGGTCAAATATGCACCAGGTTTCAAAAAATATGCACTATGAAATAACTACGGCAACTACAATCACTCCGTATTCTTTAGAGTTTCTATTTTGAATATAAAGGAAATAATAAATTTATTAAAGCACAAAATATGCAGTATGAAATTACAACTAGTTTGAACAGAACTGAGACAGAGATAACCTCCTCTGCCCACACCACATCACGTGGTATCGTTCACATCTTCTACCACATAGGGCACATACACAATTTAAGTCTGGCTGATGAAATCTTCTGTTATTACACACTTTGAAGTGGAAACCATGTACCGAGAATCTCGTTACCAGGTGCCTCAGCTC
Source organism: Meconema thalassinum (assembly GCA_946902985.2). Taxonomy (NCBI): domain Eukaryota; kingdom Metazoa; phylum Arthropoda; class Insecta; order Orthoptera; family Tettigoniidae; genus Meconema; species Meconema thalassinum. Next base: position 188,048,757 of record OX336395.1, read on the forward strand.
GTAGGAGCTCTCTGTCCAGTCCCGTGATGTCATCGCATCAGTCGCGTAAAATTCTTGCCAGATGCTATCTTTCTTAGACTTCATTTCCTGAACTAGTGTCTCAAAACCATGTGTTGTTGGCAAAAGCATCTGCAGTCTCAGTTCTTCAACAAAGGGAAGCTCACTTGAGAGTTCATAAACCAAACGAGAAAGAGTAAATTGGGAGAGGCATAAGACTTTCTTTAGGTAGACACCCTTGACCTTCTCTATCTCCACTAGATGCTTGTACTTTAGGTGGGACCAAATGTTTTCCAGACCATATGTAATTATCGGGGCGATTTTCAGCCAGAAGAGTTTCATTGCAGTCTTTAAGGAGAGTGTCCTGAGATGCCGTATGTCACTCATGGCCTTTATAGCCGCGTTTGATCTGTCCTTGATGTGGATTGAGAAAACGTTGCCATGCATCTGAAAAGTCGCCCCAAGATAGTTGAAGTGTGTCACACACGCCAGTGGTTTATCTCCGTAAAGAATTGTTGCTCCTCTTCCTCCTTTTCGAAAAGACATGGAAACTGTCTTCTTCTCATTCAACTGAAGTTCATTTGATTTCGCCCACTCCGTCACTTTATTAAAAGCCTGTTGCAGCGCCACTTCACTGGTTGCCGTTAGAACCATGTCATCTGCATAGATATATAACTTCACGTTTGAGGGTAATACTTGTACAACATCTGCCGTAGCAATAATAAAAAGAATAGGGCTGAGGGGATCCCCTTGCACAACTCCTATTGTCTGTTGTATTTCCTTCGATTTCGCGATTTCATCCGAAATGACAACGAAATTTTCACTCGGTAACGACCGAACAAACCTCACCAAATAGTTTTCTGTACCTATTAAGTTTTCTAACTTCCTCACTAGTAATTGCCTATTGATTGTATCGAAGGCCTTGGCATAATCCAGGAATACTGCATGTAGTTTGCCCCTTTTCCGTGACAAGGCTTCCTCTATGTTAGTTTGTAAACAGGCTATGGCTTGCGTGGCAGATCTTCCCTTTCTGAAGCCAAATTGCTCCTCCGGTAATTGAGCGTCAATGATTTTAGACAGACGATTACATAAAATAATGCTTAGGAGTTTCAGAAGAACTGATTCCAGGGCAATGCCTCTGTGAAATATAGTGGGAAATGTTATTTTATGGAACTTATGTGGTTTTGACCATCAATAATTATTTTATTATGTTAATATTTAAGTATAACTGATATGCAATTTTAATCGCCATTGAAAACATTTTTACAATATTTACAGAGTGAATGCTGAAAATAATTGATATTAACTTACAGAAAGGACTGAAACGTGCTAGGTATTAAAATAATTTCAGTATTATTGTGTGATTGACTCTCAAAGTACGAATCAAAATATACGAATTTATGAACATGAAGTAACAAAAAGTGCTTGAAAACAATAGAAAATTAGAACATATGCCTTTCTCAAGCAGAGATATGCCCATTTATAGTTCACTTTAGACCATCCTCCCTTTTCATCACTTTTAACACCTTAGCTTGTTGAAAATATATCATTTATGATATAGCCTACATATCTTTTGGGGAGTGGTTGGGAGTCGTTTCACAATCTCTTCATACTCAATAGCCACTGCTGCACCGCATTAATTATTTCACGGAAATAATGCAATTTTCCTTCACTTACGGACGCCATCTTGGACAGTCATTTGACACCCGAAAGGCACTGTCTTGCGGAATATTACTGCTAGTACCACAAGCAAGGGGGTCTAAGGCGTAAGCCCCAGGTTAGGTTTGTTTTTGTATGTAAAACATTAATAAGGTAGAATTTATGTCCGCTACTAGGTTAGGTACTGCCTGGTCGAAGATTTTGCATGAACTCCCGGGCCTTACTCATCATATATTTTCAATAATCTTCCAGGTTCTGTAAAAATCCGGTTCTGGTCAAGGGAAGAATTAATGAACTGAGAATTTGATGATAAAGCTTCGGTTATAATCTGGTCACATCACAAGGAATAATGCTTTGCTTTATGTAGGCTACGTGTGTGCTGACCCAATGGTGTAGAGCTGTGGTTCCCAAACTTGTATTCCTCCCGTACTTCTTTATACATATTTATCTAAAATAGTACCCCCTAAAAAGCAAACTTTTAAAACGTTGAATATTTTATGGGCAATATGTAGCATACATAACCTAATGAATACATTAATAATAAAAAATAACTAACTATTTATATGTTTGAATACAGTATAACTAATATTTTGGAACTCGCGTAGTGTCCGTTGCCCGCCGCCATTAAAATCCGAAAAATTTCCTATAGAAATGGCCAATGTTACTAACTTAATATACAGGAGTTGAATATTTTATCGCTCGAGGGTGTTATTGCATTTTTTTTTTAGAGTGCCAACCTTATTGTTTCCAGACCAATATTTTCATCCAGACCAATGGATTTCGCCTAGACCAATAAAGGTTAGCTAATATAAACACCCCTGGGTTTAGTCACATATCAATAATCTTGATCCAGGTCAATGGTTTTGCCTAGTAGTACAATCAGTAATTTTCACCAATAATTTCGCCTGGGAAGTGAAGTTGGCAGCAAACATGGTGACGTGTTTTTTGTTAAGTTTTTTACTTGAGAGTTAATGTTGACAATTTCCTTATTTTGAAATTGTGAACGTGGTGTTTGTTAATGGCAGTTTGGCTTTAATAACGTGGCACAGTAAGTCCAAACCATTTTCAGAGGGCTACTAAGAAAAATAACACACTTTTGAAACAGGCAAGGGACACTACACGAGAAATTTATTATTTGTTAGCTGTTCCTGTTAGTATGCATTTCATTTCAATCAAATGCTAAATATAATTTTGAATTTTAATTTTATTTACTTGTGCAAATAGAGATGTATAAACTTTTAGCAGAGGAAAATAAACAATTACAATTCAGGTGAAAAGCTGAAGGAAGTAGGAGACTTCTGTTACTTAGGAAGCAAAATAACCAGTGATGGACGAAGCAAAGAGGACATAAAAAGTAGGTTAGCTCTGGCAAGGAAAGCATTTCTACAGAAAAGGAATCTGTTGACATCGAATATAGATTTAGGTGTTAGGAAGTCATTTTTGAAGGCCTTTGTGTGGAGCGTGGCGCTCTATGGACGTGAAACTTGGACTATTGGTGCAGCAGAAAAGAGGAGAATTGAAGCGTTCGATATGTGGTGTTACAGGAGAATGATGACGATCAGATGGGTAGATAGGGTTACAAACGGAGAGGTATTAAGACTAGTGAGAGAGGAGAGATGTTTCTGGCGACTGCTAATGAAGAGAAGAGATAGGTAGGTAGGACACATACTAAGACACCCAGGAATAGCAAGCTTAGTTATGGAAGGAAGGGTCGAGGACAAGAACTGTAGGGGTAGATCAAGGTTAGAACATGTTAAACAGATTGACTCGGATGTTGGGTGTGGTAGCTATGTAGAGATGAAACGATTAGCTCAGGACAGGGAGGCATGGAGGGCTGCATCAAACCAGTCAAAAGACTGAAGACTCAAACACACAGTACATAAGATTTTTAAATTTTGATTTGATTGAAAACCGGAAAACCAATTAATTCTAGCGATTAGTTTGGCAAAAAGAAAGAAAAAAGAATCGAGACAATGGCAGTGCAGCAGTGCAAGTCACTGGGGTTAGGGTAGGGTGGGTTGTCTAGGGAGAGCATTGACCTTGGTGTGTGTGAATAAGATGGCACTCCGCGTCAGTACATTACGACACTTACGAAGGGAACATGGTGCCCGCCATTACCGTTTATTTTTGGCATACCCCTAACCGGTTCGTTGCGTACCACCAAGGGGTAAGCGTACTCCAGGTTGGTAACTGCTGGTATAGAGGTTGCGCGCTTACCTTTTACCTAGGAGGTCATTGTAACAGTTCAGGAGTGGTTAATCTACTACAAAACTATTTAAATTAACCGAAATAACTTTTGTAATGATTAAAATAATTGTGGAAATGATGTGGTATATGTTTTCTTCTCCGGCACCAGACCTCATGGAGGTCCTAAGAGGCGTTACATGGACTAATTTAAGCAGACTATGAAGTTGGCGTATTTCGATCCAAAAGCCTGGGGCACACTTGCTGAAGACTTGGCGTCAGACCTTCCCGACTTCCTGTGAAAATATTTGAAGGGGAACGTCGTAGACATGAAGAGGACAAGCACGAGAACTTGGTGCAGCACAACCACATCCTCCAACAATTCTATGTGATCTGTGTGGGCAATTGTTCCATGCTAGGGTTGGATAGTTTAGTCACCACAAGCACATTCACAGGCTTGAGTAAGGAATGTATGTTTTACAAAATTTACTAGTATGTATGGTAAAGTGTGAGAAGTGCCAGTCTATGAATAGAATGCCAGGGAGAGGAATCTCCTTCTCAACCAACCCAGGATGAAATATGTTACTGAGAAATTCGTAAAACACTTACCCCGTCATCCACCCGTTTGGCGATTTGCCAATGCCCCAATGTGCTGGCATTGCGGCAATGATGTCTTGCGGCAGACTTTCATACTTGAACACTACAAGGGAAGGAGAAATATCGCCGTGGGCATTGCCTGTTATAAGTACCGTCAAGCATTCTTTCTCATCCGAATTCACTTGCTGATATATTGTCTTGTCACCCCTGTTCGCCAGCACTTTGTTACCTTTCAGATTGAGAAAGAAAACAGTCTCGTCTGCGTTGAACAGTCGCCAAGTGGTCTGTCAAAGTAGACTGGAAGTCGTTTTCCACTAAATAGCTGTAGACTTCTGAAACCCAGGTTTTATTTTGATGTTATGTAATTGCAGCACGGCTTACTGTCAAATTCTGAGGGGTTCGTAAGAGATAGACCTGGATTTCTTTTTAGGAAAGATTCACGCCATTTCCTTCCTGGCCGCCATCTTTGAAAGGAAAGTCCCCCTTCAATTCTTGTGTGAGGCACTGGACGCTATTTTGCAAATAGTCCTTTGTTACCAGGACCCCGCTTTTCGTAGTGAGATTACCCATTGAACTAACATAGCCTCATCTTCCTTTGTTAAATGGAACTTAGCCCCATTTTACTCTCTAGGAGATTTTCCTTTAATTTTGTCCGAGAGGGTGTTTCTCGGAACACCATTCCTCTCCGCGGCCTTTTTAATGCTCGTGCCGTCCTCCACAACGGCCTTAATAGCAGATTCCATTTGCTCAATATCATAATTCAGAACTGTGCGTTTCGACATATTGCCTGGGGCAGATGACCTCTTAGCCCGCCCCTTAAAACAACAATAACTAACATATTGCCTGAAAGCAAAGATTTAGTCTTAGAATAATATAATATTTTTCATCTCAATAAAAAAATTAAAAATCCTCTGTAGCACGCCTAGCCAAAATACCCTAGGCCTACTGAGGTGCGGTCGTCAAGAAGAGAGACCTACGTAATAATAACAATATACTGTAAATGTTTATTGGTTGCGAAGCGTTTAAACACAAACATTAACATTATCGTGCACTAGTGTTCACGAATGTGCTCTAAAGTTCGTCAGTTATGACGACTACTGGACTCGATGATCAAATGATAATTTAATTAATACAGGGTGCTTTTGAGCTACATTATAAGTATATTGCCGCTGTTAGTTAGGTCTTACAAGGAGAAATGACAATGTGCCAGTTTTCGTCACAAATGACGAGCATTGGTAAAGTGCGTTTTTTTTTTATCCAGTGTTCGTCACTGGCACGTGAGCACGAAATAACAAATCACATATGTTACAGAAACAATTACCAACTATATCACGCACTTGTAACATTTTAAAATGTCGGAGCATAACACGCATGAACATAATTAACTCGCGTGCGTGCTTAGCACATGCGAGAAGCAAATGGCGTGTCAAGACAGCTCAGCTCACAGGAGATGTTTGACGCTGGGAATCACCTATTACATCGCACGCATGATTTCGCAAAGTTACTCCTTATATAATTTTCAAAAGAAAAATATGTATTGTCCGTTAAATTAAATAAATTAAATAAGTAAGTTACTCCTTATCGACAAGGAAGGTATGACGCATCTCATAAGACTTCATGCGTTGAGAAAGACCTGTTGACATGCTTATTTTTTGCACTTATATACGAGAGTGACGACGACTGGATCAGTGACGAAAACCGGTACAGTTACCTTAAAACAGCACAATTTAATATCATAATCGCTACCGTGCCGGGAATGTAATCTTTAAATATAAGTTCAACGGACGAAGCAGAAACAGAATCCAACAGTAATGTTCAATAAAACAACCCTGTAATAGAATAAAGAAGTTTAATTACAAGAAAATCTCAACCAAAGGTAGGTTTTATGAAAACTTAAATACCGATTACCCTTGACATTCTGCATTCTTTGGTGCCTCCTTCCAAACCCAAGACAGCAAATAATATGGAACGAACTTGAATTGGCTAATGCAAGTGTGGTAGACTGGTCATCATTCTGCTGGGAAGTATGCGAGGATGGGATGTATCGCTGCAGGGCACCAATTGGAAGAGCTGGAATAATTATTTAAATCGACAAGGCCAAGTTTGGCAAACGTAAACCTTATAGGGAACGCCGAATCGAAGACCAGTGGGTTTTCAGTGCCGTGGAAAGGGACGACAAAAAAATAATTTTTTAACGTTCCAGTAGGCCAAAGGGATTTAGCCAGGAACAATATTATTATTTTGGACTGTTGGGGCACATTTAATTTGTTGCAAAATGAGGGTTTCATTCTCAAGGTAAGTTAAATCACAAATTAGAATTTATTTGAATTCAAAGAAATGGTCCAGTATTCAAACAAAATGTTGCAAACATCCAACGAGTCAATACGCTAGGAATATCCATCCACACCTAGAATACAGAGAGGGAATGGCAGAATTTTAGATGCAGTATCGCAGTCTTTGGGAAAAAAGGGCTCATTTTACAGGGGCTACTTGGCAGAATTATTCTCATGACACATCAGTTTTTGAAGTGGATTCTTGATGTACATCCTCCCATCCGCTAAGAACAATTTTGCCCAGTAGGCTACTGTTTGTTTCACTCTCTAATATGTATTATGATGATAATTGTTGTTCTAAGGGACCTACGATCTAGGTTACTGGCCCCTAACAATATGTATCATGTAATATTTGTTTTTTGTCAAACCAACTCCGTGATGTAATACTCTATTCATGGTGTCCACAGTCAGGAAAAGTCAGGAATTTTGTTTTTAGGCAGGAAAAGTCAGGAAAAAGTGTGAAAAAATGGCGTGAGTCAGGAAAAATTGGCGAAAAGTATTAGAAAGTCAGGAATTTTAAATTAATCATGCAGGATTTTGTGTTTTACAGTCGTACTTTGATGTTACTAGTTCAACTAATCTCTGAAGATAAAAAGCAATAACTCACTGGACATTATGGTAAGTTTCCATTTTTACAGTGTATCATAGTAAAAACCTCTTTTACCTATTTTTTTCGCTTTTTTTGGCATCGGCGTAGGGATGTGGCAACCCCATCAATGTAGTTTAGGTTATTAAGTACTTCGATTTATGTATTATTGCATTATAATTTACTTTATTTTGTATTTTAAATGAATAAAGAGGCGAGCATTTGGGCAGCTATGGGGATGGTGGAGGTTGCAAATAAAAATAAAAAAATATTTGCTCAATAAACCTTTTTCCCGATGTTACGATGACTTCGCGAGTCAGGAATTTTGTTGAAAAATGGTCAGTAAAAGTCTGGAAAATTGACATTGAAAATTCTGTGGACACCATGCTATTTGTGTCACAGTAATATTTTAAATTCTATGCTAAGAAGGTTTTACATACAAAAATGACTTATGCCCCACCCCCGCAGTAATTTTCATCCAGGCAGTGGCTAACCTAGAACCGGACATAAATTATATATTAATAGGGCTTAACGTACTAAAACAGACTTAACCTGGGGTTTTACACCAGGGGCTCACATCTTATGGGACGTGGGTTGGCGACCACGGGACCCCAGCTGAGTCCGGCATTGCTTCCACTTACTTGTGCCGGGCTCCTCTCCATCATCTTTCCTGTCGATCTCCCTTGGCCAACTCTTGTTCTTTTCCGACCCCGACGGTGTTAGGGTATCCAAGGCCTAGGGAGTCTTTCACTTTCCCGCCTTAATTGGCCATTGTCTCATCTTTCCTGATCCCTCCTTCTTCGAGGGGTCAGACCTCTTGTTTTCTTTTCATTATATTTCCTTTTCTCTTTAAGATTCCTGCATTGTTTTTGTTAATTGGCTCCCCGTTTATCTAAATTCCCTTCAGCGTTTTTTTGCATCTACACTACATTTTGTAGGTATTTTTAATCTACGTTGCATTTTGTAAGTTTTTTAGATCTAAATTGCATTTCGTGATTGTTTTCAACCTAAATTGCATTTTGTAAAGATTGACAATCTAAATTGCTTTTTAGTAAGTGTTTCAATGGAGGTGCAGGGCATTTTAGTGAGATTTTTGAATTTCAATTGCATTTTGTAAGTATTTTCAACCAAAACCGCATTTCTCAAGAATTTTAAATCTAAATTGCATTTTGTGTGGTGGGCATTTTGCACGTATTTTAATTCTCACTTGCATTTTGTGGGTATTTTGAATCCAAATGAGTAGTTTGAATCTACCATGCATTTTGTAAGCAATTTCAATTGCATTTTGTAAGTATATTGAATTTAAATTGCACTTTGTGAATATTTTGGATTGGAAATGGGATCTTTTAATCTGAATTGCATTGTGTATTTTCAATTTCAATTATATTTTGTAAGTATTTTGAACCTCAATTGCATTTTGTACGTAATTTTGATCGCATTCGCATTTTGTAAGTATTTTGAATTTCAATTGCATTTTGTAAGTATTTAGACTCTACATTGCATTTTGTTCGTCTTTTTTTTTTTTTTTTTTCTATATATTCCTTTTGTGAATCTTTTCGTTCTAAATTCCCTTTTGTAAGAACATTATGTGAGTTGTTTCAATCTGAGTTACTTTTTGTAAGTATTTTCAGTCTCACTTAATTTTCGTTCTGGTTTCCATTTCATTGTCATTTTCGCTATCACCCAGATCATTAGGGCCGATAACCTAGCTGTTTGGCCCCTTAAAACAACAATTATCATCATCATAACCTGGGGTTTACACCCCAGACCCCCTCCCCTGTACTGTTAGCAGTAATTTTCGGCCAGACAGTGCCTACCCTCGGACATAAATTCTATCTTAATAAGGCTTCGCATAAAAATCTCTTCAATCTATTGCAAACTTCATAAGCCAGTAGTTTCATTAATTCTGAATGAGAGGTGATTGTGGCTTTTACACTTGCATTTCAATATTGTATGAATTTACATAACTTGTTTCACCTTCAGTGGGACATTACCAATTCAAATTACTAACCATGATCACTACTGTACCGGAAATGTGTGCTATAGTACGTAAAATATGTGTGTTTTTATTTGTTGCTCATTCAACGACGGCAGCCATGTTCGACAGGCACACACATTGACATCACTACTGTTGCCAACATGTGGTATACAATATACACCACACAGTTCTGGTCTGGATAAAGATAATTGATGCGCGAGTATCCCACTGTGCGTGACAAAAACCAGGGATTTGAGGGCAGTGCTATCTAGTAATTATTGGTCTAGCCAAGGCCCATTGGTCTGAATTTAAGAAATTTGTCTCACAAAAAAAGGGTAATTACATGGTATAAAGAAACATTCCTGTGCGTGGCAATAACCAGATGTGTATATATGGCTGCGGGCCGTGCTGCGTAATAATTATTGGTCCAGGCAAAACTCATTGGTCTGGACTTAACAAATTTTACTATTTCAAAAGACATTAATTACAATGGTGCAAAAAGAAATTACACACATTAATTACAGAGGAGCAAAATACTGCACACTTTAATTGCACAGCAGCAAAATATTTCACACATGAATTACAGTACGCGGTGGATGTTGCTCAGAAGCGGTGGAAGTTCCTTCCAGCGGGTGGGAGGATTACCGTATCGCCTATATACGCAGTAGTACCAGATTCATGGGGTTCGCAATACTGTATTTGAAGATAATTCATGTGTATAATGATGGACACAGCTTATATGCTCTCTTATATGCAGATGATGTCGCACTTACTGATACCATCAGAAGAGGCCTGCAGCGTCAAGTTGAAAATTGGAACAGTCTTAGACTGCTGTAAATAAAAAAAATTCCTCTCGGCACGCCGGAAGGCGGAGGTAGATTTCACCGGGCAAACTAGGGGATAGGCTATAATAGGCAGAATATGCAGGTTTTCGTACGAGGATCAGACCTCATTGGAACTGATGTGTAACTATCTGACAGTCTGTTACTTCTTCACGCAAAATTTTATCTCCCGCAGAGATTTTTTTTTGGTTCCTCAGTTTAGGGGCTACGACAACGTGGTCATGTAACCCCGTGTATATTGGGTGTGTGTAGAATCTGATAAACGGTGTTAATTGTGATGACTGTTTTAGTCTGTAATTCAGGTAAGGTCTGCAGAGGGTCAATTTTTAGTAGTAGTTCCTAATTTTGTACCATATACTAACGTCAACGACACCTAGCTGTGAACTTGGCTACTAGATGCCACCGCAACCAGCAACTTGCAATGAACGTTGGAACTTCCCCTCCAAAGGAAAGCATGCTGAGGGATTTTTAGCGCTCTTAGAAAATCCGACGACTTTGGCCGGCTTTGAACCAGCGACCTTGGGCATATAAGTTCATCAGGCTACCAGTTAGGCGCGGTGCACACTGGAGAAACCCGTTTCGTGAAACGTGAAACTAAAGTTGCTTGCAACAGATAGATAAGGTTAACATAGGGCTGTGCACACTGCGTTTCATGAAACTGTAGTTGCATTGGTTTCGTGAAACTCTGAAAATCAGTTTCATGAAACGTAGTGTGCACAGCCCTATGTATTTTAATATTATTCTTTGGCCAATGCCTCCTGTCTTTTACGTAAATATATGAATTTGCTATTGAAGAATGAAGTGCGAACTTTGGAAACAAAAACGTGGCCTGCTGTTGGTTGGACATTACGAACTAGGTGTTTAAATGACATGTAAATTGTACCTTGTAATAACAGCAGGGGCATATATAGTTTTATTTTGCGGGTTGCCCAACCGGGAGTTAGGGGGCATGGTATAGGCCCCAAAGAATAGGGGATCCGGAGTTCTGCCCGGGAAACTTTTATATAATTTGGTGCAAAATGATGAGTTTTAAGGCTATCTTGCACCTCTCTTTCAACCAATTTGTTGTGATGTTTTATGTTTGGTTACTGACTACTTAACAGACACAATGTCAAACACAACTAAGACCATTTGATGTTACGTATCATTAATACAATCATCTTGCTTACTTGATAGTGTTTACATGGAAATAATTATCATTACTGTTTTGATTTACAACTTCGACTATAACATAAAGTCAAGGTTTCTTGAAGCATTACCTAATCTGTTTATAACTTCGTCAGTGATGTATGTCTCTGTAACAATACTAGACCGTTGAGTCAGTTTTCAGACGTAGAATTTCTAAAGTATGTTATCAACCAACTCAAACTCCGTTCGGCAGTACCAGTAGCTGCAGAGAGAGGCAAATTTGACAAAAGTTTGATAAAGGTATTAAAAGTTAGGGAGAAAACTTTTGTCACACACTTCAAGGGCACTTGTTGCTGTTCTTGGTAGGTTCATAAGAGCGAAGGCACTGGAGAGTAATAAGAGGTTATGTTGTTACACATCTGTCAGAGCTAACCGATTGTCACACTGTTTACATCGCTCTACCGTCGCTTTGCTTTGCAACATTGCCATACGTCGCATAGTAACAATAGTACATGATAAGTGTGAGTATATTAGTTTTTATTGTTTTAATTCATAAACAAATATTATATGTGACAAAAATTTCGGTGGCGGTCCGGGCCCCCTGGGCACCCCCTTATACATGCCCCTGAATAACAGGGGAGTGGGGAATCGGGCAACCTCTTTGCTCACATGATCCGCAAGGTCAGTTATTTAAGTTAGTATTATGTTATATATTTATTATGTGGGTGTCCTTGTCCTTTCTATTGATTTTCGTCAGCTGAACCAGGCGCTATTTTTTTGGCCTGGCAAGTAGGGGATGCTGCTTGGATGCGATAGTGGTTTATATTGCGATCACGTGAACATAACACGAAGGCTACTGATGGTTGTTGTTTTAAAGGGCGGAACGAGGTTATCTGCCCCTGAAGGCTACAGGCATGGTTACCGAATTTTAATTGTATTTAGTTACCGTTCGGGTTCTTCTTTTTTTTTTTTTTTTTTTTGCAGGCATGGTCCTTGTTAGGAAGGCGGGGCCATGAAATCCAACAAGACAGGCAGTTATCATGTCCACAAGAAACTGATATATGTGCATATATATACACACACATATATATTAAATTTTGAACGGACGGTGGTCTGGGGGATGTGAAACGCGAAGATATGTCAAAATTTTCCGGAAGTCGAAACATGGCACCCATTGCAATAGTTAGCTTTCTGATGTAATCTACCTAAAATAGGCTACATAATTAAAAATACTACCATCAACGACACCTAGCTGTGAACTTGGCTACTAGATGCCACTGGAACCATCAACTCGCAAGGAACGTTGGAACTTCCCCTCCGCAAGAAAGCATACTCAGGGTTTTTTAGCGCTCTTAGTAAATCGGACGACTTCAGCCGGGTTTGAACCCGCGACCTTGGGCATAGAAGTTCAGCATGCTACCAGTTCCGATACCGAAGTCGCTTCCCACAGACAGATGGAAAACTGAATGTGATCTAGTGCAGTGGCGTTGTCATAGCAACTGCTGATGGCTCATCCCTTATCAATTAGAAGTAAAGTTGTCATGGCAACCTCTCTTGGCACTTGGCATTTTCTTATAATTTAAATAATTTTGCTCACCCCGTGGCGTAATGGTGGGTCATATCAAAAATTCTTTCAGACGAAAGTTTTAGGTAATTATTGGAGGAATATTGTCCATTTTGTACGGTTTTGATATTGTGCCTATTAACAGAGATATGATTGTTTCCCAAAAAAAACACTTTTTCCCACCCCTTTGGTCAATGGTTGGTGCTATCAAAAAACTTTTCTAACATAAATTTTAGGGCCTTATCCGACACATAGTATGAACTTTGAATGGATTCAATATTTCAGATATTAAGAGATATTGGAGGCTGAATTTAGAGCCTTGGAGGCTGGATTTAGACAGCTCCTTAAAATTGGCTACATGGATAATTTTTGCCAGGCACGTCCACGTCGTGGTTGTGGGCAACGGTACTGTAATATACCATGGAACTACAGTAACAGCTAAGTTCTGGTGAGGACCCAGTCCTATGGGGTATAACATAGGCCCCGTGCACAGGGTTACGTGCGAAGACCTCAACGGCATCTGCAGTGGAGAAAACGGACTTTGGTACAGTGAAGATGGCGGAAGAGGCGACCCAGTACTCAGGGGTTAAATATGAGTACAAGCTGCTGCCTTGTAGGTGTGGTAGTGGAATACCAAAGGCTAAGGGAGACAACCCTGACAGAAAATCCTCCAATATGTTAGGCCTAGCAAGCCAATAAAGGAGTAAATAGTTATGCGCTTTCAATGTTAAAACGAGCCTCGGAAAGAAGAATACCCAAAATGGACAGCTCACACGCCTTACAGTTGACAGGAATGATGGCATCCAGCCTGATGTTATGCAATGTAAGGCTGTGGGGAAAAAACAGAATAAAGAAAGATAAACCCAAAATGAGAATAGGAACACTGAATGTAATGACATTAACTGGAAAATGTGAAGAACTTGTAGATCTGATGAAAAGAAGGCAACTGGATATATTGGGTCTGAGCGAAACCAAATGGAAAAGGAAAGGGAAGAAAATTTTAAGAGGAGGATATACCCTTTACTGGTGTGGTAAATGGAAAGGGTCACATAATGGAGTGGGCTTTATTCTAAGTAAGAAAATAGATGCTGTTGCAGATATTAAATATATTAGCGACAGAATCATTAGATTAGAGGTACCAACCCTAGTGCAGGTTTATGCCCCACAAACGGGGTGCAAGGATGAAGAGAAACAGAAGTTCTTGGAACAGCTTGAGAACCAATTGGATAAGGAGAACATTATGATAATAGGTGACTTAAATGCTCAGGTGGGATGCAAAAGGGAGGATGTAGAAAGAGTGATTGGCCCATTTGGTTATGGAAACAGAAATCTAGAAGGGGAAGACCTGCTTGATATGTGCAGTCGAAATAGTCTTCAAATTCAAAATACCTGGTTTAAGAAGAGAGAAAGCCATAAAGTAACTAGATACAGCTGGGATGGAAGACATAGATCAATGATAGACCTTGTAATAACAGCGGGTGAAGCAGGAAAACAAGTTGTGGATGTCAAAGTCGTTCCCAGTGAAAGTCTCGACAGTGACCATAGGCTTGTTCTAGTTAGTATAACTGGTGTTAAACTGATTAATTATAAGATGGAAAAGAAACAAAAGATCAAGATCTGGGAGCTGGAGAAATCTGATAAACGTGAGGAATTTCAGAGAAGAATTTTTGGAAAAGTTCCAAAAACTGATACCAAAAGTGCAGAGGAAGAGTGGCAAAATTTTCGAAATGTCTTAGTTGAAGAAGCTAGAGAATTATGTGGCGAAACAAGTAGTAAAGTTCGACATAAAGAGACTGCCTGGTGGAATAACGAAGTCAAGACAATAATTCAATTAAGGAACAAAGTAAAGAGAAAATTAGAAGTGGAGAGACAAAAGAATGACAGAAATGAGGATAAAATCAGATCACTTGCTCAAGAATATCGAGAGCACAAATTAAGAGTTAAACGCATAATTAATGAAGAGAAGGATAAGATTTGGGATGAATTTGCGAAGAAACTGGAGGAAGATACACAAGGTAATAAGAAATTACTATATAAAACTGTGAAAAACAATAAAAGACAACAGGAATCAGTTACAGCTTTGGAAGGAAATAATGGAGAAGTGATAAGAAGCATAAATGAAATCAGGAAATTAATGGGACATTATTTTGATCAACTGTTAAATGATGCATCTAATAATGACAGTGGGGACACGAACATCAATTTAAGGGCCAATGATGAAAACCACCAAGAACCACCCCCAACCTGATCTGAAGTGGAAGAAGCTTTAAAAGCTATGATCAAAGGGAAATCCACTGGAGTTGATGAAGTAAGTTCAGACATGATAAAAGCAGCAGGAATTAATGGGATACATTGGTTGTATAGAGTATTACATGCTATATGGAAGGACAATAAGATCCCTGATGACTGGTCTAAAGGTGTAATAGTGCCATTGTTTAAAAAAGGAAACCGGAAAAAGTGTGAGAACTATCGTGGAATTACTTTGTTATCCCATGGTCTAAAGATCTTGGAAAAAATAATTGCGAAAAGACTACGCAGACACTTAGAAAAGGCTTTAGAAGAAGAACAACTTGGCTTTAGACCAGGAAGGAGTACTATTGACTTGATCTTTGCTGCAAGAATGCTTATTGAGAAACATCTTGAAAAAGGGAAAGAATTAGTAATGGTATTTCTAGATATAGAAAAAGCTTATGATAGCATTGCAAGATCAAAAATTTGGGAATGTTTAGAAAGGCACAATGTCCCAAAAGGCTTGATAAACAAGATCAAAATGCTGTATGAGAACACAAGGGCATGTGTAAGAATAGGTAATGGGGAAAGCAGATGGTTCACAACAAAACAAGGAGTCCAACAAGGAAGTTCACTGTCTCCATTACTATTCATCACAGTGATGGACATAATCCTGAAGAGAATAAAAGAAGAACAGGGTAATGAAACAAATGCCCTTGTCTTTGCAGATGACGTCATGATTTGGGGAGAAAGTGCCAGAGAGGTACAAGAAAAACTGGATTCATGGGACAAGCTGTTCAAGGAGTATGGGTTGAAAATAAGCCAAAGTAAGACAGTAGTGATGACAACAGGACTGTCTAATGCAACCATTTACCTGAATAATCAGCCTCTACAAATTGATCAATTTAAATATCTTGGTAGCACAGTGTGTAAGGATAACAACAACAACAGTGAAGTAACAAATAGAACTAGTAATGCAGCCTCCTTCTATGCACAAGTTAGAACACTACTGTGGGATAATAAAGTGCCCAGGAAGTGTAAACATATACTGTTTAAGACATACTACATCCCAATTCTAACTTACGGAGTAGAAACTTGCACCCTGTCCAGAAGAGAAGAAAGTAGGATTCAAGCATCCGAAATGAAGTTTATAAGAACAATGCTTCAAAGGACAAGGAGAGACAAAGTAAGGAACGAAACAAACAGGACAGAGGCTGGCATAGATATCAGTGCTACAAAATATTTGCAGAAGCAACGATTAGGATGGTATGGGCATCTTCAAAGAATGGGAGATGAGAGGACTCCAAAAGCTTATTTCAACAAGATTATCCCAGGAAAAAGACCAGTAGGAAGACCAAAGAAGAAATGGTTGGACCAAATCAAGGATGATCTTGAAGACAAAGGGCTAGACTGGAGAAGGACCCATGAAGACCAACTATTCATGGACAGGAAAAGGTGGCGAGGGCTCGTTAACAGCACCCGGGCGACTGGAGCTGGAATTGGATGATGATGTGATGATGATGATGATGATGATGAAGAGAGTTATAGCAATATTTCAATTTTTCGAAAAAAGCCTCACATTTTCACCCCCCTTTGACCGATTTTGCCCATTAACGAACTCGACCGAGATTTTAAGGGGATACATATTATGTAAAAAAATCAAAGTGATTGGTGCAAAATTACGGCAGTTATCGTGTCCACAAGAAACTGATATCTATACATATATCTAGGTATATACATATATATATACACGACTTAATATTGGGAAGACAGAGTATATGGAGTGTCGAGTACCAAGTGAAGGATCTATTCACATTGATGGCACTGAACTCCGAAAATCATCTGTATTCAGATACTTGGGTACGCTAATCTGTTCAGATGGTCGAACACTCCCAGATGTCCGAAACAGAGTCAACGCTGCATGGCTGAAATGGCGCCAAGTTACTGAGTCCTTTTTGACCGGACTGTGCCACTATATCTGAAGTCTAAAATTTACAGAATCATCGTTCGACCAGTAGCACTGTACGGTACTGAATGCTGGCCAGTAACGATGAGACATGAACAACAACTACATGTCATGAAGATGAAGATGATTCGCTGGACACAGGGACTTACTAGACTGGATCGCGTCAGGAATGACAATGTTTGAGCTACATTTGGTGTGGCTCCAATCCATGAAAAAATGCGGGAGAGCCGTCTGCGTTGGTATGGCCAAGTACTGCGTAGCAATCACTCTTCAGTCGCGAGAACTGCACTTGACATCAGTCCAGAAGGCCGACGACCACGAGGGCGGCCGAGATAACGTTGGCTGGATACTATGCGGGAGGACATGCAACTAGTGAATGCCACAACTAGAGACGCTCAAGATCGAGCAGTATGGAAGAAAAAGTGCAGAAAAGCAGACCCTGCAGTAAAGCGGGATTAATGCTAGGAAGATGATGATGATGATGATACATATATATATATATACATACATAAATTATATATAAACTTTTGAACTGACGGTGGTTTTGGGGTCTGGGGGATGTGAAACGCGAAGATATGTCGAAATTTTCCGGAAGTCGAAACATGGGACCCATTGCAATAGTTAGCTTTCTAATGAAATCTACCTAATAAAACTGAATACCTGGAGACCAACCCCAGCATTGACTCCATCTAAATTGGAGAGACAATAATGATGACTATAGGTATTTAGGATCTCTCCTGCAGTTTGATGGTGGGATAAGTAATGAAGTGCACTGCAGAATAAAGGTAGCATGGTTGGGATGGAGGGAAGTCTCGGGTGTGTTCTGCGACAGAAGGATGCCACTCAATCTGAAGTCCAAAATTTACCGCATGGTAGTACGTCCTGTTGCTTTATACGGTGTTCAATGTCGACCATCAGACAAAGCTGCGGAGCACCAATTAATAATCAAAAGATTTCCTTAGTTCTGCCTCGTCAATACAATTTATTCAATTTTTGGTGATATAATCACATGTCACTTAATTTACATCGGTACATGTTTCGATGCCTATTTGCATTGGCATTGTTTATTATAGCAAGTCAATACGGAAAAATGGGTGACTAAGAGTCAAAAAAGAGCACCAATTACACAGTTTGGAAATGTGTATGCTCCGTTGGTCGATAGGCATCACAAGCATGCATCATGTCAAAAACGAAACAGTTCGCCAGCAAATAGGCGTCGCACCCATCACTGAGAAGACACGGGAAAAGCGGCTCCAATAGCATGGTCACGTCCAACATGCTGCACCGGTAACAGTTACCTATTTAACTTCCTCCTTTGAACTTAATGGACAACGTCCACGTGGACTTCTGTGGTCTCAGAATTTTTCTCAGAATCTTCCTTTCTGTTTTTTCAGTTTTGTGAAGCTCCCCTTTTTTTTTATTTAAAAGTAGACACTCTGAAGTGCACAAACCTTCTGGTTTTAATATTGAGTTATAGTGTCGAAATTTGGCCATGTACGATATTGCCAGTTTGTTATACTTGTTCTATGTAGCTATCACTCCTATTATTAACTCATTTTGCCTTGAAAGTGAGCTTATACTCTCTGAAGGAATATCTTGTATCCCAAGAAACCCATGAGACACCTTTTTGATGCATGTTTCTTCTTTTTTTTTTTCCAGAGATGTGGAAGTTGAAATACGAAATCTGATCAATGAAAAGCTTAATGAAGGAAATGCTCCAAAAACTGTCAAGAAGAAAAAGAAAATGATCAGCAGAATGGTTCAAACAGAGAAACCTAAGATCTCTGTGGAGGATCTTACTTCAGCAGGTAAAAGTTCCTGCAGTGACCCAGAAGGTAAAAGTTCCTGTAGTTCTCCATTACTTTATGCATCATGTTATCAGAGTACCGATAACATGAGAGACAAACAATATTACAGCACGGCGGCAATGACATGATTGGCAAAACACTTGGGGCTAATGATGTCACAGAAAACAGTTTTTTTGATGGGGAGGTTCTAAATAATGGGGTAAAGATTATTGTATGCTAGATTCCAACCCAAAGAAGTATGTTGCCTAGGGACCCTGATTTACAGTGGTATAAAAGGCTCCAAAGTGGTGATATAAAAAAGTGAGGGTTGAGGGTGCTTAATAACTATGTATATGGTGTACGGATTTGGTTAAATATAGAACAATATAGAAAGATTTGGAGGAATAATAAAACTATCTCATCCCCTGTAACCATACTCGTCAAAAAATCATTTACATGTCTCTGAAGAAGGTTCTGAGTGATGGTTTGTCTTTGAAGATTGTGCTCTTTGGTGAGTAACCGTGGGACCCAGCAGGAACACACTTTTCGACAGCCTAAATCACAAAAATCATTTCCTGCACAGCACTGTGTCCTGTAAAATATATCTGTGAAATTGGTCCGTATTGACAATATTAATTTGTAAAATATATTCGTGAACTTTTCCGTCAATCAATTTATTATTTATACATGAAAACTAGATTTACATAGTCATATGATGGTGGTAATGAAATCTAATTTTCATGTATAAATAATGTATTGATTGACGGAAAAGTTCACGAATATATTTTACAAATTAATATTGTCAATACGGACCAAGAAATGGATTCGAGTAATCCCAGAGTGACACATCTGTCTTCTTTAATGTTGCACTCGGTGGAGGCAGTTCGAGGGCTGATCTTGAATGCACGTGTTTCCATCTTTAAAATGTTACACCCATCTCTGAACACTGTTAGCATCCATACACACATCTCCATAATCATGCTGAAGTTTCTGGTGAATTTCGGCAGCAGGGATTCCTTCTATAACAAGGGTGTTATTGTTTATAAAACTATATTGGAAACTACAAAGAGGTGACAGTATATTCTGGATTTATATTTTTACATTGTAAGAAATAACTACGGTAAGTAAATTCACTTGAACCCCTGGTAATACTTAATGTTTTCTTCTTTATTGAAAAATGTTTTCGGCCCTTCAGTTGGGCCTTCTTCAGGTTGGTTAATGAGCTTAACACTACATTAGATGTTAAGTGAACAGAATTACAATATATAAGTTAACGAGAAAAATACTGGGAGCTAAACGAAATAATAACGCAGAATATAGGTTACGACCAAATGTGAAAAATTAACTGATGTAATGAGAAAGAGAAGATTACAGTTTTTTGGGCACATCTATAGAATGGAAAATAGTAGACTAACTAAACAGATCTTTAACTTACTGGCTAGTTACAAATCCAAACCCACATGGTTCATTGAAATTGACAAAGATTTGACAAATGCCAAAATTCAGACAGACACAATAGCAAACAGATCACTCTTCAGAGAAGCTATTCAAAAGGCAAAATTTCAAGAAAGAAAGAAACAAACAACTGGCAGGAAGTGGACTCAAGAGGAGAAAGATCACTCTAGAAGGATGAAAGAAATTTGGAAACAACGGAAATTGAATACAATGGACAATAGCCAACGTTGATTCATCGTACCCTGCAAATGGGTTATTCGAAAGAAGAAGAAGATATACGGTAAGTTAACATAAATTTTGAAATGGACTTTCTTAAAATTTAAATTAGGAAATGTATTCGTGAACTCAAGTTCAAAACGCAAAAATATAGAAGTATTGTTCAATATGAATTTTGTATCTCTGTTTCCAAGTACAGTGAAACCTCTCTTAACAGACACTCCTCTAAGGCGGACACCCCTTCGTAATGGACTATTTTCTAGGCCCGTGACCAAACCCCTATTAAGTATATTAGTAATTAATCTCTCTTATGCAGACACTCGCTATTACAGACACGGACACATCGACCGCATTTCAAAAAAAAATCATAGCGGACACTAGTTTTGAAAAGAAATCGAATCTCTGTAGGTCTATTAGTCTTGTATGAACACTCTGTTGTGTTAATGTACTTCAACACATCTTGTGCTTCCTGGAAGCCATTTAATGCTTACCTTCCCATCCCCTATCCACTGCACTGCACCAAAAATAAATCTAGGCCTAACGGTATCGCTTTCATTGTTCTCTTGAACTTGAAATGGTCGGGATAAGGGAATTCATACTTTCACTATCTGGTCAGTTTTACCGTGAAACTTCTTAAATCTATTGTAGGACCTGTGCGTTGCAGTAGCAAGTGAGTGCATCTGAAATTGCTCCTTGTAAAAGTTTAACTTTAAAAGAGAAAGTAGACATCGTAGATTATCACAAACGTGAGAAATGTGATGTACGGAAGCTATCTGGAAGGGTTCAAAATTGGAAAAAGACAGGCAGCAGAAATTGTGAAAAAACAAGAAGAGTTAATTGTGGTATGGCGTCTTCTTGGTAATAAGCTGCAAATTAGACAGTTTCTAAGTGGTAATGGTGCAGTTATTGATAAGGCAGTGATAGAGTGGTTCAGCAAAATAAGAAGTCAGAACATCCCTTTGTCTGGACCAATGATACAGGCCAAAGCATTGGATTTCGTGGCAGAATTAGGTATCGAAGATTTCAAAGCCTCGAACGGCTGGCCCGAGAGATTCAGAAAGTGCCACAATATAAAATTTAGAGCAATTTGTGGAGAATCCTCCACTGTTGATATGGATATTGTTTCAAGCTGGGAAGAAAAATTGCCTTCCATTACTGACGGCTATTCGCCGGAAAACATTTCAAATACGGACGAAACTGGACTGTTTTGCAGCACGTTACCTGACAAAACGTTATGTTTTAAAGGAAAATCTTGTGCTGGAGGAAAAGTTGCTCTTATGTGCTAGTATGAGTGGAGAACATCAGAAACCTCTTGTCATAGGCAAAGCTGCGAAACCAAGATGTTTCGAGAACATGGACATAGCAAAGTTCGGTGTTGACTGGAAATCAAACAGGAAGGCATGGATGACCAGGGAAATCATAACGGAGTGGTTGGGTCAACTAGACAGACAAATAATACGCCATTTGAGAAAAGTGCTATTATTTCTAGATAATGACATCGCATCCAGATATACAGCTTCAAATATCAAGTTAGTGCACCAATGTAGAAGTTTTGCAGTGTATGAACAAAAGACCTGAAATTCTCAATACCATCAAGAGAAGAAAGCTAGAATACTTCGGCCATATGATGCGAAACAGTAAATGCCAACTCCTTCAATGAATACTCCAAGGGAAAAATTACTGGAAGACGTGGTCCAGGGCAAAGAAAGATATCGTGGCTCGACAATATGTAACGTGTTTTTCGAGGGGTTTTATGCAACTGGCATAAGTCAGTAGGAAGCCATTCTATATTTATTTACGCGGCAAATTGTTCAGCCAAGAGAATTTTTCATGTTAATTTATTATTATTATTAATTTATTATAATTATTATTAAGGTATTTTCGGAGCATTTTATAAAAATTATTAGCATTCAGATAGGTTTTCTATGTCTTAGAAAACGCTATCAAGCAAATTATTACGAACGACAATATCATAGAAAATTATGTGATTACGGAATTTTACGGAGTTTTCGTCAGTTAGGGTATATCGAGAGACGTGACTCACTGGGAATTCGAATACAAGCTGATTCCTGTCGAGAAGTATTACGCAAGGCTGGGTCGCAAGGTCTAGAAAAGGCGAATTGTTGGAACGGAAATAGACTTCTCCCTCTCGCGCGCCGAGTGTAATGAGGCAGAGGAGGGGAACTAGCGGCGTGCTCAGCCAATCACGGGAGACGACGAAAGCTAGATGTCGGTACCATGGTGGGGGAGCCAACAGGTGCATATATCGTTCGACGCGCCGTGAAACGAGGACTATCTGTGAAATACTTGCGGAGTATGGTTATACGCGGGGGACGCTCCGATGTTCGGTGGAACGGACTATCGGTGTAGAACTTGCGGAGTACGGTTGGAAGTGCGTGTCGCTCCGATGTTCAGTGGAGTTGAAGACTAACTTTTGCAAAACTTAACCAGTGCGGTTGTACGAGTGTTTGGGTCCGAGGTACGGACCATAGAATTATCTAATCTACCAGAATATCATCAAATTCCGACGGAGATGACGACGTCCAGGAGACTGTGGGAAGCTCACAGCATCAGCAAGTACGAGGGAAATGCCTTGGCAATTTCCAATGGTAAGCGCAAATGACGCAGAAATACGCAATCTCTCATTTTTCTTTGTTTTACATTTCATATTTCAGTAACTTCATAGCTTGGAAATAAGAGTAAAATCAATTTATCAGACTCCGTTTTCACGTAATTTTCTATCGGTAATATTCAAATCACAACGCTCCAATTTAAATTTTGTACTTATTATTATTATTAATTTGGCTATACTTGTTTTATATAATAAATTCATTTCTTTTACAATGCAATCTTTGCTTTCAGTAGGTAGCATTAGATATAGACCAATTCCTTCTCCTGATACAATTGTTTGTTGGGTTAATGATCAAATCATACCACGATCTGAGTGAATAGAGTCTTGAATGTGTTCTGCCAGAGCTAGACGTTGTTAAATACAAATTTAGATTTCAACATTGCATTGAGGTCTTGGCGCCCATTAAAACAACATAGCTTAGGCAAAGGTAAACAGTTACATTTATCTCCCAACAGTGTGGGCTAGCCAAACTGCCACATTGTACGCTCAACGTTAGGGGCTAGCAAAACGTTACACTTGTCGCGCAACGTGAGGGCGAAAAAAGCCATTACATTTGTCGCTACCAACATGGGGCACTAATTAATAACCATTACATTTGGCGCCCAACGTGGGGATGAAAACCTAATAACATTTGTGGAAGGAGAAGGGTATATATTTCTGTGTCTGTATTTTGGGGGTTATTTGTCTTTATCAGTGTATATCATTATGGGGGATGAGAAAGAAAGACAGATGAGGTTACGTAGTGGTCATCAACTGGAGAGTGATGATACGAGCAGTATGTCAAGTGATGGTAGTACCGGGGTAGCGGAGGTAAATCCCGATACTGAAACAGGGAGTGTAGGCGGCCAACCAGAATTAAAAACTTTACTTCTCGAGTTCATGTATCAGAACAAAGTTAGTAGTGATGCCTTAAATGCAAAATTAGAACAAAACAGTAGGGAAAATAAAGAAAGTACAGAAGCTTTAAATGCAAAATTAGAACAAAACAGTAGGGAAAATAAAGAAAGTACAGAAGCTTTAAATAAAAAATTAGAACAGAATAATGCAAAATTAGATAAGAACAACAAGGAAATTAGTGGAAAATGGAGCAGATTAGAGGAGAAATCAGAGGAGTAATGGAAGAGAAGGTTAAAGAGATCATTGCAGATGTAGACAAGAAATTAGGAAAAGTACAGGAGGAGTTAGAAATTAGAATCAGTACACAGGCTGAAAATTTAAAAGAACTAGTGCAACTGGAAACACAGCAGGTCAAAAAGCAATTGGGGGGAGAAATTGACAAAATTCAGGTAGCAACTAAAGAGGTTAAGGAACAGCTGGGGGGTAGAATTGAGAAAGTCCACTCACAAATAGTTGCAGAAGTAAATGATTTAAGAGAGAGTAATAGAGAGAGCATTAGCAAGATTGAGGAGAAACAAGCAAAGCTATATGATAAAGTAGAAGAATCAGAAGGAAACATTAAATTAACAGTAAACAGTATTGAGAGGAAGGCTGAGGAGAAAATCGCAGAATTAGAATTAAAATTAAAAGCTAGGATCAGGCAAGAAAATAGTCAGAATAGGCCAGTTTTTGTGAATAGCACACACAGGGAGGTAGAACTGGGTAAGTTCAGCAATCGACAGGGGTGCCCAATGGAGTTCATGAACACTATAGAAAATAAATTCGGGGAGAGGTTGGAAAATGGTAGTATTGAGTGGTGCCAGGTAGTTGAAATTTTAGAACAAGTGTTTGTGGGGGAAACGAGGAATTGGTTTGCTGTCTACAGAGACAAGTTTACTGATATTAATGATTTTAAAATGAAATTCTGTGAAAAGTTCTGGAATGAGGTTATTCAGTCGCAGCATCGTGAGGGAGTAGTGTGTGGTAAATATAACCCTAAAGGAAGCTCCACCATGACCGAATACTTTTTAGGGCAGGTATTAGTGTGTAAATATCTGGATGGCTTGAAGGAGGAAAGTGATGTGGTAAGGTTGCTACTTAGGCACTTTCCCTATAGGATCAAGGAGGCTGCTTGTATCCAGAATGTAAAGACTATATCACAAGTAGAAAATTTGTTAAGCACATTTGATGCACTAGGGAGAGGGGGTTATGAGGACAATTTCAATCGGAACCAGGGTAATAATAATAATAGACCTAATGAAGCCAGGCATCAAGAAGTTCAAGGGAACGGTGGCGAAGGGGCCAACGCTCAAAATAGAAATAATAATAATCAGCTAAATCAGAACAGAGGAAATGGCTATGGTAATCAGTATCAAGGGAGGAACAATGATTTCAGGGGAAACCAAGGGAGAAACAATGATTTCAGGGGAAATCAAGGGAGAAATTATAATGACAATAATTACAACCAGAATAGGGGTCAAGGAAGAGGACAGCCTAGTGGTAGTAATATACAGCCAAACAATGACAACACAGCCCAGAACAACCAGACCAGTTTAGTAGTTAGTAGTACTACGGCCAGCTGTAGCGGTTCTTTAAACGCGAACCAGGCTGCGAAGTAAGGTCAGAATCTCAGTCTGTAGCATGCCCTGTCCATACAATTATACAGGAACCCTATGACCTAAATGTAAGAAATGAATTATTACATGAACTAAATGATGAAGGTATTATTCAGGAAGTGGTTAGTAAGAGCCCCATAGTTAAATTTAACGTGTCCGAGGCGTACACAGATGTTTTAATTGATAGTGGTTGTATGAAGAGTTGCATAAGTAGTGCATTTTATGATAAAATGAAAGGAACTGGAGTAAATTTTGAGGAGATGCCAATTAAAAGCACTTTTGTTATCACAGCTGTTGGGAAGAGGTCTAAAGTAATTTCTAAGCAAGTTTTAGTAGACATTAAAATTAATAATCATGTAGAGAAGCAGATTTGCCTTGTAATTCCAAATTTAGTATTCAGTGTTATCTTGGGTTCAGAGTGGCTAAGTAGAGTGTCTGGTAACTTATGTTATGATGTAGGGAGTTTGAAATTTAAATGGGGAGATTCTGAAGTAGAAGTAGCGTTCAATGACCATAGTCAGAGGAGTAGTATTGTAGGTGTGATTTGTACTTTAAATGAGATATCGCCAGCCGTAGAGCGGGGTTCTCCATGTTTTGTGGGCAGTGTGATTACGAACGGAAGTCTAGAGGACTCGTTACGTGAAGCTGCATTTCAGGGAAATATATAGGTGGAACAATGTGTTCGGCTCTATGATGTGTTATTGTGTAATAGGAGAGTTTTTGAGGATCGCATTGGTATGGCCAATTGCTATACACATTCATTGAACGTTATTGATAGGTCAGTATTCACAGGACATAGATATCCTGTACCTTTCGCTTATCAGAGTGCAGTTGAGACACAAATTAATCAGATGCTTGGAGATGGGATTATTGAGCACTCTAACAGTCCGTATGTTAATTCTTTGATAACGGTACCCAAGACCGACGGCACTGTTCGTATTTGTTTAGACGCTCGTTTGGTTAACAATAGAATTAGTTCAGATCAGCTGAAATCTATGTCAATAGAGGAATTAATGCAAACATTTGAGGGGAAGAAGTATTTCACTTGTGTAGATTTGAGTTCCAGTTTTTGGCAAGTGCCACTTATGTACGAAGATAGACCATTTACAGCTTTTAGTCATAAATATAACCTTTATCAATTTTGTAGAACACCTTATGGGTTAAAGAGTAGTTCAGCAGCTTTAATTAGGGCTTTAAACATCGCATTAGGGGATGACACAGGAGAGTTTGTAACCATTTACATAGATGATATGGTAATTAGTTCACGCAGTTTTGAGGAGCATCTACGTCATTTAAATATAGTTTTTCAGAAGTTAGATCAGGCAGGGTTCACTTTGAAGCTGTCTAAGTCGTCATTCTGTCAGTCAGGAGTGACATTTTTAGGTCATAGAGTGTCGAGTAGAGGTGTTACACCATAGGAAGGTAGGGTTAGCATGTGTGGACAGTAGCAACAGGGCATCGTTACAGACACTGAGAAATATGCTAGGTAGAGCAACGTGATGACGTTCATTTAAAGGGAGCCACTTGCAAGGTTGGAAGCAGGTGACACAGGAACATTTATAGTTTCCAAACGTATTGGAAAAACAGCATATGTGCTGGAGAATAGTGAGGGAAACAGATTATACGGGACGTATAATATACATAGTCTACGAAAATATGTGTCATAAAGTGAGTGTGTTTAGCTGGCGAGCCAGCCTATCAAATGAGTAAGTGTGGTATTTGGTGCGTGGGAGGATCTGGTCTTAAGGCAGGCGTATCAGAAGTCACACAGCGGGGTAGTATGTAAGTAAATGAGAGTTTTTAAGGTACAGGGAAATATGACGGGATTGTCGGATGCTGTTGAGCACTAAATTGTCTCGATGCACCAAGGCCATTTTGGCAGCGCTGATGGGTTCCCATTTATCTCCAAGAGATGGGGGAGCGCTTGTATAGGGCTTGTTAGCTTAAGGCGTCCACGAGATAAAAGATGGGCCATCAGAATGCGAGACAGTCCTTCATGAAACTCATACATATCAGCACACGTGATTTCTGTTTACGGCCTCGCCATGTAAGATTTGTTAGTGTGTAATTTAAGATAATTTGTACAATGGTATTATTTGTGTGAGGAGAAATGGTCTGTGTTGAGAACTAGTATTAAGTAGAATATGGTTAACGGGAACTTAACAAGACAGGGCGATTACGGCACAGAAATATTTGGTGTTATATGTAATGCGCATTTACTGTTTTTTTTTTCAGAAGTCAATATTAATTTAATCTACTTTAAAGAGAGATTAAGTATTATGGTCACGAGGCGCTGCCACAAAAGTGTGATCGTGTGCTCAGTGATAAGTGGAATTAAATGTCACCATAAGGAGGGGACCTCCAGTGAAATTAGGAAGTTCTATGGTGATATAAATATATCAGAACACCTTCAATGCGTGTGATATGACATCATAAATACATAGTGCTCACACATTAATTATGTCTATTTCTCCAACATAGAGAAATTTGAGAGGCGGAAATATCCGTGGAACACTATTCCATATGTAAAACATTGGACTGGTTGCAAAGTGCAATCCATAGTGACAACAAACTTTGACGCAAAGTGCGTGAAGAAAAAATATGAGTGTATATATCTGTAATTTAGGGTGATTTCGTTTATGTAATATGTATTTTGGGTGGGGTTTATTAACGTGTCTGGGATAATCGGATAATGGACCATCGTCACGGTAAATCATCCGATGATCCGAGGCGAATATGTAACGTGTTTTTCGAGGGGTTTTATGCAACTGGCATAAGTCAGTAGGAAGCCATTCTATATTTATTTACGCGGCAAATTGTTCAGCCAAGAGAATTTTTCATGTTAATTTATTATTATTATTAATTTATTATAATTATTATTAAGGTATTTTCGGAGCATTTTATAAAAATTATTAGCATTCAGATAGGTTTTCTATGTCTTAGAAAACGCTATCAAGCAAATTATTACGAACGACAATATCATAGAAAATTATGTGATTACGGAATTTTACGGAGTTTTCGTCAGTTAGGGTATATCGAGAGACGTGACTCACTGGGAATTCGAATACAAGCTGATTCCTGTCGAGAAGTATTACGCAAGGCTGGGTCGCAAGGTCTAGAAAAGGCGAATTGTTGGAACGGAAATAGACTTCTCCCTCTCGCGCGCCGAGTGTAATGAGGCAGAGGAGGGGAACTAGCGGCGTGCTCAGCCAATCACGGGAGACGACGAAAGCTAGATGTCGGTACCATGGTGGGGGAGCCAACAGGTGCATATATCGTTCGACGCGCCGTGAAACGAGGACTATCTGTGAAATACTTGCGGAGTATGGTTATACGCGGGGGACGCTCCGATGTTCGGTGGAACGGACTATCGGTGTAGAACTTGCGGAGTACGGTTGGAAGTGCGTGTCGCTCCGATGTTCAGTGGAGTTGAAGACTAACTTTTGCAAAACTTAACCAGTGCGGTTGTACGAGTGTTTGGGTCCGAGGTACGGACCATAGAATTATCTAATCTACCAGAATATCATCAAATTCCGACGGAGATGACGACGTCCAGGAGACTGTGGGAAGCTCACAGCATCAGCAAGTACGAGGGAAATGCCTTGGCAATTTCCAATGGTAAGCGCAAATGACGCAGAAATACGCAATCTCTCATTTTTCTTTGTTTTACATTTCATATTTCAGTAACTTCATAGCTTGGAAATAAGAGTAAAATCAATTTATCAGACTCCGTTTTCACGTAATTTTCTATCGGTAATATTCAAATCACAACGCTCCAATTTAAATTTTGTACTTATTATTATTATTAATTTGGCTATACTTGTTTTATATAATAAATTCATTTCTTTTACAATGCAATCTTTGCTTTCAGTAGGTAGCATTAGATATAGACCAATTCCTTCTCCTGATACAATTGTTTGTTGGGTTAATGATCAAATCATACCACGATCTGAGTGAATAGAGTCTTGAATGTGTTCTGCCAGAGCTAGACGTTGTTAAATACAAATTTAGATTTCAACATTGCATTGAGGTCTTGGCGCCCATTAAAACAACATAGCTTAGGCAAAGGTAAACAGTTACATTTATCTCCCAACAGTGTGGGCTAGCCAAACTGCCACATTGTACGCTCAACGTTAGGGGCTAGCAAAACGTTACACTTGTCGCGCAACGTGAGGGCGAAAGAAGCCATTACATTTGTCGCTACCAACATGGGGCACTATTTAATAACCATTACAAACTTAAGCCAGTGGTTTGGGGTGACAAGACTCATAACTGTTCATAAGAGCTATGGACAAAAAACAGATCATGCTACTGATCACCAACGTCCTGAGAGGGCACGGCACTTGAAGTGTTCCTTCCACCGAATGTTACATCAATCACTCAGCCACTTGATCAAGGAGTGATTCGAACTTTAAAATCAAGTACAGGCAGTTGATGTTGAAGCATATTGTGACAGAACTTGGTAGGAGTGAAGGGTCCCTTCAAACTCGGACGAAGGAACCGATACAGAATGATTCTCCAAGCAGTCCAAGACAAGGATGATAATTATGATGATGATGATGATGATAATCTTGAAGACATTTATGCCGGTGTTGAAGCGATTAGTGCAACTGATGTGCCACCAATAGCATCGTACTATGAAGCACTAGACATTGTTAAGAGATTGAAAGCAATCTATAGTGCAAGAACAGATGAATGAGGTGTAAATTTGACAAAAGACTAGATTGTACACAGTGAAGACATCATCACAAAACAAAAGTGCACAAAGGAAACTAACATTGAGGATTTTTTCAAATGTTAATCCATGATCGATTGGATCATTGGGTCAAACGTAAAAATAAATGATATGCCAGTCAAGACAAGTTCTTTTAATCCTCGATGACTCATCCAGACATTTAGCTTCAAAACATTAAGATAGTGTTTCTTCCACTAAATGTGACATCAGTCCCTCAGACACTTGACCAAGGAGTGATTCACAACTTTAAATATAGCCTACTCTAGTTCTCAAAACAAACTCTAACTTTAATATTTATTATGTGCTGTGTGTAGTGGTGTACAGTGAACTCAAATACATTTACAGTGCTGCATACATGATGTTCTTGTGGTTTTTCTTCTTTGTTCCCTGTAGCTGTTGCCTAATTTTTCATGTAAGTACACATACTGCACAAGTACTTGTAGAGAATTGCAATAATTTTCTCTAATCCTCTCTATAGTGGACACCCCTCTTTAGCGGACAGTATTTACGTCCCAAGGGTGTCCGTTATAGAGAGGTTTCACTGTAATCTTAAATGGACTGTGTCGTGTAGTGGTTCTCTTTAACGTCTGTTGGAATTGTCATCAAGTCTTATATTTAATTTGAAGTTATTGATTGTTACTTAATTCATCTTTATAGTTCTTGATTCATGAAGTTAAATTTAGTTGAGTCTTCTTGTGGAATCTATAAGTGTAGTTTATATTTTCTAAATGTTATTTTTAAATTAAATGGTGAAGTAATTTTAATTCGACTTCCAGTGTTAACTTGACTGGTATTGTCGCTTGTTGTAATGTAAAAATGTTTCAATAAAGAAGAAAACATGTTAAGTATTAACAGGTGTTCAAGCGAATTTAATTAGTTATCGAAGTTAATACATAGTAGAATTAAGCCTTTTCCAATATGATTAATGTTTTTGCCTCATATTGCAAGAAATGTTTAGTCCAGTTTTTAATCTTTTGTAGCTGCTATTCATTGTGGGTCCATTTCTTCCCTCATAGTATCGGTGAGATGTTACTGCTTGCTGGTAGTTTGTAATTGTATAATAATGAATGCTTCTCCACCTCTTGGGTGAATTTTGATGCCTGATTACTCATTTTATGGATGAAATCTGAGAACTGTTGTATACCAGAAATACTGCGTAACTACTATACTCTGAATCACCAATAAAGCTCGCTGACAGCTGTCAAAGCTAGCATGTGGGGAAATGCTGCGTTGCCACTGACTCATAACATTCAAAGAAGCTTGTAGGAAGACGCAAATACTGGGGTAGGTAGCCCCCCTGCCTTGCGCTCTTATGACCGTGACGAGTTAAGACACACTGCTGTGTCGGCATACATTGCAACATTGCTCACTGTTGCCATGGAGACCGTTACCCCTCTCGTCTCCACTCCTCACCTCACCCATCAAGCGGATGACAGCTTTCACCGAGCACCTTTTGTAAATCAGAGTATAAGTGACTCGAGTTGCGCTGCGACCAGCATGCTGGGTTGTGTGTGAGTGACTGAAATGTGAGCGATTTTTAGACCTGTCATTTTATGGGCCCCTTTGTGTGTGGTTTCCCATCTAACAGTGACACTACTAATGTGAATCTATGACTTTAGTCATATTTCTATCTTTTCCTGTATTGATTATGATATGCTGCAATAAATATCCACTTTACAACACAATGTTTATCAATCGCTATCAATCAACTCGGTGACTGTTTTACTTCATAGATAATAACAAAGGGATTTTACCCAGATTTTAAATATTCTTTAAGTATTTTATTTCTTTGTTTTAAATTGAATTTGGCGATTGTGAAAAACTTAAAATTTTATTGAGAATGTTACGCTTACTAGTTTTAGATTGAACTGTGAGAATTTATTGTGCCATTTGACTGAAGAAGGCTCGAAGAGCCGAAATATGTATCAATTGTAAAAAATAGTGATTGATAAACATTGTAATTTGTAAAATGGATATTTATTGTAGTATTTCACTACAAGTTACAAAACAGTTGTGCTGCAGAGGACCTTACAATAAACATTTACAACTGCACTGATAAGGGGAAATTTGAGGGGCACTGTATGGTGGTTGCACTGTATGGTGTTGATTTGCTTCAGGTAGAGATGAATTGAGATGGTGTGGCAGGTGCATTGGGGGCTGATTCGCCCAGAGCACAATAGACTCATTTGATGCATGTACTGGAGGGGTGTAGTCAGTGATGATTTGTTCTCCTCAACCAGACAGGCAGCGATGTTATGCGCTGGGGGTCATTCCCCTCTCTGGAAGCTCATGCATCAGTCCTCTATGACTTTTCAATCCACCTCTAAACATGTCTATCATCACTTGAATGGCAGTCTAAATTTTCCAGTGTATATTGACTCCTTGTTCTTTTTTAAATTCTGAATTTTTTGATTTTTCCGTAATTTTTGTTTATTTTTATAATTATTAGTTATATTTAATTTTTGTTTTATTAATTTTCAGTCTTAAAGTTTAGGTGTCCACCTCTAAATTTGAAATTCCATTCCAAATTTGTATACCTAGTCCTGCTATAAGTTTTGTCCCTCCAGTCTAGAGGCCTCTCAATTATTCGCAATTGGTGCAACCTGTACGATCGTGTGCACACTGTGTCACGTGACCACAACTGACGAGTAGCAAGCCAGTTGAGAGTTAGGTTGCGCGCGGTAAACATGGAGTGGGGAGTAAAAGAGAATCGCATCGCTGTGGTTGCGTTACATAAGTGCAACAAGTCACCAGTGAAGATATTTGAACTGTTAAAACAACTGAAATTAACAAAAAAAAAGTGTACCGGACTATTAAGCGTTACAATGCTATCTCCTCTCTCAATGACAGGCCAAGAAGTGGCCGGCCACGCACGTCAAGAACGGCAGCAGCTATCCAAGCCGTACGACACAGAATTCGGAGAAATCCGCTCAGAAAACAGAAGATCATGCATGGCACGGGAGATGAAAATACCAACCCGAACCATGTCACGGATCATCAAAGAAGACCTCAGGCTTTCTGCCTATCGACGAAGCACTGGACAGCGACTGAATGCAGCTTTACGAGAAATAAGGGCCATAAGAGCGAAAAGGTTAAGTCAGCGGTACGCGAATGGTTGTCATCGGCAAATCCTGTTCACAAACTAAAAAATTTTCACCGTGCAAGAAAAATTTAACCCCCAAAATGATAAAGTGTACGCCCGGAGCTCTCAAGAAGCGAGTGCAAAGGTTTCTAAGGTGGAAAGAGGGCACCACCCAGCTTCAGTGATGGTTTGGTGGGGAGTGTCATTTGCGGGCAATACCCAGCTTCATTTTTGTGAACAGGGGGTAAAAACGCATGCAGCAAACTACCAAATGGACATTTTGGATTGTAAAGCCCTTAAATGATGGCTTGTTTGCAGGAAAGCAGTGGACATTTCAGCAAGATTCGGCACCTGCACACAAAGCAAAGACGACACTGGCCTGGCTGAGAACAAACGTGCCTGACTTTATCGCCGCTGAAGATTGGCCCTCTGGCAGTCCAGAACTCAATCCTTTGGATTATTGTCTATGGAATGTTTTAGAGCAGAAAGCCAGCTCTAAGCCCCACAACAATATTGATACCCTGAAAGCAGATTTGGTGAAGGCAGCAGCCTTAATACCTCTGGAAGTGGTGCGTACGGCAATAGATCAGTGGCCCGACAGATTGAAGAAGTGTGCAAAGGCAAAGGGTGGACATTTTGAGTGATTTGTGTTGTTCATGTATTCATTAGCCTTTCGTGAATAAATTGCATAACTTGACTTGCATTTCGTTCTTTCACTCTTTCCCCTAGGGACCTTTCTTTTAGGGACAGAACTTATGGCAAGACTAGGTACTTTAATCTGTGTTAAGAGGGGCAGATGACCTCGTAGTTCTGCCCCTTAAAACAATAACTAACTCACTTGAATGGAAACTTGTTTTGGTGATGTTCTGTACTAAAGCTTCTTCAAACCGAATGGCATTGAGATTAAACACTGGTTGTTACAATGTTTCAGCGGGGCCGAGTGAGAACTATTGGGAATTGCTGGCTGAGAGGCGGAGGGTGGCCCTGGAAGAAGCTCTGCGGGAGAACTCTCTTCTTCACGAGAAGGTTGAAATACTAGAGAAAGAAAAGACACTCACTCAGCAGTTGTTATCCGAGGCAAGGAGCATGGTGGAAGTACTCACGGTGTGTATTCTAATTATTGAGAAGAAAAAAAAACAGTGACCTACGATTAGTCATTGGCCAGAAAAAGGATAGTAACAATAATTTGTTGTATGTCAACACCGCACTGTTTTTTTTTTTTTTTTTTATAACCTTAACCCTCTCAGTGCCACGCGCCGATCAGATCAGCTCTCGCTGCTCGTGCCAAAAGTGCCAAAGCCGATTCAGTTGGCGCACTGTTTATCTAATATTTGTGGATTTCTGTAGGCATATGTCCGTGATTATTTAATAGTATTGGAAAGGTGAGGTTTCAAGCTTGCCCATGCAGTGTTTGCTTTTTTCCTTCGAAGTCCGTTACGCAATAGGATTGAGTTTGTATTCACGCCCTCCCTTTGCGCTCCCCCAATCACGCGCGTTCCCGCCAAAATTGCGGTGCAGTTGTTTTCTTCTTGTTGAAGTTTTCTGCCTACAGATGTATCTAATAACTTTCTACAGCTGGAAACGTAGTGTTTCTTCGATTATGATTCTTAGATGTCCTTAATTTAGGCCCAAAACTGATTTTTTACAAAAACAAATGGAAAAATTGAACAATTTTCAGAATAACTTCAATTAAAAATGTTTAGAAGCCGTATTTACTTTTATGAACATAAGAATGAGGTGTTGGTTATAATGCAAAGCAAAAATAAAAGATTCTATCGTTGGAAATGTGTTACTTATGATTTTTTTTTTCGAATAGTCTGCATGACCATTGAAAATGGCTTGGCATCTTGGCAAGTATTTCAGGAAATGGCTTGGCACTAAGAGGGTTAACGTAGTTCCTCTGTACTTCCATGTTTGTCGTGCATGTTCCTACTTTGTCCTTTTACATCCTCGGTCTTCTTTTCCTGTGTTATTTTACCCCCCTGCCTTGCTGCGCACTGGTTTGGATAATAGGAAAACTTGTTGCTGCCCACTCTCCTGATGAGGCTGGGAGGTCGAAACGAGCTAGTCAGGGACTAGAGTAATGATCATCAATTGGTTTGATAACATGACCTTTGGAAATGGTGGTGTGTCTGGCAATGGAGATGGTTTTTTACAGTAAAACCTCTATTATTAAAAACAGGTTAGTTCGAAATTTCATCCTTGTTCGAAGAAGTTTCTGTTCCCCGGAAACCAAGGTTTGTCTTTTCTTGTATATAATTTGTTATTTTGAAATACAGTTAAATCATAATTCCAAGGGTGGTGCCAATCGTGAGTATGAACTGCGAAGTATTAAAAGAAAAAATTCTTTAAAAACAATGTAATCATTTATGCAACATTCATCGTGCAGGACTTCGAGATGCACATCCACAAATCACATCTTCCGATTAAATTTTTTTTTTTAATTTTTTCTCCCTGAGCTTGCTTTCTAGCTTTAAATAGCAATATATAATTTAAACATTAAAATTCTCTATATAAAATTATAAGGCCTTCATATATAAATTAATACGAGTTGGAAAGTCGCTTAATCTTCTCTATTTAACACTTTTCTTGAATCTTGACAATATTTAAAAACACTATTTCTTAAATAAAATGGACGTTTGTTGTTTTTGCATCCATAATTATTATAGCCGATAGAACAATGTTTTGGGGTAAATTATTTTGCATTTTCATTTGGTTGTGAAAAGAAATGTGAATGTTCTAAACATTTTTCAATTTTTTTTTTTACAGTAAGAGTAGTTTTTTTTTTTTTTTTTTTTTTTTTTTTCATATGGCTTTTAGTGCCGTTAGTGTCCGAGGACATGTTCGGCTCGCCAGTTTTTGTAGCTGCTTCGAGGCGGACACCCAATGGGTGAGCTACACGTACCGTCGCGTGTGGAGTGTTGTCTGGGAGAGGAAAGTTTGAATGTAAGGACAAGGAGTTGGAAGGTAGCGGCTGTGGCCTATAGTTGCTGTCGACCAAAATATTATGTGTACTTGAGTTTGAAGGTTGTTTGTGAAGTAACCAATAGACCTACATAAAATCCAATAACATCATCATTTTCGTTGTTCTATTTTACGATAGTTCATGTAGGTTTGGAAATTTAATTTATATTTTAATATTTTTTATCACAGTTGGAACACAAAAAGTGCCAGTTTTTAAGCGTGTTTCAACCATGTGTCACATTTAAGAATTATCTCACAAGCCCGTCATCAGATCGAATTCAAATTTTAACACAATATACATTGGAATGTTGTATAACTGGATTATTAATTTCAAAATTTTGTGTGTCCAAGGAACAAAGTTGTTATCATTTTTGTAAGGTAACTTTTTCTCGGCTCGGGGTGGTTGGAAAATGTAGTTCTTGGTTGCATTGTAATCCTTATACATCAAAAAGGTATGATTGTGAAATACGTAAATTAATTCACTTACTTTATATCGGTTTGTATATGTACGGGGAATTAAGACATGGTTCACCAGCTAGCCGCTCCTGTGAAAGCTGTACAACGTTGCCAAGATGGGCTCCATCACCCCTCATGGCGTGCCTCGCTCGGAAGTGGTGGGCTCCATATCAGCAACGCTGTACAGCATTTCCCGGAGCGGCTAGCTGGTGAACCATGTCTTAATTCCCCGCAAAAATACAAACCGATATAAAATAAGTGAACTAATTTATGTATTTCAGTCAAAAAGTAAGCCTCCATGGCTTAGGCGACAGCACGCAGGCCTCTCACCGCTGGGTCCGTGGTTCAAATCCCGGTCACTCCATGTGAGATCTGTGCTGGACAAAACGGAGGCAGACAGGTTTTTCTCCGGGTACTCCGGTTTTCCCTGTCAAAATTTCATTCCAGCAACACTCTCCACTATCATTTCATTTCATCTGTCATTCATTTAATCATTGCCCCAGAGGTGTGCGTCTGGCCTCGGCAGCCGGCACTGTTCATATCCTCGCCGCTAGATGGGGGCTTCATTCATTCCATTCCTGACCCGGTTGGAGACTGGAGACTGGAAGCAGGCTGTGGATTTTCTTTTTCATTTCAGTCATACAGCATAACCTTTTGATGTATAAGGATTACAACGCAACCAAGAACTACATTTTCCAACCACCCCGATCCGAGAAAAAGTTACCTTACAAAAATGATAACAACTTTCGTTCTTGAACACACAAAAGTTGACATTAATAAACCAGTTATATAACATTCCAATGTATATTGTGCAGTGGCGGCACGTGGATAAAACATCTGGGGGTTCACTACTTTGAAAAATAATGTGGCCAAATTTAATGGCACTTGATGTTTACATAGACGTAAAATAGTGACATTGCATGACTAGAAAGGTGACTTTCCTTTGAAGACACACGATTGCAGCTTGAAGAACTTACCAAAACTATGAGAAATGAAAGACAGAGAATATAATGTGTAATTACCTTAAGCTGATCCAGTTTCGTCTGATGTTGAAGACGTTGCTGGCATTGGTATAACAGCTGTCGTGTGTGTGTGTACAGGAAATCCATCCTCCTTTCCTTCCTGGCGGCGAATAAGTCAATTACCTTCTCATTAAAATCGACTAATTTATGAGTCATCTCCTTCTCGATGGACAACATAGCGAGAGCAGACAGTCTTATCTTCATGCATTGTACTCCTCAGGAATGTCTTAATCCGCTTTAAAGTGGAAAAACATCTTTCTGCTTCAGAAGTAGTCATGGGGACAGTAATAATTAATTTCAAAAGTTTCATCACTTCTCCGAAAGGTTCCTTGAGATTGTTCTCTATCAAAAAAGCAAGGAAGTCAGTTGCATCTTTCATTTCTTTAAAATCACTTCTTGAATAAATCACCTGCAGTTCGGTTTTCAGTTTATTTTTATCAAGAAAAGGATAGGATTCTATAACATACGTAAGATTCTCCTCTGGAAAATTATTTTGGAAGGATGGGAAGAATTGGTGGTCGAAGAAGGTGGAGGCCAGTAAGTGGTTGGAGAAGTTGAATCTCTCTTTGCTGTGATTTATAATCACGTCACACACCTCCTTCGCCGCAATGTATCTCGAGTAATAACTATTTTCGCATCTTCTTTTCCCTCTGTTGTCTTCTACATTTTCCTCCACAACGATGCTGTCAAAATTGTCCCTAACTTTCAAAATTGCAGTTTCGAAGGAGCTTACTGCACTTTGCACTGATACAGGGTCAGCAGAACGCTTTTGTAATTGGTTGTATAGAATGTCCACGTGAGGCGTAACACTGTAAAAGAACTCTAACCAAAAAGTAAATCTTGGCTGTTGTATTTTCAGACGCAGTCCATGAGCTTGGTTCATAGTAGCTGTTTGTCTGCTTGTGTCTTCGATTTTCTCCAAGCATTCCAGAATTGCATCCTTATGCTCATGCAATGTAAGGACGCATTTTGATTTAAAGTTCCATCTCGTAGCTGAGCCCTGCGGAACTCTTCTGCCCACAACCTCATCAAGAATGCCCACTCTCTGAGGCGAATGAGAAAAAAATGCTGGAATCTCTCCAATGGTGGCAAAGAACAATCGCACTTCTTTGTTGTGGCTAGCAGCCTGAGCCAGAATTAAATTCAATTGATGGGCGTAACAATGCACAAAGTAAGCAAATGGGTAGTCTTGTCTTACAATTGTTTGTACTCCGGAGTGTCGGCCACTCATAACATTGGCACCATCGTAACTTCGGGAGACTACTTTTTCTTTGTGCTCTCCAACTACGTGAGTGAGGACTCCTTTTATACAATCGGCTAATGAGCAGGCGTCGTTTCCTGCTGGGTTTAAGAAAGTCCAGAACCTTTCAACAGGCTTCCCATTAGCTAATACATCTCTAAGTACAATGACTAACTGACACTTTGAAGACACATCAGATGTTTCATCTGCTATCAGGGAGACGAAGTCTGCAGTAGCTACTTCAGCTAAAATATTCTCGCGACACACATGCAACATACATTCCCGAATGTCATTTTGAATGTCCTTCGACGTACCCTTGAAGACTGTAGCACTGTTGAAATGACCCCTAACGACGGTATCCAATGCCGACGTAAAATTAATGAGTCCTCTGAATACGCCTGGATGGTTTGAATCGAGTGTTTCGTCATGACCTCTCAAAGCAAGTTCAAATTCACCACAGAATTTCACGCAGTCAATGATCTTCGAAAGCACGTACCTATTTTTTCTGACACTATCATTATGCCTCTGAATATTCCTTCTGAAAGCACTACTTAGCTGCTGCCTAATATCTGTTTTCCCCAGAACTGAAAGATCTAAACATGCACTCTTATGTGTAATAGATGCTTCGTGCTTATTGATCTTTTGTGTTAAATGGCTGAGATCTGATACACCAGTTTTTGTCCAATTCGTGTCCTTACCCTTAGCAAAAAGCAAGCACGGGAAACAGAAAAGCCTATTAATGGTTTCGCAACCACATAGCCAAGTATTCCTCTCATAGATCTGTGGCTTAAATGTTCTACAAAAATCCTTACCTCTACTAGTTTGCTTCTGAATAATGTTCAGGGAGGGAAGAGGCCTGCCAAGCTGCTTTATTTTGCACCTTTCTTCTATACTGAGTGTTGGAAAGGTATTCTCTAGAAGAAACCTAACGGTATTCATTTTCACACTGATGAATACACGACACACGCATCAAGACACAGCCACACACCGTGATAACGAACGTCAGATACAATAGAGCACTTCGATGAACACAGACTTGAGAAGATATTCGCTAAGGTACTGTTCCGGAGGGGGTTGAACTGACGGATCAGAAATAAACACTGCTTCAAGAACGTGTTAGGCAGACTGTTATTTATGTTCTTATCTTGACGTATTTTGCTTTATGAGCACTTCTAAATAATTAAAAGTTTACATTAATTACATAAACATAGGCTACGTACGCCTATTGATGTTATACAAATCGTAGTTACAAAAATATTCTGGTTCATTGCGGTTAATAGGGATGTATAGAACTGGCACCGATAGAGCGCACTGCTGTTGTACTGGGTAAGCGCAAGGCGCTCTTCATTTGTCTCCTGTGTTCTCATGCCGCTAATATGTACGAATTTAAGTTGTTATTTTCGTGACTATGCCGAGCTATTGCACTGTTCCTCTTTGCAAAAATCAGGGAAGCTCGTTTTAGTTTCACCAATTTCCACAAAATAAAGGGATGAGGAAGAAATGGTTACGTAGGCCTACTATTAGAAGGAAAAATTTCGGTGAGAAAAATCTGACCGAATATATTAAAGTGTGTTCCCATCATTTACAACCCGATGACTTCACGAAAACTGTGTTGGATAAGTGTGATTTACAAAGGGAAATAATTCCTATTTTGTATCTATAAACTAATTAGACATTTCGAAAACAACCACTGAATTTATGCGTTTGTATTCGAAGGCGAGAGAGCGAGATTAAAATCTGGCGCTGTTCCATCGCTTTTTCCGTGGACCACGAACACAACAAAAATAAGGAAGAGGCCATACACAAGAACATTGCCGGATTATCACGATAAGCCTACAATATCGCAATCTGCAAAAATCATCTCCATTGAAGTACGGGAAGAAATCGTTAATATACACGAAGAAGTGAATGTAACATTTCTGACTCCCATTTTCAGACATCAATACCCGGACAAACAATTCAAGAGTAATCTTTAGGAGAAAACATGCTGACTCATATTTGTTATTCGAATAATAAAGCGTGTTAGAATTTTGTTATTACCGCTGTATTAATTCTTCCTTCCCACCGCTAGTTTTAGCGCCTCTGGTCCGTAGCTCATTTCGCAGCTGTTTAACGCTTAAACGCCGAGAATCGTCCATAATATATTAGGAGATATACCTATAGAATTAATTAATATAGTCTTGGAGTAAAATTAGAGAAGATATAATTTACTTTAGCTTAGAAAACTCTGTCACAATTTATACATTCCTCGCAGCTGACTGGGAGAAACAAAAGATCATCGCCTTGCGCTTACCCAGTACTACATGAGCGCTATCTGGCGCGAAATTTCTCCCGCTACATCCCTATTATATCTATAATGCAAAATCGTGAAATTAAAATCTCTTCAAAACGTACCTTAACAGACAAATTTTAAACCGCACGCTTGGAGACAATACATCACCTAGGGCTACATCGGCTAACTTCGGGGTGGTTCAAGGTAGGTCGTGTCTAGCGCTGGCTTGAGCTGGTCGTTTCACCAGCGATAGTTTAGCTTTGTTCTCGGCTTACCCCCCTTGCCTCACCCGACTCCGCGCCCATCGCTCCCTCCTTACGTGCCACCACCGCGCGCCTGCGATCCAGAAATTGAACCTTTTTGCTGGTTCTGGAGAGCAACCGAGTGTTGATGTCAAAATTACCCCTCCGAGCGCAAATTTACATATGTAATTAAAGAAATACGCACTTGATTAACCATTTTACTAAGAGTTATATATTTCTAGGGGGTTCACTGAACATATAGAACGCGCCGCCACTGATATTGTGTTAAAATTTGGATTCGATCTGATGAGGGGTTTGTGGAGGTAATAATTCTTAAATGTGGCGCATGGTTGAAACACGCTTAAAAACGGGCACTTTTTGTGTTTCAACAGCGATAAAAAATATTAAAATATAAATTAAAAATTCCAAACCTACATGAACTAACGTAAAATAGAATGTTGAAAATGATGATATTGGATTTTATGTTGGTCTATTGGTTACTTCACAAACAACCTTCAAACTCGAGTGGACATAATATTTTGGTCGACAGTAGGGACCAACCCCGGCATTTGCCTGGAAGGAAGATGGGAAACCACAGAAGACCATCTTCAAGGTTGCCGGTGGGGGGATTCGAAGCTCCTCGCCTCCCGGATGTGAGCGACTGCCAGCAGTCATGCCGTAACTACCACGGCTAACTCACCCGGTAGTAAGAGTAGTAATGTTCTGTTTAAATAGTCTGCCACGTATTTCTTCTAGTCTTTGACCTTTATGATTGATTACAGATGCATTTTGAAAAGTATTTTCCATTATATGAATAGAACAATGTATAATTTGCATTTTCCACTGATTTCTCCTTATATTGGAATTACATTAGGCGGGAAAACAAGTATTTATATACCCTAACCTGGAAAAGATATTACATGGGGGCGGGGTACTTAATTGGATGATTTGATTGTTTCATCAAGCGATCATCATCAGATCCTACTCACGCTTAGTTAATGTATGATGTTTATGAATTACACTTCTGCACAAATATGAGGCGCACACTCGATACATCACTCTGAACTATATTCATCCGATCGTTAAGTCTTCGACTGGGAATAAGAGATGCATCCTGATTTGCCTGATCGGAGGATCAATATAGATTTGTTTGTGTTGAATGAAAGCTCTCGTATAACCGTTTGCTTCTTTAATGCGTTGATTAGTTCGATTACCTTTACCGTTCTGTAAAAAAAATAGTTATTTTCTTCTTCACGAATTACAAAGCGTAGGTCGTGTTGTAGCTACGGAATAACATGTTAAGTAGGTTGTCTACCGGTAACGAAAAGTAGCTAATTTTTGTCTGGATATTTGGAGGTAACGAAAATTCGCTGAGGTCGGGTTAAATCATTTAAACTCGTGCCGCTAGGCTCACGGATTGCAATGGAGCAAGTTTCATGCAAGCAGGGCCGATTGCGTAAGCTATATTTCCCTGTGCCCAACCCCAAGGAAATGCCTACTGTGGATACCAGTCAACGTATATTTTGGGCATCAAGAGGAGTTTTAGTTTTGCGTGAAAATTTTTCTGTATTATTAGGAAACCTGACTTTTCGCCACACGTTTATTCGTGAAAACTTTAGAAACTCGACAGAAGCCTCGCATTTCTGCTGTTGACCTCTAAATTTGTAGACCATCGCGAATACAAGCCCAGAAATAACGCAAAATAATTTAATGTCGCAATCTTGCGAAATTATACAGTTTCGAAAAGAAATTGCGAAGAAGCTTCGAAATACATTCATTTAAAAAATCTATCGGTCTCGTAAATTTGCGACATCCAGTATGGTCAATTCGAAATTCCATTATATCTCGATTTTTCCTTCGAACTTTGG
This sequence comes from Meconema thalassinum, assembly GCA_946902985.2. NCBI lineage: Eukaryota > Metazoa > Arthropoda > Insecta > Orthoptera > Tettigoniidae > Meconema > Meconema thalassinum. The sequence continues at coordinate 188,092,283 of OX336395.1, forward strand.
TTCCATCGGATATATAATCTAACCGGTTATCTCGAAAACTTGTATAATTTTATTCATGATTCGATTTAAAGAGAAAATGTGCCCTCTTGTATTATTTGTGCAATCCTCTCTGAATAATTCGTAACATTCGATACCTACTTCAAACGTTCATCCTCCAAAACCACATCCTCAAGACGGCCGGCTGACCGCACGACTTGCTTGTGGGAATCTCTTCAAACGGACCGAGATCGACGCCAGTTGCGTATAATCGTATAATCCGTTCCCGATCGTGGTGATCACACGAAGTCTGCGGTAATCCTATCGAAGGTCATTGGGCTCCCATCACTGAACATTCCAAAATCTACTCGCCACTTACCCCATGACCGTATACCGTATTTACTCGAATACGACCCGCCCTCGAATAAGACCCGCACCCTGATTTTGAAGAACGAAATTAAAAAAAAACAAACTCAAAATTATGTACAATCTTAACTAAATAAACAGAATAGCATTTATCCAAAATAGTTTCCAACAGTATTGAAGTCGTCCTAAAATAACACACATCAAACGATTAAAAATACAAATAAAAGTACACAAACACTTCATTCATCGTCATCAGAAGTACCAACTTCGGAACTTTTATCACCATCCCACTAAATGTCGTCATCACTGACATCCATAGCATTCGAAATACTACATTTCTTGAAGCTCTTCCGTATGAGATCTCCCGAGATACGACTCCATGCCGTCAAAATGCACGAACATAGCAGCTGAACTTCCGGGCGCTGATTACGACCAGTTGGAGTCAGTGTGTGCTTATCGGCCGCCATCTGCTCCGTATACAGCTGTTTCAAGGCTGCTTTGAACTGGCGGTTCACGCAAACATCCAGTGGTTGTAGCATAGACGTCATCCCGCTCAATCACGAATACATGACTCGTCAATATCATATTTCCTACCGGGCACGATTTCCAATAACTTCAGCTTCTCACTCACATTAAACGACCGCAAACCCTTCGTACAACTCATGTTTACACTCGAAAACGTGCGCAACACGTGCGCGAGACTATGACGACGCCTGCTTACGGTAAAACAAAGTGATAGCCGGAAGAAGGCTAGCACCATCTAGCGGATACTCGCAACACCCGATATCGCGCGTGGCGGGCAATTTAAATCTTTAAAATCAGGATGACTCAAATAAGACCCGCACCCCAATTTTTCACGTCCAATTTTGTTTAAAAATGTGCGGGTGGTATTCGAGTATATACGGTACTTAAAAGCGTACAGGGAGCGAGAAGTGCTTCAACCCACTTAGAAATGACTACGTAGCATCGTGATACTCATTTCTCCTTATGATCCACCGTAACCTCCCAACCACAGCATAGGGACAGTGGGAATCGCGGCGCCGACCATACATGTCCATAACTGCTTGTGAATTTTAACCATTCCCAACCTCGAGCTTGCCTCCACCATTCTGCCAGGACAGACGGGCCGACAATCGTTGAACGGCCGGGTGCGGTGCGGATTGCGTATTATCGCGTTCTCAGTGTCCAACCGCAATGACAACATGAGTCTCGTAAAACGGTCTAGAGTGGCAGGGATTGCGATACATCGCGACATTTCTCCGCATTCGATGTTGAGGACAACTGGATTCTTGTCAAACGGACAGCAAGTGGTGCGGATTGCGTAATAATGCTATATTTTCCCATGTCCGATATAGAGGACAATGAAAATCTTGTCGAAAGACTAAAGGTGTCACCGATTACGTAAATCTCAATTTTTCTCAGTGTTCTATTGTGAAAACTACAGGAATCTCGTCAAACGGCTGAGACGAACGCCGATCCCGATATTCCTCTGTACTTGACTGCGAAGACAGAATGAGAACAAATTTTTAGCCTGATTAAGAAGAACAGGACACAGTTCAGGTCACCGATGTCCAATGGAACTCTGGAAGCCATTTCCATTTTGAAGACCAGGAGTTCTGATGCATGTTGTACAAACACATATTCTATTGACTTTCTGAAAAAACAGAGCAAGCCACAACTTTAGCTCTTAAATCAGACCCTTATAATGCCATCGCTTACTGTAGTATTTTATATTAATGCTGTTGTACTCGGGTAATTTTCCGAAGTGATGAAAATACATGAATTTTGTCATGTCAAATGAATCACTGGAGTCTATTTCTATTTTGAAGACCAGGAGTTCTGGTCCTTGTTATGCCAGCACCTTTCTTGCAGGGAGCTAAAAAAAAACAACTATGAATTTAAAAGTGCATGTAATTTCCAGTGAGTGATGAGTGTGTTACCTAGGTATATTATTTCAAGGAAATCCTGTTATATCTATGCTCCAAACCAAAATACACGCTTCTTGAGGGTCATGCTCGTCTACAAATAATTGGCATATGATTTAAGTAGATAAAATTTCATTGAACTATTCTTTTTAAAGCATGAATTACTGTATTTAGTAGCCCAGGAGGATTATTGTTTCAAGCCAGTGTATGATGAAATTTTTTAGATTTTTTGGTGTGTGTGAGTTTACTGAAAGCCCTTTTTGAAAGTTGGCAGGTATGCGTGATGATGTAATGTCTCGATGGCAACATGGGCCGCATGCACATGAGTAGCACCACCAATTTGGAGTATGTCATCATGGTACCCATTGTGGGCAGAGTCCATCTTAGTGCCACAGTGTAGTGTATTCTACAGCATGGTTTCTGCACTCCCTCCATTCTGCCCAACCTTTGCTAGCTTTAAATTCATTCCCTGCAATGCCAAGACTTTGTGTGATTATTATTTTGTTATTTACAGCGTGGCCATTGTCTCTTGTTTCTCGAACCCACTCCAGAACTATTATGTCCACATTTTCGTACTTTCCTTTTTTCACACCGCAGAAGAACTTGAGAAGTTTCTTTTTATTCCCAATAAATTGTCCTTCTGGTTACGCCAATAACGAATCATACAAGGCTGCACTTTGTATTTTCAACTCTCCGCTCTCGCTCCATTTTGTGCAGCAAATTCTAGCACTTTCAACTTGAAGGATGCTGTAAAACTTGTTCTCTAGCTCATTTTCAGTCCTGCTTGTGTACTGCATGCTTCTTAATTACCGTATTTACTCGGCTATAGGACCCCCTATTTTTCCTAAATTTTTAGGTCTGAAATTGGGGGGAGGGTACTATAGACGCGAACTTTGCAAAAATCCATTAATTAGGGAAAGGGAGAGAGTAAAAATAAGCTATTTTATTTTGATGCTACAACGATATATTTAATAAAAATAAACAATGTTTATCAGCAATGATACACCACAACATCCGCGCAGCGAGTTCTCCAAAGGCCGAAGATACTACTGTAACCGTACGTTCTCTTTTCGGGGGTGGTGGTATTTGATTTACCATGAGGGACTCGTTTCCTACTTTTCACACCCAATAATCATACTCAAGGAAGGAACTAACAATCTAACAAAATCACGGAATAAACTAATAAAAAACAAACAAGCATCATAAAAAGAACTTAGAAAATATGCTTCACTGGCAAGGCCCCCCCATCACCCCACTGCCAGAAACTAGATATCTCTACCTTTGGGTAATGGACAGCACTCCCAGCAAGCGCCATTTTCTTAACCTAACAATTGCTAAAATATGTAACCATAGGTTACACTACCATAAAGTGGTGGATGGGCGTGGCCAGTAGAACATGCAGGCTGAATGCAAAATCGTTGCCTATAACACGTTCTTTGTTTCGAATGCCGTATGCCGGCCGGCTACTAGCGTCTCGTCCTTACGTGAATGCGGCAGCACTGCAAGTGTGGCCGGCCACATCTCGCATAGCGTGCGTATGTCGGCCAACCTGTCACATAGTGTGAGTCATAGCCCGTACGCACAGAAGGAAAGACAGAGGCTTCTTTCTTCAAACAAGGTCATGGCTAGTTAGCAACACAGCTCGCCTACGATTGAATGTTATGGCCCAATCAGCCCACATTGATCCAATATCTGGTATACAAAGACAAGTATGTTCCATGATTATTGCCAACCACCTCTGAAAAGATATCACTAAAGGAAGTAGGTGACTTCTGTTACTTAGAAAGCAAACTAACCAGTGATGGATGAAGCAAAGAGGAGATAAAAAGTAGGTTAGCTCAGGCAAGGAAAGCATTTCTACAGAAAAGGAATCTGCTGACATTGAATATAGATTTAGGTGTTAGGAAGTCATTTTTGAAGGCCTTTGTGTGGAGTGTGGCACTCTATGGAAGTGAAACTTGGACTATTGGTGCAGCAGAAAATAGGAGAATTGAAGCGTTTGATATGTGGTGTTACAGGAGAATGATGACGATCAGATGGGTAGATAGGGTTACAAACGAAGAGGTATTAAGAGTAGTGGGAGAGGAGAGATGTTTCTGGCGACTGCTAATGAAGATACGTTGCTTTTTTGTATGTTTTTTTCGATCTAAATTACATCTCGCGATTGTTTTCAACCTCAATTGCATTTTGAGAAGATTGACAATCTAAATTGCTTTTTAGTAAGTCTTTCAATATGGTGGAGGGACCTTTATGAGTATTTTGAATTTCAATTGCATTTTGTAAGTATTTTCAACCAAAACCACATTTCGCATGAATTTTGAATCTAAATTGCATTTTGTTTGGCGGGCATTTTGCACATTTTTTGATTCTCAATTGCATTTTGTGGGTATTTTGAATCTAAATTGTCAAGTATTTTCAATCTAAATTGCTTTTTGTAAGTATTGTCAATCCACATGAGTCCTTTGAATCTACCGTACATTTTGTAAGCATTTTCAATTTCAATTGCATTTTGTAAGTATTTTGAATTTCAATTGCACTTTGTGAATAATTTGGATTGGAACTGGGATATTTCAATCTGAATTGCATTGTGTATTTTCAATTTCAATTGCATTTTGTAAGTATTTTGAACCTCAATTGCATTTTGTACGTATTTTCGATCTCGTTTGCATTTTGTAAGTATTTTGAATTTCAGTTGCATTTTGTAAGTATTTCGACGCTACATTGCATTTGTACGTATTTTGAATCTAGCCTACGTTTTGTGGGTCTTTTTCAATCTATTCTTTTTGTGCATCTTTTCATTCTAAATTCCCTTTTGTAAGACCATATTGCGAGTTGTTTCCATCTGAGTTCCTTTTTGTACGTATTTTCCATCTCAGATAATTTTGTTCTGGTTTCCATTTCATTGTCATTTTCGCTATCACCCCGATCATTAGGGGCAGATAACCTAGATGTTAGGCCCCTTAAAACAACAATTATCATCATCATCATCATGCTAATGAAGAGAAGAGATAGGTAGGTAGGACACATACTAAGACACCCAGGAATAGCAAGCTTAGTTATGGAAGGAAGGGTCGAGGACAAGAACTGTAGAGGTAGACCAAGGTTAGAATATGTTAAACAGATTGCCTTGGATGTAGGGTGTGGTAGCTATGTAGAGATAAAATGATTACCTCAGCACAGGGAGGCTGGAGAGCTGCATCAAACTAGTCAAAAGACTGAAGTCTCAAACAACAACCCCGTTATAACCGCACCGTGTTTGACAGAATGTCTCAGAAGTCCGAGACAGACAATGCTGCCGCAATCAGAATAACGATGGTAAAGAATTCGTCAATTTCCAAGAATGTTGTCTTTTGTCTCTCAATAATTATGACCGATTTCCAAGAATTTTGTGTTTTGGCTCTCGAAAATTAAGCGGGGTACTATAGCCGAGTAAATATGGTATACACTACACACTTCTGTGCAGGACACGAGACGTGGAACTCGTAAGCTGGAGGGCAGGGGGAGTAAGTAGCAATAATGCAATTGAAAATTGAGTGGGGGGTGTTACAGAATAGTAAATACGGTAAATATCATAGTCACAATTAGAAGTTTGGTTGCAATATTTAGAAAGACATTAGGATCCCCACTGAAAACATTGTCCTTTGATTCGTAAAGCATCATCCTCGGAGCCACATACGTGCAAGTTATTACCTATTCAGAGTCACGAGTATGATCTGACCCACTCTGTCACTGTCAATGTAGTTATTGCTGTATTAGCCGGACATCTTCAAAGGTGGGCATTGATGCCACCAATTCAATCAACAGCTCATGAATGCTTTGAAATAGCTGTAGAGATTTACCTTGTTCGTTTGTGCGTTTTTGTGTCTCTCTCCCTCCACCCACACCTGCCTGTCATTGTGTGTGTCCTGTATTTTGTTTCTTTCATTTTCAGGAAATCATCGAAGAAAATGAAAATGGAGCAGAACAATAGGTGTTTACAAAACTTCAAGACTGACTTCCTGCAGTGCAAAACTGCATTTGTTTCTTAAATGGACTACCATATTGAATTGATATGGATATATTAATATATACATTCAAGACTGGCCTATAACTGAGACTTTCACTAATTTATTTTATTGGTTTTCATCAATCCCAAATGAAGGGATTTAAGATCCTTTTTAAGCATTTGTATGTGAATATTTTTTTAATTAAACACACATGCAGTGGTAGGCTATAATGGAAATCAACTGTATGTGATGAGTGGAATTAAATACATTTCACAGAAGCAATTTGTATTATTTATATGCGTTGTCTTACCTTAATACAAATACTGATATTCACAAATACAACCTGCATATTTTGTTTTCAAAAACTGGAGTGAAAAATTTGGGAGCATGCATTATTTGTGTCAAGGTTGATATACTCCTCTCTTCTGAATTTCAATTGTGTAATTTGCCCAGCACTCTCGATATATAGTGGAAAGATGCTATCTGCACCTATGAGCATGCACACACTCTTGCAAACTCTGTAACTGCACACTAACGATGGTGAGTGGAACTATTACTGTGAACTCCCTGGGTTTGCAGTGGCAATGACACTAACCTTTGGCTCCTGACAGTCTTATTACCAGGTGTCATTATTGTGATGACAACTCCCATGGCGACTGAAAATGACAAACTTAAAAAAGAATATTCTTTCCTAAAAATTGGGTGAAGGGACTTCTCAATGGTGGTTGGTTCCTCAGTTTAGGGGCTGCGACAACGCAGGCATGTAGTCCCTTGTTTTTTGGATGTGTGTAGAATCTGTCTGATAGCCAGTGTTAACTCTGATGGCTGTATTAGTGTGTGTTATCTGTTTTTAATTGAAGTAAGGACTGCAGACATTCAATTTTCAAGTAGTTCCTACTTTTGCTACCAAACGCCACCATCAACGACAACTAGTTCTGAACTAGCGGCTTCGGTTGCGTAGTTGGTAGCATGCTGAACTGCTGTGCCCAAGATAGCGGGTTCAAACCCGTCCGAAGTCGTAGGATGTTTTAAGAGCGTTAAAAATCCTCAGTATGCCTTCCATCGGAGAGGAAGTAAAGCCGGCGGTCCCATGTCATAGAATTATGGCATGTAAAGGATCCTTCCACAGACTAAACTTGTTTGAAGCTATACAGGGTCTTTCATATAAAATAAGAGCGCCAAGCGGCGGCTTTGTTAACCGCTGCTGCTGTCACCTTTGCCGAGCTTTTGGCGCGCCAAGGCCCCCAGCTTTAAGCGTGTACAATCCTATATGATGCAGCGGCCTTGCTAGCGTGTGTACAATGCTGAAATCTTACTTTAGTTAGTTATTGTTGATGAAACCGAAACCCCTATAGTATTGAAAGCGCGCGCATAGTACATACGATGGCCGTTTCCCCCCCCCCCAAGTTCCGATGGACTGTATAAAAATAACAGATTGACATTACCAAACTTGACCTTGAAATAAGCGTGCAGTTGCTCAGTCGCCAGTCTAAACCTCAAGTGCTAACATGGTGAGACACTTATCATTGCAACAACGTATTTTTTTATGTAAAACTTATTTTAAGTACGAGTCGGCTCGGTGGGTACGTGATGCATTTGTTCAACAATTTCCTGATGAAGTGCTACCTTCACTAGCACATATTCACGTATTTGCAAATAAGTTTGACACCTCTGGCTCGGTGCTCAATAAAAAACATGCCCGCACACAAACAGTTTTAACAGAGGATGAGCTAGATGACATTGGCGAGAATCTTGAACGGTCTCCGAATAAATCCCTCACAAAATTAGCACAAGTACTGTAGGGGTTTCGGTTTCATCAAGGTGACCGCAGCTGCGGTTAAGAAAGCCGCCGCTAGGCACTCTTGTTTTATATGAAAGACCCTGTATTGTTAGATTAGATTTCGTCAGAACGCTCTTATCAAAGTTCCAACGTTCACCACTAGGTATCATTGATATCTGGTAGTGAAAGTTGGAACTACTTGAAATTCTTGTAGCTCACGTCCGCTGGAAGCAGCTACAGGCCCAGATGAGCCGAACATGTCCTCGGACACTACCGGCACTAAAAGCCATACGACAAATAAAATAAGTTCTGAACTTAATTACTAGATGCCACCGCAGTTGGCTCCTGGCGACAAACGTTGGAACCTAAGAGAGTTAGTCACCTAACTGTAATTAGTGGAAGGTTCTTTTAAATGCCATATATCTATGACATGGGACAGCTGGCTTTACTTAATGGTGTTGTATTTACATATATATATTTACTAGTTGAAAAGAGGAACTTACAACTAAGGAGCACAATAGAAAGACAAAGAATGACATCGCATGCTCAAAATTTCTGGCAATTTTTTCTTGGTGGAGACATGAAAAGGAAATTCTTGACGTGTGACGTCATTTGTTAATGTTTCCACAGTGTTCTTGCCTCTCGAGCTGCTGCTTTCCATCTTCCTTCTCTATTTGTATTGTACTACTCCTTGTTAGCTTTTCTGATGTTTTGTCTCCAAGTTTTGTAAACTTAACTGATCAATATTTTAAGGATTTCCCTTTGGCATGTTGAAGTAATGTTTTCTCCACACACTGTAGCTGGACCTCAAATGGTCTCGACAGACTTATACAAAAAAGGCGAATATCTATTGGCTCATGCACGACCCAAGGTAAAAGAACAACCACTTTGGAGCTAGCAAAATGACTTGTCAGCGTCTCATCTAGGTTTACAGGATAGAACTGTGCCATATGTCGGAGAGTACTACTAGTTGCTAACATTTCAGCTGTCGCAGCAGCAGCAGCCTTCATTGTGGGTCCATTTCTTCCCTCATTGTGTCGGTCAGATGTTACTGCTTGCTTGTTATTCTCACGCCGCTTACCAATCGGTCGTGACCCCAGTCAATTGACCTTCGCGCTGTCACATGATAGAATTTAAAAGAAAACAGCACCGTCATGTTTCCGTTCACATACGCATGGACAGGGGTGAAGGCTTAGTGCTGGCTAGTTAATTTCCCATTTTAAGGTTTCATGAAATAACATTTGCCGACAATTAACGTTCAATTTTATTGATTCTGGCTACTGTCATAAACATCATGTAAATTAGACCTCAATTTAACATTTGTCAATTTTACGTTTAACCTCTAATGTGCATATTTTCAGTCATTGCAGCTCATTTGCAAGTGGACAATGGAAATTCAGTAAGCTTTTGATATAGTTGTGATCGTGTGTGTTAAATGTTTGTTTTATATTCTGATACAACTCAGACCTATTTTTTTTAATGCTGAAATTGGTACATAGTAGTGCTATAAATTGTACCAGACAAGTTATTATATTACGTAAATAAAAGACAGCTTTGAAGCCATTTTTCATTATTGCCTTATTGACAATTGATATTGTAACTTTCAGTTGGCAAATACGAAATAATTCCAATTGCTGGAATATTTGGGGAAAAATACCACATTAATAATAGACAAACACTATTTCGTAACTTGTAGTTATAGCTTTTTAGCATCATCACAGCGTCTTCTTGGATCGATCTTGACTTACAGTGAACATCTAGGCAAAATATCTGCTAAGATCAAATCTGCAACAACATCCTGCACAAACTCACAGGAACGGGCTGGTGCCCAACAGCATCCACCCTCAGAACTACAGCACTTGCCCTAGGGTATCCAGTAGCAGAATATTGCTGCCCAGTATGGCTTAACAGTGCCCATGTAAAGAAGATAGACGTACAGCTGAAGGACACAATGAGAACTGTATCAGGAACCATCCAATCTACACCTTTGGAATGGTTACCAGTACTGGCCAACATCCCGCACTGAAGAGAGAATGGCTTAAATGTTGTGATAACCCTCTCCTGCCAATACATCTAGACTGCTCACCTAAAGATCTCTGGCTGAAATCCCGGAATCCTTGGAGACGAGAAAGGAAGTTGGTTCAAGAGCAGTTTCAATTTAATGAAGCTTGGCGAAACGAGTGGCTGACTTCAAATCCAGACAGGTTAGGTCTTATCTTGGATCCAGTTAAGCAACCCCTGGTTTCGACCTTCCCAGGAAAATCTGGACATCGCTGAATCGTATAAGAACTCAACACGGTAGAAGTCAGTTCTGAAAGCACAAGTGGAAAATTGCCGAGAATCCTTTCTGCAACTGTGCAGGTGTGCCTCAGACCATTAGTCACATCGCTATTGATTGCCCACTCCGATGGTTCAATGGTACTATGAAGGAGATTCATCAAGCTAGTGATGAAGCTGTAGAATGATTCGATAAATTACGGTAGATATCCAGCTCTTGCAACACTGAAGCTACTTGCAGATCAAGGTCTTAATCTGTATATATTTATTGTAAATACTTTATACAGTATGTCAATAATTGTATATTGCATCTTCATGCCACACGAAATATATATATCATCACAGCAGTGTACTCGTAGGACATTTCTGCATATTAGTTTACAATTCTACAATAGTTAAGGGCTTATTGCTTAAGTGTATCACAGCAATAGTAGCTACATCTTCATAGATTACTTGGGGGAGGAAGACAGTTTTGTTAAGTTTTGCAACATTAAAATAATTAGTTCTTTTTTTGGGTACTTAATGCCTTAATATTTATCTACAATAGTTACCACACCTGCTAACTTTTCTGGTTTTTTTTTTTTTGTCTATGGAGGGTGGAGACCGTTCCTGGGCGTCACTGTAGGGTTAGTAGTGTTTTGTAAAGCTATTTGTCTTGTAGATTTTGATCTGATGATGCTTGCATGACGAGTGAAACATGTCATCCCTTAGTTTTCTCCTTCAATAATCCATAACAATATGTATGTTATATAATTATATTAATCACATGTAATTTATTTCAGGTTATTTCTTTGTATATTGCAGTGATGGGAATTATTTTATGTCCAGGATTTACTGTTTACTAAAGAAAAGAGTGAATTACCGGTACTAGGCACAAGGTTACGCGAGAAGGGTATGTTGGCGAGTTAGGAGAGAGAAACTATGATCCCAGGACCCGGCGCCCCTTTATTTACTCTTCCAAAAGAAGTCTCGGAGCCGTTCTATACCACTTGCTCACTCCACAAAGCAATCCGAATCGTATGAGACATTAAAGTAGGAGCTTGAAAAAATTAAATACTATGAGCATAAGTGGCAAGTGTGTGGTGATCTAAAGGTCATTGGATTGCTATTCGAACAGCAAAGAGGTTACACAAAATATCCCTGCTTCCTATGTGAATGAGACAGCAGGACTAGGAGCAAACATTGGGATACTGTACAATGGCCTGGAAGGGAACAGCTGCTACCAGGATCCAAAACTTTCACTAATTTTAGTCTTGCTGACTGGGGGGAAATTTTACTTCTACCCCTTCATATTAAACTAGGGATGATGAAACAGTTTGTTGAAGCTTTAGACAGATATGGTACATGCCTCCAGTATTTATGCACACCCCTTCATATTAAACTAGGGGTGACGAATCAGTTTGTTGAAGCTTTAGACCAGTGGTTCGCGGACGAAAGATGGTCCGCGAATGCCTCGGGAGTGGTCTGTAGGAGAAAAGGGTCCACCAGCACGTATAAAAAAGTGGCCAAGAAATGGAGATTACGGATACGATGTACGTTGAACGAGAATCGTCCGAATGTATTCGCGGCGATGACTATCAGGTTTTGAATTGAAATATCCTTAAAATAAGTGTTATTGAGGATGGGTTACAACTGATTTGGTGTATTGGGTGGTTCGTACATGATTCAATTTTAAGGCTGAGTGGTCCGCAGACTTCTACGGGTTCAGAACCACTGCTTTAGACAGATATGGTATATGCCTCCAGTATTTATGCACAAAAGTTTCCTTTCTGTCAACTACTAAAGTAGTATATTTGTTAGGCCACAGATTCGCAAGATGACAAAGGATGAAGACATTGTGAAGAAATTTCTGTGCAATATCAAGGACCCACTGTACCAAGAAATTGTGAGAAACCTGTAGGAAAGGTCTTTAATGCAACATTGGCCTAAAGTTTCATTTCTTATCATCACATTTGGATTATTTCCCTTCGAATTTAGGAGCCATAAGTGAAGAACATTTGAAAGGTTGCATCAGCCTCTGAAAGACTCAGAACGACACTATCAGGGTCATTGGGATGTAAATATAATGGCCGGTTATGGTTTGCAATTGTGCGTGAAGATCCTTGCTGAGACCACTCGCGAGTTTCAAGAAGAAAGGCGACTGAAGAATTGTGATGTATATGTCCAAGGAGTGTAATTCGGGTAAGTTTTGATGTATAGCTTCTTTTACTTGCCGGCCTCTCACTGCTGGGTCCGTGGTTCAAATCCCGGTCATTCCAGGTGAGATCTGTGCTGGACATAACGGTGGCAGACAGGTTTTTCTCCGGGTACTCCGGTTTTCCCTGTCAATATTTCATTTCAGCAACACTATCATTTCATTTCATCTGTCATTCATTTAATCATTCCCCCAGAGGAGTGCGTCAGGCCTCGGCAGCCGGCACAGTCCATATCCTCGCCGCTAGATGGGGGGCTTCATTCATTCCATTCCTGACCCGGTCGGAGACTGGAAGCAGGCTGTGGATTTTCATTTCACTATTGCCAATTAACCACTTCGGTTAGGGAAAAACAAAATGCATATTTGAATTCAGCACAGCTTAGTTAATCAAACACACCTATTTTCGTTTTTACTGCAGATTTTTTTTGGTATGCCTCTGATTATCCGCAGTCAAGGCGTTAGGTTATTTTATCCTTTATTTTTCCCAAGTTACTTTTTTGTTTTATATAATACTGAGAAATGGCAGAAAGTGGACCACGAAAGAAACCGAGTGGTTTTTCCTATGCTGCTGTTTGGTGCAGCAAGACGTGTCTCTGTGCACAAGTTTCTTACCGATCCTGTTAGGTGAAGGTAGATTCACAATGTGTAGTTCATAGTCAGCAGTTTGTAAATTATACGTGCTTGTTTAAGAAGTAAATGAATTCATATATCTTGGTTTTATTTGTTTATTCCTTCAAAACGAACTCATCCTCTGGAGTGGGTGTATTTTAAGGTAGAAGTGATCTAATTATTGGGATGAGACTGGTGCTATTATTTGTATCATGTGTTACAACAGTTTTGTTGGATTACTGAATTATCCCAGGAGTGAGCTAAGAGGTGTGCTGGTTGGTAGTGGAGAAATATTAGTTGATCACTTCAAACGTTTTAAATTGTGACTCGCAAAACTCCCACAGAGAAAAAGAAAATGATGACATCTACATTTCCACCCGACGTAGGCAACCATTGTCACCCCAAATGGGTGCGAAAGTGCTGCCTTACCTCAAAATTTAGCATACATAATTTAAATTCCATGCAATTTTGCCATGATATTGCACTGCCCTACTCGCCAGAGTACAGTAAGGAGTAATAGGTGAAGATTGAAATAAGATGATAACTAGGGCCCAGATGTTGATGGCATGTCATCTTTTTACTGTGCTGTCTGAAACAATGCTGAATTACATAGAAACTCCAGACGGGGCTCCCCGTCTTCAAATATGTCATTTTTATTTTGCATCTTTTTGCATTTTTTGCTCTTTTTCCATTTGAAGAGCATTTTTTTTTACGTTTGGTAGATTTTTTGGTCTTATTTTATAGAAATCGGCCTTTTGAGGTTTGTTTTTTTTTCCAATTTAGTCATGTCACAGCTTTATATGAGGGAATTACGCCTCTTAGAATTAAGAAGAAGTTAGTAGTTGATACAAGATAATTTAAAATATTGATTCCATTTCCTTAATCAACTGGGTGGAAGCTATTCTTAGCAACAATCGTGGCGAAATTGCTGCGGGTTTGCATCAAAACTGAAAAAAATGCCGGAAAAAACACCGGGTACGGTATAAAACATTATGCAAAATCTCAAGACATTTTTTTCTGGTGAAAACTACTGCACGGATGGGATTGAGGAGGATTTAGCAGCATACGACCTTCCTCACTTCAAGTACGCTCCGATCACATCAGTTGATGTTGAACGTAGCCTTTCGAGATATAAAAACTTGTTGGCTGATAACCGCAGATCATTTACATTTGACAACATCTGAATGGCATTCATAGTGCAGTGCAACTCGGACTAAAGTGAACATAAACCTTTTGTTAAGTGCTAGAAATCTATTTTGATTGACTTTTCAGTTTGAGCAAGTTGTCATTTTTGAAATATTAGTGAGTGTATTATTATAAGATCATTTTCACCATTTTATAGTGCATTTTTCAAACTTTTAGGACATTTATTACAGTAATTTTTGAAAAAGTTAAGTGCATTTTTTTAACTTTTTTACGGCATCAACATCCGGGCCCTAATGATAACCATTGGTCTTATAGGAGCTTCATCATTTACTATTGTTCCATGTTATTGCGTTGGTTCATTACGTATACAAATTTTTACTATCCTACCTGCGAATTGTTGCCGGTGGCAGAAATCGGAACTAATGCGCTCTGCCTAGTCTCACGCCTGCGATAGTCTTGCAGTCGTCGCCAGTGAAACCTCATCGCATGTCGTGTGTGTGCATGATTCGTGCTGGGTCGTGTGCTGTGCGGTGTGTTCTCATTATATGACTGTACATGCGTTCCCCCTCTTGCTCCGCACTGTATGCCTCTCACCAAGGCGGTCCGGGTTCGATTCCCGGTCAATGCATGTGAGATTTTCGAAGTGAAATGCCATGTCCTGTGGTTCGGAATCCATGTAAAAAGGAGGTCCCGTGGCTCATGATCTCGAGATTAACGGTCACGTTAAACTACAAGCTTCCTTCCTTCCTTCCTTCCTTTCTTGCTCCGCATCCGCCCATGGCAGCCATAACATGGCGAGCTGACGTAATATATACACAATAACCCCGCTCCACATCTGGCGGTAACAATTCCCTGGCAGGGCAGTAGGCCTACTTTGATTTGAACACAAAATATATACCGGTAAGGATCATTTTAAATATTGCACAGCAACAATTGAATTAGATAAGAGTATATTGGGCCTCATAGACATTATATTTACCTTGCCAAGTTTTACTGCACTGAGATGATTAAAAATGTATAGAAAAGTCCATTTAAATATTTGAACTTCGCTTGGCCGCCATGTTGGCCTTGTGCTTATCAGGTTTCTGAAAGAAACTAGGTGAAATTATGCTAGTATTCTATATCATCCTACAAAAATTCAGGTTGATGGCCTTAATAGTTACGGAGATATTGAATGTAAGTGGAATATATAGCGCGGCCGCCATGTTGAATTGGTGAAACTTATTAAAATTTGAAAGGCATGCTCGCAGTCGGACGGAGTAGTACCGTACGATAGTGAAAATCGTAAGGAGTTTAATTTAAAAACAACTGCCGTACTTTGTAACATTTAAAAATATAAGATTGTCAAATCATGATAGCCTGGCCGCAATATGTGAGGCAACAGTATTAGCCTACATTTTCTTGTTGTTGTTGTTGTTTGAGTCTTTTGACTGGTTTGATGCAGCATTCCATGCCTCCCCGTCCTGAGCTAATCGTTTCATCTCTACATAGCTACCACACCCTACATCCGAGGCAATCTATTTACCATACTCTAACCTTGGTCTACCCCTACAGTTCTTGTCCTCGACGCTTCCTTCCATAACTAAGCTTGCTATTCCTGGGTGTCTTAGTACGGTATGTGTCCTACCAACCTATCTCTTCTCTTCATTAGCATTCGCCAGAAACATCTCTCCTCTCCCACTCGTCTTAATACCTCTTCGTTTGTAACCCTATCTACCCATCTGATCTTCATCATTCTCCTGTAACACCACATTTCAAACGCTTCAATTCTCCTCTTTTCTGCTGCACCAATAGTCCAAGTTTCACTTCCATAGAGTGCGACGCTCCAGACTAAGGTTTTCAAAAATGTCTTCCTAATAAGTTACCTAAATCTATATTCGATGTCAACAGATTTCTTTTCTGTAGACATGCTTTCCCTGCCTGAGCCAACCTACTTTTCATATCCTCCTTGCTTCGTCCATCCAGTGGCGGATCCAGAGGGGGGCACCAGGGCACCCCCGGAAAATCCAGTTGTCTGCTACATTGATATTGCCAATAAAAATTATTGTTTCTGCAAACTGCACGGCAAGTAACATCTTTGCTGTATTGCCTGCATTCATGAATGTGGTCAATGTTTGCTATCAAATCATATATAGGCCTATAGTATGTAATGGCGACACTGTTAATATAATCGCTACATCGACAGTGTTGCAAGTGCAGAGAGATCTTTCAGCAGCCTGCAACTTGTCGAATCATGGCTACGAACGCGAATGGCAGAGGAAAGGCTGAATGGCTTGTGTCTGCTATTTCTTCACTGTGATATAATGTTGACGTTGAAAAAGTTCTAGAACGTTTTTCTAAAGGGGTAAACGAAGGATCGTCCTGGACCTTATTTTGTAATAGGCGTGTATTTTGCCTTGGATAGTCACCAAATAGAATCCCAATCAGTATTCAATGCAATTGTTTCTTTTATTTATATTTGTCACTAGAAGTGACTCACTGACTGGCAAAGTTGGTACTATGTACATATTTGGTAACATTTGTGTAGTACGGTCGACTTTGTCTTCAGATAGTCACTATGATTGCAAATGTTTTAATACATATTAGACTGTGCAATGTGCCTTATAGTGTGGAAATGTAGGCCAACATATTCTGTATAATGTATAATGAAAATCTTGTAGAATTATAAAATCTGGTGGTTGAATGTTATGTATAGTGTGTGTAGATTAAATAAAAATTTAGTAATTTTATTACATATTTTCTCTAGCTACTCTGAAATCCTCGAGTGCTCCCTCCGAGGTGAACCTCTGGATCCGCCACTGCGTCCATCACTGGTTATTTTGCTTCCTAAGTAACAGAAGTCTCCTACTTCCTTTAGTTTTTCCCCTGCCAATTTGATGCCCATTTTCTTATCAAACCCAAATCGATTTCAGTACCGGTACAATCCAATAACTTACCGGTACCGTATTTAAGAAGTTACGTTACCTGTTAACGTGAGATTGTTCATATTGATATGGATTTCATTACGTAGGTTAACACGTATTTCGTTGCCTACAATGAATGGTTAACCTGCAGTTACCGGTATGTTGGCTAGCGTATTGAACTGTAAATAAAAAATCTCCGAAGATGGGCAAATGATATAATAAAACCAGAATGGGCATGGTTGCTTTCAATACAATATACATTTGCTTAATAATATTTATGAAGGGGGCAACTGCTTATTTTGCTTGTAACCGATGGGACGGGCTGGGCAAATAGAGAAAATAGAACTATCAAATTAGGACACATGGTCACTCTGCCCACTTGTGCGTCAACAGAACCTTCGAAGATAAATTAAAACTAACAGAGGAATCAACAATGCATTACAGGGACAACCGCGGACAGATCAGGAACATCCATTGTGTTTCCGTTCTTTCGGTGTATAATAATTACTGCACTACGAAGAGGATAATCCGCTGCTCTAATCTCCTTCGAAATCCACTGCCAATTGAATCGCATTTCGGCTGTCTTCTTTAACCAGTGGTTACTAGCAAAATTATCACAGAATGGTTAGTTACGAGATCATCTGCCCCTCATATAATAGATTGTAATAACGACGTAAAGGTTTCTGATACTTTTGCCATTTCTAGACAGTTACAGTTTTTCTTAACTCCACTTAATGTATTTGGCTACTGACGACTGACATCTGCTTCGTAAATTCGTGGTAAATTATTCGTTTCGCGCGTCGTATTTATGTTGGTACTACGTCTACATTTTTTAAAGTCATTCGAGGAGAAAGCGGGCGAGTTTGAAAGTTGTAATACAATTTGTAGAGCCTTCGTCGTTTACATTTACTGAGCGTTTAAAGAATTAAGAGAAATGAATCACTTTTATGAGAAGAATTCCGGAAAGTCTTCGGCGGGACAACCGCAGAGTGAGTAGGCCTACTAAATTCTATTTAATCTGTAATTTTATTGGATGTGCTCAGTTATATTTCGGTATCCTGCATTTTGAAGTGGCGCAACAAATTGCGCGAAGTTAAAATAAAAATGGGCATAGCTTTATTTATAATTTTGCTTTATTATTTCTCTATTTTCACAGTTTAGTTATTTAGTGAAATACTTGCCCACATAGTTCTTGCTGTTATGGGAGTTAAGTTTAAGCTTTAAGGTACCATTTTTTGAGAATCAGGTTTGTCAACCATATTTACTGAATGCCTGAAATGAGATTAGACTATAATGGCCAATGGACTACAGGGTCCATATCTATAGAGTGTGAGAAGTACTGGACTAGGCTTGTCATTTCTTTTTCTAGCTGCCTCCCGAGGCTTTTAGGAATGCATATTGAGACTTTTGTCCCAAATATCCTTGGTTTGATTTCTGGTTCTGATCTGTGGACTGAAATGGGCTTCTCTCGGCTTTGAGAGGATTACAAAGAAGATGTGAGTTTGATACCCACCTCAGCCATTCTGGATGCGGATTTCTTTAGTCTATCATTCTTTAGGAAAATACTAGGATGGTTACCTAACCTAAGGTCATATGAGCTAATCTAGCCCCAATTACATGTAGGCCCTTCAAACCCTGCTGTGTAGCAGGCAGATGACCTAGAAGTTTCATACCTTAAAACAACCATTACCATCGCAACTCACTGCTACAGACATCACAAGAACACAGGTTATCAGACAGATAAAGAAACGGGTAGGCATGGGGCTGATGACTGGGACTATGGTTTCTAAGCCTCTAATTATTGTAACATCAATCGGCATTTGTCTTGAGTAGAAGTGGGGAACCATGGAAAACCACTTTTAGAATTGCTGTGGGGGTAATCAAACCCACTTCTTCTCAGTTCTGCATCCTGGGGCCGAGTGTACCCTGCTCCAGCTCTCAGACCATGGAATTAAATTTCTTGGCAGAGTCCAGAATCGAACCTGTACACCCACAAGTCTTATTTTGCCTTTGAGTCATAAAGATGAATGGCCCAGAAGCATAGTCATGTCCATTAAGTTATACACCTCATCTGCAAGGGATAACTGTCTCAAAAAATCCAAGGTTGAAATCCAGTCTCTGACAGTGACCATCCCGAGTATAGTTTCTTTCCCCACACCCCCTCCAGACAAATGTTGGGGTGGTATATTATTTCAAGTCCAAAGGCACCTACTCTAATCTTAGACCGTAACAATTTCTGTTATATACACTGTTACAGTCATCACAGAAACTCAGGTTATCAGACAATTTCAACCTCACCCAATTACACAGGCCTGATGACCAACATGTCCGAAGCCCCTATAAGAACAACAAATAAATACTTGTGCTTGTGAAGTATTTTCTGTTTGTAAGTAATTTGATCATGTTTTATTTATTTCTCTCCTGCTTTCTTCTACAGGACCTGACAAATGGGCAAGAAAGACCGCGGTCACATCGACTGAAACCAGAAGCAGTATGCAAAACCCTTCTCTTGGAAATGTTGCTGGGTGAGAATTATTTCACAGACATTTTCTTGTCAAATACCAGTGTTTCTTCCTGGCACCCCTCTGGGTTAGTCTTCTAGGTTTATTGATCACATATTGATGACCAAAGAGGCTTTTTAGCTATTAGGTTGTATAATGCACAAAGAGTACAAGTCATATAGATGGAAGGTCTAATACAAGCAAAAGAATATTCAGGCTAAGCTCAAACTGGAGAATGTAGAAATCGAACATGTTCAACATTATAAATACCTTGGAGTGTTTCTGAACCAAAATTGGATGGACAGCCAAGAGATCAAGATCAGGATTGAGCATGCGAGAGGAAGCACATTTGTTAAAATGAAGAACTTGGTCTGTAACCGCAACTTAGTCTGAAAATGGTTCAAGGATATGATGTGTTTCCTACATTGTTGTGTGGTATGGAAGGGTGCATAAAACAGAAAGCCTTTCAAATATGGGTCTACCGGCAAATGCTTCACATCTTGTGGACAGAAAAAGTGTGTACATTTCGAAAATGTTAAAGTAATTTAGGTATAAGTAATTGGTAGTATTGAGATCCTTAGAAAATAATGTAATTACCTTGACTTCATGGAGATTCCTTAAGATGAATAAAAGCATGTCGAGAGGCACAATCTGACTGTAGGTTGATATAAGTTGGTTATCAATGCTTGAGGTAAAAAAGCATGTTCTCCTATGAATTGAAACCTCCCGTTGAATTAATATCTTCAATTAAAATAGGCTGTTCATTATGAGACTAGTGGTAAATGAATATTATTGTGTTTCTTGAGATGTTCCTGAAATTTTTTTCTTGTGAAATTCTATGGCAATAATAGCCTATAAGATATCATCTGTGGAGGCTTCGTTCCAAGATTATACACATTGGAATGGTATTACATAGAATGTTTAGGTACAGTTGTAGAGTAATGATGAAAACGAAAATCTGGAAATGATGTAATAGATTGTACTCCTCTGCTGTCTATAACCCAGCCACGATCCCCTTTATGGATCACAACTTATATAGTAAAATTCCATCTGAGTCTGCTATTATACACATGAATTATGGATAAATACAACATTGCCAACCACTCAATAATCTTGATCCAGACCAATGGTTTTTGCCTAGACCAATATTTACTACATTAGCTAATGTATACTCTACACCCCTGGTTTTAGTCATGCACAGTGGGAGTACTAATGCATCAATAATCTTTATCCAGACCAATCGTTTTGGTATCCCACATGCTGGGAACAGTAATGTGTACCCCGGCAACAGTTGAGATCTCATGCATCTGACCTTAGCCTCCAATAATATAAAGCCTACTCAATCATGGCGTTCTCTGCAGGAAGACTGTTCTCGTAGCAGTGCGTTTATGGACCACTGCAGTGCTAAGTTACCACCTAACATTAACATGTAATAGCATTGCTATCGCAAGATTAAACCAGCAAAAATGTACCTATACACTATATTTACAGTACATGAATACACATTGTTGAGTAGAATGAAGTAAAATATAAGAGATGTTCATCTTTTGGCAGTAGGAGTTCGTTTCAACTGCGGATTTCCCTTATTAGATAGCACGCACAACTTTCTGGTATGTACAAGAGTAAGGTACAGGCCGGACGTTTGTTTTAGACGATTGCCCTTGACCTTGAAGCCTGCGGGTGAGCCTACAAACACTCACTCTCTCACCCTATCGCTTCACACTTGTCACCACTGATCTGATGTAATGGAATTCCAGACTTGAGCAGACAGTACAGTCCACGTCGAAGTATTGTGTGACGCGGAAGTACATGTTACGTAGTTACGAACAGAACGTCTTTATACCGGGTCGTCATTTTATTTCCCGCATGTACGCGCCGCTAGGCCGGTGAAGGTGGCCTTGGCAGATGCGTCCGCTAGGCCGGTCAAGGTGTCCTTGGCGTTCTCCCTGCAATGAACATGTGAGCTGCGATCGGCAATGTTGCAATAAGCTGTCAGTATCTCTGGCGTATTCAAGCTTGTGAAGTGCTAGTTGATTTGACCTAACATACAGTGCAGTCTCGGGGCAATTTTACAGTTTATATGTTGCCTTAAAGTGATGTTTTCTATACAACAACGTGTATTCATTGTGCTTTGTTATGCGAAGTGATGTGAGGTGTTTAAAGAAAATATTCGCCAAGTTATAAGGAACGTCACCCAGGAAGAAATTCGCCGTGTGTCTAGAAACTTGTTTACGAGGTGCCAGGCATGCTTGCGAGCTGACGGACAACACTTTGAACATTTCTTGTAAAACCAGGTAAGTTTGTAGATAATTATTTTCACTAGAAATTGTTATTAAATGACTGTATGTTGACGCGAAATAGTGGGGAGAAGTCGCCCACTTTTTACCGGCCAGCGAGCGGGTGTCAGCGCGAGAGCTTGCCGCGCCGTGATCGGTATCGGATGCGAGACTTAAATTGATGACCCTGTATTTGCCAATGACTGTACTTCAGCAGTAGTGTGAAACAGCTTTGTCAATCATCGGACCGCTTGGGGCAGTTGACAACAACACAGGTACTGTAGTAACTCGCCTCTAAGCTTCCATTAAGATTTTTCACTCGTCTAAAACAAACGTCCGGCCTGTATGGTACTGTAGATGGTTGCATTGAATATTTTTACTAGCGTACAATAGAGTTTCAGTGAAAAGGAATGACTTTTCTTCATTTTTGTGATTATTTCTTTCTTCTCATAATTTGTTTTTCTTCTCTAGGCGAAGTCTCGTGTCATTGGTGTAGTTAGTGACAGATGGGCACAGAAACTTTTGCAATTTTATCCTGCTCAGTTCCTCAGGATGATCACTTACTCCACACTGTAGAATATGATTTTTAGCAACAAATGGCAACAGTATTCTAATTAATGTTTGTGCTATTCCTGGACTGCTCAGCGTAACCGTTATCATTCCGTCCGTTACTTCTTTCAGCGAAACAAAACCTGGCTTACGATACCAGAGACCACCTCTACCTTTGTCTTTGAATTTTATTAGTGACATTACTGGAGATGGACTCTGGATGCCGAGGGACAGTTGACCTCACTGTTCCGTCCCTTACAACAACAATAACTAACTAACTCTGGGTCTGGGTACTACTAATTTTATCAAGCACTCTTGACATGATATAGGTAGACTATGGTCTTCAGCTCGTTGTTATTGTTGTTGTTTCTTTAGGGGCGTTGCAACATCTTGGTCATGTAGCCCGTGTTTTTGGGTGTGCGTAGAATTTTTCTTATAACCTATGTCACTGTAATGTTAATTAGTTATTGTTGTTTTAAGGGGCGGAACTATGAGGTCATCTGCCCCAGTCACTGTAATGTCTGTAATAGTTTGTGTATTTGTAATTGAGGTAAAATTTCGATAGGGAGCGGCCTTGGCCTTAAATTAGGTACAATCCCGGCATTTGCTTGGATTAGAAGTGGGAAACCACGTAAATCCACTTCCAGAATACCTGAAGTAGGAATTGAACCCACCTCTTCTTAGGTTTGCCTCATGAGGTTGAGTGTACCCCGTTCCAGCCCTCAGAACCAGGAATCGAACTCGGGCCTCTGCAGTGAGAGCATAGAATGCTAGCCACTACGCAACGAGGAGGACTTGATAGCTCGTACCAAATACCCTCCAATGTTGGCCATTGCAGCACTCATCATAAAAATTTGGTCATTTAGCCCCGTGTCTGCTACCCAGTGCCATTCCAGCGTGTGCATTTGTAATTCTGGTGCTGATTTGCAAGGTGACCTTAAGTTAGGAACCATCCTGGCATTTGCCTGGAGTAGAAATGTGAAACCACGGCAAACCATTTCCACGAAGGATGAGAGGGGAATCTATCCCACCTCTTCTCAGTTTTACCTCATGAAGCTGAGTGTATCCCGTTCCAGCCCTCAGACCAGAATTAAATTTCTTGGCAGAGTCTGGATTCTAACATGGATATCTTGGCGACTGCCAAGTATGCTAGCCACTACACGACGAGGTGGTCAGGAAATTATCATCATCATAAGAACTGGAGGTCCACAGTGGATTTGATTTTTTCTGTAAGGCAGTTACAAGAACAGCACTATGAGTATGGAATAGATCTACTGATGGTCTTCCTGGACTTTGAAAAAGCATATGACAGTGTATGCAGAAACAAAGTATGGAAGTCCCTGGCGGATAGAGGAGTAGAAAAATGGACTATAAGGAGGATAAAGGAGATGTATAAGGGAAGCGTGAGCTGTGTGAAAGTGGGAGGAGAGAGATCGGACTGGTTGGAACAGAGAAACGGCCTGAAACAAGGAAGTGCACTGTCACCGTTACTTTTCATTGTGGTGATGGATGACATAATGACCCGAGTGGCACAAGTAATTGGGGAAGGAAAGATGAAAGCAATGGTGTTTGCAGATGATTTGATGATTTGGGGAAACAAGGAGAAGGAGGTACAGGAACAGTTGGACGTGGGGGAAAGAATAATACAAGGATATGGGATGAAATTTATAATAAATAAGAGTGAGATGGTGATCACAACAAGGAAGAAGGAAAGAACCACAACAGGAATAACAATTGGTGGGGAACAGCTGAAGAAAGTGGAGAGTTTCAAGTATCTGGGAAGCCTGATACAAGATAATGGAATAAACCATAGAGAAATAAATGAGCGGGGGAGACAGGCAGAAGCATTCTGGAGGAGTGTGAGAAGCATGTTATGGAGCAAGGATGTCCTTCAGAACAGCAAAAAGATCATATATCAGACGTACTATGTCCCTATTCTGACGTATGCCTCGGAGACCTGGGTTATGAAAGGTAGGGAGAAGAGCAAAATACAGGCCAGTGAGATGAGGTTCTTGAGAAGCAGTATTGGAGCTACAAAGATGGACAGAATAAGAAGTGAAAGGACCAGAGAATTAATGAAGGAGGAACCATTACAGGATGGTATAGAGAAATCTAGACTTAGATGGTATGGACATGTAAAACGAATGGAGGAGAAGAGGATACCCAGGAGGATACACGAGACGAAGTGGGAAGGAAAGAGACCGAGAAGGAAGATGAGAGACAGGTGGCTGAAGGGGGTGGAAGAAAGCGTGAAGAAGAGAGGAGAAGACTGGACAAGGGTGGAGGCTGAGAGATGGTGGGAAGACAGAAGACACTGGAGAGGCTTGTGTTCCAAACAGACCCGGCCAGTGGCTGGAAACTGTGCAAGATGATGATGATGATAAGAACTGGAGCAATA
Source organism: Meconema thalassinum (assembly GCA_946902985.2). NCBI lineage: Eukaryota > Metazoa > Arthropoda > Insecta > Orthoptera > Tettigoniidae > Meconema > Meconema thalassinum. Next base: position 188,117,169 of record OX336395.1, read on the forward strand.
ATACAAGATCACCCAATTTTCAGTTGCATGGTCAGCGTAGGCAACATAACTTGTCTGCCTATTGCTTTAATCCATAATTTCCTATTTGGCTCTCGACTAGGAAATTTATGAAAACTATTTCCAGGAACATTATTTATTGAGCCTTGTTCATGCAACAGTATACCATCGTAATACAATGGCCCTATTTCAGTAACATAACTTGATTTGTGCGTTCACTATGTGCATAAATACCGCCAACTGAACTGATCATGTACGGGGTAATGCAGCACCTCTAGCGGCAAACATAGCATCTGCAGGGCGGACAGCTCCCAGAGGCTATTCAGCAGGCTTTTTATTATTGGAGGCTAAGGTTTGACAAACATGGCTGCTGTTTTTTTTTTTTTCTTTTTGTATTTGAATTTATTATTTTTCTTATACAGGCCACTGAGGCTACAAAGCCTCTTTATTCAGCTCTCTTCATTCAGAGGGCGGTTAAATACAATAAAATAAATTAAGAAAGAAAAAAAGAAAAATTACAGCCAGTCTGAAAGACTAGACGTTATATCATTTCAAATGACGCATGCAACAAATGCTACACATGTTAGAAAGGCTCAGGAGGGCTTCTCGCTTCGCTCAACACCCCAGGACTCTTTCAACAGACTCCATTACCCATTAACTTAGGCTTCCCATGTGGGCACCTCTTTAAGGGTCACCCTGTATTTGAGTCTGACATCTTTTACAACTCTTTAAGGGTCAGCCATTATTTGAATTTGATATCTTGCAAACCTCTTTAAGAGTCACCCTGTATTTGATTGAATCTAACATACTGTACACCTCGTTGTGTCACCCTGTATTTTGCTCTGAGATCCTGCACATCTCTTTAGGAGGCATCTTATCTGGCATCTTGTATATCTCTTTAGAAGTCACCCTGTATTCTTGTGTGACATCTTGTACACCTCTTTAGGAGTCACCCTGTATTCTTGTCTGACATCTTGTGCAGCTCCTTAGGAGTCACCCTGTATTCTTCTCTGCCATCTTGTACACCTCTTTAAGAGTCACCTTGTATTCTTATCTGGCATCTTGTATATCTCTTTAGGAGTCACCCTGTATTCTTATCTGGCATCTTGTATATCTCTTTAGAAGTCGCCCTGTATTCTTGTGTGACATCTTGTACACTTCTTTAGGATTCACCCTGTATTCGTGTCTAACATCTTGTGCAGCTCTTTAGGAGTCACCCTGTATTCTTATCTGGCATCTTGTACACCTCTTTAGGAGTCACCCTGTATTCTTTTCGCTTCGCTCGAAGCCCCAGGTCGCTCGACACCCCAGAACTCTTTCAACAGACTACATTAACCATTAACTTAGGCTTCCCGCGTGGCTGCATGACGTCACGCACTCGCCGTCCTTTACCCATTAAATTAGGCTTCCCGCGCGGCTGCATGACGTCACAGTCTCCTTCTCCATAACGCAACCGTCTCCGTCCCGCATAACGTTAGACCCAAAGCATAACAACGAAGTCGACAAGATCATTTGAAATGATAAAAAAACAATTTAACCTAAACATTCAGTTGATAATAGAAGTTCCTGTTATTACATCTGTTCACATTGATCATGATAATTGTATAGCTGATAGATTGCCTGAAGGGAGTGTTTTATCGCTCTGATGGGAAGTCCTGAATACTGGTGCAATTTATATTTACTAGCGGATCCCTGCGAGAAATCTCACATGTTCATAAACCACAATTTCCCTAATAGGTTTATAATGAGACACTTAAGGAGAAAGGTTATGTTTTTATTTCAACCAAATGATTATAGAACACTATTTACATTTCAGGATGAAGGAAAGACCTCAGAATGTTAATATGACATGAAACAGGTGTCACAGCGGCCCGTGGACAGCAATTATGGAGCGTATCTTCCTACATCAACGGTGTTTGCAAAGCGCACACTTCGTACATTTTTTTAAAGTCATTTTTTAAAGAAATTATAGATATTTATGAAATAAGTCACTGCTAATGTCTATTCTCTTTCATTTGAATGCTCATTTGTCACGATCGGTCGCTTGTGAGCGCCGCAGGAGGGATGCATACTACTGAAATAATATATATGATTCCAGAGAATACTAGCTGAAATACGGAATGAACCTTTGAATGAGCAGGAAATAAAAACAAATTTAGCACATATTTCCGGTGCAGTAGTGATAATTGACAGTAATTTCAATTGGTATGAAACTAGGTATGAAAATCATATATTATTATTGGAAGTGTAAAAGACAGGCTCTGCACTCCCCCATAATTCATGTAATACTCCACCCACCCTTAAACCTAGACCGGGCACGCTGGTTGATTTTGTCAACCAGAGCGCTATTTGATGCCGTAATTCTTAGAACTGTCAACCTGTCACCACCTCATAACTAATACCTTCGCTCTCACTCTTGACTTTCAGTTCAGTCGATTTACGACAGCAGTTGAAGTGACACGTGTGTAATTATCGCGAGCAAACTCTTGAAACCCGAAGCTGGTTGCCAAAATTAACCGCACGCCTGATCATGTAACTATACTTATTTCTTTAAAATTTCCTTTCTCCATACTTTTCGGGTAATTAGGCGAGGTCAGGCATTACATTTAGTATACAGTAGAACGTCGTTTATCCGGACGTCAAACAACCGGAACGTCAATTATCCAGATGTGCAAAACAAGAAGACGGAGCAGTGCGCGCTTACTGTTGTTATGCGGAAGTGCGTGCTGCCTACAGTGGTGAGTCGGTTCTCGTTTTCAATTGTTGTCACTGTTGTCTTCTACCGTTTGTTTACTCTATAATATTTAAACATGTTACAGTACAGCGAGTGTGCGTACTGTACTGTTAGTTAGTTAGTTATTGTTGTTTAAAGGGGCGGAACTACGAGGTCATCTGCCCCTCGTATTGTACTGTATTATGTTGTGAAAATGGCTTCTACGAGTGACAAACAAGAGAAACGAAATCCAAATATTTTATCGATTGAGAAGAAGGTGGAGATCATTAATAAACTGGATAAAGGTGATAGTGTGCAGTGTCTAATAAAAACTTACATTGTTGGAAAATCCTCAATTTTTGATTTGAAGAACTGAATAGGTGAAATTCTGAATTATGCATCGAAGTTAGAGAGTGAAGAAGGGTCTAAAAAGAGATAAAGCAAGATATCAGCTATGGATGAAAACTTGGAAGAAGCGGCATACTTATGGTTTATTCAGAAAAGAAGTAAGGGAGATCTCATTTCTGGACCTTTGTTATGTAAGAAAGCACTGCAGCTAAATAGGAAGCTTGGTGTTTATCACCATAATTTACTGTGCATGAGTTTTCCTATGAAATAAACGCATGTTTGATTATCCGGAAAAAACGTTATCCGGAAGACTTTCGGTACCATTTAGTCCGGATAAACGACGTTCTACTGTAATTCTATTTTAGGTCTCGTTTTGTCGATAACGAAGACATACCTGGCATTTTGAGCCAGTTATCTGATGAAGTAGAGGTTTTTGCCTTAGATATTTCGGGTGGGGAGGAGGAAGTTATAAACGTATCGGATAAGGATCATAACAGTGATACGTTGCAGTAGGCCGATTCGGACTGTGAGATCTAGGAAGACTATAAAGAAAGGGAATTTCTCTTCGGGAGAGATAGAGAAACAATGTGGTCCACGATAGATTTTTCAAAACGTACTTTGAGGGTCAAAGCAATGAACATTGTAAAAATACTACCAGGACTGATAGTGGAGGCGAGGAGGTATCAACAGAAATTGACTGTTTCATGCAGTTGATAAACGCTAAGATGATCGATGAACTATTATACTGTACTAATTTGTACATTTCTAGGAAGTGGGAGGAAGTGAATTACAGCCATGAGCGCGATGCTAAATTTGCGAACCACAGTGAAATTAAAGCATTGCTCGGTCTGTTATTGTTGTTAGGCCTAAAAGGGGGGACAGTACATAAGTGTAGAAGAGCTTTAGAATACCGATGGATCATGAATAATTGTAGCAAGAAGTATTATGTCCTCGAAACGGTTTTTATTTTTGCTGCGAAGCTTACGCTTCGATGACAAGAACACTCGTGTCAAAAGGCTAAAAACTGATCGCCTTGCTGCAGTTCGCCCTCTTATAAGTGTATTTGTCAACAACTGTGAAGTCAGCTTTACTCCTAAGGAATTTATAACAATTGATGAGAAGTTAGTTCCCTTCCGCGGCCGATGCAGTTTCATTCAATATATACCCAATAAGTCCGCAAAATACAGATTGAAAGTGTATGCAGTGAATGATGCAAAAACATATGTTACGTCGTCTTTGGAGGTTTACTGTGGCAAACAACCCCCAGACCCCTATGAAGTATCAAATAAGCCATATGACATAGTTCATCGTCTAGTGGAAAATCTCGAAGGAAAACATCGAAACCCTACTGTTGACAATTGATACACGTCATATGATCTTATGCTAAGCCTGTCAGAAGATAAATTAACTACTCTAGGAACATTGAGGAAGAACAAAAGAGAAATTCCGCCTCAATTTCTGCCTAATAAGCACCGTGCAGTAGGCTCAAGTATTTTCGGGTTTCAACAGTGGAAGTAGACGACTGTACACAGAAATCTCATGCAGTCTCAGATTACAATGCGACGAAAGGTGGCGTGGACACTTCAGATCAAATGGAAGCAAAGTACTCCGCTGCCCGTAAGTGCAATAGGTGGACATTGTGTGTGTTTTATATGCTGCTGAACATTGCTGCGATAAATGGCAATGTCATTCACAATTTCAATAACATTGCACAATCTCGAGTGACAAGGAGGCACTTTCTCAAGAACCTGTCTGATCAACTAATGCACTCATGGTTTCTTGAACGTTCTCAAATACTCTCATTGCCAATGGACATCCGTACATTTCTGAAGAAATTTAGTAATAAGCATGACTGCAAAGAACCTGCAAGACAAAAGTTACGCGACAGAAAGGGACGATGTGTTCCTTGTGGTCGGCAGGGTAATCTTGTTACAACAGTGAAGTGTGATTTTTGTAACAATTTTGTATGTAAGGAACATTCAAAGAACACAATAAAATTTATTAGCTGTGACAGCGAAGGTATTGACATAGGACTCATCATGAGTGGATAAAACAAAAAGATTTTTAGGGCATGTCTACTAAGTTTATTTTTCATCCAGTACTTTTTTGCTATTATATCTTATAATTCATTCTAAAGTAGTGTAAATATTAAAATAGAAACATTTATCATTTTACGACGTATCTAGTGTTTTACTCATTGAAGATAGGCAAAGTATCAATGTCCATTTTAAATACTAGTTCACTTGTTCACACTCATTCATTCATTGGAAGTACATTCATATTAACTGGTAATGAACGTTTTTTATTTCATTTATAGGATAACGTTTCAATAAAACAGGAAACCCCTTTAAATACAATGTTCATGCGATTAGAAGCCTGTAAAGGACTAAAAACGAAACTGGTTGACATAGTCAACTGCGTGCCCGGGAGTGTGACTCGAATTGGTGCGCTCGGTGTAGGGTTAATGGCTTGTACTCTTGGTACAATACATGACCTAATGCTGAATAGCCTCCTTGGTTATGTTAACCGTTTTTCTTTTATGATGGTAAATAAAGTCTAAAATGCATTGCCATATAATTCTGTCAAGGATTACACTTTGTGCCCAAGAAATTTTGATAATGTTACTCAAGAATTTTACTGTCTCTATTCATGACAGCTCTTCATATCCAATGTTATCAAGTCCAGAATACCAGTCCATGGCCTGGCAACCTCAACCTCGATCCAGCTATTCTCCAATGCCTGGTTATGGATCAGTTCCTGGGTATGGTCCTGGACCCATGTATGGTGCAGTTCCCATGCAGCCACAACATGGTTATGGTGCGGTACCTACACAACAACCCGCCTATGGTCTTGTACCTACACAGCCATCGACATCTTTTGGAGGACCAGCACCTCCTCGCTTCAAGCCCATTTTCATGCGCAATGGAACAGAATGGCTGGCAGAAGATTCGTTGCTAACGGCAGAGTTTGCAAGGACACCACCAGCTCTTCCGACACAAACGATGCCAACATCAGCACTGACAAGAGTGCAGACACCCCCTGTGATGTCCAGGGAGAAGCCTAAGCTGCCTGTAATTATTACTCCAAAGAAGGAACCAGAAAAGAAGCCACCACCTACTCCACCCAAGGTATAATGCTTCTCAATGAATTGTTTCTTCTTTCTATATTTGTTTTCCCAGGAATTCAATACTACATTTTTATTTTTTATGCTTTTTATTTTCAGTCTCATTGCACTATACACCTCCTCCCATCTAATTTTTTTATCTCAAAGTATCTTGTGCCAAACATAAATTACCAACATGAGAATACACGGAAAAGATAGCCACTTCTACAACAACACAACAAAACAAACCTCTCTTGAAAAGGCAGCTTGTAGGGAATGGAACCCTTAGTAAGAGACAAGGAGCTTGACCACTGCACCATCACGCCCCCTAAACTTCTCGTGGTTTTGAAGGTTCTGAGATATTTATTTGTGGGTGACTAACTTTGATTTAAAAGGAAAGAAAAGATTATTAAAAGTTTTTCATTCATTAGTTTAGAATATGATAAAGTTTTCAAATTGAGTCAGAAATGTTACAAATGTGTCAACTTCATATTTGTGGGTCAGTGCCACCACCCCTGATAATGCTGCCTCCCCATTGTAGATTCTGAGATAATGAAGTGTATCAGTTTGCTGAAACGCAGTTATTGGTAAAAGTACTAAATAGATTTTACAGGCATGTGTTAAGGTAATTGTACCAAGAATCATAAAGGAGATCACAACACAAAAACACATATTTCGTTATTTATTGCTAAATATGCAACATGGAAATTTAATAACAATGCGGTTAATCCGGTGCCTCTACGTCCAACCTTTCTCAAGTTATGTGCGAAACTAGTAACTGCTCGTGACGTCACTGCGCTCTCGAGTCTACATAGCAGCCTTGTTGCTGTGCATAAGCTCGGGCAGTCTTTTCCCGCACTCCATCTGCTGCTGCTGTGTTCTTCTGTTGCCATTGTTAGTGTTAGTCAAAAGGCTTTTATAATGGATGTAAATAACATTGGTCCGTATAAGTTTGAGCCAGAACGAACATTATTTACTATCTCGAAGCAAACTGGCAAGTCGTTCCTAGTTGTCGATCAAAATGTACCTGAACCATTTCTCCAAGTTTCGTTCATCTTCATCTTTCTGTACACAATAATGAGTGATGGACCACTAATTCAGTGCAAATCTTATTTTTCAAATTACTTTGAAATTTGGTGCATTGTCATTATGTTCATTTGAAGTACAAAAATATCCCAGATCTATCGGGAAACGTTAGGCCTATATTTTAATTTGATCTGCCAGGCAGGTTGTTTGTATTTAGAAATCGTATCTCTCACAGTACAATTTTACAGCTCGTGGTTCATAAAATCTGTGTGATGGTCTAATCACTTAGCACTATACTCTGATTATGACTTTAAGATCTTTGAGATGGAGAACAATTAAAAATGTGTGCAATAAAATCAAAATGTGAGATGGTCATCTAGGCCTCCTCTATGGTTACCATGGCATCAGATATTCATCATCTAGATCTGAACTATGGTTGGTTGGTTCCTCAGTTTAGGGGCTGCGACAACGCGGTCATATAGCCCCGTGTACTTTGGGTGTGTGTAGAATCTGTCTGATTAACGGTGATAATTGTGAGGACTGTATTAGTGTGTGTTATCTGTAACATTCAGTTAAGGACCGCAGACGATCCATGTCAAGTAGTTCCTACTTTTGCTACCAAATGCTACCATCAACGACACCTAGCTGTATACTTGGCTGCTAGATGCCACTGCAACCAGCACTTGGCGACGAACGTTGGATCCTAACAGAGCGTTAATCAAATCTAACTTACAAATTTAGCTTCACACAATAAATGTAGTTAGTGGAAGGCTCTATAACATGCCATAAATCTATGACATGGGCCCACCGGCATTACTTCCCCTCCTAAGGAATGCATACTGAATAATCTTTAACGCACTGAAAAAAATACGACGTTTTCGACCGGGTTTGAACCCGCGATCTTGGGCATAGAAGCTCGGCATGCAACCAACTACGCTACTGAAGTCGCAAATCTGAAGTGTTAAGGCCATCTAACCCTCCTATATGGTTACCAAGGCAACAGGTATTCATCAAGTAAATCTGAAGTGTAAAGGCAATCTAGGCCTCCTATATGGTTACCAAGGCAACAAGTATTCACCATCTAAATCTGAAGTGTAAAGGCCAGTCTAGACCTCCTATGTGGTTACCAAGGTAACAAGTATTCATCATCTAAATATGAAAAACACACCTTTGATCCTATGTCTCTCAGCTTAGTGGAGGAACATTTAATTAAATGTATTTTGTTTCACTTTTACTCTTTTTCACCATGGACAAGTTCTCCATAAATGTTAATTTACTTCAACACTTCAATCGCAATTGAAATGCTCACAACTCATTCGTGATAGCTTCACGTAGCAAGACTGTGATTAGGAGACAATGCTGTACAACTCAATTTACTCATATATTATTTCATCCCTCACCGCCCAAACACTCCATTATGTAATGTGACATATCTTTCTCTTTCTCTTACACCTTATTGAAGGAACAGCTCCTGGCTTCAATTTTGGATCTTGTAGTTTTTTCCGTAGGAATCAACTTCATTTTCATAAGTTGCGTTTCATCATAGTCAGTCTTTTTAAAATGCATTGAACAAACAGTAGCCCCATTACTGGGAGAAAAATGTTTCCTCTTGCAAAGTTGTACCCAACTTCTAAATCTACGTGGCGACTTACTTCGATTTGGAAATCTATGGAAATGTACTCGTTCTTTTGTTACAACCGTATACACACTCGATTATAATAAACAACACTAATCAACGGAAGAGTGGCAGTGCGCGTATTGCAACAATCAACTGAATGGAGCGGATAGCTCACTCACCGCTTACGGCGCAGTGACGTCACAGCCACTCGTGTTTCCTTCGTTTACCGGTCTGCGGAGCGGCATAGAGCAAAAGGAAATATATAGTTGAACACTGCCTGATACATACTTTGATTTTGAGGCAAGTTGACTTTTGTGTTTTGGTCTCCTTTAATGAAAGAAAAGCACCTGGTGTGAGAAATCCTTGCACTACATGATTGATTTGTTTCATTTCTGTTAATAGTAGTCATTGCTCAGGGTTTGATTGTGGTATTTTTTCTGGCAAGCCATCCAAAATACAGGGTGATTACAAATGATTCATCGAGTTTTGGATGAATGTATTTCACAAAGTATCACATACAAAATAGTGAATGATACATTGTATGAAAAAGCACTCTTTCAAGTTTCTTACATATGATTACAAATGTTCTATGTGCCCTCCTCGTGTTACACGATACATGTCTATGCGGTAGTCAAGCTCAGCTCATACACGTTTGAGCATGTCCTTGTCAATGTTCACCAGCGCAGCAGTGATGTGATCCTGGAGTTCAGCCAATGTTGTCGGCAAAGGTGGTACGTACACATTGTCTTTTACGTATCCCCAAAGATAAAAAGTAAGGTCAGGAGACCTTGGGGGCCATCTAAAGAGTGCCAAATCATCCTGAGCACATCGCTCAATCCACCTGTCAGGAAGTTCCTTATTCAGATGGTGACGCACTTCTCGATGTTGGAATATGAAGTGTGGGTTATCTGCTAATAGTTTCGGAAATAGCCAAGTCTTGTAACATGTGCAGGTACGACATATCCGTCACAGTTTTCCCATTAAAAAAAAAAGGTCCCATAAACGTTGCAACGTGACACAGCACAGAAGACATTCACCTTTGGAGAATCTCCTTCAATCTTTTTTCTTTACAGAGGCAGCCTGTGTCCTTGAACTGTAGATACCATCGCAGAATGCTTTGGTGGGTTGGTTACCGTATGTTAGGGTACTGTCTTTGGAACGCATGCTGCGTGGTAGTGACGGATTCTTCTTCTCATATTGCTACACACAAAATGCTTTCTGTTGATTAGTCGCCATTTTGCAAACTGTTATCACCCTGCCACCTGGTGAGTCACAATGAAACCTGCAGTGACATAAGCAAAACTTTAAAGTATGCTCTTTCGATTGGTTATTAGTACAGATGGGTGGGCATTATATATTTGAAGTTATAAGTTGTCAAAACCGGATGAATCATTTGTAATCACCCTGTATCTCTGTGAGCTGTAAGTGGTCCATAGACTGCAGAATTACTGCCTAAGCTTACAAAGTGTTTCTTATGTTTCAGCGTGAGAGCGTTCGAGTGCTGTCAGGAAGTATAGAGAAGATCATCAAGTGGTCATGTCTTACTGCTAGATATCAGCTGATGTTTGAAGTTATTGGACCTATGGTTTCTGCCCGACAGGGATCTACCATATTCGAGAAGATTCTTCTCCTGCGTGAACCAGTAGGACCTGCCCTTCAAGTGGTGTTCTATGAGATAGACCGTCCTCTGCCACCAGTGTATGCTGGTCAGCATGTTAGGTTAGTTAAAATTTTATCTTACCTAGTTAAATCCCACAGCATTCCACCCTATACAGCAGCCTTCCTTTCCATAATTGCAGTTACCACACAAACACAGTGTATGAGGCGAATTCAGCTTATACTCAAGTACACAGGGCTGATGACTAAGATGTCCCATGCCCCTAAAATGAGTTATTATCGACAACAATAGCAAATTTCTTTTGGTGAAAGAGAGGCAATTGTTTACTCAGACTTAACTAACTCTGTTTACCATGCACAACGTCACGTTCTAATACCGCTTGGGTATTTTAATTCTGTACGAGTCTTAAATACAATTAAAATTAAGAAATGGGGAAATTAATTCTTTTGATTTACCTTTGTATAGTTTTACATCTTTACTATCTTTGCATCTCTAAGTCAGGAATCCTTTTCATAAGGAACTAATTGTGGTTGATGTTACAGGTGTGTGGGGAAAATGATTGCCCGCAACAAAATGCAAGCTTTCTGTGTATCCTTGGCATCTGAGGCAGAGCGTGACAGTATGCAGCGGCTAGGATTTATCTGCCAGAGAGTGTTCCAGGAACTGAATTCTGTCAACAAAGAGTTACAAAAGGACAAAATATCTAAATAAGTACAGATATATAACTGATGTCAGGGAAAGGGGTCTAAAGTTTTAAATGTGAACTGTGACAGTAGAGTGGAATAATACAGGGTTTTCAAATTAAAATTCTGCCATTCCCGGGACCTTGAAGTGAGCAAGCTGCTGCTGGCTGAGGGGAACAAGCTCCTTTCTGTCGATATAGATAGTTGTCTTGGCATGCAGACTATACAGACTACACAGACTACTACAGATTCAGTATTACAGATACACCTTAAAGGAAGTGTTGGATGTGGCAGTCTTGTTCTCTCCTAAACATGTCTCACAATGCATAAACAAACTCTGAAAAATATCTTGGTGCCCTTCTGGAGAAATCCATTCATCGAATGTTGCATTTCAGTTCTTCTAATGTGCCTTGATTTAATTGGGACACTTTGTCTTAAGATTTCCCCACAAGTAAAAATCGCACAGCGTAAGATTGGGGCCACAAACTTCCATTTATCAATCTGTCTCAAACACTTCAGTAATTGCACAGAATTATGCTCTTTTCATTTGTTAGCTGCCTTACAATCCCAAAACATACCAAACTGAACCAGAGACAGTTTGTCAGCATTCGGCTCACTTAGCAATAGCAATAGGTGATCGTTAAGCCTGCATTCGTTGTGTTGGAGCTCTCACTAGAAGGTCTCTGCAGTAGCAGCATTTTAATTTGAGTATTTTAATAAGTACACAATCACATCCTGGAGTTGGCTTAGGAAAGGTATTCCTTTTATAGAGCTTGCAAACATCCCATCTTTATAGATCATAGTACAGGCCAAAAGTTATCTTCTTCTTCTTCTTCTACTTCTTCATTTCCCGTTTCCAGTGTTCTGGGTCGGGGTGTGAATCAAGGACCTCCATAATTTTCTGTCTCTCCACCACTCTCTTCCTTCTTCTAGTGTATCTTCTACTTTCACCCCTCTCTTCTCTATGCTCTCCCTCACTGTATCCATCCACCTCTTCCTAGGCCTTCCATTGCCTCTTTCCTGTTACTTTCTCTGTAAATACTCGCTTTGGGACTCTGTCTTCACCCATTCGCATCATGTGTCCATACCATTTCAGCTTACTGATCTCTATCTTGTCTTGTAGCTTTGGGAATCCAGTTCTTTCCCTAATTTCTGTGTTTCTGATTATGTCTCTTCGTGTCATTCCAATTATTCCTCTAAGAAACTTCATCTCGGCTGCCTGGACTCTGCTTTCATCCCGTTTTGTTGTTGTCCATGTGCCTGCTGCATATGTCAATATAGGTGTGTAATATGTTGAGTACATGACTTTCTTACACTTCTCTGGAACATCCTGGTTCCACACCATACCTCTCACACCCTGGTAAAACCCATTTGCTTGCTGGATTCTCATACCAATTTCCTCACTTAACTTTCCATCTTCTGTGATTATACTCCCTAAATATTTAAAACTTTTCACAACTTCTAATGTTTTCCCATTTACTTCAATATTCCCCCTACCATCTCTCTTATTTCTCGTCATCACTACTGTCTTACTCTTCTCCACACTTATTTTCATTCCATACTCTTCTATCTCCTGGTTCCATATATCGACTTGTTCCTGTACTTCTGTATCTACTACACAAAAAGAAATACTTGACTCAGGTACAAATCCATATAATAGGCCAGGATGGGGCAATAAGTGTGGGTTGTCTTTCTTTAAGAAATGATCTGTGTAAAATTATCATCATCATGTCATTGTTTTAAGATCCCATTTGATTTTGGAGATGCAAGATGCCAAGATATTTCCCTAGAGGGTTCTATATTGCACCAGCAAATGTACTAATACAGGCTTCTCAAATTAAAGCACCATCAATTGCCAACAGACAGTGTCGAGATTTGATCCTGCAGCCTAGTGCACTGGCATTTAAAATATTTCCAACTGCACTACTCTTCCCAATAAGAAATTAGAAGGAGATGATTGGGAATAAGAACGGACAGACTAGACATGAATAATCTCATGTTTTGATGTTCCTGATTTGGCATTATTTTTTAATTTTTGTAGGTAGCAAATACACAAAACATAATTTCAAAATGGGCATAAATTTCAGTAAATAATATTTCACCCAGAAATTTGAAAACAGGTCATGTGTTGATTTTTCTCATTCTATTATTGATTTTAATCCACACCCTACTTGAATATACAGTGTGTAACTAAATATGTGGGAAAGCTCCAGGGATTCGATAGAAGACCTGGCAACAAGCAAAACATGTCCTGTAAATATATAGTGTATTTGCTTTCGTTTCCGTATTACAAGCATTGTTTGTGGTGTACATAACACAGACCGCTTCACTTTGCAAGTTGGTCATTTGTGTTGATAAAGTGTACGTAACTACTTACAGTTCTCTACAGAAGGTGCTCAAAATGTCTACCACGAGCTGTAATGCAGGCATCTATGCGCCGCGACATTGACTGTCTCACATGCTCCCATATTCCCGGCATCTGTTGTATCTGCTGACATCCTTGTCCACGTTATGAATAGGTGTGGCAAACACAATGGGCTTAAAATGACCCCATAAGTAGAAGTATAATGGGTTGAGATGGGGAAACGAACAGTCCACGGTGTCGTTCCCTGACGCCTTATCCATTTGTTTGGGAATGCACACAGACTTGAATAGCAACGAAACGTACAAGTGGCCTGTGTGCCCTCCACAAATGACCGACTAGCATCGTGCCGCCGTCTGTGTTATGCACACCACAAACCATGCTTGTAACACGGCAACAAATGCACATACACCATATGTTTACAGGACATGTTTTGCTTGTTGTCAGGTCTTCTATCGAATCCCCGGTGCTTTTCCACATATTTAGTTACATCCTGTATATTAACAAGAGGACTGACATTAAGTATGAGTCCAGTACCATTCACTGTTTTTAAGAAAGAAGTAAATTTTTAGATTTGTGAACTATGCCACCAGTTACTTTGGAAGTTTGTACGCAAACTGCCTAGAAGCCAACTGCAATCTGTTGTGGCCGGCATACTCATATTTCAAGGCCAACCACACACTTGCCATGTAAACAATAACATGGCACTGACATTGTCAGAATACTGTTCCTGCCTTGTTCCCCTCAAACTCTCTGCCTTCTTGCATAGCCACTGATGAACTTCCTTGACATGTGCCTTGTCTGCAAGATATTCTGCGACCATGTTTCATGTTATTGCCAGCTGTGTGGTGCAGCAGTAAAGCTCGCGCCTGCTGTGCCTGAAGTTGTGGGATTGAATCCTAGCACAGTCAACATTTGCGGGAGAGCAGTGTCAGTAGATTTACTGGCACGTTAAAAATACCCTTGAGGGAAAAATTCTAGCACCCTGGTATCTCTAAAAACCTCAGTAGTTTAAAGGGACAAAAAAAAAACATATCACCACCACCACCATCATATTTATTTACAACTATACCCGTAGATTTATGACCAAAAGATCTGGCCATATTTGTTCTAATGTAATTTGTCTGTACTGTAAATAATTGCAAACATGTGGCGCTATACACTTTTTTCCCCCTACTTAAAGTTGCTTCACTCCTACAAATTGGCAAACACATTGATTTATGTGTATCATACCTATACATCAAGTTTTGTGTATCAGCATGTACTGTATGGAGCTCAGGAGAATGCCAGGCAGAGGCATCTAGCCACCGAGAGCTAAGCCAGTGATAACATTGTGATATCTGCCTTCCCAGAAACATTGCACCAAGGCTTCCGAACAGTGTCCACTCGTCCCACTGAACACACAATGGGCTGATACATTTTTCCAAGTGGTAAGCAGGTTGCCATAGCAACGAATGACGTCTGTGTATAGGAAACTTCCATCCCCTTGTCCTCCACCTCACTCTGCATTCTTCTGAGCTTAGCACAGTACAGTCAGCCCTGTGTGTGTTAAAATATAGATTACTGAAATTGGAATTTGGACCATAATGCAAACTTCTTTAGCCAGGAAATACAGTCTGAAACTTCCCTGTATCGTATAGCCTAATTGGATATATTATGTCACTGACCAAAAATCGAACAAGTGTGTGAATGGGTGAATGCATCTTGGAAAAATGCAAGAAATCATTCAAGAAATGGCCAATCAGCCATGCTCTTGATGATACTAAACGTACACGTTTTGAACATATGGGAAGTTATACAGATGTAGCCATATTCATCATCATCATCATCATAATTTCCCAGCTCCAGTTTCCCGGGTGTGGTATACAAGCGCTCGCCATTTCTTTCCGTCGGAGTAGAGTTGCTGTTCTTCTACATCTTTCCATTTCTCACTGCGTTTGTTGACCTTAGACTTCACTGTGTCTATCCATCGATTTCTTGGCCTTCCTACCAGTCTCCTGTCTCTCACTTCTCTGTTGAAATAATTTCTTGGTGTTCTATTTCAGTCCATTCTCATGACGTGTTTAAACCACTGTAATCTGTGTCTTCCTAGGAGTTCAGTGATAGATATTTTGATACCAACTTCCTGCCTGTTAATTTCATTCCTAATCTTATCTTTCCTGGTCCTCTGGTTCATTGTTCTGATGAATTTCATTTCTGTTGCCTGGATTTTACTATTAGCCTTGTTGAGTAGGGTCCTACATGTTTCAAGTCCATAAGTGAGAATTGGAATAAAGTAGGTATGAAACATGCTTAATTTTGTTGTTTTGGGTATTTTGTCATCCCATAGTAGATTTCTCACTTGACTATAAAAAAGAGAAGCTCTTCAGGTCCTGTTAAGGATCTCTTGCTTTATAGAGTAGTCCTTTGAGACAATACTTCCAAGGTACTTGAAGTTAGAAACAGATTGCAGCCGAGTTCCCTCTAGAAAGATGTTGGAACATGAGCCATTCCTGTTGATAGTCATTTCAAATGTTTTTGTTTGACTGATCTTTAGTCCAAATTCTTTAAACTTGTCGTTCCAAAAGTTTAGTTTATCCTGCACTTCTGTTTCTGTTTCTCCCCATATCAACACATCTGAAATACCAGTGTGTTAGGCTCATTGTAATGTTCTTTGACAGATTTTATGATACGATCCATGGTGACGATGAACAGTAGTGGTCATATTATTAGAATTAATTTTTATTTTAGCTTTAATGTGAAAAGAAGCCTCCATGACTTAAAATGTGACTTCAGGAAGCCAAGCATTTTCGAAACTGGTCAGGTAAAGTCTATAGCAGGCATGTGCAACTTGGACGACAAGGTGGGTCAACCACAGAGGGCTTACAGACGTCATGGGCATTACTTAACAATGCATATAATTTTTACAAGAGCGTAGTAGCCACATTCAATGAAGAAACTCGTTCATCACAAATTAACATCACCAAAACTCAAACAAGAATGTTAGAATGGAAATCAAAAATGTTATATACTAAAGAAAATAAGAAAATACATAATTTATTTACTTCGCATTTTAATGAGAAACTTGGTCCTTTGTGTTCTGAACCACTCTCATAATGTTCAATGGTACACTGGATGTTCCAACACGGAGGCTATATTCAAGATCAGTTATTTTTCCCCTCTCTTTGGATTTAATCCACTTCATGCGCAGGAAGAGTTGCTCACATAGATACGTGCTGCAAAAGAATGCCATCCTCCTTAGGTTAGGGTATTTCTTGCATGGAAAGTATTTCACATAACAATCTTGTAAGCAGGTGTCCTTAAGGCCGACCTCATGGTGTTGGGGTAGCGTGCATGCCTCGTACCCAGATGCTCCATGTTCGATTCCTGGCTCCGTCAGGGATTTTAGAAACTGACGTGAGGTCTGGAACGGGGTGCACTCAGGCTCGTGAGGACAATTGAGTAGCTGTCATACTGTGAAACAGTGCCCCGGTCATGGAGACCAAGAATCATGGCCAAGGGGACTCGACGTTTCAGACCACATCGTCATCATCATCTTCATTTCTCCTTTTCCAGCTGAGACTGGGTGGGGGCAAATATGGTTCCTCTCCACTTTGTTCTGTCGTTCCACCATTCCTCTTCCGACACGGTGTTCCAATCCAGGTTCCATTTTCTAATACTATACTTTACCGAGTCCATCCAACGCATTCTTGGTCTTCCTCGTCCTCTCTTCCCTGTCATCCGTCGTTCCAGTGCTCGTCTTGGTAGCCTTACTTCATTCATCCGTTTGACATGCCCAAACCATCTCAATCTGTTTTGCTCCAGTTTGTCATTTAGTTTCTGTACGTCCAGTTCTTTCCATATATCTTCATTTCTCACTCTGTCTCTCCTCGTTTTCTGGACCATACTTCTCAGGAATCTCATCTCAGCTGTCTGTACCCTGCTCTCATCCCTCTTAGTCTTTGTCCAATTTTCTGCTGCATATGTCATTATAGGAACATAATATGTTTGTACATAACTTCTTTAGCCTTAATTGGTATATCCTAGTCCCCGTTCCTGTTGCCAAATGATTGGGCAGCGGTCGCTTGGTAGACCTAGGCCCTTTATGGGCTGTAGCACCTTGGGATTTGGTTTTTAGGAATCCTTAAATACTCCTTTCAAAGTTACATCCTCCTGAAGTTCAATAAAGTTTCATTTGCAAATTTTCAGGAGCACTATGCACGTCAATGCTGCATGGTGATGAAAGAATACTGAAATTCACTTCCTCCTTTCTGAAGTTGCAAAATCTGACATTAAATTCTCCAAGCAAATCTATTATAGGAAGCTTTTCAGTCAATCAATACTGAAAAGCTTTCTATAATAGAACTAGGCAACATAATAAATACATTTTCAATACCTGATCAGGCGGGCAGGATGAAAGGGTTCCGCAGACCAAGGACGGCCCGGAGGCCGGCTGTTGTACATAGTTGTTCTATAGGCTAGAATGTTATTTAAAATTATACCATAATTCGTTAATGATATCTGTGATAGTCATTTTTGAATCTCTAAAGGTACTAAAAGCTCAGTTTTGCAAACATTTGCTGCCTAAATAAACCTCATGGATCCTTTGCATCTAATTTCACAATGCTTCAAGCAATAAGTCGATATTTTCATGACCGTCAAGATATTAATCCTATAGCAAAAGATGTCAGTTGTCCAGGAAAAGATCTCTACGACAAAACAAACCTAATCGGATGGTTCTATAACCAAAATTAAAAATTCCTAGCATTATGACGGTGTTATCATAGGCAGTAAGTGATATTAATTGGTGGAATGCTCAGGTAAATGCTTTTTACAGTGAATGTTTTTTAGCATTCAGAAAGCTTATGTCCTAAATTTTAAAACAAGACTTTTCTTTTTGGTTCCCAAGTTTTAAAATACATCAACAGATGTTTTTTTTTGGAGAAATTGACTAGGTCTCTTTCCTTTGAGATGGTAGGAATTTAAAATATATTTTTAAAAATTAACCCTTAAGACAGGAAAAACCATGTGGTTTAAAATATATATTTCTGCACCATCATTTGTTTGGTTCTGATAAAAATGAAGAGTCCACGGGAAGATGGGGGAATGTCACTCAAAATATAAAATCGAGATATCAGCGCGATCTGGTAGGCCTCTTTGCGACGTATTGAAGGCACAAATTGTGCCCAGCTAAGAACAATGAGGGTCGTGCGAAAATGACGTTTCAAGTTGACGCGTACTCATAACATGGTGGCCACAACTCCTGGAAAACCTGGAAATCCTGGAAAACTGGATTTTTATTAGGTCTGGAAAAATCCTGGAAAACTCCTGGAAAATGACCAAAAAAATAAAAACTCCTGGAAAATAGCCACTGTTAATTAATTATAAAAATCTTTCCATTTTAAATCATACTCCCACTGCAGTTTTGGGTGAGCACTCTATGGTTAACGAAAGAAATTTCCTCAGGCTACCTGTTTCTGTGTGGGAGAACATGCGATAGTATTTTTGTAAAATATATTGTGTATAGACAACTTCACCGCAATAAAATTGCAGGCAGCATTCTTTTCTCTTTTTTTAAGCAGGTATTTGAGTCACAAAGGCTTTTTTAAAACAACAATTACATCATTTGTGTGTAGGCTTGCGTATCAATAACGCAATCACCACTAATTTTTGTCAACATCTGTATAAGTAGACCTAACACAACTGCTTTATTTTGGTCTTGAAGTAGGCAACTGATAAAGACCCCGCCCCGGGACTCGCGCTTATTTTTAAGTCTGGAAAAAAAGAATTACTCCTGGAAAATTCCTGGAAAATCGTTGACCGATTTGAGTGGCCACCATGCCTTATACTGTAAGTATTGAAACTTAAAAACTCGTTTCCTGAACATTTTACATTATTTGACATTCCCCCTTCTTCCTGTGGACCCTTCAAATTTAAAGGTAATATTATTTCCTGTTACTATTAGAAATAATCCCTGTTCAACTATGAACCCTTGGTCTTTTTTTCATCATCAATATCATAAGTAAGCTGGGTGCTTTCATATATGAGCCTCTTAATAATAAAATGTATTTATTATCCAAATGTAGAGCTATTTTTCCAGCTTATTTTGATAATTTGTATACCTCTTTGGAACATGGTGGCCACTACTCCTGGAAAACCTGGAAATCCTGGAAAACTCCTGGATTTTTATTAGATCTGGAAAACTCCTGGAAAATGACGAAAAATTTGAAAACTCCTGGATAATAGCCACTGTTAATTAATTATAAAAATCTTTCCATCTTAAATCATACTCCCGCTGCGGTTTTGGGTGAGCACTCTATCATTAATGAGAGAAATTTCCTAGGCTACCTGTTTCTGTGTGGGGGAACACGCGATAGTATTTTTGTAAAACATATTGGGTATAGACAACTTCACCGCAATAAAATTGCAGGCGGCATTCTTTTCTCTTGTTTTTTAAAGCCGATATTTGAGTCACAAAGGCTTTTTAAAACAACAATTACATCATTTGTGTGTAGGCTTGCGTATCAATAACGCAGTCACCACTAATTTTTGTCAACATCTGTATAAGTAAACCAAACACAACTGCTTTATTTTGGTCTTGAAGTAGGCAACCGATTAAGACCACCGCCGCCCCCCCCCCCCCCTCTTCCCTCCGGGACTCGCGCTTATTTTTAAATCTGGAAAAAAGAGAATAACTCCTGGAAAATCGTTGACAGATTTGAGTGGCCACCATGTTGGAAGTTCCTTCTGGATTTTCTTTTCTTTGATGACATGAGAACTCCTTCTGAGTCCTTTTTCCAATGCTAATCCTATCATATACTGTAACCCACAATGCTTTATTTAGTTTGCAGACTGATGAGACAAAAGCTTTAATTTTGCATTAAGCTTCAGTCCACTAATGATATAGACAAAGCTTGAGAAATGTACTGGTATTGGAATTCATGCATTTTAATTCATATTTTACTGAACAGTATTTTAATTTAACATCTAACAGTGTAAATTGTCATTTATGTAAGGCTGTGGAAGGTAGGATCTAATCATCTGTATTTATTGTGCTTGTTTAGAGGCTCACAATCATATATGGTTGCAGTTTGTAGGATATTCTGTAGTACAATTTACTAAGTAATTGATATTGTTAAACTGTCTCCATGTACTGCTTCAAGCAATTAAGTGATATTGTTCCAATGATTATTATGTATGGTACTTGGTATTCTTTTCAGAGTTATGGCTGCATTTCTTTTTTTATTATTATTTAATGTTCCTCCATGATAACAGAGTATAGTGTACAAGCTCATACAGTAGCCTATATACATTTTATGAGGTGGACATCCAAATAAGAAATAAATAAATCAATCAACCATTTATTCAATCTATCAGTTTTATTTGCTTGTTGGATAGTTGCTCAGATGGTAAAATGCACATAATTATTAGAAAACTGTAATTTTCTTCTTTGTCTTGGTGGTTTTACTCATTATTAGAAAACTGTAATTTTCTTCTTTGTCTTGGTGGTTTCACTCTGTATACTATGTATGACTTGCCACTTGGGATTATGATCTGCCTCATCATCAGAGGACTTTCATTGTCCTCTTGTTCATGGCACTGGAGGGACAATTTTGAGTGTAGTTAGTGTAGTTTTTGCTATGTAATTGTTGGTATTATGAAGCACAAGTATATTATTAGAGACTGCTTTCTTTTTCATGCATTTTGTGTGAGTTGAGAGTCACTTCAAATCTTCCATGAATCACTTAGTTTCTTGTATGGTCAATTTCTGTACAACCTAGTGACCATATATTTGGTGTAACGTTTAAAAATTATACAAGAAATCTTTCCGCCTAGTCAATACATTATAATACTGTATTATGTAATCAAGGAATCACAGATTCGGACATGTTTCGGGGCCTAATTGAGTCTGGCACCCTTCATCAGCCTTGATTAATATAAAGTACATGTAGATGTCATCATGGTACCATTCCCTCCCCCCCCCCCTTATCTCTTTCACCCATCAAGTATCAGTCCCCCATCCGCAAGGTTATCCCTTCCCCTTCACCGCCCCAAACCTCTGTCCTCCCTCAACTGTGACACACTCAACATTCATTACATAGTGTTTTTCCTGGTTGACAATCAGATAGGACTCCACTACATGGACTCGACGTTACATGTGCACGTAAGTGTTTTTTGTTATAATTTATCCGTCATCCATTGTTTCTTTTCAGAATGAATCGTTTCTCCGTAGTCTCAGTGTTCTGTCCTCATTCACTCCACATTTAATCTTTATTTAATTGCTATTTCCCATTCTTTCCCAATTGGTCAGCTATTATAAGTTTAACTAGTGTTTTTCGATCATCCAACATGGTTTAATGGACTAAACATTTTCCAAGTGTTGATGTTACGTAAGTTTTCTTTTTCTCTCTTTTATTTTTAAATTATTTTGTCCATTCTTATTAGCTTTTCATACACTTGAAACTTAATAATAATTTAAATTAACATGTTTCCTTTCATATGTAAATACTATTTGACTGCTTTTGATCCCAGGAGCATTTTCAAAACATGGTGACACATTGGACCACCCACTACAATTTTTAATCATATACCGTAATCGACTGGAGCTAGAGCACATAGTAATCATTGGTTGTAATCAAAGTTTCACACATTGATTATATCAGCAGCCCATAAAGAGGAGTATTTGTTACTACAATCTATCATATATAATCAACCATCCACGCGATGTATGTTTTCACGCAATCAACAACAACGATTATGAAATGAACTATAAACCGTGTCTGGCTGCGTGGCTCAGGGGTAACGTTCTCGCTTGCTGAGCCCAAGGTTGCAGGTTCGAAACCTGGCGCAGTCAGCTGGCATTTGAGGGTGCGCAAATGCGAGGGAGCCGTGTCAGTATATTTACTGGCACGTTAAAGATCCCCTTCGGGGCAAAATTCCGGCACCCCGGCGTCTCTAAAAGCCAGGGTAGTTAAAAGGGACGTAAAACCAATAACATTATTATCATTATTATGAACTATAAACTTTACAACAAAACCAATTACCTTATGAGTTGCTTGTTTCAAAATTTGTATTCTTTAATCTGTGTTAAGAGGGGCAGATGACCTCGTAGTTCCGCCCCTTAAAACAACAATAACTAACTAACTAACTATTTCACATTGCGCACACTCAGACACATTGGTTCTGATTGCTTCTCACAAGTGTTTTTTAAACTGTCCTTTTGGTAGTGGTTTTTAAATGTCTCTGTCGTTTTCACACATTTGCATCTTTTTCATTTTACCATGTGTTCTTCACTCATTATAACAAATAATTCTTTTTATTGTATTTTTAAAATGACATCTGCATGTAACACAGGTTTTTATGCTAGCTTTTTAGTTTTACTTTTATCAAGGCTAATGAAGGGTGACAAACTCAATTAGGCCCCGAAACATGTCCCAATCTGTGATCTTTTGATTACATAATATAATAAAGTATTGACTAGGCGGAAAGATTTCTTGTATAATTTTTAAACGTTATACCAAATATATTTATCGTCAATTCGGAACCATGATGAACTTTAAAAGTCCCGCAACCTAGTGACCAGGGTAGCATTTTTGTCTCGTGTATCTTCTGTCTTGTAGTTATAGATTAACATTGTTCCTAAGAGCATCACAAGCCTAAACTAGTATTTCAAATAAAATTATCAACGTAGTATTAATATCTCTTGGATTTCATAATTAGTTCTTTCTTCTCAGTCACTTGTTTTACATTTTCTCAGTGTGCATTTTGGTGTATTCCTGGTAGTCTTTACAGTTCTTACAATTGCTTTTGAACTGTTGGTCACATTAACATTTTCTCTTATATTGATGAGCAAATCAATAAATTGTAAGTATTATAAAGTGTTCATTGTCATCATCATCATCATCATCATCATCATTTCCCCTTATCCAGCTCTGCCGGGTCGGGGTATTTATGGCACTTCTCCACTTTCCTCTTTCCTTCCACAATTCTTCTTCCACGATCTTGTCCCAGTCCAGATTCCTTTTTCTCACGCTGTTCTTCACTGAATCGATCCACCTTGTTCTAGGTCTTCCCCTTGCTCTCTTACCCTTGCACTTGGCCTCCAGCATCTGTCTTGGTATTCTATTTTCCTCCATCCTCTTTACATGTCCAAACCACCTTAGTTTATTATTCTCAATTCTCTCATTTAGTTTTCCCATCCCAACTTCCTTCCTAACATCTTCATTCCTCACTCTCTTTCCTTGTCTTACCTATCATACTTCTTAGGAAATTCATTTCACTGGATTGGATTCTACTCTCTTGCCTGCTCGTCAGGGTCCAAGTCTCAGCTGCATAAGTTAATATGGGTACATAGTACATTTTATACATTACCTCCTTGCTTTTCCTTGGTACTTCCTTATCCCAAACAAGTTTTCTTACACTTTGATAGAATGCATTGCTCTGCTGTACCCTCCTGCCAATCTCCATGTCCAACCTACCAGTTTGCATCAATTCACTTCCTAGGTATTTGAACGTGTCCACAATTTCCAAACTCTGACTTCCAATTTTCACAGTGCCCTTTCCATGTCTTTCCCCTCTTGTCATCACCATGGTCTTGCTTTTCTCTATACTGATTTTCAGGCCATACTTCTAAATATTTTCGTTCAGTGCATCTAGTTGTTTTTGCACTTCTTCGGTGTTCCTTCCCCAGACCACAATATCGTCTGCAAATAATAGTAACTTCATTTCTTTATGTCCATATGCTTCCTTTGTTTCCTTTACAATTTCATCCATTACCATTATGAATAAAAGAGGTGACAGCACACTCCCCTGTCTTAGTCCAGTCTTGTTCCTAAACCAATCTGTCTTTCCAACTGGGGTCAGTACCCTGCTAACACAGTTGTTGTACATTGCTTGCACCATTTCCAACATTTCTCTTCCCAGTCTCTTCTTAACCATGGTTTCCCATACCTTCTCCTGGGGACACTATCATATGCCTTTTCTAGATCTATGAAAGTCATGATCAAATCCTCTCCATATTCCCAGTTCTTTTCCATCACCTGCCTCAAGCTAAAGATTGGGTCCACTGTGGATCTTCCACTCCTGAAGCCATACTGTTCCTCTTGCAACTCTCCTTCCACCTTTCTTGTATGCATCAGAAACTTAGATCAATAGTGGCATCGTCGTTGTTGTCGTCGGCCAACATTCGTATTCGAGTGTATGTTTCTTTCCTGCATTACTAATTTGTCTTCACTCGATGGTGATGTCGCTGGTGACTCAACAGACCAATTCTGGCATAGAACATACGGCTGCACACAATGCAGATGATGGAAGGTGGAGGACGTGGAAACATCTGGCTCAGCTTTCTCCCCTGACGAGTTTCCATTTCCCGGCATTCTTCTTCAAAATGTGGAACCGCAGCTGAGGTGGCTGCACGCCAACGTGCACGATCTTCCGCAAGTGTATGCCAATTATCAGATTCAATGGCTATACTCCTCAAGGTTTGTTTAAGCTGATCTTTGTAACGCTTCCGATGTGCTCCTAGGGATCTCTTGACCGTGCTGAGCACGCTGTACAGGATTTTCTATGGGAGTCTGTGGCATACTACTACAGGAAAGAAATAATTTAAAATACTTTCCACCTTGTCAATACAATGTTTTTTTTCTTACAAATATTCTAGTCTAGTGCATGTTTCAAACCCTATTTTGGCTTTCTTTAGCCAGCTACAACATATCCTCATTACTTCTGCATATTAACCTGTGATCACCCGCACCGGTGGCATAGTTGGTAGCATGCTGAACTGCTGTGCCCAAGGTAGCGGGTTCAAACCCAGCCGAAGTCGTCGGATTTTTTAAGAGCATTAAAAATCCTTCAGTATGCCTTCCTTCGGAGGGGAAGTAAAGCCGGCGGTCCCATGTCATAGACTTATGGCATGTAAAAGATCCTTCCACAGACTAAACGTGTGTGGAGCTAAATATCTAGGTTAGATTTCTTTGGAACGCTCTATCAAAGTTCCAATGTTCACCACTAGGTATCATTGACATCTGGTAGCGAAAGTTGGAACTTCTTGAAATTGAACGGAACTTGTAGCTCTCCCTCTGGGTGTGCGCTGGAAGCAACTACAGCCTCTGGCGAGCCGAACATTTCTTCGGACACTCCCGGCACTAAAAGCCATACGATAAATAAATAACTCGCACCATTACAAAATACCTAACAATGGTACCGGTATATTATGTTATCAGATCAGTCTTGAATACAGAAGTCATTTTAAAATCTGTCCCGGTATTTACAAACACCTGTGCGGCGTGTTCAATAAAATCTAATGGGGGAAGAGATGGCGTCAGATTTTGCTCACACAGTTTGTAGGTATTGTAACAATCACAGTCTGGCATCTGTTTAAGTTAGTCTGTGTTGTGTTCCATCAATTTCTTGTTAGCTATTCCTTAATGAGTATGATATAAGGTGGTTCTGTTTACTGCACTTCCGATCCATAGGGACATTGCAGGTATGTTACGGGAGAATAATACATTAATATTTACTTTAATAGTCACAACTGCAGTACACAACATCAAAAGCATAAGGACATGGAATATTTCATTTGTAAATATTCTTCTGTTTCTTGGTTGCAGTTTGTACATTCCCTCTTTTTAAGTTCATAAAAAGTAATGAAAACCATGGTTGAACTTGTTTGTGTCTTGTGACTTCCATTAGGAGTTCCTGGTCACATCTGTTCATCAGATAGCAAGCACTGTCAAGTCATCCCTTCTTCACCAGCCCAGCTGACATAAGCAAACCAGTTTTCACTTGCTTGCATGAAGGTCGCTAGATGCTGTTCTACGTAAACCTACACACTTGTTCAATATACCGCATATACGTGAATACTATCCACCGTCGAATAGTCCTCGCACCTTATTTTAGGAAGAAAATTAAAAGAAAAAAGTAATCTTGAGAGCAGGTATCACAATGTTCTGGCACTGCTGTCAGCTCTCCAAGCCTTGCCTCCCCCCTCAAAGTTACGCGTCCTCAGTAAGATATTGTTTCCACTGGACGTCATCAACAGTTTCGGCAGCTGCGGGCGTTGGTACGTGCACGTCTAAAAATAAGGTCAATGCCATTCATGAACTTTTGGAGAATCTCAGCACTGCAACACTTAATGAGTTTGTACCAAGACAT
Organism: Meconema thalassinum; assembly: GCA_946902985.2. Lineage (NCBI taxonomy): Eukaryota > Metazoa > Arthropoda > Insecta > Orthoptera > Tettigoniidae > Meconema > Meconema thalassinum. Next base: position 188,143,768 of record OX336395.1, read on the forward strand.
GTACTCTACTAGCCATTATTAGGCACAGTTTTGGCAGCCGGTATCCTGAGATTACAGATGGCACACATCCAGAAATGAGGTCGGCATCACTCACAAATCTAAGCCGAAAGTTTAGCGCCGCAAAACTAGTAGCTTTGCCAGAAAATTTTACATAGCTGGGCACCAGGAGTGGCAGATAATATTTAGGGAGGCAGAGATTCAATGATTTATATCAGAATCTTAGCCTACTTTTTGGAAAAAAATAGTAAGGAATGTAAAGGGAGGTTTTGTCAATCAATGATGTGTGCCATCTGTAATCACAGGATATCGGCCGCCAAAACTGTCCCTAATAATGACTAGTAGAGTACATGTCTTGCTACAAACTCATTAAGTTTTGCGGTGCTGAGATTCTCCACTCAATCTGTGTACCTCGTCCCTTATTATGACTGCACCAAACTCCACAAAAAATTGTATATATAAAGTCATACTTGGGACATTGACTTCATATATATTTTCAGTTATGCCATTTTTTCCAGCTGCAAATGGACTCTATTGATATCTTGCCATTACACTATTCACCTTAAAAATACAATACTTGAAACATTGATACCATTTGCTAAGAAAAGTAGCCTTGCAATAATGGATAACTCAAGGTGGCACTGAGCGTTCATCATGGAAATAACCGAAGGGTGCAACTGGATGGGCAGAGTTTCATTCTGGAAGGGGGGCTCATGTCCATCCAAGCCCATCCGGTGGAGACACTCCTGCGCAAATCCTAGCGAGTTTGCTGTAGTATTTGTGTTCCAATGGCAATCATTAGGCACAGTCTTGGAGACGGTGGGAGTCAGTATTGTGATATTATGGTACACGCATGCTAAGAGATGTGATCAGCATCTTTTCACAGTATATCGCTTGTGGCGAGCCAAAATGTCATCGAAACCCTGATCGGAGGAGTTTGGCACCGACATTGACTGAAGTAATACCAGCACCCTAACTTTTCACTTCCATATTTCGAAAAAAATATGCAAGTAGTATTCACGTATGTACGGTAGCATTAGTGTTCTTGTCAAGAACCTGTTTACCTGCCCTCAATATCTAGTGACCTTGATTTCCACAATTAAAATTCACATACTTGCATTCATCTAGTTCAAGCACCATCCTTTCCTAAGTGATCACTCACTGTAGATACCTTTCTGTAATGGCACATTTCATAAATTGCAATGAACTGTCATGTACTATCTGCTAAGGGACCAAGCCGGCGAGATGCTGCACTTGGCTCTCCAGTCCCATCCCCAGAACACACACCAGCACTAGAGATGCACCCAGTATGCTCATCCAGTCGGGTATCTCATCAAATGCAAGCACTTGCAATGCGAAGGCCAGAACAATATCCAATGACCTGAAACAGTAAACACATGATGCATCGTGAAGGCTTGTTTCATGACGTAATGGAAGGTGGGTTGGAGGGAAAGAGGCAATGAGAAGGCTACGTTGCACATTTTGTTGACCAGTTAAAAAGATAGATAGATGATGATGATGATGATGAATGTTGTTTTAAGGGGTCTAACATCTAGGTTATCGGCCCCTCATAGTGTGGGTGATAGTGAAAGATGAGATGAGAATGAAAACTATTACTAACTACAGACTTACATACTAGAAGAAGAAATGGTAAACAAATAAAGGATAAGGCAAATAAAGGACAGTAAGAAAAGAAATGCCCTCAACCCTCGAAGAATGAGGATTGAGGGACTTGGAAGGAAGGAGATCCATGAAAGCCAGATAGGAATGGGAAAGAGGAGAGGGCCCGCCCCAAAGTCAGAGGAAAAAGGGGACAAAACTGACCCAGCTCAGGAATCCCTCGGGGTCGCCAACTCCCAAAGTCACCAGCCATGAGCCCTTGAGGCACTATCCAGGGTGCACCAGAAGTGGTGGGGTTACATTCACCCTGTCTCCTTGAGGGCCATGTGCAGAAGGCACGAGATAACATGAAAAGAAAAGAAGGCTGGCCCCTCGAAGAATGAGGGTACCAGGAAAGATGAGACAAGGGCCAATTAAGGCGGGAAAGTGAAAGACTCCCTAGGACTCGGATACCCTAATACCGTCGGGGTTGGAAGAGAACAAGAGTTGACCAAGAGTGGTCGTCAGGAAAGAAGACGGAAAGGTGCCTGGGACAAGTAAGTGGAAGCAATGCCGGGCTCAGCTGGGGTCCCGTGGACGCCAACTCACGTCCCACAAGTTGTGAGCCCGTAGGGGGCGGTTAAGAAAGAATTCACACATTTGCACTGATAAAAATAAGGGCTTTGTGCCATGAAAGCTGGTTAGGCCGCTCCTACATTGGAAGCGGAATTTCTCCTAACCAGACGGTCTGAGCGGATCTGGTCGAGTCTGAAAAAAACAAACACGTGACGCACCGTCCGCCCTCCTACACTGGAGCCAATGCTCGTTCCGGCGAGGGGAGTCTGGTCTGGACTGGTCTGACAGCAATCAAACAGGTTTGTTTTTTCTTCCAGTTGCATGGAAGCTTCTGGTGGTGCTGGTGCGTTCTAACATCATTGAACTTGGTTTTTGTGTGGAATTTTGCCACAATGGTAGACAAAGGAATGCTAATTGAATTAGTGCGTGAGCGGGTTGTATTATGGTTATGTAAAATTCACTTTGACGGTGGTCGTCATTGAACTCGTGAACCCATTTTCTTTTACACGAGTTAAATAATAAATTCCTGTCCAATAACATAAAATCAATTAGTTCCTCGTCCATTTTTCAACTGTAATGATAGACAACTTTGCTCGTCGAGAGTTGACACAGTACTGGTTCTTCCGCTGAAAACTAGCTGCAATGTAGGAGCGCCGAGTCTGGACTGGTCTGGACTGGTCTGGTCTGGCCGGGTCGGGTCTGGTGGCCGTTTCCAATGTAGGATCAGCCTTAGTGATTGATGGTGGAGCTAACCAGCTGGATAGCGGATTTGATAATTATGGCAGTAATGAATATCAACAATCATGAGATTTTCAGATTTAGGTTGTGTATTGTTTGGTGAATACAAACCATATACATGGGAGGCAGAGAGTTGAATTTTCAAACCTTGGTTTTGGCTCCTGCTGCTCTACCTACTGAATTGATGTGGCTGACACTTATTATAAATCTCACGGCAAGGGTACATCTGTGACACTAGCCACAGCAAGTGGTAATTATAGTATTATAGTGTTAGAGAATAAAACATTGCTCAGAATTTTATTATAGTGTGTCAGATATAATTAGAAATTGGGAAATACCTACCAAAGCAAAGGTAATGATAATACAAGTCATATTATTTACCAATTTTGACGTACGGATCAGAATGTTGGACATGGACAACGAAAGATCAAGTAGATTACAAGCTACAGAGGTGTGCTTTCTGTGAATGAGGTAAAATGAGAAGAGATAGGATAAGAATTGAGACAATATGACACACACTTCAGAAACTATGGAAAAAAATAGGCTGAAATGGTTTGGCCACGTAGAATGAATGGAAAAGGAGAGATTACCAAGAAGAGCTATGGAATGGACAGAAGCTGGAAGAAGACCAAAAACAAGATGGAGAGATCAGGTGAAGGATGATGTGACCCAAAGTGGAATACAGTGGGAGGAAATGCTGAACGATAGGTTGTGGGAGAAAGGAGAAGATCGGAGGAGGCTATGTGAACGTCCTGCATAAACAGAAACATTTTAGCAATGACTAGCATCAAATATGTACCCTTGTCATGAGATTTAAAGCATTTGTCGCATTAGCTCAGTTGGTGGAGCATTGGTGTCTATAGGCAAAGATTACGATTTTGGCTCCTGCATGTGTTAGACATTCCAATTCTCTAACTTCCATCTGTGTGACTTGTACTCATTGTACAATACATGACCCAATAGCTGAAAGCCTTCTTGACCATCATTGTGGTAGTGCAATCCAGCCCTGTGAGGCAAACCTGAGAGGAGATGAGCATGATTCACATCTTAGCTGTCTTGAAAATGGTTTTCCATGGTTTCCTACTTCTATGCCAGGCAAATGCTGGGATGGTTCTAACCTAATGGCACTGAGATCTCCTTCCAAATCCTAGCCTCAATTACAAGTACACACACTACTACAGCAATCACAATGACATATGGTATCAGACAGATTCACACACACCCAAGTACACTGGGTTACATGCAGTGCTTTTTTCAGGGGGAACGTGGGGGTATGATTACCCCTTAAACATTTGAAAACTATTTAAGAAAAAATATTGGTACATTTGTATCTAGTCCGGCAAATATAACTTCCGACTTGAAAGTTCAGCTGGCGTCAACGCGCTGTCATGCAACAAGAATACTTGTTTACAACAGCTGGAGGAGATTTCGAGCAATATCAGATTTAAATCGATCTATCGAATCAGTTTCTTTTGGTCGGTAACTCGGCACTCCGTTCTTGTAATATTAGGCTATTGTTTGGAGGTAGGGTAGGTTGTTATTTTGTGCGTGTGATTATTTTTGTAGGATGAATAAAATAACAAACTATTAAACATCCACCCAGGCATCGAAAAAGCTGAAAGTTAATGATTTGAACACAATCAATGGCCGGACTTTGCAAATTGCCGAAAATTGCAAGATCGTGATCTTTTGTTGACTACAACTGAGAGTACCCCGTAAATTATTTTTTAGAAAAAAAAAGCACTGGTTACATGTCACAAAGCTCCAAAATGAATCAACAACAAATATCTACCTGGTGACAGCCACCTTGCCAGCTCCCTCCATGCCGAGAGCTCTGGCAACCAACACCTGCCCTGTGAGTCCCAAGATGCTGACTCCTACTGCCATGCCCCACTCTAACCAGTTGTGACGGACCAGGTTATGGTGGTGGCCTATGGTGGCCAGCAGGATACTGGCAACCAGTAGCGACCAGGCTGACAGTTGGAACACCACCACGCTGAAGTGTACGTCCTTACATTTGCGCATCACCACCATGTTGAGAGCCGTGAAGAATGTTGCTGTGATAGCACAGGCATAGCCCACCACATCATAGGACTGTTCACCCTAAAACATGCATCATCCTAGTTCAGCAGTTTTATTGCTTCCAACCATCAAACATTGTATCTTAAAATTGAGTGGCTTCGGTAGCGTAGTTGGTAGGGCATGCTGAGTTTCTATGCCCAAGTTTGTGGGTTCAAACCTGGCCGAAGTCGTTGGATTTGTTAAGAGCATTAACAACCCCTTAGTATGCCTTCCTTCGGTGAGGAAGTAAAGTCGGCGGACTCATGTCATAGATTTATGGCATCTAAAAGAACCTTCCACTAATTAAACTTGTGTGAAGCTAAATTATAAGTTAAGTGCCGACTGCTGTGGCATCTACAGTAGTGACCAAGTTCAGAACTAGTTGTCGTTGATGGTGGCGTTTGGTAGTAAGAGTAGGAACTACTTGAAAATTGAATGTCTGCAGTCCTTACTTGAATTAAAAACAGAAACACACACTAATACAGACATCACAATTAACACCGGTTATCAGACAGATTCTACACACACCCAAAGTACACGGGGCTACATGACCGCATTGTTGCAGCCCCTAAACTGAGGAACCAACCTTCTTAAAATTGTTTCTCAGATTAATAAATAGAAAGAATAGCAGGAAATATTTCAATGAATTCAAATTTGAGACTTCAAAATTAAAAGGAAAAGAAGAGATTTTTAAAAACCATGGGTTCCTGTTTAAAAATCATGGAGATTCTGAGTTGGTGCCTTGTTGAAGGTCAAAGCTGCCTATTTTATTTTACCAATGTTATCCTTTCCATAATTAACTACAAATATGCACCACTTAATTTTGATCACAATACATTTAAAGTTTCTGTAATGTATCTTTAATTCTGAATCCAAATATAAAATATTAGTAATTCCCTTAGACATATTTTTCTATTGACAACTACCATTTTTCTGGGTATTTTATTTCCATAAATTTTTACCTTTAAATGTGTGCCACAACAAATCTCTGCCCATTTAAAATAAATAAATAAATAAATGAATGAATTTTTCTAAAATGAGTGAGGAAATTTTAATTAATTGAGCTGTTTAATTATCGTAATTTATTTATTTATTCATCTATTTTTAAAAGCAACTTATTTTTCTTGAATATTTCTGTTCCTGGGTGAAAATGAACACATTTTTTTCTTTGCTGCCATCCGTTGTTTATGGGTATGTTGTTGTTAATTCATTTGATGGGCTTGGGACGTCTTGGTCATCAGCCCCGAGTAGTTGGGTGTGTGTTGAACTTGTCTTATAACCTGTATTTATGTGATGTCTATAGTAGTGTGTGTAACTGTATTAGGAACAGGGATGAGGTAGGTGCCCCAGAACTTGAAGTAAGGTACTATCCCGGCATTTCCCTTGAGGGAGTGTGGGAAAACGCAGGGAATAAACACACTCAGGATAGCCGCTGTCAATACCTGAATTCGAAGTTTCGATCTCTGGATTTGCTGCGGTTTAATGAGCACGGCTACACCGCCACCAAGAAATTTAATTCTAGTCTAAGAGTTATGATGGAGTATACTCAGTCTTGTGAGATGTGGGTTCTATTCAGACTACAGCCATGCTAGAGTGGTTTACTATGGCTTTCCCAACTTCTACCCCAGGAAAATGCTGAGATGGTAGTGGTATGGTACCTAACTTATGTTCATGATTATCTTGCTTCCAATACATCTACTTGTACTGGCCGCGGTGGCCAAGGGCGCTAACGCACTACCTCGTGTCTCGCTGGCATCGGGAGAGAGTGGGTTTGAATCCTGAAAATGGTTTTCGTGGTTTCCCATTTTCACTAACAGGCAAATGCTGGGACGGTTCATTTCAATAGGACCCGTCCTGAAAAGAAAAATACATTGTCATTGGCTGCATTCATAAAATTATTAATACATCTACTTGTACAGACATCGCAATAGCACTGGATATCAGCCAGTTTCTACACTCAACCAAGTATACGGAGCTGATGTCGAAGATGTCCCGAGCCCCTATAATGAATTAACAACAACAAATATTGGTTGGTTCTTCAGTTTAGGGACTGCGACAACGCGGTCGTGTAGCCTTGTGTACTTTGGGTGTGTGTAGAATCTGTCTTATAACTGGTGTTAATTGTGATTGCTGTATTAGTGTGTGTTATCTGTTTTTAGTTCAAGTAAGGACTGCAGATGATAATGTCAAGTAGTTCCTACTTTCCCTACCAAATGGCATCATCCACAACACCCACCTAGCTGTGAACTTGTCTACTACTAGATGCCATTGCAACCAGCGCCTGGTGACAAACGTTGGAACTTAAGAGCGTTAATCAAACCTAACCTACACATTTTGCTTCACACAAGTTTACTTAGTGGAATGTTCTTTTACATGCCATAAATCTATGACATGGGCCTGCCGGCTTTACTTCCCCTACTAAGGAAGGCATACGAGGGCTCTTTAACGCTCTTAAAAAATCCAACGACTTCGGCCGGATTTGAACCCACGGCCTTGGGCATAGAAGCTCAGCATGCTACCAACTACGCCACCGAAGCCTCCGACAAACAAATAAATGCCCTCCAGGGGCTCACAACTAGTGGGATGTGGGTCGCTCCATGGGAGCTAAACATTGCTTCTACTTACTTGTGCTGGGTTCCTCTCTGTCAATCTCCCTGAGTCAACTCTTGTTCTCTTCCGACCCAGACGGATTCCTGAGCTATGTACATTTTTTTCCCTTTTCCATCGCCCTTGGGGCGAATCCTCTCCTGTTTCCCTCTCTCATCTCCCTTTCATTGCTCTACTTCTTTCCGAGTCCCTGAGTCCTCATTATTCAAGGGTTGGGGTATTTCTTTTCTCTGTATTTTTTCTTATTCCCTTTTTTAGTCCTTTTCTTCTTCTAGTATGGTACATAAGTTAGTTATAGTTGTAGGTTTCATTTCATTAACATTTTTGCTATCACCCAAACCATTAGGGGCCGATAAACTTGATGTTAGACCCTTTAAAAAACAATCGTCAACAAACATATCTCTAAGCATACTTACATTAATGTGGAAGAGGAACGGTGGTTTCGAGATGAGTACGACTCCAGTGACGAGCATGAAGACCACCAGAGTGCGGAAGAAGCCACATGGTTCCTTGAGGAAAAGGAAAGACAATATCATCACCACAACAGGCGAACTGAAGATGATTGTGGTGGCGTCTCCAAGTGGCAAGCGTCGGAATGAATAGAATAGCAGCACTAGCGTCACCCCGCCAACCACTCCCTGCAGAACAAAGGAACGTATTTTATACTATGCTTCACTTTTCAAAAGTATAAGGTGCGTTCAAAAGTAATGAGCCGGAGGCTGGAATGCGCAAACCGGTGACGACATCGGCTAATCGTGGTGTGTGTAACGAGGTGTGGTTCCGACCAGAGCGTGGAAGGTCACAGCCCGTAGCTAGAGGGCACGCGTGCACGTCACGTGACGATACAAGCGAGCAGCAGCATGCATCAATCGTCCAACCAAGACCAAGACAATAGGCCATTCGACATGCTTCCTGGTGTGGTTGAAGACTGTGGGGCACCCATTGAGCACACACTTTCCATGGTGTGCACACTTCCGACGCTCAATCTGACCACGGCGGCTATGGCGTTCACTGTCACTCGGCGGTCCTGGGTAATGAGTGCATCAACTAGCTGGACGTTGTCATCGGTAATGCAGGGGGTTGACCCAGACCGGGCATCATCGGCTAACGACACCCGTCCTTCCCTGAATCGCTTGTGCCACGCCTTGACCCTTGCAAGGGACATGCAGTGTACGCCGTACACTTGTGACATTCGGTGATGAATGTCCGTTCCCCTACTCCTTTCGCTGTTAGAAACCGAACAACACATCTATGCTCTACGTTTGACGCCTCCATGTCACTGTTTGCAATGCGACTGGCAGTGTTGGACGATTGATGCATGCTGCAACTCGCTTTGTATCGTCACGTGACGTGCCCTCTAGCGACGGGCTGTGACCTTCCACGCTCTGGTCGGAACCACACCTCGTTACACACGCCACGATTAGCCGATACCGTCACCGGTTTGTGCATTCCAGCCTCCGGCTCGTTACTTTTTGAACGCACCTTATATGTTTGATCTATAGACAAATTAAATGTTTATTATCATACATATATAGAGTTCAACTTGGTCTTCATCAAAGGGTCTCTATATTTTTATCACATTATGGATGTTCTGGTTGGTTGGTTGGTTCCTTAGTTTAGGGGCTGCGACAACGCGGTCATGTAGCCCCGTGTACTTTGGGTGTGTGTAGAATCTGTCTGATAACCGGTGTTAATTGTGATGACTGTATTAGTGTGTGTATTTGTTTTTTAATTCAAGTAAGAACTGCAACTTTGAATTTTTCAAATAGTTCCTACTTTTGCCGCCAAACGCCACCGTCAAAGACTACTAGGCCTAGTTCAGAACTTAGCTACTAGACGCCACCGCAGTCGGCTCTTGGCAACGAACGTAGGAACCTAAGAGCGTTGTTTACATTCTTAACCTATACAATTTAGTTTCACACAGGTGTAATTAGTGGAAAGTTCTTTAACATGCCATAAATCTATGACATGGGACCGCCGGCTTTACTTCCCCTCCGAAGGAAGGCATACTGAGGGATATATGGATGTTCTCTCTGATCGTCTAATTAAGAGAATCAGCTCCTTGGTGCATGCTATTTGTAGATGACATTGCAATATGCATCACAGTAGAGAACAAATTGAACTCAAACTAGAAGGCCGGAGGAGAGCACTAGAGGACAAAGGCCTTAAAATCAGCCGGAATAAGACTAAATACCTGTGCTGAAAGTTTGCAAATGGATGGAAACCAGTCCCAGGCAAGAAATAGTTTTAAGTACCTGAGAGATTACACGACAGTTCCCCACACTGACACTTCCACACACTGCCCAAAATACTGACACTTCCACACAGCTCTTGGACGTGGCTACCTGTTTAATGACTCAGAAATATTCCCGACTGACAGTTCCACACACATCCCCCACCCCTAAGGCTATAGGCTTCAGTGATCATCGTTACGGCCGTACCTGTGACAATGCACCTTAACATAATACTCATTTGGAGTGAAGAAAAGCGCTCGGTCTATGTACTTCATTACTAACACGGTCTCGAAAATATAATTGTGATGTAGTGTAATTTCCATCAAAATAAAATAAATGCAGAGTCTGATTTCCATCACACTTTATCCAGGCTGTTGACTGGCAAAATAATAACAAAAACGATCAGTTTGGTGTTATCATTTTGGCGTGTTTAAAATCAGCTTTCTAGGCTTCGTCAGTTGTTTTGTATTTTTTTATTTTTTATTTATTTTTGTTTGTTTTGTTTTTTTTGTTTTTGTCATATTTGTTCAACAATAATATTAACCTACTCCATTTTCTGTGAATAGGCAACATTAAACATTTTTGCCTTAAACCTTATACAGTATTCAGTAGTTAAAGAATATAATATGAGATTCCAGAGTTATCAAAAGTGCTAAACAACAGTAGGCCAAATTTCAACTTGATCTTTTCCATAGTAGCCTTGGGGGAGATTATTTCTGAGTCATTAAACAGGTAGCCACGTCCAACGGTTGTGTGGAAGTGTCAGTGTGGGGAACTGTCCGGACACCACCTGAGATCAACTGTATCTGATGATGGCAATCTAGACCTGGAAATTACCGGCCAAATCCAGGCTGCCTGGTTAAACTGATTAGTTAGTTAGCCTAGTTATTGTTGTTTAAGGGGTGGAACTACGAGGTCATCTGCCCCTAGGTTAAACTGGAAGAGGTTCTTTGTGACAGGAGACTAAATGTCCAAGTAAAGGGGAAAGCCTATAAATGTGCGATGAGACCTACCATGTTATGTGGAGCAGATACTTGGCCAACGATACAGTCATAAAATAAGCGACTGGATGTAGCTAAAATGAAAATGCTGAGATGGATGTGTGGTGTTAAGAGGAAAGACCACATCAAGAATTCTTTCATACGTGGGAGATCCAAGAAAGACAATTGCTCTGGTATGGTCACATTGAACACAGGGGTGAGAACTTTGTAGAAAGAAGATGATAATGAAGATTGTTGTTGTTTAAAGGCGCCTAACATCTAGGTTATCGGCCCCTAATGGTTTGGGATTTTTAAGAGAGTTAAAATTCCCTCAGTATGCCTTCTTTCGGAGGGGAAGTAAAGCCGGCGGTCCCATGTCATAGATTTATGGCTTGTAAAAGAAACTTCCACTAACTACTCTTGTATGAAGCTAAATTTGTAGGTTAGTTCGATAAGTCTATATTAGTTCCAACGTTCGCCGCCCCGGGTACTGGCTGTGATGGCATCTAGTAGCAAAGTCCGCAGCTAGGTGTTGTGGATGGTAGCATTTGATAGCAAAAGTAGGAACTACTTAAAAGATTGATCGTCTGCAGTCTTTACCTGAATTAAAGATAACACACACTGATACAGCCATCACAATTAACACCGGTTATTCTACACACACCCAAAGTACACGGGGCTACATGACCGTGTTGTCGCAGCCCCTAAACTGAGGAACCAACCAATAATACTCTTATACTCATATGATTTTAAAGATGGCTTTGAATCCATTTTATCATTTCAAATGATCTTGTCGACTTCATCGTTATGCTTTGGTCTACCTTTATGCGTTACGGAGAGGGAATGTACCAAGGTTGCACTTGAGCGTATGACATCATGTTGTTCAGTGCATATGCACCGAGTCTGAGTTTACTCCTGGGCTATGGCGTTATGCGATACGGAGACGGAGAGCGTATGACGTCATCATGTTGTTCAGTGCATATGCACTGAGTCTGAGTTTACACATGGGCTATGGCGAAATGCGACACAGAGAAGGAGATGGCGTGACGTCATGCAGCAGAGTGCACCTCCCGCTCTCTGTTCCCCGCGCGGGAAGCCTAAGTTAATGGGTAATGGAGTCTGTTGAAAGAGCCCTCCTGCCTTTCTAACATGTGTAGCATTTGTAGCATGCGTCATTTGAAATGATATAAAGTCTAGTCTTTCAGACTGACTGTAACTATTTTTCATTGTTGCCTTATTAACAATCAATATTGTAGGCAATTACTGAAATATGAAAAAAAAAATGAAATAAATTGCATGTGATTAAGATTTATATACGAGGGTAATTCCAAAAGTAAGGTCGGATTCGCTGTAAATATTTGAAAGCGGCGCCAAGGGCAAAACACGCCTGGCATGCCTTGCGCGTCAAAAGCCGCCAGTAGCGTTGTGACTGTTGCTGTGTGCTGTTGATAGTGTCAGTTCACAATGTTTAAGACAATAATTAATCAGCCCGCCGATTGTGAAGTAAGGGCAGTGATACGGTTTCTGTCTGCAAGAAACATTTCTGCGGCGGGAATTCATCGGCAGATTACCGAAGTCTACGGTCCTAACATAATGAGTGACAGTAAAGTGCGCAAGTGGGTGCGAGCCTTTAATGAAGGACGGGAAAATGTGCACGATGAACCCCGCTCTGGCAGACCATCAGTGATTTCAGACGAGTTGGTTCATGCGGTTGACGACAAAATTCGTGTTTTGGGATAGGCATGGAGTATTGTTAGTCGACTTTATGGAAAGAGGGACAATGATCAATAAAGCCGCCTACTGCGCTACCCTGACTAAGCTTCTGCAATCCAGAATAAGCGACGTGGTCTTTTGTCGTCTGGAGTGTTGTTGTTGCATGACAATGCCAGACCCCATACTGCGAATGACACGCAAACTCTAATCAAGAAATTTGGATGGGAACAGATGGACCACTCACCGTACAGTCCGGACTTGGCGCCAAGTGATTTCCACCTGTTCCGCTACCTAAAGGAGTTTCTTGGCAGCAAGCGCTTCGACACAGATGATGAAGTGAAAGACGCTGTTAAAGACTGGTTAGCTTCGCAGGCGGCCGAGTTCTACGATTTAGGCATTCAAAAGCTTGTGGAACGATGTGACAAATGTGTAAATAAGTATGGAAATTATGTAGAAAAATAGAGAAAGGCGTAAGGAATGTCAATAAAACAATTGTTTTGGAAACAATTTTTATTTCGGATATTTTTTTTAACCGGACCTTAGTTTTGGAATAGTCCTCGTATATTGTAATATTTTTGTGTTGACCGACTGAAAGCTACAATATTAATTAATTATCTTATAATTTTGTTGTTTCATATGAGGGGCTTCGATATCGTGGTCATTTAACCACGTGTGCTTGTTAATTGAATGGGGTTTACGTCCTTTTTAACTTCTGCGGCTTTTAGAGACGCCAAGGTGCTAGAATTTTGCCCCAAAGGGGATTTTTAACGAGCCGGTAAATGCACCCTCAAATGACAACTGACTGTGCTGGGATTTGATCCCGCTATCTTGGACTCGGCAGGCGAGGACGGTACCGCTGAGCCACGCAGCCAGTCCCCGAATATTAACGTACGTTATCAGGAAAACTCCACCCACCTGTATATACACGGGGCTAAATGACCACGATGCGGCAACTCACCTGCAGCTGCAGAAGCCATCGGTATCCTTTGACTCCGAGTGGATTGTGTCCTTTATGAACTATGATGGCTAACATAACCACTACTTGTAATATGGAACGGATGACGAGTAGCTCCATGGGGTCTACGCTGTGGAGGGCCTTCACTGCCGCGGAACTCAAGGTGAAGAACGCCCCTGACATGAAGGCGAGGAGCACACCACACCAGTTGGTCTTGTGAGGATCTCTTTCCACCTCCTTGATCAGCAGAGGATGCCATTCAGTAGGCGTAGAACGAGGGGGTGGCGCTTGTAATACCGTCACCTGCGTACAAAAAATAAATAAATCGATTTTCAGACAAAGAACAAGTTAATGTGTTCAGCAATTCTTCTAGGTTTGTGCCGTGTCTTGTGTGGGGTTTCGCCTAGGACACCAAGCTAGGCTCATCGGCGGGCTCTTGGTGTCCCCGCCCGGACCCCCACAGGAGTGACGAACTGCGCGCCACCTCCCTTTATATAAGGTGCAACTGCACCTCTTGACTACGAGAACTAAAAGTTCAAGCAGCCTTAACCTCCCTATGAAGGCTTCCAAAAAGATGGTATATTGGCTTTCACGGCCGGTGAATTAAAACTCAGCAATTCTTCTAGGTTTGTGCCGTGTCTTGTGTGGGGTTTCGCCTAGGACACCAAGCTAGGCTCATCGGCGGGCTCTTGGTGTCCCCGCCCGGACCCCCACAGGAGTGACGAACTGCGCGCCACCTCCCTTTATATAAGGTGCAACTGCACCTCTTGACTACGAGAACTAAAAGTTCAAGCAGCCTTAACCTCCCTATGAAGGCTTCCAAAAAGATGGTATATTGGCTTTCACGGCCGGTGAATTAAAACTCAGCAATTCTTCTAGGTTTGTGCCGTGTCTTGTGTGGGGTTTCGCCTAGGACACCAAGCTAGGCTCATCGGCGGGCTCTTGGTGTCCCCGCCCGGACCCCCACAGGAGTGACGAACTGCGCGCCACCTCCCTTTATATAAGGTGCAACTGCACCTCTTGACTACGAGAACTAAAAGTTCAAGCAGCCTTAACCTCCCTATGAAGGCTTCCAAAAAGATGGTATATTGGCTTTCACGGCCGGTGAATTAAAACTCAGCAATTCTTCTAGGTTTGTGCCGTGTCTTGTGTGGGGTTTCGCCTAGGACACCAAGCTAGGCTCATCGGCGGGCGGGGACACCAAGAGCCCGCCGATGAGCCTAGCTTGGTGTCCTAGGCGAAACCCCACACAAGACACGGCACAAACCTAGAAGAATTGCTGAGTTTTAATTCACCGGCCGTGAAAGCCAATATACCATCTTTTTGGAAGCCTTCATAGGGAGGTTAAGGCTGCTTGAACTTTTAGTTCTCGTAGTCAAGAGGTGCAGTTGCACCTTATATAAAGGGAGGTGGCGCGCAGTTCGTCACTCCTGTGGGGGTCCGGGCGGGGACACCAAGAGCCCGCCGATGAGCCTAGCTTGGTGTCCTAGGCGAAACCCCACACAAGACACGGCACAAACCTAGAAGAATTGCTGAGTTTTAATTCACCGGCCGTGAAAGCCAATATACCATCTTTTTGGAAGCCTTCATAGGGAGGTTAAGGCTGCTTGAACTTTTAGTTCTCGTAGTCAAGAGGTGCAGTTGCACCTTATATAAAGGGAGGTGGCGCGCAGTTCGTCACTCCTGTGGGGGTCCGGGCGGGGACACCAAGAGCCCGCCGATGAGCCTAGCTTGGTGTCCTAGGCGAAACCCCACACAAGACACGGCACAAACCTAGAAGAATTGCTGAGTTTTAATTCACCGGCCGTGAAAGCCAATATACCATCTGTTGGCAACTCTGGCACTGTACATACTCTAATGACAGTTGGTCCCCCTGCTGGAGGGTTGTTGACCCATTAAGAGGAAGGGTCGTTTTCTTACCTGCGTCAAGCAGGACTCACTTGCAAGTAGGTAGCAGTGGCTACCGGACATGGTGTCATAGCACGCATGTAATATCTACTGTACTTGTTCAGTGTTTAATCATGTACATACAGTGTAAAATATATTTCTTTATACAGTCCACCACATCGTATTCTATGTATTCGACATAAGTTTTGGTCCTCCGGGCACGATTAGATGGCAAGGAAAACAGTGAAAATTGAACTCTGTGATCCCAAGACAGCATGGCTTCGCACGAATGGCGTGGGTTGTTGGCGGCATGGCGACTACTGGACAACAGAATTCATCATCCTGGTAAGTCACCGATCATCCTTAATTATTCCTTGTGACTCATATGCATTCCTTTGTTTCTCCATTCAAAACTGTTCGTTTGTACTTGCAATGTATTGGTATTGCTAGTGATCACACATGATTTCGCCCGTAAAACTGTATGTTATTTGTACGCAGTTTTCCCGCAACTCTTTGAAACAAAACCAGGAGTTCATCTTTGTATTATGTAAATATGTTAGGTATTTGTCTTTTCGTTTTGTCATTCTTTTACGTATAGGCATTTGGTCTATTGTGATTTTATATCATTCAGCAGTTTATTGGGAATTGCTAGTGAAAAATGGAACAAAAGATAAAATCACTGTGTAGCAAAAGGGGTAGGTTAAAGGCTAGCTTATCTCGCATACAAGGCTTCGTAGAGAAATTAGATTCTCATTCTAAGGACGTAGATCAGTTGGAAGATCGACGGGCTCACTTATCAAAAATCTGGGAAGAATATGAAACAGTTCAATCACAAATAGAGGATTTGAAAGAGGATGAATCATTTCAAGCAGAACAAGAATCTTATCGCTCCGACTTTGAGGAGCAATACTTCAAAACATCTGGTCTTATAAGATCCATAAACAGTGCAATTTCCAAGTCAGCAACTTCGCTAAGTGATTCTATTGGTGAATCAACTTCCAGTTCGCAAACACGTTCAGTTAAACTGCCTCAAATAAGTTTACCAAAATTCGCAGGTGATTATTTAGAATGGCCCAATTTTGCCGATACCTTTAAGAATCTCATTCATGAAGATGCAAATTTGTCAAAAATACAGAAATTTCATTACCTAAAATCAGTGGTATCAGGCAGGGCGGCAGACGTGTTACAGTCTCTAGAAATATCTGCAGCGAATTACGACATAGCGTGGAACCTGTTAAATGAAAGGTTCAATAACCGGCGAGCAATTGTTTCCTCCCACATTAATTCGGTCCTTCAGATTAACAAAATAGAAGTAGAATCTTCCAAGGCATTAAGAGACTTGTATGACGGCTTCAGAAGGCACATACAGTCGCTATCAGCGCTTGGTCTGTCTTGTGAAGAACAATTAGATGCCATTTTGATACATTTAATAACAAACAGATTTGACGCTGAAACATTAAAAAAATGGGAGACCTCGTTACCAACCTTTGATCTTCCATCGTATCAGACACTGGACAAATTTCTACTCGAAACATGTAATGCATTGGAATCGATCGAAACTAAGAATTGTGATCGCACAAAACAGCTGAAGCAGGTAGGCGTTTCATCTAAACCGAATGCATCTGGTTTCAAACCGAGGCCATTCACGAACCCAGGAAAAAATTGTTTCCTTTCACAGAAAAATCAGAAATGCCCGCTTTGCACGGAGGAACATCCCATTTTTAGATGCAGGACCTTCACTTCTATGGGTGTTTATGACAGATGGCGGGAGATCAAGAAGCATAAGCTCTGTGTTAATTGCCTGTCTGGAAATCACTTCGCTAACGAGTGCACTCGTTCATGTTGTAAGCTGTGCAAGGATAAACATAACACCTTGCTTCACAGGGACCAAGGGTCACCGAACCACAATAATAGTCAAACTTCAAACAAGAGTATTGTGTCCAATAATACTTCATTGTCTCCCCTTAATGAGCAACACCATCTTTTTGGAAGCCTTCATAGGGAGGTTAAGGCTGCTTGAACTTTTAGTTCTCGTAGTCAAGAGGTGCAGTTGCACCTTATATAAAGGGAGGTGGCGCGCAGTTCGTCACTCCTGTGGGGGTCCGGGCGGGGACACCAAGAGCCCGCCGATGAGCCTAGCTTGGTGTCCTAGGCGAAACCCCACACAAGACACGGCACAAACCTAGAAGAATTGCTGAGTTTTAATTCACCGGCCGTGAAAGCCAATATACCATCTTTTTGGAAGCCTTCATAGGGAGGTTAAGGCTGCTTGAACTTTTAGTTCTCGTAGTCAAGAGGTGCAGTTGCACCTTATATAAAGGGAGGTGGCGCGCAGTTCGTCACTCCTGTGGGGGTCCGGGCGGGGACACCAAGAGCCCGCCGATGAGCCTAGCTTGGTGTCCTGGGCGAAACCCCACACAAGACACGGCACAAACCTAGAAGAATTGCTGAGTTTTAATTCACCGGCCGTGAAAGCCAATATACCATCTTTTTGGAAGCCTTCATAGGGAGGTTAAGGCTGCTTGAACTTTTAGTTCTCGTAGTCAAGAGGTGCAGTTGCACCTTATATAAAGGGAGGTGGCGCGCAGTTCGTCACTCCTGTGGGGGTCCGGGCGGGGACACCAAGAGCCCGCCGATGAGCCTAGCTTGGTGTCCTAGGCGAAACCCCACACAAGACACGGCACAAACCTAGAAGAATTGCTGAGTTTTAATTCACCGGCCGTGAAAGCCAATATACCATCTTTTTGGAAGCCTTCATAGGGAGGTTAAGGCTGCTTGAACTTTTAGTTCTCGTAGTCAAGAGGTGCAGTTGCACCTTATATAAAGGGAGGTGGCGCGCAGTTCGTCACTCCTGTGGGGGTCCGGGCGGGGACACCAAGAGCCCGCCGATGAGCCTAGCTTGGTGTCCTAGGCGAAACCCCACACAAGACACGGCACAAACCTAGAAGAATTGCTGAGTTTTAATTCACCGGCCGTGAAAGCCAATATACCATCTTTTTGGAAGCCTTCATAGGGAGGTTAAGGCTGCTTGAACTTTTAGTTCTCGTAGTCAAGAGGTGCAGTTGCACCTTATATAAAGGGAGGTGGCGCGCAGTTCGTCACTCCTGTGGGGGTCCGGGCGGGGACACCAAGAGCCCGCCGATGAGCCTAGCTTGGTGTCCTAGGCGAAACCCCACACAAGACACGGCACAAACCTAGAAGAATTGCTGAGTTTTAATTCACCGGCCGTGAAAGCCAATATACCATCTTTTTGGAAGCCTTCATAGGGAGGTTAAGGCTGCTTGAACTTTTAGTTCTCGTAGTCAAGAGGTGCAGTTGCACCTTATATAAAGGGAGGTGGCGCGCAGTTCGTCACTCCTGTGGGGGTCCGGGCGGGGACACCAAGAGCCCGCCGATGAGCCTAGCTTGGTGTCCTAGGCGAAACCCCACACAAGACACGGCACAAACCTAGAAGAATTGCTGAGTTTTAATTCACCGGCCGTGAAAGCCAATATACCATCTTTTTGGAAGCCTTCATAGGGAGGTTAAGGCTGCTTGAACTTTTAGTTCTCGTAGTCAAGAGGTGCAGTTGCACCTTATATAAAGGGAGGTGGCGCGCAGTTCGTCACTCCTGTGGGGGTCCGGGCGGGGACACCAAGAGCCCGCCGATGAGCCTAGCTTGGTGTCCTAGGCGAAACCCCACACAAGACACGGCACAAACCTAGAAGAATTGCTGAGTTTTAATTCACCGGCCGTGAAAGCCAATATACCATCTTTTTGGAAGCCTTCATAGGGAGGTTAAGGCTGCTTGAACTTTTAGTTCTCGTAGTCAAGAGGTGCAGTTGCACCTTATATAAAGGGAGGTGGCGCGCAGTTCGTCACTCCTGTGGGGGTCCGGGCGGGGACACCAAGAGCCCGCCGATGAGCCTAGCTTGGTGTCCTAGGCGAAACCCCACACAAGACACGGCACAAACCTAGAAGAATTGCTGAGTTTTAATTCACCGGCCGTGAAAGCCAATATACCATCTTTTTGGAAGCCTTCATAGGGAGGTTAAGGCTGCTTGAACTTTTAGTTCTCGTAGTCAAGAGGTGCAGTTGCACCTTATATAAAGGGAGGTGGCGCGCAGTTCGTCACTCCTGTGGGGGTCCGGGCGGGGACACCAAGAGCCCGCCGATGAGCCTAGCTTGGTGTCCTAGGCGAAACCCCACACAAGACACGGCACAAACCTAGAAGAATTGCTGAGTTTTAATTCACCGGCCGTGAAAGCCAATATACCATCTTTTTGGAAGCCTTCATAGGGAGGTTAAGGCTGCTTGAACTTTTAGTTCTCGTAGTCAAGAGGTGCAGTTGCACCTTATATAAAGGGAGGTGGCGCGCAGTTCGTCACTCCTGTGGGGGTCCGGGCGGGGACACCAAGAGCCCGCCGATGAGCCTAGCTTGGTGTCCTAGGCGAAACCCCACACAAGACACGGCACAAACCTAGAAGAATTGCTGAGTTTTAATTCACCGGCCGTGAAAGCCAATATACCATCTTTTTGGAAGCCTTCATAGGGAGGTTAAGGCTGCTTGAACTTTTAGTTCTCGTAGTCAAGAGGTGCAGTTGCACCTTATATAAAGGGAGGTGGCGCGCAGTTCGTCACTCCTGTGGGGGTCCGGGCGGGGACACCAAGAGCCCGCCGATGAGCCTAGCTTGGTGTCCTAGGCGAAACCCCACACAAGACACGGCACAAACCTAGAAGAATTGCTGAGTTTTAATTCACCGGCCGTGAAAGCCAATATACCATCTTTTTGGAAGCCTTCATAGGGAGGTTAAGGCTGCTTGAACTTTTAGTTCTCGTAGTCAAGAGGTGCAGTTGCACCTTATATAAAGGGAGGTGGCGCGCAGTTCGTCACTCCTGTGGGGGTCCGGGCGGGGACACCAAGAGCCCGCCGATGAGCCTAGCTTGGTGTCCTAGGCGAAACCCCACACAAGACACGGCACAAACCTAGAAGAATTGCTGAGTTTTAATTCACCGGCCGTGAAAGCCAATATACCATCTTAATGTGTTCAATTAAATTGGGCGGGAAGTAACATTTATCCACCGTATTTCCTAACCTGAAAATAATGACACAGACAAGACCATGCAAATGACTTTTAGAAAAGGAGGAAGGCCTGCAGAAGACGACCACAAAGATAAGAGGGGAAAATGTTCCAATCGTTCGGGCATTCACATATCTCGGGATTACTTTACAAACAACAGGTCAATGCTACAGACTTCACGTAAAGGAAAGAGTCTCAGCTGCAATTAGAGCAATATATACAATAAAAGATCTACAGAATGTATCAATAAAATTAGCAATGAAACTGTTTCATGTTGTAGTGAGCCCAGTAGCAACTTATGGGATACAGATTATATGGGATCACCTAACACTCGCAGACCTCCGATCCACAGAAAAGTGAAGGCAAGGTTCCTTAAAAGAGCTCTCTGTGTTGGAATAAACACTAAGTCGAGACTGGTATATGAAATGGCCAAAGAGACTTTCTATATCGATGACATAAAAGCAAGGTTCTTACTACCATCCACTCAAAATAGTGCCAAGGTAATTGAAGAAAGAAGACAAAAAAGGGAGGATATTTGGCTTGAATTTTATTGTACAGACGCCATGTAGGACCGACACTGGACGGAGGCAAATCAAGAATTAAGGCATGTCATCACGAGTTTAGCGGTTCATGGATATCACCACAAATTATGTGCGAGGAAATGAGTGTGTGTGTACTTTGTGTGGTGAAGTTTGTGAACGCTATCCCATCAACCGATGCAGAAATAGGACAAAATCAGTTTTAGAGTATAGCAAAGATCTATAGACTAAATAACCAATATGAATATTGTATTTTGGCCATTCGGCTGCAATTAAATTTTATTATATATTTTTATACACCTTATTTCCATTAAAGAAGCCTCCGTGGCTTAGGCCGAAGCACACCGGCCTCTCACCGCTGGGTCCGTGGTTCAAATCATGGTCAATCCATGTGAGATTTGTGCTGGACAAAGCGGAGGCAGACAGGTTTTTCTCCGGGTACTCCGGTTTCCCTGTCACAAATTTCATCCCAGCAACACTCTCCACTATCATTTCATTCAATCATTGCCCCAGGGGAGTACGACAGGCTTCGGCAGCTGACACAGTCATATCCTCGCCGCTAGATGGGGGCTTCATTCATTCCATTCCCTGACCCAGTCGGAAGACTGGAAGCAGGCTGTGGATTTTCATTTCCATTAAAGAGTTCATTGAATTCTCAGGGATGTGGTAATAATAATTATTATTAATATCGTATGGCCTCGGGTGCCGGGTGAAAGCTTTGTTATTTGACACCCAGAGGGCAGCTTGCATGTCGAATTTCGTTGTTCCTTGAGGCACTATGAAAGTTAAGGAGGCTAGATATCTAAGCTCATTGAACACTATAGCGCTTTCTAGCAGAGAAATGAAAACTTTGTGTTGGCGGAAACTCCCGAGATTAATTTTGCCATCATGAACACGGCCTACTGAATTCAAATGGGTTCTTTGACATGCCAAAATAGTATGACATGTGTGTCGTATTTTTGCCGCCTTTCAAAAATCACTTACCACGGCCAAGAGCGAACCTGCAAGCTTGGGGTTAGTAGACTGACACGTTAACCACTCACCCACCGTGGCAAGCTAGGGATGTGGTGAATGTAGTTTATGAAAAGTGTTGCCTAATTTGACAAATTTCAAATTCTCGCAATATGAAAATCGCATTTTTAGTTGTGTTACAATCGTGTTCAATAGACAACCTCATAAAAAATTGATATATTTTAGATGATGGATTATTATTATTATTATTATTTACGCTTACCACTGTGGGCGAGTGGTTATCGTGTCGGACTGCCAACCCCCAAGCTTTCAGGTTCGCTCCTGGCCGTGGTAAGTGATTTTTTGAAAGGCGTCAAAAATCACAGCATGCATGTCATACGTTGTTGGCAAAACTAATCTCGGGATTTTCTGCCAAAACAAAAAAGTTCCTCCCTTCTCTACTAGAAAGCGCTATAGTGTCAAGGAGCTTAGATATCTAACCTCCTTGACTTTCATAGAGTTCCAAGGAACAACAAAATTTGACATGCAAGCTGCCCTCTGGGCGTCAAATATCAACACTTGCACCTGGCACCCGAGGCCATACGATATTATATTATTTATTATTATGATTTACAACATCATGCGCTTTGCTTTCTTGTCCTCCCAAAATCTCTTAATCTTGTGCGCTTCTCCATCCAGGTTCTGTAATGTTTGGGTGGTTTGAACATTGATGATTGTCAATTAGTTCCCTAAATTTAGTCCTGCCAACTATCATATCTCTTGAGAATTATATTTCCTGATGGTCTTTTTTAACTGCAAGCAACCAGGTATTCTTAGCTTTCATTGAGAGAGTAAGATTTGTAATTCTTTTAGTTAGCCTGTGATCACTCATACTGAGAATATGTCCATAACATTTCAAACATCTTGTCCTGAATGTGCCAGAAATTTTCTCCGATAAAGCTGATAAAGCTCCTAGGATTTCCTCCAAAAGTATAAACTCTTTCGTGTTTATGTACATCTTTAATTAGTGATCTTCCCCCAATGATCAGTGTTTATGAGGCATCTAGTGCCTCGGATTTGATTACTGCGTTGTAATGTCGTAATGCTTGCCACGGTGGGTGAGTGGTTAACGTGTCAGACTACCAACCCCCAAGCTTGCAGGTTCGCCCCTGGCCGTGGTAAGTGATTTTTGAAAGGCGACAAAAATCACGACACGTATGTCATACGTTGTTGGCATGTTAAAGAACCCATTTGAATTCAGTAGGCCGTGTTCAATGGCAAAATTAATCTCGGGAATTTCCGCCAACACAAAGTTCCTCCATTCTCTACTTGAAAGCGCTGTAGTGTCAAGGAGCTTAGATATCTAACCTCCTTGACTTTCATAGCGTTCAAAGGAACGATGAAATTCGGCATGCAAGCTGCCCTCTGGGTGTTAATTAACAAAGCTTGAACCCGGAAACCGAGGCCATACGATATTATTATTATTATGATTATCATTATTATTATTATTATTATTATTATTATTATTATTATTATTATTATTATGTCGTAATTTTGCATATTAAACCTGTTCCATGTGATTCTGTAGATTCTTTGCAATTTATAGATTCTCTCTTTGTTAGCATCATGATTCAGACCTGAAGGTTGTATAATTTCTCCTAGGTATTTGAATTTTGACACATTGCCAAGTTACTTATTATTATTATTTTAAGCGAATTCTTCCAATAAATGGAAGACGTTAAGCAAATTACATTTTTGGTTCTTCTTATTGTTCCAATAGGCTTTCATTCTTTCCGAGAAGTCTTGTTTACGTTCTTCCGACCACTTTGGTGGTCTGTAGCCTACTGCTTTTGTTTTGGTTGCTCTGATGTAACTTTCCATTTGTTTACTTTGTATCTGAAGATGTCCCTTTATGGAATGTCTGTTGAACTTATGGTTGGTTGGTTGGTTCTTAAGTTTAGGGGCTGCGACAACGCGGTCATGTAGCCCCTTGTACGTTGGGTCTGTGTAGAATCTGTCTGGATAACCTGTGTTAATTGTGATGACTGTATTAGTGTGTGTTATCTGTTTTTTAATTTATGTTCTGCAACTTAGAATATTTCAAATAGTTCCTACTTTTGCCGCCAAGCGCCACCGTCAACGACTACTAGGCCAAGTTCAGAACTTAGCTACTAGACGCCACCACAGTCGGCTCTTGGCAACGAACGTAGAAACCTAAGAGTGTTGGTTACATTCTTAACATATCCAATTTAGCTTCACACAGGTGCAATTAGTGGAAGGTTCTTTAACATGCCATAAATCAATGACATGTGTTGAACTTATGTTTGCGTTTTTGAGGCCCTTTCAAAGTTATTGAGTGATAATAATAATAATAATAAATAATGGCAAAAGTAAGCTTTTCAGTCGGTCAACACAATTTTTTCGTGCCCAATTACATTAGGCGGGAAAACAGGCATTTATATGCCTTAATTATTATTATTACTGTCAAACTTGAAGCTTCCGTGGCTTAGGTGGCAGCACGCCGGCCTCTCACCGCTGGATCCGTGGTTCAAATCCCGGTCACTCCATGTGAGATCTGTGCTGGACAAAACGGAGGCAGACAGGTTTTTCTCCGGGTACTCCGGTTTTCCCTGTCAAAATTTCATTCCAGCAACACTCTCCACTATCATTTCATTTCATCTGTCATTCATTTAATCATTGCCCCAGAGGAGTGCGTCAGGCCTCGGCAGCTGGCACATTTCATATCCTCGCCGCTAGATGGGGGCTTCATTCATTCCATTCCTGACCCGGTCGGAGACTGGAAGCAGGCTGTGGATTTTCATTTCACTGTAAAACTTACTGTATTTACATTATGGCCTTCATTGGACCACTTTTGACAATTCTATATACTGTTAAGGATTTTCGATGTGTAACATCTTTCCACTCGGTCGCTGGATATTTTTGTGGAAGTGATTTTGAAAAAGGGACGGAAGTGGATCGAACGGAAGTGTATAAGACGCACGCAGTGGTACCATGTGGAATGTATATCACATACGGATTACTTCAAGGTTTGGAGGCGCCATTACAGATATTTCTACAATACTGTAAATCATCTTAAAGTTGTCGTTCTGTGGTGTAAAAATATTCATTATATCATATTTGCTGAAAACAATTATGATTTATTAAGAGTCTGTTTTTCAATCTCTGGATTAAAGTGATGGACATCCACTCCCCGAGTAACTTTTCTCAACACTTCCATACTGAACGGTAAACGATCATACGAACTCTGGTGTCAACTGATTGAAACACAAATCACATGTTAAAAGTCTTCGTATCAGTATTTAAATGATGATATGCTTTAATATGAAACATTCTAATTAGTCGGCAAAGCCGGTATTATGTTTCTGCACAATGGCTATTCAGATATTAACCCACATTGCGGTAATGCAGTGATCAATGTAATATATATCGATGTTTTTATACGGAAACTGGGCTAGCCTTTCATAGACCACTATAGGAATTCCCTTTACTGCCAAGTAGGCGAATTCATAACTAATTTAAAACTCAATTCCATGCAGGAACATTATCGAAAAAAAAAGCAAAATATTAATGGAGCATAAAAATACTTCCATATTATTACCGGCACGTGAAAATGAGTACCTGTCTTGTACTCGAAATTTCAGTGGTTGTAATTACTGCGTGGATAACATCTTGGACTGCGAATTATGAGGTCTCTGGTTCTAACCCCAGTCCCGGCAATTATTTTTGCTACCGAATTATCGATTTAAACGATATATATCATAATATTATGCGTCATTTTAACAGAATCTACATGAAATTAGGATTTATCTAATTTTAATTAGCCTACAATAGTTTGCACCAAGCAGGAGTTGGGAAATTCGATTGTATTGAACATTATTTATAGTAGTCTATAGATAGGCTAGAGACTATGGTTTCATTCCTCCTCTTAATTTACAATATAACATGTGATGTTTGTTCAAACAAGTGTGACAGTAGCATATCTCCAATTCAATCTATACATTCATCACAGTACCAGTATGAAAACGGAGCGTACATTAACATTTTAAGAATGTCCAAGCTGTGTAGTATACGAGTAGGATAACATGTCAGATGACTTCACATACATTTCATTTCAATTTCACAGTAGGATAACATGTCAGATGTTACTCATCATATGCGACTACTGTAAGGCTCGTATCTTTTTTAGCCTATTTTCATTTTATGAAAAAAAAAAAGGCTTATGAGATCACCTTTTGTCCGTGTGTCTGTGTGTGCGTGTGTGATTCTAAACGGCTGGAGCGATTTCAATGAAAATCGGTAATATCATAGCACCATCCTGGCCGACCCCGACCGTGCCCTTTAAATTTTATTCTGTCCCACCAATCCAACATGGCGGCTGTGCGAATTATTTCACCAGCATTCAGTATCTCCGAAACTATTACAGATATCACCCTGAAATTTTGTACGGTGATAAAGGGCACTGCTAGAAGTTTATCTATGTAATTTTCAAATACCATTAAAGTACAAAACAAACATGGCGGCCAAGCGAAGTTGAAATATTTTAATAGACTTTTCTCGTGATTTAACCATCTGAGTGCAGTGAAATGTGGTACAGTAAATGATTATACATATTTTAATGCACTGACATCTAATTTAGTTCAATTGTTTACATAACCTCAAGATGGAGGCTGTGCGAAATTTTGAAATTAAGTTTTTATTTCTTGTGTCGTAATCAAGCGATCGAAATGAAAGTTTGAATAATGAACCTACGCAATAAGTTTCCTTTAATGGTACATAACTCTTTGGCTTATACATATAACAATCCAAAATGGCGAGCATCCGAAATATTTTGAAGTTTTCTCAATATCTTCGAATCGTTTACATCAATCAAACTGATTTTTTTAATGTTCATAGAGGCTATGAACATAAGTTCACCTATAGGACTTTCAGTAACCTGGTGAGCACAAATATAACATGGCGGCGACGCGAAGTATAAATATTTAAATGGACGTTTCTCGCGATTTAACCATCCGAGTGCAGTGAAACTTTGCACGTTATATGCTTATACAAATGTTAATCCACTGGCATCTAATTTATTTCAATTGTTTCTATAACCACAATATGGCAGCTGTGCGAAATTTTAAAATCTCCTTGTTACATCTTGTGTCCTAATCATGCGATTGAAGTTTGAATACCACACGTACACAATAATCTTCATGTAATAGTACATAAATAAAAATCCAACCTGGCGACCATCTGAAATATCTAGACGGTTCTCAATATCTACGAATCTACCACAACTATCAAACTGCAATTTTGTATGTTGATAGAGGCAATGAACATGAGTAGGATACATGAAAATAGGCTGTATAGTTCTTCACGGAACTACTTGTTTTACATCAGTCCAGTTTCTTCATTCTGTAGGATCGCCGCCTTCTTCCTTCGCCTGGAATCACCCTTCCTATTGTTCGTTTGTTGATCTTAGTTTCTAGTTTGCTTTATTTATCTTGGAGTTTCCTAATTTTGTCTGTTTTGATTTTTAATCCTCAATAGTATTTTTTTTAAAATCTCCTTAATTTCCATAATTAATCTAATATTACTCTTACTGTTCCATAATTTTTCTATTTTTCTCCTACTCATTCTGCTTTCCGGTGTCGTGATTGAATGTCCAAAGAATGATATGAGCTTTTTTTTTCCTAATTCTATTCATTACTGGTTCCATCTAAGCCTCCGTGGCTTAGGCGGCAGCACGCCGACCTCTCACCGCAGGGTCCGTGGTTCAAATCCCGGTCACTCCATGTGAGATCTGTGCTGGACAGAACGGAGGCAGACAGGTTTTTCTCCGGGTACTCCGGTTTTTCCTGTCAAAATTTCATTCCAGCAACACTCTCCACTATCATTTCATTTCATCTGTCATTCATTTAATCATTGCCCCAAAGGAGTGCGTCAGGCCTCGGCAGCCGGCACAGTCCATATCCTCGCCGCTAGATGGGGGCTTCATTCATTCCATTCCTGACCCGGTCGGAGACTGGAAGCAGGCTGTGGATTTTCACTGGTTCCATCTCATTGTAGACTGTTCCATTAGAGGTTGGTTGGTTGGTTCCTCAGTTTAGGGGCTGCGACAACGCGGTCATGTAGCCCCGTGTAGCCTTCTTAGGGTGTGTGTAGAATCTGTCTGATAACCGGTGTTAATTGTGATGGCTGTATTAGTGTGTGTTATCTGTGATTCAGGTAAGGACTCTAGACGATCAATTTCAAGTAGTTCCTACTTTTGCTACCAAATGCTACCGTCTACGACACCTAGCTTTGAACTTGGCGAGTAGATGTCACCACAACCTGCACCTGGCGAACAACGTTGAAACTTAATAGCGTTAATCAAATCTAACCTATACATTTAGCTTCATACAATTGTAGTTAGTGGAAGGTTCTTTTACATGACATGGGCTCGCCGGCTTTACTTCCCCTCCGAAGGAAGGCATACTGTTCCATTAGAAGCTAGTCTCCTATGTCCATCCACTTGTTATTGTTTGTTTATGCATGTTATGACTATTCTTCTTTATAATAATACTAGCAACCCGCCCCGGCTTCGCCCGGGAACAGTCATGAATGCATTACGTGATAAGCGCCTTTATTTTCGATGTCAATGCACTACGACCAATATCCGTTTTACGTCTCAGCACTGACTGGACTGTTAATTATATTATCATGGAGATGCATTTGCAATTTATTCTTCTCATGCGTAATTTAAGAACAGCGAGGTGCATGAAACTCAAATCCCCCTTCCGTCCAATCTAAAAACTCTTATAGTAGGCGATGTATTGAAGATAGAGATATGTCCTCGCGGTATTTTTTGTAGAACGTTTGCTGAACAATTCTTACACACATAGTATATTGATATTTTTAACGGTTTGCCCAGCGTAAGCTTAAAAAGCGCACATACGCCAGGTTTTTCTTTCGGCTTTTTCACTGAAATCGTTACTGATCGGCTTCCTTTAACCATAAATAAATTATTTTCTACAAAAACCTTCCTGGAGAATGGTGAAAACCACACCAAAATCCATCCAGTACTCGAGATTACCCATGGCACTCAAGAATCGGGGACTTTGTTTTATAATAAGTAGATATTATACGACAATCAGTATAATTTAATATAATATAATCCCCCTTCCGTCCAATCTTAAATTGACTGTGAATTTTGCGGAACGAAAAGTTCACAGGGGAAATGAGAGTTGCACTTCCAGGGAATGGCGATGTGAATGAAACTCAAATCCCCCTTCCGTCCAATCTTAACTTGACTGTGTTTCACAGGCGAAATGAAGAAATCCCGAGAGGCACTTCCAGGGAAACTCCAAACACAACCACCCTCCTCAGAAGTCTTAACTCACACGACTCATCGGTTTGTTGCTGGCTCTATCTGGGGCAATAGGTTCACCCGCTAGCTAGGCTGTAACAGGGATGATAGACTCGCCCTTAGCTAGCTCGTAAACTGTCGACTCAGTAGTTGCATGGACACGGTTGGAAGAAATTAAAACGTAAACACACTTATATCGGGCGATGTATTGAAGATAGACATATGCTCTCGCGGATTTTTTGTAGAACTTTTCATGCTGAACAATTCTTACATTCATAGTATTTAGATATTTTTAACGGTTTTGCCCAGTGTAAGCAAACAAAGCGCTCGAACGCCAGGTATTTTTCGACTTTTCCACTGAAATCGTTACTGCTCGGCTTCCTTTATTTTCTACAGAAATCATCCTCGAGATATCCTTTACAGAATGGTGAAAACCGCATCAAAATCCATCCAGTGGTTCTCGAGTTTACCCGTAACATCCAAGAATCGGGGACTTTGTTTTATACTATCGTAAGTAGAGATTAAAGAAGGCTATGGCCATACTGTACATGACACAATCACAAACATCTATAGTTTTGATATACTCGTAGTAGCCCTATCACAGAATTTCGTTAGCGAGGTTTGTCTGTTTTTTGCATTTCATCAGGTGGTATCTATCATTAGCCAAGGTTCAATGCATGCCATTATGAAAGATCACTTGCATTTCTACAGAGTTTGCGGGCAGTGTGTTCCACATCAACGGACGAAGGGACAATTGATGCTGTCGGACGGAATCATCCTCTTGCATGACAATAACCACTCCCATACTGCCAATCTGGTCAAGGCTACGCTGCAGCGATATGTCTGGGAAACACTTCAACATCCTCTGTATATGGGGTCGGTTTCGGTGGCGTAGTCGGTAGCATGCTGAGCTTCTATGCCCAAGGTCGCGGGTTCAAACCCGGTCGAAATCGCTGAATTTTTAAGAGCGTCAAAATCCCTCAGTATGCCGTCGGAGGGGAAGTAAAGTCGGCGGTCCCATGTCATAGATTTATGGCATGATAAAGAACCTTCCACCAATTACACTTGTGTGAAGCTAAATTATAGGTTCGATTTAACTGACGCTCTTTTCCATCATTCGTCACCTGGAGCTGACTGCGGTGGCATCTAGTAACCAAGTTCAGAACTAGTTGGTTGTTGACGGTGGCGTTTGGTAGCAAAAGCTGGAACTACTTGAAAATCCAATGTCTGCAGTCCTTACTTGAATTAAAAACAGATAACACACACTAATACAGCCAGCACAATTAACACCGGTTATCAGACAGATTCTACACACACCCAAAGTACATGGGGCTACATGACCGCGTTGTCCCAGCCCCTAAACTGAGGAACCAACCATCCTCTGTATATCCTGGTTATTGTTTCTTGTGATTTCTACATTTTTGGCGACCTGAAGAAAGATATTCGTGGATGTCTGTTTAATTTGGACGAGGAAGTACAAGAGTAGGTGTGGTTGTGGATCCATCAGTGACTTGCCTGTTTCTACAAAACTGGAATTGATGGTCTCGTCTCCCAGTGGCATAAATGCATTAACACTTGTGGTAATTACTTTTGAATAAAACCATGCCATGGTCACGTTGTAGCGGGTGTTCGGTTTCCATTTGACTGCTCCTTATATTTTTATGCGTGAACAGCTTTGCTGCAACACTGCATTTAATCTACGTAGTGTATTGGCATAGCAGACAGTGTGCCGTTAGCACTGGCCTGGGACCTACCAAGCGTGCTTCAAGCGTAGACGTCCAACAGGCTACATTCAGTGAATTAAATATTGGTGAATTTCATCGTACAGTGACCGTGAGTGTTCAGTGACATAAACGAGTGAATTGCCGGAAATAAAACAAGTACTGTATCCAAGAAATTAAGATGCAACAACTCGGAAAAAATACGGTGCGTTAAAATGCACCTATTATAATACTACTCAACAAGACCTTAAGCTGACGAAACACACACATGGATCGCAGATAAACTACGAATCACCATGGACCGACAACTAGACTCCTCAACAAACTCTGTCTTCATCAAGGTAATCACTCAAAATGTTCTCCATAAACTACTAAGTAATTTTCATGGAGTGTAATTGCAATGTGAGAATGATATCTTGTATCCAAACTAACAGTGTGGGACTATTTGAAGTCCTGAATGGAAACTACGTATTGATTTTCATTGAGGTAATACCCTAGTATTATTTAATGGAGAGAGAGTACCCGTATACAGGGAAGCGGCAGGTATCAAAGTTACATATCCTTCCCGAGCTGCCAAATCAAAAAAATACGGAACATTTTCATGAATTTTGGTGTAGTCCGCGATATTACGAATGAATTCTTGGTTCACAGCTTATTAAATTCCGATAGCAAGCGGTCTAACGCAATTGAAAATCGAACTTAAACAACAATAATACCATCTTTCATCTCTATTGAGGGCTATCGCGCTCAGGTATCTAAAGAGGTCAGGAAAGAACGTGTCTTATATGTCACGCAACTAGTCATCTCAGAATTGACTGCCCGGAAAGTTTCTCTAGACTACAGTAGAGCAACACAGGTATCACAGCGCGAGTCGGGCCCTGAGCCCCACTCGACAGCCGCGAGGAACAACAGTCTTCTCGCAGATGTTTAGTTGTTTCATTCGAGCGGCTTGGACACCAGCCTCGTGTACTTGGGCGTGTGTAATTTTGTCTAGTAACCTGTGTTGGCTCCACTAGTGTGTGTGTAATTCAGGTGAAGATTGGCAAGAAGGCGGCCGTGGCCATAAGTTACGAAACATCTCGGTATTTTCCTGGAGTAAAAGTGGGAAACCACGGAAAACCAATTCCAAGATAGCTAAGGTGGGGATCGAAACCATCTCAGTAACAGTGAAGGAGACAGGAACCTAGGAGAAAATTTCCTTAACTACTGAAATTTGCGATAAATACATTTTATAATGATTCAAAATTGATCTGGGGATGATATAGTTCACTCCTCCACTGTCTATAACCCACCCACCTCCCAAAATTATATCACGACTTATACCCTAGTAAAAATTCCAGCTGTGTCGGCCATTATCGCCGTTAATTATGCACAAGTACATTATTGCCAACCACACGCATACGGTAGTCTACCAATTATTCAAACCTTCGTTTTGTCCAATCCAATGGTTACGGCTTAACGCATCCAGTTCAATGATTTTTTGCAACAGTACCCCGCTAGTTTCCGGCGCCCAAGGCCGCACCTCAACCCGACCGTTCTAACCTTAGTTTTGTCCAATCCAATGGTTACAGCCTAACTCGTCCAGATCAATGATTTTGAGAATGGTTATAGCCTAATTCATCCAAATCAGTGGTTTTTGAGAATGGTTATAGCCTAACACGCCCAATCCAATGGATTTTGACAATGGTTACAGCGTAGCCATGTAGACGAATGGGGTTTGCCTAGTGGTGGTGTATTTATTAATTCTTTAGGAGAGGGTTTCACGACATGAAATAAAAGGCAAAACTATTGGCCTGGATAAAGAATATTGATGATTGACTTCCCCCACTGTGCGTGACAAAAACCAGGGGTGTTATATATTAGCTAACGCGCTATCAATCCACCATTGGTCTGGACGAAAATATTGGTCTAGGCAAAACCATTGTGAAACCCTCTTGTGAAGTTTTACCGTGTATTTTATATCTTACATGTTACGAACACTGTCGTGACATCAATGTCAAGTCATGTCTCGCCATATCTCGCCAATGTCTCGCCCAGATAACAATTGACGAATGCATTCCGAGTGAGCGACATGGCTGGAGAAGTTCAAATTGAACAAGAAAGAAACACACATATTTAGGCCTACGTAATTTAGCATATATTTCCAGTACACTAGTCATAATGAACGGCAATTTATATTGTCCCCGGGAACCCCTGAAAAGGTATAAAAATCATATAGGCTATTATCATTTACCATCCAAGTGAAACTGTAAAAGTCAGTGATGGACGAAGCAAAGAGGATATAAAAAGTAGGTTAGCACAGGCAAGGAAAGCATTTCTACAGAAAGGGAATCTCTTAACATTGAATATAGATTTAGGTATTTGGAAGTCATTTTTGAAGGCCTTTGTCTGGAGCTTGGCGCTCTATGGAAACATGAACTGTTAGAGTAGCAGAATAGAGGAGAATTGAAGCGTTTGAAATGTGGTGTTACAGGAGAATGATGAAGATCAGATGGGTAGATAGGGTTACGAATGAAGAGGCATTAAGACGAGTGGGAGAGGAGAGATGTTTCTGGCTACTGCTAATGAAGAGAAGAGTTAGGTTGGTAGGACACATAGCCTACTAAGACACACAGGAATAACAAACTTAGTTATAGAAGGAAGGGTCGAGGATAAGATCTGTAGGGGTAGACCAAGGTTAGAATATGTTAAACAGATTGCCTCGGATGTAGGGTGTGGTTGCTATGTAGGGATGAAACGATTAGCTCAGGCCAGGAAAGCATCAGCTGCATCAAACCAGTCGAAGACTGATGACTCAAACAACAACAAAAGTCAGATTCCTGTCTCCTTCACTATTAATCCACGTCTTGTCAGTTTTGCTGAGTGCACCCAGTTCTAGCCCTCAGATCAGATTCACATTTTTGGTTAGTTATTGTTGTTTTAAGGGGAAAGAAAATGGAGAAAAGCTGTAGGAGCTCTTGAGTCCCGCAGCATTGTAGCGTAGCGATGTGCTGCAAGTATGAAATGTAGTGCAAGATGCGCTACCCCAATGGTGGTCCAGCGGCTTTGGTGGGGTAGTAGGTAGCATGCTGAGCTTCTATGCCCAAGATCGCGGCTTCAAACCCGACCAAAGTCGTCGCATTTTTTAAGAGCGTTAAAATCCCTCAGTTTACCTTCCTTGGGAGGGGAATTAAAGCCGGCGGTTCCATGTCATAAATTTATGGCATGTAAAAGAACCTTTCCACTAACTCCACTTGTGTAAAGCTAAATTTGCAGGTTAGAATTGAAAACGCTCTTTTAGTTCCAACTTTCGCCGCCAGGTGCTGACTGCGATGCCATCTGGTAGGCAAGTCCGCAAGTTAGGTGTCGTGGACGGTAGCATTTGGTAGCGAAATTAGGAACTACTTGAAATTACTGTCTGCAGTCCTTACTTGAATTAAAAACAGATAACACACTAATACAGTCATCACAATTAACACCGGTTATCAGACAGGTTCTACACACACCCAAAGTACACGGGGGATACATGACCGCGTTGTCGCAGCCCCTAAACTAAGGAACCAACCAACCATTGGTGGTCCAGGCATGCTGTACTATGTGCCTGCTGATTAGCCTGACTTGGTGCACCCCGCAACGGACACGGCAAAAGTCTAAAAGATAATTCATTCTGAATGAGACCAGAACGTCGCTTTTACACTTGCATCGGACGTCATCGTGACTTTAACTCACCGTGCTTCCTTGTTTAATAAATTAATATTATAGCTTCCAGTCGGTCAACACAAACATCTTTCCAATTACTGGAATATATGAAAAACAAGATGTTCAGTAGAGAACATATAGACTACTTTCTCCTAAATGCATGGGTATTGTTATAACTGTTTGCCCTTTTTAGCCTATTTTCAATTTTGAAAAAAATAGGCTTATGAGATCACCTTTTGTCCGTGTGTGTGTGCGTGTGTGTGTGTGATTCGTGTGTGTGTCCCCCCCCCTAATAAAATCTAAACGGCTGGAGCGATTTCAATGAAACTCGGAAAGTTCATAGCACTATTCCCGGAGACCTCGACCGTGCCCTTCAAATTTTGTTACGACTCACCAATCCAACATGGCGGCTGTGCGAAATATTTCACCAGCATTCAATATCTCCGAAACTATTACCGATATTACCCTGACATTTTCTATGGTGATAAAGGGAACTACTATAAGTTCACTTATGTGACTTTTGAAAACCTGGTAACAACAAAACCAACATGGCGGCCAAGCGAATTTGCGACTTTTAAATAGACGTTTCTCGCGATTTGACCAACCAAACGCAATGAAACTTGGTACAATATATGTTTATATACATTGTAATGCATCGACATCTAACTTCGTTCAATGGTTTCCATAATCACAAGATGGCGGATGTGCGAAATATTTCACCGGCATTCTATATCTCTGAAACTATTAGCGGTAAACCCCTGAAATTTTATACGGAGATAAAGGGCACTACTGGAATTCCATCTATAAGACTTTCAAAAACCGGTTAACTACAAAACGAACATGGCGGCCAAGCGAATTTGAAAATTTCAAATAGACCTTTCTCGCGATTTAATGTTCCAAGAGCACTGAAAACTGGCACAGGAAATATTTATACACATTGTAATCCACTGGTATCTAATTTAGTTCAATTGTTTACATAACCTCAAGATGGCGGCAATGCGAATTTTAAAATTAAGATTTTATTTATTGTGATGTAGTCATGCGATCGAAGTGAAAGTTTGAATAATGAACCTACGCAATAATTTTCCTTTAATGGTACATGACTCTATGGCCTATACATTTAACAATCCAACATGGCGACCATCCGAAATATTTAGACGATACTGAATATCTACGAATCTATTTTAGCAATCAAACTGCATTTTTTAATGTTCATAGGGGCTATGAACTTAAGTTCACCTATAGGACTTTAAATAACCTGGTGATCACAAATCCAACATGGCGGTGACGCGAATTATAAATATTCACATGGACGTTTCTCGCAATTTAACCATCCGCGTGCAGTGAAACTTGGTACAGTAAATCCTTATACGAATGTTAATCCACTGGCATCTAATTTATTTCAATTGTTTCCATAACCTCAAGATGGCTGCTGTGAAAAATTTTAAACTCTCCTTGGTTTTTCTTGTGTCCTAACTATGCGATTGAAGTTTGAATACTACACGTTCACAATAATCTGCATGTAACAGTACATAACTCTAGGACCTACATATATAAAATCCAACATGGCGACCATCCGAAATATTTAGTCGGTTCTCAATATCTACGAATCTATTACAGCAATCAAACTGAAATTGTGTATGTTGATAGTGGCAATTAACATAAGTAGGATATATGAAAATAGGCTGTCTAGTTCTTCACGGAACTACTTGTTTTTTATTTAGTCAATTGACCCTCTAGGTTGGTGGATCCCACGGACTCAGCGAGGGAACTCACCACTACCGCCTCTATGGGCAGTGTCCTGGAGCTTGGAACATCTGGTCGGGATGGATACAACTGGGGAGGTGTGATCAGCACTTCGCCCAGGCGACCTCACCTGCAAAGCGAACAGGGGCCTCATGAGGGATGGGAACTGATGGAAGATTGGGATGGATAGGCTAGGAAGAGGGAAGGAGGCGTCCGTGGCCTTACAGGAGGTACCATCCCAGCATTTGCCCGAAGACGAAGTGGGAAACCACGGAAAACCACTTCGAGGATGGCTGAGGGGGAATCAAACCCCCTCTACTCATTTGGGCCACCCGAGGCTGAGTAGACCCCGTTCCAGTCCTCGTACCACTTTTCAAATTTCGTGGCAGAGCCGGGAATCGAACCCAGTACCTCCGGGGCGGCAGCTAACCATGCTGACCGCTACGCTACGGAGGCGAGTTTTCCCTTTTAAAGGAGCATAATTGAATGTTGGTTGTAGTAGCTTGTTGAAATACAACGTGCTATACCGATATTAAACATGAATACGAGGTGACCTTTGCTAGTGCCACCTCTGTACAAAATTTCATTCAATTCGGTTTCACCGTGTTTGAATTGAAATGGTGAATCGATTTGCACACATACACGGCCGCTATCTGCAAACTATTGGGCTGATGACCTTGTAGTACACTCAAGAGATGCTTCCGACAAAAAGGTATGTTGTTGCAAAATTTGGTAGAGATCAAATAATTAGGTTGGTCGTAATTCGATTTAAGCTTTTAGCATTTGGGAGGCCGCCATTCCGTTTCCTTCAAGATGGTGGCGATATAAAACATGACCCTGAGGTGCCTTTGGCTAGTGCTATCTCTGTACCAAATTTCGTTCAATTCGGTTTTACCTTGTTTGAATTGATAAGGGGAATCGATTTGCACACATACATGGCCACCATATGCATTGGACTGATGACCTTGGGCAAAGAACGCTTCTCACATAAAGGTATGTAGTTGTAAAATTTGGTAGAGATCAGATGATTAGGTTGGTCGTAATTTGATTTAAGCTTTTAACACTTGGGTAGACGCCATTACGTTTTTGTCAAGATGGCGGCAATATAAAGTTTGACACTGCCGTGCCCTTTGCTAGCGCTACATCTGTACCAAATTCCATTCAATTCGGTTTCACCGTGTTTGAATAGATGGGGGATTCGATTTGCACACATACATGGCCGCCATCCGCAAATGACCTTGAGGTTTGGTTGAAAGATTCTTCATACATAATGGTATAATTGTGCGAAAATTGGTAGAGATCAGATGATTAGTTTGGTCGTAATTTGATTTAAGCTTTTAACATTTGGGTGGCCGCCATTACGTTTTCGTCAAGATGGCGGCGATATAAAACATGACACTGAGGTGCCCTTTGCTAGTGCTACCTCGGTACCAAATTTCGTTCAATTCGGTTTCACCGAGTTCGAATTGATAGGGGGGGACAGACATTCAGAGTACACACACACACACACACACACACACACAGACAGATACACAAATTTTCGCCCTGTGTTGATCTCATAAGTCTACTATCATTTTTTGCAAAAATTGAAAGTAGGCTAATAACCTGAAATAAATTACATGTGATTAAGATTTATTGTTACGGACTATTGAAGTCGAAAACTAAGGAATAACATGTTTCGCTCGTCAAGCGAGCATCATCAGATCCAAATAAGCAAGACAAATACAGGGTCGTTAAATATGTGCACCCCGATAAACACGGCAAGCTAAGCCGGCTGTGACTGGCGCAGATCGCGGGTGCGCGTACGCGGTTCAGCCGGTTCATGTCGCGCTCCGCTGACTCATATCGTTAGTTCACTCGTGATTTGTCATTTATATGGACGTGTATCTGCAAAGCTTAGATGTTAGTGTTGCACGTTAAGTGAGTATTGTGATTACTGTGATTGTTGGTCTTGTCTAGACACCAATTCACATTGCGCGAACATGTGTATATCCATAATTCGTATATGAAAAGCCGAATATCTTGGTCTGAAACGAGACGAATAATTCGAATCAAGTTTCCAGGAAGACCTGTGCCTAATGCCAGTACAGTTAGGAGGCTCGCTAAGCGATTCAAGGAAACAGGCTCTGTAAATAATAAAAGAGTTGACAGACATTCTTTCATCAGAAATGTCAGGTGTGTGTTACAAGAGAGGGAGGACATTTTTAACATCGCCTATGAGCACTGTATACATCAATGAACATGTTTGGTAAAAGCGTGAAAGTGCCCACCACCACCGGCTGAACCGGGTACGCGCCAGTCACAGCTGGCTTAGCTTGCCGTGTTTATCGGGGCGCACATAGATAATGACGCTGTAGCTCTGCAAAACACTACCAAACCTACAGTGACACCCTCAGACAGTCTCTAACCTCAAAATAAAAATACAAGAAAACCTGCCAGAAACTCAGTGTGATAATTATTACTGACAAGCTGTACCCGGCATGCGTTGCAATGCCAATCAAAGAAAGTGTTGGCATTGTAATTTGGTTTCTTGAAGTGCTTTTGGATACACAATTTTTTCTTCAATTTCCGTTAACTGCCTCTAAGCTATCGTAAAATGGATTTACTAATTTTGAAACATTTGTGGGAGAGTGCGCAACAACTCACCAAAGTTTCATTGCAATCGGATGAATGGTATATGAACGCAGATGGAACTTTGCTGAAACACTTCACGCGTCGTCACTCATTTGTTGCATCTACTCGTGCGCTACCTATTTTAAAATGGATTTACTAAGTCGAAAACCTTCCCTGGCGTATACACAACAAATCATCAAAGTTTCATCGCAATCGGATGAATGGCATATGAACGCTTACGGGATTTTGTTTAAACGATTCGCGCGCCGTCACTCATTTGTTGAATGCGAGGGAGCCGTGTCAGTACATTTACTGGCACGTTAAAGATCCCCTTCGGGGCAAAATTCCGGCACCCCGGCGTCTCTAAAAGCCAGGGTAGTTAAAAGGGACGTAAAACCAATAACATTATTATTATTCTTACTCATTTGTTGAATCAACTCGCGCGCTACCAATTGTACAATGGATTTACTAAGTCAGAAACCTTCCCTGCAGTGTGCACAACAACTCACCCTAGTTTCATCACAATCGGATGAATGGTATATGAACGCAGATGGAACGTTGTTGAAACGGTTTGTGCACCGTCACTCATTTGCTGAAACTACTCGTGCGCAACCCATTATACATTTGACTTACTAAATTAGAAACGTTCCCTGCAGTGTGCACAACAACTCACCCAAGTTTCATCGCAATTGGATGAATAGTAGGCCTATATGATCGCATACGGGACTTTGTTGAAGCGATTCGCATGCCTTCGCTCATTAGTTGAATCTACTCGTGCGCTACATATTGTGCAATGGATTGTCTAAGTCAAAAACCTTCCCTGGGCTGTGCACCACATCTCAGCCAAGTTTCATCGTTATCGGACGAATGGTAGGCCTATATGAACGCGTACGGTACTTTGTTGAAACGCTTCGCGCGTCGTCGCTCATTTGTTTAATCTACTCGTGCGCTACCTATTGTAAAGTATATTTGCTAAGCCAGAATCCTTCCTTAGAGTGTACTCAATATCTCACCTAAGCTTCATCGCTATTGGACGAATGGTATATGTCGCATACGTGACTTTGTTGAAACGCTTCGCGCGTCGTAGCTCATTTGTTGAATCTACACGTGCGCTGCCTATTGTAAAGTGGATTTACTCAGCCAGAAACCTTCCCAAAAGTGTTCACAACATCTAACCCAAGTTTCATAGCTATCGGACGAATGGTATATGAATGCATACGGGACTTTGTTGAAACGCTTTGCGTGTCGTCACTCATTTGTTGAATCTACTCGTGCGCTATCTACTGTGAAATGTATTTACTAAGTTAGAAACCTTCCCTGGAGTGGAAACAACTTCTCACCCAAGTTTCATCGCAATCGGATGAAAGGTTTACGAACAAATACGGGACTGTGTCGAAATGCTTCGCGCGTCGTCGCTCATTTGTTGAATCTACTCGTGCGCTGCCTATTGTAAAATTGATTTACTAAGCCAGAAACCTTCCTTGGAGAGTAATCAACATCTCACCCAAGTTTCAGCGCAATCGGATGGGCGGTGTATGAACGCATAGGAGACATACACACCCACACACCCACATACATAGTATCAAGTAACATTGATTTTTATATATATAGATAACTATTAAGGTACTAAACACCGAAAAATAATGATTTGGGCTATTTTAATGTAGCAAAAACTTAGAAATGACTATCCCATCCACTAAACAGTCTTCCTACCCCAAAAAGTAATCTATGAATTTGAATATATAGCTACTTGCTATAATTTTTTAAAACTACAATATAAATGCAAACTAATACCGGTATGCGGAAATGAGCAACAAGTACTCAGTTGTGATAATTAAAAGATATAACTACAACATTCTTATAAAGGTGTACCCTACCCCTCTCCTCCCCCCGTCTATAGGTGACGTAGGCTATACAGTTTTTATTGGTTATGTACTATTTTGGAATAACGAGTGGACTTACATCGGGGACGATTGGCTGATAGAAGCAAGGCGAGTGTTCGTCAGGAAGGCTGAACACCCGACCATTGGGCTGTAGTTCCATGGGCAGAGAGAAAATAGGCTCCCCACCACTCAATCTGCGTTCACCGCGCATTGTGCTGGAATAATTAACACAACACACATTATAACTAATTAGGTTCTAACACACACTCATTTCATCCCTAGTCAGTGAGTGAAATAATAACGATAATCAGAAAGAGGGAATATGGACAAAGAGACCGACAATAGAACTATGCAAACAGACAGAGACGATTACAAACAACATCAGTAAAGGGAGGACAACATTTTATGGACACATACATAGGATGAACGAAGACATACTGACCAAGAAGATTTTTAATATAGTTATGATTAGTACAATGTCCGGCTCCGTGGCTAAATGGTTAGCGCGCTAGGCTTTGGCCCGAAGTGCCCCGGGTTCGATTCCCGGCCGAGCCATCAGGGATTTAAAACTCCTGGGGTTAATTCCCGTGGCTCGGGGACTGGGTGTATATGACGTGTTCATCACTCCATCACGGGCGTCAACTAGAAAGACCTGCACTCGGCCTCTCCGGAGGCCACACGATCATTACTAGTACAATGGAAAACACGTCTTGTTTTCAACCTCAAGAAACTGAACATCTCTACAGAAGACATGGCAGATAGCAAAACATACAGAGAAAAAAAGGACATATCAGAAAACAGACTTTTGAGAGGAAAAAAACAGGTAAGAAGTGGACAGAAGAGAGAAAGAGGAAATACAGTGAAGAAAGCAGAAAGAACCCATGAAAATTGATTGTGTTTTAACGCTCTCCTATAGGTAAAGCCCTACGCGGATATAGATTGCATGGCTGTGCGGATAGCGGATAAATGTTTGAAGCAAATTTGCGGATAGTTTGTAGAATACAATCCGAACTTGTTGAATATCATTACTAGGACCCGGATGTTATGACACATATTTTTCCGTTGTGTTTTTTTTATCCACGCAGGGCTCTACATAAAGGGGGAATTAACAATAATAATAATAATAATAATAATAATAATAATAACAGTAATAATAATAATAATAATGGATCGGAATACTAACCCCAAGCTTGCAGATTCGCTCCTGGCCGTGGTAAGTGATTTTTGCAAACTGCCCTCTGCGTGTCAAATAACAAAGGTTGCACCCGGCACCCGAGGCAATACGATATTATTATTATTATTAACACAAATAATCGTGTCCAATTACGATTGGCGAATACTACTAAGTATTTATACACCCTAACCCGAAAGCAATATTACATAAGATTTTTTTTTTATCACAAAGCAACACGTTTTTATGTTACAACAAGTAGTTCCGTATTTTCATATATCCTACTTATGTTAATTGCCACTATCAACATTCAGAATTTCAGTTTGATTGCTGTAATATATTCGTAGTTATTGAGAAGCGACTAAATATTTCTGTTGGTCGCCATGTTGGATTTTTATATATGTAGGTCTTAGAGTTATGTACTATTACATGAAGATTCCTATGTAGGTGTAGTATTCAATCGCATGATTAGAACACAAGGAAAAAATAACGAGATTTTATAATTTCGCACAGCTGCCATCTTGAGGTTATGATAAGAATTGAAATAAATTAGATGCCAATGGATTAAAATTTGTATAAGCATTTACCGTACCATGTTTCACAGCGCTCGGATGGTTAAATCGCGAGAAAAGTCCATTTAAATATTTTCTAATTCGCGTCGCCGCCATTTTGGATTTGTACCCACCAGATTATTGAAAGTCCCATAGGTAAACTTATGTTAATAGCTTTTATCAACATACAAAATTACAGTTTGATTGCTGTCATAGATTAGCAGATATTGAGAACCGTCAAAATATTTCGGATGATCGTTACGTTGGATTTTTATATATGTAGGCAATAGAGTTATGTACTATTAGATGACGATTATTGTGTAGGTTCATTATTCAAACGTTCACATCGATCGCATGATTGATGCACAAGAAATAAAAAAATAATAATTTAAAATTGCGCACAGCCGCCATCTTGAGGTTATGTGAACAATTGAACTAAATTATATGCCAGTGCGTTACACTTGAGTATAAACATTTACTGTACCATATTTCATTGCGCTCAAATGGTTAAATCGCGAGAAAGGCCTATTAAAATATTTCACTTTCGCTTGGCTGCCATGTTCGTTTTGTATTTTCCAGATTTTTGGAGGTCTCACAGCTGAACTTCCAGCAGTCCCTTTATCACCGTAAGAAATTTCAAGGCGATATCAATAATAGTTTCGGAGATATAGAATGCCGGTGAAATATTTCGCACAGCCGCCATATTGAGGTTATGTTAACAATTGAACTAACTTACATGCCAGTGCATTACAATGTGTATAAGCATTTGCTGTACAAAGTTTCACTGCGTTTGGATGGTTAAATCGCGAGAAAAGTGTATTTAAATGTTTCTACTTCGCTTGGCTGCCATGTTCATTTTGTAGTTAACAGGTTTTTTGAAAGTCTCATTAGTGAACGACTAGAAGTATCCCCTAACGCCGTACAAAATTTCAAGGTGATATCAGTAATAGTTTCAGAGATATAGAATGCCTGTGAAATATTTCGCACAGCCGACATGTTGGATTGGTCAGGCGTAATAAAATTTGAAGGGCACGCTAGGGGTTGGCCAAAATGGTGCTATGACCTTACAGAGTTTCATTGAAATCGCTCTAGCCGTTAAGATTTTATTACGGGGACACACACATACATACGCACACACACAAACTCACGGACAGGTGATCTCATAAGCCTATTTTGTTATAAATGAAAGTAGGCTAAAGTGGAGGAGGTGGGGGGGGGGGGGGGGTGGGGGGGGGGGTCCTTATTCGGATGACATGTTTCGGTCGTCAAGCGATCATCATCAGATCCTGCTCACTTCGGCTTACAGCACGACAAGTTTATTTGAAGTCATCATGTTGCTGGATCTACCGCTATTTGTTCTCACGCCTGCAGCGCCCTTACTCAGGGCTTCAGTTGAACTTGCCGAGCTTTAGATAATGTATGATGTT
Organism: Meconema thalassinum; assembly: GCA_946902985.2. Classification (NCBI taxonomy): domain Eukaryota; kingdom Metazoa; phylum Arthropoda; class Insecta; order Orthoptera; family Tettigoniidae; genus Meconema; species Meconema thalassinum. The sequence continues at coordinate 188,187,806 of OX336395.1, forward strand.
TATGTATTACACTTATGCACAAATACACCTACAATAATTTACATAACAAACGTCTGCAAAAGCTCGTGTAAGATCTTATTTACAGATATTACTGCTCATTCGGTTTCAAGCACTTCTATAGTTATTGTGTTATTATTAATGCGAATGTGAGCTTTTCTATCTTCCAGACAATTCGTTTACATTCTTGTCAGACCATGAAAGCATTTCATTCCCAAATCCCCTTGGTCCATCTGTAGGTAGGTATTTTTGTGAATACTGCGAAAAAATATATTTTTATTAGCCTATTTTCAATTTTAAAAAAATAGGCTTATGAGATCACCTTTTGTCCGTGTGTGTATGCGTGTGTGTGTCCACCCCTAATAAAATCGAAACGGCTGGAGCGATTTCAATGAAACTCGGTAAGTTCATAGCACTATTCCGGGCGACCCCGACCGTGCCCTTCAAATTTTGTTATGACTCACCAATCCAACATGGCGGCTGTGCGAAATATTTCACTGGCATTCAGTATCTCCGAAACTATTACCGATATTACCCTGACATTTTGTATGGTGATAAAGGAAACTACTATAAGTTCACTTATGTGACCTTTGAAAACCTGGTAACTACAAAACCAACATGGCGGCCATGCGAATTTGCGATATTTAAGTAGACGTATCTCGCGATTTAACCAACCAAACGCAATGAAACTTGGTACAGTATATGTTTATATACATTGTAATGCACCGACATCTAACTTCGTTCAATTGTTTACGTAACCACAAGATGGCGGAGTGCGAAATATTTCACCGGCATTCTATATCTCTGAAACTGTTAGCGGTATCTCCCTGAAATTTTGTACGGAGATAAAGGGCACTACTGGAAGTCCATCTATAAGACTTTCAAAAACCGGTTAACTACAAAACGAACATGGCGGCCAAGCGAATTTGAAAATTTTAAATAGACCTTTCTCGCGATTTAATGTTCCAAACGCACTGAAATCTGGTACAGGAAATATCTAGACACATTGTAATGCACTGGTATCTAATTTAGTTCAATTGTTTACATAACCTCAAGATGGCGGCTGAGCGAATTTAAAAATTAAGTTTTTTTTCTTGTGATGTAGTCATGCGATCGAAGTGAAAGTTTGAATAATGAACCTACGCAATAATTTTCCTTTAATGGTACATGACTCTATGGCCTATACATTTAACAATCCAACATGGCGACCATCCGAAGTATTTAGACGGCTCTGAATATCTACAAATCTATTATAGCAATCAAACTGAATTTTTTAATGTTTATAGGGGCTATGAACTTAAGTTCACCTATAGGATTTTCAATAACCTGGTGATCACAAATCCAACATGGCGGCAACGCGAAGTATAAATATTCACATGGACGTTTCTCGCAATTTAGCCATCCGAGTGCAGTGAAACTTGGTACAGTAAATCCTTATACGAATGGTAATCCACTGGCATCTAATTTATTTCAATTGTTTCCATAACCTCAAAATAGCAGCTGTGCGAAATTTTAAAATCTCCTTGTTACTTCTTGTGTCCTAATTATGCGATTGAAGTTTGAATACTACACGTACACAATAATCTGCATGTAACAGTACATAACTATAGGACCTACATATATAAAATCCAACATGGCGACCATCCGAAATATTTAGTCGGTTCTCAATATCTACGAAAGAGGCTCATTATAGTACAAGTTTTCATTATGGTACAGTTTCTATTTTATATTTCACTGCGTGGCGAGTGTCATAGTGAGGTATTCCAGGAAGCCATGGTCAAATACAAGGTATTCTCTGCGTCCCATGCGCTATGTTCAGTGCATAAAACTGGTGAAATCTCGACAGATATTTATGAATATGTATGTTCGAACATAAGATAGTTATAATTATCGTCGAACATACTGTAATCAGTAATATGCAACTCGCCTATAATGGTAATTAAGTCGCTCGTTTTATAAACATACTCGTGTCTTAATTATTGCCATTATAGGCTCGTTGCATAATGTACTATTAAACACTAAACTTACTCAGTACTGTATTATAACCGAGGTCACTAAAATTAATATTTCTAATTCTTACTCACTGACTGTATTGCACTGACCTGTTATTGCCACTGCTTGCCACGAGACTGACGTCTGTCTGATCCCAGGAGCTGGGCGGTTGAGAAGATTATTTACGATAATCCAGTGGCTAGCAGACCCCGCTGCTGTAGCACGTCACTACTGGATTAAACTATCTGAGGCGCATGGGTCGAATACGTGAAGTGATAGCACACGTCTCGTTCATAGGATGGCCTGAATATCTCGTTACCTGTCTATCGTTAGGGGCCGATAACCTAGATGTTGTTGTTTGAGTCCTCAGTCTTTTGATTGATTTGATGCAACTCCCTAAACCTCCCTGTCCTGGGCTAATAGTTTCATCTCTACATAGCTACCACACCTTATATCCAAGGCAATCTATTTAACATATTCTAACCTAGGTCTACCCCTACAGTTCTTGTCCTTGACCCTTCGTTCTATAACTAAGTTTAGGGGCGTGGTGGCTCAGCGGTCTAGCTGTATGCCTCTCACCAAGGCGGTCCGGGTTCGATTCCCGGTCAATGCATGTGAGATTTTCGAAGTGGAATGCCATGTCCTGTGGTTCGGATTCCACGTAAAAAGGAGTATATCTCTAGATTAACGGTCACGTTAAACTACACGCTTTTTTTTATAACTAAGTTTGCTATCCCTGGGTGTCTCAGTGTGTTATATCAATCTATCTCTTCTCTTCATTAGCAGTCACCAGAAACAACTCTCCTCTCCCACTAGTTTTATTGGCATACAGTTTTTCACGCTAGTACGAAGTCCTTCAAAGTGCAAAGAAAGTGTACTAGTGTATTACGGGGTGTACTAGTGTGTATGCCAATAAAATTAATAGTATATTCACGATCAGCACTCTGATTTACCCATAATTGATTTAAAAACGAGTGTGTATGACAATTTTTACTTTCTTCGATCTTTTCACTTTGAAGTAAGAAAATATTAATATGAGTGAAAAACTAATAATATATTCGTGATCAGCACCCTCGATTTACCTAAATTGATTCCCAAAAACCCGTTTTCGAGAAAATAGCGCTTTCTAGTAGAGAAATGAGGAACTTTGTGTTGGCGGAAACTCCCGAGATTAATTTTGCCATTATGAACACGGCCTACTGAATTCAAATGGGTTCTTTGACATGCCAACATCGTATGACAAGGTGTCGTAATTTTTGCCGCCTTTTAAAAATTGCTTACCACGGCCAGAAGCGAACCTGCAAGCTTGGTGTTAGTAGACCGACACGTTGACCACTCACCCACCGTGGCAAGCTGTATGCCAATAAAACTAATAGCATATTCGTGATCAGCACCCTCGATTTACCCTAATTGATTCCAAAAGAAAACGTTTTTGAAAAAAAAAAGTACCAGCTTAACTCCAGAAGTGCCAAAGATTCAAAGAAGGAGTAAAGATTCAAGGAGGAATAATTTCAACCCTGAGATTTTCTGATGACTTTGTCATTTTAGCCGATACACCAGAGGATGCAGAATGCGGAAACTATCGGGGAATAACACTGATGAGTCATTGTGCAAAGATGTTTGAGAAAGTTTTGGAAAGGAGAATTAGGACAAGGATAGAACGAGGGATAAGGGAAGGACAACATGGCTTCAGAGCAGGAAGGTCCACAGTGGATTTGATTTTTGCTGTAAGGCAGTTACAAAAACAGCACTATGAGTATGGAACAGATCTACTGATGGCCTTCCTGGACATTGAGAAAGCATATGACAGTGTATGCAGAAACAGAGTATGGAAGCCCCTGGAGGATGGAGGAGTAGAAAAATGGACTATAAGGAGGATAAAGGAGATGTACAAGGGAAGCGTGAGCTGTGTGAAAGTGGGAGGAGAGAGATCAGACTGGTTGCAACAGAGAAACGGCCTGAAACAAGGAAGTGCATTGTCACCGTTACTTTTCATTGTGGTGATGGATGGCATTATGACCCGAGTGGCACAAGTAATTGGGGAAGGAAAGATGAAAGGAATGGTGTTTGCAGATGTTTTGATGATTTGGGGAAACAAGGAGGAGGAGGTACAGGAACAGTTGGACGTGTGGGAAGGAATAATACAAGGATATGGAATGAAATTTAGCATAAATAAGAGTGAGATGGTGATCACAATAAGGAAGAAGGAAGGAACCACAACGGGAATAACAATTGGTGGGGAACAGATGAACAAAGTGGAGAGTTTCAAGTATCTGGGAAGCCTGATACAAGATAATGGAAGAAACGATAGAGAAATAAATGAGCGGGGGAGACAGGCAGAAGCATTCCGGAGGAGTGTGAGAAGCATGTTATGGAGCTAGGATGTCCCTCAGAACAGCAAAAAAGATCATATATCGGACGTACTATGTCCCTATCCTGACGTATGCCTCGGGAGACCTGGGTTATGAAAGGAAGGGAGAAGAGAAAAATACGGGCCAGTGAGATGAGGTTCTTGAGAAGCAGTATTGGAGCTACACAGATGGACAGAATAAGAAATGAGAGGACCAGAGAATTAATGAAGGAGGAACCATTACAGGATGGTATAGAGAAATCTAGACTTAGATGGTATGGACATGTAAAACGAATAGAGGAGAAGAGGATACCCAGGAGGATACACGAGACGAAGTGGGAAGGAAAGCGACCGAGAGGAATACCGAGAGACAGGTGGCTGAAGGGGGTGGAAGAAAGAGTGAAGAAGAGAGGAGAAGACTGGACAAGGGTGGAGGCTGAGAGATGGTGGGAAGGCAGTGGACGTTGGAGAGGCTTGTGTTCCAAACAGACCCGGCCAGTGGCTGGAAACTGTGCAAGATGATGATGACCAGAGGATTTGAATGAGTTTCCAAATGGTATGGACTCTGTCTTTAGGAAAACATTTATGATGAAAATCAACCAATAAAAAACAAAAATAATGGAATGCAGCCGAAATAAATCAGAAATCCTTATTGACGTCAAACTAGCAGGTGAAAAGCTAAAGGAAGTAGGAGACTTCTGTTACTTAGGAAGCAAAGAGGATATAAAAAGTAAATTGGCTCAGGCAAGGAAAGCATTTCTGCAGAAAGGGAATTTGTTGACATCTAATATAGATTCAGGTATTATGAATTAATTTTTGAAATCGTTTTGTCTGGAACCTGGCACTCTATGGAAGTGAAAAATATAAATATTATTTTGGGACCCTGGCGTCGAGTCTAATATTTTGTACACCTCTGTGAGTTATTGCGTCCGGATGTGTTCTGTCTCAGCAAGTAACAGGTTGTAGAACTTGTGACTGTTCTTTTAATGAGACAGATGTTTCTTACTGTTCCAAGGACACGCTGTACTCTTCCACTTTCCACTCTGCATGTGCGTCTCAATTACTCGCACAGTAGGGCAGCACCTCATTGGTGATATTCGCCTGCAAGTGTATATTTACGCAAAGAATTTGTTTTCATAAAATTTCTAACTTTTTGTTTTCCGTATATTTTGTTTATCATAATATATGCCAGCAACCCGTCCCGGATTCGCCCGGGAACAGTTATGAATGCGTTATATGATAAGCTTCTTTTTGATGTCAATGAACTACGACCTATATCCGTTTTACGTCTCGGCATGATGGTTTAAAATCACTGACTGGACTATTAACTATATTATCTTGGATATGCATGTGCAACGAATTCTTGTCAAACGTAATTTAAGAATTGCGAGGTGCATGGAACACAAATCCCCCTCCCGTCCAATCTAAAATCACTAATGGTGGGCGATGTATTGAAGATAGAGATATGCTTTCACGGACTTTTTTGTAGAACTTTTCATGCTGAACAATAACTCTCATAGTATATTAATATTTTTAATGGTTTGCCTAGCGTAAGCTTAAAAATCGCACGGCGCCAGTTTTTTTCGACTTTATCACTGAAATTGTTACTGCTTGGCTTCCTTTGATCATAAATACATTATTTTCTACAGAAACCTTCCTCGAGATATCCTTTACAGAATGGTGAAATCCGCATCAAAATCCATCCAGTGGTTCTCGAGATTACCCGTGACATCCAAGATTCGGGGACTTTGTTTTATACTAAGTAGACATAAGGTGTCAATTTTTCGCTTGACGACCATACAGTCCAGAATCAGGAAAAATCACTGTGAGCATTGAGGCACTCATCTCACCGACGCACTAGGTTGAAGATACCCGTGTGGCAAAACACCGTGTTCTGCTGCTTGAAGAAATCCGTAATCTCCTGCTCCACATCGTCGAAACTTCAAAGACTTTTTTAGGGACCGAAGGCGTGATAATCACATGGGAAGAGATCAAGACTATAGGGCGAATGCTTGAATGTCTCCCACTTGGATTGGCGTATCTTTTGCGTTACAACCTTTGCGTTATGGGGACGTGCGTTATCATGAAGCAGCAGAACCCCCCCCCCCTTATCGCTGTTTTCCCGGACATTTCTCTTTAATTGCTCGCTGTACTTTCTCTAGTATTGTGCAGTACCGTTCCCCAGTGATGGAGACACCAGGTTCCTTGAAATCAATAAGCAATGGGCCCCGGTAATCAAGAACAGGGTGAGCATCACCTTTCCAGCGGATGGTTGGCTCTTTAATTTGTTGGGCCGAGGGGACGATGAATAACATCACTGCATCGTCTATGCTTTCGATTCCAGTTCCCAGTGGTGGCAACAGCTTTAGTCACCTGCAACAAGGCGCTCCAGGAACGTTATGCTATGGAAATTGAAGCGCATCAGGTGCTGCAAGCAAACAGCCATCCGATGTTCATTTTGTTTGGCATTTAACGTCCGGGGTATCGCTGCAGCAACGCTCTCAAACAGAAACTTATTGAACACTCCCTATATAGAACGCTAATGTGTATGTTTCACAAAACTCAAGCTCTTAAACCAGGGGAAGTTAGAAGGTGCAGCTTGTGCCAATATCTTCAAAATCGTCTCAAGAGTACAGGAAAATCCTTACACTTCTTGGAAAGTTAAAGGAAATATAGGCCCATTTTTGTTAGTAAACTTCGTTTATATAAGTAAACAAATAAGACGATAGCCCCTACCAGAAGTGTGTCTCGTCCTGCCCGCATAACAGTACAGACGAGCGGGTGGTTTAACACATGCGAGATTTCTTGCAGAGACACTAAAATTAAAATTATTAGCTATATTAATTATTTTGTTTTATTATTTGTAGTCTGTTTTCATCTTTTGGCGTCCACCTCTTACTTTAAATTCAATCCAAATTAGTATCCTTTTCAAAGAAAATAAATATCCATCTTAACCAAGCAATGCGTATAATTACAGGATGTATTCGGAGCACGAACACACTTTGGCTGCCTGTCCTCTGCAACATTCCTCCTCCAGCCTTGAGAAGATGAGAATCACTCTTAAAAACATAGAAAAAAATCCAGCTGAATCCCTATTTGCCCATTCATCAAGATATTACACAAATAGTATACCAACGCTTGAAGTCAAGGAAACCACTATGGCGCACAGCAATTAACCTTCAAGGATCCTCCTTTAATGTCATAACTCTTGGAAAATCCAGTGGGATCATTCTTCAGTAACCAACAAACACCAAGTTGGGAACCCTTTTGAATGGGTACATGGATTTGATCTTCCCAGTCGCCAATGGAGGATCTTAAATCGGATACGCACAGGACAAGGCATAAATGAGGCTGGTCTAACTCTGCATATTGTGACTGTGGTGCTTCCTTACAGTCAATCCATCACATTGTCACCGACTGCCCTCTACGAGCTTTCCATGGAACGTTGACGGATGTCCATCAAGCATCAGTTGCAGCGGTTGAATGGATCTGAGATCTTGATCTTGAAATATGAGATTATATTAACTTGTGTGTGCAGATTGTTTTGTATATATTGTATATATATCCATCATACGATAAATAAATAAGTATCCTTTTATCTGTGCTAAGAGGGGCAGATGACCTCGCTGTTCCTCCTCTTAACCTTTTATGGGGTAGTGGTCTCTCTATTAACCACCTGTCATAAGGACAGTTTATGCTTTCAAAGATGCTGATAGTTGAATCTTTAAGCGAAATTTCGGAGAATTTTTATGCCGAAGGGCTAATATTTCTAAAAGTCAAATATACCTACGTATCTACTTGACGTATTGAGTTGGATAAAATAAAAAAAAAACTAAAACTAAAAACATTAACAATTAAAGTGTAAAAATGAAATCTAAATTTAGAAATAAAATCATAACAAGAAGTTCCGTGACGAACTAAAGAGCCTACTTTTCTTAAAATTTAAGATTCATGCCAATGATTAATCTATATGGATCTACCTAGAATAATGACGAAATTAAGTTGGTAATATCGAAATTTCTAATTAGTTCGAAATATTGTATACCTGGCATAATGTAGCCTAATAGAGAACTACAGTTGGCCGGCCTGGTGACTGAATATATTCTTAGTTCCATCTCTTAAGGTACATAATACAAAATTTGGTTGAAGTCCAATGGATAGCATGGACGTTACATGCAGTTAAACATTGAATCTAACAGCGCGCGTAAAATCATGTTGGCAACAATTACATACATGTATTGGTCAGAAATGATCGGAAATAATATGATCTATTGTTGTGTCAATTTTGAATGAAATCCATTAGTTACTATAGAAGTTACATGCATTTTAAAACTGGACCTATCAGCAGGCTTAGAGTCATGTTGACAGCACTGGCGTAGTCCTAAATTAGTTACTCCAAATTAATCTAGAATGCCAGGTACGATACGTGTGCATAGTTTAAAGCTGCCGGCTTGCATACTTTCTGATATATGGGTATTTGGATTAAAAAAATTGAGAGCATTTATTAACAGTTGGCAGCCATGGAGGCTCTTAAGAATACGCTCAGTCACATCTGTTTAAGTACACATAGCACATACGAAATTTGGTTGAATTCCAATTGATAGTGTAGAAGTTATATGCATTTAAAAAAATTGGACTTATCAGCAGGCTTATAATCATTTTGGCAACACTGCCATGTATGGCCTCCTGCAAATTAAACTGCAATATTATTATCTATACGTGTGCCAATTTTGAAATAGTTCCCATTCATACCTTCCAAGATATCCAACATGGAGCTCAAATTTCAATTGCGTTTTTTCAGCAGTTGGTAGCACTGACATCATTTTCAAATATGGCCGTGAGATATTTAGTTATAGATCTTTACTCCTACCAAATTTTGTTTCGATTGCTCCAGCCGTTTAGGAGTTGATAGGGGGGGACACACACACAGCCAGACAGACAGACAGACAGTCAGAAGGACAGGCAGACAGACAGACAGACAGACAGACACACATATTTGCCCGATCTCATAAGTCTACATTTTCCTCATTTTTGCAAAATGTGAAAAGTAGGCTAAAAATAAAATCTCTACTTAGTATAAAACAGAATCCCCGATTCTGTGGACCACCCAGCCTGAAATTGTATCATGTACGGACCACCCGCTCGCCTCCCTCCCCCCCCCCCCCTTCCTCTCATTACACATAATCAGTTGTAACCCTTCCTCAATAACACTTTTTTTTTAAAGATATTTCAATTCAAAATCTATAGTCATCGCCGCGATTACATTCGGACGATTCTCGTTCAACGCACATCGTTTTCGAAATTCCCATTTATTGGCCACTTTTTTATACGTGCTGGTGGACCATTTTCTTCCGCGGACCACTCCCGAGGCATCGTGGTCCGCGAGAACCACTGCTCTAAAGGATATCTCGAAGAAGATTTTTGTAGAAAATAATTAATTTATGATCAAAGGAAGCCAAGCAGTAACGATTTCAGTGAAAAAGTCGAAAACAAACCTGGCATCCGTGCGGTTTTTAAGCTTACGCTGGGCAAACCGTTAAAAATATCGATATACTATGAGCGTAAGAATTGTTCAGCATCAAAAGTTCGACAAAAAAGTCCGTGAGAGCATATCTCCATCTCCAATACTTCGCCCACTATATGTGATTTTAGATTGGATTTGTGTTTCATGAACGTCGCCATTTTTAATTGCGTCCGACAAGAATTCATAACTGTTGCCAGGCGAAGCTGGGAGGGATTGCTAATTACAATAATAAAATACATATCAAAATTAAAATAATGAACATAACTATAAAAAATGAAAATAATTGTAAAAATCAATTCGAAATTAGTTAATTAATTAATTCAATAAAAATCAAAATTAAATATATAAGAACATAAATTAAAAATAAATATAGTCTATAAACATTAAAATTAGAGAATCAAAAATAACATTATTAACAATTATAATAATTAAAATAAATTAAAATGTAAAAACATATAAAAATAAAAAAGGGCTAAAACAACAATAACTAACAAACTAACTAAATAACTAACAGGTTCGCATCGGTTCAGCTGTTAAACTACTATTAAGTTACATTGTCTAAACGAGTAGGTAAGACAAGTAACTAATGAAATTAAGTATTAACGTGTTGGCAGCCATTTTTCAGAGTTGCCTTAGTAATCAAAATTTAAGGTTTTTCAGTCGGTCAACACGATTGTAATGGGTGGTCCTCTATTCCTGAAAAAGTTTACATGAGATTAATAAATACACATGGATGACCAGTTTCGATCGTCAAGCAATCATCATCAGATCCCTTTCACTTAGGCTATTAAATCTATATCTACAAGTAACTGTAACTCCGATACTTTGAACAGTAGGGTAGTCACGATAATGCTCGTCCACTTTTTAGTGTAGCGGCTAGCATTCTTCACTACCACCATGGAGGTACGGGTTTCATTCCCGGCTCTGCCAAGAAATTTAATTCTGATCTGAGGACTGGAACGGTGTACAATAGTTATGTGCCCAGTCTGGCACAGAATCAAGGACTGTTAATCCTCAAGCATATTCATTTTGAATGATTATTATTATATTAAGCTAAGGTGTAGAGATAAGGTTGCCGAAGACCTAAGGGAAAACGGTTGGACGAGAGGAGAAGAGCTAAGCAGAAAGAAATGACAGAAAAGAATGAAGGATGGAAATGCCGACCCCACTTAATTGGGAAAAGGTCTAGCTAAAGAAGAAGATGATTATATACACACACACAGGTGTCGCAAAATTACGTCGACAAACTGAAACCAGAGGTTCCGGCCCTTATCTGAAGCAATTTGAGATAGGACACTTATGGCCGGAAACGAACAGTTATAAATCTGTCCTTGAAACGGTTCGAATCAGAGCCAGAGCAAGTTTTTTCTTATCATAATTTTTCCATTTTTTTTGCCGCGCACGATACCACTGAAGTAGTTCGCCAGACGTGAAGTGGCGGCATTCCTCCACGGCTGGTATGGAACGGAAACATTAGAAAAAGTCACACTTTCTCGACTCAGTGTTGCGGATTTGCCTCGTTAAAAGTTTAACATTGCACGGTTCGTTTCCGGCCATAAGTGTCCTATCTCAAGTTGCTTAAGATAGGGACAGGAACCTCTGGTTTCAGTTTGTCGACGTAATTTTGCCACACCCTGTATTGTATATAAATTCGCTAGGGCCATCTAGAACCACGTTCAATCTTGTTACATTTGGATTTCTTTAGCCAAGAATTCCCTCATCCTTTTGGAATGAGCCTGCTTGCGTTCCTCTGTCCAAGAGTCTCCGTTTTGGAGCCCGTTCGTCACTATCTTTTGGAGAAAGAGATTGCTGTCCAATGCGTCATCGGGATTGATTTAGAGCATTTGGATGTCTTCTTTGGCGTTTCTGAAATTGTGGTATTGTGGTTGGAATCAACAAACGATACTGAACACTATTAGTTTTCCCTCGATGTGACTACAGATCATTACGTGGGAAGCATAATAGTGTTCAGTATGTGTAGGCTAGGGATAGGTCATACCAGATCCACCCACTCGTACCTAATGAGAAGGGAAGACCCCCTACTTTGAACCTGTGGAGCCGTTTCCACCGTGGCCCACATTTTAACCGAGTGTGTGGATCTTGCTGACTTACGAAGAAACCTTGGTTTGCAGATGACACTCGCACTTATATTAGCCGATGACGCGGTAGCTGCTGAGCTCGTCATCCGCTGTATAAGTGAGAGTGGGTTAGGGCCAGCAATCTAAATTTTCCAGTGAACATGGACTCAACGACTTGTTCGTTTTTCAATAATGATTTTTGTTTTTCCGTAATTTTTATTTATTTTTATAGTTATTAGTTTTATTTAATATTTGTTTTATTAATTTTCGTTTTTTTCAAATTTAGGTGTCCACCTCTAAATTTTAAATTCCATTCCAAATTTTTATATTTCAATCTGTGTTAAGAGGGGCAGGTGACCTCGTAGTTCCGCCCCTTATATCAACAATAACTAACTAACTAACTAACTAACTAACTAAGTGAAAGCTCTCCCATGTCTACCTGTTACCGTCTATTCATCTGAGGTGGCCATACAATCGTCCCCGTCTTCTATGGATTGTGTCTACAAGTTTCTCTATTTTACTATAGACTTCCTTGTTGGATCTGTTTTGGTGGATGACATTCTTGTAATTGGATCCCATGATTCCTCTAATGATTCTGCGCTCTTTGTTCTCCAGTTCTTCAAGGAGCCCTTTATCGGAATTTAGGGAAAGGGTTTCGGCTGCATACATAACTACTGGCTACAGAACCGTTTCATAGTGACGTATTTTAGTGCTTTGGGAAAGGCACTTTTTGTTATAAATCGTGCGTGATGATTGGTAGGCCTATGCTATTGAAAGTTTGCGTATAATTATTATTTATTTATTTATTTATTCGTTAATTCCCCATAGGGAGAGCGTTACAACACAATCAATTTTCATGTTTTATTCTGGTCCTTTCTTCTCTTTTCCCCCAAAACCTCTCAAGTATACACTATGGTTCCTCTTTCTCTCTTCTGCCCACTTCTTTCCTTGTTGTCTCTCTTTGGGAGTTTGCTCAAATTTCTGTCGGCTATGTTTTTCTCTGTGTGTGCTCCTGTCTGCCATGTGCTCTGTAGAGATGTCTAGTTTCTTGAGGTCTCCCACGGTTTCCTTTATCCAATTGGTTTTTAGTGTACTATTCGGAACTATATTGAAAACATTTTCTTGGTCAGTCTGTCTTCGTTCATCCTATGTATATATCCATAAAATTTTTCCCTTCTTTTCCTTATGTTGTTTATAATCGTCTCTGTCTGTTTGTACAGTTCTATTGTCGGTCTCTTTATCCATATTCCCTCTTTCTGAATTGGCCCGTAGATCTTGCTCAGAATTATTCTCTCTTGTTTTTCTAATTCCTTGATATTTGTTTGTTCGTCCCATGATTGCTGTCGTTTCTGAAGCGTATAAGGCCTCCGGTAAGACTACTGTACGATAGTGTCGTAATTTGGCATTGATGGAAATACGTTTTTTTATTGTAGTGGTTCCATGTAAGTCGGTATGCTTTCTGCAATTTAGCGATCCTGTCTTCATTGGATAATAATAATAATAATAATAATGATGATAATAATAATAATAATAATAATAATAATAATAATAATAACAAAGAAGCACTAAAGGAACGAGTACGCAAACTCGAAATAGTCTAATCGCGCTCAATATACAACAAAACATGCCTGTCCAAAAATACTAAACTACGTCATTATGAAACTGTTCTGAAGCCAGTAATTAAGTATGCAGCCGAAACCCTATCCCTAAATGCTAATCAAAGACTCCTTGAAGATATGGAGAAAAAAAGAGCGCAAAATCGTCAGAGGCATAATGGGATCAAATTACAAGAATGGCATCCACTATAAAAAATCCAACAACGAAGGAAACAGTGAAATAGAGAAAATTTCAGAAACGATCTGTAAGAGGCGGGCACGGTTTTACAAGGTCATCTCAAACGAATGGACGGAAACAGGCTGATTAAACAGATTTTTCATTTCTTTGACTCCTAACCCAAAACCACAATGCCCTGGTTTATGAATACCAAAGACGACCTCAAAATGCTGCATCTAAAACCCGACGACGCCTTCAATACAGATCTCTTCCGCAAAAATATACTGACCAATGGGCTAACCCGAAAAGAAGACAAGGTACCACCTGGACAGCGGACCGCAAGATGGCCCACTCACAGAGAATGAGGGAATTCTGGGCTCAGAGGAAAGCGAAACAAATTGCCAAGTGTAGCAGGACTTAACGTGGTCCTAGATGGCCTCAACGAATTATATATATTTAATAATAAACATAATAATAATAATAATAATAATTTGTAATACTATCGCGAGTCACAAGACCTGTGTGTTACTAGTTTACTACTAATAAGACCTGTGTGCCATTGGGATTCTCAAATAGTGTATTTATATGCGACTCACTTGCTTCTATGTACTTTGTCATGTTTGGAAGAGATTGGAAAGCTAGCCACAGAGTTCCCTATTTGCCATCCAAGTCAATATACTTTGAGCGATAAATGAGTGTGTAACACTTGACTATTTGTTATCTATCTCTGGGCTTACCAGCTGTACAGCTTCACGGCGTCATATAACCTCTGATTTACATATTCGAAACTTGGTCTACCCCTACAGTTCTTAACCTAGATCCTTTCCTCCCTAACTAAGTTTGATATTCCTGGGTGTCATATAACTGGATTTTTCGATACTTGCAAATAAAAATATATTGGAATGCAACCGAATAAAGACCAGACACCCCTATTGACATCAAATTAGCAGGTGAAAAGCTAAAGGAAGTAGGAGACCTTTACTTAGGAAGCAAAATTTCCAGTGATGGACGAAGCTAAGAGGATATAAAAGTAAGTTGACTCAGGGAAGAAAAGCACTTCTGCAGAAAATAAATCTGTTGAGATTAAATATAGATTTAAGTATTGAAATATCACTTTGGAAAGCTTTCGTCTGAAGCATGGCGCTCAATGGAATTGAAACTTGGGCTGTTGGCTCAGCAGAAAAGAGGCGGATAGAAACACTTGAAATGTGGTTTTACAGGAGAATGATGATGGTCAAATGGGTAGATAGGGTTACAAATGAAGAGGTATTAAGACGAGTGGGAGAGGAGAGATGTTTCTGGCGGCTGCTAATGGAGAGGAGAGATAGATTCGTAAGACACATACTGAGACACTCAGGGATATCAAACTTAATTATGGAAGGATCGAGGACAAGAACTGTAGGAGAAGACCAATGTTAGAATATGTTAAACTGATTGCCTCGGGTGTAGGTTGTGGCAAGTGGGTAGAGGTGAAACTATTAGCTCAGGACTGGGAGGCATGGAGTAACAAATGGAGAGGTACTAAGATGAGTGGGAGAGGAGAGATGTTTCTGGCGACTGCTAATGATGAAAACATATAGGTTGGTAGGACACTTACTAAGACACCCGGAATATAAAACTTAGTTCTGGAAGAAAGGTTCGAGGATAAGAACTGTAGGGGTAGACCAAGATTAGAATATGTTAAACTGATTGCCTCGGATGTGGGATGTGGCAAGTTGATAGAGGTGAAACGATTAGCTCAGGATAGAGAGGCATGGAGTAACAAATGAAGATGTATTAAGACTAGTGGGAGAGGAGAGATATTTCTGGCAACTGCTAATGAAGACAAGAAATAGGTTGGTAGGACATATACTAAGACACCCAGGAATATCAAACTTAGTTAGGGAGGAAAGGATCTAGGTTAAGAACTGTAGGGGTAGACCAAGTTTCGAATATGTAAATCAGAATATCTCGGATGCAGAATGAGGTAGTTACGTAGAGATGAAACGATTATCTCAGGACATGTACCCATAGAGTAACAAATGAATAAGTACTAAGACGGGTAGGAGAAATGTTTCAGCCAAGTGCTAGTGAAGAGAAGAGATAGGTTGGTAAGATACATACTGAGACACGCAGGAATAGCAAACGTAATTATGGAAGGATCGAGGACAAGAAAAAGAAGCTTGTAGTTTAACGTGACTGTTAATCTCGCGATCATGAGCCACGGGACCTCCGTTTTACGTGGAATCCGAACCACAGGACATGGCATTTCACTTCGAAAATCTCACATGCAGTGACCGGGAATCGAACCCGGACCGCCTTGGTGAAAGGCATACAGCTAGACCGCTGAGGACAAGAACTGTAGTGGTAGACCAAGGTTAGAATATGTAAAACTGATTTCCTCGGATGTAGGATGTGGCAAGTTGATAGAGGTGAAACGATTAGCTCAGGACAGGGAGGCTGCATCAAACCAGTCTAAAGACTGAAGACTCACATAACAAGTAGCTTTACTTCTGAGGGCAGGTGTAACATTCTCCAGAGTGTTAGAAAGCTAAGTCAAACTAATTTGTGCCTAAGCTGCCCTACTTTGTTTCTTGCTGTTAAAGTTTCCTACTTGACGTGATGCAACGTATCTTCTTACTGCCCGGGAGTAAATTACTACAGTCTGAAAAAACAATCCCAACGTAGATTGCTTGTAAACAAGTTAAAAGAACAGGGAATTTCTCCCGAGAATAAAACGAGAACAAAGGATGTACTTTGCCTTAACATAATTTGCATTTCAGGTAGTTGGTAGATGGTTCGTTGCCGTTAATTCACTTTACGGACAGAAACGATATCAGCCCCGTGTACTTGGGTGTGTGTTGAACTTGTCCGATAATATTTGTTCCTGTTGTGATTATATAGTAAAACCTGCTTTAAGGTGACTCCCAAATTTCTCCATTAAAGAGAGGTTTTCGGTTAAAGGGGGAGGTAAACCTCTTGCATGTCAATTTCTACTGATATAGGCCTATAACAAAAGAGAAACTGTTCCGCCTAGTCAATACATTTATTTAAAACAAGTTATAAACTTGTTAACATATGGTACATGTTTCGATACATACCTTAATTAGGGGCCGATAACCTAGATGTTAGTCCCCTTAAAACAACAATTATCATCATCATCATACCTTAATTAGTATCTTCCTCAGCTTAGGATAAATTTTAGGTAGCAAGTTTATAACTTGTTTTAAATAAATGTATTGACTAGGCGGAACAGTTTCTCTGTTGTTATATAGTGAATCTGTCAATACGGTCCGGAAAATGAACTTCTTTCGGAGCACAATTTCTACTGAGTTAAAAAATAATTTTATCTCATAAACTATATGTTGCAAAGAAATAAAACTTTTCAGAATTATTAAACACAGTTCACTCATTATTATGCACAAAACACATTTTATAATATGCTTGCAGTCACGCATTATTATACCACCAAATTTTCAGCTGTGTTTTGTACAGTTGGACAGCGTTTACATCAGGCTCTTCCAAATCCACGAGTTTGAGTATGCGTGCACGCGAGTACTCAGCAATGATGCTCGGAGCACGGTTGGAGAGGGACTGGGGGTGATGGCCAATACGTCACTGGGCGAAGGTCATAGTACAAGTCCATGCGCTTCCTGTAAGTCTTGATGTATCCGCCACTTAGTAACGGCCGCCCCTACAGCAGAGCTGAATTGCATATTGCAGGTTTACTCACACAAGGCGACGAGTACTCAAGTGCTCACGGCCGAGCATCTCGGCTGGGACAGCCTGGTTTACATGATAAGTACCCTACAATTTAAAATATTTACATGAAAGCTCTTTTGAGCTGTTGGTAATATTCACCGCTAAAACATACACCAAAATAATTGATAAACATATTCAGGAAATATATATTTTTTCATATTCTTACTCTAGTAGCCTCCGTGGCTTACGCGGCAGCACGCCGGCCTCTCACCGCAGGGGTCCGTGGTTAACATACCGGTCACTCCATGTTAGATTTGTGCTGGACAAAGCGGAGGCAGTCAGGTTTCTCTCAGGGTACTCCGGTTTTCCCTATCAATATTTCATTCCAACAACACTATCCACTTTCATTTCATCTGTCATTCATTTAATCATTGCCCCAGAGGAGTGCTCCAGGCTTCGGCAGCCGGCACAGTTCACATCCTCGCCGCTAGATGGGGGCTTCATTCATTCCATTCCCTGACCCGGTCGGTTGACTGGAAGCAGGCTGTGGATTTTCATTTTCATTCCTAATCTAAATGAATATTTTTTTTTACTTTTGTTGGGTAAAAACTATTCTCTTAAATGGGAAGTATGCTTGATACACAAAATATTTTGGTGTGTGTTGTTCATATTAGTACAATACACAAACATACAAAATTGCATTGCAATATCTTGAATAGTATTCGAGTTATCAAGTAAACGCTGTGTGAAAATATTTTTTTTTGGTAACGAGCTTCAAACTTACCTAAGGGTAGAATTTAAGGAGACAACTTAAGCGACAGCAACTAACATGTAGGGGCATATCTCAGGAAGTTTTGAAGATATTTTCATTTTGTTTTCACCAAATGAAAGACAAAAGATTAGTCTTTCAAATCTTATATATAAAAGTGAAAGTCTGTATGCATGTATGTATGTATGTATGTGGGTGGGTGGGTTGGTTCCGTATACAAATCTACACCGTTTCACCAATCTCAACCAAATTTTGCATACACATAGTTTAGGACCCAGAAGGAACCACTGGCTACATGAATTTTCGATAGACTTTCTCATTATTCTGATTTCGGCACTTTTGCACTCAAGCACAGGCTAATCAAATCATAAAATATACTCATGAAGGAATGGCAAGGCAGATAGTTTCCATGGCAACATAGCTCAAGTCGAGACACGGCCGACTGGATGCCATTTGCGCTCTGCACTACCGGTATAGAAAATGAGGATCTTTACTTGAAATCCCGTTAGTTACTCAACTGCTCACAAAGCATTGTCAACCGAGTATAGCATAACAAAGACTTGACACTATCTACTAGATATTTGTCAAATACCACTCACACACTCACTCACACATTCATCACGAAATCTCAGAAACAACCCAACGGATTGGAATGAAATTTGGTATGCAGCTTCCTCAAGGACCGCAAACGCCCAATAAGAAAGGATTTTTGGGTATTCGGGTTCTAAAGGGGTGTTAAGGGGGTAGACCTGCATTTCATTAGCAATATCTCCCGATTGGTTTCATTGGGGGATGTGATACTCGGCATATAAACTCATCATTAAAAATAAGAAGACACGGGTCTGAGTGTTTTTCGATGTGGTGTATATTATGAGGTGTAAGGGGAGAAAAGTGGGGGTTGAAAGATTCCTAACGGAACCTGTATCTCTTAAACGACATAGGCGAGGAGTTTGATACTCAGCGGGAAAAAATCAGCAAAAAGTAAGTAAATAGGTGTTTGACCGTTTTTTTCATAAATCCAATTTATGGGGCCCATGGGGAGGGGTGAAATTCTGGGCAAAAAAACAGGAAAGGAAGTGTCCTAACCGATTGACTCACTCGCTCTTCAAACTCAGGGGGAAAAACTGCTTAAAATAAGTATATGTGAGTTCGACAGTTTTTTGATAAAACAAATTTAAGGGGTTCATCGGGAGGGGTGAAATTCTGAAGAAAAAAAATGAAAGAAAATGTCCTGACTCACTCACCCATCATCGCCCAGCCAAAAATATTGAAGTTGGAAACATGTCATTTTCGGGATATGTTTGTTGTATGTCAAAACCGTACACTAAGGGAGGATTTTTGAATATTCAGGTTCTAAAGGGGTCTTAAGGGGGTTAAACCTGCATTTCATTGAATAAAAATATCTCACGAGTGGTTTCATGTGTGGATGTGATACTCGGCATATAAACTAATCATTAAAAATAAGCAGACATGTGTCCAAGGGTTTTTCGATGTGGTGTATTACTATGAGGTGAAAGGGGTGAAAATTGGGGGTTGAAGGATTCCTAACGAAGCGTGTAGGCCTATCTCCTAAACGACATAGGCGAGAAATTTGAAACTCAGCGAAAAAAAATCAGCTTAAAAAATAAGTAAATCGGTGTTCCACCGTTTTTTTCATAAATTAATTTAAGGAGCCAATGGGGCGGGGTGAAATTCTGGGGGAGGGAAAGGAGAGAAAGTGTCCTAACTGACTGACTAACTCACTCACTCATCAAACTCAGGGGAAAAAGACAGCTTAAAAATAAGTTAATAGGTGTTCAAGCGTTTTTTCATCAATCCAATTTAAGGGGCCCATGGGGATGGGTGAGATTCTGGTAAAAATAATTGAAAGAAAATGTCCTGTCTGACTCACTCACTCATCACGCCCAGCGAAAACTATTAAAGTTAGAAACATGAAATTTTGGGAATATGTTCGCTGTATGTCGAAAACGTCAACTAATGAATGATTTTTGTTATTCGGGTTTTAAAGAGGTGTCATTGAATAACGATATCTCATGAGTTGTTTCTTTGGGGATGTGATATTCGGTATATAACTAATCATTAAAATAATCAGACAAATGTCTAAAGGTTTATCGATGTGGTGTATATTATGAGGTGAAAGGGGTGAAAATTGGGGGTTGAGGGATTCTTAACAGAGCGTGTATCTCTTAAACGACATAGGCGAGAAGTTTGAAATTCGTCGGGAAAAGACAGCTTAGAATATAAGTAAATAGGTGTTCGACCGTTTTTTCATAAATCCAATTTAAGGGGCCCTTGGAGAGGGGTGAAATTCTGGGGGAATAAACAGGAAAGAAAGTGTCCTAACTCACTCACTCATCAAACTCAGGGGGGAAGAACAGCTCAAAAATAAGTAAATAGGTGTTCGACCGTTTTTTTTTTCATAAATCCAATTTAAGGTGTTCATGAGAGGGGTGAAACTCTGAAAAATAATTGAAAGAAAATGTCCTGACTTACTCACTCACTCATCATCCCCCAGCCAAAATTATTGAAGTTAGAAACATGACATTAAGGGGCTATGTTCGTTGTATGTCGAAAACGTCCACTAAGGAAGGAATTTTGGATATTCAGGTTCTAAAGGGGTGTTAAGGGGGTAGACTTGCATTTAATTGAATAACAATATCTACCGATTGGTTTCCTTTGGGATGGGATACAAGGCATATAAACTCATCATTAAGAATAAGAATAAACATGTCTGAGGGGTTTTCGGTGTGGTGTATATTATGAGGTGTATGTGTGAAAAGTGAGTGTTGAAGGATTCTTAACGGAGCAAGTATCTCTTAAAAGACAGAGGCAAAAAGTAAGAATCTCAGGGAGAAAAATCAGATTGAAAAAGTAGTAAATAGGTGTTCGATCGTTTTTTCATAAATCCAATTTAAGGGCCTCATGGGGAGAGATGAAATTCTGGGGAAAGAAGACCACTAAGGAAGGATTTTTGGATATTCACTCATCATCCCCCAGCAAACCTATTGCAGTTAGAAACTTGAAATTTTGGGGATATGTTCGTTGTATGTCGAAAAAGTCCTCTAAGGATGGATTTTTGGATATTCATGTTCTGAAGGGGTGTTAAGGGGGTTAAACTTGCATTTCATTGAATAACAATATCTCACGAGTTGTTGCATTTGGGGATGTGATATTCGGCATATAAACTAAGCATTCAAAATAAGCAGACATATGTCAAAGGGTTTATCGATATGGTGTATATTATGAGGTGAAAGGGGAGAACATTGGGGGTTGAAGGATTCTTAACGGAGCGTGTACTGTATCTCTTATTCAACATAGGCGATAAGTTTGAAATTCAGCGGAAAACGCAGCTTAAAAATAAGTAAATAGGTGTTCGACCATTTCTTCATAAATCCAATTAAAGGGACCCATGGGGAGGAGTGAAATTCGGGGGGAAAAACAGGAAAGAAAGTGTCCTAACTGATTGAATCACTTACTCACTCATCAAACTCAGGGGGGAAACAACTTTAAATAAGTAAATAGGTGTTCGACCGTTTTTTTCATAAATCCAATTTAAGGGGTTCATGGGGAGGGGTGAAATTCTCAAAAATAAATGAAAGAAAATATCCTGACTGACTCACTCACTCATCATCGCCCAGCCAAAATTATTGAAGTTAGAAACATGAAATTTTGGGGATAAGTTCTTTGTATGAGGAAAACGTCCACTAAGGAAAGAGTTTTGGATATTCAGGTTCTAAAGAGGTATTAAGGGGGTAAACGTGCATTTCATTGAATAACAATATCTCACGAGTGGTTTCATTTGGGGATGTGATACTTGGCATATATACTAATCATTAAAAATAAGCTGACATATGTCTAATGGTTTTTCGATGTGGTGTATATTATGAGGTGAAAGGGATGAAAAGTGGGGGTTGAAAGAGTCCTAACGGAGCGTGTATCTCTTAAACGACATAGGCGAGGAGTTTGATTTTCTCCGAGTTTCAATCAGCTTAAAAATAAATAAATGAATAAATAATTAAAATAAGTAGGTGTTCGGCCGTTTTTTTCATAAATCCAATGGGGAGGGGTGAAATTCTGGAAGGAAAACGTCCACTAAGGAAGGATTTTTGGATGTTCACTCTCTTCGACCAATCAAAACTATTAAAGTTAGAAGAAGGGGATATGTTTGTTGTGTGTCGAAAAAGTCTACTAAGGAGGGATTTTTGGATATTCTGGTTCTAAAGGGGTGTTAAGGTGGTTAAACCTGCATGTCATTGAATAACAATATGACACGACTATGACGCGAGCGAAGCGAGGCTAAAAATGAGATGGTGTGTGTCTGTGTATTACTCAATCCCGCAAGAACCACTGGTCCGACTTACATGAATTTTACATGGAAGTAGTTGATTTACCTGGTTAACATATAGACTATTTTTGATTTCAATACTTTGCACTATTTTAAAATGGCGACCATTTTAGTGACGTCACTATACCCTTTGGTTTCAATTTTTCATATTTCCATTTCAAATAAAAAGTGAACGCTAAGAAATACGAAATTTTTGATGGCATATACGTGGTTTAAAATTACATTTTCTATCCGAAAGGTATCTCCAACGGTTAGCGAGTAAAACCTAAATTTGTGCTATAAAACACGGTCAACGCCGAACGGTGTAGTTGGACAAAATGTTCCATCCTTAATCTCCCTCTGTGCAGCATCTCGCCTATCCCCTGTTTTTACTGTCACTTTCACATTTTAATTAATTTATGACGCGTAGCGAAGCACGGGTACTTCAGCTAGTAATTTATAAAAAAGAATGATTTGACCTTGAAAGGTGTACCTCCCTTCTTAAGGGATGCTGGTAGTGTAGAATAGCCAACAATTCAACTGCTTAATGAAAGCTTCATTCTTAGGTAACAATATCAACAAGAAACTTCCACATTTTCACAGTTTACCAACGACATTTATAGCCGCAGGTTACAAAAGTATTATACAGATTTATTTATAATACATTTCAATAATTATGGACATTTGAACAAACTAAAATTATTATTATTGTGAAAATGTTGATATGTTTTCCTAGTTAGCTACCGTTTCTTTCTGTAGGTAATCGGATAAAACTAAATTTTCTTCGTCTTTTCCCAATTAATTGGGGTCACCGGAGCCAACCAGGCTCATTTTGGTTTTGACCGGGGATTTAAGGCCGGATGCCCTTCCTGACGTCACGTGATTTTTCAGGTGAACATTCCACCCCGCTATCACCGGGATTCGAACCCCGGCCGCCCGGCTGAAAGACGAGCAGCTAAGCCACTGCCCCATCACGCTCCCCCAGTAGGTAATCGAATGAAAGCTGCAATTTGTAATCTACTGATAATGTTAAAGCTTGTGAAGTAAATTTGTTGTTGCCGATACGCATTTAGTTTAGATTTTATGAATATTTGAATTCATCAACTTTTTTTTCAGATAAGTTTCTTATTTTAAATTTCTTGAGAAGCTGCATTGTTGGCTACTCTACACTACCAGGTTTCCTTAACGGAGGCAGGCCTATGCTAAAATTAGACCATGGACATGCCTAAGGGTTGTTTCCCCCAACGTCAATTAACTCGTAACTTACCATTAAAGGTTATTTAACTTTGCATGAGCATTTGATCGAAAAGAAACGCTCGTTAACTTACCATTAACAAATGGCGGGAAACAGCTGAACTCTACCTCGTGTATCTCACAATGGCAGTTTGTTTCCGAGTTTCACATGGACTTTCATCCGTATGAATATAAAATATGTTGATGATAATGAAATTATAAAAGATCACACACATTACTAAGTTTCAATACCAAGAAAGAAGAATATGGAAATAAAAAAAGCATATCCCAAGTGGGATTCGAACTCCTTCCAGCTCTGCATAATAATTTCAGAGCTATCTATTCACACAACTGCCAGTTCTCCTAAATACTTTGATCATATCATTTTAAGCTCTTGCCACGAATAAGGTCTTCTGTATTTCCCTTCCTTTATAATTATGTTCCAGAAAGTCTCAAGGAAGCATCGCAAACAACGATCAGTGCTGCACGCTTCTTGTTCTGTCCGCCATGTTTCTCCAGGATGAAACCGAGTCTACGCATGCGCGAGAGCCATAAAGCTTATTTAAGTAATTACGAACCCGAATGGCCTAGTGAAATGCATCAACAATAATCACGCATTAACTCTCGTATTTAAGTGAAATAGGAATTAACTAACGAACCGTTAGTAAAGAATTGGTGAAAACAGCCCTTTAAAAGGGACACACTGAGAAAAAATAAAATGGTGCACATACCTTATTAAATGTTGTATGTCCGCTATGAATTAATACAGCACTGTACAAGTCCTCGTTGCGTAGTGACTGGCACTTTTAAATGTCACTGCGGAGGCCCGGGTTCGATTACTACCTCAGCCATCCTGGAAGTGGTTTTCCGTGGTTTCCCCTCTTCTACTCCAGGCAAATATCGGGATGGTTCCCAACGTAAGGCCATGGCCGCATTCTACCCAAATCCTACTCCGATTAGAAATACACACAGTAGTACAGATATCGTAGTGACAAAGGTTAACATACAACTTATACACACACCCAAGTACATGGGCTACATGTCGCAAAGCTCCCAAAAGAAGCAAAAAACAGCTCTGTATCACTTTTAGTCTCGTGTTAAGATCAAGCACATTTCCAGGCGAAATTTTTGTCAGTAATGTAAGTTTAGAAGTACTCAGTTAACAGATGCGTTGTAAGCTGATTGACAGCTCATTAAAGCGAGCATTGGGAAAGGCTTGGGGACAGGAAACTGGTAATTAACCGTACATTTTGACGTGTAAGTTGGAGAACAAAATAAGGAAGACCTATTTGTACACTACTTGTTAGTTACAGAATCAACTGTTACAGAATACTAGGTTGATTTTGACAGGGTGTCTGAAAATTTTCAAAACACTACATTCCGGGAAATGGAAATTTCCCGTTAAAAAGCGTATTTTGATTTCCGATTAATGAAGGGAACTTACCACGTTTTTCAATCCTAAGTTCACGGGAACTTATAGTAAAGTTATGGTATTGTGACAATTGTGCCAAAAGTTGAGACATTAGAAAACCCGGAAAAGTGTCAGAATGCGTGTTTAGAAAAGCTTTATCATATATCAATTTTGAAAATTACTTCTGGCTTAAATGATATTTTTAAAAACAAAACATGCTAAAACGCTTGTTAAAAACAAAAACTTGTTCTACAAATTTAAATGAAATTAAATTTTGATTGTTTTAATCTCTTCTTAGATTCTTTATCCTCAATTTGTGAGAAGCTGAATTTTTAATTTCTCAAAACGGAAGCAGATATTTCGATTTTGATTTGACCATGTATGGATCGACACTAGCGCTCGTAGCGATAGATTTAGGCCACAAAGGATGTGGTTTAACTGGTGTGCATGATTTGTCACTCAAAACGGAAGTAGATATTTCAATTTGGATTTGACCATGTATGGGTCGACACTAACACTCGTAGCGATACATTTAGTGAACTATACAGGACAAAGAATGTGGTCTAACGCTTGGTGTCCATGACTTGTCAGTTTAGTGTGTGCCACCATGCCACCAACACGTATGAGGCGTTTGGTTAATACACAATATATTCAAAAGTGGATTAATAAAATTAAAAAGCAGACAGTAGTAAGATTCAGCGACGAACCTGGAACGAGTCGGCAACAAGATGAAGACGTTGTAATCATTGAACGATCAACAACTACAAATGAAATTACTTCAAAGATACGCAAACTTCGTTACAAAAGACGAAAGCGGACGATACTCGTATGGTTTCGTTCCATCGTATTGATTCTATTTGTCTATGTTGCTTTCTCGTGTAAGTTGTGAGTGATAATTTCTCCAGGATACTTACGCACATAAAAAAATAAAAAGATACAGTCAGTCTGAGAGACTAGACTTTATATCATTTCAAATGACGCATGCTACAAATGCTACACATGTTTGAAAGGCAGGAGGGCTTCTCGCTTCACTCGAGGCCCCAGAACTCTTTCAACAGACTCCAATACCCATTAACTTAGGCTTCCCGCGCGGGAAACGGAGAGCGGGAGGTGCACTCGGCTGCATGACGTCACGAACTCGCCGTCTCCGTATCGCATAACGCCAGACCCCAGGAGTAAACTCAGACTCAGTGCATAAGCACTGAACAACATGATGACGTCATCCACGCCGTAACCGTGACGCATAACGGTAGACCAAAGCATAACGATGAAGTCGACAAGATCATTTGAAATGATAAAAAGCTGTGTATATTGATGGCCAAGAGTCGTAGTGGTCTCAAACCTATTAATCGTTCTTGCGTGCGCGTATATCGGTTGTGTACACTCGCCTGTGTCAATGAGGATAGATCTGTGCGAGTGTAGAGAAGCTTCCGTGGCTCAGGCGGCAGGACGCCGGCCTCTCACCGCTGGGTCCGTGGTTCAAATCCCGGTCACTCCATGTGAGATCTGTGCTGGACAAAACGGAGGCAGACAGGTTTTTCTCCGGGTACTCCGGTTTTCCCTGTCAAAATTTCATTCCAGCAACACTCTCCACTATCATTTCATTTCATCTGTCATTCATTTAATCATTGCCCCAGAGGAGTGCGTCAGGCCTCGGCAGCCGGCACAGTTCATATCCTCGCCGCTAGATAGGGGCTTCATTCATTCCATTCCTGACCCGGTCGGAGACTGGAAGCAGGCTGTGGATTTTCATTTCTGTGCGAGTGTAGAGACGACCCGGTGAACGTATACACGACCAATACATCCGAGACCTATACCAACAAGGAGCAGGTGGTCCAATGTTTTAGGGTGGCATCATGTATCCCTCTTGTGTACATCCCAGGGCATATGACAGATATACTATCCTAGCACCTGTAGTGAAAGGATATGCTGACAATTTTGGCCCAAATTTCATTTTTGTGGACGAGATGGTATTCACAGAATGAAATGGCCTACCTATTCTCCTGATCTCAATTGTGTAGAACAGGCGTGGACACTGCTTAATAAATAAGTCCGTCCTCACTGTACTCCATGGAAATACGCAAAATTGTTGAACATTATTGCATGTTCACACTTTGATCACTTAAGGAGACCTTTCTTTTTACACCGAGCTTTCGTGGGCATGATCTAGGATTTCTCGATGGATATTTGTGATTTTTTTATAGCGATACATTTGGAGACTAGCGATATAACTTCTTCCATGTTAAGAGATAAAAGAGCTAGGTCATCAGTGAATCCCAGGCAGTTTTTTTTTCTTATGGCAGGTTTTATTCCAATTTTGAACTTACAATTTTACTTTTTCCAAATCTTCATGAAGTAATCGAAGCAGCGAGCAGAGGAGACAGTATTCATATTTTATTAAAAAATTCTAATTCTTTTTTCTGTTTTATAAATTAAATCGTAGGCCAAGATGTTTGTGCCATGTCTTGTGTGGGGTTTCGCCTAGGACACCACGCTGGCTCATCAGCTGGCTCTTAGTTTTGGAAGCCTTCATATGGAGGTTATGACTGCTTGAGCTTTAAGTTCTCGCAGTAAATAGGCGCAGGTGCGCTTCATATAAAGGGAGGTAGCGCGCAGTTCGCTACTCCTATGGGGGTCCGGGTGGGGACACCAAGAGCCCGCTGATGAGCCAGATTGGTGTCCCAGGCGAATACCCACACAAGACACAGCACAACCCTAGAAAGAATTGCAGAGTTTTATTAACATTTCTACCAGAAAATTCGAGAAAGGATTCAAACAGCAATCATCATCTTCATCATCATCATGGTTTCTTCGCTCCAGCAAGCTGGGTGCGGTTATAAATGAGCCGCCTCCAATTTGTCAGGTCCATCCATAACTGTTGTTCTTGTGTTTGATGCCAGTTGTTATCTCTAGCTTCAAGGTCCTTATAAATTTGCTTCTCTCACACATCGCAAGTTCTTTCTCTTGGATTCTTCCCCTGGCCAAAGTACACTCGAAGTATCCTTTGGAGAGCCATCCTCTTCATGTGACCATACCATCTCAATCTCTTGAGTTTGAGTGTCTCCAACAGGCTCCTTTCCAATCCCAGTTGTTGTAGGATATCCTCATTCCTTATTTTATCCAATTTTGTCTTTTGAAGGCAAGAACGGAGGAATTTCATTTATATTGCCTGGAGACGACTGTTTTTTGGTCCAGTGAGGGTTGCTGCTTCCAGTCCATACGCTAGTATAGGTAGGCCCCTATATCTTGAATAAACTAATCTTGGAAGATTGTGGAAATGTTTCGCCCCAAAGTAGCTGATAAAAATTGGATGCTTTCGGTATTCTGTTGTTAATCTCTTGATGTATGGTATTGTCCGAGGAAGGAATACTACCTAAATACTGGAATTTGTCTATTACATTTATCTCAATACTTTTGGATAATTTACATTAACTACCTTTCAGTGCAGTATCCAATCATCTATATATTTAATTCACTAAGCTGATTTTTGTTACCACGAGACTGAGAAAACGTCTGAATTGACTGACTTCGTAATGCATTCTAACGAGAGCTCTTGGCATGTAGATTTGCAGAGTGTCTTTAAAATAAACACATACGTTACCATATATTTTTAAATTATTAACCAAATATGCAAAATTCATGGCCCGTAGCGCATGCCCAGAATCAGTTTGGTTCATGACAGACATGACGGATATACAACGCGTTTTAATGTGATAGTTATTAATCATACTAATATATAAAAATGAGATGGTGTGTGTCTGTCTTTCTGTCTGTCTGTCTGTCTGTCTGTTACCTAATAACGCAAGAACCACTGGTCCGATTTAAATGAAATTTTGCATGGATGTAGCTGAAATACCAGGTTTACATATAGGATACTTTTAATTTCGATATTTTGCACTATTAAAAAATGGCGACCATTTTAGTGACGTCACTACACCCTTTGGTTTCAAAATTTCATATTTCCATATCAAATAAAAAGAGAACGGTAGGAAATAGCAAACTTTTGATGGGACATACGAGCTTTGAAATTTAATTTCCTATCCGAAAGGTCCTTATCACTTTTCGTGTATCTCCAACAGTTAGCGCGTAAAACCTACTTTTGTGACGTCACTACACCCTTTGGTTTCAAAATTTCATATTTCCATTTCAAATAAAAAGAGAACGCTAAGAAATAGCAAACTTTTGATGGTATACACGAGCTTTAGCATTTAATTTTCTATCCAAAAGGTTCTTATCACTTTTCGTGTATCTCCGACGGTTAGCGAGTATAACCTAAATTTGTGCAATAAAACACGGTCAACACCGAGCGGTGCAGTATATCTCTATATATATATAAATAGAAAATTTGTCTGTTTTTTTCTGAATTTCTACGGAAATTTGAGTTATTTACACGTTTCAGGCTGTTTTATGATAGATGCGCGCGAAAATAATGTTTTGGTCTGTCTGTTTGTTTGAATGTCTGTGGACAAATTTGTTCCCTTATAACTCGAGAACGGCTGGGTGTATCAACGTAAAATTTGGTACAGATATCCATCAGAGGCACGACACTAATCATTGATGTAACCCTTCTCCGTACCTCTCATACAAGGGGGCCTACCCCCTTACAATGCATGCTGAAATAGGAGTAGAAGGACGAGACAAAAATCATTTTCAGCCCCTCGATGTGAGAGACAAAACTCGGGGGCCCTGAAGGGTCCCCGAAATCCACATTTTAAGGCCCTAAAACTAACCGTTTTTGAGATATTCCCAGAAAACTAATTTCATTTAATAAACTAATGAACGAATACAAGCCGGTAACCATGGCAACAGATTCTCATAGGTCCATCTATTGCTGTAAGACGCAATGCAATTCAATTAATTACATTGGTGTGAATGTTTGCAAACAGCTAGAAGGTTATCACGGAACCAAATTAAGCTGTAGAATTCATCAATACGTATAATGCGCTTAAGGGGGTCAAGGGGTACAGTAGAATTTTTTCACGCGATTTACACCTCCAGGTGTGGTACGGCAGGTCTATTATATTCCTATCCCTATATTATATTATTATTATATTATGGCGTACAACGAGGAGACAAAGCCCCCTCGGTGCCAGAAACAAAACTTGGGGGCCCTAACGGGTCCTCGAAAACTACATTATAAGGCCCTAAAACCAAAAGTATCTGAAATATTCCCAGAAAACTAATTTAATTTAACAAACTAATGAAGGAATGGAAATCGCTAACCATGACAACATTATCTCAAAGGGTGGCATCCAACTTTCCATCTATTTCTGTAAGAAGTAATGTCACTCTATTTATTACATTTCTGTGAAAGTTTGCAAATGGCTATACGGTTATCACGGAACCAACGTAGACTGTATAATTCATCAATGCAATTAAGGGGGTCAAGGGGTAACCTAGATTTTTTTCATGCAATTTTCACGTGCGACATATAGTACAGAAGGACTATTATATCTCCAAACATTTGCAAAGTGAAATGCCATGCCCTGTGGTTCAGATTCCACGTAAAATGGAGGTCCCGTGGCTTATGATCTCGCGATTAATGGTCACGTAAAACTACAATCATCCTTTATATCTCCAAACAGCAACATTATTTTCAAAAATTCATGAATTGAATCAGCATTTTTTGCGGCTTTTAGGAATTTGGGCCATTTGAGACTAAAAAACCTGAATTTTCATGCACCACAAGCCTTTATAATTTATGAAAGAGGTCTTCCTGTGTATGTGGACCTAACACAACGTAGAGGGTCATTTTTTATGTGAGGTGTATTGCGTTTCGTCTACAAGTCTTTCAATTCTATTTCACGTCAAGAAGTACAAGTTAGGTGAATTTAGTTTGAGAGCAAATTTTAACTAATCTTTCTTTTGTCGACATACGGGTTCATCGTAAGGATGATTTTGTTTGATACTGTATGGCAGATATACCCATATTTGGATATCTGGGTGATATGTTGTAGACAATAGAATTGTCTGTCTGTCTTTCTGTGTATCTTTATGTACGCCTATAAATCGTGTTCGTAGGCGTGGTGCATCGTAAAATTAAGTATGGTAAACATGAGTCAATACACCAATCATTTATAAAACTCCTCACCCTACTTTTCAAACAGTAGAAGGGTGGATATAGGGAAAAACTTCTCAAAATACATGCTAAAATAGGCGAAATATAAAAAATTATCCTAGAAGGACGATCAAAGCATATGTTGCCCTCCTCAATGTGAGACACAAAATCGCGAGTCTATAAGGGGTCTCCGAAAACCACATTTTAAGGCCCTTAAATTAACAGTGTGTGTGTGTTATTCCCTGAAAACTAACTTCGTTCTGATAAACTTATGAAGGAATGAAAAACCGCTAACCATTGCAACAGTAGCTCAATTGATAATGTCTGGTGTTAATATATAACACCGTTCGAAGGACGGGTACTTCTGCTATACTAATATATAAAAATGAGTTGGTGTGTGTCTGTCTTTCTGTCTGTCTGTGTGCTACTCAATAACGCAAGAACCACTGGTCCGATTTAAATGAACTTTTGCATGGATGTAGCTGATTTACCAGGTTTACATATGGGATACATTTTATTTCGATAATTTGTTCTATTAAAAATGGCGACCATTTTAGTGACGTCACTACACACTTTAATCAAAACTTCATATTTCCTTATCAAATAAAAAGAGAACGCTAAGAAATAGCAAACTTTTGACGGTACATACGAGCTTCACTTTTCGTTTATCTCCAACGGTTAGCGAGTAAAACCCACATTTATGACGTCACTACACCCTTTGGTTTCAAAATTTGATATTTCCATTTCAAATAAAAAGAGAACGCTACGAAATAACAACCTTTTGATGGCACACATGAGCTTTAACATTCAATTTTCTATCCAAAAGGTCCTTAACACTTTTCGTGTATCTCCAACGGTTAGCGAGTAAATCCTAAATTTTTGCAATAAAACACGGTCAACACCGAGCCGTGCAGTATATCTCTACATATATAAATAGAAAATTTGTCTGTTTTTTTTTTCTGAATTTCTACGGAAATTTGAGTTATTAACACGTTTTAGACTGTTTTATGATAGATGCGCACGAAAATAATGTTTTGGTCTGTCTGTCTGTTTGATTGTGGACAACTTTGTTCCCTTATAAATCGAGAACGGCTGGGTGTATCAACGCAAAATTTGGTACAGATATCCATCAGAGGCACGACACTAATCATTGATGTATCTCTTCTCTGTACCTATCATAAAAGGGGGCATACCCCCTTAAAATACATGCTGAAATAGGAGTAGAAGGACGAGACAAAGCCCATTTTCAGCCCCTCAATGTGAGAGATAACATTCGGGGGCCCTAAAAACACATTTTAAGGTCCTACGTCCAACCGTTTTTGAGATATTCCCAGAAAACTAATTTAATTTAATAAACTACTGAACGAATGCAAGCCGATAACCATGGCAACAGATTCTCAGAGGTCCATCTATTGCTGTAAGACGCAATGCAATTCCATTAATTACATTAGTGTGAAAGTTTTCAAACGGCTAGATGGTTATTATGGAACCAAATTAAGCTGTAAATTTCATCAATATGTAAAATGCGCTTAAGGGGGTCAAGGGGTAGTCTAGAATTTTTTCACGCAATTTACACCTGCGGGTATGGTATGGCAGGTCTATTATATTCCTATCCCTATATTATAATTATTAGTATTATTATATTATGGCGTACAACGACGAGACAAAGTCCCTCGGTGCCAGAAATAAAACTCTAGGGTCCTCGAAAACTACATTATAAGGCTCTTAAACCAACAGTTTCTGAAACATTCCCAGAAAACTAATTAAATTAAATTTAACAAACTAATGAAGGAATGCAAATCCGTAACCATGACAACATTATCTCAAGGGGTGGCAACCAACTTTCCATCTATTTCAGTAAGAAGCAATTATTACATTTATTACATTTCTGTGAAAGTTTGCAAATATAAGGTTATCACGGAACCAACGTAGACTGTATAATTCACCAATGCAATTAAGGGGGTCAAGGGGTAATCTAGGATTTTTTCATGCAATTTTCACGTGCGACATATAGTACAGAAGGTCTATTATATCTCCAAACAACAACATTATTTTCAAAAATTCCTGAATTGAATAAGCATTTTTTGCGGCTTTTAGGAATTTGGGCCATTTGAGACTAAATAACCTGAATTTTCATGCACCACAAGCTTTTATAATTTATGATAGAGGTCTTCCTGTGTATGGGGACCCAACACAACGTAGAGGGTCAGTTTTTATGTGACGTGTATTGCGTTTCATCTACAAGACTTTCAATTCTATTTCATGTCAGGAAGTACACGTTAGGTGAATTTAGTTTGAGAGCATATTTCAACTAATCTTTTTTCTTTCCTTTTTTTTTGTCGACATACGGGTTCATCGTAAGGATGATTTTCTTTGATACTGTGTGGTAGATATACCCATATTTGGATTTCTGGGTGATATGTTGTAGACAATAGAATTGTCTGTCTGTCTTTCTGTGTATCCTTATGTACGCCTATAGCTCATGTTCGGATGCTTGGTGCATCGTAAAATTAGGTATGGTAAACATGAGTCAATACACCAATCATTTATAAAACTCTTCACCATACTTTTCATACAGTAGAAGGGTGGATATAGGGAAAAACTTCTCAAAATACATGCTAAAATAGGCGAAATATAAAAATTATCCTAGAAGGACGACCAAAGCATATGTTGCACTTCTCAATGTGAGACAAAAAATTCGCGAGTCTATAAAGGATCTCCGAAAACCACATTATAAGGCCCTTAAATTAACAGTGTGTGTGATATTCCCAGAAAATTAACTTCGTTCTGATAAACTTATAAAGGAATTACAAGCCGCTAACCATTGCAACAGTAGCTCAATTGATAATGTCAGGTGCGTCTCTAAAAGCAACAGTACTTAAAAGGGATGTAACACCAATAACATTGTTATTATTATTATTATAATGTCTGGTGTTAACACCGAACACCGTTCGAAGAACGGGTACTTCTGCTAGTACGAATTATAAAGGAGGGGAAGATTCATTAATTATGCACGACGTATCACTCTTCATTTTCGCTTCCATTTCGACTATTATATAATTTTTATACCTTATTTTATCTCTTGGGGAGTCCTCCATGGCTTAGGTGGAAGCACGCCGGCCTCTCACCGCTGGGTCCGTGGTTCGAATCCCGGTCACTCCATGTGAGATTTTTGCCAGCAGTATTTAGCAATGTCGAGAGTGCAATAGTGCCAAAAAGTAATGGTACAAAGAATAAAACTTATATAGAAATCTTCTTCAGTAAACATTTTGTCCATTGCCCGTCATGATTTGACGGGTTTCAACTAGTAAAGGGTTAATACGATTGTGCCAATACGTCAATGAGGGGAACGTAATGTTGGGGGACTGACAAGTGTTTCTTGCAATAGGCTGGGCACAGCGGTAGTTTTATCGTCGACTTAGCAGCGCAGAACAAGCTTCGCGTGAGTGAATGCCAAATAAATTACCTGAATGTGGTAGTAGAACAGCCAGTCAATCCCCCCTTCTTGGCTTCTTGTTGGAGATCAACGTCCGGAACCGAAAGCTAGACCCCATTGAGAAGGGATATTGCCTAACAGAGCCTCTACATTACCACCAACAACAAATCACGCTGTACGTTCCGCGTGCTCACTTTAAAAAGTAGCTTGTGGTCGAAGTTTTTCTCTTTCACCAACTTTTCTTCGCTTTTGTCAAGTTAAAGGTATTATCCTTTATTCTAAAGACCGTAGGAAGTTCTCCCCGATTGTATTGACCCTAGACAGCCGGAGTATTGTAAGCAACAATTTGATGAAACGCACATTTCTATTAAATATTGCGAATGGTAGTTACAACAGATTTAATCCATTCTACGTGAAATTTCACAAAAAAAAAATCTTGTTTCAGTTAGAATTTTAGACATCGTGAGCATTTCAACTCCGATTTCTTTGGACCAGGTTACAGTTCCAAACTCAGCAATTTTTCTAGGTCTTGTGTGGGGTTTCGCCTAGGACACTAAGCTGGCTCATCAGCGGGCTCTTGGTGTCCCCGCCCGGATACCCACAGGAGTAAGGAACTGCGCGCTACCTCCCTTTCTATGAAGCGTACCTGCGAGAACTAAAAGCTCAAGCAGCCATAACCTCCCTATGCTGAGTTTTAATTCACTGTCCGTGAAAGCCAATATACCATCTTTTTGAAAGCTTTCTTTCTTTCTTTCTTTCTTTCCAAATAACAT
Source organism: Meconema thalassinum (assembly GCA_946902985.2). NCBI lineage: Eukaryota > Metazoa > Arthropoda > Insecta > Orthoptera > Tettigoniidae > Meconema > Meconema thalassinum. The sequence continues at coordinate 188,223,205 of OX336395.1, forward strand.
TTTATTTAGAAATCAACATTACTTATGAGCAAGGCCCGGATTCTGATGACATGTCATCTTATAAATTGTTCACCACAGACTTTGCTAACTTATATACAAATCCTGTTCATGGCCCCAACGTTACAAAAATGCATATTTATTAAGTCATTGCTCGTCATTTTTATAAGTATTTTATTTTTTAGGTCATTTTATCGCTTTTGGCGTCGTTATTATGTCATTTTATGGAATTTATTAGAAGATTCTATACGTATTGAGTGATTTTCTCACATTTTTAATGGGTTATGATGCATTGTTTTGGTGTATGGTACTGGATATTAACGGAACTGCAATTGAGGATGAAAACGAAGGCATGTGAATCTTCACAACTTTGTTCAACCCTTATTTCTTGGAATATTCACATTCCAGGAGACACACTCGACTGAAATAATAACCAGTATTTGTCTGCAAATAATTCATACCTATTTGTCAAATAATTATTGAACTATATTAGGTACCTATTAAAATCATTTCAACATACAATAACGTAGTCTGTTTGCATTTGTGTGTGATGAAATTATGTCAGTTTCATTCAAATTTCTAGGTCATTTTATGGGATTTTTGCAGTAATTTAATAGGTCATCAAATTCCGGGCTCTGCTTATGAGACATACCCTGTATATACAAGGTGTCCGGGTAAAAGGTATAATAATATAAAATTTAATAACTTGAGAAGTAGTGGAGATATATATTGTCGGTTTGTTTCTACGACTAGGGAAACTGAAAATGTTTTTTTTACATACATAACACATCTCGATATGCGCACCATTAGCGGCGCGACAGATATCTAATCTGTATTCCACTTCTCTCCAATTTGCAGCATTGTAAGCGTTACATTGGCGATAGCTGCACGAATGAGATGACGAAGATCTGGTAGATCACGAACTGGTGTCTGGTACACTTTATTCTTGACAAACCCCCACAGGAAATCTCAAGCGACATAATGTCGGGGCTTCTAGGGGACCAAGCAATTGATGGACTACCTCTCCCAATCCAGCGATCTGGGAACTCAAGATTCAAGAAATCCCTCACAAGTTCCGCATAATCGCATGGTGCACCATCTTGCTGAAAGATCACGTCACGAGGAATTTGTGGCACAACATACTGCTCTAACATGTCTAGGTAACGTGTTCCGTTAACTGTAGCTTCTGCGAAGAAGATTGGGCCAATAACCCTATCCTTCAACAATCCACACCACGCATTCACTTTCGGAAAGTCCCGTTCCAACTCTATCACTACGTGGGGGGTTCAGTTCCCCGTATGCGGCAATTGTGCTTGTGCCGGAAATATGGAATGTAGCCTAGTCCGAGAAACAGACCGAATCGAGGAATGCCTCGTTTCCATCAATTTTTGCCAGAATTGTCTCCGCGAATGCCTTCCGTAGCGGACTACCCTGAGGTTTGATTTTCTGACGAAGCTGCAGTTTGTGCAGAGAAAACATTTTGAGTTACCCTAGTTGTAGAAACAAACCGCTAATAAATATCTCCATTATTTCTCACGTTATTAAATTTTATATTATTATACCTTTAAACCAGACACCTTGTATATGGACTACTAGCAGAAGTACCCATTCTTCGAACGGTCTTCGGTGTTAATAACCAGACGTTAACAATTGAGCTACTGTTGCAATGGTTAGGGGCTTGGAACCTGTTTGTCGACAAAGAAAAATGATTAGTTAAAATGTGCTCTCAAATTAATTTACCTAACGTGTTCTTCCTGACGTCAAAATAAAATTGAAAACCTCGTAGACACCGTTGTGTCAAGTGCCCAACCACAGGAGGAACCCTTTTATAAATTATAAAGGCTTGAGGTGTATGAAAACTCAGGTATTTTAGCCCCCAATGGCTCAAATTCCTAAAAGCAGCAACAAATAATCTACTATTTCAAATCAGGAATTTTTGAAAATAATGTTGCTGTTTGGAGATATAATAGACCTTCTGTACGACATATTGCACGTAAGTCGTGTGAAAAAAATCTAGGGTTCTCCTTGAACCCCTTAAGCGCATTGTTGAATTTTACGGTTTTAGTTGGTTCCGTGATAACCTTATAGCCATTTGCAAACTTTCACAGAAATGTAATAAATGAAGAGGGATTACTTCTTGCAGAAATAGATGGAAAGTTGGATGTCACCTTTTGAGATACTGTTGTCATGGTTACTGGCTTGCATTCCTTCATTAGTTTTCTGGGAATATGTAAGAAACTGTTGGTTTTAGAGCCTTAAAATGTAGTTTTCGGGGACCCTTTAGGGCCCCCAAGTTTCGTTTCTCACATTGAGGGGCTGAAAATGAGCTTTGTCTCACCGTTCTACGCCTATTTTAGCATGTATTTTAAGGGGGTAAGCCCCCTTTTATGAGAGGTACGGAGAAGAGTTACATCAATGATTAGTGTCGTGCCCCTGATGGATATCTGTATCAAATTTTACGTTGATCCACCCGGCCGTTCTCGAGTTATAAAGACACAAAAAGTTGTCCACAGACAGACAGACAGACAGACAGACAGACAGACAGACAAGTTATTTTTGCATGCATTCGTCATAAAACAGTCTGAAACGCGAAAATATCGCAAATTTTCGTGGAAATTCAGAGAAAACGGACAAACTTTCATTTTGATATAGCCTATATAGAGATTCAAGAAGGGGAAAACTGAGGGATGGCATGTTTCGCTCCTCAAGCGAGCAACTCTTAATCACCTGTAATATATTTCAGGTAATGTTTTCATTTATTCTAGTAATGGGAAATATTTTGTGTCGGCCGACTGAAAGTTACTATATTTATTGTCAATATGGCAACACTGTAAAATGGCTTCAAGTTTCAGTAATTCTAGTTATAAAACAGATTCATAAAATACTCAAATAGACGGGGGTTGATGACCGCTTTGCAGTTGCATTTTGATATGTGTCGCCGTGACTTGAAATGAGTATGCAAGACACCAAGCAACAGCATTAGGCAGGTAGCCTATACCCCACAGAGTAAGGAGAGGGCGGATAGACAACGTCGGTGACTGTTGTAATGCACTCTCATCCTATCCCGAGTACGCAGGTTTCAGTTGGAGGCTAATTAAACGTGCATACCCTGTGTGTGTTTGAGTTTTCAGTCTAGCTTGATGCAGCTCTCCATATCTCCCTCACTAAGCTAATCGCATAATCAGCTACCTTATTCGACATCTTAGATATTCCTAGACATATTCTAACCTTGGTTTACCCCTAAAATTCTCATCCTTGGCCTTTCCTTTCATACCAACCTATCTCTTCTCTTCGTTAGCAGTCACCAGAAACTTCTCTCGTCTCCCAATCGTTTCAATAATTCCTCAACCCTATCTATCCATCTGATCTTCAACATTCTCCTGTAACACCATATTTCAAACACTTCAATTCTCCTCGTTTCCGCTGCGCCAACAATCCAAGTTTCACTTCCATAGAGCGCCACGCTCCAGACAAAGGCTTTCAAGAATGACTTTCTAATACCTAAATCTATATCTGATTGTTGGTTCCTGCGACTACGCGGTCATGTAGCCCCGTTTGGGTGTTTGTAGGATCTGTCTGATAACCGGTGTTAATTGTGATGGCTGAATTAGTGTGTGTTATCTGCGATTCAGATAAGGACTGCAGACGATCAGTTTCAAGTTGTTCCTACTTTTGCTACCAAATGCTACTGTCAACGACACCTAGCTGTAAACTTGGCTACTATATGCCACCACAACCGATACCTGGCGATGAACGTTGGAACTAATAGAGCGTTAATCAAATCTAACCTACAAATTTAGCTTCACACAATTGTAGTTAGTGGAAGGTTCTTCTACATGCCATAAATCTATGACATGGACCCGCCGGCTTTATTTCCCCTTCTAAGGAAGGCATACTGAGGGATTTTTAACACTCTTAAAAATCTGACTACTTCGGCTGGGTTTGAACCCGCGATCTTGGACATAGAAGCTCAGCATGCTAACAACTACGCCACCGAAGCCGCCTAATCTATATCTAACGTCAAGAGATTTCTTTTTTGTAGAAATACTTTCCTTGCTTTAGCCAACCTATTTTTTATATTCTCTTTGCTTCGTCCATCACTGGTTATTTTGCTTCCGAAGTCTCAAAATTCCTCTAGATTTTCACCTGACAATTCGACGTCAATAGGCGTTTCTGATTTATTTTTAGCTTCATTCCATTATATTATGTTATACATTTATTAATTGATTTTCATAAATTTCGTAGGGTAGATTCCTTTTGAGATCGAACCGGGAAAATGTGTGTCTGCCTGTCTGTCTGCCTGTCTGTTCTTCTGTCTGTCTGTCTGTCTGCGTGTGTGTCCCCCACTATCAACTCCTAAACGGTTCCAGCTATCAAAACCAAATTTGGTAAGAGTAAAGATCTATACCTAAATATCTCAAGGCTATATTTGAATTGTACATCAGTGCTACCAACTGCTGAAAAATCGCAAATGAAATGTGAGCTCTATTTTGGATATCTCAGAAGTTATGCATGCGAACTATTCCAAAATTGGCACACACATAGATAATAACATACCAGATTATTTTCCAGAAGTCAATACATGTCAGTGTTGCCAACATGATTCTGACCCTGCCGATATATCACATTTCTAAATGCAAGTAACTTCTATACCATTGATTGGATATCAACCAAAGTTCGTATGTATCATGTGTACTACAACAGATATGACTGTGCGTATTATAAAGAGCCACCATGGCTGCGAACTGTTAATAAATGCTCTATCTATGTTTTAACCCTATTGTCAATATATCAGAAAGTATGCAAGCCAACAGCTCTAAACTTTGGACACGTATAGTACCTGACATTCTACCTTAGGTTTGGTGTAACTTATATACACCAGTGCTGCCAACACGATTCTAAGCCTGCTGATAGGCCCAGTTCTTAAATGTATATAATTCTATACTAACAAATGGATTTCAACCAAATTCGTATGTGCTTTGTGTACCATAACAGTCTTGACTATGCGTATTCGTAAGAACCAGAAGGACTGCCAACTGTTAATAAATGCTCTCTCTATTTGAGGACATGGCTCTCAGAACGCACTAATCCCTCCATCAGTAATAATATCGTATGACCTCGGGTGCCGGGTGTAAGCTTTTTTATTTGACGCCTAGAGGGCAGCATGCATGCCGAATTTTGTCGTTCCTTGGAACAGTATGAAAGTCAAGGAGATTATCTAAGTTCCTTGACACTATAGCGCTTTCCAGTAGAGAAATGAGGAACTTTGTGTTGGCGGAAAATCCCGAGATTCATTTTGCCATTATGAACTCAGCCTACTGAATTCAAATGGGTTCTTTAACATGCCAACAACGTATGACATGCGTGCCAAGATTTTTGTCGCCTTAAAAAAAACACTTACCACTGCCAGGAGCGAACCTGCAATCTTGGGGTTGGTAGTCCGACATGATAACCACTCGCCCACCCTGGCAAGCATTATTATTATTTTGACTATTATTATTATTATTTCTTTTTTTTACATTCGAATTGAGCCACTATGGACTACGGAGTAACAATCAAAATCAATGTTTCGTTCTAGATCGTCTGCCAGCTTTGATGTCCTGCCAGTATCTCTTGAGCCCATCACTCAGCGCCTTCTTCCGATCTTCTGAAAGAGGCCCCCTCCGTCTTTTGGGTTCTGCCCCTACCTTAAATCCCTGGTAATTTTTGATTAGGTGTCTGAATTCACACCTGTTCATAATTTTGCAGTCCGGAATACCAATTTCTAGAAGGTCTTTGTTACATTCTTCAAACCATGCCAATTTCTTCTTCTTTGGTTTCACGAAATTCCAAATTTTCTTTGTTAGACGATCGTTGGATATTCTGAAAATGTGTCCATAGAACAACAACCTTTTCCTTTTTATTGTTGACGTGACTGGTTCTATATTTCTATATAACTCTTCGTTCGACTTCAAACGTATGTGCCCGTCAACCCATCTGTTGCCTAAAATTTTTCTCAATACCCTGCGTTCTCTTTTGACCAACTGGTCGACTAGTCCCCGCCTGTTCATAGTCAAAGTCTCCGAAGCATATAATGCTTCAGGTTTGCCAACCGTGCTGTAGTGTCTCAATTTGGCTCCAATGCTCAGAGACCTTATTATAGAGATTTTTCGTCAGGTGATAGGCTCGGTCTAATTTCCAGATTCTAAGATTAATTGCTTCCTGTTCTAGGCCATTTTGCTGGATTACCTCACCCAGGTATTTAAATTTCTTTACACGTTTAATCTTTCCTTGCTTTGTTTTCATCCATTCTGGTCCATCACTGATGTTTGTCATGTACTTTGTCTTCTCAAAGGAAATCTGTAAACCTACTTTCTCAGCCATCTCTGACAACCGATTAATCTTTACAATGGCTGATTTAATATTGTTGGCAAAAATAGCTAGGTCATCTGCAAAAGCCAAACAATCGACGTGCACCCCTTATTATTATTATTATTATTATTATTATTATTATTATTATTATTATTGATTTAATGCAGAGAAATGCCATAGAAGGTTTACTCCGTTGCTAGGCAACGACACTGAACACTTCTGTGCCTTCGCGTTCACCTCATGGCCGCAGCGTCCCCACTAAGTAGGATAACATACCTGTACGCAATTTACATAAATATCCGAGCTGGAAATGGAAAAAAATATATAATAAAAGTTCAGCATATATATTTTAAAAGTAATCTCATTTATGTCAGCAAATATTTTATGAGAACCACTTTCCTGGTATTAGACGCGCTTGGTTTAGAAGGAGACTACTTCGCTCTCGCAAAGCATCTTGCCTCCCTGGAGGAGAAAATTTCTAGTCGAAACTTAAAGTGGAACACTTGGGATGTCGTATCTCAGTGTATGCCCATATCATCTACAAATGGAGCCCCCTATAGAACAGAATCAGTACTAAAACATTAGCCTCCCAGGGGCTCACTAGTTGGTCTAGTGGACAAACGTTTGGTGCCTGTCAGTCGGTCAACACGAATATACCCAAATGAGTTGGGCTATTTCCTAATCCTGAAATAAATTACATTAGATTAATAAATACACTTGGCAAGTGTACATTTGGGTACATTCGTGTTGACCGACTGAAAAGCACCAAACTTTTGTTTACTAAGGCAACACTGAAAAATGGCTTCAAACCCCATAATAATAGGTCTAGTGGGTTGGCAACCACGGGACCCCGGCGGAGTCCGGCATTGCGTCCACTTACTTGTGCCGGGCTCCTCTCTGTTATATATCCTGTCGACCCTCCTTGGTCAACTCTTGTTGACAGTATTAGAGTATTAGAGTGTTCGAGGCCTAGGATGTATTTCATTTTTCGCCTTAATTGGCCCTTGTCTCATCTTTCCTGATATCCTCATTCTTCGAGGAGTCAGACCTCTTCTTCTTTTTTTTTGACTGGCTGCGTGGCACAGCGGTAACTTTATCACCTGCTGTGCCCAAAGTTACTGTATGTATTCTTGGCGCAGTCAGCTGGCATTTGAGGTTGCGCACATGCAAGAGAGAGTGTAAATTTACTGGCATGTTAAAGATACCCTTAGGGGCAAAATTATGGCACCCCGACGCGTCTCTAAATGCCGCAGTAGTTAAAAGGGACATAAAACCAATAGCATTGTTATTATTACATCTTTTTCTTTTCATGGTATCTCCTCACTTCTGCTCACGGCCCTATTAAGTGTGCACCCTCACGGGCTCACAGCTGGTGAGTTTTGGATTTGGCGACCCAGAGTGTTCCTGAGCTGAGTTCGGTTTTACCCCTTTTTCCTGTGACTTCGGGGGTGGACCCTCTCCTCTTTCCCTTACCGATCTGCCTTTCATCGCTCTACTTCCTTTCAAGTTCCTCAATTCTCGTTCTTCGTGAGTAGAAGACATTTCTTTTCCATGTCGTTCATTTCCCTTATTCCTTCTTCTTTCATTCCTGTTCTTCTACTAGTTTTGATTCTTTAATTTCATTTCATCATTGCTGTCATCCAAACTGTCAGGGGCCGATAACCTAGATGTTAAGTCCCTTAAAACAACAATTATCATTGGCTGTCACCAAGGAAGTCCAGGTTCGATTCCATTAAATTTAAATTCTGACTTGAGGACTGGAACATGTTGCACTCAGCCTCGTGAGGCAGAACTGAGAAGGAGTGTGTTCGATTTCCACCTTGACAATCTTAGAGGTGAATTTTTACTGGTTTCACTACTTCTACAGTACTTCAGGCAAAGTTGCTTAAAGCCACAGCCGCCTCCTACCTTATCCTAACCTCAATTACACACATGCACATAATGACACAGGTAAACAGCGGCTTCGGTGGCGTAGTTGGTAGCACGCTGAGATTCTATACCCAAGATCGCGGGTTCAAACCCAGCCGAAGTCGGATTTTTTAAGAGCGTTAAATATCCCTTAGTATGCCTTCCTTCGGAGGGGAAGTAAAGCCGGCGGTCCCATATCATAGATTTATGGCATGAAAAAGAACCTTCCACTAACTACACTCGTGGAAGCTAAAACTTGTAGGTTAGTTTGATAACGCTATATTAGCTCCAACGTTCGTCGCCCGGTGCTGACTGCGATTGCATTTAGTAGCCACGTCCACAGCTAGGTGTCGTGGATGGTAGCATTTAATAGCAAAAGTAGGAACTACTTGAAAAAATTAATCGTCTGCAGTCCTTCTACCTGAATCACAGATAACACACACCAATACAGTCATCACAACTAACACCGGTTATCAGATAGATTCTACACACACCCAAAGTACACGGGGCTACATAACCATGTTGTCGCAGCCAATACACTGAGGAACCAACCAAGACAGGTTAACACATAAATTCCACACTTACTCAAGACTTAATGCCATTATGCATAGTTCATTTCGTGGTATATCGGCTAGCATTCTTGGCTGGTTCGATTCTCGGCTCTGCAAAGAAATATAATTCTGGGTTGGAACGGGGCAAAACTGAGAAGAGTTGGGTTCGATTCCCATCTCAACCATCTTGGAAGTTGTTTTCCGTGTTTTCCCCACTTCTACTTCAGGCAAATGCCGGGATGGTACCTAACGTAAGGCAACGGACACCTCCTGCTCAATCCTGACTTGAATTACAAATACACACACTGATACAACCATCACAATAACACTGGGTATTCATACAAAATTGGACACTCACCCAAGTACACGGGGGGGCGGTTTCGGTGGCGTAGTCGGTAGCATGCTGAGCTTCTATGCCCAATATAGCGGGTTCAAACACGGCCGAAGCCGTCAGATTTTTTAAGAGCGTTAAACATCCCTCAGTATGCCTTCCTTCGGAGGGGAAGTAAAGCCGGCGGTCCCATGTCATAGATTTATGGCATGCTAAAGAACCTTCCACTAATTCCACCTGCGTGAAGCAAAATTGGATAGGTTAAGAATTTAAACAACGCTCTTAAGTTTCTACGTTCGTTGCCAAGAGCCGACTGCGGTGGCGTCTAGTAGCTAAGTTCTGAACTTGGCCTAGTAGTCGTTGACGGTGGCGCTTGGCGGCAAAAGTAGGAATTATTTGAAACATTCTAAGTTGCAGTCTGTACTCAAATTAAAAAACAGATAACACACACTAATAGTCATCACAATTAACACCGGTTATCAGACAAATTCTACACACACCCAAAGTACACGGGGCTACATGACCACGTTGTCGCAGCCCCTAAACTTAAGAACCAACCAACCAAGTACACGGGGCTGAATGACAAGCATGTCCAAGCCCCTGAAATGCAACAACAATAATTTGTATTGTTATTTTGTTGTCAATTCATTTAAGGGACTTGGGATATCTTTGTCATGAGCTCAATGTATTTGGGTGTAGGTGTGTTGTACTTTGCCTGATAATCCGCGTTTTTGTGATGAATGTAATACAGAGGCATGCACATTATTAGAATCAAACAAAGAATTTAAACCAGTCACAATTTTTTATTTAAATCATTTTTAATGTTTTCTCCGCCTTGGACTTACACCTATTCCCATAAGGAATTGCGCCTGGAAACTTCTAGAATAGGGGTATTCCGAGTGATATCTGAGCTTGGCCCGTGTTCTATTTTTCATTGACTTTGGAATATACCCTCTATGTCAGGTGATCTCAATCCATGCTTAATGAATCTATACTTCTATACTAATTTAATAAAGCTGAAGAGTTTGTGTGTTTATTTGTGTGTTTAAACGCCCTAATCTCTGGAACTATCAGTCAGATTCGAAAAATTCTTTTTGTATATGATAGCCTGATAGTTTAGGCTATATAGCATTAGGCTACACCTCTCAGGTAACCTTAAAGATTGATTTTTGTTCAGTAAGTCGGAAGAACAAGCGCTCCAGAACGGCTTCAATAATACCGAAGTCTATTGTTGCCATGTAATGCGGGCCGCATCACGTCGCCCCTAGCAGTGTTCTGGTGCAGAATGCGAGCTGCTTATAAATTACAGTCACGGTGAGTAATTAGTGCAAAAAGATTTCTTAGGCCCCTTAAAACAGTTATCATCATGACAATAGTATGCCTCTGTATAAGGGCGATGGTGTTGGTGCAGTATACTGAGGTTAACAGCTGCAATAAGCGTTGGAGCTTTCAAATTTACTTTCATTTATTCCGATCCTTATCCTTAAGCGCTCCAGTTCTGTAATACAAATAAATCCACCGGATGAAACCGGGCACTACTGCTAGTAGTGCATAAACGGATCATCAGACCCCAAATCTCTCAGCTCTGAAATAACACGAAAAGTAGAGCGAAGTAATCAAAACAAACAGTGTGGCATTTTGCAGTAGTGAAGCTCCTCTGTTAGTGGGAACTTGCGGGTGCTTAACATTCTACAAAATTTTGAGTTTCTTAAAATAAAATATAATAGACTCTTGGTTAAACATTTGAAGTAAATTCACTGCCTTGCAAACATATTTAGTGCATTAAGCCGTGTTAAGTATAAAAATAGTTTTTGAAAACTGCCGTCAAGTCTAATAATTTGCATACCTCAGTAATGCTTGCCACGGTGGGTGAGTGGTTATCGTGTCAGACTACCCCCCCCCCCAAGCTTGCAGGTTCACTCCTGGCCGTGGTAAGTGATTTTTGAAAGGCGACAAAAATCACGGCACGCATGTAAAATGTTGTTGGCATGTTAAAGCACCCATTTGAATTCAGTAGGCCGTGTTCATAATGGCAAAATTAATATCGGGATTTTCCAACAACACAAATAGTTCCTCCTTTCTGTACTAGAAAGCGCTCTAGTGTCAAGGAGCTTAGATATCTAACCTCATTGACTTTCATAGCGTTCGAAGGAACGACAAAATTCGACATGCAAGCTGCCCTCTGGGCGTCAAATAACAAAGCTTGCACCCGGCACCCGAGGCCATACGATAAAAAAGTTAAAAAAATGCCTCTGTACTGTGTACGTAACTGAATTAGGGTCATGAATGGAGTAGGTACCCCGGAACTTAAAACATGGTACTATTCCAGCATTCGCCTTTTGGGAGTGTTGAAATCCTTGGGGGAAAAATCACACTCAGGATAGCCGCTGTCAGCGCAGCAATACGAACCACCAACCTCCAGACTTGCTGAAGCTGCCCATTGTGGTTTTGCTTTACGATGTTATGAAGCTCACCAACAAAGTGTTACGTGCCACCCCCCTAGTGGCACTTTTGTTAACTGGATTACGGAGGGTAGAAAACACAATACCAATCACTGCTTTAAAGAGAAGTTAGCTTTATTGCTTGCAGGAAGATACAGCACTCATCAGTAAATACAAGCAATTATTACCTTACTCCAGTTTCCTCACGGCGAGAACACTTCCTCTTTCACTTGTCAGTAAGCCACAGAAGTTAATCCCTCTTAATGAGGTGGCCCCGTGCGTTGGCTGGAGATATCTGCACTCAGCCTGTCACCGTACTTCACACTGTTTCACAATGCACCACAATCACTTCTGTCGCACTGAAAAAAAAACCGCACTCGCTCATAAAAACACACCAACAACTGCTTGACTGTTCGCTCTTATATAGCAGGCCGGTGACTCAATAAATGCTTCTAGACCCATCCAGGGTTCACGGCTTCTCGAGGCTTCCATCGCTGGCTCAGTCACGAATATTCTGGACCATCCCTTTGTCCAATAGTCCTGTTGCATAAGGCGCACGCAATACACTGAGGGAGAGCAGCCCAGCCCTGGGGCAGTTGTGACTCATGCGGCGAGGGATGAAACGAACTCACAGCCGTAACACCACCCCCTTCCTAAAAGGCTGATCGTCCCGATCAATCATTGGCCCGTCTGTGGCCCTCCGTAGGCTGCCAGGCGATCTCGATGCACGATTTTCATCTTCGCCCTCGGGCTCCGCTGGATCCTGTAGACGACATCGTTGATCCGTTTCATGACTCGGTACGGGCCCTCCCAGGACTTCTGCAGTTTGGGTGACAGGCCTTTCTTCCGTAATGGGTTGAAGAGCCAGACCAGGTCGTCCTCGTGGAATCCGCCAGCATCCGTCTGTTGGTCGTATCGGGTCTTCATTCGGTCGGTCTCGATCCGCAGTTTCCTCCTCGCGAACGCGTGCACGTCCTCCAGTTGGTCGACCAGTTCTTGACAATACTGGCTTACCGGGACCGGATCATTCCCAGGTCGGCCGAAGGCAAGATCGACAGGTAGACGAAGCTCCCTCCCAAACATGGCCCGGGCTGGTGTGCACCCGGTGGCTTCATGCACGGCGGCGCGGTAGGCCAGGAGAAATAGTGGAAGATGTTTGTCCCAATCCCTCTGGTGCTCGCTGACGACTATTAGGAGATGGTTCTCGATGGTGCGATTGAATCGCTCTACCATCCCGTCGGACTGAGGGTGTAACGGCGTTGCCCTTGTCTTCCGGATTCCTGGCAGCTGGCATAGGTTCTGGAACACCTGCGACTCGAAGTTCCTCCCTTGGTCGGAGTGTAGCTCCAGGGGTACTCCGTACCGGCTGACGAATTCCTTCACCAGGGTCTCTGCTATCGTCGCGGCTTCTTGGTTAGGGAGCGCATACGCCTCCGGCCATTTGGTAAAGTAGTCGCTGACGACCAATATGTAGCGGTTCCCTGCCTCGCTCAACGGGAATGGCCCAGCAACATCGATGGCCACTCTCTCCATGGGGCCGCCTACGTTGTAGGTCTTCAGTGGACCCCGTCGTCTACGTCCTGGGCCCTTGCTGGCTGCGCAATCGTGGCACCTCGCGCAGTGGTTCTCCACGTCAGTTCGGCATCCGGTCCAGTAGAACCGCTCTCTCAGCATCTCCAGGGTCTTCTTTATCCCTAGGTGTCCACCAGATGATCCTCCATGGACTTCTTTCAGGACTTCCTCCGTCATAGCCTTTGGAACGACGACTTGTTCCCGAGATGTCTTCCCGTCGGTGCTCTCCCAGGTACGGCATATGAGGCCATCCCTCACAACCAGCGAGTCCCACTGCGCCCAGTAGGACTTAAACTTTGGGCTGCAGTCACTCACAATGTTCCACCCAGGTCTGGGAACACAGGCCCTCTTCCATTCGGCTATCAGTCCCAGGTCATCATCTTCTGCTTGTGCCCGCGTGAAAGATTCGCGGCTCCAGTTCCCTTGAAGTTCCACGGTAGTCCTTCGGCACTGTATCCCGGTGTTCTCCTCCCTTCGGGCACAGAAGGTGCAGTCTTCGGGGCACGGTCTTCGTGACAGGGCGTCGGCGTTAGAACGCAGTTGGCCTTTTCTGTGTTGAATCTCAAAGTTGTACTGTTGAAGCCTCTCTAACCACCGCGCGAGTTGACCCTCGGGCTGCTTGAAGTTCAGGAGCCACCGCAGGGATGCATGGTCGGTCCTGATGAGAAATTCTTGCCCGTACAGGTACTTGTGGAAGTGTTCAATGGTCTTCACGATGGCGAGCAGCTCCTTCCTGGTGACGCAGTAGTTCCTTTCTGGCTCTGACAAGGCCTTGCTGAAGTAGGCAACTACTCTCTCCTCGCCGTCCACTACTTGCGACAGGATCCCCCCCTATGCCAAAGTCGCTGGCATCGGTATCGACGATGAACCTTGTTCCAGGTCTGGGGTAGGCCAGAATAGGCGCGGTGCACAGAGCCTGCTTGAGTTGTTCGAAGGCACTGTGGCATTCTGCTGTCCACGTGAAGAGTTGGTCCTTCTCAGTCAGTCGATGTAAAGGTTTGGCGATGTCGGCGAATCCTCTCACGAAGCGACGGTAATCAGTACAGAGTCCCAGGAAGCTTCGTAGTAGGGACTTGTCCTTCGGAACTGGCCACTCCCTCACAGCTGCGGTCTTCTCTGGGTCGGTGCGCACCCCTTCCTCGGAGACGATATGCCCAAGGTACTGGACCTGCTTCTGGAAGAGCTGACACTTCTTGGGGCTCAACTTCAGCTGGACAGCCCGTAGCTTCATCAAGATCTCCTTCAGGTTGCTGTAGTGCTCCTCGAAGCTTCTTCCTAGATCGATGACGTCGTCTAGGTAGACCAGGCAGGTCTTCCGATGTAGTCCCCTCAGAATGGACTCCATTAGCCTTTCGAAGGTCGCAGGGGCGTTGCACAGACCGAATGGCATGACGGTGAACTGCCAGAGCCCTCTGCCCACAGAGAACGCCGTTTTCTCGCGGTCCTTAGGGTGGACCTCCACCTGCCAGTAGCCACTCTTCAAATCCAAGGTGGAGAACCATCTTGATCCTGATATGGTGTCCTGCGTGTCGTCGATCCGGGGTAGAGGGTAGCTGTCCTTCTTCGTGACGTCGTTCACCCGTCTGTAGTCCACGCAGAACCTGGTGGAACCGTCTTCTTCTTCACAAGCACGACCGGGGAACTCCAAGGACTATGTGATGGCTCGATCACCCCTTGATCCTTCATCTCTTCTACCATCCGGTCGATTTCGGCTTGCTTGGCGAGCGGGACACGTCGGAATGGGGCCCTAATCGGTGCACTGTCCCCAACGTCGATTCTGTGCTGGACCAAGCTTGTCCTGCCGAAGTCTTTGCTCCCCATGGAGAAGACATCCTGGAATTCGTGTAGCAGGTCCCGAAGTTGGCGTGATTGTTCCTCGTCTAAATGGTCCTGGGATCCTTGGTACTGCTTCTGTAGTTCTTCTGGCAGGGCGCGTCTTCTTCCGTTGTCTGTCTGCAGGTGTCCGTCCGTCGTGTCTGCGATGCGGTCAATCCAGGTAACGGGCTCGCAGACTCCTAGGTTGGTGTCCCGGTGAACCGTAACATCGTAGTCGTTCAGGTTGGTCAGGCGGACGTACGGCCGAGACGTCGTGTTGATGAGAGTCTTGGCAACTAGCAATCCTTTTGTCTGGATGTCCTCATATTTTGGCTCGATGACAGCCGCCACTCCCTCAGCTGTTCCGTCGACAATTACGGCAGCGCTGACTTCCGTCCTGGCGGGAACGATGACGTCCTCTCTCAGCCTTACTCGTCGTGCGGCAACGGCCTCGTGTGCTGGTTGCAAAGCAAGTTCCTCACTTCCGAAGTGCAGAGTGTTGGTACTCAGATCCAAGATGATGTTGTTCTGGTCCAGGAAGTCCAGTCCGATGATCACTTCATTTGATACGTCAGCCACAAGCACTGGATGCTTTATCGCCCGTCGACCAATGACGAACTCCAGTGATGCTTCGCCATGTACCGGTGCGGTCTCTCCGGTCGCGGTTATTAGCTGGAGGTTCCTTTGTGTGGGTTGCACTCTCCACTTCGGGATCACGGTGGGGCTGACGATGGTCCTCGATGCTCCCGTGTCGATTAGCATGGGCCAGCTCACTCCGTTGATAACTCCGTCGACCATCAGGCTGCTATTGTCCCTCCGTAACTTCGTCACACGGACTTGGACTGCCGGGGCTTGACGACTGTCACAAGCCAACCTTTGCCCCCCAAGGCTGGCTAATACTCGTTTCCCTGGGCCGCGCGGTTTTCAGACGACTGACTTCCCGTCGGATACCCTCGGCGGCGGTGATCACCGCAGTCCTTGCTCAGGTGGCCTTTCTTACCGCAGGTCCAGCAGGTCGGTAGTCCTCTTCCGGGCCGCCTCTCCGGTTGTCTTCCGGCTGTGTCGTTGCTGGTAGTGCCGCGACTATCGAAAAAACGGCTTAGCGCCTCCATCAATTCGTCGGCCAGGGGCTTGGTCTCGTTGTTTTTTTCTGGTTCGTCGACGTCCACTTGACGCACCCGCGCGTGCATTCTAGAAGCCTGTTCCGCCGTCTCGAACTCAAGTGCGTGGCTCTGCGCATCTGCCAGGGTCTTATTGCACGCGAGTCGCAGCGCCTGTTGAGTGTCCGAGTCCCGTAGTCCGTCGGTGAAGGTCTGCGTCGCAATCTGTTCCAGAAAGTCGGCCGGCGCTGTTGGGTAGGCGAGCCTTACGAGGCGTGCGATGTCTATCTCAAACTCCTGCAGGGTTTCCGCGTTCTTTTGTACCCGGGTCCGGAGCAGCATCTGGTAGGCCTGCTGAAGATGGCTATCCCCATATCGGGACTCCATATGGGCGATCAGTGAAGCGTAGTCCTGGGATCCAGTCGGGATGGCCTGAAGGACGTTAAGGGCGTCCCCTCTCAGCGCTACAATGAGAGCTGTAGCCTTTTCCGTGCTGTTCCAGTTGTTTATGGAACAGGCTGCCTCGAACTGACGTAAATAGGTGCTCCACGGGACCTTTCCGTCGAAGGTTGGGGGCATCACTCTGCTCTGTCCCGTTCCTGATGTCCCCGGTGTACCTGTGGGCGGGCGTCGGCGCAGCTCGGCAACTTCCTCTTGAAGAGCGTTGAATTTCTCTTCCAGCCCCGTGAGTGGGCGTTGGCGCAGTTCGGCAACTTCCTCTTGTAGGGTGTCTGTCTGCGACATACGTGCCCCAGATGAAACATCAGGGGATAAATGAAAATGACGAATTAACTCTAGTGGACTGTATTTACAAATGTACATGTTACAAAAGACACAACACTTGATATGCGAAGGAGCTGTTGCTCCGAAACACAAACACATTCAGCCATGATGGCAACTTCACATTCTGTCAGGTCACTGCTGCCAACCTAAACATAAATAAATGTCCTTTGGCAACTGTGGAAATAAAACACTTATATTCTCCCTGAGAGCAAACATACTCCCCACCTTGAAATACATGGATTTCGATAATCTGAAATGGAAACACTGAAATGTTCCAATGACAAGGACATAAAACACTAAAATATTCACTAACTTAAAACACTGACATATTAACAGTCAAAATTATGTGTCTGCTCAATTGGTAGCGGAGCTACCTTGGAAACTGGTCGTTTAAAAATACCACTGTTGCACTTCACTGAAACCACTCTTACCACATTGTCTTTACCACCATGCACTTCTGTGATAACACCAAGGGGCCACTGGAGTGGGGGAACATTGTCTTCCCGTATCAGCACCACAGTACCTGGTGATACGTTGCTGGAGGAGGTCGTCCATTTGCTGCGCTGTTGCAGATGGGTGAGGTAATCTAATGACCATCTCTTCCAAAAGGATTGGAGTCTTTGTTGCAGAACCTTATATCTAGTTAACAAAGGCCGTTTACATAATGTTAAATCGGGTTCGGGAAGAGTCGTGAGGGGTTCACCTATAAGGAAGTGACCTGGTGTCAAGGTAGATGCATCTGAAGGATCATTTGACAGGGTTAGAAGGGGACGTGAGTTTAAGCAAGCCTCAATTTGCGCAGTTAATGTAGCCAATTCTTCATATGTGAAATGAAGTGTTCCGAGAACTCTTCTTAGATGATGTTTGAGGGATTTTACTCCGGCCTCCCAAAGCCCTCCAAAATTAGGGGCATGAGGAGGTATGAAATGCCACTTAACTCCACAACTACTGGCGAAGTTACTGATCTCCTCTCTAGTCCGTTCCTGAGTGAACAATTTCTTGAGCTCCTTGAGCTCTCTACTAGCACCTTGGAAATTTGTACCATTGTCGGAGTACATGTTGCTGCATAATCCTCTTCTTGCGATGAATCTCCTGAGTGCTTCGAGGAAAGCTTGAGTGGTTAGGTCGGAAACTATTTCTAAATGAATGGCCTTGGTGCACATACATATGAAAATGCATATGTAACCCTTGACAATGGTCTTGCTACGTGGATTGCCGATCTTCAAGTAGAAAGGGCCCGTGAAGTCTGTGCCGGTGTTGCGGAATGGTCTTGCTTGAGACACACGAACTGAGGGCAACTGTCCCATTACTTGCTGTGTAGTTTTGGCTTTGAACCTGAAGCATTTTGTACAAGTGTTAATAACTCTTCGAACCACCGACTTTCCGTTGATGATCCAGTAGCACTGTCTGATGGATGCTAAAGTCAACTGGTTTCCTGAATGTAGGAGTCTTTCATGTTCCCTCTTGATTATTAAATCAGTAAACTGATGTTTAGCGGGCAAAATCATCTGATGTTTGAAATCGTAGTCTTGATTGGAGTTCTCTAGTCTTCCTCCAACTCTCAAGATTTGATCCTTGTCTTAAAATGGTACTAAACTTTGAAGTTTGCTACGTCTTGACACTGCATTGTGTTTCAAAAGATCAGCTATTTCCTCGCGGAATGCTATTGACTGGACTAGTCTAACACATGTCATGTTAGTTTGCTGCAACTCTTCTATTGTTAATGGACCATGTTTCCGTTCTGAAGGTTTGTGTTTAGTGTTGTGCACGAATCTTAAACAGTATGCTAACACTCTTTGTAGCTTGAGATGGGAAGAAAATCTTGTGAGCACGTCTGCAGGATTAGAGTGGACTGAACAACTAAGCACTATCTTGCGTTGCTCAGGAATCTCTGATTCAGGTTGTTGACTGGAAGTGGGCCAGTTCCGTTCCGAACACTGTAGCCATTCAGGGCCATGCCACCAAAGATGATTATTTAAAAGGTTTGTAGGATCAGTTTCTCGAGAAATTAGATCTGCAGGATTGTCTGCTGATGCTACGTGCTTCCAATCCTTGACTGAAGTATTGCCTTGCACTTCAGCCACACGGTGCGCAACAAAAGTTTTCCATTTTGACGGTTCACCTGCTAACCATGCGAGAACAATCTTTGAGTCTGTCCACAGATGAATACTATGGAATTCAATATTGAGAACATGACACAACTTTTTAACAACTTGTGACAATAGTACTGCTGCACACAACTCTAGTCTGGGTAGCGTGATCTGTTTCAGTGGAGCCACTCTGGACTTGGAGCACAGAAAATGTGTTATTACGTGACCTTGATCTGTTGACGAGCGTAGGAATAAACATGCACCGTAGCCCTTCAAGGATGCATCAGCGAAGCCATGCAACTGCACCTGAGTACAATTTTCTTGAAGCACAGATCTGTTAATATATATATTGTCAATCTAGGGTATTTGAGAATGCAGAGTACGCCATCTTGTAAGAAGTTCCGTTGGAAGTTCATCATCCCATCCTATCTTCTCTTGCCATAGTTGCTGCAGAAACATCTTGAATGCGATGACAATAGGACTGATTAGCCCAATAGGGTCATAAATTGACGACACAATCGATAACACCTTGCGTTTGGTAACTGGAGATCCACTTCCTTGTTCTTTCTGCACACCACTGGATATCTGTAGTTTGTCTGTCGCTGGATGCCAAAGTAGACCTAAAGTCTTTATATTTTCTCCAGAATCAATCTGAAGGGGAAGCTGCGTCTCTCTGCAGTCCTTTGGAACCGCCTCTAACAATGCTGGTTGGTTAGAGCACCACTTGCGGAGCTTGAAGCCTCCCTTGGATAACAATTGGATCAGTTCACGTTGTAGGAATAATGCATTGTCAACCTTACTTGTTCCTGAAATGCAGTCGTCTACATAAAAATCACGAAGAAGGACAGATGCTGCCTGCGGATACTGTTGTCCCTCATCATATGCCAATTGCCTTAAACATCTTATTGCTAGAAATGGAGCTGATGATGTGCCATATGTGACCGTCTGAAGTTGGTACTGCTTGATAGGCTCATTAGGAGAAGCTCTCCAAAGGATGCGTTGAAGGCTGCTGTCTCTGGAATCAACCTTAACTTGTCTGTACATCTTCTCGATGTCAGCTGTAAAGCCTATGGCGTGAGTTCTAAATCTAGCGACAATCGAACCTAAGTCTTGTTGAATAGTAGGACCCGTCATTAAAATATCATTAAGTGACTTTCCTGACCTCGATTTACAAGAAGCGTCGAAGACAACTCTAGTTTTTGTAGTAGTGCTGGATTTCTTGAATACCGGATGGTGCGGCATGTAGTATGCTACCGATGTTGCCATACTAGAATTAACAATATCCATGTGACCTAGTTCCTGGTATTCAGTGAGAAACTGGTCATAATCTACCTTCAGTTGCGTATCCTTGTTAAGCCTACGCTCAAGGTATTTAAATCTGCTAGTTGCTGTTTGTAAAGAATTGCCTAATATACTTGGATCCTGCTTAAATGGTAGTCTGACTATGTATTTCCCAGATGCATCTCGTGTCACATGGTCAGAAAAATGCTGTTCTCATTCAATCTCTTCTTGCGAATTGACTGGCTCGTGAAGTTCTTCGATCTCCCAAAATCGTTGTACTTGGTTATGAAGGTGAACATCATTACGAAGGAAAAACGTTCCTGCTGCATTGTTTCTCTTTCTCGAGGTGGATTCATATGAACCTGACACAATCCATCCAAAATCTGTGTTTTGTAGGACTGGAAACTTCCCTGGTCTCGTCCTGTGTCCCCTCTGTAGAATTCTAAAGAATACATCAGCACCGAGAAGCATGTCTATCTTGGCTGGGGCATAAAACCTCGGATCTGCTAACTGAATACAATTAGGGAGCTCCCACTCTTCATAGGGTACCTGCTGACTAGGCATGTCGCTAGTAATTTTGGATAGGACCAGACATTCAACATTGTGACGTGTGTTGCTTATGGAAGATTGCACTTCAATGCTCACACTATACTTGGCTTCAGACATGGACTGAGAAATACCTTCGATAGGTGTGAGATTCTTGACCTTTCTTAAGCCCAAATTTTGAACCAACTCTCGGTTACAAAACTGCTTTGACTGCCACTGTCCAATAAGCAACGAGCTAAGTGTAGCCTACCAGCACTATCCTTTACCTTTACTACTGCTGTAGAAAGTAGAACTTGAGTTTGTGGTTTGAGTTTCATAGTGCAATAACTGGAGGAGTTACCACGAACTTGAGCATTGTGAGCCTGGTTGGACTCGGGGTTTGAGCATCTGCTGATAGCTCCTTGCTGAGACTGTTTAGACGAGTTGGCATTGAATTGCTGATTCCCAGAATCAAAATGCAACAGTGAGTTGTGACGACCGTTGCAAGTTTTGCATGTTGACTTCGAAGGACAAGAACTTATAGCGTGTGATTCATGCAAACAGTTGTAGCAAAGCTTATGCTGCTTAACTAGGTTGTATCTACGATTAACATCATAACCTAAAAATTTAGCACATCTGAAGATTGGATGTTGCCCCTTACAGGCTTCACAATTATTGTTAATTGCAATGTATGAACTACTTGTAAATGGTTGTTTCTCATGCTTGAAACCATGCTTAGAAGTTTTATCTTGAGACAATCTGCTGATCTTATCACTGTGACCCTTAGTAGGTGAAAAATCAATTAATTCAAGGGTTTGAGCCCGCCTTTCAAGATATTCTAACAACTCCGTAAGTGTAGATAGTTCCTTGGATTTGTTGCTCATTTCCCATTGCTTACGTGTGGCTTCAGGTAACTTGTCAAGTATGATTTGACCTATTATGATTTCATGTAGGGGAATATTCAAATTCAAAGACTCAACAGCCTTTAAATTGGACTGTACTTGATTCAAAAGTGTGCGTAGACTAGAAGATGATTCCCTTTGGACGATATCTGGAGATAACAGTAATTTGATATGTGCATTTACTATTACCTTTGAATTGCGGTATCACTTGCAGACCGTTTCCCAAGCTAGCTCAAAGTTATCTGCAGTAAGAGGAATGTTTTGAATGAGTTGATGAGCATTGCCACGCAGTGCTGACATTAAGTAATGGAACCTTTCAACATTACCCAAATACTGATTCTTCAGTATTAATGA
Source organism: Meconema thalassinum (assembly GCA_946902985.2). Classification (NCBI taxonomy): domain Eukaryota; kingdom Metazoa; phylum Arthropoda; class Insecta; order Orthoptera; family Tettigoniidae; genus Meconema; species Meconema thalassinum. Next base: position 188,245,206 of record OX336395.1, read on the forward strand.
ATCAAACAGGTCATGGAAATGCATGAATTGTGTAACATCACCTGAAAATTCTGGTAACCGTATCTTGGGCAAACTGTACGAACCTGTATTACTACTTGTAGATTCTCTGCCGTTGCTAGAGACAGATGAGGCATGTGTGCAATGGGTATTTAGTAACTGTTGTAGCTTAGCCCTAAGTTCATCATAATCATCTTCGAATTCACACCGGACCTGCTCATGAGGATTTTTGTCATCCAAATCCTCCAATTTGCTTTGAATTTCATTAAATTCTGGTAATAGAGCTAATAAACGTTCATTCTTCACATTTAATACTTCAGCAGGAGTCTCATTATTAAATTCATCAATTTGGGTATGGAGTCTCGTGAGGGATGCTCGGAGAACACCTCTGCGCTTGGTCAGTGACTTTATCTCACGTTCAGTTGACATGCTTAAAATGGTTCATACACAGGAAGGATTGCTGGGTATGGGGAGTAATTGCTATGAAATGCCTTTGTTAACTTATCTGGTGTAGAGGTTCTTTCAGTCTGCGTCGTCACCCAACGGTTGGATATCGAAGTCAGGACGTCTGAATGGAACTGCGCCTGTCAGGAATCGAAGGCTGCACCGCTGAATGGAACTGCGTCCGTCAGGAATCGAAGGCTGCACTGCTGAATGGAACTGCGTCCGTCAGTAATCGAAGGCTGCACTGCTGAATGGAACTGCGTCCGCCAGGAATCGAAGGCTGCACTGCTGAATGGAACTGTGTCCGTCAGGAATCGAAGGCTGCACTACTGAATGGAACTGTGTCCGTCAGGAATCGAAGGCTGCATTACTGAATGGAACTGCATCCGTCAGGAATCGAAGGCTGCACTACTGAATGGAACTGTGCCCGTCAGGAATCGAAGGCTGCACTGCTAAATGGAACTGTGTCCATTGATGCTTTCAACTGCACACCGAAACTTTCACAATACTGGATATGCTTTTACGAATATACAATTCATCATGATTAATTTTGCAAGTCCCGCTGCATGAATTAACTTATTCACATACGTAGTAAATTTGTAATACAACAGCTGCGTTGTAAACATGAATCAAGCAGACTGGCGAGCGCTGCCTGCTGGCGCTGCCATTAAGCACGTGTATCGAAGCTTACCGATGCTAGCCGAGGCGACACGAAGCCAAAGCACAATGGTGGCTTCGTTTCGCAGCCACTATGCTCACTTTTCAAAATAAGTTAGATCGAACTCACAAACATTGATAAATAAATTGCAATTACGCCTGCATTGTTCACAATAATGTACTAGTATTGTCTCTACATACGTATTTCGCACTGGTTCACTTAAATACAGAAGTTTTAGCGTTTGTCGAGACCACATGGCCTCAGTTGATATAGCGGGAATCCTGCCCGTGTAGGACCAAAACATATGTCTGTCTGCGACATACGTGCCCCAGATGAAACATCAGGGGATAAATGAAAATGACGAATTAACTCTAGTGGACTGTATTTACAAAAATGTACATGTTACAAAAGACACAACACTTTATATGCGAAGGAGCTGTTGCTCCGAAACACAAAAACATTCAGCCATGATGGAAACTTCACATTCTGTCAGGTCACTGCTGCCAACCTAAACATAAATAAATGTCCTTTGGCAACTGTGGAAATAAAACACTTATATTCTCCCTGAGAGCAAACATAGGGCTTTGACTCTCTCATCCACCCCGGTCGGCGGGCGTCGGCGCAGCTCGGCGACTTCCTCTTGTAGGGCTTTGAATCTATCTTCCATCCCTGTCGGGGGGTGTCGGCGCAGCTCAGCAAATTCCTTTTGTAGAGCGTTGAATCTCTCTTCCACCCCCGTCAGCGGGCGTCGGCGTTGCTCGGCAACTTATTCTTTTAAGGCGACGAACTTCTTTTCCACTGCCGTGACTTCCTCACGCAGACCCAGTTCTAATTTCTTCAAGTCCTGTGCTAACTTATTCTGCCCGTCTTCCATCTTCTTCTGGCCGTCCTCTATCTTCTTGGTTAAATCCTTCTGGCCATCTTCTAATTTAGCAGTTAGGTCCTCGGCTAACTTCTTCTGCCCGTCTTCTAGTTTGGCAGTTAGGTCCTCGGCCAACTTCTTCTGGCCGTCCTCCATCTTCTTCTGGCCGTCCTCCATCTTCTTCAGGTCCTCCGCTAACTTATTTTGACCGTCTTCCATCTTCTTCTGGCCGTCTTCTAATTTGGCAGTTAGGTCCTTGGTTAAATTTTTCTGGCCGTCTTCTAATTTGGCAGTTAGGTCCTTGGTTAAATTCTTCTGGCCGTCTTCCATCTTGGTTTCCAAGCCACTTAACTTTTCTAGCAATGCTGCGAATTGCTCTTCCATTTTAGATGTTTGTCTTGTAAGGGGCATGCGCTCACAGGAAAATAAAAAAAAAAGACCTCCTCGGGTTTTGAAACCAGGACCGTCAGGTGTTGTGCTTGTGCTTGAGTTCGTAATCCGGCTTCTGACACCAGTTGTTACGTGCCACCCCCTAGTGGCACTTTTGTTAACTGGATTACTGAGGGTAGAAAACACAACACCAATCACTGCTTTAAAGAGAAGTTAGCTTTATTGCTTGCAGGAAGATACAGCACTCATCAGTAAATACAAGCAATTATTACCTTACTCCAGTTTCCTCACGGCGAGAACACTTCCTCTTTCACTTGTCAGTAAGCCGCAGAAGTTAATCCCTCGTAATGAGGTGGCCCCGTGCGTTGGCTGGAAATATCTGCACTCAGCCTGTCACCGTACTACACACTGTTTCTCAATGCACCACAATCACTTCTGTCGCACTGAAAAAAAAACGCACTCGTTCATAAAAACACACTAACAACTGCTTGACGGGTCGCTCTTATATAGCAGGCCGGTGACTCAATAAATGCTTCTAGACCCATCCAGGGTTCACGGCTTCTCGAGGCTTCCATCGCTGGCTCAGTCCCGAATATTCTGGACCATCCCTTTGTCCAGTAGTCCTGTTGCATAAGGCGCACGCAATACACTGAGGGAGAGCAGCCCAGCCCTGGGGCAGTTGTGACTCATGCGGCGAGGGATGAAACGAACTCACAGCCGTAACAAAAGTGATTCTGAAGTCGACTGGTTTGCGTACGGTAGTATATTGATTTCTCCTTTACCAAACCCTGTATTTAAACTCCTTGAACATTGGGTATTGCCTTTTATTCTCGTTGGCCAATAGATATATCACTAGCATTAAATAAATTGCGAGCCTTTGTCACTGAAAGCAGTTCTACTCTTGAGAAACCCTTGCGGCCATCACGTTACTCTTTCTTTGATATTCTTCGAGAGGTTGAAAATGTTGAAGCTTTTATCTTTTCTAGAATATTTCATTTTCTTAAAGGAGTTCAAAGAGAGTCGATTGAATTCTGTTCCATTTCTTTTAACATAGCTCTGTCTTTACAATATTCCTTTGCGAGTACATTCAAGTATTTATTTTCTATAAATCACCGATATATTCCTTGATAAATCTTCTTTTACTCCTACAGTGGAGCACCTCGTTGCGTAGTGGCCTAGCGTTCTTGGCTGGCAACGCGGAGATCCCAGGATTTGGTTAAGAAGCAGTCGTGGCCTTAAGTTAGTTGCCATCCTGGCATTTGCATGGAGTAGAAGTGGGAAATCAAGGAAAACCATATCCAGGATGGCTGAGGTAGGAATCGAACCCTTCTCTTCGCAGTTTTTTTCTCTCGTGACTGAGTGTACCCCGTTCCAGGCCTCATAGCAAAATTAAATTTCTTGGCAGAGCCGGGAATCGAACTTATGACTCACTATGACAATTTTTAATATAGTTATGAATACTACACTGAAAACCAATTAGGTAAAGAAACCTTGGAAGACCTCAAGAAACTAAACAACTCTACAGAAGACATGGCAGACAGGATAACACACTGAGAAAAACTCAGAAAACAGAAATTAGTTTTTTTTAGCGTATGGCTTTTAGTGCCGAGAGTGTCCGAGGACATGTTCGGCTCGCCAGTTTTGTAACTGCTTCGAGACGGACACCCAATGGGTGAGCTACACGTACTGTTGGGGAGGAAAGTTGGAATGAAAGGTCGAGGAGTTGGAGGGTAGCGGCTGTGGCCTATAGTTAGGGACCAACCCCGGCATTTGCCTGGAAGGAAGATGGGAAACCACAGAAGACCATCTTCAAGGTTGCCGGCGGGGGGATTGGAACCTCCTCGCCACCCGGATGTGAGCGACTGCCAGCAGTCATGCCTTAACGACCACGGCTAACTCACCCGGTAGAAATTTGATCAAATACCCAAAGAGAGTAAAAGAAACAGGAAAGAAGTAGACAGAAGAGAGAAAGAGGAAGCATAGTGAATATATGGGAAGAAAGAAGAAAGGGTCAGAAAAAGAAAGAAAATTGATTGTGTTTTAAAGGTCTCCTTAAGGGGAAAATAACGATAATAATAATAATAATAATAATAATAATAATAATAATGTTATAGGTTTTACGTCCCTTTTAACTACTGCGACTTTTAGGAGACGCCAGAGTGCCGGAAGTTTGCCCCGAAGGGGAGTTTTAACGTGCCAGTAAATATACGGACACGGCTCCCTCACATTTTCGCACCCGCAAATGCCGACTGAATGCGCTAGGATTTGATCCTGCAACTTTGGGAACAGCAGGCGAGAACGTTACCGCAGAGCCACTCAGCCAGTCCGTCGATTACAAATACACACATCAAAAAAAGTTTTGCATCACCTCGGTTCCCAGATCTCCGGCATATAGACGTTGACTGTGTATATTGTATCCAAGATACAGTCCCTTTGACTGTTCATAGATGTCACTAAAACTGCTCAAAGATGTAAACAACCATGCATGCGCAGGACCTATTAGACGGAGGGGGTACGACAGCCGATCAGTTCCAGTCATTCCACCAGGACGAAGGTACGCTGCTCATGTTGTCTGTAGTTCTACCATGCCTAGAAGCTCAATACCGCAGTTCGATCGCGTACGCATTGTTACTTTGTGTCAAGAAGGGCTCTCAACAAGGGAAGTTTCCAGGCGTCTCAGAGTGAACCAAAGCGATGTTGCTCGGACATGGAGGAGGTACAGAGATACAGGAACTGTCGATGACAGGCCTCGCTCAGGCCGCCCAAGGGCTACTACTGTAGTGGATGACCGCTACTTACGGATTGCCGCTCGGAGGAACCCTGACAGCAATGCCACCATGTTGAATAATGCGTTTCGTTCAGCCACAGGACGTCGTGTTTCAACTCAAACTGTGCGCAATAGGCTGCATGATGCGCAACTTCACTCCCGACGTCCATGGCGAGGTCCAGCTTTGCAACCCCGACACCATGCAGCGCGGTACAGATGGGCCCAACAACATGCTGAATGGACCCCACGGAATTGGCATCACGTTCTCTTCACCGATGAGTGTCGCATATGCCTTCAACCAGACAATCGTCGGAGACGTGTTTGGAGGCACCCTGGTCAGGCTGAACGTCTTAGACACACTGTCCAGCGAGTGCAGCAAGGTGGTGGTTCCCTGATGTTTTGGGGTGGCATTATGTGGGGCCGACGTACGCCACTGGTGGTCATGGAAGGCTCCGAAACGGCTTTACGATACCTGAATGACATCCTCCGACCCATAGTGCAACCATATCGGCAGAATATTGGAGAGGCATTTGTCTTCATGGACGACAATTGTCGACCTCATCGTGCACATCTTGTGAATGCGTTCCTTCAAGATAACGACTTCGCTCGACTACAGTGGCCAGCATGTTCGCCAGACATGAACCCTATCGAACATGCCTGGGATATGTTGAAAAGGGCTGTTTATGGACGTCTTGACCCACCAACCACTCTGAGAGATTTACGCCGAATTGTCGTTGAGGAGTGGGACAATTTGGACCAACAGTGTCTTGATGAACTTGTGGATAGTATGCCACGACGAATACAGGCATGCATCAATGCAAGAGGACGTGCTACTGGGTATTAGAGGTAGTGGTGTGTACTGCAATCTGGACCACAAATGCTGAAAGTCTAGCTGTATGATGGTACAACATGCAATGTGTGGGTCTCATGAGCAATAAAACGAGCTGAAATGTTGTTTGTGTTGATCTCTATTCCCTTTGTATTTAAAGGTTCCGGAACTCTTGGAACCGAGGTGATGCAAACCTTTTTTTGATGTGTGTACATACACTAGTATAGACACCACAGTAACACAGGTTATCAGACAATTTCTACACAGTCACACAGAAGTACTGTGCACGGGGATATATGTCCACGATGTGGCAATGTTCGTAAAGAATCATAAATAATAATGTTATTGGTTTTACGTCCCTTTTAACTACACTGGCTTTTAGAGACGCCGGGGTGCCGGAATTTTGCCCCGAAGGGGAACTTTAACGTGCCAGTAAATGTACTGACACGGCTCCCTCGCATTTGCGCACCCTCAAATGCCAGCTGACTGCGCCAGGTTTCGAACCTGCAACCTTGGGCTCAGCAAGCGAGAACGTTACCCCAGAGCCACGCAGCCAGACTCGTAAAGAATCAACAACAACGTCTACAGTATATGCTCTGTGGAGTGATATGTTGTTTAATGAGTGTTCAGTCTTTTGACTGGTTTGATGCAGCCCTCCATGCTTCCTTGTCCTGAACTAATCGTTTCATCTCTACATAGCAACCACAACCTTCATCCGAAGCAATAACCTTGATCTACCCCTACAGTTCTTGTCCTCGAACATTCATTACATAACTAAGCTTGCTATTCCTGGGTGTCGTAGTAAGTGTCCTACAAACCTATCTCTTCTCTTCATTAGCAGTCGCCAGAAACATATCTCCTCTCCACTCGTCTTAAAACCTCTTCATTTGTAACCCTATCGACCAATCTGATCTTCATCATTCTCCTGTGACTTCACATTTCAAACGCTTCAATTATCCTCTTTTCTGCTGTACCAATAGTCCATGTTTAACTTCCATAGAGCGCCACGCTCCATACAAAGGCTTTCAAAAATGACTTCCTAATACCTAAATCTATATTCGATGTCAACAGATTAATTTTCTGTATAAATGCTTTGCTTCGTCCATCACTGGTTATTTTGCTTCCTAAGTAACAGAAGTCTCCTACTTCCTTTAGCTTTTCACCTGTCAATTTAATGCCCATAGAGGTTTCTGATTTATTTCGGCTGCATTCTAATATTTTTGTTTTACATTTATTGATTTTCATCATGATTTATTTCCTCAAGGCGGAGTCCAAACCATTCAAAAACTCATTAAAATCCTTTGGTGTGTCGGCTGAGATGACGATGTCATCAGCAAATTTCAGAGTTTATATATAACTCTCATAAAAGACTCCTTCTTGGATGTCATCCCTGTGATCCAAGTTCGACGCACTCTCTGCCAAGAAATTAATTTCTGGTCTGGAAGTTAAAACGGGTTGCACTCACTCAGCCTTGTAAGAAAGTATCACTACAACACGATTGGTTTTTACCAGAAGCCTTGTATGCGGCAGAAACAACATTAATTGGAGGAATTACAAGAATTCATGACATCGAGAAACAAGAACGGAAAATTCTTAGAAAGATACACGGCACTATTTTCCGACACGGACCTTGGATCAGACGACCTACAAAGGAACTCGTCGGAAACACAGACACCATCACAGAGAAATTTAGGAAAAGACGCCTACAGTTCTATGGTCACTAGTGAAGGATGGATGAAACCAGACTCACAAAGAACATTTCTAACATCATTAATACAAGTAAATTAAAGACCTGTTGGATGAGAGAAACACAGGAGGACCTGGAACGATTCAAAATCTCTGAAGACGATATTAAGGACAGAAATCAATTCAGAAATAAGAATTGTGAACAATTCTCAAGAAAAGAAACAATAGGGAACAAGTAGTTCCGTGAAGAACTATACAGCCTATTTTCATATATCCTACTCATGTTAATTCCTCTATCTGTCTGTCTTTTAGGTAGTAAGCCGGAAGGCTGGTTGGATCCTCAAAGGGCACCACCTTTAGGTTATGTGGGTAGATACCCACAAAAACCCAAGGCAGCGCTATATTGAGACATACTAGGCAAGATGATGAGTGAGGTAGTTTGCCGTTGCTTTCCTCACTGAGTCAGTACAGCAGTACTAACCCTATGAGTAGAACCTTTCACAGCATCCACAGGAAATGATTGTGCCCTGAATGTCATTACTAAGCACCACCCACACCTCAGTAGCTTCCATATAATCACATCGATGAGTGAGACTGAGACATCGATGAATTCCTCTATCAACATACAAAATTTCAGTTTGATTGTTGTGATAGATTCGTAGATATTGAGAACCGTCTAAATATTTCAGATGGTCGCCAGTTTGGATTTTTATTTATGTACTATTATATGAAGATTATTGTGTACGTGTGGTATTCAACCTTCAATCGCATGATTAGCACACAAGAAGTAAAAACGAGATTTTAAAATTTCGCACAGCTGCCATCTTGTGGTTATGAAAACAATTGAAATAAATTAGATACCAGTGGATTAACATTTGTATACGCATTTAACGTAAAAAGTTTCACTGCAAGTGAAATCGCGAGAAACATCGATTTAAATATTTATATTTCGCGTCGCCGCCATATTGTATTTGTGCTCACCAGGTTACTGAAAGTCCTATAGGTGAACTTATGTTCATAGCCTCTATGTACATAAAAAATTTCAGCTTGATTGCTGTAAAAGATTCGTATATATTGAGATCCGTCAAAATATTTCGGATGTTCGCCATTTTGGATTATTATATGTATAGGCCGTAGAGTTATGTACCAGTAAAGGAAAATTATTGCGCAGCTTCATTATTCAAGCTTTCACTTCGATCGCATGATTACGACACAAGAAATAAAAACTTAATTTTAAAATTTCGCACAGCCGCCAACTTGAGGTTATGTAAAAAAATCAACTAAATTAGATGCCAGTGCATTACAATATGTATAATCAATTATTGTACCACATTTCACTGCGCTCAGATGGTTAAATCACGAGAAAAGTCTTTTAAAATGTTTCAACTTCGCATGGCCGCCATGTTCGTCTTGTACTTTACAGATTTTTGAAAGTTAATAGATAAACTTTTAACAGTGCCTTGTATCACCGTACAAAATTTCAGGGTGATATCGGTAATAGTTTCGTAGTTATAGAATGCCAGTGAGATATTTCGCACAGCCGCCATTTTGAGGTTATGTAAACAATTGTACTAAATAGGACGCCGGTGCATTACAGTGTGTATAAACATCTGCTGTACCAAGTTTCATTACGTTTGGATGGTTAAATCGCGAGGAAATTCTATTCAAAAGTCTCAACTTCGCTTGGCCGCCATGTTGGTTTTGTAGTCACCAGGTTTTTGGAAGTCCCATATGTGAACTTCTAGTAGTTCCCTTTATCACCGTACAAAATTTCAGGGAGATATCTGTAATAGTTTCGGAGATACTGAATGCTGGCGAAATATTTCGCACAGCCGCCATGTTGGATTGGTGAGACACAATAAAGTTTGAAGGGCACGGTCAGGATCGGCCAGAATGGTGCTATGATCTTACCGAGTTTCATTGAAATCCCTCCGTCCGTTTAGATTTTATTGGGGGGGGGGGATCACACACACGAATCACACACTCACATACGCACACACACACGGACAAAAGGTGATCTCATAAACCTATTTTTCATAAAATAAAAATAGGCTAAAAATGGACAAAGGAAAGGAAGAAAGAACACAGTGAATTAATGAAGAGGTTTTGGGAAGAAAAGAGAAGAGGAAAAGAAAGTGAAGCTCTGATTGGCTCAAGTTCGCACGCACTCCCAAATGGGAAAAAATCGATAATAATAATAATAATAATAATAATAATAATATATTCTGTGGACACCTTGAGAGAATGACCGAGTCACGATTGACCAGTGTAATCCACAGAGCCAACTCCTGAAATTACATATCACTGTGGTACCAGCAAGTTAAGCAAGATCTGCAAACCTTTAACATCTCTGAATCCGTTATACAAGACAGACAAGCTTTCCGGAAAATGTTAAATGAAGACCCACAGATTAAACTTAAGAAAGGGCAGAGACCAAAGAGGTCAAAAGCAGCTAAACAACTACAAAGTCAGAAAATGAAGGAGATTTGGGCTAGGAAGAAGGCTCTTAAGAATGTGAAACCAATCCCATCTCTTCAAGCTGAAAACTATTTTGGTTAACCTACCTCCATAGTTGGATCATTTGAAGAAAGAGGTAAGAAGAAGAAGAATATATATATACACACATCAAAAAAAGTTTTGCATCACCTCGGTTCCAAGAGTTCCGGAACCTTTAAATACAAAGGGAATAGAGATCAACACAAACAACATTTCAGCTCGTTTTATTGCTCATGAGACCCACACATTGCATGTTGTACCATCATACAGCTAGACTTTCAGCATTTGTGGTCCAGATTGCAGTACACACTACTACCTCTAATACCCAGTAGCACGTCCTCTTGCATTGATGCATGCCTGTATTCGTCGTGGCATACTATCCACAAGTTCATCAAGACACTGTTGGTCCAAATTGTCCCACTCCTCAACGACAATTCGGCGTAAATCTCTCAGAGTGGTTGGTGGGTCAAGACGTCCATAAACAGCCCTTTTCAACTTATCCCAGGCATGTTCGATAGGGTTCATGTCTGGCGAACATGCTGGCCACTGTAGTCGAGCGATGTCGTTATCTTGAAGGAACGCATTCACAAGATGTGCACGATGAGGTCGAGAATTGTCGTCCATGAAGACAAATGCCTCTCCAATATTCTGCCGATATGGTTGCACTATGGGTCGGAGGATGTCATTCAGGTATCGTAAAGCCGTTTCGGAGCCTTCCATGACCACCAGTGGCGTACGTCAGCCCCACATAATGCCACCCCAAAACATCAGGGAACCACCACCTTGCTGCACTCGCTGGACAGTGTGTCTCAGAAGTTCAGCCTGACCAGGGTGCCTCCAAACACGTCTCCGACGATTGTCTGGTTAAAGGCATATGCGACACTCATCGGTGAAGAGAACGTGATGCCAATTCTGTGGGGTCCATTCAGCATGTTGTTGGGCCCATCTGTACCGCGCTGCATGGTGTCGGGGTTGCAAATCTGGACCTCGCCATGGACGTCGGGAGTGAAGTTGCGCATCATGCAGCCTATTGCGCACAGTTTGAGTTGAAACACGACGTCCTGTGGCTGCACGAAACGCATTATTCAACATGGTGGCATTGCTGTCAGGGTTCCTCCGAGCGGCAATCCGTAAGTAGCGGTCATCCACTACAGTAGTAGCCCTTAGGCGGCCTGAGCGAGGCCTGTCATCGACAGTTCCTGTATCTCTGTACCTCCTCCATGTCCGAACAACATCGCTTTGGTTTACTCTGAGACGCCTGGAAACTTCCCTTGTTGAGAGCCCTTCTTGACACAAAGTAACAATGCGGACGCGATCGAACTGCGGTATTGACCTTCTAGGCATGGTAGAACTACAGACAACATGAGCAGCGTACCTTCGTCCTGGTGGAATGACTGGAACTGATCGGCTGTCGTACCCCCTCCGTCTAATAGGCCCTGCTCATGCATGGTTGTTTACATCTTTGAGCAGTTTTAGTGACATCTATGAACAGTCAAAGGGACTGTATCTTTGATACAATATACACAGTCAACGTCTATATGCCGGAGATCTGGGAACCGAGGTGATGCAAAACTTTTTTTGATGTGTGTATATAATTCGCTAGGGCCATCGAGGACCACCCATAATTCCCATATCCTTTGGGAATGAACCTGCTTCCGTTCCTCTGTCCAAGGGGCACCTTGTCTTCTTTATGGAGGCAAGATTCGGTTCAACTTGGTTGTCGCTAATTTTTTGGCGGAAGAGATCCCTGTCCATGCGTCATCGGGATTGATTTGGAGCATTTGAAGAGCTTCTTTGGTGTTTCTAAACAAGGGCATCGTGGTTTTGTGGTTGGAATAAAAAAAAAGTGGAAGATCTTCTTTGTAAACCTGTTGCTGTCCATTCGTCTGAGGTGGCTATAAAATTGTGTCCGTTTTTTACGGATTGTCTCTGTAATCTTTTCTATTTTACTATAGACTTCCTTGTTGGATCTTATTTGGTGGATGCTATGCTTGTAATTGGATCCCATGATTCCTCTAATGAATCTGCGCTCCTTTTATCACTATTTTTTTAGCCTACTTTTCACATTTTGCAAAAATGAGGAAAAAGTAGACTTATGAGATCGATCCGGGAAAATGTGTGTCTGTCTGTCTGTCTGTCCTTCTGTCTGTCTGGCTGTGTGTGTGTGTGTGTGTGTGTGTGTGTGTCCCTATCAACTCCTAAACGGCTGCAGCAATCGAAACCAAATTTAGTATGAGTAAAGATGTATACCGGAATATCTCATGCCCATATTTGAAAATGATGTCAGTGCTACCAACTGCTGAAAAAAAAACCACACTAGAACTTTGAGCTCCATGTTGGATATCATGGAAGGTATGCATGGGAGCTATTCCAAAATTAGCACACATGTAGATAATACTATTTCAGTTTAATTTCCAGGAGGCCATACATGACAGTGTTGCCAAAATAATTTTAAGCCTTCTGATAGGTCCAATTTTTAAATGCATATAACATCTACACTATTAATTGGATTTCAACCAGATTTTGTATGTAATATGTGTCCATAAACAGATATGAATGAGTGTATTCGTAAGAACCAACAGGGCAGCCAACTGTTAATAATTGCTCTCTCTATTTTCTTCATCCAAATACCAATATATCTGAAAGTATGCAAGCCGATAGCTTTAAACTATGCACACGTATAGTACCTGGCATTTTAAGATTAATTTGGAGTAACTTATATACTTCAGTTCTACCAACATGATTCTAAGCCTGCTGATAGGACCAATTTTTAAACACAAGTAACTTCTATACTATCAGTTGGATTTCAACCAAATTTCGTATTTGCTATGTGTAACATAACAGATATGACTATAAGTATTCTTAAGAACAATCAGGGCTGCCAACTGTTAATAAATGCTGTCTATATTTCTTTTACCCTAATATCAATATACCAGAAAGTATGCAAGCCAACAGCTCTATGCTTTGCACACGTATAGCACCTGACACTCTAGATTAATTTGGAGTAATTAATATAAGTCAGTGCTGCCAACATGATTCTATGCTTGCTGATAGGTCCAATTTTAAAATACATGTAACTTCTATACTAACAAATGGATTTCATCCAAAATTGGCACAACAAGATATCATTATATTTCCGATTATTTCTAACCAGTACACGCTTGACATTGTTGCCAATATACTTTTACGCGTGCTGATAGATCCAATGTCTAACTGCATGTAACGTCCATTGGACATCAACCAAATTTTGTATTCTGTACCTTAAGAGATGGAACTAAGAATATATTCAGTTACCAGGGCTGCCAACTGTAGTGCTCTATTAGGCTACATTATACCAGGAATATTTCGAACTAATTAGACATTTCAATATCAAAAACTTAATTTCGTCATTATTCTAGATAGGTTCATATACTGTAGAATAATCATTGGCATGAAAAGTAGGCTCCTTAGTTCGTCACGGAACTTCTTGTTTATTACTATTATTATCGTTATTCTTCAACAGTATCGGCTACTAAGGCCCACATCATTTCAACTGTCTTCTCTGGGCTTTGATCATTGCCAAGTGCTCCTTCATACGTAGCTGGCGTTGCTCTTTTCTTTCTTCCGTCCACATCTTTCCCGTCTTCAACTTTGGTTTTTCTTGAAAGCCCTGGTCGTTTAGTTTCTTCCTGAGGGGATTGCGATCTTGAATATCTTCACAGGTAATTTCCATCTCTTGCAGGTCACTTTCCACCTCTTCGAACCAGGCTGGCTTGGTCTTCTTATTTTTGAAATAGGTAAAGATCCGGTTCGTCAACCGTGCGGGTTTCATTCTAGGCAACTGGCCTTAAAATGCAATTCTCCTTTTCCTCATAACTTCAGAGTTCTTTTGGACATGAATATACAACTCGTGGTTATGCCGTCGTATATATTCACCTTTGTCTTTAATCGGGCTACGAATTTTCCTCAAGATCTTTCTTTCTTTCTTTCTTTCTTTCTTTCTTTCTTTCTTTCCTTGATCTCCAATTATCCTACCGGGCCTTTCTTGTTCATAGTGAGGCATTTCGCTGCATACAGAGCCTCTGGTCGTATGATAGTGCAATAACGCCTCTGTTTTGCGTTCAACGATAGTGACTTTTTATTGTAAACGTCCTGAGTGAGTTGGTACGCCATTTTTATTTTATTCATGCAGACCGATGCGAGAACTCTTGCATGTGTATAAACATCTATATTGGTATGTGGACACGACCCTGTCATGCAGGATTATAATTTGGTATCAGCCTCGTGAGGGCAATTCAGAACAGAGGTGGTTCGAATGCCATTCAAGGCATGGCGTTGTTTAACATTGCAACTCCCCTCATATATTGGGATAAAATTTAAGGCTTTCCCCAATTCCATCCCTAATTATTAATAGTTGGACAGAATGGTTTGGTGCTAGCTTTGGAAACCAATATTTCTGGTTAAAACTTGACTAGATTTACGGACACGCCAAAGTCCCTCCCCCGTATTCAGAGTGGATTTGTGGCATTTCTACTCCTCAAAACCAGTATTTAAAATTATTAAACATAGCCAGCTTCACCCGAGTGATAAATCCCTCACTTCATGTACGTCCCTGCTCGCAACTAGATAAGAACCTTGCCATGGCAGGCTCATTCATCATCATAGCGAATAATTTTATCTTAATATCTTATATATATATTGAACCCTTTATCCACAGGCTGTATAAAGGATTCTAATAAATTATTCATCATCATTTGATACATTTCTACAGACAGCAGATATGAGAGCCAGATGGTGTTGGGAAATGTTGAGAAATCAGTGGCAGAGAGAACACAAAGGTTTAAGCACCTGTGGTATTTTAGAAAGTAGCATATAAATCATGACGCATAGGACAGGTGCAACTTTTAGCGCGAAGAGAGGCTTGGGTACGCACAATATGGCTTGTTACTATGAGAGTTGGCGCCAAGAAGAAATTGAATGCTGGGATGTGAATGGTCAATCTTCATGTTAACCACTCCTTGTGGCAGGAATACAAGTAAGAGCTCGCGAAGATCTACAAGAGTATGAACCAATAATATCAAGACGCCCTGTTTAAGCGGCAACTCGGCGTTATAACGCATCCTGGTGAATTAACGCGGGAGTTATCTACGGATTAATTCCACGATCGATTCGAGCTAGCTTCAGCATAACCGTAACCTCCACATTGCTACGAACTCAATGATACCGATCGCATGCTAGTCTGATAATTATTATGGAATATTTTTCCATAAATCCCCTTCCATGCCTACTCTAGCCAGTTTCATTTATAAATGGTCCAGGAAGTTTCGAGAGATGACTTTTATTTGAGCGTTTGAGGACGTAAGGCCTTTATTCAGGTGTCCGAGGACACGAGGCATAACTTCTAATTTTATGTGTCGTGGATACTCTGCATATTTTCATGTGTGTGGACATGGAACATTTTCGTCAAGTTATAAGTGTAACTTCAGTGATTTATTTGTAGTCCCAGTACTACCAGATAGGCGAGTTCATCGAAATAATTCACCAATAGACAGTCAAGGAATTTAGTACTTGATCGGTGAATTTAATAGGAAATATATTGTGTGTGTATCTGACAAACATTATTTTAATTCAGCACGAGATGACGTCTAGGAACGAGGGCGGATCTTGGAACCAGCAGGAAATTTGCCAGAAGATGTCGATGGCGAGCTAAGCATTTTAAAGGAGTGATGGATGGAGATGTTTTTCTGACGCTGTTCTATAGGAATGAGTACAAATGAATTTATTTATTTATTAAATCAGCTATGGTTTTATGGGACGTATTTTTGTAGATATTTGTTTGCTTGTTTTGTAATGTAGATTATTAGTTCTTGTTTACTGACACATTAAGTATGGGACAAGCTGAGCGCTTTGTATTTTGTAGATATTGTGGTTTTATTTGGTTCAACTATACGGGGCTATGCGCAGCTCGTGCTCGTATTCGCTTGCGTAAATCGCGGTCAAGCATTGTAAATTCGGAGTATGCCTTACAACAAAAAAATGGAACTGAATTAATTTGAGATTAAAAATAGAATTTGGGGGGTAAAGATTATTTGTGAGCAGAATTTATGATGGATCAGGATTATTTTGACAGTTGCTTTTCTAGCAGGTCTGTACGGGATGGCACTCTTGCACCCGAGTTTCTGTTGTTTATTTTGTTTAATGTGTCTATGGACGCAATGTAGGTTGATCTGTTTTGAGCCGACCCAGATGGTATATTTATGAGTGAGTCAGTCCAAGCTTTATGGTGTATGTTGTGATTTTATGATGTGTTCGCGGGAAATATATCATTGAGATTATTCCGACTTGCTGCACATCAGCCCAGTTCAAAACCTCGCGAGGCTGAGCTTGTGGTAAATATTTGTGTTTCTTGCCATCCAAGTGGATGAGTGAGATATGTCTTTTCGCGTTTCCAGGTGGATAACGGGATCAGTGTGGTTCCATGTATAATTAGCACCAAGCTTGAAAGACTGACAGAGAGTAGAGGAAGCGATGACTCATCCCAGTAGGGGAGCGCTCAAATCAGATAACAACTGTTGGTCATTAGTAGCAGGCTAGGTTCCTGTATTTCTATATAGGATGTTGTTTAAATTCACAAAACCCTGATCGGTTATAAAGAGTATTTGATTGAATAAATGGGTGTTGCCCATGGTTTTAAGGTATCTACTGAACCCGAGGTGGTCATGCTGACTGGTCTCGAATGTGGATCTCGGAGATAAGTTGAGCTCTGAATGAAGGTTCCACCAGGGAACGAACCCGAGATCTGTGGAGGGTATTTCATTGTAAGAACCCCTAGAAGAAATTATATATTTAACTACTGGTGTGATGTCAGTTGTTACTGACATTATTTAGTGAAATAATGCAGGAAAATAGTGAAAGATAGCATTATTTGGACTACATGAAGTAGGCTATGCTGGATTTGAAACACAGGAGTTTCAAAGTTTGACGTTTAGCAAATAGCCCCAGAATTGTGGGAGGAGGCCCGTGGCGCCACGTCAATCTTGCTGACCCAGATAAGTCGTCTGCAAGGGGTCGGGAGGTTAAATAATGACCAGGTTCTTCCCCGTTTGAGAATAGACTTGAGATTGGAACGGGAAGATCCCAAGGAAAATCATTGATTACTCATGATTGGAGCAATGCAATGACATGAGAGTTGCGCACAGGTGAATCTTTAGCCAGGAGGCTAATTTTAGAGCAATAAAACGGCGAAATCAAGGCATGTTTAATGCAGTGCGTAATGTTACAGGACTATGGGTGTTCGCGGATGGACTTGAGGATGTTGCCAGGGATTCCCAGTGAAGTAGCGTCCCCAAGCCATGGATAAGATAATTAATATAAATTAAGTGGCCGATCGATCCTCGAACACACATACATTTTTGTGACCAGCGAAGAAAAAGGAACAATATGGATATTATTCCAAGTTCAGAATCACCCTAGGAGAGGAGCTGATTTATCGCGGGAATTCTTGCCCTACATTTTGTGTGAAACAGATATAAGAGGGTGGACCCAGTCGAAGCGAACAGTTTGACAGTTGACCGCAGTACAGTTGAAACTTACAGTTCGTGACAGTTTTAGACCGAGTCGGAGGGAGAGTTGTTTTGAAGCAGTCGCAGTTGAAAAGGACACGGAGCGCCCAGGCGCACACAAAGACTTAAACATTTCACTAGTAATCAGCATGTTAGCTGTGCAATGTAACACACATGTGAGAATATATTCATGCATGGTCATGAACTAAGGATGAAGTCGGTAATTAACAAACTTGATTACGCGAAATGCATATTACCGAAGTTAGGAGAGGATGCTCGGACTTCAATGTGGGAAGCCGTGCAGTAAGACTGTTATATAATGTTTATTAAGTGCCGTGTGATATACTAGGCAGGACTGTGAAAAGTGATAATTCATGTAAATACAATGTACAATGTTGAGCGCAGTAAAGTATAGTGATTGGTTATACATATTTGGAGTATACCAGTAAGTAGCGTTCATGACGAGATGTAAGCATATCGCTGCAATAGTAGGAAGATTATCAAGGGATGATCGAGAAACTGTTGGTGAATCCATGAGCAGATGATCGGGAGATTCAATCAGGAAGGGGTAGGACCGAAGGATGGGCCGTCCGCACCTGTACTTTCGATACATGCTAGGGAATGTCAACCAATCAGGAATTAAAGTGTAACGTGTGTTTGTGCACCGATGTTATGTAAAATATCTCTTAAAGTAATAATATAACCAGTGTTATATAGTGTTATGTGTTTTGGAAACATTAGCTTCATTATAAAAATGGAAAAGTGTCATGTGTTTCGGAAGCATTAGCTTCATTATAAAAATGGAAAAGTGTCGTGTGTTTATAAATCAAATGTCATATAATATGTGTATTTGCAAGATGGCAATGTGTCACTAAGTTAGCCGATGGCAGGTGACACTGGAATATGGTGGTTGGAGCCACCTGGATAAAGCCGACGTAAGTACCCCACAAATCATGTTACTATAGAAGGATAGTCACTGCATGTAATGTGATTTCGGAAGTATAAAATATGCCAGTAAGAATCAATATTAGGAGGCATATCCTCATATGTTTATTGTTTGATTTCAGTAAAGTTAAGATGTTGAATACATCAGAGAGTGGATTAATCGTTACCACTATTAATGCTACTAATAAATAATGGCAATTCAGTTATGTGAAACTTAACGTGACGAACGCGAATGTTCGATCATTGAAGTAGTTACGTTGTGTCGGAAGGATAATTTATGTCAGTAATAATAATAATAATGATTATAATAATGATAAACGGTATAATTGAATACATCAGGATGAAAGGTTTTAAGCAAGAAGTATTTACGCTAAGTGGATTATTTATCTAGCCAAGCAGTAGATTACATTAAGGGAAGAGAAAAGAGTTAATATTAAATAGATTGTATTAATGGGAATATAATTATGCACGGGAATGTTGGAGCTTGACAGTGAATTGAATTGGGGCTTGATTAAGCTCGTAGAGTACAGTTAGAGTTCTCTTTATTATAAGGTGAGATCATGGACAGGTAAGGGGCCAGGTGATCTAATCGACATGTGAAATCTCGTACAGCATGAGCGTACAGAGATATTAATTTGTGCCGGAGCATATTTAGTGTATACCCTATCTCCGATGTTGGATATGAAATGTTCCGGGTCCGAATCCCGTGGTAAGCGCGGGGAGAACATTGGACACCTCGACGCTATACCTGATTCCCCGAGAACTTATTGTGAGTGATTCAGCTCGTTGAAGCGAATCATTGGCGGCAGCTGTTGACTGACCGTAATATTGTATTTGAGATACCGGCTAACCACTAGACCTGTGTTCTATGAATCTCGTGCCTTCATATTGTGATACGGACCTGTTGAGGCCGTTATTAATGTCCTAAGGATAGGATTAAATATTCAAGCTCACCCAGAACCATTGCATAATATTCAGTTCAGATCATATGGGATCACGTGGATCATTGTGACCACAATGTTTTATTTAAAGTTGTAATACTGCTTGGGAGGTAAAAGTCCAGGAATCGGGGAGACAAGGGGCGGTTTACAGCCGTGAACGACCCTACTCCGTGCCATTGTATGCAGGCAGCTCCAAGGGGCTGGGGGTGCTAAACTAACTGTGAAGGTTCGCGTTCTAGAGCGGACAGATTTAAGACCTTGCTTGTAATGAAAAGGAAGAATTGTTATAATGTGTAATAAATGTGTGTGGTTTAGAAACACATTGCTAATCATAGATTTCCCTGATGATATAAAAATTTAGCAATCTAACGAATGGTTGGATGTTGTATTTGTTACTGTCACTGACACCTAGTTAATGAAGTTGGTTACTCGATGCCACAGGCTACGCTCGTAAGGGTAGCGTAATAGTATACTATCCGACACAACGATAACATAAGTTATTTAATGAAATCACAATGACATGCAGTGTAACTATAAAAAGACGGGAGTGGAGGGGGTAGACTTACGTAATTGTGGTGTTGCAAGTAGATCGTAGTGCAAACCATGAGTTGGCTAATGCATGAAAGCATTCGGTGGGAGAGAGAGATGTAACACAGATAGTACGCATGATGTAAATTCAGATGTATCGTAGGATACAAGTAACTTTGTGAATATAAAGAAGTCACATTAGGTGACATGAATGTAATAGTTCAGTTTTGTGAAACATTACATGTGCATCAGTGCACTTGAGTAAAGTTTAAAGTCCACATAATGGTAAAGATTGAATAGTGATATGGATTTAATTTGTTCAACTATGTGAATAATTAATGGATTGTGGGAGTAACTTTGTTTGTTTGTGTATTGTTTATGGGATTTGTGTTCTCATTATTTGTTTGAAGCCATGAGTTTTACTGAATTAAAGTCTTTAGAGTAGAGTTGCGCCTTATCATTGTAGAGTTGATACCTTTTAGCCTCAAATCCAAAATATGCAACTGCTCAATGGGAGAACGGTACACGCCTGAGACCTGATGCTAGCTGGAGGCAGAAGCATATTTTCCATCGAGATTACTCACATGGGTACACTACCGAACATCTGTTTGTCTGGCTGTTATTCATGTAAATATAATTTTCAGCCGTTAGGCTTGTATTTTGTTGTCGTTGCTTGACTTCTCATGTGTTTATTTTACGCGTTCAATGACCCCGTGTGGCATTAGGGTGTGCGAGGCTGTGTTCCCAATTTTGTGATGCGAGTTTTTTGGCCTATTTTCGGCATGCTCTTTATATTTTGTGTGCTTTGGCACGGGCTAGAATCTCGGGGAGGTACATCGTGTTTTTGTATTATTAGATCTTGCATGTGTCAGTAGTAATTATAGTGTGTTAAGGGTGGGTCCCATAGCCGTAGTGTGATTTAAAAGATGCAACTCCGTGAGCAAGATGACTGTTTCATCTGTAAACGGACTCGCATCAGTACTCATTTTCTTATTAAGAATCAGTACACCACGCATTATATAACTTCTTGACCAGGACAAATGGACTTGCATCCATATGTTGTGAGGAGCGAGTTCTTACCGCTCAATTTTATGTTATGATTAATCATTTTGAGTGAAGCTGTATTCACATTGTTTTGTTGTGTGGAGCGAGTTCTTACCGCTCAGTAATATATTTATTTTCTTATGGGAGTGAAAGTCAGGGAGGACTTCCTTTTATTATTATTATTATTATTATTATTATTATTATGCACATAACTTTCAGTCATTAAATATCTTTTATTCTACTTGTTATTCATTTTATTTCTAGTATAGCCTCTGTCATGGACCTTTCTATTCATTAGAGCATGTTGTTTTTGCGAACTTTGCTGTAAAAAGCATTCAGGACTGAGCACGACCCCGTAGAAAGAATCTTGATAAAACTCTGCTTTATTGAAGGGTGCAATATATAAAGGAATGCCTGTCTGTTCGTCTTTTATGCGTTCATAAACCATTCATCCGATTGCGATCAAATTTTGGTGAGTTGTTGTGCACAGTCCCGGAAATGTTATAGGCGTAGTAAATCCAATTTACAATAGATGGCGCGCGAGTAGCTTCAACAAAATGGCGTGCATTTGTTTCAAGAAAGTCCCACATGCGTTCATATGCCATTCATCCCATTGCGATGAAACTTGGGTGAGATGTTCTGTACACTTCAGGTAAGGTTTCTGGCTTAGTAAATCCACTTAACAATAGGTAGCGCACGAGTAGATTCAACAAATGAGCGACGACGGGCGAACCTTTTCAACTAAGTCCTGTATGCGTTCACATACCATTCGCCCGATATCGATGAAACTTGGGAGAGAGGTTGTATACACTTCAGGCAAGGTTTCTGGCTTAGTAAATCCATGTTATAATAGGTAGCACACGAGTAGATTCAACAAATGAGCGACGACTCGCAAAGCGTTTCAACGAAGTCCCGTATGCGTTCATATACTATTCGTCTGATAGCGATGAAACTTGGGTGAGATATTGTGTACACTTCAGGGAATGTTTCTGGGTTAGTAAATGCACTTTACAATAGGTATCGCACAAGTAGATTAAACGAATGAGCGACGACGGGCGAAGCGTTTCAACAAAGTCCTGTATGCGTTCACATACCATTCGTCCGATAGCGATGAAACTTGGGTGAGAGGTTGTGTACACTTCAGGCAAGGTTTCTGGCTTAGCAAATCCACTTTACGATAGGTAGGGCACGAGTAGATTCAACAAATGAGCGACGACTCGCGAAGCGTTTCAACAAAGTCCCGTATGCGTTCATATACTATTCGTCTGATAGCGATGAAACTTGGGTGAGATGTTGTGTACACTTCAGGGAATGTTTCTGGGTTAGTAAATGCACTTTACAATAGGTATCGCACAAGTAGATTAAACGAATGAGCGACGACGCGCGAAGTGTTTCAATATAGTCCCGTATGCGTTCATATACCATTCGTCCGATAGCGACTTAACTTGGGTGAGTTGTTGTGTACATTCCAGGGAAAGTTTCAGGCTTAGTAAGTCCCTGTTACAATAGGTAGCGCACAAGTAGATTCAACAAATGAGCGAAGACGCGCGAAGTGTTTCAACAAAGTCCCGTATGCATTCATATACCATTCGTCCGATAGCGATGAAACTTGGGTGAGATGTTGTGTACACTTCAGAGAAGGTTTCTGGCTTAGTACATCCACTTTACAATAGGTATCGCACAAGTAGATTCAACAAATGATCGACGGCACGCGAATCGCTTAAACAAAGTCACGTAGCGTTCAAATGCCATTCATCCGATTGCTGAGAATCTTTGGTTGGATTGTTGTGCACACTCCAGAAAAGGTTTCTGACTTAGTAAATCCTTTTTACAATTGGTAGCGCACGAGTAAATTCAACAAATGAGTAACGGCGCGCGTATCGTTTAAAAGAAAGTCGTATGTGTTCATATACCATTCATGCGATTGCAATGAAATTTAGAGAAATGTTGTTTCCACTCCCGCAAAGATTTCTGATTTAGTAAATCCATTTTACAATTGGTAGCGCACGAGTAGATTCAACTAATGAGCGACAGCGTGTGAATCATTTCAACCATATACCATTCATCCGATTGTGATAAATCTTTGGTGAGTTGAGTACAATCCTGCAAAGGTGTATGAATTAGTAAATCCGTTTTTCAATGGGTGGCGCACAAGAAGATTCAACAAATGAGTGAAGGCGCATGAATCGGTTAAACAAACTCCCGTATGCGTTCATACGCCATTCATCCGATTGCGATGAAACGTTCATGAGTTGTTGTGTACACGCCAGGGAGGGTTTTTGACTTAGTAAATCCATTTTACAACACGTAGCGTACGAGTATATTCAACAAATGGGTGACGGCGCTCGAATCCTTACAACAAAGAGCTGTATGCGTTCATATACCATTTATTTAATTGCGATGAAACTCGTGTGAGTTGTTGAGCACGCTCCCATGAATTTTTTGAGATAATAAATCAATTTTACAATAGTTTAGAGGTGTTTAACGGAAAATAAATAAATATTGGGATTCCAAAAGGACTTCAACAAACAAAGTTACAAGGCCAACACTTTCTTTGATTGGCATTGCAACGCATGCCGGGTACAGCTAGTATTGTATAAAAATTAACGTTTGTCTGTATTTTGCGCATTTCCCGGGAGATTTTATCACAAAATATTACAGCTAACGACATTATCATACGAATAAATAAATAAATAAATAAATAAATAAATAAGTAGATAGGACTCACCGATATGATCAGAAAACACAGACTAACTTTTTACGGGCAGATACAGAGAATGGACAACAACAGATTTAAAAAGAAAATCTTTGATATAGTAAACAGCTCAAGAAGGAAAATTAATTGGTATCGTGAAATAGGGGAAGACTTAAGGCAGGTGGGTATCGACAGGCAAATGATTGGAGACAGAGGAGAATTCAGAAGCAAAATTATGAATACAACATTTAAAGTAAATGAAAAGAAGAAGTCGGGAACATTGTGGACAGAACAACGGAAACAGGAACACAGGCAAAGGATGAAGAGATTTTGGAAAGAGATGTGGAAGAAGGTAAAGAACTGAAAATTGTGTCATCATGAAATATTTGAGTTCATACACTGTCCATCAGGGCAAAAATGATATAATGATAATAATAAGTAAGTAGATAGACAAATAGTCAAATATGATAGATCAATGAATACGTAGATGAATAGTTAAGTATATAAATAAATAGATTGATAACTAGATATATGGTCAAATCACTAGATCCTCAAACAGATGAATAAATTGATATTACACCGATAGATAAATAAATATATATACTAGCATTACCCGTCGCGGCTTCGCCCGCGAATATTCTAGTTGTAAAGAGTACACTTAGCAAAATCTCAATCATGAATGCTATGACTGATTTATCCTTGGTATGAATAATCAGACTTTATCAATTCAGCTACTGGTGCAGTGGTTAGGGGTTTATCATTCCTTCATAGGTATATCAGAGCAAAGTTAGTTTTCTGGGAATATCACAGACACTGTTAATTTAAGGGCCTTTAAATGTGGTTTTCGGATACCCTTTATAGTCGGGTGAAAAAGACTTTTCGTACCACACCCACACGTGAAAATTGCGTGAAAAAATTCTAGAGTGCCCCTTGATCCCCTTAAGCGCATTATACTGTATGTATTGATGAATTTTTCAGCTTAATTTGGTTCAGTGATAACCTTATAACCGTCTGGAAACTTTCACAGTAATGTAATAATTGGAATTGCATTGCGTCTTACAGAAATAGATTGACCTGTGAGATTCTGTTACCATGGTTACCGTGTTGCATTCTTTCATTATTTCATTGTAAATATACATGTTTTAAGGTATTTATTTAATTGTGAGGCATTTAAAGAGTAAGTGAGTGCGTTTCGCTTACAGATTGGGTTATGCTGAACCTATAGGTACACCATATGTATAGGTTGGTGTTAATGGGACCTTAATTTCGGTACAAAACTGGAATGGGACCTTAGCAGAATAGTATAGGGAGGGATATATATAAATAGATGAATAAGTAGATAGAGAAATAGTCAAATATGATAGATAAATGAATAACTAGATGAATAAATAAATAGATAAATAAATAGATAGACATATAAATAAATAATTAAATAGATAGCCCATATAGTCAAATATATACCGGTAGTCAAATAGATAGATATACAAATAAATATATAGAGGAATAAACTGATAAATAGAACGAAATAAGTAGATTGATATATATATGTATAGTCAAATCGTTAGTCAAATAGAAATATGAATAAATAGATACATAGATAGATAAATATACAAATGAATAACGATATAAATTGCTAAAGAGATAGACAAAGATATAGATGAAGAGATAGATAAATGGATAGATGTATAGATAGATAAAGATATAAATAGAATATAGATAGAAAATACATAGATAATTAGATAGATAGAAAAACTTATATATATATATGTATAATTATATAGAAAACTGATAGATATATAAATAGATAGAAAGTAGATACTGATAGAAAATAAATAGGTAGATAGATATATAGCTAAATAAATAAGTTACGGATCAGCGCTGTCATTGGTATATGGCAAAAGTACACAACTTGCGTGCAAATGATAGTCTTATATTTTCCACCTAATACCATAAGTTGGTTTCAAAGCTTTCTATATTGAGGTGTTAGTTACGAAGTACACATATCAGTTGATCCTTTATTCCCAAGTATACCGGGATTATGACCATGAAGTCCCAGATTTCTGATTGAAGTACCATCATTCAGAGGTGTCAACTCCCGACGGCTCAGACACTAACCACTGCGATGTCAATATACATTTTACCGCAAGTGACTCAACTTTCACAACCGTCGCCACAGACAGGACTTGAAGAATACCGGGTAGTGCTGCCAACTGCTGGCGTCGCAACTAAATTGCACTAAGCTTTACAGGAGTGTGCGCAGAATGAGAGGTGCGGAGTGTTGTGAGGTAGCGGAACCTCGCAGTCTCTGACCAGAGTCGGAGATCCACGGCTCCACTGTCCAGCGTTCGATCGCATCGCAGCGTGTCGTAGCGTAAGCGGTGAGTCCTCGCGTTTCGGTCGTAAGTGGTGCGCCGTCAGTGTGTGTGTCGTCCGCAACAATGTCGAGTGGCGGTAACATTGTCGTCGAGTGGTTACGGTCCTTACATCTCGGCCAATACGCTGAATCTTTCATTGATAATGGATATGATGATTTGGAGATATGTAAACAAGTTGGTGATCCTGATCTAGATGCTATTGGCGTGTTCAATCCTACTCATAGAGGTCTTTTATTGCAATCAGTACGTGCTTTAAGGGAGGAAGGGGCAGCTTCAGTTTATTTTACTTTGGAAGAAACAACGGCAATACACGAGGAGTGTCAATGTGATAGTTCCAGTGCAAGATCTTCAAGAACTTCTTCAGGACATCATGGATCTACTGACAGGGATCTTATGCAATTACCGCGTAGTCCTACCTCATCTTCAGTAGATAGTGCTCAAGAATTGGGTAAATATCTAGATGATTATGAGGATGGACTGGTGGAACTTGTTAAGATCCCTGGACTTCAACTTAATCATCTTTTGATGGAGAGGATGGCACGGGATGGTGTTCGACTCTGCAATCAACCGTATTCAACTCAGGTAAGGAGTTATATTTTATTATGGTAGTAAGTTTAAAGAAAAGTTAATCAATGGTTGTGTTAATTGGGCTCATACACCGTCAGTGGGAATTTTCGCATACAGTTACGAATCATATCATTGCTTCACTAATGTGTAACATAGAGATATGAAAACTAACATATGTATAGTAAATACATAGAGCTTTCATCTAATTTAAAGAGAGGAACAGTATATAAAGTATTTCGTGATTTATTGAAAGGATCATATTCGTGATTTTTTAAACTCCGTGAATCACAAAAAAAACAAAAAAAAACAACCACGATTTAACAAGAAATATACCAGTCTGAATGGAATGAACTTTTTTTCATGTAAAGTAAACGCATGAATACCGAAGATGAACCATCATGAATGTTATATTGTAAATAGTATATTTTAAAAAAATATTAAATTTATCTTTCAAAAAATGAACAGTTTTTTGTTTAATTTTCCAAGTATATCTCAATTATTTTTAAAGATAATTTCATGAATGAGGTTCATCCCCCTGCGCGGATAAGGAAAACGTTATCCGCATTCGCCCCGCATCCGCCCGACTGTTATTCACATCCACCCCGCATCCGCACGTTTGTTATTCGAATCTACTGGCATTACAATTACATGTTTAATTAGATAAAGTCTTAAAGCAACACATTTCATCCAGCCGTAAAAACCTTCCGCCACATCGCATCTCATTGCCGACCCCGTTGGAGAACGAGAATAATTAAGGGTAGACACACATTGAAGCAACCCATTTAACCATTTGAGGAGAAAATCGTTCCCTTAGACCATGTGCTATGTTTAAAATAAATGTTAAACAGCCAGAATTGCAACCCTTTCCTGTTCGGAGTGTTAATTATGCTTAATGATATAATTTGAATGAGATAAGCTTAAATAATCATCTTACATTTGTCATTAAAAAGAAAAAAAAAACGAAAAAAAAAACAAACAACGGTAAACACCCGGGTCCTAGTAATGATATTCAACAAGTTCGGATTGTATTTTAAAATCCATCCGCTAATTTGCTCCAAATATTATCCGCAGCTTATCCGCTATCCACACAGCCATGCAAACTATATCCGCATGGCGATAAATGTTGCGGATATCCGCGGGTTTATCCGCGCAGGGCTTTAATCATAGGTTGGAATGTATCTGCCGAGTTTCATCCAGTTTCATCACATAGTTCACGAGATATTGTGTTCTTCCTACCAAAAGAACAAACTTTCGGGTAAACAGCTTTGAATATTAAACACTCCATTGATAGATAGGCACATGGGCTCAAGTAATACGCTATATTTCTACCAAAACGCTGAATATAGTTGTAAAACGTAACAGATATATTTAGAAAGGTGTTGTCTTTCATTTAAATGTAAAAAAAACCCAGCAAAAAACTAAAATTTTGACATCCGAAAGGTGTATTCGTGTATTCATTCAGGTTAGGAGTTGTCCTTTATTATGGTAGTAAGTTCTAAAGAAAAGTTAATCAATGGTTGTGTTAATTGATTCAGACGCGGCTGCTAATAGGTGTTTATCATGGTGGCATACAAATTCGAAAATTTGCTGGTTCGATTCTGACTGTCCAGTGAAAAATGACGGTATTTGAATGTAATGTAATTGTCAATGGGTTTACTAGCACGTGCGCATCAAAGCCGATTGCACACTTGCCTGTCACTGCGGAGGTAAGGTTCGATTCCCAGCTCTGCCAAGAAATTTAATTTTGGTCTGAGGACTGCAAGGACCACACTCAACTTCCTGGGGTCGAAATGAGAAGAGATGTATTCGATTCCAACCTAGAAATGGTTTCCAGTGATTTTTTTACTCTCCTCGTGTCAATTAAAAGTACACGCACTAGTACAGATATCTCAATAACATGGGTTATCAGACAAATTCTATACACATCCAACTACAGGAAGAAAGGAAGCTTTTAGTTCTACATGACCGTTAATCTCGCGATCATAAGCCACGAGATTCCCATTCGTACGCGGAATCCGGAGCACTGAACGTGATATTTTACTTCAAAAATCTCATATGCATTGACCGGGAATCGAACCCGGCGCCTTGGTGATGAAGTCCCAAAAACAAACAATTCTCGTCCTTGAGCTAGATAAATTATGCAAACTAAGTTTAAATCCTACGGCCCATTATTGTAGTTTTATTTGAGGGGCTTTGACATCGTTGTCATAACGCCCCGTGCATTTCGATGTGTGTATATATATAGATAGATATAATTTGTCTGATAAACTGTGTGATTGTGGTATCTGTAATAGTGTGTGTATTTGTAATTCAGGTGAGGATTGGGAATGAGGAAACTTCCCCGAATTCGCCTGGAGTAGAAGTGGACAACCACGGAAAACCACTTCCATGATGACTGAGGTGGAGATCGAACCAATCTCTTCTCAGTTTTGTCTCAGGAGACTGTGTGTGCCTTATTTCAACCCTCAGACTAGAATTAATTTTCTTGGCAGAGCCGGGAATCAAACCTTCACCCGGATGACAGCCAAGAATCTAGTCACTAAACCACTAGATGGTAGACTGGGAGTCGAACCCATTATCATCAATATGTCTCAAAACTCGAGAGCTTTATCCACTTGGCTACGTAACGAGACAAGCTCTTATCATACCAACATCTGTAGTATAAAACAAAGTCTCCGATTCTTGGATGAAACTGATAATCTCGATAACCATTGTATGGATTGTGATGCGGTTTTCACCATTCTGTAAAGGATTTCTTGGGAAAGGTTTCTGTTGAAAACCATTCATTTATGGCCAAAGGAAGCCGAGCAGTAACGATTTCAGTAATAATAATAATAATAATAATAATAATATCGTATGAACACGGCCTACTGAATTCAAATGGGTTCTTTGACATGCCAACATCGTATGAAATGCATGTCGTATTTTTGCCACCTTTCAAAAATCACTTACCACGGCCAGGAGCGAACCTGAAATCTTGGGGTTAGTAGACCGACACGCTATCCACTCACCCACCGTGGCAATCTACGCTTTCAGTGAATCGAGTCGAAGAAAAATCTGCCGTCCGTGCGCCTTTTAAGCTTATGCTGGGCAAACCGTTAAAAATATCTATATAGTGTGAGTGTAAGAATTGTTCAGCATGAAAAGATGTACAAAAAAGTCCCCGACAGGATATCTGTATCTCTAATACATCGCCCACTATTAAGTGTTTTTACGTTTTAATTTCTTCCAACAATGTCCATTCAGTTGAAATGTAAATTACTAGCTTTAGAGCGAGTTTACAAGCTAGCGAGTGAGTCTATCACCCCAGCTTCGACCAGCGTCAAACTGTTGAGTCGTGTCGAATTAAGACTTCAGAGAAGAGTATACTGTATGTGTTTGGAGTTTCGCTGCTCACCTCAGCTTTTCTGAATTGCGTTTGGGAGCTGCTGTCCGTGCGCCCTTTTAAGCTTACACTGGGTAATCCGTTAAAGATACCGGATGAAGCCGGGGTGGGTTGCTAGTTATGTTTAAAAAGAAGACTCTGCCTAGACATGACGCAAAATCGACCATGGACGGGGGTGGATGCATGAAGTTCAGAGATCGGAGGTTCAAATCTTGGCTATCTTGAGTGTGGGTTTCCTCACTCTCTATGGGAAAATACCTGGATAGTATCTTATTTCAAGTCCTGGTCAACTTATCTCAACTCCGAACGTAATAATTACAGTTACTCTAACAGAGATAACACAGAAACACAGGTTATTCTAGATCGCAGGGTCAAACCCGGCCAAAGTCGTCGGATTTTTAAAGAGGGTTAAAATCCCTCAGTATGCCTTGCTTCGGAGGGGAAGTAAAGCCGGCGGTCCCATGTCATAGATTTATGGCATGAAAAGGAACCTTCCACTAACTACACTTGTGGAAGCTAAAATGTGTAGGTTAGAATTGATAACGCTATATTAGTTCCAACGTTTGCCACCAGGTGCTGACTGCGATGGCATTTAGTAGCCACGTCTGCAGCTAGATGTCGTGGACGGTATGGCATTTGGAGGCAAAAGTAAGAACTACTTGAAAAAATTAATTTTCTGGAATCCTTCTTCCTGAATCACAGATAACTCACACTAATACAGTCATCACAATTGACACCTGTTATCAGACAAATTCTACACACACCTAAAGTACAGTACACGGGGCTACATGACTGCGTTGTCGCAGCCCTTAAACTAACGAACCAACCAACGATCGAGTAATTTTAGCACACATCCATCAACACGGAACTGATGATTATTGTGCCTAAAATTAATTAACAACAACAACAAATCTATTTTCATCTCTCCACGTAAATGAGAAAACAATTCCACTGCTTGTGTTTCATGTCCATGTTAAATTACACAATTACTGTGCTATTTGTGTTTCATTTATTGTGGTTAGGGCATTCTTCATAACACATATATTGGTAGTTGATATTGCAACTATTCAATCGGTCAAAATATAATCCCAATCACCGGGACATATGTAAACTTTGGTTTCAAATGCACTCATTTTGTGTACGAAGGGTAAGATACTGCACTGGTACTAATTTTTTTAAATTGACAAGGGAAGTATCAGGTAAAACACGTCGAAACCTATCTTGAAACTTTGTGGACACAATCGTTGTACTATAAGAGGACAACGTGCGGAAAATCAGCCGCTAGATTGAACTGCAAGGCTCCGAAATCGTACCTGACATCCTGGTACGCAAACATGACGGCTGGCGTAGCTGGACATCCCTACGGCACTCGTAGGCGCATAGCAGTGCACATAATGCTGACTGGAGCGTGCGGCTGCTTCCCACTGCCCTAGAGTGTCTGGGCCGTCAGGCCTGTCCCAACATGTACGGTACTCGCTACTTCCCATTGATTAATGTTAGAGAATCGCCACAGGATTTATTAATATACTAGCAATCCACCCCTTCTGCACCTGGGAACAGTTATGAATGCATTACATAATAATAATGAATGAATGAAAATCCACAACCTGCTTCCAGTCTCTGACCGGGTCAGGAATGGAATGAATGAAGCCCCCATCTAGCGGCGAGGATATGAACGTTCCGGCTGCCGAGGCCTGACGCACTCTTCTGGGGCAATGATTAAATGAATGACAGATGAAATGAAATGATAGTGGAGAGTGTTGCTGGAATGAAATTTGTGACAGGGAAAACCGGAGTACCCGGAGAAAAACCTGTCTGCCTCCGTTTTGTCCAGCACAGATCTCACATGGAGTGACCGGGATTTGAACCACGGACCCAGCGGTGAGAGGCCGGCGTGCTGCCGCCTGAGCCACGGAGGCTTCACATAATAATAATAATAATAATAATAATAATAATAATAATAATAATAATAATAATATCGTATGGCCTCGGGTGCCGGGTGCAAGCTTTGTAATTTGACACCCAGTGGGTAGCTTGCATGTCGAATTTCGTTGTTCCTTGAAGCACTATGAAAGTCAAGGAGGTTAGGTATCTAAGCTCCTTGAACACTATAGCGCTTTCTAGTAGAGAAATGAGGAACTTTGTATTGGCGGAAACTCCCGAGATTAATTTTGCCATTATGAATACGGCCTACTCAATTCAAATGGGTTCTTTGACATGCCAACATCGTATAACATGCGTGTCGTATTTTTGCCGCCTTTCAAAAACCACTTACCTCGGCCAGGAGCGAACCTGCAATCTTGGGGTTAGTAGACCGACACGCTATCCACTCACCCACCGTGGTAAGCTAATGCATTACATGATAAGTGCTTTTTCATCGAAGTCAATGAACTACTACCTATATCCGTTTTACGTCTCGGCATGTTGTATTAAAATCACTGATTAGACTATTAATGATATTATCATGGAGATGCATGTGCAATGAATTCTTGTCAGACGTAATTTAAGAATGGCGAGGTGTATGAAACACAAATCCCCCTTCTGCCCAATCTAAACTTGCCTGCGTATTTTGCGGAACGAAAATGAAGAAAAGCCGAGTTGCACTTCCAGGGAAACTCCAAACACACCATTCTTCTCTGAAGTCTTAACTCAACACGATTAGCCAGTTTGCTCCTAGCTAGCTCGTAAACAGTCGCCTAAGTAATTGAATGGAGATTGCTGGAAGAAATGAAAACGTAAAACCACTTATAGTGGGCAATGTATTGAAGATAGAGATATGCTCTCTCGGACTATTTTGTAGAACTTTTTATGCTGAACAATTCTTACACTCATTGTATATTGATATTTTTAACAGTTTGCCCAGTGAAAGCTTAAAAAGCGCACGAACGACAGGTTATTTTCGACTTTTGCACTGAAATCGTTACTGCTTGGCTTCCGTTGATCATAAATAAATTATTTTCAATAGAAACCTCCCTCAAGATATCCTTTACAGATTGTTGAAAACCGCATCAAAATCCATCCAGTGGTTATCGAGAATACACGTGATGTCTGAGAATCGAGGACTTAATTTTATAGTAAGTAGAGATTTGCAGACATTTTTTTGACAGCCATTCTTTCCACCTTTTTTAAAATGCAAATTGGGTACATTATCTCTGAAATGACTGCATCGATTCACTTGAAATGTTCACAGTATTTTTATACGCATATAGCCATGGCCAAGCAGGCATTCCGTGAAAAGCATTCTCTAATTTGTCAACGCTCGATGACCCTCAGCCTTAGAAAACAACTGGTTAAGACCTACATATGGCCAGTTGCAATGTACTGCAGTGAGACCTGGACAATGAATAGAGGTGACATTAAACGACTCGAAGCGTTTGAGATGTGGTGTTGGTGCCGAATGGAAAAGATCAGCTGGGAAGAGAAAATGACCAACATAACTGTGCTGGATCGAATAAGGGAAAAACGGCAAATGATCTGCCAGATATATCGAAGGAGATCCACCTGGCTTGGCCACAGGTTACGACATGGTGGCCTGATGATGCGACATACTAGAAGGCAAAATACCTGGAAAACGCCATCGCGGGAGGCCACGGAACATTTTCATGAGATCTTTCCTAGATAGCTCTGGCCTACGAAGTTATGAAGTGGTCAAAAGGACAGCACAAAACCGAACAACGTGGAAAAGACTCATTGTAGGAACAGACCAGTCGCTTGACTGAAAATCAGGATGATGATGAGCAATTATCTAAGCTTTTCTTCAAATTTAAAGCTCATATTATACGTATCGAAGAAAATTTTACAGAAATAAGTTTGAAGAACTAGAAACATTGCAGCCATGAAATCTTCTTCATATGTATTTAGTTTCAAATCTTTAACTTCAATAGTGAGAGCCTCCATGGCTTAGGCGGCAGCACGCCGGCCTCTCATCGCTGGGTCCGTGGTTCAAATCCCGGTCACTCCATGAGAGATCTGTGCTGGACAAAACGGAGGCAGACAGGTTTTTCTCCGGGTACTCCGGTCTTCCCTGTCACAATTACATTCCAGCAACACTCTCCACTATCATTTCATTTCATATATCATTCATTTAATCATTGCCCCGGAGGAGTGCGACAGGCTTCGGCAGCCGGCACACTTCATATCCTCGCCGCTAGATGGGGGCTTCATTCATTCCATTCCTGACCCGGTCGGATACTGGAAGCAGGCTGTGGATTTTCATTCAACTTCAATAGTAAGGTCATAAATGTACCTTTTGCTTAATATTTTGTTTTTAAGAATTGATTAATTGTAATGTTGGTAACAGTGAATGATATTCTCTTTTCAGTATCTTACCTATTTTACTGTTGCGTAAACTTTCTCGACCAATTGCATTCAGAATATACGAGGGCTGTTTATTAAGTAAGGACCGTTTTGTTTAAAGCCCGTAGTTAGTGCGCACGCCGCAACAAGCATGCGCGCTACCTCCCGGCATCCTTTGCAAACAAGCAGGCGTCAGTTGCAGCTGTGTAGCTAACCTGTACGCTGAACTGTGCATCTTTGTTCAAGATTATTGATTCGCCCGCCGCGTGTGAGCTGCGATCTGTGATACGTTTTTTGAGTGCAAGGAACAAGTCGGCTGCAGACATTCATCGTCAGTTTTGTGAGGTGTATGGTGATAATGCAATGACGGAAGGTAAAGTGCGAAAATGGATACGCGAGTTCAAAAGTGGCCGTGAAAATGTTCATGACGATGAACGCTCAGGTCTGTGATCACAGATGACTTGGTGACTTGCAATTGACACGAAAATTCACGAGGACCGAAGATTCATGATAACCACTCTATCAATGGATTTTCCTCAAGTGTGAGTTCTTGGTTGTCAGAGCAGGCGCAAACTTTTATGCAGAGGGATTTCAGAACTTAGTTTTATGGTATGACAAGTGCCTAAATAAACAAGGCAACTATGTAGAAAAATAGAGGAAGGTATGTAAAACCTAACAAGAAGTTCCGTGACGAACTAAAGAGCCTTCTTTTCATGCCAATGACTATTCTACAGTATATGAACCTATCTAGAATAATGAAGAAATTAAGTTGCTAATATCGAAATTTCTAATTATTTCGAAATACTGTATACCTTGCATAATGTAGCCTAATAGAGCACTACAGTTGGCAGCCCTGATGACTGAATATATTCTTAGTTCCATCTCTTAAGGTACAGAATACAAAATTTGGTTGAAGTCCAATGAATAGCATGGACGTTACATGCAGTTAAACATTGGATCTAACAGCGTACATAAAATCATGTTGGAAACAATGTCATGCATGTGTTGGTCAGAAATAATCTGAAATAATATGATCTATTGTTGTGCCAATTTTGAATGAAATCCATTAGTTAGTATAGAAGTTACATGCATTTTAAAATTTGACCTATCAGCAGGCTTAGAATCATGTTGGCAGCACTGACGTATATTAGTTAGTCCAAATGCATCTAGAATGCCAGGTACTATACGTGTGTAAAGTTTAGAGCTATTGGCTTGCATACTTTCTGATATATTGGTATTTGGATAAAATAAATTAGGAGCATTTATTAACAGTTGGCAGCCCTGGTGGGTCTTAAGAATACGCTCAGTCATATCTGGTTATGTATTGTACCCATGTGAGTAATCTCGATGGAAAATATGCTTCTGCCTCCAGCTAGCTTCAGGGCTCGAGCGTGTACCGTTCTCCCACTGAGCAGTCGCATACTTTGGATTTGAGGCTAAAAGGTATCAACTCTACAATGATAAGGCACAGCTCTATTCTAAAACTTTAATTCAGTAAATAAAATCATGGCTTTAAACAAACAAACAATCCTCATAACCATAAAACAAAGCAAACAAAAATTTACTTCCACAATCCACTAATAGGAATATAATATAATCACAACAAAAATCATATCATACCACAAACCTTTACCCTTATGTGAATTTCACAAATATATTCTAGTGCGCTGATGCACTTACAACTTCAGAAACAAACTGTACATTGACACTACCGTCATACAATGTGACTTCTTTAATTTCACAAATATATTGATTCATTAAACCTTCTTAATTTGACAATTATGTGCACCGTGTGTGTTTTGATCTTTCTTTTCCCACCAAATGCTTTACATGCATTAGCCTATTCTGGTGTTGCACAGCAAACTACGTGCAACTCCATAATTATGTAAGCTACCCCTACTCCACTATTTATATAGTTCCACTGCATGCCGTATTGTGATTTCATATTAAAATGTTATGTTATTGCTGTGTCGGATGGTACAATTAGACTACCTTGCGCGCGTAGCCTTTGGAATCTAGTAAACAACTTCAGAAAAAGTTGTCAGTGACAGTGCAAATGTAACGTCTAACCGTTCGTTAGATAGCTAAAATTATGAACCATCAGGGTGATATATAATTATCAATGTGTTCCTAAACCACATTGCTTCATTACTCAACATTACAATATTTTATTTCAAGTCATTAACAGGGTCTAAAATCTGTTCTTGTCAACTTGCCTTCACGGTTCGCCTTGACCGTCTCCAGACCCTCTCCCCGAGCGGTCTGAACACGATAGAAGTGGGATGGGTTTCCACCCTAACTCGACCCTCGCTTTTATGTTTGAAGGCTTACTTCCAAAGCATTGTAAGATTTTACAAGACAATACTGTGCTCCCAATGGCACACATATCTCAATGGATTTTAACTGAATATTATGCACACAGGTAGTGAATGAGCTTTATATTTATTCCTACTCCGAGGATATTAATTACTGGCACCAAACTAGGCCCATTTCAACATGAAGGTACGAGGTTCGTAAAACATTGGTCTAGTAGGCAGCCGGTGTCTTAAATAAAATATGCGGTCAGTCCAAGCTGCCGACATTGAGGTTCGCTTCAACAAGCCGAATCACTCAACAATAAGTTCTCGGGAAATCATAGTGTCGAGGTGTCCATTGTTTGCCTCGCAGCTATCATGGGATTCCAATCCGGAACATTTCATCCATCATCAGAGTTAGGGTCCATCACTAAACACTCTGGCACAAAGTATATCTCCGCTTACGTCCCCGGCGTAGGAGATTTCATACGTAGAATAGACCACCTGGCTCCTTACCTAATGTTACGACCTACGACCTATAATAGTAAGAGAAATCTATCAATTACTCTATAAGCTTCTCACATAAGCTGCAAATTCAATTCACTAAAAGCTCTTCCATTCCTGGCATAATTATCTTCCCATTAATACAATATATTCTGATATCAAACTCTTTCTTTAATCCCGTAATGTAATCTTACTGTATAATCTTACTGCTTGGATCAATAAGTCTTGCAATTAGCGTAACTATTACTTGTTTACAACAATTACCTGATGCGTTCATTAATACCTTTAATATTCATAATTGTTATTATTATTCTCACTGACATAAATAACCAAAATCATTCCTCAGTAATATTATTATTATTCTGACATACATTACCAAATCATTCCTCATCATTATTATTATTATTCTCACATACATTACCAAATCCGACACAACTAAACATCTCAAACTCGAACAACTGTGCTCGTAGCATTTACATAACTGATTGCCATCTTAATTAATAGTGGTAATGATAATCCACTTATTGATGCAAATTAACATCTCAACTCTATAAAAATCAATACAATAATGATTAAACCTGGAGGGTCTACCTCCTAATCTGATTCTTACTGGCATCTTTACTGAAATCACATACATGCAGTGGCTTATATTCTCTAATTAACCATAATTTGTGGGGTACTCACATATATCTAGGCTCCTCATGGTGGCTTCAACCAATCATATCCTTCCAAGTCGCCTGCCATGTGCAGGTTTAACGCGACATATTTATCTTGAATACACACATTTTATGACACATAACTTCCGTTAACCACACGGCACTCTGCATTTCTATAAGGAAGCTATTGCTCCCAAACATGTGACACATTATAACACTTATAAAACCACTACTTTAAAAGATATTTTACATATGCTTTACACATAACACACGTCACTTTGTACAATTTTCATTGCTTGAAATTCCCTAGCACAGATCAAAATTGCAGGTGTCGACGGCATCTCCCGTGCTCCTACCAACTCCTGATTGAAAGTCTGGTTTACCTGCCTTCGGAATTCACCAACAGTTTTTATCCATACTCCTACGGTAAGCTTCTTGCGTTGCATATATATGCTAACTTCCGTCCTGAGCGTTATTATTTTGGTATCCTTAAGACATTACCAAATACTTCGTAAAGTCTCTCCCAGCGCATTCAAGCGTAATTAGACATGAATGATTAGTCGCATTTGATACATTGCGCTTAACACTGTCCATAACTTTACACAAATTATTATTATTATTATTTACAATAGTTCTGCCACACATCTTACACGGTGCTTCCTAAGTGAACACGCCATTGTTCGTACTGCTGAGTCTACCTGCAGCACGCCTATTATTAATAAAAACTTATTAAATGCTTCACTCAAATGTAGAAATCTTTGTTCGCGCGTCCTTTCATGAGCCGGACCAACATATGTTCCGCCATGACGACTGTCTGCGCCTCTCTTGACAAACTGTGACGAACTGGTGTGAGACTGGCTCCAACTGTCCGCAACTAGTGTAAGACTGACTGAAGTAAGACTGAGTAGGACTGACCTCTCTGCTAAGGGTCGCCCTCCTTATATTGGTTTCACACAAAAAATAGAGCGAAATCTTCCCGCGTGATCTCGGCTCCTCTCCCAGCATGATTCTGGTCTCCAAACCATGTCCATTGGATCCCTTTTTCTTCACTGATCCCAGAACTATCTGCGTGCAAAAGAATCGCTCGGCCAATTAATTAATATTAATTCCTTTCTCCATAGCGTGGGACGCTATCTTCCGGGGATTCCCTGGCACCATCCTCAAATCCAGCCGCGAACAACGATAGTCCTACGGTCCTTCCGCACTTCAATAAATATGCGTCAATTTCGCAGATTAAAGGCTCTAAAATTAGCCTCCTGCCTAAAGATTCACCTGTGGGCAACTCTCACGTCATTTCGTTACTCACGAGTAATCAATGATTTTCCTTGTGATCTCTCCCCACCATTCTCAATCCTATTCTCCGTCGGGGAAGAACTGGGTCATTATTCAGGCCCTCACCCTCTTCCAGACGACAGAATGAGGTCAGAAAGATTGACTTGGCTCCACTGAACACCTCCCACAATTCTGGGCCTATTTGTAAAATGTCCAACTCTGCACTTGCAGTGCTCCAAGCCCCATATAGCCTACACCAAGTAGTATAATAATGCAGTATTCTGCTCAATTTCCCTGCATTATTTTAATAAATAATATCACTGCAACTGAAATCACACCAGTGATTAAATATACACTTCTCTCTAGGGGTTTTTACAATGAAACTCCCTCCACAGACCTCGGGTTCGTTCCCTGGTGGAACCTTTATACTGAGATCACAGTCTCTGAGAACCACGTTCGATTTCAGTCAGCATTACCTCCTCGGGTTCATATTCCCCTTGCAAAACTTATAGAAGTCAATTGCAAGTGGCTTATATAAGTAACCAGCTGACTGTCTATCACTGTCTGTGTTTACATCTGGGGTCCTTCACCTCGTCTGCTGCGAGTAGGTTAGTACAGCTCCCCATTCCACACTGCGCTCTTTCTAAGCTGTTCATTCTCCAGGCGGAGGGTAGGATTTATGGCCTCCACCTCTCTCGCCGCTTCAACCATTTCTTCATAGAATTCTCGCAGACACTGGCATCCTTGTTGTCCGTCCCTTACACTGGGCAAACTGTCTGCTTTTCGTGCCGTCTTGCCGCTCGAACTTTCAGGTCTGACTGCTTGGCTGACTTCGCTCTCCACGTTGAGTTGGGTGTGCGCTATTAATACATCTTCTTGTTCGTCGAATTCCTCTGGCGAGTAATAAACTTTTAAATTGGCTACATTCATAACGACCTCGTTTCCAGTTTCTTAATGCTTTAACCTGTATGCATTGTTCTGTAGGTCTCTTAGCACCTCGAACGGGCCGTGGTAAGCAAAAATGAACTTCTTATACTTCCGTGCCTCTGGATCTGAACTGGCTGGTTTTCTAATTAAAACTTTCTCTCCGACGAGAAGCGGTCTATGATACTTCTTCGCACGGTTTCTTCGCTGACGTCTCTCCACCTGTGCTTTGAGATATTCGAAGGTTCGTTGGATCCTCAATTCTCGACCTGGCTGTGCGTCTACTGTTAATGGAATGACACCAGTCCACGGTCTCTCCGGTCTCTGATCCAGATGTAGAGTCACGGGAACCTGACCTGTCGCCTCATGTACAGTATTATTTATACAGTATTCAATTACTTCTAGGAATTCAATCCAACGCCAATTTGCTTCAGAGCAATAGATCTTCATGTATTTCTGGATCTCTCTCATTACTCTTTCAGCTGGACTTGCCTCAGGATGGCGAATGGTAGATAAAATCTGCCTAATTCCTAGAGTTTCCAGTTCTCGACGAAATTCTGCACTTGTAAAGCAACTTCCGTGGTCCGAGAGGATGTTATCCGGCTTCCCAAGAATCGGAATAACTCTCTCTTTCAGGCGTTTCAAGACCTGCTTTGAACTTGTCTTCTGTATGGGGCATAATACCACCATTTTCGAAAATACATCCATGGCTACAAAAATGTGTCTATTGCCTCTACGTGCTCTAGGCAATGGTCCAAAGTTGTCTATGCTCAATAGCTGCCTTGGCTTCTCCAGTAACAACGGGATAGGTCGTTGCCTCATTAAAAAGGGATTTGGCTTTACCCTTTGGCATAGATCACATGTCATAATAGCATTTCTCACCGTTTCTCTTAATTTTGGCCAAGTAAATGCTTCCTTCAACAGAGCACAAATTTTGTCTATACCGGGATGACCAAACGCTCTGTGTGCTAGCCACACCAATCTCCTCTGCAAAGATGCAGGAATCACAATCCTTTGACGTGTATGATCTACATCATCCCACTTGTGTAATATCTGATTATACCATACATAATCTGTTGCCAATGCCTCTGCCTCTCTATATATTGCAGTTCCCCTTGCTAAGCGTCCCTCGAAGTAATCGATCATCATCTTCAACCACGGGTCTTCGCGTTGTAGGTTGGTAAAATTCCTTAAGTCATCCAACGTCTTCTGATCTCGATTCTCAATCTGGACAGCTAGTGCTTCCTCTTCACTAGGGTAACGGCTTAATATGTCCGGTATTACATTCTCTTTCCCTGGACAGTATTCTATTTCCACATTAAATTGCTGAATATACAGGGACCATCTTGTCAATCTCTGGCTAGACAAGTCTGTCTTTAACAAAAATGTTAAAGCTTTATGGTCTGTTCTGAGGACTATTTGAAAGCCATACACGAGTTTATGCCAAGATTGCAACGCGTACAAAATTGCGAGCAACTCGATCTCTGTAATCGTGTAGTTTTTCTCATGGGCTTTCAGCCTCCTACTTATAAAGGCAATAAAAATTTTCTTCTCAGGCTGGTCAACATTTTCCTGGAATAGCATCGCTCCGACACCAATAAGTGATGCATCCGTCTGTATGATGAACTTCTGGGTATAATCCGGGTATCCCAGCTTCACATATTCCAAAAGCATTTGTTTTGACCTCACGAATGCTTCCTGACATTGCTCCGTCCAATTCCATCTGCCGCCTTTCTTCAATAGGTCTTGCAGGGGTGCCACTGTCGAAGTATAGTTTGGGCAGTGGTTCGAAAAGAATCCAATTACTCCCAAATACTGTCGGACGTGTTTAACTTTCGTGGGTCGAGGGAAATTTCGAATTACCTCCAATTTATCTGGGTTAGGCTTCACTCCATTTGCATCAATAACATGCCCTAGGAATTTGACTTCCCTCTGACAGAAGTGCGATTTCTTGATATTGACCTTAAAGTTAGCTTCTCGAAGGTCATCTAGCAACTTCTTCAGGTCTCTCATGTGCTCCTCCAGAGATTCTGATGTGAGTAGAATGTCGTCTACATATCTGATGGTACTCTCTTTCACTTCATCTGATAGATTGCGATCTAACGCTCTTATCAGTGCTGAACCAGCTGTTTTCAACCCAAAAGGTAGCCTTAAAAATGTATATGTATGTTGATCAAACATAAATCCTGTCAACAGACTAGTTTTCTTCTCTAATTCAAGATGATGGAAACTGCATGTGATGTCCAGATTTGTGAATACGGTTTTTCCTTTGAACTTCCTGAGGATCTCTTTAATAGGTGGCACTTGGTCAAATTCTGGAATAACCTTCAAATTTAAATGTCTCAGGTCCAGGCAGACTCTGACAGTCCCGTCTGTCTTTGGTACTATTACCAATGGACTTACGTAAGGCGTAGGTGTCTTCTCAATAACACCGGCCTCCAACATCTCCTGAATTGCCTCTTTCACTTTAGCATAATGCTTTTCGGCTATAGGGTAGGGTTTCTGCCTAAATGGTGTCCAATCACTGACTTGAAAAGCATAAGTGAAGTTCTTTATACGACCGGGTCTCGAATCAAAGACTTCCTTCTGTTCCAGTAATAACTGCTTTAAATTTTCCTTCGCTTTTAGCCCGATTTTCGCTTCTTCTAGTTTTTCCGAAATATATTCTTCCAGTTTGGGTTCCAAATCTTTCTCCAGGTCTGTGGCTAGTGTTTTTAGTTCTTCTTCTAACTGCTCAATAACTAACACTTCTTCCTCAGCCACATCTCTGTATGTATGCCATACTTGTTCACTTGACCCTGGTCCAATCTCATTGATTGCGACCTCTAAGCCTTCAGCTTCTTCATTCACATGGAACCTAACCCTGTCCTGTGCTAGGTCGATTATCACTCTGTATTCCCTTATAAATTCTGCCCCAATAGGTAGGTTATAAGGCAGTTTGTTTACTAACAGAAAACTCTGTGAGAAAATAGAGCCTCCTATCTGTAAATCTAGGAATACC
Organism: Meconema thalassinum; assembly: GCA_946902985.2. Taxonomy (NCBI): domain Eukaryota; kingdom Metazoa; phylum Arthropoda; class Insecta; order Orthoptera; family Tettigoniidae; genus Meconema; species Meconema thalassinum. Next base: position 188,288,303 of record OX336395.1, read on the forward strand.
TGATATTTACATATCATCGTTCTGTCTGGAATTACCCTTTTTATTTTGACACTAGAGATCGGTATTTTCAAAATATTCTCTCTCCGGGCTATTTCATTATATAAAGCTTGTGTCATAAGGCTCACTGTTGACCCCGTGTCTAACAGACTTCTTACTTTTAATCCTGCCACCCTTACTATTATAATAGGCAATTCTCTCTTGACCATGACCTGTGGTCCTCCTGTATCCTCAATTAGCTCTTCTGGTTTGGCTATCCAATTGATGATGTTAACAGACTTCCATCCCTCAGTCTCGAACTCTTCTAATTTTGGCGTTTTTTTTCTTCAGCGCCCGCCCCCTTGGAGTTTCTTCTCTCCTGTTCGCTGCGCTGTAGCTCCAAACTCTTAGCTCCATCTCCATATCTGTCTGGCGATGTCCTGTTCTGCATAACTTCTTGCCAGCGGACTTGTTGTTTCTGGGGCTCATCTCCCCTTTCCTCGAGGTATCGCAAATAAGCGTGATATCGTTCTTCTACCTCGTCATCGAAGTTACTTCTTCTTTCTTGGGGTCTCCAATTTCTATTGTTGCCTTCTTGGCCATTGTTACCTCCATTGTTTTGGTACGGTTTACCCCTGGTATTCGGCTTATTCCACGAATTTCGACCTCTTCCTCCTCTATTAGCATTCCCTTTGTACTTTGACTGCCATCTTCTGGGTTCCTGTTCCCATTGCCGTCCATAGGAATCTAATGTTTCAGTGCTCGTAGCTTTGTTGTTCCTTGGAGCTTGCTGTTGGTCAGTCTGCGTGTTGGTCACGTGTACCTGTTCCACGGTTCGACTCTGACGCATCGTATTTGCTGTTGTGAGGTCCAGTTGTCTAAGAACTGTCTCCATTTCTATAGCAGTTTTCGCATTAGCCGAGATTAGTAGTCTTTGGATCTCGTATGGAAGCTGCTTGGCGATAGCAATACATAATTCCAGCTCACTCGGTTTCTGATCCAGTTCTTTGAAGCGACACATCTGCGATATACAAAATTCTGCGTACTTCGTTGGGTTGTTGGTACTGTATTTCTTTGCATATAAATCCAACCGTAAATTCTGTTGGGTCGCTGCGTCCCAGTATCTCTTCAAAAATGCCTCTCGAAACTCCTCAACAGTATCGAAAGTATAGCGGAAGCTGCGAAACCATAATGCACACTCCCCCTCTGTTAATTTCTCTATAGCTCGTAGCCTGCGCTCCTGTGGTATTCGTGCATCATTCAGATATTCAGTCACTTCCTTCAACCAATATTTTGGTGTCATGTTACAGTGGCTACCTGAGAATTTCCTTGGTTTTTCTTCGCTTTCCCTAATTACGTTTATCACCTGGGTGTGCATAGCATTTTCATGAGGCGTCGATGCCGCAACTGGTACACCTGGCGTCATATAAGGACTTTCCCCTGGTCCTGTAGCACTCCTGCTTATAGGTTGGGTTTCTAAGTCTGCCCACCTTGTTTTCCTCATATCTTCCATGCTGCCTTCACTTGACTTAGGATCTTTCAGAAGTGTTTCCTCCTGTGCTATTATCCTAGTCTCCATTTGATTGTGGCGCATCTCTGCTCTTTCCAGACGAGTAATGACTTCTTTCTCTATTCTTGTAAGCCTATCTCGATTTTCCTCGGCTACTTGAAATATTTTCTTGTTATCTTCTTTCAGACTTTGTTTGATATGGGAGATTTCATCCTCTACATCTTCCTTAATTTGAGCAAGGGTCTTATCGCTTGCCTCTGTCTTCTGGCCTTCCCTCACTTCGAGTTCTTCCCTCAATCCTTTGATTTCTTCTCGAATGTGTCCATTGACCTTTGACATTTTCTTCTGGACCTTAACAATTTCACCTCTATTCTCCTCTATTCTCCTCTTGCCTTTTGTTGACTACAACAATGTCATTCTGAACTTGGTCCAGTTCTTGGTGAACTTTACTTATCTGACCCTTCATATTTCCTACCAGCTCTTTACTCTCGTTAACAACGGCCTTGATTTCACCTATTTCTTGACATTGACCTAATATATTCTGGTCCTGTTTCTTGAGATCACCGTTAATTGCTCTAGCATAGCTTTTCAATTTCTGGTCCCATTTAGAGTCGTTCTCCTCTAATCTCTGGTCTACCGTTCTCGTAAACTCTGAAAATTGTTTCGCTTGGCGTTCGAGATTCGCCTCATTTTGGATTTGAATATCCTTAATGTCGTTAGACAACGCATCTAACCTACTGTTGGTTTCATCCTGAGCATGCTTACACGCTTGTAAGTTACTTTCTAGCTTGGCTTCGATAGCCTCGAAACGTTTATCCGTTTTAACCTGCATTTCCGATACAATGCTTACAACAGTTTCTGTTACTTCGGTCTTAATTACCTCTTGCATTTGACCTAACTTATTATTCAATTCAACCTTATTAGCATCTAACCGATTATTTAATTCACTCTGGTTGTCATTCATTGCAACCTGATTTGCCTTAATTGCCAGCTGATTAGCATCTAACCGATTATTTAACTCACTCTGGTTGTGGTTAATTGCCTCCTGATTGGCATCTAAACGAGTGTTTATACCCTCCTGGAAAGCCTTAGCTTCCAGCTTATTTTGCTCGTTAACAGCATCAAAATGCTGTTTCAACCCTGCAATCATCTGCAAGATTTCCTCCGTACCTGACATTTCTACAATAATACACTTAAATATGCAGGCAGGCTTCCTGGAAAAATGTGTGGATAAGTTTTGAAGAGAAACATCAAACACTGTACACATATTGTAACGTCGTACAAAACCTGTTAATATTATGGTAAATTGTGGATCTGGTATGTAGCGCTCATACCCTTGGGTAATCCTCTTCTCAATAGAGAGATTCTGCGTTACATCAAAAGCCTACTGAACTCAAAAATCACTCAAACACAGTTTGAGGCAAAAAAACAATTACTATGGTTTTCCCCATGAAATACCATAAAAATCTATGGGTTTTCCCTAAATCCCATAAGCTCCACGTAATCTGGGCGCCATGATATATATATGCATAATTAGTCCCACCAGACGGGCGACATGATAAATATAATCATCATCATGCGAGGTGGTCCACGTTGGGTCTCGCCATGATAAATATCTATACATGCTTAATTAGCTTAGACGTAATATCGTTGCCCGGTTTGTGCAATGCCAAAATCGCTCATATTGCACTGACGCAGGTGGTTCCATAATGAATTAATACCGCCTCACGTTGCTTGGGCCATGATAATTAATATGCATTATCAAAATTTATATTGTGCGTGTCAGAGCTTAGCTAGATTAGGTGCGGTCCTCCCCTACTTCATGTTAATTGTTACTTTAATAGAGTTGTGTGCATTAGATATAGACCGACTTTAGTTTTACCAATATCTCAAATCACTGTACAGGACATCAATTTCCATGTACCCATGTGAGTAATCTCGATGGAAAATATGCTTCTGCCTCCAGCTAGCTTCAGGGCTCGAGCGTGTACCGTTCTCCCACTGAGCAGTCGCATAATTTGGATTTGAGGCTAAAAGGTATCAACTTTACAATGATAAGGCACAACTCTATTCTAAAACTTTGATTCAGTAAATAAAATCATGGCTTTAAACAAACAAACAATCCCCATAACCATAAAACAAAGCAAACAAAAATTTACTTCCACAATCCACTAATAGGAATATAATATAATCACAACAAAAATCATATCATACCACAAACCTTTACCCTTATGTGAATTTCACAAATATATTCTAGTGCGCTGATGCACTTACAACTTCAGAAACAAACTGTACATTGACACTACCGTCATACAATGTGACTTCTTTAATTTCACAAATTTATTGATTCATTAAACCTTCTTAATTTGACAATTATGTGCACCGTGTGTGTTTTGATCTTTCTTTTCCCACCAAATGCTTTACATGCATTAGCCTATTCTGGTGTTGCACAGCAAACTACGTGCAACTCCATAATTATGTAAGCTACCCCTACTCCACTATTTATATAGTTCCACTGCATGCCGTATTGTGATTTCATATTAAAATGTTATGTTATTGCTGTGTCGGATGGTACAATTAGACTACCTTGCGCGCCTAGCCTTTGGAATCTAGTAACCAACTTCAGAAAAAGTTGTCAGTGACAGTGCAAATGTAACGTCTAACCATTCGTTAGATAGCTAAAATTATGAACCATCAGGGTGATATATAATTATCAATGTGTTCCTAAACCACATTGCTTCATTACTCAACATGACAATATTTTATTTCAAGTCATTAACAGGGTCTAAAATCTGTTCTTGTCAACTTGCCTTCACGGTTCGCCTTGACCGTCTCCAGACCCTCTCCCCGAGCGGTCTGTACACAATAGAAGTGGGATGGGTTTCCACCCTAACTCGACCCTCGCTTTTATGTTTGAAGGCTTACTTCCAAAGCATTGTAAGATTTTACAAGACAATACTGTGCTCCCAATGGCACACATATCTCAATGGATTTTAACTGAATATTATGCACACAGGTAGTGAATGAGATTTATATTTATTCCTACTCCGAGGATATTAATTACTGGCACCAAACTAGGCCCATTTCAACATGAAGGTACGAGGTTCGTAAAACATTGGTCTAGTAGGCAGCCGGTGTCTTAAATAAAATATGTGGTCAGTCCAAGCTGCCGACATTGAGGTTCACTTCAACAAGCCGAATCACTCAACAATAAGTTCTCGGGAAATCATAGTGTCGAGGTGTCCATTGTTTGCCTCGCAGCTATCATGGGATTCCAATCCGGAACATTTCATCCATCATCAGAGTTAGGGTCCATCACTAAACACTCTGGCACAAAGTATATCTCCGCTTACGCCCCCGGCGTAGGAGATTTCATACGTAGAATAGACCACCTGGCTCCTTACCTAATGTTACGACCTACGACCTATAATAGTAAGAGAAATCTATCAATTACTCTATAAGCTTCTCACATAAGCTGCAAATTCAATTCACTAAAAGCTCTTCCATTCTTGGCATAATTATCTTCCCATTAATACAATATATTCTGATATCAAACTCTTTCTTTAATCCCGTAATGTAATCTTACTGTATAATCTTACTGCTTGGATCGATAAGTCTTGCAATTAGCGTAACTACACTCACCGGCATAAAAAGCGAAACACTACGAATCTCGGACAAAACGCAAATGTTTATCTGTTTCATATCTGTTATAAATTGAATGTCGTAACTTTCCTGCGACATGGCAATGTGTCGTGAGTTAATCATGAGTTAATGAGCTCATTTCAGAAGTTTCAGCGCAATAATATTGATACACATTGTTGATCGGGACAATCACGACACTAATGATACCGTTTCCCGCCTTTGGACAAGAATAACCACAAAGGGCAGTCTTAAGGTATATTGCTGTGAATTCTCATACCGCGTATTTTTGTGGACATTAAGGTTTGTCTACAACATTCGTTATCATACAGTGTTACAGTACAATGGATTCCAGGTTTCGTCATTTCCAAAAATTAGTGTTTGTGCACTGTTGTGATTGTCTCGATCAATAATGTTTGTCAATTATTGTACTAATTAAGGTAAATAACTTAACATACATTCCCATATTGTTGTAATGCCATAGTATTTGATTAATACAAGGTTTGGAACGGTCCAACTTTGAGTTTAGTCTGAAATTTGTAGTGTTTCGCTTTTATTGCCGGTGAGTGTATTACTTGGAAGGAAGGAAGATTGTAGTTTTACGTGACCGTGAATCTTGTGATTATGAGCCACGGGACCTCCTTTTTACGTGGAATCCGAACCACAGGACATGGCATTTCACATCGAAAATCTCACATGCATTGACCGGGAATCGAACCCGGACCGCCTTGGTGAGAGGCATACAGCTAGACCGCTGAGCCACCACGCCCCCTAACTATTACTTGTTTACAACAATTACCTGATGCGTTCATTAATACCTTTAATATTCATAATTGTTATTATTATTCTCACTGACATAAATAACCAAAATCATTCCTCAGTATTATTATTATTATTCTGACATACATTACCAAATCATTCCTCATCATTATTATTATTATTCTCACATACATTACCAAATCCGACACAACTAAACATCTCAAACTCGAACAACTGTGCTCGTAGCATTTACATAACTGATTGCCATCTTAATTAATAGTGGTAATGATAATCCACTTATTGATGCAAATTAACATCTCAACTCTATAAAAATCAATACAATAATGATTAAACCTGGAGGGTCTACCTCCTAATCTGATTCTTACTGGCATCTTTACTGAAATCACATACATGCAGTGGCTTATATTCTCTAATTAACCATAATTTGTGGGGTACTCACATATATCTAGGCTCCTCATGGTGGCTTCAACCAATCATATCCTTCCAAGTCGCCTGCCATGTGCAGGTTTAACGCGACATATTTATCTTGAATACACACATTTTATGACACATAACTTCCGTTAACCACACGGCACTCTGCATTTCTATAAGGAAGCTATTGCTCCCAAACATGTGACACATTATAACACTTATAAAACCACTACTTTAAAATATATTTTACATATGCCTTACACATAACACACGTCACTTTGTACAATTTTCATTGCTTGAAATTTCCTAGCACAGATCAAAATTGCAGGTGTCGACGGCATCTCCCGTGCTCCTACCAACTCCTGATTGAAAGTCTGGTTTACCTGCCCTCGGAATTCACCAACAGCTTTTATCCATACTCCTACGGTAAGCTTCCTGCGTCGCATAGATATGCTAACTTCCGTCCTGAGCGTTATTATTTTGGTATCCTTAAGACATTACCAAATACTTCGTAAAGTCTCTCCCAGCGCATTCAAGCGTAATTAGACATGAATGATTAGTCGCATTTGATACATTGCGCTTAACACTGTCCATAACTTTACACAAATTATTATTATTATTTACAATAGTTCTGCCACACATCTTACACGGTGCTTCCTAAGTGAACACGCCATTGTTCGTACTGCTGAGTCTACCTGCAGCACGCCTATTATTAATAAAAACTTATTAAATGCTTCACTCAAATGTAGAAATCTTTGTTCGCGCGTCCTTTCATGAGCCGGACCAACATATGTTCCGCCATGACGACTGTCTGCGCCTCTCTTGACAAACTATGACAAACTGGTGTGAGATTGGCTCCAACTGTCCGCAACTAGTGTAAGACTGACTGAAGTAAGACTGAGTAGGACTGACCTCTCTGCTAAGGGTCGCCCTCCTTATATTGGTTTCACACAAAAAATAGAGCGAAATCTTCCCGCGTGATCTCGGCTCCTCTCCCAGCATGATTCTGGTCTCCAAACCATGTCCATTGGATCCCTTTTTCTTCACTGATCCCAGAACTATCTGCGTGCAAAAGAATCGCTCGGCCAATTAATTAATATTAATTCCTTTCTCCATAGCGTGGGACGCTATCTTCCGGGGATTCCCTGGCACCATCCTCAAATCCAGCCGCGAACAACGATAGTCCTACGGTCCTTCCGCACTTCAATAAATAAGCGTCAATTTCGCAGATTAAAGGCTCTAAAATTAGCCTCCTGCCTAAAGATTCACCTGTGGGCAACTCTCACGTCATTTCGTTACTCCAATCACGAGTAATCAATGATTTTCCTTGTGATCTCTCCCCACCATTCTCAATCCTATTCTCCGTCGGGGAAGAACTGGGTCATTATTCAGGCCCTCACCCTCTTCCAGACGACAGAATGAGGTCAGAAAGATTGACTTGGCTCCACTGAACACCTCCCACAATTCTGGGCCTATTTGTAAAATGTCCAACTCTGCACTTGCAGTGCTCCAAGCCCCATATAGCCTACACCAAGTAGTATAATAATGCAGTATTCTGCTCAATTTCCCTGCATTATTTTAATAAATAATATCACTGCAACTGAAATCACACCAGTGATTAAATATACACTTCTCTCTAGGGGTTTTTACAATGAAACTCCCTCCACAGACCTCGGGTTCGTTCCCTGGTGGAACCTTTATACTGAGATCACAGTCTCTGAGAACCACGTTCGATTTCAGTCAGCATAACCTCCTCGGGTTCAGTATGCATACAACATACGAAATTTGGTTGAATTCCAATTGATAGTTTAGAAGTTATGTGCATTTAAAAATAGGACCAATCAGCAGGCTTATAATCATTTTGGCAACACAGCGATGTATGGCATCCTGGAAATTAAACTGAAATATTATTATCTATACGTATGCCAATTTTGAAATAGCTCCCATTCATATCTTCCATGATATCCAACATGGAGCTCAAATTTCAATTGCTATTTTTTTGCAGTTGGTAGCACTGACATCATTTTCAAATATGGCCGTGAGATATTCGGGTATATACCTTTATTCCTACCAAATTTTATTTTGATTGCTCCAGCCGTTTAGGAGTTGATAGGGAGGGGGGGGGGGGACACACACACAGCCAGAAGGACAGACAGACAGACAGACACACATTTGCCCGATCTCATAAGACTACTTTTTCCTCATTTTTGCAAAATGTGAAAAGTAGGCTAAAAATAAATGCGGTTTCAAAATAAAATGTTCGGTTAATAAAAAAAAACCGGCCCTTACTTTAAAAACAGCCCTCGTAGCTTTGGGGCAATTAGGTCAAGTGAAACTAAAAAAACCGAAGTTTTGAGACAACTGATTGTCCCTTTGTCAAGAAAGAAATATGAAGGAATAAGTAAACAATCGCATATAGCCTCCATAGATAAATGGTAAAGATAGGAAGCCATGTCGAAACAAACATTTACTCCATGACCTCCTGAGACCAAGAAGATGTTGGTAATGAAACTATAGAGGGCAGCCATGATATACTGAAGGGACAGTCATCACCTCTATTACCCCCTCAGGGGCTCACATCTAGTGGAACGTGAGTTGGCGACCACGGGACCCCAGCTGAGTCCGGAATTGCTTCCACTTATTCTTGTGCCAGGCTCCTCTCCGTCTTCTTTCCTGTCAACCTCACTTGGTCAGCTCTTGTTTTCTTCCGACCCCGACGGTATTAGGGTATCCGAGACCTAGGGAGTCTCTTCCTTTCCCGCCTTAATTGGCGCTTGTCTCATCTTTTCTACCGGGTGAGTTAGCCGTGGTCGTTACGGCATGACTGCTGGCAGTCGCTCACATCCGGGAGGCGAGGTGGTTCGAATCCCCCCGCCGGCAACCTTGAAGATGGTCTTCTGTGGTTTCCCATCTTCCTTCCAGGCAAATGCCGGGGTTGATCCCTAACTATAAGCCACAGCCGCTACCTTCCAATTACTCGTCCTTACATTCAAACTTCCCTCCCCAACGGTACTTGTAGCTCACCCATTGGGTGTCCGTCTCGAAGCAGCTACAAAACTGGCGAGCCGAACATGTCCTCGGACACTCCCGGCACTACAAGCCATACGCTAAAAAAAACATCTTTTCTGATTCCCTCCTTCTGCGAGGGGTCTGCCTTTTATTTTTATTTTCATGTTATCGCCTGCCTCCTGGTCAAGGCCCTCATGGAGGCAGGGTGTATGTAGCCCCACCACTTCTGGTGCACCCTGGATTGTTGGGAATTGACTTCCAACCTGGCCACAGATGGTGCCACCTCCCAAGCTCCATAGCCATTGACATTAAGTTGGACTGCAGTGTGTGTGTGTGTTATATCTATCCCTCTCTGTTCTTTGTATTTTTTTACTCTGTATTCTGTGGTGTGCAATACAAGATGGCGAGTTTAGAATAGTGACCAGTGTGTGTTGTCTGTTTACACCCCCTCTATCCCTCCACATTTGGTGCCGAAACACTCGGGAAGACTAAGGATTAACTTCTTCAACGGAATTGTATCTACAGACGAACTTTCTACACTACAGGAAGCTCCATGACGAGGGAAAGAGGATACTCCACTGCACCAATCCACGCCAGACGCTGAGATGCCACCATTAGCCTACACTGCACTCTCAGATAAGTCAACTTCAATACGAAAGAAAATAGCATGTTGAAACAACTGATATTTCTTCATTATTATCATTTGGATTTATGAAGCTAATATACGACTGCTATTGCACGAACAGGAACTGCGTATTGTCAACCAAGAAGCACGCATCCTGTTTACTGTATTTGTTTATTATTATTAGCGAGATAGACATAACTGGCCCTCGCTAAAGAGAAACTGTATGCACGAATGTTGTATTATATTATGAAATGCCTGCATGAATTGTGCATGACTTATTAAGGAATCCAGTTTCTTTAATCTATACCAGAGTAGTAGAATATCTTTCCTCCGCTGGACTTTGCAACGGGTCACGCATGTGTAGTTCCGTTCAGTTCCGTGCGATCTGAGCGCACATGCCTGAATCAGCTCAACAGCGCCATCTATTAACTCACGCGCCCTACCAGTCATTCTCCAGCGCACTCTGTTAACAAGGTCTTAAGATCTTCCACAGACCTAGCACGCCCTCTGTCAGCCCTTGAAAGTACCGGTGCGGTACGGATCACCCCTACCCGCCCGTAAGCTCACCGCTCACTACGTCACGTCTGGAGGGAGGCCTGTCAGTCAAGCTTAAGATTTATTGCACCCCTTATGCCGACGGAACAAGAGACCGCTACTGCAGTAAGCCTGCACAATCTGAAAAGGAAAAGAACACTTGAGAGAGCAAATGCCACACGCTTCATTACAGCCATTAACAGCCTTACAGAAAACACAGCATTGGAAGACTTCACATTCCACCGCGATAGACTGCAGGAAACACTCGCCAGCTTAACCCAACTGGACGATGGTATTCATGATCTATTATCGGACGCAGAATACAATGCTGACATTACTGTATGTGACGAATATATTGACAATGCAAAGCGCGCCATACAGAAAGCTACTATTGGAGCGGACAAGAAGCTTTACTCTGTCACTTCTACCTTGTCTATAAATGAAGCTCCCACCACTCCCGCCATGCCCACGTCACAACCAATTAAGTTACCCACCATAAAACTTAGCCCCTTCACGGGAGATATAGAAGAATGGTCTTGCTTTTGGGAGAAGTTCACTACTTCCATAGACCAGAATCCTACAGTATCGCAGGTCGACAAACACGTCTTTCTGAGAGGTTACTTAGAAGGGGAACCCAAGCATCTCGTCGACGGTATTGCTATCACAGCTGGCACTTATAATGCCACAAAGAAAATTCTCATTTCCAAGTACGGAGATGAAAATAGAATTATCCAGGCGCACTTAGACTATCTGGAAAACATACCGCCGATACACTCTGCCACCCCCGAGTTCCTAAATCTCACTTACGTTGAGTGCAACCGACGGATTCAAGCACTGCAGGCCCTGGGAGAAAATATTTCCAACTACGGTCGCGTGCTAGCCCCCAAGATACTAAGAGCGTTCCCAGACGATATCTGCCGGCGTTGGATCATCCACACGCGGAGAGACAACGTTAGTGAAGGTGACATCATCAAATACATGAAAATACATTCATGGACGACATTATCGCAGGTGCCCGAGGAGAAAATGAAGCGATCACACTCTACTATGAACTCACCTCTCTCATGAAGAAGATAAGTCTACCCATGTCGAAATGGGCTACGAGTTCCCAACAGCTGATTCAGATATGGAAGGCCGAAGGAAGAGAGATCAGCACGGAAACACACGTTCTTGGCGTTCCATGGAACACAGTAACAGACTCGCTCACTATAGATGTTACAGAAATCACAACGAGACTGAAAGATCGCCCGGCTACGAAACGACACCTGCTCCAAGTGACTGCTAGTTTCTACGACCCATTGGGCTTAATGACGCCGGTATCAATACTGGGGAAAATCCTATTTCAGGACACATGGCATAGAGGCCTAACATGGGATGAACTCCTACCGCAGGACCTTGCCAGTCGCTGGCACAGCTGGACCTCAAGTCTACCCCAACTCTCGCAGATCACCGTCCCAAGATGGGCAGGAATGCACGAACGCGACATCACAGATGTCCATGAGTTCTGCGACGCTTCAGAGCGAGCGTATGGAGCTGTTCTGTATATACGATCTCTCTGCAATGGCACCACATCTGCCCACATGTTGTGCAGTAAAGTTAGACTTGCGCCAGTCAAGAAGGTGACACTACCACGTTTAGAGTTGCTAGCAGCGGTGATCGGCGTTCGACTCTTGAATTACTGCGCTAAAGCGCTGACCTTCGACACAAGCAGAGGGACCCTGTGGACGGACTCAAGAGTAACCCTAGGATGGATTCAGAATGATCCGAGTCGTTGGAAGACGTTCATCTGCAACCGCGTGACCGAGATTCAATCCTCTACCACTCCGTCACAATGGAGACATTGTCCAGGCAAGGACAATCCAGCAGATCACTTGTCACGAGGATTGACGGCAGAGAAGATCAAAACTCTTCAGGCCTGGTGGAAAGGACCATCATGGCTATCTCTCGACCAATGCCATTGGCCACACAGCTCACCCGTCTCTACGCCTCTCCCTGAAGCAAGAACTCGCGCTCAGGATGTGCTCCAAATTGAATCACCAGACCCAGTAATTGAAGCTACCAGATACAGCTCCTATATCAAACTTCTTCGCGTAACCGCATGGGTTCTTCGCTTCGTACGCCTATTTAGACATGAGGACCAACCAACGGGGGAACTGACAGCAGAAGACATAAATGGAGCCCTCCGCTATTGGATAAAGGCAATGCAAATGGAATGTTTCCCTACCGAAATTGCAGCTCTCGAACGGAAGACCCCTCTGCCTGAGAAATCGAAGATCAAACGTTTCAATACATTTCTCGACAATGGAATACTTCGCATCGGTGGACGCCTACAATATGCTGCGGTTTCAGAGAGTGAACGGCATCCAATCATCATGGAAGGACGACATCACTTCACACAACTCCTAATAAGAGGCAAGCACATACGGCTTCATCATCTCGGAGTACAGATTGTTCTCTCTGATCTCCGAAGCACCTACTGGATCCTTGGTGCTCGCCGTGCCATCAAACACGTCCTTCACCAATGTTTACCCTGCAAGATGGTAAAAAATGTTGGCGGCCAGGCAATAGAAGCTCCACTGCCCTCCGAACGAGTGACCCTGAGCAAGCCATTCGCTGTCACTGGTATCGACTTCGCGGGCCCGCTGTACGTCAGGGCAGGAACATCAGCCAAAAAGTGTTATATCACCCTCTTTACGTGTGCCACTACACGGGCCCTACATTTGGAATTGAGTGGTGATATGAGCGCCGACAGATTCATGCAAGCACTACAGAGATTCGTCGGTAGGCGTGGTCTGCCACACACTATTTATTCGGACAACGCCCAGACCTTTCACGCGGCTAACAGGGAACTGAGTGGCATTTGGGCTTCACTGTCTGCGGCAAAGACTCACCGCTACCTCTCCGAGCACGGTGTAACTTGGAAATTCATCGCCCCACGCGCGGCTTGGTGGGGAGGATGGTGGGAGAGGATAGTTGGATCGACGAAGCGGTGTCTACGGAAGGTACTTGGACGCTCCAGCATCGACGAAGGACTTCAAACGGTACTGGTCAGCATCGAAGCCGCACTGAATTCTAGACCCTTGACTCGCAATGGAGACACCGGCGATGTGTTGACTCCCGCACACTTCCTTGTGGGAGAGAAACTCACTACAGTTCCATCTCTGCCTGAACCACCAACGGGAGTTCCTGTTCGAGAATTCCGACTGCGTCAACAACTGACAGACGACTTCTGGAAGCGCTGGAGTAAGGAGTACCTACTGTTGCTGCAGAGCTTCCATCAAGTCCAGCAGCTCAAGAAGAACTCCACGCTGAGGGTAGGCGACGTCGCGCTCCTTCAATGTGACCTTCAGCCGAGACATCTCTGGAGAAAGGTCCGGATCCACGAGCTGCGTACTGGAAGGGACGGGATTGTAAGGACTGTAATCCTTTCCACAGCAGATGGAAAACAGCTGGCCCGACCCGTTCAGCTGGTCGTACCTCTAGAGGTAGACCAGGGTGGGGAGGATGTTGGGAATTGACTTCCAACCTGGCCACAGATGGTGCCACCTCCCAAGCTCCATAGCCATTGACATTATGTTGGACTGCAGTGTGTGTGTGTTATATCTATCCCTCTCTGTTCTTTGTATTTTGTTACTCTGTATTCTGTGGTGTGCAATACAAGATGGCGAGTTTAGAATAGTGACCAGTGTGTGTTGTCTGTTTACACCCCCTCTATCCCTCCACATGGATATTGCTATACCCTCAGAGGCTCACGGCTGGTGAGTTCGGGAGTTGGCGACCTCGTGGGATTCCTGAGCTGGTTCCGGTTTTCTCCCTTTTTTTCCATTACCTCTCCTCTTTCACATTCCTATCTGCCTTCCATGGCTCTCGTTCCTTCCAAGTCCCTCAATCCGTATTCTTCGAGGATTGAGGGCATTTATTTTTCTCCTGTCCTTTATTTACCTTATTCTCCTTTCGTTTTCAATTTCTTCTTCTAATTTATAAGTTAGTTTTAGTTATAGTTTACTTTTCATTATCTTCACGATCACCCAAACCATTAGGGGCCGATAACCTAGATGTTAAGCCCCTTTAAACAACAATTATCATCATCATCATCACCTCTATCAAAGTTATGTGGTTGTTTACTTAACTTGCATCCTCATTCTTCGAGGAGTCTCAATATCCCCCCCTCCCCGCTCTTTACCTTCTCCTTCCTTACTACTCTGTTCGCCGCGCCGTTGTAATTAATATGGCGCGTTTTTCTACCAAGGTCCATACAGTACTTTCTAGCGGCTGCTCTCTGGTGACGAACAGAGGAATTTCTCTAGTTTTTAAAATCATTTTAAATGATCTTGTCGACTTCGTCGTTACGCTGGGGTCTGGTGTTACGTTACGGTGACGGACAGATGCACTGAGGTGTGTTACGTCATAGTACCGCTCGGTGCATGTGTACCCCGACAATCTCTACTTCGTTAGTATAAGACAAAAATCCCCGATTCTTGGATGTCACGGGCAATCTCGAGAACCACTGGATGGATTTTGATGCGGTTTTCACCATTCTGTAAAGGGTATCTCGAGGAAAGATTCTGTAGAAAATAATTTATGTATGATCTAAGGAAGCCAAGCAGTAACGATTTCAGTGAAAAAGTCGAAAACAAACTTGGCGTCAGTGCGCTTCTTAAGCTTACACTGGACAAACCGTTAAAAATACTGTATCAATATACTATGAGCGTAAGAATTGGTCAGCATGAAAAGTTCTACAAAAAAGTCAGCGAGAGCATATCTCTATCTTCAATACATCGCCCACTATAAGTGTTTTTAGACCGGTTGGAAGAGGCAAGTTCCCGCGCGCTCTGGTGAGCGTGTGGCATTCCCCACGCTGGACCTTGCTTTGCCCTTGGTTTGCACTTGCCCTTCGCGAGTAATTTGAAACAAGATGAGCAAGATAAGTATTATGCTGATCATTTTCTAACATGTCAAGAGTCTTGCGAGAAGCCTCCAGCCGTTCCAGCATTTTTCAGCATTTGTAGCATTTAAAATGATACAAAGTCTAGTCTTTCAGACTGACTGTCACTTTTTTGTAATCTCATTGATACACTTTCTTTGGCCACATTGTTTTAATTCCATTGAAAAAGGAGGCAAGGTTCCTTCGAAACGTCTGGTATTTAATTTTATTTTCACTCGACATTACACCCCCCCCCAAAAAAAAAACATGAATTTATTGTAATAGTAATCCGGACCGTGAAAGCCTTAATCAACTTATTTCATGTTATTTTTCATATATTCCAGTAATTTGAATGATTTTGTGTTGACCGATTGAAAGTTATAATGGAAATGAAAATCCACAGCCTGCTTCCAGTCTCCGACCGGGTCAGGAATGGAATGAATGAAGCCCCCATCTAGCGGCGAGGATATGAACTGTGCCGGCTGCCGAGGCCTGACGCACTCCTCTGGGGCAATGATTAAATGAATGACAGATGAAATGAAATGACAGTGGAGAGTGTTGCTGGAATGAAATTTTGACAGGGAAAACCGGAGTACCCGGAGAAAAACCTGTCTGCCTCCGTTTTGTCCAGCACAGATCTCACATGGAGTGACCGGGATTTGAACCACGGACCCAGTGGTGAGAGGCCGGCGGATTGCCGCCTTAGCCACGGAGGCTCGAAAGTTATAATATCAGTTGTTAATTTGTCAACACTGTGAAATGGCTGCAAAGGAATCTTTACTTTTTGTTAGCAACTTATTTAAGGTGACGCAGACTGTTGTAATTCTTCTCTCTCCAGCCTGTGGTGTGTGGATACTTTCATTCCATTACGAGCTCACCCTAGAGGATTATCTTGCAGACTGCAGCCACACGTGTTGAACGTGATCTGAAGTACGTGCCTCTGGATTAACTTCAGAATGTCATATTTAGCCTCGTCTACCGACACGGTGCCTGGGGAAACAATCTGGAGGGGTGGAAGGAGGAAAGGGAGTGAGACATTAAAGAGGGATTTCGTAAACCTTCCCTCAAAAGGCCTCTAAGATAAATATACAGGTCTGGTTTATCTCTGAGGTGTAAAATGATGTGATAATGATAATTGTTGTTTTAAGGACCTAACATCTAGGTTATCGGCCCCTAATGAAATGAAATGAAATGGTATGAAATGAAAGGTTGAAGATAAAAACTGCTCACTGCCATGGATGAAACGAAAATGGTTTATATAAAACAGACAGTGAGCCCCAACAATTATGCCTTATTTGAATAAAAATATTGGTAAAAAACAATAAAACAAATAAGGCATAGTGAACAATAAAATAGATGAACGCAATAAAATTCATAAAACAGATTAAACCTGAATTAAGTAACTACTCTCCCTCATGAACCGGATGACGAGGTCTACTGACGGCCCGTCATCACGGAGAATAAGGGAGAGGGTATTAGGCAATTTGAGCGACCTTCGCAGATCGGACAGGTCCGCACACTCCAAGATAATGTGTGCCACGGTAAGGTGGGCGGCGCCGCAAGTACACACAGGAGGGTCTTTTCTCTTTAGCAAGTGGGAATACGTAGAAATCCCATGGCCGATACGGAGTCGACAGAGTACCATAGCTTCCTTCCGGATAGATAGATTTCCACACCTTCGTTCTCTCCTCGATGCCTCTCAGTTTGTTGGACAGAGGCGTGGTGCGAGGGGTAACGAAACTAAGGTTACAAAGCCTACAAAGAAAAGTGAACATTTTATTTCATATAACCAATAAAGCCAACTGACAGTACATAAAGATGGTAATTTGGTTTCAGGGCCAGTGAATTAAAACTCAGTAATGTTTCTAGGTTTTATCTAGTGGGGCGTGGGTTGGCGACCACGGGGCCCCAGCTGCGTCCGGCATTGCTTCCATTTACTTCTGCCGAGCTCCTCTCCGTCTTCTTTCCTATCGACCTCACTTGGTCAACTCTCGTTCTCTTCCGACCCCGACGGTATTAGGGTATCCGAGGCCAAGGCAGTCTCTCCCCTTTCCCGCCTTAATTGGCCCTTGTCTCATCTTTTCTGATACCCGCCTTCTGCGAGGTTTCAGCCTTCTTTTTCTTTTCATGTTGTCTCCTAACTTCTGCTCAAGGTCCTCAAGGAGGCACGGTGTATGTAGCGCCACCACTTATGGTGCACCCTGGATATTGTTACACCCTCAGGGGCTCACGGCTTGTGTGTTCTGGAGTTGGCGATCAGGAGGCATTCCTGAGGTGGGTCCGGTTTTCCCCCCATTCATCCATTACCTGTGGGGAGGACCCTCTCCTCTTTTACTTTCCTATCTGCCTTTTATGGCTCTCCTTCCTTCCAAGTCCCTCAATCCGCATTCTTTGAGGGTCGAGGGCATTTCTTTTCCTCCTGTCCTTTATTTGCCTTATTCTCCTTTTGTTTTCCATTTGTTCTTCTAGTATATAAGTTAGTAGTTAGTTTTAGTTATAGTTTCCATTTCATTATCATCTTCACGATCACCCAAACCATTAGGGGCCGATAACCTAGATGTTAGGCCCCTTAAAACTACAATTATCATCATCATCATCATCATGTTCTAGGTTTGTGCCGGGCGGGCACACCAAGAGCCTGCTGATGAGCCAGCTTGGTGTCCTAGGTGAAACCCCACACAAGACACGGCACACACCTAGAAAAATTGCTGAGTTTTGGTTCATTGGCCGTTAAAGCCACTATACCATCGTTTTGGAAGCCTTCATAGGGAGGTTATGGCTGCTTGAGCTTTTAGTTCTCGCAGTAAGGAGGTGCAAGTGCGCTTCATAAAAAAGTGACAGTCTGAAGGACTAGACTTTGTATCATTTTAAATGCTACATATGCTGAAAAATGCTAAGGCTAGAGGCTTCTCGCTTCGCTCGAAGCCAAAGACTCTTGGCATGTTAGAAAATTATCTGCATAATACTTATCTTGCATTATAATACTTTACCTTGTTTCAAATTACTCGCGAACGGCAAGTGCAAAGCAAGGTCAAGCACGTGGGATGCCGTCACGCTCAACAGAGCGCGCGGGGACGTGCCCCTTCCATCCAGTCTAAAAACACTTATAGTGGGCGATGTATTGCAGATAGAGATATGATCTCGCAGACCTTTTTGTAGAACTTTTCATGCTGTCCAATTCTTAGGCTCATAGTATATTGATATTTTTAACCGTTTGCCCAGCGTAAGCTTACGAAGCGCACGGACGCCAAGTTTGTTTTCGACTTTTTCACTGAATTCGTTACTGCTTGGCTTCCTTTGATCATACATAAATTATTTTCTACAGAATCTTTCCTCGAGATATCCTTTACAGAATGGTGAAAACCGCATCAAAATCCATCCAGTGGTTCTCGAGATTACCCGTGACATCCAAGAATCGGGGATTTTTGTCTTATATTAACGAAGTCGAGATTGTCGGGGAACACATGCACCAAGCGGTACTATGACATCACACACAGTGCATCTGAGTACATTTTGTCCCGTCACCGTAACGTAACGCTAGACCCCAGCGTAACGACGAAGTCGACAAGATCATTTAAAATTATAAAAGGGAGGTAGCGCGCAGTTCGCTACTCCAGTGGGGGTCCCGGCGGGGATACCAAGACCTCGCTGATGAGCCAGCTTGGTGTCCTAGGCGAAACTCCACACAAGACATGGCACAAACCTAGAAAAAATGCCGAGTGTTTATAGTACATACATTAGGTTATTTTTCAACACAGTCTCCATATTGGTTTAGGCTCTTGTCGTTTCGTGGGATGAGTTTGGAGATTTGCTCATGGTAACAATCCTGTCCTTGCGTGATCATAAACGTTGTTGCCAAGTGCTTCACCTCCTCGTCTGAAGGATATTTGGGTAGTTTATTAGCTGAGGAATAACCCACCCACCAAGGGAAGATGATTAAAAAAAAAGGAAGTAGGTTTGGATTGGAGAAAAAGGACAGAAAAGTAGGAGGAGAGTCCCACAAAAGTAATAAGTTTAACTTTAAATACACTTAAAGGCAGTCGCCACTGAAATTTAACTTTTTGATACCTAAAGTAGGTACGAGCTTGGTCGAGGCTAACAGGAACCGCAGCTAGGACTTGGGCGGTTTGCAAGAGAGAGGCTTTAGTATATTTCCTCCCAAGCATGTATAAGAGTACTATGGGGAAGGGTGATGGTCTGGCAAGGCTGAGAGCAAACGATTTATGGTATGTCTTCTCAAAGAAATTAGTTTTTGTGAAATGATTCGAAGAATGCCAATAATTCAAATCAAGTTCGGAATTTCCAATTTTCGAAATTATAGAGTTTCTAGAAAAAGAGACCCAGTGTTTCCAGGAAGGATAGTGACGAAAAATTATAACTTGGAAAGTAATCTTTGTAAGTGAACCAATGGTTGCCTTTGGAAATGGCTAAGCCTTTACTCAGCGAGAAGCCGGCTAAAAGCTTAGACAAAAAAGAAACACTTATCGTTTGGAAAATTGACCATAAGTTTTCGGAGAAAATCTCCACAAGCAGGTAGCTGGCTTAGCGAGCTTTACTTGCCTTACTGGCCAATTAGAATTAGCTATTAAAGCTAACAGAAGCTTTGAAAAGGTTGCCACTAAGAGTTCTTGCTCAAATGCAACAAGTGGTAAAATCCCTATCAATAGATTAAAGGGCATCGAGTAGGGAGAGCCAAGGAGGACAGGACCTTGTTTTACCTTTGTATTAGAAAAATGAAAAAGAGAAAAAGAACGCTTAATTTATTTAACAATTCAGGAGAAATTAATATTTTTAACAAATAAATATTTTCCAATCTTATTAACAATTTGAGGTCGCAGACCTCCGACAACATTCAGAAATTGCTCCAGGCAAATAACAATTCTTAAGGTTTTAAACCTGGTATTAAAATCTTTTTAAGATTTGAAAAAGGACCAAATGAAATGATTAAAGTTTAAACATTTACAAGAGTACAAGGAGTGTACTATAAGAAATTTCTGAAAGAATATTCTAGAGAGAATAACAACTTTAAAGCTAACTATAAGGAAAACATAAAGCATAAAATAGAAGTTCCTACAACTTCTTATATTTAAACAGGATTACTTTATGAGAATTATACAAAGGAGGGCAGGTCACTTACTGTGAAACCTAAGTAAGTAATCAAAAGGAAGGTTCTAGACTTCCCAAGTTTGAGCAGGAATCACAGGCCAAATGGGACAGTTTCCATTTCGTGAAACCTGAACATGACTCACTCAAGAGTTTAAAGAATTGTTTTCCCTGATTATAGGAAAGGAACAATGTGAATTTGAACCTTGTATCACACAAGCAGTTATGCAGAATTTAATTAATGTTAAACTAGCAAAGTTGGAAGGGCACTTCGTGAGTGACACCTTATAGGAAAGTTACAATTTTATTAATATGGGTGGTTAGTAGAAGGTTGATGAAAGATCATTGGGATATAGAATCAATGTTCATGGCCGTATTCAAATATAAACGGACGATCGCGACGCGGTAGAAAGTTGAACAAGCACTGATTTTCACTATAGTTCGTTGAAACTTATGAAAAGTTCACTATAGAAACACGAAAGTTTTTGGCAGAGAAAGTTATTTCAATTTGAACAAAATGACTGGTTGCACTAAATGAACGAAAGTCTATTGCTTGAGAAAATGGTGGATTACAGTTAAATGCGCCATAGAACATTCCAGCGGTTCCAGCGGTGGAAGAAAGTTAGCTATTAAGCTTTTAATTCAGAAACGAAATTCTTCAATTTTAAATAGCATTCTCACAAGTGAGTGAAGATTTCAAAACGGCAGGACTTGTAGATGAAATACAGAATCTAGAAGGTTCCAGAACGACCTTAGTAGAAAAAATGGGGTTGAGAAAATCCAACGGAGGAACTAACTTGTTGAGTTATAGACAGCGGGTATTAGATAATATCCCACGTAGTGAGAGGATTTCTCATTTGAATAGCCTAAGAAAAGCTCTTTTTAATAAGGTTGGCTTATACAACCAAAGGCTCAACATGGCAAATCCCACGAAGAATGATTTTTGCCCCAAAATAAGCAATCGCACACTGTCTATAAAACATCTTTAAAAGCACGTGAAAGTTAAAACCATGAAGATGAGGTTAAAACTTTAAGATGGTACTTATCTTGATTTCATGTAGAAGATGAAGTTCCCTTTGACGATAACTACTTTGCCAACATGGCGTAGAAGAGAGTTTGCCTCTTGGGTTGAGGAGACTAGCTCGAGAGGAGCTTTGACTGACCGAGTCAACTGCCGATTGCGAAGTGAGACCTGCTCCACGGAGCACGGAGGGGCCAAGGAAGGGGAAAAGAGTGGGGGGTAGGAGACAAAAGGAGAACATATAAGCATTGCCAATATTACAACAAAAATAATCTTCTCTTGCTGAGCTGGTCTTCAAAGAGTTGATAACAGATGATACTAGCGCAGCATGGTGAGTAAAGAGGTAGACGTAGTCCTCTTGCTCAAGGAGAAAATAGCTGGCGATGGTAACAGGATCTGGTGGCCAAATGGATAAGTAAGTCCTCTAGCACCAGGAAGAATTGAGGAGCTTCAGAGATTCGCTGCGAGATGACGCTAGGTGGGTCACAGAAGTTATATATCTGAAACAGACTTATGAAGACATAAGAGATTTGCCCATCAAGGAGAAAACAAAAGATCACTGTTGGTGTTTGACAAAGAGAAAGGAAGAAATGAACATGCAAGGAGCAATAAAAATTATATCTCAGGTACCGTGTATTCAAAGAATACACCATACTGGGGGGAAACACCAACAGAGAGCAAATAAGCAGTTACACATTTAATGGAAGAGGAGCGATCAAAGACAGGGGTCTTGTAATCGAACCGTTAATGGTCAAGACTCTGACCACCCTGACTCTCCCATCTCTTCCAGGATAACACTTGGTCACTCTACCGGAAGTCCAGACTAGAGGGGGAGAAACATCCCTAACCAAAACCAAGTCCCCCACTTTAATGTCGGGACTGGAAAGAAACCACTTCTGCCTCCGTTGCAAGGAAGTTAAATATTCCAAGTTTCATCTCTTCCAAAAAGAATTACGGAGGGCTTCAGGTTTACGCCAAACAATAGGTAGATTAAAATCCCTGTAAGAATTGGGAAGAGGAGGTGGGGCAGAAAGAGAAGTGCCGATAAGGAAGTGACCAGGGGTGAGTGGAAGTAGGTCATCAGGGTCATTGGAAAGCGGAGTTAAAGGGCGAGAGTTAACAACACCTTCAGTCAGGACAGACAGTGAATTGAATTCTTCGTAAGTCAGAATTCGATTACCTAAGACTTTTCTTAAATGACGTTTAGTGAGCTTTACGCAAGATTCCCACCTACCACCATGATGCGGAGCGTAAGGAGGTATAAAGCGCCATTTGAAACCTTTTGAATAAGAAAAATTAGAAATTTGTTCCATGGCTGGAGAGGAAGTGAGAGCTTTCTTCCACAGGGAAGCTGCGCCCTGAAAGTTGGAAGCGTTATCAGAGAACATCTCAGAAGGAACACCACGCCTAGCAGTGAAACGAGAGACAGCTGATAAAAAATAAGAAGTAGAAGCATTCGTTACTAGTTCCAAGTGGATTGCGCCGGTAACCATGCAAACAAAGAGAGAAACATAAAGCTTACCAAACAATTTGCGTTTAGCTTCAGGAGAGTTTCGTTGATATTGGAACGGACCCATATAGTCCACGCCAGTTAAAGCAAATGGGCGTATAGGAGAAGAACGAAAAGAGGGCAGATCGCTCATTAATTGAGTATTGATTTTAGGTTTCGCTTTGAAACAAGGAATGCACTTGTGAATTACAGAAGAAACTTCATGAATTCCATTTATAATCCAGTACTTTTCCCTTAAGAGGCAAAGCAGAGTACGTGTACCAACATGAAGATTACGGTAATGAAAGTCACGTATAATTAAGGAAGTTACGTGATGTTTGGAAGGCAAAATAACGGGATGCTTTTTGTCCTCAGAGAGTAAAGATTGCGAGAGCCTTCCACCTACCCTGAGTAACCCATGGTCATCAAGAAACGGGGCTAAAGCACGAAGACGGCTGGATTTGGGAAGATCTCTTTTAGAAGAAAGCAATGACAATTCAGAAGAAAAGGCTTCTTGCTGTGTCAGTTGTAAAACCTTAACGGTAGCGAGATTCAATTCATGATTGGTAAGGTGTGGTTTAGGGAGAAGAGGTTGGTCAACCACAAGATATTTCCATCTAAGGAGATAGGCGACAATTCGTAGTAATTTGTGAAAAGAAGAATAGCGGGACAACAAAGGATGAGAAGCGTTGGAAACAAGACAAGAAGCAATAGGTAGAGGTACTTTAGCGTCAGGCAAGTTGGAGTTTGTAGCTGGGGGTTTAGAAGGCCATGAGGAAGATTCTTCGATTAGCCACGAGGGCCCATGCCAGTACAATTGGGAAGCTGCCAATTGAGAAGGTAAACAACCACGAGAGATAATATCGGCTGGATTATCGGCACTAGGCACATGCCTCCATTGACATCCAGAAGAAAGAGTTTGAATTTTGGAAACCCTATTTGCAACGAAAGTTTGCCAGTGAGAAGGGTTCTTGGCGATCCAAGAAAGGGCGATCATTGAATCGCTCCAGAGATAAATTTGCGAGAATTCGACTTTTAATACTTCCCGTAATTTCTTGACAAGTTCTGCAGCCATGAGTGCAGCGCACAGTTCGAGCCTAGGCAGAGTGATAGTTTTTAAGAGGAGCGACCTTCGATTTGGCACAAACAAGGTTGGAAACTGGAGATCCATAGTGTGAATCGTGATGAACTAAATATGCACAGCAACCATAAGCTTTTTCGGAACTATCCGCGAACACATGAAGGAAAAAGGGTGTATTAGAATGAGAGCTAATTAAATTCCTGGGAATTTCAATGAGGGAAAGGTCTAACAAATTACTGCGAAACGAGAGCCAGCGATTAAGAAAAGAAAGAGGGACAGTGTCATCCCATTCACATTTAAGCGACCACAGCTCTTGCATGAAGAGTTTGGCTATAACGATAACTGGGGCAAGGAATTGAAGTGGATCAAAAATTTTTGCAATTTCAGAGAGAACTTGTCTCTTTGTATTAGGAAGCTCTTCTGCGAGCGTAACTTTATAGATAAGAGTGTCAGTGCTAGTGCACCAGTGAACTCCCAGAGTTTTTATAGATTCGGGGTTTCCACAAATTTCGACAGAAGAAGGATCTACGTCTTCGATGGGAAATTGAGCAAGAAACTCAGGGGAGTTGGAGTTCCACTTATGAAGTGGAAAACCTCCATTCCTTAACAATGCCTGAAGTTCTAAAGACACAAAAGAAGCTTCCTCTAAAGAGGGGAAGGACTGCAAGTAATCGTCAACATAAAATGATGTTGTTAGTGCTTCAGAGGCTTTGGGGTTAAATAAATGACCATCTTGTGAGGCTAGCAAGTGTAGGGATCGGATAGCAAGGAAAGCAGAGGGTTTTAAGCCATAAGTAACCGTTTTCAAGCGAAATACCTTAATGGGCTTATTGATTTCATCACGCCACAAGATTCTTTGAAGATCTCGTTGTTCTGGTTGAATTAACACTTGACGGTACATCTGTTTTATATCGGCTATGACAGCTATGGGAAATAATCGAAAGTTTAAAAGTATAGCAGATAAATCTGATTGAATAGCAGGACCAGAATAAAGAGTGTCATTAAGGCTGTTGCCATTAACGTCGGGTGATGAACCATTGAAAACAACTCGGATTTTATCTTTTACAAGAGGGTTTTTCCACACAGGATGATGATTTAAATAAACCGTTTCGATTGGGGGGTGCAATTCATCATCGGATTTGTTAACAACCTCCATATGATCTAAGCTTTCATACTCATCCATGAACTCAGTGTACTGCTTTTTGACAAGGGGTTCCTTTTTGAATTTGCTCTCGATAGCAAAGAGAGCTTTTCGAGCTTTAGGCTGAGAGTTAATAAGTTTGGGGGGATTGTGTAATCTTGGCATTTGAACAATGAACCGGCCATCAGAAGAACGAGTGGTGGTGTTCAAAAAAAGTTGCTCACAGAATTCATTTTCTGAAGAGGTTACGTTAGGAGAATCAACGTTTTCAAGCCTCCAAAACTGTTCCAGATCAGTATTGGAGAAGTAACATTGCGATGCAGGTAGGGGAGAATAATGGGGAAGTTGCCCTGTGACGATCCATCCAAAATTAGTGTCTCTGGCGACCACGTTAGAGGACAACTTGCGAACCTGTTTCCGAAGGCAATTCCAAAAGACATTGGCACTAAAGAGTATGTCAATGGGGTTTTGTATGTTAAACAAAGGATCGGCTAACCTTAAATGCGAGGGAATGTTTAACCCTGAAATATCCACCGAGTGACTTGGAGTGTCTTCTCCAATGCTATTGAGAATTAAACAATTAAGTTTAAAAAAGTTGTTTCTATGACAAATATCTCTTATGGTTAGTTTTGAGAATTGTAAAGCTTGCGATTTTGAGCTGTTGATACCCGACACATTGATAGAAGTAGGGTTTACGGGTAGGCCTAGTTTTTTAATCAAGGAATTAGACACAAAATCATGAGTTGCCGCTGAATCTAGAAGACCGCGTGCACGGACCCAGTTGCCAAAGTTATCCTGAACTTCAATTTGGACAGTAGACAACAATACTTGAGCACTGCGAATGGCATTTTGAATATACGATGAGGCATTAGAACTATTAGCACTATCATTTTTAGGAGAAGTGGATGCTGTCGATGACCTTGCCTGATCATGACGATGTAGCAAAGTATGATGAGCCTTTTC
This sequence comes from Meconema thalassinum, assembly GCA_946902985.2. Taxonomy (NCBI): domain Eukaryota; kingdom Metazoa; phylum Arthropoda; class Insecta; order Orthoptera; family Tettigoniidae; genus Meconema; species Meconema thalassinum. Next base: position 188,314,509 of record OX336395.1, read on the forward strand.
ACAATGGTAGCAAAGTCTTGTGGACTTGCAATTAGAAGCAGAATGCGTGGGCGCTAGGCAGTTAAAACAATGCTTGTTTTGAGCAACTAATTTTCGTCTGTCGTCGACTGACATTTCTTTAAAGGATTTACAGAGGTATAGGGCATGGGGATCTTTACAAAGTATGCACTTTACAGGTTCGTTTAAACTCTTGCGAGGTTCGCTTTGAGTGTTTAAAACAATAGAGCTAGCAACACGACGTTCACTAGACCTAGTTGGGTAACCAGTAGTGTTTGATTTAAATTTGGATGAGCTGGACCCGGGTTTTTGGGTATTGGACGCTGAGCGTTCACTTTTGGGTTTGATGGACATTAATTCGAATTTGGAACTAGGAGATGAAGGTTCACTTTGATTAGCTAGAGCGGTTAAAAGTTGGCATCTAGCGTTTATGAAAGTAACTAAATGCTCGTAAGTGTAGTCATCTTCTTTAGAAAGTTCAATTTCCCAAGCTTTGAGGGTAGCAGTATCAACTTTAGCAATCACTAAATATATTAGGAAAGTATCCCAATAATTAGTAGGTTGATCTAATTGGGACAGAGCCTTAACGTGAAGTTGTATAGTGTCAACTAGAGTACGTAGGCTAGTGACGTCATTGTGCTGTGACGCAGGTAGATTGAATAGAGCCTTTATATGGCGTTGAATACGTAACCGTAAATTTCCATATCTTTCCTTTAATAAGTTAAAGGCAATGGAATAATTTTCGGCACGCAGAGGAAGTGCTTCGACCAACTGCAAAGCTTGACCTCGGAGGATTGATCTCAAGTACTGAAACTTGTAAATGACTTGAATGTCTTCATTGTCGTGAACAAGGGAGCAAAATAATTCATAGAAAGAATCCCAAGCAGATTCATCTCCAGAAAAATGGGGTAAATCAATTTTCGGTAAAATTGGTTTGGGCTTGTGAGTACCCTCACGGAAAGAAGTTTGTGGTTCGTGAAGGGAACCGAGAACAGAAGCGTCCTTTTTCTGCTCCTCTTCGAGTTGGCGTATTATTTTGAAAGCAGAACCTATGCCTTCGTAATATTGGTTTTCTACTTCAACTCGATCTTCGGTTTGATTGAGCATGCAAGTTTCTATTTCAGTTTGGATGTTACAATAATTTTCATAAGAACGTTCATAATCTCGTACACGATGTTTCAACAAGTCTAATTGAGCTTCTGAGGGATCTAACTCTCTTATGTACTTTCTAAAACGGGTAATTTTTCCTTTATAGGATGCTCGTTTAGAAGTAAGTTTTTCATCTTTATCCTTCTCAGTAGGAGCCATGTTATAAAGAATAGATTGAAATGTAACTCACGATACTGTGGAACCTTGGAAATGCTGTCAAGCTGGCAGCAGCAAATAAGTAGAAAGAACGGGACACGCCAAAGGAGACAGGAGTGGCCTCTTTCCCGTTCACAGGCTTTGCATGATGTAGTTATAGCTGAAAAATTCAAAACAGAGATTAGTAATATGCAAAGTATTGTCAAATGACACTTTTTTTTAAATAAAAAATAAAAAATGGGCTCTCCCAGGTTTCGGCACCAAATTTTGAGTAGTTTATTAGCTGAGGAATAACCCACCCACCAAGGGAAGATGATAAAAAAAAAGGAAGTAGGTTTGGATTGGAGAAAAAGGACAGAAAAGTAGGAGGAGAGTCCCACAAAAGTAATAAGTTTAACTTTAAATACACTTAAAGGCAGTCGCCACTGAAATTTAACTTTTTGATACCTAAAGTAGGTACGAGCTTGGTCGAGGCTAACAGGAACCGCAGCTAGGACTTGGGCGGTTTGCAAGAGAGAGGCGTTAGTATATTTCCTCCCAAGCATGTATAAGAGTACTATGGGGAAGGGTGATGGTCTGGCAAGGCTGAGAGCAAACGATTTATGGTATGTCTTCTCAAAGAAATTAGTTTTTGTGAAATGATTCGAAGAATGCCAATAATTCAAATCAATTTCGGAATTTCCAATTTTCGAAATTATAGAGTTTCTAGAAAAAGAGACCCAGTGTTTCCAGGAAGGATAGTGACGAAAAATTATAACTTGGAAAGTAATCTTTGTAAGTGAACCAATGGTTGCCTTTGGAAATGGCTAAGCCTTTACTCAGCGAGAAGCCGGCTAAAAGCTTAGACAAAAAAGAAACACTTATCGTTTGGAAAATTGACCATAAGTTTTCGGAGAAAATCTCCACAAGCAGGTAGCTGGCTTAGCGAGCTTTACTTGCCTTACTGGCCAATTGGAATTAGCTATTAAAGCTAACAGAAGCTTTGAAAAGGTTGCCACTAAGAGTTCTTGCTCAAATGCAACAAGTGGTAAAATCCCTATCAATAGATTAAAGGGCATCGAGTAGGGAGAGCCAAGGAGGACAGGACCTTGTTTAACCTTTGTATTAGAAAAATGAAAAAGAGAAAAAGAACGCTTAATTTATTTAACAATTCAGGAGAAATTAATATTTTTAACAAATAAATATTTTCCAATCTTATTAACAATTTGAGGTCGCAGACCTCCGACAACATTCAGAAATTGCTCCAGGCAAATAACAATTCTTAAGGTTTTAAACCTGGTATTAAAATCTTTTTAAGATTTGAAAAAGGACCAAATGAAATGATTAAAGTTTAAACATTTACAAGAGTACAAGGAGTGTACTATAAGAAATTTCTGAAAGAATATTCTAGAGAGAATAACAACTTTAAAGCTAACTATAAGGAAAACATAAAGCATAAAATAGAAGTTCCTACAACTTCTTATATTTAAACAGGATTACTTTATGAGAATTATACAAAGGAGGGCAGGTCACTTACTGTGAAACCTAAGTAAGTAATCAAAAGGAAGGTTCTAGACTTCCCAAGTTTGAGCAGGAATCACTGGCCAAATGGGACAGTTTCCATTTCGTGAAACCTGAACATGACTCACTCAAGAGTTTAAAGAATTGTTTTCCCTGATTATAGGAAAGGAACAATGTGAATTTGAACCTTGTATCACACAAGCAATTATGCAGAATTTAATTAATGTTAAACTAGCAAAGTTGGAAGGGCACTTCGTGAGTGACACCTTATAGGAAAGTTACAATTTTATTAATATGGGTGGTTAGTAGAAGGTTGAGGAAAGATCATTGGGATATAGGATCAATGTTCATGGCCGTATTCAAATATAAACGGACGATCGCGACGCGGTAGAAAGTTGAACAAGCACTGATTTTCACTATAGTTCGTTGAAACTTATGAAAAGTTCACTATAGAAACACGAAAGTTTTTGGCAGAGAAAGTTATTTCAATTTGAACAAAATGACTGGTTGCACTAAATGAACGAAAGTCTATTGCTTGAGAAAATGGTGGATTACAGTTAAATGCGCCATAGAACATTCCAGCGGTTCCAGCGGTGGAAGAAAGTTAGCTATTAAGCTTTTAATTCAGAAACGAAATTCTTCAATTTTAAATAGCATTCTCACAAGTGAGTGAAGATTTCAAAACGGCAGGACTTGTAGATGAAATACAGAATCTAGAAGGTTCCAGAACGACCTTAGTAGAAAAAATGGGGTTGAGAAAATCCAACGGAGGAACTAACTTGTTGAGTTATAGACAGCGGGTATTAGATAATATCCCACGTAGTGAGAGGATTTCTCATTTGAATATCCTAAGAAAAGCTCTTTTTTAATAAGGTTGGCTTATACAACCAAAGGCTCAACATGGCAAATCCCACGAAGAATGATTTTTGCCCCAAAATAAGCAATCGCACACTGTCTATAAAACATCTTTAAAAGCACGTGAAAGTTAAAACCATGAAGATGAGGTTAAAACTTTAAGATGGTACTTATCTTGATTTCATGTAGAAGATGAAGTTCCCTTTGACGATAACTACTTTGCCAACATGGCGTAGAAGAGAGTTTGCCTCTTGGGTTGAGGAGACTAGCTCGAGAGGAGCTTTGACTGACCGAGTCAACTGCCGATTGCGAAGTGAGACCTGCTCAACGGAGCACGGAGGGACCAAGGAAGGAGAAAAGAGTGGGGGGTAGGAGACAAAAGGAGAACATATAAGCATTGCCAATATTACAACAAAAAATAATCTTCTCTTGCTGAGCTGGTCTTCAAAGAGTTGATAACAGATGATACTAGCGCAGCATGGTGAGTAAAGAGGTAGATGTAGTCCTCTTGCTCAAGGAGAAAATAGCTGGCGATGGTAACAGGATCTGGTGGCCAAATGGATAAGTAAGTCCTCTAGCACCAGGAAGAATTGAGGAGCTTCAGAGATTCGCTGCGAGATGACGCTAGGTGGGTCACAGAAGTTATATATCTGAAACAGACTTATGAAGACATAAGAGATTTGCCCATCAAGGAGAAAACAAAAGATCACTGTTGGTGTTTGACAAAGAGAAAGGAAGAAATGTACATGCAAGGAGCAATAAAAATTATATCTCAGGTACCGTGTATTCAAAGAATACACCAATATTGTCGACCTCCTAGGTGCTCCTTAAAAACTGTTTAATCTGTGTCGCGTCCAGTCCACATAGCACTAGATCCAGGCGGGTAGTCTATACACTTGGGGCGCACACACCCATTGTGCATTGAAAATAATTTTATCATTTTAAATGATTATGTTGACTTCTCTGGGGTCTGGCGTTACGTTACGGTGACGGGACGAAATGTTCCAAGAATGCACTGAGGTCTGTGACGTCATAGTACTGCTTGAGCTTCCCCCTTTCCCCGCGCGCTCCGGTGAGCGTGACGTCATCCAGCCAGGTACCTCCTTTGACCTTGGTTTGCACTTGCGTTTTTTTTTTTTGCTAACGGACTCTGAGTTCACGCAGCATTTGTAGCATTTAAAATGAATAAAGTCTAGTCTTTCGGACTGACTATCAGTGTTTTTTCAAACAGAATTATCCGCAGCAGTGACGAATTCCACTCTGATTTCATAAATATCGACTTTTTGTTTAAAATGTGCGTTTAAACAAATAAACATATTTATGTTCGACCCTGACTGTTGTATGTCAGAAAAGTGTATCATATTGATGGTCATTATAACACTATTTTTCATTATGAAACAGTTTCTCCCACCAATCACACCTCAAGAAACAGTTGTTTGACCAATTAGATAAGGATAACATCGCACCTGCACTGAGTTTCAAGGCCTTCTAATTTAAATTTCACTGCGTTGCCTAGTGTCATAGTGGGGTATCGAGGAGACCATGGTCAAATAGAAGGTATTCTGTGCGTTCCATGCGCTCTGTTCAGTACATAAAACTTGCGAAATCTCGACAGATATTTATGAATATTTATGTTCGAACATGCAATAGTTATAATAATTATCGTCGAACATAAACAGTCGTATGCAACTCGCCTATAATGGCAATTTAGAGACTCGTATGGAAATTATAAAACTCGCTTACGATCGTTTTATAAACATACTCGGGTCTTAATTATTGCCATTATAGGCTCGTTGCATAATGTACTATTATAGAAGCCCACATAAGAGTAAGGCCGGATGGGTGTATAATGAACATGCAAGATTCTCGCACAGGTTCCATAATTAGAAGTAAAGGACAAACTCCTACTGAGAAATACCCACGAAATGAAGCTGACATTCTACTTTTGCACTCTTTTCTATTAGTTAATTCTCATAAAATAATTGATAAGTACCGATAGTGAAAAATTGACGTCTCACCATATTAATTTGACTCAGGCAGTTAAGTTATATACAGGGTGTCTTTTATGTACCTTTGGAGAATGATAGATCGTGTAGGGGACGGGTATAGAAGTAATTTGAGATAGGAAACTTGGGGTCGGAGCGGCTTCCTTAACCCCTAAAATATGGGTTGATTCAGGCCCTACGCCCTGTAAGTTAGACAATCGACCCAAGCCTCTATTACCCTTCTCAATCCTCTAACTCTTGGCAAGATTCATTTCACCATGTGGCGCTGGCGTAATGGATAGTGTTGCGGTGCGAAAGGCCGGTAGTCCCGGGTTCGATTCTGGGCTTGGGAAAAATCTTTTTTTTAATGTTATTTTAGGTGTAACGATTTTAAGCTTGATACCTTCGGTAAATTAAACCGATCTTTGTGCACTTCGTAACGTTAAATTGTTTAAGTCCGTTATTACGTTTAAATCACGTTGATTTGCAAGAGAAAGTAAGGTTTAGCTAGGCTAGGCATGCTTAGCTTAATTTTTGCCGTAGGGTAATCATTAGAAGGCACGATCTTAAAACTACCACAGTTCCATAATTAGTCACAAAGTTCCTTTAAAAGGATTGAGAAGGGTAATAGAGGCTTGGGTCGGTTGCATAACTGACAGGGCGGAGGGCCTGAATCAACCCTTACTGTATTTTAGGGGTTAAGGAGGCCACTCCAACCCCAAGTTCCCTATCTCAAATTACTTCCATACCCGACCCCTACACGACCTATCATTCTCCAAAGGTACATAAAAGACACCCTGTATAATATGATTTTTGTTTCTCTTTAGACCAAATATGTATGTATTGTATCCTTATCCCTTATTATTCGAGTTTCAGTGGCGTCAGGGATGAGTTGTTATGAATTCCCAATCAATCAATCAGTGCAAAAGAATCAGCATCATAATCTGAAAACTTCCTAAGCGTAATTGCTTTTAAAAATCATCATCATCATCATCATCATCACCATTTATTGCATTTATGGTCCTAACACTTAGAGCGCGGGCGCCGTACTATTAGGTTTGAAGGTAACTTTTTAAAACTGCGGCGAGCGTAATGTTACGTTGATCGATTTCTCGCGCTTTGTGTTGGAGACGAACGTAATATTACAGCTCTAGCACTCGCGTGTGGGTGCCAGTAAGCATGAAGTTGCACATACTATCGCCAGATAGCACCACGTCACTGTTCAGCGGAAGAATATCGATCTTTTCGAAGGCAAGCGATGCAGTTTCAAGTAGGTCAAATCTGTTTTCCTTTCCTTTGTTTTTATTTTTTTGTGGACAGATTTTTCTCTCGCAAAAGCGCTGAGTTTATTCAATGACTAGTATATATATTTGGGGTTATAATTCGCATTACAGATTCTGAATCTGACGCAACCGAAGAGACAATTCTCCCTTCTACTTCTGCCATAGCGCCCGATCGTTCCAGGACGAAGCGCGCGCAACAGCTGTTTACGGCTTTTTTACCTTATAGTTTTTTCAATCGTGTCGGATTTTTGTTAAATTTGTAGTGTAAGGGTTCGGAAATCGAACGGACTTTCCAATTTATTTGTAACTCAAACCACATTCAGTTTGTGCCCTTCTGAACATAGCCATACATTCTGGAAATCAGCCAGCACAGGGGTGAGGAGCAACATTTAAGGCATCAGCACGGTAAGTGTTTGGCCTAGAGCAGAAGAACAAGAGAAAGAAAAAGAAGAGAAAAAGTGGTAACAAAGGAATCAGTCACAAAGGAGGAGGTATTGTACCCAACTAGAGTTGGTACAGGATATGAACTTCCGACCTTTAAGATGAAAAGAGGTCTAGCTATGAACTGGCAGTGAGGAAACCAGGAAATGATTCAGGGCATGACGCAGAACATTGATAGCTTTATCTAGAGATACGTGGTGCAAGCGATGTGTGAATCACGCAAGCAGTCACGCTGGGATGAATCAGCCCGAGCAGATTAGCAGGGGAACCACCATTGAGTGCTGGCATTAGCATCTTTTTGGCAACGTTGGATTGCACATCGACACCGCAAAGTTGTGAAATAAGCCGTTTTCACGGAAACAATGCAAAATTATAACAATAGGCTTATGGGAATCAGAATGATCCAGGAAATTATGAATTAAGCGAAGTTAAAAGTAAATAATTTAGGCCCAGGAAAGAAGTACTTAGTCAGCAGTTACGTCATTAGGCGGGGCCAAGCGAAGGTAGTGGGATGAAGGTAAAAAAAACTCAATCACCCACGCAGCTGAAGAGCCTTGCAGATTTTATTTAAATTAATTAGACGATCGATTTTAAGAAAACGAAATGGTAATGAGACGTTTGAATTATAGGGAACATAATGATGTACTTTTCAAAAACATGCGACGTCTAGTTCAGAAGTTAGCTCCAGGAAGAAGGCAAAAGTAGTTTATTTTTGCAAGTTCCCAATAAATAGCCTAGGTTTCAACGACAGAGTATGCAGTATCTGTCCACCCGAGAGGGGTGTGACATTGGAGCATCATCATAGGCAGTTCTCCGATAGCCCGAGAGGGGGCGTCCGGCTGTATCAAACATAGAATGCAGTATCAGTCAGCCCAGAGGGGCGTGACGTTGGAGCATCACCAGTATTCCGACAGTCCGAGACCGGGGCGTCAGGCCGCATCAAGTACAGTTTACCACAGATCTCGTATGGAGGTGGTACATCGAATGCAGTATCCGACAGCCAAGTGAGGCTATAGGCCGTGTCAGAAGCAGTTCACCAGAAGCAGGGAGAGGCTCCACGCTGTCTCTCAAAATGCAGAAGCGTTGCATTATATTCGTCGCAGTTCAGTAAGCCCGGGGAGGCTTAGCGCATTTCCGCACAGTATACAAGTATACCGAACACAGCATTATCAAGTTGTCGGGACGGAAGTCCGTCGTTACAATAGTAAAGACTCATCGTACTCCTGTATGGAGAAGCCACAGCAAGTAACGCAGTTCGTTACCAACCGCCAAAGTAGAGCGTGTTAAAACGAACCAACGATCATCAGTATCCGCGGTAATAACAAAAAGTTGTATGTGCTTGGTAAATTAAATCCGCTTCGTTTGTTATCAGTGATCACTAAAGCACTTGTGCTAGATCAAGATTATAATACGCTACTCGAAAACCGTGACAAAGTAAAATTGCACCGCGACGAATTCTAGAACAGTAATAAGCTAGAATACAACCGTCCAGATCAGTAAAGACATTACGCTGGAGGTCATCGTTTCGAAATATACGGACAGGTCTCCGCGAAAGTTAAGTGAAAGACTATAGTATTGAGGGACCGATATTGGAACAATGTAAGTAAATGAACATGGGTTCGAGACCCAGAACAAACATAGTGCACTTTAGCGAAGCTACGGTGTTTCAAATAGGAACGTAGCAATAAAGACATTCTCGTAGGAGAAGTAAAGGAAAACTTGTCGCAAATAAGGTCAATACGGTCACGAAATAAGCGGGCCATAGGTTCGATAGACCGCTACGTAAACGTAGGACAAGTAAAAGTTAAAAATCGCTAATAAAAGGACAATAATAGAAGTCAAAATAAACTATCTAAACGACAGAACAGAGACTAGATCCAGTGAACAATTAGGAGCCGTTCGAGTTTGCATCACGTCCAATGCAGGGTCCGGGGATCTCATCAGGGCGTGAACACCGATAAAACGTGCCAAAAGTCACTGAGAGGTGGTGAAAATTTCAAGCAGTGTAAATAAGCTTCAAGATATATGTGTTTTAGTGTTAATATAGTGTTTTACAAATTAGTGATGTGTGTAGATTTAAGTAAAGGTCGATTGGACCTAAGAGAGGTGTCGCTCACAATAGAAAGTGCCATGGAAGAGTACTAATTATGTCGTTAGGTGGGTGAAATCCTTCCCAAAAATGGATCAGAAGATGGATCACGAGGGTGAGTCATGATTTTTCATTAAATTTGCAAATGTACGTTGTACTGGCCAGATGAGATCGGTCGTAACTGGGAGTTACACGATCGAACTCATCGGGTATTTGAATGCACTTATATGAATGAAATGTTGAAATAATAATAATAAATAATTGCGAGAATGACCTCGCAAAATAAATATGTGGATGGGATCAATAGTGTAACGTAATAAAAACCCAAGAAATGAAATAATAAATAATAAATGATTTGGAGGAAGGAACCGAAATAGTAATTTAAATGGCTTAAAATGAAATAAATATGCATTATACATAAATTGTTAGAAATAAATACTGAAATATATAAAATAGTTGACCTTATAATTAAATGGCAAATAAGACGAAAGTTGAATTGAAGAAATAGTTGAGGGTTCGTAGTGAAAAATTATAAAAATAAATATTATCAAGTGGTTATGGACTAAAAATAAAGTGATAATGAAATTTGTAATGAGAAACTCAAGTAATGAACAGAACGAAATAAATTAAAATGTCTTGACGTATTGTTTTCAAATGATCAAAGTTTTAAATCTTTAAAAGTAATTGGTGAATTTAAACACCCAAAGAAATGTATTACCACTGGCTAGCGAGATAGAATTATGAAATAAATGATAGGAAGGCCAAGGTCTTACCGCTATAAATGAAATATTAATTTGAGATGTTAAATAAATTGCGAATGGCCAAGCAAGATATAGTTGATGCCAAAAGGGCAAAAAATAAATAATTGAAGCTAAAAGCTAATAATTGTGCGTTAATCATGATAATTACTCTGGAGATAGAGAGTCTCATCGAAATGTGGTGGGTGAAAGATTCCCTTTTGTATTGTTGTTGTATGTTGACGTCATTGTTGTATTGGGTAGGTGAAATTCCCAAAAATTTGTATTGCCATATTGAAGCGTTAAAATAATAATTACATTGGAAGTCCGAACAGGCTGTGTCAAATAAGTATAGTGGGCAAAAATCGTCGAATGATATACATGTGAGACCTTGAGGGGCATTGTTATAATATATATATTGAAGGACATAATCGTCGAAATAACGCGTTGTAAGTGAATATACATGTAAGACCATAAGAGCATTGTTATATCTAATTGTGGTAGGCAATGATCGTCGAATAAAATTTGCAAATAAGACCGTTAGCGGCTTTGTTATAAAATAGTATTGATAGAAGGCGTCATACGAATTGTTGTTATATTAGGCATCCTCTCCGGAATAAGTTATAAAAATCCTGTAAAAACTAAATATAAATGAATAATAATAATATTAAAAGCAGGAACAAATAACCGCTGTTAGAAGTCTTGGTAATCATATGTTTAAAAGATAAACACTATAGGAAGCGTGGTGGCCGGCGAGACACCATAAATCAAGCAAAGTACCACCACGGAGGCGAGACAGCTGTTGAGAAACGACGTACCGTACTGTGGGAGTGAGATAGAAAGTTAATGAGTTTCGCGGTCAACTTAGGGTCTGTATGAAGACTAACATAATAAAAGAGCCATTAGATAAAAGTTTTTATAAAGAGATGCAAGCTAAAATTAACGTATAGAATCACAATGATGGAATGGAGACATTTCTCCAGAATATAAGTTTGAAACGTTTACATGGTTTTTTACGAGTTTGTCAAACATTCTTGTTGCAAGAAAAGGGATTCCTTCCTCAAAAGAATAAAAGATACGGGTTATGAAAAATATAGTTTAAAGAAGACTAAAGATCCCACAAAAATAAATTATACAGTGCATCGTACGTTGCAAAGAAAGATCACCTAATGCATGAGAATGAAACTGGTAGAACAAGGTTTCGATTCACACACATGGCATGTTCTTGTACAGTATTTTAAATTGTAAAATCTAAGGCTTTGTGGAAATTACTGGTAAGGTCCAAAGGACTAAATGAATAATAGATAAATGAATACTATGTAACGTTAAAGAAACCCAGAAGGGTAAAGATTTTGAAATGAATATAAATATCCAAAGCCTTGGAAAGTTGTATGACTTAAATGATAGGCGCACTTGACGCCTCAGTAAAAGATAATACAAGTAATTATAATTAGATTTAAGCAAGACAAAGAGATTACAAAGTGGTTGTAAAGTTCAAAAAATAATGAAATGACATTATAGTGATCTTGATAAAATTTTGCAAAGTGATTTTGTTTGAATGGCACTTGAAGAGTCTATGCCAAGTGATTAATTTTTGTTTGAATGGCACTTGAAGAGACTATGCCAAGTGATTAAATTTTTAGTTTTGGATAACAGTTGAAGGAACTATGCCAAGTGATTGATTTTTACATGTTTTGGAGTGAAATATTTTTCTTTTATGAATAAAATTTTTGTAATATTTAAAAATGTTGAGTTTTTCCTTAATATCCTTGTGAACCTGAGTATTCCGTATCAGATGTTTAATCAGCGGGGGAAGGAACGTACCATAACCCGAAGCCGCAAGAGCATAAGCCGAGTGCTGATTAATCATCATCCGTGTATTCGGGCACAGTATCTACTGCAGATAGCATTCCAACGCTGCCGGTCTCTAGCGTCATCTTCCATCGCATTCGGCTCCACTTGCTGAAGTATTGTCAATACTCGATCCCGGGACGTTTCCTTGGGCATCTTCCAGAAGTTTGTGAATGAAGGACTCGGTTTTGGATGGATTCATCCGCTCGGAAGATGTGGCCAAACCACAGTAATCTCTTCTGTCCTAGTACTCGGCCTATTTGAGGTTTCCCAAACCGCTGATTAAGGTCATCCTTCGTTCTTCGTTCCCATTTACCTTCCATGACATTGAAAAAGGGTCCATAAATCTTTCGAAGTACATTCCTCTCGAAGGCAGAGCTGGAAACGGCAAAAATTAAAATAAGTTGAAAATTGTTAATGATGTTATCTCAAAGAAATACACATCAGAGTAGGAAAATGCTATCATGTGACACCGTCAACCCTTCCGCAATGCATTTTTAGACTACTTTTAGCATTACCCAGGAACAACAACGTGGACATAGTTGTAATTTGTTCACTTCGGGGTGCTTGTGGCAAGGGGACTCACAGTAGCTAAAAGTAGTCTAAGAATGCATTGCGTGAGGGTTGACGGTGTTACATGATAGCATTTTCAAAAATATCAAAAACTGTACTTTGATTTTCCTAATCTATGTGCATTTTTTTGAGATATTACCATTTTTCAACAATTTCAACTCATTTTCATTTTTGCCGATTACAGAGCCATCTATCATGCAACGAAACAAATATTTCATCCAAAAGTTACATATTTTTCACGAAGAATCCAAATCTGCAATAAAAATACATATTTAAGATTTCAAAGTCACTGGGGGGGGGGGGGGGGGGTCCAGGGGGGGGGGGGGGGGTCAAGCTTTATATTAATCAATGTCCCTCTTCGAGGTGAACAACTTTCATTGAAACTATTTTAGCCTGCTTTTCACATTTTGCAAAAAAGGAAAAAGTAGACTGATGAGATTGGACAAATGTGTGTCTGTCTGTCCTTCTATCTGACTGTCTGTCTGTCCTTCTGTCTGTCTGTCTCTCTAACTGGCTGTGCGTGTGTCCCCACCTATCAACTCCTAAACGGCTGCAGCAATCGAAACATAATTTGCTAGGAGTAAAGATCTATACCTGAATATCTCACGACCATATTTGAAAATGATGTCAGTGCTACCAACTGCTGAAAAATCGCAATTGAAGTTTGAGCTCCATGTTGGATATCTTGGAAGGTATGAATGGGAGCTAATTCAAAATTGGCACACGTATAGATAATATTTCAGTTTCATTTCCAGGAGGCCATACATGGCAGTGTTACCAAAATGATTATAAACCTGCTGATAGGTCCAATTTTTAAATGCATATAACTTCTACACTATCAATTGGATTTCAACCAAATTTTGTATGTAATATGTGTACAAAACAGATATGACTGAGCGTATTCCTAAGATCCACCAACGCTGCCGACTGTTAATAAAAGCTTTCAATGTATTTTATCCAAATACCAATATCTCAGAAAGTATACAAGCCGACAGCTTTAAACTATGCACACGTATAGTACCTGACATTCTATATTAATTTGGAGTAACTTATATATGTCAGTGCTACCAACATGATTCTAAGCCTGCTGAGAGGTACAACTTTAAATACATGTAACTTCTATACTATCATTTGGATTTCAACTAAATTTCGTATGTGCTATGTGTACCATAGCAGATATGACTATGTATATTCTTAAGAGCAAATAGGGCTGCCAACTGATAATAAATGCTGTCTCTATTTTTGTTACCCTAATATCAATATATCAGAAAGTATGCAAGCCAATAGCTCTAAACGTTGCACACGTATAGTGCCTGGCATTCTAGATTAATTTGGAGTAACTAATAGAAGTCTGTGCTGCCAACATGATTCTAAGCCTGCTGATAGGTCCAATTTTAAAATGCATGTAACTTCTATACTAACTAATGGATTTCATTCAAAATTGGCACAACAATAGATCGTATTATTTCATATTATTTCTGACCAATACATGCATGACATTGTTGCCAACATGATTTTACTTGCGCTGTTAATTTCAATGTTTAACTGCATGTAACGTCCATGCTATTCATTGGACTCCAACCAAATTTTGTATTCTGTACCTTAAGAGCTGGAACTAAGAATATATTCAGTCACCAGGGCTGCCAACTGTAGTGCTCCATTAGGCTACATTATGCCAGGTATACAGTATTTCCAACTAATGAGAAATTTCGATATTACTAATTTAATTTCGTCATTATTCTAGATAGATCCGTATAGATTAATCATTGGCATGAATCTTAAATTTTAAGAAAAGTAGGCTCTTTAGTTCGTCACGGAACTTCTTGTTCAATCCGATTTGTATTTTTCCAAATATTCAGAAAAACAGTTTTCAGTCCTCCCACTGTATAATACTGCATTTTAGAGCTTATTGTTTAAGTGAATTATAGGAATAGTAGCTACACCTTCACAGATTAGTAATAATTACCACATTTACTACGTTTCTGAAAGGCCTTTATTACTTATTTTTTTGTTTTTGGAGGGCAGAACCTATCTGTAGGTGTCATTATAGGTTTGGTAGTGTTTTGTAGAGCCATTTGTCTTGTATATTTTCATCTGATAATGTTCGCTTGACGAGAGGAATGTCATCCCTTAGTTCTCTCCTTTTTCAATAGCCCATAAAAAAGTCCTCTCGGCACGCCGGAAGGCGGAGGTAAATTTCACCGGACAAACTTGGGGATAGGCGAAAATAGGCAGAATATGCATGTTTTCGTAGAAGGATCAGACCTCATTTATTGCGAGAAAGTATTTTATAATTGGAGATTAATTAACTTTGTTTTTCGTCATGTTATGCATATTTTAAACATTTTATTGTCTTATGATGACGGTAACCTTCTTGTCATTTGGAGTCCATTTTTATACTTGCGGTCACACTGTCCTTATGCAAGGTTTCGACACTGATGTGTAACTATGTAACGGTCTGTTACTTCTTCACGCAAAATTATATCTCTCGCAGAGATTTTGGTTGGTTCCTCAGTTTAGGGGCTGCGACAACGCGGTCATGTAACCCCGTGTACTTTGGGTGAGTGTAGAATCTGTCTGATAAACGGTGTGAATTGTGATGGCTGTATTAGTCTGTAATTCAGGTAAGGAATGCAGACGCTCAATTTCAAGCAGTAGTTCCTAATGTTGCTACCAGATACTACCGTCAACGACACCTAGCTCTGAACTTGGCTACTAGATGCCACCGCAATCAGCAACTCGCAACGAACGTTGGAACCTCCTCTCCAAAGGAAAGCATACTGAGGGATTTTTAGCGCTCTTAGAAAATCCGACGACTTTGGCCGGCTTTGAACCCGCGACCTTGGGCATAGTAGTTCAGCATGCTACCAGTTACGTCACCGAAGCCGCTTCACACTTAGTCAGATGGAAATCTGAATCTGATCTCGTGCAAGTGCGTTGTCATGGCAACGTCTGAGGGCTCATCCCTCATCAATTTAGTAGTGTTGCCATGGCAACCACTGATAGCTCTTGGCATTTTCTTATAATTCCGAAATCATTTTTCTCATCCCTTGGCGTAATGGTGGGTCATATCAAAAATTCTTTCAGACAAAAGTTTTAGGTAATTATTAGGGGAATATTGTCTATTTTGTACGGATTTTATATTGTGACTATTAAGAGAGATATGATTAATGTTTCCCGAAAAACCCACTTTTTCCCACCCCTTTGGTCAATGGTTGGTGCTATAAAAAAAACTCTTCAAACATACATTTTTGGGCTTTATCCGACACATAGTATGAACTTTGAACGGATTCGATATTTCACATATTAAGAGAGTTATAGCAATATTTCACTTTTTCGAAAAAAGCCCCCCATTTTACCCCCTTCGACCGATTTAGCCCAGTAACGAACTCGATCGAGATTTTATAGGTATACATATTCGGTAAAAAAATCAAAGTGATTGGTGCAAAATTACGGCAGTTTTCGTGTCCACAAGAAACTGATATACATATATACATATATACATATATATATATATATATATATAAACTTTTGAACTGACGGTGGTTTTGGGGTCTGGGGGATGAGAAACGCGAAGATATGTCGAAATTTTCCGGAAGTCGAAACATGGTACCCATTGCAATAGTTAGCTTTCTAATGAAATCTACCTAATACAGTGTATATATTTTAATCTAGTGAGTCTGCTTCTCACCCGGAGGCCCCAGGTTCGATTCCCGGCTCCGTCAGGGATTTAAGAAACTGACGTGAGGGCTGGGACGGGGGTGCACTCAGCGTCTCGTTAGGACAATTGATTAGCTGTCGGACAGTGAGGCAGCGCCCCGATCAAGAAAACCAAGATTAACAGCCGAGGTGATCCGATGCGCTGGCCACGCGTCATCCCAATATCTGTAGGCCAAATGGCTGGGCAGCGGTCGCTTGGTAGCCTAGGCCCTTCACGGGCTGTAGTGCCAGGGGTTATTATTTACAGTATATATATCTCAATCACATGAAATTAGACGTGTAGGTTCGAGCCCCACCCTCGCCCATCCTTGAAATGGTTTTCCGTGGTTTCCCCATTTTCAACACCAGGCAAATGCTGGGATGGTACCTTCTGACAGGCCACGGCCGCTTCCTTCCACATCCTTGCCCTGTATCATTCATCTCCATCCATTCCATCTCTCATCCCGACGCGCATGTCGCCCACGGGCGTTCGCTAGAAATACCTGCACTCTGCCTCTAAGGAGGCCATACGACAAAAAAACAGGTTATTTTTTCACACATTCCAGTAATTTGGATTATTTTGTGTTGACCGACTGAAAGTTAAAATATCAATTGTTAATAAGGAAACGCGGAAAAATGGCTTCAAAGCTATCTTTACAGAAACATTGAAAATAATGATAAAGATACCCTGAAAATAGTACTGTTAAACAGTGAAACGCAGGAATGAACCTAGTTAAACTGGGGTACATTTATATTTATATTAGGTGTACAGTGAGCGCGAAAAACGTAGGAATGTGAAACGTATAATCGAGGTTCGACTGGAATCATAACCGCAAGCCTGTTTCATTGAAACGCAAAATAAATGGTATTTTTATTATATATTTTTTTAGAATATGTAAAAGTGGGGATGGTAATTCTCTGCCTGGAAGCAATATACAGTGGTCCACGCACTGTAATCAAAGATATCTTCTGGGGTTGTACAATAGCATGGGAAGGGCTACAGGGGTTTTTAAATGTTCACACAATGACCCACATCCCGTTCATTCACCGCGCAATAAGCGTTATCACCGCCCCTATCATTGCTATACAAAGTGCTCAAATTAAAGCGTATCCCTTTTCATTATCGCACCAGATAAAAAACAATCTATAGTAAGAGCCACTAAACAGATCGTTGTGCTATCCTGTGCATTGGTTGGCTGGTAACTAAACCTAGCTAATGATGCCAATTATACGGCACGCATTTACGATCGAGCGTACTGGTAGTAATTGTCTTTGGAGATACGGTATGTTACACCATATTCGGAAAATAGTAGCTTCAGCGGAAGGAATAATAATAATAATAATAATAATAATAATAATAATAATAATAATAATAATAATAATAATAACCCCACGAGATCACTACGAAAACCGGGCCCCAAATTTCGTATGAAAAATTCAGTTTTTCGATACAAAATCCTCAGACAAACTCCAAATAAAAACAAAATACAGAGAAATTGTACAAGTCATTGACTTCAAATATTTAGCAGAAATCATACAGAAATCTGGTCTGAACACAAAGCCTAACGAAGAAAGAGTCTCAAAATTACAGAAAGCTTACAAACTTAGCTGGTCCCACTACAATAAAAACTGCATCTCCACGGCTGCAAAATTACGACATTATAAAACGCTAGTCTTGACGGAAGCCTTATACGCATCAGAAACCAAGCCGCAAGTGATTGGCCAAAATTAAAGGGGTATTGAAAAACAAGAAAAGAAAATTCTGAGAAAAATTTACGCCGCTGTTTTCAGAGATAATTTCTGGCAAAAAGGACCCACAGAAGAATTATACAGAAATACTGAATCTATCACGACACTCATCACAAAGTTCAGAGTGAAGTTCTTTACTCATATCGCCAGAATGAACGACACTAGATTGACTAACAGAATATTCAACATAATTTCTACGTCGAAATTGGGTACTTCTTGGTACAAAAAAACTATGGAAGACTTACAACAATTACATATCTCCATAGAAGACATTCACGACCGCAGCATTTGTAAAGAGAAAAATCAGAAAACAGACATTTGAATCTAGTTCACAACCCAAAAGAAATAGGCGAAAATGGACAGATGAAGAGAAGATGGCGCACAGTGAACGGATGAAAGTTTTTGGGAAGATAAAAAGAAGAAAAGAACCACCACCAAAAGCTAGATTCTTGTGCTTTTAGCGCTCTCCTTAATGGGAAATGTACGCAAATAATAATAATAATAATAATAATAATAATAATAATAATAATAATATCGTATGGCCTCGGGTGCCGGGTGCAAGCTTTGTTATTTGACACCCAAAGGGTAGCTTGCATGTCGAATTTCGTTGTTCCTTGAAGTACTATGAAAGTCAAGGAGGTTAGATATCTAAGCTCCTTGAAACTATAGCGCTTTCTAGTAGAGAAATGAGGAACTTCGTGTTGGCGAAAAATCCCGAGATTTAATTTTGCCATTATGAACACGGCCTACTGAATTCAAATGGGGACATGCCAACATCGTATGACATGCATGTCGTAAATTTTGCCGCCTTTCAAAAATCACATACTACGGCCAGGAGCGAACCTGCAAGCTTGGGGTTAGTATACTGACACGTTGAACTCTCACCCACCGTGGCAAGCTAATAATAATAATAAGTTGGCTGATAAGTTGTTTCAGCTTCTAAAAGGAAAGAAAGTTCCGTATCACCAATATCAACCAGAGTGTGTTCTTGAAAACAATGAATACGTATTGTATTGAGACCGGACTATTCTGACTGATCAATCGGTATCACACAACAGGCCGCATCTGTAGTTGTCAGCAAGAAAATATATCAAACTACCTTGATTGATGTTGTGATTCCTAAGAACAAGAATCTCCAGTCAAAACACAGAGAAAAGATCAGCAAATATGGCGAGTTGGTCGGCCACAGAATTACTCGCTTCGACACTCCAGGAACACGAGAGCTTACGCGACTAAAACTACGGCAGCTACGTCAACATATAAGTAGACAACTTTTTACTAACTCCATCCACAGACAAAACTCCTCCCATCACACCTGCTTTAGTTAAAAACTTCATCAAATAGCTGTCAGACAAAGCACAAAGAAACGACGAACTTCACGCCTCAATGCTTAAAAAATTCAACACAAACGCGCTAATCCTACTATTTCACATTTTCAACTCAATAATAAAATTAGAATACTTCCCTAACGACTGGAAAGTTATAAGTAAAGCCCTGCGCGGATGCGGATATCCGCGGATAAACCCGCGGATTTCCGCAGCATTTTTCGCCACGCGGATATAGTTTGCATGGCTGTGCGGATAGCGGATACGCTGCGGATAATGTTTGGAGTAAATTGCGGATAGTTTTTAGAATACGATGTGGAACTTTCGATAATATTACATATTTGATATGCCAATCTACAGCTTCATGCTTAAAAGAGGAATACTCCTATAGCCTATTGCGTACGAAATATTCGGGTACATTTTGCAGTTATACACGAGAAGATTATTTTACTCATATGGTTTCAACTACATTTTATTAAGTACCGTACCGTATGTTTGTAGTAGAAGGTCTTGACATATTATCATCATCAATTTCTCACTGCCATTATCCACGAGATATTATGCTGTCAATAAGTTTGTTAGTTCATCGTGGTGACATCATTAACATTTCTCAAGTCAGCCACTTCGCTATCTAAGCTATCCTGGAAGATCTGGTTCCAGGTTTATCTGTAGATTTATTTCCATCTTGGCACTGAAACGCGTGGGCTGTGATATTGCAACGGAGACAGTTATGACATCAACTATGCGAACATTGATGGGTCAAGAGGCAGAAGTATGATGACTGACTTGGAAGTTCAGGCCAAATGTCAAACCCTTTCTCCAAGCTTAAAGAGAAGTTCACTTAGTAAATGTTACCACGACTGGGAGTATGAACATCATTTAACCAACATTGATAAAATATCTATTAAAACAAAACAAGGTGCATAATCAATAGTGCGTTATACAAAGCTCAAGTCAAGGATAAGGCAGATATTTGGTTACGTTTTCAATGGAACCAAAGAGGTGAACGATATAGTAGGATGTTTTACCTGTAAAAAAAGAGTATTCATACTCAGGACACAAATCAGGCACATCAGACCTACGGCGGCACAAGTGCGAAAGTAGCCAAAGAAGTATAGCCAGTTTTTTGTCTAACGCGGAGGTCAGGAAACCAGAATTGAAATATCAGCCGATTTTTAGACAAGTCTTGCGGATGCGGGGCGGATGCGGATAACAGTCATGCGGATGCGGGGCGGATGCGGATAACAGTCGTGCGGATACGGGGCGGATGCGGATAACGTTTTATTTATCCGCGCAGGGCTCTAGTTATAAGCTTCCCTAAACCTGGAAAACAATCCATAAATCCCATCGAACTATAGACCAATTTATGTGTCTACAAAGAGACCAATGTGTTATATACTACTGTAGCTGTACCCGGCATGCGTAGCAATGCCAATCAGAGAAAGTGATGGCGTTGTAACTTTGTTTGTTGAAGTGCTTTTGGATTCCCAATATTTTATTTTATTTTTCCGTTAACCACCTCTCAACTATTGTAAAATAGATTTGCTATGTCAAAAAATCATGGGAGCGTGCTCATTAACTCACCAAAGTTTCATCGCAATCAGATGAATGGTATATGAACGCTTACGGGATTTGGTTTAAACGATTCGCGTGCCGTCACTCATTTGTTGAATCTACTTGTGCGCCACCCATTGAAAAACAGATATACTAATTCATACACCTTCGCAGGACTGTACTCAACTCACCAAAGTTTTATCACAATCGGATGAATGTTTTTTTTAGCGTATGGCTTTTAGTGCCGGGAGTGTCTGAGGACATGTTCGGCTCACCAGTTTGGTAGCTGCTTCGAGACGGACACCCAGTGGGTGAGCTACAAGTACCGTTGGGAAGGAAAGTAGGAATGGAAGGACGAGGAGTGGGAAGGTAGCGGCTGTGGCCTATAGTTAGGGACCAACCCCGGCATTTGCCTGGAAGGAAGATGGGAAACCACAGAAGACCATCATCAAGGTTGCCGGCGGGGGGATTCGGACCTCCTCGCCTCCCGGAGTGAGCGACTGCCATCAGTCATGCCGTAACGACCACGGCTAACTCACCCGGTAGATGAATGGTAACTTATATGAACGCGTACGGGACTTGGTTGAAACGATTCACGCGCTGTCACTCATTAGTTGAATCTACTCGTGCGCTAAAAATTGTAAAATGGATTTCCTAAATCAGAAATCTTTGAGGGAAGGAAAACAACATTTCACCAAATTTCATTGCAATCGCATGAATGGTATATGAACGGATACGGATTTTTTTACGATACGCGTGTCGTTACTCATTTGTTGAATCCACTCGTGCGCTACCTATTGTAAAAAGGATTTACTAAGTCAGAAACCTTTCCCGGAGTGTGCACAACAATTCACCATAGTTTCATAGCAATCGGATGAATGGTTATGAACGCATACGGGACTTTGTTTAAACGATTCACGTGCCGTCGCTCATTTGTTGAATCTACTTGTGCGATACCTATTGTAAAGTGGATTTACTAAGCCAGAAACCTTCCCTGAAGTATACACAACATCTCACCCAAGTTTCATCGCTATTGGACGAATGGTATATGAATGCATACGGGACTTGGTTGAAACGCTTCGTGCGTCTTCGCTCATTTGTTGAATCTACTCGTGTGCTACCTATTGTAAAATTGATTTAATAAGCCTGAAACTTTCCCTGGAGTGTACACAACAACTCACTCAAATTTAGTCGCTATCGGACGAAAGGTATATGAACGCATACGGGACTTTCTTGAAACACTTCGCGCGTCGTCGCTCATTTGTTTAATCTACTTGTGCGATACCTATTGTAATGGATTTACTAAGCCAGAGACCTTCTCTGAAGTGTACACAACATCTCGCCCAAGTTTCATCGCTATCAGACGAATAGTATATGAACGCATACGGGACTTTGTTGAAACGCATCGCGCGTCGTCGCTCATTTGTTGAATCTACTCGTGCGCTACCTATTGTAAAAAGTATTTACTAAATCGGAAACCTTTCCTGGAGTGTGAACAACAATTCACCAAAGTTTCATAGCAATCGGATGAATGGTATATGAACGCACACGGGACTTTGTTTAAATGATTCGTGTGCCGTCGCTCATTTGTTGAATCTACTTGTGCGATACCTATTGTTAAGTGGAATACTAAGCCAGATGTAACACTTATATCACAAAGAGATATTCTATTTAAATTGATTATCATTCCCAGTTCGCTGTTAAATGGAATTTAAAATTCCTCGTGATATCAAAATGCAAATGTAATAATATTATACATTACTTCTTTTGTAACAATAATGAAATATTAAAGATATGAAAGAGCTTAAATTAAATTGTCTTAATGTTGAAAATTAATTTTTTAGTATGACATCAAAATACAGAGTTGAAATACAAATATTTGCTATCGAACTAAATGTTAATTTTAAAGATTTAAAGAAACGTATTATAATTAACTGTATCTTTAACTTAACCATAAATAACTTAAATATATTTTGAAAACATGAACTTTAATATACTTAATGTATAAGTAACGTAAAATCGTACGTCACATAACAACAAATAAAAGAAGAATTTTAAATATAATGATTTAGTTTAGAATTTCTTTATATACAATAATGGCAGTTCTTCCTTCTGGTGCCAACATGACTAAGCTACTTGGAGAACTTACTCTGGAACAGGCAACTTAAAATTGTCCGTGGGAGAAACAGTCTTCGCGTAGGTCGATTCTTGCGAATGTTAAACTTTGGCCTTGTGTTTTGGAATGCACGATACGCAGTGAGCAGGAAGACATCCGCAGTTCAAACCCAACTGGCGTTATATCAATAGATGCATTGTCATAGGAAAGCATTCTATGTTACGAACATGGGCCGTATAACCTGTACCGAAAGCTTCTGCAGATTTAATACCCGGTATATTCTGAACATCAGTTCCTTGAATTGAGATTTGCCAACATCTTACAGCAACTTTCCATGTGTAATATATCTGTACCTCAACATACAGCAAAGTGTTTTCAAAATCACGTATTGTGTAAATGTTGGAAAAGGTAGTGAATTTGGTTTTTGGCGGAATGGATACTCGCTCGTAGAAATTATTTTCTCCGATTCCCGGTCAATGCATGTGAGATTTTCGATGTGAAATGCCATGTCCTGTGGTTCGGATTCCACGTAAAAAGGAGGTCCCGTGGCTCATGATCTCAAGATTAACGGTCACGTTAAATTACAAGCTTCCTTCCTTCCTTTTTAAATTATTTTCAGTAAAATAGACTGGTTCACAATTCTGTAAGTGCATATCGAGGTATGTGACGTCGGGATGCCTTTAGTGTACCGAAAGCTTCTGTAGATTTAACACCAGGCCTATTCTGAACAGCAGTTCCTTGAATTCTGATTTGCCAACATTTTATAGTAACTTTCCATGTGTAATATATCTGTACCTTAATGTTTCATGCAATTATCTCCAGTAGTTTTTGCTCTGCGTATATTATCGGTCAGTCAGGACATCCTCCTTTATATTGTGACCTTTATGCATCTCTGATAGCATAAAGTCTACATATTATTCCAACAAAATTTAATTCATGTCTCCAAGTCGATGTGAGAATGGAAGTTGCTTGTGAAACTAGAAGGACAAAAGGATGGTTCGTACGTGACTTGAAGAAGATTTCTCCCAGCGCGGACAAAGGTAGCAGGAAAGAGAAAATCCACATCTGGACACCAAATGCGCCAGACAACGCACGGAGGTCGTTACACTACGCGGGTAAATGCAGAAACCTCAACGATCACCTACCAAATAAACCCCGCCCATTTGAAAGGAATTAGAGCAGTAATTAGAATACAGAAACAGGAATTATACCATCGTATAGGGGATTATCCCAGCCTCTCAGAAATATCGTCAAAATTTAAATTGGATTATTCTGTGATTTTTGCCAGAATTAAAATGAAATCAGGGGGTGGATTTGAAACGACCAATGGCAGTGAGAGACGCTAGACGCGATCAAATCCCGCCGAAATTAAGGGACAATGAAGCAAATTACGGAGCTCATTATATAACGATCCTACGATCGGATTTTAAATAAAAAGGAGTCATTGAGACATTGGAAATGAGGACGTTCTAAGGAGCTAGTTCGCATATTCATGTGAGTGTTATTTTGGAAATAAATTCTGAGAAACCCCTACTCCACGTCCCTTTAAGAGAAATCGTATAAATAATGGATTGAAACACAGCGAAGTAAGTCTACTTTGGGGCAACGTCAGAGGCGGAAGCCCGTGCCTCGAGCCTTCAGAAAGTACGGTGATTTTTACAAGTTCTATAAGTCTACTTTGGGGCAACGTCAGAGGCGGAAGCCCGTGCCTCGAGCCCTCGGAAATTAACGTGATTTCTACAAGTTTTATAAGTTCTTAATACGCGCTGTAGAGGCGAGAGCCTGCGTTTGAGGCATAAGAATAATTAACATTTTTACAAGTTTATAAGTAGGAGCAAGTATACCTCCGAAATTGAACATCGCTAAGTATTCGCGAGTGCGAAGTAGAACAGTGCATGTCATAACAGTATGACGCAGTTGTAATGATAGTTATAGCCGCCCGAGCTATTAACAGCTAGACCAGTATTCTAGGAAGCTATGAACTATCGGCCGAACTAAATAAGTTGATGATAGCTATTGAGATAGGAGCTTCATGTGCGAGAACCGTGCATTGTGTTAATGGTAATAATTCACAGAGGACCTTTGTTTTGGTGAAATTTTGAGAAAAACCGTGTGTAAATTATCCTCCTATCAAGATGAACCAACTAATGAAGAAGACTGATATCAAGGACCAGAACCGCATCAGGAAATATGAGAGATAAGTAAATATTGTATGGGGCATGTGGGTCATAATGTTTCCCATTATTGGGGTCGGATAAGTTTATCTCGATCATAAGCAGTTATGATAAAAATATATATTTTAGGCGTACCGGGCATGTTTGTGTAGATTTGTGTGTTTATCAGTAATGAGTATTTTTTGTGTGTTTTATAATGTAATAAGTATATGAGCATCAAAGTGTTATTTTAAGTATGGTTTTGTTTGGGATGTCATTAATTTTGTTGAATGCACAGTCAAGGGAATATTTGTTTGACAGTGCTTATGCACAATGTGATTGTAAAAGCTAAATGGGGAAGACCGCTCGATATTGTGATAAGACCAGTAAGTGACACTGAAATTATGAGAGTAATAAGTATGGTAAGTGATTATCACGCGAAGGTAAAATGTGGTAAGACAAGAATGGCTGGAGGGTATTATGAGATATATTCAGGTAAGGCTAAGAGTCGATCCTGGGTCGAGCAGAATTAAAGCGGAGGTGATATTCCCGCGTTCTTCGATGATATAATGGTGAGTGAAAAATAATAGCGGAGGTGATATTCCCGCATTCTTCGACGATATATAAATGGTAAGTAAAATGATTGAATTCATTATCTGATGAGAGTCCACTTTAGCTCCGTCGGAAAGGTGTTGCATTGCTCGAGCCCAAGGCAGGTAAAAGGGAGTCTTTAAGAAACAGGTAGAAATATGGTTAGCCGTCTGAATTCTCAAAGCAGCCAGGAAGGTTGTGCCGGCCTGCTGGCTAGCACGGTGAAAGTGTGTCTGTCACAAGGTCGAGTTTGTCATTGTATTCTATGAAGGGAGGTAGTCCAACTCCCCGGGGTTTCTTTTGTGTACCGCTTCAGGAAGCGACGTATTCTATTTGTCATTATTTTTGGAGTGCATTCATTATGTTGTTGTTTATTAATAATCACGGCGCACCGGCCGCCGAAGTATTTATTTGTGCTTCATGTATGTTGACTTGTTTATTTTAGCATAATTAACGGAGTTATAGCTCTGAGTGAAGTAATTGTTTTAAAGTTATAAAAACACACATGCCCGTAACCTAGAATAAATCTATTGCCTTCATTATCTGACTCTTGTGAGGAAAGATGATGATTGTACGAGTAGACATGTCCGATTTCCCAAAGAACAAGTTTTGCAAGTTATAAAAATGAGTGCGCAATATTTATTGTGATAGAATGGCTGGTTTATTTAAGCCATAGTTATTTGAATTAAGTCTGTTGACAATAACTCTTGGACTTGAAGCAGTGGACTGCAGTAAAATAGACTGTTTTCTATTCCTGGTTTCAGCCAGTGTGAAACATTATTTTGCATTTTTTTGATATTGTTGATTTCAGTAATTTAAGGGAGTTGATTTTGTTTTTATTTGTCTATGGTTGGGAGAAAAGGGAGATGATGTTTTTGTGAAATAAATTATTTTATATTAGGAGTTCTCTGACCTACTGATTTTAAGATAAGCCTCCTGTGATCCTGTGACTATATTCCTAGGATGTTTAGAATAAGTTAGAGCCACCCCGAACAGAGCACTACCCGAGTAAGAGTCGGCATCCTAGAAGAACGCGGAAGGGTACACTATATATAACGATTTACGTTCCTTTTAACTACTCTGGCTTTTATAAACGCCGGGGTGCTAGAAGTTTGTCCAGAAGGGGATCTTTAACGTGACAGTAGATCTACTGACATGGTTCCCTTGCATTTGCGCACCCTCAAAAGCCAGCTGATTGCGCCAGGATACGAACCTGCAACCTTGGGCCCAGCAAGCTAGAACGTTACCGCTGAGACTCGCAGCTAGTCTAACGTGTTGTAGATAATAAGTGGATTGGCATTGCCTCCTACAAGGATAGATGGACAATTGGATGTCATGTCTTGAGCTATTGTTGCCATGGATGCGGACTTGCGATTAATTCATCAGTTTATCAGAGCACTAGCAGAAGTACCCATTCTTCGAACGGTCTTCGGTATTAATAACCAGACGTAATCAATTGAGCTACTGTTGCAATGGTTAGAGACTTGGAACCTGTTTCTCAACAAAGAAAAATGATTAGTTAAAATATGCTCTGAAACTAAATTTACCTAACATGTACTTCCGGACGTGAAAAAAAAAATTAAAACCTCGTAGACGAAACGCAATACATGTCAAGTAAAACAGACCTTCACTGTTGTGTCATGTCCCCATCCAGAGGAAGACCCCTTTAATAATTTATAAAGGCTTGTGGTGCATGAAAATTCAGTTTTTTTAGACTCCAATGGCCCAAATTCCTAAAAGAAAAAAAAAGAAAAAAACTACCGTATTTCAATTCAGGAATTTTTGAAAATAATGCTTCTGTTTGGAGATATAATAGACCTTCTGTACGACATAACGCACATTTAAGTCGTGTGAAAAAAATCTAGGGTAGCCTTTGGCCCCCTTAAGCGCAGTGATGAATTTTACAGTTGGAGTTGATTCCGTAATAACCTAATACCCATTTGCAAACAATCACAGAAATTTAATAAATGGAGTGGCTTTACTTCTTGCAGAAATAGATGGAAAGTTGGATGTCACCTTTTCGGATATTGTTGTCATGTTTACTGGCTTGCATTCCTTCATTAGTTTATTAAATGAAATTAGTTTTCTGGGAATATCTCAGAAACTGTTGATTTTAGAGCCTTAAAATGTACTTTACGGGGACCCTTTACTGCTATTTAGGGGCACCGAGTTTTGTTTCTGACACCAAGGGGCTGAAAATAAGCTTTGTCTCGTCGTAGTAGGCCGTAGTATAATAATAACTATAATAATAATATGACAATATAGGGATAGGGATATAATAGACCTTCCGTACCACACCCGCACGTGTAAATCGCGTGAAAAAATCTAGAGTACACCTTGACCCCCTTATATGACATTGATGAATTTTACAGCTTAATTTGGTTCCGTTATAACCTTAAGCCGTTTGCAAACTATCTCAGTAATGTAATAAATGGAATTGTATAGCGTCTTACAGAAATAGATGGACCTGTGAGATTCCATTGCCATGGTAACCGGCTTGCATTCTTTCGTTGTTGTCTTAAATGAAATTAGTTTTCTGGAAATATCTCAAAAACTGTTGGTTTTAGGGCCTTAAAATGTGGTTTTTGCCCCCGAGTTTCGTTTCACACATTGAGGGGCTGAAAATGAGCTTTGTCTCGCCCGTCTACGCCTATTTCAGCAAGTATTTTAAGGGGGTAGGCCCCCTTTTATGAGAGGTACAGAGAAGAGTTACATCAATGATTAGTGTCGTGCCTCTGAAGGATATCTGTACCAAATTTTACGTTGATCCACCCAGCCGTTCTCGAGTTATAAGGGAACAACCACTTTGTCCACAGACAGACAGACAAACAGACAGACATACAGACAGACAAAATTTTTATTTTCGCGCGCATCCGTCATAAAACAGTCTGAAACGCGCAAATAACGCAAATTTCCGTAGAAATTCAGAAAAAAACAGACAAAATTTCATTCTTATATATATAGAGAGAGATAGAGATACTGTTGCCATGGATACGGACTTGCCATTAGTTCATCAGTTTATCAGAGCGAAGATAGTTTTCTGGGAATATCTTTGAAACTGTAGGTTTTAGGGCCTTAAATATGGTTTTCGGTGTCCCGTAGGGACTTAAAATGAGCTATGTCCGGTATTTATGCGACAACTTCGATATTTTGTACCAGATATGTAGAACAAAAATGTAAATTCACATTTCACCCCCTTTCACCCCTTTAAAATCGGAATTTTTTAAACTCATTTCGTAGTGCGCATCTTCACTACGATAGGAACATATGTTCAAAGTTTCATGCAATTATCTCCAGTAGGTTTTGCTGTGCGTAGATTATCAGTCAGTCAGGATATCTTCCTTTATATATATGTAGATAAGATATATATTGAATCATTTCATTCCTACCCAGGAAGGGCGGGCGGGCCCCTATAGATGGCCGCACCATCTCTTGGGCCAGAGGAGGGGAGTGTTTGGGAGGTTGACAGTTATAGGAGAAGGGTGGTGGTGAATTGGAATAATTGGAGTAGGAGAAATGACTTGACCTCTTGGCTAAGATTAAAGTTTTGAAATTTACGAACTTTGAGAAAATTGCTCTTTGTGCTTTGTACTATTGTACATTTTGGAGTTGGGAGGTTTGTAGTTTTGCGATTTATGAATTTATTAGTTTTGTAAGTTAGAAATTTGGAAAATGTTTTAACTTGGATAATTTACATAATTTCGAAATTGTTGAGATTGCTTTTTTTTGTTTTTGGAAAAGGTTGGTGATGTATATTGAGATGGGAGCAATGGACGACTTTATTTGTGGCGTGGCTTTGAGGTTCCTGAAGTGTCTCACAGAGTACGCAGGTAGTTTGTGGGCGAGAGACAAATTGAGGCACATTGTCTTGTGCCAGATTGTTTTTACCGAGTAGAAGTGTCAACGATTTGCGATTGGTAATACGTATATATTATCGTAATTCGTATTAAATATACCTACAATATAGGCGTAATGATAATGGATGTAAAATGAAATGCATGAAATTACCGGAACCGTTCATGTTCTTATTGTTTCGGCACCGTGTTCGTAGATATGACAGTTTCATTGTGCGAAATGAAACTTTATTTCTAACGCAGCTGACATGGACCAAGTCGTTATAGAACCTCAAAACGTTTAGTTTGAACTGTGCATCAAAGTACGTATGTGATGATGGTTCTCAAAGACTAATGAACGAAGTCTGTAATCTGTGCATGCATGAATTATTGAAGATGTTTGGTGTGCCTATCACGGTTATCTAATGACTTTTAAGGCTGTCTGTTTTGATAGACAGAGGAAAATCTCCTACAAGAATACTTTATCCGTGGTGTGACGTCTAGCTTTGTTAGCTGTCAACCCAGAGGTCTGGGTTCGATTTCCGTACCTGTCAAGACATTTAATTCTGGTCTGAGGGCTGGAATGGAGTAGGCCTCGTGAGGCAAAACTGAGAAGCGGTGGGTTCTATTTCCACCTCAGTCATCCTGGAAGTGGTATTCCATGGTTTCCCACTTATACTCCAGTCAAATACCGGGATACTCCTAACTAAAAGGCAACGGCCGTTTCCTTACCATATCTCACCTGAATTATAAATACACACACTATTACAAATACCACAATAACAAAGGTTATCAAACAATCATCCCATACTCGTTCAAGTACATGGGGCCAAATGATCACGATGTCAAAGGCCCTCAAATGAAACAACAACAACAACAACAACATCATCAACAACATCATCAACATCAACATCAACATCATCAATCACAACCACAACAACTTTATTTTCAAGGGTATGAAGAGAATTACGATTTCAACGTCCTTAGGTCGTACTGTTCGTGCAAAGCAGGGTGATATTTTCGTGAATATTTCCAATTTAATAGGAATTGGCTGTCTGGGAAGACATTAACCCACATTTTTAGCCTACTTTCGATTTTTGCAAAAATGAAAGTAGACTTATGAGATCAACACAGGGTGAAAAATTGTGTGTCTGTCTGTGTGTGTCTGAGGCTGTGTGTCTGTGAGTGTGTGTACTCTAAATAACTGTCCCCCCCCCTATCAATTCGAACACGGTGAAACCGAATGGAACAAGATTTGGTACAGAGGTAGCACGAGCAAAGGGCACCTCAGTGTCATGTTTTATATCGCCGCCATCTTGACGAAAACGTAATGGCGGCCACCCAAAAGTTAAAAGTTTAATTCAAATTACGACCAACCTAATCATCTGATCTCTACTAAATTTTGCAACTATATACCTTTATGTATGAAGAATCATTTGACCAAACTACTAGGTCATCAGACCAATAATTTACGGATAGCGGCCATGCATGTATGCAAATCGATCCCCCTATCAATTCAAACACGGTGAAACCGAATTTAACGAAATTTGGTACAGAGGTAGTACTAGCAAAGGGCCCCTCAGTGTCAAGTTTTATATCGCCGCCATCTTGACGGAAACGTATGGCAGCCACCCAAATGTCAAAAGCTTAAATCAAATTACGACCAACCTAATCATCTGATCACTACCAAGTTTTGCAACAACATACCTTTTTGTGGGAAGCATCGTTTGACTGAACTACAAGGTCATCAACCTAATATTTTGCAGATAGCGGCCATGTATGTGTGCAAATCGATTCACCGTATCTATTCAAACACGGTGAAACCGAATTGAATGAAATTTTGTACAGAGGTAGCACTATCAAAGGACACCTAATATTCATGTTTAATATCCGTATAACATGTTGTATTTCAACAAGCTACTACAACCAACATTCAATTGTCTACTCCTTGAAAAGGACAAAGAGTTATAACAATACCCATGCATTTAGCAGAAAGTAGGCTGTATGTTCTTTACTGAACATCTTGTTTAGCTTATTTTTAATTTTGAAAAAATAGGCTTATGAGATCACCTTTTGTCCGTGTGTGTGTGTGTGTGTGAGTGAGAGGAGTGTGTCCCCCTTAATAACTTCTAAACGGATGGAGCGATTTCAATGAAACTCGGTAAGTTCATAGCACTATTCCGGACGACCCCGATCGTGCCCTTCAAATTTTGTTACGTCTCACCAATCCAACATGGCGGCTGTGCGAAATATATCACCAGCATTCAATATCTCCTAAACTGTTCCCGATATCACCCTGGAATTTATTAAGGTGATAAAGGGAACTACTAGAAGTTCACGTGTGTAACTTTTGAAAAACTGGTAACTACCAAACGAACATGGCGGCCACGCAAATTTGCGACTTTTAAATAGACGTTCCTCGCGATTTAACCAACCAAATGCAATACAACTTGGTACTGTATATGTTTATACACATTATAATGCACCGACATCTCACTTGGTTCAATTGTTTACATAACCACAAGATGGTGGATGAGCGAAATATTTCACCGGCATTCTATATATCTGAAACTATTAGCGGTATCACCCTGAAATTTTGTACGGAAATAAAGGGCACTACTGGAAGTTCATCTGTAAGACCTTAAAAAACCGGTTAACTACAAAACGAACTTGGCACCCAAGCGAATTTGAAAATTTTAAATAGACCTTTCTCGCGATTTAATGTTCCAACCGCAATGAAATCTGGTACAGGAAATGTTTATACACATTGTAATACACTGGTATCTAATTTAGTTCAATTGTTTACAGCACCTCAAGATGGCGGCTTTGCGAATTTTAAAATTAAGTTTTTATTTCTTGTGTCGTAATCATGCGTCGATGTGAAACTTTGATTAATGAAACTACGCAATATTTTTCCTTTAATGGTACATGACTCTATGGCCTATACATTTAACAATCCAACATGGCGACCATCCGAAATATTTAAACGGCTCTTAATATCTACGAATCTATTATAGCAATCAAACTGAATTTTTAATGCTCATAGGGGCTATGAACATAAGTTCACCTATAGGACTTTAAATAGCCTGGTGATCACAAATCCAACATGGCGGCGACGCGAAGTATAAATATTCACATGGACGTTTATCGCAATTTAACCATCCGAGTGCAGTAAAACTTGGTACAGTAAATCCTTATACGAATGTTAATCCCCTGGCATCTAATTTATTTCAATTGTTTCCATAACCACAAGATGGCAGCTGTGCGAAATGTTACAATCTCCTCGTTACTTCTTGTGTCCTAATCATGCTATTGAAGTTCGAATGCTACACGTACACAATAATCTTCTTGTAACAGTACATAACTCTAGGACCGACATATATAAAATCCAACATGGCGACCATCCGAAATATTTAGTCGGTTCTCAATATCTACGAATCTATTACAGCAATCAAACTGAAATTTTGGTATGTAGATAGAGGCAATTAACATAAGTAGGATATATGAAAATAGGCTGTATACTTCTTTACGGAACTACAGGGTCTTTCATATAAAATAAGAGCGCCAAGCGGCGGTTTTGTTAACCGCTGCTGCGGTCACCTTGGCCGAGCTTTTGGCACGCCAAGGCCCCCTGCTTTAGGCGTGTGTACAATCCTATATGATGCAGCGGCCTTGCTAGCGTCTATACAATGCTCAAATCTTACTTTAGTTAGTTAATTAGTTATTGTTGATGAAACCAAAACCCCTATAGTATTGAAAGCGCGCACATAGTACATACGATGGCTGTTTTTTTTTCAAGTTCCGATGGACTGTATAAAAATAACAGATTGACATTACCATACTTGACCTTGCAATAAGCGTGCAGCTGCTCAGTCGCCAGTCTAAACCTCAAGTGCTAACATGGTGAGACAGTTATCATTGCAACATCGTATTTTTTTATGTAAAACTTATTTTAAGTACGAGTCGGCTCGGCGGGTGCGTGATGCATTTGTTCAACAATTTCCTGATGAAGTGCCACCTTCACTAGCACAGATTCACGTAATTGCAAATAAGTTTGACACTACTGGCTCGGTGCTCAATAAGAAACATGCCCGCACATGAACAGTTTTAACAGAGGATGAGCTAGATGACATTGGCGAGAATCTTGAACGGTCTCCGAATAAATCACTCACAAAATTAGCACAAGTAGGGGTTTCGGTTTCATCAACAATAACCAACTAAAGTAAGATTTCAGCATTGTACACACGCTAGCAAGGCCGCTGCATCATATAGGATTGTACACACTCTTAAAGCAGGGGGCCTTGGCACGCCAAAAGCTCGGCCAAGGTGACCGCAGTAGCGGTTAACAAAGCCGCTGCTTGGCGCTCTTATTTTATATGAAAGACCCTGTAGTTGTTTAAAGCTAAGGAAATGCATTCATCTAATGGGACTGTTTTACCTCATCTTTGCTGTACTGGAGCCACTCAAATTCCTGCTAAAATATCCTGCACATCTGTTGAGCAGCGCTGGCATAGGCTAAACCTAGGGGAAAGTGCATAGATTCGGAACCGGTAATGTAACCTAACAAGAAGAGGAGAATTCATAATTCTGTCAATTTCCAAATTCCACAGACATACAAGTAGGCTTCTTAAAATACAGCTGTACATTTTAATTTATGTCTGAATTTACTGCTGCTAGTGAGTTAGTGTTGTTTTAAGGGGTGGAACAGCAAGGTTATCTGCCCCAATTTACTGCAGTAGAGGATAATAGCAACCTAGGCCCAATTCAATGTGATGTATTTTTACAAGCAAATAAGGGCGTAGAACTGTACAGAATCCTTTTGGAAGCTGCTTTATAAATCATACTGGTATTTACAGTAGGCCTAGGTCTACTTATAGATATATTTCATCCTCAGTTTTTGACTGACGACCTGGATTTAAGGCCACATAGCTCATAGACCTATCCTCTTTCCATTATTTTTAGCCTGGTAATAAAATTGTCAAGTTCATAAAACCAGTACCGGTATGTCTAATTTAAAAACTGATATTAAAGCAACTGAACCAGTATATCTTTTTTTAAATAAAAACGATTTGTATCGGAAATCTGATATTTTGAAAGAAAGGTTACCTTAAGGCAATTAATTTCAAAAATGTCAACTAAAGATAACGCCCAAGATAATCCTCCAGAACTGCCGTAGGCCTACCGGTACCGGTATGTGAAAGCAACTAAGCTCATAATCCTCATCTAAAATATCGGTATTTTTCCTTAGAGTTTTCAATATGTTAGAATAACTAGAAATATTATCTTAGGCTATGCCTACAGCTGCGAATTGCATTTATTTTACTCTGAATTACCGGTATGGCTTCTTGTAGGCACTGCACTGACACCGTATTAATCAATATGAAGATAATTTGTTATAAATCAGAAATTAATCTCGTTAGTTTATTTCTATACTAGCCTATTATTTTAAGATATCATGCCAAGCGCTTAACGAAGACAGTGTGAATAATACCGTCTTACATCTAGGCGTAGGCCTAATTTGTATGCCAGCTTGGGACGTGGCGGCTTCATGTTTATTAGAGAAAAAAGGGGGAAATACATTTGGCACAGCATCATCACTTAAAAATGTCCTTCCAGGCAATACTGGCTTGTAATCTAAACATAAGAAATGGGCTAAACATACTCTCATGTGGGCTGATATGTGTAATTTCCTTTCAGCACGACGAATTTTGAAAAGCCACTATTTCCTCAAAATACGAACATTGGCAATAAAGTAAACTTTACTATGTAGTTGCCACATCTATTTTTCAACTGGGGAACTGCACAATATTGAACCATTATTCTATAATGTATTAAACAACGAATATTGAAGCGTAATTCGTAACTACAACTTACACAAGCTACTAATGGCTGCCCACAACATCGGCGTAAGGACACATCAGGCCTTTACCATGTAATTTTTTCGTCATGGTTTTGAATCGGCCGGTTCCGGAAGCACCGCACGCACGCATGGCGGCGACGGTTCACCATGTATCCGCGAGAGAGCAGTCTACCCGTATTCATTGAGTGCGGCCTGTCGATTTTGTCTGAAGAAAACATTGTTTGTAATTATTAAAATCAACTCAGAAATATAATTTTGCATTTTAACCAATGGCAGAAATGTGAGAAACCAACATCTGTGCGGTAATTTTTTGCGCAGTTCTTGTCACACTGGACATAACAGCATTCCGGTTTCCTCGTGCATTGGAGCGGTAAACACAAATATCACACGTTTCATCGAATAATTCTGGTTTTAATACCCTTGAGATGTCAGTCCCTCAAACACCTATCCATTAATTCACAAATTCCTCATTCCTAATCCAGATATAATGACTGGATAAAGGCCTGTAATCAGGAGGATTTACTGGCATACGTGGCAAATCTACACGTCAATATATAGGGTATGTAGCCTTTATTTCTCAAAGGAAGTGTTTTAAACCACAAGGGGGGCAGTGCTAGGCTGAGATTAGGTAATAATGCCCAACAAACATTAAATCTCCACCCTAGAGAAGCTATTGTCTCCTTTCAAGTGTCCATTTTCTAACCCCACTTAGCCTAGGAGGCAAATGGTTTCCTGACTGAAGTTAGTTGATGTGTTTTATTAAATGTAATTTGTTAAGCTGCAGCTCTTTACAGTGAATTAAGTGCTTTAATTACAAGCTACAATGCAAATCAGATTTAACATTTACTCCCTCACCTATGGGACTTTGTGCTATTCCTGAAGAGTTCTGGAGAAGTTTGGATTGTCGTGTACCCAAATCTACAATCCCATGAAATGACTGAAGGTACTCCAGTCCCTCAAAATTGTAAATAGTGTTGCTTTCAGAGACAAACTATTGAGGTTAGCAACCCCCTCACTACGCTCGGCATGGCATTAAGGCTGTGTGACTTAAAAACCAGGGCTGTTAACCTTGATGATCCTACCTCATAGACATATCACAATGCCCTTAATTTTATTTAATTCTGTGAGACCACTAAAAGTTTGCCCACCCATGTAAATGATAAGCCCACCCAATTTCTTCTCAAGTGATACCTCCCTCTCATTCCACACACGCCCAAATACAAGGGGATATATGACCACGATGTCTCAGCCCTTAAAATAAGCAACAACTGTATCTTCGATACACACTAATCAAATTCCTGGATACTTCTATACTTTCAGCAACGATCCTAGGGATGATTTTTCTTCACTATGTCACATGCAGAACATGGTGCCACTAAAGCAATACCGTATAGGTCCATATTATTTGAAAATGAATACATAATAATCATACAAGAGTGGAGCCTTGCATAAGTGAGGAGATGTAACACCAAACTCTGGGTGTCAACAAGCCGTACACTATCACTCGGGAATTGAGAAATTGGGTGGGCATATTGTGTGATAACCTGTGTTACTGTGGTGGCTGCGTGTGTATTTGTAAATTGGGGATAGGATTGGGAAGGAGGTGGCTGTGTCCTTAAGTTAATAACCATCCAAGCATTTGCCTTGAGTAGGGAAACCACTTCCAGGATGGCCGAGGTGGGAATCGAACCCTCCTCTTCTCAGTTTTGCCTCACGAGGCTGACTGTACCCCATTCCAGCCCTACGGCCAGAATCAAAATTTCTTGGCAAAGCCGGGAGTCAAACC
This sequence comes from Meconema thalassinum, assembly GCA_946902985.2. Classification (NCBI taxonomy): domain Eukaryota; kingdom Metazoa; phylum Arthropoda; class Insecta; order Orthoptera; family Tettigoniidae; genus Meconema; species Meconema thalassinum. Next base: position 188,351,791 of record OX336395.1, read on the forward strand.
CAGACCTACGGGGGTGACAGCCAAGAAAGCTATCTGCTGCACCACGAGGTGGTCTCGCGAAAATGTAATGTATTGGTCATAAATATAGGCTATATAAATCTACATGAAAATAGCCTACTGCCAATCCAAACATTTTCATAAATTTGAGTTTCATATATCATTTTAAAGCTCAATGGTTTTAAAATATACAGTTATCTTAAGTCATAGCAAGAGATTTCAATGTTTACATTAAGCCACATTGTTCAAACCTGTTAAGGGATGTCGGAAATTCCTCTGATAATGTCAAGCTGCAACTCACATCCTATTCTATTGTTGGGCAAGGACTTGATTCTCATCATTGCAGAAATAATCTGTTTAATACTAGCTGTAAACATGGCCAAGGTTTCATGTAATACAAGCTAAAGGTGTAGAATTTGGTATAAATGTTTATCACAAGTATCCAGTACCACTACCTCTATGTCAATGTTACATATGTGCTTGCTACACTTGTCATAGTATGTGGAACGGTATAAATTTCAGAGTGTGCATCAATTTTAATTTCTACCCTTGATTATTCATATTTATGTGGGGGTCAGGAATCGTATGGATTGTGAAGTGATGCTAGGAAAAGTTGTCTCCTTTCTTTTTAAGGATGTGTGAAGGACTGAGTGGTGTGTCTTTATAATGACATACTAAAATTGTAATGGCTGATGAAGGATGTAATTAATATCCAGAACATGTCCTACTATTTGCACATTATTTATTCATTTAAGGGTTGATTAGGCAGAAATATTTACAGAAGATTACAATTCAAGAAATATTTTATTCATCAGAGTTAATTAGAGATGAATGAAACTGGGCAAGGTACTGGAAAAGCCTGTGACCTATTAAAAGGAAAGGTCCCAGCAGATTTCCCCTATATTGTTCAACCAGCCACATCTGGTTACGACCACTATATTCTTCCTGAAGTAACTCCACAGAGAGAATGAAAAGTGTCAAGAACAAACTTCTGCTTGCAATCGCACATTTTTTCTGCATTACAGTATTACTTACTTGTTTACATGGTTTATGTAGAAACAACTCGTACAAATATTACAGTGAATTCTTCTAGGTATTATGCCATGTCTGTGCCCCATCATATCCATAGTACCGTACCTAGAAGAATTTGCAGTAATTTATTTTCTGGCCATGAAAGCCTAAACATTCCAACTCAAACAGGCATATTTTTCTGCAAATGTTTGGGTATTCAGATATATTTTCATGGAAACATTAGACTTTTTTTTAAAGAAACATTATTTTTTCCTGTTTTCAATTTTCAGAGGTGAAACTCACCAATTTTGTGACTATATCCTGAAGTGGCTTGGCCTAGAAGCCTACAGTATATAAAATATGGTAGCGAGTGTTTAATCGTAAAGAGGTTTTCTCAATAGTGATTTTTAATGCCCTGGCATTGTCATTGAGGAGCAAATTTAACTTCCTAAATACTGTAACATTTAAGTTGGTCTAACACGAAAGAAATTTAATAATACTATACCTGCAAGGTTTTAGCTACCTACTAAGAAGAGTAATGTGCAATTTTTGAGTGGAGCTACCTAGGCAAATCTTTACACCAAAAACCAACATATTGTTTATCGCTACCTTTTAGTAGAGAAACTAGAATTCATGTCAGATAACCTGCAGCTTCTGTGACTGATAACTATAGTTTTGTCTTGTTGTCAACAAATGTGATAGACAGGTCTGAAGCAGTTCATTATTTCAAAAACTGACTCTTTCTATCAGAAATCAAATCAGTGATCTGAGATCATGGCGATATCAGGAATGTTTGTTTATTGCATTACAACAAAGGATTTGGAAGTAATCTCATAAAGCAATAACTTCTAAATCGAAATAACTTACAATTTTATTGTTGGACAGCCAAAGGACTTAACATAATCCTCCATGGTTTTAGACAGGTGCAACGATCCATTAGTTCTGGGTTATCCCATCCCGTTAGAGAATGGAAGGATTGGGGTTTGAGACCTAAGGATGTTGTACATGATGATGATGATGATGATAATTGTTGTTTTAAGGGGCCTAACATCTAGGTTATCGGCCCCGGATGTTGTACAACATTAACTGCAAATCACATCACCACACTGAAGACCTGGTTTGTGAAATAAGTTGGTTCATATCCCTTCACCTGTCATTTCAAGTTAGCTTCCTTGTTTCTCATCTCAAAATGCTGAGATGGTGGCATTCCCATAGACCACAGTCACTTCCCCATTCCTTTCTTAGCCTCTTCAACTTTCCATCTACGTTGAGGCTGCATGGATGATCCTTTTCTCTAGAATGAAAGGGCTCCATGACACTGTCAATTAGGATGAAAAAGACTTTGGGAGTGAAGTAAGGGGATAAAAGAAATATTCATATCCAAGAAATAAAAATAGCCAAACATATAAGCCCATTGTTTCCACAGCTACTGCCATGGTCTAGAAGTAAGCATAGCTGCCTTCTAACTGGTTGGCTCAGTTTTGAATCCTGGTTTTGCCAAGGAGAATTTAAATTTTGGCCTGTAGTCATGTGTACTTGGATGTGTGTATCATTTGTCTCATAAACTGCCTTATTGTGATGGCTGTATTAGTGTGTGCATTTATAATTTTAGGTGAGGATAGGGAAGGAGACGACTATGGCCTTACGTTAGGGGTATCCTACCGTCTCGGCATTTACCTGCAGTAGAAGTGGGAAACCAAGAAAAACCACTTACTAGACGGCCGAGATGGGAATCAAAATCATCTCTTCTCAGTTTTGCCTCACAAAGCTGAGTGTACCCCGTTCCAGCCCTCAGACCAGAATGCTAGTTGCTACACCGCGAGGTGATCTAAGTGAGAAGGGATGGATTCTAATCCACCTCTTGGTCCTAATAGAAGTGAATTTCTATGGTTTCTAATTCCCCTTCCCCCCTCCCAGAATGCTCCATGCACCAAACATTCCATCTTCAAATTATTTTGCATGCCCAATTAAATGGAGTAATATAGCTCGGGTGGTGTTGGGGTAGCGCGCCTGCTTCGCACCAGGAGACCTCGGGTTCGACTCCAGGCTCCGTCAGGGATTTCAGAAACCGGCGTGAGGGCTGGAACTGGGTGTACACAGCCTCGCAAGGACAATTGAATAGCTGTCTGACAATGAGGCAGCGCCACGCTCATGGAGATCAAGATTTACGGCCGAGGGAAGCCGAGGCGCTCACCACGCGTCACCACATAATCTGCAGGCCAAATGGCTGGGTGGCGATCGCTTGGTAGGCCTAGGCCCTTCATGGACTGAAGTGCCACAGCGTTTGTTTGTTTGTTTCGTTTTAATGGTAGTTCGGATACTACGGTTTCAATAGTCTTCTTAGAATGTACAGTATATGGGTGTTAACTTTAAAAATACCCGCACGAGTCTCTCTGGAGGACTCACACATTATTACTATTACGTAAACATATCTTGCATAAGAATCATGGCCCTACTAATAATATAGTTCATCGTATCTTGGTGAGAAAAATACTGTACCTGTATGTGCATTTGCTCAAAGAACTTTTTCTTTTCTGAATTTTTATTCCATACATATTTTTGTTTGTTTTATTAATATTAGGCATCCACCTATAAATTTTAACTCAACTAAAATTTGTATTATTTTGTATTAAGAGGGACAGATGACCTTGCTGTTCCGCCCCTTAAACAACAATAACTATCCATAATATGTGTGATGTTAATGAGCAATTCTGAGAATATTTACAGCGGATCTAGATTGCAGTCATGGACCACCTTGTGGCGTAGTGACTACCATTCTTGGCTGTTGCCCCAGAGGTCTGGGTTTGATTCCCGGCTCTGCCAAGAAATGTAATTCTGGTCTGAGGGCTGCAACAGGGCACACTCAGTCTCGTGAGGCACAACTGAGAAGAGGAGGGTTTGATTCCCACCTCAGCCATCTTGGAAGTGGTCTTCCGAGATTTCCCACTTCTACTGCAGGCAAATGCTGTGATGGTTCCTAAGTTAAAGCCAATGCCGCCTCCTTACCAATCCTCACTGGAATTGTAAATACACATACTAAGACAGGCATCACAATAACAAATGGTAATAAGTCAAAATTCCACGCTCGTCCAAGTACACGGGGCTAAATGACCACGATGTCCAGGCCCCTGAAATGAAACAACAGATTGCAGTCGATGTACAGAAGTTGTCTAACATGGTGGCCAGATTGCTCCTTAGTGCCTCTTGGTCTATTGGAATGGCTGTAACGTCCGGTGCATTATCATACCATAGTCAAACTGTTCCTCTATTGGAGCACGAAGATTGGGATTCTCTGCCGTCACTGTCTCATGAAGCCATAGCCAGGTGGCTATGCTAATGCTTGTTGTTTCATGTAGGAGGTTGTATATCATGGTCGTCAGCCCTGTGTACTTGGGCGTGAGAAGAAACCCATACAACAGGAGCAATCGAGTGTGGCAACGGGTGGGTGAGAGATTTCACAAGCTCTTCATCCAGGAACGCCTCCAACAGCAAGGAAATTCAGTCATGTTTTGTGGTGGGATCATGTTTGGTCGACGTACGCCTCTAATTCCTATCCACGGTAACATGACCGGTCTGGTATACAGAGACAACAACCTCAAACCTGTCGTTACAGGATTCGCTGCCACAATGGGTAAGGGCTTTACACTAGTGGACGATAATGCCCATCGAGCTAGGGTGGTCATCAGTTCGTTCAGATGCAAGGCATACGGAGAATGGAGTGGCCTGCATATTCTGCGGACATGAACAGTATAGAACATGCATGGGAAAAGATTAAGAGTGCAGTTTCGCACTGTCCCAATCCTCTAACAAACAAACAAACAAACATTCAGCAACTGATTGAAGCTGCTTTCCAAGAGTGGGATAATCTGCCCCAAACCAGGTTGGTTCGTTGGTTCTCAGTACGGTATGCCTCTTTGTCGGCAAGCATGCCTTAGGGCTCGTGGTGGCCATACATGGTATTGATATGCCCCAACATGAAAAAGATTGCCACTTTTGTTATGCTTTTAGCGTTTGTCTCTTTTGCACAGCATATTGTGTGTTGTTTTTCTTTGTATGTCATTACATACTACCCTACCAGGGAATTGTTACTGCTAGACGTGGAGCACGGCTGTTGTGTATACATTGTCAGCTCGCCTCGTTAAGGCTGCCGCGAGCGGTTGCTGGGCAAGAGGGAGAACGCATGCACAGTCGTACAATGAGAACACACCGCACAGCGCACGACCCAGCACGAATCATGCACACAAATGACATGCGATGAGGTTTCGCTGGCGACAACTGCACGTCTATCGCAGGCGTGTGGCTGGGCGGAGCGCATTAGTTCCGATTTCCACCACCGGTAACAATTCGCTGGTACGATAGTACACATAGCGAAACACTAAATCGCAAAATGCAAAACCTTTTTTTGAGTATTGTTCAAGTTACAAACACTGCTAGTCACCACAACACTCTAAGGGCAGATGACCTCGAAGTTCCGCCCCTTAAAACAACAATTACATTACATTCACCACAACACCGATTATCAAATACCATGCACACACAAGTACACGGGTTATAAACCAAAGAGGTCCTAATTGGAACTATAATAATATATACAGTACCGGTATGTCAAAAAATATGGTTATATAAATGACTCCAGATTATAGCTTACCAAGAGGCATACATACTTTGAACCGGCCTTGGTGGCCGAGAGCGCTAATGTGCTACCTCGTGCCTCACTGGCATCGGGAGAGCGTGAGTTCGAATCCCACCTCTACCGTCCTGAAAATGGTTTTCGTGGTTTCCCATTTTCACTACCAGGCAAATGCCGGGACGGTTCCTTTCAATAAATCCACGGCCAATTTCCCTCCAATATCCCTTCCCTGACCCGTCCTGAAAAGAAAAGTACATGGCCATTGGCTGCATTAATAAAATTATACATACTTTGAAACTTGAGTGTTTAAAATAAGACTGCTGTTACGACTTGAAACTGAATCCCAGCACTCTGCGCAGAGTGTGAACTGATTACACCACGATAGCCCTTTATTAACTCTTGACGTAGGCCTAGTAACTGAAGCTATGGCATATAGTTAGGCCTCCTAATGACCAGTATTAATTCCACTATGATGTACATGTCGCTTACAGGTACCAACTGGAAAGACCTGCCCCAGGCCTCTCCAAAAGCAACACAGCATTATGAGCCTAACACTTCTCTCATCCAGGTGTAAAAACCATCCATCGCATGGAAAACTCATCCTACATTATCTCCATTTCTGCCGAATGGGAAGAATAAGGAGTTGACATACCACTGACAAGTAAAAAGTGCGGTGCGGATAGATGGCAACTTATTAGTCGTGACGAGGTTAAAGTTAGGTCTAATTAGTGTTAAGCTATGGTTAGAGCAAGTTTAGGACTGAGCGTTTTACTTGATTGATTGGCGACACCATTGCACATAGTGTTATTTACCAGTTATATTACTTTATTACATTCACTAACAACAGAAAGCAAAGCAAACTTGTAGCTTCACGTGGCTCTCGTGATCATAAGCCACAGAACCTTTCTTTTTTATATTTGGAATTTGAACCACTGGATGCAACTCTGAAATTCTAACATGCATTAACCAAGAATCAAAACCCAGTCCAAAACTATAATATGACGACTTTAGGATCTCCGAATGGAGATCTGGGTGTGACCTTGGCTTCTACGATTAAAGAAGCAGGCCTCTGTACTGTACCCGTTCGTCCTGGGGATGCGATGACCCATCTGCTATTACATCGCATTCCTGGAGTTCCAGGACAGAGCGGAGTTAAATGAACCTCTAGTCAAATAAGGAATGTGTCGGAAATTCAGCTGAGTTATCGAAAAAGCAGTGGGTAACACGAGACAAAGTATCTCTAGGGTCGTTACGGGCTTAAGTTTAATAAAAAATAAATGCAAATATAAATGGGCGCCATCAACTGAATTCCTAGCAAACCACCTCCTTTCCGGGTTAAGCCTTACTCAAGACAAGGAAAGAAAAAGGGAAATCACACCATCATCAGATCACAACTAAGATAAAAAACAAATTTATTTCACTTTGATAGTCAGACAGACATTTTAAATATACCTCCTACCTGAGAGTATGGTCGAATGCCAACGTTAAATTGTCATTGTCCAAAAATCGAACCATCTCTTTTCTAATCAAAAATATTTCATCCACATAAAACAGAAAAATCTCTAAAGTTCTCTTGGGTTCTCAGGATCACTGTAGCACTATGTCTTTCGTCACTGACATTTGTGATACCTGAGACCTAATTTCTCTTTAATTTAACATCATAAATGTGGATTTGAAAAAGTTATTAATCTGTCTAAACATACACATATTATAATCACATATTTTAAATATCACGCAATTTATGGCTTGCATGGCATAATTTAAATGTTGAACATGTTAGTCAAATGCTCCTAAACATCGAATAATCAATTTACACTATTTACATTGTCATTACAAATTACTTGTTTGTGAATTACAGAAAATTCACTTCTCATTGGTCATCATTATCATCACCATCAAAATTAAATATTTCTCACATTAATTCTCATTTCAAAATTCAACATATTCCTGTCAGAATCATTAACTCATCACCATTAAATCATTTAAATGAAAATTATTATCATCACTTCATTATGCTTTCTAATTATTCACACAATCTTATTTTATCATCTACTTCAGATTAAATCGTCTTAAATCATCAATACAAATTGTTTAATTCCTCAACTCAAGTTGCAATTCCTCAAATTATATCTCAATTAAATTTATTTTAATTCCATATAAATTCATTAATCATCAGCTTCTTTAATTAATTATTACCATCTAATTCAGTTATTCATCATCTATCCAATCATCTATTAATTTATTTAAATCAGTTTATTCATCCAATGTTTAATTCATCCATTTATTTAATTCATTGATTTATTCCAAAATTTAATTTATCAACTTATTTAAATCTTATTCTTCTGGTTATTTAGATTCTTATTATTTCATCTAGTCATTCTTATTTTTATTTCATTAGGTCAGATCATTAATATGCTTAATTTTCAGATTATTATTTAATTAATTATTATTCTCAGAAAATCTTGACTTATCAACTTTATTTATCTGTTTAATTTCCTAACAAATTGTTTAATATGGGTTATAGAACGTTGTCTTACAGTTTTATCACTTCCAAGTTATATCTCGTATTTAAATTTCATGCCAAAAATATTATTGCCTTCACGACATCACGTTGGATCTGACTATCCACAACTACATTATATATCCTCAATTCTTCAAATATCACATTTGAATACAACAATTATTCCACAAAACTCCATAAATATTCAGCACATACAGCATGAATCTCAACAATTACGCTAGACTGGGTTCAACAACCTCATGTCTGCTTCAAAATGCATTAGCAACATTGCAACTATCACTTGGCAACTTCCACAAAATGCCTATCACAAACTTCACTTAATCATGTTGCATGATCTACAAAAAATATATAACTGGCTTCAAATTATCAACGCACACAATCTCCAATAACTGTAATTAATCTGATCACATCTAGACAACTTCTTAAACAATTGGAAAAATATTACCTTAGTAATTCAAGATTTGCTTTCAAATAGCATAAATTCTCTTACAATTCTCATAATTCACATCACAGAAAAACACCAATGTGCTATAATCTCTCATATCAAAATCTGCAATACTGATCTGCCTTAAAATAAATCTGACCATTAATGATTCATCTTACAAGATTCAATTACTTTAAATCCTTCTCAAAGGTATCAAACACAATTATAAAAATCATCAAAAGCATCAGCTGTAACAGCTGTTAAACTGAAATTACTCTCAAAAGAGTATAGCAACAAAATATTGGATTGGCAAACAAGAATTACAAATGTAACCCTGTTGACATTTATCGTTACTTTATTTAACAAAATTTCGACTGATATGTGACTAGTAGTTCCTTGTTTGATTCACTTACAATCTCATGTACACTCGGATGATAAAAATGAGTCCCTCAATGGCAAGTAAGATGAGTAACCACCGTACAATCGTATAAATAGAAAGACCTCGCCCCGTCGACTAATCATGATAGTGCCCTAAGCGATGGGTAAGATGAGTAACCACCATACAATCGTATAAATACGAAAGACCCCATCTCGAAGACTATATGAGTGAATGTACCAGATAGGAATCAACAAGTCTCTAGTTGTCACATAATAGCGATATTCATTCACTAAAGTGAATAACATCTTAATATCTCCAAACAATCCAATGGAAAAAATCCCTACTGATGAATAATACACACTCGCTAGTATGCAATGAACTGACGAAGTAATTTTAGATAATCAATTGCAGATCACGAGTTCGAAATACTCGTCACACAAAAAAAACTATTCATGAAAAATATCCTTGCTTGAAAAATGTCTAAAAGACCAAACATCTGCTTAATAAAGCCAACCAATGGTGAGAATTTCGTATAATGATGCCTGCCTTATCATATGGTCACGCCATATTCTAGCAAAATTTGAAGCATATAAAGTCAAAGCCATGTCTTAAACAATCGTATCACTCCTATTAGAAAAATATACATGTGTGCCCAGTATTCATGAAAATAATCGTATCAGGTATTTATAACTCTTACAGTACCTTTTCATAATCAGCTGTTATTAAATTTCAAAGATCGTCGATTTTCCCTATGTAATGAATTTCTCGAAAGATCGGCGTGAATATCATTCCATCCATGCAATGACGATTGCCTTCGAATCCCAAGCAAATCAGCTGGCAGACCTCCTCCTCGTCAGGAATCGAATCCATCGCTCCGTGGTGCCATCGCGTCTCTGTCTGCGTTTACTCCGACATGATAAACTTCTGGTTATCCATAGCGGATATTGTCCAAATCCTCACGAAAAAGTTCATAGAAACAGCGGACCCCCTATTCCTCTTCTACGTTACGCCACTGTTCTATACAATGTTCAGTTTGAGTGTTGAAAGTTCAATTTCCACAGCGGTTTAGTTTTACTTGTAGAAAATAAAATTGTTTTATCAGAGTGTCTAAATTTATGAAACACCCTGTAGCTGTGTTCATACTCGGTAATTCATAACACTTCTTAAGAATGACTTGCATTAATGCACGAGCTAATGTTCCTAAGTGCATTTATTTGCTTACAACATTCCGTTTGCTTAAAATGGTTACTGTTACTTGGAATGCGCTATGAAATGCATAGTCTTAATGTCATTGAGAAAAACTATGTTCTTTCGCAGTTCACAGTTGCAGTATCACGTAACTATTTGTCTTTCTAATTCAAGTGCTGAATAAACGTTCCAACTCAACGTAGTAATGAAGTTCAGCTTCTGTTATAATGCTTGCGTATAATAATGGGAATTAACCCGCACGGCCCTACTGCTATGCCATAATAATCTCCGCATAAAGCTAGCCTCGCCATGTCGTTCTACGTTGAAATGCAGCTTGGAATAAAGTTCTCCAACTACTCGCAATGCTGTTTTAAAATATCCCGGCCGTCTATGCTTGCTTGCTCCGCAAGTCCGCCTGGCCCACTGACCTACTTGTCGCTCGCCGCTCGGAGAAGCCGAAACTGTCGCCTGCACTTTGCGTGACAGTTTCTGTTCGCTGCTCGGTGAAGCTGAAACTGTCGCCTGCACTTTCCGTGACAGTTTCTGTTCGCTGCACGATCTATACCATGCGCCTGGCGTGTGTTACTCAGCTTGACTTTCTTGCTTGGCTTACAGAGCTAGACTGACAGTGTCTGCACCGCCTCGACCCTTACCTGCCTGATGCGGTCACGTGACGTCCTCCCCACCACCGTGGTCTTGCGTCACAGATATAATCTCGAACCCCCATCATCTCGACTATTAAGTTATAAAATAACTTAAGGGTTATCTGACTTCCTTCAAATTATTACCACATATAATGCATGTTATATCTCCTCTTCTAAGATGTTTAAATACCATGTTTCATATAGATCTTAATAAAGCTTCACATTTCCATCCATAATTCCATCCGCTTACAGATGTCAGTGCCTTCTTGATCCTAGACCTCCTACGTCATCCTGACATTCCTCTTGACTCGATCTGAGCGCTATCTTTCCTTAACTCCTCCCAAAACCTCAACTACGGCTTAATGTCTGCTGGCGTAGCCGATAGCATCAACTAGGTATCGGGTACATCTCTCCCGTACATCTCCTTTTTTTATCAGGATTGAGAGAAAAAAAATACACTCTCAGGCATTCTATATATAACACATGTACACGATAGCTCTACAATTCTCTTAATCAGCGTGATGGTACTAATGCTAGCTGCATTAAAAGTTCCTACAACTTCATCAGTATCCATTCTGACAATCTTGTAGCTATTATTTCGGTACGTTTCTTCAATACGGAATGGACCAGCGTACAATGGCGCAAATTTATGGTAGATCTTCAGTTGAAGGTTCGAAGTGACTGGCTTCCTAATCAGCACCTCGTCATTTTCTTGAAACGGCTCGTGGAACCTCCTTCCTGCCTGTCTCCTGGCTCTCTTCTCCGCCTGTCTTCTGAGTCTCTCTCCTGCCATCTCGACTCGTCTTTCTTGTGTGGGTTGAGGATCTGCTGGTGCCCTCACGACTCGGTCCCATGGTCTATCCGGTTTCAATCCATGATGAAGCATGGGCGGAATCTGTCCTGTGCTTTCATGTACTGTGGAATTCAAGAATTGACTAATGATGGGTATCACTTCCATCCATCTATGGTGCTGCCTTGACACATATAAGCGACACATCTTACTGATTTCCGGCATAATTCTTTCGGCTGGATTTCCCTCTGGATACCGTACAGAATTCAACACATGCCTTATTCCTAAACGATCCATAGCAGTAGAAAATTCCATACTGGTAAATTGTGATCCATGGTCACTCAACAAAACTTCAGGTTTCCCCATGCTCGGAATAACTGTTTTCTCTAATCTGTTGATCACGTACTTGGATGTAGCTTTCTGGATAGGGCATAGAGATACGTATTTAGAAAATACGTCTACTGTTACCAAAACGAACTGATTTCCTTTCGTCGAACGAGGAATCGGACCGAAAATGTCCGTAGCGAAAAGTTCTCTTGGCTTGCTGGGTAATATTGATCTAGGAACCTCTTTCATTAACTTAGATGAGTATTTACTTCGCTGACAACTGTCACAGGTCTTTATGACGTCGCGAATCATCTGTCCCATTTGTCTCCAAACGAAGGTTTCTTGAGCGAGAGCCAAAGTATTGTCTACACCTACATGAGCTGCAGTTCGGTGTATCATCCAAATAACTGGTTTGACAAGCTTGGGTGGGATCACTACTCTAAGTTTAGTATGATCCTGGTCGATATATTGGCATATAACACCTCCCATAATATGGTATTTTCTAGCCTCTATCTCAGTTCTTTGAAAATCTGGATCAGCGTTGTCCATCCTGCGTGTCAAAAAACGGTAAATTCTTCGCAAAGGTGCATATCTCTTCTGAGTTTGCGCTAACATCTTCAACTTTTCTAGAGTACCATTATCCTCTTGAATCAAATTTATATGGTTGACAATTACTTCCTCACAAGGGTTTCTGCTCAACACATCTGCTAACAGATTTAATTTCCCAGGTCTATGTACAACAGTTGGGTTAAATTGTTGTAAGAATTGAGCCCATCTGGTGATGCGGTCACTCGCTAAATCTGTCTTCATAATAAATTGGAGGGCTTTATGATCTGTGATCACTGTTATGTCATGTCTAAACAACACCTTCTTCCACGTCTTAAGAGCATGAACCACTGCTAATGCCTCTAACTCAGTTGCATAGTAATTCTTCTCACAATTCCTGAGCTTGCGACTGGTGAAAGCTAAATACCTATGTTTCTTGTCATCATCCAACTGATATAGGATCCCACTGATACCTATTTTGGATGCGTCTGTCTCCACAAAAAATCTTTTCGTAAAATCTGGGTACTCAAGCTTGATATTTTGGATCAACATTTTCTTAGCCGCTAAAAACGCTTGATTGCATTTATCGTCCCATTTCCATCGATTTCCCTTTCTTAGTAAATCCTGCAGAGGTGCCATCGTTTCAGTATATTCAGGACAATGTGTTGAAAAGAACTGACACATGCCTAAAAACTGCCGTACCTCTTTAATCTTTCGTGGGGTTGGAAACTCTGAAATTGCCATGATCTTCTTTGGATTGGGCCTATAACCATCTCCATCGATTCTATGTCCAAGAAATTCAATTTCTTCATGAAAGAACTGACATTTATTGAAATTCACCTTGAAGTTCGTCCTCCTAAGATCTTCAAAAAGCATTCGAAGGTGCCTGATATGTTCTTCCGCTGTCTCAGACGCTATAATCAGGTCATCAATATAGCTCACCACATGCTCCTTAACTGCATCTGACAAATTTTCATCTAGTGCTCGGATCATCACCGGACCACTATTTTTCACTCCAAAAGGTAACCTATTGAATACATATGTTTTATGGTCAAACAAGAACCCTGTGTATTGTTTGCAGTCTTCTGCTAGCTCTACATGATAATAAGAACTAGTCAGATCGATTGTCGAAAAGAAACTCTTTCCTCTAAATCTGCGTAACAATTCACGAATAACAGGTGGCCTGTCGTGTTCAGGAAGAACTCTTTCATTAAGGGCTCTAGCATCTAGGCATATCCTCAATTTACCATTAGGTTTCTTGACAACAGCTAAAGGATTCAAATAAGCAGTTGGCATCTTCTTAATTATCCCATCTTTCTCCATATCGCTTATCATTATACTAACTTCCTCCTTCCATTTATCCGGAATGGGATATACATTTTTATGGTATGGTTTGTCATCCATCAACTTGATGCTATAGGTGAAATTTTCTATTAGACCTGGGTTGTCATTGAATATGTCCTCATATTCTGAAATTGCTTCATCAAACTGTCCCTTAATTTCTGGATTTATTTTACTTTTCATGCCAGTTCTATCTTCTATAGACCTTTCAACGCTGCATACTATCTCATCCAATATATTCTCTCTAAAGAATGTCATCTCGGATTCCTGATTTTCCATGATCCCTTCCGGAAAGTACATGCGCCTACTCTGCATATCTATGATCAGGCCACTTTCACTTAAGAAATCTACTCCTAGGATCATGTCAAAATGTAGTTGGCCCACTACTAGGAACATCTGTTCAAAACTTCTGGTTCCAATCCCAACATCTAAAAGTACCTGACTTTTACATTTCATACTCCTGTCTGGGATCACCCCTTGAATCTTGCTAACAACAGTTGGCAACATTGAAATTTCTCCCGATAATTTCAACTCATCCAGGCAACCTATGGATATCAAGCTCACCATAGCCCCCGTGTCTACAAGTGTCTTTATTTCCTTTCCCATGACTTCCACACTGATAACTGGCAATTCATGTCTATTTCCTCGATGTACTATGTCTTCCTCCTCGATTAAATCCTCGTCCTTGACCTGATACGTTTCGACAATGATGATCGATTCCCAATGATTAGCATCTTTCTCTAGAGTTAATTTGACGTTTTTTTTCCTTCGCCACTCGTGCTTGCTCGATTGACATCTCTGACTGTCTCCTCGAGTGGTGCACTAGGCTGTCTATTTTCTTGCCTCGATCTCTCGTATTCACGATTATCTCGTCCTTCATTAGGATCGTTTCTTCGGCCATCCTGCCTGTCGTTCCTATTATACTGTTGACCTTGGCTCCAGTTATTTCTTCCGCGATATCTATTGTTGTATCGATTCCGATCTTGATATCTGGAATTCTGGTTATAATTTCTATATCGGCTATCTCTTGCTTCCTGATCGTATGGCCTCTCATATGGTCCTCTATACCGATCATTTCCACGAACGTTACGGATGTTTCCTCGATTTCCTTCGTTCCTTCTGTTTTCCCAGGAATCTCTTCTGTCCGTTTGAGCTGCGTTATCAACGACTACCGCATTCACCTCTTGCGTGTTTCTATTGTCGTTTCTTGTATTTCTAGGCGTAACTTGAGCTCTTGTATAGTCCAATCGCCGTAAAATGTCGTCATAGTGCTCAAGTGTGTTTGCTCCCGACGCTATGAGTGATCGCTGTATCTCAATCGGTAACTGTCTCGCTATAGCTTGCAAAAGTTCTTCTTTTGGCAATGGAGGAATCAGAAACTGCAATTTAGCCAACTGTGACGTAAAATAATTGGCATAATGCGTCGGATGTGACGTAGAATAACGCTTCGAGTAAATTTCTGCTCTCACGTTCAGTTGATCCTCTGCACTCCAAAATCTCCTTAGGAATGCTATTGCAAATTGCTCCATATTCGCAAAATTGCTTCTGAATGCTCTAAACCAAGTAAGCGCAGACCCGTCTAAGGCGCGTTCGACTATCCTTAGCTCTCTTTCTTTGGCTACTCTATGTTCCGCCATGTAGTCTCGAATATTTCGCAGAAATTCGACTGGTGTGACCCCTGTGTTTCCAGAAAACTTCCTCGGCTTGTCATCCAGATTTCTTATAATGGTAACTGGACCTGAGTATCGTTCACTTGTACCCAACGTACTCCTATTTAAACTCGGATTATCCTGAGGGGTTGAACTTGCCCTTTCGAATGTCACATTCGGTTGCGTTTGACGGTCTTCTCCCATGCTAACTTCTTGATTACCCATGCTGCGGTCTATCGCTGTCTGATTCATCGATATTTCCCCTGATGTAGTATTTTGACTGGTGAAACTGTTAATCATAGATTCTAGTTTAGTTATCCTATATTCTGCCAATTTCTCTACGGTCTTGACTTGAGTCTTCAACTCATCTAACGACGTAACATTCTGCGTTTTGTTACTCTCGTCTAAATCGTTTTTCAACTTGTCAATCTTGTCTTCGCATGTATTCTTTACTGACGCGACTTGTTCCTTTAACAGATCAACATCTGTCCTAAATAGAGTTGAATCTATCTTCATCGCTTCCTTGTTCTCCGTAAATCTCGCTTCTAAGTTCGCCATACCTGCGATTAATTTCTCATCTAATCCTGCACGTTTTTCTTTTGTTTCGGCATCGACCTCACTATACCGTTCTTCCACGATTGCACCGACTCTATTTTTGAATAAAGCTAAGTTTTCATTAACCTTTTGCTCTATATCATCATCCATCTTCCTAATATCTTTCTGCAATTGATTCTCTAATGATTTTAAATTAGAATTAACCTCTCCTAAGACTTCCTCTTTAATGGTCCCAATTACTGACTTTAAATCCTTAATCTCATTACCTAGATTCATCTCTAGACCTTTGATTTTAGTCTCGAAAGATACTTCGGTAGACCACTCTTGAATTTTGCCTACATCTGCCACTAAACCATCGATGTCGAATCTCAACTTCGATACATCCGATTTAATGTCTTTCTGTATGGACATAACGTCTGTTCTTAAAGTAAGAATGTTCTCTTCTCCTCTACTTTCTAATTCAATAATATTCTTTCTTAATATTTGAACATTTTCCTCTCCTTTCATATTTACTGCAATTATATCCAATTGTAAAGTCTTAAGCATTTCATTATTCTTTAAAGTTAATCTATTCTCTAACCTAGTTAACTTGTTTTCTAACTCCGTGTTAGTTTCTTCACTACGAGCTTGTAATTTCTCTTCCAATGATTTAAAACTATCCTTCAAGTTAGCTTCACTAGCTTTCAAATGACTTTCAGTATTAGACTGTAATCTAGTCTCCAATGACATCAACTCATCTTTACTATTTGACTGTAATCTTTCTTCTAATGACTTAAAATTGTCTTCACTATTTGACTGTAATCTTTCTTCTAATGATTTAAAACTATCCTTCAAGTTAGCTTCAGTACTAGTCTGTAATCTAGTCTCTAATGACTTTAAATTGTCTTCACTATTTGACTGTAATAATTTTACATTAGCTTCGTTACTAATCTGTAATGATTTTAAATTTTCTTCAGTACTAGTCTGTAATGCTTGCACATTTTCTTTACATCTAGCTTCTAACCTAGCTTCTGAACTATTTATCTGTTCTTTAACTTCCGTTTCCATTTTAGAAATAGTTTCAGCAATACCAGACAAACCACTCTGCAACTCTCCTAACACCTTAGCTAAATCTTCCGGCAACATAATTATATTTTCAATGGACGTTTTATTCAGAGACGTTAGACAACAACACATCACAATGTCTCAATTCCTGCATTCACTTGGGTATAGGAAAAATGACTTATAACTAACATGATATAATACTAATACGATTAACATGAACACTGGAATGGGCACACAAGTATATTGTCTGACTAAGTTTAATAAATTTTATAACACAATTAATTGAACTTGAGATCAATCTCTCAGTAATCTAAATCTGATGTGATTTCGTAGAAGAAACAAAATCGAAGCCCCACAGGTGGGTAAAGCCAATTCTCCCTCTCTCTCTGTACCCGTTCGTCCTGGGGATGCGATGACCCATCTGCTATTACATCGCATTCCTGGAGTTCCAGGACAGAGCGGAGTTAAATGAACCTCTAGTCAAATAAGGAATGTGTCGGAAATTCAGCTGAGTTATCGAAAAAGCAGTGGGTAACACGAGACAAAGTATCTCTAGGGTCGTTACGGGCTTAAGTTTAATAAAAAATAAATGCAAATATAAATGGGCGCCATGAACTGAATTCCTAGCAAACCACCTCCTTTCCGGGTTAAGCCTTACTCAAGACAAGGAAAGAAAAAGGAAAATCACACCATCATCAGATCACAACTAAGATAAAAAACAAATTTATTTCACTTTGATAGTCAGACAGACATTTTAAATATACCTCCTACCTGAGAGTATGGTCGAATGCCAACGTTAAATTGTCATTGTCCAAAAATCGAACCATCTCTTTTCTAATCAAAAATATTTCATCCACATAAAACAGAAAAATCTCTAAAGTTCTCTTGGGTTCTCAGGATCACTGTAGCACTATGTCTTTCGTCACTGACATTTGTGATACCTGAGACCTAATTTCTCTTTAATTTAACATCATAAATGTGGATTTGAAAAAGTTATTAATCTGTCTAAACATACACATATTATAATCACATATTTTAAATATCACGCAATTTATGGCTTGCATGGCATAATTTAAATGTTGAACATGTTAGTCAAATGCTCCTAAACATCGAATAATCAATTTACACTATTTACATTGTCATTACAAATTACTTGTTTGTGAATTACAGAAAATTCACTTCTCATTGGTCATCATTATCATCACCATCAAAATTAAATATTTCTCACATTAATTCTCATTTCAAAATTCAACATATTCCTGTCAGAATCATTAACTCATCACCATTAAATCATTTAAATGAAAATTATTATCATCACTTCATTATGCTTTCTAATTATTCACACAATCT
Source organism: Meconema thalassinum (assembly GCA_946902985.2). NCBI lineage: Eukaryota > Metazoa > Arthropoda > Insecta > Orthoptera > Tettigoniidae > Meconema > Meconema thalassinum. Next base: position 188,370,187 of record OX336395.1, read on the forward strand.
TATTTTATCATCTACTTCAGATTAAATCGTCTTAAATCATCAATACAAATTGTTTAATTCCTCAACTCAAGTTGCAATTCCTCAAATTATATCTCAATTAAATTTATTTTAATTCCATATAAATTCATTAATCATCAGCTTCTTTAATTAATTATTACCATCTAATTCAGTTATTCATCATCTATCCAATCATCTATTAATTTATTTAAATCAGTTTATTCATCCAATGTTTAATTCATCCATTTATTTAATTCATTGATTTATTCCAAAATTTAATTTATCAACTTATTTAAATTTTATTCTTCTGGTTATTTAGATTCTTATTATTTCATCTAGTCATTCTGATTTTTATTTCATTAGGTCAGATCATTAATATGCTTAATTTTCAGATTATTATTTCATTAATTATTATTCTCAGAAAATCTTGACTTATCAACTTTATTTATCTGTTTAATTTCCTAACAAATTGTTTAATATGGGTTATAGAACGTTGTCTTACAGTTTTATCACTTCCAAGTTATATCTCCTATTTAAATTTCATGCCAAAAATATTATTGCCTTCACGACATCACGTTGGATCTGACTATCCACAACTACATTATATATCCTCAATTCTTCAAATATCACATTTGAATACAATAATTATTCCACAAAACTCCATAAATATTCAGCACATACAGCATGAATCTCAACAATTACGCTAGACTGGGTTCAACAACCTCATGTCTGCTTCAAAATGCATTAGCAACATTGCAACTATCACTTGGCAACTTCCACAAAATGCCTATCACAAACTTCACTTAATCATGTTGCATGATCTACAAAAAATATATAACTGGCTTCAAATTATCAACGCACACAATCTCCAATAACTGTAATTAATCTGATCACATCTAGACAACTTCTTAAACAATTGGAAAAATATTACCTTAGTAATTCAAGATTTGCTTTCAAATAGCATAAATTCTCTTACAATTCTCATAATTCACATCACAGAAAAACACCAATGTGCTATAATCTCTCATATCAAAATCTGCAATACTGATCTGCCTTAAAATAAATCTGACCATTAATGATTCATCTTACAAGATTCAATTACTTTAAATCCTTCTCAAAGGTATCAAACACAATTATAAAAATCATCAAAAGCATCAGCTGTAACAGCTGTTAAACTGAAATTACTCTCAAAAGAGTATAGCAACAAAATATTGGATTGGCAAACAAGAATTACAAATGTAACCCTGTTGACATTTATTGTTACTTTATTTAACAAAATTTCGACTGATATGTGACTAGTAGTTCCTTGTTTGATTCACTTACAATCTCATGTACACTCGGATGATAAAAATGAGTCCCTCAATGGCAAGTAAGATGAGTAACCACCGTACAATCGTATAAATACGAAAGACCTCGCCCCGTCAACTAATCATGATAGTGCCCTAAGCGATGGGTAAGATGAGTAACCACCATACAATCGTATAAATACGAAAGACCCCATCTCGAAGACTATATGAGTGAATGTACCAGATAGGAATCAACAAGTCTCTAGTTGTCACATAATAGCGATATTCATTCACTAAAGTGAATAACATCTTAATATCTCCAAACAATCCAATGGAAAAAAATCCCTACTGATGAATAATACACACTCGCTAGTATGCAATGAACTGACGAAGTAATTTTAGATAATCAATTGCAGATCACGAGTTCGAAATACTCGTCACACAAAAAAAAACTATTCATGAAAAATATTCTTGCTGGAAAAATGTCTAAAAGACCAAACATCTGCTTAATAAAGCCAACCAATTGTGAGAATTTCGTATAATGATGCCTGCCATATCATATGGTCACGCCATATTCTAGCAAAATTTGAAGCATATAAAGTCAAAGCCATGTCTTAAACAATCGTATCACTCCTATTAGAAAAATATACATGTGTGCCCAGTATTCATGAAAATAATCGTATCAGGTAGTTATAACTCTTACAGTACCTTTTCATAATCAGCTGTTATTAAATTTCAAAGATCGTCGATTTTCCCTATGTAATGAATTTCTCGAAAGATCGGCGTGAATATCATTCCATCCATGCAATGACGATTGCCTTCGAATCCCAAGCGAATCAGCTGGTAGACCTCCTCCTCGTCAGGAATCGAATCCATCGCTCCGTGGTGCCATCGCGTCTCTGTCTGCGTTTACTCCGACATGATAAACTTCTGGTTATCCATAGCGGATATTGTCCAAATCCTCACGAAAAAGTTCATAGAAACAGCGGACCCCCTATTCCTCTTCTACGTTACGCCACTGTTCTATACAATGTTCAGTTTGAGTGTTGAAAGTTCAATTTCCACAGCGGTTTAGTTTTACTTGTAGAAAATAAAATTGTTTTATCAGAGTGTCTAAATTTATGAAACACCCTGTAGCTGTGTTCATACTCGGTAATTCATAACACTTCTTAAGAATGACTTGCATTAATGCACGAGCTAATGTTCCTAAGTGCATTTATTTGCTTACAACATTCCGTTTGCTTAAAATGGTTACTGTTACTTGGAATGCGCTATGAAATGCATAGTCTTAATGTCATTGAGAAAAACTATGTTCTTTCGCAGTTCACAGTTGCAGTATCACGTAACTATTTGTCTTTCTAATTCAAGTGCTGAATAAACGTTCCAACTCAACGTAGTAATGAAGTTCAGCTTCTGTTATAATGCTTGCGTATAATAATGGGAATTAACCCGCACGGCCCTACTGCTATGCCATAATAATCTCCGCATAAAGCTAGCCTCGCCATGTCGTTCTACGTTGAAATGCAGCTTGGAATAAAGTTCTCCAACTACTCGCAATGCTGTTTTAAAATATCCCGGCCGTCTATGCTTGCTTGCTCCGCAAGTCCGCCTGGCCCACTGACCTACTTGTCGCTCGCCGCTCGGAGAAGCCGAAACTGTCGCCTGCACTTTGCGTGACAGTTTCTGTTCGCTGCTCGGTGAAGCTGAAACTGTCGCCTGCACTTTCCGTGACAGTTTCTGTTCGCTGCACGATCTATACCATGCGCCTGGCGTGTGTTACTCAGCTTGACTTTCTTGCTTGGCTTACAGAGCTAGACTGACAGTGTCTGCACCGCCTCGACCCTTACCTGCCTGATGCGGTCACGTGACGTCCTCCCCACCACCGTGGTCTTGCGTCACAGATATAATCTCGAACCCCCATCATCTCGACTATTAAGTTATAAAATAACTTAAGGGTTATCTGACTTCCTTCAAATTATTACCACATATAATGCATGTTATATCTCCTCTTCTAAGATGTTTAAATACCATGTTTCATATAGATCTTAATAAAGCTTCACATTTCCATCCATAATTCCATCCGCTTACAGATGTCAGTGCCTTCTTGATCCTAGACCTCCTACGTCATCCTGACATTCCTCTTGACTCGATCTGAGCGCTATCTTTCCTTAACTCTTCCCAAAACCTCAACTACGGCTTAATGTCTGCTGGCGTAGCCGATAGCATCAACTAGGTATCGGGTACAGTACGAAGGGTGGTTGGCCGGTTTACTTACTGTAAGCCCTGAGCTTGTATTTCAGCTTTACTTTACTTATTTTTAGGCCATCTGTAGGCTAAACAAAACAATCTACCAGTAAATGTACAGTCTATTTGTTAAATCTGAATGCTACTTGTTGCTCCTATAATAGCCACACAAAGACGTGGAACTAATAAGGGTAATGAAAAGAGATTCCTTAGCACATGACTTACAGTACCGGTATTGAATTCTTCTTGGAACGCAAGATAATGAACGGAAGTGTGAGTAGGCTAAGAAATGAGGAGTAAGAATTAGCCTAGGCATATCATGAAATGTGAAAATGAAAATCCACAGCCTGCTTCCAGTCTCCGACCGGGTCAGGAATGGAATGAATGAAGCCCCCATCTAGCGACGAGGATATGAACTGTGCCGGCTGTCGAGGCCTGACGCACTCCTCTGGGGCAATGATTAAATGAATGACAGATGAAATGAAATGATAGTGGAGAGTGTTGCTGGAATGAAATTGTGACAGGGAAAACCGGAGTACCCGGAGAAAAACCTGTCTGCCTCCGTTTTGTCCAGCACAGATCTCACATGGAGTGACCGGGATTTGAACCACGGATCCAGCGGTGAGAGGCCGGCGTGCTGCCGCCTAAGCCACGGAGGCTTCTCATGAAATGTGAAAATAAAACTGCATAATAAGGCTGTCCCCACCCATCAACATGACTTTTTATTGACTAAATAAATTTCCGAGTATTTACATTAGGAAGCTAAGAACATTAAAAATTAACACTTATTTACAGTTACTGTTGAAAAATTGAATTGCATTATCTCAGACTACAAAAGTTTAAGAAACAAAATCCACATTTCCCCCACACTTTTCAATATATCGTGTGTTGATTTAATCATTAAAAACATATCATAACCTTTCATCGTTACGATGCAAACACAATGCGACACCACCACAGGACTGGAGGAATGTGGTGTTAAACATTAAATTCCACACTTCTTAGAATTAAAACACAGTAGTATTACCACTTTCTATTTTCTTGTTATTTATTTTCTTAAAATATCTGATTATAAAGAGAGCTAGTGTGTTGAAATAGAGTTAAATAAATGACATAAAATATACATTCATCAATCAGCTGTTTATCATGTGTTTGTCCATAAGTGGTGCTACCTTGCGGCTTACAGGTGTATTGGTGCTCCCCCTTATCAATTGTTTTTTTTGAAAATCCGTTCTTCCGGTTTTTCCGAAGTGTCCATACGGTTTGTAAACAAAGCCACGTGATAGCGTGACGTCAGAGCGCGGTACTTGTCTAGTCGTCTATTGTGATGAGTGAAAAGAATGACTCGAAATAAATTAAAAGGTAATGGCATGTAGAACCGTTAAATACCAAACCTAGCATCGTCTCAAGCACGGGCGTGATCCCAAGTACCTTGCTCCAAGGCCTTAAAGAACTGTATCTGGATACAAAACTGTACAAACTAATGCAGAAGACAGTAGTTCTCTCAATAACCCAAATCGAGTATTTGTGAAATCAAAGAGGTCTCTACGGGTGACATAATTAACTATGAAACATTTGTCTGCATAGTAGTGCCATCTTCTGGGTTTAACATTAACTAGTTTGACAGAAAACTACGTCAGATTTATATGTAGGAATTCTCCCGATATATCCGTATTCCGGTAGCCTCCGTAGCTTAGGCGGCAGCATGCCGGCTCTCACTGCTGGGTCCGTGGTTCAAATCCCGGTCACTCCATGTGAGATTTGTGCTGGACAAAGCGGCGGTAGACAGGCTTTTCTCCGGGTACTCCGGTTTTTCCTGTCACAATTTAATTCCAGCAACAGTCTCCACTATCATTTCATTTCATCTGTCATTCATTTAATCATTGCCCTAGAGGAGTGCGACAGGCTTCGGGAGCCAGCACAGTTCATATCCTCGCTGCTAGATGGGGGCTTCATTCATTCCCTTCCCTGACCCGGTCGGTAGACTGGGAGCAGGCTGTGGATTTTCATATCCGTATTCCTCTTGTGAAGAGTAAACACATCAATACGGCTGTTGTGCTGTCCTCGTCCTAAAACCAAAACTGTCGCCGTTTCTTCAGCTAGCGGAAAGATCTTTGGTTCCATTTTGTCGCTAAAATACATTTTAGCCTACTTTTCTCATTTTGAAAAAAAAAAAAAATGAGGACAAAGTAGACTTTTGAGATCGATCCGGAAAAATGTCTGTCTGTCTATCCTTCTGTCTGTCTGTCTGCGTGTGTGTCCCCCACTATCAACTCCTAAACGACTACAGATATCAAAACCAAATTTCAGGGGCCGATAACCTAGATGTTAGGCCCCTTAAAACAACAATTATCATAAACATCATCATCAAAACCAAATTTGGTAAGAGTTAAGATCTATACATGAATATCACACGGCCATATTTGAAATTGACGTCAGTGCTACCAACAGCTAAAAATCGCAATTGAAATTCGAGCTCTATGTTGGATATCTCAGACGTTATGCAAGCGAACTATTCTAAAATTGGCACACATGTAGATAAAAACATTCCAGATAAATTTTCAGAAGTCCATACATGCCTGTGTTGCCAACATGATTCTAAGCCTGCCGATAGGTTCAATTTCTAAATGCATGTAACTTCTATACTATCGATTGGATTTCAACCAAATTTCGTATGTGCTATGTCTACTACAACATATACGACTGAGCGTATTCTAAAGAGCCAACAGGACTGCCAACTGTTAATAAATGCTCTCTCTCTATGACTTAACCTTAATATCAATATATCAGAAAGTATGCAAGCCAACAGCTCTAAACTCTGCAGACGTATAGTACCTGACATCCTACCTTAGTTGGTGTACCTTATATACATCAGTGCTGCCAACACGATTATAAGCCTGCTGATATCTCCAGTTTTTAAATGTATTTAACACTTATACTAACAAATGGAATTCACCCAAAATTCGTATGTGCTTTCTGTACCATAACAGTTATGAATATGCGTATTTTTAAGAACCAGCAGGGCTGCCAACTGTTAATGAATGCTCTCTCTATTTGCTTAATCCTAATATCAATACATCAGAAAGTATGCAAGCCATCAGCTCAAACTTTGCACACCTATAGTACCTGACATTCTAGATTAATTTGGAGTAACTAATATATCAACATGATTCTAAGCTTTCTGATAGTTTCAATTTTTAATTAGATGCAACTTCTATACTAACAAATGGGTTTTATCCAAAATAGGCACTATAATAGATCGTAATATTTCAGATTAATTCTGAGCATCACATACATGACATTGTTCCCAACATGATTTTATGCGCACTGATTAATCCAATACCAAACAGCATGTAACGTCCATACTATCCATTAGACTTCAACCAAACTTTGTATGTGCATTCTAAACCTTAAGAGATGAAACTAAGAATATATTCAGAGTCAGCAGGGCTGCCAACTGTAGTAAGTTACTCTTAGGCTACAGTATTTCAGGTGTATTTCAAACTGCTGTGCTTAGAAATGTTAGTATTACCAACTTGATTTCGTCATTATTCTAGATAGGTCTATATAGATTGGCATGAATCTTAAATTTAAAGAAAAGAAGGCTGTTTAGTTCGTCACGAAACTCTTTGTATAATATAATGAGTCATTCTTTCCGTAATTTTTCAAACACTCAATGTTGAAAGTTTTAGGAGTAATTCCTCCTGATGTGATGTATATTTGAACACTCTCCAGCTTAGAAGCGGCTGTTTTAGTAACTATACATTGGTTCCCTGAAGCCCGTATACCTATGTTGTGATGTACGAAGGGGGTACTATATTGTTTTAAACTCTATTTTTGATGTGTAACATCTTTCCACTCGGTATCTGGATATTTTTTGTGGGAGTGATTTGGAAAAGGGACGGAAGTGGATGGGACGGAAGTGCATGGGACGGAAACAATGAGCGCGCGTAGTGGCAGAGATCGGTACAACGACTTACTGTAGGCCATGTGGCTATGGGGAATGTATATCGCATACAGGTTAGTTCAAGGTTTGGAGACCCCATTTAAGATATTCCTACAATAAATCATCTTCAAGTTATTTGATGTGAAAATATTCATTATATCATATTTGCTGAAAACAATTACGATTTATTAAATCTTCATACTTTTGAAGCCTCCGTGGCTTAGGCGGCAGCACGCCGGCCTCTCACCGCTGGGTCCGTGGTTCAAATCCCGGTCACTCCATGTGAGATCTGTGCTGGACAAAACGGAGGCAGACAGGTTTTTCTCCGGGTACTCCGGTTTTTCCTGTCAAAATTTCATTCCAGCAACACTCTCCACTATCATTTCATTTCATCTGTCATTCATTTAATCATTGCCCCAGAGGAGTGCGTCAGGCCTCGGCAGCCGGCACAGTTCATATCCTCGCCGCTAGATGGGGGCTCCATTCATTCCATTCCTGACCCGGTCGGAGACTGGAAGCAGGCTGTGGATTTTCATTTTCAAATCTTCATACTTTTGCTGTATTCTTATTTAATGTAAGCACTCGATGTACTGTCTACAGGGTATGGAATCATGTGATGGGCAAACAGGGACTTGGTAAATGTAATCCCAATGGACTATTTCTTCTTGGTCTTTGTGCAGAACACGAACTTTTCATTACCAACACGCAGTTCCGCCTACCTAACCGCTTCAAAACCACGTGGATGCATCCTCGTTCCAAACATTGGCACATTCTTGATTATATCATTACCCGGCAATGTGATAAGAAGGACACACTTATTACCAGAACAGCAAGGAATATAGACGATTGTTGGACAGATCATAAACCTCTTATATGTAAGCTCAGGATATCCATCAGACCTAAACCACCTAGGAACATCAACAATTTGCCAAGAAGGAAGTTTAATACATCCAAACTTCAGGATGAATCAATCTATAAAAAAATTGGAAACAGGTTCGTCACCCAGTTATCAGAAAACCCAGTAACGAATGACATTCAGCAAGAATGGGCCACACTACAAAAGATTATCACACAGTCAGTTGAGGAAACCATTGGTTTTAGAGTGCGGAAAAGACAAGACTGGTTTGATGACAACAATGAAGAAATTCTGTCTCTCATCAATGCCAAACGGAATGCCTATCTTGCCCATCTTCAAGATCCAACTTCCAACACAAAGAGAGATAAACTACTGGAACTCAAGGGTAAATGTCAGACGCAGATAAGGCAGATTAAAAATACTTGGTGGCAACAGAAGGCTCAGGAACTGCAGATACTAAAGGATGCTCGAGACTTGAACTTCTATGATGTCCTCAAGGAAATATATGGACCATCTCGCTCATCATCAGGTACACTGAAAAGTTCTGATAATTCTACTACCTTTACTGATAGTCAATAAGTCTTAGAACGCTGGAAGGAGCACTTCTCCAATCTCCTAAATCGTCCATCAGCAGCTGCTGAAGACTTCCTTTGTGATGTGCCGCAACAACCTGAACAACTGTGGTTGGCAGTGCCTCCTACTTATCATGAATTCAGTGCAGCTCTCAGCCAATTGAAACCCAGAAAGGCACCTGGCCCACATAATATCCCTCTGGAACTAATTCAAGCCGGAAGTAATTCCCTTAAAAGAAGGATTTTCACGCTTATCCTCAGAATATGGGAATCAAGAAAGGTATCTGGAGACCTAAAGAATGCCACTATCATTCTTTAAAAAGGGTGATCGCAGTGTTTGTGGCAACTACCGTGGTATATCACTGCTATCAATTTATTGTGGGGACGATTCTTGCAAGAATTCTACTTAACTGCCTCATGGTTATCTTTGAGAAGATCCTCCCAGAGTCACAATGCGGATTTAGAGCTTCCAGAAGCACAATTGACTTTTTTTTTCTGTGTGAGACAGCTACAAGAAAAATGTAGAGAGCACCAGAATCCACTCTTCTTAGTCTTTTATGACTTGGAAAAGGCATTTGATTCGGTTCCAAGACCAGCCATGTGGGCGGTGGTGAAGCAGTTTGGTTGCCCTCAGCGTTTTGTAGATCAAATCAAGGCTCTCCATGATGGCATGACAGGTCAGGTTTGCCATCAGAATAAGATGTCCGATGAATTTCCTATTACCCATGGACTGAAACAAGGATGTGTACTGGCTCCAACGCTTTTTGCGGTGTACTTGGCTGCAATGATTTATGATTCACCCACAAACATCCAAGGCGTGGTGGTCAAGTATCGTTTTGATGGAGGGCTTTTCAACCAAACTCGTCTCCGCTCCTTGAGGAAAATTCAGGTTACTTATGTTACTAATATGTTGTATGCAGATGATGCTGCGTCGCCAAATCTCACAGCAGAAGAGATGCAAGAGTCAGTTAATTGTAACGAAAGCGCATGTGATCGCTTTGGTCTTACCATAAATAAGACTAAAGTCTTGGCACAACCTTCACCAGGCACACCTCTTCCTCAGTTCCATATCTCCATCTAAAATTTGCCATTAGAGCAGGTAGACCACTTCTCGTACCAGGGCAGTACCATTTCTCTGAGCTGTACCTGTGATCGGGATGTGGATAAGAGAATTGGCGCAGCCCATGCAGCATATGGACGATTAGCTCACCGGGTCTTCATGAATAAAGATCTGTCCAAGAGTACAAAGCTTATGGTGTTCAACGCAGTAGTCATTTATACATTGTTATATGGCTGTGGAACGTGGACCCTTTACCGACGTGATCTTAGGAAGCTTGAGCGCTTCCACCAACAAAAACTTCGATCAATCTTGAGGATTAAGTGGGAAGACCGCATTACCAAAATTTCTGTTCTTGAAAAGGCTCAAATCAACAGCATAGAATCATCCATAATAGGTCACCAATTTAGATGGATTGGTCATGTACATCGGATGGATGATTTTGAATTTGAATTTATTGTTTCTCTTATACAGGCCACTGAGGCTACAAAGCCTCTTTATGCAGCTCTCTTCATTCAGAGGGCGGTTAAATACAATAGAATAAATGAAGAAAGAAAAAACTTAACCTATACATACAGTTGACAATAGAAGTTCTTGTTAATACATCCGTTCACCTTGAACATGATAATTGTATAGCTGATAGATTACAATGAAGGGAGTGTTTTATCGCTCTGATAGGAAGTCCTGAATACTGGTGCAATTTATATTTATTCCAGAGAATACTAGCTGAAATACGGAATGAACCTTTGCATTTTTCGGTTCTGTGATTAGGTATCTGGAGCATCTGTGCAGTGTGTCTATTCGCACGGCTATGCACTGATTGCATGGGAGTTAGTGTGCAGTAAATATAAGACGGAATTTTGAATTTTAGAATTTTTATCACAGTCAGAGCCATGGCATACTGTCTTCGTTCCTTTAACTTAAGCCATCCAATCTGGACGTAAAATGGAGTTATATGAGACTCTCTTGGTACATTGAGAACAAACCGCAAGCAAGCATTTTGCATTCTTTGCAATTTTGTATTGAGGACCTCTCCCATATCATGGTAAATTATAGATCCATAGTCAAATATTGGTAATATCAAACTCTGTATCAGTATCTTTCGTACATTTTGAGGCAAATAGAAGCAAGTTCGCCTAATTTGATATAATGACGATGCAACCCTTTTCAGAATCATGTTTGTGTGATCCTGCCACGATAATCGAGAGTCAAAAATAACTCCCAGATTTCTTACTGCTGACTGATACGTAACTGTTTGGGATGCAAGCTGTAAAGGTGGTACTGGGTCAGGTAGGGAACTGAGTAATTTGGTATAGCCGATGATGATCGGTTGCGTTTTTTCGAAGTTAAGTATTAGATTAGTTAAGTATTAGATTATGATGATGTGAGATTACCTCGTCAAATGCTATATGGTGAGCTATGCTATGGCACCAGACCTCATGATGGTCCTAAGAGGCGCTACAAGGACCAATTTAAGCAGACCCTGAAATTGACAGGTCTTGATTCACAAACCTGGGACATGCTAGCTGAAGACCGCTCAACTTGGCGCCGTACCATCTCGGATACTGTCAAGACGTTTGAAAGGGATCGACGCACTCATGAAGAGGCCAAGCGGCAAGCTAGGAAACTTCGAGCAGCCCAACCACGTCCTCCTCCAGCAATACTATGTGACTTGTGTGGTCGCTTGTTCCATGCCAGGATTGGACTCTTTAGTCACCGTAAACACATCCACAAACTGGACTGAAGGAAGAATATTTATACTCGGATTCGAGTTAAAGCCGATGATGATGGTGATGACTGTCGGCCATGTGGCTATGTGGAATCTATATCGCATCAACAAAACAAACACTCCAAACAACGTAGGAATTCAGCATATTAACACCGACTACTAACAATAATTGAAACTTCGGTGGTCTATACGTTTCACTGGGAGAAACACATTTAATATACCTTCTGTACACCTAATTTTTAATCGCGCTTATACTTGGCAGTGCGCTCTATCGGCAAAAAGATGCAATTATCAATAACATCGCTGGCATGGGTTCACTAACTGGCCGGTATAGAGCGCAGCTCGCATCAATTAGGCAGTGGATTGCTTCCGCCACGGCCGACTGGATACCGTAGTTCAGCTAGTTGAAGGTAGATAGCACTACTACAGATCCATTGGAGATCTTTGTTTTTATTAAATATATATTTTCCATTGCAAAATGCACAATATAACACTCAATTGTACAGGGTGGGGCAGCATAACTTCCTTTTTTCAATTGCGCCCCATTTAGTAGTGTGATGTAGTACCGGAGCGCTCGTGGTCTCGTCCAATAGGCGGGTCTGTAAAGTTTTGTACTGACACAGTTCAGTCGCCATCATGCGTTGGAACAGTGTGGAGCGTGCGTTTGCCCTTGAGGCCTACTTTTCGAGCGGTTGTTCTGTGATCGCAACCCAGCGTGCCTTTCGGAATCGCTTTAATTTAGCCGCATTGGCGCCTGTCCCAGACCGGAAATCAATTGTTACGTGGGTCACTACGTTCAGACAAACTGCAAGTGCAACAAGACGTAGAACTGGAGTTCCACGGCCCATTAGATCACCTGATAACATTGAGGCAGTGAGAGCTTCAATTTTGCGATCACCACGGCGTTCTGCGCGCAAACATTCGTCTGCCCTTGGACTTTCTAATCGTTCTGTGAGGAGAATTCTTCATGATGATCTTCATTTTCATCCATTCAAGATGGCGATTGTGCAGGAACTTTCTGAACGCGACTTCAATTCTCGGAGGAACGCGTGTGAGGTGTTTCTGGAAGTCGTGCCTGAGGACGCTATTGTGTTTTTTAGTGATGAAGCCCATTTTCATTTGCGTGGGTCCGTCAACAAACAAAACATGCGCTACTGGGCTGCTACCAATCCTCGAGAATTGCATCCAAGGCCTTTGCATTCACCAAAACTCACAGTGTGGTGTGCAATTTCCTCAGGTGGAATAATTGGTCCCTGGTTCTTTGAGGAAAATGAAGTCACAGTGACAGTGAATTCGGACCGGTATGTAAACATGTTACAGGATTTTTTTTTCCACAACTGGATGAGTTGGACTTAGGGGACGTTTGGTTTCAACAAGACGGTGCAACGGCACACACTTCAAGAGCATCGATGGCCGTTTTGAGGGAACACTTCCCAGGGCGCCTAATCTCAATTAGGGGCGACTTGGAATGGCCGGCCCGATCCCCCGATTTGACCCCCTGTGATTTTTGTCTATGGGTTTTTTTGAAATCCCGTATTTATATAAACCGACCAATGACCCTACAAGATTTGAAGAACAACATCCAGGAAGAACTTGCCAACATAACGCCTGCTATGCTGGTAAGAATTATGACAAACGCCAGAAATCGGTTCACCCAGTGTGTAGAGAATGGGGGACGTCACCTACCTGATTTGATCTTCAAAACCAAGTAAAACAAACCTTTATATTTTTACCTACATTATATTAAAAAATAAAATTTTTCTGATTCGTACAATGTGTTTTATTAAGGTTTGAAAAAAAAAAGGAAGTTATGCTGCCCCACCCTGTATAACGCTGTTGGCTATATTGCATGCAACATACTCAAATTAGTGAAATATAGTTCAGAACGAGAGATCAGCTGCCATCTTGTCTGCAACCGAGACGGCTCAGCTTTTGAAAGCCACTTCTACACCATAATATTACAGTATACACTTTTAATTTTCCATTTCAAAATGCACAATCGATTAAGATACAACGTCTTAGTAAATAACAGTTATGATGTATTACGGTCAGGATTTGGCACTGGAGTTTTACAAGTAGTTATTTCAATGACCAACTGAGTTCACTGTAAACAAGGGATTTGCGCTCCCGGGACACACATAGTAGGATAACATGTCACATGTTACACATCATATGCGACTATTGTAAGGCTCGTATAATTTTTCTTCTACCCAAATGAAGTTCCTTACACATCAATTGTTACGTCCACCTTCTCAACATAATCTCCTAGTAACTTTTTGCACTTTTGCCATCGATGTGTCAGTTTCTCCAGACCTTCCTGAAACCATTCTTTCGGAGTGCTGCGTACCCATGCCTTGACAGCTGTGTCCAGTTCTGCCAAACTGCGACCACGCAGGTGATAATCATTTGGTGCCGAGTCGGGAGAATATGGTGGATGTGGCAGCACCGTGAATCCAATTACATCAATGGGAGCGGTGGTATCTCGGCTAGTGTAGGGGTGGGCATTGTCATGTTGCAGAAGCACATCTTTAGCTTATTTTCCTGGCCGCTTAGTTGGAATGGCACGACGTAAGCGCTTAATAGCCCAGTGCAGTTAGACCAAAAACAGGCCAAACCCGGAAATTTAGAATATCAAGTCCGGATATGAAACAAGTAGTTCCGTGAAGAACTATACAGCCTATTTTCATATACAGTATCCTACTTATGTTAATTGCCTCTATCTACATACGAACATTTCAGTTTGATTGCTGTAATAGATTCGTGGATATTGAGAACCGACTAAATATTTCGGATGGTCGCCAAGTTGGATTTTATATATGTAGGTCATAGAGTTATGTATGGTTATATGAAGATTATTGTGTACATGTAGCATTCAAACTTCAGTCGCATGATTAGGACACAAGAAGTAACAAGGAGATTTTAAAATTTACGCACAGCTGCCATCTTGTGGTTATGGAAACAATTGAAATAAATTAGATGTCAGTGGATTAAAATTCGTATAAGGATTTACTGGACCAAGTTTCACTGCACTCGGATGGTTAAATTGCGAGAAACGTCCATGTGAATATTCATACTTCGGGTCGCCGCCATGTTGGATTTGTGATCACCAGGTTATTTAAAGTCCTACAAGTGAACTTAACTTCATAGCCCCTATGAACATAAAAAAATTCAGTTTGATTGCTATAATACATTCGTAGATATTCAGAGCTGTCTAAATATTTCGGATGGTCGCCATGTTGGATTGTTAAATGTATAGGCCATAGAGTCATGTACCATTAAAGGAAAATTATTGCGTATGTTCATTATTCAAACTTTCACTTCGATCGCATGATTACGACACAATAAATAAAAACTTAATTTCAAAATTCGCAAAGCCGCCATCTTGAGGTTAAGTAATCAATTGAACTAAATTAGATACCAGTGCATTACAATGTGTATAAATATTTCCTGTACCAGATTTCATTGCGTTTGGAACATTAAATCGCGAGAAAGGTCTATTTAAAATTTTCAAATTCGCTTGGCCGCCATGTTCGTTTTGTAGTTAACCGGTTTTTGAAAGTCTTATAGATGAACTTCCAGTAGTGCCCTTTATCTCCGTACAAAATGTCAGAGTGATACCGCTAATAATTTCAGAGATATAGAATGCCGGTGAAATATTTCGCACATCCGCCATCTTGTGGTTATGTCAACAATTGAACTAAGTTTGATGTCGGTCCATTACAATGTGTATAATTATTTACTTTACCAAGTTTTATTGCGTTTGGTTGGTGAAATCGCGAGAAACGTCTATTTAAATGTCGCATATTTGCGTGTCCGCCATGCTGGTTTTGTAGTTACCAGTTTTTCAATAGTCACGTAGGTGAACTACTAGTAGTTCCCTTTATCAGCGTAAAAAATTCCAGGGTGATATCGGGAATAGTTTCGGAGATATTGAATGCTGGTGAAATATTTCGCACAGCCGCCATGTTGGATTGGTGAGACGTAACAAAATTTGAAGGGCACCGTCGGGGTCGCCCGGAGTAGTGCTATGAACTTACCGAGTTAAATTGAAATCGCTCCAGCCATATAGAAGTTATTAGGGGGAGACACACACACCTCTCTCTCTCACACACACACGCACTCGCACACACAGACACTCGGACAAAACGTGATCTCATAAGCCTATTTTTAGCCTATTTTCAATTTTGAAAAAATAGGCTTATGAGATCACCTTTTGTCCGTGTGTGTGTGTGCGTGTGCGTGTGCGTGTGTGTGTGTGATTCGTGTGTGTGTGTCCCCCTAATAAAATCTAAACGGCTGGAGCGATTTCAATGAAACTCGGTAAGTTCATAGCACTATTCCCTGCGACCCCGGACGTGCCCTTCAAATTTTGTTACGACTCACCAATCCAACATGGCAGATGTGCGAAATATTTCACCAGCATTCAATATCTCCGAATCTATTACCGATATTACCCTGACATTTTGTATGGTGATAAAGGGAACAACTATAAGTTCACTTATGTGACCTTTGAAAATCTGGTAACTACAAGACGAACATGGCGGCCAAGCGAAGTTGCGACTTTTAAATAGACGTTTCTCGCGATTTAACCAACCAAACGCAATGAAACTTGGTACAGTATATGTTTATATACATTGTAATGCACCGACATCTAACTTCTTTCAATTGTTTACATAACCACAAGATGGCAGATGTGCGAAATATTTCACCGGCATTCCATATCTATGGAACTATTAGCGGTATCTCCCTGAAATCTTTTACGGAGATAAAGGGCACTACGGAAGTCCATCTATAAGACTTTCAGAAACCGGTTAACTACAAAACGAACATGGCAGCCAAGCGAAGTTGAAAATTTTAAATAGACCTTTCTCGCGATATAATGTTCCAAACGCACTGAAATCTGGCACAGGAAATATTTATACACGTTGTAATGCACTGGTATCTAATTTAGTTCAATTGTTTACATAACCTCAAGATGGCGGATGTGCGAATTTTAAAAATAAGTTTTCATTTCTTGTGATGTAGTCATGCGATCGAATTGAAAGTTTGAATATTGAACCTACGCAATAATTTTCCTTTCCTGGTACATGACTCTATGGCCTATACATTTAACAATTCAACATGGCGACCATCCAAAATATTTAGTCGGCTCTGAATATCTACGAATGTATTATAGCAATCAAACTGAATTTCTTAATGTTCATAGGGGCTATGAACTTAAGTTCACCTATAGGACTTTAAATAACTTGGTGTTCACAAATCCAACATGGAGGCGACGCGAAATATAAAAATTCACATGGACGTTTCTCGCAATTTAACCATCCGAGTGTAGTGATACTTGGAACAGTAAATCCTTATACGAATGGTAATCCACTGGCATCTAATTTATTTCAATTGTTTCCATAACCTCAAGATGGCAGCTGTGCGAAATTTTAAAATCTCCTTGTTACTTCTTGTGTCCTAATTATGCGATTGTAGTTTGAATACTACACGTACACAATATTCTGCATGTAACAGTACATAACTCTAGGACCTACATATATAAAATCCAACATGGCGACCATCCGAAATTTTTAGTCGGTTCTCAATATCTACGAATCTATTACAGCAATCAAACTGAAATTGTGTATGTTGCTAGAGGCAATTAACATAAGTAGGATATATGAAAATAGGCTGTATAGTTCTTCACGGAACTACTTGTTTCAAAATTGGAAATAGGCTAAAAATGGACAATGCTCATCCGTTCAGCAAAGTAGAGTACATTGAGTTTATTGACGCCCTCCGTGGAGAAGCTAAGAAGAGGAATGACGACTGGGGACGAAAAGTTGAATTACATTTGAGTGCCTCCAGGGATTTGGTAGCCGCTGAAGGAAAATATCACCGGAAGTGCTACGCGTATTTCAAACGGCCTGGCTCTTGTGTCCCAGGCAAAACGCACAACAAAGGCTGAAAAGAAGGAAAAGAATCTGCTGATTGCCAGGTTACACTAGCATCACTCATGGAAGTAAGGGAAAAACATGTATCCGGGGAGACGTACACTGTAAAACATTTAAAATCTAAATTAAAATAAAAGTATGGTGACGCCATAACATTTACGGAGCTACCCGGTGAACGCTGTATTGTGTGTTTTACGGGCTTTGCTCATAGAATTCTGAATGACAGTTGGTATACTGCAAAAAGTGGTGACCCGGAAAAAGAGAAACTTTGGATTATATCGCTTGTTGCAAAGCCGATTTGAAAATACATTAAATCTCGCGGGTATGATGACACCGTTCACTCCTCAGTCGAATAAATGGCTACTGGAGGCCAGGATTTAATTCCAGCAAGCCTTCAAGCATTCATTTGAAGATCTTATTTGTGACATTGACGAGAAAAAATCTGATCGGGCTCGTATGCGGATAGTTAAATCGATCGGCCACTCAATCGTATCAGGTGTGCTTCCTCGGTCATTTTTGTCTCCGATTCATGTCGGATTAAGCGTCGCTCTTCATAGGCGTTTCGGCTACAGATCACTCATTGACACTCTTCACAGCTTAGGCGCCTGTGCATCTTACAAGGAAGCAATGAAATTTGAAGATTTGTAATCAAAGAGTGCGCCACCAATTATTGATCCTGAGGCAGTAAGAACAGCATTGACTGTACAAATAAGTGTGGATATTGTGCCGGTCACGGCTGCAGTAATCGGTGTGTTAGACTCCGATTAGGAAGAAGAAGAGGAAGAATAATAATAAGAAGAGTTTTCAGAAGGTAAACATTTGCAACTTCAATAGGCTTATTGTAGATCTTAGTTTAAAAAAAATGCTCAGACCTCCGGTTTTGAATTGCAGAGCATATCGACGACCCTGAGAAGGCCCCGCCACGGACGCGTCGACGTCTCTGAAAATTATGTATTCCTTATACTTGTTCGTTCCTAGTCTTACCAGTACAGATATGTTTTGTTCGTTCCTCTAATTTTTATAAGACGTACAATATGTACGTCTATACACAAGTTAGTCTTTTCACATTACATAATTCTTTAAGCGTCTACCTCATTACGGTAGTACTCCTTTGTGCCAATGAATATTAACCAAAGCTTTGTATTTCTAAATAAAGTTAACTTGATTATATTTGCTATCTATTTAAAACAACTCAGTGTATTTTTTGCTTCATGAATCCTACCAAAAGAAAAATGAAAACATATTTCTTAATTTAACATAAAATTGTCGTAAGAAGCACACATTGATTGGACTTGAGTGATGGGAACAAAGGCGGCAGGGATGTGGGGGAGGAGTGGGAAGAGAGGGGTGGGATGGATGAGTGAGGAGAGAGTGACGTACTTATTTGTGAAGAAAACAGAAGAAATCATAGGTCTAACACAAGGAAAAGAAAAGGAAAAACAAGATAATTTCGGTAACTCCTGGGTTCGTCATTTATGCCCAGTTTAGCCATAGTCCAGGCAACGAACACCGTGTTTTCGGACTTTTTAGGGCTTTTTTACAGTGAATAATTAATTTTATCATCACTGATAATTATCTGCGTGTATGTAACTGAATTTTGGCATGGAAGCCAAAATTCGGATTTTTGACCTAAAAAAGCGCAAAAATATTTAACATTTTATTTTTATTTTTACAGTGTACCAATTCATTTTCCTGGGTACCTAAAAATATAATTCTGCATACAAATAAATGTTAATAAGCCAAAAACAACCAGATTCTGACCACTCGTTCGCGATTTATAAGCGTTTCAGAAAAATTCCAGGTTTCTCCAGGGTTTTCCATGATATTTCAGGTATCCCATCAAGGAGGCCGTGGGATTTTCAGGATTATCTTGTTTAAAGGTACTTACAACTATTTTTTCATATCCGGCCTTGATATTCTAAATATTCTAAATTTCCGGGTTAAACTCTAATTGCACTGGGCTATAAGTGTTGCCACATATTCTGCACTGTTAATCGTGGCCCCCAATTCCAGTCAGTCAATGAGTATGATGCACTTTGTGTCCCAGAACACTGTCGCTATTCGCCTGCCA
This sequence comes from Meconema thalassinum, assembly GCA_946902985.2. Lineage (NCBI taxonomy): Eukaryota > Metazoa > Arthropoda > Insecta > Orthoptera > Tettigoniidae > Meconema > Meconema thalassinum. The sequence continues at coordinate 188,389,881 of OX336395.1, forward strand.
ACTGATGACACTGTTCGACATTTCTTTGGCTCTGCTTTCTTTGCTTCCATTGCATCAATTGTTGTTTCGTTTGTGGCCAATGGTAATGGACCCATGTCTCATCACCAGTCACAAGCCTAGCCATGAAGTCGGCCATGACGAGTGCATTCGTTGGCGGTTGGCCCCTGTGCGTGTGTTGCTACCAAACGGTGGTACAAGACACTACTGTCGACCAAAGTATTATGTGTACTCGAGTTTGAAGGTTGTTTGTTAAGTAACCAATAGACTTACATAAAATCCAATACCATCAACATTTTCTTCGTTCTATTCTACGTTAGTTCATGTAGGTTTGGATTTTTTAAATTTATATTTTAATATTTTTTATCGCAGTTGGAACACAAAAAGTGCACGTTTTTAAGCGTGTTTCAACCATGCGTCACATTTAAGAATTATTATCTCAAAAGCCCGTCATCAGATCGAATCCAAATTTTAACCCAATATACATTTGAATGTTGTATAACTGGTTTATTCATTTCACAATATTTTGTGTGTCCAAGAAACAAAGTTGTTATCATTGTTGTAAGGTAACTTTTTCTCGGCTCGGGGTGGTTGGAAAATGTAGTTCGATGTATGAGGATTACAATACAACCAAGAACTACATTTTCCAACCACCCCTAGCCGAGAAAAAGTTACCTTACAAAAATGATAACAACTTTGTTTCTTGGACACACACAATTTTGAAATTAATAAACCAGTTATACAACATTCCAGTGTATATTGTGTTAAAATTTGGATTCGATCTGATGACGGGTTTTTGGGATAATAATTCTTAAATGTGACGCATGGTTGAAACATGCTTAAAAACGTGCACTATTTGTGTTCCAACTGCGATAAAAAATATTAAAATATAAATTAAAAATTCCAAACCTACATGAACTAACGTAAAATAGAACGACGAAAATGGTGATGCTATTGGATTTTATGTAGATCTATTGGTTACTTCACAAACAACCTTCAAACTCGAGTGCACATAATACTTTGGTCGACAGTAGTTACACGTCACCACCTTCAAATGTGAAATGTGAACCATACCCGGACGTGCAAAAAATAAAGTGTAAAACAATATAATACGCCCTTCTTACCACCAATGTGTTACATGCACTCTATAAAATAATAATAATAATAATAATAATAATAATAATGTAACAATGTAATGACGCACAGGGACCGGAATTCCTTGAAACGGAGATAGGGCGGATTCAGAGAGTACAGAAATTTAAATATCTCGGTTAAACGATACAGGACAATGGTCTAGAGAAAGCTGCTGTAGGCGATAGGATCTCAAAAATGGAGAGAGCGTATGGGCTTACAAAAATCATCTATAACAAGAAATGCATATCCTGGAACGTCAAAATAAAGCACTACGACACTGTAGTCAAAACAGAATGCCTGTACGCCTGTGAATGGCTTTCAATGAACTATAGGCTAGAGAAGTTGGAGGTTCTGGAAATGAGAATACTCCGGAAAAGCATGGGCCCAATCCAGACGGAAACAGGATGGAAATTTCGGAGCAACGCCGAAGTCCACCAGAATATAGAAAAGAATCTCTGCCACCGTGAGGAAACGGAGGCTAATATTTCTTGGACACATGTACAAATTGGACAAATCCAGATTAACCAAGCAGTTGTTTGACTACTTCTGGAACAAAAAAAAACAACTAGATCATGGATAAAAGAAACTCGGAAAGACCTTGATAGGTCTAACATCCCGGAGGCCCAATTGTTGGAAAGGAATACGTTTCTAAACAGCATACACAATTTGTAAGGGTTTCATGACGAGAGACGAGCTACAAAGACCGGAAGAGCTTGGACGGCCGAACAACGGCAGCAGCACAGCGATTTCATGAAGTACTGGAGGCACAGGAAATTACAACTGAAACAGTGAAATTGTAGCGTGATCCTAAGTGGTCAATTCGCATGGAAAAAAGAAAATAAATGTAACAATGTAAATAAAGTATTTCTATCAATGCCAAATTACGACACTATCGTACAGTAGTCTTACAAGAGGCCTTATACGCTTCAGAAACGACAGCAATCAAGGGACGAACAAAAAATCAATGAATTAGAAAAACAAGAAAGAAAAATTCTGAGCAAGATCTACGGGCCAGTTCAGAAAGAGGGAATATGGATAAAGAGACCGACAATAGAACTGTACAAACAGACATAGACGATTAAAAACAACATAAGGAAAAGAAGGGCAACATTTTAAGGACATATATAAGGTGCGTTCAAAAAGTAACGAGCCGGAGGCTGTAATGCTAAAACCGGTGACAACATCGGCTAATCGTGGCGTGTGTAACGAGGTGTGGTTCCGACCAGAGCGTGGAAGGTCACAGCCCGTCGCTAGAGGGCACGCATGCATGGCACGTGACGATACAAAGCGAGCAGCAGCATGCATCGATGGTCCAACCAAGACCAAGACAGTAGGCCATTCGACATGCTTCCTGGTCTGGTTGAAGACTGTGGGGCTCCCATTGAGCACACACTTTCCGCAAGTGCAGTCGTTCCTTCATGATGGTGTGCACAATTCCAACGCTCAATCCGACCACGGTGGATATGGCGCTCACTGTCACTCGGCGGTCTTGGGTAATGAGTGCATCAACCTGCTGGACGTTGTCATCGGTAATGCAGGGGGGTGCCCCAGACCGGGCATCATCGGATAACGACACCCGTCCTTCCCTGAAGCGCTTGTGCCACGCCTTGACCCTTGCAAGGGACATGCAGTGTACGCCGTACACTTGTGACATTCGGCGATGAATGTCCGTTCCCCCTACTCCTTTCGCTGTCAGAAACCTAGCAACACCTCTTTGCTCGTCGGTTGACGCCTCCATGTCACTGTTCGCAATGCGACTGGCAGAGTTGGACGATTGATGCATGCTGCTGCTCGCTTTGTATCGTCACGTGACGTGCACGCGTGCCCTCTAGCGACGGGCTGTGACCTTTCACGCTCTGGTCGGAACCACACCTCGTTACACACGCCACGATTAGCCGATGTAGTCACCGGTTTGCGCATTCCAGCCTTCGGCTCGTTATTTTTTGAACGCACCTTATATTGAAGAGAATCCTTGGTCCAATCTGGTTAGAAGGAATCTGGATAAAACGGAAGTCTCAGGACCTTTATCAGGTATGCTGAAAAAATCACTGACACCTCCAGGAAAAGGCGATCGAAGTTCTACGGGAACATTCTCAGAATGAACAATTACTGGCTCACCAAAAGGATTCTCAACCTTGCTGTCTCATTGGGAGTCAAGAACAACTGGCTTAGTGAAATAGAAAACGACCTTCAAGAAATTGGGATTACAGGGGAATGTATACAAGATCGACTCCAGTTCAGAACATTAATTAACAACCATCATTTCTCTGAGAAAATGACCATCAGGACCAGGCAATTATGGACGGAAAAACGGAGGAAGCTTTTCAGTGCCCAGATTTTGGGAGAAGAACAAGTAGTTCCGTGAAGAACTTAACAGCCTATTTTCAAACATCCTACTCATGTTAATTGCCTCTATCAACATACAAAATTTCAGTTTGAAGGTTATGATAGATTCGTAGATTCATAAAGTCAGTCTAAATATTTCAGATGGTCGCCAGGTTGGATTTTTGTTTTTGTACTATTACATTAAGATTATTGTGTACGTTTGGTATTCAAACATCAATCGCATGATTAGAACACAAGAAGTAAATACGAGATTTTAAAATTTCGCACAGCTGCCATCTTGTGATTATGCAAACAATTGAAATAAATTAGATGCCAGGGGATTATTATTTGTAGAAGCATTTAACGTGCAACGTTTCACTGCACTCGGATAGTTAATTCGCGAGAAACGTCCATTTAAATATTTATACTTCGCGTCGCCGCCATGTTGGATTTGGGCTCACCAGGTTACTGAAAGTCCTATAGGTGAACATATGTTCATAGCCTCTATGAACATAAAACATTTCAGTTTGATTACTGTAAATGATTCATAGATATTGAGAACCGTCAAAATATTTCGGATGCTCGCCATTGTGGATTGTTATATGTATAGGCCATAGAGTTTTGTACCATTCAAGGACGATTATTACCTAGGTTCATTATTCAAACTTTCACTTCGATAGCATGATTACGACACAAGAAATAAAAACTTAATTTTAAAATTTCGCACAGCCGCCATCTTCAGGTTATGTAAATAATTGAACTAAATTAGATGGCAGTGCATTCTTCTTCCTCTTCTACCTTATCCGATACGGACATTGGCTACCACCATGGCTAACACCTTCTTATCCTGTGCAATCCTGAAGAGTTCCGTGGAAGTTATTCCATCCAAGTTATTCGTCTCCTTTCCGGTCCACGCTGACCTTCAATTTTACCCTGAAGTATAACTTGGAGCAGACGGTATTTTGGATTCCTCATCATGTGTCCCAAGTATTCCAATTTCCTCTTCTTAATTGTGTTTAACAGCTCAGGTTGGCTGCTCACACGCTGAAGAACCTCGGCATTACTCACATGTTCTGTCAACGAGATTTTAAGAATCCGCCGGTATATCCACATTTCAAAAGCTCGAATCTTCTTTTCTGTAGCTACGGACAAGGTCCAAGCTTCAACGCCATAAAGAAGGGTGGAGACAACATAACACTTCACAATTTGTTGGGCTTATCGAATTGTTGGTTTTAATACACTTATATACCGAAGTATTTATAACAATTTTGAACAACCTTTGTTTGGCTTAATTAAAATGTTGGGAGCGGCTTCGGTGGCGTAGTTGGTAGCATGCTGAGCTTCTATGCCCAAGATAGCGGGTTCAAACCCGGCCGAAGCCGTCGGATTTTTTAAGAGCGTTAAAAATCCCTCAGTATGCCTTCCTTCGGAGGGGAAGTAAAGCCGGCGGTCCCATGTCATAGATTTATGGCATGTTAAAGATCTTTCCACTAATTACACCTGTGTGAAACTAAATTGGATAGGTTAAGAATGTAAACAACGCTCTTAGGTTGCTACGTTCGTTGCCAAGAGCCGACTGCGGTGGCGTCTAGTAGCTAGTTCTGAACTAGGCCTAGTAGTCGTTGACGGTGACGTTTGGCGGCAAAAGTAGGAACTATTTGAAAATTCAAAGTTGCAGTCCCTACTTGAATTAAAAAAAAAAAAAAAAAAAACAAAAAAAAAAAAAACAGATACACACAATAATACAGTCATCACAATTAACACCGGTTATCAGACAGATTCTACACACACCCAAAGTACACGGGGCTACATGGCCGCGTTGTCACAGCCCCTAAACTGAGGAACCAACCAACCAACTAAAATGTTGGGTTTAATCAACTTATATACCGTAGTGTACTGTATTCCATTGCGATCTTGTTACAACAATCAATCTTGTTGCCAACCCATCAACTCAAAAACTACCAACCAAAGCCGTAAGGTTCCGATCACAAACATATTCCCCTCCCTTGAATCTACTGAAATTCAACAAAAATACAAACAATGAATTATATGAGTAACACAGTTAAAATACAGAAAGTCAATTATACAAAACACTAGACAAACATCTTCTTAACCCATCCTATCAAGTTTCGAGGTTCAAATGTTATAAACTTCCTATTGCGTAGGTAGTACCACCAACTTCTGGATGGGCCGCTTGAGTGTGCCTCCCTTGGTTCACAATGTTACTATTCTCACTACGCCATCCTTTCCTGGGTGAACTTCAGTGATGACTCCCATCCGCCACTGCAAGGGAGGTAAATTGTCCTCACGAACAAGGACCACTGCTCCAGGTAGCAGGTTGTCCTTGGAAATGGCCCACTTCCTCCTCTGTTGCAACGAGTTCAGGTAGTCGGATAACCACCTCCTCCACAGCTGCTGTTGCATGGCCTGCACTCGCTGCCATATGGACAACTTACTCAAGGGCAGATCAGTTAAATCAGGCTCGGGTAGGCAGGTGAGAGGTGCACCGATTAAAAAGTGACCAGGAGATAAATAACTTGGGGCCATGGGATCATCTGACAGGACCGTTAATGGACGGGAGTTAAGGCAAGCTTCTATCTGAGCAGTTAATGTATTTAATTCCTCATATGTCAGCATATTATTGCCTACTACACGTTTAAAATGACACTTCATTGATTTCACCGCTGCTTCCCATAGACCGCCGAAGTGAAGTGAACTGGGGGGTATGAAATGCCAGCTTAGCTGCTGCATGCTCATGAAGCCGTAAATTGAATTGTTCTGACAGGAACATTTTCCTCAGCTCCTGCAGTTCCCGGTTTGCTCCGACAAATTTGATCCCATTGTCGCTATATAAATGGACACTCTTCCCTCTTCTTGCTGTAAACCTTTTGAGGACAGCTATAAAGGCCTCTGAAGAGAGATTGCTAACCACTTCCACATGAATTGCCCTTGTAGAAAGGCAGATGAAAATTGCAATATTGCATTTCAGTGTTGTTTTGCTCCGCGTATTTCCACCCTTGATCAAGATTGGGCCTGCATAGTTCACCCCAGCATTGAGGAATGGTCGAGATGGTTGGACTCTAGGTGATTGTAAATTTCCCATTAGTTGTTGGGAAGCTCTAGCCTTCAGTCTAAAACATTTAAGGCATTTATGCAAAACAGACCTGATCATTGACTTGGCTGCAGGGATCCAGTAACGTTCTCGAAGTGCTGCCAGTAAAAGTTGTGGCCAAGCATGTAATAACCGCAGATGTTCTGACAATACTATGAGTTTTGTCAGGTGATGCCTTGGAGGAAGAATCAGCTGATGCTTGGCATCATATGTTAAGTTTGAGTTGTCGAGTCTCCCACCAACCCGCACCATTCCCTGACCATCCAAGAATGGATGTACAGTAGATCCATCAACTTGCTTTGTTTCTGCACTTGGTTGCCTCTTTTGAGTTCGTGTATTTCCTGGGCGTAGACCACATGTTGTGCAATCCTGATGCATCTGTGTAGAGCTACATGCAATTCGTCACTTGTCAACACCCCTGATGTTTTAAATTTTTGATTTCTTGCGTTGAGAATGAATCTGATGCAGTATGCTGTCACTCTCACTAAGCGTGACAGCATAGAATAGCGCTCCATGAATTCTCCTGTAGTGTTTGGCACGGCCAAAGTTACTTGGATTCTTCTCTGTTCTTCAGTAACTTCTAAAGTTGGGGCAGTCGATGGCCAGGAGTTGATGTCTCTTTGTAACCACTTTGGACCAATCCACCAAATTGGTGAACTCATTAGTTCCAATGGAGTGGTTCCCCTCGATACGAGATCCGCTGGATTCTGACTGGACGAAACATGGTTCCATGTGGCATTATGCGTAGCCTCTTGAATTGTTGCAACCCTATTAGCAACAAATGTCTTCCATCTGGTTGCAGGTGATGCTATCCAGGACAATACTATCGATGAGTCTGTCCATAAATAGACGTTGCTAACATCCAGTTCTAAAATTGGCAAGGTTTTATGCATCAATTGTGTGAGCAGGACCGCTCCGCACAATTCTAAACGAGGTAAGGTTACCCTTTTCACTGGAGCTACTCTTGACTTTGAACACAGGAGACGTACCATGGTTTCTCCTTGTTTGTTTAGAGATCTGATGTACAGACATGCGCCGTATGCCTTCTCTGAAGCATCGCAAAACCCATGCACTTGAATGTCTACCGGCTCACCCTGACATAATACCAATCTATCAATCTTTAGGGAGTTTACTGTAGGCAAGTAATATAATAATAATAACAATAATAATATCGTATGGCCTCGGGTGCCTGGTGCAAGCTTTGTTAATTGACACCCAGAGGGTAGCTTGCATATCGAATTTCGTCGTTCCTTTGAACGCTATGAAAGTCAATGAGGTTAGATATCTAAACTCCTTGACACTACAGCGCTTTCAATTAGAGAATGGAGGAACTTTGTGTTGGCGGAAAATCCCGAGATTAATTTTGCCATTGAACACGGCCTACTGAATTCAAATGGGTTCATTAACATGCCAACAGCGTATGACATGAGTGTCGTGATTTTTGTCGCCTTTCAAAAATCACTTACCATGGCCAGGAGCGAACCTGCAATCTTGGGGTTGGTAGTCCGACACTATAACCACTCACCCACCGTGGCAAGCTATGTAGGCAAGTGATTGCATATGATTTGCCATTCCTTCGTTAAATCTGCTGGAAGATGTTCATCCCATGACAACTTTTGAAGCCACATCTGCTGCAAAAATATTTTGTAAACAATCACAACAGGGCTGATAAGACCCAGTGGATCAAAAATTGATGCAACAATGGAAGATACAATGCGCTTAGATATGTTGTCCTTCATCGTTGATGACTCGTTGATATTTACCTTGGTTGTTACAAGAAATTTATCTGTAGTTGGGTGCCAAAGAAGCCCTAAGGTTTTAACACCACCATCATTGTCAAGTTGTAATGGTAACTGGGTCTCATGGTGTTCGACAGGAATTGCTTCTAGTAAGCCACCGTGATTTGCACACCATTTGTGTAATGGAAATCCACCACAGTTTAGCAACTGGATCAACTCTTCCTCAACTGTAGCGCATCCAGACAGAACATCGCCGACATAGAAATCCCTTCGAAAGACCGTTGCTGCGAGTGGATATCTAAACCCTTCGTCCTCGACGAGCTGTTGAAGACATTTAGTGGCTAGAAATGGTGCAGCTGCTGTCCCATAAGTAACTGTTTGAAGCTCATAAATCTTTATTGCCTCATCGGGTGACTTACGCCAGAGAATCCGCTGAAGTCCCGTGTCACATGACTGAACTCTAATTTGCCTGTACATTTTTGCTATATCAGCAGTGAATGCGACAGGATGTGTTCTGAATCTTAAAACGATTGAATATAGATCCTGATGTACTGTAGGGCCTACCATCAACCCATCATTCAGTGAAATACCGCTAGTGGTCTTTGCCGAAGCATCAAAAACTACTCGCGTTCTTCTAAATGTACTCGATTCCTTTATAACTGGGTGAGGAGGGAGATCATACGTGCCTTCACGATCGCCCTCTTCATCATGGACAAGTTTCATGTGTCCTAATCCTTCATATTCTTCCATGAACTTGCTGTATTCCGATCGAAGCTGTGGCTGGCGTTGTAGTTGGCGTTCCAATTGTAGTAACCGTGTGGTAGCTTGACTGTACGATCTTCCCAGGGACTCACAATCTTCCTTCATTGGCAGTCGAACAACGTATCTTCCTTGTTCATCTCTGGTGGTATGTCCCTTGAAGTGTTGTTCGCATTCTATTTCTTCCCGCGTCCTGGGAGGAGTGGTCACGTCTTCCAATTCCTAGAACTTCTGTCACTGCTTATCCAGTCCATCTTCATATTCCATGAAACAGGCATTTATTTCTAGTGTGTCATTCTCTGTTGCTTGTTGGACCTGTCCTGACAAGATCCACCCTAGTTCAGTTTCTTGCAGTATTGGGTAGTTTCCTGGACGAGTCATTCTCCCATTCCGCAAAAGCTTGAAGAACAATCCTGCTCCCACCAGCATGTCTATGTGTCCAGGCTGATAAAATGTAGGATCTGCTAAATCAATATCATGGGGCAAGTTCCAATGTTTATGCTCAATGTAACAATGAGGCATGGTGCCCGTTATGCGTGGGAGAACTAAGCATTGAATTTCATCTTGAAAATTGCTGGTAACCGCTTGTATAAGTACAGTGACACTGTGGCTTGCCTGAGCGGCTGCATTATTGATCCCCTGAATAGGTACCGCTTGCCTATGTCTTTTAAGCTTGAGCGTCTGAGCCAGTTGTTCAGTGACAAAGTTAGCTTCACTTCCGCTATCTAGTAAGGCGCGACAGGTGTGCAGTCTGCCGACGACATCCTTGACCCGAACCATGACTGTAGACAAGAGTACTTGTGATCTTAATCTTCCCTTAACAGTGTGGTATGACAGTGTGACAGTTTCATCAGATCCACCCCGTGTAGGTTTTTGCTGTTCATTGGTAGTCGTGTAAGATTCCCTGTGAAGCAGTGAATGATGTTTCCCTCCACACTTTTTTACAAAAAATTGATGTACAATTAGGAGCTAGATGTGAACCCTGTAAACAATTGTAACAGTGCTTGTTTGTTGTCGCCCCCAGGGGCTCACATCTTGTGGGACGTGGGTTGGCGACCACGGGACCCCAGCTGAGTCCAGCATTGCTTCCACTTACTTGTGCCGGGCTCCTCTCCGTCTTCCTTCCTGTCGACCTCCCTTGGTCAACTCTTGTTCTCTTCCGACCCCGACGGTATTAGGTTCTCCGAGGCCTAGGGAGTCTTTCACTCTCCCGTCTTAATTGGCCCTTGTCTCATCTTTCCTGATACCCTCCTTCTGTGAGGGGTCAGCCTTCTTTATCTTTTCCTTTTACCTCCTGCCTTGTGCTCAAGGCCCTTAAGGTGGCAGGATGTATGTAGCCCCACCACTTCTGGTGCACCCTAGAAAATGCTACACCCTCAGGGGCTCACGGCTGGTGAGTTCGGGAGTTGGCGACCCCAAGGGATTCCTGAGCTGGGTCCGTTTTTCCCTTTTGTCCCTTACCTTTGGGGCGGATCCTCTCCTCTCCTCTTTTCCTTATATTTCCTTTTCTCTTTAAGATTCCCGCACTGTTTTTGCCTATTTTCAATTTTGAAAAAATAGGCTTATGAGATCACCTTTTGTCCGTGTGTGTGTGCGCGCGCGTGTGTGTGTGTCCCCTAATAAATTCTAAACGGGTAGAGCGATTTCAATGAAACTCGGTAAGTTCATAGCACTATTCCCTGCGACCCCGACCGTGCCCTTCAAATTTTGTTACGACTCACCAATCCAACATGGCAGCTGTGCGAAATATTTCACCAGCATTCAATATCTCCGAAACTATAACCGATATTACCCTGACATTTTGTATGGTGATAAAGGGAACTACTAGAAGTTCATCTATGTGACGTTTGAAAAACTGGTAACTACAAAACCAACATGGCGGCCACGTGAATTTGCGACTTTTAAATAGACCTTTCTCGCGATTTAACCAACCAAACGCAATAAAACATGGTACAGTATATGTTTATACACATTCTAATGCACTAACATCTGACTTCGTTCATTTGTTTGCATAACCACAAGATGGCCGATGTGCGAAATATTTCACCGGCATTCTATATCTCAGAAACTATTAGCGGTATCACCCTGAAATTTTGTACGGAGATAAAGGGCACTACTGGAATTTCATCTATAAGACTTTCAAAAACCGGTTAACTACAAAACGAACATGGCGGCCAAGGTAATTTGAAACTTTTAAATAGACCTTTCTTGCGATTTAATGTTCCAAACGCAATGAAATCTGGTACAGGAAATGTTTATACACATTATAATTAACTGGTATCTAATTTAGTTCAATTGTTTACACAGCCTCAAGATGGCGGCTGTGCGAATTTTAAAATTAAGTTTTTATTTCTTGTGTCGTAGTCATGCGATCGAAGTGAAAGTTTGAATAATGAACCTAAGCAATAATTTTCCTTTAATGGTACATGACTCTATGGCCTATACATTTAACAATCCAACATGGCGACCATCTGAAATATTTAGTCGGTTCTCAATATCTTCGAATCTATTACAGCAATCAAACTGAAATTTTGTATGTTGATAGTGGCAGTTAACATAAGTAGGATATATGAAAATAGGCTGTATAGTTCTTCACAGAACTACTTGTTGTTACTTGGTTCACCGTGTATCTAAATTCCCTTTTAGCGGTTTTCAAGGCATTTTCAATCTACGTTGCATTTTGTAAGTTTTTTCGATCTCAATTACATCTCGCGATTGTTTTCAACCTCAATTGCATTTTGTAAAGATTGACAATCTAAATTGTTTTTTAGTAAGTCTTTCAATGTAGGAGCAGGTCATTTTAGTGAGATTATTGAATTTCAAGTTCATTTTGTATTTTCAACCTAAACCGCATTTCGCAAGAATTTTGAATCTAAATTGCATTTTGTTTGGCGGGAATTTTGCAAATATATTGATTCTCAATTGCATTTTGTGGATATTTTGAATCTAAATTACATTTTGTCACGTATTTTTAATCTAAATTGCATTTTGTAAGTATTGTCAATCCACATGAGTCGTTTGAATCTACCGTACATTTTGTAAGCATTTTGAATTTCAATTGCATTTTGTAGGTATTTTGAATTTCAATTGCACTTTGTGAATAATTTGGATTGGAACTGGGATAGGGCCTATTTCAATCTGAATTGCATTGTGAATTTTCAATTTCAATTGCGTTTTGTAAGTATTTTGAACCTCAATTGCATTTTGTACGTATTTTCGATCTCATTTGCATTTTGTACGTATCTTGAATCTAGCCTACGTTTTGTGGGTCATTTTCAATCTATTCTTTTTGTGAATCTTTTCGTTCTAAATTCCCTTTTGTAAGACCATATTGTGAGTTGTTTCCATCTAAGTTTCTTTTTGTACATATTTTCCGTCTCACATAATTTTCGTTCTGGTTTCCATTTCATTATCATTTTCGCTATCACCCAGATCATTAGGGGCCCATAACCTAGATGTTAGGCCCCTTAAAACAACAATTATCATCATCATCATGTTTGTTGTCACCAGCTGTTTCCGTTCTTCTAAGCTTAGCCTTGCGAACTGTGGACATTTGAATAGGAAGTGATTTTCCTTACAGCATGCACAAGTGATCTTCTGTGTTGCAACATACGAATGATGTTTAGGTTTAGTCGCCTTATGTTGACTATCCCTCCCCTCTGTAGAAAACGCTTGTTTGCTACCCGTTGACCGTCAGATTTTATATTTTCCAATGCCTGACGTCTATGTTCCACAAAATGAAGCAGTTCATCTAATGTTGGCAGTTCCTGGCTATTGAGCTTTAATTCCCATTCCTTTCTAGTGTTCACATAAAGACCTTGTAAATACACATGCATCAATAATAATGCAATGAGATTGAAAGGTTGAATGCCTTTAATGCATTTAAATTACTGGAAAATGAATTGGAATATCTCACAAGTTCTGGTGCACATTCCCTTTGTATAGGCTTCAATGACATTAATTCCTGCACATAAGTAGACGCAATAAGGCGCTTATTCTCATATCTGTCTACTAATAGTTTCCATGCTGCAAGGTAATTGCCTTCCGTGATTGGAATACTCTGAATTAGTTGACTAGTGGCCGCCTTACAAGAAGATACTAAATACTGAAATTTTTGTATTGTTGGTACATCTTCATTCTCATGCACCATCACTCTGAAGGAATCTGAAAATGATAACCATTTCTCGTATTCACCATTAAAACTAGGCAGGGTAATTGGTGGAAGTTTTACTTGCCTACGCCTTGTTGAGTTACACGAGCCATGTGCACTGCCAACTTGCGAACCACCTGACTGATATTCCGGATTCTGTTCAGCTAGTATTTTCATCATTTCGTACTTTAACCTATAATAGCTTGCTTCAAATTGTTCCCTATCTTCATCATGACTCTGATCCTCAGGTTCCTTTACTTCTAAATTCGACTGAATTTCATCGTAATTACTTCTAATATCTACCATGTCGTCAAATCGCAGTTGAATTTCATTTAAACCTTGAGTTTCGTCGTCAAATTCACTAACAAATTTCGCCATTCTCGTCAGCTGACCCTTTACTACTGCTCTTTTCCGTATTAACTTTAGCCTTTCTGCGGGATCCATGATTTATGGGATAATGTTTAGGAAAGCCTGAGTAAAATAATACTTGTAATTACCTGCCCTGAGTAGTTGTGACGATAACGAAGCCGCCGTTTCACAGTTTCGACCAGGGACTCGCTAACTGGTGTAGTTAGTCCACCTTTGTAAATATCCACCCTATTGTCAATATTATTGCCGTAGCCGTTACTCCACCGTATATATCACTTGCTGAATGTTAATCGTGTATTCATAACCTTGTGATCTGTCCGCTTGATGGCCATAGATCCGGCCCCATAGGACCAAAATGTTGGGCTTATCGAATTGTTGGTTTTAATACACTTATATACCGTAGTATTTATAACAACATAGAACAACCTTTGTTTTTAATTAAAATGTTGGGTTTAATCAACTTATATACCGTAGTGGACTGTATTCCATTGCGATCTTGTTACAACAATCAATCTTGTTGCCAACCCATCAACTCAAAACTACCAACCAAAGTCGTAAGGTTCCGACCACAAACACATTTCTTTTCTTAAGCATCATACTGAGATCTCGACAGCATCGTAGTTGTTTCATTGTCATAAAGATGGATCTAGCCTTCTCTATACGGCATCTTATTTCAACCGAAGGATCCCAATTCTCATTAATATTCTGTCCTAAATAAACCACACTCTTGACTCGCTCAATCTGATGTCCATCGACTAAATGGACTTGTGACAATGCTGGTTTTCGCGATATTATCATATATTTTGTTTTCTTAATGTTGAGGTCAAGGCCATATTGTTTACTCTTTTGATACACCATAGTAACAATCTATTTAAGTCCTTCGAAACTATTTGCAATCAATACAGTATCATCTGCGTACCGTATATTATTAATATAATTACCATTGACCTTAATACCTTGTTGAATGCCATCAAGTGCCTCAGAGAAAATCTGTTCTGCGTAGATATTATAAAGAAGCGGTGAAAGAATGCATCCTTGTCTCACACCACGCATTATTTCCACTGATCTCGATATATGTCCATCAATTCTGATACTAGCCTTTTGACCCCAGTATAAATTAATGATGATCCGAATGTCTTTCTCATCTATTCCTGATTTCTTGAGTGCATTATACAACTTATCATGCTGACAACGGTCAAAGGTTTTTGCATAGTCCAGAAAACATGCATATACATCCTGATTTACCTCACGGCATCTCTGGTAAAGAACTTGAAGCGCAAATAATGCCTCACGAGTTCCTAGACCGTTGCGGAACCCATACTGCGTGTCACTGATATTCATCTCGCATTTCCTGTATATGCGATTATGGATAACTTTGAGAAATATATTGAGCACATGACTCATAAGACTGATTGTCCTAAAGTCACTACATGACTTAGCCATCGGTTTCTTCGGAAGAGCAATAAATGTAGACAAGAGCCAGTCTTCTGGTAATATGCCCATGTTGTATATCTTGTTATATAAATTAGTGAGCGTCACAATGCTATCATCATCCAATATCTTCAATAATTCCACTGGAATGTCATCTTGACCAGGAGCCTTACCATTTTTCGCTATCCTAATCGCATATTTCACTTCATCCATGGTAATCATGGGTCCAACAACTGAAGGAATTTCGGGTCGGGAAGGACGATGATCATCATTAAAAAGCTCTTGTATATAGTTCTCCCAAACCTGTAATTTTTCTTCAACTTCAAAAACCGTGTTACCTTGACTATGAACTAACTTGACTGTGTTTCTCTTCCTGTGTCTACCTGAAACTTCTTTGATTTTCTTATGGACCTGGAAAGTATCATATTTACTATTAAGTTCTTCAATTTCTTTGCACCTATCTGACATCCAAGCTTCCATGGCTTGTCTGATCTTATTCTTTATCAATCTATGAATCAACCAATATTCTTCATTATCTCTTCCTTTGACTTCTCTTCGTTTATTCATTAGATTCAAAATTTCATCCGTCATCCATGCCTTCCTTTTTTATGTTCTTAGGAAAATGATCTCCAACCCTATTCAATGAGGTTTTAAAAGTGTCCCAAAGTTCCAAGGGCTGCATGTCATTTGAATCCAACGTCTTAAGACCAGTGGCAAGAACAGCAGCCACCTGTGACCTTGTATTTATTTCCCGAAGGGAAATCACGAGAAAAGTCTATTAAAATGTTTCAACTTCGCTTGGCCGCCATGTTCGTTTTGTACTTTAGAGGTTTATGACAGTTACATAGATAAACTTGTATGAGTACTCTTTATCACCGAACAAAATTTCAGGGTGACATCTGTAATAGTTTCGGAGATATAGAATGTCAGTGAAATATTTCGCTCAGCCGCCATTTTCAGGTTATGTAAACAATTGAACTAAATTAGACTCCAGTGCATTACAATATGTATAAACATTTGCTGTACCAAGTTTCATTACGTTTGGATAGTTAAATCGCGAGGAAAGTCTATTTAAAAGTCTCAAATTCGCTTGGCCACCATGTTGGTTTTGTAGTCACCAGGTTTTTGAAAGTCTCATAAGTGAACTTATAGTAGTACCCTTTATCACTGTACACAATTTCAGGGCGATATCAGTAATAGTTTCGGAGATACTGAATGCTGGTGAAATAATTCGCACAGCCGCCATGTTGGATTGGTGGGACACAATAAAATTTGAAGGGCACGGTCGGGGTCGGCCAGAATAGTGCTATGATTTTACCGAGTTTCATTGTAATCGCTTGAGCCGTTTAGAAGTTATTAGGGGACACACACACACACACCATCACACACACACGCACACACACACATGGACAAAAGGTGGTCTCATTAGCCTATTTGTTCATAAAATGAAAATAGGCTAATAATACATAATTAACAAAATAGGTTCTATCACTCTCCAAAAGAGGTCATAACGATGAAAAATAATAATACTAATAATGCTAATAATCGATTCTGAGTGGTGGGGCTATATACAGCCTACAAGCTGCTGCGGATAGCTGTCATTTCAAACACCCGAATTGTCTTTACGTTCATGGGTTGTCACATCACATTTCCAGTAGAAAATGAGTAATGTTACCTGTATCACTACTATGTAACATATCAGTAATAAGAGTGTGATGATGATGATGATTGTTGTTTTGAGGGGCCTAACATCTAGGTTATCGGCCCCTAATGGTTTGGGTGATCGTGAAGATGATAATGAAATGTAAAATATAACTAAAACTAACTACTAATTTATATACTAGAAGAAGAAATGGGAAACAAAAGGAGAATAAGGCAAGTAAAGGACAGGAGGAAAAGAAATGCCCTCAGCTGTCGAAGAATGCGGATTGAGGGACTTGGAAGGAAGGAGAGCCATGAAAGGCAGATAGAAAATTGAAAGAGGAGAGGGTCCGCCCCAGAGGTAATGGATAAAAGGGGGAAAACCGGACCCAGCTCAGGAATCCCTCGGGGTCGCCAACACCCGAACTCACCAGCCGTGAGCCCCTGAGGGTGTAGCAATATCTAGGGTGTACCAGAAGTGGTGGGGCTATATACACCCTGCCTCCTTGAGGGCCTTGAGCAGAAGGCAGAAGATAACATGAAAGAAAAAAAGAAGGTTGAACCCTCGTAGAAGGAGGGTATCAGAAAAGACGAGGCAAGGGCCAATTAAGGCGGGAAAGGAAGAGCCTCCCTGGGCCTCGGATACCCTAATACCGTCGCGGTCCGAAGAGAACAAGAGTTGACCAAGTGAGGTCGACAGGAAAGAAGACGGAGAGGAGCCCAGTCAAGTAAGTGGAAGCAATGCCGGACACAGCTGGGGCCCCGTGGTCGCCAACCCGTCCCACAAGATGTGTGCTCCTGGGGGGTAATGCGAGTGTAAATGAGGGATAAAATAATCTTCTTCTTCTTTTGCTTTAGCGTTTGTCCGGCCTCGTGGCAGGGTCTGCTATGTGAATCCTCTGTCTCCACTTCACTCGGTCATGGGCCATGTCCTGATGTAGGTTGACGCCCCTTTGGTCTTTTCCCGGCGACCTCTAGTGTGTAGCCCTGTTTTGCAATGGGGTCCGCTCCTGACCGTAGCACATGCCCAAACCATCGCAGACGACCCTCACGCATTTTGTTATTGATTGCCGCGATACCTTATTCTTTCATTGGGGATCTGATCCAACCTAGCAATGCCATCTGTCCATCTAAGCATCTTGGTCTCTATGACACTTAGCCGACGTTCCGCTTCCTTGGTGATTGGCCAACATTCAGTACCATAAAGCGCCACGGGACGAATAACAGTGCGGTAAATCTTCCATTTTAGGTGGTCTTTCATCTGGCGATCACACATGACACCTGTCGTTGTTCGCCACTTCATCCACGCAGCATTAATTCTTACGTTGATCTCCTCGGTGAGACGACCTTCAACGGTTATCGTAGAGCCAAGATACTTACATTTTGTCGTTCGAGGCAGGTCAGCGCCGTCGACTTCTATTGTTCCGATTTCTCCTGCATCCGATGTCAATATTCCCTTTTAGCTATGTTAAGCCGCAAGCCATATTGACTTAATCGATCACTACATTCCTGGACTTGATGTTGGAGATCCAATAATAATAATAATAATAATAATAATAATAATAATAATAATAATAATAATAATAATAATAATAATAATAATAATGTATTGTATGTCTACCCCTTATTATTCCCGTTTTTCCAACGGGGTCGGGGATGAGATGCGATGGAAGTCTTTGTGGCGATGATTTTTACGGCCGGATGCCCTTCCTGACGCCAACCTCATGAGAGGAGTTAATGAGAGATGAAATGAATGATGGTGAATGAAACTGGGCAAGGATGTGGAAGGAAGCGGCCGTGGACTGTCAGAAGGTACCGTCCCAGCATTTGCCTGGTGTTGAAAATGGGAAACCACGGAAAACCATTTCAAGGACGGCCGACGGTGGGGCTCGAACCCACGCATCTACCGAGTCAGCAGAGAGCTTGGCCCCATGACCTAATGCTGAGCTGTAGCCAGCGTAGCCACTACTGTCGGTAATAATAATAATAATAATAATAATAATAATAATTTAATTTTAATTTGTATGTATGTATGTCTACCCCTTATTATTCCCGTTTTCCAACGGGGTCGGGGATGAGATGCGATGGAAGTCTTTGTGGCGATGGTTTTTACAGCCGGATGCCCTTCCTGACGCCAACCTCATGAGAGGAGTTAATGAGAGATGAAATGAATGATGGTGAATGAAACTGGGCAAGGATGTGGAAGGAAGCGGCCGTGGCCTGTCAGAAGTTACCGTCCCAGCATTTGCCTGGTGTTGAAAATGGGAAACCACGGAAAACCATTTCAAGGACGGCCGACGGTGGGGCTCGAACCCACGCGTCTACCGAGTCAGCAGAGAGCTTGGCCCCATGACCTAATACTGCGCTTTAGCCAGCGTAGCCACTACAGTCGGTTTAATTTTAATTTATTTATTAAATACTATTTATGTTACATTATTGTGATATGTCTCACGAATCTGATGGCAGTACAGTTTATCTGTGAGACATATTAGATTATTATTTACAACATATATACAGATTATATTTCAATACAAAGGTGCATGCATTTTTTGTAATGATAATGATAATGATAATGGTGATAATGATAAAATTATTAATGTAAATAATTTAAGGCACAAAAAGTTACACTATGATAGTTATATTAATAAATTTATGTTATGAGTTAATGTTTCGTTAAGTAATATTTTTTCATGCGACTTATAGCTAGTTGTTTGCTGTTAATGTTCGTCAATCCAGGTGGTAGTTCATTAAGTAGTGATGGTAGGTAATATAATTTAGTCTCTTGAAGCCATAGCTATTTATACATAAGGGTTTTATATATTTAGTACCTGTTATGGCTCTTGTTTGTATGTTGTGAGAGACCTTATGCCTGAATCTTGGTTCATGGTAGTAGAGATTCAGTACAGTAATTTGAAACAACTCTTTAATATTAAAATAAGTGATATCAGTGAAATATTTAAAGAACCTGTTTTGGCTGTCTTGAATATTATTAATTAAAGTTGTGTTTTGATTTCCCCAAGCTGCTATAGCATATTATCTTAATTTGCTTTCAATCAGAGCACTATAAATGGTTTTGTACGTTTTTCTTATCTACATAAAATTGAAGATTGCAGAAGGTGTAGAGGTTTACTCTTAGGTTCTTTATTATGTTCACTGTGTGTGTGTTCATTTTAAAGTATTCATCAAGGGTAATTCCTAGTTTTTTTTTGTGTCGAAGTATTATTTATAATAATAATAACCTATGGAATTTCACTTTTCTCCAAGAGAAAAAGACAAAGGGAACCAGGTTCAGGGAGATACAAAAAGATCTGCACGAGATTGGGATCTCATGTGATGATATCTAGGAGCGTGACCAGCTTGAGAGGAAACTCTTCTAACATCGGGATTACTAACCTAAACCGTCGCTGGATACTGGAAAGTCGTGGACCAAAGACAGAAAGGAACATCATCTTCTACGAATGAAGGAATACTGGACTAATTTTAAAGATAAACTGAAACAGTCGAAGTGACGTGGTACTTAGTTGGTTGAAAATAAACAATAATGATAAATAAATAACCCCTGGCTCTACAAGCCTTGAAGAGCCTAGGCCCACCAAGTGACCGCTGCCCAGCCATTTGGCCTGCAAATATCGGGGTGACGCGTGGTCAGCGCATCGGGTCCCCTCGGCCGTTAATCTTGGTTTTCGTGACCGGGGCGCTGTCTCACTGTCAGAGAGCAACTCAATTGTCCTCACGAGGCTGAGTGCACCCCATTCCAGCCCTCACGTCTGTTTCTAAAATCCCTGACGGAGCCGGGAATCGAAGCCGGGGCCTTCGGGTGAGAGGCAGACGCGCTACCCCAACACCACAGGGCCGGCAAACAATAATGATATTAATAAATATAATAATGCGACTTTCGGAGATTCAGTGAATGAGCATTCATTAGAAATGTCAGAATACAGGATGTGTGACAAATTTATTAAATAAACATTTCATGATCCCAAGTTATAATTAAACCGACTTTAATCCACCAGGGGAACCTCTAGTGCTTTCTCTCATTAGCGTGATTGTTGTTGTTTGAGTCTTCAGTCTTTTGACTGGTTTGATGCAGCTCTCCATGCCTCCCCGTCCTGAGCTACTTGTTTCATCTCTACATAGCTACCACAACCTACATCCGAGGCAATCTGTTTAACATATTCTAACCTTGGTCTACCCCTACAGTTCTCATCCTCAAAGCTTCCTTCCATAACTAAGCTTGCTATTTCTGGTTGTCGTAGTAAGTGTCCTACCAACCTATCTCTTCTCTTCATTAGCAGTCGCCAGAAACATCTCTCCTCTCCCACATCTTCATTTGTAACCCTATCTACCCATTGATATTCATAATTTTCCTATAACACCACATTTCAAACGCTTAATTTCTCCTCTTTTCTGCTGCACCAATAGTCCAAGTTTCACTTCAATAGATCGCCACGCTCCAGACAAAGGCTTTCAAAACTGACTTCCTAATACCTAAATCTATATTCGATGTCAACAGATTCCTTTTCTGTAGAATTGCTATCCTAGCCTGAGACAACCTACTTTTTATATCCACATTGCTTCTTCTATCACTATATAAAATCAACATTTCATGATTCCATGCAATAATAAAATCTATTTAATTAAAGTATGTTTCTAAACGTTCACTTTCTTCCACCTGGGCAGTTACTGCACTCACTCAAGATTTATTATGAGGCCACTAAACTATACGCTGTAAGCTTTATTAAGAGAGTTATAGAAAATGTATTTCAAGAAAATAAATCACCTGATTAATAAATCAATTAATTCCACGCTTTAAATTCAATATTAGTTGTAAGCCGATCTATCATGATTTCAAAATTGAATTGCCTGAAAGATCAATGTCATTTGGCTTAAGAGGTCGATCTATCCACCTTAGTCTGCAAAATAAATAAATAAATAAATAAATAAATAAATAAATAAATAAATAAATAAATAAATAAATAAATAAATAAATAAATAAATAAATAAATAAATCAATCAATCAATAAATAAATAAATAAATAAATAAATAAATAAATAAATAAATAAATAAATAAATGAATAAATGAATAAACAAATAAATAAGTATTAATAATTAATCAATTAATAAAAAATAAAAATAAAATAAATAATAAATAAATAAGTAAATAAATAAATGAATAAATGAATAAACAAATAAATAAGTATTAATAATTAATCAATTAATAAAAAATAAAAATAAAATAAATAATAAATAAATAAGTAAATAAATAAATGAATAAATAAATATTAAAAATTAATCAATTAATAAAAAAATAAAAAAATAAAAAATAAAAAATAAAACAAAAAGTGATTAACAACTCACCTTGTTACTATGGAGGTAACCTTAATGTTCTTTTATCAATAGCATCTTGCTATTACCTAATTATATTTCTAATCACATTTCGGGGGGCGGGTTGGCGCAGCGGTCAATCTGTTTGCCTCTCACCAAGGGGGACCGGGTTCAGTTCTCGGTCAATGGATGTGAGAATTTCGAAGATAAGTGCCATGTCCTGTAGTTCGGATTCC
The DNA here is from genome assembly GCA_946902985.2 of Meconema thalassinum. Classification (NCBI taxonomy): domain Eukaryota; kingdom Metazoa; phylum Arthropoda; class Insecta; order Orthoptera; family Tettigoniidae; genus Meconema; species Meconema thalassinum. The sequence goes on from OX336395.1 coordinate 188,412,100, forward strand.
ACGTAAAAAGGAGGTCCCGTGGCTCATGATCGCGAGATTAATGGTCACTTTAAACTACAAGCTTCCTACCTTTCTAATCACGTTTCATTGCCCTTACGGTAAAGTGTGAAATATAGCATGGACCTACTAGTTTAAATATTATTTGCTTGAAGAGACATTAAATATTAACAAGTTATAATGTTCAATGTCATTTATTTACCCTGGATTTATGTTCTATATTCATGGGACTCGAAGCTATTTTTCCTTGAATTTACTAGTGCTTTGTGCTAATATAAATGAATAGCACATTTGCAAGATTAATGAACTCATAGTTTTTCGTTGTATTATTTTTAAAGATTTATAATTCCGGGGATTTTTGGATGGTGGCCGTACTGAATGTTTAATATTCACAAAGTTAGATACATTGACACAAAATAATTAAAGATTAATACTGCTATAATAATAGAGTTGAGGTGATGTTTGAAGCATAGTATGGACCTCTATGTCAGTAGATTTTCGAGTTTGATTGAATGTCACTGTTCGGATGGTCCGATCATATCCCTTTTGAATAAAGCTTCTACTCTGATTAAAACTCAGCCTTTTTTTTAAGGTTTAATACGTGTCTTGCGTGGGGTTTCGCCTAGGACATCAAGCTGGTTCATCAGTGGGCTCTAGGTGTCCGCGCCCCGACCCCCACAGGAGAAGCGTGACTCTTCGATCATCCGAGTTTCCAACCTCAGCCTACGTTGACAAGAGGAGAGATGTGGACAAACGAAAGAAAGGAACAACACCGTCTACGAATGAAGGAATACTGGACTAATGTTAAAGCTAAAAGGAAACAGCTGAAATGACGTGGTCCTTAGTTGGCCGAAACGGAAGAAGAAGACGAAGACGAAGAAGACCGATAGCGGTGGCTACGCTCGATAACGCGCAGACGCTAGGTCATGGGGCCAAGCCCTCTGCGGACTTAGTGGACATGCGTTTGAGACCCACCGTCGACCGTCCTTGAAATGGTTTTCCATAGTTTCCCCATTTTCAACTCCAGGCAAATGCAGGGATGGTACCTTCTGATAGGCCAGGGCCACTTCCAATCCACATCCTTGCCCAGTTTCATTAATTTCATCTCTCATTAACCCTTCTCATTAGGCTGGTGTCAGGAAGGGCATCCGTCCGTAAAAACCATCCGCCACAAAGACTTTCATCGCATCTCATTCCCGATCCCGTTGGAAGTCGGGAATAATAAGGGGTAGACATAGAGTATTTTTAAAATTTTTTTAAAAGGAAATTCTCCCAATAAATGGAAGACGTTAAGAAAAAACTCAATCATATTTTTCTTTTGGTTCTTCTTATTGTTCCAATAGGGTTTCTTTTTTTCCGAGAAGGCTTGTTTACGTTCTTTCGACCACTTTGGTCTGTACTGTTTTGGGTATGAATTATTATTATTATTATTATTATTATTATTATTATTATTATTATTATTATTATTATTATTATAATTGTACGTTATACTTCATATCGGTGGCTTCGGTGGCGTAGTTGGTAGCATGCTGAGCTTCTATACCGAAGGTCGCGGGTTCAAACCCAGCCGAAGTCATCGGATTTTTAAGAGTGTAAAAAATCCCTCAGTATGCCTTACTTCGGAGGGGAAGTAAACCCTGCGGTCCCATGTCATAGATTATGGCTTGATAAAGAACCTTCCACTAATTACACTTGTGTGAAGTTAAATTATAGGTTAGATTTGACTAACGCTCTTAAATTCCAACGTTCGTCGCCAGGAGCCGACTGTGGTGGCATCTAGTAACCAAGTTCAGAACTAGTTGGTCTTTGACGGTGGCGTTTGGTAGCGAAAGTAAGAACTACTTGAAAATTAAATATCTGCAGTCCTTACTTGAATTAAAAGCTTACCACGGTGGGTGAGTGGATAGCGTGTCGGTCTACTAACCCCAAGATTGCAGGTTCGCTCCTGGCCGTGGTAAGTGATTTTTGAAAGGCGGCAAAAATACAATACGCATGTCATACGATGTTGGCATGTTAAATAACCCATTGGAATTCAGTAGGCCGTGTTCATAATGGCAAAATTAATCTCGGGAGTTTCCGCCAACACAAAGTTCCTCATTTCTCTACTAGAACGCGCTATAGTGTTCAAGGAGCTTAGATATCTAACCTCCTTGACTTTCATAGTGATTCAAGGAACAACGTTATTCGACACGCAAGCTACCCTCTTGGTGTCAAATTACAAAGCATTCACCCGGCCACCGAGGCCATACGATATTTAAAAAAAACTTGAATTAAAAACAGACCCACACACTAATACAGCCATTACAATTAACACCGGTTATCAGACAGATTCTACACACACCTAAAGTACACGGGGCTACATGACCGCGTTGTCGCAGCCCCTAAACTAAGGAACCAACCATACTTCATATCCAGTTGTTGTTGACACAGTTTTAAGAGATTGTCTCAGATCTGTAAACTTGGCGCCGTCATGGAGATGAAAAAGGAGTGGGAACAAATAATCCAATTTGCAATTCAATAGCTTCGTTGTGGGACGGACTAAAGTCTTCCTCTTTCTTGTTACGTTTAAGCGGTGCGGTGGAATGGATTCAGGTCTCTCAACACTAACAATATTCGTGCACTTTCTTTGATTACTTGTTGTAAGTTCTTGCATATTTCTTGTGGCAGCCATTTATATGTTATAAAGTCTAAGATGTTATTATATTCATAGAGGATGGAAAGTTTTGAACATTGTGGTTATATTAAGGGGGAACGTACAGTTAAAGGAGTTAATCTTAATTTTATAATTATTTAATATAGTAATTATTATTGTTTTAAGGGGTATTAAGACGAGTGGGAAAAGAGAGATGTCAGTAGCGTAGCCAGATCGACCAATGGGAGGGGTTATAGTAACTGGGAGATAACCGTAACTCGGAGAATTGTAGGACATAGTAATATGAAGTAACTCGACTATCTCCCACTCAAGACGATAACAACGATCTCCAAATTAGTGTTAACTAGCAGAAGTACCCATACTTCGAACGGTCTTCGGTATTAATAACCAGACGTAATCAATTGAGCTACTGTTGCAATGGTTAGGGGCTTGGAACCTGTTTGTCGACAAAGATAAATGATTAGTTGAAATATGCTCTGAAACTAATTTACCTAGCGTGTACTTCCTGACGTGAAAATAAAATTGAAAACCTCGTAGACGAAACGCAATACACGTCACATAAAAACTGACCCTCACTGTTGTGTCAAGTCCGCATCCAGAGGAAGACCCATTCAATAAATTAAAAAAGGTTGTGGTGCATGAAAATTCAGGTTTATTTGCCTCCAATGGCCCAAATTCCTAAAAGCAAAAACATAAAATAAAAAATAAACTATTTCAATTCAGGAATTTTTGAAAATAATGTTGCTTTTTGGAGATATAATAGACCTTCTGTATGACATATCGCACGTTTAAGTCTTGTGATAAAATCTAGGGTACCCCTTGACCCCCTTCAGCGCATTGATGAATTTTACAGTTTTTGTTGGTTCCGTGATAACCTTATAGCCATTTGCAAACTTTCACAGAAATTTAATAAATGGAGTGGCATTTCTTCTTGCAGAAATAGATGGAAAGTTGGATGTAACTTTTTGAGACACTGTTGTCATGGTTACTGGCTTGCATTCCTACATTAGTTTATTAAATGAAATTAGTTTTCTGGGAATATCTCAGAAACTCTTGGTTTTAGAGCCTTAAAATGTAGTTTTCGGGGACCCTTCACGGCTGTTTAGGGGCCCGGAGTTTTGTTTCTGACACCAAGGGGCTGAAAATAAGCTTTGTCTCGTCGTTGTAGGCCGTATAATAATAATAATAATAATAATTATAATGATGACAAAACAATATAGGGATAGGGATATAATAGACCTTGTAGGTGCAGGAGACATGATACAGGTAGCTGTGGACATGATATAGATAGCTGTGAGTAAAGAAAGAAAACAAACAGTTGAAAAAGAAACAGAACAAATATATAGTTGGCAGTGCATATAATGTAATCCATGGAGAAAGACTGATTGTTGTTGTTATTCTGTTAAAATAAGTGATTAAAAATAAAGATGAATAGAGTATCTATAAATTGGTGACCCCGACGTGATTCGAGAAATGACTGAAAATAGTGATAATGCTGCGCGAACATCTAATGGCGCTACCAGTGAAGTTGAGGTTAGTAAAGTGTCTGTTAAAATTACACCGTACTGGGCCGATAAACCAGAAATTTGGTTTTAAGCACAATTTGCGATTAACAGGATAACATCTGAAGAGACTAAATTTAATTACTTGGTTTCGCAATTAGAACCAAAATATGTGGAAAACATATGGGACATCATTAGTAGTGATAACTCCTGCAAATATGCCGCGGCAAAAGAAAGATTCCTCAACATCTTCAAAGAAAGTGACGATAAGAAAATAAAGCGATTACTGACAGGAATTGACTTAGGGGATCTCAAACCTAGTCAGCTTCTGCGGAAAATGCAATCCCTGGCGGGCGCCGATATTTCAAACAAAGTCTTAAGGACACTATGGCTAGACAAACTTCCAAACTCAGTAAAAAATATATTGCTAGTTAGTGATGAGGAATTGGAGAAAATGGCAGTAATGGCAGATAAAATACTGGAAATGAATCCACGTACTGAACTGTATAGTGCCACAAAACACCCAAGTCAGTGCTCTTCAAGTAGCAGTGCAACACTGGATGAAATCGTAGCGAAAATTACCACATTGGAACAACAAATAGCAGCTATCCCAATCGGAAGACATCACACACGAGCAACACATCGTAGCCCCAGGCGAAGTAGAGAAGGGAAATTGTGTTACTATCATTTTAAATTTGGCTCAAGATGCTACCCAGATAAATGTAAACAACCGTGCGGATGGAAGAATCCGGAAAACGAGAAACAGCAGTAGAATTGGCGGCAAGTTCCACTGCTGAAGGTCACGAGTTGTGCCGCAGATCCCGGTTATTTGTGAGAGATAAAGAAACGGGAGTGCAGTTCCTTGTAGACAGTGGAGCGGATGTTTCAATTTGGCCAGCAACAAAGCATGACAAAGTAGATAGTTCCTATAAACTGTATGCAGCCAACAATACAGAAATACCAACCTATGGTATCAAAATATTGACTGTGAACTTGGGACTAAGGCGAAAATTCCAGTGGCCATTTGTGGTAGCTAAAATAAACAAAGGTATAATTGGAGCAGATTTTCTTAAACAGTTCCATTTACTCGTGGACCTGCATAATAAGCAATTAATTGACGGTGTAACTCAGCTTGGTGTTAAGGGCGAAGTTACAGTCATTTCAGAATGCGATGTTATTAGCTCTATGAATACAAATTTCAAATACAGTGACATTCTTGCACAATATCCAAGATTAACAACACCAAACTTAACCCCTACCCTGATAACACATGATATTAAACATCAAATAGTTACCAACGGTCAACCGGTATTCTCAAAAGCCAGACAGTTAGATCCGAAGAGGCTCCAGATTGCCAAACAAGAATTTCAGTTCCTGGTGGATAACGGAATAGTTCGACCATCAAACTCTCAATGGGCGAGTCCACTGCACATGGCTAGTAAGAAGGAAGGGTCGTTACGACCTTGTGGTGACTATAGAAGGTTGAACGAGAGGACAATTCCAGACCGCTACCCAGTACCAAGAATAGAAGATTTTCAACATATCTTGAAAGGAAAAACTGTTTTCTCAAAAATCGACTTATTTAAAGCATATTACCAAATCCCAATCGCCGAAGAGGATAAGTGCAAAACTGTAATAATAACTCCTTTCGGATTATATGAGTTCAATGTCATGAGTTTTGGGTTAAGGAATGCTCCATCCACCTTCCAGAGATTCATAAATGAAGTTTTCAGAGGCTTGGATTTCACATTTCCTTACTTGGACGACATTCTGGTAGCCTCCGCATCATTCGAGGAGCATAAGAACCATCTTAAGTTGGTTATGGACAGGCTAAACAAGTATGGCCTTCGAATAAATACCTCCAAATCAGTGATGGGCGTAGACAGAATAGAGTTTCTAGGGTACCTCATTACAGCTGAGGGTACTAGACCTCTTCCTGAAAAGGTTCAAACAATCTTGAATTATAAACTGCCAGAAACAGTGCATGAACTTCGCACGTTTCTCGGCATGGTTAACTTTTACCGCCGCTACCTCAAAGATGCTGCCAAAACACAAGCAGTGCTCCATGAATACCTAAAAGGAGCAAGAAAGAGAGACCGAAGAAAAATTCAATGGACTAAAGAAGCGAAACAGATGTTTGAAAAATGTAAACAAGAGTTATCAAATACAACACTCTTAACTATTCCTATCCCAGACAATCTATTAGGCCTGTTTACAGACGCATCTGACATTGCCATTGGATCTGTGTTGCAACAATATGAAAATGATGGCTGGAGACCCATTGCCTTCTACTCCAAGAAACTGAGCGAAACACAGAAATCTTACAGCACATATGACAGAGAGCTTTTAGGCATTTACCTATCAGTGAAACAGTTCAAACATTTTTTGGAGGGAAGAGATTTCACCATCTTTACGGTCACAAGCCGCTAACCTATGCATTTGTACAAAAGAACGAGAAAGCATCACCAAGACAATTGCGACACCTCCATTATATTTCTCAATTTACTACCAATATTCAACATATTAGTGGTAAACACAACATTGTAGCCGACACTCTATCTCGAACGGAAGAAATCTCTGTGATTGATTACGATGAACTTGCAAGAGAGCAACTGCAAGATGAAGAATTAAAACGGCTGATGGAAGAGAGTAAATCACTGACATTCAAGAAGTGCGCATTAACAGCGGGTAAGGCATTGTGGTGCGACATCTCAACGAATAATGCAAGACCATTTATCCCAGAGTCATTCCGCAAACAAATGTTTCAACAGATCCATAACTTATCACACTCAGGTGTAAAATCGTCAGTGAAGCAGATGACAAATAGGTTCATTTGGCCGAATATAACATCTGATGTTCGAAAATGGGCCCAAGCTTGCATCCACTGCCAGAAAAACAAAGTAACAAGACACACACAGTCTAAATTAATTTCATTTCCAGAACCTGATGAAAGGTTTAGTGTTGTACATATGGACTTAGTTGGCCCACTGCCACCATCAGATGGGAACATTTATTGTTTAACATGCATCGACCGCTATACCTCTTGGATGGAAGTCATCCCAATGCAAAATATCACAGCAGACACAGTTGCTAAATCATTCTACTCCAACTGGATTGCTAGATTTGGAGTCCCGAGTGTAATTATCACAGATCGTGGACCACAATTTGAATCCGAACTTTTCAAGAAATTAGCAGTGTTGTGTGGTGTTAAACTGAAGCACACTACAGCCTACCACCCACAATGTAATGGAAAGATTGAACGACTACACCGCACCTTAAAAACTGCCATCAGAGCACATAATTCCCATAAATGGACAGAGGTTTTGCCTACAGTGCTTCTTGGGTTGCGTGCAACCATAAAGAGCAATTCTGACTATTCTATTGCACAGATGGTCTATGGTAAGACTATTAAGCTACCTGGAGAGTTTTTTGAAATGCCATCAACAACAACTGACCCAGACACCTTCGTCTCCCAATTACAAAAACAGATGACAGCACTTAAGCCTATTCCATCTTATCATAAAACTACCAGAAGTGTATTTGTACATAGAGACCTGAAGTCATGTACTCATGTCTTCTTGAGGAATGACAAAGTAAAGAAGCCATTGAAACCACCTTATGATGGTCCTTTCCCTGTTGAGAAGAGATATGAGAAATTCTTCACACTACTAATTAAAGGCAAACAAGTAAATGTATCGATAGACAGAATAAAACCAGCCTACATCTTGGCACCAGATGAAGAGACCCCAGATCCTTCTCTTGTTTCAAGCCCAGCCAACGATCAACAAGGCACTGCAGTACCACCTCATGCCATAGCGAAAAAGAAGGACACTACCATCATCAAGACATCACACTCTGGACGTACTGTGAGATTGCCAGTTCGTTTTCAGTAGTGCTTACAGTAATTTTAATTTTGTATTGTTAGAGTATGGTGATAGTTTTATTCCTGCTTTAACAAGCGTAACTATGTTACTGGTGGGGGAGTGGTGTAGATGCAGGAGACATGATACAGGTAGCTGTGGACATGATATAGATAGCTGTGAGAAAAGAAAGAAAACAGTTGAAAAAGAAACAGAACAAATATATAGTTGGCAGTGCATATAATGTAATCCATGGAGAAAGACTGATTGTTGTTATTCTGTTAAAATAAGTGATTAAAAATAAAGATGAATCGAGTATCTATAACCTTCCGTACCACACCAGCACGTGTAAATCGCGTGAAACAATTCTAGAATACCCCTAGACCCCCTTAAGCGCATTATACTGTATGTATTGATAAATTTTACAGCTTAATTTAGTTCCGTTATAACCTTATAGCCGTTTTCAAACTATCTCAGTAATGTAATAATAAATGGAATTGTATTACGTCTTACAGCAATAGATGGACTTGTGAGTTTCTGTTGCCATGGTTACCGGCTTGCTTTCTTTCATTATTGTATTAAATGAAATTAATTTTCTGTGAATATCTCAAAAACTGTTGGTTTTAGGGCCTTAAAATGTTTCTCACATTGAGGGGCTGAAAATGAGCTTTGTCTCGCCCTTCTACGCCTATTTCAGCAAGTATTTTAAGGGGGTAGGCCCCCTTTTATGAGAGGCACAGAGAAGAGTTACATCAATGATTAGTGTCGTGCCTCTGAAGGATATCTGTACCAAATTTGACGTTGATCCACCCAGCCGTTCTCGAGTTATAGGAGAACAAAATTGTCCACAGAAAGACAGACAGACAGACAGACAGACAGACAGACAAAAATTTATTTTCGCGCGCATCCGTCATAAAACAGTCTGAAACGCGTAAATAACGAAAATTTCCGTAGAACTTCTGAAAAAACGGACAAACTTTCATTCTTATATAATACAGGGTGAACAAAAAATGCCGCACATGGAGGTCGGCATGCAGTTCCTCGTCGAAATTCACGACAAAAGTTTATGTTGCAAGACCTACTCCCGCCAATAAGTTTAACAGAAATGCGTGTTAAGAAACGAGGCTCTGACAACGCTGTGATTGCATGCAGCGTGGCCAAAAACAGGTCGCAGGAACTCGGCGCTCTGCCGGAGCTTTCTCTGTACATTCCGATGCACTGCAGGATGTGACAGTGTTGCCAGCTTCTCGTTTTCATACTTGTTTTCAAACAGCACCCGATCCCATTTTGCTATAGAAACTTTTGTCTTGTAATTGGATGAGAAATCGCACGCCGACCTCCAAGTGCGGCATTTTTTGTTCACCCTGTAGGCCTATAGGGATAGAGATGTACAGTATCCATAGAATTTACTAGGGCTTTATTATTATTATTATTATTATTATTATTATTATTATTATTATTATTATTATTATTATTATTGCTTTTAATTAAAACTAGATTAATTTATATACACAACTGCCCTCCCGCTAAAAAAAGAAAGAAAGAAAGAAAGAAAGAAAGACAGCTAATTGCCCCTCTAGAATGGATTTGAAATTATTTGGGGCTAGGCTCAGTTTGAAATAAAATATATATTTAACTGGAAAAAAATCTAGATCGGCAACACTGGGAGTTATGCGTTGTTATGAAGACGTGTGTAGCCTCAATGGGAAACCTCACCGAAAGGCAACAACAGTACATCACCAAGCAACCGGCGGTGGTGACGCAGACACAAATCACAACCATACCAATTTCCCACAAAGCACGAGTTATACAATCATCAGCAAGAAGTGTCATTATTTAATTTATGTTTTACCCTGACTATTATATGTCAGAAAACTGTACTATAGGGAGGCTCATTATAACACTATTTTTCATTATGAAACAGTTTCTCCCACCAATCAGAGCTCAAGAAACAGTTGTTTGACCAATTAGATAAGGTTAACATCGCACCTGCACTGAGTTCCAAGGCCTTCTAATTTAAATTTCACTGCATTGCCTAGTGTCAGTAGGGTAATCGAGGAGCCATGGTCAAATACAAGGCATTCTCTGCGTCCCATGCGCTCTGTTCAGTACATAAAACTGGCGAAATCTCGACATATATTTATGAATATTTATGTTCGAATATAAAATAGTTATAATTATCGTCGAACATAAACAGTCGTATGCATCTCACCTATAATGGTAATTAAGACACTCGTATGGAAATTATAAAACTCCCATACACTCGTTTTATAAACATACTCCTCTTAATTATTGCCATTATAGGCTCGTTGCATAAAGTACTATTAAGAAATATTTCTTTAGCTTATTAATTATACCACCAGTTCCAATTCTTTTTTGTTGTGAAAATTCCATAAAGAGGGGGGGGGGGTGTGTGTTCAAACCCCCAGTAACACCCCCCTGGCTACGCCACTGAGAGATGTATCTAGCGACTGCTAATGAAGGGAAGAGAGAGGTTGGTAGAACAATACTAAGACACCCTGGAATAGCTAAGTTAGTTATGGAAGGAAAGGTCGAGGACAAGAACTGTAGGGGTAGACCAAGGTTAGAATTTGTTAAACAGATTACCTCGGATGTAGGGTGTGAGAGAGGTATGTAGAGATGAAAAGATTAGCTCAGGACAGGGAGATATGGAGAGCTGCATCAAACCAGTCAATAGTCTGAAGACTCAAACAACATAAGAAGGAAGTAGCGCGCAGTTCTCTACTCTTGTGGGGGTCCGGGCACGGACACCAAGAGCCCGCTGAAGAGCCTATCTTGCTTGCCACGGTGGGTGAGTGGTCATCGTGTCGGACTACCAACCCCCAAGCTTGCAGGTTCGCTCCTGGCCGTGGTAAGTGATTTTTGAAAGGCGACAAAAATCTTGGCACACGTGTTATACGTTGTTGGCCTGTTAAAGAACCCATTTGAATTCAGTAGACCGTGTTCATAATGGCAAAATTAATCTCGGGATTTTCCGCCAACACAAAGTTTCTCCTTTCTCGATTAGAAAGCGCTGTAGCGTCAAGGAACTTAGATATCTAACCTTTCATAGCGCTCCAAGGAATGACAAAATTCGACATGCAAGCTGCCCTTTGAGCACACATAACAAAGCTTGCACCCGGCATCCGAGGACATACGATATTATTATTTTTATTATGAGCCAGCTTGGTGTTCCTAAGCGAAACCCCGCACAAGACACGGCATAAACGTAGAAAAATTGCTGAGTTTTAATTCCTTGGCCGTGAAACCAATGTACCATTTTGTTAGTTATTATGTTTTCGTCCATTCGGTACAAAAATCCGAGTGAAAATGACAATCTCCGCATTTTCATGGTTTTGAATTAAATAATGTTGTTAATCAACTTATTATATAATACGCTAAGGTGTATGTTTCACAAAACTCAAGCTCCTAAACCAGAAGGAGTTAGAAGTTGTGGTTTGTACCAAAATCTTCCAAATCGTCTCAATAGTACAGGAAAAATCTTGCATTTCTTGAAAAGTCAACGGAAATATTATTATTTGTTTATAAAGTGCTTTTAAACAAATAGGACGATAGCCCTTGGCAGAACTGTGTCGCGTACAGCCCGCATAACACTAGAGCCGGGCGGGTAGTCTGTACATGTGGGGCGCACACAACCCATTGTGCGAGAGTTCTCGCACCGGTCCGCTAGTTTTAATTAATTTAATTATTAATGACTAATGTGCAATACATTGCTTCTTCTTCTGTCGTTTAGGCCGACTGTGGACCATGTTAATTTGATTTCAGCTTCTGGATCTTTATTTTTTCCCAATACTCCTCCACTCTATCGCTCTGCATTGCCCTCCTTTCTTCAGTCCATGGCGCCTGTATCCGGGATGTAGGATGACTCTTAAAACCCATGAAATTCTCAATTTTGGCTTTCTATGCTTCCCTGTTGCTGATTTCAGCTTCAGATGTTGCCATTTCTTCTAGGTCCTCCTTCACATCCTGATACCAGCAAGCTGTGGTTTTCCTGGTCGCAAAGAATTTCATTATGCGGTTGGTTAATCAACCTGGGTCAATTCTGTATACAGTATGTATGTCCAAAGAACATGGTCCTTCTTTTCCGGATGGTGTCTGAGATTTTATCCAATCTGAGGTATAATTCTTAGTTCCCCTTTTTTCTATACGACCCATCTTCTGTTCTTTTAATGATGATGATGATGATAATTGTTGTTTTAAGGGGTCTAACATCTAGGCTATCGGCCCCTAATGGTTTGGGCGATCGTGAAGATGATAATGAAATGTAAACTATAACTCAAACTAACTGGTTGGTTGGTTCTTAAGTTTAGGGGCTGCGACAATGCGGTCATGTTATCTGTGTTTTAATTCAAGTAAGGACTGCAGACTTTTTGCATTTTTCAAATAGTTCCTACTTTTGCCGCCAAACGCCACCGTCAACGACTACTAGTTCAGAACTTAGCTACCAGACGTCACCGCAGTCGGCTCTTGGCAACGAACGTAGGAACCTAAGAGCGTTGTTTACATTCTTAACCTATACAATTTAGCTTCACACAGGTGTAATTAGTGGAAGGTTCTTTAACATGCCATAAATCTATGACATGGGACCGCCGGCTTTACTTCCCCTACAAAGGAAGGCAACTGAGGGATTTTAACGCTCCTAAAAATCCGACGACTTCGGCCGGATTTGAACCCGCGATCTTGGGTATAGAAGCTCAGCATGCTACCAACTACGCCACCGAAGCCGCCTGAAACTAACTACTAACTTATACAGTAGAAGAAGAAATGGAAAACAATAGGAGAACAAGGCAAATTAAGGACAGGAGGAAAATAAACGCCCTCAACTCTCGAAGAATGAGGATTGAGGGACTTGGAAGGAAGGAGAGCCATGAAAGGCAGATAGGAAAGTTACAGAGGAGAGGGTCCGCCCCTGAAGCAATGGAGAAAGGGGGGAAAACCTGACCCAGCTTAGGAATCCCTCAGGGTCGCCAACTCCCGAACTCACCAGCCGTAAGCCCTTGAGGGTGAAGCACTATCGAGGGTGCTCCAGAAGTGGTGGGGCTACACACTCCCTGCCTCCTTAAGGGCCATGGGCAGAAGGCAGGAAATATTATGAAAAGAAAAAGAAGGCTGACCCCTCGAAGAATGAGGGTATCAGGAAAGATGAGACAAGGCCCAATTAAGGCGGGAAAGTGAAAGACTCCCTAGGTCTCGGATACCCTAATACCATCGGGGTCGGAAAAGAATAAGAGTGACCAAGGGAGGCCGATAGGAACGATGAGAGAAAGGAGACTGGCACAAGTAAGTGGAAGTAATGCCGAACTCAGCTGGGGCCCCGTGGTCGCCAACCCACGTCCCACTAGACGTGAGCCCCTGGGTGGTGTTCTTGCAGGTCGAAGTATCTTTCTAAGAATCTTTCTGTCTATTAGCTCCGTGCAATGCATTTATTAAAGACCAATTGGTATTCATTTAGTTTCCTTTGTCATTTTCAAAGAATTGTACATAGCTTAGTAAATATTTCAGAAAGTTTTCACTCATCCATCAGCTGAGGGCTTGAAAGGGTTAAGCACTTTGCAACTGCAAACTTATCCTAGATGAATTAAACTGGCTGACCGAGTTTTATGCAGTAATTAATGCAGATCAATAAGTCATAATGTGTTTGTACTGGTAGCGACTCTCCATTGATCCCATCGCGTATTATTAAACAAACATAGGATGGGCTAAGATAAATACTGACATTGGACGATAACCGGACACAATCGATTGAATACACTTGTTACTGGCATTGCTGAGTCAACAAGCTGAATATGTTGAACTACTCCTCAATACTAATTCTCATGTGTGACAGAAGTACGTGAGTTCAAATACCGATATGGGCAAATATAACACAAACTCATCTGCAAATTACACTGAATTTGGTGAAGTTGATCGATTTTAAATGTGCACTCCAATAGATGCGGAGTCTGTATTATTGTTTCATTTGGAAATAAATCACAATAATTCAAACTCATGGAGGTCCGGGTTTGATTATCTGCTCTGGTAAGGAATTTAATTCTGGTCCGAGGGCTGGAATTGAGAAGATGTAGGTTTGGTTTCCTACCTCAGTCATCTTAGATTTTGTTTTATCACTTAGAGCAGTGGTTCCCAAACTTTGTCAGCTGACGCCTCTCTTTTCAGATACGGGAGTTCATGGCGCCCCCCTCCTCCCCCTCCTCCCCCTCCTCCCCACCTCCCCATACCACTCATCGCTTCTATAACCTCTTCAATTGACGCGGAGGATATAGACCTAAGCTGATAACAGTACAGAATGGAATAGGCCTATCTACTAACTTAATTTTAGCACAATACAAAGAACACACTTTTACAACAAATCCTTAAATTAGTCAACAAATATCAGTGAGAGGGTTGACACTGCTTACTCTTGGTAAGATTCGGTATGTTTGGTTTGATATTTGACAGAGCACAGCGGAGATCACTTGCAACATCAAGCCGACAGCGCTGCTTTGTTTCTATGACACTCAGCGTTGAAAATCCTGAATCGCATAAATATGTCTTTGAAAATGTAAGTTCAAACTGTTCAAAGCTTCAAAGAAATCACAAAGATATACCAACGAGACGATACAATTGGCATAATTTTGCTCCTTACAACACAGCAAATTCCTTATTCCACCTCCAACCTGGCGGCTCCGAAGAGGTTTGTGCCGACAGTTGGCAATTACCAGTGCTTTCGAACGATTGCCTTGGTGCGACATTCACTTGAAGAGATTCGAAAAATATTTATTTTACAAAATTGTAATATTTGAGTTAAAAGAACTTAATTCGGAAATCCCTTCACGCCCCCCTTGATAAAGCTCCACGCCCCAGTAGGGGGGCGCGCCCCCCAGGTTGGGAACCCCTGACTTAGAGGTTTGGACGTCGTCATCCCCGTGTACTAGGACGTATATATGGATAGATAAATAAATAAATAAATACACTTAAGGTACATGTGATTGCTCTTAAATGGTCAGGATTATGAACTTAGGGGCTTGGCCATTTAATAACAATCATATAATTATTTTTACATATGAATTGCAGCCACTGGCCATAGCAGGGTATTTTGAATTTAACGTCCGTAGGCCCCCAGCAAGTTCAATTTCAAGTAGTTCCAACTTTGGATAGCAGACGCCAATATCACTGACGCCTAGCGGTGTTGGAACTTGATAGAGCGTTTCTAACCAACCAAATATAACCTACATATTTGACTACACACTACCAATTGTAGTGGTAGGTTTTTCTGCATGCCATAAATCTGTGACATGGCCCCGACGGCTTTATTTCCCCTCCGAAGAAAGGTATACTGAAGATTTTTAACGCTCTTAAAAATCCGACGACTCAGGCCGGGTTTGAACCCGAGATCTAGGGCATAGCATTTCAGCATGCTACTGACTACGCCATTAAAGCCACACACTTAATCCACACCAAGCAAGCAAATTTGAAGGTCAATCACCACTTTCAGTACCGGTATCTCAAATAATCACATTGGCCTATAACTAATAAATATTGACTAGTTATGTTAGTTTAACTACAGCAACTAAATAAGTGTATATACAGGGTCTTTCATATAAGCGGCGGTATTGTTATCTGCTGCTGCGGTGACCTTGGTCGAGCTTGTGGCGCGCTGTGGCCCCCTGCTTTAAGCGTGTGTACAATCCTATCCCTCCCTATATTATTCTGCTAAGGTCCCATTCCAGTTTTGTACCGAAAATAAGGTCCCATTAACACCAACCTACACACATGAGGTACCTACAGTTCATCATAACCCAATGCGTAAGCGAAACGGACTCACTTACTCTTTAAATGCCTCACAGTTCAATAAATACCTTAAAACATGTATATTGAATTGAAAAGTTTCCTTGAAAAGCAAGAAAGCAGGAGAAATTCAGTGTCAGTAAAATCAAGTAGGAAGCAGTAGTAGAAGACAAGAAAGAAGATCAAAAACGTCAAGAGGATATACCTAAACAAAACGGTAATTCATAGAGTGTTTTCATCACGAACCAGCCACAATAGGATAAATACGAGTGTAATTATAATCCAAAACGTTGACACAGAGAAGAGCCGCCATATTGTCGCAGCCTATTAGATTACAAACATGCCAGACGTGGGCACACAGCTCATGTCCCAAACAGTTGACCTCAAAGATGTGGACATCTGCCCCATCTGTGAGAAAAAAGTTAAAGACTCTGATTGTGGAGTAGAGTGTGATGGAGCATGTCAAAGATGGCATCATATGGCTTGCACGGAACTACAACAAGGACAATACAATGCGCTTAAGGCGACAAAGAAAAATAAATCCAAATTATTATGGTTATGCTACCAATGCGAGCAAGACTTCCAATCCCATAAAGCAGGAGAGACAATTAAACATGAAATTGATCGCATAAGGGATGATATGAATAGGCAGTTACAGGAGTTAGCTGAAATGATAAATAAACTACAAGAGCAATCTCGGAAAGCGAAAAACGTAGGCAGTAGCACAAGGTCAAGTCCCCTCACAGATGAAAATTCCAGCAACATGGAAGATACAAGAAGAACAGTATCCTTCAAAAGACAAGTGATGACTGAAAGTTCTAATACGGTGGAAACTCTGAATAGGAGAGAAGAATTTGTGGCGAACATAGAAGAGGCTAGGGATGGTGACTCGGCAGTAGAAGAAGATGAGGAGAAAGCAGGCTTCACCAAAGTTGTGTACAAAAAGAGACACATCAAACGTCCAAGTAAGACAATGGCAACTCTGGAAATGATAAGGTCAGAAGATAAGGAAGAAATAGAAGAGGGTGTGGAGTGTATTCAAAAAATAGATCGGAAAAGGTTCATATCAATGACAAGAGATCAACCCCTGATAGGCACCAGCCGACAGGATTGTGAACTGCAGGCCATGGGAATATCAGCTTGGCTTTATGTAGGGAAAGCGAAAAAAGAAACAAGTGCGGAACATGTTAAACATTTCTTGGTGAAAAATGGTATAAAAGGTCACATAGAGTGTGAAGAATTAGCAACGCGTGGGGAAGGCAAGTCCTTCAAAGTAGGCATCCCATTCCGAAATTTAGAAACAATCTCAGTCCCTCATTTCTGGCCAAAAAGAATTTTAGTGAGACGTTTTCGTTTCTTTCGAGGATGGAGAGAGACCCAAGAAACTACCTTTAATTAAATTTAGACTAATACAAGAACGCCAAACGAATCGTCCGGAAGAATCATTGAGAATATTATTATGGAATTCAGAAGGAATAAGAAATGCTATCCAACTCATCCCAGCAGACCTACTACAGACATATGATGCAGTGATATTAACTGAAACTTTCCTCACCTCAGACTGGAGTTACGAAAATTTTTATTCCGTACACACTTTTGCAAAACAAGGCGATAGAGGAAGACCAATAGGCGGTATAACTATTCTTCTAAAACCCAAACTAGCTCCCTTTAAATTAATACAAAGAACAGATAATATTCTAGTCGTGGAAACGATATCATGCAAAATTATCAGTGCGTATTTCCAACCATATTATAAAGAAGAGGAAATAATAGATGAACTAGCAACCGCCTTCTATATGTTATAAAACGCAGACACAGTAGTACTAGCTGGTGATCTGAACTGCAGAATTGATATAGAACAGACAAAATCAAAAGTAGTCATGAATTATATAAATGGGGAAGGACTAAGGTTAATAAATAACCGCAACGATAAAACTTATATTGGAGTGAATGGTACAAGTACAATAGATCTAGTCTTTAGTAACGTCAGTATAGTTCAACAAACTATCATCACGAATGTAGTTGCGAGAAAACATCTGCCTGTGGATACTACTATAATTCTACCAAACATACAACTAACGACTGTCCAGGAGGAAAAAACGAAATTCAGCAGAAAATTAGACACAGATGCTATTGCTCACATCAACACACATTATATACAGCAGGAAATAAAGAAGGGGAATTTGGACTCAGCAATAGCTAACTTGGAAAAACTCATCAAAGATAACTCAATCCCCATCCCTCGACCAAAACGAACGAAAAATCAATGGTTCAACAGTAAATGCATCCAAGCGAAAAAAGAGGCCTTATTGCACTACATAGAGCAGTAAAACTACCCAATGATTTTAATTTACAACAATATTCAGATGCTAGGAAACAATATAAGGAAAACGTGAAAAGGGGAAAAGAAGAATTCAAAAAAAAAGAGAAGAACACAAAATGATAGAAGAAGCAACAGAGAAATGGTATAAGGCACTTTACACAATCCAACCGCATTTCCCAAAAGATATACCAATGAGTATATGGGAAGAAAATTTTAAAAAAGTACTTCAGGCACGTGAAACACGACCTCAAACAATAAAAGATACGGAAATGCATATTGAACCTTTCACGCCAGCAGAATTAGATAAAGTAATAAGGAACACTCAGAAAAACAAGGCATGTGGGTCAGATGGGATTTACTATGAGCATATCAAAAGCACGGCCCCATACTTTTTAGACCTATGGACAGACATTTTTAATGAATGCCTAAAACAAGGAACAATTCCAAATATCTGGCGACATGCCACGCTGAAGCTGTTATATAAAGGCAAAGGAGATATGGAAGATCCAAATGCATACAGGGGCATAGCATTAGAATGTACAGCCTTTAAAATCCTAACGAGTCTTCTGAATAACCGACTATATCAAATGATAGAGAAATTCATCCCTGAAGAGCAATTCGGGTTCACCAAGGGCAAATCGACTTTACACGCTGTGAAATACCTTAAGGACGAAATCGAGGAAGTTTTGAAATACCGGAGAGGAAAGCTTCATGTGATTTTCGTGGATTACACCAAGGCATTTGACCTTTTAAATAGATCCATGATAATAGAAAAACTGGAAGGATTCATAGGGGAAAATTACATCACGAGAATTATTAGAGATATACTTGGCCGTGACTTGGTACACATAGATGATAGTGTTGATCGATCCAGGCCACTAGAACAGAAAATTGGCGTGTTGCAGGGAGATCCACTTAGCCCACTATTGTTCAATATAGCAACATCAGATATCATCAAATGCATCAAAGCAGACGTCAAAATACTGGCATATGCTGATGACATGGTTCTTATGTCATCCGAGATAACAAAACTTCAAGAAGCCTTTGATCAGCTGGAAAAGTGGGCCACCAAAAATGAACTGCAAATTAACGAAAAGGAAACCGTTGTAATGACATTCAGGAAAGGAGGCAAATCAGCAACCAATGACAAGATCACATACAGAAATGAACCAATAACAACTGTTCCATACTTTAAATACTTAGGAATCACATTACAGACATATGGAAATGTCTTTACGATGCATGTCAAAGAAAGAATAACAGCTGCGACCTTAGCCATGATAAGTCTAAAAACTCTTCCACAGATCTCGCTGGTAACAGCAATGGAAATATTTAAATTGAAAATTACGCCCATCATAACATATGGCATGGAGTTAATTTGGGAACACCTTACCAAAAGTAATCTAACGGACTTAGAAAAAGTAAAAGCAAAATTCCTAAAAAAGACGTTGGGTGTATCAAAGTACACCCGTTCGCGCCTGGTATATGTGCTGGCTAGGGAAAATTTCTTCATAGAAGATCTCCGCCTGCAACTACATCTACCCTCTACACATGCGTGTCAGTGCTTGCTTATAGACCTTCAAAGAAAAAGGGAAGACATATGGCTGGAGTTTTTCACTACAGACGCAATGTTAAACAGTGATTGGAAAAAGCCAGGATATGAACTAAGACACTTAATGACGCGTTTCGCTGTTCACGGTTTTCACCACCGGATATGCAGCAGAGCCAACTATCATGAACCACAAGAACTACAGTGTATATGCAAATTGTGCGGAAGAAGCTGTGAGAGGTACCACGCAATGTTTTGCGGGAAAAGACTAGTGTCGCTGACTAAATTCTGTCTCGATGCTGAGAATTAATATGTTTTCTTTGCACATTGTGCGAATCTTTTCCCTATTATTATTAAAACATGTATATTTACAACTAGCTGAAGTACCCATTCTTCGAACGGTCTTCGGTATTAATAACCAGATGTTACCAATTGATCTACTGTTGCAATGTTTAGAGGCTTGGAACCTGTTTGTTGGCAAAGAAAAATGATTAGCTAAAATGTGCTCTCAAACTAAATTTACCTAACGTGTTCTTCCTGGCGTGAAAATAAAATTGAAAACCTCGTAGACGAATCGCAATACACGTCACATACGAACTGACCCTAACCGTTGTGTCAAGTGCCCAACTTTTATAAATTATAAAGGCTTGTGGTGCATGAGTTTTCATTAGCCTCCAATGGCCCAAATTCCTAAAATCAGCAAAAAACTGTCTACTATTTCAAATCAGGAATTTTTGAAAATAATGTTGCTGTTTGGAGATATAATAGACCTTCTGTACGACATATTGCACGTGTAAGTCGTGTGAAAAAAATCTAGGGTACTCATTGAACCCCTTAAGCGCATTGATGAATTTTACAGTTTTAGTTGGTTCCGTGATAACCTTATAGCCATTTGCAACCTTTCACAGAAATGTAATAAATGGAGTGGCATTACTTATTCCAGAAATAGATGGAAAGTTGGATGCCACCTCTTGAGATACTTTTGTCATGGTTAGTGGCTTGCATTCCTTCTTTAGTTTATTAAATGGAATTAGTTTTCTGGGAATATCTAAGAAACTGTAGGGTTTAGAGCCTTAAAATATAATTTTCGGGGACCCTTAACGGCTCTTGAGGGGCCCCGAGTTTTGTTTCTGACACCAAGGGTTTGAAAATGAGTTTGTCTCGTCGTTGTGCGCCATAATAATGATAATTAAAATAATAGTAATAATAATAATATAACAATATAGGGATAGGGATATAATAGACCTTCCGTACGATACCCGCGCGTGTAAATCGCGTAAAAACATTCTAGAGTACCCCTTGACCCCTTAAGGGCATTACATGTATTGATGAATATTTCAGCTTAATTTGGATCTGTTATAACCTTATTGTCGTTTGAAAACCTTCACAGTAATATAATAAATGGAATTGCATTGCGTCTTACAGAAATAGATGGACCTCTGAGATTCTGTTGCCATTGTTACCGGCAAGCATTCCTTCATTAATTTTTTAAGTGAAATTAGTTTTTTGGAAATATCTCGAAAAATGTTAGTTTTAGGGCCTTAAAATGTGGTTTTCGGGGTTCTTTTAGGGCCCCCGAGTTTCGTTTCTTACATTGAGGGGCTAAAAATGAGCTTTGTCTCACCCTTCTACGCTTATTTCAGCTTGTATTTTAAGGGGGTAGGCCCCCTGTTATGAGAGGTACAGAGAAGAGTTACATCAATGATTAGTGTCATGCCTCTGATGGATATCTGCATCATATTTTACGTTGATCCACCCAGCCGTTCTCGAGTAATAAGGACACAAAAAATTGTCCACAGGCAGACAGACAGACAGACAAAAAAACTATTTTTGCGTGCATCCCTCACAAAACAGTCTGAAACGGGAAAATATGTCAAATTTCCGTGGAAATGCAGAAAAAAACAGACGAACATTCATTTTTATATAATAGAGAAGGGATATAATTGACCTTCCGTACCATACCCGCACGTGTAAATCGCGTGAAAACATTCTAGAGTACCCCTTGACCCCTTAAGCGCATTGTAGGTATTGATGAATATTTCAGCTTAATTTGGATCCGTTATAACCTTATAGCCGTTTGCAAACCTTCACAGTAATGTAATAAATGGAATTGCATTGTGTCTTACAGAAATAGACGGACCTCTGAGATTCAGTTGCCATGGTTACCGGCATGCATTCTTTCATTAATTTATTAAGTGAAATTAGTTTTCTGGGAATATCTCAAAAACTGTTGGTTTTAGGGCCTTAAAATATGGTTTCGGGGGCCCTGGGCCCCCGAGTTTCGTTTCTCTCATTGAGGGGCTGGAAATGAGCTTTGTTTCACCCTTCTACGCCTATTTCAGCATGTATTTTAAGGGGGTAGGGCCCCTTTTATGAGAGGTATGGAGAAGAGTTACATCAATGATTGGTGTTGTGCCTCTGAAGGATATCTGTATCAAATTTTACGTTGATCCACTCAGCCGTTCTCGAGTTATAAGGACACAAAAATTGTCCACAGACAAACAAACAAACAAACAAACAAACAGACAGACAGACAGACAGACAAAAATTTTATTTTTGCGCGCAACAATCATAAAGCAGTCTGAAACGCGCAAATATCGCAAATTTCCGTGGAAATTCAGAAAAAACAGACAAACTTTCATTTTTATATATATATAGAGATGAAATAATGAAATAATGCAACACGGTAACCATGGTAACAGAATCTCACAGGTCCATTCTATTTCTGTAAGATGCAATGCAATTCCAATTATTACATTTCTGTGAAAGTTTCCAGACGGTTATAAGGTTATCACTGAACCAAATTAAGCTGTAAAATTCATCAATACATACAGTATAATGCGCTTAAGGGGGTCAAGGGGCACTCTAGAATGTTTTCACCCAATTTTCACGTGTGAGTGTGGTACGAAAGGTCTTTTTCACCCGACTATAAAGGGTCTCCGAAAACCACTTTTAAAGGCCCTTAAATTAACAGTGTCTGTGATATTCCCAGAAAACTAACTTCGCTCTGATATACCTATGAAGAAATGACAAACCCCTAACCACTGCACCAGTAGCTGAATTGATAAAGTTTGATTATTCATACCAAGAATAAATCAGTCATAGCATTCATGATTGAGATTTTGCTAAGTGTACTCATTACAACTAGAATATTCGCGGGCGACGGGTGGTGCTAGTATCAAATATTTCCTGATAAAAGATGCTGGAAGTGTCGTCCTTCCTGGGTTATACAGGCATTGTATCTGGTAACCACATTCTGGCTGACGCGAGTGAGTTCTGCCACTGTAATGTTTCTGATCTTTTATTTCATGTCTTTTATTGAGCACTGAGCCAGTCGTAACTAAGTTATTTTCAATTACGTGAATCTGCGCTAGTGAAAGTGGCACTTCATCAGGAATTGCTGAACAAATGCATCACGTATCCGCCGAGCCGACTCGTACTTAAAATACGTTTTACATACAAAAATACTATGTTGTAATGATAACTCTCTTACCATGTTAGTATCTGAGCTTCAGACTGGCGACTGAACACATGCACGCTTATTGCAAGGTCAAGTATATACTATGCGCACCTCGACAACAGGGAGCCGTGGCACGCCATAATCTCGGCCAAGGCCACCGCAGTAGCGGATAACAAGACCGCCACTCCCCGTTCTTACTTTATATGAAAGACCCTGTATTGTTAATATCATCACCCATGCTTGTAGACATTCATTTAATAGCCTAAGTGTAATGGATCTGATGATGATTGCTTGACGATCGAAACTGGTCATCCAAGAGTATTTATTAATCTCGTATAAATGTTTTTCAGGATTAGATAAACTCCCAAAATAATTGGGTACAATCGTGTTGACCGACTGAAAACCATTACATTTCGATCAATAAGGCAACATTGAAAAATGGCTTCAAACACCATAATAAATGAATACATACATACATACATAACTGATAACCTGCGTTATTGTAGTGTGATAGGAAGGAAGCTTTTAGTTTTACATAACTGTTAATCTCGCGATCATGAGCCACGGGGCCTCCTAATTTCGAGGATTCGAACCTGCCTCGCCTTGGTGAGAGGCAAACAGCTTAACCGCTGCGCCTCCACGTCCCCTCTAGTGTGTGTATTTGTAATTGAGCCAGGAATGCTAGCCGCTACATCAGGAGGTTATAGAAGGCCGTGCATCTAACGGAGGTTAAGGATAGTACTTAGACTATGGATACAGTCAAGAGACCCTGAAAGAACAATATTTGTCAATACGAGATGTTTCTAAATTCCCAATACAGACTTTGAGGGCTTATAGTGGGGTCAAAGACGGTTTAGCATAGGAACTTGTGTCCGGAAACGTACCATCTTCCCGCTACCCGCAAAATACCATCACAGCACACGTTCGACTCTCCCGCATTTTCGGCGCCACTGACTAGGGATGGTTGGCTGGTTCCTCAGTTTAGGGGCTGCGACAACGCGGTCCTATAGCCCCGTGTACTTTGGGTATGTATAGAATCTGTCTGATAACCGGTGTTAATTGTGATGGCTGTATTAGTGTGTGTATCTGACTAGAGTACGTACGTCATTGAGCGATCACCTAACGTCCCATATCCCTTATATGAAAACCATGATTTAAGAGACCTCTGTGGAATCTGAGGAAGACCTACTGGTGTGGATTATGGCTGCGGCGGATGTTGGAGGACCAGGCATTAGTGATCGTGTGTACCAGAACATGGTACTGAACCCGTATTTAAGAAGCTCAGACTAAGTAACGAGGCGAGGATTGAACTGTACTCACGTGATAATTGAAATGAAAATCCACAGGCTGCTTCCAGTCTCCGACCGGGTCCGGAATGGAATGAATGAAGTCCCCATCTAGCGGCGAGGTATGACTGTGTCGGCTGCCGAGGCCTGACGCACTCCTTTGGGGCAATGATTAAATGAATGACAGATGAAATGAAATGATAGTGGAGAGTGTTGCTGGAATGAAATTTTGACCCGGAGAAGAACCTGTCTGCCTTCGTTTTGTCCAGCACAGATCTCACATGGAGTGACCGGGATTTGAACCACGGACCCAGCGGTGAGAGGCCGGCGTGCTGCCGCCTAAGCCACGGAGGCTTGCGTGATAATTATGTGTTTCAATTTAAAGGGGAGATATAGCCCCCCCCCCCTTTCTCATACAGGCATTCAGCATAGCTTGGAAGCAGTGTTGCCAATTTGGTGTTTTTAGCACCAGATCTGGTGTTTCTGAAGTTCATCTGGTGACAGAAATTAACATATATCACCATAGCGAAATACTGGTATCATTTCATTAAAACCAGTGCCAAATCTCGTGCTTAACGGATTTTTCCATGAAATTGTCCCCTATGACTCATAAGTAAATCCTGAAAGCCATGTAATAATTTTAATAAAGTTAATCAATAAAGTTAGGCAAAATTCAGTCTTACACGTGTCAAAGTCAACACTCTAGCAGGGGAAGTCCGTGAAATTCTCATTCTCGTGCATAAATGCTAAGAAAGCGCAACATGCAGGGTCAGTGCAAATGCACTTGAACAAAGAATCTGCCTATCCTCTAATTTTCTTCCCAGCTGCCAAGGGATTTCCCAGTTTCATGCGAAGGCTCTTACGCATCCACAGTTTGTATTGTAAATCAATCTCAAACCCACGGTCGCTGTTTGTTCGTTGCCTAGTAGGCTGTAGGATATAGTGGCCATAATTGGAAGTATGCAGAAATACAGCTGTACTACACCTTCCTGCTCTAAAGATGTAATAGCGGTAGCAGGCTCCGAAAGTGAAGAAGAAGATTTGTAATGAAAGAAATGTTGGTTAAAAGAAAATCCGTTTATATATTTATATTTGTTTGGTGTTTTTCTTGTGTTTCGAATCAGAGTCCAGCTGGTGCCTTTCTGGTGTTTTAAAGTGCAGGGTTTAGTACCAGCATACCACATGAAACTGGTCCACCTCTACCTATCAATTTGTCACCAAATCTATTATTTAGAAGCCGACGGACAGTAGCACTAAAATGAGGAGGTGCTCCATCGTGCAAGAAGTACATGTTTTGTCGCACAGCTAAAGGTACATCTGCTAAGTCGCATGGCAACAGGGCCTTGTAAAACAAAACACTGGCGGTACACCTACAATAATAACAACGTAACCAGACTTAACCAAGAGTGCATGTTCCTCAAGATTCTAACGTTCTGTTCTTGTGTGTTTCCCATGCTTAATGAGTTGGAGACAATGAGGTGTAACATGGAAACAAAGCGTTTCCGGACCCATGTTAATATAACATAATTTCTTAGTCTACGTGTGAGGAATGCGTCCTGCATTTTTTGCCGTACATTTTTGTTACACCCTGTATGTTTCAATTTAAAGGGGAGAGATAGGCACCCCGCTTCTCATACAAGCATTCAACATACTAGCTTGGAAGGCGAGAAGAAAAGATGAAAGAATTATATCGGATCATTTATAAGAGAAGAAAAGAAAATTTTATATAAATTAATGTTTTACAATTGCAATGATATATATTTTGACGACCTGGTAAAAGCACAATTTCAACTTGTTTTTGAAACCTGGCGCTCACTTTTAACTTTTAACCGTTCACCCTCGAGATCCGTCCAATACTTTACTATAGGATTTGTAGGTAGCTAAGTACTGTAGTGAAAATCCACAGCCTGCTTCCAGTCGACCGACCGGGTCAGGGAATGGAATGAATGAAGCCCCCATCTAGCGGCGAGAATATAAACTGTGCCGGCTACCGAAGCTTGTCGCACTCGCCTGGGTCAATGATTAAATGAATAACAGATGAAATGAAATGATAGTGGAGAGTGTTACTGGAATGAAATTGTGACAGTGAAAACCGGAGTACCCGGAGAAAACCCTGTCAGCCTCCACTTTGTCCAGCACAAATCTCTCATGGAGTGACCGGGATTTGAACCACGGACTCAGCGGTGAGAGGCCGGCGTGCTTCCGCCTAAGCCATGGAAGCTCAATGTAGGTAAGTAGTAATATTTTTAATATCTATGTATCGAGAGATTCCTCACTCGCCTTCTAGCAGGGAATTGTTGGTATTTCTAGCTGGGGATCAGCGTCCCTTTCCATCCTTCGGATGATAGTAGGTGGTTATGTGAATTTCGGAGGTACCGTGTCTGTGTTAATGTCGCTGGTCGTCACATCGAGCCCCACCTGTAATTGGACCCAGACGACAAGTAGCAGGAGGCGGACAGAGCGCCAAAAATGTGGAAGCTGTGAACGTGTGCTGTAGTGGTTTATTGCAGGTAGCAGCGGCTTCAGTGGCGTAGTTGGTAGCATGCTGAACTGCTGTGCCCAAGATCGCGGGTTCAAACCCAGCCGTAGTCGTCGGATTTTTTAAGAGCGTTAAAAATCCTTCAGTATGCCTTCCTTCGGAGGGGAAGTAATAATAATAATATCGTATGGCCTCGGGTGCCTGGTGCAAGCTTTGCTATTTGACACCCAGGGGGTAGCTTGCATGTCGAATTTCGTTGTTCCTTGACTATGAAAGTCAAGGATGTTAGATATCTAAGCTCCTTGAACACAGAGGAACTTTGTGTTGGCGGAAATTCCCGAGATTAATTTTGCAATTATGAACTCGGCCTACTGAATTCAAATGGGTTCTTTGACATGCCAACGTCGTATGACATGGTGTCGTAATTTTGCCGCCTTTCAAAAAAAAAAAATCACTTACCACGGTCAGGAGCGAACCTGCAATCTTGGGGTTAGTAAACCGACACGATATACACTCACCCACCGTGGCAAGCTGGCGGTCCCATGCCATAGATTTATGGAGTGTAAAAGATCCTTCCACGGACTAAACTTGTGTGCAGCTAAATTGTTAGGTTAGATTTCGTCGGAACGCTCAATCAAAGTTCCAACGTTCACCACTTGGTATCCTTGATATCTGTTAGTTGGAACTACTTGAAATTGAACGGAACTTGTAGTTCACCCTAAGGGTGTCCGCTGGAATCAGCTACAGACTCAGGCGAGCCGAACATGTCCTCGGACACTCCCGGCACTAAAAGCCATAACGATAAATAAAAATAAATAAATTGCAGGTAGCGGGAAGACTTTACGTTTCCGGACACAAGTTCCTATGCTAAACTTGGTCCCCACTACAAGCCCTCAAAGTGTGTAATGAAAATTTAGAAACACCCTGTATTTAATCGACAAGCGTACAACGGTAATGGTGGTTCGCATATTATTTAGGCCAGTCTTCTTGGGAATACATGGCATACCTCTTGTACCAGCGACTACCGTATTAAATATTCATGATTTCATTTACATACTGAATAATGGTCACTATTAAGCTGGCATGTTTAAACTTCCCTGGTGCAGAATTGTTGGACCTAGCCAAATATAAACGATAAAAGGGGCGTGTGAATTGCGTCATGATGTATGGGCAAATATAGGGTGGGGTATGTCAAGACAATCGAGATTATAATGTTTACCCAGGTCAGGAAGAGCTGCAGGATATAAAAGCAACCTTATAATAAAAGGTGTGTTTGTTTCAGCAAGATTTCAAAATTTAACCATAGACAGGATTTGAAGCCTCTTGCACCACCACGCTCCATCACCGACACATTTTCAAGTCTTAAATTATATGGTAATGCATTGTTGCGACGGGTTCTGGTATGACGTGGTGATAAACTTTAAAGCAATGTTTTAAAAATCCCAAGACTTGTTCAGACTAGGGCCGGGAAAATTAAATTCAGTTCCACTCTGTATTGCAAGTAGGGTCCTTTACAATTGGATACAATCGTGCTGATCGACTGAAAATCAGTAAATTTCGAGTACTAAGGCAACACTGAAAAATGCCTTCCAACACGATAATAATAATAATAATAATAATAATAATAATAATAATAATAATAATAATAATAATTTATTTATTGAAATTTGGTGGTTTTATTTCATACCATTTAGATTTCAATTATCTGACATATTACGTCAGGCTTTTAAATATTTAATTTCTCAACAGTAATTATTCAATGTAAATGTTTGTTGATACCCGTTATTCGTCTTCCTTTGAATCCTGACAGAGAAAATAAAGTGAGACGGTTCTACCTCTGTTACAGATACAAGCTCAAATTTCTTTTTCAAATGACCAGTATGTCAATATGATAGCTAAAACATTTCGTTTAATTATAATAAACTGTTTATTACCTTAAGTCAATATTTAGTACATTGAAACTGTACCGGTTTCGGTCACATTGTGACCTTCAGCGTGGTATAGGAAAAGTAACTGCGCAGAAACATACAACTTAATACAATTTTTGTCATAATAGAACATACTATAAATATTTTCGTTCCAAAAGCTCACAGAGTAAAATTTCGAAACACAGATCTGTTACAACAATTTTGTTAATAAAGCATTAAAAAATCTTGATAAAACAGCGTTGAATTGAAGATAACTAAAAAGATGAAATTAAACTGAGAAACAAAAACTTGAAAACAAAGCAGATAAAGATATAAAAAATTATACCACTTACGTTTTCATGTGTTTGTTTCTCAGTATAATTTCTTCTTTTTAGATCTCTTCAATTCAACGCTGTTTTATCAGGATTATTTTATGCTTTATTATTAAGTTGCATGTTACTGCGCAGTTACTTATCCTATACCACGCTGAAGAAGCTCACAATGTGACCAAAACCGGTACGGTTTCAATGTTTAAGGTTCGTTCAAAAAGTAACGAGCCGGAGGCTGTAATGCGCAAACCGGTGACGACATCGGCTAATCGTGCCGTGTGTAACGAGGTGTGGTTCCGACCAAAGCGAGGAAGGTCACAGCCCCTCACTAGAGGGCACGCGTGCACGTCACGTGACGATACAAAGCGATCAGCAGCATGCATCAATCGTCCAACGCTGCCAGTCGCATTGCAAACAGTGACATGGAGGCGTCAAACGAAGTGCAAAGAGGTCTTGTTTGGTTTCTGACAGCGAAAGGAGTATGGGGGAACAGACATTCATCTCCGAATGTCACAAGTGTACGGCGAACACTGCATGTCCCTTGCAAGGGTCAAGGCGTGGCACAAGCGCTTCAGGGAAGGACGGGTGTCGTTAGCCGATGATGCCCGGTCTGGGGCACCCCCCTGCATTACCCATGACAACGTCTAGCTGGTTGATGCACTCATTACCCAGGACCGCTGAGTGACAGTGAACGCCATAGCCACCGTGGTCGGATTGAGCGTCGGAAGTGTGCAAACCATCATGAAGGAACGACTGCACTTGCGCAAAATGTGTGCCCAGTGGGTGCCCTACAGTCTTCAACCACACCAGGAAGGATGTCCCTGAAAAGGGCTCTTCGGGGCCAACGATTCACCTCGGACGCCGACGTCCAGCTGTACGTGCGGAACTGGTTCACATCGCAGCCCAGGGAATTTTATGAGACAGCCATTCACCGCCTCGTGTCACAGTGGCACAAGTGCCTCAACAGCCAGGGCCAATACTTCTAACATACAGGTACTGGTTTCTGTAATTATGCCTCCTGCTCGTTACTTTTTGAACGCACCTTATATTAAATATAGACTTAAGGTAATCAATAGTTTATTATAATTAATACGTCAATAAAGAATCGTGCTATCATGGTCATTTTTATGTCATTTCATAATTCCGTTTACTGTTTACAACTAATTTACTGTCGTTCCATTCAAAGTCCTAGCAATCAGTTTAGAAAGATACAGTCAGTCTGAGAGACTAGACTTTATATCATTTCAAATGACGCAAGCTGCAAATGCTACACATGTTAGAAAGGCTCAGGAGGGCCACTCTGCTACATGACGTCACGCACTCGCCGTCTCCGTATCGCATAACGCCAGACCTCAGGAGTAAAGTCAGACTCAACAGACTCCATTACCCTTTAACTTAGGCTTCCCGCGCGGGGGCTGTATGACGTCACGCACTCGCCGTCTCCGTTCGCATAACGCCAGACCCCAGGAGTAAACTCAGACTCGGTACATATGCACTGAACAACATGATGACGTCATACACGCCGTAACCGTAACGCATAACGGTAGACCTAAGTATAACGATGAAGTCGACAAGATCATTTGAAATGATAACATATTAACTCTACTCTGGGTTACTAACAACCACAGGTTTAGCCCTTCAGACAAGCAACTCTGTATGTCTACCCCTTATTATTCCCGTTTTCCAACGGGGTCGGGGATGAGATGCGATGGAAGTCTTTGTGGCGATGATTTTTACGGCCGGATGCCCTTCCTGACGCCAACCTCATGAGAGGAGTTAATGAGAGATGAAATGAATGATGGTGAATGAAACTGGGCAAGGATGTGGAAGGAAGCGGCCGTGGCCTGTCAGAAGGTACCGTCCCAGCATTTGCCTGGTGTTAAAAATGGGAAACCACGGAAAACCATTTCAAGGACGGCCGACGGTGGGGCTCGAACCCACGCGTCTACCGAGTCAGCAGAGAGCTTGGCCCCATGACCTAATGCTGAGCTTTAGCCAGCGTAGCCACTACTGTCGGTTAGACAAGCAACTCTCAATGTAGAAAATATCCTATTACATTTTCATCGGCTTTCCGACTAGAAACCCTGTTCATTACTGAATCTTATTGTCGATGTATTTGTAATTACTTTTCGTTGTTTTCTCCACATTTCCAAACGTAAAGGACACACTGAACGTTTCTTATGAGTTGCCGACTTGATAACACGCGGTAGACTGATGATTTGCTCACCGGAAACTCAACCAGATCTGGCCGATTAGATTAGCAGTTTGCCTTTTCTACCACTGCGAGCGATAGTGTGAGTCAATGCAGAGCGCTACTTAAGCCCTTATAACTACTTCTGGTGTGAAGATTTTTCAAAAAAATCAAACAACGCCTGAGGGTACTGAACCAAGGTACACATTAAATAAAGAATTATGTAAATAAGTTAGGTTGGTTGGTTGGTTCCTCAGTACTTTGGGTGTGTGTAGAATCTGTCTGATAACCGGTGTTAATTGTGATGGTTGTATTAGTGTGTGTTACCTGTTTTTAATTCAAGTAAGGACTGCATACATTCGATTATTAAGTAGTTCCAACGTTTGCTACCAAACGCCACCGTCAACGACCAACTAGTTCTGAACTTGATTACTAGACGCCGGCTATTGGCGACGAACGTTGGAACCTAAGAGAGTCAGTCAAATCTAACCTATAATTTAGCTTCACACAAGTGTAA
Source organism: Meconema thalassinum (assembly GCA_946902985.2). Taxonomy (NCBI): domain Eukaryota; kingdom Metazoa; phylum Arthropoda; class Insecta; order Orthoptera; family Tettigoniidae; genus Meconema; species Meconema thalassinum. The sequence continues at coordinate 188,443,941 of OX336395.1, forward strand.
TTAGTGAAAGGTTCTTTATCATGCCATAAATCTATGACATGGGACCGCCGGCTTTACTTCCCCTCCGAAGGTAGGCATACTGAGGGATTTTTAACGTTCTTAAAGATTCTGACGACTTCGACCGGGTTTGAACCCGCGACCTTGAGCATAGAAGCTTAGCATTTGAATATAAATGAAAACTAGTAAAGCATTGCATTTAGACCGGAAGAGATTCTCGTAATTCGGCTTTTTACTTTGATAGAGCTCTCCAAGGCTCACAACTTGGCAAATTGCTTAATTTTACATTTTATCATTTCAAATGATCTTGCCGACTTCATCGTTATGCTTAGGTCGACCGTTATGCGTTACGATTACGGCTTGTATGACGTCATCATGTTGTTCAGTGCATATGCACCGAGTCTGAGTTTACTCCTGGAGTCTGGCGTTATGCGAACGGAGACGGTGAGTGCGTGACGTCATGCAGCCCCCGCGCGGGAAGCCTAAGTTAAAGGGTAATGGAGTCTGTTGAGTCTGACTTTACTCCTGGGGTCTGGCGTTATGTGAACGGAGACTGCGAGTGTATGACGTCATGCAGCCCCCACGCGGGAAGCCTAAGTTAAAGGGTAATGGAGACTGTTGAGTCTTAGTTTACTCCTGGGGTCTGGCGTAATGCGAACGGAGACGGCGAGTGCGTGACGTCATGCAGCCCCCGCGCGGGAAGCCTAAGTTAAAGGGTAATGGAGTCTGTTGAGTCTGAGTTTACTCCTGGGGTCTGGCGTAATGCGAACGGAGACGGCGAGTGCGTGACGTCATGCAGCCCCCGCGCGGGAAGCCTAAGTTAAAGGGTAATGGAGACTGTTGAGTCTTAGTTTACTCCTGGGGTCTGGCGTAATGCGAACGGAGACGGCGAGTTCGTGACGTCATGCAGCCCCCGCGCGGGAAGCCTAAGTTAAAGGGTAATGGAGTCTGTTGAGTCTGAGTTTACTCCTGGGGTCTGGCGTAATGCGAACGGAGACGGCGAGTGCGTGACGTCATGCAGCCCCCGCGCGGGAAGCCTAAGTTAAAGGGTAATGGAGTCTGTTGAGTCTTAGTTTACTCCTGGGGTCTGGCGTAATGCGAACGGAGACGGCGAGTGCGTGACGTCATGCAGCCCCTGCGCGGGAAGCCTAAGTTAAAGGGTATTGGAGTCTGTTGAGTCTGAGTTTACTCCTGGGGTCTGGCGTTATACGATACGGAGAAGGCGAGTGCGTGACGTCATGCAGCAGAGTGCAAAGAGTCCTGGGGCTTCGAGCGAAGCGAGAAGCCCTCCTGAGCCTCTCACATGTGTAGCATTTGTAGCATGCGTCATTTGAAATGATATAAAGTCTAGTCTCTCAGACTGACTGTATCTTTTTGCTAAGATCGGGACCCCGACTTTGTCAGCCAAGACATGTTTTCAAGCTAAAAATGGCATCTTTTACTTCATGAACATTTTATCAGTGGTGACTCCTGATTTGTGTAATGTGTAGAACGTAATATGATAGGCTTATCTTAAGATAATTATTATACCTGGGCTAAATTGAGATATAAGGCTCAGTCTAATATTAAATATTCAGTCGCACAACACTATTACTTGCCACGGAGGGTGAGTATTTAACGTGTCGGTCTACTAACCCCAAGCTTGCAGTTTCGCTCCTGGCCGTGGTAAGTTATTTTTGAAAGGCGGCAAAAATTACGACACCATGTCATACGATGTTGGCATGTCAAAGAACCCATTTTAATTCAGTATGCCGTGTTCATAACGGCAAAATTAATCTCGGGAGTTTTCGCCAACAGAAAGTTCCTCATTTCTCTACTAGAAAGCGCTATAGTATTCAACGAGCTTAGATATCTAACCTCATTGTCTTTCATAGTGCTTCAAGGAACAACGAAATTTGACATGCAAGCTACCCTCTGGGTGTCAAATAGCAAAGCTTGCACCCGGCACCCGAGGCCACACGATATTATTATTATTATTATTATTATTATTATTATTATTATTTTTATTACGAACACATTACACAATAAAATCCAATCCAATACCACTCCAAACTTGTGCAAATGCTGAAAACAGACTGTCCATTCTGATCGCGCGAAATCGTAACCAATAAGCCCGTAGTGTTGGTTTAAATTCAACCAATAGCTAGACTTGAGGATCTCAGTCGAAGTCCTCAGAGAATAAACTGACCAAACCTGCCGCTTCCCGTACAAGGGCTCGCATACATTTCTAAAGCTATAAACACGTGCTTTGATGATGCAATGATGATGAGTAGGGCTCGGATGTTGATGCCATAAAAAAGTCTGAAAAATGCATTTACAATTTTCAAAAATGACCATAATAAATGACCATAAAAATTCGAAAAATGCACTATAAAATGGAGAAAATGATCTTATAATAATAAACTTGAGATACTAGATACTAGTTGTTTACAATTCCCTGATACACTAGGTTTTATTTTATGCATTTTGAAAGCGGCATTGAACGATATCTCTCGCCGTGAACTGTGTGGAACTGAGACAAGAATATACACCCCTTTCCCTTTCTACCACGCCACAGCTGACCTTGATCAACAGAGCAGGTAACATTCCACTCCGCTAATAACTGGTTTGCGACGAAAACAAGAGCATCTGTATACCTACGGTACCGTTCTTCTGCATCCAAGAAATACATTTTTCTACTAATAGTAATACTGAAATACTTTATTTCAATATTTTAAACTATCTTGTATCAGCTACTAGCTTCTTCTTAACTCTGAGAGACGTAACTCCCTCATATAAAGCTGTGACACGACTGAATTGGAAAGAAGTGACCTTAAAACGCCGATTTCTCTAAAATATGACCTAAGAAATCTACCAAACTTGAAAAAATGCTCTTAAAAAAAAAAGCAAAAAATGCAAGAAGATGCAAAATAAAAATGGCATATTTGAAGATGGGCTGGCCCGTCCCGAGTTTCTATGTACTTCAGCATTGTATTAGACAGCTCAGTAAAAAGATGACATGTCATTAACATCCGGGCCCTAATGATGAGCTTATCGAGAGGCGCGCAAGGTAGCCTCAAAGACTATTTTACAAAACAATCAATTTAATTGTTTAAAACAGTTACAGCTGAGAGCTGACTGTAGAATGATCCTCACGTCCTACATGGAGGAATCGCCAGTTTATTTTATAATTACTTTCCTCATTTGAAGAAGTCCTCAGGGGATCACAACTAGTGAGAAGTGCGTTGGTGACCGTGATATCCAAGCTGAGTTCGACATTGCTTCTATTTACTTGTGCCAGGTTCCTTTCTTTCCCCCAGGGGGTGGTGCAGTGGTAAAGCGGCTTGCCTCTCTCCAAGGTGGACCCGGTTGGATTCCCGGTCATTGTATGAGAGATTTTCGGTGTAATATCATGTTTTGTGGTTGGGAATCCTCGCAAAATTGTGATCCCTAGGCTACAAGTTTCTATCCTAATTTTGTCAAATCCTATTTTTTTTCCGACTTTGACGGTATTAAGATATCCACTGCCTAATGTGTTTCTGCCTTAAATATCCCTTGATTTTACTTTTCTGCCAGCCCCTTTCTGTTGGGCTAGTGCACCTGCCTCTTATATAGAGGCCCTGGGTTCGATTTCCGACTCCGTGAGGACAATTAAGTATCTGTCTGACAGTGAGGCAGTGATCCGGTCACGGAAACCAAGATTAAACAATCGAGGGAATCCGACGCGCTCACAACGAGTCACCCCGCAATCTGTAGACCGAATGGCTGGGCAGCAGTCACTTGTTTGGCCGTGGTTCTTCATGGGCTGTGGTAACACGGAATTCGTTTCACTCTCTAGCTCATGTGTGTGTGAATTTTGTATGATATTATAAGAGTTTAGAGCTTTTCAGTCGGTCAACACGAATGTACCCAAAAGAGATGGGTTATGCCCTAATCGTGAAGTAAATTACGTGAGATTAATAAATACACTAGGATGACCAGTTTCGATCGTCAAGCGATCATCATCAGATCCATTAGCCTACAGTTAGGCTATAACATCTATGTTTGAAAATACACACCTGGAGTTACAGTGAACACGAAAACTGCGCGCAGCTCCAGCAAGGAAGACTACCAGATAAGTAGTAGCCTGTAATATTACATTTTAACCATAGTTGATTTTTACAACCATATAATCACTCCAAATTACAAACTCCGGATATCTATCACCATTGAGCATTTCACCTAACATCATATATACTGCATTTAGCATACACCGACAGTTGCGGTACCAATAGTGCAACTAAATAATTGTACATATTGTAAATATTTTCACCTGTATTTTCCAACGTAGATTTTATAGCCTAAGTGTAATGGATCTGATGATGATCGCTTGACGATCGAAACTGGTCATCCTAGTGTATTTATTAATCTCATGTAATTTATTTCAGGATTAGGGCATAACCCAGCTCTTTAGGGTACATTCGTGTTGACCGACTGAAAAGCACTAAACTCTTGTTCACTAAGGCAACACTGAAAAAATAGCTTCAAACCACACAATATGATATTATATATGAATCGCAGCCAATGGCCATAGCTGGGCGTTAATTAAACGCCCGTAGGCTCCCAGAAAGTTCTATTACAAGTAGTTCCAACTTTGACTACCAGATACAACTGTCACTGACACCTAGTGGCGAACGTTGGAACTTAATAGAGCGTTTCAACAGAGGTGTGCAAATTATTAGACTAAATCAATGGCTTTAACTCTATATGGGATAGTGGTCTCTGTATTAACCACCTGTCATAAGGACAGTTTATGCTTTCGAAGATGCTGATAGTTGAATCTTTAAGCCAAATTTTGAAGAATTTTCATGCCGAAGTGCTAGTATTTCTAAAAATCAGATATTATATACTTGACATAATATGTTGGATAAAATTAAAAAAGAATTAAAACTAAAACATTAACAATTACAGTGTAAAAATGAAATATAGAAATGAAAATCATAAAATTAAAATTACAATTATAAAAGAAAATATATAAAAATTAAAATAATAATCGTAAGTATAAAATAATTATGAAAATAATTGTAGAAATCAATTAGAAATTAGTTATTTAATTAATTCAATAAAAATATGAAAATTAAATCCATAAGAACATAAATTGAAAATTAAAAATAAATATATAAACATTATAATTCGAGAAACAAAAATTAAAATTATTAATATTATTATAATAATTAAAATAAATTAAAATGTAAATTCACTTAAAAACAGAAGATAGTTTTGCCCTATAAAGGGTTAAATCAGTCACAATATTCCATTCAAAATCATTTTATTTAATTTTTATTATCCTACTTGTGTTGTTTTCTCCCCTAAGGACTTACAAGTTTTCCCATAAGGAATTGCGTGAAGACATTTTGGAAATTGGAGATTCTGCGGGATGCCTGAGCTGGGTAATTTTTCTCTTCTTTCATTGACTTTGGAATCATCATCATCATCATCATCATCATCATCATCATCATCATCATCATCATCATCAAAGTCCCACTCCAGTCACCCGTTTTTTTCCAAGCCTCCTCCACTCCTTTCGGTCCTTCCATTTTTCCTGTTCCATCACTTCTGCCACATCCAATCCAGCTTCTCCAATGTCCTTCAAAATTAGGTCCAACCACCTTCTTCTCGGTCTTCCAACTGGTCTCTTTCCCTTGACTTCCCTTTCTAATTCCCTTCTTGCTACTCTTCCTTTACCCATTCTTTTTACATGTCCGAACCAACGTAACCCTGGTTTCGGTATCTTCTGATTTAACGGTTCCATATTTAACTCTTCTCGGATTTTAATATTTTGAATTCTATCCCTTCTTGTCTTTTTAGCTGAAGTTCTTAAAAAATTCATTTCTACTGCTTGTATCTTACTATTTTGCCTTTTTTTCGTTACCAGTGTTTCCAGTCCATATGTTACAATTGGAATGAAATACTGTTTATATAATATTAATTTCGTTCTCTTGGGTACTTTGTCATCCCGTAAAAGTTCTCTGACTTGGTGATAAAATGATGTACCTTTACTTAGTCTGTTATTAATTTCAATGTTGATGTCATTACTTCCATTTATAATGCTTCCTAGATATGTAAACGGTTCTACAGTCTCTGTTCGTACCCCATCTATGTTTACTTGACTTTTCTTTTTCTCTTTTCCACAGTACATGACTACAGTTTTCTTCTTACTAATTACCATTCCAAACTCCTTCAAATTTTCATTCCAAATGTCCAGTCTCTTTTGTACTTTGGAATGTTCCCTTTAAATCACGTGATTTCAATCCATGGACCACGAATCTTTGTATAGTTCAACAACGCACCATCAGTACGAAAATACTTCGGATCTTTCTGCACTACATTCGCAACAAACCTAGATTAACGTAATAGAAAACAAACAAAACGTGTGATATTCGGCATTAGCATAGCACTTCAATCAGTGGAAATTATAAAAAAAAAATACTGTCAGTTTCCTAAGAAAATAACATTAGGACTTTGAAAAAATGCCTCGCAAATATTTTTACTGCATTAAATCATAAAAATAAAAGAAATAAAATGTTGGAAAACTAGCATCGAGTCTGATAATTAGCACACCTCTGTAACCAACCAAATTTTTAACTGGTCATGGAAAATTCAAGTCTTATTTTGAACGTTTTAAATAGTTGTTGTGGATTGCCTCAATCGGTGTATCACCTTATATTTGAGTGTCCTGTTTTTGAAAAGGAAAGATAATATTTACAATGCCACCTTAAGAGCTGTAACCTGGAACTTTCAAAGCCGCTGTACCATATTTTCAAGAAGCAGTGCTGTTTAGGAAAATTTCTCACTTTCATCAACAATTTTTTTTGTAAACTATGTTAGTAATATTTGTATTTGCTTTGTTTTTAATCTACAACCCTAATGTATCTCTGGTAAAATAGGGTTCCTGTATTTTTTGGATATTTAATAATAATAATAATAATAATAATAATAATAATAACCAACCAAATACAACCTACAAATTGTACTACCTATTTTTTACATGCCATAAATCTATGGCATGGGTTCACCGGCTTTACTTCCCCTCCGAAGGAAGACATACTGAAGGATTTTAACGGTTTAAAAAATCCGACCACTTCGGCCGAGTTTGAACCCGCGATACTGGGCACATGCTACCGACTACGCCATCGAAGCCACCTTTGTATAGCATGATACTATGAAATGACTTGCCGAGTTGTCTAAAATCCCTCAGTGTGTATACAGCTTAAAAACTCACATTGTACAGATTTATGAATGCACTATATGTAAATTATGATGAAGCTTAATGATGCAAAAAATATCAGCTCCAGTACTAATCAAAATAATAAATCAATAAATAAGTAAAATTAATTAATAAAATTAAAATAAAAATTAAAAAAGATCAGAAATGAAAAATTAAAAACTAATAAAACAAAATAAAAATAAAAAACATTAAAAATAAAAATAAAAATAAAATTAAAAAATTACAGATAAAATAAAATAAAAAATATGTTAAATTGAAAATTAAATCGAAATTCGAAATTCATAACAAATCAAGATTATAATAAAATAAATGAGGCGAGAAACGTACTCTGTCGTCTTCATAAACTCACTGAACAAAAGGATGGTAACCGCACTCATGAAATAACATATACGTTTCTTTGAAGCGTGGAAGATGGTATGGCAAATGAAAGAAAGAAAAATGAAATTAAAAAATTAAATAAAAAAAACTGACTGACTATACATGAAACAATGAATAAATATGAAATAACAATAAATAAATAAATAGATTAATAAAACTATATAAATGAATGGCTTAATCTATCAATCAATCAAAGAATCTATATTTAAGCGAAGGAAGGAGAAATTAGATTCCCGGCAGCGAGATGGTACGCCGAAAACTGTACCTGGTCACATACACACGACATGCTTTGCGCTACGCGAGCAAATTGATTTACTGCGTTCAAACAGCACAGCCCATATATAAAGGTTACAGGTGCATGCTCTTGCTAGGGATGGGGTGGTTCAATAAAACATGTTCTGGGTCAATAGGAAAGGGTGATATGTACAGACTGTCACAAAAGTAAATGTATGACCAGCAATTCCAATTGTAGCCATTCTTAAACAGAACAATGGTGAATGTATTGTATATAAAATTAACTTTCAAATAAAATTAAAATGAATAAATAAACGGTTGTCTGGATGCCCGAGAGCTTATTGTTAATGTCCGTTGTATAAGGCGGAAATACGTACTCTGATGTCATAAGCTCACCGATATGGTACATTATGCAACGAGCCTATAATGGTAATAATTAAGACACGAGCATACGAGTGTCTTAATTACCATTATAGGCGAGTTGCATACTACTGTTTATGTTCGACGATAATTATAACTATTTTATTTTCGAACATTAAATATTCATAAATATCTGTCGAGATTTCGCCAGTTTTATGTACTGAACAGAGCGCATGGGACGCAGAGAATACCTTGTATTTGACCATGGCCTCCTCAAATACCCCACTATGACACTAGCCACGCAGTGAAATTAAAAATAGGAGGCCGTGGAAGTCGGGGCAGGTGTGATGCTATCCTTACCTAATTGGTCACACAACTGTTTCTTGAGCTCCGATTGGAGGGGTTCACATTTGAGAAAGACTACAAAGCCCGTAAATATTAATTTCAAATTTTCAAAACTTTTGAGAGAAAAATCGAGAACTCGAGACGTCATTTGCTTTTTCTTAACCTAAAAATTACCACGTGCTCGTATAACATTATCATAATTTATATGTTCCTTTTGTGCTAAAGTACTCATTATATTTGTTAATAATAATAATATCGTATGGCCTCGGGTGCCTGGTGCAAGCTTTGTTAATTGACACCCAGAGGGTAGCTTGCATGTCGAATTATATTTGTTACTTACATGTTATTTATTCGTGAGTGCGTCATTGTAAGATACTTTCTTTTAGTGCTGTTCCAGTAATTTGTTACAAATGTTCGGCATGCCAGACCCACCTATAATCACAGCCATTACTTGATTTTCATTGGTCGACTTTCCTGCTGACCAATCCCAGCATTTTCTCCGTAGAATGGCCTAGAAAATTTCCTGGCCACTATATAAGAAGCTAGGTTCTCCAACAACTTTATGAATACACGAGTTCATCGAAGTGGTTCATAATTGGCACCTCGTCGTACCTGTGACACTTCCCGTCCAGGACTTCAAAAAACCACTAGTCATTCAACTTCACTTCGTCTACGACGCATCTTGCCGCAAAGGAATACTTGGAGTTCAGTTTCATCATGACATATCGCTGCACCTTCGACATGTTCCGTCGAAAAGATTTCGAATAAACCATACTTGGTTCACCAACTTCATCCAGCACGTCGCTTTCCCAACGACATGGTTTGATAACAAACTTGCATCATGTTTGTTAGGCAAACATTCTTCTTTTAAAGGTCAACTCTGGCAGTTGTAACACTTCAGTCTTCGTTATTCATTCACTGCAATGATTTAACATCATTTAAGGTACATAGGTCTGGCACCTACAGAATTTACTACGAGTCTCCGATCTTGGAACTTTGCAGTTTTAACAAGTGTTACACTCGCAACTAAGTGCAGCATGCTTTCTTCAAGTGTTAATCAGTGCAAGTGCTTTTTAGTGTGCTACGGTTCATACTGTTTGCATTTCATATTTTACTACCTAGTTTTCTGGTGAAGTATCCAGCGTGTCACTAATTATGTGTCATTCAATATAGCAGTTTCTGCCATGGTGGATCTAACCTACAAATGCTTCGACAAAAATCTGGATAAGTAAAATCTGTTATTACATTTTCAAACCTTAAAACTATTATTCAGTGTTTTTTTCATCTTGGCTCTTTTGATAGGCCTCTCAACTCTGCTTTTGAGAATCTCTACTCAAGTAATTCAGCAAAAGCTTTCTCTATATGCTTTAAGATTCTTAAAGCCATTAAAAGCTTGCTGTATTGTAAAACTCAATCAGGGTGTTCTTTATTCTCTACAGAGCAGAATAAATACTTCACTCATTATTATACATTCCATCACTTAGTTATATTTACAATTTACAGTTTAACTTGTTGTTAGTTATAAATTGTTTAACCTGTTGTTACAAGGTAAATGTTTATTATCTTGCTATGCATATGCAATTCTTCTTCTTCTTCTTATTCCTAGCGTTGTCCCACTGGTGCGGTGTCCACTTTTTTGGTCATTGGCCTCCATTTTGTTCGGTTTCGTGCGTCAGCTGGATTCAGGCCGGTAATTTTTAAGTCACCATTTATAGTGTCTTGCCAACACTCCTTCGGTCGTCCTCTGGGGCGTAGGTCTTCAACCTCAACATGAAGGACTGAGTTAGTAACAGTATCAGGCGCTGCACGCAGGGCATGGCCATACCATCGGAGCCGATTCTGTCTCATTTTGTCCACAATTGGGGCGACACCCATTTGCTCCCGAATTGTGTCGTTTCTGAGATGGTCAATAACGGAGATGCCCATTGTCCAACGAAGCATTCTCATTTCCATGGCGTGCAGGCGACGTTCTGAAATTTTGTCGGATAGTCGACATTCAACGCCATACAGCGCAACTGGCCGTACCACTGTCCGATATATCTTCGATTTGAGAAGAAATGGCATTTTCTTGTCGCAAAGCACACCCGTGAACTCCTATGCAATTAATTGACAATAAATGTTAACCTGTTTAAGCAACTTGTTCTCTTTTCCTCCTGTTCTATTTACCTTCTATCCCCCATAGTGGATCTTCAGGAGAGGCTTTAGCCACATGCATATTCTCCCGCAGTATGTCAAGCCAGCGCTTCTTTGGTCGCCCTCGTGGTCTGGGGCCCTCAGGACTGATGTTTAAGTCTCTTCTCACAACGGAAGAACCGCTTCTGCGTAGTACATGGCCATACCATCGCAAACGGTTCTCCCTCATTTTCAGCGGCTTCGGTGGCGTAGTTGGCAGCATGCTGAACTGCTGTGCCCAGATTGCGGGTTCAAACTTTGCCGAAGTCGTCGGATTTTTTAAGAGCGTTAAAAATCCCTCAGTATACCTTCCTTCGGAGGGGAAGTAAAGCCGGCGGGCCCATTTCATAGATGTCTGTCTGTTAGGTAGTCAGCCCGAATGCTGGTTGGATCCTCAAACGTACCGCCGTTAGGTTATGTGGGTAGATACCCACAAAAAACCAAGGCAGCGCTATATTGAGGCGTACTAGAGATGTATGGCATGTAAAAGAGCCTTCCATTAACTACACAGGTGTGAAGCTGAAATTTGTAAGTTACATATTTTGATAACGCTCTAATAGTTCATCGTTCACCGCCAGGTGCCAGTTGTGATGGCATATAGTAGCCAAGTTCTCAGCTAGATGTCGTGGACGGTAGCATTTGGTAGCAAAAGTAGGAAGTACTTGAAAATTGATCGTCTGCAGTCCTTACCTGAATTACAGATAACACACACTAATACAGTCATCACAATTAACACCGGTTATCAGACAGATTGTACACACACACAAAGTATACGGGGCTACATGACTGCGTTCTCGCAGCCCCTAAACTAAGAAACCAACCAACTATTAATGTGTAAGTTGTGTCATCTCAATTTAAGGGGACCTTGTGGATTACGAATATCCTATTTATCCAATGCTAGAATGTAACATATTTAGGTTCACTCTGTAAACAAAAGCACCACTGAAATATACTGTATTTAAAAAAATCATGAATGCAGGGTATTATAAAATATGTTGACCAATACCATGCAGATTTAATACATAAGCACTCATGAGGTCTGAGATATACATTAACTATTGTGTGATTCATTTCTTTCGGATAAAAGGAGAAAAGAACGCAACAGATTGCCATAACTGTGCACCATTTTCATTATTTGTGTATGAAGAGAAAGTTGTGTCAGTTTCATTTTTAGCCTATTTTCAATTTTGAAAAAATAGGCTTATGAGATCACCTTTTGTCCGTGTGTGTGTGCGTGTGTGTGTGTGATTCGTGTGTGTGTCCCCCCCTAATAAAATCTAAACGGCTGGAGCGATTTCAATGAAACTCGGAGAGTTCATAGCTCTATTCCCGGCGACCTCGACCGTGCCCTTCATATTTTGTTAGGACTCACCAATCCAACATGGCGGTTGTGCGAAATATTTCACCAGCATCAAATATCTCCAAAACTATTACCGATATTACCCTGACATTTTCTATGGTGATAGAGGGAACTACTATAAGTTCACTTATGTGACTTTTGAAAACCTGGTAACTACAAAACCAACATGGCGGCCAAGCGAATTTGCGACTTTTAAATAGACGTTTCTCGCGATTTGACCAACCAAACGCAAGGAAACATGGTATAGTATATGTTTATATACATTGTAATGCACCGACATCTAACTTCGTTCAATTTTTTACATAATCACAAGATGGCGGATGTGCGAAATATTTCACCGGCATTCTATATCTCTGAAACTATTAGCGGTAAAACCCTGAAATTTTGTACGGAGATAAAAGGCACTACTGGAAGTCCATCTATAAGACTTTCAAAAACCGGTTAACTACAAAACGAACATGGCGGCCAAGCGAATTTGAAAATTTTAAATAGACCTTTCTCGCGATTTAATGTTCCAAGCGCACTGAAACCTGGCACAGGAAATATTTACACACATTGTAATCCACTGGTATCTAATTTAGTTCAATTGTTTACATAACCTCAAGATGGCGGCAGTGCGAATTTTAAAATTAAGATTTTATTTATTGTGATGTAGTCATGCGATCGAAGTGAAAGTTTGAATAATGAACCTACGCAATAATTTTCCTTTAATGGTACAAGACTCTATGGCCTAGGTACATTTAACAATCCAACATGGCGACCATCCGAAATATTTAGACGATACTGAATATCTACGAATCTATTTTAGTAATCAAACGGCATTTTTTAATGTTCATAGGGGCGATGAACTTAATTTCACCTATAGGACGTTAAATAACCTGGTGATCACAAATCCAAAATGGCGGTGACGTGAATTATAAATATTCACATGGACGTTTCTCGCAATTTAACCATCCGAGTGCAGTGAAACTTGGTACAGTAAATCCTTATACGAATGTTAATCCACTGGCATCTAATTTATTTCAATTGTTTCCATAACCTCAAGATGGCAGCTGTGAAAAATGTTAAAATCTCCTTGTTTTTTCTTGTGTCCTAATTATGCGATTGAAGTTTGAATACTACACGTTCACAATAATCTGCATGTAACAGTACATAACTCTAGGACCTACATATATAAAATCCAACATGGCGACCATCCGAAATATTTAGTCGGTTCTCAATATCTACGAATCTATTACAGCAATCAAACTGAAATTGTGTATGTTGATAGTGGCAATTAACATAAGTAGGATATATGAAAATAGGCTGTATAGTTCTTCACGGAACTACTTGTTATAGCTCTCTTAATTAATTAATTAATTAATTCATTCATTCATTCATTTCTTCATTTTTTTCACCGTGTGTGTAGTGACGGGAGACAAACTTAATTACAATGCCAGTGGCATAATTAAGGTGACGTGGATTATATATTCACTAGACATTGTAGCACATGAAATAAAGAATTAAAGGTTATGTCCTGTACGATTTAATATGAAATGACCTGTATGCTGGTGTTGATGAAGCGGTATTATTGACTTTGCTGTCGTATTTGATGCAGTTAAAGTGAACTAGTGACCTATGATATTAATATTTACTTGTCCTCTATACGGGTAATTAACATGATATGTTCGTACAACTGAAATGACACGGGATTGACATCATCATGTTCATGCTTCATGGAACTAAACTCTGTTCCTGTTTTGATACAACTGCAACCTCCCATAGTGAATAAATCTCTGATTAGTATAAAACAAAGTCCCTGATTCTTGGATGTTCCAGGTAATCTCGGTAACCATTGAATGGATTTTGATGTGGTTTTCACCATTTTGTAAAGGATTTCTTGAGAAAGGTTTCCGTAGAAATACATTTATTTGGGATGAAAAGAAGGTGAGCAGTAACGATTTCAGTGAATCGAGTCGAAAAAATCCTGCCTTCCTGTGCGACTTTTAAGCTTACGCTGGATAAACCGGTAAAAATATCTATATACTATGAGTGTAAGAATATTGTTCAGCATGAACAGTTCAAGAAAGTCCGCGACAGCAACTTATCTCTATCTTATTAATACATCGTGGAAATTTAAATTACTAGCCTCGGGTGAACCTATAATCCCAGCTTCGGCCAGCATCAAACTGTCGAGTCGTGTCGAGTTAAGACTTCAAAGAAGATTGTATGTGTTGGGAGTTTAGCAGCTTATCTCGGCTTTTCTGAATTGCGTCTGGGACCCGCCGTCCGTGCGCCTTTTAAGCTTACCGTTTAAGATACCGGGTGAAACCATGACGGGTTGCTAGTTAGATGATACACTATCAAAACAGAAATGACAAGAAGCTTTAAAATGATTAAGGGTTCTTTGAAGGACTTTATTTCCAGAGTGAACTGGCCATCTTGTATCTGAAACACTGTCTTACCGTAACCAATAAATACTAACTAGGAGCAGATAACCTCGCTGTTCTGCCCTTTAAAACAACAATAACAAACTAATTAAATACTAACTACTATATCTCATGTATTGTCTGTTGAATCACGATTATTCCGTTGCAATAAAGGAAATAATAATAATAACAATAATAATCTCTGTATGCGGCAGAGACTCTAATAATGAACAAGAAAGGTCTAATGGGGAAACTAGAGGCTGAAGAATGGAGGATTTTGCGGAAAATTCTGGGTCCCATCAAAGAAAACAGCGAGTACAGAAGGCGTCACAACCACGAATTATACAAGCATGATTAGTGACACGATTCGAAAAAGAAGGATTGCCTTTTATAGCCACGTGACACGAATGAGCCCAGACAGGATATCAAAACGGATATTGACGTAGACCTACTTTCAAGATAAGAAAACCAAAGGACATGGTTCACGGAAGTTGAGAAAGATCTACGTGAAATGGAAATTTCCCCTAAAGATATCCAGGAGCGTGTTCCCCTTCAGGAAAAACTACGTACGCACAGAGGTTTCCAGGAAAAGTCGAAGCTGAAGACAGGGAAGGCGTAGTCCCAAGAGAGAAAAGAACAACACCGGAGACGATTGCGAGAACACTGGGCGGTACTTTGAGCTCGGAAGAAGAGACAGTTGAACTGACGTGGTCCCTAGTTGGCCGAATCCAAGAAATAAGAAGAATAACATTATTATTATTTCATCTCATATGTTCACCATATCGTTGGGTAGAATTCACCACTTCATCGGCATTTGTTGCAAGATGGAGTGGAGTTCTCTATACTGGTAGGTTGAGGAATGAACGAATTATGGAGCAGGTCTCCAAAATAACTACTTTCTGCATACCGGTCTGCAGATTATGGTGGAGCCACAGTTTATGGAGGTTGGCCTTCAGCGACTTCGGTATGATACCTGTGGGAGAGATTATGATTGGCAATACAGTGACAAATTCCTGTCGCCACATCTGTCGGATCTCTTCAGCCAGATGCATGTATTTGGTCACTTTCTCGGCACAATTGTGCTGGATATTATGCGAGTTAGGGACTGCTATATATATTAGAAGAGTTTTATTCTGCACTTTTTCAATAAGAATGATGTCTGGCCTGTTTGCTGATATAGGTCTCTCTGTGATCACTGACCTGTCCCAGAGTAGCTTGTGTGTATCATTCTCCAGAAAAGCATCAGGGATATATTGATAGTAAGGCAGAACATTATTACTTAAGGAGTGCTTCTTTGCCAAGTTCAGGTGGATTATCTTGGCTACTTGGTCATGCCTCTTCAAATAGTACGTAGATGAAATTGTTGTACAGCTCCCTGTGATATGCTGGATGGTCTCCGATTCGCGATGGAATCTCCTACATTTGTCATCTGGCATGTCTGCCTTAATGATGTATTTTAGTTAGTTCTTTGTTGCCATTACTTGATCTTGTATCGCGACCATGAGCCCCTCACTCTCAGGAAATAGATCCGCATGGGTCAGCCAGCTGATCGACGCATGAATGTCGACATAATCTTGACTGAGATCATACGGATGACGGCCGTGCAGTGCTTTCTGAGTATTATTATTATTATTATTATTATTATCTACTATATAAAGCTCAAATACCACTCACTCACTGACTGACTGACCATTCATTCATCACGAAATCTCAGAAACCACTGAACGGATTGGAATGAAATTTGGTATGCAGCTTCCTCAAGGGCCGCAAACGCCCACTAAGAAAGGAATTTTGGATATTCAGGTTCTAAAGTGGTGTTAAGGGGGTAGACATGCATTTCATTGAAGAGCAATATCTCCCGATTGGTTTCATTGGGGGATGTGGTACTCGCCATATAAAATCACCATTAAAAATAAGAAGACACGTGTCTGAGGGATTTTCGATGTGGTGTATATTATGATATATTATGAGGTGAAAGGGGTGAAAAGTGGGGGTTGAAGGATTCCCAACGGAGCGTGTATCTCTTAAACGACATAGGCGAGGAGTTTGGAACTCAGTCGAAAACAATCAGCATAAAAATAACTAAACAGGTGTTTGACCGTTTTTTCATAAATCCAATTTAAGCGGCCCATGGGGAGGGGTGAAATTATGGGGGGGGGGGGGGGGACGTAATATGTCTGAGTGTAAAATTATACATGGCCTATGTTGTAGACAGTAACACATTACATCTTTTTTGTCTCTTGCTATTTCATCATACGACGAATACTTAGGGAGTTATTAATGATTTTGTACTTTTTGGCCGGAATTTTCTAAGTCCCAGGAATGACATAAAAATTGATTCGAATGAAATTTCAAAAAAATAGTTTTTTTAATACTTTAATTATATTTTTCACGTCTTTTAGGGTCCTAAACCAACATGATATTTTGATGTTTTTTTTTTCGTCCCATGCATTTTTGGTTTTAGGTGATAGAATTATTTTCCACTAGGACCCATGCTTATCTATCTATTTAACTATTGTTATAACGGGATTCCAAATGTTATTGCGGGCGGAGCCGCGGGTAACAGCTAGTCATTATATAAATGAATTGCAGCTAACGGCCATGGCAGGGTACATTTAATTGAACGCTCAACTTCAAGTAGTTCCAACTTTGGCTACCAGATGCCGCTGTCAATGACACCGACGAACGTTGGTACTTGATAGAGCGTTTCTAACCAAACAACCTACAAATTTAGATACACACTACCAATTGTAGTGGTAGGTTCTTTTACATGACATAAATCTATGATATGGGCCCGCCGGCTTTAGTTTCCCTCCGAAGGAAGGCATACTGAAGGATTTTTAACGCTCTTAAAAATCCGACGACTTCGGACGGGTTTGAACCCGCTATCTTGGGCATAGAAGCTCAGCATGCTACCGACTACGCCGCCGAAGCCGCCGAATTATAATTATACACATCAATTCAGTCATCACAATGGAACAGGTTATTGTCCCGGCCGAAACCCCTAGATAAACCCAGGTAATCTCAAACGGACTAGCATCCCTTCCCCTAAAAATACCGATCGTTATTCAACACTATAGTTTCTTTAGGGCAAAGGACATGGAGACTAGCTCTTTAAGTAGAAGAGGACCGCGCGCCCAGAACCGGGTCACCTCTCCACCGCTCGTACGGGTGATCTTACAAAACCAACCTTTAACCAAATAAACACTCACTTCAATTATGGTAATAATTCTTAGAACCACAAGAAATTTAATATTGAAAATCTATATAACAATATGAACATACCGGTACATCACAAAATCCGTGTTCCTTATTTTTGCTCTCGAACGATGTGCGGTTACATGATCGAACTCTAATATAATTTCCATTTACGTAGTGTGTAAGGATGGACGAGGAAAGATAACATATAGCGACATACATTTTAATCATATTACTTCTTCTAGACTTCCCATTCACAATCTACTACAATCGAAGAACAAGATTTTACATCACAGAGATATCAATAATAAAATAAAAACAGTTGACAATCAAAAAGCCCCCAAAGATAAAGGTATGTAACCGCACCGCCTAAATGTTTGACCTATCCCAATACGGCCGTCATCATCGGCTCAGTTAATATCGGGACACTCAAACCAAGGGAAAATAATAAAATTAATTATAATATTACATTGTTCCGTTACAGATCATTTCTCATTACAGATACAGTTCTCTTCCACAATTTCGTTAATTACTCATTCTGTAGGTGCAGAGACGATTGATGTCAAATATGGTGTTGTCCACGAAGTATAACCGGAGTGTGTATAACGTGTGTCAGTGCAACTGGCACAGTTATCAGACAAAAATACCATACACTCACACAAGTACACGGGGCTAAATGATCACGATGATCAAGCCACTCAAATGAAACAACCACATAAATTCAGCAGCAGGATGAACATGGACGGACTTGTTTTACTTCTTGAAGCTTCCTCGTAGAACGTCCGCAATTTGGTAAAAGAATCTAAGTTTTACCTAGAGATTCTGGAGACGTATACAGTTCCCTAGTCTCTGAAAGAAATGAGACCGAAAGTCAATTCTCCTCGTGTGGTTTCATTATCGATAAAAGGTAATGGTCGATTGAAGGTTACGAGGTACTTCCTTTACAGACCAATATTCTTTCTCTAAGTTCAATGTTCATATTTCTTTCCATTTTACTCAGTAGCCTATTCCTTCAGAGAATATCCTGCAATTGTGATCCCTAATACCGGAATTGAGATGTGACTTCCAGCTTTCCAATAGTAATCTACGGGATGCGTAAATGTCGTACTATACTTTAAAGAGAAACGAAACTCAAACCAAACACCATACAGTAAATACAGGATCATCTAAAAAGGTCGCAGCAATTTCAAAATTTCATATCTCCCGTTGTAAGTGAGATAAATTAATAATTCGGCCTGAAAACTAATCAGGAACTCATCGTGTTTTAGTTTTAGATGTGACTGTATTCCGCCCGTGAGTTTCAGCCGATGCGCAGAATGAGTGCGCGACAGGAAGTTTCCACGCCACTGTTTCAGTAGTGAGTGTAATTGCAATGGCGACAGTTCAGCAGAAAGTACAGTGTGTGTTGTGATTAGCGGAGTTTAAATCTGTTATAACTGTTCAATGCTCTTTCCGACGTGTTTAAGGTAGGGATCGCCCTCATGCTAATAGCATTAGATGGTGGTATGAACAGTTTCAGGAAACTGGCAGCGTTGGCGTGACGAAGTCCCCCGGACACCCTAGAACGAATTACGAACCAACGGAGCGTACATAGAAATATTATAAGGTATAAGACAAACTTTTTGAGTTGGTGAATTTAACAAAAAACACTCATTTTAATATCTCAAATTCAGAGTGGCAGGGAATGTTCTCCGCAGTGCCTAGGCACTGCTACGTTAGGTGAGAGCTGGAGTTAAGTTGGCAGCACAGTTGCTGCTGACAGCGCGGCTGCCACCGCTTGTATCAAAACAAAACAAACAACAAACAGTCCACTTAGAGATTCCTGTTTCTTGAGCTAATATGCGTATTGATTTACTTGGACTTCGCAGCATTATATCGGAAATTTCATCAAGTTTTTGATGTGTAACATCTTTCCGCTCGGTTGCTGGATAGTTTTGTGGGAGTGATTTTGAAAATTGGGGACGGAAGTGGATCGGAACGATCGAGCTGGCAGTGGTGGATCAAACAGAAGTATGCACTGCCCACTCGATCGATCAAACGGAAGAGTACTAGCTGACAGTGGTGGACAACGGAAGTATGCACTGCCCGCTCGATCGATCAAACGGAAGTGTACTAGCCGGCAGTGGTGGACAACGGAAGTATGCACTGCCCGCTCGATCGATCGAATGGAAGTGTGCCCTAGCTGGCAGTGGTGGATCGAACGGAAGTATAAGACGCACTGCCAACTCGATCCATCGATCCAGCTGGCACTGGTAAGAGAAACAATCAGCGCGCAGTGTCGAAAATTGATACCATGACGCACTCTCGGCCATGTGGAATGTATATGACATACTGAACGGAAAACGCTCATGCGAACTTTGGTGTCAAATGACTTAAAAAAATTACATTGTACATGTTCGAAGTCTCCGTATCAGTATTTAAATGGTAAAATGCCTTAATATCAAACATTGTAAGTAGTCGGCATTGCATTGGCATAAGGCATTTTATACTCAATGTCACTCAAGAACATTATCGAAACAAGCAAAATATAAATGAAACTTAATTCCGTAATGGAGTATTATTGGAACGTGGAAATAAGTCACCATCTTGGGCACAATATTTGCGTAGTCGAAATAGCCGTGGGGTTATTGCGTATGACTGTGAATCCAGATATCTTGGGTTCGAATCCTGGCCTGGGTAGATATTTTTGCCACCAGATTATCATTTTAAACGATATTTATCATATCAATATGACTCATTTTAACAGAATCCATATGAAATTACGTGTTGGTCTGTGAATCAAGAGAATCTGTTTATAAGGAATTTAAGGTTATGAGCGGTGTCGCGTCTATTAATCTAGTTGATCCATATCGTATTCATTATTTAGGCTAGTGCTGGTGGAAGCTACAAATCATCTAATAAAATGAGTTCCGTATTTTAAACTACGATATCTGTAAAACACTCGCTTTTAAAATAGATTAATATTTGTGCCAATAATACTATAAAATACCGGTGTATCAACAATTTCACGTGAGGTTTCTTCTATGTCGGATGTTACACATCATATGCGACTACTGTAAGGCTCGTAATTTTTTCGTCTGTTAACAGCGTAGGCCTTCCTGTTCCTGGTACATCGTGAAATGAGCCGGTCACACGAAATTTACTTATCAAATCCCGAACGGTATCCCGGTTTGGACACTTCGAATTAGGAAACCGCGCCTGAAATTTTAGTTTTATATGTTCTGTAAACCGATCGCCTTCACGTAAAACGTATTCCAGCAAAAACGCTCTCTCTTCAGTAGTAAACATTACCGCCTGTATCCTGTTGCACTTTTCCAATAATCTAAACGCTCCCTTATTGCATTCACACTGACGCTCTCCACAGCACAGCACAGCACAGCTCACACGTGTGTTCTGATATCCTGTCGACCTTGGAGAAGACAAGCTAGTACCTGGCTGTCGGCGAGTGAGCGAAAGGTCTGACACCGCGCTGCCAACTTAACTCCACCTAACATTCCCTGACGCACTGTAGTTCCTGAGCTATGATCTTCTGAAATTGATGCAACCTTTTGCGATGACCATGTACATTGTCTGTGGAAGATAAATAGGCACATTTTTTGGACGTAATTTAAAGAGGAAGGAATTGACTTTTTGAGTTTTTCGTCTGAATTAAATTTGTTTTTACTTTTCCTGGAACTATTGCCTCCATGGACGATGCTTCTTTTTTCAAATATGAACAATTGGTGTTGACCGACTGAAAACAAATGACAAATGACTTCTAATACTTCAATAGTAATCTCTACATAGTATAAAACAGAGTCCCCGATTCTTGGATGTAACGGATAATCTCGAGAACCACTGGATGGATTTTGATGCGGTTTTCACCATTCTGTAAAGGATTTCTCGAGGAAGGTTTCTGTAGAAAAACATTCATTTATGACCAAGCTGTAACGAGTCACGTCGAAGAAAAACCTGCCGTCCATGCGCCTTTTAAGCTTACGCTGGGTAAACCGTTAAACATATCTATACTATGAGTGTAAGAATTGTTCAGCATGAAAACTTCTACAAGAAAGTCCGCGGCAGCATATTCACTCTATCTTATTGATACTTCGCTCACTAAGACGGTATTTACGTTTTCATTTCTTCCAACAATCTCCTCTCAGTGGAAATTTAAATTATTAACTTCGGGGCAAGTTTATGAGCTAGCGAGCGAGCCTATCACCCCAGCTTCGGCCAGCATCAGACTGTTGAGTCGTGTCGAATTAAGACTTCAGAGAAGAGTATATATGTTTGGAGTTTCGCTGTTCACCTCGGCTTTTCTGAATTGCGTCTGGAACCTGCCGTCCGTGCGCCTTTTAAGTTTACGCTGTGTGAACCGTTAAGAATATCGGGCGAAGCCGGGCGGGTTATTTATATACCTATATGGTTAACATTTCTGTTTACTGTGAATAGAATTGATGAATTTCTCCTATGCTGTTTTAAGGTTAGTTGCATTGAGCGATATATCTTGTACATCACACACATCAAGTTCTGATACTGATGAGAAGTGTGCGCGCTGTAGAATGTAAGGAGCTTACGACTAAGGCGATTGGCTGTTTCAAGCATGCTAGTTCCCACATCGAGCGAGTTTACTGCTGGAACTACCGAGACACACTCACGTTGTACAGTTCATACCTTGCTTCTTTTATACGATTGCAAATGTTCAATTCCTTGAATCGTTTCAGGAGATAAAATGTATCTGAAAATGAGTTCTGGAGAATTTATATGGGTATAAGAGGGCGTTACGAATATTAACTTTGTCATTTCATTTCATACAGAAGCATCATAAAAAGTTCAGAAAACACTTTGTCATAACTAGAATTCGGTTGTTTAAGACCTGAAACTAGCACACTGAACAGCTGTGTCCATGATAGCGGGTTCAAACCCAGCCGAAATCGTCGGATTTTATAAGAGCGTTAAAGTCCTTCAGTATGCCTTCCTTCGGAGGGGAAGTAAAGCCGGCCGTCCCATGTCATAGAATTATGGCATGTAAAAGATCCTTCCACAGACTAAACTTGTGAAGCTAAATTGTAGGTTAGATTTCGTTGGAACGCTCTATCAAAGTTCCAACGTTCACCACTAGGCATCATTGACATCTGGTAGCGAAAGTTGGAACTACCTGAAATTGAACGGAACTTGTTGCTCACCCTAGGGGTGTTCGCTTGAAGAAGCTACAGCTTCTGGCGAGCCGAACATGTCCTCGGGCACTCCCGGTACTAAAAGCCATACGATAAATAAATAAATAAATAAATAAATAAATAAATCTTATATATTGAACCCTTATTGATTTGCCGATCATTAAGTCTTCATGATTTTTAATATTATTATTACTGATATCCAGGCAGAGCATGTTGGAGATTGACAAAGGGAAGACAGGTAGTGTGTCGCAACACTTGCAACAGAGGTGGCGTGGTAGTTATTCCTGGAGTTGACCGAGTAAGCCGAGTTCAAGGACAAATTCAGGGTGAACGCGCATCCAAGTCGGCGTCATTATGGGCGTGCCAGAAGTGAATTTCCAACCGATACACGGTTGAATCATCGAATCAGGAGAGAGGACGCCTAAACCACGCGGAGATTTGCGTACCTAAAAAAAGGCGCTAAAACACGTGTATGAAGAACCGCCGATGCGATAGGATTCCGCATGAGTGCATTGAGACGTTTAAATAATAAGAAGAAGTCTGATACTAGTCCCAAGTCTGTGAGGTGAAAACTACAGATTATTTTCACAGATTGCCCCCACTCCACCCCTTTCTGTCAGTTTCTAATAAATTGATCGGTGATGAGTTTTTTGACACACAACTTTATCGGGCTCTGAGGAGCATCGTTCACGCCAGTTTAAGACACGATTTTTATCAGGCTCTAGTGAGCATACTTCACGTCAGTCTGAACGAACATTTTATTGTGCTCTTGGGAGCAGAGTTCAGGCCTAGTGGAGGGAGATCTCTAGTTGAGATAAGCGCTACGCGATAGACGTAATTTGTGAGACTTGTTAAAAGCCAGTTGCGTGGTGGACGAAGATTGTAATATTTTCTGTAAATTTTGTGTTATATTTTGTGTGATGTATATGTGCGTGTGAAGTAAGCAAATGCTTAGATAGGGCCAGTTCAACGTTGAGTAATCGCCCAGGACATTTTGAGTGAAAGCCAGTAGCTCATAGCGATTCTAGCTAGATAGAATAATAACTTTGAACATTTCTTTCCAAGAAGCCATGCCAAGATGTCTACAGGAAGGTCGATTGGTGGAATGATGTGCTACGCCTCTACCAGAACGTCGACGATGACGGAGTAGATTTCCCGTGGGGAAATGCATTGGGGTGGAGGTTGATTTCTACAAGCTGCACGGTGATGTACAAACCATTGATTTATTCAATATGCAGCTAGATTAGACGCGGGAACGTTGTAAATATTGTATTCATTGTTTTTCTTGTGTATTTAGATTTTTGTGCGCCGACACTGTTATATGTTAAATGTACGTTGGCACGTGGCCAAAATTTTGTTTGATTGTATTTTTCACATGTGTCATTATTATTATGCACGGCGTGTGTATTTTGATTTTATTCATGCGAATACGAAATTCGTCATGGTCGATAAATGGTGCTTTTATTCAAATTCATTTTTAGTAGGAGAAGGGGGTAAAAGTTGTTAGATGTTTTACGAACAGGTTTTTATTCATACTAGGGTTGCCGAGCGCAACAAGTTAAGATGTCACTGTAGAATACCTTAGTTCTATATTTTTTTGAGTTTTTTTGAGATTCCTTTTCAGGTTCTTTAGTCACGGACTAGATTGGGAGCGCAAGTCGGTGGAAAATATTTTATGTCCTTTATTTCAGGTTTCTGTCAATCCCATACGTGTGATTCTGGTGTGTGTATTGTGTCAAGGTGTGTGTATTGATTCTTCGTGATGAGGGGTAGAATGGGTCTACCGCCCTCATAATATTGTGGTTGTATTTTTATGGAAAGGCAGAGCGCTCTTCGAGGCTACTGTACCTTGTCCTGTGCTGATTCTTGGATTTCCTTGGGAAATGCTAAGATATTTTATTTGACACACTCACGTATATTATGTGCTTTTGGGAGCACGCTTCTTCGAGACTCGAGCCATTGCTACGGCAGGTCGAGGTAATTGACACGTGGGTTGACAGATGTGCAGATTCCACTTTGCGCCCGTCTATGTCTGGTGATTCATCGTTTAGGCAGTCCAGCTGACCGACTGACCCCTGTAAGCTATCTGTAGCAAACCTGTTCTTTTAATGGCCATTGGATCATAATATTAAATTGGGAGTTCACCATGTCCGTTACGAATTACCGCATATCGTATGAAATGAAATATTTGTTTTTACGATGTAAATGTTAGCTTTGAGCCTAGTGATTTCTGTGACTCATTTCATTTGCTTGTATGTTAGATTGTTGTTTGTTGTGACACCATTGGGTGTATTTCGTATTTTCTTGTAAAAATGGCAAGCGGCCATATATGTATTTTTCTTGATTGGTCACGTGTTGATTTACTTGTGTTGATTTGAAAAGTCCTAATTTTAGACGTTAATGTTGTGTGCTACGGCAGTTCTTTCTTTCCAGTTTCATGCGGAAATTATTTTTGTCTTATTTAGTGTAGGAAGTGTCGGAATAGTTTAATTAGTGTTTAGTTGGTTCCTCGTGTCTGTCTAGCTCTAAGACAATGCAGATTCGTCCCCTGAAGGTTTACTGGATGGTAACGGATCTCGCATTAATTTGTACACATCGTAACGCATGTAGAAAAGCCGCACACGCACATGTCATTGCAGTAATTTGGGACACTTGGTCCAGATGTTTACGATCTCTCCTGAGATCAGGCCTGGTTTGGCAATTTATTTAATTCAAGTGGGTGTCATTTGGGAGACCTTGTTTTTGTTGTTGTTGTAAATAGTGTAAATTTGTTGATCTGTTTATTAAATTCATATGTTTTAATCCTGGTATTCACTTTTCCCTGCATGTTATTTTGTTATATGTTACCCTGCATGTTATAAGAAGCGCTTAACAACAACTTTACGAAATTGACTTTTACACCCCCGAAATTGAGTCTCATATGCTTCTTTGCAAGGTTCCAATATATATAAAAAGGAATGTCTGTGTGTTCGTCTTTTATGCGTTCATAAACCATTCATCCGATTGCGATCAAATTTTATTGAGTTGTTGTAAACACTTCCGGGAGGTTTATAGGCATAGTTAATCCATTTCACAATAGATATCGCGCGAGTAGTTTAAACAAATGCGTAATGGCGATGCGTTCATATACAATTCGTCCGATTGCGATTACATTTTGGTGAATTGTTGTGCACAGTCCCGAAAAAGTAATAGGAGTAGTAAATCCAATTTACAATAGATGCCGCGCGAGTAGCTTCAACAAAATGGCGTGCGTTTGCTTCAAGAAAGTCCCACATGCGTTCATATGCCATCATCCCATTGCGATGAAACATGGGTGAGATGTTCTGTACACTTCAGGTAATGTTTCTGGCTTAGTAAATCCACTTAACAATAGGTAGCGCACGTGTAGATTCAACAAATGAGCTACGACGGGCGAAGCGATTCAACAAAGCCCTATATGCGTTCACATACCATTCGTCCGATAGCGATCAAACTTACGGTGAGAGATTGTGTACACTACAGGCAAGGTTTCTGGCTTAGTAAATCCATGTTATAATAGGTAGCGCACAAGTAGATTCAACAAATGAGCGACGTCGCTCGAAGTGTTTCAATATAGTCCCGTATGCGTTCATATACCATTCGTCCGTTAGCGACTAAACTTGTGTGAGTTGTTGTGTACACTACAGGGAAAGTTTCAGGCTTAGTAAGTCCATGTTACAATAGGTAGCGCACAAGTAGATTCTACAAATGAGCGAAGACGCGCGAAGCGTTTCAACAAAGTCCCGTATGCGTTCATATACCATTGGTCCTATAGTGATAAAACTTGGGTGAGATGTTGTGTACACTTCAGGGAAGGGTTCTGGCTTAGTACATCCACTTTAAAATAGGTATCGCACAAGTAGATTCAACAAATGATTGACGGCACGTGAATCGCTTAAACAAAGTCACGTAGCGTTCAAATACCATTCATCCGATTGCTAATAATCTTTGGTTGGAATGTTGTGCACACTCCAGGTAAGGTTTCTGACTTAGTAAATCCTTTTTACAATAGATAGCGCACGGGTAGATTCAACAAATGGGTAACGGCGCGCGTATCGTTAAAAAAATCGTATGTGTTCATATACCATTCATGCGATTGCAATGAAATTTAGAGAAATGTTGTTTCCACTCCCGCAAAGATTTCTGATTTAGTAAATCCATTTTACAATTGGTAGCGCACGAGTACATTCAACAAGATGTTCAGTAAAGAACATATAGCCTACTTTCTCCTAAATGCATGGGTATTGTTATAACTCTTTGTCCTTTTAAAGGAGTATAATTGAATGTTGGTTGTAGTAGCATTGTTGAAATACAACGTGCTATAGGGATATTAAACATGAATATGAGGTGCTTTGCTAGTGCTACCTCTGTAAAAAAAAAAATCATTCAATTCGGTTTCACAATGATTGAATTGATCTGGGGAATGGATTTGCACACATACATGGTCGCTATTTGCAAACTATTGGGTTGATGACCTTGTAGTCAGTCATAAGATGCTTTCCACAAAAAGGCATGTTGTTGCAAAATCCGGTAGAGATCAAATTATTAGGATGGTCGAAATTTGATTTAAGCTTTTAACATTTGGGTGGCCGTCATTCCGTTTCCGTCAAGATGGCGGCGATATAAAACATGACACTGAGGTGCCTTTTGCTAGTGCTACCTCTGTACCAAATTTCGTTCAATTCGGTTTCACCGTGTTTGAATTGATAGGGGGAATCGATTTGCACACATACTTGGCCACCATCTGCAAACTATTGGGCTGATGATCTAGCAGTTTGGTCAGAATATGCTTCCCACACAAATATTTGTTGTTGCAAAATTTGGTAGAGACTAGATTATTAGGTTGGTCGTAATTACATTTTAGCCTTTAACATTTGGGTGGCCGCGATTACGTTTCCGTCAAGATGGCGGTGATATAAAACATGACACTGAGGTGGCCTTTTCTAGTGCTACCTCTGTACCACATTTCGTTCCATTCGGTTTCACCGTGTTCGAATTAATAGGGGTAATCGATTTTGACACAAAGATGGCCGCCATCCGCAAACTATTAGGCTAATGACCTATTAGATTTGTCAAAGGATGCTCCCTTCATAAAGGTATGTTGTTGCAAAATTTGGTAGAGATCGGATGATTAGGTTAGTCGTAATTTGATTTAAACTTTGAACATTTGGGTGGCCGCCATTACGTTTCCGTCAAGATGGCGGCGATATAAAACACGACACTGGGGTGCCCTTTGCTATTGCTACCTCTGTACCAAATTTCATTCCATTCGGTTTCACCGTGTTCGAATTAATAGGGGTAATCGATTTTGACACAAAGATGGCCGCCATCCGCAAACTATTAGGCTAATGACCTATTAGATTTGTCAAAGGATGCTCCCTTCATAAAGGTATGTTGTTGCAAAATTTGGTAGAGATCGGATGATTAGGTTAGTCGTAATTTGATTTAAGCTTTGAACATTTGTGTGGCCGCCATTACTTTTCCGTCAAGATGGTGGCGATATAAAACGTGACACTGGGGTGCCCTTTGCTAATACTACCTCTGTACCAAATTTCGTTCCATTCGATTTCACCGTGTTCGAATTAATAGGGGCAATCGATTTTCACACAAAGATGGCCGCCATCCGCAAACTATTAGGCTGATGACCTATTTGTTTGGTCAAAGGATGCTGCCCCCATATAGGTATGTTGTTGAAAAATTTGGTAGAGATCGGATGATTAGGTTAGTCGTAATTTGATTTAAGCTTTGAACATTTGAGTAGCCGCCATTACGTTTCCGTCAAGATGGCGGCGATATAAAACATGACACTGAGGTGTCCATTGCTAGTGCTACCTCTGTACCAAACTTTGTTCAATTCGGTTTAACCGTGTTCGAATTAATAGGGGTAATCGATTTTGACACAAAGATGGCCGCCATCCGCAAACTATTAGGCTGATGACCTATTAGTTTGGTCAAAGGATGCTGCCCCCATAAAGGTATGCTGTTGAAAAATTTGGTAGAGATCGGATGATTAGGTTAGTCGTAATTTGATTTAAGCTTTGAACATTTGTGTGGCCGCCATTACGTTTCCGTCAAGATGGCGGCGATATAAAACATGACACTGAGGTGTCCTTTGCTAGTGCTACCTTTGTACCAAATTTCATTCCATTCGGTTTCACCGTGTTCGAATTGATAGGGGGGGACATACATTCAGAGTACCACACACACACACACACACACACACACAGACTCACACACATACACACACACACAGACAGACACACTTTTTTCGCCGTGTAGTGATCTCATAAGTCTACTTTCATTTTTTGCAAAAATCGAAAGTAGGCTAACAAATGAGCGACAGCGCGGGAATCGTTTCAACCAAGTCCCGTATACGTTCATATACCTTTCATCCGATTGTGATAAAACGTTGGTGAGTTGAGTACAGACCTGCGAAGGTGTATGAATTAGTAAATCCGTTTTCAAAGGGTGGCGTACAAAAGATTCAACAAATGAGTGAAGGCGCGTGAATCGTTCAAACAAAATCCCGTATGCGTTCAAACGCCATTCATCCGATTGCGATGAAACTTTGATAAGTTGTTGTGTACACACCAGGGAAGGTTTTAGACTTAGTAAATCCATTTTACAATAGGTAGCGGACGAGTAGGCTATAGTCAACAAATGGGTGACGGCGCTCGAATCTTTTCAACAAAGTCCCTAATGCGTTCATGAACCATTTATTTCATTGCGATGAAACTTTGGTGAGTTGTTGAGCACGCTCCCATGATTTTTTTGAGATAGTAAATCCATTTTACAATAGTTTTGAGGTGGTTAAAGGAAAATAAATAAATATTGGGAATCCAAAAGCACTTCAACAAACAAAGTTACAACGCCAACACTTTCTTTGATTGGCATTGCAACGCATGCCGGGTACAGCTAGTAAATAAATAAATAAATAAATAAATAAATAAATAAATAAATAAATAAGCCCAAATATCCAAGCAAATATGACTATAAAAATGACGAAACATGACTCACGAAAAACAAAATATGACCTGAAATTTACTGATTTAAATATGACCTTTTTTAAAATTATAAATCCAAGCAACAATCCCTTCGATATAAAATTGTTAACTACATTTGTTATTCCAATTTTCATATTAATTTTCTGAATATACATGACTAACATTTGGTGTTTTTCAGTCAGCCATCACGAATGTACTTTTGTTTACTAAGGCCACACTGAAAAATAGCTTCAAACCCCCCAGTGAATATACATGTTTAAGTGGTTATTGACAGTCTATTTCTGTAAACACTAGTTCCCGTTCGGTAAGTTGAGGATGAGTGCACACTTACAGCTGTCGTCAAACTACCGAAATATGTCGTTCTTACCAAAAATGCTCAAAATATGACCTAATGGTAAAAAGAGTTCGAAATATGCATTTATATGACAAATAAAAAGTTACAACGCCAACACTTTCTTTGATTGGCATTGCAACGCATGCGAATAATTCGTATTTGTCAAATAATAATTAAATTATATCAGGCACCTATTAAAATCATTTTAACATACAACGACGTAGTCTGTATTGTGACGATAATCAATTGATTTGCGTCAGAAACCAATCGGGCATGTCATCTTTAAAATGGTTCACTAATGACATTGCTAACTTATATGCAAATCCTGTTCAAGGCCCCCACATTACAAAAATGCATATTTATTAAGTCTTTTTCTCATAATTTTTCTAAGTATTTTATTTTCAGGCCATTTTCTCGCTTTTCACGACATTATAATGGCATTTTATGGAATTTATTAGAATATTTTATACGGTTTGAGTAATTTTCTCACATTTTTAATGGTTTCTTGTGCATTTTTTTTGCGTATGGAACTGGATATTAGCGGATCTGAAAGTGAAGATGAATACGAAGACATGAGAATCTTCACAACTTTGTTGAACCCTTATTTCTTGGAATATCCACATTCCAAGAGACTCACTAGACTGAAATAATAACCAGTATTTGTGTGCGAATAATTCGTATTTGTCAAATAATAATTAAATTATATAAGGCACCTATTAAAATCATTTTAACATACAACGACGTAGTCTGTTTGCTTTGTGTGATGAAATTATGTCAGCTTCATTCAAATTTTAGGTAATTTTTTAAAGTTTTCGGGTTATTTTTATGGATTTTTGACGTCATTTTATAGGTAATTTTTTAAACATTTTAGGTAATCAATGTCCAGGCCTTGGCCATAACATAAAACGTAGATTTCCTGAGAAAGCTGACTATTGTAATGGGTACCATGTTCCAACTTTCGGAAAATTGCGACATATCTTCGCGAATCACATCCGGCAGATCCCGAAACCACCGTCAGTTTTAAAGTTTATGTAGGCTTCATATTACTTCCTTGTGGATACGATAACTACCGTCATTTTGTACAAACCACTATCAAATTTATACCGGGTCATTATCTATGTGCGCCCCGATAAACACGGCAAGCTAAACCGGCTGTGACTAGTGCAGATCGCGGGCGCGCGTACGTGGTTCAGCCGATGGTTGGCGCGCTCCGCTGACTCATATCGTTAGTTCTGACGTGTTTTGTCATTCATATGGACGTGTATCTGCAAATCTTAGACGTTAGTGTTGTACGTTTAGTGAGTATTGTGATTGCTGTGATTGTTGGTCATGCCAAGACACCAATTCACATTGCGCGAACGTGTGTAAATCCGTATATGAAAAGCAGGAAATCTTGTTCTGAAACGAGACTAAAATTTCGAATCTAGTTTCCAGGAAGACCTGTGCCTAATGCCAGTACAATTAGGAGGCTCGCTAAACGATTCAAGGAAACAGGCTCCGTAAATAATAAAAGAGTTGACAGATATTCTTTCATCAGAAGATGTCCGGTGTGTGTTACAAGAGAGGGAGGACATTTTCAGCATCGACTATGAGCACTGTAAGAACACATTATTGAACATGTTTGGTAAAAGTGTGAAAGTGCGCGCCACCACCGGCTGAAATGGGTACGTGCGCCCGCTATCTGCGCCAGTCACTGCCGGTTTGGCTTGCCATGATTATCGGAGCGCACATAGATAATGACCCTTTATATACATTTATAACAATTCAATATCTCGGTCGAGTTCGTTATTGGGCAAAATCGGACCAAGGGAGGGGAAATGGGGGACTTTTTTTTTTCGAAAAAAGTGAAATATCGCTATACATTTCTTAGTATTTGAAAAATCCAATCCAATCAGTGCTCGTACTATTCTTCGTGTAAGGACCGAAAACTTATCTTGGTAAATTATTTTGTTAGCACCAACCATTGACCAAAAATTCACACCTCCCTTAATGGGCACCATATATATAAACCGTTGAAAATTATTTATATGACCCAAAATATGGTATATTGGCTTTCACGGCTAGTGAATTAAAACTCAGCAAATTTTCTAGGTTTGTGTCGTGTCTTGTGTGGGGTTTCGCCTAGGAAGACTTCATAGGGAGGCGAGGGCAGCTTGAGCTTTTAGTTCTCGCAGTGAAGAGGGGCAGGTGCGCTTCATAAAAAAGGGAGGTGGCACCCAGTTTGCTACTCCTGTGGGGGTCCGGGCGCGGACACCAAGAGCCCGCTGATGAGCCAGCTTGGTGTTCCTAGGTGAAACCCCACACAAGACAAAGGACAAACCTAGAAAATATGCTGAGTTTGATATAACCCAACCTTACGTCAAGGGATGAGCAAACATTTTTTCGGGATTATAAGACGATCGGGCATCTCGTATGCTAAACATGTAGAACTTTTGTAGGTATACAAAATTGGCAAATTTAGTTTATTCGATTATTTTTTTGCCCGGTGAAATCTACCTCCACCTTCCGGCGTGCTGAGAGTTTCTTTTTAGTTGCCACCGACAGTGATATATTTAAGTAGACTGGCTGTGCGATGAATATCAGAAGCACTAGTCCCACACTCCCATTCAAAGCGAACGGCAGAATACACTTCCATTATTGACCCACGTTTCCAGGTTTGCACTCGAATAAACTTGGGCACACCAATCTGCTGCTTCTCTCTCTACGTTAGCTCTCACCGCATGCGCCAATGCGCTTCTACTCTCCATCTGCCCGTCAACAATTCAGGATAATTTGTCCTTTGTCATGGCGATGCAATTTCTAACTTTGTAATACAGCTTCATTGTGGAATAAATTAACGAAATTATATATGTTCGGAACGCCCCCCATAAAATTTCCAACAATGAGAGAGAGGATCTGTCATGGATTATTTCCTAAAACGTTCCGTTAATCTTCAATGGTAAAAGTATCCTTAATGTCCCATAATACACATTCCAAGGGAGCAGTGACATATTTTCTACCTTATACAAAATTCAAATTTGAAAAGAACTATTTGTTGTACAGTTTAAAAAAATAAAAACATTTGCTTTTACATGTTCTTCACCGCTTCCCTTGTGTATTCTTTGGTTATTGGATTTTTTGACCCTGTAAAGGATTCAGGTTTTTATTGCAATCAATGAACGAGTAAATGCTGAAGGTTAAACCGTTCGACCTTATTTTTACGAATTTTATTTTGGAAGTGTTCATATTTCTAAAAACCAAATATATTTCGAGGATCTCCTTAATGTACTGGACGAAACAAAAACAAAACCAAAAACCAAACCAAAACATAAGTAGAAAAACAAGAACATGAGCAAATAATAATAATAATAATAATAATAATAATAATAATAATAATACCGTAGAGTAGAGAAATGAGGAACTTTGTGTTGGCGGAAACACCCGAGATTAATTTTGCCATTATGAACATGGCCTACTGAATTCAAAAGGGTTCTTTGACATTCCAACATCGTAAGACATGCGTGTCGTAAATTTTTGCCGCCTTTCAACAAAAAAAAAAACACTTACCACGGCCAGGAGCGAACCTGAAAGCTTGGGGTTAGTAGACCGACACGTTAACCACTCACTCACCGTGGCATATAAGAGCGAATCAAGAACGGAAACTAAAGCAATAGTGTAAAAATAAAACAAAACAAAACGCAAGAGCAAAGAAATGTAAACTAATAACAAAACTAAAAGCAAAAGCAAAAAAGCATAAACCAAAAACTAAAAACAAAAAGAATAAAATATATGCCAAAAACGTAAAACACAAAATAAAAAGGAATAAGACAGAAACGTAAAACAAAAACAAAAAAGCATAAACCAAAAACTATAAAGGATGAACCAAATACGTATAACAAAAAAGTATAAATCAAAAACAAAAAACGAAAAACCAAAAATCATAAACCAACAAACATAAAAGCTTAAACCTAAAACATAAAACATAAAACAAAAGCAAAAAAGCATTAGCCAAAAATATAATACAAAAACAAAAAACCATAAACCAAAACCATAAAACAATTAACATAAAAGCATAAACCAAAAGCGTAAAACAGAGAAACAAAAAGCATAAACCAAAAACGTAAAACGAAAAACCAAAAACGTAAAATGAAAAACAAAAACGCGTAAACCAAATATATAAACAAAACATGAGGTTTCGTGAAGAATTAAATAGCCTATTTTCTTGTATCCTACTTCCCAGAATATCTTGGAGGCACCATGGACAGAACTCGGAGCTACAAAGAACATCTCACTAAGCTCTGTCACAAAATCACTACAATGAATAACATCCTACACAAGCTTTGTGGTAGTTCATGGGGAGCCTCGGCTGACTGCTTACGATTAACGGGTATTAGTCTTGTCTACTCTGCAGCGGAATACTGTGCCCCTGTATGGCTGGAAAGTGCACATGTGCATAAAGTGGATACTAAGCTAAATGAAACCATGCGCTGCGTAACTGGTATTGTAAAGTCTACACCTCGCCACTGGTTACCCATTCTTAGTCATATCCCACCACCCCACCTGAGGAGAAAGAAAGCTCTGCTGAGAGAAGCAAAGAATATCCGGTCATCTCCATCATTACCAGTTCACCAGGAATTGTGTTACCCATCACCACAACGACTTCGATCTAGGAGACCAGCCGGCCGACTCTTGAGGGACGATATTTACCTAAACCGGAGCTGGCGGGAAGAGTGGTCAAATTCAACATCTGGCATGAGCTAAATCCAACTCGGAAAATAAATGGATTCGACCTCTCAAGAAACTATGGTGTCGCCTCAACAGACTGAGAACTGCGCATGGACGCTGCAATTTCTCGCATCATAAATGGGGCTGGATGGATTCTCTAATGTGTGCATGCAGTTAACAGGAGCAGACCATGACCATGCCCTCTTCATGCCTACTCCGGAAGCTCAGGTGACCTGTTTCATCTTTCAGAAAGTGCTTTAGTGTGGTTGAAAAACTCGGACCTGGACTTATGAATTACTTGTTATAATCACCATACGATTAAATAAATAAATGTATCCTACTTATATTAATTGGCTCTATCAACTTACAAAATTTCAGTTTGACTGCTACAATAGATTCGTAGATATTGAGAACCCTCTAAATATTTCGGATGGTCACCATGTTAGAGTTTTATTATGTAAGCCATGGCCTTATGTACTATTAGATGACGATTATTGCGTAGGTTCATTATTCAAACGTTGATTCGATTGCATGATTAGGATACAAGAAATAAAAACTTAATTTAAAAAAATTCGCACAAGCGCCATCTTGAGGTTATGTAAACAATTGAACTAAATTAAATGTCAGTGCATTATAATGTGTATGAACATTTCCAGTACCAAGTTTCACCGCACTCGGATAGCTAAATCGCGAGAAAAGTATATTTAAATGTTTCAACTTCGCTTGGCCGCCATGTTCGTTTTGTACTCAATAGGTTTTTGAAAGTCACATACTGTAGGTGAACTTCTAGTATGGCTTTTATCGCCGTACAAAATTTCAGGGTGGTATCAGTAATAGTTTCGGAGATATAGAATGCCGTTGAAATATTTCGCACAGCCGCCATGTTGGATTGGTGAGACGTAATAAAATTTGAAGGGCACGGTCGGGGTCGGCCAAAATAGTACCATGACCTTACTGAGTTTCATTGAAATCGCTCCAGCTCTTTAGAAGTTATTAGGGGGGACACACACGGACGCACACACACACACACACACACATACTTACACACACACACACACACACACACACAACCACACAACAAAAGGTGATCTCATAAGCTTTTTTTCATAAATGTAAATAGGCTAACATAATCAACTAACAACAAAACAAATAGCTAAAGCAAAAAAGCCTAGACCAAATACGTAAAACAAAAAACGAAAAGGCATAAACCAAAAATGTGAAACAAAAACAATAAAGCATAAACCAAAAACGTATAACAAAAGCAAAAGTGGATAAATCAAAAACATAAAACGAAAAACAAATAATCATAAACCAAACACAAAAAAGCATAAACCAAAAACATAAAACAAAAACAAAAAAGCATAAACCAAAAGCATAAAACAAAAGACATAAAAGCATAAACAACAAAAACTTTAAACTGAAAACAAAATACTAACACACAAAACACTAAACACTCACAGCTCTATTTTGGGTATAAAAGGTAAACACTTAAGTTTTTAAGTGTATATTAAAAGGGCCGTATTCCGAGACAACGCTTCAACTCAACTTTCACTTACATCGTACTTTTCGGTGTATAAAAGCTTGAGTTGGTATTCAGAGACCAAACTTAGCTTACACTAAAGTGTGAACCTAGCCAAAAGTTTGTGAGATTCAAGATAGCTGAAGACCAACCTTACACCTCACTTCATTGCTACAAATTGCCTGAATAACACTGTTGTAACATCTGTTCAGTGCGAAAAAGTTAAGTTTATGATTGAAATGGATTTCCATGATGATGGAATCCAAGATTTTCATGGATTACGCGTTGGAGAATAATTTGCCGGTACGACGGCTGTACTGAATGTAAGAAATGGTGGAAATCCCTTCAACACTTTCACAGACAGTGGATTTAAAAGACTATATATGTTCTCTAAGGAAATTTTCATTTGTAGCTCTTCAGGTGGTCAACACGATTATGCCCAATGAATGGGTGGGGTACAAGATATAATAATTATGACAGTACAAAAATACACTCCTGGAAGAGCTCCAAATGAAAATTTTGTATAGGCAACACTGAAAGAATGGCTTCAAATCTCTAGTGTAGCCTACATTCTCTAGGCAATGCGTAATAGATACATACGCTCGTCTTATAAACATATTCGTGTCTTAATTATTGCCATTATAGGCTCGTTGCATACGACAGTTTATGTTCGACGATAATTATTTTAACTATTTTGTGTTCGAACATAAATATTCATAAATGTCTATCGAGATTTCGCCAGTTTTATGAACTGAAGAGAGCGCATGAGACGCAGAGAATGCCTTGTATTTGACCACGGCCTCCTCGATTACCCTACTATGACACTAGGCCACGCAGTGAAATTTAAATTAGAAGGCCGTGGAACTCAACGCAGGTGTGATGCTATCGTTATCTAATTGGTCAAACATCTGTTTCTTGAGCTCTGATTGGTGGGAGAAACTGTTTCATAATGTAAAATAGTGTTATAATGAGCCTCATTATAGTACAGTTTTCTGACATATAATAGTCAGGGTCGAACATAAATAACATTATAATGCCGCTGGTGATACCAGAATATGTTGGAGATCAGAGTGCCATTGCCAGTACATATTAAAGTATTGACTGCTGTAAGATTTTATGTTCGACGATGTCGATATGTAAAAATTATATGTCAGAAAACTGTATCATAATGGGTGTCATTAAAGTACTAATTTTCATTATAACACAGTTTTTCCAACCAATCAGAGCTCAATATCTTCATTCATGACCAATTAGGTAAGGGTAGCGTCTGACATGCACTGGAAATCCAACATGTCGGACATGAATTACATGATTTGAAAGTTGACAATGTAGCCTATATTGGGAAGGAAGGAAGATTGTAGTTTTACGTGACCGTGAATCTTGTGATTATGAGCCACGGGACCTCCTTTTTACGTGGAATCCGAACCACAGGACATGGCATTTCACTTCGAAAATCTCACATGCATTGACCGGGAATCGAACCCGGACCGCCTTGGTGAGAGGCATACAGCTAGACCGCTGAGCCACCACGCCCCCAGCCTATATTGGATCAACCATTGTATTTACAATGCATAAACAAACTGGGCAATATTGCAAAAGAAATAGCACTGTACCTTAATATCCGCAACTCCAATTTCTACACATTCGTAAGATTTCGCCGAAAATTTTAATGAATGCTGTTGTTGAAATAAACACTCCATAACATCATGGAGGAAGCAAGCTTATGACATTAGTTCCACGGAAATTATAATCCAGCTCCCTGTTCAGTAAATGGATTTCTTATGCGAAACATTTCCGCCAGATACCGTTACTGTTCTATTTGGGACTACATTGATTTGCCTTCCATTCCATACACATCGAATTGGAAGAATAACTAGTTGATAATACGATACATTTTAATTTTAAAGCGTTTGTTACAGCCTATTTTTTGTTCGATCAAAATACCAAATTGTTCATACATAGTACCTGTGCGCTATCTGTTGGTGCTACTTCAGGACAAACAATGTTTCAAAGCTTTGAAATTCGTTATTGGGTAGAGATCAAATGCTGAGCTCACACAATTCCCAAGGAGAAGAAGTCAACCGACAGAATATCGACAGATATTTATGAATACTTATGTTAGAACATATAATAAAGTTAAAATTATCGTTCAACATAAACAGTTGCAACTGGCAGTATGCAAGCGAGTAATACATAATATTATTACTACTTCCAAAATGTCAATAACTGTAAGCAGAAATTATTAATAATTATGTTTTCTGTATTTGGTCTGCAATTATTAATAGTCCTACTAGTTTTGAATTTATACCTGGAAAAACATAACCTCTCAATGCTACTTCAGTTTTACTCTCACATTCCATTCGTATATCTCCGAATGCCATTGTTAATATTATTATTATTATTATTATTATTATTATTATTATTATTATTACCATAAACAGTAATTTTCGTGAAAAATCGGTGTTGCAACTAATAGGCCAACATGTAATTTTACATATTTATGGTGTTAGGTTAGATTGTACAAACTTCACGACTTTGCTCTGCGACCAGTTACATCTATTGTGCTCTTTAATGGTTGATGTAAAAGAATGGATGTACGGTGAGCGAAAAACGATGGAAGATTATATAGCAGTCTTTTAAATAATATTAGATTATCAAGATTATTATTTTATATTAGATTAATTTTAGCGTTTTTAGTTTAGTAATATGATAATATGAATACCATTAATAAGACACAGCATTGTTTTTAGCCTATTTTCAATTAAAAAAATAGGCTTATGAGATCACCTTTTGTCCGCGCGCGTGTGTGTGTGTGTGTGTGTGAGGTGTGTGTGTGTGTGTGTCCCTAATAAATTCTAAACGGCTGGAGCTATTTCAATGAAACTCGGTAAGTTCATAGCACTATTCCGGACGACCCCCACCGTGCCCTTCAAATTTTGTTACGTCTCACCGATCCAACATGGCAGCTGTGCGAAATATTTCACCAGCATTCAATATCTCCGAAACTATTCCCAATATCACCCTGGAATTTTTTTTACGGTGATAAAGGGAACTACTAGAAGTTCATCTATGTGACTTTTGAAAAACTGGTAACTACAAAACCAACATGGCGTCCACGCGAATTTCCGACTTTTAAATAGACGTTTCTCGCGATTTAACCAACCAAACGCAATAAAACTAGGTACAGTATTTGTTTATATACATTGTAATGCACCGACATCTAACTTCGTTCAATTGTTTACATAACCACAAGATGGCGGATGTGCGAAATATTTCACCGGCATTCTTTATCTCTGAAACTATTAGCGATATCACCCTGAAATTTTGTACGGAGATAAATGGCACTACTGGAAGTTCATCTATAAGACTTTCAAAAACCGGTTAACTACAAAACGAACAAGGCGGCCAAGCGAATTTGAAAATTTTAAATAGATATTTCTCGCGATTTAATGTTCCAAACGCAATGAAATCTGGTAAAGGAAATGTTTATACACATGGTAATGCCCTGGTATCTAATTTAGTTCATTTGTTTACATAACCTCAAGATGGCGGCTGTGCGAATTTTAAAATTAAGTTTTTATTTCTTGTGTTGTAATCATGCGATCGAAGTGAAAGTTTGAATAATGAACCTACGCAATAATTTTCCTTTAATGGTACATGACTCGATGGCCTATACATTTAACAATCCAACATGGCGACCATCCGAAATATTTAGACGGCTCTGAATATCTACCAATCTATTATAGCAATCAAACTGAATTTTTCTATATTCATAGGGGCTATGAACTTAAGTTCACCTATAGGACTTTATATAACCTGGCGATCACAAATCCAACATGGTGGCGACGCGAAGTATAAATATTCACATGGATATTTCTCGCAATTTAAACAACCGAGTGCAGTGAAACTTGGTACGGTAAATCCTTATACGAATGTTAATCCACTGGCATCTAATTTATTTCAATTGTTTCCATAACCACAAGATGGCAGCTGTGCGAAATTTTAATATCTCCTTGTTACTTCTTGTGTCCTAATCATGCGATTGAAGTTTGAACGTACACAATAATCTTCATGTAACAGTGCATAGCTCTAGGACCTACATATATAAAATCCAACATGGCGACCATCCGTAATATTTAGTCGGTTCTCAATATCTACGAATCTGTTACAGCAATCAAACTGAAATTTGTATGTTGATAGTGGCAGTTAACATAAGTAGGATATATGAAAATAGGCTGCATAGTTCTTCACGGAACTACTTGTTATTATTTCAGATCGTATGTGGATATTTCCGTTGTGTTAGCCAGCCTTCTGTTATTGATAACATATCAGAATGTCTAGCCAGACATATGGGAAGATACTTAAAATATACAC
The DNA here is from genome assembly GCA_946902985.2 of Meconema thalassinum. NCBI lineage: Eukaryota > Metazoa > Arthropoda > Insecta > Orthoptera > Tettigoniidae > Meconema > Meconema thalassinum. Next base: position 188,484,748 of record OX336395.1, read on the forward strand.
CAAAAGATATAAAGATAAAATATGTAAAAAAGATATAAACATACCCATAACAAAAGGACAAGATCTTTTACGTTCACTTTTTCGTCGGCGGTAAAATACAGCCTTTTCTTACTTTCTTCCATTTACGAGTATATCTATTTATCCTACGGACGCTACTTCCAAACAGGACAAGCGATACAGAACACTATCTTACAAGCAAAAGCAAATAACAATGAACGCCGTGTGTTCATGCAAGGAGCTGCTAGGCGGTCTGAGTATTGTGTCAAAATAATGACTTCAGACACCAAGGTCACTAGCTTTTAACTCAAATCCAACTTAGTCGAGTGGAAGTTACGTTTCGCCTATGAATAAAAATTCGAAAGTTCACTTCAAGTGGCCTAGCTTTTTACTTGACTAAGTTAAGAGGAAGTTAAGTTGAAGTGATGTCGCTGAATACAAAGGGAAGTAAAAAGACAAACCTTTTGGTCGAGAGGTATAAAATAATCTATTTGAAACCCCAAGCGTGGCCTTAATCCATACGTTCATCTCAGAATGATCATTGTCAAGACCAACGTCCAAGATGTTGAGAAATGCAGCCAGAATATGAACCTTCATAGCAGTCTCTCATAGAAGATTCATTGTTCGCAGATATCGGATTAACCAACATAAAGTAACCACATCCATCTACAAATTGATTCTCAATTATATACACATCTGTTTATTTAGCATTCGTATTTCATTTTCATTCTGGATTTTGCAAAATCATGTTCGTGTATCCTCGTGTACTTGGGTGTATATAAAATATAAATCGTATAATGTGTGCCATTGTGATAGCTGTACAAGTATGTCTGTAATTGCTGTTAGACTTTGGTTAGAAGACAATAAGTTATGAACCAATCTGGCACTTGCCAAGAGTAGAAGTGGAGAAACCACAGAAAACCGTTTCTAGAATGACTGCGGTGGGCATCGAACCCACCCCTTATCAGTTTTGCCTCATGAGGTAGAGTGTACCCCGTTCTTAATCTCAGACCATCGCGCGTTCAAACCCGGCCGTAGTCGTTGGATTTTTAACCCTGGAGAGGGCGCGAAAGAATAATCACGTGAGGAGGTGCGCACGGTGTTTTCGACCGGGTCGCGAAAAAATAACACAAATGACGCAAAAACTATTTTTATTGTTACAAAACAAGTAAATAATAATGAACCAACTTATAAATAATGCTCAAAGTCACTTAAACAATAAAAGATTAACTGAAAAATAAAAGTAAAACTTAACTCATAAACACGCATACGTCATGGGGCGCGCCAGAAGGTTTAGACCGGGTCCGTTAAACATTGCACTCTGGCTGAAACTGAGGAGCGGGAGGGGTGAACTGTTTACGCACACTGACAGTGGACGAGTCCAATGTAAGGTACTGAGGGGATGGAAACTAACGGCCCACTACGTTAAGAACCATAAACATTTATCTCTGCACCCGGTCGAAAAGACCATGACGCGCCCCCTCCAGGGTTAAGAGCGTTAAAATCTTTCAGTATGCCTTCCTTCGAAGGGGAAGTAAAGCCTGAGGTCCAATGTCATAGATTTATGGAATGATAAAGAACCTTCCACTAATTACACTTGTGTGAAGCTAAATTATAGCTTAGATTTGACTAATGCTCTTAGGTTCCAACGTTCGTCGCCAGGAGCCGACTGCGGTGGCATCTAGTAACCAATTTCAGAACTAGTTGGTCGTTGACGGTGGCGTTTGGTAGAAAAAGTTGGAACTACTCTAAAATCGAATGTCTGCAGTCCTTACTTGAATTAAAAACAGATAACACAGACTAATACAGCCATCACAATTAACACCGGTTATCAGACAGATTCTACACACACCCAAAGTACACGGGGCTACATGCCCGCGTTGTCTCAGCCCCTAAACTGAGGAACCAACCAACCAACCAATCTCAGACCATAATTTAATATCTTTGCAGAGCCAGGAATCAAATCTGGTCTGAGTGAGTGACAGCCAAGAAACCTAGCCACTACGCCAAGAGATACTGGACGCTAAGGGAGGAAGCAGAGAAAGTTGCTCACGGGTTTAATGTATTTCGGTCAGTCGAATGCGAGCGAGCGTGCTATAGAAAATGATGTTATCGGAACATTTCTCTACATCCGTCGCCATTCTTGCGAAGAATTCTCTAACCCACACACAAAGGCAGAGAATTGGAAGCATCACGATAAATTGAAGAGTTTCTTGGTATGTGTGTGGCATTCCTTTTGCCTGCTTGCTTTCTTTCTTTTATCGGACGTGGTAGTGAGTTAGATGTGAGGACCAAGGAGAATTGTACTGTAGAAATACGAGGATTTGACAACAGTTTTCCAGATAAGAGCAAGTTCAGACACAAATGAAATCAGGCATTAAACCACTGCCTTCATTATCGTTGTTCTTGATTCATTTATTTTATTAAAGCAGGTGCTTGCCACGGTGGGTGAGTGGTTAACGTGTCGGTCTACCAACCCAAAGATTGCAGGTTCGCCCCTGGCCGTGGTAAGTGATTTTTGAAAGGCGACAAAAATCACGACATGGATGTCATACGTTGTTGGCATGTTAAAGAACCCATTTGAATCCAGTAGGCCGTGTTCAATGGCAAAATTAATCTCTGGATTTTCCGCCAACACAAAGTTCCTCCATTCTCTACTAGAAAGCGCTGTAGTGTCAAGGAGCTTATATATCTAATCTCCTTGACTTTCATAGCGTTCAAAGGAACGACGAAATTCGACATGCAAGCTGCCCTCTGGGTGTCAATTAACAAAGCTTGCACCCGGCACCCGAGGCAATACGGTATTATTATTATTATTATTATTATTATTATTATTATATTAAAGCAGGTAATGCCATTTATTTCATTTTAGTAGATTGGTTGCTTCCTTAGTTAAGGGGCTGCGACAACGCGGTCATATAGTCCCGTGTACGTTGGGTGTGTGTAGAACTGTCTGATAACGGGTGTTAATTGTGATGGCACCGGGTGAGTTAGCCGTGGTCGTTACGGCATGACTGCTGGCAGTCGCTCACATCCGGGAGGCGAGGAGGTTCGAATCTCCCCGCCGGCAACCTTGAAGATGGTCTTCTGTGGTTTCCCATCTTCCTTCCAGGCAAATGCCGGGGTTGGTCCCTAACTATAGGCCACAGCCGCTACCTTCCAACTCCTCGTCCTTACATTTCCGCTTTCCTCCCCAACGGTACTTGTAGCTCACCCATTGGGTGTCCGTCTCGAAGCAGCTACAAAACTGGCGAGCCGAACATGTCCTCGGACACTCCCCGCAATAAAAGCCATACGCTAAAAAAAAAAAATAATGTGATGGCTGTATTTGTGTGTGTTATCTGTTTTTAATTCAAGTAAGGACTGCAGACAATAATTTCAAGTAGTTCCTACTTTCGCTACCAAATGCTACCGTCCACGGAACCTAGCTGTGAACTTGGCTACTACTAGATGCCATCGCAACCAACGCCCGGGGTCGAACGATGGAACTTAAGAGCATTTATTTATTTATTTATTTATTTATTTATTTATTCATTGTATGGCTTTTAGTAAGTTAGTTATTGTTGTTTTAAGGGGCGGAACTACGAGGTCATCTGCTCCTCTTAACACAGATTAAAGAATACATATTTTGAATTGAATTTAAAATTTTGAGGTGGACATCTAAATTTTAAAAAGACCAAACAATTTATAAAACAAAAAACAAAAAATTAAATAAAAATAAAAATTACTAGATGAAACCCGTCAAAACATGACGGACAATGGAAAACAAAATTACTGAAGAAGCTTCTTATATAAGTTACATTCTTTGTACGATTACTTTTTAGCACTATTGCAACTTTAAGGGCGTCAAAAGATAGCACTCTCAGCATTGCAATAAATTGCTGGTCATGACTGAAAACGTGATGAGGTCATCATCATCTTGCACAGTTTCCAGCCACTGGCCGGGTCAGTTTGGAACACAAGTCTCTCCAACGTCTTCTGTCTTCCCACCATCTCTCAGCCTCCACCCTTGTCCAGTCTTCTCCTCTCTTCTTCACGATTTCTTCCTCCCCCTTCAGCCACCTGTCTCTCGGTCTCCCTCTTGGTCTCTTTCCTTCCCACTTCGTCTCGTGTATCCTCCTGGGTATCCTCTTCTCCTCCATTCGTTTTACATGTCCATACAATTTAAGGCTAGATTTCTCTATACCAGTCTGTAATGGTTCATCCTTCATTAATTCTCCGGTCCTCTCATTTCTTATTCTGTCCTTCTTTGTAGCTCCAATACTGCTTCTCAAGAACCTCATCTCACTGGCCTGTATTATGCTCTTCTCCCTTCCTTTCATAACCCATGTCTCCGAGGCATACGTCAGGATAGGGACATAGTACGTCCGATATATGATCTTTTTGCTGTTCTGAGGGACATTCTTGCTCCATAACATGCTTCTCACACTCCTCCGGAATGCTTCTGCCTGTCTCCCCCGCTCATTTATTTCTCTATCGTTTCTTCCATTCTCTTGTATCAGGCTTCCCAGATACTTGAAACTCTCCACTTCCTCCAGCTGTTCCCCACCAATTGTTTTTCCTGTTGTGGTTCTTTCCTTCTTCCTTGTTGTGATCACCATCTCACTCTTATTTATGCTAAATTTCATCCCATAACCTTGTATTATTCCTTCCCACACGTCCAACTGTTCCTGTACCTCCTCCTCCTTGTTTCCCCAAATCACCAAATCATCTGCAAGCACCATTGCTTTCATCCTTCCTTCCCCAATTACTTGTACCACTCGGGTCATTATGTCATCCATCACCACAATGAAAAGTAACGGTGACAGTGCACTTCCTTGTTTCAGGCCGTTTCTCTGTTCCAACCAGTCCGATCTCTCTCCTCCCACTTTCACACAGCTCACGCTTCCCTTGTACATCTCCTTTATCTTCCTTATAGTCCATTTTTATATTCCTCTATCCTCCAGGGACTTCCATACTTTGTTTCTGAATACACTGTCATATGCTTTCTCAATGTCCAGGAAGGCCATCAGTAGATCTGTTCCATACTCATAGTGCTGTTCTTGTAACTGCCTTACAGCAAAAATCAAATCCACTGTGGACCGTCCTGATCTAAAGCCATGTTGTTCTTCCCTCATCCCTCCTTCTATCCTTGTCCTAATTTTCCTTTCCAAAACTTTCTCAAACAACTTTGCACAATGACTCATCAGTGTTATTCCCCGATAGTTTCTGCATTCTGTTCTACTACCTTTCTTGAAGATCGGGACAATTATTCCCTTTTTCCAGTCATCTGGGGTCTTCCTTTCCTTCCATGCTGTCTTCATCACTCGGTACAACCATTGTATCCCCATCTCTCCTGCTGCTCTCACCATCTCCACACTCAACTCATCCACACCCGGTGCCTTCCCTCCTTTCATCTTCCTCACTGCATCTTCCACTTCTTTCCATGTTAAGTCCTTTTCTGTTTGCAGTTCATCTACTGTACCTCTTCCCCGATTTCTTCCTCCTCGACGTGGTTTCCATTTGGGTTCAGGAGTTCTTCAAAATATTCTTTCCACATTTTCTTCAGTTCTTCCCTATTTTCTATCTCTTGTCCCATTTTGTTCACCATTCTAACATAATCCGTAGGATCCTTCCGCCTCTTATTCCTTACCATCCCAAACAGGACCTTTTTTACACCTTCACTATCCTGCTGGTCATGACTGAAAACGTGATGAGGTAAATAGCCCAATACGTTCAAGAGTTTCTCCTTGAGCTTGATTGATTTTGATAAAGTAGGCCGAGCGAATAGGACATTGTTGCCTATTAAAAGAAAATGTACTGTACCTGTAAGTGTTTTATCGGAAGGTGTTAAATCAAGTCGTAGGATTTGAGCTCTCTGCCTAATATTACTGCACCTATTATATCCGAATCCAAGCGATTTCTTACAATTAATATATTACCATATATGAGTCCTTGGGAAACGTTCAGATTTCTAAGAAGCATATCTACGGCTCAAACGTTCGAAGTATGTGGAGGCGAATCTCTTAATTCCAAGGAATTGAAAAATTCAATAATAGGGAAATGAAGTAGCTGGCTTTCATCTTCAGTATCCAATCTGTTAACGCTGATGTATGTGTTTGAACTACTGGATATAAGTTCAATGACTTTTAAATTAATATCATTACATTGTTGCAGCTTGGCAAATATTTTATATTCCAGCAGATCAATTTTACCCTCACAACAGTAAAGACCAAAGTAACCACGCATAGATTTTACGCAAGAGAAATACAATGTAGAACAATGTTTACAGTTGATCGTCAAGGACCTTACAGTACACTGTACTGCATAATATCTGGAATTGTTTCTGAAATGGCCTATTTATATTGGATTTTAAATGTGGCTTCGTATTATTCGATAACACTATAGTGTCCTGCAATAACGGAGCCGCTAAATATTAAATGGCAAATAATACTTCCATTGCCGAAATCAACTCCGTAGTTGGACTCAGTACTCTAAACAAATAATCATTAAACAATTGTCTTATACAATGAAGTTCAACATGACCGTCCAGAGACTTTCATACTCAAGTTGGTTGGTGAGGAGAAGGCGATGAGACTGATCGCTTAAAATAAATTCCTTATAATTGTTCCTGCCAGCGAATTTTTTTGCAATAGCTTGAAAACGCAGCTCAGAATGACGTTCTTCATTTTGTTATAAACAGTACGAAACTGCTCTAAATAAGCAATTTCCATCACTGTTATAGGTTATGGCAGTACATTTTGCAGGGGAACATAGAATCACTTCGCCAACTACTGGAATGACCATAGGCCTATACTCAATACTCACTTCGACAGTCACCCTAATGGAGGCAGTTTTTGAATTCTATGTCCCGTGCATGTCAAAAATCGTATTAACACATGGAGGCTCACCTATTCTTGTCTATCGCCCCGGAGACCCGGGTTACATTTCCTGCTCTGCCAAGAAATTTAATTCTGGTCTCAGGGCAAAATCGGGGTACATTCGGTCTCTTGAGGTATAACTAAGAAGAGGAAGGTTTAATTCCCACCTCGACAATCTTGGATGTGGTTTTCCGTGGTTTCCCACTTCCACTTAAGGCAAATACCGGGATGGTTCCTAACTTAAGGCCTTGGCCGTCTCCTTGCCATTTACCACCTTAATTACAAATACACACAGTAATGCAGCCACACAATAACACAGGTTATCAGAGAAAATTTCACACATACACACCCAAGTACAAGGGGCTGAGTGAACAAGATGTCGGAGCCCTTCAAACGAATTATATTTGCCAAGTGTCTCTCATGGCGAAAATAATTGTGGACACGCGCGAGTGCCTGGAAAACTACTTTTTTCTTTAATAATTTAAGAGTATATCGGCGATGCATAATTATAACTTTTAGTCTAGGACGCTAATAACTTGAGCACCGAAGCATTGGGAAGAAATTGCAATATTAAGGTACATAAACAACCTAGCCTACACATTCAACTGTCGGTTAATGTTCCTCAACATTTCTCTTCTTAAATATTTCCCTCCTTTATAATTTTCCGTCACGTGAAAACATGCCATGTCTTGTGTTTTAAATATATCGATGCAATGGTGTTGCCATCTGCTGTCAGTTAATGGAACTATATGGGCGATGTACTGCCATCTGTTGTCAGTTATAGGAACTGATTGCAGATATTTAAACGGCGTACTGCGGACAACAGTTTGCTCTTTTGATCACATGCTGCAATGCAATGGTAAAACGAAAACAAAACGTATTTAGAGGGAATGTAGAAATAAGTATCTTTAACAAACATAAAACCTTACTAATACTCCTTGATTAAACAATAATTCAGTGGTAAAAAAAAAAAAATACTGGCGAGAGCTAGGATCGAACCGGCAATTCTTGGAACCGCAGTCGGTCGCCTTAACCACATGGCTAATCACGCACTCATGTTTGTTAGCAGACGCAGCCATTCATTATATTCAAAAGCCGCTGTTTGAAGCATGAATTGTTTATATAATAATCCGGGCCGTGAAAGCCTTAATATGCAAATTAGGAAATAATCAATTTCATTATCCAAATAAATCAATGTTGCACATTCGTATACGTTCATACTGTTATTATATTTTATTGTCAGAACTTGGTTAATGTATGTTTTCAATTACATGGAAGCTTATTAAATAACTTACATTTTAATGGACTTCTCACCGCCATTTTGTCATGACCCCAGGCGGATTGTGCGCATGCGTGAGGGGCTAGAATTCTGCTATTTTCTATATTAATTTAAAAATATACCGTAATATATTTGTTTATTTTAGAGACACTCTGCAAATCTAGAGGTCAAGAGCTTTCGTTAGAGTGCTCTACGAAGTAAATCGGTTCTGTCGTTTTCTCAATCTCGTGGTAACAAAAATCACCTTACTGTTTTAAATATATAGATAAAAATAAACAAAAATTACGGAAAAACAAAATTATTATCATTAAAAAACGAACAAGTCGTGAGTCAATGTTCACTGGAAAATTTAGATTGCTGGCCCTAACCCACTCTCACTTATAAAGCGGATAACGCGATCAGCAACCACCGCGTCATCGGCTAATATAAGTTTGAGTGTCGTCTGCAAACCAAGGTTTCTTCGTAAGTCAGCAAGATCCACACACTCGGTGAAAATGTGGGCCACGGTGAAAACGGCTCCACAGGTACAAAGTTGGAGGGGGGGGGGGCTTTCCTTCTCATTAGGTACGAGTGGGTGGATCTTGTATGACCTATCCTTAGCCTACACAAAATGACGGACTCTCTCCGGGCCCGGAAGGAGCTCCGCCACACGCGAGTAGTTCCCTTGATCGCTCTCAGTTTACTGGGCAGTGGGTCAGCTATCCACTGACTCTCCCAAAAAGCCAGAACTTGTAGGCGTAACTGAGAGCGAATATCTCCAGCGGGTACCTCCATTGGTCGAGGTGGTAGTGATATCGCCTCTTTTGCAGCTTGATCTGCTAACTCATTTCCCGCAATTCCCATGTGGTTTGGAAGCCACAGAAAGGTGATTCGTGTGTCAGAGTGGCACAGCCCTGCTAGTAGGTCGTGGATTCGCTGCACTAGGGGGTGTTGAGGGAAACATGTAGCAATTGACTGCAACGAACTCAAAGAGTCGGTACACACGAGAAAGTGGATTCGTGCATCCTGTAGTGCAAACTGCAGAAAGTGCCGGGAGTGTCCGAGGACATGTTTGGCTCGTCTGAGTCTGTAGCTGCTTCCAGCAGACACCCTTAGGGTGTGCTACAAGTTCCGTTCAATTTCAAGTAGTTCCAACTTTCGCCATCAGATATCAACGATACCTAGTGGTGAACGTTGGAACTTTGATAGAGCGTTCCGACGAAATCTAACCTAACAATTTAGCTTCACACAAGTTTAGTCTGTGGAAGGATCTTTACATGCCATAAATCTATGACATGGGACCGCCGGCTTTACTTCCCCTCCGAAGGAAGGCATACTGAAGGATTTTTAACGCTCTTAAAAAATCTGACGTCTTCGGCCGGGTTTGAACCCGCTATCTTGGGCACATCAGTTCAACATGCTACCAACTATGCCACCGAAGCCGCTTTAAGAGCATTAATCAAACCTAACCTACAAATTTTGCTTCACCCAAGTTTAGTTAGTGGAAGGTTCTCTTACATGCCATAAATCTATGACATGAGCCTACCGGCTTAACTTACCCTCTGAAAGAAGGCATACTGAGATATTTTTAACGCTCTTAAAAATCCGACGACTTCGGCCGGGTTTGAACCCGCGACCTTATTTTATTTTCAGAACTGGTCAGGGAAGGGTTATTGAGACCCCCACCCCCAAATGATATGTGCAACGTTTTAAATTAATTTCTTAGTGTTGCCTCATTAATTAATTTAATATTTTCAGCCTAGTAGCCATACATACCAGGAGGAATACATACCGGTATATAATTAAAAATACGTAATTTAGTTGAATTCAGTCACTGTTTTTGGGCATTTCTTGCAATTTATTTATTTATTTATTTTATTTTCCGTGTCCAAATCAAATTGCATTTCTCCAGTAAATAGCAACAGTTACAGCATTAGTATTTGCAGCCATAAGATCGTCTTTTGAACATATGCCCTCCATCAAGGGGCAGATCAGCAGGTGTTCTGGATCTTGTAACATGCTGCAGTCACATAACTCATCATTGTGGACGAGTATGTTCCATTTCTTGAGATTGTTCTTGCAGTGTGAAACCCCCGTCCTCAGCCTGTTCAATGATTTCCAAGTTCCATATGGCAAGTTGTGTCCAGGTGCCATTTTTTCTGATAGAGGAATAATTGGGTCTTTGATTTCTGTCTTCCATATCTTCACACGGGCAGCTTCTTGTGAGCCTTCGAGGGCTGTTACTCCCCTCAGAAAGCTGTTTCAGGACTTAAATCCCTGTCGGGCTGATTCTTGGCCGAAATGTGGTTGCATTGAATCGGTTTATTGCCGTTTCTTCTCAGATGCTGCAGCTACCATTCTTCGGACATGAGGTGGAGACATTTCAATAGATCTTCTGAAGTGGTGTTGGTCTAAGACATCCAGACACAATCCTAGAAGTCTCATTCAGAGCTATATCCACATCTTTGGAATGTGGAGAAGAAAGCCAAACTGGTGCTGCATATTCAGCAGCTGAGAAGCTCAGTCCAAGGGCTGAAGTTCTGAGAGTGGTGGGGTGAGCACCCCATGTCCTTCCTGTTAGGCATCTGAGTATGTTATTTCTTGCAATATATCACATTGTAGTTCACAAAATTTACAAAGACACTTATTCGTCACTATATGAAAACTATTTATGGAACACATATTATGGTCCAAACAATGTACTGCCAGTGGCGTTACAACATTCCTCATGCCTTGTTAACAATTACATATTAACTTCCCTCATTTTGTCTTTAACTTTTGCACTCCCATTTGCTTCCTTGCGTGTTCATTTCTAACATGGTAAAGTCTTGTAATACCCATGGACCAACGCAGCATTTTCATTTCCATTCGGTGGAGGACTTGTTCGTGTTTGGTTGAAGCTGGACAACATACTGTGCCGTAGAGTGCCACTGGCCTTATCATGGTCTAGTAAACTTTCCCTTTCAGGTATTTCCTTATCACACGCAGTGACGACACCTGATTTTTATAATGTGAGGGACGTAATAGGATAGGCTGGTTATTAACCTAAGGTAATTATTATAGCTGGACTGAATTGAGATATTAGACTCAGTCTACTATTAAATATCCAGACGCACAGGACTATTGCGAACACATTACACATTACAATACAATACAATCGAATGCCACTTCAAAGATGTGCACACGCTGAAAACAGACCATCCATTTAACCGCGCGAAATCGTAACCAATAAGCACGTAGTGTTGGTTCAAAATCAACCAATAGCGAGACTTGAGGATCTCAGTAGACGTCCTCAGAGCGCTATTAAACAGACCAAACCTGTCCCCTTCCCCCGCAAGTGCTACCCATGCATTTCTAAAGCTATAAACATATGCTGTAACATTGTTTAATAAACATTATTATGTCAGAATATCACTGAAACACTTATTTATAACAATATGGAAGTTATAAAATTCCAATTGCGGAATACAATTTATTTGACTATTGTTATTATGAAAGTACACTGTAAAATAGGATCATGTTAGTAACAATTGAGGTCAAATGATGCCTATAGTTATTAACAATTTAATTGGGAACGTTGTTAAACTGAAATGACAGCAGACCAGGAGATATGTTAGTCTACCTGAGGTCTTGTATGTCTTAAAACAAGCTTAAATATGAATAATTTCATTCATTTAAATGTACACCAGATGTGTGAGGAAATATATTTATATTTATTAACTAGTAAAGACGAGCGAACTACGAGTTAGTATTGTTTATATTTTATTTGGTAACGTGGAAAAACAGTCTATTATGGAACTAAGTGAACGAAAAGCGCTATTGAAAGAAATAAGAAATACTGTGTGAGGTGAATAGTAGTGAACAAACATGTAATTGTTGTTAAAAATGCACGAGGTTAAATAATTTAGAGGAGAGATGTGGCGAGGAGTGCACTCTGAACGGTAGTATACAATTGCGTATTTACCTAGTAAAGTCACTGATTCTTCTACAAGTCTGTAGCAAGATGGGTTTCTTATTGAAGTAATGCCGTGCGGAGTGATGAAGATGGATGGTAATAATGAACAGAAGGAAGTATGTTATGTTTGGAGCGTAGCAGACGCTATTTATGAATATTGTTCACCGTATTACGAGAGAAGGAAATGTATTGCCATGTGGAGCAACGAATTGTTACAGTATGTGTATAAAGCACTGACATAAGGGTTAATATTTGTATTGTTCATGTCAGAGAGTGAAAGAATGTCCTCTACGAGCATTCACTGGGCCTATGGAGGAGCTACATCAAGTAACCCCTGCGGCACTCACTTGGTTGGAAGGACTAGACATCAGCTTGTGATGAAATCTGAGATAGCCATGTATATATATATATATATTTCTAATAGCAATTATATGTAATACATTTCAAACGATTGTCATGAAGCATCATACGCTAAATAAATAAAATAATGTCAGAGAGTATCAGTATAATATCCACGAAGTATATTTTGAGGTTTTTAAGTAGTTTCGCATCGTTCTTTATCTTATTATATTGCTAAGCTTTCTTTCTCAGCTTTCTACTCCGGGTGGTGAAGGTCACACTTCACCCATCTAGGGGTGAAATGTAGAACTACTTACAAGTACTGACAGTGACAGCAAGACAGAGCTTATCGAGAGGGCGCGTAAGGTAGCACCAAAGACTATTGTACAAAACAATTCGGTTATTTTTTTAAACAGTTACAGGCGAGAGCTGGCTGTAGGATGATCCTCACGTCCTACATGGAGGAATCGCCACTGTCACACAGTCAACTTTGTAACGACAACTAGTTCTGATGGTTACTAGATGCCACTGCAGTCGGCTCCTGGCGACGAACGTTGGAACCTAAGAGCGTTAGTCAAAACTAACCTATAATTTAGCTTCACACAGATGTAATTAGTGGAAGGTTCTTTTACATGCCATAAATCTATGACAAGGGACTGCCGGCTTTATTTCCCCTCCGAAGGATGGCATACTGAGGGATTTTTAACGCTCTTAAATATCCGACGACTTGACCGGGTTTAAACCAACGACCTTCGGCATAGAAGTTCAGCATGCTACCAATTACGTCACTGAAGTCACTTGCACACACGATGAGAAATGTTATGATGGTTTTAGTAATATTTCATGGGGTGCTCAGAACCATCTGTCTTTAAGGCCACTGCCGCCTTCTTCCCATTCCTATCCCCAATTTACAAATACATGCCCTAGTGCAGCCATCGCAATAACGCAGGCTATCAAACAAATTCCACACACACACAATTACACGGGGCTATACAACCACGATGAGGTAACCCCTAAAATAAGCGACAGATAAAATGTAAAAGTCACTACGACTTGCTAGAGCGAGATGGAGTCAGTCTATGCAGTATGTGTGTGTGTGTAGGGGAGAGAGAGAGAGAGAGAGAGAGAGAGAGCACAACAGGGAGTTCCCAAGCCATCTGGATGTTATGCGGCAGGGAATTCAATACACATTGGATGTGTTTGATGCGAAGCACACCGTGGCGCCACTCAATAGACAGTAAAGTGATATTTGCTACGAGAAGATGATGGTGACATATGTCACAATCTTCACAGATGGTTCCCACCTACCTGATAAAGATAGAAATGACCTGATTCGGTGAGCTTTCCTCATACTGTACACTAGCCACCCACCCCCGGCTTCGCCCGGTATCTTTAACGGTTTACCCAGCGTAAGCTTAAAAGGCGTATGGATGACTGGCCCCAAACGCAATTCAGAAAAGCCGAGGTGAACAGCGAAACTCGAAGCACATATACTCTTCTCCGAGCGAGGTGCGCCATGACGCGCGATGGGCTTCATCTCGGCAACGCTGTACAGCTTTCCCCGAAGCGGCTAGCTGCTGAACCATGTGTTATTTCCCCATACAAATACAAACCGTTATAAAATAAGTGAAATAATATACGTATTTCACAGTCATACAGCATAACTTTTTGATGCATAAGGATTACAACGCGACCAAGAACTGCATTTTCCAACTACCCCGGGGCGAGTAAAAGTTACCTTACAAATATGATAACAACTTTATTTCTTGGACACACAAAGTTTTGATATTAATAAATCAATTATACAACATGCCAATGTATATTGTGTTAAAATTTGGATTCAATCTGATGACGGAATTTTGAGATAATAATTCTTAAATGTGACGCATGGTTGAAACACGCTTAAAAACGGGCCCTTTTTGTGGTCCAACTGCGATAACAAATATTAAAATATAAATAAAAAATTCCAAACCTACATGAACTAACGTAAAATAGAACGACGAAAATGATGTTATTGGATTTTATGTAGGTCAATTGGTTACTTCACAAACAACCTTCAAACTCGAGTGCACATAGGTTAATACTTTGGTCGACAGTAACTACAGAGGTGACCGAATTATTATGGCTAGGCTCAACAGAACCAAATTATTTATTGCAAATTAAAATTTAATGAATTAAATGGAACATTTTATTTGAGTATTCGCCAAATGTGCTACATCATGTCATTTACGCCTTTTGTTGCGCATTTAATTTTAAAGCGTTTTTATATTATTTAATATTTGCTATTAAGCAATATACATTTACAGGCAAATTATAAACAAGTAGTTCCGTGAAGAACTATACAGCCTATTTTCATAAATCCTACTTATGTTAACTACCACTATCAACATACTATATTTCAATTAGATTGCTGTAATAGATTCGTAGATATTGAGAACCGACTAAATATTTCGGATGGTCGCCATGTTGGATTTTATATATGTAGGTCCTAGAGTTATGTACTGTTACATGAAGATTATTGTGCACGTGTAGCATTCGAACTTCAATCTCATGATTAGGACACAAGAAGTAATAAGGAGATTTTAAAATTTCGCACAGCTGCCATCTTGTGGTTATGGAGACAATTGAAATAAATTAGATGCCAGTGGATTAACATTCGTATAAGGATTTACTGTATCAAGTTTCACTTCACTCGGATGGTTAAATTGCGAGAAACGTCCATGTGAATATTTATACTTCGCGTCGCCGTCATGTTGGATTTGTGATCACCAGGTTATTTAGAGTCCTATAGGTGAACTTAAGTTCATAGCCCCTATGAACATAAAAAAAAAATCAGTTTGATTGCTATAAAAGATTCGTAGATATGCAGAGCCGTCTAAATATTTCGGATGGTCGCCATGTTGGATTGTTAAAGTATAGGCCATAGAGTCACGTACCATTAAAGGAAAATTATTGCGAAGGTTCATTATTCATACTTTCACTTCGATCGCATGATTACGACACAAGATATAAAAACTTAATTTTAAAATTCGCACAGCCGCAATCTTGAGGTTTTGTAAACAATTGAACTAAATTAGATACCAGTTCATTACAATGTGTATAAACATTTCCTGTACCAGATTTCATTGCGTTTGGAACATTACATCGCGAGAAAGGTGTATTTAAAATTTTCAAATTTGCTTGGCCGCCATGTCAGTTTTGTAGTTAACCGGTTTTTCAAAGTGTTATAGATGAACTTCCAGTAGTGCCCTTTATCTCCTTACAAAATTTCAGGGTGATACCGCTAATAGTTTCAGAGATATGGAATGCCGGTGAAATATTTCGCACATCCGCCATCTTGTGGATATGTAAACAATTGAATAAAGTTGGATGTCGGTGCATTACAATATGTATAAACATATACTGTACCTACTTTTATTGCGTTTGGTTGGTTAAATCGCGAGAAACGTCTATTTAAAAGTCGCAAATTCGCGTGGCCGCCATGTTGGTTTTGTAGTTACCAGTTTTTCAGAAGTAACATAGGTGAACTTCTAGTAGTTTCCTTTATCACCGTAATAAATTTCAGGGTGATATCCGTAATAGTTTCGGAGATATTCAATGCTGGTGAAATATTTCGCACAACCGCCATGTTGGATTGGTGAGACGTAACAAAATTTGAAGGGCACGATCGGGGTCGCCCGGAAGAGTGCTATGAACTTTCCGAGTTTCATTGAAATCGCTCCAGCCATTTAGATTTTATTAGGACACACACACACACACACACACACACACACACACACACACACACACACACACACACACACACACACACACGGACAAAAGGTGATCTCATAAGCCTATTTTTTCAAAATTGATAATAGGCTTAAAAAAGCTAAACGGTGTGGTGTTAGAACAAAATTAAATCTGATTGTATATTCGCTTTTACTACCAAGGAATTAAACTCAGCAATTTTTGTAGGTTTATGCCGTGTCTTGTGCGCGGACTCCCACATGAGTAGCGAACTGTGCACTACCTCCCTTCTTGCGAAGCGCATCTGTGATTCTTTACTGCGAGAGCTAAAACCTATACACTGTGAACCAATTAACAATAAAGGATCTGGTTCTATTTAGCTTTACCCTAATAGTTTGATCACGACTGATTCCTGATCAAGTGCAACCCTGTCAAGTGCATAGCCTACACTAGTACTGACGCCAGTCGCGTAACTACAGTACGATTTGCTTCTGGAGGGGGATGAGTGGAGTCAAATCTGAACTAATGGAGTTTTTGGTTTTGTGTTTGTTGTTTTCTACTTTTAATTTCGCTTTGTGCTTGTTTTTGAATTTTGATGTTTGCATTGTGCTTTTGGATTTTTGTTTGTTTTTAGCCTATTTTCAATTTTGAAAAAATAGGCTTATGAGATCACCTTTTGTCCGTGTGTGTGTGCGTGTGTGTGTGTGATTCGTGTGTGTGTCCCCCCTTAATAAAATCTAAACGGCAGGAGCGATTTCAATGAAACTCGGAAAGTTCATAGCACTATTCCCGGCGACCTCGACCGTGCCCTTCAAATTTTGTTACGACTCACCAATCCAACATGGCGGCTGTGCGAAATATTTCACCAGCATTCAATATCTCCGAATCTATTACCGATATTACCCTGTCATTTTCTAATGTGATAGAGGGAACTACTATAAGTTCACTTATGTGACTTTTGAAAACCTGGTAACTACAAAACCAACATGGAGGCCAAGCGAATTTGCGACTTTTAAATAGACGTTTCTCGCGATTTGACCAACCAAACGCAATGAAACTTGGTACAGTATATGTTTATATACATTGTAATGCACCGACATCTAACTTCGTTCAATTGTTCACATAATCACAAGATGGCGGATGTGCGAAATATTTCACCGGCATTCTATATCTCTGAAACTATTAGCGGTATCTCCCTAAAATTTTGTACGGAGATAAAGGGCACTACTGGAAGTCCATCTATAAGATATTCAAAAACCGGTTAACTACAAAACGAACATGGCGGTCAAGCGAATTTGAAGATTTTAAATAGACCTTTCTCGCGATTTAATGTTCCAAGCGCACTGAAACCTGGCACAGGAAATATTTATACACATTGTAATCCACTGGTATCTAATTTAGTTCAATTGTTTACATAACCTCAAGATGGCGGCAGTGCGAATTTTAAAATTAAGTTTTTATTTCTTGTGATGTAGTCATGCGATCGAAGTGAAAGTTTGAATAATGAACCTACGCAATAATTTTCCTTTAATGGTACATGACTCTATGGCCTATACATTTAACAATCCAACATGGCGACCATCCGAAATATTTAGACGATACTGAATATCTACGAATCTATTTTAGCAATCAAACTGCATTTTTTAATGTTCATAGGGGCTATGAACTTAAGTTCACCTATAGGACTTTAAATAACCTGGTGATCACAAATCCAACATGGCGGTGACGCGAATTATAAATATTCACATGGACGTTTCTCGCAATTTAACCATCCGCGTGCAGTGAAACTTGATACAGTAAATCCTTATACGAATGTTAATCCACTGGCATCTAATTTATTTCAACTGTTTCCATGACCTCAAGATGGCAGCTGTGCAAAATTTTAAAATCTCCTTGTTTTTTCTTGTGTCCTAATTATGTGATTGAAGTTTGAATACTACACGTTCACAATAATCTGCATGTAACAGTACATAACTCTAGGACCTACATATATAAAATCCAACATGGCGACCATCCGAAATATTTAGTCGGTTCTCAATATCTACGAATCTATTACAGCAATCAAACAGAAATATAGTATGTTGATAGTGGCAATTAACATAAGTAGTATATATGAAAATAGGCTGTATAGTTCTTCACGGAACTACTTGTTTGCTCTTGTATCTATCTTTGAATTTTGGGGGCGTGGTGGCGCAGCGGTCAAGCTGTATGCCTCTCACCAAGGTGGACCGGGTTCGATTCCCGGTCAATGCATGTGAGATTTTCGATGTGAAATGCCATGTCCTGTGGTTCGGATTCCACGTAAAACGGAGGTCCCGTGGCTTATGATCGCTAGATTAACGGTCACGTTAAACTACAAGCTTTTATCTTTGAATTTTGCTTTTATTTTTTGTTTTTGTGTTTGTTTTCTTCTTTTGCTTTTGAATTTAGCTTCTAGCTTTGTGGTTTTGGTTTTGTGTTTGTTTTCTTCTTTTGCTTCTGAATTTTTCTTTTTTGCTTTGTGTTTTTGGTTTTGTATTTTTTTTCTATTTTGTTTCTCAATTTTGCTTTTTGCTTTGTGTTTTTGGTTTTGTGTTTGTTTTCTCCTTTTGTTTCTCAATTTGGCATTTTGCTTAGTGTTTTTTGGTTTTGTGTCTTTTTCTGCTTTTGCTATTTAATTTTGCTTTGCGTTTTTTGTTTTGTGTTTGTTTTCTGCTTTTGTTTTTGAATTTTGCCTTTAGCTTTGTGGTTTTGGTTTTATGTTTGTTTTCTTCTTTTGCTTTTGAATTTTCTTTTTTGCTTTGCGTTTTTGGTTTTGTGTTTGTTTTCTGCTTTTTTCTCAATTTGCCTTCTTGCTTTGTTTTTGGTTTTGTGTTTTTTTCTGCTTTTGCTATTGAATTTTGCTTTTTTGTTTTTTTGTTTGTTTTGTATTTGTTTTCTGCTTTTGTTTTTGAATTTTGCTGTTTGTTTTTGGTTTTGTGTTTGCTATCTGCTTTTGTTTTTGAATTAGCCTTTTTGAGTTGTGTATTTGATTTTGTGTTTGTTTTCTGCTTTTGGCTTTGTGTTTTGGTTTTGTGTTTGCTTTCTGCTTTTCGTTTTGTTTTTGCATTTTGCTTTATGCGTTGTGTTTTAGGTTTCGCTTTTGTTTTCTGCTTTTGTTTTTGAAGTTTGCTTTTTGCTTTGTGGTTTTGGTTTCGGGTTGCTTTCTGCTTTCCTTTTCTGAATTTTGCTTTTTGCTTTTTTGGTTTTGTGTTTGTTTCTGCTATTTGCCTTGTGGGGGAAAGAAAACCTACTCGATAGCATTTGATATGTTTTATATAGTTATTGTTGTTTTAAGGGGCGGAACTACGAGGTAATCTGCCCGTTTGATATGTTTTATTTGCACCTCTGAATAACACTAGCTATTTTACACAAATAAAGATAAATGTTCACAAATTATAAACGTACATAATTCAACCGATTAATTCGAGAGTTGGCTTTTTTTCTTCAAAATATAAATGTAATCCAATTACGTTTTTTATAATGATTTGGCTCTGGCTGGGATTGATCCCCCTAACCACCCCCTGTAGTTATGCCACTGACTGACACTACAATAATATTGGTTATCTGACAGATTCCATTGGTGACCATGATATTTTAAGCCTGTGAAACGAGTCTACAGCAACAACAAGTAGTTCCGTGAAGAACTTAACAGCCTATTTTCATATACCCTACTTATGTTAAATGCCTCTATCAACATACAAAATTTCAGTTTGCTGTAATAGATTCGTAGATATTGCGAACCGTCTAAATATTTTGGAAGGTCGCCATGTTGGAATTTTATATACTGTATGTAGGCCATTGAGTTATGTACTATTCCATGAAGATAATTGCGTAGGTGTATTATTCAAATTTCAATCGCATGATTAGGACACAAGAAATAAAATCTTAAGTAAAAAATTTTGCACAGCCGCCATCTTGTGGTTATGAAAAAAAAATGAAATTAATTAGATGTCAGTGGATTTAAATATGTTTAACCGTTTACCGTACCGAATTTCACTGCGTTCGGATGGTTAAATCGCGATAAACGTCCATTTCAATATTTATATTTTGCGTCGCCGCCATGTTGGATTTTTGTCCATCAAGTTATTGGAAATCCCATATGTGAATTTCAGTTTAATTGTTGTCATAGATTAGTAGATATTCAGAACCGTCTAAATATTTCGGATGTTCGCCATGTTGGATTGGTGAGACGTAATAGATTATTTTTTCATACCTGAAAATAGGCTAAAAAATTAACATGGATTTTATTTTAGGGGCTCCGAAATAGCAAAATTCTTCAAAACATACCATATTTCATTTTATGCGTCATTTGAAGCTACGAACCATTCACTATGTAACGGTAAACTTATTTTCTTCATAGCTCATTCCCAAGGCTAGTTTCCTTATAATTTCCCACGCCCGTGCGTCCGATTAATAGACCCACTCTTGTATATTTTTATTTTTCCCTCTATTAGACAATATTAAAAATAAACAACAAAGCAAAACTGATGTCACGGTGTTGCAGCGTACCCCGCCCTAATATCAAAGTTGTCGTCGTTTCCTCAACTAGCGGAAACATCTTTGGCTCCAGTTTCTCGCCAAAATCTATTTCTTTATTAGCCTACTTTCGATTTTTGCAAAAAATGAAAGTAGACTTATGAGATCAACACAGGGCGAAAAGTGTGTCTGTCTGTGTGTGTGTATGTGTGTGTGTGAGTCTGTGTGTGTGTGTGTCTGTGTGTCTGTGTGTGTGTGAGTGTGTGCACTCTGAATGTCTGTCCCCCCCTATCAATTCGAACACGGTGAATGCGAATTGAACGAAATTTGGTACAAAGGTAGCACTAGCAAAGGACACCTCAGTGTCATGTTTTATATCGCCGCCATCTTGACGGAAACGTAATGGCGGCCACACAAATGTTCAAAGCTTAAATCAAATTACGACTAACCTAATCATCCGATCTCTACCAAATTTTGCAACGACATACCTTTATGGGGGGAGCATCCTTTGACCAAACCAATAGGTCATCAGCGTAATAGTTTGCGGATGGCGGCCATCTTTGTGTGAAAATCGATTCCCCCTATTAATTCGAACACGGTGCAACCGAATGGAACGAAATTTGGTACAGAGGTAGTACTAACAAAAGGCACCTCAGTGTCATGTTTTATATTGCCGCCATCTTGACGGAAACGTAATGGCGGCCACACAAATGTTCAAAGCTTAAATCAAATTACGATTAACCTAATCATCCGATCTCTACCAAATTTTGCAACAACATACCTTTATGGGGGAGCATCCTTTGACCAAACCAATAGGTCATCAGCGTAATAGTTTGCGGATGGCGGCCATCTTTGTGTGAAAATCGATTCCCCCTATTAATTCGAACACGGTGCAACCGAATGGAACGAAATTTGGTACAGAGGTAGTACTAACAAAAGGCACCTCAGTGTCATGTTTTATATCGCCGCCATCTTGACGGAAACGTAATGGCGGCCACACAAATGTTCAAAGCTTAAATCAAATTACGATTAACCTAATCATCCGATCTCTACCAAATTTTGCAACTACATACCTTTATAGAGGGAGCATCCTTTGACCACTCTAATAGGTCATTCACCTGATAGTTTGCGGATGGCGGCCATCTTTATGTCAAAATTGATTCCCCCTAATAATTCGAACACGGTGGAACCGAATGGAACTAAATTTGGTACAGAGGTAGCACTAGCAAAGGGCACCTCAGTGTCATGTTTTATATCGCCGCCATCTTGACTGAAACGTAATGGCGGCCACACGAATGTTCAAAGCTTAAATCAAATTACGATTAACCTAATCATCCGATCTCTACCAAATTTTGCAACTACATACCTTTATGGAGGGAGCATCCTTTGACCAATCTAATAGGTCATTCACCTAATAGTTTGCGGATGGAGGCCATCTTTATGTCAAAATTGATTCCCCCTGTTAATTCGAACACGGTGGAACCGAATGGAACGAAATTTGGTACAGAGGTAGTACTAGCAAAGGGCACCTCAGTGTCATGTTTTATATCGCCGCCATCTTGACTGAAACGTAATGGCGGCCACACGAATGTTCAAAGCTTAAATCAAATTACGATTAACCTAATCATCCGATCTCTACCAAATTTTGCAACTACATACCTTTATGGAGGGAGCATCCTTTGACCAATCTAATAGGTCATTCGCCTATTAGTTTGCGGATGGCGGCCATCTTTGTGTCAGAATCGATTCCCCCTATTAATTCAAACACGCTGAAACCAAATGGAACGAAATTTGGTATAGAGGTAGCACTAGCAAAGGGCACCTCAGTGTCATGTTTTATATCACCGCTATCTTGATGGAAACGTAATCGCGGCCACCCAAATGTTAAAAGCTAAAATGTAATTACGACCAACCTAATAATCTAGTCTCTACCTAATTTTGCAACACCATATCTTTATGTGGGAAACATTTTCTGACCAAACTGCAAGAACATCAGCCCAATAGTTTGCAGATGGTGGCCAAGTATGTGTGCAAATCGATTCCCCCTATCAATTCAAACACGGTGAAACCGAATTGAACGACATTTGGTACAGAGGTAGCACTAGCAAAGGGCACCTCATATTCATGTTTAATATCCCTATAGCACGTTGTATTTCAACAAGCTCCTACAACCAACATTCAATCATACTCCTTGAAAAGGACAAAGAGTTATAACAATACCCATGCATTTAGGAGAAAGTAGGCTATATGTTTTTTACTGAACATCTTGTATCTCTACTTAGTATAAAACAAAGTCCCCGATTCTTGGATGTTACGGGTAAACTCGAGAACCACTAGATGGATTTTGATGCGGTTTTCACCATTCTGTAAAGGATATCTCGAGGATGATTTCCGTAGAAAATAATTTATTTATGATCAAAGGAAGCCGAGAAGTAACGATTACAGTGGAAAAGTCGAAAAAAAAAACCTGGTGTCAGAGCGCTTTGTAAGCTTACGCTGGGCAAACCGTTAAAATAGCTCTGTGAGAGTTAGAATTGTTCAGCATGAAATGTTCTACAAAAAAGTCCGCGAGAGCATATGTCTATCTTCAATACATCGCCCACTATAAGTGTTTTTACGTTTTAATTTCTTCCAACCATGTCCATTCAACTACTGAGGCGACAGTTTACGAGCTAGCTAAGGGCGAGTCTATCATCCCTATTACAGCCTAGCTAGCGGACGAACCTATTGCCCCAGATACAGCCAGCAGCAAACCGTTGAGTCGTTTTGAGTTAAGACTTCTGAGAAGGGTGGTTGTTTTTGGAGTTTCCCTGGAAGTGCAACTAGGGGTTTCTTTATTTCGCCTGTGAAACACAGTCAAGTTAAGATTGGACGGAAGGGGGATTTGAGTTTCATTCACCTCGCCATTCTCTGGATGTGCAACTCTCATTTCGCCTGTGAACTTTTCGTTCCGCAAAATTCACAGTCAATTTAAGATTGGACGGAAGGGGGATTATATTATGTTAAATTATACTGATTGGCGTATAATCTCTACTTAGTATAAAACAAAGTCCCCGATTCTTGGATGTCACGGGTAATCTCGAGAACCACTGAATGGATTTTGATGCCGTTTTCACCATTCTGTAAAGGATATCTCGAGGAAGGTTTCTGTAGAAAATAATTTATTTATGACCAAAGGAAGTCAAACACTAACGATTTCAGTGAAAAGGTCGAAAAAAAACTGGTGTCCGTGCGCTTTTTAAGCTTACGCTGGGCAAACCGTTAAAAATACCTATATAGTATGAGTGTAAGAATTGTTCAGCATGAAAAGTTCTAAGAAAACCCGGGAGAGCATATTATCTCTATCTTCAATACATCGCCTACTATAAATGATTTACGTTTTCATTTCTTCCAACAATATCCATTCAGTTACTGAGGCGACAGTTTACGAGTTAACTGAGGGCGAGTCTATCACCCCAGTTACAACATAGCTAGCTGACGGGCTGATTGCCCCAGATACAGCTAGCAGCTAACTGTCGAGTCGTGTTGAGTTAAAATCTTTAGAGAAGAGTGGTTGTGTTTGGAGTTTCCCTGGAAGTGCAACTCGGCTTTTCTTCATTTCGCCTGTGAACTTTTCGTTCCGCAAAATTAACAGTCAAGTTAAGATTGGACGGAAGAGGGATTTGTTTTTCATGCACCTCGCCATTCTTAAATTACGTCTGACAAGAATTTGTAGCACATGCATCTCCATGATAATATAATAGTCCAGTGAGTGATTTTAACCCATCATGCCGAGACGTAAAACGGATATTGGTCGTTGTTCATTGACATTGAAAAAAAAAAGCGCTTATCACGTAATGCATTCATAACTGTTCCCGGGCGAAGCCGGGTCGGGTTGCTAGTAATAAATAAATAAATAAATCAATCAATCAATCAGCCAAACAGTAGATTCGATCTCGTGGTGTTGGTCTCAAACAACCAGTGATAAGTTGACATGTTTCATTTATGGAAGTGTTTAGCATGACTGGAAATGTAACAAACAGTAGACTACAAGCCTAGGGGTAATAATAATAATAATAATAATAATAATAATAATAATAATAATAATAATAATAATAATATCGTACGGCCTCGGACGCCGGGTGCAAGCTTTGTTATTTGCGCCCAGAGGGCAGCTTGCATGTTGAATTTTGTTGTTCCTTGGAGTGCTATGAAAGTCAAGGAGGTTAAATATCTAAGCTCCTCGACACTAGAGCACTTTCTAGTAGAGAATTGGAACTTTGTGTTGGCGAAAAATACCGAGATTAAGTTTGCCATTATGAGCACGGCTTACTGAATTCAAATGGGTTCTTTAACATGCCAACAACGTATGACATGCATGCCGTGATTTTTGTCGTCTTTCAAAAATCACTAACCATAGCCAGGAGCGAACCTGAAATCTTTGGGTTGGTAGTCTGACACGATAATCACTCACCCGCCGTGGCAAGCTAGCCTGGGGGCGAAATTGGGAAACCACGAAAACAATTTTCAGGATGGCCAAGGTAGGATTCGAACCCACGCTCTCTCGATGCCAGCGAGGCACAAGATAGCAAGTTAGCGCTCTCGGCCACATGGAACCATTTATTTACACATACCTTTTAACATTTCCTTTGGATCTATGATACCTGCAGTGTGTGTGTAGCGCAGACGGAGAAGAGAATTACGAAACAATCTTTTGTTTACACCGCTATAGCTCAGCAACTATTATTCGGACATCGATTATAAATGCATCAAATGAAAGCTCATTTTGTCGCCAACAACTTTTATAGAAGACTTGTCTGCGATATTCGTGATAGTTTGCCAACAAACATAAAAAAGTGGCACTTTTTTTTTAATTTCGCGTCATTTTTTCGTTTCCTGTCAGACCGGAAGTATAGCTAACATGCCAACCCATGAATTAACTTATAGCTTGTGATGGTCCCAATTTGTGACCAGAACGAAATAATTTTATATATTTTATTATTATTATTATTATTATTATCAATATTTTTTAAGTTTACATTTTACCTTTTATTAGTTATTATGTTAACTAATATATTTATATCTATTATTATGCGGTAATGTAGAATATTATGGTAATTGAAAGGATTTGGAGCGATACACATTATATTTGAAATTAGTTTGACGCTTGACTGAATAGTATTTCTGAAGAAAATTCGAACAAGAGAAGAAAGAGGGTTGTTCACAGAAGGGCGGCATATTCACGGCTTCTTGGAAATGACATAAATGGACACTTATGTCTGTCACATCAAGTATTCTACCAATATACAAATCATACTAAGAAAAGATTCTAAGAAGACTTACCACTAACAATGATGGGCCGATGAATGAATCCTTTGCAACTATATACAGAGGGTGGGCTAGACCTCCCGAGAAATACTACAAAGAAGTATTGTCATTGTTGATATATGAAAGGCGGGCTTATATCGCCTAGCGACTTCTGAAGAGGGGTCATACACGTGCTTTACCTGGGAACGTTATATATATATATGACGGCCGCCCAAATGGAATTATTATTATTGAATTGCTGGAGGAGAAGGAAGGATGCTGAGTGGAGCAGAAGAACTTGTAGCGAGATAGAATCTATAACGCAGTTCTAAACTAGACAGTTGACTATTAAGTATGTGAATTTGATAAGACATTCTGTCTCGTCAAACTGTGACATGGTTGTGTACGAGGCTATTGTCACAGGGATGATATTTGGAATTTATTCCGTCATCCACATATAAATTAATTACTTTGAGGATGTTCAGGGCCATCTGGAACTCTCTACGCAACAATCCAACTACAAAGATCTTCAATGCGGTGAGCGATGTAAACAGTTATACTCCAGTCAAATCAGAAGGCTATCATGCTTATTAAATTCAATATATTCTATTCAATTAACTCAGTATACTCCAATTTCTAACCAAGAACCATAATATAAGTAAATTCAGTAGATTCTTTAATTTAAATTTATTATTATTATTTTTATCTTTAGTATTTTATATATTTTTTTGCACTTATTGTTTTTATATATTAAATTCATTTTAAATTCAAATGCTTGACTGGTTTCCTTTAGTAGCTAGAAATTACTATAAGGCAACACCATACTCCTGAACTAATTATCGTAAGGTTAGATTACGTAAGTTTCACTACGGCTGGAGATAGGAATTTCGATGCTCTACCTCTGTGTAACCGAGGTTTAATATATTATTTTGATCATGATATATATAAATGATCTGGCGCCCTGGCAACACATATATTACACATTATATACTTTTTTAGTGAAGCTGACAACAATACAGATACACTATTAGATTAATACACAATTAAATGTTTCATTTTGATAACCCAAATGTGGGCGATTATTTAAATAATGAGCGTTGCATATTAACTTTTATAATTAACTTTATTCTTATTAACAGTAATCAAGTTTAAATATCTCCCAAACCATTACAAATAACGCCCAACTAGCGGAGCGCTTTTCTTATTATTAATAGAACCCCATTAAGCTCCCCCAACCCATTACAAATGACGCCCAACAGTGGAGCTTTCTTATTAATAGTCAATTAAAATATGAACAAAAAACCATTACAAATAACGCCCAACAGTGGAGCGCTTTTACTATTAACAGTAACACTCTCTCTAAGTCCACAAAACCCATTACAAATGGCACCCAACTTTGCGGCACGAAAACCTAACGATATTTACGGAAGGAGTGAGTGTTAATTCAGTGCAAATTGTCAGTGATTTTGGGGGATAGTGAAGTGAATTTGTGTATTATTAGTGAGTGATTTTGGGGGAAAGTGAAGTGAATTAGTGTATTATTAGTGATTGATTTTGGGGGAAAGTGAGGTGAATTTTGGAACGATAAACTTTATACGGTGTACTTCGAGATGGCGGATGAGGAACAAAGGAAATTGAGGAGTAGGGGTAAAGGCGAGAAAGCTAATTATACGAAAGTTGATAGTGGTACTGAGGCTGAGAGTGTAGAGGATTATACCAAGATGTCGGAGGTAAATCTTGAGAGTAATCCTGAGAATAATCCCGAGGTTAACCCTGAGACGAATATAGAGGTACATCCTGAAATAAATCCTGAGACTAGTGGAGGGAAGGAGAAACAAAAGCCTTTGGATATTTCGGAAAACAAATTAGATGAGATCATGGGAATGTTTCTGGAGATGAATAGGCAAAATCGGGAGATGAGTAGGGAGATGAGAGAGGAGATAAGCAAGGCAATAGACAAGAAGCTAGAAGATAGCAATAAAAATAATCAGGAGATGAGTAGGCAGATGAGAGAGGAAATAAGTAGGCAAAATCAGGAGAGGAGTAGGGAGATAAAAGAGACGATATGTAAAGATAATAAAGAAATTAATCAGAAGCTAGATAAAATGGAAAAGGTGAATGAGGAGTTAAGTAAAAAGTATGAGAGGATTAAGGAGAATATGTCAGAATTCAAAGAAATAATAAGAAAGGAATTGCAAAGTGAGTTAAAGAAAACCATAACTGAAGTTAGGATAGAAGTGGGGGAAAAGTTTGAAGTTATAGGCAAGAAAGTAGAAGAGATTAATCAAAAGGTGAGGGAAAGAGTAGAAGACGTGAAGGTAGAGATTATGGAACGTAGCAAGAAAGAAGAGATGAAGATTAAAGACAAGATAGGAATAGAAGTAGGAAAAATAAAGAAAGTGATAAGCACTCAAGAAATAAAAATGCAGAAAATTATAGAGGAACAAAATAGGCAAACAAGGGAAGAAGTCACAGCCTACATAAAAGAAGTCAATATGAAGTTAACAGAAATAGAGAAGCGTGCGTTAAGGCACAGTCAGAAATACATAATTATTGAACAAGGAAAGCAGAAAGCTGAGATAAGTAATCCAAAGCATAGGAAGAAAAAGCACAAGCAGAGCGCGATGGTGGCGGAAATGGCGGAAAGAGATAGTTTAGAAGACGAAAGAAGGACGGATATAGACGAAAGCAGAAGCAAAAAGCCACAGTTAGAAAGGACGTTAAGCTATAGTAGTGGAGAAATGAAGGAAAGGCATGAAATTAGTAAGTCCAGAAGTAAAATGAAAGGGGAGAAAATGAAGTTGTTAGAGGAAATAGAGAATATAATGAAAGAGAGTGAGAAAGATTATGAAGTGCAGTGGCGTGCCATAGAAGATAGAATAGGGGAAGTAATAGGGGCAAAGGCGAAATACAGTGTTACTATTGATAAAAATAATACGGGGGAGGAAGAAACTATCGTTATGAGGAGAGAAGAGAGCGTAACTATAAATAAATATAGAAGCAAAGAAGAAGGTGATAAGAACTTAAAAATGCCAGATAGAGTAGTTATGTAAGTCGGTATTACTATTTTGAGCGAACCGTATGACCTAAATATCCGTAATGATTTATTAAGTGAATTTATGGATGTATCTAAAGAATCTACCGTTATTAATTTTAACTCAGTGTTAAAATTACAAGTGTTAGGGGCGTGTATCGATACACTTTTTGACAGTGGCTGTCAGGTTTCTTGCATCAGTGCAGCATTTTATAATAATAAGAAGGAACATGGTAAAAAAATATATAGGAAATTCCAATTAGAACTACTTTCGTGTTAACTGCGGTGGGCAAGAAATCTCATATAATTTCTAAACAAGTGGTTGTAGAAATTTTAAAAGAAAGTAAGATTGGAACACAAGTATGTTTTTTTTAAATTCCAAATCTGATATATTCACTAATTATGGGTTCGGACAGGATGTCGCAACATTCTGCACTGCTATGTTATAAGGAGGGTAGTGTTAAATTCAGATGAATGGGTGGAGATATGATCATGTCATTTAATAATTGAAGTAAGTTTTATGGTGGTTCTAAGAATAGATGTACGCTTGAGGAGGTATTAATGACTAAAGGAGTCGATATTTGTAGTGAGGTGGTGAGTGGTGAGATTGTTAGGGTATCTCGTGAGAGGGAACCTTGTTTTTTTTTTACATTTTTAGGCAGTATGATGACGAAGGATTATCTAGAGGATTCCTTGCGTGAGGCTGCATTACAGAGTGCGTTAGAGTGTGATCGTGTGGATCGATTGTTGATCGTGTGGATCGAGTGTTGAAGGTGTTGTAAGAGAATTAGTATATATTTGAGAACCGTATTGGATTAGCTAATTGCTACGAACATTCATTATATGTACATGATCATAGTATTTTTGTAGGTCATCGCTACCCCGTGCCTTACAAATTTCAGGAAGCTGAGAGAAGGCAGATTGAAAGCATGTTGCAGAATAAAATTATAGAACCCTATATTAATTAACCCATATATTAATTCGTTAATGGTAGTTCCCAAATCAGAAAGGAAAGTAAAGCTATATTGTGATGCCCGTAATTTAAGTAGGCAGATAGAAAGCATACTGCAAGATACAATTATAGAACCCTATATTAGCCCATATATATATTAATTCGTTAATGGTAGTTCCCAAATCAGAAAGGAAAGTAAAGCTATATTGTGATGCCCGTAATTTAAGTAGGCAGATAGAAAGCATACTGCAAGATACAATTATAGAACCCTATATAAGCCCATATATATATTAATTCGTTAAGGGTAGTTCCCAAGTCAGAAAGGAAAATAAAGCTATATTTTGATGCCCGTAATTTAATTAGGCAGATTTTGTTAACAGTTAATATATCAGTAGCTAGGATAGTAATGCAAGGATTTAAAGGAAAGTCATTTTTTGTACTGGAGAAATTAAATTTTATCGGTCATACGGATTCCGCGAAAGAGATGTAATCCTGAATAGAAAGAAGTATAGTTTTGAGAAATAATGTGAATAACTACGGGTGATAGAGAGGTCTAATCTTGAATAGAAAGAAGTATAATTTTGAGAAATAATGTGAACAACTACGGGTGATAAAGAGATGTAATCCTGAATAGAAAGAAGTATAGTTTTGAGAAATAATGTGAATAACTACGGGTGATAGAGAGGTCTAATCTTGAATAGAAAGAAGTATAATTTTGAGAAATAATGTGAACAACTACGGGTGATAAAGAGGTGTAATCTTGAATAGAAAGAAGTATAATTTTGAGAAAAAAGGTGAGTATCGACAGGTGATTAAGATGTGTAATCTTGAATAGAATGGAGTGTAATTGTGATAAATAGGATCAGTAATTACGGTTAAAAAGGTGAGTAATCAGAAAATGCAGGAAAACGATTATATGGCACTTACAATGTGAGATCCTTAAGGAAATATGTGTCATGAGTAATAGAAGTGAAGTTGATGGTAAGTAAGGAAAGTCGCTGAATAATAAGTCAATGATTGTGGTCTGAACGAGCAGGTAATGGCGAGGGTTTGCATCAACCTATGATATTGTGTGTCTTGAAGAGCACAGAGGAAATATAAAGCGTATTTTGTCGGCTATAAGCTTGTGTATTTGAGTGTGATATATATACATATGTGGGGTAATTTAGCGCACTGCATTTGCACTGAACGATGTTGCCTTACGTAATACAAGCTAATAAAGTTTCATTTTTTTAATAATATGCCTGTGTTACTAGATACATATAATTCCTGAGAGACTGGAGTAGATCTGGTGACTCGCATCACATACCAAGTGTTGTGAAGTGATAAAGTGAATTAATCAGTTGGCAGTCCCACCAACTAGCAATAGTGTATTCAGTTCGACACCAGGCTGAAAATTGAATTCTACGTCCTCAAGATATAAAGCAAAGGTGTATGCCACCCAAATATACATAAGTGCAACGATGACTTATGTCCAAAACAAGAATATAAAAGTGAAGGGTATTTTGATGTACATTGTTTACAGGTCGCTTTAATTATGTAAAGAAGAAAGAAAAAGACATTATGAACAGTGAAAGACTGAAATTTAAAAAATATATATATATATATTAAACTTGAAGGGTATATGTTTTGTATGTTGGTAATTGCTTTGAAGAGTATAATATTGTCGATGTTGGTAATTTCTTTGTAGGGTATAATATTTTATATTTGTACAAGTGTTGAAGAGAAGTATGGTGATATGATTGTTGACATATACCATAATTCTCTGGGGCGAATATGTGATGGTCCCAATTTGTGACCAGAACGAAATAATTTTATATATTTTATTATTATTATTATTATTATTATCAATATTTTTTAAGTTTACATTTTACCTTTTATTAGTTATTATGTTAACTAATATATTTATATCTATTATTATGCGGTAATGTAGAATATTATAGTAATTGAAAGGATTTGGAGCGATACACATTATATTTGAAATTAGTTTGACGCTTGACTGAATAGTATTTCTGAAGAAAATTCGAACAAGAGAAGAAAGAGGGTTGTTCACAGAAGGGCGGCATATTCACGGCTTCTTGGAAATGACATAAATGGACACTTATGTCTGTCACATCAAGTATTCTACCAATATACAAATCATACTAAGAAAAGATTCTAAGAAGACTTACCACTAACAATGATGGGCCGATGAATGAATCCTTTGCAACTATATACAGAGGGTGGGCTAGACCTCCCGAGAAATACTACAAAGAAGTATTGTCATTGTTGATATATGAAAGGCGGGCTTATATCGCCTAGCGACTTCTGAAGAGGGGTCATACACGTGCTTTACCTGGGAACGTTATATATATATATGACGGCCGCCCAAATGGAATTATTATTATTGAATTGCTGGAGGAGAAGGAAGGATGCTGAGTGGAGCAGAAGAACTTGTAGCGAGATAGAATCTATAACGCAGTTCTAAACTAGACAGTTGACTATTAAGTATGTGAATTTGATAAGACATTCTGTCTCGTCAAACTGTGACATGGTTGTGTACGAGGCTATTGTCACAGGGATGATATTTGGAATTTATTCCGTCATCCACATATAAATTAATTACTTTGAGGATGTTCAGGGCCATCTGGAACTCTCTACGCAACAATCCAACTACAAAGATCTTCAATGCGGTGAGCGATGTAAACAGTTATACTCCAGTCAAATCAGAAGGCTATCATGCTTATTAAATTCAATATATTCTATTCAATTAACTCAGTATACTCCAATTTCTAACCAAGAACCATAATATAAGTAAATTCAGTAGATTCTTTAATTTAAATTTATTATTATTATTTTTATCTTTAGTATTTTATATATTTTTTTGCACTTATTGTTTTTATATATTAAATTCATTTTAAATTCAAATGCTTGACTGGTTTCCTTTAGTAGCTAGAAATTACTATAAGGCAACACCATACTCCTGAACTAATTATCGTAAGGTTAGATTACGTAAGTTTCACTACGGCTGGAGATAGGAATTTCGATGCTCTACCTCTGTGTAACCGAGGTTTAATATATTATTTTGATCATGATATATATAAATGATCTGGCGCCCTGGCAACACATATATTACACATTATATACTTTTTTAGTGAAGCTGACAACAATACAGATACACTATTAGATTAATACACAATTAAATGTTTCATTTTGATAACCCAAATGTGGGCGATTATTTAAATAATGAGCGTTGCATATTAACTTTTATAATTAACTTTATTCTTATTAACAGTAATCAAGTTTAAATATCTCCCAAACCATTACAAATAACGCCCAACTAGCGGAGCGCTTTTCTTATTATTAATAGAACCCCATTAAGCTCCCCCAACCCATTACAAATGACGCCCAACAGTGGAGCTTTCTTATTAATAGTCAATTAAAATATGAACAAAAAACCATTACAAGCTTATATTTTCTCCTTTTAAGCCATGTTAGAGCACCGTAAGCCAAATCGTTCGCTTACAATGCGCATTCCAGCGACACCACCTACTTCTCCAGCATTCCAGGAGTTCAAACGGCTGGAAATCCAGGAAGCCGACACGGGAAGACCGGGGACTTTTAATATGTTGTTAAGAACATCAAATAGGACACCTGTACCAATTTTCAGCTTTACTATTTTTTTTTCAAGGTTTTGACCGTTTTTAGACTAAAATTCCTGGGCTATAAAGAATACCTTATGGAGAGAAGGGGCCCATTAGGTTGTTAGGGTCTTGAGATATCATTTATTGTACAGGAGAGGTATACCTCCCTATTCATCCTTTTCATAAATTTCACATGGCATATTATTGAAAATATATTATTTGTGATTCACATACCCTTCTGGGAGTCATTAGATGTTCATTTCAATTTGAATTGGCAATGCTGCACCGAAAATAATTTCTTTAACTACGTAAATATGCATTCTTGTTCGTGTTCATTTCACCATCGGCGCCATGTTGCATTGTCGTCAGACAGTACGTCATACCGGTTGTCACCCGTTGCCAACATGTCCGATACAAAAAATTCACCACACGACACGTGAATAATGAAATAAAAGGCAAAACCTTTGGCTTGGATAAACATTATTGATGCGTGACAACCCCCACTGTGCGTGACAAAAACCAGGGGTGTTATATATTAGCTAACGCGGCCCGCCTGGCAACGCTACCTAACCATTATTGGTCTAGGCCAGGGCCATCCAGTCATTGCGCTCCGGGAGCGCAGCCGCACTCGGGGAGCACTGGGCAGTCAGACTAGTGCTCCTTCCCCTACCACCACTACACTGTGGCAGCGAGGAGACGGACGATGTTCGGACCACGCTGACTATAGATACGTACGTACAGTCGTGCGGCCGACGGCTCTTGTGGGATTGTTGATATAGCGCCGTTTTGCCATAATAAAAATACCGCATATACAAATCGAATGGTACTCCGATGTATGGAATGTGCAGGAAACTAACACAAGTGAAGTTAAGAATATTGTGATTTATTTCAAACTGAAATGTGAACATATTAGAGAGGAAAATTCAACAACAAATTGTGTTCTTTTTAACACATTACATCTGTGTTGCACACTAAATATTTGGCATGCCCTTTATAAGCTGTACAGAAAAATGAAAATTCCCGTTCTGCTTTTAAAGACTGCTGCTTCACCACTCCTTATTTTTGTATGCTGTTCAGTCATGACCACTGCGAAACTGATTTACTTACACGCTGTCAACAAGGCGCATTGGACTAGACTAGCCACTGATGGATCGGCTGCACACTTCAGCGCGCTCAGCCAGCCAAGCTCCTCCCACCACTTCTGAAACTACCTTCCAAAAAAGCGCTCGGAGCACTGGCTTAGAGCGCGGCCGGAGCGCTGTCTGGATGGCCCTGGTCTAGGCGAAAACCATTGGTCTACCGGACGCGATATAGTACCGAATGCATGGGGTTGGCATTATTGACTACTTGACAAAGATGGCTGTCACAGCTGCAAATATTTCAACTATATAGCCTAAGTCGTGATCCTATTAGGGATGACTGTGTGAGTCTCAGACTGCGGAGGAGTCAACATCTATTACTACACCATCTCCAGATATTTTCCCGACTATTCATTCTGGTAATATCGTTAATTTCAGTAGTTAAAAAGAATGTATACAAAGGTATACCTCTCATGTATTTTTATTCAGATATCCTAGTCATCAATTACGGGTGTTTGATTCGTACGACAACCTGTGTTACCAAGAGGTGACTGTACTAGTCCGGAATAGACTAGGAGACCTGGGATTTGAAATAAGGTACTATCCCAGCATTTGAGTGGAGAGAGTGTGTGGGAAAATCAGGGGAAGATCCCTACTCAGTATGGGGTGCTTAGACAAATAAAGTATAAGGTGCGTTCAAAACGTAACGAGCCGGAGGCTGGAATGCGCAATCCGGTGACGACATCGACTAATCGTGGCGTGTGTAACGAGGTGTGGTTCCGACCAGAGTGTGGAAGGTCACAGCCCGTCGCTAGAGGGCACGCGGGCACGTCACGTGACGATACAAAGTGAGCAACAGCATGCATCAATCGTCCAACGCTGCCAGTCGCATTAAAAACAGTGACTTGGAGGCGTCAACCGAAGAGCAAAGAGGTGTTGTTCGGTTTCTGACAGCGGAAGGATTAGGGGAAAGGGACATTCATCGCCAAATGTCACAAGTGTACGGCGAACACTGCATGTCCCTTGCAAGGGTCAAGGCGTGACGCAAGCGCTTCAGGGAAGGGCGGGTGTCGTTAGCCGATGATGCCCAGTCTGGGGCACCCTCCTGCATTACCGATGACAACGTCCTGCTGGTTGAAGCACTCTTTACCCAGGACCGCCGAGTGACAGTGAACGCCATAGCTGCCGTGGTCGCTCCTCGACAATGCACGACCTCATACAGCCAACACAGTCGCGGCACTCCTGCAGAAATTCAAATGGGAGGTTCTCGGCCACCCTCCATACAGTCCCGACCTCTCTCCCTTGATTACGCCATGTTTTTTCCCCTGAAAAGGGCTCTGCGGGGCCAACGATTCACCTCGGACGTCGACGTCCAGCTGTACATGCGGAAATGGTTCACATCGCAGCCCAGGGACTTTTATGAGACAGCCATTCACCGCTTCGTGTCACAGTGGGACAAGTGCCTCTACAGCCAGGGCCAATACTTCTAACATACAGGTACTGGTTTCTGTAATTATGCCTTCGGCTCGTTACTTTTTGAACGCACCTTATATAATTGAATATTTGCTAGTCTTACTTTAGGCGATCTTACCTAGAAGAGTCTGGCTGAATACTCGTTTCCACACCACCATGAGGTAGAGTACATGGCGCGTTTTTTTTAACGTGGTCTCCCCGTTAGGCCTAGTCCACGATTCCTCTGTTTTAGATGTCGTTTGAGGTGATCTTGTCGAAGGTTCTGTCTCGCAGTAATATTCAGAAAGACTGCGTCTATATCGTTGTTAACTGATCGTAACCTTTCAGCGTTTTCCATGTAGGCGACGACTGTTTCTACTGGTGACTCGTCATCCATTGACTGCTTATTGTGGATAATGGCTGGTTCTCCCATTATAGAAATGTATAATCACTCTACTTCTTAAATCAGACTTAATACAAAGCAACAGTTGGCCGTCGTTGACTGCCTTTAAGAAAATTTGAAGAGCCAAATGTTCTTTCGATCATTATAATTTGGATGATGTCTGTCATTTTCTTATGTTTCAAAACATTTCAACCACATGAGTGTAATAGTTATATTTCATGGCATATGCACTACTAATATTGTTTGCTGTCTCTTCATTTCGGGAATAGTGTTTCTGATCCTTTTAGTATTGATATATTTCATTTGTCTCCCTCTTCGTGTTCTTCTTTGTAATCAGATGTGTCTCAGAGTTGATCTTTAAACGACTAGCTCTTGCTGAAACACATGGGAATTCACCTCTTTATTTACTCAGAAGGGCTCGAACAATAGGCCGACTATGTTATTTCACACGCACACATGATACCTGTTAATAAACTAGACACTTACCGATTTTCATCACCGAAGATACTCATGACTCGCAATCTCCATGTTTGCAGTTGACGATGAAGTCCACTGGAATGTTGAATCTACAGGGTCATTATCTATGTGCGGCCCGATAAACACGGCAAGCTAACAAGGGGAGGATTCGATGCATGGGTCACCGATTCGAACCATCTTTAGTACACGCGTAGGAAATGACCAGGCGTATATCAGGTGCAAGTAGTAAGGTGCGCTTCTCAGCCTTTTCCGAGAAATTAATTGCTAAAAATGCAGTGCGGCGTATAATGTACGCTAGCAAGGTTCCAACGAACGCGTGGTGCAGGGGTAAGACCCCTGCTTCGTAAGCGGGGGATCGCTGGATCGAATCCCACTGGTGAGCCTTTTCGTTGTTTTTTTTTTTTGGTAAACATTGGCAATTCGTACAACGGTAGGTGTCGTGAATACTGTTTATTTTGCAGTCAATTGTAACAACGTGTTATGTGAGCCGGAAAAGGGATTCTGAAATCATCGTATCAGGGTCAATGTTTGTGATATTACATAATGTATAGTAGCCTATTGGCATTGCAAATACATTGGTATTATTCACGGTCAGGTGTATTCTAGTATATGTATACATTTATACATTGAAGGCCCAGTCTGTTCCGTTCATTGTATGTCTGTCAACCATCAGACCACCCCGTACCACGCAAGCAGTGACTCATGCTATGGGTAGTGGTTGGAAATTGCCAATGGTTAAAAAAAAGGAAACACAACACACTGCAAAGGCTCACCGGAGGGATTCGATCCAGTGATCCCGCGCTTACGAAGCAGGGCTCTTACCGCTGCACCACGCGCTCGTTGGGTTGCTGCTAGCATACAACGCACCCGGACGCCACACTGTAATTGCAATTAATTAATTTCTCGAAAACGGCTGAGAAGCGCACCATACTATTTGCACCTGGTATACGCCTGGCCATGTCCTACACGTGTACTAAAGATCGTTTGAATCGGTGACCCATGCATCGTATCCTCCCCTTGTAAGCCGGCTTTGACTGGCGCAATCGCGGGCGCGCGTACACGGTTCAGCATCGTGCAACACTAACGCCTAAGCTTTGCAGATACACGTCCATATGAATGACAAAACACGTGTGGACTAACGATATGAGCCAGCGGAGTACGCCAACCACCGGCTGTACCATGTACGCGTGCCCGCGTCTGCGCCAGTTACAGCCGCCTTTTAGCTTGCCTTGTTTATCGGGGCGCACATAGATAATGGCCCTGTATAAGGCACGGAGGTCAGCTGGTTCTTGTAAATGTTGAACAGCAGAAGATTTGACATGACTCTTGAGGGATGTCCGGGATGACTTACACGATGATCTCGTTACTCGGGTCTGCAATTCAGTAAGTGATATTGCCATTAGTTAGCATGAACGTGGAGCATGTCAGGCAGGTTAAGTATAACCTAATTGCATACATAAGGAGGGTGTGCTGGAAAATCACCGTAGCGTTGCTCGTTGATTGGGCTCTCCCTTGACCATTCATCTACACGCACATGTCAAGTAGAATATTAAATTTGGAAAGAAGCACGACGGTATACACATCGCAATGGGATTAGTTAATGAACAATCACTATAGTTACGCGCTCATTGTTAGATGCATGGTTTGTTGAGTTCATGCAGTATTTTAGAGCACCTCTTCCGAATGGGGAGCGATAGAATCACCAATATGATCTTCAACTTGATTAATGGCTACAAGACTGGCAGCTTGTGGCTTAATGAAGTGAAACAAAACTTCAATAACGCTGCACAGTGGGTCAAAATCGAAATCTAGGGTGAAAAAATTATGTTTACGTTTTAATCAAGAATTTAGAGTGAAAGCAACGTACATAATTTGTTTACTTCATAATAAACATCAGTTAAGACTTTCTTAAGCTACGTATACACATGCAAGAAATTGTCCGTGACTAGGAGTAGGATAGAGCATTCAGTTATCTCTTCAGAACAATTTTATAGCCCTAATTTACTTTTAGCAAAGTCACAAAGTTCAACTTTTGACATAATCGTCGAACCCAGTGCTTCAAACAGCTGTAAACGTGTGAGAACTGATTTCGCGGCATCTTCTAAAACGTAAAATAACTAAGTTGCAAAAAGATGCAAAAAATCTTATAACAGGCGTTAACTACAAGACATTATCTGCATTTTAACATTAAGTAGAAAGTGACGCAGAGTGACGCGACATACTAAAAATCTAAGTGAAAATATAATTTTAAAAATAATAGTTAAGTCATACTAATATATAAAAATGAGATGGTGTCTGTCTGTCTGTGTGTTACTCAATAACGCAAGAACCACTGGTCCGATTTAAATGAAATATTGTAAGGATGTAGCCGATTTACCAGATTTACTTATAGGATACTTTTGATTTCGATATTTTGCACTGTTAAAAAATGGCGACCATTTTAGTGACGTCACTACACCCTTTGGTTTCAAAATTTCATATTTCCATTTCAAACGAAAAGAGAACACTAAGAAATAGCAAACTTTTGATGGCATTCGCGAGCTTGAACATTTAATTTTCTATCCGAGAGGTCCTTATCACTTTTCGTGTATCTCCAACGGTTAGCGAGTAAAACCTAAATTTGTGCAATAAAACACGGTCAACACCGAGCGGTGCAGTATATCTCTTATATAAAAATGAAAGGTTGTCTTTTTTTTCTGAATTTTACGGAAATTTGAGTTATTTACGCGTTTCAGACTGTTTTATGATGGATGAGCACGAAAATATTTTTTTTTGTCTGTTTGTTTGTTTGTTTGTTTGTTTGTCTGTGACAACTTTCTTCCCTTATAACTCGAGAACGGCTGGGTGTATCAACGTAAAATGTGGTACAGATATCCATAAAAGGCACGACACTAATCATTGATGTAACTCTTCTTCGTACCTCTCATAAAAGGGGGCCTATCCCCTTAAAATTCATGCTGAAATAGGCGTAGAAGGACGAGACAAAGCTCCTTTTCAGCCTCTCAATATGAGAGACAAAACTCGGTGACCCTATTATCTCAAAGTGTGGCATCTAACTTCCCATCTATTTCTATAAGAAGCAATGTCACTCCATTTATTACATTTGTGTGAAAGTTTGCAAATGGCTATAAGGTTATCACGGAACCAACGTAGACTGTATAATCCATCAATGCAATTAAGGGGGTCAAGGGGTAACCTAGAATTTTCTCGCGCAATTTTCACGTGCGACATATAGTACAGAAGGCCTATTATATCTCCAAACAGCAACATTATTTTCAAAAATTCCTGAATTGAATCAGCATTTTTTTAGGCTTTTAGGAATTAGGGCCATTTGAGGCTAAAGAACCTGAATTTTCATGCACCACAAGCCTTTATAATTAATGAAAGGGGTCTTCCTGTGTATGGGGACCTAACGCAACGTAGAGGGTCAGTGTTTATGTGACGTGTGTTGCGTTACGTCTACGAGGCTTTCAATTCTATTTCACGTCAGGAAGTACTCGTTAGGTGAATTTAGTTTGAGAGCACATTTTAACTAATCTTTTTTTGTTGTTATCGACATACGGGTTCTTCGTAAGGATGATTTTGTTTGAT
Organism: Meconema thalassinum; assembly: GCA_946902985.2. Lineage (NCBI taxonomy): Eukaryota > Metazoa > Arthropoda > Insecta > Orthoptera > Tettigoniidae > Meconema > Meconema thalassinum. The sequence continues at coordinate 188,525,280 of OX336395.1, forward strand.
ACTGTGTGGTAGATATTCCCATATTTGGATATCTGGGTGATATGTTGTATACAATAGAATTGTCTGTCTTTCTGTGTTCCTTTATGTACGCCTATAACTCGTGTTCGGATGCATGGTGCATCGTAAAATTAGATATGGTAACCATGAGAGTCAATACACCAATCATTTATAAAACTCCTCACCGTTAGATAGTTAGTTATTGTTGTTTTAGGGGGCGGAACTACGAGGTCATCTGCCCCTCTTAACACAGATTAAAGAATACAAATTTGGAATTGAATTTAACATTTTGAGGTGGACATCTAGATTTAAAAAGACCAAAAATTAATAAAACAAAAACAAAAAATTAAATAAAAATAAAAATTATAAAAATAAACAAAAAATACGGAAAAACAAAAAATTATCATTCAAAAACGAACAAGTCGTTGAGTCAATTTACACTGGAAAATTTAGATTGCTGGCCCTAACTCACTCTCACTTATAAAGCGGATAACGCGATCAGCAGCCACCGCGTCATCGGCTAATATAAGTTTGAGTGTCATCTGCAAACCACGGTTTCTTCGTAAGTTAGCAAGATCCACACACTCGGTTAAAATGTGGGCCACGAAAAAAACGGCTGCACAGGTACAAAGTGGTGGGTCTTCCTTCTCATTGGGACTATTCACTGAACATTTCATACAGTAGAAGGATGGATATAGGGAAAAACTTCTCAAAATACATGCTAAAATAGGCGAAATATAAAAATTATCCTAGAAGGACGACCAAAGCATATGTTGCGCTTCTCAATGTGTGACACAAAATTCGGGAGTCTCTAAAGGGTCTCCGGAAACCGCATTTTAAGGCCCTTAAGTTAACAGTGTGTGTGTGTGATATTCCCAGAAAACTAACTTCGTTCTGATAAACTTATGAAGGAATGACAAACCGCTAACCATTGCAACAGTAGCTCAATTGTTAATGTCTGTTGTTAACACCGAACACCGTTCGAAGGACGGGTACTTATGCTAGTATTATATATTGTAAATATAGCTAAAATTACAAAACAATTACGCCCATTAATAACTGAAACACGTTACAAAGATCATACCTTCAGCTGCATGTTCTATCTTAAAGCATCTCACTAACCACAAATACAATTAAAACACAGCCACTTACATTCACCCTCCAATTCTGACTGCTCGAAAAGTGGTGACAGATTTACACTAAGATGCGTTTATATCCCAGAATAGTGAGCGGCAATTATATGAGAATGCTGTAGAAGTAATACATTTTGATGTTTAGCCTACTTTTCACATTTTGCGAAAATGAGAAAAAAGTAGACTTTTGAGATCGGGCAAATGTGTGTCTGTCTGTCCGTCCTTCTGTCTGTGTGTCTGTCTGGTTGTGTGTGTGTGTGAGCCCCCCTATCAACTCCTAAACGGCTGCAGCAATCGAAACAAAATTTGGTAGGAGTAAAGATATTGTACAGCATCCCAGGGGTATGCACCCCTTGGAGACCATCCCCCCGGCATCTGGCTAAATCCCCTAAAATGGCAACCCTTGGAAAGCCGGGGCAACATCCATTAATACTGTAAGGACAGCTTGCTACTCCATAAAGCAGCTCAAGCCTTACGTAATCATTACACTCAGCGACATAGTATTAAACTAGTAACTGGGCCAATACATTGCTGACAGCAGGGCGTCAGAAGGTATAAGAAGACGTCCTAATGAGGTCAAACTCTCTCTTCATTGTCAGTGCTTCATCGAGACAGCCGGAGGCTACGCTGGTGTCAACCGAGGTGAGTCAGTCAAATCGTGTTCAGAGTCCTATTTTGTAACCTGTAACCCAACACTTGTACACATTGTGAACATAATCTTATTCCCTACAAGGGACTCATACTCACAACTATAGACCAATAAAACACTTGGTCTACACTCTACACACGCTTTACTATTTATACGCCTTCTTACATCCCAACGCCCTTCCTTACTCCCGTCACGGCAAGACGTGACAGACGGTAGTCTATTAGCGCCAACTTAAGTACTTTTGTATTCCCCGAGCCGGCCCGGCTGCAAGCGAGCAGCGCGTGCCACTCGGCTGATACGAGCAGATTCAATTACATAATAAGCAGTCAGCTGAGCGACCAGTACGGCGACCCTGTGCAGTGGGTCCCATCCCCTCAAACACTACCACATTATTTATAGGAACGCCCCCTAGTTCCTAGCACACCACAACACTCTACACTGGTCAGCTTACCCTGACAAGGGAAGCTACCCTTTTAGGCACTACCTTACAAATTAGTACAACAACTCTCCCTTTTAGATCCACCCCCAAATAAGGGATCTAAAACACTGGTGGAGGCGCCATCCTACGCATAGAGAAAAGGGACTCAACCAACGAGCCCTCGTAGGTAAAACGACCCCTTCCGTACCGCAAAAAGCCAAGCAAATAGTGAGAAAATTTTTCCCCCAGACATAAAGCACCATTTTTTTTGTGTGCTCCAAACTAGCTACACAGGGGAAATTCTTAACAAACCAACCCCCCAGCCCCATACAGAATCAGAGAAATATAAGAATACACTGTCAAAACACGCACAGATTTTTTTTTATTTTTCACATACACTCCATTCAACATGGCCCCCCTATACCGCCTAGCTGTGCTAAGGAGCATTGGGGAGTACCAGGAATTAATTGCCTGGCACAGAGTTTTTGAAACTAGGCAGGACTACCTCAGAAGGTTTCAGCAGCTCCTGCACGCCCAGTACATGCGGATCATAAGAGCCCTTGTCCGGCCAATCCGCAGTGCTAAGAATCGCAAGATTCGGGCGAAAATCCCCACCCTCCGCACACAAATCATAAAAGCACACTGGCAACTACACTGTCGACACGAGTTTATGTTCCAACAATGGGAAACACTCATCACGGAACACAGACGGATAGGGACTCAGGACACAAAAGTCGCTGAACAGGCCATATGCCTCAATAGTCAGTACACCCAAATTTGGGATGAATACCGTGACCTCCAAGCCAACAAGGCCATTTTTGAGTTCATGGTAGGGCCACCAGCCCAGCCGAGAGAGGACATAAGCGTAGATACGCTGACTCGACAATTTGCGAGGATGTCCCTCTCGCCACGTACTGCCACAGAATGGAAGGAGTTCGCCGTGGCCACAGTCAAGAAGACGGCCAGGTTAGGCTCCAACTTACTACAAAATAAACCTAACACAAACACACGTCCTTCAGCTCCGGACCGGAAGGCAATTTTGCCAAACCGAGGGGCAGAGCCTAGAACAATCCCCTCGGAACAAAAGGACGAGAGGGAATCGAAGCTAGGGCCATTAAATACACATGATATAACAGAGGGACAACGGGACGTAACCACGTCATGGGCAGACGACATAGAGCCCGCCCTACAGTACATAAAGCCTACATACACGTACACAGATAGGCTAACACATTGGCAGGAGTCGGCCGTGGCCACAGGCCGAAAAGCGGTCAGACTACACGCCACCACATTGCTAGGTCAGACACAAGCCATTAAGCGACCTTTACCGCCAGTTCAAAGGGCAAATTTGCCAGAACAAAGGCGAACACCGGTATTAGTCCCTCAGGATGCACGATATACGCACGAACATTTTGACCGGGCATTACCACACAGTACACGGGGATTAGGAAAGGTGTTCTCACCTACCCCACAAAACCACGCAGTCAAATATATCCACACTCCCGTAAAATCTACTAGGGCAGCGCCAGGCGCAATTAGGCCCTCGAATACAGGTACACTCAAACCTATAGACACGCGCTACGGTGGAAATAGGCCAAAGCTTACTTTGCTAGAAATTCCGCCGGAAGGTAGCAAAGGAACACCCCAGTGGATTCCAGAGGCCTATAATCTAATAACAGGGCAAAACCCTTCACCTTTCTGAGCACTGAAGCTCGAAAGAGGATAACGACTTCCACCAGGGCCACAGAAATAAACTAACATCGCTAACACCAACATTATAGGCCACATAAATTCTTTCACACGGGGGCGATAAGAAAATGGTCCAACAAGTACACAATAAACATAAAATTGCATATTTTTCGTTCTTATTTTATGTATATACGGTGCAATATAGCCGAAATAGAAGGAACAATTCTAAATCCTTCCAGTTTTTTTTTTTCGGAACCATGGCATTTTTCTCTCAGGCCATCAATGATTATTGGGCGAAGTGATTAACGCCATAACGTAAAGTCTCTAATATACTAAGCCAAGTGGAAGCCAAGCAGGCTTCAGGCCGAAAAAGAGATATTTTGAACACAACTTAAGCATAAAATCACAGCATAAAGCTTAAGTGAGTCTTTCTAAGTAGAAATGACTAAACGTTCTATGTTAGGGTTCCACAGTTTGATAGATTCTCCTGTTGCGGGCGAAAGCCGTAAGTGTGGCAGGAATTAAGAATCTCAAACTAACTTCAAAAATTTGGTGAGGTGTGCTTTAGCCAACTGAAATGCCCAATTGCACACCGGGACGAGACACTGTCATTGGGGGGAGTTACAATTACTTTGAAGGGCAGGTTTGACTCCCATAGTGCACTGGCTTTGCTCGTGACGTGGATACAAGTGTGTCAATTACGTCTTGCAATGGCCTTCTTAATGTGTACTAGACAGTGTCGGTAGATTCCCCTGAGACGTAACCAGATTACGGTAGTACTCACGTTACCAAAATGGTAAATACTACACTCAGGTCCCAAACACATTTTTTTTAACATTTTTTATAGTGTTCACGACATAATTTTTAGAGACTATCGCCACCTGCTATTATTTTCTTTCAAAGTGCTCTCTTAATCCAGAGCGGGGCATAGCTCATTTTTTTTTCTATTATGACGCAGGCATTAGGCCCGATGAAAGAAGAACGTGTCCGAATTCCTCCTACCACGATGGGCAGGTCCCTTCAAAGTCTGCAGGAAGGTATCTGACCTAAATTATATAGTGAGCGTGCGCCATGGGAGAAAACTCATAAAGGACACTATTCACGCCCGCCGGATAAAGGCATATCATACACGTGAAGCTCACACACCTACACGTACAGGAGGGCACACTACTAAGAGAAAAGGAAACGGTCCCGCTGGCAGACGGGGGAAGAAAGCAAAGAAATAGCCTTCAGACCTCACTGACCGAACCGGGATACGATCCTAACACTCACCAGAACTGTCCCGGAGACACAACCTTCATGGTGCCGGAAACAATCACTCTGGGTAAAAGACGGTCTCCAAACCCGCAACCTTCTGAATACCAGGAATATAAGGTTGAGTAGATATCCAGTTCTAGATAAGGATAATGGGAAAGCTAAGACTAATTGGGACAGTCCCACTAACAGCGGGTCATAAACGAAAAACAATACAATCGCCTCTGGCATCTGGTCACCATACACGCGACTAGCGGACCAGACACACTCGCGTACAACGCATATGGGATTTCCGAAGTGAAATGCCATGGCCTATGGTTTGGATTCCAAGTAAAACGGAAATCCCGTAGCGCATGAGCTACAGTTCAACGGTCATATTCAACCACAAGTTTTTTTTCTACAATGAGAGAGGCACTGCTAGCAATCACTACAGACAGCAGTCAGGTTCACACACACACACGTGCAGAAAACTAGGACGTGGGCAGAGCATGAAACAAATGAAAGCACACAACATCGTAATTCAACACCGTCGTATCAGCAGTAACATACTCCTCAATGAGCAAGACTGCTCAACACAGACAAGCCGAGCCAAAGCCTGCTGGACAGAAATCAACACATCATTCACGCCCGATTTACAGACCCTATATCTTCCAAAATTACACTACAAGGGGAAATCAAAAACGTACAAACTCTACACAGGTATGCATGCTTTCATTTGCGCATTGCACATCCGCGGGAACGTGCCATATTATATGCGGCACGGAAATAATCACACCAAGTCTTTACAGACAACCGGATTCGAACCCATGACCACACACCACACTCGTACCAAAAACTAACTATCCAATGGTATTTTTGGTACGCGGAACACAAGCAAAAACCACACTGGGAAAGCCCCAAGCCCTGTAACACAACGCAAACATAAAACACAGAGAATGACATAAGGTCACGGGTCTGAGTTCCAGTAAAAATTTAGACACAAAGGAGAACAGCTATCCAGGCTCCCAACCACACCGAAATTGGCCCATACAAATGCATGAACAGGGAATACTACATTTCCTCCCACCAAAAAAAAAAAACCAGACATAAAATTTCGAATTACACCAGACATAGCGAACACATTTCCCAGAGCAGGTAGGAAAATTTCGCAAGACACAAGTCTTAGAAAACAATGGCCACACAATGCCATTACATAACTAGGGCGAATTGCTACATTAAGCCGCTAGGAATTTAAAACAATGACCACACTTGCGCACGTGCAGAAAAAGCACATACCAACTGCTGACAGCAAACTATTTACACTGCAATACTGCGATGACTAGACGCTATTGCGTATCGCCAGTGACCGTGAAATCACAAACACATAACAATTATAACAACATACATTTTTTTCCCACACTGCAAAATCATTTGGCAATGGACAAGACGTGACACAGCGGAACTTATCTTGGGCCTATAAGGGCACGTTCGCAAAGACGTTGAAAGGCCACGGACGCTTCCCGCCCATACACAACATACATAGTAGGACTTAGCCTTATAACAGACCAACCGTCCGGGTGGTGTAGCGGAACGTAGTCACACACACACACACACACACACGCGCTCACCAATTAGGAGCGAACATAGGGACTTTGAGGAAACAGGACCTCCCCTTAATAACTTCTTTTCGCGATTCTATTCCCGAAATAAATCATTACAGATGACTAGCACATGACCAGTCGCACTACGACCACTGGCAACATCTACACTGCAAATGGCCGACCAGGTTAGGTCATGCAGCTCTACTATCCCAAGGCGCGGATAGAAAGCCAGCATGGACCAAGGGAGGATGACAGGAGAACAGGCTACCAGCGTACCACCTTACTCCCTTCCCATAACCTTCTCACGCCCAACATAAACAACTCAAACATATCTACACGACCAAAAACAGCTACACTACATTACAAAATACACACAGGGGTTGATGGACTTCATGCGTCTAAAAAGCAGGCATGCTACGCCTTGCGTCCCGATGCTAACACCTGAGTATTAGGGGTGTGTCAGCAAACATTAAAGAAGCAGAATGCGCCTCTCCAAATGAGAGAGGAGGCCATGGTTATATACTAACCATCCTTCAGTACTTAAACTCTCCCGCATGAAAGGAACATATGGTATTATGCCCCATCCTACACCTATCCGTACATGAAGGCAGAAACTTCATATCCAGACACATGCATGAGTATCCCATCCAGTCACCAGGGATTTTAATATCAAACCTGCATGAACTTTCGTATTTTTGCAATCCCGGGAATTGCCTCCCCAATCCACTCACTATAGGAGCATCCCAACGCCACCACCGGTTCTAGGCCACCACTAACGTGGAACCCAAAGGTGCGCAACCCCTTCCTACCAAACTTTAAGCCCTCTCAACAAATAACTACCCCCAAATCCTAATAACAGGGTACCTGACACTCCAGACCCTACTAACACCTCCATTAAGGTAAGGAAAGCATTATTGCTGGAAAGCTGATGTAGCGATGGTAGACCAGAAGTAGCCTATGCACTTAGAAGATCTACAACCCCGCAACACTGGAAATATTTTACATTTTTACACAAAGATTAAACTATTCACACGGGTTACGACACATTTTTTTTTTCTTACAAAGGAATCTGATACGACCTGATGGTTGACAACGGTGTAAGCCGAAGGTCAGGAGGGACCACACTGGAGCAGAGCTGGGGAAGGCGATGTGGACCCTTACCCCAGTTGGCTCATCAAATCACTGACCTGACCAAATAGACGAACCACGTAAGGTCAAAGCATTCGCGGCCTGGTCGGGCAAGCTCTGGAATCCTAAGGGCGCATAAGCCGCCCCTGGGAGGAAGGGATGCTATACCCACTTTGTGCCACGGTCGTCGAAGCCAAGACCTGCAGGGAGACTTTCTGAGAATGGCGGGAGAAATAGCTCACTCCGCGCCGGCCTCGGGAGCTATCCCTAGAGACGACCCCATATTATGACTAAACTGTTAGTTAAATTTACGTAAGTAGGACTTCCATGGCGGGGAGTCAGACCCCTATTCGTCAGGAGTGAAGCAGGATCCAAGGGTTCAGCAGGACCAATCCTAGATCCGACAAGTCCTTACCCCGCGAGGTGAAGGTGAAGACCACGACGGTAATCAATAATGAATAATGAAATATAAATATATATATATGGAATGTACGCGCTCATTCGGTCCTGCGCCCACGTAAATGGACGACAACGGGTCGCCAGAGTCTTAAATGAGTAGCATAGCGGGCACTCAAAGGGGTTCAGTGGGCCAACCCAGCAATGCCGATACAGGCGAAGAGGATTCCCCGGACGCTCACTTCCCGGAGGACATATGAATCGTTACTATTGCGGCCGATACAGGCGAAGAGGATTCCCCGGACGCTCCCTTCCCGGAGGACACATGAATCATTACTATTGCGGCCGACACAGGCGAAGAGGACTCCCCGGACGCTTCCTTCCCGGAGGATATTATGCCATTGGACCACACTGTCCAATGCCCACATAAATGGCGACGCAGCGGGCAACCAGAGGGCATTAAGAGAGGGGCATTGCGCGCCCCTCACAGGAGCCAAGTGGGCGGCTCAACTATGATAAATCGGAACAGCAAACGGTCATGAACTAGGAAGTTACAGCGGGCGAAACGGTTAGCTTAGTGGCACCGTACGCGCCTGCGAATAGAGTAGTACTAATAATAGACGTCGACACCTAGAGTTAAGGGGACGGAATCTAGCGACCCTAGAGACAACCGGTGTTTCTGGGGCTCGTGCGGGTGGTGATCTGGGGATTTAATTGCCCCAGGCGATCGTCCTAGGCCAAATTTAGTCGTAAGACGGTTGCATTTGACACGCAACCTAGGATTAAGCAAATTTATTCACCGCTGTTGCCAGGTATGGCGCAGCACATTTCGGCAATAGATTAAGGCAACCCTCTCGGCTTAGTAATAGTTTTTTTTTATTATTAGACCATAATTAAGTTAGATAGTATTAAGTAACGCCGGTCGGCACTCGGTGACTATAAATCCGTTACCGAGGTAAGCCCGACAATACTTAGGATAAACTAGGTTAAAATAGGCATAATCAAAGTGGGATATATCGGCACCCGGTAACCACAATTCCGCTACCGGGGTAAGACCAACTACATATTATTTACGGCATTACGGCACCGTATAGGGTAAGCTCGGCCTTGCAGCTAAGTAACATTAATCATGCTATTTTTTTTCAGTGAAAGAAGAGCTTCAACCATTACCAATATGTTTTTTTCTAAACCTCGCCATTTTTTTTCACAGGCATCGCCACCAGATACAGAAAACTGGCGACAGGAATTTCACTACCATATAGCAGTGGCATATTATTTACAGCATGCCATGATGTGTACTATTTTTTTTTATTTTTCAACTTGCACTAATCCCGACACACTCGCAAACACTCACCACATTTTTCTTTTTCAGCTACACACTCCAAAATAAATCTGCACAGCAGGACTGGTGCCTGTGGGGTACCAGGCTTACTGGCAGATCAACTAAAATATAAACACATAAAGCGTCAAAATGCGACGCAGATTACGACAATGAGGGCGCAACCGATTTGTGGCAGTGACTCTCATTGTCAAGTGTGAAAGCATTCACCCACAGAGGATGCTTCACAGACTAGGTATTAAGCATACATGCAAGCGGTACGACCACTATACCGTACCAAGAAGTGGCCGTACAGAATCAGCCGTGAGACGGCAAGAGTACGTACAGACGGGTAGCGTGCACGCGAGGTACCTCACAAAAACTATAATTATAAGGGATTAGCGCGATTAAGTAGACATAAGACCACTGTAATTCATAATTTTTAAGGATAAACTTTATACAATTTTTCCACTAGACATAAGGTCATTGTAATTTATAATTTTTCAGGATACACTTTATACAATTATACACTATATATCTTTTTTTTTGTTTATCAAGATGCCAATGTACGTAATGTGTATGATTTGTTTTCTTTCATCTTTCCTTCTTCTAACTTCCCCATTTGTCAGGGTGTTCCGTTTTTTCCCAAACCAATAAACGTCTTTTGAATATTTCCCTTAAATTATACCCTGGAACACCCATTTTTCTATTTTCTTCTACCTTTCTTATTGCAGGGAGCACTTTTTCCCTAAGATAGGGCGGACGACGCCATCATCCGTTCGGCCCTGGGTTTTTCCTCCCTGCACAGCTATGTAACACATCACCGTCAGAAACCATGTTTTTTTTTTAGAACTAGCAATATGCCAGCAATAGAAAGGGCAATTTTTTTTTACATGTCGAATTTATTTTGTCAATTTTTTCCCAATGTTAATCAAATCTTTCGCAATGTCAATTTTTTTTGTTTGTTTTTTTCACAATGTCAATGTATACATATATCTGTAAATCCCATAACCCTCCCCTCTGAACACGGGCTGACCTCACACCCACACTTCGATACGACGCCACCAGGAGATACGAGGGGGTTTCGAGGACCACTACGTCAACATCCCAACTTCCAGTTCCGTTCCCGTTCGCGAGGACGCGAACAAATGAAGGAAGACTCTTGTACAGCATCCCAGGGGTATGCACCCCTTGGAGACCATCCCCCCGGCATCTGGCTAAATCCCCTAAAATGGCAACCCTTGGAAAGCCGGGGCAACATCCATTAATACTGTAAGGACAGCTTGCTACTCCATAAAGCAGCTCAAGCCTTACGTAATCATTACACTCAGCGACATAGTATTAAACTAGTAACTGGGCCAATACATTGCTGACAGCAGGGCGTCAGAAGGTATAAGAAGACGTCCTAATGAGGTCAAACTCTCTCTTCATTGTCAGTGCTTCATCGAGACAGCCGGAGGCTACGCTGGTGTCAACCGAGGTGAGTCAGTCAAATCGTGTTCAGAGTCCTATTTTGTAACCTGTAACCCAACACTTGTACACATTGTGAACATAATCTTATTCCCTACAAGGGACTCATACTCACAACTATAGACCAATAAAACACTTGGTCTACACTCTACACACGCTTTACTATTTATACGCCTTCTTACATCCCAACGCCCTTCCTTACTCCCGTCACGGCAAGACGTGACAGACGGTAGTCTATTAGCGCCAACTTAAGTACTTTTGTATTCCCCGAGCCGGCCCGGCTGCAAGCGAGCAGCGCGTGCCACTCGGCTGATACGAGCAGATTCAATTACATAATAAGCAGTCAGCTGAGCGACCAGTACGGCGACCCTGTGCAGTGGGTCCCATCCCCTCAAACACTACCACATTATTTATAGGAACGCCCCCTAGTTCCTAGCACACCACAACACTCTACACTGGTCAGCTTACCCTGACAAGGGAAGCTACCCTTTTAGGCACTACCTTACAAATTAGTACAACAACTCTCCCTTTTAGATCCACCCCCAAATAAGGGATCTAAAACAATATACCGTATACCTGAATATCTCACGGCCATATTTGAAAATGATGTCAGTGCTACCAACTGCTGAAAAATCGCAATTTAAATTTGAGCTCCATGTTGGATATCTTGGAAGGTATGAACGGGAGCTATTTCAAAATTGGCACACGTATAGATAATAATATTGCAGTTTAATTTCCAGGAGGCCATACATGGCAGTGTTGCTAAAATGATTATAAGCCTGCTGATAGGTCCGAATTTTAAATGCATATAACTTCTACACTATCGATTGTATTTCAACCAAATTTCGTATGTGCTATGTGTACATAAACAGATATGACTGAGCGTATTCTTAAGAGCCACCAGGGCTGCCAACTATTAGTAAATACTGTCTCTATTTTTGTTACCCTAATATCAATATATCAGAAAGTATGCAAGCCAATAGCTCTAAACTTTGCACACGCATAGTACCTGGCATTCTAGATTAATTTGGAGTTAACTAATATAGGCCTACGCCGGTGCTGCCAACATGATTCTAAGCCTGCTGATAGGTCCAATTTTAAAATGCATGTAACTTCTATACTAACTAATGGATTTCATTCAAAATTGACACAACAATAGATCATATTATTCCAGACCAATACATGTATGTCATTTTTGCCAACATGATTTTAGGCGCGATTTTAGATCCAATGTTTAACTGCATGTAACGTCCGTGCTATCCCTTGGACTTCAACCAAATTTTGTATTCTCAACCTTAAGAGATGGAACTAAGAATATATTCAGTCATCAGGGCTGCCAACTGTAGTTCTCTATTAGGCTACATTATGTCAGGTATACAGTATTTCGAACTAATTAGAAATTTCGATGTTACCAACTTAATTTCGTCCTTATTCTAGATAGATCCATATAGATTAATCATTGGCATGAATCTTAAATTTTAAGAAATGTTGGCTCTTTAATTCGTCATGGAACTTCTTGTGTAATTATGAAAATAAATAATTTTTTCCTCTTAGATTTCGATTTTGACCCACTGTGGGCTGGCATTTTAGACTACGATATTCTAGACCATTCCAAATTTTGTGACAGTGTTGACTCTTGCTCTCCACCACCCAAGGTGATTAAGACCCGACCACCCGTCACACAGGAGAGGAAGGACAAGTTATTGGCTCGACTGAGGAGATATTGGAGAACAATGAATACATCGCAGGAGCACTATTCGTAGGCGCTCCTTAGTGGGATTAAATCACTATTAATAATAGTAGGGCTAACGTCCAGGGGATTTAGCCTGGAAATCGTGCGTGTGTATTCTTATAAAATGTTCATGTGTTCTGGAAATGTCGGCTTTACTTCCTGGAACTGGGGATCCCTGGAAATCCCTCAGTAGGCAACCTGTGATAATGAAATGTCCCTATCTGGACTCAAAAGTCCCAAGATTCCCCTTGATTTGAATCTTGGCGCGTTGTTTGAATAAATATGACTAATAAAATTAATATTAATAATATAAATGTCTATTAAATAATTTGCCCTGCACGATTTCACGCATCCCCGTGTATCCTCCAAGAATTCCTGTGTCATTTCGCTTCTGCTTGATGTCTGTTATGGAAATGTCACTGAAAATTCCCCCGTGTTTTAGCGTGATGTCTAATTGTATTGCTCATGTCCCCGTGTTTTGTTGTATTAACTCCCCTAATGTCTCATCTCCTCCATCGAATTCCATATAGATTTGAATCTTGGCACGTTGTTGTTGTTGTTGTTGTTGTTGTTGTTGTTGTTGTTGTTGTTGTTGTTGTTGTTGTTGCTTGATGTCATGTCTCTAGATGGGTTGAAATTCCCCCATAATTCGTCTAGCGGTGGTGTTGTTTTTGTTGTTGTAGCTTGATTACAATCCTACAAACTTCTCGATTCTTGTTGTGGATTAAACGTGTGATGAGATTTTAGCTGTGAATCGTAATATAAACACCAACTTAACGCTGAGCAAGAAATCTGCATCCTCTACTTTCCTTGTACTTGTGACTGAGCTAATAGTTTCATCTCTACATAGCTACAACACCTTACATCCGGGATAATCTGTAAAACATATTCTAATTTTAATCTACCCCTACTCGACCCTTCCTTCCAATACTAAGTTTGCTGTTACTGAGTGTATTAGTTTGTGCCCTACCAACCTATTCATTACTAGCGGATAGAAACATCTCACTTCTTCGACTTAATATCAATTCTGTTGTTACCTTATCTCCCTTCTGATCTTCATCATTATCCTGTCCAACGTTCGCCGCTGGGTGACAGTGTCAATGACAGTGACGTCTGGTAGTCAAATTTGGAACTACTTCAAATTGACTTTGTTCAGTTTCATCTCCATTCATTTCATCTCTCATTAACTCGTCTGATAAGGTTGGCGTCAGGAAGGGCATCCGACCGTAAAAAACATCAACCACATAGACTTCCATCAAATCTCATCCCCGAGCCTATTGAAAACGGGGTTGATATGGGGTAGACATACATTGAATATCCATGGCGACCAGCAATAATCCCCGAAACGCGCAAAAGTCGGTCCCTCTTGAGTATCGTAAAGCGAGTCATACACGCTGAGATCTGTATCGAGAGACTGTCTCATGAAACGCGTATCTGATACCAGCTGTGTCGTGTGTAGCGTTGTCACAGTATCAACAAGTTTACACGTGTGTAGGGAGGTATCGCGTGTATCACAGAGCACGGCCGACTGGATGCGCTCTATACCGGCCTTGACATTCCCAGTTAGAGCCCATGCATAACGTGTAATTGGAAAATTTCTACTCGTCGCCGATAGAGCGCTCTCCCATCCCATTATAGGCGCGATTAATAAACAGCTGTACTGTACGTTTATTAAATGTGTAATCTCGAGAACAACTGGATGGATTTTGATGCGGCTTTCACCATTCTGTAAAGGTAATCTCGAGGAAGATTTCTGTAGAAATCCATCCAGTGGTTCTCGAGATTACCCGTGACATCTAAGAATCGGGGACTTTGTTTTACACTAAGTAGAGATAAGTCTTTGTCGTGCAATGCTTGGTTAACAGCGCTGTGTGAGCAGTTGAGTAACTAAGTTAACAAGATTTCATGGAAAAGGTCTCATTGTCTAGGCCGGTTGTGGAGAGCATAGGGCCTATCAAATCCAGCAAAGTATAAAATGTTTGAACATCCATCCTCAAATAAGTAAAGAAATCTTCTGGAGCAGTATCAGCTAACTCCGTTAAAAGTGAAACGTGAGAATAGTTTCCTCCCTTTGTTAACCATGTTTTAGACCACATTCTTAGTTTTTTTCCTTTGATTTTTCATTAAACAAACAACAAGAACTATCCCCATAGCAAGCATTTCGTCTACTGGAAGATCGGACGCCATGTTATTTCCACTAAAACTAAAAACAAATCTCGGCGTGTGTAGCGCCACGGAGACGAGAGACCTGTATCTAGAATAATAACAATAATAATAATAATAATAATAATAATAATAATAATAATGTTATTGGTTTTACGTCCCTTTTAACTACCCTGGCTTTTAGAGACGCCGGGGTGCCGGAATTTTGCCCCGAAGGGGATCTTTAACGTGCCAGTAAATGTACTGACACGGCTCCCTCACATTTGCGCACCCTCAAATGCCAGCTGACTGCGCCAGGTTTCGAACCTGCAACCTTGGGCTCAGCAAGCGAGAACGTTACCCCTGAGCCACGCAGCCAGACCTGTATCTAGAGTCCGCCTCATAAGACAGTTTCTCGATACAGATCTCAGCGTGTATGTCCCGCGTAAGTCTTGTTCCCACGGCCTGTGACTTGGCGAGCCTACTCACAGACTTGTAGTCTGTTGTGTCATGTCGTGGTCTGTCGTATCCCGACCTCAAGTCGTTCCCATGGAGCGGAAAGGCTCGTGGCTTGGCGAATCTCGAGCGGCCACAATCTACCTTAAAAGACAGTACGCATTAAATGGGGCGCGCTGATGCCAGATCTACTGCATATACAAAGTTCTGCAAGGGCGGGCACATGATGTAATATAACTCGTATACAGGCGTGCTTTTACGCAAAACTCGGGAAATTTCCAAAATATTTGTTTGTTGTATATAACTGTAGCTCATACCTTGCAGCGAACAACGCTACAATATTTAGATATGATACCCCGAACCTCAGAGCGCGAGTTTAATGCACACATTAGGCCTATGACAATTTATATTTTTCAATTATTCATGAATATGATAATATTATAATATGTTATTCCCGGGATGAACAAAGGCAAACCACGGAATCCACTTAAGAGGATGGCTGAGGTAGGAATCGAACCGCCTCTTCTCAGTTTTGTCTCATGAAGTTGAGTACACCCCGTTCCAGACCTCAGACCAAAATTAAATTTCTTGGTGGAGCCGGGATTCAAACCTGGGCCTCCACGGTGACAGCCAGGAATGCTATCCACTACGGTACGCAACGAGGCGGACAATTTATAAAGAACTCAAGGACCATTTCATTTCACAGTTTAACTTCACACCATCAGTCGGGGAGATACTGGCGCCTGAGTAAACAAACTTACGCAGCGTCAGCGCTGGGCGGGAGGAATACGTGCGATGACTTATGAATGCTCTCGGATATCGAGCTCGGGTTTGTTTTAAAAACTTTTTCACATATTAATGAACATTTCTTCTCGCTTAGTCCCCAACGTAAAGTCAATAGCAAAAACATTTGTCGCTACGTAACTTTCCTGTGATAACATCTCAGATTTTTAAAGTAACATTAAAGAAAAAAAACATAACTTTCCTACTATGAAAATAATTACTGCCCTGAGAAATAGAGTATCTTGTACCAACATCAGGCAATCTAAAAATAAATTCTTGATCTGTTGCGATCATTGGTTCATTATCTATGGCGTGATAAGTTTTATATCTGCAAAAATAGAGATTCGCGCTAAAATATTGTAATTGTGAAAATTGGGCCATGTGTTAATTATTTATGGCTTTTATTTTTACATCATCATAAAGAGCGGAAAATTCTCTATAAGACCACGCAAACAGTTTCTTAGATTTGTCACTTTCAATTATTGGGAAATGGCAACTTCGCCGGGGTGGAAGAGGACGAAGCTAATTGCAGGACATAGGAGTGCGAGTGAGAGGCAAATACTGCATTTAATTCCATACTGTCTTTTAAGGTTGAGACGCTCTATAGTAGAAGAGTCACCACAGCTAGTAGGTACAGTGTTCAATGTATTTATAGATGCCGAAAGATGGATTTGGACAGTGATGGCGAGGAAGAAGCGTGTGCCATAGCGTCTTGTGTATTATTGAGTGGCGATTGTTTGAAGAAGAAAAAAAGTACGTCTCACGAACGGCGTTGGTGGATGGGAACACTGAATAAAAGTTAAATGTAAAAAAGTAACTGGACACCTGTAAAATATTGGTCGTGCTTCTCTTCTGCGAACCATCAGCCTAATCTAGCACTGAAAACAAAGAACAAGTCAGCACAAACTGCAGCACACCACAACAGATCGTGGGAGTGGGTGCTCGAGCTGTACTGCGGCCCGTCATCCGTCGAGCCACAGGAGTAAGGGGATGCAAAGGGGTCGACGCCATGATGATTTAATATTTTTGTTTTTACGCATGCGCACTTGTTTTTTTGTAAGAGGGCGGGAACAACGTTTAATATCATATTAGCATTGAACCGCATAAATGTCGCACACGGAAAGCCACATTTACTAAGAAAATACCATTTCACCCCTAGTAGCGGTAGGTTTTATTTTAGGATTGAAATAAGTGGTCCATAGCAAAGGGGCGTCACCTCATTTGTCAAAATCGGACCATGGGTTCGCGAGCTATTAATTATTTAACATTCGCTTGGCCGCCATGTTTGTTCTTTGGGCACAGCTGCATCGAGTGAAGCAGAAGCGCCACCATCCCCCTACTTACAGCCCTTTGAGGTACCGACAATACGCGGGAAAGGCCGAGCCACCACGTGCCAACCCGATTAATAACGAGTCTTTGCGTTCCCACGGCACGAGGTCTGGCAAATTACAGACCAGTCTCGCTGAGTCACAGGCCGTGGGAACGCGGCTTTAGCCTATCCTTCCTCCCTTTGCTTGATAAGATGACGGTTAAGGTATACTCACCGAAAAGTGCTAGCTGCTTCTGCCTTTCAAATGTCTTTCTGATCATCTTCTAGAAGAGGTGAAACCCTGAGAAGCAGAAGTCGTGGGAACCATATTGACTGAGAAAAATTACATTTCAATTATAAGACCTAGAGCCCTAACTTCGCCACAACAAAGGCACCAATAAATTAATCTTGCTGAATAACTAAATGACAGGAGTCGCTACCGTCTGACAATTATTACCAGGCCTTTTCTCACATCCAGTACAGAAGTTCACCACAACGCGTCCATGAAATGGTCCGAGGAACGCAAGATAGATATTGAGAACCGTCTAATATTTTGGATGGTCGCAATGTTGGATTTTTATATATATAGGTTTGAGAGTTATGTACTAATACATGGAGATTATTGTGTAGGTGTAGCATTCAAACTTCAATCGCATGATTAGTACACAAGACGTAAAAACGAGATTTTAAAATTTCGCACAGCTGCCATCTTGTGGTTATGAATACAATTGAAATAGATTAGATGCCAGTGGATTAACATTTGTATAAGCATTTACCGTACCAGTTTCACTGCAGTCGGATGGTTAAATCGCGAGAAACGTCCATGTGAATATTTATATTTCGCGTCGCCGCCATGTTGGATTTGTGCTCACCAGGTTATTGAAAGTCCCATAAGTGAATTTATGTTCATAGCCTCTATCAGTATACAAAATTTCACTTTGATTGCTATCATAGATCAATACATATTGGGAACCGTCTAAATATTTCGGATGGTCGCCATGTTGGATTTTTACATGTATAGGCAATAGAGTTATGTACCATTAAAGGAAAACTATTGCGTAGTTTCATTATGAAAACTTTCATTTCCATCGCATGATTACAACACAAGAAAAAAACTACATTTTAAAATTTCGCACAGTCTCCATCTTGAGGTTATGTAAACAATTGACCTAAATTAGATTCCAGTGCATTACAATGTGTATACAGATTTAATGTACCATATTTCACTCCGCTTAGATGGTTAAATCGCGAGAAGTCGATTAAAATGTTTCAAATTTGCTTGGCCGCCATGTTCGTTTTGTACTCTAGAGGTTTTCGAAACTTACAAATCTAAACTTGTAGTAGTGTCCTGTATCACCATACAAAATTTCAGGGTGAAATCAGAAATAGTTTCGGAGATATAGAATGCCGGTCAAATATTTCGCACAGCCACCAACTTGAGGCTATGTAAACAATTGAACTAAATTAGATGTCAATGCATTACAATGTGTATAAACATTTTCTTTACATTATTTCATTGCGTTTGGATGGTTAAATCGCGAGAAAAGTCTATTTGAATGTCTCAACGTCACCTGGCCGCCATGTTGGTTTTGTATTTACCAGGGTATTGAACGTCTCATACCTGAACGTGTAGTAGCGCCCTTTATCACCGTACACAATTTCAGGGTGATATCAGTGATAGTTTCGGAGATATTGAATGCTGTTTAAATATTTCGCACAGCCGCCATGTTGGATTGATGAGGCCTAATAAAATTTGGAGGTCACGGTCGGGTTCGGCCAAAATGGTGCTATGTCCTTACCGAGTTTCATTTAAATCGCCCCAGCCGTTTAAAAGTTATTAGGGGGGGACACACAGACAGACACACACACATACGTACACACACACACACGGACAAAAGGTGATCTCATAAGCCTATTTTTTCATAAAATGAAAATAGGCAAACAAATGACAGGAGATTGAAATATTACCGGCAGTAAAGACTGTGAAAGAACTTTATTGGCAGTTTACACCAACACGCCAAACTCCTTAGACTTAATCCTGAATGATAATTACTTCTGGAACGAAATTAAAAATTTCCACCTTTCATCAAGCGAGAGTCTTTTGAGGGATGAGTGTCTCCGTGTAGTTTTAAATTACTTTTTTAATTGCGTTAAAAAAGGCTTCGCTTCTGGACATTTTTTAATGGTTTGCCTAATTATAGACACCATACAACAAGTTCCTAACTCAAGCCTCAAAGATACTTCAAATACCTGCACAACAAAAATGAACTTGCCTCACGGCGCGACGTAGTCAAGTACATAAAATCGTTCACCACGACTGCGACTGGGAGCGTCAGCATGTCCGGAGATTAGAGGTTCGAGTACTGGCGCTGACAGTGGCAATCCTTAGTGTGGCTCTTTCCCAGTTCTTTTCCGTATTTCAAGTCCAGGGGTACATACCCAACCCCCAACCCTAATATGTACAGTTACACACACTACTACTGGCATCACAAAACACAAGTTATCTGATAAATAACCTTGAACACACACGCCAAGTACACGGAACTAACGGCCAAGGTTTTCATGTGACCCCACAGGCAGTATCTCGCGGTGTCAAGTTGGGTCAACGTGCAGGCCAAACAATCGGGCCACCACGACCTATCCACTGTTTCTGAAATCTGTGGTGCAGATGATCTCGTACCGCAAGTGAAAAATGAGGTGATGCGCCATCGTGCTGAAACCACATGTTTTGACGCACATGCAGTGGCATTTCGTCTAAGAACTTCTGCAGTACGTCTTCAAGGAATACTAAGTACGCGACACCCGTGAGATTTCGTGTCACAAGTTATGGAATATCAACGAACCTGTAGGGGATAAGGGTCATCAGGTGATCGTTCAACGACTTACGTACGGTACTCTAATCAGCGGCGCCGAAAATGCGGGAGATTTGAACGAGTGCTGTAGTGTTTTGTTTTGCGGGAAAACGGTACGTTTCTGGACACAGGTTCCTATGCTAATCTTAACCGCTTCGGTCCCCACTACATGCCCTCAAAGTTTTTAATGGGAATTTAGAATCACTCTGTATAGAAAAGAGACAATCAGTCTGAAAGACTGGACTTTATATCATTTTAAATGCTACAAATGCTGAAAAATCAGAACGCTAGAAAGTTACAAGTCATGAGGAAGCTGGAACGTGCGGTGAACGGAGGGAGCTGGCTGGATGACGTCACGCTCGCCATGTCGTTGCCGTCTCGTAACTCCAGAGCTACCAGTGAACTCAGTACACATGCACTAAGCGGTACTATGACGTCACACACCGCAGTGCATTCTCGGTACATTTCGTGACGTCACCGTAACGTAACGACGAAGTCGACTAGATCATTTAAAATAATAAAACAGTTAAGAAAAAGCACATAGGAAAGTAGAAATATTTTTAGCCTACTTTTCACATTTTGCCAAAATGAGGAAAAAGTAGTCTTATGAGATCGGGCAAATGTGTGTCTGTCTGTCTGTCTGTCCTTCTGTCTGTCTGTCCTTCTGTCTGTCTGGCTGTGTGTGTGTCCCCCACTATCAACTCCTAAACGGCTCCAGCAACCGAAACAAAATTTGGTAGGAGTAAAGATCTATACCTGAATATCTCACTGCCATATTTGAGAATGATGTCAGTGCTACCAACTGCTGTAAAATTGCAATTGAAATTTGAGCTCTATGTTGGATATCTCGGAAGGTATGAATGGGAGCTATTTGAAAATTGGCACACGTATAGATAATAATATTGCAGTTTAATTTCCAGGAGGCCATACATGGCAGTGTTGCCAAAATGATTATAAGCCTGCTCATAGGTCCAATATTTAAATGCATATAACTTCTACACTATCCATTGGAATTCAACCAAATTTCGTATGTGCTATGTGTTCATAAACAGATATAATTGAGCGTATTCCTAAGATCCACCAGGGCTGCCAACTGTTAATACATGCTCTCAATTAATTTTTTGCAAATACCAAAATATCATAAAGTATGCAAACCGACAACTTTAAACTATGCACACGTATAGTACCTGACATTCTGTATTAATTTGGAGGAACTTATATACGTCAGTGCTACCAACATGAATCTAAGCCTGCTGACATGTCCAACTTTAAATACATGTAGCTTCTATACTATCATTTGGATTTCAACCAAAATTTGTATGTGCTATGTGCACCATATCAGATACGACTATGCGTATTCTTAAGAGCAACCAGTGTTGCCAACTGTTAAAAAATGGTGTCTCTATTTTTGTTTCCCTAATATCAATATATCATAAAATATGCAAGCCAATAGCTCTAAAATTTGCACACGTATAGTTCCTGACATTCTAGATTAATTTGGAGTAATTAATATACGTCAGTGCTGCCAACATGATTCTAAGCCTGCTGATATGTCCAATTTTAAAATGCCTGTAACTTCTATACTAACAAATGGATTTCATTCAAAATTAACACAACAAGAGATCATATTATTGCAGATTATTTCTGACCAATACATGTATGTCATTGTTGCCAACATGATTTTAAGCGCGCTGTTACATCCAATGTTTAACTGCATGTAACATCCATGCTATCCATTTGACTTCAACCAAATTTTGTATTCTGTACCTTAAGAGATGGAAACAAGAATATATTCAGTCACCAGGGCTGCCAACTGTAGTTCTCTATTAGGCTACATTATGCCAGGTATACAGTATTGCGAACTAATTAGAAATTTCTATATTACCAATTTAATTTTGTCATTATTCTAGATAGATCCATATAGTTTAATCAATGGCATGAATTTTAAATTTTAAGAAAAGTAGGCTCTTTAGTTCGTCACGGAACTTCTTGTTTAATTTTGTTTCCAGGTTTTGTCTGATTTAAAGCCGAGGCAATGCTTTTGAGAGAGTTCATAATATTTCTCAGTAAAGAGGATGCTTCATAATACTCAGCACTTATCTTTTTGATGGGTTCGTTCAAATAATTCAAACAACAGTTAGACCACATCTATTGTCGCATGAAGTTCACGAAATCTATCACTACGAGCGCTAGTGTTGACCCAAACATGGACAAATCAAAATCAAAAATTCTACTTCCGTTTTGACTGACAAGTCATGAACGACAACAGTTAGACCACATCATTTGTCGTATGTAGTTCACTAAATTAATGTAAAGTTTAATATTTCTTTTCCGTTTTGTTATCATATATTCTTGGTTGGTTGGTTCTTAAGTTTAGGGGCTGCGACAACGCGGTCATGGAGCCCCGTGTACTTTGGGTGTGTTTAGAATCTGTCTGATAACCGGTGTTAATTGTGATGACTGTATTATTGTGTGTATCTGTTTTTTAAATTTTAAGTGCAGACTGCAACTTAGAATTTTTCAAATAGTTCCTACTTTTGCCGCCACCGTCAATGACTACTAGGACTAGTTCAGAACTTAGCTGCCAGACGCCACCGCAGTCGGCTCTTGGCAACGAACGTAGAAACCTAAGAGCGTTGTTTACATTCTTAACCTATCCAATTTAGCTTCACGCAGGTGCAATTAGTGGAAGGTTCTTTAACATGCCATAAATCTATGACATAGGACCGCCGGCTTTACTTCCCCTCGAAAGGAAGGCATACTGAGGGATTTTTAACGCTCTTAAAAATCCGTCGGCTTCGGCCGGGTTTGAACCCACTATCTTGGGCGTAGAAGCTCAGGATGCTACCAACTACGCCACCGAAGCCGCTATCATATATTCTTAATTCCCAAGTTATGCTTTCAACACTAAGTTCCCAGCCTGACGAACTAGAAATGTTATTATTTTTGACAAGTAACTCTGTTATAAGCCTCCGTGGCTCAGGCGGCAGCACGCCGGCCTCTCACCGCTGGGTCCGTGGTTCAAATCCCGGTCACTCCATGTGCGATCTGTACTGGACAAAACGGAGGCGGACAGGTTTTTCTCCGGGTACTCCGGTTTTCCCTGTCAAAATTTCATTCCAGCAACACTCTCCACTATCATTTCATTTCATCTGTCATGCATTTAATCATTGCCCCAGAGGAGTGCGTCAGGCCTCGGCAGCCGGCACAGTTCATATCCTCGCCGCTAGATGGGGGCTTCATTCATTCCATTCCTGACCCGGTCGGAGACTGGAAGCAGGCTGTGGATTTTCATTTTCAACTCTGTTATTATTTTGGATAAGTTACTGTGTTATTATTTTTGAAAAGTGACTGTGTTATCATTTTTGATAAGTGACTGTGTTATTATTTTTGATAAATGACTGTGTTATCATTTTTGATAAGTGACTGCGTTATTATTTTTGATAAGTGACTTGTGTTATTATTTTTAGCCTACTTTTCACATTTTGCAAAAATGAGGAAAAAGTAGACTTATGAGATCGGGCAAATGTGTGTCTGTGTGTCTGTCTGTCTGTCTGTCTGTCCTTCTGTCTGTCTGTCTGTCCTTCTGTCTGTCTGTCTGTCTGGCTGTGTGTGTGTCCCCCCCCCCTATCAACTCCTAAACGGCCGCAGCAATCGAAACAAAATTTGGTAGGAGTAAAGATCTATACCTGAATATCTCACGGCCATATTTGAAAATGATGTCAGTGCTACCAACTGCTGAAAAATCGCAATTGAAATTTGAGCTCTAGGTTGGATATCTCGGAAGGTATGAATGGGAGCTATTTGAAAATTGGCACACGTATAGATAATAACATTGCAGTTTAATTTCCACGAGGCTATACATAGCAGTGTTGCCAAAATGATTATAAGCCTGCTGATAGGTCCAATATTTAAATGCATATAACTTCTACACTATCAATTGGAATTCAACCAAATTTCGTATGTGCTATGTGTTCATAAACAGATATAACTGATCGTATTCCTAAGATCCACCAGGGCTGCCAACTGTTAATAAATGCTCTCAATTTATTTTTTCCAAATACCAATATATCAGAAAGTATGCAAGCCGACAACTTTAAACTATGCACACGTATAGTACCTGACATTCTGTATTAATTTGGAGTAACTTATATACGTCAGTGCTACCAACATGATTCTAAGCCTGCTGAGAGGTCCAACTTTAAATATATTGAACCCTTTATCCTCTGTTGGATAAATGATTCTATGTTTTATTTCTTCAATTAATAAATATTTCCACCAGCATAATGAAAGTAGCCAGACGGAGATGAGGAAATTTCAAGCATTGGTTGGAGACAGCGGGGACATACATGAAGCTGATTGACAAAAGGCTAAATACTTTAGCTGTGAAAGGAAATAGCCTAGCGATGTGTCAGAAGGACAGGTGTTGGTCACCTCAAAATAGAAGCGACGCGCAGTGAGACATGCTGCTGGTATGTTCATTGTGATATTCGCGCCTAGAAGTAATATGATGCAGTAACGTGAGTGGCTGATGAAGAAAATAGACACTCCTACGACGCCAAGATCTGCTAAAAACCGCCAAATTACAGAAAATGTGGGAACCAATGAGAGAAGAATGCCTATTTAGCGCGGCAGGTCTAGCGTGGGCACGCTCGGCTAGCATTCACGCGGGAGATCGCCTAGACAAAATCTCTACGATCGATTCTAGGATTAATGGGCATATTCTTGACCTGCGCTATTTTACGAGTTCAGTGATATTTATTTCATTCCTGTACCACCATTATTTTGTAAATTTTTTATCTAAATTCCCCCACCATCAAGACCTAGGGCCAGTTCATTTATAAGTGGTGTGAAGAGCCAAGACTTTGCTTATTATTACTCTGTGCGTCTACGGACGTAAGCTTATTATTATTGTGTGTGTCGAGGACACGGCTTATTACTTTGGTTCGTCTGAGGACGGAGGCTGTTATTTTGTGTGTCAGTGGACACAGGCTTTTATACTTTGCGCGTCTTAGGACGTTGACAGTTATACTTTGCGTGTCATGAAGGACACAGAAATTATTATTGAAAGTGTTAAATTCAGTGTTAGATAGTCACAGTACTATATTTGTAGGGGCAGTATCGTCGATAATTCGCCAATAGACTGCTTTGGGGAAAGAAGTACCCGAACGGCGAATTTAGTAGTCAGACATCAAGTGTGTAATAATTTAATTTTTGAATCAGCACGAGAGATGACATCATTGACCATGGAGGAAGCCTGGAAATATCAAGACTCCGTCAAGATGGTTGAGATGAGATAAGAAGAATCCAGTTGGGAAATGGCTGCAGATGTTCTTTGACGGATGGCTGGCTGAGGATGAGTACAGAATAATATTTATTATTATCTGATAAATTAACTTATGGTGTATGGGACATATCTTGTTTTGTAAATAATTTGCTTGTGTGATTAACGTAGTCTATTTAGTTTTGGTCTGACACACCTTTTGCATGGAAACAGCTCGCATATATATTTAGTAGAAGGTTCTTTTCTTGTTTGTTGTTTTAACTAACGTAGCTATGTGAACGGCCGTGTTTGCATATGTTACGCAATGCGGTTAAAAACGTCTCTCGGAGATATGTTGTGTTTCAGAAGTAGGACTGAAGTAAAATAATTATACAGTAGATTGGAGGGTAATTAATTTCTTTTGTTTTATTATTGATCAGATTCAATGAGATTATTGCCTTTGGAGCAATGTGATTTGTGACGAAGAGCAGTCAGCTCTATCGTAGGTTTTAATATTTTTTTAAATTGTTGGCGAGCATCCATTCAGCCGATCTGTGTGAAAACGTATTGTCATTCCCATAGATGTGTGTGTGTGAGTGTGTGTTTTTGTGTCATTACAAGCGGGAATTTCAGCGTAGACTGATTTCTGGCAGCTTGATGACAAATCTAGATTGTGACCTCGCGAGGGCAATTCTGGATATTTTGATTATGTCTGACCATATTTTGAAGTGGTTGAGTTTGTTGCTGTTGATTCCTTGAGATAACGGCACAGCTGGTCAGGTATTTATACACACTGGAGTGGGACAATGGCAGGTGATTGAGGAAGAGGGGAGATGTTGCACAAGACGAACTGAAGGATTGCCAGCCAGGTCATTAGTGGAGAGTGCCTGTGTGGCTCAGTAATAACTTTAAATACAGAATTAAGAACTGATCAATGGTAAAAATTGTTTAAATAAATGGGAGTTGCCTACGAATCACGATAATCTCCGAAGCGTTAGCTTAACATGAAGTTTTGTTCATATAAAGTAATGTCAGCCAGTCAGGCTTTTGTTGTTGTTGGTTTATTCCATGTGTTTATATTCCATTCAGTGACCCGTGAGTCACATGCTTGCTGTATTTCCTTGTTTGTGTTGAGCAATTTGGGCCAGTGTTGGCAGCTCATAGTCAAGTGCGTCTTCGCGCTAATGAGGGTCTCAGGGAGATTCCTGTAAATAGTAGATTTGTAGTGCGTGTGTCAGCATTATTTTTTAAGGGTTTTTATTAATGTCATGTTCCATATCCATAAACGTTGATTTACGAGATGATTGTTCGTAAGCATCGTGGCTGTTAACCCGTTGTAAACGAACAGTCGTCCAAAGTACTCATTCCTCGTAGTTAGTCATTACGCGCACATAAAACCCAAATTGCAAGGTAGTGGAACCAGGATCCACATTTTAAATAAAAGGGGAGATCCGTCTTACTCCTCAAATTTATAGATATTACTATCATGGGAAATTCAGGGAGGAGTGTTTTATATTTTATTGTTGTTTATTTCTTTTTATGCACTATTAGTCATTAAGTTAAATCTTGTTTTTATTTTACATCTTGTCACCTTTCTTTCTCGATTTATAGTTTATATCCTATGACCCTTACCTCAGTAGAGCACGTTGTTTGGCGAACGTAAACATCACATAGGAACTGAGCGCGACCCCTTGATTAAGATTTCTTACATTAAACACTGCTTTTCTGAAGGGTTCATAGGAGTAAACTGGCGCGGCCAAGCGTGGGGCGGTTCACTGTGGTGTAACGGCAAAGATTTTGCACATGTCAATGTAAGCGTAGTTGGGTTTTCAAACTGACGGAACAATGAAGGTGTAATTTTATTGCTGGTTCGCTGCTGGAACACATTTAAGTGGCGTATTTGAGTAAAACTGACATGCCGCAAGTGCAGGCAGATATGGCAGTATTTTAATCACCGGGAAGTGATATTTTATTAAAAGTAAGTGAGGCGAAGAGGATACCGCCAAATGTGTGAAATATAAAGTAAAATCAGGAGTTTGCAATGTAAAATACGGTTCACGTTTTTGTCTATTGAATTAAATTAAAAGGTAATATGTGATACCGGGCGCCCAATTATTAAATTTAAAATTAGATTTGTTTAGAAAGTCAAACTCGTGAAAATGTTAGGAGGCTGTAGCCTTAAATGACAATTAATACTTTATTAATTAGTCAGTGTTAATATCAGATCAGGATAACAATTTAATGACTGAATATGTGTTTGGGTTTAAATTAAATTGAGTAAAATTAGAACTACTCAGAGATGCAATCGACTAGTGGGATTAAATGTAAAAATAAATGAACTGAGTAGGGTAAATAAATTAAATGTGCATTGGATTTTATGTGTGTGTCAAAGGGCATTGCTTTATGCCATTTCCCTAATGTCTCATATAAAGTGTGTAATATGGCAACGGTTGAACAGATTCAAGAAATCATTGAGAGTGCAGCTAGGAGAACACAGGCATTGTTGGACACTAAATTGGCGGAACAGAGGCAATCATTAAACAATAGTATGTTAGAACAAAGTGAAGCATTAAACGCTAAATTATCAGAACAGAGTCAATCATTAAACGCTAAATTATCAGAACAGAGTCAATCATTAAACACTAGTATGTTAGAACAAAGTGAAGCATTAAACGCGAAATTGTCTGAGCAAATAAACAATACTATGGTAGAACAAAGTGAAGCATTGAACGCGAAATTATCTGAACAAATAAACAATAGTTTGTTAGAACAAAGTGAGTCGATAAACAAATTATCAGAACAAAGTGAATCATTGCGGACACAATTAAATAACAGTAGAATTGAACAGAATGAATATCAGGCGGAACAAGCTAGGTTGTTAAAAAGTGAAATTAATGACACTATCAATTCACAGTTAGAGACGCTAACCGCAGAGATGAAAGATCACACTAATCAACAGATGATATTACTGGCCCTAGATGTGAGTAAAAATAATGAAAAGCAATTAGACCAGATTAAGAAAATGGAAAATATTTTTGATCAAAAACTTAGCATTCTGGATGAAACGGTGTTAGCTAAATTAGAGAAAATTGAAATAGCGTGCACTATGAATACAAGCGAGGTCAAGATAGCTCAGGAGAAGTTAGAAGGACGATTTATGGAGATGAAAAAGAGCGGCAAAGTCATTCAACAACAATTATCAGCGGTAGATGAGAATATATCCGGCATAATTAAAGATATGGATCGTCTCGAAATAAAATCAGCAGAGCAGTGGAAAAGCCTAGAAGCGGATCAGGAGCAGTTAAAGACTACCTTAAACGACACTAAAAGCCAGATTGAAGAGAAAGTAAGCACGATTAAAGAGCAGATAAGAAAAGATTGGAAAAAAATGAATATCGATTCTAAAGAGGAAAGATCCACCATTCTTAAAACAGTAGGCGAAAAACACACTCGTATTCAAGCATTAGAACAAGAAATGAAGAATAAACTTAAGGAACAGACGGACAGGATCATTAAAGCCGAACTCAGGTCATTAGAGCAATCGTCGATATTTAGAATGGGAGCATTGAAAGACAAGCAGGATGACTCAAATAGCCCGGAGGGTACGAGCACAGCAGGAAGTCAGACTCAGGCGGAGAGCCCATTAACAACAAACACGGAAGGGTTTCGCAAGAATATCGATAGGAGCTCAACACCACAAGACGGTCATCAGCCTACTCAACTTATCCAAGTAATTCGCTCAAGTGATTATAAACCACAGAAATACACGGAGAATTCAGGGGTAACACCTAAAGCTTTTATCAAAGAGATTGAAGACCATTTCAATGACACTGGGGTACCTGAAGCACGTAGATTGAGGATGATGGAGAGATTTTTATCAGGAAATGTCCTTACATGGTTTTTAAGCTTCAAATATACATTTGGAACCATGTCAGATTTTAAATTGGCGTTTCTGCGCAAATATTGGTCGCCCGCAACACAACAGAGTCTAAGGATGGAGCTTTACTCTAGAAAGTACCAAACCACCCAGCAAACAAAATACTCAGATTTCTTTAACATGCAAATGTTAAAATTTCGCGACCTGGATTACCCTTTAAATGAAGCGGATCTGGTGATGACAATAGCGAGGCAATTGCCAGTCAACGTGCAACAAGTACTAGTCGCAGCGAACGTTAGTACGGCCATACATACAGAGCAGATATTACGCCAGATAGATGAGACTACGTCTCATAGTCATTATAGAGGAGGAAAACAGCTGGACTTAGTCAATACGACGGAGGTCGTAAAACCTAAGCAGGCAAACACTAAAACGCAGGGCACTAATACAAGCACTTCCACACCTAGGCGAAACCAGGAAGAAGGAGAAAACAGACCATACCAGCGTAACGAAAATAACTACAATAATAGATCATATCAAGGCAACAATAGGTATCAACAGAGAGGATATCAACATTGGCGTGAAAATCGAAGAAATGACAGGCCTTATGGAAGATACGGTGATTACAATGCTAATCAAAGATGGAAAGGAAGAAGAGACCAAAATCAAGGAGAGCCACGAAATTATCGAAATGACTGGGATGATAGGCACGCTCAATCACAAAATTACCTAGAGGAATTACACGCTAGTCAAGGTGGAGAGCTAGGAAGATGGGAAAAAGCCATTGGGAACATGAAGAATCCTGATACACATACTGAGGAAGCTGGAAGTCTACTGAGACAAGAGGAATATCAAGGACATCGGCGACAAACGGATGATGGGAGTCGCACTGGAGCTAAAAAAATGTTAAATTTGGATAAAGAAGACAGCCTACAAACGCAACAGTCGGAAGTTGAAGAGGGATGGATAGTAGCGAACATACAAGAATGGATTGCTTTGCCAGAAGACTGCCTGGAGGAGACGGTGAAACCACGGAACGATGAAATTAGGCAATTACCCATTATTTACGCAAGGATTGGTGGAATTAATATAAGATGTTTATTGGATACGGGGTCACAGATCAGTCTGGTATCGGAGGCCTTGGTTCGAGAGTTGGGACGGAGTCAAAATATTCCTGTAATTCCCGTACCACAGCTCAAAGTGAGGGGTGTTATTCCTGAACGCACCGTCACTTGTAAACGTCAGGCATACTTAGAGCTGAACATATTGGAACACACTTTTGGGCAAACATTCATTATCATGGCAAAGATGAATTTCAATATAATTCTTGGTGCAAATTTTATTTGTGACTATCAAGCAGTGATAGATTTGCACAAGAATACTGTCAGTTTTAGAGAGTTTGACCAGCTGAAGAACGTGGGATTGCATATGGATGAAATCACCACCGGAAGAGATGTAAATTCGTGGGCATTGGAAGCAATATCGGAAGAGACTGAAGAGGAGGTACGAAAGGCAGAAGATAACATCATAGAAGGAGCTGTTGTGGAACTAGATGAGGAGAGTGAATCCCAGGAGATATGGTCTTTATTAACGGAAGGAGATAACAGTGATGCACAATTTGAAGAGTTACTACAGGAGCGGCTCAATGGCATTCAACTTGGGGGTGAACACAGAAAGCAATTGGAAGAGATTTTAAGGAAGCATAAAACAGTATTTGATACAGTACCTGGGAAAATATTAAATTTCAAATATTCTATGCAAGTCGAGGACTGGTCACCTTTCAAAAGCAGGTTGTATCCAATTCCTGAAAAATATCGTTGTCAAGTCAAGGTCATTATAGATGAGATGTTACAAGCTGGAGTGATAAGGAAGACACCGACACCTTATCTAAATGCGATTTTGGCAGTCACAAAACCAAATGGATCTATTAGACTTTGTTTAGATGCCAGAAATCTCAACACGAGACTTATTTTTCCTGAGTATGACAGAGCGCCAATTATCAGAGACGTACTAAAAGGCTTTAAAAACAAAAGCATTTATTCATCAGTCGATCTGACGAGCTCGTTCCACCATATTGAATTGGATGAGAAGTCACAGCTTCTAACTGGCTTCTTATTCGATAACCAAACGTTTTGCTTCGTTCGAATGCCCTTTGGAGTCAAAACAGCGGGCTGTGCTTTAATCCGAGCCCTGGACCGGAATCTAACCGAGGAAGTTAAGGAGATGACGGTACGCTACATTGATGACATTTTGCTGGCATCCGACAACATTGAAACTCACATGGAAAATTTAGATAAAGTATTAGGCAACCTGAATGCATCGAATTTCAAAGTAAATCTGAAGAAATCGCATTTCTTCAAGAGCGAGATCTTATATTTGGGTCACATCATTGACAAGGAGGGAGTGAAGCCAAATCCCGCTAAGATCGAAGCGATAAAGAATTTCCCTACACCAACGAGAGTCAAGCACATTCGGGCTTTCTTAGGCGTAACGGGATTCTTTAAGGAAAACTGTCCAGGTTATACGGAGACTGTAGCCCCCATGCAGGAAATGTTAAAGAAAAATAATAAATGGTTATGGAATGCGGAGTGTGAGAAGGCATTCCGAGCAACAAAACAGCTATTGGAAAACTGCATTAAATTAGGATATCCAGATTTCAAGCGCAAATTTATAATCCAAGCGAATGCTTCACTGGTGGGTATAGGTGCTATGCTCTACCAAGAGGATCCAGCTAACCTGCAGCATAAAACATATTTGGCATTTGTCAGCCGAAAATTGCGTAAGCACGAGCGCAATTATACTGTAACGGAACTAGAGCTGTTGGCCATACTTCATGCGCTACAACAATGGAAACGAATAATCTATGGTTACCCTATTGTTGTCAGGACTGATCATAAAGCACTAACATTCTTGTTTAAGACGTCGATGGCAAGCGAACGTGTGACACGTTGGTCTATATATATTCAGCAGTTTAGCATTGAGATTGAACATTGCCCAGGGAAGATGAACGTGATTCCGGATGCACTCAGCAGGAACCCAGAGCCTGATAATGAAGAAACAGCGATGGTACAACACTTGGAGTTAACACCGAAGGACCGGGAATTCTTGGAGGAGTTACGTGAGATACAGCGAGAACAAGAAGCGGAACCATGGATGATGCTTTTAATTCAATACTTCAGAAAGCAACTACCTACAGGAACACCTGCATTTCGAGAAGCAAAAGCCAAAGAAGGAAGATATGTTTATGTCAACAATTTGCTGCACAAATGGGTAGATAATGACCACACCAAGTTACGCATATTAGTACCTGCTTCTTTACAGCGAGGATTGACATGGCATACGCACGAAAGTTACGGTCATGTGGGCGTAGATAAGTGCGAAGCGACTATAGGAGAGACATTTACATGGCCACGTATGAGAACAACAATATGTGACGTCATTACAACTTGTGATCCGTGTCAGAGGACAAAGCCCAATAATTATTTAATGAGGCAGTATCCTAGACCTTTGCTACCTCAAAAACCATGCGAGCTACTGGCACTCGACTGTTTCGGTCCAATCCCGAAGGGAAGGCGAGGTTGCCGACACTTACTAGTATGCATTGATGTATTTTCTAAGTTTGTCGTATTATGCCCCATTCAGAAAACTACTTCAAAACAGGTACTCAGTCGTATTCGGAATAGAGTTATTCCAATCCTTGGAAAACCAGAATTTATATTATCAGATCATGGCAGCTATTTCACAAGCGCCGAATTCAAGAAAGGTATGGAGAACATGGGTATAAAACACATTTTAAGCAGTATCCGACATGCTCAAGCAAATCCAAGTGAGAGAGCAATTAAGTGTGTAACGTCATATTTGAGAATCTTCATTCCAAATGAACATCACAGATGGGTGGATAAAATCAAGGATGTAGAGACATGCATGAAATCTACCAGGCACGAGTCAACAGGACAGATCCCTATGGTCCTACACAAGAACGAGTATCCAGTGAGAACGTGGAAAAACATTGTTAACTGCCCACAAGATCCAATGATAGCACCTGACTTGCGAATTGAGAGGACGAGAGCCTACATGAGGAAACAAGCAGACCGCAGATTACGGCGAGTAAGAAATAAGAGGTTTCACAGTGATCTTGAAATCAACCAGCTCGTTTTGGTGAAACGACCCGCTACATCGGACCCAGAGAAGAAGATCTTCAGTAAATTCTGCGAAAAGTTCATAGGACCCTATTCTATTGTCAGGAACCTTGGAAATAATGCTTACAGAGTGAAAGAATTGAATACAGGAACAATGTCAGTCTACAACGCTGCCAACCTAAAAAAGTATCGTAGAAGTGAACCATGGGAGCACCGAAATAACGATGCAGTTTGAATATATGGACGTCCTACTATCAACAAAGTTGACGGGGAGCAGTTGAGTACGGCACATGAAGGAGGAAGTAGAGTTGGTGTTGACAAACATTAACGAGGCGAGCAGAGTGTTGCCCCAGGCATCAGCGTCACGCAAGCAGTTGAGAGAGTCATTATGAGCAGGATGTGAAACGAGTAAATGCCATTCAAGACAGGAGCGACTAGACCAAGTAATAGAAAAGGGGTGATTCTGAAATAAAACAATTTGGCCTACGGAAGTCTTTTAAAATTATCGACTTTTTCCTAAGTTCGAAATTTTGTGAGTGGGAGAGTTGTGAACCCTTTATCCTCTGTTGGATAAATGATTCTATGTTTTATTTCTTCAATTAATAAATATTTCCACCAGCATCATGAAAGTAGCCAGACGGAGATGAGGAAATTTCAAGCATTGGTTGGAGACAGCGGGGACATACATGAAGCTGATTGACAAAAGGCTAAATACTTTAGCTGTGAAAGGAAATAGCCTAGCGATGTGTCAGAAGGACAGGTGTTGGTCACCTCAAAATAGAAGCGACGCGCAGTGAGACATGCTGCTGGTATGTTCATTGTGATATTCGCGCCTAGAAGTAATATGATGCAGTAACGTGAGTGGCTGATGAAGAAAATAGACACTCCTACGACGCCAAGATCTGCTAAAAACCGCCAAATTACAGAAAATGTGGGAACCAATGAGAGAAGAATGCCTATTTAGCGCGGCAGGTCTAGCGTGGGCACGCTCGGCTAGCATTCACGCGGGAGATCGCCTAGACAAAATCTCTACGATCGATTCTAGGATTAATGGGCATATTCTTGACCTGCGCTATTTTACGAGTTCAGTGATATTTATTTCATTCCTGTACCACCATTATTTTGTAAATTTTTTATCTAAATTCCCCCACCATCAAGACCTAGGGCCAGTTCATTTATAAGTGGTGTGAAGAGCCAAGACTTTGCTTATTATTACTCTGTGCGTCTACGGACGTAAGCTTATTATTATTGTGTGTGTCGAGGACACGGCTTATTACTTTGGTTCGTCTGAGGACGGAGGCTGTTATTTTGTGTGTCAGTGGACACAGGCTTTTATACTTTGCGCGTCTTAGGACGTTGACAGTTATACTTTGCGTGTCATGAAGGACACAGAAATTATTATTGAAAGTGTTAAATTCAGTGTTAGATAGTCACAGTACTATATTTGTAGGGGCAGTATCGTCGATAATTCGCCAATAGACTGCTTTGGGGAAAGAAGTACCCGAACGGCGAATTTAGTAGTCAGACATCAAGTGTGTAATAATTTAATTTTTGAATCAGCACGAGAGATGACATCATTGACCATGGAGGAAGCCTGGAAATATCAAGACTCCGTCAAGATGGTTGAGATGAGATAAGAAGAATCCAGTTGGGAAATGGCTGCAGATGTTCTTTGACGGATGGCTGGCTGAGGATGAGTACAGAATAATATTTATTATTATCTGATAAATTAACTTATGGTGTATGGGACATATCTTGTTTTGTAAATAATTTGCTTGTGTGATTAACGTAGTCTATTTAGTTTTGGTCTGACACACCTTTTGCATGGAAACAGCTCGCATATATATTTAGTAGAAGGTTCTTTTCTTGTTTGTTGTTTTAACTAACGTAGCTATGTGAACGGCCGTGTTTGCATATGTTACGCAATGCGGTTAAAAACGTCTCTCGGAGATATGTTGTGTTTCAGAAGTAGGACTGAAGTAAAATAATTATACAGTAGATTGGAGGGTAATTAATTTCTTTTGTTTTATTATTGATCAGATTCAATGAGATTATTGCCTTTGGAGCAATGTGATTTGTGACGAAGAGCAGTCAGCTCTATCGTAGGTTTTAATATTTTTTTAAATTGTTGGCGAGCATCCATTCAGCCGATCTGTGTGAAAACGTATTGTCATTCCCATAGATGTGTGTGTGTGTGAGTGTGTGTTTTTGTGTCATTACAAGCGGGAATTTCAGCGTAGACTGATTTCTGGCAGCTTGATGACAAATCTAGATTGTGACCTCGCGAGGGCAATTCTGGATATTTTGATTATGTCTGACCATATTTTGAAGTGGTTGAGTTTGTTGCTGTTGATTCCTTGAGATAACGGCACAGCTGGTCAGGTATTTATACACACTGGAGTGGGACAATGGCAGGTGATTGAGGAAGAGGGGAGATGTTGCACAAGACGAACTGAAGGATTGCTAGCCAGGTCATTGGTGGAGAGTGCCTGTGTGGCTCAGTAATAACTTTAAATACAGAATTAAGAACTGATCAATGGTAAAAATTGTTTAAATAAATGGGAGTTGCCTACGAATCACGATAATCTCCGAAGCGTTAGCTTAAAATGCAGTTTTGTTCATATAAAGTAATGTCAGCCGGTCAGGCTTTTGTTGTTGTTGGTTTATTCCATGTGTTTATATTCCATTCAGTGACCCGTGAGTCACATGCTTGCTGTATTTCCTTGTTTGTGTTGAGCAATTTGGGCCAGTGTTGGCAGCTCATAGTCAAGTGCGTCTTCGCGCTAATGAGGGTCTCAGGGAGATTCCTGTAAATAGTAGATTTGTAGTGCGTGTGTCAGCATTATTTTTAAGGGTTTTTATTAATGTCATGTTCCATATCCATAAACGTTGATTTACGAGATGATAGTTCGTAAGCATCGTGGCTGTTAACCCGTTGTAAACGAACAGTCATCCAAAGTACTCATTCCTCGTAGTTAGTCATTACGCGCACATAAAACCCAAATTGCAAGGTAGTGGAACCAGGATCCACATTTTAAATAAAAGGGGAGATCCGTCTGACTCCTCAAATTTATAGATATTCCTATCATGGGAAATTCAGGGAGGAGTGTTTTATATTTTATTGTTGTTTATTTCTTTTTATGCACTATTAGTCATTAAATCTTGTTTTTATTTTACATCTTGTCACCTTTCTTTCTCGATTTATAGTTTATATCCTATGACCCTTACCTCAGTAGAGCACGTTGTTTGGCGAACGTAAACATCACATAGGAACTGAGCGCGACCCCTTGATTAAGATTTCTTACATTAAACACTGCTTTTCTGAAGGGTTCAATATGTAGCTTCTATACTATCATTTGGATTTCAACCAAAATTTGTATGTGCTATGTGCACCATAACAGATACGACTATACGTATTCTTAAGAGCAACCAGTGTTGCTAACTGTTAAAAAATGGTGTCTCTATTTTTGTTTCCCTAATATCAATATATCATAAAATATGCAAGCCAATAGCTCTAAAATTTGCACACGTATAGTACCTGACATTCTAGATTAATTTGGAGTAATTAATATACGTCAGTGCTGCCAACATGATTCTAAGCCTGCTGATAGGTCCAATTTTAAAATGCCTGTAACTTCTATACTAACAAATGGATTTCTTTCAAAATTAACACGACAAGAGATCATATTATTGCAGATTATTTCTGACCAATACATGTATGTCATTGTTGCCAACATGATTTTAAGCGCGCTGATAGATCCAATGTTTAACTGCATGTAACGTCCATGCTATCCATTGGACTTCAACCAAATTTTGTGTTCTGTACCTTAAGAGATGGAAACAAGAATATATTCAGTCACCAGGGCTGCCAACTGTAGTTCTCTATTAGGCTACATTATGCCAGGTATACAGTATTTCGAACTAATTAGAAATTTCTATATTACCAATTTAATTTTGTCATTATTCTAGATAGATCCATATAGATTAATCAATGGCATGAATTTTAAATTTTAAGAAAAGTAGGCTCTTTAGTTCGTCACGGAACTTCTTGTTAATAAGTGACTATGTTATTATTTTAGATAAGTGACTGTGTTATTATTTTTGATAAGTAACTCTTATTATTTTTGATAAGTGTCTGTGTTATTATTTTTGATAAGTGACTATGTTATTATTTTTGATAAGTGACTGTGTTATTATTTTTGATAAGTAACTGTGCTATTATTTTTGATAAGTAACTCTATTATTATTTTTGATAAATGACTGTGTTATCATTTTTGATAAGTGACTGTGTTATTATTTTTGAAAAGTGACTGTGTTATCAATTTTGATAAGTGACTGTGTTATTATTTTTGATAAATAAATCTTATTATTTTTGATAAGTGTCTGTATTATAATTTTTGATAAGTGACTATGTTATTATTTTTGATAAGTGACTGTGTTATTATTTTTGATAAGCAACTGTGTTATTATTTTTGATAAGTGTCTGTGTTATTATTTTTGATAAGTGACTATGTTATTATTTTTGATAAGTGACTGTGTTATTATTTTTGATAAGTAAATCATATTATTTTTGATAAGTGTCTGTGTTATTATTTTGATAAGTGTCTGTGTTATTATTTTTGATAAGTGACTATGTTATTATTTTTGATAAGTGACTGTGTTATTATTTTTGATAAGTGACTGTGCTATTATTTTTGATAAGTAACTGGGCTATTATTTTTGATAAGTAACTGTTTCAGTAAGTAACTGTTTTGTTGCGTAAGTGTGTTATTATTTTTGATAAGTACCGGTACCTATTATTATTTTGATAAGTAACTCTTTTGATAAGTAACCGCTTTGATAAGTAACTGTTTTGATATGTAAGTGTGTTATTATTTTTAGCAAGTAACTATTATTATTTTTGATAAGTACCGGTAACTGTTTTGATGCCGGCCCCGTGGTGTTGGGGTAGCGTGCCTGCCTCTCACCCGGAGACCGCGGTTTCGAATCCCGGCTCCGTCAGGGATTTCAGAAACTGACGTGGGGGCTGGAACGGGGTGCACTCAGCCTGGTGAGGACAATTGAATAGCTGTCTGACAGTGAGGCAGTGCTCCGGTCACGAAAACCAAGATTAACGGCCGAGGGGAGCCGACACGCTGACCACGCGTCACATCAATATCTACAGGCCAAATGGCTGGGCAGCGGTCATTTGGTAGGCCTAAGCCCTCATGGGCTGTAGTGCCAGTGGTTATTATTATTATTATTATTATTATTATTGTTATTATTATTATTGTATCTGTATTGATAGGTAACTGTTATATTTTTTGATAAGTACCTATAATGATTCTTTTAATATCTTTTATATGTAACTAGCAGAAGTACCCGTTCTTCTAACGGTGTTCGTTGTTAACACCAGACATTATCAATTGAGCTACTGTTGCTATGGTTAGCGGTTTGTCATTCCTTCATAAGTTTATCAGAACGAAGTTAGTTTTCTGGGAATAACACACACACTGTTAATTTAAGACCCTTAAAATGAAGTTTTCGGAGACCCTTTATAGATTCCCGAATTTTGTGTCTCACATTGAGAAGCGCAACAGATGCTTTGGTCGTCCTTCTAGGATAATTTTTATACTTCGCCTATTTTAGCATGTATTTTGAGAAGTTTTTCCCTATATCCACCCTTCTACTGTATGAAAAGTACGGTGAGGAGTTTTATAAATGATTGGTGTATTGACTCATGTTTACCATACCTAATTTTACGATGCACCAAGCATCCGAACACGATTTATAGGTGTACATAAAGATACACAGAAAGGCAGACAGACAATTCTATTGTCTACAACATATCACCCAGATATCCAAATATGGGTATACCTATCTACCACACAGTATCAAACAAAATCATCCTTACAATGAACCCGTATGTCGACAAAAAAAAAAAAGTTAAAATGTGCTCTCAGACTAAACTCACCTAAAGTGTACTTCCTGACGTGAAATAGAATTGAAAGCCTTGTAGACGAAACGCAATACACGTCACATAAAAACTGACCCTCTACGTTGTGCTAGGTGCCCATACACAGGAAGACCCCTTTCATAAATTATGAAGGCTTGTGTTGCATGAAAATTGAGGTTCTTTAGCCCCAAATTGCCCAAATTCCTAAAAGCCGCAAAAAATGCTGGTTCAATTCAGGAATTTTTGAAAATAATGTTGCTGTTTGGAGATATAATAGACCTTCTGTACTATATGTCGAACGTGAAAATTGCATGAAAAAGTTCTAGGTTACCCCTTGACCCCCTTAATTGCATTGATGAATTATACAGTATACGTTAGTTCCGTGATAACCTCATAGCCATTTGCAAACTTTCACAGAAATGTAATAAATGGAGTGACATTGCTTCTTACAGAAATAGAAGGAAAGTTGTATGCCACCCCTTGAGATAATGTTCTCATGGTTACCGATTTGCATTCCTTTATTAGTTTGTTAAATTAAATTAAAAATTAGTTTTCTGGGAATATTTCAGGAACTGTTGGATTTAGAGCCTTATAATGTAGTTTTCGAGGACCCTTTAGGGCCCCCGAGGTTTGTTTCTGGCACCGAGGGGATTTGTCTCGTCGTTGTACACCATAATATGATACTAATAATAATATAATATAGGGAGAAATTATGACACCTATTTTTTTAAATTATTAATGCAGCCAATGGCCATGTACTTTTCTTTTCAGGATGGGTCAGGGAAGGGATATTATCAGAGAAAGAAGCATTCACATCACGCATGAGCAAATTGGAAATGGCCTACCATTTAACTAAGGACATCTATAAGAAAAGGTCAATATCCTTCAACGCAAAACTAAAACATTACTGCAATGTCATCCGTCCGGAGGTCTTGCATGCTTCTGAATGCATCACGATGAAAAAAAAAAAAGGCTTGGTCGAGAAACTGGAGGCCAAAGAAAGGAAAATTTTGAGAAAGATATTGGGTTCCATCAAAGTCAATGGGGAATACAAAAGACGGCATTACCATGAACTATATACTCATGTGGGGAAGATAAGTAACGTCATCCGGAAGAGAAGGATACCATTTTTTGGGCATGTGAAACGAATGAGCCCAGCGAGACTGACCAACCGCAACATAACTTACTTTCAGGAGAGGAAAACAAAATGGGCCTGGTTCATTGAACTGGATAAAGATCTGAAAGAAGTGGGGATTACACCAACAGACATTCAGGAGCGCGCCGCACTCAAAAGGAAACTTCAAGCATGCAAAGGTTTCCAAGAAGAAACGAAGCTGAAAACGGGAACGATTTGGACCCAGGAACGGAAGGAAGTCCACCAAGAACGAATGCGGGCGTACCGGGCAAACATCAAAGCCAGTAGGAGAAAGTTGGAATGACGCGGTCCATACATGGCCTGTACGAAATAAATGAATGAATGAATAATATGGGGATAGGAATATAATAGACCTGCCGTACCACACCCACAGATGTAAATGGCGTGAAAAAATTCTAGAGTACACCTTGTTCCCCTTAAGCGCATTATACGTATTGATGAATTTTACGGCTTAATTTGGTTCCGTGATAACCTTCTAGCCGTTTGCAAACTTTCACACTAATTTAATTAATGGAATTGCATTGCGTCTTACTGCAATAGATGGACCTCTGAGAATCTGTTGCCATGGTTACTGGCTTGTATTCGTTCATTAGTTTATTAAATGAAATTAGTTTTCTGGGAATATCTCAAAAACGGTTGGTCTTAGGGGCTTAAAATGTGGTTTTCGGGGTCCCGAGTTTTGTCTCTCACATTGAGGGTCTGAAAATGAGCTTTGTCTCGTCCTTCTACGCCTATTTCAGCATGTATTTTATGGGGGCAGGCCCCCTTTTATGAGAGGTACGGAGAAGAGTTACATCAATGATAAGTGTCCTGCCTCTGATGGATATCTGTACCAAATGTTACGTTGGTACACCCAGCCGTTCTCGAGTTATAAGGGAACAAATTTGTCCACAGAAAAACAAACAAACAGACAGACAGACAGACAAAAAATATTTTCGCGCGCATCCTTCATAAAACAGTCTGAAACGCGTAAACAACTCAAATTTCCGTAGATATTCAGAGAAAAACAGACAAACTTTCATTTTTATATATAGAGAGATGTACTGCACCGCTCGGTGTTGACCGTGCTTTATTGCACAAATTTAGGTTTTACTCGCTAACCTTTCGAGATATACGAAAAGTGATAAGGACCCTTCGGATTGAAAATTAAATGTTAAAGCTCGTGTATGCCATCAAAAGTTTGCTATTTCTTAGCGTTCTCTTCTTATTTGAAATAGAAATATGAAATTTTGAAACCAAAGGGTGAAGTGACGTCACAAATGTCGGTTTTACTCGCTAACCGTTGGAGATACACGAAAAGTGATAAGGACCTTTCTGATAGGAAATTAAATTTCAAAGCTCTTATGTACCACCAAAGTTTGCTATTTCCTACCGTTCTCTTGTTATTTGATATGGAAATATGAAATTTTGAAACCAAGGGGTGTAGTGACGTCACTAAAATGGTCGCCATTTTTTAACAGTACAACATTTCGAAATCAAAAGTATCCTATATGTAAACCTGGTAAATCAGCTACATCCATGCAAAATTTCATTCAAATCGGACCAGTGGTTCTTGCGTGATTGAGTAACACACAGACAGACAGACAGACAGACAGAAAGACAGACACACACCATCTCATTTTTAGCCTATTTTCAATTTTGAAAAAATAGGCTTATGAGATCACCTTTTGTCCGTGTGTGTGTGCGTGGGTGTGTGTGTGTGTCCCTAATAACTTTTAATCGTCTGGAGCGATTTCAATGAAACTCCGGACGACCTCGACCGTGCTCTTCAAATTTTGTTACGTCTCACCAATCCAACATGGCGGCAGTGCGAAATATTTCACCAGCATTCAATATGTCCGAAACTATTACCGATATCACCCTGGAATTTATTACGGTGATAAAGGGAACTGCTAGAAGTTCACCTATGTGACTTTTGAAAAACTGGTAACTACAAAACCAACATGGCGGCCACACGACTTTGCAACTTTTAAATAGACGTTTCTCGCGATTTAACCAACCAAACGCAATAAAACTTGGTACAGTATATGTTTATACACATTGTAATGCACCGACATCTAACTTGGTTCAATTGTTTACATAACCACAAGATGGCGGATGTGCGAAATATTTCACCGGCATTCTAAATCTCTGAAACTATTAGCGGTATCACCCTGGAATTTTGTACGGAGATAAAGGGCACTACTGGAAGTTCATCTAGAAGACTTTCAAAAACCGGTTAACTACAAAATGAACATGGCGGCCAAGCGAATTTGAAAAATTTAAATAGACCTTTCTCGTGATTTAATGTTCCAACCGCAATGAAATCTGGTACAGGAAATGTTTATACACATTGTAATACACTGATATCTAATTTAGTTCAATTGTTTACATAACCTCAAGATGGCGACTTCGCGAATTTTAAAATTAAGTTTTTATTTCTTGTGTCGTAATCATGCGATCGATGTGAAAGTTTGAATAATGAACCTACGCAATAATTTTCCTTTAATGGTACATGACTCTATGGCCTATACATTTAACAATCCAACATGGCGACCATCCGAAATATTCAGACGACTCTGAATATCTACGAATCTATTATAGCAATCAAACTGATTTTTGTATGTTCATAGGGGCTATGAACTTAAGTTCACCTATAGGACTTTAAATAACCTGGTGATCACAAATCCAACATGGCGGCGACGCGAAGTATAAATATTCACATGGACGTTTCTCGCAATTTAACCATCCGTGTGCAGTGAAACTTGGTACAGTAAATCCTTTTACTAATGTTAATCCACTGGCATCTGATTTATTTCAATCGTTTCCATAACCACAAGATGGCAGCCGTGTGAAATTTTAAAATCTCCTTATTACTTCTTGTGTCCTAATCATGCGATTGAAGTTTGAATGCTACACGTACACAATAACCTTCAAGTAACATTACATAACTCTAGGACCTACATATATAAAATCCAACATGGCGACCTTCCGAAATATTTAGTCGGTACTCAATATCTACGAATCTATTACAGCAATCAAACTGAAATTTTGTATGTCGATAGTGGCAGTTAATATAAGTAGGATAAATGAAAATAGGCTGTATAGTTCTTCTCGGAACTACTTGTTATATATTAGTATGATGATAACTGTAACATAGGTTAGTTACATATAAAATATAACTGTACCAAACCTGACATGAAGACATGTACATACATACCTACTCTGTAAACTTTGATGTGTGTCTGTTATTGAACGATGCGTGCCTGTAAAATGAAAAAAGTCTGATATTAATGAGGTAAACCGCAGGAAATGTCCGGAAGCGCAACTCTTTTAACACAATTAAAAAAGCAATTTAAAGTACATGAAGACACTTGGCCCTCTAGAGACTCGGGCACGCTGGAAGACAAAGACTTTTAATTTTATTCGGCAAGTTATTTTCATTAAGGATCTCTTGTTGAGCAACTACCAGTGAAGTTGCTAGCGAGATATCAAACTCATTTCAACCCAGTAGCATGACCCCTATTAGGAACAAATGGCTATTACCCC
Source organism: Meconema thalassinum (assembly GCA_946902985.2). NCBI lineage: Eukaryota > Metazoa > Arthropoda > Insecta > Orthoptera > Tettigoniidae > Meconema > Meconema thalassinum. The sequence goes on from OX336395.1 coordinate 188,569,484, forward strand.
TTGTCGATAAGATTGTCGCAGAGCAAGACTGCACTGTGGATTGCATGCGTATATTTTAACGTTTTTAGGGTTCGTTAATAACTGGTCAGGCTTATAATGCACTAATAGTTTATTTACACTAATATTATGTACACTAGTTAACACTAAATCGAATTAGGCCTACGCACTTGCACACAAACACACACAGCGTCTCACTATTTACAGCTACAAATCACTATTTATTTGCACGGTCACTGCAAGGAAGTATCTCCTATAGTCACTATTATCTTCAACACTTACTGTCTACATTATTTATTTTCACAACACTGTCTTAGATATTTATCTTCACATTATTTATTTCTACTCTTCGTGCTCCCGCACGGCACACTGTTCAACTCCACTCAGGACTAACACTGACTCCGAACTCACACTGACTGACTGCTCGTCGCACATCACTGGTATATAACCAATCCAGCTCCTGGTCTAGAAAGTTCGCGATGTCGCTACCTCCAGTAGCATCGAGTCCGTTCTCGTGGATTCTCTTCTAGCACCGCCCAGCCCTTTCTAGTTGGTTGATTCCAGAACTGTCCAGCCCCTCCCACCAATGTTCGGGACCTTCCTGTCCCACCCAGTAGTTTCCAGAAACAGAACAGTTATGTAGCCTTGCGCCAATAGTCTACCTGACTCGCATGGCTATTGTATTGTAGTGGCCTTGGGAGGGGCTACCCTAATTAGCCCTGGCCAGATTGGCTGCCCGGAACTCTCCATACACCCCGACCGCTTGCCACCCCAAGACAAGTGGCGACCGCTGGGCAATTGCACGCATCTCGCAGACCTGGTGCACGTTACAATATATTTGCGCTTGTTGGTTAGAGCGATCAAGTGGAGGACAGCTACGCCAAAACAAGCTCAGCATGGGATGTAAACAAAGGTTAGTTCCTAACTTGGCCGTCAGAAATCTTATCTCAAACAGGTAATACAGTATATACAACGTTAAGATCCTAACCTGCGACTGAAGTCCTCTGGCATTTAAGGCTGTTAAAATTTGCGAGTTATATTGTATTTCCACCCCTTATTATTCCCGTATTCCAAACGGGGTCGGGGATGAGATGCGATGGAAGTCTTTGTGGCGGATGGTTTTTACGGCCGGATGCCCTTCCTGACGCCAACGTCATGAGAGGAGTTAAGGAGTGATATAATGAATGATGGTGAATGAAAATTGGGCTAGGATTTGGAAGGAAGCGGCCGTGGCCTGTAAGAAGGTACCATCTCAGCATTTGCCTGGAGTTAAAAATGGGAAACCACGAAAACCATTTTAAGGGACTCGAATCCACGCGTCTACGAGTCAGCAGAGAGCTTGGCCCCATGACCAAACGCTGCGCTTTAGTGAGCGTAGCTACCGCTGTCGGTTTTCAAATATATGAGAGTATAATAATGTTATTGGTTTTACGTCCCTTTTAATAACTGGCTTTAGGTGACGCGAACTGTACTGACACGGCTCCCTAGCATTTGTACACCCTCAAATGCCAACTGGCTGGGCCAGGATTCGATTCTGCAACCTTGGGAACAGCTGGCGAGAACGTTACCGCTGAGCCACGCAGCCAGACTGCCAGACACCTTTTTCTGTAGATATAACACCACGTAAAATATTTACTTTGGAGTAGAATTCTTAGTCACCAGCATCTCTAAAACCTCTGCTAGAAGGGTCTTTTAATAATAATAAAAACAAATAGTAATAACTACAGGGCTTGTGCGAGGAATCTCACATGTATTGAACAACCTGCTCGGCTTAACTGTTATGCGGGCTCGGCGTGTCACAGTTCTGGCAGGGGCTATCGTCTTGTTTGTTTGTTTAAACGATGTTTATAAACAAATATATATATTTCCATTGACTTTTCACGAAATGCAAGATATTTCCAGTAGAATCGATTTTAATATGTCTCACCAATCCAACATGGTGGCCGAGCAAAATATTTCACTGGCATTCTATATCTCAAAAACAGTAACATATATTACCCTGAAATTCTTTATGGTGATAAAGGGTACTACTGGAAATAAATCTATGTGACTTTCATAATCCTGTTAAGCACTAAACAAACATGGCGGCCAAGCGAAGTTGAAACATTTAAATAGTCTTTTCTCGCGATTTAACCATCCGAGTGCAGTGAAACGTGGTATAGAAAATGTTTATACACATTTTAAAGCACTGACATCTAATTTAGTTCAATTGTTTGCGTAACCTATAGATGGTGGCAGTGCGAAATTTTAAAATTGAGTTTTTATTCCTTGTGTTCTAAACATGCGATCGAAGTGAACGTTTGAATAATGAACCTACGCAATAATCGTCATCTAATAGTACATAACTCTATGACTAGGGCTCGGATCGATATGCTCGATAAAATCTTCAGATATGCTCGAAAACCATGTGTTTTATGCTCGATAGATATGCTCGAAAAACCTTTTATATGCGGTTAAATATGCAGAATATGCTCGAAGAACACCGTTAAAAAGATAGAAAGGAAAGTGAAACGAAAAAAACAATAACATACTGAACCCTTTATCCACAGGCTGTATAAAGGATTCTAATAAATTATTCATCATCTTTTGATACATTTATACAGACAGCAGATATGAGAGCCAGACGGCGTTGGGAAACATTGAGAAATAAGTGGCCGAGAGGACACAATGGTTTAAGCTCCTGTGGTATTTTAGGAAGCAGCATAAATATTCTTGACACATTGGACAGGTGCAACTTTTAGCGCGGAGAGGGCTTGGGCACGCACATTATGGCCTGTTGCTATGAAGGTTGGCGCCAAGAAGAAAATCGAATGCTACGAGGCAATTGGTCAATCATCATGTTAACCACTCCCTACTGCAGAAATACATGTAAAAGTGCGCAAAGACATACAAGAGACTGGGCCAATAATATCAAGACGCCTTGTTTTAGCGGCAACTCGGCTTGGTAACGCACCCTGATAAATTAACGCGGGAGTTATCTATAGATTAATTCCACGATCGATTCGAGCCAGCTACAGCATAATCGTAACCTCCACACTGCTACGTTTCTTATTAATGAGTTTCTTATTAATGAGCAGTACACCACACATTATATAACTTCTTGACCAGGAAAAATGGACTTGTATCCATATGTTGACGAGCGAGTTCTTACAGCTCAAAGTTTATCTTATGATTTATTATTTTGAGTGAAGCTGTATTCACATTGTCTTGTTGTGACGAGCGAGTTCCTACCGCTCAGTGTTATTATTATTATTTATTAAGGGGGTGAAAGTCAGGGAGGATTTCTTTTATTTATTATTATTATGCACATAATTTTCAGTCATTAAATTTCTTTTATTCTACTTGTTATTCCTTTTATTTCTAGTATAGCCTCTGTCATGGACCTTTCTATTCATTAGAGCATGTGTTTTTAAGCGAACTTTGCTGTGTAACTCAGTCTGGACTGAACACGACCCCGTAGATGAATCTTGAGAAAAACCATGTTTTATTGAAGGGTGCAATACCTTTATATACGAGCTTTATTTTCTAATTGTATGTATGATACACTGCGATATACTCGCATTCAAGTTTTTCAAGTACAGTATATATAAGAGAAGTTTTCTTATAAAAGTTACAGTTTAAAAGTTCATTTACAATATGTTCAGAACTAGGCGAGTCAATGAAGTAGATCTGCATTGGTCTGTACAACAAGAATTTTTTCTATGTTTTCAGTTTTGAATGATTTTCTTAAATCAATCATTAAAAGTTTCAATGACGAGAATGACCTCACTAAAGGTTAAAAACCTGTGGTTCTATTATTCGCACCAGGTAGGCTTTTCAATAATTATTTCTGTTTTCGAAACTTAAAGATGGCCAGGGCCCGAATTCGGGAGGGAATTCGAAGTAAAACAAACTATTTAGACGAAAACCACAAGAATATGCATTTATATGCTTTTATTCTGAAAACCGCGGTTTTATGCATTTATATGCTCGATAAATTTCAATTCTGTTGGTCCCAGAGAGGTGAAAATACCACCGAAAGGCTTCTTTCAATGTGTACTATTCAGGAAAAAATATGCAAATATGCTCGAATCCGAGCCCTATCTATGACCATGGCCATATAACAATCCAAGTTGGTGACCATCCGAAATATTTAGACGGTCCTCGATATCTACGAATCTATATATTACTACAATCAAACTGAAATTTTGTATATTGATAGAGTCTATTAACATAAGTTCAGTTATGGATCATTCAATAACCTGTTGAGTACAAAGCCAACATGGCGGCGACGCGAAATTTGAATATTTAAATGATTTTTTCTCACGAATTTTCATCCGAGCACAGTGAAAATTGGCTCGGCATATCTTTATACAAGCCTTAATATACTGACGAATGGAATATTATGAGAACTATAAAAAATGGCGACTGTGCAATTTTTTAAAATCTGGCCTTTATTTCTCGTGTCCTAAGTAAGACCAGTAGGTTATATGAAAATAGGCTGTTTAGTTCTTCATGGAACTACTTCTTTATGTCTGGGAAACTAAATATCATTCGAGTTATGGAAATATTCGAACAATAGAACTTTGAATTATAGAAAAAATCATCATCATCATCATCATCATTTTCCCTTATCCAGCTCCTGCCGGGTCGGGGTATTTATTGCACTTCTCCACTTTCCTCTTTCCTTCCACCATTCTTCTTTCACGATCTTGTCCCAGTCCAGATTTCTTTTTCTTACGCTGTTCTTCACTGAATCAATCCACCTTGTTCTAGGTCTTCCTCTTGCTCTCTTACCCTTGCACTTCGCCTCCAGCATCTGTCTTGGTATTCTATTTTCCTCCATCCTCTTTACATGTCCAAACCACCTTAGTTTATTCTTATCAATTCTCTCATTTAGTTTTTCCATCCCAACTTCCTTCCTAACATCTTCTTTTCTCACTCTGTCTTACCTTGTCTTTCCTATCATACTTCTTAGGAATTTCATTTCACTGGCTTGGATTCTACTCTCTTGCCTGCTTGTCAGGGTCCAAGTCTAAGCTGCATAAGTTAATATGGGAACATAGTACACTTTATACATTACCTCCTTGCTTTTCCTTGGTACTTCCCTATCCCAAACAAGTTTTCTTACACTTTGATAGAATGCATTGCTCTGCTGTACCCTCCTGCCAATCTCCATGTCCAACCTACCAGTTTGCATCAATTCACTTCCTAGGTATTTGAACGTGTCCACAATTTCCAAACTCTGAATTCCAATTTTCACAGTGCCCTTTCCTTGTCTTTCCCCTCTTGTCATCACCATGGTCTTGCTTTTCTCAATACTGATTAAAGGGCGTACTTCTGAATATTTTCGTTCAGTGCATCTAGTTGTTTTTGCACTTCTTCGGTGTTCCTTCCCCAGACCACAATATCATCTGCAAATAACAGTAACTTCATTTCTTTATGTCCCTTTACAATTTCATCCATCACCATTATGAACAAGAGAGGTGACAGCACACTCCCCTGACTTAGTCCAGTCTTGTTCCTAAACCAATCTGTCTTTCCAACTGGGGTCAGTACCCTGCTAACACAGTTGTTGTACATTGCTTGCACCATTTCCAACATTTCTCTTCCCAGTCTCTTCTTAACCATGGTTTCCCATACCTTCTCTCTGGGGACACTATCATATGCCTTTTCTAGATCTATGAAAGTCATGATCAAATCCTCTCCATATTCTCAGTTCTTTTCCATCACCTGCCTCAAGCTAAAGATTGGGTCCACTGTGGATCTTCCACTCCTGAAGCCATACTGTTCCTCTTGCATCTCTCCTTCCACCTTTCTTCTCATTCTTCTTTCTAATATCCTTTCCAGTATTTTTACTATCTGTGATATGAGGGTGATCCCTCTATAGTTATCACACACCTTCTTGTCCCCCTTCTTAAACACTGGTATTATTAGCCCTTTCTCCCAGTCTTCTGGTACACATTTCCGTTTCCACACACACTTTAGCAGTCGATACAACCATTGCATATCAACAGGTCCAGCAGCCTTTATCATTTCTACACTGATTCCATCACCCCTGTTGCTTTTCCCATCTTCATTTTCTGTACTGCTAATTCCACCTCCAGCATTGTTATATCATCTTCTGTTATAGAGTCGTCAGGTTGTGTCACTTCCATCTCACCAGTACAATTGCTCACATTCAATAGCTTATCGAAATACTCCTTCCATCGTCCCTTTATCTCTTCTGGGTGTGTTAACAACTCTCCATCTTCCTTTTTCACTAGCTTTGTAGTAACTCTTTCTTTCCTCTTACTTCTTAGAAGCCCATACAGCATCCTTTTACTGCCACTTACATCTGTTTCCATTCTTCGTGTAAATTCTTCCCAACTTTTCTTCTTTTCTTCTCCTACCACTTTCTTACACCTCCGTTTGCTGTCGTGATACTTCCTTTTGCTTTCTTCTGTTTGATCTCGGTTCCATTCTTTCCATGCAGACTTCTTTTCTTTCACTGCTTTCCTCACTTCCTCATTCCACCACGGCGTCTCCTTCTCTTTCACTCTTGTTGACGTCCTACCACAAGCACTCTCTGCTGCACCAACAAATGCCTTTTTAAAGTGGGACCATTCCTCTTCTATCTTTTCCACTTCAGTAACTGGGATTTGTTGCTTCAATCTCTCCTAAAAATCTTTCTGTACAGTTTTGTCTTTCAATTTCCATACTTTTATTTCACTTTCTCTGATCTCCTTTAGGTTTTCCAATTTTTCCCATCTAAATTTTGCCACCACAGCTCTATGGTCCCCATCAAATGCTTCTCCTGGTAAAGCTGTCACATCTATCAGCTTTCTGCGATTAGTCCTTTCCACCAGAAAGTAGTCAATTACTGATTTTGTTCTTTTATCGCCCCAACCATATCTCGTAATTTTCCTGCTGTTTTTCTTCCGAAACCATGAATTACCCACTATCAGTCCATTCCTTTCACAAAAGTTTACAAGTTGCTCTCCTTCCCGGTTCTTTTTCCCATATCCATATGGTCCAATGACTTCTTCCTTTCCTTGTCTCTCGTCTCCGACTTGTGCATTCATATCTCCCATGATCACCACTTCTACATCTGAAATTACTCTTTCAACATCCTCCAGGAATACTTCAATATCTTCTTCTCTGTTTCCAGTCCGTGGTGCATACACTTGTATGAAGTCCATCACGTCATTTTTCGTCTTCATTCTAATTTTCATTATTCTGTCACTCACACACTCGACCACTTCAACATACTTCTCTAGTTGTTTCGAGGTTATCAGTCCCACGCCATTTTTTGCCTCTTGGCCACCACTCCAGTATAATGTATATACTTTCCTCAATTTCTTCCTTCCTTTACCTTTCCATTTCACTTCACTCAGCCCCATCAATCCAACATTCTCCCTCTCCATGAAGTCTACCACCTCCTCCACCTTGCCTGTCAGGGTCATGACATTCATGATTCCCACTTTCATTTCGGTTACTGGTCGCCCATTTCTCACAGTTCCCCCAGTACCAAAAGAACTGCGCGTCGCCTGCAGGGTACGCCCTAATCTTCTCCGAATCATTTGAAGTGCCATTTCCATTTTAGGCTATTATTACGATGGGTGGCCACTCCCAAAGGCATTTTATGAAGCTACTTCCAGCTATTATACAGACCGCCCCTAACATGGGAAACAGACACCCTTGCAGCCGCCCCTAACCTGGGAAACAGACGCTGCCGATTGATGCTGTACTCATACTATTCCCTGTGTACTGGGTTGCCTCTTCCGCAATCTCCACCGTTCCGAAGACCATCTTCTCAGCTGCAGATTCCGTTGAGGTCTTCGCACGTAACCCTGTGCACGGGGCCTATGTTATACCCCATAGGACTGGGTCCTCACCAGAACTTAGCCGGTACTGTAGTTCCATGGCATATTACAGTACCGTTGCCCACCCCCGCGACGTGGACGCGCCTGGCAAGAATTATCCATGTAGCCAATTATGATTGCCTCATGGACCGGGTTAAGGAGCTGTCTAAATCCAACCTCCAAGGCTATAGAAAAAATATGACATATAAATTGTGTAGTACTTCGCCGGGAAATTAAAATTACTTCGAGATATCAAAAATTTGAGATATACAAGTTCCACTCATAGAAGTTCGACTATCGTTCCTGTTAATATTTCCTGAGAAAATGATACATTAAAAGTTGGAAAATAACGTGGACAGCCGGTCTCATTATGGCCGCTATCAGAGTCGCCTCATTATGGCAGCTGTCAGAGTGGCCTCGTTATGGCCGCTGCTAGAGTCACCCTGTTATGGCCACTGTCAGTCACCTCGTTACGGCCGCTGTATGAGTCGCCACATTACGGCCGCTGTAAGAGTCACCCCATTAAGGCCACTGTATGAGTCGCCTCATTATGGCCGCTGTAAGAGTCGTCCCATTACGGCCGCTGTAAGAGTCACCCCATTATGGCCGCTGTCAGAGTCGCCTCATTGTGGCCACTGACAGAGTCGTACCATTGTGGCCGCTGTCAGAGTCGTCCCATTGTGGCCGCTGTCAGAAGCACCTCATTGTGGCCGCTATCAGAGTCACCTCATTATAGCCAATGTCAGAGTCGCCCCATTATGGCCGCTGTCAGAGTAACCCCATTATTGCCGCTGGAAGAGTCGCCCCATTACGGCCGCTGTCAGATTCATCTCATTACGGCCGCTGTCAGTCACCTCATTATAGCCACTTTCAGATTCGCCCCATTATGGCCACTGTCAGGATCGCCTCATTATGGCCGCTGTCAGAGTCGCTCCATTATGGCCGCTGTCAGAGTCGCTCCATTATGGCCGCTGTCAGATTTGCCTCATTATGGCCGCTGTGAGAGTCTCCCCATTAAGGCCCCTGTCAGAGTCGCTTCATTATGGCCGCTGTCAGAGTCGCCCCATTTTGGCCGCTGTCAAAAGCGCCTCGTTATGGCCACTGTTAGAGTCACCTGATTATGGCCGCTGTCAGAGTCGCCCCATTATGGCCGCTGTCAGAGTCGCCTCGTTATGACCACTGTCAGAGTCGCCTCATTATGGCGGCTGTCAGAGTCACCTCATTATGGTCGCTGTCAGAGTCGCCCCATTATGGCCGCTGTCAGAGTCGCCTCGTTATGACCACTGTCAGAGTCACCTCATTGTGGTCGCTATCAGAGTAGCCTCGTTATGGCCGCTGTCAGCGTCGCCTCATTATGGCAGAAGTAAGAGTCGCCCCATTATGGCCGCTGTCTGAGTCGCCCCATTATGGCCGTTGTCAGAGTCGCCCCATTTTGTCCGCTGTCAGAGTCGCCTCATTATGGCCGCTGTGTGAGTTGCCTCATTATGGCCGCTGTGTGAGTCGCCTCATTATGGCCGCTGACAGAGGTGCCTCATTATGGCCGCTGTCTGAGTCGTCCCATTATGGCCACTGTCAGTCAGTTTTCGAGCCCTGGCTCTCTGAACGAACCTCTCCCCGTGTTTTAGTCGTGGAGAGTGACTTACCTCGCTGGGCTAGGAAGGTATATTGCACGATTGATGTCGCTGGAACTTGAACCAGTAACGATCTTGCTTGTTTTCCTGCTGCCGGCGAGAGCTATTCACTTCCCATTCATCTCCATAAACGCTCGTCGTCTCAAGTTACTGGCGCCCAACTCTAGTATTTCACACGGAAATCCAATAACCAGAACCCTTACTGCTTCTTCCTTCCCTCCATTCGTATTTCCAATATTCTACTGCTTGTAGAAGAGAGCATTAAAAGAAAAGGAACATCAAATATGCATTGATACTTGGTGGACCAGTCTCAAGCAACCCGGAATTAATATTCGACAATTAACGATGTCGTAAAACGAGCTGGAGGTTACAGGAGGAATGGGGAGCACAAAAATGCAAGAAACTTTGTTCGATTTTTTTCTTTCTTTATCGTTTCTCCCCCAATATCGCATTTCTTCCGTTTGGTCGTTACTTGCTCTAAAAGAAGTTCAATTTATCAACGGGGGTTCGTCAAGTGGAGTAATCATCTATTCCAGTGGTTCCCAATCTGGGGTACGCGTACCCAGTGCCGGATTAAGGTAAAATGAGACCCAAGTCCCTCAGATTTTTGGGGCCCCTTTATTTTTTCAAATAATTTTTATTTTTTAGCACCTGTACATTTAATAAACTATATACAAAAGTTCTTTTTCTCAAGATGAATAATACACTTTTTATTAAATCATACATAGGCCTACATATATACATAAATTTCAATTGAAACGATCATCGTTATTTGAAAACATTTCTGATGATTTGATGAACAATTTAACAAATCATACTATTTTTTACTTCTGTAAATTGTAATCATTTTTTTCTGTTTTTTTCGGTCAATGAAATCTTCGACAATGTCATCAAAATCAATTTCCCGCAGAACATATGACTCGATATACATTAAACTTAGCATGTCTAATCATTCCTGTGACATGATACTTCTTTGCGCACTTTTGATCCGTTTCAATTTTGAAAACGAGCGCTCCGCAGAACAATTCGTTATCATGAGGGTCAGGAAAATGCGAAAAGCAATTTCAACGTTCGGAAAAACAGACTCAATCTTGTCTCGAATAAGAATTTCGTAAAGTTCAGAATGAGTGAATTCAGTTTTTAAAGGACATTGTATTTAATATAATGCTGGAACTGTCTCAGCTCCGGATAAAAATCTTCTAAATCTTCGGAATAAAATTGAACTAAATTAGAAATTGCTTGGGGGCCCTAGGCCTGAGCCTAATGGGTAATCCAGCACTGCGCGTACCTCTTGTTGGTACGCAACGAACTGGTTAGGGGTACGCCAACAATAAACGGTAATGGCGGGCGCCATGTTCCCATCGTAGACAACGTGTTAGTCCTAATGTACCGGCGCACAGTGTCGTCTTATCCACGTACGTCAAAGTCAATACTGCCGTTCGACAACCCACCCTACCCCAATCTCAGTTACTTTCACCGCTGCACTCCTATTGTCTTGATTTGTCAATTTTTGCCAAACTTATCGCTAGAACATTAAGGTGTTTGAAGCCATTTTCAGTGTTGCCTTGGTAAACAAAAGTTTGATGCTTTTCGGTCGGTCAACATGATTGTACCCAAATGAGATGGGTTGTTCCCTATTCCTGAAAAAGAGAAATTACATGAGATTAATAAATACACTTGGATGACCAGTTTTGATAGTCAAGTGACCATACCCATACTTTCAGATATAAAACAAAAATTGTAGCCTAAGTGTAATGGGTCTGATGATGATCGCTTGACGATCGAAACTGGTCATCGAAGTGTATTCATTAATCTTATGTAATTTTTTTCAGGTTTAGGGAATAACCCATCTCATTTGGGTACAATCGTGTGGACCGACTGAAAAGCATCAAACTTCCGTAATTGCTAGAATTAATTGGTTTTGAATAGAATCAAAATTAACAAGTAGTTCCGTGAAGAAATATGCAGCCTATTTTCATATATCCTACTTATGTTAACTGCCTCTATCAACATACAAAATTTCAGTTTGATTGCTGTAATAGATTCGTTGATATTGAGAACCGACTAAATATTTCGGATGGTCGCCATGTTGGATTTTATATATGTAGGTCTTAGAGTTATGTACTGTTACATGAGGATTATTGTGTACGTGCAGCATTCAAACTTCAATCGCATGATTAGGACACAAGAAGTAACAAGGAGATTTTAAAATTTCGCACAGCTGCCATCTTGTGGTTATGGAAACAATTGAAAAAATTAGATGCCAGTGGATAAACATTTGTATAGGGATTTGCTGTACCAAGTTTCACTGCACTCGAATGGTTCAATTGCGAGAACCATCCATGTGAATATTTATACTTCGCGTCACCGCCATGTTGGATTTGTGATCACCAGGTTATTTAAAGTGCTATAGGTGAACATACGATCATAAAGAAATCAGTTTGATTGCTATAATAGATTCGTAGATATTCAGAGCCGTCTAAATATTTCGGATGGTCACCATGTTGGATTGTTAAATGTATAGGCCATAGAGTCGTGCACCATTAAAGGAAAATTATTGCGTAGGTTCATTATTCAAACTTTCACATCAATCGCATGATTACGACACAAGAAATAAAAACTAAATTTTAAAATTCGCAAAGCCGCCATCTTGAGGTTATGTAAACAATTGAACTAAATTAGATACCAGTGTATTACAATGTGTATATACATTTCCTGTACCAGATTTCATTGCGGTTGGAACATTAAATCGCGAGAAAGGTCTATTTAAAATTTTCAAATTCGCTTGGCCGCCATGTTCGTTTTTAGTTAAACGGTTTTTGAAAGTCTTATAGATGAACTTCCAGTAGTGCCCTTTATCTCCGTACGACATTTCAGGGTGATACCGCTAATAGTTTCAGAGATATAGAATGCCGGTGAAATATTTCGCACATCCGCCATCTTGTGGTTATGTAAATAATTGAACGAACTTAGATGTCGGTGCATTACAATGTGTATAAACATATACTGTACCAAGTTTTATTGCGTTTGTTTGGTTAAATCGCGAGAAACGTCTATTTAAAAGTCGCAAATTTGCGTTGCTGCCATGTTGGTTTTGTAGTTACCAGTTTTTCAAAAGTCACATAGGTGAACCTCTAGTAGTTCCTTTTATCACCGTAAAAATTCCAAGGTGATATCGGGAATAGTTTCGGAGATATTGAATGCTAGTGAAATATTTCGCACAGCCGCCATGTTGGATTGGTGAGACGTAATAAAATTTGAAGGGCACAGTCGGGGTCGTCCGGAATAGTGCTATGAACTTACCAAGTTTCATTTAAATCTCTCCAGCCGTTTAGAAGTTATTAGAGGGGACACACGCACACACACACTCCTCACACACACACGCACACACACACGGACAAAAGGTTATCTCATAAGCCTTATTTTTTCAAAATTGAAAATAGGCTAAAAATATCTTCTGTAATGTAGGCCTAATTGTTTATTTTCCGCAGGTAAATGTTAATAGGTCTTCATTTGCAAAAGTAAATAAAAGTAAAATTGGAAATTATATTTAGCAATTGATTGAAATGAAATAGCTTGCCACGGTGGGTGAGTGGTTAACGTGTCGGACTACCAACCCCAAGATTGCAGGTTCGCCCCTGGCCATGGTAAGTGATTTTTGAAGGCGACAAAAATCACGATACTCATGTCATACGTTGTTGGCATGTTAAAGAACCCATTTGAATTCAGTAGGCCGTGTTCAATGGCAAAATTAATCTCGGGATTTTCCGCCAATACAAAGTTCCTCCATTCTCTACTTGAAAGCGCTGTAGTGTCAAGGAGTTTAGATATCTAACCTCCTTGACTTTCATAGCGTTCAAAGGAACGACGAAATTCGACATGCAAGCTACCCTCTGGGTGTCAATTAACAAAGCTTGCACCAGGCACCCGAGGCCATACGATATTATTATTATTATTGAAATGAAATGCATTCCAACAGCAAACAAATAATACATTAAAAATATTAGTTACACTGTGTTCATGAAAATAAGTTAAAAATAATTGTATGTTATTATTATTATTATTATTATTATGATTATCGTTTCGGTCGTCTAGGGACCACGAGCCAATTCCAATGCTTTGTCCTTTGCTGTTCCTTCTTCTTCCTCCAGTATTCCTTCATCTCACTATGTTTCCTCTTCCTTTCCTCGGACCATTTTGAGACGGTTTTCTTTCCCTTCCTCCCTTGGAATCCTTCCATTTTTAGCACTTTTTGCCTAAAAATATCTCTCTGTGGCGTATCTGCTTCTTTGGTATTATTTCTTTCCAAATCGTTTTTGACTTCTTGTACCCAGGTTGTTGTTGACTTCTTGTTCCACAGGAATGTATAGATCTGCTTGGTTAACCTACCGCCATCCATCCTGTACAAATGTCCAAAACATAGCAATCTCCTCTTCCGTATTGTTTCTGATATGTTTTCTATTTTTCTATATATTACACCATTACTTCTTAATTTCCAGAATTCTGCAGTTTCTAAAGGATCGAGTATTTTGCGTATAATTCTTATTTCTACTACTTGTAATTTATCCAATTTGTAATCCAGTGCGAGACATTCACTTACATACAGACATTCTGGTTTGACTGCGGTGTTGCAGTGCTGTATTTTAAGTCGTGTACATATTGTCTGTAAGATATTAAACGTTTAAAAAGTTAAATTTTTATGGGGTACAGAAAAGAAAATCCACAGCCTGCTTCCAGTCTCCGACCGGGTCAGGAATGGAATGAATGAAGCCCCCATCTAGCGGCGAGGATATGGACTGTGCCGGCTGCCGAGGCCTGACGCACTCCTCTGGGGCAATGATTAAATGAATGACAGATGAAATGAAATGATAGTGGAGAGTGTTGCTGGAATGAAATGTTGACAGGGAAAACCGGAGTACCCGGAGAAAAACCTGTCTGCCTCCGTTTTGTCCAGCACAGATCTCACATGGAGTGACCGGGATTTGAACCACGGACCCAGCGGTGAGAGGCCGGCATGCTGCCGCCTAAGCCACGGAGGCTTCTTTTAGGGGGTACTATTTTAGATAAATATGTAGAAAGGGGTACGAGAGGTAAAAAGGTTGGGAACTGCTGATCTTATTTATTTTTTTATTTATTTATCGTATGGCTCTTAGTGCGGGGAGTGTCCGAGGACATGTTCGGCTCGCCTGAGTCTTTAGCTTCTTCCAGCGGACATCCTTAGGGTGAGCTACAAGTTCCGTTCAATTTTGCTTTACACAAGTTTAGTCTGTGAAAGGATCTTTTACATGCCATAAATCTATGACATGGGACCGCCGGCTTTACTTCCCCTCCGAAGGAAGGCATACTGAAGGATTTTTAACGCTCTTAAAATATCCGACGACTTCGGCTGGGTTTGAATCCGCGATCTTGGGCACAGCAGTTCAGCATGCTACCAACTAAGCCACCGAAGCCGCTACTGCTGATCTATTCCATTGTGACATTCAGAGTAGCAATGTGAGAACTGAAGCTACAACCACCTCGTAGTGTATCGACTAGCATTCTTGGCTGTCACCCCGGAGGTCCAGTTTCGATTCCCGGCTCTGCCAAGAAATTTAATTCTGGTACGAGGGCCAGAATGTGGTCCACTTAGCCTTGTGAGGCAACACTGAGAAGAGGTTGGTTTTATTCCTACCTCAGCCATCCTGGAAATGATTCTTCGTTTCCCCACTTGTAATCCAGGCGAATACCGGGATGGTTTCTACTTTAAGGCTACGGCCACCTCCTTCCTAATCTTCACCTGAGTGACAAATGAACACCCTAATGCAGCAATCACAGCACAGGTTATCAGTCAAAATATCCACACTCACCTAAAATACACGGGGCTAAATGGCCACAGTATCCAAATCCCTCAAATGGAGCAATGGCAATCGCTTTAGTAGACTAATGATGCTGTTGGCGGGTTCAAACCCAGCCGAAGTCGTCGGAATATTTAAGAGCGTTAAAAATCCCTCAGATGCCTTCCTTCGGAGGGGAAGTAAAGCCGGCGGGCCCATGTCATAGATGTATGGCATGAAAAAGAACCTTCCTCTAACTACACTTGAGTGAAGCAAAATATTTTAGGTTAGGTTTGATTAATGGTCTTAAGTTCCATCGTTCGTCACAGGGCGCTGGTGGCAATGGCATCTGGTAGTAGCGAAGTTCACAGATAGGTGTCGTGGACGGTATTATTTGGTAGCGAAAGTAGGAACTACTTGAATTTATCGTCTGTAATCCTTACTTGAATTAAAAACAGATAACCCACTAATGCAGTCATCACAATTAACACCAGTTATCAGACATATTCTTCACACACCCAAGTACACGGGGCTAGATGACCGGCCGAAGTCGGATTTTTAAAGAACGTTAAAAATCCCTCAGTATGCCTTCCTTCGGAGGGGAAGTAAAGCCGGTGGCGGTCCCATGTCTTAGATTTATGGCATGTTTAAGAACCTACCACTAATTATACCTGTGTGAAGCTAAGTTAATATAGGTTAAACATTTGACTGACGTTCTTAGGTTCCTACGTTCGTCGTCAGGAGCCGATTGCGGTGGCATCTGTTAACTAATTTCTGAACTAGTTGGTCGTTGACGGTGGCGTTTGGCGGCGAAAGTAGGAACTACTTTAAAATTAATCGTTGCCAGTCTATTATTTCCTGATACCCTCATTCTTCGAGGGGTCAGCCTTCTTTCTCTTTTCATGATATATCTTGCCTTCTGCACGAGGCCCTAAAGAAGACAGGGTGTGTGAAGCCCCACCACTTAAGGTGCACCCTGGATAGTGCTACACCCATAAGGGCTCACAGTTGGTGAGGTCTGGAGTTGGTGACCCCGAGAAAATCCTGAATTGAATTAAAAGAGATACACAAATTAATACAGCCATAACAATTAGCCTAACACCGGTTATCAGACAGATTCTACACACACCCAAGGTACACAGGGCTACATGACCGCGTTATCGCAGCCCCTAAACTGAGGAACCAACCAACCAAACTAAGGAACCAACCTACCTGATCACGTATCGTCATTTAAATACCTTGAGACTCTCATGAATGAGCTATGTGATTCCAAGAGGGAAAACTTATCCAGAGGTCAACTGAGTGTGGGATTGCTTCCACTACTTGTGCCGGGCTCCTTTCAGTAATCTTTTCTGTCGACCTCCGTTGGTCATCACTTGTTCTCTTTCGACCCCGACGGTATTAGGGTATCTGAGGCCTAGGGAGTCTTTCACTTTCTCACCTTAATTGTCTCTTGTCTATTATTTCCTGATACCCTCATTCTTCGAGGGGTCAGCCTTCTTTCTCTTTTCATGATATATCTTGCCTTCTGCACGAGGCCCTAAAGAAGACAGGGTGTGTGAAGCCCCACCACTTAAGGTGCACCCTGGATAGTGCTACACCCACAAGGGCTCACAGTTGGTGAGGTCTGGAGTTGGTGACCCCGAGAGAATCCTGAATTGAGTCTGCCCCCCTCCCCCCTTTTCCACTGACTTAGGGGCGGACCCGCTCCTTTTTCCCCACTTTCCTATCTGCCATTCATGGCTCTCCTTCCTTCCAAGTCCCTTAATTCTCATTATTCATGGATTGATGCCATTTATTGTCCTCCTGTCTTTTATTTATCTTTTTCCTTTTTTTATTAATTTCTTCTTCTAGTACTTAAGTTAGTTGTAAGTTTGTAGTTAGGTTTAATTCTATTTTTTATTTCATCATCTTTCATTTTCATCTGAACCATGTTAATCTAGATATTAAGCACCTTAAAACAACAATTATCATCATCATTATCATCATTTTATCCAGAGTCGATCAGGCGAGAAGTATATTCAAGCAATGGAGGAAACTGGAGAAAACTTCAAAGTGGGAGTGAAGATTCAAGGAGAAATAATTTCAACTCTGATTTGCTGATGACATTGTCATCTTGGTCGACACGCCTGAGGATTTGAATGAGTTTTTGAATAGTATGGAATCCGTCTTAAGGAAAGAATTTGTGATGAAACTTAATAAATGTAAAACAAAAATATTGGAATGCAGCCGAAATAAATCAGAAACCTCTATGGACATCAAATTGGCAGGCGAAAAGCTGAAGGAAGTAGGAGAATTCTGTTACATAGGAAGCAAAATAACCAGTGATGGACAAAGTAAAGAGGATAGGCTATAAAAAGTAGGTTGGTTTAGGCAAGGAAAGCATTTCCACAAAAAAGGAATCTGTCTAATATAGATTTAGGTATTAGGAATTCATATTTGAAAGCCTTTGTCTGGAGCGTGGCGCTCTATGGAAGTAAAACTTGGACTATTGGTGCAGTAGAAAAGAGAAGAATTGAAGCGTTTGAAATGTGGTGTTACAGGAGAATGATGAAGATCAGATGGGTAGATAGGGTTACAAACGAAGAGGTTAGTAATACTAAATACTAAAAACGAAGAGGTATTAAGACGAGTGGGAGAGGAGAGATATTTCTGGCGACTGTCAATGAAGAGAAGAGATAAGTTGGTAGGACACTTACTAAGACACCCAGGAATAGCAAGCTTAGTTATGGAAGGAAGGGTCGAAGACAAGAACTGTAGGGGTACAGCACGGTTAGAATATGTTAAACAGATTGCCTTGGATGTAGGGTGTGGTAGCTATGTAGAGATGAAACGATTTGCTCACGACAGGGAGGCATGGAGTGCTGCATCAAACCAGTCAAAAGACTGAATACTCAAACAACAACGCCTAGCCTTCGCCCCCCCCCCCCCCAAAAAAAAACTATTTTTTTCCTAAATGCTAGGCCATCTGTAGCTCCCACTTGTGACACTTCATTTCTGGTCAAACCCTGCATATTCCATAAATTAGGACGAAATCGGTGATGACGAGCAGGCACGGTCAGCTTCTCAGAGCAATTTGCAGCACACACACAGTAAACTGCTCTGATTTCACAAAGCAGTGAACTGTTCGTTCAGCCGTCCTGTAGTCAGACCATATTAAAGATAAGACGCTTGGCGGAGTTGGAAAGTAATTTCTCTCTTTGCTTTTGTCGGACGGAAATTAATTTAGCTCTCCAAGAGAATATTCTCTCCTTTCAAACAAATTATTAAAGAAAATGAATTATGATAAGGATTGATTTAATTTGTGTTTAATTACTTTTTGCTTTGACAATTATCACCTCTTCTATATCTTAAAGGACCGAGCTGAAGTGGAAGATAATGCCAGATGAAAAAATAAATGGTAAAACTGGTTTTTAATTTCGTATTTAAGGCTTGAATCCCAACACGACACCAGGCTACTTGGGTGTGATTTTGTTCCACTTCCTCTGGAAGAGATCATGGGATGGTAACTTGTTAAAACTAGCCACGGTGGCCAAGAACGTTAACGCGTTTGCTCGTGGCCTGCTGGCAACGGGAGCGTGTGGGTTCAAATCCCACGCTGGTCGTCCTGAAAATGGTTTACGTGGTTTCCCATTTTCACCACCAGGCATATGCCGGGATGTTTCCTTTCAAAAAGTCCATGACTGACTTCCTTACAAAATCCCTTCCTTGATTAGACCCAAGTTAGTGGTCACCTGTCACCATCCCCAGTTGTATCTGCTAACTATGTGTGTTCAGCTACCAGACACCATCCTTGTGACGGTAGAGGAATGATCCCTCAGAGTTCGAGGGTGAAGCTGAGCTAGGAGGATGAGCGATTAAAAGAAATATTATTCACATTTATTTTCAAATAAATCCGTTTTTTATTATTGAGTTGTGATTAGCATTTTTTTCGGAGGACACATTAACGAGTGTTTACGTACTTTATAAAATTTTCGTTTACCCAATGCTTTGGACTCCAGAGGGAATCTTCTTCTCAGGGTGCCAGTCCACTTCGAATGTTGGCGATCATTCTGGCTATGGTGTTTTTATTGGTCGCTATCCGGGACAATTAATTGGGTGGATGTTTTTCCGAACCATACCCTGTGGTTGGCAAGCCAGGAAATTCTTCTTCTTCGTCCTGGGGCTCGTTTTAGTTCTATTTTTCCTTGCAAAATGCATTGCAGTAGTTCGTTTCTGCCTCTTGTTTCTCATTATGTGACCCAGGTATTGAAGCAATTGACAACATTGACTATTTCTGGGGGTTGTAATCATCCTTTGTGTTCCTTGTTAGTAGAAAGAAAGATGAAATTCAGGGCATTCTTACACTTGGTAATGAAAGAATTGAAAGGGTTTCATCATATAAATATTTAGGATGTCAAATCAATGATAACTGGGACTTAAGTAAAGAAATTCGCTGTATCACTGAGCAGGCCAGAAGCTCTTTCATGAAAATGAGAAAAGTTTTGACCAGCTGTGATTTAAGTCTGTCATTACGCGCCCGACTGCTTCGATGCTACGTTTTTGTGTACTGTTCTATGGAGTTGAATCATGGACACTCACTGAGGTTTTAAGTAAGAAGCTGATAGCATTTGAATTGTGGACGTATCGCAGGATTTTAAGGATATCATGGACAGCTAAAGTCACAAATGTGGAAGTACTGCGGCGTATGAACAAAGACTTGGAAATTCTCAGTATCATCAAAAGGAGAAAACTAGGATACTTTGGTCATTTCATGCGCAACAACAAATGCCACCTCTTGCAATTAATTATCCAAGGGAATATTGATGGCATTAGGGGTCCAGGACGCAGACGAATATCCTGGCTAAAGAACTTAAGCCAGTGGTTCGGACTTAATACAGTGTCACTGTTTAGAACAGCTATGGACAAACAGCAGATCATGCTACTGATCGCCAATGTTCTTTGAGGACGAGGCACTTGAAGAGGAAGAAGAAGACTTCTTGGTTGGTAATCTTATGAGTCCATGGTATGTTTAGAATCCTTCTGTATAACCATGGTTCAAACGCGTGGAGTTTTCAATAACTTATCTTATTCCTGTTATGAAACAATGTAGAGATTTGAAGCCATTCGTTTTCAGTGTTGTCTATACAAAATGTCTTATATAGCTCTTCAGTCGATGAATACAATTGTGCCCAATAAATGGGCTACAAACTCTACTTGAACAGTAGATAGTAATACTTGGGCATTGTGCCAAGTCGTGGCGTTTTGAATGTATGATGACGCATTAGGCTTGCTAGTATCGTCACTTTGTTTGGAAGTGGAAAGTGCTGATGACCTCGGTTGATCATGACGAAGCAATAGTGTGTGATGTGCTCTTTTGCAATGAAAGCAGAGTCTGGCAGATTTACAGTTAGGGGCAGAATGTTTTGGTGAAAGGCAATTGAAGCAGAACCTATTTTGAGATACTAATTTCCTTCTGTCATCAACACTGATAGCTCTTTGAAGAAATTACACAAGTATAAAGCATGATGATCTTCACAAATTATGCATTTTACAGGATCGTTAAGACTTTTGCGGGGTTCAACTTGCGTTTTTAAAGCAAGATAACTAGTTTGACTTTTTTGAGAAGATCTAACTTTGTAACCAGCAACGTGGGTGGTGGACCTAGAAGAACTGTACCCAGGTTTTTGAGTGCTAGTAGATGCATGTTCGCGTCTAGAGTTGGTAGATATGCTTTCACGTTTAGAATTAGAAGAGGTGGGTTCACTTTGGTTTGCTACAAAAGCTTGAGCTACAAAAGACAATCTTGTGAAACATACATCTTGGCGTTTTATACAGTGAGTCTCTCTCACGACTCAGCCGGCCAGCGAGCCCAGCTTATCTGTCTCCCGTTGACTCATCACTCCCCACTCGGCATAACATAGCACTTCGCTAACATTATCCATGCATGACATGAGATAACAATTAAAATTAATAAAATAAGCTGCTACTACCTTATGACAGGAGATGTTCTAAATGTTCTCCTCCTACATCCACACATTTCCAATATCGTCTTAGGAAACTCCGATTCACACGCATATTGTTCGTCTTTCGTAATTGAGGCTATTTCTCTCCAGATATGTTAATATTTTTCTCGGACGAAGCATGGTTCCATTTACACGGGTATTGTTCGACAACGCAGAATAACAGATATTGGAGTAGATAAACCCCCCATCGCATGTACGAAATTCATCTACATAACGAATGGGTCAGAGTATAGTGCGCAGTGAATGGATACATTATTATAGGGCCTATCCTTTTTCAAGGCACAATTAATGCACAAAGGTACAGGGATAATATACTCAAACCAATTTTTGACGAACTGACTGACACTAACTCTCGAATTGGATATATTCAGCAAGATTCTGCCACCGCGCATACAGCATAATTGAGGAAATTTTTGAATACCGCGTAATTAGTACGGACTTATGGCTGTCACGGTCCCCATATTTAACTGTTTGTGACTTTTATTTATAAAGATGGTTAAAGAATAAAGTGTATGCATGAAACCCTTACTCGTTGGGCGAACGGAAAGAACATATCCGGAGAGATATAAAGCCTCAATTACGGAAGACGAACTTATGCGTGTGAATCGGAGTTTCCTAAGACGATGCCGGAAATGTGTGGATGTATGAGGAGAAAATTTCCAACATCTCCTGTCATAAGGTACGAGCTTATTTAATTAATTGTTATTTTCTTAATTTTAATTGTTATCTCATGTCATGCACGTATAAAGTGAGCGAAGTGCTATGTTATGCCGAGTGGAGAGTGATGAGTCAACGGGAGACAGATAAGCTGGGCGCGCCGGCTGGCCGAGTCGTGAGAGAGACTCACTGTATATAGTCTACACCAGACATGGGCAAACGTTTTAGGGGCGGGGCCATATGCAATAGAGAATTATCTAGGCGGGTCGAAAAGAAGAACAACACATGTTTATAGATAGATTATAAACTCTTTATTTCTGAATTTTAAGTCAAACAAAAATCTTATGGGCTACAAATAGTAGAAAACGTAGGAAAAAAGAACACACCTTCATTATTTGTTGGAAGAGGAAGGAGTATGTGGCAAGTGAAACTGTGACTGCTTCTAAAAGTTTTTCATAATCTGGTTGAAACAGGGATTAGCTGATTCTTAGTAGCGCAGCTAAATCTATTTCTGACGCTATATTTGCGAAGCTTCATTGTAGTAAACACCTGGCCACAGATATAGTAAGATGCGAACAAGGCAGTTATCTTTTGTGCATGAGATTTCAAGTTTGGGAAGCTTGATTTTGGTAGGGCGTTTCAGCCCCGTATACCGTACTTAATGTTGGTCGCACTGCAAGATTCCCGCGTGTTACTGTGCCATTGTAAATTACATTTTTAGCCTATTTTTCACATTTTGCAAAAATGAGGAAAAAGTAGACTTATGAGATCGGGAAAATGTGTGTCTGTCTGTCTGTCTGTCCTTCCGTCTGTCTGTCTGTCTGTCTGGCTGTTTGGCTGTGTGTGTGTCCCCCCTATCAACTCCTAAACGGCTGAAGAAATCGAAACAAAATTCGGTGGGAGTAAAGACCTATACCTGAATATCTCACGGCCATATTTGAAAATTATGTCAGTGCTACCAACTTCTGAAAAATCACAATTGAAATTTGAGCTCCATGTTGGATATCTTGGAAGGTATGAATGGGAGCTATTTCAAAATTGGCCACGTATACATAATAATATTTAAGTTTAATTTCCAGGAGGCCATACAACGCAGTGTTGCTGATAGGTCCACTTTTTAAATGCATATAACTTCTACACTATCAATTGGAATTCAACCAAATTTCGTATGTGCTATGTGTACATGAACAGATATGACTGCGTGTATTCTTAAGAGCCTCGAGGGCTGCCAACTGTTAATAAATGCTCTCAATTTTTTAAATCCAAATACCCATATATCAGAAAGTATGCAAGCTGACAGCTTTAAACTATGCACACGTATATTACCTGACATTCTATATTAATTTGGAGTAACTTATACACGTCAGTGCTACCAACATGCTTCTAAGCCTGCTGAGAAGTCCAACTTTAAATACATGTAACTTCTATACTATCATTTGGATTTCAACCAAATTTCGTGTGTGCTATGTGTACCATAACAGATATGACTATGCCGATACTTAAGAGTAACCAGGGCTGCCAACTGTTAATAAATACTTTCTCTATTTTTGTTACCCTAATATCAATATATCAGAAAGTATACAAGCCAATAGCTCTAAACTTTGCACACGTATAGTACCTGGCATTCTAGATTAATTTGGAGTAACTAATATACGGCAGTGCTGCCAACATGATTCTAAGCCTGCTGATAGGTCCAATTTTAAAATGCTTGTAACTTCTATACTAAGTCTTGGATTTCAATCAAAAATCAAAAATGACACAACAATAGATCATAATATTTCAGATTATTTCTGACCAATACATGTATGTCATTGTTGCCAACATGATTTTACGCGCGCTGTTAGACCCAATGTTTAACTGCATGTAACGTCCATGCCATCCATTGCACTTCAACCAAATCTTGTATTCTGTACCTTAAGAGATGGAACTAAGAATATATTCAGTCACCAGGGCTGCCAACTGTAGTTCTCTATTAGGCTACATTATGCCAGGTATACAGTATTTCGAACTAATTATAAATTTCGATATTTCCAACTTAATTTCGTCATTATTCTAGATAGATCCATATAGATTAATCATTGGCATGAATCTTAAATTTTAAGAAAAAAGTAGGCTCTTCAGTTCGTCACGGAACTTCTTGTTTATGTTACAAATCCATTTTAATATAAAATATTATGTGTAATATTCTTTCTGAATGGCTTTAAGCTGCCACTATACTGACCACGGAGCTGGAAGGCGTTAAGTCACGTTTCCATAATTGATGTCTATTAAATTAAAATTGATATTTCACTAACACAAATATAACCTGAATAGTTGCTTCACAACATAGATGACTAATATAGTTTGTTTGTTAAGTTCTGTTCTGTCAATGAAGTTTTATCTGGCTCCTGAAAAGTAGTGAAATACTTTTCAGCTCCGGCCGATCCAATTCGAAACCATGTCGCGGGCCGGATTAGACTAGCTCAAGTGCCGTACTTTGCCCATGACTGGTCTACACTGTGCAGTCACATTCATAGCCTGCATAACCGCCTTTTGCAGCGCGAACCGCTGCACAGTGGGTCAAAATCGAAATCTAGGGGGACAAAATTATTTTTACGTTTTAATCATGACTTTAGAGTGAAAGCAACGTATATAATTTGTTTACTTCATAATAAACATCAGTTAAGACCTTTTTAGCTACGTCTACACATGCAAGATATTGTCTATGACTAAGAACTGGATAGAGCATTCAGTTATCTCTTCAGAACAATTTTCTACCCCTAATTTACTTTTAACAAAGTCACAAGGTTCCATTTTTGGTATAATCGTCGAATCCAGTGCTTCAAACAGTTGTAGACGTGTGAGAACTAGTTGCGCGGTATCTTCTAAACCGTAAAATAACTAAGTAAGTTGCAAAAAGATGCCAAAAATCTTATAACAGGCGTAAACTACAAGACTTTATATACATTTTAACATTAAGTAGAAAGTGACGCAGAGTGACGCGACTTACTAAAAATCAAAGTGAAAATATAATTTTAAAAATAATAGTTAAATATTATATCATGCAAATATAGCTAAAATTACGTAACAATTACGCCTTTAATAACTGAAGCACGTTACAATGATCATACCTTCAGCTGCATGTTCCATCCTAAAGCATCACACTAACCACAAAGACAACCAAACCACAGCTACTTACATTCACCCTCCAATTCAGACTGCTCGAACAGTGGTGACAGATTTACACTTTTTTTTTTTTTTTTTTTAGCGTATGGCTTTTTAGTGCCGGGAGTGTCCGAGGACATGTTCGGCTCGCCAGTTTTGTAGCTGCTTCGAGACGTACACCCAATGGGTGAGCTACAAGTACCGTTGGGGAGGAATGTTGGATGGGAGTGTCGAGGAGTTGGAAGGTAGCGGCTGTGGCCTATAGTTAGGGACCAACCCCGGCATTTGCCTGGAAGGAAGATGGGAAACCACAGAAGACCATCTTCAAGGTTGCCGGCGGGGGGATTTACACTAAGATGCGTTTATAACCCAGAATAGTGAGTGGCAATTATATGAGAAAGCTGTAGAAGTAATAAATTTTTGGTTCTTAATTATGAAAATAAATAATTTTGTCCTTCTTGATTTCGATTTTGACCCACTGTGCGCTGCGAGACGTGCAGAGAGACAGTCAATGAGGTTCTGGAAGGTACCGACAGGAACCATGTGGAGCCATGTTGCCCTCCTCCAACCTGGACCCGCCCTGCGAGTGTTGCAGGGTGTTTGCGTTCAGATGTTTCACGCCGAATACGCCAACGGCCATCTGTCCGGTTGGTTGGTTGGTTCCTTAATTCAGAGGCTGCGACAACGCGGACATGTAGCCCCGTGTACCGTGAGTGTTAATTGTGATGGCTGTATTAGTGTGAGTTATCTGTGATTCAGGTAGAAGGACTGCAGATTATGAATTTTTCAATTACAGTAGTTCCTACTTTTGCTACCAAATGCTACCGTCCACGACATCTAGCTACGGACTTGGCTACTAGATGGCATCGTAGTCAGCACCTGGTGACGAACGTTGGAACTAATATAGCGTTATCAAACTAACCTACACATTTTAGCTTCCACAATTGTAGTTAGTGGAAGGTTCTTTTACAGGCCATAAATCTAAGACATGGGACCGCCGGCTTTACTTCCCCTCCGAAGGAAGGCATACTGGAGGATTTTAACGCTATTAAAATCCGATGACTTCGGCCGGGTTTGAACCCTCTATCTTGGGAACAGTAGGTCAGCATGCTACCAACTACGCCACCGAAAACGTTAAAGCGGTGGTCACATTAATGTGCCTGGGCAGTTTAGTAGGTGGTTAATACACAGACCTCTAACCTATAAAGCAAATAACCTAGCCCTCATGTTTCATATTTCCGTGGCTTAGGCGGCAGCACGCCGGCCTCTCACCGCTGGGTCCGTGGTTCAAATCCTGGTCTTTCCATGTGAGAGTTGTGTTGGACGAAATGGAGGCAGACAGGTTATTCTCCGGATACTCCGGTTTTCACTGTCACCAATTTCATTCCAGCAACTCTCTCCACTATCATTTCATTTAATCATTACTCCAGGGGAGTGAGACAGGCTTCGGCAGCCGGCACAGTTCATATCCTCGCCGCTAGAAGGGGGCTTCATTCAATCCATTCCCTGACCCGGTCGGTCGACTGGAAGCAGGCTGTGGATTTGCAAGATATCTTCCACTGTAGCAAACCTGCGACTTGGTTGTGGGAATAGTTTCAAAGTGAGAATGAAGAGCTATTCTCTGAGGACAGAAGTGTTGTTGAACAGTCACAAAATGAAAGACAGGAAATGTTCACTTTTGCTCTCAAGAGACTGGCAAGAAACTGAACTTTCCTCTCTTGTGCTGTAGCTTTATCATCTGAGACATATAGCAGGCTCTAGTGAATTACTTTCTTCTAGTAACTTTTGTTCTCAACTAGCAATATGAACCTTAAGGTGAAGTAAAAAGTAAGTAGCCTACAGTGCAGATAGTTAAGAAGCCATTTTTCAGCGTTGCCTTATTGCTTGCCACGGTGGATGAGTGGTTAACGTGTTGGTCTACCAACCCCAAGCTTGCAGGTTCGCTCCTGGCCGTGGTATGTGATTTTTGAAAGGTGGCAAAAATTACCATATGCATGTCATAGGATGTTGGAATGTCAAAGAACCAATTTGAATTCACTAGGCCGTGTTCATAATGGCAAAATTAATCTCGGGCTTTTCCGCCAACACAAAGTTCCTCACTTCTCTACTAGAAAGCGCTACAGTGTTCAAGGAGGTTATATATGTAACCTCCTTGACTTTCATAGTGCTTCAAGTAACAACAAAATTTGACATGCAAGCTACCCTCGGCCATACGATATTATTATTATTATTAGCGTTGCCTTATTGACAATAACTTTGGTTGATTCCCCAGTTTAGTGGCTGCGACAACGCAGTAATATAGCACCGTGTACTTTGGGTGTGCCACGGTGAGTGAGTGGTTATCTTGTCGGACTACCAACCCCAAGCTGGCAAGTTCGCTCCTGGCCGTGGTAAGTGATTTTTGAAAGGCGGCATGTGTGTAGAATCTGTCTGATAATAAACCGGTGTTAATTGTGATGACTGTATTAGTGTGTGCTATCTGTTTTTAATTCAAGTAAGGACTACAGACATTGAATTTTCCTTTAGTTCCTACTTTTGCCGCCAAACGCCACCGTCAACGACCACTAGTTCAGAACTTGGTTACCAGACACCACCGCAGTCGGCTCCTGGCGACGAACGTCGGAACCTAAGAGCGTTTGTCAAATGTTTAACCTATAATTTAGCTTCACACAGGTTTAATTAGTGGAAGGTTCTTTAACATGCCATAAATCTATGACATGGGACAGCCGGCTTCACTTCCCTCCGAAGCAAAGCATACTGAGGGATTTTTAACGCTCTTAAAGAATCCGACGACTTCGGCCGGGTTCGAACCTGCGATTTTGGGCAAAGAGACAATTACTTTCAGTCGGTCAATAGAATAAAAATTCAAACACTGGAATATGCGAATGAAATAACCTGAAACACGATGTTCAGTAAAGAACATAGCCTAATTTCTTCTAATTGCATGGGTATTGTTAAAACTCTTTGTCCTTTTCAAGGAGTATAATTGAATGTTGGTTGTAGTAGCTTGTTGACATACAACTTGCTATAGGGATATTGCAGTATACATTGATGATTTAATCCTCACCTGAATTATATACACACAAATACAGCCATCACAATAACATAGGTTATCAGACAAAATTCAACACTCGCCCAAGTACACGGGGCTAAATGACCAAGATGTCCTTGCATCTCAAATGAAACAACAACAACAGCCTTCTACCCAAATTCTTCCTCGTGTAAAAGTACACACACTTGTAAGCCAACAGACATCACAGTGACGCAGGTTATCAGGCAAATTCTACACACACACAAGTACACGGGGCTACAAGCCCATGATGCTTCAAAACCCCTAAAGAATCAACAACAAAAACAACAACAACAACTATAAACTCTACCGCGGATCAAGGACAACAAATTTTAATCGCTGTAGTCGAGTGTTGAAATATGTGCTGTTATTATATACATGTTTATAATATTTTCGATTACATAATACACACTATATTAACTTTACAATGTGCGAGTAGTTATAAATCAATAAATACAAAAAATTAACGAAGTAAATAAAATGAACTTGCTGGGATTCGATCCTCCAACATCTAGACTACGAGTATAGGTCGCTACCACTACGCCACACACGCCTTATACTAGCACTAAGTTAAAAATTGGTTTTGTATAGCTTAATAATATTTTGTCTTGGAATCAATGATTTCATTGGCTTTTTCTGCCATTTCTATAAACCATTTGATACTAAATAATTATGCATTATTTTGTTCAGTACATTCCTAAAAGGATATTAACTTACGAGGTTACGGAAACACATGGATTTGTGAGCAAGCAATAGCCTTCATTTTGACCCAATGGGACGGCACGGGAAAGCACGATAAGGCACGGTTAGCCTGAACTGTTAAGTCACTACTGTACTACGGTTACATATTGCTGTGTAACATCTTTCCGCTCGGTTGCTGGATAGTTTTGTGGGAGTGATTTTTAAAAATTGGGACGGAAGTGAATCGGGCGGAAGTGGATCGTACGGAAGTGGATCGGACGTAAGTGAAGACGCACTGCCAGAAAAATGGGACGGAAGTGAATCGGGCGGAAGTGGATCGAACGGAAATGGATCGGACGGAAGTGAAGACGCACTGCCAGCTGGATGTACAATTGAAAATGTGTGTATTGGAAACAAGGCAGTGTGTGCTCTGTAGCGCGAGAATGATATGACAATACAGTAGGCAGTGCATTTAGCAGGCACTGGACTGACGAGCACACTGGCAAAAGTTTCACCGACTTTCATTTGTCATTGAGCAGTTTATGAAGCTTCACGTTCCAGGTTGAATATCACATGGGGTAGGACAAAGGCGACAAATGGCATTTAAGTAAGCGGCATTATTGTCAAGCTGTGGGTGAATAGTCAAATATTAAATGCATAACAGAATGTTGTTATATGAGTGAAATAAAAGCTGTATTTTCATCATATGTGAGACTAGGTCATTTCATGGTTGTAGGAAGCCATGTTTTGATTGTTTACGACGAAATGTATGAGAGCCTTGAGAATAATGAATGTTATAGTTACTGAGGAATGTGCTCACAGTATTTCAGAGTACTGTCGACGTTGTGTGTCCCTTTGTTATTATGAATTATTAATGTAAAAGGAAGGAAGGAAGCTTGTGGTTCTGTGTGTCCGTTAATCTCACGATCATGATCCACGGTACCTCCCATTAACGTGGAATGCGAACCACAGGACATGGCATTTCATTTCGAAAATCTCACATGTATTGACCGGGAATCAAACCCGGTCTACCTTGGTGAGAGACAAACAGCTTGACCGCTGCGCCAAATATGTGACAGTAGCATATCTCCAATTCAATCTATACATTAATCATAGTAGCAGTATGAAAATAGAGTGTAAATTGAGCAATCGAAACAAAATTTGGTAGGAGTAAAGATCTATACCGGAATATCTCACTGCCATATTTAAAAATGATGTCAGTGCTACCAACTGCTAAAAAATCGCAATTGAAATTTGAGCTCCATGTTGGATATCTTGGAAGGTATGAATGGGAGCTATTTCAAAATTGGCACACTTATAGATAATAATATTGTAATTTAATTTCCAGGAGGCCATATATGGCAGTGTTGCCAAAATGATTATGAGCCTGCTGATAGGTCCAATTTTTAAATGCATATAACTTCTACACTATCAATTGGAATTCAACCAAATTTCGTATTTTGTATGTGTACATAACCAGATATGACTGAGCATATTATTAAGACCCACCAGGGCTGCCAACTGTTAATATATGCTCTTTTTTATTTTATCCACATACCAATATATCAGAAAGTATGCAGGCCGACAGCTTTAAACTATGCACACGTATAGTACCTGACATTCTATATTAATTTGGAGTAACTTACATACGTCAGTGCTACCAACATGATTCTAAGCCTGCTGAGAGGTCCAACTTTAAATACATGTAACTTCCATACTATCATTTGGATTTCAATCAAATTTCGTATGTGCTATGTGTACCAGAACAGATATGATTATGCGTATTCTTAAGAGCAACCAGGGCTGCTAACTGTTAATATGTGCTGTCTCTATTTTTATTACCCTAATATCAATATATCAAAAAGTATGCAAGCCAATAGCTCTAAACTTTGCACACGTATAGTACCTGACATTCTAGATGAATTTGGAGTAACTAATATACGTCAGTGCTGCCAACATGATTCTAAGCCTGCTGATAGTCCAATTTTAAAATGCATGTAACTTCTATACTAACTAATGGATTTCATTCAAAATTGGCACACCAATAGATCATATTATTTCAGATTATTTCTGACCATTGCTTGCATGACATTGTTGCCAACATAATTTTACGTGCGCTGTTAGATCCAATGTTTAACTGCATGTAACGTCCATGCTATTCATTGGACTTCAACCAAATTTTGTATTCTGTACCTTAAGAGATGGAACTAAGAAAATATTCAGTCACCAGGGCTGCCAACTGTAGTGCTCTATTAGGCTACATTATGCCATGTATACAGTATTTCGAAGTAATTAGAAATTTCGATATTAGCAAATTAATTTCGTCATTATTCTAGATAGATTCATATAGATTAACCATTGGCATGAATCTAAAATTTTAAGAAAAGTAGGCTCTTTAGTTCGTCACGGAACTTCTTGTTCTATTTTCAAATGCTATTATCCTACCGGTCACCTCCTTGAGGACATTCTTAACCTCCCTATACATTATGAGCGTATTTGGTGAGGCCAAGCCTTGTTGAATTGTTAGTTACGGTTAGTCTATTATACTTGCATGATTCAAACATCCGCCATATTGAATCTGTTTGGCTGATGAACTTGTAGTTTGGGCAAAATACGCTTCCTACATTACGGTATATTGTTGCAATATTTGGTAGAGATAGGATCATTAGGTATGTCGTAATTTGATTTAAGCTCAAAACATTTGGGTGGGTGCCATTCGTTTTTTTTTGTTACGACGGCGGCGATATACACCATGACACGGAGTTGTCCTTTGCTAGTGCTACCTCTGTAGCAAAGTTGGTTCGATTTGGTTTCGTTGTGTTTGAATTGATAAGGGGGTGGGATCGATTTGCAGACATACATGGCCGCCATCCTCAAACTATTTTGTTGATGACCTTGAAGTTTGGTCTGGTCAAAAGACGCTTCCTACATGAAGGTATAATGTTGAAAAATTCGGTAGAGATCAGATGATTAGGTTAGTCGTAATTTGATTTAAGTTTTGAACATTTGGGTGGCTGCCATTACGATCCCGTCAAGATGGCGGCGATATAAAACATGACACCGAGGGGTCATTTGCTAGTGCTACCTCTGTAGCAAATTTCGTTCAATTGGGTTTCGTTGTGTTTCAATCGATAGAGGGCGGGGGATTTATACACTCACACACACACACACACACACACACAGACAGACAGCTCTTGGCCCGTGAAGATCTCATAAGTCAACTTTCAATTTTTGCAAAAATCGAAAGTATTTTTTTATATTTTTATTTACCGTATGGCTTTTAGTGCCGGGACTGTCCGAGGACAAGTTCGGCTCACCAGAGGCTGTAGCTGCTTCAAGCGGACACCCCTAGGGTGAGCTACAAGTTCCGTTCAATTTGAAGTAGTTCCAACTTTCACTAACAGATATCAATGATACCTAGTGGTGAATGTTGGAACTTTTACAGAGCGTTCCAACGAAATCTATCCTAGAAATTTAGCTTCAAACAAGTTTAGTCTGTTGAAGGATATTTTACATGCCATAAATCTATGACATGGGACCGCCGGCTTTACTTCCCCTCCGACGGAAGGCATACTGAAGGATTTTAACGCTCTTAAAAAATCCGACGACTTCGGCCGGGTTTGAACCCGCGAACTTGGACACAGCAGTTTAGCATGCTACCAACTACGCCACCGAAGGGAAGCCGCCAGTAGCCTAAAAATCACATGTGATTAAGATATATATATTACCAGCTGATACAACTGCCCCTAACAATATTGTTCTTTGCAGCCCAACTGACGAGTGTTGTCAGGAAGGTCGATATTTCTCTGCTTTCATCCTGTATGGTATTAATGCACTGCAAGCATATTCCGCAAACGATACTGAACACTGTTATTAGCCTATTTTCATTTTTGACTATGAAAAAAAAAAAAATCCTTATGAGATCACCTTTTGTCCGCGTGTATGTACTGTATGTGTATGTGTGTGTGTCCCGTTAATAACTTCTGAACGGCTGGAGTGATTTCAATGAAACTCGGTAAGGTTATAGCACTATTTTGGCCAACCACGACCGTGCCCTTCAAATTTTATTACGTCTCACCAATCCAACATGGCGGATGTGCGAAATATTTCACTAGCTTTCTATATGTTCGAAACTTTTACCGATATCACCCTGAAAATGTGTACGGTAATATAGGGCATTACTAAAAGTTCACCTATGAGAATTTCAAAAACCTGTTAATTACAAAACGAACATGGCGGCCAAGTGAATTTGAGATATTTAAATAGACTTTTTCGCGATTTAACCATCCAAATGCAATGAAACTTGGTACAGGAAATGTTCGTACACATTGCAATGCACTGGTATCTAATTTAGTTCAATTGTTTACATAAATGCAAGATGGCCGCTGTGCGAAATATTTCACAGGCATTTTATATCTCCGAAACTATTACTGATATCACCCTGAAATTTTGTACGGTGATAAAGGATACTACTAGTTCACCTATGTGTTATTCAAAATATTGTTAAGTACAAAACAAACATGGCGGCTAAGCGGAGTTAAAACATTTAAATAGACTTTTCTCGCAATTTAATCATCCGAGCGCTGTGAAACATGGTACAACAAATGTTTATACACATTGTAATGCACTGGCATCTAATTTAGTTCAACTGTTTTCATAATCGCAAGATGGCGGCTGTGCGAAATTTTAAAAATAAGTTTCTATTTCTTGTGTCCTAACCATGCGACCGAAGTCAACGTTTGAATAAAGAACCTACGCAATAATTGTTATCTAATAGTACATAACTCTATGGTTTACATGTATAAAAATTCAACATGGCGACCATCCAAAATATTTAGACGGTTATCTACTAATCTTTGACAGCAAACTGAAAGTTTGAATGTTGATAAAGGCTATTAACATAAGTTCAGCTATGGGAAATTCAATAACCTGGTCAGCACTAATCCAACATGGCGGTGACGTGAAATTTAAATATTTAAATGGACGTTTCTCGTGATTTAACCATCCGAGCGCAGTGAAACTTTGTACGGTAAATGCTTATACAAATTTTATTCCACTGACATCTAATTTATTTCAATTTGTTTCATAACTTCAAGATGGTGGCTGTGCGACATTTTAGAATTAAGTTTTTCTTTTTGTCATATTTTCAGTTTTGTATCTTTCGTCAAAAACGTCTCTATGATTCTGTTCATCAATCATGGCACCTAAGAATTTGAAATGTTCAACCCGCTCAAAACTATGCTTGCAACTATGGTTGCAACTTGCAACCGATTCCCAAACACGTCAATATTCTTCTTCATTGCCATGCACTGAGTTTTTTGGTCATGAATTCTAAGGCCTAATTTTAAAGCTATCTCCTCAAATTCAACAAACAATTTCCTTATCTCAATCTCATTTCTTCCTATGATACTGTCCGAGAAGCATGCCAGCCGGAACTAATTTTAGTGATCTGATAACTTTTTCTAGAGCAATGTTGAAGAGAATTGGGGACAAAGCATCGCCTTGTCTTAAACCGGTTCTGTTTGGGAAAAGGTCAGATCGTTTCCCATTCAGGAGAATTCTACGCATTAATGTGAATTCAAGTACAGTGGATAATTCGAATATTTCGAAGATTTATGTCAGTCCATGGAACGTTTCATCAAATGCTTCCAAACACAAAATACAAGAAGGCCTGTCAAAGACTTTCTTTGGGTGACGCTGTAGTTTCGGAAGTGTTTTGTAGAGCTATTTGTCTTGCATATTTGGATCTGATGAAGCTCGTTTAACGAGCGAAGCATATCATCCTTTATATGTAGATTAAGGCTTTCACGGCCCGGGATACTATTACAATTTTTCATGCTTTTGGGATATTGCCGTGTCAAAATAAAATTTTAAATTCTAGACGTTTCGAGAGGAACCTTGCCTCCTTTTTCAATAGAATTAAAACAAAGAGTGCGTGTCAATGAGTGAGAGAAATTCCTCTGTTCGTCACCAGATAGCTGCCGGAAACTACTGTATGGACCTTGGTAGAAAAAACGTGCCATATTAATTAGAACGGCGGACAGAGTAGTAAGGAAGGAGAAGGGAAAGGTGGTCAGAGGAAAAAATTGATACTCCTCGAAGAATGAGGATGTCCAAATAAAGGGAAAAGGGCTAACAAGGTGATCTTAAAACACAGCAGAAATTACATATTTCAGTCTGAGCGCACGGCACATGAGAATTCATACGAGAGTAAATCATAGGGCACGTGAGATTAACTAGAATAGATAAGGTAATACATTTTATGGGCTGAGATAAGTGGAATAAGTTAACGGACGTGACAGAATTAGAGATATCCTAACTGGAATATCTAATTCTGGGTTATCTTAATTAGAAATTAAAGAAAAAGTAAAGAATGGTGAAGCGAAACGTAGAGACGTGTAGCTAGAGGGAATTTTGTGAAGTAAATTTGTAAATTACGAGTGTTATTCTTTAATTAGCTTCCCTGGTGGGTCTCTGGGAGTGTGTCTACCTACCTCCTGAACCGAAATTTACGGGTTTGATTCCCGGCTGAGGAATGAAGGACGGCTAAACTCCACAACGACATTCCGATTCAGCACGTAATAATGATGATGATAATTGTTGTTTTAAGGGGCTTAACATCTAGGTTATCGGCCCCTAATGGTTTGGGTTATGGTGAAAGATGAGATGAAAATTAAAACTATAACTAATACTAACTACAGACTTACATACTAGAAGAAGAAATGGTAAACAAATAACGGATAAGGCAAATAAAGGACAGGAAAGAAAATAAATGTCCTCAACCCTCGAAGATTACGATTGAGGGACTTGAAAGAAAGGAGATCCATGAACGGCAGATAGTAAAGGGAAAGAGGATAGGGCCCGCCCCAAAGACAGATGAAAAAGGGGACAAAACGGACCCAGCTCAGGAATCCCTCGGGGTCGCCAAGTCCCAAACTCACCAGCCGTGAGATCTTGAGGGTGTATCACTATCCAGGGTGCACCAGAAGTGGTGGGGCTACACACACCCTTGAGGGCCTTGTGCAGAAGGCAGGAGATAACATGAAAAGAGAAAGAAGGCTGACCCCTCACTGAAGCAGGGTATCAGGAAAGATGAGACAAGGGCCAATTAAGGCGGGAAAGAAGAGACTCCCTAGGCCTCGGATACCCTAATACCATCGGGGTCGGAAGAGAACAAGAGTTGACTAAGAGAGGGGGTACTCAGCACATAAACGATCTCACTTATCACATTTTGTGATTATACAAAATCAAATAAATCTTAGCCACGCCCACGTTAGTTCAGGCCATACGAGTATTATTATTGTTATAATAAATATTCTTCTTCTTTTTTCTCCGAATTTGGCCTACTGTGGACCACAGGAAACAATTCATTTGCTGGTCTGTTCCCTTTTCTTCACCCATAATTTCTTCATCCTTTCGCTGTGGTTCCTCCTCCTTTCCTCTGACCAGGTGTTCTTGGTCGTTCTACTAGGTATTTCCTTGAACCTCTTGAAGTTATCAATTTCAGCTCGAAGTACAGACATATTCCACATATCTTTTGAATGTACGCCAACTTCCTCCGTGTCTTTTCTCGTTTCTTCTACCCACATTGTAGTCGCCTTTATCTTGGTGATGTAATTAAAGGTTTATAAATATTATTATTTTCCTTAATTTCCCCTTAAGAAAAGCGTTTAAACACAACCAATTTTCATGTTTTGTTTTTATGCCGCTTTCTTCTTTCTTCCCTAAAATCTCTCGTAGGTACACTATGCTTCCTCTTTCTCTCTTCTGTCAACTTCCTTCGTGTTTTTGTTCTCTTTGGGCGTTTGCAAAAAATTCTGTTTTCTGATTTTTCTCTGTATATTTTCCTGTCAGCCATGTCTTCTGTAGAAATGTTTAGTTTCTTGAGGTCTTCCACAGTTTCCTTTACCCAATTGGGTCTCAGTGTACTATTCATAATTTCGTTCATCCTATGTATGTGACCATACAATTTTGCCCTGTCTCTGTCTGTTTGTATGGTTCTATTGTCGGTCCCTTTATCCATATTCCCTCTTTCTGAACTGGCCCGTAGATCTTTCTCTGTATTTTTCTTTCTTGTTTTTCTACAGTAGTTCCTTGATTTTCGTTCTTCCCTTGATTGCTGTCGTTTCTGAAGCATATAGGGCTTCTGGTAAGACTACTGTATTATAGTGACGTAGTTTGGCCAAACATCAAATTCAAAAGCAAGCATGGATGCTCTTATTCCTGAGCGTAACATTGATAATAGTATTTATTTTGAAGGACGTATTATAGTAACACCATATTCATTAGTCGATGTCTCTTAGTGTAGCGGAAAATCTTTAACACTTTTGGTGTAATTTTACATTTCCTGCCTAGTATAGCGGACATGAGTTAATATTGACTGACTGAAATTTATAAATCGATGGAGTGGCTTAATGTACTCAAGGCAATCATCTTGGATGGACATGAAATCGAAGAAAGCCCACAGAAGAAGAATGGTCTCACTTCTCTGTTTTTACCGTGGTAAGCGCTTGTGTGGTGTTTTCAAAACTCATACATCAGAGTAGCATCACGAGACGCGTGAGGTAGGAGTGTGTCATGAATTATGGAACAGTGTCTCAACACGTATCGTCATTCAAGATTCAACTTCTGCTCCGAGCTCGAAACAGGCGAGATGGGAGAATGGATCTTTCATGTAGTCATCAAGGAAGAGTTGTGACCGCGCATGCGTTCGTAACTTCCTCTTAAAGTGCTCCGAATGCTGAAAATCTCATTCATACGCCATTTCAAGATACAGACTCTTGGCTTTCTAACGGTAACCTACATTTATTTCCTGCATGGCTCATTTCTAAGACTACTTTCCTTACTAGAGAGACTTAGCTATACCCGTAAAGTTAAGCGATTGATGGTACAAATGATAAATTAAGGGAAAAGGTTCAAAAAATTAACATAGAAGTTAAACTACTACATATTTGTGACATAAATTCAGATCTTAAAATTTAATCTGGCTTTGGTTATCTAAATCATCTATTCCTTAAAATAACACTTTCGAATAAATTTAAATTTATTCACTTTTTGGAGGGTTTCTGCTTGATAGTAGTGGTATTCACTTACGGCTGTGAAACTTGGACCAACTACAGGAGAGACACAATCTCCTTGGAGAAATATCATCGACATTGTTTGAGAAGAATCTTGAGAATAACATGGCAAGACCGGCGTACCAACATCAGCATCCTCGAAGAAGCCAATGCTACAAGCATCGAGACCACAATAATCAAACATCAACTTCGATGGACTGGTCATGTTGTCCGTATGCCCAACTCTCGTCTCCCTAGGCAAATCTTGTATGCTCAACTTACGAATGGACACCGTACGCAGGAAGGACAGCGCAAAGGTACAAATATGCCCTGAAATCTAACATGCAGAAATGTATGATCAGCGTCGAAAACTGGGATACCACAGCGTCTATAGCTATTATCCGTGTGGACTGAATATTAATCTATAATTGAGGGGTATAGATGCAAAACTCACATTCTCCACTTTTGTTCAATATTGAGTAGCAAAGCATTCTTACTCTTCGATCCAAACTACACACGACTATCCTAGTGCTGAAAATCCAAACTCACAATATCCAGTAGTTTTCAAATGCCAAGAACTCAATTTACATGCAAAACTAACATTCTCCACACTGTTAAGTTGCAAGGAGCACATTCTCCCTGTTGGCCAATCACAAGACAGCTTCTGGTCTTTAACTTTCTACAGCTGCAAGCCAATATTATTATTGTATGTTCAACTCGTAACCTCTACACAATAAATAAACAATATAAGTGTATTTCAACAATGCAATTGGTTTCATTTGTCTACATTTTTCACAAACTTGGCCAACTTGTCTATTGGTTTGTCTGAAGTAATTAATTTTGTTTAATGTCAAAAGTAACATTCTACAACTTCAGACACAACTCACAGTCTCCAATGTTTGGATACAAAAGTCACATTCTCCAAAATTAAAACCTATTTTTCAGATAAATTAATATAAATAATGAAACATAGTTTATACACTCACTCACTCACTCACTCACTCCGTTGGCTTTTCTGGGACGTGACGATCCCGTGCCGCTCTCACTATCTGCCTCCATTTCCTCCTATCCAGCGCAGTATTCTCCCATACAGTAATACCCATTTGTCTGCAGTCAGAGGTCACCTCATCTTGCCATCTACTCCTAGGTCTTCCAGGGGGTCTCGAGCCTTCGAATTTCTTCTCATACACCTGGCGAACTATTCTGTCAGCGTCCATTCTGATAACATGCCCTGCCCATTGCAGCCGTTTCGCTTTCATGACGTCCACTACTCTGGGTTGATTGGCCAACTTGTACAGCTCATGATTTGATCTGAGAACCCATCTTTGTGTTTCCTGGTCAAAGATGGGGCCGAAAATTTTTCTATATATCTTGTTTTCGAAGACTGCAAGTTGGCGTTCCTCCCTTTTGGTCACACTCCATGTTTCGGCTCCGTATAGCAGTACCGGCCTGATGATCGTGTTGTATAGTTTTAGTTTTGTTTTCCTGGTCAAAAGTTTGGAGGAAAGTAATTTATGCAGGGAAAAGTAAACTTTGTTTGCATTCCGCAATCTAATTTGGTGTTCAACTTGTCTTCTATTGCAGTCATTTATATTTACCCCAAGGTATTTGAAGTTTGGCGTGTTCTTAAAGGTAAAATTGCCTATATGAAGGTTGTTGCGTTGGTCTGTAGTCATGTTTTCTCTCTGTATGATCATGTATTCTGTCTTCTCTTCATTAATCTTTAGACCTATTTTTGCAGCAGTTTCATTTAATTTCCTGAATAAAGCTTCAATTTCTCCTCCATTATTTCCTATTAATACAATGTCATCTGCATATGCCAGGATGTTGTGTTTGTTATCTGCTAGGTCTCCAGTTGCAGCTTCTTTGGTTTCCCGAATTACTTTTTCCAGAACGATGTTGAAGAGAAGTGGGGAGAGCGCATCACCTTGTTTTAGTCCTGTTCTGTTTTCAAAACCGTCTGATACGGATCCACAGTATGACACTTTGCTCACTGTCTCCTCCATACACATTTTGACCAGGCTGATAAGTTTCTGTGGGATTCCGTACTCTGCCATAATTTCCCACACCGTTTCTCTGTGGACTGAGTCATAGGCCTTCTGGAAGTCAATAAATAGGTAATGGACGTTTTTGTTATATTCCCAAACTTTTTCATTGATTGTCTTAATACAAAATATATTGTCTGTTGTTGATCTGTTTTTACGGAAACCATTCTGATAGTCTCCTATTATATCTTCGGTGTATGGAATTAGACGTTGTAATATTATGTGCGACAGTAATTTGTAAGCTGTGACAAGTAGGGATATTCCTCTGTAATTTCCGCAGTTATGTTTATCTCCTTTCTTATGTATTGGAACAATAATTGCTTCCTTCCATTCATCCGGTATTTGTTCATCGCGCCATATTTTCAGGATAAGTTTATGCAGTTTTTCATGAAGCTTCTCACCCCCATATTTCAGCAATTCAACTGGTATACCGTCAGATCCAGCAGCTTTGTGGTTTTTCAGTTTCTTCAGACTGCTGGTTAACTCTTCATATGAAGGATCATTTATGAAAGGTTCTACCGTTGAAAGAGTGGTTCTCTCCAATTTGTTGTCTGGTTCAGGGCAGTTCAGTATGTGGTCAAAGTACTCTTTCCAAGCCTGTAATATGTGGGTTGTTCCTGCAATGATGTTACCATTGTTGTCGTGGAGAACTGCTGATCGCGGTTGGTAACCTTTCTTAATGTTATTCACCGTCCCATATACTTTACGGATGTTGTTCTCCTTCTGGTCATTCTCAATACTCTCTAACATATGTTTAAGGTAAAGCTTCTTTTCTTTTCGTAAGGTTATGCTTGTTTCTCTTCGTGTTTCCCTGTAGTGCTGTTCCAATTCTTCATTTCTCCTGTCCTGTAGCCATGCTTTCCTTGCTGAGATGCTAGCTGCTACTGCTGTTTTGCATGTACCATTAAACCATTTCTTCTTTCGTTCCACTTTTGGTAATGCGTTTTTAGCTGATTCTTGAATCACCTTCTTGATATCCTTCCACAATCTATTAATATCTGTAGTTCCACTTTCATCCACTTCTTCTCCTACTTCATCAAGTACGCCAAACCTGTTTCTCACATCCACTTGGTACTGACAAGTTTGAGGAGTTTCCTTTAATGCTTGTAGATCATATTGTATTGCGCGCCCTTGTTGTTGTTTGTGGTGAGTTTACAGTTTCACCTCCATGGTTGCAACCAGCAAATTGTGGTCAGAGCCTATGTCAGCTCCCCGGTAAGCACGAATATCAGTGATGGCGCTTCTGTGTCGATTT
The DNA here is from genome assembly GCA_946902985.2 of Meconema thalassinum. NCBI lineage: Eukaryota > Metazoa > Arthropoda > Insecta > Orthoptera > Tettigoniidae > Meconema > Meconema thalassinum. The sequence goes on from OX336395.1 coordinate 188,610,661, forward strand.
GAAATTAGTATATGGTCAATTTGGTTTGCCGTCTTTCCATCTGCTGAATACCATGTTTCCTTATGTATATCCTTGTGTGGGAACGTCTTACTCCTGACATTCATGCTTTCTGATTCTGCAAATGAGATCATTCTAAGCCCATTTTCAGAGGTTTCCTCATGAAGGCTTTCATTACCTATCGTCGGTTGTAGGTGCTTTTCTTTTCCTACCTTGGCATTAAAGTCTCCTAGTACTATCTTGATGTCATGTTGTGGTAGCCCTTCATACACCCTCTCCAGCTGTTCATAAAAGCTGTCTTTTACCACATCTTCTTTATCATTTGTAGGTGCATGCACATTGATAATGGATATATTAAACCATCGGCCTTTCACTCGTATGTAGCACATTCTTTCATTGATTGCCTCAAACCGGATTACTGTTTCAACACATTCCTTTGATATGAGGAATGCTGTTCCAAATTCATGCTTTCCGGATTGAGTTCCACTGTTAAACATAGTGTACTCTCTGAAGTTCTGTATGTCTTCCCCTGGAAATCTTGTTTCTTGAATAGCAGCAAATTGTATTTTATACTTCTCGAGCTCGTCTTTCAATCTTTGAATGTGTCCAGCCTTATATAAGCTCCGTGCATTCCATGTACCAATTCGTAAGTCCTCATTTCCTTTGCCATGTCTTCGTAGGGTATCCATTCTTAAATCGTTCCGAGGCTTAAGTGAGAGATTCGTAACAATTCTCTTTTTACATGAGAGGGTTGTTAACCCTAAGCACAACCCCCAACCTGGAGGACCAGGGACTTTTCTGTTAGGGTTACCATACCTTAGTCAAGCAGGCCATATTCAAACGTTGATTGCAATCTGGGTTAGATCTATCACCATATAAAAGCGTACGGGTATATTTCGTTATTCATTACAGTCGTTATATAGGCGGCTTTGGGATTTCCAAGACGTGCCCCCGTTGAAGCAAGGAACTACAAAAATATCCAATCAAGGCTATATAAACAACATGGCAGCTATCTAGGATAACGAAACACAGTTCAAAAATTGATGATTCATTCCAACAAGAAAGTTCCCATCCAGAAGACAATATGCACTCGCACTGGGAAATCCTTACTAATGAATGAATTCACCTCATGATCCCTAAAAAAGAGCATAAATACCACTATAAAAACAGATATGATGCACCACATCGCAATCTAGGTCTAATCATGGCCACCTAACAATTAGTTTATACAAGAAGGTGTAATTATATATAGCTTGCAACAAGAGCAAAGACTCTTAGAGATTCCATTACTTACATACATTTAAGATTTCTTTTTAAATTCCTGTACAATTAGAAAAGGTGGAGAACGTGAGATCCCTCAATTATAAGATCCGCCTTGTCAAACACTAGAAGGTAGCTTACTAAATAAAATATACGGACATGCTCCGTTATTACATTGATAACTTCTTCAGCGTGAGAAATTCTTAGAAAACTAAATCATCAAAGAACCAAAAAGAAAATGAATATCCTTACAGAAATTCATTAATTTAAAATAATTGGATGGACACAGAAAAAGGAATATTAAAAACATTATATTATAAATCTATTAACCTTGGATTAAACATTCAACAACATCCTATATACGTTTCCTTCATACAATATGTTTAATTCAAAGTTAATTGATTTATAATATTATGTTTTTGATGTGTAACATCATTCCACTCGGTTGCTGGATATTTCTGTGGGAGTGATTTTGAAAAATGGGACGGAAGTGTGCTCGAACGGAAGTGTGCTAGCTGGCAGTGGTGGATCGAACGGAAGTGTAAGACGCACTGCCAACTCGATCAATCGATCCAGCTGGCAGTGGCAAGATAAACAAAGAGCGCGCGGTGTCGGAAATTGATACCATGACGTACTCTCGGCCATGTGGAATGTATATGACATACTGAACGGTAAAAGCTCATGCGAACTCTGGGGTCAAGTGATTGAAAAAAGCACATGGTACATGTTCGAAGTCCTCGTATCAGTAATTAAATTGTAAAATGCCTTAATATCAAATATTGTAAGTAGTCGGCATTGCCGGTATTATGTTTCTGCACAATGGCTATTCAAATATTAACCCACATGACGGTAATGCAGTCATCAATATAATATAATCGTTGTGGTTATACGAGAATTGAGCAAGCCTTCAGGAACTATTGCTGAATACATTCTCTTTACTCACAAGAGGGCCTATTCATAAGGCATTTTAAACTCAATTTCACGCAGGAACATTATCGAAACAAGCAAAATATAAATGAAACTTAATTCCGTAATGCAGTATTATTGGAACGTGGAAATAAGTCACCATCTTGTGCACAATATTTGCGTAGTCGAAATAGTCGTGTGGTTAGCGCCTATGACTGTGAATCTAGAGATCTCGGTTTCGATTCCTGGACGGGGTGGATATTTTTGCTACCGGATTATCATTTTAAACGATATTTATCATATAAATATGACTCATTTTAACAGAATTACGTGTTGGTCTGTGAATCAAGTGGTCCTGTTTTTAAGGAATTTGAAGTTATGAGCGGTGTCACGTCTATTAATCTAGTTGATCCATATCGTATTCTTTATTTAGGCTAGTGCTGGTGGAAGCTACAAATCATCTAATAAAATGAGTTCCGTATTATAAACTACAATATCTGTAAAACACTTCCTTTTACAATAGATTAATATTTGTGTCAATAATAGTATAAAATACCGGTGTATCAACAATTTCCCGTGAGGTTTCTTCCATGTCAGATGTTACACATCATATTCGACTACTGTAAGGCACGTTTTTTTTTAAATTATTCCTTTTAGTGTCCATTCAATTATTTTAAATTAATGAATTCATTTAAGGATATCCATTTTGTATTTGGTTCTTTGTCGATATAGTTTTGTAAGATTTTCTCACGATGAATAAGTTATCAATGTAATAACGAAACATATACGTACGGACCTTATAATTATAGATTGTAGGTTTCTGTGGATAAAACATTCATATATCACCAACGGAAGCCGAGCAGTAACGATTTCAGTGAATCGAGTCGAAAAGAAACTACCGTCCGTGCGCCTTTTGAGCTTACGCTGGGTAAACCGTTACGAATATCTATATACTATGAGTATAAGAATTGTTCAGCATGAAAAGTTCTGCAAAAAAGTTCCCGACGCCATATCTCTATCTTAAATACATCGCCCACTATAAGTGTTTTTACGTTTTCATTTCTTCAAGATTTGTATTTGAACTGGGTAGCAACGGGTGGATGCCCTGGATGTTACGACTCATAATACAACAACAACAACAACAACAATGTATATCTTAGGACGTGTAAGAAGGACATTCTGCATTTAATCAATAACACATTTTCTTCCTTGTTCCAGAATGTGGAACATACTGTATGAATCATGTTAAACCTTATTGACAATGGGACTTGTCTGGCTTTGAATTGAAGTTGCTCATTTGCTCATATCATCCTCTTTATTATCACTGTCGAGTCTGGTTCCAATAAAAATAATCGCCAAAATATTTTGACAGCCGAGGAAATACGCTCATGAATATGCATGGAGTTGAAGAGAGAGCGAGAAAGTCGAATTCAAAGTGCTTGGTTAAATAAAATTCTTCCTGAAGCAGACCAATGAATATAGTGTTAATGGCAACCAGACTCTGTGTACCGACATTTGTTTTTATAAAATGATACGTTGATCGTTCTCTCTCCATTTGTTCAAAACCTCGACACTGAATAATAAAACATAGTCTTATCGGCGGAGAGGTGATTACCAGTTGATAAATATTCATGACCGCGTTCAGATATTAATATGATGTAGAGTGCGTGTTCACTGACCGAGTGCTAACTTCGCCTTATTTAGACAATATTCGTAAAATGTTTGCCTAAACAAGTAGTTGTGAAGAGAAATATGGGCGTTATTAAAAAATAGACATTGGATGATACAGTGAAACCTGCCATCAACTGAATCGATCGGGACTAGCAATTTTTTTTCTCGGGCACCCCACTTGAAATCCTTCTAATTATTAATATCCACTACTGGCTATTCCGGAAAGAAAATGTCTTTTTGTGAAAATTTATTTATTTATCGTATGGCATGCATGACAATTATTTATAAGTAGACATCAAGGTTAGGAACACAATGAAGTGCCTGTGGTGTCCCTAAGAAGAAGTCGCTGAATTCACCGCTGTAAGATGTTTGTGGGCATTCTTGAACTAGGTGTAGAACAGTCTGTCTTTCAGAACCGCACTCGCAAAATGATGAAGATCTTTTCCTCCACATGTACAGGAGATCCCCGCATGCGCCGTGATTGGTGCAGATTCTATTTAATTTTGACCAGGTCTTTATAGGCTGAGTGAACCCTGGTACCTTCTCAGTTATACATGGCATAACTGAACTCACTGGAGGAGCAAACGAATTCCAATCAGAAGACCATCTCTCAAGTCAGGTTGAATCCTCTGTGCAGATAGGTGGATGTCTTGAACGTAATAGTTTCACATGTAGATCAGGAATGTCTCCATGGATTGGTCTGGATCTTTCTATATTCTCTTTTCAAAATTTTGCATCGCCGCAAATGAGGTGGTGGGATGTGGCTGAGAATAGGAAGCCATTGTGTACGATTTAACATAATTGTTCCTGTTTTGAGAAAAGCTTCTAATGCACAGCAACATTAAGAGAAAAACATACAAATCTTATTTCATACAAAACATTTTAGAATTTATTTTATGAACATTATGGCGTTTGAAGCCATTTTCCAGTGTTGCCTTAGTAAACAAAAGTTTGGTGCTTTTCAGTCGGTCAACACAAATGTAACCAAAGAAGTTGCTTTATACCCTAATCCTGAAAAAAAATACATGACATTAATAAATACACTAGGATGACCAGTTTCGATCGTAATTATTAATCTCATGTAATTTTTCAGGATTAGTCTATAACCCAACTCGTTTGGGTAGTCTACGTTCGTGTTGACCGACTGAAAAGCACCAAACATTTTAGAATTTATTTTATGAATTTATTTTGCAAAGTGCACAAAACAATTTGGAATTTTTGAGTAATTTTAATACATTTTTCATGCATAGGGAAATATTTTCAATTCTGTAAGTCTTTACTTTAATTATTACCATAACGTAATGAAAAATAAGTAACATTTTAACGACATTAGTGTGATTGCTGATTCAACACTAAATTATAGAACATTATTCCCAAACAGTTATTACTCCTAACTCAGAGTCTTATAGGTCTATAGAATTTAATACTATTCTGGGGTAGAATTACAGCGTGTTGTTTGTCTTTTCCAGAATCGAGGAACTTCTTTTACCAAATGAATAGTTTATGCAAATACTTTTGCACTGTCATATTTGCCTCTCCAGTGTTTTTCTGCCTCATTTTTCTTGACAGTTAAAAGTTAGATAACATGTAACATCTTCTGCAGAGCTGCAGACTAATCGACATTCTTACTCTGCAAGGCCTCAGACTGGTTTTGAATTATAGCCAACATTTTACATAAAAAAACTGAAACTAACGTGTACCACTAACAGGGCCCTATGCTTTCGCCCCCCTTGCCACCCCCCCCCCCTCTCGGCGGCACTGGGTAGGTCTATGCTAAAATTATTGAACACGGACTTGCGTATCATTGACATGCTGAGAAAGAAAAATCACAATTCTAGCCCAAAGAAGTACATCCCAAACCTAAAGCTAGAAATAAAAATTTCCAGACTTAAGTAAAATTCGCAACAATTTATTCAATAAAAGACAAACCCCTATCCTACTTCGGAGGGTTGAAAATCGGCTAGTCCTCAATGCTAATAAAACGAAAGAAAGAAATAATCATGTCTAAATTGAAGTTAAGTTAAACCCCCTCGAATGTCCTTCTAACAAAAAATGAAACAACAACAACAAAGCTTGGAATGTGGCTCGTAAATGAAATCATTATTATAATACAGGTAAATTGTTAATAATACGAATAGTGACATCAGTAGAATTTACAGCAATAAAAGGAAACTAATCGACCACATGCCAAAAGAATGGATTTACATTTAATAGCACCAATAATTATACTCTAAGTTACGTTGGTACCACTTCTGTATTTAATCAATTAAATTTTAATCGTCTAGCTAAATCCTGACTTACATGAAAATAAGGCGAGAAGCGTCTGTAACAAGAAAATCAATCAATACCTATAATAGCAACCATGTCATATCTTGACATAATCAAACATATATTATCTGGTACACACAACAGTAAAAGACATAAGGATACACACAAAAAAATTAAACACCTGCGTACGCTGATTAAGATGCTGTTTGCATCTAATCGTCATCTGAAGCATGTAGTTACGTTGGCAAAAGCGCAGTGAGAACTGCGAATATCATCGCATAAATCACAGCGGTCCACAAGTTACGAACTGATGGGAGCCAGTGATTTCGTCGCCAAAGAAAAAAAAAGTGTCAGCTGTCCTAAAGTAGAATCATTACCATCCAGAAATGATCAGCTCAATGCGTCGGTCAACAATAAAACATAAGCTCAAAATTTAGCTTAGTAACAAATTAGTTAACAACATTTTAGACCTCGGTTAATATTAGGTTTCATGATTTAATTTAAGTTTATTTCGTCGTTTAGTTCCCTCACTGCATCATTTAAATCCTAGTTGACCTTCATGACACATGCTGAATACGACTACGAGTCCCTTCTGAAGAGAAACTCACAGAACTGAACCATGTGACTAACTCACCATAGTCAGCATAATAACATGGGCTATAAAAACCTCCAAGCAGGCGGCTCTCCAAGCACGCAGAATACCTCGGTTCAATGTGATCAAAAAGGGATAATCATCACCGAAAAAATACCTTACTGGTTGAGGGCGAACCAACTCTTACCCATCAACGTGTCTCCCACGGACATAACAATAACATCGACTGCTAACATTATACAATGGTCTGGTCAAATAATCAAAATTCTAGGGATAAACATCTCGTAGATAACCAATTCATGAAACAGTATGCTTAAGGCTGTGCGATCTCCACCGCCGTCAATCGCATGGCAAGAGATGGCAGCACTACTGTATTACCGATAGCAGCCGCTGCATTTGTGTTAGTGACGTGTCTACCCTTCAATTATCACCTCCTTCCGCCCCTACTCCCACCGCTTCTCCTCGTCACTCAATGTCCTCTCTCTCTCTCTCTCTCACTGATAGCGTTGCTTTGCATCTGAAAAACAAACCAGACTTGCTTTCCGAGCCGTATTGCCAATTTGTGGACTACTATTGGATTTTTTTATTATGGATACTCGAGTTTAGGCCTTAATTACAACCAAACCAACAGACCTATTGAAAAACGAGTTATACCAATATTTTCCTTGTTTAATTCTGCGTTAGACTATATAAGCCAATTATTTTAAAGTTTATTAATTATTTATTTATTTGTGGTTGTATGAAAAATTGTCCGTGTTTTTGACGTCTTTTCTAGGAACCGCTCATTTAAAACTATATACATGGAAAACTACTTGGCTGAGGGTAATGCAATTTTTATATGTGATAGGCACAAGTATTGGTAGTGCAAATCTCAAGTTTCAATTTTTTTCAACTACCCGATAAAAAGTTCTTATACTTTTTCTGACGTAACATTTTCTCAGCCCAGGATAAACGTACAGCAGGAAACTTGGTCTCATTTTGAAGCTCTCATTCGTGATTATCGGAAACTACGACCACAGTAAACGTACAGTGTGATGACGAATTTATGAAGAGTAATAATAATGGGAGGTTTTGTGCGTTGTGTGTAGGTATTCTCCCTCCGTCCAGCCCAATAAAAAAGAAAAAATTATGATATAGGCCTATTATGATTATATTTTGATATAGTATGATATGATTCACGGAGTGAGGTTGTGGTTAGGGTTGTGCAGCTGTGAGCTTTCATTCCGGAAATAGTGGGTTCGAACCCCCCTGTCGGTAGCCCGGGAGATGGTTGTCCCTGGTTTCCCATTTTCACACCAGGCAAATGGGCGCTGTACCTTAATAAAGGCCACAGCCGCTTCCTTCCCACTGCTAGTCTTCCCTATCCCATCGTCGCCATAAGACCTACAGTATCTGTGTCGGTGCGACGTAAGGCAAATTGTAATATATATATATATTATTTTGATATATATTGAAGATTACAACTCGCATAATAGGCCAGGCGACAGGTAGTTCAATAAGGAAATAATTAGTGGAAAGCTGGAAATTGCTTTAATCGCTTTATTTGGACCCAGATATTACTCTCCCAAGTTTCTCCCTCGAGCGAAGTCGGTGTTGGCCCTTCTGGCCCTAAGAAGGTACCATTTTTCTATTTTTTGCAAATATCTCCCAAATCTTCAACTTTATCAACAAAATACCTATTATAAAAAATAATCTAGAGTAAATTTCCTACAAAACTTTTCCCCACCTTTTGTCTCTAATGTGAACCGTTACGATGCTACGACCATTCAAAGTGGAGCCCTTTTTGATTCATGCGGAAAAGCTATGGAAATGATATGCCATATCAACGTTTCTACATGTTTTAATATTTGTCAGCATTCCAGATGCACAAGCTGTTAACTTGTTACAAGTATAACAGCTTTTCAATGTAAACAGCTGTGGCAAAATACCTACCATTAGTATCATTTTGCAATATTGAGTTTTCGACTACAGAACAGCATGTGGATGCACGGTGTGCGCGGATCTCGCGGGATGATGCGGACTTGAGAAAATTTGTTGGATGGTTATCAACTCAAGAGCCCTTTCCTCGTGGACAACACGTTGTTTCGTTAAGCACAGGAGTTGTCGGGGATGGACAAATCACTTGTCACATGGCCTATGGAATTGGAATAGCAGCACAAAAAGGCATAACTGGCAACAATTTTCACGATGTGAAGTTCCATAGAAGAAATGGCGTGATGCCTCTCCGCGCGGTAAATTCGAAAATAAAAATCCGCAACACGGATATTCCTGTTGATCCTCTTGTGCTTTTCCAATGCATTTGCCTTGCAAAGAAATCCGATGCAGAATTGAAACAATATTCCAGTTTGAACTAGCTCCGTATCCGGTTGCGATCTTTGATAAAGCGGGAATGCGTAGACGAAAAAGTCTGTGTTCTATAAATTATTCGATCCTGTTACCGATGAGCCCTAATTTGAGGACCTACATCATGTTCTCGACGGAGGATGTCTTCTGCACCGTGTAATTTGGCACCGAACCGATACTTTTGTCGACATTAGTGCCAAATATGCGAGTTACGTTAAAAGATACTTCAAAAACAGTGTCATTATTTTCTATGGGTATCCTGACGACCCAGCAGCTCGCAGTACCAAGTCCGTTGAACGTCTTCGACGATCGCACAAGCATGAAGCTGCTAATGTTTTTCTATGAGTCCATGACGGCACCTATGCCACAAGCAAACTTTTTGTCTAATGTCACAAACAAACGAAGATTGATCGACTTGTTGCGCGTCAAATTCGAAAGCGAAGGAATCGAAACCAGACAAGCTCCAGAAGATGCCGATGTGCTCATCGTTACCACCCCACTCGAGTTATCTCGGCCCGACAATTCAGTCATTATAGTGGCTGAAGATATATATATCCTGGTCATCTTGGCGGCTTGTGTGCCACCCTCCACGAAAATGTATTTTATGAAACCCGGCAAAGGTTCAACCAAACAACAACTATTTTGCACAACAAGTTTCAATCTCCCAACATGTGTGCAAGAAAACTTCCTATTTTTGCATGCGTTTAGTGGGTGCGATATAACGTCTTCGTTTCACAGGCAGTGCAAAATGAAATTCGTAACACTGCTGAAGAGTAATGAGGAACTGCAGACAGCTGTTAGGGTTTTCCGAGGCGTGAACGCAAACCCCGATGAAATTGACAAAGCGGGCCAGTTGGTTTTGGCTGGGCTTTATGACAACAAAACCACGGGGAATACCCTGAATGAGCTGCGGTTCCAACTGTTTGAAAAATCTCTAAGCAAACATCGATTTAATCTCGCAAGCTTACCTCCCACCGAATCAGCGGCACGTGAGCACTCTTTAAGAACATATCAAATCCAAACATGGTATGGAAATGATACAAATCCACTGGATTGGGGCTGGAAAAATTCTCAATGTGGTTTGGCTCCCATACCTACGAGGGATCCGGTGCCACAAACGCTTCTAAACACAGTGTCCAGCAAATGTTCGGAAGGATGTAACGCAGCTTGTGGTTGCAGGAAAACGGGCCTCCGATGCTCCAGAATCTGCATGAATTGTATGGGACGGTCATGTACAAATGCTGCCGAGGAAGATGATATGGATGATTGTGACGGAGACATCGATGTTAATCTTGAGCGCCCTGTGACGTCGGACAAATGTACCGATACAGACGATGAAAGCGATGATGGAGAAATTGAGGCCACAGCTGTTTACATTGAAAATCTGTTATACTTGTAACAAGTTAACAGCTTGTGCACCTGGAATGCTGACAAATATTTTATAATATGTAGAAACTTTGATATGGCATATCATTTCCATAGCTTTTCCGCAAGAATCTAAAAGGGCTCCAATTTGAATGGTCGTAGCATCGTAACAGTTCACATTAGAGACAGGTTGGTTGGTTGGTTCTTAAGTTTAGGGGCTGCGACAACGCGGTCATGTAGCCCCGTGTACTTTGGGTGTGTGTAGAATCTGTCTGATAACCGGTGTTAATTGTGATGACTGTATTAGTGTGTGTATCTGTTTTTTAATTTTAAGTACTGCAACTTATAATTTTTCAAATAGTTCCTACTTTTGCCGCCAAGCGCCACCGTCAACGACTACTAGGTCTAATTCAGAACTTAGCTACTAGACGCCACCGCAGTCAGCGCTTGGCAACGAACGTAGAAACCTAAGAGCGTTGTTTACATTCTTAACCTATCCAATTTAGCTTCACACAGGTGCAATTAGTGGAAGGATCTTTAACATGCCATAAATCTATGACATGGGACCGCCGGCTTTACTTCCCCTCCGAAGGAAGGCATACTGAGGGATTTTTAACGCTCTTAAAAAATCCGACGGCTTCGGCCGGGTTTGAACCCGCTATCTTGGGCATAGAAGCTCAGCATGCTACCAACTACGCCACCGAAGCCGCTAGAGACAAAAGGTAGAGAGCATTTTTGTAGAAAATTTACTCTAGATTATTTTATGCTAGGCATTTTGTTGATAAAGTTGATGGTTTGGGAGATATTAGAAAGAAAAAAAAATGGTACCTTCTTAGGGCCAGAAGGGCCAACACCGACTTCGCTTGAGGGGGGAAAACTTGGGAGAGTAATATCTGGGTCAAAATAAAGCGATTAAAGCAATTTCCAGCTTTCCACTAATTATTTCCTTATTGAGGCTTTTTTTCCGACCTGTCGCCTGGCCTATCAAGTTCTATTGATTTTAGACATGTTTTATTCTGCGAATATAACTTACAGAATTTTATAAAGTAACTCATAAATAATTTTTAACATTCTGTAAACGAAACACTCACATATTTTATTATGAGCAAATATTCTCATGAAAATAAATTTTATTATTTCAGATTTTGAAAAATCATTTACATATCATATTGTTCTATATTGAAACATCTTTTTTTAGTAATAATCTGATACAGGTACGAAGTACACCATTTTATACTGACTGTATAACAATATAAAGTATTGACAGTAAGAAAACAAACAATAAAATTTAACAAAAAAAAGGGACTTAATAATAACAAATTCATTGGAAATTAAATAACAAATAAAATAAATAACAGAGGTTATAAAGATATGTATGTGAGTCGTCCAATTCCAGAACTACCTAAGTCAATTTCATGAAATTTGTGAGAAAGGGCAACAAACTGTCTTGAGTTATCCGTGCGCGTTTAAATAGAAACAGTTTGTATAATAGTTACAAAATACGATTAGTTTTCATTTTATGTATGTTTTAAAAATACAGTAAAAGCAGTTTTTACGTAATAATAGAAAATATATTGCACTTAAGCAGTTTTGATACAGGATCTAGGACTTAAGTAGTTTTGGATTAGTTTATGGTTTCTATGTGAAAGTGAAATTATTGCTATATTTTAAAGTTCTCTAAGAAACTACCCAGTATACAATAAAAGTAACCTTTCAACCTTAAATTTCCATTCACAATATGCTCACAGCTTTTCAAACTAGGCGAAATAGAGTCCATTGGACTGCACAGCAACGTCATGTTCCATGGGGTCTTCTTCTACTTCAGATACATTTTGTCGAGCTATGTCTTCGCCACATAGTAGCAAGTCTCGGTAGAAGCCTAGATCCTCTCAGTTGTGCCACTCAGGGCCGAAATGCTTTGACAAAAGCTGTTTCACATCAGTCACTTACATATATATAAATATATAAAAGTGTACCCGTTATTACGCCACTTTAACATGTTTTCTTGGCGTTGATTAGCAGTGTTTAGCTATGGACAAGTTCATTGTTAAACGTAAACGCCTGGACAGTGAAAGTGAACAGTCGGATCCTACTCCCGAACCGTTGAATTCAACATAAAGAAGACAAACGAAAGAAAAGAACATACCAGGACAGTTACGTAGTGTATGAATTTACGTGGAATAAGAACGAGGAAAACCCTATCCCTGTGTGTTTAGTTTGTGGCGAAACACGAGGCCATGGTACCTAGCAAACTGAAGTGGCATCTCACAATTAAGCATCCTAGTGGGTCAGGGAAGAGTGTGATGTATTTTTCACGTGTACTAGAAGGGGAGAAAAAAAACAGCTGTGCGAATGGTAAAGAGAATGACCATAAGTGATACTGCTCTTGAAGCCTCGTTTAAAGTAGCAGAACTGATAGGAAAAAAGAATCACACACACACCTCATACTCTTGGAGAGGAAATCATAAGTCCTGCATGGAAAATTATAGTTTCAACAATACTTGGTGAAGGAGCAGCTAATCAAATTTCGAAATTTCCTCTTTCCAACAACACAATCAGTCGCAGGATATCTGAAATGTTTGCAATATCAACGAACAAGTCGTGGGGAAAATAAAAACTGATCGAGCATTTGCTTTGCAAGTAGATGAGAGTATCGATAGTGGTGACAAACTGCAACTCCTTGGTTTTACCAGATATATTGATGATAAAGATATTAATGAGCAGTTTCTGTTCTGTAGACCGCTAGAGACTACAACCTCAGGCCATGATATTTTCGTTTCTATTAATTCCTTTCTCAATGACCAAGATCTTTCATGGAAAGACTGGTTGGTTGGTTCTTAAGTTTAGGGGCTGCGACAACGCGGTCATGTAGCCCCGTGTACTTTGGTGTGTGTAGAATCTGTCTGATAACCGGTGTTAATTGTGATGACTGTATTAGTGCGTGTTATCTGTTTTTAATTCAAGTAAGGACTGCAGTCTTTTGAATTTTTCAAGTAGTTCCGACTTTTGCTGCCAAACGCCACCGTTAATGACTACTAGTTCAGAACTTAGCTACCAGACGCCACCGCAGTCGGCTCTTGGCAACGAACGTAGGAACCTAAGAGCGTTGTTTACATTCTTAACCTATACAATTTAGCTTCACACAGGTGTAATTAGTGGAAGGTTCTTTAACATGCCATAAATCTATGACATGGGACCGCCGGATTTACTTCCCCTCCGAAGGAAGGCATACTGAGGGATTTTTAACTCTCTTAAAAAATCCGACGACTTCGGCCGGCATGGAAAGACTGTTGTGGTATATGTACAGATGGTGCACAATCTATGTCTGGGAAATTTAAAGGTTTTTACTGCCAGAGCTCAAGATTTTGCTGCAGTGTTTAACGAAGTTGTGAAAATGGTGAACTACATCAAGTCTCGACCTTTAATGTGCAGGATTTTTAAACAGTTATGTCTCGCAGCGGATGCACCTCATACCTCTTTGTTACTTCATACAGAGTAAGGTAGTTGTCGCGGGGTCGTGTATTGAAGCAGTTTCTTGAACTTAGAGAACAGGTGAAAACTCTTTTTAAGGATGAAAATCAAGATACATTTTATGAGCTGTTACTAACTGATTCTTGGTGCTTGGAACTGTCGTATCTGGCAGATATTTTTCATAAACTGAATTAACTGAATGTTTCAATGCAGGGTAGACAGGAAACAATAATTTCCTCAACCAATAAAATGAAAGATTTTAAAAGAAAACTTAGTTCTTGGAAGTCTGCAGTTCAGAAAGGAGATCTTTCAAACTTTCTTCATCTGGCAGTAGTTAACGATCTGGGTAAGCTGAAAGACCGCATTTGTGATCACTTATCAAGATTGCAAGATGCAATAGATACATACTTTCCATCTATTTCCACTATGAATGTCAACTGGGTTGTCTCACCATTTGATTTCATAGATAGTACCAGGAAATAGATTTCACTGGTTGCGAACGAGATGAATTTATTGATCTTTGTGCCGATTCCACACTCAAAGGTAAGTTCACCAAGAGTGAGGCGTCGGTGGCTACTTTTGGGCTTCAGCGGAGAGAGTAGTATCCTAACCTAATGAAGAAAGCAATTAACACACTTTCGCCCTTTCCAAAATCCTATCTATGCGAGCAAGCCTTCTCTGCTCTGGTGACAATAAAATCCAAAGCAAGAAATAGACTGAATAACCTTGAGGATGATTTGCGTGTTTCATTGTCAACTGCAAGGCCCGATATCACGTACCTGTGCTCTAAGCATCAATCACAAGTTTCATATTAACGATTTATCGAACAAAATTATTGATGTATTTTTACTCACTGACTGTAGTAAAGTTGACTGTATTATGTTATGGTGTACGTTACTTATTATAAAATATTTCAATAAATTTACATATGAAACATAATTCTTTTTTTATTCAAGGAAGGGTGCCCCTACTGTCGACCAAAGTATTATGTGCACTCGAGTTTGAAGGTTGTTTGTGAAGTAACCAATAGACCTACATAAAATCCAATAACATCATCATTTTCGTCGTTCTATTGTACGTTAGTTCATGTAGGTTTGGAATTTTTAATTTATATTTTAATATTTTTTATCGCAGTTGGAACACAAAATGTGCCCATTTTTAAGCGTGTTTCAACCATGCGTCACATTTAAGAATTATTATCTCAAAACTCCGTCATCAGATCGAATGCAAATTTTAACACAATATACATCGAAATGTTGTATAACTGGTTTATTAATTTCAAAATTTTGTGTGTCCAAGAAACAAAGTTATCATTTTTGTAAGGTAACTTTTTCTCGGCTCGGGGTGGTTGGAAAATATAGCTCTTGGTCGCATTGTAATCCATATTCATCAAGAAGTTATGGTTTATGACTGTGAAATACGTAAATTAATTCACTTATTTTATATCGGTTTGTGTTTGTTCGTGGAAATAAGGCATTATTCACCAGCCAGCCGCTCAGGGGTAAGCTGTACTGCGTTGCTGAGATGGAGCCCATAACTGCCGAGCGAGGCGAGGTCGTATTTCCCCGTTCCAATATAAACCGATATAAAATAAGTGAATTAATTTACGTATTTTAAAGTCATACAGCATAACTTTTTGATGTATAAGGAGTTCTACGCGACCAAGAACTACATATTCCAACCACCCCAAGCCGAGAAAACGTTACCTTACACAAATGATAACAACTTTGTTTCTTGGACACGCAAAAATTTGAAATTAATAAACCAGTTATACAATATTCCGATGTATATTGTGTTAAAATTTGGATTCGATCTGATGACGGGTTTGTGAGATAATAATTCTTAAATGTGACGCATGGTTGAAACACGCTTAAAAACGGGCACTTTTTGTATTCCAACTGCGATAAAAAATATTAAAATATAAACTAAAAATTCCAAACCTACATGAACTAACGTACAATAGAACGACGAAAATGATAATGTTATTGGATTTTATGTATGTCTATTGGTTACTTCACAAACAACCTTCAAACTCGAGTACACATAATACTTTGGTCGACAGTAGTGTTTAATGTTATTTCCAAGGGTGCCGTGAACTTCAAAAGGTTGGTAAACTCTGCTCTAGACTGTGGTCGTGTGGACTGGCATGATGAGTCAGGGCGGGAGGGAGGCGGAAGCTGCGATAGCAAAGGTGTTGAAGGAGAGGGTAAGGCAGGTGGCCGAGCGCTCTCTTGCCCAAGACCTTGTCTTACCGCTGTGTGTGTGCGCGCGTGTGTGTATGTGTGTGTGACTGATTCAACCTGCGTTTTGTAGAGTCTGAAAGGTACAATCACCACGGGTATATCGCTGAACCAATTTTCTTTATCGAACTTTTCTACTGCTCAGAATAAGAGCCACATCAAATTAATAAAACTTTGAAGTTAATATAACAATTTTTTCTCACTAAAAATGGTATTCAAATCTGAAGAGGTTAATACAAAATTTGAATTTCGTAATAAGAATTGTTCCTATTGCAGGTACTACTACAGGGGTTGTTGTACATACATTTCGGTGTCTTCCGATTATTAGTTTCGTCGTGGAGATTGTACCTTTAACGCTCAAAATAGCCACTTTGAAGCCATGTCCTCAGCAAACGAGCCGTCGTTATTTTCTTCAAAACGCATATAATATCTCACAAAGACCTACATTAGAGATTAAGAGTAAAAATAAAAATAAAAATAAAATTTCAATTTTTGACCGCACAGCCAGTCGTGCCCATCAACGACTTCCTAACTAGTGATATCACCGTCTACCTATGACATACCAGCTATCAGCTGTGACCTATATTTACATCGTGGCTTCAGCATTGAGACAAACATTCTCTCTGGAATGTGAAGTCGAGTGTCATATATTACGGTTAGTCACGCCAGAAAATCACTGTGCATCATGGGTAACATTAGCTCGCACCAGTAGCGCGACCTTGAATTTAACGGGTCCTGCTAACCTTAGTTCACACCTGACACTGTTTACGCCAAGCCCTTGCTTCTTCAACATCAGAATGCATTTCACATTATTTCGAGCTCACTAAGGACAGTCCTATCTGTGGCTCTTTGAAAGTATACGGAGGTTCACATGACCATCATTTATATCCTTATCCTTCCGCTCTTATCAGAAATGAAAGTTAAAACCAAACAACATAAAACTGACGAGGTCACTACTCTCTCTATGAGCTTTGTCATTCCAAGATATTCCTATACTGTCCTCTGTTTCAACATGAGGGTATCACACAACTCCTCCACTACTTACAAACCTTCTGTTATATTGTAGAAAACGTCGGTGTCCTCCCTCGACACAATTTACCCATAAGATGAGAACACTAACACTCCTCGTGTTGTTAAAACTGATACTATGACGCTTACAAAGTATAGCACAGGGTTTCTGAAACCAACTGTACTCATTCTTATATATTCCAACCTGGAATGATGTTGCTTCTGAGCTACACATAAATCTCTACTTAGAATAAAACAAAGTCCCCGATTCTTGGATGTTACGGGCAAACTCGAGAACCACTGGATGGATTTTGATGCGGTTTTCACCATTCTATAAAGGATATCTCGAGGATGATTTCTGTAGAAAATAATTTTTATATGATCAAAGGAAGCCGAGCAGTAACGATTTCAGTGGAAAAGTCGAAAAAAACTTGCGTCCGAGCGCTTTGTAAGCTTACGCTGGGCAAACCGTTAAAAATATCCAAATACTATGAGTATAAGAATTGTTCAGCATGAAATGTTCTACAAAAAAAGTCCGCGAGAGCATATGTCTCTCTTCAATACATCACCCACTATAAGTGTTTTTATGTTTTAATTTCTTCCAACCTTGTGCATTCAACTACTGATGCGACAGTTTACGACCTAGCTAAAGGCGAGTCTATCATCCCTGTTACAGCCTAGCTAGCGGGTGAACCTATTGCCCCAGGTACAGTCAGCAGCAAACCGTTGAGTCGTGTTGAGTTAAGACTTCTGAGAAGGTTGGTTGTGTTAGGAGTTTCCCTGGAAGTGCAACTCGGGTTTTCTTCATTTAACCTGTGAACCTTTCGTTCCGCAAAGTTCACAGTCAAGTTAAGATTGGACGGAAGGGGGATTTGTGTTTCATGCACCTCGCCGTTCTTAAATTACGTCTGACAAGAATTTGTTGCACATGCATCTCCATGATATTATAATTAATAGTCCAGTCAGTGATTTTAAACCATCATGCCGAGACATTGTCGTTGTTCATTGACATTGGAAAAAAAGCGCTTATCACGTAATGCATTCATAACTCTTCCCGGACGAAGCAGGGTCGGGTTGCTAGTAACAAATAAATCCTTCATCAAAGTGTTGGTTGAGACTTCACTCAACCAAATGATATGACCAATTACTAACCAGAAAAGGGGTGTCAAAACTTGAACTGGGATGCATCTGCAATCCTCATAATATGTACACATCAGCTCCTACTTGCTGGGTAAATCACTCATAGAGTTATGAGAAAGTAGGGGGTGTTTCTCAGTTATGGGGTAGGGCGTAGCCATTAATGCACCAGGCATAGTGATGCCACAGGGTGTCTCACAATCTAAGGTTGTCCAAAGCTAAAGAGAAATATGTTTTAAATCACAATAAATTAAAACCCTACCTAATGGTTGCTATGAGAGTGCAGTTTTAAATCTAATTTACTGAGGCAAAAACATGAACAGTTAAAGAAATACAGGACTCAAATACCCGACGAGCTGGACCTCATTTTACCCTCGAATTTAGGGGTTATCATCTCCATAGTATTTGGGCTTATCCTCGTCCTCCACATGGTTAGGTCTTTGCTTCCCCCTCATGGGATGTTTTACTCCATGTTATACACCATATTGTTAAGATGAATATGTCACCCACGTGGCGGTTCAGTTGATCCATGTTAATTCCTCGAAGATAAAATTTTTATCACAGAATTTATGCTGCATTATACTGATTATATGACAAGACACAGACTCTACACTTTTCCCGCAGACTAGTGAAAAATTGTCCTTTATGTCTGCCACTGGCGTTACGAATACGCGGGTGGTGTTCCAATCACTGAAGTTAATACTGTAGGAAAACACAATCGACAAAAATCGTCGGAATCGTTCACTGATAATTATGCCAGAAATTATTTCTGTTGGATTCTCAAATTAATGTAGGTCCAAATGTGATTATTCAGTACTTACAAGACCTTTATGATAGATTTTCCACACCTCGTGGTTTGACCACGATGAAAATAGCACAATGCAATAGCACGAAATATAACATGTGCTGGTGAAAATACAGTTTTCACTACAAACGTGCTTTCTCCGCACGCTCACTCGCCAATACGGCGGAAGACAGTAACTGTAACACAGCAATAATGCTCACGTGTATGGTTTAATTACAATTTACACGGAGAACTCTCCCCAGACGCACGTCTGCGCAACAATGAAGCAGACACGGTTGGTTGAGTCGTCACATCAGACGGGTTCCAGAGTTCTAGAAGGAACTTAATGAGTCGTGTAGTGACTATTCAACCCTTGTTCGCATATCTGCGAGGAAAAATAACAATCCAGGGTTTGAATAACTTATAAATCCATCATGACGTGGTAAAATGTGCAGAATTACAACTGATTAATTATAAAATATCCAAGAAGGAAATTATGGGGGTTGAAGCCATTTTTTTCAGTGTTTCCGTAGTAAACAAAAGTTTGGTGCTTTTCAGTCGGTCAACACGAATTTACCCAAAAGAGTTGGTTTATACCCTAATCCTGAAAAATTACTTGAGATTAATAAACAAGAAGTTCCGTGACGAACTAAAGAGCCTACTTTTCTTAAAATTTAAGATTCATGCCAATCTATATAGATTTATCTAGAATAATGACGAAATTAAGTTGGTAATATCGACATTTCTAATTAGTTCGAAATATACCTGGTATAATGTAGCCTAATAGAGCACTATTGGCAGCCCTGGTGACTGAATATATTGTTAGTTCCATCTCTTAAGGTACATATTACAAAATTTGGTTGAAGTCCAATGGATAGCATGGACGTTACATGCAGTTAGACATTGGATCTATCAGCGTGCGTAAAATCATGTTGGCTACAATGTCATGCATGTTGGTCAGAAGTTGTGCCAATTTTGGATGAAATCCATCAGTTAGTATAGAAGTTACATGTTATTTAAATTTGGACCTATCAACGGCTTAGGGTCATGTTAACAGCACCGACGTATATTAGTTACTCCAAATTAATCTAGAACGTGTGCATAGTTTAAAGCTGTCGGCTTGCATACTTTCTGATATATTGGTATTTGGATAAGAAAATAGAGAGAGAGCATTTGTTAACAGTTGGCAGCCTTGGTGGCTTTTAAGAATTCGGTCAGTCATATCTGTTTATGTACACATAGTACATACGAAATTTGGTTGAAATCTAAATGATAGTGTAGAGGTTATATGCATTTAAAAATCGGACCTATAAGCAGGCTTAGAATCATTTTGGCAACACTGCCATGCATGACCTCCTGGAAATTAAACTGAAATATTATTATCTACAGTATATGTGTGCCAATTTTGGAAAAGCTCCCATGCATACCTTCCAAGATATCCAACATGGAGCTCAAATTTCAATTGCGGTTTTTCAGCAGTTAGTAGCACTGACATCATTTTCAAATATGGGCTTGAGATATTCAGGTATACATCTTTACTCATACCAAATTTGGATTCGATTGCTGCAGCCGTTTAGGAGTTGATAAGGGGGGGGGGGGACACACACAGTCAGACAGACGGACTGACAGGCACACATGTGCCCTGATCGATCTCATAAGTCTACTTGTTCCCCATTTTTGGAAAAAATGGGCTAAAAATACACTTGGATAGTGTATTTATTAATGTCATGTAGTTTTTTCAGGATTAGGGTATAACCAACTCTTTTGGGTAAATTCGTGTTGACCGACTGAAAAGCACCAAACTTTTATCAAGATAGAAATATTGCTTGCTTCCATAAAATATCATTGGAATACAATACCCAAGTTAAAATAAAGATGAGAGTTAGCTCTAAGCTTCCAGAGTGCGTTCAGAATATCGGTGGCGTATGGAAAATATGTTTCTTTAGAAGTTATCATCAACATGAGCTCATACGGGCTCAGTATGGGCTCGGGTGCCGGGTGCAAGCTTAGTTGTTTGCGCCCAGAGGGCAGCTTGCAAGTCGAATTTCGTCGTTCTTTGGAGCACTATGAAAGTCAAGGAGGTTAGATATCTAAGCTCCTTGATACTATAGCGCTTTCTAGTAGAGAAATGAGAAACTTTGTGTTGGTGGAAAATCCCGAGATTAATTTTGCCATTATGAACATGGCCTACTGAATTCAAATGGGTTCTTTAACATGCCAACAATGTATGACATGCGTGCCTTGACATTTTTTTGCCTTTCAAAACTCACTTACCACAGCCAGGAGCGAACGTGCAAGCTTGCGGTTGGTAGTCCGACACGATAACCACTCACCCACCGTGGCAAGCTACTTTATGGTAGTGAAACCTGGACTGTTGCAGCAACAGAAAAGAGAAGAATAAAAACATTTGAAATGTGGTGTTACAGGGGAATGATGATCAGATGGGTAGATAGAGTATCAAATGATGGGGTATCAAGACGAGTGGGAGAGAGAGATGCTTTTGGAGACTGCTAATGAAGAGAAGGGCCGGCCCCGTGGTGTTGGGGTACTGTGCCTGCCGCTCACCCGGAGACCCCGGGTTCGATTCCCGGCTCCATCAGGGATTTAAGAAACTGACGTGAGGGCTGTAACGGGGTGCATTCAGCCTCGTAAGGACAATTGAGTAGCTGTCTGACAGTGAGGCAGCGCCCCGGTCATGAAAACCAAGATTAACGGCCGAGGGGACCCCATGCGCTAACCTCTCGTCACCCCAATATCTGCAGGGCAAACGGCTCGGTAGGCCTAGGACCTTCATGGGCTGTAGTGCCAGGCGTTATTATAATGAAGAGAAGAGATAGGTTGGTAGGACACATACTAAGACACCCAGGAATAGAAAACTTAGTTATTGAAAGAAGGATCGAAGACAAGAACTGTGGGGGTAAACCACGGTTAGAATATGTTAAATAGATTGCCTGGGATGTAAGGTGTGCTGGCTATGTAGAGAAGAAACGATTAGCTCAGGACAGGGAGGAATGGGAAGCGGCATCAAACCTGTCAAAATACTGGAGACTCAAACAACAACAACAGATGGAGAGGCGCAGTTGCGCAGCTTTTGGGATGATGTGGGGATATCCTACATTGCTTAGACGACACAGACATTCTGAACTTAACTTGCGATTGTTTAAAATAGCTTCAAAACATATCTGTTGAGTAAGCGTCAGGAAGGACATCCGGCCGTAAAAAGGCACATACAAATTAATCACATCTCATCCCAGATCTTGTTGAAACGGGAATAATAAGGGGTAGACATGCAGAAGTTACGTCAACAAGACCAGTGTACAGGGACCGCCCTAAGCAGAGTTGATCCCTGGCCTCATGAATTGGTAATGGTTAACCTGAAGCCTCGTTTACCACCCGCCGTCAGGAAGTTCCTCAACTATCGACAGGCTGCCCACTGATAGCATAGTAGCAAGTGGTATCGATGTACTGTACCTGCAAAGTAGCTTCCACGTGGAGAGCTGGTGGAGGGCTTAAATGTTGATTTATACATTGGGGGTTCGATCAATATGGCAGGAAGAGGCCACGACACATAGAGTTGTACTAAGAGACCTCTCCAGTTGCGTTTTCTGATTATTTAAAGACAAAATTAGAACAGCTAAGGGGACTAGTATGGAACAAGGATATGCCAATTAAGGCTAAAGAAGTTATGTATAAGGTGCTTTCAAAAAGTAACGAGCCGGAGGCTGGAATGCACAAACAGGTGACGACATCGGTTAATCGTGGCATGTGTAACGAGGTGTGGTTCCGACCAGAGCGTGGAAGGTCACAGCCCGACGCTAGAGGGCATACTTGCACGTCACGTTACGATACAAAGCGAGCAGCAGCATGCATCAATCGTCCAACGCTGCCAGTCGCATTGCAAACTGTGACATGGAGGCGTCAAACGAAGAGCAAAGAGGTGTTGTTTGGTTAAAGACAACGGAAGGATTAGGGGGAACGAACATTCATCGCCGAATGTCACAAGTGTACGGCAAACACTGCATGTCCCTTGCACAGGTCAAGGCATGGCACAAGCGCTTCAGGGAAGGACGGGTGTCGTTAGCCGACGATGCCCGGTCTGGGGCACCCCCCTGCATTACCGATGACAACGCCCAGCTGGTTGATGCACTCATTACCCAGGACCGCCGAGTGACAGTCAACGCCATAGCCGCCGTGGTCGGATTGAGCGTCGGAAGTGTGCACACCATCATGAAGGAACGACTGCACTTGCGCAAAGTGTGTGCCCAATGGGTGCCCCACAGTCTTCAACCACACCAGGAAGCATGTCGAATGGCCCACTGTCTTGGTCATCTGCAGCGCTATGCGAGGGAAGGGAATGGGTTCCTGGCACGAGTGCTGGCTGGAGATGAGTCATGGTGTCATCTCTTCGAGCCAGAATCCAAACGAGAAAGCCTCCAGTGGAAGCATCCAGGGTCACCACCACCCAAAAAAAAAAGGCAAAGCCACCCACACGAGTGCAGGAAAGGTATCCTCCGGCTCGTTACTTTTTGAACGCACCTTATACAAAGCATATTATGTTCCTATAATGGCATATGTAGCAGAAACTTGGACAATGACTAAGAGAGATGAGAGCAGAGTACAGGCAGCTGAGATGAGATTCCTGAGAAGTATGGTCCAGAAAACGAGGAGAGACAGAGTGATAAATGAAGATGTACGGAATGAACTGGGAGTACAGAAACTAAATGACAAACTGGAGCAACACCGATTGAGATGGTTTGGACATGTCAAACGGATGAATGAAGTAAGGCTACCAAGACGAGCACTGGAACGACGGATGGCAGGGAAGAGAGGACGAGGAAGGCCAAGAATGCGTTGGATGGACTCGGTGAAGAATAGCATTAGAAAACGGAACCTGGATTAGAGCACCGTGTTGGAAGAGGAATGGTGGAACGACAGAACAAAGTGGAGAAGAACCATATTTCCCCCCACCCAGTGTCAACTGGAAAAGGGGAAATAAAGATGATGATGAAAATTAGAACTTAATAATAATGTTATTGATTTTACGTCCCTTTTAACACCTGCAGCTTTTAGAATAGCCGGGGCGCTGGGATTTTACCTCGAAGGGGATCTTTAACGTGCCAGTAAATGTACTGACACGACTTCTTCACATTTACGCACCCTCAAATGACAGTTGACTGGGCCAGAATTTGATCCTGTAACCTTGGGAACAGCTGGCGAGAACGTTACTGCTGAGGCCACGCAGCAAGCAAAAAAGAAATTAGAACACTTCGTGGCTGCGTGGTTCAGCGGTAACGTTCTCGCCTGCTGATCCGAGGTCACAGGATCGAATCCTGACACAGTCAGCTGGCATTTGAGGGTGTGCAAATGCGAGGGAGACGTGTCAGGAGATTTACTCGCACGTTAAAGATCCCCTTCAGAGCAAAATTCCAGCATCCTGTTGTCCCCAAATGCCGCAGTGGTTAAAAGGGGGCGTAAAACCAATAACATAAATTAGAACACCTCGTGTTGTAGCGGCTAGCATTGGCTCTGCTAAGGAATTTTAATTTTGGTCTAAGGGCTGGAATGGGGTACACTCAGCCTCATGAGACAAAACTGAGAAGAAGTGGGTTTGATTCCCATCTCAGCCATCATGGAAGTGGTTTTCCGTGGTTTCCCACTTCCACTCCAGGCAAACTCCGGGGTGGTTCCTAACTTAAGACCACGGCCGCCTCATTCCCAATCCTCTTCTGAATTACAAATACACACACTAGTGCAGCCATTGCAGTGACACGGGTTATCAGATGGATTCCACACACAAGTACATGACTACGTTGTCGCAAAGCCCTTAATTCAATCAATCAGTGAACTACAACATCGACAACAGTTATCTCTAGCTTACGTATGAGATATCCTGAATCTACCCAACTCTCGCTTCCATACAGAAAAGTCGGTCTAAATACTAAGGGATGTAGTGAGAGTAACATAGGTATATAATTTTGGATAAATTTGTGTGAGCACTGTAGGTTGGTTGGTTCCTCAGTTTAGGGTGTGTGTAGAATCTGTCTGATAACCGGTGTTAATTGTGATGGTTGTATTAGTGTGTGTTACCTGTAATTCAGGTAAGGACTTCAGAGGATCAATTTCAAGTACTGTAGTTCCTACTTTCTCTACCAAATGCTACCGTCAACGACACCTAGCTATGAACTTGGTTACTAGATGCCTCCGCAACCGGCACCTGGCAACGGACCTTGGAGATTTAGTAAAGTGTTAATCAAATCCAGCGTACAAATTTAGCTTCGCACAATTGTAGTTAGTGGAAGGTTCTTTTACATACCAAAAAACTGTGACAGGGCCATCCAAGCAGCGCTCCACGAGCGCTAGCGCTCCGGCCGCGCTCTAAACTAGTATTCGGAGCGCTTCGGTGGAAGGTAGTTTCAGTAGTGGTGGGAGGAGCTTGGCTGGCTAACGGCTCGGTCTGCCCGCCACGCCGAAGTAAGCAGCCGATCCATCAGTCACTAGTCCAGTCCAGGGCGCTTTGTCGGCAACGTGTAAGTAAATCAGTTTCACAGTGGTCATGACTGTACATCATAAAAAGAAAAGGAGGAGTGGTGAAGCAGGAGCCTTTAAAGCAGAATGGGAAATTTCATTTTTCTCTACAGCTTATAAAAGGCATGCCAAATGTTTTTATGCCAAAGAGATTTAATGTGTTAAAAAATACAATTTGTTGTTGAATTTTCCTCTCAAATATGTTCACATTTTAGTTTGGAATAGATCACAATTTTCTTTACTTAACACTTGCGTTCGTTTCCTGCACATTCCATACATCGGAATACCATTCGATTTGTATATGCGGTATATTTGTTATGGCAAAACAGCGCTATTAATATGATGTTAACAATCCCACAAGAGCCATCGCGTTGGCCGCACGACTGTACGAACGTATATAGTCATTGCGGTCCGAATATCGTCCGTCCGACTTAGGTCTCCTCGCTGCCACAGTGTAGTGGTGGTAGGGGAAGGAGCACTAGTCTGCGCCCAGTGCTCCCCGAGCGCAATGACTGGATGGCCCTGATCTATGACATGGTTCCGCCGGCTTTACTTCCCCTCCGAAGGAAGGCATACTGAGGGATTTTTAACGCACTTAAAAATCCGACGACTTCGGTTGGATTTGAACCCGCAATCTTGGGCATAGAAGCTCAGCATGCTACCAACTACGCCACTTAAGCCGCCTTGTGAGCACTGTATTGGCATGAAATAACATTGTCCAACCAATGACCATCTTTAGGGAGAACAGCCATTCCCGGGTGTCCTCAAATGTTTTCACTACACGTCGATGTACTTTATTCCTGGCAGGTGTGTCAGAACATTGTGAAGTCTCGCACGAAGATTATATTAAAGGTGGTGTATGTAGGCCTACCAACTTTAGCAAGTAAATAACTTGGAGGAGTCTCTGTAAACTTGTCGGTGACTAGCTGCAAGTTGTCTCCGTCATGCTCGCTTGTCGACTCCTCTACTATCCTGTACAGTTACACCGTGTTCACCGTTTTCACTGATGGATGGCTTGCCACAGTAGGTGAGTGGTTATCGTGTCGGCCTTCCACCCCCCCCCCCCAGCTTGCAGGTTCGCTCCTGGCCGTGGTAAGGGATTTTTTTTGAAAGACGACAAAAATCTTGGCACGCATGTCATACGTAGTTGGCATGTTAAAGAACCAATTTGAATTCAGTAGGCCGTGTTCATAATGGCAAAATTAATCTCGGGATTTTCCACCAACACAAAAGTTCCTCCTTTCTCTACTAGAAAGCGCTATAGTGTCCAGGAGCTTAGATATTTAATCTCCTTGACTTTCATAGCGTTTCAAGGAACGACAAAATTCGACATGCAAGCTGCCCTCTGGGCTTCAAATGAAAAAGCTTGCACCTGGCACCCGAGGCCATACGATATTATTATTGATTGATGGATTAGTGCGTATTGAGAGCTATGTCCTCTTGGCTGAAACAGTGTGGTTAGAAAATAACATTCAAAGTACACCCACTGCCTGTTGATGTTTTGTTTTTTCGAAGTGAAATGCCATGTCCTGTGGTTCGTTCAAAGGAGGCTCCGTGGCTCATAATCACAATATTCACGATCACGTAAAACTACAAGCCTCATTTCTTCCTTTGTTGATGTTCTGAAAGGTCAGTGCTGTTGTTCTAACTTACAAGGGAAGTATCGGGTAAGACAGGTCGAAACCTATCTTGAAACTTTGTGGACGCAATCGTTGTGCTATAAGAGAACAACGTGCGGAAAATCAGCCGCCAGATTGAACTGCAAGGCTCCGAAATCATGTGGTGAATCTCTCATATAAATCAATGGGAGGTAGCGAGTACCGTACATGTTGGAATGGACAGCCCTGACCGCCCAAGCACTCAAGGCCGGTGGGAAATACACGCACGCTCCAGTCAGCATATACGCCCTTCCTCGCTACTACTCCGAGTGCCACAAGGATGTCCAGCTCCTCCAGCCGTCATGCCTGCGTACCAGGATGTCAGGTTCGATTTCGGAGTCTTGCAGTTGAATCTGGCGGGTGATTTTCCACACGTTGTCCTCCACCCTAGTGGTGTCTGCTTGAAGCAGCTACAACCTCGGGCATTCACGGCACTAAAAGCCATAGGATAAATAAAAATAAATAAATAAGTATTCTGCCTAGTGGCAGGTCATCTCTTCGTACAGAGACTTTCTGAAGCCAATGTTCCCGATCTTCAGCTTCTTCCTTCAGACAGCTGTAACTCCTTCCATGTTTCATGCCATCCAGATGTTGAATTCTTCTTCTTCCCCGTCCTGTCGTTCCTTTTATCTTCCCTTCAATGACGTCGTGCATGAGCCTCTCATGTCTAAGTATGTGTCCGATCCAGTTGGCCTTCCTCTGGGGAATTGTATTCAGAAAAGTTTTCTTACCACCTACTCTTCTCAGTACAGCATCGTTTGTCTTCCGATCTGTCCACTTGATCTTCTCTATTCACCTCCAGCACCACATTTCAAAACTTTCTAAGAATTTTCTTTCCCTTTTTCTCATTGTCCACGTCTCTGCCCCGTACAGTGCAATGTTCCAGATGTAACACTTCACCAATTTCTTCCTTAGTTCTAAACTCAACTTGCTGGTCAGCAGAGTCCTCTTCTCGTTGAATGCGGCTTTGGCCATGGCGATTCTGGTGCGAATTTCATTTGTGCATTGAGCATCTTTTGTCAGCAAACTTCCCAAGTACTTGAACTGCTTCACATTCTCCAATTCTTGATTGTAGATAGTTATCCTCAAAAGTCTCTCCCGTTTTGATATCCGCATCACTTTTGATTTCTCGATGTTGATTTCCATGCCATGTATCCTTTCAGTTTCCCCCAACCGGTTCATCATGTGTTGCAGTTGTCTTTGATTTTTGGCGAGCACTACTAGGTCATCTGCATACTTGAGGTGTTTATGAGGCGTCCTCCTATCCTGAAATTTCCGCATCCTTTCAAAGCTTCTTCCACCAGCCATTCACCATACAGGTTGAAGAGACTTGTCGATAGACAACATCCTTGTCTGACTCCTCTTCCTATTTCCACGCTGTTCGTTTCTCCGTATTTCAGTCGCACCTTTACTCTTTGTGCCAGGTACAAATTAAAATTAGTCTCCGGTCTCTCCAGTTGATTCCTAACTCCTTAAGGATGTTCATCAATTTTGTCCAGTTGACTCTGCCGAAGGCCTTCTGCCAGTCTATAAAACAAACGCAAACTTCTTCGTTAACAGTCAAAACTCTCTCCGACAATATCCTCACTATACCGGTAGCATCTCTGGTTCCTTTTACTTTCCTAAATCCAAATTGAATCTCTCCCATTACTTCCTCAATTTTGTGTTCCAGCCGTCTATTGAGTATTCTTGCAATGATCTTCGCCACTTGTGAGATCATACTAATTGTTTCGTAATCACTACATTTTGTAGCTTGTTTTTTCTTCTCCAGAGGATTGTGACGTTCGAAAAGTCCTTAGGTCATTTTCAATTTTCATAAATTTTGTTGATAAGTTGTGTCAGCACTTTTAGACCTCCGTCTCTGATTTATTTCAGCAAATCCACCTGTATGTCGTCTTCTCCTGTAGATTTCCCTTTTTTCATATCCTTAATTGCCTTCTCTACTTCCGTTGTCAGTATACTGGACCCTTTTTCGTCTTCATCAATCGCTTCCTCTGTCTCTATGTTGATGTCTTGCGCACGGTGCTCCTTATCGTATAGTTACTTTATTTATTCTTCCCATATTTTCAGCACTCCCGCTTGTTCAGAAACCATTAGTTCTCTAGAGTCTTCTATTCCAAAAGTCCTTACTCCTTTGTTCTCGCTTCCTCCCAGCTCTTTCGTTTTCTGGTACATGAGGTCGTTCCTTCCTCTTCTTTGTAGTTCCTCTATTTCATCGCACATTTCTTCCATGTACTTTTCCTTTGCTTTGTCTGTTTCTCTCCTGAGTGCATTGCTAAGTCTTCTGTATTCTTCTTCGTTTATATTGTTACCCTTCCTCATTTCCTCCATCTTCTCCATCATCTCATTGGTGATCCAAGGTTTACTCGCTCTCTTTGCTTCCCTCCCAACTTCACTTTTTAAAGTATTCAACAGAACCAGTTTAACACTTCGCCATTGCACTTCCACACTTGTACTTGCATTTTTACTACTCATTTCACTAAATTGTTGCTCCAATTATTCTCCTGCTGTCTCATTGTTCACTCTTAACTTTTCCAGGTCCCGTCTCTGCTTTCTCCTCCCACACTGTCGAATCCTCTTCAACCTTGTACTGATGTCTCCAAACAAAATGTTGTGATCCGAGTCGATATCGGCAGCTGGCATAGTCCTAGCGTCTTTCACACTGCCCCTAAACCTCTGTTTGACAAGTATGTAGTATATTTGATATCTGTTAATGTCTCCTGGGCCCCTACATGTGTACAATTTGCTTTTTCTTTTCTTGAACCAAGTGTTCATCACCACTAAATTGTTTCTCTGGCAGAGTTCTACTAGCATCCCTCCTCTGTCGTTCCCTCTGCCGAATCCATATTGTCCCACAATGTTTGCTTCTCTACCTTGTCCAACCACACTATTCCAGTCTCCCATAATTATGGTGTTCACTCTTCCTCTGCCTTCAGAGTGAACGATATCTTCTATTTCATGGTACAATTTCTCCATTTCGTCGTCGTCATGATCTGATGTTGGCATGTACACCTGAACTATAAGAATGTTCACTGGTTCTGCACTTAATTTCACAAGCATTCAACGATCGCTATGGCACACCCCTTTGATTTCCCATCACTATAGCTACACCACGTTAAAAACCTTGTCCACCAGAATAGAACATTGTGAAATTACCTGACACTATTTCACCACTATCTTTCCATCTCACTTCACATACACCCATTATGATAACTTCACATTTTTCCATTTCTCTCTTGAAATTTTCCAGTTTTCCTGCTCTTCCAAGTGTTCTTACAATCCATGTCTCAATCCTAAAATTAAAATGTTCTACTCTATCGATGACTCCCCCGAATGTACTCCTCACCCGGAGATCCGATCGGGGGAGTAGTTTAACTCAGGAACGTTTTTTTTTTTTTTTTTTTGCGTATGGGTTTTAGTGCCAGGAGTGTCCGAAGACATGTTCGGCTCACCAGTGTTGTAGCTGCTTCGAGACGGACACCCAATGGGTGAGCTACAAGTACCATTGGGGAGAGAAGTGGGAATGCAAGGGCGAGGAGTTGGAAGGTAGCGGCTGTGGCCTATAGTTAGGGACCAACCCCGGCATTTGCCTGGAAGGAAGACGGGAAACCACAGAAGACCATCTTCAAGGTTGCCGGCGGGGGGATTCGAACCTCCTCGCCTCCTGGATTTGAGCGACTGCCAGCAGTCAGGCCGTAACGACCACGGCTAACTCACCCGATTTCTGGAACGTTAATTGTATTTTTATTGTTCTATATGCCTTATTTGTTTTATTGATTTTTATCATCCCTGGTTTAACTGCTTTTTTCCAGATAAGGCATAATTGTTGGGTCGCACTGTCTGTTTTATATAAACAATTTTCGTTTTCATCTGTGGCAGTGGGCTGTTTTTATTTTCATCCTTTTATTTTATAACATTTTATTTCATTAGGGGCCAATAACCTAGATGTTAGGCCCTTTAAAACAAGAATTATCATCATCATAATCATCATCATCATATACACACACTTACCAAAGTATACGGGGCTACATGACCACGATGTTGCAAAGCTCCTCAGAGAATAAAAAACAACTAAAACATCAATAGCAACAAATTCTGATTGTTATTCTCCTCGAGATCCAACCTCTTTCTCCAGAACATCCTGTGACGTTAACTAACACTGATACAGTTTATCTCTGCACTCCTTTCTAAGGTGTAATCCAGTTTATTTTTAATTGGAGAGCCGCTTGTTTTTCTCTTTGAAAGTGTTGTGTTTACTCTCTGATTCGATAGCGACAGAGAAAACCAACAAGTCAGCACAGAAACAAAAAGGAGAGAGAGAGAGAGAGAGGTAGAGAGAATGACGTAATGTGAAATAGTACACGCTGAGAGAAGTTCGGGTTCTATTTCACAGTGTTTTGTTTGGAAAGGGTTCCGTTTGTAGCTGTACAATCACTAGCGCTCACACGGAAGAAAGTGAAACCGCTTCCAGAATACATCATTAGCTAGTTCAGAGAACTGAAATGGAAAACTTTTAAAATATAACACCTATCAATACGTGCGCATCTTAACTGCGAGAGCCCAAAAAATACTCAAGCAGCCTTTCACTTCCCTATAAACGCTTCCAAAAAGATAGTATATTGGTCAATTGGTCCGGGAGTGGACACCAAGATTCCGCTGATGAGCCAGCTTGGTGTTCCTAGGCGAAACCCCTCACAAGACACGGCATAAACCTAGACAAATTGTTGAGTATTAATAATTTTGTTATGAGTTTTATGTCCCTTTACCTACTGCAGTTCTTAGAGATGCCGGACTGCAAGAATATTGCCCCGAAAGGGAACTTTAACGTGCCAGTAAATCTACTGACACTGCTCCCTCGCATATGCGCACCCACAAATGCCAACTGACTGCGCTGGGTTTTCCGTCAAAGCTCTTCCGGTCTTTGTAGCACTTATCTCGTCTTGAAACCCTTCCACATCGTATATAGTGTTTCGAAACATATGCCTTTCTAATATTTGGGCCTCCGGGATGTTAGATCTTTCAGAGTTTCTTTAATCCATGGTGTAGTGATCTTCTTTTTCCAGGAGTAGTCAAATAAGTGTTTGGTTAATTTGGATTTGTCCAATCTGTACAGGTGTCCAAGAAATATTACCCTCCGTTTCCTCATGGTCTCAGAGATTTTTTCTACATTCTTGTAGACTTCGTTGTTTCTCCGAAGATTCCATCCGGCTTCAATCTGGATTGGGCCCATGATTTTCCGCCTCCGGTCGAATAACGGTACAGTAGTGCCTGAGTTTGGCCTTGAAGGTCACTGATCGTTTATTGTAGGTGTCTTTGGTTAGATGGTAAGCCATTTCCATTTTGTTGATTCTAGACATGAAAGCTTCTTTTACACAAATGTTGGTCTCTATCCACTTACCCAGGTATTTGAATTTCTCTGTCTGTTTTATCCCTCCATCGTTCACCTTAAGTTTTCTGCATGATGACTTGATGTTCGTTATGAACTGTATTTCCTAAAATGAAATCTGAAGCCCTGCCTTTCCTGCTTGCATTTGAAGGGTCCGGGAGTAGAAGGGGGAATGACACTCAATATGTAAAATCGAGATATCAGGGCGTTCTGGTAGGCCTCTTTGCGACGTACTGAAGGCACAGTAATTGTGTCTGGCTAAGAACAATGAGGGTCGTGAAGAAATGAAGTTTCAAGTTTACGCGTACATATAAGTAATGAAACTTTAAGAATCGTTTCCTGAAGGTTTTACATTATTTGACATTCCCCCGTCTTCACCTGGACCCTTCATTTGTAGTTGACTGATTTGTTTGGCCGTGTCGAGAGAATGAGAGAGAATTGCAAGAGCTTTCTTCTCTAAATTATTATTATTATTATTATTATTATTATTATTATTATTATTATTATTATAATTATTATCATAATTATTATTATCATCATCATGTACCAGTTATCCAGCAAGATATATAAGGTGGAAATGATCTACCAACAATGGGTGAATCTTAACGTACACATAATAGCAAATTCCATGTGAAATAAAGCACTGGGATATGTTCAGTATAATAGCTATACTGTAGAGCTCAGATGCTCTTAACACGGAGTGTAATATGCGAGTGATTCTGAGGTTGACATTCTCTAAAGTACTCTCCTTACTAACACCTGCTGCCCCAGATGCTGTGTGTTACTTTGCTAGCGCTTGAAGCGAACTTAAGAAACACACCTATCTTCAAGGCACCTTATTACAACTTTCACATTCTACAAACTATTGTATATTTAAATACTCCGTAATTTAAGATAATTTTAATGTTATATACGAATTACAGCCAATGGCCATAGCAGGGTATTTTAATTGAATGCACGTCATCTTCCAGAAAGTTCAATTTCAAGTAGTTGCAACTTTGACTATCAGATGCCACTAAGACCTAGCGGCGAACGTTGGAACTTGATAGAGCGTATTTAACCAACCAAATATAACCTACAAATTTAGCTACATACTACCAATTGTAGCGGTGGGTTCTTTTACATCTATAAATCTATGACATGGGCCCGCCGGATTTACTTCCCCTCCGAAGAGAGGCACACTGAAGGATTTTAACGCTCTTAAAAACACAACGACTTAGGCCGGATTTGAACCTGCGATCTGCATGCTACTGACTACACCACCGAAGATAAGTTTTAATGTTGCTAAGCATTATTCATTTTCGTAAAATTTTAATTTCAAAAACGTTTTTACGAATCCAAAAATATATTTTACATAATTACACATTATAGCAACCTATCAGCCTAGCCAAACACTTTATGGGGTTGTGCGTGATTTGAGAGGATGCCTGGTGATCGGAAATGCGAGGTCAAAAGTTTAGAGACTGACGTGAGGGCTGGAACAGGGTGCACTTCACCTCGTGAGGACAATTGAGTAGCTGTGTGACACTGAGGCAGCATCGCTGTCACGGAGACCAAGATTAACGGTCGAGGGGACCCAACGCACTGGCCATGCGACACCCTATAATCTGCAGGCCAAATGGCTGGACAGCGGTCGCTTAGTAGACGTAGGCCCTTCATGGGATGTAGCAGTTATTTTAGCCTACCTATTCATCCAAAAAATTCACTATCACAGATCGTAATATTTCACATTAATTTTCAGCGACACATACATGACATGGTTGCCAACATGATTTTACGCGCACTGCTGGATCCAATATCTAACAGCATGTGACCTCCATACTATCCATTGGACTTCAACTAAATTTTGTATGGGCATTCTGTACCTTATGATATGGAACTAAGAATATATTCAGAGTCACGAGGGCTGCCAACTGTAGTGCTATATTAGGCTACACTATTTCAGGAATATAACAAACTAATTAGAAATATTATTATTGCCAACTTAATTTCTTCATTATTCTAGATAGGTCTATATAGATTGGCATGAATCTTAAATTTTAAGAAAAGCAGGCTCGTTAGGTCGTCAGTGAACTACTTGTTATAATTCGTGTGTCTTAGGACATCTTGGTTATCGGCCCCGTGTAGTTGTGTGTGTGTTGAACTTGTCTGATAACTTGTATTTATGCCATGACTGTAATAGTGTGTGTGTAACTGTATTATGGACAGGGATGGGGTATGTGCTTCGGGACTTAAACATAAGGTATTATTCAGGCATTTGCCTGAGGGAGTGTGGAAAAACCCGGGGAAATGCCAAACTAAGTATAGCCGCTGTCAGCGCCGGGATTTGAACCTTTGGACTTACTGCAGATGTCCTCGCGATCGTGGTGCGCGATTTGACGAGCATGGTTACGCCGCGTGATATGTTATAAGATAAATGACATATACACACAATTAACAACACCACCATCTTTGTTTGTATCATTGATATGTCAGGATATTCATTCATTCGTTTATTTGCAATTGGGGCTGTGTCCCCCGGTGGCAAATTAGATATACATAACAAATAAATAATTGTACATAACAATTCACTAACAATTAAACTGGAGTATTTACACAAATAGTCAGTCTTTTCTTAAACTCACCTATATGTTTTGGAAAAGGCTCTAAGACTGCGGCAGGTAGAGAGTTCCAATTATCAATGGCACGGTTTACGAAAGAATATTTACCATAATTTGTTCGCTGTGGTCGGCCCTTACCCATGCAAGTAGGCTTTTCCATACGTTTGCTAAGCTCACCCCATGCTGGTTGATTTGTATACGTGTTGTACATAGCGCAGAGTCTAGATTTCATCCACCTAGCCTCAAGTGATTCCCACCCAAGTTTCTTTAACATACGGATCACACTGCTCCTGGGATTAAAGTCACTGAGCACAAATCTAGCGGCCTTTCTTTGTACCATTTCCAACTCATTTATGATCCCTACTTGATATGGATCCCAAACCGCCGAGGCGTATTCCAGAATAGGTCTTACAAATGTCAAATATCCTAATTCTTTAGCAGAGGTACTACTTACTTTTAATACCCTCATTACAAAGTGCAGGGATTTGTAAGATTTAGAAACTACACATCCTATATGACTACTCCATTTCATATCATTTCTTACGTGAACGGCCAAATATTTGCAAGAAACTTCTTCTACAAGTATTTCCGAGCCAATGTTATATTGAAAATCTTGCCATCGCCCTTTCCCTATTTTTATTAGACTACATTTTCTTGTGTTTATTTTCATTTTATTTTCAATTGCTCACTTATAGACCAGGTTCAGGTCATCTTGAGGTACTGCATTGTCTTGTGAGTCATGAATCTTTCGATATATTACACAATCATCCGCAAACAATCGACAGTCACTGCGAATCCCATTTGGTAAGTCATTTATAAACGCCAAAAATAACAAAGTTCCAATTACGCTGCCCTGAGGGATACCCGACGTTACGGTAATTTCCTCCGAGAATCGGCCTTCAACTTTCACTTTCTGGGAACGACCCGTCAAAAATTCTTGAATCCATAAAATTACTCTTCTATCAATCTTCGTCGAAGCTAATTTATGGAGTAGCATGTCATGCGGCACGACATCAAATGCCTTCGCAAAATCTATAACTACGGCGTCGACTGAAACTCCATCGTCTAACGATTCGCTAATATCTTGAAAAAGTGATAGCATCTGACTCTCGCATGAGTAACCTTTCCGAAATCCATGTTGCCTATCATTAAACCATGATAATGTTTCCCACTGTTCCCTCAAGTAGTCGCAAATGAGATCCTCCATCTGTTTACAAACGATGGACGTAAGACTAACCGGCCTGTAGTTGCCCAATTCAAGTCTGCTCCCTCCCTTAAATATTGGGACTACCGTAGCTCTTTTCCAGTCATCCGGGATTTGCGCATTGTTTATGGACACATTAAACATCACCTCTAAGTATCTTGCCACGGCCCTACCTCCTAGTTTAAGTACTTCACTAACAATATTATCAGGACCCTTCGATATATTGTGACGTAATTTTTGTATTAGCTTTACAATTGCTGACTGGTTTATTTGAAGAAGTGGAGCCCCTGATTCACCGTTAAGGTCCAACACACAGCTATTGGATTTATTGAACACACTACCATGAAAGACATTTAATTCATTAGCAATGGCCTGCTTCTCAGTAATTAATTTACCGTCACCGGACATTTTCATCGACAAATTATTTGAATTTCCCTTTCTTCTCCTAACATAACTGTAATTTTTTTTCCACCCATCGCCTCCCGAACCAAGTAAACCTTGCATATAATTGCCATGAGCAGCCCTCTTTTTTAAGACGAGCTCTCTTGATAAGGACTAAAATTTCAACATATACTTGTCACTATCATGTCCTTTATTGTATAATTTCCTAATTTTCCGTTTAAGGCTCCTGATTTCCCGAGTGTAATACTCAGGATCTGGGTTTTGTTTCAGTAATTTAAATGGAACAAATTTATCAATAGCGCTATTTAAATTTTTCAAAATGTTAGTCCACAGGATATTAATGCGATTTCCTTACTACAAATAGCTCATTCAAATACCCCTGAAATTTGCCCTGATCCGCCCTGCGATACTGGAATATGATCTTATTTGCTACATCAGAGTCTAATTTTGTAATGTCATCGTATCTAATATTTAATTCAACCCCAGAATGGTCACTAATTCCTGGTACTTTCTGACAGTTAATATACAGCTCTACAGGCCTTACGAGATAAACATCTAAGGCATTATTGCCTCTAGTTGGGAAGTCATCTACTTGGGAAAATCCACCCTCCCTTAAGAATTTGTTTGCAGCGCTCTGAGATTGACCACAGCTAGTTGACTCACCAAACCAGTCTACTTTGGGGAGGTTTAAATCTCCGGCAATTATTATGCTCTTTTTCATAGCATTACCCGTACAAGTTTTATCATACAATGTGTCGAGAAGCGAAAAGTTATCTTTCGGTGCTCTATACGCCCCTACCACCTGAAGAGGGAATTTATTCCCTTGATCCGAAATTTGTACACATAACATTTCATTATCCGTATCAGCCCACTTTAAGAAACTAGCTATATTCTTGCGCACACAAATAAATAGCCCACCACCACGCTTCCCCCGATTCCTTCTGTACATTTCGTAGGTCCCGTGAATTATTTCATTACTATTTATATCCTCATATAACCAAGATTCAGTAGCAATGACAATGTCCGGAGAATACGTCTCTACAAGATTCCAAAATTCAATTAACTTATTTCCTAAACTCTGAC
The DNA here is from genome assembly GCA_946902985.2 of Meconema thalassinum. Lineage (NCBI taxonomy): Eukaryota > Metazoa > Arthropoda > Insecta > Orthoptera > Tettigoniidae > Meconema > Meconema thalassinum. Next base: position 188,648,561 of record OX336395.1, read on the forward strand.
AATTAACCTGCAGTAATCTTAGAGTCTTACCTCCGCAGAAAATATCCCGAAGTAGCTCCTTCTGTTCCCGTCGGCTGGCAACCTCTGGACCTGCTCCCCCTCACAATGGCCGGCACGAACTGATGACCCTGTCATGTAGGCTCCCTAGGTTGAAAGCGCCCCGTCGATTTAAATGCAGCCCGTCCCGGGCGAAGTCACGGCCACCAATCCAGCAGTCAGCATCTACGTACAAGTGACATGTAAAGACCTCAGGAATAGCCACGAAATAATTTAACAGAGAGACCAGGGTTTGATGTGTTGAAAACAACTCCTTGTTCCCTCATTGTGTTCCATTACCAGTGTGCTGAATATGCATCATCTGTCACTATCCAACAGACGTCTGGAACATAGGATTGCATATCCATATCTGACGTTCATTTCTCTGGTAATGGCTTGAAGGATCGTAACTTTCACCTCACATGGGAACAAATCTAACTATCAAGCAGACCGTGACTAAAATGATTGTTAACATTATTATTATTACCGGTATTATTAATATTAGCCTACTTTTCACATTTTTCAAAAATGAGGAAAAAGTAGACTTATGAGATCGGGAAAATGTGTGTCTGTCTGTCTGTCCGTCTGTCTGTCTGTCTGTCTGTCTGTCTGTCCTTCTGTCTGTCTGTCTGGCTGTGTGTGTGTCCCCCCCTATCAACTCCTAAACGGCTGGAGCAATCGAAACAAAATTTGGTAGGATTAAAGATCTATACCTGAATATCTCACGGCCATATTTGAAAATGATGTCAGTGCTACCAACTGCAAAAAAATCGCAATTGAAATTTGAGCTCCATGATGTATATCTTGGAAGGTATGAATGGGAGCTATTTCAAAATTGGCACACGTATAGATAATAATATTGCAGTTTAATTTCCAGGAGTCCATACATGGCAGTGTTGCCAAAATGATTATAAGCCTGCTGATAGGTCCAATTTTTAAATGCATATAACTTCTACACTATCAATTGGAATTCAACCAAATTTCGTATGTTGTATGTGTACATAACCAGATATGACTGAGCGTATTCTTACGACCCACCAGGGCTGCCAACTGTTAATATATGCTCCTAATTTATTTAATCCAAATACAAATATATCAGAAAGTTTGCAAGCCAACAGCTTTAAACTATGCACATGTATAGTACCTGACATTCTATATTAATTTGGAGTAACTTATATACGTCAGTGCTACCAACATGATTCTAAGCCTGCTGACAGGTCCAACTTTAAATTCATGCAACTTCCATACTATCATTTGGATTTCAACCAAATTTCGTATGTGCTATGAGTACCACAACAGCTATGACTATGCGTATTCTAAGGAGCAACCAGGGCTGCCAACTGTTAATATGTGCTGTCCCTATTTTTGTTACCATAATATCAATATATCAGAAAGTATGCAAGCCAATAGCTCTAAACTTTGCACACGTATAGTACCTGGCATTCTAGACGAATTTGGAGTAACTAATATACGTCAGTTCTGCCAACATGATTCTAAGCCTGCTGATAGGTCCAATTTTAAAATGCATGTAACTTCTATACTAACTAATGGATTTCATTCAAAATTGGCACAACAATAGATCATATTATTTCAGATTATTTCTGACCAATACATGCATGACATTGTTGCCAACATGATTTTACGCGCGCTGTTAGATCCAATGTTTAACTGCATGTAACGTCCATGCTATCCAGTGGACTTCAACCAAATTTTGTATTTAGTACCGTAAGAGACGGAACTAAGAATATATTCAGTCATCAGGGCTGCCAACTGTAGTGCTCTATTAGGATACATTATGCCAGGTATACAGTATTTCGAACTAATTGGAAATTTCGATATTAGCAACTTAATTTCGTCATTATTCTAGATAGGTTCATATTCTGTAGAATAATCATTGGCATGAAAAGTAGGCTGTATAGTTCTTAACGGAACTTCTTGTATTTTTATAATTGTTTCGGTCTTCTATGGACCACGTTATTTCAACTGTCTTTTCCCTAGTTCCTTCACATTGGCCCAGTGTACGCGCATTCTTCTTCGGTGAGCATCTTTTTTTCTTGTAGGTCATTTTCCACCTCTGTAAACCCGATCCCTATGGCTTTCTTTCCCACAAAGTAGGCACAGATTCGATTGGACAATCTTCCGGAGCTCTTTAGTGTTAAATGGCCATAAAAGGAGAGTCTTCTTTTGCGTATGGTGTCCGTTATTTTCTCCACATGTAGATAAAGCCCATCGTTGTGCCGTCTTCTATACTCTCCTCGTCCCTTGACCGGGCCCAAGATCTTTCTTAAAATCTTCCTCTCTTTGGCTTCCAGTTTTCCTGCCAGGCCTTTCTTATTCATCGCCAGGCATTCTGATGCATATAACGCCTCCGGGCGAATAACGGTAACGTAGTGCCTCAGTTTGGCCTTATATATTTTATTTTCCGTGTCCGAATCAAATTTCATTTTGCCAGTAAGTAGCAACAGTTACAGCATTAGTATTTGCAGCCATAAGATTGTCTTTTGAACATATGTCCTCCATCAAGGGGCAGATCAGCAGGTGTTCTGGATCTTGTAACATGCTGCAGTCGCAGAACTCATCATTGTGGACGAGCATGTTCCATTTCTTGAGATTGTTCTTGCAGCGTGAAACCCCCGTCCTCAGCCTGTTCAATGATTCGAAAGTTCCATATGGCAGGTTGTGACCAAGTGCCATTTTTTCTGATAGAGGAATAATTGGGTCTTTGATTTCTGTCTTCCATATCCTCACACGGGCAGCTTCTTGTGAGACTTCGAGAGCTGTTACTCCCCTCAAAAAGCTGTTTCTGGACCTAAGTCTCTGTCGGGCTGGTTGTTGGCCGAAACGTGGATGCCTTGAATCGGTTTCTTGCCGTTTCTTCTCAGATGCTGCAGTTTGGCCTTGAAGGTCATTGATTATTATTATTATTATCTTTGGTTTGTCTTGTGTTATGTATTAATTTTAGTCCGCCTCATTGCGTAGTGGCTAGCATTCTTGGCTGTAACCACGGAGGTTTGGGTTCCATCCCCGGCTCTGCCAAGAAATGTAATTCTTGTCTGAGGGCTGGAACGGGGTACTCTCAGCCTCGTGAGGCAAAACTGAGAAGAGGCTGACTCAGTTCCCTCCTCAGCCATCCTGGAAGTGTTTTTTCATCGTTTTCGAATTCAATTACCCTAACAACCCCGTGGCATTACAGCCCATGAAGGGTCTAGGCCTACCAAGCGAACACTGCCCAGCCATTTGGCCTGCAGATTATGGGGTGATGGATGGCGAGCGCGTCGGATCCCTTGGGCCGTTAATCTTGGTCTCGGTGACTAGGGCCCTGCCTTTATTTCAGACAGCTACTCAATTGTCCTCACGAGACTGAATCAATTTCTAAAATCCCTGACGGAGCCGAGAATCGAACCCTGGGCCTTCGGGTGCGAGGAAAGCATGCTACCCGAACACCACGAGGCCGATGGTTTCCCACTTCTACTCCAAGAAAATGCCAGGATGGTTCCTAACGTAAAATCCCCCTCTCTAGCCCTCATCTAAATTACAAATAAACATCTATCACAAGAGCACACGCTGTCAGGCACAAATTCACACACACACACACACTCACACACACACACACACACACACACACACACACACACACACACGCAAGTACACGGGTATCAATAACCACGATGACACAAAGTCCTCAATTCCAAGAACATGAAAATTTTATCACGCCTGGGAGGGTTGATGTTGGAGGACCTCAATCGTTGTGGATTTTAGTTGTGTTTTGTTGGCTAGACCAATTCTGTGTTATCTCTTATATATAATCCAAAATTGACTCATCACCGCAGGGCTCAAACCACTAGACCTAGAAAGCTGAAATTTTGCATGTTGGTTGATCCGAGTATGTAGAGGCCCACTAAGAAACGGTTTTTGAAAATTCAATTTGTAAGTGACTTTTTTCGGCCCTTTGGCATTGACAATCCAAAATTGACTCATCGACGCAGGGCTCAAACCACTAGACCTAGAAAGCTGAAATTTTGCATATTGGTTGATCCGAGTATGTAGAGGCCCACTAAGAAACGGTTTTTGAAAATTCAAATTGTAAGTGACTTTTTTCGGCCCTTTGAAACTGAGCAAGGACAGTCGGTACAAAGTTCGGATTTAGCTCATTTTAAGCCACCAGATACGAGAAACAATACTCGGAGGTCCTGTAGGGACCCCGAAACACACTTTTTAAGTTCCTAAAATGAACGGTTTCGGAGATATTCCCAAATAAGTGTGTTCCCTCTGAGAAACAGATCAACGTTACTATGGCAACCGCTGAAAGTTCGCAGACCGGGGATAGTTTTCTGGCTATATCTCGAAAACCGTTCGTTTTAGGGCCTTAAAACGCTGGGTTCGGTTCCCACTTCTAACCACGAACGTTGCTCCTCGCATTGATACGCGTAAAATGAGATATATTTTATTTATAGAGGTTGCTTTCGGGGCTCGGATACGATCGTGATTTTAAGTCTAATTTTATACTCTTTCGGTTGGTTGTTGTAAGCGAGATTTCAGAAGTTTACTCGAATTTACAATGTTAAGATACTTTCTATTTTGCACGGTATGCTTTCATTTTCTTTATAAATTTGTTTTTTGTTAACTGAATATTTTTGTTAGCAAATTTTGATCTGCTCTTTTTCGTTTTTAACTATGATCTGCAACGTATATTCACAGTCGAATGTGTTGTATTCTACCGGCTGTCACGTTAATTATTATTGTTTCTTAATTACTCTTACTGAGGAATTGGGCAAACTTATTTCAATAAAGTTGGTATTTTGTCTTTCACGGCCATTGAATCCCCGCACAAGGCACGGCTTAAACCTTGAAAAGTTGCTGAGTTGTTCTAATGGACTAATGGTGCAGCAGAAAAGAGAAGAATTGAAGCTTTTGAAATGTGGTGATACAGGAGAATGATGATCAGATGGGTAGATAGGGTAACAAATTAAGAGGTATTAAGACGAGTGGGAGAGGAGAGATGTTTCTGGCGACTGCTAATGAAGAGAAGAGATAGGAGGGTAGGACACATACTATGACACCCAGGAATAGCAAGCTTACTGTCGACCAAAATGCTATGTGCACTCGAGTTTGAAGGTTGTTTGTGAAGTAACCAATAGACCTTCATAAAATCCAATGACATCATCATTTTCGTCGTTCGATTTTACGTTAGTTCATGTAGGTTTGGAATTTTTAATTTATATTTTAATATTTTTTATCGCAGTTGAAACAGAAAAAGTGCCCGTTTTTAAGCGTGTTTCAACCATGCGTCACATTTAAGAATTATTATCTCACAAACCCGTCATCAGATCGAATCCAAATTTTAACACAATATACATTGGAATGTTGTATAACTGGTTTATTAATTTCAAAATTTTGTGTGTTCAAGAACGAATGTTATCATTTTTGTAAGGTAACTCTTTCTCGGCTCGGGGTCGTTGGAAAATGTAGTTCTTGGTTGCGTTGTAATCCTTATACATCAAAAAGTTATGCTGTATGACTGTGAAATAGGTAAATTAATTCACTTATTTTATATCGGTTTGTATTTGTACGGAGAATTAAGACATGGTTCACCAGCTAGCCGCTCCGGGAAATGCTGTACAGCGTTGCTGATATGGAGCCCATCACTTCCGAGCGAGACGCGCCATGACGCGTGATGTAGCCCATCTTGGCAATGATGTACTGCTTTCACCGGAGCGGCTAACTGGTGAACCATGTCTTAATTCTCCGTACAAATACAAACCGATATAAAATAAGTGAATTAATTTACGTATTTCACAATCATACAGCATACCGTTTTGATGTATATGGATTACAACGCGATCAAGAACTACATTTTCAGACCATCCCGAGCCGAGGAAAAGTTACCTTACAAAAATGTTAACAACTTTGTTTCTTGGACACACAAAATTTTAAAATTAATAAACCTGTTTTACAACATTCCAATGTATATTGTGTTAAAATTTGGATTCGATCTGATGACGGGTTTGTGAGATAATAATTCTTAAATGTGACGCATTGTTGAAAATCGTTTAAAAACGGGCACTTCTTGAGTTCCAACTGTGATAAAAAATATTAAAATATAAATTAAAAATTCCAATCCTACATGATCTAACGTAAAATAGAACGACGAAAATGATGATGTTATTGGATTTTATATAGGTCTATCGGTTACTTCACAAACAAACTTCAAACTCGAGTACACATAATAGTTTGGTCGACAGTAGTTATGGATGGGAGGGTCGCGGACTAGAACTGTAGGGGTAAACCAGGGTTAAACAGATTGCCTCGGATGTAGGGTGTGGTAGCTATGTAGAAATGAAACGATTAGCTCAGGAGAGGGAGACATGGAGGGCTGCATCAAACCAGTTAAAAACTGAAGACTCAAACAACAACAATCAGGAATTTTAATTACTTAGAGAGGCATGTGGGGCAAAAGGGTCGTTGGAGAATTTCAATCCCTGGGATGGAACACTGGAAGAGACTGCATAGTGTACATCAGCGGCCAAGGTGAGCGATATTTAACTATAGGTCTATTAATAGGGATAGGCTATGTTTACGTTCAAATGATCAATTAGTATGGCCAAATTACATCCAGAATACCTTAAGAAAAGATTACTTTTAATTCCCCATATTCCGATAGATTTGCCATTCCAGTGTGCAAGAGTGCAGTTCCCTCTTCAAACAATATTCGCAATTTCTTTAACAAAGCGCAATGACACACACTTATCAGTAGCACGTGTACATTTAGACAAAACCATTTTTTCCCATGGCCAACTGTATGTGGCGTGCTCGCAAGCATCCGGACAACAAAATCGTTATGTCTCAGCAGAAGATGTCAAAACCAAAAACGTAATTTTAAAATGTGTTAACATATTGTAACATCGAACCCTGCAGACCTTCACAACTCTATAAAATTCCCACTTTGCTGATCATATCAATATACTGTATGTATCAGAATATTCTGAATTAGAATGGACACACCTATAGCCGCGATTGCTGTAATAGAATAGACCAATTATCAGCAATAATGCATCGTCCCCATTGTCTTGATCGCGGGCGAAGCCACGGGTAACTGCTAGTATATGTATATTTTTCAATATCGTGGAACTGATGATGATCGCTTGACGAGCGAAACATGTCATCATTTTAAATTTCTCCAATCCCCTTCTAATTGAGCAATTAATATTCAATAACATGTAAATCCTTAACTTATTAAATTTGTTTGAATACCTGTTAATATGTTTACTTCATTAGAGAAACATGTTTTCGGTCCTTCAGTGGGGCCTTCTTCAGCTTGTTAGTTGGACTAATATTACATTAGGTGTATGAATCACAGAATTACAATATAAATTAACATACATTTTGAAATGGACATCCTTACATTTTAAATTAATAATAATAATAATAATAATAATAATAATAATAATAATAATAATAATAATATCGTGTGGCCTCGGGTGCCGGGCGCAAGCTTTGTTATTTGACGCCCAGAGGGTTGCTTGCATGTCGAAGTTTATTGTTCCTTGGAGCGCTATGAAAGTCAAGGAAGTTAGATATCTAAGCTCCTTGACACTATAGCGCTTTCTAGTAGAGAAAGGAGGAACTTGTTGTGTTGGCGGAAAATCCCGATATCAATTTTTCCATTATGATCACGGCCTACTGAATTCAAATGGGGTCTTTAACATGCCAACAACGAATGACATGCGGGTCGTGATTTTTGTCGCCTTTCAAAAATTATTTACCATGGCCAGGAGCGAACCTGTAAGCTTGGGGTTGGTAGACAGACACGATAACCACTCACCCACCGTGGCAAGGTAAATTAAAAATTATATTCAAATACTCCAATCTAAAAGGAAACAAGTAGTTCCGTGAAGAACTATACAGCCTATTTTCATATATCCTACTTATGTTAATTACCTCTATCTACATACAAAATTTCAGTTTGATTGCTGTAATAGATTCGTAGATATTGAGAACCGACTAAATATTTCGGATGGTCGCCATGTTGGATATTATATATGTAGGTTCTAGAGTTATGTACTGTTACACGAAGATTATTGTGTACGTGTAGCATTCAAATTTCAATCGCATGATTAGGACACAAGAAGCTACACGGAGATTTTAAAATTTCGCACAGCGTCATCTTGTGGTTATGGAAACAATTGAAAGAAATTAGATGCCAGTGGATTAACATTCGTATAAGGATTTACTGTACCAAGTTTCACTGCACTCGGATGGTAAAATTGCGAGAAACGTCCATGTGAATATTTATACTTCGCGTCGCCGCCATGTTGGATTTGTGGTCACCAGGTTATTTAAAGTCCTATAGGTGAACTTAAGTTCATAGCCCCTATGAACATAAAAAAAAATTCAGTATGATTGCTATAATAGATTTGTAGATATTCAGAGCCGTCTAAATATTTCGGATGGTCGCCATGTTGGATTGTTAAATGTATAGGCCATAGAGTCATGTACCATTAAACGAAAATTATTGCATAGGTTCATTATTCAAACTTTCACTTCGATCGCATGATTACGACACAAGAAATAAAAACTTAATTTTAAAATTCGCAAAGCCACCATCTTGGGGTTATGTAAACAATTGAACTGAATTAGATACCAGTGCATTACAATGTGTATAAACATTTCCTGTACCAGATTACATTGCGTTTGGAACATTACATCGCGATAAAGGTCTATTTAAAAGTTTCAAATTCGCTTGGCCGCCATGCTCGTTAACCGGTTTTTGAAAGTCTTATAGATGAACTTCCAGTTGTGCCCTTTACCTCCGTACAAAATTTCAGGGTGATACCGCTAATAGTTTCAGAGATATAGAATGCCAGTGAAATATTTCGCACATCCGCCATCTTGTGGTTATGTAAACAATTGAACCAAGTTAGATGTCGGTGCATTACAATGTGTATAAACATATACTGAACCAAGTTGTATTGCGTTTGGTTGGTTAAATCACGAGAAACGTCTATTTGAAAGTCGCAAATTCGCGAGGCCGCCATGTTGGTTTTGTAGTTACCAGTTTTTCAAAAGTCACATAGGTTAACTTCTAGTAGTTCTCTTTATCGCCGTAAAAAATTCCAGGGTGATATCGGTAATAGTTTCGGAGATATTGAATGGTGGTGAAATATTTCTCACAGTCGCCATGTTGGATTGTTGAGACGTAACAAAATTTGAAGGGCACGGTCGGGTTCGTCCGGAATAGTGCTATGAACTTACCGAGTTTCATTGAAATCGCTCCACCCGTTTAGAAGTTATTAAGGACACACACACACACACACACACACACACACACACACACACACACACGGGCAAAAGGTGATCTCAATAGCCTATTTTTTCAAAATTGAAAATAGGCTAAAAATGGATGCATTGTTCAATATAAAATTTCTGTATTTTAATTTTCTAGTAATCTTAAATTAGTTTGATTGATTCCTTAGTTTATTAACAGCGACAACGCGGTTATCTAGCCCCGTGTACTTTGGGTGTGTGTAGAATCTGTCTGATAATCGGTGTTAATTGTGATGACTGTATTAGTATGTGTTATCTGTTTTTAATTCAAGTAAGGACTGCAGACGATAATTTCAAGAGTTCCTACTTTCGCTACCAAATGTTATCGTCCATGACACCTAGCTGTGAACTTCGCTACTACTAGATGCTATCGCAACCAGCGCCCGGTGACGAACTTTGGAACTTACGAGCATTAATTAAACCTAACCTACAAATTTTGGCTTCACACAAGTGTAGTTACTGAAAGGTTCTTTTTCCATGCCATAAATCTATGACATGGGACCGCCGGCTTTACTTCCCCTCGAAAGGAAGGTATACTGAGGGATTTTAACGCTCTTAAACAATCCGATGACCTCGGCCGGGTTTGAACCCGCAACCTTGGGCATAGAAGTTCAGCATGATACCAACTACACCACTGAAGCCACCAACAATCTTAAATTAACCTTGTCATGTAGTGGATCTGTTTAAGTCCATTGGAATGGTATATATCGAAGTCCTTTATCCGTATTTGATTTGAAGCTGCTGATTTTTACTTAATTTATCTTATAGTTCTTGAGTCTTGTTGTGGAATCTGTGTAGTTTGTCTTTGTAAATGTTATTTTTTAATTGGTTAAGTAATTGTAATTCATCCTTCAGTTTAAAATGACTGGTATTGTCGCTGGTTGAAATGCAACTCGTGATTGCCTTCAATATGCATCCTTTTTAGGTGATATTACCGACAGTGTTGGCAAGACCTGCTAAAGCGCAGCGTTTGGTCATGGAGCCAAGCTCTCTTCTGACTCGGTAGACGCGTGGGTTCGAGCCCCACCGTCGGCCGCCCTTGAAATGGTTTTCCGTGGTTTCCCAATTTTCAACACCAAGCAAATGCTTGAATAGTACCTTCAGGCAGGCCACGGCCGCTTCCTTTCACATCGTTGTCCACTTTCATCTCTCATTCCGACAGGCAGGTCGCCCACGGGCGTCGGCCAGAAAGACCTACACTCGACCTCTCCGGAGGCCACACATAAAAATGTGATATATTCTTGATGATCGACTAATATTAGTTACCATTGAATAGTTAGTTTACCCGTGAGGACAGGCACATGGGTATGTTAGACCCGAGGTTACATAATCTATACTAATATATAAAAATGAGATGGTGTGTGTCTGTGTATTACTCAATCACGCAAGAATTAATTGTCCGATTTACATGAAATTTTGCATGGAAGTAGCTGATTTACCTGGTTCGCATATAGGCTACTTTTGATTTCGATACTTTGGAATATTTAAAGATGACGACCATTTTAGTGACGTCACTACACCATTTGGTTTCAAACTTTCATATTTCAATTTCAATTAAAATGAGAACGATAAGGAATAGCAAACTTTTGATGGCATATGCGAGGTTTAAAATTTAATTTTCTATTCGAAAGGTCCTTATCACTTTTCGTGTATCTCCAGCGGTTAGCTAGTAAAACCTAAATTTGTGCTATAACACACGGTCAACGCCGAGCGGTGTAGTTGGACAAAATGTTCCATCCTTACTCTCCCTCCGCGCAGCACCTCGCATATCACGTTCACATTTTAATTTATTTATGAGCCGTAGCAAAGCACGTGAACTTCAGCTAGTGTTCTATATTTTCGCTTTGGTCCGCCCTTATTAACTGTCGCCTACAATAACTTCCTTCCTAGCCTTGAACTTCACCCTGTAAAAGTAACATGTCCATAGCTTTGTGAACACCGAAGTTATTACTATTTTATTTACCGTCGGGTCAGATTTACCCGTGGCGCCAGTCCTCGCGTGACAATTCTCGGCATACAATAGTCGGGACGATATGTAAAAATATAGGGGCAAATCCACCCATTTTGTGCAGCACCAGAACAAACGACAAGGTTCACGTTCTTCTTAATCCTATTTTAGGGGCTGGGGATACCTTGGTCATCAGGTGACTAAAATTGAAAATAATTGCTTCGCCGCCAATTTCCAGGCCTATTATACTGTTGCAAAAAAATATTGTCAGTTTTCTGCATGTTAATTTCGAACAATGCAACTAATCCTCTTTGGGATTGGTTTATCGGAATACACCCGGTGTAAATTACTTAAGGGGAGATTTAGGCAGAAAACCTACAAATTGTGCAAAAATAAATATTGCTTGATTTGAAAGTAAAGACAATGGAGAACATAATCCCAAAATTTTGTTTCAAAATTTGATTTATATATTTCTTTAAAAATGATAATCTGTTGGGCTGCAAATGAGCAACAATCCTTTAAGAAGTTTAAACATTGAAATTATTGAGTTAAACATTTTTAGCACTTAAGGTAAGTTTTTCTCAAAATATACAAAATGGAAATTACCAAAGTTTTACACATTTGTACTCCTAACTTGTGTGAAGATTTTGTTGGAAGGGTATTTTAATATGATGCAGTGCTTTCTTTTACGGGGAACATGGGGGGTACGCGTACCCCTTAAACTTTTGAAAACTGATTAAGAAAAAAATATTGGTACATTTGTATCTAGTCTGGCAAATACAACTTCCGACTTGAAAGTTCATCGATCAGCTGGCGTCAAGGCGCTGTTCATTGCAGCTGGAGGAGATTTCGAGTAATTCTCGATTTAAATCGATCTATCGAACCAGTTTCTTTTGGTCGGCAACTCGGCACTCCGTTCTTATAAGCACGCAGGCTCTTGTTTGGAGGCGGGGTAGGTTGTTATTTTGTGTGTGTGGTTAGTTTTGAGAGATGATGAAAATAACTAACTATTTAACATCCACACAGGCATCAAAAAACTGAAAGTTAATGATTCGAACACAAACAATGACCGGACTTTGCGAATTGCCGAAAATTGCAAGATCGTTATGTTTTGTCGACTACAACTACAACTGAGAGTTGCCCATAAATGTTTTTAGAAAAAGACTGGTTGGTTCTTAAGTTTAGGGGCTGCGACAACGCGGTCATGTAGCCCCATGTACTTTGGGTGTGTGTAGAATCTGTCTGATAACTGGTGTTAATTGTGATGACTGTATTAGTGTGTTTATCTGTTTTAATTCAAGTAAGGACTGCAGACGAACAATTTTCAAGTAGTTCCTACATTTGCCGCCAAACGCCACCGTCAACGACTGCTAGTTCAGAACTTAGCTACCAAACGTCACCGCAGTCGGCTCTTGGCAACGAACGTAGGAACCTAAGAGCGTTGTCTACATTCTTAACCTATACAATTTAGCTTCACACAGGTGTAATTAGTGGAAGGTTCTTTAACATGCCATAAATCTATGACAAGGGACCACCGGATTTACTTCCCCTCCGTAGGAAGGCATACTGAGGAATTTATAACGCTCTTAAAAATCCGACGAGTTCGACCGGATTTGAACCCGCGATCTTGGGCATAGAAGCTCAGCATGCTACCGACTACGCCACCGAAGCCGCCGTAGAAAAAGACAGTCTGAAAGACTATACTTTATATCACTTTAAATGCTACAAATGCTGCGTGAACTGAAGTCCGTTAGCAAGTGCAAACCAAGGTCAAATGAGGTAGCTGGCTGGATGACGTCACGCTCACCGGAGCGCGCGGAGAAAGGAGGAAGCTCAAACAGTACTATGACGTCACACCCCTTTCTTGGTACATTTCGTCCCGTCACCGTAACGTAACGCCAGATCTCAGCGTAAGGACGAAGTCGACAAGATCATTTTAAATGATAAAAAAAAACACTTCGGCGTAAGACTAGAAAAAAGGCGAGATGCACTATGGATCAGAATGTCCCGGCGCCAGTCCTTGTCTTATATTTTTTCACGCCAGGTCTCAAGGGTCAATATTCATGGCATTGTTATTATTACAGAATACTGAAGTCAACCTATATTTCCCTTATACTCCGGATGTTGTGCCCCACACACGCATCCACCAATTTACGGGCTCCTTGTTTATCGTGAATCCCTCAGGAGCCATTGCGGACCGCCATCTTGTGTAATAACCAACCACGAGGCTGTAAAACTTTGAGCCCAATCTCGAACACGACCATGTATAGCGCGCCCTTGAGACTGGGAGTAACTATGAGTCGAGTGAAAGACCTCACTCAACAAGTGAGTGATCAGCTGCACAGTAACAAGAAATAGTTATATGAAGCCTAAATTGGTATAATATAGTAGGAATATTGACTTTCGCTGTTAAATAACTAACAATACATTGTGGTGTTTGAAACCATTTTTCAGTGTGCCTTAGTAAACAAAAGTTCGATGCTTTTCAGTCGGTCAACACGATTGTATCCAAATGAGATGGGTTATTCCCGTGAAAAAATTACATGAGATTAATATAAGGTGCGTTCAAAAAGTAACGAGTCGGAGGCTGGAATGCGCAAACTGGTGACGACATCGGCTAATCGTGGCGTGTGTATAGTAGCCTCACTATCCTGGTTAACGACCAGCGACTCAAACGTTAAGCATTAGCACGAGCCGACAATAGTCATTATTTAAGGCTGATAAGTACTTGACGGTTCTTGACCTATAAGTTGCTTCCTCCATCTGTCCACGAGGGTGCAGACAAGGTGTTGCCGCCAGTCCTGTTTACCTGCTCACCGGCCTTAAGCCGTGAATGCCTCGGCACCCCGCAGCTATGGAATGTAAACATCCGTCCAGCTAGGTTTCAAAGACGAGCCGGGCGTTAAAGATGAAAGTGAGGCTACTATAACGAGGCGTGGTTCCGACCAGAGCGTGGAAGGTCACAGCCCGTCGCTAAAGGGCACGCGTGCATGTCACGTGACGATACAAAGCGAGCAGCTGCATGCATCAATCGTCCAACGCTGCCAGTCGCATTGCAAACAGTGACATGCAGGCGTCAAACGAAGAGCAAAGAGGTGTTGTTCGGTTTCTGACAGCGGAAGGAGTAGGGGGAACAGACATTCATCGCCGAATGTCACAAGTGTACGGCGAACAATCCATGTCCCTTTCAAGGGTCAAGGCGTGGCACAAGCGCTTCAGGGAAGGACGGGTGTCGTTAGTCGATGATGCCCGGTCTGGGGCACCCCCCCTGCATTACCGATGACAACGTCCAGCTGGTTGATGAACTCATTACCCAGGACCGCCGAGTGACACTGAACGCCACAGCCGCCGTGGTCGGATTGAGCGTCGGAATTGTGCACACCATCATGAAGGAACGACTGCACTTGCGCAATGGGTGCCCCACAGTCTTCAAGCACACCAGGAAGCATGTCGAATGGCCCACTGTCTTGGACATCTGCAGCGCTATACGAGGGAAGGGAATGGGTTCCTGGCACGAGTGGTGGCTGGAAATGAGTCATGGTGTCATCACTTCGAGTCAGAATCCAAACGATAAAGCCTCCAGTGGAAGCATCCAGGGTCACCACCACCCAAAAAAGGCAAGTCCATCCACAGGAGTGCAGGAAAGTTATCCTCTGGATCGTTACTTTTTTAACGCACCTTATATATACACTTGGATGACCAGTTTCGATCGTCAAGCGATCATCATCCGATCCATTACACTATAAAATCTATGTCTGAAAATATTTACAATAATTGTATACACTTATTTAGTTAAATTATTAGTTGAGATAATGCAACTCGTCAATATTTGTTAGTTGTGGTGTAAGTTATGTGATGTTATGTTCAGATACTGGAAATGGTGATGGATCTCCGGAATTTGCTCGTTTAGAGTGAATATGTGGATTGAGGAATAACTCATCTCATTTGGGTACAATCGTGTTGACCGACTGAAAAGCACCAAACTTTTGTTAACTAACACTCCAGTAGAGTCTCGAAGTTCAGTCATATTGGGATGTCTCATAAGTAGGGCTCGATTCTTAAAGACCTAAATATAGCCCAAATATGCAAGCAAATATGACCTTAAAAGACACGAAATATGACTCCAAATAGACAAAATATGACCTGAAAATGACTCATTTAATTATGGCCGTTTTTATAATTATAAATCCAAGCGACAATCCCTTCGAGGTTAAATTGTTAACTAAATTCTTGTTATATACACAAGAAGTCGTTGAGATAACAGCCCAGCTCAGTCGACCACACCTGGAGTAACAGTGAACACGAAAACTGCTCGCAGCTCCAGCAAGGAAGACAACCAGATAAGTAGTAGCCTGTAATATTACAGTTTAAACATAGTTGATTTTTACAACCATGTAATCACTCCAAATTACAAACTCCGGATATCTATCACCATTTAGCATTTCACCTAACATCATATATACTGCATTTAGCATACACCGACAGTTGCATTACCAATACTGCAACTAAATAATTGTACATATTGTAAATATTTTCACCTGTAGTTTCAAACATAGATTTTATAGCCTATGTGTAATGGATCTGATGATGATCGCTTGACGATCGAAACTGGTCATCCTAGTGTATTTATTAATATCATGTAATTTATTTCAGGATTAGGGCATAACCCAGCTCTTTTGGGTACATTCGTGTTGAATGACTGAAAAGCACTAAACTCTTGTTTACTAAGGCAACACTGAAAAAATGCCTTCAAACCCCACACAATTCTTTATTCCTAAGTAAAGTGTTGCGAGTCTTGTCATCAACGCTAAAGGAAGCAAATTTGAAACTGAATACCTCCAAAACCAAAGTCTTAGTTGTCAACAAATCCAATGAAAATACCCAAACAAACATTAAGATCAATGGTGAAACCAGTCAACAGGGCAGTCAGTTCTGCTACTTAGGAAGCATTCCCACTGGGTGCACCACAGAAATCAAAAGGAGAATTGCCCTCGCTAAACAGGCCTTCAGCAAAAAGACACAGCTATTGACAGGCAGGCACATGAGCATTAAAACTAGAAAATCGTTTATCAAAACATTTGTCTGGAGTGTTTTGATATACGGATGCGAAACTTGGGTTCTATGGAAACAGGACATTCAACGCCTGGAAGCAGCGGAAATGTGGATGTGGAGAAGAATGCTGAAAATAAGCTGGACGGAGAATATGACTAACGAATGGTTCCTCAAGGAAATAGACGATACAAGAAAATTGATCACTACTAAATAAAAGAGGAAAGCAGAATCTGTCGGCCACACTCTACGTCATAATGAGTTCCTGACCACCATACTGGAAGGAAAAGTTCTGGTGAAGAAAGGAAGAGGAAGACCGCGTAAGGCTCATCTGGATTCTGTGATGCATGCACTTCAATTTAAACAGTATGCTGACTTAAAACGTTCATAATAATAATAATAATAATAATAATAATAATAATAAAAGCAGCCCTCTAATCCCCTAAGGGCAATGGCCTCCTGCCTATGCAGCGATTTTACTCCATTACACTCATTAGGTGAGCAGTCCTAAAGAGTAGTGAGGCACCTATTGGCTAGTTAGTCTCTGTTCTTGAATTGTTCTTATAGCTATTGATATATCTATTCCTAACCTAGTTACAGTATTCTCTATGTTCTGTATTCTTGTTCTTATATCTAATATTTGCAAAGTTGTTAATGTTTCTAGCACGTTCACTTTATTTTTAGTAGAGTTTTAACTGTCCTCAATACATTATCGCTATTGTATTTAAAGGTTCACTATGTTGCACTGAGTTGCTCCTTTCATTTCCTCGCATATACTATGTTTTGAAAAAGAGCTTTTCTAGGGTCTTCCACTCTTGTCTGTCTATTGCTCTTCTTGTCCATTGTGGTCCGGCAAATTTCTTGAATGTGTCAGCCCAGCGTGTCCTCTGTCTTCCTACGTTTCTCCTACCGGTTCTGGGGTCCCACATCGTTAGTCTGAGCGTCCACCTCATATGCTCCATCCTCGCTACGTGGCCTCCCAATTTCCATTTTAGTCTGTCCGCTGTGTTGATGACGTCTTTAATACTGGTTCTTCTACGCATCTCCTCGTTCCTTATTCTGTATTTCACCCTGATATTGAGGATTTTTCGTTCCATCCTGCGTTGGACACCATGTTTGGCATCCATACAGCATTACTGGGATTACACATTTCTCTAGAACTTGTGTTTTCAGACTTAGTTTCTGAGATTTATCTCCGGAGATGTTCAGAAAGTGTGATACAAATGTGGTTACAGCGACAAGGCCTAGCCTCTAGATGACGATGATGATTCTTTATACCTATTTTCATTTGAATTTTCTGAGTATACAGGCTTAAGTGGTTATCTACAGTGTATTTCTGTAAACACTAGTTCCCGTTCGGTAAGTTGAGGATGATTGCACACCAACAGCTGCCGTCAAACTACCGAAATATGACGTTTTTACAAAAAAAAAAAAAAAAAAGCTCAAAATATGACCTAATGTTAAAAAAAATGTTCGAAATATGCATTTACAGTGGAACGTGGCTAATTCGAACTTCTATAATTCGAAATCTTCTTTAATTCGAATTTTTCTCTTGGTCCCTGGCATTTTATATACAATCAATGCTAAAACATCGTGGTTAATTCGAATTATATTTTGGATAATTCGAAGTTTTATGAGTAAAATTCCGAATGGAAGCCAAATAGTTGGGTCAGGAATTCCCGAAAAACAACGTTGTATCATTGGCTTGCGGGCCCTACTCGATTGTTTTGCCTACGTGACTTCGAAAAACAAGATGGTGACGACGCATCTGGCGATGAACTCGTGGAGGGAGTTCTCGGAAAAACTGTTCATTATGCAGCCCAAGCAACAAACCAAATCACAGAGCTTAGGCGTTGTTTTGAAAGTAGAAATGACGTAAGTGATTCTGTTTTTCGTTCCTTAAATTTGTTAGATTCTTTTGTGATGGCTGAGAGAGTTAATTGTAGGATACAGGTAAAAATCTCAAACTTATTTGAAAAACAGTAGATTTCTCTAAAACTTAACTAGATTGCTGGACTACTACTGTCGTTATATAGGTGAATAGTACATTTGGGTTTTATTTTATCATTTGAAACTTTTGATGTTATTCACGATACAGTCATTTTACGGTACCGTTGTCTGTTAATCTGCTTTGTTGAACGTAAATCATTATGTAAACGTAATACATAGTATATAAGCACTTTACTTGTTAAAAACTATTTAATATTATGTTTAATAAAGGTTCTTAGATGAAAACCTAACATTTAAATATTTTTCTACCCTTTTCAAAGAACTTTCTTAATTCGAATTTTCGGATAATTCGAATTTTTTTACTGGTCCCTTGAGGTTCGAATTATCCAAGTTCCTCTGTATATGACAAATTGTGACAATAATCATTTGAGTTGAATCAGAAACCAATCGGGCATCAAAATGGAGGCAAAGAAAAAAAAATATTTCCTTAACATCCGATCCCTAACCATAAGTAATGTCGTGTTTTAAGGTAGGTGTTTTATAAAATAATATTTGTTCTCTTTGGTTCGCCAATATTATTTATGTTCGACGCTGTCGAAATAGAAATATTATTTGTCAGAAACTATCATAATGACGTTCATTATCTACTAACACTATTTTTCATTATGTAACAGTTTCTCCCACCAATCAGAGCTCAAGAAACAGTTGTGTGACCAATTAGGTCATCGCATCTGTGCTGACTTCCACGCCCCCCTATTTTAAATTTCACAACGTGGCAAGTGTCATCGTGGAGTAATCGAGGAGGCCATGGTCAAATACAAGGTATTCTCTGCATCCCATGCGCTCTGTTCAGTACATAAAACAGGCGAAATCTCGACAGATATTTATGAATATTTATGTTCGAACATAAAATAGTTATAATTATCGTCGAACATAAACAGTCGTATGCAACTCACCTATAATGGAATTAAGACACTCGTATGGAAATTATGAAACTCGATTCGCTCATCTTATAAACATACTCGTGTCTTAATTATTGACATTATAGGCTCGTTGCATAATGTACTATTACAGGAGGCCATGACTTGAATTGCGTATATTGTGAGAATGTATCAGTTGTCAGTTGTTGATACACGATCACAAATCTTCCTTCGGGAAGGGGGATAGTAAAGCCGGCGGGCCCATGTCCTAGATATATGGCATGTGAAAGAACCTTCCAATAACTAAACTTGTGTGAAGCAAAATTTGTAGGTTAGGTTTGATTAATGCTCTTTAAGATTCAACGTTTGACATCGGGCGCTGGTTGCAATGGCATCTGGTAGTAGCAAACTTCACAGCTAGGTGACGTGAACGGTAGCATTTGGTAGCGAAAGTAGGAACTACTTGAAATTATCGTCTGCAGTCCTTACTTGAATTAAAAATATACAGTCAGTCTGAGAGACTACACTTTATATTATTTCAAATGACGCATGCTACAAATGCCACACATGTTAGAAAGGCTCAGGAGGGCTTCTCGCTTCTCTCGCTTCGCTCGAAGCCCCAGGTTTCTTTGCACTCTGCTGCATGACGTCACGCACTCGCCATCTCCGTATCGCATAACGCCAGACCCCAGGAGTAAACTCAGACTCAACAGACTCCATTACCCTTTAACTTAGGCTTCCCGCGCGGGGGCTGCATGGCGTCACGCACTCGCCGTCTCCGTTCGCATAACGATAGACCCCAAGAGTAAACTCAGACTCAACAGACTCCATTACCCTTTAACTTAGGCTTCCCGCGCGGGGGCTGCATGGCGTCACGCACTCGCCGTCTCCGTTCGCATAACGCCAGACCCCAGGAGTAAACTCAGACTCAACAGACTCCATTACCCTTTAACTTAGGCTTCCCGCGCGGGGGTTGCATGACGTCACGCACTCGCCGTCTCCGTTCGCATAACGCCAGACCCCAGGAGTAAACTCAGACTCAACAGACTCCATTACCCTTTAACTTAGGCTTCCCGCGCGGGGGCTGCATGACGTCACGCACTCGCCGTCTCCGTATCGCATAACGCCAGACCCCAGGAGTAAACTCAGACTCAACAGACTCCATTACCCTTTAACTTAGGCTTCCCGCGCGGGGGCTGCATGACGTCACGCACTCGCCGTCTCCGTATCGCATAACGCCAGACCCCAAGAGTAAACTCAGACTCATCAGACTCTATTTCCCTTTAACTTAGGCTTCCCGCGCGGGGGCTGCATGACGACACGCACTCGCCGTCTCCGTATCGCATAACGCCAGACACCAGGAGTAAACTCAGACTCATCAGACTCCATTACCCTTTAACTTAGGCTTCCCGCGCGGGGGCTGCATGACGTCACGCACTCGCCGTCTCCGTTCGCATAACGCCAGACCCTAGGAGTAAACTCAGACTCAACAGACTCCATTACCCTTTAACTTAGGCTTCCCGCGCGGGGGCTGAATGACGTCATGCACTCGCCGTCTCCGTTCGCATAACGCCAGACACCAGGAGTAAACTCAGACTCGGTGCATATGCACTGAACAGCATGATGACGTCATACACGACATAACCGTGACGCATAACGGTAGACCTAAGCATAACGATGAAGTCGACAAGATCATTTGAAACGATGAAACGCATAACACACACAGATTCTACACACACTCAAAGTACACGGGGCTACATGACCGCATTGTCGCAGCCCCTAAACTAAGGAACCAAACAACCAACAATCACAAATGGAAGTTTCAAAATTCGAGGTTAGGATCCTCCTAAAGCAATACAGGAAACAAGATTACAAAGCTGCTGCCGAGACTTAAAAATATGTTAACTGGAAGGAGAAGGTGTCTTTAGTGAGGTTTACATCCTATGTCTAGACATATTACTACTGCCCTGTGTATAGGGGTGATATTTGTTTTGTGCCCCCCTAGGGGTTCACATCTAGTGGGACTTGGGTTGGCGACCACGGGGCCCCAGCTGAGTCCAGCATTGTTTCCACTTACTTGTGCCGGGCTCCTCTCAGTCTTCTTTCCTTTCGACCTCACTGGGTCAACTATTGTTCTCTTCCGACCCCGACGGTATCAGGGTATCCGAGGCCTAGGGAGTCTCTTCCTTTCCCGCCTTAATTGGTCCTTGTCTCATCTTTTCAGATACCCTCCTTTTGCGAGGGGTCAGCCTTCTTTTTCTTTTCATGTTAACTCCTGCCTTCTGCTCAAGGCCCTCAAGGAGGCAGGGTGTATGTAGCCCCATCACTTCTGGTGCACCCTAGATATTGCTATCAGGGGCTCACGGCTGCTAGGTTCGGGAGTTGGCGACCCCGAGGGATTCCTGAGCTGGGTCCGGTTTCCCCCCTTTTTCCATTACCTCTGGGGCGGAACCTCTCCTCTTTCACTTTCCTATCAGCCTTTCATGGCTCTCCTTCCTTCCAAGTCCCAGAATACGCATTCTTCGAGGGTTGAGGGCATTTCTTTTCCTCCTGTCCTTTATTTGCCTTATTCTCCTTTTGTTTTCCATTTCTTCTTCTAGTATATAAGTTAGTAGTTAGTTTAAGTTCTAGTTTACATTTTATTATCATCTTCACGATCACCAAAACCATTAGGGGCCGATAACCTAGATGTTAGGCCCCTTAAAACAACAATTATTATCTTCATGTTTTGTGCACGGACTTGGATATATAGAGTAGGGTCGCTATTTCCACAGGGAAACAATTTGAACGTATCGGAGCAGCGCAGTGACCTGGTGCGAATTTGTAGCAATTTCCTACAAAATGCCATTCATGAGCACAGTGCGCATGTCCTTCCATATACTGTACTAAAATAGAAGCGAGCGACAACTGTTATCGAATATATGTGCCTGGTTGTTTGTGCACAGACTGGGAAATGTGAAGTTTTTAATTCAGTTCAGTAAACTGTGAGGGGATTTAAGCTATCTCTAGCATCCGTATATTTTAGTTTATTTATTTAAATGGTAATTGCCTTGTGACCTACATTTTTGCTAGCAGATGTTCTAGCAAGTTCAAAACAATTAATGAAGTTAGTGCTGATGACGATTGCTATTTTAAAAGGTGAAACATCTAGATTATAGGCCCTAGGACACTGGGTGTCTGTCTATGTGTCTGTCTGTCCTTCTGTCTCTCTGTCTGCACTTGTCTGTCTGTCTGGCTGTGTGTGTGTCCCCCCCTATCAACTCCTAAACGGCTGCAGAAATCGAAACCAAATTTAGTATGAGTAAAGATGTATACCGGAATATCTCAAGCCCATATATGAAAATTATGTCAGTGCTACCAACTGCTGAAAAACGCAATTGACATTTTGAGCTCCATGTTGGATATCCTGCAAGGTATGCATGAGATCTATTCCGAAATTGGCACACGTATAGATAATAACATTTTAGTTTAATTTCCAGAAAGCCATGCATGGCAGTGTTACCAAAATGATTCTAAACCTGCTGATAAGTCCAATTTTTAAATGCATATAACTTCTGCACTATCAATTGGATTTCAACCAAATTTCGTATGTACTGTGTGTATATGAACAGATATGACTGAGCATATTCTGAAAAGCCACCAGGGCTGCCAACTGTTAATAAATACTCTCTCTCTCTATTTTCTTCTCCAAATACCAATATATCAGAAAGTATGCAAGCCGACAGCTTTAAAATATCCACACGTATAGTACCTGACATTCTAGATTAATTTGGAGTAACTTATGTACGTCAGTGCTACCAACATGATTCTAAGCCTGCTGATAGGGCCAATTTTTAAATACATGTAACTTCTATACTATCAATTGGATTTTCGACAAATTTCGTATGTGCTATGTGTACCATAACAGATATGACCATGCTTATTCTTAAGAGAAACCAGGGCTGCCAACTGTTAATAAATTGTCTCTATTTTTACCCTAATATTAATATATCAGAAAGTATGTAAGCCAACAGCTTTAAAATTTGCACACGAATAGTACCTGACATTCTAGATTAATTTGCAGAAACTATTATACGTCAGTGCTGCCAACATGATTCTAAGCCTGCTGATAGGTCCATTTTTAAAATACATGTAACTTCTATACTAACCAATGGATTTCATCCATAATTGGCACAACAATAGATCATAATATTTCAGATTATATGTAGAGCTCTATTAGGCTACATTATACCAGGTATATTTCGAACTAATTAGAAACTTCGATATTACTAACTTAATTTCGTCATTATTCTAGATAGGTCTATATATAGTTTGGCATGAATCTTAAATTTTAAGAAAAGTAGGCTCTTTAGTTCGTCACGGAACTTCTTGTTTTTGTTTAGCGTATGGCTTGCCACGGTGGGTGAGTGGTTATCGTGGCGGACTACCAACCCCAAGCTTGCAGGTTCGCTCCTGGCCGTGGTAAGTTACTCTTGAAAGACGACAAAAATACGATACGCATGTCATGCGATGTTGGCATGTTAAAGAACCCATTTGAATTCAGTAGGCCGTGTTGATAATGGCAAAATTAATCTCGGGATTTTCCGCCAACACAATGTTCCTCATTTCTCTACCAGAAAGCGCTATAGTGTCAATGGGCTTAGATATCTAACCTCCTTGACTTTCACAGCGCTCCAAGGAACGTCAAAATCCGACATGCAAGCTGCCCTCTGGGCGCAAATAACAAAACTTGCACCTGGCACCCAAGGCCATACGATATTATTATTATTATTATTATTATTATTATTATCTCGTGTGTACTAATCAATTAATCGATTCTTAGGTTAGCCGATTAATCTCATATTCGGGTAGTCGATTAATCGATTGAACGGTCAGTCGATTAATCATTTTCGATTAATTTCAAATAATTGGATTAATCCAAACATCGCTTACTACCAGCTCTGTTTGCCGCAATGGCTTATTTTACACCATTCAATACACACATTTTAACATTAATTTCCTTGGGCATCCGTTTGACAGATGGCTATGAATTTAACATTAAGGAAAGAGTTAATCTTCCTAAGCCGGCCCCGTGGTGTTGGGATAGCGCACCAGCCTCTCACCCGGAGGCCCCGGGTTCGATCCCCGTCTCCGTCAGGGATTTTAAAACTGACGTGAGGGTTGGAACGAGGTGCACTCAGCCTCGTGAGGACAATTGAGTAGCTGTCTGACAGTGAGACAGCGCCCCGATCACGAAAAAAAAATTAACGGCCGAGGGGCCCCGACGAGCTGATCACGCGTCACCCCAATATCTGCAGACCGAATAATAAATTTGAAATATAATTGTCTGTTTTAGTACAGGGTGATCAAAAAAAGTCAAAGAAAAATCGATTGTACAATTTCCTCAAGTTACGTACATACTTCTTTCACCTTTTTGGTCAAGGACTCTTCATTCCTTGCTAAACCATAACGAACACATAACTACACAAAATGTGTGGCTTCTTTTGAACTGTTCAAGAACTAACCAACTAGGAAAATACTTTTGCATCAATTGATTTTTAGTAAGAGAACATTTTCAATTTAAGAAAATAACAAATGAAGCCTACATTCTTGATACAACCATTAGGTATATAAAATTCACCACATCAAGCTAATTAAGTTAACCAAGATAAAAAATATATCTATAAGGATTCCGTACCGTAGTTTTGGGAAAGATACCATGATCGATACAGGAATCTCATCTTAAGTGTACAACGTCTAGTATTTGGTGCTAGGAGCACTATCTGACGAAAAGTTCCGGTACTCGTCCAGAAGCTCGGCTTCGAAATGAATCTCCTGATCACTCTTGCTGACTCTGTGGTCATATTGCAGCACCATATCTACTAGAATGCTGGCAACTAACATTTCTGATTCAGACAACTCGTTTGGTTCCAAATTTGTTGCACATATTGTCACCTACTTTATTAAGTGTCCTTAACAGGATTGAAGTGTATGTTGCGTCTTGAAGCATATTGGTAGTAACCTAGTAACTTCATTTATTTATTTACCATTTCTTGATGAATGCCGTAAATTTGCATTTGTATATTGGCACAGGCTAGAGTGAGAATTTCGGACCATATTTTGTCATTCCGAAAAGAGTTTGTCGGGAGAACATCGGAATATATACCGTTCCAAAGAAAAGTGTTTGTCGGGACGCCGAGACATTCCTTAGAAAAATTCAAAATCCGGGATTGTCTCGCAACGTCAGGGCTCCCAGTTTTTGAGGTAGTGGTTGTTAACATAGGTAATGCTATCCGAACATTAAACTGAAAATGAAAATTGGACACCACGGGAAACCACCTCAAGAACGCTGACGGTAGGGTTCGAACCCAATCTTATCCCGAATTAAGTCAGGACGCATCCTGTAAACGGGGATAAAATAAAGAAATGGTATTAGACACTGACGACATTAAGTCGGGGCGGGAACATTATAAATGTCAACAGACACTCTTTATAATTATGTTAGATAAGGTAAGGTGAAGCATCTAATGAGAAGTGACTTCAACGACATCTCGTATAACATTTTAACTAAAATTTTGTGGAAGTGACGGGATGTCATCCACGGTACCGACTGTGATTAAAATACACTATATTCGTCATACGCTAGGCATTAGTGTTGCTGCAATATAAAAATGTCGTTTACCCTCGCGATGTTTGCATCATACAGTATGCAACCTTATTCCATGGATAAATAAAAATACGAGGGGCGTTCCAAATTTTATTTCCACAGGGAAGCTGTAATAAAAAATTATACGAGCCTTACAGTAGTCGCATATGATGTGTAACATGTGACATGTTATCCTACTATGTGTGACCCGGGAACGAAAATCCCTTGATGACAGTGAACACTGCTGGTCATTGAAATAACTACTTGTATAACTCCAGTGCCAAATCCTGACCGTAATGAATCATAATTATTTGCCGTGGCGGAGGCAATCCACTGCCTACTTGATGCGAGCTGCGCTCTATACCGGCCAGTTAGTGAACCCATGCCGGTGATGTTATTGAAAATGGCCTCGTTTAGCCGATAGAGCGCACTGCCAAGTATAGGCGCGATTAAAAATTAGGTGTGCGGAAAGTATATTAAATGTGTTTCTCCCAGTGATATGTTTAGACCAACGAAGTTTCAATTAGCCTATTGTTAGTAGTCGGCGTTAATATACTGAATTCCTACGTTGTTTGGAGTGTTTGTTGATGCGATATAGATTCCACATAGCCACATGGCCGACAGTACATCGAGTGCTTACATTAAATAAGAATACAGCAAAAGTATGAAGATTTAATAAATCGTAATTGTTTTCAGAAAATATGATAAAATGAATATTTTCACACCAAATAACGACAACTTGAAGATGATTTATTGTGGGAATATCTTAAATGGGGTCTCCAAACCTTGAACTAAACTGTATGCGATGTACATTCCCCATAGCCACACGACCTACAGTACGTCGTTGTACAGATCTCCGCCACCACGCGCGCTTATTGTTTCCGTCCCATGCACTTCCGTCCCTTCCATTTCCGTCCCGTTTCCAAAATCACTCCCACAAACATGTCCAGCTACCGAGCGCCAAAAAAATATCCAGATACCGAGTGGAAAGATGTTACACATCCAAAAGTGAGAAAATTGAAGTATTAGAAACCATTTTTGAGTGTTGTCTAGTAATCTATTATAGAAAGCTTCTCTGTCGGTCAACACTATTGTACCCAATTATACAGGGTGGTTGGAGTTAGATCCCTTACCCAAGAACATACGATTTCCCAGGTCAGGAAGCACAGCAAGACGTGAAAACGTATAAAAAAGGTCGTGGTTTATGCGAAATCAGGAGCTAAATTACGTCACTCTTGGCAACACTGCTTGCTACTGTGTACAATACCGGATCGAGGAAGTGCCACTGGACTGACAGAACAGCCGCTATTCACCGGGGTAGGTTTCGCAGACAACAGATAAGGGAAGGTCAGTTCCACGGAGGGGAGGTAACTTGCTCAACCAGCAATAGAGTTCCGAATATGCTTCTCTTCCCCTATAAGATAAGACATGTACACGCAACAGCTGATGCGGTGTTGCCGGCCTGGACATGGCAATCAGCCTTCCCGAAAGTGATTGTCGTAACATGGAATTGTTTGGGAACCACTCATCGTATGCAGATCCACCCCAGACATTCGTATTTTTATGCTGCACAGCATGGCGCAATCGCAAAGTCATAGGACTAACGATTCGCCTGCTAGACATGTTTTAAAAAATGTCTCTAATCCATTTACTTTCCGCTAACCATGCACTTACTATCTGGTTTTCACGTCTTTCGGCGCGTCCTGACCTAGGGTATAATATGTTCCTGCTGTCTATTTAAACTTCTCCCACCCTGTATTAGGTGGGAAGTAAAATATTTAAACTCCCTAACCTGGAAGAAATATTACATGAATAATTTAACACTTAATTTGTAACGTTGATAACGTTGATTGGAGAAGGTTGTTTGAAAGTTCAGGGATAAGAGGATGATGGACAAGCTATACAGAAACCAGATGGGAGTTATTCGAGCCGAAGGACAAGAGAGAGAAGTTGGTATTCAGAAAGGCGTAAGGCAAGGCTGCAACTTTATCACCTATTCTTTTCAATCTATACTTTGAACAAGCAATGAAGGAAGGAAATTGGAGAAAAATTCAGAATAATGATTCAAGGAGAAATAATTTCAACTCTGAGATATTGTCATCATAATCGATTCACCAAAGGATTTCAAGGAGTTTTTAGCTCTTTCTAGGATAGTGGTCTATATATTAACCACCTACTATAAAAAGAGTTTGTAGGCTATTATCAAAGGTGTAAATAGTTGAAACTTTCAGCCTAATTACAAGAAAATTTCTTGTAGATGTAGCCTAATATTTATGATAAGCAAATATTATATCTGTGTAGTTTTATGGTGCTGGATAAAATTTCAACAAGCAAATATAATCACAAATATTAAAAATAAACAATAAAATAAAACATAAATATACAAATTAATATAAAACACAATAAGAATTAAAATAAAACATAAAGGACACTAAAATTTAAAATAAAACACACTAAAAATTTAAATAAAGCACAAAAAAACTAAGAGTATAACATTAAAGAGTTAAAATTATAAAATTTAATAATAAATAGACAATATTTAAATTTATTAAATATAGTAAATATTAATAATCGAAATAAAAATAGAGCTGAAATGAAAATTTAAATTAAAAAATTAAAGTAAAAATTTGAAAAAGTAGTCAGCCCTATAATAGTACATTATGCAATGAGCCTATAATGACAATAATTAAGACACGAGTATGTTTATAAAACGAGCTTATGCGAGTTTTATAATTTCCATACGAGTACAGGCGAGTTGCATACGACTGTTTATGTTCGACGATAATTATAACTATTTTATGTTCGAACATCAATATTCATAAATATCTGTTGTGATTTCGTCAGTTTTATGTACTGTACAGAGCGTATGAGACGCAGAGAATGCCTTGTATTTGACCATGACCTCCTCGATTACCCTACTATGACACTAGGCCAGGCAGTGAAATTTAAATTAGAAGGCCGTGGAACTCAGCGCATCTAATTATCTAATTGGTCAAACAACTGTTTCTTGAGCTCTGATTGGTGGGATAAACTGTTTCATAATGAAAAATAGTGTTATAATGAGCCTCATTATAGTACAGTTTTCTGACATATAATAGACAGGGTCGAACATAAAGAGTTAAATGGAATAGACTCTGTCTTGAGGAAGGGATTTATGATGAAAGTCAATAAATATAGAAAAAATAATGGAATTCAGCCGAAAGAAATCAGAAATCCTTATTGAAGTCAAATCAGCAGGTGAAGAGAATAAGGAAGTATGAAACTTCTGCTACTTAGGAAGCAAAATAACCAGTGATGGACGAAGCAAAGTGGATGTAAAGCAAGAAAAGCATTTTTACAGAAAATACATTAGTTGGCATCAAATATTGATTTAGGTATTAGAATAAGAGGGTAGATAGAGTAACAAATATCCATGTATTAAGACGAGTGGGCGAGGAGAGATGTTTCTGGTGACTGCTAATGAAGAGGAGACAAGAGATAGGTTGGTATGACATATGCTAACAAGGGAAGTATCAGGTAAGATAGATCGAAACCTATCTTCAAACTTCGTGTACGCAATCGTTGTACTATAAGAGGACAACGTGCGGAAAATCAGCCGCCAGATTGAACTGCAAGGCTCCGAAATCATACCTGACATCCTGGTACGCAGGCATGACAGCTGGCGGAGCTGGACATCCCTGTATCTCTCGTAGTTGTATCGAGGCGAGGCATTATATACTGACTGGAGCATGCAGCTCCTTCCCACCGGCCTTGAGTGCTTGGGAGGTCAGGGCTGTCCATTACAATATGTACGGTACTCGCTTCCTCCCATTGATTTATATAAGAGATTCGCCACATGATTTTGGAGCCTTGCAGTTCATCTGGCGGCTGATTTTCCGCACGTTGTACTCTTATAGTACTGTCATCGCGGCAGGAGATGGCAGTTGAACACGCTGGGACGGTCTGTGGGGGTCTTGCAGTACGCATGCGCGGTCCACCTATTCCAAACTTAAATATATCGGCTTCCCACATGCCAGTGGTTATTATTGCAGCAGACGGCACGCAGCCAGTGAAAGAAGGAATGTGCTGAGTGAGTGAATTAAGTAGTGACCAACTGAATGTTTTTGGAATGCGCCATACGCAGTGAGCGGGAAGACCTCTGCAGTTCAAATCCAGCTGCCATCCCCTGGCGCGATATCAGTACAACGATTGTGTCCACAAAGTTTCAAGATAGGTTTCGACTTGTCTTACCTGATACATCCCTTGTAAGACACCAGGAATAGCAAACTTAGTTATGGAAGGAAGGGTCGAGGATAAGAAATGTAGGGGTAGACCAAGGTTAGAATATCTTAATCAGAATGCATCGGATGTAGCCTAAGGTGTGGTAGCTATGTAGAGATGAAACGATTAGCTCAGGACAAGGAGGCATGGAGAGTTTGAAACAAACCAGTCAAAAGACTGAAGACTCAAAAAGGAACACATAAAAATATGCTCCATAATTGCTGTCCCCTGCACATTTTGGCCGCTGTGAACCCTGTTTCATGTCATTTTAACATTCTGAGGTCTTTGATTTATCATTTTGCATGGATTTCAGAAACAGTAAATCAAAGGAATGAGTAGCTTACTGAAATCGTATAATTTCATAAATATCGAATAGCCGGTGAGTGTTACAGCTAAGCTGTCAATCAATGGACTCAGCACACAAATGACATTAGCAGTGACGAATTGCATTTTAATTTTATAAGCATCAATTTTTTTTAAGAAGTGTGCGTTTTGCAAATACTGTTGCTATAGGAAAATACGTTACATCATTGCTGTTCTGTTTGCATTTTGGCCGTACGGACGCCTGTTACATGAATCATTTGGTTGAATTAAAAACATAACAACCTTTCTCCTTAAGTCTTTCATTATAAACCTATTGGGGAAAGTGAGGTTTATGAACATGCGAGATTTCTAGCACGGGTCTGCTAGCTACATTAAATTACACAAATATTTAGATTCAAGGAGAAGGCTGTTCTATCTGATTTGGGCTACTCTTCTTTCTAGTTGGATCGTATCACATATTTAATCCCTTGACGAGCGACCCATTTTAACATGCACTCGACTGGACCAGAGCAGAGAGATAGCGCAGAATATAAGCTTTGAACAAGGTCTCTCTAAGCTGAGTGTGTGTGCTTTGGTCATGCTGGTTATTACATGAGAAATATAGCTCTAATTCCTTCTTTCTGCAGGACACGCGGTAATCCCAGTAACATGCCTCAGTGTTATTGAATTATTAGAGGGGAAAGGTAGCCCGGATGCCATCTCTTCCAGTTCTGTAAAGGCTGGTGTAAAGCGTGAATTTTCACCCATGCATCAGACTCATTTATGGCTCTAGTTATATGGAGGCTATAAGGAACGTTCAAAAAGTAAAGAGTCGGAGGCATAATTACAGAAATCAGTACCGGTATGTTAGAAGTATTGGCCCTGGCTGTTGAGGCACTTGTCCGTGATACGAGGCGGTGAATGGCTGTCTCATAAAATTCCCTGGGCTGCGATGTGAACCAGTTCCGCACGTTCATCTGGACGTCGGCGTCCGAGGTGAATCGTTGGCCCCGCAGAGCCCTTTTCAGGGGACCAAACATGGCGTAATCACAGGGAGAGAGGTCTGGACTGTATGGAGGGTGGCCGAGAACCTCCCATTTGAATTTCTGCAGGAGTGCCGCGACTGTGTTGGCCGTATGAGGTCGTGCATTGTCGTGGAGTAACCACGGCGGCTACGGCGTTCACTGTCACTCGGCGGTCCTGGGTAATGAGTGCAACAACCAGCTGGACTTTGTCATCAGTAATGCAGGGGGGTGCCCCAGACCGGGCATCATCGACTAACGACACCCATCCTTCCCTGAAGCCTTGACCCTTGCAAGGGACATGCAGTGTTCGCCGTACTCTTGTGACATTCGGCGATGAATGTCCGTTCCCCCTACTCCTTCCGCTGTCAGAAACCGAACAACACCTCTTTGCTCTTCGGTTACGCCTCCATGTCACTATTTGCAATGCGACTGGCAGCGTTGGACGATTGATGCATACTGCTGCTTGCAGTAACGTGACGTGTACGAGTGCCCTCTAGCGACGGGCTGCGACCTTCCACGCTCTGGTCGGAACCACACCTCGTTACACACGTCACGATTAGCCGATGTAGTCACTGGTTTGTGCATTCCAGCCTCCGGCTCGTTACTTTTTGAACGCACCTTATACATTAAAACCTGCCTAAAGCGGAACGCAATAGTTCCGGATTTATTTTTCCGGTTTCGCAGGTTTCCGTTTTACATAGGGTTGAGTTTTAATAAGCCAAAATACACTACAAAACAAGAAGTTCCGTGACGAACTTAAGAGCCTACTTTTCATAAAATTAAGTTTCATGCCAATGATTAATCTACAGTAGGCTATATGAACCTATCTAGAATAATGACGAAATTAAGTTGGTAATATCGAAATGTCTAATTACTGTAGTTCCAAATATACCTGGTATAATGTAGCCTAATAGAGCACTACAGTTGGCAGCCCTGGTGACTGAATATATTCTTAGTTCCATCTCTTAAGGTACAGAATACAAAATTTGGTTGGAGTCCAATGGACGTTACATGCAGTTAGATCTATCAGCACGCGTAATTTTATGTTGGCAACAATGTCATGCGTGTACTGGTCAGACATAATCTGAAATATTATGATATCTTGTTGTGCCAGTTTTGGATGAAATCCATTTATTAGTATAGAAGTTACATGTATTTTAAATTTGGACCTATCAGAAGGCATATAATCATTTTGGCAGCACTGACTTATATTAATTTTTCCAAATTAATCTAGAATGTCAGTTACTATACGTGTGCAAAGTATAGAGCTGTTGGCTTGCATACTTTCTGATATATTGATATTAGGGTAAAAAATATAGACAGCATTTATTAACAGTTGGCAGCCCTGATTGCTCTTAACAATACTTATAGTCATATCTGTTATGTTACACATAGCACATACAAAATTTGGTTGAAATCCAACTGATAGTATAGAAGTTACATGTATTTAAAAATCGGTAGTATCAGCAGGCTTATAATCATGTTGGTAGAACTGACGTATATAAGTTACTCCAAATTAATCTAAAATGTCAGGTACTATACGTGTGCATAGTTTAAAGCTGTCGGCTTGCATACTTTCTGATATATTGGTATTTGGATGAAAACATAGAGAGAGCAATTATTAACAGTTGGCAGCCCTGGTGGCTCTTAGAAATACGCTCAGTCATATCTGTTTATGTGCACATATTACATACAAAATTTGGTTGAAATCCAATTGATAGTGTAGAAGTTATATGAATTTAAAAATTGGACCTATCAGAAGGCTTAAAATTATTTTGAAAACACTGTCATGTATGGTCTCCTGGAAATTAAACTAATATAGTATTATCTACATGTGTTCCAATTTTGGAATAGCTCCCATTCATACCTTCCAAGATATCCAACATGGAGCTCAAATTTCTAGAGTGTTTTTTCAGCAGTTGGTGGCACTGACATCATTTTCAAATATGGATGTGAGATATTCCGGTATACATCTTTACTCATACTAAATTTGTTTTCGATTGCTGCAGCCTTTTAGGCGTTGATAGGGGACACACACACACACAGTCAGACAGACAGACAGACAGACAGAGGGACAGACAGACGGACAGACACACATTTTCCTGGATCGATCTCATAAGTCTACTTTTTCCTCATTTTTGGAAAATGTGAAAAGTAGGCTAAAATACTGCAATATTGCATAGGATTAGTATGAAATAATTTGAGTTTTTCCCACTTTAAACTTCGGTGGCGTAGTTGGTAGCATGATGAGCTTCTATGCCCAAGGTCACGAGTTCAGACCCGGCCGAAGTCGTCGGATTTTTAAAGAGCGTTAAAATCCCTCAGTATGCCTTCCTTCGGAGGGGAAGTTATGCCAGTGGGCCCATGTCATAGATTTATGGCATGATAAGGAACCATCCACTAATTACTCTTGTGTGAAGCTTAATTATAGGTTAAATTTGACTAACGCTCTTAGGTTCCAGTGTTCGTCGCCAGGAGCCGACTGCGGTGGCATCTAGTAACCAAGTTCAAAACTAGTTGGTCGTTGACGGTGGCG
The DNA here is from genome assembly GCA_946902985.2 of Meconema thalassinum. Classification (NCBI taxonomy): domain Eukaryota; kingdom Metazoa; phylum Arthropoda; class Insecta; order Orthoptera; family Tettigoniidae; genus Meconema; species Meconema thalassinum. Next base: position 188,682,537 of record OX336395.1, read on the forward strand.
TTTGGTAGCAAAAGTTGGAACTACTTCAAATCGAATGTCTGCAGTCCTTACTTGAATTAAAACAGATAACACACACTAATACAGCCATCACAATTAACACCGGATATCAGACAGATCCTACACACACCTTAAGTACACGGGGCTACATGACCGCGTTGTCGCAGCCCCTAAACTAAGGAACCATCCCCAACCAACAATTAATTCTTGAGCCGGACGTTTGTTTTTCTGGTGTTCTTCAATAACTTTAATTTTCTCCTCCAGTGTAAGTGTCTTATGTTTAGAAGTCATTGTCACTGAATTACAGTACGTAAGTAACTGAAGTGCACAGTAAAAAGAACAACTTTAAAGAATACTCCAGTTCACTGTTTTCTTCAACACGTAATTCAACTCTCATTTGTCAGAAGGAAACTGAGTGTATCACAAGAGGGTTGGAGGAAGTAATGGTACAGATGTTGTGAAATGTAGCATACCTGCTGCATCCTTGAGGAAATGAAAATCCACAGCCTGTTCCAGTCATTCGACCGGGTGAATGGATGGAATGAGTGAAGCTCCCATCTAGCGGCGAGGATATGAACTGTGCCGGCTGCCGAAGCCTGTCGCACTCCTCTGAGGCAATGATTAAATGAATGACAGATGAAATGAAATGATAGTGGAGAGTGTTGCTGGAATGAAATGTTGACAGGGAAAACCGGAGTACCCGGAGAAAAACCTGTCTGCCTCCGTTTTGTCCAGCACAGATCTCACATGGAGTGACTGGGATTTGAACCACGGACCCAGCGGTGAGAGGCCGCAAACTGCCGCCTAAGCCACGGAGGCTCCCTTGAGGAAATAATTGAGTTAATGTTTCTTAGGACTTAGGTGCAACTACAGTTTCGCTCAAAACTTAGTACATAGCTTTGCATTATGGATAAGATAATCCGTCTTAGTCAGGATATTTACGACTACAGTTCAGGAATTTCTCTCCGTTTCCGCGTTAGGCAGTTTTCCGGTCTACAGTGTCATTTTACATAGGAAATACCTCCGTTCCGAATTTTGTGTTCCGTTAGTCCAGGTTTCCGGTGGACAGGTTTTATTGCCACGGTGGGCGAGTGGGTATCGTGTCGGATTACTAACCCCGATCTTGCAGGTTCGCCCCTGGCCGTGGTAAGTAATTTTTGAAAGGCGGCAAAAATTACGACACGCATGCCATACGATTTTGGCATGTTAAAGAATCCATTTGAATTCAGTAGGCCGCGTTCATAATGGCAAAATTATATCTCGAGTTTTTCCGCCATCACAAAGTTCCTCATTTCTCTACTGGAAAGCGCTACAGTGTGAAGGAGCTTAGATATCTAACCTCTTTGACATTCATAGTGCTTCAAGGAACAACAAAATTCGACATGCAAGCAACCTTCTAGGTGTCAAAAATGCTTTCACCCGGCATCCGAGGCCATACGATATTATTATTATTATTATTATTCTTTCTATCTTTCTTTCTTTCTTTCTTTCTTTCTTTCTTCGTTTTGCCCACTTAAGGAGCACGGTTGAACTTGTTGACTCGGGTTGATGGTGTTTTCCTCTTCTTCTCCTCCCAAAATCTCCTCATGAATTCGCTATGCCCCTTCTTACGTTCCTCCGTCCATTTTTTTCCAGTGGTCTTTTTAGCTTTTTCGGTGAAAGAGTGATTTGTAACTAGAGTTCCAAAAGTCTTGCGATTCATGATGATATCTTCTGTAATGTTTATTTCCTTCAAGTCCTGTTTGATATCTTTTAACCAACTGATTTTGAACTTCTTTGACGTAATTATATCAAGCATTTTTTTTGCATATCTGGTGTTGTCCATTCGGCAGATGTGACCAGAACATTATTATTGTTATTATTACTGCTAAGATTGTTTGATTACACCGTTGAACAAAGAAATTCTTACATAAAAAAATATTCCCAATCTTTATAGATTTTGGTACGGTAAATTCAAAATTGACAATAATTTTAATTTTTTAGCTCCCGTTTTCGTGCTATATGAAGTTTGTTACATCATTATTTCTTTTTTAGATCTCGTTTTTTTCTTATTTCAGCAATGCCAATGAATGATGTGTTTTGTCTCTAGCTTACACAGTCTGAGATTGCTTGACTTCAGTAGTGCTCCATTGTGTATTATGACACGAGTTTCTGCCTTACTGTATGGAATCAAACCTTCTGTAGATATGATAATAACTCCAACAACTTTTGTCTCATTATAAGATGTGAAGAACATAAAAGTTTCAACAACTTTCAAACCTGACCTAATCCAGATTTTTGACTGTCATTTTCAACTTCAGCACACTAAAATCCACAAAAAAAAACTTTTTTTTTTTGCATTTGTAAGAATACAAAAAATTGAAATTTGTTGTCTAGTGATATTACTAAATTATTAGCTCTGAGATTTTCCGATGACATCGTCATCTTGGCCCATACGCCTGAGGATTTGAATGAGTTTTTGAATGGTATGGACTCCGTCTTGAGGAAAGAATTCATGATGAAAATTAATAAATGTAAAACAAAAATATTGGATGCAGCCGAATAAAATCAGAAACCTCTATGGACATCAAATTGGCAGGTGAAGAACTAAAGGAAGTAGGAGACTTCTGTTACTTAGGATGCAAAATAACCAGTGATGGACGAAGCAAAGAGGATATAAAAAGTAGGTTAGCTCAGGCAAGGAAAGCATTTATACAGAAAAGGATTCTGTTGACATCGAATATAGATTTAGGTATTAGGAAGTCATTTTTGAAAGCCTTTATCTGGAGCGTGGCGCTCTATGGAAGTGAAATTTGGACTGTTGGAGCAGCAGAAAAGAGGAAAATTGAAGCGTTTGAAATGTGGTGTTACAGGAGAATGATGAAGATCAGATATGTAGATAGGGTAACAAATGAAGAGGTATTAAGACTAGTGGGAGAGGAGAGATGTTTCTGGCGACTGCTAATGAAGAGAAGAGATAGGTTGGTGGGACACATACTAAGACACCCAGGAAAAGCAAGCTTAGTTATGGAAGGAAGGGTCGAGGACAAGAACTGTAGGGGTTGACCAAGGTTAGAATATGTTAAACAGATTGCTTCGGATATAGGGTGTGGTAGCTATGTAGAGATGAAACGATTAGCTCAGGACAGGGAGGCATGGAGACTGCATCAAACCAGTCATAAGACTGAATTCTCAAACAACAACAACAACAACACACTTTTTCCATAACATTTTCTACAGTATATAGTTGATTTATGTATAATTAAACCAGTTTCTCCGGTCTCATAATGATTATACTGCCTCTGTGCTTCAAGCTTCGTTCGCTCACAACTCTAAATTTAAACACATTTTGTTTCTCTTTTCTCATCAAGGGCGCAAGTTTCATTCTCTGTTAAACAATGAATACAATTTGTCGTGTTGAATTGCTTTTTTTTTTTTTTTGAAGAGACAAACTGGTGTAACAGCGCTTGTTGGATGTATGAAATTACATTAAATTGTTTTTAAAACCTGCCTGTAAACGAAGTTTCTCCGTGTGTGTTTTTTAAAACATAGGGGTGCAGAGATGGAATTCGCAATCCTGAGGCGAGAGACGATATAGCTCATTTCTTTTGTCAATAAGCTGCCCTTGGTGTTTTAATTACCCACAAACTTTTAAGGAAATTTAACGTGTGTTAAAGAGTAACAGCTACCACACTAGTACCTGTAGGTTAAGCATAACAAAGATATGAAGACATAAGCTTGCCATCAGATAAAAGTTAGCCATCTGCCTGAGAGAGCACTCTAGTCACTCATATATATATTTATTGAACTAAACACAATGTGTACAAAGTTATTCTATAGAATAAGTCATTTGCATCAGTTGCATCAGTCCTTTCCGTAATGTGAGATTGCCAGAGTTCTTTGAGCACATTCGAACAGATGATAGGGTATGGACGGACGAATCGGGTCAACAGATGAATCGGGTCAATTTTAAAAATTTTCTCCTAGCCACCAAATGAAACACACTCAATGAAGTACTCCCATCTAGCGGCACGCATCTTAACTTCGTCTGTAAGCTGGTGACAAGTAGCTGCTGGGAGTCGTATTTGTTTGTGTGTTATTATTGCGTAAGTTCATGCTGTTTCAGATAAGTTTCGATTTTTATTTTTGTTTTCAAAATAGTATTAACTTCTTATTGAACTGGCTGCGATAATTGTATTATTAATAGATTGAATATTTGCCATAAAAGAAACTGATATGTTATTATGAAAGAGGTTATGTCATTCCGCGCTTTTACTGGCTCGTGCAGGTTTGCCAACGTAGAAAATTAAATGCTGCATTTCGGGGGAATAGGGTCACTTAAATGCAGGTGAATAGGGTCAATATTTCCCGCGTATTTTTCTTTCAATAATTTATTCTATTTCGCTTCAAATTACAGATGGGGAAATATAAGAGGAAAACCAGCTCTCATTGGACTGAGGATGATATGCAAAGAGCAATTAAAGCTTTCCGTGAGGTAGTAACCAGTGCCATGCAGCAGAGTTCTTTGGAGTTCCACATTCATGCCTTCAAATGCGACCGCAAAGTGGTATGGATCCTCCTTCAAAAACAAAGGGTCGTCAAAGTATATTTGATAAAGACCAAGAAAATTAGTTTGTTTCTCGAATCCTGAAACTGTCTGGTTGTGGGTTCCCGTTAGATTCAACGGATGTAAGAAACTGGAAACTGGAAAAGTGACTGCAATTTACCAAAAAATTGCTTAAGGGTAATACACGATAATCATCATCATCATCATCATCATTAGAGTCATCTGAATCCAAGGAAGAAGCGGATGGCGATGAAAATGACACCTCATGTGAACTCTACAGCATCAAATACACGGATCCAATGTCAGTTAAACTTGGGGACTGGATTCAGTGTCAAGGCAAGGGGAGGGAAAGGTACCATGAGAACTGTGTTGGTGCCAAAGGGAGAAACGTTTCATTTGTGGAAAATGTGTTGCTCTTGAGTGATATTTCAAATTTTGGATTGATCCTATTCGCCAGACACTGTGACCCGATTCACCTCACCCGAGAAAGGTGAATAGGGTCATGCAGGACTGTTTTAAAACTTATTTTTATAAACAGTGAACAATATTTATAAGATGTTATGTATTGATGTTAGTAGCTGAAAGGTGGCTCTTTAAAGATATTTGTAATAATCAGAGTTTATGGTGACGAGTTGACTGCAATTCATAGTTTTCCTATTTTTGACCCGATTCCCCCGACCTTACCCTACTGTGGGCAGGCTTGGTGTCAGAGTTCGCAGACACATTCATTTTCGGCGTTGTGGAAACCTTTCCTGCTGCAGATTCGATGGTGAAATCCATGCATTGCCCCTCTTGTGTAAAGGTGGCGGAGTTCGTAACCGGCTGTTTTCCATTCTTCCTCTTTCATGGCTGGGGTTCGGTAGAATGCCGGGTCGATTTCTGCTGCTTTCTGTACTCGTTCTTCAAAGAACTTGTCGCATGCTATGTTAACATCATGTCTTCTATAAATGTCGTTGTTCCCGCCAGTTGATATACTAGTCGGGTTGGAGCGTACTTCGATACACCAAGCGTCTTCTTTAAGTATCTGGCTTTGACTCTATCCAGGGCTTTGACATTCTTGTAGTTCAGGTGTGGCCATATTACTTCGATGGCGCATGATGCTACTGGGGTAATTTTCAGTTTGAACAGTGAAATTGCTGTCGCCAGTGAGAGGCTTCTAAGTCTTTTTATTGCCATTGTGGTCTTAATTGCGGTGATTGTTCTATCCTTCACGTGCCTTGTAAAGGTAAATCCTGTGACCTGTAGAGTTACCCCTAGGTATTTGTAAGACTTTGCTGTATCCAGTGTGTGATTTCCACATCTTTAAACGTCCTTCGATGAGATTCGTCCTCCTTTGCGGAACTTCATTACCTTTGCCTTCTTTAAATTTATGTTGAGTTCGTTTTCTCTTGACCATTCCACTAACTTGTTGATCGCTTCTTGCATCATTGCCCTGTTCTTGCTTAAGATCAGTCTAGTTGCTTATGGAGCCTTATTCACAAATGGATGGAGATTTGGAGAAAAGCTTTGGAAGACAGAGGGGTGAAAATCAATAGGAAGGAAACGGAGTACACTCGCCTAGGAGGACAAGGAGAGGAAACAATCCAATTAGTTGGGCAAGACTTTAAGAGTGCAGATAGTTTTATCTACTTAGGTTCAACAGTGTCCAGTGATGGCAATTCAGACATGGCAATAGCCCGCAGAGTGCAGGTAGGATGGATGAACTGGAAACGGATGTCAGGTGTATTGTCTGATAGAAGGATAGACCTGAGGACTAAAGGAATGGTGTATAAGTCAGTAGTGAGATCTGCAATGATTTGTGGAGCAGAGACATAGACACCAACTAAGGCACATTTTAAGGCAATGGACGTGGCTGAAATGAAAATATTAAGAAGAATTTGTGGCCTCACCAAAACCGATTAGGATTATAAATGAGAGACTAAGAGGCTGTGTTAAAGTGACGGCGATATCAGAGTTTCAGAGAAGGTTCAAGAGAGAGGACTACAGTGGAATGGACACGTCATGAGAAGGGACGACACTTATGTTGGCAAGAGAATGACAGTAATGGTAGTGGAAGGTGACAGGGAAAGGGGAAGGCCAAGGTGAAGATAAGAGGGACTGTTTACGAGATGACTTGTGGGAGAAACATCTAAGGGAAGAGGACGTATGGGACCCAGGAAAATGGAGATGAGTTGCCAGGAACGTGGACCTCACTTGAGTGGGAAAAGACGAAGTAAGAGAATAATAATAATAATAAGAATACGAAGAAGAAGAAGAAGAAGAAGAAAGATACGAGCGTTACAGTAGTACATTATGATGAGTAACATCTGACATGTTATCCTACCTTGAAGTAGTTACCGTTTTTATTATCCTTGACATTCATCAACACACAAAAAATCTTTTTATTTTTTCCACTCTGATAATACATAACAATTCCAAGACTCTCTTTTTTTTCTTCACTGCCTGCTTGATATTTCTACTCTCGCACTGCCTTCTTGATACTCTGCTGTTACATCACTCTCCTGCCAGTAACTAAGTTACGATAACAGAGACTGACTTTCTTTTCTTCACTGCCTATTTGATATTTCTACTCTCGCACTGCCTTCTTGATACTTTGCTGTTACAAAGTAATCCGTATGTGATAAACATTCCACATGGTACCACTGCCAGCTGGATCTGGCTGCTAGAGCAGCCAGGTGGGATGCGATCCAACTGGCAGTGCGTCTTACACATTACCGTCCGATCCACTTCCGTCCCATTTTTACAAAATCACTCCCACAAAAATATCCAGCAACTGAAAGGAAAAATGTTACACATCAAGCAGAAGAAGAAGAAGAAGAAGAATATTGATAGGTTTTGCAACTGGACTACAAAATCATCCGCAAGGCCTTGAGATGTGAGAAATGTGAATCCAAATGATCCTTATTTACAAGTGAATGAAGAGAGACTAGTCATTTGAAAATATCTTCAAAATGCTAAATGAACTTCACAATTTTCAATATGCGAAAATACTGTATACTAGCATTACCCGTCGCGGCTTCGGCCGCGAATATTCTAGTTGTAAAGTGTACACTTAGCAAAATCTCAATCATGAATGCTATGACTGATTTATCCTTGGTATGAATAATCAGACTTTATCAATTCAGCTACTGGTGCAGTGGTTAGGGGTTTATCATTCCTTCATAGGTATATCAGAGCGAAGTTAGTTTTCTGGGAATATCAAAGACACTGTTAATTTAAGGGCCTTTAAATGTTGTTTTCGGAGACCCTTTATAGTCGGGTGAAAAAGACCTTTCGTACCACACTCGCACGTGAAAATTGCGTGAAAAATTCTAGAGTGCCCCTTGACCCCCTTAAGCTCATTATACTGTATGTATTGATGAATTTTACAGCTTAATTTGGTTCAGTGATAACCTTATAACCGTCTGCAAACTCTCACAGTAATGTAATAAAATTGGAATTGCATTGCATCTTACAGAAATAGATGGACCAGTGAGATTCTGTTACCATGGTTACCGTGTTGCATTCTTTCTTTATTTTATTGTAAATATACAAGTTTTAAGGTATTTATTTAATTGTGAGGCAGTTAAGGAATAAGTGAGTGCGTTTTGCTTACGCATTGGGTTATGCTGAACCCCATATGTGTAGGTTGGTGTTAATGGGACCTTATCTTCGGTACAAAACTGGAATGGAACCTTAGCAGAATAATATAGGGAGGTATAACAATTCTTAAAATATCACCATCGTTCTTTCGCTCCAGCGAGCCGGGTGCGGTTATACACACATCAAAAAAAGTTTTGCATCACCTCGGTTCCAAGAGTTCCGGAACCGTTAAATACAAAGGGTATAGAGATCAACACAAACAACATTTCAGCTCGTTTTATTGCTCATGAGACCCACACATTGCATGTTGTACCATCATACAGCTAGACTTTCAGCATTTGTGGTCCAGATTGCAGTACACACCACTACCTCTAATACCCAGTAGCACGTCCTCTTGCATTGATGCATGCCTGTATTCGCCGTGGCATACTATCCACAAGTTCATCAAGACACTGTTGGTCCAAATTGTCCCACTCCTCAACGACAATTCGGCGTAAATCTCTCAGAGTGGTTGGTGGGTCAAGACGTCCATAAACAGCCCTTTTCAACATATCCCAGGCATGTTCGATAGGGTTCATGTCTGGCGAACATGCTGGCCACTGTAGTCGAGCGATGTCGTTATCTTGAAGGAACGCATTCACAAGATGTGCACGATGAGGTCGAGAATTGTCGTCCATGAAGACAAATGCCTCTCCAATATTCTGCCGATATGGTTGCACTATGGGTCGGAGGATGTCATTCAGGTATCGTAAAGCCGTTTCGGAGCCTTCCATGACCACCAGTGGCGTACGTCGGCCCCACATAATGCCACCCCAAAACATCAGGGAACCACCACCTTGCTGCACTCGCTGGACAGTGTGCCTAAGACGTTCAGCCTGACCAGGGTGCCTCCAAACACGTCTCCGACGATTGTCTGGTTGAAGGCATATGCGACACTCATCGGTGAAGAGAACGTGATGCCAATTCCGTGGGGTCCATTCAGCATGTTGTTGGGCCCATCTGTACCGCGCTGCATGGTGTCGGGGTTGCAAAGCTGGACCTCGCCATGGACGTCGGGAGTGAAGTTGCGCATCATGCAGCCTATTGCGCACAGTTTGAGTTGAAACACGACGTCCTGTGGCTGAACGAAACGCATTATTCAACATGGTGGCATTGCTGTCAGGGTTCCTCCGAGCGGCAATCCGTAAGTAGCGGTCATCCACTACAGTAGTAGCCCTTGGGCGGCCTGAGCGAGGCCTGTCATCGACAGTTCCTGTATCTCTGTACCTCCTCCATGTCCGAACAACATCGCTTTGGTTCACTCTGAGACGCCTGGAAACTTCCCTTGTTGAGAGCCCTTCTTGACACAAAGTAACAATGCGGACGCGATCGAACTGCGGTATTGACCTTCTAGGCATGGTAGAACTACAGACAACATGAGCAGCGTACCTTCGTCCTGGTGGAATGACTGGAACTGATCGGCTGTCGTACCCCCTCCGTCTAATAGGCCCTGCTCATGCATGGTTGTTTACATCTTTGAGCAGTTTTAGTGACATCTATGAACAGTCAAAGGGACTGTATCTTGGATACAATATACACAGTCAACGTCTATATGCCGGAGATCTGGGAACCGAGGTGATGCAAAACTTTTTTGATGTGTGTATATTAGCTGTCTTAAATTTGTCTTGTCCATCCACAACTGTTGTTCCTGTACTTTTAGCCTATTTTCAATTTTGAAAAAATAGGCTTATGAGATCACCTTTTGTCCGTGTGTGTGTGTGTGCGTGTGTGTGTGTGAGGTGTGTGTGTGTCCCCCCGTAATAAAATCTAAACGGCTGGAGCGATTTCAATGAAACTCGATAAGTTCATAGCACTATTCCCGGCGACCTCGACCGTGCCCTTCAAATTTTGTTACGTCTCACCAATCCAACATGGCGGCTGTGCGAAATATTTTACTAGCATTCAATATCTCCGAAACTATTACCGATATCGCCCTGAAATTGTGTACGGTGATAAAGGGCACTACTAGAAGTTCACCTATGAGACTTTCAAAAATCTGGTAACTACAAAACCAACTTGGCGGTCAAGCGAATTTGAGACTTTTAAATAGACTTTTCTCGCGATTTAACTATCCAAACGTAATGAAACTTGGTACAGCAAATGTTTATACACATTGTAATGCACTGGAGTCTAATTTAGTTCAATTGTTTACATAACCTAAAAATGGCGGCTGTGCGAAATATTTCACTGACATTCTATATCTCCGAAACTATTACAGATATCATCATGCAATTTTGTACGGTGATGAAGGGTACTGATACAAGTTTACCTATGTATATTTCATAAACCTGTAAAGTACAAAACGAACATGGCGACCAAGCGAATTTGAAATATTTTAATATACTTTTCTCGTGATTTAACTCTCTGAGCGCAGTCAAATGTGGTACAGTAAATGATTTTGCAGATTGTAATGCACTGCCATCTAATTTAATTCAATTGTTTATATAACCTCAAGATGGCGGCTGTGCGAAATTTTAAAATTAAGTTTTTATTTCTTGTGTCGTAATCATGCGATCGAAGTGAAAGTTTGAATAATGAACCTAGGCAATAATTGTCCTTGAATGGTACATAACTCTATGGCCTTTACATATAATAATCCTAAATGGCGAGCTTCCGAAATATTTAGACGGTTCTCAATATCTATGAATCATTTACAGCAACCAAACTGATCTTTTTATGTTCATAGAGACTATGAACATATGTTCAACTATTGGACTTTCAGTAACCTGGTGAGCACAAATCCAACATGGCGGCGACGCGAAGTATAAATATTTAAATGGACGTTTCTCGCGAATTAACTATCCGAGTGCCGTGAAACGTTGCACATTAAATGCTTATACAAATGTTGATCCACTGGCATCTAATTTATTTCAATTGTTTGCATAATCACAAGATGGCTGCTGTGCGTAATTTTAAAATCTCGTTTTTACTTCTTGTGTTCTAATCATGCGATTGAAGTTTGAATACCACCCGTACACAATAATCTTAATGTAATAGTACAAAAATAAAAATCCAACCTGGCGACCATCTGAAATATTTAGACGGTTCTCAATATCTACGAATCTGTTACAGCAATTAAACTGAAATTTTGTATGTTGATAGAGACAATTAACATGAGCAGGATATATGAAAATAGGCTGTATATTTCTTCACGGAACTACTTGTTTCTTTTGCCAGTTGTTATCTCTAGCTTCGCTTGCCACGGTGGGTGAGTGGTTTTCGTGTCGAACTACCAACTTCAATGTTGCAGGTTCGCTCCTGGCCGTGGTAAGCGATTTTTAGCCTATTTTAATTTATGAAAATATAGGTTTATGAGATCACCTTTTGTCCGTGTGTCTGTCTATGTGTGCGTGTGTGTGTGATGGTGTGTGTCCCCCCTAATTACTTCTAAATGGCTTGAGCGATTTCAATGAAACTCGGTAAGTTCATAGCACCATTCCGGATGGCCCCGACCGAGCCCTTCAAATTTTGTTACGTCTCACCAATCCAAGATGGCGGCTGTGCGAAATATTTCACCAGCATTCAATATCTCCGAAACTATTACCGATATCACCCTGGAATATTTTACGGTGATAAAGGAAACTAGTAGAAGTTCACCTATGTAACTTTTGAAAAACTGGTAACTACAAAACCAACATGGCGGCCAAGCGAAATTGTGACTTGTAAATTGACGTTTCTCGTGATTTACCCAACCAAACGCAATAAAACTTTGTACAGTATATGTTTATACATATTGTAATGCATCGACATAAAACTTTGTTCAATTGTTTACATAACCTGAAGATGGCGGCTGTGCCAAATATTTCACCGGCATTCTATATCTCTGAAACTATTAGCGGTATCACCCTGAAATTTTGTACGGAGATAAAGGGCACTACTGAAAGTTCAACTATAAGACTTTCAGACACCGGCTAACTACAAAACTAATATGGCGGCCAAGCGAATTTGAAAATTTTAAATAGACCTTTCTCGCGATTTAAAGATCCAAACGCAATGAAACTTGGTACAGGAAATGTTTATACTCATTGTAATGCACTGGTATCCAATTTAGTTCAATTGTTTATATAACCTCAAGATGGCGGCTTTGCGAATTGTAAAATTAAATTTTTATTTCTTGTGTCGTAATCATGCGATCGAAGTGAAAGTTTGAATAATGAACCTACGCAATAATTTTCTTTAAATGGTACATGACTCTATGGCGTATACATACAGTATAACAATCCAACATGGCGACCATTCAAAATATTTAGATGGATCTCAATATCTACGAATCTATTATAGCAATCAAAGTGAAATTTTTTATGTTGATAGAGGCAATTAACGTAAGTAGGATATATGAAAATAGGCTATATAGTTCTTCACGGAACTACTTGTTAATAGACGACAAAAATCACGGCATGCATGTGATACGTTGTTGGCATGTTAAAGAACCCATTTGAATTCAGTAGGCCATGTTCATAATGGCAAAATTAATCTCAGGATTTTCCGCCAACACTAAGATGTTCCTCCTTTCTCTACTAGAAAGCGCTCTAGTGTCACGGAGCTTAGATATCTAACCTCCTTGACATCCATAGCGTTCCAAGGAAAGAGAAAGAAATCGACAAGCAAGCTGCCCTCTGGGCGCAAATAACTAAGCTTGCACCCGGCACCCAAGGCAATACGATAGTATTATTACTAGCTTCAAGATCCTTGTAAATCTCCTTCTCTCACACATTGCGAGGTCTTCCTTTTGGTCTCCTCCCAGGGACACTCTGGCCAAAGTACACTCGAGGTATCCTTTGGAGAGCCATCCTCTTCATGTGACCATACCATCTCAATATCTTGAGTTCGAGTGTCTCCAGCAGGCTCCTTTCTAATTCCAGTTGTTGTTGGATATCTTCATTCTATATTTTATCAATTTTCCCATTTTCGTCTTTTGAAGGCAAGAATGGAGGAACTTCATTTCTATTAATTCTCGTTTTGGAAGCCTTCATAGGGAGGTTAAGGCTGCTTGAGCTTTTAGCTCTCGCAGTGAAGAGGTGCAGCTGCGCTTCATAAAAAGGGAGGTAGCGCGTAGTTCGCTACTACTGTTGGGTCCAGGTACGGACACCCAGAGCCCGCTGATGAGCCAGCTTGGTGTCCTAGGCAAAACCCCACACAAGACCCGGCACAAAACTAGAAAAATTGCTGAGTTTTCATTTCTATTGCCTGGAGACGACTGTTTGTTGGTCCAGTGAGGGTTGCTGCTTCCAGTGCAAACGTTAGGTACTGCTCGGGTCTAAGCTGCGTGAACCTGAGAGGAATGTGCATAGCGGACTAAGAGAAGTGATGGTGACGAGTGATGAGGTTTCTCGGTCGGTGCATAGTACAGAGTGAGTCACTCACTCATTCGTAACACCATAGTGGTTTGAGCAACGGCACTATGTTAGCAGTATTGGAATGGAAAGGAATACCAGATATCACGGCAGACCCTTCTCTTCTCGCCTGACCCTTCCCTGCTCTTTCCCCTCACCCCGCAAGTTCACAGAGCTTGGACCCCAGCAGTATATCTTGTACAATTTAATCTTGGAAGCTTGTGGAAATGTTTCGTCCCAAAGTAGCTGACGCACTGCCTGATAGAAATTGGAAGCTTTCTGTATTCTGTTGTTAATCTCCTGATGTATGGTAATGTCCGAGGAAAGAATATTACCTAAATACTGAAATTTGTCTACAACATTTAACTCCTCATGTCCAAGTCTTAGATGGACCGTTGAAAGGTTTCTACTCATCACCAAATCAACAGTCATGGTTTTGCTGATTTTAAGATCCATGGTCGCAAATACATTCTGCCAAAGAATTCTGCAGTTTATTATTTAATATCTTTTATTTTCGACCCTGACTATTATATGTCAGAAAACTGTACTATAATGAGGCTCATTATAACACTATTTTTCATTATGAAGCAGTTTCTCCCACCAATCAGAGCTCGAGAAACAGTTGTTGGACCAATTAGATAATTAGATACGCTGAGTTCCACAGCCTTCTAATTTAAATTTCACTGCCTGGCCTAGTGTCATAGTAGGGTAATCGAGGAGGCCATGGTCAAATACAAGGCATTCTCTGCGTCTCATGCGCTCTGTTCAGTACATAAAACTGGCAAAATCTCGACAGATATTTATGAATATTTATGTTCGAACATACAATAATTATAATAATTATCGTCGAACATAAACGGTCGTATGCAACTCGCCTATAATGGTAATTAAGACACTCGTATGGAAAATTTAAAACTCGCATACGCTCGTTTTATAAACATACTCGTGTCTTCATTATTGCCATTATGGGCTCGTTGCATAATGTAGGCTAGTGTGTGCATGAACATATGAGTTAAGGTTAATGTCATACATTATATAAGTATGGTAACTACATCAGTATTGCCTGTAATTATTTGAGTAAGTTATGTGATATGCACATAAAGTGGAGGAGATATGGAGCATATGTTATTAGATTGTGATGTGGTTTGCGCATGACTTGGGGCGCTAGTTAATGAGACACATGCTATTAGTTCTCTATGTAGTTACTATTGCTATCATCAATTTCCACCTCACATTTACCTCTAGTCTTCTTGACTGTTGCGGCTTCGGTGGCATAGTCGGTAGCATGCTGAGTTTCTATACCCCAGATCGTGGGGTCAAACCCAGCTGAAGTCGTCGGATTTTTAAGAGCGTTAAAAATCCCTCAGTATGCCTTCCTTTGGAGGGAAAGTAAAGCCAGCGGGCTCATGTCAAAGATTTATTACATGTAAAAGAACCTCCCATTGGATACACTTGTGTGAAGCTAAAATTTGTAGGTTAGACTTGATAACGCTCTATTAGTTCCAATGTTCTCCGCCAGGTGCTGTTTACCATGGCATCTAGTAGCGACGTTCGTAGCTAGGTGTCGTGGACGGTATCATTTGGTAGCAAAAGTAGGAACTAGTTGAAAATTGATCGTCTGCAGTCGTTATCTAAATCACAGATAACACACACTAATACAGCCATCACAACAACCACCAGTTATCAGACAGAATCTACACACACCAACCAACCTTCTTGACTTTCACCCTTGATTTTCGGCTATGATTTCCTGCTCTGCCACGACGTTTAGTAGTTATTATTAATTCATTTGAGGGACTTGGGTCATCATGTTTACCCCCAGGGGCTCGTGACTAATGGGACGTGGGTTGGCGATCACGGGATCCCGGCTGAGCCCGGCATTGCTTCCACTTGCTTGTGCCGGTCTCCTTTCTGACATCTTTCCTGTCGACCTCCATTGGTCAACTATTGTTCTCTTCCAACCCCGATGGTATTAGGGTATCCAAGGCCTGGGGTGTCTTTCACTCTCCCGCCTTAATTGGCTCTTGTCTCATCTTTTCTGATACCCCATTCTTCGAGGGGTCAGCCCTCTTGTTTCCTTATCATTATATCTCCAGCGTTCTGCTCAAGGCCCTCAAGGAGGCAGGGTGTGTGTAACCCCACCACTTCTCGTGCACCCTGGATAGTGCTACAGCCTCAAGGGCTCTCGTCTGGTGAGTTCAGAGTCATCGAAATCCTAGGCCTAGTCATCACACAAGTACAGGTTGTCAGACAAGTACAACACACACCTAACTACACGGGGATAATGAACTGGGTCCGGTTTTTCTCCTTCTTTCATTGCCTTAGGGGTGGACCCTCTCCTCTTTACCTTTCCTATGCCTTTCGTGGCTCTCCTTCCTTCCAAGTCAAGTACCTGAATCCTCGAGAGTTGAGGGCATTTCATTTTATCCTGTCGTTTATTTATCATTTTCTTCTTTTGTTTTCCATTCCCTCTTCTAGTGTGTATGTCCGTATTTAGTTTTAATTACAGTTTACATTACATTATGATTTTCACAATCACCCAAACCATTAGGGGCCGATAACCTAGATGTTAGGCCCCTTAAAACAACAATTATCATAATCATCATCATCATCATCATCATCATCATGTTCATTATCCCCGTGCAGTTAGGTTTGTGTTGTATTTGTCTGATAACCTGTACTTGTGTGATGACTAGGCCTAGTGTCGACTAAAGTATTATGTGTACTCGAGTTTGAAGGTTGTTTGTTAAGTAACCAATAGACCTACATAAAATCCAATAACATCATCATTTCCGTCGTTCTATTTTACGTTAGTTCATGTAGGTTTGGAATTTTTAATTTATATTTTAATATTTTTTATCGCAGTTGGAACACAAAAAGTGCACGTTTTTAAGCGTGTTTCAACCATGCGTCATATTTAAGAATTATTATGTCAAAAGCTCGTCATCAGATCGAATCCAAATTTTAACACAATGTACATTGGAATGTTTTATAACTGGTTTATTAATTTCAAAATTGTGTGTGTCCAAGAAACAAAGTTGTTATCATATTTGTAAGGTAACTTTTTCTCGGCTCGGGGTGGTTGGAAAATGTAGTTCTTGGTTGCGTTGTAATCGTTATACATCAAAAAGTTATGCTGTATGACTGTGAAATACGTAAATTAATTCACTTATTTTATATCGGTTTGTATTTGTACGAGGAAATAACACATGGTTCACCAGCTAGCCGCTCCGGGAACAGCTGTACAGCGTTGCCGAAATGGTGCCCACCCGCATCATGGCGCGTCTCACTCGGAAGTGATGGGCTCCATCTCAGCAACGCTGTACAGCTGTTCCCGGAGCGGCTAGTTGGTGAACCATGTGTTATTTCCTCGTACAAATACAAACCGATATAAAATAAGTGAATTAATTTACGTATATCACAGTCATACAGCATAACTTTTTGATGTATAACGATTACAACGCAACCAAGAACTACATTTTCCAACCACCCCGAGCCGAGAAAAAGTTACCTTACAACGATGATAACAACTTTGTTTATTGGACACACAAAATTGTGAAATTAATAAACCAGTTATACAACATTCCAATGTATATTGTGTTAACATTTGGATTCGATCTGATGACGAGCTTTTGAGATAATAATTCTTAAATATGACGCATGGTTGAAGCACGCTTAAAAACGTGCACTTTTTGTGTTCCAACTGCGATAAAAAATATTAAAATATAAATTAAAAATTCCAAACCTACATGACCTAACGTAAAATAGAACGACGGAAATGATGATGTTATTGAATTTTATGTAGGTCTATTGGTTACTTAACAAACAAACTTCAAACTCGAGTACACATAATACTTTGGTCGACAGTAGGATTTCGATGACTCTGCGTCATTCTTTTGGTAAGCTCAATTTATTAATGAGTTGTACATAAATGTTTCAGAGTAAGGGGTGGTGAACGAAGCATATTCGTTTGAGCATTTTCTTTTTTGCATTTGTCATTAATTTTGTGGGATAGGGAATTTTTAGTGGTTATATTGCAGTATTAAGCATTTTTCAATACTTATCGGGCTTATTTGCATTGTATATGCATTTGAAGTACTTCTTGGGTGTATTTTATATGGTGCGTTCAAAAAATAACGAGCCTGAGGCTGGAATGCGCAAACCGGTGACTACATCGGCTAATCGTGACGTGTGTAACGAGGTGTGGTTCCGACCAGTGCGTGGAAGGTCACAGCCCGTCGCTAGAGGACACGCGTGCACGTCACGTGACGATACAAATCGAGCAGCAGCATGCTGCCAGTCGCATTGCAAACAGTGACATGGAGGCGTCAACCGAAAAGCAATGAGGCGTTGTTCGGTTTCTGACAGCGGAAGGAGTAGGGAACGACCATTCATCGCCGAATGTCACAAGTGTACGGCGAACACTGCATGTCCCTTGCAAGGGTCAAGGCGTGGCACAAGCGCTTCAGGGAAGGACGAGTGTCGTTAGCCGATGATGCCCGGTCTGGGGCACCCCCCTGCATTACCAATGACAACGTCCAGCTGGTTGATGCACTCATTACCCAGGACCGCCCAGTGATAGTGAACGCCATAGCCGTCGTGGTCGCTCCACGACAATGCACGACCTCATACGGCCAACACAGTTGCGCCACTTCTGCAGAAATTCAAATGGGAGGTTCTCGGCCACCCTCCATACAGTTCAGAACTCTCTCCCTGTGATTAGGCCATCTTTGGTCCCCTGAAAAGGGCTCTGCGGGGCCAACGATTCACCTCGGACGCTGACGTCCAGCAGTACGTGTGGAACTGGTTCACATCGCAGCCCAGAGAATTTTATGAGACAGCCATTCACCGCCTCGTGTCACAGTGGGACAAGTGCCTCAACAGCCAGGGCCAATACTTCTAACATACAGGTACTGCTTGCTGTAATTATGCCTCCGGCTCGTTACTTTTTGAACGCACCTTATACTTTATTTAATGCTTCCAAAGGTATTCATGCAATTAATTTATATGTGGCGGACGGTTCATAAAGCCACGTGCCCTTCCTGACGCCAACTTTGTGAGAGTAGATGAATGGAATTGGGCGAGGAGTTGGAAGGACGCGGCAGTGGCCTATTAGAAGGTTTGGTCTTGGCATTTAGGTTGATCTGAAAATGGGAAAATGTGGAACGCCATTTCAAGGACGGCAAACGGTAGGATTTGACCCATTTGTCTTGAGTTCAGCGCGCATAGCTACCACGGCAGGTTCCTTCTTTGCAATTTTAAGGGCATTGTATACATTTTATATGGCATTCTTTTGGAATTTTTAAGTCATAACTGCAATTTTAGCCTACTTTCGATTTTCGCAAAAAATGAAAGTAGACTTATGAGATCAACACAGGACCAAAAATTGTGTGCCTGACTGTGTATTTTTCCTCCCCCCCCCCCCCCCGTCTCCACCCCCCACCCTCCCACCCTAGCAATTGCCACACGATGAAACCGAATTGAACGAAATTTGGTACAGAGTTAGCACTAGCAAAGGGCACGTCAGTGTCATGTTTTACAGTATATTACCGCCAACTTTACCAAAACTTAATGGCAGCCACTCAAATGGTTAAAACTTAAAATTAAATTACGACCAAACTAATCATCGGATCTTTACAAAATTTGGTAAAACCATACCTTCGTATGGGACACGTCCTTTACCGAAAGTACAAGGTCATCAGTTGTACCATTTAAATATAGCGGCCGTATGAATTATGCAAGCCTTATAATTTATTACTTACGACCCACCAATTCTGATTACCGAGCCAAGCATGGTTTAAGCTATCCTAAAGGACGTGGCCAGTTGTTTATTATAATTTTATATTCTAATATTACACTTTATCAGTGACTTAAAAGAGCTTAGCCATCTCTGTCACATGACGAGATGGCTGCTGACCTCTTGTGCCTGTTCTATATTTCAGTAGTTTGAGAATGTTGCATGCGATGCGTATATAGAAATAATATAAACTTTGTATGAAATAATTTATAATGAAGATGTACTGCAGTGACGAAATCGTTTATTTCAAGACATTATTTGCTAACACGTTGTGACTAAGTCGATTAATAACACTGGCTCTGTGCTAGAGTGTTAGTCTCTCAAGCGGTGAGCTGGGGTTCAAAACCTATTAGAGTAGCTTTTTTTTTTTTTAACTTGAATTCTTTTACAATAGACGTGGACGAGCTCTCTCCAAGAATACTAAATAAATTCTATTTAGCTCAAAGGAGAGGCTAATGTATACACTCGTTTATTAATAATCACAGCCCCAGCATCTCACATAAACAGAAGACAGAAGATAAAGGGGAATAGAAAAACAAGATACACGTTGTCACCCATAGCCTTCTCAATGTGTCTGTACGGTGCTGTCCTTTGCGGGTTATGTGGATAATTATTTCAAACATTCCGCTTCGCAGATCCCTGGCCTCCTGAAGTATTACAATTTTGTACTAGTTCAACTTCTAGCCATGACAGCTCTCCGATTACCTATAAGCACTGCCAGCTGGATAACATTCCTGCTGGTTGCTTTCAACTGCCTGCCCATTCAACACTCACAGGCGTACAAGATATATATTAATTCACCGCTAGGTTGCAGTACCAGCTACTACAACGAACATTCAATTATAGTCTACTCCTTGATATGGACAAAAAGTTATAAGTATACCCATACATTTAGGAGAAAGTAGGCTATATGTTCTTTTGCTGAACATCTTGTTTAAAGTACATTCTTCTATGTTTTATCGTCATATCCTAAAGGCAAGACCTTGTCACTGCAACCACATTTGTCTCTCCTGTGCTGAACGTTTCTAATCAGCATTTAGTCGGTCCATCACAGAATCCAGATACTTCTTCCTTGGTCTTCCCCTTCCCTTCTTCCCCAAAACTTTTCCTTCCAACACGATCGTTTGGAAATTGTAATGACGTAGTGTGTGGCCAAGGAATGTTGTTTTCCTCTTTTCTATAGTGTTGATCAATTCCCTTGTTTCATCTACTTCCTTAGGGAGCTTTTGGTTTGACTTTTTCTCTATCCAGCTTATATTCAGCATTCTCTTCCATATCCACATTTCCATTGCTACCAGGCGTTTTATTTCTTGTTTTGCTAAGACCCATGTTTTACAGCCATACAACAAGCCCCTCCACACAAACATATTGACAAGAATCTTTACTAATTTTAGAGATTAGGTTTTATCATTTCAAATTATCTTGTCGACTTCATCGTTATGCTTTGGTCTACCGTTATGCGTTACGGTTACGGCGTGTATGACGTCATCATGTTGCTCAGTGCATATGCACCGAATCTGAGTTTACTGCTGGGGTCTGGCGTTACGCGATACGGAGACAGCGAGTGCGTGACGTAATGCAGCCCCCGCGCTGGAAGCCTAAGTTAAAGGGCAATTGAGTCTGATGAGTCTGAGTTTACTCCTGGGGTCTGGCGTTATGCGATACGGAGACGGCGAGTGCGTGAGGTCATGCAGCAGAGTGCACTTCCCGCTCTCCGTTCCCCGCGCGGGAAGCCTAAGTTAATGGGTAATGGAGTCTGTTGAGTCTTAGTTTACTCCTGGGGTCTGGAGTTATGCGATTCGGAGACGGCGAGTGCGTGACGTCATGCAGCAGAGTGCACCTCCCGCTCTCCGTTCCCCGCGCGGGAAGCCTAAATTAATGGGTAATGGAGTCTGTTGAGTCTAAGTTTACTCCTGGGGTCTGGAGTTATGCGATACGGAGACGGCAGGTGCGTTACGTCATGCAGCAGAGTGCACCCCCGCTCTCCGTTCACCGCGCGGGAAGCCTAAGTTAATGGGTAATGAAGTCTGTTGAAAGAGTCCTGGGGCCCTCCTGAGCCTTTCAAACAGGTGTATCATTTGTAGCATGCGTCATTTGAAATGATATTATGTTTAGTCTCTCAGAATGACTGTATCTTTTTGTCAGAAGAAGAATTAGATGCTTATGAGCAATAATAAAGTATAATTGAAGGAAAGAGAAGGAGCTACACGCACGACGCCGCCCTATATCTGTCTTTTTTTAGGGCATTAAAATCCTAGCTCTAGTGATGACTGTAGTACTGTGTGTAACTCTATTAGGGTTGAGGATGGGGTAGGTTGCCTGGAACTAGAAATAAGGTTTAATCTCGGCATTTGCTTGGAGGGAGTGTGGAAAATGACTGAGAACAAGTAGTTCCGTGAAGAACTATACAGCCTATTTTCATATATCCTACTTATGTTAATTGCCTCTATCAACATACACAATTTCAGTTTGATTGCTGTAATGGATTCGTATATATTGAGATCCATCTTAATATTTCGGATGGTCGCCATGTTGGATTTTTATATTTATGTAGGTCTTAGTGTTATGTAGTCTACAATTACATGAAGATTATTATGTAGGTGTAGTATTCAAACTTCAATCGCAAGATTAGGACACAAGAAATAAAAAAGGGATTTTAAAATTTCGCACAGCTGCCATCTTGTGGTTAAGAAAATAATTGAAATAAATTAGATACCGGTGGATTAAAATTTGTATAAGCATTTACCGTACCAAGTTTCACTGCACTCGGAAGAAAAGTCGTGAGAAAAATCTATTTAAATATTTATATTTCGCGTCGCCACCATTTTGGTTTAGTGCTCACTGGGCTATTAAATGATCCATAGGTGAACCTAAGTTAATTGCCTCTATCAACATACACAATTTCAGTTTGATTGCTGCAAAAGATTCGTAGATATTGAGAACTGTCTAAATAGTTTGGATGGTCGCCATGTTGGATTGTTATATGTGTGGGTCATAGAGTTATATACCATTAGATGAAGATTATTGCGTAGATTCAATATTCAGACTTCCACTTCGATCGTCTGATTAAGACACAAGAAATAGGAACTTAATTTTTTAATTTTGCATAACCGCCATCTTGAGGTTATGTAAACAATTGAACTAAATTAAATGTCAGTGCATTACAATGTATGTAGACATTTGCTATATCAAGTTTCACTGTTTGACAAATAACTCGCCACATCTATGGGTATTGGTTGGATGAGTACATCCAGTATATTACTTCCATAGGGAGATGGTTAAATATTAATGTTTGTGCTTACAATCCCTTGCGGCCCTTTCCTGTCGGCTGAGTCAAATATCAGTGCGTTCTGCAAATATAATATGACTAATTTACCAGGCCATGATGTGTCGTCTCCTATAACCGTGCAGTCTGTGTGCTCATATCCGGGCGAGGGCAAAGTGCATGCAATATCGTCAACAATGTAGTGTTACCTTTGTGTCCACAAAATGTTAGGTATTATCGGTCGCTGTGGTAGGGATACTGCTATTCACGAAGAGGCGTCTAAAGTTGGCAAGCCGCATATCTTTTGATCCGTTGCAAATATCAATATTCAGATTTCATCATGACTACCAGTAGTGGCTAGATATTAAATTTTCAGGGTAGATAATTATGTATGTTACAGACAACATGTTCAAAACTAGCACAGTACAAATAATAAATTAATATTATAAACACAAGTCACAGAATATGTAACATTTTACGTTGAATTCTCTGGACGTTTATGGTCAAGTATCATTACTTTCCAGCTTACAAATGACTGTTTCAGTAACTATACTTAGGTTTACGTATAGTTATGTTGTGATGTACTGTGCCCGTTTGACCGAAGTCGCCCGAACACACATGCATGCATTTTGAAATCAGCATATATCACGAGATCTGGGTCTCAGGGTCTATCTGGGCAAACAAAAATATTAAGTGACTAGCTGGATGATTCCAAAATTCAAGCATCAGTAGGGGAGAAGAGAAAATAAGGAAATGTCACAAATAACACAGTTTAAAATGATATTTACAATTTATTTTTCCTTCTCAGACATCCTAACTAAAATAAATACCGCCTAGGAAGTAAACGAACCTAAAGCACAAACCAGTAAGAAAGAACATCCTATCTTCCTAGGTTCCTATATATCATACCCTATGATATAAAAACATTTATGCACAAACCCCATTAAATTTTAAATATATTAGGTTGGTGCATAAGTCCATAACGTTTTCCATAAGTTTATCCTCATCAAGTTCATAAGTTCATAAAACACATCACAAACACACAACAAAGAAGTGAATCATCAGTAACATATTCTCCTTCACTATCTAAAACAGTCTGCCAACGCTGTGGTTATAATTTTTCGATTCCACGCCTGTAGAAATCACGTGGTTTTGAGTTGAAGAATTCGTCAAGTCATGTTCGGATCGCATCTTCATCCAGAAAGGAAGTTCCTTCAAGGTTGTTCGATAGAGGGGGGGAAAGGTGAAAATCTGAGGGCGCAAGATTGGGCGAATAAGGTGCGTGTGGAATGATTTCCCAGCACAACTTCTGTATAGTGATTTCTGTCTGGTTAGCAGAGTGCGGGAACCGGGTGAGTTAGCCGAGGTCGTTACGGCATGACTGTTGGCAGTCGCTCACATCCGGGAGGCGAGGAGGTTCGAATCCCGCCGCCGGCAACCTTGAAGATGGTCTTCTGTGGTTTCCCATCTTCCTTCCAGGCAAATGCCGGGGTTGGTCCCTAACTATAGGCCACAGCCACTACCTTCCAACTCCTCGACCTTCCCTTCCAACTTTCCTCCCCAACGGTACTTGTAGCTCACCCATTGGGTGTCCGTCTCGAAGCAGCTACAAAACTGGCGAGCCGAACATGTCCTCGGACACTCCCGGAACTAAAAGCCATACGCTAAAAAAAAAAAAAAAAAGAAGCAGAGTGCGGGCGGACGTTATCATGGAGGAGTATCACTTCACGCAGTCTTGCTGGTTGTTTTTCTTGGATTGCATCTGCAAGACGTCTCAGTTGTTGGCAAAATATGTCAGCATTGATTGTTACACCTTGGGGAAGCAATTCGTAGTACAGCACACCGTCGGTGTTCCACCAGATTCATAACATTATCTTTATTGGATGCGCCCAGGTCTTTGTACGGGGAGTTGCTCGTTCGTTTGGGCTTAACCATTTCTTTCTTCTACTAATGTTACCGTAAATACACCATTTCTCGTCACCAGTAACGATACAGGATAGAAATGGTCGATGTTATTCACGAGCCAATCGATCAAGAGCAAGCAGAGATGCACATATGGCCACCCGCTGATTTTTGTGATTTTGGCATAGAGCATGCGGTACCCATACACCAGATTTTTGACCCTTAACCATTGAATACAAAAGTCGCACAATGATGGAATGATCACAGTTCATCACATTTGCCAGTTCTCGTCTACATTGACATGGATCATTGTGATTGAATGCGTTTAAACGATCTTCATTAAATTACGACGGCCTTCCTGAACGTGGGGAGTCATTAAGGTCAAAACGACCCACCTTAAAATGAGAAAACCACTTTCTTACGGTACTCTCTCCAATAGCATTGACACCATACACGGTGAAAATGTTTCTGGCCGCCTCCGCTGCTCTCGTCCCTCTATTGAATACAAAGAGAAGAATATATCGGAAATGTTCCAATTTCTCCACTTGCCACTCCATTTTCTATCGTCCACAAATCCTCTCACAATCTAAGAATGACGAAACTTCAATATGAAAAATCAAGACCAAACATAGAAATACAAAGCAACAATGACAGTCGATAAATAAAACCATAGCCACCGGAATACCAACGAGCAAAACAAAAACGCTACGGACTTATGCACCAACCTAACATATCTACGCTAACACTGATTTTAAGTGAACAGAAATTAATAGTCCATCTGCCACCTAACCATTAATATAATAAGAGATTAGATTAGATTAGATTAGATTCCATGTTTAATTCCAGTCCTAATTGGACATCTAGGTAATAATTCACGCTTAGAAATAGTTCAAAGGCTGTCCTTCAATTTCTACCAACCAATCCCAAAATTGTATCCAATATATAAGGTTAAGTTTCTGTAATATACTTCTCAAAATAGTCTGTGCAATCAAAGTTCAATATTTAGGATATGGGGATATATTATTTCAAGTCTGTCTGCCTCAAATGCATTATCCATCCCCTAAATGCATGGGTTTTTCAAACAATTTCATGGGATCCATTAAGTAGTTCTGATTTAACAATAACAATGTCACTTGGCATTTGCCCATTCGAATATTTTGTCTATTAGAAACAATCTCATAAGGATGAAGTAAAGTTGCTGAAGTGAATCGGTGCGGCCTTCAAAAATCGCGAACAGCTTTCGCGGACAAAATTATATAATCTACATCGTGAATTGGGTACAGTACCAACAATGAGTTATATGTATATGATGATGATAATAATAATAATAATAATAACAATAAAAATATCAAAGGATCACCAAGCTACATAAGGCCTACAAGCTAACGTGGGCTCACTACAACAAGAAGTGCATTTCGATAGACGCAAAATGAAGGCACTATAAAACAGTGATTCTTCCATAAGCAACCTTCACAGCTGAAACAATGGTGATCGACGATCATTCCACAATTAAAGACATAGAAAAGAAGGAACGAAAAATACTCAGGAAGATTTACAGGGCAGTCAATGAAAATGGCATTTGGATGAAGAGACTTCGGAACGAACTTTTTCAAAAGACCAACACAATAACGGATGAAATCAGAAAACGCCGAGCAAAGTTTTACACACACATCTACTGGTTGGAAAACTCCAGAACGGCAAAGAAACTACTCAACATCATAACAAAGAGTAAATGTGGCTCGGAGTGGCTGAAAGAAGTCCAGAGGGACCTTAAACAGATCAACATAGAAAATCTCGAGGACCACATCGAGTGCCGGAATAAAATCACAATTGTTATGTTTGAGGAAAGCACATCACGACAACCTGGAAAAATTGGACAGCTGAGCGGAAGAAGGAGCATTCCGAGAGGATGAAGGGATTTTGGGAAGAAAAGAAAGAAAGAAAGATCAGCTAGATTCGTTCAATTGCGCTCCTTAGACGGGAATAATGGTGTAAAATAAAAATAAAATAACAATACGATGGATGATCAGAGACTAAGGTTGGAAAGCCTCCAGTGAAAAGTGTACATTTTATTTCATACAACCAATACAGCCAACAGATAGTACATACATTAGGTAATTTTTTGACATAGTGTCCATATTGGTTTAGGCACTTGTCGCTGTGTGGGACGAGTTTGGATATTCCCTTATGATAAACAAGTAGTTCCGTGAAGAACTAGACAGTCGATTTTCATATATCCTACTTATGATAATTGCCTCTATCAACATACAATATTTCAATTTGATTGCTGTAATAGATTCGTAGGTATTGAGTACCGTCTAAACATTTCAGTTGGTCGCCATGTTGGATTTTTATATTTGAAGGCCATAGAGTTATGTGATATTAGATGACGATTTTTGCGTAGGTTCATTATTCAAACGATCACTTCGATCGCATGATTGATACACAAGAAATAAAAACTTAATCTTAAAACAGCGCACAGCCGCGATCTTGAGTTATGTGAACAATTGAAATAAATTAGATGCCAGTGCATTACAATGTGTATAAACATTTACTGTACCATATTTCACTGCGCTCAGATGGTTAAATTGCGAGAAAAGTCTATTAAAATGTTTCACATTCGCTTGGCCACCATGCTCGTTTTGTATTTTACAGTTTTTTGGAAATCTTATAGCTGAACTTCTAGTAGTACCCTTTATCGCCGTACAACATTTTAAGGTGATATCAGTAATAGTTTCGGTGATATACAGAAGAATGCTGGTGAAATATTTCTCACAGCCGCGATGTTGGATTGGTGAGACGTAATAAAATTTGAAGGGCGCAGTCGGGGTCGGCCAAAATAGTACTAAAACCTTACCAAGTTTCATTGAAATCGCTCGAGCCGTTTAGAAGTTATTAGGGGACACTCACACACACATATGGACGCACTCACACATACACGGACAAAAGGTGATCTCATAAGCCTATTTTTTCATAAATGAAAATAGGCTGAACAATCATGGCCTTGCGTGTTCAGCCACGCTGTTGCGAAGTGTTTCACCTCCTCGTCTGAAGCAAATCGTCGACCTCGTCGGTGTTCCTTCAAGTGAGGAAACAGGTGAAGGTCGCTTGGAGCGAGGTCCGGACTGTGTGGAGGGTGGTCAATGATGTCCCAGCGAAACCACTACAACAGCGAGGTGGTCTTCTGAGCTGTTCGAGGTCGCGCGTTGTCATGAAGGAAGATAACGCCCTCGGTGAGAAGTCCTGGCCATGGTTACACGTTTCGCCCACAGAAATCGAATAACTGAGAATATCTCTTGGCGAGACCAGTTTTCCAAAATGAGTCCCCGTTATTCGTTTACCTACAACTAGCGCTGTTGGTGGCGTTGGCTAAACCTCTGTACAATTTTATGAACACTATGTATTCGGATTACCCCACATTAACAATTTCTCTATAACAGACGAAACTGCAGGAATATCCGCCTTGTGACGTTAGTTTCTGATCCCCTCTCGTAATAATAATATCTATGATTCGATGTTTCTCAGTGTTTTCTTCCAAACCACGTGCTTTTCTTATACGGTTTCCGCGTATTTAGGCACTTCCTCACAGGAAAATCATATGATCCCGGCTGCCTGGTTATATACTAACCTCATCATCATCATCATTATTTAAGGCAAGGACTTGTCGCCGCAGCTACATCTAGTCCCTTCATGCTGCCATAAGAACCACATGCCAGTTCTCCAATGGAGTTCTTGATGTACGACATCCTTGGACATTCCCTAGGTTTCTTCTCCAATACTTTGCCCTCGATAATGGTTTGGAGAAGAGAGTCGCAAGGTCGCGGGTTCAAACCCGGCCGAAGACGTCGGATTTTTTAAGAACGTTAAAAATCCCTCAGTATGTCTTCCTTCGGAGGGGAAGTAAAGTGGGTGGTCCCATGTCATAGATTTATGGCATACTCTTGTGTGAAGCTAAATTATAGGTTAGATTTTACTAACGTTCTTAGGTTCCAACGTTCGTCGCCAGGAGACGACTGCGGTGGCATCTAGTAACCAAGTTCAGAACTAGTTGTTTTTGACGGTGGAGTTTGGTAGCAAAAGTAGGAACTACTTGAAAATTGAATGTCTGCACTCCTTACTTGAATTAAAAACAGATAACACACACTAATACAGCCATCAAAATTAACACCGTTATCAGAAAGATTCTACACACACCCAAAGTACACGGGGCTACAGGACCACGTTGTCGCAGCCCCTAAACTGAGGAACCAACCAACCAACCAACCAACCAACCAGAAAAGAGTCTTGCCTGAGTGCATGTCCTTTTCCTCTTTTTTATTGTTTTTAATAAACATCGATCCTCCATCACGTCCTGCAAAACAAGATCATTTGTGTTCCTGTCCATTCAACTTGTTCTTGTAATTCTTCTCCAAAACCACATTTCTGCAGCCTTAAGTTTTGTTTCCTCCAGTTTCCCTAATGTCCAGCTTTCGCATCCATAAGTTACTGTATAACACTCCAAACAAAGGTCTTGAGAAATGTATTTCTAGTCCTCAAAATGAGGTGATTCTTTAGCAATACATTCTTTTTAATTCGGAAGGCTTGTTTTACTACCACTATTCTTTGCTTGATTTCTGACTGGCACTTGTTATTAGAGGTTGTCACACTACCCAAATATGGGAATTCTGTGATTTGTTCAATTGCAGTGTTATTCACTTTTATGTTTCTTCTAGTTGTGGGCTCCTTCTTGTAACTACTATAAATTATGTTTTCTTAGTATTGATTTTCAGTTTGGAGTGTTCTAAGAATTTGTTGATTATTGGAGCATCTTACACATATCCTTTTCAGAATTAGCTAAGAGTGCAATGTCACTAAACTATCCTAAATATACAGTACCAGTCAAAAGTTTAGGACCACATAAGGAATTCATGATATGTCTCCTAAAACCTAAACGTTTGGTACTAGAGCTCTGCGATTCTTTTACTGAGCTCTTACATCTGATAGAATATATACGTTCTGATTTCGTTTAATTGGGCCAAGTATTGTAGAAGTTATGATTTTTAACTCTGGGAAAGTCACCCTAAAAATGACCATTTTCAGAGGTATAATGTACGGTATTGTATATTCCAACTGGTTGCAGGTATTGCCCTCAATTTCCTTTTTTAGACTTAGCAACAGGTGGGGATCATTTAAGTATAAATATACAAATTCCGGAAAAATGCAGGACCTTTCTTGTTGCGGGTTCATACATTTACAAAACAGCGCTAATATGGTTGATGTACTGATGACAACATAATCTCACGGCGAAATACCACAAGCCAGAAAACTGTGCTTGGATGGCATCTGTTGAGTGAAAGTGAAACTACTAGACAATAATAATAATAATAATAATATCGTATGGCCTCGGGTGCCTGGTGCAAGCTTTGTAATTTGATACCCAGAGGGTAGCTTGAATGTCGAATTTCGTTGTTCCTTGAATCACTATGAAAGTCAAGGAGGTTAGATAATATATATCTAAGCTCCTTGAACATTATAGCGCTTTCTAGTAGAGAAATGAGGAACTTTGTGTTGGCGGAAACTCCCGAGATTAATGTTGCCATTATGAACTCGGCCTACTGAATTCAAATGGGTTCTTTGACATGCCAACATCGTATGACATGCGTATCGTATTTTTGCCGCCTTTCAAAAATCACTCACCACGGCCAGAGGCGAACCTGAAATCTTGGTGTTAGTAGACCGACACGCTATCCACTCACCCACCGTGGCAAGCTTACTAGACAATACAAGTTAGAAACGGGTAGGTAGCAAGGAAGCCTTACTACAAAAGTGATAAAAACACGGGAAAATCGATTATTTTAGCGCTGGTTTGAAAAAGTATAAACCCGAAAAAGGAAAGCTCCTCCATTCTTTTCGGAGTTTGTATATTTACACCAAAATGATCCCCAACTATTGCTAAGTCAAAAATAGAAAATTGAGGGCAATACC
This sequence comes from Meconema thalassinum, assembly GCA_946902985.2. Lineage (NCBI taxonomy): Eukaryota > Metazoa > Arthropoda > Insecta > Orthoptera > Tettigoniidae > Meconema > Meconema thalassinum. Next base: position 188,712,962 of record OX336395.1, read on the forward strand.
TACAACCAGTTGGAATTTACAATACATTATACCTCTGAAAATGGTGATTTTTTGGGGTGACCTTACAACAGTCAAAAAATCATAACTTCTACAATACTTGGCCCGTTTGAACGAAATCAGGACGAATATATTCTACCAGATGTAAGAGCACAGTAAAAAATCTCAGTGCTCTAGTGCCAAAAGTCTAGGTTTTAGGTGACATATCATGATTTCCTTATGTGGTCATAAACTTTTGACCGGTACTGTACTATTTGGCCAGTTTTGTGTCAAGTTAACTTCCAATATAATTTCTGTTATTATAGTTCTGGTGTTCCTTTATGATATCTAATCTTGTTGATGAGCTCCACGATGTTGTCGTTCAAAGGCTGCAAGTCGTTCTTGACTCCAGTCTTCTCTCCCAGTTGATTGTCAACTCCGGGACGTCCTTTACGTGATCTGTTTAGGAATGGTCCTTATGTAAAATATTATCTGTGTGTGCCGGAGATATTCAAGTTGCTCCATCTGAATCCATTTGTACCCAGAATCCGCGAGCAATTCACGAAGGAACACGATCAAAAGTTCAGTGACATTCCTCACTGCGGTCAAGGGTGTTGAGGCACTTGTTTTCATTCGGTCAAAGCTTTATTACAAATGAAGCATGCTTTGAGTTTTACATTGCTCTTAATCATGCGATAATAGACCACTGACCTCCTAATATAAGCCTGTTTTATTAGCCTATTTTCATTTACGAAAACAATAGGCTTATGAGATCACCTTTTGTTCTTGTGTGTATGTGTGTGTGTGTCCACAACCCCCCCCCCCTCCCCCCCCCCGCCAACCGGCCCCCGGCTAATACAATATAAGTGGCCAAAGCGATTCCAATGAAACTCGGTAAGTACAGTACATACCACTACCTTGTCCAACCTCGACCGTGTCTTTCAAATTTGAATACTATTCATCAATCTAACATGGCGGGTGCGCGAAATATTTAACTGCCATTTTATATCTCCACAGCAGTAACAGAATCACCCTGACATTATGTACAGTTAGATGTTCATTAATGTGATTTTTATAAACCTGTTAAGTACAAAACGAACATGGCGGCCAAGCGAGTTTGAAGCATTTAAATAAACTTTTCACGCGATGTAACCACCCGAGTGCAGTGAAGCTTGGTACAGCAAATGTTTATACACATTGTAAAGCACTGGCATGTAATTCAGTTCTATTGTTTTCATAACCTTAAGATGGCGGCTGTGCGAAATTTTAATATTAAGTTTTTTATTTATTGTGTCGTATTCATGTGATCGAAGTAAACGTTTGAATAATGAAGCCACGCAATAATCTTTATCTAATGGTACATAACTGTATGGCCTACACATTTTGATATCTATCATGGCGACCATCTGAAATATTTAAACGGTTCTCAATATCTACGAATCTATTACAGCAATCAAACTGAAATGTTGTATGTTGATAGAGACTATTAACTTACGCCCACCTATGGATCATTCAATAACCTGGTGAGCAGAAAGACAACATGGCAGCGACGTGAATTTTAGATATTTAAATTGATTTTTTTGGTGACTTTTCATCCGAGTGCTGTGAACGTTGGCACTGTTTATATTCATACAAGCCTTAATATACTGACGTCTAATTTAATGGAATTTTGAGAAATAAAAATGGCTGCTGTGCAATTTTTTAAAGTCTCGTTTTCATTTCTTGTGCTCTATGTAAGACAAGTAGGATATATGAATTATGCTATTTAGATCTTGTTATCAAATGAAATATAGAGCCATTCCATAAGTGAGTGAATTGATAGAAACCTTTCGTCAGCGTCGTCTAGTTCTATTAATATTAGTTATGATGTATTAATATTATTATTGATGATAATTTGTTGTTTTAAGGGGCCTAATATCTAGGTTATCGGCCCCTAATGGTTTGGGGATACGTGTAGCTGCATCAGTCAGATTAGAGTATATTCCACAGTGGAAAGGATTGAAATCGAGAAATTAACGGGAGTAACAGTTCATAGCCATTAAATATTTGATGAGATATATTGGTATGTGGTATTGAGCTTCCGTTGGGACTAAGCCAGTGTTTGATCTGTGGTGGATATTGAAATAGCGGCGAGAAGTCTTCAGCAAATATTGATATTCCTGCACTGATGAGATAGTATTCCTGCCATCGTATTTTCAATTTCTGATTAAAGCTGATATCTCCAAGCCTTCTTCTGTTGAGTTTGAAGCTGTTGTTGTCGTGGACTCATTAACTAGCATTTACCATGGATATGTTTTGGGCTGGGGTAACCATAACAACCACCGTCTCCTGCTAGGTCAGTAGAGTCATGTAGTAGTAGTAGTAGTTAGGCAACTGATTTTTAAGGGACGGAACTACGAGATCATCTGCCCTTACGTACAGTCATCTACACGTTGCTAGTCAACGGTAAATCTTAGGAAGGATGATTGTAGTTTTACGTGACCTTTAATCTGACAATCATGAGCCACGGGACCTCCTTTTAACGTGGAATCCGAACCACAGGACATTGCATTTCACTTTGAAAATCTCACATAAATTGACCGATATTTGAACACGGTCCGCCTTGGTGAGAGGCCAACAGCTTGACCGCTGTGATACCACTCCCCGGCAAATTTTAGTTGCGTGCCTTAGTTACGTATTGTTTGTTTCGTAAGGAATTTCTTTCATTCCTACGATGTTGAGCACTTAAAAGTGTAAATATTATCGCGATCGACTCCCGGGAGAGCTGCGAGTGTTGCTAGAGTACTGATACCGACCTGAGACTGACGGGAGAGCTGCAAGTGTTGCTAGAGTGGTGGTACCGAACTGAGACTCCAGGCAGAGCTGCGAGTGTTGCTAGAGTAGTGGTACCGAACTGAGGCTGCCGGGAGAGCTGCGAGTGCTGCCAGATCAAGGGTGCACAACTGAGCCTCCTGGGAGAGCTGTGAGTGTTGCCAGAACAAGTGTGCACAACTGAGCCTTCTGGGAGAGCTGTGAGTGTTGCCAGAACATGTGTGCACAACTGAGCCTCCTGGGAGAGCTGCTAGTGTTGCCAGAATAGGATTGTACAGCTGAGCCTCCTGGGAGAACTGATAGTGTTGCCAGAACAGGAGTGCACAACTGAGCCTCCTGGGAGAGCTACTAGTGTTGCCAGAACAGGAGTGTACAGCTGAGCCTCCTGGGAGAGCTGCGAGTGTTGCCAGAATAGAGGTGTACAACTGAGCCTCCTGGGAGAGCTGCTAGTGTTGCCAGAACAGGAGTGTACAGCTGAGCCTCCTGGGAGAGCTGCTAGTGTTGCCAGAACAGGAGTACATAACTGGGCCTCCTGGGAGAGCTGCTAGTGTTGCCAGAATAGGAGTGTACAACTGAGCCTCCTGGGAGAGCTGCGAGTGTTGCCAGAATAGGGGTGTACAGCTGAGCTTCCTGGGAGAGCTGCGAGTGTTGCCAGAATAGGCGTGTACAACTGAGCCTCCTGGGAGAGCTGCGAGTGTTGCCAGAATAGAGGTGTACAACTGAGCCTCCTGGGAGAGCTGCTAGTGTTGCCAGAACAGGAGTGTACAGCTGAGCCTCCTGGGAGAGCTGCTAGTGTTGCCAGAACAGGAGTACATAACTGGGCCTCCTGGGAGAGCTGCTAGTGTTGCCAGAATAGGAGTGTACAACTCAGCCTCCTGGGAGAGCTGCGAGTGTTGCCAGAATAGGGGTGTACAACTGAGCCTTCTGGGAGAGCTGTGAGTGTTGCCAGGACAAAGTTGCACAACTGAGCCTCCTGGGAGAGCTGCTAGTGTTGCCAGAACAGGAGTGCACAACTGGGCCTCCTGGGAGAGCTGCTAGTGTTGCCAGAATAGGAGTGTACAACTGAGCCTCCTGGGAGAGCTTCGAGTGTTGCCAGAATAGGGGTGTACAACTGAGCCTTCTGGGAGAGCTGTGAGTGTTGCCAGGACAAAGTTGCACAACTGAGCCTCCTGGGAGAGCTGCTAGTGTTGCCAGAATAGGAGTGTACAACTGAGCCTCCTGGGAGAGCTGCGAGTGTTGCCAGAATAGGGGTGTACAACTGAGCCTCCTGGGAGAGCTGCTAGTGTTGCCAGAACAGGAGTGTACAGCTGAGCCTCCTGGGAGAGCTGCTAATGTTGCCAGAACAGGAGTGTACAACTGAGCCTCCTGGGAGAGCTGCGAGTGTTGCCAGAATAGGAGTGTACAACTGAGCCTCCTGGGAGAGCTGCGAGTGTAGCCAGAATAGGGGAGTACAACTGAGCCTCCTGGGAGAGCTGCTAGTGTTGCCAGAACAGGAGTGTACAGCTGAGCCTCCTGGGAGAGCTGCTAATGTTGCCAGAACAGGAGTGTACAGCTGAGCCTCCTGGGAGAGCTGCGAGTGTTGCCAGAATAGGAGTGTACAACTGAGCCTCCTGGGAGAGCTGCGAGTGTTGCCAGAATAGAGGTGTACAACTGAGCCTCCTGGGAGAGCTGCGAGGGTTGCCAGAATAGGGGTGTAAAACTGAGCCTCCTGGGAGAGCTGCGAGTGTTGCTAGAATAGGGGTGTACAACTGAGCCTTCTGGGAGAGCTGTGAGTGTTGCCAGGACAAAGTTGCACAACTGAGCCTCCTGGGAGAGCTGCGAATGTTGCCAGAACAAAGGTACACAACTGAGACTTCTGGGAGAGCTGCGAGTGTTGCCAGAACAAAGGTGGACAACTGAGCCTCCTGGGAGAGCTGTGAGTGTTGCCAGAATAGGGGTGTACAACTGAGCCTTCTGGGAGAGCTGCGAGTGTTGCCAGAACAAAGGTGCACAACTGAGCCTCCTGGGAGAGCTGCGAGTGTTGCCAGAACGAACAGGGGTGCACAACTGAACCTCCTGGGAGAGCTGTGAGTGTTGCCAAAACAAAGGTGCACAATCGAGCCTCCTGGGAGAGCTGTGATTGTTGCCAGAACGGGGGTGCACAACCGAAGCTGCCGGGAGAGCTGCGAGTGTTTCCAGAACAAGGGCACACAACTGAATCTACTGGGAGAGCTGTGATTTTTGCCAGAACAGGGGTGCACAACTGAGGTTGCCGGGAGAGCTGCGATTCTTGCCAGAACAGGGCTGCAAAACCGAGCCTCCTGGTTGAGCTGTAGGCTAAGTGTTGCCAGTACAGGGGTGTACAACTGAGCCTCCTGGGAGAGCTGCGAGTGTTTCCAGAATTGGGGTGTACAACTGAGCCTCCTGGGAGAGCTGCAAGTGTTAGTTAAAGTTTATTTCATTTCTGTTTCTAGATTGTTTGATTTTATATTATCCGGAAAGTTCAGTTTTTATCTCATAAGTTATAAGGTCTATTTATGTTAAAATAATAATAATAACAATAATAATATCCACGAACCTACTACGCTGTCGTAGCAGGCGGAGAGGTGATACTCCGACGTGGCGCGTCCCAGGTGGCGGATAGGGGGTGTTCACCGGCTTGCCGGCGGACTTGAGCGAAATAAAATAGCTCTCGCGGACCAAACACACTTAAGCCAGAGAACACCTAGAGGCACCTCTCGATCTCAACAATCGAGTAGTAATTTCGTGATCTTATCTTAAGATCACCACTAGTTGTATATTCAACTTGTAACTAAGGCATGATGGAACACACACTACTAACGCAACTACCCCAGGCCCCGGACACACGTCCGGTCTTTCCCGGATTCTGGGGGATCGGGAACGAAATCATGCTTCAGAGAAGGATCGGAGCTTCTCAAAATCTCTTCGCCCCAAGAAAAAGAACTTCTTGGGTACTATTAACATCAATACCCTGTTGAAAACAGGAAAGCTCAAACAACTGACTGACGTCCTGGACAAATTTGATATTTAAATCCTAGCAATTCAGGAAACACGATTCCAAGATGAGAACCATTTCGACTCTGAAAACTTCAGAATATTTAAGGGTAAACCAGCCATTAATATCACACGCAATTTATTAATGTTTGGGACGGCTTTTGCAGTGAGGAAAACTATCTTAGGTTCAGTTATTGACTTCACATCGCCATGCGAAAGAATTTCAGTGCTCACAGTAAAATCAAGCAACAAGGCATATGCCTTGATAAATGCCCATGCTCCCACTAACATCCCTATATCCCTATATCCCTATATATATTATAATTGTGAAAATCTGTGTGTCCGTGTGTGTGTGTGTGTGTGTGTGTGTGTGAGTGTGTGTGTTAGTTTGTTACCTCTTGACACTAAAACGGCTGGACGGATTTGGATGAAATTTGAAATGGAGACAGCTTATACCATGGGATAACATATAGGCTGCCTTTTGTCCGGAAATAAATCATTGTTCCCGTGGAATGGGCAACATAACTGAAAAGTCACCAAAAATACTCAACCAGGACAAAATATCGAAGTTGTCGCATAAAGACCGGACAAAGCTCATTTTACTCCCCTCGATGCAAGAAACAATACTCGGTATGTCCCTACGGGACACCGAAAACTACATTTTAAGGCTCTAAAACCAACAGTTTCAAAGATATTCGCAGAAAACTATCTTCGCTCTGATTGATGAACTAATCGCAAGTCCGTTTCCATGGCAACACTACCTCAAGGTATGACATCCGATTTTCTATATATCCCTCTAGGAGGCAATGCCAATTCATTTATTATCTTTTTTAAGATATATATAAACACAATAAGAACAGTGTAGCGCGCCTGCCTCCCGTCCGGAGGCCCCGGGTTCGATTCCCGGCTCCGTCAGAGATTTTAGACACTGACGTGAGGGCTGCAACGGGCTGAACTCAGATTCGTGAGGACAATTGTGTAGCTGTGAGGCAGCGCGCCGGTCACGAAGAACAAGATTAACGGCAGAGGGGACACTATGCACTGACCACGCGTCACCACAATATCTGCAGGCCAAATGGCCGATTTTCTATATATCCCTCTAGGAGGCAATGCCAATTCATTTATTATCTTTTTCAAGATATATATAAACACAATAAGAACAGTGTAGCGCGCCTGCCTCCCGTCCGGAGGCCCCGGGTTCGATTCCCGGCTCCGTCAGAGATTTTAGACACTGACGTGAGGGCTGCAACGGGCTGAACTCAGATTCGTGAGGACAATTGAGTAGCTGTGAGGCAGCGTGCCGGTCACGAAGAACAAGATTAACGGCTGAGAGGACACTATGCACTGACCACGCGTCACCACAATATCTGCAGGCCAAATGGCTGGGAAGTGGTCGCATGATAGGCCTAGGCCCTTCATGGGCTGTAGTGCCAGGGGTAAAAAATATTAGGGGAAGCGCCTTCTAATACCACCTTTAATTTTTAAACACTACAGTAGCGGCTATTAAATAAAGGTAGCGATATAGCTACGTTCAATTTCATAAACACTGGGCTCACAAATCCCGTATAGTTAAGTACAAATATCGGTCTGGTCATAATTTCAATAGCAACGAAGCTCTGAGGCGGCTATTGCCGTTTCCTTAACACTTAAGGCATCCCGCCGTCATATACCTCAATGTGCACTTACCAAATTGTGAACCAGTCTATTTTACTGAAAAGAATTTCTACTAGCGAGTATCCACTCCGGCAAAAACCACTCTCACTACATTTTCCAAAATTTACACAAGACATGATTTTTAAAGCACTCTTCTGTATGTTGAGGTACAGAGACATACCCCATGTAAAGATACAATAAAATGTTGGCAAATCTGAGTTCAAGGAACTGCTGTCCAGAATAGGCGTTCGGTACAGGTTATTCGGCCCATGTTCGTAACATGGAATGTTTTCCTTTGACAATGCATCTACACCATGTGCGAGGGCAACGAATTTCAAAGATCTCTAAAAACACAATAATCAGGAAATTGGAGAACAATTTAAAGTCGGAGTGAAGATTCAAGGAGAAATAATTTCATCTCTGAGATTTGCTGATGACATCGTCATCTTGGCCAATACGCCAGAAGATTTGAACGAGTTTATGAATGGTATGGACTCCGTCTTGACGAATGAATTCATGATGAAAATCAATAAATGTAAAACAAAATTATTGGAATGCAGCCGAAATAAATCAGAAACCTCTATGGACATCAAATTGGCAGGTGAAACGCTACGGAAAGTAGGAGACTTCTGTTACCGGTACTTAGGAAGCAAAATAACCAGTAATGGACGAAGCAAAGAGGATATAAAAAGCAGGTTGGCTCAGGCAAGGAAAGCATTTCTACACAAAAAGTAATCTCTTGACATCGAATATACATTTAGGTATTAGGATGTCATTTTTGAAAGCTTTTGAGTCACTATAAGGAAGTGAAACTTGGACTAATGGTGCTGCAGTAAAGAGGAGAATTGAAGCGTTTGAAATGTGGTGTTACGGGAGAATGATGAAGATCAGATGGTTAGATAGGGTATCAAATGAAGAGCTATTAAGACGAGTGGGAGAGGAGAGATGTTTCTGGCGACTGCAAATGAAGAGATGAGATAGGTTGGTACGACACATATTAAGACACCCAGGAATAGCAAGCTTAGTTATGGATGGGAGCGTCAAGGACAAGAACTGTAGGGGTAGACCAGGGTTATACAGATTGCCTCGGATGTAGGGTGTGGTAGCTATGTAGTGATGAAACGATTAGCTCAGGAGAGCGAGGCATGGAGGGCTGCATCAAACCAGTCAAAAAACTTAAGACTCAAACAACAACAATCGGGAATTTTAATTACTTAGAGAGGCATGTGAGGCAAAAGGGTTGTTGGAGAATTTCAATCCCTGGGATGTAACACTGGAAGTGACTGCATAATGTACATCAGCGACCAAGGTGAGAGATATTTTACTATAGGTCTATTAATAGCGACATGTTGACGTTCAAATCATCAATAAGTGTGGCAAAATTATACCCAGAATAGCTTAAGGAAAAATACTTTTAATTCCCCATATTCAGATAGATTTGCCATTCCAGGTGTACGTTTAGACAAAACCATTATTTCCCATGGACAACTGTATGTGGCGTGCTGGCGAGTATCCGGACAACAAAATCGTTATGTCTCAGCAGAAGATGGCAAAACCAAAACTAAAATTTTCAAATGTGTTCACAACTCTATAAAATTCCCACTTTGCTGCTCATATTTATATACTGTATGTATCAGAATTCTCATAATTTGAATCTACCCACCTGTAGCCGCGATTGCTGTAATAGAATAAACCAACTATCAGCAATAATGCATCGTCCCCATTGTCTTGATCGCGAGCGAAGCCGCGGGTACCTGCTAGTAGACAATAAGAGAAATCCACAGAATGTAGAAGACTTTTGGGAATTACTAGAGGAAACTACCAGTAAAATCCCCAAACATCACGTGAAAATCTTATTAGGGGATTTCAATGCACAGGTTGGCAGAGAGAAGATATACAGATCAATAGTAGGACTCCATCCCGCACATCGGCGGACTAATAAGAATGGAGAGCGTCTAATAAACTTTTGTACATTATTCATGCTGAGACTCATGTCCACGCACTTTATGAGACCATTACACAAAAAGAAAACCTGGAGATCACCTAACCCGTTATTAGGGGAATTTCAGATAGATCATGTGGCTATTTCCGCAAAGAATATGCTGGAGATTCAGAATGTTAAGGTACGAAAGGGAGTGGTAGATTCGGATCACTACCTCACGCAAATCAAGGTTCAGTTTCAACCAAACAGATCCAAACCTAAAGGCAACCGGTTTCCAAGAGTTGATCCGGACTGCTTGAGGAAGAACGCCGAGGTTTTCGTACGAGATTTACAGGAAGAAAATCCTAGGGAGTGGCCAGACCTTCGCAAAACATTACAGTCATCAGCCATGAAATTAGGACAACCACCTAGGAAAAGAAAGCACAGATGGTGGAACACAACGTGCGATGAAGCCGTCAATGACCGAGTCAAAGCATGGCATCAGTGGAATGGACATCGGACAGTGGAAAGATGGGAGAACTTCCTAAAAACTCAAAAACTGACCTCTAAAACAATCCGGCGCGAAAAACGTGCCTACAACAAAATCAGACTCGAAGGGTTAGAACAGGATTTCCAGAAAAACAACACTCGAAATTTTTACAAGACATTCCGAGAGGACTTGTCAGGGTACAAACCACCAACTTTAAGTTTCCGTCGACGTAATGGACGACTAGAAACAAACAGTAAGGAGAACTGCAAGATACTGGCTGATTATTTCCAAACTCTACTGAACTGTGATCCTCCAGTGGAAAGACTGCAGTTTGAAAAACCTGTACCAAACCCAGACTCACTTCCCCCAACAACTCAAGAAATAAAAGAGATAATCCAATCGCTCAAAAATAACAAAGCCCCTGGGAACGATGGAATAACTGCTGAGATGTTGAAAATAGGAGGAGATGACCTCATAAGGAGAATTCATACACTCCTAACAGAAATATGGGAGAGCGAAATAATTCCGAAGGACTGGAAGAATGCCACTATCCATCCGTTGCATAAAAAGGGCGACCGAGCGGACCCCAACAACTACAGAGGTATATCACTTTTACCAATTATATACAAGGTATTATCTAAAGCACTCTTAAACAGAGTAGAACAACAAACTGATCATTTGATTGGTGAATACCAGGCAGGCTTTAGGAAAGGTAGATCGTGTTCGGAGCAGATTTGGAGCCTAAAGACGATATTAAGGATACGCCGCAGTACCAACACATTTGTCACCTTCGTGGATTTTAAGAAGGTGTATGATTCTATTGACAGACAAACTGTTCTGAACACCCTAGAAGAGCTCAGAGTTGACAGGAAAACCCGGGACTTAATCCACCAGACTCTCACTGACACAACATCTCAAGTGAAGTTCCTATGTGAACTATCAGAGCCTTTCGAAGTACATACCGGAGTTCGACAAGGTGACGGCCTCTCCCCACTGCTTTTTAACTTAGTGTTAGACAAAGTCATCAGGGAGTGGGAAAACAACATCAAAGGCATAAGCATTGGTACTCTGGAACAGAAAATAAAAGTAAAATGCCTAGCTTTTGCTGATGATCTAGCTATCTTTACCAAGACTAGTGAAGAAACCAAGTATGCCATAGAGAAGTTACATGAGTTAGCATCAAAGACAGGACTCCAAATATCGTATGAGAAGACGCATTTCATAGTAAATGGAGACCAGAATATCCCGAGATCTCCACTACAGACCAACTATGTAATAATTAGACACGTACCTTCCTTCAAATATTTAGGAGAAATTATTGTACCGTCTGGATTGGACAGGAAAGCTAATCTAGAAAGAGCTACCAAACTTCAGAAAGCATACCGAATAACATGGAATCACTATAATAAACGAGTGATGTCACGAAATGCAAAACTACGGCACTACCAGACAGTTGTTCTTTCGGAAGCATTGTACGCCTCCGAAACTATATCTCTAGGAGGCCACTCTCAAATTGGTGAAATCGAAATCCAGGAACGTAAAATTCTCAGGAAAATATATGGCCCCGTTTATGTTAATGGTATATGGATTAAAAGGAAAACCACAGACTTGTACACGGTAATCAATAAGTTCACTGATACCGTGCGTAAGAGACGATTGAAATTTTATGGTCACATCTGCCGAATGGACAACACCAGATATGCAAAAAAAAACTGCTTGATATAATTAATTCAAAGAAGGTCAAAATCAGTTGGTTAGAAGAAATCAAACAGGACTTACAGGAAATAAACATTACAGAAGATAGCATCATGAATCGCAAGACTTTTGGAACCCGAGTTACAAATCACTCTTTCGCCGAAAAAGCTAAAAAGACCACTGGAAAAAAATGGACGGAGGAACGTAAGAAGGGGCATAGTGAGTTCATGAGGAGATTTTGGGAGGAGAAGAAGAGGAAAGCTCCATCAACCCGAGTCAACAAGTTCAAGCGCGCTCCCTAAGTGGGCAAAACGAAGAAAGAAAGAAAGAAAGAAAGAAAGAACAATAATAATATATAATATTAATGATAATAATAATTATTATACAATTTTGCTGCTGAGGAACATACCTAGTTCGAAACATGTCCAAAGGTATTTTTTTAAATATTGTTGAATCATTAGACACAATTGACTGATGGATGATAATCTATATACTCGTGTCTGTCAGCCAGTGAGAGTGATTTTAGAAAGAACGTTTCACTAAGGTTTACAATTAGTTCTGCTTGTTATAAACAAAGGATCTCAAACACTCTAACGAGCTCAGTCTTTACGAGAATTAATGAAGATGCAAATATGGTGGAGTTTAAACAAGTGGTGCTTCCAAGGACAATGGGATTATATTGCTAAGTGTCAGGGGTATTGTCCTTCAACGCAGGTCTTCCTTCTCAAAGCTTGCATTGTTTTCAGGGTGATTAACGTCTAAACCCTTAAGCGAGGATTTACAGATGCAATTCAAGAAACAACATCGTTCATCCCCACCAGGGGCTCACATCTAGTGGGACGTGGTTTGGCGACCACGGGACCCCATCTGAGTCCGGCATTGCTTCCACCTACTTGTGCCGGGTTCTTCTCCTTCTTCTTTTCTGTCGACCTCTCTTGGTCAACTCTTGTTCTCTTCCGAGCCCGACGGTATTAGGGTATCCGAGGCATAGGGAGTCTCTTCCTTTCCCGCCTCAATTGGCCCTTGTCTCATCTTTCCTGATACCCTCCTTCTGCGAGGGGTCAGCCTTCTTTTTCTTTTCATGTTATCTCCTCCCTTCTGCTCAAGGTCCTGAAGGAGACAGGGTGTATGTAGCCCCACCACTTCTGGTGCACCCTGTATATTGCTACACCCTCAGGAGCTTACGGCTGGTGAGTTTGGAAGTTGGCGACCCTGGGGGATTCCTGAGCTGGGTCCGTTTTCCCCCTTTTTTCCACTGACATTGGGGCGGGCCCTCTCCTCCCCCCTTTCCTATCTGCCTCTCATGGCACTCCTTCCTTCCAAGTCCCTCGATCCTCATTCTTCGAGGGTTGAGAGCATTTCTTTTCTTCCTGTCCATTATTTGCCTTATCTTTTATTTGTTTAGCATTTCTTCTTTTAGTATGTAAGTTTTTAGCTAGTATTAGTTATAGTTTTCATTCTCATCTCATTTTCACTATCACCCAAACCATTAGGGGCCGATAACATCGTTCTTACACAGAGGATAAGCGTTTTACAGTAGTCGATTTCAACAGTGACATTGCTTTTAATGTAATCAAAGAACCGCTTTTCAGTTGGTCAACATAGTAATTTAATTAGGGCTGTACACATTCGAACATAGAATTATAGGAATTCGTCGAATAATTTCGAATACAAATATTTGATTGGAACCTACCAATAGTTCGATTATTTAAATTATTCGAACATTAGAATTTTAAAATATTCGCATTAACCTAAATATTCCGTTAATAATCGAATGGACAGTCTCGTGATGTAGCGGCTAGCGTTCATGGCTGTCGCCGCGGAGGTCCGGGTTTGTTTTCCGGATTTGCCAAAGAATTTTAATTTTGGTGTGACGGTTGGAACGGGGCTTACACTCAGACTGAGAAGAGGAGGGTTCGATTCCAACCTCAGCCATCCTGCAAGTGGTTTTTCTGTGACACGAGCATACCAGCCGTGAGCCCTGGAGGGTGTAGGACTATCAATTGTGGGACTACACACATCCTGCCTCCTCATTTAGGACCTTGAGCGGAAGACAGGATATATCATGAAAGGAAAAGAAGAGGTCGACTCCTCTAAGAATGATGGATCTGAAATGATGAGATAAGGACAAGAAAATGAAGGAATCCATAGGCTTCGGATACCCTAATACTCTGGTGGTCAAAAGAGAACAACATTTCACCAAGAGAGATCGACATGAAAGTCTATAGAGAGGAGCCTGGCACAAGTAAGTGGAAGCAATTGCGTACTTAGCTGGGATCTCATGGTCACCAACCCACGTACCAATTGTTGTTAGCCCCTCAGGGATTTTTGAAAGAAATTTTCATTTTATTGGATATTTTTGTCCTGTCTTCTTCTGAAATAAAATGAAATGATACCATTAGTAAATATCAACAGTCTGTTGATTGAGGCCCCCATCAAGACATATACCAGATATTACTTCGCCATCACAGTTCGTACACCATTTCATCACACAACAGTGTGGAGTGAAAGGTTCGCATTTCATCTCTCCTTCAGTTAGGAATTCAGTGAAGCATTTCCAATTCATACTCTTTTCTTTGTGTTGTTGCTCAATGACTCTCGTCTGGAATTTATTGTCCCTCCTATCCCTCTCTTCGCTCTATAGGAAGCATTTAACAAATTGGTTTGTAAGATATGATACTCTGGCACAAAAAGAGAACATATTCCAGCACTACACTCAGAAACATCGATTCATGGATATGTTTTTATTAATACCATCATCATCATCATCATCATCATCATTAAGGTATGTTGGGGGCAGATGACCTCACTGTTCCGCCCCTTAAAACAACAACAATAACTAAGAGCGGCTTCGGTGGCGTAGTTGGTAGCATGCTGAACTTCTATGCCAAAGATCGCGGGTTCAAACCCGGCCGAAGTCGTCGGATTTTTAAGAACATTAAAAATCCCTCAGTTCCTTCGGAGGGGAAGTAAAGCCGGCGGTCCGATGTCATAGATTTATGGCTTGTTAAAGAACCATCCACTAAGCTGTGAAGCTAAATTATATAAAGGCTAAACATTTGACTAACGGTCTTAGGTCCCTACGTTCGTCGTCAGGAGCCGACTGCGGTGGCATCTGGTAACTGAGTTCTGAACTAGTTGGTCGTTGACGGTGGCGTTTGGTGGCAAAAGTAGGAACTACTTGAAAAAATTCAATGTCTGCTGTCCTTACTTGAATTAAAACAGATACACACACTAATACAGTCATCACAATTAACACTGGTTATCAGACAGATTCTACACACACCCAAAGTACACGGGGTTCTCGCAGCCCCTAAACTAAGGAACCAACCATCCAACCAAACAACAATAACTAACTATAACTAAGGAGCAGAGGATAACTACAATTACCATTCCAATCTATCCTCCACTCAGAAAAGAGTTTTTTCATCTCATAGAAAGACCATATCAAGATATTTTATAGAACAATTTTAGTCTATTTATGTGTTTTTAACATCCTAACAACGTATGACATGCATGCCATGATTTTTGTCGCTTTTTTTTTAAATCACTTACCACGGCCAGGAGTGAACCTGCAAGCTTGGGGTGATAGTCCGAAATGATAACCACTCACCCACCATGGCAAGCATTGCAATAATAATAATAATAATAATAATAATAATACCGCAATAATAAAAATAAAGAAGAAACAATGGTACATGGCTAAAGAGGAGAAACTAAGATTTATACAGAGAGGCAGATAATATCACAGATACCATACGGAAGAGAAGAATAAAGTTTTATGGACACTTCACGAGAATGAGCGAGAGTCGACTAACGAAGAAAATCTTCAACTACTTCACCGAGACAAAAGCGACTACAAAATGGGTGGATGAAACAAGAAAGGACATAGAGGAATTTGGGGCCAGTCTAAAAGAGATCTAGAATAGGGAGGTGTTTCGAGCTACGATTGATAAATTCAAGAGGTTCTAGGAAAAGCAAAGAAGAAAAGTCAAGAACATCTGGTCGGAAGGGAGAAAGAGGTACCACAGCGAAAAGATGAAGAAGTTTTGCGAAATGAGAAAAGGACTAACCCGCAAGTCAATTGTTTCCCGTGGTGCAAAGTAGACCAAAATCGAAGAAAGAATAATAATAATAATAATAATAATAATAATAATAATAATATGCATTAATAAAATGGAAACTAGCAGAAGTACCCGCTCTTCGAACGGTCTTCGGTATTAATAACCAGACGTTATCAATTGAGCTACTGTTGCAATGGTTAGGGGCTTGTTATTCCTTCATATGTTTATCAGAGCGAAGTTAGTATTCTGGGAATATCACACACACTGTTAATTTAAGGGCCTTAAAATGTGGTTTTCGGAGACTCTTTATAGACTCCCGAATTTTGGGTCTCACATTGAGAAGCGCAACATATGCTTTGGTCGTCCTTCTAGGACAGGCTGTTCCAGGCGAGCAGCTCGCCAGTGACCACTCGATTACTCGCCGCCTTGCGTGAGTAAATCTGCAACATGCAATACAACTCTGCCGTGTGGGCTGCCGTCACTGCGCGGCGAATACCTCAAGACTGGCAGGAAGCGCATGCACTTGTGTTATGACCTTCGCCCAGTGACGTATTGGCTATCACCCTCAGTCCCTCCCCAGCCGTGCTCTGAGCATTACTGCTGAGTACTCGCGTGTACGCATACTCAATCTCGTGGATTTGGAACAGCCTGTTCTAGGATAATTTTTATATTTCGCCTATTTTAGCATGCATTTTGAAAAGTTTCTTCTATGAGAAGTACGGTGAAGAGTTTTATAAATGATTGGTGTATTGACTCATGGATATCTTATTTTACGATGCTCCAAACATTCGAACACGAATTATAGGCGTACATAAAGATACACAGAAAGGCCGAAAATCCCTAAGTATGCCTTACTTCGGAGGGGAAGTAAAGCCGGCGGTCCCATGTCATAGATTTATGGCATGTAATAGAACCTTCCACTAACTACAATTGTGTGAAGCTAAATTTGTAGGTTAGATTTGATTAACGCTCTAATAGTTCCAAAGTTTGCCGGTTGCGGTGGCATTTAGTAGCCAAGTCACAGCTAGGCGTCATTGACGGTAGCATTTGGTAGCATAAGTAGGAACTACTGGAAATTGATCGTCTGCAGTCCTTACCTGAAATACAGATAACACACACTAATACGGCCATCACAATTAACACCGGTTAGCAGACAGATTCAACACACACGAGGCTACGTGAACGCGTTGTTGCAGCTTCTAAACTGAGGAACCAACCAACCAACCAACCTACAACATATCACCCAGAAGTCCGAATATGGATATATCAACCACACAGTTTCAAACAAAATCATCCTTACGATGAACCCGTTTGTCGAAAAAAAAAGTTAGAATGTGCTCAATCTAAATTCACCTAACGTGTACTTCCTGACGTGAAAATAAAATTGAGAACCTCGTAGACGAAACGCAATACACCTCACATAAAGACTGACCCTCACCGTTGTGTAAAGTCCCCATCCACAGGAAGACACCTTTAACAAATTATAAAGGCTTGTAGTGCATGGATATTCAGTTTTTTAGCCTCCAATGGCCCAAATTCCTAATAGCCGCAAAAAATACTATTTCAATTGAGTATTTTTTGAAAATAATGTTGCTGTTTGGAGATACAATTCTGTACGACATATCACACGTGTAAGTCACATGAAAAAATTCTAGGGTACCCCTTGACCCCCTTATGCGCATTGATGAATTTTACACTCTAAGTTGGTTCCGTGATAACCTTATAGCCATTTGCAAACTTTCACAGAAATGTATTAGCCTATGTGGAGTGGCATTGATTTTTACAGAAATAGATGGAACGTTGGATGTCTTCTCTTGAGAACCTGTTGTCATGGTTGCCGGCTTGCATTCCTTCATTAGTTTATTAAATTAAATTGGTTTTCTGGGAATATCTCTGAAACTGTTCGTTTTAGAGCCTTAAAATGTAGTTTTCGGGAACCCTCATGTTTTGTTTCTGCCACCGAGGGGCTAACAATGAGCTTTGTCTCGTCGTTGTATGCCAAAATATACTACTACTACTACTACTACTACTACTACTTCAGTGGTGGATCTCGCCGTGAGCAGACGTGTCTACTCGCCGCTCCCGCTTATCGCTTATCGCTTTTCGCTTGCCGCTTGCCGTGTGCCGTGTAAAATGCAGTGTTCATATTGCAATGAATTGCTACCAACTGATGGCGATTACGTGAAGTGTTTGGGGTGTAATTCTTCAATTCATTATGAATGCACCACCGTTACGACAAGAAGATGGAATAATATGTCTTCATTTAAAAGGAAAGCATGGCGCTGTGGAACATGCCGTCAACGGAAGGAAAATCCCACTACCGCCTTCGTTTCTCTTAAGGACGGAGAAGGACAGCAATCAACGGACGTAGACGACGACTCGGGAGACCTTAAGACAGCGATTCGTGAGATGACAAAAGAAATAGAGTCACTGGGAGGTAAGGTTGATGAAAGTATTGCAAGTGTACAATTCATGTCTAGCAAATACGATGAAGTACTTAAGGAGCTAAAGGAGAGTAATGAACTAGTGCGGGTGTTGTCAACCGAAGTGAAAAAATTAAAGGAAGAACACCAAAAGCAAGAAACTGTGCAACAATTAAAATGCATGAACTGGAACAAAGTAACCGCCAATCGTACATAGAAATTAGTGGGGTCCCACATGAGACTGATGAAAATCTGGATGAAATAGTCCAGAAAATAGCAGAGGAAATAAATGTAGACCTTAATATATTTGATGTAGAAGAAGCATACCGTGTGCCACTAAAGAACAAAACAAAAATCGCACCAATTGTTGTTAAGCTTAGCTCTACGCGCAAAAGAAATGAAATAATCAATAAACTTAAAATAAATATCAACAGTTGGTCCACGCAATCTCAGAATCAGGGAAGATGAATCTACATCAACGAAAGCCTTACGCATTATCATCGTGACCTACTGTGGCAGGCGAAGTCGAAGGCGAAAGAAGCTAGCTGGAAATTTGTGTGGTTCAGAAACGACCGCATCTTGGCCAGGAAGAGCGAAGAAAGTGCCGTCATCAGAATCACACATTCCAACGATCTAGCGAAGATAGTGTAAACGAGTGAAATAATAGTGCTGCACAGTGTAAATATCATTCTATTGTGTTAAAATGGCATTACTAAATTACACTCAAGAGCCTCGGATAACTTGCCACAAATTTGAAAGTGCTCAAGATTTCATACAAAATAGTAATCAATTGCTGAATAACTCACACTTAAATATAATATCTCTAAATATTGGTTCATTATCAACAAATTGGGACTATTTTTTAATAAATAACTCTTCTTGAAGAAATTGTTGATAAAATACATATTTTGTGTCTGGTAGAGATCAACATTTTGGACTTGAAGAATAGCCTTTTTAATTTAAAAAAAATTAATGCCCTTTTTAATAATAGAATAAATAGAAGAGGGGGTGGAATAGCAATCTACACAAAGAAGAATATTGCAATAAGAAAACTAGATCTGATTAAAAATGTTAACTACTTTGAGTCATTACAGGCTGAAATTGAGTACGAAAATCAAAAATTAGGCATTCTCTGCATATACAGACCACCTGGACTCAATGTTAACAACTTCGTAGACGAGCTGGACATGGGCCTGCAGTCATTCAGTGAGTATAGAAATTTGATTGTCCTTGGAGATATAAATATCGATCTTTTAAATAATAACAATATAACGGTAAACCATTATAGTAATATCATGGCAGCACATGGTTTATTTTCAGTAATAACTCATCCAACTAGAATTAATCCACGGACAGGGTCACAAACGCTGATTGATCATATATTTACAAGACAGGAGAATACAACATACTCAGCAGTAATAGAGTCAGATGTCAGTGACCACTTCATAACATATGTAGGACTGGGGACTCAGCAAAATGTCCCAGCAATTTCCGCTCACCAGTTAGGAAGCATTACAATGCTGAATGACCGCAAGGTCCAAGACCAGCTCAGTACAGTAAATTGGGACCTGTTTCTGAACCTTGAATGCCCAATACAACTCTATACACAATTAGTTAACACTTTTAATCTAATTTATAGTAACTCTTATGTAAAATTTAAAAATAGACACAGAGCAAATAAACCATGGTTTTCCAAAGATCTGAAGGTTAAATGTAGACATAGAGACCAATTATTTAAAAAATGGAAATCCGATAGAAGTAACGAGCAATATAGGAAATATTACAACGTATTTAGAAACAGACTGAATAAGGAAATTCTCAGAACCAAATTGGCATATTACAGAAAGGGATTTAACGAAAATAGTCGAAATATGAGAGCAACATGGAAAATTATCAACACTATTATAGGCAGGAAAACTAATTCAGTAGATTATTCAGAAATATCTCGGTAACAAATATTCTTTTGATACAATTGTAAACAAGTTTGCCAAAAATTTTCATGACCAAGTGCTAGAATAACTCATAAGTGTAACTACGCAGTGAGTGAAGTAACTATCGACACCTCATGTCAATCAATGGTACTACATGAAGTCACACCCACAGAAATTTTTAATATCATAGGTAATTTAAATTCTACCAAAGGACCAGGGATAGAAAAAATTCGTGCAAAGGATATACAATATTGTCGAAGCAAAATCATCACAGTAATAGCACATTTAATTAATCTAATTTTCGAATCAGGAATAATTCCTGAAACACTAAAAATTGCAATTGTCAGGCCTATACACAAAGGTGGAGATCACTTAATATTAGATAATTATAGACCAGTATCCATTCTATAAATAATTCATAAAATCTTGGAAAAATGCATTGAATCCAGACTAAACAGCTATTTAGATAAATTCAAAATTATTCATGATTGTCAATTTGGACTCAGGAAAGGGAAAAGCACACAGCTATTGCTTTCACATTTCGCTAATATTGTGAATGGTGCATTAAACAAGAACAATCATGCACTAGTATTATTCCTTGACTATTCCAAAGCGTTTGATACATTACAGTTTCACCGAATATTGCTAAAACTAGAATCAATAGGTATTAGAGGTAGGGCACTAGAAATGTTTAGAAGTTACTTAACAGGTAGAAAAATGTTAGTCAAGGTGAATAATGCTGTAAGTGATCCAATTGAGGTCCAGAGCGGCGTACCGCAGGGGTCAGTATTAGGTCCAAATATTTATAACATTTTTATGAATGTCATTTCTAAAACAGTTCTAAATTGTAAAACATTTATGTATGCAGATGACATAATTCTTGTATCTGTACACAAAAATGTCAAAGGGGCCCTCAATATGATGCAAAAGGATTTCGACAATGTCTTAAGATGGAGTCACGATAATAACCTCACCCTCAATCCAAAAAATCGAGAATCATGAATATACGGATGCCCGGTAAGATTAAGGAAGAAATTAAACTAAAATTTCATAATTTTAACCGTATACACTTAAATCCAGGCAAAGAACAGATCTATAATTGTGACTGTGACCAGTACATGCAATCTGTTGATAATTATAAATATCTAGGAGTTATCGTAGATGTTCATTTTAAATGAGATAGTCTTATTATGGATCTGTTAAGAAACCTGAGAAAGACACTATTTTTCTTTCACACACTTGCCTATTGTGCCCCTCCAAATGTGTACACTATGGCATATTCTGCACTTGTCGAATCAGTACTTCGATATGGCATTGTAGCATGGGGAGGGACCACAGGAGGCCTAATTAAAATGCTAATAGTATTCAAAAAAGATTCTTAAAACTTATTGTAAACAGAGAAAACTGTAAAAAGAAATTACTGTCTTTTTAAGGTTTATATAAAACTACAACACTTCTAACGCATTACAAAGATAAAAAATATAGAATAGTACCATAGCATACAAAAGAAACCAGATTAAAACAAGATGGTCAATACATTGTTCCACTTTATATCAACTCATATGGGAAACAGGTACTAAAAGTTGTAATTCCAAGAATATTAAATTCTCTACCAGCAACACTCAGAAACCTTCCACTAAACATAGCAAAAAAACAAATAGAAAAGCGTCACAGGAAAACTATCAATGAGCTAATTTAGGGTTTTGAATGTACACAATTAATTTATAAACTATAAATGTAGTAAGTCTACTAACAGTGAGTATCCACTAAGAGATATATAAATAAGCTATATAACCAATTTGTTCCCACAGATAAGCCACATTTGATGGCTTTGTGGGACCACGATATCATTAATATTGTATATATTGTAAATTTAATTGTGAAATTATTGTAAAATGTAACTGTAAACTTATTCTTTCATGTTCATGTTCTGTATGTGTATTGTTTATTATCAATAAATTAAGCCAACCTCCCCAGGTCTAGGCCCCTCCAAGAACCGGGAGAGGGTGGGTTACTTAATCACTAATCACTACTACTACTACTAATAATAATGATAATATAATAAATACAATATAAGGATAGGGATATGAAAGACCTTCCGTACCACACCCGCACGTGAAAATCGCGTGACACGATTCCAGTGTACACCTTGACCCCCTTAAGCTCATTATACGTATTGATGAATTTTACAGCTTAATTTGGTTCCGTGATAACCTTATAGCCGTCTGCAAAATTCACCGAAAATCGCGTGACAAAATTCTAGTGTACCCCTCTGTGACGTTTCTATCGTCACACATAATGATAAGTTCACGATTTGTATGGTCATAACTCCTCTAGGCTCGCGTCGGCCACGGCCGACTGAATACGAGCTGCGCTCTATACCTGCCTTGACATTCCCAGTCAGAACCCATGTATGACATGTAATTGGAAAGTTTCTACTCGTTGCCGGTAGAGCGCACTCCCCTCCCATTATAGGCGCGATAAGGAATCAGCTGTACAGTACGTATATATATATATATACACCGCGGACAGGCCAACAAGGACCACGCAAATATCACTTCTTTATAGGTCTAGTTTCCTTCTTTCTCTTCCAGAAGTCTTTCATCCTGGTCGACTGTGCAGCTCTTCTTTCAGCAGTCCATTCTCCTCTGTTGAGATTTTTCTTCTCCCCGACAAGAATTTTGAGACCAAAAATTTTTTTTCTGTACTCTATTCTATTTAGACAATCTTCTTCAGTAATTTTGAATTTTTGAAGTTCTTCTTTCATTTGTTTTACATAGCCTCCTTGTCCTTTATAGTTCCAGATTTTATCAAAAATTTGTTTGTTTAACCTTGAGCAATCCATGCGGACCATATGTCCGTAGAACTGAAGTCGCCGTTTTCTGATCATCACTTCAAGGTTGTCGATTTTACTATAAATTTCTGCATTCGATCTCAGTCTATAACCATCCTGTGTTTTCCTAGGACCATAAATCCTTCTTAAAATTCTTCTTTCTATCTTGAGCAAATTCTCCATTCCGGTTATATTTGTAGTTTCCATGCCGTACAAGATGACTGGTCTAACAACAGTATTAAAATGTCGTAATTTTGCATTGATAGACAGGTTCTTTTTATTGTATATATTTTTTGTACAAAAATTTAATCTTTCCAATTTCCCTTTTTTGTTCTCGATTGCCAATTTATCCGTCCCATTGCTACTAATTATTTCTCCAAGATATTTAAATCGGTCAGTGACCCTGGTGCTCCCATAATTTGTTTTTATCATTTTCTTAGTGTATTTCTGATCACTTGTCATCATCTCTGTTTTTGCCAACGAAATCTGTAAGCCCGCTTTTTCCGCCGTTTCTTTTAACTGATCAATTTGGTTAATAGCTTCTTGTTCTGATTCAGCAAACAACGCTACGTCATCAGCAAATGCTAAACCTTTGACTCTGAGGTTCTTATTCTTTGTACCAATTTTAGCACTTGAATCGTTCTTCTCCCAAAACGTCCTCATGACTTTATCCAAGACCAAATTGAAAAGCAGTGGTGATAGACTGTCCCCTTGTCTTAGTCCAGTTTTTACCTCGAAGGGCTCGCTAACTTCATTTAAAAATTTGACTCTGGAAATCGTATTAGTTAATGTAAGTTTTATTAAATTTATGGTTTTTTGATCAACTTGGTATTCCTTCAATGTGTCAAAAACAGTATTCCTATCCACTGAATCATACGCTTTCTGAAAATCAACGAATGAGATAAAGATATTCTTTGGCCTGTTGTTGTAATATTTTAATATCAATTTTAAACTAAGAATTTGTTCTGCACACGATCTATTCCTTCTGAAACCTCCTTGGAACTCGCCAAGCTGTGGTTTGATCTGTGGTTCAAGTCTGTTTAAAAGTAATTTGGCAAATATTTTATATGTGACAGACAACAATGAGATCCCCCTATAACTATTGACATCAATTTTTGAGCCTTTTTTATGTAGTGGATGAATTAAGGCGATTAACCAGTCTTCTGGAATTGCTTCCTCAATCCAAATTTTCTGGAATAGATTTGTCGTCGCTATTAAAAATTCATCATCTACAAGCTTCCACATTTCTGCAATTATTCCATCCTTGCCTGAGGCTTTATTGTTTTTAAGTGAGTTGATAATACATTTAACTTCTTTTACATCTGGGGGCGTAGAGTCAAAATTTTGTGTTGTAAATTTGAAACTCAACTTGTCTGTCGGTTCTGGACAATTTAACAACTTCTCAAAATACGCAGCCAAGATATCACAATTTTCCTTGTTGTTTAATGCTAGCGTACCATCTTCCCTTTTGAAATTTAAACTCGGCGCTGAATATCCAGTGATTTCATTCTTAAATGCTCTATAAAACAATCGGGTGTCATTTTTCTTAAAATTGTCGTCCATTTCCATTATTTGGTCCTTCATATATTTTCTTCGAATCGTTTTTAAAGTCTGGTGGGCCATTTTCCTTAATCTTTGTACTTCCTCTAAATTTTCTGGAGTCTTGTTCCCGTTCCACTTGTGCCAAGCACAATGTCTTTCTTTGATCACTCTTTCACATTGTTCATTCCACCAAGCATGTTTCCTATAAAAGTTCAACGGTGCAATTTCCTGAGCTGGTTCAAGAAGGTTATTAGTAACATCATTCCAATTGGTTGGTATTTTAAGTTTTCCTTGAAATTCTATCCTTTTTTCATTTGTAAGAACCTCTCTATTAATTTTCGGAATTTTAATTCTAGTTGTATTTTGTTTGCGTGTAAAAGGTATGAAATTCATCTTGATTTGAGAAAGGTAATGATCTGAAGTTACATTAATGGATTTTCTGACCTTGACATTTTGAATTTCTTTGAAACAATTTCGAGAGATAGCTACATGATCTAGTTGAAACTCACCCAGCAACGCATTTGGGGAGACCCATGTTTTCTTTTTACTTGGGTTTGCTTTAAAATGTGTGGACATTGTTTTAGATCCCTTATTTGGGGGTGGATCTAAAAGGGAGAGTTGCTGTACTAATTTATGAGTTTGTGCCTAAAGAAGGGTAGCTCCCCTTGACAGGGCAAGCTGACCAGTGTAGTGTGTTGTGGTGTGCTAGGAACTAGGGGGCGTTCCTATAAATAATGTGGTAGTATTTGAGGGGATGGGACCCACTGCAAAGGGTCGCTGTACTAGTCGCTCAGCTGACTGCTTGTTATGTAATCGACTCTGCTCGTATCAGCCGGGTGGCACGCGCTTCACTTGAGCACGCGAGCCGCTGTGAGGAATACAATGACGTCTGAGTTGGCGTTATTACTACGGTGTGTCACGTCTGACTGTGACGGGAGTAAGGAAGGGCGTTGGGATGTAAAGAGGCGTATAACAGTAATGCTAGTGTAGAGAGTGGACCAAGTGTTTTATTGGTCTGTGATATTCTTTGTGTGAGTCCCTTGTAGGGAATGAAATTATGTTTATAATGTGATACAAGTTGTGGGTTGCAGGTTACATAAATAGGAACTCTGAACACGATTGACTGACTCACCTCGGTTGACACCAGCGTAGCTTCGGCCGTCTTGATGGAGCACTGACAATGGAGAGAGAGTTTGACCTCATTAGGACGTCTTCTTATACCTTCAGACGCCCTCCTGTCAGCAATGTATTGGCCCAGTTAGTACTATGTCGCTGAGTGTAATGATTACGTAAGGCTTGAGCTGCTTTATGGAGTAGCAAGCTGTCCTTACAGTATTAATGGATGTTGCCCCGGCTTTCCAAGGGTTGCCATTTTAGGGGGATTTAGCCAGATGTTGGGGGGATGGTCTCCAAGGGGTGCATACCCCTGGGATGCTGTACAAGAGTCTTCCTTCATTTGTTCGCGTCCTCGCGAACGGGAACGGAACTGGAAGTTGGGATGTTGACGTAGTGGTCCTGGAAAACCCTCTCGTATCTCCTGGTGGCGTCGTATCGAAGTGTGGGTGTGAGGTGAGCCCGTGTTCAGAGGGGAGGGTTATGGGATTTACATATATATGTATACATTGACATTGTGAAAAAACAAACAAAAAAAATTGACATTTGCGAAAGATTTGATTAACATTGGGAAAAAATTGACATTTTGAGAAAAATTGAACATTAAAATAAATTCGATATGTAAAAAAAAAATTGCCCTTGCATTTGCTGGCATATTGCTAGTTTAAAAAAAACATGGTTTCTGATGGTGACGTGTCACATATTTGTGCAGGGAGGAAAAACCCAGGGCCGAACGGATGATTGCTTCGCCCGCCCCATCTTAGGGAAAAAATGCTCCCTGCAATAAGAAAGGTAGAAGAAAATAGAAAAATGGGTGTTCCAGGGTATAATTTAAGGGAAATATTCAAAAGTATTTATTTGTGTGGGAAAAACGGAACACCCTGACAAATGGGGAAGTTAGAAGAAGGAAAAATGAAAGAAAACAAATCATACACATGATGGACATTGGCATTTTGGTGAACAAACAAAAATATATATAGTGTATAGTTGTATAAAGCTTATCCTGAAAAACTTATAAATTACAATGACCTTATGTCTAGTGGAATAATGGTATACAGTTTATCCTGAAAAATTATAATTTACAATGACCTTATGTCTACTTAATCGCGCTAATCCCTTATAATTATAGTTTTCATGAGGTACCTCGCGTGCACGCTACCCGTCTGTACGTACTCTTGCCGTCTCACGGCTGATTCTGTACGGCCACTTCTTGGTACGGTATAGTGGTCGTACCGCTTGTATGTGTGCTTAATACCTAACCTGTGAAGCATCCTCTGTGGGTGAATGCTTTCACACTTGACAATGAGAGTCACTGCCACAAACCGGTTGCGCCCTCATTGTCGTAATCTGCGTCACATTTTGACGCTTTATGTGTTTTAATTGAGTTGATCTGCCAGTAAGCCTGGTACCCCACAGGCACCAGTCCTGCTGTGCAGATTCACTTTAGAGTGTGTAGCTGAAAAAGAAAAATGTGGTGAGTGTTTGCGAGTGTGTCGGGATTAGTGCAAGTTGAAAAAAATAAAAAAAATAGTACACATCATGGCATGCTGTAAATAATATGCCACTGCTATATGGCAGTGAAATTCCTGTCACCAGTTTTCTGTATCTGGTGACGATGCCTGTGAAAAAAAAAATGGCGAGGTTTAGAAAAAAAAAACATATTAGTACCGGTTGAAGCTGGTCTTTTACTGAAAAAAAAAAACATGATTAATGTTACTTAGCTGCAAGGCCGGGCTTACCCTATACGGTGCCGTAATGCCGTAAATAATATATAGTTGGTCTTACCCCGGTAGCGGAATTGTGGTTACCGGGTGCCGATATATTCCACTTTGATTATTCCTATCTTAATCTAGTATTGTCGGGCTTACCTCGGTAACGGATTTATAGTCACCGAGTGCCGATATATTCTACGGTGATCTATATATATTAAAAAAATGCCTTAAATGTAGGTTTATGTTACCTTATGTCTTACCTTACTTATTTAACTTATTGATAAAATTACTTAACTGTAAAACTATTCTGTATTTACATGCCGAGTGGACCTTATTCTAAAGCCGAAATGTGCTGTGCTATTATTAGCAACAGCTGTCAGTAAATTTGCTTACATCTAAGTGACCTTAACATGGCACTATGACTTAAGTACTAAGATTTAGATGGAGGCTGGCCGCTTGATTTCTCTCGCGGGGGCGCCCTTGTAGTACATTGTCGGGACCGGAACCCAACAATGCCTCGTAGTCCCCTCCGTTTTAATACTATTGTCGACATCTATTCTAGGTCTTAATACTAGTACTAACCTATTCGCAGGCGCCTTACGGTGCCACTAAGCTAACCGTTTCGCCCGCTGTAACTTTCGTGTTCATAACCGTGTGCTGTTCCTATTTGACGTAGGTGAGCCGCCCACTTGGCTCCTGTGAGGGGCGCGCAATGCCCCTCTCTGAATGCCCTCTGGTTGCCCGTTGCGTCGCCATTTATGTGGGCATTGGACAGTGTGGTCCAATGGCATAATATTGTCTTCGCCTTAATCGGCCGTCGCAATCTGCTTTCGCAGTGATATTTGCCTCTATGGGCCGCCGTAGTATGCATTTTCGCATTGATATATAAAGTTGCCTCTATGGGCCGCCGTAGTATGCATTTTCGCATTGATATATAAAGTTGCCTCTATGGGCCGCCGTAGTATGTTTTGCTCCAACGCACAGGAGTTTTGCTTCCCGCTATGGAAGCCGTGCCTACTTAAATTTAAACTGAACTAGAAGTCTAGTCATAATGGGGTCGTCTCTAGGGATAGCTCCCGAGGCCGGCGCGGAGTGAGCTATTTCTCCCGCCATTCTCAGAAAGTCTCCCTGCAGGTCTTGGCTTCGACGACCGTGGCACAAAGTGGGTTTAGCATCCCTTCCTCCCAGGGGCGGTTTATGCGCACCTAGGATTCCAGAGCTTGCCCGACCAGGCCGCGAATGCTTTGACCTTACGTAGTTCGTCTGTTTGGTCTAGTCGTCAGTTAAGTGAGGTCGCTGCGCTGTCGCGCCAACTGGGGAAGGGTCCACATCGCCTTCCCCATCTCTCAAAGTGTGGTTCTCCTGACCTTTGGCTTACACCGTTGTCAACCATCAGTTCGTATCAGATTCCTTTGTAAGAGAAAAAAAAAAATGTGTCGTAACCTGTGTGAATGGTTCAATCTCCGTGTAAAATGTAAAATATTTCCAGTGTAGCGGGGTTGCAGATCTTCTAAGTACATAGGCTACTTCTGGCCTACCATCGCTATGTCAGCTTCCCAGCAATAATGCCTTCTTTACCTTAATGGAGGTGTTAGTAGGGTCTGTAATGTCAGGTACCCTGTTATTAGGATTTGGGGGTAGTTATTTGTTGAGTGGGCTTAAAGCATGGTAGGAAGGGTTTTGCGCACCTTTGGGTTCCACGTTAGTGGTGGCCTAGAACCGGTGGTGGCACTGGGATGCTTCTATAGTGAGTGGAGTGGGGAGGTAATTCCCGGGATTGCAAAAATACGAAATTTCATGCAGGTTTGATATTAAAATCCCTGGTAATTGGATGGGATACTCATGCATGAGTCTGGATATGAAGTTTCTGCCTTCATGTACGGATAGGTGTAGGATGGGGCATAATACCATATGTTCCTTTCATGCGGGAGAGCTTAAGTACTAAAGCATGGTTAATATGTATCTATGGCCTCCTCCCTCATTTGGAGAGGCGCATTATGCTTCTTTTAATGTTTGCTGAGCCACCTCTAATACTCAGGCGGTGCAACGGGGCTCAAGGCGTAGCTTGCCTGCTCTTTAAACGCATGAAGTCCATCAACCCCAGTGTGTATTTTGTAATGTAGTGTAGCTGTTTATGGTCGTGTAGATGTGTTTGCGTTGTTTATGTCAGGCTTGAGAAGGTTATGGGAAGGGAGTAAGGTGGTACGCTGGTAGCCTGTTCTCCTGTCGTCCTCCCTTGGTCCATGTTGGCTTTCTATCCGCGCCTTGGGATAGTAGGGCTGCATGACCTAATCTGGTCGGCCATTTGCAGTGTAGATGTGGCCAGTGGTCGTAACGCGACTGGTCATGTGCTAGTCATCTGTAATGATTTATTTGGGGAATAGCATCGCGAAAAGAAGTTATTAAGGGGAGGTCCTGTTTCTTCAAAGTCCCTATGTTCGCTCCTAATTGGTGAGTGCGTGTGTGTGTGTGTGTGACTACGTTCCGCTACACCACGCGGACGGTTGGTCTGTTATGAGGCTAAGTCCTAATATGTATCACCTTTGTGGGCAGAAGGCGCCCGTGGCTTGCCAACGTGCCCTTGCGACCGTGCCCTATAGGCCCAAGATAAGTTTCGCTGTGTCACGTCTTGTCCATTGCCAAATGATTTTGCAGTGTGGAGAAAAAAAAATGTATGGCCTTATAATTGTTATGTATGTGTAATTTCACGGTCACGGGCTATACGCAATAGTGTCTTGTCACCGCAGTATTGCAGTGTGAATAGTCTGCAGTCAGCAATTGGTATGTGCAATTCTGCAAGTATGCAAGTGTGGTCATTGTTTTGGATTCCTAGCCTAATGTAGCAATTCGCCCTAGTTAGGTAATGACGTCGTGTGGCCATTGTTCTCTAAGACCTGTGTCTTGCGAAATTTTCCTACCTGTGTTCGTGAAATGTATTCCTCTATGCCTGGTGTAATTCGAAATTTTATGTCTGGCTTTTGGTGGGAGGAAATGTAGTATTCCCTGTTCATGCACTTGTCTGGGCCAATTTCAGTATGATTGGACGCCTGAATAGCTGTTCTCCTTTGCGTCTAAATTTTCACTGGAACTCAGACCCGTGACCTTATGTCATTCTCTGTGTTTTATGTTTGCGTTGTGTGACAGGGCTTGGGGCTTTCCCAGTGTGGTCGTTGCTTGTGGTCCGTGTACCAAAAATACCATTGGATAGTTAGTTTTTGGTACGCGTGTGGTGTGTGGTCATGGGTTCGAATCCGGTTGTCTGTAAAGACTTGGTGGAATCATTTCCGTGCCGCTTATAATATGGCACGTTTCCGTGGCTGTGTAATGCGCATATGAAAGCATGCATACGTGTGTAGAGTTTGTACGTTTTTGAATTCCCCTCGTAGTGTAATTTTGGAAGATATAGGGTCTCTAAATCGGGCGTGAATGATGTGTTGATTTCTGTCCAGTAGGCTTTGGCTCGCTTGTCTGCGTCGAGCAGTCTTGCTCATTGAGGAGTATGTTACAGCTGATACGACGGTGTTGAATTACGATGTTGTGTGCTTTCATTTGTTTCATGCTCTGCCCACGTCCTAGTTTTCTGCACGTGTGTGTGTGTGAACCTGATTGCTGCCTATAATGATTGCTAGCAGTGCCTCTCTCATTGTAGAGAAAAAAAAACTTTGTGGTTTAATATGACCGTTGATTTGTAGCTCATGCGCCAGGGGATTTCCGTTTTACTTGGAATCCAACCCACAGGCCATGGCATTTCATTTCGGAAATCCCATATTCGTTGTACGCGAGTGTGTCTGGTCCGCTAGTCGCGTATTTGGTGACCAGATGCCAGAGGCGATTGTATTGTTTTTCGTTTATGACCCGCTGTTAGTGGGACTGTCCCAATTAGTCTTAGCGTTCTCATTATCCTTATTCTACGACTGGATATTTACTCAACCTTATATTCCTGGTATGCAGAAGGTTGCGGGTCTGGAGACCGCCTTTTACCCAGAGTAATTGTTTCCGGCGCCATGAAGGTTGTGTCTCCGGGACAGTTCTGGTGAGTGTTAGGATGGTATCCCGGTTCGGTCAGTGGGCTATTTCTTGGCTTTCTTCCCACGTGTTCCAACGGGACCGTTTCCTTTTCTTTTAGCAGTGTGCCCGCCTTTACGTGTAGGTGTGTGTGCTTTACGTGTGTGATATGCCTTCATCCGGCGGGCGTGAATAGTGTCCTTTATGAGTTTCCTCCCATGGCGCACGTTCACTATATAATTTAGGTCAGATACCTTCCTGCAGACTTTGAAGGGACCTGCCCATCGTGGTAGGAGGAATTCGGACACGTTTTTCTTACGGGCATGATTGGAGACCATGACCAATTGCCCGGGTGTGTATTCCACGGTCTTTCTATTCTGATCGTACCGCTCTTTTTGTTTTTTCTGGGCCTCGGCTATGTTTTTTCTAGCGTCCATGCGGGCTATCTGCAAATGCTCTAGCCGAGCCGCATTGTCTGTGTGGGCGTCCTGTGGGATACATATATTGTCTATGGGACTTCTGGGTGTGTATCCGTGCATTAGGAAGTGTGGAGAGTGTTTCGTAGCCGTAGATACAGAGGTATTATAACTAAAAGTAATGCTTTGCAGATATTCATCCCAGTCTGTTCCTGCGTCCTCTGTAAATTTAGCCAGCGCTATTCCAAGTATTTTGTTCATACTTTCCGTGAGTCCGTTGGTTTGCGGGGAAAAACTCGTGGTAGTGTATGCCTTAATCCTGAGTATCTCCAGAAACTGTTGGAGCACTCTCGAGGTGAAAATAGTACCTCTGTCGGATAATAAGGTTTGGAATAGGCCATATCGTGTAATTATGTCAAATAAAAATTCGGCTATGCTGTTCGTGTCTGCTTTGGGAACAGCCTTTGTAATCATGTATCGTGTGAGATACTCGGTGGCCACCAGGATATATTTATTGCCTTTCTGACTTGTTGTAATGGGGCCTTTCACGTCTATTCCGACTCTGTGAAATAACTCTCCCACGGGAATTGGGTTGAGTAGTCCATGAGGCTTGCCAGGTCTTGTCACGGATTCTAAGGTAAGTTTTATGCGTACCTAAGTGTGCCCCTGCTATTGGGCTATTATGGTGTCCGATCATGATATTTTCTCTCAATGATTCCGGAACCGCTATAGGTGCGCTATCGTGCATGGCTGTGGGCTTAAATTTCAGTACCCCGTCTTTGTCTAGGAAAAATCGCCTAGACAGCCGTGCTGTCTTGGGGTCCACTTTATCCAAGTCTTCTAGTGCCAATAGAATCTGTTTCAAGTGCGGATCACTTTCTTGCTCCTGTTTGATGTCAACCACCGTCAGGGCAAAGGTGGGCATATCGTCCCAGTCGTGGTCCTTACTGTCATCCGGGGGATCGGCTACTGGCAGCCTAGACAACCCATCTGCGTCTAGGTGTGTAGCGCCTTTCTTGTGTTTGACCACGAAATCATATTCATACAGGCGGAATATAAACCTGTTGAGGCGCGAATTTGGGTTTTTAAATTTGTCCCAAAAAAGCAAGCTCGCGTGGTCAGTCACTACCGTGAACTTGATACCATAGAGGTATACTCTAAAATAGTTCACTCCCCACGAAAATGCCAGCATTTCCCGCTCTGTGGCAGAGTATCTAGTCTCAACGGCCGTTAGCTTCCTGCTAGCGTAGGCGACGGGCCGTTTGCGCCCTTCGGCGTCTTCCTGCAATAGGGCTGCTCCCAACCCATACAGGCTGGCATCCACGTGTAAAAATGTGGGCCTATCACTATGGAAGTGTTGCAGCAATGGAGGTGAGGTCAATAGTTGCTTCAGTGTGTTGAAGGCATCTATGTGTTCCTGCGTGATGCTGAAGGGCGTTTTTTCACGTGTGAGTTCAGTTAGGGGATGGGCGATGTGTGCAAACCTATAGATATACTTGCGATAGTACGAAGCCAAGCCAATAAAACTGCGCAATTGTTTCAAATTTGTGGGCATTGGGATGCCCGTTATTGCGTCAGTCTTGGCTGGGTCGGGAATAATGCCCTCCCGGTTGACAATATGGCCCAATATGTTAATTTGCTGTCTGGCAAATTGACATTTCGCAGGTTTAAGCCTTAGTTTAGCTTCTCTGATCCTTGCGAAAGCCTCCTCCAAATGTACGATGTGTTCGTCAAAAGTGTTGGAGAAGACCGTTATGTCATCCACGTACACCAATACGGAACGCCATTTAAGCCCTGAAAATGTCTTATCCACTAGCTTTTGGAAGGTTTGGCTGGCGTTACGGAGACCCATCGGTAAACGGGTGTAGGTAAATAGTCCGTTCTCTGTAACGAACGCCAGCTTGTGCCTATCTGGTTCATAGACGGGGATTGAATAGAATCCGCTATAGCAATCCATCGAACTGAACCAGCTAGCTCCACCAAGGGCGTCCAAATAGGTGTCTGCCCTTGGTAGTGGATAACTATCATTTTCGACCAACTTATTGAGCCTCCTGTAGTCAGTACAAAATCGGTGCGATCCGTCCCTCTTTTTGGTCAGCAGAACTGGAGAGGAATAGTTAGAAAGAACTGGAACAATGACCCCTGCCTCGAGCATCTCTGAGATTTGGGCATCGATGGCATGTCTCTCCTTCTGGCTCACTCTGAAGGGAGGCTGGTGTACTGGTCGGTCACTAGTGAGTGTGACGTGGTGTTCAATGAGGTCTGTCACAGCGAGATCCTTCATTGAGTGGGCAAAAATATCTCTGTTGGTCTCCAGGAGCTCCGTGAGCCTTTTATTTTGCTCCGGAGTCAGGTCCTGCGTGTGGTTCTGGTTGGCCGCCTTATCAGTGTGTGTGTTTGTGTATTGGCTGATAGTGTGCAGTGTAGGGGCCTGATGCTCGTGGTTTTCTCGCTCCGCTCGAATCCCATCTCTGTTCCTGGTGTATACCATGGGATGTGTGGTGAGCCTCTGGTCGTGCTTTAAAAGCATCTGACCACTAGCGAAATTTATGCTAGCCTCATATCTAGCGAGAAAATCCATGCCTATTATGGCTGACGCAGAAAGGTGTTCGATAACGAACATGGGGTGCATTGTGGCAAAATGGTCTATCCTAATATGTATGTTTGCCACTCCCCTGTTTTCTAACGTCTGAGCATTGGCCGCTACCAGCCGGATGTCCCCCGTGACACCTTGTATTTGCGCCTCGGCAATGTGTCGGCTATTAACACAACTTACGGCAGCCCCAGTATCGATTAGGGCCTGCACTCTGTGGCCATTTATGGTGGCGTGTATCGTGAGGGCCGATACCTGAAATCCACTGCCCTGCACCGATGTGTTGTGTAAGATGTACGTTGTTGTTGTTGTTGTTGCCGGAGTGACATTTGTGCTGGGAGGGCATGGATCTGTCCGTTTATCGTACCTAGCACGCTTCGCCTCTCGGCTTACTTCCTGTCCTGAGTACTTTGCCCAGGTCAGCAAAGTGCGTTTGCCAAGTACATTGCCAGCTCCTTTAACCGGTCTTGCTGTGAGACTAGGAGTCTGCTGGCGAACGTTTAGTGTATTAATTGTTCCCAGCCTTTGTGTAGTTGTGTTGTTGTTGGTTTCTTCCTCTCGGGAAGGTGTGTCTGCAAATGTGACCCTGAGCTTGCCTTTGTTAACCCGACTTTTGTTCCAGGCGGTCGCGAGTTCGACTCCTGTTGCTGGCTTCCCCATGCCGAGCGAGCTCGCGTCACGCGCCTGTGTATGGTCAATTCCCCCCCTGTGGTGTGGTGAAGGGGGTGGGGTTTTCTGTTTGGAGGGTGTGGGCGTGTTCTCGGGCTGTTGGCTTCTAATTGTGAGGGGTGTGTAATGTCCCGCCTTAGGGTTTCCTGTGAAAAGTATGTGTAGGTCCCTATTGAATCCCGCAGTTGAGAATAGCGGAGGCGAGTGCACATCCGTATATACATGGATATTGGCTTTGAGCACTTTGCCGAGAGCGGTTACCTCTACGGCACTGCCATAGGTGCCGTCCTTGCCCATGTATTTTTGGTAATCCGCCCCGGTCTGGAATGGGTTTTCCCGCTCGTCCGACACAAAGTCCCGGTACTCTTTCCAGTTGGCCAGGATATGTTTGACCGTCTTCTGTCTGTAGTCCCCATGATAATCCTCGGTATTCCGGATTAGAAAGCTCATGGCCCTAAACAGACAGTTGCCGTCTCCTTGCACGGGGTGTGTTTGGAAACGGTCCGGGGGCGGATCGTCAGCCTTAGTTTTAGCTGGCTGCTTCTTCCCCTTATTCTTACGAGTTTTCTTGGGGGAAGGGCCTTTCTTGTGTTGTGTTGGGGGAGGAACCTCAGCTGCTTCATCAGCTAGCCGAACCTCCCCGTCTAGGCGTTTTTTGAAAATGTGGGTGTACGCCTGCCTGTAATGTATGTGCGCCCCCCCTCGGGGTGGCTGCGCCAACTCCCTGCTTGCGGTGTGTGTTTAGGCGTAGGGAGTATTGCCCCCCTGTCTGTCCTGTGGGGTGTTTCATCCCTGAACTCCCTCGGGTATTCGTCTGGGAGGGGGTAGTGTTCTGGGCCCTTCGTGTGTTTGTCCATGTTGTCCCTTCCTCTAGTGGGTTTTCTTCCTTGTCGGTTATTGCCCTGTTGTCCGTTATTCTGTCTCCGCCAGGGTGGGGTGTATGTCTGCTGCTGCTGGGGCGGGTGTTCCCGTCGGTTCCCCTTTTCCCTATATTGGTCAGCTGCATACCCCTGTCTGGTCGAGGGTGGGTTTTCTCGCTGTTCCCAATTTCCCTTGTACTGCGGGGCTGCATAACCTTGGCTGCGTGGGGGCGGGTTCTCCCGATATTCCCCATTTCCCCTGTACTGCGGGGCAGCATAGCCTTGGCTGCGTGGGGGCGGGTTCTCCCGATATTCCCCATTTCCCCTGTACTGCGGGGCAGCATAGCCTTGGCTGCGTGGGGGCGGGTTTTCCCGATATTCCCCATTTCCCCTGTACTGTGGGGCAGCGTAGGACTGTCTATGTGGTGACGGGCTGTTTCGTCGGGGGATATCGTGGTCGTACTCCTCAGGGTAGTACTCCCGTGTGTACGGAGATGGTGACCGCCTTGAGGGGTATGTCGGCTCTGTGTCCGTGTATGCTATCGGTGAGTACCGAGGAGGGTAGTGTGGCCTATCCTGTGGGGGAGGTGTTGTTGGCCGCTGTGGAGGGTAGTAACTTTCTTCCCTCCCGTAGCGTCTCCTCTCTGTGTACCCCCTGTCCCTCTCAGTATGATAGTGTTCTCGTGTGTCTGCTTGCTCATCCCTTGGCGGTCTCCCGCCCGCTTGGATGGCAGCTATGGTCAGTTTCTCCATCCTGTCCACTAATTCGTCTATTTTGTCATTAGTGTCGTCTTTCCGGGTTTTGAAGTGCAGATCCACGGCTTTTTCCGTAGCCTTTTCCGTGATCTTTCTCCCCTCCTCTATGGTCTTTATGTTATTCAACATATGTTGGACCGTGAGGTTGTTCATGATGCATAGCTTTTCTACTATGGCTGGTCTGAGGCCCTGCATCAACAGCTTGACTTTCTGTTTATTTGTCATTGCTGCATTGTACTTTTCGCACATTATCAATTTAACATTGATGTATGCCTGGGCGCTCTCTTTGGGTCCCTGTGACCTCTGTCTAATCTGGTCATAGAGATCGTCATCGTCTGGTATAAGCTGGAACTCATCCTTCAACATTACCGCGGTTTCCTCCCATGTGGCAGCCTCTAGTGCGTCCTCATGGAGCTCATACCACGTCATGGCCGCCTTTGTGAGGTAGGCAGGAAGGAGCCGTTTTCTAACTTCCTCGCTCCAACCATTGATCCGGGCCGTTCTATTGAAGGCCTTGAGGTATTCCTCGGGATCCTGGCCTTCCCCCGTGAACTTTGTGGGGTGGATCATGGGGTACTCAGTGTGTCTATTCATGTCGTTCTCGGCTGTGTCCCGTTGACTGTGTGTCGAGGTGTTTGGGCTGTTTGGAGGGGAATTAGCCTCGCTTCCCGTGTAGGACACCTGTGTTACGTTACCAGGTGGCTCGTCACCTGATATGCTTGTGCTGATGGCCGGTGTGTTGTCGTACTGTGTGGATTCGACTATGTGTACGGTTCTGTCTAAATCCTGTTTTACTGTCTCCAAAATAGTGTGGATGTCCAGAACTGCTTCTGTCGTGTGACTATTGGCTTTAATAGTGTCTGTTTCTAATAGCTCTGAAATGCGCTCGAGCAGGTTATTGGCTTTCTGCTCTGTGATCTGCAGTTGCTGTAACAATAGGGGATGGAGTGTTGGCAGGCAATCTACCTCACTATCGCTGGATACCGGCGACTCGTGTGTGTATTCACTGGCCTGGGACCGTGTAAAATGTATAACTTGTGCTGCAGCGGCAGGGTGTTGAGCACGGATCTGTGCTGTTTGGAATTCAAGGTCCCTGAGAAGTTGTACTGCAGTCTGGTCAGTTATTAAGTCACCGTTCTTAATCTTTAGCTTCGGCAGGAGTGGGGTCGTACTAGCCGACAAATGGTGTGCAAAGTCTCTTAATGTAGTCCTAAATGTGGACATTTAATAATAAAAAAAAAATGTGTGACGCAATATGAGGTTAAAAATTTTTTTTTTCTCTATTTGCTTGGCTTTTTTTGCGGTACGGAAGGGGTCGTTTTAACTACGAGGGCTCGTTGATTGAGTCCCTTTTCTCTATGCGTAGTACCCCGCCTCCACCAGTGTTTTAGATCCCTTATTTGGGGGTGGATCTAAAAGGGAGAGTTGCTGTACTAATTTATGAGTTTGTGCCTAAAGAAGGGTAGCTCCCCTTGACAGGGCAAGCTGACCAGTGTAGTGTGTTGTGGTGTGCTAGGAACTAGGGGGCGTTCCTATAAATAATGTGGTAGTATTTGAGGGGATGGGACCCACTGCAAAGGGTCGCTGTACTAGTCGCTCAGCTGACTGCTTGTTATGTAATCGACTCTGCTCGTATCAGCCGGGTGGCACGCGCTTCACTTGAGCACGCGAGCCGCTGTGAGGAATACAATGACGTCTGAGTTGGCGTTATTACTACGGTGTGTCACGTCTGACTGTGACGGGAGTAAGGAAGGGCGTTGGGATGTAAAGAGGCGTATAACAGTAATGCTAGTGTAGAGAGTGGACCAAGTGTTTTATTGGTCTGTGATATTCTTTGTGTGAGTCCCTTGTAGGGAATGAAATTATGTTTATAATGTGATACAAGTTGTGGGTTGCAGGTTACATAAATAGGAACTCTGAACACGATTGACTGACTCACCTCGGTTGACACCAGCGTAGCTTCGGCCGTCTTGATGGAGCACTGACAATGGAGAGAGAGTTTGACCTCATTAGGACGTCTTCTTATACCTTCAGACGCCCTCCTGTCAGCAATGTATTGGCCCAGTTAGTACTATGTCGCTGAGTGTAATGATTACGTAAGGCTTGAGCTGCTTTATGGAGTAGCAAGCTGTCCTTACAGTATTAATGGATGTTGCCCCGTCTTTCCAAGGGTTGCCACTTTAGGGGGATTTAGCCAGATGTTGGGGGGATGGTCTCCAAGGGGTGCATACCCCTGGGATGCTGTACAACATAATCTTTAAGTTTAGATGTTCACAGAGTTTAACCAATCTCTCACCATTCCTGTTGGTTCTATTGTGAGCGGGATATTTACCTATTATATCAGAAAATTTTCTCTCAGATCCAAGCTGAGCATTGAAATCTCCAAGTAAAATTTTTACATGATTAGAAGGAATTTTGAGAATTTCGGCTTCTAACTCGTCCCAAAATTCATCAACTTTCTCTGGATTCATTTTATTATCCTTATTTATAGGAGCATGGGCGTTGATTAGCGTGTATCTCTTATTGAGAGATTTTATAGTTAGAAAAGATAGTCTGGCATTCACACTTCTAAAAGCGATAACTGCGTCCAAAAATTTCTTGTTGACCATAAAAGCTGTTCCAAGATGTGGCATGTTCTTCATCACTCTCTTCCCAACTTTTCCTTTGAAAATTCGGAAGTTGTCAGATTCAAAGGTGTCCTCATCCAAGAACCTGGTCTCTTGAAGGGCTAATATTGTAATGTGATGTCTATGAAGTTCTGTTGTTAGTTGTTTTAATTTTCCAACCTGAATTAAGGAATTCACATTGTATGTTCCAAAAAAATATTTTCTCATTTTCTTGAATCTTGAACTGTTTTTGTGGTGCTCCGATTCACCATAATGTAACCCTAAACTGCTAGGCACCCTGGAATCCGATTTACGCCTAGCATTGTCTTCAGGGTAATCATGACCAATAGAAGCTAAATCCATGATATTAAAGTAAATGTGGGTTGGACAAAGTCCAACGTTATACAACTAAGATTGTGAGTCCTAGAGGTTGCCTCAAGATGTGTTCTGGCTCTTATTTTACGGCTTAAGCCAACCCTCCTCCTTTCTCCGGGCTTGGGACCGGCAACAGAAACTACTGAGCTACTCAATCCACCCAGTAGATCCTGCAGGCGGAGTTGTACAGTACGTATATTAAATGTGTAATCTCAAGAACCACTGGATGGATTTTGATGCTGCTTTCACCATTCTGTAAAGGTGATCTCGAGGAAGATTAGTGTAGAAAATAATGTATTTATGACCAAAGGGAACCAAGCAGTAACGATTTCAGTGAAAAGGTCGAAAAATAGCCTGGCGTCCGTGCGCTTTTTAAGCTTACGCTGGGCGAACTGTTAAAAATATCACTATATTATGAGTGTAAGAATTGTTCAGCGTGAGAAATTCTACAAAAAAGTTCGCGAGAGCATATCTCTATCTTCGATACATCGCCCACTATAAGTGTTTTTAGTTTGGACGGGAGGGGCATTTGGCTTGCACCTCGCCATTCTTAAATTACGTTTGACAGGAATTCCTTGCACATTCATAACTGTTCCCGGGCGAAGCTGGGGCGGGTTGCTAGTGATACTATATAATTATTATCATTATAATTTCCGCATTATCAAAATTAAAATTATATCACAAAATAAAATAACGTGCTAATAAATCTAAGAGAAATTAGACATACCTTGCACCTTCTTCGGGTACAAGGACACTACTCCAGCACCGTCTCATTAAAAGGAAAGAGAGGATCAAAATTACAGCCGGGAACAAGTAGCAGCTAATCGTGTGTTGTGTTTTGTGCTAAGAGATCTTTCGACAAATTATCAGATACCGTGTGCCTTCTTTTTCACGAAGCAGCTGTCAGGACGGGACTTACATAAACTCCTGCTGGACGTTATTCTCGAGGTTGAACAATGCGGTTTCATAATTATAATAACTGTCTCTGATAATCACAAAACTAACTCTACAATGATGAGGCATTTAGGGGGAGGGAATTTGCTACCAATGGTCAATCACCCATACGACGAGTATAGGAATGTATTCCCTAGTTTTGATCATTGTCACATTCTAAAAAAAAAAACATTAGAACGCATTTTCTGTAACGAGAGATGACTGATGGTACTGGAATAATTTCAGGGAAATACTTGTCATTACTATACACAATGCAAAAGGGTGAGATCGTCAAACCGGTCAGACATCTCACTAAAAAACACATCGAACCCACTAAATTTGAAAATAAAAATGAATGTTCGGCGTGCCAAGGAAGTGTTCTCGTCAGAAGTTATTGGTGCCATTAGTACACTGAAAGAAAATATAGGCATGCACCCGGAAGCGTACACATTCATGGACGCAGAAGCAACCATTTTTTTTGAAAAACGTTAATAAATGGTTCGCTATGCATGTCGTAAGCATCACATATCATCATATTCAGTCTAGAAATCCAGATAAAGGGCATTTTTTCTCATTAAATGTCAGTCGCCTAAACTGGCTAGAGGAATATTTTCTTTCTTACCTTGAAACTTTGAAAGCTGCTAGTAACGCTGCTAGAAAGGTCTTCCTGAGTTCTGAGACTTACGAAGCTACCTATACAATTAATTACGGATTCAGCTGTCCAGTGCATAAGGTATCTTCTAAAAACGGGTAGAGGAAAGTCGCCAAATATGGGGAGTTTTTTTTATAGGGCTCACATTAGACATAAGAAGGAACGGAATAATTTTGGTTTTCTCACCAATGTAAACCTCAGGCGATATACTATGTATATTACAAATATGGGCACGTTTGATGTTTAAATACCCTCTGATATTATTGTAACTTTAAAAGTGCACTTTCCCCGTAACTTATTAGGCAACCGGTTTACGTAATATGGGGAGGTGAGAAACCTCACGGTTTTTATTTATAATAGGTACACTGAATAGTATACCCTACTAATTAAAGCATTAATTCTGACATTTTTTTTTCGTGTGGCCTCCTGAGAGGCCGAGTGCAGGTCTTTCTACTCGACGCCTGTGGGCGACCTGCGCGTCAGGATGAGAGATGGAATGGATGAAGATGAATGAAACTGGACAAGGATGTGGAAGGAAGCGGCCGTGGCCTGTTAGAAGGTACCGTCCCAGCATTTGCCTGGTGTTGAAAAATGGGAAACCACGGAAAATCATTTCAAGGACGGCCGACGGTGGGGCTCGAACACACGCGTCTACCGAGTCAGCAGAGAGCTTGGCCCCATGGCCTAACGCTGCGCTTTAGCCAGCGTAGCCACTACTGTCGGTAATTCTGACAATGTAATGAAATCATGAACACAAATAGTACAAAAATTCAAGAATGAATATTTTAAGTAAATAACAGTCCTAGTTTCCTGTTGCCGAACTTCCAAACCGTTCAGCAGAAAAATGCATAATCTTTAATGAAAACCGAGTGATTCTGATCGAATTCAACTGTAACGAGGTGCAAGGTATGTCTAATTTCTCTTAGATTTATTAGCACGCTATTTTATTTTGTGATATAATTTGCATTTTGATATTGTGGGAATTATAATGATAATATAATAGTGTCATTAGCAACCCGCCCCGGCTTCGCCCGGAAACAGTTATGAATGTGCA
Source organism: Meconema thalassinum (assembly GCA_946902985.2). Classification (NCBI taxonomy): domain Eukaryota; kingdom Metazoa; phylum Arthropoda; class Insecta; order Orthoptera; family Tettigoniidae; genus Meconema; species Meconema thalassinum. Next base: position 188,755,039 of record OX336395.1, read on the forward strand.
AGGAATTCCTGTCAGACGTAATTTAAGAATGGCGAGGTGCAAGCCAAATCCCCCTCCCGTCCAAACTAAAAACACTTATAGTGGGCGATGTATCGAAGATAGAGATATGCTCACCCGGACTTTTTTGTACAATTTTTCATGCTGAACAATTCTTACACTCATAGTATAGTCTATTGATATTTTTAACGGTTTGTCCAGCGTAAGCTTAAAAAGCGCACGGACGTCAGGTTCTTTCTTGGACCTATTCACTGAAATCTAAAATCGTTACTGCTTGGCTCCCTTTGATCATAAATAAATTATTTTCTACAGAAATCATCCTCGATATTACCTGTACAGAATGGTGAAAGCCGCATCAAAATCCATCTAGTGGTTCTCGAGATTACCCGTGATATCCAAGAATCGGGGACTTTGTTTTACACAAGTAGAGATAACTCTTAGTCGTGGAATGCTTGGTGAACAGCGCTGTGTGAGCAGTTGAGTAACTAACAAGATTTCATGAAAAAGGTCTCATTGTCTAGGCCGGTATGACCGCATTCAGTCGGCCGTGCGTCGGCTCAGTTAGTTCTCGAAGTCGCCACTAGGTGGTAACAGCTCACGGTTCTGCTATCACGACAGCTTTGACGGCATGGAGATGATGGAGCGGAAGATGCCGACATCAAAAAATGTATTTTGTCTTAACTTGTAAAATTGTGACTGTTGTTGCAAGAAATAATAATTAGCAAGATGGCCTGAAAAAGAAGTCGGACGTTTTTATCTTGTGGTAATCGATGCTGGATTACTACTTAGGAAATGATATTTATTCTTCACCTGATGTTGTTGTGACTGATATGTTATCAAGATGGCATACGCAGAAACTGATTTCTAAAGAGCTTATGGAATTGTCAAATTTAAATTTATTAATCTCAGAATTTGTCAACTGTTAGACTGGGCCGTGATCATATGAGGATATGAAGATTTAAACTATGCTTTTGAAATGGACACCTCCTGCGGAAAATACTTTAATGAAGTGTGATGTGTATTAATATTTAAAACGTCCCTTGTAGACGTTGTGTGACCTACTAGATTTTTGATCGTGATTTTATTTAGAGGTCAGGTATTATTGAGGAAGAGGTATTGTAAGTATTCTTGAAGGAATAAGGTGCGATTTTCCTAAAAATAAGTAAGTATTCTTTATATGTTTGCATGGTATGTTTTGGTAATGGCTTTAACCTTGTTGTTCAGTTGACTTCGTATTCTGGAGACCTTCAAGTTTTTGGGTGTGGATAAATATTTGATGTTTCGGTCGATTAGTTTATTTTCTTTTATTCGCAATAAGTTATTCGGCAGTTTCTGTTTTAAGTCATTTATTTATGTTCCTAATCGTGGCTTGGCTTGTTACCTGATTTTAGTTTCGGATGTTCGCTCGTGTTTTTTTTTTCATTGTAATGGACTTTGACAATCAGCTGAAAGAAAAAAAAGAAGAGGGGTGTAGCCATATTAGTTTTGGGCAGAGATTTGAAGTTACGTCGTACCTGTGAGCTGATATTTGGGTTTTAATATTATTTAAATGGGTTATTTGTCTTTTAGACATTATGTTTACGTTTTAAGCATATTGAACCTTCATGACAATAATAAGGATCCTATTTCAGTCTTTGAGTACGTCGAATGATTTCCTTTAATGAAAACTATATTACCAACTTTATTTACCTAACCGAGCATAATGACGATGCCACGAATGTAGGGATTTTATCTAACCCTCATGCTATGATATTTTGGAAGCCACATCTGTAAGTGCATACATGTTATATTGTTCTATATTGAATTGTATTTATATTTTATTGTTAATAGACGTTGGATGTTTGAAAAGGTAAATTATGTTTCATTCCCTAGTCGTAGATGTAGTTATCGGCTCCACTTAGACAGTCTTTGGGTATTTAAATCATGGGTCTAGCCGCTGCGCCACAAGGGGTTAAAGGTACTGCTACTGTTGGTAAAAAGGGGGGGTCGCACCCTTGACCCCCTTAAGATCATTATACGTATTGATGAATTTTACAGCTTAATTTGGTTCCGTGATAACCTTATAGCCGTTTGCAAACTTCACAGTAATGTAATAAATGGAATTGCATTGCGTCTTACAGAAATAGATGGTCCTCTGAGATTTCGTTGCCATGGTTACCAGCTTGCATTCTTTCATTAGATTATTAAATGAAATTAGTTTTCTGGGAATATCTCAAAAACTGTTGGTTTTAGGGCCTTAAAATATGGCCACCGAACCGAGTTTTGTTTCTCGCATCGAGGGGTTGAAAATAAGCTTTATCTCGTCCTTCTATGCCTATTTCAGCATGTTTTTTTAAGGGGGTAGACCCCCTTTTATGAAAGGTACGGAGATTAGTTACATCAATGATTAGGGTGTTGCTTCTGATGGATATCTGTATCAAATTTTACGTTGATCCACCCAGCCGTTCTCAAGTTATAAGGACTCGAAATTGTCCACAAACAGACAGACAAACAAACAAACAGACAGACAGACAAAAAAATTATTTTTGCGCGCAATCGTCATAAAACAGTCTGAAACTCGCAAATAACGCAAATTTCCTTGGAAATTCAGAAAAAAAACAGACTAACTTTCATTTTTATATATATAGAGATGGCATACAACCTGACTAAAGACGTCTACAATAAGAGATCGATATCTTTAAACGCCAAAAATAGACATTACTGCACAGTTAATCGACCAGAGGCTCTGTAAGCGGCCGAGACTCTAATAAAGAACAAGAAAGGTCTAATGGAAAAACTAGAGGCTAAAGAATGGAAGATTTTGAGGAAAATCCTGGGTCCCATCTAAGAAAACAGTGAGTACTGTACCCAACTAGGGTCGGTACAGGATATGAACTTCTGATCTTTAAGATGAAAAGAGGTCCAGCTATGAGCTAGCAGTGAGGAAATAAGGAAGTGAGTCAGGCCATGACGCAGAACATTGACAGCTTTATCTGGAGATACGTGGTGCAAGCGATATATGAATCACGAGAGCAGTCACGCTGGGATGAATCAGCCAGAGCAGATTAGCAGGGAAATCACCATTGAGTGGTTAGATCGGCACTTTTCTGACAACATTGGATTGCGAATCAACAACGCAAAGTTGTGAAATAAGCCGTTTTCGCGGAAACAACGCAAAATTACAACAATAGGTCTACGGGGATCAGAATAATCCGGGAAATTAGAAATTAAGCAAGGATAAAAGTGAATAATTTAGGCCTAGGAAAAAGGCACTTAGTCAGCAGTTACGTCATTAGGCGGAGCCAAGCGAAGGTAGTGGGAAGAAGAGAAAAAACTCAGTCGCCCACGCAGCTAAGGAGCCTTGTAGATTTTATTTAAATTAATTAAACGATCGATTTTCAGGAAATGAAATGGTAATAAGACGTTTGAATTATAGGGAACATAATGATGTACTTTTCAAAAACGTGCGACGTCTAGTTCAGAAGTTAGTTCCAGGAAGAAGGCAAAAGTAGTTTATTTTTGCAAGTTCCCAATAAATAGCCCAGGTTTCAACCACAGAGCATGCAGTATCCGTCAGCCAAGTGAGGCTACAGGCTGTGTCAGAAGCAGTTCGCCAGAAGTAAGCGGGGAGAGGCTCCACGCTCTCTCTTAAAATGCAGAAGCGCTGCATTATACTCGTCGCAGCTCAGTAAGCCCGGAGAGGCTCAGCGAAATTCCGCACATTATATAAGTATACCGTACGCAGTATTATCAAGCTGTTTGGGCGGAGGTTCGTCCTCACACTAGTGAAGACTCATTGTACTCCTGTATGGAGAAGTCACAGCAAGTAACGCAGTTCGTTACCAACCGCAAAAAGTGGATCGTGTTAAGACGAATTAACAATTATCAGTATCCGCGGTAATAACAAAAAGTTGTATGTGCGTGGTAAATTAAATCCGCTACGATTGTTATCATTGATCAGTAAAGCACTTGTGCTAGATCAAAATTATACGCTACTCGAAAACCGTGACGAAGTAAAATTGCGCCGCGACAAATTCTAGAACAGTAATAAGCTAGAATACAGCAGTCCAGATCAGTAAAGACTACAGACAGGTCTCCGTGAAAGTTAAGTGAAAGACTACAGTATTGAGGGACCGATGTTGGAATGAAATCCAATAAATCAAGTAAATGGACTCGGGTTTGAGACCCAAGAACAAATAAAGTGAACTTTAGCGAAGCTACAGTGTGTCAAATAGGAACGTAGCAATAAAGACATTCTCGTAGGAGAAATAAAGGAAAGCTTGTCGCAGAGAAGGACAAAAATACGGTCACGAAGTACGCGGGCCATAGGTTCGATAGACCGCTAAGTAAACGTAGAACAAGTACGAATTGAAAGTCGCTAATAAATGACGATAATAGAAGTCAGAATAGACTATCTAAAGGACAGGGCAGAGACTAGATCCAGTGAAGAATTAGGAGCCGTTCGAGTTTGCATCACGTCCAATGCAGGGTGCGGGGATTTCATGAGGGCGTTGAACACCGATAAAACGTGCCAAGGTCACTGAGAGGTGGTGAAAATTTAGGCAGTGTAAATAAGCTACAAGATATATGTGTTTTAGTGTTAATATAGTATTTTACAAATTAGTGATGTGTTTAAATTTAAGTGAAGGTCGATTGGACCTAAGTGAGGTGTCGCTCACAAATGAAAGTGCCATGAAAGAGTGCTAATTATGTCGTTAGGTGGGTGAAATCCTTCCCAAGGATGGATCAGAAGACGGATCACGATGGTGAGTCATGATTTTTCATTAAAATTGCAGATGTACGATGTACTGGCCCGATGGGATCGGTCGTAACTGGGGAGTTTAACGATCGAACTCATCGGGTAGTTGAATGCACTTATATAATTGAAATGTTGAAATAATAATAATAAATAATTGCGAGAATGACCTCGCAGAATAATTATAGGAAAGGGATCAGTAATGTAAAGTAATAAAAACCCAAGAAATGAAATAATAAATAATAAATGATTTGGAGGAAGGAACCGAAAATAATACTTTAAATGGCTTAAAATTTCGCCATAGTAAAAGCAGACAATGAAACAAATGTGCATCATAATAAAATTGTTAAATTTAAATAATGAAAAGGAAAAATATAAATAGTTTGATCTTATAATTAAATGGCAAATAAGACAAAAGTTGAGATGAAAAATAATAAAGTTCGTAGTGAAAATAATAAAATTAAATATTATCGAGTGGTTATTCACTAAAAATGAAGTGATAATGAAATTTGTAATAAGGAACTCAAGTAACAAACAGAACGAAATAAATTAAAATGTCTTGACGCATTGTTGTCAAATGATCAATTTTATAAATCTTTAAAAGTAATTGGTGAATAAAACACCCAAAGAAAATGTATCATCACCGGCTAGCGAACCAGAATTATGAAAATTAAATGATACGAAGGCCGAGGTCTTACCGTTATAAGTGAAGTATTAATTTGAGATATTAAATAAACCGCGAATAACCAAGCAAGAAATCGTCGTTGCCAAAAGGGATAATAAATAAATGAAGTTAAAAACTAATGAATGTGCGTTAGTCAGGATATAATTACTCGGGAGATGGAGAGTCTCATCGAAATGTTGTGGGTGAAAGATTCCCCTTTCTGTATTGTTGTTGTATATAAACGTCGTGCTGTATTGGGTAGGTGAAATTTCCATAAATTGTATTGCCATATTGAAGCGTTAAAAATAATAGTTACATTGTAAGTCCGATCAGGCTTTGTTAAAATAATATTGTAGGCCAAAAATCGTCGAATGAAATATACATGTAAGACCATGAGAGCATTGTTATAATTATTATAGGCCATAATCGTCGAAATAACGCATTGTAAGTGAATATACATGTGAGACCATGAGGCATTGTTATATCTAATTGTTGTAGGCAATAATCGTCGAATAAAATTTGCAAGTAAGACCGATTAATGGCGTTGTTAAAAATAATATTGATAGAAGGCGTCATACAAATTGTTATTCAATTAGGCATCCTCTCCGGAATAAGTTATAAATATCCTGAAAAATCGAAATATAAATAATGATAATAATAATAACTAAAAGAAGGAACAAATAGCTGTTTTAGAAGTGAAACGAAAGTCTTGGTAAAATCATATGGTGAGAGAGATAAACAAAGTGTAAGCGTGGTGGCCGGCGAGACGCAATAAATCGAGCAAAGTATCGCCACAGGGGCCAGGCAGCTGTGAGCGCCCGACCTACCGCAATGAATGAGTGAGACAGAAGTAAAGGGGTTCCGCGGTAAAGTGAAGGTCTGTCAAAGGACTAATAATAAAAAGACTATTATGTAAAAGTTTTATAATAAGATGCAAGTTGAAATTAACTTACAAAATCACAATGCTGGGATGGAGACATTTCTCCAGAATATAAGTTTGAAGCATTTACATGAATTTTTACGGATTTTGTCAAACACTCCTATTGTAAGTAAAAGGATTCCTTCCTCAAAAGAATGAAAGAACGGGTTGTGGAAAATACAGTTTAAAGATGACTAAAGATCCCACAAAAATAAATAAAACAGTGCATGGTACGCTGCAAAGAAAGATCATCTGATGCATGAGAATGGAACTGGTAGAACAAGGGTTCGATTCACAGACATGGCATGTTTCTTGTACAGTATTTTAAATGTGTAAAATCTAAGGCTTTGTGGAGAATTGATAGTCGGGTCCAAAGGACTAAATAAATGATAGATAAATGAATATTATGTAACGTTAAAGAACCCCAGAAGGGTAAAGATTGAAATGAATATAAATGTCCAAAGCCTTGGAAAGTTGTATGACTTGAATGATAGGCGCGCTTGACGCCTTAGTAAAATATACTACAAGTAATTATAATTAGTTTTAAGCAAGACAAAGTGATTACAAAGTGGTTATAAAGTTCATAAAATAATGAAATGACATTATAGTGATCTTGATAAAAAATTTCAAAGTGATTTTTTTAAATGGCACTTGAAGAGACTATGCCAAGTGATTAATTTTTAGTTTTTAATTGGCACTTGAAGAGACTATGCCAAATGATTGATTTCCTTTAACATATTTTGAGTGACACTTGAAGGATTATGCCAAGTGATTGATTTTTAGCCTACTTTCGATTTTTGCAAAAAATGAAAGTAGACTTATGAGATCACTACAGGGCGAAAAAAGTGTGTCTGTCTGTGTGTGTGTATGTGTGTGAGTCTGTGTGTGTGTGTGAGTGTGTGTACTCTGAATGTGTGTCCCCCCTATCAATTCGAACACGGTGAGCGCAAATTGAACGAAATTTGGTACAAAGGTAGCACTAGCAAAGGACACCTCAGTGTCATGTTTTATATCGCCGCCATCTTGACGGAAACGTAATGGTGGCCACACAAATGTTCAAAGCTTAAATCAAATACGACTAACCAAATTATCCGATCTCTACCAAATTTTGCAACAACATACCTTTATGGGGGCAGCATCCTTTGACCAAACTAATAGGTCATCAGCCTAATAGTTTGCGGATGGCGGCCATCTTTGTGTGAAAATCGATTGCCCCTATTAATTCGAACACGGTGAAACCGAATGGAACGAAATTTGGTACAGAGGTAGTACTAGCAAAGGGCACCTCAGTGTCATGTTTTATATCGCCGCCATCTTGACGGAAACGTAATGGCGGCCACACAAATGTTCAAAGCTTAAATCAAATTACGACTAACCTAATCATCCGATCTCTACCAAATTTTGCAACAACATACCTTTATGGGGGCAGCATCCTTTGACCAAGCTAGTAGGTCATCAACCTAACAGTTTGCGTATGGTGGCCATCTTTGTGTGAAAATCGATTGCCCCTATTAATTCGAACTCGGTGAAACCGAATGGAACGAAATTTGGTACAGAGGTAGTACTAGCAAAGGGCACCCCAGTGTCATGTCGTATATCGCCGCCATCTTGACGGAAACGTAATGGCGGCCACACAAATGTTCAAAGCTTAAATCAAATTACGACTAACCTAATCATCCGATCTCTACTAAATTTTGCAACAACATACCTTTATGGAGGAAGCATCCTGTGACAAATCTAATAGGTCATTAGCCTAATAGTTTGCGGATGGCGTTCATCTTTGTGTCAAAATGGATTACCCCTATTAATTCGAACACGGTGAAACCGAATGGAATGAAATTTGGTACAGAGGTAGCACTAGCAAAGGGCACCTCAGTGTCATGTTTTATATCGCCGCCATCTTGACGGAAACGTAATGGCGGCCACACAAATATTCAAAGCTTAAATCAAATTACGATTAACCTAATCATCCGATCTCTACCAAATTTTGCATCAACATACCATTATGGAGGGAGCATCCTTTAACCAAACTAATAGGTCATTAGCCTAATATTTTGTGGATGGCGGCCATCTTTGTGTGAAAATCGATTCCTCTATTAATTCGAACACGGTGAAACCGAATGGAACGAAATTTGGTACAGAGGTAGCACTATAAAAGGCCACCTCAGTGTCATGTTTTATATCACCGCCATATTGACGGAAACGTAATCGCGGCCACCCAAATATTAAAGGCTAAAATGTAATTACGACCAACCTAATTATCTAGTCTCTACCAAATTTTGCAACAACAAATCTTTATGTGGGAAGCATATTCTGACCAAACTGGTAGATCATCAGCCCAATAGTTTTCAGATGGTGGCCAGGTATGTGTGCAAATCGATTCCCCCTATCAATTCAAACACGGTAAAACCGAATTGAACGAAATTTGGTACAGAGGTAGCACTAGCTGGAGAAAAAGTTCTGCCCTAAAACTTCCCCATACGGGAGAACGGTAACGCATCAGGCGAAAGCCTGGACAAAATAACTACTGTGGTCAAGAAAATTAGACTGAAGCGGTGCGGGGTAGTGGGCATGAAATACGTGACTAGAAAACCAATGTAGGTAGCAATACATTAACAATTTTTATTTCTAATAATAAATTTATATTCAATAAACAAATTGCACTTAAGTGCTTATCACAGAAATGAACAATTATAAATGGAGCAAAAGTGTGAGGGCCTGATGACAGAAACCCAGATTAAGGAAATGTCAATGAAACAAGCTTGTTTAATTGGAGAGAAGTTGAGCTTAACACATAAAAATGCACTTTATAAAAAGAGAGAACCATGAAACTGATTAAGAGTATAAAATGATTAGTATAATTTAAATGCTTCATAAAATTAAACTTATCTTTGAAGAGCCAGCTCCTTAAAAGTTCCAGCTAGCATAAATGTTGATTTAAAAGTCCTCACGGTTTCTTCAGAAGGAGGCGTACATGGCCTAGAGATATGTACACCATTGATAAAAATGTCAACTTTCTCTTCTTTTCTTGCGAAGGAATGACATTTATAGCTTCCAAGTGATGATCCAGCAGTATTTCGAAAGACGAATCCCATCTAAGGTGAAGGTGAAAAGTACAACAGCTGGCAATTATTCTTGCCATCTTGAGCAATACGTCATGGTGCAGATCTCGTGACGTAGCTGCTAGGTAGCGTAGAGACTAGCGATGGTGTCATGAGATGCAGTAGCGGTGACCAGCAGGTTGAAGTGATCAGAAGTGGTGATTGATCAGAAGTGATGAAGAACGCCAGCAAGTGGCGTCTTAAATAGGGATCATGGAACCATCTCGAAGCTGGAGATCGCCCGACCAGACAAAAACCTGCCATTGGTCGAACGAAAGTCAGGGTGACGTCAGTCGCCACTACTCAGCGGACAGCGGATCAACCAGTAGATGCCCTGTATGTCGGGAGTGAGGACGCTTGAGGTAGCGAGCGACTGGAACACTCAAGGTGAGAACTATAATATCTATGAATAAGTGATTGATAACAAGATTATGCATAAGGTTTAAGCAATTAATACGTTTACAAGGAAATAATTACCATTCCTGGATCTCGGTAACAAGAAACAAAATTTGACCGACAAATGGGCCAAGCTAAACATTGAAAGTATCACGAAAGTGATCATGCTTCGAGAACTCCGAATGAAAACAAACAAAAGAATCAGTCAAAGCAAAACATGAATAACAGACGAGGAGAAACTAAGACTCGAAAGGCAAAACAGAGATAACAGAGATGGGTCTAGTACAAAGACCTTTACTAGTTAAAACATCAACAACTCTGACGCGTTTATCACGGCCAAAGTGGCAGTGAATAACTCTGCCTAGGTTCCACACGAGAGGCGGAGATGGGTCTCGAAGAAGAACCATGTCCCCCACTCGTACATCAGGTTGAGGAAGCCGCCATTTCTCACGCCTATTTAGCAAGCTGAGATATTCTAACTTCCATCGGCGCCAAAAAGAACAGCGCAAAGATTCTACTTTTCTCCAAAAGATAGGTAAGTTAGGATCAGAGCGTCGAACCAGCAAAGGCGGAGTAGCAGCAAGCGAACAGCCAATCAGGGAGTGACTGGGTGTTAAAGGTAAGAGATCCTTAGGATCGTTTGAAAGAGGGGTCAGAGGTCTGGAATTTACAATACCTTCGACTTGAATAATTAAAGAGTTGAATTCCTCATAGGAAAGTATGGTAGGACCAAGAGTTTTCTTAAGCTGTCTTTTAGTAAGTTTGATGCAGGACTCCCAACGGCCCCCATGATGGGGAGCATAAGGCGGGGTGAAATGCCATTTGAAACCTTTAGAATAGGAAAAGTTGGAAATTTTTTCTTTAGCAGAAGGGGAGCGTAACACTTTTTTCCAGAGATCAGAAGCACTTACAAAAATTTTTGCATTATCTGAAAAAACTTCAGATGGAACACCCCTTCTAGCAGCAAATCTAGAAAAGGCGGCCAAAAAGTAAGATACAGAAGCGTTCGTAACCAACTCAAGGTGGATAGCACCCGTCACCATACATACAAATAACGAAATGTAAAGTTTACCTAAGATTTTGCGCTTAGATGAAAAGGGATTGGTCTGATATGCGTAAGGACCAGCGTAATCGATCCCAGTAAGAGCGAAGGGCTTACTAGGTTCTGAACGAAATGGAGGTAAATTACCCATAATCTGCGTGGCGGGCCGTGGTTTAACCTTAAAGCAAGTTATACACTTTTTGACAACAGAAGAAACCTCATGAACGCCATTGATGATCCAGTAGAGTTCACGAATTAGACAGAGCAAGGTGCGAGTGCCAGCATGAAGGTTTTTATAATGAAACTTTTTTATTATAAGGGTAGTGATAGGATGCTTTGAAGGAAGGATGATGGGATGCTTTTTCCCATCCTCACAACTAGACATAGCTAATCTTCCACCCACACGTATTATGCCGTCCTGGTCTAGAAAAGGAGTGAGTGGTTAAAGCCTGCTAGACTTGGGTAAATCTTTACCACTTATAAGAGCTTGCTTTTCAGGAGCAAATACTTCCTGCTGAACAAGTAACAAAACCTTGCAAGTAGCAAATTCTAACTCTACTCTGGTGAGAAAGGGTTGAGGCTTCAATGGTTGATCAATTACTAAATATTTCCATCGGAAGATATAAGACACTACACGAATCAATTTATCAAACGAAGAATATCTATGAAAAAGGCTAGTAGAAGTAGAAGTAAGATGCGACGTGACAGGGTCATTACGGGCATCAGGTATTTCTTCTGCAAATTGATTAGCTAAGCGAGGCCAGCAAGATGATTCCTGACTTAGCCAAGGAGGACCATTCCAGTACAGGTCTGAAGAAATCAATTTTTTAGGCGTGCAACCACGTGATATTATATCCGCGGGGTTTTCACGGCTAGGAACATGTCTCCATTGTTCAGAATGAGAGACTTCATGAATCTTAGAAACGCGATTTGCCACAAAGGTATTCCAATGAGAAGAAGGCTTGGAAATCCAAGCTAATACAATAGAAGAATCGCTCCAAAAAATGTGTGGGAAAATTTTAACTTTAAACTAACATTTAGTTTAGTAGCTAATTCTGTTGCCATTAAAGCAGAGCATAATTCTAATCTTGGCAATGATACTGTTTTAAGTGGAGCAACTTTTGATTTAGCGCACACTAAATTAGAAAATCCAGGGAAAGTGGCTGAGGAACGTCCTACTATGTATGCACAACAGCCATAAGCCCGTTCTGAACTATCATAAAATACATGCAGGTCATACTGCTGGTATAAGGGATTAGAAATTAAAGGGCGGGGTATAGAAACCTTGGAGAGATCCAGCAAACTGCTGCGATACTCTAACCATTCCTCTACAAGAGGAAGGGGGGGATTTTCATCCCAGTCTGATTTTAATGACCAAAGCTTTTGCAAGAACATTTTTGCAACAATAACTATAGGAGCAATATATTGCAAAGGATCAAAGATCTTTGCGATTTCTGACAGAACTTGTCTCTTGGTTACAGGGGGAGATTCTGACAGATGTACCTGATAAGAGAAGGTATCAGAAGAAGGACACCAAAAAACACCCAATGCTTTTACGGCTGCTTCATCAGTAGGAATGGCAACAAATTCATCAACTGGGACCTCTGATGAAAATTTTGATATAAATTCAGTGGAATTTGAAGTCCATTTATGGAGCGGAAAACCTCCTCCTAGGAGCAGGGACTTCAAATCTTCGCACACAAGGAGTACTTCAGAAATATTAGGGAAAGAGCACAAGAAATCGTCAACATAAAATGCCGTTTTTAATGACTCAGAGGCCAAAGGATGATACAGATGACCATCTTGCTCGGCTAACATGTGGAGAGACCGAATCGCAAGAAAGGCTGAAGGCTTCAGGCCATATGTCACAGTCTTCAATCTAAATATCTTTATGGGTTTGGAACTCTCATCGCGCCACAATATTCTTTGCAGATCTTGCTGCTCAGAATTTACGAGAATCTGCCGATACATCTGCTTAATATCTGAGATTACAGCAATAGGAAACCTTCGAAAATTAAGCAAAACAGAGGTGAGATCTGTTTGAATCGCGGGACCACATTGCAAGGTATCATTTAAAGAGATTCCATTGGAATCTGGTGATGAGCCATAGAAAACTACTCTTATATTGTCTTTGGTTAAGGAATTTTTCCATACCGGGTGATGATTTAGATAAACTATTTCATTTAAAGGATGGTCAATTTCTTCTGATTTAGAAATTACCTCCATATGATTGGATGATTCGTAATCCTCCATAAAGGAAGCATACTGAGTTTTGACAGAAGCATCTTGTTTGAACCGATTTTCAATAGCAAATAGTGCCCTAAGTGCTCTGGAATGCGAGCCCGTAATGGCAGGAGGATTGGGAATACGTGGAAGAGTTACTATAAATCTGCCTTCAGCAGTACGGACAGTGGTTTCCTTGTATAACTTTTCACAAATTTCGTTAGAAGAAGAAGAAGTAGCCTGAACATTCTCAAGATCCCAGAACTTGGTTAGCTCTTGACTCAAATCGGTACCAACAAAATAACAATTCGATACAGTTTGAATAGGATTACGGTATATTTGGCCAGTAGCAATCCAACCAAAATCAGTTTCGCGGAAGAAAACATTAGGAGCAATTTTTACTTTATTGGAATGAAGACATTGCCAAAATACGCTTGAGCTAAAAAGAAGCTCTACGGGCGAAGCTCTGTTGAAATGAGGGTCAGATAGCTGGACAAAATTCGGGATATTCCAACTTTGAATAGGATAAGAAGTGCCAGGAATATTGTTGCCTATAGACTTGATAATCAAACAATCTAATTGCAACTGCGTACCAAGATTATTAGAGTCCTTCAGATCCACTTTAGCAAAGCTTAAGGATTGCGATTTGGAGCAGTTTATGCCTGTAACCTCTATTGAGGTAGGATGTTTTGGGAGGCCTAACTTTTGTACCAACGATTCATTAATAAAATTGTTGGTAGCGGCATTGTCCAATAATCCCCTGACAGATATCCATTTCCCGTGAGAATTTTTCAATAGAACCTGCACGGTAGATAATAAAACCTGGACTTTGCCAAGCGAGGTAGAACTTTGAGCATACGACTGCGCACTATTTTTAGAAGTCTCAGAATTAGACTTGGTATTGGAAGTGCTTGGTCCTGATAACCGTGATCTTTCATGCCTGTGCAAAAGGGAATGGTGTCTAGCCTTACAATGAAAGCATAAACGTTGTGAACGGCAATTGTTTAACATATGCGTTCCTGACAAACAATTGAAACAATGTTTTTTGTTCGTAATGAACTTTCGTCTTTCATCTACTGATAAAGATTTCAATTCATCACAATTGTATAAAGTATGCGATTGCTGACACAGACCGCACGTTTGCATTTGGTTAGGTGACCGAGCGTCAACAGGAAGAGCCTGTGATCTTAAAATTCTTTGATTAGAACTGCTAACCTTATCTTTTGAGAAGGCTTTTGAATCTGAACTACTAGTTTTTTGATTAGCTATGGCGGAAAAGACTTGGCTTCTGGCCTTCAAAAAGTTAATAATCGCCTCATAAGTGCATTGCAAATTCTGGGAAAGTTCTGTTTCCCAGGCTTTTAATGTATTTGCATCCAATCTTGCAGAAATTAGGTGAACTAGAAATAAATCCCAGTGATTTACAGGTTGGTTTAAATTGGACAATGCTCTGACGTGTAGCTCTGCAGTGTCAATCAACTTACGAAGTGATAAACTGTTATCTGCTTGCACGTTAGGTAACTCGAATAAGCTTTGTATATGGCGTTGAATAGATAAACGAATGTTCCCATATCTATCCTTAAGAAGATTCAGAGCAACTTCATAATTATCACTGGTCAAAGAAAGTGCTTGAATCAGGTTAAGTGCGTTGCCTTGAACTGCCAGACGCAAGTAGTGAAATTTTTGTATTACTGGTATAGAAGTATTCTCATGTACTAAAGAATTGAATAATTCAAAAAATGGCTCCCATTCTATGTCCTTACCAGTGAATTTGGGTATTTCTAATTTGGGTAATATAATCCGTGAAGAAGATGTAGAAGATGCTGCAGAAGTTTGATCTTCTTGTTTTTCTTTTAAAGTTAAAGCCCTAATAAGCTGTTTAGCTTCAGCAAATCCCTGATAGTATAATTTTTCAACTTCCAACCTATCACTCTGCTTGTCCGGATGCTGAGTTTCTATACTGCATTGTATCTCATCATATTTCTCAAAGGCTTGTTCATAATTCTTAAGCCTCTGAGAAATTATGTCGAGATTACGCTCTTGGGGTTCAAGCTCCGTTAAGAAAGTACGAAACCGTGTGAGCTTGCCCTTACAAGAGGCTCTGGCGTTGCTGAGTTTTTCATCAAGGTTAGGCATATTAAAAGTTGTTTGTTACTCACGTCAATATTGTGACTTCGAGTACTGGAAGCCAGAAGATGACAGCTTGCTAGGTAGTAAGGTTTAGTCTGATGCGGAAGAAACCGGTTTAGCTTACGTTTCTCTCCTCCTCTGCTGAACATGCGCCTCAAGCTGAAACGTACAATGTGAATTAGTGTTGAAACACAATGAACAAAAATTGTTAATGTAAAATCTAAGATATGACATTTGTATAGGGATCCAGGGTGCAACAGATATGTTTCCCGGGGGTGAGGCACCAAAAAAATTATGGAGAAAAAGTTCTGCCCTAAAACTTTCCCATACGGGAGAACGGTAACGCATCAGGCGAAAGCCTGGACAAAATAACTACTGTGGTCAAGAGAATTAGACTGAAGCGGTGTGGGGTAGTGGGCATGAAATACGTGACTAGAAAACCAATGTAGGTAGCAATACATTAACAATTTTTATTTCTAATAATAAATTTATAATCAATAAACAAATTGCACTTAAGTGCTTATCACAGAAATGAACAATTATAAATGGAGCAACAGTGTGAGGGCCTGATGACAGAAACCCAGATTAAGGAAATGTCAATGAAACATGCTTGTTTAATTGGAGAGAAGTTGAGCTTAACACATAAAAATGCACTTTATAAAAAGAGAGAACCATGAAACTGATTAAGAGTATAAAATGATTAGTATAATTTAAATGCTTCATAAAATTAAACTTATCTTTGAAGAGCCAGCTCCTTAAAAGTCCCAGCTAGCATAAATGTTGATTTAAAAGTCCTCACGGTTTCTTCAGAAGGAGGCGTACATGGCCTAGAGATATGTACACCATTGATAAAAATGTCAACTTTCTCTTCTTTTCTTGCGAAGGAATGACATTTATAGCTTCCAAGTGATGATCCAGCAGTATTTCGAAAGACGAATCCCATCTAAGGTGAAGGTGAAAAGTACAACAGCTGGCAATTATTCTTGCCATCTTGAGCAATACGTCATGGTGCAGATCTCGTGACGTAGCTGCTAGGTAGCGTAGAGACTAGCGATGGTGTCATGAGATGCAGTAGCGGTGACCAGCAGGTTGAAGTGATCAGAAGTGGTGATTGATCAGAAGTGATGAAGAACGCCAGCAAGTGGCGTCTTAAATAGGGATCATGGAACCATCTCGAAGCTGGAGATCGCCCGACCAGACAAAAATCTGCCATTGGTCGAACGAAAGTCAGGGTGACGTTAGTCGCCACTACTCAGCGGACAGCGGATCAACCAGTAGATGCCCTGTATGTCGGGAGTGAGGACGCTTGAGGTAGCGAGCGACTGGAACACTCAAGGTGAGAACTATAATATCTATGAATAAGTGATTGATAACAAGATTATGCATAAGGTTTAAGCAATTAATACGTTTACAAGGAAATAATTACCATTCGGGGATCTCGGTAACAAGAAACAAAATTTGACCGACAAATGGGCCAAGCTAAACATCGAAAGTATCACGAAAGTGATCACTAGCAAAAGGCACCTCAGTGTCATGTTTTATATCGCCGCCATCTTGACGGAAACGGAATGACGGCCACCCAAATGTTAAAAGCTTAAATCAAATTTCGACCATCCTAATAATTTGATCTCTACCGGATTTTTCAACAACATGCCTTTTTGTGGTACTTGTGACTACAAGGTCATCAGCCCAATAGTTTGCAAATAGCGGCCATGTATGTGTGCAAATCCATTCCCCGGATCAATTCAAACACGGTGAAACCGAATTGAATGATTTTTTTTACAGAGGTAGCACTAGCAAAGGGCACCTTATATTCATGTTTAATATCCCTATAGCACGTTGTATTTCAACAAGCTACTACAACCAACATTCAATTATACTCCTTGAAAAGGACAAAGAGTTATAACAATACCCATGCATTTAGGAGAAAGTAGGCTATATGTTCTTTACTGAACATCTTGTTCTTACATGTTTTTGAGTGAATATTTTTCTTTTATGGATTAAAGTTTGTAATATTTATAATGTTGTGTTTTCCTTAATATCCTTGTGAACCTTGAGTATTCCATATCAGATATTTAATCAGCGGTGGAGGAAACGTACCATACCCCGAAACCGCAAGAGCAAAAGCCGAGTGCTGATTAATCATCATCCGTGTATACGGGCACAGTACAGAAGGCGTCACAACCACGAATTATACAAGCACGTGGAGAAGATCAGTGACATGATTCGAAAAAGAAGGATTGCCTTTTATAGACATGAATGAACCCAGGCAGGATATCAATACGGTTATTGACGTACTTTCAAGATAAGAAAACCAAAGGGGCATGGTTCGCGGAAGTTGAGAAAGATCTACGTGAAATGGAAATGTTCCCTAAAGATATCCAGGAGCGTGTTCCACTTCAGGAAAAACTACGTACGCACAAAGGTTTCCTGGAAAAGCCGAGCTGAAGACAGGGAATGCATGGTCCCAAGAGAGAAAAGAACAACACCAGAAACGAATGCGGGTGTTAGAGCTCGGAAGAAGAGACAGTTGAACTGACGTGGTCCCTAGTTGGCCGTATCGAAGAGAGAATAATAATTAAATAATTATACGAGCCTTACAGTAGTCGCATATGATGTGTAACATGTGACATTTTATCCTACTATGTGTGTCCCTGGAGCGCAAATCCCTTGTTAACAGTGAACTCTGTTGGTCATTGAAATAACTACTTGTATAACTCCAGTGCCAAATCCTAACCGTAATGAATCATAATTGTTATTTGCCGTGGCGGAAGCAATCCACTGCCTACTTGATGCGAGCTGCGCTCTATACTGGCCCATGCCGGTGATGTTATTGAAATGGCCTCGTTTTGCCAATCAGCGCACTGCCAAGTAAAAGCGCGATTAAAAATTAGGTGTGCGGAAGGTATATTAAATGTGTGTCTCCCAGTGATATATTTAGACCAACGAAGTTTCAATTATTGTTAGTAGTCGGCGTTAATATACTGAATTCCTACGTTGTTTGGAGTGTTTGTTGATGCGATATAGATTCCACATAGCCACATGGCCGACAGTACATCGAGTGCTTACATTAAATAAGAATGCAGCAAAAGTATGAAGATTTAATAAATCGTAATTGTTTTCAGCAAATGATAAAATATATATTTTCACACCAAAGAACGACAACTTGAAGATGATTTATTGTAGGAATATCTTAAATGGGGTCTCCAACCCTTGAACTAAACTGTATGCGATAGACATTCCCCATAGCCACATGGCCTTAAGTACGTCGTTGTACCGATCTCCGCCACCACATGCGCTTATCGTTTCCGTCCCATGCACTTCCGTCCCATCCATTTCCGTCCCATCCACTTCCGTCCCTTTTCCTACTGAGAGGAAAGATGTTACACATCAATAATATGCATTCCACTTTTAATACCATTCACGTTGTTCAGTAGGCACAGCACATTGTAATGACTAGTAATTCAACATGGAACTGGTGGCGTACATAATAATTGAAACGTTCCTGAATGCAATAAATTATCACCGGAGTGATTAATTTAGCGTTACTCATTTCCGTTCGTAATTTAGTTTCGTATTTAAAAAAATCTTGTGGCGTGTTTGGTGTCGGCATGTTGGTCATGTTATGGTTAGCCTCAGTCTTTTGTTTCTATTAATCGTTTGCAGGTGCATAGTAGGCTGCACGTGTTACATGGAGATCCTGCATATAGACAAGGCCGAATAATCATTTAGTTTCAAAATGCAATAACTGAAACGATATTAGAAGCATTTGACATGTAGCATATGTTGAATAAATCTTGAAAAAGTGACCACAGACGGGTTTTGAATCCGTAACTCCTGCTGTATACGCAGGATCTCTAACCCTCTTGCACTATTGTGGCTGCGCCCTCACTAGGCTTTATCTTCAAGGAAGGAAGGTAGGAAAAAATGGGAAGGAAAGTAGGAAGGTAGGAAAAGAGTGGAAGGAAAGTAGGAAGGTAGGAAAAGATGGGAAGGAAGGTAGGAAGGTAGAAAACGATGGGAATGTAGGTAGGAAAAGATGGGAAGGAAGGTAGGAAGGTAGAAAAAGAAGGGAAGGATGGTAGTAAGGTAGAAATAGATCGGAAGGAAGGAAGGTAGGAAAAGATGGGAAGGAAAGTAGGAAGGTAGGAAAAGAGTGGAAGGAAAGTAAGAAGGTAGGAAAAGATGGGAAGGAAAGTAAAATAGGATGGGAAGGAAGGTAGGAAGGTAGAAAAAGATGGGAAGGAAGGTAGACAAGATGGGAAGGAAGGTAAAATAGGATGGGAAGGAAGGTAGGATGGTAGGGAAACATGGGAAGGAAGGTAGGAAGGAAGGAAAAGATGGCAAGGAACGTAAAAGAAGATGGGAAGGAAGGTAGGAAGGAAGGAATATAAAGCAAGGAGGGTGGGTGGGCGGGTGGGTGGGTAGGTAGGTAGGATATGGTCGACCCCAAAGTTAGAGGCAAAAATTGAAAACCGGACCCAGCTCAGGAATCCTTCGGAGTTGCAAATAATAAAATAATTAAAATGAATACAGTAACAATTAAAATGAAGGAATCAAAATTAATAATTAAAAATAAAATAAAAACAATATTAATAAAAACCAGCACGATTGACAAATAGAATTTTCACCTACTTCCTCAAAAAGAAAACCAAGGGAGCTTGGTTCATTGAGGTGGACAAAGATTTACAAGAAGTGGGAATAACAGGCAACGATATTTGGGAACGTGCCACACTTAAACAAAAACTAACAGCACACCGATGTTTTCAAGAAAAGCCAAAGCTTCCAACTGGCAAGAAGTGGACTGCAGAAAGGAAACAACAGCATCGAGAACTAATGCGAAAGTACTGGGAGGATGTTAAAGCTCGATGCAGCAAGAAACAGTTGAAATGACGTGGTCCTTAGATGGCCGAATCGAAAGAAGAAGAATATTAATAAAAATTAAAATTGGAATTTAACAACAATACAGATTAAAATATTCAAAATTAATAGTATTTTAAATTAAAATAACAATTTTAAAATAACAATAATAATAATAATAATAATAATAATAATTCATGATTCGTATAAGCCATCTAAGGACCACAACATTCAACTGTTGAATTTGGAGTGGGCTTTGATGTTTGTCCAGTAGTTACACATCCTCTGGCCGTTGTTCCCTCCTCTCCTGTGTCCAGAGGGCGCCTGTCTGTTTTTTTTGTTTTTTTTGTTTTTTGTGGCTTGTCCTGGAACCTCACTTGCTGAAGCATCTTCCTCATGGATGTCCGGTCTTTTAAGTCTCAATATAAGAATAATAATTATTATTAGTTAGTTATTGTTGTTTTAAGGGGCGGAGTTATTGTTGTTTTAAGGGGCGGAACTAGGAGGTCATCTGCCCCTATAATAATTATTAATAACAGAGCACGTAAAATCAATACTTCAAATCTTGCCACATGTCTTTCTTCTCTCTGCCCACATTCGCTTCATCCTCTCTGTGATCTCTGCTTTTGGAGCTGTTCAATGTTCCGTGACCGGGTGAGTTAGCCGTGATCGTTACGGCGTGACTGCAGGCTGTCGCTCACATCCGGGAGGCGAGGAAGTTCGAATCCCCCCGCCGGCAACCTTGAAGATCGTTTTCTGTGGTTCCCCATATTCCTTCCAGGTAAATGCCGGGGTTGATTCCTAACTATTGTCCACAGCCGCCAGACAACACTCAACACGTGACGGTACTTGTAGCTCACCCCATGGGTGTCCGCATAGAAGTAGCTACATGCTCTGGCGAGCCGAACACGTCCTCAGACACTCCAGGCACTAAAAGCCATACGCAAAAAAATAAATACAATAAATGTTCCGTGGCTGCTTTCGTTGTCTTTCTTGTTCCTCCCAGAAGATCACTTTTTGAATTTTGTCCCGAAATGATTACCTTTTATATGCATCTGTAATGACAATATTGGCTTCCTTAAGATCCTTTTATGTCTGTGTAAACCACGTTGGTTGAATTTCAAGTTTTAAAATCTTATTAAAAATTTGTTTTGTTAGCCTGACACCATTCAATCTATTGAAATGCCCAAAAATGGCATTCTTCGTTTGCGCATTGTGTGAATGATGTTCTCCCCATGGGTGTATATTTCCTTGTTAGGTCGTGGTCTGTTGTAGTCCATTTCTGTTTTCCTTGGGCCAAGGATGAATCGAACAAATCTTCTTTCCGTGAGCATGATTTTGTTTATGCCATCTTTCCGCATTAA
This sequence comes from Meconema thalassinum, assembly GCA_946902985.2. Classification (NCBI taxonomy): domain Eukaryota; kingdom Metazoa; phylum Arthropoda; class Insecta; order Orthoptera; family Tettigoniidae; genus Meconema; species Meconema thalassinum. Next base: position 188,776,470 of record OX336395.1, read on the forward strand.
CTTCAATGTTTCACCTCCAAAGAGTGCTTCAGGTTTCGCCGCTGTATTGTAATGTTTAATTTTCGTGTCCCGTGATAATGCCTTCTTCTTGTATACATTTCTGGTGAACTGAAATGCTACGTTCATTTTCTTGCTCGGAACTCTAAGCTGTTTTTATCATTTTTAATGATCTTGTCGACTTCGTCGTTACGCTGGGGTCTGGCGTTACGTTACGGTGACGGGACGAAATGTACCTAGATGCACTGAGGTGTGAGACGTCTAGTACCGCTTGGTGCATGTGTTCCCCGACAATCTCTACTTCGTTAGTATAAGACAAAAATCCCCGATTCTTGGATGTCACGGGTAATCTCGAGAACCACTGGATGGATTTTGATGCGGTTTTCACCATTCTGTAAAGGATATCTCGAGGAAAGATTCTGTAGAAAATAATTTATGAATGATCAAAGGAAGCAAAGCAGTAATGATTTCAGTGAAAAAGTCGAAAACAAACTTGGCGTCCGTGCGCTTCTTAAGCTTACGCTAGGCAAACCGTTAAAAATATCAGTATACTATGAGCGTAAGAATTGGTCAGCATGGAAAGTTCTACAAAAAATTCCGCGAGAGAATATCTCTATCTTCAATACATCGCCCACTATAAGTGTTTTTAGACTGGATCGAAGAGGCACGTCATCCAGCCATCTCCCTCCGCGCGCTTGACCTTGCTTTGCCCTTGGTTTGCACTTGCCGTTCGCGAGTAATTTGAAACAAGGTAAAGTATTATAAAGCAAGATAAGTATTATGCAGATAATTTTCTAACATGTCGAGAGTCTTTCTAGCATTTTTCAGCATTTGTAGCATTTAAAATGATACAAAGTCTAGTCTTTCAGACTGACTGTCACTTTTTCATTGTTGCTGATAGTTATCCATTCACCTAAATACTTATATGAGTTAATTATATATTATAATTATAATAGTAATAATATTAATATAATTAAAATTGAAAATAATCATCGAAGTTAATAATAATTAAAATTAGAAAAACAATAAAAATATTAATATTAATAATATAATTTTAAAATAATCATCGAAGCTAATGATGATTAAAATTAATAAAATTAAAGAACCTAAAAGGTAAGAATTAGTTTATCTTTCCACCTCAGTCAATAAATGTAATTGAAATGTAATTAATCAGATAGCACCAGTACAATAGTATATCCTTCTTCGGCTGGAACATAATATTAATAACATATAAAGGAAATTGCGAAAATTAATGGTTGAGTAATCTTTATTTCTTATCAATAAAAGGGAAGTTAAAATCAAATAATCGTTGTAAAATTTCAATTGAATTGTAATATTGTAAATTAATGTATACATGCCTATCAAATTGAGTTACATTTATCGTGAAATCATCAAATAAGATAATATAATTTTGATTTACTCGTCAGAGAGGACACATTTTATAAGAACTAGCTGCGTTGCAATGGCATTTTTAGCCGCTGTGACGCCTGTATCATGTCATGTCGTTACGGCATGACTGCTGGCAGTCGCTCACATCCAGGAGGTGAGGAGGTTCGAATCCCCCCGCTAGTAACCTTGAAGACGGTCTTCTGTGGTTTCCCATCTTTCTTCCAGGCAAATGCTGGGGTTGGTCCCTAACTATAGGCCACAGCCGCTACCTTCCAACTCCTCGCCCTTACATTCCTCCCCAACGGTACTTATAGCTCATCCATTGGGTGTCTGCCTCGAAGCAGCTGCAAAAACTGACGAGCCGAACATGTCATCGGACACTCCCGGCACAAAAAAACCATACGCTAATAATAATAATAATAAAACAACATTCTGAGGTCTTTCCTGAATCATTTTGCATGGATTTCAGAAACAGTAAATCAAAGAAATGAGTACCTACTCAAATCGTAAAATTTCATAAATATCGAATAACCGGTGAGTGTTATGATGTTCCAATTTTCAGTGATTGCGTTCTTAAGTTAGGGAACGTAGAACTTAGAATTCTAACTGAAATGTAAATAGTGTTCTTTAATCATTTGATTGAAATAAAACCATAACAACCTTTCTCCTTAAGTCTATCATTATAAGCCTGTTGGGGAAAGTGTGATTTATAAATATGCGAGATATCTCGCTTGTCAAAATTAATAGTAAGTAAAATAAAAATTAAATCAAATAAATACAAATAAAGTCAAATAAAATTTTGAAAAATAATTCTGTCTTATAAAGGGTTAAAGAGAGGAGCCCAGCACAATTAAGTGGAAGTGGGGTCCCGTGTTCACCAATCCACCTCCCGGTGTGCATCTCTGGGGGTTTTGAGAAGAAATCCAGTGCTGTCCACCAATTCTTGTGAATGAACTTTACCTGAGCACAAAATGTATATTATTATTCCTGACTGTTTTATATTGACAGCCTGTCCATTAATTCCCGTATTGGAGGAACTCTGGCGCCGGGTGGAATGACGTACGGTAATAAGTAATGACATTTATATAAATAAATGTATGACCTGTCAAATGTGAACGCAATTCTTTGTGAGTATGCATAAAATAAAATATGAATGAACAGGATGATGAAAAAATCAGAACTGTAAATTTATGTCATCAAGAGAGGAGTCATTCAAGAATATCTGTGGTTGTCTGACGTTGTGGCAAGTAGTACATCATCATCATCATCATCATCATCATCATCATCATCATCATCATCATCATCATCATCATAATCATCATCGTCGTTGTCGTCGTCGTCGTCATCATTTAATGCATCTACAGGCCATTAAGAACCATGGCAGAAAACATGCTGCTGCTGCTGATGATGATGATGATAATTAGGGCCCGGATGTTGATGACATGTCATCTTTTTACTGAGCCGTCTAAAACAATGCTGAAGTACATAAAACTCCGGACGGGCCATCCTGTCTTCAAATATGTCATTTTTATTTTGCATCTTTTTGAATTTTTTCAATTTAAGAGCATTTTTTAAAGTTTGGTAGAGATTTCGGTCATATTTTAGATAAATCGGCCTTTTAAGGTATTTTTTTCCCCAATTTAGTCATGTCACAGCTTCAGATGAAGGAGTAAGTCTCTCAGAGTTAATAAATAGCTAGTAGCTATCAACATAAACCTTTTGTTAAGTGCTAGAAATCTACTTTGGTTGACTTTTCAGTTTGTGATTCAGATGTCATTTTTGAAATATTGGTGAGTTTATTATTATAAGATTATTTTCTCCATTTTATAGTGCATTTTTCGAATTTTTGATATATTGGCGAGTTTAGTCTTATTATAAGATCATTTTCTCCATTTTATAGCGCATTTTTCGATTTTTAGGTCATTTATTACTGTTATTTTTGAAAATGTTAAGTGCATTTTTTAAACATTTTTACTGCATCAACATCTGGGTCCTAATGATGATAATTGTTGATTCAAGGGCCTAACATCTAGGCTATCGGCCCCTAATGTTTTGGGTGAAAATGAAATATGATCAAATGAAACTTACAACTAAATCTATCTACTCACCTACAAACAAGAAGAGGAAATGGGAAACAAACAGGAGAAGAATGTAAATAAGAGACAGGAGGAAAGGAAATGCCATCAACCCTTGAAGAATGAGAATTGAGAGACTTGGAAGGAAGGGGAGCCAAGAAAGGCAGAGAGGAAAGGCAAACAAAGGCAATGGAAGAAGGAGAAAACACAGACCCAGCTCAGGAAGCCCTCGGCGTCGTCAACGCCCGAACTCACTAGCCCTGAGCCCTTGAGGGTGTAGCACTATCCAGGGTGCACCATAAGTGGTGGGGCTACACACACCCTGCCTCCTTGAGGGCCTTGTGCAGAAGGCAGGAGATACAATGAAAACAAGTAGTTCCGTGAAGAACTATACAGCCAATTTTCATATATCCTACTCATATTAATTGCCTCTATCAACATACAAAATTTCAGTTTGATTGTTGTGATAGATTCGTAGATATTGAGAACCGTCTAAATATTTCAGATGGTCGCCAGGTTGGATTTTTATTGATGTACTATTACATGAAGATTATTGTGTACGTGTGGTATTCAAACTTTAATCGCATGATTAGGACACAAGAAGTAAAAACGAGATTTACATTTCGCACCGCTGCCATCTTGTGGTTATGAAAACAATTAAAATAAATTAGATGCAGCGGATTAACATTTGTATAAGCATTTAACGTGGAAAGTTTCACTGTACTCTGATGGTTAAATCGCGAGAAACGTCCATTTAAATACTTCGCGTCGCTGCCATGTTGGATTTGTGCTCACCAGGTTACTGAAAGTCCTATAGGTGAACTTATGTTCATAGCCTCTATGAACATAATATAATATATTATGTTTGATTGCTGTAAAACATTCGTTGATATTTAGAACCGTCTAAATATTTCGGATGCTCGCCATTTTGGATTGTTATATGTATAGGCCATTAAAGGAAAATTATTGCGTAGCTTCATTATTCAAACTTTCACTACGATCGCATGATTACGACACAATAAATAAAAACTTAGTTTTAAAATTGTGCACAGCCTCCATCATGAGGTTATGTAAACAATTGAACTAAATTAGATGCCAGTGCATTACAACATGTATAGTCATTTACTGTACCACATTTCACTGCGCTTAGATGGTTAAATCAAGAGAAAAGCCTATTAAAATGTTACAACTTCGCTTGCCAGCCATGTTCGTTTTGTACTTTACAGATGTTTGAAAGTTACATAGATAAACTTGTAGCAGTGCCCTTTATCACCGTACAAAATATCACGGTGATATCTGAAATAGTTTCGGAGATATAGAATGCCGGTGAAATATTTCGCACAGCCACCATTTTGAGGTTATGTATAAACTTGAACCAAAGTAGACGTCAGTGCATTGCAATGTGTATAAACATTGGCTGTACCAAGTTGCATTACGTTTGTATGGTTAAATCGCGAGAAAAGTCTATTTAAAAGTCTCAACTTCGCATGGCAGCTATGTTGGTTTTGTAGTTACCAGGTTTTTGAGTGTCTCGTAGGTGAACTTCTAGTAGTGCCCTTTATCATCGTACAAAATTTCAGGGTGATATCTGCAATAGTTTCGGAGATACTTAATGCTGGTGAAATATTTCGCACAGCCACCATGTTGGATTGGTGAGAGACAATAACATTTGAAGGGCACGGCTGGGGCCGGTCAGAATGGTGCTATAATCTTACCGAGTTTCATTGAAATCGCTCCAGCCGTTTAGACGTCATTAGGGGGGGGGGGGGGCATACACATGAATCACACACACAGGCGCACACACAGACACACGGACAAAAGGTGATCTCATAAGCCTTTTCAGAAGAGGTGGAAAATTCTCCCCAAAGGACAGACTGACCCTTCAAGATAATCACCTAGAGGTAGTTTCAAAATTCAAATATCTTGGAGTTACTGACATCATTCAGCATTCATGTGAAAGAGAGAGCAACAGCAGTGATAAAAGCAATTTCCAACATTCAGTAGCCCCAAAAACTCTCCATAAAAACGGCTGTGACATTATTTAAAACGGTCATAGCGCTAATAGCGACTTACGGAAGCCACATAATTTCGGACAAACTAAAAGAGAACGACCTATTAACAATAGAGAAAAACAAAGCCCGCTATATGAAAAGAGTCTTGGGTATCGGGAAGACAGCGCTGTCCAGACTGACTTAAGTCTTCACAAAAGAAATATTCTTCATGGAAGTTGAGTAGAAATCTTCCAAGATAGCGTTTTGCTTTTCTTTGAGGATTTGAAGGGCACTCTCATAGGCCTCGGTTTGCGGCAGTAGTATCTGCAGTCTATGAAGAACATTTCTGACACCATAATGACTGACGAATGGTAACAGGCAAACTATGAACTCCGACACCTAATGACTCGATACGCTACACATGGCTTTCATTACAAGCTCTGCCAAAACAAGCGATTCCTCGAACCAACTGAAGAATGTGTGTGTGATCTATGCAGCGAATGATGTTCTCTATATCTTGCACAAAATTGCCGACAAAGACATATATCAATAACCCAATTGGGATTGGAATAATGTGCAGTACGTTACTCACTTTTGTATTTTCACATTGTGCGCTGTTTCAATAATAATAAGCCTATTTTTTCATAAAATGAAAATAGGCTAAAAATAAACAAGAGGGATGACCCCTCGAAGAATGAGGGATCAGGAAAGATGAGACTTGAGATCATAAATACTATATAAAAATAAAATTATAAAAACATTTAAACATAAAAATTAAAAAGGTAACACAAGATAAAATTAATAATTTAAAATTTGGCTAAAATAATTATATTTAAATAAATTCAATTAACATATTTTAATAATAGTTCCCCCTTATGAAAGGTTAATCTATTAAAGTTCATTCTGAGACGATGGCAGTAAATATTATTATTAAAGAAACGCGCACAAGTTGTGCATTAAGCATACAAATACATTTACATTACATTCATTTATATTTCACTTTGTTTCAGTCTTATGGTCCTAAGCAGGTTTCGATTATTGACTTGGATAGTTTTTTGAATGTTGTAATGTGGTAACGATCACATAGGCGTTCACAAAGATCACATACACATGTTTCGTTCGGCTCGTGATGGTTCTTCACTTTGCACACTCTGTGGTGGTATCCGTGCGTCGCCAAAGAGTTCACGAAATGGCGCAGGTCCATGATCTATTCACCATGGCCTCCGTTGCATAGAAGTCAGGCAATATCTCTTTTGACTTTTGTTTTCTCGTTTCCACTTGTTTTTCCCAGTTTTTAGTAAAAGGTAGATTATGTTTGATCCTGAGATCTTCCATCAGAAAGGTTTCTGTTGCTAGGACATAGATGAGTCGTGAGCGGGTGTATTTGGATATTGCTAGGGCGAACTTCAGGAACCTAGCTTTGACGGCTTCCATGGCTGACAGGTCTTTCATTCCTAGTTTTACCCAGGTTATTTCTATTCCATACGTTTGGATGGGTTCGATTTTAGCATCGAATAGTTTCATGGCAGTTTTTAGGGATAGTCTAGGTAGTGATGGTATGTCAAATATTGCCTTCGTGGCTGCTGATGTTCTTGTTTTAGTGTGAATCCTCAAGGATCATACGGTTGTCTGGAGGGTCATGCCCAGGTATTTGTAGGCGTTAGCCGATTGAAGTGGTTCGTCTCTGTAATAATCCTTGTCGTGCGGGTTTTCTCCCCACTTTTTTGGAAGGTCATCTGGACTGTTTTCCTGGCGTTAATCTGGAGCTTGTTTTCTTCAGTTCAGGTTTCTAAATCCTTGATTGCTTTTTGTAGCTCTGTTTTGTCTGGCGATCCGATAGCCATGTCGTCTGCGTAAATGTAGAGGGTTTATATTGTTTGTTGCTTCTGTTAGTTTCTCGGCGATATCGTACGTTGCGACGTTGAATAGAAGCGAGCTGAGTGGACCTCCTTGATGCACCCCATTAGTCTGTGAGACTCCTTTGGAGAAAGTTACGTTGTCCGAGATATATATCGTATTGCTTCTTAGCATGTTGTGAATGAGGACTACAGCTCTGTTTTGTCAGTCAGGGCTTCTAATTTAGTTAAGATGAGGCTTCTGCGTAATCCACAAATACAACGTAGAACTTTCCTAGTGGGACTCGGATGGAATTTTCAATGTCTTCTATGAGGATCCGAGTTGCTTGTAGGGTGCTTCTTCCTCTTCGGAATCCAAATTGTTCATCAGGGAGTTTGTGATCTATTTCATTTGTTAGTCTGCTATTTATTAGTCTTGTGAGCACTTTTAAGACGTTATTCTCCAGCGTTATTCCTCTGTAGGAGTCTGTCTTGTCTCCGTTCCCTTTATAGAGGACTCGGAAGGTGGACGTTTTCCATCTCTGTGGTATGTCGCCTGTTCTAAAGCATAGGTTTATCTTTTCCGTGAGTGCTGGGAGTAAGATACGCATTGGTGCTTTAAGATGTTCATTGAAGATTCCGTCTGGGCCTGTTGCTTTCTCATTTTCTAGGCTTCTTATGGCTTGTTTTACTTCTTCTTCAGTGAACGGGATAGATCTAGTATCTTATCTCTGGTGTCCTTGGCTCGTATGCATTAGTCTTGGGGTCTGGGTTCAGTACCTTAAGGAAGTGTTTATCCCATGTTTACATGTTTACCTTTCCGGTGGTTTGTGTTTTTCTACCCCTTAAGGCTAAGAAAGGATCATTTGTCGCCGCTTCAATCAGTTTCGTGACCTCGTGTTCTAGGTAGTCTTTTCGCTTTTGTATCAGTCAAGCTTTCTAATTTTTCCTGGCATTGCTGTAGAGCCTCAGGTTTTCTGCTGTGTTCGAGATCCTCGTTAAGTGTAGAATTTGTAAGACTTGTCTTTTCTCCATGAAACATTCGACGTCGAACCATATCTTGGCTTTTCGTTTGAATTTGGAGATGATTGCTCCTATAATGGTCTCTTCTAGTGCTGTCGCTTCTGACTCGATATTTCCTTTTTTCAGACAGTTTTCTAGATGTAGTAGTTGCGGTGTGCCTTTTATTTGCGAGGTGTCTAGTTTTCTTGAGGCTGGTGCTCTATTGTAATTGTTATTGTTGTTGTCGTGTGGGTATTCTAAGGAGAAGTGTGCTGTTATAGGGCAGTGCTTCTTTATTGGTGTCTCCTCTGATGAGTAACACACGTTATGCGAGGTTAGCTGAGTTTTTGGTCCTTTGAAAAAGACCACGTCGATGTTGTTGCTGCCGTTGTGTGAATGGTAGGTGCGGTCCTTTGTCCCATTGGCTAGTTCGAACCCTTCTTCTGTCATCATTTGGAGAAGTTCCTGGCTCCTGTGGTGTACTACATACATTCTGCAGTTCATGTCTCGAGCAATGACGATGTTAGTTTCTCTTGCTGTCTTTCTTAGAGCTCTCAGAATAGTTGCTAGAATGTTCTCTATTGGCGTCAGGGGTACAATACATAGCCCTATCAAGGTCTTTTTTTCTGTTATTATTGCTATCGAGTCCTCTTCTCTGTATATGTTTTTGAATTTCCCTATTATGGGCTTGAAGCAACAGGAGATTCCCCTCGTTGGTCGTCCTCTTGGTCCTTGTATAGCTGATACGTGTTCCGAGTAGTATCCCGGAATGTCTATGGGGTGTGTTGTGAAGGTTTATGTTAAGATTAGCACATCTTGCTTGTTTAGCAAGTCACTGCTGGCGTGTTATCCTTTAAGCCTTCTACGTTCCATAATAGGAGTTTAATGATTGAGTTAGTCTCCTCGTTTGTTGGTGGGATCTTTTTCCGGTTTTCCAGTCCATCCTTGGTAGATGATGTGCTTCCCTTCTGGATTTTCAGTTCTTCCGCGTTTTGTGATTTCGTACTGTCAGATTCTTGTGCCTTCAGGTCTGTCTCTACAAAAAATATATTTCTTTACTAGTTACCCCCGCCGGCCAGTATTCAGCTTTGTTGACGGTATCTAGAGATTTGTAGGGAATTCCTAGTTTAAATGCTCTTAGTCTTCCCCGGATGTCTAACTCTTCGCATTCAATGTCTCCCTTAATTCCTTTGTTCTGTATGAAGTCTTTTAATTCCTTCTCTGTGGTGGATTCGTGGAGCCTGCCTTTGTAGAGCCATGACATGCGTGAGCCTGCTTTCAATTCAGTGGATTGATTCATGTTTCCGATTATTTGTAGCATTTGTCGTCCTGTCCATCCAGCTTCCTTTCAGATGTCGTATAAGGCTGTGTTGTTTGTTGCAGTTCTAGTTCTTCTGTGTTTGAATTTTCTTGTATGACTTTCTGTTTTTCTGCGATATTCTGTCCATATTAGTTTCGTTTCCTGTGTCGTCCCCTCCCTACTACTGAGCTCCATGCCTGTGCTGGTTCTGTAGCCTCGTTGGGGTGATCTTGATGGTGTAGTATCCGTGGTCTTGTTCGTCTTTGCTGTAGGTTACCTTGTTGTAGAAGGGGATTTTTGTCTTCTGTTGCTTCCTCACTTTCAACTTTGTTTGTATTATCTTGTTTAGCGTTCCTTCTGCCACTTCGTTCGTACGCTATTTGTTCTCCATTTTCGCATAGTATCTGAGAGTTTTTAAATTTTCTTGTAGTGTGTCTCATTCTTGATATCATCATCATCTTGCACAGTTTCCAGCCACTGGCCGGGTCTGTTTGGAACACAAGCCTCTCCAATGTTTTCTGTCTTCCCACCATCTCTCAGCCTCCACCCTTGTCCAGTCTTCTCCTCTCTTCTTCACGCTTTCTTCCACCCCCTTCAGCCACCTGTCTCTCGGTCTTCCTCTCGATCTCTTTCCTTCCCACTTCGTCTCGTGTATCCTCCTGGGTATCCTCTTCTCCTCCATTCGTTTTACATGTCCATACCATCTAAGTCTAGATTTCTCTATACCATCCTGTAATGGTTCCTCCTTCGTTAATCCTCTGGTCCTCTCATTTCTTATTCTGTCCATCTTTGTAGCTCTCACGAACCTCATATCACTGGCCTGTATTTTGCTCTTCTCCCTTCCTTTCATAACCCAGGTCTCCGAGGCATACGTCAGGATAGGGACATAGTACGTCCGATATATGATCTTTTTGCTGTTCTGAGGGGCATCCTTGCTCCATAACATGCTTCTCACACTCCTCCGGAATGCTTCGGAATGTATATTATCTTATTATACTGAAATGTAATCAAATTATTGTTAGGGTATCCATTTCATTTTAGTTTAGTATTGTTAAACTCTGAGGACGGTATCAAATAATATCGAAACATGTACGGTACAACATTTGAATGGATGTTTCATAATTTATATTGATTGCGTTGTATTTTTAAGTAGATACTTTTTAATTCGCAACATCGTTGGCTTATAGTTATCAGAACTTGGAATTGAGATCTTGTTTTTTATCGACTGTGTGCTGTGAACAAGAGAACAAGGAGAGGCAAGAAGAGCACTAGAACTCGGCCGATCCATAACCGACGATAGCTCCCAGAGGGGTGATACGGTATGAGCCTTGTTACTTCTGGCTCTTTACTGCTACTCTAAGTGTGTTAACTTTCTTAACAGCTTAGGTCAGGCCTCACCAATTCGAGAGAGCGCCTACCAGTGTTTCTTCCTCCGAGGGAAGGGATGTTGATCACATATTCGGGAGCCACATCATGATTTTGTGTCCCTTCCTGTACAACCGTAATAGCCGTCATTATTTATATTATCTTATTATAATACGCTAAGGTGTATGTTTCACAAAACTGAAGCTCCTAAACCAGAGGGAGTTAGAAGGTGTGGTTTGTACCAAAATCTTCCTAATCGTCTCAATAGTACAGGAAATATCTTGAGAACTCAACTGAAATATATTTATTTGCTTATAAAGTGATTTTAAACAAACAAGCAAACAAACAAACAAACAAGACGATAGCCCCTGGCATCGCGTAGAGCCCGCATTGCACTATAGCCGAGAGGGTAGTCTGTACACATGGGGCGCACACAACCCATTATGCGAGAGTTCTCGCACGGGTCCGCTACTGTACACAATTTCTGTGATAATCGTTAGTATAGGGGCATTGTCTTCTTAGCCGACACACCAGAGGATTTGAATGAGTTTTTAAATGGTATGGATTCTATCTTGAGGAAAGAATTCATGATGGAAATTAATACATGTAAAACAAAAATATTAAAATGCAGCCGAAATAAATTAGAAACCCCTATGGACGTCGAATTGGCAGGTGAAACGCTATACGAAGTAGGAGACTTCAGTTAATTATAAAGCAAAATAATCAGTGATGGACAAAGCAAAGAGGATATAAAAAGTAGGTTAGTACAGGCAAGGAAAGCATTTCCACAGAAAAGGACTCTGTAGACATCGAATATAGATTAAGGTATTAGGAAGTCATTTTGAAAGTCTTTGTCTGGAACGTGGCGCTCTATGGAAGTAAAACTTGTACTGTTGGAGTAGCAGAAAACGGGAGATTTGAATTGTTTGAAATGTGGTGTTACAGGAGAATGATGAAGATCAGATGGGTAGATAGGTTTTAAAAATGAAGAGGTATTAATACGAGTGGGAGAGGAGAGATGTTTCTGGCGACTGCTAATAAAGAGAAGATATAGGTTGGTAGGACACATACTAAGACACCCAGGAATAGCAAATTTAGTTAAGGAAGGGTCCAGCATAAGAACTGTAGGGTAGACCAAGGTTAGAATATGTTAAACAGATTGCGTCGGATGTTGGATGTGGTAGCTATGTGGAGATGAAACGATTAGCACAGGACAGTGGAGCATGGAGATCTGCATCAAACCAGTCAAAAGACTGAAGACTCAAACGACAAGGGCAGTCAAATGAAAACTGAACATCCGCTACAACGTGACCTTGGGATGGTTTTACTCAAAAGTAATTGTCACAAGTGTTAATACATTTATTCCACTGGGAGACGAGATGATCAATTCCAGTTTCGTAGAAAGAGGCAGGTCGCTGACGGATCCACAACCGCGCTCACTCTTGCACTTCCTCGTCTGAATGAAACTGACGTACACAAATGTCTTTCTTCAGGTCACCAAAAATGTGAAAATCACAAGGGGAAAGATCCGGACTGTGCGAAGGATGTTCAGGTGTTTCCCAGCAGCATTTCTGCAGTCATAACCCACGCCAGTCGGTCTTCCTTGGATTCCACAGGGGTTTTGTAAATCAAGGTGTTCATATGACCCCTCAGGTAGTAGACTAGTGGTGTCAAGTCCGGTGAACATGCAGGCCAAGCAATCGGGCCACCATGGCCTATCCACTACTTCCCAAATCTGTGGTGCAGATGATCTCGGACCGCTTGTGAAAAGTGAGTTGGTGCGCCATCATGCTGAAACCACATGTTTTGACGCATATGCGGTGGCACACCGCCTAAGAACTCATCCAGTAGACTACGTCTTGAAGGAATACGAAGTATGTGGCATCCGAGAGAATTTTTGTAACACGGTAGGGAATGTCAACAAACCTGTAGGGGATGTGGGTCACCAGGTGATCGTTGAATGAGGTACTTACTCTAGTCAGTAGGGGCAGATGAACTCGTAGTTTCGCCCCTTAAAACAACAATAACTAAGTAGCTAACAATAGTCAGAGGCGCCGAAAATGCGAGAGATTTGAACGTGTGCTGTGGTGGTATTTTGCGGTACGTTTCCGGACACAAGTTCCTGTGCTAAACTTAACTGTCTTGGTTCCCACTACAAGCCCTGAATGTCTGTAATAGAAATTTAGAAACACCCTGTATATTAACAAGTCACATCATAGGGTGTTCATTTTGCTCAACGCGCGACCACTCACGTAACTTTCGTTCTAGCAACCACTGGGGGGGTTAATACAAAGCAGTGAAACAGTCTTAGAACTTGTCAATTCTTTTAAATATTTAGGGATCACATTTCAACCATCTGCTAATTCCTTCAGAAGCCACGTAGGAGAAAGGTACTTGGCAGCTATCAGAAACATATATGGTGTCACCGATCCCACTAAATTGTCTCTAAGAACAGCAATGACACTATTCTATGTAAAGGTTCTTCCAGCCCTAACTTATGGTTTGGAACTGATGTGGGATTTCCTAATTCTATCCGACCTCAGAGTTATAGAGAATGTCAAGGCGAGATTCTTGAAAAGAAATTTGGGAATCTCAAAAATGTCACCCTCCAGGCTAATTAGCCGGAGAAACTTTTCTTATTGAAGATTTAAGAATTAGACTAAAATTGCCTTGTACAAGTCATGAACAGGAGTTCCTACGGTTGCGGCGAAGAAAGCGAGCGGAAATCGACCTGGAATTTTACGGGACAGATGCTATGTCTAATAGAAATTGCCACGCGACCCCAGCTGAGTCAGGCATTGCTTCCACTTACTTGTGCCGGGCTCCTCTCCGTCTTCTTTCCTGTCGACCTCCCTTGGTCAACTCTTGTTCTCTTCCGACCCCGACGGTATTAGGGTATCCAAGGCCTAGGGAGTCTTTCACTTTCCCACCTTAATTGGCCCTTGTCCCATCTTTCCTGATCCCTCCTTCTTCGAGGGGTCAGACCTTTCGTTTTCTTTTTATTATATTTCCTTTGCTCTTTAAGATTCCCGCACTGTTTTTGTTAATTGGACCCCCGTGTATCTAAATTCCATTTAGCGATATTTTTTTGCATCTACACTCCATTTTGTAGGTGTTTTCAATCTCCGTTGCATTTTGTAAGTCTTTTCGATCTAAATTGCATTTTGTGAGTGTTTTCAACCTCAATTGCATTTTGTAAGGATTGACAAACTAAATTGCTTTTTAGTAAGTCTTTCAATATAGGGGCTGGGATTTTTGTGAGTATTTTGAATTTCAATTGCATTTTGTGTTCAACCTAAACCTCTTTTTGCAAGTATTTTCAATCTAAATTGCATTTTGTTGGGTGCGCATTTTGCAAGTATTTTGATTTTCAATTGCATTTTGTGGGTATTTTGAATCTAAATTACATTTTGTAAGTATTTTCAATCTAAATTGCATTTTATAAGTATTTTCCATCCAATTGACTAGTTTGAATCTACCATACATTTTGTAAGTATTTTCAGTATCAATTGCATTTTGTAAGTATTTCGATTGCACATTGCATTGTGTACGTATTTTGAACTTAACCTACATTGTGTGTGTATTTTTCAATCTATTCCTTTTGTGAGTATTTTCGTTCTAAATTCCCCTTTGTGAGTATTATCGCTCTCCATTTTGTGAGTAGTTTCAATCTGAGTTTCTTTTTGTAAGTATTTTCCTTCGCTCTTAATTTTTGTTCTGGTTTCCACTTCATTGGCATTTTCGCTATCACCCAGACCATTAGGGGCCGATAACCTAGATGTTAGGCCCCTTAAAACAATAATTATCATAATCATCATCTAATAGAAATTGGACCGGCTCTAACAATGAAATTAGGAGTGCTTTGAATAGACTTGCTGTACACGGCTTCCATCATAAGCTGTGTGTGTGGCGTGGCTTTCATGAACCTTCTGTACAGTGTGTGTGAGCATTATGTGCTAAACGGTGTGGCCGATACCATTTTAGTGAATGTTCTAAAAGAATACTTTCCTTACTAGATTACTCCAAAATCCAATAAGGAAAGTGTTCTCTTCCTACTCATTTGTGCGCAGTTCCTTTATTGGTTATGTATATAACTGGCCATTTGACTTCATTATGAAATTATTAATACTTAGCCCTAAAAATCCAATATTTCGTCAATAATACTGCACTGTGAATATTTACTGTAGCCTACGTCAATTCCTTCCAGTCTTCATCTTGCTACTCTTCTATCGAGCGCGGTGTAAAATTGATGTTCCCCATGGTGCTGTAGATTTATGGTCACGCTGTGATGTAAACTCAGATATTATCTTGATTAATTGTGCTGACCTACAAGTTTCTATTTACCTTCTCTCCTTTAAGCGCTCTCTTCACAATCCGCCCACGCACGGAGCGGATCAGCCGTTAACACCATACAAAGGAATTATATTTCAAATATTCTTTCAGCTGATCATTAAGGATATAGGGATAGAAGAACAAGGTGTATGACCAACATCAAAACCGCTCCTTGTCACCTACAGGCCGAGCATGGTAAGATACCACACGGGAGAGGATGGCTGTGGCTTTCCGCAGAACATACACTTTATACAAGAAGGAAGCCATCTTAAAACAGCCTACATTACGGCACTATAAACTTACTAATATATAAAAATGAGATGGTGTGTGTCTGTCTGTCTGTGTGTTACTCAATAATGCAAGAACCACTGGTCGGATTTAAATGAAATTTTGCATGGATGTAGCTGATTTACTAGGTTTACATATAGGATACTTTTTATTTCGATATTTTGCACTATTAAAAATGGCGACCATTTTAGGGACGTCACTACACCCTTTAGTTTCAACATTTCATAATTCCATATCAAATAAAACGCTAAGAAATAGCAAACTTTTGATGGGACATACGAGCTTTAAAATTTAATTTCCTATCCGAAAGGTCCTTATCACGTTTCGTGTACCTCCAACGGTAAGCGAGTAAAACCCACATTTGTGACGTCACTACACCCTCTGGTTTCAAAATTTCATATTTCCATTTCCAATAAAAAGAGAACGCTAAGAAATAGCAAACTTTTGATGGCATACACGAGCTTAAACATTTAATTTTCTATCTGAAAGGTCCTTATCACTTTTCGTGTATCTCCAACGGTTAGCGAGTAAAACTTAAATTTGTGCAATAAAACACGGTCAACACCGAGCGGTGCAGTATATCTCTATATGCATAAAAATGAAATTTTTTCTGAATTTCAACGGAAATTTGAGTTATTTACGCGTTTCAGACTGTTTTATGATGGATGCGCGCGAAAATATTATTATTGTCTGTCTGTCAGTGTGTTTGTTTGTCTGTGGACAACTTGGTTCCCTTATAACTCGAGAACGGCTGGGTGTATCAACGTAAAATTTGGTACAGATATCCATCAGAGGCACGACACTAATCAATGATGTTACTCTTCTCCGTACCTCTCATAAAAGGGGGCCTACCCTCTTAAAATACATGCTGAAATAGGCGTAGAAGGACGAGATAAAGCTCATTTTCAGCCCCTCAATGTGAGAGACAAAACTCGGGGCCCCTAAAACCAACCATTTTTAAGATATTCGCAGAAAACTAATTTCATTTAATAAACTAATGAACGAATGCAAGCCGATTAACCATGGCAACAGATTCTCAGAGCTCCATCTATTGATGTAAGACGCAAATCAATTCCATTAATTACATTAGTGCGAAAGTTTGCAAACGGCTAGAAGGTTATTACGAAACCAAATTAAGCTGTAAAATTCATCAAAACGTATAAAGGGTTACTCTAGAATTTTATCACGCGATTTACACCTGCGGGTGTGGTATGGCAGGTCTATTATATTCCTATCCCCATTTTATATTATTTTTATTAGTATTATATTATGGCATACAACAACGAAACAAAGCCCCTCGGTGCCAGAAACAAATCTCGGGGGTCCTCGAAAACTACATTATAAGGCTCTAAAACCAACAGTATCTGAAATATTCCCCGAAAACTAATTTAATTTAACAAATTAATGAAGGAATGCAAGTCGGTAACCATGACAACATTATATCAAGGGGTGGCATCCAACTTTCCATCTATTTCTGTAAGAAGCAATGTCACTCCATTCATTACATTTCTGTGAAAGTTTGCAAATGGCTGTAAGGATATCACGGAACCAACGTAGATTGCATAATTCATCAATGCATTTAAGGGGGTCAATGGGTAACCTAGATTTTTTTCATGCAATTTTCACGTGCGACATATAGTACAGAAGGTATATTATATCTCTAAAGAAGCAATATTATTTTCAAAAATTCCTGAATTGAAACAGCATTTTTTGCGGCTTTTAGGAATTTGGGCCATTTGAAGCTAAAGAACCAGAATTTTCATGCTCCACAAGCCTTTATAATTTATGAAAGGGGTCTTCCTGTGTATGGGGACCTAACACAACGTAGAGGGTCAGTTTTTATGTGACGTGTATTGCGTTTTGTCTACAAGGCTTTCAATTCTATTTCACGTCAGTAGTGGAGTAGGGGGGGTTCTGCTTCCCTCCTACCATTACTCCCACTCAGTCAAATAAGATTTCGAATAACTCGCGAACCCACGGTCCGATTTTGACAAATGAGGTGTCGTTGGACTCGGGTTGACGCTCTCTTTCCAATGGACCACTCATTTCAACCCCTAAATAAAACCTACCCCTACTAGAGGGTGAAATTGTATTTTTTTAGTGAAAGTCTCTTTTCAAATGTGACATGTATAAGGTGCGCTGCTAAAATGAACTTAAACGTGGTTGCTCATATTGCGCATGCGTTATACCGGCT
The DNA here is from genome assembly GCA_946902985.2 of Meconema thalassinum. Taxonomy (NCBI): domain Eukaryota; kingdom Metazoa; phylum Arthropoda; class Insecta; order Orthoptera; family Tettigoniidae; genus Meconema; species Meconema thalassinum. Next base: position 188,794,238 of record OX336395.1, read on the forward strand.
ACCGCTATGGATGAATATTTTTGTTTTTGTTTTTTACGCATGCGCACTTGGGATTTTTGTAAGAGGGCGAGCTCTTTGAAAAACAAATGATTGATAAGAAGGAGTTTTGGTGGTGAGAAGAGAGCCAGATAGTCGCCTACTTTCCTACGAAGTTTGCCGATATCTCTCAAACGCAAGGACGGATTTGGACGTGTGACGTGTCAAATCGCTTGTCTCGAAGCCCTTTATATGTTATTAATAGGTTAGAGTTTTGAGAATGAGGGAAACAGGCTTTTTGGGGGTAAACCCATGATTTTAGACTTTTTCTGATATTTCACGAATGCATGGTCGGATTTGATCCTATGACGTGTCAAATGGCTTGTCTCGAAACCCTCTTTATTTTTGTAATAGGTTAAAGTTTTTGAGAATGAGGGAAACAGAATTTTTGTTGTAAAACTGTGATTTTAGACTTTCTGTTATATCTCACAAACCAATAACGCCAGAGACGTATACGAGGGGTCGTAGGACTCGGGGTGACGCCCCTTCCCTCTCTCCCTTTCGAATATAGTATTTATGTTTTAAAAAATGCGAAAGGGCCTAACGACACTTATGTTGAAAACATTTCAGTTTTTAAAACTTTTCTTAAATTTGTCTAAAATGTTCATGACGAGTGGTTGTAGATAGAAAGAGACGATACCACTGGACACGTGTTTCAACGAAGCTATTACTGACCACGGTGGGGATATACCAATACAGTATTCGCTATTTCGATGAGACGGTGGGTCGAGGGTTCGTTTTCTGATTTTTCCTATGATGGAATTCCTAAATTCTAAACCCCCTGAAGGGGGTCTTTAACGTGTCAACGATTATGAGTGACATGACAAATGATAATTCCTTGATTCGATGAAGTTGGCTTTAGATAGAACAAACAGAACTTGGTTATATGTTGCTTGAAGTGAGTATAGAAAACAAACTTGCTGGGGCAGACTGACAGGATGTGAATGTTATTTGAGCTTATTGGAATGCATTGACTTGACTTGACAATAGGGCAATGAAAAAAAGCATAGAGATTCTGAGGACACTTGAAGGTCAAACGATATGGCAACCATGGTGGGAGGGGGAAGCTAGGATGATGTCGCCGATCATGTTCAATGTTCAATGGATGAATTTATATTTTGCGAAGCATTGTTCGGAGAGGGTCATGTGACGACTTGTTTTAAGGGTATTTATTTTTTCGATGTTTCCTATGGTGGACTCATTGATTGAAATAATCCAAAACTGCTAGGGCATGGCCTTGAGATTTTATAAACCGATAATGGGATTTTGACATACAAGATCCACTCAGAACTTGACATGTTGTCATTCTTTTTATGGCTTATGAATTTCCCCAAAAAAAGACCCAAAACAACAAGATCATGGACTTTTGCTTTTCTTAATATATTGCAAACCCATAATGTAAGATGTTTACTGTGAGTGACGAAATCTAGCCAGGTAAAGAAAGAATTATTGTAGGATATATGTATGGTGACTGACACGTCTTTGACCATTGGAACTTGTTTTCAGATCTGACTGTAGTACATAGGGAGTATAGGTTGTAGGCATGGATTGACAAACGGTGCACACAAAATTCAATTTATCGATTCAAGAATTAAGAGTAGACTATCATTAATTAATTGGTTAAAGAGTGTAGCTAAAAATAAAAAAATGGTGACTACATTAAACTAAACTGAACCAAGTCGAATCAAACCCAACTGAACCAAACCAAGCCTAAAGCAAACCAAACCTAATCAAGAACAAGCCAAGGGCTTAAGTGTAAAACTTGTGGGGGAATGCAGTCATTGGCAATGTCCAAAGGAAGGGATAACGCTCTACCTCTAGAGGGTAAGGTAAAGCTAGCGCATGGTGTTAATGCATATTCCCAAGTACATTAACCACACACACACAACTATCCTATGCTGTTTTTATGAGTTAACTGTTAAAACTTACTCAGTGGTTACTGAGCAAGATGGTCGCTACACACAACAAGCTTTAAATACTTGAAGCTAATAATCTATACACACACACACACACACACACGCTTGTTCTAAACTAAACTGTCTTGCTGGCAGTGCTCACACAGTAGGCAAATGACAGAAATGCTTGGCTAACAGAAATACAATCATTTTCGTTTGTCTAATGTTACCAGCTAACCATTACATGCTATAGTGGTGAGCACATGTGCCTCTTGCACTGGAGATCGTAACTCGATTTCTAGCTCTAAGGCCTAGAATGAATCAAACTAAGAAAGAAGGGTATGGTGACGCAGTGGTTAAACTGTTAGCCTTTCACTAAGGTAGACTAGGGTTTGATTTTAGGTTAATATACATGTCATAAACAAACAAACAAAAAAGCAGAGATAATGTTTAAAACTGATTACACTTGTCTCTTTTCAAATTATTACTTAGATTGCAAATACAAAGGTGGACTGGGTTTAATATACAGTTAATGCTGCCTATCGCATACTAGCCTGTAAGAAAGCCAAACAAGCAAAAGGCGTAGGTAGAGCAGTGGTAAAATCGCTATGTGTAGAGAACTACCTAACGGTTTTATGAACTGGCAATGGTATGTCGCATAAACAGTGCAGGATACAATCCAGCAACCATAATTTTTATCTTGTGGAGCAGAGAAAACATATATATAGAGAGAGATATAGAAAGCTTGTGTATGTATGGGTAGCATTGATTGTTTGACCAGAGAAAATACGATGAGGTAGGGTGGGGAGAGGGAGAATTAACACTTATATATGAATGAATGGTAAATAGTATTTTTGTTTTTTTCAATAGTTTTGTTTTTCAAATGCAGTGGTAGATAGCCGTTCTTTTGTAAAACATTCTTACTTGCAGTAGTAATAAGACTCTATGGTTCCGCTAACACATATATAGACTGTATTATTGCCATGGTCAAGCACTCACATTAAGATCATTTACAAAATCATAAAATGAAAAATAAAAAATCTTGTTTTGGAAATATCGTTTTTCAACATACACAAAATAAATATATAAAAAAATTGTAAACAGCAAAATGGAAAATCCATGGTCAAGCACTCACATTAAGATCATTTACAAAATCATAAAATGAAAAATAAAAAATCTTGTTTTGGAAATATCGATTTTTTTCAACATACACAAAATAAATATATAAAAAATTTGTAAACAGCAAAATGGAAAATCCATGTTTCCATATAGACAAAATTTAAAAACCTTAAACGGACATTTAAGAAAATATATGCAAATGGGAAATTGACAAATGTGTAAATATGAAAATGGAAAAATCCATGTTTCCATATCATGAAATTGAAAAACGTCAAACTGTCATTAAAAAAATGCAAATGGAAAATTGACAAATTGCAATGTGTGAAATGTGAAATTGAACAAATGGCTATCATTATTAAAAAAAAAAAAAAAGAACATGGTGCTTTATGGTTGAAGTGTGAATCAAACCCTTTCTACTTATTTGGACCACCCGAGACTGAGTAGACTAGTTTTAGTTGTCATACCGCTTTTAAAAGTTTGTGTTAAATCTAGGAATTGAACCCAAGAGCTTGCAGGGGAGATCCAAGGTTATAATATGTTAAACAGATAGCCTTGAATGTAGGGTGTGGTAGCTATATAGAGATGAGACGTTTCGCTCGGGGGAGGGAGGTATGAAGATCTGCATCAAACCAGTCAAAAGACTGACGACTCAAACAACAACATGTAGAGTTCACCAAAATAATGTTGTGTAACGGTAAATGTTAGTCAACGAACAGTAATGCATTACTAAAACCCATGACACGATACCTAAGAGCTTTTCAAAAAATATTTTAAAATGCCTTTAACCCTATATTAAACACCCTGTTCACAAGACTGAAACTGCAATTTTATGGTCAAACAAAACAAAATCTATATTTCAAAACATACAAGTGGTTTAGTCAATGTATACTGGAAAAAGTTTTATAAACACTCAAGTCCACAAAAATAATTAAATTAGTAACTGTCAGGTTGGCCGAGTGGTTATGGTGTTTGACTTAAGTTCAAATTTTCTGTACAAGAAAGCAAGGGTTCGAATCCCTTACCTGATATAACTATTGCCTCAACATGGCTTGACCACACTGTATTATTGTGCACTCGGTACACAAACCATAGATAGAGTGTATTGTTTAAGGTCACTCTCTTTGCGAACATAGTCAGAGACTGTTGATGGTTAACAATTGCATTAATAGTGGGACATAGGGATAGCAATTAAGAAAAACAGACAATACACATACACTATTTTTATTTATTTAATGTAAGTACTTGTACAATTGTTATATACAAACTACAACTCTCTTTTGTCTATAACTATCTAGTCCTTTTCGATCCACTTGCATATCAAGGGCAGATGACTTTGTAGTTCAGCCCCTTAAAACAACAACAACACTACTTCTTGCATAGACTGTGATGTTGATGACTCTTGAGGCGTGGAAGATGGGATACAACATAACTTTTACAACAGGGGTTAAACGTTGCTCAACAAACAATGCACTATTTTGAGTAGCAACATCTTTCTCTTGTACTAACTTTTTAGCATTCTGATGATTGTTTTGTCAACACTATCAGTGTTTTGTCTGGAGCACTACATTGATGATCACTCACACTTAAAACCACACCATTTCTACTTTTCATATTGCCTCGACATTTTGTTGACCTCTGTTTTGAGCATTGCCAGAATATTATTCCTTTTACATTTTGTCGTCTATAGTTATAAGAGTAGCCTTTATAGAGTACACGTTGTTTACCTCGGTTAGTTGTAGTAAGTTCCAAAGTAGTAACTAACCTGTTAGTATGATTTGCACACTACAAAGGTTATCTCTGTTCTGGTAATAGAATTATTTAGCGTTGGCTTTTATATTTAATATGTACAGTTTAAAGTGATAGAAAAGTGGTAGAAACGTGGTAGCAAAGTGATAGACAATTGGTAACATAGTGGTAGAAAAGTGGTAGAAAGTGGTAGAAAAGTGGCAGAAAAGTAGTAAAAAAGTGGTAGCAAAGTGGTAGAAAAGTGGTAGCAAACTAGAAAAGTGGTAGAAAAGTGGCAGAAAAGTAGTAGAAAAGTGGTAGCAAAGTGGTAGAAAAGTGGTAGCAAACTAGAAAAGTGGTAGCAAAGTGGTAGAAAAGTGGTAGCAAAGTAGAAAAGTGGTAGCAAAGTGGTAGAAAATATTACATGTATTGTTAAGAAATAGTTTAAGCGGTTACATGGATTCATTACACTATAATTTTAGCATTACGAATCTCATTTTCTATATCCAAAAGTTCTTTCTCATATTTAGTATGACCAGCCTGTTTACAGGTATGCAAGTACTGAAGTCGTTGGATTAGCTTACTGGGATTGTTCCAGTAAACAAATTTAACAAATGATTTTTTTGGGTGTAAACCATTATCATCATCATCATCATTATCATCATAATCATCATCATCATCATGGTTATCATCATCAATATAATTATCATCACTATTACTATCTAATCCTTTTTGTTCATCTTGCAATGCAATAACCTTTGGCATAGTTTGTGTTGTCTTTGATAGTGTTAGAGGTTTCTTAGACGTTAACGACTATCCTAACATGTCTTTTTCAGGAGATAATAAATGCTCTTTAACAAACAGAGCACTATCTTGAGCCACACTATTTTTTTCTTGGTCTTGCTTTTTTACCTTGGTTAGAGTATTTTGTCCATTTAAATGAGTATTATTTTGAGATTTACAATGATGATCGATTGAAATAAGTATGTTGGGGCCTTTTGTCTTAATCATTCCTCGACACTTTTTAGATCGTTGTTTCGAACAGCACCAAATAACAGTTCCATTTTTATTAGTTCTTTTTACAATATATGCATATCCTTTATAGTAAGCACATGGCTCACCATAGCTAGTCGTTGATACTTCCATTTCAACTGTTAAGCATAAACTAATCTCTAGTAAAGTTAACTCGATAATAAAAATGATTGTTTGTAGTATGTGCAGTTTAAAGTAAGAGCAAAAGTGAGAGTCAAATGGTAGAAAAGTGTTAGCAAAGTGGTGGAAGAGTGGTAGCAGTTTATAGTAGTCATGGTCTTTTTTACCAGAATGTGATTTGAGTAAATGTAATTTCTAATCCTTAGCAGTGAGTAGTCAGTTAGTCTTTGTTCAGACAAGCGTAAACAGTTCTCCAATGAATCAGAGGTACAGATTTTCATTATGAAACAGTTGTGTAACCAATTAGGTATCGGTACTTGATAGCTTTACACATGAACAAAAAATTCCAACATATCTGACATGAATTACATGATTTGAAAGTTGACAAAAAATATCCAATCAACCATTGTAGTTACAATGTCAAACACACAAAGACAAAATCAGCATGAACTTTTAAGTTACAGGAAAATTCTATGAAATAGACTATGCAGGAAATTTGGAAATACACATCAGAAGTTTGCAACACCATCCTTCTAGCCTATATAAATTATCGACATGGAAAGTGTGCACTGCCCCTAACATTAAACCAATTTATCAATAACACAAGTCAACAATCAAAACATTTTGTGTTGAGTCTATCATTTAATGCATATATTCTGTCTACATTGAACAGTAACAAAAAAACGCCATTCATAATTAATTAAGTTTGCTTTAATTCTTTATGTAATGATATATATATATATTTAAAGTTTTGGCTGACTGTTCAGGGTGAATCGACTTTGAACACATAAGAGAGGGAATATTTTAAGACTAAACCTCAGCTCATCTAACATAACCTAAATTTACCTAACCTAACCTTGTCATATAGGTAAGTAACGGGTCAAGCTATGCTTTCGACTACCGAGTTTCAGCTACTTTTCAAGGTTACTCTCCCGAACATTGCCGGAGACTGCTGATAAACACCTATGTTCCCACGGTGGCGGCGCGCAACGACTTACATGACGCGCTTCCCCCTTTTCACTGATCCCTGTTGATTTGTCCCTTTGGACTGGTCCCTGTTGACTAGCCCCTTTTGGACGGGCCCTTTTTGAATGGAGTCATTTTCGACGGGTCCCTGTGGACTGGTCCAAAGGAATCAGCAAAAAGGACCTGTCCACAGGGACCCGTCAAAAATGACTTTGATTTTGTATATGATCTTAATGTGAGTGCTTGACCATGGATTTTCCATTTTGCTGTTTACAATTTTTTTATATACCGTATTTATTTTGTGTATGTTGAAAAACGATATTTCCAAAACAAGATTTTTTATTTTTCATTTTATGATTTTGTAAATGATCTTAATGTGAGTGCTTGACCATGGCAATAATACAGTCTATATATGTGTTAGCGGAACCATAGAGTCTTATTACTACTGCAAGTAAGAATGTCTTACAAAAGAACGGCTATCTACCACTGCATTTGAAAAACAAAACTATTGAAAAAAACAAAAATACTATTTACCATTCATTCATATATAAGTGTTAATTCTCCCTCTCCCCACCCTACCTCATCGTATTTTCTCTGGTCAAACAATCAATGCTACCAATACATACACAAGCTTTCTATATCTCTCTCTCTATATATGTTTTCTCTGCTCCACAAGATAAAAATTATGGTTGCTGGATTGTATCCTGCACTGTTTATGCGACATACCATTGCCAGTTCATAAAACCGTTAGGTAGTTCTCTACACATAGCGATTTTACCACTGCTCTACCTACGCCTTTTGCTTGTTTGGCTTTCTTACAGGCTAGTATGCGATAGGCAGCATTAACTGTATATCAAACCCAGTCCACCTTTGTATTTGCAATCTAAGTAATAATTTTAAAAGAGACAAGTGTAATCAGTTTTAAACATTATCTCTGCTTTTTTGTTTGTTTGTTTATGACATGTATATTAACCTAAAATCAAACCCTAGTCTACCTTAGTGAAAGGCTAACAGTTTAACCACTGCGTCACCATACCCTTCTTTCTTAGTTTGATTCATTCTAGGCCTTAGAGCTAGAAATCGAGTTACGATCTCCAGTGCAAGAGGCACATGTGCTCACCACTATAGCATGTAATGGTTAGCTGGTAACATTAGACAAACGAAAATGATTGTATTTCTGTTAGCCAAGCATTTCTGTCATTTGCCTACTGTGTGAGCACTGCCAGCAAGACAGTTTAGTTTAGAACAAGCGTGTGTGTGTGTGTGTGTGTGTATAGATTATTAGCCTCAAGTATTTAAAGCTTGTTGTGTGTAGCGACCATCTTGCTCAGTAACCACTGAGTAAGTTTTAACAGTTAACTCATAAAAACAGCATAGGATAGTTGTGTGTGTGTGGTTAATGTACTTGGGAATATGCATTAACACCATGCGCTAGCTTTACCTTACCCTCTAGAGGTAGAGCGTTATCCCTTCCTTTGGACATTGCCAATGACTGCATTCCCCCACAAGTTTTACACTTAAGCCCTTGGCTTGTTCTTGATTAGGTTTGGTTTGCTTTAGGCTTGGTTTGGTTCAGTTGGGTTTGATTCGACTTGGTTCAGTTTAGTTTAATGTAGTCACCATTTTTTTATTTTTAGCTACACTCTTTAACCAATTAATTAATGATAGTCTACTCTTAATTCTTGAATCGATCAATTGAATTTTGTGTGCACCGTTTGTCAATCCATGCCTACAACCTATACTCCCTATGTACTACAGTCAGATCTGAAAACAAGTTCCAATGGTCAAAGACGTGTCAGTCACCATACATATATCCTACAATAATTCTTTCTTTACCTAGCTAGATTTCGTCACTCACAGTAAACATCTTACATTATGGGTTTGCAATATATTAAGAAAAGCAAAAGTCCATGATCTTGTTGTTTTGGGTCTTTTTTGGGGAAATTCATAAGCCATAAATAGAATGACAACATGTCAAGTTCTGAGTGGATCTTGTATGTCAAAATCCCATTATCGGTTTATAAAATCTCAAGGCCATGCCCTAGCAGTTTTGGATTATTTCAATCAATGAGTCCACCATAGGAAACATCGAAAAAATAAATACCCTTAAAACAAGTCGTCACATGACCCTCTCCGAACAATGCTTCGCAAAATATAAATTCATCCCTTGAACATTGAACATGATCGGCGACATCATCCTAGCTTCCACCTTCCACCATGGTTGCCATATCGTTTGACCTTCAAGTGTCCTCAGCATCTCTATGCTTTTTTTCATTGCCCTATTGTCAAGTCAAGTCAATGCATTCCAATAAGCTCAAATAACATTCACATCCTGTCAGTCTGCCCCAGCAAGTTTGTTTTCTATACTCACTTCAAGCAACATATAACCAAGTTCTGTTTGTTCTATCTAAAGCCAACTTCATCGAATCAAGGAATTATCATTTGTCATGTCACTCAAAATCGTTGACACGTTAAAGACCCCCTTCAGGGGGTTTAGAATTTAGGAATTCCATCATAGGAAAAATCAGAAAACGAACACTCGACCCGCCGTCTCATCGAAATAGCGAATACTGTATTGGTATATCCCCACCGTGGCCAGTAATAGCTTCGTTGAAACACGTGTCCAGTGGTATCGTCTCTTTCTATCTACAACCACTCGTCATGAACATTTTAGACAAATTTAAGGAAAGTTTTAAAAACTGAAATGTTTTCAACATAAGTGTCGTTAGGCCCTTTCGCATTTTTAAAACATAAATACTATATTCGAAAGGGAGAGAGGGGAGGGGCGTCACCCCAAGTCCTACGACCCCTCGTATACGTCTCTGGCGTTATTGGTTTGTGAGATATAACAGAAAGTCTAAAATCACAGTTTTACAACGAAAATTCTGTTTCCCTCATTCTCAAAAACTTTAACCTATTACCAAAATAAAGAGGGTTTCGAGACAAGCCATTTGACACGTCATAGGACCAAATCCGACCATGCATTCGTGAAATATCAGAAAAAGTCTAAAATCATGGGTTTACCCCCAAAAAGCCTGTTTCCCTCATTCTCAAAACTCTAACCTATTAATAACATATAAAGGGCTTCGAGACAAGCGATTTGACACGTCACACGTCCAAATCCGACCTTGCGTTTGAGAGATATCGGCAAACTTCGTAGGAAAGTAGGCGACTATCTGGCTCTCTCCTCACCACCAAAACCCCTTCTTATCAATCATTTTTTTCAAAGAGCTCGCCCTCTTACAAAAATCCCAAGTGCGCATGCGTAAAAAAACAAAAACAAAAATGTTCATCCATAGCGGCAGCCGGAATAACGCATGCGCAATATGAGCAACCACGTTTAAGTTCATTTTAGCAGTGCACCTTGTACATGTCACATTTGAAAAGAGACTTTCACTAAAAAATTACAATTTCTCCCTCTAGTAGGGGTAGGTTTTATTTAGGGGTTGAAATGAGTGGTCCATTGGAAAGAGGGCGTGAACCCGAGTCCAACGACACCTCATTTGTCAAAATCGGACCGTGGGTTCGCGAGTTATTCGAAATCTTATTTGACTGAGTGGGAGTAATGGTAGGAGGGAAGCAGAAACCCCCCTACTCCACTACTCACGTCAGGAAGTACACGTTAGGTGAATTTAGTATGAGAGCACATTTTAACTAATCTCTTTTTTTTGTCATCGTAAGGATGATTTTGTTTGATACTGTGTGGTAGATATACCCATGTTTGGATATCTGGGTGATATGTTGTAGACGATAGAATTGTCTGTCTGCCTTTCTGTACGCCTATAACTCGTGTTCGGATGCTTGGTGCATCGTAATAGTACATTATGCAACGAGCCTATAATGGCTATAATTAAGACACGAGTATTTTTTATAAAACGAGCGTATGCGAGTTTTATAATTTCCATACGAGTGTCTTAATTACCATTATAGGCGAGTTGCATACGACTGTTTATGTTCGACGAGAATTATAACTTTATTATATGTTTTAACATAAATATTCATAAATATCTGTTGAGAGTCAGCTACTGGAATTTTGTGATCGCAGAGCGAGCGTTGGGTGTTATATTTTTGTCTTTCAAGAGCTTTGAACGACCGACGCATGCGCTCTGTGGGCTTGCAATGCCATATGCAGCCATATGTTTACATCAGCCGTCCCTCAGTAATATTGTCACCGCAGTCATTTGAAGACAATGCGCTGTGTAGAAATTAGTGTTGGTGATTTTAAGGTACAGTGCTATTTCTTGTCTCATATTCGCCTGTTTATTTACGCGAACATATGGACGGTGGGTATTCCATGTCGGTAATTTATTATAGTTCGATGTTGTGTTTATGTCCGACATGTTGGATTTTGAGCGCATGCGCGAAGTTATCGTTACCTAATTGGTCAATGAACGAGCTCTGATTGGCTGGAGAAACTGTATCGTAATGGAAAACAGTGTTATAATGACCATCATTATGATACAGTTATCTGACACATAATAGTGAGGGTCGAACATAAAATTAGGTATGGTAACCATAAGAGTCAATAAACCAATCTATCTATCTATCTATCTATCTATATAAAAATCAATGTAACGTGATAGTTTGTCTGTGGGTGGGTATGTATGTCTCCTATGCGTTCATATACCATTCGTCCGATTGCGATGAAACTTGGGTGAGATGTTGAGTACACTTACGTGAAGGTTTCAAAATTAGTGAATACATTTCACAGTAGATAGCGCACGAGTAGATTCAACAAATGAGCGACGACACGCAAAGCGTTTCAACAAAGTCCCGTATGCATTCATATACCATTCGTCCGATAGCTATGAAACTTGCGTAAAATGTAGTGTACACTGCAGGGAAAATTTCTGGCTTTGTACATCCACTCTACAATAGGCAGCGCACGAGAAGATTCAACAAATGAGCTACGACGCGCGAAGCATTTCAACAAAGTCACGTTTGCGTTCATATACCATTCGTCCGATAGCGATGAAACTAGGCTGAGATTTTGTACGCACTCCAGGGAAGGTTTCTAGCTTAGTAAAATCCTTTAAAAATAGGTAGAGCACGAGTAGAATCAACAAATGAGCGACGACGCGCGAAGCGTTTCAACAAAGTCCCATATAATTTCATATACCATTCATCCGATAGCGATGAAACTTGGGTGAGATGTTGTGCACACTCCAGGGAAGGTTTCTGGCTTAGTACATACATTTTACAATAGGTAGCGCACAAGTAGATTCAACAAATGAGCGATGACACGCGAAGCGTTTCAACAAAGTCCCGTATAAAGTCATATACCATTCGTCTGATAGTGATAAATGTTTGGTGAATTGCTGTGTACACTCCAGGAAAGGTTTCTGGCTAATTAAATCCATTTTACAATACGAAGCGCACGTTTATGTTCAACAAATGAGTGACTACGCGCGAAGCGTTTCGACAACGTCCCGTATACGTTCACATACCATTCATCTGATTGCGATGAAACTTGGGTGAGATGTTGTGTACACTCCAGGGAAGGTTTCTGGCTGAGTACATCCATATTACAATATGTAGCGCAAGAGTAGAATCAACAAATGAGCGACGACACGCGAAGCGTTTCAACCAAGTCCCGTATGCATGCATGTACCATTCGTCCGTAGCTATGAAACTTGGGTGAGATGTTGTGTACACGTCATGGAAAATTTCTGGCTTAGTAAATCCCCTATACAATATGCAGCGCACAAGTTGATTCAACAAATGAGGGCCGACGCGAGAAACGTTTCAGCAAAGTCCCGTATAAGGTCATATACCATTCTGCCGTTAGCGGTGAAACTTGGGTGAAATATGGTGGACACTCCAAGGAAGGTTTCTGGCTTAGTAAATACATTTCACAGTAGGTAGCACACGAGTAGATTCGACAAATGAACGACGACACGCGGAGCGTTTCAATACAGTCCCCTATGTCTTCATATCCCATTAGTCCGATAGCGTTGAAACTTGGGTGAGATGTTGTGGACACTTACGTGACGGTTTCTAACTTAGTAAATATATTTTACAGTAGGTAGCGCACGAGTAGATTCAACAAATGAGTGACGGAGCGCGAATCGTTTATACAAAATCAGGTATGCGTTCATATACTATTCATCCGATTGCGATGAAACATTGATCAGTTATTGTGAACCCGCCAGGGAAGGGGACTTAGTAAAACCATTTCACAATAAGTAGCGCAAGAGTAGATGCAACAAATGGGTGACGACGCGCGAAGCGTTTCAACAAAATCCCCTATTGTGTTCATATAACATTCATCGATTGCGATGAAACCTTGATGAGTTATTGTGTACACGCCAGGGAAGGGCTTCGACTTAGTAATACATTTCTCAATAGGTAGCGCACGAGTAGATTCAACAAATGAGTGACAGCGCACGAATCGTTTAAACAAAAACCCCTATACATGCATATACCATTCATCCGATTGCGATGAATCATTGATGAGTTATTGTGAACACGCCAGGGAAGGGTTTCGACTTAGTAAATCCATTTCACAATAGGGAGCGTACGAGTAGATTAAACAAATGAGTGACAGCGATGAAACTTTTGAAAGTTGTTGTGCACGCTCCCACGAATGGTTCTAAATTAGAAAATCCATTTTAGGATAGCTTAGAGGCAGTTAACATGTTGTGTATCCAAAAGCACTTCAAGAAACAGAATTTCAACGCCAACACTTTCTTTGATTGGCATTGCAACGCATGCCGGGTACAGCTTGTCTCTTATATAAAAACAAGTGTCCTGACTGACTGACTGACTGACTGACTGACTCATCATCGCCCAGCCAAAACTATTAAAGTTAGAAACATGAAATTTTGGGGATATGTTCGTGGTAAGTCGAAAATGCGCACTAAGAAAGGATTTTTGGATATTCAGGTTCTAAAGGTGTCTTAAGGGGGTACACATGCATTTCATTGAAAAGCAATATCTCCGGCTTGGTTTCATTGAGGGACGTGATACTCGGCATATAAACGTATCATTAAAAATAAGAAGACACGTGTCTGAGGGTTTTTCGATGTGGTGTATATTATGAGGTGAAAGGGGTGAAAAGTGGGGGTTGAAGGGTTCCTAACGGAGCGTGTATCTCTTAAACGACATAGGCGAGGAGTTTGAAACTCAGCGGAAAAAAATCAGCTTAAAAAATAAATAAATAGGTGTTTGACCGTTTTTTCATAAATCGAATTTAAGGGGCCCATGGGGAGGGGTGAAATTCTGAAAAAAGAAAATTGAAAGATACAAAGTCCTGACACACTCATCATCGCCCAGCCTAAATTATTGAAGTTAGAAACAAGACATTTTGGGGATATGATCATTATATGTCCAAACCGTCCACTAAGGGAGGTTTTTCGGATATTCAGGTTCTAAAGGGGTGTTAAGGGGGTAAGACCTGCATTTCATTGAATAACAATAACTCCGGATTGGTTTCATTTGTGGATGTGATACTCGGCATATAAACTGATCATTAAAAATAAGAAGACACATGTCTGAGGGTTTTTCGATGTGGTGTATATTATGAGGTGAAAGGGGTGAAAAGTGGGGGTTGAAGAATTCCTAACGGAGCGTGTATCTCCTAAACGACATAGGCGAGGAGTTTGAACTCAGCGGAAAAACATCAGCCTAAAAGATAAGTAAATAGGTGTTGACCGTTATTTTTTTCATAAATCCAATTTAAGGGGCCCATGGGAAGGGGTGAAATTCGGGGGGGGGGGCGGGGGACAGGAAATAAAGTGTCCTAACTGATTGACTGACTCACTCACTCTTCAATCTCAGGAAGTGAAAACTGCTTAAAAATAAGTAAATAAGTGTTCGACAGTTTCTTTTTCATAAATCAAATTTAAGGGGTTCATGGGGAGGGGTGAAATTCTGGAGAAAAAAATGAAAGAAAATGTCCTGACTCACTCACTCACTCACTCACTCATCATCGCCCAGCCAAAATTAATGAAGTTAGAAACATGACATTTTGGGGATATGTTCGTTGTATGTCAAAACCGTACACTAAGGGAGGATTTTCGGATATTCAGGTTATAGAGGCGTCTTAAGGGGGTTGAACCTGCATGGGAAGGGGTGAAATTCGGGGGGGGGGGACAGGAAAGAAAGTGTCCTAACTGATTGATTGACTCACTCACTCTTCAATCTCAGGGAGTGAAAGCTGCTTAAAAATAAGTAAATAAGTGTTCGACAGTTTCTTTTTCATAAATCAAATTTAAGGGGTTCATGGGGAGGGGTGAAATTCTGGAGAAAATGAAATGAAAGAAAATGTCCTGACTCACTCACTCACTCATCATCGCCCAGCCAAAATTAATGAAGTTAGAAACATGACATTTTGGGGATATGTTCGTTGTATGTCAAAACCGTACACTAAGGGAGGATTTTCGGATATTCAGGTTCTAGAGGGGTCTTAAGGGGGTTGAACCTGCATTTTATTGAATAACAATATATCACGAGTGGTTTCATTTGTGGATGTGATACTCGGCACATAAACTAATCATTAAAAATAAGCAGACATGCGTCTAAGGGTTTTTCGATGTGGTGTATATTATAAGGTGAAAGGGGTGAAACGTGGGGGTTGAAGGTTTCCTAACGGAGCGTGTATCTCTTAAAAGACATAGGTGAGAAGTTTGAAACTCAGCGGAAAAAATCAGCTTAAAAATTAAGTAAATCGGTGTTCGAACGTTTTTTCATAAATTCAACTTAAGGGGCCGATGGTGTGGGGTGAAATTCTGCGAAAATGGAGAGAAAGTGTCCTAACTGACTGACTAACTCACTCACTCATCAAACGCAGGGGAAAAAGACAGCTTAAAAAATAAGTTAATAGGTGTTCGAGCGTTTCTTCATAAATTCAATTTAAGGGGCCCATGGGGAGGGGTAAAATTCTGGTAAAAATAATTGAACGAAAATGACCTGATTGACACACTCACTCATCATCGCCCAGCCAAAATTATAGAAGTTAGAAACATGAAATTTTGGGGATATGTTCATTGTATGTCGAAAACGTCCACTAAGGAAAGATTTTTGGATATTCAGCTTCTAAATGGGTGTTAAGGGGGTAAACCTGCATTTAATTGAATAACAATATCTCACGAGTGGTTTCATTTGGGGATGTGATACTTGGCATATAAACCAATCATTAAAAATAAGCTGACACATGTCTAATGATTTTTCGATGTAATGTATATTAAGAGTAAAGGGGTGAAAAGTGGGGGTTGAAGGATTCCTAACGGAGCATGCATCTCCTAAACGTCATAGGCGAGGAGTTTGAAACTCAGAGGAAAACAATCAGCTCAATAATAATAAATAAATAAATAAATAAATACATAAATAAATAATTTAATAAATAGGTGTTCGACCGTATTTCCATAAATCCAATTTAAGGGGCTCATGGGGAGGGGTGAAATTCTGGAAGAAAAACGTCCACTAAGGAAGGAATTTTGGATATTCACTCTCATCGACCAACCAAAACTATTAAAGTTAGAAGAATGATATTTTGGGATTATGTTTGTTGTGCGTCGAAAACGTCTACTAAGGAGGGATTTTTGGATATTCAAGTTCTAAAGGGGTGTGAACGGGGTTAAACCTGCATTTCATTGAAGAACAATATGACACGACTATGACGCGAGCGAAGCCGCGGGTACCTGCTAGTCATTTATAAAACTCTTCACCGTACTTTTCGTACAGTAGAAGGGTGGATATAGGGAAAAACTTCTCAAAATACAGGCTAAAATAGGCGAAATATAAAAATTATCGTAGAAGGACGACCAAAGCATATGTTGCGCTTCTCAATGTGAGACACACAATTCGGGAGTCTATAAAGGGTCTCCGAAAACCACATTTTAAGGCCCTTATATTAACAGTGTGTGTGATATTCCCAGAAAACTAACTTCGTTCTGATAAACTTATGAAGGAATGACAGACCGCTAACCATTGCAACAGTAGCTCAATTGATAATGTCTGGTGATACACCGAAAACCGTTCGAAGAACGGGTACTTCGGTTAGTACAGTGATAAAAACGGAATGACATTATTAAGCTAGTGAATGCCTCCACATGACAGGGAAGGTGGGATTGAAGGACGCTGAGAAATTCGAAAGAAGGGTCCTTCGTTTGGTAATGGGCCCAAAGATTGTGGACGGCCAATATACTGTAGTTTGCGGGGCAGGGCAGAACTCTATCAGGGCAATGAAAAGTTGATGGAATCAATGAGAAAACGGAGACTCAAAATCTATGGAAATTTATTTCGAATGGATGAGCAGAGACTTACGAAGAAGATTTTTAGACTACTCGACAGTAGACCTATGGTGTCTGACAAATGGTTCAGGAAGATGCGGAAAGATCTTCATCAGGTTGGACTAAAGTCGGACGACATTTCAAACCGCACTAAGTTTAGGTCATTTTGTGCGGCGAAGAAGGCTTTCAATAATATGTAATTGTTGCCCAACGTGGTCTTTAAAGGCCTTAAACGAAAATATATATGTATAAGGATAGAAAATAAATGCTAGTCATTATTATGTTGCTGCCAATATTGAGCAACTATAAACTAATACAGCTTCTATTTATAATAAATTAATGAATTTTGCATTACATATTTGTGCAGTTTTCCTAACTGTTACTGTATATGTTAAAATCCTAATACAATTGGTTCGCCTTGAATCTATTTAAATTTGATATTATAAAAAATTAATTGCATTTCAAGCATCCTGGTATTTTAGCAACTATTCATGTTCGAATTATGATTCTCTTGGGACCATCCTCAAAATGCTGAACAAAAAAATATTTTGTTGAAATCATCATCAGTCGTTTTACTCTATGCTGAGCGTCGTGACCTCATTTCTTCACTTCATTAGCAACTACATCCTTGACGTTACCTTTCCATCCTAAGCGATCTTCAGCCCTTCGTGAGTTGAAATATGACAATTATATTAGCAAAGTTTTATAACAAAGTAATTTGTCAATCATACAAACAATTTAAGACATTTTTTTTTTGGCAAAATACATTTGTCAGTCAAATCATACAGTATTAGCAAAATGTTGAGGGAAAATAAATCTGTCAAGCAAAATTTTATTACTAACACATTTGTCAATTATACTAATAATACTAACATTATTTTGTGTGTAAAAATATGTCAATTAAACAAATAATATTAGCAAAATTTTATGGCAATTACATTTGTCAATTATACAGATCATATTTGTAAAATTTCGTGGTTAAATAAATTTTCCAATTATGCAAATAGACTAATATTCGCAAAACTTTATGACAAAATAAATTCTGCAATTCTACAAATAATATTAGAAAAAGTTTATAGCTACATACATTTGTTAATTCCACTAATAATACCAAACATTTTTTCCAAACTAATTAGGAAATGTGACAAAAATAGTTTTCTAAATAATGGGTTATTTTAAATATATTTGTTTTAATTCAGTAGATCATATTTATTGTATTTTATTTTTATTCTCATAAACATTTAGCATATGCAAGGTTAGCATTTTATAATAAAAGTGTACCTAGAGGCAAGCATGCTTAAAATGAAATTAATTTTACATATTTGAAAAAAATCGATTGTCAGTGAACGAATTGCATTCGGACTTTTAAAATGTACAATAACAGCTAGGAATACTCTATAAATATGTAGTGACAATTTTATTACACCATTATGAATAAGAACCGAGTTGTATTAGTTCAAAGTTTGCCCGAAATATGTTACCTGCATTCTTCCATCAATTCTGATTTCTTACATGCCTCTCTTCCATTGTTAATGCCACGTTGATGCTTATTTAACCGTGTTCCATTACGTCGGTGTGTGGTCTCAAAGCTACAGATTTCCGGATTTCCACTGATCCAGTATTGTGGTATCTAATAAGAGAGTTGTTTTTCAGTTGGTCAACTTTGTAATTTGTCCAAATAATTGGACGAGGAATTATTATTATTATTAGGCTATCACTCGTGATACAAGTATGATTGTCTTCAAAGGTAATATAAATCTCCGCTGTAAAACAATATAAGGCTTAATCATATTGCATTAGTTCTTTGGTGACTGTACAGTCCAATCCGAGAACCACAGGCTCTTCCAGAATATTAGCACACTAGGTCTTGAGCAGCCAGTGAATCTTGGGGTTTGATCATTCTGCGGTTCATGCACTCTTTTCTAGCATGTCTTTTTTCATCAAGAGGCCTTCTTCTCTCTTGTTCGAAGAGCAACAGATAGCATGGATTTAATTATACACTTTATACCTCATCTTCATCATTCTCCTGTTACACCACATTTCAAACATTCTCCTCTTTTATGCTGCACCAATAGTCCAAGTTTCACTCCTATAGAGCGCCACCCTCCAGGCCAAGACTTTCCAAAATGATTTTCTAAAACCTTAATCTATATTTGAAGTCAACAGATTTATTTTGTGTTGAAATGCCTTCCTTGCTTTTCTTTTCTTCGTCCATCACTAATTATTTTGTTTCTTAAGTTAAAAAAAAGTCTCCTACTTCCTTGATAATTTCACCTGACAATTTGACGTCAATATGGGTCTCTGATTTCTTTCAGGTTAGGGTGTATAAGTACTCTTTTCTCCGTCTAATGCAGAGGTGCACAACCCGCGGCCTGGGGGCCGCTTGCGGCCCTCAAAGTCAGTTTATGCGGCCCGCGGATAAATATTTTACACTATTGAACACGTGAATTAGGTATATATATAAGTTATATACCTATATATTGTGAATGACCAGAATTTTCCCTTTATTTTCATTTTCTATATGCTTTGATGTTAAGCATTCTGTTTTTTTTTGTGTAAAAATAAGAATGTTACACCCATTTGATAGTATTAATTTATTTTATATACCCTTAAACCTTTTCGAATTAGGAGTAAGGTGATTGTAAAGCAGTAATTTGATAACTTAAACGCAATTGGCCGAAAAGCTTCAAAAATGGATTCAAACCATTTAGAGGACACAACAAATGGTATTGAAACACATGCATTGTCTGCTGGTAAAATAGGTTATAGGGTTTGGCAAGTGCCTATGTGGAAAGGTAACTTGCGCCACTCCCCCACACACTTATTATGTAAAAATAAACTTGGCCCCCACTTATAAAAAGGTTGTGCACCCCTGCCTCTAACGCAGGGATTCCCAACTTAAGGGGGGCGTGAAGGGATTTCCGAATTAAGTTCTCTTAATTAAAATAATACAATTTTGTACAATACACATTTTTCGAATCTCTTCAAGTGATTGTCGCACCAAGGCAATCGTTCAAAAGCACTGGTAATTGCCAACTGTCGGCACAAACTTGTGCGGAGCAGCGAGGTTGGAGGTGAAATAAGGAATTTGCTGTGTTGTAAGGAGCAAAATTATGCCAATTTTATCGTCTCGTTGGCATATCTTTGTGATTTCTTTGAAGTTTTGAACAGTTTGAACTTACATTTTCAAAGACATATTTATGTGATTCAGGATTTTCAACGCTGAGTGTCATTGAAACAAAGCAGCGCTGCGCTGTCGGCTTGATGTTGCAAGTGATCTCCGCTGTGCTCTGTCAAATATTAAACCAAACATTCCGAATCTTACCAAGAGTAAACAGTGTCAACCCTCTCACTGACATTTGTTGACTAATTTAAGGATTTGTTGTAAAAGTGTGTTCTTTGTATTGTGCTAAAATGAAGTTAGTTGATAGGCCTATTCCATTATGTACTGTAGTATTATTAGCTTAGGTCTATATAATAATAATAATGTTATTGGTTTTACGTCCCTTTTAACTACACTGGATTTTGGAGACGCCGGGGTGCCGGAATTTTTCCCCGAAGGGGATCTTTAACGTGCCACTAAATCTACGGACACGGCTCCCTGACATTTGCGCACCCTCAAATGCCAGCTGACTGCGCCAGGATACGAACCTGCAACCTTGGGCCCAGCAAGCGAGAACGTTACCCCTGAGCCACGCAGTCAGCCAGGTCTATATCCTCCACGTCAATTGAAGAGGTTATAGAAGCGATGAGTTGGGGGGAGGGGGGGGGGGAGGAGGGGGGGCGCGATGAACTCCCGTATCTGAAAAGGGGGCGTCAGCTGACAAAGGTTGGGAACCACTGCTCTAATGAAATTGGGTACAATTTGTGTTGACCGGCTGGAAAGCTTTCTAGCGTACAATAGACCGCACAAACCTGTTTCAGCCTTAAATTACCTTCAAGAATATAATTCTTCAAAATTCGATCGTATCATTTCTCCGTTACAAAGTTTCTAAGTCTCATGCTGTAGTTAGCGTTAGAACAATGCCATATATCTTGCATTAGTTCAGAATCACGGCTATATAAGCAGGCACCGGCAGTTAGCGCGACCTAGATGTTCATATACAAACATAAATCTAGCATGATGGAGTGGCCGAACTGTGAACTGTTAAATTTACTGTGAAATGGCTTAAGTTAGAATGCGACGTGTTCCAGCTTGCGTCTGATTTATAGTCAACAGGCAGTGACCTGTGTCCGTGGCAATTGTGTACTGCACTCCCTTTATCTCACATCTATCATGGTGTTGAAGAATCTTTCACCAAATACAGAATCTAGAGGGCATACGCACTCAATGAGAAGAGTGTGAATCGAGAATACAATGGCAATGCAGAATTAATTCGAACTGTAACAGGAAGGACGATATTCTTGAATTACTTAAGTTTCAA
This sequence comes from Meconema thalassinum, assembly GCA_946902985.2. Taxonomy (NCBI): domain Eukaryota; kingdom Metazoa; phylum Arthropoda; class Insecta; order Orthoptera; family Tettigoniidae; genus Meconema; species Meconema thalassinum. The sequence goes on from OX336395.1 coordinate 188,815,787, forward strand.
TATTTAGTACTTTTCTAAGAATTATACAAAATACATTGGATATCTTAATAAGAAGTTCCGTAACGAACTAAAGAGCCTACTTTTCTTAAAAATTAAGATTCATGCCAATGATTAATCTATATGGATCTCTCTAGAATAATGACGAAATTAAGTTGGTAATATAGAAATTTCTAATTAGTTCGAAATACTGTATACCTGGCATAATGTAGCCTAATAGAGAACTACAGTTGGCAGCCCTGGTGACGGAATATATTCTTAGTTCCATCTCTTAAGGTACCGAATACAAAATTTGGTTGATGTCCAATGGATACCATGGACTTTACATGCAGTTAAACATTGGATCTAACAACGCACGTAAAATCATGTAGGCAACAATGTCATGTATGTGTTGGTCAGAGATAATCTGAAATAGTATGATCTATTGTTGTGGCAATTTTGAATGAAATCCATTAGTTAGTATAGAAGTTACATGCATTTTAAAATTCGAGCTATCAGCAGGCTTAGAATCATGTTGGCAGCACTGGAGTATATTACTTACTCCAAATTAACCTAGAATGCCAGGTACTATTCGTGTGCATAGTTTAAAGCTGCCGGCTTGCATACTTTCTGATATATTGGTATTTGGATAAAATAAATTGAGAGCATTTATTAACAGTTGGCATCCTTGTTAGCTCTTAAGAATACGCTCAGTCACATCTGGTTATGTACACATAGCACATACGTAATTTGGTTGAATTCCAATTGATAGTGTAGAGGTTATATGCATTTAAAAATTTGACTTATCAGCAGGATTATAATCATTTTGGCAACACTGCCATGTATGACCTCCTGGAAATTAAACTAAAATATTATTATCTATACGTGTGCCAATTTTTAAATAGCTCCCATTCATACGTTCCAAGATATCCAACATGGACCTCAAATTTCAATTGCGATTTTTCAGCAGTTGGTAGGACTGACGTCATTTTCAAATACAGCATTGAGATATTCAGATATAGATCATTATTCCTACCAAACTTTGTTTCGATTTCTGCAGCCGTTTAGGAGTTGATAGGGGGGTTGTGGCACACACACAGCCAGCCAGCCAGCCAGACAGACAGACAGACAGACAGACAGACACACATTTGCCCGGATCGATCTCATACGTCTACTTTTTCCAAATTTTTGCAAAATATGAAAAGTAGGCTAAAAAATAAATTATATGAATAAATCAACTATCGCTGTAAAATTTGGCTTTTGTACTTCTGTCTGTACAGTGGTGTGCAAATTATTAGACTCGATGGCAGATTTTTTCAACATATACTCTGTACGTTTTGTGACTTAATACAGAGGAAATGTTTTTCAAGGTGCTGAAATTATTCCAAATGTTTAATCAATAGTAATAATAACATTTTTTAAAAGAATCTGACAGTAAACTAATTTTTGACTGTTTCCAATAAAATAGGAGCCATGCTAATGCAGAATGTTACACGTTTTGTCTTGATAACTTTAATCTAGTTTTCGTGTGAATTTAGACCAGATAGATTGGAAGTCTTTTATTACAGATTGTCCACTTCTGAACTATTAAAATATTAGAGGGAAATGGAATAAAATCACCTGATTTAGAGGATACACTCCAAAGTCAATGAAAAGAAGAAAACACGGACCCAGATCTGATGCCCCTCAGATTCTCCAATTTTGAAAATTTCCAGTTGGAATTCTTTATGGGAAACGTTGTAAGTCCACAGGAGAGAGAACATTACTAACGAGGGAAGTACTCCAGCTCGAACGGCTAAAACCGACTGGCAGTGCGCTTAACATACGAAGATATGTCTGTTCTACTACCCATCACGGGCATTTATCTGTAAAACACCGCATTAGTGTACAATCAACGTTTGGTAGTTACGGCGTCCAAAGATTGCAGAAACACATATTCTCAACAGAAACTACCGTGCAACTGGCAATTTGGACCATTAGGCCTATATTAGGGAAAATCCATTCCTAGCAATTGGTTTGACCTTTAGCATATATGTGGCAACATTACAAAAAGATTGCAGAAACACAATTCGCAGCAGAAACTACCGTGCAACAGGAAATTCGGACCATTATAAAGAAACAGATGTGGTGCAGTATCATCTGGCAAAAGGTCGAACACTTGCTTGCAACAAGAAATCTTAACACATGCAGTACCGTGTTGACATAGTCATCTTTCCCACAATAGAAGATACTGTGTTGTCCTTAATTCGACATCGAAGAGTAAATGTGGAGTTGCAATGAAGTGATAAAAAATCAGCGGAATGGAACGGTACGCACCCTTAACAAGGGCAACATGTAGACATACTCTATTATTTATAATGTTGTCGCACTGTAATCGTCCAAACTCAAATGCCACAGTGATCACATTATCACATACTCAGATGGCGCTGGCGACCGAACACGTACTTTTAAAGATGAATGGCATTGATAGCTATTGACATAGGTACAACTGTATACTTTAAACCCACTTTAAGTTGGTTTTCGTCGTTCGAACTGGAATACTTCCCTCGTAAGTACGGGATTAAAAATAAAATAAAATGATTTTTAACACACAAAAAAAAATGTGACGGATTTAATTTCTTTATTTGAGTCTAATAATTAATTGGCACTCCTCTGCAATTTTGTAACTAGAGAATCAGACAACATATTTTAATACATTTTGGGAATGGGTATAAAGCTATCCTGTAACTAATCTTGGCTATACATTTCATCCTAATGAATATGAGGTTCAAGAGGCCATTGTATATCAATCGATTTATTCGTGCAATATATCGTACGAAAGATCCAGACAAGTAAAACATATATCAATTTTTTTTACACATGTTGCCAATGAAGGGTTCATTCCAAATTTTGGTCCTCAAGACTGGTTTAAATTTACTCAAGGACATTCCTGACAAGACAAACGGAGGATTCTTAAGCCGCCAATGAAAACTATGGAAATCTTCAGCCGTGGGGAAATAGATCAAATAGAAATGAAATAAAAGTAGGAGAAGAAAGTTGAAATTGATAATGGTGGAATCGCTTGACCAACAAGGTGATCGTCTCCAAGACGAGTCCCCTACAAAGTAATCCCAGTATATTTAAAAGGGAAACATTTTGATTAGCAACAGAAAAGCAATTATTTATAGAGATTCAGGCGTATTATGAATCTCAGGAAGACTGTATCAGAAACATTCCCAAACGAGGACATTCAGGTGAATTTTCAGACTCGTGGAAGGGAGGAGGACGAACTTAATTTGCTGCGTTGATGACGTATTATCACACTTGTGTTTGCATATAGTAGACAATTTAACAAAAATAAATACCTAACAAGTAGTGTGTAGACTATTGGTATTTTTTTATAAAACTTATAACGTTTAGACAATACTAACATGCTAAGAATAAGAGTAAGTTACTCCGCGACACTGACAGAGAAACATGTAAACTGAAGATAAACTCTGATACGTTACAGGATATGACATTCTTTAAAATGAGATCTTAGCTATTTTGTAGAGAGCTGCTCCTGTTCCCTTACAAGTGTAGCACTTGGAACGAGAGAGATAAGGTCGTGTGCAACTCACATTCACGTTGTATTGTGAATATTTAGTCTCCAGTATATAAATCGCTCTTATTAGAGGCAGAGAGGCATACAGAGTAGATTAGCTAAAGATAAACAATCAGCAATTGAGAGAGACATAGTGTCCATGAAAAGGAGAACTCGTCCCTCTATTTGCTTTATGTGAAGGAGACATATTCTTTTGGTTTGGCGTGTAGCCTCCTGAGAGGCCGAGTGCAGGTCATTCTAGTCGACGCCCGTGGGCGACCTGCGCGTTGGGATGAGAGATGAAATGGATGAAGGTGAATGAAACTGGGCAAGGATGTGGAAGGAAGCGGCCGTGGCCTGTCAGAAGGTACCGTCCCAGCATTTGCCTGGTGTTGAAAATGGGAAACCATGGAAAACAATTTCAAGGACGGCCGACGGTGGGGCTCGAACCCACGCGTCTACCGGGCCAGCAGGGAGCTTGGCTCCATGACGTAACGCTGCACCGAAGCCAGCGTCGGTTAAGGAGAAATAAGTGAATTGTATATGACAGTGATTTTCTACATCCGTAGCCGACAAACATAGGTGGGACAAAACATATTGGTCGTCTGCCCCTAATAGCAATGAATATGAAAATGTAAACTACTTACTTACACCCTGTTATTTGTAACTCTTAAGTCGGTCAACACCAATTTGCCTAATGACTGAGTGGGGTACAATGCACATCTCTACTTAGTATAAAACAAGGTCCCCGATACTTGGATGTTACGGGTAAACTCTAGAACCATTCGATGGATTTTGATGTGGTTTTAACCATTCTGTAAAGGATATCTCGAGGATGAGTTCTGTAGAAAATAATTTATTTATGATCAAAGGAAACCGAGCAGTAACGATTTCAGTGGAAAAGTCGAAAAAAAAACCTGGCGTCCGAGCGCTTTGTAAGCTTACGCTGGGCGAACCGTTAAAAATATCTAAATACTATGAGTGTAAGAATTGTTCAGCATGAAAAGTTCTCCAAAAGTCCGCGAGAGCATATGTCTATCTTCAATACATCGCCCACTATAAGTGTGTTTACGATTTAATTTTTTCCAACCATGTCCATTCAATTACTGAGGCGACAGTTTACGAGCTAGCTAAGGGCGAGTCTATCATTCCTGTTACAGCCTAGTTAGCGGGCGAACCTATTGGCCCAGATACAGCCAGCAGCAAACCGTCGAGTCGTGTTGAGTTAAGACTTCTGAGAAGGGTGGTTGTGTTTGGAGTATCCCTGGAAGTGCAACTCGGGTTTTCTTCATTTCGCCTGTGAAACACAGTCAAGTTAAGATTGGACGGAAGGAGGATTTGTGTTTCATGCACCTCGCGTTTCTTAAATTACGTCTGACAAGAATTTGTTGCACATGTATCTCCATAATAACATAATTAATAGTACAGTCATTGATTTTAACCCATCATGCCGATACGTAAAACGGATATTCGTCGTTGTTCTTTGACATTAAAAAGAGCGCTTATCACGTAATGCATTCATAACTGTTCCCGGGCGAAGCCGGGTCGGGTTGCTAGTGTGTATATAAAGAACACTCCTGGAAAAAATACTTATATTAGTAAATGATCATTGATCACTGTTATAATAACCGACAGTAGTGGCTACGCGCGCTAAAGCGCAGCGTTAGGTCATGGGGCCAAGCTCTCTGCTGACTCGGTAGACGCGTGGGTTCGAGCCCCACCGTCGGCCGTCCTTGAAATGGTTTTCCGTGGTTTCCCATTTTCAACACCAGGCAAATGCTGGGACGGTACCTACTGACAGGCCACGGCCGCTTCCTTCCACATCCTTGCCCAGTTTCATTCGCCTTCATCAGTTCCATCTCTCATCCCGACGCGCAGGTCACCCACGGGCGTCACCTAGAAAGACCTGCACTCGGCCTCTCAGGAGGCCACACGAAAAAAAAACTATTATAATACCGACAGTGGTGGCTACGCTCGCAAAAAGCGCAGCGTCAGGATAAGGGGCCAAGCTCTTTGCTGACTAGGTGACGTGGGTTCGAACCCCACCGTCGGCCGTCTTTGAAATGGTTTTCCGTGGTTTCTCATTTTCAACTCCAGGCAAATTCTGGGACGGTACCTTCTGATAGGTCACGGCCGCTTCCTTCCACATTCTTGCCCACTTTCATCCATGCGATGGCATATAGTAGCCAAGTTCACAGCTAGATGTCGTTGACGGTAGAATTTGGTAGCAAAAGTAGGAACTTCTTAAAAATTGATCGTCTGCAGTCCTTACCTGAATTACAGATATCACACACTAATACAGCCATCACAATTAACACCGGTTATCAGACAGAATCTACACACACCTAAGGTACACGGGGCTACATGACCGCGTTGTCGCATCCCCTAAACTGAGGAACCAACCATCATCATCTTACGCGATGACCTCTCAATTTAACGTCTCGTCTTATCTCGTGTCTACTAATCAATTAGTTTAAAATGGTTTCAACGCATGGAGCTACTGTGGTCTATTGAGTAGACACACGGCTTCCCAGTCAGCCGATGTACTGTAACCTGACTTGTATGTTCTGAATGGCGCATACACATTAACTGGGTCATATACGGTACTGTAACTGGCCTAGGACAAGCCATTGAACATTTACGACGTATTGTCTGCCTATTACCGTAAAACACTCAATTAATCCACTTGGTAATGTTACCACATTCTGTCCCTTTGATTATAATTCCACTCGCTTCATTATTATCGTGTACGTGTAATTGTCCGACTGGTGAAAGGCTTTTTATTACGTTGCGGTAGATAAACCTAGGTTTCCAGTTGCAGAGTTCCACTCAATGGTGTTAAATAGCTACCCACACTTCTCAGTAGCGTAATGAGTCTATTGTACAGTAACAGGCCAAATTATTATATTCAAGTACCGGTACACATTATTTGTGGTGATGTTTTTCTTCGTGTTCTGCTTTTCTCTACCTTCTGATATCCTATATCTTTGCAATTTCATATTATTTTCTTGATCTATCTCACTGATACTGTACTTGCCTATTTGTTGGCTTATTTCTGTTTGTAAAGGATCGCATTTTGCTAGTTGTCCGGAAACAGAGGCTCTTCTCACGGCGAAATATTTCTTATTTTTCTGATCGTAATGACGATTATGTCGAATGCACAAATAACCAAGAGCAGTATAAATGTAAGGATTTATTTTTGCAATGAACAACCGGAAATTTACTCGTAACTACAGTGCGTCAGGGAATGTTCTCCGCAGTGCCTAGGCACTGCTACGTTAGGTGAGAGCCGGAGTTAAGTTGGCAGACCTTTCGCTCACTCGCCGACAGCCAGGTACTAGCTTGTCTTCTCCAAGGTCGACAGGATATCAGAACACACGTGTGAGCTGTGCTGTGCTGTGGAAAGCGTCAGTGTGAATACAGTAAGGGAGCGTTTAGATTATTGGAATAGTGCAACAGTATACAGGCGGTAATGTTTACTACTGAAGAGAGAGACATATTTTTGGTGGAATACGTTTTACATGAAGGCGATCGGTTTGCAGAAAATGTAAAACTAAAATTTCAGGCGCGGTTTCCTAATTCAAAGTGTCCAAACCGGGATACCTTTCGGGATTTGATAAGTAAATTTCGTGTGACCGGCTCAGTTCACCATATACCAGGAACAGGCAGGCCTACGCTGTTAACAGCCGAAAAACTTGATGAAATCTCCGATATAATGCTGCGAAGTCCAAGTAAATCAAAACGCAAATTAGTTCAAGAAACAGGAATCTCTAAGTGGACTGTTTGTTGTTTGTTTTGTTTTGATACAAGCGGCGGCTGCCGCGCTGTCAGCAGCAACCGTGCTGCCAACTTAACTCCGGCTCTCACCTAACGTAGCAGTGCCTAGGCACTGTGGAGAACATTCCCTGAGACCCTGTGCAATACACCTGTAATCAGAAACCTACAAAAGCAAAAGATTCACTGAAACAGTTAGCCCCTCTATAATCGTTGACCAAAACCAACTGAGTAACTCGAAGCGAACTACAAAAATGCCAACAAACGTGGATGAGAGCTAATTATATTTCCTTCACTAAAACCTCAAATACAAAGTAAACAATGTTAATCTGTTATATAAAACAAAGTGTCCTGACTGACTGACTGACTGACTGACTCATCATCGCCCAGCCAAAACTATTAAAGTTAGAAGCTTGAAATTTTGGGAATATGTTCGTTGTAAGTCGAAAACGCCCTCTAAGGAAGGATTTTTGGATATTCAGGTTTTAAAGGGGTTTTAAGGGGGTACACATGCATTTCATTGAAAAACAATATCTCCGGTTTGGTTTCATTGAGGGATGTGATACTCGGCATGTAAACTCATCATTAAAAATAAGAAGACATGTGTCTGAGGGTTTTTCGATGTGGTGTATTTTATGAGATGAAAGGGGTGAAAAGTGGAGGTTAAAGGATTCCTAACGGAGCGTGTATCACTTAAACGACTTAAGCGAGGAGTTTGAAACTCAGCGGGAAAAAAATCAGCTTAAAATAAGTGAATAGGTGTTTGATCGTTTTTTCATAAATCCAATTTAAGGGGCCCATGGCGAGGGGTGAAATTATGGGAAAAAAACAGGATAGAAAGTGTCCTAACTGATTGACTAACTTACTCACTCATCAAACTCGGGGGGGGGGGGGGGGATGCTTAAAAATAAGTAAATAGGTGTTCGACAGGTTTTTTTTTTCATAAACCCAATGTAAGGGGTTCATGGGGAGGGGTGAAATTCTGAAAAAAGAAAATTGAAAGAAAAAGTCCTGACTCACTCACCATCGCCCAGCCAAAATTATTGAAGTTAGAAACATGACATTTTGGGGATATGATCATCGTATGTCAAAACCGTCCACTAAGGGAGGATTTTTAGATATTCAGGTTCTAAAGGGGTCTTAAGGGGGCTAAACCTGCATGCATTTCATTGAATAAAAATAACTCCCGATTGGTTTCATTGGGGGATGTGAATCTCGGCATATAAACTCAACATTAACAAGTAGTTCCGTGAAGAACTATACAGCCTATTTTCATATATCCTACTTATGTTAACTGCCACAATCAACATACAAAATTTCAGTTTAATTGCTGTAACAGATTCGTAGATTTTGAGAACCGTCTAAATATTTCAGATGGTCGCCAGGTTGGGTTTTTATTTTTGTACTATTACATTAAGATTATTGTGTACGTGTGGTATTCAAACTTCAATCGCATGATTAGACAACAAGAAGTAAAAACGAGATTTTAAAATTACGCACAGCAGCCATCTTGTGATAATGCAAACCATTGAAATAAATTAGATGCCAGTGGATCAACATTTGTATAAGCATTTAACGTGCAACGTTTCACGGCACTCGGATATTTAATTCGCGAGAAACGTCCATTTAAATATGTATACTTCGCGTCGCCGCCATGTTGGTTTTGTGCTCACCAGGTTCCTGAAAGTCCTATAGGTGAACATATGTTCATAGTCTCTATGAACATAAAAAAATTCAGTTTGGTTGCTGTATAAGATTCATAGATATTGAGAACCGTCTAAATATTTCGGGAGCTCACCATTTAGGAGTGTTATGTGTATAGGCCATAGAGTTATGTACCATTCAAGGACAATTATTGCCTAGGTTCATTATTCAAACTTTCACTTCGATCGCATGATTACGACACAAGAAATTAAAACTTAATTTTAAAATTTCGCACAGCCGCCATCTTGAGGTTATGTAAGCAATTGAATTAAATTAGATGGCAGTGCATTACAATCTGCAAAATCAATTACTGTACCACATTTCACTGCGCTCAGAGAGTTAAATCACGAGAAAAGTCTATTAAAATATTTTAAATTCGCTTGGTCGCCATGTTCGTTTCGTACTTTACAGGTTTATGAAATATACATAGGTATACCTGTATCAGTACCCTTTATCACCGTAAAATTGCAGGGTGATATCTGTAATAGTTTCGGAGATATAGAATGTCAGTGAAATATTTCGCACAGCCGCCATTTTGAGGTTATGTAAACAATTGAACTAAATTAGACTCCAGTGCATTACAATGTGTATAAACATTTGCTGTACCAAGTTTCATTACATTTAAATAGTTAAATCGCGAGAAAAGTCTATTTAAATATCTCAACTTCGCTTGGCCGCCATGTTGGTTTTGTAGTCACCAGGTTTTTGAAAGTCTCATAGGTGAACTTCTAGTAGTGCCCTTTATCACCGTACACAATTTCAGGGCGATATCGGTAATAGTTTCGGAGATATTGAATGCTAGTGAAATATTTCGCACAGCCGCCATGTTGGATTGGAGAGACGTAACAAAATTTGAAGGGCACGGTCGAGGTCGCCGGGAATAGTGCTATGAACTTCCCGAGTTTCATTGAAATCGCTCCAGCCGTTTCGATTTTATTAGGGGGGGGGGACACACACACGAATCACACACACACGCACACACACACACACACACGCACACACACACGGACAAAAGGTGATCTCATAAGCCTATTTTTTCAAAATTGAAAATAGGCTAAAAATAAGAAGACATGTGTCTAAGGGTTTATCGATGTTGTGTATATTATAAGGTGAGAGGGGGTGAGAAGTGGGGGTTGAAGGATTCCTAACGGAGCGTGTATCTCTTAAACGACATAGGCGAGAAGTTTGAAAATCAGCAGAAAAAACAGCTTAAAAAATAAGTAAATCGGTGTTCGACCGTTTTTCATAAGTTCAATTTAAGAGGCCAATGGTGTGGGGTAAAATTCTGGAAAAAAAAGGAGAGAAAGTGTCCTAACTGACTGACTAACTCACTCACTCATCAAACTCAGGGGAAAAAGACAGCTTAAATATAAGTTAATAGGTGTTCGAGCGTTACTTCATAAATCCAATTTAAGGGGCCCATGGGGAGGGGGTAAAATTCTGGTAAAAATAATTGAAAGAGAATGACCTGACTCACTCACTCATCATCTCCCAGCGAAAACTATTGAAGTTGGAAACATTACATTTTGGGAATATGTTCGCTGTATGTCGAAAATGTCAACTAAGGAAGGATTTTTGTTTATTCTGGTTCTGAAGAGGTGTTAAGGGGGTAAACGCGCATTTCATTGAATAACGATATCTCATGAGTTGTTTCTTTGGGGATATGATATTCGGCTTATAAACTAATCATTAATAATAAGCAGACATATATCTAAGGGTGTATCGATGTGGTGTATATTATGAGGTGAAAGGGAAGAAAATTGGGGGTTGAGGGTTCTTAACGGAGCGTGTATCTCTTAAAAGACATAGGCGAGAAGTTTAAAATTCAGCGATCAAAAACAGCTTAAAATATAAGTAAATAGGCGTTCGACCGTTTTTTTTTTCATAAATCCAATTTAAGGGGCCATTGGAGAGGGGTGAAATTCTGAAAAATAAATGAAAGAAAATGTCCTGACTTCCTCACTCATCATCGCCCAGCCAAAATTATTGAAGTTAGAAACATGAAATTTTGGGTTTATGTTCGTTCTATGTCGAAAACGTCCACTAAGGAAGTTTTTTTGGATATTCAGGTTCTAAAGGGGTGTTAAGGGGGTAGATCTGCATTTAATTGAATGAAAATAACTCCCGATTGGTTTCCTTGGGGGATGCGATACTTGGCGTATAAACTAATCATTAAGAATAAGAAGACACATGTCTGAGGGATTTTCGATGTAGTGTATATTATGAGGTGTAGGCTATGTGTGAAAAGTGGGGGTTGAAGGATTCCTAACGGAGAAAGTATCTCTTAAAAGACAGAGACATAAAGCATTAAACTCAGGGGGAAAAATCAGTTTGAAAAATAAGTAAATAGGTGGTCGACCGTTTTTTCATAAATCCAATTTAAGGGGCCCATGGGGAGGGGTGAAATTCTGGGGAAAGAAGTCCAGTAAGGAAGGATTTTTGGTATTCACTCATCATCCCCCAGCCAAACCTATTGCAGTTAGAAACTTGAAATTTTGGGGATATGTTCGTTGTATGTCGTAAACGTCCACTAAGGATGGATTTTTGGATATTCATGTTCTGAAAGGGTGTTAAGGTGGTTAAACTTGCTTTTCATTGATAAACAATATCTCACGAGTTGTTTCATTTGGGGATGAGATATTCGGTATAAAAATTAATCAATAAAAATAAGCAGACATATGTCTAAGGGTTTATCGATATGGTGTATATTATGAGGTGAAAGGGGTGAAAATTGGGAGTTGAAGGATTCTTAACGGAGCGTGTATCTCTTAAACGACATTAGCGAGAAGTTTGAAATTCAGCGGAAAAAAATCAGCTTAAAAAGTAAGTAAATAGGTGTTCGACCGTTTTTTCTTTCATAAATCCCATTTAAGGGGTTCATGGGGAGGGGTGAAATTCTCAAAAATAAATGAAAGAAAATGTCCTGACTGACTCACTCACTCATCATCGCCCAGCCAAAGTTATTGAAGTTAGAAACATGAAATTTTGGAGATATGTTCGTTGTATGTCGAAAACGTCCACTAAGGAATGATTTTAGGATATTCAGGTTCTAAAGGGATGTTAAGGGGTTAAACGTGCATTTCATTGACTAACAATATCTCACGAGTGGTTTCATTTGGGGATTGTGATACCTGGCATATATACTAATCATTAAAATTAAGCTTACACATGTCTAATGGTTTTTAGATGTGGTGTATATTATGAGTGAAAGGGGTGATAATTGGGGGTTGAAGGATTCCTAACGGAGCGTGTATCTCTTTAACGACATAGGCGAGGAGTTTGAAACTCAGAGGAAAACAATCAGCTTAATAATAAATAAATACTGTAGGTGTTCGACCGTTTTTCATAAATGCAATTTAAGGGGCCCATGGGGAGGGGTCAAATTCTGGAAGAAAAACGTCTACTAGGGAAGGATTTTTGGATATTCACTCTCATAGACCATCCAAAACTATTAAAGTTAGAGGAATTATATTTTGGGGGTATGTTTGTTTTGTTTCGAAAACGTCTACTAAGGTGGGATTTTTGGATATTCAAGTTCTAAAGGGGTGTTAATGGGGCTAAACCTGCATTTCATTGAATAACAATATGACACGACTATCACGCGAGCGAAGCCGCGGGTACCTGCTAGTAACAGATACATACAAGAACTCGAAGAAAGATCATACCAATCTGGCCAGATACTTTAGAGTCACGGGTATCATATACCCTTACCGAGAAGATTAATTCCTCGCATCCTATGACATATACCACCTCCTAAAGCTGGTAATAATAATAATAATAATAATAATATCGTATGGCCTCGGTTGCCGGGTGAAGCTTTGTTATTTGCGCCCACAGGGCAGTTTGCATGTCAAATTTTATCGTTCTTTGGAACGCTATGAAAGTCAAGGTAGTTAGATATCAAAGCTCATTGACACTATAGCACTATCTAGTAGAGAACGGAGGAACTGTGTGTTGGTGGGAAATCCTGAGATTAATTTTGCCATTATGAACACGGCCTACTGAATTTAAATGGGTACTTTCCATCGCTTCGGCGGCGTGGTTGGTAGCATGCTGAAAAGCTGTGCTCAAGATAGTGGGTTCTAACCCGGCCGAAGTCGTCGGATTTTTTAAGAGCGTTAAAATCCTTCTGTATGCCTTCTTTCGGAGGTGAAGTAAAGCCGGCGGTCCCATGTCATAGATTTATGTAAAAGATCCTTTCACAGACTAAACTTGGTTGGTTGGTTCTTCAGTTTAGGGGCTGCGACAACGCGGTCATGTAGCCCCGTATACTTTGGGTGTGTGTGTAGAATCTGTGTGATAACCGGTGTTAATTGTGATGACTGTATTAGTGTGTGTTATCTGTAATTCATGTAAGGACTGCAGACGACAATTTTCAAGTAGTTCCTACTTTTGCTACCAAACGCCACCGTCAACGACCGACTAGTTCAGAAATTAGTTACCAGGTGCCACCGCAGTCGGCTCCTGACGACGAACGTAGGAACCAAAGAACGTTAGTCAAATGTTTAACCTATATTAATTTAGCTTCACACAGGTGTAATTAGTGGAAGGTTCTTTAACATGCCATACATCTAAGACATGGGACCGCCGGCTTTACTTCCCCTCCAAAGGAAGACATAGAGGGATTTTAACGTTCTTAAAACATCCGACAACTTCGGCCGGGTTTGAACCCGCGATCTTGGGCATAGAAACTCAGCATGCTACCAACTACGCCACCGAAGCCGGTCAGACTAAACTTGTCTGAAGATAAATTTCTAGGTTAGATTTCGTTGGAACGCTCTATCAAAGTTCCACAGTTCACCACTAGGTATCATTGACATCTGGTAGCAAAAGTTGGAACTACTTGAAATTGAGTGGAGCTTGTAGCTCACCCTATGGGTGTCCGCTTGAAGCAGCTACAGCCTCTCGCGAGCCGAACATTTCCTTGGGCATTCCCGGCACTAAAAGCCATACGATAAATAAATAAATTAATAAATAAGTAACTCATCGAATAATCGATTAATTGAAGCAGAAAAAACGATTAATTGCTACACAACGATTAATCAATTATTCGTCTAATCGATTAATTGCTTTGTCAATTAGTCGAAGTACCTCGCTCCTCTCACATTCAAATAATTAAAATGTATTGTATCATTTCAATTAATAATGTATCTTCTTTGTGAAAACTAGGCTAAAGCAAAGTAAAACAAAAATGTTCCTGTCTTAAATTGAAAACATTGAACAAGAATTCAAAATCTTTGCTGAAAACTCGGTTTTCTTTTTTTCCGAAACCGTTCCCAATTTGATTGTTGTTTGTCCTTCCACTGTCACGGACTCTTATTTGCTTGCCACGATGGGTGAGTGGTTATAGTGTCGGACTACCAACCCCAAGATTGCAGGTTCGCCCCTGGCCACGGTAAGTGATTTTTGAAGGCGACAAAAATCACTATACTCATGTCATACGTTGTTGGCATGTTAAAGAACCCACTTGAATTCAGTAGGCCGTGTTCAATGGCAAAATTAATCTCGGGATTTTCCGCCAACACAAAGTTCCTCCATTCTTTACTTGAAAGCGCTGTAGTGTCAAGGAGTTTAGATATCTAACTTTCTTAGCGTTCAAAGGAACGACGAAATTCGACATGCAAACTACCCTCTGGGTGTCAATTAACAAAGCTTGCACCAGGCACCCGAGGCCATACGATATTATTATTATTTGGTTATTATTAACATAAAAAAGGAAGGGCACTTTGTATATTTAGGTAAAAAGTAACTTTTATAGATTTCTGTACATCATTCCGAAAATAAGCGTAACTCAACCTAAGCGATAACCTCTCATTTAAACTTACTTTCTTATCTTGTGTCTACTTATCAATGAATCGATTGTTCGGTTAGTCGATAATACAATCTTCGATTAGCCGATTAATCTATAAGTACGTTAGTCTATTAATCGATTCAATGGTCTGTCTGTCGATTAATTGTTTTCGATTAATTTCAAATAATTTGATTAATCGATTATTAACCGTTTATTAATCGATTAATCGAACATCGATTATTACCAGCTCTATCCGAGACATTCTGTATATACCGTATATGCATACATTTCACTTTTTATGGACACTGATTATTTTACCCCTGTTGTTGTTATTGTTGTTATTTGAGTCTTCAATCTTTTGGCTGGTTTGATGCAGCCATCCATGCATCCCTTTCCTGAGCTAATCGTTTCATCTGTACATAGCTGCCACACCCTACATCCGAGGCAATCTGTTTAACATATTCTAACCTTGGTCTACCCATACAGTTCTTATCCTCGACCCTCCCTTCCATAACTAAGTTTTCTATTCCTGGGTGTTCGAGTATGTGTCCTACCAACCTATCTCTTCTCTTCATTAGCAGTCGCCAGAAGCATATCTCCTCTCCCACTCGTCTCGCCACAATGTTACGACATTGTAACTCTCGAAAGCTTAACCGGCGTATAGGTTCTTTTATAATAACGTACTTATTAGCCTACTTTTCACATTTTGCAAAAATGAGGAAAACGTAGACTTATGAGATCGGGCAAATGTGTGTCTGTCTGTCTGTCTGTCCTTCTGTCTGTCTGGCTGTCTGTGTGTCCCCCCCCTATCAACTCCTAAACGGCTGCAGCAATCGAAACAAAATTTGGTAGGAGTAAAGAGCTATACCTGAATATCTCACGGCCATATTTGAAAATGATGTCAGTGCTACCAACTGCTAAAAAATCGCAATTGAAATTTGAGCTCCATGTTGGATATCTTGGAAAGTATGAATGGGAGCTATTTCAAAATTGGCACACGTACAGATCATAATATTTCAGTTTAATTTCCAGGAGGCCAAACATGGCAGTGTTGCCAAAATGATTATAAGCCTCCTGATAGGTCCAATTTTTAAATGCATATAACTTCTACACTATCAAGTGGAATTCAACCAAATTTCGTATGTTGTATGTGTACATAACCAGATATGACTGAGCGTATTCTTAAGACCTACCAGGGCTGCCAACTGTTAATAAATGCTCCTAATTTATTTTATCCAAATACCAATATATCAGAAAGTATGCAAGCCGACAGCTTTAAACTATGCACACGTATAGTACCTGACATTCTATATTAATTCGGAGTAACTTATATACGTCAGTGCTACCAACATGATTCTAAGCCTGCTGACAGGTCCAACTTTAAATACATGTAACTTCCATACTATCATTTGGATTTCAACCAAATTTCGTATGTGCTATGTGTACTATAACAGATATGACTATGCGTATTCTAAGGAGCAACCAGGGCTGCCAACTGTTAATATGTGCTGTCCCTATTTTTGTTACCCTAATATCAATATATCAGAAAGTATGCAAGCCAATAGCTCTAAACTTTGCACACGTATAGTACCTGGCATTCTAGGCGAATTTGGAGTAACTAATATACGTCAGTGCTGCCAACATGATTCTAAGCCTGCTGATAGGTCCAATTTTAAAATGCATGTAACTTCTATACTAACTAATGGATTTCATTCAAAATTGGCACAACAATAGATCATATTATTTCAGATTATTTCTGACCAATACATGCATGACATTGTTGCCAACATGATTTTACGCGCGCTGTTAGATCCAATGTTTAACTGCATGTAACGTCCATGCTATCCAGTGGACTTCAACCAAATTTTGTATTTAGTACCGTAAGAGACGGAACTAAGAATATATTCAGTCATCAGGGCTGCCAACTGTAGTGCTCTATTAGGATACATTATGCCAGGTATACAGTATTTCGAACTAATTGGAAATTTCGATATTAGCAACTTAATTTCGTCATTATTCTAGATAGGTTCATATTCTGTAGAATAATCATTGGCATGAAAAGTAGGCTGTATAGTTCTTCACGGAACTTCTTGTTTTATTTGCAATAAACCAAAGCAGACAATGATCAGCCCTGTCCTTCAAAACAGACCACAGAATAATATACAGAGCCCGCTTGGAATAAAAAGAAAAACAAAGAGTAGTGACCAAAGTCCTTCACCCTCTCGAAAGATATAACAATCCTAAACACACTCATACCACTTCATTTGTAACCCTATCCACCAGTGGCGGCCGGTAATAAAGGTTGCAGTGTTGACAACGACCAGATTCATTCGAGAGGGTAAGGTGGTACAATTTCGATCAGTTAAGACAAATCATACTACCACAGGCGGCGTGCGGAAGCTAGAATGAATTTCAGTAGTGGTACACGTTCCTTGATCTATAGTGGATGTATTTTATATATATTACAAAATTACAGTTGTTACTTTAGACACAAGAATAAAAAACATAATGTTGTGTAATTGATCAGAAATGTACCTCTTCATGATCACCTGCTGGTACAATTTCGATCACTGGCATCTTCTACTTACGAAGTGTTTTTTATCAAACTGAACTAACACACAATTCATGATACCACTTTTTTCATTGATTTTTCACTATAATAGTTCATCAAACAAAATCCACACTCATCGTCGTCTGCTGGCGACCTCTTACTTTCTTCTGTGCCAGTTGAAAAAGACATCTCTTGCTTCGGAGTTTTTCCAGATTTTCGTTGGAAGTGAGTGGAACTGATGTTTGCGTTTTCAGGATTAGGGCATAAACCTGCTCTTTTTTTTTGGGTACATTCTTGTTGACCGACTGAAAAGCCCCAAACTTTTGTTTACTTAGGCAACACTGAAAAATGGCTTCAAACCCCACAATGATAAGCAATAACATTATTAACATTGTTTGACCTAATAATGATAAAGGAAGTGTTTGCTTCTGAATACCATGAACCATAAATAAGAATTTGAGTTAGGAACCGTATTGTTTATTTCTCAGATATTGGAAACTTAAGAACAGTGTACCATTATTTTCTCTGAATTTATACAAAGGTTAGATGCTGAAATCCTTTGAAATACTCATAATTCATTTTTGCTTCGTAATAAGATTTATATTCCAACACAAATATCTGGTTGAATCAATTCCGATCGAAATTGTACTAGTGTACCTAAGTTGTACCTCTCTGATGATCGAAAATGTACTATTGACATCATTGTATATATCGTCAAGTAGTATCGCACTATGACGAGAGATGGCAGCACAAGTCAAGCAGAAGGTCTCTCAGGTAGTGTGAGCACAAGCGGAAATCAACAGCATGGTTATAACCTCATAATATCATTGTTTGCCAGCGTGTAAAAACTAGGCAATTTTATAACAGAGTACAAAATTACATAACTGAACTCACCTAGCTACAAAAAATAATCTGTATATCTGAAGCACAAACCGCTGTATTCGTGATGCAATCACACACAACTCGAGAAGTCCTCCGCACTGTAATGGCATACACAGTCAAGTACTACCAACACTCCGAAGTGGTAAATATCCGCCAAACCTTAGTTTGATCGGAATTGTACCTATATCGAAATTGTACCATATTACCCTACCGTAAAATATTTTCAGTAATACAATCTGTACGTTTTCTTTTATAATTAAGTTATAGGAATTCATAATTTGTTTCTTTAATAATTCAGGAAATCTTATAGAAAGTTACTGTGAACTGTCTGAGAAAGCGAAGCGTGCCAACTGTCTAGGAGCACTCGTCCGTTTGGTCGTTGCCAGCCCCGAGCACCGGCTAGATCTCAATAGTGAAGGGTATGGCAGAGATGCTAGACCGAGTAAGTCCTATCCCAATAGTTAACTCGGCTGGTCGTTGACCGTTGATTGCAACAAGGGAGCCAAGGCACGGACGGAGATATCTGTGATGCTCCGTCAACTATGTCTTACAATGTAATTTGCGTGTACTTGTGACATTCGTGGTTCTTTCTCGCCCTCGTATACAACTTACGTTGTATGGTTCTCGTGATGGTTTTAATGTAGACTAACTTGTAATCCATTTAATCCGATGGCAATGTGATGCGGCATTCGTGATGAATGAGGTACATCCGTTTTACCGCGCAATTGAATGCAGTTTTTCTCTGATATCAAGCAGTCTATTGTGGGGTTTGAAGCCATTTTTTCAGTGTTGCCTTAGTAAAGAAGAGTTTAGTGCTTTTCAGTCGGTTAACACGAATGTACCCAAAAGAGTTGGGTTGTGCCCTAATCCTGAGATAAATTACATGCGATTAATACATGCACTAGGATGACCAGTTTCGATCGTCAAGCGATCATCATCAGATCCATTACACTTAGGCTATAAAATGTATGTTTGAAAATACAGGTGAAAATATTTACAATATGTACAATTATGTAGTTGCTGTATTATGTATTATGTAGTTTGTAATTTGGAGTGATTATATGGTTGTAAAAATCAACTATGGTTAAAATGTAATATTACAGGCTACTACTTATCTGGTTGTCTTCCTTTCTGGAGCTGCGCGCAGTTTTCGTACAAACTCCGGATATCTATCACCATTTAGCATTTCACATAACATCATATACACTGCATTTAGCATGCACTGACAGTCGCTGTACCAATACTGCAACTAAATAATTGTACATATTGTAAATAATTTCACCTGTATTTTCAAACATAGATGTTATAGGCCAAGTGTAATGGATCTGATGATGATCGCTTGGCGATCGAAACTGGTCATCCTAGTGTGTGTATTAATCGCAAGTAATTTATTTCAGGATTAGGGCATAACCCAGCTCTTTTGGGTACACTCGTGTTGACCGACTGAAAAGCACTAAACTCTTGTTATCAAGCAGTCTTTTACCCTCCCCCCCCCCTCTTAATGAAAATAGTGCAACACCAAGAAAAATCATTCGCCAGCCGCCACTGCTATCTACCCATCTAATATTTATCATTCTCCTGTAAAAAATGATTTTGTATCGAGTACTGAGATTCAACCGTTTAGACTACTCTTATAGGAAGTTGCTGTTACCTTACTTCGGAGGTATAAATTTGAAGGTGGATGGAGACTGCTATTAATCACACGCTCGATAATTCTATCGCGAGAGGGTCTTGTAACATCCTAACTTGCCTCTTACCGGAAGCGATAAAAACTCTTCCAGGAACCTGCTTTCGCAAGGAATCAAGATGGAGCCTTATAAATCGTGGCCTGAACTATATATTTTCCTTCAAGTGATAACAGTGCTTCAGAGCAAACGCCATTAAAATTCATAAAGCTAATAGGAATTTCACAAGATATTCTTCTCTCGGTTTACTTAAGCTTTCTAGGATGGAAAATTGGCTATATGACTGACCAGAAAGCTCACTGTAGACGAAAGAAGAGTAGTAAGTGACAGTATTGCCATCAGTTGCTTCATAAAAGCCACGCCACGAGATGGCGTAAAAAATACATAAGATTACTAGAAGGAGTACAGATGCGATTCGCCAGATTTTTACATTATAAAATGAGCGGAAATTACCCATATTTGGTACCATATAACATTTTATCGAATAATCTAAAAATTATTGCTTTGGAAGATCGTAGGAAAATAAATGACTCCCAAGATCTTACACAAAATTGTAAATTCTACGGTAGATAACTCGTATTTTTTATCGTTGCTAAATTTCAGTGTTCCACGTCTATTCTCTAGAACGTGGACAACTTTTAGGAATAAGAAAACATGCATCACGTCACACAAACATTCACCGCTTTATATCCTCTGTAGTAGTTACAATGAAGCTGTATTGTATAATAAAAGTCTAGACATCGATCTTAGTGTCCAAAGGTTTGTAAATGTATTTAAGACCACAATGCCTTGAGAGTAATTAATTAATAAAAAGGAAGAATATGTAACAGCATCAGAGTTAAGTTATAAATAATATTATTATTTATTAATTTAGATGTTAACATTAGATTTAAGATTAGATTTAAGTTATGAAAAACATTAGAATTACTGTTTAAAAATGTGTAGGCTTACTGTTATTGGGGTTTAAGACCATGTTGTAAACCAGCGTAAATAAATAAATACATAAATAAATAAACCCCTAAAGGAATCAACAACAAAGTTAGTGTAAAATACAGCTGTATCAAATACTATCCCAAACACTATCTGAAGAGAGAGAATGACAAATCCTACGTGCATTATAAAAACTTGAAGTATTGGTTTACAGTGGCCACGTAGAAGAGTCCGAAGGCAATTAATGTGTAACCATATGTCATAATATGAACGTTTAGTTAATGAATTGTCTAGCAGAGGCTTGCAAATGACTCCTACTTGATTTAATGTACGGACATATTTCACAACAATTGATTATGCTCCATCTGGCTGGAATAAATGCAGTCGCTAATCAATCTACTGAACTCATACGTCAACCAATCAATTCATGTTATTGTGGGTTAACGTTACACAGATTACTCTAAGGTATTACCTATTTATTGATAACTGTTCAGTCCGTCAACACGTTTGGGCTTTATGCCCAGATACAGTATATTCGGCGCGAGATGTATAAGATGCGTTCAAAAAGTAACGAGCCGGAGGCTGGAATGCGCAAACCGGTGACGACATCGGCTAATTGTGGCGTGTGTAACGAGGTGTGCTTCCGACCAGAGCGTGGAAGGTCACAGCCCGTCGCCAGAGGGCACGCGTTCATGTCACGTGACGATACAAAGCGAGTAGCAGCATGAATCAATCGTCCAACCAAGACCAAGACAGTAGGCCATTCGACATGCTTCCTGGTGTGGTTGAAGACTATGGGGCACCCATTGGGCACACACTTTCCGCAAGTGCAGTCGTTCCTCCATGATGGTGTGCACACTTCCAACGCTCAATCCGACCACGGCGGTTATGGCGTTCACTGTCACTCGGCGATCCTGGGTAATGAGTGCATCAACCAGCTGGACGTTGTCATCGGTAATGCATGGGGGTGCCCCAGACCCGGTATCATCGGCTAACGACACCCGTCCTTCACTAAAGCGCTTGTGCCACGCCTTGACCCTTGCAAGGGACATGCAGTGTTCGCCGTACACTTGTGATATTCGGCGATGAATGTCCGTTCCCCCTACTCCTTTCGCTGTCAGAAACCGAACAACACCTCTTTGCTCTTCGTTTGACGCCTCCAATCACTGTTTGCAATGCGACTGGTAGCGTCGGACGATTGATGCAGGCTCCTGCTCGCTTTGTATCGTCATGTGACGTGCACGCGTGCCCTCTGGCGACGGGCTGTGACCTTCCACGCTCTGGTCGGAACCACACCTCGTTACACACGCCACGATTAGCCGATGTCGTCACCGGTTTGCGCATTACAGCGTCCGGCTCGTTACTTTTTGAACGCACCTTATACATCTCTCATGATACAAATAATACGAGGGCTTTTTTTTAAGTAAGGGCCATTTTTTTTAAATTAACCCAACATTTTATTTTGAAACAACATTTATTTTTAGTTTTTACATAACTTCCTGTATTTGTCTACATAGTTGCCTTGTTTATTTAGGAACTTGTCATACCTTAAAACTAAGTTCTGAAATCCCTCTGCATAAAAGTTTGCCGCCTGCTCTGACAACCAAGAATCCACGGCAGTTTTCACTTCTTCATCGTCGGCGAAGCGCTTCCCACCAAGATGACATTTCAGCTGCGAAAAGAGGTGGAAATCGCTCGGAGCGAGAAGCGGATGACATGTTGAGTCGAATCATCACGGCAGATGAAACATGGGTATCCCATTCCACCCCTGAAACCAAGCAACAATCAATGGAATGGCGACACTCAACCTCTCTTGTCAAGGTCAAACCCAAACAAACCCCGAAGAAGTGAAAACAGCCGTCAACTCTTGATTGTCAGAGCAGGCGGCGAACTTTTATGCAGAGGGATTTCAGAACTTAAATTTAAGGTATGACAAGTGCCTAAATAAACAAGGCAACTATATAGAAAAATAGAGGAAGGAATGTAAAACCTAAAAATAAATTTGGTTTCAAAATAAAATGTTCGGTTAATTAAAAAACGGCCCTCGTACATGAGATTAATTATGTACATACAAAAAGGGGTAGGGGTGGTGTTTTACAGGAATGAAATGTTTCGCTTGTCAATAGAACATCACATACGGAATAATCAAATTGAATCATATATACCAGTGTTTCCCAAACTTTGTGTGTGTGTGTGTGTACCACTTTAAGAGATGAGAATCTCTAGCGTACCACCCAATGGCTGGGAGATATACGGTAGTAACTGTACACCCCCCACCCCCCGCACCACCACCACCACGTAGCAGACCAAACGATGGTCAAATAATAAACAGTGTGTCCCGTTGTTTTATTATTTACTAGCAGAAGTACCCGTTCCAGGAACGGTGTTCGTAGTTAACACCAGACATTATCAATTGAGCTACTGTGCAATGGTTAGCGGTTTGTCATTCCATCAAGTTTATCTGAACGAAGTTAGTTTACTGGGAATATCACACACACTGTTAATTTAAGGCCCTTAAAATGTAGTTTTCGGAGACCCTTTATAGATTCCCGAATTTTCTGTCTCACATTGAGAAGCGCAACATATGCTTTGGTCGTCCTTGTAGGATAATTTTTATGTTTCGCATATTTTAGCATATATTGAGAAGTTTTTCTCTATATCCACCTTTCTACTGTATGAAAAGTACGGTGAAGAGTTTTATAAATGATTGGTGTATTGACTCTCATGGTTACCATACCTAATTTCCGAACACGAGGTATAGGCGTACATAAAGATACACAGAAAGACAGACAGACAATTCTATTGTCTACAACATATTACTCAGATATCCAAATATGGGTATATCTACCACACGGTATCAAATAAAATCATCCTTATGATCAACCCTTATGTCGAAAAAAAAAAAAGTTAAAATGTGCTCTCAGACTAAAATCACCTAACGTGTACTTCCTGACGTGAAATACAATTGAAAGTCTTGTAGACGAAACGCAATACACGTCACATAAAAACTGACCCTCTACGTTGTGCTAGGTGCCCATACACAGGAAGACCCCTTTCATAAATTATAAAGGCTTGTGGTGCATGAAAATTCAGGTTCTCTAGACTCAAATTGCCCAAATTCCTAAAAGCCGCAAAAAATGATAGTTCAATTCAGGAATTTTTGAATATAATGTTGCTGTTTGGAGATATA
This sequence comes from Meconema thalassinum, assembly GCA_946902985.2. Lineage (NCBI taxonomy): Eukaryota > Metazoa > Arthropoda > Insecta > Orthoptera > Tettigoniidae > Meconema > Meconema thalassinum. The sequence goes on from OX336395.1 coordinate 188,839,832, forward strand.
ATAGACCTTCTGTACTATATGTCGAACGTGAAAATTGCATGAAAAAATTCTAGGTTACCCCTTGATCCCCCCTTAATTGCATTGATGAATTATACGGTCTACGTTAGTTCCGTGATAACCTTATAGCCATTTGCAAACTTTCACAGAAATGTAATAAATGGAGTGTCATTGCTTCTTACAGAAATAGATGGAAAGTTGTATGCCACCCCTTGAGATAATGTTCTCATGGTTACCGATTTGCATTCCTTCATTAGTTTGTTAAATTAAATTAAATTAGTTTTCTGAGAATATTTCAGAAACTGTTGGATTTAGAGCCTTATAATATAGTTTTCGAGGACCCTTTAGGGCCCCCGAGTTTTGTTGCTGGCACCGAGGGGCTTTGTCTCGTCGTTGTACGCCATAATATAATACTAATAATAATATAATATAGGGAGAAATCATAACACCTATTTTTTTATTATTTTTTATTCAGCCAATGGCCATGTACTTTTCTTTTCAGGACGGGTCAGGGAAGGGATATTATCAGAGAAAGAAGCATTCACATCGCGCTTGAGCAAAATGGAAATGGCCTACCATTTAACTAAAGATATCTATAAGAAAAGGTCAATATCCTTCAACGCAAAACTAAAACATTACTGCAGTGTCATCCGTCCGGAGGTCTTGCATGCTTCTGAATGCCTCACGATGAACAAAAAAGGCTTGGTCGAGAAACTGGAGGCCAAAAAAAGAAAAATTTTGAGAAAGATATTGGGTTCCATCAAAGACAATGGGGAATACAGAAGACGGCATAACCATGACCTATATACTCATGTGGAGAAGATAAGCAACGTCATCCGGAAGAGAAGGTTACCATTTGTTGGGCATGTGAAACGAATGAGCCCAGCGCGACTGACCAACCGCAACATAACTTACTTTCAGGAGAGGAAAACAAAATGGGCCTGGTTCATTGAACTGGATAAAGATCTGAAAGAAGTGGGGATTACACCAACAGATATTCAGGAGTGCGTCCCACTCAAAGGGAAACTTCAAGCTTGTAAAGGTTTTCAAGAAAAACCGAAGCTGAAAACGGGAAAGATTTGGACCCAGGAACGGAAGGAAGTCCACCGAGAACGAATGCGGGCGTACAGGGCAAACTTCAAAGCCAGTAGGAGACAGTTGGAATGACGCGGTCCATAGATGGCCTATACGAAATGAATGAATGAATGAATAATATGAGGTAGGAATATAATAGACCTGCCGTACCACACCCGCAGGTGTAAATCGCGTGAAAAAATTCTAGAGTACCCCTTGATACCCTTAAGCGCATTATACGTATTGATGAATTTTACGGCTTAATTTGGTTCCGTGATAACCTTCTAGCCGTTTGCAAACTTTCACACTAATGTAATTAATGGACTTGCATTGCGTCTTACAGCAATAGATGGACCTCTGAGAATCCGTTGGCATGGTTACTGGCTTGCATTCGTTCATTAGTTTATTAAATTAAATTAGTTTTCTGGGAATATCTCAAAAACGGTTGGTCTTCGGTCCTGAAATGTGGTTTTCGGGGACCCGAGTTTTTGAGGGGATGAAAATGTGTTTTGTCTCGTCCTTCTACGCTTATTTCAGCATGTATTTTAAGGGGGAAGGCCCCCTTTTATGAGAGGTACGGAGAAAAGTTACATCAATGATTAGTGTCGTGCCTCTGATGGATATCTGTACCAAATTTTACGTTGATACACCCAGCCGTTCTCGAGTTATAAGGGAACAAATTTGTCCACAGACAAACAAAAAAACGAACAGACAGAGAGACAGACAAAAAATTATTTTCGCGCGCATCCATCATAGAACAGTCTGAAACGTGTAAACAACTCAAATTTCCGTAGAAATTCAGAGAAAAACACACAAATTTTCATTTTTATATATAGAGAGATATACTGCACCGCTCGGTGTTGACCGTGCTTTATTGGACAGATTTTGGTTTTACTCGCTAACCGTTGTAGATATATGAAAAGTGATAAGGACCCTTCGGATAGAAAATTAAATGTTAAAGCTCATGTATACCATCAAAAGTTTGCTATTTATTAACGTTCTCTTTTTATTTGAAAAGGAAATATGAAATTTTGAAACCAAAGGGTGTAGTGACGTGACAAATGTCGGTTTTACTCGCTAACTGTTGGTGATACACGAAAAGTGATAAGGATCTTGCGGATAGGAAATTCAATTTCAAAGCTCGTATGTGCCATCAAAAGTTTGCTATTTCCTACCGTTCTCTTTTTATTTGATTTGGAAATATGAAATTTTGAAACCAAAGGGTCTAATGACGTCACTAAAATGGTCGCCATTTTTTAATAGTGCAAAATTTTGAAATCAAAAGTATCCTATATGTAAACCTGGTAAATCAGCTACATCCATGCAAAATTTCATTTAAATCGGACCAGTGGTTCTTGAGTTATTGAGTAACAGACAGACACACACCATCTCATTTTAGCCTACTTTCGATTTTTGCAAAAAATGAAAGTAGACTTATGAGATCAACACAGGGCGAAAAAAGTGTGTCTGTCTGTGTGTGTGTATGTGTGTGTGTGAGTCTGTGTGTGTGTATGTGTGTGTGTGAGTCTGTGTGTGTGTGTGTGAGTGTGTGTACTCTGAATGTCTGTCCCCCCCTATCAATTCGAACACGGTGAATGCGAATTGAACGAAATTTGGTACAAAGGTAGCACTAGCAAAGGAAACCTCAGTGTCATGTTTTATATCGCCGCCATCTTTACTAAAACTGAATGGCGGCCACTCAAACGTTCAAAACGTAAAATCAAATAACGACTAACCAAATCATCCAATCTCTACCAAATTTGGTAACAACATACCTTCGTATAGGATGCGTCTTGTGACCAAACTACAAGGTCGTCCGCCATACCATTTCAGGATGGCGGCCGTGCGAATTATGCAAACTTTATAATCCATATCATGGGACCCACCAGTTCCGATTATCGAGCCGAGAATCGTTTTAACTGTTCTAAAGGAAGAGGCACGTACGAAATTAAAAGTTTATTTTGTAATACTATAGTGCAGACGTGATTTTAAAAAGCTCAGCTGATTCATTAATAAGACAAGATGGCAGCGGATATCTTGTGCCTGACTTATATTTCACTAATTTGAGTATTGAATGCAATATAGCGTACTGATAAAAAATAAATAAACTTTGTATGAAATGCTTTATATATAAATAATATACTCCAGTGATGAAATCGTTTAGTATAAATCATTATTTGCTAACAAGTTCTATGTAAGTCATTTTAAATAGAACGATATTCGTTGACACAATTAGCTCAGTGGTAGAGCGATAGCCTGTCGCTCAGATTCCTATGGTTCAAACCCGATCAGAGCTAGTTTTTTTGCTTGAAATGTTATATGTTTATTGTTTTGTAATGACTCAGATGTTTTAAAATTAAGCGTTATATTGTGCAAATTATGGTGTAAAATATATATTTAATTAAAACATAATTCGCCAGCAGATTTACTCGAGACATCTAGCTGCCAAAAAGGTAACTTCCAGATTTTATTGAAAAGTTTCTTCTTCTGGCCGCTAGAATGCACTCGCTCTGTTAGGATTATATTGTTCGATATTTCACCACTAGATGTCCCGACTAGTCTACGTGGGGATCCATTGATTACTATACCATTATCATTCTATGCGCATCGAATTTGAAGAATGACAAGTTGATACTACGATACATTTTAACTTTTTATTTTAAAGGGTTTGTAACAGCCTATTTTGCGTTACTTGAAAATGTTATTAAGCGTTATATTGTCCACATTATGGTGTAAAATATATATTTAATTAAAACATAATTCGCCAGCAGATTTACTCGAGACATCTAGCTGCCAAAAAGGTAACTTCCAGATTTTATTGAAAAGTTTCTTATTCTGGCCGCTAGAATGCACTCGCTCTGTTAGGAGTATATTATCGAAAATATCCACATAGTTTGTATACACACGTCTCTGTAGGGTCATGGAAAGATTTGTTAATTCAATTAGGGTTGTGAAAGCCATGCACAACCAGACGTGTAAAGACATGCCTCAACTCAAAGTTGGATGTTGCCCACGGCAGGTCGTAATAATAATAATAATAATGTTATTGGTTTTACATCCCTTTTAACTACTGCTGCTTTTAGAGACACCGGGGTGCCGGAATTTTGGCCCGAAGGGGATCTTTAACGTGCCAGTAAATGTACTGACACGGCTCCCTCGCATTTGTGCACCCTCAAATGCCAGCTGACTGCGCCAGGATACGAACCTGCAACCTAGGGCCCAGCAAGCGAGAACGTTACCGCTGAGCCACGCCGCCAGTCCGGTCGATTATGTCTCCAGATCCATAACATTCTTGATATACTTCTTATCTTTCTTTCTTTCTTCAATGATGGTAGCAGTTTTTATCTAGGTCGTGGCGTTTGGTAGAGGTAAATCGTTTCTAAGGTCTTCAACAAAGAATAGTTCTATTATACTCTTTGATAATAACAACGAGTTATAACTATACTCATACATTTAGGAGAAAGTAGGCTATATGTTCTTTACTGAACATCTTGTTTACTTATTAGTATGATTAAAATGTGTATCAATTAAAACATTGGAAAATGACACTGTAAAAATAATATTAATTTAAAAAACTCTTAATAATCTTATCTTTATATATATAATTCTTCGACACGTGTGTAAGTGACTTAACTCCTCCTAAACGACTGAACCGATTTTGATGGAATTTGGTATGTATATTAGGGTGGGTCCATGTATGGTTTAGATTCACAATCTGACCCGGTAGGTGGAATGAACACAATTTTAGAACCACAATTTACACACAATTTTAGTACCACGATATACAAAAACAGTCGTCATGGAAAAAACTAGCCTTGGCCTTCGTGAAAGCTGATGTCTTTGGACGGTTTGTCTCTGCACGTTAGAGCCACCTGGTCGCAACCTGTGCAACTACCGCCATTACATACACTCCGCCCGTGGCGAAAAGTTGTGTTTTATACCAAAGGTGGCAGTGATGTCGAATTCTACTGTTTGTCTCTGCACGTTAGAGCGTTTCAAAGTCCCGTATGCGTTCAAATACCATTCATCCCATTGCGATGAAACTTGGGTGATATGTTGAGTGAGCTCCAGGGAAGGTGTTTGGCTTAGTAAATCCATTTTACAATATATAGCGCACGAATAGATTCAACTAATGAGCGACGACGCGCGAAGCGTTTCAAAAAGGTCCCGTATGCGTTCAAATACCATTCGTCCGATAGCGATGTAACTTGGGTGAGATGTTGTGTACACTCCAGGGAAGGCTTCTGGCTTTGTAAATCAATTTCATATTATGTAGCGCACGACTAGATTCAACAAATGAGTGACGATGCGCGAAGCGTTTCAACAAAATCCCGTATGCGTTCAAATACCATTCGTCCGATAGCGATGAAACTTAGGTGAGATATTGTGTACACTTACGTGACGGTTTCTAACTTAGTAAATCCATTTTACAATAGGTAGCTCACGAGTAGATTCAACAAATGAGCAACGACGTGCAAACTTTTAATCAAAGTCCCGTATTTGTTCATATACCATTCATCCGATTGCAATGAAACTTGGGTGAGATGTTGTCTACACTTACGTGAGGGTTTCTAAGTAAGAAAATACATTTCACAGGAGGTTTCGCACGAGTAGATTCAACAAATGAACGACGACGCACGAAGCGTTTCAATAAGGTCCCGTATGCGCTCAAATACCATTCGTCCGATTACGATGAAACTTGGGTGAGATGTTGTGTACACCCTACGGAAGGTTTCTGGCTTAATAAATCCATTTTAAAATAGGTAGTGCACGAGTAGATTCAACAAATGTGTGACGGCACGCGAATCATTTCATCATATTACCGTATGCGGCCATATACCATTTATCAGATTGCGATTAAACATTGGTGAATTGTTGTGTACACTCCAGGAAATGTTTCTGTCTTAGTAAATCCAGTTTTAATAAGTAGCGCACGAGTAGATTCAACAAATGGGCGACGGCGCGCGAATCGTTTCCACAATGTCCCTTATGCGGTCATATATCATTCATCCGATTGCGATCAAACCTTGGTGAATCATTGAGTACACGCCCGAGAAGGTTTCAGGCTTAGTAAATCTATTTTACAATAGGTAGCGCATGAGTAGATTCAACAAATGAGTGACGGCACGCGAATCGTTTAAAGAAAATCACTTATGCGTTCATATTTCATTCATCCGACTCCGATGAAACTTTGATGAGTTGTTGTGTACACGCCAGGGAAGGTGTTCAACTTGGTAAATCCATTTTACAATATTGGTAGCGCACGAGTAGATGTAACAAATGATTGTCGACGCGCGAAGCGTTCCATCAAAATCCTGTATGCGTTCATATACTATTCATCGATTGCGATGATATTTTGATGAGTTGTTGTGTACACTTACGTGAAGCTTTCTAACTTAGTAAATCCATTTCACAGTTGGTAGAGCACGAGTAGATTCAACAAATGAGTGACAGCGCACGAATCATTTAAACCAAATCCCGTATGCGTTAAATGCCATTTATCCGTTTGCGATGAAACTTTGGAGAGTTGTTGTGCACGCTTCAACGAATGTTTCTAAATTAGTTAATTCAATTCACGATATTTTAGAGGCAGTTAACAGAAATTGAAAAAAAAATATTGTGTATTCAAAAGCACTTCAAGAAACAAAGTTGCAACACTTTCTTTGATTGGCAGGACAACGTTTGCCGGGTCAGCTTGTCTCTTATATAAAACCAAGTGTCCTGACTGACCTGACTGACTGACTGACTGACTTCATGACTCACTGACTCATCATCGCCCAGCCAAAACTATTAGGCTAAAGTTAGAAACACGAAATTTTGGAGATATGTTCGTTGTAAGTCGAAAACGCCCACTAAGGAAGGATTTTTGGATATTCAGGTTCTAAAGGAGTGTTAAGGGGGTACACCTGAATTTCATTGAATAACAATATATCCGGCTTGGTTTCATTGTGGGATGTGATACTCGGCATATAAACGCATAATCAAAAATAAGAAGACATGTGTCTGAGGGTTTTTCGATGTGGTGTATTTTATGAGGTGAAAGGGGTGAAAAGTGGGGGATGAAGGATTCCTAACAGAGCGTGTATTTCTTAAACGACATAGGCGAGAAGTTTGAAACTCAGCGGAAAAAATCAGCTTAAAAATAAGTAAATCGGTATTCGACCGTTTTTTCATAAATTTAATTTAAGGGGTGGGGTGAAATTCTGAAGAAAAAAAAGGAGAGGAAGTGTCCTAACTGACTGACTATCTCACTCACTCATCAAACTCGGGGGAAAACGCCAGCTTAAAAATAAGTTAATAGGTGTTCGAGCGTTTCTTCATAAATCCGATTTAAGGGGCCCATGGAAGAGGTAAAATTCTGGTAAAAATATTTGAATGAAAATATCCTGACTGACTGACTGACTCACTCATCATCGCCCAGCGAAAACTATTGAAGTTGGAAACATTAAATTTTGCGAATATGTTCGCTGAATGTCGAAAACGTCCACTAATGAAGGATTTTTGGATATTCAGGTTCTAAAGGGGTGTTAAAGGGGTAGACCTGCATTTAATTGAACAACAATTTCTCCCGATTGGTTTCCTTGGGGGATGCGATACTCGGCATATAAACTCATCATTAAGAATAAGAAGAAAAATGTCTGAGGGTTTTTCGATGTAGTGTATATGAGGTGTATGTGTGAAAAGTGGGGGTTGAAGGATTCCTAACGGAGCAAGTATCTCTTAAAAACAGTGGCATATAGTATGAAACTGAGGGGAAAATCAGCTTCAAATATAAGTAAATAGGTGGTCGATCGTATTTCATAAATCCTATTTAAGGGGCCCATGGGGAGGGGTGAAATTCTGGGGAAAGAAATCCACTGAGGAAGAATTTTGGGATATTCACTCATCAACCCCCAGCCAAACCTATTGCAGTTAGAAACATGACATTTTGGGGATATGTTCGTTGTATTTCGAAAACGTAAACTAAGGATGGATTTTTGGATATTCATGTTCTGAAGGAGTGTTAAGGGGGTTAATCTTGCAGTTCATTGATTAATAATATCTCACGAGTTGTTTCATTTGGGGGTGTGATATTCGGCATATACATTAATCAATAAAAAATAAGCAGACATATGTCTAAGGGTTTATCGATATGGTGTATATTATGAGGTGAAAGGGATGAAAATTGGGGGTTGAAGGATTCTTAACAGAGCGTGTATCTCTTTAACGACATTAGCGAGAAGTTTGAAATTCAGCGGAAAAAAAATAGCTTAAAAAATAAGTAAATAGGTGTTCGACCGTTTTTTTTTCATAAATCCCATTTAAGAGGTTTATGGGGAGGGGTGAAATTCTGAAAAATAAATGAAAGAAAATGTCCGGACTGTCTCTGTCACTCATCATCGCAACTACATTGCGTACTTCAGCGATGGCACTGGTACTTTCAACAGTTGAGTACTGTTCCTCAGTTTGGGTCAACAGCTCTCATGTTAAAAAGGTGGATATAGTTCTGAATGAGACAATGTGTATTATTATTAGTTGCACAATAAAATATAGCCCTCTTTTCTGGTTGCCTGTGCTTAGTCACATAGAACCGCCTAGAATTAGAAGACTGAACAACTTGGTCAGGGAATACAACAAGATATTGGCCAATCCTGAACTCCCCATTCATGAAGATGCTAGCACCAGATATAGCCGTCTCATGTCAAGATCTCCACCTATTCAAACAGCACAGGAACTGGTTAGGAAGGTTTATGATCCAAAAGCTGATTGGCAAAAAGAGTGGAACAGCACAGCTCCAATGCAATGACAGGCATTGTTCAACATTCAAAATCTGCCAGCTGGATTTGATTTGCCCCGCAAGACATGGGTAACTCTCAACAGAGTCCGCACTAACCACGGAAGATGCGGATCAATGATGTTTAAGTGGGGTATGCGATCTTCCCCAACCTGTGATTGTGGTGCAGTTAGACAGACTATGAACCATATTGTCACTGAGTGTATTAGTAGGGCATTCACTGGATCAACACAGGACTTTGGAATAGCCTCTACTGAAGCCATAAGATGGCTAGGAAATTTAGACATTAATATTTGAACACCCTTTCCCTTGCATGATTATTACAGTTGTAATGTGTTACTTATTGTATGTATGTATATTGATTATGTTGTTTGTTTTGTGTTGTACCATACGCTAATAATAATAATCTCCCAGCCAAAATTATTGAAGTTAGAAACATGACATTCTGGTGATATGTTCATTGTATGTCGAAAACGTCCACTAAGGAAAGATTTTTGGATATTCAGGTTCTAAAGGGGGTGTTAAGGGGGTAAACGTGCATTTCATTGAATAACAATATCTCACGAGTGGTTTCATTTGGGGATGCGATACTTGGCATATAAACTAATCATTAAAAATAAGCTGACACATGTGTAATTGTTTTTCGATGTGGTGTATATTATGAGTGAAAGGGGTGAAAAGTGGGGGTTGAAGGATTCCTAGCGGAGCGTGCATATTTTAAACGACATAGGCGAGGAGTTTGAAACTCATAGGAAAACAATCAGCTTAATAATAAATAAGTAAATCATTAAATAAATAGATGTTCGACCGTTTATTTCATACATCCAATTTAAGGGGCCAATGGGGAGGGGTGAAATTCTGGAAGAAAAACGTCCACTAAGGAAGGATTTTTGGATATTCACTCTCATCGATCAACCAAAACTATGAAAGTTAGAAGAATGATATTGTGACATGTTTGTTGTGTGTCGAAAACTTCTACCATGGAGTTTTTTTTTGATATTCAGGTTCTAAAGGGGTGTTAACGGGGTTAAACCAGCATTTCATTGAAAAACAATATGACACGACTATGACGCGAGCGAAGCCGCGGGTACCTGCTAGTATATATATAAAAAGGAATGTCTGTGTGTTCGTCTTTTATGCGTTCATAAACCTTTCATCCGATTGCGATCAAATTTTGGTGAGTTATTGTAAACACTTCCGGAATGATCATAGGCATAGTTAATCCATTTCACAATAGATAGCGCGAGAGTAGTTTAAACAAATGCGTAATGGCGATGCGTTCATACACAATTTGTCCGATTGCGATCAAATTTTGGTGAGTTGTTGTGCACTGTCCCGGAAAAGTAATAGGCGTAGTAAATCCAATTTACAATAGATGGCGCGCGAGTAGCTTCAACAAAATGGCGTGCGTTTGTTTCAAGAAAGTCCCACATGTGTTCATATACCATTCATCCCATTGCGTTGAAACTTGGGTGAGAGGTTGTGTACACTACAGGCAAGGTTTCTGACTTAGTAAATCCATGTTATAATAGGTAGCGCACGAGTAGATTCAACAAATGAGCGATGACGCGCGAAGTGTTTCAACAAAGTCCCGTATGCGTTCATATAGAATACTATTCGTCTGATAGTGATGAAACTTGGCTGAGATGTTGTGTACACTTCAGGGAAGGTTTCTGGGTTAGTAAATCCAATTAACAATAGGTATCGCACAAGTAGATTAAACAAATGAGCGACGACGGGCGAAGCGTTTCAACAAAGACCAGTATGCGTTCACAAACCATTCGTCCAATAGAGATGAAACTTGGGTGAGAGGTTGTGTACACTACAGGCAAGGTTTCTGACTTAGTAAATCCATGTTATAATAGGTAGCGCACGAGTAGATTCAACAAATGAGCGATGACGCGCGAAGCGTTTCAACAAAGTCCCGTATGCGTTCATATACTATTCGTCTGATAGTGATGAAACTTGGCTGAGATGTTGTGTACACTTCAGGGAAGGTTTCTGGGTTAGTAAATCCAATTAACAATAGGTATCGCACAAGTAGATTAAACAAATGAGCGATGACGCACGAAGTGTTTCAACATAGTCCCGTATGCGTTCATATACCATTCATCCGATAGCGACTAAACTTGGGTGAGTTGTTGTGTACACTCCAGGGAATGTTTTAGGCTTAGTAAATCCATTTTTCAATAGGTAGCGCGCAAGTAGATTCAACAAATGAGCGAAGTCGCGCGAAGCGTTTCAAGAAAGTCCCGTATGCGTTTATATACCATTCGTCCGATAGCGATGAAACTTGGGTAATATGTTGTGTTCTCATCAGGGAAGGTTTCTGGCTTAGTACATCCACTTTACAATAGGTATCGCACAAGTAGATTCAACAGATGAGCGACGGCACGCGAATCGTTTCAACCATGTCCCGTATGCGTTCATATAGGCCTACCATTCATCCGATTGCTATGAAACTTTGGTGAGTTGTTGTGAACACTTCCGAAACATTATATGCATAGTCAATCCAATTTACAATGGACAGCGCGCGAGTATTTTAAACAAATGAGTGTTGGCGATGCGTTCATATAGCCTACAATTCATCCGATTGCGACCAAATTTTGGTGTGTTGTTTGGCACACTTCCGGTATGGTTATAGGCATAGTTAATTCAATTTACAATAGGTAGCGCACCAGTAGTTTAAACAAATAAGTGTTGGTGATACGTTCATATACAATTCATCCGATTGCAATCAAATTTCGGTGAGTTGTTGTGCATACGCCAGGAAAAGTTATAGGCATAGTAGATCCAATTAACAATAGATGTTAGGCCCCTTAAAACAACAATTATCATCATTATCATCATATTAACAATAGATGGCGCGCGAGTAACTTCAACAAAATGGCGTGCGTTTGTTTCAACAAAGTCCCACATGCGTTCATATACCATTCACCCCAATGCGATGAAACTTGGGTGAGATGTTGTATACACTCAGGGAAGGTTTCTGGCTTAGTAAATCCACTTAACAATAGGTAGCGCACGAGTAGATTCAACAAATGAGCGACGACGCGCCAATTGTTTCAACAAAGTCCCGTATGCGTTCATATACCATTTGTCCGATAGCGATGAAACGTGGGTGAGATGTTGTGTTCACTTCATGGAAGATTTCTAGCTTAGTACATCCATGTTACAATAGGTAGCGCACGAATGGATTCAACAATGAGCGATGACTCGCGAAATGTTTCGACAAAGACCCGTATGCGTTCATATACAATCATCCGATAGAGATGAAATTTTTGGTGAGTTTTTGTGTACACTCCAGGGAAGGTTTCGGATTTAGTAAATCCATTTTAAACTTGGTAGCAAACGGGTAGATTTAACTAATAAGCGACAGCGCGTGAATCGTTTCAATAAAGTCCCGTATGTGATCATATGCCATTCATCCGAGTGTGATAAAACTTTGGAGAGCTGAGTACAGTCCTGCGAAGGTTCATGAATTATTAAGTCCGTTTTTCAATGGGTGGCGCACAAGAAGATTCAACAAATGAGTGACGGCGCGAATAGTTTAAACAAAATCCCGTATGTGTTCATATGCCATTCATCCGATTGCGATGAAACTTTGATGAATTGTTGTGTACACACCAGGAAAGGTTTTCGAGTTAGTAAATCCATTTTACAATAGGTAGCGTGCGAGTATATTCAACAAATGGGTGACGGCGCTCTAATCGTTTCAGCAGTCCCGTATGCGTTCATATACCATTCATTTCATTGCGATGTAACTTTCGTGAGTTGTTGATCACGCTCCCGTGAATATTTCTGAGATAGTAATTTTTTTAATAATAGTTTAGATGTGGTTAACGGAAAAAGAAGAAAATATTGGGAATCCAAAAGTACTGCAACTAACAAAGTCAAAACCCCAACACTTTCTTTGATTGGCATTGCAACGGATGCCGGGTACAGCTAGTTTATATATAAAAATCAAAGTTCAACTAACAACTTCAATGTGAAAGGTGAGCTTGAAGATTGCTGAGTCTCAAACGAAGATTGTTTTCCACGCTAAGAAACCTATTCAGGTATTTATTCTTGAGATAAACAAGTGAAGAAAATGCAGTCTCACGAAGTACGAAGTAGTGAAAGGCAGTAAAAATCTAACTGCTTTGTCAGCTATTTCTGCATAGTCTGCACGCCTCTCAACCCAAAAGTTCACAAGAGTCATCCGGCAACATATGAATTTTTTTATATTTTAAAATTTTAGATTCTAGATTTTTATATTTTTCGTAACGTATCTAATATTTTTTTTATATTTTTCGTAACATCACCGCGTACCACCAGTGGTACGTGTTCCACAGTTTGGGAAACGCTGATATATACCACGGTTATCGACACTATCAACCCTAAAATGATAAATAAATTAATAGGCTGCTGTTGTTAGAGTCATCAGTACTTAGGATGGCTTAATGCAGCTTTTCATGCTACCCTATCCTGAGCTAATATATTCGTCTCTCCATAGCTACAGCAACTCACATCTGAGGCAATCTTCTTAACATATTCTTACCTTGGTCTACACCAGGGCCATCCAGACAGCGCTCTCGGAGCGCTAGCCCTAACGCTCTAAGCCAGTGCTCCGAGCGCTTTGGTGGCAGGTAGTTTCAGAAGTCGTGGGAGGAGCTTGTCTGGCTGAGCACGCTGAAGTGTGCAGCCGATCCATCAGTCGCTAGTCGAGTCCAATGCGCTTTGTTGACAGCGTGTAAGTAAATCAGTTTCGCAGTGGTCATGACTGAACAGCATACAAAGAAAGGAGTGGTGAAGGAGCAGTCTTTAAAGCAGAATGGGAAATTCCATTTTCTGTACAGTTTATAAAGGGCATGTCAAATGTTTAGTGTACAACAGAGATGTAATGTGTTAAAAAGAACACAATTTGTTGTTGAATTTTCCTCTCTAATATGTTCACATTTCAGTTTGGATATAAATCACAATATTTTTTACTGAACACTTGTGTTCGTTTCCTGCACATTCCATACATCAGAGTACCATTCGATTTGTATTTGCTATGGCAATGCTGCCCTATTAATATGTCAACAATCCCACAAGAGCCGTTGGCCGCTCGACTGTACGTACGTATCTAGTCAGCGTGGTACGAACATCGTCCGTCTTCTCGCTGCCACAGTGTAGTGGTGGTAGGGGAAGGAGCGCTAGTCTGACTGCCCAGTGCTCCCCGAGCGCAATGACTGGATGACCCTGGTCTACACCTACAGTTCTTATCCTCGACCCTAACTTCCATAAGACCACCTCGTGGTGTAGCGGTTAGCATTCATGGCTGTCGCCCCTGAGGTCTGGGTTCAATTCCCGGCTCTGCAAAGAAATTCAATTCTGGTTTCAGGGTACACTCAGCCTCGTGGAGAAAAAATGAAAAGAGGTGTGTTCGAATCCCATCTCAACCATCTTATATGTGGTTTCTTACTTCTACTCCAGGCAAATGCCGGGATGGTAACTAAATGAATGCAAGAACTGCAGGGGTAGACCAAGGTTAGGTTAGGTTAAACAGATTGTCTCGAATGTAGGGTGTGGCAGCTATGTAGAGATGAAACGATTATCTCAGGAAAGGGAGGCATGGAGTGCTACATCAAACTAATCAAAACACTGAAGACTCAAACAACAACAACAACAACACAATTACTGCTTGCCATGGTGGGTGTGTAGTTATCGTGTCGGACTAGCAACCCCAAGCTTGCAGGTTCGCTCCTGGCCATGGTAAGTGATTTTTTGAAAGGCGATAAAAAATCACGACACGCTTGTCATACGATGTTGGCATGTTAAAGGCAAAATTAATCTCGGGATTTTCCGCCAACACGAAAGTTCCACCTTTCCCTACTAGAAAGCGCTATAGAGTCAAGGAGCTTAGATATCTAACCTCCTTGACTTTCATAGTGCTCCAAGGAACAACAAAATTTGACATGCAAGCTGCCCTCTGGACGCAAATAACAAAGCTTGCACCTGGCACCTGAGGCCAAACGATATTATTATTATTATTAATGTCAACATACATAAATAACTACTGAGCCCACCCTGTAGTGTTACACATGTTTACGTCCATAGCACCTTTGGACGGCCTCAGAGACCGTATGTTCTCTATGTGGCGGCCCGGATTGACGGTATCCGTTTTGAACGCTCCTAGTGAATTCAGAAGGCTGTGTTCATAATGGCAAAATTAATATCGGGATTTTCCGCCAACATAAAAGTTCCTTGTTTCTCTCCTAGAAAGCGGTATAGTGTCAAGGAGCTTAGATATCTAACCTCCTTGAGTTTCATAGCGCTCCAAGGAACAACAAAATTCGACATGTAAACTGCCCTCTGGACGTCAAATAACAAAGATTGCACTCGGCACCCGAGGCCATACAATATTATTATTATTATTAACACAATTAATAACTACTCAGGACACCCCTGCCATGTTACACATGTTTATGTCCATAGCTCCTTTGGGTGGCCTCTGAGACCATAATTAATTTCCGTATGTGGCGGTCGGGATTGACGGTATCCGTTTGTAACTCTCTTACTGGAATACCTTCTATAAACTCTGTTCGTATACGGAATTTTACTGGAAGTACAAAGTTATTCTCTCTTTAGTTCCTTGACATAAAACGTTCTCTCTTTCCTGAAGCTACAAATGTGCACTCGTTTATTTCTTTTATATCTGCACTGGGTTTTAATAACCATTTAAATGCAGATTTTGTATCGTAGTGAAGACAGCTGAGGTTTATGTTCTATCGCAGGCAAGAGTTATTCAGTATGTAATGTTTTTCCGATGCCATTAGTGTGCTTGGGAGGATATAATTATTGTAATGTGTGTGGTTGCAATTCCCGGTCTAGATTTAGTGACCTTAATTAATGAGAAATACGACGAGGAAGGAAACTAGAATACTTGTATTATAAAAGTTGCTGTGTGGATGCAGAGAAAACTTAACTACGTAAGTTATGTGCATAGATATGAAACTAGCTACATGTTTATTACGAATTGGATCCGTATTGAATTTCAAATAAGCCTCTACAGTTCTTAAATAATCTGCGCAGCTCAATGAAGAGAAGAGATTGGTTGGTAGGACACATACTAAGACATACATGGTCTGGTATCTATGTATGTAGATATGAAACGATTAGTTCAGGACAGGGAGGCTAGGAGCGCTGCATCAATAATAATAACGGCTGATTTAGCGGCTTCGGTGGCGTTGTTGGTAGCATGCTGATCTTGTATGCCCAAGATCGTGGGTTCAAGCCCGGACGAAGTCGTAGGATATTTTAAGAGCGTTAAAAATGCCTCAGTATGCCTTCCTTTGAAGGGGAAGTAAAGCCGGCGGCCCCAGGTCATAGATTTATGGCATGTAAAAGAATCTCTCACTAACTACAATTGGGTGAAGCTAAATTTTGAGGTTAGATATGATTAACGCTCTATTAGTTCCAACGTTCACCGCCAGGTGCCAGTTGCAGTGGCATCTAGTAGCCAAGTATACAGTTAGGTGTCATTGACGGTAGCATTTGTTAGCAAAAGTAGGAGCTACTTGAAATTGATCGCCTGCAGTCCTTACCTGAATTACGGGTAACACACACTAATACAGCCATCGCAACTAACACTGGTTATCAGACAGATTCTACACACACCCAAAGTACACGGGGCTACATGACCACGTTGTCAAAGCCCCTAAACTGAGGAACCAACCAACCTAACGGCTGATTTCACAAATAATTTGCTGAGACTTTTTTTTTTCTCGCATGCACTGACGTTGGACAGTGACAGAGATGTTTGGTTGGTTCCTCAGTTGGGGTCTGCGACTACGCGGTCATGCAGCCCCGTGTACTTTGGGTGTGTGTAGATTCTATCTGATAACCGGTGTTAATTGTGATGGCTGTATTAGTGTGTGTTATCTGTTTTTAATTCAAGCAAGGACTGCATACATTCGATTTTCAAGTAGGCCTAGTTCCAAATGCCAAAGCCACTGTCAAAGACCAACTAGTTCTGCAATTTGTTACTAGACGCCATCACAGTCGGCTCCTGGCGTCGACCGTTGGAACCTAAGAGTGTTAGTCAAAGGTAACTTGTAATTTAGCTTCACACAGGTGTAATTAGTGGAAGGTTTTTTATCATGCTGTAAATCTATGTCATGGGTGAGTTAGCCGTGGTGGTTACGGCATGACTGATGGCAGTCGCTCACATCCGGGAGGCGAGGAGGTTCGAATCCCCCGCCGGCAACCTTGAAGATGGTCTTCTGTGGTTTCCCATCTTCCTTCCAGGCAAATGCCGGGGTTGGTCCCTAACTATAGGCCACAGCCGCTACCTTCCAACTCCTCGTCCTTACATTCCAACTTCCCTCCTTCCCTTCCCAACGGTACTTGTAGCTCACCCATTGGGTGTCCGTCTCGAAGCAGCTACAAAACTGGCGAGCCGAACATGTCCTCGGACACTCCCGGCACTAAAAGCCATACGCTAAAAAAAAATCATGGGTCCACCGGGTTTACCTCCCCTCCGAAGGAAGGCATACTGAAGGATTTTTAACGCTTTTGAAAAATCCGACGACTTCGGCAGGGTTTGAACCCTCGACCTTGGGCATAGAAGCTCAGCATATTACTAACTACGCCGTCGAAGCCGCTAGTGGCAGAGATGTAACGCAAGTACTGTACAACGTGAAAGCCTATTTGGTGAATAGAAATTGTTCACCCCTGTTTTATTAACATTCGATCTGACTTCAGAAACGACAGCAAACCAACATTACACAGGCGTGAGGTAAACGAGAACGTTGAAGCCCAGAACGGAAATAAAAGCAATACGAGAATGCTATTCAGTTTGATGTATGTAGTGTAATATTCAAGGCAACGTAGGTTTAGGTAAGAACGATATAATATATAGATTTATGGCACAAATAAACATGCTTGTGGTGAAATCCCTTTTTATTTAGGGAAAACGTGAAAGATTTCTGAAATAATAAGAGAAAGAAATGTTTTAGTGTTTCTACAAAGCAGAGCGATGTTCGGTTATTCGAATAATTTGACGCATGGTTATGTGATGATTAGGGCCTGGATGTTGATGGCGTAAGAAAGATTAAAATATGCACTTAAAATTTTCAAAAATGACTGTGATAAATGACCTAAAAATTCGAAAAATGCACTATAAAATGGAGAAAATGATCTTATAATAATATACTCACTACTATAGCTCAGAAAGCTTGATATTGAATAAGAAAGGGGAAATCAAGGATTTAGAGAAGAAGGAAAGGAAAATCTTGAGAAAGATCCTAGGACCTGAAAAACAAAAAGATGGTACATGGAGGAAGAGGAGAAATGAAGATCTCTACAGACAGGCAGAGAAAATCACAGACACCATCCGTAAGAGGAGATTGAAGTTTTATGGACACCTCATGAGAATGAGCGAGAGTCGACTAACGAAGAGAATCTTTAACTACATCACCAAGATCAAGGCAACTACATTATGGATAGAGGAAACGAGAAAAGACATGGAGGAAGTGGGGATAAATCCAGAAGACATTTGGAATAGAGATGTGTTTCTAGCTAAGATTGATAAATTCAAGGGGTTCCAGGAAAAGCAATGTAAAAGGGCCAAGAACACCTGGTCAGATGAGAGGAGGAGGAACCACAGCGAAAGGATGAAGAAATTTTGGGAGAAGAAAAAAATACTAACCAACAAATCAGTTGTTTTCCGTGGTCCACAGTAGGCCAAAATCGAAGGAAGAAGAAGAAACTCACCAATATTTCAAAAATTACATCATAAGCTAAAACTGAAAAGTCAATCAAAATAGATTTCTAAATCTTCTTTCAGCAGCTACTTTAGTTCCATGCCGTTAGCAAAACAATATGCTTCCATCGGTGGAAAACACATTGTCACCAAATTCAGATACTAGTTGTTTTAAATGCATTGACACACTCTGTTTTATTTTAGGCATTTTGAAAGCGACAATGAACGATATCTCTCACCGTGTACTATTCGGAACTGAGACAAGAATATACACCCCTTCCCCTTTCTACCCCACCACTGCTGCCCTTGGTCAAGAGAGCAGGTAAGAAGTAACTGGTTTGCGACGAAAACAAGAGCATCTGTATACCTACGGTACCGTTCTTCTGCATCCAAGATATAAATTTCTACTAATAGCAATACTGAAATATTTTATTTCAGTATTTTAATTTATCTTGTATCAGCTACTAGCTTCTTCTTAACTCTGCGAGACGTAACTCCCTCATATAAAGCTGTGACGTGACTAAATTAAAACAAGTAGTTCCGTGAAGAACTATACAGCCTATTTTCATATATCCTATGTTAATTGCCACTATCAACATACAAAATTTCAGTTTGATTGCTGTAATAGATTCGTAGATATTGAGAACCGACTAAATATTTCGGATGGTCGCCATGTTGGATTTTATATATGTAGGTCTTAGAGTTATGTACTGTTACATGCAGATTATTGTGAACGTGTAGTATTCAAACTTCAATCGCATAATTAGGATACAAGAAAAAACAAGGAGATTTTAAAATTTTTCACAGCTGCCATCTTGAGGTTATGGAAACAATTGAAATAAATTAGATGTCAGTGGATTATCATTCGTAT
This sequence comes from Meconema thalassinum, assembly GCA_946902985.2. NCBI lineage: Eukaryota > Metazoa > Arthropoda > Insecta > Orthoptera > Tettigoniidae > Meconema > Meconema thalassinum. The sequence goes on from OX336395.1 coordinate 188,859,275, forward strand.
AAGGATTTACTGTACCAAGTTTCACTGCACGCGGTTGGTTAAATTGCGAAAAACGCCCATGTGAATATTTATAATTCGCGTCACCGCCATGTTGGATTTGTGATCACCAGGTTATTTAAAGTCCTATAGGTGAACTTAAGTTCATAGCCCCTATAAACATTAAAAATGCAGTTTGATTGCTAAAATAGATTCGTAGATATTCAGTATCGTCTAAATATTTCGGATTGTCGCCATGTTGGACTGTTAAATGTATAGGCCATAGAGTGCTGTACCATTAAAGGAAAATTATAGCGTAGGTTCATTATTCAAACTTTCACTTCGATCGCATGACTACATCACAATAAATAAAATCTTAATTTTAAAATTCGCACTGCCGCCATCTTGAGGTTATGTAAATAATTGAACTAAATTAGATACCAGTGGATTACAATGTGTATAAATATTTCCTGTGCCAGGTTTCATTGCGCTTGGAACATAAAATCGCGAGAAAGGTCTATTTAAACTTTTCAAATTCGCTTGGCCGCCATGTTCGTTTTGTAGTTAAACGGTTTTTGAAAGTCTTATAGATGGACTTCCAGTAGTGCCCTTTATCTCCGTAAAAAATTTCAGGGTTTTACCGCTAATAGTTCCAGAGATATAGAATGCCGGTGAAATATTTCGCACATCCGCCATCTTGTGATTATGTAAACAATTGAACGAAGTTAGATGTCGGCGCATTACAATGTATATAAACATATACTGTACCAAGTTTCATTGCGTTTGGTTGGTCAAATCGCGAGAAACGTCTATTTAAAAGTCGCAAATTCGCTTGGCCGCCATGTTGGTTTTGTAGTTACCAGATTTTCAAAAGTCACATAAGTGAACTTATAGTAGTTCCCTATATCAACATAGAAAATGTCAGGGTAATATCGGTAATAGTTTCGGAGATATAGAATGCTGGTGAAATATTTCGCACAGCCGCCATGTCGGATTGGTGAGTCGTAACAAAATTTGAAGGGCACGGTCGAGGTCGCCGGGAATAGTGCTATGAACTTTCCGAGTTTCATTGAAATCGCTCCTGCCGTTTAGATTTTATTAGGGGGGGACACACACACGAATCACACACACACACACACACACACACACACACGCACACACACACGGACAAAAGGTGATCTCATAAGCCTATTTTTTCAAAATTGAAAATAGGCTAAAAATGACCTTTAAATGCTGATTTCTCTAAAATATGATCAAAAATTCTACCAAACTAAAAAAAAATGCTTTTAAAATGGAAAAATAGCAAAAAAAAAATGCAAAAAGATGCAAAGTAAAAATGACATATTTGAAGACGGGGTGGCCCGTCTGGAGTTTCTATGTACATCAGCATTGTTTTAGTCAGCTCGGTAAAAAGATGACATGTCATCAACATCCGGCCCTAGTGATGAGCCTACTTTTTTTTGAGTGAGCAGTAGCATTGATCTTTGAAGCATACGATAACACCAGTGATTATATCGGCAATGCTTGTTATGTGCCAGAAGTTATAATCTGCTAATGTCCTTCGTGCTCAATGCTAATGGACCTTTAATGTGCAGCTTGTTTTTAGTCGTGCAGATTGCTCGATATTGTCCGCTGTGAGTGAATCAGAGGTGGGAGGTTATAACATTACCCACAACACGTTTCAACTACTTCCTATTTACATTTGTGACTGGCTGTCTGGTGCAGTGGTAACGTACTCGTCTGCTGTGTCCAAGATTTCAGAATTGATAACTGGCGCAGTCAATTGGCATTTAAGAGGGCATTATACTGAATTTTCTAACTTGTATATTTTTCAATGAATTTTTACCAATTTTTTTCTGAGATAGCCCTTTTCAAGTAAAGTAATGTTACCAAGTTTGAAAATTGTACCTATATAACTTTATGAGTAGGAGTTTTTTAATTGCCATTTTACCGCCATCTTTAAAAATGTCCCTTGCATCACAATATTTTTACAATTGGTACCAAATTTTCCACAAATCTTCTTAATACCTAACCTAACAAAAGTTAGTGTCACAGTTTGTTGTTTGACAAACACCTTAGCATGTAGAATTTTTTAAATGTAATGTTGAAATTGAAAAAAGAAATGATTACAAACAGAATTTGGTAGGTCAAAAATAATTTTGAATCGTCCTTTCACAGCAAATTGCATACTAGTATTTATGCACCAACTATCTAGCTACTTCTGTGTAAAATTGTACTTGTATCAGGCAAAAACTGCATGACAAGGGACTTTTTTTTTTGAAAGAAAACATTAAAATTTTGTTAAGCCATAAAATGCAAAATAAAAATCTATGCAACTTCACACACTTTAGAATTGCCCTGCACTATAGGTATGCTCTTCAAACTGCTTTATTTTCTCATCCAGTGATATTTTCATCACCTTCTTTTTTCTTAGCTCCTTGCTGTCACCTGAGCACTTTTTCCTACTTTGTCTTATGTGCTTTTGGTCTCGCTGGGTACTGATTTTCACAGCTGAGGTTGGTGCTGGCTTCCATCTGATGGACTGTAGGACTTCGAGTGTCCTAACACACCCCTTGTTGAACTCACTCACAATACTAAGTTATTACTACCTGTAGCACTATAAAAAATTGAAGTAATATTATGAAATAAATTTCAGCGCAAGGAGTGAAACCATGGTTATTAATATTTATTGGTAGTATACATTTTTACCCTTTGGATTTTGCGTAATCGCGAGGACATATTGCATCATCATGACGTCATCTGATAGCCAGGCGAGTGTGAGCATGTGCAGCTGTGCGAGCGATCACGTGATATGTCTGCAGTGTTCGCGTGAGTAACCGCTTGAAGCAGATAACCTTTGGCTTATTTATGCGGTGGTGATAAAAAATTAATGGGTGTTGACGTCGTGGGAGGTTGTTCATTAGGATGAAAACCGTCATATGGAGCGCCATGACGCGTGATGGAGCCCATCTTGGCAACGTTGTACAGCTTTCAACGGAGCGGCTAACTGGTGAACCATGTCTTAATTCTCCGCACAAATACAAACCGATATAAAATAAGTGAATTAATTTACGTATATCACAATCATACAGCATACCTTTTTGATGTATAAGTATTACAACGCAACCAAGAACAACATTTTCCAACCACCCCGAGCCAAGAAAAAGCTACCTTACAAAAATGATAACAACTTTGTTTCTTGGACACACAAAATTTTGAAATTAATAAACCAGTTGTACAACATTCCAATGTATATTGTGTTAAAACTTTGGATTCGATCTGATGACGGGTTTGTGAGATAATAGTTCTTAAATGTGACGCATGATTGAAACACGCTTAAAAACGGACACCTTTTGTTTTCCAACTGCGATAAAAAATATAAAAATAAACATTTAAAATTCCAAACCTACATGCACTAAAGTAAAATAGAACGACGAAAATAATGATGTTATTGGATTTTATGTAGGTCTATTGGTTGCTTCACAAACAACCTTCAAACTCGAGTACACATAATATTTTGGTCGACAGTAAGAGCGTTTGTCGAATGTTTGTCTTTATATTATTTAGCTTGACACAGTGGAAAGTTCTTTAACATGCCATAAATCTATGACATGGGACCGCCGGCTTTACTTCCCCTCCGAAGGAAGGCATACTGAGGGATTTTTAACGCTCTTAAAAATCCAACAACTTTGGCCTGGTCGCCCTAATTCAAATTAATCATTTTTATTTAATTTTATTTAACATTTTATTGTTCTAAAAATTAAGGGTATAAAAGTATTGTAATTGTAATTTTATTAGGTCTACCATTTTTTAAACTATTTTATGTTCGACCCTCACTATTGTGTGTTTGAAAACTGTATCATAATGATGGTCATTATAACACCGTTTTTCATTACGATACAGTTTCTCCAGCCAATCAGAGCTCGTTCATTGCCCAATTAGGTAACGATAATTTCGCGCATGCGCTCAAAATCCAACATGTCGGACATAAACACAACATCGAACTATAATAAATTACCGACATGGAATACCCACCGTCCATAAGTTCGCGTAAATAAACTGGCGAATATGAGACAAGAAATAGCACAGTACCTTAAAATCACTAACACTAATTTCTACACAGCGCATTGTCTTCAAATGACTGCGGTGACAATATTACTGAGGGACGGCTGATGTAAACATATGGCTGCATATGGCAGAGCGCATGCGTCGGCCGTTCAAAGCTCTTGAAAGACGAAGGTATAACACTCTGCGATCACAAAATTCCAGTAGCTGACTCTCAACAGATATTTATGAATATTTATGTTAAAACATATAATAAAGTTATAATTATCGTCGAACATAAACAGTCGTATGCAACTCGCCTATAATGGTAATTAAGACACTCGTATGGAAATTATAAAACTCGCATACGCTCGTTTTATAAAAAATACTCGTGTCTTAATTATAGCCATTATAGGCTCGTTGCATAATGTACTATAATTTTAATTGTTTTTACTAAACACATTGTTTCATGTACTTTAGGTCAAGGAGATAATATTTGACTTTCAGTAATATTAACACTTCCAAAATAATATTTGTTGGTACAGAATATGGCTGAAAGATTCAACGATCAGCAGCATAGACAATATAAGGTGTCCTTACAGTAGGTGGTTAATATATAGACCACTAACCTATAAAGAGTAGGGGTGATAGATTCATCTATTAGCACCTTTGATAGAATACATAAATTGTCCTCATAATGCGTGATAGGTAAAACGATCAACAATCTAAAATGTGCTAATCAGTAAATCACACGTGGCTACATGACCATGATGTTGCGAAGTCCCTGAAAGAATCACCAACATCATCATCATCATCGTAATCATCATCATCATCATCATCGTCATCATCATCATCATCATCATCATCATCATCATCGTCATCATCATCATCATCATCATCATCATCATCGTCATCATCATCATCATCATCATCATCATCATCACCATCATTATCGTCATCATCGTCACCATTGGCTTTGCTGGCATAGTTGGTAACATGCTGAGCTTCTATGCCCAAGATCGCGGGTTCAAACCCAGCCGAATTCGTCGGATTTTTTAAGACCGTTAAAAATCCCTCAGTATGCCTTCCTTCGGAGGGGAAGTAAAGCAGGCAGTCCCATGTCATAGACTTATGGTAGCAAAAGATCCTTCCATTAACTACACTTGTGTGAAGCCAAAATGTATTAGGTTAGGTTTGATTCATGCTCTAAGTTCCAACGTTTGTCACCGGGCGCTGGTTGCGATGGCATCTAATAGTAGCGAAGTTCACAGCTAGGTGTCGTGGACGGTAGCATTTGGTAGCGAAAGTAGGAACTACTTGAGATTATCATCTGCAGTCCTTAGTTGAATTAAAACAGATAACACACACTTCAGATTCTACACACACACAAAGTACACGGGGATACATGACTGCGTTGTCGCAGCCCCTAAACTAAGGAACCAACCAACCAACCAACCAACCAACCAACGATATCGTCATCATCATCTTAATCGTCATCATCATCAACAACAACAGCTACATAGTGAAACACGTTCATGTAATGTTCTCTGGTTTATGTCTCGTTAAGCACACTTGGATATCCCATGCAGAGTGTGAAGGGAATAATTGCCTCGTTCGCTTTTGTTATAGTCTCTATTCATTCCAACTACAAATTGCGAGTAATTCGTCTTCTCCTTGTGAGTTAAAGTTACGCTCAACTTGTGCGGCACAAGGAACGACTAGTGCGTTATGTCACCTAGCTACTTCTTCCTCGTCATCCGTCTCTCCAGCATTAGTCTCTCAACAGCAGTTGTTCCTAACCCGTACAAGTCTGTGGACCATTCAGTCTGTACGGACAATTAGTATTATAACATTCAGTTGGGCAACCCAATAAATTTTAAGGTGTATTCAAAAAGTAACGAGCCGGAGGCTGAAATGAGCAAACCGGTGACTACATCGGCTAATCGTCGCGTGTATAACGAGGTGTGATTCCGACCAGACCGTGGAAGGTCACAGCCCGTCGCTAGAGGGCACACGTGCACGTCACGTGACGATACAAAGTGAGCAGCAGCATGCATCAGTCGTCCAACGCTGCCAGTCGCATTGCAAACAGTGACATGGAGGCTTCAAACGAAGAGCAAAGAGGTGTTGTTCGGTTTCTGACAGCGGAAGGAGTAGGGGGAACGGACATTCATCGCCGAATATCACAAGTGTACGGCGAACACTGCATGTCCCTAGCAAGGGTCAAGGCGTGGCACAAGCGCTTCAGGGAAGGACGGGTGTCGTTAGCCGATGATGCCCGGTCTGGGGTACCCCCCTGCATTACCGATGACAACGTCCAGCTGGTTGATGCACTCATTACCCAGGACCGCCGAGTGACAGTGAACGCCTTAGTCGCCGTGGTCGGATTGAGCGTCGGAAGTGTGCACACCATCATGAAGGAACGACTGCACTTGCGCAAAGTGTGTGCCCAATGGGTGCCTCACAGTCTTCAACTACACCAGGAAGCATGTAGAATGGCCCACTGTCTTGGTCATCTGCAGCGCTATGCGAGGGAAGGGAATGGGTTCCTGGCACGAGTGGTGGCTGGAGATGAGTCATGGTGTCATCACTTCGAACCAGAATCCAAACGACAAAGCCTCAAGTGGATGCATCCAGGGTCACCACCACGCAAAAAAAAACAACAAGGCCATCCACACGAGTGCAGGAAACGTATCCTCCAGCTCGTTACTTTTTGAACGCACCTTATAAACAAGAGAAATATTATACACTGGTTGACCAATAATTTGCCACAAGTGCATTTGAAGTTGCTCTCATTAAGTCTTTAATGGTTCAAGTGTCTGGAGAAGAAGGACTCAGTAGAAGATTAGTCTGCTTAGTCTGCTTAGTACCACACTCGCAGTAAACTGATTCTACAGGAAGGCCCCATTTCTGCTGGTTAGTCTTGCATCTCGTAGTACTGGAGCGTAGCCGATTAAGAGCCTTCCATGTTGACCTCTTTTCTGAATGTCCAGGGGGAAGCTCTTCCTTTGGGACCATCCGTTCTCTCAAATATTGACATTTTGCCCGCCACATTGAGATTCTTGCTTGCTGTGATGTTCCTTGAAGAGCCTCAGTGGTTTTCAAGAAGCTCTTTCTTGATTTTAGCCTAGGATGTGCTGGCTGACAAGCATACAAAGGTGAGCTTCCATAGTCATAGCCTTGCTTTTCTCATATCTAGCAGTAACCTCACTTCGGATTTCAGGTGGTGCTATACCAGCGAGACAGTGAAGTTTATCTATGGGTGAAGGTCTTAAACAGCCCGTGATAATACGGCAGGTATAATTTAATGCCACATCTATGTTTCTGGTATGGCTGGACTTGTGCCACACCGAGCATGTATATTCAGCAGTGGAGTAACACAGTGCTAGAGCACTTGTTCTCCGAGTACATGGATGAGCTCCCAAGGTGGTGCCTCTCAGTTTCCGCACTACATTGTTTGTGGCAGACACTTTCATTACATGTGATTATTGTCATCCAGAAACTATGTGGAACAACATGGGGCTCTAATACTTCAACTCTTCGATCTTCTGCGAGATCAATGTTGAAATGAAGAAGACCATGCGATTGATATCTGGTACAATTAAATGCACCCCTATTCGATGGCTTCCTGTTCTGAGCTACATTCCTCCACCCCATCTCCGCAGGTGTAATATCCTGGTCAAAACATACCACAAAATACTTCAAAATCAGGATCTCCCTATTCATGCTGATATACCTGCTGCTTGTCTACTTCGCTCAAGGCAAGCCCCCTGTGAAGACAGCTATGAGACTTGTCAAAGAGAACTTCGACATAGTCCAGCAGTGGTCTCATGAATGGAAGATGTTTGCTCCACAGGAGTGCCGATACATGCCATCTGTCGCATCTGAAATACCTGGTTATGATTTTCCTCGTCGGATATGGTCGAAATTAAACCGGATCAGGACCAATTCTGGTGTTTGTGCGGACTCTTTGTTCAAGTGGAACAGGTTACCCTCTCCAAAGTGTGACTGTGGAGCCGATAGACAAACGGTGAAGCACATCATTCACGACTGTCCTCAAAGAGCCTATGGTGGTAACATAATGGATTTTCTCTCAATGACTCCTGCATCAGTGGACTACATTTTGAATGTAGATATTAAATTATAACACTATCTGTTCTCTCTCCTTTTTTTCATTAAGATTATGATGTAAGTGTGTGCCATACCATACGATAAATAAATAAAAAATAAATTGTTATGGACTATTGAAGAAGGGGAAAACTACTACAAGATAACATGTTTTGCTCTTCAAGTGAGCATCATCAGATCCAAATCTACTGTGCAAGACCAATGGCTGTACAAAACACGACCAAACCTACAGTGACACCATCAGGCTGTCTCTGTCCTCCAAGAATACCATCACATAACTTAGTGTGATAACTAGGGCTCGGATTCGAGCATATTTGCATATTTTTTTCCTGAATAGTACACATTGAAAGAAACCTTTCGGTGGTATTTTCACCTCTCTGGGACCAACAGAATTGAAATTTATCGAGCATATAAATGCATAAAACCGTGGTTTTCCGAATTGAAGCATATAAATGCATATTATTGTGGTTTTCGTCTAAATAGTTTGATTTCCTTCGAATCCCCCCCGCCTTCCCCGAATTTGGGCCCTAAGCATCCTTAAGGATCGAAAACAGAAATAATTATTGAAAAGCCTATCTGGTGTGAATAATACAACCGCAGGTTTTTAACCTTTAGTGAGGTCGTTCTAGTCATTGAAACTTTTAGTGACTGATTTAAGAAAATCATTCAAAACTGAAAACATAGAAAAAATTCTTGGTGTACAGACCAATGCAAATCTACTTCATTGACTCGCCTAGTTCTGAACATTTTGTAAATGAACTTTTAAACTGTAACTTTTATAAGAAAACTTTTCTTAGCCTATATGCTGTATACTGGAAACTTGAATGCGAGTATATCGCAGTGTATCATACATACAATTAGAAAATAAAGCCGGTATATAAAGATATGTTATTGGTTTTTTTCGTTTCACTTTCCTTTCTATATTTTCAACGTTGTTTTTCGAGCATATTCTGCATATTTAACCGCATATAATGGGTTTTCGAGCATATCTATCGAGCATATAATGGGGTTTCGAGCATATCAATCAAGCATAAAACACATAGTTTTCGAGCATATTTGGAGATTTTATCGAGCATATCGATCCGAGCCTTAGTGAAAACACTAGTGTGTTCTGTCACCTACGTTCTTAATTTTTACCTCCTTCTCGTCATTCGTTCTCTCCACCATTACTATTTCTGCTTCTCAACAGCAGTAGTTCAAAGGTGATTATATAGGGCCCGGATGTTGATGACATGTCATCTTTTTACTGAGCTGTCTAAAACAATGCTGAAGTACATAGAAACTCCGGACGGGCCATCCCGTCTTCAAACATGTCAACTTTATTTTGCATCTTTTTGCATTTTTTGATATTTTTCCATTAAGAGCATTTTTTCATGTTTGGTAGATTTTTTGGTTATATTTTAGAGAAATCGACCTTTTAAGGTCATTTATTTTGAATTTAGTCATGTCACAGCTTTATATGAGGGAGTTACGTCTCTCAGACTTAAGAAGAAGTTAGTAGCTGATAAAAGATAATTTAAAATTTTTAGTAGAATAATATACAGTAGGCTATATCTTGGATGCAGAAGAACGGTACCGTAGGTATACAGATGCCCTTGTTTTCGTCGCAAACCAGTTACCTGTTATCTGATCTGTGGACCAAGGTCAGCAGTGGTGGGGTAGAAAGGGGAAGGGGTGAATATTCTTGTCTCAGTTCCGCATAGTTCACGACGAGAGATGTCGTTGATTGCCGCTTTCAAAATACCTAAAATAAAACCGAGTGTGTCAGTGCATTTAAAACAACTAGTATCTGAATTTGGTGACAATGTGTTTTCTACAGATGAAAGCATATTGTTTTTCAAACTGTGGAACTAAAGTAGCTGCTGAAAGAAGATTTACTGTAACACAACATATCGGTCGCGATAAACATATTCGTGCTTTTTATTTTCTAAATTTTATAGTGCATTTCTTGAATTTTTAGGTCATTTATTACAGTCATTTTTGAAAAGTTTAATTGCAATTTTTTTAACATTTTTACGGCACCAACATCCGGGCCCTAGTGATTAAGTAAAACAAATTCTAGAACACAAAATGTGGTACGGTAACACACTAACCGAGTTGTCTAGCGTTTTCGTGTTTGTTTTTGGAGGAGAGAGACTGTCTGTGGATGTCACTGCAGGTTTGATAGTGTTTTGTAGAGTCTTATAGTTTTGGATCTGACGAAGTTCACTTGATGAACGAAACATGCCATTCTTGTAATATCTGCAGATAGTTATTCACATGCACATTATTTTCACGTCGAGTTTTATATTTCCCGTCTAATATAACAGGGCATAAATATATTTTTACCGACTGAAGATCTATACATTAATTGTTATTTCAGCATCACTGCATAATTCTTTTGACCTCATACATATTATTTCAGTAGTATGCATCCCTCCTGCGGCGCTCACAAGCGACCGATCGTGACAAATGAGCATTCAAATGAAAGAGAATAGACATCAGCAGTTACAAATTGCACTCTAATTTCATAAATATCTATAATTTATTTAAAAAAATGACTTTTAAATAACTGTACGAAGTGTGCGATTTGCAGATACTGTTGCTATAGGAAAATACGCTCCATAATTGCTGTCCACTTCATATTTTGGCCGCTGTGATGCCTGTTTCATGTCATTTTAACATTCTCAAGTCTTTCATTTATCATTTTGCATGAATTTCAGAAACAGTGAATCAAAGGAATTGGTTCCTACTCATATCGTATAATTTCATAAGTATCGAATAACCTGTGAGTGTTATGATGAACCAAATTTCAGTGATTGCGTTCTTAAGTTAGGCAACGTAGAAATTGGAATTCTAACTGAAATGTAAATAGTGTTCTATAATCATTTGGTTGATATAAAAAATAACAACCTTTCTCCTTAAGTCTCTCATCATAAACCTATTGGGGAAAGTGTGGTTTATGAACATGTGAGATTTCTCGCACGGGTCCGCTAGTCTTTCTACAGAGAGTTTGTTTTATATGTGACGGGGACCGTCGCTTGCCTGCTCGCCCGCGTTGCGCGTCTTTCTCCCGCCAGGCACTTTGCCGTTATGCGGCGCTTTCGCGGTACTGAGTCCTTGAGTATAGGAATTTGAACTTATCTAGTTCACAGCTGGTGCTGAAATTGTTCTCCATTCACTGCTACACATCGCTGGCACCTCTTTATGAAATTGTCATTTACTTTCTGAAGATCCTCAGCACCGATTGACTGTATTTCAGCTGTAATATAGCCATTAAGCTCATTTATAGTGTGAGGGTTTCTCGCATACACTTTATTTTTAAGCGTTCCCTGCAGATAAAAGTCACATGGTGATAAGTCTGGGAATCGCGGGGGCCACACGTTCCGACTTATAATCCTAGTACCGAAAATGTGACGCAATTCTGTCATGGATGCTTCAGCAGTGTGAGCAGTGGCAGAATCTTGTTGAAAATAAGTTGACAATCGCTCTCCGTAAGTAAGTTCGTCACAAAATTGGTCAAGGATCACATTGCAGTACAAATTTAAGTACAAATTCCTATACTCGATGACTCAGTGCCGCGCGAGCACCGTATAACGGCAAAGTGCTTGGCGGGAGACAGACGCGCAACACGGGCCGGCGGGCAAGCGAGTGTCCCCGTCGTATATAAAACAAACTCTCCGTATATTAATATAAGATATACCTTATTAAGGTAATAACGGTTGATTTCTTTTGTTTTCAGGTTAGTGTCTCATGATCGAACTCTCTCAGAGGTGAGTAATTCTTACAGCATCCACTGACGGCATCGTTGCACGTTCCTGTTAGCCTATTTTAATTTATGAAGAAGAAATAGGCTTATGAGATCACCTCTTGTCCGTGAGTGTGTGTGTGTATGTATGTGTGTGTCCCCTAATACAATCTGAACGGCTGGAGCGATTTCAATGAACCTCGGTAAGGATATAGTTATGTTTTGTTCAACCCCGACCGTGCCCTTTAAATTTTAATTTCTCTTACCTATCCGAAATATTTCGCTGGCATTCTATATATAAACACATCAATAAAAGTTTTGCATATTGCTGGCCAAGAGCCATAATGGCCTCAAACCTATTAGTTGTTCTTGCATGTGTGTATATCGGCTGTGTACACTCGCCTGTGTCAATGAGGATAGATCTGTGCGAGAGTGGAGACGACCCGGTGAACCTATTCACGACCAATACATCCGAGACCGATACCAACACGGAGGAGATGGTGCAATGTTTTGGGATGGTATCAAAATGGTCGCCGAACCCCTCCTTTGTACATTCCAGGGCGAATGACAGGCATAAGTTACAGGGCACCTGTAGTGAAAGGCTATGCTGACAATTTCGGCTCAAATTTCACTTTCGTGGACGATAACGCTCGTCCGCACATTGTCAATGCCATTCCTCAGGATAATGGAATTCACAGAATAGAATGGCCTGCCTATGATCCCGATCTGAATTGTGTAGAGCAGAGGTGTAATGCACTGACATCTAATTTAGTTCAATTTTTTATAACCTCAAGATGGTGGCTGTGCTAAATTTTAAAATTAAGTTTTTTAATTTCTTGTGTCCTAATCATGCGATTGAAGTCAACGTTTGAATAATGAACCTACGCAATAATCGTCATCTAATAGTGATGATGATGATAATTGTTGTTTAAAGGGGCCTAACATCTAGGTGATCGGCCCCCATCTAATAGTACATAACTCAATGGCCTACATATAAAAAATCAAATATGGTGACCATCCGGAATATTTAGACGGTTCTCAATATCTACTAATCTATGACAGCAATCAAACTGAAATTTTGTATGTTGATAAAGGCTATGAAGATAAGTTCATGTATGGCACTTTCAATAATCTGGTGAGCACTAAACCAACATGGCGGTGACGCAAAATTTAAATATTAAAATGTATGTTTCTCGTGATTTAACCATCCGGGCACAGTGAAACTTGGTGCGGTAATTGCTTGTACAAATTTTAATCCAATGACATTTAATTTATTTCAATTGTTCTCATAACTTCAAGATGGCGACTGTGCGAAATTTTAAAATCTCCGTGGCAAAATGCAAAACGATTTTAATGTGTGTATATTAATCAATACGACAATTGGATTCTAAGTTTCTGTGTGATCGGGACATTCAAGTACCTGATGTTCCTTTGTCAGTGGTAACCAGAGTGTACCATTAGCTGTTTCTCTCAACAGGCAGAGAATACTGAGGGAGGACATCTTCAATCCTCCACCCACAGGAAATAAACAACCGTTTAATGAGATTGCCAACCTCATTATTTCTCTGCAAGAATCCAGACAGACAGAACTGTTCCCATGTACTGTGGTCAGCTGTTCTTTATTCCCTCTGTACACTGTACTGTATTTCACGTGAGCTGGACCGAGCAAGTTAACGGAGTTGCCAACAAATTACCAACTCCCTACCCTGGACACTACATCATCGCAGATTTGTGGGCGTAGTAATATATAGTGTTAACTACGGTTGGTTTGCGACATTATGTTCACACTCAGGTCCGTTGACCACAAACAAGAAACATAGAGGTGGTAACAGCTTCTGTGGTCTGCAAAGAGAAAATGAAATAAAATATCTTACTTAACATTCTCTTGTTACAAATGGTGGAGCAAATTTCTAGTTCGTTCACTGTCTACTGTGCGTATATATCTCACAATGGAATTAAATGTAGTATATTCTGCTCTCTCCCGTGGTGTTGGGGTAGCGCACCTGCCTCTTACCCGGAGGCCCCGGGTTCAATTCCCGGCACCGTCAGGGATTTTATAAAATTGACGTAAGGGATGGAACGGGTTGCACTCAGCCTCGTGAGGACAATTGAGTAGCTGTCTGACAGTGAGGCGGTGCCCCGGTCAGGAAACACAAGATTGACGGCTGAGGGGACCTGAAGCGCTGACCAGGCGTCGCACAGTGTGTCGAATCCCATATCTAGGGGAAACGATTCACTGAAGCAAATGAAAGAGAAAACTGGCTCATTCGTCAGTGAATAAACCAGATGGTGACCTTCGGCCTTCCTTTCTGCTCTCTGGTGCGTAGGAGGGAGGGGATAGGTGCTGAAACGTCTTCCTGGCAGTTATCAGGTCATTTGATAGGAGGTGTCGGAGTGAACCGAACGTTGTGATTCTAGTGAGTTCAACGAGGTGTTGTCTTCTGCAGCTCATGGAGTAGTGAAAAGAGGTATGTGTTCGCACTTTTATGCGTAATACAAGCTTACGTTTGGGTAGGTTTTAGCTAGGGATGAACACTACCTAAGGGATGATGATAAAGGAGAATAGGAGATGGGTTTCGGTTTGGAGGAAAGTATTGGTAGATAGGAAGAGAATCCACCACAAACAGTTTTAAACTAAGAATTGGCAGTGCCAAGCTCGGAGGAACCTAACTCCAGCGGGGGCCTGTGTTAAGCAGACGGAGAGTGCAGCGTGAATTAAGGTTGCCTGCAAGTTCTCGTTGATTGCACTTTCCCTCTCGGCCTGGTATTCTGGTATTATGGGAACGGGTGGCACTCCGATAAGGTAAAGTAGACCAAAAGAAAAAGACCGTACTAATTCTCTTTTTAGAAGGATTGATATTTGTGATGCATTCAAGAATGCTTGAGGGATTTGACTTTGGTATAATAATTTTATTTCTGGGCTCTGTTGGATCTCCGTCAGACCAACCAAATGCTCCCAGAAACGGAAGCGATAAAGCAATATGAATGCTTTTAGTAATAATTTTACTTTTCTTCTTGATAACTTTTGGAAAAATCCCAATTGTTGCACTTGAGAAAGCTAAGCTTTTACCCAGCAGAGTGCCGACTAAAAGTTTAGACCAGAGAAAAACTTTGATTTGAAAACAGACCTTAAGTTATAGAGAAAATCTCAACAAGCAGGAAGCTTGCGGAGCTAGCTATGCTTGCCTTAATGGCTCGCTAGAATTAGCTATGAAAGCTAAGAGAAACTTTGACAAAGTTGTTACGAGGAGTTTTTTTTGTTCAAATGTAACAAGGAGTGAAACATTTATTTTATGTATTTTTTGTTTTCTTAAAAAGAGCTTAAGTTTACGGGAAGAATCAAGGAAGCCAGGGTCCTGCCTAATCTTGAATCTAGTGAAAAATATGAAGCAAACAATAATAGAGATTTTATTTAACAAGAAATTAAAATTTTGAAAAGTTTACAATATTTAGGTTGTGATAGTGGTTTATGAAAAAGATTTACAAGATATAAAGGTCTAAGACCTAATTGTAATAAAATTACAATTTGTAAACAACATTAATTGGACGCAAGTTTGAAACTTGCTTCGAGCACTAAATCTGCATAAGATTTTAAACGTTGTGCTAAAAATTAAAAACATTAACGTTTATAACAAAGATTACAAGTAATTAAAGCTTTAGTAATTATATCAGGTACAAAGCGAGCACTTTTGAATTCCTATTAGAAATCCTAAAGGCTATGAAAAATTACAACAAAGAAAAAGGGAAAATAAAGAAGAAGTGTCTATAACTTCTTGTATTTATACAGTAATTACGACCGTGATATATTCAAATAGGACAGGTCATTATTTTTGAGGCCTGAAGAGAAAAAAAAAATAGATGACTCAATTATGAGTAGAAAAAGGAGAATTCCCCCATTTAGAAGGGAAAAGAAGTAGAATGTGGACTTGCCACAGATTTATGCAGAAGTTAATTCGCGAAATGCGAAACTATGTTGGGAGGGCACATGTTGGCAAGCGAGGCCTCGTTGAGTAATAGCTAGGTACATCAATTTACCTAAATTTAAAGCTTAATTAGATTAAGTTAGTAAGGTGTTTAGGGAGGAAGAATTGGGAACTTTCGGAAAAAGTTTTGGCCATATTTATTGCTCTCACGAACGCGACGTGGTTGGTAGTTGAACGGGCACTGTTTTGCACTATAGTTTGTTGATGGATTTGAAAAGTTCACTATTGCAGCACAGAAAGTTTATGGAGAGAAAAGTTATTTCAGTTATGAAGATCACTAGTTGAATTTTTGCTTGAACAAGTTCCTTGCATTGAAAAGTTTGTATGTTGTAGTTTAATGCAGAAGAAAATTTCCCACGAAGGAAGACAAATTAGGTGTTGATCAGCGGTTTTTATAAAGAAAATTCCTTAGTTAGGAAAAGTATTCCCATAAGTGAGTGGAAAATACCCGAAGGTTTAGCTTGTAGATAGATCGTTTGACATGGAAAATTCCAGAACAATGATGACTGTTGAATTGGGCAAAAAACGTCCTGCGGTGGAAAAAGCTAAGTTTTCTATAGACAGTGGGTAATTTAATGATATCCCACGTTGTGAGAAAGTATCTCAGTTAATTTGTACAAGAAGTACTGTTTCATTTTATAAGGCTAGCTTAGATAGGCAAAGCCTGACATCGAAAATCCCGCGAAGATGGTTATTGCACCACATTTAGCAATTTCACACTGTCTATAAAATGGTATTAAAAAGCATTTAGCTATTTAAACACAATTAAAATGTGTTGAAGAACATTCATGTTTTTACTTAGCTCATTTTGAAGAAAGGCGATGGTTCCTCGGTTACGGTTGATTTTAAAATTCGGACATGGCGTCTGATTTTAAAAAGTCTCAAGAGAGCAGGAGACTAGCCCGGGTAGGGCTTGAACTCTACTCGATGGCCGAACTGAGAGTGAGAGCAGCTAAACGAAGCACGATGGTGCCAAGGAGGCAGGAGGGTGGGGGAAAGGGACAAAGGAGCACACATAAGAATTACAAACTTAACAAAAATTAAATCTCTTCTTGGATGTTAATTTTCTTGATGAAGTGGTCTTCAAGGAGTTATTAGCAGACAACAATGACGAAGCCTGGCGGGTGGGAATGGTGAAGAAGTCCTCTTGAGCATGGAGATGTTAGCTGGCGATAACGACGAAACCTGGTGGTTTGATTGGTAAGGACGTCCTCTTGCACATGAAGATGTTGAGGACTTCAGTGGTTAGCTGCTAGATGCCGCTAGGTTGATCATGGAAGTTGTATATCTAGAACAGACTTACAAACGAAATAAGCAAAGTGCACAAATAAACTAAAACGTAAAGAATCCCTGTAGGCGTTTGCAAACTAGGAAGAAGGAATTAAAGCAAAGAGCAGCGAAACCTAACTCTGTCTTACCGTGTATTCCAGAGAATACACCAACGTTATGAGTGCCTCATAGTGCCGCTTTACTTTAAACGTCATTCGATAGGAAATTTAATGTAGATTCAGGACCTGTAGTGGTTTGGTTGCGCACGAATGTGCATGATGGTTTATTTTCTTATTTTCAGTGACTATGTGGGCATTACCGCGATATAAAGTTTTCAACGCGTGGTCATCATATCGTAAAGAGGGGCATACAGGCGTCATATTTCAATATGTTATGAATAAATTTGTTCCTACAACTCTTACTGACACTCAGGTGCAGGAGCTAAGAAACGAAATTAAGTTGATATCCCATAATATTAACACAAAATAA
Source organism: Meconema thalassinum (assembly GCA_946902985.2). Lineage (NCBI taxonomy): Eukaryota > Metazoa > Arthropoda > Insecta > Orthoptera > Tettigoniidae > Meconema > Meconema thalassinum. Next base: position 188,876,891 of record OX336395.1, read on the forward strand.
ATGGGAGAGTGCAGGAAGAACATGCCACGTAAAACTCCTGGTAATCTACCTATGGAAGCTATTGATTTACTTAATGACCCCCAATGAACTTTGACATCAAATGATGAAGACCAGTATAGCAATGACTACGATGCTCTGGACTCGATTGAAGAATCAGGTGACGAATGCACATTAGAATTGTTGTTATTATTGAGGGGAATGAGATTAATGAGAACATCACTTGACGAATGGACGTTTTCTTTTTATTCGCAATGGGAGAAATAGGCCTGATATTCAATATATGTTGTCTTTACTTCCATGCTTTTCTAGAGAAATAATATTTTTTCGTGTGTGAAGAATGTTTACTAAAACTATGTCATTAACAGGACTGTAAAATGACATTTTGTTATAAAGAAATTGTTTGAATGATTTTGACGTACATTTTTCTTATTTTTAGAATATAAATTTTATTTTTTGTGCATATTTTGTTGTTCTATGTTTAATAACAATTTAATATACGTTTTTAATCTGGATGATTTTACATACAGTGACTTCGTCTATACCCTCAAATAAGGTGTAACAATTATACTTGACTGAAAGTCTCATTGTTATTCATATTTTACCCAGTTTTAAATAGTATGTTTACCACTGTCATAAACTATACTCGTCCAAATCGTGATTTTTACTACAAAAAAATGGATGATTCTTTTGTTGCTTTCGGTCATTTTTTATACCTCACCCCTATATAATTACACCCGAAGATCGTACACTTTAGACGATGCCAGAAATGAATTCAGCGACCTCGGAAACGGTATATTGCCAACTTTTAATAGAATCCCAGCACTATTAACGAGGTTATTAATTTTTCCACCTAGAATTGGGATTCGACACACTGTGCATCGCCCCAATATCTGCAGGCCAAATGGCTGGGCAGTGGTCGCTTGGTAGGCCTTCATGGGCTGTAGTGCCAGGGGTTATTATATGCCGCTCTCTCGAACTCGTATGCCCTGCAATTAGCTACGTCGTTCACTCCTTTGTTACCCTCCTCCCCTTAACCCACTCCTCCCCTTCCCATATATGCTAAGAGATACATCTATTAACTCTGGTTGAGTAAGGTGTAGTCGTTACAGCACTATGAGTAAGGTGGGGTGTATACGAACCCCACTTATTAAAGTCTAAATGTGGAAACATTTTGAACTTTCCTTTAATAAAACTCAGAAATTTTTCTAGGTTTGTGTCGTGTCTTGTGTGGGGTTCCCGGACCCCCACAGGAGTAGCGAACTGTGTACTACCTCCCTTCTTATGATGCGCACCTGCGCTTCTTTACTGCAAGAGCTAACAGCTCAAACAGCCTTTAACCTCCCTATAATGGCTCCCAAAAAGAAGGTATATTGGCAGATAACCTCACTGTTCCATCCCGTAAAACAATAATCACACCAACATGACGATCCTTCCCTTAAAACTACCATCACCACCATCAAGAAAAAAACTTTATCTCTCTCTCCGAAGCAACACAACCTGCGGATTCTCAGCCGCTTATTGCTCACGACATCGCGTGGGCCAGGTCGTTATCTCAGAAAAAACATGACAGAGCTCTTTCTATTCCAACACTCTTACTTCCCCAGTGAACTAGTTTTCAATTCGCTACAACACTTTAGACGATACCAATAATATTATGTTCTACCTTCGTGCAAGAACTGCTCAGTACAAAGAGCGTCTGATGATTCCTTATGTCTGCAAGAACATGAGGTAATTAGAACATTATACAATATTTTTTGGAAAATACAACCAACCCCAGGTACACATCATAAGGAGCAAATTCTCGCGTGCCTGCATTCCATAGTAGATTTACACTTTTCCCTCCCTCCTTCAGGCCTGATTAGCCAAGCCTTGTAATACTTCCTGAAGTCATGTGGGTTGTGATGGCTGTGATACTATCGTCTATGGTGTGATGTATGTTCTTTGGAAGTGGTGTGAGGTTGAACCAGAGTTGCTATGGAGCGCTTGTGTGGAGGAAACTTGTACTTGTCGTATGGGAGTGTCAACTCTGTGTATTCCAGAGAGGAGAAAGACAATATAGGCTATGGAGCGCTTGTGTGGAGGAAACTTGTACTTGTCGTATGGGAGTGTCAACTCTGTGTATTCCAGAGAGGAGAAAGACAATAGAGGCTATGGAGCGCTTGTGTGGAGGAAACTTGTACTTGTCGTATGGGAGTGTCAACTCTGTGTATTCCAGAGAGGAGAAAGACAATAGAGGCTATGGAGCGCTTGTGTGGAGGAAACTTGTACTTGTCGTATGGGATTGTCAACTCTGTGTATTCCAGAGAGGAGAAATACCATAGAGGCTATGGAGCGCTTGTGTGGAGGAAACTTGTACTTGTCGTATGGGAGTGTCAACTCTGTGTATTCCAGAGAGGAGAAATACCATAGAGGCTATGGAGCGCTTGTGTGGAGGAAACTAGTACTTGTCGTATGGGATTGTCAACTCTGTGTATTCCAGAGAGGAGAATTACCATAGAGGCTATGGAGCGCTTGTGTGGAGGAAACTTGTACTTGTCGTATGGGATTGTCAACTCTGTGTATTCCAGAGAGGAGAAATACCATAGAGGCTATGGAGCGCTTGTGTGGAGGAAACTTGTACTTGTCGTATGGGAGTGCCAACTCTGTGTATTCCAGAGAGGAGAAAGACAATAGAGGCTATGGAGCGCTTGTGTGGAGGAAACTTGTACTTGTCGTATGGGAGTGCCAACTCTGTGTATTCCAGAGAGGAGAAAGACAATAGAGGCTATGGAGCGCTTGTGTGGAGGAAACTTGAACTTGTCGTACGGGAGTGTCAACTCTGTGTATTCCAGATAGGAGAGAGACAATGGAGGGTGATTATTGGTTATGAAGAAAATATTGTAATAGACTTGATATTGAAAGACGATATGAAGGGCCAGGGGGAAAAACGATGAGAGTCATGAAAATGAAACAAGAAGTTCCGTGACGAACTAAAGAGCCTACTTTTCTTAAAATTTAAGATTCATGCCAATGATTAATCTATATGGATCTATCTAGAATAATGACGAAATTAAGTTAGTAATATCGACATTTCTAATTAGTTCAAAATACTGTATACCTGGCATAATGTAGCCTAATGGAGAATTACAGTTGGCAGCCCTGGTGACTGAATATATTCTTAGTTCCATCTCTTAAGGTACAGAATACAAAATTTGGTTGAAGTCCAATGGATATCATGGACGTTACATGCAGTTAAACATTGGATTTAACAGTGCGCGTAAATTCATGTTGGCAACAATGACATACATGCATTGGTCAGAAATAATCTGAAATAATATGATCTATTGTTGTGTCAATATTGAATGAATTCCATTAGTTAGTATAGAAGTTGCATGTTTTTTAAAATTGGACCTATCAGCAGGCTTAGAATCATGTTGGCAGCACTGACGTATATTAGTTACTCTGAATTAATCTGGAATGCATGGTACTATACGTGTGCAAAGTTTAGAGCTATTGGTTTGCATACTTTCTGATATATTGATATTAGGTTAATACAAATAGAGACAGTATTTATTAACAGTTGGCAGCCCTGGTTACTCTTAAGAATCGGCATAGTCATATCTGTTATGGTGCACATAGCACACACGAAATTTGGTTGAAATACAAATGATAGTATAGAATTTACATGTATTTTAAATTGGACCCCTCAGCAGACTTAGAATCATGTTGGTAGCACTGACGTATATAAGTAACTCCAAATTAATATAGAATGTCAAGTACTATACGTGTGCATAGTGTAAAGCTGTCGGCTTGAATAGTTTCTGATACATGGGTATTTGGATTAAAACAATTGAGAGCATTTATTAACAGTTGGAAGCCCTGGTGGCTCTTAAGAATACGCTCAGTCATATCTGTTTATGTACACATAGCACATACGAAATTTGGTTGAAATCCAATTGATAGTGTAGAAGTTATATGCATTTAAAATTTGGACCTATCAGCAGGCTTATAATCATTTTGGCAACACTGCCATGTATGGCCTCCTGGAAATTAAACTATTATCCATACGAGTGCCAATTTTGAAATAGCTCCCATTCATACCTTCCAGGATATCCAACATGGAGCTCAAATTTCAAGTGCGATTTTTCAGCAGTTGGTAGCACTGACATCATTTTCAAATATGGCCGTGAGATATTCAGGTATAGATCTTTACTCCTACCAAATTTTGTTTCGATTGCTGCAGCCGTTTAGGAGTTGATAGGGGGGGGGCGACACACACACAGCCAGCCAGACAGACAGACAGACAGACAGACAGAAGGACAGACAGACAGACAGACAGAAGGACAGACAGACAGACACACATTTGCCCGATCTCATAAGTCTACTTTTTCCTCATTTTTGCAAAATGTGAAAAGTAGGCTAAAAATTGAGTTATTAATGCCAGTTGGTTGCTATGGTGATGATTTACCTTCCAGCAATACTAGTATGAGGAAAAGTAATGGCAGTCAATAGATATTTGCCACAAGGGGGGAAAGGGATAAGAGTCAAGCTGCTAGGTGAAAAGACTGATGATGGTCAGCCAGACGCTCCCAGAATTACTGGCTGTTTTGTTGTTTTTGTGTTAGTATTTTGTTTTGGGGTTATCTTCATTGAGTGAGTCGTCTTTTCTCAGTGTGTTTTACTTATCATTAAGTTACTAGTAGTACATGTGACGAATTTAGAGTAAAGGAACGAGACCTCCAAGTGAAAATCGACAGCGGAAAAGAAGGCATAAAAACTGTAAGTATAGAGGCAATATGTATGGACTTCCAAAAAAAGGGTGCACAGTTAAAAGTGGGCTAATGCTTATTTTTGTGTTCAGCCGAAGCGCAATGCGATTAGAAGCATACTAAACTTAAGGCAAGGCTAACCGAAAAACTCAAGTCAATGAAAACTTTGCTACGACAACTCAAGAATTGATTGATAGATTTTTCAGACTCAACTAATGACACAATTTAAGACTCAACTGAACTTCGGTTGGTTCCTTAGTTTAGGGGCTGCGACAACGCGGTCATGTAGCCCGGTGTACTTTGGGTGTGTGTAGAATCTGTCTGATAACCGGTGTCAATTGTGATGGCTGTATTAGTGTGTGTTATTTGTTTTTAATTCAAGTATAATAATAATAATAATAATGTGGGAAACGGTTTCCAGATCATGACCCTCACAAGCATCGAATATAGAACTGAATTATTTACTTAAACAAAGAAACTTATAAGAATACAATATATAGAATTAAGGGAATGTGTTTCGCGGCTCATCGGAACTCGGAATATTGCTTCTCTTCTTTTTATTCTCAGACAATGGCGCTGAGTTTACTCCTGCGCCCCCTAGATCCCATACTCGGCCGTCTTGATCCTCATCCGGCTCCCACATTCGGCCGTCCTGACCCTCATCCGACCCGGATGAAGAAGATCCACTCGGCCAGGGCCTCATGAACTACGCACAGGACGATGTGATTCTTGGTCCAGCATGGTCTCCTTCTCTGCTGACGTCATATATGTCGTTGAGTTTAACTCGAGTCACTCGATAAGGTCCTAGACTTTTGGTTTTTAGTTTCAGATTGTACCTTTTCTATCTGCTTTTTTGCATCTTCTATCATCTGATCACGTTTTTCGTTTAACGAATCGATCAGCTCCTCTTCGATGAGTTGCACTATACGTAGATCATTTTGTTTGTGCATTTTGACTCCTGTCAGCAGCTTGAAAGGTGACATTCCGATGCTCCTCTGGAACGTAGAGTTGATAGCTCGTTGGACGGATTGTACAACCTTGTACCATTTTGTCGGATCGTCAATGCTAAGTTTAGCGATGATCTTGGTCACTGTTGAGTTGACTCTCTCGATTTGACCATTGGCTCTTGGCAGTCCAGCTGTGACCAAGACGTGCTTGATACTCTGCGATTTACAGTAGTCCTGGAACTCATGGGAGGTGAACGATGGCCCCCTATCGGTGATCACTTGAACTGGGTTTCCAAAGTTCGTCCTCTGAAACTCCATCTTTTCAATCGTCTCGGCCGATTTGGTAGTTTTCACAGGATACAGCCAGGTGAACTTCGTGAAGGCGGCTATCACACAGAAGATGTGTTCATATCCCTTGTGTGTAGACTTAAGTGGTCCAATGTGATCCATGTGGTAGGTTTGCAATGGCACACTCTCCTGGAACATCGGATGTAACCAACCTTCTTTCTTGCCTGCCTTCCTGTTAACCACCAGACACTTCACACAGTTGTCTATGACTCGTTTCACCTTGTTGGCCAAGTCTGGAATATAATATTCCTGCTTCACGTCTTCTTCAGTCCTTTTAACAGCGTAGTGTCCCTTCTCATGTGCAGCTCTGATGATTTCATGGTGCATTGCCCGCGGGACCACCAACGTCTCTCGCCCGTCAACAAATTTAAACAGCAGTCCATCTCTGACGATGAAGTTTTCGTAAGGCCCTTTCTCCAGTGTCGCTTTTATCGCTGTCAATCCTTCGTCTTTTCCCTGGGCGATTTTGATCCTCGCTGCAAGGCCATCAGGGAATCCAAACATCACTGCTGGACATCGGCTCAGGGCATCGACATGTTTCATCCTGGTTGCAGTTCGGTGTTCGATGGTATAGTCAAACTTCTCCAAGGCCATAGCCCATCTAGCTACTCGTGGGACCAGGTCCCGTTTGTGCATTGTCTTTTGGAATGCCATACAGTCAGTCACGATCATGAACGGAATTCCACGCAAGTACACCCTATACTTTTTTAATGCATTCACTACAGCTAAGATCTCGAGCTCGTAACTGCTGTATTTTTCTTCCTGTATCGTCGTCTTTTTTACTAATGTATGAGACTGGATGTAGTTTGTTGTCCTCTGGGTAGTTTTGCAACAACACAGCGCCATAACCACTCTTGCTGGCGTCGGTGTGCAGCTCCGTCTCGTATTTCGGGTTGTATACCTTCAACACAGGTTCTGAAGCGAGAAGACGTTTGAGCTCAACAAATGCACGTCGTTGTTCCTCGCCAAATTTGAACTCCGGCTTACCTCTCAACAGATCGCTCAGTGGTTTGGCTACAATCGAGAAATTTGGGATAAATTTTCTAAAACAGCCAGCCAATCCGAGAAAGCTCTGCAGCGTAACGATCGTCTTTGGCTCCGGGAAGTTTTGTACAGCAAGGACCTTCTCAGTAGCGGGTTGAATCTGTCCACGTTGAATAGAGTATCCAAGGAACTGTACCCTCCTCTTGAGAAACTGGCACTTCTCGAAGTTGATTTCCAGCCCGTACTCTGAAGCTAATTCCAACACTCGTCTCAATCGCAGGAGTACCTCGTCGTCATCCTTCGCTGGGATGATTAAGTCAACCATATAGGTAAACACTATGTTCTCTCGGATTAACTCCCAGAGCACAGCTTTAATAAAGCGTTGGAAGGCTGCAGGTGAGTTGGTAAATTCAAATGGGACTTTTGTACTGGTACTGTCCAGAACGCGTTACGAATGACAAATACCGTCGACTTCCTTCTTCGACTTCCACGTGAAAGAATACGTTCCTGAGATCCAAGGTGCAGAACACCGTAGCATCCTGTAACTTGTCCAGAAGTTCCTCTAGTAGGTAATGTTAGGCGGTTCCAGCGCAGGGGCTAATTCGCAAGATGGCGGCCGCGCACAAACAGCCCTATGTTATTCTTACGGAAGGGCCAGTCATAGCTGGCGCAAGGACTAATGCGCAAGATGGCCGCCACTCTCTGAGGCCGTGAATAATGTCACAGGGGGAGTTCGACCGTGTAGTCGCTAACTGGAATATTTATTCTTATTATTATTATTATTATTAACATTTTTATTATTATGTAATTATTGATTAATCAAGTAGTGTGTTTTGGGGGGTTCTAAATCCTCCACCTCCACATTCCTCAACACAAGATGGTGGCGGCGCGGTATCTCTCTCACGCATGCTCGGATTTTGACGAATGAGGTGTCGTTGAACTCGGGCTGACACCCCCTTTCCAATGGACAACTTATTTCCACCTCAAAATAAAACCTACCCCTACTAGGGGGTGAAAATTGTAATTTTTTAGAAAATCTCGCTTTTCAAGTGCAGCATGTGCGAGTTTGAATGCCAATATGGAATTAAACGTTGTTCCACACAAGATACATGTGTACGGTGGAAATCCACTATGATTTAACATTTTTGTTTTTTTGTTTTTACGCATGCCCACTCATTTCTTTTGTAAGAGGGCGGGCTTTTTAAAGATGGCAGCTGTAGTGTAACCTAACCTAAACCAACCAACGAGGGGTGATCTAAAAGTATTCCAAGCGGCGCTTGTCGATAGGCAAACCAATAATCAATGAGGACATGTAAGGCCTTGAGGCGATAACCCCTTTTGATTGATCCCCGTTGATTTGTCCCTTTGGACTGCTTCCTGTTGACGGGTCATTGCTGACGAGTCCCTTTGGACTGGTCATTGTTGACGAGTCCCATTTAGACGGGTCCTTGTTGATGAGTCCCTGTGGACGGGTCCCTGTTGACAGGTCATTGTTGACAGGTCATTTTTGACAGGTCATTGTTGATTGGTCCTTGTTGACGGGTCCTTGTTGACAAGTCCCTGTTGATGGGTCCCTGTTGACAGGTCCTTTTTGACTGATCCCTTTGGACTGGCCCCTTTGGCCTGGTCCCTATGGACTGGCCCATGAATTTATCCAAATTATGTCAAAAGGCCTAACGACATTTATGTGTAAAGCAGTGTGTTGAACTGACGTTGTTCGCCAGTCCCCACTACTACAATTTCATAACGATATGAAAGGAATTGATTAACCAGACATGAGTTAACTACCAACGAAACACTTTGGCGACTCTGCTTGTTATTGACCAGTGAGTAGGGTTTTAGAAAAACTGTTTGCTATTTTGGGTTATATACAAAAATGCTTAGACCTACTGAGCGACTATGTTTGATAAACAAGACATTATACCAGAGACGATTAGGATTCTTATGTAGCTCAGACAAGGAAAGCATTTCTACGGAATCTGTTGACATTGAATATAGATTTAGGTATTAGGATGTCATTTTTGAAGACCTTTGTCTGGAGCGTGACGCTCTATGAAAGGGAAACTTGGACTATTGGTGTAGCAGAAAAGTGGAGAATTGAAGTGTTTGAAATGTGGTGTTACTGGAGAATGATGAAGATTAGATGGGTAAATAGGGTTACAAACAAAGAGGTATTAAGACAAGTGGGAGAGGAGAGATGTTTTTGGCGACAGCTAATGAAGTAAATCGATAGGTTGGTAGGACATATACACCCAGGAATAGTAAGCTTAGTTATGGAAGAAAGGGTTGAGGACAAGAACTGAAGGGGTAGACCAAGGTTAGAATATGTTAAACAGATAGCCTTGGATGTAGAGTGTGGTATCTATATTGAGATGAAACGATTAGCTCAGGACAGGGAGTCATGGAGAGCTGTATTAAACCAGTCAAAAGGCTGAAGACTCAAACAACATGTAGAGCTTACCAAAATAATGTTGTGTAATGGTAAATGCTAGTCAACAAACATTAATGCATTTCTAAAACCCATGACACGATACCTGAGAGCTTTTCTAAAAATTATTTAAGATGCCTTGAACCCTATATTAAACACCCAGTTCTCAAGACACATAACTACAATGTAATGAAAAAAAAAACAACCAAAAAAACATTTAAAAACGAGCAAGTGGTTGAGTCATTGTACACTGGAAAATTTTGTAAACACTCAAGTGCACAAAACAAATTACATTATTAACTGTCAGGTTGACCGAGTGGTTAAGGCGTTTGACTTATGTTCACATTTTCAATACAAGAAAGCAAGGATTTGAATCCCTTACCTGACATAACTATTGCTTTAACATGGCTTAGCGATACGGTATTATTATGATACTCGATACACAAACCATAGATAGAGTGTATTGTTTAAGTCCACTCTCTCTTTCTAAACATAGCTAGAGACTGTCAATGGTTAACAATTGCATTAACAGTGGGAGGATGTAGTGATAGTAATTAAGAAAAAGCAGACAATAACCATAAAATATTTTAATAAATTCATTTTATAATAGATACACACTGAATACAACTCTCTCTATTTAACATTGTTTGATATAGATTTTTTAAACACAGCGCTTGTTCTAGATCCTTTTATAACTTTCTCCAGGTACTCTTGTTCTTAAAAACTGGGGAAGTCGCAGTGGTTTTATAGACATAAAAACCTCATCCTTTTCTTTTTCATCATCATCATCATCATCATCTTCATTATGAATATTATGATCAAAATTATAAGAGTCATTGTCACCATCATTATCATCATCATCATCATCATCCTCAACATCACTAGAACTATCCAATTCCTCTTGTTCCTTTTCCACAGGGACCTCTTTTAAAGTCTGCGTTGCTTTTGATAGTGTTAAGGGTTTCTTAGACGTTGACATCTGTCCTAACATGACTTTTTGAAGACATGATAAGTGATTTTGAACAAACAATGCACTATCTTGAGCAGCAATATTTTTTTCTTGGACTTGCTTTTTTTTAACCTTTGTTAGAGTATTTCGTCCATTTAAATGAGTATTAATTTGAGATTCACAATGATGGTCGTTTGAAGTAAGTACGTTGGAGTCTTTTGTTTTAATCATTCCTCGACACTTTTTAGATCGTTGTTTTGAACATCGCCAAATAACAGTTCCTTCTTTATTGGTTGTTTTTACAATATATGTATTGGCTATGACGTCACATATGAATAACGGTGGGAGGCTAGACATTACTTTTTATTACACAAAAACATTTTCCTTTTTGCCATCCTCCCACCTCCATTCATCTGTGACGTCATAGCCAGTCTCAAATCAAGTCTAAATTTGTAGAACAGGTCATGTGACAAGGTTAGGTTAAGTGACTTTGACATAATTTGGATAAATGCATGGGCCCGTCCACAGGGACCCGTCAAAAATGACTCCCTTCATAAAGGACCCGTCCAAAGGGGCTGGTCAACAGCGGCTAGTCAACAGGGACCAGTCCAAAGGGACAAATCAACAGGGATCAATCAAAAGGGGTTATCACCTCAAGGTCTACCAATCACGCCTACTATCAATCGCGTCTACTATCAATTACACCTACTACCAATTGCGCCTACTATCAATCGCGCCTACTAATCGCGCCTACTATTTATTGCGCCTAATAGCAATTGCGCCTACTACCAATCACGCCTACTATCAATCGCGCCTTTTATCAATCGCTCCTACTATCAATTGCGCCTACTACCAATCGCGCCTACTATCAATCGCGTCTACTAATAGCGCCTACTATCAATCGCGCCTACTATCAATTGCGCCTATTAATTGCAACAACTATCAATTGCACCTACTACCAATCACGCCTACTACCAATTTCGCCTAATGTCAATTGCACCTACTCTCAATAGCGCCTACTAGCAATTACGCCCACTACCAATCGCGGCTACTGTCAATTGCGCCTACTATCAATAGCGCCTACTAGCAATTACGCCCACTACCAATCGCGCCTACTGTCAACTGCGCCTACTACCAATCGCGCCTACTAGTAATTGCGTCTACTACCAATTGCGCCTACTACTAATCGCGCCTACTTTCAATCGCGCCTACTGTCAATTGCGCCTACTATCAATAGCGCCTACTATCAATTACATCCACTACCAATCGCGCCTACAGTCAATTGCGCCTACTACCAATCGCGCCTACTATTAATTGTGCCTACTATCAATTGCGCCAATTACCAATCGCGCCTACTATCAATCGCACCTACTATCAATTGCGCATACTACCAATCGCGCCTACTATCAATCACGTCTACTAATAGCGCCTACTATCAATCGCGCCTAATATCAATTGCGCCTATTAATTGCAACTACTATCAATTGCACCTACTACCAATCACGCCTACTACCAATTGCGCCTACTGTCAATTGCACCTACTATCAATAGCGCCTACTAGCAATTACGCCCACTACCAATCGCGCCTACTGTCGATTGCGCCTACTATCAATTGCACCTACTACCAATCGCGCCTACTAGTAATTGCGTCTACTACCAATCGCGCCTACTACTAATCGCGCCTACTATCAATTGCGCCTACAATCAATAGCGCCTACTATCAATTACATCCACTACCAATCGCGCCTACAGTCAATTGCCCCTACTAACAATCGCGCCTACTATTAATTGTGCCTACTATCAATTGCGCCAATTACCAATCACGCCTACTATCAATCGCACCTACTATCAATCGCACCTACTATCAATTGTGCCTACTACCAATCGCGCCTACTATCAATCACGTCTACTAATAGCGCCTACTATCAATCGCGCCTACTATCAATTGCACCTACTAATTGCACCTACTATTAATTGCACCTATTAACAATTTCACCTACTGCCAATCACGCCTTCTGCCAATTGCGCCTACTGTCAATTGCACCTACTTTCAATAGCGCCTACTAGCAATTACACCCACTACCAGTCGTGCCTACTGTCAATTGCGCCTACTACCAATCGCGCCTACTAGTAATTGCGTCTACTACCAATTGCGCCTACTACCAATTGCGCCTACTACTATTCTCGCCTACTATCAATCGCGCCTACTGTCAATTGCGCCTACTATCAATAGCGCATACTATCAATTACGTCCACTACCAATCGCGCCTACATTCAATTGCGCCTACTACCAATCGTGCCTACTATTAATTGTGCCTACTAATTGCACCTACTATTAATTGCACCTATTAACAATTGCACCTACTAACAATCACGCCTACTGTCAATTGCGCCTACTATCAATAGCGCCTACTATCAATTACGTCCACTACCAATCGCGCCTACATTCAATTGCGCCTACTACCAATCGCGCCTACTATTAATTGTGCCTACTATTAATTGTGCCTACTATCAATTGCGCCAACTACCAATTGCGCCTACTATCAATTACGCCTACTATCAATTGCGTAGAGTATGAATAGCGCCTGCTATCAATTACACCTGGTAAAAATCGCTTCTAGTAAAAATCCCGCTCAGTATAAAATCATAATCAGTATAAAACGCGCCCAGTATCAAACGCGTCTACTAATCGTACCTACTATAAATTGAGCATGCTATAAAACGCACCTAGTATACATTGCCTCTACTAACCATGGCTACTATCAATTACAGTCAATAAAAATCATAATCACTATAAATTGTGTTCAGTATAAATCTTGACATTGAACAATGTGTGTGTAAATCACTTGTAGTCTAAAATTTGTTCATGTGATTATTATTCTTGACAGTACTTTGAAAATTCCACCTTTAAAAAATATCAATCCACTTCATTTATTTTACTGTTATTATTACTAAAGTGACTTTACTAAAATTAAATTAATGTGTATTAGTTAATATGGAAGTCTCAACAACTAGCCATGGTAAGCCATGTGCCTACTATTGTAAAAACAACCAATAAAGGTGGAACTGTTATTTGGCGATGTTCAAAACAACGATCTAAAAAGTGTCGAGAAATGGTTAAAACAAAAGACTCCAACGTAATTACTTCAAACGACCATCATTGTAAATCTCAAATTAATACACATTTAAATGGACAAAATACTCTAACAAAGGTAAAAAAGCAAGTCCAAGAAAAAAAATATTGCTGCTCAAGATAGTGCATTGTTCATTCAAAATCACTTATCATGTCCTCAAAAAGTCATGTTAGGACAGATGTCAACGTCTAAGAAACCCTTAACACTATCAAAAGCAACGCAGACTTTAAAAGAGGTCCCTGTGGAAAAGGAACAAGAGGAATTAGATAGTTCTAGTGATGTTGAGGATGATGATGATGATGATGATGATGATGATGATGATGATGATGACAATGACTCTTATAATTTTGATGATAATATTCATAATGAAGATGATGATGGTGATGATGATGATGAAAAAGAAAAGGATGAGGTTTTTATGTCTATAAAACCACTGCGACTTCCCCAGTTTTTAAGAACAAGAGTACCTGGAGAAAGTTATAAAAGGATCTACAACAAGCGTTGTGTTTAAAAAATCTATATCAAACAATGGTAAATAGAGAGAGTTGTATACAGTGTGTATCTATTATAAAATGAATTTAATACAAATATTTTATGGTTATTGTCTGCCTTTTCTTAATTACTATCACTACATCCTCTCACTATTCATGCGATTGTTAACCATTGACAGTCTCTAGCTATGTTTAGAAAGAGAGAGTGGACTTAAACAATACACTCTATCTATGGTTTGTGTATCGAGTATCATAATAATACCGTATCGCTAAGCCATGTTAAAGCAATAGTCATGTCAGGTAAGGGATTCAAATCCTTGCTTTCTTGTATTGAAAATGTGAACATAACTCAAACGCCATAACCACTCGGTCAACCCGACAGTTAATAATGTAATTTGTTTTGTGCACTTGAGTGTTTACAAAATTTTCCAGTGTACAATGACTCAACCACTTGTTCGTTTTTAAATGTTTTGTTGTTATTTTTTTTTCATTACATTGTAGTTATGTGTCTTGAGAACTGGGTGTTTAATATAGGGTTCAAGGCATCTTAAATAATTTTAGAAAAGCTCTCAGGTATCGTGTCATGGGTTTTAGTAATGCATTAATGTTTGTTGACTAGTATTTACCATTACACAACATTATTTTGGTAAGATCTACATGTTGTTTGAGTCTTCAGCCTTTTGACTGGTTTAATACAGCTCTCCATGACTCCCTGTCCTGAGCTAATCGTTTCATCTCTATATAGCTACCACACTCTACATCCAAGGCTATCTGTTTAACATATTCTAACCTTGGTCTACCCCTTCAGTTCTTGTCCTCAACCCTTTCTTCCATAACTAAGCTTGCTATTCCTGGGTGTATGTGTCCTACCAACCTATCGATTTACTTCATTAGTTGTCGCCAAAAACATCTCTCCTCTCCCACTTGTCTTAATACCTCTTTGTTTGTAACCCTATTTACCCATCTAATCTTCATCATTCTCCTGTAACACCACATTTCAAACACTTCAATTCTCCACTTTTCTGCTACACAAATAGTCCAAGTTTCCTTTTCATAGAGTGTCACGCTCCAGACAAAGGTCTTCAAAAATGACATCCTAATACCTAAATCTATATTCAATGTCAACAGATTCTGCAGAAATGCTTTCCTTGTTTGAGCTACATAAGAATCCTAATCGTCTCAGGTATAATATCTTGTTTATCAAACATAGTCGCTCAGTAGGTCTAAGCATTTTTGTATATAACCCAAAATAGCAAACAGTTTTTCTAAAACCCTACTCACTGATCAATAACAAGCAGAGTCGCCAAAGTGTTTCGTTGGTAGTTAACTCATGTCTGGTTAATCAATTCCTTTCATATCGTTATGAAATTGTAGTAGTGGGGACTGGCGAACAACGTCAGTTCAACACACTGCTTTACACATAAGTGTCGTTAGGCCCTTTGACATAATTTGGATAAATTCATGGGCCAGTCCATAGGGACCAGGCCAAAGGGGCCGGTCCAAAGGGATCAATCAAAAAGGACCGGTCAACAGGGACTTGTCAACAAGGACCTGTCAACAAGGACCAGTCAACAAGGACCAGTCAAAAATGACCTGCCAACAATGACCTGTCAACAGGGACCCGTCCAGAGGGACTCATCAACAAGGACCCGTCTAAATGGGACTCGTCAACAATGACCCGTCCAAAGGGACTCGTCAGCAATGACCCGTCAACAGGAAGCAGTCCAAAGGGACAAATCAACGGGGATCAATCAAAAGGGGTTATCGCCTCAAGGCCTTACATTTCCTCATTGATTATTGGTTTGCCTATCGACAAGCGCCGCTTGGAATACTTTTAGATCACCCCTCGTTGGTTGGTTTAGGTTAGGTTACACTACAGCTGCCATCTTTAAAAAGCCCGCCCTCTTACAAAAGAAATGAGTGGGCATGCGTAAAAACAAAAAAACAAAAATGTTAAATCATAGTGGATTTCCACCGTACACATGTATCTTGTGTGGAACAACGTTTAATTCCATATTGGCATTCAAACTCGCACATGCTGCACTTGAAAAGCGAGATTTTCTAAAAAATTACAATTTTCACCCCCTAGTAGGGGTAGGTTTTATTTTGGGGTGGAAATAAGTTGTCCATTGGAAAGGGGGTGTCAGCCCGAGTTCAACGACACCTCATTCGTCAAAATCCGACCATGCGTCAGAGAGATATTGCGCCGCCGCCATCTTGTGTGGAGGAATGTGGAGGTGGAGAATTTAGAACCCCCCAAAACACACTACTTGATTAATCAATAATGACATAATAATAATAATGTTAATAATAATAATAATAATAATAACAATAAATATTCCATTTAGCGACTACACGGTCGAACTCCCCCTGTGACATTATTCACGGTCTCAGAGTGTGGCGGCCATCATGCGCATTAGCCCTTGCGCCAGCTATGACTGGCCCTTCCATAAGAATAACATAGGGCTGGTTGCGCACGGCCGATATCTTGCGCATTACCCCTGCGCTGGAACCGGCTAACATTACCTACTTCCTCTATAACTGGCATGGGAAATAGATCCCTAACCACGATTGAGTTCACTGGTCGAAAATCAGTACAAAGTCGCTTTTTTCCATTTTTCTTTTTGACTACCACCACTTGGCATTCATATTCTGATTGACTCGGTTCTATGATATCTTCCTCCAGCACGCCTCGACTTGCTCATCGACAAACTCGTTCTCAAGCGGTGCCATTCGTCTGGGCCTGCTAAATATCGGTTGTTCTTCTTTCAAAGTGATCTTCATCGTGACATCAGTAGATTTCGTCTTCTTTGGTACATATCTCGCTACCAATTCCTGGATCTGTTCCCTTTTTTCCTCATCAACGCAGTTCTCGATATCCAATTCCTGTTCGTCAGCTACCCTGATCAACATCATTGGGACCTCTAGTTTCTTGATGGTAACTCCTTGCTTCCTCAGGATAACTTCACCCTGATCCAATAGATCGTTACCAATAACCATGTCCCACTCCATAGTATCATCAGAAACAACATAAACGTTGGTTTGGAACTCCAGCTCGTCTACCTCAACGACTGTTGTGAAGTAACCTTGAGGAGCTACAAAACCATTACCGAATCCTTTCTAAACAAGATCCGTGCTCTTCAATCCTGGGGAACCCATGGTCTTATGGATGTTTAGTCGCAGTAGGTTATAAGGACTGCCAGAATCGATAAGTGCCTGAAGTTTCTGCTGACTCAAACTAACCTCTTTGAACTTGAGGCAGCTTTTCTTTTCATCAATAAGATTGATACCTTGATTATTCCTCTTATCTTTCTTCCTCTCTTTTTTGCACTCGGATGAAATGTGGCCAAACTCGTTGCAGTTGAAACATCTCTTGCCTTTATCCTTGTGCTCACATTCCTTTGAACTATGACCAGCTCCACCGCAATTATAACATCTATCTCCACTACTCGCTTCTTTCTTCTTTGTACTGTCCCAGCGCTTTCCGTCCTTCTCGTTGACACTCTTGGCACTTCCTTGAAAATTACTGTTACTTTGTGCTTTTCTTTGGCAAAGACTTCACCGCCATCTCATAACTTCTAATTTTCTCCTTGAAATCCTTGGAATTTTTTGCTCCATAGAGAAAAATTTTTGATCCTGAATCGTCTTCGAGACCATCAATCACGTACTGACACAGAGATACTAGCTCAACATCGCCTCTATTAGCGATTTCCTTCATCACAAGAAAGTACTCCTGTAGAGATTCGTCACGCTTTTTTCGTCGCGGGGTTAACAACTTGTGAATTTCTGCACTGCTTGCCGCCACGTCAAACTCCTCTTTCAAGGCTTTCTTCAGTGTAGTCCAGGACGTCAGTCCTTTCTCACCTTGAATAAAAAGCTTAGCTAAACCATCGAGTGATTTCTTAGCGAAAATAAACTTTTGCAGCTCACTCCATCCCATCAAGATTGACGTCTCCTCAAAATCTGCGATCCATTTCTTCACTGGGTAACCATCCTTACCGTTAAATGTTTTCATAGCGCCCTCTAAGTAGCGGAACGACAATGAAAACTTATGTTGTTCTCTATACCTTCTGTGCTGGTCTTCCTCTTCGCTCTCTTCGTCTTCTTCGTCTTCTTCATCTTCGTCTATATTAGTTGCGAGTTCATCCAATTTTCTCAAGTAATAACAAATGGTGTTAATCATTACCTCCTTTGTCCCGATCTCGGTATTAAGAATCTCAGAAACACACAACAGATCAGCCTTGGAAAATGTTTCTTCGATAAATTTCTTCTTAGCTTCCTCTTCAATGGAATTTTCGTCAAAATCGAATCCAGGAAACTCTCGAAGTCGCTTTCGATTCTTCTTGTCGTCTGGTATATGCTCGAAAATGAGGTTATGTAAAGCTTTGATTGCTTTGACCGGAGCATCACTTATGTTCTTATTTATTTTCTCTATTGCACCGAGTGTAGTCATCTTATTTGTTTACTCACGTCTGTCAAGTAGTTTTCCGTCAATATCGCTTCCTCATAACCTCGCTATCAAACCTGTTTAACCTCATTCACCAAACCGGTGATATTTGTAGGTGATATCGTTGAATACCACTTCCCGTCGTTTCTCTGACGAGTCGCTATCCTCTTACCACATCCACAATCCTCTGTCGTCGTTTAGATTCCGACCCTCGTCGTCGTCGTCACGGCACCACTAATTGTCAGTGAAACTTTAGAACAAATGTTGCTAGCCTATGAATCCTCGTCGTAGATTCGCACGTCGTGGGCTCACAAAACTTCACGTCGTCTCGTCGTCAGCGTCGTAGGCAACAGCAACAAATATGATTAGCCGTCCACTTCGTCGAAAATAGCGTCGTATTTTGCGTCGTACTTCGTGTCGTGGATTGCGTCGTAACTCGTTGTTTCAGTTCATCCCGGACGAGCCCCCATTTGTGGGAAACGGTTTCCAGATCATGACACTCACAAGCATCGAATATAGAACTGAATTATTCAATTAAACAAAGAAACTTATAAGAATACAATATATAGAATTAAGGGAATGTGTTTCGCGGCTCATCGGAACTCGGAATATTGCTTCTCTTCTTTTTATTCTCAGACAATGGCGCTGAGCTTACTCCTGCGCCCCCTAGATCCCATACTCGGCCGTCTTGATCCTCATCCGGCTCCCACAATAATATCATATGGCCTTGGGTGCTGAGTGCAAGCGTTGTTATTTGACACCCAGAGGGTAGCTTGCATGCCTAATTTCGTTGTTCCTTGAAGCACTATGAAAGTCAAGGAGGCTAGATATCTAAGCTCCTTGAACACTACAGTGCTTTCTAGTAGAGAAATAAAGAACTTTGTGTTGGCGGAAACTCTCGAGAATAATTTTGTCATTATGAACACGGCCTACTGAATTCAAATGGATTCTTTGACATGCCAACATCGTATGACATGCGTGTCGTAGATTTTTGCCGCCTTTCAAAAAAAATATACCACTTACCACGGCCAGGAGCGAACCTGCAAGCTTGGGGTTAGTAAACTGGCACATTAACCACTCACTCAAGTAAGGACTGTAGACATTCAATATTCAAGTATTTCCTACTTTTGCTACCAAACGCCACCGTCAACGACAACTAGCTCTGAACTTGGTTACTAGATGCCACCGCAAAACTGAACTTTAAAAGTGAAATTAAAAAGAGAGTAATGTTCGAAAAAGTTTAGTGAAATAACATCTTGGTTTGATAGTTTGTGTAAAACTTGTCTACTGACTCTCATCGTTCATCCCTCTGAAAATATGTAATAAGTGTATTTAAAAGTTTATAACATTATGAAATGTTGAGGAAATAAAAATGTTGTTTTAGAATACTGTTGTCAAGTACTTTTATTTTTCATTCACAGTCTTACATTACACATTGTTAACGGCTGCTTCAGAATAGAACGTTTTGAACTTTAAAATCGTGTGATGGGGGCGTGGTGACTCAGCGGTCTAGCTGTATGCCTCTCACCAAGGCGGTCCGGGTTCGATTCCCGGTCAATGCATGTGAGATTTTCGAAGTGAAATGCCATGTCCTGTGGTTCGGATTCCACGTAAAAAGGAGGTCCCGTGGCTCATGATCTCGAGATTAACGGTCACGTTAAACTACAAGCTTGCTTGCTTTTTAAAATCGTGTTATTGAAAAACTCATCCTTTCTGACTCTCATCGTTCTCCCCCTGGCCCTTCATATAGTTTGAGATATTCTGCCTTTTATTACCACGTGGCATTGCTTGTATGATATTACGGCTCATTAATAATAATAATAATAATATCGTATGGCCTCGGGTGCCTGGTGCAAGCTTTGTTAATTGACACCCAGAGGGTAGCTTGCATGTCGAATTTCGTCGTTCCTTTGAACGCTATGAAAGTCACGGAGGTTAGGTATCTAAACTCCTTGACACTACAGCGCTTTCAAGTAGAGAATGGAGGAACTTTGTGTTGGCGGAAAATCCCGAGATTAATTTTGCCATTGAACACGGCCTACTGAATTCAAATGGGTTCTTTAACATGCCAACAACGTATGACATGAGTATCGTGATTTTTGTCGCCTTCAAAAATCACTTACCATGGCCAGGGGCGAACCTGCAATCTTAGGGTTGGTAGTCCGACACTATAACCACTCACCCACCGTGGCAAGCACGGTTCATTATATAGCTCCTTCTCCATAGAAATAGTAAAACTTCTATAAAAGTGAAAACCAGAAGCTACAAATTGGAAATCATATTTCATTGTGACAGTGTTACTGTTACTTCTTACATTGTCCGGCTCAGTGGCTAAATGGTTAGCACGCTAGGCTTTGGCCCTAAGTGCCCCGGGTTCGATTCCCGACCGAGCCATCAGGGATTTTAATCTCCTGGGGTTAATTCCCGTGGCTCGGGGACTGGGTGTATGTGACGTCCTCATCATCACCTCATCCTCATTACGACGCGCAGGTCGCCCACGGGCGTCAACTAGAAAGACCTGCATTCGGCTTCTCCGGAGGCCACACGATCATTCATTATTACTTCTTATATTACATCCTCTTATCCTCCCCATATGTATGTAATATTCCAATGAATTATAGTTGTATTACGGTATATATGAACTTACCTTGTTTACTGAAGTATCCTGGTTGGTGTTCAAAACACACCATCCCTTGAGACAGGATAGGTATGTAGTGCTCTACCCCATATTATTTGTTTATTTGTCCATAAGCTATCGGCCTATGAGCTGGCGCCCTCCCGGTTATATTCTTATTTATAAATTTATTACAGCCTTACCACGCGACACATAAAAGTATGACTGTCTTCTGTATAATCTTCAAAAGGCCTGGGTCTAATTTCAACCCTGTAAGAGATTCCTTTAAGTTGTTCGGAATCACGCCAGCGCTGGAGCTGATTATAGAAACTGTCCTGTCTTGCGCCAAGTGTCATTGCTTCCTGATCAGTTCTTCTTCTTCCGCTGATGAGTCGGCTTGGTGTCCTAGACGAAATCCCACCCAAGACACGGCACAAACGTAGAAAAATTTTAATTGGCATGCCGTGGAAGCCAATACACCATCATTTTGAAAGCATTCATAGGGAGGAGATGGCTGCATGATCATTTAGTTCTCGCAGTAAAGAGGCGCAGGTTCGCTTCATAAAAAGGGAGGTAGCGCGTAGTTCACTACTCCTGTGGGGGTCCGGGAGAGGACACCAAGAGTCCGTTGATGAGCCACCTTAGTGTCCTAGGTGAAACCCCACACAAGACACGGCACAGACCTAGAACAAATGCTGAGTTTTACTTCACTGGCCGTGAAAGCCAATATACGAGTACTATCTTGTTGGAAGCCTTCATAGGGAGGTTATGGCTGCTTGAGTTTCAGTTCTCGCAGTAAAGAGGAGCAGGTGTGCTTCATAAAAAGGGAGGTAGCGCGCAGTTCGCTACTCCTGTGAGGGTCCGGGCGGGGACACCAAACGCTCGCTGATGAGTCAGCTTGGTGTCCTAAGTGAAACACCACACAAGACAAGGCACAAACCTAGCAAAATTGCTGAGTTTTTCTTTCTCTTCTTCTTCTTCTTATTATTATTATTAAAAAAATTAAATTAACCCTGTAATACCCCGTGTTACATAATGTGTATCATAGGGAATTTATCACATTATGCCCACAATAAATTAATATTTACCACGAATGCCTGATTTACAGTTATGTAACAACGTTATGAATGCTTTTGTTCTAACGATACTAACAACAGTACCACTAAGGAACAGTTTCATGTACATATCTACTTCCTGTAGTATAAAACAAAGTCCCCGGTACTTGGATGTCACGGGTAATCTCGAGAACCACTGACTGGATTTTGGTGCGGTTTTCTCCGTTGTGTAAAGGATATCTCGAGGAAGGTTTCTGTAGAAAATGATTTATTTATGATCAAAGGAAGCCAAGCAGTAACGATTTCAGTGAAGAAGTCGGAAGAAAACCTGGTGTCCGTGCGCTTTTTATGCTTACGCTGGGCAATCCGTAAAAATATATCAATATACTATGAGTGTAAGAATTCTTCAGCATGAAACGTTCTACAAAAATGTCCGCGAGAGCATATCTCTAGCTTCAATACGTCGCCCACTATAGGTGATTTTACGTTTTCATTTCTTCCAACAATCTCCATTCAATTTCTGAGCGACAGTTTACTAGCTGGCACGTAATGCATTCATAATTGTTCTCGGACGAAGCCGGGGCGAGTTGCTACGAAGGTGGACCAAAGAGTTAGTTGCACTAACGCGCTGCAACAGTGCGTTGTGTGTCGCAAACGTAGGCACAGAGGAGAAAGGGACAGACACTGCCCGCACGTCTGTTAGGCAGGTCGCTGTGGTGTCTCGTCTTGTATGGTGTGAATAGCGGCCAATAGCAATGGTGCGTCGACTGGACGTTCACACCAAATATGAGGTGCGTGCGACAATCCGATTCCTATGGGCCAAAAGGAAGAATTGCACGGACATTCATCGTGAAATTGTGCTGTTTATGGGGAGCAGGCCATTTCCCGGCAAGGGATCGTAAAGTGGTGTCAGCCATTCGAAGCCGGACGCACGGATATCACGGATGAATATCGCGAGGGCAGATCCGTAACGTCCAGGACCCGTGCAAATGTCAACAGTGTGAATGCGATCATTAGACAGAACGGTGGTCGACATTCCCAGACAGATGAGGAGGTGAAGGCCGCTGTTTCCGTGTGGTTGCAGAACGCTGGAGGAGCTTTCTATGCATGCGGCATCGACAAGTTGGTTGTGCGTTCGCAGAAA
Source organism: Meconema thalassinum (assembly GCA_946902985.2). Lineage (NCBI taxonomy): Eukaryota > Metazoa > Arthropoda > Insecta > Orthoptera > Tettigoniidae > Meconema > Meconema thalassinum. The sequence continues at coordinate 188,900,180 of OX336395.1, forward strand.
TGTTTGGTGTCTCTTGAAAACTATGTGGAAAAGTGACGTTACATTGTATGTCGTTATAAGCGTGTTGCTGTTGTATAGGTGGTGTAATAAATTGCCATAACAGGGAAATGCAACTTATTTTTTGATCTGCCCTCGTAGTTGTATGTTTAAAAGTCAATGGTTCACCCAACTCAGATCGATGTAGAAAGGGTTCGCGACTCGAAAAAGGTTTGGAACCGCTGCACTAGAATGTTATTTATACAATTTGAAGCCTTTGAACCGCATGATTAGGTTGTACGATGTGTGGTTGTTACTGATTAGGTTTCCTCGCTGCCAGAGAGGCTTAAACATGCTTTACGAGGAAGTGACAGGCCAACACGATAACAATAATTAGTCAGCGCAGAAGTTGGCTATTAGTACGTCACGTCCAGCCACGACAAACTTCAATCTATCTCCAGTAAACTGCTACATCACGTATCAACACGTAATGTTCTATGCAAATTAGGGGAAATACAGATGACCCAGTTTGCAGAGAACTTCACATCTGGGTCGTTACATTACTTTTTATTTATTTTTCTCAGGTGTAATATCTTCGATAGTGGTGAAATTATTGGTCTCTTGACCCTCTCTTTCACTCTTAATGCTCTAGGTCGTGGGTTCAAACCCGGCCGAAGTCGTCAGATTTTTAAGAGCTTTAGGAATTCCTCATTATGTCTTCCTTCGGAGGGGAAGTAAAGCCGGCGGCCCCATGTCATAGATTTATGGCATGAAATAGAACCTTCCACTAAGTACGCTTTGGTGCAGCCAAAATTTGTAGGTTAAAATCTATTGATAACGCTCTATTAGTTTCAACGTTTGCCGCCAGGTGCTGACTCTGATACCATCTAGTAGCCAAGTTCACAAGCTAGATGTCATGGACGGTAGCATATGGTAGCAAAAGTAGGAACTACTGTACTTGAAATTATCGTCTGCAGTCCTTACTTGAATTAAAAACAGATAACACACAATTAACATCAGTTATCTGGCAGATTCTACACACTCCCAAAGTACACGGGACTACATGACCACGTTGTAGCAGCCCCTGAACTAAGGAACCAATCAACCAATCAACACTTGTAATCACGTGAGATAGACTTTATTACAAAGAAGATGATTAAGCTGGAACAGCAAATAACAGTAGTTGCCAATAACACATAATGTATGAAGACTATCATAAAATTGTTTATGTTAAAATAATAATAATAATAATAATAACTAGCGGACCCATACAAAAAATCTCGTATGTGTATAAACCACTCACTCGGCTTTTCTGGTATGCGAGCTCGACGGGACACAGTTCAGGCAGGGGCTACCATCTTGATTATTTGTTTAAACGCACTCTATAAACAAACAAAAACGTATACTTTCGTTGACTTTTAAAGAAATGCAAGATTTTTCCAGTCTTGTTGTTGTTGTTGTTTGAGTCTTCAGTCTTTTGACTGGTTTGATGCAGCCCGCCATGCCTCCCTGTCCTGATATAATCGTTTCATCTCTACATAGCTACCACACCGTACATCCGAGGCAATCTTTTTAACATATTCTAAACTTGGTCTGCCCCTACAGTTCTTGTCCTCAACCCTTCCATCCATAACTAAGCTTGCTATTCCTGGGTGTCTTTCAAAAATGACTTCCTAATACCTAAATCTTTATTCGATGTCAACAGATTCCTTTTTTGTAGAAATGCTTTCCTTGACTGAGCTAGCCTACTTTTTATATCCTCTTTGATTCGTCCATCACTGGTTATTTTGATTCCTAAGTAACAGAAGTCTCCCACTTCCTTCAGCTTTTCACCTGCCAATTTGATGTCCATAGAGGTTTCTGATATTTTTCGGCTGCATTCCAAGGTATTTGCTTTACATTTATTAATTTTCATCATGCATTCCTTCCTCAAGACGGAGTCCAAACCATTCAAAAACTCATTCAAATCCTCAGGCGTGTCAGCCAAGATGACGATGCCATCGGCAAATCTCAGATTTGAAAAATTATTTTCCTTGAATCTTCACTCCCACTTTAAATTTTTCTCCGATTTTCCTTCATTGCTTGTTCAATGTAAATATTAAAATGTATGGGTGATTAGTTGCAGCCTTGCCTTACACCTTTCTGAATACCAGATTCTCTCCAATGTCCTTCAGCTCGAATGACTGTGCCTGGTTTCTGTATAGATTGTAGATCTTATTGAGACGTTTTGGAAGATTTTGGTACAACCCGCACCTTGTTACTTCCTCTGGGTTAAGAGCTTGAGTTTTGTGAATCATACACCTTAGCGTTACATACAGTAGGCCTATATGATAATAATATTATTAATTTTTTTTATTTTTACTCTCTTGTTTTCTTTTAATTATACGTTTTTTAATTTATAATTTTTATTTCTTAATTTTTTAACTGTCGACTACTTTTTTTTTCATTTTTTCAATGTTTAGAATGTTTGAATGATTTTATTATTTTTAATTTTATTTTTTAAATTTTAATATTATGTTCATTTGATTGTAATTTTGAAATTTAAATAGGAAATTTTATTGTAGTCTAATCTCATATTGAAATTTAATTTTTAACATTTTATTAAAAGGATAAATTTTATTTTTTATTTTTTTATTATTTTAAAATGTTTATTTTAAATTTATTTTGATAATTTTATATTTTAATTTTATTTTCTATATTTTTATTTTATTTTCACTTTATTTTTTAAAATTTGTATTTTAATTTCCTTTTTAGCGACACTAAAACCACTGTGGATATTAGGGAAATAGTTCTGCAGAGCCACAATAATCACAAGGAAACCAGCAGTGAATTTCCAGTCAGCCACCAATTAGAGCAACCACTATTGAAATAATGATGGAAAGAGAGGGTCGCGGTTCGAATAGCGACCACAATCATTGTGGTCGAATGACGAATGATAATCTCTCTCTCAATACGGCAGCTCTGAATTATCTATGAATCTCCTATTTCACGCAGTTTGTGTGAGGGTTAGATTTTGCAGGGTGTTTTACCTAACAGTGTCCACCTCGTTGTGAATTGGCTGGCACTATTGGCTGTCACCGCGGAGGCTAGGGTTTGATTCCCAGCTCTACCAAGAAATTTAATTATGGTATGAGGGCAGGAACGGGGTACACTCAGCCAAAACACTCAGGCAAAACTGAGAAGAGTTGGTTTCGATTTCAACCTCAGTCATCCAGGAATTGGTTCTTCGTGGTTCCCCACTTCTACTCCAGGCGAATGCCGGGATGGTTCCTAAGCAAAGGCAACGGCCTCCTTCTTCCCAATCCTCATCTGAATAATAACTAGACACACTAATACATCCATCACAGTGTCACAGGTTATCAGACAAGTTCCACACACATACAAGTACACCGGGCTACATTTTTAGCCTATTTTCAATTTTGAAAAAAAAATAGGCTTATTAGATCACCTTTTGTCCGTGTGTGTGTGCGTGTGTGTGTGTGTGTGTGTGATTCGTGTGTGTGTGTGTCCCTAATAAAATCTAAACGGCTGGAGCGATTTCAATGAAACTCGGAAAGTTCATAGCACTATTACCGGCGACCTCGACCGTGCCCTTCAAATTTTGTTACGACTCACCAATCCAACATGGCGGCTGTGCGATGTATTTCACCAGCATTCTATATCTCCGAAACTATTACCGATATTACCCTGACATTTTCTATGGTGATATAGGGAACTACTATAAGTTCACTTATGTGACTTTTGAAAATCTGGTAACTACAAAACCAACATGGCGGCCAAGCGAATTTGCGACTTTTAAATAGACGTTTCTCGCGATTTGACCAACCAAACGCAATGAAACTTGGTACAGTATATGTTTATATACATGGTAATGCACCGACATCTAACTTCGTTCAATTGTTTATATAATCACAATATGGCGGATGTGCGAAATATTTCACTGGCATTCTATATCTCTGAAACTATTAGCGGTAAAACCCTGAAATTTTGTACGGAGATAAAGGGCACTACTGGACGTCCATCTATAAGACTTTCAAAAACCGTTTAACTACAAAACGAACATGGCGGCCAAGCGAATTTGAAAATTTTAAATAGACCTTTCTCGCGATTTAATGTTCCAAGCGCACTGAAACCTGGCACAGGGTATATTTGTACACATTGTAATCCACTGGTATCTAATTTAGTTCAATTGTTTACATAACCTCAAGATGGCGGCAGTGCGAATTTTAAAATTAAGATTTTATTTATTGTGATGTAGTCATGCGATCGAAGTGAAAGTTTGAATAATGAACCTACGCAATAATTTTCCTTTAATGGTACATGACTCTATGGCCTATACATTTAACAATCCAACATGGCGACCATCCAAAATATTTAGACGATACTGAATATCTACGAATCTATTTTAGCAATCAAACTGCATTTTTTAATGTTCATAGGGGCTATGAACTTAAGTTCACCTATAGGACTTTAAATAACCTGGTGATCACAAATCCAACATGGCGGTTACGCGAATTATAAATATTCACATGGACGTTTCTCGCAATTTAACCAACCGCGTGCAGTGAAATTTGGTACAGTAAATCCTTATACGAATGTTAATCCACTGGCATCTAATTTATTTCAATTGTTTCCATAACCTCAAGATGGCAGCTGTGAAAAATTTTAAATCTCCTTGTTTTTTCTTGTGTCCTAATTATGCGATTGAAGTTTGAATACTACACGTTCACAATAATCTGCATGTAACAGTACATAACTCTAGGACCTACATATATAAAATCCAACATGGCGACCATCCGAAATATTTAGTCGGTTCTCAATATCTACGAATCTATTACAGCAATCAAACTGAAATTTTGTATGTTGATAGTGGCAATTAACATAGGATATATGAAAATAGGCTGTATAGTTCTTCACGGAACTACTTGTTAATCAACCTGTTTACTTCCATTCCTCTCAACTGACCGCAAAATCGTGCCATTCCTGTTTACAAATGTGTCAATAATTTTTTATTTAGCCTACTTTTCACATTTTGTAATAATGAGGAAAAAGTTGACTTATGAGATCCGGGCAAATTGTCTGTCTGTCTGTCTGTCTATCTGTGTGTGTATTCCCTCTATCAACTCCTAAACGGCTGCAGCTATCACCGCCATGAAAATGACATCAGGGCTTCCAACTGCTGAGAAATCACAATTGAAATTTGAGCTCTATATTGGATATCTCAGAAGTTATGCATGCGAACTGTTCCAAAATAAGCACGCACTGAGATACTAACATTCCAGATTAATTTTCAGGAGCCCCTGTTTGACAGTGTTGTCAACATGATTCTAAGCCTGCAGATAGGTTGAATTTTCAAACGCATGTAAATTCAATACTATCAATTGCTTTTCGACCAAATTACGTATGTTGTTTGTGTACCATAACAGATACGACAATACGTATTCTTGAGAGCCAACAGGGCTGCCAACTGTTAATAAATGCTCTCTATTTTTTTAAATCCTAATACCAATGTATCAGAAAGTATGCAAGCCAACAGCTCTAAACTCTACACATACACACATCAAAAAAAGTTTTGCATCACCTCGGTTCCCAGATCTCCGGCATATAGACGTTGACTGTGTATATTGTATCCAAGATACAGTCCCTTTGACTGTTCATAGATGTCACTAAAACTGCTCAAAGATGTAAACAACCATGCATGAGCAGGGCCTATTAGACGGAGGGGGTACGACAGCCGATCAGTTCCAGTCATTCCACCAGGACGAAGGTACGCTGCTCATGTTGTCTGTAGTTCTACCATGCCTAGAAGGTCAATACCGCAGTTCGATCGCGTCCGCATTGTTACTTTGTGTCAAGAAGGGCTCTCAACAAGGGAAGTTTCCAGGCGTCTCAGAGTGAACCAAAGCGATGTTGTTCGGACATGGAGGAGGTACAGAGATACAGGAACTGTCGATGACAGGCCTCGCTCAGGCCGCCCAAGGGCTACTACTGTAGTGGATGACCGCTACTTACGGATTGCCGCTCGGAGGAACCCTGACAGCAATGCCACCATGTTGAATAATGCGTTTCGTTCAGCCACAGGACGTCGTGTTTCAACTCAAACTGTGCGCAATAGGCTGCATGATGCGCAACTTCACTCCCGACGTCCATGGCGAGGTCCAGCTTTGCAACCCCGACACCATGCAGCGCGGTACAGATGGGCCCAACAACATGCTGAATGGACCCCACGGAATTGGCATCACGTTCTCTTCACCGATGAGTGTCGCATATGCCTTCAACCAGACAATCGTCGGAGACGTGTTTGGAGGCACCCTGGTCAGGCTGAACGTCTTAGACACACTGTCCAGCGAGTGCAGCAAGGTGGTGGTTCCCTGATGTTTTGGGGTGGCATTATGTGGGGCCGACGTACGCCACTGGTGGTCATGGAAGGCTCCGAAACGGCTTTACGATACCTGAATGACATCCTCCGACCCATAGTGCAACCATATCGGCAGAATATTGGAGAGGCATTTGTCTTCATGGACGACAATTCTCGACCTCATCGTGCACATCTTGTGAATGCGTTCCTTCAAGATAACGACATCGCTCGACTACAGTGGCCAGCATGTTCGCCAGACATGAACCCTATCGAACATGCCTGGGATATGTTGAAAAGGGCTGTTTATGGACGTCTTGACCCACCAACCACTCTGAGAGATTTACGCCGAATTGTCGTTGAGGAGTGGGACAATTTGGACCAACAGTGTCTTGATGAACTTGTGGATAGTATGCCACGGCGAATACAGGCATGCATCAATGCAAGAGGACGTGCTACTGGGTATTAGAGGTAATGGTGTGTACTGCAATCTGGACCACAAATGCTGAAAGTCTAGCTGTATGATGGTACAACATGCAATGTGTGGGTCTCATGAGCAATAAAACGAGCTGAAATGTTGTTTGTGTTGATCTCTATTCCCTTTGTATTTAACGGTTCCGGAACTCTTGGAACCGAGGTGATGCAAAACTTTTTTTGATGTGTGTATATAGTGTGCCCGTTTAGACCGGAGTCCGCACGACCACATATGCATTTTACCAAGAATCAGTCAGCACGAGAATCAAAATATCCCGGAGCGCCAGATGGGTTAAAGCTAATCGCAAAAACGACATTAAATGAAAAAATGCTTTACTGATTTTTTGGCTCAATGCAACAATAAGGATAGAAGGAGATTCAACTGGGCATAACACATCATGTAAAATTATCTCATTTTATTTTGAATTTAAAATTGACTGCAAAAATGCTCAAAGCAGCATCATTCACGTGTGGCGACCCACACTCCTATTTACATAATGTACAGAAATTTTCCAAACACATTTGACAATTATCTTTGGAAACACAAGTCTGATTATTAGTCCTGTAGACTGTGTTCCAAAATTATATTCATTATTCATGATTAAATCCAGTTCAAATTTAATTGTCTTTACTGGAAGTACTGTAGTTCACTGTTTGAATTTTTAGCCTATTTTCAATTTTGAAAAAATAGGCTTATGAGATCACCTTTTGTCCGTGTGTGTGTGTGTGTGTGTGTGTGTGTGTGTGATTCGTGTGTGTGTCCCCCCCCCCCTAATAAAATCTAAACGGCAGGAGCGATTTCAATGAAACTCGGAAAGTTTATAGCACTATTCCCGGCGACCTCGACCGTGCCCTTCAAATTTTGTTACGACTCACCAATCCAACATGGCGGCTGTGCGAAATATTTCACCAGCATTCAATATCTCCGAAACTATTACCGATATTACCCTGACATTTTCTATGGTGATAGAGGGAGCTACTATAAGTTCACTTATGTGACTTTTGAAAACCTGGTAACTACAAAACCAACATGGCGGCCAAGTGAATTTGCGACTTTTAAATAGACGTTTCTCGCGATTTGACCAACCAAACGCAATGAAACTTGGTACAGTATATGTTTATATACATTGTAATGCACCGACATCTAACTTCGTTCAATCGTTTACATAATCACAAGATGGCGGATGTGCGAAATATTTCACCGGCATTCTATATCTCTGAAACTATTAGCGGTATCTCCCTAAAATTTTGTACGGAGATAAAGGGCACTACTGGAAGTCCATCTATAAGATTTTCAAAAACCGGTTAACTACAAAACGAACATGGCGGCCAAGCGAATTTGAAAATTTTAAATAGACCTTTCTCGAGATTTAATGTTCCAAGCGCACTGAAACCAGGTACAGGAAATATTTATACACATTGTAATCCACTGGTATCTAATTTAGTTCAATTGTTTACATAACCTCAAGATGGCGGCAGTGCGAATTTTAAAATTAAGTTTTTTTTTCTTGTGATGTAGCCATGCGATCGAAGTGAAAGTTTGAATAATGAACCTACGCAATAATTTTCCTTTAATGGTACATGACTCTATGGCCTATACATTTAACAATCCAACATGGCGACCATCCGAAATATTTAGACGATACTGAATATCTACGAATCTATTTTAGCAATCAAACTGCATTTTTTAATGTTCATAGGGGCTATGAACTTAAGTTCACCTATAGGACTTTAAATAACCTGGTGATCACAAATCCAACATGGCGGTGACGCGATTTATAAATATTCACATGGACGTTTCTCGCAATTTAACCATCCGCGTGCAGTGAAACTTGGTACAGTAAACCTTTATCCGAATGTTAGTCCACTGGCATCTAATTTATTTCAATTGTTTCCATAACCTCAAGATGGCAGCTGTGAAAATATTTTAAATCTCCTTGTTTTTTCTTGTGTCCTAATTATGCGATTGAAGTTTGAATACTACACGTTCACAATAATCTGCATGTAACAGTACATAACTCTAGGACCTACTCATATAAAATCCAACATGGCGACCATCCGAAATATTTAGTCGGTTCTCAATATCTACGAATCTATTACAGGAATGAAACTGAAATTGTGTATGTTGATAGTGGCAATTAACATAAGTAGGATATATGAAAATAGGCTGTATAGTTCTTCACGGAACTACTTGTTACATAATATTAACACTCGTAGAATAAATGTTCATAGAATTTTTAACTTTCACTTATTTTTCCAGTTTCAAAAATAGATTGTCAAAAAATATTATTATCTTTGAATCAACACAAATTATGTACACATATTAATAACATCTGAAAAGTATTTGACCTTGAGCATAGCATCGAAGAACTGTGCGAAGCACAACAAAATTAATTGTTCTTCTGACATTAAACATTTCGAGAAGTGACTCGATTATGAACTTCAAGTTCCTAACAAAATACATGATTTCTGAATCATCAACTTGATCAATAAATTGTTGAACCATTCAACTATTTAATTTTCCACTTGGAATTATTATTGTAAAAAATATTTATATTCATGGCCATTTTAGTAATTTTCACAACTTGCAATTCTTCGACAGAATGCGGAAATAAGAATTATAGCTTCATAATAAATTCATTTAGTTCATGGCACTAGGATTGAAAACATCCTTCAAATTATTCGTGGTTATAGAATTATTTTTAATTGGCAGTGTCCCATTCTATTATTTTCATAAGAACACAATATTTCAACAACAACGGCAAAGGTCTTCCTCTGAAGAAGAATACTACTATCATGACAAATCCGGGTTCTAGCAAAATCAAAGTCTAAATGGAATCCGTAAACAAGGTTGAAATAAGAACTGATGGTTTTTAAGAAATAACCTTCGGGTCATTCATACGACGAAATGTGTAGTTCCAATACTCCTATAAACCTGAGCCATCGAACCTGCTATTTGATTGATGCTCGAAAAAATCTCCTCATTCCTGCGACTTAAACATGCGCACCTGGGAATGGCATTTCAACTACTCCACACACATAAATTTTCTTCCCAAAATGTATACAATAAATCAAGCCTCTGCTTGTTATCCACACTGGAAGATTAATAAACTTACAAGTTTATTTTATTTTACCATTCAGTTCAACCCGTGAATTTACCATACTCATGATAATCTTTATTTCACTTTCGAGTGTATTTACGTCATGATTTTATATAAATACAAAATATCCTAATTGATACAAATATCATTTGCTTCCCGTTTCATGCCTCTCCGTGTTATCTGAAAAATATACTTTGCTCATTGCAAATATTAACTGTTCAACCAGAACTGAAATGTTGGTTGAATGCGGGCTTGCGCTAACCACTCTCCTTCGGAAAATCACCTGTTCCAAACTAGAAATGATTAAACTACTTCATAAGCTCTCTCTCAATAAATGTGATTATTAGAAAATATAATATCCAAGAATTATTTAGAAAAGTTATGAAAATCATTTTTATTATTATCAGTGGATTATTATTAGTTATATTATTTTAAATATATTTAATCATCATCTCATTATGTGAGAATCCACATGTTCGAACCTTCGAATATGGAAAAAATATCCATTCCTCAACAAAAAAATAATTTAACTTTTACAGTTACATCGGCTGATTACCGTGATTTCCCAAAAATATGAAATATTCAAATAAATGCTCGATATGCTCGGTCATCGATCCTAAACTATTCTGAGTGCTGAACATACTCAGAATAACTCTATGTCTTGCGTAAATCATTGCAAGATTCAAATACGAAGAAAAAATAAATGTGTTGGTCATCTGCCGAAAAATAGTTTGTTCCAATTAGCTAGGCATAATATAAAATCAAAATGTGGCTTACATTTCTTGATGGTCTTGAAGCGTAGCGAACCTGGTTTGTACCAGATTTATCCATAGACATGCCCTATTGGACAAGCACGTATAATCCTTGTATCGGCCGCCATTATATACCCACAATCCGTCTAACAAGACGTAGTGGTAGTATCTCTTGACGTTTGAAGTAACTGTTGATCCATTTTAATGTTGGTTTCTGTTAACTCCATAACAGTTTGCTTAAATGGGGTCAGATCTAAGTGATCTATTCTTAGATATGTCAGTTGTAACATAACTCACGGTAATCTTTTCAGTACAAGAAAACACTGACAGTCTAACCAATCAACGGCTGTTCTGAAGATCGTTCCCTGGGCATGGCTTCACACCATCTACCATGCGCGAAGCAACATGTAGTTTCCCTGCGTTGGCTAATGAACACCACCGTGATAGACTGGTCTTCAATGTACTGATAGATCGAAGTGGTTATTAAGTTACAAATATGAAAACTGACTGAATTGGACTTAAAATATCCAAGTATTAGGTCATTACTGGACTGTGAAAAAGTACTAATTCTAGACAAAGTCTAGCATATGTCCATGTGAAAATAAAAATATTTCACCAGTGTCTGTAGAAAATTATCAATCACCTTAGTGATCCTCCCTGCCGGAAACTTACTAAGTTCCACTCGTAGCGCAGCACTTTTGTGACTATCACAACTTTGAAAATAACTTCTGCGTAGATCCGGCAACCATGTGCCTTGGCTCAGCGTAGTAGCACCTTGCTAGGCAAGTGCTTGTGTCGAAGTGAGCTATGGATGCCTGAGCCAGACGGCTTTTATTCAAAACAGTCAGGGTCACGCGTCATCACGCTGAAATATGGAAATCCTCATATCTCTGGTATCCCCGGTCCGATTTACTTGATACTAATTGCATTCTCTTTCATTTGGCCGTGTCAGTAATCTGATCCAAGTCTCAAGTCTCTACTCCATGGCTAACTATTTAATCAATAAATAGCCTCGACCTCTGCTATTACTCGCTACGTCACTTGACATGCTCTTAGCGGTATATTCTTTCCTATTGCTTCGAGAAGCAATGGAGCGCGATATTCAAATATCTCAACTTTCAAAAGCGGCTGTAGCCTTTCCCTTGATATCTAGGTGTCTGAATCTTGGAATACCCATTCCTAGAGTTGGGCACAATAGTACCTGACATTCTAGATTAATTTGGATTAACAGATATACGTTGATGCTGCCAACATGATTCTAAGCCTGCTGATAGGTCCAATTTTTAAATACTTGTCATTTCTATATTAACAAATTGATTTCATCCTAAATCGGGACAATAATAAATCATAATATTTAGGATTAATCCTGACCAATAAATACATGACATTGTTGCCAACATGATTTTACGCACGCTGATAGATCCAATGTAACATTTCATTTCTGATATATAGGTTAATCATTGGCGTGAATCTTACATTTTAAGAAAAGTAGGCTTTTTAGTTCGTTACGGAACTACTTGTTCTATATTGGTATTGTAACCGAAGGGCAAAATTTGAATGTAATTTTGAAGCATTTAAGACAGAAAGTTATGAATATATTATTTCGCTACTGGTAGGTTGCCAGCTCAGAGCACAGTGTAGAGAATGAAGGCACACCCACCCCAGGACAATAGAGCCCAGGTACGGACTAGCCCCTTTCCGAGAAGACTTGGCCAGCCCCATGTCATTGTTTGTGCTGGATACTTATTGTATGCTAGTCACTGGAAATTTATAAGGAAAGAAGAGCTGTGTGCTGGAAGAGAAACTGTTTTCTTTGGTGCAAGAAATACCTTTAACTTTTGGTATTGGTGGATTTTTAAGTTCGCAGGCGGAGTGATCTCCGAATCGGCACGAAACTCAGCCTGGTGGGGGTGTACATGACGCTACTTGGGACTATTTGCTAGCGTCATGATGCAATGACATATGTAGAGTCTCCCCACGATCGAATCCTAATCAGAACTGGATATTCGGTGCCTGCCCATTTAACGTGACAATATGAGCTATCGCTCGTGAATCTACGACCATTTCCTGAGGAGCGGATTCTTTGGCGGTAATATGTCCATTGTGTACCAACGGCCTGTCATGATAAGCCCCAAGCACGAGGAGCGGGGGTTCAGTTTTTCTTGTACAGACTTCATGGGACGGACTCTCTAAGTTAACACCTACGAAACTGTGGTTCGGTCCAGGTTAATCTTGTTTCAAATCCTGAGGGAATGCCGAACAAAACAGTACGGGTCCACCAACGCGAGACCAAGTGAACGAGGTTCGGAGCCCGATAGGACAAGTTCCACCAGCAAGAAGTGATAGGGGAGAATATTTTACTAGTGACTTCCGAGGTGTAAAATAGGTGTTATAAAACCAGTGTAATTTCAGTACATTTCAGTGAAATTCCAGTGTATGTGGAAAATACCAGTGCTGCCTATGGTTGAGGCAGATATCCGTGTGTGTGAATCCCAGAGCGTAACCATGGGCAGGATTATTAAGTCCCATTGGCGACTCTGCACCATGGGCTAAGGCGGCCTTTGTGGATCTGAGCGAACCCAGGACACCATGCAGACCACCTCACCTGGACAGCAGAAATGATGAGTATTGACTTTCAAATTATGGGTATATAACTTACGAAAGGGGGGCGGACCGTAAAGTAGATTCAGTAGCTTGCGTGACGATGTTAGTCACAGTCATTATAGATGCGGGAGGCAAGTTATTTAACGGTCAGCATGTTCTAGTTAGGAGTTGTGTGTGTACTCGCCATTATTAGTTTAATGCATGTCTTTGGGCTCAAATGGTACGAGTATGTCCATGTAGGTAAGATTGATTTGTGAGCCAGGGCACGTAAGATAAATTCACGTGAAGTTTTGATGTTTTGTTCGTGTGGCATTTAATGTAATGATGTTAATGACTTTGACCATAGTTGGTTTATATTTGCTTATCGTGAGATTAATAAATTCCAGTGAGGATAGTTTTTCGCCACATATTGAGGTATATTGAGTGACCCTTTGCCACTTTTATTTTCCGTGAGACCGGCGAGGTCGAACCAGTGTCCGGCGAGAGGTTACGAGTGAGTTATGGTGAGTTATTCCCACAGGAGCGTGTGTGATATTTATGTGTGATGGGGATATAGGTTGCCGGCGAAGTTAGCCGAGGTTCGTACCACGTGCGGTAGACGTATGTTGATACGAAAGGCGTCGTGATGCACGTGATGGTACATTTGTTGTTGTTTTGTATGAGAGGGTCTATGCCTCATACCAGAGAAAGTTCAGTCACACACGCATGGGAAAATATATATGTGTTTTTCAGGAACACCATGAAGAAACACTGGTTCAATCCCCTCGCCGACGTACACCGGCATATTATAAATTTACCATTTGTATTTCGCATAATGTAAGCACAGTAGAGGTTTGGTTTGTTTCGTCAGCTGGTCAGGTAGGGAGCTATTTATAGTTACGGCCGGCCCGCGCGAGCCATTGTGTATGCAGGGGGAGCCTTTCTGTCTCGTCTTGGTCAAAGCTGTAATTACCTCATACCTTTAGCTAATTAATTTAAGGGGTGCATGTCGTTTTGCCATGCTGATTCGTATTTCTTTGCTTGTACTACTGTTCGTGAATAGTAGTAACTTTGTTCATCCGGGTTCGGCCCGTGTTTATTTTGTAGTAATTTTGTCTTGTGCCTAGCCCCGTATATTTGGATATGATCCGCCCGCCCTAAGTGTCGTAGTTATATTAGCCCGACGTAGGTTGGGCCCATGTGGTTCGAAGCCCGTCTATGAAAGGTACTCGTCATTATCTGTGTAAAAATTGTCCTTGTTCCCTGCTAGAGTGTATATTTGTGTGACATAAAAATCAGAATAACACTATTTGTTTATAATAAAATCAGTAAGCGCAACTGCAGTTTGTTTTTGACCCAAATTCGTGTTAGAGGCAGTTGACAGTCCATTTAAAGTAGTTTTGACCACCTCGCACAGCTGAGTAACGTGATGTAATGATTTAATGTAAATTCAATGGTTGATCTCAGCTGTTAGTATGGTTTCATCCTGTGGGATGAGGTTTGTTCTAGTCTTTTTTATATGAGAGGGGCGCACTGGGATATCACATATTCTTTGTTTTTTTATATTTAATTTTGAAGGTGTTGGTTTTTCTTTGTAGATGTCAGTTGGGTTTTTATTTGTTGTTTTTGTTCTGTAATTTCTTTCTGCAAGTTTTTTTTGTTGGAAATAAATTACGGACTCAGTAAGATGTGAGTGTACGCCATTTCTGTAATTGTTAGTCACCTGTTTCCTACACTTTAGGCCTTTAAGTCAGTTACTATAACGAACGCACCACCCCCGAGATCAATTTATTTATCCAGGCCTAAAGGATTGCCCTATCGGGTACAGTATAGACTTCCTTGTAGGATCGTTTTAGATAAATACCCATCTTGTAATTGGATCCATTGATTCCGGTAATGATTCTGCGCTCTGTTTTGTCCAGTTCTTCGAGGAGCATTTTATCGACATTTAGGGGTTGGGTTTCAGCAGCCTACTTAACTAATGGCTCAAAACCGTTGCATAGTGACGTATCTTAGTGTTTTGGGAAATACATTTTGTCTATTATTATTATTATTTCCGGTGAGGCCTGCAATGGACCACGCACCAATTTCAATTCTTCATTCTTCGTTGTTTTCTCTCTTCCCAATATTTCTACATTCTTAACCTCCATCAGGGACTCACATCTGAAGGGACGTGGGTTCGCAACCATGGGACTCCAGCTGAGTCCGGCATTGCTTCCACTTACTTGTGCCAGGCTCCTCTCCAACTTATTTCCTGTCGACCTCTCTTGGTCAACACGTGTTCTCATCCGACCCCGACGGTATTAGGGTATCCGAGGCCTAGGGAGTATCTTCATTTCCCGCCTTAATTGGCCCTTCTCAGCTATTTCCTGATCCCTCATTCTTCTAGGGATCAGTCTTCTTTTCATTATATTTCCTTTTCTCTTTAATACTCCCGCACTGGTTT
Organism: Meconema thalassinum; assembly: GCA_946902985.2. Classification (NCBI taxonomy): domain Eukaryota; kingdom Metazoa; phylum Arthropoda; class Insecta; order Orthoptera; family Tettigoniidae; genus Meconema; species Meconema thalassinum. The sequence goes on from OX336395.1 coordinate 188,915,867, forward strand.
CGTGAATTTTGTGTATCTACATTCTATTTTGTGAATATTTTGACTCAACCCTACATTTCGTTGGTATTTTCAGTCTAAATTGTATTTTGTATTTTGAGGTCTTATTCTCTTATATTATTTCTTTCTAAATCTGTCTTTACCTCTTGAATCCAGCTAGTAGTTGACCTTTTCTTCCAAAGGTACTTGAATATCCTCTTTGTAAATCTGGAATCATTGATTCTGTAAATATGTCCAAAAAATATCAATCTCCTTTTCCTTATCGTTCCCGTTATGCTTTCTATAGACATTTGTAATTCATCAATAGATCTTAATTTCAATACTTGTTTTGTTTTCACTGGGCCTATGATTTGTCTCATATAACTTAATACGTTATTCACACGCATATAGGCATTCTGGTTTTACCACTGTAGTGTAGTTAGTGCATTATTTCATGCTTTTATTGATTGGCACTTTTTGTTATTATCAACCGGTCGCGCAGGCCGTAAGTGCTAATGTGCTGCGTCGTGTCTCGCTGGTATCGGGAGACCGTGGATTCGAATCCAATCTTGGCCGTCCTGAAAATGGGTTTTCTCGGTTTCCAATTTCCAACCCCAGGCAAATGTCGAGACGGTTCCTTTCAGCAGGTCCACGACCGACTTCCTTCCCCGACCTTTCTTTAATTAGACCCAAGTTAGCGTGTTCGACACTTAAGTACCTTGCGTTCAATCTGAATGAACAATGGGAACTCAGTCAAGAGATCAAGGCAAGAATTGAGCACGCGAGAACAACGTTCATTCGCCCTTTATAGGGCAAAACTATGTTTTATTTTCATGTGGTTTTAAATGTTAATGTATTTTAATTACTATAATCATTGATAATGTTATTTTTTGAATCTCTAATTTTAATATTTATATATATATATATACTAGCAGAAGTACCCGCTCTTCGAACGGTCTTCGGTATTAATAACCAGACGTTATCAATTGAGCTACTGTTGCAATAGTTAGGGTCTTGTCATTCCTTCATAAGTTTATCAAAACGAAGATAGTTTTCTGGGAATATCACACACACTGTTCATTTAAGGGCCATAAAATGTGGTTTTCGGAGACCCTTTATAGACTCCCTAGTTTTGTGTCACACATTGAGAAGCGCAACATATGCTTTGGTCGTCCTTCTAGGATAATTTTTATTTTTCGCCTATTTTAGCATGTACTTTGAAAAGTTGTTCCTTATACCCACCCTTCAATGAGAAGTACGTTGAAGATTTTTATAGATGATTGGTGTATTGACTCATTCTTAAAATACCTAATTTTACGATGCTCCAAGCACCCGATCATGAATTATAGGCGTATATAAGCATAACGATATATCAACCACACAGTGTCAAACAAAATCATCTTCACGATGAACCCGTTTGTCGACAAAAATATGATTACTTAAAATGTGCTCTCAAACTAAATTCACCTAACTTGTACTTCCTGACGTGAAAATAATATTGAAAACTCGTAGACGAAACGCAATGTATGTCAAATTAAAACTGACCCTCACAATTGTGGAAAGTCCCCATCCCCAGGAAGACCCCTTTAATAAATTATAAAGGCTTGTGGTGCATGAAAATTCGGTATTTTTAGTCTCCAATGGCCCAAATTACCAAAACCTGCAAAAAACAACATTCTAATCCAGGAATTTTTGAAAATAATGTTGCTGTTTGGAGATACAATAGACCTTCTGTACAACATATCGCATATCGGACGTGAAAAATTCTAGAGTACCCTTTGACTCCCTTAACCGCATTGTTGAATTTTACAGTCTATGTTTGATTCCACGATAACCTTATAGCCATTTGCAAACTTTCGCAGAAATTTAATAAATTGAGTGTTATTGCTTCTTACAGAATTAGATGGAAAGTTGGACGTCACCTCTTGTGATACTCTTGTCATGGTTACCGGCTTGCATTACTTGTTTCGTTTCTTCTTGTTCTTCTTCTTTCGGATGGGCCAGCTAAGGACCATGACGTTCAACTTTTCAGCTTGGAGAGGGACTTGCTGTTTGCCCAATAATCGCGCATTCTCTGGCTATTTTTCTCCTTTCTCTCTTTTGTTCAGCTGATGCCGGTTTTCTTACAGGGTGGTCTGTCCTGAAAACTCTTCTGTTTAAGTATCTTTCTGAGATGTAATCGGCTTCTAACATCACTTTTCATTATCTTCAGTACCGACAGTAGTGGCTACGCGCGCTAAAGCGCAGCGTTAGGTCAAGGGGCCAATCTCTCTGCTGACTCGGTAGACGCGTGGGTTCGAGCCCCACCGTCGGCTGTCCTTGAAATGGTTTTCCGTGGTTTCCCCATTTTTAACACCAGGCAAATGCTGGGACAGTACCTTCTGACAGGCCACGGCCGCTTCCTTCCACATCCTTTCATTCATCTTCACCCATTCCATCTCTCATCCCGACGCGCAGGTCACCCACGGGCGTCGACTAGAAAGACCTGCACTCGGCCTCTCAGGAGGCTACACGAGAAAAAAAAATCTTCAGTTCTTGGATATCCTTGTTAACTACTGTTAGCGACGGTGTCACGCTCTTTCTCTTCCCCCAGTAGTTGAGAAGCATGTTGGTTAGGCTTGTTGGGTTCATCCATGAGACATGTCCGTAGAAAGCCTGATGTCTCTTCCTGGCCACATCTGTGATTTTCTCAGTATATCTATATAGCTCCTGATTAGGTCTTCTTCTGTACTCGTCATCTATTTATTAGTTTATTAAATGAAATTAGTTTTCTGGTAATATCACAGAAACGTGGTTTTAGAGCCTTAAAACATAGTAGCCTCCGAGCCACCGACGGGCTGAAAATGATTTTTGTCTCGTCCTTGTACGCCATAATATAATAATAATCATAATAATAATTTAATAATATAGGGATAGGGATGTAATAGACCTTTAGTACCACACCCGATCGTGTAATCAGTGAAAAAATTCAAGAGTATCCCTTGACCCCCTTAAGCGCATTATATACGTATTGATGAATTTTACAGCATAAGTTGGTTCCGTGATAACATTATAGCCGTTAGCGAACGTTCACAGTAATGTAATAAATGGAATGGCATTGCGTCTCACAGAAATAGATGGATTTCTGAGATTGTGTTGCCATGGTTACCGGCTTACATTCTTTCAATCTAATATCTAATATATAAAAGTGAAAGTCTGTATGTATGTATGTATGTATGTATGTATGTATATATGTTGGTTCCGTATACAAACCTACACCGTTCCACCAATCTCAACCATATTTTGCATACACATAGTTTAGGACCCAGAAGGAACCGCTGGCTACATGAATTTTCGATAGTCCTTCTCATTCTTCTGATTTTGGCCCTTTTTCACTCAAAAACAGGCTAATCAAATCATAAAATATACTCATGAAGGAATGGCTAGGCAGATAGTTTCCATGGCAACATAGCTCAAGTCGAGACACGGCCGACTTGATGCCAATTGCGCTCAGCACTACCTGTATAGAAAATGAGGATCTTTACTTCAAATCCCGTTAGTTACTCAACTGCTCACACAGCACTGTCAACCGAGTTTAGCATAACAAAGACTTGACACTATCTTCTTTCTACTATATATTTTTCAAATACCACTCACTCACTCACTCATTCATTTATTCATCACGAAATCTCAGAAACCACCGAACGGATTGGAATGAAATCTGGTATGCAGCTTCCTCAAAGGCCGCAAATGCCCACTAAGAGAGAAATTTTGGCTATTCAGGTTCTAAAGGGGTGTTAAGGGGGTAGACCTGCATTTAATTGAATAGCAATATCTCCTGATTGGTTTCATGGGGGGATGTGATACTCGGCATATAAACTCATCATTAAAAATAAGAAGACATGTGTCTGAGGGTTTTTCGATGTGGTGTATATTATGAGGTGAAAGGGGTGAAAAGTGGGGATTAAAAGATTCTTAACGGAGCGTGTGTCTCTTAAACGACATAGGCGAGGAGTTTGAAACACAGCGGAAAAAAAAATCAACATAAAAAGAAGTAAATATGTGTTTGACAGTTTTTTCATAAATCCAATTTAAGGGGCCCATGGGGAGATGAAATTCTGGGGGGGGGGGGGAACAGGAAAGAAAGTGTCCTAACTGATTGACTGACTGGCTCACTCATCAAACTCAGGGAAAAAAAACTGCTTTAAAGTAAGTAAATAGCTGTTCGACAGTTTTTTTTTCATCAATCAAATTTAAAGGGTTCATGGGGAGGGGTGAAATTCTGAAGAAGAAAAAATTGAAAGGAAATGTCCTGACTCATTCACTCACTCATCATCGCCCAGCCAAAATTATTGAAGTTAGAAACATGAAATTTTGGGGATATGTTCGTTGTATGTCGAAAACGTCCACTAAGAAAAGAGTTTTGGATATTCAGGTTCTAAACAGGTGTTAAGGGGGTAAACGTGCATTTCATTGAATATCAATATCTCACGAGTGGTTTCATTTGTGGATGTGATACTCGGCATATAAACTAATCATTAAAAATACGCAGACACATGTCTAATGGTTTTTCGATGTAGTGTATATTATGAGGTGAAAGGGATGAAAAGTGGGGGTTGAAAGATTCCTAACTGAGCGTGTATCTCTTAAACGACATAGGGAGGAGTCTGAAACTCGGAGGAAATATATCAGCTTAAAAATAAATAAACAAATGAATAAATAAATAAAATAAATAGGTGTTCGACCGTGTTTTCATAAATGCAATTTAAGGGGCATATGGGGAGGGGTCTCCCATAAGTCCAACCCCTCGTCCACGTCGTGGGAGACGGGCAACGGCACAAAGTAGGGGATTGCCTGTAGGGGCGAAGTACAGTGGGGACTTCGTGTGCCCCGGGACCGTTACGGTAGCTGTGAAGGTCCTACAGGAACCCTGAAAAGTGACGGCTAACGGGGCTCTGGTGAAGCTACGATAGGCCCAGCAAGCCAGTAGTGGATCAAACCAAATGCTTTCAAAAATGGAACGAGCCTCGGACAGGATGGATTTAATAGACGACGACACGGCTGTACACACGGACTAAGATTTGGAACTTTAAACCTAAGAACGCTGACGGGGAAGGTGGAGGAGATAGTGGATATGATGGAAAGAAGGAAGTTGGATTTATTGGGATTGGCAGAAACAAAGTGGAAAGGGGAAGGAAGGAGAGTACTGAGAAAAGGCTATAGACTGTACTGGAGTGGGAACGAAGAGGGAAAGAGGAATGGAGTGGGAGTAGTAGTACGAGATGGTTTGAAAGAAGAAGTGAGGAGAATAAGTGATAGGATGATGAAAGTGAAAGTAGCACTGAGGGGAGAGACCGTAGAAATAGTGCAAGTATATGCTCCACAAGTAGGCTGCGCTTCTGAAGAGAAGGAGGAGTTTGAAGAGGTATTGCAGAAGCAGCTGGTAGGAAGAAATATGATTGTTATGGGGGACCTCAATGCCCATGTAGGAAGAGAAAGACAAGGTTATGAGAGTGTTCTAGGACCAGAGGGTTGGGGTGGAAGAAATGAGGAAGGAAAGAGACTGTTGGACTTCTGCCAGAGGAACAGCCTGCTAGTTGGGAACTCCTGGTTTAAGAAAAGAGAGAGCCACACAATCACATGGTACAGTGATGACTTGACCAGGAAGTCGGTGGTCGACTATATACTGTATGAGAAAGAACTAAATAAGAACATCACGGACATCAAGGTTATACCATCGGAGAACCTGGATAGCGACCATCGATTACTGGTAATGAACCTGAGAGGGAGTAAGGAGAAGAAAGGGACTGAGAACCAGGAAAGACGTATAAGGATATGGAAACTGAAAGAAGGGGATAGAAGGGTCGAGTACCTCAAAATGGTAAAGGAAGGAATTCCAACAGATGAAGAAAGAGGGGTGGAAGAGGAATGGGCTAGATTTAAGAAGACACTAGTGGGTGCAGCAGAAGCAGTATGTGGGAGGACAAGTAGTAAGAAGAGGTGGAAGGAAACACCATGGTGGAATGAGAAGACAAAAGATATAGTAAGGGAAAAGAATAGAGCCTTTAGGAGGTGGTATCAAAATAGGACGGTAGAGACAAGGGAAGAGTACCAGGAAAGAAAGAAGGAGGCGAAGAGAGTGGTGGCTGAGGAGAGAAGGAAGTGGATGGAAGAGTGGACAAAGATGATGGAGGAGGATAGTGAAGGTACAAAAAAGGTCCTGTATGGGATGGTGAAAGATAAGAGGCGGAAGGATCCTACGGATTATGTTAGAATGGTGAACAAAAGGGGACAAGAGATAGAAAATAGGGAAGAACTGAAGAAAATGTGGAAAGAATATTTTGAAGAACTTCTGAACCCAAATGGAAAAGATGGTGAGGAGGAAGAAATCGGGGAAGAGGAAGATGAACTGCAAACAGAAAAGGACTTAACATGGAAAGAAGTGGAAGATGCAGTGAACAAGATAAAAGGAGGGAAGGCACCGGGTGTGGATGAGTTGAGTGTGGAGATGGTGAGAGCAGCAGGAGAGGTGGGGATACAGTGGCTGTACCGAGTGATGAGGACAGCATGGAAGGAAAGGAAGACCCCAGAGGACTGGAAAAAAGGAATCATTGTCCCGATCTTCAAGAAAGGTAGTAGAACAGATTGCAGAAACTATCGGGAAATAACACTGATGAGTCATTGTGCAAAGATCTTCGAGAAAGTTTTGGAAAAGAGAATTAGGACAAGGATAGAAGGAGGGATGAGGGAAGAACAACATGGCTTCAGAGCAGGAAGGTCCACAGTGGATTTGATTTTTGCTGTAAGGCAGTTACAAGAACAGCACTATGAATATGGAACAGATCTACTGATGGCCTTCCTGGACATTGAGAAAGCATATGACAGTGTATGCAGAAACAAAGTATGGAAGTCCCTGGAGGATAGAGGAGTAGAGAAATGGACTATAAAGAGGATAAAGGAGATGTACAAGGGAAGCGTGAGCTGTGTGAAAGTGGGAGGAGAGAGATCTGACTGGTTGGAACAAAGAAACGGCCTGAAACAAGGAAGTGCACTGTCACCGTTACTTTTCATTGTGGTGATGGATGACATAATGACCCGAGTGGCACAAGTAATTGGGGACGGAAAGATGAAAGCAATGGTGTTTGCAGATGATTTGATGATTTGGGGAAACAAGGAGGAGGAGGTACAGGAACAGTTGGACGTGTGGGAAGGAGTAATACAAGGATATGGGATGAAATTTAGCATAAATAAGAGTGAGATGGTGATCACAACAAGGAAGAAGGAAAGAACCACAACGGGAATAACAATTGGTGGGGAACAGCTGAAGAAAGTGGAGAGTTTTAAGTATCTGGGAAGCCTGATACAAGATAATGGAAGAAACGATAGAGAAATAAATGAGCGGGGGAGGCAGGCAGAAGCATTTCGGAGGAGTGTGAGAAGCATGTTATGGAGCAAGGATGTCCCTCAGAACAGCAAAAAGATCATATATCGGACGTACTATGTCCCTATCCTGACGTATGCCTCGGAGACCTGGGTTATGAAAGGAAGGGAGAGGAGCAAAATACAGGCCAGTGAGATGAGGTTCTTGAGAAGCAGTATTGGAGCTACAAAGATGGACAGAATAAGAAATGAGAGGACCAGAGAATTAATGAAGGAGGAACCATTACAGGATGGTATAGAGAAATCTAGACTTAGATGGTATGGACATGTAAAACGAATGGAGGAGAAGAGGATACCCAGGAGAGTACATGAGACGAAGTGGGAAGGAAAGAGACCGAGGGGAAGACCGAGAGACAGGTGGCTGAAGGGGGTGGAAGAAAGCGTGAAGAAGAGAGGAGAAGACTGGACAAGGGTGGAGGCTGAGAGATGGTGGGAAGACAGAAGACGTTGGAGAGGCTTGTGTTCCAAACAGACCCGGCCAGTGGCTGGAAACTGTGCAAGATGATGATGATGATGGGGAGGGGTGAACTTCTGGAAGAAAAACGTCCACTAAGGAAGGATTTTTGGATGTTTGCTCTCATCGACCAACCAAAACTATTAAAGTTAGAAGAATGATATTTTGGGGATATGTTTGTTTGTTGTGTGTCGAAAACGTCTACTAAGGAGGAATTTTTGGGTATTCAGGATCTAAAGTGATGTTAACGGGGTTAAACCTGCATTTCATTGAAAAACAATATGATACGACTATGACGCGAGCGATGCGAGACTAAAATTGAGATGGTGTGTGTCTGTGTATTACTCAATCTCGCAAGAACCACTGGTCCGATTTACGTGAATTTTACATGGAAATAGCTGATTTACCTGGTTAACATATAGGTTACTTTTGATTTCAATACTTTGTGCACTATTTAAAATGGCGACCATTTTAGTGACGTCACTACACCCTTTGGTTTCAAACTTACATATTTCCATTTCAAATAAAAAGAGAACGCTAAGAAATAGCAAACTTTTGATGGCATATGCGAGGTTTAAAATTACATTTTCTATCCGAAAGGTATCTGCAACTGTTAGCGAGTAAAACCTAAATTTGTGCTATAAAACACGGTCAACGCCGAGCGGTGTAGTTGGATAAATGTTCCATCCTTAATCTCCCTCTGCGCAGCACCTCGCCTATCCCCTGTTTTAACTGTCACCTTCACATTTTGATTTTTTATGACGCGTAGCGAAGCACGGGTACTTCAGCTATCTAATATATAAAAGTGAAAGTCTGTATGTATGTATGTATGTATATATGTTGGTTCCGTATACAAATCTACACCGTTCCACCAATCTCAACCATATTTTGCATACACATAGTTTAGGACCCAGAAGGAACCGCTGGCTACATGAATTTTCGATAGTCTTTCTCATTCTTCTGATTTCGGCCCTTTTTCACTCAGAAACAGGCTAATCAAATCAAAAAATATACTCATGAAGGAATGGCAAGGCAGATAGTTTCCATGGCAACGTAGCTCAAGTCGAGACACGGCCGTCTGGATGCCAATTGCGCTCTGCACTACCGGTATAGAAAATGAGGATCTTTACTTGAAATCCCGTTAGTTACTCAACTGCTCACACAGCACTGTCAACCGAGTATAGCATAACAAAGACTTGACACTATCTACTAGATATTTGTCAAATACCACTCACTCACTCACTCACACATTCATCACGAAATCTCAGAACCCACCCAACGGATTGGAATGAAATTTGGTATGCAGCTTACTCAAGGGCCGCAAACGCCCACTAAGAAAGGATTTTTGGATATTCAGGTTCTAAAGGGGTGTTAAGGGGGTAGACCTGCATTTCATCGAATAGCAATATCTCCCGATTGGTTTCACTGGGGGATGTGATACTCGGCATATAAACTCATCATTAAAAATAAGAAGACATGTGTCTGAGGGTTTTTCGATGTGGTGTATATTATGAGGTGAAAGGGGTGAAAAGTGGGGGTTGAAAGATTCCTAACGGAGCCTGTATCTCATAAACGACATAGGCGAGGAGTTTGAAACTCAGCGGGAAAAAATCAGCATAAAAAATAAGTAAATAGGTGTTTGACCGTTTTATTTTTCATAAATCCAATTTAAGGGGCCTATGGCGAGGGGTGAAATTCTGTGTAAAAAAAAAAAACAGGAAAGAAAGTGTCCTAACCGATTGACTCACTCGCTCTTCAAACTCAGGGGGAAAAACTGCTTAAAAATAAGTATAACTTATATGTGTTCGACAGTTTTTTTGATAAACCAAATTAAGGGGTTCATCGGGAGGGGTGAAATTCTGAAGAAAAAAAATTGAAAGAAAATGTCCTGACTCACTCACCCACTCATCATCGCCCAGCCAAAAATATTGAAGTTGGAAACATGTCATTTTCGGGATATGTTCGTTGTATGTCAAAACCATACACTAAGGGAGGATTTTTGAATATTCAGGCTCTAAAGGGGTCTTAAGGCGGTTAAACCTGCATTTTATTGAATAACAATATCTCACGAGTGGTTTCATTTGTGGATGTGATACTCGGCATATAAACTAATCATTAAAAATAAGCAGACATGTGTCTAAGGGTTTTTCGATGTGTTGTATTATTATGAGGTGAAAGGGGTGAAAATTGGGGGTTGAAGGATTCCTAACGAAGCGTGTAGGCCTATCTCTTAAACGACATAGGCGAGAAATTTGAAACTCGGCGAAAAAAAATCAGCTTATAAAATAAGTAAATCGGTGTTCCACCGTTTTTTCATAAATTAATTTAAGGAGCCAATGGGGTGGGGTGAAATTCTGGGGGGGAAAAGGAGAGAGTGTCCTAACTGACTGACTAACTCACTCAATCATCAAACTCAGGGGAAAAAGACAGCTTAAAAAATAAGTTAATAGGTGTTCAAGCGTTTTTTCATCAATCCAATTTAAGGGGCCCATGGGGAGGGGTGATATTCTGGTAAAAATAATTGAAAGAAAATGTCCTGTCTGACTCACTCACTCGTCACGCCCAGCGAAAACTATTAAAGTTAGAAACATGAAATTTTGGGAATATGTTCGCTGTATATCGAAAACGTCAACTAATGAATGATTTTTGTTATTCGGGTTTTAAAGAGGTGTTAAGGGGGTAATGTGCATTTCATTGAATAACGATATCTCATGAGTTGTTTCTTTGGGGATGTGATATTCGGTATATAAGCTAATCATTAAAAGAATCAGACATATGTCTAAGGGTTTATCGATGAGGTGTATATTACGAGGTGAAAGGGGTGAAAATTGGGGGTTGAGGGATTCTTAACGGAGCGTGTATCTCTTAAACGACATAGGCGAGAAGTTTGAAATTCGGCGGGAAAAAACAGCTTAAAATATAACTAAATAGGTGTTCGACCGTTTTTTCATAAATCCAATTTAAGGGGCCCTTGGAGAGAGGTGAAATTCTGGGGGGAAAACAGGAAAGAAAGTGTCCTAACTCACTCACTCATCAAACTCAGGGGGGAAGAACAGCTCAAAAATAAGTAAATAGGTGTTCGACCGTTTTTTTTTTCTTAAATCCAATTTAAGGGATTCATGAGAGGGGTGAAATTCTGAAAAATAATTGAAAGAAAATGTCCTGACTTACTCACTCATCATCCCCCAGCGAAAATTATTGAAGTTAGAAACATGACATTAAGGGGCTATGTTCGTTGTATGTTGAAAACGTCCACTAAGGAAGGAATTTTGGATATTTAGGTTCTAAAGGGGTGTTAAGGGGGTAGACTTGCATTTAATTGAATAACAATATCTCCCGAATGATTTCCTTTGGGATGTGATACTAGGCATATAAACTCATCATTAAGAATAAGAAGACACATGTCTGAGGGTTTTTCGATGTGGTGTATATTATGAGGTGTATGTGTGAAAAGTGAGTGTTGAAGGATTCTTAACGGAGCAAGTATCTCTTAAAAGACAGAGGCAAAAAGTAAGAATCTCAGGGAGAAAAATCAGATTGAAAAAGTAGTAGATAGGTGTTCGATCGTTTTTTCATAATCCAATTTAAGGGGCTCATGGAGATGGATGAAATCCTGGGGAAAGAAGTCCACTAAGGAAGGATTTTTGGATATTCACTCATCATCCCCCAGCAAACCTATTGCAGTTAGAAACTTGAAATTTTGGGGATATGTTCGTTGTTTGTCGAAAAAGTCCACAAGGATGGATTTTTGGATATTCATGTTCTGAAGGGGTGTTAAGGGGGTTAAACTTGCATTTCATTGAATAACAATATCTCACGAGTTGTTTCATTTGGGGATGTGATATTCGGCATACAAACTAATCATTTAAAATAAGCAGACATATGTCTAAGGGTTTATCGATATGGTGTATATTATGAGGTGAAAGGGGAGAAAATTGGGGGTTGAAGGATTCTTAACGGAGCGTGTACTGTATCTCTTATTCAACATAGGCGATAAGTTTGAAATTCAGCGGAAAAAGCAGCTTAAAAATAAGTAAATAGGTGTTCGACCATTTCTTCATAAATCCAATTTAAGGGGCCCATGGGGAGGAGTGAAATTCGGGGGGGGGGGGCAACAGGAAAGAAGGTGTCCTAACTGATTGACTTACTTACTCACTTATCAAACTCAGGGGGAAAACAGCTTTAAATAAGTAAATAGGTGTTCGACCGTTTTTTTTTCATAAATCCAATTTAAGGGGTTCTTGGGGAGGGGTGAAATTCTCAAATATTAATGAAAGAAAATGTCCTGACTGACTCACTCACTCATCATCGCCCAGCAAAAATTATTGAAGTTAGAAACATGAAATTTTGGGGATAAGTTCGTGGTATGTCGAAAACGTCCACTAAGGAAAGAGTTTTGGATATTCAGGTTCTAATGAGGTGTTAAGGGGGTAAATGTGCATTTCATTGAATAACAATATCTCATGAGTGGTTTCATTTGGGGATGTGATACTTGGCATATATACTAATCATTTAAAATAAGCTGACACATGTCTAATGGTTTTTCGATGTGGTGTATATTATGAGGTGAAAGGGATGAAAAGTGGGGGTTGAGAGATTCCGAACGGAGCGTGTATCTCTTAAACGACATAGACGAGGAGTTTGATTTTCTCCGAGTTCCAATTACCTTAAAAATTAATAAATGAATAAATAATTAAAATAAGTAGATGTTCGACCTTTTTTTTTTCATAAATCCAATTTAAGGGGCATATGGGGAGGGGTGAAATTCTGGAATAAAAACGTCCACTAAGGAAGGATTTTTGGATGTTCACTCTCATCGACCAATCAAAACTATTGAAGTTAGAAGAAGGGGATATGTTTGTTGTGTGTCGAAAATGTCTACTAAGGAGGGATTTTTGGATATTCAGGTTCTAAAGGGGTGTTAACGGGGTTAAACCTGCATGTCATTGAATAACAATATGACACGACTATGACGCGAGCGAAGCGAGGCTAAAAATGAGATGGTGTGTGTCTGTGTATTACTCAATCACGCAAGAACCACTGGACTTACATGAATTTTACATGAAAGTAGCTGATTTAACTGGTTAACATATAGGCTACTTTTGATTTCAATACTTTGCACTATGGCGACCATTTTAGTGACGTCACTACACCCTTTGGTTTCAAACTTTCATATTTCCATTTCAAATAAAAAGTGAACGCTAAGAAATAGCAAATTTTTGATGGCATATACGAGGTTTAAAATTACATTTTCTATCCGAAAGGTATCTCCAACGGTTAGCGAGTAAAACCTAAATTTGTGCTATAAAACACGGTCAACGCCGAACGGTGTAGTTGGACAAAATGTTCCATCCTTAATCTCCCTCTGCGCAGCACCTCGCCTATCCCCTTTTTTAACTGTCACTTTCACATTTTAATTTATTTATGACGCGTAGCGAAGCACGGGTACTTCAGCTAGTAGCTTAATAAATGAAATTAGTTTTCTGGGTGTATCTCAAAAACTGTTGGTTTTAGGACCTTAAAATGTGGTTTTCGGGGCCACTAGGGCTCCCGAGTTTTGTTCCTCACATTGAGACGCTGAAAATGAGCTTTGTCTCGTCTTTCTACGCCCATTTCAGCATGCATTTTAAGGAGGTAGACCCTGTTTTAAGAGAGGTATGGAGAATGAGTTACTTCAATGATTACTTTCGTGCCTCTGATGGACATCTGTACCAAATTTTACGTTGATCCACTCAGCCGTTCTCTAGTGATGCGCGTGCAAAGTTGTACACAGACAGACAAAGAAACAGACAAACAAACAGACAGACAGACAGACAGACAAAAATTTTGTTTATGCGCGCAACAGTCATAAACCAGTCTGAAACGCGTTAATAACTCAAATCTCCTTGGAAATTCAGAAAAAACAGACAAACTTTCGTTTTATATATATATATATAAATTTTTAATTATCAATTTATGTTCTTATAGATTTAATTTTGATATTAGCCTACTTTTGATTTTTGCAAAAAATGAAAGTAGACTTATGAGTTTTACACAGGGCCAAAATTGTGTGTCTGTGTGTGAGTGTGTGTACTCTGAATGTCTGACACCCCCCCTATCAATACGAACACGGTGAAAATGAATCGAACGAAATTTGGTACAGACGTAGCACTAGCTGAGGGCACCTCAGTGTCATGTTTTATATCGACGCTATCTTGACGAATACGTAATGGCCGCCACCCAAATGTTCAAAGCTTATATCAAATTACGACTAACCTAATCATCCGATCTCTACCAAATTTTTTAATATTATACCTTTATGTATGAAGAATTCTTTGATCTAACTACAAGATCATCAGCCCAATAATTTACGTATGGCGGCCAAGTATGAATGCAAATCTTGGTGGCGTGGTGGCGCAGCGGTCAAGCTGTATGCCTCTCACCAAGGCGGACCGGGTTCGATTCCCGGTCAATGCATGTGAGATTTTCGATGTGAAATGCCATGTCCTGTGGTTCGGATTCCACGTAAAACGGAGGTCCCGTGGCTTATGATCGCGAGATTAACGGTCACGTTAAACTACAAGCTTTTGAATGCAAATCGATTCCCCATATAAATTCAAACATGGTGAAAACGAATTGAACGAAATTTGGTACAGACGTAGCACTAGCAAAGGGCACCTCAGTGTCATTTTTTATATCGCCGCCATCTTGACGAAAACGTAATGGCGGCCACCCAAATGTTAAAAGCTTAAATCAAATTACGACCAACACAATCATCTTATCGCTAACAAATTTTGCAAAGTTATACCTTTATGTATGAAGAATCCTTTGAGTAAACTATAAGGTCATCAGTCCAATAATTTGCGGGAGGCGGCCGTGTATGTGTGCAAATTGATTCCCCCATCTATTCAAACACGGTGAAACCGAAATTGAACGAAATTTGTTACAAAGGTAGTACTAGCAAAGGGCACCTCAGTGACATGTTTTATATCGCCCCCATCTTGACGGAGACGTAATGGCGGCCACCCAATTGTTCAAAGCTTAAATGAAATTACGACCAACCTAATCATCTGATCGCTACTAACTTTTTCAACAACATACCTTTATGTGTTAAGCATCTCTTGACCAAACTACAAGGTCATCGGCCCAATAGTTTGCAGATAGCAGCCATGTATGTGTGGAAATCGATTCCCCATACCAATTCAAACACGGTGAAACCAAACTGAACCAGATTTGGTACAGAGTTAGCACAATCAAAAGGCAACTCAGTGTCATGTTTTATATCGCCACCATCTTGACGGAAACGTAATGGCGGCCACCCAAATGTCAAACGCTTAAATAAAATTACGACCAACCTAATCATCTGATCTCTACCAAATTTGGAACAACATACCTTTATGTGAGAAGCTTTTTTGGCCAAGCTACAAGGTCATCAGTCCAATAGTTTGCATATGGCGGCCATGTATGTGTGCAAATCTATTCCCCCTATCAATTCAAACACGGGAAAATCGAATTGAACGAAATATGGTACAGAGGTAGCACTAGCAAAGGGCACTTCAGTGTCATGTTTTATATCGCCGCCATCTTGACGGAAACGGAATGGCGGCCACCCAAATATTAAAAGCTTAAATCAAATTACGACCAACGTAATTATTTGATCTCTACCAAATTTTGCAACAACATACTTTTTTGTGGGAAGCATCCTTTGACTGAACTACAAGGTCATCAGCCCAATAGTTTGAAGATAGCGGCCATGTATGTGTGCAAATCGATTCCCCATATAATTCAAACACGGTGAAACCGAATTGAATGACATTTTGTACAGAGGTAGCACTATCAAAGGGCACCTCATATTCATGTTCAATATCCGAATAGCACCTTGTATTTCAACAAGTTACTACAACCAACATTCAATTATTTTCCTTGAAAAGGACAAAGAGATATAAAAATACCCATGCATTTAGGAGAAAGTAGGCTATATGTTCTTTATTGAACATCTTGTTTTTCTATTCAATTAATTATTTAAACATTTTCCAATTGATTTTACAATTATTTTCATAAGCGTTTTTATAGATATATTTATTATTATTTTTTTTATAATTTTAATGTTATTTTTATTAATTTTATTTGTATATTTATATTTTAGTTTTACATTTTAATTGTTAATGTTCTTAGTTTTTTTTTTAAATTTTATCCAACACGTTACGTCAAATAGATACGTATATAATATTTGATTTTTCGAAATACTAGCACTTCGGCATGAAAATTCTCCGAAATTTGGCTTAAAGATTCATCTATCACCATCTTTGAAAGCATAGACTGTCTTTAAGACAAGTGGTTAATATAGAGACCGCTATCCCATAAAGGGTTAAAATGGAAAAGCTTTTCAGCAACCGAAGTTTAAGGCAAGATCTTACGCTGCGAATCGTCAGGGGATATGTATTTCCCATACTATTGTCTGGAATGAAAGGATGGACTCGAACTCAGGCCCTCTACAAGAAACTGGTAGCCTACGAGATGTGGGTGTATCGAGGAATGTTACGTATCTAGTAGACCGAAAGAATGACGAATACTAAGGTGATGGGAAGATAAAACAAGAAGACGGAGGAGGTCCTTTCCCTCAAGAAGCGGAAACTCGAATATTTAGGACACGTGATGCGGAATGAAAACATGTAATTCCGTGAAGAACTATACAGCCTATTTTCATATATCCTGCAAATGTTAATTGCCTCTATCAACATTAAAAAATTCAGTTTGATTGCTGTAATAGATTCGTAGATATTGAGAACTGACTAAATATTGCGGATGGTTGCCATGTTGAATTTTTATATATATTAGTCTTAGAGTTATGTACTGTTACATGAAGATTATTGTGTAAGTGTAGTATTCAATATTCAATCGCATGATTAGGACACAAGAAGTAAAAACGAGATTTTAAAATTTCGCACAGCTGCCATCTTGTGAAATAAATTAGACGCCAGAGGATTAACATTTGTATAAGGATTTACTGTACCAAGTTTCACTGCACTCGGATGATTGAATTGCGAGAAACGTCCTTGTGAATATTCATATTTCCCGTCGCCACCATGTTGGATTTGTGATCACCAGGTTATTGAAAGTCCTATAGGTGAACTTATGTTCATAGTCCCTATGAACATAAAACATTCAGTTTGATTGTTGTAAAAGAGTAGTAGATATTGACAACCGTCCAAATATTTCGGATGGTGGCCATGTTGGATTGTTATATGTTTAGGCCAAAGAGTCGTGTTTAATTAAAGGGAAATTATTGCGTAGGTTCATTATTCAAACTTTCTCTTCAATCGCATTAGTCTATTACGACACAAGACATTTTAAAATTCACACAGCCGCCATATTGAGGTTATGTAAACAATTGAACTAAATTAGATACCTGTGCACTACAATGTGTACAAACTTTTGCTGCACCAAGTTTCATTGCGTTTGGATAATTAAAACGCGGGAAAGATATATTTAAAACTGTCAAATTCGCTTGGCCTCCATGTTCGTTTTGTACTTAACCGGTTTTTGAATGTCTCGTAGATGAACTTCCGGTAGTGCCCTTTACCTCCGTACAGATTTTCATGGTGATACCGGTAATATTTTCAGAGATATGGAATGCCAGTGAAATATTTCGCAAAGCGGCCATCTTGGGGATATGTAAACAATTGAACGAAGTTAGATGTCGGTACATTATAATGTGAATAAACATATACTGTACCAAGTTTCATTGCGTTTGGTTGGTTAAATCGCGAGAAACGTATGGGAAGGTGGGCCACAGTGAGACATGGGCCACAGTGAGACAAGCTCATTAAATCCTTTTTTTGAAAGAGGGACATTTTTTAATATTTCTTAGAGGTTGGCTCTCCTGGTAGCAGACATTTTGATCTTGTTTACTCTTTGAAAGAAGCATGTTTTGTAGGAGATAAACAACATCTTCGTTTTTGAGGTAAGAAAAGTAAAATTTTCTTCCTTTGTTGTATCATTGTACATTAATGAATATAATATGGTCGAAATACATACATATTACTAAATAATTATTGGAATTGTCAGCTTGTTCAGTATTGTAGGTGAGATAGTAGACATAATTGTTTTTACATGTCGCAAGTGGGCCACAGTGAGACACAGTAGGGTGGGCTACAGTGAGACAGTGAGGAAGATATACGGAGTTACCCCAAAGCTGAGGAGAGGGCAGAGTCAACTTCTAGGAGAGAAAAGGGGAGATCTTTCATTCCAACTCACACCCCAGAAAGAAATAAGAACTTGATTTTAAGTCCACAAATAAAAATTAAAAAATCTAAAGAACTGCAAGAAGAATTTGTTCAGCCAAAGGCAGCCCTAGCTACAGACATTTCCATGGATGATGATGTTGATGATTCTTCTAATTCAGACAGCTCATCAGATAATGAAGAAATCGAGCTCCTAATATTTCATCAACTTGCTCGCAAACCTAAGGAAGGTGACTTCGTTCTGGTTGAGTTTTCAGGGAAACACTCAAGATTTTGCATCGGGGAAGTGAAATGAGATTTAGATGATGAAAATTATTAAGTAAAATTCTTAAGAAAAAGAGCAAAAATGATAGGCAGTTCTTTTTTTTTACCCATAGGGTGCAGATATTGCCTCAGTCCCCGCGGAAGGCAACAGATCTCTGTGGCCGGTTTCCTGTGCATATGGCAAAACAAATAGACAAAAGTCATATTTCAAATTTTCTGTAAATTTTGGGAATCTGAATGTGCTGTGGTTTCTGGCATTAATTATTTGTTTTAGTGTTTAGCTATGTATTTAACCAGTCAAAATAAATTCTTTTCATTGTGTCTCAGTGTGGACCATCATCTGTCTCAGTGTGGCCCACGGGTGGGCTACAGTGAGACGGCTGCAACATGTTCACAATTTATTATTTTTACAGAAACGTGTGGATGTTTTGGAAATTCTAAGGGTATGAAATTGATGAGCAACAATCAACTTATATTTCAGTATATAAAGACATTCTCATAAAAAAAAAGACAGTAAACTAAAATATATTTTTTCTGACTCACTGTGGCCCACCTTCCCCTATATTTAAAAGTTGCAACTTCGCTTGGCCGCCATGTTGGTTTTGTAGTTACCAGGTTTTCAAAAGTCATATAGGCCAAGGTGAACTTCTTGTAGTTCCGTTTATCACCGTACAAAATTCAAGGGGGATATAAGTTATAGTTTTGGAGATATTGAATGCTGGTGAAATATTTCGCACAGCCGCCATGTTGGATTGGTGAGACTTCACAAAATTTGAAGGGCACCATTGGGGTCGTCCGAAATAGTGCTATGAACTTACAGAGTTTCATTGAAATAGCTCGAGCCGTTTAGATTTAATTAGGGAAACAGACACACACACACTCCCACACACATACGAATCACACACATACGCACGCACACACATACACACACAGACACACGGACAAATGGTGATCTCATAGGCCTATTTTTTCATAAATGATATTGTTACGTGCCACCCCCTAGTGGCACTTTTGTTAACTGGATTACGGTGGGGGTACAAAGCACAACACCAATTACTGCTTAAAGAAATAATTAACTTTATTGTGGCCAGAAAATTACACTAATCAGCAAATACAAGCAATTAGGAGCCTTCTCCAGTTTCCTCAAGTCTCTTCCTTATGCGCTCTTGGCCCCTTTCACTTGCAACAGACCACAGAAGTTAATCCGTCCTAATGAGTCCGGTGGCCTTGGCAGAAGCTACCTGCCCCTCTTCCTCAGGTACAACAAATACAGTTACTTACGAGCACTTGATGTACGCTGTTCACAAGCTGGGAGAAACAATGCCACAGGATTTCGTAACTCGCACAGCACTTCGTCACCACACTTCTGTCGCACAAGATAATCGCTCGCACTAGCTCGTAAAACACAACAACAACAACTGCTTCACGGGTCACTCTTATATAGCCGGCCGGTGACTCAATAAATGCTTCTAGATCCATCCAGAGTCCACGGCTTCTCGAGGTTTCCAGCGCTGGTCCAGTCACGAATGTTCTGGACTATCCCTTTGTCCTAGTAGCCCTGTTGCATAAGGCGCGCGCAATACAGGAGGTAGGGCACAGCCCAGCCCTGGGGCAGTTGTGACTCACACGGCGAGTGATGACACAAACTCACAGCCGTAACACCACCCCCTTCCTAAAAAGGCTGATCGTCCCGATCAATCATTGGTCCGTCTGTGTCCCTCCGTAGGCTGCCAGGCGATCTCGATGCACGATCTTCATCTTCGCCCTCGGGCTCCGCTGGATCCTGTAGACGACATCGTTGATTCGTTTCACGACTCGGTACGGGCCCTCCCAGGACTTCTGCAGTTTGGGTGACAGGCCTTTCTTCCGTAATGGGTTGAAGAGCCAGACCAGGTCGTTCTCGTGGAATCCTCCGGCATCCGTCTGCTGGTCGTATCGGGTCTTCATTCGGTCGGTCTCGATCCGCAGTTTCCTCCTCGCGAACGCGTGCACGTCCTCCAGTTGGCCGACCAGTTCTTGACAATACTGGCTTACCGGGATCGGATCATTCCCAGGTCGGCCGAAGGCAAGATCGATAGGTAGACGGAGCTCCCTCCCAAACATGGCCCGGGCTGGTGTGCACCCGGTGGCTTCATGCACGGCGGCGCGGTAGGCCAGGAGAAATAGTGGAAGATGCTTGTCCCAATCCCTCTGGTGCTCGCTGACGACTATTCGGAGATGGTTCTCGACGGTGCGATTGAATCGCTCTACCATCCCGTCGGACTGAGGGTGTAGCGGCGTTGTCCTTGTCTTCCGGATCCCCAGCAGCTGGCATAGGTTCTGGAACACCTGCGACTCGAAGTTCCTCCCTTGGTCGGAGTGCAGCTCCAGGGGTACTCCGTACCGGCTGACGAATTCCTTCACCAGGGTCTCTGCGATCGTCACGGCTTCTTGGTTAGGGAGCGCATACGCCTCCGGCCATTTGGTAAAGTAGTCGCTGACGACCAATATGTAGCGGTTCCCTGCCTCGCTTAACGGGAATGGCCCAGCAACATCGATGGCCACTCTCTCCATGGGGCCGCCCACGTTGTAGGTCTTCAGTGGACCCCGTCGTCTTCGTCCTGGGCCCTTGCTGGCTGCGCAATCGTGGCACCTCGCGCAGTGGTTCTCCACGTCTGTTCGGCATCCGATCCAGTAGAACCGCTCTCTCAGCTTCTCCAGGGTCTTCTTTATCCCTAGGTGTCCACCAGATGATCCTCCATGAACTTCCTTCAGGACTTCCTCCGTCATAGCCTTTGGAACGACGACTTGTTCCCGAGATGTCTTCCCGTCGGTGCTCTCCCAGGTACGGCAGATGAGGCCATCCCTTACAATCAGCGAGTCCCACTGTGCCCAGTAGGACTTAAACTTTGGGCTGCAGTCACTCACAATGTTCCACCCGGGTCTGGGGACACAGGCCCTCTTCCATTCGGCTATCAGTCCCAGGTCATCATCTTCCGCTTGCGCCCGCGTGAAAGATTCGCGGCTCCAGCTCCCTTGAAGTTCCACGGTAGTCCTTCGGCACTGTATCCCGGTGTTCTCCTCCCTTCGGGCACAGAAGGTGCAGTCTTCGGGGCACGGTCTTCGTGACAGGGCGTCGGCGTTAGAATGCAGTTGGCCTTTCCTGTGCTGAATCTCAAAGTTATACTGTTGAAGCCTCTCTAACCACCGCGCGAGTTGACCCTCTGGCTGCTTGAAGTTCAGGAGCCACCGCAGGGATGCATGGTCGGTCCTGATGAGAAATTCTTGCCCGTACAGGTACTTGTGGAAGTGTTCAATGGTCTTCACGATGGCGAGCAGCTCCTTCCTGGTGACTCAGTAGTTCCTTTCTGGCTTTGACAAGGCCTTGCTGAAGTAGGCCACTACTCTCTCCTCGCCGTCCACTACCTGCGATAGGATTCCTCCTATGCCAAAGTCGCTGGCATCGGTATCGACGATGAACCTTGTTCCAGGTCTGGGGTAGGCCAGAATAGGCGCGGTACACAGAGCCTGCTTGAGTTGTTCGAAGGCACTGTGGCATTCTGCTGTCCACGTGAAGAGTTGGTCCTTCTCAGTCAGGCGATGTAAAGGTTTGGCGATGTCGGCGAATCCCCTCACGAAGCGACGGTAATATGTGCAGAGTCCCAGGAAGCTTCGTAGTTGGGACTTGTCCTTCGGAACTGGCCACTCCCTCACAGCTGCGGTCTTCTCTGGGTCGGTGCGCACCCCTTCCTCGGAGACGATATGCCCAAGGTACTGGACCCGCTTCTGGAAGAGCTGACACTTCTTGGGGCTGAACTTCAGCTGGGCAGCCCGTAGCTTCAACAAGATCTCCTTCAGGTTGCTGTAGTGCTCCTCGAAGCTTCTCCCCAGAACGATGACGTCGTCTAGGTAGACCAGGCAGGTCTTCCAGTGTAGTCCCCTCAGAATGGACTCCATTAGCCTTTCGAAGGTCGCAGGGGCGTTGCACAGACCACATGGCATGACGGTGAACTGCCAGAGCCCGCTGCCCACAGAGAACGCCGTTTTCTCGCGGTCCTTAGGGTGGACCTCCACCTGCCAGTAGCCACTCTTCAAATCCAAGGTGGAGAACCATCTTGACCCTGATATGGTGTCCAGCGTGTCGTCGATCCGGGGTAGAGGGTAGCTGTCCTTCTTCGTGACGTCGTTCACCCGCCTGTAGTCCACGCAGAACCTGGTGGAACCGTCCTTCTTCTTCACAAGCACGACCGGAGAACTCCAAGGACTATGTGATGGCTCGATCACCCCTTGCTCCTTCATCTCTTCTACCATCCGGTCGACTTCGGCTTGCTTGGCGAGCGGGACACGTCGGAATGGGGCCTTAATCGGTGCGCTGTCCCCAACGTCGATTCTGTGCTGGACCAAGCTTGTCCTGCCGAAGTCTTTGCTCCCCACGGAGAAGACATCCTGGAATTCGCGTAGCAGGTCCTGAAGTTGGCGTGATTGTTCCTCGTCTAAATGGTCCTGGGATCCTTGGTACAGCTTCTGTAGTTCTTCTGGCAGTGTGCGTCTTCTTCGGTTGTCCGTCTGCAGGTGTCCGTCCGTCGTGTCGGTGATGCGGGCAATCCAGGTAACGGGCTCGCAGACTCCTAGGTTGGTGTCCCGGTGAACCGTAATGTCGTAGTTGTTCAGGTTGGACAGGCGGACGTACGGCCGAGACGTCGTGTTGATGAGGGTCTTGGCAACTAGCAACCCTTTTGTCTGGATGTCCTCATATTTTGGCTCTATGACAGCCGCCACTCCCTCAGCAGTTCCGTCGACAATTACGGCAGCGCTGACTTCCGTCCTGGCGGGAACGATGACGTCTTCTCTCAGCCTTACTCGTCGTGCGGTGATGGACTCGTGCGCAGGTTGCAAAGCAAGTTCCTCACCTCCGAAGTGCAGAGTGTTGGTACTCAGATCCAAGATGATGTTGTTCTGGTCCAGGAAGTCCAGTCCGATGATCACTTCGTTTGATACGTCAGCCACAAGCACTGGATGCTATATCACCCGTCGACCAATGACGAACTCCAGTGATGCTTCGCCATGTACCGGTGCGGTCTCTCCGGTCACGGTTATTAGCTGGAGGTTCCTTTGTGTGGGTTGCACTCTCCACTTCGGGATCACAGTGGGATTGACGATGGTCCTCGATGCTCCCGTGTCGATCAGCATGGGCCAGCTCACTCCGTTGATGACTTCGTCGACCATCAGGCTGCTATTGTCCCTCCGTAACTTCGTCACACGCACTTGGACTGCCGGGGCTTGACGACTGTCACAAGCCAACCTTTGCCCCCCAAGGCTGGCTAATACTCGTTTCCCTGGGCCGCGCGGTTTTCAGGCGACTGATTTCCCGTCGGATACCCTCGGCGGCGGCGATCACCGCAGTCCTTGCTCAGGTGGCCTTTCTTACCGCAGGCCCAGCAGGTCGGTAGTCCTCTTCCAGGCCGCCTCTCCGGTTGTCTTCCGGCTGTGTCGTTGCTGGTGGTGCCGCGACTATCGAAGAAACGGCTTAGCGCCTCCATCAATTCGTCGGCCAGGGGCTTGGTCTCGTTGGTTTTTGCTGGTTCGTCGATGTCCACTTGACGCACCCGCGCGTGCATTCTGGATGCCTGTTTTGCCGTCTCGAATTCAAGTGCGTGGCTCAGCGCATCTGCCAGGGTCTTATTGCGCGCGAGTCGCAGCGCCTGTTGAGTGTCCGAGTCCCGTAGCCCGTCGGTGAAAGTCTGCGTCGCTATCTGCTCCAGAAAGTCGGCCGGCGCTGTTGGGTAGGCGAGCCTTACGAGGCGTGCGATGTCCATCTCGAACTCCTGCAGGGTTTCCGCGTTCTTCTGTACCCGGGTCCGGAGCTGCATCTGGTAGGCCTGCTGAAGATGGCTATCTCCGTATCGGGACTCCATATGGGCGATCAGTGCAGCGTAGTCCTGGGATCCAGTCGGGATGGCCTGAAGGACGTTAAGGGCGTCGCCTCTCAGCACTACAATGAGAGCTGTAGCCTTTTCTGTGTTGTTCCAGTTATTTATGGAACAGGCTGCCTCGAACTGACGTAAGTAGGTGCTCCACGGGACCTTTCCGTCGAAGGTTGGGGGCGTCACTCTGCTATGTCCCGTTCCTGATATTCCCGGTGTAACGGTGGGCGGGCGTTGGCGCAGCTCGGCAACTTCCTCTCGTAGAGCGTTGAATTCCTCTTTCACCCCCGTCAGTGGGCGTTGGCGCAGCTCGGCAACTTCCTTTTGTAAGGCGTTGAATTTCTCCTCCACCCCCATCAGCGGGCGTTGGCACAGCTCGGCAACTTCCACTTGTAAGGCGTTGAATTTCTCCTCCACCCCCATCAGCGGGCGTTGGCGCAGCTCGGCAACTTCCACTTGTAAGGCGTCGAACTTCTTTTCCACTGCCGTGACTTCCTCACGCAGACCCAGTTCTAATTTCTTCAGGTCCTGTGTCAACTTATTCTGACCGTCTTCCATCTTCTTCTGGCCGTCCTCTATCCTCTTCAGGTCCTCCGCTAGCTTCTTCTGGCCGTCTTCTAGTTTGGCAGTTAGGTCCTGGGCTAATTTCTTCTGGCCGTCCTCCATCTTCTTCTGGCCGTCCTCCATCTTCTTCAGGTCCTCCGCTAACTTATTTTGGCTGTCCTTCAGGTCCTCTGCTAACTTCTTCTGGCCATCCTCCATCTTCTTCTGGCCGTCTTCCATTTTGGCAGTTAGGTCCTTGGTTAAATTCTTCTGGCCGTCTTCTATGCCATTAAACGTTTCTAGCAATGCTGCCAATTGCGCCTCCATTTTAGTTGTTTACCTTGTAAAGGGCATGCACTCACAGGAAAATTAGAGAAAATGACCTGCTCGGGTTTTGAAACCAGGACCGTCAGGTGTTGTGCTTGAGTTCGTAATCCGGCTTCTGACACCAGTTGTTACGTGCCACCCCCTAGTGGCACTTTTGTTAACTGGATTACGGTGGGGGTACAAAGCACAACACCAATTACTGCTTAAAGAAATAATTAACTTTATTGTGGCCAGAAAATTACACTAATCAGCAAATACAAGCAATTAGGAGCCTTCTCCAGTTTCCTCAAGTCTCTTCCTTATGCGCTCTTGGCCCCTTTCACTTGCAACAGACCACAGAAGTTAATCCGTCCTAATGAGTCCGGTGGCCTTGGCAGAAGCTACCTGCCCCTCTTCCTCAGGTACAACAAATACAGTTACTTACGAGCACTTGATGTACGCTGTTCACAAGCTGGGAGAAACAATGCCACAGGATTTCGTAACTCGCACAGCACTTCGTCACCACACATCTGTCGCACAAGATAATCGCTCGCACTAGCTCGTAAAACACAACAACAACAACTGCTTCACGGGTCACTCTTATATAGCCGGCCGGTGACTCAATAAATGCTTCTAGATCCATCCAGAGTCCACGGCTTCTCGAGGTTTCCAGCGCTGGTCCAGTCACGAATGTTCTGGACTATCCCTTTGTCCTAGTAGCCCTGTTGCATAAGGCGCGCGCAATACAGGAGGCAGGGCACAGCCCAGCCCTGGGGCAGTTGTGACTCACGCGGCGAGTGATGACACAAACTCACAGCCGTAACAATATGTTGTTTGAGTCTTCAGTCTTTTGACTGGTTTGATGCAGCACTCCATGCCTCCCTGTCCTGTGTTAATCGTTTCATCTCTACATAGCTACCACACCCTACATCCAAGGCAATCTGTTTAACATATTCTAACCATGGTCTACCCCTACAGTTATTGTCCTCGACCCTTCCTTCCATAACTAAGCTTGCTATTCCTGGGTGTCTTAGTATGTGTCCTACTAACCTATCTCTTCTCTTCATTAGCAGTCGCCAGAAACATCTCTCTTCTCCCACTCGTCTTAATACCTCTTCGTTTGTAACCCTATCTACCCATCTAATCTTCATCATTCTCCTGTAACACCACATTTCAAATGCTTCAATTCTCCTCTTTTCTGCTGCACCAATAGTCCAAGTTTCACTTCCATAGAGCACCACGCTCCAGACAAAGGCTTTCAGAAATGACTTCCTAATACCTAAATCTATATTCGATGTCAACAGATTCCTTTTTTTTAGAAATGCTTTCCTTTCCTGAGCCAACCTCCTTTTTATAACCTCTTTGCTTCGTCCATCACTGGTTATTCTGCTTCCTAAGTAACAGAAGTCTCCTACTTCCTACAGCTTTTCCCCTGCCAATTTGATCTCCATAGAGGTTTCTGATTTATTTCGGCTGCATTGCTTTATTTTTTTTTTACAATTATTAATTTTCATCATGAATTCTTTCCGTAAGACGGAGTCCATACCATTCAAAAACTCATTCAAACCTCAGGCTTGTTGGCCAAGATGACGATGTCATCAGCAAATCTCAGAGTTGAAATTATTTCTCCTTGAATCTTCAATCTCACTTTAAAATTTTCTCCAATTTCCTTCATTGCTTGTTCAATGTAAAGATTGAAAAGTATGGGTGATAAGTTGCAGCCTTGCCTTACACCTTTCTCATTACCAGCTTCTCTCTTATGTCCTTCAGCTCGAATGACTGCTGTCTCGTTTCTGTATAGATTGTATATCACCCTCCTATCCCTGTACTTTATTCCAATAGATTTCAAAATGTCAAACAATTTAGTCCAACCAACGGTATCAAAAGCCTTTTCTAAGTCTACAAATGCCATGAACTTTCTCTTATCTTTCCTTACTCTGCCTTTCAAAATCAGCCTAAGACTTAGTACAGCTTCCCTTGTTCCTACATTTCTCCTGAAACCAAACTGGTCTTCACCCAACTCCGTTTCTATCTGGCTTTCAATCCTCTTGTAAATTATTCTAGACAAGATCTTTGAAGCATGAGTAATCAAGCTGATTGTACGATAATTTTCACATCTGTCAGCTCCCACTTTCTTCGGTATAGGGATGATTACATTCCTCTTGAAATCAGGGGGTACCTCACCTGTCTCGTAAATCCTACACGATATACTCGGATCGTTCACATGTCCGTGACATTGTTGACATTATTATTTTGGAAAGAAGAGTTCTTAATTGAAGAGATTGAGGGAATGGATGGTTTGAATAACGCGCGGAGGAGACTCAAGAGTGCTGAGGGAAGCATGCATCGTAGGAGCGAGTGACGTGAGTTTGTGACGTGGAGCCCGCATACGTCACGAGTTTTATTTTCTGGAATTACCTTTAGGAGAAGAGATGGACGCTAGGAAATTAGCACACCTTACTGGCAATTACAAGAGAAGGAATTTGAGCTATCAAGCGTTAAAATCGGTCCAGTAGAAGCCGAGAAACGAGATTGAAGTTCCTGGAACAATTTCTCGCTGGACTATATAAAGGGCACGATTCTCAAAATAGTTACATCATTACAACGGAGCATTTGCTCATGTGCGGAACTACGTAACGTGAAGTGTCAGTATACACGCCGAGATTCTGACG
Source organism: Meconema thalassinum (assembly GCA_946902985.2). Taxonomy (NCBI): domain Eukaryota; kingdom Metazoa; phylum Arthropoda; class Insecta; order Orthoptera; family Tettigoniidae; genus Meconema; species Meconema thalassinum. Next base: position 188,943,627 of record OX336395.1, read on the forward strand.
GTCGAAGGACCTAGTCGCTGTACCAGGGGTCAGCAAGACTTAGTTTTTTTCGAATGAACAAACTTAACTTTTGGCAGCGAATGGACATAGAATATCCACAGACTTTCAGGTCACATATTGTACAGTCAGGTGATGGAAGTGTCGAAACCATTCACAGAAGTTAGCCTACAGAACGATGTATTTCTTGTGGTGACTATACATCAGGCACTTTGAATTTCAACAGGAGAAGTATTTATTTCATCAGTTCGTTTATTCAGCTAATAGGTGTTCCTATCTTAGCGTGCAAACGAAACCGCATTATTTGAATATGAGATTTATTCTCAAATCTACAAGAGTACTGTACCAGTCTATGACTGGGCAACTTTTCGTCATGTTACACGGTACTGGTGACAGCGGGAGTTATTTGGAACGAGTGACTGCGAATATCATCATGCGCCGTTAAACTACTAGTAGGATTGGTAGGACATGGAGACAAACGAGGTATACGGATACAGCAGATGACCATGGGAAGACACTGTTGGAATAGTGTCCACCGCAGGACACGCTCTTCCTACACATCAAGAATGAAGTAAGACAACTATTCATGTACTATCCACTAACCTGTAGTATTAGAGAATTCCATATTTTTGAACAGTCACGGTCAGAAATCAACAAACATTTTTCACCGTAGCTAGATTTTCGATTGTATTTGTCTGGATGAAAAATGGAACTGCTGTCTGACAATTTATTTTTCGATCTACGATTTGTCAGGACAGGCATTAGTTCATATTCCGACATGAGATATTTCGATTATTCCAAGGGATAGGAGTATTTTTCTTTAATTCTTATTATGTGAGCAGAAGTAATTGCGACTTGGATTATTTAAATAATTCGATTTATTTAATAATAATAATAATCATGTGTGAAGTGAATAAGTTAATAATATTATAAATAATAACGATGCTATTTAAAGTAATAAATAATTAGGGAGTGATAATACCGAACATTAGGAACTAAATTAAATTAATTGTTAATTGTTTATTGTGATTAAATAATTAGTGCATTAAATAAAAACAAGTAGTTCCGTGAAGAACTATACAGCCTATTTTCATATATCCTACTTATGTTAACTGCCACTATCAACATACACAATTTCAGTTTGATTGCTGTAATAGATTCGTAGATATTGAGAACCGACTAAATATTTCGGATGGTCGCCATGTTGGATTTTATATATGTAGGTCCTAGAGTTATGTACTGTTACATGCAGATTATTGTGAACGTGTAGTATTCAAACTTCAATCGCATAATTAGGACACAAGAAAAAACAAGGAGATTTAATTTTTTTTCACAGCTGCCATCTTGATGTTATGGAAACAATTGAAATAAATTAGATGCCAGTGGATTAACATTCGGATAAAGATTTACTGTACGAAGTTTCACTGCACGCGGATGGTTAAATTGCGAGAAACATCCATGTGAATATTTATAATTCGCGTCACCGCCATGTTGGATTTGTGATCACCAGGTTATTTAAAGTCCTATAGGTGAACTTAAGTTCATAGCCCCTATAAACATTAAAAAATGCAGTTTGATTGCTAAAATAGATTCGTAGATATTCAGTATCGTCTAAATATTTCGGATGGTCGCCATGTTGGATTGTTAAATGTATAGGCCATAGAGTCATGTAGCATTAAAGGAAAATTATTGCTTAGGTTCATTATTCAAACTTTCACTTCGATCGCATGACTACATCACAAGAAATAAAAACTTAATTTTAAAATTCGCACTGCCGCCATCTTGAGGTTATGTAAACAATTGAACTAAATTAGATACCAGTGGATTACAATGTGTATAAATATTTCCTGTACCAGGTTTCAGTGCGCTTGGAATATTAAATCGCGAGAAAGGTCTATTTAAAATGTTCAAATTCGCTTGGCCGCCATGTTCGTTTTGTAGTTAACCGGTTTTTGAAAATCTTATAGATGGACTTCCAGTAGTGCCCTTTATCTCCGTACAAAATTTTAGGTAGATACCGCTAATAGTTTCAGAGATATGGAATGCCGGTGAAATATTTCGCACATCCGCCATTTTGTGATTATGTAAACAATTGAACGAAGTTAGATGTCGGTGCATTACAATATATATAAACATATACTGTACCAAGTTTCAATGCGTTTGGTTGGTCAAATCGCGAGAAACGTCTATTTAAAAGTCGCAAATTCGCTTGGCCGCCATGTTGGTTTTGTAGTTACCAGGTTTTCAAAAGTCACATAAGTGAACTTATAGTAGTTCCCTCTATCACCATAGAAAATGTCAGGGTAATATCGGTAATAGTTTCGGAGATATTGAATGCTGGTGAAATATTTCGCACAGCCGCCATGTTGGATTGGTGAGTCGTAACAAAATTTGAAGGGCACGGTCGAGGTCGCCGGGAATAGTGCTATGAACTTTCCGAGTTTCATTGAAATCGCTCCTGCCGTTTAGATTTTATTAGGGGGGGACACACACACGAATCACACACACACACACACACACACACACACACGCACACACACACGGACAAAAGGTGATCTCATAAGCCTATTTTTTTCAAAATTGAAAATAGGCTAATAATAGGAGATGTTAATAATAATCATTTACAGATGAGATTTAAATATTTATTTATTAAAGAAATAGGGCGATAATAATCATTTATGACATTGATGATGCCTAAATATTTTTTTTGTAATAATAATAATAATTTGTGGATGAATTTAATTAGTTGGAAGGACTTAAATTAAATAACTTTGTTTATTTTTGAATAAAAGTTTGGAAGTTTAAATAAATTCAAATACGTTTAAGGATGAAGAGAATGAAGTAGTAAGATTTTTGAGCTCAGAATTATTTTTACCAAAGGCACTTAAAAATTAAAATATATTCAGATGAAAAGAAAGGAAACAGCAGGTATTTAATGTATCAAATCAGGGAGAATTTATGTAAATGGGAGGCAAGGAGAGATTGACCAGAATTTATTTTATTGGTAAAATAACACTGAAGAACCCAGTCTAGTAATTGACAGAATATTACAAGAGAAAAAAAATATGATAAAAAAAGAATAATATGATGATGAGTGCAGAATATTTTGGTGATGATTTTAGTGTGCATTTGGCGACACTTAAAGTTGTTGAGATCTTGGGAGTCATCCAAGAGGGCTTTTGTTCCCGTAGTTGTGGGCACACAAGGATGTGCGTATGTTTGAAAGAGCATGTGGGCTAAATTGTAAAAGAAGGGTTAGGCAATGTGGACCGCCCCATATTCTTGTCAGATTTCACTATTCTGTGAATCCAAGTATTATATGATATTTTGTTTTTTTCTGGATCAACTCGAAATTCCGATGGTATGCCTCAATAAATAATTGAAGAACATGAATTTAGATTTGTTTAACCTGACCGAGAAAAAAATAATAATATGAAAAGTGCAAATGAATTAAAATAAATAATTAATGAATTTTTATTTTTGGAATAATAATAATTATAACAGTGAAAATGAGCAAATAAAATATTCATCATGTGAGAGGTTGAGAAAACTTGTTATAAATAAAGTGAAGGGAAATTTTGAAATTTATTAATTAACTTAATAATAATAAATCTTTTTTTTTTTTTTGAGTTTATATGAAAATTTTTGTGATGTAAAATTTTGGTGAAGAGTTAATGATTTAATCCGCTGATGGTGGATAGCAAAAATTTATATTGTTTACAACCATTTTTTTGTAATTTTAATAACTTTTGAAAATGATTAATTGTTTTGTGACATTTAAACAAATGAAAGTGAGAGAAGAAGAAAGTTAATTTTAAATATATTATGAAAAGTTTTTTGAACAAATTTTGGTTTTTGAAATTGAAAATCTTTATGAACAATTATTAACATTCGACTTTATGTCAGTCGAGTATTGATATTGTTAGAAACAACGAATTAGTGATATGATAATTTTTCCAAATAAGTCTAATTTTGGAATAACACCGAATGAATCAAGTGACTATTTTTTTTTTTTGGGGGGGGGGGGAAATGTTTTGCTACGAATATTAGAACAATCAAATGCAATATTTCGAAAAGTGAGCTACGAACATGTCAATATTAGGGATCACTCAGAACTCTTTATTGAACTGTGATTACCAGTGTAAATAATTTTTTGATTTTATTTATATCAGAATGGATTTTCTGATTATCATATCTGCGACATTCAAGTAATAATCTTAGGGACAGTTGATTTCTCATGTGTGATTTGTTTTATCTTTGTTGAGGTTTTTGCCATTCAAATCATATTTTTATCTATAAATAAATTGAGAATTTAAAGGAATGTGCTAATTCAAAATAATTTCTCACCTTACCTTACTTGTGAATTACCGAGATCAGGGATGCCAGATTAGACCCAAGTATTCACCTAGATAGACCCTGAGATATATTTTCTCGTGCTAATCTGATGTCGGTATTTTACAAAATGTGGTCGTTGGATCTCGGTTCAAACGGACACATAAGGTAGAGGGGAGAAGTTGGGCGCCCGTACTAAGGGGCTACCGAATGGGTCTTTCGGATTTGTTTTCGAGGAGGCATTCGAGTAGACTTCTGAATTTTGCCACTTGTTTCGACAATTGACAAAAATCTAGAATATTTTGAATTAAGGGAGATTGTTGAGTCCATGTTTGAGGACATAGTCAAATTTGCATTTTGAAATAAGTATTTTGTTTTGTTTTGTTGTAACGACTTTGATTCGTAAGGGAGTATAGTAATATTTTAAAGGGAGTTTTATTAAATTAATTTTTTTTGAAATAAATGTTAGAATTGGGAGTTTGTTTTGGTTAGGTGAAATAGCACATTTATAGTATCCATATGGAGGATTTTTTTTTGAATTTTGAAATTTTGCTGTTGTTGTTTGAAAGTCAATTTAAATGAGTAGATTTTTTCCGTTAGACATCGACGTAGGGTATCTCAATTTATTAGGAATTCTCAAATGCTATAGGTTAGTAAATGTTTAGTATTAAGGCTTCATTCCATCCATGGAATACCAGTCCTGTATTTCTATTGAAAAATATTGGATATGGTTTTGGAGGTGTTGGCTTGGCTGGAGGCAAGGAATAAGCAGAGTATTGAGAAAGCTACTCAATTAGAGAATATGTTGTCAGAAAATTCCAATAGGTTGGAAAAGCAGATACAAGAAAATTCTCAGTATTTGGACAGTAGGATCGACGAAATTTCTAAATCTTTAGAATCTAAAATAAATGAAAACTCTAAATCTTTGGAAAGCTCATTAGAATCCAAATTAAATCAATCATTTGAATCTAAACTATCTGAAAAGTTGTTAGAGAGTTCTAATCCACTTAAGTCAGATATTGACAGTAAACTATCCGAAAATTCTAAAATTTTTGAGGACAGATTAAGTGTTAGCACAGAATCTTTAAGGGAAACTTTGGAAGAGAAGATTGTTGAACATTCTAAAGCTCTTGATAGGTTGACTGAAAATTCCCGCATAATGTATTTAAAAATCATTGGAAATTCAGAAACGCTAAAGTTAGATTTGGCTGATAATTCTAAACGGTTGGAACATCGCTTATCAGAAAGTTTGGGAAAACAATTCGCGGAAAGGTCCAAAGTTTTTGGGGAAAAACTTAGCGAATTATTTGAAAAACCCTAGAACGTAGAAACTAGGTTAGAAGAAAACAAAGTTTCACTGGAAACCAAAATTAATGATAGCATGAAAAACTTAGAGGACAAAACCGAAAAATCGCATGATAAATGGAAAGACATGGAGGAAAATTTTGATAAACATTCTAGAAGAGTGGCTGAAGACTTGATAAACTTGGAGATAAAAATTACGGAAGAGTGTAATGTTACTGCTAGGCAGGTGTTGCAGAAAGTGGCAACAGATTTCCGGGGGACTATTCTAGAACAGCTGAAAGAGGACAAGCTAATCCAAGAACTTTGTAAAAATGTGAAAGAGATAGCTCTTACTGAGGTTAGAAGTTTAGTACTAGAGGAGGCTAAAGAAGACGTTCAGGAAGCAAGGAATTCTTTTTCTACGCATATCAAAGTAATAACGGAAGATGTAGGAAAAATTCAGAGAGATGCGTCTAAGGTGACTAATTTAGTGAAGACTCATGAAACTATAATTGAGAAATTAGTAAAAGATGTTCAGGACACGAATCAAGACTTGAGAAAGAATGGAATCGATCCTGTAACTAAAGAATTTGTTGAGACGACCATAGAAGAGATCAGAGGAGAGATAGAAGAGAAGACAGAAGATTCTGGACTGAAGAAGACATTGGGAACACTAGAAGAGAAAATGGCTTGATATGAATATCAAAGGAAGCAAAGAAATGTGGAGGAAATACCAATTTTTGAGCAGAATAAAAAGAGAGAAATTTCAAAAGAGTTGGAGGATCAGAAAATTATGGCAAATTCTATTCCTATTGCTATATATAAGGATAAGGATGATAAACCAGGAAAGTTTTCAGGAACAGGAAGTATCCCACCGGGCGAATTTTTGAGAGAAGTCAGGGATTACATCCGGGATTCAAAAATTTCAAAGGAAAGAGAGATAAGAGTGGTGAGCAGATTTTTGGATGGACCTGCACTGGTTTGGTTCAGGGCTTTTAGATCCAGTTTCCACAATTTCTATGAATTTTCCAGGGGGCTGATGAGAAAATTTTGGTCGCCGGAAACTCAACAACAGATCAGGGCGGAATTGTATGCAAAGAGATATTCAACATCACAGCCAACAAAGTACTCGGCTTATTTCTCGCAACAATTATCTAAATTGCAATTTCTCGAACTACCAATGCCAGATTTTGAAATGATATCTGCACTCACATGTCAATTTACACACTGATTGCAGCGAACATCGGAAACATGGAGGAATTCGATGAGGTGCTACAAAGGTTAGATCATGCCAATGCACAGTTCTTTCACTTAAGAGGTAATAACAAAACTGAAAACCATACGATAAATACTGTAGTGACTGATCGTCACAGCCAAACAAATCAACAATGGAACAAACCTCAGACCCAGGTTGAAAATAAGGAATGGAGCAACACGAGAGACACTCCATATCAGAATAGACCATATGTGAGGCCATACCAATACCAAAATAGATGGAATAAGTGGAGAAAACCAGGGTTTCAATCAAAACCATATAGCAGGCCACAGCAACAGTATGGAAATCAACAACAAAACAGAAGAGAGGAACAACGAGGGAAGGAGGAATTCAAGCAACAGGCTAGGGAATATCTTGACAGAAGGCATCAGGATAGCAAGCAATACCTAGATGAGCAACACAACAAACCGAGTACTTCGGGGTTGCAGAAGTCTACAGGTGATGAAAAAAAACGCCAAAAAATTAATAAGTAGTTACATTTCGAAGATTGTTAAATGGCAAGCAGAGGATGAAGACTTGATAGACGTAAAGGAAGAGAGAATGGGACTTGAGAAAAGATCGATATTACCTATTATAGATTGTGAAGTTTATGGTACAAAGATTCATACACTTATAGATACTAGATCTATGCTTTGTGTAGTTAGTGAGAAGCTCTATGCTTTGTGGAAGATCACAGAAAGTTTGGAGGAAATTCCTGTATCATATATTAAGCTACAAGGAATTATCCCTAACAAGGTGACTACATGCAAAGTACAGTTATATCTAGAACTAAAGATTGGAGAATGCTATTTTGAGCACATTTTCGTGGTGATGAAGGACTTTATCCATGACATGATCCTTGGAAATGATTTTATAACTAAGTACAAAGCTATAATCGATATGAAGTCAGAGACCATACGTTTTCATCATACTGAAGAGGAAGATTTTGAGTGTGACGAAGAGAAATTCACCGAGGGAAACATCCAATGGTCACAGGTTATTCATAATATTGAAGGAGAAGAAGAAGAGGTGGTCAAAGTAGAGGAAACACCTGAATTGAAAAAGATGTTACGTGAATTTGAGGACATATTCCATACGAAACCAGGGGAGATCAAGGATTTTGAATATCACATCCAAGTGAGTGATGAAGCACCGTATCATTGTAAACTTTACCCTATTGCAGAGAAGTATAGAGAGCAGGTGAAAGTCATTATTGTAGATTTGGAAAAGGATGACATAATAGAAAAATATACCACAGCTTATGTGAATCCATTAGCAGTTGTGCCAAAACTAGATGGGAGTCTACGTATTTGTTTAGACGCAAGATCTCTAAATTCCAAAATTATGCCCGAATATGACCGACCTCCTGTTATTAAAGAATTGTTGGGGAAATTTAAAGGCAAAAGATGGTTTTCCACTATCTTACCGTCATGTGAAGCTAAGTGAAGAGTCGAAGAAATCCACAGGATTTATGTTTTACCAGCAAACATGTTTTCAAAAGAATACCATTTGGAATGAAAACATCCGGAACTGTTCTAATTAGAGCATTAGACAAGAATCTAAGTCCAGAACTAAAGAGCTCAGTTATATGTTACATTGATGACGTACTGGTAGCGTCTGAAAATGAAGAGCAACATCTGTTACACTTACGGAATTTATTCGATGACTTGAGGAAGTCAAATTTTAAGGTGAATCTGAAGAAATGCCAGTTTTTCAAGGAAGAGATTAAATTCGTAGGGCATATCTTAGATGGACAGGGATATCTTCCAAATGAGGCCAAGATCCAAGCAATTGCCAACTTTCCCAGACCCACGAGGATAAACCATGTCCGTAGTTTTCTGGGGACTTGCCAATTTTTCGCTGGACATTGTCATAATTACACCAACATTGTTGTGCCTTTGCAGAATCTTTTGAAGAAAGGAAACAGATGGAGAAGGAGTGACGAGCACGAGGAATCTTTCCGACTAGCCAAAGAATTATTGATAGTGTAAAGCTGGAATATCCTGATTTTCAGAAGAATTTTATTATCGAATCAGATGCTTCAAATGTGGGTATAGGAGCTATCCTATTGCAAGAAGCCGAAAATCACACTAGGCATTATTTATCTTTTATAAATAGAAAGTTGAGACCTTCAGAGCGAAATTATTACACGACTGAACTTGAAGCTTTAGCTATTGTTCACGCTCTAGAAACTTGGAAGAAGATGCTTATAGGACATTCTGTCATTGTTCGAACAGACCATCATGCACTTGAGTTTATTTTGAAGAAGAATTTTGCAAGTGAAAGGATCACACGTTGGGCTTTGTTTGTCCAACAATTCAACATCATGATAGAGCACAAACCTGGAAAAGCGAATGTAGGAGCCGACTTGTTAAGTCGTGCAGTTGAATCGACTTTTAAGGTGATGCCTATTACCTTGATACAAGAAGATGAAGAAACTCTAGAAGGTTTGGAAAGGATATCTGTTACTCAGAAGAGGAACACACGTTTGAGGATAATATACCGATTTCTGAAAGGGAACATGGATGTTAATGACATAGATTATCAAGAAACAGAGAGGATTTCGAGGAACTATGTGGTCATGAACGATATTGTGTATCGATTCATTGATGCAGACCATACAAGACTGAGAGTAGCGGTACCACCCATATTCCAGAAACGGATTGTTTGGTTAGTGCACAGGATTTCGGGACACGCTGAATTGGGTAAGACAGTACAACTTGTGCAAGAGAAATTTTCGTGGGAGAATATGAGGACTACAGTCGGAGAGACGATTATGACATGTGACTTGTGTCAACGAAGCAAGCACAATTCTAAGTTGTTGAGGGAAACTCCTCGTCCTATTATTCCGCTGAAACCAAGAGAATTATACGCTATGAATATTTATGGACCATTACCGAAGTCGAAGAAGGGAAATAGATACATTTTGGTAACCATTGATGTTTTTTTTTCTAAATTCACAATGTTACACCCCATCCAGAAAGCTAATACACGCTGCATCTTGAAGAGGATTAGAGAGAGTGTGATACCTGAAGCAGGGAATCCTGAATACCTCTTAACCGATCATGGATCGCAGTTCACTTCTTACGAATTTAGAAATGCTATGGAAGTATTGGATACTAAGCAGATCCTATGTTCAATACGAATTTTTGTCGTTTGTTTTGTTCTGCTGAACATTGGAAGTGGATGGATGTGTTACCAATTGCATCACACTCCATTAACTCTACTGTACATGAGAGTACTAGTCAGATACCGATGATATTGCATCATGGCAATAAACCCATAAGACCATGGGATAGGATCATTTCCATACCACCGGAAATAGAACCTAGTAGTCAACTCAGAGAAGTTCAAGCACTGGAGAAAATTCGCAAGCAAGCTGACAAGAGAGAAAGGAGAGTCCGAGGGAAGAAATTCAGACGACCTCTGAATGTTGGAACTCTCGTACTTGTAAGGAAACCTGTTCCGTCTGACGTCATGAACAGAGTATATTCAAAGTTTGTAGTTTATACTACGGCCCATTCAGGATTACTGAAAGTTTTGATAAGGGAAGTTATACATTGGTCGAAGAAGAATTTGGTAACACCGTGGGAAAATTCAACGAGGCAAGTTTAAAGATTTATCATTCAAGAGCCAAACACCAATGAGGAAAAAAATATATGATGTGTCCCATAGTTTTTTATTGGCGTGAGGGGTGGATATACCCGGATCGTTCACCCGTCCGTGATATTGTTGACATTATTATTTTGGAAAGAAGAGGTATTAATTGAAGAGATTGAGGGAATGGATGGTTTGAATATCGCGCGGAGGAGACTCAAGAGTGTTGAGGGAAGCATGCATCGCAGGGGCGAGTGACGTGAGTTTGTGTCGTGGAGCACGCATACGTCACGAGATTTTTTCTGGAATTACCGTTAGGAGAAGAGATGGACGCTAGGAAATTAGCACACCTTACTGGCAATTACAAGAGAAGGAATTTGAGCTATCAAGCGTTAAAATCGGTCCAGTAGAAGCCGAGATACGAGATGGAAGTTTCTGGAACAATTTCTCGCTGGACTATATAAAGGGCGAGATTCTCAAGATAGTTACATCATTACAACGGAGCATTTGCTTATGTGCGGAACAACGTAACGTGAAGTGTCAGTATACACGCCGAGATTCTGACGGTCGAAGGACCTAGTCGCTGTACCAGGGGTCAGCAAGACTTAGTTTTTGTTCGAGTGAACAAACTTAACTTTTGGCAGCGAATGGACCTAGAATATCCACAGACTTTCAGGTCACATATTGTACAGTCAGGTGATGGAAGTGTCGAAACCATTCACAGAAGTTAGCCTACAGAACGATGTATTTCTTGTGGTGACTATACATCAGGCACTTCGAATATCATCAAGAGAAGTACTTATTTCGTCAGTTCATTTATGCAGCTAATAGGCGTTCCTATCTTAGCGTGCAAACGAAACCGCATTATTTGAATATGAGATTTATTCTCAAATCTACAAGAGTACTGTACCAGTCTATGACTGGGCCACTTTTCGTCATGTTACACGGTACTGGTGATAGCGGGAGTTATTTGGAACGAGTGACTGCGAATATCAACATGCGCCGTTAAACTACTCGTACGATTGGTAGGACATGGAGCCAAACGACGTGTACGGATACAGCAGATGGCCATGGGAAGACACTGTTGGAATAGTGTCCACCGCAGGACACGCTCTTCCTACACATCAAGAATGAAGTAAGACAACTATTCATGTACTATCCACTAACCTGTAATATTAGAGAATTCCATATTTTTGAACAGTCACGATCAGAAATCAACACACATTTTTCACCGTAGCTACAATTTCGATTGTATTTGTCTGGATGACAAATGGAACTGCTGTCTGACAATTTATTTTTCGATCTACGATTTGTCAGGACAGGCATTAGTTCATGATCCGACATGAGATATTTCGATTATTCCAAGGGATAGGAGTATTTTTCTTTAATTCTTATTATGAGTGCAGAAGTAATTGCGACTTGGATTATTTAAATAATTTGATTTATTTAATAATAATAATAATAATAATAATAATAATAATAATAATAATAATAATCATGTGTGAAGTGAATAAGTTAATAATATTATAAATAATAACGGTGCTATTTAAAGTTATAAATAATTAGGGAGTGATAATACCGAACATTAGGAACTAAATTAAATTAATAGTTACTTGTTTATTGTGATTAAATAATTAGTGCATTAAATAAAAATAATAGGAGATGTTAATAATAATCATTTACAGATGAGATTTAAATATTTATTTATTAAAGAAATAGGGCGATAATAATAATTTATGATATTGATGATGCCTAAATATTTTTTGTAATAATAATAATTATAATTTGTGGATGAATTTAATTAGTTGGAAGGACTTGAATTAAATAACTTTGTTTATTTTTTAATAAAAGTTTGAGTAGTGGTTTTGTACGGGTTCCGCAGCCACCTCCACCTCCCCACCTCACAAGATGGCGGCAGCCCGATAACTCCCGAACCCGTGGTCGGATTTTGACGAATGAGGTGTCATTGAACTCGGGCTGACACACCCTTTCCAGTGCACAACATATTTCCACCCCAAAAATAAAACCTACCCTACTGAAAATCCACAGCCTGCTTCCAGTCTCCGACCGGGTCAGGAATGGAATGAATGAAGCCCCCATCTAGCGGCGAGGATATGAACTGTGCCGGCTGCCGAGGCCTGACGCACTCCTCTGGGGCAATGATTAAATGAATGACAGATGAAATGAAATGATAGTGGAGAGTGTTGCTGGAATGAAATTGTGACAGGGAAAACCGGAGTACCCGGAGAAAAACCTGTCTGCCTCCGTTTTGTCCAGCACAGATCTCACATGGAGTGACCGGGATTTGAACCACGGACCCAGCGGTGAGAGGCTGGCGTGCTGCCGCCTAAGCCACGGAGGCTTGTAAAACCTACCCTACTAAGGGGTGAAATTGATTTTTTTAGAGAATCTCTCTTTCCAATTGCAACATGTGAGAGTTTGAATGCTAATATGGAATGAAACGTTGTTCTACATAAAGTGCATGTGTTCGGTGGAAAGCCACTATGAATTAACATGCTAGTTTTTTTGTTTTTACACATGTCCACTCATAGGTTTGGTAAGAGGGCGGGCTTTTTTAAAAATGGTGGCTGTAGTGTAACCTAACTCAACCTAACGGGTCCTTGTTGACAGGTCCTTGTGGACGAGTCCTTGTGGACAGGTCCCTGTTGACAGATCCCTGTGGACGGGTCATTTTTGACGAGTCATTGTTGACGGGTCCTTGTTGACGAGTCCCTGTGGACGGGTCATGGTTGACGAGTCCTTGTGGGCAGGTCCTTGTGGACGAGTCCTTGTCCCTTAGGACTGATCCCTTTGGACGGGTCCCTTTGGCCTGGTTCCTACGGACTAGCCCATGAATTTATTTAAATTATGTCAAAGGGCCTAACTACATTTGTGTGTGTTGAATTGACGTTGTTCACTAATCCCCCACTACTAAAATGTAATAACGATATGAAAGGAAAGTGATGAAATACATGTGAACACGTGTGAGATGTCATTATTAGCATTCTCCTTGTGAAACAAGTCACATCCTGTTTTGATTCATACGTGAGAAAATGCGAGTTCATGTGTAATATGATCTAACACACAGGTGTTCACATGTGCACGTGCACGATAAGAGCTAACAAGTCACAACCTGTTTTGGCAGTGGTGGGAATAAGGCTAGAGACATGTACGAGTAGTCAAATTACTCCGGCAGACAACCCCTTTCCTATGGATAACTTATTTCCACTCAAAAATAAAATCTACCCCTACTAGGGGGTGAAATAATAATTTTAGGTAAAAGTCGCTTTCCATGTGCAACATGTGGGAGTTTATATACCAATATGAAATTAAACTCGTTCCACATAAAGTGCATGCATACAACTGAATGCCGCTATGATTTATCATTTTTGTTTTTTGTTTTACGAATGCGCAATTGAGGTTTTTGTAAGAGGGCGGGCTTTTTGAATAATGATTTATAGATACGTTTTTTTTACAAATTAACCAAAGATCCAAAAACTAATAGGTCATCGGCTTTTTAATATCTTATGAACTAAGAAAGCTAGGAACTTGTATGAGGGGTCGTTGGACTTGTGGTGACGCCCTGTTTTTGAATGTATTATTCATTTTTTGTCAAAAGGGCCTAACTGCACTTTCGTTAATATCTCGCTAACTAATAATCACAGAGGGTCGAGTGAGGTGTCATAGGACTTAAAATGGCCAACCCCTCCCCATGACCAATGAATTTACCAAAAAAAAAACAGCAAGGTCATTAACCTAAGATTGTATCAACTAATAATCAGAGAGGGACAAGTGAGGTGTCACAAAACTCAGGATGGCCAACCCTTTTCCATGACCAACGAATTTACCCAAAATACCCAAAACAGCAAGGTCATTGACCTAAGATTTTATAAACTTATCAGTAGAGAGGGTCAAGTGAGGTGTCATAGGACTACGAATGGTTAACCCTTTCCCATGACCAATGAATTTACCTCAAAAATTCAAAACAGCAAGGTCATTGACCTGAGATTTTATAAACTAATAATCGGATATCAACATGTGAGGTGTCATAGGACTTATAATGGTCAACCCTTTCCCATGGCTAATGAATTTACCCAAAAATACCCAATACATCAAGGTCATCGACCTGAGATTTTATAAACTTATAATCGGATATGGACATGTGAAATGTTTACAGTGAGTGATGAAACATAGCTAGGTAGTGAAAGAATTATTGTAGGCTACATGTATGGTGACTGACAAATCTTTCACCATTGGAACTTGTTTTCAGATCAAACTGCAGTACAGAGAGAGTATAGGTTGTAGGTATGGGATAATAAATGACAAATGGTGTATACAAAATCTGATTAATCGATTCAAGAAATAAGAGTAGTCAATCTTTAATTGATTGGTTAAATAGGATAGCTAAAATCCAAAATGGTGACTACATTGAACTAAACTGAACCAAGCTGAATCAAATCCAACCAAACCGAACCAAACTTAATCAAGAACAAGCCAATGGTTTAAGTGTAAAACTTGTGGTTGAATGTGGGCATTGGTAAAGTCAGAAAGGAAAGGGATAACGCTCTACCTATACAGGGTAAGGTAAAGCTAGTGCATGATGCTAATGCACACACACACAAGTACATGAACCACACACAACCATCCTATGCAGTTATTATGGGTTGACTGTTAAAACTTGCTCAGTGGTTACTGGGACAAGATGGTCGCTACACACAACAAGCTTTAAATACCTGAGGCTAATAATCTATACACACACTCACACACACACTTGTTCTAAACTAAACTGTCTTGATGGCAGAGCTCACACAGTAGGTAAATGACAGAAATGCTTGGCTAACAGAAATACAATCATTTTCGGTTGTCTAATGTTACCAGCTAAACATTACGTGCTATAGTGGTGAGCACATGTGCCTCTTTCACTGGAGATCTTAACTCGATTTCTAGCTCTAAGGCCTAGAACGAATCAAACTAAGAAAAAAGGGTATGGTGACGCAGTGGTTAAACTGTTAGCCTTTCACTAAGGTAGACTAGGGTTTGATTTTTGGTTAATATGCATGTCATAAACAATCAAATAAAAGCAGAGATAATGTTTAAAACTGATTACACTTGTCTCTTTTCAAATTATTACTTAGATTACAATTACAAACGTGGACTGGGTTTGACATACAGTTAATGCTTCCTATCACATACCAGACTGCAAGAAAGCCAAACAAGCAAAAGCAGTGTTAAAAATCGCTATGTGTAGAGAAATACCTAACGGTTTTTATGAACTGGCAAAGGTATGTCGCATAAACAGTGCAGGATACAATCCAGCAACCATAATTTTTATCTCGTGGACAAGAGAAAACATACAGTATATATAGAGAGAGATATATAGAAAGCTTGTGTGTGTGTGTGTGTGTGTGTGTGTGTGTGTGTGGGTAGCATTGGTTGTTTGACCAGAGAAAATACGGTGAGGTAGGGTGGGGAGAGGGAGTATTAGCACTTATATATGAATGGAAAATAGATTTTTTTCAATCGTTTTGTTTTTCAAATGTAGTGGTAGATAGTCGTTTTTTGTAAAACATTCTTACTTGCAGTAGTAATAAGCCTCTATGGTTCAGCTAACACATAGATAGACTGTATTATTGCCATGGTCAAGCACTCACATTAAGATCATTTACAAAATCATAAAATGAAAAATAAAAATCTTGTTTTGGAAATATCGTTTTTCAACATACACACAAAATAAATATATAAAAAAATTGTAAACAGCAAATTGGAAAATCCATGTTTCCATATAGACAAAATTTAAAAACCTTAAACGGACATTTAAGAAAATATATGCAAATGGGAAATTGACAAATGTGTAAATATGAAAATGGAAAAATCCATGTTTCCATATCATGAAATTGAAAAACATCAAACTGTCATTTTAAAAAATGCAAATGGAAAATTGACAAATTGCAATGTGTGAAATGTGAAATTGAACAAATGGCTATCATTATAAAAAAAAGAACATGGTGCTCTATGGTTGAGGTGTGAATCAAACCCTCTCTACTTATTTGGACCACTCGAGACTGAGTAGACTAGTTTTAGTTGTCATACCACTTTTAAAAGTTTTTGTTAAATCTAGGAATTGAACCCAAGAGCTTGTAGGGGGGATCCGAGGTTATAATATGTTAAACAGATAGCCTTGAATGTAGGGTGTGGTAGTTATATAGAGATGAGACGTTTCGCTCGGGGCAGGGAGGCATGGAGATCTGCATCAAACCAGTCAAAAGACTGACGACTCAAACAACAACATGTAGAGCTCACCAAAATAATGTTGTGTAACGGTAAATGTTAGTCAACGAACAGTAATGCATTACTAAAACCCATGACACGATACCTAAGAGCTTTTCTAAAATTATTTTAAAATGCCTTTAACCCTATATTAAACACCCAGTTCACAAGACTCATAACTGTAATGTTATGGTCAAACAAAACAAAATCTATATTTCAAAACAAACAAGTGGTTTAGTCAATGTATACTGGAAAAAGTTTTATAAACACTCAAGTCCACAAAAATAATTAAATTAGTAACTGTCAGGTTGACCGAGTGGTTATGGTGTTTGACTTAAGTTCAAATTTTCTGTACAAGAAAGCAAGGGTTCGAATACCTTACCTGATATAACTATTGCCTCAACATGACTTGACCACACTGTATTATTGTGTACTCGGTACACAAACCATAGATAGAGTGTATTGTTTAAGGTCACTCTCTTTGCGAACATAGTCAGAGACTGTTGATGGTTAACAATTGCATTAATAGTGGGACATAGGGATAGCAATTAAGAAAAACAGACAATACCCATACACTTTTTTTTATTTATTTAATGTAAGTACTTGTACAATAGTTATATACAAACTACAACTCTCTTTTGTCTATTACTATCTAGTCCTTTTCGATCCACTTGCATAACAAGGCAGATGACTTTGTAGTTCAGCCCCTTAAACCAACAACAACACTACCTCTTGCATAGTCTGTGATGTTGATGACTCTTGAGGCGTGGAAGATGGATACAACACAACTTTTACAACAGGGGTTAAACGTTGCTCAACAATCAATGCACTATTTTGAGTAGCAACATCTTTCTCTTGTACTAACTTATTGGTATTCTGATAATTTTTTGCCAACACCATCAGTGTTTTGTCTGGAGCACTACATTGATGATCACTCACACTTAAAACCACACCATTTCTACTTTTCATATTGCCTCGACATCTTGTTGACCTCTGTTTTGATCATCGCCAGAATATTATTCCTTTTACATTTTGTCGTCTATAGTTATAAGAGTAGCCTTTATAGAGTACACGTTGTTTACCTCGGTTAGTTGTAGTAAGTTCCATAGTAGTAACTAACCTGTTAGTATGATTTGCACATTACAAAGGTTATCTCTGTTCTGGTAATAGAATTATTTAGCGTTGGCTTTTATATTTAATATGTACAGTTAAAAGTGATAGAAAAGTGGTAGAAACGTGGTAGCAAAGTGGTAGACAAGTGGTAGACAATTGGTAACATAGTGGTAGAAAAGTGGTAGCAAAGTTGTAGCAAAGTGGTAGAAAAGTGGTAGAAAAGTGGTAGATAAGTAGTAGAAAAGTGGTAGCAAAGTGGTAGAAAAGTGGTAGCAAAGTGGTAGCAAAGTAGTAGAAAAGTGGTAGCAAACTAGAAAAGTTGTAGAAAAGTGGTAGAAAAGTAGTAGAAAAGTGGTAGCAAAGTGGTAGAAAAGTGGTAGCAAACTAGAAAAGTGGTAGCAAAGTGGTAGAAAATATTACATGTATTGTTAAGAAATAGTTTAAGCGGTTACATGGATTCATTACACTATAATTTTAGCATCACGAAGCTCATTTTCTATATCCAAAAGTTCTTCCTCATATTTAGTATGACCAGCCTGTTTACAGGTATGCAAGTACTGAAGCCGCTGGATTAGCTTATTGGGATTGTTCCAGTAAACAAATTTAACAAATGATTTTTTTGGGTGTAAACCATTATCATCCTCCTCTACATCATCATCATCATAATCATCATCATCATCATGGTTATCATCATTAATAAAATTATCATCAATATAATCATCATCACTATTACTATCTAATCCTTTTTGTTCATCTTGCAATGCAACAACCTTTGGCATAGTTTGTGTTGTCTTTGATAGTGTTAGAGGTTTCTTAGACGTTAACGACTGTCCTAACGTGTCTTTTTCAGGAGATAATAAATGCTCTTTAACAAACAAGGCACTATCTTGAGCCACACTATTTTTTTCTTGGTCTTGCTTTTTTACCTTGGTTAGAGTATTTTGTCCATTTAAATGAGTATTATTTTGAGATTTACAATGATGATCGATTGAAATAAGTATGTTGGAGCCTTTTGTTTTAATCATTCCTCGACACTTTTTAGATCGTTGTTTCGAACAGCACCAAATAACAGTTCCATTTTTATTAGTTCGTTTTACAATATATGCATATCCTTTATAGTAAGCACATGGCTTACCATAGCTAGTCGTTGATACTTCCATGTCGACTGTTGAGCATAAACTAACCTCTAGTAAAGTTAACTCGATAATAAAAATGATAGTTTGTAGTATGTGCAGTTTAAAGTAAGAGCAAAAGTGAGAGTCAAATGGTAGAAAAGTGTTAACAAAGTGGTGGAAGAGTGGTAGCAGTTTATAGTAGTCATGATCTTTTTTACCAGAATGTGATTTGAGTAAATGTAATTTCTAAACCTTAGCAGTGAGTAGTCAGTTAGTCTTGGTTCAGACAAGCGTAAACAGTTCTCCAATGAATCAGAGATCAAGATTTTCATTATGAAACAGTTGTGTGTAACCAATTAGGTATCGGTACTTGATAGCTTCACACATGAACAAAAATTCCAACATATCTGACATCAGATTTTCATTATGAAACAGTTGTGTGTAACCAATTAGGTATCGGTACTTGATAGCTTCACACATGAACACAAATTCCAACATATCTGACATGAAATACATGATTTGAAAGTTGACAAAGAATATCCAATCAACCATTGTAGTTGCAATGTCAAACACAAAGACAAAATCAGCATGAACTTTTAAGTTACAGGAAAATTCTATGAAATAGACTATGCATGAAATTTGGAAATACACATTAGAAGTTTGCAACACCATCCTTCTAGCCTATATAAATTATCGACATGGAAAGTGTGCACTGCCCCTAACATTAAACCAATTTATCAATAACGCAAGTCAACAATCAAAACATTTTGTCTTGAGTCTATCATTTAATGCATATATTCTGTCTACATTGAACAGTAACAAAAAACGCCATTCATAATTAATTAAGTTTGCTTTAATTCGTTATGTAATGATATATACATATTTAAAGTTTTGGCTGACTGTTCAGAGTGAATCGGCTTTGAACACATAAGAGAGGGAATATTTTAAGACTTAACCTCTGCTCACCTAACATAACCTAAATTTACCTAACCTAACCTTGTCATATAGGTAAGAAACGGGTCAAGCTATGCTTTCGACTACCGAGTTTCAGCTACTTTTCAAGGTTACTCTCCCGAACATTGCCGGAGACTGCTGATAAACACCTATGTTCCCACGGCGGCGGCGCGCAACGACTTACATGATGCGCTTCCCCCTTTTCATTGATCCCTGTTGATTTGTCCCTTAGGACTGGTCCCTGTTGACTAGCCCCTTTGGAAGGGCCCTTTTTGAATGGAGTCATTCTTGACGGGTCCCTGTGGACAGGTCCTTTTGGCTGATCCCTTTTGGACCGGTCCCTTTGGACTGGTACCTATGGACTGGCCCATGCAATTATCCAAATTATGTCAAAGGGTCCGGTCCAAAGGGATCAGCCAAAAGGACCTGTCCACAGGGACCCGTCAAGAATGACTCCATTCAAAAAGGGCCCTTCCAAAGGGGCTAGTCAACAGGGACCAGTCCAAAGGGACAAATCAACAGGGATCAATGAAAAGGGGGAAGCGCATCATGTAAGTCGTTGCGCGCCGCCGCCGTGGGAACATAGGTGTTTATCAGCAGTCTCCGGCAATGTTCGGGAGAGTAACCTTTATAAGTAGCTGAAACTCGGTAGTCGAAAGCATAGCTTGACCCGTTTCTTACCTATATGACAAGGTTAGGTTAGGTAAATTTAGGTTATGTTAGGTGAGCAGAGGTTAAGTCTTAAAATATTCCCTCTCTTATGTGTTCAAAGCCGATTCACTCTGAACAGTCAGCCAAAACTTTAAATATGTATTTATCATTACATAACGAATTAAAGCAAACTTAATTAATTATGAATGGCGTTTTTTGTTACTGTTCAATGTAGACAGAATATATGCATTAAATGATAGACTCAAGCCAAAATGTTTTGATTGTTGACTTGCGTTATTGATAAATTGGTTTAATGTTAGAGGCAGTGCACACTTTCCATGTCGATAATTTATATAGGCTAGAAGGATGGTGTTGCAAACTTCTAATGTGTATTTCCAAATTTCATGCATAGTCTATTTCATAGAATTTTCCTGTAACTTAAAATTTCATGCTGATTTTGTCTTTGTGTTTGACATTGCAACTACAATGGTTGATTGGATATTCTTTGTCAACTTTCAAATCATGTATTTCATGTCAGATATGTTGGAATTTGTGTTCATGTGTGAAGCTATCAAGTAACGATACCTAATTGGTTACACACAACTGTTTCATAATGAAAATCTGATGTCAGATATGTTGGAATTTTTGTTCATGTGTGAAGCTATCAAGTACCGATACCTAATTGGTTACACACAACTGTTTCATAATGAAAATCTTGATCTCTGATTCATTGGAGAACTGTTTACGCTTGTCTGAACCAAGACTAACTGACTACTCACTGCTAAGGTTTAGAAATTACATTTACTCAAATCACATTCTGGTAAAAAAGATCATGACTACTATAAACTGCTACCACTCTTCCACCACTTTGTTAACACTTTTCTACCATTTGACTCTCACTTTTGCTCTTACTTTAAACTGCACATACTACAAACTATCATTTTTATTATCGAGTTAACTTTACTAGAGGTTAGTTTATGCTCAACAGTCGACATGGAAGTATCAACGACTAGCTATGGTAAGCCATGTGCTTACTATAAAGGATATGCATATATTGTAAAACGAACTAATAAAAATGGAACTGTTATTTGGTGCTGTTCGAAACAACGATCTAAAAAGTGTCGAGGAATGATTAAAAAAAAGGCTCCAACATACTTATTTCAATCGATCATCATTGTAAATCTCAAAATAATACTCATTTAAATGGACAAAATACTCTAACCAAGGTAAAAAAAGCAAGACCAAGAAAAAAATAGTGTGGCTCAAGATAGTGCTTTGTTTGTTAAAGAGCATTTATTATCTCCTGAAAAAGACATGTTAGGACAGTCGTTAACGTCTAAGAAACCTCTAACACTATCAAAGACAACACAAACTATGCCAAAGGTTGTTGCATTGCAAGATGAACAAAAAGGATTAGATAGTAATAGTGATGATGATTATATTGATGATAGTTATATTAATGATGATAACCATGATGATGATGATGATTATGATGATGATGATGATGAGGAGGATGATAATGGTTTACACCCAAAAAAATCATTTGTTAAATTTGTTTACTGGAACATTCCCAATAAGCTAATCCAGCGGCTTCAGTACTTGCATACCTGTAAACAGGCTGGTCATACTAAATACGAGGAAGAACTTTTGGATATAGAAAATGAGCTTCGTGATGCTAAAATTATAGTGTAATGAATCCATGTAACCGCTTAAACTATTTCTTAATACATGTAATATTTTCTACCACTTTGCTACCACTTTTCTAGTTTGCTACCACTTTTCTACCACTTTGCTACCACTTTTCTACTACTTTTCTACCACTTTTCTACCACTTTTCTAGTTTGCTACCACTTTTCTACTACTTTGCTACCACTTTGCTTCCACTTTTCTACCACTTTGCTACCACTTTTCTACTACTTTTCTACCACTTTTCTACCACTTTTCTACCACTTTTCTACCACTTTGCTACAACTTTGCTACCACTTTTCTACCACTATGTTACCAATTGTCTACCACTTGTCTACCACTTTGCTACCACGTTTCTACCAGTTTTCTATCACTTTTAACTGTACATATTAAATATAAAAGCCAACGCTAAATAATTCTATTACCAGAACAGAGATAACCTTTGTAGTGTGCAAATCATACTAACAGGTTAGTTACTACTATGGAACTTACTACAACTAACCGAGGAAAACAACGTGTACTCTATAAAGGCTACTCTTATAACTATAGACGACAAAATGTAAAAGGAATAATATTCTGGCGATGCTCAAAACAGAGGTCAACAAGATGTCGAGGCAATATGAAAAGTAGAAATGGTGTGGTTTTAAGTGTGAGTGATCATCAATGTAGTGCTCCAGACAAAACACTGATGGTGTTGGCAAAAAATTATCAGAATGCTAATAAGTTAGTACAAGAGAAAGATGTTGCTACTCAAAATAGTGCATTGATTGTTGAGCAACGTTTAACCCCTGTTGTAAAAGTTGTGTTGTATCCATCTTCCACGCCTCAAGAGTCATCAACATCACAGACTATGCAAGAGGTAGTGTTGTTGTTGTTTTAAGGGGCTGAACTACAAAGTCATCTGCCTTGTTATGCAAGTGGATCGAAAAGGACTAGATAGTAATAGACAAAAGAGAGTTGTAGTTTGTATATAACTATTGTACAAGTACTTACATTAAATAAATAAAAAAAAGTGTATGGGTATTGTCTGTTTTTCTTAATTGCTATCCCTATGTCCCACTATTAATGCAATTGTTAACCATCAACAGTCTCTGACTATGTTCGCAAAGAGAGTGACCTTAAACAATACACTCTATCTATGGTTTGTGTACCGAGTACACAATAATACAGTGTGGTCAAGTCATGTTGAGGCAATAGTTATATCAGGTAAGGTATTCGAACCCTTGCTTTCTTGTACAGAAAATTTGAACTTAAGTCAAACACCATAACCACTCGGTCAACCTGACAGTTACTAATTTAATTATTTTTGTGGACTTGAGTGTTTATAAAACTTTTTCCAGTATACATTGACTAAACCACTTGTTTGTTTTGAAATATAGATTTTGTTTTGTTTGACCATAACATTACAGTTATGAGTCTTGTGAACTGGGTGTTTAATATAGGGTTAAAGGCATTTTAAAATAATTTTAGAAAAGCTCTTAGGTATCGTGTCATGGGTTTTAGTAATGCATTACTGTTCGTTGACTAACATTTACCGTTACACAACATTATTTTGGTGAGCTCTACATGTTGTTGTTTGAGTCGTCAGTCTTTTGACTGGTTTGATGCAGATCTCCATGCCTCCCTGCCCTGAGCGAAACGTCTCATCTCTATATAACTACCACACCCTACATTCAAGGCTATCTGTTTAACATATTATAACCTCGGATCCCCCCTACAAGCTCTTGGGTTCAATTCCTAGATTTAACAAAAACTTTTAAAAGTGGTATGACAACTAAAACTAGTCTACTCAGTCTCGAGTGGTCCAAATAAGTAGAGAGGGTTTGATTCACACCTCAACCATAGAGCACCATGTTCTTTTTTTTATAATGATAGCCATTTGTTCAATTTCACATTTCACACATTGCAATTTGTCAATTTTCCATTTGCATTTTTTAAAATGACAGTTTGATGTTTTTCAATTTCATGATATGGAAACATGGATTTTTCCATTTTCATATTTACACATTTGTCAATTTCCCATTTGCATATATTTTCTTAAATGTCCGTTTAAGGTTTTTAAATTTTGTCTATATGGAAACATGGATTTTCCAATTTGCTGTTTACAATTTTTTTATATATTTATTTTGTGTGTATGTTGAAAAACGATATTTCCAAAACAAGATTTTTATTTTTCATTTTATGATTTTGTAAATGATCTTAATGTGAGTGCTTGACCATGGCAATAATGCAGTCTATCTATGTGTTAGCGGAACCATAGAGGCTTATTACTACTGCAAGTAAGAATGTTTTACAAAAAACGACTATCTACCACTACATTTGAAAAACAAAACGATTGAAAAAAATCTATTTTCCATTCATATATAAGTGCTAATACTCCCTCTCCCCACCCTACCTCACCGTATTTTCTCTGGTCAAACAACCAATGCTTCCCACACACACACACACACACACACACAAGCTTTCTATATATCTCTCTCTATATATATGTTTTCTCTTGTCCACGAGATAAAAATTATGGTTGCTGGATTGTATCCTGCAATGTTTATGCGACATACCTTTGCCAGTTCATAAAAACACATAGCGATTTTTACCACTGCTTTTGCTTGTTTGGCTTTCTTGCAGTCTGGTATGTGATAGGAAGCATTAACTGTATGTCAAACCCAGTCCACGTTTGTATTTGTAATCTAAGTAATAAGTTGAAAAGAGACAAGTGTAATCAGTTTTAAACATTATCTCTGCTTTTATTTGATTGTTTATGACATGCATATTAACCAAAAATCAAACCCTAGTCTACCTTAGTGAAAGGCTAACAGTTTAACCACTGCGTCACCATACCCTTTTTTCTTAGTTAGATTCGTTCTAGGCCTTAGAGCTAGAAATCGAGTTAAGATCTCCAGTGAAAGAGGCACATGTGCTCACCACTATAGCACGTAATGTTTAGCTGGTAACATTAGACAACCGAAAATGATTGTATTTCTGTTAGCCAAGCATTTCTGTCATTTACCTACTGTGTGAGCTCTGCCAGCAAGACAGTTTAGTTTAGAACAAGTGTGTGTGTGAGTGTGTGTATAGATTATTAGCCTCAGGTATTTAAAGCTTGTTGTGTGTAGCGACCATCTTGTCCCAGTAACCACTGAGCAAGTTTTAACAGTCAACCCATAATAACTGCATAGGATGGTTGTGTGTGGTTCATGTACTTGTGTGTGTGTGCATTAGTATCATGCACTAGCTTTACCTTACCCTGTATAGGTAGAGCGTTATCCCTTTCCTTTCTGACATTACCAATGCCCACATTCAACCACAAGTTTTACGGTTAAACCATTGGCTTGTTCTTGATTAAGTTTGGTTCGGTTTGGTTGGATTTGATTCAGCTTGGTTCAGTTTAGTTCAATGTAGTCACCATTTTGGATTTTAGCTATCCTATTTAACCAATCAATTAAAGATTGACTACTCTTATTTCTTGAATCGATTAATCAGATTTTGTATACACCATTTGTCATTTATTATCCCATACCTACAACCTATACTCTCTCTGTACTGCAGTTTGATCTGAAAACAAGTTCCAATGGTGAAAGATTTGTCAGTCACCATACATGTAGCCTACAATAATTCTTTCACTACCTAGCTATGTTTCATCACTCACTGTAAACATTTCACATGTCCATATCCGATTATAAGTTTATAAAATCTCAGGTCGATGACCTTGATGTATTGGGTATTTTTGGGTAAATTCATTAGCCATGGGAAAGGGTTGACCATCCTAAGTCCTATGACACCTCACAAGTTGATATCCGATTATTAGTTTATAAAATCTCAGGTCAATGACCTTGCTGTTTTGAATTTTTGAGGTAAATTCATTGGTCATGGGAAAGGGTTAACCATTCGTAGTCCTATGACACCTCACTTGACCCTCTCTACTGATAAGTTTATAAAATCTTAGGTCAATGACCTTGCTGTTTTGGGTATTTTGGGTAAATTCGTTGGTCATGGAAAAGGGTTGGCCATCCTGAGTTTTGTGACACCTCACTTGTCCCTCTCTGATTATTAGTTGATACAATCTTAGGTTAATGACCTTGCTGGTTTTTTTTGGTAAATTCATTGGTCATGGGGAGGGGTTGGCCATTTTAAGTCCTATGACACCTCACTCGACCCTCTGTGATTATTAGTTAGCGAGATATTAACGAAAGTGCAGTTAGGCCCTTTTGACAAAAAATGAATAATACATTCAAAAACAGGGCGTCACCACAAGTCCAACGACCCCTCATACAAGTTCCTAGCTTTCTTAGTTCATAAGATATTAAAAAGCCGATGACCTATTAGTTTTTGGATCTTTGGTTAATTTGTAAAAAAACGTATCTATAAATCATTATTCAAAAAGCCCGCCCTCTTACAAAAACCTCAATTGCGCATTCGTAAAACAAAAAACAAAAATGATAAATCATAGCGGCATTCAGTTGTATGCATGCACTTTATGTGGAACGAGTTTAATTTCATATTGGTATATAAGCTCCCACATGTTGCACATGGAAAGCGACTTTTACCTAAAAATTATTATTTCACCCCCTAGTAGGGGTAGATTTTATTTTTGAGTGGAAATAAGTTATCCATAGGAAAGGGGTTGTCTGCCGGAGTAATTTGACTACTCGTACATGTCTCTAGCCTTATTCCCACCACTGCCAAAACAGGTTGTGACTTGTTAGCTCTTATCGTGCACGTGCACATGTGAACACCTGTGTGTTAGATCATATTACACATGAACTCGCATTTTCTCACGTATGAATCAAAACAGGATGTGACTTGTTTCACAAGGAGAATGCTAATAATGACATCTCACACGTGTTCACATGTATTTCATCACTTTCCTTTCATATCGTTATTACATTTTAGTAGTGGGGGATTAGTGAACAACGTCAATTCAACACACACAAATGTAGTTAGGCCCTTTGACATAATTTAAATAAATTCATGGGCTAGTCCGTAGGAACCAGGCCAAAGGGACCCGTCCAAAGGGATCAGTCCAAAGGGACAAGGACTCGTCCACAAGGACCTGCCCACAAGGACTCGTCAACAATGACCCGTCCACAGGGACTCGTCAACAAGGACCCGTCAACAATGACTCGTCAAAAATGACCCGTCCACAGGGATCTGTCAACAGGGACCTGTCCACAAGGACTCGTCCACAAGGACCTGTCAACAAGGACCCGTTAGGTTGAGTTAGGTTACACTACAGCCACCATTTTTAAAAAAGCCCGCCCTCTTACCAAACCTATGAGTGGACATGTGTAAAAACAAAAAACTAGCATGTTAATTCATAGTGGCTTTCCACCGAACACATGCACTTTATGTAGAATAACGTTTCATTCCATATTAGCATTCAAACTCTCACATGCTGCAATTGGAAAGAGAGATTCTCTAAAAAATTCAATTTCACCCCTTAGTAGGGTAGGTTTTATTTTTGGGGTGGAAATATGTTGTCCACTGGAAAGGGTGTGTCAGCCCGAGTTCAATGACACCTCATTCGTCAAAATCCGACCACGGGTTCGGGAGTTATCGGGCTGCCGCCATCTTGTGTGGTGGGGAGGTGGAGGTGGCTGCGGAACCCGTACAAAACCACTACTAGTTTGGAAGTTTAAATAAATTTAAATAAGTTTAAGGATGAAGAGAATGAAGTAGTAAGATTTTTGAGCTCAGAATTATTTTTTTCCAAAGGCACTTAAAAATTAAAATATATTCAGATGAAAAGAAAGGAAACGGCAGGTATTTAATGTATCAAATCAGGGAGAATTTATGTAAATGGGAGGCAAGGAGAGATTGACCAGAATTTATTTTATTGGTAAAATAACACTGAAGAACACAGTCTAGTAATTGACAGAATATTACAAGAGAAAAAAATATATGATAATAAAAAGAATAATATGATGATGAGTGCAGAATATTTTGGTGATGATTTTAGTGTGCGTTTGGCGACACTTAAAGTTGTGGAGACCTTGGGGGTCATCCAAGAGGGCTTTTGTTCCCGTAGTTGTGGGCACACAAGGATGTGCGTATGTTTGAAAGAGCATGTGGGCTAAATTGTAAAAGAAGGGTTAGGCAATGTGGACCGCCCCATATTCTTGTCAGATTTCACTATTCTGTCAATCCAAATATTAAGTAATATTTTTTTTTCTGGATCAACTCGAAATTCCGATGGTATGCCTAAATAAATAATTGAAGAACATGAATTTAGATTTGTTGAACCTGACCGAGAAAAAAATAATAATATGAAAAGTGCAAATGAATTAAAATAAATAATTAATGAATTTTTATTTTTGGAATAATAATAATTATAACAGTGGAAATGAGCAAATGAAATATTCATCATGTGAGACGTTGAGAAAACTTGTTATAAATAAGGTGAAGGGAAATTTTGAAATTAATTAATTAATAAAAATAATAAATGTTTTTGATAAAAAAAAATGTTTTGAGATTATATGAAAATTTTGGTGACAGAAAATGTTGATGATATAAAATTTTGGTGAAGAGTTAATGATTTAATCCACTGATGGTGGATAGCAACAATTTATATTGTTTACAACAATTTTTTGTAATTTTAATAACATATGAAAATGATTACTGTCATACACCCTTTACATAAGAAAGGTGATCACAGTAATGTAAACAACTACCGGGGGATATCTCTGCTGTCAATAGCATACAAAGTGCTCTCCAGGATTTTACTGGAGAATGTAGAAAGTCAATGTGACCAAACAATTGGTGAACATCAAGGAGGATTTCGGCGTGGAAGGTCCTGTACCGAGCAGATCTTCAATCTGAAAACCATTCTCCAACTAAAACAAGTAAGGAGTACGAACATTACTGTGGTTTTCGTCGACTCCGCAAAAGCTTATGATTCCATCGACCGCCAGACACTGTTCTCAATACTCCAAGAACGAGGTGTGGATTATAACACACGCACCCTCATCAAACAGACTCTCACGGATACAACCTCTAAGGTGAAGTTCAGAGGAGAACTATCTCGGAATTTCAAGATCAAAACCGGAGTACGACAGGGTGATGGTCTCTCGCCCATTCTGTTTAATCTGGTGCTTGATAAAGTCATCAAGACCTGGGAATGCACATTGAGGAATCTAGGAATCAAACCAGTTGCCATTGGAGGTGGAACCCGAAGAATCGAGATCAGGTTCCTTGCCTTCGCAAATGGCATTGCAATCTTGGCCAACAACTCTAAGGATTCTGGCAAAGCTGTCCAAGCCCTGCACGAGATAGCGGTGAAATCTGGATTACAGATATCTTACGATAAGACCAAGTACTTTGAGAATCGGCACTCCGGAAACACCCCTTTGACGACCATACATGGAATGATTGGAAGAGTCAATCGCTTTCGTTATTTTGGTGAATGGGTCCACCCCAATGGTAGAGATGGCACCTCCATCTTAGCAAGGCGTACCAAACTCAACGCAGCATATAAACTATCCCACAATTTGTACAACAAGAAATGAATTTCGAGGAAAGCTAAGATCTGTCACTACAGATCTGCTGTCAGACCACAGTTTCTGTATGCCGCAGAGACCCTCTTGATGAACAGAAAAGGCACCATGGATGACCTGGAGAAAGCTGAAAGACGTATCCTCAGGAAAATCCATGGCCCGAGATTGCTCCCAGATGGAACCTACCGTTTGAAATCTAATTCTGAACTTTATCGACAGTTAGAATCAGCCAATACCAGTATGCGACGTAGGAGGCTAAAGTTCTATGGGCACCTACAACGAATGAACAGCAACAGGCTTACCAAGAAGATCTTCTCCTTGGTTAAAAGCTACAAGACTGGAAGCCTGTGGCTTAATGAAGTACTAAAGGACTTGGATTCGGCTGGAATTGTTGACCTTGATGTAGAAGATCGTTCTAAATTTTGTGCTATGGTTGAATCTTGGACCCCACCACCTAGAGTCTCTAAATGTTGGAAGCCCCTTTCGCAGGAGAGAAAGGAGAAATTATCAGCAGGGCTCAAGAGATATTGGGAACGGAAAAGAGCATCAAAGAACTAGTCATAAGCGCTCCGTAGTGGGCTTAAATCAGTAATAATAATGAAAATGATTAAAAATGTTTTGTGACATTTAAACAAATGAAAGTGGGAAAAGAAGAAAGTTAATTTTAAAAATATTATGAAAAGTTTTTGGAACAAATTTTGGTTTTTGAAATTGAAAATCTTTATGAACAATTGTTAACATTCGACTTTATGTCAGTCGACTATTGATATTGTTATGAAACAACGAATCAGTGATATGATAATTTTTCCAAATAAGTCTAATTTTGGAATAACACCGAATGAATCAAGTGACTATTTTTTTGAGGAAATGTTTTGCTACGAATATTTGAACAATCAAATGCAATATTTCTAAAAGTGAACTACGAACATGTAAATATTAGGGATCACTCAGAACTCTTTATTGAACAGTGATTACCGGTGTAATTTTTTTTTTTATATCAGAATGGACTAATTAATTTTCTGATTATCATATCTGTGACATTCTAGTAATAATCTTAGGACAGTTGATTTCTCATGTGTGATTTGTTTTATCTTTGTTGAGGTTTTTGCCATTCAAATCATATTTTTATCTATACATAAATTGAGATTTTAAAGGAATGTGCTAATTCAAAATAATTTCTCACCTTACCTTACTTGTGAATTACCGAGATCAGGGATGCCAGATTAGACCCAAGTATTCACCTAGATAGACCCTGAGATATATTTTCTCGTGCTAATCTGATGTCGGTATTTTACAAAATGTGGTCGTAGGATCTCGGTCCAAACGGGCATTACACCAAGTGAAATAACCTGATCAGACCTTCATCTCCTATGCAGCGTAGCAACTCAATAGGTATATCATCTATGTCTGGTGCTTTGTTCCTGCGTAAGTCCTCTAATGCTCTGTCAAATTCTGATCTCAATATTAAATCTCCTTTTGCATCATCATCAATTTCCTCCTCCCTTTCCATTACACGATTCTCAATCTCCTTTCCCTTATACAAACACTCTATGTAAGCTTTCCATCTCTCAACCCTTTCTTCCCTATCTGCTAGAGGCTTTCCATTTGTGTCCTTGATATTACAGCACTTAGTCTTCTTTTCCCCAAATGTATTCTTAATCCTTCGATAAGCTGTGTCTACTTTTCCTAATTTCAGACAATTTCCTATACCTGCTCATTTTTCTTTCAACCATTCTTCTTTCGCTTCCTTGCACTTCTTGTTAACCTCATTTCTCAGACGTCTGTATTCTGCTTTCCCCTTTTCATCTCTTAAGATTCTTGTGCTTCCGCCTTTCATACATCAATTCTAGTATATCCTGAGTGATCCACGGTTTTCTACCTATTCTTTCTTTTCTACTAATGTTTTCTTCTACGGATTTTGTTATTTCATTCTTCAAAAGTGCCCATTCGTGTGCAATTGAAGTTTGTTTAGGGTTTTTCATTAGTCCTTCCTTTATACTCTTCTTGAATCTTTCGTGTACATCCTTTACTTTCAGTCTGCCTATTGCCCACTTTTTTGGCTTTTGACTTTTCTTCAGTTTCTTCAACATAACAACAGATTGTGGTCAGAGTTTATGTCAGCACCAGGATATGTTTTACAATCCAAAATCTGGTTTCGAAACCTCTGCTTGACCATAATGAAGTCGATTTGGTAACGCCCTGTATCTCCTGGTCTCATCCATGTGTATATTCTTCTATTGTGGTTATTGAATAAATGATAATAGGCTGAAAATACAGGATCTTACCTATACAGGTGGTGATTCAGGGGAAAATCTCAGGACAACGGAGATCCGGCCGAAGGAGAATCTCATGGCTGAAGAACCTCAAGAACTAGCTTGAGATGAACACAAACGACCATTTTCCGTGTGGCAGACTTGAAGACTAAAGAGAGACCTACGAAGGAAGCGGAAGCAAAAGCGAAAGCAGAAGCGAAAAGCGTAAAGCGTAAAGCGTAAAGCGTAAGGCGTAAGGCGTAAGGCGTAAAGCGATAACCTGTCACTATTGCCAGTTGTATCTGCTGACAAAGTGTGTCCTGCTCCAAGACACTGTCCTTATGGCGGTAGAGGAATCATCCCTCGCAGAGTCCATGGGTGAAGCCGAGATTGGAGGATAGGCAGTTAAAAACACATTATTATCTGAAAAAATAACTGGAAACCATCCTTGTTGTTTACGGTAATTTGAAGCTCGGCCAGTTGCTTGTCGAAATGACTCCCCTCGGAGTGACCATACATTCATAGCCTCCTTATTCTCGAGGGCACGCTTCAGGTGGCCATGTTGGAGATTGGACGTCAAAGTTTTACAACTCTCTGGCGGAGATTCTACTGTTCATTGCAAACAAGACACTGTGGTTCTCGCACATAAACATGAACGCCGCGTCATCATTGCGATTCTGATTGATGGATCTCGTTGTCAACCAGATGGAAATTTGACAAAACATTGCAGTTTTAAGACACATATTTTTTTGCTGCAAGTCCTATCTGACACAGTTAAACTATGGGAATTAAAAGTAAAAAAAAATAATAATAATAAAAAAAACGGAAAACGTAAGTAATGGTAGTTCGGAAATCTATAGAAGAAATTAAAACCAATATAAAAATTGATGACTTGAGAATTGATCAAGTGAAACAATTTCGTTATCTTGGTAGTTTGTCTTATCAAAAACCAAAAAGAAAAAGGATATCTTTACAAAATGTCATAAATGAAACGATAATAATGCACCACATCCACCTGAGATATCAGGCACTCCAATAAATTTTGCACATGAGAAAGTTTGCTTCAGGACATAGACCTGCTGAAGCAAACTTTGGTTTTTAGTTTTTGTTAAGATGGCTTCTAGTATTTTTTCACGCTGACGAAGTTATCATTGATATAACGAAACATGTAGAGGAAAGTGACCAAAGTCGGACCCGAGTCCCTAAGTCGGACCCCTGCATTGGACAATCCTGCCGCATGGTGGCACAATAATGAATGTGAAGATATGAAAGGAAATGTTATGTTGTGGAAATGGCAGCACTGGACTGTGGGGAGTATCCCGTCAGTTCCGCCATTACTGGTTTTCATGTGAGTGGAATAGTGATTGTTTTATATTTCAAAGAGGGTAAGTCACATTGTGTTTACAGTACTCTCTTTAGTAAGCGATACACTTGATAAATGTTGTATTTGCTTGTCGAAATACCTATTCATTTTTTTTTTCATAGTTCCGAAAATATCAAGTACAAGATGTCCTAAGTAGGACCCCCGCGGCTTTCCTAAGTCAGGCCCCAAAAAATCCTAAGTCTGACCTCTAATAACCCTGAGTTGGACTCCTGAAATTCAAATTCAATTTTTTTGGTTTTTATTTAAGCCATAAAAAAATATTGTTTCAGATGACCCAAAAAAAAAATATCAGTCCTTGCGTGAGAAAAAGGGAAACTCTCAAAGTGGTCGGTTTCTGGATTTTGTGGTCATAACAATAAGTTATGTTCCTAACAAGACATTTTAAAATGTAAAAATAAAGTATTTTCACGTTCTTCGTTACTTTCCTAGTGGTCCTATGTGATTTTACGTTCATTCTTAAGTGGGGTCCGACATTGGCATCCTTTTTCCCAGACGTCATTTTTGTTACTTTCAATGAAAACATTTCATAGAAAAACTGGGCTGTTATAAGTTAATCTGAACCAGATACAATGTTATGAAACATATCAAAGAACTCATCTAGCTAAAATTCAAATATAAAAAAGATGAAATTAATAACAATACAGGTAAAAAAAAACAAAATGGGGGTCCGACTTTGGTCACTTTCCTCTACGTATTAATTTAATTATTAAACTATTTTCTAGTGGTTGGCAAGGCGGCTTTTATAATTTGAGATTTGTATTTTGTGTTAAGCCAAGGTCCTTGCAGATTCATCCACGCGGCTGAGTGATATCTCACTCAATGGAATAATGAGTACAACTTAGTGAATGCTGGTATTTATCAGTCGACCATTATATACAGAGTATTTCCAATAGAAGCTTTTACACGTAAAACGTCAGTAATGGTAAGAGTTCAGAGCTCTTATATGCTGCGTCTTTTGTAGTGCTAGGTTGTGGGCGGAGTAACAAGGGAATCTGGAAACTTTTCAAGAGATACATGCTTTTATGAATTCAACTCAAATATTATTTCAGTAGTATAGATCCCTCCTGTGGCGCTCACAAGCGACCGATCGTGAAAAATGAGCATTCAAATTAAAGAGAATATACATTACCAGTGACGCATTGCACTCTGATTTCATAAATATCTATAATTTCGTAAAAAAATGACTTTTAAAAAACTGTACGAAGAGTGAGATTTGCAGATACTGTTGCGGCAGGAAGATACACTCCATAATTGCTGTACACTTCACATTATGACGCCTGTTTCATGTCATTTTAACATTCTGAGGTCTTTCCTTTATCATTTTGCATGGATTTCAGAAACAGTAATTTAAAGGAGTGAGTAGCCTACTCAAATCATATAATTTCATAAATATCGAATAGCCGGTGAGTGTTACAGCTAAGCAGTCAATCAATGGACTCAGCACACAAATGACATTAGAAGTGACGAATAAATTTCATAAATATCAATTTCTGTAAGAAGTGTGCGATATAAATACTGTTGCTGTAGGAAAATACGCGACATCATTGCTGTTCAGTTCGTAGTTTGCCGTAGGGATGCCTGAAACGTAAATAGTGTTCTATAATCATTTGGTTCAAATTAAAAAATAACAACCTTTCTCCTTAAGTGTCTTATTATAAACCTACTAGCAGAAGTACCCAATCTTCGAACGGTCTTCGGTATTAATAACCAGATGTTATCAAATGAGCTACTGTTGCAATGTTTAGGGGCTTGGAACCTGTTTGTTGGCAAAGAAAAATGATTAGTTAAAATGTGCTCTCAAACTAAATTTACCTAACGTGTTCTTCCTGGCGTGAAAATAAAATTGAAAACCTCGTAGACGAATCGCAATACACGTCACATACGAACTGACCCTAACCGTTTGTCAAGTGCCCAACTACAGGAAGACCCCTTTTATAAATTATAAAGGCTTGTGGAGCACGAAAATTCAGTTTTTTTTAGCCCCCAATGGCCCAAATTCCTAAAATCAGCAAGGAAACAATCTACTATTTCAAATCAGGAATTTTTGAAAGTAATGTTGCTGTATGGAGATATAATAGACCTTCTGTACGACATATCGCACGTGTAGTCGTGTGAAAAAAATCTAGGGTAGGCCCTACTCCTTGAACCCCTTAATCGCATTGATGAATTTTACAGTTTTAGTTGGTTCCGTGATAACCTTATAGCCATTTGCAACCTTTCACAGATATGTAATAAATGGAGTGGCATTACTTATTCCAGAAATAGATGGAAAGTTGGATGCCACCTCTTGAGATACTGTTGTCATGGTTAGTGGCTTGCATTCCTTCTTTAGTTTATTAAATGAAATTAGTTTTCTGGGAATATCTAAGAAACTGTTGGATTTAGAGACTTAAAATATAGTTTTCGGGGACCCTTTACGGCTCTAGAGGGGCCCCGAGTTTTGGTTCTGACACCAAGGGTTTGAAAATGAGCTCTGTCTCGTCGTTGTACGCCATAATAATGATAATAATTAAAAGAATAGTAATAATAATAATAATAATAATATAACAATAGAGGGATAGGGATATAATAGACCTCCCGTACCATACCCGCACGTGTAAATCGCGTTAAAAAATTCTAGAGTACCCCTTGACCCCTTAAGCGCATTATATGTATTGATGAATATTTCAGCTTAATTTGGATCCGTTGTAACCTTATTGTCGTTTGCAAACCTTCACAATAATGTAATAAATGGAATTGCATTGCGTCTTACAGAAATAGATGGACCTCGGAGATTCTGTTGCCATTGTTACCGGCATGCATTCCTTCATTAATTTATTATGTGAAATTAGTTTTTTGGGAATATCTCAAAAACTGATGGTTTTAGGGCCTTAAAATGTGGTTTTCAGGGTTCTTTTAGGGCCCCCGAGTTTCGTTTCTCAGGGGCTGAAAATGAGCTTTGTCTCACCCTTCTACGCTTATTTCAGCATGTATTTTAAGAGGGTAGACCCCCTGTTATGAGAGGTACGGAGAAGAGTTACATCAAAGATTAGTGTCGTACCTCCGACGGATATCTGTATCAAATTTTACGTTAATCCACCCAGCCGTTCTCGAGTTATAAGGACACAAAAAATTGTCCACAGACAAACAGACAGACAGAAAAAAGAATTTGAGTGCATCCGTCACAAAACAGTCTTAAACGGGCAAATATGTCAAATTTCCGTGGAAATACAGAAAAAACAGACAAACATTCATTTTTATATAATAGAGAAGGGATAAAATAGACCTTCCGTACCACACCCGCACGTGTAAATTGCGTTAAAAAATTCTTGAGTACCCCTTGACCCCTTAAGCGCATTGTATGTATTGATGAATATTTCAGCTTAATTTGTATCCGTTATAACCTTATAGCCGTTTGCAAATCTTCACAGTAATGTAATAAATGGAATTGCATTGCGTCTTACAGAAATAGATGGACCTCTGAGATTCAGTTGCCATGGTTACCGGCATGCATTCTTTAAATCATTTATTAAGTGAAATTAGTTTTCTGGGAATATCTCAAAAACTGATGGTTTTAGGGCCTTAAAATGTGGGAGTTTCGTTTCTCACATTGAGGGGCTGAAAATGAGCTTTGTTTCACCCTTCTACGCCTATTTCAGCATGTATTTTAAGGGGGCAGGGCCCCTTTTATGAGAGGTACGGAGAAGTGTTACATCAAAGATTAGTGTCGTGCCTCTGAAGGATATCTGTATCAAATTTTACGTTGATCCACTCAGCCGTTCTCGAGTTATAAGGACACAAAAAATTGTCCACAGACAGACAGACAGACAGACAGACAGACAAACATTTTATTTTTGCGCGCATCCATCACAAAACAGTCTGAAACGCGCAAATATCGCAAATTTCCGTGGGAATTCAGAAAAAAACAGACAATTTTTCATTTTTAGCCTACTTTTCACATTTTGCAAAAATGAGGAAAAAGTAGACTTATGAGATCGCACAAATGTGTGTCTGTCTGTCTGTCCGTCCTTCTGTCTGTCTGTCTGTCTGTGTGTGTCCCCCCCCCCCCTATCAACTCCTAAACGGCTGGAGCAATCGAAACAAAATTTGGTAGGAGTAAAGATCTAAACCTGAATATCTCACGGCCATATTTGAAAATGATGTCAATGCTACCAACTGCTGAAAAATCGCAATTGAAATTTGAGCTCCACGTCGGATATCTTGGAAGGTATGAATGGGAGCTATTTCAAAATTGGCACACGTATAGATAATAATATTTCAGTTTAATTTCCAGGATGCCATACAGGACAGTGTTGCCAAAATGATTATAAGCCTGCTGATAGGTACAATTTTAAATGCATATAACTTCTACACTATCAATTGGAATTCAACCAAATTTCGTATGTGCAATGTGTACGCGCATTCTTAAGAGCCTCCAGGGCTGCCAACTGCTAATAAATGCTCACAATTTCTTTTATCCAAATACTCGTTTATCAGAAAGTATGCAAGCCGACAGCTTTAAACTATGCACACGTATAGTACCTGACATTCTATATTAATTTGGAGTAACTTATATACGTCAGTGCTACCAACATGATTCTAAGCCTGCTGAGAGGTCCAACTTTAAATACATGTAACTTCTATACTATCATTTGGATTTCAACCAAATTTCGTGTGTGCTATGTGTACCATAACAGATATGACTATGCCGATTCTTAAGAGTAACCAGGGCTGCCAACTTTTAAAAAATGCTGTCTCTATTTTAGTTACCCTAATATCAATATATCATTAAGTATACAAGTATAAAAGCGGCATCGGTGGCGTAGTCGGTAGAATGCTGAGCTTCTATGTCCAAGATAGCGGGCTCAAACCCGGCCGAAGCCGTCGGATTTTTAAGAGCGTTAAAATCACTCAGTATGCCGTCCTTCGGCGGGGAAGTAAAGCCGGCGGTCCCATGTCATAGATTTATGGCATGTTAAAGAACCTTCCACTAATTGCACTTGTGTGAAGCTAAATTGGATAGGTTAAGAATGTAAACAACGCTCTTAGGTTTCTACGTTCGTTCGTTGCCAAGAGCCGACTGCGGTGGCGTCTAGTAGCAAAGTTCTGAACTTCGCCTAGTAGTCGTTGACGGTGGCGCTTGGCGGCAAAAGTAGGAACTATTTGAAAGATTCTAAGTTGCAGTTCTTAAATTAAAAAAACAGATAACACACACTAAAACAGTCATCATAATTAACACCGGTTATCAGACAGATTCTAGACACACCCAAAGTACATGGGGCTACATGACCGCGTTGTCGCAGCCCCTAAACTTAAGAACCAAACAACCAATAGCTCTAAACTTTGCACACGTATAGTACTTGGCATTCTAGATTAATTTGGAGTAACTAATATAGGCCTACCCCAGTGCTGCCAACATGATTCTAAGCCTGCTGATAGGTCCAATTTTAAAATGCATGTAACTTCTATACTAACTAATGGATTTCATTCAAAATTGACATAACAATAGATCATATTATTTCAGGTTATTTCTGACCAATACATGTATTCCATTGTTGCCAACATGATTTTACGCGCTGTTAGATCCAATGTTTAACTGCATGTAACGTCCATGCTATCCATTGGACTTCAACCAAATTTTGTATTCTCTACCTTAAGAGAAGGAACTGAGAATATATTCAGTCACCAGGGCTGCCAACTGTAGTTCTCTATTAGGCTACATTATGCCAGGTATACAGCATTTCGAACTAATTAGAAATTTCGATATTACCAACTTAATTTCGTCATTATTCTAGATAGATCCATATTGATTAATCATTGGCATTAATCTAAAATTTTAAGAAAAGTAGGCTCTTTTGTTCGTCACGGAACTTCTTGTTATATATAGAGAGATTGGTGATAGTGTGGCTTATGAACATGCGTGATTTCTCACACGGATCCGCTAGTCAACTCAAATTCAAATAACTCAGATTATACATTTTACTAAAGCCTCCAACAAAACTGGTTATCTGAGCAGCCTGTAGACATTCCACAACTTCAGATAAGTATCAACAATTGATCTTTGAACACAGTAGTATACAAACAATATGTTATGTTGTAGTTATAGCTTTTATCATCACAACAGAGTCCCTGTAGTTCATTTACGCATATTACGAGGGCTGTTTTTTTTTTAGCCTACTTTCGATTTTTGCAAAAAAATGAAAGTAGACTAATGAAATCTACACAGGGCCAACAATTGTGTGTCTGTCTGTGTGTCTGTGTGTGAGTGTGTGTGTGAGTGTGTGTACTCTGAATGTCTGTCCTCCCCCCCCCCCCCCCATCAATTCGAAAACGGTGAAACCAAATTGAACGAAATTTGGTACAGAGATAGAACTAGCAAAGATCACCTCAGTGTCATGTTTTATATCGCTGCCATCTTGAAGGAAACGTATTGGTGGCCACCCAAATGTTAAAAGATTAATTGAAATTACGACCAACCTAATCATCTGATCCCTACCAAATTTTTCTACATTATACCACTACGTATGAAGATTATTTTGACCAAACTACAAGGTCATCAGTCTAATATTTTGCGGATGGTGGCCATGTATATGTGCAAATCGATCCCCCCTATCAATTCAAACACGGTGAAACCGTATTGAACGAAATTTCGTACAGAGGTAGCACTAGCAATGGGCACTCCATTGTCATGTTTTATACTGCCACCATCTTGACGAAAACGTAATGGCGGCCAACCAAATGTTAAAAGCACAAATCAAATTACGACCAACCTAATCATCTTAGCTCTACCAAATTTTGTAATATTATACCTTTACGTATTAAGAATCTGTTGACCAAACAACAAGGTCATCAGCCCAATAATTTGCGGATGGCGGCCATGTATGTGTGCAAAACGATTCCCCAAACCAATTCAAACACAGTGAAATCAAATTGAACCACATTTGGTACAGAGGTAGCACAAGTAAAAGGTAACTCAGTGTCATGTTTTATATCACCGCCATCCCGACGGAAACGTAATGGCGGCCACCCAAATGTCAAAAGCTTAAATCAAATTACGACTAACCTAATCATCTGATCTCTACCAAATTTTGCAACAACATACCTTTATGTGAGAAGCTTTTTTGGCCAAGCTACAAGGTCATCAGTCCAATAGTTTGCATATGGCGGCCATGTATGTGTGCAACTCTATTCCCCCTATCAATCCAAACACGGTAAAATCTTATTGAACGAAATATGGTACAGCGGCAGCACTAGCAAATGGCACCTCGGTGCCATGTTTTATATAGCCGCCATCTTGACGGAAACGGAATGGCGGCCACCCAAATGTTAAAAGCTTAATTCTAATTATGGCCCACCTAATCATTTGATCTCTACCAAATTTTGCAATAACATACCTTTTTGTGGGAAGCATCTTTTGACTGAACTACAAAGTCATCAGCCCAATAGTTTGCAGATAGCGGCCATGTATGTGTGCAAATCGATTTCCCATATCAATTCAAACACTGTTGAACCGAATTGAATGACGTTTTTTACAGAGGCAGCACTAGCAAAGGGCACCTCATATTCATGTTTAATATCCGTATAACATGTTGTATTTCAACAAGCTACAACAACCAACATTCAATTATACTCCTTGAAAAGGACAAAGAGTTATAACAATACCCATGCATTTAGGAGAAAGTAGGCTATATGTTCTTTACTGAACGTCTTGTTGATTTGTATCATCTTTCCACTTGGATGCTGGATATTTTTTGTGGGAGTGATTTTGGAAAAGAGACGGAAATGGGACGGAAATGTGTAAGAGGAAACATCGCATACGGTTTACTTCAAGGTTTGGAGGCCCCATTAAAGATATTCCTACAATAAATCATCTTCAAGTTGTCGCTCTTTGTTGTGAAAATATTCATTATATCATATTTACTAAAACAATTATGATTTATTAATTAAATCTTCATACCTTTGCTGTGGAATGTATATCGCATACGGTTTACTTCAAGGTTTGGAGTCCCCATTAAAGCTATTCCTACAATAAATCATCTTCAAGTTGTCATTCTTAGGTGTGAAAATATTAATTATATCATATTTCCTGAAAACAATTATTAAATCTTCATACTTTTGCTGTATTCTTATTTAATGTTAGCATTCGAGGTACTATCGTCCAACAT
Source organism: Meconema thalassinum (assembly GCA_946902985.2). Taxonomy (NCBI): domain Eukaryota; kingdom Metazoa; phylum Arthropoda; class Insecta; order Orthoptera; family Tettigoniidae; genus Meconema; species Meconema thalassinum. The sequence continues at coordinate 188,985,148 of OX336395.1, forward strand.
ACAGCCTTATGTGGAATGTATATCGCATACAGTTTACTTCATGGTTTGGAGGCCCCATTAAACATATTCCTACAATAAATCATTGGTACCACGACTTACCTCACACATGCGCACCAGTTAGGATTTGGCACTGAAGTTTTACGAGTAGTTATTTCAATGACCAACAGAGTTCACTGTTAACAAGGGAATTGCGCTCCCGGCAGACACATAGTAGGATAACATGTCACATATTACACATCATATGCGACTACTGTAAGGTTAATTTTTAGCCTACTTTTCACATTTTGCAAAAATGAGGAAGAAGTAGATTTATGAGATCGGGCAAATGTGTGTATGTCTGTCTGTCTGTCCTTCTGTCTGTCTGTCTGTCTGTCTGGCTGTGTGTGTGTGTCCCCCTATCAACTCCTAAACGGCTGCAGCAATCGAAACAAAATTTGGTAGGAGCAAAGATCTATACCTGAATATCTCACGGCCATATTTGAAAATGATGTCAGTACTACCAACTGCTGAAAAATCACAATTGAAATTTGAGCTCCATGTTGGATATCTTGGAAGGTATGAATGGGAGCTATCTCAAAATTGGCACACGTATAGATAATAATTATGCAGTTTAATTTCCGGGAGGCCATACATGGCAGTGTTGCCAAAATGATTATAAGCCTGCTGATAAGTCCAAATTTTAAATGCATATAACTTCTACACTATCAGTTGGATTTCAACCAAATTCCGTATGTGCTATGCGTACATAAGCAGATATGACTGAGTGTATTCTTAAGAGCCATCAGGGCTGCCAACTGTTAATAAATGCTCTCAATTATTTTAATCCAAATACCCATATATCAGAAAGTATGCAAGCCGACAGCTTTAAACAATGCACACCTAAATTACCTGACATTATATATATTAATTTGGAGTAACTTATATACATCAGTGCTACCAACATGATTCTAAGCCTGCTGAGAGGTCCGACTTTAAATACATGTAACTTCTATACTATCATTTGGATTTCAATCAAATTTCTTATGTGCAATGTGTACCATAAAAGATATTACTATGCGCATTCTTAGGAGCAACCAGGGCTGCCAACAGTTAATAAATGCTGTCTCTATTCGTTTTTCTTAATATCAATATATCAGAAATCATGCAAGCCAACAGCTCTTAACTTTGCACACGTATAGTACCTCACATTCTAGATTAATTTGGAGTAACTTATGAACGTCAGTGCTGCCAACATGATTCTAAGCCTGCTGATAGGTCCAATTTTAAAATGCATGTAACTTCTATACTAACTAATGGATTTCATCCAAGATTGACACTAAAATAGATCATATCAATTCAGATTATTTCTGACCAATACATGAATGTCATTGTTGCCAACATGATTTTACGCGCGCTGTTAGATCCAATGTTTAACTGCATGTAACGTCCATGCTATCCATTGGACTTTCACCAAATTATGTATTCAGTACCTTAAGAGATGGAACTAAGAATATATTCAATCATCAGGGCTGCCAACTGTAGTTCTCTATTAGGCTATATTATGCCAGGTGTACAGTATATTTTCGAACTAATTAGAAATTTCGATATTACCAACTTAATTTCGTCATTATTCTAGATAGATCCATATAGATTAATCATTGGCATGAATCTTAAATTTTAAGAAAAGTAGGCTATTTAGTTCGTCACGGAATTTCTTGTTTTGTTTTTTTTTTCAATTTCCGATGGACTGTATAAAATTAACAGATTGACATACCAAACTGATTTTGCTACTAAATGTTTGTTTGATTCATTCTTAGACTATGTCTCAACATAATCGCCAAACCAATTGAAACATTTGACGTAGCGTTGCACCAGCCTTCCAATGCCCTCGGCAAAGTATTCTGCCGCCACTGAGGTGGGTACGTTTGGAGAGTCTCCTGAAGTGTTTCCTTTTTGGCGAGGCGTTGCCGCCCAACCATACCTTCAATTCTCGAAAGAGGTGAAAATCATTCCCGACTGCACCGTGCCAACGTTACGATAGACTTTTTCAAAGAATTCAAGTGTGAAGTTTTGGACCATCTGCCGTTTAGTCCAAACCAGCACTGAATGATTTTCACCTTTTTCGAGCATTGAAGGTATGTTTTGAGTGGCAACGTTTCTCCAGAAAGGTCAATCTTGTAGAAGATAATCCCTCGATATGGCTATAAAAGGCTATTCTCTTTTTTCTCACACAATGAGATAGTTTCTCTATATGTTCGCTGCCCTTTCAGATAAGTTGGATTCAATCTATTATAGATAAAACCCCAGCCCTAAAGCATACCAATTTTATTATTTCTTCTTCTTCTCCTTCTTCTTAACGTTCCTGCTGGCGATCAGCATGGCTATTCTGGCTTTATCAGTGGCAATTCGGAACAATTCTTCAGAGCTTTGGTTGAACCAGGTTCTAAGGTTGTCGAGCCGGGAAATTCTCCTTCTGCCGGGCGATCTCTTTCCTTCTATTTTCCCTTGTAGTATAAGTTGAAGCAGCTCATACCTTTTCTACTTCCTCATAATGTGACCAAGGTACTGTAGTTTACGACACTTAATGATGTTGATCAGTTCTGGTCTTTTTTCAACTCTGCGTAGAACTTCCGGATTTGAAACTTGATGAATCCATGATATTCTCAGTATTCTCTTGTAAAGCCATAGTTCAAAGGCTTCAAGTCGAACAGTGGTGGCCTTTGTAAGGGTCCATGTTTATACACCATACAAGAGAACTGAGGACACATAGCACCTGAGGAGCCGTAGTTTGGTGTTCATGGCAAGATCGTGGCTTTTGAAAATTGAGCTCATTGAATTGAAAACACTACTCGCCTTTCCAATGCGACATTTTATCTCTTGAGAACTGTCTCATGATTCGGTAATGATGGTACCCAGATATGGATATTGGGAAACTCACACTATGCTATTAAAATTAATGCACAAATTCACCCCTCTTGTGTACGTCTTGCTAATTATCATAAATTTTGTTACTTCAATTCAACGTAAATCCATTTCTCTTTTGGATGGACCATGTTTCATTCTGTTCCCCTTTTCAAAGTATCGTGACATTTCCTTGTGAATTCTTCAAGAACAGAAGGAAGTTGCGCATCAGGCTACTGCATACATTCTGCTGTATTTATTGTTTTATTGTTGACTTATATTTCCTTTCTGTGTTTGCATATAAATGTTCCATTTTACTTGCTTGCTGGCCCAAGGAGACCAATTATTCTCCTGTTCAAACAGCCTGCGCTTCTCAGTAAATATTAGAAAACCGCTCTTATTTATGAATACAAAATGTCGTCTGGGAAGAAAGAGGAACCTTTATGGGCGCTCGCTAAGTCTCTTTATGGTCCAATTATAATTTCTACGAAACTCTCCGCAGTCGTTACCATCGGGGAGGATGAAGTTCCTTTTCATATGCATTCTTAAATCAATATTCCTCGAGAGACATATAATGTAATGATTAGAAGCCATTTCTTCAGTGTTGGCTTTCTACCACTTTTCAGTCGGTCAACACCTTCATTAGCTTAATTAAATTGGGTGGTGAATACCAATTATTTATCACACTGAAAGAACAACATGGATTCATTAAACTCATGTATACTTCGATACACTTTTAGAAAACATTGAACTGAGGAGTTAACTTGGACGATATGTTTCGTTCATCATTCGAACATCATCAGAGCTTGTTCACTCAACTTCTTTTTAAATCTTTTAGTTATGAATATAAAACATATGCACAACAATCATGTGATAATTTAAGTCATTCTTTAATTGTCGCCTTTTCTAAGATTATTATTATTATTATTATTATTATTATTAATAATAATAATAATAATAATAATAATAATAATAATAATAATAATAATAATAATAATATTCTGTCCATTTTAGCCTACTGGGGACCGTGGTAAACATCGGCCGACATGCCAATCTCTCTTTCTCCTCCCAGAATTATTTCATACGGCCGCTAAGTTTTCTCCTTCTGTCTTCAGATCAGATAACCTAGGTTTTTGAGCTATGTTTTTCCTAAAACCCTTTTATCAACCTACCCACGAAACTCTGTTCTGTTTATTATTATTATTATTATTATTATTGGCGCCTTCATTTAGGCAAAGTTAGGGCTCTTGGCCCCCTTTTACACTTAATCATACGCAATGCAACTTACTACGGGGTGTCCGGGAATGTTCTCCGCAGTAGCTACGTGCATCTGTGAGTGGTTGCGTCACCAGTTTAGTTGGCAGCAGTGTCCTTGATAGGGTGAAGGGCACATGTGTGGGCTGTCGAATTCGTCAGTGTGTATTGCAATAAGCGAGCATGTGTGTCATCAGCAATTCTAGCATCAGTTATGAATGGCTGTGGTGACTATAAAATCTACTGTTTGTTTGTATTGATACAAGTGACAGCCGTGCTGCCAACGTAACTGGTGACGTAATCTCTCGCAGCAGCTTGCAGGCACTGCGGAGAACATTCCCGAGCGCACTGTGTATGCAATTATTATTAATCGTATGGTATGGTACACACTTAGGCCTACATCACATTACAGCCTAATGAAAAAATAAAATATATACGAGCCTTACGGTAGTCGCATATGATGTCTAACATTTGACATGCCATCCTGCTATGTGTGTCCCGGGAGCTCAAATCCCTTGTTAACAGTGAACTCTGTTGGTCATTGAAATTACTTGTAAAACTCCAGTGCCAAATCCTGACCGTAATGAATCATTATTGTTATTTGCGGTGGCGGAAGCAATCCACTGCCTACTTGATGCGAGCTGCGCTCTATACCGGCCAGTTAGTGAACCCAAGCCAGCGATGTTATTGAAAATGGCCTCGTTTTGCCGATCAGCGCACTGCCAAGTATAGGCGCGATTAAAAATTAGGTGTGCGGAAGGTATATTAAATGTGTTTCTCTCAGTGATATGTTTAGACCAACGAAGTTTCAATTATTGTTAGTAGTCGGCGTTAATATACTGAATTCCTACGTTGTTTGGAGTGTTTGTTGATGCGATATAGATTCCACATAGCCACATGGCCGACAGTACATCGAGTGCTTACATTAAATAAGAATACAGCAAAAGTATGAAGATTTAATAAATCGTAATTGTTTTCAGCAAATATGATAAAATGAATATTTTCACACCAAAGAACGACTACTTGAAGATGATATATTGTAGGAATATCTTAAATGGGGTCTCCAAACCTTGAACTAAACTGTATGCCATATACATTCCCCATAGCCACATGGCCTACAGTACGTCGTTGTACCGATCTCCGCCATCACGCGCGCTCATTGTTTCCGTCCCATGCACTTCCGTCCCATCCATTTTCGTCCCTTTTCCAAAATCACTCCCACAAAATATCCAGCTATCGAGTGGAAAGATGTTACACATCAAAAACACCCGATAGTCTCATAATTAAACATCTAAATTCAAAATATAGTCCACTGATGCAGGAGTCACTGAGGTAAAATCCAGTATGTTGCCTCCATTGGATCTTAGAGGACAGTCGTGAATGATGTGCTTCACCGTTTGTCTATCGGCTCCACAGTCACATTTTGGAGAGGATAACCTGTTCCTCTTGAATAAAGAGTCCGTACAAACACCAGAATTTGTCCTGAACTGACTTAATTTAGACCATATCCGACGAGGAATATCAAAGCCAGGTACTTTAGATGTGACAGAAGGCATGTCTTGGCACTCCTGTGGAGCAAAAATCTTCCAATCATGAGACCACTGCTGGACTATGTCGAAGTTCTCATTGATAAGTCTCGTAGTTGTCTTCACAGGGGGCTGCCTTGAGCGAAGTCTGGGTAGACATGCAGCAGGAATATCAGCATGAATAGGGAGATCCTGATTGTGAAGTATATTGTGGTATGTTTTGACCAGCATATTACACCTGCGCAGATGGGGTGAAGGAAAGTAGCTCAGAACAGGAAGCAAATAGTCATGTACTAGCAACCCGCCCCGGCTTCGCCCGGGAACAGTTATGTATGCATTACGTCATAAGCGCTTTTTTTCGATGTCAATGAACTACGACCTAAATCCATTTTACGTGTCGGCATGATGGGTTAAAATCACTGACTGGACTATTAATTATATTATCATGGAGATGGATGTGCAACGAATTCTTGTCAGACGTAATTTAAGAATGGCGAGGTACATGCAACACAAATCTCCCTTTGTCCAATCTAAAAACACGTTTAGTGGGCGATGTTTTGAAGATAGAGATATGCTCTCCCGGACTTTTTTGTAGAACTTTTTATGCTGAACAATTTTTACACACATAGTTTATTTACATTTTTAACGGTTTGCCCAGCGTAACCATAAAAAGCGATTGGACGTGAGTTTATTTTCGGCTTTTTCTCACCAACAGCAACATGGCGGACGTATGTATTGTGTGCTCTGAGAAATTTAAAGCGAATCAAAGGAAATTAAAGTGTAAGAAGTGTTGTAAATGGTGCCATATGAGTGAAGAATGTTTAAAAATGCAGAAACATGAGTTCGAGCATCTGGAGACTCTCCCACGGAAAGATCGGACATGGGTATGTGCATCGTGTGTATCGGCGTCAGTTGATCACAACCAACACACGTCTGTAGAATCATCAATTGACAGTTCTATTACGTCCAAATTTGATATAATTCTTCATAAACTTAACGATTTAGAAACGGTATACACCGAATTGAAAACCTCGGTCCAATTCGTCAGTGATAAATTTGACGAGTTTTCTATCGAAATGGGCAGGATGCAAACAGAAATTAAAGCCGTTACTGCTGAGGTTCAGAGTGTTAAGGGATCTAGTGTAAAGCTCCGGGAAGATGTATCAAGCCTCAAAACTGATGTTGAGGAATTGAAACAGTACTCGAGAGCGAACAATCTAAAGATTACAGGTGTTCCTTTCACGCAAGATGAAAACCTTGTGAATATCATGGTGAAGATAGGCAATATTCTGGATGTGCCTATTCAGGAACAGAACATTGACACCATTCATAGGGTGTCATCGTACAATAAAAACTCTCCAAAGCCCATCGTTGTGCGTTTTGTTCAGAGAACCAGGAAGGATGCTCTTCTAGTAGCTGCTAGACGCCTCAAGAAATTGAGCACTTGTCTGCTAGGATTTCGTGGCCCTCAGGTTAATATCTACCTGAATGAACATTTGACCCCGTACAACGAGACCCTGTTTAAGAAAGCTCGCGAAGCAAGAAATATGGGACTAGAAAGGGTATTTGTCCGGCAAGGCAGGATTCTGGCAAAAATTTCAGCCAATTCCTCAGAGGTGTTTACTATTAAGACGGAGCAGGACATTGACAAACTACTTGCGATCGTTGGATCACGATCATAGAATGATAATGTACAATCCATATAGCAGACTTATCAGTAAATTATGAGTGAACTACAATGGAGATCATATTTCGAGTGTGGTAAATTCATTTCCTCACTAAGTTCTATCCCATCTTTGAGGATAATGTACCTTAATGCTAGAAGCTTACGAAATGGGAAATTAGAGATGATTGCTGATCGACTGGATGCTATTCAGAATGTAGATTTTGTTGTCATATCTGAGACGTGGCTGTCTGCAGACAATGGTGAATGCATCTTCTATAATATTTCAGGTTATGAGGCTTTTCATTCGTTTAGAAATTCTACCTCAAAATATGGAGGTGGTGGAATTGCCATCTATGCAAAAAGTAACTGTTGGCAATGCAAACTGATATATAATATACAGAAAGATCATAATATCCTAGCATTAGAGATTTCTAGGTCAGGTCTGAGCTACATCATTGTGGCTGTTTATAATCCCCTTGTGTCTAACTGGTATCATACAAGTGCAGACTTAGAAATGATTCTTGATAACATAAAACACAGGAATGTAATTGTTGCTGGTGACTTTAATATAAATACTCTCCGTCATGATGGCTTGACTAATAATTATAAATGTTTCATGAATAGCTATGGTCTTATCTCCTGCAACACTGTATATCCCACCAGAATAAGTCATAATAGCTCACTGATTGATCATTTCCATTGCTGCATAAAAATAAGTAATTGGAGAGTAGATAATGTTATTGATGATATCAGTGATCATAATACATTGCTTTTCTCTTTAGACTCCTCGAAAACAGCAACCAATAATCCAAATGTACCAAAAACTTACAAATACTCACATATTGATTATACACTTGCCCTAAACTATTATGAAAGCCATTCTTTTGATTTAGTAGAGGATGATGTTAATGCATCATACACAGCCTTAACTACATTTATCCAAGATGGTCTAGTCTGTGCAAGTACAGTTAGAACTGCTCAGCGTAGGGATATTAACTATCCCCTGAATCCCTGGTGCACACCAGAACTTGTTGCATTGTGTAAGCAAAAATCACATAGTTACAACAAATTAAAAAAGTTCCCCCATAATACAATAATAAAAGAAGAGTACAGGGTTTACTGTAATAGAATAACAGCATTGAGAAGATCACTCAAAAAGACATATTATGATAATAAATTTCAAAGTAACATACACAATTCAAAACGTACTTGGCAAATTATCAATGAAGTTTTAAATAAACCCTCAAATACAACATGTGATATTAAAAGTATAAATGTAAATAATAGGTGCATAGAAGACAAAATTGAGATCTGCAATATTCTGAATGAATATTTTGTGTCAGTTCCTGCCACATTATCTTCTAACATTATTCCATTACCGGAGAGAACAGCAACAATCATTGAAGGTTCTAATTCATTCTTCATAGAACCTTGCTCCCCACAAGAAGTATCTGATATCATTAACAATCTTAAGATAACCAACACCTCCTATGATGGCATAACTAGTAAACTACTTAAGACTTGCAACCGTGCCCTCTCAGGACCCATCTCAAAATTTGTCAACTGCTCACTAGTCAATGGTATCGTCCCAGATCCCCTTAAAATTGCTCGTGTTGTACCCATATATAAACAGAATGACAGGTCAGATCCTGGTAATTATAGGCCCATTTCAGTACCATCTGAATTATCAAAAATCTTAGAAATAATTATGAAAACAAGGCTTTTGAGGTATCTAGAGAAATGCCATTATTTTTCTGAATTTCAGTATGGATTTCGCGAGAAGGCTGGGGTTAATTCTGCTATTGTCGATATCATAATCGAATTACAAAACAATATAGATAAAGGGAATAAATCTGCTGGATTCTTTATTGATTTAAAAAAGGCCTTTGATACTGTGAGTCATCCACTGCTTGTATATAAACTGGAGAAGGCGGGTGTGAGAGGTGTTGCATTGTTGTGGTTTAAACATTACTTGACAAACAGGCAACAATTTGTAAAAATAGGCACTAATAGAAGTAACTTGCAAAGGGTATCCTATGGTGTGCCCCAGGGATCTATTCTAGGGCCGATTCTATTCCTCATATACATAAATGACATAACCTTATGCCCTTTTAAGGGTAGATTATCTCTCTTAGCTGACGATATTTCGTTGTTTTACTTCTCTAAATCTGACAAGGAGATTATATCTGATATCCAGCATGACTGTTATGTCTTGGAGGAATGGCTAAGAATGAATCTAGTAACACCTAATTACTCAAAAACTGTCTGCATGATGTTCCATAAATGTGAATATGATTTAAATGCAACAACAAATATCTCTTTTGGTACTACCAGACTTAAGTGGGTGAAGGAGGTTAAATACCTTGGCTTGACAATAGACAATACTCTTTCTTGGGCATCACATATAACGAATCTAAAAAATAAAATCTCGGCTTTAGTTGGAATCTTTGCTAAAATCAAGTTTTATGTAACAACTCAGACACTACGTGTAATATACTTCGCAATGATTCAGTCTCGGCTCTCATATTTATGTTTCATCTGGGGAAGAGCCTCACAAACTAATTTGAATAATCTGGAGGTTCTACAAAACAGGGCTCTAAGATCAATGTATGGATTCCATCGTTTATACCCTCGCTGTAGAATGTACACTGAAACTAATATATTGCCGTTGAAACTGCTTGTATCTTTCAACTCTACTTTAATTATTTATAAAATATTGCATAGTCTCATGACCACAAACACTACATTCTCTTTCGTTAATGAAATTCACATGCACTGCACAAGACAAAAAAATAAGTTACATGTAGTCAGCAATAGAACGACTAAATTTGGAGTCAATGCATTGCAGCACTCGCTCATCTCAGTGTATAACCTGGTACCACTTGATCTAGCAAGAATCTCTCAAATTGGGCCATTTCGTGTAAAGTTGAAAAAGTACTATTTGCTGACTCTGAATGTATAATAATTTATGTATAATAATTTACTCTAAATGTATAATAACTTACTCTTGTGATACCACATTCTTCCAATCTTTATCTTTTATGTTTATCAACACTAATTGACTCATAACTTCAAAGCATGCTCATTAGCTTATAGTCTCATTTCTCCATTTATATTATACCGCTTTTTCCTTGGTCATGTATTGTGTCAAAAGCGTCGCTTTGAATACACTTCTATTGCTTATTTGTATACTGTACTCTAAATGTATTATAATTTAGCATATGTATAGTTAGTCCGTCATCTATGTAATGAACTATGTACTGTTCCCCACGACAGAGCTCTGCTCTCGGGAATCTTTTTCTAGACAAATAAATAAAAATAAATAAAATAAAAATTCTCTGAGATCGTTCCGACTTAGCTTCCTTTGATCATAAATAAATAATTTTCTACAGAAAACGTCCTCGAGATATCTTTTACAGAATGGTGAAAACCGCATCAAAATCCATCCAGTGGTTCTCGAGATTACCTGTGACATCCAAGATATGGGGACTTCGTTTGATACTAAGTATAGATATCATCCTCAACCTACCAAACTTAAATATTAGATGGTATATTAGCTTTCACGACCGGTGAATTAAAACTCAGCAATTCTTCTAGGTTTGTGCCGTGTCTTGGTAACCTCGGCGAAACCCCACACAAGACACGGCACAAACCTAGAAGAATTGCTGAGTTTTAATTCACCGGCCGTGAAAGCCAATATACCATCTTTTTGGAAGTCTTCATAGGGAGGTTAAGGCTGCTTAAAATTTTAGTTCTCGCAGTCAAGTAGTGCAGTTGCACTCTATATAAAGGGAGGTAGCGTGCAGTTCGTTACTTCTGTGGGGGACCGGGCGGGGACACCAAGAGCCCACTGATGAGTCAGCTTGGTGTCCTAGGCGAAACCCCACACAAGACACAGCACAAACCTAGAAGAAATGCTGAGTTTTAAATACAAGAATTTAACTATTAACTAAGCAATAAGATTTACTCGTTCATAAGGTAATAACAATTTGAAGGTTTAAGAAAGGTTTACGATATTTATTTACTCATTCATGCACGAATTATTGTAGTTGGCCTACGAATTCAAGACAAATCTTTACATACACGTTTGAAAGTTGTTAGAGATGTCACTACGAGTATGTTTACTATATCTTCTGGATTAATTCTAACTTCATGGAGAACCTTTCTTCTTTCTTCAGCCCATTTTGTGGCGGACTTCAACTTGGTAATGTAAATTAATATCCTTTAGGTCAACCTACTGTTGTTCATCCTTATGAGATGTCCATAAATGTCAATCCGTCTCCTACGTATTGTGTCCGTAAGTTTCTCCGCCGGGCTGTACAAGTCACTATTTCTCCTTTTCCTCCATAATCCATCTGCTCTCTTTCCAATATTCCCCCCTAGAATTCTTCGTTCTTTCTTTTCTAACTCCTCGTTTTCTTTCTTTTGTTGTTGTTGTTGTTGTTGTTGTTGTTGTTGAGATCCGGCATTATGAACTCTAGAGTGCTTCAGGTTTAATCACCGTTGTATAATGACTTAGCTTTGATCTGAAGGACATCGGTCTTTTGTTATACCTAATTTTCGATAATCTTTATGCAGTCTCCATCTATTGAGCTCTGGCTTTATTTGCTTCCTTATGAATTATAATTTTTACTAATTTTGCCTAGGAGGAAACAAATTAACAATTGTGAATCAGTTGCCTTCAAACTACACGGACCACCTTCTTTTTTCATGTTAGAGAAAAAGCAACAGCAGCGATTAGAGCTACGAAAGAGATTCCCAAACCAGAAAAATTGTCCTGACTACCGCAATGAAACTCTTTCGAGCGAAAATAATACCGGGTTTAACGTATGAAATATGGGATCAATTGAAAGTGAGTGATTTAGAAACTCTAGAGATAGTGAAGTTCTCTTTCCTCAAAAGAACGATTGGAGTCTCGAAATTCACTCGTTCAAGACTCGTATATATACTATCTAAGGAAGACTATCTGATACATGAGATCATCAACGACCGCATTCCAAGACACCGTAAGCAGACGAGAACAAAAAAGAGCAGACGTATGGTGGGAATTTTACAGCTCTGACGCGATGATGAATTGGAACTGGACTCAGACTAACTACGAGTTGTGACATGTTGTCACCAGGTTTGCAAGCCATGGTTTCCATCATGCGGTCTGCACCAATAAGAGATTTCATGATCCTTGTGATTCGTGTGTGTGTAAACTGTGTGATGTTCGGTGTGGCAGATACCACTTGCAATTTTGCAAAAATAGATCAAAATCATTGTGGGATTACGCTAGACAATAAGACACATTGTATGCAAAAAGAATGACAACTATGTAATCGAAAAGAAGCTTTTCATTTTTATGACATTCTTTCTTTGTATGGCCATTGGCTGCGATCAATAAATATTAAATTATTACTATTATTATTATTAAAGCATCGTAATGCCAATCTGTAGAGTGCGATAGAACCTATTTTGCTAGTGATATTGATTTTTGCTTCTCTTTAAATCTCTTCATCTGGGCGCTGAAAATTTCCCTCCATTCATCAGTCTGTGTTTCATTGGCAATGGTATACATTTTCTCAGAAAAAAATGACGGTTGTGGATTACTGTTTTGAAGTGAAGTCGATCTTGTATAATTTTATCTGTAATGCCAATTTCCTGAAGGTCTTTTTCTACTTCACTAAGCCAGTTGTTCTTAACATTTATTGAGAATGTAAGATTGAGTATTCTTTTGGTGAGCCTGTCAATGTTTATTCTGAGAATGTGGCCGTAGAACTTCAATTGCCTTTTCCTGGAGGTGTCAGTGATCATTTCAGCATGCTGATAAGGCTCCCGAGATTTCCGTTACATCCAGATTCCTTCTCAGCAGACTGGACCAAGAATTATTAATCATCATCATCATCATCATCATCATCATCATCAAGTTTCCACTCCAGTTTCCCGGGTGTGGTTTACGAGCGCTCTCCATTTTAGTCTATTCATGTACCACTGCTCCTTCAAGACTTCATCCCAGTTGATTCCCTTGGATGTGATATCTTCCTTCACTTGGTCCAGCCATCTCCTCCTAGGTCTTCCAACAGGTCTCTTTCCAGTAATCTCAGTGTGTAACCATTGTTTTGCAATTCTTCCTTCTGTCATATGTTTGACGTGAGCAAACCATCGCAAACGTGCCCTAGTTATGGTCTCCTTCAGGGACTGATTTATTCCAGCTTGTTCTCTAATCTTCTCATTTCTTACTTTGTCTTTCCTAGTTTTTTGAAGCATGCTTCTTAGAAACTTCAATTCTGAAACCTGAAATCTGCTCTCATCTATTTTGATAGTTGTGCATGTTTCCAACCCATAAGTCAATATAGGGACAAAGTATGTTCGAAACAGTGTTTGTTTTGATCTTAGTGGCACTTGCTTATTCCAGAGTAGATATCGAACTTGCTGATAGAATTGACATGATTTCTGAATACGGTTATTTAATTCAAGCTGTATTCTCTTGTCACTTTATATTATGTATCCAAGGTACTGATACTGGTTTACTGTTTCCAATTGTACGCATTATATTATCTTTACTTCTCTGTCTGTTAACAGACATTGCAGCAGTTTTTACTATTATTATTGTTTTATTATTCTAATATTTGATAGCACTATTTAATATTGAAAAGAACCATTTATATGATTACTGAAACAATTTTCTCCCTGGTGTTCTCCTATTTTATTAGCAATTGTTGTATTGATAAGACAATCAAATTAATACTGCTACTTACTGTAGGTACTGATATGAAAAATCTCTTGACATAAAAACACCTTGTTCATTGTCAAGAGGTCAACTTTGTTACTGCATGGATGAAGCACATCCAAATGTTTCTATATTACACGATGCCTCACAGATCTTCCAGTGCCATAATCATTTTATCATTGATCAACCTTTATTACCCGTCGTTGATGGGTCCATACGACAGCATGCCATAAATACAACTAGTTTTCTTCTTTGCCCACAACACGTTCGAGATTGGCATTTCTATGCTGTCGGATTCAATGGACCCTTCTTCCTTTGTCACTTGTGTGAATTCTTATTTCCTACCCTGCATCTAGTTTCATTAGAAAAATGGTGATGGAGATAGCCTGGTCCAATGGTCTTACACGTTAATCCGTGAAATAATCCCGGTCGGTTAAATCTTTCTTAAGCGTATCCGAATTGCTTGGGTTGTTGATTTTAACCGGATACCGTTTGGACACCACTTGATCTCATAGATGAAAATGTCATTTTGTAGTCAGCGGGATTCAAACCTCTTCCTTCCGCGAGAAAGGCAAGTAGCTACTTTACTGCACCATCACGCTCTCTTTATCCTTATACACACATTTCGTCTGAAGTAAGAAAGGGATTAGTTTAATAATTTGTCCGTGCTTTGCTTGTCTATGGAATGATTTATTGCTGTCTCGCGTACGTCATCGCAGATGAAGTGTGGATTGTGGAGCGATATAATTGAGTGGTTGCTTTATTAAGCTTGCTAAGTCATCCGACCCTGGGCATATTTTGTCGCATTATCTGCGTGAAGCTTACTTTATCTTCTAGAACTACCAAAAAAAACCTAGCACTACAGCCCATGAAAGGCCTAGGCCTACCAAGCGACCGCTGCCCAGCCAATTGGCCTGTAGATATTGGGGTGACACGTGATCAGCGCATCGGGTCCCCTCGGCTGCTAATCTAGGTTTTCGTGATCGGGTCGCTGCCTCACGGTCAGACAGCTACTAAATTGTCCTCACGAGGCTGAGTGCACCCCGTTCCAGCCCTCACGTCAGTTTGTAAAATCCCTGACGGAGCCGGGAATCGAACCCGGGGCCTCCGATTGAGAGGCAGGCGCGCTACTTCAATACCATGGGCCCGGTCTTCTAGGACTACATTATGTTAATAATTTAAATAGTTATTATTGTTTTAAAGGTCGAAACAGGTAGGTCATCTGCTCGTGTTGATCATTTGTATCCCAATTTCATTTTAGGGTATCCTTCTGCTTTAAAAACATTTCATTTCATCCCATTCACACCACAGTAGTAGTTTTGGCGGCAATCAGTGGTGTAACTACAGGGGGTGATTAGGGGGATCAATCCTCTCCCACAGCCATGTAATTAACCTTTGAAGTACTGAGTTTTTTCATTCCCATGTTTAAAAACATTGTATGAGTAATAATTTCTAACTTATCGTGGGGTGGGGGCTTAAAATGTCAATAGGTTTTAAGTATTTATTTATCTGTATGTAAATTCAAAATCCTACGTTTACTGTCAATACATTTTTATTTTGAGATGGATTCAAAATTAAAGTGAATGCGCCAATGTTTGCACCATCATACCAAGTAAATGGTCCAAAATAAAATGATTTTCTAAAATCAGTAGGCAAGTAATACTTGTTGTTCCTTACCGGTACAAATACAGATATTCTTTGATCCAAAATTACAACGCACCGTGAAGAATTTGCTTGTTATTCCACCATACCAGTTAACATCGCACATGAACTCCAGCTGCAAAGGGCAGACGTATACAAAATACTCTGTTAGTTACTTCCTGAAGCAAACACAAGTAGTACTACATAATGCCCAACAGATGGCAGAACATGACAGACATTGACTCTGCACTCAAAAGCGAAAGGGGAATAAATGAGATAAAGTTCTCCTGCAACGTGTATAGACGGGCGTAGCACTCAACGGGTTAAAGAAACGTAATTTGATGTGAATTTTATTTTTATTTATGTATTGTTGACAAACGACTGACTTAAGTACGTTTATATTTACTAATTTGAGAAAATGTATCGTTACTTGTGTATTAACTGTTCATTTCCAAACTTTTGAGAGGTGCAAGTAAAACGTATCAAATGCTATCGAGATCAAACATGAAAACGTGTAGGCGTGCTTTCATTGATATTTGGGGCAGATGACTCGTAGTTCCGCCCCTTAAAACAACAATAACTGACTAACTTTCATTGATATCCTTATTTTGGCCCCCACACAAAGCAAAATGCAGAAACAAACACATGACCAATCCAGCAAAACCAGAAGCAGAAAACAAATGCAAAATCAAAACCAAAGATCAAAAACAAGAGCAAAAACAGAAAACAAAAAACGGAAAACACAAATCAAAAAAGCCAAAGCAGAAAACAAACACAAAACCAAAAAAATAACAAGCACTAAACCAAAATCAAGAAACACAAAGCAAAAAGCAAAATTTAAAACAAAAGCAGAAAACAAACCCAAAACGAAAATAAAACACAAATCAAAAAGCTAAAGCAGAAAACAAACACTAAACCAAAAACAAACAAAAACACAAAACCAAAAAGCAAGATTTAAAAACACAAAGCAAAAAGCGTAATTCCAAAACAAAAGCAAAGGCAGAAAAGAAGCACAAATACAAAAACAGAAAAACAAGAAGCAAAAAACAAAAATAAAAAAGCAAAAGCAGAATACAAACACAAAACCAAAAACGCAATTGGTATTGATTTTGACTCCTATCATCCCTTCTAGAAGCAAATCCTAGTTACGCCACTGTCGTCAATCGATAACAAACAAACAAAAAAAACTTGAACTGAGGGTGTAATTCACTTCATCGGGCATAAAGGCAAATTTTTAGCCAAAATATTTAAATGTTCGGACAGAAATCTTCATTTAATGATAGAGATTGAGTCGTTCCGTCTCAGAGCTACTTAAATACTGATATGATCCTCATAACTCAGTGGCCAAAAGTCATGGGAAGGCATGGGATAGGATGTCCATAACGAGTTGCTCCTCCGCGAGCCCCCAAAACGGCAGCATTGACTCGACAAGAAATGGGTTCCTGAACCCTAACAATCAACTGGGCGATGATCTGACTCACTTTAGCCCGTCGATCGCCCCGTATGCTTTTGCTGAGGCGACGTAATGTCCGTTCGTTTAAACATCTGTGGTTGTCCCGTGCGGCAATTTACGTGGATGGGAACATTATCTCTGCGATATTGAAGATCCACCCTCGACACTGTTGACCTCGGAAACCCAAAATCGCGTGTAATCTCCGAAAAATGCACTGTGCACCGATGATCATCCCACGTTCAAAGTCAGTTAACTCGCGACATGTTGCCACATTCACTACACTCGTGTCTGTGGCAGACTGCTCTGCTCCACCGCAGTTAGCCTCAACGCGCAGGAGTCAAACACGGCACATTTTCTCATGGGACTATCCTTCCCGTGGTTTTTGACTACTCAGTGTATTTGGTAGCTTGCCACGGTGGGTGAGTGGATAGCGTGTCGGTCTACCAACCCCAAGATTGCAGGTTCGCTCCTGGCCGTGGTAAGTGATTTTGAAAGGCGGAAAAAAATACGACACGCATGTCATACGATGTTGGCATGTCAAAGAACCCATTTGAATTCAGTAGGCCGTGTTCATAATGGCAAAATTTATCTCGGGAGTTTCCGCCAACACGAAGTTCCTCATTTCTCTACTAGAAAGCGCTATAGTGTTCTAGGAGCTTAGATATCTAACCTCCTTGACTTTCATAGTGATTCAAGGAACAACGAAATTCGACATGCAAGCTACCCTCTGGGTGTTAAATTACAAAGCTTACACCCGGCAGCCAAGGCCATACGATATTAAAAAAAAGTGTATTTGTTTGCTGGAAAATGCCTGTCGTCAGAGTGTGTAAAAAATCATTGCCTGCTATGAAGATCACAATCAAAACACCACGACCTAAATAGTGGATGCTGTATTCGTTTACAATGCTCTCAGAGGGTTGAAGGTGTGGTGAAGCTCATATTTTTTGTATTGTATGTGGTAGTCTATCCGTCATTAGCATCACACCCCAGGGTACATTTACAGATCGTTCTAATTGCCGTTTATACAACCCACACATTACTCAATGTCACAGCGCACTTGTATCTCTGCAAAATGATATGGCCCAGCTCTTTACATGCAATTTACTGTAAATAACAATAATAATCACTCACTCTCACTCGCTCACTCACACACTCCACACTCCACACTCCGAAGGCTTCTAAGGGACACGAAGATCCCTCACCGATCACACAAAAGGCCTCCACTGAACTCTGTTTTGGGCTAGTTCTTGCCAGTTGTCCCACATTCAGATGTCTACAAAGTTTGGAGATTTCATTTTTCCAGGAACTTCGTGGTCTTCCTACTGGCCATTTTCCTCTTAGTTCTTCTTTAATGATTTGTAAGACCATCGTGTCATCTCCCGTCCTTAGTAGATGCCCAGGCCATTGAAGTCTTCTGGAGTGGGAGTTGAATATTGGTGCTTGCTGTGATAGTGAGTGTATGTCTTTATTTGATCTTTATTACAGCTTAGAGATGCGGGGTAAAAAAAAAGTTACGAGCCTAACAATAGTCGCAAAACATCATACATGTTATCCAACTATAAAATTGAGATGAAATGTATGTGAACTCTTCTGACATGTTATCCTACTCGTATACCACACAGCTTGGACATTCTTAAAATGTTAATTTACGCTCTGTTTTCATACTGGTACTATGATGAATGTATAGATTGAATTGGAGATATGCTACTGTCACACTTGTTTGAACAAACATCACATATTATATTGTAAATTAAGAGGAGGAATGAAACCATAGTCTCTAGCCTATCTATAGACTACTAGAAATAATGTTCAATACAATCAAATTTCCTAACTCCTGCTTGGTGCAAACTATTGTAATTAAAATTAGATAAATCGTAATTTCATGTAGATTCTGTTAAAATGACGGTTAATGTTGTGATAGATATTGTTTAAATCGATAATCCGGTAGCAAAAATAATTGCCGGGACTGAGGTTAGAACCTGAGACCTCATGATTCGCAGACCAAGATGCTATCCACGCGGCCATTACAACCACAGAAAGTTAGAGTACAAGGCAGGTACTAATTTTCACGTGCCGGTAATAATATGGAAGTATTTTTTAATGCTCCATTAATATTTTGCTTTTTTTTTTCGATAATGTTCCTGCGTGGAATTGAGTTTTAAATTAGTTATGAATACGCCTACTCGACAGTAAAGAGAATTCCTATAGTGCTCTATGAAAGGATAGCCCAGTTCCCATATAAAACATCGATATATAAGTATATTACATTGATCACTGCATTACCGCAATATCTGAATAGCCATTGTGCAGAAACATAATACCGGCTTTGCCGACTAATTACAATGTTTCATATTAAAGCATATAATCATTTAAATACTGATACGAAGAATTTAAACATGTGTTTTGTGTCTCAATCAGTTGACACCAGAGTTCGCATGAGCGTTTATCATTCGGTATGAAAGTGTAGAGCAAAGTTACTCGAAGAGTGGATGACCATCACTTTTATCCAGAGATTGAACAAGATGTTCAGGAAAGAATATATAGCCTACTTTCTCCTAAATGTATGGGTATAGTTATAACTCTTTGTCTCCTAATTTCTTCCAATTCGAAGTGAAAATTGGCACACTGGATTTGAGGAGTGGCGTTCAAATAATTTACCCCAGCATTTTGCAATTTCATCAGTAAACACTCCAAACAACGTAGGTATTCAGTTTATTAACACCGACTACTTACAATAATTTCAACTAGTTGCTCTAAACGTATCACTGGGAGAAACTTATTTAATATAACTATTACACAGCTAATTTGTAATCGCGCGCGGCTAACGAGGAAGACAGGCCATGGCGCGTAAACCAAACCCTTCTGTGACGTAGGCAATGTACCGGTACTGCTTGATGATGCCGTGATAATCGCGCCTTATCTTGGGGATGTGTACCCTCTATCGGCAAAAATAATAACCTTCGCAATTATACCAGGACCTTCTATACTACCGGACCTGACACTGCAATCCAAGATGGCCGCCGTAGTTGGTGGTCGGACATTAAACGCATGACGTGGGTCAGAATCCAACACAACACAGAATAACATCATGACGTGATTTTGTCTGCTGTTAATGCATTTTATGGGCTTGGGACATCTTGGTCATCAGCCCCGTGCAGTTGGGTTTGGGTTGAATTCCTCCAATTACGTGATTATTGTAGTAGTGTGTGTAGCTGTGTAAGGGACAGGCATGGGGAGGTGCCCCGGGAGTTAAAATAAGGTACTACCGGAGTTCCATCAGGAAAGGAATAAAATAAAATAATGTTGAGGCCCACAGGAGAGATCTGTAGAATATCTTGGCTGAGTGAACAGGGAAAGTTGTAAATGATGATGTTGATGATAATTGTTGTCTTAAGGGGCCTAACAGTTAGGTTATCGGCCCCTAATGGTTTGGGTGATGGTGAAGCTGATAATGAAATGTAAACTATAACTAAAACTAACTACTAACTTATATACTGTACTAGAAGAAGAAATAGAAAATAAAAGGAGAACAAGGCAAATAAAGGACAGGAGGAAAAGAAATGCCCTCGACCCTCGAGGAATGCGGATTGAGGGACTTGGAAGGAAGGAGAGCCATAAAAGGCAGATAGGAAAGTGAAAGAGGAGAGGGTCCGCCCCACAGGTAATGGATAAAAGAGGGAAAACCGGACCCAGCTCAGGAATCCCTCGGGGTCGCCAACTCTCGAACTCACCAGCCGTGAGCCCCTGAGGGTGTAGCAAGATCTAGGGTGCACCAGAAGTGGTGGGGCTACATACACCCTACCTCCTTGAGGGCCTTGAGCAGAAGGCAGGAGATAACAGGAAAAGAAAAAGAAGGCTGACCCCTCACAGAAGGAGGGTATCAGAAAAGATGAGACAAGGGCCAATTAAGGCGGGAAAGGAAGAGACTCCCTAGGCCTCAGATACCCTAATACCGTCGGGGTCGGGAGAGAGCAAGAGTTGACCAAGTGAAGTCGACAGGAAAGAAGACGGAGAGGAGCCCGGCAAAAGTAAGTGGAAGCAATGCCGGACTCAGCTGGGGCCCCGTGGTCGCCAACCCATGTCCCACTAGATGTGAGCCCCTGGGGGGAGTTGTATATGTTCCTGTAGGAATTTCAATCTCTTTTTAGTAAGTTACCTATTATTCGGGGCCTGTTTGCCATCTCTTGATGAATGCAGTACATTTGCATTTTTCTATTGGCACAGGCTAGAGTAAAATGAGGCTTTTCACCGATGTCTCAGTCTCACTCATGACTGTGATTATATGGAAACTACTGAGGTATAGGTGGTGCTTAGTAATGACTTTCAGGGCACAGTCAGTGTGTGTTGGCACAGGCTAGAGTATCACCGATGTCTCAGTCTCACTCATGGCTGAGATTGTATGGAAGCTACTGAGGTATGGGTGGTGCTTAGTAATGACTTTCAGGGCACAGTCAGTGTGTGTTGGCACAGGCTAGAGTATCACTAATGTCTCAGTCTCACTCATGGCTGTGATTGTATGGAAGCTACTGAGGTATGGGTGGTGCTTAGCAATGACATTCAGGGCACAGTAAGTGCCTGTGGATGCTGTGAAAGGTTCTACTCATAGGGTTAGTACTGCTGTACTGACTCAATGAGGAAAGCAATGATAATCTACCTCACTCCTCTTCTTGCTTAGTACGCCTCAATATAGCTCTGCCTTGGGTTTTTGTGGGTATCTACCCACATAACCTAACGGCAGTGCCTTTTGAGGATCCAACCAGCCTTCGGGCTGACTACATAACAGAGAGACATATTATCCTTAAAAATAAATGTGACCAACCAGGTGGTGTAGTTCTTGGTTATCACTTCTGGGGTCCAAGTTTGATTCCTGACTGTCAAAAAATCTTAATTCTAGTCTAAGGGTAAGAACGGGGTACACACAGCCTTTGAGGTAAACCGGTAAATGTTGGGTTCGATTCTCCGCGTAGCCACCCAGCAAGTGGTTTACCAAGGGGTCCCTCACATACTGAAGATAAATACCTAGGTAATTCCTATCATAAGGTCACGACTGCCTTCTGTATATCCGTCAACAAGTAGGCTAGTCGTATTCATTCATTCCTATTCATGAGATTACATGGCACTCTGTCAAACGCATGACGTGTGTCAGAATCCAACCCAACACAAAAAATAACATCATGACGTGATTTTGTCTGCTGTTAATTCATTTTATGGGCTTGTGACTTCTTGGTCATCAGCTCCGTGAAGTTGGGTGTGGGTTGAATTCCCCTGATAGGAAATTAGAAAATAGGCACCAGTGGCTTATCTTTATAATAATTGGATTTGCATCCAGTCACACAACAGTTTCATGGCATATTACCACAATTTTAGCATAGCCTATGCATGAGTAAGCCTACTGGTAGTTTATTAAAACGGGATCCACACCAAGTACGTGATAAGATTGATATCCTTGAACTAGCAGGCGTATAATTGGATGAGAGAACACTGCAGACAATATAAAAAGGAGGTTATGTTCATACGTACGGTAATCAATTTTCAGATCTTCTTAGGCCTTAAATTGGAATACGTTAATTATTACTATGCTTGCTCATAATGAATTACCATTACTAATAATTTATAAACCCTAAATAGAATAATATATAGGCCAAACTTACCCTCTGATTGGCAATAGTGATGGTATCACAAGCGTAACAGAAGTCACCGGTATCTCGTATTTATGAAGCACTAATGCAGACATTTATTTACACGAACGTGTAATATCATTAAGCAATAATCAATAAGCACAGATAATCAAAGGAGACGATTGCTAACAGAAATTCATACCACTATAACATCGTAAACAAAACGACTCAACTTATAAACAAAGCATGTAATCACCAACAGCGACAGCCATCTTTCATCTGTCCCGCCGCTAGTGTCAGGTCCGGTATTATAGAAGGTCCTGATTATACTGTAGACATGGGTTCACTAACTGGCCGGTAGAGAGCATAGCTCGTATCCAGAAGGCTGTGGTTACCAACACGGCCGTGTTACCAATAACATAGTTCAAGTAATTACTCCTAGATGTCACTCCGGTGGTAAATGTTGTTTTAATTAAATATATATTTTCCATTTCAAAATGCACCATATAATGCTTTTTTTTATTTATTTGCGAATTGACCACTTCGGATCACGCTACAATTTCATTTTTTCTTTACCTGAAGTTTCCTCTTCCTCCAGTACTCCTTCATATGGGCGCTATGCTGTTTCTTCTGCTCATCCGTCCAGGCTCTTACCTTCTTTGTGGTTCTTGTGACGTGAAACCCTTCCAAATTTTGAATTATGTACCGAAATGTTTCCCTGTTTGACATCTGAACTTCCTGGATGTTGGAATTTTCGAGATCTTTTCGAACTTCCTTAATCCATGTCGTTGTTGTCTTCTTGTTCCACAGGTAGTCGAATAACTGTTTGGTTAGTCTAGTTTTGTCCATTCTGTACAAGTGTCCGAGAAACGATAACCTCCTCTTCTTCATGGTCTCTGAGATTCTCTCCACATTTTTATAGACTTCATTGTTGCTCCGAAGTTTCCAGCCGGTTTCAGTCTGGACTGGGCCCATGATTTTCCGTAGTATTCTTCTTTCTAGGATCTCTAGCTTCTCCAACTTGTAATTCATCGAGAGGCATTCGCTGGCATACAGGCATTCTGTTTTTACTACCGTGTTGCAATGTTTTAGTTTGGCATTCCATGAGATGCATTTCTTGTTGTAGATGATTTTAGTTAGTCCATAAGCTCTTTCCATTTTTGAGATACGATCTTCTACAGCAGCTTTCTCTAGGCCGTTCTCTTGTATGGTTTCACCGAGGTATTTGAACTTTTTCACCCTCTGAATCCGTCCAATCTCTGTTTGAAGGAATTGTGGTCCATGTTTGTCATTCATCATGAACTTGGTCTTCTCTTTCGAGATCCTAAGTCCTGTCTTGCTAGCGATCTTTTCTAAGAGGTTGATCTGTATGGCCGCTCCTTCTAGGTTCTCTGAAAGTATCGCAAAATCATCAGCGAAAGCCAAGCAATTGACTTTGATTCCTACCGTTTTTCGTCCTAGGCAGATCGGGGCTATCTCTTGATTTTCAAGTTTGGAATTCCAAATTCTCACAATCCTCTCGAGGACACAGTTGAATAGTAATGGTGATAATCCATCACCCTGTCGCACACCTGTCTTGATTTCAAATGACTGAGACAATTCTCCCATGAACTTCACCTTAGAAGTTGTGGCTGTTAAGGTTTCTCTGATAATATTGGCCAGTTTGGTTTTGACTCCAAATTCTCTAATGATCTTATCTAGGGTCCCTCTGTCCACCGAGTCGAAGGCTTTTTTGAAGTCAATGAATGAAACCACTATACTTTTGCCGTTCAGCGCTCTGTGGCGAATTATTGATTTCAAATTTAGGATTTGTTCGGCACAGGAGCGGCCTTTCCGGAACCCACCTTGGTATTCTCCAAGTTGCTTATCTAGGATTCCTTCTACTTTCCGGAACCCACCTTGGTATTCTCCATTTGCTTATCTAGGATTCCTTCTATTCTATTCAGAAGTATCCTTGAGAGGATTTTGTAAGTGACTGGGAGTAGCGACACGCCTCTGTAGTTGTTAACATCTTGTTTGTTCCCTTTCTTATGGAGTGGGTGGATCAGCGCTGTTTTCCATTCGTCTGGTAGCTTTTCCGTCTCCCATATTTGTTGGAAGATATGGTGCAGGTCGTCTAGGATTTCCGGTTCTGCCCACTTCAACATTTCTGCTGATATGGAGTCTTCTCCGCTTGCCTTATTGTTCTTGAGACTTTTCAGGGCTTCCTTTATTTCTTCTTTTGTTGGTGGCATATCATCTTCTGAGTTTATAGGATGAGTCTGAAATTCTAGTTTGTTGGTTGGAGGCGGGCAGTTGAGGAGTTTCTCAAAGTATCTGGCTAATATATTGCAGTTTTCTTGATTGTTCAGTCCAATTTTTCCTTCTTCGTTTTTGAAACTTATACTTGGAATTTGGTATCCTCTAAGCTTGTCCTTGAAGGTTTGGAAAAAATCTCTGGTGTTATTCTTAGTGAAGTCGTCCTGGAGGTTTTGTAACTTTGCATTCTCAAACGATCGTTTGGTCCTGCGGAATACCCCTGATGTTTCTTTCCTTTGGGTTCTGAATTGTTCCAAATGTTCCGTATCTCTTGAACATTTCCATTTTCTCCATGTGTCGGATCTCTTTTCAGGTGCTTTCTCACATTCTTCATTCCACCAGATTGTACGTTTCCTCTTTGCCAGTCCGAATGTTTTCTTAGCGGCTTCATTGATCTTTGTACAAAGATGTTGGCAGGTCTTTGTTCTACAAGAGCGGATTTCTTCTCTGAAGTTATTTATAATATCTCCATTGATGTTCATTCGATTGGTGTTGTATTTTTTCAACTTAGGTGGATACTTCTTTTGTTTTGGTGGAAGAAAACGTATTTTAACTTTGGAGAGATAGTGATCAGAGTCAAATTTACCATTTCTAATCACTTTAACATTCATCACCTCCCTAGTATTTGTCCTTGATATTGCTACATGGTCTAATTGGAATTCTCCTAGGTTGGGATTTGGAGATACCCATGTCTTTGCTTTTCTTGGAAGTTTCCGAAAATGAGTCGACATGAGATTCAACTGGAAGATTTTGCAGAGTCCAAGGAGCCGTTCGCCATTCTTGTTTGTCCTCCTGTGTGCTGGATAGTCTCCTACTATATCTCTGTATTTTCTTTCTGTCCCCATTTGTGCGTTGAAGTCTCCCAGAAGGAGTTTTACATGGTTCACAGGTATCCGAGCGATTTCTGTTTCTAAGAGGTCCCAGAAGTCATCGACTTTCTGTGGGTTCTTCTTGTTGTCTTCGTTGATAGGAGCATGGCAATTTATGAGAGTATAATTCCTGTTTTTGCACTTGATTGTCAATAGGGATAATCTCTCAGATTTAGATGAAAAGTCTGTGACACTATCCACTATGGTTTTGTTTATGTAGAAGGCAGTCCCAAGGAGAGGGGTGTTAGCCATTATCTTTATTGCTGGCTTTCCTTTGAATACTCTGTAGTGCTTTATATCCATGATGTGGTCATCTAGGAATCTGGTCTCTTGTACAGCCAAAATCTGGATTTGTTGGTCGTCCAGGAGCTTTTCTAATTCTTTCTGTTTTCCAACTCGCAGGAGTGAGTTGACGTTAATGGTCCCGATGAAGCATTTCCTCTTGAATTTCAATTTGGAAGGTGTTTCAAGACGCTCCGACTCATCTTGTATGCAGGTGGTGGGACTCCCCAGAATCCTAGGTCCCGATGCATTGCCTGCTGCAATGGTGGATTTCTCTTTCAATTTACCACCTGGGGTAGTGCTCTCATTTAGCGACATTTCAATTCTGCATATGAAATTGTGTTGTGTAGGTGTAGGAAATAAAATTCCGAAATAAGATCGGATTGTTAGTCCGAAATGATTGTTTTTCGTGGTTTACTCCACTAGGTTCTTCCGCTCTCTCTGCCGTTGGGAACTGAAATTCTTCATATAATGCTTTATTTTATAACGTCTCAGTACTCAAGAAATAATAAATATAAAAAAAATCAAGAAAAAAAGTCCAACTCTGATAGGATTTGAACCACGGCCAGCCTGGTGAAAGACTAAGGCGCTGACCACGCAGCCAATCGTGCACACTGTAATAGATCGTTAGGAACCAATACATATACCACGTTATAGCAAATCATGACTTGGACTAAACGATTTCTTTACTGGAGTATATTTTAAACCGAGTTCATTTCATAGAAAGTTCATATATTTGTTACCACTAGCCTATATTGCATGCAACATACTGAAATTAATAAAATATAGGTCAGAACGAGAGATCAGCTGCCATCTTGTCAAATAACCAAAACGACTCAGCTTTTTAAAATCACTTCTAGACTATAATATTAAAATATAAACTATTAATTTCAAACGGGCCACGTCGTTTCAAACAGATTAAACGAATCTTGGTTCGATAGTCGGAACTGGTGGGTCCCATGTTAAGGATTATAAAGTTTGCATAATTCACACGGACGCCATTCTGAAATGGTACGGTTGATGACCTCGTAGTTTGGGCACAAGACGCGCCTCATATGAAGGAACGTTGTTACCAAATTTGGTAAAGATCCGATTATTAGTTTGGTTGTAATGCATTATTACGTTTTGACCATTTGAGTGGCCGCCATTACCTTTTGGTAAAGATGGCGGCAATATAAAACATGACACTGAGGTGCCCTTTGCCAGTGCTACCTCTGTACCAAATTTCGTTCAATTCGGTTTAACCGTGTTCGAATTGATAGGGGGGGACAGACATTCAGAGTACACACACTCACACACACACACACACAGACTCACACACATACACACACACAGACAGACACACTTTTTTTCGCCCTGTAGTGATCTCATAAGTCTACTTTCATTTTTTGCAAAATTCGAAAGTAGGCTAAAAACAGACTCGTAATAAGTCATAATTATTTTCAGCAAATATGATATAATGAATATTTTTTCACCAAAGACCGACAACTTGAAGATGATTTATTGTAGAAATATATGTAATGACACCTCCAAACCTTGAACTAATCCGTATGTTATGTACATTCTACATGGTACCACTGCCAGCTGGATCGGATCACATCCCTCCTGGCTGCTAAAGCAGCTAGGAGGGATGCGATCTAGCTGAGAGTGCGTCTTACACACTTCCGTCCGATCCACTCCCGTCCCATTTTTCAAAATCACTCCTACAAAAATATCCAGCAACCGAGTGGAAAGATGTTTCACATCAAAAGGTCCGAAAATTTTTCTGTTCACTTTATTTTCGAAAACTTGCAACTGGTGTTCTTCCTGTTTTGTTAAACTCCATGATTCTTCACCATAAGTTACAACTGGCCTAATGATGGTATTGTATATTTTCAATTTCTCGTCAAAAATTTGGATCCCAATAAAATCTGCAGAGAGTAGTCCACTTTGTTAGCATACTGTATTCTAACTTAATTTCCACTTCTTTATGATTCTGTTCATCAATCATGATTCCTCAGACTTTGAAATGTTCAACCCGCTCAAAACTATGATTGCCAATCATGTTTTTTGGTCATTAGTTCTAAGGCCTAGTTTTTAAGCTATCTCATCAAGTTGTCAGTTGTTGATCTATTACTGCTGAAGCCATGTTGATAATCACCAATGATGTTCTCTGCATATGGTTTCAAGCGATTTAGTATAACAAAGGATTAACTTTTATAGGATGTATTAACAAGGGATATTCCACGGTAATTTTGAATATCTTCCTTGTCTCCTTTTCATGTAGGGACACTGAGAGATTTTTTCCACTCTCCGGGCATAGTTTCTTTCTGCCAAATTCTCAGGGTAAGTTGGAATATACAGTATATTTATGTAATACTTCTACACCAGATATAATTAGTTCAGCTGGGATGTTGTCATTACCAGGAGCATTATTATTTTTCAGATGTTTAATGCTATTTACTACCTCCCCATACGTAGGCTCTGGAATCAGATCATCATTAGGGGGGAATTTATGTTTCATAACTGGTGATTCTGGATCAGGGCAGTTCAGAAGATTGTCAAAATAAAACTTGTAATAATAAATAGATTTAGAGAAAATCAAAGAAGCAGAGAGGAAGATCATTAGGAAAATCTTCGGTGCAAGATATTACCAAGATGGTTACAGGTTATAATCAACCGAAAGAATAGAGCAGTATTCAAACAACAACATTGATATTAAGAAAAGGCGAATGGAATTATTTGGTCATCTCACTAGACTACCAGATAATCGATTGTAAAAAAGGATAATAGATTATACAACCTTACTCAAGAACTCAAAACCTTGGCTAGAAGATCATCGAATGAACCTCAAAAGCGCAAACATAAGTTCAACAGGCATTTCAGAAAGGGACATCTTCAGTCCCAAGATAAACAAATGGGAAGTTACATCAGAGCAACCAAAACAAAATCCGTACAGACTAAAGTGGTCGGAAGAACGTAAACAAGCCTTCTCGGAAAGAATGAAAGTCTATTGGAGCAACAAGAAGAACCAAGAAAAAGTTGATTGAGTTATTTGCCTAACGTCTTCCATTTTTTTCCGGAGAATTCGCTTACATTAAATAAATAAATAGTTCTAATAATATACCAATGTTTATGTTCGACAATGTCGAAATGTAAATATTATATGTCAGAAAATTGTATCATAATGAGGGTCATTATAGTACTATTCTTCATTATGAACAGTTTCTCCAGTCAATCAGAGCTCATTCATTGACCAATTAGGTATGGATAGCTTCGCGCATGAATTACATGATTTGAAAGTTCAAGTTGGATATCGGATCAACCATTGTAGTTACAATTCCAAACACAAAGACAAAATCAGTATGAATCTTTACGGTAACAAGAAAATACTATGACGCAAGAAGTTTATGAATCTACGTCCAAAAGTTAGTAACACAGCATCCTTCTATATAAATTACCGACATGGAAAGTGCACCGTCCCATATGTTCGCGTAAATAAACTGGCGAATATGAGACAAGAAATAGCACTGTACCTTAATATCCCCAACTCCAATTTCTACACAGAACATTGCTTTCAAACGACTTCGGTGACAATATTAGTGAATGCTAGTTCTGTTCGGCACTAGACATCATGCAGGCTGTAAACAATAGCATTGCCTAGCAAAGTAAATGGTCTCTGCTTTCGAAATTCTTTGACCCACGCATGCGCTCTGTTCAGTCAGCAAACCACCCAGCGCGCTCCGTTCACTAACTGAAGTTACTGAATCCCACAGATGAAAATGAAAATCCACAGCCTGCTTCCAGTCTCCGACCGGGTCAGGAATGGAATGAATGAAGCCCCCATCTAGTGGCGAGGATATGAAATGTGCCGGCTGCCGGAGCCTGTCGCACTCCTCTGTGGCAATGATTAAATGAATGACAGATGAAATGAAATGATAGTGGAGAGTGTTGCTGGTATGAAATAGTGACAGGGAAAACTGGAGTATCCGGAGAAAAACCTGTCTGCCTCCGTTTTGTCCAGCACAGATCTCACATGGAGTGACCGGGATTTGAACCACGGATCCAACGGTGAGAGGCCGGCGTGCTGCCGCCTAAGCCACGGAGGCTTATAATCCCACAGATATTTATGAATATTTATGTTAAAATATATAATTAAGTTATAATTATTGTCGAACATAAACAGTCGTATGCAACTCGCCTATAATGGTAATTAAGACAATCGTATGGAAATGATAAAACTCGCTACGCTTGTTTTATAAACATACTCGTGCCATAATCATTGCCCTTATAGGCTCGTTGGATAATATAATATTGAATTATTTGTACTCGTATTATTTAATCCACCTTGTCAATACTATAAAATGAGGTTTTTCTTATTTAAACGATCATATTTCGATATTCATTGATACCTTCTTCAGCATTAACGAGCTTAACATTAATCCAGTAAAATAAAATAAAATAATAGTACATTATGCAACGAGCCTATAATGGCTATAATTAAGACACGACTATGTTTATAAAACGAGCGTATGGGAGTTTTATAATTATCATAAGAGTGTCTTAATTACCATTATAGGCGAGTTGCATACGACTGTTTATGTTCGACGATAATTATAACTTTATTATATGTTTTAACATAAATATTCATACATATCTGTTGAGATTGTCACTAGAATTTTGTGATCGGGTGCTGCGCTGTGTAGGATATCTCTGATTTCCAAGCTCTCTGACCGACCGACGCATGCGCTCTGTGTGCTTCAATGTCATATGTGCAGATTGAGCACCAGTATTCAGTAAAAATGTCACCGAATGTCACGCGCTGTGTAGAAATTGGAATGGGGGATATTAAGGTACTGTGCTATTTCTTGTCTCATATTCACCAGTTTATTTACGCGAACAAATGGACGGTGCACTTTCGGTAATTTACACACATCAAAAAAAGTTTTGCATCACCTCGGTTCCAAGAGTTCCGGAACCGTTAAATACAAAGGGAATAGAGATCAACACAAACAACATTTCAGCTCGTTTTATTGCTCATGAGACCCACACATTGCATGTTGTACCATCATACAGCTAGACTTTCAGCATTTGTGGTCCAGATTGCAGTACACACCACTACCTCTAATACCCAGTAGCACGTCCTCTTGCATTGATGCATGCCTGTATTCGTCGTGGCATACTATCCACAAGTTCATCAAGACACTGTTGGTCCAAATTGTCCCACTCCTCAACGACGATTCGGCGTAAATCTCTCAGAGTGGTTGGTGGGTCAAGACGTCCATAAACAGCCCTTTTCAACATATCCCAGGCATGTTCGATAGGGTTCATGTCTGGCGAACATGCTGGCCACTGTAGTCGAGCGATGTCGTTATCTTGAAGGAACGCATTCACAAGATGTGCACGATGAGGTCGAGAATTGTCGTCCATGAAGACAAATGCCTCTCCAATATTCTGCCGATATGGTTGCACTATGGGTCGGAGGATGTCATTCAGGTATCGTAAAGCCGTTTCGGAGCCTTCCATGACCACCAGTGGCGTACGTCGGCCCCACATAATGCCACCCCAAAACATCAGGGAACCACCACCTTGCTGCACTCGCTGGACAGTGTGTCTAAGACGTTCAGCCTGACTAGGGTGCCTCCAAACACGTCTCCGACGATTGTCTGGTTGAAGGCATATGCGACACTCATCGATGAAGAGAACGTGATGCCAATTCCGTGGGGTCCATTCAGCATGTTGTTGGGCCCATCTGTACCGCGCTGCATGGTGTCGGGGTTGCAAAGCTGGACCTCGCCATGGACGTCGGGAGTGAAGTTGCGCATCATGCAGCCTATTGCGCACAGTTTGAGTTGAAACACGACGTCCTGTGGCTGAACGAAACGCATTATTCAACATGGTGGCATTGCTGTCAGGGTTCCTCCGAGCGGCAATCCGTAAGTAGCGGTCATCCACTACAGTAGTAGCCCTTGGGCGGCCTGAGCGAGGCCTGTCATCGACAGTTCCTGTATCTCTGTACCTCCTCCATGTCCGAACAACATCGCTTTGGTTCACTCTGAGACGCCTGTAAACTTCCCTTGTTGAGAGCCCTTCTTGACACAAAGTAACAATGCGGACGCGATCGAACTGCGGTATTGACCTTCTAGACATGGTAGAACTACAGACAACATGAGCAGCGTACCTTCGTCCTGGTGGAATGACTGGAACTGATCGGCTGTCGTACCCCCTCCGTCTAATAGGCCCTGCTCATGCATGGTTGTTTACATCTTTGAGCAGTTTTAGTGACATCTATGAACAGTCAAAGGGACTGTGTCTTGGATACAATATACACAGTCAACGTCTATATGCCGGAGATCTGGGAACCGAGGTGATGCAAAACTTTTTTTGATGTGTGTATATAGTCATGTTGGATTTTGAGCGCATGCGCGAAGGTATCCTTATCTAATTGGTCAAACAACTGTTTCTTGAGCTGTGATTGGTGGGAGAAACTGTTTCATAATGAAAAATAGTGTTATAATGACCATCATTATGATACAGTTTTCAGTCATATAATAGTCAGGGTCGAACATAATAGTACATTATGCAACGAGCCTATAATGGCAATTATTAAGACAATATTATCCATACGAGTGTCTTAATTACCATTGTAGGCGAGTGTAGAAATTAGAATTGCGCATATTAAGGTACAGTCCTATTTCTTTTGCAATATTGCCCAGTTTTTTATGCAAACATTAGGGACGGTGCACACTTTCCATGTCAGTAATGGCTAGAAGGATGGTCTTGCAAACTTCTGGACGTAGATTCCTAAATTTCTTGCATATTTTATAGTGCAGTATTTTCCTGTTACCGTAAAGGTTCGGGCTGATTTTTTCTTTGAGTTTGGCGTTGTAACTACAAAGTTTGATCCAATATAGGCTACATTGTCAACTTTCAAATCATGTCCGACATGTTGGATTTTGAGTGCATGTGCGAAGCCATCCTTAACTAATTGGTCAATGAATGAAAATATTGAGCTCTGATTGGTTGGAGAATCTTTATCATAATGAAAAGTAGTATTTTAATTACCCCCATTATGATACAGTTATCTGACATAATTATAATATTTATATTTCGACATCGTCAAACATAAAATGGATATCCTTACAATAATTTGATTTAAAAAAGGGCACTGCCTGGTCGGAGGAAATAAAATAATTACACCGGGAGAAGATGCGTATGTACTGGGCACAACTCAAAACTCAACAGTTGAACAAGTGTGGTTCCCAGTAGACCCTTCCGAAATACGAAGACGAAGACGAGGACAAAGAAATAGAATGTAGCTCTTGGCAATTCAATGCAAGATTTAAAATAATTCATAGTATTAGCCTACTTTCGATTTTTGCAAAAAATGAAAGTAGACTTATGAGATCAACACAGGGCGAAAAAAGTGTGTCTGTCTGTGTGTGTGTATGTGTGTGTGTGAGTCTGTGTGTGTGTGTGTCTGTGTGTCTGTGAGTGTGTGAGTGTGTGTACTCTGAATGTCTGTCCCCCCTTATCAATTCGAACACGGTGAATGCGAATTGAACGAAATTTGGTACAAAGGTAGCAATAGCAAAGGACACCTCAGTGTCATGTTTTATATCGCCGCCATCTTGACGGAAACGTAATGGCGGCCACACAAATGTTCAAAGCTTAAATCAAATTACGACTAACCTAATCATCCGATCTCTACCAAATTTTGCAACGACATACCTTTATGGGGGGAGCATCTTTTGACCAAACCAATAGGTCATCAGCGTAATAGTTTGCGGATGGCGGCCATCTTTGTGTGAAAATCGATCCCCCCTATTAATTCGAACACGGTGCTACCGAATGGAACGAAATTTGGTACAGAGGTAGTACTAACAAAAGGCACCTCAGTGTCATGTTTTATATCGCCGCCATCTTGACGGAAACGTAATGGCGGCCACACAAATGTTCAAAGCTTAAATCAAATTACGATTAACCTAATCATCCGATCTCTACCAAATTTTGCAACAACATACCTTTATGGGGGGAGCATCCTTTGACCAAACCAATAGGTCATTAGTGTAATAGTTTGCGGATGGTGGCCATCTTTGTGTGAAAATCGATTCCCCCTATTAATTCGAACACGGTGCAACCGAATGGAACGAAATTTGGTACAGAGGTAGTACTAACAAAAGACACCTCAGTGTCATGTTTTATATCGCCGCCATCTTGACGGAAACGTAATGGCGGCCACACAAATGTTCAAAGCTTAAATCAAATTACGATTAACCTAATCATCCGATCTCTACCAAATTTTGCAACTACATACCTTTATGGAGGGAGCATCCTTTGACCAATCTAATAGGTCATTCACCTGATAGTTTGCGGATGGCGGCCATCTTTATGTCAAAATTGATTCCCCCTATTAATTCGAACACGGTGGAACCGAATGGAACGAAATTTGGTACAGAGGTAGCACTAGCAAAGGGCACCGCAGTGTCATGTTTTATATCGCCGCCATCTTGACTGAAACGTAATGGCGGCCACACGAATGTTCAAAGCTTAAATCAAATTACGATTAACCTAATCATCCGATCTCTACCAAATTTTGCAACTACATACCTTTATGGAGGGAGTATCCTTTGACCAATCTAATAGGTCATTCACCTGATAGTTTGCGGATGGCGGCCATCTTTATGTCAAAATTGATTCCCCCTATTAATTCGAACACGGTGGAACCGAATGGAACGAAATTTGGTACAGAGGTAGCACTAGCAAAGGGCACCTCAGTGTCATGTTTTATATCGCCGCCATCTTGACTGAAACGTAATGGCGGCCACACGAATGTTCAAAGCTTAAATCAAATTACGATTAACCTAATCATCCGAACTCTACCAAATTTTGCAACTACATACCTTATGGAGGGAGCATCCTTTGACCAATCTAATAGGTCATTCACCTAATAGTTTGCGGATGGAGGTCATCTTTATGTCAAAATTGATTCCCCCTATTAATTCGAACACGGTGGAACCGAATGGAACGAAATTTGGTACAGAGGTAGTACTAGCAAAGGGCACCTCAGTGTCATGTTTTATATCACCGATATCTTGATGGAAACGTAATCGCGGCCACCCAAATGTTAAAAGCTAAAATGTAATTACGACCAACCTAATAATCTAGTCTCTACCTAATTTTGCAACACCATATCTTTATGTGGGAAACATATTCTGACCAAACTGCAAGAACATCAGCCCAATAGTTTGCAGATGGTGGCCAAGTATGTGTGCAAATCAATTCCCCCTATCAATTCAAACACGGTGAAACCGAATTGAATGAAATTTGGTACAGAGGTAGCACTAGCAAAGGACAACTCATATTCATGTTTAATATCCCTATAGCACGTTGTATTTCAACAAGCTCCTACAACCAACATTCAATCATACTCCTTGAAAAGGACAAAGAGTTATAACAATACCCATGCATTTAGGAGAAAGTAGGCTATATGTTCTTTACTGAACATCTTGTTTTTCCAATTATGTTCATGTATCCATCCAAGGTATTTCACATGTTGAACTTATTCCAGTGTTGTCCCGGCCACGGTCAGGTTAACAGGTGGAATTATAAGTTTACTCACACACATTACCACCCTGTATTCAAAATTATAAATACCCCGCTGTACTTCCAAGGAAGATTCGTTTTTGTTCCAAAAGACAAAGTCAGGTCATTTGCTTTCCTTCTCATCATTTCCCAAGGGAAGTGCAGACGAAGAATTCAATAGAAGAAGAGAAACAGCTTCTTGAGAAGTGACTTAAGAAAGCAAACCAAAGAAGATGAGGAAGGTACATAGAAACTAAATAGCATTAGTCCTTCCTAATGAATAGGGTAGGCGTAATGAGTTTTGTGAGATTCCAGTCACTCTGTGTACAATGCTTCTTATAAGTTAACGAACCCTCTTCAGACTAATGCTGCGTTACCATGGCAACGGGACAAAACACTACCTAGAGCCGAAAATATCAGATATGAGACCTACCAAGGAAATGAGTCCTTTCAAATCAGGTGTTGAGGGAGAATGCGTCACTCACTAATGAGTCTACCTTGAAGGAATTGGATCTTAAATTCAAGTCTTCTTCAATATAATAATATCGTATGGCCTCGGGTGCTGGGTGCAAGCTTTGTTATTTGACACCCAAAGGGTAGCTTGCATGTCGAATTTCGTTGTTCCTTGAAGCACTATGAAAGACAAGGAGGTTAAATATCTAAGCTCCTTGAACACTATAGCGCTTTCTAGTAGAGAAATGAGGAACTTTGTGTTGGCGGAAACTCCAGAGATTAATTTTGCCATTATGAACACGGCCTACTGAATTCAAATGGGTTCTTTGACATGCCAACATTGTATGACATGGTGTCGTAATTTTTGCCGCCTTTCAAAAATCACTTACCACGGCCAGGAGCGAACCTGCAAGCTTGGGGTTAGTAGACTGACATGTTAACCACTCACCCACCGTGGCAAAATATAATAATAATAATAATAATAATAATAATAATAATAATAATAATAATAATAATAATAATAATAATAATCACTCATGCGGACCTATTCACTGAGACCGACGTATTCATGGTTGCAATCGAGGATCAAGTTGAGGCTACCAAAAACTATCTTAAATATATAGTTAAGGCAAATATTCAGGACGATAAATGCCGAAGATGCCAACTACTAGAACCGGAAACAATTCAACATATCACAGGAGGCTGCCAAGCAATCTCCTGTATTGATTACATGAAAAGGCACAGCCAAGTGGCCAAAATAATGCACCTACACCTTGCTCAAAAGCACTTATTATCTGAAAATACTTTGCCTTACTATCAGTATGTTCCTGACACCGTTTTGGAAAATCCTAGTTAGGCCTACAAGTTGTTATGGGACCGATCAGTTATTACTGATAAAACCATACCAGCAAACCGGCCAGATATCGTTCTTGTGAACAAGGTACAGAAGAGAACCTTCCTCATTGATATTGCAGTGCCCAATTCCCATAATCTACAACAAACCTGCTGTGAGAAGATCTGCCCTTGGCTAAGGAAATACGGCAAATGTGGAGACAGGAAAGTGTAGTGGTTCTGCCCATAGTCATTGCTTCTACCGGCATCATCCCTAAATCATTGGCTCGCAATAGGCTACATCCTGGTCTACATATCACCATGCAGAAGGCCGTCATCTTGGAGACCTGTTCCATTGTTCGCTCGTTTCTCAATGTGCCACCCTAAAATACGAGTATGATGACATACCGTATTGCAAACAAGCCAACGATATGTTGATTTGTACCACTTATGAGGTGAAATGAATGTGATTGCAGTAATAATAATATTATTACTAATACAATACATAGACATTGTGAAAGAATTTAAATATTTTAGGGAATGGATCGGCTGGAATGCGCTAGAGAAAAAGGCAATGAAATCTAGGAGAAATAAAGTTGAATTGGCCTTCCAATTTACGAAGGACACTTATAACAAGCAGTCTCTCTCCTGGAATACCAAGTTAAAACATTATAACACGGTAATGAAACCAGAAGCCTTATATGCAGCCGAAACATTGTCTCTCACCACCCAGGGACCGCTTGAAAGGCTGGAGGTCAAGGAAAGAAAGATAATACGCAAAATCTTAGGCCCCAAATTTCATAACAAATTAATCCATGTCAGGAACGAAACTCTTTACCAAAAAACTGAAACACTCTCGGACACAATAAGAAAACGGAGAATTGACTTTTATGGGCACATACTCCGGATGAATTCAAATAGATTAACCAAAAAGATCTTCGACCACTTCCGTAATAAAAAAAACATCTTTGGTTTAAGGAAACCGAGAAAGACCTCATGGAATTCCAAATTACAGACACCATGCTCATGGACAAAACCGTCACCAAGGATAAGAAGCAACGGTTCCAAGTGAAACTCAAACAAAAGCGTACGATCCACATCTCTGCCGAAGAAGGGAAGCAAGATCTCAAAGGATGAGGCAATACTGGGCCAAAAGGAATGCTCAAAACAATAAAAAGTGATTGATTTCATGTACCCCAAATTTGGGTGAAACAATTAAAGAAGAAAAATAATAATAATTATGCGAGAAGTCTGGCATGTGTATAAACCACCATCCCGGATTTACTGTTATAAGGTCTCGAGGCGACACATTTCTGGCAGGGGCCTATTGTCTTGTTTATTTCCTCTTCTTCTGCTTCTTCTGTCGATTTTGGCCTACTGTGTACCGCGGTGAACAATCGACCGACTTCCAAATCTCTTCCTCTCCTCTCAGAATTTCTTCATGCATTCGCTGAGTCTCCTCCTATTTTCAGACCAGATTACCTTGGTTTTTGAGTTAAGTTTTTCATGAAAACCTTTAAATTTATTAATCTTCCTTCGAAACAATGATTTGTCGAGAATATCATCTTGAGTGATGCCAACATTTAATTTAGAAGTTATTTGTTTTATTTATAGGCACTACAAGTTTTTTTAAAATCTTGTTTCAGGGAAATCTTTGAGTGGTTTTGTTTCTGTCAAAAGTAAAGATTTATTTTCACGACTGAAACTTGAAAGTGGTTTCCTTCAAGAAATTGTATCTTCATGGAAAGACAATGTGGCGTTTGTGGAAGCTAAAAAGAAGGTTTCAACCTTAAAATCAGTTAATGACACAGATGAAAGAGCTGATAAACTAATGACAGACTTTCGTGGTTTGATTACCGCAGATGAAGAACAGAAGCAGTTCTTATTATATTCTGTTCAAGAACATAGAAAAATTTACCCAGACTGTAAAAAAGAGACTTTGAAGAGGAAATATACAAATGAATAAATATATATTTTTTATCTTTTTTGTTACTTACAAGAAGAGCATTATATGAATGTCTGTTTTCATTTATATTTCTTTAAAATAATTGTTTTGTTAATTAATTTTAACCCGTGCCGACGGGGCCTAAAAGTTTTAGAAAATAGCTGCTTAAAGTGTCTCTTAAATGTAGTTTTGTGTGATCATCTACAACTACATTTAAGAGACACTTTAAGCAGCTATTTTCTAAAACTTTTAGGCCCCGTCGGCACGGGTTAAAATTAATGTAGGAAGTTGGCCCCAATATTTTCCTTAGGATTCTTCGTTCTTTCTTTCCTAACTCCTCTGTTTCTCCTTTTTTTGAAAAAAAAAAGGCATTCAGAACTATAAACAGCTTCTGGTTTAATCACCGCGGCATAATGTCGTAACTTTGCTCTGAAGGGTATGGCTTTCTTGTTATACCTATTCTGTGCGTTAATCGATATGCAGTTTCCATCTTACGAGCTCTGACCTTATTGGCTTCCTTATCAAGGCCGTTAGGTTGAATCCATTCACCAAGATATTTGAATTTTTCTCTCCTATTGATTTTTCCAAACCTTGTTTCTAAACATTTCCCATTGCCATATTTAGATTCGATGTATTCAGTTTTCTGTCTTCTTTATTTCCTGAAATGTACCTTTTGAACAAATTGTCAATATTTATGAAATCAGAGTGAAATTCGTCACTGCTGCGTGTAATTCTTTTTTTTTGAATGCTCATTATTTTGTTACGATCGGTTAATTGTTTCACCCCATGTGTATATACCACCCACCCAGCATTACTGTTACGCAGGCATGACGCGACACTTTTATGTCAGGGGCTATTGTCTTGTTTATTTATTTAAATGCACTTTAAGAAGAAATAAATATTAAGTAGCCTATATTTCCGTTGAATTTACAAGAGCTTACGCTTACGGTTTTCACGTCTTTCGGCGCATCCTGACCTAGGGAATAATAATGTTCTCAGCTGTCCAGCTAAGCTCCACCCTCCCTGTATGTACACCCAAATGCATGGGGCTGAAATGACCACGTATTGATGCAACACCCTAGATATTAACTGACATAAATTGTGATGCAGTGATCGATGAATTACATTAAAAAATGGGCCTTTGATGTATAATACCTTTTAATTATGTATAATAGCAAGGTAGCAGTTAGCAATACCACAGCGATCTGTTTGAATTTCTGCAATGCTTTTAATTTGAGTGATAATGAAAAGGATTACGCTTCCATTTCAGCACAATTACACCAGCAATTTTAGAGGCGGCGATACGCTTATTGTTCACTGACTGTAGACCATTGTACGAATTGTTAGTTAAAACAATCCCCTGCTCCCTTCTCTGGCAATTAAATTGGAATCACCATAGCTGACGCATATGTAGAGTAAAAGAAGGCAGTTGAAAATAACTTCCAGGTGATCACCCTGTCAGTGAATATAAGAAATATATAAAAAGAAACCCGTGGCGCTACATCCCATTAAGGACTTAGGCTTACCAAGAGACCGCTGCCCAGCCAGCCCTGCAGATTATGGGATAACGCATGGTCAGCGCATTGGGATCCTTCGGCTGTTAATTTTGATCCCCGTGACTGGGGCGCTGCCTCACTGTCAGACAGCTACTCAATTGTTTTCACGAGTTTAAGTGTACACCGTTCCAATCCTCACGTTGGTTTCTAAACTCACTTAGGGAGCCAGGAATCGAACCCGTGGCCTCCGATTGTGAGGCTGGCACTTCCACAGCATCAACAGCAGCAGCAATATCAACAACAACAACAACAACAACGAGAACGACGACGTGAACGACAACGACGAAGAATATGACGACGAGGACGACTATGACGAGGACGACGATGACGAGGACGACGACGAGGGTGAGGATGACGACGAGGGTGAGGAAGAGGACGAGGAGGACGACGACGAGGAGGAGGAGGACGAGGACGATGACGATGACGAGGAGGAGGACGACGAGGAAGAAGACGAGAGGGAGGACGAGGGAGAGGAGGACGAGGAAGAAGAGGACGAGGAGGACGAGGAAGAAGAAGTGGACTAGGAGGAGGAGGACGACGACGAGGACGAGGACGAGGAGGACGATGACGATGACGAGGAGGAGGAAAACGAGGAAGTGGACGACGATGAGGAGGAGGACGAGGAAGAGGAGGACGAGGACGAGGAAGAGGACGATGACGAGGAGGAGCAGGAGGAGAACGACGAGGAGGAGGAAGACGAGGAGGAGGATCAGGACGAGGAGGACGAGGACGAGGAAGAGGACGAGGACGATGACGAGGAGGAGCAGGAGGAGAACGACGAGGAGGAGAAAGACAAGGGAAAGGAAGAGGAGGATGATGAGGACGAGGAGGAGGAGGACGAGGAAGAGGACGAGGACGATGACGAGGAGGAGCAGGAGGAGAACGACGAGGAGGAGAAAGACGAGGAAGAGAAAGAGGAGGACGACGAGGACGACGAGGAGGAGGAGGACGAGGACGACGAGGAGTAGGACGAGGAGGAGGAGGAGGAGGCCGAGGAGGACGAGGAGGACAACGAGGAAGAGGAAGATGATTTGGGCGTGTGCAGAATTTGCCTACCCAACTCGTGTAATTTTGATGTCTGTTGTAGTGTGTGTATTTGTAATTGTTATTTCATTAAAGCTCTTGAACATCGTGATCACATCAGTCCTACGCGCAGAATTTCTCTGACAATCCATGGGTTATTGTCCAGAACTTTCTTTACTTAGCGTCCACCTCGTTATGCAGTGGCTAGCAATCTTAGGGCTCACACCGTGGATTTCATGTAGGGGTTTCTGATTTATTTCGGCTGTATACCGATATTTTTGCTTCACATTATTGATTTTCATCATGAATTCTTTCCTCAAGACCGAATCCATACCTCTCGTTGAATGAAAATCCACAGCCTGCTTCCAGTCTCCGACCGGGTCAGGAATGGAATGAATGAAGCCCCCATCTAGCGGCGAGGATATGAACTGTGCCGGCTGCCAAGGTCTGACGCACTCCTCTGGGGCAATGATTAAATGAATGACAGATGAAATGAAATGATAGTGGAGAGTGTTGCTGGAATTAAATTTTGACAGGGAAAACCGGAGTACCCGGAGAAAAACCTGTCTGCCTCCGTTTTGTCCAGCACAGATGGAGTGACCGGGATTTGAACCACG
Source organism: Meconema thalassinum (assembly GCA_946902985.2). Lineage (NCBI taxonomy): Eukaryota > Metazoa > Arthropoda > Insecta > Orthoptera > Tettigoniidae > Meconema > Meconema thalassinum. The sequence goes on from OX336395.1 coordinate 189,027,336, forward strand.
GACCCAGCGGTGAGAGGCCGGCGTGCTGCCGCCTAAGCCACGGAGGCTTCCCATACCTCTCGTTAATAATCCATAAAAAATATACGAGTGCTCTTTGTTTTTCAACCTCATGCTATTGATTAATCTTTATAGACCTATCCAGAATAATGTTGAAATTAAGTTGGTAATACGGACAACATTAATTAGTTAGAAATATACCTGAAATAGTGTAGCGTAATTGAGCACTACAGTTGGCAGTCCTGATGCCTGAATATGTGCCCTTATCCACAGGTCGATATTTTGGGTATAAAGGATATTTATAAGGTATGGCTAATTTTCAATCCCGCGCGACTTTTGTTCTAGAAGGGGAAGGAAACTATCACAGAGTGTATGTGGCGCGCACGGCAAGAACATTGAGGCCTGGTATGTATTAAATCTTGTACGATGTTTTAATGACACGGCAAATACTACACTTTTCTGGCACTGGAAAAAGAAGAAGATTGAATTATCTCGGAAGGAAATCGGTTAGCCAGAAGCCGAAATATTAGCAATTATATGTTGAGGATTTTTGTCGCTATGACGTAGCTATTGAGCCAAGCTCATCTCCGCGTTGTGTGACGTGGAAGACACGAGGATCTTTCTTGAAGCCCAGGCGAGTATATAAGGGGGCTGCGATGCACCGAGAGGTCACTCACATTCTGAGCACGGTTACGCGTCAGTCTTCGTTAAGCACTTTGTGTGGTAGTGAGCATGTTATTCTACGTGGAAGTTCTGAACTTAGTCAGTGAACACAGCCGGACCAACTCATGGTCTATCTTCGGGTGATAGAATTTTTCACGATGTTGAGTCGACATGATAGTAAGGCTTCGAACTCAGTGAAATATTTGGATGTTATGGCTATTAGTGGCCAGTTGACACTTTGCCATTTTTCGTCGCATGGACATATGGTAGACTTAGTCCACAGTACCTTTAAATATTATGGAACTTATTTGTTTCCCGGTTGTCAGTGACGAACTGTTGTCTCGGTAGTTGGTAACATCAGCCACGACTTTATACTATACTAGCAGAAGTACCCGTTCTTCGAACGGTGTTCGTTGTTAACACCAGACATTATCAATTGAGCTACTGTGCAATGGTTAGCGGTTTGTCAATCCATCAAGTTTATCAGAACGAAGTTAGTTTATTGGGAATATCACACACACTGTTAATTTAAGGCCCTTAAAATGTAGTTTTCGGAGACCCTTTATTGATTCCCGAATTATCTGTCTCACATTGAGAAGCCCAACATATGCTTTGGTCGTCCTTGTAGGATAATTTTTATATTTCGCATATTTTAGCATATATTGAGAAGTTTTTCTCTATATCCACCCTTCTACTGTATGAAAAGTACGGTGATGAGTTTTATAAATGATTGGTGTATTGACTCTCATGGTTACCATACCTAATTTTAAGATGCACCAAGCATCCGAACACGAGGTATAGGCGTACATAAAGATACACAGAAAGACAGACAGACAATTCTATTGTCTACAACATATTACCCAGATATCCAAATATGGGTATATCTACCACACGGTATCAAATAAAATCATCCTTATGATGAACCCGTTCGTCGACAAAAAAAAATTAGTTAAAATGTGCTCTGAGACTAATTTCACCTAACGTGTACTTCCTGACGTGAAATACAATTGAAAGTCTTGTAGACGAAACGCAATACACGTCACATAAAAACTGACCCTCTACGTTGTGCTAGGTGCCCATACACAGGAAGACCCCTTTCATAAATTATAAAGGCTTGTGGTGCATGAAAATTCAGGTTCTCTAGACTCAAATTGCCCAAATTCCTAAAAGCCGCAAAAAATGCGAGTTCAATTCAGGAATTTTTGAAAATTTTGTTGCTGTTTGGAGATATAATAGACCTTCTGTACTATATGTCGAACGTGAAAATTGCATGAAAAAAATCTAGGTTACCCCTTCACCCACTTAATTGCATTGATGAAATATACGGTCTACGTTAGTTCCGTGATAACCTTATTGCCATTTGCAAACTTTCACAGAAATGTAATAAATGGAGTGTCATTACTTCTTACAGAAATAGATGGAAAGTTGTATGCCACCCCATGAGATAATGTTCTCATGGTTACCGATTTGCATTCCTTCATTAGTTTGTTAAATTAAATTAGTTTTCTGGGAATATTTCACAAACTGTTGGATTTAGAGCCTTAAAATGTAGTTTTCGAGGACCCTTTAGGGCCCCCGAGTTTTGTTGCTGGCACCGAGGGGCTTTGTCTCGTCGTTGTACGCCATAATATAATACTAATAATAATATAATATAGGGAGAAATTATAACACCTATTTTTTATTATTTTTTATTCAGCCAATGGCCATGTACTTTTCTTTTCAGGACTGGTCAGGGAAGGGATATTATCAGAGAAAGAAGCATTCACATCGCGCTTGCAAAATGGAAATGGCCTACCATTTAACTAAGGACATCTATATGAAAAGGTCAATATCCTTCAACGCAAAACTAAAACATTACTGCAGTGTCATCCGTCCGGAAGTCTTGCATGCTTCTGAATGCCTCACGATGAACAAAATAGGCTTGGTCGAGAAACTGGAGGCCAAAGAAAGAAAAATTTTGAGAAAAATATTGGGTTCAATCAAAGATAATGGGGAATACAGAAAACGGCATAACCATGACCTATATACTCATGTGGAGAAGATAAGCAACGTCATCCGGAAGAGAAGGTTACCATTTATTGGGCATGTGAAACGAATGAGCCCAGCGAGACTGACCAACCGCAAGATAACTTACTTTCAGGAGAGGAAAACAAAATGGGCCTGGTTCATTGAACTGGATAAAGATCTGAACGAAGTGGGGATTACACCAACAGACATTCAGGAGTGCGTCCCACTCAAAGGGAAACTTCAAGCTTGTAAAGGTTTCCAAGAAAAACCGAAGCTGAAAACGGGAACGATTTGGACCCAGGAACGGAAGGAAGTCCACCGAGAACGAATGCGGGCGTACAGGGCAAACATCAAAGCCAGTAGGAGACGGTTGGAATGACGCGGTCCATAGATGGCCTATACGAAATGAATGAATGAATGAATGAATGAATAATATGGGGATAGGAATATAATAGACCTGCCGTACCACACCCGCAGGTGTAAATCGCGTGAAAAAATTCTAGAGTACCCCTTGATCCCCTTAAGCGCGTTAAACGTATTGATGAATTTTACGGCTTTGGTTCCGTGATAACCTTCTAGCCGTTTGCAAACTTTCACACTATTGTAATTAATGGAATTGCATTGCGTCTTACAGCAATAGATGGGACCTCTGAGAATCCGTTGGCATGGTTACTGGCTTGCATTCGTTCATTAGTTTATTAAATTAAATTAGTTTTCTGGGAATATCTAAAAAACGGTTGGTCTTCGGTCCTTAAAATGTGGTTTTCGGGGACCCGAGTTTTGTCTCTCACATTGAGGGGCTGAAAATGAGTTTTGTCTCGTCCTTCTACGCCTATTTCAGCATGTATTTTAAGGGGGTAGGCCCCCTTTTATGAGAGGTACGGAGAAGAGTTACATCAATGATTGGTGTCGTGCCTCTGATGTATATTTGTACCAAATTTTACGTAGATACACCCAGCCGTTCTCGAGTTATAAGGGAACAAATTTGTCCACAGACAAACAAACAAACAGACAGACAAACAAAAAAATTATTTTCGCGCGCATCCATCATAAAACAGTCTGAAACGTGTAAACATCTCAAATTTCCGTAGAAATTCAGAGATAAACACACAAATTTTCATTTTTATATATAGAGAGATATACTGCACCGCACGGTGTTGACCGTGTTTTATTGCACAGATTCTGGTTTTACTCGCTAACCCTTGGAGATATACGAAAAGTGATAAGGACCTTTCGGATAGAAAATTAAATGTTAAAGCTCATGTATACCATCAAAAGTTTGCTATTTCTTAGCGTTCTCTTTAATTTGAAAAGGAAATATGAAATTTTGAAACCAAAGGATGTAGTGACGTCACAAATGTCTGTTTTACTCGCTAACTGTTGGAGATACACGAAAAGTGATAAGGACCTTTCGGATAGGAAATTAAATTTCAAAGCTCGTATGTGCCATCGAAAGTTTGCTATTTCCTACCGTTCTCTTTTTATTTGATATGGAAATATGAAATTTTGAAACCAAAGGTTCTAATGACGTCACTAAAATAGTCGCCATTTTTTAATAGAGCAAAATTTCGAAATCAAAAGTATCCTATATGTAAACCTGGTAAATCAGCTACATCCATGCAAAATTTCATTTAAATCGGACCAGTGGTTCTTGAGTTATTGAGTAACAGACAGACAGACAGACAGACAGAAAGACAGACACACACCATCTCATTTTTAGCCTAGTTTCGATTTTTGCAAAAAATGAAAGTAGACTTATGAGATCACTACAGGGCGAAAAAAAAGTGTGTCTGTCTGTGTGTGTGTATGTGTGTGAGTCTGTGTGTGTGTGTGTGTGTGTGTGTGTGTGTGTGTGTGTGAGAGAGTGTGTGGACTCTGAATGTCTGTCCCCCCCTATCAATTCGAACACGGTGAGCGCAAATTGAACGAAATTTGGTACAAAGGTAGCACTAGCAAAGGACACCTCAGTGTCATGTTTTATATCGCCGCCATCTTGACGGAAACGTAATGGCGGCCACACAAATGTTCAAAGCTTAAATCAAATTACGACTAACCTAATCATCCGATCTCTACCAAATTTTGCAACAACATACCTTCATGGGGGGAGCATCCTTTGACCAAACTAGTAGGTCATCAGCCTAATAGTTTGTGGATGGCGGCCGTCTTTGTGTGAAAATCGATTGTCCCTATTAATTCGAACACGGTGAAACCGAATGGAACTAAATTTGGTACGGAGGTAGCACTAGCAAAGGGCACCTCAGTGTCATGTTTTATATCACCGCCATCTTGACGGAAACGTAATGGCGGCCACACAATGTTCAAAGATTATATCAAATTACGACTAACCTAATCATCCGATCTCTACCAAATTTTGCAACAACATACCTTTATGAAGGAAGCATCCTTTGACAAATCTAATAGTTCATTAGCCTAATAGTTTGCGGATGGCGGCCATCTTTGTGTCAAAATCGATTACCCCTATTAATTCGAACACGGTGAAACAGAATGGAATGAATTTTGGTACAGAGGTAGCACTAGCAAAGGGCACCTCAGTGTCATGTTTTATATCACCGTCATCTTGACGGAAACGTAATGGCGGCCACACAATGTTCAAAGATTATATCAAATTACGACTAACCTAATCATCCGATCTCTACCAAATTTTGCAACAACATACCTTTATGGAGGAAGCATCCTTTGACAAATGTAATAGTTCATTAGCCTAATAGTTTGCGGATGGCCGCCATCTTTGTGTCAAAATCGATTACCCCTATTAATTCGAACACGGTGAAACCGAATGGAATGAAATTTGGTACAGAGGTAGCACTAGCAAAGGGCACCTCAGTGTCATGTTTTATATCGCCGCCATCTTGACGGAAACGTAATGGCGGCCACACAAATATTCAAAGCTTAAATCAAATTACGATTAACCTAATCATCCGATCTCTACCAAATTTTGCATCAACATACCATTATGGAGGGAGCATCCTTTGACCAAACTAATAGGTCATTAGCCTAATATTTTGCGGATGGCGGCCATCTTTGTGTGAAAATCGACTCCCCCTATTAATTCGAACACGGTGAAACCGAATGGAACGAAATTTGGTACAGAGGTAGCACTAGAACAGGCCACCTCAGTGTCATGTTTTATATCACCGCCATCTTGACGGAAACGTAATCGCGGCCACCCAAATGTTAAAGGCTAAAATGTAATTACGACCAACCTAATAATCTAATCTCTACCAAATTTTGCAACAACAAATCTTTATGTGGGAAGCATATTCTGACCAAACTGCTAGATCATCAGCCCAATAGTTTGCAGATGGTGGGCAAGTATGTGTGCAAATAGATTCCCCCTATCAATTCAAACACGGTGTAACCGAATTGAACGAAATTTGGTAGAGAGGTAACACTAGCAAAAGGCACCTCAGTGTCATGTTTTATATCGCCGCCATCTTGACGGAAACGGAATGATGGCCACCCAAATATTAAAAGCTTAAATCAAATTTCGACCATCCTTATAATTCGATCTTTACCGGATTTTGCAACAACATGCCTTTTTGTGGAAACCATCTTATGACTGACTACAAGGTCATCAGCCCAATAGTTTGCAAATAGCGGCCATGCATGTGTGCAAATCCATTCCCCAGATCAATTCAAACACGGTGAAACCGAATTGAATGTTTTTTTTTTACAGAGGTAGCACTAGAAAAGGGCACCTCATATTCATGTTTAATATCCCTATAGCACGTTGTATTTCAACAAGCTACTACAACCAATATTCAATTATACTCCTTGAAAAGGACAAAGAGTTATAGCAATACCCATGCATTTAGGAGAAAGTAGGCTATATGTTCTTTACTGAACATCTTGTTATATATTAGTATGATTCTACGGATACCAGTCTTGCATGGTCAGATCTTAAGACGACGTTTAGGACCAGTTGTGCTTGGCACGATTTGTGAGATGCATAAACTCACCCATTAGGAGATTTGAGGGGTCCATCTGTATTGACGTCCGAAACGGGGGAGGAGCTTATGGTCAGCTGTTTCCAATATGGCGGCGAGATAGTGATGAGAAGTAAACATGGCCGTGATTGGGTGTGCGTTTTTTATGCCTTCTATTTCAGGATGGCAAAATACTACATATTTTCTTTCATTGATAGAAATATTTTTATAATCAATTTAAATGCAATGCTTAATTACTAGCAGTCAAAAATATTACCCACATGTAGATAGTTAATTTACTACCTGCTGTTACATATATAAAGCCTGTTCTTGGGAGACTAGCGGTATCGATGCTCTTATTAAATTCACAATATATATACGGTATCTCACATAACACAAAGGACGACTCCCTGATAATAAATTGAATCCAGCAACCCTGAATTTGCATGGATGTTTTCGGTTCAAAGAAGGGTTAATTGGGAAACTCAAATCATACTTCAATATTGCAAATATTGACCTACATACTTGCTGTTCAAAGGAAAGAATCTAAATTTATTAATCTCTTACCACAGGCAAGTTAAAATGGAGGCATCCTCTTTATCAGTATATTTAATTAAATATTTAAAATGCAGATATTTAACAAAGCAGGAGTCTGCATTTGAACTTGTCATAAGCAAACGGAACAGATCAAAAACTACACTTTAAGCCAAATCAAATTCACTCCTCAGCTCGACATAAACCATAATACCAATTAAAACCCATACAAAACATACTCTCCTTACTGTTGTACAACTTTCAAACCAACTATTCGCACTCAAAACTGAAAAACTCTGAAATGGGAATTAATTAAAGTTACAATAGCCTAGGCCGATCAGGTCTCCTGCTACATTACTGCATATGTATACTTAAAATCACTGTAACTTCCAAATTACGGCTAAGAGACCGATCTGCCTGTGTAGTATAGGTGTTACCGGCCTGCCTGGGATGATGGGTCACCAAACCGGTACTTAAAACTAAGATTTTACACATTAATTAACTAAATTCAACAGTAAGGAGATCATAACCAAAAACACAATTGAAGCCAAATCATACTTCAATATTGCAAATATTGACCTACATACTTGCTGTTCAAAGGCAAGAATATACATTCTCTGGCAATTTAAAGCTAGGAACAGCATTTTTCTTCAGTTTTCTAACCATTCAGCTATTGTCAATCGGAAGAACCCCTAAAATAAATAAGGAACAAGTGAGGAATGCAAGTTTACAAAGAGCGGATTACATTCTATGTACGACACAGACGTATACAAGTTTATCAGTATTTTAGATGTAGCTAAATCCTTGTGAATACAAATTAGAGACAATAGCTATCAATAATCAACAGTACCGGTACTTACGCTGTGGAAAGGAGTCGTCTTCACAAAAATGCAGACTGCACACTGTCATGTAAAGTGTAACACGTTTTCCAATTGATAGCGCCGAAGCCCATCATTCTCTCTGAACTTTTTGTACAGGAAAGTAGAGAAGAGATTTCGTACCTGTTTTATACGATTTGCAACCGTATACAGAGCAGTACCTCCTCGAAGTTGACAATTTCCTTTCTGTTTCCATCACGACGTCAATGCTTCACCATGTAAATAAACCTCACCAGTCACTATGTTACAGCGTCAACATTCTACCGCGTGGCTGCGCCATCCAACTTTTCTGACGTCAATTCTTACGGATGTGTTCTAGGCACTACCTATTACCCGAACACAGGGACTAGCCAGCGTTGGGGCCGGCCGTGCTTGGCGCGTGTCTGGGAGATGCATAATCACACCCATTAGGTCATTTAAATAGGAACATCAGATCTGAACCATTTGCATAAGATTGTAAGTGTATCAAAATTTGTATGGGTCACAGCTGCATCAAAACTACAACTGATTTGAGTATTCTGGATCCGTTGGATCGAACCCCGATTCTTCGAATGACGCCAGAGTAGGGGGATGAGGCCGATTCTAAATAGTGACACGAACCTCTCGGCTACGCTGACCTCTCGCGACCCCATGGTCCGATTTTGACATGCGACATATCGTTGGACTCTGGCTGACGCCGTCTTTCCAATGGACCACTCATATCAACCCCTAAATAAAACCTACCCCTACTAGGGGGTGAAATTGTATTTTTTTTGTGAAAGTCTCATTTCAAATGCGACATGTATAATGTGCGCTGCTAAAATGAACTTAAACGTGGTTGCTCATATAGCGCATGCGTTTTGCTGGCTGCCGCTATGGATGAACATTTTTGTTTTTGTTTTGTACGCATGCGCACTTGGGATTTTTGTAAGAGGGCGAGCTCTGTGAAAAAAAAAAGATTTATAAGAAGGGGTTTTGGTGGTGAGGAGAGAGCCAGATAGTCGCCTACTTTCCTACGAAGTTTGCCGATATCTCTCGAACGCAAGGTCGGATTTGGACGTGTGAAGTGTCAAATCGCTTGTCTCGAAGCCCTATATATGTTATTAATAGGTTAAAGTTTTGAGAATGCTGGAAACAGGCTTTTGGGGGGTAAAACCATGATTTTAGACTTTTTCTGATATTTCACGAATGCATGTTCGGATTTGGTCCTATGACGTGTCAAATGGCTTGACTCGAAACCCTCTTTATTTTGGTAATAGTTTAAAGTTTTTGAGAATGAGGGAAACAGAATGTTTTGGGGTAAAACCGTGATTTTAAACTTTTTGCTATATTTCGCGAACCAATCATGCTAGAGGCGTGTACGAGGGGTCCAAGGACTCGGGGTGACGTCCTCTTTGCTATGGACCAATCGTTATATTAAAAAAAAATTGGAAACTCGATTTTTGGGGTAAACAAGTGTTTTTTGTGATTTTTGCTGATAACTTACGAATCAATAAGCCTAGAGACTTGTAGGAGGTGTTATATTTTTCCTCGCGTTGTCCTTTTGCCGAGAATGTTCGTGTTGAGCAGGAATGAAAAACCATGTTGAGGTAAAACCGTGATTTTAGACTTTTTGCTCTATCTCGCAAACCAATAACGCTAGAGACGTGTACGAGGTGTCCAAGGACTCGGGCTAACGCCCCCTTTCGAGTGTGGTAGATATGTTTTCTAAAAAAATTCACAAAGGGCCAAACGCCATACATGTTGAAAAAACTTTTTTTTCTTTACCTGTTTATAATGTTTATGAAGCGTTGTGGTTGAGAGAGACGATACGGCTGGGTGTGTGTGTTTCAACGAACCTGTCGCTAACCACAAGGACCATGCTTAATAGAACAATCGCTATTTCGGCGGGTCGGTGTATGACAGAGCGAGCGTGCGTTTTCTGATATTTTACCTTTAACGTGTAAACGGTGATGAGAACTTGGTTCTATGTTGGTCGAAGCGAGTACAGGAAACGAACTTGCCGAGGAGCAAGAGGTGAATGTCATTTGAGCTTATTGGAAGGCGTTGATCTGACTTGGCAACAGGTGCAATGGAAAAAATGACCATGATGCTTTAAGGTGAAATAATCTGACCATTGTGGTGGCAGGGAAGAGCGAAATGCATGCATACACGTGTGAGATGACATGTACGCTAAACAAGTTACATCCTGTTTTGCTTCGTACGTGACAAAATGCAAGTTCATGTGAAATTTGATCCGGCACAGGTGTTCACTTTGGGTGTTAGCTGTCCACGTGACCGATAACAGGATGTTCAAAGCGTGGGAAAAAATGATTATACATGCAATGTGACATATATAAAGACATGTCGTTATCATTTCCACTCTCACTTAGGTGACTACCTTTGAACACATTGCGTTGCGTGAAACCCCTGGTCTTGTTTAACAGTTTTGGTGTTGGTGGAAAATACTTAACCTTGTTGTGGGGTAGGTATTTATTTATATATTTATTAATTTATACATTTATTGATTTATATATATTTACAAGCAATTATTTATTGATTAGGTAATTAATGATTTTATTTATTTATTTGTTTGCAGATAACCGGTATACCTTACATGTCTGAGAGAGAAGAAACCATTGCACTTTTGAGCCCACTAGAAGGAAAGAGCAATAAGCCACTGCAAGTAAAGGTGAGATGATTTTTTTAAACTAACTTGTTTCATTTTTTTTGTTTTATGTTTTATTTTATGAAATGCATGTATTAACCTGAATTTAGGTATTTATAGCGGTTTATTTTATTTATTTTTAGAAACTTGGAATGAAAAGCCTTACCGCCGTAGCAGTTGCTGAAAAAAAACCGAAACGCACTAAAGCGAAACCACTGCCAAAGAGTGAACTGTTTAAAACTAAGGTAAGTCTAACTTAAAAATGCTATTCCATTTTACCACTACTGAAACTCATAGAGAAAAGAAATTCATTACCTGTACATGACTGGGACAATGATTGCTTTCTTGATTAATGGCTATGTTGTTGTTGTTGACTGGGAAAAGTACAAGGCCATGTTGGATTTTCTAAAAAAAAAAATATATATATGGGTGGTTCCCTATGGACTCAACGAATATACACAGGTTTGAACATGATAATGTGAACAAAATGACATGACATTCATTTTTGTTTATATATTGGTTAAAGGGGGGGGGGGGGTAAATGACTGTAGCTTTATAAAAAGAAAATAAGTACATGGGTTACTGTTAGTGCCAACATACAGTTTATTTTTAATGGTGTTTTGATATATTAATGCCAATTAACGTTAACGTTTTATTTACAAGTATTGGTTGATTGATAGATTGATTGATTGAGTGAGTGATGGGTTATTTTGTTTGCTTTAAGGTGTCGTCATGTGCCATTAACGTAATGAACAGACAGTGAACAAGCATGCATTATGCTTTAAAGTACTCTGTGCTCTTGTGCAACGTTAATAACTTACAATAAGAAAAAGTTTTATTATAACACATGGCGTTAGTACCAAATACAACAAGTGAGCAAGTTGGTTTACCACGTGGGTTAAATTTAAAATCAGAACATGACCGTTGGTTAACATTTGAATCCTGGCCTGTAGGCTTTTTGTCGACACATGAACTTGCAAAAGCCGGTTTTTTTTACTTGAACCGAGAAGATGTGGTGCGCTGTGTGTTTTGTTGTATTGAACTTTCACTCTGGGAAGAAGGGGATGATCCCTTTAGAGACCATTTGCGATGGTCTCCTTGTTGTCCTTACATGCTTGGAAAACAAGTGGGTAACATACCTGTGTATTCATTTTACCGAACCACAAGACCATTGGCCGCTACTTACGTTGCTGAATCACAAATAAATAATAATAATGTATTACCAGCCAACAACGATAGTGTCGATATATGTGGTCCATATGCCATAGACAGTGTTGAATTGGCATGTGCTTTTGAAAAATTGGGAGTTTGCAAGACTAAAGCACTAGCACACCCAGAGTACAGCTCTGTTGAAAATCGTTTAGAATCTTATAAAAATGTTTGGCCATTAATATTAAAACACCTTACCAAACAGATAAGTGAAGCTGGATTTTTTATACTGGTGAAGGGGATAAAACAATATGTTTTTATTGTGGATTTGCTTTAAAGGATTGGCAAATGACTGATGACCCTTTTGTGCAACACGCTCGTTGGTTACCAAACTGTAAATACATGGTGTTGCTTAAAGGTCAAGAATTTGTGAACACTATTCGTAAAGAAAACGTGATTGCAGCACAAGACATAAAAGTGCCTTTAAAGTTAGAACACGCTGAGCAAATACATAAGGCTGAAAGAAAAGACTTGTGTTACGAACAGATACAAAAGTGTGACCAACAATTATGTAAAATTTGTTATCAAGATGAACTAGGTGTTGTATTTTTACCCTGTGGACACATGATAGCCTGTGTCAAGTGTGCATTAGAACTTAACACTTGTGCTATATGCAGAAAAGTAGTATCTGCTACAGTTAGGGCATTTCTTGCATAACTAGTATAATTTATTCGCCATGCATAGTGCAAAATCCCTAATTGCACAATATTATTAAAGCTGTTTTAGAGTGTAATAGATATGCTTTTGTTTTGTTTATAGACTACTACAATGAATGTTTTGAATGCTGTGGGACAATCATGTGGCTTAGAGACAAAGAAGCTCAGCGAATTGCCAACGCATATTCCATTCCGCATTATCAAGATTCGGAAATTGAAAACAGTATATGGTGATCGTGTACTTTGTGTATATGAAAACTTTGAAACATTTCTGCCTATACGGTTTAATGATATGTTGGAGAGTGTTTTTGATGAAGTCAATAATGCTGTGCAACCTGTACACTTAATATATGAAGGTTTTAAAAACAATAGGTGCATGGTTCGTTTTAATTAAATAAATTAAAAAATGTGAAATAATAATGGAAAATATAAGTAATGACAATATACTGAAAAGGAAAGAAAATATGTGTATAGAATAGTAATGTTTTAGTGTTTAGTGTTGTCTTTAAAAATATTATGATGAAACCAAAAAAAAACAAGAAATGTATATAAAGTTCGTAAATAAATGCAAAATGATGTTACAATGTTGTTTTATTTTATACAAAGTTAGTATATTTAACATTGCAAAGTATACATGATTATGACAATAAATGCACACTGAATACAAGCCTTTCTCACTTTACAATAGTCTGTTATAGTTTTAAACACAAGGCTTGTTGTAGATTATTTTATAGCAATGTCCATTCAATGTTGTTTTCGAAAAGTGGGGAAGCCGCAATGGTTGTATAGGCATAAAATCCTTATTGTTATTACTATTTAGTCACTTTGATCTCCTTGCATATCAAGAGCAGATGACCTAGTTGTTCCACTCTTTAAAACGACAACAACAACACTACCTCTTGCATAGTTTGTGATATTGATGGCTCTTGCAACGTGGAAGATGGAAGGATTAAAGATAACTTTTAGAACAGGGGTTAAACGTTGCTCATTAAACAATGCACTATTTTGAGTAGCAATATGGTTTTCTTGATTTTTTGTAGACGGCAACTGTGTTTCATGCAGTACACTACATTGATGATCACTGACACTTAAAACCTCACTATTTTTACTTTTTAGGTCACCACGACAATGTTTGGAACGTTGCTTTGAACAACGCCAAATAACAGTTCCATTTTTATTGGTTCGTTTCACAATATATGAATATCCTTTATAGTATGCGTAAGGCTTACCATACCTAGTCACTGATACTTCCATATCAACTGTCAAGCATAGACTAAGCTCTAGTAAAGTCAACTTGGTAATAAGAATAATAGTTTAATGTGAGAGCAAATATGGATCCAAAGAGTTCAGGTAAAAGTGGAAGCAAATAAGCAAATATTAGAAACAAGAGTTGAGGTAAAAGTGGTCGCAAAGTGGTAGACCCATTACACAATAATTTCAGCACGACGAAGCTCTTGTTCAATTTCTTTGATTTCCCAATCGTGACCGCTATGCCCAGCTTGTTGTAAAGCATGCAATTGTCGAAGGGTTTTCTCGAGTTAATATAAATAAATAATAATATTAATAATATGGTAATGTCACTATATGACGATTTCGAACAGAGGTAGACACGATTTAAGGATAATTTATGTGATGATTATATTGGTATACATTTATTGGAGGAGCAAGTAAGCTTCGTATTGAACAAGCCTGTGGCTTGATAAAAATATATGTACGGTATATATTATATATGTTGAAGTTAGAAGTGAATCTTGTCATTCAGTTGTGAGATGAAATCACACGACTGAATATGGTATAATGGTTAGCGTCAGCCATAATGATGGTTAGACGGCTTTATATAAAAATTGTATGTTGCAGAAATATATATAGGCTATATATAATTATGGATTAACAACCTGTTGAAGTGATAAACCCTATGATTATTATCTGCAATCATCACATGTAAATTTTAATAACATTTAACGTGTCATATATTCAACTACCCGCTTATTTGTCAATACGATTTTGTCTAAGACAGACCCTAGATTTGTTGATGCCTTACCGTTCGTCAGAAAAATGAACATAATATTAGAAAATATATCGCAACAGTAGAATGGGTATTAGCCAAAAATAAATATTGAAAATTGTTGACCAATGAGAGGCCATTCATTAATATCACAGATAATTATTTTTATATAACATGCTGAACGAGTTCCACAACTGAATATTTAATTAGATTGTTGTGAAATTAAATAAAGTTTTTGGATTTGAATAAATTACTGAATTTATTAATTTATGATAATTTTTTTACTACTGTTATATGAGAAAATAAATAGATTGATCTTGTCTAAAAATGGAAAATCAAGATAAAATATGAATGATTTAATTAATTAATTATATTTTTGAAATATGAGAATAATTTGAGGTCATAGTCAAGTGAAAGAGTTATTAAATGAATGTAAATTATGATTCTAGAACAAATGATCAAATAAATCTTCAGATGACCAAGTTCTAAGAAATCCTTGCTTAATTATTATACAGATAAACAATAATATTTGCTCTTATTTCTGACAAATATTCATGTTTTTTCCAATTACTCAACGCAACGATTATTCAAGATCCAGATTTTTGACAGTGAATTATATTCTTGGAAAGTGAAGAATTATTAATAGTGTAAATAGTAGATTATAGACATCAGGATTGGCAATTCATTTTGACCTGAGCAGCCTAACAGCTTAAATATTTTCATAATTAGTGACGATGCCAATGGACTATGAATTTTGGTCATCGATCATTTATCAAGTGTTCTTTTTTTTCCTCTAAAGTGTTGATATATCTATATTGTATTTTGTGTGTGCGTGAAAATTCTTTTTCACTCATATGATGGCTATTTTTGCATTTTAAATTTCATATTTTAATTGCAATAAAATGAGATTTTTTAGGAATTGTGATATTTTCATTTCTCGCTTCTATCATTATTGTTGCATCAAACCGAGAATCAGTGAAGCAAGTTAGATTTTGTTTTATGTTTTAATTCCACCCAGTTTGGCGCCCGGAGATATTTCTGAGGGACTCTTTTCGGTGACGTGCATATGTGGTCGTTGGACTTCGGTCTAAACGGGCACAATATATTCTTACTTCCATCTATTAATGTACAGAATGCAAATACAAAATTTGGTTGAAGTCTAGTGGATAGTATGGACGTTGCCTGCAGTTAGACATTGGATCTATCAGCGCATGTAAAATCATGTTGGCTACAATGCCATGTATATATTATTCAGAATTAATCTGAAATATTATGTTCTATTATTGTGCCAATTTTAGATGTAATCCATTTGTTAATATATAGGTGACATGTATTTAAAAATTGGACCTATAAGCTGGCTAAGAATCATCTTGGCAAAGTTTAGAGCTGTTCGCTTGCATACTTTCTTATATATTGATATTATAATAAAGAAGAGAGAGAGAGAGTATTTATTAACTGTTGGCAGCCCTGGTTGCTCTTAAGAATGCGCAAAGTCATGTGTGTTATGGTACACATAGCACATACGAACTTGGTTGAAATCCAATTGACAGTATAGAAGTTACATGCGTTTAAAAATTGGACTTACAAGCAGGCTTAGAATCATGTTGGCAACACTGTCATTAATGCGCTCTTGAAAATTATTCGAGATTATTATTTCCTATATGTGTGTCAAGTTTGGAACAGTTTGCATGCATAACTTCCGAGACATCCAAAAAGGAGCTCAAAGTTCAATTGTGATTTTTCAGCAGTTGGTAGCACTGACGTCGTTTTCAAATATGGCCCTGAGATATATTCAGGTATAGATATTTACTCATACCCAATGTGGTTTTGATAGCTGCAGCCGTTTAGGAGTTGATAGGGGGACATACACACAAAGACAGATAGACAGACAGCCATACAGACAGATAGACAGACATATGCCCGGATCGATCTTATAAATCTACTTAAGCCTCTTTTTTGCAAAATTTGAAAAGTAGGCTGAAATTGGAAGATGAAAGGCTAGAGGAAGTAGGAGACTTCTTTTACTTAGGAGGCAAAATAACCTGTGATGGGCGAAGCAAATGTTTTCCGTAGTTTCCCACTTCTACTCCCTTCAAATTCCGGGATGGTGCCTAACTTAAGACAATCCCATTCCCAATTCTATCCCCAATTTATAAGGTCCGTTCAAAAAGTAACGAGCCGGAGACTGTAATGCGCAAACCGGTGACGACATCGGCTAATCGTGGTGTGTGTAACGAGGTGTGGTTCCGACCAGAGCGTGGAAGGTCACAGCCCGTCGCTAGAGGGCACGCGTGCACGTCACGTGACTATACAAAGCGAGCAGCAGCATGCATCAAATCCAATGCTGCCAGTCGCATTGAAAACTGTGACATGGCGGCGTCAAACTAAGAGCAAAGAGGTGTTGTTCGGTTTCTGACAGCGAAAGGAGTTGGGGGAACGTACATTCATCGCCTAATGCCACAAGTGTACGGCGAACACTGCATGTCCCTTGCAAGGGTCAAGGCGTGGCACAAGCGCTTCAGGGAAGGACGGGTGTCGTTACCCGATGAAGCCCAATCTGGGGCACCCCCCTGCATTACCGATGACAACGTCTAGCTGGATGATGCACTCATTACCCAGGACCGCCGAGTGACAGTGAACGCCATAGCCGCCGTGGTCGGATTGAGCGTCGGAAGTGTTCACACGATCATGAAGAAACGACTGCACTTGCGGAAAGTGTGTGCCCAATGGGTGCCCCACAGTCTTCAACCACACCAGGAAGCATGTCGAATGGCCTACTGTCTTGGTCTTGGATGAACGATTGATGCATGCTGCTGCTCTCTTTGTATCGTCAGGTGACGTGTACGCGTGCCCTCTAGCGACGGGCTGTGACCTTCCACGTTCTGATCGGAACCACACCTCGTTACACACGCCACGATTAGCCGATGTCGTCACCGGTTTGCGCATTCCAGCCTCCGGCTCGTTACTTTTTGAACGCACCTTATACAAATACACACACTAGTACAGACATCACAGTAACTCAGCTTACCAAACAAATTCTATACTCACCCAAATTGCGACATCGATTTCCAGGAATGAAGGGAACAGACTCTACTTTTATTCCCTTCAGAAGAGTTTATCCAGCGCTGATACATGAAAGAGAGCATAAAGAACGATATTTCAGGGATCAATGGAGATGCACCAGGTATAAAAAGAAGAGCGCACAATAAAAGCGTGTTGGGTTCGAGGATTATTGAGAGGGCAGAGTAAGCTTGTTTTGACTTCAGCTCGAACCTCAGTGATCGCTCAGATAGCTTTATAGAAGAAGTGAATATCTAGCGGGGAATCGAGGAGATGCAGTATTAAGACTGAAAAGCAATCTCTATACAGGGTGTAACAAAAATTTATGGCACAAAATCCAGGACACATTCCTCACAAGTAGACCAAGAAATTATGTTATATGAACATTGGTCCTGAAACGCTTTGTTTCCATGTTATAACTCATTGTTTCCAACTCATTAATCATGGGAAACACACAAGAACAGAACATACCAGCATACCAAATGCAACTCTTGCTCACAGGAGATGTTCAATATGCCCTCCGTGCATCATCCCACCGTCGGTCGTAGTAAATCTCGGATGCGTTGATGTATCCCTGGAGGATTGCGTAAGGTTTCTCAGCCTTCCATAATTCGGGCACGGAGACTCTGAACATCTTGTACTGAGGTTCAATACACAAGAACTTTCAAATGCCCTCACAAATAAAAGTCCAGTGATTTTAGATCCGGAGAGCGTGGAGGCCAGGCAATTAGTCCACTTCTACCTATCCATCTGTCACCAAATCTGTTATTTAGAAGCCAATGGACATTAACACTAAAATGAGGAGGTGCTCCATCGTGCATGAAGTAGGCTACATGTCTTGTCGCACAGCTAAAGGCACATCTGATAAGTCGCATGGCAACAGGACCATGTAATACAAACCACTGGCCTGTGCACCTACGATAATGACAACGTAACCAGACGTAACCAAGAGTGCATGTTCCCCATGATTCTAACGTTCTGTTCTTGTGTGTTTCCCATGCTTAATGAGTTGGAGACAATGAGGTGTAACATGGAAACGAAGCGTTTCCAGACCCATGTTCATATAACATAATTTCTTCGTCAACGTGTGAGGAATGTGTCCAGCATTTTGTGACGTACATTTTTGTTACACCCTGTATAAGCATATAAAGTAAATAATAATGTTAATGATTTTACATCCCTATTAACTACACTGGCTTTTAGAGACGCCGGGGTGCCGGAATTTTGCCCCGAAGGGGATCTTTAACGTGCCAGTAAATGTACCCTCAAATGCCAGCTGACTGCGCCAGGTTTTGAACCTGCAACCTTGGGCTCAGCAAGCGAGAACGTTACCCCTGAGCCACGCAGCCAGACCAGCATATAAAGTGATCTAGGGATTAGCATTCTTGGCTGTCACTGCGGGGCCCCGGGTTCGATTCTCGGCTCTACCAAGAATTTTAATTCTCATTTGGCGGCTGGGCACTCAGCCTCGTGAGGCAAAACTCTGAAGTGGCAGTGTTGGATTGACGATCTAAAAATTGCCCGACTTCATCCTGACATGGCACACACTCGCAAAATATGGCGACAGAGAACCAGAAAAGCAGACCCTGCTAATTTGTGGAACAAATGCTAAAGAAGATTTGAAGAAGAAGACCACCCGGGACGGTTCTTTTCAACAGATCCACGGCCGAATTAATTCCTAAATCCCTTCCCTGACCCGTCGTGAAAAGAAAATACATGGCCAACGGCTACATTTTTATTCTAATTACTCTCCTCTCTGATTTATAATCAGACTAGCAGAAGTACCCATTCTTCGAACGGTCTTTGGTATTAATAACCAGACGTTATCAATTGAGCTACTGTTGCTATGGTTGGGGGCTTGGAACCTGTTTGTCGACAAAGATAAATGATTAGATAAAATGTGCTCTCAAACTAAATTTACCTAACGTGCGTAGACGAATCACAATACACGCCACATACAAACTGACCCTAACCGTTGTGTCAAGTGCCCAACCACAGGATG
Source organism: Meconema thalassinum (assembly GCA_946902985.2). NCBI lineage: Eukaryota > Metazoa > Arthropoda > Insecta > Orthoptera > Tettigoniidae > Meconema > Meconema thalassinum. Next base: position 189,046,920 of record OX336395.1, read on the forward strand.
ACCCCTTTTATAAATTATAAAGGCTTGTGGTGCATGGGAATTCAGGTTTTTGTAGCCTCCAATGGCCTAAATTGCTAAAAGCAGCAAAAAATAGTCTACTATTTCAAATCAGGAATTTTTGAAAATAATGTTGCTGTTTGCAGATATAATAGACCTTTTGTACGACATATCGCACATGTAAGTCGTGTGAAAAATATCTAGGGTACTCCTTGAACCCCTTAAGCTTATTGACGAATTTTACAATTATAGTTGGTTCCATGATAACTTTATAGCCATTTGCAAACTTCCACGGAACTGTAATGAAAGGAGTGGCATTACTTCTTGCAGAAATAGATGGAAAGTTGGATGTCACCTCTTGAGATACCGTTGTCATGGTTACTGGATTGCATTCCTTCATTAGTTTATTAAATGAAATTAGTTTTCTGGGAATATCTAAGAAATTGTTGGTTTTAGAGTCTTAAAATGTAGTTTTCGGGGACCCTTTACGGCTCTTTAGAGGCCCCAGTATTGTTTCTGACACCAAGAGGTTGAAAATGAGCTTTGTCTCGTCGTTGTACGCCATAATAATGATAATAATAATAATAATATAACAATATAGGGATAGGGATATAAAAGACCTTCCTTCCCATACCCGCACGTGTAAATCGCGTGAAAAAATTCTAGAGTACCCCTTGACCCCCTTAAGCGCATTATATACTGACATTTAATAAGATGCCGGCTAGCCAATTCGACCGGTGAATGATGAATCTCGTTCCTTCATATAATGTAAATGGACCTGTTGAGGCCAGTTATTAATATCCTAAGGTTAGGAATAAATGATTAGACAAGTCCATAACCTATCTTGCATACAGTTTAGTTTAAATCATATGGGATGTGTAGGTCAATGAGACTGCACTATTGTATTTAAAGTCACAAGTTACTGCTTGGAGATAAAGCGAGAGGGAATCTAGGAAGGGACGTAGCACGTGTTTTGTTACCGCCCGACTCATTCTCATTGTATACAAGAAGAACCGAGGGAGAGATGTTAAACGACCTTTGGAGCTTGACATTTAGAGTGGAAAGGCGTTGAAACCCTGTGTGTAATAAAAGAACCCTTGTTGTATTGTATAATGAATTTGTGTGGTTTGAAACACATTGTTAATTAAGGATCGTTCTGATAACTTAATACTTGGCAAACTTATGAGTTGTTGAAAGTTGAATTTTTATACTGACATTGTCACTTCGTTCTGAAGGCGGACACTAGATGCCATAGGCTATGCCCACGCAAGGGTAGCATAATATACCATCCGACACAGCGGTAACGGAATCTTTGAAATTGAACTCACAACGGCATACAGTGGAACTGTAGAAAGTGGAACTGTAGAAAGTGGAACTGCAGAAAGGGAACTGCAGAAAGGGGTATGATTACAAGTAATTGTGGAGTTGCAAGTAAATTTGATGTGCAACCCATAAATTGGTTAATGCATGGTAAAGCATTTTGGTGGGAAGAGAGATACAAAACACAATTGTACGCATAATGTAAATTAGGATGTGTTGAGAGTAAACACTTAATATTGTGAAATTAAAGAGGTCACAATAGGTGACATAAGATTATAAGTACAGTTTATGTGTAATTTACCTGTGCATCAGCGCACGTGAGAATGAATTTGATGTTAATCTCATGGTAAATGAATGAATAATCATTTGGATTTGCAAGGATAAAGTGCGAATATTGGTGGATTGAAGGAATAATTTTGCATTGTTTGTGTTATATTGTTGGGATTGTGTTTTTGTTTGTTTGAAGCCATTATTTAGAGCTTAATTAAAGTCTTTAGAATAGAGTTGTGCTTTATTATTGTAGAGTTGATACCTTTTAGTCTCAGATCAAAAACATGCAACTGCTCAGTGGGTGAACGGTACACGCCTGAGGACTGATGCTGGCTGGAGGCAGAAGCATGTTTTACATGGACATTTCTCACATAGGTACAATACGTATTGATGAATTTTACAGCTTAAGTTGGTTCCATGATAACCTTATAGCCGTTTGCGAACGTTCACAGTAATGTAATAAATGGAATGGCATTGCGTATTACAGAAACCGATAGACTCCTGATATTGTGTTGCCATGGTTACCGGCTTGCATTATTTCATTAGTTTATTAAATGAAATTAGTTTTCTGGGTGTATCTCAAAAACTGTTGGTTTTAGGGCCTTAAAATGTGGTTTTCGGGGGCCCCGAGTTTCGTTTCTCACATTGAGAGGCTGAAAATGAGCGTTGTCTCGCCCTTCTACGCCTATTTCAGCATGTATTTTAAGGGGGAAGGCCCCCCCCCCTTTTATGAGAGGTACGGAAAAGAGTTACATCAATAATAAGTGTCGTGCCTCTGATGAATATATGAATCAAATTTTACGTTGATCCACCCAGCCGTTCTCGAGTTATAAGGACACAAGAAAATTGTCGATAAGCAGACAGACAGTCTGAAACGCACAAATATCGCAAATTTCCGTGGAAATTCAGAAAAAAACAGACAAACTTTCATTTTTATATATATATATATAGAGAGAGAGAGAGATTTCCCTGTATTTCTGTCATTTTTGTTGATAATCGTCATAGGTTTATTTTCACATACGTAATGGAATATGAGACTCAATTCATTCCAGGGTGTTATTTAAATTTAAATGGTTTATGAAGAGTGCTAATAACAGCTTTAACGAATTGATCCCTTCCTGTGGTAGGATACAAAATAAAATGTGAGATATTATCTGATAAACTCTACAGGTGATTAATTATTCCCACAGATTACAAATTGTACTTAGCGATATTTACACTTATATTATTTGTTTCGACATTATCTTTTACCCAGCATTTCAAAACTTTGAGGATTCGCTGTTTTGATGTTGGTCATCACAACCATATGTTGTTAATTACTGCCTGAAAATCACAGAAGACGTGGTGATATGGAACGGAAAATCTTCAAGTGAAATTGAGAATCTGTTAATTTCGCCTCCTTTGTGTCTTAACTTCAAGTCCCGATCATTTTTAGCCTACTTTAAAAGTTTGCAAAAAATGAAAGTAGACTTATGAGATCTACACAGGGCCAAAAATTGTGTGTGCCTGTGTGTGTGTGTGTGTGTGAGAGAGTGTCTGTCTCCCCCTATCAATTCGAACACGGTGAAACCGAATTGAACGAAATTTGGCACAGAGGTAGAAGCTGCAAAGGGAACCTCAGTGTCATGTTTTATATCGCCGCCATCTTGACGGAAACGGAATGGCGGCCACACAAATGTTAAAAGCTTAAATCAAATAACGACCAACCTAATCATTTGATCTCTACCAAATGTTGCAACAACATACCTTTTTGTGGGAAGCATCTTTTTTACTGAACTACAAGGTCATCAGCCCAATAGTTTGCAGATAGCGGCCATGTATGTGTGCAAATCGATTCCCCATATCAACTCAAACACGGTGAATCCGAATTGAATGACATTTTCTTACAGTGGTAGCACTAGCAATGGGCACCTCATATTCATGTTTAATATCCGTATAGCACTTTGTATTTCATCAAGCTACTACAACCAATATTCAATTATACCCCTTGAAAAGGACAAAGGGTTATAACAATACCCATGCATTTAGGAGAAAGTAGGCTATGTGTTCTTTAATGAACATCTTGTTTAAACTACAAAAATATCTCTTCATTTGATCAGAAGAGGCCACTGACTTCAAAATGGCAAAACAAAATTTCTTATCCAGTCACAGGAATTTGTGTTCAGATGTGTGAACAGTTTGTGCCTCTCCATAAACCATCACGTGAAACTCAACATGTTATGATAGCCCAAAAACCTTCATTATTATTATTATTATTATTATTATTATTATTATTATTATTATTGAATTAAACACAACGTGTACCGAGTTATTCTAAGACGATAAGTCAGTTTCATTCGTCCTTACAAGGGAAGTATCCGGTAAGACAGGTAGAAACCTATCTTGAAACTTTGTGGACGCTATCGTTGTACTATAAGAGGACAGCGTGTGGAAAATCAGCTGCTAAATTTAACTGCAAGGCTCTGAGACCATGTGGCGAATCTCTCATATATAAGGTGCGTTCAAAAAGTAACGAGCCGGAGGCTAGAATGCGCAAACCGGTGACGACATCGGCTAATCATGGCGTGTGTAACGAGGTGTGGTTCCGACCACAGCGTGGATGGTCACAGCCCGTCGCTAGAGAGCACGCGTGCACGTCACGTGACGATACAAATCGAGCAGCATCATGCATCAATCGCATTGCTAACAGTGACATGGAGGCATCAAACGAAGAGCAAAGAGGTGTTGTTAGGTTTCTGACAGTGGAAGGAGTAGGGGAAACGGACATTCATCGCCGAATGTCACAATTGTATGGCGAACACTGCATGTCCCTTGCAAGGGTCAAAGGGTGGCACAAGCACTTCAGGGAAGGACGGGTGTCGTTAGCCAATGATGCCCGGTCTGGGGCACCCCCTGAATTACCGATGACAATTTCCAGCTAGTTGATGCACTCATTACCCAGGACCGCTTAATGAGAGTGAACGCCATAGCCGCCGTGGTCGCTCCTCGACAATGCACGACCTCATACGGCCAACACAGTCGCGGCACTCCTGCAGAAATTCCAATGGGAGGTTCTCGGCCACCCTCCATACAGTCCAGACCTCTCTCCGTGTGATTATGCCATGTGTGGTCCCCTGAAAAGGGCTCTGCGGGGCCAACGATTCACCTCGGACGCCGACGTCCAGCTGTACGTGCGGAACTGGTTCACATCTCAGCCCGGGGAATTTTGATGAGACAGCCATTCACCGCCTCGTGTCACAGTGGGACAAGTGCCTCAACAGCCAGGGCCACTACTTCTAACATACAGGTACTGGTTTCTGTAATTATGCCTCCGGCTCGTTACTTTTTGAACGCACCTTATAAATCAATAGGGGGTAGCGAGTACCGTAAATGTTGGAATGGACAGCCCTGACAGCCCAAGCACTCAAGGCTGGTGGGAAGGAGCCGCACGCTCGAGTCAGCCTATACGCCCCACCTAGCTACTACTCCGAGTGCCACAGGGATGTCCAGCTCCTCCTGCCGTCACGCCTGCGTACCAGGATGTCAGGTACGATTTCGGAGCCTTGCAGTTCAGTCTGGCGGCTGATTTTCCGCACGTTGTCCTCTTATAGTACAACGATCGCGTCCACAAAGTTTTAAGATAGGTTTCGACCTGTCTTACATGATACATCCCGAATTAGCATAATGTGTGATTGTCAGAGTTCTTTGGGTACATTCGAACAGGTGATATTGTGCGCAGAGTTCACAAACACATTCGCTGTTGGCATTGTGAAACCTTTCCTGCTGCAGATTCGGTTGTTGAATCCGTGTATTACCCTTCTGATTTATAGGTGACACCCCAAGGTGTTGCGACACTCCTCAAGCTTTCAGGCGATACATCAAGGTGTTGTGATAGTCCATAATCAATCATTGACACCCCAAAGTGTAGCGATACCCCATAAACCTTTAGGTGACATTCCAAGGTGTTGCGACACTCCTCAAGTTGCGAGACGACACCCCAAGGTGTTGCGACAGCCCATAAATCATCAGGCTTACACCTCAAGGTGTTGTGATCCCCTATAAACCATCAAGCGTCACCTCAAAAACATTCAGGTGACAGTTTCAAGTTTTGCCACATCCCATAAACTTTTAGGTGACACCCAAAGGAGTTGCTACATCCTATAAACATTCAGGTGACACCCAAAGGTGTTTCTACATCCCATAAACATTCAGGTGACACCCAATGGAGTTGCTACATCTCATAAACTTTCAGGTGACACCCAAAGCTGTTTCTACATCTTATAAACATTCAGGTGACACCCAATGAAGTTCTACATCCCATAAACATTCAGGTGACACCCAATGGAGTTGCTACATCTCATAAACATTCAGGTGACACCCAAAGGTGTTTCTACATCCCATAAACTTTCTGGTGACACCCAATGGAGTTGTAACATCTCAAAAATATTCAGGTGACACCCAATGGAGTTGCTACATCCCATAAACATTCAGGTGACACCCAAAGGTGTTGCTACATCCCATAAACATTCAGGTGACACCCAAAGGTGTTGCTACATCCCATAAACATTCAGATGACACCCAAAGGAGTTGCTACATCACATCAACATTCAGGTGATACCCAAATGAGTTTCCACATCCTATAAACATTCAGGTGACACCCAAAGGAGTTGCTACATCCTATAAACATTCAGGTGACACCCAAAGGTGTTGCTACATCCCATAAACATTCAGGTGACACCCAATGGAGTTGCTACATCTCATAAATATTCAGGTGACACCCAATGGAGTTGCTACATCTCATAAATATTCAGGTGACACCCAATGGAGTTGCTACATCTCATAAATATTCAGGTGACACCCAAAGGTGTTGCTACATCTCATAAATATTCAGGTGACACCCAATGGTGTTGCTACATCCCATAAACATTCAGGTGACACCCAAAGGTGTTGCTACATCCCATAAACATTCAGGTGACACCCAATGGAGTTGCTACATCCCATAAACATTCAGGTGACACCCAATGGAGTTGCTACATCCCATAAACATTCAGGTGACACCCAATGGAGTTGCTACATCCCATAAACATTCAGGTGACACCCAATGGAGTTGCTACATCCCATAAACATTCAGGTGACACCCAAAGGTGTTGCTACATCCCATAAACATTCAGGTGACACCCAAAGGAGTTGCTACATCACATCAACATTCAGGTGATACCCAAATGAGTTTCTACATCCTATAAACATTCAGGTGACACCCAAAGGAGTTGCTACATCCTATAAACATTCAGGTGACACCCAAAGGAGTTGCTACATCCCATGAGGATTCAGGCGACACCCAAGGTTTTGCGACATCTCATAAACATTCAGGTGACATCCAAAGGTGTCGCGACCACAGTTAGAAAATCTCTGACCTTGGTCGTCTCCACTTAATGATATGCGTGGTTAAGATATGAATTAAAAGTTACTGCTAGTGCTACAACTATTTATAGAACTGTCTTTCTGTGCTTTCCCACTTATGCTCCAGGAAATTAGTGGAATGGAGCATGGTTCCTAAATTAAGGTCACCTCAGCCATCTTGGAAGTGGTTTTTGGAGGTTGGATATTATGACTTTTCAGTCAGTCAATAGAACATTATCCCCAATTAAAGTTACAATATCAATTGTCAATAAGCGGCTTCGGTGGCGTAGTTGGTAGCATGCTGAGCTTCTATGCCCAAGGTCGCGGGTTCAAACCTGGCCGAAGTCGTCGGATTTTTTAAGAGCGTTAAAATCCCTCAGTATGTGTTCCTTCGGAGGTGAAGTGAAGCCGGCGGTCCCATGTCATAGATTTATGGCATGTAAATGAACCATCCACTAATTACACTTCTTTGAAGCTAAATTATAGGTTAGATTTGACTAACGCTCTTAGGTTCCAACGTTCTTTGCCAGGAGCCGACTGCGGTGGCATCTAGTAACCAAGTTCGGAACTAGGTGTCGTTGACGGTGGCGTTTGGTAGAAAAAGCAGGAACTACTTGAAAATTGAATGTCTGCAGTCCTTACTTGAATTTAAAAAAATTCCTCTCGGCACGCCGGAAGACGGAGGTAGATTTCACCGGGCAACCTAGGGGATAGGCTATAATAGGCAAAACATGCAGGTTTTCGTAGAAGGATCAGACCTCATTTATTGCGAGAAAGTATTTTAACATGTAATTGGAGCTCAATTTACTTTTCTTTCGTCTTACTATGCATATTTTTAACATTTTATTGTGTTAGGGGGACGGTAACCTTCTTGTCATTTGGGGTCCATTTTTAGCCTACTTTCGATTTTTGCAAAAAATGAAAGTAGACTTATGAGATCACTACAGGGCCAAAAATTGTGTGTCTGTCTGTGTGTGTGTGTGTGTGTGTGTGTGTATGTGTGTGTGTGAGTCTGTGTGTGTGTGTGTGTGTGTGTGTGAGTGTGAGTGTGAGTACTCTGAATGTCTGTCCCCCCTATCAATTCGAACACGGTGAAACCGAATTGAACGACATTTGGTACAGAGGTAGAACAAGCACAGGGCATCTCAGTGTCATGTTTTATATCGCCGCTATATTTACCAAAACTGAATGGCGGCCACTCAAACGTTCAAAACGTAAAATCAAATAGCGACTAACCAAATTATCCGATCTCAACCAAATTTGGTAACAACATACCTTCATATAGGACGCGTCTTGTGACCAAACTACAAGGTCATCCACCGTACCATTTCAGGATGGCGGCCGTGCGAATTATGCAAACTTTATAATCCATATCATGGGACCCACCAGTTCCGATTATCGAGCCGAGAATCGATTTAACTGTTCTAAAGGAAGAGGCACGTTCGAAATTAAAAGTATATTTTGTAATACTATAGTGCAGAAGTGATTTTAAAAAGCTGAGCCGTCTCGGTAAGAAGACAAGATGGCAGCGGATATCTTGTGCCTGACTTATATTTCACTAATTTGAGTATTGCATGCAATATAGCGTACTGATACAAAATAAATAAACTTTGTATGAAATGCTTTATAAATAAATAATATACTCCACTGATGAAATCGTTTAGTCTAAATCATTATTTGCTAACAAGTTATATGTAAGTCATTTTATATAAAACGATATTCGATGGCACAAAAGGCTCCGTGGTAAAACGTTGGCCTATCACTCACATGCATCTGGTTCAAACCCCATGAGAGTTTTTTTTCTTGAAATTTTATATATTTATTGTTTTGTAATGATTTTGACGTTTTAAAATTAAGCGTTATAATGTGGATATTACGGTTGCTCGAGACATCTAGCAGCCGAAAAGGTAACTGCACGCCGGCCTACTTATTAACTTAAAGATTTTATTGAAAAGTTTCTTCTTATGGCCACTAGAATGCACTCGCCCTGTTAGGGTTATATTGTTCGATACTTCTCCACTACATGTCACGACTGGTCTACGTGGGACTCCATTGGTTAGTACCGTATACCATTGGCATTCTATGCGCATCGAACTTGAAGAATGGCAAGATGATACTACGATAAATTTTCACTTTTTATTTTAAAGGGTTTGTAACAGCCTATTGTGCGTTATTTGAAAATGTTATTTGAAGTGCAGAACAAAACGATTTCACATAGTAACTGAATTCTAGCCGTTGGTGCTAGTTCAGGTTATTAATTAATACTTTTATTTCAGGCAAATAGCAATCAAAAATATCCACATAGTTTGTATACACACGTCTCTGTAGGGTCATGGAAAGATGTGTTAATTCAATTAGGGTTGTGAAAGCCATGCACAACCAGACGTGTAAAGACATGCCTCAACTCAAAGTTGGATGTTGCCCACGGCAGGTTGATTATGTAATAATAATAATAATAATAATAATGTTATTTGTTTTACGTCCATTTAACTACTGCTGCTTTTAGATACGCCGGGGTGCCGGAATTTTGGCCCGAAGGGGATCTTTAACGTGCCAGTAAATCTACTGACACGGCTCCCTCGCATTTGTGCACCCTCAAATGCCAGCTAACTGCGCCAGGATACGAACCTGCAACCTAGGGCCCAGCAAGCGAGAACGTTACCGCTGAGCCACGCAGCCAGTCCGGTCGATTATGTCTCCAGATCCATAACATTCTTGAGATACTTCTTATCTATCTTTCTTCAATGATGGTAGTAGTATTGTTCTAGGTTGTGGCGTTTGGTAGAGGTAAATAGTTTCTAAGGTCTTCAACCAAGAAATGATTCTATTATACTCTTTGATAATAACGAGTTATAACTATACTCATACATTTAGGAGAAAGTAGGCTATATGTTCTTTACTGAACATCTTGTTATACTTGTGGTCACACCGTCCTTATGCAAGGTTTGGAACTGATGTGTAACTATCTAACAGTCTGTTACTTCTTCACGTCAAATTTTATCTCCCGCAGATATGTTGGTTGATTCCTCAGTTTAGGGCTGCGACAACGCGGTCATGTAACCTCGTGTACTTTGGGTGTGTGTAGAATCTGTCTGATAAACGGTGTTAAGTGTGATGGCTTTATTAGTCTGTATTTCAGGCAAGGACTGCAGACGGTCAATTTCAAGTAGTAGTTCCTAATGTTGGTACCAAATATACCGTCAACGACACCTAGCTGTGAACTTGTCTACTAGATGCCACCGCAACCAGTAACTTGCAACGAACGTTGGACTTCCCCTCTGAAGGAAAGCATACTGAGGGATTTTCAGCGCTCTTTGAAAATCTGACAACTTCGGCCGGCTTTGAACCCGCGACCTTGGGCATAGAAGTTCAGCATGCTACCAGCTAGGCTACGTCACCGAAGCCGCTTCCCACATAGTCAGATGGAAATTGAATGTGATCTCGTTGTCATGGCAACCTCTGATAGCTCATCCCTCATCAATTTAGAAGCGTTGTCATGGTAACCTCTGATGGCTCTTGGCATTTTCTTCTAATTCCGAAATCATTTTTCTCATCCCTTGGCGTAATGGTGGGTTGTATCAAAAATTCTTTCAGACAAAAGTTTTAGGTAATTATTAGGGGAATATCGTCCATTTTGTTCGGTTTTGATATTGTGCCTATTAAGAGAGATATGATTAATGTTTCCCGAAAAACTCACTTTTTCCCACCCCATTGGCCAATGGTTGGTGCTATCAAAAAACTTTTTAAACATAAATTTTTGGCACTTATCCGACACATAATATAAACTTTAAAGGGATTCGATATTTCACATATTAAGAGAGTTATAGTGATATTTCACGTTTTCGAAAAAGGCCCCCCATTTTTACCCCCTTCGACCGATTTTGCCCATTAAGGAACTCGACCGAGATGTTATACGGATACATATTATGTAAATGATTCAAAGTGATTGGTGCAAAATTACGGCAGTTATCGTGTCCACAAGAAACTGATATATATAGATACATATATACATAAATTATATATAAACTTTTGAACTGACGGTGGTTTTGGAGTCTGGGGGAAGTGAAACGCGAAGATATGTCGAAATTTTCTGGAAGTCGAAACATGGTACCCATTGCAATAGTCAGCTTTCTAATGAAATCTACCTAAAACAGATAACACACACTAATACAGTCATCACAATTAACACAGTTATCAGGCAGATTCTACCCCCCCCCCCCCCCAAGTACACGGGGCTACATGACCGCGTTGTCGCAGCCCCTGACCTGAGGAACCAACCAACTATCAATTGTCAATAAGGCAGCAATGAAAGGTGGCTTCAGAGCTCTCTATATTTCCGTGGTTTCCCACTTATACTACAGGCAAATGCCGGGATGGTTTCTAATTTCAGGCCACGGCTGCCTCCTTCCCAAACCTCACAGAATTACACATACTGTACACACATTTTAAAATGCACCACAGGCTTTGAGATAAATTTTACATACACACCCAAGTACACGGAGCTACATGACTACGATATAGCAAAGCTATTAGTAAATGAATCAATAACCCATCTAACTACATAAATAAATGTCTTATGCTGAGCTTCTATGTCCAAGATAACGGGTTCAAACCCGGCCGAAGCCGTCGGATTTTTTAAGAGCGTTAAAAACCCCTCAGTATGCCTTCCTTCGGACGGGAAGTAAAGGCGGTGGTCCCATGTCATAGATTCATGGCATGTTAAAGAACCTTCCACTAATTACAACTGTGTGAAGCTAAATTGGATAGGTTAAGAATGTAAACAACGCTCTTTGGTTTCTACGTTCGTTGCCAAGAGCCGACTGCGGTGGCCTCTGGTAGCTAAGTTCTGAACTAGGCCTAGTAGTCGTTGACGGTGGCGTTTGGTGGCAAAAGTAGGATCAATTTGAAAAAATCTAAGTTGCAGTCTGTACTTAAATTTAAAAAAAAAACAACAGATAACACACACTAATACAGCCATCACAATTAACACCGGTTATCAGAGAGATTCTACACACACCCAAAGTACACGGGGCTACATGACCGCGTTGCTGCAGCCCCTAAACTGAGGAACCAACCAACCAACTAGATGTCTTATTAGAATGCATGCCGGCGCACGTCTTGCGACTAAATGACACCCAGAATAAGGAATTCGGCTGAAACACGAGGGGATTTCCGCGGACTTCAACCTCTAGCTCCAATTTATTGGGAGTGGAAAATCGACAATCTGTCACTTGACGGTGGACGTTGGGAAAGCAGATTACACAGCATTGGGGCAAGGAATCCCAGGCAAGGTTGCAAGGTGCTGGAAGTACTTTTAAGTAGACTTCTTAAGAAAGCTACCTATTACAATGGGTACCATGTTTCGACGGGCGGGCATCAATTCCACTCGGTCGAACATAAATTCCCCAAGATTTTCCTTAATTCCATTCGGTCCTCCAAGGGACCCAAAAATGAGTTCCTCATCTCCGCTCAGGCAAAGGGGTTATCCCCAATGACGTAAACAAATATCATTCTTGAATGCAGCTGATTTTTCATTTCTAGGCTGGAAAACAGTAATTTCAGCATCCGTAGCTGATACCGAAAGTATTTTTAGGTACAAATTATACACCTATTATTAACTAAATTTAATTTAATAATGTCTGACTAGGTAAAAAAAAACATAAAATCATTTAATTATGCGCATGTTAAAAACAATGTATAAAATTTGTAGAAAAAAATAGAAAACTTGGCAGACTTATTTAAAAGAATATTATGATTAATTTTAAATCACTTGTATTTTCTGCCATATAAGTTATAATGTGCCAAATACTTTATACCTGATTTAACGAATGAACGGACTTGGCATCAGAATGGCACAACAATGTGTTGCCAACACCACCACGCCATCGGTCAAGCGCTCTGAAGTTAAGTTTGGGATCCATATCAAGTAGGGCTCATCAATGAGTTGGAAATGGTACAAAGAAAGGCCGCTAGATTTGTGCTCAGTGACTTTAATCCCAGGAGCAGTGTGAGCCGTATGTTAAAGAAACTTGGGTGGGAATCACTGGAGGCTAGGAGGATGAAATCTAGACTCTGCGCTTTGTACAACACGTATACAAATCAACCAGCATGGGGTGAGCTTAGCAAACGATTGGGAAAGCTCACTTACATGGGTAGGAGCGATCATCCTTTCAAAGTTAAGGGCCGACCACAGCGAACAAATTATGGTAAATATTCTTTTGTAAACCGTGCCATTGATAACTGGAACTCTCTACCTGCCGCAGTCTTAGAGCCTTTTCCCAAACATATAGGTGTGTTTAAGAAAAGACTGACTATTTGTGTAAATACTCCAGTTTAATTGTTGTATAATTGTTATTGAATTGTTATGTATAATTATTTAATTGTTATGTATATACAATTTGCCACCGGGGGACACACCCCCCATTGCAAATAAATGAATGAATATGAAAATATGAAAAAGTCCGCTCATTCGTTAAATCAGATATAAACATAATCCATAACTAGATATTAATCACTGTTGTTAAATAAAAATATGGACAGGAAATTTAATAAAATAAGAACAATCAGCATCTTAAAATCACATTAATCTTTACTTCATTTCAAACTATATAAAAAACATTAGATGAAACTCTGTTCATCCCCTAAATATTTTGACCCGGCCCTTGGTATGCGAGCAGGAGGGTTATGACATTTGTTTACGTCATTGGGGATAACCTCTTTGCCTGAGCGGAGTTGAGGAACTTATTTTTGGGTCCCTTGGAGGACCGAGTGGAATTAAGGAAAAACGAGGGGAATTGATGTTCGACCGTTTCGACTTGCGGAAAAGTTCGACATATATCTTCACGTTTTATATCCCCTAGACCCTATAACCACCGTCAGTTCAAAAGTTTATATATAATTTATATATTCACTAGCAGTAGCGCCCGGCTTCGCCCGGTGGATTTATTTGTTTTATGGATGATAATGAATACTACTACAGAACTGGAGCGCTCAAGGATAAAGATCGGAATAAATGAAAGTAAATTTGAAAGCACCAACGCTTATTGCAGCCAAAAACCTCAATATACTGCGCCAACACAATCACCCTTATACAGAGGCATACTATTGTCATGATGATAACTGTTTTATTGGGAATAAGAAATCTTTTGTACTAATTACTTCTCGTGTCTGCAATTTATAAGCAGCTCGTAATTCTGCACTAGAACATTAGTAGGGGTGACGTGATGCAGCCCGCATTGCCAGGCAACAATAGGCATGTATTATTGAAGCTGTTCGGAAGCGCTTGTTCTTCCGACTTACTGAACAAAAATCAATCTTCAAGGTTACCTAAGACGTTTAGCCTAATGCTACATAGCCTAAACTATTCCTCTTGAATCTGGCTATCATATACAAAAATAACTTTTCGTTTCCGACTGGTAGTTTCAGAGATTAGCGCGTTTAAACACACAAACAAACTTTTCAGCTTTATTATATTAGTATAGATTTATCTATCTATATATCACTTTTTTGAGGACGCGCTAACTACCGCCATTTTCCACCAATCACTTTCAAATGTATAAATAAAACTAGTGGACGCGGCAGACGTTGTCCTGCCCAAATATATAGAGCGCGTTCAGCAAACATATTAGAATTTTCGATGAAGTATATACTAAGTGCCATTTGTAATTGATTTTTAAAGAAAGAAACTCAAATCATTTCCATGGAAGCCTACGTCAAATACCAATAATTTGACATCACCGCCACCTGTGGTACAAAAACATAACTATGCATCATTCTCAGAGTAAGTCATGAATTTCTCAGAAGAAACCACTGCCAAGAGAACGGTTTTGGAAGAATTAGTGGGGAAAGGAAACCCTGACAAAAAATAATGAAAAAAATCTAGAACCTGATCGCAACGCCACCTACCGGGTCCAATTGTGAATTTTAGCCATACAGGGACCCACTCAAACAAACTTACACGTTGCTTATTTTCGATGAGCCGTTATTGAAATGTCAAAACAACGCCAAGCTATGATGCAAGTGATTTGCGCGCGTTTTGAAGCCTACGACAAATAGCAATAATTCGACATCACCGCCACCTATGGTACAAAAACATAACTATGAATTATTCTCAGAAAGTCAATTATTTAAGAACTTTTCAGAAGAACGGGTTTGGGAGAATTACTGGGGAAAGAAGACTCTGTTGAGCTGAGACTTTAGTTTTCACTACGGCTAGCGGTTTCTATGATGACAGATTTTGTTTTGTTGACTGTATCTTGTGGTTCTAAAAGTGTGTTCATCCTAAATTTTGGCCGCTACGCCACATACCGGGTCCAATTTTGAATCTAAACCATACAGGGATACACTCAAAGATACATAAAATATTTCATCAAAATCGGTCCAGCCGTTTCGGAGGAGTTTATTAACATACACACGTGTCGAAGAATTATATATATAAAGACATTACCTTATAAAATCTCAGTCGAGTTCGTTAATGGGCAAAATTGGACTAAGGGAGTGGAAATGGGGGGGGGGTCCATTACGAAAAATTAAAATATCGATATACGGTAATATTCTTAATATGTAAAAATTCGAATCCATTCAAAGTTCATACTATTCTTCGGATAAGGGCCAAAATCTTACCTCAGTAAAGGTTTATGATAGCACCAGCCATTGCCCATTGGGGTGAGAAAAATGAAGTGTTTTGAGAAAAAAAAATCATACCTCCCTTAATAGGCGCAATATTAAAACCGTATAAAATTGTCAATTGTCTCCTATACATTACCAACAACTTTTGTCTGAAATATTTTTTGACATGACCCACTCTTACGCCAAGGGATGGGCAAAATGTTCTCGATGGGGATGCCAAATTGATGAGGGAAGAGCAAAGCCGAAGATAGGTATCACAAATTATTGCTGACTGTACTACGGATGTCATCAAAGCAATATTAATGTTGTTTTAACAGCCGTGTCGTTCTACAGACAAGCCAAAGATGGTGTTTTCTCCGACTCCTGTCTGGCTGGTCGGCAGTCGTGCTCCTACATGGTAAATAGCAGTATACAATAATACAGGGCACCCGAAAATGTTCTCCGCAGTGGGTACGTGCATCTGTGAGTGGTTGAGTCATGAGTTTAGTTGGCTGCACTGCACTGTGTCCTTCAAAGCGGGACTTCCCCGTGTGGGCTGTCAGTGTGAATTGCGAGCGAGCCTGCATGTCTTCAGTGTGTATTACAGTAAGCGAGCGTTCAGATAGATTATTGGAAGAGTACAACAGTATACAGGCGGTAATGTTTACTACTGAAGAGAGTTTTTGTTGTTGGTGGAATACGTTTTTCGCGAAGGCGATCGGTTTACAGAAGATGTAAAATTAAGATTTCAGGTGCGGTTTCCTAATTCAAAGTGTCCAAACCGTGATACCGTTCGGGATTTGGTAAGTAAATTTCGTGTGACTGGCTCAGTTCACGATGTACCGGGAACAGGCAGGCCTTCGCTTTTAACAGACGAAAAACTTGATGAAATCTCCAATTTAATGCTGCGTAGTCCAAGTAAATCAACACGAAAATTAGCTCAACAAACAGGAATCGACAGCACATAAAGCTGTAAGAGACAAGCTTCAGTTGTTCTCTTATAAAGTTACCGTGGTTCATGAATTAATAATAATAATATCGAATGGCCTCGGGTGCCTGGTGCAAGCTTCGTTAATTGACACCCAGAGGGTAGCTTGCATGTCGAATTTCGTCGTTCCTTTGAACGCTATGAAAGTCAAGGAGGTAAGATATCTAAACTCCTTGACACTACAGCGCTTTCAAGTAGAGATTGGAGAAACTTTGTGTTGGCGGAAAATCCCGAGATTAATTTTGCCATTGAACACGGCCTACTGAATTCAAATGGGTTCTTTAACATGCCAACAACGTATGACATGAGTGTCGTGATTTTTGTCGCCTTTCAAAAAATCACTTACCATGGCCAGGAGCGAACCTGCAATCTTGGGGTGGGTAGTCCAACACTATAACCACTCACCCACCGTGGCAAGCGGTTCATGAATTAAAACATACTGATTACCGAAAAAGAGTGATGTTCTGTGAATGGTTCCAGCATCTGTTATAAATGGCTGTGGTGAGTACAAAGTTTACTGTTTATTTGTTATGATGCAAGCGGCAGCCACGATACCAATGTAACTGCTGTAGCTAGCTCTCGCAGACGCATGTAGACGCTGCGGAGAACATTCCCGGACTCACTGTATAATTACGAGTATAAGAAGAGGGGGTTTCCGTATGTAAAGCATGTAGAACATTTGTAGGTATACAATTGAATCGGTCGGAACTCAAAAGCATTAAGTCAAAAATAGTCATTTTTTAAACAATTATTATTCTGAAGTATTACTTTATTATTATTATTATTTATCGTATGGCTTTTAGTGCCGGGAGTGTCCGAGCACATATTCGGCTCGCCAGAGGCTGTAGCTGCCTCCAGCGAACACCCAGAGGGTGAGATACACGTTCCGCTCAATTTCAAGTAGCGCTCCAACGAAATCTGACCTAGAAATTTAGCTCCACAGAAGTTTAGTCTGTGGAAGGATATTTTACATGTCATAAATCCATGACATGGGACCGCCGGCTTTACTTCCCCTCCGAAGGAAGGCATACTGTAGGATTTTTAACGCTCTTAAAATATCAGTCGACTTCGGCCGGGTTTGAACCCGCTATCTTGGGCACAGCAGTTCAGCATGCTACCAACTACGCCACCGAAGTCACCTAAGGGCTTTGGAACGGTATAGGAAAGGATTATCAGCTTTCCGTTTAGGACAGAAACCACTGCTACATGTAGTGTGTTTGAACGAGAAAAGATTTATGTCAACGACTTGCTGCCATTCAGCGTCGTATTCCGTTCTTAATGTTGGCCGCACTGCAAGATTCCCGCGTTTTACAATGCTATTGTAAATTACATTTGTACAGGGTTTAAGGGGTTTTTAGCCTATTTTCATTTATGAAAAAAAAAAAAAGGCTTATGAGATCACCTTTTGTCGTGTGTCTGTCTGTGTGTGCGTGTGTGATGGTGTCTAATGGTGTGTGTGTGATGGTGTGTGTCCACCCCCCACCCCCTAATAACATCTAAACGGATGGAGCGATTTCAATGAAACTCGGTATGTTCATAGCACTATTCCGGACGATCTCGACCGTGCCCTTCATATTTTGTTACGTCTCACCAATCCAACATGGCGGCTGTGCGAAATATTTCACCAGCATTCAATATCTCCGAAACTATTACCGATATCATCCTGGAATATTTTGCGGTGAAAAAGGAAACTACTAGAAGTTCACGTATGTGACTTTTGAAAACCTGGTTACTACAAAACCAACATGGTGGCCAAGTGAAGTTGCGACTTTTAATTAGATGTTTCTCGCGATTTAACCAACCAAACACAATAAAACTTGGTACAGAATATGTTTATACACATTGTAATGGACCGACATCTAACTTCGTTCAATTGTTTACATAACCTCTAGATGGTGGCTATGCGAAATATTTCAGCGGCATTCTACATCTCTGAAACTATTAGTGGTATCACCCTGAAATTTTGTACGGAGATAAAGGGCACTACTGGAAGTTCATCTATAAAACTTTCAAAAACCGGTTAACTACAAAACGAATGTGGCGGCCAAGCGAATTTGAAAATTTTAAATAGACCTTTCTCGCGATTTAATGATCCAAACGCAATGAAACTTGGTACAGGAAATGTTTATACACATTGTAATGCACCAGTATCTAATTTAGTTCAATTGTTTACATAACCTCAAGATGGCGGCTGTGAGGATTTTAAAATTAAGTTTCTTTTTTTGTGTCGTAATCATGCGATCGAATTGAAAGTTTGAATAAGGAACCTACGCAATAATTTTCCTTTATTGGTACATGACTCTATGGCTTATACATATAACAATACACCATGGCGACCATCCGACATATTTAGACGGATCGCAATATCAGCGAATCTATTACAGCAATCAAACTGATTTTTTTTAATGTTCATAGGGGCTATGAACATAAGTTCACCTATGTGCCTTTCAATAACCTGGTGATCACAAATCCGACATGGTGACGACGCGAAGTATAAATATTCACATGGACGTTTCTCGCAATTTAACAATCCGAGTGCAGTAACACTTGGCACTTATACAAATGTTAATCCACTGGCATCTATTTTTTTCCATTTGTTTCCATAAGATGACAGCTGTGCGAAATTTTATGATCTCTTTTTACTTCTTGTGTCCTAATCATGCGATTGAAGTTTGAATACTACACGTACACAATAATCTTCATGTAACAGTACTTAACTCTAAGACCTACACATATAAAAATGCAACATGGCGACCTTCCGCAATTTCTACGAATCTATTACAGCAATCAAACTGAAATGTTGAATGTTGATAGAGGCAATTAACATAAGTACGATATATGAAAATAGGCCGTATAGTTCTTCACGGAGCTACTTGTTAATTTGTACGTTACTTCACTGTGTGACTCGTTTATATTGCTCGACGAACACAGGCAGTTATGAAGACAGGGGAAATTAATGCCACGGAGGTTAAGAGATAACGTAACAAGACAGGGAATTCCTTCCAGTTCAGTGCAGGCAGCTGCGCGGAAACAGACCACAGTTAGCTCAAGCAGCTAAGTGCACAATCGACAATACAATGACCATTTAATAACAATCACATAACCACATTGATTAAACAAACTTGAAGGACAATCACCACCATCATCATATATATATTTCATTCATTTTTCACTTCATTCATTCATTTGCAGTAGTATTTCAGTAGTATAGATCCCTCCTGCGTCGCTCACAAGTGACCGATCGCGACAAATGAGCATTCAAATGAAAGAGAATAAACATTAGCAGTAACGAATTGCACTCTAATTTCATAAATGCCTATGCATTCTTTCAAAAATTACTTTAAATTAGTACGAAGTATGCGATTTGCAGATGCTGTTGCTGTAGGAAAATACGCTCCATAATTGCTGTCCACTACACATTTTGGCCTCTGTGACACCTGTTTCCTGTCATTTTAACATTCTGAGGTCATTCCTTTATCATTTTGCGTGGATTTCAGAAACAGTATATCAAAGGAATGAGTACTCATATCGTATAATTTCCTAAATATCGCTAACCGGAGAGTGTTATGATGATCCAATTTTCAGTGATTGCCTTCTTAAGTTAGGGAACGTAGAACTTGGAATTCTAACTGAAATGTAAATAGTGTTCTATAATCATTTAGTTGAAATAAAAACATAACAACCTTTCTCCTTAAGTTTCTTATTATAAACCTATTGGGGAAAGTGTGATTTATGAGCATGCGAGACTTCTCGCACGGGTCCTGTAGTTAACAAAAAATCACATATCTTGACTAGTTTTGCTAATTTAATTACTACTGTAACTACATAAGTATATATATTGGAGATATCATAACTAATACTGGTAGACATAAATTTAATTGAGTGTAAAGGATCTGATGATGATCACATGACGATCATTCAAGTGTATTTATTAAGGCTGTTACTTTTAATCGATTAATTTCAGATTTTGATTAATCGATTAATCGAAACCGAATACTCGATTAATCATCGTAAATGACGCTTAATTGATTAATCAATTAGTCGATTAATCGATTAATCGGTTTTTAGAAAAATCGATTAATTGGTTATTCGAATAATCGATTAATCGGTTTTTGATTTGTTTTGCCGATTAATCAATGTATTTCGCATTTTTAACTACGCTCTCACAGAATCAACCAACTATGACAAAACTTGGTTTCTTAATGCAATCACTCGACATGGTTAGCCGGGGCAGTCCCATGATGGATGATGTTTTTGATTCTTTTAGGGGCTTTGCAACATCATGGTCACGTATCCCCGCGTACTGGGGTGTGATTAAGACTTGTCTGATAACATGTGTCACTGCGATGTCTGTACCAGTGTGTGTATTTGTAATTCAGGTAGAATATGGGTAGGAACCTTTCGTGGCCTTGAATTAGGTTCCATCCCGGCATTTGCCTGGAGTAGAAATGAGAAACCATGGAAAATCATTTTCAGGATGACTGAGTTAAGAATCAAACCCTCCTCTTATCAGTTTTGCCTCAAGAGGCTGAGTGTACACGTTCCAGCCCCCACACCAGAATTAAATTTCTTGGCAGAGCTGGGAATCGAACCCAAACCTCTGTGGAGACAGCTAAGAATGCTAGCCACTGCTCAACGCCTGCTTTGAGGTTTCATTTAACTTCACTCCAAGGATTACCGTGTTGGAAGACCTTTTTCAGGTTTGCCTTAGAAATCAAAATTTGTTCGCTAATCCTGAAAAAATACTACACGATGTTAATAAATACACTTGGATGACTAGTTTCGATCGTCAAGTGATCATCATCAGATCATTTACACGTAGGCTATTAAATCTACTGTATATGGAGAAGTATGCAATGATAATTACAATATATACACTTATTTATTTGCAGTAGCAATTGAACTACCAAACTAAAGACATGTGCTTTTTGTTGAGATACTGATAGTTATTAAATGGTGCACTTCGCAGTTTGAGCGATGTGTGGTCCGTTTTTCTGCACAGCGTAAGGACGATTATGCTGACACAATAACCTGACCATTTAATAACAATCACATAATGGCACTAAGCAAGCAAACTTGAAGATCAATCACAACTACGTATCAGTATCTCAACAAAAAAAAAAAAAAAAAACATATCTTTACTATTTGTGCTAGATTAATTACTACTGCAACTAAAAAAGTGTAGGTATTGTAAATATCATAACCCATACTTGTCGACACAGATTAATAGCCGAAGTGTAAAGATCTGATGATCGCTTGACGATCGAAACTGGTCATCTAATTGTATTTATTAATCTCATGTAAAAAGTCTTTGACCGTCCGAAAAACATTAAATTTCGACTCCAAAGATGTGAAGTCTTACGAACGAACGAAGGTATGTCTAAAGTCAACACTAAGGCAAGTTCGATAAAAACTCAATGATCTCATGGTAGGGCAGTTATAAAAAGCGCGGCAAAAATAGGAAACCTTTGGATGTAGCGTAAATCTTGCATGTTAGGTCAGGCAAGGAAAGCATTTCTACAGAAAAGGAATCTGTTGATATCGAATATAGTTTTAGGTGTTAGGAAGTCATTTCTGAAGGCCTTTGTCTGGAGCGTGGCACTCTATGGATGTGAAACTTGGACAATTGGTGCAGCAGAAAAGAGGAGAATTGAAGTGTTTGAAATGTGGTGTTACAGGAGAATGATGAGATCAGATGGGTAGAAAGGGTTACAAACGAAGAATTATTAAGACTAGTGGGAGAGGAGAGTTGTTTCAGGCGACTGCTAATGAAGAGAAGAGATAGATTGGTAGGACACATCCTAAGACACCCAGGAATAGCAAGCTTAGTTAGGGAAGGAAGGGTCGAGGACAAGAACTGTAGGGGTAGACCAAGGTTAGAATATGTTAAACAGATTGCCTCGGACGTAGGGTGTGGTAGCTATGTAGAGATGAAACCATTAGCTCGGGACAGGGAGGCATGGACAGTTGCATCAAATCAGTCAAAAGACTGAAGATTCAAACAACATCAACAACTAATAATTCATATTTTGAGACAATCGATACAGTTTTAATCGAATAAAATATTAAAATTCATCATCATCATCATCGTCATCTAAAGGGGCCTTGTCGCTGCAATCACATGTGTCTCTCACTTGCTGACCGTTTTAAGTCAGCATACTGTTTAAATTGTAGTCCATGCATCACAGAATCCAGATGAGCCTTCCGCGGTCTTCCTCTTCCTTTCTCCCCCCAAACTTTTCCTTCCAGTATGGTGGACATGAACTCATTATGATGTAGGGTGTGTCCAACGAATTTTGCTTTCCTCTTTTCTATAGCAGTGAACAATTTTCTTGTTTTGTCTACTTCCTTGAGGATCCATTCGTTAGTATTTTTCTCCGTCCAGCTTAATTTCAGCATTCTTCTCCACATCCACATTTCCGATAATTCAAGGCGTTGTATGTCCTGTTTCCTTAGAAACCAAATTCTCATCCGTGTATCAAAACACCCCAGACAAATGTTTTGATAAACGATTTTCTAGTTTTAAAGCTAATGTGCCTGCTTGTCAGAAGCTGTCTCTTGTTGTTGAAGGCCTGTTTAGCGAGGGCAATTCACCTTTTGATTTCTGTGGAGCACCTATTATCGTCAGTGGCAATGCTTCCTAAGTAGCAGAACTGACTGCACTGTTGAATGGTTTCACCATTATTCTCGCTGTTTGTTTGGATATTTTCATTGGATTTGTTGACAACTAACACTTTTGTTTTGGCGGTATTCAGTTTAATAAGTGCTTCCTTTAGCAAAATTATAGGTGATGCGCCAAATTCTAGTTGTGTTGGACCGGGCTTATCTCAAGACTGGGAATACGAGTAGGTTCGAACCTCACAGTCGATCTCCTTGAAATGGTTTTCCATGATTTATCTTTTTTCAACACCAGGTGAGACCAAAACGGTACTTTTTAATAGACCACCGTTGCTGTCTCATTCGTCACTATTAATTTCACCTCTAATTAACACCGCCGATAAGCTAGCCGTCGGAAAAGGCATCCAGTCATAAAACCCATCTTCCACATAAAACACACATTTTATCTCAGAATGCGTGGTAATGGGGTTGTTTAGGTGTGGAAATACTGGTCAGAACTCACATAATACCTACTGCTAATGATAAAAATATTAAAAAGTCAAATTGCACATGTGTGCACCATGGCTTGAAGTGGATAATGGCAATAATTAAGACACGAGTATGTTCATAAAACAAGCGAAGCAAGTCTTATAATTTACATACGAGTGTCTTAATTACCATTATAGGCGAGTTGCATACGACTGCTTATGTTCGACGATCATAATTTAAATATCTTCATTTTATGTTAGAACATAAACATTCATGAATATCTGTCGAGATTCCGCCAGTTTCGTTTACTGAAAAGAGCGCATGGGACGCAGAGAATACCTTGTATTCGACCACGGCCTCCTCGAATACTATGACTAGGGGGCGGATTTCTAGGACCTAAAAATGTATGAAATATGTATGCATTTATGACCTAAAAACATAAAAATATGACCTATAAAATTCAAAATATGACTTAATGAATAGCATCTACGTTACATAGAATCACTTTTATTACTCCATCCGTACTGAATATGTTTTCACCTAACTCGTGAACAAAACTTCGCAACTTCCCACAAATTGAGACTTTTGTTTTAGGCATATTGAAAGGAACTGAATGACTGAAGCTCCCTATTGAGTGACCAAGGTCATTCAGTGTGTTGAAGGTGGAAGAGGGAAGGGGGAAGGAGAGAGATAAGAACGATGACAAATAACTGCGGAATTAACTCTGCTTCCCTGTAAACAATAGCCCGGTTTCCAGGAATTGACCCAGCTAGCAAACAAAACGCTGCCGAAGTCGACGTCACTTCCGTCCCGTTGCTAAGCAACTGGAGCAATACAACATGGCTCCCTTGTAGCTTGCTTCAGTATTTGAGCCGTCATTATTTCCTATTTGTATCGTATAAAACTGTACATGCATGGATGTCCAGAGGCAAGAAAGCATAGAAAAGTATATTCCCCACACTAATTTAACATAGTTGTCCAGTAAAGTTGTAAAATATTGCTTACGAGATGCACATTAAGTCTTAGAACATAAGTCGTAGAGATGTGGCCTACGATATTTACCTTAAATTAAGTGAAAACATGAAAATATAACATTTCTGGATATTGTGAATCACGTCCCGTATGAATGATCAATACTACGGAAAATAAAGTACCGAAGGCCCTACCAGTAAGAGACGAATAAAATGAACTTAAGGTCTATCAATGCATAAGGGAACAGTTTAACATATTTGGATGAGAGTTTAGGCCAAATCTCATCAACGGCTATAGAAGAAACAAAGACTGCATTTCAATACAATTTGTGTGTTTACTACAACGCCGCGTTTGATTGAAAACGAATTAAATTGACAAAGCCTAATAGCCCAGTCATATGGTAGTTTTGACCAAAAAAAATTAGGGTAGAAGGTTTCTCGACGGATTCTTATGTTTTTCGGTGTGCTGAATCCAAATCTGAAGTTTGCCAACAAAAAAAATGACGGCTTCACAGTGAAAATCGCAAAAAATCCTAAAAATTTCGGATTTTTTTTCACAAAATCGCTTATAAGTTAAAAAATATGCAACCTAGTGAATTTCTCATTATTTACAAAATTAAAGTAGACAAAATTTCTTTCAAAATGCACTGGGCACTTTAAGTTTTTGAGTGCATGGTATCGCCGCTAGAGCGCGCTGAAAAAGAGCGACGTTTTGGCACTTAGGCAAAAACGAGAGAAACTCAGCCCTAACTAGCCCCAGACACTTTCTAATCGTGTTTCCTCCATTAATACGTGTTTTATTCATGTTCTATGGTGGTATCATGACTGAAAGTTCGTTGAAAAAAAAATTGATAAATTAATATATTCAAGTTAAGTCATATGTACTTATCCACCTAATGGTAAAGTGTGAAAGTGATGAGGTGAGTAATGTAAAACAGTTTTTGTGATTTTCACTCAACATCTCACCATGTCACACATATCTCACACATTCCTAAAGAGATATATTTAATATATTGATAGTGTGAAACCGGAGTCGTTTCCCCTTTGTGTGAATTGTTCACCCTCAAGCCCTCAATAGGAAGGGTCCCTTTTTTGCCGACACATCTGTCCTTGACAGGTCCCCCTACATGCCTCCGGCCAACTCCTCTGCCATTCGGGTTTAGTTTAGTTTGCTCTCTCCTCCTCGTGGGACTGCTAAGCGTTCATCTTCGGATTTCTGCCTTTCGTTCAGTGTTTTCAAGTGAACTAATGTTAATATTAGTGAATATGTGAGGGACGAAAATGTTGCGTCGTGAATGTGCAATTTGTGAGGAGCCTCTGGATGATCAAACTCGAACTTTCTTTCAAACGACAAGAACAAGAGTAGATTCACAGAGCTCCTCTGAGTGAGGCAGGGATTGAATCACGACAAGCCATTGAGGATGCTGATGCCCTGATCATAAGAACGGCTCAATCCATAGCTTACACGCATGGCACAGTTGCAGTGGTGGGAGAAGATGTTGACCTTCTCGTCATCATGATAGGCATCCGCACTTCTCCTAACGTGTTCTTCCTGAAACCAGGAAAAGGAAAAGTACCACTGACGCTATATAGCCCTGGCAGCTCGCTAGAGGAGCCCCTGAGCCATCATATTTTATTCCTCCACGCTGTCAGTGGTTGTGACTCCACATCCGCCATGTTCAACCAGAGTAAGACGAAATTCTTGAAGACCCTCAAGAAGAACCCAGATCTTGTAAACTACCATGAGCATTACATGGACCCACAGCACAAGTCGAGGAGCTAGTGAATGCTGGCAAAAAATTTCTAGTGGCCTTATATGGTGGTGACCACCATACCACTCGTCTAAACGAACTGAGGTACAAGCTGTACTTCAGTACAGCATATATATATATTCAATCAGTTTAATGGAAGAAAATGAAAATCCACTGCCTGCTTCCAGTCTCCGACCGGGTCAGGAATGGAATGAATGAAGCCCCCATCAAGCGGCGAGGATATGAACTGTGCCAGCTGCCGTGGCCTGACGCACTCCTCAGGGGCAATGATTAAATGAATGACAGATGAAATGAAATTATAGTGGAGAGTGTTGCTATGAAATTTTTGACAGGGAAAACCGGAGTACCCGGAGAAAAACCTGTCTGCCTCCGTTTTGTCCAGCACAGATCTCACATGGAGTGACCGGGATTTGAACCACGGACCCAGTGGTGTGAGGCCGGCGTGCTGCCGCCTAAGCCACGGAGGCTTACTCTAGAGCCTATTCTGATTTTTATAAAACGAAATTCAAATGAAAATTTCCAAAATATGGCGTTTATAATGATATTTTGTTCAAAATATGCCATAAAACTTAAGAAAGCCTAAATATGCATTTATATGCCCAATAAAACCTGTTTAAATTTGGGTATCATGCTTGGAAACGTGTTGAAAATACAAGTCTATCAGATATAATGTTAAGGAAAAAAAATATGACTTCTCATAGAAATCCGCTCCCTAACTATGACAATAGCCACGCAGTGAAATTTAAAATAGGAGGCCGTGGAAGTCAGCGCAGGAGCGATGCTATGCTATCCTTACCTAATTGGTCCAAAGCTGTATCGTAATGAAATATTGAGCTCTGATTGGAGGAGACCCTGTATCATAATGAAACTTGAACTATAATGAGACTCTTTAAGGTGCAATTTTCTGGCATATACTAGACTATTTATATTTCGGCATGGTCGAACATAAAGATCGTTATTGCATCGGATTCTTAAGCTGTGCGTATGTTCCCCTTTAAATATACGTGTCCGAATAACAAAGATGTACAGATTCCTTAAACTAAATTATGAACATCAAGATTCATCACAGTGTTGAACAATAGAAGACAGATTACCTTGCTGTTCTGGCACCTAAAGCACAAAAACTATCGTCATCAAAGTGTGATATCATTTCATTGTGGTCACCTTGTACCAACCATGGATTTAGGTTATATTTTAATGTCATGCAAAAGACTAATCACGGCAAATGATTCATCATCACCACTCTGTGTAATTATTCCATTTGCATGTAACAACGAGCTTCGTGATTGGTTTAATTTCAGTGTCGTAATGGGACATGAAAGATAATACTATCCATGGTAATACCTTTATCAGAATGGGCTATTAGCACGGCAAAAAGTAGCTCGTTTAAGGTAGAATCATCCGATTCAAAAACGAAATACTAGCAAAATCAGGTTTTATGCAATGATTATTATCAGATTTTTATTTTAGAAATAATTCGTTCAAACTTATTGATTTAAAATCATTACAAATCCACAATAACTTCTATTGTTTTTAAAACTAATCTTAAAAATGAAATACACGTCTTTTGAACATTAATGTTGTTGTTGGTTCATTTAGCCGGTTTATTTGTGTGTTTTAGTTTTTGATCCATGTTTCAATGTGATTAATTTCACAAGTCAACAATAAAAAAATTCTGTGTTGAGTCTACCTAGGTATTATTTAATGCATAAATTCTGACTGTCTACATCGAACAGTAACCAAAAACGCAATTCATTATTACTAAAGTTCGCTTTTGTAGTTGATGTAATGATAAATAAACATTTGAAGTTTTGGCGAACTGTTTAAGGGTTACGGCTTTGAACACGTAAGAGAGGGGATATTTAAAGACTTCTTCCCTAAATTGTCAGAAGCTAAAATTAAAGCAGGTATTTTTGTCAGTCCTCAAATAAAGAAACTAATAGTCAGTGAAGAATTTCCACAATTACTCAACACCCAACAGCCTCCGTGGCTTATGCGGCAGCACGCTGGCCTCTCACCGCTGGGTCCGTGGATCCAATCCCGGTCACTCCATGTGAGATCTGTACTGGAAAAAACGGAGGCAGACAGGTTTTTCCCCGGGTTCTCCGGTTTTCCCTGTCAAGAATTTAATTCCAGCAACACTCTCCACTATAATTTTATTTAATCTGTCATTCATTTAATCATTGCCTCAGAGGAGTGTGACAGGCTTCGGCAGCCGGCGCAGTTCATATCCTCGCAGCTAGTCGGGGGCTTCATTCATTCCATTCCTGACCCGGTCGGTCGACTGGAAGCAGGCTGTGGATTTTCACTCAACACCCACGAAAAACAAGCTTGGTACAGCCTTAAAGGAGTGATCCATGGCTTCCTTGGAAATAAGAAGGCAGAGAATTACAAAGAGATTATTTCCATTATGCTTGAGAACTTTAAACTCGTGGGTTGCAGAATGTCCCTTAAATTACACATGTTACATGCTCACTGGGACCAATTTAAAAGATAACTTGGGGGTATATTCAGAAGGGCAAGGGGAACGTTTCCACAAAGACTATGAGCAACATTATCAAGGACAATATAATGAGAATGCGAGCAAGTTCGTATCCACACAGAAGAAGTATCAAAAATATTCATTTTTAAAGCATGTTTGTATTGTGTTTTTGATTTGTATATTAATGTTAACTATGTATTTTAAATAAACATGATGTAAACATATAAATTAACGTTTGTTTTCTTTTGAGCTTATAAAAAATGCAGAATTTCCTTCAAATTTCAACTTTCGTTATGGTAGCTACAAAAGCAAACTTTATTGAGTAAAACTTTTTCACTTTCATTAGTTAGGCATGACAAATCTAAATCAGTCATACAGAACCCAGACTCAAAATTCGTGTTGAATTGTGTAATTAATTGGACCGATTACAACGTATTATTATTGTTGTTTCATTTGAGGGGCTTGGGCATCGTTATCATTTCATCCCGGTGTACTTGGATGTGTTTAACTAATTATGTATGATAACCTGTATTATTTTGAAGGCTGTATTGGTTAGTGTGTTTATTATTTGTAATTCAGGTTAGGATTGGGAAGGAGATGGCTGTGGCCTTAAGTTAGGATCCATCCTGGCATTTGCCTATAGTAATGCTGGTATTTTCAATCGATTAATTTCAGTTATCGAATAATCAATTAATCCAAGTAGAAAAGTCTATTAATTCCTTACAAAATCGATTAATCGATTGAGTGTTTAATCGATTAGCCAATTTATCGAATAATCGGTTGTTTGTATAACTGATTGTCGTTTAATCGATGTAGCCTACTTCGCTCTTTTCACTACGCTCTCACAGAAGGATAACATACTTAATTAATAACAAGAAGTTCCGTGACGAACTAAAGAGCCTACTTTTCATGCCAATGATTATTCTACAGTATATGAACCTATCTAGAATAATGAAGAAATTAAGTTGCTAATATCGAAATTTCTAATTATTTCGAAATACTGTATACCTTGCATAATGTAGCCTAATAGAGCACTACAGTTGGCAGCCCTGATGACTGAATATATTCTTAGTTCCATCCCTTAAGGCACGGAATACAAAATTTGGTTTAAGTCCAATGAATAGCATGGACGTTACATGCAGTTAAACATTGGATCTAACAGCGTGCGTAAAACCATGTTGGCAACAATGTCATGCATGTATTGGTCAGAAATAATCTGAAATAATATGATCTATTGTTGTGCCAATTTTGAATGAAATCCATTAGTTAGTATAGAAGTTACATGCATATTAAAATTGGACCTATCAGCAGGCTTAGAATCATGTTGGCAGCACTGACGTATATTAGTTAGTCCAAATGCATCTAGAATGCCAGGTACTATACGTGTGCAAAGTTTAGAGCTATTGGCTTGCATACTGTCTGATATATTGGTATTTGGATAAAATAAATTAGGAGCATTTCTTAACAGTTGGCAGCCCTGGAGGTTCTTAAGAATACGCTCAGTCTTATCTGGTTATGCATGCATACAACATACGAAATTTGGTTGAATTCCAATTGATAGTGTAGAAGTTATGTGCATTTAAAAATTGGACCAATCAGCAGGCTTATAATCATTTTGGCAACACAGCGATGTATGGCCTCCGTGAAATTAAACTGCAATATTATTATCTATACGTATGCCAATTTTTAAATAGCTCCCATTCATACCTTCCAAGATATCCAACATGGAGCTCAAATTTCAATTGCGATTTTTTTAGCAGTTGGTAGCACTGACATCATTTTCAAATATGGCCGTGAGATATTCGGGTATAGACCTTTACTCCTACCAAATTTTGTTTTGATTGCTCCAGCGGTTTAGGAGTTGATAGGGGGGGACACACACACAGCCAGACAGACAGAAGGACAGACAGACAGACAGACAGACAGAAGGACAGACAGACAGACACACATTTGCCCGATCTCATAAGACTACTTTTTCCTAATTTTTAGCCTACTTTTCACATTTTGCAAAAATGAGGAAAAAGTAGTCTTATGAGATCGATCCGGGAAAATGTGTGTCTGTCTGTCTGTCTGTCTGTCTGTCTGTCTGTCCTTCTGTCTGTCTGTCTGGCTGTGTGTGTGTCCCCCCCTATCAACTCCTAAACGGCTGCAGCAATCAAAACCAAATTTAGTATGAGTAAAGATGTGCACCGGAATAGCTCACGTCCATATTTGAAAATGATGTCAGTGCTACCAACTGCTGAAAAAACGCACTAGGAATTTGAGCTCCATGTTGGATATCTTGCAAGGTATGCATGGGAGCTATTCCAAAATTGGCACACATGTAGATAATACTATTTTAGTTTAATTTCCAGGAGGCCAACCATGACAGTGTTGCCAAAATAATTTTAAGCCTTCTGATTGGTCCAATGTTTAAATGCATATAACTTCTACACTATCAACTGGATTTCAACCAAATTCTGTATGTAATATCTGTACATAAACAGATATGACTGAGCGTATTCTTAAGAGCAACCAGGGCTGCCAACTGTTAAAAATTGCTCTCTCTATTTTTTTATCCAAATACCAATATATCAGAAAGTATGCAAGCCAACAGCTTTAAACTATGCACACGTATATTCTGACATTTTAGATTAATTTGGAGTAACTTATATACGTCAGTTCTACCAACATGATTATAAGCCTGCTGATAGTACAAATTTTTAAATACATGTAACTTCTATACTCTCAGTTGGATTTCAACCAAATTTCGTATGTGCAATGTGTACCATAACAGATATGACTATAAGTATTGTTAAGAGCAATCAGGGCTGCCAACTGTTAATAAATGCTGTCTATATTCTTTTTACCCTAATACCAATATATCAGAAAGTATGCAAGCCAACAGCTCTATACTTTGCACTCGTATAGCACCTGACATTCTAGATTAATTTGGAGTAATTAATACAAGGCGGTGCAGCCAACATGATTCTATGCCTGCTGATATGTCCAATTTTAAAATACATGTAACTTCTGTACTAACAAATGGATTTCATCCAAAATTGGCACAACAATATATCATAACAATTCAGATTATTTCTGACCAGCACACGCATGGTATTGTTGGCAACATGCTTTTACGCGTGCTGATATATCCAGTGTCTAACTGCATGTAACGTCCATTGGACTTCAACCAAATTTTGTATTCTGTACCTTAAGAGGTGGAACTAAGAATATATTCAGTCACCAGGGCTGCCAACTGTAGTGCTCTGTTAGGCTACATTATACCAGGTATATTTTGAACTAATTAGATATTTCGATATTACCAACGTAATTTCGTCATTATTCTAGATAGGTTCATATACTGTAGAATAATCATTGGCATGAAAAGTAGGCTGTATAATTCTTCACGGAACTTCTTGTTGCAAAATGTGAAAAGTAGGCTAAAAATATATTGTATCATATAATTTTGAACAGTGTACCTTCTTTGTGAATCTAGGCTAAAACAAAGTAAAACAAAAATGTTCCTACCATAAATTGTATACTATACTTTGAGCAAGAATAAAAAATTTTTGCTGAAAACTCTTCCTTTTCCTTTTTCCTAACCGTTCCAAATTTAATTGATGTTAGTCCTTCTACTGTCACTGACTCTTAATTGGTTATTGTTAACATAAACAAGGATTGGACACTTTGTATATTTAGGTAAAAAGTAACTTTTATTATAGATTTCTAGACATTATTCCGAAAATAAGTGTAACTCAATTCAAGCGATGACCTCTCATTTAAACTATTTTTAGCCTACTTTTCAAATTTTGCAAAAATGAGGAAAAAGTAGACTTATGAGATCGGGCAAATGTGTGTGTGTGTGTCTGTCTGTCTGTCTGTCCTTCTGTCTGTCTGTCTGTGTGTGTGTCCCCCCCTATCAACACCTAAACGGCTGCAGCAATCGAAACAAAATTTGGTAGGAGTAAAGATCTATACCTGAATATCTTACGGCCATATTTGAAAATGATGTCAGTACTACCAACTGCTGGAAAATCGCAATTGAAATTTGAGCTCCATGTTGGATATCTTGGAAGGTATGAATGGGAGCTATTTCAAAATTGGCACACGTATAGGTAATAATATTGCAGTTTAATTTCCAGGAGGCCATACATGGCAGTGTTGCCAAAATGATTATAAGCCTGCTGATAGGTCCAAATTTTAAATGCATATACCTTCTACACTATCAATTGGATTTCAACCAAATTTCGTATGTGGTATGTGTTTATAAACAAATATGACTGATCGTATTCTTGAGAGCCACCAGGGCTGCCAACTGTTAATAAAAGCACTCCTTATTGGTTTTATCCAAATACCAATATATCAGAAAGTATGCAATCAGACAGCTTTAAACTATGCACACGCATAGTACCTGACATTCTATATTAATTTGGAGTAACTTATATACGTCAGGGCTACCAACATGATTCTAAGCTGCTGATAGGTCCAATTTGAAAATGCATGTAACTTCTATACTAACCAATGGATTTCATTAAAAATTGACACAACAATAGATCATATTCTTTCAGATTATTTCTGACCAATACATGTATGTCATTGTTGCCAACAAAATTTTACGCGCGCTGTTAGATCCAATGTTTAACTGCATGTAACGTCCATGCTATCCATTGGACTTCAACCAAATTTTGAATTCTGTACCTTAAGAGATGGAACTAAGAATATATTCAGTCACCAGGGCTGCCAACTGTAGTTCTCTATTAGGCTACATTATGCCAGGTATACAGTATTTCGAACTTATTAGAAATTTCGATATTACCAACTTGATGTCGTCATTATTCTAGATAGATCCATATAGATTATTCATTGGCATGCATCTTAAATTTCAAGAAAAGTAGGCTCTTTAGTTCGTCACGGAACTTCTTGTTTAATCTCGTGTCCACTAATCAATTAATCGATTCTTCGGTTAGACGATTAATTGATTATTCGGTAAGTTGATTAATCAATTAATCATTTCGATTAATTTTAAACTAACCGAACATCGCTCTAATCTGTAGCAGATGTAGGAAGACTACAGTAAACCACTTCCTGGAAGTGTCTGATAATAATGGACACAATGATCAAGAGACGCCTCCAATTCTACGGGCACCTTGAGAGAATGAACGAATCAAGGTTGGGCAGTGTAATCCACAGAGCAAGCTCCTGCAAGAAAACAACATCACTGTGGTACCAGCAAGTTAAACAAGATCTGCAAACCTTTAACATCCCTGAATCCGTTATACAAGAGAGACAAGCTTTCCAGAAAGTGTTAAAAGAAGACCCACAGATTAAAGTTAAGAAAGGGCAGAGACCAAAGAGGTCAGAAGCTGCTAAACAACTACAAAGTCAGAAAATGAAGGAGATATGGGCTAGGAAGAAGGCTCTTAAGAACGTGAAACCAATCCCAACTCATCAGGCTGAAAACCAGTTTGGTTAACCTACGTAGTCCATAGTTGGCTCATTCGAAGAAAGAAGAGTAATGATTATCAATAAGTTCCATGATACCGGGCGTAAGAGACGATTGAAATTCTATGGTCACATTTGCAGAATGGACAACACCAGATATATATAAACCCTGCTTGATACCATAAATTCAAATAAGGTCAAAATCAGTTGGTGAGAAGAAAATCAAACATCACTTAAGAGAAATAAGCATCACAGAAGATATCATCATAAATCGCAAGGTTTTTGGAACTCTAGTTATAAATCACTATTTCGCCGAAAAAGCTAAAAAGACCACTGGAAAAAATGGACGGAAGAACGTAAGAAGGGGCATAGCGAATTCATGAGGAGATTTTGGGAGAACAAGAAGAGGAAAACACCATCAACCCAAGTCAACAAGTTCAATCGCGCTCCCTAAGTGGGCAAAACGAGGATAGAAGAAGACTGATGTGTTTGCTCTCAGAGAGAATATAATTATATAATTGTGTTATTTCCACAGTTGGCAAAGGACATTTATTTATGTTTAGGTTGGCAGCAGTGACCTAGAGACAGAGAGTGAAGTAGCCATCGTGGCTGAATGTGTTTGTGTTTCGGAGCAACAGCTCCTTCGCATATCAAGTGTTGTGTCTTTTGTAACATGTACATTTTTGTAAATACAGTCCACTAGAGTTAATTCGACATTTTCATTTATCCCCTGATGTTTCATCTGGGGCACGTATGTCGCAGACAGACATATGTTTTGGTCCAACACGGGCAGGATTCCCGCTATATCAACTGACGCCATGTGGTCTCGACAAACGCTAAAACTGCTGTATTTAAGTGAACCAGTGCGAAATACGTATGTAGAGACAATACTAGTACATTATTGTGAACAATGCAGGCGCAATTGCAATTTATTTATCAATGTTTGTCTGTTCGATCTAACTTATTTGAAAAGTGAGCATAGTGGCTGCCATACGAAGCCACCATTGTGCTTTGGCTTCGGGTCGCCTCGGCTAGCATCGGTAAGCTTCGATACACGCGCCAGCTGCAGCGCTCGCCAGACTGCTTGATCCATGTTTACAACTCAGCTGTTGTATTACAAATTTACTACGTATGTGAATAAGTTAATACATGCAGCGGGACTTGCAAAATTAATCATGATGAATTGTATATTCGTAAAAGCATATCCAGTATTGTGAAAGTTTCGGTGTGCAGTTGAAAGCATCAATGGACACAGTTCCATTTAGCAGTGCAGCCTTCGATTCCTGACGGACACAGTTCCATTCAGCAGTGCAGCCTTCGATCCGGACGCAGTTCCATTCAGTAGTGCAGCCTTCGATTCTGACGGACGCAGTTCCATTCAGCAGTGCAGCCTTCGATTCCTGACGTACGCAGTTCCATTCAGCAGTGCAGCCTTCGATTACTGATGGACGTAGTTCCATTCAGCGGTGCAGCCTTCGATTCCTGACGGACGCAGTTCCATTCAGCGGTGCAGCCTTCGATTACTGACAGACGCAGTTTCATTCAGACGTCCTGACTTCGATATCCGACCGTTGGGTGACGACGCAGACTGAAAGAACCTCTACACCAGATAAGTTAACAAAGGCATTTCATAGCAATTCCTTCCCATACTCAGCAATCCTTCCTGTGCATGAACCATTTTAAGCATGTCTACTGAACGTGAGATAAAGTCACTGACCAAGCGCAGAGGTGTTCTCCGAGCATCCCTCACGAGACTCCATACCCAAATTAATGAATTTAATAATGAGACTCCTGCTGAAGTATTAAATGTGAAGAATGAACGTTTATTAGCTCTATTACCAGAATTTAATGAAATTCAAAGCAAATTGGAGGATTTGGATGACAAAAATCCTCATGAGCAGGTCCGGTGTGAATTCGAAGATGATTATGATGAACTTAGGGCTAAGCTACAACAGTTACTAAATACCCATTGCACACATGCCTCATCTGTCTCTAGCAACGGTGGAGAATTTACAAGTAGTAATACAGGTTCGTACAGTTTGCCCAAGATACGGTTACCAGAATTATCAGGTGATGTTACACAATTCATGCATTTCCATGACATGTTTGATTCATTAATACTGAAGAATCAGTCTTTGGGTAATGTTGAAAGGTTCCATTACTTAATGTCAGCACTGCGTGGCAATGCTTGATCACTTTTGTGATACTTTCAATGTTTAGCTTGGCCCATTTGTCGGTCAAATTTTATTTCTTGTTACCGAGATCCCCGAATGGTAA
This sequence comes from Meconema thalassinum, assembly GCA_946902985.2. Classification (NCBI taxonomy): domain Eukaryota; kingdom Metazoa; phylum Arthropoda; class Insecta; order Orthoptera; family Tettigoniidae; genus Meconema; species Meconema thalassinum. Next base: position 189,083,493 of record OX336395.1, read on the forward strand.
TTATTTCTTTACAAATGTATTAATTGCTTAAACCATATGCATAATCTTGTTATCAATCACTTATTCATAGATATTATAGTTCTCACCTTGAGTGTTCCAGTCGCTCGCTACCTCAAGCGTCCTCACTCCCGACATACAGGGCATCTACTGGTTGATCCACTGTCCGCTGAGTAGTGTCGACTGACGTCACCCTGACTTTCGTTCGACCAATGGCAGGTCTTTGTCTGGTCGGGCGATCTCCAGCTTCGAGATGGTTCCATGGTCCCTATTTAAGACGCCACTTGCTGGCGTTCTTCACCACTTCTGATCAATCATCACTTCTGATTACTTCAACCTGCTGGTCACCGCTACTGCATCTCATGACACCATCGCTAGTCTCTGCGCTACCTAGCAGTTACGTCACGAGATCTGCACCATGACGTATTACTCAAGATGGCAAGACTAATTGCCAGCTGTTGTACTCTTCACCTTCACCTTAGATGGGATACTTTGAATCGTCTTTCGAAATACTGCTGGATCATCACTTGGAAGCTATAAATGTTATTCCTTCGCAAGAAAAGAAGAGAGAGTTGACATTTTATCAATGGTGCACATATCTCTAGGCCATGTACGCCTCCTTCTGAAGAAACCGTGAGGACTTTTAAATCAACGTTTGCTAGCTGGAACTTTTAAGGAGCTGGCTCTTCAAAGATAAGTTTAATTTTATGAAGAGTTTATATCATACCAGTTATTTTATACTCTTAATCATTTTTTATGGTTCTCTCTTTTTTATAAAGTGCATCCCTTTTTTATGTTAAGCTCAACTTCTCTCCAATCAAGCAAGCTTGTTTCATGGACCTTTCTTTAATCTGGGTTTCTGTCATCAGGCCCTCACACTTTGCTACATTTATAATTGTTAATTTCTGTGATAAGCACTTAAGTGCAATTTGTTTATTCATTATAAATTTATTATTAGAAATAAAAATTGTTAATGTATTGCTACCTACATTGGTTTTCTAGTCACGTATTTCATGCCCACTACCCCGCACCGCTTCAGTCTAATTTTCTTGACCACAGTAGTTATTTTGTCCAGGCTTTCGCCTGATGCGTTTCGTTCTCCCGTATGGGGAAGCTTTAGGGCAGAACTTTTTCTCCATAATTTATGGTGCCTCACCTCCGGGAAACATATCTGTTGCACCCTGGATCCCTATACAAGAATATTGTGGATTTTACATTAACAATTTTTGTTCATTGTGTTTCAACACTAATTCACATTGTACGTTTCAGCTTGAGGCGCATGTTCAGCAGAGGAGGAGAGAAACGTGAGCTAAGCCGGTTTCTTCCGCATCAGACTAAACTTTACTACCTAGCAAGCTGTCATCCTTTGACTTCCAGTACTCGAAGTCACAATATTGACGTGAGTAACAAACAACTTTTGACATGCCTAACCTTGATGAAAAACTCAGCAACGCCAGAGCCTCTTGTAAGGGCAAGCTCACACGGTTTCGTACTTTCTTAACGGAGCTCGAACCCCAAGAGCGTAATCTTGACATAATTTCGCAGAGGCTACAGAATTATGAACAAGCCTTTGAGAAATATGATGAGACACAATGCAGTATAGAAACTCAGCATCCGGACCAGCGAAGTGATAGGTTGGAAGTTGAAAAATTATATTATCAGGGATTTGCTGAAGCTAAACAGCTTATTAGGGCTTTAACTTTAAAAGAAAAACAAGAAGATCAAACTTCTGCAGCATCTTCTACATCTTCTTCACGCATTATATTACCCAAATTAGAAATACCCAAATTCACTGTTAAAGACATAGAATGGGAGCCATTTTTTGAATTATTCAATTCTTTAGTACATGAGAATACTTCTATACCAGTAATACAAAAATTTCACTACTTGCGTCTGGCAGTTCAAGGCAACGCACTTAACCTGATTCAAGCACTTTCTTTGACCAGTGATAATTATGAAGTTGCTCTGAATCTTCTTAAGGATAGATATGGGAACATTCGTTTATCTATTCAACGCCATATACAAAGCTTATTCGAGTTACCTAACGTGCAAGCAGATAACAGTTTATCACTTCGTAAGTTGATTGACACTGCAGAGCTACACGTCAGAGCATTGTCCAATTTAAACCAACCTGTAAATCACTGGGATTTATTTCTAGTTCACCTCATTTCTGCAAGATTGGATGCAAATACATTAAAAGCCTGGGAAACAGAACTTTCCCAGAATTTGCAATGCACTTATGAGGCGATTATTAACTTTTTGAAGGCCAGAAGCCAAGTCTTTTCCGCCATAGCTAATCAAAAAACTAGTAGTTCAGATTCAAAAGCCTTCTCAAAAGATAAGGTTAGCAGTTCTAATCAAAGAATTTTAAGATCACAGGCTCTTCCTGTTGATGCTCGGTCACCTAACCAAATGCAAACGTGCGGTCTGTGTCAGCAATCGCATACTTTATACAATTGTGATGAATTGAAATCTTTATCAGTAGATGAAAGACGAAAGTTCATTACGAACAAAAAACATTGTTTCAACTGTTTGTCAGGAACGCATATGTTAAACAATTGCCGTTCACAACGTTTATGCTTTCATTGTAAGGCTAGACACCATTCCCTTTTGCACAGACATGAAAGATCACGGTTATCAGGACCAAGCAGTTCCAATACCAAGTCCAATTCTGAGACTTCTCAAAATAGTGCGCAGTCGTATGCTCAAAGTTCTACCTCGCTTGGCAAAGTCCAGGTTTTATTATCTACCGTGCAGGTTCTATTGAAAAATTCTCACGGAAAATGGGTATCTGTCAGGGGATTATTGGACAATGCCGCTACCAACAATTTTATTAATGAATCGTTGGTACAAAAGTAAGGCCTCCCAAAACATCCTACCTCAATAGAGGTTACAGGAATAAACTGCTCTAAATCGCAATCCTTAAGCTTTGCCAAAGTGGATCTGAAGGACTCTAATAATCTTGGTACGCAGTTGCAATTAGATTGTTTGATTATCAAGTCTATAGGCAACAATATTCCTGGCACTTCTTATCCTATTCAAAGTTGGAATATCCCGAATTTTGTCCAGCTAGCTGACCCTCATTTCAACAGAGCTTCGCCCGTAGAGCTTCTTTTCAGCTCAAGCGTATTTTGGCAATATCTTCATTCCAATAAAGTAAAAATTGCTCCTAATGTTTTCTTCCGCGAAACTGATTTTGGTTGGATTGCTACTGGCCAAATATACCGTAATCCTATTCAAACTGTATCGAATTGTTATTTTGTTGGTACCGATTTGAGTCAAGAGCTAACCAAGTTCTGGGATCTTGAGAATGTTCAGGCTACTTCTTCTTCTAATAATAAACAAAGTTTTTATGGTTCCGCCTAGTCAAACCATAAAAACTTTGTTTATTATTACATTCTGTCAATACGGAAAAATGTGCGACTTTAAAAGTCAAAAAGTGTACTTCTTCTTCTTCTAACGAAATTTGTGAAAAGTTATATAAGGAAACCACTGTCCGTACTGCTGAAGGCAGATTTATAGTAACTCTTCCACGTATTCCCAATCCTCCCGCCATTACGGGATCGCATTCCAGAGCACTTAGGGCACTATTTGCTATTGAAAATCGGTTCAAACAAGATGCTTCTGTCAAAACTCAGTATGCTTCCTTTATGGAGGAATACGAATCATCCAATCATATGGAGGTAATTTCTAAATCAGAAGAAATTGACCATCCTTTAAATGAAATAGTTTATCTAAATCATCACCCGGTATGGAAAAATTCCTTAACACAAGACAATATAAGAGTAGTTTTCAATGGCTCATCACCAGATTCCAATGGAATCTCTTTAAATGATACCCTGCAATGTGGTCCCGCGATTCAAACAGATCTCACCTCTGTTTTGCTTAATTTTCGAAGGTTTCCTATTGCTGTAATCTCAGATATTAAGCAGATGTATCGGCAGATTCTCGTAAATTCTGAGCAGCAAGATCTGCAAAGAATATTGTGGCGCGATGAGAGTTCCAAACCCATAAAGATATTTAGATTGAAGACTGTGACATATGGCCTGAAGCCTTCAGCCTTTCTTGCGATTCGGTCTCTCCACATGTTAGCCGAGCAAGATGGTCATCTGTATCATCCTTTGGCCTCTGAGTCATTAAAAACGGCATTTTATGTTGACGATTTCTTGTGCTTTTTCCCTAATATTTCTGAAGCACTCCTTGTGTGCGAAGATTTGAAGTCCCTGCTCCTAGGAGGTGGTTTTCCGCTCCATAAATGGACTTCAAATTCCACTGAATTTATATCAAAATTTTCATCAGAGGTCCCAGTTGATGAATTTGTTGCCATTCCTACTGATGAAGCAGCCGTAAAAGCATTGGGTGTTTTTTGGTGTCCTTCTTCTGATACCTTCTCTTATCAGGTACATCTGTCAGAATCTCCCCCTGTAACCAAGAGACAAGTTCTGTCAGAAATCGCAAAGATATTTGATCCTTTGCAATATATTGCTCCTATAGTTATAGTTGCAAAAATGTTCTTGCAAAAGCTTTGGTCATTAAAATCAGACTGGGATGGAAATCTCCCCCTTCCTCTTGTAGAAGAATGGTTAGAGTATCGCAGCAGTTTGCTGGATATCTCCAAGGTTTCTATACCCCGCCCTTTAATTTCTAATCCCTTATACCAGCAGTATGACCTGCATGTATTTTCTGATAGTTCAGAACGGGCTTATGGCTGTTGTGCATACATAGTAGGACGTTCCTCAGCCACTTTCCCTGGATTTTCTAATTTAGTGTGCGCTAAATCAAAAGTTGCTCCACTTAAAACGGTATCATTGCCGAGATTAGAATTATGCTCTGCTTTAATGGCAACAGAATTAGCTACTAAACTAAATGTCAGTTTAAAGTTAAAATTTTCCCGCACATTTTTTTGGAGCGATTCTTCTATTGTATTAGCTTGGATTTCCAAGCCTTCTTCTCATTGGAATACCTTTGTGGCAAATCGCGTTTCTAAGATTCATGAAGTCTCTCATTCTGAACAGTGGAGACATGTTTCTAGCCGTGAAAACCCCGCGGATATAATATCACGTGGTTGCATGCCTAAAAAATTGATTTCTTCAGACCTGTACTGGAATGGTCCTCCTTGGCTAAGTCAGGAATCATCTTGCTGGCCTCGCTTAGCTAATCAATTTGCAGAAGAAATACCTGATGCCCGTAATGACCCTGTCGCGTCGCATCTTACTTCTACTTCTACTAGCCTTTTTCATAGAAACTCTTCATTTGATAAATTGATTCGTGTAGTGTCTTATATCTTCCGATGGAAATATTTAGTAATTGATCAACCATTGAAGCCTCAACCCTTTCTCTCCAGAGTAGAGTTAGAATTTGCTACTTGCAAGATTTTGTTACTTGTTCAGCAGGAAGTATTTGCTCCTGAAAAGCAGGCTCTTATAAGTGGTAAAGATTTACCTAAGTCTAGCTGGCTTTCACCACTCACTCCTTTTCTAGACCAGGACGGCATAATACGTGTGGGTGGAAGATTAGCTATGTCTAGTTGTGAGGATGGGAAAAAGCATCCCATCATCCTTCCTTCAAAGCATCCTATCACTACCCTTATAATAAAAAAGTTTCATTATAAACACCTTCATGCTGGCACTCGCACCTTGCTCTGTCTAATTCGTGAACTTTACTGGATCATCAATGGCGTTCATGAGGTTTCTTCTGTTGTCAAAAAGTGTATACCTTGCTTTAAGGTTAAACCAAGGCCCGCCACGCAGATTATGGGTAATCTACCTCCATTTCGTTCAGAACCTAGTAAGCCCTTCGCTCTTACTGGGATCGATTACGCTGGTCCTTACGTATATCAGACCAATCCCTCTTCATCTAAGCGCAAAATCTTAGGTAAACTTTACATCTCGTTATTTGTATGTATGGTGACGGGAGCTATCCACCTTGAGTTGGTTACGAACGGTTCTGTATCCTACTTTTTGGCCGCCTTTTCTAGATTTGCTGCTAGACGGGGTGTTCCATCTGTAGTTTTTTCAGATAATGCAAAAATTTTTGTAAGCGCTTCTGATCTCTGGAAAAAGGTGTTAAGCTCCCCTTCTGCTAAAGAAAAAATTTCCAACTTTTCCTATTCTAAAGGTTTCAAATGGCATTTCACCCCGCCTTGTGCTCCCCATCATGGGGGCCGTTGGGAGTCCTGCATCAAACTTACTAAAAGACAGCTTAAGAAAACTCTTGGTCCTACCATACTTTCTTATGAGGAATTCAACTCTTTAATTATTCAATTCGAAGGTTTTGTAAATTCCAGACCTCTGACCCCTCTTTCAAACGATCCTAAGGATCTTTTACCTTTAACTCCCAGTCACTTCCTGATTGGCTGTTCGCTTGCTGCTACTCCGCCTCTGCTGGTTCGACGCTGTGATCCTATCTTACCTATCTTTTGGAGAAAAGTGGAATCTTTGCGCTGTTCTTTTTGGCGCCGATGGAAGTTAGAATATCTCAGCTTGCTAAATAGGCGTGAGAAATGGCGGTTTCCTCAACCAGATGTACGAGTGGGGGACATGGTTCTTCTTCGAGACCCATCTCCGCCTCTCGTGTGGAACCTAGGTAGAGTTATTCACTGCCACTTTGGCCGTGATAAACGCGTCAGAGTTGTTGATGTTTTAACTAGTAAAGGTCTTTTACTAGACCCATCTCTGCTATCTCTGTTTTGCCTTTCGAGTCTTAGTTTCTCCTCGTCTGTTATCCATGTTTTGCTTTGACTGATTCTTTTGTTTGTTTTCATTCGGAGTTCTCGGAGCATGATCACTTTTGTGATACTTTCAATGTTTAGCTTGGCCCATTTGTCGGTCAAATTTTATTTCTTGTTACCGAGATCCCCGAATGGTAATTATTTCTTTACAAATGTATTAATTGCTTAAACCATATGCATAGTCTTGTTATCAATCACTTATTCATAGATATTATAGTTCTCACCTTGAGTTTTCCAGTCGCTCGCTACCTCAAGCGTCCTCACTCCCGACATACAGGGCATCTACTGGTTGATCCACTGTCCGCTGAGTAGTGTCGACTGACGTCACCCTGACTTTCGTTCGACCAATGGCAGGTCTTTGTCTGGTCGGGCGATTTCCAGCTTCGAGATGGTTCCATGGTCCCTATTTAAGACGCCACTTGCTGGCGTTCTCCACCACTTCTGATCAATCATCACTTCTGATTACTTCAACCTGCTGGTCACCGCTACTGCATCTCATGACACCATCGCTATTCTCTACGCTACCTAGCAGTTACGTCACGAGATCTGCACCATGACGTATTACTCAAGATGGCAAGACTAATTGCCAGCTGTTGTGCTCTTCACCTTCACCTTAGATGGGATACTTTGAATCGGCTTTCGAAATACTGCTGGATCATCACTTGGAAGCTATAAATGTCATTCCTTCGCAAGAAAAGAAGAGAGAGTTGACATTTTATCAATGGTGCACATATCTCTAGGCCATGTACGCCTCCTTCTGAAAAAATCGTGAGGACTTTTAAATCAACGTTTGCTAGCTGGAAATTTTATGGAGCTGGCTCTTCAAAGATAAGTTTAATTTTATGAAGAGTTTATATCATACCAGTTATTTTACACTCTTAATCATTTTTTATGGTTCTCTCTTTTTTATAAAGTGCATCCCTTTTTTGTTAAGCTCAACTTCTCTCCAATCAAGCAAGCTTGTTTCATGTACCTTTCTTTAATCTGGGTTTCTGTCATCAGGCCCTCACACTTTGCTACATTTATAATTGTTCATTTCTGTGATAAGCACTTAAGTGCAATTTGTTTATTCATTATAAATTTATTATTAGAAATAAAAATTGTTAATGTATTGCTACCTACATTGGTTTTCTAGTCACGTATTTCATGCCCACTACCCCGCACCGCTTCAGTCTAATTTTCTTGACCACAGTAGTTATTTTGTCCAGGCTTTCGCCTGATGCGTTTCGTTCTCCCGTATGGGGAAGTTTTAGGGCAGAACTTTTTCTCCAATGCTCATCAACTCATTCAAAACATTCCTCTTACTGCAGATAACTTTGAGCTAGCTTGGGAAATGGTCTGCAAGCGATACCGCAATTCAAAGGTAATAGTAAATGCACATATCAAATTACTGTTATCTCCAGATATCGTCCAAAGGGAATCATCTTCTAGTCTACGCACACTTTTGAATCAAGTACAGTCCAATTTAAAGGCTGTTGAGTCTTTGAATTTGAATATTCCCCTACATGAAATCATAATAGGTCAAATCATACTTGACAAGTTACCTGAAGCCACACGTAAGCAATGGGAAATGAGCAACAAATCCAAGGAACTATCTACACTTACGGAGTTGTTAGAATATCTTGAAAGGCGGGCTCAAACCTTTGAATTAATTGATTTTTCACCTACTAAGGGTCACAGTGATAAGATCAGCAGATTGTCTCAAGATAAAACTTCTAAGCATGGTTTCAAGCATGAGAAACAACCATTTACAAGTAGTTCATACATTTCAATTAACAATAATTGTGAAGCCTGTAAGGGGCAACATCCAATCTTCAGATGTGATAAATTTTTAGGTTATGATGTTAATCGTAGATACAACCTAGTTAAGCAGCATAAGCTTTGCTACAACTGTTTGCATGAATCACACGCTATAAGTTCTTGCCCTTCGAAGTCAACATGCAAAACTTGCAACGGTCGTCACAACTCACTGTTGCATTTTGATTCAGGGAATCAGCAATTCAATTCCAACTCGTCTAAACAGTCTCAGCAAGGAGCTATCAGCAGATGCTCAAACCCCGAGTCCAACCAGGCTCACAATGCTCAAGTTCGTGGTAACTCCTCCAGTTATTGCACTATGAAACTCAAACCACAAACTCAAGTTCTACTTTCTACAGCAATAGTAAAGGTAAAGGATAGTGCTGGTAGGCTACACTTAGCTCGTTGCTTATTGGATAGTGGCAGTCAAAGCAATTTTGTAACCGAGAGTTTGGTTCAAAATTTGGGCTTAAGAAAGGCCAAGAATCTCACACCCATCGAAGGTATTTCTCAGTCCATGTCTGAAGCCAAGTATAGTGTGAGCGTTGAAGTGCAATCTTCCATACGCAACACACGCCACAATGTTGAATGTCTAATCCTATCCAAAATTACAAGCGACATGCCTAGTCAGCAGGTACCCTATGAAGAGTGGGAGCTCCCTGATGATATTCAGTTAGCAGATCCAAGGTTTTATGCCCCAGCCAAGATAGACATGCTTCTCGGTGCTGATGTATTCTTTAGAATTCTACAGAGGGGACACAGGACGAGACCAGGGAAGTTTCCAGTCCTACAAAACACAGATTTTGGATGGATTGTGTCAGGTTCATATGAATCCACCTCGAGAAATACAAACAATGCAGCAGGAACGTTTTTCCTTCGTAATGATGTTCACCTTCATAACCAAGTACGACGATTTTGGGAGATCGAAGAACTTCACGAGCCAGTCAAGTCGCAAGAAGAGATTGAATGTGAACAGCATTTTTCTGATCATGTGACACGAGATGCATCTGGGAAATACATAGTCAGACTACCATTTAAGCAGGATCCAAGTATATTAGGCATTTCTTTACAAACAGCAACTAGCAGATTTCAATACCTTGAGCGTAGGCTTAACAATGATACGCAACTGAAGGTAGATTATGACCAGTTTCTCACTGAATACCAGGAACTAGGTCACATGGATATTGTTAATTCTAGTATGGCAACATCGGTAGCATACTACATGCCGCACCATCCGGTATTCAAGAAATCCAGCACTACTACAAAAACTAGAGTTGTCTTCGACGCTTCTTGTAAATCGAGGTCAGGAAAGTCACTTAATGATATTTTAATGACGGGTCCTACTATTCAACAAGACTTATGTTCGATTGTCGCTAGATTTAGAACGCACGCCATAGGCTTTACAGCTGACATCGAGAAGATGTACAGACAAGTTAAGGTTGATTCCAGAGACAGCAGCCTTCAACGCATCCTTTGGAGAGCTTCTCCTAATGAGCCTATCAAGCAGTACCAACTTCAGACGGTCACATATGGCACATCATCAGCTCCATTTCTAGCAATAAGATGTTTAAGGCAATTGGCATATGATGAGGGACAACAGTATCCGCAGGCAGCATCTGTCCTTCTTCGTGGTTTTTATGTAGACGACTGCATTTCAGGAACAAGTAAAGTTGACAATGCATTACTCCTACAACGTGAACTGATCCAATTGTTATCCAAGGGAGGCTTCAAGCTCCGCAAGTGGTGCTCTAACCATCCAGCATTGTTAGAGGCGGTTCCAAAGGACTGCAGAGAGACGCAACTTCCCCTTCAGATTGATTCTGGAGAAAATATAAAGACCTTAGGTCTACTTTGGCATCCAGCGACAAACTACGGATATCCAGTGGTGTGCAGAAAGAACAAGGAAGTGGATCTCCAGTTACCAAACGCAAGGTGTTATCGATTGTGTCGTCAATTTATGACCCTATTGGGCTAATCAGTCCTATTGTCATCGCATTCAAGATGTTTCTACAGCAACTATGGCAAGATAAGATAGGATGGGATGATGAACTTCCAACGGAACTTCTTACAAGATGGCGTACTCTGCATTCTCAAATACCCTTGATTGACAATATATATATTAACAGATTTGTGCTTCAAGAAAATTGTACTCAGGTGCAGTTGCATGGCTTCGCTGATGCATCCTTGAAGGGCTACGGTGCATGTTTATTCCTACGCTCGTCAACAGATCAAGGTCACGTAATAACACATTTCCTGTGCTCCAAGTCCAGAGTGGCTCCACTGAAACAGATCACGCTACCCAGACTAGAGTTGTGTGCAGCAGTACTATTGTCACAAGTGGTTAAAAAGATGTGTCATGTTCTCAATATTGAATTCCATAGTATTCATCTGTGGACAGACTCAAAGATTGTTCTCGCATGGTTAGCAGGTGAACCGTCAAAATGGAAAACTTTTGTTGCGCACCGTGTGGCTGAAGTGCAAGGCAACACTTCGGTCAAGGATTGGAAGCACGTAGCATCAGCAGACAATCCTGCAGATCTGATTTCTCGAGGAACTGATCCTACAAACCTTTTAAATAATCATCTTTGGTGGCATGGCCCTGAATGGCTACAGTGTTCGGAACGGAACTGGCCCACTTCCAGTCAACAACCTGAATCAGCGATTCCTGAGCAATGCAAGATAGTGCTTAGTTGTTCAGTCCACTCTAATCCTGCAGACGTGCTCACAAGATTTTCTTCCCATCTCAAGCTACAAAGAGTGTTAGCATACTGTTTAAGATTCGTGCACAACACTAAACACAAACCTTCAGAACGGAAACATGGTCCATTATCAATAGAAGAGTTGCAGCAAACTAACATGACATGTGTTAGACTAGTCCAGTCAATAGCATTCCGCGACGAAATAGCTGATCTTTTGAAACACAATGCAGTGTCAAGACGTAGCAAACTTCAAAGTTTAGTACCATTTTTACACAAGGATCAAATCTTGAGAGTTGGAGGAAGACTAGAGAACTCCAATCAAGACTACGATTTCAAACATCAGATGATTTTGCCCGCTAAACATCAGTTTACTGATTTAATAATCAAGAGGGAACATGAAAGACTCCTACATTCAGGAAACCAGTTGACTTAGGATCCATCAGACAGTGCTACTGGATCATCAATGGAAAGTCGGTGGTTCGAAGAGTTATTAACACTTGTACAAAATGCTTCAGGTTCAAAGCCAAAACTACACAGCAAGTAATGGGACAGTTGCCCTCAGTTCGTGTGTCTCAAGCAAGACCATTCCGCAACACCGGCACAGACTTCACGGGCCCTTTCTACTTGAAGATCGGCAATCCACGTAGCAAGACCATTGTCAAGGGTTACATATGCATTTTCATATGTATGTGCACCAAGGCCATTCATTTAGAAATAGTTTCCGACCTAACCACTCAAGCTTTCCTCGCAGTACTCAGGAGATTCATCGCAAGAAGGGGATTATGCAGCAACATGTACTCCGATAATGGTACAAATTTCCAAGGTGCTAGTAAAGAGCTCAAGGAGCTCAAGAAATTGTTCACTCAGGAACGGACTAGAGAGGAGATCAGTAACTTCGCCAGTAGTTGTGGAGTTAAGTGGCATTTCATACCTCCTCATGCCCCTAATTTTGGAGGGCTTTGGGAGGCCGGAGTAAAATCCCTCAAACATCATCTAAGAAGAGTTCTCGGAACACTTCATTTCACATATGAAGAATTGGCTACATTAACTGCGCAAATTGAGGCTTGCTTAAACTCACGTCCCCTTCTAACCCTGTCAAATGATCCTTCAGATGCATCTACCTTGACACCAGGTCACTTCCTTATAGGCGAACCCCTCACTACTCTTCCCGAACCTGATTTAACATTATGTAAACGGCCTTTGTTAACTAGATATAAGGTTCTGCAACAAAGACTCCAATCCTTTTGGAAGAGATGGTCATTAGATTACCTCACCCATCTGCAACAGCGCAGCAAATGGACGACCTCCTCCAGCAACGTATCACCAGGTACTGTGGTGCTGATACGGGAAGACAATGTTCCCCCACTCCAGTGGCCCCTTGGTGTTATCACTGAAGTGCATGGTGGTCAAGACAATGTGGTAAGAGTGGTTTCAGTGAAGTGCAACAGTTGTATTTTTAAACGACCAGCTTCCAAGGTATCTCCACTACCAATTGAGCAGACACATAATTTTGACTGTTAATATGTCAGTGTTTTAAGTTAGTGAATATTTTAGTGTTTTTTGTCCCTGTCATTGGAACATTTCAGTGTTTCCATTTCAGATTATTGAAATCCATGTATTTCAAGGTGGGGAGTATGTTTGCTCTCAGAGAGAATATAATTATATAATTGTGTTATTTCCACAGTTGGCAAAGGACATTTATTTATGTTTAGGTTGGCAGCAGTGACCTAGAGACAGAGAGTGAAGTAGCCATCATGGCTGAATGTGTTTGTGTTTCGGAGCAACAGCTCCTTCGCATATCAAGTGTTGTGTCTTTTGTAACATGTACATTTTTGTAAATACAGTCCACTAGAGTTAATTCGACATTTCATTTGTCCCCTGATGTTTCATCTAGGGCACGTATGTCGCAGACAGACATATGATAATAAGCCAGTTGGTGCCATTGCTCCTGGTCTACGGTTTTGCTGTAGTATTTATATGATCTTCTTACACAAGGAGGTACGTAGTCCATAGTTGGCTCATTCGAAGGAAGAAGAAGGAAGAAGAACATCGTATGGACTCGAGTGCCGGGTGTAAGCTATGTTATTTGCCGCCCAGAAGGCTGCTTGCATGTCGATTTTGTCGTTTCTTTGAATGCTATGAAAGTCAAGGAGGTTAGATATCAAATCTCTTGACACATAGCGCTCTCTAGTGGAGATTGGAGGAACTTTGTGTTGGCGAAAAATCCCGAGATTAATTTTGCCATTATGAACACGGCCTACTGATTTCGGTTGGTTGGTTGCTCAGTTTAGGGACTACGACAACGCGGTCATGCAGCCCCGTGTACTTTGGGTGTGTGTAAAATCTGTCAGATAACCGGTGATGACTGTATTAGTGTGTGCTATCTGTTTTTAATTCAAGTAAGTGCAGCCGATATTCAATTTTCAAGTAGTACCTACTTTTGCTACCAAACGCCAACTTCAACGAGAACTAGTTATGAACTTGGTTACTAGATGCCTCCGCAGTCGGATCCTGGCAACGATTGTTGGAACCTAAGAGCGTTAGCCAAATCTAACCTATAATTTAGCTTCACACAAGTGGACTTAGTGGAAGGTTCTTTTACATGCCATAAATCTATGACATGCGACCGCCGGCTTTACTTCCCCTCCAAAGGAAGGCATACTGAGGGATCTACTGAACACAAATGGGTTTTTAACATGCCAATAACGTATGACATACGTGTCGCAATTTTTCTCGTCTTTCAAAAATCACTCACCTCGGCCAGGAGCGACCCTGCAGTTTGGGGTTGGTACTCCGACACGATAACCACTCACATCCTCTTTTGTATTCTGTTGGGTTCCAAATCCACTGCAGCAGTGTTTTGTTTTGATTTGCCAGCAGGCTGAAAATCGGTTGGTTGGTTGGTTCTTAAGTTTAGGGGCTGCGACAACGCGGTCATGTAGCCCCGTGTACTTTCGGTGAGTGTAGAATCTGTCTGATAACCGGTGTTAATTGTGATGACTGAATTACTGTGTGTTATCTGTTTTTTAATTTAAGTACTGCAACTTAGAATTTTTCAAATAGTTCCTACTTTTGCCGCCAAGCGCCTCCGTCAACGACGGCTAAGCCAAGTTCAGAACTTAGCTACTAGACGTCACCGCAGTCGGCTCTTGGCAACGAACGTAGAAACCTAAGAGCGTTGTAAATAAATCTATCTATCTATCTATCTATCTATTTACATTCTTAACCTATCCAATTTAGCCTCACACAGGTGCAATTAGTGGAAGGTTCTTTAACATACCATAAATCTATGACATGGGACCGCCGGCTTTACTTCCTCTCTGAAGGAAGGCATACTGAAGGATTTTTAACGCTCTTTAAAAAATCCGACGGCTTCGTCCGGGTTTGAACCCGCTATCTGGGCATAGAAGCTCAGCATGCTACCGACTACGCCACAGTTAATGGCTCTTGTGATAAGTGGACTATCATCTTTGCTTCGTTCATCATTGCTTACTTTGCTTCCCAAGTAGCGGATGTTTAATTTCCTTTAATAGCCGGAAGAATTAAGCTTCAATAAATTTGCTGTAATATCATGAGTTTCTCTCGTCTCGTCACTAAATTTACAGAATGTCAGAATCTGTCTGACTGTGTACGGAGGTGGTGTCGAGATGAGTCAACATTTGCGCGCTGGTGGTTTACATCAAACAGAGCGGGCTGAGTGTGGCTGGTGCGCAATACCTCAAGCTCCAATTCACTCCTAGACATGTTCGGTTAACTAGCACAAACCAACCCAGCTTCTAGACATGTAGTGGGACAGATATATGTTTAGCACTATGAAAATAATCCTGTTGTTGCTGTTTGAGTCTTGAGTCTTTTTACTGGTTTGATGCAGTCTTCCATTGCTCCCTGTCCAGAGCAAAACGTATCATTTATAAATCCGAGGTAATGTGTTTAACGTATTCTAACCTTGGTCTATCCCTACAGTTCTTGTCCTCAAACCATCCTTCCATAACTAAGTTAGCTATTCCTGGGTGTCCTACCAGCCTATCTCGTCTCATCATTAGCAGTCACCAGAAACATCAATGCTTCTATTCACTTATTAGCCTATTTTCAATTTTGAAAAAATAGGCTTATGAGATCACCTTTTGTCCGTGCGTGTGTGCGTGTGCGTGTGTGTGTGTGTGAGGAGTGTGTGTGTGTGTGTGTGTCCCTAACAAAATCTAAATGACTGGAGCGATTTCAATGAAACTCTGTAAGTTCATAGCACTATTCCGGGCGACCCCGACCGTGCCCTTCAAATTTTGTTACGTCTCACCAATTCAAGATGGTGGCTGTGCGAAATATTTCACCAGAAATCAATATCTCCGAAACCATTACCGATATCACCCTTGAATTTTGTTTGGTGACAGGGGGAACTACTAGAATTTCATTCATGAAACCTGGTAACTACAAAACCAACATGGCGGCCAAGGGAATTTGCGACTTTAAATAGACGTTTCTCGCGAGTAAACCAACCAAACGCAATGAAACATGGCACAGTATATGTTTATACACATTGTAATGTACCGACATCTAACTTCGTTCAATTGTTTACATAACCTCCACATGGCGGCTGTGCGAAATATTTCACCGGCATTCTATATCTCTGAAACTATTACCGGTATCACCCTGAAATTTTGCACGGAGATAAAGGGCACTACTGGAAGTTTATCTATGAGACTTTCAAAAACCGGTTAACTACAAAACGAACATGGCGGCCAAGCGAAATTGAAAGTTTTAAATTGACTTTTCTCGCGATTTAATGATCCAAACGCAATGAAACTTATGTTTATATACATTGTAATGCACTGGTATGTAATTTAGTTCAATTATTTACATAACCTCAAGATGGCGGCTGTGCGAATTTTTAAATTAAGTTTTTATTTCTTGTTTCGTAATAATGCGATCGAAATGAAAGTTTGAATAATGAACCTACGCAAAAATTTTCCTTTAAAGGTACATGATTCTAAGGCCTGTACATATAAAAATCCAACATGGCGACCATAAGAAATATTTAGACGGTTATCAATATCTACAAATCTATTTCAGCAATCAAACTGAATTTTTTAATGTTCATAGGGGCTATGGACATAAGTTCACCTATAGGACTTTCAATAACCTGGTGATCACAAATCCAACATGGCGGCGGAGCGAAGTATAAATATTCACATAGTTGTTTCTCGCAATTTAACCATCCGAGTGCAGTGGCATTTGGTGCTGTAAATCATACAAATGTTAATCCACTGGCATCTAATGTTCTTCAATTGTTTCCATAACCACTAGATGGCATTTGTGCGAATTTTTAAAATCTCGTTTTTACTTCTTGTGTCCTAATCATACGATTGAAGTTTGAATACTACACGTCCACAATAATCTTCATGTAACAGTACATAACTCTAAGCCCTATCCAACATGGCGACCACCCGAAATATTTAGACGGTTTTCAATATCTATGAATCTATTACAGCAAACAAAATGAAATTTAGTATGCTGATAGAGGCAATTAACATCAGTAGGATATATGAAAATAGGCTGTATAGTTCTTCACGGAACTACTTGTTTTCTGTTGCGCCAACGGTCCTTTTGTTTCTGTTCTTGTTGTTCTTTTTGTTCCCTTTGTTCCTTTTGCTTTTTGTTCTTTTGTTCCTTTAGTTTTTGTTCCCCTTGTTCCCTTTGTTCCATTTGATTTTGTTATTTTTGTTCCTTTTGGTTTTCTTCTTTTTTGTCCCTTTTGATTTTCTTTTTTCTTTTTGTTCCCTTTGTTCTTTTTGTTTCTTTTGTTTTTGTTCCTTTTCCATTTGTTTTTGTTCTTTTTGTTCCCTTTGTTCCTTTAGTTTCTGTTTTTGTTCTTTTTGTTCCTTTAGTTTTTGTTTTTGTTCTTTTTGTTCATTTAGGTTTTGTTCTTTTCGTTCCTTTTTATTCTTCTTGTTTCTTTTGTTTTGTTCCTCTTGTTCCTTTTGTTTTTGTTCTTTTTGTTCCTTTTGTTTCTTTTGTATATGATTTTGTTCTTCTTGTTCCTTTTGTTTTTGTTCTTTTTGTGTTCAATCAGGTTTTGTTCTTTTCGTTCCTTTTTTTGTTTTTATTCTTCTTGTTTCTTTTGCTTTGTTTCTCTTGCTCCTTTTGTTTTTGTTCTTTTTGTTCTTTGTTTCTTTTGTTTTTGATTTGGTTCTTCTTGTTCCTTTTGTTTTTGTT
Source organism: Meconema thalassinum (assembly GCA_946902985.2). Classification (NCBI taxonomy): domain Eukaryota; kingdom Metazoa; phylum Arthropoda; class Insecta; order Orthoptera; family Tettigoniidae; genus Meconema; species Meconema thalassinum. The sequence continues at coordinate 189,100,926 of OX336395.1, forward strand.
CTTTTGGTTCCTTTTTTTGTTCAATCAGGTTTTGTCCTTTTCGTTCCTTTTCTTTTGTTTTATTCTTCTTGTTTCTTTTGTTTTGTTTCTCTTGCTTCTTTTGTTTTTGATTTTGTTCTTCTAGTTCCTTTTGTTTTTGTGCTTCTTGTACTTCTTGTTCATTTTCTTGTTCTTCGATCAACACAAATAGGTGAAAAGTTTATCTTTCACATATTCCAGTAATTGGAATGATTTTTGTGTTGACCGACTAAAAGCTACAATATTAATTGTTAATTGTATAGAGATCATTGGGCAACACTGAGACAAAATCATTTATCATGAAAGCCAATATTTATTGAAATTGCCAAGTATTCAGGATAAAAATTACTCTCATGGATGCCAGTTTATATTGCACTGCTGTATACATAATGAAGATTGAACGCTGATGAGATACGGACCGTTGTAAGGCGCTTATTGCTAAGACGATTAGCAGTGTCTAGGATGCTAGTTCCCACACTCGGCAAGCTATGGTACTTACACATTATTGATATTCATGGAGATAATAATTATACTGGGAGTTGAGACTGCTGGCAATCGTGATTCAACTACTATATTCCTTTATACAAGTATCTAGGACTCGATATGAGGGCTCTCGTTAGGAAGAAACGCACAGTTCCAGCCCTTCACGCTGAGAACTTAATGATGAAAATTAGACTTGGGAATTAAGATTTTCATCATGATAATCATGAGAAGCCTCCGTGGCTTAGGCGGCAGCACGCCGGCCTCTCACCGCTGGGTCCGTGGTTCAAATCCCGGTCACTCCATGTGAGATCTGTGCTGGACAAAACGGAGGCAGACAGGTTTTTCTCCGGGTACTCCGGTTTTCCCTGTCAACATTTCATTCCAGCAACACTCTCCACTATCATTTCATTTCATCTGTTATTCATTTAATCATTGCCCCAGAGGAGTGCGTCAGGCCTCGGCAGCCGGCACAGTTCATATCCTCGCCGCTAGATGGGGGCTTCATTCATTCCATTGCTGACCCGCTCGGAGACTGGAAGCAGGCTGTGGATTTTCATTTCATCATGATAATCATGTAAAGGCTAGGCCTTATCACTGCAACCACATTTGTCTCTCACTTGATGAACGTTTTATGTCAGCAAATTGTTTAAATTGAAGTCCATTCATCACAGAATTCAGATGAGCCTTCCGCGGTCTTCCTCTTCCTTTCTTCCCCAGAACTTTACCTTCCAGTATGGTGGTTAGGAACTCATTATGATGCAAGGGTGGCCAACGAACTTTGCTTTCCTCTTTCTTCTTGTCTATAATAATGGTCAATTTCCTTGTTTCGTCTACTTCCTTGAGGACACATTCGTTAGTCTTTTTCTCCGTCATTTTCCGCATCCTTCTCCACATCCACATTTTCGCTGCTTCCAGGCGTTGTATGTTCTGTTTCCTTAGAATCCAAGTTTCGCATCCGTATAACAAAACACTCCAGACAAATGTTTTGATGAACGATTTTCTAGTTTTAATGCTAATGTGCCTGCTTGTCAGAAGCTGTCTCTTATTGCTGAATGTCTGTTTAGCGAGGTCAATTTTCCTTTTGATTTCTGTGGTGCACCTATTATCGTCAGTGACAATGCTTCCTAAGTAGCAGAACTGACTGAACTGTTGAATGGTTTCACCATTGATCTTAATGTTTGTTTGGATATTTTCATTGGATTTTTTGCCAACTAACACATTGGTTTTGGAGATATTCAGTTTCAAATTAAGATTTTAGGATACCAAAAATATAGAAATAATAAACTCGACATCAATCTAGTGAACTAAATACGACAAAGGATGTGTTCTATCTGTTGGTGTGCATGACATTTCAGTCAAAACGGTTGTAGATATTTCGATTTTGATTTGACCTTGTATGGGTTAACACTAGCGCTCGTAGTGATACATTTGGTGAATGAAACACAGCAAAGGATGTGGTCTAACGCTTGGTGTGCATGTATTGTTTAAACAAAACCATAGAATTATCGTGTGTCTTCGTATTCTGTTGGCGAGGTTTTCGTTTCTTTGAAGTACTATAATTTCATATGATCGTTCAATGATTACAATGTATTATTCTCGTTGCCGACTCGTTAAAGGTTCGTCACTGAATCTTACTACTTTCTGCTGTTAAAAGGTGATGCTCACCCTGGTTACCGGAGCCCATTGCTTATTGATTTCAAGGAACCTGGTGTCTATATCACTGGGGAACGGTACTGCTCAACACTGGAGAAATTACCGCGTGTGATTAAGGCGAAACGTCCGAGAAAACTGCGGCGACAAGTCCTGCTCCTGCTTTATGATAACGCAGGTCCCCATACCGCAAAGGTTATAACGCAGATGTTACGCGTACGGTACTCAATTGGGAGACTTTTGAGTATTTTGTGTATTAATCAAACGCCTCTTACGTGTTGGTGGCATGGTGACACACACACTGAGCCGACAAGTCATGGACACCAAGCGTTAGAACAGATGCTTTGTTGTTTGTAGTTCACTAAATCCATCACTACGAGCGCTAGTGTTGACCCAGACAGGTAAAATCTTAATCGAAATATCTACTTCCGTTTTGTGAAATTCAAAAATTTGCTTCCCACAAATTGAAGATGAAGAATCAAAGAATAGATTACAACAATCAAACTTTAGATTCATTTAAATCAGTATATTAAGTTCGGTAAAAAACAAGCATTTGTAGCATGATTTTGTTTTTCAAAATACTATTTAAGCTGGAAGTAATTTTTTTCGAAGTGAAATGCCATGTCCTGTGGTTCGGATTCCACGTAAAAAGGAGGTCCCGTGGCTTATAATCACAAGATTCACGGTCACGTAAAACTACAATCTTCCTTCTTGGAAGTATTTTGTTTTTAAATATGATATAACTTTTCAAAACACGCATTTTTACACTTTTCTGGGTCTTGTAGCTTTTCAACGTTTGGTACAATTGTCAAAACAGCATAACTTTACATTTTTCTAACATGGACCCTGAGTCCTCTTAGTGTAATTTCTTTCTTTCTTTCTTTCTTTCTTTCTTTCTTTCTTTCTTTCTTTCTTTCTTTATTTCTTTATCGTTTAGGCCTACTCAAGACCGCGTGGCTCGTATCTCCTCTTCGGTAAAGTTGTTGCTTTCTTCTTCTTCATCTTCTCCTTCCAATAGTCCCTTATTTTCTGACTATGAGTCAGTCTTCTTTCTTGTGTCCACTTAGCTCCTGTAGTCTTCTTAGTTGTAAGAGACGTTGGGAAAACGCCCTGTCGGAAGACCTGACGGAACAGCAGACGGGCACGAGTTTGTTCCTGTGGGATATCTAGTTGTTCCATATCTGACTTAACTGACGCAATCCATTTGTTTTTAGAAGCCTTGCCTCTTCCTGTTACTGTGAATATCCTGTTGGTGAGTCTTTCAGAATCCAGACGTACCAAGTGTCCATAAAAGGTCAGGCGTCTTTCCGTTATAGACGTGATGATGTCCTCCTGGTGTTCATACAATTCATTATTATGACGGATTCATCTCTAATTGGACTTAATATCCTCCTCAGGATCTTCCTCTCTTTTAATTCCAGTTTTCAGAATGTTAAAATAATTTTTTCCACATTAAAACGTGTACATTTATGTTAACTTTTCTGACAACAGTAACGCATAGGAGACATAATCTAGCTACAGCCTTGACGCTATTTCATTCCACCATCTCACCCTTTGTGACATAATGGTTTAGAAATTATATAGGATCACCACACAATTAGCGATCTTGAAAGAAATGCCAACTATAGGATTATCTAAAAACCTACTACAGTGTAGAATATCAAAGAGATTAACCCAGACTTCTATATCACTGATGTCATGATGTACAAAACGTGGACCATCGAGACACAAGAACAAAGGCAAATATATAGGGTGATCAATCAGACTAAACCACTGTGAACATTGAGGAATTCATCCCACCGGCGCATCAAGTTGCATGGCCCCGTGTGGTGAAACACCGTTGGTTGGTTCCTCAGTTTAGGGGCTGCGACAACGCGGTCATGTACTTTGGGTGTGTGTAGAATTTGTCTGATGACAGGTGTTAATTGTGATGGCTGTATTTGTGTGTGTTATCTGTGATTCAGTTAGGAGGACTGCAGACGATAAATTTTTTCAAGTAGTTACTACTTTTGCTACCAAATGCTACCATCCACGACAACTAGCTGCGGACGTGGCTACTAAATGCCATCACAGTCAGCACCTGGCGGAACTAATATAGCGTTATCAAACTAACCTACAAATTTAAGCTTCCACAAGTGTAGTTAGCTTTATGGAATGAAAAAGAACCTTCCACTATGACGTGGGACCGCCGGCTTTACTTCCCCTCCAAAGGAAGGCATACTGAGGGACTTTTAACGCTCTTAAAAATACAACGACAAAGCACCGTGTCTTGCTGCGTGAAGAAGTATCTAAATACCTGCTCACATCCTCGTCCGACAGGGATCGTCGACCCTTCAAGGACTTTTTTAAGGAATCAAAGGTGTAATAATTGGATGGTGAGAGATCAGGACTATAGGGGAGATACTCGAGTGTCTCCCACTTGAGTAGGCGTACTTTCTGCGCTACGACCTTTGCGATATGGGGATGTGCGTTATCATGAAGCAGTAGCACCCATTGTTGCAGTTTTCTCGGACGTTTTGCCTTAATTGCACGCCGTAACTTCTCCAGTATTGTACAGTACCATTCCCCAGTGATGAAATCACATGATTCTTTGAAATCAATAAGCAATGGACCTTGGTAATCAATGAGCAGGATGAGCTTCACCTTTCCAGCGGATGGTTGTCTCTTGAACTTCTTGAGACGAGGGGTCGATGGATGACACCACTGCCTCGTCGACGCTCTCGATTCCAGTTCCCAGTGGTGGCACCAGCTTTCTTCACCTGCAACGATGTACCAGGCATTTTGACCGGGGTATCCACTGGCTGCAGATTTTCCGGTAGCCCTCAAACGGAAAGTTTTTATCAAGCCTTAAATTGACATTCATGGCTTCCATCGTAAGATATGCATAAATTGACAATGCTATAGCTGGAGTAATATATGTGTTTGTGTAGCCTACTATGCAAGAAAGGTGTACCAAGTACCATATAACGACATGCCGCAAAAGAAAACAAGATGTTCAGTAAAGAACATATAGCCTACTTTCTCCTAAATGCATGGGTATTGTTATAACTCTTTGTCCTGTTCAAGGAGTATGATTGAATGTTGGTTGTAGTAGCTTGTTGAAATACAACGTGCTATAGGGATATTAAACATGAATATGAGGTGCTCTTTGCTAGTGCTACCTCTGTACCAAATTTCGTTCAATTCGGTTTCACCGTGTTTGAATTGATAGGGGGAATCGATTTGCACACATACTTGGCCACCATCTGCAAACTATTGGGCTGATGTTCTTGCAGTTTGGTCAGAGTATGTTTCCCACATAAAGATATGGTGTTGAAAAATTTGGTAGAGACTAGATTATTAGGTTGGTCGTAATTACATTTTAGCTTTTAACATTTGTGTGGCCGCGATTACGTTTCCATCAAGATAGCGGTGATATAAAACATGACACTGAGGTGCCCTTTGCTAGTGCTACCTCTGTACCAAATTTCGTTCATTCGGTTCCACCGTGTTCGAATTAATAGGGGGAATCAATTTTGACATAAAGATAGCCGCCATCCGCAAACTATTAGGCTAATGACCTATTAGATTGGTCAAAGGATGCTCCCTCCATAAAGGTATGTTGTTGCAAAGTTTGGTAGAGATCGGATGGTTATGTTAGTCGTAATTTAACTTAAGCTTTGAACATTTGTGTGGCCGCCATTACGTTTTTGTCAAAATGGCGGCGATATAAAACATGACACTGAGATGTCCTTTGCTAGTGCTACCTCTGTACCAAATTTCGTTCCATTCGGTATCACCGTGTATGAATTAATAGGAGGAATTGATTTTCACACAAAGATGGCCATCATCCGCAAACTATTAGGCTAATGACCTACTCATTTGGTCAAAGGATGCTTCATCTATAAGGGTATGTTGTTGCAAAATTTGGTAGAGATCGGATGATTAGGTTAATCGTAATTTGATTTCAGCTTTAACATTTGTGTGGCCGCCATTACGTTTCCGTCAAGATGGCGGCGATATAAAACATGACACTGAGGTGGCTTTTGTTAGTACTACCTGTGTACCAAATTTCGTTCCATTCGGTTGCACCGTGTTCGAATTAATAGGGGGAATCGATTTTCACACAAAGATGGCCGCCATCCGCAAACTTTTACGCTGATGACCTATTAGATTGGTCAAAGAATGCTCCCTCCATAAAGGTATGTAGTTGCAAAATTTGGTAGAGATCGGATGATTAGGTTAATCGTAATTTGATTTAAGCTTTGAACATTCGTGTGGCCACCATTACGTTTCAGTCAAGATGGCGGCGATATAAAACATGACACTGAGGTGCCCTTTGCTAGTGCTACCTCTGTACCAAATTTCGTTCCATTCGGTTTCACCGTGTTTGAATTAATAGGGGGAATTGATTTTCACACAAAGATGGCTGCCATCCGCAAACTATTAGGCTAATGACCTATTCATTTGGTCAAAGGATGCTTCCTCTATAAGGGTATGTTGTTGCAAAATTTGGTAGGGATCGGATGATTAGGTTAATCGTAATTTGATTTCAGCTTTAACATTTGTGTGGCCGCCATTACGTTTCCGTCAAGATGGCGGCGATATAAAACATGACACTGAGGTGGCTTTTATTAGTACTACCTGTGTACCAAATTTTGTTCCATTCGGTTGCACCGTGTTCGAATTAATAGGGGGAATCGATTTTCACACAAAGATGGCCGCCATCCGCAAACTATTACGCTGATGACCTATTAGGTTGGTCACAGGATGCTCCCCCCATAAAGGTATGCTGTTGCAAAATTTGGTAGAGATCGGATGATTAGGTTAGTCGTAATTTGATTTAAGATTTGAACATTTGTGTGGCCGCCATTACGTTTCCGTCAAGATGGCGGCGATATAAAACATGACACTGAGGTGGCTTTTATTAGTACTACCTGTGTACCAAATTTTGTTCCATTCGGTTGCACCGTGTTCGAATTAATAGGGGGAATCGATTTTCACACAAAGATGGCCGCCATCCGCAAACTATTACGCTGATGACCTATTGGTTCGGTCAAAGGATGCTGCCCCCATAAAGGTATGTTGTTGCAAAATTTTGTAGAGATCGGATGATTAGGTTAGTCGTAATTAGATTTAAGCTTTGAACATTTGTGTGGCCGCCATTACGTTTCCGTCAAGATGGCGGCGATATAAAACATGACACTGAGGTGTCCTTTGCTAGTGCTACCTTTGTACCAAATTTCGTTCAATTCGCATTCACCGTGTTCGAATTGATAGGGGGGGACAGACATTCAGAGTACACACACTCACACACACACAGACACACACACACACAGACTCACACACACACATACACACACACACACAGACAGACACACTTTTTTCGCCCTGTGTTGATCTCATAAGTCTACTTTCATTTTTTGCAAAAATCGAAAGTAGGCTAAAAATCACTTAAGTGAATATTATAAAACTTAATGCCCATTCGGGCGATCTTTCTTCCTTTATTGTGTAAACCTGTTAGGATGGTATATTGGCTTTCACGGCCAGTGAAATAAAACTCAGCAATTCTTCTAGGTTTGTGCCGTGTCTTGTGTGGGGTTTCGCCTAGGACACCAAGCTGGCTCATCGGCGGGCTCTTGGTTTCTCCGCCCGGATCCCCACAGGAGTGACGAACAGCGCGCCACCTCCCTTTATATTAGGTGCAACTGCATCATTTGACTGCGAGAACTAAAAGCTCAAGCAGCCTTAACCTCCCTATGAAGGCTTCCAAAAAGATGGTATATTGGCTTTCACGGCCGGTGAATTAAAACTCAGCAATTCTTCTAGGTTTGTGCCGTGTCTTGTGTGGGGTTTCGCCTAGGACACCAAGCTGGCTCATCGGCGGGCTCTTTGTGTCCCCACCCTGACCCCCCACAGGAGTGATGAACTGCGCGTCACCTCCCTTTATATTAGGTGCAACTGCACCACTTGACTGCGAGAACTAAAAGCTCAAGCAGCCTTAACCTCCCTATGAAGGCTTCCAAAAAGATGGTATATTGGCTTTCACGGCCGGTGAATTAAAACTCAGCAATTCTTCTAGGTTTGTGCCGTGTCTTGTGTGGGGTTTCGCCTAGGACACCAAGCTGGCTCATTGGCGGGCTCTTTGTGTCCCCACCCTGAACCCCCACAGGAGTGATGAACTGCGCGCCACCTCCCTTTATATTAGGTGCAACTGCACCACTTGACTGCGAGAACTAAAAGCTCAAGCAGCCTTAACCTCCCTATGAAGGCTTCCAAAAAGATGGTATATTGGCTTTCACGGCCGGTGAATTAAAACTCAGAAATTCTTCTAGGTTTGTGCCGTGTCTTGTGTGGGGTTTCGCCTAGGACACCAAGCTGGCTCATCGGCGGGTTCTTTGTGTCCCCACCCTGACCCCCCACAGGAGTGATGAACTGCGCGCCACCTCCCTTTATATTAGGTGCAACTGCACCACTTGACTGCGAGAACTAAAAGCTCAAGCAGCCTTAACCTCCCTATGAAGGCTTCCAAAAAAGATGGTATATTGGCTTTCACGGCCGGTGAATTAAAACTCAGCAATTCTTCTAGGTTTGTGCCGTGTCTTGTGTGGGGTTTCGCCTAGGACACCAAGCTGGCTCATCGGCGGGCTCTTGGTGTCCCCACCCTGACTCCCCACAGGAGTGATGAACTGCGCGCCACCTCCCTTTATATTAGGTGCAACTGCATCACTTGACTGAGAGAACTAAAAGCTCAAGCAGCCTTAACCTAGAAGAATTGCTGAGTTGAAATTGTATTAATTTATTATTTGTAAATGTACAAGTCCCTTGTCATCACTCCAGTGGGCCTATTTGGATGGTTTACGACTGGCGGGGTCACCTCAGTGTCAATGCACAGCTGAGGTACAGTGCGGTTTCCATGGAAACCGGAGCACGCCATTAAGATAAATATGCAAGGGAGTGGAGGTAAAAGAACTGGTCATTACTCAGGCAGCCATTCATTAAATATGAACAAGGGTTTGCACTATGAGTGCATTATTACCTTAGATATCTCACTCCTAGTTGAGGGTACTTGTGTTCAGTTAGCGTTATCAGTAATGCTGTCTGCATTTTATGTATGGGACGTGTTTTTGTGTCTTAATACTAGCTATAGCTGTTGATGGTTGACGGTCACGAAACATTTATGTACAGTAGATCTCCAATTATCCGAACTCCAACTATCCGAATCGCTTTCAGAAAAGAAAATTAAGACGGAAACGTACTGCGATTCGCAAATAATGATTTAATGATTCTCTCTACGTGCGCTATTGTTCTTCCCTCCACGAATCTAGTGTTGGTTCAGTGCGAACATTATTGAGGTGATTAACTTACTTTGACCGAGATGTTCAGCAAACAATGGCATTCATTCTTCTTCTTGTTCCATATAGGCCAACTAAGGACCACGATATTCAACTATTTTGCTTGGAGTGGGTCGTGATTTTTGACCAGTAGTCACGCATCCTCTAGCTGTGTTGTTCCTTTCTCTCCTTTGTCCAAAGGGTACCTGTCTTCTTCCTTGGGGGTTTTTCCTGGAACGCCATTTGCTTTAATTTACTCCTGAGAGACGTTCGATCTTTTATGTCTTTTTCCGTAACTCCCAGTTCTAGCAGATCTTTGTGCACTTCTGTCAGCCATGGTGACTTGGTCTTCCTTCTTTGCTAGTATGTGAGTAACAGGTTGGTCACTCTGGTGGGATGCATCCTGGAGACGTGTCCATAAAATGCTAGACGTCTCTTCCTGGCCACGTCTGTAATTCTGTCAGAGACTTTCATTTACTACTATTGTACAGCACTTGTAAGTTATATAACATGTAAAAGTGTTTTTTTTTATTTAATTACATAATTAAGAAGATGTTCAGTAAAGAACATATAGCCTACTTTCTCCTAAATGCATGGGCTTAGTTATAACTCTTTGTCCTCTTCAAGGAGTATAATTGAATATTGATTGTAGTAACTTGTTGAAATACAACGTGCTGTACGGATATTATACGTTGATTGATTGAATCCTCACCTGAATTATATATACATACATACACTAATACAGCCATCACAATAACACGGGTTATGAGACAAAATTCAACACTCACCTAAGTACACGGGATTAAATGACCATGATGTCCATGAATCTCAAATGAAACAGCAACAACAACAGCTTCTTACCCAAATCCTGCCTCGTATAAAAATACACACACTAGTAAGCCTACAGACCTCACAGTGACACAGGTTATCAGACAACTTCTACACACACCCAAGAACACTGGGCTACAAGACCATGATGCCGCAAAATCCCTAAAGAATCAACAACAAAAATAACAACGATAGACTCAAGCCGCGGATCAAGGACAATGATTTAAATAGCTCTAATCGAGTGTTGAAATGTGTGGTTTTATGAGTACAGCATATTATATAATATTTTCGATTGCAAATACACACAATATATGCTTAACATTATAACGTGTGAGTAGTTATGAACCAATTAATTAAAAAAACGAAGTAAAAATAAGTGAAACCAGGGGGATTCGAACCACGTAACCTTTCACTATGAAGCTAAATGGCTAACACTACGCCACGAACGCAGTACAAGATGGAAATGTAAATAACTTCTTTAGTACGAATGTATCATATTTTGTGTTGTAATCAACGATTTCATTAGCGTTTTTTGGCGCTTCTATAAACCATTTGATACTAAATATATATTATTTTGTTCAGTACATTCCTAAAAGGATATAACCTTACGCAGTTACGAATATAAATGGATTTACGAGCACAAATAGCGGCCATACTGTGTACGACCCACAACCATATGGCATGGTCAATCAGACCTGTTAAGTCATTTCTACGGTTACATATTCTATTATAATAGGCTAATATCCTACCGGTCACCTCCTTGAGGACTGTTTAAACCTCCATATGTACGATAAGCTGAATTGTTGAGATCAGGCCTGTTGAATCGTAAGTTATGGTTGGGCTATAATACTTGCATGATTTATACATCCACTATCCTGAAACTATTAGGTGGATGACCTTGTAGTTTGGACAAAAGATGTTTCCCACTTTAAGGTATAGTGTTGCAAAATTTAGTAGAGATCGGATGATTAGGTAAGTCGTAATTTGATTTAAGCTTTGAACATTTTGGTGGCCACCATTACGTTTCGGTCAAGATGGCGACGATATAAAACATGACACTGAGGTGCCCTTTGCTAGCGCTACCTCTGTACCAAATTTCGTTCAATTTGGTTTCACCGTTTTTGAATTGATAGAGGGAATCGATTTGCACACAAACATGGCCGCCATCCACAAATTATTGGGCTGTTGTCCTTGAAGTTTCGTGAAAAGATCCTTCATACATAAAGGTATAATGTTGCAAAATTTGGTAGAGATCGGATGATTAGGTTAGTCGTAATTTGATTTAAGCTTTGAACATTTGGGTGGCCGCCATTACGTTTCCGTGAAGATGGCAGCGAGATAAAACATGACACTGAGGTGCCCTTTGCTAGTGCTACCTCTGTACCAAATTTCGTTCAATTCGGTTTCACCGTGTTCGAATTGATGGGGGGGGGGGGGACCGACATTCAGAGTACACACACTCACACACACACCCAAACACACACACACACTCACACACAGACAGACACACAATTTTTGGCCCTGTGTAGACCTCATAAGTCTACTTTCATTTTTTGGAAAAATCGAAAGTAGGCTAAAAATGCACACAGTGCCGAAAATAAGCCTTTTTCTTTAAAATACATTATGTATGTATACCCTGTATAAAAATTTCAATTATCCGAATTTTTGATTATCCGAATGGAGTCCGGTCCCAATTAATTCGGATAATTGGAGTTCTACTGTGATATTATTATTTTTTAATCGTTTACCCTCCAGGTTGGTGGAACCCACGGACTCAGCGAGGGAACTCACCACTACCGCCTCTACGGGCAGCGTCCTAGAGCTGGGAACATCGAATCGGAAGAGATACAACTCGTGAGGTGGGATTGGCACCTCGCCCAGGCGGCCTCACCTGCAAAGCGAACAGGGGCCTCATGAGGGAAGGTAAGGGATGGTTAGGATGGATAGGCAACGAAGAGGGAAGGGGGCGGCCGTGGCCTTGAAGAAGGTACCATCCCGGCATTTGCCCGAAGACGAAGTGAGAAACCACGGAAAACCACTTCGAGGATGGCTGAGGGGGAATCGAACCCCCTCTACTCATTTGGGCCACCCGAGGCTGAGTAGACCCCGTTCCAGTCCACGTACCACTTTTCAAATTTCGTGGCAGAGCCGGGAATCGAACCCAGGACCTCCGGGGTGGCAGCTAACCATGCCGACCGCTACGCTACGGAGACGACTCTGTAATAATAATAATAATAATAGTAATTATTATTATTTGGAAAAATCCTTTATATAAATAGTTTCAAATAGGTGAAATCATAGAACCATCTGGATTAAATCGTAATGCAAACAAAGAGAGAATCTCTAAATAACAAAATGCGTAAAGAATTATAACAGAAAACCAAAGTCTCGGAATTAAAAATTAAAACATTTTAGCAAGTTTTTTTTTTTTTTTTTGCGTATGGCTTTTAGTGCCGGGAGTGTCCGAGGACATGTTCGGCTCGCCAGTTTTGTAGCTGCTTCGAGACGGACACCCAATGGGTGAGCCACAAGTACCGTTGGGGAGGAATGTTGGATGGGAGGGTCGAGGAGTTGGAGGGTAGCGGCTGTGGCTTATAGTTAGGGACCGACCCCGGCATTTGCCTGGAAGGAAGATGGGAAACCACAGAAGACCATCTTCAAGGTTGCCGGCGGGGGGATTCGAACCTCCTCGCCTCCCGGATGTGAGCGACTGCCAACAGTCATGCCGCAACGACCTCGGCTAACTCACCCGGTTTTAGCACGGTAATTCAACCTGAAGTATTATACGCATCAGAAACCCTAATCATTGCGAGAGGATCACTAACTAAACATTTATAAACACAAGAAAGGAAAATCCTCCGGAAAATCTTTGGCCCAGAGGGAGTGTGGAGGTCTCACGAGTTATACAGTGGAACTTGGATAATTCGAACCTCAAGGGACCAGTAAAAATATTCGAATTATCCAAAAATTCGAACTAAGAAAGTTCTTTGAAAAGGGTAGAGAAAATATACTGTATTACGTTTACATAATGATTTACGTTCAACAAAGCAGATTAATAGACAACGGTACTGCATAATGTTTGTATCGTGAATAACATCAAAAGTTTCAAATGATAAAATAAAACCAAAATGTACTATTCACCTATTTAACGACAGTAGTAATCCTACAATCTAGTTAAGTATTAGAGAAATCTACTGTTTTTCAAAAAAGTTTTAGATTTTGACCTGTTTCCTACAATTAAGTCTCTCGGCCATCACAAAAGAATCTAACAAATTTAATGAACGGAAAACCGAATCACTTACGTCATTTATACTTAAAAAATAACGCCTAAGTTCTGTGATGTGGTTTGTTGCTTGGGCTGCACTCGGGACAGTTTTTTCGGGAACTTCCTCCACAAGTTCATCGCCAGATGCGCCGTCACCATCTTGTTTTTCGGAGTTCAGTACATCGGCGATGATTTCTGCGTCGGTCAGCTTACCACAAACTGAGACATTTTCGTCCGGTCGGCTTTTTACACGTAAAAACTTCGAATTATCCAAAATATAATTCGAATTAACCACGATTTTTATTAGCATTGATTGTATATAAAATGCTAGGGACCGAGATAAAAATTCGAATTAAAGAAGATTTCGAATTATACAAGTTCGAATTAGCCACGTTCCACTTTACCAACAATCCGAGAAAATATCAGACACTATTAAAAAAAGACGATTAAAATTTTATGGACATATTCAAAGAATGGACAATGAAAGATTTACTAAAATTATATTTAATCATGCCTCCTCATTAAGATCCAAGAATAACTGGGTAATGAATATGAAAATCCACAGCCTGCTTCCAGTCTCCGACCGGGTCAGGAATGGAATGAATGAAGCCCCCATCTAGCGGCGAGGATATGAACTGTGCCGGCTGCCGAGGCCTGACGCACTCCTCTGGAGCAATGATTAAATGAATGACAGATGAAATGAAATGATAGTGGAGAGTGTTGCTGGAATGAAATTTTGGCAGGGAAAACCGGAGTACCCGGAGAAAACCTGTCTGCCTCCGTTTTGTCCAGCACAGATCTCACATGGAGTGACCGGGATTTGAACCACGGACCCAGCGGTGAGAGGCCGGCATGCTGCCGCCTAAGCCACGTAGGCTCAATAACTGGGTAATCTCAATTGAAATTGATCTTCAAGAAGTCAACGTAACAGACGATACTTTATGGACAGGCCTAGATTCAGATCGTTGGTGAACACATATTATTTTGCTGCAAACCCCAGAATGAGAGCCTTATTCTTCGAGGGCTCAGCCTTTTTTTCTTTTCATAATATCTCCTGCCTTCTGCCGAAGGCCCTATAGGAGACAGGGTGTGTGTAGCCCCACCAGTTATGGTGCACCCTGGATAGTGCTACACCCTCAAGGGCTCACGGCTGGTGAGTTCGGGATTTGGCGACCCTGAGGGATTCCTGAGCTGGGTCAAGTTTTCCCCTCTTTCCATTGCCTTTGGGACGGACCCTTTACTCTTTCCCTTTCCTCGCTGCCTTTATTAGCTCTCCTTTCTTCCAAGTCCCTCAATTCTCATTCTTCGAGGGTTGAGGGCATTTCCTTTCCTCTTGTCTTTTATTTACAATCTTCTCTTGTTTTGTTCCCCATTTCCTCTTCTAGTTTCTAAGTCAGTAGTTAGTTTTGGCGGCTTCGGTGGCGTAGTCGGTAGCATGCTGAGCTTCTATGCCCAAGATAGCGGGTTCAAACCCGGCCGAAGCCATCGGATTTTTTAAGAGCGTTAAAAATCCCTCAGTATGCCTTCCTTCGGAGGGGAAGTAACGCCGGCGGTCCCATGTCATAGATTTATGGCATGTTAAAGGACCTTCCACTAATTACACCTGTGTGAAGCTAAATTGGATAGGTTAAGAATGTAAACAACGCTCTTAGGTTTCTACGTTCGTTGCCAAGAGCCGACTGCGGTGGCGTCTAGTAGCTAAGTTCTGAACTTGGCCTAGTAGTCGTTGACGGTGATGCTTGGCGGCAAAAGTAGGAACTATTTGAAAAATTCTAAGTTGCAGTTTGTACTTGTATTAAAAACAGATAACACACACTAATACAGTCATCACAATTAACACCGGTTATCAGACAGATTCTACACACACCCAAAGTACACGGGGCTACATGATCGCGTTGTCGCAGCCCCTAAACTTGAGAACCAACCAACCAACCTACGTTCCATTTGATCATCTTTCATTTTCACTATCACCCAAACAATTAGGGGCTGATAACCTAGATGTTAGGCCCCTTTAAACAACAATTATCATCATATTTCTTTCTTACTTTCTTTCTTTCTTTCTTTCTTTCTTGACATACCTTGATAAAGGGACACATAGTTGTCTTGAAACGTCAGTTTTTTTTAAAGATTCACTCGACGTAATATCCCCAAAGCTATATTATTATTCGAATTAATAATGAAATTTCATTCCTCTCTTAAGCTGGATTTTCTTTGGAATATTAGACAATTGTCTACCACTAGACCTTGGAGCCAAGTATCTTGTTGATACAAGCATAAAAATAACACTGTTTTTTCTTTTCAGAGAATCAGTCTCTCTGTCTCATGAATTGTAAAGACAATAGAGGACCATATTATTTATTGTGGCTTACAAGAAGAAGCTTCGTCCTGTATAACATTACGTGTTAGTATTCCATAATTCATTGTAGCAGTCTTTCTCATCCTTTTTTCGTTTTTATATCGTATGTTTTTTCTTCTTCGGCCACTAACACTGCTCTGAAATGGTGGGCACAATGCACCACGAACAATATTGTGAAACAAAACATATGGGGTTTCCTTCTGCGTTGAGGGTACGCTACATTTTAAATGAAGACATCTTCATGAATGGATGAATCTCTACATAACATAAAACGAAGTCCCCGATTCTTGGGTGTAACGGGTAATCTCGAGAACCACTGGATGGATTTTGATGCGGTTTTCACCATTCTGTAAAGGATTTCTCGAGGAAGGCTTCTATAGAAAAACATTCATTTATGACCCAAGGAAGCTGAGCAGTAACGATTTCAGTGAATCGAGTCGAAGAAAAACCTGCCATCCGTGCGCCTTTTAAGCCTACGCTGGATCGAATTTCGATGTTTTTGAGTCGGTCAACAAGTAAAATGTCAATATTCATTCGATTGTTGAACATGCTACAAATATTGTTGACAAAATGATACTCTTGTCACAGCAATGGCATGCTTGTGGCAACCAAAGACAACCTTTATAGCATTATCATGTCCGGAGCACCGAATGGTGGCCTCGCCCTTATCCAATTCACTCTAATTATCTCCAAATGCTGGCCCTTCTCTTACGGAACGCCTCATATTTCCCGAGCACTAGTGATACTTACTTAATTCCTGCCGCTCCTTCCGGAGCATAGGGCCTTGGCGAAATTTCTCCACGCAGTACGGTTCCTGGCCATTCTCTTCACTTGACTCCAGTTCTTGTCCACCTCTGCAATTTCATCTTCGATCGTTCTCTTCCAGGTCTTCTTAGGTCGACCTCGCTTCCTGGCGCCTTGAGGATTCCAGTCTAGTGCCGCCCTCACAATAGCTCCGTCCGGCTTCCTTAGTGTGTGACCAATCCAGCGCCATTTTCTCTCCTTGATCTGGATGCTAATCGGTTGTTGATTGGTGATGGTCCAAAGATCTTCATTTGAGATTATGTCCGGCCACCTCACATTCATGATGCGACGCAGACATCTGTTAATGAACACCTGTAGCTGGTTGTTGATCGGTTTTTTGACTTTCCAGGTTTTACAGCCGTAGAGAAGAATCGACTTTACGTTGCTATTGAAAAGGCGGAGCTTGGTCTTCCTGGAAATGTTTCTATTTCTCCAGATGGGGTAGAGCTGGACAAAGGCACCATTTGCCTTCCTGATACGGCTTCGAACATCTTCCTCTGCTCCCCCATCATTTGTGACTATACTTCCAAGGTAGAGGAAGGACTCAACTCGCTCAATGTCCTTTCCGTTGACTGTCAAACTAGTCGTGATGTCAGAATTTATCCTCATCTCTTTGGTCTTGTTGGTGTTGATCATCAATCCTGCACGATCTGCTTCTCTCTGCAACCTCCCCAGCTTATCTGTTGATAATGGACAGTAATTTCAATAATTAGTAATGACTCCCGGAATATCATATAACGTATGCCTTGATGCTCTATAATGCAAGGGTACCCCATGCTGGAAAGCTCTCCCTTAAGGCGGGTTCACACGGAGTTGTAAAGCAGGCGAGAGCACTACCGATCGGTCAGCCGGTCGTGAACACGACCTCGTGTGAACCAGTTGTAGTGGGAATGGGGGTCATGCTCGCCCTCGAAAAGATGGGCCATGAAATCTCCGACTGGTTGAAGTGAGCACGACCGCTTCAGTCGTATTCTTTCGCAGATTCACGGTCTTCTATGTTTGAACAACGAGCGAAAAACTTACGACCAGCGAGAACACTTCGTCTGTGTTAACTGAACAAGGTCGTGGGTTCTTAAGTTGAATAAGCAAGTCGTGACGCATGCTCAAAACTAGTAGTGCTCTCGCCCGCTTCACGACTCCGTGTGAACCCGCCTTTATCAAAGTGAACATTATATTGAAGCCTGCAGCGAGAAGGTGGTGGCCGAGGTGTCATATTCAAGGAAATGCTCACGCAGTGAACGGCGAACGCGCCACGCACTGTCACAGCCCCAGTCACGGTGTGATCACCGCAGAGAGTGGATGTAGTATGTTTGTATAGACGTTGTAATAGTGTTGCGATATCCTAACCGTTATTTATCGTCACTTTTAGTGTATCGGAATGTCTATTATGTTACAATACTATGTTTCACTGTACGTAGTGCCTTATCTCCACTTCAGATTCACCAGTCCGTTCTACCCCATAACTTGAAAATAAGACTCGTTCAAACCTTGATACTCCCTATATTTAACTACTGCGATGTTGTATTAGTAGATGCTAACAAAACAAGAAACTTCAGAGAGCTTTAATTTCCTGCATTAGGTTTATTTCCTCATTAAAATTTTCCTCACACGTGTCTCCATTTTATGCTCGACTTTCCTGGTTAAAAGTAGAACAACAAAGAAACCTGCGCATATGTACACTCATCTATCGACTTCTCAATTCAAGTACCGTACACCACTATCTCTCTTGTACGTTTCGTTTTCTTTCTTCCTTTCATGATCGTCACAGGCGATCTGGATCTATAATTGCAATTCCTCTACATCACTCATCTGCCTTCAGCAACTCTTTCCTCGTGTCAGGAGCTAGAATTTGGAATAATTATTCTCGTGACATTAGAAATTGTACATCCCTAACAACTTTCAAACGTGCATGTAAAGATCTCATCTTGAATTCGTAGGCCAACTAGAACAATTTGAGTAAGAATGTGTGAGTGAATGACCATAGTAAAATTCCATGTATTGTTAATACTGTATGCCATTTGTATAGAGTAGTTAATATCAGGCAGTCGCCAATTTTATTCTAGTATTTCAGTTTTTCTAGTATTTAAGTTTGAGAGGTTAAGGATAACATACACACATCAAAAAAAGTTTTGCATCACCTCGGTTCCCAGATCTCCGGCATATAGACGTTGACTGTGTATATTGTATCAAAGATACAGTCCCTTTGACTGTTCATAGATGTCACTAAAACTGCTCAAAGATGTAAACAACCATGCATGAGCAGGGCCTATTAGACGGAGGGGGTACAACAGCCGATCAGTTCCAGTCATTCCACCAGGACGAAGGTACGCTGCTCATGTTGTCTGTAGTTCTACCGTGCCTAGAAGGTCAATACCGCAGTTCGATCGCGTCCGCATTGTTACTTTGTGTCAAGAAGGGCTCTCAACAAGGGAAGTTTCCAGGCGTCTCAGAGTGATCCAAAGCGATGTTGTTCGGATATGGAGGAGGTACAGAGATACAGGAACTGTCGATGACAGGCCTCGCTCAGGCCGCCCAAGGGCTACTATTGTAGTGGATGACCGCTACTTACGGATTGCCGCTCGGAGGAACCCTGACAGCAATGCCACCATGCTGAATAATGCGTTTCGTTCAGCCACAGGACGTCGTGTTTCAACTCAAACTGTGCGCAATAGGCTGCATGATGCGCAACTTCACTCCCGACGTCCATGGCGAGGTCCAGCTTTGCAACCCCGACACCATGCAGCGCGGTACAGATGGGCCCAACAACATGCTGAATGGACCCCACAGAATTGGCATCACGTTCTCTTCACCGATGAGTGTCGCATATGCCTTCAACCAGACAATCGTCGGAGACGTGTTTGGAGGCACCCTGGTCAGGCTGAACGTCTTAGACACACTGTCCAGCGAGTGCAGCAAGGTGGTGGTTCCCTGATGTTTTGGGGTGGCATTATGTGGGGCCGACGTACGCCACTGGTGGTCATGGAAGGCTCCGAAACGGCTTTACGATACCTGAATGACATCCTCCGACCCATAGTGCACCCATATCGGCAGAATATTGGAGAGGCATTTGTCTTCATGGACGACAATTCTCGACCTCATCGTGCACATCTTGTGAATGCGTTCCTTCAAGATAACGACATCGCTCGACTACAGTGGCCAGCATGTTCGCCAGACATGAACCCTATCGAACATGCCTGGGATATGTTGAAAAGGGCTGTTTATGGACGTCTTGACCCACCAACCACTCTGAGAGATTTACGCCGAATTGTCGTTGAGGAGTGGGACAATTTGGACCAACAGTGTCTTGATGAACTTGTGGATAGTATGCCACGACGAATACAGGCATGCATCAATGCAAGAGGACGTGCTACTGGGTATTAGAGGTAGTGGTGTGTACTGCAATCTGGACCACAAATGCTGAAAGTCTAGCTGTATGATGGTACAACATGCAATGTGTGGGTCTCATGAGCAATAAAACGAGCTGAAATGTTGTTTGTGTTGATCTCTATTCCCTTTGTATTTAAAGGTTCCGGAACTCTTGGAACCGAGGTGATGCAAAACTTTTTTTGATGTGTGTATTTGAGTATTCATGTAAGTTGCATTGTGTGTGGTTAAGTGTAAGAGAGCGCGTTGAGCCCTAACTTAACCACAATAAGGGCACCAATAAATAAATAAATATATTTTGCTCTATTCATTTACAACGAGTAACATCAGTAACAATAAATATTGTATCTAATGTTTCATATTTCAATAGTAGACGTAGTATCTCAATACAATGTGGATTTGAAACTGCTCTCAGCATTAACATGTCCGGAGCACCGAATTGTGGCCTCGTCCGTATCCAATTCATGATAATGGAGAGTAATTTCATTTTTTTTTGTCGTGTGGCCTCCTGAGAGGCCGAGTGCAGGTCTTTCTAGTCGACGCCCATGGGCGACCTGCGCGTCGGGATGAGAGATGGAAAGGATGAAGATGAATGAAACTGGGCAATTATGTGGAAGGAAGCGGCCGTGGCCTGTCAGAAAGTACTGTCCCAGCATTTGCCTGGTGTTGAAAATGGGGAAACCATGGAAAACCATTTCAAGGACGGCCGACATTAGGGCTCGAACCCACGCGTCTACAGAGTCAGCAGAGAGCTTGGCCCCATGACCTAACGCTGCACTTGAGCCAGCGTAGCCACTGCTGTCGGTAGTAATTTCAATAATTGGTAATGACTCCCAGAATATTAAATAAGGTATGCAAATTATATTCATTAACTAAGTAATAATAATAATAATAATAATAATATCGTATGGCCTCGGATGCCAGGTGTAAGCTTTGTTATTTGACACCCAGAGGGCAGCTTGTATGTCAAATTTTGTTGTTACTTGAAGCATTATGAAAGTCAAGGAGGTTAGATATCTGAGCTCCTTGACACTACAGCGCTTTCTAGTAGAGAAATGAGGAACTTTGTGTTGGTGGATAATCCCGGGATTAATTTCGCCATCATGGACACGGCCTACGGAATTCAAATGAGTTCATTAACATGCCAACATCGTATGACATGCGTGTCGTAATTTTTGCCGCCTTTCAAAAATCACTTACCACGGCCAGGAGCGAACCTGCAACCTTGGGGGTTATTTTTTAAGAAAATTATTGTTTAGCGTAAGGCTTTTAGTGCCGGGAGTGTCCAAGGACATATTCGGCTCACCAGAGTTTGTAGCTGCTTCTATGCGGACACCCATGGGGTGAGCTACAAGTACCGTCGCGTGTGGAGTGTTGCCCGGGGAGGAAAGCTTGAATGTAAGGACGAGGAATCGGAAGGTAGCGGCTGTGGCCTATAGTTAGGGACCAACCCCGGCATTTGCCTGGAAGGAAGATGGGAAACCACAGAATACCATCTTCAAGGTTTCCGGCGGGGGATTCGAACCTCCTCGCCTCCCGGATGTGAGCGGCTGCCTGCAGCCATGCCGTAACGACCTCGGCTACCTCACCCGGTTGGGGTTAGTAATCCGGCACGATAACCACTCACCCACCGTGGCAAGCTGCTAGCTTACAAGGGGAGGATACGATGCATGGGTCACCGAATCGAACCTTCTTCAGTACACTTGTAGGGCATGACTAGGCGTCTACTTGGTGCAAGTAGTAAGGTGCGCTTCTCAGCCGATTCCGAGAAATTAATTCTAAATTATTCGTAATTGTTGTACGGCGTTCATGTGCGCTGTACGTTAACCTGAAGCGAAGGAGCGCGTGGCACAGCGGTAATAGCCCTGCTCCGTAAGCGTGGGATCACTAGATCGAATCCCGCCGGTGAGCCTTTTTTGTTGTTGTAAACATAGGCAATTCGTACTACTGTAGGTGTCGTGAATAATGCTCATTTTGCAGTCAATTGTAATAACGTGTTTTGTGAGCGGGAAAAGGGATTCTGAAATCAACGTATGGGGGTGAACGTTTGTGACATTACATAATATACAGTCGGGGCATTGCAAATACATTGGTATTATACATGGTCAGGTGTATTCTATCATATGTATACGTTTATACACAGAAGGCCCAGTCTGTTCCGTTCATTGTACGTCAGTGAACCATCAGACCTCCCCGTACCCCGCAAGTAGTGTCTCATGCTATGGGTATTGGTTGGAAAGTGTTCGGACCAGGCGAGGTCACCTGCACACAAACTAACGATAACGGTGGACAGTTGTACTAACAGCAAATACTGTGAATAAAGGTATTCTTTCATCAATCTCCTGTACGATTTATTCCGACTCCCTTTTCCCGCTCCCATAACACATTATTACAATTGACTGCAAAATGAACATTATTCAGGGCACCTACAGTTGTACGAATTGCCTATGTTTATATTAAAAAAGGCTTACCGGTGGGATTCGATCCAGTGATCCCGCGCTTACGAAACAGGGCTCTTGCCGCTTCACCATGCGCTCCTTGGCTTCATGTTAACGTACAAGCACATGAACGCCGTACAGCAATTACGAATAATTAATAATTAATTTCTCGGAATCGGCTGAGAAGCGCACCTTACTACTTGCACCTGGTATACGCTTGGTCATGCCCTACACGTGTACTAAAGATGGTTCGAATCGGTGACCCATGCATCGTATCCTCCCCTTGTTAGTGAAAGTGTAGGATCTTGGTTCATCACTTCAAAATAATTACCGTTTTCTTAAACCTAATACCAGAAATACTATGACTAACGTATACAATTCCAAGAGTAAGCCACTGTACTGTGTGGTTCACCATCGTTCTATACGTATGTGATTCACCAGCAAGAGTTGGAAATACCAACACGTTTCTCTGTGACTAACTTTTAGTATTTCCTTAGATCCCTCCTTCATCCTCACTTCTATCGCTCCAGTGCGATCGATACGAAAGAGAGCAGAAGAAATACCCACATACATTCCCTGAAAGACCGTCTCCCAATCCTCGATTTATTTCTATGCTTCCAATTCTCAGCCCTTTGTGTTCGAGTTAGGAAAGCGTACGCAAGACTGAGAAATGTTCCGATAACCCCATTTTCTTCCTCTCTTTCACACCCCTACGCCTTCTCTAGATAAACTTCTTTGCTCTTTTCGTGTGTGGCCAAATTATTAAAGTAAATATTCTTTTTCCCCGACTGTCGGCATATCGCTCAGTCCGAAGAGAGGATCGTATATATTAGATACATTTATGATTTTACAGTTGACGATTTACACGTGCTGAGGTGATATTCATCGTAAAAACATGGGAAGCAGTAATTTTCTAGGCATTTTGCATTCGCTATGAACGACCTAGTTTTAGAATCACATGGTTGCTTTTTGGTTGCTATAGAGAACCTAAAAAACATAACGATGGCTTAGTATGAAAACCTCGTATTTCCATTTTTTGTCAAAAATGACATTTTGGTGGTTTTAGATAGAAATCCACGTATATTATATGAAACAGCTGTTAAAAAATATCCATCTGCGCAGTGCTGATCTGTACAGACAAAAAGAGGAACCACGTATATCAGCTGCTCCCAAGATTTAGTGTGAAGACCTTGTACATCCAAGGAAGATTAGCTGCATTATTTAAGTGTTTACAGTGTGTTTTCTCACTTCAAAACATCTCGTGGGTGTTCCACCGAATGCAATGAGGCAAGTATATGTGTCACCGTGAAAACCCCGTATGCCAGATATACGTGGTTTTCCTATTTACCCAACAGGTGTAATAGCACTACTAACACTTGATATACGAGTATTTCATGCCACTTACAGTACAATATTAATTCGTATGACACTAAAAATGTTGTTCACTCTCTGAGCAAATACACTAATAGCAGATTAGTTGGCATACCGTAATATAGGTATTGTGTTAATAAAATGAAGTGCCTGTAATAGGGTTCTCAACCTATAGTTTTTGTTCCAGGAGATAATATGAGATGTCAAGAGGAAACTTGATAGTTAACCTTGCCCTTAAGGGGGAAACGGACCACGTTTATTCACGGAATCGGAAAATTGATCGTCAACAATCACAAAAGGGCCCTAAACTCATCCCATCTGACACAACTTCAGTAAAAGGTGATGCTATTTTACTCTTTGTACTCATTGTGATATAATGAAAGAACTTCTTGTTGTAAGCCTATACAAACTTTAATTGTGGTATAGACTTTCAATAAACATTATGAATATTTTTTCTATTTTGTAGGAGATGATTTGATTAACCCGCAGGCTACTGAATCGGAATCTACACCTAACCCGACAGCCAGTACTTCAAATGAAGGTAGATTAATTGCTTCTAAAGTCTGATGAAATAGTCAGTTTTTAATATCGATCAAAATTTTTACCTTTGATAGCGCTTGCAATATTTTCAAAATTTTCTTCAAACTTAAGTTTATTGCACATTTGACCCAATACTAACTCAAATTTTGATCATAATAAATGTTCACTTTTACAGGCGTTCATGGCACATGGCTGCAAATACCAAATCCGCTGGCTACCAAATTGGAGCCGAACCTGAACTTTGCGGGCGATGGTTTATGTGGAGGTAGGTAGGCTCATAATAAATCGTTGTTACTTGGTTACAGATATTATTTAAAATCTAATGGCATGTACACATTGCATTACAATCTTTACCTGGCATTAAAAATATTTATTCATTTATAAAGTAATTGATAACTTGATAACTTAAAGTACAAGTAATTATAGGTCCAATGATTTTTATTTTTTCCAGGAGGAGATAGGTTTCTGAATGAAACAACTCAGACTGGTTACTCAGCACTGGACGACATCCTTATAGAGTTCATCGGATGCGAGGATAAAGATGTGCAGGCTGTTTCTGCAAAGGATAGGAGTAACGATTTCTTAAATAATCACTTAGGCCCTGAGGTAGAAGTTCTATCCGAAAACACGATTGAGGAAAACGCACAGCACAACAACATTGAAGTTTTGGCTGTGGAATCTCACGTAGGAAATATTTAAAGGGAAGTTGAAATTGAGAATCACACTCAGACTTTTACTGTAGATATTAATTTTGAGGATAATAGTAAAGAAAATGAGATTGACATTGACTATGTCCCAGATAATGATGTAGAGGAAAGTAGTTCATCTGACACTGACGGAGTAGATGAAGCTCAAACTAGGGCTGATGAAACAAACTGAATTCAAAGTAAAGAAATAACACCCAAAAGAAAAAGGAATCGACGAGGAAGGGCAATGATAGATAGTTGGGAACAACGGAAAAACCAAAGGTCAACATGAGAAGAGTATTTCAGAAGGAGGAAAAATGAAGAAGGGAAAACTGTTTTTGGTGTAAAAAAAAGGGAAAAAACGAATCACAGCACAATGTTTGTGTAAAGACACTCCTAAGACGAATTCGCAAGCATCCTATACGACTTCATTACAACACAAATTAACAAATACACTTACAATCATGTCATATTTTACAGTGACGGTTGTACGTATCAAAACCGGAACTGTATAATAGCTAATGCTCTCGTGTTGGCTTCCCAAGAAACGGGAATACAAATTACTCAGAAGTTTCTTGAAAGTTAAGAAAAGGGGAGGTGTACTCTCCTTCAGCCTATGAAGATGCTTGTCGAACAGCAAGACTGAATCCTAAACCTTACAAGGTACAGTACCTATACCATGACTTCTTCAAAAAGTTCAGCACCCTGAACTTTTTCCAATCCATCAGACCCGGAGTAAAGAAAGGAGATCCAGTAGTGACTGATTTAAGATGCATTAACTACAAACCTGACTGGTCACTTCAGGTAGAACTGGAAATAGACTACAGACTTCATGGAGCTTCCCAGAAAAGTTAAAAGACCAAACGGAGAAGTTCTGGTTCCCCCACTGCACAGTACTAGGATCCTCATAGAGACAACCAAATTTAAGCACCTGCAGGAATTGAAGTCGGTGCTACCAAGAGATGTTCATCCCTACTATGACAGGCTTCCACACTTCAAGGCAAAACCTGGGAGTAAATTTTGCAAGCCAAACGAGTGCTCCTGCATCATTAATATAAGGAACTAGAGCTATAAGGGTAAATAAATTTCAATGGAGACTTTTTAGTGTTTATTTTTTGTACTGTAATAGAAAAGTAGTTTAATTTTAATAATTATTTCTTGTAAAGTTATGTATTCCTTTTTGTATAATAAATCCATGTTACTTCACTGAATAATCTTTTATTACACCTACAGTAAAATAAACTATGGGGGTGTTGCAACATCTAATTGTTAACCAAGATTTTTATAAGAGGTCTTGTCAAAGTTACATTACAGAGCAAAAGACAACTTTTGTAAGACCTAAACTACAAAAAAAAAAAAAAATGTTGATGAAAGTTTTTTTTATAGAAGAACTCATTGAAAATCTAAGCGTACACATCAAACTCTGAAATATTAAATTCATTTTTTTCTAAAATGAAATTATATAGTATTATGACTAATGCAGCATACACATCAGCTTGTTATTATACGTGAAAATCACGTAAGTTACATAGCCCTATAGCATGAAAAACACGTATAACAATGAACAAAACCGTGAAAACCACGTATATCAAGAAAGTTAAGAAGGATAGATAGATAGATAGATAGATAATGCCTTTATTGGTGGCGAAGTTAGGGCTCAAGGCCCTCTCTTACACTTAACCACTAGAAGAGTATACATCTACATGACTTATAATTACAAATAGCACAAATAATATTAATAGCAATAAGAATAGTGATAATATGAATAATGGTAGAATCATTGATTTCAAAAATACATAAAGTAAAGTACGGTACCCTTAAATGACGTAACTACAGTAATCCGATCATTCATCTCATTCATTCATTCGTTCATTCAACATTTATCCAGGAAGTCAGCGGGCTCCACCCAGCAAATATTCGCAGCA
Organism: Meconema thalassinum; assembly: GCA_946902985.2. Lineage (NCBI taxonomy): Eukaryota > Metazoa > Arthropoda > Insecta > Orthoptera > Tettigoniidae > Meconema > Meconema thalassinum. The sequence continues at coordinate 189,127,987 of OX336395.1, forward strand.
AGCCACTTTAAACTTGCGATGAGAGGGATTGTCTCTAATGTTCGCAGGTAGCAAATTCCATGACCTGGACGCAGAGATTATGAACGAGCGGTTGTAAACAGCAGTACGGTTTATAGGTATGGCAAGAGAGGAGCCAGATCTCGTATTGTGGTCATGATAGGACGAGAGGTAAGAAAACGGTAAAACAAGATAGTTAGGGGTATTAGTGGAAAGTATTTTGTGCAGTAGTGATAACATGTGGAGTTCACGACGCTGGTGCACTCGAAGCCACGACAGCTCCTTATAATAGGGTGATATATGAACATCATATCGCAGGCCAAAGATATATCTTACACAGTTGTTGAGGCACCGGTCCAGTTTCTTGTTACTGTCGCAGGTTATTTCAGTCAACACAGTGTCACAGTAGTCAAATATAGGTAGTATCAGAGAGCGAATTAGTTGTACTTTAAGTCGAACAGAGAATACATTACCGAACCGTTTCAGAGGATATAAGCATTTATGTACTTTATTACATGTGCTTATCGCCTGTTTAGTCCAATTTAAGGTCTCAGTCATAATAATTCCTAAGTTTGTCACTGAAGTAGAGTAGGGTATGATTTTATTATTTAAAATTATTGGCGAGATGTCACGTTGCTTGAGATAATATAAGTTTTTACTGGTACCGATAATAATCACTTGAGTTTTATTTGGGTTTATTAATAAACTGTTTTTATAAGCATAGTCACTAAGCTGTTGTAGGTCAGAATTTATTTTAATAATAGCATTATTGATATCACTCGGTTTTGAATGATAGTAGATCTGTACATCATCTGCATACACTTGCAATTTGCAGAAATTAAGGGCTTTTGATATGTCATTTATTTGGATGATAAATAACAGTGGCCCAAGAACCGAACCCTGAGGGACACCGAGGGTCTTACTTTGCCATCCCGAACTCGCATTTCCCACTATCACACGTTGCCGGCGATTTTCGAGATAAGAGGAAAAGAACCGGAGTGACACACTATTAAAATTTAGTTCTCGAAGTTTCTGCAGTAGCAACTGAGGGTTGACGGTGTCAAAGGCACTACTGAGATCTAATAATGTCAGTACAGTCACGTCCCGTTGGTCCATTGCACATCTGATATCATCTGTCACTCGTAGTAAGGCTGTCGCAGTGCTATGCCCCTTTCTGAAGCCGGATTGGAAGGGGTTGAGTAGGGAATGCCTTGTAAGGTATTCAGTAACTTGTGTATGAACTAGACGTTCAAGTACCTTGGATAATGGTGGTAGGATGGATACTGGACGATAATCTGAAGGAGAATCAAACTTGGAGCTCTTCGGGATAGGTCTAATTAGTGCATCTTTCCAAACATCTGGGAACACTCCGTTTGTCAGGCAGTAGTTGAATATACACACATCAAAAAAAGTTTTGCATCACCTCGGTTCCAAGAGTTCCGGAACCTTTAAATACAAAGGGAATAGAGATCAACACAAACAACATTTCAGCTCGTTTTATTGCTCATGAGACCCACACATTGCATGTTGTACCATCATACAGCTAGACTTGCAGCATTTGTGGTCCAGATTGCAGTACACACCACTACCTCTAATACCCAGTAGCACGTCCTCTTGCATTGATGCATGCCTGTATTCGTCGTGGCATACTATCCACAAGTTCATCAAGACACTGTTGGTCCAAATTGTCCCACTCCTCAACGACAATTCGGCGTAAATCTCTCAGAGTGGTTGGTGGGTCAAGACGTCCATAAACAGCCCTTTTCAACATATCCCAGGCATGTTCGATAGGGTTCATGTCTGGCGAACATGCTGGCCACTGTAGTCGAGCGATGTCGTTATCTTGAAGGAACGCATTCACAAGATGTGCACGATGAGGTCGAGAATTGTCGTCCATGAAGACAAATGCCTCTCCAATATTCTGCCGATATGGTTGCACTATGGGTCGGAGGATGTCATTCAGGTATCGTAAAGCCGTTTCGGAGCCTTCCATGACCACCAGTGGCGTACGTCGGCCCCACATAATGCCACCCCAAAACATCAGGGAACCACCACCTTGCTGCACTCGCTGGACAGTGTGTCTAAGACGTTCAGCCTGACCAGGGTGCCTCCAAACACGTCTCCGACGATTGTCGGGTTGAAGGCATATGCGACACTCATCGGTGAAGAGAACGTGATGCCAATTCTGTGGGGTCCATTCAGCATGTTGTTGGGCCCATCTGTACCGCGCTGCATGGTGTCGGGGTTGCAAAGCTGGACCTCGCCATGGACGTCGGGAGTGAAGTTGCGCATCATGCAGCCTATTGCGCACAGTTTGAGTTGAAACACGACGACCTGTGGCTGAACGAAACGCATTATTCAACATGGTGGCATTGCTGTCAGGGTTCCTCCGAGCGGCAATCCGTAAGTAGCGGTCATCCACTACAGTAGTAGCCCTTGGGCGGCCTGAGCGAGGCCTGTCATCGACAGTTCCTGTATCTCTGTACCTCCTCCATGTCCGAACAACATCGCTTTGGTTCACTCTGAGACGCCTGGAAACTTCCCTTGTTGAGAGCCCTTCTTGACACAAAGTAACAATGCGGACGCGATCGAACTGCGGTATTGACCTTCTAGGCATGGTAGAACTACAGACAACATGAGCAGCGTACCTTCGTCCTGGTGGAATGACTGGAACTGATCGGCTGTCGTACCCCCTCCGTCTAATAGGCCCTGCTCATGCATGGTTGTTTACATCTTTGAGCAGTTTTAGTGACATCTATGAACAGTCAAAGGGACTGTATCTTTGATACAATATACACAGTCAACGTCTATATGCCGGAGATCTGGGAACCGAGGTGATGCAAAACTTTTTTTGATGTGTGTATGAGTTAATATTGGCAGAACAGCTCCCAAGACATCCTTAATCAGTGATATAGGAATGTCATCATTACCTGTGGCATTGGATGAAATAGAGTATATCACACCTTTAACTTCATTCGAGCTGACATTTCTAAAAGAGAATTGCTCAAAAACAGACTGCTGTTGTAACAAGGGTACCGGTAGTGAACTTTTAGGGAAGGAGGTAGAGGCTACTTTTGGCCGTGCGAAGTGATCATTTAGAGCCTCTAGCGATATGCTTGGTACATGTTGTTCAACTGTCTTACCTATCCCTACCGCACGTAATTTACTCCATTTTTGTCTAGGGCTGTTGGTTTTCATCAGTTCCTGAAAGTATTTATATTTAGAATTTCTAATTAGCTGCTTGGTTCTGTTTCTCAGAATTCTATATCTCTCAAAATCAACTGCATCATGTGTCAGTCTGTATTGTCTGTATAGTTTGTCACGACTGGCCATAGCAGATCTTACCTCGGCCGTTAGCCACGCAGATGAAGAGCGGGTAATTCTTACCCGTTTCTTTGGTGCATGTTTGTCAAATATTTCTAGTACCATTAAATTGAATGTATTTACTTTAGAGTTTATGTTCTGAGAATTACGTATATTATCCCAAGGCAAGTTATATGCATCATAGCGTAGTTTATTCTGGTCAATATGTCGTAAGTCTCGTATTGTAATGTAGCGTGGTTTATACTTAGGTATTCGAATAGAATAACATACGTACAATAGATCATGTGAAGAGATGCCAGGAGCAGGGATCTGTCCGTGTTTAATTACTTTCTGAGGTTGATTTGTCACAAGAAGATCAATTAAGGTATGGCTCGTATGGTCAGTGTAATGAACATGATTAGTAGCGTTCAGGGGTAAAACCGCCATGTTTGTGGCGAGAAATAAATTCAGTAGGCTGTTAACTTCACCAGTCTGCTTTAAAAGGTCAGTGTTAAAATCACCCATGATTATAATGTCGTCGTATGCCGAGGCAAGACCTGCTAATGTATCTTCAAAATCAGCAGTCTGTCTTATTTTAGGTGGCTTGTATACAATCCCTATTAATATCTTTTTATGGCAGTCTAATTCTACAAACATAAATTCTGGTCGCAGTATAAGTGTTGGGTCAGAAGTGGAAATTATCTTACATTTTAGGTCGTTTCTGTAATAAAGTAGAAGCCCGCCACCTATTTTGTCAATACGGTCATGGCGTAATATAGAGTATCCATCAAGGTTAGCTGCAGATGACGGCATGTCTTTACGCATCCAACTTTCACTGATTCCAATAATATGTACATTGTTTACTTCAAAAATAGCCTCTACCTCCTCCAGATGCGCTATTAATGACTGACCATTTAGGTGACAACACTGTAACGACCGCGGGTGGCTCTTAAGCTGCTCTTGCAACACAAGTCCCGTTGAAGCTGGTAGGGACGGGAGAGAAGGGGTGGGCGAAGTTAGGGGAGAGGAATGCAGGTCAATGGTATTGCCGTTGTCCTGGTCAACAAACATCTGAAAGTATGCAGTGGGAAATAAATTTAAGTAAGTAGTAAAATGAGCTTACCTGAGCAACCTGGTGAGCAGATCCACTGACTTTCACAAGCACACACATACACACACACACACAAATATAAGCTAATTACTATACACATAATTTCTATCCTAGGTTCACTTGTTCATCCTACTCCCTGCCATATTGTTTAACTGCATCATCGTGCATATTTGAATTTTGATTCCATCCTCCCTTAAAACACAAATACGTCCATCTTGAGACCAGCATTTCTGCAATCCCCATATATCCCGTGCCTGATTTAAGATAGTTTTTCTCACACTTGTGAGTGACTCAGTTAGCATGAGCCCACTGCCCTTAAAAGCTCGCTTCGCACGCCACACACGATCTCGATCATGATACCGAAGAAACTTGATGATAATCGGTCGATTTCCTTGCGAGACCACCTCAGCAGACGTTCGATATCGGCGGCCCAGCCTGTGGCAGCGATCCACATCAAGCAGTGAGATATCCACTGAAAGTTTATTTTTCAGTGTCTCGAGTGCTATTTTGTAGACGTCCTCAGACGGCTGCTCAGGGACCCCATGCAACAAGAGGCAGTTTCGGCGACTGTACTGTTCAGCCTCATCCAATACCTCGTCTTGTTTGTGAAGCCGGTTTTCCAGTTCCTTCAACTCCCCCTTAAGTCTGGAGATGTCATCACTGGCCTGTTTCTTGAACGCCTGGAACTCATCGCCAAGAGCTTGGAGCACGTTTGGTGGGTTGGCGGCACTGACAGCTGAATCCAGGCGAGCTTGATATTCTTTCAAGGAATCTTCGAAAGCCGATATCTTCCTAGCTACTTCCTTTAGAGACATCGCGTTTACTTTTTAGTGAAGAGGATGCCTAATAATATGACTTAGTTCACACGAATCAGCACTTTCTGCAACTTAACTTTCTATTTAAGCAGGGTGTAGCAAGAGCAACTTCACTCAACCGTCACACTTGCCGCCATCTTGCGCTAATAGCCCGTATGTCCCATAAATAAATTACCAACAATAAGGAAGATAAAACTCTCTTCTATAATGATTCTAAATAGTTCAAATCAAAAACATGTAAACAAATGAAAATCATTCTAGGCAAAATAGTGCAGAAAATCAGTTTTTTGTGTCTCCTGTAAAATTTATAAATTGTGCCATACGAGGTTTTCATACTAAGCCATCGATAAGTGGTTCATGCCTCGCCCGACCCGCGCCAAAAAAGCTTGGCCATCTGGAGCTGTTTCACTCCATTAAACGTCAATAACTAAATAACTTACTTCCTCTCACTTTTCTTTTCTGTGCTTTCCTTCTTTTTCATCTCTTTTTTTTCGTACACTAATTTTCTTCTTTCTCCTTCTCCATGCTTCCATTTTCCTCCTTTTCTTTCTTTTCCCTTCCCCTTCCTCATCTTTTGCTTCCCTTTCGCTCTTGTTCTCTATCCTTTCTTATTCTTATCCTTCATTCCTATGTGTTACCATCTATTTCCCATATTTTATTTCTCTCTCTTTCTCTCCCGTTCCCTTTCCTACTTTCACCTTCCCTTTTCTTCTCTATCCTCTTTCCTTCTTTTCCCTCATTTGTCTTTTCTCCTTTTTCTTAGTTTTTTCTCTCTCTCTCATATCCTTTTTTCTTCTTATTCGCTTTTCCTTCCCTTACTTTCTCTCTCCTTCCCTTAGTGAAGATAAACTGTTTTCCTCAATGTGATTCATCATCATCATCATCATCATCATCTTTTCCCCTTTTCCAGCTGACACTGGGTAGAGGCAAATATAGTTCCTCTCCAGTTTGTTATGTCGTTCCACCATTCCTCTTCCGACACAGTGTTCCAATCCAGGCTCCGTTTTCTAATACTATTCTTCACCGAGTCCATCCAATGCATTCTTGGTCTTCCTCGTCCTCTCTTCCCTGTCATCCGTCGTTCCAGTGTTCGTCTTGGTAGCCACACTTCACTCATCCGTTTGACATGTCCAAACCATCTCAATCTGTTTTGCTCCAGTTTGTCATTTAATTTCTGTACTCCCAGTTCTTTCCGTATATCTTCATTTCTCGCTCTATCTCTCCTCGTTTTCTGGACCATACTTCTCAGGAATCTCATCTCAGCTGTCTGTACTCTGCTCTCATCCCTCTTAGTCATTGTCCAAGTTTCTGCTGCATATGTCATTATAGGAACATAATATGCTTTGTACATAACTTCTTTAGCCTTAATTGGTATATCCTTGTTCCATACTAGTCCCCGTACCTGTTGGTAGAAAGCACACCCGAGTTGTATTCTTCTGCTAATTTCCAAATCTAGTCTTCCATCTTCAGTCAGTTTACTTCCCAAGTATTTGAAGTGTTTCACCACTTCCAATTCCTTATCTCCTACTTTGATTACTCATTTTCCTTCTTTCTTATCTCTACTCATCACCACTGTGACTAATATTTGTAAACGTTTCCACTGGATTCAAGCCTTAATACATTTGCTTGTCTGACATACGAGTAAATCCCACTCCAATGGAGGAATTAAGACGAAAGAAAGAACACATCCGTATGGAATTCTACTCCACGGACGCAATGATAAAAACGGAATGGAGATAGATAGAATACGACGTCAGACATCTGGACTCCCAGTGTATTTGTGTTGTGAGCTGTGTGCTAAACATTGTGACAGGCCCTATCAGATTACTGTGAAAATGACTTTACCAATGGTTTGGAGAACATAGGATGTGTAAATGTATCAGTGACATCAGTGTCAAACTTTGCATTATGCACGTTGTGCTCTTTTCAAAATATATTATTTCTGACCAAGTTGGTTGGTTGGTTCCTTTGTTTAGGGCCTGCGACAACGCAGTCATGTAGCCCCGTGTACTTTGGGTGTGTGTAGAATTTGTCTGATAACCGCTGAGTTTCCGGCTCTGACGTTTGGTCATGGTGGGAGAAGAGGGGTAAAGACAACAATATAGCCAACTTACGGCAGTGCGAAGCTGTTAATAGAACCTTGAAACTTGCCATCATTGTAATTCTTCTCTAGCGTCGTCACTATGTAACGTGGAAGTCCCACACCCTATTTGCAATTTTATGCATCATTTTGTTATTCCGATACTTTGCGGTTACAAAACCTAAATTCTTCAATCGCAGTGGAATTCCGCCTATGTTGGCGAAGTCGCTTACTGTCATGAAAAATGTTGTCACCTGTACCAATCAGCGGTTTACCCGGTAAGCCGGTCTTTAAATGTAGCTGGAATGATAATATTTTGTTTTTTCCGTAATTTTTGTTTATTTTTATAATTTTTATTTTTTATTTAATTGTTTGTTTTTGTTTTATTAATTTTTGGTCTTTTTAAATTTAGATGTCCACCTCAAAATTTTAAATTCAATTCAAAATTTGTATTCTTAAATCTGTGTTAAGAGGGGCAGATGGCCTCGTAGTTCCGCCCCTTAAAACAACAATAACTAACTAACTAACTAACTAAATGTAGCTGGATGTTGCCAAGGCTCTCTTCTGTAGTCTATTTGCTCTTTGTGTTAGTGCATATTTGTTGTTTCCTTGTCTTGTGAGTGCACAATTACCGGTTAACTGTGTGTAAGTCTTCTTCTTAAGTATTCAATCCATGGATTGGTCTGCGGCAGTTCTCCAGTCGGCTCTATTTATAGCTTTCCTCTTCATCTGTTCATAGTTTCTGCATCCTACATCAGACATGATTTGCTGTACATATTGTAGGCGTGGTCTTCCTCGACATCTTTTGCCTTCAACCATTCCCTCCAATACCGTTTTCAGCAGGCTATCGTGTCTCAAAATATGTCCTATCAGTCTAGTCCTCCTCCTCTTTATGCTTTTCCATAAGGTATAATTTTCCTCCACCTTTTTAAATACTTCAGCATTCGTTATTTTTTCTGTCCAGCTAATTTTTAGCATTCTTCTATAACACCATTGTTCAAAAGAATTTATCCTCCTTTTTTCTTATTTTCCAATTGTCCACGTTTCGCAACCATAAAGCGCAATACTCCAAACATACGCTTTTAATAATCGTTTTCTGGTATTAAGATTAATAGAATTTGTTGTGAATAAAAGTTTCTTTTTGTGAAATGCTAATTTGGCTTGTAAAATTCTACATTTAATTTCTTTCTTGCGTCTTCCATCTTTGGTAATTTTGCTTCCGAGATATTTAAATTCTTGAACATTTTCTAGTGTTTTGTTGCCCACCACTAATTTCATACTTGAGTCTGCCTTTTTATCGCAGACCATAACTTTCGTCTTTGACTTATTTATTTTCATCTTGTATTCATTAGCCATGATTTCTTCCATTTTTACTATTATTTGTTTGAGATGTTGTTCACTATCTGCAACTATGGCAATGTCATCTGCAAATCTAATCATATTTATTTGTTCACCTTGTATCCTTATTCCTAAATTCAAATCCTCTCGAACCTTATTCAATGCATCCTGGATGTAGGCATTAAAAAGCATGGAAGACAAAGCACAGCCTTGTCTAACTCCTTTCCCTATTTTTGCTTCCTCTTGTTCATTTCCAATTTTAATTACTGCAATTTCATTTTTGTACAAATTCCAGATTCTTCTTCTATCTCTATATGGGACTCCTGTGTTTTTGAGAATTTCAAACATTTTTATCCATTGTACATTATCAAAAGCCTTTTCAATATCCACAAAGTATATTACTTTAATTCGTCTGAATTCATTTAAAAACATGTGAAATATTTTATATAGTCCACGTTGTTTTATATTTCGCGGTACAGAACCGGCAACGCTGTCTCCCTCCCTCATGAGTAGGCTTGCCATATTTTTGGTAAGTGAAACCGGGACACATTAATATGGGATGGTCTTACCGGGGGGTCTGGGAGGTATGGAATACTCCCTAGCAGAGCGGGGCTTCGGGGATCCTCCCCCGGGAATTTTTTAAAATTAGAAGCAAAATGGTGAGGTTTAAGCCTTTTTAAGCCTCACAAGTGACGGGAGGGAAGAATCTGGCAGCCTAAATTGTTAGTTCTACACACCTTTTAAAAATAAAAATAAAGGATTTTTGCTACATAAAAATATATAATTTTTCCTTTTTAATGATATTTTTTTCTGGTCTACCATCTAGAAAGAAGTGTTAATAAAATGTAATTTAAAATACTTCATAAAAGTGTTTAATTAAACAATTACTAAGTCTTATTTTTTTATACTACAACTTTTTGTCTAACTTCAAAAACAATTAAAAAACGTTTTTGTGCAACTAAAAAAAGAATTCATTAATGAGTTAACAATAGTCTACTTCTGACCTCTTTGACGTTGTGCGCGATATCAACCATGTTGATTGTTGGAAAGTAACCCATTCATAAAAAATTCTTAAACACATGAATTCATTACTTCTTACATCTTACAACCATTTTCCGGGACATTGATAAAACCGGGCGGGACACCGGGACAAGAGTTAAATACTGGGACTGTCCCGGTCAAACCGGGACGTATGGCAAGCCTACTCATGAGACATGTCAGAGCTGGACATTCGGCGGCTGGGCTGTAATTGTGACGACTGTATTAGTGTGTGTTATCTGTGATTCAGGTAGAAAGACTGCAGACGATTAAGTTTTTCAAGTTATTCCTACTTTTGCTACGAAATGCTACCATTCACGACACCTAGCTGCGGACGTGGCTTCTAAATGCCATCGCAGTCAGCACCTGGCGGCGGACGTGGAATTAATATAGCGTTATCAAACTAACCTGCATTTTTTTAAGCTTCCACAAGGTTCTTTTTCATGCCACAAATCTATGACATGGGACCGCCGGCTTTACTTCCCCTCCGAAGGAAGGTATACTGAGGGATTTTTAACGCTCTTAAAAATCCGACGACTTCGGCCGGGTTTGAACCCGCGATCTCGGGCATAGAAGATCAGCATGCTACCAACTACACCACCGAAGCCGCTAATTTTATTTCTGGCCACCCTGCATATACCATACATTTGGACAAAATCGGTGATGACGATTAGGCGTGGTCCCCTTGTGAGTAAGTTTTGAAAACGAACTCTTCAAACGCACGTGTTTTTCTTTTCTTGTGTGGGATAAAAACAATATTTCGGCTTATTTAGGAAACACAAGAGTTAGTATTGGTGCTGTTAATGAGCTGGTTGTCGAAGTTAGTTAGTTATTTCACACTTAACGAAGTGGCCTGTTGGCTGGTGTCCGGCCGGGCTGGGAGAGCCACTTAAGAAGTTCACTCAACTCCTACAACTTGTCTAATCTCCGTGGCAGGGTGACGTGGAGTGGGATTTACTCGTATCTCAGACAGGCAAATGTATTAAGGCTTGAAACCAGTGGAAACTCTTACCAACATTAGCCCCAATGAGCAACAACAATGTGTAACAATGTGTATAAGAAGGAAATAATGAAATAAGAGAGATCAAAAACTAAGAAAAATGAGAAAAGACAAATGAGGGAAAGGAAGGAAAGAGGATAGAGAAGGAAAGGGAAGGTGAAAGTAGGAAAGAGAATGGGAGAGAAAGAAAGAGAAATATAAAGGAGAAATAGAAGTTAAAACATACAAATGTAGAATAAGAATTAAAAAGGATAGAGAACAAGAGAGAACGGGAAGCAAACAAAGAGGAAAGAAAAGGAAGAACATAGAGGGATGGAGAAGGTGAAAGAAGAAAAGGGGAGTTCGAAAAAAGAGAAGCAAAAGAAGGAAAGCAAAGAAAAGGGAGAGGAAGTAAGTTATTTTTATTAATGTTTTGAGGGACGAAACAGCGAGATCATCTGTCCCAATGAAGGGAGAAGAAGGGGAGTATATAGAATGAAAGGAAGAAAAAGAAGGTGAGGGGAAGAGAATAACAAGGAATGCAAGAGAGGCGAATGAAAGGGATGGGAGTGGAAGGGAATGAGAAGGACAAGGAACGAAGGGGAAGTGAAGGACAGGAAAGGGAGTGGTAGAGAAGGACAGGGGATGTAAGGAAAGGAATGAGTGAAAATGGAGTGGAAGAGAAGTGCAAAGAATGAAAGGGAGGCGAAGGAAAGGAAAGGGAAAAGAAGAAAAGAACAAAGAATGAAAGAGAGGCGAAGGAAAGGAAAGGGAGATGAAGAGAATGACAAGGAAAGAAAGAGAGGCGAAGGAAATGTACGGGAGGGGAAGAGAAGGACAAAGAAAGGGAAGGGAGGGGAAGCGAAGGACAAGGAATTAAAGGGAAGGGAGGTGGTGTGAAGGACGAAGAATGAACGGGAAGGGAGGGGAAGCGAAGGACTCGGAATGAAAGGGAACGGAGGGGGTGCAAAGGACAACGAATGAAAGAGAAGGAAAGGAAAAGGAGAGGAAGAGAATGGGAAGGAATGAAAGGGAGGGGAATGGAGGGGAATGGAGGGGAAGGGAGGGGAAGAGAGGTTCAAAAAGTGAAAGGGAGGGAAAGGAAAGGGTGGGGAAGAGAAGGACAAGGAATGATAGGAAGGGGAAGGGAAGCGAAGGACAGAGAATACAAGGGAATGAATGTAAAGGGAGGAGAAGAGAAGGACAAAGAATTAAAGGGAGGGGAAGGAAAGGAAAGGGAGAGGAAGAAAAGCACAGAGAATGAGAGATAAGGGAAGGGCTTGTAGTTTAACGTAACTATGAAACTTGCGTTCATAAGCAACGTTACCAACTTTCTACAGTACTTGGAATCCAAACAACTGGACGTGACACGTAACTTTGAAAATCACATAATTATGCTGCTGTTTGAGTCTTCAGTCTTTTGACTTTCTTGATGCAGCTTTCCAATCCTCCTTGTCGTGAGCTAATCGTTTCGCCGCTCCATAGCTATCACACCTTACATCCGAGGCAATCTGTTTAACATATTCTAACCTTGGTATATCCCTACAGAAAGTTATCCTCGACCCTTCCTTCCGTAAGTAAGTTTGTAATTCCTGGCTGGCTTTGCATGTGTCCTACCGACCTCTCTCTTGTCTTCATTAACAGTCGCCAGAAAGAATACTCCTCTCCCACACGTCTTAATACCAATTCATTTGTTACTTCCCATCTGAACTTTATCATTCTCCTGTAACACCACACTTCAAATGCTAATCTTCTTTTCTGCTGCGCCAACAGCCCAAGTTTCACTTCCATACAGCGCCACGCTCGAGATATAGGCTTTCAAAAATTGCTTCCTAATACCTAAATCTTTATTCGTTGTCAACATATTCCTTTTCTGTAGAAATGCTTTCCTCACAGGTTAGGATGCTTAAATGAGTGTAGTGCCCGCCTAATCTAATTTGGCACAATTGTGTGGATCGACTGAAAACAATTCAACGATAGCAAGAGTTAAGTGCTTTTCAGTCGGTCAACACGAATGTGCCCAAAAGAGCGGGGTTATGCCCTAATCCTGAAATAAATTACGTGACATTAATAAATACACTAGGATGACCAGTTTCGATCGTCAAGCGAGCATCATCAGATCCATTACACTTCGGCTATAACATCTATGTTTGAAACTACAGGTGAAAATATTTACAATATGTACAAATATTTAGTTGCAGTATTGGTACTGCATCTGTCGGTGTGTGCGAAAACTGCGCGTAGCTCCAGCAAGGAAGACAACCAAATAAGTAGTCGCCTGTAATATTACAGTTTAACCATAGTTGATTTTTACAACCATGTAATCACTCCAAATTACAAACTCCGGATATCTATCACCATTTAGCATTTCACCTAACATCATATATACTGCATTTAGCATACACCGACAGTTGCATTACCAATACTGCAACTAAATAATTGTACATATTGTAAATATTTTCACCTGTAGTTTCAAACATAGATTTTATAGCCTATGTGTAATGGTCTGCACTGCTCTCCCTTATAAAGGTTTCTCGTAAAAACTAGTCCACCGGACATGTGGGTGCGACTCCTTCCTTGAAATAATACATTTTCAGCCGAAATGACATATACACCTTGTACATTTAAGTGTGGAGGTTTCATAAACATTCGCGTGCACGCCATCGTGGTGGTTCCCCTTTGGCTGGTCACAAAATCACTGCTCTCGAGCGTAGGTTCGGTGTTAACGCACTCATTTGGAGATATAGGCTTTAATTTAGGTGAAAAACCACTCCTAAATTACCTCTCCGTGAATATATTCACCTGGGTGTATATTTCACTCCATTTCAATGCTCCACTTGGCTGTAATTAATTAATTAATTTCCGTGGGCAATCATCCCTACTCCTGATTCCATCGTTGTCAAGCGGTGAATACCCGAGTCATTAATTTTGGGCTGTCTCCTCGGTCCAGACGTAAATAGTGCGCTAACTGCAATTTGTAAAACGCCAAACTGGCCTCCTTTCATTCTCGTATGCTTCGAAAACGTATATTTTCTTGCATTCGGCTACAATTCTTCACCTTAAATTGCTATGATATTCACATACAGGTCGTGAAATCAAGCTACATTATTATATGTCAGTATACCTCTCATTGCTCTTTGGGTTCCCTGTAATTGCTCCCCCTCAGAGATCAATGGTTCGACTCTAGGCATAATCATGTGCCTGGTCTTCTCTGATGAGACCCGAGTTCGATGCCAGACTGCCGTGACTGATTGGGCACATCTTTCCCCTGCTAAGCTCGGAAAATTCATTTCACAAGTGAATTTTTCGGGCCCTTCAGATGGCATCGACTCCATGCAGTATTTACTTTAAACGGTCAGTGCTCTCGGCAATGGGATCTCTCGTTCCCCCATTCCACTCTGTCTTCCGTCTCGTAGACTCTTGTTCTGCCTTCTCAATTGTTCATTCATTTCCTCTATTTCTGTAGCGGCCTCCCTCAACTGGTCATAAAGTTCCTTCAGTTGACAGCTGCATTCTCCCTTCGGATCCCTTGGGTCTGCGAGCTGGTCGCTTCGCTCCGTTCCTTCCTGGGACTGCAAGCTTTTCTCAAGATTCTTTCCGTGCATACGTAATGACTCCTCGTCCATTTGGGTGTGCATTGCTTGCTCCTCTCTCGTATCATAATCAATCATCAACCGTATCCAGGGATCTTCACGTTGAAAAACGGTGATGTTCCTCAGATCATCTAAGGTCTTCTGGTCTCTATCTTCTATCTCGATAGCTAGAACTTCTTCTTCATCAGCTGTAGGGTATCTGCTTAGCAAGTCAGGTATGATATTGTCCTTCCGCGGGCAATACTCTATTTCCACTTGAAATTGCTGTATGTACAGGGACCACCTCGTCAGTCTTTGACTCGACAAGTCAGTTTTCAACAGGAACGTTAGGGCTTTATGGTTTGTTCTTAATATAATTCTAAAGCCATAGACTAGCTTTCGCCAATACTGTAGGGCATACAGTATCGCGAGTAATTCGATCTCCGTGACCGTATAATTCTTTTCATTAGGTTTCAACCTTCTACTTATGAATGCAATGTAAGTTTTCTCCTCTGGCCTGTCCACTTTTTCCTGATATAACATTGCTCCAATACTTATGAATGATGCGTCAGTCTGGATAATAAATTTCTGAGTGTAGTCAGGATATCCCAATTTTACATAATCTAACAGCATCTGTTTCGATTTTACGAAGGCTTCCTCGCATTGTTCCGTTCAGCGCCATCTTCCTCCCTTCTTAAGTAAGTCTTGGAGTGGTGCTACGGTCTCGGTATACTTCGGGCAATGGCTTGAAAAGAATCCAATAACGCCTAGATATTGCCTGACGTTCTTTACCTTCGTTGGTCTCGGGAAATGTTTAATAACTTCCAATTTTCCCGGATTAGGTCTGACTCCTTGTGCATCTATTACATGGCCTAGAAATTTAACTTCTCTCAGACCAAAGTTAGACTTCTTTATATTGACCTTAAAGTTAGCCTGACTTAGGTCATATAACAACTTGCGTAGATGTCTGACGTGTTCTTCGGCTGTTTCAGATGTCAGTAGTATATCATCTACGTAGCATATGGTTGTTGCTTTTACTGCTTCAGACAGGTTCCGATCTAGCGCTCGTATCAACGCTGAACCTGCTGTTTTCAGTCCAAACGGGAGACGCACGTAAGAATATGTATGCTGGTCAAATAAAAACCCAGTTAATAAACTTGTTTTCTCCTCCAGAGCAAGATGGTGAAAACTTGCCGTCAGGTCAAGATTTGAGAAAACAGTCTTTCCTTTGAACCTTCTGAGAACCTCCTTAATGGGCGGCACTTTGTCAAATTCCGGTATGACCTTGGAATTCAAATTTCGTAGGTCCAGGCATATCCTCACACTTCCGTCCTGTTTAGGTACAACTACCAGTGGGCTGACATAGGGTGTGGCTGTCTTCACAATGACGCCTGCCACTAGCATTTGTTGTATTGCTTCTTTGACCTTTAAATAATGTTTCTCAGCTACAGGATACGGCTTCTGTTTCAATGGTGTCCAATCGCTGACTTGGAACGCATATCGGAATTTCTTGATCCGGCCAGGTCTCGAATCGAAGACTCCTTTATACTCAAATAGCAGTTCCCTTAGCATTTGCTTATGTTCTGGACCAATTTTAGCTTCCTCAATCTTCTCTTCCAGGCATTCTTCAAATTCTGGTTCGAGGTCCTTTTCAATGTCTGCGGCCAGTGTTGCCAACTCTTCCTCAATGTCTTCTGTTGTCGGCACTGCATCCCCAGTCATATCTCCGTATGTATGCCATACGTACTCTTCTGGTCTCGTTTCATTGTGCTTTAATGATAGTTCTAACTCTTCCTTTCCCTCACTTGCGCGAAACATAACAATGTCTTGCGAGAGATCTATAATAACTTTATATTCTCTTATGAAATCCATTCCAACTATGAGGTTAAAAGGCAGCTTATTCACAAGTAGGAAGCTCTGTGAGAATGTAGAGTTCCCTATCTGCAGATCTAAAAATACTTGGTATCTGCATATCATAACTTTATCTGGTATCACACCTTTTATTTTCACGCTTGAAATAGGTATTTTCAATACGTGAATTTTACTTTGGATTTCATTATATAATGCCTGGGTTATCAAGCACACTGTTGACCCTGTATCTATGAGACTTCTTATCTTCATGCCCGCAATGTTTACAATAATAATGGGTAGTTCCCTTCTCACATTGACCGTCCCTTCATTTAGGTCTTCGATAAGCTCCTCAGGTTTGGCAATCCAGTTAACAACATTCACTGTATTCCATCCTGAACTTATCTCTGTTTGGTCATTTAATTTTGGTGTTTATTTTTTCAATTGCTCCATTCTTTGTGGAGTTCTTCTGCCTGTCTTCATGCTGTTGAAGTTCCAGACTCTTGGCACCGTCATCATTTTTATATATGTCGGGAGACCTTCTATTCCTAATCGCTTCATCCCAATGAACTCGCGATTGTCTCTGGTCATCTCCGCGCTCTTCCATGTATCTTAAAGATGCATGATAGCGTTCTTCCGCCTCTTCATCGAACCCGCGACTCTGCTCTTGGGATCTCCATCCTTGGTTGTTCCCATTTCGGCCGTAATTCCTTCTGTTATCAAGCTGCTGGTCTCTGGTACCGCGCTGATTCCAGTTTTTCCTTCCTCGGTTTCCACGGTTCGATCCTCCTCGATATGCTGGCCTCCAATTTTGGTTTTCACGTCCTTCACGTTGCCAGTCGGATTTTTCTGTTTCGGTGCTTGTAGACTTGCTTTTTGTCTGCACCTTAGTCGGTTCAGTTGGTGTAGTCGTCATGTTGACTTGTTCCACGTTTCGACTTTGTCTTGTGTGCTGCACTGTGGTTAGATCGAGTTGTCTCAGCACCTCCTCCATATCGATCGCAGTTTTGGCGTTTGCTGAGATTAGTAGACGTTGTACTTCATACGGTAGCTGCTTGGCTATCGCTATGCACAAATCTGACTCTCTAAGTCCTTCATCAAGCTCGCGGAAACGGCACAATTGATTCACAAAGAATTCTCCGTACTTCGTCGGATTACTAGTACTATAACGCCTGGAATACAAGTCCAATCTGAGGTTCTGTTGTATACTTGCGTTCCAATATCTGCTTAAAAAAGCTTGGCGAAATTCGTCAACGGTGTCGAACGTGTACCGAAAACTCCTAAACCATAAGGCACACTCGCCCTCGGTTAGTTTTTCAATCGCTCTCAACCTTCGCTCTGGCGGTACTTTCGCGTCATTCAAGTACTCGGAAACTTCTTTAAGCCAGTACTTGGGTGTCATGTTAGAATTACTCCCAGAGTATTTCTTTGGTTTCTCATCACTAGCCCTTACAACTGTGACTATTTGATTTTGAACAGCATTTTCATGCGGTGTTGACATGGCAATTGGCATACCAGGTGTGGTATACGGGCTGTCACTTGGCATGGCTGCATTTCTTGGAGTAGGCTGTATTTCTATCTCTGCCCATTTGTTTCTCCTATTCTCGTCTATACTTCCTTCGCTAGACCTAGGATTCCGCAACATGGATTCCTCCTGCGCGATCATTCTAGTCTCGATTTGGCTGTGCCTATTTTCTGCCCTTTCCAAACGAGCTAATACCTCTCGTTCTATTTTCTCTAGGCGATCTCGGTTTCTTTCTGCCATAGAAAATACCTTTTCCTTATCATCCTTAAGGTTTTCCTTCAGGTGGGTAATTTCCCCCGCTAGACTTTCTCTTACTTCGGCAAGAGTCTTATCGCTGGCTTCAGTCTTCAAGCCTTCTCGAAGTTCTAATTCTTCTCGTAAGCCTGTAAGTTCCTTTTGAATGTGACCTTGTATATGAGAGATTTCAGTCCTTATTTTCTTGATTTCTCCCTGGTCCTCATCCTGTCTTTTATGAATAACTGCTAGGTCGCTCTGAGTTTGTTCCATCTCTTTCTGCACCTTCCCGACCTGCCTCTTCATATTTGACATTATCTCCTTATTCTCTTGATCAGAAGTTTTTATTTCCTGGATTTCCTTGCATTGGTCAAGGATATTCTGATCCTGTTTTCTCAAGGCTTCGTCTACCGCCTTGGCGTAACCTGCCATTCGCGTATTCCATTTTACGTCGCTATCCTCGATCCTTTGATCCACGGTCTGAGTGAACGTATTAAATTGCTCTAGTTGACGTTTAGTATTAGCTTCATTCTGACTCTGAATGTATTTAAGCTTCATGGACATACTGCTTAAGCTATCGTTAATCTCACGCTGTGACTCTCTGCACGCTTGCAGATTATTCTCTAGTTTTAGCTCTATAGACTCAAAGCGTTTATCGTTATCAGCTTGCATTTCTGAGACCACGCTAACAATATTCTTAGTTACTTCACGCTGTGACTCTTTAACGTCATCCATTTTTTTTATTAACCTCTATTAGGTTTGACTCTAACTGCGTGTTTACATTAGCTTGATTAGCCTCTAGTCTAGTGTTTATTTCGGCTTGATTAGCCTCTAGTCTAGTGTTTATTTCGGCTTGATTGGCATCCAATCTACCCGCTATTTCATCTTTAAATGCTTTATCTTCTTCCTTCCTCTTAGCATTAGTATCATCAAAATGTTCCCTTAACTCAGCAATACACCTGAGTACGTCTTCAGTTCCAGCCATCCTGTATTTCTTAATTTGAGATTCAGGTAGGCCGCAGCTGAACATGCTGGCGCGTTCTATTGGAAAGAAAAGGATTCCGATCCCGCGACAACAACAACAACATATTACAAAATGTCAAAACCTCCTATGGAATGGGTATAGACCCTCGTACCCGTCTGACAACAGTGTCTGACGTCTGAGTATCATCTAGAAAGACTCACAATCGCTCAAACAAAGTTTGAGGAAAAATATTATTTTTATGGTTTTCCCCATGAAAACCATGCTATTATTATGGGGTTTTCTGAATCCCATGAGCCATCCACGTCCTAGGCGCCATGATAATGAAGAGGGGTATCCCATGCTTTGCCACACACACCTGGGCGACATGATAAATAAAAAGAGGAGTGGGTTAATATCTGACATGCTTTGGCCGGTTTGTGCAATGCCAAGATCGTTCATATTGCACTGACGCAGCCGCTTCCATAATTAATTCATACCGTCCCACATTGCTTGGGCCATGATAATTAAAGGGGGTTGTGTGTAAGTTACATTTACATTTAAGCATGTCTTATGGAGGATTATCAACATTTATTTTACGTGATGGCTTATTAACAAATGGGACGCGGCCTTTTCCTTTTATATCCTAATTTCTATGCTATATTTGCTTCTACCATTAATATCATGGCCGACTTTAGTAGTACCTGTGACTCAATCCTAGTACAGAGACATATCCTCCATGTACCCAACTGTCATCATGTGGACCATGTGTTCGTATCCCAGCTAACTCACGGTCTTTCGAGGTATGGGACGTTCCTGCCCACCATACGACCACATGCTCAGGATTTGAGTCTACCAGGTAACTACTCTACATGAAATACACAACATATTCCTAAAATAAAATATTTACTGGTATAAAATCATGGCTATACAACAAATACAAATAAAGGACAAATTATATTTAATTCCCACAAATAAAAATAGGGTTATTCTGTGAGATGTCTTCTTAAATTAGTGCTACACTGCACTCAAATCTAATTCTAGCATCCTGTCAATGATACTTTCAGACTTCCATGGGTTTCCATAGTGTTCATCATGTGACACAATTACTTAACTGGAGTATCATAACACAAAAACCACATATCACATCTAAATGACATTAATAAAACATTACTCCGTTTCTTATGGCATTTACCTTGATTAGCATAAATTCATTATTTTCTGCATTCATTAACAAATATTTGTTGTGTCGTGTGAATCATCTTCCTTCTATCCATCAATATGAACGCTTTAAAAAAAGTGGTACTTATCCCTTCCAAAATAAACATGGATAGAATATTTTATAGTTTCACCATACAACGATTTTCTGGGTCTTGTCGGGCTTATATCGTGACAAACGTGTCATGTTCTTAGAAATCACATACCCGTCTGCATAAATTAGCGTGAACTGGCATAATGCATTCTAAAAAGATGCCTAACAATTTATTTGGTTCAGTGTTCCTCTTCAGAGAATAACTGAGCCAAATATTATCTGATTTCCATGATCCAACAACGTATGTGTGTTGCAACACACCATTCAATTCAATTGGCATCATCATAACACTCATATCATAATTGCATTTTGAAATATCGAGATTCTTCAGTGTCCTACTATGACTCTAATTTACAAGGGACTGGTCGACCGACCTTCTCCCCTTAGCAGGCAATAAAATTCGTTCCAGCTGGCTAGTCAAGATGGCCGCCGCAGAAGTGGTCTACTACCCCACCTCCTCTCATCTGCTGTCAAGGTCAAGTTTGTTTACAATTGCAGTACTGGAGTTACGCTAGGTGTGGCTCCTAAGTAATTGAGTCATTTAATTATTTTACACCTATCTTTATAGTGTTTTGGGCTCAATTCGGCTCCTTAATTAACATTCATGGCTGGGGATGGAATTCTGTGATAGCCTTGCCGTTCTATGGTGACTACTAGTGGCTTTAGACGCGCATCATAGTGAAAATCCACGATTTTCACCAGTAGCTGTCTCAATAACATATAAGGAAATCTGCGTTTCCTAAACGACGAATATGATCCTTACCTCTCAGGGTAGATCATTTATACACATGCTCACTGAGTCTCGACGGACATCACTCGTGGCCATAATTCATGCAAGCGGTGGATACAGACAGGCTCTGTCCAATTCGCTGCGAATAATACAGTATGCTCAAACGGCGATACTAACTCGTAGATTTAGCCAACTTCTCACCTAACGCGCAAGCTATACTAGTTTGGTCCCCGCAATATATTTTTTCGTAAATCACTGTATTCTACGTTATTTCTGCACGCAATATGCGGCTTCAAACAATACTTCACATAGATGACTCAATTATTAAGGCACCCGCGTTCTCTCTGTCATACCACTTAAGCCAAAGCTTTAAATAGCTCCTAATAAAAAATGTATAAATTTACTGGCTTACTTTACTTTAATGGTCCTCAAATATAATCCTAAGGATTGACCATATCAAATATTCATTCACATTTCACTGACACTGAAAAAGCTCTCGTATCTCGCTATATTCCACGTTACTTTCTTACTGTTTACCAAAATACAGTATCTTTATATTAGACATGACACACTTTGAATATTATTTAGGCCAAAAATGCCTATTACTTTACTGTTGCCGACCCCAGATTATTATTATTATTATTTTAACGTTACCGTTACATCCATCACTATTTTCGGCCTGAATGGCCCTAAACAAATCACCTTCCAAGCCATATTTTATTCAAGACGAGGGGTGAAAACTCGTTCAATAAGTGACTGTTACATCTTATTCTCAAAGTGATAAATCGTTACATGGTGAACTATTTAGTTAGGATAACATTGTAAATTGGTACTCACTTTTTCTTTTTCGCTGGATAGTGCCAGCACTTCAGCATCAGGCCTACCATGACGTTTGATTTAAGCCGTCATGTTATATTTTACACAACACTTAAATTCACACATTTCCCACCTGATAAACATACTCTTATCAGTGGCCTCTTTCACTTCTACACAATGCATATTAATCACTATACACATGAACACTTTTAAATCACTATTACACAATTTATGTACACTTATTCACTATTTCACAGGTTGATCCTTCAATCGGACTTCTCCTACGCCTGGTCTCAGGGATGCGATGCAATTACGCCAACCGTTGGTCTCCGTGAAAATCTAACAGCGTTTTACGGACGTTCGATCCTCGTCACCTGCAATATCGTTCAGCTCACTGTCAAGATGAAGTTGCAATGCTTCCCGAGCTCCCATCATTGTAGTGATCCTGATGATAATGTCATATTCAACTCTGACAGTACCTCCTGGTATGTGTAATGTTCAAAAACATTATAAGTTACTCTTTCGCTGTGGCGAATTTATATTTGCGTCAGATAATAGATAAATATCTGTATTAAATTGACTTCGACGCACTTCATGATTATACTTATGAAGCTGTATGACTTGCTTCTATTGTTCTTCAACGGCCGAGCGTTGATACTTTAACATTTGGCGCGCTTACTGGCAGCGTCTTAGTTACGTGTATACTGGAGAATAGCTTGAGATGAACTGGTGAAGACTGGAGAACAACTGGCTTGGTCTGCACTGCTCTCCCTTATAAAGGTTTCTCGTAAAAACTAGTCCACCGGACATGTGGGTGCGACTCCTTCCTTGAAATAATTCATTTTCAGCCGAAATGACATATACACCTTGTTCATTTAAGTGTGGAGGTTTCATAAACATTCGCGTGCACGCGATCGCTTCGGCCAATTAATTACAATTAATTGCCTTAGTTCAGCGCGTCAGGACGCCATCGTGGTGGTTCCCCTTTGGCTGGTCACAAAATCACTGCTCTCGAGCGTAGGTTCGGTGTTAACGCACTCATTTGGAGATATAGGCTTTAATTTAGGTGAAAAACCACTCCTAAATTACCTCTCCGTGAATATATTCACCTGGGTGTATATTTCACTCCATTTCAATGCTCCACTTGGCTGTAATTAATTAATTAATTAATTTCCGTGGGCAATCATCCCTACTCCTGATTCCATCGTTGTCAAGCGGTGAATACCCGAGTCATTAATTTTGGGCTGTCTCCTCGGTCCAGACGTAAATAGTGCGCTCGGTGCCTAAGGTCTCCACCCACTTGCTAACTGCAATTTGTAAAACGCCAAACTGGCCTCCTTTCATTCTCGTATGCTTCGAAAATGTATATTTTCTTGCATTCGGCTACAATTCTTCACCTTAAATTGCTATGATATTCACATACAGGTCGTGAAATCACGCTACATTATTATATGTCAGTATACCTCTCATTGCTCTTTGGGTTCCCTGTAATTGCTCCCCCTCAGAGATCAATGGTTCGACTCTAGGCATAATCATGTGCCTGGTCTTCTCTGATGAGACCCGAGTTCGATGCCAGACTGCCGTGACTGATTGGGCACACTATATCACATCCTTTATTTAGTAGCCGCTACTGTAGTGTTTAAAAATTAAAAGTGGTATTAGAAGGCGCTTTCCCTAATTTTTTTAAACCCTGGCACTACAGCCCATGAAGGGCCTATCATGCGACCGCTTCGCAGCCATTTGGCCTGCAGATATTGTGGTGACGCTTGGTCAGTGCATCGTGTCCCCTCGGCTGTTAATCTTGCTCTTCGTGACCGGGGCGCTGCCTCACTATCGACAGATACTCAATTTTCCTCACGAAGCTGAGTGCACCCCATTGCAGACCTCACGTCAGCGTCTAAAATCTCTGACGGAGCCGGGAGTCGAACCCAGGGCCTCCGGATGAGAGGCAGGCGCGCTACCCTGTTCTTAATGTGTTTATATATATCTTGAAAAAGATGATAAATGGATTGGCATTGCCTCCTACAGGGATATATAGAAAATCGGATGTCATACCTTGAGGTTATGTTGCCATGGAAACGGACTTGCATTAGTTCATTAGTTTATCAGAGCGGAGATAGTTTCCTGCGAATATCTTTGAAACTGTTGGTTTTAGGGCCTTAAAATGTGGTTTTCGGTGTCCCGTAGGGACCCTCCGAGTATTGTTTCTTGCATCGAGGGGCGTAAAATGAGCTTTGTCCGGTCTTTATGCGACAACTTGGATATTTTGTCCCGATTGAGTATTTTTGGTGACTTTTCAGTTATGTTGCCCGTTCCACGGGAACAATGTTTTATTTCCGGATGAAAGGCAGCCTATATGTTATCCCAGGGCATAAGCTGTCTCCATTTCAAATTTCATCCAAATCCGTCCAGCTGTTTTAGTGTCAAGAGGTAACAAACTAACACACAAACACACACACAGACTTTCACAATTATAATATACGAGGCACGTCCAGAAAGTAAGCTCCGTTTGGTAATTAAATTAAATTGTGTACAGATACAGAAAAAATATTTATTGCACAACATTCTACACCTCTTAAACTACCTTTTCACATAACTGCCGAACTTTTGCAGGCATTTGTCATAGCGTGGCACAAGTTTTTGGATACCTCTTCATAGAAGTTTGCCGCCGACCCGTAAACGAGAGTGAAGACTCCCCTTAAGATATACTACTGTTTTGCCATCACTGTTAGGCAAATTGCGTATGTGGTCAGGAGAACTCCTAAACATACGCAGTTCTCCTGGTAAGCACGCAATTTGCCTAACAGTAGTGACCAAACAGTAGGATATCTTAAGGGGAGTCTTCACTCTCGTTTACGGGTCGGCGGCAAACTTCTATGAAGAGGTATCCAAAAACTTGTGCCACGCTATGACAAATGCCTGCAAAAGTTCGGCAGTTATGTGAAAAGGTAGTTTAAGAGGTGTAGAATGTTGTGCAATAAATATTTTTTCTGTATCTGTACACAATTTAATTTAATTACCAAACGGAGCTTACTTTCTGGACGTGCCTCGTATATAGGGATAAATTGCAGCCGAATGGCTATAGCCATTAGCAGTCGCCAGAAACATCCCTCCTCTCTCACACGTCTTAATACCAATTCATTTGTGACTTCCATTTTATTTTAATTTAACGCCCGAGGGGTCCCAACAATTTCAATTCCAAGTAGTTCCAACTTTAGCTACCAGATGCTACTGTCACTAACACCTAGCAGCGAACGTTGGAACTTGATGGAGCGTTTCTAACCAGCTGAATTTAACCTACAAGTTTTGCTACACACTACCAAATGTACTGTAGTGGTAGGTTCTTTTACATGCCATAAATCTATGACATGGGCCACCGGCTTTACTTCCCTTCCAAAGGAACGCATACTGAAGGACTTTAAGTCTCCTAAAAGTCCAACGACTTCGGCTGGGTTTGAACCCCCGCACTTGGGTTCATAGCATAGCAGTTCAGCATGGTACTAACTACGCCACCGAAGACACTTATAATGGCTTATAATACCTGAATTCAATGGTAGGCCTTCCGGCTCCGTAGTGTTCGGGTGGTGCACGTGCCTGTCACCCAGAGGCCCCGGGTTCGATTTCTGGCTCCATCAGGTATTTCGGAAACTGACGTGAGGGCTGGAACAGGGTGCACTGAGTCTCGTGAGGACAATTAAGTAGCTGTCTGACAGTGAGGCAGCGCCCCGGTCACGGAAGCCAAGATTCCGATGCATTGACTACGCGTTACCCCAATATCCGCAGGCAAAATGGCTGGGCAGCGGTCTCTTGGTAGGCCTAGGCCCTACATGGGGTGTAATGCCAGGGGCTATTTTAATGATAGGCCAACCAACTTGAAGATCCAGTATTTTCAACCATCGTGTCATCATTGAATGATAGAGAAAGTTATTTTCCAGGGGAGTATATGACGGGGGAGCTGTGGGGGCTCCAGCCCCCCCCCCTCCCCCCGAAAAAATGCCAATAAATATTAAGAAAATGTTGCTTTGGCGAAAGCATAAATTAATTGTAAATTTGATTGTACCCCAATCTAAATTTATTGGCTAAGTTATAAACATTATTAAGATTGTAATTAGACTACTTCATTGTGTAGTGGCGAGCATTTGTGGCTGCTGCCCCGGAGGTGTGAATTTGATTCCCCGGCTCTGCCAAGAAATTTTAATTCTGGCCTGGGGGATGGAACGGGGTACACACAGCCTTGTGAGGCAAAACTTGGAATTGCACAGTACGGTACTTTTGAGATATAAATTATCAATTTGTAGAAAAAAAAGTTTACCTTTCTGTTTAATAAATTGACAAATATTCAGGTATTTGCCATTCATACTCCATAGGCCATAATAGAAAGTTCATTAATAATAGTACATTATGCACCGAGCCTAAAATGGCAATAATTAAGACACGAGTATGTTTATAAAACGAGCGTATGCATTATAGGCGAGTTGCATAAGACTGTTTATGATCGACGATAATTATTATAACTATTTTTTGTTCGAACATAAATATTGATAAATATCTGTCGAGATTTCGCCAGTTTTATGTACTGAACAGAGCGCATGAGACGCAGACAATGCCTTGTATTTGACCATGGCCTCCTCGATTACCCTACTATGACACTAGGCCAGGCAGTGAAATGTAAATTAGGAGGCCATGGAACATGTTATCTAATTGGTCAAACAACTGTTTCTTAAGCTCTGATTGGTGGGAGAAACTGTTTCACAATGAAAACTAGTGTTATAATGACCATCATTATGATACAATTTTCTGACATATAATAGTCAGGGTCGATCATAAAATTTTATTTGCGTGTTGTGTTGCATTTTACAATTTTTCTTGTATTGCCAGTAATTTTAGGCTATATAAACGTAGCGTTTTACAATTAACTCTCATCTAAATTAATTACACAAAGTTATATGCTCTAAGATATTGGTTGATATTTTCCGGTATTTTGCGGTGACAATCCCCAGGATAGTCAGCCCAAACCCATCCCCCCGAAAAATAATTGTAGGCCTATATACGCCCCTGTTATTTACCTCATATCTGTGTATTTCAAACCACATTAAGAGTGAATAATAAAATCAAAGTGCAGAATTTTATGGATACTTTGCATCTCATCTCAATTGAGACAAATTACTTCCCCCAATGAGCATATTATTATACCACTTAAGTGAATTCCCACTCCTCTAAGATAGCAAATGAGTCTGGTGTCAACCAAAGTGTTAATAATGGGATTAGAACACGCTTTAGCTAGAACGTTGTGCATTTAATTCAGTTACGAATCGCTTAAGAGGTAAACCACTCGAGTTTAGGAGTTCGACTTCAAGATGAGTGGTTTATCTGTACTTGCCTTTAACTACACAGCATTCGCTTTCCTCGTTCATGTTCCATTATACGATTTCTAATCACTCCAAAATTGAGTTTCTAGCGGTAATACACATCGTTTACCAACTTCCTATATACTTTTCATTAGATTTGGAGTTAGGCAAGTTGGTGGCTCTTTTATCGGAGAAGACAGAGAATATATGACACGAGTGGTAAGTTTTGTGTTCTCGAGAGAAGGCATGATTTTATAACATTAATTTCTGTATAATTTTGCAAGAGGTAAAATAAGTTTTGCGTTATATCCTGATATTGATTTTGCCATATCACGTTTACTTTTCTGTAATGGTATACTAAAATAAGTATCTTCATAATATAAGGTGCGTTCAAAAAGTAACGAGCCGGAGGCTGAAATGCGCAAACCGGTGACGACATCGGCTAATCGCGACGTGTGTTATGAGGCGTGGTTCCGACCAGAGCGTGGAAGATGACAGCCCGTCGCTAGAGGGCACGCGTGCACGTCACGTGACGATACCAAGCGAGCAGCAGCATGCATCAATCGTCCAACGCTGCCAGTCTCATTGCAAACAGTGACATGGAGGAGTCAACCGAAGAGCAAAGATGTGTTGTTTGGTTTCTGACAGCGGAAGAAGTATGGGGAACGGACATTCATCGCCGAATGTCACAAGTGTACGGCAACAAGGGTTAAGGCGTGGCACAAATGCTTCAGGGAAGGACGGGTGTCGTTAGCCGATGATGCCCGGTCTGGGGCACGCCCTGCATTACCGATTACAACGTCCAGCTGGTTGACGCACTTATTACCCAGGACCGCCGAGTGACAGTGAACGCCATAGCCGCCGTGGTCGCTCCACGACAATGCACGACCTCATACTGCCAACACAGTCACGGCACTCCTGCAGAAATTCAAATGGGAGGTTCTCGGCCACCCTCCATACAGTCCAGACCTCTCTCCCTGTGATTACGCCATGTTTGGTCCCCTGAAAAGGGCTCTGCGGGGCCAACGATTCACCTCGGACGCCGACGTCCAGCTGTACGTGCGGAACTGGTTCACATCGCAGGCCAGGGAATTTTATGGGACAGCCATTCACCGCCTCGTGTCACAATGGGACAAGTGCGTCAACAGCCAGGGCCAATACTTCTAACATACAGGTACTGGTTTCTGTAATTATGCCTCCGGCTCGTTACTTTTTGAACGCACCTTATATTTCAAGAAAATTAGAATTTTTATATTTACCAAAAATGAGAATTTTCTTCATGATGATGATCACCGTCATCATCGATTCTGCACTCCAGCAGTGCCGGCCGGTATTAAGTTGCAGTGTTACATAACGACCAGATTAATTGAAGAAAAACAATAATACCGTAATAATATTGTTAGTAGCCCTAATAAAACCTATACGTTTCCTTTAATATGTATAGGAATTTATAATTTAAGCGGCTTCGGTGTCGTAGTTGGTAGCATGCTGAGCTTCTATGCCCAAGATCGCGGGTTCAAACCCAGCCGAAGTTGCCGGACGTTTTAGGAGCGTTAAAAATCCTTCAGTATGCCTTCCTTCGCAGGGGAAGTAAAGCCGGCGTTCCCATGTCATAGATTTATGGCATGTTAAAGAAACTTCCACTAATTACATCTGTGTGAAGCTAGATTGTATAGGTTAAGAATGTAAACAACGCTCTTAGATTCCTATGTTCGTTGTCAGGAGCCGACTGTGGTGGCGTCTAGTAGCTAAGTTCTGAACTAGTAGTCGTTGACGGTGGCGTTTGGCGGAAAAGTAGGAAATATTTGAAAAAATTAAAGTCTGCAGTCCTTACTTGAATTAAAAAACAGATAAAACACACTATTACACTCATCACAATGTACACCGATTATCAGACAGATTCTACACACACCCAAAGTACACTGGGCTACATGACCGCGTTGTCACAGCCCCTAAACTGAGGAACCAACCAACCAACGAATTTAAAATTTTGTTCTTTGATAATTCATGAAATCTTATAGTGTAGTGAGTTACTGTGAACTGTCGGAGAAAGCGAAGCGCGCCAAATGTCTAGGACCGCTCGTCCGTCTGGTCATTGCCAGCCCCGAGCACTGACCAGATCTGAATAGTGAAAAGTATGGCAGAGATGCTAGGCCAAGTAAGTCCTATCCCAACAGTGAACTCGGCTGGTCGTTGCCCGCTGATTGCAACAAGGGAGCCGAGGCGTGGACGGAGACATCCGAGATGCTCCGTCAACTGCCGATACTATGTCTTGCAATGCCGGGTGTACCTGTGACACTCATGGTTCTTTCTCGCCCTCGTACTTACATTGTTTACCGGTAGTTCTTGTGAAGGTTTTCATGTAGACTCACTTAAAATCCATTTAATCCGATGACAGTGTGTTGTTGTTGTTGTTTGAGTCTTCAGTCATTTGACTGGTTTGATGCAGCTTACCATACCTCCCTGTCCTGAGCTAATCGTTTCATCTCTACATAGTTACCACACCCTACCTCCGAGGCAATCTGTTTAACATATTCTAAGCTTGGTCTACCCCTAAAGTTCTTGTCCTCGACCCTTCCTTCCATAACTAAGCTTGCTATTCCTGGGTGTGTCCTACTAACCTATCTCTTCTCTTCATTAGCAGTCTCCAGAAACTTCTCTCCACTCCCACCTCTTCGTTTGTTACCATATCTACCCATCTGATCTTCATCATTCTCCTGTAACACCACAATTCAAACGCCTCAATTTTCTTCTTTTCTGTTGCATCTAATAGTCCAAATTTCACTTCCATTGAGTGCCACTCTCCAGACAAAGGCTTTCAAAAATGACTTCCTAATACCTAAATATATATTCGATGTCAACAGATTCCTTTTCTGTAGAAATGCTTTCCTTTCCTGAGCCAACCTACTTTTTATATCCTCTTTGCTTCGTCAATCACCGGTTATTTTGCTACCTAATTAACAAAAGTCTCCTGCTTCCTTCAGCTTTTCACCTGCCAATTTGATGTCCATAGAGGTTTCTGATTTCTTTCGGCTGCATTCCAATAATTTTGTTTTACATTTATTAATTTTCATCATGAATTCTTTCCTCAAGACGGAGTCCATATCATTCAAATACTCATTCAAATCCTCTGGCGTGTCCGCCAAGATGACAATGTGATGTTCTCTGAAATGCCGCATTCGTGATGAATGAGGCACACCCGTTTTACCGAGCAATCGAATACAGTTTTCTCTGATATCAAGCAGTCTTTTACCCTAACACCCCACCCTCCTTGAAGAAAATAGTTCAACACCCAGAACAAAATTATCCGCCAGCCAGCACTACACTCCAGGAGGGCGGGTGTGGGAATGAACAAGCCACTTCCATAGCTGTCTGTCCTGCCACCATTCTCCTTTCAACACTGTCCTCTATTCGAGGCTCTTTTTAGCCAAGGCTCCGTGACCTTGCTTCATCCATCCGTCTTCTTCTCGTCTTCTCTTGCAAATTACAGTGAAACCTCTATTAAGAGACCAGTGACGGTTCCATGGAAAACTGGTCTTTTAGAGAGGTGGTCTCTTAAAAATAATTGTATACTGCATTATTAATAAAGTATAGTTGGAACACATAATTGATTACAATTTATCTGCATTGGTTCACATTTAGTACAAAATAATTACAATTAGTTATTTTCTGAGCTCTGTCATTTAAAAAAGTCACGAATTGATCTCTGTTTCAGTTTAGCACATCTTTTCTTTAACAATTTCACTTTCTAGAATATCTCTTGAGTGAGTTCGAAAGTCCATTAATTTGTTCTGGGTTCGAACAATATTCTACGAAAGCCGTTTTTTGTATTTTTTATACGTTGCATAACACTTTTTCTAATGACATTGTATGCTGATGCACTTCTGTGCCAACAGAACCATTGTTTACATCAGCACCCTCATCACCATCTCCAATGGGAAGGCATACGAGAAATGATCTTTTGAAAGAGGTCACACTGAGAAAATGCCTGGTCTTAGATCGGGGAAAGGGGTGGTCCTTAAATAGAGGTAGCAAATACATTGACCATATGAGGTTTTAAATCGGCTCCAAGAAAAATCGGTCTTTAAGAGGGGTGGTCTTTAGAGAGGTTTCACTGTATCTCCCTTCGAAATAGGCTTTGGATTTTCCACTAGAGGTCATCCTCATCAGATGACCGAACAATTTCAATCTCGACTTGGACTGACTCATGTCTAATTTTGTCTCCGTCTGGTCTTCTGAATACTTTATTTTAGAAATTTCATTTCAGTTGTTTGTATCCGGCTGTTGTCCCGGGAAGTCATTGTAGCAGCTTCTAGACCCTAGATCAGGGCCATCCACACAGTGCTCCCCGAGCGCTAGCGCTCCGGCCACGCTCTAAGCCAGTGCTCCGAGCGCTTTGGTGGTAGGTAGTGTAGTTTCGGTAGTGGTGGGAGGAGCTCGGCTGGTTGAGCGTGCGGTCTGCCCGCCGCGCCGAAGTGAGCAATGTTTGGCTCAACGTACATTTGTGAGCGTTTCTTTTCGGTTCTTAAGCCTACCAATATAATCATCGTGCATCGATGAGCGATAGAAACTTGCGCCATTGTTTACGAATACAGTAGCCGTGTCCAGAAATTGTGTACCCAATTTAGAGAAGATTGTTTCCTCAAAAACTAAAATCTCGTAAGAACGACGGAGCAAAGGTCTCTCAAGTTGTGTACTATCTGTTCAAATTGTCAAGTGCTGTTGAATTTTCCTCTCTAATATGTTCACATTTCAGTTTGAAATAAATCAGAATATTCTTTACTTAACACGTGCGATCGTTTCCTGCACAAACAGCCCTATCAATATGATGTCAACAATCCCACAAGAGCCGTCGGCCGCATGACTGTACGTACGTATCTATTCAGCGTGGTCCGAACATCGTCCGTCTCCTCGATGCCACAGTGTAGTGGTGGTAGGGGAAGGAGCGCTAGCCTGACTGCCCAGTGCTCCCCGAGTGCGGCCGCGCACTCAGAGCGCAATGGCTGGATGACCCTGCCTTAGGTCAATATGGGAAGTAAGTAGGATGTGTACAGTGATATTTTAGCTTCCTAAGGAATGTTATTGTCCCACAGAAGCTGTGAAACAGAGTGGTAAAAGTTCGCAGCTACTTCAAGACTACCTGTTATCTGTCGACAAAACTTCATCATATTTCTATAAAATGAGAATTATAATCATATTCCTACAAAAATTAGAACTTTCATCATTATTCTCCAGAAATTCAGGTTATAAAAAAAGAGAATATTTATGTTTCTCAAAAAATGAGAATTTTCATGATTCTATAAAATGAGAATTTTAATCCTACTTCTAAAAAAGTCAGAACTTTATTCTTCAAAAATGCTTGTTTCTCAAAAAAGGAGAATTTTTATGTTTCTAAAAATGAGAATTTTAATCATACTGCATTTATATAAAAATGAGAATTTGCATCATATTTCTAAACAAGTAGTTCCGTGAATAAATAAATAGCATATTTTCATAATCCTACTTATGTTCATTGCTTCCATCAACATACAACATTTCAGGTTGATTGCTGTAATAGATTCCTAGATATTGAGAACCATCTAAATATTTCGGATGGTTGCCATGTTGGATTTATATATGTGTGGCATAGAGTTATGTACTATTACATGAAGATTATTGCGTAGGTGTATTATTCAAACTTCAATCGCATAAATAGGACACAAGAATAAAATCACCAAAAATATTAGATGTCAGTGGATTAAAATTTGTATAAGCATTTACCGTACCAAACTTCACTGCGCTCGGATGGTTAAATCTCGAGAAACATCTATTTAAATATTAAAATTATTAAAATTTCATGTTGCCGCCATTATGAATTTGTCCTCGAAAGTCCCATTGGTGAACTTATGTTAATAGCCTTTATCAACATACAATACTTCAGTTTGGTTGCTGTCATAGATTAGTAGGTATTAAGAACGGTCTAAATATTTAGTTTGGTCGCCATGTTGGATTTTTATATATATAGGCCATGACAATTATTGCGTAGGTTCATTATTCAAACTTTGACTTCGATCACATGATTAGGACACAAAAGTTAAAACTTAATCTTAAAATATCGCATAGCCGCCATGTTGATGTTATGTAAACAATTGAACTAAATTAGATGTCAGTGCATTACAATGTGTATAAACATTTGCTGTACCATGTTTCACTGTGGACGGACGGTTAAATCGCGGGACAAGTCTATTTAAATGTTTCAAATTCGCTAGGCCGCTATGTTCGTTTTGTTCTTAACAGGTTTTTGAAAGTTACGCAGATGAACGTTCAGGGTGATTTCTGTAATAGATTCGGAGATATAGAATGCCGGTGAAATATTTCGCACAGCCGCCATGTTGGTTTGGTGAGACGTAATAAAATTTTAAGGGCACGTTCGGGGTCGGACAAAATAGTACTATGGATTTACTGAGTTTCATTG
Organism: Meconema thalassinum; assembly: GCA_946902985.2. Taxonomy (NCBI): domain Eukaryota; kingdom Metazoa; phylum Arthropoda; class Insecta; order Orthoptera; family Tettigoniidae; genus Meconema; species Meconema thalassinum. The sequence goes on from OX336395.1 coordinate 189,161,448, forward strand.
AAACCGCTATAGCCGTTTAAATTTATTAGAGGGACACACTCGAAAACATACACACACACACACAGACAAAAGGTGATCTCATAAGCCTATTTTTCCAAAAATGAAAATAGGCTAAAAATGAGAATTATCATATTTCTCAAGAAATGAGTATTTTCATCATCATCATCATCTTGTACAGTTTCCAGTCCCAGGCTGGGTCTGTTTGGAACATAAGCCTCGCCAATTAGTCCTTTCTTCCCACCACCTCTCCGCTGTCACTCTGGTCCAGTCCTCGCCTCTCTTCTTGACACATTCCTCCACGCCTTTCAGCCATGTATCTCTTGGTCTTCCCCTTGGTCGTTTCGTCTGCATCTGCATCTCATGTATCCTCTTGGGAATCTTCTTCTCATCCATTCTCTTTAAGTGTCCATACCACCTCAGTCTTGATGTCTCAATCCTACCTTGCAAGGGCTCCTCTTTCACCATTTCCCTGACCTTTTCATTCCTCACCCTGTCTCTTCTTGTTACTCCGATCCTACTTCGCAGGAACTTCATTTCACCTGCCTGTATTCTGCTTATGTCTCTTTTCTTCATTGTCCACGTTTCTGAAGCATAGGTCAGTATCGGGATATAGTAGCTTCTGTATAACACTTCCTTGCTTTTTTGTGGGACATCTTTATTCCACACTAAGCAAAATGCTTCTCAGAAATGCTTCTGCCTGTCAGCCACGTTCCGTAATCTCTTTGTCATTTCTCCCATTTTCCTCCACTATACTTCCCAAGTACTTGAGACTTTCCACCTTCTTCAGCTGTCCACCTCCAAGTGTTATCCCACTCATTGGTCTGTCCTTTTTCCTGGTCGTTAACAGGATCTCACATTTACTGATGTTGAACTTCCATCCGTACTCTCCCACTGTTTCTTCCCAAGCCTTCAGTTGCTCCTGGATTTCCTCCTCCTTGTTTCCCCCAGACCATGAGATCATCTGCAAACACCATTGCTTTCATCTTATCTTATCCTATCTTTCCTGCTATCCGTGTCATTACCTCGTCCATAACCACAATAAAGAGAAGGGCTGACAGCGCACTAACCTGTTTCAGGCCACTCATTTGCCTGAACCAGTCTGTTCTTTCCCCTCCAACTATCACACAACTCACACTTCCACAATACATCTCCTCCACTCTGCCTACAGTCCCTTTTTCCACTCCCATGTTTTCCATTGCTTTCCAAACCTTCTCCCTACACACACTATCATAGGCCTTTTCGATGTCCAGAAAGGCCATCAACAGATCCTCTCCAAATTCGTAGTGGTGTTCCTGGAGCTGTCTCACTGAAAATATGAGATCCACTGTTGATCTCCCAGGTCTGAATCCAGACTGCTCCTCTCTCAATTTTCTCTCCACTTTGGCTCGTATTCTACTTTCTAATATCTTTTCATATATCTTGGCACATTTCATTTTCATAATATCACATTTTCATAATATTCATAAAGAATAATAATTTTCATATTTAACAAAATTGAGAACTTTCTTCATCACATTTCTATAAAGAGGAGAATTTAAATCATATATCTCAAAAAATGAGAATCTTCATAATTAATAATTTCCAACAAGTCATGTTTCTCAAAAAGAATGAGAATTTTTATGTTTCTCAAAAAATAAGAATTTTCATCATACTGCAATCCTAAAAATGAGAATTTGTATCGTATATCTAAGTGTTTCTAACATTAGAGGATTTCTCAAATTATTAGTATTTTCATAATATTTGTAAAATACTATAAGAATTTTCTTATTTAACAAAAATGAGAATTATCATATTTCTCAAAGAATGAGGATTTTCATAATGTAACTAAAAATGAGAAGTGTCATATATTTCAAAGAATGAGTATTTCCATAATATTTATAAAAAAGAGAATTATCATATATCTCATATTTTCATTATGTTCCTAAAAATAAGATTGTCTTTACCCGTATTGACCACAAATGAGAATTTTCATCATTATTCACCAAAAGTGAGAATTATCATGTTTCTCAAAAAATTTGTCAAATCTAATAATATGAAATAAAAATAAAAATTAAATGTTGGGAATATGGTGTTAGTGAATAATTTTCACATCACACTATTAAATCCTCCGCTATACAAATACAACTTAACGTGATACATTTCTGTTCATATTTCGCTTGTAGAGAACATGTTCCCATCTCAGCACTCTTAGCGAGCTAATGATGTATTCTAGAAGCGGTTTCTTTTTCTCCGTGCGAGGAGAAGCCCGATAATTGTACTGGAGCCACGCTATCTAGCTTTAACAAACGGAACCCAATCTACTCTCGACAAACAAAACGCTGTGAAAATAGAACTTCTCTGATCGTGTTCTAGTTTTTATTACATCATTCTTTTTAATCCTACACGCTCTCTTTTTGTGCTGACTAGTTGGTTCTTCTTCCTTCATTCTGTTACTGTCGAATCAGAGAGTAAACACAACATTTCAAAGAGAAAAACAAAAGTCTCTTCAATTAAAAATAAACTAGATTACACATTAGACAGGATTTCTACGAAGAGCACGCTGAACAAGAAGAAGTTAATCTTTGCTCGTTAACTTTCTGCCATGAGCTGTGAAGAATGATAACAGATTCCTCAATAAAACAGTCAGCTTCGATTGACTCGGCGAACATTCATACAAATTAAGAATAATAATAAAATTCAAATGAAATGGTGCGAATGATGTAACTGGTCAGGGAATGATAACACAAATGTTACAAATTCGTAAATGGAGCAACAGCGACATTAATAATTTCACAGCATTCTGTAAAATCGTTGCCAGAACAGCACCACGAAGAACTGGACATGTGTTTACGCAGTCTTAGGATAAGTACTGTACTGGTTTCATTTCGTCCACATGTCAACTACTGACTACTAAACTATGCATTGCGCTCCTTCCTTAAGATATTTGCACGACCTTGGGGAACACCCTGCTGAAGTATTTAGCTTGTAGACCCAGCATGGACTTTGATACTCCCTGCATATAGCCTACATTTAGCTTGTGGACCTAGTTGTTCTATCTTGTAGCAAGGTCTTTGATATCTCTGCTCATGCCTTTAGCTTGTAGACCTAGTTTTTCTATCTTGTAGCAAGGACTTTGATATATCTTTGCTCATATCTTTAGCTCTAGACCTGGTTGTTCTATCTTGTAGCAAGGACTTTGATATCTCTTTGCTCATATTTTTTTAGCTTCTAGACCTAGTTGTTCTATCTTGTAGCAAGGACTTTGATATCCCTTTGCTCATATCTTTAGCTTCTAGACCTAGTTGTTCTATCTTGTAGCAAGTACTTTGACAATTCTTTGCTCATATCTGTAGCTTGTGGACCTAGTTGTTCTATCTTGTAGCAAGGTCTATCATATCTCTTTGCTCATATCTTTAATTTCTAGACCTAGTTGTTCTATCTTGTAGCAAGGACTCTGATATCTCTTTGCTCATATCTTTAGCTTCTGGACCTAAGTGTTCTATCTTGTAGCAACGACTCTGATATCTCTTTGCTCATATCTTTAGCTTCTAAATCTAGTTGTTCTATCTTGTAGCAAGGACTTTGATATCTCTTTGATCATATCTTTAGCTTCTCGACCTAGTTGTTCTATGTTGTAGCAAGGACTTGGAGATCTCTTTGCTCATATCTTTAGCTTCTAGACCAAGTTGTTCTATATTGTAGCAAGTACTTTGATATATCTTTGCTCATATCTGTAGCTTGTGGACCTAGTTGTTCTATCTTGTAGCAAGGTCTTTCATATCTCTTTGTTCATATCTTTAATTTCTAGACCTAGTTTTTCTATCTTGTCGCAAGTACTCTGACATATCTTTGTCATATCTGTAGCTTGTGGACCTAGTTGTTCTATCTTGTAGCAATGCCTCTGATATCTCTTTGCTCATATCTTTAATTTCTAGACCTAGTTTTTCTATCTTGTAGCAAGGACTTTGATATTTCTTTGCTCATATCTTTAGCTTCTAGATCTAGTTGTCCTATCTTGTAGCAAGGACTTTGACATAACTTTGCTCATATCTTTAGTTTCTAGACCTAGTTGTTCTATCTTGTAGCAAGGACTCTGATATCTCTTTGCTCATATCTTAAGCTTCAAGACCTAGTTGTTCTATCTTGTAGCAAGGCCTCTGATATCTCTTTGCTCATATCTTTAGCTTCGAGACCAAGTTGTTCTATCTTGTAGCAAGGACTCTGATATCTCTTTGCTCATATCTTTAGCTTCTAGACCTAGTTGTTCTATCTTGTAGCAAGGATTTTGATATCTATTTGCTCATATCTTTAGCTTCTAGACCTAGTTGATCTATCTTGTAGCAAGTACTTTGACATATCTTTGCCCATATCTTTAGTTTCTAGACCTAGTTGTTCTATCTTGTAGCAAGGACTCTGATATCTCTTTGCTCATATCTTTTGCTTCTAGACCTAGTTGTTCTATCTTGTAGCAAGGCCTCTGATATCTCTTTGCTCATATCTTTAGCTTCGAGACCTAGTTGTTCTATCTTGTAACAAGGGCTTAGATATCTATTTGCTCATATCTTTAGCTTCTAGACCTAGTAGTTCTAGCTTGTAGCAAGGAATTAGATATCTATTTGCTCATATCTTTAGCTTCTAGACCTAGTTGTTCTATCTTGTAGCAAGTACTTTGACATAACTTTGCTCATATCTTTAGTTTCTAGACCTAGTTGTTCTATCTTGTAGCAAGGACTCTGATATCTCTTTGCTCATATCTTAAGCTTCAAGACCTAGTTGTTCTATCTTGTAGCAAGGCCTCTGATATCTCTTTGCTCATATCTTTAGCTTCGAGACCAAGTTGTTCTATCTTGTAGCAAGGACTCTGGTATCCCTTTGCTCATATCTTTAGCTTCTAGACCTAGTTGTTCTATCTTGTAGCAAGGATTTTGATATCTATTTGCTCATATCTTTAGCTTCTAGACCTAGTTGTTCTATCTTGTAGCAAGTACTTTGACATAACTTTGCTCATATCTTTAGTTTCTAGACCTAGTTGTTCTATCTTGTAGCAAGGACTCTGATATCTCTTTGCTCATATCTTAAGCTTCAAGACCTAGTTGTTCTATCTTGTAGCAAGGCCTCTGATATCTCTTTGCTCATATCTTTAGCTTCGAGACCAAGTTGTTCTATCTTATAGCAAGGACTCTGATATCTCTTTGCTCATATCTTTTGCTTCTAGACCTAGTTGTTCTATCTTGTAGCAAGGCCTCTGATATCTCTTTGCTCATATCTTTAGCTTCGAGACCTAGTTGTTCTATCTTGTAACAAGGGCTTAGATATCTATTTGCTCATATCTTTAGCGTCTAGACCTAGTTGTTCTATCTTGTAGCAAGGACTCTGATATCTCTTTGCTCATATCTTTTGCTTCTAGACCTAGTTGTTCTATCTTGTAGCAAGGCCTGTGATATCTCTTTGCTCATATCTTTAGCTTCGAGACCTAGTTGTTCTATCTTGTAACAAGGGCTTAGATATCTATTTGCTCATATCTTTAGCTTCTAGACCTAGTTGTTCTAGCTTGTAGCAAGGAATTAGATATCTATTTGCTCATATCTTTAGCTTCTAGACCTAGTTGTTCTATCTTGTAGCAAGTACTTTGACATAACTTTGCTCATATCTTTAGTTTCTAGACCTAGTTGTTCTATCTTGTAGCAAGGACTCTGATATCTCTTTGCTCATATCTTAAGCTTCAAGACCTAGTTGTTCTATCTTGTAGCAAGGCCTCTGATATCTCTTTGCTCATATCTTTAGTTTCGAGACCAAGTTGTTCTATCTTGTAGCAAGGACTCTGATATCTCTTTGATCATATCTTTAGCTTCTAGACCTAGTTGTTCTATCTTGTAGCAAGGATTTTGATATCTATTTGCTCATATCTTTAGCTTCTAGACCTAGTTGATCTATCTTGTAGCAAGTACTTTGACATATCTTTGCCCATATCTTTAGTTTCTGGACCTAGTTGTTCTATCTTGTAGCAAGGACTCTGATATCTCTTTGCTCATATCTTTAGCTTCTAGACCTAGTTGTTCTATCTTGTAGCAAGGCCTCTGATATCTCTTTGCTCATATCTTTAGCTTCGAGACCTAGTTGTTCTATCTTGTAGCAAGGACTCTGGTATCTCTTTGCTCATATCTTTAGTTTCTAGACATAGTTGTTCTGTCTTGTAGCAATGCCTCTGATATCTCTTTGCTCATATCTTAAGCTTCTAGACCTAGTTGTTCTATCTTGTAGCAAGGCCTCTGATATCTCTTTGCTCATATCTTTAGCTTCGAGACCTAGTTGTTCTATCTTGTAGCAAGGACTCTGATATCTCTTTGCTCATATCTTTAGCTTCTAGACCTAGTTGTTCTATCTTGTAGCAAGGCCTCTGATATCTCTTTGCTCATATCTTTAGCTTCGAGACCTAGTTGTTCTATCTTGTAGCAAGGACTCTGATATCTCTTTGCTCATATATTTAGCTTCGAGACCTAGTTGTTCTATCTTGTAGCAAGGATTCTGATATCTCTTTGCTCTTATCTTTAGCTTCTAAACCTAGTTGTTCTATCTTGTAACAAGGGCTTAGATATCTATTTGCTCATATCTTTAGCTTCGAGACCTAGTTGTTCTATCTTGTAGCAAGGACTCTGATATCTCTTTGCTCATATCTTTAGCTTCTAGACCTAGTTGTTCTATCTTGTAGCAAGGTCTCTGATATCTCTTTTTGCTCTTATCTTTAGCTTCTAAACCTAGTTGTTATATCTTGTAGCAAGGACTTTGATATAACTTTGCTCATATCCTTAGCTTCTACAGTAGACCTAGTTGTTCTATCTTCTAGCATGAACTTTGGAATCACCCTGCTCATATATGTAGCTTGTGGACCTAGTTGTTTAATCTTCTAGCATAGAGTTTGGTGTCTCCCTGATCATATATTTATCTCTTTGACCTGGTTCTTTCTTCTAGCATAGACTTTGATATCTCCCTTCTCATACATTTAGCTCCTTGACCTGGTTCAATCTTCTAGCATGGGCTTTTGAATCTCCATGCTCGTACATTTAGCTTTTGGACCTAGTTGTCATATCTTCTAGCATGGACTTTTGAATCTCCGTGCTCATACATTTAGGTTGGTTGGTTCCTTAGTTTAGGGGCTGCGACAACGCGGTCATGTAGCCCCGTGTACTTTGGGTGTGTGTAGAATCTGTCTGATAACCGGTGTTAATTGTGATGACTATATTAGTGTGTGTATCAGTTTTTTTAAATTCAAGTATTGACTGCAACTTTGAATTTTCAAATAGTTCCTACTTTTGCCGCCAAACGCCACCATCAACGACTACTAGGCCTAGTTCAGAACTTAACTACTAGATGCCACCGCAGTCAGCTCTTGGCAACGAACGTAGCAACCTAAGAGCGTTGTTTACATTCTTAATCTATACAATTTAGTTTCACACAGGTGTAATTAGTGGAAAGTTCTTTAACATGCCATAAATCTATGACATGGGACCGCCGCGCCGGCTTTATTTCCCCTCCAAAGGAAGGCATAGTGAGGGACTTTTAACGCTCTTAAAATATCCGCCGGCTTCGGCCGGGTTTGAACCCAAAATCTTGGGCATAGAAGCCGAGCATGCTACCAACTACGCCACCGAAGCCGCCCTCATACATTTAGCTTGTGGACCTAGTTGTTATATCTTCTAGCATGGACTTTGGAATCACCCTGCTGATACATTTAGCTTGTGGACCTAGTTGTTGTATCTTATAACAGCGGATCGATGCTGAGACCCATGCTAAGCTATTAACACACGTCTACTTCTTCAAAGCCATTACGTGCGCTCCTTTCAAGATTCCAATTACTGGCTGAAAGCAGGCGCTTCAGAACCCTTAGAGCGTTAACACCTCTCCTATCAAATGATTACCTGCGTCATAGCCGAGCGCGGTGAATCGTACACCACAATTGCGATGAGTTGGAACAAATTTGAAGATATGTGGTTCAAATCTGGACAAGGAAAGCTGTTATCTTGTCTGCAACCGAGACGGCTCAACTTTTTAAAGCTACTTCTTCACTATATTATTACAATATACAATTTTAATTTTCCATTGCAAAATGCACAATATGTTATCAATCGATTAAGATACGTCTTAGCAAATAACAATTATGATTTATTACGGTCAGGATTTGGCACTGGAGTTTTACAAGTAGTTATTTCAATGGCCAACAGAGTTCACTGTCAACAGAGATTTGCGCTCCAGGGACACACATAGTCGGAAACATGTCACATGTTACACATCATATGCGACTACTGAAAGGCTCGTTTCTTTTTTCAACATTTCCTCCAAGTAAATTCTGGGATGGCATCTTATACCAAGTCCCGAGGATTTCTCTGCAATAAACATGCAAGTGAGTTTAGAAGATCCAAAACACAAACCCGACAACGATGGGTGCAAAAAGCTACATTATTTTGTAATCAATATTATGGTACCGGTATTTATTATGTATTTAGCGTATGGCTTTACAGATACAATATGTAATTTCCCACAGAATACTTAGTATACACAATAGCATAACATTGCAATTATCTATTTTGAATTTCCCCTTTTTCGAAAGCTGACAAAGTATTCCAAGTTATGCTATTAACTTGGTTTTACACATTTTAAAGCAACAAATCATGTACACATCGCCCGTCGCTCTCATTATTTAAGGTGAGATAAGTCGTAACACATATATTGCTTAAATGTATATTTAATAGTACATTATGCAACGAGCCTATAATGGCTATAATTAAGACACGAGTATGTTTATAAAACGAGCGTATATCTGTTCAGTCACTAGAATTTTGTGATCGGGTGCTGCGCTGGGTAGTATATCTCTGTTTTCCAAGCTCTCTGGCTGACCGACGCATGTGCTCTGTGTGCTTCAATGCCATATGTTCAGATTGTGCACCGGTATTCAGTAAAACTGTCACCGAAGTCATTTGAAAACGCGCTGTGTAGAAATTGGATTTGGGGATATTAAGGTACAGTGCTATTTCTTGTCTCATATTCACCACTTTATTTACGCGAACATATGGACGGTGCACTTTCGGTAATTTATATAGACCTGTTGGATTTTGAGCGCAGGCGCGAAGGTATTCTTATCTAGTTGGTCACACAACTGTTTCTTGAGCTCTGATTGGTGGGAGAAACTGTTTCATAATGAAAAATAGTGTTATAATGAGCCTCATTATGATACAGTTTTCTGACACGTAATAGTCAGGGTCGAACATAAAGATCATTAATTCACACAAGGGCACTCCAATAACTATAACCTCGAACTTGAAGTTTTGGCGTATTGCTGCTTTAAAAAGCCAAACAGAAGCAGCTATTTAAATTGATAAAATTCTGACGGCGTTGTTACTGGCGGTTCTTTGGTTATATTCCATGATCATTATTGTATCTTGACCGGAGAGAGATATGCCCGGTCGCCTGTTCGCTGTTGCTAGCTTAGCACCACCCAGGGGTCACGTGTAGGGTACTTTCAGGTGAAACCTACGGACGTGAGCAAAAATGGACACCCATGGTACCGGTAAAAAAGTCATGACAACCGTGAGAAATCAACCAATACCATTTAAAACCCAAGCTTTTGTTGAAAAGAGCTATGCGAATATTTTCTGATGACTTTCATATTATCATGGGCTTACTGCGTGGCTCAGCGGTAACGTTCTCGCCTGCTGAAGCTGAGGTTGCAGGATCGATCCTGGCGAAATCAACTGGCATTTTAGGGTGCGCAAATGCGGGGGAGCCGTATCAGTAGATTTACTGGCGTGTTAAAGGTCCACTTCGTAGCAAAATTCCGGTTCTCCGGCGTCTTTAAAAGCCGCAGTAGTTAAAATGGACGTAAAACCAAGAACATTAACTTAAATATCTTCTGTTGCTGTAGATCCTTCAACGGCTTTGCAAATTTGTGGTCATGTAGCACCGTGTACTTTGGGTGTGCGTAGAATCTGTCTGATAACCGGTGTTAATTGTGATGACTGTAATAGTGTGTGTTATCTGTTTTTTAATCTAAGTACTGCAACTTAGAATTTTTCAAATATTTCCTACTTTTGCCGCCAAGCGCCACCGTCAACGACTACTAGGCCAAGTTCAGAACTTAGCTACTAGACGCCAACGCAGTCGGCTCTTGGCAACGAACGTAGAAACCTAAGAGCGTTGTTTACATTCTTAACCTATCCAATTTAGATTCACACAGGTGCAATTAGTGGAAGGTTCTTTAACATGCCATAAATCTATGACATGGGACCGCCGGCTTTACTTCCCCTCCGAAGGAAGGCATACTGAGGGAATTTTTAACGCTCTTAAAAATTCAGACGGCTTCGGCCTGTTTTGAATCCGCTATCTTGGGCATAGAAGCTCAGCATGCTACCGACTACGCCACCGAAGCCGCTCCCGTGTACTTGGATGTGTGAGAAGTTATCCGATAACCTGCGTTACTGTGATATATGTACTAGTGTGTGTACTTGTAATTAAGGTAGGAAGCAACCGTGGCCTTAAGTTAGGTACTATCCCGGCATTTGCCTGGATTAGAAGTGGGTAAACCATGAAAATTCATTTGCTGGATGGCGGAAGTAGGAATATAACCTACCTCTTATAAGTTTCACTTCACGAGGCTGAGTGGATCCCGTTTCACCCATCAGACCAGAATTAAATTTCTTGGCAGAGCTGAGAATTGAACCCGGGCCTCCTCGGTGACTGCCGAGAATTATTTCCGCTAAACGAAGAGGACGTATCTCCTAATGGGCATTACAGTTGTATATTGTGGCCCCATGGTGTTGGGGTAGCGCATCTGCCTCGCACACGAAGGCTCCGGGTTCGATACCCTGCTGCTTCAGGGATTTTAGAAACTGACGTGAGGGCTGGAACTGGGTGCACTCAGCCTCGTGAGGACATTTGAGTAGCTGCCTGACAGTGAGACAGCTCCCCGATCACGGGGACCAAGATTAACGGCCAAGGGGACCCGATACACAGACCACGTGTCACCCCATAATCTGCAGCCCAAATGGCTGGGCAGCGGTCGCTTGGTAGGCCTAGGCCCTTCATGGGCTGTAGTGCCACGGGGATTACGGATCTACTATTTCAAAACTTGACTTTTTGAGATAAATACATCTTCTTCCTCTCCAAGGTTAGCTCTACATATAGATATTATTGTATTATTGTTGTCTAAGCCAAAAAGCAGACAGGTCGGGTTATATACGAGTGTGAAATACTGAAGATTCCACAAAATTAATAATAATATCGTATGGCCTCGGGTGCCGGGCGCAAGCTTTGTTATTTGACACCCAGAGGGCAGCTTGCATGTCGAATTTTGTTGTTCCTTGAAGCACTATGAGAGTCAAGGAGGTTAGATATCTATAAGCTCCTTGACAATATAGCGCTTTCTAGTAGAGAAATGAGGAACTTTGTATTGGCGGAAAATCCTGAGATTAATTTTGCCACTATGAACACGGCCTACTGATTTCAAAAGGGGTCATTAACATGCCAACAACGTATGACATGCGTGTCGCATTTTTTTCCGCCTTTCAAAAATTACTTACCACGGCCAGGAGCGTACCTGCAAGCTTGGGGTTGGTAGTCCGACACGATAACCACTCACTCACCGTGGCAAGCTCTACAAAAATAAGACAAGTCGAATGCCTTTCCAAGATAATTAATTCCCGGGAATATTTAGCATTCAATAATGATTTTTACTTTGTTAGGACTTACATAATAATGATCGTATTTGAGAATTAAAATATTGTTCATTTTTGTATTCAACTAGGATTTCGGCAAAAACTAGACTAGTCCAAAGGTTGTTTTAGATTTTCTCAACCATCCTTATAAGAAATATATTTCCTTTATGTATAATGTAATGCTGTTTGTGAGACAACTTCAGGTATAAAGGCAATTTTTATTTCATTCAGCACAAACTGTTCTCTTTTTAATTTTCTGAACAATTTAATTTTTGGACTTGTATGGTTCTTGGAATTAACCCTTCAATAGAATCTCAGGCAGAGACAAGAAAGTAACCATATCTTGAAAATGACCCTTATTGACAAATTTGGAGATAAAATGATAAGATAACTTTAGTCAATAATTATTAATATAATTCTTCTTCTTACTTCGTTACGGCCAACTAAGGACCACGTCATGTCAACTGTTTCTTCTGCATTTTAATGTTGGCCCAGTACTCTTTCATTGGCAATCGATGTTGCACCTTTCTCTCCGTCATCCACGCCTTCCCGGTTTTTAGTTTCGGCTTGGGTTGAAAACTCCGATGTTTTTGAAGTTTTTCCCTAAGAGGGCCACGCTCCTGGATATCTTCACACGTTATCCCAATCTCCTACAGATCTTTCCCTACTTCACTGAACCAGGCCCTCTTTGTCTTTTTCTCATGGAGAAAAGCAAAAATTCGGTTGGATAGCCGTGTTGATTTCATTCGGATTCGGCCACATTATGACCTTCAACAGCAAACAAAAAAACAAAAAGAAGATGATGATGATGAACATTTTTAAAAAGAAACAAATAGTACGTCGCAAGTCAATGAATAAAGCTACTTGATAGAGTCAAACAATAATTTTCTTAGGGCTGTTGAAAATTCAGGTTGGTAATCAATAAATAAGGACTCAAAATTAAAACACTATATCACGGTAATTTAACCTGAAGCATTGTACGTAGCAGAAACCCTAATCATTGGAGGCAAATCTCTAATTAAAAATTTAAGAAAATCAATAAAGTAAATCCTCAGGATAATCTTTGGCCCAGTGTACATAGAGGCTCACGAGTTATACCAACATTTCGAGAAAATATTAAACACCGTTAGAAAAAGACGATTAAAATTTGATGGGCATATTCAAAGAATGGACAATTAAAGACTTACTGAAAGGATATTATATCATGCCTCCTCATTAAACGCCAAGAATAACTGGATAATTGAAAATGATCTTCAAGAAATCAGGGCAATATACGAAATTTTATGGGATAGGCCCAGATTCAGATTGTTGGTGAACTAACATAATTTTGCTGTGAATCCTCGGATAAAAGTCACCACTGCATGGACAGCAGAAAGGATGAAAGAGCATAGTGAGAGAATGTAGTGAATTAGGGGAGAAGAGAAAGTTAATTCAAATTCTTCTATACATTAGGTTAAATCGTACTCATTAGTTGGGCGTAACGTCGTTGAAGAAGAATGAAACCAGATCTGTTGCAAATTTTATTTCGTATAAACTTTTACCATTTTCTCTCTGTAACTTACATTACACGCTTCAGCACATGCTAAGCAGGTTGATACTGCGGTCAACGACACTACAAGGATAATTTTGGGATGATTGAAACCAACACCAGTGAACAAACTATACCATTTTGTTGGAATAGGGCCACTGCTGCGGATGCCGAGAGAACAAAGCAGGAGAATGAGCATCGACATCCACTGTATGGTCACCAGGCAGCAAGGTCTAGCCTCAGATGCCGCAAGAGTTTCCTTGCTAGGACTCTGCCGCTGGAGAGAACACCAGAGACAACTCGTCTTAACAGATGGAGGAGCTCACTGCCCACACACATGCAACCAAAGGAAGAACTGACTCCTGGCACCGCTTACGAGTGGGTGTCCCTCGATGCAAGACCAACCTGCAAGAATGGGGGATCCTTCCAGCCGACGCAGACACCTCTTGTTAGTGTGGAGCTGAACAAGACCCAAGCCACCTATTTATCTGCCCCCTCCTGGACACCCCATTCACAATAGAAGATGATTTTAGAGGAAGCAACAAGGCCATCGCAGCTGCAGAATTTTGGAAATGCTGACCGGACACGTAAATGAATAAATGAATGAATGAATGATTACAGACCTATATCTAATTTTAATCTTATCATATAACAATGACAATTCGCCTTCACATCGAGATGGTTTTGGAGAAATTAGCAAATTAATTAATCAACTGCTAGAACTGTGAATTTTCTGTTCAGTACTGAATATCCTTCAGAAGAAAATGATTGGTGTAAGGTTTGGTAAGTGTGAATGTACTTTTGAAGCAGGCAGTAGCTGAAGATCTCCTGAGAGGGCAATCCACTTTGCACCAGTGATAGGATGGTAACAACTTTATTCTCTGGATCGTCCTGTGAAGTCATGAATAATCCATTACAGTATCTCAATATCTTGTCTACCTGTCACCGAAATATTGACGTTACAGTCTATTGGGAGCTGTATCTGAAAGGCAGCAGGTAAATCAATCAGTGTTCTGTATTGGACAGGTAGAAGTGTTGAGAATACATATCCGCTTGTGGAAATTGCCATTTTTACACATTCATGGTTTCTGTGTATGAATGACTGCCCTTGCAAGGGAACATCACGAACGTGGATTCATCCAATTGCTCTGAAACTCTCCATACAATGTTGTTTGACGTTATGGAAGGGATTGGAATAAAGTATAGGGATAGGAGGGTGAACTACAATCTGTACCGAAACTAGACGGCAGTCATTCGAGCCGAAGGACATGAGATAAGCTGGTATACAGAAAGGCGTAAGGCATTGCTGAAACTTATCACCCATACTTTTTCAATCTATACATTGAAGTAGCAAATGAAAGAAAAATTTAACGGGGCTCATACACCGTCAGTGGGAATTTTCGCTTACAGTTTTGAATCACATCATAACTTCACTAATATGTAACATTGAGTTACAAAAACTGACGTATGTATAGTAAATACATAGAGCTTTCATCTAATTTAGAGAGAGGAACAGTATATAAAGTGTTTCGTGATTTATTGAAAGGATCATATTCGTGATTTTTAAGCTCCGTAAATCACAAAAAAAACACGATTTATCAAGAAATACCAGTCTGAATCGAATGATTCTTTTTCATGTAAAGTAAACGCATAAATACCGAGGATGAACTACCTTGAATGTTGTATTGTAAATAGTATATATTTTAAAGAAATATTAAATTTGTCTAAAAAATGAACAGTTATTTGTTTAAATTTCCAAGTATTGTGCCCTTGCGAACAAGAAATATGCAAATCACAGTCCGCCAGCTCAATAGGACATTCGAGGCATGGTATGTTCTCCCACCGTATGATTCACATATTCAGGATCAAGCATAGGATAACACTCCAATGAAAATCAAATTCAAAATGTAAAAACTTATTTAATGAATATCAAGAATTAGGCGCTAAAACAATTAAATTTACAATAAAATATTCACACTTGCCTTAAACTAAACAAGGAATCAATAAAACTCAACCACAAAAATCCATAATGAAGGTTACAAACGGACCTGACAAAAATCAACAAAACTCACTTCCATAAAGCAAGTTCTTTAAATTGCAAATATGAGCATCTCATGGCTCTAAGATTATGTTTACACAGTTATTCATCATCAAAATAAAGCACTCTTAACTCCCATTTGGAGGTTTTACTTTGAGTTGTACTAATTTGTTTATAGCAATTACATTTCTTAAGGTTCACTTGAGCTTCAAAATCATCATCCCTCTTCAAACAATTCTACAAAATTGGCGTCGTTGGGAAAAGAATTCGTGCATTACTTTGAGTATAGGAAAAATACTGATTAATTCAAATTAAGAAAGCCTCCCCAGACAATCTTAAAATTTTCATTTTTTCTCTGGAGTAACATTTATATTGTTATTAAATATAAGGGATTTTACAGTAGTCCATGACTATTAATTTAAGCTTATACGGTTTCTGAACGACTCTTGGCAAGAAATATTAACATTTAGATCACGGTACTCATGACCGGCTTATCTCAAAACATTTAACTTCCTCGCCAAAAAGGAAAAACGTCAGGAGACTCTACAAACGTACCCACCTCAGTGGTGGCAGAATTTTTTGCCGAGGGCATTGGAAAGCTGGTGTAACGTTACGACAAATGTTTCAATCGTTTAGGCAATTATGTTGAGACATAAGAATACATGAAACAAACAGTAGTAAAGTCAGTTTGGTATGTCAATCTGTTATTTTTATACAGTCCATCGGAACTTGAATAAGTAAACAGCCCTCGTATGACAGAAATGTAGGTTATGTTTTACTATGTTCAGCGCAGAGCATCCGCCATTTTTGTTTGAGTTGATTTCACAGCACTTTCTTTCAACTATTTCCGCTTTATGCTCTAACCGCCCGTTTCATTACAGAGACCATTGTCGCGTCAGTTCAGTTATACACAGCTCATTGTACCGTATTTTGCGACCAGTATATCACATATTTAATATTTTTCCTACGTTATTGTGATTTCCCCCAACGATTCCAGATATCGATGTATGATTGTACTGGTATTTGCATCCATGACTTCCACCCTAACCATTTGAGATATCTATGTTCGACTGTACTAGTATTTGGAGCCATGACTTCTACCCTAACGATTCGAGATATCGATGTTCGACTGTACTTGTGTTTGGAGCCATGAGTTCTACCCTAACTATTTGA
The DNA here is from genome assembly GCA_946902985.2 of Meconema thalassinum. Lineage (NCBI taxonomy): Eukaryota > Metazoa > Arthropoda > Insecta > Orthoptera > Tettigoniidae > Meconema > Meconema thalassinum. The sequence goes on from OX336395.1 coordinate 189,177,871, forward strand.
GATATCGATGTTCAACTGTACTTGTATTTGGAGCCATGATTCATTCTACCCTAACCATTCGAGATATCGATGTACAATTGTACTAGTATTTGGAGCCATGACTTCTACCCTAACGATTCGAGATATCGATGTTCGACTGTACTTGTGTTTGGAGCCATGACTTCTACCCTAACCATTTGAGATATCGATGTTCAACTGTACTTTTATTTGGATCCGTGACTCATTCTACCCTAACCATTCGAGATATGGATGTTTGACTATACTTGTATTTGGAGCCATGACCTCTCTTACCGCAAAGGCTGGCTGCCTTGCAGACAGAATTGAGCTGCGTTGTGTGCGAACGTGACGGAAACAGTGGTCGTGAGATTTCTTGTGTTTTATTGGCTCGATGCGTCCCAAGCGCCTGCCACAGTAATAAGACTGAGCTGTATTTAGGTCGACAGCGACACGTGTCTACATACTTCCAATCCGTTCTGCCAAGTTACTTGAAAGACTCGTTCGGTGCGATACGGTATAATCATAAAATGTAATGTATGTATTTTTAAATTGACTCCGGAATGTCATTTATTAGAGCCTCCGTGGCTTAGTCGGCAGCACGCCGGCCTCTCACGGCTGGGTCCGTGGTTCAAATTCCGGTCACTCCATATGAGATTTGAGCTGGACAAAGCGGAGGCAGACAGGTTTTTCTCCGAGTACTCCGGTTTTCCCTGCCGCAGTTGCATTCCAGCAACACTCGCACGCTATCATTTCATTTCACCTGTCATTAATTTAATCATTGCTCAAGAGGAGAGCGACAGGCTTCGACAGCCGGCACAGTTCATATCCTCGCCGCTAGATGGGGGCTTCATTAATTCCATTTTCTGACCCAGTGGGTCGACTGGAAGCAGGCTGTTGATTTTCATTTACAATGTCATTTATTGCCCAGTGTTAGTTATTGAGGTTTTAAGGGACAGAACAGCAAGATCATCTGTCCCGTTGCCTAGGGTAATTTTCAAATTTTATTTATCATCTTTCTCGCGAACTATCAACATTTACCAATCATTTTTTGTTGAAGTACAGTCCCTAATACAAGTTTAAGACCATTAACTTATATCGCATACAATATTCCTGGTCATACACCTATATCACAAATGTTTGCGTGATTACTTCAACATTAAATTGGCCTCAAAGGCATCTTTTTATGTAAAATCCATTGTGATCTGACAATTACTCTTTGAATTTTGAATTTTTCATTGAAAATTTGGTTTTCAAAAGTCAAGCTTTTCTTCCGGCGGAATATTTGGAGACACTAAACCAACTTGTTTACAATAATGGTAAGTATTTTGCAGGACAGTATGATGCCAATGAACGTTTTGGCATAATGAAAATGTCTTTATCATTTTGCATTTTTGAGTACTTTCTGAAAAATTAGAAAAAATAATCAAATACCGACTAATGTTTACTGAAGGCTATCTGATTTACCGACCAAGTTAGCGAAACCAATCATGCACGAATCGCTAGTTTAGGTTTCAATTAACAGGTGGACCTCCGTTTTCTCTGGTTTGTTTGGTTGGTAAAACAGATAGTCTTGCATAAACATCAGTCAGTTTTTGGTTATTTTACTTAATATTTCTGAAAATATGGAAAATAGTTAAATGATGAAGACATTTTTGCGAATATTATTTCTTATGCCAAAACGTTCATCGACATCTTACTGTTCTGCAAAAAACGTTAACACTAAAATAAGATCAACAGGTTGGTTTAGTGTCTACACAAAATCCGTAGGAAGAAATGCTTGACTTTTGATTATAATGTTTTCAATAAGGACCTCTTAATTCAAAAAGAGAATGTCTGAGCACAATGGCTTTTACATAATCAGATGAGGCCAATTTATTTTTGAAATAAGCACAGCATCACTAGTGACAGAAGTGTATGAACATGAATTTTTAGCCTACTTTTCACATTTTGCAAAAATGACGAAAAAGTGGACTTATGAGATCGATCCGGGAAAATGTGTGTGTGTCTGTCTGTCTGTCTGTCCTTCTGTCCGTCTGTCCGTCTGTCTGTCTGGCTGGCTGGCTGTGTATGTGTGTCCCCCTATCAACTCCTAAACGGCTGCAGCAATCAAAACCAAATTTAGTATGAGTAAAGATGTATACCGGAATATATCAAGCGCATATTTGAAAATGATATCAGTGCTACCAATTGCTGAAAAAACGCACTTGAAATTTGAGCTCCATGTTGGATATTTTGGAAGGTATATATGGGAGCTATTCCAAAATTGGCACACATGTAGATAATACTATTTCAGTTTAATTTCCAGGAGGCCATACATGACAGTGTTGCCAAAATAATTTTAAGCCTTCTGATAGGTGCAATTTTTAAATGCATTTAACTTCTACACTATCAATTGGATTTCGACCAAATTTTGTATGTAATATGTGTACATAAACTTATATGACTGAGTGTATTCTTAAGAGCCACCAGGGCTGCCAACTGTTAATAATTGCTCCCTCTATTTTCTTCATCCAAATATCAATATATCTGAAAGTATGCAAGCCGACCGCTTTAAACTATGCACACATATAGTACCTGCCATTTTAGATTAATTTGGAGTAACTTATATACTTCAGTTCTACCAACATGATTCTAAGCCTGCTGATAGGACCAATTTTAAATACATGTAACTTCTATACTATCAGTTGGATTTCAACCAAATTTCGTATGTGCTATGTGTAACATAACAGATATTCTTAAGAGCAATCAGGGCTGCCAACTGTTAATAAATGCTGTCTATATATTTTTTTACCCTAATATCAATATATCAGAAAGTATGCAAGCCAACAGCTCTATACTTTGCACACGTATAGCACTCGACACTCTAGATTAATTTGGAGTAATTAATATAAGTCAGTGCTACCAACATGATTCTATGCTTGCTGATAAGTCTAATTTTAAAATACATATAACTTCTATACTAACAAATGACTTTTATCCAAAATTCGCACAACAAGATATCATAATATTTCCGATTATTTCTAACCAGCACACGCATGACATTGTTGCCAACATGCTTTTACGCATGCTAATAGATCCAATGTCTAACTGCATGTAACGTCCATTGGACTTCAACCAAATTTTGTATTCTGTACCGTAAGAGATGGAACTAAGAATATATTCAGTCACCAGGGCTACCAACTGTAGTGCTCTATTTGGCTACATTATACCAGGAATATTTCGAACTAATTAGACATTTCGATATTACCAACTTCATTTCGTCATTATTCTATATAGAATAATCATTGGCATGAAAAGTAGGCTCTTGAATTCGTCACGGAAGTTCTTGTTTATAACGGCTTCGGTGGCGTAGTTGGTAGCATGCTGAGTTTCTATGTCCAAGGTCGCGGGTTCAAACCCGGCCGAAGTCGTCGGATTTTTAAGAGCGTTAAAAATCCCTCAGTATGCCTTCCTTCGCAGGGGAAGTAAAGCTGGCGGTCCCATGTCATAGATTTATGGCATGATAAAAAACCATCCACTAATTACACCTGTGTGACGCTAAATTATAGGCTATCTTTGACTTACACACTTAGGTTCCAACGTTCTTCGTTAGGAACCGCCTTCGGTGGCATCTAGTAACAAAGTGCAGAACTAGTTAGTCGTTGACGGTGGCGATTGTTAGCAAAAGTTGGAACTAGTTGAAAATCTAATGTATGCAGTCCTTACTTGAATTAAAAACAGATAACACACACTAATACAGCCATCACATTTACCAACAGTTATTGGACAGATTCTACACACACCCAAAGTACACGGGGCTACATGATCGCGTTGTTGCAGCCCCTAAACCGAGGAACAAACCAACCAATCAACCAACCAACCAGGAATTCACTATGCGAAATTAGTTAATGGTCTTAAAGTTTTGTTGGGGACTGTGTGCCTTTCAAGACTCTCCTCTTACTTTGTAACAGTATTTTTTTAAATAAATGTATTTTTGAATTTTCATGATTTTCTTTTTGAAACATGATAATTTTAACGGCACTTTCAACAACATTTTCATCCAGCAAAAGTAAATTTAAATACTGTACATTTTGAATAACTGAGATATTAAAATATAACTCATATAAGGAGGAATCTGTGCATCTAAAAATTGCAGGTTTTAATGTTGAAAAATTAAAAAAAAGGTATTTTTTTATCTAAACAAGTAGTTCCGTGAAGAACTATACAGCCTATTTTCATATATCCTACTCATGTTAATTGCCTCTATCAACATAAAAAATCAGTTTGTTTGTTGAGATAGATTCGTAGATATTGACAACTTTCTAAATATTTTAGATGGTCGCCAGGTTGGATTTTTATTTATGTACTGTTAAATTAAGATTATTGTGTACGTGTAGTATTCAAACTTCAATCGCATGATTAGGACACAAGAAGTAAAAACGTGATTTTTAAATTTCGCACAGATGCCATCTTGTGGCTATGAAAACAATTGAAATAAATTAGATGCCTGTGGATTAACATTTGTATAAGCATTTAACTTGGAAAGTTTCACTGAACTCGGATGGTTACATCGCGGGAAACTTCCATTTACATATTTAAATTTTGCGTCGCCGCCATGTTGGATTTGTGCTCACCAGGTTACTGAAAGTCCTATAGGTGAACTTATGTTCATAGCCTTTATGAACATAAAAAATATCAGTTTGATTGCTGTAAAAGATTCGTAGATATTGAGAACCGTCAACATATTTCGGATGCTCGCCATTTTGGATTGTTATATGTATAGGCCGTAGAGTTATGTATCATTGAAGAAAAAATATTACGTAGCTTCACTATTCAAACTTTCACTTCGATCGCATGATTACGACACAAAAAATAATAACTTAATTTTAAAATTTCGCACAGCCGTCATCTTGAGGTTATGTAAACAATTGAACTAAATTCGATCCCAGTGCATTATAATATGTATAATCATTTACTGTACCACCTTTCACTGCGCTCAGATGGTTAAACACGAGAAAAGTCTATTAAAATGTTTCAACTTCGCTTGGCCGCCATGTTCGTTTTGTACTTAACAGGGTTTTGAATGCTACATAGATAAACTTGTAGCAGAGCTCCTTATCATCGTGCAAAATTTCAGGGTGATATCTGTAATAGTTTCGGAGATATAGAATGCCAGTGAGATATTTCGCACAGCCGCCATTTTGAGGTTATGCAAACAATTGAACTAAATTAGACGCCAGTGCATTACAATGTGTATAAATATTTGCTGCACTAAGTTTCATTAAGTTTGGATGGTTGAATCGCGAGAAAAGTCTATTTAAAAGTCTCAACTTCGCTTGGCCGCCATGTTGGGTTTGTAGTTACCAGGTTTTTGAAGATTTCTTAGGCGAGCGTCTAGTAGTGCCCTTTATCACCGTACAAAATTTCAGGGTGATATCTGTAATAGTTTCGGAGATACTGAATGCTGGTGAAATAATTCGCACAGCCGCCATGTTGGATTGGTGAGACACAAAAGAAATTGAAGGAAACGGCCGAGGTCGGCCAGAATGGGGCTATGATCTTACCGAGTCTCATTGAAATCGCCCCAGCCGTTCAAAAGTTATTAGGGACACACACACACACCACACACACACACACACACGCGCGCGCGCGCACACACACACGGACAAAAGGTGATCTCATAAGCCTATTTTTTCAAAATTGAAAATAGGCTAAAAAATTGTTTTTGCGGGAATTAGGAATAAAAATATTTTTCCGATTTTTAGAACATGCCATTACCATAGGAATCCTCTTCTTCCATTTGAAGCACCAGCATCCATTTTGCTGTTGATCCATTTCCCTTTGCTCTTGCTTCTAACAAAGTCTCCTTCTTAAAAGTTCATTTTATATCTGTCGTCCAATATAACTAAAAATGTACTAATTCAATAGATCACAGGTTAACAGACATAAACTACATTATGGTATAGCTATTATCCGTGTTGACTGATTATCTCTTATATAAAAACAAGTGTCCTGACTGACTGACTGACTGACTGACTGACTGACTCATCATCGCCCAGCCAAAACTATTAAAGTTAGAAACATGAAATTTTGGGAATATGTTCGTTGTAATTCGAAAACGCCCACTAAGAAAGGGTTTTTGGATATTCAGTTTCTAAAGGGGTGTTAAGGGGGTACACCTGCATTTCATTGAATAACAATATCTCCGGATTGCTTTCATTGGGGGATTTGATACTCGGGATATAAACTCATCATTAAAAATAAGAAGATACGTGTCTGAGGGTTTTTCGATGTGGTGTATATTATGAGGTGAAAGTGGTGAAAAGTGGGGGTTGAAGGTTTCCTAACCGAGCGTGTATCTCTTAAACGACATAAGCGAGGAGTTTGGAACTCAGCGGAAAAAAATCAGCATAAAAAATAACAAAATAGGTGTTTGACCGTTTTTTCATAAATCCAATATAAGGGGCCCATGGGCAGGGGTGAAAATATGGGGGGGGGGGAACGTAATATGTCTGAGTGTAAAATTATACATGGCCTATGTTGTAGACAATAACACATTACATCTTTTTTGTCTCTTGCTATTTTATCATACGACGAATACATAGGGAATTATTAATGATTTTGTACGTTTTGGCCGGAATTTTCTAAGTCCCAGGAATGACATAAAAATTGATTCGAATGAAATTTCGAAAAATAGTTTTTTTTAATACTTTTATTATATTTTTCGCGTCTTTTAGTGTCCGAAACCAACATGATATTTTGATGTTTTTTTTTCGTCACATGCATTTTTGGTTTCAGGTGATATAATTATTTTCCACTAGACCGATGCTTATCTATTATCTCTTATATAAAAACAAGTGTCCTGACTGACTGACTGACTGACTGACTGACTGACTCATCATCGCCCAGCCAAAACTATTAAAGTTAGAAACATGAAATTTTGGGAATATGTTCGTTGTAAGTCGAAAACGCCCACTAAGGAAGGGTTTTTGGATATTCAGTTTCTAAAGGGGTGTTAAGGGGGTACACTTGCATTTCATTGAATAACAATATCTCCAGATTGCTTTCATTGGGGGATTTGATACTCGGCATATAAACTCATCATTAAAAATAAGAAGATACGTGTCTGAGGGTTTTTCGATGTGGTGTATATTTTGAGGTGAAAGGGGTGAAAAGTGGGGGTTGAAGGTTTCCTAACCGAGCGTGTATCTCTTAAACGTCATAGGCGAGGAGTTTGGACCTCAGCGGAAAAAAATCAGCATAAAAAATAACAAAATAGGTGTTTGACCGTTTTTTCATAAATCCAATATAAGGGGCCCATGGGGAGGGGTGAAAATATGGGGAGGGGGGAGGAAACGTAATATGTCTGAGTGTAAAGTTATACATGGCCTATGTTGTAGACAATAACACATTACATCTTTTTTGTCTCTTGCTATTTCATCATACGACGAATACTTAGGGAGTTATTAATGATTTTGTACTTTTTGGCCGGAATTTTCTAAGTCACAGGAATGGCATAAAAATTGATTCGAATGAAATTTCGAAAAATAGTTTTTTTTAATACTTTTATTATATTTTTCACGTCTTTTAGGGTCCGGAACCAATATGATATTTTTTTTTTTTTTTCGTCCCATGCATTTTTGGTTTCAGGTGATAGAATTCTTTTCCACTGGGACCGATGCTTATCTATTATATAAAAACAAGTGTCCTGACTGACTGACTGACTGACTGACTGACTGACTCATCATCGCCCAGCCAAAACTATTAAAGTTAGAAACATGAAATTTTGGGGATATGTTCGATGTATTTCGAAAGGGCGCACTAAGAAAGGATTTTTGGATATTCAGGTTCTAAAGGGGTGTTAAGGGGGTAGACCTGCATTTCATTGAATAACAATATCTCCCGATTGGTTTCATTGGGGAATGTGATACTCGGCATATAAACTCATCATTAAAAATAAGATGACACGTGTCGGAGGGTTTTTCGATGTGGTGTATATTATGGGGTGAAAGTGGTGAAAAGTGGGGGTTGAAGGATTCATAACGGACCGCATATCTCTTAAACGACATAGGCGAGGAGTTTGAAACTCAGCGGGAAAAAATCAGCTTGAAAAATAAGTAAATAGATGTTCAGCCGTTTTTTCATAAATCTAATTTAAGGGGCCCATGGAGAGGGGTGAAATTATGTGGGGGAAAAAACAGGAAAGAAAGTGTCCTAACTGATTGACTCACTCACTCACTCATCAAACTCAGGGAAAAATATAGCTTGGAAATAAGTTAATAGGTGGTTGACAGTTTTTTTCATAAACCCAATTTAAGGGGTTCATGGGGAGGGGTGAAATTCTGAAAAAGGAAAATCGAAAGAAAAAGTCCTGACTCACTCACCACCGCCCAGCCAAAATTATTGAAGTTAGAAACATGACATTTTAGGGATATGATCATTGTATGCCAAAACCGTCCACTAAGGGAGGATTTTCGAATATTCAGGTTCTAAAGGGGTCTTAAGGGGGTTAAACCTGCATTTCATTGAATACCAATAACTCCCGATTGGTTTCATTGGGGGATGTGATACTCGGCACATAAAGTCATCATTAAAAATAAGAAGACACGTGTCTGAGGGTTTTTCGATGTGGTGTATATTAGGAGGTGAAAGGGGTGAAAAGTGGGGGTTGAAGGATTCCTAACGGAGCGCGTATCTCTTAAACGACATAGGCGAGAAGTTTGAAACTCAGCGGAAAGAAAATCAGCTTAAAAATACGGTAAGTAAATAGGTGTTCGACCGTTCTTTCATAAATTCAATTTAAGGGGCTAATGGGGTGGGGTGAAATTCTGGAGAAAAAAAAGGAGAGAACGTGCCCTAACTGACTGACTAACTCACTCACTCTTCAATCTCAGGGGAAAAAGACAGCTTAAAAATAAGTACATAGGTGTTCGAGCGTTTCTTCATAAATCCAATTTAAGGGACCCATGGGGAAGGGTAAAATTCTGGTAAAAATAATTGAAAGATAATGACATAACAGACTCACTCACTCATCATCGCCCAGAAAAAAAAAAAGAAGTTGGAGAGATGAAATTTTGGAAATATGTTCGCTGTATGTCGAAAACGTCAACTAAGGAAGGATTTTTGTTTATTCGGGTTCTGAAGAGGTGTTAAGGGGGTAAACGTGCATTTCATTGAATAACGATATCTCATGAGTTGTTTCTTTGGAGATGTGATATTCGGCATATAAACTAATCATTAAATAAAAATAAGCAGACATATGTCTAACGGTTTATCGATGTGGTCTATATTATAAGGTGAATGGGGTGAAAATTGGGGGTTGAAGGATTCTTAACGGAGCGTGTATCTCTTAAACGACATAGGCGAGGAGTTTGAAACGCAGCGGAAAGAAATCAGCTTAAAATATAAGTAAATAGGTGTTCGACCGTTTTTTCATAAATCCAATTTAAGGGGCCCTAGGAGAGGGGTGAAATTCTGGGGGTGAAACAGGAAAGAAAGTGTTCTAAATGATTAACTCACTTACTCATCAAACTCAGGTCGGAAGAACAGCTTAAAAATAAGTAAATAGGTGTTCGACCGGGATTTTTAAAATCCAATTTAAGGGATTCATTAGAGGGGTGAAATTATTAAAAATAAATAAAGGAAAATGTCCTGACTTACTCACTCATCATCGCCCAGCCAGAATTATTGAAGTTAGAAACATAGAATTTTGGGGTTATGTTCGTTGTAGGTCGAAAACGTCCACTAAGGAAGGATTTTTGGATATTCCGGTTCTAAAGGGGTGTTAAGGGGGTAGACCTGCATTTAATTGAATAATAATATCCCCCGATTGGTTTCCTTGGGGGATGCGATAATCGTCATATACTCTCATCATTAAGAATAATGTGTGAAAAGTGGGGGGTTGAAGGATTCCTAAGGGATCAAGTATCTCTTAAAAGACAGAGGCATAAAGTATAAAACTTAGGGGGAAAATAAACTTGATAAATAAGCAAATACAGTAGGTGGTCGACCATAATTCATAAATCCAATTTTAGGGGCCCATAGGGAGGGGTGAAAGTCTGGGGAAAGAAGTCCACTAAGGAAGGATTTTTGGATATACACTCATCATCCTCCAGCCAAACCTATTGCAGTTAGAAACATGAAATTTTGGGGATATGTTCGTTGTATGTCGAAAACATCCACTAGGGATGGATTTTTGGATAATCATGTTCATTGATTAACAATTTCTTACGAGTTGTTCCATTTGGGGGTGTGATATTCGGCATGTAAATTAATCAATAAAAATAAGCAGACATATGTCTAAGGGTAGATCTATATGGTGTATATTATGAGGTAAAAGTGGTGAAAATTGGGGGTTGAAGAATTCTTATCGGAGCGTGTATCTCTTAAACGACATTAGCGAGATGTTTGAAATTCAGCGGGAAAAAATCAGTTTAAAAAATAAGTAAATAGGTGTTCGACCGTTTATTTCATAAATCCCATTTAAGGGGTTCATGGGGAGGGGTGAAATTCTCAAAAATAAATGAAAGAAAATGTCCTGACTCACTCATATTCGCCCAGCCAAAATTATTGAAGATAGAAACATGAAATTTTGGGGATATGTCCGTTGTATGTCGAAAACGTCCACTAAGGAAAGATTGTTGGATATTCAAGTTTTAAAGGGGTGTTAAGGGGTGTAAACTTGCATTTCATTGAGTGGTTTCATTTGGGGAGGTGATACTTGGCATATAAACTAATCATTAAAAATAAGCTGACACATGTCTAATGGTTTTTCGATGTGGTGTATATTATGAGTAAAAGGGGTGAATAATGGGGGTTGAAGGATTCCTAACGGAGCGTGTATCTCTTAAACGACATAGGCCAGAAGTTTGAAACTCAGCGGGAAAGAAATCAGCTTAAAAATACGGTAAGTAAATAGGTGTTCGACTGTTTTATCATAAATCCAATTTAAGGGGCCCATGGGGAGGGGTGAAAATCTGGAAGAAAAACGTCCAATAAGGAAGGATTTTTGGATATTCACTCTCATCGACCAACCAAAACTATTGAACTTAGAAGAATGATATTTTGGGGATATGTTTGTTGTGTGACGAAAACCGCTACTAAGGAGGGATTTTTGGATATTCAGGTTCTAAAGGTGTGTTAACGGGGTTAAACCTACAATTCATTGAATAACAATATGACACGACTATGACGCGAGCGAAGCCGCGGGTACCTGCTAGTCTATTATATAAAACTAAGTGTCCTGACTGACTGACTGACTCATCATCGCCCAGCCAAAACTATTAAAGCTAGAAACATGAAATTTTGGGAATATGTTCGTTGTAAGTCGAAAACGTCCACTAAGGAAGGGTTTTTGGATATTCAGTTTCTAAAGGGGTGTTAAGGGGGTACACCTGCATTTCATTGAATAACAATATGACACGACTATGACGCGAGCGAAGCCGCGGGTACCTGCTAGTTAGTGTATAATTATAAGATCCGCCTTGTCAAACATTAGAAGGTAGTTGACTAATTAAAATATACTTACATGTTTCGTTATTACATTGGTAACTTCTTCAGCGTAAGAAACCCTTAGAAAACTATATCAACAAAGAACCAAAACGAAAATGGATATCCTTATAAAAGATAGATGTTTTCCAGCAATATTTCAAGATTAAATAACCTTTATCCTTTGAGGTATTTCTACGCATTATATCATTCTTTATGCCTGGCTGGAAGCATTAACCCGTGGCATTTAACAACATCCTATACACATACGTTTCCCTCATACAATTTGATTAATGCAAGGTCATTTGATTTATAATAATAATATTTTTATTATTATTGTGAGCCTCCGTGGCTTAGGTGGCAGCACGCCGGCCTCTCACCGCTGGGTCCGTGGTTCAAATCCCGGTCACTCCATGTGAGATCTGTGCTGGATTAAACGGAGGCAGACAGGTTTTTCTCCGGGTACTCTGGTTTTCCCTGTCAAAATTTAATTCCAGCAACACTCTCCACTATAATTTTATTTCATCTTTCATTCATTTAATCATTGCCCCAGAGGAGTGCGACTGGCTTCGGCATCCGGCACAGTTCATATCCTTGCCACTAGTTGGGGGCTTCATTCATTCCATTCCTGACCCGGTCGGAGACTGGAAACAGACTGTGGATTTTCATTTTTTCAATGTTTTTATTATTGCTCTTTGTGTCCATTCAATTATTTTAAATTAATGAATTTCTGTAAGATTCTTTGTTGATATAGTTTTCTAAGATTTTCTCACGCTGAAGAAGTTTTTAGCCTAAATTCAATATATCAGGAAGTATACAAGCCAACAGCTCTTAACTTTGCACACTTATAGTACCTGACATTCGACATTAATTTGGAGTAAGTAATATACGTTAGTGCTTGCTGATAGGCCCAATTCTTAAATTCATGTAACTTCTGTACTAACGTAATTTATCTATATCATCAAATATTGGCACAATGGTCTCTCATATACACACATCAAAAAAGTTTTGCATCACCTCGGTTCCAAGAGTTCCGGAACCTTTAAATACAAAGGGAATAGAGATCAACACAAACAACATTTCAGCTCGTTTTATTGCTCATGAGACCCACACATTGCATGTTGTACCATCATACAGCTAGACTTTCAGCATTTGTGGTCCAGATTGCAGTACACACCACTACCTCTAATACCCAGTAGCACGTCCTCTTGCATTGATGCATGCCTGTATTCGTCGTGGCATACTATCCACAAGTTCATCAAGACACTGTTGGTCCAAATTGTCCCACTCCTCAACGACAATTCGGCGTAAATCTCTCAGAGTGGTTGGTGGGTCAAGACGTCCATAAACAGCCCTTTTCAACATATCCCAGGCATGTTCGATAGGGTTCATGTCTGGCGAACATGCTGGCCACTGTAGTCGAGCGATGTCGTTATCTTGAAGGAACGCATTCACAAGATGTGCACGATGAGGTCGAGAATTGTCGTCCATGAAGACAAATGCCTCTCCAATATTCTGCCGATATGGGTGCACTATGGGTCGGAGGATGTCATTCAGGTATCGTAAAGCCGTTTCGGAGCCTTCCATGACCACCAGTGGCGTACGTCGGCCCCACATAATGCCACCCCAAAACATCAGGGAACCACCACCTTGCTGCACTCGCTGGACAGTGTGTCTAAGACGTTCAGCCTGACCAGGGTGCCTCCAAACACGTCTCCGACGATTGTCTGGTTGAAGGCATATGCGACACTCATCGGTGAAGAGAACGTGATGCCAATTCTGTGGGGTCCATTCAGCATGTTGTTGGGCCCATCTGTACCGCGCTGCATGGTGTCGGGGTTGCAAAGCTGGACCTCGCCATGGACGTCGGGAGTGAAGTTGCGCATCATGCAGCCTATTGCGCACAGTTTGAGTTGAAACACGACGTCCTGTGGCTGAACGAAACGCATTATTCAACATGGTGGCATTGCTGTCAGGGTTCCTCCGAGCGGCAATCCGTAAGTAGCGGTCATCCACTACAGTAGTAGCCCTTGGGCGGCCTGAGCGAGGCCTGTCATCGACAGTTCCTGTATCTCTGTACCTCCTCCATGTCCGAACAACATCGCTTTGGTTCACTCTGAGACGCCTGGAAACATCCCTTGTTGAGAGCCCTTCTTGACACAAAGTAACAATGCGGACGCGATCGAACTGCGGTATTGACCTTCTAGGCATGGTAGAACTACAGACAACATGAGCAGCGTACCTTCGTCCTGGTGGAATGACTGGAACTGATCGGCTGTCGTACCCCCTCCATCTAATAGGCCCTGCTCATGCATGGTTGTTTACATCTTTGAGCAGTTTTAGTGACATCTATGAACAGTCAAAGGGACTGTATCTTTGATACAATATACACAGTCAACGTCTATATGCCGGAGATCTGGGAACCGAGGTGATGCAAAACTTTTTTTGATGTGTGTAAAAGAAAGTGTCCTGACTGACTGACTCAGTCACTCATCATCGCTCAGCCAAACCTATTGAAGTTACAAACATAAAATTTTGGAATATGTTCATTGTAAGTCTGAACAAGAAGTTCCGTGAAGAACTATACAGCCTACTTTTCATGCCAATGATTATTCTACAGTATATGAACCTATCTAGAATAATGACGAAATTAAGTTGGTAATATCGAAATATCAAATTAGTTCAAAATATACCTGGTATAATGTAGCCTAATAGAGCACTACAGTTGGCAGCCCTGGTGACTGAATATATTCATAGTTCCATCTCTTAAGGTACAGAATACAAAATTAGGTTGAAGTCCAATGGACGTTACATGCAGTTAGACACTGGATCTATCAGCACGCGTAAAAGCATGTTGCCAACAATACCATGCGTGTGCTGGTCAGAAATAATCTGAAATATTATGATATCTTGTTGTGCCAATTTTGGATGAAATCCATTTGTTAGTATAGAAGTTACATGTATTTTAAAATTGGACATATCAGCAGGCATAGAATCATGTTGGCAGCACTGCCTTGTATTATTTACTCCAAATTAATCTAGAATGTCAGGTGCTGTACGTGTGCAAAGTATAGATCTGTTGGCTTGCATACTTTCTGATATATTGATATTAGGGTAAAAAAAATATAGACAGCATTTATTAACAGTTGGCAGCCCTGATTGCTCTTAACAATACTTACAGTCATATCTGTTATGGTACACATAGCACATACGAAATTTGGTTGAAATCGAACTGATAGTATAGAAGTTACATGTATTTGAAAATTGGTACTATCAGCAGGCTTATAATCATGTTGGTAGAACTGACGTATATAGGTTACTCCAAATTAATCTAAAAAGTCAGAATATACGTGTGCATATTTTAAAGCTGTTGGCTTGCATACTTTTTGATATATTGGTATTTGGATTTAAAAAAATAGAGAGAGGAATTATTAACAGTTGGCAGCCCTGGTGGCTCTTAAGAATACGCTCAATCATATCTGTGTATGTACAGATATTACATACAAAATCTGGTTGAAATCCAATTGATAGTGTAGAAGTTATATGCATTTAAATATTGGACCTATCAGAAGGCTTAAAATTATTTTGGCAACACTGTCATTGTTGGCCTCCTGGAAATTAAACTAAAATAGTATTATCTGCACGTGTATCAATTTTGGAATAGCTCCCATGCATACCTTGAGAGATATCCAACATGGAGCTCAAATTTCTAGTGCGTTTTTTCAGCAGTTGGTAGCACTGACATCATTTTCAAATATGGACGTGAGATATTCCGGTGCACATCTTTACTCATACTAAATTTGGTTTTGATTGCTGCAGCCGTTTAGGAGTTGATAGGGGGGAACACACACACAGCCAGACAGACAGACAGACAGACAGACACACATTTTCCCGGATCGATCTCATAAGTCTACTTTTTCCTCATTTTTGCAAAATGTGAAAAGTAGGCTAAAAATCCACTAAGGAAGATTTTGGAAATTCAGGTTCTAAAGGGGTGTTAAGGGCGTTAAAACTGCATTTCATTGGATAGCAATATTTCAAGTGTTATTTTACGTATACTCTTTACAACTACAGGGTCATTATCTATGTGCGCCCCGATAAATACGGCAAGCAAAGCCGGCTTTTACTGGCGAAGATAGCGGGTGCATGTACACGGTTCATCCGGTGGTGGCACGCACTTTTACACTTTTACCAAACATGTTCAATAATGAGTACTTAGAGTGCTAATGGCCGATGCTGAAAATGTCCTCCCTCTCTTGTAACACACACCTGATATCTCCTGACAAAAGAATGCTCAACAATATCATCAACTTTTTGTTCTCTAAGAACACAACGTTGTCTGTTAACATTTTTTTATTTACGGAGCCTGCTTTCTTGAATCGTTTAGCGAGCCTCCTAATTGTACAATATTCACGACGGGTAATGCTAGTAGATCATAATATAGGAATAAATAGTGAATGAATTCTAATATATAAGGTGCGTTCAGAAAGTAACGAACCGGAGGCTGGAATGCGCAAACCGGTGACGACATCGGCTAATCGTGGCGTGTGTAACGAGGTGTGATTCCGACCAGAGCGTGGAAGGTCACAGCCCGTCGCTAGAGGGCACGCGTGCACATCACGTGACGATACAAAGCAAGCTGCAGCATGCATCAATCGTCCAACCAAGACCAATACAGTAGGCCATTCGACATGCTTCCTGGTGTGGTTGAAGACTGTAGGGCACCCGTTGGGCACACACTTTCCGCAAGAGCAGTCGTTCCTTCACGATGGTGTGCACACTTCCGACGCTCAATCTGACCACTGCGGCTATGGCGTTCACTGTCACTCGGCGGTCCTGGGTAATGAGTGCATCAACCAACTGGACGTTGTCATCGGTAATGCAGGGAGGTGCACCAGACCGGGCATCATCGACTAACGACACCCGTCCTTCCCTGAAGCGCTTGTGCCACGCCTTGACCCTTGTAAGGGACATGCAGTGTTCGCCGTACACTTGTGACATTCGGCGATGAATGTCCGTTTCCCCCACTCCTTTCACTGTCAGAAACTGAACAACACCTCATTGCTCTTCGTTTGACGCCTCCATGTCACTGTTTGCAATGCGACTGGCAGCGTTGGACGATTGATGCATGCTGCTGCTCGCTTTGTATCGTCACGTGACGTGCGCGCGTGCTCTCTAGTGACGGGCTGTGACCTTCCACGCTCTGGCGGAACCACACCTCGTTACACACGCCACGATTAGCCGATGTCGTCACCGGTTTGCGTATTACAGCCTCCGGCTCGTTACTTTTTGAACGCACCTTATATATATGCGTATTACGTCACTTTCTTTCAACGCGCTGCCACATGGTTGGCCAGGGTTCAAATCCCGGCGAGGTGGGATGTTTTAGCTTAGATTTTTCATATTTCTTGTTTTATAATTACTCAGTTGTTATAATGTAAGGCTTCATAATGTGCATTTTGCGATGAAAATTAAATATATGAGTATTACGTCACATTCTTTTAACGCGCTGCCACAGGGTTGGCCGGGGTTTGAATCCCGGCGAGGTGGGATATTTTTGCTTGGATTCTTTTATACTTTTTGTTTTATAATTACTCAGTCGCTATAATGTAAGGCTTCATAATGTGCATTTTGCGATGGAAATTAAGCTATGACTGTAGAGTGCCGATACCAAACACTCCAGTATTCCCTCAGTGGAGTGACCAGCTAGTCGATAGTTAAGGAACTTGCTGACGGCGGACGGTAAATGAGGCCTGAGGTTAACCTTAGCTTAGCTATTACCAATTCATGAGACCAGGGATCAACTCTGCTGCGGGCTGTCCCTATACACTGGTCTTGTTGACATAACTTCTCAACTTAACCTCTTCATTATTATTTTATTCGCAATTTTATTGCTATTGAATGCACTCACAGTAAGGCAACTTAACAGATTTGACTGTCCAGTCATAATAATGTTTTGATATGATTTGCTGCTTCAAATAACACTGAACTAGACATTACTGTTTGGGTTTTGACAAAGTAGCTTCTGTCAGCTATTTTACTTTATTTATGAACCATCTGTCAGACATTCTCTGTTATAAAATTGGCAGTTAACAAAAAAATCAAGATAAATACGAGTAGGGTAGAGTCAAGTTACTCCGTGATATCCAGTATCACTGTGATAAAGCGTTTCTTCTATCACTACGTAGGTTCAGTTCCGAAAGTTCTAATTTTTTACCAGTAGAAACCAGGAATCCAAGAAACCCTTGCGTTCTATCTTTGACCAACTCAATGAGGTTTAAAAAATATATTAACAGAGAGTTGACTTTTCAACAAGTGATCCACATCCAGTGAAATCGTGGTGAAGATTTTAACATCTTATAAACTGCTGTTTCATTGTATAAGTTACATTTTAACACCAGTCAGAGGTAAGATACAGACCATTCGCATACAAAACTTACATGCATGTAGTGTTACTCATGCAAGGTGTGTGAGCTTGGCAATAAGTACGTTTTTCTTAGGATGGACGATGAAATGGAATAAAGAGGCTTGCTCCTACACAGCTGAAACACTTAAAGAAGCATCGAGGTCGATGAAGGAAGAAGGATGGTCAGTATATAAGGCCAGTAGAAGTTTTAATAACCCGTGGAGTACACCAAAGGATTATTGTACAAAATATTCAGCCGATCCAGGAAGTGCAAAAATTGGAATGCCATTCGTTGTTTCACCTGAATTTCAAGTGAAGGTAGTGTGTCAAGGTAGACAAAATAGATCGGTCTTGGCCTAATTCCAGATCCCAGAACAATGACGATCATGGTTGTGGTGCGTGAGGTGGCTCCCCTGGCGGATGACACCAAGAGGAAGAATGGAGCCGAATGGATTGATTATCTGTTTAGAAATGTCTGGTACCTATAATGTCTATTTTATGTGTGATAGGTGTGAGAAATCTGACAGTGACTAAGGAGACTTAAAATATCTTTAATGGAATATTTTTAAAAGAATGTGTAGTGAAATGTTTCAATAAGGGCAATATGGGGAGAGTCTACATACGAATCGACCACTTTTATTACATTAAACATCAGTTTTCACGATTAAGAAGCACACCGAATGGTGAACACCATACTATCATGGAGTAACTTGAACACTATCACGGAGTAACTTGAATATCACGGCGTTACCTACTTCTACTACGGGATTTTGTTAGTTAATACCTTGAAATAACTTATGAATATTTGTAAGATATACATAGGTTGGTTTTTTAGTTTTGGCACCTTAGTTATAACTGGATTAATAACTCACTTAGATGGTTCCAAGTTTCACAGGCCCTCGATGTAGTCCCCACCGTTGCGTACAACGTGTTCCCAGCGATGCAGAAGTCGTTGGATCCCGTTGGCACTGCCCAATCTATTGATAATACGAAGAGAGCGCTCGGCAGCCTGCTCTCCGCGCATTGTCATCTTCATCTTCGGGATGAGATCATAGTCGCAGGGACTGATGTCGGGAGAATATGGTGGGTTATAGAGGACCTCCCAGCCCCAGCGATCCAACAATGCCGACACAACGCCTGCTGTGTGTGCCCTAGCATTGTCATGCAGAACGATGGGCGGTGTAACCAGGTGGTGGCGCAGTTTCCTTCTCAGAGCTCCTCGGAGATGGTCTTGCAGAAACGAACAATAGTACATCGCATTAACGGTTTGCCCTCGGGGAACAGTATGGCAGCGCTTCCGCACCATTGAAGACGTTGAGCAGGCTGCCGAGCACTCTCTTCGTACCATCAATAGATTGGGCAGTGCCAACGGGATCCAACGACTTCTGCATCGCTGGGAACACGTTGTACGCAACGGTGGGGACTACATCGAGGGCCTGTGAAACTTGGAACCATCTAAGTGAGTTATTAATCCAGTTATAACTAAGGTGCCATAACTAAAAAACCAACCCATGTATACCAGGAATGTTCCGTAGGGTATTCCTCTTTAACATGAAATTAATCGAAATAACTGAAATCTAAAATTTTAGAAATAGTAACAAAAATGCTTAGTATCACGGAGTTGCTAAACTTGACAATAAAATGTAGTATTATGAGATTGGGAGAGGGCGAAGGCATGATTTGCAATATAATATCGGTTCGAAAATATTTGTAGAGTAAAGTCGGGATAGACGGCGCACTGTTTTTTAAAACTATCTTAGAGACTGCAAATAACATTATAAATATTTATTTCGCGTATGGCTTTTAGAGCCGGGAGTGTCCGAGGACATGTTCGGCTCGTCAGAGGCTGTAGCTGCTTCAAGCGGACACCCATAGGGTGAGCTACAGGTTCCGTTCAATTTCAAGTATTTCCAACTTTCGCTACCAGATTTCACTGACACCTAGTGGTAAACGTTGGAAATTTGATGGAGCGTTACAAAGAAATATAACCTAGAAATTTAGCTTCACACAAGTTCAGTTAGTGGAAGAACCTTTTTCATGCTATAAATCTATGATATGGGACCTTCGGCTTTACTTCCCCTCCGAAGGAAGGCATACTGAAGGATTTTAACGCTCTTAGAAATCCGACGATTTCGGCCGGGTTTTAACTCACGATCTTGGGCACAGCAGTTCAGCATGCTACCAACTACGCCACCGAAGCCGCTGCAAATAAGATGACATTCATGGAAACTTTGCTGACTATTTATGAATTAAATCGTACAGTTTTTTTTATTATTTAAGAAAATGAAATATTTTAAGTTCATTGTATTTTCTTCTTCTCCCCCACTAGGGTGGTTTAAGGTACGCAATTGTGTGTGAGAGAGATTATTATTGTGACAACACTCACTAATAATCTACTTTCTCAACTAAAAGTATGTTTATAGCCTATTTTCAATTTTGAAAAAATTGGCTTATGAGATCATCTTTTGTCCGTGTGAGTGTGATTCGTGTGTGTGTCCAACCCCCCCTAATAAAATCCAAACGGCTGCAGCGATTTCAATGAAACTCGGTAAGTTCATAGCACAATTCCGGGCGACCCCGACCGTGCCCTTCAAATTTTGTTACGACTCGCCAATCCAACATGGCGGCTGTGCGAAATATTTCACCAGCATTCAATATCTCCGAAACTATTACAGATATTACCCTGACATTTTGTATGGTGATAAAGGCAACTACTATAAGTTCACTTGTGTCACCTTTGAAAACCTGGTAACTACATAACCATCATGGCGGCCAAGCGAAGTTGCGACCTTTAAATAGACGTTTCTCGCAATTTAACCAACCAAACGCAATAAAACTTGGTACAGTATACGTTTATACACATTGTAATGCACCAACATCAAACTTAGTTCAATTGTTTACATAACCACAAGATGGCGGATGTGCGAATTATTTTATGGCATTCTATATCTCTGAAAATATTAGCGGTATCACCCTGAAATTTTGTACGGAGATAAAGGGCACTACTGGAAGTTCATCTATAAGACTTTCTAAAAAACAGTTAACTACAAAACGAACATGGCGGCCAAGCGAATTAAAATATGTAATAGACCTTTCTCGCGATTTAATGTTCAAACGCAATGAAATCTGGTACAGGAAATGTTTATACACATTGTAATGCACTGGTGTCCAATTTAGTTCAATTGTTTACATAACCTCGTAATGGCGGCTGTGCGAATTTTAAAATTAAGTTTTTAGCCTATTTTCAATTTTGAAATAATAGGCTTATGAGATCACCTTTTGTCCGTGTGTGTGTGTGTGCGTGTGTGTGTGTGTGTGTGTGAGGTGTGTGTGTCCCCCCCTAATAACTTTTAAACGGCTGGAGCGATTTCAATGAAACTCGGTAAGTTCATAGCACTATTCCGGGCGACCCCGACTGTGCCCTTCAAATTTTCTTACGTCTCACCATTCCAACATGGCGGCTATGCGAAATATTTCACCAATATTCAATATCTCCGAGACTATTCCCGATATCACCCTGGAATTTTTTACGATGATAAAGGAAACTACTAGAAGTTCACCTATGTGACTTTGAAAACCTGGTAACTACAAACCCAACATGGTGGCCACGCGAATTTGCGAATTTAAATAGCCGTTTCTCGCGATTTAAGGAACCAAACGCAATAAAACTTGGTACAGTATGTGGTTATACACATTGTAATGCACCGACATCTAACTTCGTTCAATTGTTAACATAACCACAAGATGGCGGATGTGCGAAATATTTCACCGGCATTCTATATCTCTAAAACTATTGGGGGTATCACCCTGAAATTTTGTACGGAGATACAAAACGAACGTGGCGGCCAAACGAATTTGAAAATTTTAAATAGACCTTTCTCGCGATTTAATGTTCCAAACGCAATGAAATCTGGTACAGGAAATGTTTATACACATTGTAAAGCACTGGTATCTAATTTAGTTCAATTGTTTACATAACCTCAAGATGGCGGCTGTGCGATTTTTTTAAATTTCTTATTTCTTGTGTTGTAGTCATGCGATCGAAGTTAAAGTTTGAATAATGAACCTACGCAATAATTTTTCTTTAATGGTACATGACTCTATGGCCTATACATTTAACAATCCAACATGGCGACCATCCGAAATATTTAGACGGCTCTGAATATCTTCGAATCTATTATAGCAATCAAACTGATTTTTTTATGTTCATAGAGGCTATGAACTTAAGTTCACCTATAGGACTTTAAATAACCTGGTGATCACAAATCAAAATGGCGGTGACGCGAATTATAAATATTCACACGGACGTTTCTCACAATTTAACCATCCGCGTGCAGTGATACTTGGTGCAGTAAATCCTTATACGAATGTTAATCCACTGGCATCTAATTTATTTCAATTGTTTCCATAACCACAAGATGGCAGTTGAGCGAAATTTCAAAATCTCCTTGTTACTTCTTGTGTCCTAATCATGCGATTGAAGTTTGAATGCTACACGTACACAATAATCTTCATGTAACAGTACATAACTCTAGGGCCTACATATATAAAATCCAACATGGCGACCATCCGAAATAGTTAGTCGGTTCTCAATAGCTACAAATTTACTACAGCAATCAACTTGAAATTTTGTATGTTGATTGTGGCAATTAACATAAGTAGGATATATGAAATTAGGCTGTATAGTTCTTCACGGAACTACTTGTTATTTCTTGTGTCGTAATCATGCGATCGAAGGGAAAGTTTGAATAATGAACCTACGCAATAATTTTCCTTTAATGGTACATGACTCTATGGCCTATATATTTAACAATCATACATGGCGACCATCCGAAATATTTGGACGGCTCTGAATATCTACGAATCTATTATAGTAATCAAACTGAATTTCTTTATGTCCATAGGGGCTATGAACATAAGTTCACCTATAGGACTTTAAATAACCTGGTGATCACAAATCCAACATGGCGGTGACGCGAATTATAAATATTCACATGGACGTTTCTCGCAATTTAACCATCCGAATGCAGTGACACTTGGTACAGTAAATGTTTATACAAATGTTAATCCACTGGCATCTAATTTATTTGAATTGTTTCTATAACAAGATGGCAGCTGTGCGAAATTTTAAAATATCGTTTTTATTTCTTGAATCGTCATCATGCGATTGATGTGTGAATGCTATACGTACACAATAATTTTCATGTAACAGTACATAACATATATAAAAATCCAATATGTTGACCATCCGAAATATTAGACGGTTCTCAATATCTACGAATCTATTTCAGGAATCAAACTGAAATTTGGTATGTTGATAGAGGCAATTAACATACGTAGGATATATAAAAATAGGCTGTAGTAATTCACGGAACTACTTGTTTTTAATTCGTTTCATTTTGTTACTGTTTAGTTTAAGTTAGTAAAGATATAAGATAACATACTGTGTAATCTGAATGCCACTGTAATTGGGATGAAAATCCAGTTGTGCGCAAATAAATAATATATAAAGCAGCCCATACTGAAGATAATCTCATTGAGGGTTGAAAACATGATACATTAGATAATATAACATAATTGTATTAACAATTTAACAAGTAAATTTACTCACTTTTACTTTTTGTTGATTATTGTTATTATTATTACTTTAGTTTACTTTTATCGTTGTGGTCACTAGGGACCGCAAGATCTCAAATGTTTTCCTTCTAGTTAGCCCACCACGCCTTCATCTTTTCGGAATGGGATTTTTTCCATTCACCCCAGTTGAACATATTATCTCTTGCTGGGTTTTACTTCCTCTTGACGAACCTGACGGAGATTGTGTTTCAATTGGACTGTGAGCAAGATATCTGATTGAGAAATTTCAAACTTCGGTAGTATGATAATAAACGGTTGGAGAATCTACTGACTGGCGTTGTGAGGAGGTGGGCATAGAATGTTATTCTACGTTTCCGGATTACTTTTGAAATCTTTTCAGTGTGGGAGTATATTTCTGAATTACTCCAGAGCTTGTAACCCCCATATTTGAACTTAGGACCAAGAATTTTATCATTTCAAATGATCTTGTCGACTTCGTCGTTATGCTTGCGTCCAACGTTATGCGTTACGGAGACGGAGACGGAGACGGAAGTGACGTCATGCAGCCACGCGGGAAGCGAGTGTGTGACGTCATGCAGCCATGCAGGAAGCAGAAGCTAATGGTTATTGGAGTCTGTTGAAAGAGTCCTGGGGCGTCGAGCGACCCGGGGCATTGAGCGAAGCGAACACAAGAACACAGGGTGACTTCTAAAGAGATATACAAGATGCCATATAAGAATACAGGGTGCCTTCTAAAGAGGTGTGCAGGATGTCAGAGCAAAATACAGTACAAGATGCCAGATAACAATAAAGTGTGACTCCTAAAGAGATATACAAGATGCCAGATAAGAATACAAGGTGACTCTTAAAGAGGCGTGCAAGATGGCAGAGAAGAATACAGGGTGACCCCTAAAGAGGTGCACAAGATGTCAGACAAGATTACAGGGTGACTCCTAAAGAGGTGTACAAGATGCCAGATAAGAATACAGGGTGACTCCTAAAGAGATATACAAGATGCCAGATAATAATACAGGGTGACTCTTAAAGAGGTGTACAAGATGGCAGAGAAGAATACAGGGTGACTTCTAAAGAGATATACAAGATGCCAGATAAGAATACAGGGTGCCTCCTAAAGAGGTGTGTAGGATGTCAGAGCAAATTACAGGGTGACACTTAACGAGGTGTACAGTATGTTAGATTCAATTCAAATACAGTGTGACCCTTAAAGAGGTTTGCGAGATATCAGATTCAAATAATGGGTGACTCTTAAAGAGTTGTAAACGATGTCAGACTCAAATACAGGGTGACCCTTAAAGAGGTGCCCGCGCGGAAAGCCTAAGTTAATGGGTAAAGGAGTCTGTTGAAAGAGTCCTGGGGCTTCGAGCGAAGCGAGAAGCCCTTCAGAGCCTTTCTAACATGTGTAGCATTTGTAGCATGCATCATTTGAAATGATATAACGTCTTGTCTTTCAGACTGACTGTAATTTTTTTCCTAATGATCTTTCTATCCTTAACCGCTGTGCGGTTTGTTAGGCATTCCGCTGCATACAGCGCTTCAGGTCTAATCACAGTTTGATAGTGTTATAACTTTGCATTCCTAGAGATGGACTTCTTATTGTACAGTTTGTGTGTGACGCGGAAGGCTGTCTCGAATTTAATGACTCGTGTTGAGATGGTGAACTTTTCAGAATTATTTCGTTTGATCCACTCACCTCGAACTTCCAAGACTTAGAACAATGATGAACTTGGTCCGAGAATTCCATAAAATAACAGCAAACCAGTCTCTCCCTATTCATGGTGACGTAATTGGAGGATTTCATCGTCTGAAGTCCAGGTCTCCACCCATTCAAACAGCTCAAGAACTCATTTTTAAGACTAATTGTCCCGACACTTTGGTAAGAATATATTTCAACAGATGGCAGTACAAGCGAAGCTGAATTTATTTAAATATTTTTGTATCGAAGGGGAGCTCCGATCTGCGATCTGAAAACTGCTATGTACTCTGTCTAGTAGCAGAATTGATATTAATTAATTGCTTACTTTTTAATTTCAAAAACAGAAAAGTTGCTGTTTGTTTTTCAAATATCTGATTAAAATTCGAAAAAAAAGGGTAATACGAAAGTTGAGTTTTACTGAATGATTCCAAAGCCGCATCGAAAACCTAAATCGGTTGAATAGAACCGTCGGGATCACTTTGGGAAGTTTGTGAATAAAATTGTTACTGTATTTGCAACAACGCGTGCCAGTAGAACAAGGTCATGGAGAGCTGGTTCGGTGGAGGGTTGGGGGGAGGGTAGGGGAGCGGACCTCGAGTGATTTGAGAGAGCGACAACCTAGCCAGACGGTATGGAATTCCCGAACATCTACTCCAATGTTGCGATTGACTGTGCTGGTTAGTTCTGAATTACTGTCAAGGTCTGGATATTTCTGAGTGATCCTTTGATATTTTACCAGTTCCTAGTTACGACTTCTGGTTTTTAGTTCATCGAGCTCATTAATTACTTTTCGTTCAATTTATTTTACCTGCAACAGTATTAGTTTTTAATGCCCGATAGGTGTTCTATTTTCGGCACTTTATTTTTTGGACAGTATTTCTGGTAGAATAGATTTTTTTGGTCAATTTTACCCTCTAGGTTGGTGGTTCCCACGGACACTACCGCCTTTCCAGACAGTGTCCTAGAGCTGGGAACACTTGGTCGGATTGGATACAACTGGGGTGATGTGATCAACACTTCGCCCAGGCGGCCTCACCTGCAAAGCGAACGGGGGCCTCATGAGGGGCGGGAAGGGAAAGGAAGATTCGGATGGATAGGCAAGGAAGAGGGAAGGTGGCAGCCGTGGCCTTACAGTAGGCCTTACAGTACAGTAGTAGACGAAGTGGGAGACCACCGAAAACCACTTCGAGGATGGCTGAGGTGGGGATCGAACCCCCTCTACTCATTTGGACTACCCGAGGCTGGCTAGACCCCGTTCCAGTCCCCATACCAATTTTCAAATTTCGTGGCAGAGTCGGGAATCGAACCCAGGACCTCCAGTGTGGCAGCGAACCATGCTGACCGCTACGCTACGGAAGTAGAATAGATACATGTACTATCGCGTGCATAAATAAAGGACCGCCTTGCCGTGCGGGAGTTGAGTTTTCGAGCCATCAGGTTGCTATCACTTGGTGTGTTGTCGGAAGGGGAATGCTGAGAGCCGTGATTGGACACCTGTCCTTGTAGACAAGGGAGGACAGGAGGGGGGAGTGTGGTATCACCTGTTAATCACAAGAGGCTGACAGTGGCTCAGTAACACGACAGCGATCTTCGATTTTGAGGTATGTGACCTTTAATATGAGCGACCGTCTGGTGAGGAGGGGGCAGATGGTTGGGCTCTATGAAGCTGGCGTCGGAATAACAGAAATATAATTAGTTTACGATTTCCTTCTTTTTCTTCTTATTAAACTGCGTTTAGTTCCTAACTGTGAAGACTCGATTCTCAAAAGAATTCACACACAGTAAAACTCAACAGTGCATTTTTAACGAGATTTAACAATTAATGGGTTACTTGCCATTTCAATTTAGATTTATTAAAACCGTCCGGTTATCTGTAACAATCTTCCTAGCGCGAAACTAAAGAAAATCCAAGTTGGCGCTGAGCTCTTCGATCTGTCCCCCTCCTCTCCCCCCTTGCCTTCAAGGACAGGTGTCCAATCACGGCTCTGAGCATTCATATCCCGAGAACACCCCAAGTGATGGCAACCTGATGGCTCGAAAACTCAACTCCCACTCGGCAAGGCGGACCATTATTTATGCACGCGATAGTACATATAGGTAGGCTACGACTGGTGGAGAACGTTACGGTCATCAAGTGGAATAATTGGAATTTTTGTTGAAAAATGGAGCCACCCCCAAAACCGATTCAAGGGCATTCCACTATATTTGAAATTATATAATTCTTTACGCTTGCATTAGAGAATCTGTAATGCCCTGAGCAGTTATGATTTCACTTATATTTTACCTGTAGCTTACAAGTTGGATGACTAAACGGCACCCCGAAATCTGCAGGCATCATGGCTGAACAGCGCAGCGGTTGCTTGGTTGCTTGGATGCTGTCGCGCCACGGGTGTAGTTTGTTTTTTACTTCTAATACATTAGGAGTAAAGAAAAACGAACTATTCAGTGTCAACTTTTTTCAGAGAAGCAAGTTCGACTTCAAATGAAAACAATGCGTTGTGTGGAAAAATAAAGGCGTAGCGAATGTGAAAATGGAAAATTGATTTCCAGAAATACTGGATTGGATTGGGATCCATAAAGACTGCAAACAGTACTTTTGAACTACCAGCGGGCAAGGTGAAGACAAACAACTAACTGCAACCAAACGTAGGCCTATGCGTTATTGCTAGCAGCCCCTAATTGCAAAAAGTTCCCAGCTAGTATCAAACACCACCAGCAATACTGCCGAAAATTATATGTACCTTGTTGCAAAATTCACGGGAGGTAAGCAGATCAATCGAGGGAAACGAGGTTCCTTCACTCATAGAACCAAAGCTGCGTTGTGTGGAAAAACGCAGTTTCAGTTTGGACCATCCTGGCACTATAAAACAATGAAATCAGTTTAGAAAAAAACTGCCACAATAGTGGCCACACTGTACTCAGCAGAAAGAGAAGAAGATCAGCTATCCGAAAAAGTTTATTTGCGTCGCGAGAAGGGAAAAGAATGTCCCAACAACAGTCTAATGAAATAAAACGTACTGTCTCACATGATTATGGAAACCGATCAATGCAGTTGGATTTCGATGAGGTACAGTTGAGAGAGTTTAGTGATGAGAAGATCAAGCAACTAACGCTTAGTGAAGGCCATATACAAAAACTGGAAAAGGAAACAAGGGGTCAAAGGGAAAATTAAAAGTTGCACACAGCTAGAAAGGACAGACTTACGACCTCCAATTTTGGATATGTGTGCAAGAGGAAACCTACTTCGAAATGGGCTCCAGTAACAAAACAAACAAAAACATTCTGTACGGCGAATTTCACTCGAAAGCAATGCAGTATAACGGTGATAATGAGCGAATTGCAAAACGAAATTTAGAGAAGAAATCGGTAGAAAAGTCGAAGAATGTGGTCTTTTCGTACATAAGACTTATGGGTTTTTAGGTGCCTCCCCAGACGGATTTAGCCTATGGGAGACGATGCTATAGTCGAAGTCAAGTGCCCTTATTCTGGACGGAATATGACCATACTGGAAGCCTACAAAACGCTAAAGGGATTTTGTTTTTCAGAAAGTAAGCGAAAAAGAAAGCCTAGAGAATGTCAAGAGCAGTGCCTTTCAGAAGAGAACAGATTGATAACTCTCTAACACTCACATTATTTTTATTTCAGGGACCAGGGCCAGTTGGAAATAACATAGCGGGAAATATGTTATTTTGTGGTATGGACGCCTAAGGACATTCACATAGAAACAATAAAGAGGGACGAAAAGTTCTGGATACAAAAAATGCTTATGTAACTGACGTTCTGCTGCGAAAAAATCTTGTTGATCCCAGGATCCCAGGATGACCAGATCAATGGATATAAGAGAACCTGAGATGAAGTAAAATTCTGAGCGTGTGTTAATCATTAAACGCTATCTTTGGTATGAAAAAAAATGAAGCATTAATTTCAAGAACAGGAAATAATATGGTATAATTTATTTTTATTTTTTATAGTACGCAGATGAGAATATCTTAAGAATTTTAATTCTATTATGTACATAATAATTTTGCTCTTGGTATGCATTTTTATAATTTGTTTATTGCAATAAAATGTCCTACATAAATTATCTTTATTATTACCTCCATGATAATTGAAGTAAGTTATAGTGATTGGCCTCACGGAGCCATTAAGATCTCACGAAAGAAAAGGGAATAAGAGTCAAAAGAACCATAGAACCACCAAAATAAATGTATGTATGTAGGTCTATGTGCGTGGCCTCTTATAAATCGATAATAGCTGGCTCCATTGATTAGAATGTTTCACGTTTTGTGGTCTTGTTTGTTATGTCTAGAAGACGATACCTAGAATTGGACGTCCGCATCGGATGGTTTTTGGAATAGATATTCCCAATAAACCTGAACATGAACATATCTTATCCATCTTTTTCCTAAAATATCAAGAACGTGCCAACTACAAACCAGTCATATATTTCTATATAGTAATCAATCTCGCCTCGAGTTAAACCAGTCATTGCTCTGTTCGGTAAGACTTATGCCCTACAAAGTATAACTAATGTCGGAACAATGATTTTTGTTCAGGAGTTTATCCTCAAATAGCTCTCAAACAGTTACCTAGAAGGGAATCCAGAACTGTCAGCATCTATCCTGAGTGTGTTTTTACCGGTTTTTCCACAATCCCTCCAGGTAAATGCCGAGATAGTAGCGTACGTGAAGTTTCAGGGCACCTGCCCCATCCCTGACTCTAATACAGTTACACACATAATCAAGTACACGGGACTGATGATGATGATGATGATAATAATAATAATAACGTTATTGGTTTTACGTTCCTTTTAACTACTGCGATTTTAGAGACGCCGGGGTGCCGGAATTTTGCCCCGAAGGGGATTTTTAACGTGCCAGTAAATCTAATGACACGGCTCTCTCGCATTCGCGCACCCTCAAATGCCAACTGGCTGCACCAGGATTCGATCCTGCAACCTTGGGCACAGCAAGCGAGAACGTTACCGCTCAGCCACGCAGCCAGCCAAAGGTACTGATAAGCAAGATGTCCCAAGCCCCTACAATGTATTATTATCAACAAGAATGTTAGAGGAAGTAAGAAAGGTATCAGTACGAACACATTGTGTCAACGTTACATATTGTAACACTACTGCAGTATAATTTTATTGATCAGATATTGTTCCACGCCTAGGCACTAGTACACGTAACTCGTCGAACTATAATATTTGTGACAAGAGCAAGACAACTCCTTCCTGTCGTCAAATTGTTCCCTTCTCCCTCCGCCCTGTCAGCGTGTTCAGCATTTTCCATGCGCAAGAGATCTTGTGGAGCCGCGCCGCCTACCACCCTTTTCAAAACAATTCCCAAATTAATGCTGTCGATTCCATTCACCCGATTTTAATTCTGAAAAATGCATTGGAAATAGGAAATAAATCTCCATTTTCGTATTACCAGGTTTTTTCATATTTTAAGCAGAGATATAAAAAACTGTTAGTAACTTCTTTGTTTTTCACATTTTGGAAAATTCATCGAATTAATATCAAATCAATTGCAGTCTAGTATACATAGTGGTTTTCAGATCGCAAATACGAGCTTTCGTTCAAGAGAAAATTGAAAAAGAAATTGTCTCACTTTGGTGCTGCTACGTGGTGTCAGAATTACAAATTAAAAAACGAGACATTTAGCCTTAAGTAACTTCAGTGCCACAAAAGAATGGGAAAGTGAATGGTTCGTCAAAATACCTCATGAGTGGCAGCCCTTATTTAATGCAAACCACCTCCTCCTGGCTTTGACCTACCAAGAAAAATTTGGGTTGCTATCAACTGGGTTCGAACTGGCCATGGTCGATGTGCATCATTACTTCATAAATGGGGGTTAAAATCTTCCCCTCTTTGTGATTGTGGTAAAGTGGAACAGACAATTCATCACATTGTTACGGAGTGTGAAAGAAGAGCGTTCTCCGGATCCATGGATGAGTTCCTGAAGGCTTCAGATCAGGCTGTGCAGTGATTGAAAAATAAAAACTTTCTCCGGCTTTTCCCAATTAATTGGGGTCACCGGAGCCAACCACGCTCATTTTGGTTTTGTCCGGGGATTTAAGGCCGGATGCCCTTCCTGACGCCACGTGATTTTCCAGGTGAAAATTCCACCTCGCTGTCTCCGGGATTCGAACCCCGGCCGTCTTGGTGAAAGGCGAGAAGCTAAGCCACTGCGCCATCACGCTCTCCTGCAGTGGTTGAATAACCTGGATATTAATTTATGAAATCATCTGTATATTGTCGATTGTCACAGTGTTTTTTGTACTTGTTACAATTTTATGTGTTTACTTCCTTAAGCTAATAATAATAATAATAATAATAATCAAGATATTTAAACTTTTGAACTTTAAAGATTTGGCCGTGGGTACATTTAATTAACTATGGAAACATGTTTAAACTTTAACCATTGACATGTACGGTATATTCCTTTGCTGTCACCTACGTTTGACAACATTGCGGGTTGTTTTCCAGCAAGCGCTGGATGAGGACAATAGGTAATTGAGTCACGTTTGAAGAAAATGTTCGCCAGTAGCCTCACGCTTTACCATATTGCCTGCAGTCACGCTGAAGCTCCGTTATTATTGTTACTCTGGAGACAATGTAAAATGGGAACGCTTCTATTTCCAAAGTGAATTTACAGAGATGACTGCAAGTTAGTTAAGGTGCCGTGACCCTAAACCAGTCCACGCCAACGCGGGCACTTAGTGCTTGCGCGCCCCGGTGCTTTTCCCTTCTCTCCACTCTTTCTTCCCCGTGTAGTGACGGTAGCACAATGGTGATTTGATTTCATTTTATAAAGGTGTTGATGAACAAGCATTTCTGAGGATTCATGCCCTTGTACTAAAAAAAAATACAGTCAGTCTGAAAGACCAGACGTTATATCATTTCAAATGACGCATGCTACAAATGCTACACATGTTAGAAAGGCTCAGGAGGGCTTCTCGCTTCGCTCGAAGCCCCAGGACTCTTTCGACAGACTCCATTACCCATTAACTTAGGCTTCCGCGCGGGCACCTCTTTAAGGGCCACCCTGTATTTGAGTCTGATATCTTTTACAACTCTTTAAGGGTCACCCATTATTTGAATCTGATATCTTGCAAAACTCTTTAAGGGTCACCCTGTATTTGAATTGAATCTAACATACTGTACACCACGTTAAGTGTCACCCTGTATTTTGCTCTGACATCCTGCACACCTCTTTAGGAGGCACCCTGTATTCTTATCTGGCATCTTGTATATCTCTTTAGAAGTCAACCTGTATTCTTGTGTGACATCTTGTACGCCTCTTTAGGAGTCACCCTGTATTCTTATCTGACATCTTGTGCACCTCTTTAGGAGTCATCCTGTATTCTTCTCTGCCATCTTGTACACTTATTTAAGAGTCACCCTGTATTATTATCTGGCATCTTGTGTATCTCTTTAGGAGTCACCCTGTATTCTTATCTGGCATCTTGTACACCTCTTTAGGAGTCACCCTGTATTCTTTTCGCTTCGCTCAAAGCCCAAGGTCACTCGACACCCCAGGACTCTTTCAGCAGACTCCATTAACCATTAACTTCGGCTTCCCGCGTGGCTTTATGACGTCACTTCCGTCTCCGTAACGCAACCGTCTCCGTTCCGCATAAAGTTAAACAGCACGACTCTCGTCTCACTAAGCGCTGTCACTACACGTTCCTCTCCTACCACTGCTGTGTCTGGCTCCCCCACCTTCCCCACCCAAACGGCGCTACAGCAGAGCATCGGTGCTTTTGCCAGTGCTCGCGAAGGTCCTGACTTAGCGTGACCTGCCCTAAACTGCCCCACACATACTGTATTATTATTAAAGATACAGCGCACAAAAATAGTGCATAGTGTTGATTACAAACTTCAATAATCACGCGTCACCTGTCACTTGGCGGAGCTCTTTCTGGTCACGGAGAGAGTCCGTCATTTTGTGTAGGCTAAGGATAGGTCATACAAGATCAACCCACTCGTACCTAATGAGAAGGGAAGACCCCCCACTTTGTACCTGTGGAGCCGTTTTCACCGTGGCCCACATTTTAACCGAGTGTGTGGATCTTGCTGACTTACGAAGAAACCTTGGTTTGCAGATGATATTCAAACATATATTAGCCGATGACGCGGTGGCTGCTGATTGCGTTATCCGCTTTATAAGTGAGAGTGGGTTAGGGCCAGCAATCTAAATCTTCCAGTGAATATTGACTCAACAACTGGTTCATTTTTGAACGATAATTTTTTGATTTTCCGTAATTTTTGTTTATTTTTATAATTATTATTTTTATTTAATAATTTGTTTTATTAATTTTAGGTCTTTTCAAATTTAGGCGTCCACCTTTAAATTTTAAATTCAATTCCAAATTTGTATTCTTTAATCTGTGTTAAGAGGGGCAGATTACCTCGTAGTTCCACCCCTTAAAACAACAATAACTAACTAACACCTGTCACTTGCACAAAAGATCACAATGGAAGATCCACAACTTTTACGAGTGATCTCGTGGTATTGGCAGCATTACATACCGCACATATTATTACATAGACAGGAGTCGTCTGAATCATAGAAGTACTTGGTGTTGCACAGTTTATGGTGGTAGCAATGTAGACCTACCGCCATCGAGTTAACTAAGTGCCGCAGGTCATGGTTTGTGTCTGTCCATGTCCTGTTCATCATGGCCTCCATTGAGTATAACTCAAGGCAGATTTCTTCACTCTTCTTTACTCTGTCCTGCATTAGCTTCTCCCAGGCGTCAGTGAATGGTAGTGGATCCGGAGGTCCTCAATGAAGAAGGTTTCCTTGGCTAGTTCATACGCTAGTCTAGATTCTACGTATTTCGATATTCCTAGGGTAGCTTTCAGGGAGGGTGACTTCGTTGCTTCTAGCGATTTCAGGTCCGTCAGGGTCAGTTTCTCCCAAATTTCTAGTCCATATATGGCGATGGGCGCTATTTTCACGTCGAATAATCTCATAGCGGTTCTTTTTTTTTTGTCGTGTAGCCTCCTGAGAGGCCGAGTGCAGGTCTTTCTAGTCGACGCCCGTGGGCGACCTGCGCGTCGGGATGAGAGATGGAATGGATGAAGATGAATGAAACTGGGCAAGGATGTGGAAGGAAGCGGCCGTGGCCTGTCAGAAGGTACTGTCCCAGCATTTGCCTGGTGTTGAAAATGGGAAACCACGGAAAACCATTTCAAGGACAGCCGACGGTGGGGCTCGAACCCACGCATCTACCGAGTCAGCAGAGAGCTTGGCTCCTTGACCTAACGGAGTGCTTTTAGCCCGCGTAGCCACTACTGTCGGTATAGCGGTTCTGTGTTCGCGCAATCACACCGTGACAGTACCTCACTATTGGCTTTGAATTCAAGAGTTAATTTTTTGCAACCATATGCTGACTGAAGGTTTCCTCATCAATTAAACCAAGTTCCAAAGTTACCCATTTTCTTCTTTGCAAAGAAATCTGTGGAAGGACCGTTCTTACTTTGTCCAGGTTTATATGCAAGGTAACCAATGCAGCATGTTAACTACCTATAGGCCTACTACAAGTTTGTTCTTACATCGAACACTCTGCTACGGCAATAAATTAAAAGAATTTTGAGAACCGCTTGACTAGTAATGTACTTCGTATTTGTGCTGTGCATTTCACGACCTAATAGCCTCATTTGTCACTCTATTAATAGTTCCAATAAAGAGCAGAGAATGGCGTGCCTGTCACTTCAGTGAGAGTTTTAACAACAGAGCGCACATCTGTCGCTATCGATCAGACACAACAAGTGCTAGTAACAAGTGTTAACTGGGGTTATTAAGTGGCTCACTACATTAGTGTCGCTTAGCTTTTGTTTCCTCAATTACAATACAAACGCTACTGCCATTAATTATTAAGCGCAAATGTATTACCGTAATTTAATGAACACGCCTAAGGGAAGGCTATATTAAGTCTGAATTTCCGTTATCGGAAGGTCAACACTTTTTATCATTTCGAATGATCTTGTCGACTTCATCGTTATGCTTGCGTCAAAAGTTATGCGTTACGGAGACGGAGACGGAGATGGAGACGGTAACGTCGTGCAGTCGTGCGGGAAGTCTAAGTTAATGGGTAATGGACGGCGAGTGCGTGACGTCATGCAGCCACGCGGGAAGCCTAAGTTAATGGTTAATGGAGTCTGTTGAAAGAGTCCTGGGGCGTCGAGCGACCTGGGGCATCGAGGGAAGCGAAAAGAATACAGGGTGACTCCTAAAGAGGTGTACAAGATGCCATATAAGAATACAGGGTGACTCCTAAAGAGATATACAAGATGCCAGATAAGAATACAAGGCGACTCTTAAAGAGGTGTACAAGATGGCTGAGAAGAATACAGGGTGACTCCTAAAGAGGTGCACAAGACGTCACACAAGAATACAGGGTGACTTCTAAAGAGATATACAAGATGCCAGATAAGAACACAGGGTGCCTCCTAAAGAGGTGTACAAGATGTCACACAAGAATACAGGGTGACTTCTAAAGAGATATACAAGATGCCAGATAAGAATACAGGGTGCCTCCTAAAGAGGTGTGCAGGATGTCAGAGCAAAATACAGGGTGACACTTAACGAGGTGTACAGTATGTTAGATTCAATTTAAATCCAGGGTGACCCTTAAAGAGGTTTGCAAGATATCAGATTCAAATAATGGGTGACCCTTAAAGAGTTGTAAAAGATGTCAGACTCAAATATAGGGTGACCCTTAAAGAGGTGCCCACGCGGGAAACCTAAGTTAATGGGTAATGGAGACTGTTGAAAGAGTCCTGAGCCTTTCTAACATGTGTAGCATTTGTAGCATGCGTCATTTGAAATGATATAACGTCTAGTCTTTCAGACTGACTGTAATTTTTGTGATCTCTTCTTCTTAGGGTACGCAGTTGGTTGCAAACTAAAACACTACAGCTTCTATCGAATTCGATGGCGTAGTTGGTAGCATGCTGAGCTTCTATGCCCAAGATCGCGGGTTCAAACCTGGCCTAAGTCGTTTGGATTTTTTATGAGCGTTAAAATCCCTCTGCATAGCTTCGGAGGAGAAGTAAACCCGGCAGTTCCAAGTCATAGATTTATGGCATATAAAAGAACCTTCCACCAACTGCAATAGTGTGAAGCTAAATTAGTAGGCTAGATTTGATTAACGCTGTATTATTTTCAACGTTCGCCACCAGGTGCTGGTCACGGTGGCACCTAGTAGCCAAGTTCGCGGCTAGATGTCGTTGATGGTAGCATTTGGTAGAATATGTGGGAACTACTTGAAATTGATCGTCTGCAGTCCTTACCTGAATTACAGATAACACTCACTAATACAGCCATCACAATTAACACCGCTTATCAGACAGATTCTACACACACCCAAAGTACACAGGGCTACATGACTGCGATGTCGCAGTCCTTAAACTGAGGAACCAACCAACATTTTCTAACAAAGCTCTCCATTGCCCGTCCATGCTAATTGCCATCTTGTATCCACGTACAGCGCGACACGTTCATCTGAAGCCCTCGAAAATATGCGAACAACTAGGCTCCCCTCACCTCTCAAGTTGTTCAAGCTGCTGGATCTACTGCTATTTGCTGCCGGGGAAAGGCGTGACTTGCACAGAAACCAACTGGCGCTGGGTAGCGCGCACGTGAGGATGATTTATCAATGGTGTCACTCTCACCTCCCCCGCACCACGTGCTCTTCCTCCTGCTCCTTCGCTCACTTGGGCCGGCAGCGCCCTCATTCAGGACTTCAGCTGAACTTGCCGAGCTATAATTATCACTGATTCCTTTATGAATCAATCTGAAGCCTCCGTGGCTTAGGCGGCAGCACGCCGGCCTCTCACCTCTGGGTCCGTGGTTCAAATCCCGGTCACTCCATGTGAGATCTGTGCTGGACAAAACGGAGGCAGACAGGTTTTTCTCCGGGTACTCCGGTTTTCCCTGTCAAAATTTCATTCCAGCAACACTCTCCACTATCATTTCATTTCATCTGTCATTAATTTAATCATTGCCCCAGAGGAGTGCGTCAGGCCTCGGCAGCCGGCACAGTCCATATCCTCGCCGCTAGATGGGGGCTTCATTCATTCCATTCCTGACCCGGTCGGAGACTGGAAGCAGGCTGTGGATTTTCATTTTCATGAATCAATCTCAAATTATAAAAGCTGCCTCGTCAAACACGAGAAAGTAGTATAATAATTAAATTTATGTTCGACGATGTCGAAATATAAATATTATATGGCAGAAAACTGTATCATAATGAGGGTCATTATAACACAATTTAACATAATGAAACAGTTTCTCCCACCAATCAGAGCTCAAGAAGCAGTTGTGTGACCAATTATGTAAGGATAGCATTGCACCTGCGCTGACTTCCACGGCCTTCTATTGTAAATTTCCCTACGTGGCTAGTGTCATAGCGGGGTAATCGAGGAGGCCAAGGTCAAATTCAACGTATTCTCTGCGTCCCACGCACTCTGTTCAGTACATAAAACTGGCGAAATCTCGACAGATATTTGTGAATATTTATGTTCGAACATAAAATAGTTATAATTATCTTCGCTTTGCTCGTTTTATAAACATACTCGTGTCTTAATTATTGCCATTATAGGCTCGTTGCATCATGTACTATAACACGTACATGTTTCGTTATAGGCCTATCAATGATAACTTCATCAGCGTGAAAAAATCTTAGAAACTATCATACAAAAAACAAACAAGTAGTTCCGTGAAGAACTATACAGCCTATTTTCATATATCCTACTTATGTTAATTGCCTCTATCTACATACAAAATTTCAGTTTGAT
The DNA here is from genome assembly GCA_946902985.2 of Meconema thalassinum. Taxonomy (NCBI): domain Eukaryota; kingdom Metazoa; phylum Arthropoda; class Insecta; order Orthoptera; family Tettigoniidae; genus Meconema; species Meconema thalassinum. The sequence continues at coordinate 189,215,842 of OX336395.1, forward strand.
TGCTGTAATAGATTCGTAGATATTGAGAACCGACTAAATATTTCGGATGGTCGCCATGTCGGATTTTGTATATGTAGGTCCTAGAGTTATGTACTATTAGATGAAGATTATTGTGTACCTGTAGCATCCAAACTTCAATCGCATTATTAGGACACAAGAAGTAACAAGGAGGTTTTAAAATTCACACACCTGCCATCTTGCGGTTATGGAAACAATTGAAATAAATTAGATACCAGTGGATTAACATTCATATAAGGATTTACTGTACCAAGTTTCACTGCACTCGGATGGTTAAATTGCGAGAAATGTCCATGTGAATATGTATAATTCGCGTCGTCGCCATGTTGAATTTGTGATCACCAGGTTATTTAAAGTCCTGTATGTGAACTTATGTTTATAGCCCCTATGAACATAACAAAATTCAGTTTGATTGCTATAATAGATTCGTAGATATTCAGAGCCGTCTAAATATTTCGGATGGTCGCCATGTTGGATTGTTAAATGTATAGGCCATAGATTCGTGTACCATTAAAGGAAAATTATTGCGTAGGTTCATTATTCAAACTTTCACTTCGATCGCATGATTCCGACACAGGAAATAAAAAAATAATTTTAAAATTTGCACAGCCGCCATCTTGAGGTTATGTGAACAATTGAACAGAATTAGATCCCAGAGCATTACAATGTGTATATATATTTCCAGTACCAGATTTCATTGCGTTTGGAACATTAAATCGCGAGAAAGGTCTACTTAAAATTTTCAAATTCGCTTGGCCGCCATGTTCATTTTGTAGTTAACTGGTTTTTGAAAGTCTTATAGATGAACTTCAAGTAGTGCCCTTTATCTCCGTACAGAATTTCAGGGTGATACCGCTAATAGTTTCAGACATCTAGAATGCCGGTGAAATATTTCGCACATCCGCCATCTTGTGGTTATGTAAACAATTGAACGGAGTTAGATGTCGGTGCATTACAATGTGTATAAAAATATATTGTACCAAGTCTTATTCCGTTTGGTTGGTTAAATCGCGAGAAACGTCTATTTAAAAGTCGCAAATTCGCGAGGCCGCCATGTTGGTTTTGTAGTTACCAGTTTTTCAAAAGTCATATAGGTGAACTTCTAGTTGTTCCTTTTATCATCGTAAAATATTCCAGGGCGATATCGGGAATAGTTTCGGAGATATTGAATGCTGGTGAAATAATTCGCACAGCCGCCATGTTGGATTGATGAGACGTAACAAAATTTTAAGTGCACGGTCGGGGTCGCCCGGAATAGTGCTATGTACATACCGAGTTTCATTGAAATCGCTCCAGCCGTTTAGAATTTATTAGGGGGGACACACACACACCTCTCACACGCACACACACACACACACGGACAAAAGGTGATCTCATAAGCCTATTTTTTCAAAATTGAAAATAGGTTAAAAACTAATGGATATCCTTACAAAAGGTCATTAATTTAAATAAATGAAAGGTCACAAAAAGAATTAATAAATAATTACAGGATGTGTGAAATACTTGGACATTGATATTCCAACCTTAAATGAAACGATAATAATGCACCACATCCACCAGAGATATCAGTCACTTCAATAAATTTTGCACATGAAAAAGTTTGGTTCAGGACCTTGACCCGCTGAAAAACATGTGCCGGGTAATGCGGCAGCGTGTGCAACACACAGGGTCGTGTGGTGGCCTATCTTCCAGGCGTCATGTTTCAGTACTTAATGACTTTACTATGTTCTGTAATAATCAGAAGGTTGACCTTTCATTTATTTAAATTAATTCATTTTTGTAAGGATATACATTTTCTTTTTGGTTTTTGCTAAGATAGTTTCTAAGATTTTTTTCCTGCTGACGAAGTTATCGTTGATATAATGAAACATGTACACGCACAGTTAATTATTAAACTACCTTCTAGTGTTTGCCAAGTCGGCTTTTATAATTTGAGATTAATATCAGTGAACACGGATAATATTTAATACCATCTTCATAATGGTTAATGTCTATGCATTTTATTCCTTTATATTCGACCTTGCCGAAAGATAAATAGTATGTGCCAGAAAACTACATCTTAAAGAGGCTCATTATACGAGGCACGTCCAGAAAGTAAGCTCCGTTTGGTAATTAAATTAAATTGTGTACAGATACAGAAAAACTATTTATTGCACAACATTCTACACCTCTTAAACTACCTTTTCACATAACTGCCGAACTTTTGCAGGCATTTGTCATAGCGTGGCACAAGTTTTTGGATACCTCTTCATAGAAGTTTGCCGCCGACCCGTAAACGAGAGTGAAGACTCCCCTTAAGATATCCTACTGTTTGGTCACTACTGTTAGGCAAATTGCGTGCTTACCAGGAGAACTGCGTATGTTTAGGAGTTCTCCTGACCACATACGCAATTTGCCCAACAGTGATGGCCAAACAGTAGGATATCTTAAGGGGAGTCTTCACTCTCGTTTACGGGTCGGCGGCAAACTTCTATGAAGAAGGTATCCAAAAACTTGTGCCACGCTATGAAAAATGCCTGCAAAAGTTCGGCAGTTATGTGGAAAAGTAGTTTAAGAGGTGTAGAATGTTGTGCAATAAATATTTTTTCTGTATCTGTACACAATTTAATTTTATTACCAAACGGATCTTACTTTCTGGACGTGCCTCGTATTATCATTTAGACATTCACGGCCTTTGATTCTATCCCAAATGTTGAATTTTGGGCTTATGCCGTGATATATTGAATCAAACTCGACGCGTTTCGAAAGAAACAATGTCTTCCTTTATCAGGAATAAACAGAAATACGACAAAATGGTTGCTATGAGAAAGCAACAAAGAACGTTAAAAGAAGGTGCCATAAGATGGACGCCATTTTATCCCCATGTTAGGGACAGCGAAAAGCAGCAGTGTATTACTTTCTGCGGATTCTGATAATAGGTAGCCAGGACTCACTGAGATTGTAGCCGGTGTCGCGGTTGAAATTATCTGGATGTTTACATATTTCAACCGCCTCCCTGATGATCCTGGGACGATATTGCTTTATACGGGCAAGAACATCCACTCCTTGGAACATGACATCATAGCCAGGTTTTAAAGCATGATCAGCAACAGCTGATTTATCAGGAACTGCTTACCTACCGTACATACATAACACGACGGATCGTATTGCTAAAATCCTACGTAGGTACAACATACGGACTGTATATGGAACTTCTGTTAAGATTAGGCAACTCCTGCGACCAACCAAGGACAGTTTGCCTTAATTGCAACAACCGGGTATCTACAGAGTTCCTTGTAACTTACTTGTGGCAAGGTTTACATCGGGCAGACTTCGAGAACAATATGTACTCGCATTAAGGAACATAATAGATGTATCACCGGGTGAGTTAGCCGAGGTCGTTGCGGCATGACTATTGGCAGTCGCTCACATCCGGGAGGCGAGGAGGTTCGAATCCCCCCGCCGGCAACCTTGAAGATGGTCTTCTGTGGTTTCCCATCTTCCTTCCAGGCAAATGCCGGGGTTGGTCCTTAACTATAGGCCACAGCCGCCACCTTCCAACTCCTCGACCCTCCCTTCCAACTTTCCTCCCCAACGGTACTTGTAGCTCACCCATTGGGTGTCCGTCTCGAAGCAGCTACAAAATTGGCGAGCCGAACATGTCCTCGGACACTCCCGGCACTAAAAGCCATACGCTAAAAAAAACAAGTAGTTCCGAGAAGAACTATACAGCCTATTTTCATTTATCCTACTTATATTAACTGCCACTATCGACATACAAAATTTCAGTTTGATTGCTGTAATAGATTCGTAGATATTGAGTACCGACTAAATATTTTGGAAGGTCGCCATGTTGGATTTTATATATGTAGGTCCTAGAGTTATGTAATGTTACTTGAAGGTTATTGTGTACGTGTAGCATTCAAACTTCAATCGCATGATTAGGACACAGGAAGTAATAAGGAGATTTTAAAATTTCACACGGCTGCCATCTTGTGGTTATGGAAACGATTGAAATAAATTAGATGCCAGTGGATTAACATTAGTAAAAGGATTTACTGTACCAAGTTTCACTGCACACGGATGCTTAAATTGCGAGAAACGTCCATGTGAATATTTATACTTCGCGTCGCCGCCATGTTGGATTTGTGATCACCAGGTTATTTAAAGTCCTATAGGTGAACTTAAGTTCATAGCCCCTATGAACATACAAAAATCAGTTTGATTGCTATAATAGATTCGTAGATATTCAGAGTCGTCTGAATATTTCGGATGGTCGCCATGTTGGATTGTTAAATGTATAGGCCATAGAGTCATGTACCATTAAAGGAAAATTATTGCGTAGGTTCATTATTCAAACTTTCACATCGATCGCATGATTACGACACAAGAAATAAAAACTTAATTTTAAAATTCGCGAAGTCGCCATCTTGAGGTTATGTAAACAATTGAACTAAATTAGATATCAGTGTATTACAATGTGTATAAACATTTCCTGTACCAGATTTCATTGCGGTTGGAACATTAAATCACGAGAAAGGTCTATTTAAATTTTTCAAATTCGCTTGGCCGCCATGTTCATTTTGTAGTTAACCGGTTTTTGAAAGTCTTCTAGATGAACTTCCAGTAGTGCCCTTTATCTCCGTACAAAATTCCAGGGTGATACCGCTAATAGTTTCAGAGATTTAGAATGCCAGTGAAATATTTCGCACATCCGCCATCTTGTGGTTATGTAAACAATTGAACCAAGTTAGATGTCGGTGCATTACAATGTGTATAAACATATACTGTACCAAGTTTTATTGCGTTTGGTTGGTTAAATCGCGAGAAACGTCTATTTAAAAGTTGCAAAGTCGTGTGGCCGCCATGTTGGTTTTGTAGTTACCAGTTTTTCAAAAGTCACATAGGTGAACTTCTAGCAGTTCCCTTTATCACCGTAATAAATTCCAGGGTGATATCGGTAATAGTTTCGGAGATATTGAATGCTGGTGAAATATTTCGCACTGCCGCCATGTTGGATTGGTGAGACGTAACAAAATTTGAAGAGCACGGTCGAGGTCGTCCAGAGTTTCATTGAAATCGCTCCAGACGATTAAAAGTTATTAGGGACACACACACACACACCTCACACACACACACACCCACGCACACACACACGGACAAAAGGTGATCTCATAAGCCTATTTTTTCAAAATTGAAAATAGGCTAAAAATGAGATGGTGTGTGTCTGTCTTTCTGTCTGTCTGTCTGTCTGTCTGTGTGTTACTCAATCACGCAAGAACCACTGGTCCGATTTGAATGAAATTTTGCATGGATGTAGCTGATTTACCAGGTTTACATATAGGGAACTTTTGATTTCGAAATGATGTACTGTTAAAAAATGGCGACCATTTTAGTGACGTCACTACACCCCTTGGTTTCAAAATTTCATATTTCCATATCAAATAACAAGAGAACGGTAGGAAATAGCAAACATTGGTGGTACATAAGAGCTTTGAAATTTAATTTCCTATCAGAAAGGTCCTTATCACTTTTCGTGCATCTCCATCGGTTAGCGAGTAAAACCGACATTTGTGACGTCACTTCACCCTTTGGTTTCAAAATTTCATATTTCTATTTCAAATAAGAAGAGAACGCTAAGAAATAGCAAACTTTTGATGGCATACACGACCTTTAACATTTAATTTTCAATCCGAAGGGTCCTTATCACTTTTCGTATATCTCCAACGGTTAGCGAGTAAAACCTAAATTTGTGCAATAAAGCACGGTCAACACCGAGCGGTGCAGTACATCTCTCTATATATAAAAATGAAAGTTTGTCTGTTTTTCTCTGAATATCTACGGAAATTTGAGTTGTTTACGCGTTTCAGACTGTTTTATGAAGGATGCGCGCGAAAATATTTTTGTATGTCTGTCTGTCTGTCTGTTTGTTTGTTTTTCTGTGGACAAATTTGTTCCCTTATAACTCGAGAACGGCTGGGTGTACCAACGTAACATTTGGTACAGATATCCATCAGAGGCAGGACACTTATCATTGATGTAACTCTTCTCCGTACCTCTCATAAAAGGGGGCCTGCCCCCATAAAATACATGCTGAAATAGGCGTAGAAGGACGAGACAAAGCTCATTTTCAGACCCTCAATGTGAGAGACAAAACTCGGGACCCCGAAAACCACATTTTAAGCCCCTAAGACCAACCGTTTTTGAGATATTACCAGAAAACTAATTTCATTTAATAAACTAATGAACGAATACAAGCCAGTAACCATGGCAACAGATTCCCAGAGGTCCATCTATTGCAGTAAGACGCAATGCAATTCCATTAATTAAATTAGTGTGAAAGTTTGCAAACGGCTAGAAGGTTATCACGGAACCAAATTAAGCCGTAAAATTCATCAATACGTATAATGCGCTTAAGGGGATCGAGGTGTACTCTAGAATTTTTTCACGCCATTTACATCTGCGGGTGTGGTACGGCAGGTCTATTATATTCCTATCCCCATATTATTCATTCATTCATTCATTTATTTCGTACAGGCCATCTATGGACCGCGTCATTCCAACTTTCTCCTACTGGCTTTGATGTTTGCCCGGTACGCCCGCATTCGTTCTTGGTGGACTTCCTTCCATTCCTGGGTCCAAATCGTTCCCGTTTTCAGCTTCGTTTCTTCTTGGAAACCTTTGCATGCTTGAAGTTTCCTTTTGAGTGCGGCGCGCTCCTGAATGTCTGTTGGTGTAATCCCCACTTCTTTCAGATCTTTATCCAGTTCAATGAACCAGGCCCATTTTGTTTTCCTCTCCTGAAAGTAAGTTATGTTGCGGTTGGTCAGTCTCGCTGGGCTCATTCGTTTCACATGCCCAAAAAATGGTATCCTTCTCTTCCGGATGACGTTACTTATCTTCCCCACATGAGTATATAGTTCATGGTTATGCCGTCTTTTGTATTCCCCATTGACTTTGATGGAACCCAATATCTTTCTCAAAATTTTCCTTTCTTTGGCCTCCGGTTTCTCGACCAAGCCTTTTTTTTTTCATCGTGATGCATTCAGAAGCATGCAAGACCTCCGGACGGATGACACTCAGTAATGTTTTAGTTTTGCGTTGAAGGATATTGACCTTTTCTTATAGATGTCCTTAGTTAAATGGTAGGCCATTTCCATTTTGCTCATGCGTGATGTGAATGCTTCTTTCTCTGATAATATCCCTTCCCTGACCCATCCTGAAAAGAAAAGTACATGGTCATTGGCTGCATTAATAATTTTAAAAAATAGGTGTCATAATTTCTCCCTATATTATATTATTATTAGTATCATATTATGGTGTACAACGACGAGACAAATCCCCTCGGTGCCAGAAACAAACCTCGGGGGCCCTAAAGGGTCCTCGAAAACTACATTATAAGGCTCTAAATCCAACAGTTCCTGAAATATTCCCAGAAAACTAATTTTTAATTTAATTTAACAAACTAATGAAGCAATGCAAATCGGGAACCATGACAACATTATCTCAACTTCCCATCTATTTCTGTAAGAAGCAATGTCACTCCATTTATTACATTTCTGTGAAAGTGTGCAAATGGCTATGAGGTTATCACGGAACTAACGTATACTGTATAATTCATCAATGCAATTAAGGGGGTCAAGGGGTAACCTAGAACTTTTTCATGCAATTTTCACGTTCGACATATAGTACAGAAGGTCTATTATATCTCCAAACAGCAACATTATTTTCAAAAATTCCTGAATTGAACCAGCATTTTTTGCGGCTTTTAGGAATTTGGGCAATTTGGGGCTAAAGAACCTCAATTTTCATGCAACACAAGCCTTCATAATTTATGAAAGGGGTCTTCCTGTGTATGGGCACCTAGCACAAGTAGAGGGTCAGTTTTTATGTGACGTGTATTGCGTTTCGTCTACAAGGCTTTCAATTCTATTTCACGTCAGGAAGTACACTTTAGGTGAGTTTAGTCTGAGAGCACATTTTAACTTTTTGTCGACATACGGGTTCATTGTAAGGATAATTTTGTTTGATACTGTGTGGTAGATATACCCATATTTGGATATCTGGGTGATATGTTGTAGACAATAGAATTGTCTGTCTGCCTTTCTGTGTATCTTTATGTACACCTATAAATCGTGTTCGGATGCTTGGTGCATCGTAAAATTAGGTATGGTAAACATGAGTCAATACACCAATCATTTATAAAACTCCTCACCGTACTTTTCATACAGTAGAAGGGTGGATATAGGGAAAAACTTCTCAAAATACATGCTAAAATAGGCGAAGTATAAAAATTATCCTAGAAGGACGACCAAAGCATCTGTTGCGCTTCTCAATGTGAGACACAAAATTCGGGAATCTATAAAGGGTCTCCGAAAACTTCATTTTAAGGGCCTTAAATTAACAGTGTGTGTGTTATTCCCAGAAAACTAACTTCGTTCTGATAAACTTATGAAGGAATGACAAACCGCTAACCATAGCAACAGTAGCTCAATTGATAATGTCTGGTGTTAACAACGAACACCGTTAGAAGAACGGGTACTTCTGCTAGTTACATATAAAAGATATTAAAAGAATCATTATAGGTACTTATCAAAAAATATAACAGTTACCTATCAATACAGATATAATAATAATAATAATAATAATAATAACCACTGGCACTACAGCCCATGAGGGCCTAGGCCTACCAAGTGACCGCTGCCCAGCCATTTGGCCTGTAGATATTGATGTGACGCGTGGTCAGCGTGTCGGCTCCCCTCGGCCGTTAATCTTGGTTTTCGTGACCGGAGCACTGCCTCACTGTCAGACAGCTATTCAATTGTCCTCACCAGGCTGAGTGCACCCCGTTCCAGCCCCCACGTCAGTTTCTGAAATCCCTGACGGAGCCGGGATTCGAAACCGCGGTCTCCGGGTGAGAGGCAGGCACGCTACCCCAACACCACGGGGCCGGCATCAAAACAGTTACCGGTACTTATCAAAAATAATAATAGTTACTTGCTAAAAATAATAACACACTTACATATCAAAACAGTTACTTATCAAAGCGGTTACTTATCAAAAGAGTTACTTATCAAAATAATAATAGGTACCGGTACTTATCAAAAATAATAACACACTTACGCAACAAAACAGTTACTTACTGAAACAGTTACTTATCAAAAATAATAGCCCAGTTACTTATCAAAAATAATAGCACAGTCACTTATCAAAAATAATAACACAGTCACTTATCAAAAACAAGTAGTTCCGTGAAGAACTATACAGCCAATTTTCATATATCCTACTTATGTTAATTGCCACTATCAACATACACAATTTCAGTTTGATTGCTGTAATAGATTCGTAGATATTGAGAACCGACTAAATATTTCGGATGGTCGCCATGTTGGTTTTTATATATGTAGGTCCTAGAGTTATGTACTGTTACATGCAGATTATTGTGAACGTGTAGTATTCAAACTTCAATCGCATAATTAGGACACAAGAAAAAACAAGGAGATTTAAAAAATTTTCACAGCTGCCATCTTGAGGTTATGGAAACAATTGAAATAAATTAGATGCCAGTGGATTAACATTCGGATAAAGATTTACTGTACCAAGTTTCACTGCACGCGGATGGTTAAATTGCGAGAAACGTCCATGTGAATATTTATAATTCGTGTCACCGCCATGTTGGATTTGTGATCACCAGGTTATTTAAAGTCCTATAGGTGAACTTAAGTTCATAGCCCCTATGAACATTAAAAAATTTAGTTTGATTGCTAAAATAGATTCGTAGATATTCAGTATAGTCTAAATATTTCGGATGGTCGCCATGTTGGATTGTTAAATGTATAGGCCATAGAGTCATGTACCATTAAAGGAAAATTATTGGGTAGGTTCATTATTCAAACTTTCACTTCGATCGCATGACTACATCACAAGAAATAAAATCTTTATTTTAAAATTCGCACTGCCGCCATCTTGAGGTTATGTAAACAATTGAACTAAATTAGATACCAGTGGATTACAATGTGTATAAATATTTCCTGTACCAGGTTTCAGTGCGCTTGGAACATTAAATCGCGAGAAAGGTCTATTTAAAATGTTCAAATTCGCTTGGCCGCCATGTTCGTTTTGTAGTTAACCGGTTTTTGAAAATCTTATAGATGGACTTCCAGTAGTGCCCTTTATCTCCGTACAAAATTTTAGGGAGATACCGCTAATAGTTTCAGAGATATAGAATGCCGGTGAAATATTTCGCACATCCGCCATCTTGTGAGTATGTAAATAATTGAACGAAGTTACATGTCGGTGCATTACAATGTATATAAACATATACTGTACCAAGTTTCATTGCGTTTGGTTGGTCAAATCGCGAGAAACGTCTATTTAAAAGTCACGAATTCGCTTGGCCGCCATGTTGGTTTTGTAGTTACCAGGTTTTCAAAAGTCACATAAGTGAACTTATAGTAGTTCCCTCTATCACCATAGAAAATGTCAGGGTAATATCGGTAATAGTTTCGGAGATATTGAATGCTGGTGAAATATTTCGCACAGCCGCCATGTTGGATTGGTGTGTCGTAACAAAATTTGAAGGGCTCGGTCGAGGTCGCCGGGAATAGTGCTATGAACTTTCCGAGTTTCATTGAAATCGCTCCTGTCGTTTAGATTTTATTAGGGGGGGACACACACACGAATCACACACACACACACACATACACACACACACGCACACACACACGGACAAAAGGTGATCTCATAAGCCTATTTTTTTCAAAATTGAAAATAGGCTAAAAATAGATGTATCAGGCTCCTTCAACCTGATAAATCAGCTGTTGCTGATCATGCTTTAAGACCTGGCTATGATGTCATGTTGCAAGGAGTGGATGTTCTTGCCCGTATAAAACAATATCATCCCAGAATCATCAAGGAGGCGGTTGAAATACGTAAACACCCAGATAATTTCAACCGCGACACCGGCTACAATCTCAGTGAATCCTGGCTACCTATTATCAGAACCCTGAGAAAGTAATACACTGTTGATTTTCGTTGTCCCTAACATGGGGATAAAATGGCGTCCATCTTAGGGCACCTTTTTTAGGTTCTTTGTTGCTTTCTCTTAGCAACCATTTTGTCGTATTTCTGTTTATTCCTGATGAAGAAAGACATGGTTTATTTCCAAACGTGTCGAGTTTGATTCAATAAAACACGGCATAAGCCCAAAAATCTACATTATGTATAGGCTCATTATAGTTCAATTTCATTATGATACAGGTTCTCCACCAATCAGAGCTCAAGTTTTATTACGATTCAGCTGTTTGACCAATTGGGTAAGGATAGCAACGCACCTGAACCGACTTCCACGGCCTCCTATTTTAAATTTAACTGCGTGACTAGTGTCATAGTGGGGGTATTCGAGGAGGCCGTGGTCGAATACAAGGTATTCTCTGCGTCCCATGTCCTCTATTCTGTAAACGGAACTGACGGAATCTCGACAGCTATTTATGAATGTCTATGTTCGAACATAAAATAAAGTTATAATTATCGTTGAACATGAACAGTCGTATGCGACTCGCCTATAATGGTAATTAAGACACGAGTATGCTTAGAAAACGATCGAAGAACGGTAAAACGTAGAAAGTGTGGCAACTATCACTGATAAATACTAAATCATTAGACACCCAAAAAGAGAACTATTTATTTTAATATGTACAATGTTGCACGACAGACAAAACTGTTTGTGGATGGGATCGTACTTTCTCTGTCGCCATAAACGGTTCGCGCGCGGCATTCAAATTCTCCAAAAGTTTGGGTAGCACATCGTATATATAACACACCTACACACACCCAAATACACGGAGATGAACTGATCACAAAGTCCAAGCCCCTCCAAAGAATCAACTACAACAAAAGAAACATGACGGTTTAAAAATTCACATAACGGCTTCACTGAATTTTTGTATTCATTATATTACTTCAAAACTGCAATATAACTCAATCTATCATCAATCTATTTTAAATGAATGTGCTCTTCCTGTGGTGTATCTCATTGCCGAAGCATTATTGAAGCCATGACTGAAAACTTCTAATCACTCGCTGAAGAACCTTCAGAGATATTGCACCCACTTACATTCTAATATTCCATTCCTGGTGCACCCTACCTGCAAAAAAAGAAAATCGCGAAGGTTGAGGTCTGGTGATTTAAGAGGCCAATAATAGTCTCCTCAATGTGAGATCGCTCAGGTTCCAAAGGCTCTCCTAATTCAGCTACTTATCATTGATTGCTTCCAAAAATATCTCCCCTAAAAGTGCCCGATACTGTTTGATTAAGGTTAATCATTGCTCTCCATGAATCTCTCCAGTGAATAGTTTCTCATTTCGTAAAATTCTTTGAGATTTATGCTGTCATACTGAAATATAATATTGCATATAAACCCTTCAGTCTCATAGTCATTTCAATTTGAAAACCACAGGTTTTTCTGACAAATCTCCGTAATCATTCAATTTGTAAAATTCTGTAGGTTACTCCATATTAATCATCATTGATAAAGCAATTTCAATACCTGGCTGTGGTTGATCAGACTGACAATGGCAGATGCCTCTCGGGTATATCCACTAAACGCTCAGATCTGTCAGCAGTTAGATGATCAAGTGGCAGATGGTACTGACCACAATGGTGCTATATCACTCCATCATCAACAACTAGAATACACATCATGCAAAATATACGTTATCAATCGTATGCACCGCTTGAGCCACATACGGTGTTCTAAAAATCTTCGGCCTCACAAGAAGAACATGTACTGAGAAGAGGCCACGGATGACTGCAAGAACACAGAGTTTTGTGGTGCTTTACATAAACTTCGTATGTAGTAGAATTCTCCTACGTCTTATAGTCCCTTAGCCTGCCAATTTTTGACAATTTACGGGTGCTCTCTCTTATTTCTGTTTGAAATATATTGATTTTCATCAGAATCATCATCAATTCTTTCCTCAAGACTTAGTTCTTACAATATTGAAAAATTCAAAAACTCCGTAAGACAGCTAAGATGCAAGTACTATTGTATACCTTTTATAGTTAGGAATAAGTTTCCGTTTAAATTTGCTCTATTAGAGACTATATTAATTGATTGGTTGGTCGATTTATTTATTAAAACACTAGCAACCTTCCCCGGATATGCCCGGTACCGGTTTATCCAGCGTAAACTTAAAAGGTGCACGGACGGTAGGTCACGTACTGTAGGTCTCAGTCGCAATTCTGAAAAGCCGGGGCGAACAGTGAAACTCCAAACACATATACTCTTAACTCGACACGACTCGAAAGTTTGATGCTGGCCGAAGCTAGGGTGATAGGATAGCTCGCTAGCTAGTAAACTCGCTCCGAAGCTAGTACAGTACTTTAAATTCCATCTGAATGAAGATTCTTGGAAGAAATGAAAACGTAAAACCACTTACAGTGGGCGATGCATTAAAGATGGCATCGGTGAGTTTTTCCTGGTGTTTTACTTATTTATACCGGGTGAGTCTTCCGCCCCTTATTAGCCTACTTTTCACATTTTGCAAAAATGAGGAAAAAGTAGACTTATGAGATCGATCCGGGCCAATGTGTGTCTGTCTGTCTGTCTGCCCTTCTGTCTGTCTGTCCTTCTGTCTGTCTGTCTGTCTCCTAAATGTCTGCAGCAATCGAAACAAAATTTGGGAGCAGTAAAGATCTACACCTGAATATCTCAAAGCCGTATTTGAAAATGATATCAGTGCTACCAACTGCTGAAAAATCGCAATTCAAATTTGAGCTCCATGTTGGATATCATGGAAGGTATAAATGGGAGCTATTTCAAAACTGGCACACGTATAGATAATACAATTTCAGTTTAATTTCCAGGAGACCATATGGCAGTGTTGCCAATATGATTCTAAGCCTGCTGGTAGGTCCAATTTTAAAATGCATATAAATTCTACACTATTAATTGGAATTCAACCGAACTTCGTATGTGCTATGTGTACATAAACAGATATAACTGAGCTTATTCTTAAGAGCCAGCATGTCTGCCAACTGTTAATGAATGCTCTCAATTATTTTTGAATCCTAATACCAATATATCAGGAAGTATGCAAGCCGACAGCTTTAAACTATGCACACGTATAGTACCTGACATTCTATATTAATTAGGAGTAACTTATATACGTCAGTGCTACCAACATGATTCTAAGCCTGCTGAGAGGTCCAACATTATACATGTAACTTCTATACTATCATTTGGATTTCAACCATATTTCGTATGTGCTATGTGTACCATAACATATATGACTATGGATATTCTTAAGAGCAACCTGGGCTGCCAACTGTTAATAAATGCTGTCTCTATTTTTGTTACCCTAATATCAATATATCAGTAAGTATGCAAGCCAATAGCTCTAAACTTACACACGTATAGTACCTGGCATTCTAGATTAATTTGGAGTAACTTATATAATTCAGTGCTGCCAACTAGATTCTAAGCCTACTGATAGGTCCAATTTTAAAATGCATGTAACTTCTATACTAACTAATGGATTTCATTCAAAATTGGCACAACAATAGATCATATTATTTCGGATTATTTCCTACCAATACATGCGTGACATTGTTGCCAACATGATTTAACGCGCGCTGTTAGATCCAATGTTTAACTGCATGTAACGTCCATGCTATCCATTGGACTTCGACCAAATTTTGTATTCTGCACCCTAAGAGATGGAACTAAGAATATATTCAGTCACCAGGGCTGCCAACTTTAGTGCTCTATTAGGCTACATTATGCCAGGTATACGATATTTCGAACTAATTAGAAATTTCGATATTACCAACTTAATTTCTTCAATATTCTAGGTAGATCTACATACATTAATCATTGGCATGAATTTTAAATTTTAAGAAAAGTAGGCTCTTTATTTTGTCAAGGAACTTCTTGTTTTTCTAGTTTTCAGCCACACTTCCAATGTCTTATGCCAGCATGTCGACAGTTCCCCGTCTATAGCCAAGCCACAATGACCCTTAACGACATTACAAGATTATGACGACATGGAAGCAAGACCTTTACAAAAACATGTGTGTGACAAGTGATTATTCAATGCATCAAACTGTCACACGGGCATGTACAAAGAACATGACGATTATACGGTTTCCGTTAGATACGAAATTAACGCTGGGTACGGTGGCTTACAGATAAAGAACGTGAATGAACCTTCGAAACGAAAAGCAGTATTACATCTCATACGCTTTCGGGCAAGGAGAAGGGATGAATGGCCGTGGAACAATGGTCCAAGTGCGTAGAAGGTAGCGGACCTGTTTTTGGGAGGTGAGTTCGAATCCCACCACCGCTAAATATTTGTATGCACATTTTTAGCTTTGGGGATCAAATACAAGATGATGGTGATGATAATTGTTGTTATAATGGGCCTAACATCGAGGTTATCGGCCCCTAGAAGTTTGGGTGTTCATGAAAGATGAAAATGAACCTATAATTTAAATCTAACTACAAACTTACAACTAAAATTAACTACTGACTTACACTTGCCGATTATACGATTTCAGTTATTTTCTGTCATTCATTCATTCATTCAGTCATTCATTCATTCATTTGTGAGTGGTAAGAAAATACATTTAGATCTGTAATGCCTCGGAGTATTATGTCTTGCTTGAAGGGCGTAATGCCACATGTGTATTATTTGTCAGTATTACTTGGGTATGGCAATATGTGGGATATCCACTCACATGGCAGGTGTCTGTCTTCATACAACAAGCAATCAACGAACTTCAGCATGTAACTTGAGTGAAAGTTTACCATACTGCTCGTGTTCAGTGCGAGAAGACAAATTTCCAACTTTATACGAAGCGAGACTGCTAACATGGAAGTACGAGTGGAAGGTGGCCAAGCCATTTGCGCATAATTTTGTGTTAACCCTTTAGGGGGAAAAACTATTGTTTACTTTTATGTGTTTCTGCATTTTAATTTATTTTAATTAATATGAAAATGAAAATCCACAGCCTGCTTCCAGTCTCCGACCGGGTCAGGAATGGAATGAATGAAGCCCCCATCTAGCGGCGAGGATATGAACTGTGCTGGCTGCCGAGGCCTGACGCACTCCTCTGGGGCAATGATTAAATGAATGACAGATGAAATGAAATGATAGTGGAGAGTGTTGCTGGAATGAAATTTTGACAGGGAAAACCGGAGTGCCCGGAGAAAAACCTGTCTGCCTCCGTTTTGTCCAGCACAGATCTCACATGGAGTGACCGGGATTTGAACCACGGACCCTGCGGTGAGAGGCCGGCGTGCTGCCGCCTAAGCCACGGAGGCTTCCATTTTAATTTATATAATAATTGTAAATAATGTTATTTTTTGATTTTATAATTTTAATGTTTATATATTTATTCTTAATTTTCAATTTATGTTCTTATAGATTTAATTTTTATTATTTTTATTGAATTAACTAATTAAGAATTGATTTTTACAATTATTTTCATAATTTTTTTATAGTTATGTTTATTATTTTAATTTTTATATTTCTCTTATTATTTAATTTTAATTTTTATGATTTATACTAGCGGAAGTACCCATTCTTCGAATGGTCTTCAGTATTAATAACCAGACGTGATCAATTGAGCTACTGTTGCAATGGTTAGAGGCTTGGAACCTGTTTGTCGACAAAGAAAAATGCTTAGTTATAATATGCTTTGAAACTAAATTTACCTAACGTGTATTCCTGACGTGAAAATAAAATTGAAAACCTCGTAGACGAAACGCAATACACGTCAAATAAAACTGACCTTCACTCTTGTGTCAAGTCCCCATCCAGAGGAAGATCCCTTTAATAAATTATAAAGGCTTGAATTTTTGAAAGTAATGTTTCTGTTTGGAGATTTAATGGACCTTCTGTACAACATATCGCACATTTAAGTCGTGTGAGAAAATCTAGGGTGCCACTTGACCCCCGTAAGTGCATTGATGAATTTTACAGTTTTAGTTGATTCCGTAATAACCTTAAAGCCATTTGGAAACATTCACAGAAATTGAATAAATGGAGTGGCTTTACTTCTTGCAGAAATAGATGGAAAGTTGGATGTTACCTTTTGAGATACTGTTATCATGGTTACTGGCTTGCATTCCTTCATTAGTTTATTAAATGAAATTAGTTTTCTGGGAATATCTCAGAAACTGTTAGTTTTAGAGCCTTAAAATGTAGTTTTTAGGGACCCTTTATGGCTATTTAGGGGCACCGAGGTGTTTTTTTTTCTGACACCAAGGGGCTGAAAATAAGCTTTATCTAGTCGTTGTAGGCCGTGGTATAATAATAATAATTATAATAATAATATAACAATATTGGGTTAGGGGTATAATAGACCTTGTACCACACCCGCACGTGTAAATCGCGCGACAAAAATCTCGAGTACCCCTTGACCCCCTTAAGCGCAATATATGACATTGATGAATTGTACAGCTAAATTTGGTTCCGTTATAACCCCATAGCCGTTTGCAAACTATCTCAGTAATGCAATACATGGAATTGTATTGCGTCTTACAGCAATAGATGGACCAGTGAGATTCCGTTGCCATGGTTACCGGCTTGCATTCTTTCGTTATTGTATTAAATGAAATTAGTTTTCGGGAAATATCTCAAAAACTGTTGGTTTTAGGGCCTTAAAATGTGGTTTCGTTTCTCACATTGAGGGGCTGAAAATGAGCTTTATCTCGCCCTTCTACGCATATTTCAGCAAGCATTTTAAGGGGGTAGGACCCCTTTTATGAGAGGTACAGAGAATAGTTACATCAATGATTAGTGTTGTGCCTCTGAAGGATATCTGTACCAAATTTCACGTTGATCCACCGAGCCGTTCTCGAGTTATAAGGGAACAACTTTGTCCACAGAGAGACAAACAAACAGACAGACATATAGACAGACAGACACAAATTTTATTTTCACGCGCATCCGTAATAAAACAGTCTGAAACGCGTAAATAACGCAAATTTCTGTAGAAATTCAGAAAAAAACAGACAAACTTTCATTCTTATATATAGAGAGATTTCTATATTTATATTTTTTTGTTACACTGTAATTGTTGATGTTTTTAGTTTTAAAATCTTTTTAATTTTATCCACCACATTACGTCAAGTAGATACCTATATAATATTTGATTTTTAGAGATTCTAACACTTCGGCATAAAAATTCTCCAAAATTTGGCTGAAAGATTCAATTATCAGCAGCTTTGAAAGCAAAAACTGTCTTTATGACAGGTGGATAATATAGAGACCACTATCCAATAAAGGGTTAAATTACATAAATGACTGAATTCTACAAAAGAACCCATGATGGTGGGTAAAAGTTATTAACATAATTTGATATTTGAATTTAATAAAAATAAATCTAACAGATGAATGGTTTAATTTAGGCATCAATTTGTTGTCTGCACTAATCAATTTATGTTCGTTGCCGGTTGTAAGAATTATTATTCGTGCCTTATTCCCTTGCCGCGTGAGCTGCGTAGCCAAGTCGGTGGAGGCGCTGAGCTTCTAATTGAAGGGGTGTGTGTTCAATCACCACTCCAGGAGTGGATTTTAGAATCATGAGTACCAATTTCAGAAACTCAAATGCGCCTGGGGATTACAACAGAAATGAATACCAAAAATTTGCACACTCACCGTAACACCCTAATTCCAAAATTGTTACAGGTTAAATAAATACGGAGGGGCCCAGAAGACCTTGTCCCAGGGTCCATTGTTGCTATCTACGACCCTGCTCTTATGACCTACGAGGGGTGATAAGAAAGTAAGGTTACAAGGCCCATATTCCTGTAGTTTCGTAGAAAAATTAGTTATTTATTTATCGTATGGCTTTTAGTGCCAGGAGTGCCCGAGGACATGTCCAGCTCGCCAGAGGCTGTAGCTGCTTCATGAGGACACCCATAGGGTGAGCTACAAGTTCCGTTCAATTTCAAGTAGTTCCAACTTTCGCTTCCAGAAGTCACTGATACCTAGTGGTGTACGTTGGAACTTTGTTAGAGCGTTCCAACGAAATCTCACCTAGAAATTTAGCTTCACACAAGTTCAGTTTGTGGAAGGATCTTTTAATGCCATAAATCTATGACATGGGATCGCCGGCTTTACTTCCCCTACGAAGGAAGGCATACTGAAGGATTTTAACGCTCTTAAAAATCCGACGACTTCGTCCGGGTATGAACCCGCTATCTTGGGCACAGCAGTTCAGCATGCTACCAACTACGCCACCGAAGC
Source organism: Meconema thalassinum (assembly GCA_946902985.2). Classification (NCBI taxonomy): domain Eukaryota; kingdom Metazoa; phylum Arthropoda; class Insecta; order Orthoptera; family Tettigoniidae; genus Meconema; species Meconema thalassinum. The sequence goes on from OX336395.1 coordinate 189,235,096, forward strand.
CGCTAAGAGAGAAATTAGTAGTGTGGGGGTAATTCGAATACATACGGTTGGTAAATTTTAAGAGTTTCAGCCATCCGCCACCTACAGCGCTAGTTGTAGGTAAACAACTAATGGCGACTTGTTTGGAAAACTGCTCCAAAGAAATCCGCTCAGTTATTCTATTTCTTTGGGTTAAACATATAACCGCGGCCTGGTCTTCTCACCTTCATGAATACGCGCAATCTCAAACAGCCCAGAAGACCACCATGCTGTTGCAGAGTTTTCACTGGTACATCATTCACCATCCTCCCTACAGGCTGGACCTTGCTCCAAGTGTCATTCACATTTTTCCTCCCTTTAAGGAGCACGTAGGAGGCCGTCGATTTACATCAGGTGAAGAGGTGAAACACTTGGCGACAACGTAGCTGAACATGCAAGGACAGGATTGTTACCATGACAGGAGGGAATATTCAAACCCTTCCCAAGAAACAACAAGTGTATACAACGATATGGAGACTATGTCGAGAAATAACCTAATGTATGTACTATCAGTTGGCTTGCCACGGTGGGTGAGTGGTTACCGTGTCAGACTACCAACCCCAAGCTTGCAGGTTCGCACCTGTCCATGGTAAGTGATTTTTGAAAGGCGACAAAAATCACGACACGCATGTCATACGTTGTTGGCATGTTAACGAACCCATTTGAATTCAATAAATGGGCAGTGTTCATAATGACAAAATTCATCTCGGGACATTCCGCCAACACAAAAGTTTCCTCCTTTCTCTACTAGAAAGCGCTAAATGTCGAGGAGCGGAGATATCTAACCTCCTTAACCTACATAGCGCTCCAAGGAACAACAAAAAATTGGCATGAAAACTGACCTCTGGCACCCCAGGCCATACGATATTATTATTATTACTAATGCTATTACTTGGTTGTAGGAAATAAAATGTAGCCTACACGTTTCACTGCAGGCTTTGTAACCTGACTTTCTGATCACCCCTCGTATACGGAGTTAGCTTTGTTATTGACTTGCAGCTTTCAAATTGAGCGACGATAGTCTTGCACTCTGAGTGCAAAGAAATTCTTAAAAAAAAAAAAAAAAAGTACGAGGCTGTTCTCTGATGTAAAGCAGAGAAGATGAAGATAATGATGATAATTTATTGTTGTTTCAAGGGACCTAACATCTATCTTATCGGCCCCTAATGGTTTGGGTGATAGTGAAAGATGAGATGAGAATGAAAACTATAACTAATACTAACTACAGCCTTACATACTAGAAGAAGACATGGTAAACAAATAATGGATAAGGCAAATGAAGGACAGGAAGAAAAGAAATACTCTCAACCCTCGAAGAATGAGGATTGAGGGACTTGGAGGGAAGGAGAGCCATGAAAGGCAGATAGGAAAGGGAAAGAGGAAGAGCCCGCCGCAAAGTCAGAGGAAAAAGTGGACAAAAAAAAGACCCAGCTCAGGAATCCCTTGTGGTTGACAACTCCCAAACTCACCAGCTGTGAGCCCTTGAGGTTGTAGCACTATCCAGGGTGTACCAGAAGTGGTGGGGCCTTGTGCAGAGGGCAGGAGATGACTTGAAAAGAAAATAAGGCTGACCCCTCGAAGAATGAGGGTATCAGGAAAGATGAAACAAGGGCAAATTAAGGCGGGAAAGTGGAAGATTCCCTAGGCCTTGGATACCCTAATACCGTCGGGGTTGGAAGAGAACAAGAGTTGACCAACAAAGATCGACAGGAAAGAAGACGGAGAGGAGCCCAGTACATGTAAGTGGAAGGAATGCCGCACTCAGCTGGGCTCCTGTGGTCACCAACCCACGTCCCACTAGATGTGAGCCCCTGGTGGGAAGCAGAGAAGATTTCCTATAGATAGGCAAAGGAAGTATAGGAACCATTCTCATTGTTATGTTTGGTAGCTGGTCAGATGTAAAACGCTTGGAGAAAATCTCGTGGAATTACTGGGATTAGAGTGAGCAAACAAGCATATTGGAGCAATTATTCTTGTATACTAGTGACCATTGCTTTGTAAGGCTTAGGAATGCATGATCCAGTAAATTAGCCCAGCTTAAAGTGCACGTACTCTCCGTCTGGCTTAGCAGAGTTACAAATCTGGGCGTCATGACAATTCCGAGGGCTCTTATCACAATATACAGGGTGTAACTAAATATGTGGGAGCTCCGGGGATTTGATAAAGGACCTGACAACAAGCAAAACATGTCCAGTAAACATATGGTGTATGTGCGTTCGTTGCCATGTTACAAGCATTGTTTGTGATGTGCACAACACAGACGGCGACACAATGCTAGTTGGTCATTAGTGGAGGGCACACAGGCCACTTGTACGTTTCGTTGCTATTCAAGTCTGTGTGCATTCCCAAACGAATGGATAAGACATCAGGGATCAACACCGTGGCCTGCTCGTTCTCCCGATCTCAATCCATTAGACTTCTACTTATGGGGCCATTTAAAGGCCATTTTGTATTCGACACCTATTCATAACCTGGGCATACTGTGTCAGCGAATAGAGCAAGGGTGTCAGCAGATATGACTGACGCCGGGAATATGGGAGCGTGTAAGACAGTCAATGATGCGACGCATCAAAAATCGTTCCATTTTCCATATTTTACAAACTATTTGAAAATCTTCCAACACCATCACAAACAGGACAACACCCTCTAAACATCCCTACCACCCACACCGCCATCCAACCACCCCTTCCCCAAATAACCACAAAAATTACAAAAACACGTTTTTCATCCAAAATTCCTCTCACCTACTCCACTCAGGAACCCTCGTCAACAGGGCACGCAACGATATAAACACCTCCTCAAACGTTGTTATAGCTTTATCGGTTTGCCAAATATCTGCAAAATGTCAAAAACTAATTTTTACCCCAAAAAGCATGTTCACACCTAGTCACCATAGCAATCCTCGGCAAGAGTATCACGCGACGAAAAAGATAATCCAAACACATCGTTCTAGTCTTATGGGTTCGCCAGATACCCGCAAAGTGTAAAAAAAAGCCGTGTTTACCCCAAAATACGAATCCAATAATCCACCGATTAAAAACATTACCTCACTATCAGATAGAACGGAAAAAATACCATTAAAACGAATCCACTCTCAACACACTAGCCCTAGTCCTTCCCCAACTAACCCTATTCCTGCATAGCCATACGTATTAAAGCATACACGATATTATGGGTAGAAGTCTTGTTGCCCCACATGTTTTGAATTTAGTAGTGTAGAGTAATTCATTTTCTGACTTTGTAATTGTTTTACTGCTTCTGTTTTGTCTCTGCCCTTTCTTAAGTTTAATCTGTGGGTCTTCTTTTAACATTTTTAGTGCAATATGCTCGTGGTAGCCATTTTGAGCACATTCTGTAGAGAACTGTAAGTAGTACCGTTCACTTTATCAACACAAATGACCAATCTGCATAGTGAAGCGGTCTGTGTTATGTACACCTCAAACAATGCTTGTAACATGGAAACGAAAGCAAATACACCATATGTTTACGGGGTATGTTTTGTTTGTTGTCAGGTCCTCTATCGAATTCCCGGAGCTTTCCCACATATTTATTTAGACCCTGTATATGCTTGCCTCGGTGGGTGAGTGGTTATCGTGTCGGATTACCAACCCCAAGCTTGGAGGTTCAGTCCAGGCCGTGGTAAGTGATTTTTGAAAGGCGACAAAAATCACGACACGCATGTCATACGTTGTTGGCATGTTAAGGAACCCATTTGAATTCAGTAGGCCGTGTTCATAATGGCAAAATTAAACTCGGGATTTTCTGCTAACACAAAGTTTCTCCATTCTCTACAAGAAAGCGCTATAGTGTCAAAGAGCTTAGGTATATAACCTCTTTGACTTTAATAGCGCTCCAAGGAACAACTAAATTCGACATGCAAGCTGCCCTCTGGGCGTCAAATATCAAAGCTTACATCCGGCATCCGAGGCCATACGATATTATTATTATTATACCTTGTATAGGCCTATGTACCGTCATTTTAATTCACAAGGTAATGAGTGAGTCGACACATTGTTGTAACAAAAAACACAGAAAAACTTTAAGCAAGTGTGCCAACTATACCTGATAAATACAAGGGGTGATCAGAAAGTAAGGTTACAAGGCCGATATTCCTAAAGTTTCATCTCTCATAGAGAATTTAGTAGTGTGGAGTAATTTGATTACATATGGTTGGTACCTGTGTAGAGTTTCTGCGACCCACCACAGACAGCGCTAGTTGTAGGTAAATAACTAATAGCGACTCATTTAGAAAACTGTTCTAGCAAAGAGTTTCACTCAATCTGAAAAATTCTTACACTCATAGTGTATAGATATGTTTGACGGTTTACCCTGCGTAAGCTTAAAAGGCACACGGATGGCTGGTTTTTCTTCGAATCGATTCACTGACATCGTCACTGCTCGGCTTTCTTTGGTCATAAAAGGATCTTTTTCTACAGAAACCATCCTCGAGAAATCCTTTACAGAATGGCGAAAAACGCTTCAAATCCATCCAGTGGTTCTCAAGATTACCCGTCACATCCAAGAATCGGGGAATTTATTTTATACTATGGAGATATTTTTTTTTAGCGTATGGCTTTTAGTGCCGGGAGTGTCCGAGGACATGTTCGGCTCGCCAGTTTTGTAGCTGCTTCGAGACGGACACCCAATGGGTGAGCTACAAGTACCGTTGGGGAGGGAAGGAGGGAAGTTGGAATGTAAGGACGAGGAGTTGGAAGGTAGCGGCTGTGGCCTATAGTTAGGGACCAACCCCGGTATTTGCCTGGAAGGAAGATGGGAAACCACAGAAGACCATCTTCAAGGTTGCCGGCGGGGGGATTGGGCGTCTAATAAAACACGTTTCTCACCAATCTTCAAAATTCCAATCAACAACCTCGTAGCAGCTCAACCAACAAGCCATTTTATCAATTTTCGTTACAACTCCTCGCCTCCCGGATGTGAGCGACTGCCATCAGTCATGCCGTAACCACCACGGCTAACTCACCCGGTTATGGAGAGATAGTTGCCACTGATTCTAATGACGTGGTTTTTGGTTTTGAAGGGCAGATGCCATTTGTGGGTGTCATTTTTGGTTTCGTAGTATTTTATAGAGCTTGGATATTTGGATCTGATGTTGCTCGCGTTACGAGCGAATCATGTCATCACATAGTTTTCTCCTTCTTCTCTAGTCCATAGGAAATAAATGTATACAGGGTGTCATTTATGTACAGTGCCTACCAAAAGTTTAATACCACTAACTTATTTTCAACAAATGCTTCCTTTGATTTGATTCAAATTTTGTCAAATATTTTATGAAAATACTTTGATCTAATAGACATCCTCGTGTACCAAGAACATTGTAATATGGCTTTCAGTTTTTGAGTTTCAATTTTTTTAAATGTGGAGTATCGAAGAAAAACTCATTTTTCAACCACAAATGACTTTGTGGACACTAAACTAATAGAGTTATCTTATTGATTATTTTTCTTAAGTATTGTAGAATATATACAAACGTTTTGGTAAATGAAAAAAAAATCCCAAAAATTTTCTTGCAATTTGGTAGTGATATTTGTACTTTTTGTAAAAGGTAACGAATTGAAGATAAGACTGATGAGCGTTCACTGGTTAATAGCTTCTGTGGGGGTTGTCTCAGCGGGCCCAAACTTTCATCAGGCACAGCACAGCATGTTGTCAACAGATAAAGAGACAGTTCCAAGGTCAACACTCCGGGTACCTGGAATCAGTTTCCCTCGTATATTCTGAGAAGCCAGGTATACAAAAGTCGCTACCAAATGGCAAGAAAATTTTTGGGATTTTCTTTTCATTTACCAAAACGTTTGTATACATTCTACAATACTTACAAAAAAATAATTAAAAAGGTAACCCTATTGGTTTAGTGTCCACAAATTAATTTGTAGTTGAAAATTGCGTTTTTTTTCGATATTCCACTTGTATAAAAAAAAATGAAACTCAAAAACTGAAAGCCATATTACAATGTTCTTATTACAGGTGAATGCATATTAGATCAAAGTATTTTCATAAAATATTTGGCAAAATTTGAATCAAACATATAAGACCAGGAAGCTTTTGTTGAAAATAAGCTAGTGGTCTTAAACTTTTGGTAGGCACTGTACTTGAGTACCCTTAAGGGGCGTGTAGTGGATGGGTATAGAATCAATTTGAGATAGGGAACCTGGTGTCGGAATGGCCTCTTAACCCCAGAAAACACGTTTGTTTCTGGCCCTCCGCCCCTGTAAAGTAGGGAAGCGCGCCATGTGTTTCTCTGAGGTCAGGTGCTCTTTCGCTGTCAACGGTCTTGGCGCGATCACCGCTCAACGCTGCGTTAGCCGAGAGCTGCATTCCTCTTGCCAATATTGGTAGTTCCGTCGTCGCCTTTACTAAAGAAACACACGTAACTCGTTGATACTAATAATCAAAAGGCAATTAATTTACAGAATCAACGATAGTTAAAAAAATCAGCAGAGAATAAACACGTACTGTGACTACGCCCCCTCCTTTCCCTCTAATAAAAAATAAAAATAAAAATATGAAGGCAAGGCACCCCAGGAGAAACGAATCCGAGACCACCGTGGCACTGCGCCTAGCCGCTATCCTCTCGGCTAACGCAGCGTTGAGCGGTGGTCGCGCCAAGACCGTTGACAGCGAAAGTGTGCCTGACGTCAGAGAAACACATGGCGCGCTTCCCTACTTTACAGGGGCGGAGGGCCTGAAACAAACCTGTTTTCTGTGGTTAGGAGACCATTCCGACCCCAGGTTCCCTATCTCAAATTGATCCTATACCCATCCCCTACACGCTCCTTAAGGGTACTCAAGTACATAAATGACACCCTGTATATTAATCGCATGCTATTTTTTTTCAGTTTATTTTTTTGCGTGTTAGAGCAATTGGTATGACATCATGTTGATACTTTGAAAAGTTGCAATATCAACTGTCAATAAGGCATTTTTTGGCCTTATCGTTTTACCCTCCAGGGTTGGCTTTTCCCACGGACTAGGCGAGGGATCCCGCCACTACCACCACTGAGGGCAGTGTCCTGGAGCTTGAGACTCTGAGTATGGTGATACAACTGGGGTGTGTGACCAGCACTACGCCCAGCTGGCCTCACCTGCAAAGCGAACAGGGGCCTCATTAAGGGATGGAAAGAGCGGGAGGGTAGGCAAGGTAGTGGGAAGGAGGCGGCCGTGGCCTTACGGTAGGTATGATCCCAGCATTTGCCAGAAGACGAAATGGGACACCACGGAAAACCACTTCGAGGATGGCTGAGGTGGGAATCGAATCCCCTCTACTCATTTGGACCACCCGAGGCTGAGTAGATCCCGTACCAGTCCTCATAGCACTTTCCAAATTTCGTAGCAGAGCCGGGAATCGAACCGCGGACCTCCGGGGTGGCAGCTAATTACGCTTACCACTACGCAACGGAGGCGACTGTAAAATGCCTTCAAAGCTATCTGTACTTCTCTGGAGGGATTGTGGTAAAATATAGAATAATCCACTAACCGAGGGCAGCACCGAGAATCGAACTTCCAATCTTGCTGCAGCTACCCATTACAGTTTTGAAGTATGACTCAACGCACTTGCCTAAGCTGTCGTGTGACCTAATATTGTGTGGAACTCAATGTAGTTACTGGTCTTCCCTCTTAGACCATTACTGTTGGAGCTTATACCGTATTGTATCAGGAGTAGCCTATATCCATTAGCGTAATGGTCTTGATCACATCTCTGCTTAATTGAGTTACAGTTCCACATAGGCCATCAGTAACAATGGAGAAAATTATTCCAGTGCACCAACACACAAGAAATTAAATTTTATCTTAAGGCCAGTCACCGTAGACACAAAAATCGCGTTAGGTCGCAAAAAATTGCAAGGTTCTGATTTTTTGGTATGTTGTTAGGATAGATACCAATAGTGTAAAACCAAGTTTTCAACCTCGAAAGATCTGTGCTAACTTCGTGTTGCTCGAAAAACCTCGACATTTTCAGACATTTTTCGGTTTTTGGCTTACAACATTCAAAATATGCATTCAATGGCAAAGTCACCCATTACACTTTTAAAGAAGACAAAATTACCAACAATTTGAGCGCAACTCCAGCTCTGTATGTCTTATAGATCTCGAGATGCAACATTTCAAACATGGGCCACTTTTGCCAAAAAGTTCGAAATTTGTAGTAAGCTAGTCTTTCGAACTTGTCCAGGGTTAAATTCTCACTTGTCTACATCTGACGCAGCTCAAAGTGAAGCCCGACCGTATTGTTGTCGCTCTTCGCTAAGGACCACAACGTTCAACTTTTCAGCTTGTGAGGGACATGATGTTTGTCCAATATTCGCGCATTCACTTGCTATGTTTCTGCTTTCTCTCGTTTTTTCAGATGGTGCCGGTTTTCTTACAGGGTGCCTGTCCTTGTCATTGTTATTATTAATCTTCGTGTCTATCTATATACTTAAAACGCTAAGGTGATTTTTGTTACCGCGAGATTGAGAAAACGTCTTAACCGATTGCCTTCGTAATGCATTCTAACGAGAGCTCTTGGCATGTAGATTTGCAGAGTGTCTTTAAAAGGAAAATATATGTTTGGGTATGTCTTTAAATTATTAAAGAAAACTGTAATATTTGTCGCTGCCGCGCTAGCGCACAATGGCTTTATTCCACCAGAGAAATGGCGGATCCCGCCACGTCTTACTGAGATCTTTGTTTATGAGAATTAAAAAAAGGGGGGGGGGAGTATTGTTGTGGCCCTATGGCTCAAACTTGTGGAGTAAGTATATGTAGAGGCAAATCACTAATGGGCAGAGAGCTACAATCCTTCGACTTGATTTAACGAACACTTCAATTTTCCAATTTCCAATTCGCTTGGTGTACTTGATCACAATCAATAAAGCTCAAGGGGAAACTTAGGAACGTGTAGGTCTCTATTTGCGTCATCAAGGTTTCAGTCATGGCCAGTTATATGTTTCGAAGTCGAGCTATCGACGCCCTTAAAGATGCAACAGTGACAAAAATTAATCGTTCAAAAATGCATATTGTATAAGAGAATCCTTCAGCAAATATTTTCCCAATGACCGTCATGTTTTGACGGGTATGAACTAGTATATTTATAAAACGCTAAGGTGTATGTTTCACAAAACCCAAGCTCCACTGGATGGGTTTTGATGCAGTTTTCACCATTCTGTAAAGGATTTCTCGACGAAGGTTTCTGTAGAAAAACTTTCATTTATGACCAAATGAAACCAAGCAGTAACAACTTCAGTTATGAAGTCAAAGAAAAACCTGCCATCCGTGAGCCTATTAAGCTTACGATGGGTTAACCGTTCAAATATCTAGAATTATGAGTGTAAGAATTGTTCAGCGTGAAAAGTTCTACAAAAGAAAATTCCGGGATAGCATATCTCTATCTTTAATGCATCGCCCACTATAAGTGTTTTAATTTCTTCCAGCAATCTCCATTCAGTTGGACGTTAGCTACTATAAGTGTTTTACGATTTAATTTCTTCCAGCAATCTCCATTAAGTTGGACATCACCCACTAGAAGTGTTTTTACGATTTAATTTCTTCCAACAATCTCCATTTAGTTGGAAATTTAAATTACTAGCTTCGGAGTGAGTTTACGAGCTAGCGGGGACGCTTCGGCCAGCATCATACTGTTTTGTCGTGTTGAGTTAGGACTTCAGAGAAGAGTATATGTGTTTGGAGTTTCACTGTTCTGAATTGCGTCCGGGATCTGCCGTCCGCGTGCCTTTTAAGCTTACGCTAGGTAAACAGTTAAAGATACCGGGCGAAGCCGGGGTGGGTTGCTAGTAATAGATAGATCGGATAACCGAAGCACAGATGAAAATCAGTTTAAATAAGAGGTCATCGCTTAAGTTGAGTTATGCTTATTTTCGAAATAATATATAGAAATCTATAGAAGTTACGTTTAGCCAAAATACACTTAGTGTCCTTCCTTGACTGGCGCAGTCAGCTGGTATTTGAGGGAGCCTTGTCAGTAGATTTACTGGCAAGTTAAAGATCCCCTTCGGGGCAAAATTCCGGCACCCCGGCTTCTCTAAAAGCCAGAGTAGTTAAAAGGGACGTAAAACCAATAACATAATAATTATTATTAGTATTAAGTCCTACCTTGTTTATGTTAACAATAACCAAATAAGAGTCAGTGACAGTGGATGGACAAACATCAATCAAATTGGGAAGAGTTTCGAAAATAGAAAACAAAGATTTTTCAGCAAATATTTAGAATTTTTGTTCAATGTCTTCAATTTTGGACAGGAACATTTTCTGTTTTACTTTGTTTTAGCCTAGTGTTCACAAAGAAGGTACATTATTAAAATAACAAGATGTTCGGGAAAGAACATATAGCCTACTTTCTCCTAAATGTATGGGTATAGTTATAACTCTCTGTCCTTATCATCTCCTAATTTCTTCCTATTTGAAGTGCAAATTGGCACACATGATTTGAACAGTGGCATTCAAACCATAGTTTATAATTTACCCCAGCATTTTGCAATTTCATCAGCAAACACTCCAAACACCGACTACTTACAATAATTGAAACTTCGTTGCTGTAATAAGGCCCATCTACAATGCGCAGTCGGCAGTCCGTAGTTGGTAGTCCTCGGTCGGCAGTCGCGATCGACTCCGTGTATACTATAGGCACCATACACAACATGAAGTTGCAGTTGGTAGCTGGCAGTTGGCAGTCGCGAATTTTATCCTTGACTGCCAACTACCCGACTGCAGCAATTTAATAGCCAATCAGAGCAGATCAGAAACTGACGTCACGTTGTTGTTCTGTGTCGTATACGAATGATATAGGACTAAGTGAAGTAACTTCGCATCCCGTTAATTTATAGGGTAATCTTAAATACACGGTTTAACAAAATAATCCATCTCCAAATCATCCATATTGCAAGTTTTGAGGTCAACAACAACGCCTCTGGGAACGAATGTTACTGTATTATTACTCCTAGCAGTCGTTAAGACTGGGTTCACTAACTGGCCGGTATAGAGCGCTGCTCGAATCTATAGTTTCTGCATAGTACAACTGAAGGCTGGTAGATGTCACTCCGGTGGAGAATGTCGTTTTTTTTTTAATATATAATTTCCATTGCAAAAAGCACCATATAACGCTTTATTTTATAACGTCTCAGTACTCAAGAAACAATGAATATAAAAAAATCAAGCAAAAAAGTTCTACTCTGATAGGATTTGAACCCCGGCCAGCCACATGAGAGACGGGAGCTCTAACCACACAGCCAATCGTACACTCAAAACTCAAGCGTTATCGATCAAATACATATAACGTACTGTATTAGCAAATAATCACTTGGACTGAAGATTTCTTCACTGGAGTGTATTTCAAACCGAGTTCATTTCATATTAAGTTCATATAATTTTTATCAGTAGGTTATATTGCATGCAACATACTGAAATTAGTAAAATGTAGGTCAGAACGAGAGATCAGCTGCCATCTTGTCAAATAGCCGAGACGATTCAGATTTTTAAAGTCACTTCGAGATTATAATATTACAATATAAACTTTTAATTTCGAACGAACCACGTCGCTTAGAACAGATTAAACGATTCTTGGTTCGATGTGCACAAGGAATAAACGAATGTTTCTGTATTATTACTCCTAGCAGTCGTTAAGACTGGGTTCACTAACTGGCCGGTATAGAGTGCTGCTCGAATCTATAGTTTCTGCATAGTACAACTGAAGGCTGGTAGATGTCACTCCGGTGGAGAATGTCGTTTTTTTTAATATATAATTTCCATTGCAAAACGCACCATATAACGCTTTATTTTATAACGTCTCAGTACTCAAGAAACAATAAATATAAAAAAAATCAAGCAAAAAAATTCTACTCTGATAGGATTTGAACCCCGGCCAGCCACATGAGAGACGGGAGCTCTAACCACACAGCCAATCGTACACTCATAACTCACGCGTTATCGATTAAATACATATAACGTACTGTATTAGCAAATAATCACTTGGACTGAAGATTTCTTCACTGGAGTATATTTCAAACAGAGTTCATTTCATATTAAGTTCATATAATTTTTATCAGTAGGTTATATTGCATGCAACATACTGAAATTAGTAAAATATAGGTCAGAACGAGAGATCAGCTGCCATCTTGTCAAATAGCCGAGACGATTCAGATTTTTAAAGTCACTTCTAGATTATAATATTACAATATAAACTTTTAATTTCGAACGAACCACGTCGCTTAGAACAGATTAAACGATTCTTGGTTCGATAATCGGAACTGGTGGGTCCCATGTTATGGATTATAAATTTTGCATAATTCACACGGCCGCCATCCTGAAATGGTACGTTTGATGACCTTGTAGTTTGGGCACAAGACGCGTCCCATATGAAGGTAGCTTGTTACCAAATTTGGTAAAGATCCGATGATTAGTTTGGTCGTAATGCATTATTAAGTTTTGACCATTCGATTGGCCGCCATTACCTTTTGGTAAAGATGGCGGCAATATAAAACATGACACTGAGGTGCCCTTTGCCAGTGCTACCTCTGTACCAAATTTCGTTCAATTCGGTTTAACCGTGTTCGAATTGATAGGGGGGGGACAGACATTCAGAGTACACACACTCACACACACACACACACACACACACAGACTCACACACATACACACACACAGACAGACACACTTTTTTTCGCCCTGTAGTGGTCTCATAAGTCTACTTTCATTTTTTCAAAAATCGAAAGTAGGCTAAAAATATATGATACAATATATTTTAATTACTTAAAATGTAGGTTTTGCTTCTGTGAGAGCGCAGTGAAAGGAGCGAAGTAGATCGATTAATCGACAGAACAATTAATCAATTATTCGAATAACTAATTAATCGATTTATCGATTAAATGCACAGTATATTAATCGTTATTTGTTGCAGTTGTTTATTATTTCAGCTATAATTATTCGATTTTTTATACTGAAATTAATAGATTAAATTCGAAATATCGAGACCACTGCATTCAAGCATATACTAGGCCTATAGGATTGTATTTATTTATTTATTTATTTATTTATTTATCGTATGGCTTTTAGTGCCGGGAGTGTCTGAGGACATGTTCGGCTCGCCTGAGTCTGTAGCTGCTTCCAGCGGACACCCTTAGTGTGAGCTACAAGTTCCGTTCAATTTCAAGTAGTTTCAACTTTCGCTACCAGATATCAATGATACCTAGTGGTGAAAGTTGGAACTTTGATAGAGCGTTCCGACGAAATCTAACCTAACAATTTAGCTTTCCACAAGCTTAGTCTGTGGAAAGATCTCTTACATGCCATAAATCTATGATAAGGGACCGCTGGCTTTACATCCCCATCGAAGGAAGGCATACTGAAGGATTTTTAACGCTCTTAAAAAAATCCGACGACTTCGGCCGGGTATGAACCCGCTATCTTGGGCACAGCAGTTCAGCATGCTACCAACTACGCCAGACAGGAATAGATGGATGTGTTACAAACGGAAACAATTTAATTCAAAGATTAGTCTGTGGATACAAGTGGAATAGAAGATATGGCTTAGGTATCATACGCTCCAGAAGTTTACTCTTGGCGCTAGCCATGAATCTCACACTTGATAGCTCCACCATGGGTGGGTTATAGCCTGTAGTAAACACACACACACACAGGAAACGATAAAACAGAAGCGCTTTCGGAATTTAAGTCGAGGAAATAAATTGTGGTCAGCGATATATTCTCCTAACTGTAGTCAGACCACAGTTCTTATACACCGTTGAGGCTCTGATGATGGACAGGATCAATAACTGTCAATAGACGTTTTCTTCGGGAAGGTCATGGGCTCTGAATACTTCCAGAAGAAACACAAAGACAAAGTGATGTCTAAAAGTGTTGGTAGTAAGAAATGGCCACCACCGGCGTGTGACACACAATAACACAGGTGATCATACAAATTATGTACATACTCTAGAACTGAGAACCAAGATATCTGTACCATCTAATTGAAGCAACATTATCAATTGGGGAATACTGTTGTTGTTTGAGTCTTCAGTCTTTTGACTGGCTTGATGCAGCTACTCCTACAATTCTTGTCCTCGACCCTTCCTTCCATAACCAAGCTTGCTATTCCTGGGTGTCTTAATATGTGTCCTACTAACCTATCTCTTCTCTTCATTAGCAGTCGCCAGAAACATCTCTCCTCTCCCACTAGTCTTAATACCTCTTCGTTTGTAACCCTATCTACCCATCTGATCTTCATCATTCTCCTGTAACACCACATTTAAAACGCTTCAATTCTCCTCTTTTCTGCTGCACCAATAGTCCAAGTTTCACTTGCATAGAGCGCCACGCTCCAGACAAAGGCTTTCAAAAATGACTTCCTAATACCTAAATCTATATTCGATGTCAACAGATTCCTTTTTTGTAGAAATGCTTTCCTTGCCTGAGCCAACATACTTTTTATATCCTCTTTGCTTCGTCCATCACTGGTTATTATGCTTCCTGAGTAACAGAAGTCTCCTACTTCCTTCAGCTTTTCACCTGCCAATTTGATCTCCATAGATGTTTCTGATTTATTTCGGCTGCATTCCAGTATTTTTGTTTTACGTTTATTAATTTTCATCATGAATTCTTACCGTAAGACGGAGTCCATACCATACTTGTTCGGTCCATTTTCAGATTACCCTGGCCATACCTATCCTAGTCTCTGACGGAAAAGCTGGACAATAGGAGGGGAATCAATAGTGATAGTAAGGAGGAAGCAAAAACAACTCTAATTTAAAATCACTGTCGGCAGCGTCTTTCTGACTCTGGCGCCGGTGTGGCTTATAAGGTTTGTCGAAGAGATCTCCCTTCGGCGAGAGAGTGTCAGGAAACACTGATAAAAGAAAATACTGGTCTACTGCTCTCGAGCCAACTTCTTCTTCTCAGGGTGCCTGTCCACTTAGAACTTTGGAGATCATTCTGGCTATGGTGTCTTTATTGGTCGCTATCCGAAACAATTGGGTGAATGTTCTTCCGAACCTTACTCTGTGGTTGTCAAGTCAGGAAATTCTTCTTCATCCTGAGGCTCGTTTTCCTTCTATTTCCTTCTAGTTCGTATCTGCCTGTGTTCATCATTATGTGACCCAGGTATTGATGCTTAAGGCATTTAACAATATTAACTATTTCTTGGGTTGAATTCATCCTTCGTAATACTTCTTGGTTGGTAATCTTATGAGTGGCGTAGTTGGTAGCATGCTGAACTGCTGTGCCCAAGATCGCGGGTTCAAACCCGACCGAATTCGTCGGATTTTTTAAGAGCGTTAAAAATCCTTCAGTATGCCTGACTTCGGAGGGGAAGTAAAGCCGGCGGTCCCATGTCATTGATTTATGGCATGTAAAAGATCCTTCCACAGACTACACTTGTGTGAAGTTAAATTTTTAGGTTAGATTTCGTTGGAACGCTCTATCATAGTTCCAACGTTCACCACTAGGTATCAGTGACATTTGGTAGTAAAAGTTGGAACTACTTCAAATTGAACGGAACTTGTAGCTCACCCCATGGGTGTTCGGTTGAAGCAGCTACAGTCTCTGGCGAGCAGAACATGTCCTCAGACACTCACGGCACTAAAAGCCATACGATAAATAAATAAATAAATAATTAAATAAATAAAATAACAAGAAGTTCCGTGAAGAACTATACAGCCTACTTTTCATGCCAATGATTATTCTATATATCAACCTATCTAGAATAATGACGAAATTAAGTTGGTAATATCGAAATATCTAATTAGTTCAAAATATACCTGGTATATTGTTGCCTAATAGAGCACTACAGTTGGCAGCCCTGGGGACTGAATATATTCTTTGTTCCATCTCTTAAGGTACAGAATACAAAATTTGGTTGAAGTCCAATCGACGTTACATGCAGTTAGACACGGGATCTATCAGCACGCGTAAAAGCATGTTGCCAACAATACCATGCGTGTGCTGGTCAGAAATAATCTGAAATATTATGATATCTAGTTGTGCCAATTTTGGATGAAATCCATTTGTTAGTGTAGAAGTTACATGTATTTTAAAATTGGACATATCAGCAGGCATAGAATCATGTTGGCAGCACTGCCTTGTATTAATTACTCCAAATTAATCTAGAATGTCAGGTGCTATACGTGTGCAAAGTATAGAGCTGTTGGCTTGCATACTTTCTGATATATTGATATTAGGGTAAAAGAATATAGACAGCATTTATTAACAGTTGGCAGACGTGATTGCTCTTAACAATACTTATAGTCATATCTGTTATGGTACACATAGCACATACGGAATTTGGTTGAAATCCAACTGATAGTATAGAAGTTACATGTATTAAAAAATTGGTACTATCAGCAGGCTTATAATCATGTTGGTAGAACTGACGTGTATAAGTTACTCCTTATTAATCTAAAATGTCAGAATATACGTGTGCATAGTTTAAAGCTGTTGGCTTGCATACTTTCTGATATAACTTATTGGTATTTGGATAAAAACAAATAGAGAGAGCAATTATTAACAGTTGGCAGCCCTGGTGGCTCTTAAGAATACGCTCAGTCATATATGTTTATGTACAGATATTATATACAAAATTTGGTTGAAGTCCGATTGATAGTGTAGAAGTTATATGTATTTAAACATTGGACCTATCAGAAGGCTTTAAATTATTTTGGCAACACTGTCATGGTTGGCCTCCTGGAAATTAAACTGAAATAGTATTATCTACATGTGTGCCAATTTTGGAATAGCTCCCATGCATACCTTGCAAGATATCCAACATGGAGCTCAAATTTCTAGTGCGTTTTTTCAGCAGTTGGTAGCACTGACATCATTTTCAAATATGGACGTGAGATATTCCAGTGCACATCTTTACTCATACAAAATTTGGTTTTGATTGCTGCAGCCGTTTAGGAGTTGATAGGGGGGGACACACACACAGCCAGACAGACAGACAGACAGACAGACAGAAGGACAGACAGACAGACACACATTTTCCCGGATCGATCTCATAAGTCTACTTTTTCCTCATTTTTGCAAAATGTGAAAAGTAGGCTAAAAATAAATCTTATGAGTCCATGGTATCTTAAGAATCCTTCCGAATAACCATAGTTCAAACGCGTGGAGTTTTGAAATAGTTTCTTCCTTCAAGGTCCAGGTTTCTACGCCGTACAGAAGCACTGGGTATATATAGCATTTGAGGAGTCTTATTTTTGTGTTGAGGGTGAGGTTATGACTTTTGAAAATCGAGCCCATTTTTAAGAAAGCCCTTTTAGCCTTGACATTTCTACAGCGGATGCTTTGCGAGTCATCCCATTGTTCATTGATGATAGTTCCTAGGTATTTGTAATGTGATGAGACTCGTTCTATTCTTTCCTGATTTATGTACAGGTTTGCTCCTCTGATGTTTTCTTTGCTAATGATCGTGAGCCAACTAAGTCATGTTAGCATTGTCCAGGGATTTAAGACCAGATGCCCACATGTCACGTGAACTTTCGGGAGAAGATTCTATCCCGCAGTCACCGAAATTTGAACCCCAGGCGTCCGGATGAAAGACGAGCATCAAAGCCACTGTGACATCACGCTAGTAAAATATTATTATTATTATTATTATTATGGCAGAAAATTGGAAAAATAGTCTTCATTATATCGATTTTCAGAAGATTTCAGTTGATTACGTGTTGATATTACACAGTAATAGACTTTGTACATATTGAAGGCAAATATCCTACATCACAATTTGATGTTATTCAGTCGGTCAACACGATATTAACCAATTGTAATGGGTTATTCCCTCAGTCTGAAAACAAAACGTGAGATTAATAAATACAGATAAGGGATTAATAAGGGAAATTGTTATTGGATCAGGATGTACGATGTATCTTTTCTTCAATAAACCAAGGCCAGTATTAAAGGTTCCGGGACATTCTCATTTGACCTTTTGCACTTGGATATGCCTCTTTCGCTTATGCGTGGCGAAAATTAAAACTGGTCTTTATTAGTTGAAGATGTCCAATATACAGTAACAGCCACCACATTGGGAAGACTAAACTTGGCAACACACAGTTACATGTGTTCGATGAAGACAGACACTTAGGAATACGAGAGGGGGAAATCCCAGGAACATAAGAGATGCTCGCGCGCACAGGAAGCTCCCACCCAGTTGAGATAAGACAGTGATGAAGTTAACTGCTGTCATTCGAACCGCGTACGACTCAACCAGATAAGTAATCTGTACAATACTATCTGAACTGACCTTTAACAACCATCAGATATTCACACTAAGCAAACAAATTTGGAGTCAATCACCACTTTCAGTATTTTAACAAAACATCACATAGACTATAACTAACATATATAAACAAGTTGCATCATTTTAACTATTACGGTACTGCAACTAAATACGTGTATATATATTGTAAATACTTCCACCCATACTTTTACACAGGGGCAGATGATCCCGTAGTGCCGCCCCTTAAAACAACAATAACTAACTAACTAACTAACTAACTAATACTTTTACACATAGATTTAATAGCTTAAGAGTAATGAATCTGATGATGATCGCCATACTGTGACTGAAATGTCATCCCGCAGACATTGGAACACATAGTGTTTGATTGTCCCTGCCGAACGTTCCCGGGGAGTCTGGAGGATGTAAATTGTGCTACTCCTGAAGCAGTGAATTGGATAAACAGACTGGATGCTGTGTTATGATATTTTCAACTTTAATAGCCATATGTCTTGTTGTCATATTTTTCGAATGTTTGTATTCATATCTTTGTTTTCTTTATTGTGTTAGCATCATACGATAAATAAAAACATAAATAAATAAATAAATACATAAATAAATAAATACATAAATGAATAAATAAATAAATGCATAAATAAATACATGAATCAATAAATAAATAAATGAATAAATAAATACATGAATGAATAAATAATTAAATAAATTCATAAATAAATACATAAATAAATAAATGAATGAATGAATGAATGAATGAATGAATGAATGAATGAATGAATGAATGAATGAATGAATAAATAAATAAATAAATAAATACATAAATAAATCGCTTGACGATCGAAACTGGTCATCCAAGTGTAATTATTAATCTTATGTAATTTTCTTTCAGGATTAGGGAATAACCAATCACAATTGGGTACAATCGTGTTGACCGACTGAAAACATCAAATTTTGGTTACTAAGGCAACACTGAAAATGGATTCAAACATCATAATGTTCTACACCATGAGGACTGGATTCCTCGTCTTTCCTGACGCCTGTTTATATTCTTGTTTTGCCCAGTCCTCTCACTAGAACACACCTGCTATTCCTTCTTTCAAGAATTTATCGGTTGTTTACTGCTCATTCATCTTCATACACGAGAAAGCGCTTCGCTCCTCGCGCCGTCTCGGCGAGCAGGCTAGCTTAAGGTGAAGGAATGACGTCTCTATCTGTGCTTGACTCAAACCCATACTTAATGTTGTCTATATTCCTTAGATAGGACATAAACTGTTTGTCATGTTCTCCTGAATTCATCAATTATGAAAAAAATTGGCTTTTGAGATCAGCTTTTGTCCGTGTGTATATATATATGTGTGTGTGTGTGTGTGTGTGTGTGTGTGTGCGTATGAGTGTGCCCCTAATGGAATCTAAATGACCGATGCAATTTTGTCCGACCTCGACCGTGTCTTGCAAATTTTAATACTTATCACCAATCCAACATGGCGCCCGCGCGAAATATTTCACTGGCATTACTTATCTCTGCAACAGTTACAGATATCAACCTCAAATTTTGTTCGGTGATAAAAGGTACTACTAGAAGTTCATCTATGTGACTTTCATTAACCTGTTAGGTACAAAACGAATACATGGCGGCCAAGCAAAGTTAAAACATTTAAATAGGCTTTTCTCGCGATTTAACCATCTAAGCGCAGTACAGCAAATGTTCGTACAAATTGTAATGCACTGACATTTAATGTAGTTCAATTGTTTATATGAACTTTTAAAATTAAGTATTTATTTCTTGTGTCCTAATCATGCAATCGAAGTGAACGTTTGTGTAATGAACCTACGCAATAATCTTCATCTAATAGTACATATATATATATATATATATATATATATATATATATTGCCTAAAAGTATAACAATCCAGCATGGCGACCATCCGAATAATGTCTTTAGACGGTTCTTAATATCTACGAATCTATTACAGACCGAAATTTTGTATGTTGATAAAGGATCACCTATGGATGATTCAATAACCTAGTGAGCACAGAACGAATATGGCAGCGACGTGAAATTTAATATTTAAATTGATTTATCTCGCGACTTTTCATCCGAGCGTTGTGAAACTGGACACGGTATATTTTCACACAAGCCTTGACATACTGACGTGTAATGTAATGGAATTTGATGTGAACTGAAAAATGAGGGCTGTGCTCATTTTTATTTAACGTCCCGTTTTTAGCCTACTTTCGGTTTTTGCAAAAAATGAAAGAAGACTTATGAGATCACTACAGGGCCAAAAATTGTGTGTCAGTCTGTGTGTGTGTGTGTGTGAGTGTGTGTACTCTGGATGTCTGTCCCCCCTATCAATTCGAACACGGTGAATCCGGATAGAACGACATTTGATACAGAGGTAGCACTGGCAAAGGGCACCTCAGTATCATGCTTTATATCGCCGCCATCTTGACGTAAACGTAATGGCGGCCACCCAAATGTTCAAAGCTTGATTCAAATTACGACCAACCTATTCATCTGATCTCTACCAAATTTTGTAACGTTATACTTTTATGTATGAGGAATCCTTTGACCAAACTACGAGGTCATCTGCCCAATAATTTGCGGATGGTGGCCATGTTTGTGTGCAAATGGATTCCCCCTATCTTTTCAAACACGGTGAATCCGAATTGAACGAAATATGGTACAGAGGTAACACTAGGAAAGGGAATCTCAGTGTCATGTTTTATATTGCCGCCATCTTGACGAAAACGTAATGGAGGTCACCCAAATGTTAAAAACTTAAATAATATTACGACCAACCTAATCATCTGATCTCTACCAACATTTTCAACGTAATACCTTTATGTATGAAGAATCGTTTGACCAAACTACGAGGTCATCTGCTCAATAATTTGCGGATGGCGGCAATGTATGTGTGCCAATTGATTCCCTATATCTATTCAAACACGGTGAAACCGAATTGAACGAAATTTGGTACAGATGTAGCACTAGCAAAGGGCACCTCTTATTCATGTTTAATATCCGTATGACACTTATTTCAACAAGCTACTACAACCAACATTCAATTATACTCCTTGGAAAGGACAAAGAATTATAACAATACCTTGCATTTAGGAGAAAGTAGACTATATGTTCTTTACTGAACATCTTGTTATTTCTCGTGTCCTATTAAAATAGGCTATTTGGTTCTTTATGAAACTACTTGTTCAACCTCTGATTGTGCCAATTGAAATTGACACAATATTCAAACCCTGCTGTCGGCCCTCTCCGTGGCCCGTCGGGAGCCCTCGTGTCCTGTCGGCCGGTCGTCGTATCTCGTCGAAAACGTCGTTACTTACCTCAAGATTTTAATTTTCAAACCCCGTATTAGGCCAAAAGAAGAAATAAAAATAATTAGCTTCCCCCTAAGAAAACCAATGCATGCCTCTGCATGCCACATTAAATATAAAGAAGAAGAAATTATTTTGGAAATATAATTGTGCATGTCAATACCTGAAGTTGCATGTAATTGAAATCATTGTATTTTTATTGTGAAGTTCTGTACCTTGTATGTTGCATGTTATTGTGAAGTGAGCTGTTCTGTATGTGGGGAGACCTTGGCTATTGTCAAAGGTAGGTTTTAACCAATGGCTTCGAAATCCGTTTTGGGTAAATTCATCGCCAACTTAAACGTAGTGGGAACTGTTTGTTTCCGCATTGATATGGCCTTGTCCAGATAAAATGTTTTGGTAACATGTGAAGACGGCTATGTGTCTTCACTTGTTTCATTTCATCTTGTCGCCACTGCAAGTTCATTGGTGGTTTCCGGATGTTGTGCGCATGCGCGCCCAGGAACTCAGTGTTGTGGTTGGACAAAAGCGATATCATTGTCATTCCATGATGGGGCTTTAGCACGGGCAGAAGTGTCGGGCCTTGGCTCGTAGAGCCCGGCTACCAAGGCCGAAGGTAATGAAGTTTAATACTATATTCTGTTTTTTAATTTGTCGACGCGTCGTTTTAATATTTATTTTCTTCTAACCTTCTATTTATGTTTTTCGGCGATTTCTGAGTGCCGATTGGGAATTTTGTTTTATGTAACTTCGACGTTAGTTATCGGGCTCTAGTCAATATGTGTGAAAATCTACATATTTTAATTTGATTACTTTATTGATATTCTATTGTGCTTGATTTTATTGTGGTTGGAATAATTTCTCTCGCGAAAGCTACATAAATTCGGTTTGGCCTGAATTTGCAATGCACAAATGCACGAAGGCCGATCGTACGTTGTTTGTTGGTGATGATATCAAACGACAAAGCACTTAATAATTTTATTATGCGTTGTGATTTGACGCAAACCTTGGAAGAGATATTTCAATATCTAAGTACCGTGTTCTACCTAATTTTCGGATTTTCGATAGCCTGAGGTGCCTAAATATGTTTGGTTTTGCGTGCAATATGGCACGCCCACTTCCATTGTTCGCCCGCCATGTATAAAAATTTGATCAACTACTATTTCCGACTATTGGCATCTGTATCTTGTGAATTCTTACGAATATATTATATATTTATTGGTTTTGAAAACATTATTTCTTTTGAATATCGAAGTAGTATATTTCATATACTTGAAGGGGTAACATCTCTCCAACTACCATAGTGGACTAGAAAGTAAGCTTGCTTGGTCAACATTCAAAAGTGCTGAAATACTTCCCTAAACAAAACAGGTTAAGTTAACTTAAAATACGTAGCAGAGCAAACAGGGTCTGTCAGGTTGTAGACCACTTCGGCCGATGAGTTCCAAACCCAGCCCTCCACACAACGGGTAATCCGGCAATTGTCTTAAGTATGGGGCACTGATCATACCGACAGACAACCAATCAATTGGTAGGAGACTGGTATGCTCCAAGGGCGATTGCACATTAGGGTTGAATATATTCAAATATTCGATTATTTCGAATGTCCGAATACTAAGGTTGTTCGAATCATTCGAACATTTGAAGTACTCGAGTATTTCAAACAGACGATTATTAAAATAAATCGAACAGTTCAAATAATTGAATCGAATCATCCGGAGCTGAAAAGTACAGTATTCAGTACTTTTCAGGAGATAGAAAAAATGTAATTGATAGAACAGAACTTAACAAACACACTATAGTAGTCATCTATGTTGTGAAGCAACTATTCAGGTTATATTTGTGTTAAAGGAATATCAATTTCAATTTAATAAACATATTTTTCAAATCAATTTTGGAAACGTGACTTAATGCCTTTCAGCTCCGTGGTCAGTTTAATGCGGCATAAAGCCATCCAAAATGAATATTTCACATGATATTTTATTGTAAAATGGATTTGTAACATAAAACTCACCTAAACCCTCTACAAATGTAATTTACAATAGCACTGTAACACGCGGGAATCTTGCAGTGCGGCCAACATTACGTACGGAATACGGCGCTGAAAGTCAGCAAGTCATTGACTTAATGCTTTTCTCCTGTGATCGCACTACATGTAGCAGTGGTTTCTGGCTTAAACAGAAGGCTGACTTAATTATTTCCTATGACGCTCCAAGGCCCTTGGGTCAATAGTTCACAATACTAATTCTTAAAAAATGACAATTTTTGACTTAATTCTTTTCAGCTCCGACCGATTCAATTATTCGAAGTTAAGTACCGCAAAATTACAGCAAATTTTGTTAAGAAATATGTCCAGTGGAAGAGTTGTTCGAAGCAGGGGTGAATCAAAAGGGTCGGCTGGGGTTAACCCCTTCGCTATTCAGCCTGGTAGATCCTTGTAGTCTTGGCTGTCACCGCGGAGGCCTGGGTTCAACTCTGCTGGGAAATTTATTTCTGGTTTGAGGGCTGAAACGGGGTACTCTCAGCCTCGTGAGGCAAGACTGAGAAGAGGCGTGTTCCATTCCCAACTCAGCCATTCTGGAAGGGGTTATCCGTGGTTTCTCACTTCCACTCCAGGCAAATGCTGCGACGGTACCTTCTGACAGGCCACAGTCGCTTCCTTTCACATCCTTGCTCGGTTTCATCATCTTCATTAATTTCTTGTCTCATTATCTGCACACGTGAGGTTGGCGTCCTGAAAGGCATCCGGCCGTAAAAACCACCCACCACATAGGCTTTCATCGCAAATCATCCCCGACCCCGTTGAAAACCGGGAATTATAAGGGGTAAACATACAGTACAGGCATCACAGTGACGAAGGTTATCAGACAAATTGTACACACACTCAAGTACACGAGGCTGCATGAGTACGATGTTGCAAAGCCCCTAAAATAATCAACAACAACAACAACAACAACATGTTTATACTTGACTTTATTTATCAACTACTGGATGCTGAAAAATACTACCCCCGTGGGTTGAACAATTTCTGTATTATAGTATTAAGTCAGTTGTGTAATGGGAATGACTTGATTTTGAAGATTTGTTGTGGAGTTAGGCCCTATGCAAGTGACTTGTTTATAGTACGGTGAGTTGTCCCTGTTGAGTACAATCGACTAATTTTTTTAAGTAGCCGAGTAAGTCGATGGTTTTATAATCGACTATTGTGACTACTTTCAGCCTTTCAGTATTTCGGTAGGTCGACTCGATTGTACCCAAATTCTAATGAGTGTTGTTCCCTACACCTGACAGAAATTGTATGTAATTAATTATGATAAGTTGGTTGATTGGTTCTTAGGGGGCACATACAGTTCAAGGAGCCATAACAATAACGAGATTAATATTATAACTGTGCCTGCCACAAATCTTGTACAACAATGATATACATATCCAAGGAAACACACACACCTTGCTATTAGAAGCAAAGTGAAAAATTTTCAAAATTCAAATGGTAATTATTTTTATCATATTTTTTTTTAAATTGGTTCTTGTTTTGTGCTGACCTTCACCGTTTCCCTGATATATCCAGTGTTTATAGGAATTTTTGGAGTTTTCTTTTTTATGTGGGTGTTAAACCTTCTGCTACAAATTGAATCTCGCATATTTTCACATTATTAATAAATTCATTAATTAAGCGTCATTATTTCCATCTTTATTTTGAGCAAACTCAAAAAAAAAAAATGTTAAAGTTTCATAGAAAGACTAATTAAAGTCACAACGGTTTTGAGTGAGATTCATTTTGTAGCAGAAGGTTTAACACCCACAATAAAAAAAAATCCTCTCGGCACGCCGGAAGGCGGAGGTAGATTTCACCGGACAAACTTGGGGATAGGCGAAAATAGGCAGAATATGCAGGTTTTCGTAGACGGATCAGACCTCATTTATTGCGAGAAAGTATTTTATAATTGGAGCTTAATTAACTTTGTTTTTCGTCATTTAATTCATATTTTAAACATTTTATTCTCTTATGGGGACGGTAACCTTCTTGTCATTTGGGGTCCATTTTTATGCTTGTGGTCACACTGTCCTTATGCAAGGGTTCGACACTGATGTGTAACTATGTAACGGTCTGTTACTTCTTCACGTAAAATTATACCTCCCGCAGAGATTTTGGTTGGTTCCTCAGTTTAGGGGCTGCGACAACGCGGTCATGTAACCCCGTGTACTTTGGGTGAGTGTAGAATCTGTCTGATAAACGGTGTGAATTGTGATGGCTGTATTAGTCTGTAATTCAGGTAAGGACTGCAGACAGTCAATTTCAAGCAGTAGTTCCTAATGTTGCTACCAGATACTACCGTCAACGATACCTAGCTGTGAATTTGGCTACTAGATGCCACCGCAACCAGCAACTTGCAACGAACGTTGGAACTTCCCCTCCAAAGGAAAGCATACTGAGGGATTTTTAGGGCTCTTAGAAAATCCGACGACCTCGGCCGGCTTTGAACCCGCGACCTTGGGCATAGAAGTTCAGCATGCTGCCAGTTACGTCACCGAAGCCGCTTCACACTTAGTCAGATGGAAATCTGAATCTGATCTCGTGCAAGTGCGTTGTCATGGCAACGTCTGATGGCTCATCCCTCAACAATTTAGTAGTGTTGTCATGGCAACCTCTGATAGCTCTTGGCATTTTCTTATAATTCCGAAATCATTTTCCTCATCCCTTGGCGTAATGGTGGGTCATATCAAAAATTCTTTCAGACAAAAGTTTTAGGTAACTATTAGGGGAATATTGTCCATTTTGTACGGTTTTGATATTGTGTCTATTAAGAGAGATATGATTAATGTTTCCCGAAAAACCCACTTTTTCCCACCCCTTTGGTCAATGGTTGGTGCTATAAAAAACTCTTCGAACATAAATATTTGGGCTTTATCCGACACATAGTATGAACTTTGAACGGATTCGATATTTCACATATTAAGAGAGGTATAGCAATATTTCAATTTTTAGAAATAAAAGTCCCCCATTTTCACCCCCTTCGACCGATTTAGCCCAGTAACGAACTCGACCGAGATTTTATAGGTATATATATTCAGTAAAAAATTCAAAGTGATTGGTGCTGTATTACGGCAGTTATCGTGTCCACAAGAAACTGATATAAATATATAGGCCTATATATACATAAATGATATATAAACTTTTGAACTAACGGTGGTTTTGGGGTCTGGCGGATGTGAAACGCGAAGATATGTCAAAATTTTCCGGAAGTCGAAACATGGTACCCATTGCAATAGTTAGCTTTCTAATGAAATCTACCTAAAAGAAAACTCCAAATATCCCTATAAACACGGGAGATGTCAGGGAAACGGTGAAGGTCAGAACAAAACAAGAACCAAATTTGAAAAAAATTATAAAAATAATTATCATTTCAATTTTCAAAATTTTTAACTTTGCCACTAATAGCAAGGTGTGTGTGGTTCCTTGGATATGTATATCATTGTTGTACAAGATTTGTAGCAGGCACAGTTATAATATTAATCTCGTTATTGTTGTGGCTCCATGAGCTGTATGTGCCCCTTTAGGGGCTGCGACAACGCGGTCATGTAGCCCCGTGTACTTTGTGTGTGTGTAGAATCTGTCTGATAACCGGTGTTAATTGTGATGACTGTATTAGTGTGTGTTATCTGTTTTAGGTACATTTCATTAGAAAGCTAATTATTGCAATAGGTACCATGTTTCGACTTCCGGAAAATGTCGACATATCTTCGCGTTTCACATCCCCCAGACCCCAAAACCACCGTCAGTTCAAAAGTTTATATATAATTTATGTATATATATATATACTGTATATGTATATATATATCAGTTTCTTGTGGACACGATAACTGCCGTAATTTAACACCAATCACTTTGAATTTTTTACCGAATATGTATACCCATACAATCTCGGTCGAGTTCGTTACTGGGCTAAATCGGTCGAAGAGGGTAAAAATGGGGGGCCTTTTTCAAAAAAGGGAAATATTGCTATAACTTTCTTAATATGTGAAATATCGAATCCGTTCAAAGTTCATACTATGTGTCGGATAAAGCCCAAGAATGTATGTTCGAAGAGTTTTTTTTATAGCACCAACCATTGACCAAAGGGGTGGAAAAAAGTGGGTTTTTCGGGAAACATTAATCATATCTCTCTTAATAGGCACAATATCAAAACCGTACAAAATGGACAATATTCCCCTAATAATTACCTAAAACGTTTGTCTGAAATAAATTTTGATATGACCCACCATTACGCCAAGGGATGAGAAAAATGATTTCGGAATTATAAGAAAATGCCAAGAGCTATCAGAGGTTGCCATGGCAACACTACTAAATTGATGAGGGATGAGCCATCAGACGTTGCCATGACAACGCACTTGCACGAGATCAGATTCAGATTTCCATCTGACTAAGTGTGAAGCGGCTTTGGTGACGTAACTGGTAGCATGCTGAACTTCTATGCCCAAGGTCGTGGGTTCAAAGCCGGCCGAGGTCGTCGGATTTTCTGAGCGCTAAAAATCCCTCAGTATGCTTTCCTTTGGAGGGGAAGTTCCAACGTTCGTTGCGAGTTGCTGATTGCACTGGCATCTAGTAGCCAAGTTCACAGCTAGGTGTCGTTGACGGTAGTATCTGGTAGCATCATTAGGAACTACTGCTTGAAACTGACCGTCTGCAGTCCTTACCTGAATTACAGACTAATACAGCCATCACAATTCACACAGTTTATCAGACAGATTCTACACTCACACAAAGTACACGGGGTTACATGACCGCGTTGTCGCAGCCCCTAAACTGAGGAACCAACCAAAGTCTCTGCGGGAGATATAATTTTGCGTGAAGAAGTAACAGACCTTTACATAGTTACACATCAGTGTCGAAACCTTGCATAAGGTCAGTGTGACCACAAGTATAAAAATGGACCCCAAATGACAAGACGGTTACCGTCCTCATAAGACAATAAAATGTTTTAAATATGCATAAAATGACGAAAAACAAAGTTAATTAAGCTCCAATTGTAAAATACTTTCTCGCAATAAATGAGGTCTGATCCTTCTACGAAAACCTGCATATTCTGCCTATTTTCGCCTATCCCCAAGTTTGTCCCGTGAAATCTACCTCCGCCTTCCGGCGTGCCGAGAGGACTTTTTTAAATTTAAGTACAGACTGCAACTTAGAATTTTTCAAATAGTTCCTAATTTTGCCGCCAAGCGTCACCGTCAACGACTAGTAGGCCAAGTTCAGAACTTAGCTACTAGACGCCACCGCAGTCGGCTCTTGGCTACGAACGTAGAAACCTAAGAGCGTTGTTTACATTTTTAACCTATCCAATTTAGCTTCACACAGGTGTAATTAGCGGAAGGTTCTTTAACATGCCATAAATCTATGACATGGGACCGCCGGCTTTACTTCCCCTCCAAAGGAAGGCATACTGAGGGATTTTAACGCTCTTAAAAATCCGATGGCTTCGGCCGGGTTTGAACCCGCTATCTTGGGCTTAGAAAATTATGATAAGTAATGTAATACTATGGCCTGTTTGCCACCTCTTGATGAATACAGTACATTTGGATTTGTCAGTTGGCACAGGCTAGAGTAAAAGGTGGCTTTCCACCGATGTCTCACCGACTGTAGTGGCTACGCAGGCTAAAGCGCTGCTTTAGGCCATGGGGCCAAGCTCTCTGCTGTCTCGGTAGACGCGTGGGTTCGAGCCCCACCGTCGGCTGTCCTTGAAATGGTTTTCCGTGGTTTCCCATTTTCAACACCAGGCAAATGCTGGGACAGTACCTTCTGACAGGCCACGGCCGCTTCCTTCCACATCCTTGCCCAGTATCATTCATCTTCATCCATCCATTCCATCTCTCATCCCGACGCGCAGGTCGCCCACGGGCGTCGAATAGAAATACCTGCACTCGGCCTCTCAGGAGGCCACACGACAAAAAAAAAAAACAACGATGTCTCAGTCTCACTCATGGCTGTGATTATATGGAAGCTACTGAGGTATGGGTGGTGCTTAGTAATGGCATTCAGGGCACAGTCAGTGCCTGTGAATTCTGTGAAAGGTTCAACTCATAGGGTTAGGACTACTGTTCTGACTCAGTGAGGAAAGCAATGGCAAACTACCTCACCTCTCTTCTTGCCTAGAACGCCTCAATATAGCGCTGCCTTGGGTTTTTGTGGGTATCTACTCACATAACGTAACGGCGGTGCTTTTTGAGGATCCAACCAGCCTTCGGGCTGACTACCTAACAGATGTAATACTTATTATATACCTACCATATAATACCATACCGTATCATACCATTCCATATAATACCATGCCATACTGTATCATACCACACCATACCATATTTTACCATATAATACCATACCATATTATACCATACAATATCATACCATTTAATACCATACAACACCATACCAGACCGTATCATACCATGCCATATAATACCATGCAATACTTTACCATACCATACAATACCATGCCATACCGTATCATACCATACCATATTATACCACACCATATAATACGATATCATACCATACAATACCATTCCATACAATACCATACCGTATCATACCAATACCATATCATACCATACAATACTATACCATACAATACTATACCATACCGTATCATACCATACCATACTATACCATATATAACCATACAATACTATACCATACCGTATCATAACATACCATATAATACCATACGATACCATACCATACAATACCATATCATACCATACCATACTATACCATATATAACCATACAATACTATACCATACCATATCATAACATACCATACAATACCATATCATACCATACCATACAATACCATATCATACCATACTATATTATACCATACCACATCATACCATGCAATTTTAGAAAACATAGTTGTAATGAAAAGGTGGAGTGTTCAAGTGATTTTCAATTAAATTACTAAGTCAATTCGGACCATAATGCTGTCGATTATTTCTAGTATAACAATACAATACCTTGTCATACCATACAATACCATAGCATATCATACAGTACCATACCATAACATACAATGCTATACCATGCCATACAATACAATACAATACCATCCATGCTATGCCATATTATGCCATTCATTACCATACAATACCATATCACATATCACACCATATCGTACAATACCATATCATACCGTAAATTACCTTATCATGCCATTCAATAGCATAACAGAGCATACCGTACAATACCATACCATTCAATGCAATTCCATACCATAAAATACTATACCATGCCATACCACGGTATACAATACCATACCATTCAATACCATACAATGTCATATCATATCATACAATAATTATTATAGTGACTGAAAAGTATTTACATTTCATTTAC
Organism: Meconema thalassinum; assembly: GCA_946902985.2. Taxonomy (NCBI): domain Eukaryota; kingdom Metazoa; phylum Arthropoda; class Insecta; order Orthoptera; family Tettigoniidae; genus Meconema; species Meconema thalassinum. The sequence continues at coordinate 189,266,079 of OX336395.1, forward strand.
TAAGGCAACACTAAAGAATATCTCCCATCACGATATTACTTGGCCATGAATGCCAATATTTCAAAATGATTGGCTTGCTAAACACAGAATATTTAATGACTATCATACGACAATGCATTAATTTGTAGCTATGTAACTACTGCGTTATGTTGTCGAGAATACTTGAAGGTATTACACGAATGTTGATGGACGGTAGTGTTTAAGTCAAGGCTTAGAGCTATGCATAGGCATACAGTATGTGTATTCTTCTTCCTGCTTGCTAATTTGAGACAGAGTTGTTGACTCCGCGACATACGAGAGCTCTTCACATTATGGGACTCCCTCATGAGTGTAATTACGTTCCTGTGAGACCAGAGTGTTTACCTCCGAGGTTTATTCATGAACCTCTCAGACTATTCCTTTTTATGTGTACCAACAGAAATCTTCAACGTGTTTCATTCCATTAGTGCACTCATCATTCTTCCATACTACTACAGCCATTTACTTGGTTAAGTTGGAAGTAATGACGATAGTTATCGTATGATATGTTTTATATCCCCTAGAGCAGTCATGGGCAAAAACTACGGCTCGCGGACCAAGTACTGCTCTTCTTTACACCAGAAAAGTGGTTGTCAAAGCAGATTATAGACATTCCACAATTCCAGATAAGTCTGTATATCAGATATTTAAATTTTGTCACCCGTGACAAGTCATCCGCATCCAGTCTGAATCAGTAACATCGTTTAATCACTATCCTTTCATTTCACCATCTGCCCACTGTGAGTCATCATGACTTTTGCTTGCAACTCAACTCTTTCCAGAAAGAGGAGTTCCTTATTCTGCAGAAAGCCCACAATATATTCCACAGTAGAAGTTTCGTAATCACGCAACAAGTAGTTAGAGAGGTCGCTATTGTAACCTACAGAAACCCAATCCCCTGCGCTTATGTACTGTGCGGCCGGAAGGAAGTCACGACTGCATTTGATCTCAAACTAACGATCTAACTTTAACAGTAATTGACTCAGATTCTATACGTCCTCTCGATATAAAGCCCTTGTGGTGGAGAAGTTGGAGATCGTTGATGTTATTGTAGAGTTACAGAACTTATAGGCCTGCGTGAGCAGCGCAGATTTCTCAAAATAATCCAGCAGAAAAAATATGTTTATTACTTTGTGAAGAAAGCTTTTCAGTCGATCAACATAAATTTTTCCCCATTACAATAGGTGGGAAACAAGTATTTGCATGCTCTAACCTGAAAGAAACTTATTTTGATGATATATTTTGAGCGTCAAGCGTTCATCTTCAGATTCTGTTCACTTAGGCTTAATGGGAGATTGTACCTTGTATACAAACCGTGTTTAATTTGGAAATTTTAGGTACATTTTTCTAGCCTCCGTGGCTTAGGCGGTAGTACGCTGGCCTCTCATCGCTGGGTCCGTGGTTCAAATCCCGGTCACTCCATGTGGAATTTGTGCTGGACAACGTATGGCAGACAGGTTTTTCTTCGGCTACTCCGGATTTCCCTGTCACAATTTCATTCCAGCAAAACGCTCCATTATTATTTCATTTCATCTGGCATTCATTTAATCATTGCCCCAGGGGAGTGCGACAGGCTTCGGCAGCAGGCACAGTTCATATCCTCGCCGCTAGACGGGGGCTTCATTCGTTACATTCCCTGACCGGTTGGTCGACTGGAAGCAGGCTGTGGATATTCAGGTACATTTTTCTCGTGAACCGTTGAAGATAATATTATAAAATTTGAATGGCTGATAGAGGAGAGTTTTCTATTCCTAACCCTATTTTACTATGTAGATACCTTGTATAATGTATTTTTAGCCTACTTTTCACATTTTGCAAAAATGAGGAAAAAGTAGACTTATGAGATCGGGCAAATGTGTGTCTGTCTGTCTGTCCTTCTGTCTGTCTGGCTGTGTGTGTGTCCCCCTATCAACTCCTAAACGGCTGCAGCAATCGAAACAAAAGAACTATACCTGAATATCTCACGGCCATATTTGAAAATGATGTCAGTGCTACCAACTGCTGAAAAATCGCAATTGAAATTTGAGCTCAATGTTGGATATCTCGGAAGGTATGAATGGGACCTATTTCAAAATTGGCACACGTATAAATAATGATATTGCAGTTTAAATTCCTGGTGGCCATACATGGCAGTGTAGCCAAAATGATTATAAGCCTGCTGATAGGTTCAAATTTTAAATGTATATAACTTCTACACTATCAATTGGATTTCAACCAAATTTCGTATGGGCTATGTTTACATAAACGGATATGACTGAGCGTATTCTTAAGAGTCACCAGGGCTGCCAACTGTTAATAAATGCTCTCGATTTTTTAAATCCAAATTCACACATATCAGAAAGTACGCAAACCGACAGCTTTAAACTATGCACACGTATATTACCTGACATTATATATTAATTTGAAGTAACTTATATACGTCAGTGCTACCAAAATGATTCTAAGCCTGCTGAGAGGTCCAACTTTAAGTACATGTAACTTCTATACTATCATTTGGATTTCAACCAAATTTCGTATATGACTATGCCGATTCTTAGGAGCAACCAGGGCTGCCAACTGTTAATAAATGCTGTCTCTAGTTTTGTTACCCTAATATTAATATATCAGAAAGTATGCAAGCCAATAGCTCTAAACTTTGCACACGTTTAATACCTGGCATTCTAGATTAATTTGCAGTAACTAATATAGGTCTACGCCAGTGCTGCCAACATGATTCTAAGCCTGCTGATAAGTCCAATTTTAAAATGCATGTGACTTCTATACTAACTAATTGATTTAATTCAAAATTGACACAACAATAGATCATATTATATCAGATTATTTCTGACCAAGACATGTATGTCATTGTTGCCAACATGATTTTACGCGCGCTGTTAGATCCAATGTTTAACTGCATGTAACGTCCGTGCTATCCATTGGACTTCAATTAAATTTTGTATTCTTTACCTCAAGAGATGGAACTAAGAATATATTCAGTCACCAGGGCTGTCAACTGTAATTCTCTATTTGGCTACATTATGCCAGGTATACAGTATTTCGAACTAATTAGAAATTTCGATATTACCAACTTAATTTCGTCATTATTCTAGATAGATCCATATAGGTTAATCGTTGGCATGAATCTAAAATTTTAAGAAAAGTAGGCTCTTTAGTTCGTCACGGAACTTCTTGTTAGAGAATGTTTTGCAAGTTGTAACAAGTAGTTCCGTGAAGAACTATACAGCCTATTTTCATATATCCTACTTATGTTAATTGCCTCTATCTACATACAAAATTTCAGTTTGATTGCTGTAATAGATTCGTAGATATTGAGATCCGACTAAATATTTCGGATGGTCGCCATGTTGGATTTTATATGTGTAGGTCCCAGAGTTATGTATTGTTACATGAAGATTATTGTGTACGTGTAGCATTCAAACTTCAAACGCATGATTAGGACACAAGAAGTAACAAGGAGATTTTAAAATTTCGCACAGCATCCATCTTGTGGTTATGGAAACAATTGAAACAAATTATATGCCAGTGAATTATCACACGTATAAGGATTTACTGTACCAAGTTTCACTGCACTCGGATGGTTAAATTGCGAGAAACGTCAATGTGAATACTTATATTTCGCGTCGCCGCCATGTTGGATTTGTCATCACCAGGTTATTTAAAGTCCTATATGTGAACTTAAGTTCATAGCCCCTATGAACATAAAACAATTCAGTTTGATTGCTATAATAGATTCGTAGATATTCAGAGCCGTCTAAATATTTCGGATGGTCGCCATGTTGGATTGTTAAATGTATAGGCCATAGAGTCACGTACCATTAAAGGAAAATTATTATGTAGGTTCATTATTCAAACTTTCACTTCAATCGCATGATTACGACACAAGAAATAAAAACTTAATTTTAAAATTCGCAAAGTCGCCATCTTGAGGTTAAGTAAACAATTGAACTAAATTAGATACCAGTGCATTACAAAGTGTATAGACATTTCCTGTACCAGATTTAATTGCATTTGGAACATTAAATCGCGAGAAAGGTCTATTTAAAATTTTCAAATTTGCTTGGCCGCCATGTTCGTTTTGTAGTTAACCGGTTTTTGAAAGTCTTATAGATGAACATCCAGTAGTGCCGTTTATCTCCGTACATAATTTCAGGGTGATACCGCTAACAGTTTCAGAGATATAGAATGCCGGTGAAATATTTCGCACATCCGCCATCTTGTGGTTATGTAAACAACTGATCCAAGTTAGATGTCGGTGCATTACAATGTGTATAAACATATACTGTACCAAGTTTTATTGCGTTTGTTTGGTTAAATCGTGAGAAACGTCTATTTAAAAGTCGCGAATTCACGTGGCCGCTAAGTTGGTTTTGTAGATACCAGTTTTTAATAAGTCACATAGATGAACTTCTGGTAATTCCCTTTATCACCGAAAAAATCCCAGGGAGATATCGCGAATAGTTTCGGAGATATTGAATGCTGGTGAAATATTTCGCACAGCCGCCATGTTGGATTGGTGAGGGGTAACAAAAATTAAATGGCACGGTCGGGGTCATCCGGAATAGTGCTATGAACTTACCGAGTTTCATTGAAATCGCTCCAGCCGTTTAGATTTTATTAGGGGGGGACACACACGCACACTCCTCACACACACACGGACAAAAGGTGATCTCATAAGCCTATTTTTTCACAATTGAAAATAGGGTACAAATAGTTCTATCTGTATTTCAGATTTATAAATTTTTAAATTTTAAATTATTAAACTCACCATCTTTTAAAAATGCATATATGATGTTCAACCCTTTCTCTGGAATATATTAAAGTTTTGCTGTTCTATGATGGTTGTTAGTTCCTGAGAAAAATGTACCTAAACATTAAAAACTAAAATCTTAGAAAACAGGTTTCAAAGTTTAACATAGTTAGTGCTCATCTTAGAAAATCCCTACACCACATATATAGGGTAATTTTCATTTTCTATGTTTTCCATAAGTGATTTAAGTGATTTCGTGATCATGTATTATTGAATATATATAGCCTACAGCATTGACACATATACAAATTAAAAGAGAAATTCATCAAGGTTTTTGAGTCTGTTTGCTACAAATTCTCGATATGCCCTCCTCGCATCACATGGCAAAGATCGAAGCGGTAGTACAACTCCGACCACACACGCTGGAGCATATTTTGGTGAATTTTAGCTACATCGCATGGATCCGATTCCTCAGTTCAACATGATTAACTGGCATGGCCGGTACATAAACTTCATCTTTGAGAAAACCCCATAAAAATAAATCACACGGGGTCGCATCAGGCGACTGGGGAAGCCACCGCATAAGACACCCATCTGTGATCGAGACCCATCCAATCCAACGTTCAGGGAGTTGTTCATTAACATCTAGGTTATCGGCCCAAAGAGTTGTTCATTAAGATAGTGGCACACTGCAAGGTGGAAATGTAGGAGAGCTCAGCAGTTTCGTCGGAGGCAGACGGGTGGCCGGTGGATTGTTTCGTACACATACATCCTATGGTTACAAATGTCGAATACTATGCACGTATAGTGTTTTTATTTGGTGGTTCCTTGTGAAACCGTGTGCGGAAATGTCGTTGAATAGTGCTTACAGCCTTAGTAGAGCGAAATTCAAGAACACTATAAGCACGCTCCTCGCCTGATGTCATTCGCCATTCTAAATTTCTCCTCAATAATGCGGTCACATTGCGTAGTTGGTGGCATGCTGAACTGCTGTTCCCAAGATCGCGAGTTCGAACCCGGCCGAAGTAGTCAGATTTTTTAAGACCGTTAAAGTTCTTCAGTATGCCTTCCTTTGGAGGGGAGGTAAAGCTGGCGGTCCCATGTCATAGATTTATGGCATGTAAAAGATTCTTCCACTAACTAAACCTGTGTGAAGCTAAATTTCTAGGTTAGATTTCGTTGGAACGCTCTATCAAAGTTCCAACGTTCACCAGTAGGTGTCAGTGACATCTGGTAGCGAAAGTTGGAACTACTTGAAATTGAACGGAACTTGTAGCTCACCCTATGGGTGTTCGCTTGAAGCAGCTACAGCCTCTGGCCAGCCGAGCATGTCATCGGACACTGCCGGCACTAAAAGCCATACTCTAAATACATAAATAAATAAATAAATAAATAAATAAACTGCACCTCTGCGGACACGTGTTTGACGTCAACCGAAAATGGTGACATGTAGATATCAAAATCCGGCTCAAGTGTCCACAAATCGGAGAATTTTTTCATGAATTCTACAGTTAGGCAATCGTTTAGTTTACGCTGCCAAGACTGAACGCAGCTAGTTTGCCCACTCGCCGCCCGTGCACGGAGCTGGCGCCCACTTGGTGAAATGCCCGGTTTGAGCACACCTGCTGTATATAATGTTTCACTATTTTATTCAATCTTTTGAAAGTTAAGTTCAAAATTTCGTTTGACTACATAGGGGGTTAATTACTTGACCAACAAGCACATTATTTAATGGAATGAGAACTCCCAGTTCCTGAAGGAAGCCAGCAACACACAGTAGACGATAGTAGAACTTCAATGATCACGCAACAAGTAGTTAGAGAAGAAACTTTTGTATAATTTCCCGCTCTGTCTGTGAGGCCGGAAGGAAACAAAGACTTTGACTAGACTCAACTAACGAGCTAACTTTACTTCTAATTGACTCTGATTCTACAGTATATTAGATAGGCTAGATAGGGATATGAGCTTGGTACATTTCTCACACTTTACAGAGGTGTGCAAATTCTTCTTCTTTCCTAGCATTTATCCCAGTACGGGGTCCGCAACTCGAGTACATCATCTCCACTATTTCCTGTCGTTGACATCTGCAGATTGTAAGCCAACAGCGTGGATATCTGTCTTAATGTTGTCGATCCAACGCTTCGCAGGTCGACCACGTGGTCGCAGTCCTCCTGGGTCCAGTTTGAAAGCTATTTTGTCGACTGAGTCATCGGCATTCTCATAACATGACCATACCAACGGAGACGAGCTTCCTTCACTTTCTCCGTAATTGGTGTGACACCTAATTGTTGTCGGACATCTGCATTTCTGACATGGTCATATCTAGTCAGTTCAAGTTTCCAACGGAGCATCTTCATCTCCATCGTGTGGAGAGCCTGTTCATGTTTTCTTGGCACTGGGCGGGATTCAGCCCCATAAATTGCTACCGGACGAACAACTGTCTTATTAACTTTTCCCTTTAGGTATTTAGGCATCTTTTTTTTTATCGCAGAGGACACCAGTGATATGTTTCCATTTGAGCCAGGCCGCATTTACCCTCATCCGAGTATCTAATGTGACATTGTAACGTGTTTTTCGAGGGGTTATTATGCAACTGGCATAAGTCAGTAGGAAGCCATTCTATATTTATTTACGCGGCAAATTGTTCAGCCAAGAGAATTTTTCATGTTAATTTATTATTATTATTAATTCATTATAATTATTATTAAGATATTTCGGAGCATTTTATAAAAATTATAAGCCTACAGATAGGTTTTCTATGTCTTAGAAAACGCTATCAAGCAAATTATTACGAACGACAATATCATAGAAAATTATGTGATTGCGGATTTTTACGGAGTTTCGTCAGTTAGGGTATATTGAGAGACGTGACTCACTGGGAATTCAAGTACACGCTTAATCTTGTCGGAAAGTATTACGCAAGCGGAGTCGCATCGTCAAGAAGAGGCGAATTGTTGGAACGGAAATCGACTTCTCCCTCTCGCGCGCCGTGTGTAATGAACCGGAGGAGGGGAAGTGGCGGCGTGCTCAGCCAATCAGTGGAGACAACGTAAGCTGGAAGACGGTACCATGGTGGGGGAGCCAACGTGTGGATATATCGTTCGACGCGCCGTGAAACGAGGACTATCTGTGAAATACTTGAGGAGTACGGTTGCAAGTGCGTGTCGCTCCGATGTTCGGTGAAACGAGGACTATCTGTGTAGAACTTGCGGAGTATGGTTATACGCGGGGGTCTCTCCGATGTTCGGTGAAACGAGGACTATCTGTGTAGAACGTAACGAGTACGGATGCACGCGGGAGTCGCTCCGATGTTCCGTGGAGTGGACGACTAACTTTTGTAAAACTTAACCAGTGTGGTTGGACGAGCGTTTGGGTCCGATGTACGGACCATAGAATTATCTAATCTACCAGAATATCATCAAATTTCGACGGAGATGACGACGTCCAGGAGACTGTGGGAAGCACACAGCATCAGCAAGTACGAGGGAAATGCCTTGGCAATTTCCAGTGGTAAGCGCAAATGACGCAGAAATACGCAATCTCTCATTTTTCTTTGTTTTACATTTCATATTTCAGTAACTTCATAGCTTGGAAATAAGAGTAAAATCAATTTATCAGACTCCGTTTTCACGTAATTTTCTATCGGTAATATTAAAATCGCAACGCTCCAATTTAAATTTTAAACTTATTATTATTATTAATTTTGCTATACTTGTTTTATATAATAAATTCATTTCTTTTACAATGCAATCTTTGCTTTCAGTAGGTAGCATTAGATATAGACCAATTCCTTCTCCTGATACAATTGTTTGTTGGGTTAATGATCAAATCATACCACGATCTGAGTGAATAGATTCTTGAAGGTGTTCTCCCAGAGCTAGACGTTGTTAAATACAAATTTAGATTTCAGCATTGCATTGAGGTCTTGGCGCCCATTAAAACAACATAGCTTAGGCAAAGGTCAACAGTAACATTTATCACCCAACAGTGTGGGCTAGCAAAACGTTTCATTTGTCGCTACCAACATGGGGCACTAATTAACGTTACATTTGGCGCCCAACGTGGGGCACTAATTAACGCTACATTTGGCGCCGACAACATGGGGATGAAAACCTAATAACATTTGTGGAAGGAGAAGGGTATATATTTCTGTGCCTGTATTTTGGGGGTTATTTGTCTTTATCAGTGTATATCATTATGGGGGATGAGAAAGAAAGACAGATGAGGTTACGTAGTGGTCATCAACTGGAGAGTGATGATACAAGCAGTATGTCGAGTGATGGTAGTACCGGGGTAGCGGAGGTAAATCCCGATACTGAAACAGGGAGTGTAGGCGGCCAACCAGAATTAAAAACTTTACTTCTCGAGTTCATGTATCAGAACAAAGTTAGTAGTGATGCCTTAAATGCCAAATTAGAACAGAATAATGCAAAATTAGAACAAAACAGTAGGGAATATAAAGAAAGTACAGAAGCTTTAAATGCAAAATTAGAACAGAATAATGCAAAATTAGAACAAAACAGTAGGGAAAATAAAGAAAGTACAGAAGCTTTAAATGCAAAATTAGAACAGAATAATGCAAAATTAGAACAAAACAGTAGGGAAAATAAAGAAAGTACAGAAGCTTTAAATAAAAAATTAGAACAGAATAATGCAAAATTAGATAAGAACAACAAGGAAATTAGTGTGAAAATGGAGCAGATTAGAGGAGAAATCAGAGGAGTAATGGAAGAGAAGGTTAAAGAGATCATTGCAGATGTAGACAAGAAATTAGGAAAAGTACAGGAGGAGTTAGAAATTAGAATCAGTACACAGGCTGAAAATTTAAAAGAACTAGTGCAACTGGAAACACAGCAGGTCAAAAAGCAATTGGGGGGAGAAATTGACAAAATTCAGGTAGCAACTAAAGAGGTTAAGGAACAGCTGGGGGGTAGAATTGAGAAAGTCCACTCGCAAATAGTTGCAGAAGTAAATGATTTAAGAGAGAGTAATAGAGAGAGCATTAGCAAGATTGAGGAGAAACAAGCAAAGCTATATGATAAAGTAGAAGAATCAGAAGGAAACATTAAATTAACAGTAAACAGTATTGAGAGGAAGGCTGAGGAGAAAATCGCAGAATTAGAATTAAAATTAAAAGCTAGGATCAGGCAAGAAAATAGTCAGAATAGGCCAGTTTTTGTGAATAGCACACACAGGGAGGTAGAACTGGGTAAGTTCAGCAATCGACAGGGGTGCCCAATGGAGTTCATGAACACTATAGAAAATAAATTCGGGGAGAGGTTGGAAAATGGTAGTATTGAGTGGTGCCAGGTAGTTGAAATTTTAGAACAAGTGTTTGTGGGGGAAACGAGGAATTGGTTTGCTGTCTACAGAGACAAGTTTACTGACATTAATGATTTTAAAATGAAATTCTGTGAAAAGTTCTGGAATGAGGTTATTCAGTCGCAGCATCGTGAGGGAGTAGTGTGTGGTAAATATAACCCTAAAGGAAGCTCCACCATGACCGAATACTTTTTAGGGCAGGTATTAGTGTGTAAATATCTGGATGGCTTGAAGGAGGAATGTGATGTGGTAAGGTTGCTACTTAGGCACTTTCCCTATAGGATCAAGGAGGCTGCTTGTATCCAGAATGTAAAGACTATATCACAAGTAGAAAATTTGTTAAGCACATTTGATGCACTAGGGAGAGGGGGTTATTAGGACAATTTCAATCGGAACCAGGGTAATAATAATAATAGACCTAATGAAGCCAGGCATCAAGAAGTTCAAGGGAACGGTGGCGAAGGAGCCAACGCTCAAAATAGAAATAATAATAATCAGCTAAATCAGAACAGAGGAAATGGCTATGGTAATCAGTATCAAGGGAGGAACAATGATTTCAGGGGAAATCAAGGGAGGAACAATGATTACAGGGGAAATAAAGGGAGAAACAATGATTTCAGGGGAAATCAAGGAAGAAATTATAATGACAATAATTACAACCAGAATAGGGGTCAAGGAAGAGGACAGCCTAGTGGTAGTAATATACAGCCAAACAATGACAACACAACTCAGAACAACCAGACCAGTGCAGTAGTAACTAGTACTACGGCCAGCTGTAGCGGTTCTTTAAACGCGAACCAGGCTGCGAAGTAAGGTCAGAATCTCAGTCTGTAGCATGCCCTGTCCATACAATTATACAGGAACCCTATGACCTAAATGTAAGAAATGAATTATTACATGCACTAAATGATGAAGGTATTATTCAGGAAGTGGTTAGTAAGAGCCCCATAGTTAAACTTAACGTGTCCGAGGCGTACACAGATGTTTTAATTGATAGTGGTTGTATGAAGAGTTGCATAAGTAGTGCATTTTATGATAAAATGAAAGGAACTGGAGTAAATTTTGAGGAGATGCCAATTAAAAGCACTTTTGTTATCACAGCTGTTGGGAAGAGGTCTAAAGTAATTTCTAAGCAAGTTTTAGTAGACATTAAAATTAATAATCATGTAGAGAAGCAGATTTGCCTTGTAATTCCAAATTTAGTATTCAGTGTTATCTTGGGTTCAGAGTGGCTAAGTAGAGTGTCTGGTAACTTATGTTATGATGTAGGGAGTTTGAAATTTAAATGGGGAGATTCTGAAGTAGAAGTAGCGTTCAATGACCATATTCAGAGGAGTAGTATTGTAGGTGTGATTTGTACTTTAAATGAGATATCGCCAGCCGTAGAGCGGGGTTCTCCATGTTTTGTGGGCAGCGTGATTACGAACGGAAGTCTAGAGGACTCGTTACGTGAAGCTGCATTTCAGGGAAATATAGAGGATGAACAGTGTGTTCGGCTCTATGATGTGTTATGTTGTAATAGGAGAGTTTTTGAGGATCGCATTGGTATGGCCAATTGCTATACACATTCATTGAACGTTATTGATAGGTCAGTATTCACAGGACATAGATATCCTGTACCTTTCGCTTATCAGAGTGCAGTTGAGGCACAAATTAACCAGATGCTTGAAGATGGGATTATTGAGCACTCGAACAGTCCATATGTTAATTCTTTGATCACGGTACCCAAGACCGACGGCACTGTTCGTATTTGTTTAGACGCTCGTTTGGTTAACAGTAGAATTAGTTCAGATCAGCTGAAATCTATGTCAATAGAAGAATTAATGCAAACATTTGAGGGGAAGAAGTATTTCACTTGTGTAGATTTGAGTTCCAGTTTTTGGCAAGTGCCACTTATGAACGAAGATAGACCATTTACAGCTTTTAGTCATAAATATAACCTTTATCAATTTTGTAGAACACCTTATGGGTTAAAGAGTAGTTCAGCAGCTTTAATTAGGGCTTTAAACATCGCATTAGGGGATGACACAGGAGAGTTTGTAACCATTTACATAGATGATATGGTAATTAGTTCATGCAGTTTTGAGGAGCATCTAGGTCATTTAGATATAGTTTTTCAGAAGTTAGATCAGGCAGGGTTCACTTTGAAGCTGTCTAAGTCGTCATTCTGTCAGTCAGAAGTGACATTTTTAGGTCATAGAGTGTCGAGTAGAGGTGTAACACCAGAAGAAAGTAGGGTTAATAAGATACTTAACGCAGAGGTGCCACAGAATGTTAAACAGTTAAACACTTACCTGGGAATTTGCAACTTTTTCAGGAGGTTCGTTCTTAAATACTCAGGGTTGGTAGAACCATTCAGGGAATTGCTTAAAAGTGGGACTCGGTGGAGATGGGAGTCCAAGCATGATCAGGCTTTTAGAGCGCTGAAGGAAGGTTTTGAGAAAGCTGTAGTGCTGAAATATCCGTTAAAAGATAAGGAATATGTGGTTATGACAGATGCTTCACATATAGGCATTGCTGGAGTATTATGTCAGAAAGATGATGAGGGTAATCTGTGCATTGTATCTTTAGCCTCGCGAGGACTGACAGCAGCAGAGAAAAGATACACGATTACTGAGTTAGAGCTTTTAGGTATTGTTTTCAGTTTAGGGAAATTTAGAATGTATTTAGTAGGGGGGAAATTTGAGATCCACACAGATCACCATGCATTACTGTATATGAGGACTTGTAAACTCAGTTCTAACAGAGTTAGTAGGTGGATTCTTGCTCTGCAGGAATACGAATTCACAGTAAAATATATTAAAGGTAAAGATAACATTCTTGCAGACATGCTATCGAGGGACACTAATTTATGTAGGGATTATCCTGTGGTTAAAGCAGAGGACGGTATTTTAATATGTGCATGTGTGGGGACAGTAGCAACAGGGCATCGTTACAGACACTGAGAAATATGCTAGTGGAGCAACGTGATGACGTTCATTTAAGGGAGCCACTTGCAAGGTTGGAAGCAGGTGACGCAGAAACATTTATAGTTTCCAAACGTATCGGGAAAACAGCATATGTGCTGGAGAATAGTGAGGGAAACAGATTATACGGAACGTATAATATACATAGTCTACGAAAATATGTGTCATAAAGTGAGTGTGTTTAGCTGGCGAGCCAGCCTATCAAATGAGTAAGTGTGGTATTTGGTGCGTGGGAGGAGTTGGACTCCCAGGCAGGCGTATCAGAAGTCACACAGGGGGGTAGTATGTAAGTAAATGAGAGTTTTTAAGGTACAGAGAAATATGACGGGATTGTCGGATGCTCTTGAGCACTAAAATGTCTCGATACACCAAGGCCAGAATTTGGTAGCGCTGGTGAATTCCCATTTGCCTTCAAGAGATGGGTGAGCGCTTGAACAGGGTATTTTTGCTTAAGGCGTCCACGAGGCAAAAGATGGGCCATCAGAATGCGAGACAGTCCTTCATGAAACTCATACATATCAGCACACGTGATTTCTGTTTACGGCCTCGCCATGTAAGATTTGTAAGTGTGTAATTTAAGATAATTTGTACAAAGGTATTATTTGTGTGAGGAGAAATGGTCTGTGTTGAGAACTAGTATTAAGTAGAATATGGTCAACAGGAACTTAAGAAGACAGGGCGATTACGGCACAGAAATATTTGGTGTTATATGTATTGCGCATTTCCTGTTTTTTTTTTTCAGAAGTCAATATTAATTTAATCTACTTTAAAGAGAGATTAAGTATTATGGTCACGAGGCGCTGCCACAATAGTGTGATCGTGTGCTCAGTGATAAGTGAGATTAAATTTCACCATAAGGAAGGGACCTCCAGTGAAATTAGGAAGTTCTATGGTGATATAAATATATCAGAACACCTTCAATGCGTGTGATATGACATCATAAATACATAGTGCTCACACATTAATTATGTCTATTTCTCCAACATAGAGAAATTTGAGAGGCGGAAATATCCGTGGAACACTACTCTATATGTAAAACATTGGATTGGTAGCAAAGTGCAATCCATAGTGACAACAAATTTTGACGCAAAGTGCGTGAAGAAAAATTATGAGCGTATATATCTGTAATTTAGGGTGATTTCATTAATGTAATATGTATTTTGGATGGGGTTTATTAACGTGTCTGGGATAATCGGATAATGGACCGTCGTCACGGTAAATCATCCGATGATCCGAGGCGAATATGTAACGTGTTTTTCGAGGGGTTTTTATGCAACTGGCATAAGTCAGTAGGAAGCCATTCTATATTTATTTACGCGGCAAATTGTTCAGCCAAGAGAATTTTTCATGTTAATTTATTATTATTATTAATTCATTATAATTATTATTAAGATATTTCGGAGCATTTTATAAAAATTATAAGCCTACAGATAGGTTTTCTATGTCTTAGAAAACGCTATCAAGCAAATTATTACGAACGACAATATCATAGAAAATTATGTGATTGCGGAATTTTACGGAGTTTCGTCAGTTAGGGTATATTGATAGACGTGACTCACTGGGAATTCAAGTACACGCTTAATCTTGTCGGAAAGTATTACGCAAGCGGAGTCGCATCGTCAAGAAGAGGCGAATTGTTGGAACGGAAATCGACTTCTCCCTCTCGCGCGCCGTGTGTAATGAACCGGAGGAGGGGAAGTGGCGGCGTGCTCAGCCAATCAGTGGAGACAACGTAAGCTGGAAGACGGTACCATGGTGGGGGAGCCAACGTGTGGATATATCGTTCGACGCGCCGTGACACGAGGACTATCTGTGAAATACTTGAGGAGTACGGTTGCAAGTGCGTGTCGCTCCGATGTTCGGTGAAACGAGGACTATCTGTGTAGAACTTGCGGAGTATGGTTATACTCGGGGGTCTCTCCGATGTTCGGTGAAACGAGGACTATCTGTGTAGAACTTGCGGAGTATGGTTATACGCGGGGGTCGCTCCGATGTTCGGTGAAACGAGGACTATCTGTGTAGAACGTAACGAGTACGGATGCACGCGGGAGTCGCTCCGATGTTCCGTGGAGTGGACGACTAACTTTTGTAAAACTTAACCAGTGTGGTTGGACGAGCGTTTGGGTCCGATGTACGGACCATAGAATTATCTAATCTACCAGAATATCATCAAATTTCGACGGAGATGACGACGTCCAGGAGACTGTGGGAAGCACACAGCATCAGCAAGTACGAGGGAAATGCCTTGGCAATTTCCTGTGGTAAGCGCAAATGACGCAGAAATACGCAATCTCTCATTTTTCTTTGTTTTACATTTCATATTTCAGTAACTTCATAGCTTGGAAATAAGAGTAAAATCAATTTATCAGACTCCGTTTTCACGTAATTTTCTATCGGTAATATTAAAATCGCAACGCTCCAATTTAAATTTTAAACTTATTATTATTATTAATTTTGCTATACTTGTTTTATATAATAAATTCATTTCTTTTACAATGCAATCTTTGCTTTCAGTAGGTAGCATTAGATATAGACCAATTCCTTCTCCTGATACAATTGTTTGTTGGGTTAATGATCAAATCATACCACGATCTGAGTGAATAGATTCTTGAAGGTGTTCTCCCAGAGCTAGACGTTGTTAAATACAAATTTAGATTTCAGCATTGCATTGAGGTCTTGGCGCCCATTAAAACAACATAGCTTAGGCAAAGGTCAACAGTAACATTTATCACCCAACAGTGTGGGCTAGCAAAACGTTTCATTTGTCGCTACCAACATGGGGCACTAATTAACGTCACAACATCACCATTTGACGTGATAACCGATCCTGGATATTTTAAGTTATTTGTCATGGGCAGATCTTGATCGCTAATTTTGACAGTGCCATCGGTTTGCGGGCCATACTCAAGATATAGGTGTGTAAATTATTAGAATAAAATAATTTAAATCAGTCACTCTTGTTTATTCAAAATCATTTTATTGACCTTTTGCTGGAATCTTTTATTACCCTACTTAGTAATGTTTTCTCCCCCGTGGACTTACACCTTTTCCCATAAGGAATTGTGTCTGGTAAATTTCATAATTGGGGATTCCAATGGATACCTGAGCTTGATCCGTTTTATATTTTTCATTGACTTTGGAATATACCCTCAAGTCATGTGATTTGAATCCATAGTTCCTGAATCTTTGAATAGTTCAAGAGCGGATCATCAGTAAAATGACTCCAAAGTCCCCCAGCTCTAAATTCACACGAAAAGTAGAGTGAAGTAATCAACAACGTGAGGCATGTTGTATTAGCAAAGCTCCTCTGTTAGTGGAAATTATAAAAAATCATTATACTTTGAGTTTCTTCAAAATCAAATATATTCAAGACTCTTGGTTAAACATTTGAAGTAATTTCAGTGCCTTGCAAACATATTTAGTGCATTAATCCGTGAAAAGTATACATGTTATTTTAGAAAACTGCGTCGTTTCTAATAATTTGCACGCCTCTGTACTTACGTTTTTTACCCACTTATGGGATGGCTAGGATCACGAAATTTGGCATGCATGTGCGAGTTGTACGTGGCAAATTGCCTGCAAATTTGACGATTCTTGCGGTCATAAAAGTATGGAGAAACGAATTTGACGATTCTTGTGGTCATACAAGTAAGGAGAAACGAAACGAATATGCTGAATTTTGCAAAATATGAGCCAAAAACGTACGCTTTCATGGCAATCTGAGGCGTAATCGTTGCAGGTACGACAAAATGTCATATAACCAAATTTGTAGTGCTTTCCAATTGTGATATGCCTGCCAAGAAAGCACAAATTGAAAAATCAAGTTCTTTGACCGACTGAAAAAAAACCACTGGAATTGGAGTAAATTTGTAGTTCTCACCTAATGGAGATACTACACATTGTAACTGATTAGCAGCAAGGTTTCTTTTACGTCCGCCATTTTGATTGTTTTTGGAAATTAAAGATTAACTTTTCGGAATTTACTAGTCGGTTACATGCCAAAAGCTGTCCGTTTGCCAAATTAATCTGGAAGTGGGTTAGAATTTGTGTACCATAGTTTACATGTGGCTGTGTAAATAACACAGGTCTACAAAATACAATTTTTGGAGACCTTCAATGGATTCAATAACTGATTTTTTATATTGAAAGTGTATGAATTACGGAAATGTGTTCTGTGTTCCTGTATCACATCACGTTAAAAAAACGACATATTAAAGAAATCATTACAAGATGCGTGAACTTGAAAATCTGCATTGCATTGTTTCTCTATAGCAGTCAGAGTTTAGTAATAAACACATTAACTTAAGACATATTGTAGCAAATACAAATCAAAGAAGAAACCAGTTTGTAACTCAGCAATTATTTTAGGTTTCTAGGCGAAAACCCACACAAGACACGGCACAAACCTAGAAGAATTGCTGAGTTTTAATTCACTGGCCGTGAAAGCCAATATATCATCTTTTTGGAAGCCTTCATAGGGAGGTTAAGGCTGCTTGAGCTTTTAGTTCTCGCAGTCATGTGGTGCAGTTGCACCTAATATAAAGGGAGGTGGCGCGCAGTTCGTCACTCCTGTGGGGGTCCGGGCGGGGACACCAAGAGCCCGCCGATGAGCCAGCTTGGTGTCCTAGGCGAAACACCACACAAGACACGGCACAAACCTAGAAGAATTGCTGAGTTTTAATTCACCGGCCGTGAAAGCAATAAACCAGTTTGTGTTCACTTGTATGATTAAGTCAATGGAACCGTTGCCGCTTGGATGCAAAGCTTCTCATACTGCTCTTTCTCTTGTTCACTCTGGTAGGATCATAACGTTTTATCAGCTAACGGTAGAGATATTGTGAAATTTTGCAATATCTTGTTAATCAAAATTACTGCAATTATAAAAAAAAACTAGCAGTTGTGCACGGCTTCGACGGTGGATTTATTTGTTTTATGGATGATAATGAACAGAATACAGAACTGGCACATGATATTTAAATCAACAGAAAAGAATATAACTCTTTCTGGCAGTGGGGTTGATGAGTAGTCCAGTATAATGGACGTAACATTCAGGTTATTTTCCCCTAATGATAATGATAATAATGAGCAGGGAACGGCTATTTACTAACCAGAGAACTGACACATGTAATTTACAAACGAATTCAAAAATATAATTAGAAAGAGGAGTAAGTGAAATAAAAGTCACTGCATAGGGCCTATATCTCTTTGTCTGTTAGAAAAGTAGAGACCAATAGTGTCGTCTTTTGTCGCATAGTGTCATAGAAAAATAATCAGAGCACATTGGAAAACTTCGGCTGCCCTGAGCTCCTGAGGTAGCAATAGTGTCATTTATTGCCACATAGCGCTCAAGGATAAGGATTGGAATAAATGAATATAATTTGCAAGTCAGTTCTTATTGCAGCTGATAACCTCAATGTACTGCACCAACACCATCGCTCTTATACGGAGGCATAATATTTTCACGATGATAACAGTTTTAAGGGGTCTAAGAAATCATTTTGCACTAATTACTCCCCATGACTGAATTTTATAAGCAGCGCAAGATGTAACTATTTTTGCAGTTCTGCACCAGAACACGGGTAGGGGCGGCGTGATGCAGCCCGCATTGCCAGCCAACAATAGACATATTGATATATTCTTACAGTTACACTGCCACGGACATGAATGGTTATAGAGTCTTAAAACGTGGTTTTCAAGTTCATTTTGTCTGTTAATCTTAATGTAGGGAATGGAGAGGGTTGTCCAAAATATCAAGTAGGTAGTGTTACCAGCAGGGTTTCAAACGGTAAGTATGTAAAATTAGGTGCAATTATGTGAAGCGGTGTAGATTGGTGCTAAAGGGCCTAAATGCAGGGAATGGAGTGGTCTGTCTGAAATTTCAACATAAAGTTTGGTTTGGTTCAGATCGGTGAAACGGCGTAGATTTGTTCCAAAGGGCCTAAGTGCGGGGATGGAGTGGCCTGTTCGAAATTTCAAGTACAGAGTGTTACTCGTTGGGTTCCAAGGGAGAAGTATGTATGTCGGGTTCTAGAGGGTAGGTATACAAAATTTGGTTCAGATAGGTGAAACGGTGTAAATTTGTATGGATAACAGACAGACAGACAGAAAAACATTGAGCTTTATGTATTGTACCCTTGCACAAGGCCTTCAGAACAGGACTCTGTCGTCGGGGCATGAACGGTACACTAGCTTGAATATGAAACTGTTCTGGATATTATAGGAAGATCACTAGGTCTGAATAAAATTCATCACACACAGATTCTGAATGAAAATAAACAAATTTAACGCACAACAAAAACAAATAAATAAAATAAAACCAAAATAGTAGAAATGAAATTTAAAATAATAATAATAATAATAACTCAAAAGTAAAATAAATCAATTACGGAATCAATAACATTAAGTCAGAATCAGAAATATAAACAATGGACTAATTAATGTCCAATAACCACCAATTAAATGCTGATCAGCATCAATTAACACTTATCATAATAGTCATGATGTATGATTACAATAAAATTAATTAACAAATAAAAACCAATCATATGGCAAAGTAAAGAAAATGAATCGAAATGAAATCTGGTTAACACCAATTAGCCTTAATTGCCATAATCAAATTTATTAATTACGATGATAAGATATCATCAGAAAGTTAAGTTATTAAGAGATGAGGGATCAAGAGGGTCCGGTCAACTGCAACAACAGTATGGATTAAGAAAAAGAAATCCAATTATACGAAATTAATCAATCATTAATCTGAGTAAACATAATGATCATTGAGCCTAATATCATCCAATTACTTTTCAGATATACGGTATGGTCAATATCAGAGACATCCATGGCCATTCCGAAGTATACATTATAGCCTAGCCATTGGCTCATTTAATTATTAATGGCATTTAATTAACATTTACTGGAATCCCTCCGTTAAATAAAAGTTTACCCTCATATCAAATCTTAACCTTCATGGCATTAATTATGTATTTCTATCTGCAAACATGAACATGATTTATGCATCTTATTTACATACTCTTGTAAATTAATTATGGAAGCCTTTTCCGTACGAAATCTTAATGTCCAATCCCGACATTACTTTGGACGTCCTAGCTTTAAAACAAATTGGCTGAATCAATGAAGCCATTTAGTTTCCTTAGCCTTGAAACACACTTACAAATTGTCACACATTACATTAGCATATTAGCGATATGATAAGCTTGGCTTCGGCCCTTGCGTTCGACGTGATACACTCTCGAACCAAGCACTCGATGCCTTGTCAAATAATTCATGGATATTCAATAAACAAACTAAGAAAAGTGCCTTAAAAACAAACAAAAATAACATCATAAAAAATGATGACTAAATCATCCGCCTATCAAACTTGGGTAGGATAAACATGAAAAACAATAATTCCAACCACACATTATTAAAGTA
This sequence comes from Meconema thalassinum, assembly GCA_946902985.2. Classification (NCBI taxonomy): domain Eukaryota; kingdom Metazoa; phylum Arthropoda; class Insecta; order Orthoptera; family Tettigoniidae; genus Meconema; species Meconema thalassinum. The sequence continues at coordinate 189,286,563 of OX336395.1, forward strand.
ATCGTATCGTGTCAGAGTCACGTTAGGCAACGGTGAATGTATTTGAAGACGTGACCCCTAGAAAAAAATGGACATGACACAAAAGAAATACCTTGTATCAGTGTTATGTTAAACGACGGTGAATGTATTTGAAGTCGCGACCCCTGAAAAAGATAGACATGACACAAATGTGTTCTAAGCGGCATATTCAATAGGGCCAATATTTATTTAGGGGTATTCGCTACCTATACACTTCTTACCTTGGGTGCCCCTATCTTGCAGAACGAGGTTACAATAGAACAAAGCATGGTCCGTTCAACAATTATAGAGGGGGAAAAAATTGAACCAATATTAACTATCAAAAAAAAAACTAATAATAATTATTTTCCAGGACCGAAAATAATTATTCATGAACACAGCACTCTAAGGTCACTGTCTAGCTAGTACCCATTTAAAGAGACTGATTGACCAGGCATAAGCAAGAGGATTTCGAACACGGGACTGCAAGGTTACTGCCTATCTAGCACCCGTTTAAAATAGTTTCTGGACCAGGCACACCAAGAGGATATCGAACCCGGGACTGTATGGTCAACAGACAAAACCGTCCCTTATATCAAAATGATCAGTGAAGAAAAACACTATCGACTGGAGCCATCATGGTAGTGACCTAACGTACCCTTACGTAAATATTAAACTTGGGACCAAACACAAAAAATATAAGAATCGCTGCGACAAAGCACCCGTGTCTTCAGGGGGCTCCCCTCTTTGTAAAAGAAGACAATGAGCGGGCCTCGCCTGCTAGCTAACCTTGACCGCGAAAAGGTAGAGATGCAGGTCTTCACCCCCCCCCCCCCCCCGGCTAACATATGACTGTATTCTTACCAGCTGTTCGGACCAGATCTTAGTATTCTAAATGTGGAGCGAAGCGCTCTCACTTGAATATAAATTAATTATTACAGTCACCTCGTTATGACTCATACCGTTCTCTTAACTGTGAAATATTATTGCAATGTGAATTTTTCACCTTCATCCCTCTGTGCGATATGATTTCAATCAAATATAGATTGATTATTGCATTATTTTACCTGCGCTTATTGGCCACTACCTTGCACGTACAATTCACTTATATCATTGTAAACTTATCATACTTACTTTCATCTGACATCTTCCCCTCAGGTCTTATTTACCTGGCATTATTATCTATTTTACCTTATTTCATCGTAGATTTCTCCTTACAACATCTTACCTGTATGGCCTTAAATATCACACGCGATCTATAGTGACTAATATAACAAATAGTGAGGCTGGATCAGCCGTCACTTCTTAAATAATTCACGCCATTGTAAACTGTCCTCTAAACTCTACTCATTGCTACACTTTAATACCCCATCAACATCCATCACATACACCATGGTCCTTTAAATATCGTCCCAAAAAATCCTCGGATATTAATTCATCCGGTATGTAAATACATAAATTACTATCTCTGGTCATTTACACGAAATAATGAGATTTTGCCTGGAAAGGGCATCTATCGAAATACCATGCTTCGTTCGTCCTATTCGGGTGAAAAACACAGGGGATAATTCTAACACACTCTTATAAATAAAATAGGGAATTCTACCATGTGTTTTATGTACGGATACGATTACCTAGCAACATCCTTACGTTAGTTTAGGCACTTTTAATTCATTAAAATAATTATTTTGATTATCAATCATTATGAGCGTATCCAGCTCCGTCAGATGCACAACTATGGTCGGCATTGACACAGTCATTGTACACACAAAATAAAACAAATCAAAAGAAAAAAATAACATGCTAGCATTACGGCGATGAAATCCATGAATTATTGACACTTTAAAATATAATCAAAGGTACTTATCACATTGAAGGCTTCCTTCATCACTTGCATGAGCTGGACCAGAGGCCCGCACCAATATGACTTAGCACGTGACCTCCATGGTCATTTCGAATCCCATCACGATGATGTAAAACCACTCGCTAATATCACTGCAATCCTCCATATCACTAGGTTACTGTAAGCCAGCACCCTTTTAAAATGCATACACATACATATTTAATTTAATTATGCACCACTCTAAAAATTATACATTAGTGGGCTACACACTTGTGTCATAGATTGACAAATTCTCACACTATTACCACACTTGTCGCGGACACATTTTTCTGTTATATATTTTTCACTTCAATTACATATAATTTCACATCTTTCCTTTCTGTTATACACATTCACAGCTCAGTATTCATTTTTAATATTATTTCGCATCAGCCGAACAATGGACTGTGCGTTTTGTGCACTAATGCTTAGCGTGGTGCTACATGGACCAGCATCCACTGACGACAGCTGAAAGATGAACAATGCGCACTGTCACAGACTTCCACCCGCATATATGGCAAAATGGTTGCCAATTCACAGTTTTGCACATACGACACCAAATGCTCCTTTCACAATCATAGGCTACAGTAATCAGGCACCTCAATTTATACACAAAAATATGGCCTTGCTAATCATATGGCTCACGATGGAACTCGATCATAGGCTAAATTAATATCATCAGAGCTTGGGTAGAACTAATTTCTTGCTGAAGGACGCTATGTCCTCTCTCTCTCACACACTCGACCTTGTCAAATTTCCTTGCGCAGAGGACTACTTCTACTCGATGAACACAGAGATATTTAATTCGTTATCGCATTCCCAAAATTCTTGATAATAATTAGATTCATCATGGGCGTTTCAGATCATTCCTGTAATCTCTCGTAACCAACTGAGGCGTACTCTTTGAGGGCGGAGTCAAGCATCTTCTGCGTGTTAACTCGAGATGGTTACTGCGTTTTAGCAAGATTCTCAGAATTCACTGGAGTGCTCCTGCTCTGAAACTCGCGGGCAAGCGACTACAGACGCACCTGCTCGGTCCATTGTGCGAAAATCATATATATCTCCCTGTCGAAACTGCCAAGCTATCTACAGTATATGTGGTCTCAACACGGCAGAATGATCCTAGTTATTATTATCATCATTACACAATGATGATTTCATTCTCATGCCACAGTATTTAACATCATGACATTGCCCTATATAAGTACTCCAGTGACGTAATGTGTCCTTGGCCTAAGACGTAGGTCAAGGGCACAGTATATAGATTTGTATATAATAGGACAAATAATGTAATGGGACTTCTGAATTCAGATGAACAATGCACATATAAAATAAGAGTCAAAACCAAGAAAGGAAAAATCGTGTAGAGCTGTGTGATATCCCCTCGATAATGCCGCTGTGGATATGTACATTAAAAGTTACATGGAATAGTAGTGGTGTTGATTTTAAGGGGCCTAACATCTATCGGCCCCTAATGGTTCGAATGATTGTAAAAATGAAATGAATAACGACAAGGGCCATTAAAAAGACGATAAGGAGTACTGGTGAAACTAGGGTTTGCTTCCGGAGAGGGATGAACGGAGTGAAGTCTGAACTAATTGCGTTATCTACTGACACGGTTCCCTCACATTTGCGCACCCTCAAATCCCACCTGACTGCGCCAGGATTCGATCCTGCAACCTTGAAAACAGCAGGCGAGAATAAAAGTAATTTTTGAACATTCGTAAATCAAGAACAAACCTCACACTTTAATGCATGTGATTGCATCCGCACATAACGACGCACTGTCTTGCACCTCATAGAGCAAAATAACATTGCGGACATTTTCAGGAACAAGATGAAACAACGAACATCAACGTAAATACATCATCCGTGATGTCATCGACTCCACTAAAAGAATCCTCCATAAACGTTGGAATCGCGGAATTTACTTAACTTTCTAAATATTCTATATGACAATTTCAGTTCAATATCAATTTGTTGTTGGAATTTGTTTTATTCAATGATGGAAAACATTCCTAAGAAATACAGTTTCGTTATAGTTTTAATCCTTCCGTAATTATTATTCCGAGTACGTAACACCGGCATTTGCCTGGTGGTGAAATCGGAAACCACGAATACCATTTTTAGGTCTGTCGACTAAGGATTCGAACCCACGCTCCCTTGATGCCAGCAAGGCACGAGGTAGAACGTTAGCACTCTTGGCCACCGTGACCGGCCAAAAGTGTTATATTTCTAGGATTTTCTGGAGCATTTAGGAGAGGGCTGCAGTCCCATCAACTCTTGACATTCTGTAGATTTAATGCTGTTACAGGAAACACAATGCGAAGATCAAATCCAACTTCACTCCAGGTGTAAATGCCTGTCACGGCACCTACAATCTACGAGGGTGGATCGTAAAGCCCTTGCCCCTATTTTATTTTAGCCCCACTAAAAAGAGTGAGATTCTTTTGCTGGAGTGGGACTGGTGGCCGGCTGCCGGGCGCGCGCGCCTTCCGCCAGCCAACCGAGCTCGGGTCGCGGGGTTGCTCGAGGCGGAGGCCAGCTAACCCGGGTCATTAAAGTCCATTAAGTCACTAAACTTTCATGAACGTGGGTGTATGGTGTCAGCGCACAGATAAGAAGGTAGCATAACCAACAGTTGTACGATTTAATTTAAAGAAGCACAGATGTTCTTTTATTTCTTGGGAATCTGGATGACCTCAGGTCACCAGTTAAAGGTTAGAACTTATCTTTTCACAGAAGATACTAAAAATGTTCTCCTTCAGCTGACAGACATCGCTACATTATATAGCTACTCCTTCACCCCCTCCCCCTTTGCGTGTTTACTGTAATTAATTGAAGCACGGACCTAAGCCCGTTTGTTGTTCAATTGTGGGTTAATTTAACATTCAAAGTGTACAGATCAATCACCCGTAATCTAGTGGAGCTGGAGAACAATATACGGCAGCAGATATCCCTCACATCAGACGGGAATTACAACATGTAAACGCCAATTTATTTACACGGTACAACGCTTGTCTGTCAGTTGAAGGAGAACATTTTCAGCATCTTCTGTGAAAAGGTAAGTTCTTTAGTCATAATTTGCTGGTGAATATACCATTATTAATATACTTTGTTACGGATTCCACTTGCGCACAATCCGCGGTGCGAGCTCGGTTGGTTGGCGGAAGGCCCACGCGCCCGGCAGCCGGTTGCCCATTCTGCTCCAGCAAATGAATCACCCTGTACACACACATAATTACAAATATACGTACTGTTCTACGTACCTTACACAATCTTTTCACAAGGTCTCCTCATTTGTTCGGACATTTGTCCCATCGAAGCAATAAATTTGAGATGCCACTGTGGTAAAATTCAGCCGGCTGAAAGTGGAGCCATCGTCAGACTGCTGTCTTGGCGTCATCGTTGCACGTGAATCGCTGTCCTGCCAGGAACTTCTTCAGTAAACTCTGACAACGCGAGACCACATGTGAAAACCAGAACCGCCTACAAGCTCCAGTCATTTCACTGGGAGAGTTTGGGCCACCTACCAACAGTCCGGACCTCCCCCCTAGTGATTTCTACGTCCGCTGAAGAAGTTCCTGTCAGGGAAGCGATTCACATGCAACGGTGACACCAAGACAGCAGTCAGACGATGGTTCCACAGTCATCCGGCTGAATTCTACCACAGGGGCGTCTCAAATGTAGTGCTGCGATGGGACAAATGACGGAACAAATTTGGAGACTACGTGGAAGAATATTGCAAGGTACATTGAACAATAAGTATATTTGTAATTACCTGTATGTACTTTTTGTGGCCTAAGAACTAGAGGCAAAGTCTTTTCGATCCACTCTCATACTTTGTAAATATTATGAATATTTTAACCTTTTAGTTATCGGTTTGTTTTTAATTCTTTGCCACAATGTATCCTCATTTTGCCATACGTAACAAAATAAATAATATAATTCCCTACTCTCGTGATACACCACTGAGGCAATGTGTAAAAAGAAGCTAAAACTTCCAATTGAGAAATTTCTGCAACTATATCTCATATTGTTACGTAATCATCGCTAATTTTTACATGCGACACTTCGAGGAACGTAGCCTTCAGTCCTGCAACTTCAAGCCTTCCATCTGGCTTCGGTATGTTGATGACATATTCGTTGTGTGGCCCTATGGTGATCACATGTTATCCATGTTTCTGAATCATGTGAATGACCAGCATCCGAATATTAGGTTAACTATGGAAATGGAACGTGAAGATTGTCTGCTTTTTTCTAGATGTCTTGGTTTCCGAGAATGCTGACGGCAGCCTGGGACACATGGTTCACCATAAACCCACCCATACAAATCGTTATCTTCAAGGGTCATCTCACCACCATCCTTGTCCGAAACGGGCTGTCCTTAGCGCTTTTGTTAACAGAGCAAGGACGGTTTGTGAAAAGGATAATTAGACGGTGAACTTGTGTTCCTGGTCGATACTTTCCAGAAGAATGGCTACTCGATGAGACAGATTGATGAAGTGCTAGATCCTAAACCGAAAGACAGATTAACACACAATCCTCCTCCTGCGAAATTGGCCTATATGCCATACGTGCAATCTCTCACGGACAGGATTAGCAATATTTTCAGAAAACACAATCTCAAAACCATATTCAAGCCTAATGTCACCGTAGGCGATCAGTCAAGGATTAGAGTTGGTCTTAATTTTGTTAGAGTATTTAAGATCCCATGTTTCTATGGTTACGTATAGTATTGGTCAGATATGTAGGAGAATCGCAACAAGGATCAAGGAACATCGTAGGCATTTACGTCTTTGCCAACCAGAGAAGTCAGTTGTGGCTGAACATGCCATGCAGAATGATCACCGAATTCTGTTTGATGAAACTTCAATCATCTGTACCGAGAAACATTTCACAACTCGAATCCTTCGGGAGGCGATAGAAATGAGTAAACAACTAAAGATCATGGCTACCCTCTATAGTTTCATTACCAACATTTTATTGGTCTTGGGAGGTCATGCAGTAACGATTTGTTTCGATATGGCTTCCTATCTCATACCTTTTACCTATGGAGGCTATATGCCATTGCTTACCCATTCCTTCTTTCATTCCAAACCTTGAAAAAGGGACTAGCAATTGTCTCAAAACATCGGAACTTAAATTCTCACTTGACCTAAAATCCCTAAAGCTATAAAATGGATATCTCATATTGGCAATTTTATCTCCTATCTTTCTATCCTTCAGTTACTTAAGTAGTGTTCTAGTAGCTATATTGAATTATATGTGTTTTGCATGTTCCCTGATTACCACATTGCATGAACATTCTCTGATACCATCATTCTGCACGAATGGCATTGCTATAATTATTTCCTCTTACCATATTTACAGTGGTTTCACACCGGCTGTAAAGATGGAGTTAGTTGCGATACTTGTCCGTGCTGGTTTAAGTTATCTTCTACTCTACCTGAGAAATGAACTAAAATCACGACTTCGTGTTAATTTGCCCCTGATAACATTAAAATCTAGTCTTGCTGTGGAAACCTTTGTGTTAGTATTACCATGGCATAAACCTACACCTACAATCAATGTGAACTCGGACCTCTGGGGCGACTGCAACGAGTGCTAGCCGTTATACCAAGAAGTGGACAATATGATTGAGTGATTCAGCAGCCCCTTCCAATATCGCCTGCAGCAACCCAACTAACACTTGTTGGCAGAAAGGTCTATAAATCTCTGCTTGCATCCCGTAAGGTACTAATGCACCGCAAGCATATCATGCAAACTATAATGAACACTATTATTAGCCTACTTTTCACATTTTGCAAAAATGAGGAAAAAGTAGACTTATGAGATCGGGCAAATGTGTGTCTGTCTGTCAGTCTGTCTGTCTGTCTGTCTGTCTGTCCTTCTGTCTGTCTGTCTGTCTGTCTGGCTGTGTGTGTGTCCCCCCCTATCAACTCCTAAACGGCTGCAGCAATCGAAACAAAATTTGGTAGGAGTAAAGATCTATACCTGAATGTCTCACGGCCATATTTGAAAATGATGTCAGTGCTACCAACTGCTAAAAAATCGCAATTGAAATTTGAGCTCCGTGTTGGATATCATGGAAAGTATGAATGGGAGCGATTTCAAAATTGGCACACGTACAGATCATAATATTTCAGTTTAATTTCCAGGAGGCTAAACATGGCAGTGTTGCCAAAATGATTATAAGCCTCCTGATAGGTCCAATTTTTAAATGCATATAACTTCTATACTATCAATTGGAATTCAACCAAATTTCGTATGTTGTATGTGTACATAACCAGATATGACTGAGCGTATTCTTAATATCTACCAGGGCTGCCAACTGTCAATAAATGCTCCTAATTTTTTTATCCAAATACCAATATATCAGAAAGTATGCAAGCCGACAGCTTTAAACTATGCACACGTATAGTACCTGACATTCTATATTAATTTGGAGTAACTTATATACGTCAGTGCTACCAACATGATTCTAAGCCTGCTGACAGGTCCAAATTTAAATACATGTAACTTTCATACTATCATTTGGATTTCAAACAAATTTCGTATGTGCTATGTGTACCATAACAGATATGACTATGCGTATTCTAAGGAGCAACCAGTGCTGCCAACTGTTAATTTGTGCTGTCTCTATTTTTGTTACCCTAATATCAATATATCAGAAAGCATGCAAGCTAATAGCTCTAAACCTTGCACACGTATAGTACCTGGCATTTTAGATTAATTTGGAGTAACTAATATACGACGGTGCTGCCAACATGATTCTAAGCCTGCTGGTAGGTCCAATTTTAAAATGCACGTTACTTCTATAGTAACTAATGGATTTCATTCAAAATTGGCACAACAATAGATCATATTATTTCAGATTATTTCTGACCAATACATGCATGACATTGTTGCCAACATGATTTTACGCGCGCTGTTAGATCCAATGTTTAACTGCATGTAACGTCAATGCTATTCATTGGACTTCAACCAAATTTTGTAGTTTGTACCTTAAGAGACGGAACTAAGAATACATTCAGTCATCAGGGCTGCCAACTGTAGTGCTCTATTAGGATACATTATGCCAGGTATACAGTATTTCGAACTAATTGGAAATTTCGATATTAGCAACTTAATTTCGTCATTATTCTAGATAGGTTCATATTCTGTAGAATAATCATTGGCATGAAAAGTAGACTGTATAGTTCTTCACGGAACTTCTTGTTTTTCCCTCGTTTTTAGCCTATTTTCAATTTTGAAAAAAATAGGCTTATGAGATCACCTTTTGTCCGTGTGTGTGCGTGTGTGTGTGTGTGTGTGTGTGCGTGCGTGTGTGTGTGATTCGTGTGTGTGTGTCCCCCTAATAAAATCGAAACGGCTGGAGCGATTTCAATGAAACTCGGGAAGTTCATAGCACTATTCCCGGCGACCTCGACCGTGCTCTTCAAATTTTGTTACGTCTCTCCAATCCAACATGGCGGCTGTGCGAAATATTTCACTAGCATTCAATATCTCCGAAACTATTACCGATATCGCCCTGAAATTGTGTACGGTGATAAAGGGCACTACTAGAAGTTCACCTATGAGACTTTCAAAAACCAGGTGACTACAAAACCAACATGGCGGCCAAGCGAAGTTGAGATATTTAAATAGACTTTTCTCGCGATTTAACTATCTAAATGTAATGAAACTCGGTACAGCAAATGTTTATACACATTGTAATGCACTGGAGTCTAATTTAGTTCAATTGTTTACATAACCTCAAAATGGCGGCTGTGCGAAATATTTCACTGACATTCTATATCTCCGAAACTATTACAGATATCAGCCTGCAATTTTGTACGGTGATAAAGGGTACTGATACAAGTATACCTATGTATATTTCATAAACCTGTAAAGTACGAAACGAACATGGCGACCAAGCGAATTTAAAATATTTTAATAGACTTTTCTCGTGATTTAACTCTCTGAGCGCAGTGAAATGTGGTACAGTAATTGATTTTGCAGATTGTAATGCACTGCCATCTAATTTAATTCAATTGCTTACATAACCTCAAGATGGCGGCTGTGCGAAATTTTAAAATTAAGTTTTAATTTCTTGTGTCGTAATCATGCGATCGAAGTGAAAGTTTGAATAATGAACCTAGGCAATAATTGTCCTTGAATGGTACATAACTCTATGGCCTATACACATAACACTCCTAAATGGTGAGCTCCCGAAATATTTAGACGGTTCTCAATAACTATGAATCTTTTACAGCAACCAAACTGATTTTTTTAATTTTCATAGAGACTATGAACATATGTTCACCTTTAGGACTTTCAGGAACCTGGTGAGCACAAATCCAACATGGCGGCGACGCGAAGTATAAATATTTAAATGGACGTTTCTCGCGAATTAACTATCCGAGTGCCGTGAAACGTTGCACGTTAAATGACAAATGTTGATCCACTGGCATCTAATTTATTTCAATGGTTTGCATTATCACAAGATGGCTGCTGTGCGTAATTTTAAAATCTCGTTTTTACTTCTTGTTGTCTAATCATGCGATTGAAGTTTGAATACCACACGTACACAATAATCTTAATGTAATAGTACAAAAATAAAAATCCAACCTGGCGACCATCTGAAATATTTAGACGGTTCTCAATATCTACGAATCTGTTACAGCAATTAAACTGAAATTTTGTATGTTGATTGTGGCAGTTAACATAAGTAGGATATATGAAAATAGGCTGTATAGTTCTTCACGGAACTACTTGTTTTCGTTTTGTTTCACTTTTTTCTTTTGTTTTCTGTATTTGCTTTTGGTTTGTTTTTCTTTTGCTTTTATATTCTGCATTTATTGTTCTTCATTTGGCTTTCTTTTTCGGTTTTGATTTCGCATTTTGCTTTTGTTTTCTGCATTTTTATTTGATTTGTTTTTCTTTTCCTTTTTTTAGCCTATTTTCAATTTTGAAAAAATAGGCTTATGAGATCACCTTTTGTCCGTGTGTGTGTGCGTGTGTGTGTGTGTGTGTGTGTGTGTGAGGTGTGTGTGTGTGTCCCCCCCTAATAAAATCTAAACGGCTGGAGCGATTTCAATAAAACTCGGTAAGTTCATAGCACTATTCCGGGCGACCCCGACCGTGCCCTTCAAATTTTGTTACGTCTCACCAATCCAACATGGCGGCTGTGCGAAATATTTCACCACCATTCAATATCTCCGAAACTATTCCCGATATCACCATGGAAATAATTACGGTGATAAAGGGAACTACTAGAAGTTCACCTATGTAACTTTTGAAAAACTGGTATCTACAAAAACAACATGGCGGCCACGCGAATTTGCGACATTTAAATAGACGTTTCTCGCGATTTAACCAACCAAACGCAATAAAACTTGGTACAGGATGTGTTTATACACATTGCAATGCAACGACATCTAACTTGGTTCAATTGTTTACATAACCACAAGATGGCGGATGTGCGAAATATTTCTCCGGCGATCTATATCTCTGAAACTATTTGCGGTATCACCCTGAAATTTTGTACAGAGATAAAGGGCACTACTGGAAGTTCATCTATAAGACTTTCAAAAGCCGGTTAACTAATAAACGAACATGGTGGCCAAGCGAATTTGAAAATTTTAAATAGACCTTTCTCGCGATTTAATGTTCCAAACGCAATGAAATCTGGTACAAGAAATGTTTATACACATTGTAATACACTGGTATCTAATTTACTTCAATTGTTTACATAACCACAAGATGACGGCTGTGCGATTTTTTTATTTTCATATCTCTTGTGATGTAATCATGCGATCGAAGTTAAAGTTTGAATATTAAACCTACGCAATAATTTTCCTTTAATGGTACATGACTCTAAGGCCTATACATTTAACAATCCAACATGGCGACCATCCTAAATATTTAGACGGCTCTGAATATCTACGAATCTATTATAGCAATCAAACTGAATTTTTTATGTTCATAGGGGCTATGAACTTAAGTTCGCCTATTGGACTTTAAATAACCTGGTGATCACAAATCCAACATGGCGGCGACGCGAAGTATAAATATTCACTTGAACGTTTCTCGCAATTTAACCATCCGAGTGCAGTGAAACTTGGTACAGTAAATCCTTATACGAATGTTAATCCACTGGCATCTAATTTATTTCAATTGTTTCCATAACCACAAGATGGCAGCTGTGCGAAATTTTAATATCTCCTTGTTACTTCTTGTGTCCTAATCATGCGATTGAAGTTTGAATGCTATACGTACACAATAATCTTCATATAACAGTACATAACTTTAGGACCTACATATATAAAATCCAACATGGCGACCATCCGAAATATTTAGTCGGTTCTCAATATCAACGAATCTATTACGGCATTCAAACTGAAATTTTGTATGTTGATAGAGGCAGTTAACATAAGTAAGATATATGAAAATAGGCTGTATAGTTCTTCACGGAACTACTTGTTTGGTTCTGATTTTTGCTTGCGCTTTTTGCTTTTGTTTTCTGTTCTTGCGAAGTTTGCTTTTTGTATTTGTTTGTTGCTTTTGCTTTTGGTTTTGTTTTTCTACTTTCTGGTCTTGCTTTTTAGTTTTTCTTTTTGTTTTTGTATTCTGCATTTCATTGTGTTTGTTTTTCTTTTCCTCTGGATTTTCCTCTTGCTTCCACTTTTAGCTTTTGATTTGACTTTTTGCTTTTGTTTTGCATTTGCTTTTTCGTTTTTGCTTCTGATTTCGATTGTTGATTTTGTTTCCTGCATTTGTTTTTTGTTGTTTTTCCTTTGTTTTTGTTTTACCTTCACTTTTTGCTGTTGTTTCTTGTATTTGTTTTATGTTTTTTTTCTGTTTTTGTTTCTTCTGTTTTGGTTTTGCTTGCGCTTTTTGCCTTTGTTTTCTGATCTTGCATTTTGCATTTCCTATACTGGATTATTGCTTTCGCTGTTTTGCTTTTAATTTTGTTAGTGCGTTTTGGTATTGAATTAGTTTTCTACTTTTGCTTTTGTTTCTTTTCTGTTTTTGTTGCTTCTGCCTTTAAGTTTTCTTTGGCTTTTGAGATGAGAACACTTTCTCTTAAAAATTAGTTGTAAGTTAATACTCTTGTAAGATAATAAGCACTTTTATGACTTAATTTCCTTGAAATTCGAAAAGTAAGTGCAAATAAAGGGGCCCTGACCACGTTTAAAGCATTTCTTGCCGAGACATGAATATTTTGGACATATTTTAGGGATTTTGTCGTATTTTTTCTCACTTTGGTTATATTTTAAGTATTTCTGTTTAAATGTTGATTAGTTACACAGACTAGGAGTTTCAAACACAGGATGTGATAATGATGAAGTAGATATATTTTTTTCTGTATGCTCCAAACAGATGACAGATTTAGATGACCTTATTCCGAGAAAAAGCTTCTGTACGGATGTCTCATCGAGTAAGATGCCACCCCAAGAGTTAAATTTACCTCAGAGCAATTAGTAAACCAGAAAACTCCGAGTTATCTCACGTCCAGATCGACCATGATGGGTCCGATTGGTATTGTAGCTCTATTAGTTTGCGTGATTTAATATGGCTGCTGTATTATCTCATTTTATGTTGGTACGCGTCTTGGTAGGTGTACCTTTACCAACTGAAGAGAGCAATTGGTACACTGGGGCGAAGCGCTAGCAATGTGTTGAGTTATGCTGGACATTTTTATCACTTTTTGTGTTAAAGCAAACGAAAGAAATCAGAAACCCCTATGGACGTTAAATTGGCAGGTGAAAAGTTAAAGGAATAGGAGACTTCTGCTACTTAGGAAGCAAAAGAACCAGTGATGGACGAAGAAAAGAGGATATAAAAGTAGGTTAGAACAGGCAATGAAAGCGTTTATACAGAAAAGGAACCTTTTGACATCGAATAGAGATTAAAGTAATAGAAAGTCATTTTTGAAAACTTTTGTCTGGAGCGTGGCGCTCTATGGAAGTGAAACTTGGACAGATGGAGTAGCAGAAAAGAGGAGAATTGAAGCGTTTAAAATGTGGTGCTATAGGAGAATGATGAAGATGGGTAGATAGTGTTACAGATGAAGAGGCACTAAGAAGATTGGGAGAGGAGAGATGTTTGTGGCGACTGCTAATGAAGAGAAGAGATAGGTTGGTAGGCCACGTACTATGACAGTTCTAGGGCATATTAGTTTGCATATTTTGTCATATCTTGCTGATTTTAATAATATAATGCCATATTTAGTTATATTTTGAGCATTGTTTGTTTAAGGTTGGGCTAACTTAAGTTCTGGTTGAAATATTTATTTTTTTCATTTCTGATGTTTTGGGTTCACTTCTTCTTATTCTTATTCTTAATACGTCGTCTCCGAACAGAGGTTGACAATTCACAGAGCTGGCTGTGATCTTGACATTGCTGCATAAAAAAACCTTTCTGATATGCAACAATGCCATCTTTGGATATCCTTCAGCCAGCCACGAGTTTCTTCGTCTTGCAATAGACCTTTTCCATGAATTGGTTTTGGATTCTCAGCTTCGGTGGCGTAGTCGGTAGCATGCTGAACTGCGCTGCCCAAGATAGCGGGTTAAAACACGGCAAAAGTCGTCGGATTTTTTAAGAGCGTTAAAAATCCTTCAGTATGCCTTCCTCCGGAGGGGAAGTAAAGCCGGCGGTCCCATGTCATAGATTTATGGCATGTACAAGATCCTTTCACAGAGTAAACTTGTGTAAAGCTAAATTGTTAGGTTAGGTTTCGTCGGAACGCTCTATCAAAGTTCCAACGTTCACCACAATGTATCATTGATATCTGGTAGCGAAAGTTGGAACTACTTGAAATTGAACGGAAATAGTAGCTCACCCTAATAAGGGTGTCCAGCTACAGCCTCTGGCGAGCCGAACAAGTCCTTGGACACTCCCGGCACTAAAAGCCATACGATAAATAAATAAACAAGTAGTTCCGTGAAGAACTAAATAGCCTATTTTCATATATCCTACTAATATTAATTGCCCCTATCAACACACAAATTGTCAGTTTGATTGCTGTAATAGATTCGTAAATATTGAGAACCGTCTAAGTATTTTGGATGGTCACTATGTTGGATTTTATATTATTGGCCTTAGATTTATGTACTATGGCATGAAGATTATTGTGTAGGTGTTTTATTCAAACTTCAATCTCATGATTACGACAGAAGAAATAAAAGCGGGATTTTAAAATTTCGCTCAGCCGCCATCTTGTAGTTATGAAATAAATTTAAATGAATTAGATGCCAGTCGATTATAATTTGTATAAGCATATACCGTATCAAGTATCACTGCGCTCGGATGGTTAAAACGCAAGAAACGTCCCTTTGAATATTTAAATTTCGCGTAGCCGCCATGTTGGATTAGTGCTCGCCAGGCTATTGAACGTCCCATAGGTGAACTTATGCTTATAGCCTCTATACACTTACAAAATGTCAGTTTGATTGCTGTAGTAGATTAATAGATATTGAGAACCGTCTAAATATTTCAGGAGGTCGCCGTGTTGGATTTTAATATATGTAGGCCATAGAGTTATGTACTATTAGATGATTATTGTGTACGTTCATTATGCAAATGTTGATTTTGATCCCATGATTAGAACACAAGAAATAAAAACTTAATTTTCGAAATTCACACAGCCGCCATCTTGAGGTTACGCAAACAATTGAACTAAATTAGATACCAGTGCATTACAATGTGTAAAAACATTTCCTGTTCGAAGTTTCATTGAGTTTGAATCATTAAATCGCGAGAAAAGCCTATTTAAAACTTGCAACTTCGCTTGGCCGCCATGTTCGTATTGTAGTTAACCGGTTTCTGAAAGCCTCATATATTGACTTCCAGTAGTACTCTTTATCTCCGTACAAAATTTAATGGTGATACCGGTAATAGTTTCAGAGATATAGAATGCCGGTGAAATATTTCGCGCAGCCGCCATCTTGAGGTTATGTAAACAATTGAACGAAGTTAGATGTCGGTGCATTACAATTTGTATAAACATATACTGTACCAAGTTTCATTGCGATTGGTTGGTTAAATAGCGAGAAACGCCTATTTAAAAGTCGCAAATTCGCTTTGCCGCCATGTTGGTTTTGTATTTACCAGATTTTCAAAAGTCCATAGGTGAGCTTCTGGTAGTTTCCTTTATCACCGTACAAAATTCCAGGGTGATATCAGTAATAGTTTCGTAGATATTGAATGCTGGTGAAATAATTCACACAGCCGCCATATTGGATTGGTCAGAGGTAACAAAATTTGAAGGGAACTGTCGGGGTAGCCGGGAATAGTGCTATGAACTTACCGAGTTTCATTGAAATCGCTCCAGCCGTTTAGAAGTTATTAGGGGGGGAACACCATCACACACACCATCACACGCACACACAGACATACACAGGGACAAAAGGTGATCTCTTTAGCCTATTTTTTCATAAATGAAAATAAGCTAATAATAATAATCGTAAGAAGTTAATTTGGATCAAAACTGTTAATCTAGTTTTCGAGTCATGGGTTTTTGAAGTTTATCAACATTGGCAAGCATCTACCAAATTCTTATTCATCTTCCATTTCAGACATTTCTTTGACAGCCATTTCTTACATCTTTTATTTTTATGCAATTAAGGTACATTATCAGTCTCAGAAATAACTGCACCCTTCTACTTTAAATGTTTACAGTATCTTAATGTGCATTTTATGTGCATTAACAGAACGCCCCCATCAAAAGCAAAAATATCTTTAAATTCTGCAACACACGATTAACCGTTTATAGGGTAAAAGCCTGGGGGTATAAACAAATTTTTTGCTCATTTGTAATTGGGAGTGATAGATGAGTAGGAATATGCAACAATTTTATGGGTGTGGATTCTGTTATATGAAATATGGGGTGGGAAATTATTATCCCACTGCCCACAACCGTCAGTATGTTTTCTTAAATCAGCAATGGGGTAATAATCTCCCGCCTCCAAATTATGATGATACTCTGTTTATCACTAAAAAATGAGGTTTATTTAACAGGATATAATGTATAAAAACACCCATCACGCTGTATAATATAAGAAAAACCGTAACTCCCACGCATCACAAGGTTAGTGACCTATATCATCTTTGCCGTAAACTGCACAACAATATAAAAGTGATTTTGGAATGTTAAAAGTTAGTATATTCGAATATATTTCAATAATTTCAAAGTAGTATTTACTAAAAACACAGAAAATTAATTTTAAAAATCTTCTATTCTATGGCAAACACCCTGAGCAAGATAATAATTTCCATTCTAGCTGAAATATATTTACTCAAGTGACCAAAATCATTATTTACTTTGTATTTCAGCTATATACTAGCGTTTACAAATCTCTTATCTTCAATAAAAACACCTTCTGTAAAACAATGCATTTCTTTCATTCAACACAATCGAACTGGCGAGCATGTGCACTGTGGAGACCACTTTTGGTTTCTGATGACAGTATACATCAAATTAATGTGTTTTCAATAATTCTCTGCATCTAGCATGTGGATGCATGTGGAACTACTTGAAATGAAATGGGTGGGAAGATTCTCTCCATAACACCGTTCAATAAATACATGGTGGGAAGATAGTATCCCAAGGACCTATAAAGGGTTTTAATTATTGTAGTTATATTTACTTTAGGCATCGTAGAACTGCCTTACATTTCACAGTGCCAGACATGAACTGCATACAAGTGACACTGGCTCCAGGTAGCTGGGGGATGGGAAGGTCTAGCACGTGGTAAAATATGACTATGAGCAAGCAAATCCTCGGCTTCCACGGTGAGTGGAACGGGGTGACAAGTTAAGAATAACACAGTTGCAAGCTGACATACGCTCTGCATTAAGATTTGATAACTCACAGGTAACACAGAACAAAAATGCAATAAACTGAAAGATGTAGCATACTGATTTTAAACAAGTAGTTCCGTGAAGAATTATACAGCCTATTTTCATATACCCTACTCATGTGAATTGCCTCTATCAGGAGCAGATGACCTCGTAGTTCCTCCCCTTAAAACAACAATAACTAACTAACTGCCTCTATCAACATACAACATTTCAGTTTGATATTTATCTACTATTGCATGAAGATTATTGCGTGCGTGTAGTATTCAAACTTCAATCGCATGATTAGGACACAAGAAGTAAAAACGAGATTTTAAAATTTCGCTCAGCTGCCATCTTGTGGCTATGAAAACAATTGAAATAAATTAGATGCCAGCAGATTAACATTTGTATAAGCATTTAACGTACAAAGATTCACTGCACTCGGATGGTTAAATCGCGAGAAACGTCCATTTAAATATTTATAATTCGCGCCACCGCCATGTTGGATTTGTGCCCACCAGGTTACTGAAGGTCCTATAAGTAAACTTATGTTCATACCCTCTATGAACATTAAAAAATTCAGTTTGATTACTGTAAAATATTCGGAGATATTGAGAACCGTCTAAATATTTCGGAACATCGCCAATTAGGATTGTTATATGTATAGGCCATAGAGTTATGTACCATTCAAGGACAATTATTGCCTAGGTTCATTATTCAAACTTTCACTTCGATCGCATGATTACGACACAAGAAATGAAAACTTAATTTTAAAATTTCGCACAGCCGCCATCTTGAGGTTATGTAAACAATTGAATTAAATTAGATGGCAGTGCATTACAATCTGCAAAATCATTTACTGTACCACATTTCACTGCGCTCAGATGGTTAAATCACGAGAAATGTCTATTAAAATATTTCAATTTCGCTTGGCCGACATGTTCGTTTTGTAATTTAGAGTTTTTTGAAAGTTACATAGATAAACTTATAGCAGTGCCCTTTATCACCGTACAAAATTTCAGGGTGGTATATGTAACAGTTTCGGAGATATAGAATGCCAGTGAAATATTTCGCACAACCGCCATTTTGAGGTTATGTAAACAATTGAGCCAAATAAGACGCCAGTGCATTACAATGTGTATAAACATTTGCTGTACCAAGTTTCATTACTTTTGGAAGGTTTAATCGTGAGAAAAAAGTCTCAAATTCGCTTGGCCGCCATGTTGGATTTGTAGTTCCCAGGTTTCTAATCCTCATAGGTGAACTTCAAGTAGTGCCCTTTGTCACCGTACAAAATTTCAGGGTGATATCGATAATACTTTCGGAGATACTGAATGCTTGTGAAATATTTCGCACAGCCGCCATGTTGGATTGGTGAGACACAATAAAATTTGAAGGGCACGATCGGGGTCGGCCTAAATGGTGCTATGATCTTACCGAGTTTCATTGAAATTGCTCCAGCCTTTTAGAAGTTATTAGGGACACACACACACACACACACACGAATCACACACGCACACAGAGAACACGGACAAAAGGTGATCTCATCAGCCTATTTTTTCATAAAATGAAAATAGGCTAAAAATGTAAATATTATGTCTTTTTATGTGCTAAGAAGAGAAAAGCATGAATTTATATATTTATAGAAAAAATTCTTAAAATATATATTTAGGCCTACATTAAAACAAGTAGTTCCGTGAAGAACTATACAGCCTATTTTCATATATCCTACTTATGTTAATAACCTCTATCTACATACAAAATTTCAGTTTGATTGCTGTAATAGATCCGTAGATATTGAGAACCAACTAAATATTTCGGATGGTCGCCATGTTGGATTTTATATATGTAGCTCCTAGAGTTATGTACTGTTACATGAAGATTATTGTGTACGTGTAGCATTCAAACTTCAATCGCATGATTAGGACACAAGAAGTAACAAGGAGATTTTAAAATTTCGCACAGCTGCCATCTTGTGGTTACGGGAACAATTGAAATAAATTAGATGCCAGTGGATTAACATTCGTATCAGGATTTATTATACCAAGTTTCACTGCACTCGGTTGGTTAAATTGCGAGAAACGACCATGTGAATATTTATACTTCGCGTCGCCGCCGTGTTGGATTTGTGATCACCAGGTTATTTAAAGTCCTATAGGTGATCTTTAAGTTCATAGCCCCTATGAACTTAAAAAAATTCAGTTTGATTGCTATAACAGATTCGTGGATATTCAGAGCCGTCTAAATATTTCGGATAAAAGGCACTATTGGAAGTTCATCTATAAGACTTTCAATGACCGGTTAACTACAAAACGAACATGGCGACCAAGCGAATTTGTAAATTTTAACTAGACCTTTCTCGCGATTTAGTGTTCCAACCACAATGAAATCTGGTACAGGAAATGTTTTTACACATTGTAATACACTGGTGTCTAATTTAGTTCAATTGTTTACATAACCTCAAGATGGCGGCTTTGCGAATTTTGAAATTAAATTTTTAATCCTTGTGTCGTAATCATGCGATCGATGTGAAAGTTGAATAATGAACCTACGCAATAATTTTCCTTTAATGGTACATGACTGTATGGACTATACATTTAACAATCCAACATGTAAATATATTTAGTGCATATAATCTTGTAAAGTATAAATGAAATTTTGGAAAACAAGTGTTTAGTCTAATAATTTGCACACCCCTGTAAGCGGCGAATTTTGGAACTTGATAGAGCGTTTCCTAACCGGCGAAATATAGCCTAAAAATTTTGCTTCACACTACCACTGAAGAAGGTCATAATTTTGGCTTGGATTTTTAGGTAAATGCATATTTTAGCCTATTTTCAATTTTGAAAAAATAGGCTTATGAGATCACCTTTTGTCCGTGTGTGTGTGCGTGTGGGTGTGTGTGTGTGAGGAGTGTGTGTCCCTAATAACTTCTAAACGGCTGGAGCGATTTCAATGAAATTTCGCACAGCCGCCATGTTGGATTGGTGAGACGTAACAAAATTTGAAGGGCGCGGTCGTGGTCGTCCGGAATAGTGCTATGAACTTACCATCTTGTGGTTATGTAAACATTTGAACCAAGTTAGATGTCGGTGCATTACAATGTGTATAAACATATACTGTACCAAGTTTCATTGCGTTTATTTAGAGTCGCAAATTCGCGTGGCCGCCATGTTGGTTTTGTAGTTACCAGTTTTTCAAAAGTCACAGAGGTGAACTTCTAGTAGTTCCCTTTATCACTGTAAAACATTCCAGGGTGATATCGGGAATAGTTTCGGAGATATTGAATGCTGGTTAAATATTTCGCACAGCCGCCATGTTGGATTGGTGGGACGTAACAAAATTTGAAAATTTTAATGAAAGCACGGAAAGTAGGGAAAGGAAGAAAGGAAGAAAATGAATTAAAAGAAGGAAAGAAAGAAAGGAAGGAAAAGAAGAAAGGAAGGAAAGGACGGAAGGGAAGAAAATAATAGGCGAAAGGGAAGTTGGGGAAGGAAAGGAAGGGAGGAAATGATGAAAGTAATGATGGGTAGAAAAGGACGGAAGGGAGGGATGGCAGGAAGAAAAGAAGGAATGAAGAAAGGAAGACAGGGAAGAAAGAAAGGAAATGAAGGAAAGTATGCAAGGAAAGTTTTAATTCTATGTGACCGATACTTATATAGAACTTCCACTAAAAGGGCCTCGTTAAAGCAAAATGCCACACGTTTTGTTTTGATTACTGTATTCTACTTTTCGTATGAATTTAGAGCTGAGTAATCCAAAGTATTTTACACTGATCATCCGCTCTTGAATTATTAAAAGTTTCGTGGGCTATGGATTGAAGTCACCTGATTTAGAGGGCATATTTCAAAGTCAATGAAACATGATAAAACGCATCCAGGTCAGGTATCCCTCGGAATACTCAATTATGAAAATTTTCAGTCGAAATTCCTTTTGGGAAAAGTTATAATTCTACAGGGGAGAAAACTTTACCAAGTAGGACGATAAAGGATGTCAACCGTGATAAACAAAATGATTTTGAATAAACAAATTCTGACTGATTAAAATATATTTGATTCTAATAATAATTCTAATAATATGTTAGTGACAGTACCATCTGGTAGCCAAAGTTGGAACTACTTGATATTGAACTCGTTGGGAGCCCTCGGGCGTTCAATCAAAAATGCCCAGCTATGCGCATTGGCTGTGATTCAAAAAAGAATATTAATTTAAAAATTTGATTGGCTAAGGTATATTAGATTTTTTAAATACCTCTCGGTATTTGCTTTTTATTATTGCGGTGTTTAATGTCTTAAATATTCGTTATACCTGAAGTTTACATTGTAATTATGATAATGATTGGTAGACTAATCCACTAGCCTACAAAGGGTTAAGCTGTGGCATAAAAAAAAATAACAATGCCATGGAAATCAATTTTTAGTTAATTTAGCAGGAGCATCCGCCGAGATAGGAATTCTCTGCTCAGGAGGTCGATGCAGAGCGAAAGGTTAAAGCTATATCAACATTTGGTTGGAGATTTGGCGACGATCCAGCAAGAATACCTGCTGCTTCAGCAGATGTGTGACCCGTGTCTCTTCGGGCTTTAATATTCAAACTATCACATGGAGAATGAAATAGCATATACCTCCATAGCTGTGCGTGAGGAACCAACATTTGTGATGATTTAAATGGTTCTTGTGATGTTTCTTGCTTTTGTAAATAATTCCTTAAGTCTTTATATTCACTCAGATGTTTATTACCCAACCAAGGCGAGTGGAGTTCCGTCCCGTCAGTCTCGTAATTGATATTTCAACTTTTCAGTCGGTCGACACAATGTAATCCCAACTACTGGGACATGCGAAAAATAATCTGAAAAAATTACATTTGATTAATTAGTTTCGGCTCTTCAAGTGAGCATCATCAGATACAAATCTATACCAGAAAAAATGGCTCTAAAAACACTACTAAACCTACAATGACGCCCTATAACGGTCACTGTCCACCAATAAATGGAATGAAATGAAGAAACGAGGGAAAGGAAGGAATGAAAAGAATAAGAAGGGAAAGTAAGGAAGCAAAGAAAGGAAGGAAGAAAAAGGACATGAAGAATTGAAAAAAGGAAAGAATGGTAGGAAGAAAATGAAGGAAAATAAGAAAACAAAGAAATCAAGGGAAAGAAGAAGGGAAGAAAAAGAACAAAAAGAAAGAAAGGAAGGAAAAATGGAGAACAGTAAGGAAAAGATTAAAGGAAGAACAGGAAGGAAAGAGATGAAGGAAAAGAAAGGAAGAAAAAGAAGAAAGGAAGAAAATAAGAAAAAGAAGGAAAGGATGGAAAAAGAAGAACAGTAATGAAAAGATTGAAGGAAGAACAGGAAGGACAGGAAGGAAAGGAAGGAAAGAATTTAAGGAAAAGGAGAAAGGAAGAAAGGGAAGAAAAAAAGGAAAAAGGAAAAAGAAGAAAAGGAAGATAAACTGAAAGGAATAGCATGAAGGAACGGAAGGAAAGAAATAAAGGAAAAGAAGAAAGGAAGAAAAATAGAGGAACAGAAAGGACAAGATTAAAGGAAGGAATGGAAGTAAAGAAATGAAGTAAAAGAAGAAAAGAAGGAATAGAATAAAGGACGAATATGTAATGAAAGGAAGAGAAGGAAGAAGGAAAAGGAAATAAATGAAGGAAATAAAGAGTAAAGGAAGGAAACAAAGAAAGAAAAAAGGAAGTAAAGGTAGGAAAAGAAGAATGAATGAAAGGAGGGAAAGAAAGGAAAGGAAGAACGGATGAAAGGAAAGGAAGGAGAAGAAGAAAGGAATAAAGGAAGGAAGGAAAGAATAGGAAGAAGGGAAGTTGAGGAAGGATATGAAGGTAGGAAATGAGGAAAGGAATGACGGGTAGAAAAGGGCGGAAGAGAGGGATAGCAGGAGGGATAGAAGGAACGAAGGAAGGAATGCAAGGGAGAAAAGGAAGGAAAAGATGGAACGAAGCTTTTGGTACTATGTGACCGATAATCTAGTGATCATAAACTACGGGATCTCTATGTTTTCGTGTAATCCGAACCATAGGATGTGATATTCCACTTTGAAAATCTCACATGCTATGACTGGGAATTGAACCCGGGCCACCTGCACCACTGCATCATCTCGCCCCCAGATAAGGAACAAGACTACTGAGTCAATATATAATTGTTAACCATTTGGAACAATATTGCATATCCTTGAATTACAGATTTATTCTCTTAGATGGCAAACAGCAAGTCGTGAATACTATAAAAAAAAATACGAGCCTTACAGTAGTAGCATATGATGTGTTACATCTGACATGTTATCCTACTACGAAATTGAGATGAAATGTATGTGAAGTCATCTGACATGTTATCCTACTCGTATACTACACAGCTTGGACATTCTTAAAATGTTAATTTACGCTCCGTTTTCATACTGGTACTATGATGAATGTATAGATTGAATTGGAGAGATGCTACTGTCAACAAACATCACATATTATATTGTAAATTAAGATGAGGAATGAAACCATAGTCTCTAGCCTATCTATAGACTACTAGAAATAATGTTCAATACAATCAAATTTCCCAACTCCTGCTCGGTGCAAACTATTGTAATTAAAATTAGATAAATCGTAATTTCATGTAGATTCTGTTAAAATGACGCATAATGTTATGATAGATATCGTTTAAATCGATAATCCGGTATCAAAAATAATTGCAGGGACTGGGGTTCGAACCTGAGACCTCATGATTTGAAGACCAAGATGCTGTCCACGCAGCCATTACAACCACTCACATTTAAAGTACAAGACAGGTATTCATTTTCACATGCCGGTAATAATATGTAAGTATTTTTAATGCTCCATTAATATTTTGCTTTTTTCGATAATGTTCCTGCGTGAAATTGAGTTTTAAATTAGTTATGAATACGCCTACTTGACAGACTAGCTCAGTTACTGTATAAAAACATCGATATATATTACATTGATTACTGCATTTCCGCAATGTGGGTTAATATCTGAATAGCCATTGTGCAGAAACATAATACCGGCTTTGCCGGCTAGTTACAATGCTTCAAATTAAAGCAATATCATCATTTAAATACTGATACGAAGACTTTTAACATGTGGTTTGTGTTTCAATCAGTAAACACCAGATTTCGCATGAGCGTTAACCGTTCAGTATGAAAGTGTTGAACAATGTAACTCGGCGAGTGGATGCCCATCACTTTTATCCAGAGATTGAAAAACACACTCTTAATAATTCATAATTGTTTTCAGCAAATATGATTTAATGAATAATTTTACACCAAAGAACGACAACTTGATGATGATCTATTGTAGAAATATCTGTAATGGCGCCTCCAAATCTTGAAGTAATCCGTATGTTATATACATTCCACATGGTACCACTGCCAGCTGGATCGGATCGCATCCCTCCTGGCTGCTTGCGATCTAGCTGGCAGTGCGTCCTACACACTATTGTCCGATCTACTTCCGTCCTATTTTTGAAAATCACTCTCACAAAAATATCCAGTAACCGAGTGGAAAAGGGGGGCGTGGTGGCTCAGCGGTCTAGCTGTATGCCTCTCACCAAGGCGGTCCGGGTTCGATTCCCGGTCAATGCATGTGAGATTTTCGAAGTGAAATGCCATGTCCTGTGGTTCGGATTCCACGTAAAAAGGAGGTCCCGTGGCTCATGATCTCGCGATTAACGGTCACGTTAAACTACAAGCTTTTTCCGAGTGGAAAGATGTTACACATCAAAAATTGACATTGTGTCACTTCTATATTCCACTATTAGCTATTTTGAGGGCAAGACTATCCTCCGGTTTTCCATCACAGGACTTGTTCATGTCATTGGTGACAGGGATATGCCTTATTTCGTCGTCACGATGTGTCCCTTTCCTTCTCTATGAGCCAATCAGCGACGAATAATAGCATAGCATTTTAATATAAGCAGTGGGGAGAAGTAGTTTAGAAATGTTTGTATTCTAATTACACAGAAGAAAATGGAATTTGCAACACCATGAAGGCATTGGTCGTTTTTGTTGATTTTCAAGATATGGAACGATGCCATGTAGGTATGTAAACGATCAAAGTTTCAGACCCATTGGACTGTTGCTACAGGTCTCCCCACGTGATTGGTCGCGGAGGAATCAACTCCAGTATACGGACTCGGGTGTAGCGTAGTTGACTTGCAGTCTGTGCAGTGAAGTGTTCCCCGTCAAACATGCCTCGACGACAGAGAAAAGCACGCTATAAACAACAGTCGCCGTTTGAGAGGGCTCGGATAATTGGGCTGTGTGAGGCTGGATTATCGCTAAGGACTGTCGCTGCACGTGTTGGCCGACAGGCATCTACGGTACAACGTGTATGGCAGCAGTGGTCAAATGAAGGTACCCACACTCGTAGACCTGGCACAGACCCAGCGCGACAGACAACTGTGAGAGAGGATCGCCGCATCATTCGGATGGCCCGGATGGTACCCCATGCAACAGCAGCGCAAATTCGAGCAGCTGTGGCACCCCACGTTATACAACAAACAGTTGGTAATCGCCTGCGTGCAGCTGGCTTACGATCCCGTGTCCCTGCAGATGGTGTTCCATTGACCCCACAACAGCGACGTGTAAGGCTGGCCTGGTGTCGAGAACGATCGACGTGGGTCGACGAATGGCATAGGGTCGTCTTTAGTGATGAATCGCGCTTCTGTCTTGCCCGCAGTGATCGCCGGAATCGTATGCGCTGACGTACCGGGGAGAGGGGCCGCCCAGACCTTATTGTCGAGAGGCACACAGGGCCATCACCAAGCATTATGGTCTGCGAAGCTATTGGCTTTAATGTGAAATCACAATTAGTGCTTGTTGAGGGCACTATGACTGCTCGACAGTACGTTGATAGGGTACTCAATCCAGTGGTAGTCCCTATGATGGCGAACATTGTTAATGGGATGTTTCAGCAGGACAATGCCCGGGTTCACACTGCACGCATCTCCAGAGAAGCTCTCCACGACATCACAACCTTAGAATGGCCCGCCAGATCCCCGGACCTCAGTCCTATTGAGCATGTGTGGGACGTGATGGGTCGACAACTGGCCAACCGTCCTCAGCCACCCACAACTCTGGAACAACTAACCCGTGCAGTGCAGCAAGCATGGGCCACAATTCCTCAGGAAGCGATCCAGGGCCTTATTGACTCCATGCCTCGCCGAATTCATCAATGTATTGCAGCTCGTTGTGGGCACATCCTGTATTGATTGTTATCCAAACATGCGGTCAGAGGGACCTGAAAGTGTAATCATTGAATCACAACCGAACACTCGTCCTACATGTTCAATTGCAGCAATGTAGCACCACTCCTTCTGGGTGTTGCAATTTCCAATTTCTTCAGTGTATGTTCTATGTTAAAAGAACCTATTCACTCGTATTTTTAACGCTCTGATTTTCTTCTTTGTTGCAGGTAGGTGGCTCAACGTACACTTCTATATCATTGGTAAGTTACAAACTGTTTTTACAGTGCTAAATCCTTTCAATTTCTTGCACTAAATGATGTAAACGACGGATTTGCTGTGGTCTTGGAACTTCATATTATGTTACAGTATGATCGTTGAAGGAATTCCTCAACGGTCAAAGACTTCACTCCGCCCGGAGGTACAGGATGCAGTTATGGATTGGTTTTAGCATTAACGAAGATCGATATTTGTGGACGAAAGAATATAGAATTATTTAGTCAAAATTGTGGGAGAAAAATTCTTTTTTCTTTTTTTCATCTTTCTTTTAAATTCTGATTTAACTTTTCTCATCAACGAAGAACCATTTTTAGCCTATTTTCAATTTTGAAAAAAAAAAAAAAAAAAAGGCTTATGAGATCACCTTTTGTCCGTGTGTCTGTGTGTGCGTGTGTGCGTTTCCCCCTAATAACTTCTATACGGCTGGAGCGATTTCAATGAAACTCGGTAAGTTCATAGCACTACTCCGGGCGACCCCGACCGTGCTCTTCAAAATTTTGTTACGTATCACCAATCCAACATGGCGGCTGTGCGAAATATTTCACCAGCATCCAATATCTCCGAAACTATTCCTGATATCACCCTGGATTTTTTACGGTGATAAAGGGAACTACTAGAAGTTCACCTATGTAACTATTGAAAATCTGGTAAGTACAAAACCAACATGGCGGCCACGCGAATTTGTGACATTTAAATAGACGTTTCTCGCGATTTAACCAACCAAACGCAATAAAACTTGGTACAGTATATGTTTATACACATTGTAAAGCACCGACATCTACCTTCGTTCAATTGTTTACATAACCTCAAGATGGCGGCTGTGCGAAATATTTCACCGGCATTCCATATCTCTGAAACTATTAGCGGTATCACCCTGAAATTTTGTACGGAGATAAAGGGCACTACTGGAAGTTCATCTATATGACTTTCAAAAACCGGTTAACTGCAAAACGAACATGGCGGCCAAGCGAATTAAAAATGTTAATAGACCTTTCTCGCGATTTAATGTTCCAAACGCAATGAAATCTGGCACAGGAAATGTTTATACACATTGTAATGCACTGGTATCCAATTTAGTTCAATTGTTTACATAACCTCAAAATGGCGGCTGTGAAATTTTAAAATTAAGTTTTTATTTCTTGTGTCGTAATCAATGCGATAGAAGTGAAAGTTTGAATAATGAACCTACGCAATAATTTTCCTTTAATGGTACATGACTCTATGGCCTATGGCCTATACATATAACAATCCTACATGGCGACCATCCGAAATAATTAGACGGCTCTGAATATCTACGAATCTATTACAGCAATCAAACTGAAATGTTGTATGTTCATAGTGGCAGTTAACATAAGTAGGATATTTGAAAATAGGCTGTATAGTTCTTCACAGAACTACTTGTTGTCTACTGTTATGCATGTTGCAATGGTTTACTTTCTGTATTCTTTACATTGTTGCTACTTTACTATCACCTGTTCTTACTGTTCTGTGGCAACATTTCCGTTTGTTGCTTTAATTTTGGACATCAGTGTGGATTGTGTATAGGCCTAAGTGTAATTCATAAACATCGTAATTCATTAAGCCTAAGTGAACAGGATCTGAGGATGAACGGTTCACGTTCGAAACATGTCATCCAATTTTAGTACAAGAGCCTCGTTTATCCAGCCCTCATTAATCCGTATCTTCGGTTTATCCGGATCAAATATAATAAAAACATATTTTTACTGTACATTATTTCTTTTATGGAATCGACTCTTCTTGAATGTCTTTTCCGCCAAGGATAGTTAAAGAGATTAATTGGAAGTAATTTGGCCATGTTTATCAAAGATACCATCCCGGTATTTGCCTGGAAGTGAGAACTGCTGTTAGTAGGAAGTATTCCTGTTCGTGCTACGCGGAAACTCTATACAAATGTAAAACAGAAAATACTCACACACTAATTTAGTGCATAAAATAGAGTCGTAAATGTAAGAAAAGTGTTCTTATATTTTTTGTACAAATGAAAAAAGGTATTACAACTTACCTTAATAGATTATATATATACCGACAGTAGTGGCTACGATGGCTAAAGCGCAGTGTTAGGTCATGGGGCCAAGCTCTCTGATGACTCGGTAGACGCGTGGGTTCGAGCCCCACCGTCGGTCGTCCTTGAAATGGTTTTCCGTGGTTTCCCCATTTTCAACACCAGGCAAATGCTGGGACGGTACCTTCTGACAGACCACAGCCGCTTCCTTCCACATCCTTCTCCAATTTCATTCACCTTAATCAATTCCATCTCTCATTCCGACGCGCAGGTCGCCCACGGGCGTCGAATAGGAAGACCTGCACTAGGTCTCTGAGGAGACCACACGAAAAAGAAAGATTATATAACACATATTTGTTTTTTTCTCCGGATTATCCGCATTTTCGATAATCCGGATTCGTTCCGGTTCCATTTATCCGAATAAAAGAGGTTCTTGTGTACCACAATTTTTGTGCATAAATGCGTGCTATTTTGTGATAAATATCTTTTGTGTTTTTAATGTTTAATGTTTTGATGTTTAATGTCTTCCCGCACAAACGTAATTGGGCACAAAAATTCGTGTTGACCGACTGAAAATCTTTCTTTATTAGAACTAGACGACACTGAAAAATTGCATTTTCTTCTTCTTTTGCTTTAGCGTTTGTCCCGCCTCGTGGCAGCGTCCGCTATGTGAATGCGCTCTCCCCACTTTACTCGGTCATGGGCCATGTCCGGATGAAGGTTGACGCTTTTCAGATCCCTGTGCAGTGTATCGGCCCAACGTTGTCTCGGTCGCCCCTTTGGTCTTTTCCCGGCGACCTCCAGTGTGCAGCCCTATTTTGCAATGGTGTCCGCTCCTGACCGTAGCACATGCCCAAACCATCGCAGACGACCCTCACGCATTTTGTTGTTGATTGCCGCGATACCAAATCGTTCCCTTATTCTTTCATTGGGGATGTGATCCAACCTAGTAATGCCAGCTGTCCATTCATCTTGGTCTCCATGACATTTAGCCGACGTTCAGCTTCCTTCTAATAGGCCAACATTCGGTACTATAAAGCGCCACGGGACGAATGACAGTGCGGTAAATCTTACATTTTAGGTGGTCTTTCATCTGGCGATCGCACATGACACCTGTCGTTGTTCGCCACTTCATCCACGCAGCATTAATTCTTACGTTGACCTCCTCGGTGAGACGACCTTCAGCAGTGATCGTAGAGCCAAGATACTTAAATTTTGTCGTTCGCGGCAGATCATCGCCGTCGACTTGGATAGTTCCGATTTCCCCTGCATCATTTGTCATATATTCTGTTTTAGCTTTGGTAAGCCGCAGGCCATATTGACTTAACTGATCACTCCATTCCTGGACTTCACGTTGGAGATCCAGCTTGTTTTGAGCGGCCTACATAACGTCATCAGCGTAAAGAATGGTCCAAGGTAACGGTTGTTGTAGATATGCAGTAACCGTGTCCATGACCATAATGAACAGCAATGGTGACAGGGTCGAACCTTGATGAACACCAACTGTTACATGGAAGTTTTCGGACGCTGCTGCGGCGGCTTGGACGTAACTTCTTGGCTCCGCGTAGAGCAACTGTACCCAGCTGAAATGGTACTCTGGGATGCCATGTTGTCGGAGAGTCAACCAAATCAAGTCATGCGGCACACGATGAAAAGCCTTTTCGAGATCTAAGAAAGCAAGGTGCAACGGCTTATTCTTTTCAGGATGCTTATCAACTAAAAACCGTGTAGCGTGGATTCCATCTGTTGTGCTGCAATTTTTCACAAATCCAGCTTGGTTTTTGGTCAGCTGGGTGATCGCAAGTATCCTCGTTTCAAGAATGTGCTCGAAGACCTTCATGGTGTGACAGAGGAGTCGAATTGGTCTGTAATTAAGGGGGGAGGTACGCCATTCGCTAGTGTAAATTTATGAATTTTCAATATTTTATTTTTCTGAAGCCCTATGATTTAGAAAAATGAAAATTTACAGGTTTAGTATTTATAACTTATATACTGTTAAAATATTATATATTTTTTTAAAGTTATCCATTGGTCATCAGTACACTGTAAAACTTCCTTGCGTAATTTGTGCAGTCACGCAGCGTTTACACAATAACTACCCCAATTATGTAATTATTTGAATATTTTTTCTTGCGTTGCTTGTAAGAACCAAGGCTACAACATACACTAGAATCTTAGACATCGCATAAGAAACAATATTTATTTTCGATTATTTAAATAATTTGAGGAAAAATTTGAATATTTATTTTGAAAAAAAAAAAAAAAAATTAAATGTAATGGAACATGTTATGTGAATGATCCTAGTACATGTTGTTGGCATGATTAAACTTCACACTCATGCAAAATAGTTTTTTTTAGCGTATGGCTTTTTAGTGCCGGGATTGTCCGAGGACATGTTCGGCTCGCCAGTTTTTGTAGCTGCATCGAGACGGACACCCAATGGGTGAGCTACAGGTACCGTTGGGGAGGAAAGTTGGAAGGGAAGGGGGAGGAGTTGGAAGGTAGCGGCTGTGGCCTATAGGTAGGGACCAACCCCAGCATTTGCCTGGAAGGAAGATGGGAAACCACAGAAAACCATCTTCAAGGTTGCCAGCGGGGGGATTCGAACCTCCTCGCCTCCCGGATGTGAGCGACTGCCATTAGTCATGCCGTAACGACCACGGCTAACTCACCCGGTATGCAAAATAGTATTGCAGTAGCTAAAATAAGAGAGTTATGGTGAAAACGCTGTGTAAAAAATGTAAGTTGAGAAAATGCATGATAAACATACCAAAGGGTTGTATGTCCAATAAAACTTCCCTGCTTCATACACAGGGCCCTCTTTCTGGATCAGTTTGGCCTCCTCTCCCAACCTCAGTCTCTTTTTGCATTTCCTTGCTTCTTTTGTAGTCTCCAGAACCCTTTTATTTGCCGAAAGTATGCGTTTCTCATCTTCATCTTGCAGGAACTGGGAGCAGTATGTTCCCACCACAAGCCCTAACTGCTGCAACACTTTAATTCTAGCGCTCATTCCATCATTAAAAGTCATGGTAGCATCATTAACACCAATCTGAACAGTTCTTCTTCCAGAAAACATTGTTTTAGGGTATATCTTCCAGATTTTAGAGTTCAATGGCTCATTATTATTTTGTGTGTGGCCATCAACACAACTTATCAACAGTTCGGTTTTCACAAGATTCTTGAAAACAGGTTTGATTGTCTCCATAATGGCAGGGGCTAGATTATTTTTGTGCTTATACTTGTCTGCATTGCCTTGTACCACAGCCTGCCTGCTCTCCCTTGCGTGTGTCCAGATTCGCGTAGAGGTCTGCGTACCGAGCAGATTTTGTCGCAGCAACAGTCTTGTTCGCTTCCCTGCGGGCTATTTTGTAAGCATTCCAACGAGATGGTGTTTTGTCATCCAGAAACTCGTGGTAAAGCTGTTTCTTCTTGCGTACCGCAGTATTGACTGTGTTATTCCAAGGCCATGTGTCCTTATCAATCCGAAGTCTTCCTGGCTTCGTAAGTCCAAGAATGGCATGAGTGGCTTCGTGAACAGCTTTCTTCATTTTGGTTCAGCTTTCTTCAACAGGTGTAATCGGCGGCAGCGAAAGACGTCTAATGACTTCTTCTTCCTTCTCTTTAAATTGCCACCATCTGATTCTCGCCGGTACTGCTCGTGCCTGTATGACCATTGGCAGCTTTACACGGACCTTGCAGATAAGTGGTCGGTGTTGGGTCGCAACTGTTTCGTAAGGGACGACTTTAGTGTCCAACACGTCTTTAAGGTCTTTGCGCCTGACTAGAATGTAGTCTATTTGTGCCGCTGTAGTATGTGATTAGATGTGAATCACGTTTATTAAACCATGTGTTCGTAATTACTAGGCCATGGGTTTCCGCATAATCTAGAATTCTCAGGCCGTCGTCGTTCCTCTCAACATATCCGAATCCGCCATGGGCGGCATGGTCTTCTTTCAAGCAACTAACATGTACATTTAGGTCACCAGCAACTATGAGGTAGTCATCTAACGGCACGTCAGCGGTCTTTTCATCAAGCAACGCCCATAAGTCGTCTTTGATCGTTGCCGTTAGGCCTGTCTGAGGAGCATAGGCGCTGAAGAGGTGGATTTTTCTTCCATCAGCGATGTAGACGATTTGCATCAGACGATCATCATACCGCTGGACTTCGGAGACAGAACCATCAAACTGTGCTGATACTGCAATTCCCACACCACTGGTGTCGCACGTGTACCGTTATAATACAACTTGTATCCACACCCAATGTTGTACGCCTTATCACCACTCCACCGTGTTTCCTGTACAGCACAGGCATCGATGCACCTATCACTTCCATTTACCATTTTATGAAAATGTAAGAAAATTTCCGTGCTTATTAATATATAATTAATTAAAATGCTCCGTCAATCAATTCAAAATCAATATAAAATTACTCATATATTCAAATTAGTGCATGTTTCGTTCCAACAATGGGACCTTCTTCAGCAAATTAGAATCA
The DNA here is from genome assembly GCA_946902985.2 of Meconema thalassinum. Lineage (NCBI taxonomy): Eukaryota > Metazoa > Arthropoda > Insecta > Orthoptera > Tettigoniidae > Meconema > Meconema thalassinum. The sequence goes on from OX336395.1 coordinate 189,320,276, forward strand.
AACCTTAAGAAACTAATCTAATAAATCTAAGTGTTGAGAAACGAAATTAACTAAATATATACAGGATTAAATGAAGAAGCTGGAAAACAATTCATATGAACGATGAAAATATAAATTAAAATATTTTCAACAATTAATATTTGAAATCTAACGGCTAAGTACTCGTGTAAGATGTAAAATAACAGAATCCATTTGAAATAAAATAAAATGGATATGCTTATAAATAATAACCTTTATTTAAGCAAATTATTGGCGTAGTTGGTAGCATGCTGAACTGATATGCTTAAGATGGCGAGTTCAAACCCGGCCGTAGTCATCGGATTTTTAAGAGCATTATATTATAGTTCGTAACGGTGATGGATGACATCATGAAGGCAGCATTGAAAGAATATAGTAGGGCAAAGATGAAGGTAATGTTGTTTGCAGACGACGACGTGATCTGGGGCGAGGATGAGATGGAGGTACAAGAACAGTCAGACATAATAAATGAAAAGATTGAGCAATGGGGATCGAAGATAAATGTAGAGAAGAGTAAAACCGTGTTGATGAGTAGAGATAAGAAAGAAGATAAAGGAGTAATCAAAGAGGAGATAAGGAATTGGAAGTCGTGAAACACTTCAAATACTTGGGAAGTGAACTGACTGAAGATGGAAGACTTGATTTGGAAATTAGCAGAAGAATACAACTCGGGAGTGCTTTCTACCAACAGGTACGGGGACTAGTATGGAACAAGGATATACCAATTAAGGCTAAGGAAGTTATATACAAGCATATTATCTTCCTATAATGACATATGCAGCAGAAACTTGGACAATGACTAAGAGGGATGAGAGCAGAGTACAGGCAGCTGAGATGAGATTCCTGAGAAGTATGGTCCAGAAAACGAGGAGGGACAGAGTGAGAAATGAAGATATACGGAAAGAACTGGGAATACAGAAATTAAATCACAAACTGGAGCAATACAGATTGAGATGATTTGGACATGTCAAACGGACGAATGAAGTAAGGCTACCAAGACGAGCACTGGAACGACGGATGACAGGGAGGAGAGGACGAGGATACCAAGAATGCGTTGGATGGACTCGGTGGAGAATAGTATTAGAAAACGGATCCTGGATTGGAAAACTGTGTCGGAAGAGGAATGGTGGAAGGACAGAACAAAGTGGAGAGGAACCATATATGCTCCCACTCATTGTCAACTGGAAAAGGAGAAATGAAGCTGATGATGATAATCCTTCAGATGCCGGTGGGCCCATTTCATAGATGCATGGCACGCAAAAGAACCTACCACTGCAATTTGGCTATTTAGGAACGCTCTATCAAGTTCCAACATTCGCCGCTAGTGTTAGTAACAGCAGCATCTGGTGACCAGAGTTGGAACTACTTGAAATTGAACTTGCTGGGAGCCTTCTGGCGTTCAATTAAAAATATCCAGATAATGGCCATTCGGCTGAAATTCATATATACTAATAAATATTTGAAAACATTCTGGAGATGCATTTCAAAATGGTCAATATTTGAAAATTATATTTAAATACTTAGAATAATATACTCGTATATTATTTCAGTAGTATAGCTCCTGCGGCGCTCACAAGCGACTGATCGTGACAAATGAGCCTTCAAATGTAAGAGAATAGACATTAGCAGTGACGAGTTGCACTCTAATTTCATAAATATCTTTAATTCCTCTAAAACATGACTTAAGAAATGCATGGTGCGCGATTTGCAGATACTGTTGCTGTAGGTAAATACGCTCCATAATAGCTGTCCACTTCACATTGTGGCCTCTGTGACACCTGTGTCATGTCATTTTAACATTCTGAGGTCATTGGTTTATCATTTTGCATGGATTTCAGAAACAGAAAATCAAAGGAATGAGTACTCAAATCGTATAATTTCTTAAATATCGAATAATCGGTGAGTGTTATGATGATCCAATTTTCAGTGATTGCCTTCTTAATTTGAGGAACGTAAAACTTGGAATTCTAACAGAAATGTAAATAGTGTTCTATAATCATTTGGTTGAAATAAAAACATGAAAATCATTCTCTTTAAGTGTCTCATTACAAACCTATTGGGGAAAGTGTGGTTTATGTACATGCGAGAATTCTTGCACGGGTCCGCTATTCTTTATTTGATCAAATTGTTTCTAAGGATATCCAAGATTCGAACCTGAGATTTCCAGATATCCAGTTCTCCTTTACAGTCCTGTTGAGTGATTCAACGAACATGACTATATTACGGGGTTGAACGTCATCTAAAGCTAATCCGAGTACGGTTTTTTGGCACAAGCTGACAGTAAGTCCATTCTCACTCTTCTCTCTGGAGACAAGAGAAATGTCTATTGAATTAAAGTAAAACGCAGAGAACGAGTCACGTACCAACAGCCATCTTGGGTCAGACCACGCCATCTTTAAAACATCACACTTAGTTCAAGCCGAGATGATAGCAAGCTAATGCAGCTTACGAGGGAACGGAATGAAATTGTAAGCGTCGAGATTAAAATCGATATAATATAGCCTAGCTCATAATGGTACCCGCAGTCGCCTCCGTAGCGTAGCGGTCAGCATGGTTAGCTGCCGCCCCGGAGGTCCTGGGTTCGATTCCCGGCTCTGCCTCGAAATTTGAAAAGTGGTACGAGGACTGGAACGGGGTCTACTCAGCCTCGGGTGGCCCAAATGAGTAGAGGGGGTGCGATTCCCCCTCAGCCAATCTCGAAGTGGTTTTCCGTGGTTTCCCACTTCGTCTTCGGGCAAATGCCGGGATGGTACCTACTGTAAGGCTACGGCCGCCTCCTTCCCTCTTCCTTGCCTATCCATCCTAATCATCCCTTACCTTTCCTCATGAGGCCCCTGTTCGCTTTGCAGGTGAGGCCGCCTGGGTGAAGTGCTGATCACACCTCCATCCCGACCAGATGTTCCAAGCTCCAGGACACTGCCCATAGAGGCGGTAGTGGTGAGTTCCCTCGCTGAGTCCGTGGGAACCACCAACCTAGAGGGTAAATTGACTAAATAAAAAAATCAAAATGGTACCCAATTTCATATCCTATTACTAAAGCCCTACTTGGATGTGGATATCCGTGGATATTTCGCCACACAGATAATAGTTTGCATGGCTATGCGGATAACGGATGGTTGGTTGGTTCCTCAGTTTAGGGGCTGCGACAACGCGGTCATGTAGCCCCGTGTGTAGAATCTGTCTGATAACCGGTGTTAATTGTGACGACTGCATTAGTGTGTGTTATCTGTTTTCGATTCAAATAAGGACTGCAAATATTGAATTTTTCAAGTAGTTCCTACTTTTGCTACCAGACGCCACCGTCAACGACTACTACTTCAGAACTTGGTTACTAGACGCCACCGCAGTCGGCTCCTGGCGACAAACGTCGGAACCTTAGAGCGCTTGTCGAATGTTGCACCTATATATAATTTAGCTTCACACAGGTATAATTAGTCGAAGGTTCTTTGACATGCCATAAATCTATGGCATGGGACCGCCGGCTTTACTTCCCCTCCAGAGGAAGACATACTGAGGGATTTTTAACGCTCTTAAAAAATTCGACGACTTCGGCCGGGTTTGAACCCGTGGTCTTGGGCATAGAAGCTCAGCATGCTACCAACTACGCCACCGAAGCCGCCACGGATAATGGATAAGCGAGGGATAATGTTTAGAGTAAATTTGCGGATAGCTTTTAGAATACAATATTGAACGGGATTATTCAAAAAATTCTACTTTTTGCTAAGATCTGCATCTTTCTCATTTCTTGTTATTACCGCATTTATTTCTCTTGGATTGTGTATGAGAATAATAGAGAAGTGAGAGAAATTGTTGTTGCTGTTGTTTTAAGGGGTGGAACTACGAGGTCATCTGGCCCTAAGTGAGATAAGTCAGTGTATCGAAATACCTTCAATTAGATGTGATGATCCTGAACAGAAAGACATTACGCTTACGCTAGAGACTTCCGTGGCGTAGATGGTAGCATGCTGAACTGCTGTGCCCAAGATAGCGGGTTCAAACTCGGCCAAAGTCGTCAGATTTTTAAGGGGGGAAGTAAAGCCGGCATGTTAAAGAAACTTCTACTAATTACACCTGTGTAAAGATAAATTATAGGTTAAATATTAAACAACGCTCTTAGGTTCCAACGTTCGTCGTCAGAAGCCGTCTGCGGTGGCGTCTAGTAATCAAGTTCTGAACTAGTTGTCGTTGACGGTGGCGTTTTGTGGCAAAAGTAGGAACTACTTGAAATTCAATGTCTGCAGTCCTAGCTTGAATTTTAAAAAATAACACACACTAATACAGCCATTACAATTAACACCGGTTATCAGACAGATTCTACACACACTCAAAGTACACGGGGCTACATGACCGCGTTATTGCAGCTCCTAAACGGAGGAACCAACCAACCAGTGTTGACTTATGCAGAAGAAAAAATAAATGTATTTTATACCTGCGCTTGCCTGCGTGGGGATATCCGACGACTAAGTAAGTGTGAGAATTAACCACCCCCTGTTTCACTTGCCGTTACTTGGAGGGACAAAACTCAGTCAACATTGTCTTGCGATTCGTACACAGCCTAGGGGAACGACTTTTTCCTCAAATGTCTAAAGGTGTTGCTTTAATACTTTACGCTTTATCTAATAGTTAACAAGTAGTTCCGTGAAGAACTATACAGCCTATTTTCATATATCCTACTAATGTTAATTGCCTCTATCTACATACAAAATTTCAGTTTGATTGCTGTAATAGATTCGTAGATATTGAGAACCTACTAAATATTTCGGATGGTCGCCATGATGGATTTTATATATGTAGGTCCTAGAGTTATGTACTGTTACATGAAGATTATTGTGTACTGTACGTGTAGCATTCAAACTTCAATCACATGATTAGGACACAAGAAGTACAAGGAGATTTTAAAATTTCGCATAGGTGCCATCTTGTGGTTAAGGAAACAATTGATATAAATTAGATGCCAGTGGATTAACATTCGTATAAGGATTTACTGTACCAAGTTTCACTGCACTCGGATGGTTAAATTGCGAGAAACGTCCATGTGAATATTTATAATTCGCGTCGCCGCCATGTTGGATTTGTGATCACCAGGTTATTTAAAGTCCTATAGGTGAACTTAAGTTCATAGCCCCTTTGAACATAAAAAAATCAGTTTGATTGCTATAATAGATTCGAAGATATTCAGATTCGTCTAAATAATTCGGATGTCGCCATGTAGGATTGTTAAATGTAGAGGCCATAGAGTCATGTACCATTAAAGGGAAATTATTGCGTAGGTCATTATTAAAACTTTCACTTCGATCGCTTGGTTACGACACAAGAAATAAAAACTTAATTTTAAAATTCGCACTGCCACCATCTTGTGGTTATGTAAACAATTGAACTAAATTAGATACCAGTACATTACAATGTGTATAAACATTTCCTGTACCAGATTTCATTGCGTTTGGAACATTAAATCGCGAGAAAAGTCGATTTGAAATTTTCAAATTCGCTTGGCCGCCATGTTCGTTTTGTAGTTAACCGCTTTATGAAAGTCTTATAGATGAACTTCCAGTAGTGCCCTTTATCTCCGTACAAAATTTCAGGGTGATATAGCTAATAGTTTCAGAGATATAGAATGCCGGTGAAATATTTCGCTCATCCGCCATCCTGTGGTTATGTAAACAATTGAACCAAGTTAGATGTCGGTGCATTACAATGTGTATAAACATATACTGTACCAAGTTTTATTGCGTTTGGTTGGTTAAATCGCGAGAAACATCTTTTTAAATGTCGCAAATTCGCGTGGCCGCCATGTTGGTTTTGTAGTTACCAGTTTTTCAAAAGTCACATAGGTGAACTTCTAGTAGTTCCCTTTATCAACGTAATAAATTCCAGGGTGATGTCGGTAACAGTTTCGGAGGTATTGAATGCTGGTGAAATATTTCACACAGCCGCCATGTTGGATTGGTGACACGTAACAAAATTTGAAGTCCACGGTCGAGGTCGCCCGGAATAGTGCTATGAACTTACCGAGTTTCATTGAAATCGCTCAGGCCGTTTAGAATTTATTAGGGGGACACACACACACACACGCACACACACACGGACAAAAGGTGATCTCATAAGCCTATTTTTTCAAAATTGAAAATAGGCTAAAAATATTATTATAATGTTAGCGGATTCGGATAAAAGTCATGTGGATGCAGGGCCGATGCGGTTAACAGTCTTGCTGATGCTGGGCGGATGCGGTTAACAGTCTTGCTGATGCTGGGCGGATGAGGTTAACAGTCTTGCTGATGCTGAGCGGATGCGGATAACAGTCTTGCTGATGCGGGGCCGATGCGGTTAACAGTCTTGCTGATGCGGGGCCGATGCGGTTAACAGTCTTGCTGATGCTGGGCCGATGCGGTTAACAGTCTTGCTGATGCTGAGCGGATGCGGATAACAGTCTTGCTGATGCTGGGCGGATGCGGATAACAGTCTTGCTGATGCTGGGCGGATGCGGATAACAGTCTTGCTGATGCGGGGCCGATGCGGTTAACAGTCTTGCTGATGCTGGGCCGATGCGGTTAACAGTCTTGCTGATGCTGGGCCGATGCGGTTAACAGTCTTGCTGATGCGGGGCGGATGTGGATAACAGTCTTGCTGATGCTGGGCGGATGTGGATAACAGTCTTGCTGATGCTGGGCCGATGCAGATAACAGTCTTGTTGATGCTGAGCGGATGTGGATATCAGTCTTGTTGATGCTGGGCGGATGTGGATAACAGTCTTGTTGATGCGGGGCGGATGTGGATAACAGTCTTGCTGATGCTGGGCGGATGTGGATAACAGTCTTGCTGATGCTGGGCCGATGCAGATAACAGTCTTGTTGATGCTGAGCGGATGTGGATATCAGTCTTGTTGATGCTGGGCGGATGTGGATAACAGTCTTGCTGATGCTGGGCCGATGCAGATAACAGTCTTGTTGATGCTGAGCGGATGTGGATATCAGTCTTGTTGATGCGGGGCGGATGTGGATAACAGTCTTGCTGATGCTGGGCGGATGTGGATAACAGTCTTGCGGATGCGGATAACAGTCTTGCGGATGCGGGGCGGATGCGGATAACAGTCTTGCTGATGCGGGGCGGATGTGGATATCAGTCTTGTTGATGCGGGGCGGATGTGGATAACAGTCTTGCTGATGCTGGGCGGATGTGGATAACAGTCTTGCTGATGCTGGGCGGATGTGGATAACAGTCTTGCTGATGCTGGGCGGATGTGGATAACAGTCTTGCTGATGCTGGGCCGATGCAGATAACAGTCTTGTTGATGCTGGGCGGATGTGGATAACAGTCTTGCGGATGCGGATAACAGTCTTGCAGATGCGGGGCGGATGCGGATAACAGTCTTGCTGATGCTGGGCGGATGTGGATAACAGTCTTGTTGATGCGGGGCGGATGCGGATAACAGTCTTGCTGATGCGGGGCCGATGCGGTTAACAGTCTTGCTGATGCGGGGCGGATGTGGATAACAGTCTTGCTGATGCTGGGCGGATGCGGATAACAGTCTTGCTGATGCTGGGCGGATGCGGATAACAGTCTTGCTGATGCGGGGCGGATGTGGATAACAGTCTTGCTGATGCTGGGCGGATGCGGATAACAGTCTTGCTGATGCGGGGCGGATGTGGATAACAGTCTTGCTGATGCTGGGCGGATGCGGATAACAGTCTTGCTGATGCTGGGCGGATGCGGATAACAGTCTTGCGGATGCGGGGAGGATGTGGATAACAGTCTTGCGGATGCGGATAACAGTCTTGCTGATGCTGGGCGGATGCGGATAACAGTCTTGCGGATGCGGGACGGATGCGGATAACAGCCTTGCGGTTGCGGGGCGGATGTGGATACCAGTCTTGCTGATGCTGGGCGGATGCGGATAACAGTCTTGCGGATGCGAGGCGGATGTGGATAACAGTCTTGCGGATGCGGATAACAGTCTTGCGGATGCGGGGCGGATGCGGATAACAGGCTTGCGGATGCGGGACGGATGCGGATAACAGCCTTGCGGATGCGGGGTGGATGCGGATAACAGTCTTGCGGATGCGGGGCGGATGTGGATAACAGTCTTGCTGATGCGGGGCGGATGCGGATAACAGCCTTGCGGATTCGGGGTGGATGCGGATAACAGTCTTGCGGATGCGGGGCGGATGCGGATAACAGCCTTGCGGTTGCGGGGCGGATGTGGATACCAGTCTTGCGGATGCGGATAACAGTCTTGCTGACGCTGGGCGGATGCGGATAACAGTCTTGTGGATGCAGGGCGGATGCGGATAACAGTCTTGCGGATGCGGGGCGGATGCGGATAACAGTCTTGCGGATGCGGATAACAGTCTTGCTGACGCTGGGCGGATGAGGATAACAGTCTTGCGGATGCGGGGCCGATGCGGTTAACAGTCTTGCGAATGTGGGGCGGTTGGGGATAACAGTCTTGCAGAAGCAGGGCGGATTCGGATAACAGTCTTGTGGATGCAGGGCGGATGCGGATAACAGTCTTGCGGATGCAGGGTGGATGCGGATAACAGTCTTGCGGATGCGGGGCCGATGCGGTTAACTGTCTTGCGGATGCGGGGCGGATGCGGATAAAAGTCTTGCGGATGCGTGGCCGATGTGGTTAAGTGTCTTGCGGATGCAGGGTGGATGCGGTTAACAGTCTTGCGGATGCGGGGCCGATGCGGTTAACTGTCTTGCGGATGCGGGGCGGATGCGGATAACAGTCTTGCGGATGCGGGGCCGATGCGGTTAACTGTCTTGCGGATGCGGGGCCGATGCGGTTAACTGTCTTGCGGATGCAGGGTCGATGCGGATAACAGTCTTGCGGATGCGGGGCCGATGCGGTTAACAGCCTTGCGGATGTGGGGCGGTTGGGGATAACAGTCTTGCAGAAGCAGGGCGGATGCGGATAACAGTCTTGCAGAAGCAGGGCGGATTCGGATAATGTTTCGCTTATCCGCGCAGAACTGTACCTACTACAGGTACACACTCTACACTGAGTGATCGAAAGTCACGCGAAGGATAGTCCCATGGGAAAATGTGCTGTGTATGACCCCTGAGCGTTGCGGAGCAGAGCAGTCTGTCATGTAGTGAAGCTGGCAACACGTCGCGAGTTAAGCGACTTTGAACGTGGGATGATCATCGGCGCACGGTGCATGAGTCATATCATTTCCAAAATTACACCCAAATTCAGTTTTCCGAGGTCAACAGTGTCGAGGGTGGATCTTCAATATCGCAGAGATAATGTTACCATCCGAGGAAACCACCGCACGGGACGACCACAGGTGTTAAATGAATGGATATCACGTCACCTCAGTAGAACCGTACGGGGCGATCGAAGGGCTACTTTGAGTCAGATCTCTGACCTGTTGATTGTTAGGAGTCAGGAACCCATTTCTACCAGGACTGTAAGAAGGCATCTGCACCGCATAAGCTTCACTAGCCGACATTTCCTCATGAGACTATCATCCCGTGACTTTTTGTCACTCAGTGTACATTTTACCACACAAATTCGATAAGCACCGAAATGAAAGAAACTGATTATTGAAATGCATCTTAAATGAATTATCAACCTAACTCCTTAATGAATGTTTTTGTAATGTATGCGTTTCATTATTGTATCAGCAAACAGGCCAGACATTATTCTTATTGATAAAGTGAAGAAGAAAACTCTTCTTTTAGACATAGCAGTCCCTAATTCACATAATATCCAACAGATTTATGCTGAGAAAGTGACGAAATGCATGCCTCTGGCTAAAGAGATCCAAAAGACGTGGCGACAGAATTTGACACTGTATTGCCAATCATAATCTCTTCAACAGGGATCATACCGTAGTCGCTGAAGGCCAACCGCGATAAACTGGAGCTCCGCCATAATCTGCATACCAGTATGCAGAAAGTAGTTATTTTTGAGACCTGCTCCATAGTTCGTTCGTTCCTCAGCCTACCGATATAGAGAACTCCTCTCCATCTTGCAACAAATGCCGATGAAATGGTGAATTGCACCCAACGATATGGTGAACATATGAATAGTAATAATAAAGCACTATGTTGTATGTTACCCGGTTATTGAAATAATAGTACATTATGCAACGAGCCTATATTGGCTATAATTAAGACACGAGTATTTTTTATAAAACGAGCGTATGCGAGTTTTATAATTTCCATACGAGTGTCTTAATTACCATTATAGGCGAGTTGCATACGACTGTTTATGTTCGACGATAATTATAACTTTATTATATGTTTTAACATAAATATTCATAAATATCTGTTGAGAGTCAGCTACTGGAATTTTGTGATCGCAGAGCGAGCGTTGGGTGTTATATCTTTGTCTTTCAAGAGCTTTGAACAACCGACGCATGCGCTCTGTGTGGTTGCAATGCCATATGCAGCCATATGTTTACATCAGCCGTCCCTCAGTAATATTGTCACCGCAGTCATTTGAAGACAATGCGCTGTGTAGAAATTAGTGTTGGTGATTTTAAAATACAGTGCTATTTCTTGTCTCATATTCGCCAGTTTATTTACGCGAACATATGGACGGTGGGTATTCCATGTCGGTAATTTATTATAGTTCGATGTTGTGTTTATGTCCGACATGTTGGATTTTGAGCGCATGCGCGAAGTTATCGTTACCTAATTGGGCAATGAACGAGCTCTGATTGGCTGGAGAAACTGTATCATAATGGAAAACAGTGTTATAATGACCATCATTATGATACAGTTATCTGACACATAATAGTGAGGGTCGAACATAAAAGCAATATTTGTAATTGAGATAGGCTTAATCATACTAATCATCATACTAATATATAAAAATGAGATGGTGTGTGTCTGTCTTTCTGTCTGTCTGTCTGTCTGTCTGTTACCTAATAACGCAAGAACCACTGGTCCGATTTAAATGACATTTTGCATGGATGTAGCTGAAATACCAGGTTTACATATAGGATACTTTTAATTTCGATATTTTGCACTATTAAGAAATGGCGACCATTTTAGTGACGTCACTACACCCTTTGGTTTCAAAATTTCATATTTCCATATCAAATAAAAAGAGAACGGTAGGAAATAGCAAACTTTTGATGGCACATACGAGCTTTGAAATTTAATTTCCTATCCGAAAGGTCCTTATCACTTTTCGTGTATCTCCAACGGTTAGCGAGTAAAACCTACTTTTGTGACGTCACTACACCCTTTGGTTTCAAAATTTGATATTTCCATTTCAAATAAAAAGGGAACGCTAAGAAATAGCAAACTTTTGATGGTATACACGAGCTTTAGCATTTAATTTTCTAACCAAAAGGTTCTTATCACTTTTCGTGTATCTCCGACGGTTAGCGAGTATAACCTAAATTTGTGCAATAAAACACGGTCAACACCGAGCGGTGCAGTATATCTCTATATATATAAATAGAAAATGTGTCTGTTTTTTTCTGAATTTCTACGGAAATTTGAGTTATTTACACGTTTCAGACTGTTTTATGATAGATGCGTGCGAAAATAATGTTTTGGTCTGTCTGTTTGTTTGATTGTCTGTGGACAACTTTGTTCCCTTATAACTCGAGAACGGCTGGGTGTATCAACGTAAAATTTGGTACAGATATCCATCAGAGTCACGACACTAATTATTGATGTAACCCTTCTCCGTACTTCTCATAAAAGGGGGGCTACCCCCTTAAAATGCATGCTGAAATAGGAGTAGAAGGACGAGACAAAAATCATTTTCATCCCCTCGATGTGAGAGACAAAACTCGGGGGCCCTGAAGGGTCCCCGAAATCCACATTTTAAGGCCCTAAAACCAACCGTTTTTGAGATATTCCCAGAAAACTAATTTCATTTAATAAACTAATGAACGAATACAAGCCGGTAACCATGGCAACAGATTCTCAGAGGTCCATCTATTGCTGTAAGACGCAATGCAATTCCATTAATTACATTGGTGTGAAAGTTTTCAAACGGCTAGAAGGTTATCACGGAACCAAATTAAGCTGTAGAATTCATCAATACGTATAATGCGCTTAAGGGGGTCAAGGGGTACAGTAGAATTTTTTCACGCGATTTACACCTCCGGGTGTGGTACGGCAGGTCTATTATATTCCTATCCCTATATTATATTATTATTATTATTATTATTATATTATGGCGTACAACGAGGAGACAAAGCCCCCTCGGTGCCAGAAACAAAACTTGGGGGCCCTAAAGGGTCCTCGAAAACGTCATTATAAGGCCCGAAAACCAAAAGTATCTGAAATATTCCCAGAAAACTAATTTAATTTAACAAACTAATGAAGGAATGGAAATCGCTAACCATGACAACATTATCTCAAAGGGTGGCATCCAACTTTCCATCTATTTCTGTAAGAAGTAATGTCACTCTATTTATTACATTTCTGTGAAAGTTTGCAAATGGCTATGCGGTTATCATGGAACCAACGTAGACTGTATAATTCATCAATGCAATTAAGGGGGTCAAGGGGTAACCTAGATTTTTTCATGCAATTTTCACGTGTGACATATAGTACAGAAGGACTATTATATCTCCAAACATTTGTAAAGTGAAATGCCATGCCCTGTGGTTCAGATTCCACGTAAAATGGAGGTCCCGTGGCTTATGATCTCGCGATTAATGGTCACGTAAAACTACAATCATCCTTTATATCTCCAAACAGCAACAATATTTTCAAAAATTCCTGAATTGGATCAGCATTTTTTGCGGCTTTTAGGAATTTGGGCCATTTGAGACTAAAGAATCTGAATTTTCATGCACCACAAGCCTTTATAATTTATGAAAGAGGTCTTCCTGTGTATGTGGACCTAACACAACGTAGAGGGTCATTTTTTATGTGAGGTGTATTGCGTTTCGTCTACAAGTCTTTCAATTCTATTTCACGTCAAGAAGTACAAGTTAGGTGAATTTAGTTTGAGAGCAAATTTTAACTAATCTTTCTTTTGTCGACATACGGGTTCATCGTAAGGATGATTTTGTTTGATACTGTATGGCAGATATACCCATATTTGGATATCTGGGTGATATGTTGTAGACAGTAGAATTGTCTGTCTGTCTTTCTGTGTATCTTTATGTACGCCTATAAATCGTGTTCGTAGGCGTGGTGCATCGTAAAATTAGGTATGGTAAACATGAGTCAATACACCAATCATTTATAAAACTCCTCACCGTACTTTTCAAACAGTAGAAGGGTGGATATAGGGAAAAACTTCTCAAAATACATGCTAAAATAGGCGAAATATAAAAAATTATCCTAGAAGGACGATCAAAGCATATGTTGCGCTTCTCAATGTGAGACACAAAATTCGCGAGTCTATAAGGGGTCTCTGAAAACCACATTTTAAGGCCCTTAAATTAACAGTGTGTGTGGTATTCCCTGAAAACTAACTTCGTTCTGATAAACTTATGAAGGAATGAAAAACCGCTAACCATTGCAACAGTAGCTCAATTGATAATGTCTGGTGTTAATATATAACACCGTTCGAAGGACGGGTACTTCTGCTATACTAATATATAAAAATGAGATGGTGTGTGTCTGTCTTTCTGTCTGTCTGTGTGCTACTCAATAACGCAAGAACCACTGGTCCGATTTAAATGAAATTTTGCATGTATGTAGCTGATTTACCAGGTTTACATATAGGATACATTTTATTTCGATAATTTGCACTATTAAAAAAGGCGACCATTTTAGTGACGTCACTACACACTTTAATCAAAACTTCATATTTCCTTATCAAATAAAAAGAGAACGCTAAGAAATAGCAAACTTTTGACGGTGCATACGAGCTTCACTTTTCGTTTATCTCCAACGGTTAGCGAGTAAAACCCACATTTATGACGTCACTACACCCTTTGGTTTCAAAATTTGATACTTCCATTTCAAATAAAAAGAGAACGCTAAGAAATAGCAACCTTTTGATGGCATACATGAGCTTTAACATTCAATTTTCTATCCAAAAGGTCCTTAACACTTTTCGTGTATCTCCAACGGTTAGCGAGTAAATCCTAAATTTGTGCAATAAAACACGGTCAACACCGAGCCGTGCAGTATATCTCTACATATATAAATAGAAAATTTGTCTGTTCTTTTTCTGAATTTCTACAGAAATTTGAGTTATTTACACGTTTCAGACTGTTTTATGATAGATGCGCGCGAAAATAATGTTTTGGTCTGTCTGTCTGTTTGTTTGATTGTGGACAAATTTGTTCCCTTATAAATCGAGAACGGATGGGTGTATGAACGCAAAATTTGGTACAGATATCCATCAGAGGCACGACACTAATCATTGATGTATCTCTTCTCTGTACCTATCATAAAAGGGGGCATACCCCCTTAAAATACATGCTAAAATAGGAGTAGAAGGACGAGACAAAGCCCATTTTCAGCCCCTCAATGTGAGAGATAACATTCGGGGACCCTAAAAACACATTTTAAAGTCCTACGTCCAACCGTTTTTGAGATATTCCCGGAAAACTAATTTAATTTAATTAACTACTGAACGAATGCAAGCCGATAACCATGGCAACAGATTCTCAGAGGTCCATCTATTGCTGTAAGACGCAATGCAATTCCATTAATTACATTAGTGTGAAAGTTTGCAAACGGCTAGATGGTTATTATGGAACCAAATTAAGCTGTAAATTTCATCAATATGTAAAATGCGCTTAAGGGGGTCAAGGGGTAGTCTAGAATTTTTTCACGCGATTTACACCTGCGGGTGTGGTATGGCAGGTCTATGATATTCCTATCCCTATATTATATTATATTATTATTAGTAGTATTATATTATGGCGTACAACGACGAGACAAAGCCCCTCGGTGCCAGAAATAAAACTCTAGGGTCCTCGAAAACTACATTATAAGGCTCTTAAACCAACAGTTTCTGAAACATTCCCAGAAAACTAATTTAATTTAATTTAACAAACTAATGAAGGAATGCAAATCCGTAACCATGACAACATTATCTCAAGGGGTGGCATCCAACTTTCCATCTACTTCAGTAGAAGAAATTTATTACATTTATTACATTTCTGTGAAAGTTTGCAAATATAAGGTTATCACGGAACCAACGTAGACTGTATAATTCATCAATGCAATTAAGGGGGTCAAGGGGTAACCTAGGATTTTTTCATGCAATTTTCACGTGCGACATATAGTGCAGAAGGTCTGTTATATCTCCAAACAACAACATTATTTTCAAAAATTCCTGAATTGAATCAGCATTTTTTGCGGCTTTTAGGAATTTGGGCCATTTGAGACTAAAGAACCTGAATTTTCATGCACCACAAGCTTATATAATTTATGAAAGAGGTCTTCCTGTGTATGGGGACCCAACACAACGTAGAGGGTCAGTTTTTATGTGACGTGTATTGCGTTTCATCTACAAGACTTTCAATTCTATTTCATGTCAGGAAGTACACGTTAGGTGAATTTAGTTTGAGAGCACATTTCAACTAATCATTTTTCTTTTCTTTTCTTTGTCGACATACGGGTTCATCGTAAGGATGATTTTCTTTGATACTGTGTGGTAGATATACCCATATTTGGATTTCTGGGTGATATGTTGTAGACAATAGAATTGTCTGTCTGTCTTTCTGTGTATCCTTATGTACGCCTATAACTCATGTTCGGATGCTTGGTGCATCGTAAAATTAGGTATGGTAAACATGAGTCAATACACCAATCATTTATAAAACCCTTCACCGTACTTTTCATACAGTAGAAGGGTGGATATAGGGAAAAACTTCTCAAAATACATGCTAAAATAGGCGAAATATAAAAATTATCCTAGAAGGACGACCAAAGCATATGTTGCACTTCTCAATGTGTGACAAAAAATTCGCCAGTCTATAAAGGATCTCCGAGAACCACATTATAAGGCCCTTAAATTAACAGTGTGTGTGATTTTCCCAGAAAATTAACTTCGTTCTGATAAACTTATGAAGGACTTACAAGCCGCTAACCATTGCAACAGTAGCTCAATTGATAATGTCTGGTGCGTCTCTAAAAGCAATAGTACTTAAAAGGGATGTAACACCAATAACATTGTTAGTATTATTATTATAATGTCTGGTGTTAACATCGAACACCGTTCGAAGAACGGGTACTTCTGCTAGTACTAATCATACTAATATATAAAAATGAGATGGTGTGTGTCTGTCTTTCTGTCTGTCTGTCTGTTACCTAATAACGCAAGAACCACTGGTCCGATTTAAATGAAATTTTGCATGGATGTAGCTGAAATACCAGGTTTACATATAGGATACTTTTAATTTCGATATTTTGCACTATTAAGAAATGGCGACCATTTTAGTGACGTCACTACACCCTCTGGTTTCAAAATTTCATATTTCCATATCAAATAAAAAGAGAACGGTAGGAAATAGCAAACTTTTGATCGCACATACGAGCTTCAAAATTTAATTTTCTATCCGAAAGGTCCTTATCACTTTTCGTGTATCTCCAACGGTTAGCGAGTAAAACCTACTTGTGTGACGTCACTACACCCTTTGGTTTCAAAATTTCATATTTCCATTTCAAATAAAAAGAGAACGGTAAGAAATAGAAAACTTTTAATGGTATACACGGGCTTTAGCATTTAATTTTCTATCCAAAAGGTTCTTATCACTTTTCGTGTATCTCCGACGGTTAGCGAGTAAAACCTAAATTTGTGCAATAAACACGGTCACATCGAGCGGTGCAGTATATCTCTAGATATATAAAAAGGAAATTTGTCTGTTTTTTTTTCTGAATTTCTACGGAAATTTGAGTTATTTACACGTTTCAGACTGTTTTATGATAGATACGCGCGAAAATAATGTTTTGGTCTGTCGGTCTGTTTGCTTGATTGTCTGTGGACAACTTTGTTCCCTTATAACTCGAGAACGGCTGGGTGTATCAACGTAAAATTTGGTACAGATATCCATCAGAGGCACGACACTAATCATTGATGTAACTCTTCTCTATACCTCTCATAAAATGGGGCATACCCCCTTAAAATACATGCTGAAATAGGAGTAGAAGGACGAGACAATGCTCATTTTCAGCCCCTCAATGTGAGAGACAAAACTCGGGGGCCCTAAAAGCACATTTTAAGGTCCTACGTCCAACCGTTTTTGAGATATTCCCAGAAAACTAATTTTATTTAATAAACTAATGAACGAATGCAAGCCGATAACCATGGCAACAGATTCTCAGAGATCCATCTATTGCTGTAAGACGCAATACAATTACATTAATTACATTAGTGTGAAAGTTTGCAAACGGTTAGATGGTTATTATGGAACCAAATTAAGCTGTAAATTTCATCAATACGTAAAATGCGCTTAAGGGGGTTAAGGGGTAGTCTAGACTTTTTTCACGCGATTTACATCTGCGGGTGTAGTATGGCAGGTCTATTATATTCCTATCCCTATATTATATTATTATTTTTAGTATTATATTATGGCGTACAACGACGAGACAAAGCCCCTCGGTGCCAGAAATAAAACTCGAGGGTCCTCGAAAACTACATTATAAGGCTCTAAAACCAACAGTTTCTGAAACATTCCCAGAAAACTAATTAAGTTTAATTTAACAAACTAATGAAGGAATGCAAATCGGTAACCATGACAACATTATCTCAAGGGGTGGCATCCAACTTTCCATCTATTTCAGTAAGAAGCAATTTATTACATTTATTACATTTCTGTGAAAGTTTGCAAATATAAGGTTATCACGGAACCAACGTAGACTGTATAATTCATCAATGCAATTAAGGGGGTCAAGGGGTAACCTAGGATTTTTTCATGCAATTTTCACGTGCGACATATAGTGCAGAAGGTCTGTTATATCTCCAAACAACAACATTATTTTCAAAAATTCCTGAATTGAATCAGCATTTTTTGCGGCTTTTAGGAATTTGGGCCATTTGAGACTAAAGAACCTGAATTTTCATGCACCACAAGCTTATATAATTTATGAAAGAGGTCTTCCTGTGTATGGGGACCCAACACAACGTAGAGGGTCAGTTTTTATGTGACGTGTATTGCGTTTCATCTACAAGGCTTTCAATTCTATTTCATGTCAGGAAGTACACGTCAGGTGAATTTAGTTTGAGAGCACATTTCAACTAATCTTTTTTTTTTTTTGTCGACATACGGGTTCATCGTAAGGATGATTTTCTTTGATACTGTGTGGTAGATATACCCATATTTGGATTTCTGGGTGACATGTTGTAGACAATAGTATTGTCTGTCTGTCTTTCTGTGTATCCTTATGTACGCCTATAACTCATGTTCGGATGCTTGGTGCATCGTAAAATTAGGCATGGTAAACATGAGTCAATACACCAATCATTTATAAAACTCTTCACCGTTCATTTCATACAGTAGAAGGGTGGATATAGGGAAAAACTTCTCAAAATACTTGCTAAAATAGGCGAAATATAAAAATTATCCTAGAAGGACGACCAAAGCATATGTTGCGCTTCTCATTGTGAGACACAAAATTCGCGAGTCTATAAGGGGTCTCCGAAAACCACATTATAAGGCCCTTAAATTAACAGTGTGTGTGATATTCCCAGAAAACTAACTTCGTTTTGATAAACTTATGAAGGAATGACAAGCCGCTAACCATTGCAACAGTAGCTCAATTGATAATGTCTGGTGCGTCTCTAAAAGCAACAGTACTTAAAAGGGACGTAACACCAATAACATTATTATTATCGTTATTATAATGTCTGGTGTTAACACCGAACACCGTTCGAAGAACGGGTACTTCTGCTAGTATATAAATAAAAATGAGATGGTGTGTGTCTGTCTTTCTGTCTGTCTGTCTGTCTGTTACCTAATAACGCAAGAACCACTGATCCGATTTAAATGAAATTTTGCATGGATGCAGCTGAAATACCAGATTTACATATAGGATACTTTTAATTTCGATATTTTGCACTATTAAGAAATGGCGACCATTTTAGTGACGTCACTACACCCTCTGGTTTCAAAATTTCATATTTCCATATCAAATAAAAAGAGAACGGTAGGAAATAGCAAACTTTTGATCGCACATACGAGCTCCAAAATTTAATTTTCTATCCGAAAGGTCCTTATCACTTTTCGTGTATCTCCAACGGTTAGCGAGTAAAACCTACTTTTGTGACGTCACTACACCCTTTGGTTTCAAAATTTCATATTTCCATTTCAAATAAAAAGAGAACGGTAAGAAATAGAAAACTTTTAATTGTGTACACGAGCTTTAGCATTTAATTTTCTATCCAAAAGGTTCTTATCACTTTTCGTGTATCTCCGACGGTTAGCGAGTAAAACCTAAATTTGTGCAATAAAACACGGTCACATCGAGCGGTGCAGTATATCTCTACATATATAAAAAGGAAATTTGTCTGTTTTTTTCTGAATTTCTACGGAAATTTGAGTTATTTACACGTTTCAGACTGTTTTATGATAGATACGCGCGAAAATAATGTTTTGGTCTGTCGGTCTGTTTGCTTGATTGTCTGTGGACAACTTTGTTCCCTTATAACTCGAGAACGGCTGGGTGTATCAACGTAAAATTTGGTACAGGTATCCATCAGAGGCACGACACTAATCATTGATGTAACTCTTCTCTATACCTCTCATAAAATGGGGCATACCCCCTTAAAATACATGCTGAAATAGGAGTAGAAGGACGAGACAATGCCCATTTTCAGCCCCTCAATGTGAGAGACAAAACTCGGGGGCCCTAAAAGCACATTTTAAGGTCCTACGTCCAACCGTTTTTGAGATATTCCCAGAAAACTAATTTCATTTAATAAACTAATGAACGAATGCAAGCCGATAACCATGGCAACAGATTCTCAGAGATCCATCTATTGCTGTAAGACGCAATACAATTACATTAATTACATTAGTGTGAAAGTTTGCAAACGTTTAGATGGTTATTATGGAACCAAATTAAGCTGTAAATTTCATCAATACGTAAAATGCGCTTAAGGGGGTCAAGGGGTAGTCTAGATTTTTTCACGCGATTTACATCTGCGGGTGTGGTATGGCAGGTCTATTATATTCCTATCCCTATATTATATTATTATTTTTAGTATTATATTATGGCGTACAACGACGAGACAAAGCCCCTCGGTGCCAGAAATAAAACTCGAGGGTCCTCGAAAACTACATTATAAGGCTCTAAAACCAACAGTTTCTGAAACATTCCCAGAAAACTAATTAAGTTAAATTTAACAAACTAATGAACGAATGCAAATCGGTAACCATGACAACATTATCTCAAGGGGTGGCATCCAACTTTCCATCTATTACAGTAAGAAGCAATTTATTACATTTATTACATTTCTGTGAAAGTTTGCAAATATAAGGTTATCACGGAACCAACGTAGACTGTATAATTCATCAATGCAATTAAGGGGGTCAAGGGGTAACCTAGGATTTTTTCAAGCAATTTTCACGTGCGACATATAGTGCAGAAGGTCTGTTATATCTCCAAACAACAACATTATTTTCAAAAATTCCTGAATTGAATCAGCATTTTTTGCGGCTTTTAGGAATTTGGGCCATTTGAGACTAAAGAACCTGAATTTTCATGCACCACAAGCTTTTATAATTTATGAAAGAGGTCTTCCTGTGTATGGGGACCCAACACAACGTAGAGGGTCAGTTTTTATGTGACGTGTATTGCGTTTCATCTACAAGGCTTTCAATTCTATTTCATGTCAGGAAGTACACGTCAGGTGAATTTAGTTTGAGAGCACATTTCAACTAATCTTTTTTTTTTTTTTGTCGACATACGGGTTCATCGTGAGGATGATTTTCTTTGATACTGTGTGGTAGATATACCCATATTTGGATTTCTGGGTGACATGTTGTAGACAATAGTATTGTCTGTCTGTCTGTCTGTCTTTCTGTGTATCCTTATGTACGCCTATAACTCATGTTCGGATGCTTGGTGCATCGTAAAATTAGGTATGGTAAACATGAGTCAATACACCAATCATTTATAAAACTCTTCACCGTTCATTTCATACAGTAGAAGGGTGGATATAGGGAAAAACTTCTCAAAATACTTGCTAAAATAGGCGAAATATAAAAATTATCCTAAAAGGACGACCAAAGCATATGTTGCGCTTCTCATTGTGAGACACAAAATTCGCGAGTCTATAAGGGGTCTCCGAAAACCACATTATAAGGCCCTTAAATTAACAGTGTGTGTGATATTCCCAGAAAACTAACTTCGTTTTGATAAACTTATGAAGGAATGACAAGCCGCTAACCATTGCAACAGTAGCTCAATTGATAATGTCTGGTGCGTCTCTAAAAGCAACAGTACTTAAAAGGGACGTAACACCAATAACATTATTATTATTATCATTATTATAATGTCTGGTGTTAACACCGAACACCGTTCGAAGAACGGGTACTTCTGCTAGTATATAAAAAAAATGAGATGGTGTGTGTCTGTCTTTCTGTCTGTCTGTCTGTCTGTCTGTTACCTAATAACGCAAGAACCACTGGTCCGATTTAAATGAAAATTTGCATGGATGTAGCTGAAATACCAGGTTTACATATAGGATACTTTTAATTTCGATATTTTGCACTATTAAGAAATGGCGACCATTTTAGTGACGTCACTACACCCTTTGGTTTCAAAATTTCATATTTCCATATCAAATAAAAAGAGAACGGTAGGAAATAGCAAACGTTTGATCGCAAATACGAGCTCCAAAATTTAATTTTCTATCCGAAAGGTCCTTATCACTTTTCGTATATCTCCAACGGTTAGCGAGTAAAACCTACTTTAGTGACTTCACTACACCCTTTGGTTTCAAAATTTCATATTTCCATTTCAAATAAAAAGAGAACACTAAGAAATAGCAAACTTTTGATGGTATACACGAGCTTAAGCATTTAATTTTCTATCCAAAAGGTTCTTATCACTTTTCGTGTATCTCCGACGGTTAGCGAGTAAAACCTAAATTTGTGCAATGAAACACGGTCACATCGAGCAGTGCAGTATATCTCTACATATATAAAAAAGAAAATTTGTCTGTTTTTTTCTGAATTTCTACGGAAATTTGAGTTATTTACACGTTTCAGACTCTTTTATGATAGATGCGCACGAAAATAATGTTTTGGTCTGTCTGTCTGTTTGCTTGATTGTCTGTGGACAACTTTGTTCCCTTATAACTCGAGAACGGCTGGGTGTATCAACGTAAAATTTGGTACAGATATCCATCAGAGGCACGACACTAATCATTGATGTAACTCTTCTCTATACCTCTCATAAAAGGGGGCATACCCCCTTAAAATACATGCTGAAATAGGAGTAGAAGGACGAGACAAAGCTCATTTTCAGCCCCTCAATGTGAGAGACAAAACTCGGGGGCCCTAAAAGCACATTTTAAGGTCCTACGTCCAACCGTTTTTGAGATATTCCCAGAAAACTAATTTAATTTAATAAACTATGAACGAATGCAAGCCGATAACCATGGCAACAGATTCTCAGAGATCCATCTATTGCTGTAAGACGCAATACAATTCCATTAATTACATTAGTGTGAAAGTTTGCAAACGGTTTGATGGTTATTATGGAACCAAATTAAGCTGTAAATTTCATCAATACGTAAAATGCGCTTAAGGGGGTCAAGGGGTAGTCTAGATTTTTTTCACGTGATTTACATCTGCGGGTGTGGTATGGAAGGTCTATTATATTCCTATCCCTGTGTTATATTATTATTATTAGTATTATATTATGGCGTACAACGACGAGACAAAGCCCCTCGGTGCCAGAAATAAAACTCGAGGGTCTTCGAAAACTACATTATAAGGCTCTAAAACCAACAGTTTCTGAAACATTCCCAGAAAACTAATTAAGTTTAATTTAACAAACTAATGAAGGAATGCAAATCGGTAACCATGACAACATTATCTCAAGGGGGGGGCATCCAACTTTCCATCTATTTCAGTAAGAAGCAATTTATTACATTTATTACATTTCTGTGAAAGTTTGCAAATATAAGGTTATCACGGAACCAACGTAGACTGTATAATTCATCAATGCAATTGAGGGGGTCAAGGGGCAACCTAGGATTTTTTCATGCAATTTTCACGTGCGACATATAGTGCAGAAGTTCTATTATATCTCCAAACAACAACATTATTTTCAAAAATTCCTGAATTGAATCTGCATTTTTGCGGCTTACGGAATTTGGGCCATTTGAGACTAATGAACCTGAATTTTCATGCACCACAAGCTTTTATAATTTATGAAAGAGGTCTTCCTGTGTATGGGGACCCAACACAACGTAGAGGGTCAGTTTTTATGTGACGTGTATTGCGTTTCATCTACAAGGCTTTCAATTCTATTTCATGTCAGGAAGTACACGTCAGGTGAATTTAGTTTGAGAACTCATTTCAACTAACCTTTTTTCGTTTTTTTTTTGTCGACATACGGGTTCATCGTAAGGATGATTTTTTTGATACAGTGTGGTAGATATACCCATATTAGGATTTCTGGGTGATATGTTGTAGACAATAGTATTGTCTGTCTGTCTTTCTGTGTATCCTTATGTACGCCTATAACTCATGTTCGGATGCTTGGTGCATCGTAAAATTAGGTATGGTAAACATGAGGCAATACACCAATCATTTATAAAACTTTTCACCGTTCATTTCATACAGTAGAAGGGTGGATATAGGGAAAAACTTCTCAAAATACATGGTAAAATAGGCGAAATATAAAAATTATCCTAGAAGGACGACCAAAGCATATGTTGCACTTCTCAATGTGAGACACAAAATTCGCGAGTCTATAAAGGGTCTCCGAAAACCACATTATAAGGCCCTTAAATTAACAGTGTGGGTGATATTCCCAGATCACTAACTTCGTTTTGATAAACTTATGAAGGAATGACAAGCCGCTAACCATTGCAACAGTAGCTCAATTGTTAATGTCTGGTGCGTCTCTAAAAGCAACAGTACTTAAAAGGGACGTAACACCAATAACATTATTATTATTATTATTATTATTATTATTATTATGTCTGGTGTTAACACCGAACACCGTTCGAAGAACGGGTACTTCTGCTAGTATGATTAATAAAATTCAGAATTCAGTTCTGCTATTTAATACCGATTTTATATGCTCTCGCTTTTAAGCGTTGGTTTCATTCCCTAATCACATAGCGAGTGTTTACACTGATCACCAGCCTGTCAAATATATACTCATGTTTGATTATGTATTTACACATTATTAATGCAGTATGGTGTTTTTTTAATCCTATTTTCATTACTGAAAAAGATAGGCTTATGAGATCACTTGTTGTCCGTGTGTGTTCCCCGAATAAAATCTAAACGGGCAAAGCGATATCAATGAAACTCGGTAAGTACAGTGCATACTACTACCTATACTACCTTGACCGTGCCTTTGACATTTTCATGAAATGAAAATCCACAACCTGCTTCCAGTCTCCGACCGGGTCAGGAATGGAATGAATGAAGCCCCCATCTAGCGGCGAGGATATGAACTGTGCCGGCTGCCTAGGCCTGACGCACTCCTCTGGGGCAATGATTAAATGAATGACAGATGAAATGAAATGATAGTGGAGAGTGTTGCTGGAATGAAATGTTGACAGGGAAAACCGGAGTACCCGTAGAAAAACCTGTCTGCCTCCGTTTTGTCCAGCACAGATGTCACATGGAGTGACCGGGATTTGAACCACGGACTCAGCGGTGAGAGGCCGGCGTGCTGCCGCCTAAGCCACGGAGGCTTTGACATTTTAATACGTTTCACTAATCTAACATGGCGGCCACGCGGAATATTTCAGCCAACAACAGTAACAGATATCATCATGAAAGTTTGTACGGTGATAAAGGGTTCTACTAGAAGTTCATCTATGTGACTTTAATAAACCACGGTGGGTGAGTGGTTATCGAGTCGGACTACCAACCCCATGCTTGCAGGTTCGTTCCTGGCCATGGTAATTGATTTTTTGAAAGGCGACAAAAATCACGGTACGCATATCATACGTTGTTGGCCTGTTAAAGCGCCCATTTAGATTCAGTAGGCCGTGTTCGTAATGGCAAAATTAATCTTGGGATATTCCGCTAACACAAAGTTCCTCCCTTCTCTACTAGAAAGCGCTGTAGTGTCAATGAGCTTAGATATCTAATCACTTGCCTTTCAGAGCTTTCCAAGGAACGTAAAAATTTGACATGCAAGCTGCCCTCTGGGCGTCAAATAATAAAGCTTGCACCCAGCATCAGAGGGCATACGACATTATTATTAACATTAAACCTGTCAAGTACAAAACGAACATGGCCGCCAAGCGAAGTTGAAACAATGAAATAGACATTTTCTCACGATTTAACCTTCCTAGCGCAGTGAAACTTGGCACAGCAATTGTTTATACACATTGCAATAGACGGAAATCTAATTTAGTTCAATTGTTTACATAACCTCAAGATGGTGGCTTAGCGAAATATTAAAATTAAGTTGGTATGTATTTTGTCCAAATCATGCGTTCAAAGTGAAAGTTTGAATAATGAACCTATTCAATTTTCGTCATCTATTGGTATACAACTCTATGATCTACACATATAACAATCCAACATGGCGACCATCCAAAATATTTAGACGGTTCTCAGTATCTTCGAATCTATGATAGCAATCAAACTGAAATGTTGTATGTTGATAGAGAATATTAACATAAGTTCACCTATGAATCATTCAAGAACCTGGTGAGCACTAAGACAACATGGTGGTGACGGAAATTTAAATATTTAAACGGATTTTTCTCGCGATTTTTCATCCGAGCGCTGTGAAACTTGGTACGGTATATCTTCATACAAGCTTTAATATTCGCATGTCTAATTAAATGGAATTTTACGAAATTTTAAAAATGGGGACTGTGCAATTTTTTAAAATCTCGTTTTCATTTCACGTGTCCTAAATACGGCCAGCATGAAAATAGGCTATTTCTTTCTTTACGGAACTACTTGTTTTGTGATAATATTAATTAGTTAATGTTGGTGCTGCAAAATTATAAACGACTTTAGTACATTGCCTGTACTAAGGCGTATATCTCGTGGTGTAGCGCTTATCATACTTGGCTGGAGGTCCTGGATCGATTCCCGGCTTTGCCAATAATTTTAATTCTGCTGTGCTGAGGTGTGGAACAGGGTACACTCAGCCTC
Source organism: Meconema thalassinum (assembly GCA_946902985.2). Taxonomy (NCBI): domain Eukaryota; kingdom Metazoa; phylum Arthropoda; class Insecta; order Orthoptera; family Tettigoniidae; genus Meconema; species Meconema thalassinum. The sequence continues at coordinate 189,346,495 of OX336395.1, forward strand.
GTGAGGCATTACTGAATAAAAAGTTGGCTTCGATTCTCACCTCAGCCATCCTGGAATTGATTTTCCATGGTTCCCTCTCCCCGCCCTTCTCCTCACTTTCTACTCCAGGCAAATGCTCGGATGGTTCTTAACTTAAGGCCACGGTAGTCTCCATCCCAATCCTACCTCACCTGAATTACAAATACCCGCATTTATACAGCCATCATTTTAACACAGGTTTTCAAACATAATTCCATACTAACACACAGGACTAAACGACCATGATGTAGCAAAGCCCCTCCAATAAAGCAACAACGACAAAACAATTATTTTAATCACCTAGTGCTCGAAATGAATGCATGCGTATTTATACGCTTAATAAAACACTTCTCACACAATTTAGGGGGTTTATTTGTATGACTAGTTTCGTACGACAAGCGAACATAGTAGTGGTTTAGAGAGTTCTGTGACCACCTCACCTTCCACACAAGATGGCGGCGGCCCGATATCTCTCGAACACATGGTCGGATTTTGACAAATGAGGTGTTGTTGAACTCGAGCTGACACCCACTTTCCATTGAATAACATATTTCCACCCCTAAATGAAACCTACCCCTACTTGGGGGTGAAATGGTATTTTTTTGAAAATCTCGCTTTCCAAGTGTGACAAGTGAGAGTTTGAATGTTAATATGAAATTAAACGTCGTTTTACACAAGAGACATGTGTCTGGTGGAAAGCCAATATGAATTAACATGCTTATTTTTTTGTTTTTACGCATGCACACTCATAGTTTTTAAGAGGGTGGGCTTTTTAAAGATGGCGGCTCTAGTGTAACCTAACCTAACCCTACCCACGAGCGGTGATCAAAAAGTATTCCAAGCAGCGCTTGTCGATAGGTAAACCAATAATCAAAGAGGACATGTCAAGCCTTGAGGTGAGAGCCCCTGTCATTGTTGATTTGTCCCTTTGGACCGATCCCTGTGGACAGGTCCCTGTTGACGGGTCATTGATGGCGGGTCCCTATGGATGAGTCCTTTTGACGGGTCCCTGTTGACGGGTCATTGTTGACGGGTCATTGTTGACGGGTCCCTATGGACGAGTCCTTTTGACGGGTCCCTGTTGACGGGTCATTATTGACGGGTCATTGTTGACGAGTCATTGTTGACGGGTCCCTATGGACGAGTCCTTTTTGACGGGTCCCTGTTGACAGGTCATTGTTGACAGGTCACTGTTGACAGGTCATTGTTGAGGGGTCCTTGTTGACGGGTCCTTGTTGACAAGTCCCTGTTGATGGGTTCCTGTTGACAGGTCCTTTTTGACTAATCCCTTTAGACCGGTCCCTTTGGACTGGTCCCTATGGACTGGCCCATGGTCCCTAATGCTATGATGAAATTAAACGTTGTTCCACATGAAACGCATGTGAAGAGCCGATTGCTACTATGAATTAACATGTTTGTTTTTTTTGTTTTTACACATACGCACTTGTTTTTTTTGTTGTAAGTGGGCGGGCTTTTTGAATAATGATTTATAGATGAGTTATTTTTAAAAAAATTACCAAAATCCAAAACTAATAGGTCATTAGCTTTTTAATATCTCATGAACCAATAAGGCTAGGGACTTGTATGAGAGGTCGTTGGACATGAGGTGACATTCTGTTTTTGAATGTATTATTTATTTTTGTCAAAAGGGCCTAACTGCACTTTTGTTAATATCTCGCTAACTAATAATCAGAGAGGGTCAAGTGAGGTGTGATGGGACTCAGGATGGTCAACCCTTTTCCATGACCAACGAATTTACCCGAAAGATCTAAAACGGCAAGGTCATTGACGTATGATTTTATAAACTAATAATCGGAGAGGGTCAAGTGAGGTGTCACAGGACTTAGACTGGTTAACCCTTTCCCATGACCAATGAATTTACCCCAAGAATCCAAAACAGCAAGGTAATTGACCTATGATTTTATAAACTAATTATCGAATATCAACATGCGAGATGTCATAGGACTTAGAATGGTCAACCCTTTCCCATGGCCAATGAATTTACACAAAATACCCATTACATCAAAGTCATTGACTTGAGATTTTATTAACTAATTATCGGATACGAACATGTGAGATGTTTACCATGCGTGATGAAACATAGCTAGGTAGAGAAAGAATTAGTGTAGGCTACATGTATGGTGACTGACAAGTCTTTTACCATTGAAACTTGTTTTCAGATCAAACTGCAGTATAGAGAGAGTATAGGTTGCAGGTATGGTTTAATAAATAACAAACGGTGTACACAAACTCTGATTTATCGATTCAAGAATTAAGAGTAGACTATCTTTAATTGATTGGTAAAGCGGATAGCAAAAAACACAAAAATGCTCAGTGGTTACCGGGACACGATGGTCGCTACACACAACAAGCTTTAAATACTTCAGGCTAATAATCTATACACACACACTCACTCGTTCTAAACTAAACTGTGTTGCTGTCAGTGCTCAGACAGTAGGCTGATGACAAAATGCATTGCTAACAGAAATATAATCATTTCCGGATGTCTAATGTTACCAGCTATCCATTTTTGTGTTGCAGTGGTAAGCACTTTCAGCTCTTGTACTGGTGGTCTTAACTCGATTTCCAGGTCTGAGGCCTAGAACAAGTCAAACTAAGAAACAAGGGCTTAGTGGTGCAGTGGTTAAGCTGTTAGCCTTTTCACCAGGGTTCGATTTCAGGTTAATATGCATGTCATAAACATATTAAATAAAACAAAACAAAACAGAGATAACGTTTAAAACTGATTACATTTGTGTCTTTTCAAATTATTACTTGGATTACAAATACAAAGGTGAACTGGGTTTGATACACAGTTAATGCTGTCTATCACACACTAGACTGTAAGAAAGCCAAAAGAGCAAAAGGCGTAGGTAGAGCAATGGTAAAATTGCTATATGTAGAGAACTACCTAGCGGTTTTATGAACTGGCAAAGCTATATCGCATAAACAGTGCAGTATACAATCCAGCAATCAAATTTGTGTCTTGTGGAACAGAGAAAATGCACTTATACCTTGATGGATAGCAAATGAGTGCAGATGAATGACCTTTGCATTAACCTACCATAGGGTTATAACCACGAGGTGGAGGTGTGATTTCTATATTTTATTGTTTAGAGACAGGGCTTTTTTTGTAACCAGTAGATTTAGTAGATTTAGTATTTTGTAAATATTCATTTATGTAATTGTAAATTGTGGAAACTTTTTTTTTGTAATAGTAAATGTTAAATGTATAACTAAAAGTTCTTTGGGATAAGTGTGCATGTCAAGGATACATAGCGTGGTTGTATTTGTTTTTCAACGACAGGTATGGTTGTGTGAATGTATGATTGTAGATATAATGATAGAGAGAGAGAGAGCTTGTGTGTGTGTGTGTGTGTATGTGTGTGTGTGTGTGTGTGTGGTAGCATTGATTGTTCAACCAAAGCAAACATGGCAAGGTAGGATGGTGGGGTAATATATGTATATAGCAAATGGTAAATAGTAAACTGTAGTTTTTTTAACACTTGTGTTTTTTTAATGCAGCGGTAGATAGGTGTTATTTTGTAAAACAGTCCTACCTACAGTAGTAGTAGTAGTAGTAGTAGTAGTAGGCCTATACGTTTTTGGAAACAAACAGAAAGAGAATGCACTATTGCCATGGCCAAGCACTTTCATTAAGACGATTTCAAGAAAATTTAAATCAGGAGATGTGTGTTTTACAAAACTAAACTTTCAACTTGGACTAAACCATAAACGTGTCGTCTGTGATATGGAAAAAATAGGAAATCCATGTTTCCATATCAACACAATTTAAAAACTTAAAAACTGACATTTAAAAAAAATGTAAATGGGAAATTGACAAATGTGTAAACAACAAAATGGAAAATTCTTGTTTCCATATCATGAAATCCAAAAACTTTAAACTGACATTTTCAAATCGTGTACATGGAAAATGGACAAATGGCAATGTGTGAAATGTGAAAATGAAAGAATGAACAAATGGCTATCATTATTTAAAAAAATTAAAAACAGTCGTTTTCTATCGTTTAAGTGTGAATCAAACCACATCTACTTACTTGGATCACCCGAGACTGAGTAGACCTGTTTTAGTCCTAATATACTTTTAAAATTTTATGTTAAAGCTCGAATTGAACTCATGAGCTTTAAAGTGCCAGCTAACTATGCTAACCGTTACGTCACAAAGACAACTTTACACTACTCTTAATGAACAATAATAAGAAAAAGAATAATAAATATTGAATTTTTAAGGATGAACATGGTGACACAGTTTCTGTTGCACAGTCTGCTAGCCACTAGCCAGCAGCTGGGGTCTTAGAAAACGATACAGTTGACATTTTGTAATGAGATGTGACATGTTTCTAAGTACAGTATTATGGGTTGCTGATGAGTAAAAACTAATCCTGTACAAGGAAGCAAGGGTTTGAACCCCTTACCTAACATTACTATTGCCTCAACATGGCTTGACGACACCGTATTATTATGATACTCGGTACACACACCATAGATAGAGTGTATTGTTTAAGATCATTTTCTTTCCGAACATAGGTGGAGACTGTTGATGGTTAACAATGGCATTAATATAGTAGGACGTGGGTATAGCAATTAAGAAAAAACAGACAATACCCATACAATATTTTTATTTATTTAATATAAGTACTTGTACAATATTTACATTCAAAATACATTTCTTTTTTCTCTATTACTATTTATTCCTTTTTGATTCTCTTGCATATGAAGGGTAGACAACCTTGTAGTTCAGCCCCTTAAAACAACAACAACACAACCTTTTGCATAGTCTGTGATGTTGATGACTCTTGAGATGTGGAAGATGGATTAAAAATAACTTTTACAGCAGGGGTTAAATGTTGCTCAATAAACACTGCACTATTTTGAGTATTAACATTTTTTTCTTGTACTAGCTTTCTAGCATTGTCATGATTATTTGTTGACACCAACAGTGTTTCATCTGGTACACCACATTGATGATCACTCACACTTAAAACCTTACCATTTCTACTTTTTAGATTGCCTCGACATCTTTTTGACCTCTCTTTTGAGCATCGCCAAAATATTATTCCTTTTACATTTTGACGATTATAGTTATAATAGTAGCCTTTATAGAGTACACGTTGTTTACCTTCGTTAGTTGTAGTAAGTTCCATAGTAGCAACTAACCTGTTAGTATGATTTGCTCACTACAAAGGTTATAACTGTTCTGATAATAAAGTCATTTAGCGTTGGCTTTTATATTTAATATGTACAGTTTGAAGTGATAGCAAAAGTGAGAGCAAAATGGTAGCAGAGTGGTAGAGAATATTACATGTATTGTTAATAAATAGTTTAAGCAATTATGTGGATCCATTACATAATAATTTTGGCTCGACGAAGCTCATTTTCTATATCCAATAGTTCTTCCTCATATTCAGTATAACCAGCCTGTTCATAGACAGGCAGTTGCTGAAGCCGCCGGATTAGCTTACTTGGATTGTTCCAGTAGACAAATTCAACAAATGATTTTTTTGGTGTAAACAAAGCATTACCATTATCATTATTATTATCATCATCATCATCATCATCATCAACAACATCATCATAACCATTATCAATATCATCATCATCATCATAATTATAATCCTCATCACTATTACTATAATAGTCCTTTTTGATCCTTTTGCAATACCACATTTTGCACAGTCTGTGTTGCCTTTGATAATGTTGGGAGTTTTTCAGACATTGACAACTGTCCTAACACGACTTTCTGAGGAGATGGTGTATTCTTTTAAACAAACAAAGCACTATCTTGAGCTGCAATATCTCTTTCTGGCACTAGTGTTTTAGCATTTTGAAGAGTTTTTTTTAACAACAAAGTTGTTTTATCTCGTACACTACATTGATGATCACTCACACGTAAGACATCACTATTTTTACTTTTCAGCTCACCTCGACACTGTTTTGAACGATGTTTTGAACAACGCCAAATAACAGTTCCATTTTTATTGGTTCGTTTTACAACATATGTATATCCTTTATAGAATGCTTATGGCATACCATAGCTATTTGTTGATACATCCATGTCAATTGTCAAGCATGAATTAATCTCTAGCAAAGTTTACTCGATAATATAAATAATAGTTTAAAGTGAGAGGAAAAGTGGGTGCAAGAGTGGGTGCAAAATTGGGTGCAAAGTGGGTGCAAAAGTGAGTGTAAAAAGTGGGTGCAAAAGTGGGTGAAAAGTGGGTGCAAAAGTGAGTGCAAACGTTGGTGCAAAAGTGAGTGAACGGTGGGTGCAAAAGTGGGTGCAAAAGTCAGTGTAAAAGGGAATGCAAAAGTGGGTGTAAAAATGAGTGCAAAAGTGGGTGCAAAAGTGAGTGCAAAAGTGTATGTAAATGTGGGTGCAAAAGTGGGTGCCATTTATAGTAGGCATGAATTTTACTAGAATGTGATTTGAGTAAATGTAATTTCTAAACCCAAGTAGTGAATAGTAAGTTGGTTTTGATCTATGCAAGCGTAAACATGTCACATTCACTGGTGATGGATACTCAAGGCTTTAAGGCCAACGAAAACAAGTACAGTATATATTTAAAGAGGTGGCTATTATTGATTGCACAACACGCGGTTACCATATCTTTTTTTCAGACTAGTGTTTTAACATTTGAAGAGTTTTTTTAAACAGCAACGATGTTTTATCTGTCACACAACATTGATGATCACTCACACTTAAGACCTCACTATTTTTACTTTTTTTTAGCTCACTTTGACACTGTTTTGAACGATGTTTTGACAACGTCAAATATCAGTTCCATTTTTTATTGGTTCGTTTTACAATATACGTATAACCTTTATAATATGCATATGGTTGACCATAACTATTCGTTGATATTTCCGTATCAATTGTCAAGCATGAAATAATCTCCAATAAATTTCGCTCGATAATAGAAATGATAGTTTAAAGTGGGTATAAAAGTGGGTGCAAAATTGGGTGCAAAAGTGAGTGTAAAAGTGGGTGATAAGTGGGTGCAAAAGTGGGTGCAAAAGTGAATGTAAATGTGGGTGCAAAAGTGGGTGCCGTTTATAGTAGTCATGAATTTTACTAGGATGTGATTTGAGTAAATGTAATTTCTAAACCCAAGTAGTGAGTAGTCAGTTGGCTTTGATCTATGCAAGCGTAAACATGTCTCATACACTGATGATGGATACTCAAGGCTTTATGGTCAACAAGAACAAGTGTAAAGTTAAAGAGGTGGCTATTATTGATTGCACAACACTGAATCTATTTTTGTAATTTTGACAAAGGGCCTAAGTGCACTTTTGTTAATATCTCGCGAACCAATAAGACTAAGGCATTGTATGAGGTATTATTGAACATTTTGCTGAAGACTGCTGGTAAACACCTATGTTCCCACGACCTTTTTAAAGACGGCGGCTGACCCACGAGGGGTGATTAAAATTATTCCAAGCGGCGCTTGTCGATAGGCAAACCAATAATCAAAGAGGGGTATGACAGACCTTGATGCGATAACCCCTTTTGATTGATCCCTGTTGATTTGCCCCTTTGGACTGGTCCTTGTTGACTAGCCTCTTTGGACGGGTCATTTTTGAAGAGAGTCATTTTTGACGGGCCTCTGCTGACGGGTCACTGTGGACGGATCCCTGTGGACGGGTCCCTGTTGACAGGTCCTTTTGACTAATCCCTTTGGACCGGTCCCTTTGGACTGATCCCTGTGGGTTGGCCCATGCATTTATCCAAATTATGTCAAAGGGACGGGTCCAAAGGGATTAGTCAAAAGGACCTGTCAAGAGGGACCCGTCCACAGGGATCCGTCCACAGTGACCCGTCAGCAGGGGCCTGTCAAAAATGACTCCCTTCAAAAAGGACCCGTCCAAAGGGGCTAGTCAACAGGGACCAGTCCAAGGGGGCAAATCAACAGGGATCAATCAAAAGGGGTTATCGCCTCAAGGTTTGTCATACCCCTCTTTGATTATTGGTTTGCCTATCGACAAGCGCCGCTTGGAATAATTTTTAATCACCCCTCGTGGGTCAGCCGCCGTCTTTAAAAAGGTCGTGGGAACATAGGTGATTACCAGCAGTCTTCGGCAAAAAGTCCAACAATACCTTATACAATGCCTTAGTCTTATTGGTTCGCGAGATATTAACGAAAGTGCACTTAGGCACTTTGTCAAAATTTCAAAAATTGATTCAGTGTTGTGCAATCAATAATAGCCACCTCTTTAACTATATACTTCTTTTTGTTGACCATAAAGCCTTGAGTATCCATCAGGAGTGTATGAGACATGTTTACGCTTGCATAGATCAAAACCAACTGACTACTCACTACTTGGGTTTAGAAATTACATTTACTCAAATCACATTCTAGTAAAAATCGTGCCTACTATAAACTGCACCCACTTTTGCACCCACTTTTACATTCACTTTTGCACTCACTTTTGCACCCACTTTTGCACCCACTTTCGCACCCACTTTTACACCCACTTTTGCACCCACTTTAAACTATTATTTCTATTATCTCGCGAAATTTATTGGAGATTATTTCATGCTTGACAAATGATATGGAAATATCAACGAAGAGTTATGGTCAACCATATGCATACTATAAAGGTTATACGTATATTGTAAAACGAACCAATAAAAATGGAACTGTTATTTGACGTTGTTCAAAACATCGTTCAAATCAGGGTCAAAGTGAGCTAAAAAGTAAAAATAGCGAGGTCTTAAGTGTGAGTGATCATCAATGTAGTGTGACAGATAAAACATCGTTGCTGTTAAAAAAAACTCTTCAAATGTTAAAACACTGGTCCGAAAAAGGCATGGTAACCACGTGTTGTGCAATCAATAATAGCCACCTCTTTAAATATATACTGTACTTGTTTTCGTTGACCTTAAAGCCTTGAGTATCCATCACCAGTGTATGTGACATGCTTACGCTTGCATAGATAAAGACCAACTGACTATTCACTACATGGGTTTAGAAATTATATTTACTCAAATCACATCCTAGTAAAATTCATGCCTACTATAAACGGCACCCACATTTACATACACTTTTGCACTCACTTTTGCACCTACTTTTGCACTCACTTTTACACCCTCTTTTGCACTCCCTTTTACATTGACTTTTGCACCCACTTTTGCACCCACCTTTGCACTCACTTTTGCACCCACTTTTGCACTCACTTTTGCACCCACTTTTTTGCACCCACTTTTGCACCCACTTTTGCACACACTTTTGCACACACTTTTTTGCACTCACTTTTGCACCCACTTTGCACCTACTTTTGCACCCACTTTTGCACCCACTCTTGCACCCACTTTTCCTCTCACTTTAAAGTATTATTTATATTATCGAGTGAACTTTGCTAGAGATTAGTTCATGCTTGACAATTGACGTGGAAGTATCAACAATTAGCTATGGTATGTCATATGCATTCTATAAAGGATATACATATATTGTAAAACTAACCAATAAAAAAGGAACTGTTATTTGGCGTTCTTCAAAACATCGTTCAAAACAGTGTCGAGGTGAGCTGAAAAGTAAAAATAGTGATGTCTTAAGTGTGAGTGATCATCAATGTAGTGTACCAGATAAAACATCGTTGCTGTTTAAAAAAAACTCTTCAAAATGCTAAAACACTAGTCCCAGAAAAAGATATTGCAGCTCAAGATAGTGCATTGTTTGTTAAAAAGCATGTACCATCTCCTCAGAAAGTCGTGAAAGGACAGTTGTCAATGTCTGACAAACTTCCAACATTATCAAAGACAACACAGACTGTGCAAAATGTGGTATTGCAAAAGGATCAAAAAGGACTATATAGTAATAGTGATGAGGATTATAATTATGATGATGATAATGATAATGGTTATGATGATGATGATGATGATGATGATAATAATAATAATAATGATAATGGTAATGCTTTGTTTACACCAAAAAATCATTTGTTGAATTTGTCTACTGGAATAATCCAAGTAAGCTAATCCGGCGGCTTCAGCAACTGCATGTCTATGAACAGGCTGGTTATACTGAATATGAGGAAGAACTATTGGATATAGAAAATGAGCTTCGTCGAGCCAAAATTATTATGTAATGGATCCACATAACCGCTTAAACTCTTTATTAACAATGCATGTAATATTCTCTACCACTCTGCTACCAATTTGCTCTCACTTTTGCTATCACTTCAAACTGTACATATTAAATATAAAAGCCAACGCTAAATGACTTTATTATCAGAACAGTTATAACCTTTGTAGTGAGCAAATCATACTAACAGGTTAGTTGCTACTATGGAACTTACTACAACTAACAAAGGTGAACAACGTGTACTCTATAAAGGCTACTCTTATAACTATAATCGTCAAAATGTAAAAGGAATAATATTTTAGTGTTGCTCAAAAGAGAGGTCAAAAAGATGTCGAGGCAATCTAAAATGTAGAAATGGTAAGGTTTTAAGTGTGAGTGATCATCAATGTGGTGTACCTGATGAAACACTGTTGGTGTCAACAAATAATAATGACAATGCTAAAAAGCTAGTACAAGAAAAAAATTTTGCTTCTCAAATAGTGCAGTGTTTATTGAGAAACATTTAACCCCTGCTGTAAAAGTTATGTTTAATCCATCTTCCACATCTCAAGAGTCATCAACATCACAGACTATGCAAAAGGTTGTGTTGTTGTTGTTTTAAGGGGCTGAACTTCAAGGTTATCTACCCTTCATATGCAAGAGAATCAAAAAGGAATACATAGTAATAGAGAAAAAAGAAATGTATTTTGAATGTAAATATTGTACAAGTACTTATATTAAATAAATAAAAATATTGTATGGGTATTGTCTGTTTTTTCTTAATTGCTATACCCACGTCCTACTATGTTAATGCCATTGTTAACCATCAACAGTCTCCACCTATGTTCGGAAAGAAAGTGATCTTAAACAATACACTCTATCTATGGTTTGTGTACCGAGTATCATAATAATACAGTGTCATCAAGCCATGTTCAGGCAACAGTAATATTAGGTAAGGGGTTCAAACCCTTGCTTCCTTGTACTGGATTAGTTTTTACTCAACAGCAACCCATAATACTGTACTTGGAAACATGTCACATCTCATTACAAAATGTCAACTGTACCGTTTTCGAAGACCGCAGCTGCTGGCTAGTGGCTAGCAGACTGTGCAACAGAAACAGTGTCACCATGTTCATCCTTTAAAAAAATTCAACATTTATTATTCTTTTTCTTATTATTGTTCATTAAGAGTAGTGTAAAGTTGTCTTTGTGACGTAACGGTTAGCATAGTTAGCTGGCACTCTAAAGCTCTTGAGTTCAATTCGAGCTTTAACATAAAATTTTAAAAGTATATTTGGACTAAAACAGGTCTACTCAGTCTCGGGTGATCCAAATAAGTAGATGTGGTTTGATTCACACTTTAACGATATAAAACGACGGTTTTTATTTTTTTAAATAATGATAGCCATTTGTTCATTTTTTTCATTTTCACATTTCACACATTGCCATTTGTCCATTTTCCATCTACACGATTTGAAAATGTCAGTTTAAAGTTTTTGGATTTCATGATACGGAAATAAGAATTTTACATTTTGTTGTTTACACATTTGTCAATTTCCCATTTACATTTTTTTAATGTCAGTTTTAAAATTTTTAAATTGTGTTGATATGGAAACATGGATTTCCTATTTTTTCCATATCACAAACGAAACGTTTATGGTTTAGTCCATGTTGAAAGTTTAGTTTTGTAAAACACACATTTCCTGATTTAAATTTTCTTGAAATCGTCTTAATGGAAGTGCTTGACCATGGCAATAGTGCATTCTCTTTCTGTTTGTTTCCAAAAACGTATAGGCCTACTACTACTACTACTACTACTACTACTACTGTAGGTAAGACTGTTTTACAAAATAACACATATCTACCGCTGCATTAAAAAAACACAAGTGTTAAAATACTACAGTATACTATTTACCATTTGCTATATACATTAATTACCCCACCATCCTACCTTGCCATGTTTGCTTTGGTTGAACAATCAATGCTACCACACATACACACACACACACACACACACACAAGCTCTCTATCATTCAATCTACAGTCATACATTCACACAACCATACCTGTCGTTGAAAAACAAATACAACCACGCTATGTATCCTTGACATGCACACTTATCCCAAAGAACTTTTAGTTATACATTTAACATTTACTATTACAAAAAAATGTATCTACTATTTACAATTACAAAAATGAATATTTACAAAAAAGCCCTGTCTCTAAACAATAAAATATAGAAATCACACCTCCACCTCTTGGTTATAACCCTATGGTAGGTTAATCCAAAGGTCATTCATCTGCACTCATTTGCTATCCATCAAGGTATAAGTGCATTTTCTCTGTTCCACAAGATACAAATTAGATTGCTGGATTGTATACTGCACTGTTTGTGCGATATAGCTTTGCCAGTTCATAAAACCGCTTGGTAGTTCTCTACATATAGCAATTTTACCACTGCTCTACCTACGCCTTTTGCTCTTTTGGCTTTCTTACAGTCTAGTGTGTGATAGACAGCATTAACTGTGTATCAAACCCAGTTCACTTTTGTATTTGTAATCCAAGTAATAATTTGAAAAGACACAAATGTAATCAGTTTTAAACGTTATCTCTGTTTTGTTTTGTTTTGTTTAATATGTTTATGACATGCATATTAACCTGAAATCGAACCCTGGTGAAAAGGCTAACAGCTTAACCACTGCACCACTAAGCCCTTGTTTCTTAGTTTGACTTGTTCTAGGCCTCAGACCTGGAAATCGAGTTAAGACCACCAGTACAAATGCTAAAAGTGCTTACCACTGCAACACAAAAATGGATAGCTGGTAACATTAGACAACCGGAAATGATTATATTTCTGTTAGCAATGCATTTTGTCATCAGCCTACTGTCTGAGCACTGACAGCAACACAGTTTAGTTTAGAACGAGTGAGTATTTAAGTATTTAAAGCTTGTTGTGTGTAGCGACCATCTTGTCCCGGTAACCACTGAGCATATTTGTGTTTTTAGCTATCCGCTTTATCAATCAATTAAAGATAGTCTACTCTTAATTCTTGAATCAATAAATCATAGTTTGTGTACACCGTTTGTTATTTATTAACCCATACCTACAACCTATACTCTCTCTATACTGCAGTTTGATTTGAAAACAAATTTCAATGGTAAAAGACTTGTCAGTCACCATACATGTAGCCTACACTAATTCTTTCTCTACCTAGCTATGTTTCATCACGCATGGTAAACATCTCACATGTTCGTATCCGATAATTAGTTTATAAAATCTCAAGTCAATGACCTTGATGTATTGGGTATTTTGGGTAAATTCATTGGCCATGGGAAAGGGTTGACCATCCTAAGTCCTATGACATCTCGCATGTTGATATTCGATTATTAGTTTATAAAATCATAGGTTAATGACCTTGCTGTTTTGGATTTTTGGGATAAATTCATTGGTCATGGGAAAGGGTTAACCAGTCTAAGTCCTATGACACCTCACTTGACCCTCTCCGATTATTAATTTATTAAATATTAGGTCAATGACTTTGCCGTTTTAGATCTTTCGGGTAAATTCGTTGGTCATGGAGAAGGGTTGACCATCCTGAGTCCCATGACACCTCACTTGACCCTCTCTGATTATTAGTTAGCGAGATATTAACAAAAGTGCAGTTAGGCCCTTTTGACAAAAATAAATAATACATTCAAAAACAGAATGTCACCTCAAGTCCAACGACCTCTCATACAAGTACCTAGCCTTATTGGTTCATGAGATATTAAAAAGCTAATGACCTATTAGTTTTGGATCTTTTGGTAATTTAAAAAAAAATAACTCATCTATTTGTATGTCTACCCCTTATTATTCCCGTTTTTCCAACGGGGTCGGGGATGAGATGCGATGGAAGTCTTAGTGGCGATGGTTTTGACGGCCGGATGCCCTTCCTGACGCCAACCTCATGAGAGGAGTTAATGAGAGATGAAATGAATGATGGTGAATGAAACTGGGCAAGGATGTGGAAGGAAGCGGCCGTGGCCTGTCAGAAGGTACCGTCCCAGCATTTGCCTGGTGTTGAAAATGGGAAACCACGGAAAACAAATTCAAGGACAGCCGACGGTGGGGCTCGAACCCACGCGTCTACCGAGTCAGCAGAGAGCTTGGCCCCTTGACCTAACGCAGCGCTTTAGCCCGCGTAGCCACTACTGTCGGTAAAAAAAACCTCATCTATAAATCATTATTCAAAAAGTCCGCCCGCTTACAAAAAAAAAACAAGTGCGCATGCGTAAAAACAAAAAACCAAACATGTTAATTCATAGTAGCAATCGGCTCTTCACATGCGTTTCATGTGGAACAACGTTTAATTTCATCATAGCATTAGGGACCATGGGCCAGTCCATAGGGACCAGTCCAAAGGGACCGGTCTAAAGGGATTAGTCATACAGGACCTGTCAACAGGAACCCATCAACAGGGACTTGTCAACATGGACCCGTCAACAATGACCTGTCAACAGGGACCCGTCAAAAAGGACTCGTCCATAGAGACCCCTCAACAATAACCCGTCAACAATGACCCGTCAACAATGACCCGTCAACAGGGACCCGTCAAAAGGACTCGTCCATAGGGACCCGTCAACAATGACTCGTCAACAATGACCCGTCAACAATGACCCGTCAAAAGGACTCGTCCATAGGGACCCGTCAACAATGACCCGCCAACAGGGACCCGTCCACAGGGATCAGTCCAAAGGGACAAATCAACAATGACAGGGGCTCTCACCTCAAGGCTTGACATGTCCTCTTTGATTATTGGTTTACCTATCGACAAGCGCTGCTTGGAATACTTTTTGATCACCGCTCGTGGGTAGGGATAGGTTAGGTTACACTAGAGCCACCATCTTTAAAAAGCCCACCCTCTTAAAAACTATGAGTGTGCATGCGTAAAAACAAAAAATAAGCATGTTAATTCATATTGGCTTTCCACCGTACACATGTCTCTTGTGTAAAACAACGTTTAATTTCATATTAACATTCAAACTCTCACTTGTCACACTTGGAAAAAGCGAGATTTTCAAAAAAATACCATTTCACCCCCAAGTAGGGGTAGGTTTTATTTTGGGGGTGGAAATATGTTGTTCAATGGAAAGTGGGTGTCAGCCCGAGTTCAACAACACCTCATTTGTCAAAATCCGACCATGCATTCGAGAGAAACCATGGAAAACCACTTCTAGAACGACTGAGATGGGATTCGAACAAAACTTTTCCTAGTTTTACCTCACAATGCTGATTATGCCCCGTTTTAGGCTTTAGATCAGAATTAAATGTCCTGAAAAGTCGAGCATTGAACCTGGACATCCGAGGTCACAGCCACTACATCATGAGGTGGTCCCCCTCATCTGGGGCGAATTAACGATCAGGAATATGAATTATTGACAACGTCAAAACTAGATTTTTGAAAAGAGCTCTTGGAGCAGGGAAGTACGCCCCAAATAGGATGATATACTCTTTTCCAGAAAAAGTTTCTTCCTGGAGGACTTAAGGATTCAGCTACTGTTACCATCTACAGACGCATACAATACGGTGATGAGTTGTTGTTTGAGTCTTCAGTCTTTTGACTGGTTTGATGCAGCTCACCATGCCTCCCTGTCCTGAGCTAATCGTTTCATCTCTACATAGCTACCACACCTACGTCCGAGGCAATCTGTTTAATATATTCTAACCTTGGTCTACCCCTACAGTTCTTGTCTTCGACCCTTCCTTCAATAACTAAGCTTGCTATTCCTGGGTGTCCTACCAACCTATCTCTTCTCTTCATTAGCAGTCGTCAGAAACATCTCTCCTCTCCCACTAGTCTTAATACCTCTTCGTTTGTAACCCTATATACCCATCTGATCTTCATCATCCTCCTGTAACACCACATTTCAAACGTTTCAATTCTCCTCTTTTCTGCTGCACCAATAGTCCAAGTTTCACTTCCATAGAGTGCCACGCTCCAGACAAAGGCCTTCAAAAATTACTTCCTAACAAGTAAATCTATATTCGATGTCAACAGATTCCTTTTTTATAGAAATGCTTTCCGTGCCTGAGCTTATTATTTATTTAATAGTATGGTGAGCACAACAAGGAATTCATAAGTCCAGGTCCAAGTTCTTCAACCACACAGCAGCACTTTCTGATAGATGAAACAGGTCGCTGGGGCTTCCGGAGTAGGCATGAAGAGGGCAGCGCAGGATGACATGGTCCATGGTCTGCTCCTCTTCACGGCATTCACACATTGGAGAATCCATCCAGCTCCACTTATGGCGCAAGAAATTACAGCGAACATGCCCAGTTCTCAGTCTGTTGACATAAGGTGATACAAGTGCCTGAGCTAACCTACTTTTTATATTCTCTTTGCTCAAACATCACTGGTTATTTTGCTTCCTAAGTAACAGAAGTCTCCTACATCATTTAGTTCTTCACCTGCCAATTTGATGGCCATAAGGGATTCTGATTTATTTCGGCTGCATTCCAATATTTTTGTTTTACATTTTTTAGCCTACTTTCGATTTTTGCAAAAAATGAAAGTAGACTTATGAGATCAACACAGGGCGAAAAAAGTGTGTCTGTCTGTGTGTGTGTATAGTGTGTGTGTGAGTCTGTGTGTGTGTCTGTGTGTGTGTCTGTGTGTGTGTGAGTGTGTGTACTCTGAATGTCTGTCCCCCCCTATCAATTCGAACACGGTGAATGCGAATTGAACGAAATTTGGTACAAAGGTAGCACTAGCAAAGGACACCTCAGTGTCATGTTTTATATCGCCGCCATCTTGACGGAAACGTAATGGCGGCCACACAAATGTTCAAAGCTTAAATCAAATTACGACTAACCTAATCATCAGATCTCTACCAAATTTTGCAACAACATACCTTTCTGGGGGGAGCATCCTTTGACCAAACCAATAGGCCATCAGCGTAATAGTTTGCGGATGGCGGCCATCTATGTGTGAAAATCGATTCCCCCTATTAATTCGAACACGGTGCAACCGAATGGAACGAAATTTGGTACAGAGGTAGTACTAACAAAAGGCACCTCAGTGTCATGTTTTATATCGCCGCCATCTTGACGGAAACGTAATGGCGGCCACACAAATGTTCAAAGCTTAAATCAAATTACGATTAACCTAATCATCCGATCTCTACCAAATTTTGCAACAACATACCTTTATAGACGAAGCATCCTTTGACCAAATGACTAGGTCATTAGCCTAATAGTTTGCGGATGGCGGCCATCTTTGTGTGAAAATCAATTCCCCCTATTAATTCAAGCACGGTGAAACCGAATGGAACGAAATTTGGTACAGAGGTAGCACTAGCAAAGGGCATCTCAGTGTCATGTTTTATATCGCCGCCATATTGACAGAAACGTAATGGCGGCCACACAAATGTTCAAAGCTTAAGTTAAATTACGACTAACTTAACCATCCGATCTCTACCAAACTTTGCAACAACATTCCTTTATGGAGGGAGCATCCTTTGACCAATCTAATAGGTTATTAGCCTAATAGTTTGTGGATGGCGGCCATCTTTATGTCAAAATTGATTCCCCCTAATATTTCGAACACGGTGCAACCGAATGGAACGAAATTTTGTACAGAGGTAGTACTAACAAAAGGCACCTCAGTGTCATCTTTTCTATCGCCGCCATCTTGACGGAAATGTAATGGCGGCCACACAAATGTTCAAAGCTTAAATCAAATTACGACTAACCTAATCATCCGATCTCTACCAAATTTTGCAACAACATACCTTTGTGAGGGGAGCATCCTTTGACCAAACTAATAGGTCATCAGCGTAATAGTTTGCGGATGGCGGCCATCTTTGTGTGAAAATCGATTCCCCCTATTAATTCGAACACGGTGCAACCGAATGGAACGAAATTTGGTACAGAGGTAGTACTAACAAAAGGCACCTCAGTGTCATGTTTTATATCGCCGCCATCTTGACGGAAACGTAATGGCGGCCACACAAATGTTCAAAGCTTAAATCAAATTACGATTAACCTAATCATCCGATCTCTACCAAATTTTGCAACAACATACCTTTATAGACGAAGCATCCTTTGACCAAATGACTAGGTCATTAGCCTAATAGTTTGCGGATGGCGGCCATCTTTGTGTGAAAATCAATTCCCCCTATTAATTCAAGCACGGTGAAACCGAATGGAACGAAATTTGGTACAGAGGTAGCACTAGCAAAGGGCATCTCAGTGTCATGTTTTATATCGCCGCCATATTGACAGAAACGTAATGGTGGCCACACAAATGTTCAAAGCTTAAGTTAAATTACGACTAACTTAACCATCCGATCTCTACCAAACTTTGCAACAACATTCCTTTATGGAGGGAGCATCCTTTGACCAATCTAATAGGTTATTAGCCTAATAGTTTGCGGGTGGCGGCCATCTTTATGTCAAAATTGATTCCCCCTAATAATTCGAACACGGTGGAACCGAATGGAACGAAATTTGGTAGAGAGGTAGCACTAGCAAAGGGCACCTCAGTGTCATGTTTTATATCGCCGCCATCTTGACTGAAACGTAATGGCGACCACACGAATGTTCAAAGCTTAAATCAAATTACGATTAACCTAATCATCCGATCTCTACCAAATTTTGCAACTACATACCTTTATGGAGGGAGCATCCTTTGACCAATCTAATAGGTCATTCGCCTAATAGTTTGCGGATGGCGGCCATCATTGTGTCAAAATCGATTCCCCCTATTAATTCGAACACATGGAACAGAATGGAACGACATTTGGTACAGAGATAGCACTAGCAAAGGGCATCTCAGTTTCATGATTTATATCACCGCCATATTGACAGAAACGTAATGGCGGCCACACAAATGTTTAAAGCTTAAATCAAATTACGACTAACATAACCATCCGATCTATACCAAACTTTGCAACAACATACCTTTATGGAGGGAGCATCCTTTGACCAATCTAATAGGCCATTAGCATAATAGTTTGCGGATGGCGGCCATCTTAATGTCAAAATTGATTCCCCTTATTAAGTCGAACACGGTGGAACCGAATGAACGAAATTTGGTACTGAGGTAGCACTAGCAAAGGGCACCTCAGTGTCATGATTTATATCGCATGCCATCTTGACGGAAACGTAATGGTGGCCACACAAATATTCAAAGCTTAAATCAAATTACGAATAGCCTAATCATCCGATCTCTAGCAAATTTAGCAACAACATACCTTTATGGAGGAAGCATCCTTTGACCAAACTAATGGGTCATCAGCCTACTATTTTGGGGATGGCGGCCATCTTTGTGTGAAAATCGATTCCCCTTATCAATTCGAACACGGTGAAACCGAATGGAACGAAATTTGGTACAGAGGTAGCACTAGCAAAGGGCACCTCAGTGTCATGTTTTATATCACCGCTATCTTGACGGAAACGTATTCGCGGCCACCCAAATGATAAAAGCTAAAATGTAATTACGACCAACCTAATAATCTAGTCTCTACCAAATTTTGCAACACCATATCTTTATGTGGGAATCATATTCAGACCAAACTGCAAGAACATAAGCCCAATAGTTTGCAGATGGTGGCCAAGTATGTGTGCAAATCGATTCCCCTTATCAATTCAAACACGGTGAAACCGAATTGAACGAAATTTGGTACAGAGGTAGCACTAGCAAAGGGCACCTCATATTCATGTTTAATATCCCTATAGCACGTTGTATTTCAACAAACTACTACAACCAACATTCAATCATACTCCTTGAAAAGGACAAAGAGTTATAACAATACCCATGCATTTAGGAGAAAGTAGGCTATATGTTCTTTACTGAACATCTTGTTAAATCATAAATTCTTTCCTCAAGACGGAGTCCATACCATTCAAAAACTCATTAAATCCTCAGGCGTGTCGGCCAAGATGACTATGGTTTTCACCATAAGTTATGCACAACTAAAAAATTCCACCACGCAAACGATCAATATACTGCATATGTGTATTGTGTGACCAAACATGTGAATATTATCACTTTATGTGGTGCTAAGAAAATAACAAATACACTCAGTGACTGTACAATATTAGAGAATAATCATGTCATGTTATGGTATATAGTATTATGTTTATTTTACAATTTTGTGTCTAATGGCTTTTCAGCTGCAATAAAATTTATATAACTAAAATTTGAAAAATTCTATATTGATACATTTTCATTTGAGACAAGTTTGCCTTTCAGCGTCCAGGCTAGTCTGAAAACCTCTATTAGCAGTTAGCACCGAGTCCTCCTCTGCTTGTACACTTCTCACTTTGAAATTACAATCTAATGCATTATCCTCTTCGGAATCAGAACTCTGTGAGTGTGGGGAGAGACGGACCATGATACACCTGTGTTCCTGTGAACTGTGCCCGTGCTCTTGCACAACGCAGGAGTTAATGGAAGGTCATGAAAAGGGTGTGACAGTGGCCCGATTCTGGGCGAAGACAATCTAATTCGAGATATTGTCGTATGTATTATTCCTTTTTAATATTGTGTATCATCCATGAAGCCTCCGTGGCTTAGGCGGCAGCACGCCGGCCTCTCACCGCTGGGTCCGTGGTTCAAATCCCGGTCACTCCATGTGAGATCTGTGCTGGACAAAACGGAGGCAGACAGGTTTTTCTCCGGGTACTCCGGTTTTCCCTGTCAACATTTCATTCCAGCAACACTCTCCACTATCATTTCATTTCATCTGTCATTCATTTAATCATTGCCCCAGAGGAGTGCGCCAGGCCTCGGCAGCCGGCACAGTTCATATCCTCGCCGCTAGATGGGGGCTTCATTCATTCCATTCCTGACCCGGTCGGAGACTGGAAACAGGCTGTGGATTTTCATTTCAATATTGTGTATCATCCCTCTGTGTATGTTGTAGTGCTTTTGACTCGAATAAATAATAAATCCTCTTAGGTAATCTCTCCTCCCCCATTCTCCTCACATGACCCCACCATCTGAGTCGGCTCATACGAACAGCTTCATCTAGCGTGTCCATTTCTAACATGGTCTTTATCTCTTCATTCCGAATAGCTTCCTGCCATTGCTCACATCCATTTGTCCCAGCAATCATTCGTGCTACCCTCATATCAGTTACCTCTAGCTTATGTATCAGATATCCTGAATCTACCCAGCTCTCACTTCCATACAGCAAGGTTGGTCTAAATACTGAGCACTGTAAAGAGAGTTTCGTCGCTAAACTACCTTCTTTCTTGCAGAATACTGTAGATCGCAACTGAAAAACTCACTGCATTGGCTTCTCTACCTCTGGATTCTATTTCCTAAACCACACTACTATCCTACTCACAGCAGTGGCTACGCTGGCTAAAGTGCAGCGTTAGGTCATGTGGCCAAGCTCTCTGCTGACTCGGTAGACGCGGGGATTCGAGCTCCACCGTCGGCCGTCCTTGAAATGGTTTTCCGTGGTTTCCCCATTTTCAACACCAGGCAAATGCTGGGACGGTACCTTCTGACAGGCCATGGCCACTTCCTTTCACATTCTTGCCCAGTTTAATTCATCTTCATCCATACCATCTCTCATCCCGACGCGCAGGTCGCCTACGGGCGTCGACTAGAAACACATGCACTCAGCCTCACAGGTGACCACAGGGCAAAAAAAAAAACTACTGTCCTGAGAGAATACTCAGCCCCAGAATGTAAAACGTCCCACCTGCTCCAAATTAGTTCCTCCTACCTTGCATTCTATATTACACACTTTATAAAATGTTTTGCATATTGCATCGAGCACAGTGGGGATGAAAGTGAGGACGGACTTATTTATTAAGCAGTGTACACACCTGCTCTACACAATTGATATCAGGAGCATAGGCAGGCCATTCCATTCTCTTAATACCATTCTCCTGAAAAAAGGCGAGCGCTATCGTTCAGGAAAGTGAAATTTAGGCCGAAATTGTCAGCATAGCTTTTCACTACAGATGCCAGGATATCATCCCTCTAACGTATGACTGTCATACACCCTGGAATATACACACGAGGGGTTCGGCGACCATACATGATACCACCCCGAACCATTGCACCATCTCCTCCCTGGCAGCTTCGGTGGCGTAGTTGGTAGCTTGCTGAGCTTCAATGCACAAGGTCGCGGGTTCAAATCCGGCCGAAGTCGTCGTATTTTTACAGCGTTAAAAATCCCCCAGTATGCCTTCCTTTGGAGGGGTAGTAAAGCTGGCGGGCCCATGTCATATATTTATTGCAAGATAAAGAACCTTCCATTAATTACACTTGTGAAAAGTTAAATTATTGGTTAGATTTGACTAACGCTCTGAGGTTCCAACGTTCGACGCCATTAGTCAACTGTGGTGGCATCTAGTAACGAAGTTCAGAACTAGTTGGTCGTTGACAGTGGCGTTTGGTAGCAAAAGTTGTAACTACTGAACTCGAGGGGGTCATGCTGACTGGTATCGAACCTGGATCTCAGAGACTGTGATCTCAGAATAAAGGTTCCACCAGGGAACGAACCCGAGGTCTGTTGAGGGAGTTTCATTA
This sequence comes from Meconema thalassinum, assembly GCA_946902985.2. Lineage (NCBI taxonomy): Eukaryota > Metazoa > Arthropoda > Insecta > Orthoptera > Tettigoniidae > Meconema > Meconema thalassinum. The sequence continues at coordinate 189,369,128 of OX336395.1, forward strand.
TAAAAACCCCTGGAGGAAAGTATGTGTTTAATCACTGGTATGATTTCAGTTGATAATGACATTATGTAGTGAAATAATGCAGGGAAAATGAGCAGAATACAGCATTTATTGAACTACATGGAGTAGGCTATGCTGGACTTAGAACACAGAAGTAGAGAGTTTGACATTTTACTAATAGCCCCAGAATTGTGGGAGGAGACCCTTGGAGCCCTGTCAATCTCGCTGACCTAGTTATGTCGTCTGGAAGAGGTCGGGGGGTTGACTAATGACCCAGTTATTCCCCGTTTGAGAATAGACCCCAAGGAAAATCATTGATTACTCGTGATTGGAGTAACGCAATGACATGAGAGTTGCACACAGGCGAATCTTTAGCCGGTAGGCTAATTTTAGAGCCTTTAATCTGCGAAATTGAGGCATATTTAATGGAGTGCGGAAGGACATAGGACTATGGATGTTCGCGGCTGGGTTTGAGTATGTCGCCAGGGATTCCCACGGAAACCGCGTCCCCACGCCATGGAGAAAGCAATTAATATTAATTAATTGGCCGATCGATCCTTCAGGACGCGGATAGTTCTGGGATCAGTGAAGAAAAAGGAACCCGATGAGCATTGTTTCGAGACCAGAATCATGCTGGGAGAGGAGTTGATATAGCGCGGGAATTCTAGCTCTACTTTTTTGTGTGAAACCAATATAAGGGAGTCGACCCTTGGCAGAACACAGTCGTTGTCAGTTGTTGGCAGTTTTTGAACAGACTCGAGCGCGGAACGTATGTTACTCCGGCTCAGGAAAGGACGCTCAAACAAAGACTTGAACATTTGAGTGTTTATCGTTATATTCTCCGTGCAGTGTAATGCACCAAGTGAGAATATAATCATGCATGGTCATGAAGTAATAAGAAGTACGGTAATCAACGAAATTTATTGTGTGAAATGTGTATCACCGAAGTCAAGGAAGGAGGCCCGGACTTCAACTTGGGAAGCCGTGCAGTAAGACCCTTAGAAGGCTTTTATTAAGGACAGTCGTGCTGCAGGTTTAGTCAGCAGGACGAGCAATGGTTTATGTTCACATAGGAAGTACCGTGTGATATAAGTTGCAGAACTATTGAAAGTAATAATATGTGTCAAAATTATATACAATGTTAAGCGCAGTGTATAATATATTGACTGGTTATACATGTCTTATTACGCTGGAATGCGCTTGGAGAAACTTTATGAAGCATTTGGTAATGTCTTAAGAATACCAAATAGTAACGCTCAGGACGGAAGTAAGCCTATTTATGCAAAGCAGCAAGTTTACCGTAGGATTATTGATAGACTGTTGGTGATTCCGTTGGCAGATCAACCAGACTTTCAATCAGGAGTTGGTAGGAGCACGGAAGATGCCGTTGATACCTGTAATTCTGATATTTTGCCAGGGAATTTCAACCAATGAAAAAAGTAAAATGTGACGTGTGTTATGTATAAATCATATGTGAAATATCTTTTAAATTAATGGTTTAATAAGTGTTATAAAGTGTCATGTGTTTTGGAAGCAATAGCTTCTTTATAGAAATGAAAAGTGCCGTGTGGTTGGTGAAAGAAATGTATCATAAAATGTCTATAGGCAAGATGCAAATGTCGCACTAATTCTGCAAATGGCAGGCGACCCGGAAGGATATAGGTGGTTGGAGCCACCATGATGAGCCTAGATATGTGAGTACCCTACAAATTATGATTATGTAGATAGCCCACTGCATGTAATGTGATTTCAGAATGATAAAAATGCCAGTAAGAATCAGTATTAGGAGATAGACCCGCCAGGTTTAATTGTTGTCGTGTTGAGTTTAATAGAGTTGAGATGTTTTACATCAGTGAGTGGATTAATCGTTACCACTATTAATAAAATGGCAAATCAGTTATGTAAGCCTAACGTAACGGACACGGTTGTTCGATTTTTAAGATGGTTAAGTTGTGTCGGAATTATGGTAATTTATGTCAGTAAGAATAATAATAATAATAATGAATAATAAAGGTATGAATGAATACATCAGGCAAAATGTTGTAAGCAAGAAATATTTACGCTAATTGGAAGACTTATCGATCTAAGCAGTAAGATTACATTAAGGGATGACGAAAAGAGTTTAATATCAGAATATATTGTATTAATGGGAATATAATTATGCCAGGAAATGGAAGAGTTTTCTAGTGAATTGAATTTGCAGCTTGTGTAAAAGCTTATAGAGTAATTGATATATTTCTCAATAATTATAGGACGAAGATCATAACATTAGGTCATGGAACCAGGTAGTCTATTCAACATATGAAATCTCGTATAGCCGTGGGGCATACTGAGATATGTGCTTTGTGCCAGAGTGTAATTAGTGTTTGGACCCTAACTCTGATGATGGATATGGAATGTTCCGGGTTCGAATCCTGTGATAGGTGAGAGGAGAACGTTGGACACCTCTGCACTTCTATCTGATCGCCCGAGAACTTATTATTGAGTGATTCGGCTCCTGTGAAGCGAATCTAGTGACGGCAGCGTGTGGGCTGACCGCATCAGTTATTAAGATACTGGTTATCCAGATCGACCAATGTTTTATGAGTCTCGTGCCTTCATGTTGAAATGGACCTATTTGGTGCCAGTTATTATTATCCTCAGGGTAGGAATAAATGTTAAGCTCATCCACTACCTATTTGCATAATATTCAGTTTAAATCCATTGGGATATGTGTGTCATTGAGACCACGGTATTGTCTTTAAAAATCGTATTACTGCTTGGGGAGATAAGCCATGTGGCAGGAGGCGAGGGTCGAGGCACTGTTGGGACCTCACTCCACCCTATTGTATACAGGCCGCTCGGAAAAGGGGCTGCGCTGTCAAGCGAACCGTGAAGGTTTAAGTTTATAAAGGGCAGATTCTAGACCCTGTTAGTAACATGAAAAAGAAACATTGTTATATCGAGTAATGAAGTCATGTGGCTTAAGAGCACATTGGTAATTATAGATCACCCTGATGGTTCATGATTTTAGCAATCTAACGAATGGTTGGAAGTTGCATTTGTTACTGTCACTGACCACTTTTTCAGAAGTTGGCTACTTAACGCCACAAGTTACGCTCGCAAGGGTAGCTTAATAATACCAGCCGACACAGCAATAACAAAAGTTTTTAAGATGAAATCACAACGGCATGCAGTGGAGCTATATAAATAGAGGAAGTGTAGGGGTAGCTTTACATAATTATGGGGTTGCACGTAGATTGTTTTGCACACCTGGATAGGCTAATGCATGTAAAGCATTTGGTGGGAAGAGAGAGATCAAACACACACGGTACACATAATTGTTAAAGTAAGACGAGGTTTAAAGAATAAGTAATTTTGTGAAATTAAAGAAGTCACAGTAGATGACAGAAGAATCAAAGTACAGTTTTGTTTATGAAGTTGTATGTGCATCAGCGCACTAGAGTATGGTAAAGTTAATATAAGGGTAAAGGTTGGAGTAATGATATGAGTTTATTATGATAATATTATGTTAATATTAATGGATTGTGGAAGTAATTTTTGTTTGATTTTGTTTTATGTTTATTGGGATTGTTTTATTTGTTTGAAGCCATGATTTTATTACTGAATTAAAGTATGCGAATAGAGTTGTGCCTTATCATTGTAGAGTTGATACCTTTTAGTCTCAAATCCAAAGTATGCAACTGCTCAATGGGGGAACGGTACACGCCTGAGACCTGACGCTAGCTGGAGGCGGGAGCATATTTTCCATCGAGATTACTCACATGGGTACATGGAATTTGATGTCCTGTACAGTGATTTGAGCTATAGGTACAACTAAAGTCGGTCTAGATTTTGTGAACACAACTCTATTAAAGTAACTGTTAACATGAATTAGGGGATGACCGCGCCTAACCTTTGCTAAGCTCCGATACAAACCATACAAATTTTGATAAACACCTCCCATGCATCTCACTTATTTATCATGGCGCTGGTATGTGGACCAGTTTTAAACACAGGTCACCATAGGCGCAGAGGTGTATTAATTTATCATGGCGCCCAAGTTTGTGGAGCTTATGGGATTTAGGGAAACCCCATAGATTTTTATGGTATTTCATGGGGAAAACCATAGTAATTAGTTTTGCCTCAAACTGTGCTTGAGTGATTTTTGAGTTCAGTAGGCTTTTGATGTAACGCAGAGTATCTCTATTGAGAAGAGAATTACCCAAGGGTACGAGCGCTACATACCAAATCCACAATTTATCATAGAATTCACAGTTTTAGTACAATCTTACAATATGTGTACAGTGTTTGGTGTCTCTCTTCAAAACGTATCCACACATGTTTCCAGGAAGCCTGCCTGCATCTCAAAGTGTATTATTGTGAGAATGTCCGGTACAGAGGAGATCCTGCAAGTGATTGCAGGGTTGAAACAGCATTTTGACGCTGTGAATGAACAGAACAAGCTGGAAGCTAAGGCTTTCCAGGATGGAATAAACACTCGTTTAGATGCCAATCAGGAGGCAATTAATGCAAATCAGGTTGCATTGAGTAATCGTCTAGATGCCAATCAGCTGGCAATTAATGGAAATCAGGTTGCAATGAATGCTAATCAGGTTGAATTGAATAATCGGTTAGATGCCAATCAGCTGGCAATTAATGCTAATCAGGTTGAATTGAGTAACCGTTTAGATGCTAATCAGGTTGAAATAAACAACCGATTGGATGCTAATAAGGTTGAATTAAATGATAAGCTAGGTCAAATGCAGGAAACGATTAAGACCGAAGTAACAGAAACTGTTGTAAGTATTATATCAGAAATGCAGGTTAAGACAGATAAACGTTTCGAGGCTATAGAAGCCAAGCTTGAAAGTAATTTACAAGCGTGTAAGCATGCGCAGGATGAAACCAACAGTAGGTTAGATGCGCTGTCTAATGACATTAAGGATATTCAAATCCAAAATGAGGCGAATCTCGAACGCCAAGCGAAACAGTTTTCAGAATTTACGAGAAGGGTAGATCAGAGGTTAGAAGAGAACGACTCTAAATGGGACCAGAAATTGAAAAGCTATGCTAGAGCAATTAACGGTGATCTAAAGAAACAGGATCAGAACATATTAGATCAATGTCAGGAAATAGGCGAGATTAAGGCTATCGCTAATGAATGTAAAGAGCTGGTAGGCAACATGAGAGGTCAGATGAGCAAAGTTCATCAAGAAGTGGACCAAATTCACAGTGACATTATCATCGTTAACAAAAGGCAAGAGGAGAACAGAGGAGAAATTGTTAAGGTCCAGAATGAATTGTCAAAAGTCAATGGACACATTCAAGAGGAAATTAAAGGGCTGAGAGAAGAACTCGAAGTAAGAGAAGGCCAGAAGACAGAGGCAAGCGACAAGACCCTTGCTCAAATTAAGTAAGATGTAGAGGATGAAATCTCCAATATCAAACTAAGCCTGAAAGAAGACAAGAAGAAAATATTTCAAGTGGCAGAGGAAAATCGAGATAGGCTTACCAGAATCGAGAAGGAGGTAATTACTCGACTGGAAAGGGCAGAGATGGGCCACAATCAAATGGAGACTAGGATAATCGCGCAGGAGGGAACCCTTATGAAAGATCCTAAGTCAAGTGAAGATATGAGGAAAACTAGGTGGGCAGACTTAGAAACCCAACCTATAATCAGGAATGCTACAGGCCCAGGCGAAAGTACTTATATGACGCCAGGCGCACCAGTTGCAGCCTCTACGCCGCATGAAAATGCTATGCACAACCAGGTGATAAACGTAATCAGGGCAAGCGAAGAGAAACCAAGGAAATTCTCAGGTAGCCACTGTAATATGACACCAAAATATTGGTTGAAAGACGTGTCTGAATATCTGAATGATGCGCGGATACCACAAGAGCGCAGGCTACGAGCCATTGAAAAACTAACAGAGGGAGAATGTGCATTATGGTTTCGCAGTTTCCGCTATACTTTCGATACTGTTGAGGAGTTTCGGGAGGCATTTTTGAAACGGTACTGGGATCCAGCGACCCAGCAAAATTTGAGATTGGATTTGTATTCAAAGAGATACAGCACCAACAACCCAACGAAGTACGCAGAGTTTTTCATCTCTCAGATGTGTCGGTTCAAAGAACTGGACCAAAAACCTAGCGAACTGGAGCTATGTATTGCTATCGCCAAGCAGCTTCCATACGAGATCCAAAGACTGCTAATCTCGGCAAATGCGAAAACTGCTATGGAAATGGAGACAGTTCTTAGACAACTGGACCTCACAACAGCCAATACTATGCGTCAGATTCGAACTGTGGAACAGGTACACGTGACCAACACGCAGACTGACCAACATCAAGCTCCAAGGAACAACAAAGCTACGAGCACTGAATCATTAGATTCCAACGGACGTCAATGGGAACAGGAACCCAGAAGATGGCAGCCGAAGTACAAAGGGAATGCTAGTAGAGGAGGAAGAGGCCGAAATTCGTTGAATAAGCAGAATACCAGGGGTAGACCGTACCAAAACAATGGAGGTAACAATGGCCAAGAAGGCAACAATAGGAATTGGAGACCCCAGGAAAGAAGAAGTAACTTCGATGACGAGGTAGAGGAACGATATCACGCTTCATTGCAATACCTCGAGGAAAGGGGAGATGAGCCCCAGAAGCAACAAGTCCGCTGGCAAGAAGTTATGCAGAACAGGACGTCACCAGACAGATATGGAGATGGAGCTAAGAGTTTGGAGTTACAGCGCAGCGAACAAGAGAGAAGAAATTCTAAGGGGACTGGCGCTATAGAAAAAAAAACTCCAAAATTAGAAGAGTTCGAGACTGATGGATGGAAGTCAGTTAACATCATCAATTGGATAGCCAAACCAGAAGAGCTAATCGAGGATACAGGAGGATCACAGGTCTTGGTCAAGAGAGAATTGCCTATTATAATAGAAAGAGTGGCAGGATTGAAAATAAGAAGTCTGTTAGACACGGGTTCAACAGTGTGCCTTATGACACAAGCTTTATATAATGAAATAGACCAGAGAGAGAATGTTTTGAAAATACCGATCTCTAGTGTCAAAATAAAAGGTGTCATTCCAGACAGAACGATGATATGTAAATATCAGGTATTCCTAGATTTACAGATAGGAGGCTCTATTTTCTCACAGAGTTTTCTATTAGTAAACAAACCGCCTTATAACCTACTTATTGGGGCAGAATTTATAAGGGAATACATAGTTATAATAGACCTAGCACAGGACAGGGTTATGTTCCGTGTGAATGAGGAAGCCGAAGGCTTAGAGGTCTCACTCAATCAGAATGAACCAGGGTCAGATGAACAAGTATGGCATACATACAGAGACGTGGCGGAGGAAGAAGTGTTAGCTATTGAGCAGTTAGAAGAAGAAATGAAAACCCTAGCCACAGATATGGAGAAAGATCTGGAACCCGAACTGGAAGAACATATTTCGGAAAAATTAGAAGAAGCAAAAATTGGGCCAAACGAGAAGGAAAATTTAAAGAAATTATTACTGGAACAGAAGGAAGTCTTTGATTCGAGACCTGGTCGTATAAAGAACTTCACTTATGCTTTTCAAGTCAGTGATTGGACACCATTTAGGCAGAAAACCCTACCCTATAGCCGAAAAGCATTATGCTAAGGTGAAAGAGGCAATTCAGGAGATGTTGGAGGCCGGTGTTATTGAGAAAATACCTGCGCCTTATGTAAGTCCATTGGTAATTGTACCTAAGACAGACGGGACTGTCAGAATATGTCTGGACCTGAGACACTTAAATTTGAAGGTTATTCCGGAGTTCGACCAAGTGCCACCTATTAAAGAAATCCTCAGGAAGTTCAAAGGGAAGACCATATTCACAAATTTAGATATTACTTCAAGTTTCCACCATCTTGAATTAGAGAAGAAAACTAGTCTGTTGACAGGATTTATGTTTGATCAACATACATATACGTTTTTAAGGCTACCTTTTGGTTTGAAAACAGCTGGTTCAGCCCTGATAAGAGCGTTAGATCGCAATCTATCAGATGATGTTAAAGAGAGTACCATCAGATACGTAGACGACATTCTACTCACATCAGAATCTCTGGAGGAGCACATGAGAGACCTGAAGAAGTTGCTAGATGACCTTCGAGAAGCTAACTTTAAGGTTAATATCAAGAAATCGCACTTCTGTCAGAGGAAAGTTAAATTCCTAGGGCATGTTATTGATGCAAATGGAGTTAAGCCTAATCCAGATAAATTAGAGGTCATTCGAAATTTCCCTCGACCCACGAAAGTTAAGCACGTCCGACAGTATTTGGGAGTAATTGGATTCTTTTCGAACCACTGCCCAAACTAGACTACGACTGTAGCACCCTTGCAGGACCTATTGAAGAAAGGCGGCAGATGGAATTGGCCGGAGCAATGTCAGGAATCATTCGTGAGGTCAAAACAAATGCTTTTGGAATATGTGAAACTGGGATACCCTGATTATACCCAGAAGTTCATCATACAGACGGATGCATCACTTGTTGGGATAGGAGCGATGCTATTCCAAGAAAATGTTGACCAGCCCGAAAAGAAAGTTTTTATTGCCTTTATAAGCAGGAGGTTGAAAGCCCATGAGAAAAATTACACGATTACAGAGATAGAGTTACTTGCAATTTTATACGCGTTGCAATCATGGCATAAACTCGTGTATGGCTTTCAAATAGTCCTCAGAACAGACCATAAAGCTTTAACATTTCTGGTAAAGACGGACTTGTCTAACCAGCGGTTGACAAGATGGTCCCTGTATATTCAACAATTCAATGTGGAAATAGAATACTGTCCACGGAAAGAGAATGTAATACCGGACATATTAAGCCGTTACCCAAGAGAAGAGGAAGCGCTAGCTGTCCAGATTGAGAATCGAGATCAGAAGACCTTGGATGACTTGAGGAATCTTACCAACCTACAACGCGAAGACCCGTGGTTGAAGATGATGATCGATTACTTCGAGGGACGTTTAACAAGGGGAACTGCAATATACAGAGAGGCAGAGGCATTGGCAAGAGATTATGTTTGGTATAATCAGATACTACACAAGTGGGATAATGAGGACCATACCCGCCAAAGAGTTGTCATTCCTGCATCTTTGCAGAGGAGATTGGTGTGGCTAGCACACAGAGCATTTGGGCATCCCGGGATAGACAAGATCACTGCTCTGTTGAAAGAAGCATTCACTTGGCCAAAGTTGAGAGAAACTGTGAGAAATGCTATTAGGACATACGATTTGTGCCAAAGGGTAAAGCCAAATCCATTTTTAATGAGACAACGACCTATTCCGTTGTAACCAGAGAAGCCAAGGCAGCTAATGAGCATAGACAATTTTGGACCACTGCCTAGAGCACGTAGAGGTAATAGACACATTTTTGTAGCCATGGATGTATTCTCAAAAATGGTAGTATTATGCCCCATACAGAAAACCAGCTCAAAGCAGGTTTTGAAACGCCTGAAAGAGAGAGTTATTCCGATTCTTGGGAAGCCGGATAATCTACTCTCAGACCATGGAAGTTGCTTCACTAGTGCAGAATTTCGTCGGGAACTGGAAAATCTAGGAATTAGGCAGATTTTATCTACCATTCGCTATCCTGAGGCAAGTCCAGTTGAAAGAGTAATGAGAGAGATCCAGAAGTACATGAAGATCTACTGCTCTGAAGAGAATTGGCGTTGGATTGAATTCCTTGAAGTAATTGAATACTGTATAAATAATACTGTACATGAGGCGACAGGTCAGGTTCCCGTGATTCTACATTTGGATCAGAGACTGGAGAGACCATGGACTGGGGTTATTCCATTACCAGTAGACGCACAGCCAGGACGAGAATTGAGGATCCAACGAACCTTCGAATATCTCCAAGCACAAGCAGAGAGACGTCAGAGGAGAATTCGTGCGAAGAGGTATCACAGACCGCTTCTCGTCGGTGAAAGAGTTTTAGTCAGGAGGCCAGCCAGTTCAGATCCAGGAGCAAGGAAATATAAGAAGTTCATTTTTGGATATCACGGCCCGTTCGAGGTGATCAGAGACCTACAAAACAATGCATACAGAATAAGGCATTTAGAAACAGGAAACGAAGTCGTTATGAATGCAGCCAATTTAAAAATTTATTATTCGCCAGAAGAGTTTGATGACCAAGAAGAAGTATTAGCAGCGCACACCCAACTGTACGGGGATGGCGAAGTCAGCCAGGCAGTCAGACCTGAAGGTTCGCGTGGCGAGACGGAACGAGAAGCAAACAGCTTGCCCAGTGAAAGGGACACACAGCAAGAATGCCAGTGTCTGCAAGAACTTTACAAAGAAATGGTCGAAGCGGCAAGGGAAGTTGAGGCCATAAATGAAGCCCTCCGTCAAGAGAATGAACAGCTTAGAGCTGAGCGCAGTGTGGAAGGGGGAGCTAGGCAAACCTACTCGCAGCCAGACGAGGTGAAGGACCCCTAATGTAAACACAGACAGTGGTAGACAGTCAGCTGATTACTTACAGAAAGTCACTTGCAATTGACTTCTATAAGTTTTGCAAGGGGAATATGAACAAGAGGGGGTCATGCTGACTGGTATCGAACCTGGATCTCAGAGACTGTGATCTCAGAATAAAGGTTCCACCAGGGAACGAACCCGAGGTCTGTTGAGGGAGTTTCATTATAAAAACCCCTGGAGGAAAGTATGTGTTTAATCACTGGTATGATTTCAGTAGATAATGACATTAGTGAAATAATGCAGGGAAAATGAGCAGAATACAGCATTTATTGAACTACATGGAGTAGGCTATGCTGGACTTCGAACACAGAAGTAGAGAGTTTGACATTTTACTAATAGCCCCAGAATTGTGGTAGGAGACCCTTGGAGCCCTGTCAATCTCGCTGACCTAGTTATGTCGTCTGGAAGAGGTCGGGGGGTTGACTAATGACCCAGTTATTCCCCGTTTGAGAATAGACCCCAAGGAAAATCATTGATTACTCGTGATTGGAGTAACGCAATGACATGAGAGTTGCACACAGGTGAATCTTTAGCCGGTAGGCTAATTTTAGAGCCTTTAATCTGCGAAATTGAGGCATATTTAATGGAGTGCGGAAGGACATAGGACTATGGATGTTCGCGGCTGGGTTTGAGTATGTCGCCAGGGATTCCCACGGAAACCGCGTCCCCACGCCATGGAGAAAGCAATTAATATTAATTAATTGGCCGATCGATCCTTCAGGACGCGGATAGTTCTGGGATCAGTGAAGAAAAAGGAACCCGATGAGCATTGTTTCGAGACCAGAATCATGCTGGGAGAGGAGTTGATATAGCGCGGGAATTCTAGCTCTACTTTTTTGTGTGAAACCAATATAAGGGAGTCGACCCTTGGCAGAACACAGTCGTTGTCAGTTGTTGGCAGTTTTTGAACAGACTCGAGCGCGGAACGTATGTTATTCCGGCTCAGGAAAGGACGCTCAAACAAAGACTTGAACATTTGAGTGTTAATCGTTATATTCACCGTGCAGTGTAATGCACCAAGTGAGAATATAATCATGCATGGTCATGAAGTAATAAGAAGTACGGTAATCAACGAAATTTATTGTGTGAAATGTGTATCACCGAAGTCAAGGAAGGAGGCCCGGACTTCAACTTGGGAAGCCGTGCAGTAAGACCCTTAGAAGGCTTTTATTAAGGACAGTCGTGCTGCAGGTTTAGTCAGCAGGACGAGCAATGGTTTATGTTCACATAGGAAGTACCGTGTGATATAAGTTGCAGAACTATTGAAAGTAATAATATGTGTCAAAATTATATACAATGTTAAGCGCAGTGTATAATATATTGACTGGTTATACATGTCTTATTAAGCTGGAATGCGCTTGGAGAAACTTTATGAAGCATTTGGTAATGTCTTAAGAATACCAAATAGTAACGCTCAGGACGGAAGTAAGCCTATTTATGCAAAGCAGCAAGTTTACCGTAGGATTATTGATAGACTGTTGGTGATTCCGTTGGCAGATCAACCAGACTTTCAATCAGGAGTTGGTAGGAGCACGGAAGATGCCGTTGATACCTGCAAATCTGATATTTTGCCAGGGAATTTCAACCAATGGAAAAAGTAAAATGTGACGTGTGTTATGTATAAATCATATGTGAAATATCTTTTAAATTAATGGTTTAATAAGTGTTATAAAGTGTCATGTGTTTTGGAAGCAATAGCTTCTTTATAAAAATGAAAAGTGCCGTGTGGTTGGTGAAAGAAATGTATCATAAAATGTCTATAGGCAAGATGCAAATGTCGCACTAATTCTGCAAATGGCAGGCGACCCGGGAGGATATAGGTGGTTGGAGCCGCCATGATGAGCCTAGATATGTGAGTACCCTACAAATTATGATTATGTAGAAGTATAGCCCACTGCATGTAATGTGATTTCAAAATGATAAAAATGCCAGTAAGAATCAGTATTAGGAGATAGACCCGCCAGGTTTAATTGTTGTCGTGTTGAGTTTAATAGAGTTGAGATGTTTTACATCAGTGAGTGGATTAATCGTGACCACTATTAATAAAATGGCAAATCAGTTATGTAAGCGTAACGTAACGGACACGGTTGTTCGATTTTTAAGATGGTTAAGTTGTGTCGGAATTATGGTAATTTATGTCAGTAATAATAATAATAATAATGAATAATAAAGGTATGAATGAATACATCAGGCAAAATGTTGTAAGCAAGAAATATTTACGCTAATTGGAAGACTTATCGATCTTAGCAGTAAGATTATATTAAGGGATGAAGAAAAGAGTTTAATATCAGAATATATTGTATTAATGGGAATACAATTATGCCAGGAAATGAAAGAGCTTTCTAGTGAATTGAATTTGCAGCTTGTGTAAAAGCTTATAGAGTAATTGATATATTTCTCTTAATAATTATAGGACGAAGATCATAACATTAGGTCATGGAGCCAGGTAGTCTATTCGACGTATTAAATCTCGTATAGCCGTGGGGCATACTGAGATATGTGCTTTGTGCCAGAGTGTAATTAGTGTTTGGACACTAACTCTGATGATGGATATGGAATGTTCCGGGTTCGAATACTGTGATAGGTGAGAGGAGAACGTTGGACACCTCTGCACTTCTATCTGATCGCCCGAGAACTTATTATTGAGTGATTCGGCTCTTGTGAATCGAATCTAGTGACGGCAGCGTGTGGGCTGACCGCATCAGTTATTAAGATACTGGTTATCCAGATCGACCAATGTTTTATGAGTCTCGTGCCTTCATGTTGAAATGGACCTATTTGGTGCCAGTTATTATTATCCTCAGGGTAGGAATAAATGTTAAGCTCATCCACTACCTATTTGCATAATATTCAGTTTAAATCCATTGGGTTATGTGTGTCATTAAGACCACGGTATTGTCTTTAAAAATCGTATTACTGCTTGGGGAGATAAGCCATGTGGCAGGAGGCGAGGGTCGAGGCACTGTTGGGACCTCACTCCACCCTATTGTATACAGGCCGCTCGGAAAAGGGGCTGCGCTGTCAAGCGAACCGTGAAGGTTTAAGTTTATAAAGGGCAGATTCTAGACCCTGTTAGTAACATGAAAAAGAAACATTGTTATATCGAGTAATGAAGTCATGTGGTTTAAGAGCACATTGGTAATTATAGATCACCCTGATGGATCATGATTTTAGCAATCTAACGAATGGTTGGAAGTTGCATTTGTTACTGTCACTGACCACTTTTTCAGAAGTTGGCTACTTAACGCCACAAATTACGCTCGCAAGGGTAGCTTAATAATACCAGCCGACACAGCAATAACAAAAGTTTTTAAGATGAAATCACAACGGCATGCAGTGGAGCTATATAAATAGAGGAAGTGTAGGGGTAGCTTTACATAATTATGGGGTTGCACGTAGATTGTTGTGCAACACCTGGATAGGCTAATGCATGTAAAGCATTTGGTGGGAAGAGAGAGATCAAACACACACGGTACACATAATTGTTAAAGTAAGACGAGGTTTAAAGAATAAGTAATTTTGTGAAATTAAAGAAGTCACAGTAGATGACAGAAGAATCAAAGTACAGTTTTGTTTATGAAGTTGTATGTGCATCAGCGCACTAGAGTATGGTAAAGTTAATATAAGGGTAAAGGTTGGAGTAATGATATGAGTTTATTATGATAATATTATGTTAATATTAGTGGATTATGGAAGTAATTTTTGTTTGATTTTGTTTTATGTTTATTGGGATTGTTTTATTTGTTTGAAGCCATGATTTTATTTCTGAATTAAAGTATGCGAATAGAGTTGTGCCTTATCATTGTAGAGTTGATACCTTTTAGTTTCAAATCCAAAGTATGCAACTGCTCAATGGGGTAACGGTACACGCCTGAGACCTGACGCTAGCTGGAGGCGGGAGCATATTTTCCATCGAGATTACTCACATGGGTATACTACTTGAAAATTGAATGTCTGCAGTCCTTACTTGAATTAAAAAACAGATAATACATACTAATACAGCCACAACAATTAACACTGGTTATCAGACGGATTCTACACACACCCAAAGTACACGGGTCTACATGACCGCGTTGTCGTGGCCCTTAAACGGAGGAACCGAATATCTCCTCCGTGTTGGTATCGGTCTCGGATGTATTGGTCGTGCATACGTTCACCGGGTCGTCTCCACACTCGCACAGATCTATCCTCATTGACACAGCTGATATACACGCACGCAAGAACAACTAATGGGTTTGAGACCACTATGACTCTTGGTCATCAATATGCAAAACTTGTTTTGATGTGTGTTTAAGGTTTGCTCCCTACCGACATAACATCCGTCCTTTAGATGATTTTTTTAAATCGATAGTAATTCAATGCAGCCTCCGTGGCTTAGGCGGTAGCATGCTAGCCTGTCACCGCTGCACAGTGGGTCGAAATAGAAATCTAGTGGGACAAAATTATTTTTACGTTTTAATCATGAATTTAGAGTGAAAGCAAAGAATATAATTTGTTTACTTCATAGCAAACATCAGTTAAGACCTTTTTTTAAGCTTCGTCTACACATGCAAGAAATTGTCTATGACTAGCAGTTGGATAGAGCATTCAGTTATCTCTTCAGAACAATTTTTTACCCCTAATTTACTTTTAACAAAGTCACAAAGTTCCACTTTTGACATAATCGTCGAATCCAGTGCTTCAAACAGTTGTAAACGTGTGAGAACTGATTGCGCCGCATCTTCTAAACGTAAAATAACTAAGTAAGTTGCAAAAAGACGCAAAATATCTTATAACAGGCGTAAACTACAAGACTTAATCTACATTTTAACATTAAGTAGAAAGTGATACAGAGTGATGCGATATACTAACAAGTAGTTCCGTGAAGAACTATTCAGCCTATTTTCATATATCCTACTAATATTAACTGCCACTATCAACATACAAAATTTCAGTTTGATTGCTGTAATAGATTCGTAGATATTGAGTACCGACTAAATATTTCGGATGGGCGCCATGTTGGATTTTATATTTGTAGGTCCTAGAGTTATGTAATGTTACATGAAGATTATTGTGTACGTGTAGCATACAAACTTCAATCGCATGATTAGGACACAAGAAGTAGATTTTAAAATTTCGCACAGCTGCCATCTTGTGGTTATGGAAACAATTAAAATAAATTAGATGCCAGTGGATTAAAATTCGTAAAAGGATTTACTGTACCAAGTTTCACTGCACTCGGATGGTTAAATTGCGAGAAACGTCCATGTGAATATTTATAATTCGCGTCGCCGCCATGTTGGATTTGTGATCACCAGGTTATTTAAAGTCCTATAGGTGAACTAATCATTTTGATTGCTATTATAGATTCGTAGATATTCAGAGTCGTCTGAATATTTCGGAAGGTCGCCATGTTGGATTGTTAAATGTATAGGCCATAGAGTCATGTACCATTGAAGGAAAGTTATTGCGTAGGTTCATTATTCAAACTTTCACTTCGATCGCTTGATTACGACACAAGAAATAAAAGCTTAATTTTAAAACTCGCACAGCCGCCATCTTGAGGTTTTGTCAACAATTGAACTAAATTAGTTACCAGTGCATTACAATGTGTATAAACATTTCCTGTACCAGTTTTCATTGCGTTTGGAACATTAAATCGCGAGAAAGGTCAATTTAAAATTTTCAAATTCGCTTGGCCGCCATGTTCGTTTTGTAATGAACCGCTTTTTGAAAGTCTTATGGGTGAACTTCCAGTAGTGCTCTTTATCTCTGTATAAAATTTCAGGGTGATACAGCTAATAGTTTCAGAGATATGGAATGCCGGTGAAATATTTCGCTCATCCGCCATCTTGTGGTTATATAAACAATTGAACCAAGTTAGATGTAGGTGCATTACATTGTGTATAAACATATACTCTAACATGTTTTATTGCGTTTGGTTGGTTAAATCGCGAGAAACGTCTATTTAAAAGTCGCAAATTCGCGTGGCCGCCATGTTGGTTTTGTAGTTACCAGTTTATCGAAAGTACATAGGAGAACTTCTAGTAGTTCCCTTTATTACTGTAATAAATTCCAGGGTGTTATCGGTAATAGTTTCGGAGATATTGAATGCTGGTGAAATATTTCGCACAGCCGCCATGTTAGATTGGTGAGATGTAACAAAATTTGAAGGGACCGGTCGAGGTCGCCCGAAGTAGTACTATGAACTTACCGAGTTTCATTGAAATCGCTCCGGCCGTTTAAAAGTTATTAGGGACACACACACACACCTCACACACACACACACACACACGCGCGCACGCACGCACACACACACGGACAAAATTGAAAATAGGCTAAAAATCTAAGTGAAAATTTAATTTTTAAAATAATAGTTAAATATTATATAATGCAAATATAGCTAAAATTACGTAACAATTACGACCATCAATAACTGAAACACGTTACAAAGATCATACCTTCAGCTGCATTGTCCACCTTAAAGCATCACACTAACCACAAAGACAACTAAACCACAGCCACTTACCATTCACCCTCCAATTCAGACTGCTCGAACAGTAGTGACAGATTTATACTAAGATGCGTTTATATCCCAGAATAGTGAGCGGCAATTATGTGAGAATGCTGTAGAAGTAATAAATTTTGATTTTTTAAATTATGAAGATAAATAATTTTATCCTCCTAGATTTCGATTTTGACCCACTGTGCGCTGGGTCCGTGGTTCAAGTCCTGGTCATTCCATGTGAGATCTGTGCTGGACAAAGTGGAGGCAGACAGGTTTTCTCCGGGTACTCCAGTTTTCCCCATCAAAATTTCATTCCAGCAATACTCTCCACTATCATTTCATCTGTCATTCATTTAAACATTGCCCCAGGGGAGTGCGACAGGCTTCGGCAGCCGGCACAGTTCATATCCTAACCGCAAGTTGGGGGCTTCATTCATTCCCTGACCCAGTCGGCTGACTGGAAGCAGGCTGTGGATTTTCATTTTCAGTAATCCAATGCATTAGATTGATGATTCAGGGTGAAGGGTTGTTGAAATGAGTCTCACGATGGATGGAAATCTGAAAAGGATTGCGGGAGAGAGAGAATAGATATGTACCATACTTGAATGAAGTACATGGCTGGTCTATTGAACTGCCTCTTCAGATATCACTTCGTTGATTAATATTTGCCACTGTGCTATTGGAACTTTAGTGGACGTATTGTGCGAGCATTTCGCATTATCTGCCAGATTAACCGGTGACAGCTATTGAAATCCGATTCGAACGAATGACTATATGGGGGATGAGAAATCCATATCTGAATGCACACGCATTCTGTGCAGTCATATCAACATGCAAAATATAAACATTAATATTGCCGGGTTAGTTTAAAAGGTTTTTATGTGCTAGTTCATCGACGAGCGTTGTAAAAATATATAGCAGAGAACGCAACACACAAGTTTATTTTTATGTGTGGTTAGTAGAATCCAATCCAAGATTGACCATTAGGGGCCGAAAACCTAGATGTTAGGTCCCTTAAAACAACAATTATCATCATCATCATCATCATCCAGGAACAATGTAGGTAATATTCATATAACACTAGTCTTCAATTCTGATGACCTATTATTTTACGTAATTTCTTACGTCCCAGGGGCTCATAAATTGTTTGACACGTGTTGGCGACCATGGGACCTCAGTTCAATCCGACATTGCTTCCTCATACTTGGGATGGGCTCCTCTCGGTTATCTTTTTAGCGGCTTCGGTGGCGTAGTTGATAGCACGCTGAGCTTCTATGCCCAAGATCGCGGGTTCAAACCCGGCCGAAGTCGTCGGATTATCTAAGAGCGTTAAAAATCCCTCAGTGTGCCTTCCTTCGGGGGAGGGGGAATTAAAGCCGGCGGTCCCATGGTATAGAGTTATAGCATGTTAAGGAACGTTCTACTAATTACATTTGTGTGAAGCTAAATAATAGGTTAAATTCAACCAACACTCATAGGTTCCAACGTTCGTCGTCAGGAGCTGGCTGCGGTGGCATCTAGTAACCAAGCTCTGCACTAGTAGTCGTTGATGGTGGTGTTTGGTGGCAAAAGTAGGAACTACTTGAACATTCAATGTCTACAGTCCTTACTTGAATTAAAAACACTGAATTAAACACTGATGCAACCATCACAATTAATACCGGTTATCAGACAGATTCTACACACACCCAACGTACACGGGGCTACATGACCGCGTTGTCGCAGTCCCTAAACTGAAGAACCAACCAACCAACAATCGGCCATCTTTCACTTCAATCTCCGTTTGTCAAATTTTATGTATTCTTTCACACATGACTGTATTGGGTTGTACGAGGCCTAGAGTATCTTTCATATCCTCGCACTTTCCTCATCCTTCCTGATACGCTGATTTTTCGATGAGTCTTCACTTTTTTTTTATCGTAACTCCTGCCGTCTGCTCAAGGCCCGAAAGGAGGCAGGGTGTGTGTAGCCTCACCTTGGATAGTGCCCCACCCTCAAGTCTTACGGCCAGTCCTCTCGCTGTGGGCTCTCCTGAGCTGGGTTTGCTTTTCTCCTTTATCCAGTAACAAAACGCTATCCACATTCGCCCCGCATCGGCACGACTTTTATCCCCAACCGCCCCACTTCCGCACGACTTTCATCTCCAGCCGCCCCAAATCCGCATGAATTTTATCCCGAACAGCCCCATATCCGCATGACTTTTATCCCAAACCACCCCACATCCGCACGACTTTTATCCCAAACCACCCCACATCCGCACGACTTATATCCCGAACAGCCCCACATCCGCATGACTTTTATCCCGAACCACCCCACATCCGCATGCCTTTTATACCGAACAGCCCCACATCCGCGCGACTTTCATCCCCAGCCGCCCCACATCCGCACGACTTTTATCCCGAACAGCCCCACATCCGCATGACTTTTATCCCAAACAGTCCCACATCCGCACGACTTTTATCCCGAACCACCCCACATCCGCTCGAGTTTTATCCCGAACCGCCCCACATCCGCACGACATTCATCCCCAGCCGCCCCAAATCCGCATGACTTTTATCCCGAACCGCCCCACATCCGCACGACTTTTATCCCGAACCGCCCCACATCCGCACGACTATTATCCCGAACCGCCCCACATCCGCACGACATTCATCCCCAGCCGCCCCATATCCGCATGACTTTTATCCCAAACCACCCCACATCCGCACGACTTTTATCCCAAACCACCCCACATCCGCACGACTTATATCCCGAACAGCCCCACATCCGCATGACTTTTATCCCGAACCGCCCCACATCCGCATGCCTTTTATACCGAACAGCCCCACATCCGCGCGACTTTCATCCCCAGCCGCCCCACATCCGCACGACTTTTATCCCGAACAGCCCCACATCCGCATGACTTTTATCCCAAACAGTCCCACATCCGCACGACTTTTATCCCGAACCACCCCACATCCGCTCGAGTTTTATCCCGAACCGCCCCACATCCGCACGACATTCATCCCCAGCCGCCCCAAATCCGCATGACTTTTATCCCGAACCGCCCCACATCCGCACGACTTTTATCCCGAACCGCCCCACATCCGCACGACTTTTATCCCGAACCGCCCCACATCCGCACGACATTCATCCCCAGCCGCCCCAAATCCGCATGACTTTTATCCCGAACCGCCTCACATCCGCATGACTTTTATCCCGAACCGCCCCACATCCGCACGATTTTTATCCCGAACCGCCCCACATCCGCACGACATTCATCCCCAGCCGCCCCAAATCCGCATAAATTTTATCCCGAACCGCCCCACATCCACACGACTTTTATACCAAACCGCCCCACATCCGCACGACTTTTATCCCGAACAGCCCCATATCCGAGCGACTTTCATACCCAGCCGCCCCACATCCGCACGACTTTTATCCCGAACAGCCCCACATCCGCATGACTTTTATCCCAAACAGTCCCACATCCACACTACTTTTATCCCAAACAGTCCCACATCCGCACGACTTTTATCCCGAACCGCCCCACATCCGCATGACTTTTATCCTATTTCCCCGGCTCTATCTGCCTTTCATGGCTTTACTTCATTCCAAGTCTCTGATTCCTCCCACTTCAAAGGTTGAGGGTGTCATTAAGGGCTGAATTAAGATCTCCGTTGGTCTGCGTTCATACGCGACGAGTGTGTGAGAGTTTTCTCGAGCCGTAGGCCTACTTCCTGGAATGCCACCAACAGCAGGGAGGTTCAGGGATGTTTTAGGGTGGATCATGATTGGATGACCTACTCCTCTAATTCCTATCCACGGTAACATGACTGGTCTGGTGTCGTGTACAGAGACAACATCCTTAAACCTGTTGTTACAGGTTTCGCTACCTCAGTGAGTGAGGGCTTTACACTAGTGGACGATAATGCTCGTGCCTATCGAGCCTGTTCCTTTAGTTACATGGCATACGGAGAATGGAGTGGCCTGCATATTCTGCGGACATGAACTGTATTGAACTTGCTTGGAAATATATTTAGAGGACAATTGCGCACCGTCCCAGACTCTCAACAAACAATCAGCAACTTATTTAAGCTACTATAAAGGAGGGAAATAATCTGCCTTCACCCTTCATAGAGCAGACTACTTTTATTTTCTAATTTTTACTTTTATTAATTTGTATTTTATTTTCATTTCAGCTCTAATTTTCATTTTGATTTTAAATATTCAACATTATTTTTTCAAATAGTCTACATTTAAAAATTATCCATTTATTTATAATTTTTAATTTTATAATTTGAACTTTTAAATTTAAAATATTTTTAAAATATTTTTTTAATGTATTTGAATTTTGAGTGAGTTTTATTTTATTTTTTAGTGTCCTTTATGTTTTATATTATTTTTAATGTTTAGTGCCCATTGTATTTTATTTAAATTTTGGTGGGCATTTATTTTAGATTTTTGTATCCTTTATGTATTATTTAAATTTCAATGTGTTTTATTTTAATTTGAATGTTTATGCTTTATTTTAATGTTTAATTTTAATATTTGTGATTATATTTGCTAGTTGGAATTTTATCCAGCACCATAAAACTAGACAGATATAATATTTGCTTATCAGAAATATATTTCATCTTCAAGAACCTTTGTTGTAATTAGGCTGAAAGTTTCAACTATTAGCGCCTTTGATAATAGACTAGAAACTGATTTTATAGTAGGTGGTTAATATGTAGAACACTATCCTATAAATGCTTACCACGTTGGATTCGTTAGTGCTCAGTATGCCTCGTCGTCTGCAAGCATGCCTTAGAGCTCGTGGTGGCCATACACGGTATTGATATGCCCCAACACGAAAAGGACGTTTGTGTGCTCAGTCCCATATCATCACTTTTGTTATTCCTTTTGTGTTTCTATCTCTTTTGCCCAGCAGATTCTGTGTTGTTCAGCTTTGTATGACGAAACTTACGGAGAGGATGCAATGGACTTCCAAGGGGAGAATATGCTTTTTACAATAATTGCAGATGTTGAGAATGCGCCAGATGATAAGTAAGGACTCATTGCTCAGCTCAAGTCAGCCGAAGAACAAGCTCAGAAAACTTATCTACTTATCAAAAAAGATGAGGCAGTCGTTAATGGATTATGGCAATCGTGAAACAAATGAATCCATCTCATTTATGTTAAAACTTGGTTGGTTGGTTCCTCAGTTTAGGGGCTGCGACAACGCGGTCATGTAGCCCTGTGTACTTTGGGTGTGTGTAGAATTTGTCTGATAACCGTTGTTAATTGTGATGGCTGTATTAGTGTGTGTTATCTGTGATTTAGGTAGAAGGACTGCAGACGATTAATGTTTTCAAGTAGTTCCTACTTTTGCCACCAAATACTACCGTCCATGACACCTAGCTGCGGACGCGGCTACTAAATGCAATCGCAGTCAGCTCCAGGTGGCGAACGTTGGAACTAATAGAGCGTAATCAAACTAACCTACAAATGTTTGCTTCCACAAGTGTAATTAGTGGAAGGTCCTTTTTCAAGTCATAAATTTATTACATGGGACCGCCGGCTTTACTTCCCCTCCGATGGAAGGCATACTGAGGTTATTTAACGCTGTTAAAAATCCGACGACTTCGGCCGGGTTTGAACCCACGATCTTGGACATAGAAGCTCAGCATGCTACCAACTACGCCACGGAAGCCGCTAATTAAAACTTAAAGAAATAGACCTAATAAGAAATACCCCATATTGTGAATAATGTGATTACATGCACCTAGAAAAATAAACAAGTCACTAAATAGCAATACGAAAATAGTACATTAATGAACGAGCCCATAATGGCAATTATTAAGACACGAGTTTTATAATTTCCATACGAGTGTCTTAATGACCATTACAGGCGAGTTGCAAACGACTGTTTATGTTCGACGATAATAATAACTATTTTAAGTTCGAACATAGATATTCATAAATATCTGTCGACATTTCACCTATTTTATGTACTGAACAGAGCGCATGGGACGCAGAGAATACCTTGTATTTGACCATCATATCCTCAAATACTCCACTATGACACTAGCCACGCAGTGAAATTTAAAATAGGAGTCCGTGGAAGTCAGCGCAGATGCGATGCTATCCTTACCTAATTGGTCACACAACTGTTTCTTGAGCACCGATTGGTGGGAGAAACTGTTTCATAATGAATAGTGTTATAATGACCCTCATTATGATACAGTTTTCTGACATACCGTACTTACATTTTGACATCGTCGAACATAAACTTTTTTCAGCACTGTATTAGATTAGTTTCTTAAGGGTTTGATTCTAATATTGCTGAAGAAGGTTCCATTTTCGATCGAAACATGTAGGCTACACTAATTTGAATATAATTTGTAGCCTATTGATTGGCGGAAAAGATTTAATTTTCCTAAAATGGTAAATGTTTTTGTTCTTTTGAGATAAAAAAAATCCATTTACATCCTGGGTTTTATGAATAATTTATATCTTCCTGCTATTGAGAAACATTAGGTAGTAGACGTGTTGAGATTGTAGATCGAGACAATGTTGTTGGATATTTGTGTGAGAGAGGCAATTGGTTTCGGTGGTGCTGTGGTCTGGTGTGAGGCTTGGAACTGAACGTGGTGATAAGTAATTGTCGTAGAGCAACAGGTATAACACCTAGCTAGGTAGTTACAGGAAGGAGTTAGCTTGGTACGTATCTTTCTGATTTCGGTCGTTAACTCACAAATGTGTGGTCCGTATCAAAACTCTATTTTAAATTAATCCTTGACATCATCATCATCATCATCATCATCATCATCATACCATCATGCCATCATCCTTATCATCATACCTTCATCATTATCATCATCATATCATCCGCATATAACCCTCGTATCATCATATAATCATATTATCATCATTCCTTATCATTATCATCACCATACCATCACCATTATCATAATCTCTACTTAGTATAAAACTAAGTCCCCGATTTGTGTTTGTTACGGGCAAACTCGAGAACCACTGGATGGATTTTGATTGGGTTTCCACCATTCTGTAAAGGATATCTCGAGGATTATTTCTGTACAAAATAATTTATTTATGATCAAAGGAAGTCGAGCAGTAACGATTTCAGTGGAAGAGTCGAAATATAACCTGGCGTCCGAGCGCTTTGTAAGCTTACGCTGGGCAAACCGTTAAAAATATCTAAATACTATGAGTGTATGAATTGTTCAGTATGAGAAGTTCTACAGAAATGCCAACGAGAGCATATGCCTATCTTCTATACATCGCCCACTATAAATTTTTTTACGTTTTAATTTCTTCCAAACATGCCCATTCAAATTCTGAGGCAACAGTTTATGAGCTATCTAAGGGCGAATCTATCATCCCTGTTACAGCCTAGCTAGCGGGCGAACCTATTGCCCCAGATACAGCCAGCAGCAAACCGTTGAGTCGTGTTGAGTTAAGACTTCTGAGAAGGGTGGTTGTGTTTGGAGTTTCCCTGGAAGTGCAACTGGGGTTTTCTTAATTTCGCCTCTGAACTTTTCGTTCCGTAAAATTCACAGTCAAGTTAAGATTGGACGAATGGGGGATTTGCGTTTCATGCATGTCGCCATTCTTAAATTACGTCTGACAAGAATTTGTTGCACATGCATCTCCATGAAAATATAACTAATAGTCCAGTCAGTGATTTTAACCCATAATGCCGAGACGTAAAACGGTTATTGGTCGTTGTTCACTGACACTGGAGAAAAAAAAGCGTTTATCACGTAATGCATTCTCCCGGGCGAAGCCGGGTCCGGTTGCTAGTATTATCATAATATCTTATCATTTTCTAGTTCCTGTCGCCTGGATGTGGTATACAAGCGCTTGCCATTTCCTCCTGTCAGAGTAAAGTTTCTGTTAAGTACCTACCGTCCGGCCACGGGCGCCTCCTTCCCTCTTCCTTGCCTATCTCTCCCATTCTTCCCATCCCGTCCCATCCCTAATGAGGCCACTGTTCGCTTTGCAGATGAGGCCGCCTGGGCGAGGTGCTAGTCCCGTCTCTCCAGTTGTATCCCCCGACTCGATGTCAAGCTCCAGGACACTGCCCATAGCGGCGATATAGGTGGGATCCCTCGCTGAGTCTGTGGGAAAAGCCTACCTGGAGGGTAAACTGACTACGAAAATAAAATAAAATTATTAACATCAGAACCTGCAGCAGCATTATTATCATTATTAGCCTACTTTTCACATTTTGCAACAAGAAGTTCCGTGAAGAACTATACAGCCTACTTTTCATGCCAATGATTATTCTACATAATATGAACCTATCTAGAATAATGACGAAATTAAGTTGCTAATATCGAAATTTCCAATTAGTTCGAAATACTGTATACCTGGCATAATGTATCCTAATAGAGCACTACAGTTGGCAGCCCTGTTGACTGAATATATTCTTAGTTCCATCTCTTAAGGTACAAAATACAAAATGTGGTTGCAGTCCAATGAATTGCATGGACGTTACATAAAGTTAAACATTGGATCTAACAGCGCGCGTAAAATCATGTTGGCAACAATGTCATGCATGTATTGGTCAGAAATAATCTGAAATAATATGATCTATTGTTGTGCCAATTTTGAATGAAATCCATTAGTTAGTATAGAAGTTACATGCATTTTAAAATTGGACCTATCAGCAGGCTTTGAATAATGTTGGCAGCACTGACGTAAATTAGTTACTCCAAATTTGTCTAGAATGCCGGGTAATATACGTGTGCAAATTTTAGTGCTATTGGCTTGCATACTTTCTGATATATTGATATTAGGGTAACAAAAATAGGGACAGCACATATTAACAGTTGGCAGCCCTGGTTGCTCCTTAGAATACGCATAGTCATATCTGTTATGGTACACATAGCACATACGAAATTTGGTTGAAATCCAAATGTTAGTATGGAAGTTACATGTATTTAAAGTTGGACCTGTCAGCAGGCTTAGAATCATGTTGGTAGCACTGACGTATATAAGTTACTCCAAATTAATATAGAATGTCAGGTACTATACGTGTGCATAGTTTAAAGCTGTCGGCTTGCATACTTTCTGATATATTGCTATTTGGATAAAATAAATTAGGAGCATTTATTAACAGTTGGCAGCCCTGGTATGTCTTAAGAATACGCTCAGTCATATCTGGTTATGTGCACATACAACATACGAAATTTGGTTGAATTCCAATTGATAGTGTAGAAGTTATATGCATTTAAAATTTGGACCTATCAGGAGGCTTATAATCATTTTGGCAACACTGCCATGTTTGGCCTCCTGGAAATTGAACTGAAATATTATGATCTGTACGTGTGCCAATTTTGAAATAGCTCTCATTCATACTTTCCAAGATGTCCAACATGGAGCTCAAATTTTAATTGCGATTTTTTAGCAGTTGGTAGCACTGACATCATTTTCAAATATGGCCGTGAGATATTCAGGTATAGATCTTTACTCCTAGCAAATTTTGTTTCGATTGCTGCAGCCGTTTAGGAGTTGATAGGGGGGGACACACACACAGCCAGACAGACAGACAGAAGGACAGACAGACAGACAGACAGACAGACACACATTTGCCCGATCTCATAAGTCTACTTTTTCCTCATTTTTGCAAAATGTGAAAAGTAGGCTAAAAATGAGGAAAAAGTAGACTTATGAGATCGATCCGGGAAAATGTGTGTCTGTCTGTCTGTCTGTCTGTCTGTCCTTCTGTCTGTCTGTCTGGCTGTGTGTGTGTCCCCCCCTATCAACTCCTAAACGGCTGCAGCGATCAAAACCAAATTTAGTATGAGTAAAGATGTACACCGGAATATCTCACGTCCATATTTGAAAATGATGTCAGTGCTACCAACTGCTGAAAAAAAGGACTAGAAATTTGAGCTCCATGTAGGATATCTTGCAAGGTATGCATGGGAGCTATTCCAAAATTGGCACACATGTAGATAAGTCTATTTCAGTTTAATTTTCAGGAGTTCAACCATGACAGTGTTGCCAAAATAATGTTAAGCCTTCTGATAGGTCCAATGTTGAAATGCATATAACTTCTACACTATCAATTGGATTTCAACCAAATTTTGTATGTAATATCTGTACATAAACAGATATGACTGTGCGTATTCTTAAGAACCACCAGGGCTGCCAACTGTTAATAATTGCTCTCTCTATTTATTTATTTAATCCAAATACCAATATATCAGAAAGTATGCAAGCCAACAGCTTTAAACTATGCACACGTATATTCTGACATTTTAGATTAATTTGGAGTAACTTATATACGTCAGTTCTACCAACATGATTATAAGCCTGCAGATAGTACCAAATTTTAAATACATGTAACTTCTATACTATCAGTTGGATTTCAACCAAATTTCGTATGTGCTATGTGTACCATAACAGATATGACTATAAGTATTGTTAAGAGAAATCAGGGCTGCCAACTGTTAATAAATGCTGTCTATATTTTTTACCCTAATATCAATATATCATAAAGTATGCAAGCCATCAGCTCTATACTTTGCACACGTATAGCACCTGACATTCTAGATTAATTTGGAGTGAGTAATTAATACAAGACAGTGCTGCCAACATGATTCTATGCCTGCTGATATGTCCAATTATAAAATACATGTAACTTCTATACTAACAAATGTATTTCATCCAAAATTGGCACAACAAGATATCATAATAATTCAGATTATTTCTGACCAGCACATGCATGGTATTGTTGGCAACATGTTTTACGCGTGCTGATAGATTCAGTGTCTAACTGCATGTAACGTCCATTCGACTTCAACCAAATTTTGTATTCTGTACATTAAGAAATGGAACTAAGAATATATTCAGTCACCAGGGCTGCCAACTGTAGTGCTCTATTAGGCTACATTATACCAGGTATATTTTGAACTAATTAGACATTTCGATATTACCAACTTAATTTCGTCATTATTCTATATAGGTTCATATTCTGTACAATAATCATTGGCATGAAAAGTAGGCTGTATAGTTCTTCACGGAACTTCTTGTTCTCATCATTATCGCTTGTAATGAATGTTCCTGTACATAACTCGTTAATGTACAGGGGTGCCTCGACGCCAGTTTCCCAAAATAACACTTATACTTATCGCGGTTCAATGCACGAAATATGTTTGCAAGGCTGTGAAATTACTTCCAATATTTAAGCAACAGTCGTAGTTATACTTTACCACTTCAAATGATCTTGTCGACTCGTCGTTATGCTTTGGTCCAACATTATGTGTTAAGGTTACGGCGTGTATGACGTCATCATGTTGTTCAGCGCATATGCGCCGAGTCTGAGTTTACTCCTGGGGTCTGCCGTTAGGCGATACAAAGACGGCGAGTGCGTGACGTCAGACAGGAATACAGGGTGACTCCTAAAGAAGTGTCCAAGATGCCAGACAGGAATACAGGGTGACTCCTAAAGAGATGTACACGATGCCAGATAAGAATACAGGGTGACCCTTAACGAGGTGTACAAGATGTCAGACAAGAACACAGGGTGACTCCTAAAGAGATATACAAGATGCCAGAAAAGAATACAGGGTGACTCCTAAAGAGAGATACAAGACGTCAGATAAGAATACAGGGTGACTCCTAAAGAGATATACAAGCCGTCAGAAAAGAATACAGGGTGACTCCTAAAGAGATATACAAGATGCCAGATAAGAATACAGGGTGACTCCTAAAGAGAGATACAAGACGTCAGATAAGAATACAGGGTGACTCCTAAAGACATATACAAGCCGTCAGATAAGAATACAGGGTGACTCCTAAAGAGATATACAAGATGCCAGAAAAGAATACTGGGTGACTCCTAAAGAGAGATACAAGACGTCAGATAAGAATACAGGGTGACTCCTAAAGAGATATACAAGCCGTCAGATAAGAACACAGGGTGACTCCTAAAGAGATATACAAGATGTCAGATAAGAATACAGGGTGACTCCTAAAGAGATATACAAGATGTCAGACAAGAATACAGGGTGACTCCTAAAGAGATATACAAGATGTCAGATAAGAATACAGGGTGACTCCTAAAGAGGTGTACACGATGTCAGACAGGAATAACGGGTGACTCCTAAAGAGGTGTACAAGATGTCACACAAGAATACAGGGTGACTCCTAAAGAGATATACAAGACGTCTGATAAGAATACAGGGTGACTTCTCAAGAAGTGTACAAGATGCCAGATAAGAAAACAGGGTGACTCCTAAAGAGATATACAAGATGCCAGATAAGAATACAAGGAGACTCTTAAAGAAGTGTACAAGATGGCAGAGAAGAATACAGGGTGACTTCTAAAGAGGTGTACAAGATGTCAGACAAGAATACAGGGTGACTCCTAAAGCGATGTACATGATGTCACACAAGAATACAGGGTGACTTCTAAAGAGATATACAAGATGCCAGATAAGAATACAGGGTGCCTCATAAAGAGGTGTGCAGGATGTAAGAGCAATATACAGGGTGACACTTAATGAGGTGTACAATATGTTAGATTCAATTCAAATACAGGGTGACCCTTAAAAAGGTTCTTAAGATATCAGATTCAAATAATGGGTGACCCTCAAGGAGTTGTAAAAGATGTCAGACTCAAATACAGGGTGACCCTTAAAGAGGTGCCCGCGCGGGAAGCCTAAGTTAATGGGTAATTGAGTCTGTTGAAAGAGTCCTGGGGCTTCGAGCGAAGCGAAAAGCCCTCCTGAGTCTTTCTAACATGTGTATCATTTGTAGCATGCGTCGTTTGAAATGATATAAAGTCTAGTCTCTCAGACTGACTGTATCTTTTATTTTAAGAAACTCAAAACTAAGAGGATTTTTTAGAATTTCCACAAACGGAGGAGCTTTGCTACTTAAAAAATTCCTCTCGGCACGCCGGAAGGCGGAGGTTGATTTCACTGGGCAAACTAGGGGATAGGCTATAATAGGCAAAATATGCAGGTTTTCGTACGAGGATCAGACCACATTTATTGCGAGAAAGTATTTTACAATTGGAGGTTAGTTAACATTTTTTCGTCTTTCTATGCATACTTTTAACATTTTACTGTCTTATGGGGATGGTAACCTTCTTGTCATTTGGGGTTAATTTTTTATACTTGTGATCACACTGTCCTTATGCAAGGTTTGGAACTAATGTGTAACTATCTAACAGTCTGTTACTTCTTCACGCATAATTTTATCTCCCGCAGAGATGTTGGTTGGTTCCTCAGTTTAGGGGCTGCGACAAGGTGGTCATGTAACCCCGTGTACATTGAGTGTGTGTAGAATCTGTCTGATAAACGGTGTTATTTGTGATGACTGTATTGGTCTGTAATTCAGGTAAGGTCTGCAGACGGTCAATTTTAAGTAGTAGTACCTAATTTTGTACCAAATACTAACGTCAACGACACCTAGCTGTGAACTTGGCTGCTAGATGCCACCGCAACCAGCAACTTGCAACGAACGTTGTAACTTCCCCTCAGAAGGAAAGCATGCTGACGGATTTTTAGCGTTCTTAGAAAATCCGGCGACTTTGTCCGGCTTTGAACCAGCACCTTGGGCATAGAAGTTCAGCATGCTACCAGTTACCGCTTCCCTCATAGTCAGATGGAACAAGAAGTTCCGTGACGAACTAAAGAGCCTACTTTTCTTAAAATTAAGATTCATGCCATAGATTAATCTACAGTGTATGAACCTATCTAGAATAATGACGAAATTAAGTGGGTAATATCGAAATGTCTTAATTAGTTCGAAATAAGGTATACTAGGCATAATGTAGCCTAATAGAGCAATACAGTTGGCAGCTCTGGTGATTGAATATATTCTTACTTCCATCTCCTAAGGTACAGAATACAAAATGTGGTTGAAGTCCAAAGGACGTTACATGGGTTTAGACATTGGATCTATTAGAACACGTAAAATCATGTTGGTAACAATGTCATGCGAGTGCTGGTCAGAAATAATCTGAAATATTATATATTTTTGTGCCAATTTTGGATGAAATCCATTTGTTGGTATAGAAGTTACATGTATTTAAAATTGGTCCTATCAGCTGGCTTAGAATCATGTTGATAGAACTGACGTATATAAGTTACTCCAAATTAATGTAAAATGTCGGGTAATTTATGTGTGCATAGTTTAAAGCTGTCGGCTTGCATACTTTCTGATATATTTGGATACAAAATAGAGAGCAATTATTAACAGTTGGCAGCCCTGGTGGCTCTTAAGAATACACTCAGTCATATATGTTTATGTAAACATATTACATACAAAATTTGGTTGAAATCCAATTGATAGTGTAGAAGTTATATGCATTTAAAAATTGGACTTACCAGAAGGCTTAAAATTATCTTGGCAACGCAGTCATGTATGGCCACCTGGAAATTAAACTGAAATAGTATTATCAACATGTGTGCCAATTTTAGAATAGCTCCCATGTATACCTTCCAAGATATCCAACATGGAGCTCAAATTTCTAGTGCGTTTTTTTAGCAGTTGGTAGCAGTGGCATCTTTTTCAAATATGGGCCTGAGATATTCCGGCATACATCTTTACTCATACTAAATTTGGTTTCGATTGCTGCAGCCGTTTAGGAGTTGATAGGGGGGGGACACACACACACACACAGCCAGGCAGACAGAAGGGCAGACAGACAGAAGGACAGACACATTTTCCCGGATATATCTTATAAGTCTACTTTTTCCTCATTTTTGAAAAGTGTGAAAAGTAGGCTAAAAATGAATGTAATCTCGTCAATGGCGTTGTCTTGGCAACCTCTGATAGATCATCCCTTATCAATTTAAAAGCGTTGTTATGGTAACCTCTGATGGCACTTGGCTTTTTTAAAAATTCCGAAATCATTTTTCTCATCCCTTGGCGTAATGGTGGGTCATATCAAAAATTCTTTCAGACAAAAGTTTTAGGTAATTATTAGGGGAATATTTTCCATTTTGTACGGTTTTGATATTGTGCCTATTAAGAGAGATATGATTAACGTTTCCCGAAAAACCCACTTTTTTCCACCCCTTTGGTCAATGGTTGGTGCTATCAAAAGACTTATTTGACATAATTTTTTGGCACTTATTCGACACATATTATGAACTTTGAATGGATTCGATATTTCACGTATTAAGAGAGTTATAGCGAAATTTCACTTTTTCGAAAAAAGCCCGCCATTTTCACCCCCTTCGACCGATTTTGCCCATTAACGATCTCGACCGAGATTTTATAGGGATACATATTATGTAAAGAATTCAAAGTGATTGGTGCAAAATTACGGCAGTTATCGTGTCCACAAGAAACTGATATATATATATATATATATATATATATATATACTAGCAGAAGTACCCGTTCTTCGAACGGTGTTCGGTGTTAACACCAGACATTATAATAATAATAATAACAATGTTATTGGTGTTACATCCCTTTTAAGTACTGTTGCTTTTAGAGACGCACCAGACATTATCAATTGAGCTACTGTTGCAATGGTTAGCAGCTTGTAATTCCTTCATAAGTTTATCAGAACGAAGTTAATTTTCTGGGAATATCACACACACTGTTAATTTAAGGGCCTTATAATGTGGTTTTCGGAGATCCTTTATAGACTCGCGAATTTTTTGTCTCACATTGAGAAGTGCAACATATGCTTTGGTCGTCCTTCTAGGATAATTTTTATATTTCGCCTAATTTAGCATGTATTTTGAGAAGTTTTTCCCTATATCCACCCTTCTACTGTATGAAAAGTACGGCGAAGAGTTTTATAAATGATTGGTGTATTGACTCATGTTTACCATACCTAATTTTACGATGCACCAAGCATCCGAACATGAGTTATAGGCGTACATAAGGATACACAGAAAGACAGACAGACAATTCTATTGTCTACAACATATCACCCAGAAATCTAAATATGGGTATATCTACCACACAGTATCAAAGAAAATCAGCCTTACGATGAACCCGCATGTCGACAAAAGAAAAGAAAAGAAAAAAGATTAGTTGAAATGTGCTCTCAAACTAAATTCACCTAACGTGTACTTCCTGATATGAAATAGAATTGAAAGTCTTGTAGATGGAACGCAATACACGTCACATAAAAACTGACCCTCTACGTTGTGTTGTGTCCCCATACACAGGAAGACCTCTATCATAAGTTATAAAAGCTTGTGGTGCATGAAAATTCAGGTTCTTTAGTCTCAAATGGCCCAAATTCCTAAAAGCCGCAAAAAATGCTGATTCAATTCAGGAATTTTTGAAAATAATGTTGTTGTTTGGAGATATAATAGACCTTCTGTACTATATGTCGCACGTGAAAATTGCATGAAAAAATCCTAGATTACCCCTTGACCCCCTTAATTGCATTGGTGAATTATACAGTCTACGTTGGTTCCGTGATAACCTTATATTTGCAAACTTTCACAGAAATGTAATAAATGTAATAAATTGCTTCTTACTGAAATAGATGGAAAGTTGGATGCCACCCTTTGAGATAATGTTGTCATGGTTACGGATTTGCATTCCTTCATTAGTTTGTTAAATTAAATTTAATTAGTTTTCTGGGAATGTTTCAGAAACTGTTGGTTTAAGAGCCTTATAATGTAGTTTTCGAGGACCCTAGAGTTTTATTTCTGGCACCGAGGGGCTTTGTCTCGTCGTTGTACGCCATAATATAATACTAATAATAATAATATAATATAGGGATAGGAATATAATAGACCTGCCATACCACACCCGCAGGTGTAAATCGCGTGAAAAAATTCTAGACTACCCCTTGACCCCCTTAAGCGCATTTTACATATTGATGAAATTTACAGCTTAATTTGGTTCCATAATAACCATCTAGCCGTTTGCAAACTTTCACACTAATGTAATTAATGGAATTGCATTGCGTCTTACAGCAATAGATGGACCTCTGAGAATCTGTTGCTATGGTTATCGGCTTGCATTCGTTCAGTAGTTTATTAAATTAAATTAGTTTTCTGGGAATATCTCAAAAACGGTTGGACGTAGGACCTTAAAATGTGTTTTTAGTGTCCCCGAATGTTATCTCTCACATTGAGGGGCTGAAAATGGGCTTTGTCTCGTCCTTCTACTCCTATTTCAGCATGTATTTTAAGGGGGTGTGCCCCCTTTTATGATAGGTACAGAGAAGAGATACATCAATGAATAGTGTCGTGCCTCTGATGGATATCTGTACCAAATTTTGCGTTGATACACCCAGCCGTTCTCGATTTATAAGGGAACAAAGTTGTCCACAATCAAACAAACAGACAGACCAAAACATTATTTTCGCGAGCATCTATCATAAAATAGTCTGAAACGTGTAAATAACTCAAATTTCCGTAGAAATTCAGAAAAAAACCAAACACATTTTCTATTTATATATGTAGAGATATACTGCACGGCTCGGTGTTGACCGTGTTTTATTGCACAAATTTAGGATTTACTCGCTAACCGTTGGAGATAAACGAAAAGTGAAGCTCGTATGTACCGTCAAAAGTTTGCTATTTCTTAGCGTTCTCTTTTTATTTGATGAGGAAATATGAAGTTTTGATTAAAGTGTGTAGTGACGTCACTAAAATGGTCGCCATTTTTAATAGTGCAAATTATCGAAATAAAATGTATCCTATATGTAAACCTGGTAATTCAGCTACATCCATGCAAAATTTAATTTAAATCGGACCAGTGGTTCTTGCGTTATTGAGTAGCACACAGACAGACAGAAAGACAGACACACACCATCTCATTTTTATATATTAGTATAGCAGAAGTACCCGTCCTTCGAACGGTGTTATATATTAACACCAGACATTATCAATTGAGCTACTGTTGCAATAGTTAGCGGTTTTTCATTCCTTCATAAGTTTATCAGAACGAAGTTAGTTTTCAGGGAATACCACACACACTGTTAATTTAAGGGCCTTAAAATGTGGTTTTCGGAGACCCCTTATAGACTCGCGTATTTTGTGTCTCACATTGAGAAGCGCAACATATGCTTTGATCGTCCTTCTAGGATAATTTTTTATATTTCGCCTATTTTAGCATGTATTTTGAGAAGTTTTTCCCTATATCCACCCTTCTACTGTTTGAAAAGTACGGTGAGGAGTTTTATAAATGATTGGTGTATTGACTCATGTTTACCATACCTAATTTTACGATGCACCACGCCTACGAACACGATTTATAGGCGTACATAAAGATACACAGAAAGACAGACAGACAATTCTATTGTCTACAACATATCACCCAGATATCCAAATATGGGTATATCTGCCATACAGTATCAAACAAAATCATCCTTACGATGAACCCGTATGTCGACAAAAGAAAGATTAGTTAAAATTTGCTCTCAAACTAAATTCACCTAACTTGTACTTCTTGACGTGAAATAGAATTGAAAGACTTGTAGACGAAACGCAATACACCTCACATAAAAAATGACCCTCTACGTTGTGTTAGGTCCACATACACAGGAAGACCTCTTTCATAAATTATAAAGGCTTGTGGTGCATGCAAATTCAGGTTCTTTAGTCTCAAATGGCCCAAATTCCGAAAAGCCGCAAAAAATGCTGATTCAATTCAGGAATTTTTGAAAATAATGTTGCTGTTTGGAGATATAAAGGATGATTGTAGTTTTACGTGACCATTAATCGCGAGATCATAAGCCACGGGACCTCCATTTTACGTGGAATCTGAACCACAGGGCATGGCATTTCACTTTGCAAATGTTTGGAGATATAATAGTCCTTCTGTACTATAAGTCGCACGTGAAAATTGCATGAAAAAATCTAGGTTACCCCTTGACCCCCTTAATTGCATTGATGAATTATACAGTCTACGTTGGTTCCGTGATAACCGTATAGCCATTTGCAAACTTTCACAGAAATGTAATAAATAGAGTGACATTACTTCTTACAGAAATAGATGGAAAGTTGGATGCCACCCTTTGAGATATTGTTGTCATGGTTAGCGATTTCCATTCCTTCATTAGTTTGTTAAATTAAATTAGTTTTCTGGGAATATTTCAGATACTTTTGGTTTTAGGGCCTTATAATGTAGTTTTCGAGGACCCTTTAGGGCCCCCAAGTTTTGTTTCTGGCACCGAGGGGGCTTTGTCTCCTCGTTGTACGCCATAATATAATAATAATAATAATAATATAATATAGGGATAGGAATATAATAGACCTGCCGTACCACACCCGGAGGTGTAAATCGCGTGAAAAAATTCTACTGTATCCCTTGACCCCCTTAAGCGCATTATACGTATTGATGAATTCTACAGCTTAATTTGGTTCCGTGATAACCTTCTAGCCGTTTGCAAACTTTCACACCAATGTAATTAATGGAATTGCATTGCGTCTTACAGTAATAGATGGACCTCTGAGAATCTGTTACCATGGTTACCGGCTTGTATTCGTTCATTAGTTTATTAAATGAAATTAGTTTTCTGGGAATATCTCAAAAACGGTTGGTTTTAGGGCCTTAAAATGTGGATTTCGGGGACCCTTCAGGGCCCCCGAGTTTTGTCCCTCACATCGAGGGGCTGAAAATGATTTTTGTCTCGTCCTTCTACTCCTATTTCAGCATGCATTTTATGGGGCTAGGCCCCATTTTATGAGAGGTACGGAGAAGGGTTACATCAATGATTAGTGTCGTGCCTCTGATGGATATCTGTACCAAATTTTACGTTGATACACCCAGCCGTTCTCGAGTTATAAGGGAACAAATTTGTCCACAGACAATCAAACAAACAGACAGACCAAAACATTATTTTCGCGCGCATCTATCATAAAACAGTCTGAAACGTGTAAATAACCAAATTTCCGTAGAAATTCAGAAAAAAAACAGACAAATTTTCTATTTATATATATATTGTGATATACTGCACCGCTCGGTGTTGACCGTGTTTTATTGCACAAATTTAGGTTATACTCGCTAACCGTCGGAGATACACGAAAAGTGATAAGAACCTTTTGGATAGAAAATTAAATGCTAAAGCTCGTGCATACCATCAAAAGTTTGCTATTTCTTAGCGTTCTCTTTTTATTTGAAATGGAAATATGAAATTTTGAAACCAAAGGGTGTAGTGACGTCACAAAAGTAGGTTTTACTCGCTAACCGTTGGAGATACACGAAAAGGGATAAGGACCTTTCGGATAGGAAATGAAATTTCAAAGCTCGGGTGTGCCATCAAAAGTTTGCTATTTCCTACCGTTCTCTTTTTATTTGATATGGAAATATGAAATTTTGAAACCAAAGGGTGTAGTGACGTCACTAAAATGGTCGCCATTTCTTAATAGTGCAAAATATTGAAATTAAAAGTATCCTATATGTAAACCTGGTATTTCAGCTACATCCATGCAAAATTTCATTTAAATCGGACCAGTGGTTCTTGCGTTATTAGGTAACAGACAGACAGACAGACAGACAGAAAGACAGACACACACCATCTCATTTTTATATATTAGTATGATATATATATAGATAGATACATATATACATAAATTATATATAAACTTTTGAACTGACGGTGGTTTTGGGGTCTGGGGGATGTGAATCGCGAAGCTATGTCGAAATTTTCCGGTAGTCGAAACATGGTACCCATTGCAATAGTTAGCTTTCTAATGAAATGCTTCCTGTTACAGGATTAGTTTTTACTCAACAGCAACCCATAATACTGTACTTGGAAACATGTCACATCTCATTACAAAATGTAAACTGTACCGTATTCGAAGACCGCAGCTGCTGACTAGTGGCTAGCAGACTGTGCAACAGAAATAGTGTCACCATGTTCATCCTTAAAAAAAATTCAACATTTATTATTCTTTTTCTTATTATTGTTCATTAAGAGTAGTGTAAAGTTGTCTTTGTGACGTAACGGTTAGCATAGTTAGCTGGCACTCTAAAGCTCTTGTGTTCAATTCGAGCTTTAACATAAAATTTTAAAAGTATTTTAGGACTAAAACAGGTCTACTAAGTCTTGGGTGATCCAAATAAGTAGATGTGGTTTGATTCACACTTTAACGATAGTAAACGACGGTTTTTATTTTTTTAAATAATGATAGCCATTTGTTCATGTTTTTCATTTTCACTTTTCACGCATTGCCATTTGTCCATTTTCCATGTACAGGATTTGAAAATGTCAGTTTAAAGATTTTGGATTTCATGATACGGAAATAAGAATTTTCCATTTTGTTGTTTACACATTTGTCAATTTCCCAATTACACTTTTTTAAATGTCAGTTTTTAAGTTTTTAAATTGTGTTGATATGGAAACATGGATTTCCTATTTTTTCCATATCACAGACGACACGTTTATGGTTTAGTCCATGTTGAAAGTTTAGTTTTGTAAAACACTCATTTCCTGATTTAAATTTTCTTGAAATCGTCTTAATGGAAGTGCTTGGCCATGGCAATAGTGCATTCTCTTTCTGTTTGTTTCCAAAAACGTATAGGCCTACTACTACTACTACTACTACTACTACTACTACTACTACTACTGTAGGTAAGACTGTTTAACAAAATAACACCTATCTACCGCTGCATTAAAAAACACAAGTGTTAAAATACTACATTATACTATTTACCATTTGCTATATACATTAATTACCCCACCATCCTACCTTGCCATGTTTGCTTTGGTTGAACAATCAATGCTACCACACACACACACACAAGCTCTCTCTCTCTCTATCATTCTATCTACAGTCATACATTCACACAACCATACCTGTCGTTGAAAAACAAATACAACCACGCTATTTATCCTTGACATGCACACTTATCCCAAAGAACTTTTAGTTATATATTTAACATTTACTATTACAAAAAAATGTTTCCACTATTTACAATTACAAAAATGAATATTAAAAAAAGCCCTGTCTCTAAACAATAAAATATAGAAATCACACCTACACCTCGTGGTTATAACCCTATGGTAGGTTAATGCAAAGGTCATTCATCTGCACTCATTTGTTATCCATCAAGGTATAAGTGCATTTTCTCTGTTCCACAAGATACAAATTTGATTGCTGGATTGTATACTGCACTGTTTATGCGATATAGCTTTGCCAGTTCATAAAACCGCTAGGTAGTTCTCTACATATAGCAATTTTACCACTGCTCTACCTACGCCTTTTGCTCTTTTGGCTTTCTTACAGTCTAGTGAGTGATAGACAGCATTAACTGTGTATCAAACCCAGTTCACCTTTGTATTTGTAATCCAAGTAATAATTTGAAAAGACACAAATGTAATCAGTTTTAAACGTTATCTCTGTTTTGTTTTGTTTTGTTTAATATGTTTATGACATGCATATTAACCTGAAATCGAACCCTGATGAAAAGGCTAACAGCTTAACCACTGCACCACTAAGCCCTTGTTTCTTAATTTGACTTGTTCTAGGCCTCAGGCCTGGAAATTGAGTTAAGACCACCAGTACAAGAGCTAAAAGTGCTTACCACTGCAACACAAGAATGGATAGCTGGTAACATTAGACAACCGGAAATGATTATATTTCTGTTAGCAATGCATTTTGTCATCATCCTACTGTCTGAGGAGCACTGACAACAACACAGTTTAGTTTAGAACGAGTGAGTGTGTGTGTGTGTATAGATTATTAGCCTTAAGTATTTAAAGCTTGTTGTGTGTAGCGACCATCTTTTCCCGGTAACCACTGAGCATTTTTGTGTTTTTAGCTATCCGCTTTACCAATCAATTAAAGATAGTCTACTCTTAATTCTTGAATCGATAAATCAGAGTTTGTGTACACCGTTTGTTATTTATTAACCCATACCTGCAGCCTATACTATCTCTATACTGCAGTTTGATCTGAAAACAAGTTTCAATGGTAAAAGACTTGTCAGTCACCATACATGTAGCCTACACTAATTCTTTCTCTACCTAGCTATGTTTCATCACGCATGGTAAACATCTCACATGTTCGTATCTGATAATTAGTTTATAAAATCTCAAGTCAATGACCTTGATGTATTGGGTATATTGGCTAAATTCATTGGCCATGGGGAAGGGTTGACCATTCTAAGTCCTATGACATCTCGCATGTTGATATTCGATTATTAGTTTATAAAATCATAGGTGAATGACCTTGCTGTTTTGGATTTTTGGGGTAAATTCATTGGTCATGGGAAAGGGTTAACCAGTCTAAGTCCTATGACACCTCACTTGACCCTCTCCGATTATTAGTTTATAAAATCATAGGTCAATGACCTTGCCGTTTTAGATCTTTCGGGTAAATTCGTTGGTCATGGAAAAGGGTTGACCATCCTGAGTCCCATGACACCTCACTTGACCCTCTCTGATTATTAGTTAGCGAGATATTAACAAAAGTGCAGTTAGGCCCTTTTGACAAAAATAAATAATACATTCAAAAACAGAATGTCACCTCAAGTCCAACGACCTCTCATACAAGTCCCCAGCCTTATTGGTTCATGAGATATTAAAAAGCTAATGACCTATTAGTTTTGGATCTTTTGGTAATTTTTTAAAAAATAACTCATCTGTATGTATGTCTACCCCTTATTATTCCCGTTTTTCCAACCGGGTCGGGGATGAGATGCGATGGAAGTCTTAGTGGCGATGGTTTTTACGGCCGGCTGCCCTTCCTGACGCCAACATCATGAGAGAAGTTCATGAGAGATGAAATGAATGATGGTGAATGAAACTGGACAAGGATGTGGAAGGAAGCGGCCGTGGCCTGTCAGAAGGTACCGTCCCAGCATTTGCCTGGTGTTGAAAATGGGAAACCACGGAAAACCATTTCAAGGACGGCCGACGGTGGGACTCGAACCCACGCGTCTACCGAGTCAGCAGAGAGCTTGGCCCCATGACCTAATGCTGCGCTTTTGCCAGCGTAGCCACTACTGTCGGTAAAAAAAACTCATCTATAAATCATTATTCAAAAAGTCCACCCGCTTACAAAAAAGCAAGTGCGCATGCGTAAACCAAAAAAACAAACATATTAATTCATATTAGCAATCGGCTCTTCACATGCGTTTCATGTGGAACAACATTTAATTTCATCATAGCATTAGGGACCATGGGCCAGTCCATAGGGACCAGTCCAAAGGGACCGGTCTAAAGGGATTAGTCAAAAAGGACCTGTCAACAGGAACCCATCAACAGGGACTTGTCAACAAGGACCCGTCAACAAGGACCCGTCAACAATGACCTGTCAAAAGGACTCGCCCATAGGGACCCGTCAACAATGACCCGTCAACAATGACCCGTCAACAAGGCCCCGTCTAAAGGACTCGTCCATAGGGACCCGTCAACAATGACCCGTCAACAGGGACCCGTACCACACACAAACACACTCAAGCTCTCTCTCTATCATTCTATCTACAGTCATGCTGTGTGGATGCGGATAACAGTCTTGCTAATGCTGGGTGGATGCGGATAACAGTCTTGCTGATGCTGGGTGGATGCGGATAACAGTCTTGCTGATGCTGGGCCGATGTGGATAACAGTCTTGCTGATGCTGGGCGGATGTGGATAACAGTCTTGCTAATGCTGGGCGGATGTGGATAACAGTCTTGCTGATGCTGGGCGGATGTGGATAACAGTCTTGATAATGCTGGGCGGATGTGGATAACAGTCTTGCTGATGCTGGGCGGATGTGGATAACAGTCTTGCTGATGCTGGGTGGATGCGGATAACAGTCTTGCTAATGCTGGGCGGATGCGGATAACAGTCTTGCTGATGCTGGGCGGATGTGGATAACAGTCTTGCTGATGCTGGGTGGATGCGGATAACAGTCTTGCTAATGCTGGGCGGATGTGGATAACAGTCTTGCTAATGCTGGGCGGATGTGGATAACAGTCTTGCTAATGCTGGGTGGATGCGGATAACAGTCTTGCTGATGCTGGGTGGATGCGGATAACAGTCTTGCTAATGCTGGGCGGATGTGGATAACAGTCTTGCTGATGCTGGGCGGATGTGGATAACAGTCTTGCTAATGCTGGGCGGATGTGGATAACAGTCTTGCTAATGCTGGGCGGATGTGGATAAGAGTCTTGCTAATGCTGGGCGGATGCGGATATCAGTCTTGCTGATGCTGGGCGGATGTGGATAACAGTCTTGCTAATGCTGGGCGGTTGCGGATAACAGTCTTGCTGATGCTGGGCGGATGTGGATAACAGTCTTGCTAATGCTGGGCGGATGTGGATAACAGTCTTGCTAATGCTGGGCGGATGTGGATAACAGTCTTGCTAATGCTGGGCGGATGCGGATAACAGTCTTGCTGATGCTGGGTGGATGCGGATAACAGTCTTGCTAATGCTGGGCGGATG
The DNA here is from genome assembly GCA_946902985.2 of Meconema thalassinum. Lineage (NCBI taxonomy): Eukaryota > Metazoa > Arthropoda > Insecta > Orthoptera > Tettigoniidae > Meconema > Meconema thalassinum. The sequence continues at coordinate 189,411,408 of OX336395.1, forward strand.
TGGATAACAGTCTTGCTAATGCTGGGTGGATGCGGATAACAGTCTTGCTGATGCTGGGTGGATGCGGATAACAGTCTTGCTAATGCTGGGCGGATGTGGATAACAGTCTTGCTGATGCTGGGCGGATGTGGATAACAGTCTTGCTAATGCTGGGCGGATGTGGATAACAGTCTTGCTAATGCTGGGCGGATGTGGATAGCAGTCTTGCTGATGCTGGGCGGATGCGGATAACAGTCTTGCTAATGCTGGGCGGATGCGGATAACAGTCTTGCTGAGGCTGGGTGGATGCGGATAACAGTCTTTCTAATGCTGGGCGGATGCGGATAACAGTCTTGCTGATGCTGGGTGGATGCGGATATCAGTCTTGCAGATGCTGGGCGGATGTGGATAACAGTCTTGCTAATGCTGGGCGGATGTGGATAACAGTCTTGCTAATGCTGGGCGGATGCGGATAACAGTCTTGCTAATGCTGGGCGGATGTGGATAACAGTCTTGCTAATGCGGAGCCGATGCGGATAACAGTCTTGCTGATGCTGGGCGGATGCGGATAACAGTCTTGCTAATGCTGGGCGGATGTGGATAACAGTCTTGCTAATGCTGGGTGGATGCGGATAACAGTCTTGCTAATGCTGGGCGGATGCGGATAACAGTCTTGCTGATGCTGGGTGGATGCGGATAACAGTCTTGCTAATGCTGGGCGGATGTGGATAACAGTCTTGCTAATGCTGGGCGGATGCGGATAACAGTCTTGCTGATGCTGGGTTGATGCGGATAACAGTCTTGCTAATGCTGGGCGGATGTGGATAACAGTCTTGCTGATGCTGGGCGGATGTGGATAACAGTCTTGCTAATGCTGGGCGGATGTGGATAACAGTCTTGCTAATGCTGGGCGGATGTGGATAACAGTCTTGCTGATGCTGGGCGGATGCGGATAACAGTCTTGCTGATGCTGGGCGGATGCGGATATCAGTCTTGCTGATGCTGGGCGGATGCGGATAACAGTAATACGGATGCGGGGCGGATGTGGATAACAGTATTGCTGATGCTGGGCGGATGCGGATAACAGTCTTGCTAATGCTGGGCGGATGTGGATATCAGTCTTGCTGATGCTGGGCGGATGCGGATAACAGTAATACGGATGCGGGGCGGATGTGGATAACAGTATTGCGGATGCGGGGCCGATGCGGTTAACTGTCTTGCGGACGCGGGGCGGATGTGGATAACAGTCTTGCTAATGCTGGGCGGATGCGGATAACAGTCTTGCGGATGCGGGGCCGATGTGGTTAACTGTCTTGCGGATGTGGGGCGGATGCGGATAACAGTCTTGCGGATGCGGGGCCGATGCGGATAACAGTAATGCGGATGCGGGGCGGATGTGGATAACAGTCTTGCGGATGCGGGGCCGATGCGGTTAACTGTCTTGCGGACGCGGGGCGGATGTGGATAACAGTCTTGCGGATGCAGGGTGGATGCGGATAACAGTCTTGCGGATGTGGGGCGGATGCGGATAACAGTCTTGCGGATGTGGGGCGGATGCGGATAACAGTAATACGGATGCGGGGCGGATGTGGATAACAGTATTGCGGATGCGGGGCCGATGCGGTTAACTGTCTTGCGGACGCGGGGCGGATGTGGATAACAGTATTGCGGATGCGGGGCCGATGCGGTTAACTGTCTTGCGGACGCGGGGCGGATGTGGATAACAGTCTTGCGGATGCAGGGTGGATGCGGATAACAGTCTAGCGGATGCGGGGCCGATGCGGTTAACAGCCTTGCGAATGTGGGGCGGTTGGGGATAACAGTCTTGCAGATGCGGGGCGGATTCGGATAACAGTCTTGCTGATGCTGGGTGGATGTGGTTAACAGTCTTGGTGATGCTGGGTGGATGCGGTTAACAGTCTTGGTGATGCTGGGTGGATGCGGTTAACAGTCTTGCGAATGTGGGGCGGTTGGGGATAACAGTCTTGCTGATGCTGGGCGGATGCGGTTAACAGTCTTGCTGATGCTGGGTGGATGTGGTTAACAGTCTTGGTGATGCTGGGTGGATGCGGTTAACAGTCTTGCTGATGCTGGGCGGATGCGGATAACAGTCTTGCTGATGCTGGGCCGATGCGGTTAACAGTCTTGCTGATGCTGGGTGGATGCGGTTAACAGTCTTGCTGATGCAGGGTGGATGCGGTTAACAGTCTTGCTGATGCTGGGCGGATGCGGATAACAGTCTGGCTGATGCTGGGCGGGTTCGGATAATGTTTCGTTTATCCGCGCAGAACTGTACCTACTACAGGTACACACTCTACTCTGAGTGATCGAAAGTCACGCGAAGGATAGTCCCATGGAAAAATGTACTGTGTATGACCCCTGAGCGTTGCGGAGCAGAGCAGTCTGTCATGTAGTGAAGCTGGCAACACGTCGGGAGTTAAGTGTCTTTGAACGTGGGATGATCATCGGCGCACGGTGCATGAGTCATATCATTTCCGAAATTACACCCAAATTCAGTTTTCCGAGGTCAACAGTGTCGAGGGTGGATCTTCAATATCGCAGAGATAATGTTACCATCCGAAGAAACCACCGCACGGGACGACCACAGGTGTTCAATGAATGGATATCACGACACCTCAGTAGAACCGTACGGGGCGATCGAAGGGCTACTTTGAGTCAGATCTCTGACCTGTTGATTGTTAGGAGTCAGGAACCCATTTCTACCAGGACTGTAAGAAGGCATCTGCACCGCATAAGCCTCACTAGTCGACATTTCCTCATGAGACTATCATCCCGTGACTTTTTGTCACTCAGTGTACATTTTATCACACAAATTCGATACACACTGAAATGAAAGAAACTGATTATTGAAATGCATCTTAAATGAATTATCAACCAAACTTCTTGAAAAAATCCACAGCCTGCTTCCAGTCTCCGACCGGGTCAGGAATGGAATGAATGAAGCCCTCATCTAGCGGCGAGGATATGAACTGTGCCGGCTGCCGAGACCTGACGCACTCCTTTGGGGCAATGATTAAATGAATGACAGATGAAAGGAAATGATAGTGGAGAGTGTTGCTGGAAGGAAATTTTGACAGAGAAAACCGGAGTACCCAGAGAAAAACCTGTCTGCCTCCATTTTGTCCAGCACAGATCTCACATGGAGTGACCGGGGTTTGAACCACCGACCCAGCGGTGAGAGGCCGGCGTGCTGCCGCCTAAGCCACGGAGGCTTATCAACCAAACTTCTTAATGAATGTTTTCGTAATGTATGCGTTTCATTATTGTATCAGCAAACAGGCCAGACATTATTCTTATTGATAAAGTGAAGAAGAAAACTCTTCTTTTAGACATGGCAGTCCCTAATTCGCATAATATCCAACAGATTTATGTTGAGAAAGTGACGAAATACATGCCTCTGGCTAAAGAGATCCAAAAGACGTGGCGACAGAATTTGTCACTGTATTGCCAATCATAATCTCTTCAACAGGGATCATACCGTAGTCGCTGAAGGCCAACCGCGATAAATTGGAGCTCCGCCATAATCTGCATACCAGTATGCAGAAAGTAGTTATTTTTGAGACCTGCTCCATAGTTCGTTCGTTCCTCAGCCTACCGATATAGAGAACTCCACTCAATCTTGCAACAAATGCCGATGAAATGGTGAATTACACCCAACGATATGGTGAACATATGAATAGTAATAATAAAGCACTATGTTGTATGTTACTCGATTATTGAAATAATAGTACATTATGCAACGAGCCTATAATGGCTATAATTAAGACACGAGTATTTTTTATAAAACGAGCGTATGTGAGTTTTATATTTTCCATACGAGTGTCTTAATTACCATTATAGGCGAGTTGCATACGACTGTTTATGTTCGACGATAATTATAACTTTATTATATGTTTTAACATAAATATTCATAAATATCTGTTGAGAGTCAGCTACTGGAATTTTGTGATCGCAGAGCGAGCGTTGGGTGTTATATCTTTGTCTTTCAAGAGCTTTGAACAACCGACGCATGCGCTCTGTGTGGTTGCAATGCCATATGCAACCATATGTTTACATCAGCCGTCCCTCAGTAATATTGTCACCGCAGTCATTTGAAGACAATGCGCTGTGTAGAAATTAGGGTTGGTGATTTTAAGGTACAGTGCTATTTCTTGTCTCATATTCGCCAGTTCATTTACGCGAACATATGGACGGTGGGTATTCCATGTCGGTAATTTATTATAGTTCGATGTTGTGTTTGTGTCCGACATGTTGGATTTTGAGCGCATCGTTATCGTTACCTAATTGGTCAATGAACGAGCTCTGATTGGCTGGAGAAACTGTATCATAATGGAAAACAGTGTTATAATGACCATCATTATGATACAGTTATCTGACACATAATAGTGAGGGTCGAACATAAAAGCAATATTTGTAATTGAGATTGGCTTAATATGATTAATAAAATTCAGAATTCAGTTCTGCTATTTAATACCAATTTTATATGCTCTCGCTTTTAAGCGTTGGTTTCATTCCCTAATCACATAGCGAGTTTTTACGCTGATCACCAGCCTGTCAAATATATACTCGTGTTTGATTATGTATTTACACATTATTAATGCAGTATGGTGTTTTTTTAATCCTATTTTCATTACTGAAAAAGATAGGCTTATGAGATCACTTGTTGTCCGTGTGTGTTCCCCGAATAAAATCTAAACGGGCAAAGCGATATCAATGAAACTCGGTAAGTACAGTGCATACTACTACCTATACTACCTTGACCGTGCCTTTGACATTTTAATGAAATGAAAATCCACAACCTGCTTCCAGTCTCCGACCGGGTCAGGAATGGAATGAATGAAGCCCCCATCTAGCGGCGAGGATATGAACTGTGCCGGCTGCCGAGGCCTGACGCACTCCTCTGGGGCAATGATTAAATGAATGACAGATGAAATGAAATGAGAGTGGAGAGTGTTGCTGGAATGAAATGTTGACAGGGAAAACCGGAGTACCCGGAGAAAAACCTGTCTGCCTCCGTTTTGTCCAGCACAGATTTCACATGGAGTGACCGGGATTTGAACCACGGACTCAGCGGTGAGAGGCCGGCGTGATGCCGCCTAAGCCACGGAGGCTTTGACATTTTAATACGTTTCACTAATCTAACATGGCGGCCACGCGGAATATTTCACCCAACAACAGTAACAGATATCATCATGAAAGTTTGTACGGTGATAAAGGGTTCTACTAGAAGTTCATCTATGTGACTTTAATAAACCACGGTGGGTGAGTGGTTATCGAGTCGGACTACCAACCCCAAACTTGCAGGTTCGTTCCTGGCCATGGTAAGTGATTTTTGAAAGGCGACAAAAAACACGGTACGCATATCATACGTTCTTGGCCTGTTAAAGCGCCCATTTGGATTCAGTAGGCCGTGTTCATAATGGCAAAATTAATCTTGGGATTTTCCGCTAACACAAAGTTCCTCACTTCTCTACTAGAAAGCGCTGTAGTGTCAATGAGCTTAGATATCTAATCACTTGCCTTTCAGAGCTTTCCAAGGAACGGAAAAATTTGACATGCAAGCTGCCCTCTGGGCGTCAAATAGCAAAGCTTGCACCCAGCACCAGAGGGCATACGACATTATTATTAACATTAAACCTGTCAAGTACAAAACGAACATGGCCGCCAAGCGAAGTTGAAACATTTAAATAGACATTTTCTCACGATTTAACCATCCTAGCGCAGTGAAACTTGGCACAGCAATTGTTTACACACATTGCAATAGACGGAAATCTAATTTAGTTCAATTGTTTACATAACCTCAAGATGGTGGCTTAGCGAAATATTAAAATTAAGTTGGTATGTATTTTGTCCAAATCATGCGTTCAAAGTGAAAGTTTGAATAATGAACCTATTCAATTTTCGTCATCTATTGGTATACAACTCTATGGCCTACACATATAACAATCCAACATGGCAACCATCCAAAATATTTAGACGGTTCTCAGTATCTTCGAATCTATGACAGCAATCAAACTGAAATTTTGTATGTTGAAAGAGAATATTAACATAAGTTCACCTATGAATCATTCAATAACCTAGTGAGCACTAAGACAACATGGTGGTGACGGAAATTTAAATATTTAAACGGATTTTTCTCGCGATTTTTCATCCGAGCGCTGTGAAACTTGGTACGGTATATCTTCATACAAGCTTTAATATTCGCATGTCTAATTAAATGGAATTTTACGAAATTTTAAAAATGGGGACTGTGCAATTTTTTAAAATCTCGTTTTCATTTCACGTGTCCTAAATACGGCCAGAATGAAAATAGGCTATTTCTTTCTTTACGGAACTACTTGTTTTGTGATAATATTAAATAGTTAATGTTGGTGCTCCAAAATTATAAATGACTTTAGTGCATTGCCTGTACTAAGGCGTATATCTCGTGGTGTAGCGCTTATCATACTTGGCTGGAGGTCCTGGATCGATTCCCGGCTTTGCCAATAATTTTAATTCTGCTGTGCTGAGGTGTGGAACAGGGTACACTCAGCCTCGTGAGGCATTACTGAAAAAAAACTTGGCTTCGATTCTCACCTCAGCCATCCTGGAATTGATTTTCCATGGTTCCCTCTCCCCGCCCTTCTCCTCACTTTCTACTCCAGGCAAATGCTCGGATGGTTCTTAACTTAAGGCCACGGTAGTCTCCATCCCAATCCTCCCTCACCTGAATTACAAATACCCGCATTTATACAGCCATCATTTTAACACAGGTTTTAAGACATAATTCCATACTAACACACAGGACTAAACGACCATGATGTAGCAAAGCCCCTCCAATAAAGCAACAACGACAAAACAATTATTTTAATCACCTAGTGCTCGAAATGAATGCATGCGTTTTTATACGCTTAATAAAACACTTCTCACACAATTTAGGGGGTTTATTTGTATGACTAGTTTCGTACGACAAGCGAACAGAGTAGTGGTTTTTGGAGAGCTCTGTGACCACCTCCACCTCACCTTCCACACAAGATGGCGGCGGCCCGATATCTCTCGAACGCATGGTCGGATTTTGACAAATGAGGTGTTGTTGAACTCAGGCTGACACCCACTTTCCATTGAACAACATATTTCCACCCCCAAAATAAAACCTACCCCTACTAGGGGGTGAAATGGTATTTTTTTTTTGAAAATCTCGCTTTCCAAGTGCCACAAGTGAGAGTTTGAATGTTAATATGAAATTAAACGTTGTTTTACACAAGAGACATGTGTACGGTGGAAAGCCAATATGAATTAACTTGCTTATTTTTTTGTTTTTACGCATGCCCACTCATAGTTTTTGTAAGAGGGCGGGCTTTTTAAAGATGGCGGCTCTGGTGTAACCTAACCTAACCATACCCACGAGGGGTGATCAAAAAGAATTCCAAGCAGCGCTTGTCGATAAGCAAACCAATAATCAAAGAGGACATGTCAAGCCTGAGAGCCCCTGTCATTGTTGATTTGTACATTTGGACTGATCCCTGTGGACAGGTACCTGTTGACGGGTCCCTATGGATGAGTCCTTTTGACGGGTCCCTGTTGACGGGTCATTGTTGACGGGTCATTGTTGACGAGTCATTGTTGACGGGTCCCTATGGACGAGCCATTTTGACGGGTCCCTGTTGACGGTCATTGTTGACGGGTCATTGTTGACGAGTCATTGTTGACGGGTTATTGTTGACGGATCCCTATGGACGAGTCCTTTTTGACGGGTCCCTGTTGACAGGTCATTGTTGACGGGTCCTTGTTGACAAGTAACTGTTGATGGGTTCCTGTTGACAGGTCCTTTTTGACTAATCCCTTTAGACCGGTCCCTTTGGACTGGTCCCTATGGACTGGCCCATGGTCCCTAATGCTATGATGAAATTAAACGTTGTTCCACATGAAACGCATGTGAAGAGCCGATTGCTACTATGAATTAACATGTTTGTTTTTTGTTTTTACGCATGCGCACATGTTTTTTTTTTTGTAAGCGGGCGGGCTTTTTGAATAATGATTTATAGATGAGTTATTTTTTAAAAAATTACCAAAAGATCCAAAACTAATAGGTCATTAGCTTTTTAATATCTCATGAACCAATAAGGCTAGGGACTTGTATGAGAGGTCGTTGGACTTGAGGTGACATTCTGTTTTTGAATGTATTATTTATTTTTGTCAAAAGGGCCTAACTGCACTTTTGTTAATATCTCGCTAACTAATAATCAGAGAGGGTCAAGTGAGGTGTCATGGGACTCAGGATGGTCAACCCTTTTCCATGACCAACAAATTTACCCGAAAGATCTAAAACGGCAAGGCCATTGACCAATGATTTTATAAATTAATAATCGGAGAGGGTCAAGTGAGGTGTCATAGGACTTAGACTGGTTAACCCTTTCCCATGACCAATGAATTTACCCCAAAAATCCAAAACAGCAAGGTCATTCACCTATGATTTTATAAACTAATAATCGAATATCAACATGCGAGATGTCTTAGGACTTAGAATGGTCAACCCTTTCCCATGGCCAATGAATTTACACAAAATACCCAATACATCAAAGTCATTGACTTGAGATTTTATAAACTAATAATCGGATACGAACATGTGAGATGTTTACCATGCGTGATGAAACATAGGTAGAGAAAGAATTAGTGTAGGCTACATGTATGGTGACTGACAAGTCTTTTACCATTGAAACTTGTTTTCAGATCAAACTGCAGTATAGAGAGAGTATAGGTTGCAGGTGTGGGTTAATAAATAACAAACGGTGTACAAAAACTCTGATTTATCGATTCAAGAATTAAGAGTAGACTATCTTTAATTGATTGGTAAAGCGGATAGCTAAAAACACAAAAATGCTCAGTGGTTACCGGGACAAGATGGTCGCTACACACAACAAGCTTTAAATACTTGAGGCTAATAATCTATACACACACACTCACTCGTTCTAAACTAAACTGTGTTGCTGTCAGTGCTCAGACAGTAGGCTGATGACAAAATGCATTGCTAACAGAAATATAATCATTTCCGGTTGTCTAATGTTACCAACTATCCATTTTTGTGTTGCAGTGGTAAGCACTTTTAGCTCTTGTACTGGTGGTCTTAAATCGATCTCCAGGTCTGAGGCCTAGAACAAGTCAAACTAAGAAACAAGGGCTTAGTGGTGCACTGGTTAAGCTGTTAGCCTTTTCACCAGGGTTCGATTTCAGGTTAATATGCATGTCATAAACATATTAAACAAAACAAAACAGAGATAACGTTTAAAACTGATTACATTTGTGTCTTTTCAAATTATTACTTGGATTACAAATACAAAGGTGAACTGGGCTTGATACACAGTTAATGCTGTCTATCACACACTAGACTGTAAGAAAGCCAAAAGAGCAAAAGGCGTAGGTAGAGCAGTGGTAAAATTGCTATATGTAGAGAACTACCTAGTGGTTTTATGAACTGGCAAAGCTATATCGCATAAACAGTGCAGTATACAATCCAGCAATCAAATTTGTATCTTTTGGAACAGAGAAAATGCACTTATACCTTGATGGATAGCAAATGAGTGCAGATGAATGACCTTTGCATTAACCTACCATAGGGTTATAACCACGAGGTGGAGGTGTGATTTCTATATTTTATTGTTTAGAGACAGGGCTTTTTTTGTAACCAGTAGATTTAGTAGATTTAGTATTTTGTAAATAATCATTTTTGTAATTGTAAATAGTGGGAACTTTTTTTTGTAATCGTAAATGTTAAATGTATAACTAAAAGTTCTTTGGGATAAGTGTGCATATCAAGGATAAATAGCGTGGTTGTATTTGTTTTTCAACGACAGGTATGGTTGTGTGAATGTATGACTGTAGATAGAATGATAGAGAGAGAGAGAGCTTGTGTGTGTGTGTGTGTGGTAGCATTGATTGTTCAACCATAGCAAACATGGCAAGGTAGGATGGTGGGGTAATTAATGTATATAGCAAATGGTAAATAGTATACTGTAGTTTTTTTAACCCTTGTGTTTTTTTAATGCAGCGGTAGATAGGTGTTATTTTGTAAAACAGTCTTACCTACAGTAGTAGTAGTAGTAGTAGTAGTAGTAGTAGTAGTAGTAGTAGGCCTATACGTTTTTGGAAACAAACAGAAAGAGAATGCACTATTGCCATGGCCAAGCACTTCCATTAAGACGATTTCAAGAAAATTTAAATCAGGAAATGTGTGTTTTACAAAACTAAACTTTCAACATGGACTAAACCATAAACGAGTCGTCTGTGATATGGAAAAAATAGGAAATCCATGTTTCCATATCAACACAATTTAAAAACTTAAAAACTGACATTTTAAAAAATGTAAATGGGAAATTGACAAATGTGTAAACAACAAAATGGAAAATTCTTGTTTCCATATCATGAAATCCAAAAACTTTAAACTGACATTTTCAAATCGTGTACATGGAAAATCCCTTTGGACCGGTCCCTTTGGACTGATCCCTACGGGTTGGCCCATGCATTTATCCAAATTATGTCAAAGGGACGGGTCCAAAGGGATTAATCAAAAGGACCTGTCAACAGGGACCCGTCCACAGGGATCCGTCCACAGTGAACCGTCAGCAGGGGCCTGTCAAAAATGACTCCCTTCAAGAAGGACCCGTCCAAAGGGGCTAGTCAACAGGGACCAGTCCAAGGGGGCAAATCAATAGGGATCAATCAAAAGGGGTTATCGCCTCAAGGTCTGTCATACCCCTCTTTGATTATTGGCTTGCCTATCGACAAGCGCCGCTTGGAATACTTTTTAATCACCCCTCGTGGGTCAGCCGCCGTCTTTAAAAAGGTCGTGGGAACATAGGTGTTTACCAGCAGTCTTCGGCAAAAAGTCCAACAATACCTCATACAATGCCTTAGTCTTATTGGTTCGCGTAGTGGCTTCGGTGGCGTAGTGGGTAGCATGCTGAACTGCTATGCCCAAGTTAGCGGGTTCAAACCCGGCCGAAGTCGTCGGATTTCTTAAGAGCGTTAAAAATCCTTCAGTATACCTTCCTTCGGAGGGGAAGTAAAGCCGGCGGTCCCATGTCATAGATTTATGGCATGTAAAAGATCATTTCACAGACTAAACTTGTGTAAAGCAAAATTTGTTAGGTTAGATTTCGTCAGAACGCTCTATCAAAGTTCCAACGTTCACCACTAGGTATCATTGATATCTGGTGGCAAAAGTTAGAAATACTTGAAATTGAACGGAACTTGTAGCTCACCCTTTAGGGTGTCCGCTGGAAGCAGCTACAGACTCAGGCGAGCTGAGCATGTCCTCGGACACTCACGGCACTAAAAGACATACGATAAATAAATTGGTTCGCGAGATATTAACAAAATTGCACATAGGCCCTTTGTCAAAATTTCAAAAATAGATTCAGTGTTGTGCAATCAATAATAGCCACCTCTTTAACTATATACTTGTTTTTGTTGACAATAAGGCCTTGAGTATCCATCATCAGTGTATGCGACATGTTTACGCTTGCATAGATCAAAACCAACTGACTACTCACTACTTGGATTTAGAAATTACATTTACTCAAATCACATTCTAGTAAAAATCGTCCCTACTATAAACTGCACCCACTTTTGCACCCACTTTTACATTCACTTTTGCACTCACTTTTGCACCCAATTTTGCACCCACTTTTACACCCACTTTTGCACCCACTTTAAACTATTATTTCTATTATCGAGCGAAATTTATTGGAGATTATTTCATGCTTGACAATTGATATGGAAATATCAACGAATAGTTATGGTCAACCATATGCATACTATAAAGGTTATACGTATATTGTAAAACGAACCGATAAAAAATGGAACTGTTATTTGACGATGTTCAAAACATCGTTCAAAACAGTGTCAAAATGAGCTAAAAAAGTAAAAATAGTGAGGTCTTAAGTGTGAGTGATCATCAATGTAGTGTGACAGATAAAACATCGTTGCTGTTAAAAAAAATCTTCAAATGTTAAAACACTAGTCCGAAAAAAGATATGGTAACCGCGTGTTGTGCAATCAATAATAGCCACCTCTTTAAATATATACTGTACTTGTTTTCGTTGACCTTAAAGCCTTGAGTATCCATCACCAGTGTATGTGACATGTTTACGCTTGCATAGATCAAAACCAACTGACTATTCACCACTTGGGTTTAGAAATTACATTTACTCAAATCACATCCTAGTAAAATTCATGCCTACTATAAACGGCACCGACTTTTGCATCCACATTTACATACACTTTTGCACTCACTTTTGCATCTACTTTTGCACTCACTTTTACACCCTCTTTTGCACTCCCTTTTACACTGACTTTTGCACCCACTTTTGCACCCACCTTTGCACTCACTTTTGCACTCACTTTTGCACCCACTTTTTTGCACCCACTTTTGCACCCACTTTTTTGCACTCACTTTTGCACCCACTTTGCACCTACTTTTGCACCCACTTTTGCACCCACTCTTGCACCCACTCTTGCACCCACTTTTCCTCTCACTTGAAACTATTATTTATATTATCGAGTGAACTTTGCTAGAGATTAGTTCATGCATGACAATTGACATGGAAGTATCAACAAATAGCTATGGTATGCCATATGCATTCTATAAAGTATATACATATATTGTAAAACGAACCAATAAAAATGGAACTGTTATTTGGCGTTGCTCAAAACATCGTTCAAAACAGTGTCGAGGTGAGCTGAAAAGTAAAAATAGCGATGTCTTAAGTGTGAGTGATCATCAATGTAGTGTACCAGATAAAACATCGTTGCTGTTTAAAAAAACTCTTCAAAATGTTAAAACACTAGTCCCAGAAAAAGATATTGCAGCTCAAGATAGTGCATTGATTGTTAAAAAGCATGTACTATCTCCTCAGAAAGTCGTGTTAGGACAGTTGTCAATGTCTGACAAACTCCCAACATTATCAAAGACAACACAGACTGTGCAAAATGTGGTATTGCAAAAGGATCAAAAAGTACTATATAGTAATAGTGATGAGGATTATAATTATGATGATGATGATGATAATGATAATGGTTATGATGATGATGATGACGATGATGATAATATTAATAATAATGATAATGGTAATGCTTTGTTTACACCAAAAAATCATTTGTTGAATTTGTCTACCGGAACAATCCAAGTAAGCTAATCCAGCGGCTTCAGCAACTGCATGTCTATGAACAGGCTGGTTATACTGAATATGAGGAAGAACTATTGGATACAGAAAATGAGCTTCGTCGAGCCAAAATTATTATGTATTGGATCCACATAACCGCGTAAACTATTTATTAACAATACATGTAATATTTTCTACCACTCTGCTACCATTTTGCTCTCACTTTTGCTATCACTTCAAACTGTACATATTAAATATAAAATCCAACGCTAAAGGACTTTATTATCAGAACAGTTATAACCTTTGTAGTGAGAAAATCATACTAACAGGTTAGTTGCTACTATGGAACTTACTACAACTAACAAAGGTAAACAAAGTGTACTCTATAAAGGCTACTCTTATAACTATAATCGTCAAAATGTAAAAGGAATAATATTTTGGCGATGCTCAAAAGAGAGGTCAAAAAGATGTCGAGGCAATCTAAAATGTAGAAATGGTAAGGTTTTAAGTGTGAGTGATCATCAATGTGGTGTACCAGATGAAACACTGTTGGTGTCAACAAATAATCATGACAATGCTAAAAAGCTAGTACAAGAAAAAAATGTTGCTACTCAAAATAGTGCAGTGTTTATTGAGCAACATTTAACCCCTGCTGTAAAAGTTATGTTTAATCCATCTTCCACATCTCAAGAGTCATCAACATCACAGACTATGCAAAAGGTTGTGTTGTTGTTGTTTTAAGGGGCTGAACTACAACGTTCTCTACCCTTCATATGCAAGAGAATCAAAAAGGAATAAATAGTAATAGAGAAAAAAGAAATGTATTTTGAATGTAACTATTGTACAAGTACTTATATTAAATAAATAAAAATATCGAATGGGTATTGTCTGTTTTTTCTTAATTGCTATACCCACGTCCTACTATATTAATGCCATTGTTAACTATCAACTGTCTCCACCTATGTTCGGAAAGAAAGTTATCTTAAACAATACACTCTATCTATGGTTTGTGTACCGAGTATCATAATAATACAGTGTCGTCCAGCCATGTTCAGGCAACAGTAATGTTAGGTAAGGGATTCAAACCCTTGCTTCCTTGTACAGGATTAGTTTTTACTCAACAGCAACCCATAATACTGTACTTGGAAACATGTCACATCTCATTACAAAATGTAAACTGTACCGTATTCGAAGACCGCAGCTGCTGACTAGTGGCTAGCAGACTGTGCAACAGAAATAGTGTCACCATGTTCATCCTTAAAAAAAATTCAACATTTATTATTCTTTTTCTTATTATTGTTCATTAAGAGTAGTGTAAAGTTGTCTTTGTGACGTAACGGTTAGCATAGTTAGCTGGCACTCTAAAGCTCTTGTGTTCAATTCGAGCTTTAACATAAAATTTTAAAAGTATTTTAGGACTAAAACAGGTCTACTAAGTCTTGGGTGATCCAAATAAGTAGATGTGGTTTGATTCACACTTTAACGATAGTAAACGACGGTTTTTATTTTTTTAAATAATGATAGCCATTTGTTCATGTTTTTCATTTTCACTTTTCACGCATTGCCATTTGTCCATTTTCCATGTACAGGATTTGAAAATGTCAGTTTAAAGATTTTGGATTTCATGATACGGAAATAAGAATTTTCCATTTTGTTGTTTACACATTTGTCAATTTCCCAATTACACTTTTTTAAATGTCAGTTTTTAAGTTTTTAAATTGTGTTGATATGGAAACATGGATTTCCTATTTTTTCCATATCACAGACGACACGTTTATGGTTTAGTCCATGTTGAAAGTTTAGTTCTGTAAAACACTCATTTCCTGATTTAAATTTTCTTGAAATCGTCTTAATGGAAGTGCTTGGCCATGGCAATAGTGCATTCTCTTTCTGTTTGTTTCCAAAAACGTATAGGCCTACTACTACTACTACTACTACTACTACTACTACTGTAGGTAAGACTGTTTTACAAAATAACACCTATCTACCGCTGCATTAAAAAACACAAGTGTTAAAATACTACATTATACTATTTACCATTTGCTATATACATTAATTACCCCACCATCCTACCTTGCCATGTTTGCTTTGGTTGAACAATCAATGCTACCACACACACACACACAAGCTCTCTCTCTCTCTATCATTCTATCTACAGTCATACATTCACACAACCATACCTGTCGTTGAAAAACAAATACAACCACGCTATTTATCCTTGACATGCACACTTATCCCAAAGAACTTTTAGTTATATATTTAACATTTACTATTACAAAAAAATGTTTCCACTATTTACAATTACAAAAATGAATATTAAAAAAAGCCCTGTCTCTAAACAATAAAATATAGAAATCACACCTACACCTCGTGGTTATAACCCTATGGTAGGTTAATGCAAAGGTCATTCATCTGCACTCATTTGTTATCCATCAAGGTATAAGTGCATTTTCTCTGTTCCACAAGATACAAATTTGATTGCTGGATTGTATACTGCACTGTTTATGCGATATAGCTTTGCCAGTTCATAAAACCGCTAGGTAGTTCTCTACATATAGCAATTTTACCACTGCTCTACCTACGCCTTTTGCTCTTTTGGCTTTCTTACAGTCTAGTGAGTGATAGACAGCATTAACTGTGTATCAAACCCAGTTCACCTTTGTATTTGTAATCCAAGTAATAATTTGAAAAGACACAAATGTAATCAGTTTTAAACGTTATCTCTGTTTTGTTTTGTTTTGTTTAATATGTTTATGACATGCATATTAACCTGAAATCGAACCCTGATGAAAAGGCTAACAGCTTAACCACTGCACCACTAAGCCCTTGTTTCTTAATTTGACTTGTTCTAGGCCTCAGGCCTGGAAATTGAGTTAAGACCACCAGTACAAGAGCTAAAAGTGCTTACCACTGCAACACAAGAATGGATAGCTGGTAACATTAGACAACCGGAAATGATTATATTTCTGTTAGCAATGCATTTTGTCATCAGCCTACTGTCTGAGGAGCACTGACAACAACACAGTTTAGTTTAGAACGAGTGAGTGTGTGTGTGTATAGATTATTAGCCTTAAGTATTTAAAGCTTGTTGTGTGTAGCGACCATCTTTTCCCGGTAAACACTGAGCATTTTTGTGTTTTTAGCTATCCGCTTTACCAATCAATTAAAGATAGTCTACTCTTAATTCTTGAATCGATAAATCAGAGTTTGTGTACACCGTTTGTTATTTATTAACCCATACCTGCAGCCTATACTATCTCTATACTGCAGTTTGATCTGAAAACAAGTTTCAATGGTAAAAGACTTGTCAGTCACCATACATGTAGCCTACACTAATTCTTTCTCTACCTAGCTATGTTTCATCACGCATGGTAAACATCTCACATGTTCGTATCTGATAATTAGTTTATAAAATCTCAAGTCAATGACCTTGATGTATTGGGTATATTGGCTAAATTCATTGGCCATGGGGAAGGGTTGACCATTCTAAGTCCTATGACATCTCGCATGTTGATATTCGATTATTAGTTTATAAAATCATAGGTGAATGACCTTGCTGTTTTGGATTTTTGGGGTAAATTCATTGGTCATGGGAAAGGGTTAACCAGTCTAAGTCCTATGACACCTCACTTGACCCTCTCCGATTATTAGTTTATAAAATCATAGGTCAATGACCTTGCCGTTTTAGATCTTTCGGGTAAATTCGTTGGTCATGGAAAAGGGTTGACCATCCTGAGTCCTATGACACCTCACTTGACCCTCTCTGATTATTAGTTAGCGAGATATTAACAAAAGTGCAGTTAGGCCCTTTTGACAAAAATAAATAATACATTCAAAAACAGAATGTCACCTCAAGTCCAACGACCTCTCATACAAGTCCCCAGCCTTATTGGTTCATGAGATATTAAAAAGCTAATGACCTATTAGTTTTGGATCTTTTGGTAATTTTTTAAAAAATAACTCATCTGTATGTATGTCTACCCCTTATTATTCCCGTTTTTCCAACCGGGTCGGGGATGAGATGCGATGGAAGTCTTAGTGGCGATGGTTTTTACGGCCGGCTGCCCTTCCTGACGCCAACATCATGAGAGGAGTTCATGAGAGATGAAATGAATGATGGTGAATGAAACTGGACAAGGATGTGGAAGGAAGCGGCCGTGGCCTGTCAGAAGGTACCGTCCCAGCATTTGCCTGGTGTTGAAAATGGGAAACCACGGAAAACCATTTCAAGGACGGCCGACGGTGGGACTCGAACCCACGCGTCTACCGAGTCAGCAGAGAGCTTGGCCCCATGACCTAATGCTGCGCTTTTGCCAGCGTAGCCACTACTGTCGGTAAAAAAACTCATCTATAAATCATTAGTCAAAAAGTCCACCCGCTTACAAAAAAGCAAGTGCGCATGCGTAAACCAAAAAAAACAAACATGTTAATTCATATTAGCAATCGGCTCTTCACATGCGTTTCATGTGGAACAACGTTTAATTTCATCATAGCATTAGGGACCATGGGCCAGTCCATAGGGACCAGTCCAAAGGGACCGGTCTAAAGGGATTAGTCAAAAAGGACCTGTCAACAGGAACCCATCAACAGGGACTTGTCAACAAGGACCCGTCAACAAGGACCCGTCAACAATGACCTGTCAACAATGACCTGTCAAAAGGACTCGTCCATAGGGACCCGTCAACAATGACTCGTCAACAATGACCCGTCAACAATGACCCGTCAACAAGGCCCCGTCTAAAGGACTCGTCCATAGGGACCCGTCAACAATGACCCGTCAACAGGGACCCGTCCACAGGGATCAGTCCAAAGGGACAAATCAACAATGACAGGGGCTCTCACCTCAAGGCTTGACATGTCCTCTTTGATTATTGGATTGCCTATCGACAAGTGCTGCTTGGAATACTTTTTGATCACCCCTCGTGGGTTGGGTTAGGTTAGGTTACACTAGAGCCGCCATCTTTAAAAAGCCCACCCTCTTAAAAAACTATGAGTGTGCATGCGTAAAAACAAAAAAATAAGCATGTTAATTCATATTGGCTTTCCACCGTACACATGTCTCTTGTGTAAAACAACGTTTAATTTCATATTAACATTCAAACTCTCACTTGTGGCACTTGGAAAGCGAGATTTTCAAAAAAAATACCATTTCACCCCCTAGTAGGGGTAGGTTTTATTTTGGGGGTGGAAATATGTTGTTCAATGGAAAGTGGGTGTCAGCCCGAGTCCAATAACACCTCATTTGTCAAAATCCGACCATGCGTTCGAGAGAAACCATGGAAAACCACTTCTAGAACGACTGAGGTGAGATTCGAACAAAACGTTTCTTAGTTTTACCTCACAATGCTGATTATGCCCCGTTTTAGGCTTTAGATCAGAATTAAATGTCCTGAAAAGTCGAGCATTGAACCTGGACCTCCGAGGTCACAGCCACTACATCATGAGGTGGTCCCCCTCATCTGGGGCGAATTAACGATCAGGAATATGGAGATAATTATTGACAACGTCAAAACTAGATTTTTGAAAAGAGCTCTTGTAGCAGGGAAGTATGCCCCAAATAGGATGATATACGCCCTTTCCAGAAAAAGTTTCTTCCTGGAGGACTTAAGGATTCAGCTACTGTTACCATCTACAGACGCATACAATACGGTGATGAGTTGTTGTTTGAGTCTTCAGTCTTTTGACTGGTTTGATGCGGCTCACCATGCCTCCCTGTCCTGAGCTAATCGTTTCATCTCTACATAGCTACCACACCCTACGTCCGAGGCAATCTGTTTAATATATTCTAACCTTGGTCTACCCCTACAGTTCTTGTCTTCGACCCTTCCTTCAATAACTAAGCTTGCTATTCCTGGGTGTCCTACCAACCTATCTCTTCTCTTCATTAGCAGTCCTCAGAAACTTCTCTCCTCTCCCACTAGTATTAATACCTCTTCGTTTGTAACCCTATATACCCATCTGATCTTCATCATCCTCCTGTAACACTACATTTCAAACGTTTCAATTCTCCTCTTTTCTGCTGCACCAATAGTCCAAGTTTCACTTCCATAGAGTGCCACGCTCCAGACAAAGGCCTTCAAAAATTACTTCCTAACAACTAAATCTATATTCGATGTCAACAAATTCCTTTTTTGTAGAAATGCTTTCCGTGCCTGAGCTTATTATTTATTTAATAGTATGGTGAGCACAACAAGAAATTCATAAGTCAAGGTCCAAGTTCTTCAACCACACAGCAGCACTTTCTGATAGATGAAACAGGTCGCTGGGGCTTCCGGAGTAGGCATGAAGAGGGCAGCGCAGGATGACATGGTCAATGGTCTGCTCCTCTTCACTGCATTCACACATTGGAGAATCCATCCAGCCCCACTTATGGCGCAAGAAATTACAGGGAACACGCCCAGTTCTCAGTCTGTTGACATAAGGTGATACAAGTGCCTGAGCTATCCTACTTTTTATATTCTCTTTGCTCAAACATCACTGGTTATTTTGCTTCGTAAGTAACAGAAGTCTCCTACATCCTTTAGTTCTTCACCTGCCAATTTGATGGCCATAGAGGATTCTGATTTATTTCGGCTGCATTCCAATATTTTTGTTTTACATTTTATTTATCAAAAATTCTTTCCTCAAGACGGAGTCCATACCATTCAAAAACTCATTAAATCCTCAGGCGTGTCGGCCAAGATGACTATGGTTTTCACCATAAGTTATGAACAACCAAAAAATTCCACCACGCAAATGATCAATGTACTGCATATGTGTATTGTGTGACCAAACATGTGAATATTATCACTTTATGTGGTGCTAAGAAAATAACAAATACACTCAGTGACTGTACAATATTAGAGAATAATCATGTCATGTTATGGTATATAGTAATATGTTTATTTTACAATTTTGTGTCTAATGGCTTTTCAGCTGCAATAAAATTTATACTACTAAAATTTGAAAAATTCTATATTGATACATTTTCATTTGAGACAAGTTTGCCTTTCAGCGTCCAGGCTAGTCTGAAAACCTCTATTACCAGTTAGCACTGAGGCCTCCGCTGCTTGTACACTTCTCACTTTGAAATTACAATCTAATGCATTATCCTCTTCGGAATCAGAACTCTGTGAGTGTGGGTAGAGACGGACCATGATACACCTGTGTTCCTGTGAACTGTGCACAACGCAGGAGTTAATGGAAGGTCATGAAAAGGGTGTGACAGTGGCCCGATTCTGGGCGAAGACAATCTAATTCGAGACATTGTTGTATGTATTATTACTTTTTAATATTGTGTATCATCCCTCTGTGTATGTTGTAGTGCTTTAGACTCGAATAAATAATAAATCCTCTTAGGTAATCTCTCCTCCCCCATTCTCCTCACATGACCCCACCATCTGAGTCGGCTCATACGAACAGCTTCATCTAGCGTGTCCATTTCTAACTTGGTCTTTATCTCTTCATTACGAATAGCTTCCTGCCATTGCTCACATCCATTTGTCCCAGTTACCTCTAGCTTATGTATCAGATATCCTGAATCTACCCAGCTCTCACTTCCATACAGCAAGGTTGGTCTAAATACTGAGCACTGTAAAGAGAGTTCCGTCGCTAAACTACCTTATTTCTTGCAGAATACCGTAGATTGCAACTGAAATCTCACTGCATTGGCTTCTCTACCTCTGGATTCTATTTCCTAAACCACACTACTATCCTACTCACAGCAGTGGCTACGCTGGCTAAAGCGCAGCGTTAGGTCATGTGGCCAAGCTCTCTGCTGACTCGGTAGACGCGTGGGTTCGAGCTCCACCGTCGGCCGTCCTTGAAATGGTTTTCCGTGGTTTCCCATTTTCAACACCAGACAAATGCTGGGACGGTACCTTCTGACAGGCCATGGCCACTTCCTTTCACATTTTTGCCCAGTTTAATTCATCTTCATCCATACCATCTCTCATCCCGAAGCGCAGGTAGCCTACGGGCGTTGACTAGAAACACATGCACTCAGCCTCACAGGTGACCACAGGGCAAAAAAAACTACTGTCTTGAGAGAATACTCAGCCTCAGAATGTAAAACGTCCCACCTGCTCCAAATTAGTTCCTCCTACCTTGCATTCTATATTACACACTTTATAAAAGGTTTTGCATATTGCCATCGAGCACAGTGGGGATGAAAGTGAGAACGGACTTATTTATTAAGCAGTGTACACACCTGCTCTACACAATTGATATCAGGAGCATGGGCAGGCCATTCCATTCTCTTAATACCATTCTCCTGAAGAAAGGCGAGCACTATCGTTCAGGAAAGTGAAATTTAGGCCGAAATTGTCAGCATAGCTTTTCACTACAGATGCCAGGATATCATCCCTCTAACGTATGACTGTCATACACCCTGGAATATACACACGAGGGGTTCGGCGACCATACATGATGCCACCCCGTAACATTGCACCATCTCCTCTCTGGCAGCTTCGGTGGCGTAGTTGGTAGCTTGCTGAGCTTCAATGCACAAGGTCGCGGGTTCAAATCCGGCCGAGGTCGTCGTATTTTTACAGCGTTAAAAATCCCCCAGTATGCCTTCCTTTGGAGGGGTAGTAAAGCTGGCGGGCCCATGTCATATATTTATTGCAAGATAAAGAACCTTCCACTAATTACACTTGTGTAAAGTTAAATTATTGGTTAGATTTGACTAACGCTCTTAGGTTCCAACGTTCGTCGCCATGAGTCAACTGTGGTGGCATCTAGTAATCAAGTTCAGAACTAGTTGGTCGTTGACAGTGGCGTTTGGTAGCAAAAGTTGTAAGTACTTGAAAATTGAATGTCTGCAGTCCTTACTTGAATTAAAAAAACAGATAATACATACTAATACAGCCACAACAATTAACACTGGTTATCAGACAGATTCTACACACACCCAAAGTACACGGGTCTACATGACCGCGTTGTCATGGCCCTTAAACGGAGGAACCGAAGATCTCCTCCGTGTTGGTATCGGTCTCGGATGTATTGGTCGTGCATACGTTCACCGTGTCGTCTCCATACTCGCACAGATCTATCCTCATTGACACAGCTGATATACACGCACACAAGAACAACTAATGGGTTTGAGACCACTACGACTCTTGGTCAGCAATATGCAAAACTTGTTTTGATGTGTGTTTAAGGTTTCTTCCCTACCGACATAACATCCGTCCTTTAGATGAATTTTTTAAATCGATAGTAATTCAATGCAGCCTCCGTGGCTTAGGCGGTAGCACGCTAGCCTCTCACCGCTGCACAGTGGGTCGAAATCGAAATCTAGGGGGACAAAATTATTTTTACGTTTTAATCATGAATTTAGAGTGAAAGCAACGTATATAATTTGTTTACTTCATAATAATCATCAGTTAAGACCTTTTTTAAGCTTCGTCTACACATGCAAGAAATTGTCTATGACTAGGAGTTGGATAGAGCATTCAGTTATCTCTTCAGAACAATTTTTTACCCCTAATTTACTTTTAACAAAGTCACAAAGTTCCACTTTTGACATAATCGTCGAATCCAGTGCTTCAAACAGTTGTAAACGTGTGAGAACTGATTGCGCCGCATCTTCTAAACGTAAAATAACTAAGTAAGTTGCAAAAAGACGCAAACAATCTTATAACAGGCGTAAACTACAAGACTTTATCTACATTTTAACATTAAGTAGAAAGTGATACAGAGTGATGCGATATACTAAAAAAATCTAAGGGAAAATTTAATTTTAAAAATAATAGTTAAATATTATATAATGCAAATATAGCTAAAATTACGTAACAATTACGCCCATCAATAACTGAAACACGTTACAAAGATCATACCTTCAGCTGCATTGTCCACCTTAAAGCATCACACTAACCACAAAGACAACCAAACCACAGCCACTTGCCATTCACCCTCCAATTCAGACTGCTCGAACAGTAGTGACAGATTTATACCAAGATGCGTTTATATCCCAGAATAGTGAGCGGCAATTATATGAGAATGCTGTAGAAGTAATCAATTTTGATTTTTTTAAATTACGAAATTAAATAATTTTGTCCTCCTAGATTTCGATTTTGACCCACTGTGCGCTGGGTCCGTGGTTCAAGTCCTGGTCACTCCATGTGAGATCTGTGCTGGACATAGCGGAGGCAGCCAGGTTTTTCTCCGGGTACTCCAGTTTTTCCTGTCACGATTTCAATCCAGCAATACTCTCCACTATCATTCCATTTCATCTGTCATTCATTTAATCATTGCCCCAGGGGAGTGCGACAGGCTTCGGCAGCCGGCACAGTTCATATCCTAGCCGCAAGATGGGGGCTTCATTCATTCCCTGACCCAGTCGGCTGACTGGAAGCAGGCTGTGGATTTTCATTTTCAGTAATCCAATGCATTAGATTGATGATTCAGGGTGAAGGGTTGTTGAAATGAGTCTCACGATGGATGGAAATCTGAAAAGGATTGAGGGAGAGAGAGAATAGATATGTACCATACTTGAATGAAGTACATGGCTGGTCTATTGAACTGCCTCTTCAGATATCACTTCGTTGATTAATATTTGCCACTGTGCTATTGGAACTTTAGTGGACGTATTGTGCGAGCATTTCGCATTATCTGCCAGATTAACCGGTGACAGCTATTGAAATCCGATTCGAACGAATGGCTATATGGGGGATGAGAAATCCATATCTGAATGCACACGCATTCTGTGCAGTCATATCAACATGCAAAATATAAACATTAATATTGCCGGGTTAGTTTAAAAGGTTTTTATGTGCCAGTTCATCGACGAGCGTTGTAAAAATATATAGTAGAGAACGCAACACACAAGTTTATTTTTATGTGTGGTTAGAAGAATCCAATCCAAGATTGATCATTAGGGGCCGATAACCTAGATGTTAGGTCCCTTAAAACAACAATTATCATCATCATCATCATCATCATCCAGGAACAATGTAGGTAATATTCATAAAACACTAGTCTTCAATTCTGATGACCTATTATTTTACGTAATTTCTTACGTCCCAGGGGCTCATAAATTGTTTGACTTGTGTTGGCGACCATGGGACCTCAGTTCAATCCGACATTGCTTCCTCATACTTGGGATGGGCTCCTCTCGGTTATCTTTTTAGCGGCTTCGGTGGCGTAGTTAGTAGCACGCTGAGCTTCTATGCCCAAGATCGCGGGTTCAAACCCGGCCGAAGTCGTCGGATTATCTAAGAGCGTTAAAAATCCCTCAGTGTGCCTTCCTTCGGGGGAGGGGGAAATAAAGCCGGCGGTCCCATGGTATAGAGTTATAGCATGTTAAGGAACGTTCTACTAATTACATTTGTGTGAAGCTAAATAATAGGTTAAATTCAACCAACACTCATAGGTTCCAACGTTCGTCGTCAGGAGCTGGCTGCGGTGGCATCTAGTAACCAAGCTCTGAACTAGTAGTCGTTAATGGTGGTGTTTGGCGGCAAAAGTAGGAACTACTTGAACATTCAATGTCTACAGTCCTTACTTGAATTAAAAACACTGAATTAAACACTGATGCAACCATCACAATTAATACCGGTTATCAGATAGATTCTACACACACACAACGTACACGGGGCTACATGACCGCGTTGTCGCAGTCCCTAAACTGAAGAACCAACCAACCAACAATCGGCCATCTTTCATTTCAATCTCCGTTTGTCAATTTTTTTTGTATTCTTTCACACATGACTGTATTGGGGTGTACGAGGCCTAGAGTATCTTTCATATCCTCGCACTTTCCTCATCCTTCCTGATACGCTGATTTTTCGATGAGTCTTCACTTTTTTTTTTATCGTAACTCCTGCCTTCTGCTCAAAGCCCGAAAGGAGGCAGGGCGTGCGTAGCCTCGCCTTGGATAGTGCCCCACCCTCAAGTCTTACGGCCAGTCCTCTCGCGGTGGGCTATCCTGAGCTGGGTTTGCTTTTCTCCTTTATCCAGTAACAAAACACTATCCACATCCGCCCCGCATCGGCACGACTTTTATCCCCAGCCGCCCCAAATCTGCATCACTTTCATCCCCAACCGCCCCACTTCCGCACGACTTTCATCTCCAGCCGCCCCAAATCCGCACGACTTTCATCTCCAGCCGCCCCAAATCCGCACGACTATCATCTCCAGCCGCCCCACATCCGCATGACTTTCATCCCCAACCGCCCCACATCCGCACGACTTTCATCTCCAGCTGCCCCAAATCCGCAAGACTTTTATCCCGAACAGCCCCACATCCGCATCACTTTTATCCCTAACCACCCCACATCCGCACGACTTTTATCCCGAACAGCCCCACATCCGCATGACTTTTATCCCGAACCGCCCCACATCCGCATGACTTTTATCCCGAACCGCCCCACATCCGCACGACTTTTATCCCGAACCGCCCCACATTCGCACGATATTCATCCCCAGCCGCCCCAAATGCGCATGACTTTTATCCCGAACCGCCTCACATCCGCATGACTTTTATCCCGAACCGCCCCACATCCGCACGATTTTTATCCCGAACCGCCCCTCATCCGCACGACATTCATTCCCAGCCGCCCCAAATCCGCATGAATTTTATCTCGAACCGCCCCACATCCACACGACTTTTATCCCAAACCACCCAACATTCCCACGACTTTTATCCCGAACCGCCCCACATCCGCACGACATTCATCCCAAGCCGCCCCAAATCCACATGACTTTTATCCCCAACCGCCCCACATCCGCACGACTTTTATCCCGAACCGCCCCACATCCGCACGACATTCATCCCCAGCCGCCCCAAATCCGCATGAATTTTATCTCGAACCGCCCCACATCCACACGAATTTATCCCAAACCGCCCCACATCCGCACGACTTTTATCCCGAACAGCCCCACATCCGCATGACTTTTATCCCAAACAGTCCCACATCCGCACGACTTTTATCCCGAACCGCCCCACATTAGCACGACATTCATCCCCAGTCGCCCCAAATCCGCATGACTTTTATCCCGAACCGCCCCACATCCGCACGACTTTTATCCCGAACCGCACCACATCCGCACGACTTTTATCTCGAACCACCCCACATCCGCAAGACATTCATCCCCAGCCGCCCCAAATCCGCATGACTTTTATCCCGAACCGCCCCACATCCGCACGACTTTTATCCCGAACCGCCCCACATCCGCACGACTTTTATCCCGAACCGCCCCACATCCGCACGACATTCATCCCCAGCCGCCCCAAATCCGCATGACTTTTATCCCGAACCGCCTCACATCCGCATGACTTTTATCTCGAACCGCCCCACATCCGCACGATTTTTATCCCGAACCGCCCCACATCCGCACGACATTCATCCCCAGCCGCCCCAAATCCACATGAATTTTATCCCGAACCGCCCCACATCCACACGACTTTTATCCCAAACCGCCCCACATCCGCACGACTTTTATCCCGAACCGCCCCACATCCGCACGACATTCATTCCCAGCCGCCCCAAATCCGCATGACTTTTATCCCCAACCGCCCCACATCCGCATGACTTTTATCCTATTTCCCGGCTCTATCTGCCTTTCATGGCTTTACTTCATTCCAAGTCTCTGATTCCTCCCACTTCAAAGGTTGAGGGTGTCATTAAGGGCTGAATTAAGATCTCCGTTGGTCTGCGTTCATACGCGACGAGTGTGTGAGAGTTTTCACGAGCCGTAGGCCTACTTCCTGGAATGCCACCAACAGCAGGGAGGTTCAGGGATGTTTTAGGGTGGATCATGATTGGATGACCTACTCCTCTAATTCCTATCCACGGTAACATGACTGGTCTGGTGTCGTGTACAGAGACAACATCCTTAAACCTGTTGTTACAGGTTTCGCTACCTCAGTGAGTGAGGGCTTTACACTAGTGGACGATAATGCTCGTGCCTATCGAGCCTGTTCCTTTAGTTACATGGCATACGGAGAATGGAGTGGCCTGCATATTCTGCGGACATGAACTGTATTGAACTTGCTTGGAAATATATTTAGAGGACAATTGCGCACCATCCCAGACTCTCAACAAACAATCAGCAACTTATTTAAGCTACTATAAAGGAGGGAAATAATCTGCCTTCACCCTTCATAGAGCAGACTACTTTTATTTTCTAATTTTTACTTTTATTAATTTGTATTTTATTTTCATTTCAGCTCTAATTTTCATTTTGATTTTAAATATTCAACATTATTTTTTTCAAATAGTCTACATTTAAAAATTATCCATTTATTTATAATTTTTAATTTTATAATTTGAACTTTTAAATTTAAAATATTTTTAAAATATTTTTTTAATGTATTTGAATTTTGAGTGAGTTTTATTTTATTTTTTAGTGTCCTTTATGTTTTATATTATTTTTAATGTTTAGTGCCCATTGTATTTTATTTAAATTTTGGTGGGCATTTATTTTAGATTTTTGTATCCTTTATGTATTATTTAAATTTTAATGTGTTTTATTTTAATTTGAATGTTTATGCTTTATTTTAATGTTTAATTTTAATATTTGTGATTATATTTGCTAGTTGGAATTTTATCCAGCACCATAAAACTAGACAGATATAATATTTGCTTATCAGAAATATATTTCATTTTCAAGAACCTTTGTTGTAATTAGGCTGAAAGTTTCAACTATTAGCGCCTTTGATAATAGACTAGAAACTGATTTTATAGTAGGTGGTTAATATGTAGAACACTATCCTATAAATGCTTACCACGTTGGATTCGTTAGTGCTCAGTATGCCTCGTCGTCTGCAAGCATGCCTTAGAGCTCGTGGTGGCCATACACGGTATTGATATGCCCCAACACGAAAAGGACGTTTGTGTGCTCAGTCCCATATCATCACTTTTGTTATTCCTTTTGTGTTTCTATCTCTTTTGCCCAGCAGATTCTGTGTTGTTCAGCTTTGTATGACGAAACTTACGGAGAGGATGCAATGGACTTCCAAGGGGAGAATATGCTTTTTACAATAATTGCAGATGTTGAGAATGCGCCAGATGATAAGTAAGGACTCATTGCTGAGCTCAAGTCAGCCGAAGAACAAGCTCAGAAAACTTATCTACTCATCAAAAAAGATGAGGCAGTCGTTAATGGATTATGGCAATCGTGAAACAAATGAATCCATCTCATTTATGTTAAAACTTGGTTGGTTGGTTCCTCAGTTTAGGGGCTGCGACAACGCGGTCATGTAGCCCTGTGTACTTTGGGTGTGTGTAGAATTTGTCTGATAACCGTTGTTAATTGTGATGGCTGTATTAGTGTGTGTTATCTGTGATTTAGGTAGAAGGACTGAAGACGATTAATGTTTTCAAGTAGTTCCTACTTTTGCCACCAAATACTACCGTCCATGACACCTAGCTGCGGACGCGGCTACTAAATGCAATCGCAGTCAGCTCCAGGTGGCGAACGTTGGAACTAATAGAGCGTAATCAAACTAACCTACAAATGTTTGCTTCCACAAGTGTAATTAGTGGAAGGTCCTTTTTCAAGTCATAAATTTATTACATGGGACCGCCGGCTTTACTTCCCCTCCGATGGAAGGCATACTGAGGTTATTTAACGCTGTTAAAAATCCGACGACTTCGGCCGGGTTTGAACCCACGATCTTGGACATAGAAGCTCAGCATGCTACCAACTACGCCACGGAAGCCGCTAATTAAAACTTAAAGAAATAGACCTAATAAGAAATACCCCATATTGTGAATAATGTGATTACATGCACCTAGAAAAATAAACAAGTCACTAAATAGCAATATGAAAATAGTACATTAATGAACGAGCCCATAATGGCAATAATTAAGACACGAGTTTTATAATTTCCATACGAGTGTCTTAATGACCATTACAGGCGAGTTGCATACGACTGTTTATGTTCGACGATAATAATAACTATTTTATGTTCGAACATAGATATTCATAAATATCTGTCGACATTTCGCCTGTTTTATGTACTGAACAGAGCGCATGGGATGCAGAGAATACCTTGTATTTGACCATCATCTCCTCAAATACTCCACTATGACACTAGCCACGCAGTGAAATTTAAAATAGGAGTCCGTGGAAGTCAGCGCAGATGCGATGCTATCCTTACCTAATTGGTCACACAACTGTTTCTTGAGCACCGATTGGTGGGAGAAACTGTTTCATAATGAATAGTGTTATAATGACCCTCATTATGATACAGTTTTCTGACATACCGTACTTACATTTTGACATCGTCGAACATAAACTTTTTTCAGCACTGTATTAGGTTAGTTTCTTAAGGGTTTGATTCTAATGTTGCTGAAGAAGGTTCCATTTTCGATCGAAACATGCAGGCTACACTAATTTGAATATAATTTGTAGCCTATTGATTGGCGGAAAAGATTTAATTTTCCTAAAATGGTAAATGTTTTTGTTCTTTTAAGATAAAAAAAATCCATTTACATCCTGGTTTTATGAATAATTTCTATCTTCCTGCTATTGAGAAACATTAGGTAGTAGACGTGTTGAGATTGTAGATCGAGACAGTGTTGTTGGATATTTGTGTGAGAGAGGCAATTGGTTTCGGTGGTGCTGTGGTCTGGTATGAGGCTTGGAACTGAACGTGGTGATATGTAATTGTCGTAGAGCAACAGGTATAACACCTAGCTAGGTAGTTACAGGAAGGAGTTAGCTTGGTACGTGTCTTTCTGATTTCGGTCGTTAACTCACAAATGTGTGGTCCGTGTAAAAACTCTATTTTAAATTAATCCTTGACATCATCATCATCATCATCATCATACCATCATCCTTATCATCATACCTTCATCATTATCATCATCATATCATCCGCATATAACCCTCGTATCATCATATAATCATATTATCATCATTCCTTATCATTATCATCACCATACCATCACCATTATCATAATCTCTACTTAGTATAAAACTAAGTTCCCGATTTGTGTATGTTACGGGCAAACTCGAGAACCACTGGATGGATTTTGATTGGGTTTCCACCATTCTGTAAAGGATATCTCGAGGATTATTTCTGTACAAAATAATTTATTTATGATCAAAGGAAACCGAGCAGTAATGATTTCAGTGGAAAAGTCGAAATAAAAACTGGCGTCCGAGCGATTTGTAAGCTTACGCTGGGCAAACCGTTAAAAATATCTAAATACTATGAGTGTATGAATTGTTCAGTATGAGAAGTTCTACAAAAATGCCAACGAGAGCATATGCCTATCTTCTATACATCGCCCACTATAAGTGTTTTTACGTTTTAATTTCTTCCAAACATGTCCATTCAAATTCTGAGGCAACAGTTTATGAGCTATCTAAGGGCGAATCTATCATCCCTGTTACAGCCTAGCTAGCGGGCGAACCTATTGCCCCAGATACAGCCAGCAGCAAACCGTTGAGTCGTGTTGAGTTAAGACTTCTGAGAAGGGTGGTTGTGTTTGGAGTTTCCCTGGAAGTGCAACTCGGATTATTCGTTCCGTAAAATTCACAGTCAAGTTAAGATTGGACGAAAGGGGGATTTGTGTTTCATGCATGTCGCCATTCTTAAATTACGTCTGACAAGAATTTGTTGCACATGCATCTCCATGAAAATATAACTAATAGTCCAGTCAGTGATTTTAACCCATCATGCCGAGACGTAAAACGGTTATTGGTCGTTGTTCACTGACACTGGAGAAAAAAAACACGTTTATCACGTAATGCATTCTCCCGGGCGAAGCCGGGTCCGGTTGCTAGTATTATCATAATATCTTATCATCATTTTCTAGTTCCTGTCACCTGGATGTGGTATATAAGCGCTTGCCATTTCCTCCTGTCAGAGTAAAGTTTCTGTTAAGTACCTACCGTCCGGCCACGGGCGCCTCCTTCCCTCTTCCTTGCCTATCTCTCCCATTCTTCCCATCCCGTCCCAGCCCTAATGAGGCCACTGTTCGCTTTGCAGATGAGGCCGCCTGGGCGAGGGGCTAGTCCCGCCTCCCCAGTTGTATCCCCCGACTCGATGTCAAGCTCCAGGACACTGCCCATAGCGGCGATATAGGTGGGATCCCTCGCTGAGTCTGTGGGAAAAGCCTACCTGGAGGGTAAACTGACTACGAAAATAAAATAAAATTATTAACATCAGAACCAGCAGCAGCATTATTATCATTATTCTCATTATTATCGGTTGTAATGAATGTTCCTGTACATAACTCGTTAATGTACAGGGGTGCCTCGACGCCAGTTTCCCAAAATAACATACTTATCGCGGTTCAATGCACTAAATATGTTTGCAAGGCTGTGAAATTACTTCCAATGTTTAAGCAACAGTCGTAGTTATACTTTATCATTTCAAGTGATCTTGTCAACTTCGTCGTTATGCTTGGGTCTAACGTTATGTGTTAAGGTTACGGCGTGTATGACGTCATCATGTTGTTCAGTGCATATGAGTTTACTGCTGGGGTCTGCCGTTAGGCGATACAAAGACGGCGAGTGCGTGACGTCAGACAGGAATACAGGGTGACTCCTAAAAAAGTGTGCAAGATGCCAGAGAGGAATACAGGGTGACTCCTACAGAGATGTACACGATATCAGATAAGAATACAGGGTGACCCTTAACGAGGTGTACAAGATGTCAGACAAGAACACAGGGTGACTCCTAAAGAGATAGGCTATACAAGGTGCCAGATAAGAATACAGGGTGACTCCTAAAGAGAGATACAAGACGTCAGATAAGAATACAGGGTGACTCCTAAAGAGATATACAAGCCGTCAGATAAGAATACAGGGTGACTCCTAAAGAGATATACAAGATGTCAGACAAGAATACAGGGTGACTCCTAAAGAGATATACAAGCCGTCAGATAAGAATACAGGGTGACTCCTAAAGAGATATACAAGATGTCAGACAAAAATACAGGGTGACTCCTAAAGAGATATACAAGATGTCAGATAAGAATACAGGGTGACTCCTAAAGAGATATAAAAGATGCCAGATAAGAATACAGGGTGACTCCTAAAGAGATATACAAGATGTCAGACAAGAATACAGGGTGACTCCTAAAGAGATATACAAGACGTCAGATAAGAATACAGGGTGACTCCTAAAGAGGTGTACACGATGTCAGACAGGAATAACGGGTGACTCCTAAAGAGGTGTACAAGATGTCACACAAGAATACAGGGTGACTCCTAAAGAGATATACAAGACGTCTGATAAGAATACAGGGTGACTTCTCAAGAAGTGTACAAGATGCCAGATAAGAAAACAGGGTGACTCCTAAAGAGATATACAAGATGCCAGATAAGAATACAAGGAGACTCTTAAAGAGGTGTACAAGATGGCACAGAAGAATACAGGTGACTTCTAAAGAGGTGCACAAGATGTCAGACAAGAATACAGGGTGACTCGTAAAGAGGTGTACACGATGTCAGACAAGAATACAGGGTGACTCCTAAAGCGATATATATGATGTCACACAAGAATACAGGGTGACTTCTAAAGAGATATACAAGATGCCAGATAAGAATACAGGGTGCCTCATAAAGAGGTGTGCAGGATGTAAGAGCAAAATACAGGGTGACACTTAATGAGGTGTACAATATGTTAGATTCAATTCAAATACAGGGTGACCCTTAAAAAGGTTCTTAAGATATCAGATTCAAATAATGGGTGACCCTCAAAGAGTTGTAAAAGATGTCAGACTCAAATACAGGGTGACCCTTAAAGAGGTGCCCGCGCGGGAAGCCTAAGTTAATGGGTAATTGAGTCTGTTGAAAGAGTCCTGGGGCTTCGAGCGAAGCGAAAAGCCCTCCTGAGTCTTCCTAATAAGTGTATCATTTGTAGCATGCGTCATTTGAAATGATATAAAGTCTAGTCTCTCAGACTGACTGTATCTTTTATTTTAAGAAACTCAAAACTAAGAGGATTTTTTAGAATTTCCATAAACGGAGGAGCTTTGCTACTTAAAAATGCCACACGTTTTGATTTGACTACTTCACTCCACTTTTCGTGTGAATTTAGAGCACAGAGTTTTGTAGTCATTTTACTGATGATCCGCTCTTGAACTATACAAAGATTCATGAAGTATGGATTGAAATCTCCTGACTTAGGGGGTATATTCCAAAGTCATTGAAAAAATAGAAAACAAACCCAGCTCAGGTATCCCTAGGAATACCAGGTTCTAAAGGTTCTCAGGCACAATTCTTTATGGGAAAAACACTACTAAGCAGAGTTATAAAATATGCCTGCAGTTGGTCAATATTAGTACATTATGCAACGAGCCTATAATGGCAATAATTAAGACACGAGTATATTTATAAAACGAGCGTAGCTAGTTTTATACTTTCCATACGAGTGTCTTAATTGCCATTATAGGCGAGTTGCATACGACTGTTTATTTTCGACGATAATTATAACTATTTTATGTTCGAACATATATATTGATAAATATCTGTCAAGATTTCACCAGTTTTATGTACTGAACAGAGCGTATGGGACGCAGAGAATATCTTGTATTTGACCATGGCCTCCTGGAATACCTCACTCTGACAGTCGCCACGCAGTGAAATTTAAAATAGGGGGCCATGGAAGTGAGCGCAGGTGCGATGCTATCCTCACCTAATTGGTCACACAACTGTTTCTTGAGCTCTGATTGGTGGGAGAAACTGTATCATAATGAAAACTTGTACTATAATGAGCCTCATTATAGTACAGTTTTCTGACGTAAAATATTTACATTTCGCCAGGGACGAACATAAAATGATTTTGAATAACAATTTGAAACTGTTTTAAATTCTTTATTCGATTCAAATAATGTTCACACCTCTGTAGTTTTCTTAGTATTTGTTCTTGACCGACAAGAATCTTCGGTGGAATTAATATACCAGAGATTACTGTGGACCTACAGTACA
This sequence comes from Meconema thalassinum, assembly GCA_946902985.2. NCBI lineage: Eukaryota > Metazoa > Arthropoda > Insecta > Orthoptera > Tettigoniidae > Meconema > Meconema thalassinum. The sequence continues at coordinate 189,445,418 of OX336395.1, forward strand.
TGTTTAGGAAACATGAAACCTTTAGTTAATGCACCCCGTCATGTTACTTTATAACTGGTAACTTAGCCTGCGGATTATCATTGTCTGAGTTACTAAGAAACCATACTGTGAATTTTACAGTGTACGGTACTTCACTTTACAGCACGCGATGTATTGCTTGAAATAATTAGATACAAACACGACTTCTTGCAGATATTTCCACAACTTGAGAAGGTTTTAATTGTACAGTGATGTAATGTAATTTGCATCATTCTTCCATTAAATTCATTGAATAGCTTTTATGCATTTTATGTGAGGTTTGCTTGTTTTAATTTTCTTCTAGCATGTCTGAAGCTGGAAGCCTCCGTGGCTTAGGCGGCAGCACGCCGGCCTCTCACCGCTGGATCCGTGGTTCAAATCCCGGTCACTCCATGTGAGATCTGTGCTGGACAAAACGGAGGCAGACAGGTTTTTCTCCGTGTACTCCGGTTTTCCCTGTCAACATTTCATTCCAGCAACACTCTCCACTATCATTTCATTTCATCTGTCATTCATTTAATCATTGCCCAAGAGGAGTGCGTCAGGCCTCGGCAGCCGGCACAGTTAATATCCTCGCCGCTAGGAGTCTGTGTGTAGTTGTTGTCATTTAGCTCCGTGTACTTGGGAATGTGTGGAATTTTTCTGATAACCTGTGTTTTTGTGATGGCTGTTTTAGTGCATTTGTAATACAGATGAACATTGGGAAGAAGACGGCCGTGGTCTTAAGTTAGGAACTGTCCCGGCATTTGTCTGTTGTGGAAGTGGGCCAAAGTGTAAAACCACTTCCAAGATGGCTGAGGTAGGAATCGAACCCGCCTTTTCTCAGTTTTGCACTCACAAGGCGTTTTAGGTCTCAGACCAGAAATTCGTGGTAGAGCCGGTAATCGAAATACGGACTTCAGGGGAGACAGCCAAGAATGCTAGCCGCTTTGCCACAAGGAGGTCAAAAAAACAGCCCTACTGCGAAGATGGATGAGATGCAAATAACGCATTCCAATGAGAAGATGAAAGTAGGTTACCCAGTATCTTGGGAGAACAGACCTTATAATACAATTAAAAATGTAATTTTAAACTTGATGGAGATGTACCACCCACAAGGGATACAAGCAGGAGATTCTTTATAAGACCGGAAGTTAATTACGGTGAGGTTGGCTTCAAAGAAGGTTGCTGATGAAATGACTGCCACTGGGAAATTCCTACACCGTGACCAGAACACTTTATCTCGTCCCAGGTGATGGCAAGTAGTGTCAACTTCACCACGGGAAATTCTCACCTAAATTGCAAATACACACTCTAACACAGCCATCAAAATAGTGCAGGTTATCAGGTTGGTTGGTTGCTTAATTTAGGGGCAGCGACAATGTGGTCATGTAGCCCCGTGTACTTTGGGTCTGTGTAGAATCTGTCTGATAACCGGTGTTAATTGTGATGACTGTATTAGTGTGTGTTATTTGTTTTTAATTCAAGTAAGCACTGCAGACGATAATTTGAAGTAGTTCCTTCTTTCGCTACCAAATACTGCCGTCGACGACACCTAGCTGTGAACGTGGCTACTACTACATGCCATCGCAACCAGCTCCCAGTGACGAACGTTCGAACTTAAGAGCATTAATCAAAACTAACCTACACATTTTGCTTCACACAAGTTTAGTTAGTGGAAGGTACTTTTAAATGCCATAAATCTATAACATGGGCCCGCCGGCTTTACTTCCTCTCTGAAGGAAAGCATGCTGAGGGATTTTTAACGATCTTAAGTAATCCGACGATTTTGGTGATCTTGGGCATTGAAGCTAAGCATGCTACCAACTACACCACCGAAGCCGCCAGGTTATCAGGTAGATTATACACACACCCAAATACAATGTTATTGTTAATTATTTATGGGTTTTGCGACATTATGGTCAAGTTGCCCCGTGTATTTAGGTGTGTGTAGAATTTGTCTAACCTGTGTTATTTTGATGTCCGTACCTATATTTATAAATCTTAATCACATGTAAATTATTTCAGGTTATTTGTCACATATTCCAGTAATTGGAATGATTTTAGTGTTGACCGACTTAAAGGTAAACTATTAATTGTTAATAAGGCAACACTGAACAAGTAGTTCCGTAAAAACTAAATAGCCTATTGTACCCAATTGTCATCATATGCAACATGTATTCGTATCCTAGCTAACTCACGGTCTTTCGAGGTATGGGACGTTCCTGCCCACCATACGACCACATGCTCAGGATTTGAGTCTGTCAGGTAACTACTCTACATGAAAGAAACTACATATTCCTAAATAAAACATTTAATGATAAAAATCATGGCTATACAACAAAAATACAAACAAAGGATATTTTACATTTACTTCCCACAACGAAAAATCAAGGTTATTTGTGAGTCTCTTCTTAAATTAGTGCTTCACTGCACTCAAATCTATTTCTAGCATCCTATCATTGATACTCTCAGACATCTACGAGTGTCCATAGTGTTCTTCACATGGCACAATTTAACACAAACTGGAGTATCATAACACAATAGTCACAATACATCTTTAAATGACATTAATTATGCAATAATTAAACATTAATCCGTTTTACACGGGGCATTTACTTTCATTAACATAAATTCATTATCTTATGCCTTAATTTAACAAGTGTTGTGTCGTGTGAATCGTATTCCTTTTTCCCATCAATTTGAAACGCTATAGTGGTACGTTTTCCCTTCCAAAATACACATGGATAGAAATGTTTATAGCTTCACCATACAACGATTTTCTGGGTCTGGTCGAAATATTATCGTTACAAACGTGTCATGTCATTGAAATCACCTACCCGTCTGCATAAATTAGTGTGAACTGGGCAAGATGCACTTTAAAAATATGCCTATATTTATTTGGTGCAGCGTTCGTCCTCAGAGAATAACTGGGCCAAATATTATCCGATCACAGCGATCCAACAAGGTATGTGTGTTGAAACACATCATTTAATTCAATTGGCATCATCACAACAATCATATCTTAATCTCTTTTCGAAATATCGAGATTCTTCAGTGTCCCACTACGCTTCTAAAATAAAGGGATCAGGTCACCAGACCTCCTCTCCAAGTGGGCAATAAAATTAGTTCCAGCTGGCCGAGCAAGATGGCCGCCATCCTCGTGGCCTGCTACCACCCCATATGGCTGCTAGCAAGGTCAGGTTTGTTTACAAATGCAGTACAATGGAGGTACCCTGAGTGTAGTCCCTAGTAATTGAGTCATTCTAATTAACACCTACTTTTATAGTGTAATGGGCTCAAATCGGCTCCTAATTAACATTCATGGAAGGGGATGAATCCTGTAATAGCCTTGCCATCCTCTTACGATACTAGTGGCTTCGGCGCGCATCTCGATAGAGTATCCAAGTTTTCTCATCGGAGCAGCTGCTTAATAATAATAAGGAAATCTGCGTTTCCTATACGACGAACATGATTCTTACCTCTCAGGGCAGATCAATTAATACATGGGCTCACGCAGGGTCTCGAAGAGTTATCCCTAGTGGCGCAATTCCTGCAAGCGGTGGATACAGACAGACTCCGTCCACTTCGCTGCGAATAATACAAGTATGCACCAAGGCAATACTGTCTCGTAGATTAGCCAACTTTTCATCTAACGTGCAAGCTATTTTTGAATGATCCCCGCAACTTATTGCCGTAAATCACTTGATTCTACGTTACTTGCTCGCTGTATGCGGCTCAAACAATACTTCTCATAGATGAATCAATTATTAAAGCACTCACGCCTCTCTGCAATTACTCTTAAGCCAAAGCTTTAAGTAGCTCCTAAACCAAGTATAAATATACTGGCTTACATTACCTTAATGATTCTCAAATACAACCCTGTAGAATTTACCATATTAAATATACATTCAACAATTGAAGGACACTGAAAAACTCTCATATCTCGATATACTTTACGTTACTTTCTTACTGTTTACAAAAATACAGCATCTTTACATTAGACATGACACACTTTGCACGTGCGCTAGGCCTGACACGCCTATTACTTTACTTATTACTGTTACTGACCCCAGATTATTATTATTATTAATATCTAACGTTATCGTTACTTTCATCACTATCTTTTTCCCAAATAGCCGTAAGCAAATCACCCTCCAAACCATATTTTACCAAAATACGACTGGTGAAAGCTCGTACATAAATGACTGTTACATCTTAGTCTTAAAGTGATGCTTCTTTGTATGGTGAACTATTTAATTATATTAACATTTTAAATTTGTACTCACTTTTCATTTTCGCTGGGTTATTCCAGCACGCCAGCCACGAACCTGCCATGATGCTTGGTTTAAGCCATCATAGTAGTTAACACACGACAACTGATATTATACACTTCAAATATGATAATCATATTTTTTTATCACTGGCTTTTCTCACTTTAACACAATACATATTATTTTACCATACACATAAACACTTTTAAAATCACTGTAATAAAATTTATATACACTTCCCGCACTATTTCACATGTGGATCCTTAATTGGACTCCTCCTAACGCCTGACCTCAGAGATGCGATGCACCTACGACAACCGCTGGTCTCCGTGAAAGTCTGTCTTGCGTGTGCGTGCATTCGATTCCCGTCACCTTCAATACATATCATCTCTACTGCAATCCTGTTCAGTTCACTGTCATGATTATTTGTGCTGCCTTCCAGGCTCCCATAATTGTAGTGACCCTGATAATAATGTGTCATCTTTAACTATGACAATACCTCCTGGTACGTTCGCTGTCCAAAAACTTCCTGAATTATCCCTACGCTGTAGCGAATTTATACTTGCGTATGATATTGGATAAATATCTGCTGTAGATTAAATCTTTCATGATTCATAATTACTATTAAGAAGCGCTTCCATTGTTCTCCCAATATACTTGAGCGTCGATACTTTAACAAATTCGCGCACTTTCTAGCGTGATCTGGCAGCGTTTTAGTTTACGTGTTGAGTCAAGAAGAACTGGAAATGAACTGGCTTCTCTGCGCTGCTCGCCCTATATAAAGGTTTCTCGTAAAACGTAGTCCACTGGACATTCGGGACCGACTCCTTTCTTGAAATAATGCATTTCCAGCCAAAATGACGTATAATCCTCGTTTGTCTAGGTGTGGAGGTCCTAAAATCACTCGCGTGCAAGCGATCGCTTCGGCCAATTAATTACAATTAATTGCCTTCTTCCATAGCGTCATGACGCTAGCCTGGTAAATCCCCTCGTGCTGGTCTCCAAATCATTCATCCTGCGCGTAGGCAGTGTGTTCATAGGCTCATATAGAGATATAGGCTTTAATTTAGGCGTGAAACCACTCCTAAATTATCTCTCCTAGAATATATTCACCTGGGTGTAAATTTTACTTCATTTCAATGCTCCAATTGGCTGTAATCAATTAATTTCTGTGGGCAACTACCCCTTATCCGGTCTCCTGCCTTGACCACTGGTGAAGACCAGAGTCATTAATCTCGAGCTGTCCCTGTGGTCCAGACGAAATGAGTTCCTTTGGCGTCACTAAAACACGCCCCTCTGCTGGCTGCAATAAGTCAAATGTCAAGGTGGTTGGTTTTCATGCGTCCAGGCTTCCAAAACGTACATATGCCTGCACTTTCTTACAATTATTCACCTTAAACAGCTATGATATTCACATTCTGGCCGTGAAATCATGCTATTCTGATTTTATGCCATTATATAACTCATTGCTCTTCGGGTTCCCTGTAGCTGTTCCCCCTCAGAGATCAATGGTTCAATTCTGGGCAGAATCATGGGCCTGGTCTTCTCTGATAAGACCCGAGCTCGATGCCAATCTGCCGTGTCCCATTGGGTACACTATTTTCATATATCCTACTTATGTTAATTGCCTCTATCAAGGTAAAAAATTTAAGTTTGATTGCTGTATGCGATTCGTAGATATTGAGAACCGTTTAAATATTTTGGTTGGTCGACATGTTTGATTAGAGTTATGTACTATTACACGAATATTATTGTGTAGGTTTATTAATCAAACTTCAATCGCATGATTAGGACACAAGAAATAATTAAAACGAGATTCTAAAAGTTCGCACATCCGCTATCTTGTGGTTATGAAAACAATTTAAATAAATTGGATGCAAGTAGATTAAAACTTGTATAAGAATATACCGTACCACGTTTCACTGCGTTTGGATGGTTAAATCACGAGAAACGTCCATTTAAATATTTAAATTTCGCGTCGCCGCCATGCTATTTTTATGCTGACCAGGTTAGTGAAAGTCCCATAGGTGAACTTATGTTTATAGCCTCTATCAACGAGCAAAATTTCAGTTTGATTTCTATCATAGATTTATAGATATTGAGAACAATCTAAATATTTTGGATGGCCACCGTGTTCGATTTTAATATATGTAGGCCATAGAGTTATGTAGACTACTATTAGATGAGGATTATAGCGTAGGTTCATTATTCAAACGTTGACTTCGATCGTATGATTAGGACACAAGAAATATAACTAAATTTTAAAATTTCGCTCAGTCACCATCTTGAGGTTATGTAAATAATTGAACTAAATTAGATGTCAGTGCATTACAATGTGTATAAACATTTGCTGTACCATGTTTCACTGCGCTCGGATGGTTAAATCGCGAGAAAAGTCTATTTAAATGTTTCAATTTCGCTTGGCCGCCATGTTCGTTTTGCACTTAACAGATTTATGAAAATTACATGGACGAACTTTTAGTAGTGCCCCTTATCATCGTACAAAATTTCAGGGTGATATCAGAAATAGTTCCGGTGAAATATTTCGCACAGCTGCCATGTTGGATTGGTGAGACGTAATAAAATTTGAAAAGCACGGTTGGGGTCGCGAGAATAGTAACTTACTATGACCTGACCGGGTTTCATTGAAATCGCTACAGGCGTTTAGATATTTTCAGGCGGGGACACACACATGCACACACACACGCGCGGACAAAATGTGATCTCATAAGCCTATTCTTCCATAAAAGGAAATAGGCTAAATTGGCTTGAAAGCTATTTTTACTAGTTGAATTAGCTAATGGGTCTATCTTCTTTAGTCCTTACCACTCACATCACGTGACTTCCCACAGTATACAATGCGATTGCAAGTATATCTTATTACACACTTCTTTGAAGGGCCTCTGTAAGGAAATTCCCTGCTCTCTCGTGTTCTATTTATGACACACATTTCACTTGTATCGTTATGTATGGTGTGACACGGTATATGTGTGTCTCATCCCCGCAGTGCAGATCGATATGCGCCACACTCACTGGCCCCTCTCCTTTAAGAGACAGTTGTTGTTGTTGTTGTTGATTCATATGCTCATGTGCTCACGTAGTCCCGTATAATTGATGTAGGTGTGTGTGGAATCTGTCTGATAAGCAGTGATGTTGTGAAGTCTCTTCTGGAACTAATATTTGTGCATAACCGTGGCTTTAAGTTTTATGCCTGAACTTTACGTCTTATTAGTAGCATTAATATTATTTACTTGTGTTATTATTATTATTATTATTATTATTATTATTATTATTTATTATTTATTTAATCGAATAGCCCTTAATAGAGCACGTTAAATAAATACATCAAGTTTTGCTGCATGATTTCTTCTTGGTCACCCAAAATTGCTTCATTCTTTCAGATTGTTGTTGCCGGAACTCCTCAATGTTTTGTGGCTGTTTCCTGCTTCTCTCTAATTCCTCCTTGAAGGTGATTGTTTTAATTTTGTTCCGAAAGAGTTGTCTATTAAGTATGTCTTCAATTTGTATATTGGCCTCTTTAAGGTCATTCAAGGTCTGTTGATACCAAGTTGGATGTATCTTGAAATGAAAATCCACAGCCTGCTGCCAGTCTCCGACCGGGTCAGGAATGGAATGAATGAAGCCCCCATCTAGCGGCGAGGATATTAATTGTGCCGGCTGCCGAGGCCTGACGCACTCCTCTGGGGCAATGATTAAATGAATGACAGATGAAATGAAATGATAGGGGAGAGTGTTGCTGGAATGAAATGTTGACAGGGAAAACCGGAGTACCCGGAGAAAAACCTGTCTGCCTCCGTTTTGTCCAGCACAGATCTCACATGGAGTGACCGGGATTTGAACCACGGATCCAGCGGTGAGAGGCCGGCGTGCTGCCACCTAAGCCACGGAGGCTTCTTGGATGTATCTTAAGTTTCATAATTTTATTGAAAAACTTCTTTGTCAATCTATCATCGTTCATTCTTTGTAAATGTCCAAAAAAGGATAATCTTCTTCTTCTCATGGTATGTAGCATGTTTTCTATATGCTCATAAATTTCAACATTTGGTCTAGGTCTGTTGTAATATTCTTGTTTTAAACCAATTTCATTAGTATTAATAATTTAATTTACTCTTTATAATTCTTAATATCATCATCATGAAATTGTACTTTACAGAGATTTAATAATATCCCTGTACAGTATGTACCATGCCACGTGATTAAGTATGAGGGAGAGAAATCAATTCTAGGTTCGCTAAATAAATAAATAAACATATAAATAATAATACATAATAGTACATTATGCAACGAGCTTATAAGGGCAATAATTAAGACACGAGTATGTTTATAAGACGAGCGTATGCGAGTTTTATAATTTCCATTCGAGTGTCTTAATTACCATTATAGGCGAGTTGCATACGACTGTTTATGTTCGACGATAATTACAACTTTATTATATGTTCGAACATAAATATTCATAAATATGTGTCGAGATTTCGCCAGTTTTATGTACTGAACAGAGCGCATGTGACGCAGAGAATGCCTTGTATTTGACCCTGGGCTCCTAGATTAGCCTTCTATGACACTAGGCAACGCAGTGAAATTTAAATTAGAAGGCCTTGGAACTCAGAGCAGGTGCGATGATATCCTTATCTAATTGGTCAAACAACTGTTTCTTGAGCTGTGATTGGTGGGAGAAACTGTTTCATAATGAAAACTAGTGTTATAATGACCATCATTATGATACAGTTTTCTGACTTATAATAGTCAGGGTCAAACATAAATACATAAATTACCCATTTATTTATAATAAATGTTTATTAACCATAAGTGAATATATGCTGTACATTAAAACCATACTGGTTTCAGTCACATTGTGATCTTCCTCAGCGTAATTTAGGACATGTAAATGTGCAAGAACATACACTTAATGCAAATTTTGCCATAACAGAGGAATCTAAAAATATTCTTGTTCCAAAGCCTCACAGATTAAAATTAAAAAAAAAAACAGATCATTTACCAAGTGTGTTAAGAAAAACGTGAAACAAATCTTGATAAAAACATCGTGGAATAGAAGATATCTATAAAGAAAAATTAAAATGAGAAACAAAAACTAGAAAACAGAACGGAAATTGTGACAGGGAAAACCGGAGTACCCGGAGAAAAACCTGTCTGCCTCCGTTTTGTCCAGCACAGATCTCACATGGAGTGACCGGGATTTGAACCACGGACCCAGCGGTGAGAGGCCGGCGTGCTGCCGCCTAAGCCACGGAGGCTTCACAATGGTTGATCCAATATCCAATTTGAACTTTCAAACCATTTAATTCATGTCTGACATGTTGGATTTTGAGTGCATGCGCGAAGCTATCCTTACCTAATTGGTCAATAAATGAGCTCTGATTGGCTGGAGAAACTGTTTCATAATGAAGAATAGTACTACAATGGCCCTCATTATGATAGAATTTTCTGACATATAATATTTACATTTCGGCATCATCGAACATAAAATGTGGATGTAAAAATAGATAAGTTGAAATAGTTAGGTTATAACTGGTAGTTTGGTGTGTATTTGTGAGGTAGAGAAATAATGGAATGAAGACGTTGGAAATACGTGTTACGAGATAATGTTAAGTTCGGTCATGTTAGCAAGGTCGGATTTAAGAGTATGCCGCCTATAGGCTAAAGTCCATTTGCCACCCCCTCTTTAGTTCATACAGTATTTGCTTAATACAATTGTTTTATACAACAAAAGTTAGATTTCATGTTTTCATCTTTTTTAAACATGAAGTTCATTTAGTTTTGATAATACTACAAATTTAATGGCTTTCATAATAAATGTGATAATGAAATTAGTTATCTACTTGTTTTTTTACTTCCTTTTTACATTCGTTAAAAATTAAATGGGTTTCGAACTTTATTTATTTATTTATTTATTCTTGGAGATCAGTGATCACTATTCTATACATATTTTTATATTTTAATGCTAATGACTATCTTTTGCATAATTGAAGAACTGAGTTCAATTTGAATTAAATTGTCCTACATGGTGAAATGAAATTACACAACACGTAGTTAGTTAATGGTTTATTTGTTGAAAAATATACAAACTTCTCTAAAACAACTCACCCCACGTAATCTTGATGTTCAAATTTACATAGCTTTCTTACGAGATTTCTTAATGGCAACCTCGTTAATTATGTCCTCATATGAAAGTGCTTTTGTTGTATTTGCCTTAATACAAAGTAATGAAAGTGAGTTTAACCGTATTTCATAAATACTAGTTCGCAGAGAGTTCTTAACTCTTCTAAGGCAAGAACAACTGCAGAAGGACTAAAACATATTTTTAAGTAACATGTATTCTTAATTTCGTACGGAAAATATCATTAACGTCTGAAATACTTCATTTTAGCTTTTGAATGAATTGCCAAACTGCCGCCCCTGAAAATTTGCCGCTCTAGGCTGCAGCCTACTTAGCCTATTTAGAAATACGGCCCTGCGTGTTAGTGATCCTACAAAACGTTTAAAACTGCAATCTCATGAAACAAGGCAGCCATGCACGTGCAAAAATAACTGCTTTCATTCTGAATTGATTTGATTGAATGGCATCTCTTTAATTCTATGAGATACATTATCAGATGTTCTGAATATCCTATGTGCAATACTGAACTACTTGTTTAAAGTGATGGAGTGGATACGGATCTCTGTGGGCTAAAGACAAGTTATTCAAGTTTCCAAGCTGTAAAGTGATAAACAAGGTTTAGGTGTGAAACTTGCTGCCTCAAGATATCTCACTTTCCTCAGGAGAACAAAGAAAGTTTGTAACATTTACACACTTTGTGCTCTTACGTCTTCTTTTGTTCATGATGTATATACGGTCGTTCAAGAAGCAGTACTAGCGTATAGAGTTGTGCAAGTTTCTCTCTAACACATATGTTCACCAAGAACAGTTTGATTGTCCCGGTGAGGTTTGATGATTTTAATATTTTTACTTCAATTGGCTGGGTGGAAGGCGGTTATGAAAAAGTGCCATAGGTTCCAGCTTTTCAGCTGGATGAACACGGTTCTGATTTTGGTGACGATATACTGGCGTTTTCACCTGAAAAGAGCTTCATTCATCTTTTAGTAGCCTATGTCCACTTTAAAGTGGCGGTCAAAAACCAAAGTGAACTACGTATTCTCAAGCAAATTGGGTTACCTGAAGAAGCGAAGGAAGGAAGGGAGGGAGGAAGGAAGGGTGGGAGAAAGGAAGAGAGCGAGGGAGGAAGGAAGGGGAGGAGGAATGAATGAAGGAAGGGAGGAAGGAAGGGAGGGAAGGAGGACGGGAGGGAGGAATGTAAGGTGGGAGGGAGGAAGGAAGGAAGGGAGGAAGGAGGGGAGGGAGGGAGGAAGGAAGGGAGGAAGGAAGGAAGGGAGGGAGGAAGGGAGGGAGGGAGGATGGAAGGGAGGAAGGAAGTGTGGGAAGGGGGAAGGAAGGGAGGAAGGAAGTGTGGGAGGGAGGAAGGGAGGGAGAGAAGGAAAGCAGGGAGGAAGGGAGGAAAGAAGGAAGTGAGGGAAGGGGGAAGGAAGGGAGGAAGGAAGTGTGGGAGGGAGGAACGAACGAAGGGAGGGTGGAAGGGAGGGAGGGAGGAAGGAAGGAAGGAAGGGAGGAATGGAGGGAGGGAGGAAGGGAGGAATGGAGGGAGGGAGGAAGGAAGGGAGGAAGGAACGAAGGGAGGGAGGAAGGGAGGGGGGAGGAAGGTAGGAATGGAGGGAGGGAGGAAGGAAGGGAGGGAGGGAGGAAGGAAGGAAGGAAAGGAGGAAGGAAGGAAGGGAGGGATGGAGGTAGGGAGGAAGGAAGGGAGGGATGGAGGCAGGGAGGGAGGAAGGAAGGGAGGAATGGAGGGGCGGGGGGGTGGAAGTAAGGAAGTAAGTGAGTGAGGTAGGTAAGTAGGTTTGCTTTTTTGTTTTGATTTTTGTTTTTGTTTAATGCTTTATGATTTATGTTTGTTTTATTTCACGTTTTACGTTTTATGTTCTTTTTGTCAGTTTTGTGCCAACATGAAAGAGGCGTTTGGTTAAAACACAACATATTAAAAAGTGGAATACTAAAATTAAAAAGCAGAAATTTGTAAGATTCAGCGACAAACCTGGAACGAGTCGGCAACAAGATGAAGACATTGTAATCATTGAAAGATCAACAACTACAAATGGAATTACTTCAAAGAAACGCAATTCTTGCCAACATGAGACGTAGACAGACGATCCTCGTATGGATTCGTTCAAACGATACATGGACACCAAGCGCTAGAGTACATCCTTTGTCGTATGTAGTTCACTAATAATATCGTATGGCCTCGGGTGCCAGGTGCAAGGTTTGTAATTTCACGCCCATAGGGCAGCTCGCATGTCAAATTTTGTTGTTCCTTGGAACTCACTCAACACTATAGCGCATTCTAGAGAAAGGAGGAACTTTGTGATGGCGGAAAATCCCGAGAATAATTTTACCTTTATTAACACGGCCTACTGAATTCAAATGGGTTCTTTAACATGCCAAGAGCGGATGACATGCGTGCCGTGAATTTTGTCGCCTTTCAAAAATCACTTACCACGGCCAGGAGCGAACCTGCAAGCTTGTGGTTGGTAACCCGAGACGACAACCACTCACCCACCGTGGCAAACTATGTAGTTCACTAAATTACTTCTTTTCTTTTTTGTTATCCTAGAATCTTATTTCCCAAGGGATGTTTTCAACATTAAGTTTCCAATCTAAGGGGCTGGAATTGTGAATTGTTTTATACCCGGTACTAGAGGAAACTGCCACTGTCATTGGCTCAGGGAAGTAGAGTTTTCCATTCAGTGACAGTGGCCAACACACCAGCTTACGTGTAGCATGTTGGTAGTTATTTTTGCTAATCTCTTTATATCATATTGTACAGTATTATATTGTCTGTTTTTATCTGCCATGATACATTGCTATCCCACTGCACATGCGCTTCACGCTTTAAATATCTCACACAGATTTATATAGCACAAACAGTGCTGCGCTGTGGCTCAACACTAGAATGTCCGTTTTTTTTCGTGTTACCCTCCAGTGTTCGCTTTACCCACAGACTAAGCGAGGGATCCCACCTCTACCGCCACTGAGGGCAGAGTCCTGGAGCTTGAGACTCAGAGTTGGGGATACAACTGGGGTGTGTGACCAGCACTGCGCCCAGGCGGCCTTACCTGCAAAGCGAACAGAGGCCTGATGAAGGGATGGGAAGAGTGGGAGGGTTAGGCAAGGAAGGGGGAAGGAGGCAGCCGTGACCTTACGGTAGGTACTGTACCCGTATTCACATGGTCTTACCTGTTGACATCCGATGGAACAGATGGATCGTATAATCTGGAAGTACCCGGCTAAAATAAACCCCCAAAAATTCTACCAACATGGATCAACCTGGGATACGGACACATCAAGAAATGAGAACGTGTTAAGAAAGCCCCAGTGGTAAAGAATAAATGAAAAACTAGCTCAAAGAGAACTCAAAAATCTCAAAAACAAATCTCGGGCAGATGGCTGACGTTGGGAAAATTGCCCCACTGGTCCTCCTAATACATCCTGTTAAAATCACTAAATCATTGAATAATTTAAAATGTAAGAATCAGTTTATTAACTGAAAAACGAAGAAATTTTTTGTGAGACGAAAGTCTGACAACTATAAGACAAAGCATATTAATTCCGTCTTATGACTGACGAATCTGGTATCGTTGTTGTATCACTATGCAAAGTTTCTGTTCACAGAAATATCGATGTACGATTTCACATTATCGCATGTTAAATACACAAATACACTAGAACAATTTCAAACCTTATCCATAAGGTGCGTTCAAAAAGTAACGAGCCGGAGGAATAATTACAGAAACCAGTTCCTGTATGTTAGAAGTATTGGCCCTGGCTGTTGGGGCACTTGTCCCACTGTGACACGAGGCGGTGAATGGCTGTCTCATAAAATTCCCTGGGCTGCGATATAAACCAGTTCCGCACGTACAGCTGGACGTCGGCGTCCGTGGTGAATCTTTGGCCCCGCAGAGCCCTTTTCAGGGGACCTAACATGGCGTAATCACAGGGAGAGACGTCTGGACTGTATGCAGGGTTGGCCGAGAACCTCCCATTTGAATTTCTGAAGGAGTGCCGCGACTGTGTTGGCCGTATGAGGTCGTGCATTGTCGTGGAGCGACCACGGCGGCTATGGCGTTCACTGTCACTCGGCGGTCCTGGGTAATGAGTGCTTCAACCAGCTGGACGTTGTCATCAGTAATGCAGGGGGGTGCCCCAGACCGGGCATCATCGGCTAACGACACGATCCCTTCCCTGAAGCGCTTGTGCCACGCCTTGACCTTGCAAGGGACATGCAGTGTTCGCCGTACACTTGTGACATTCGGTGATGAATGTCCGTTCCCCCTACTCCTTCCACTGTCAGAAACCGAACAACACCTCTTTGCTCTTCGAATGACGCCTCCATGTCACTGTTTGCAATGTGACAGGCTGCGTTGGACGATTGATGCATGCTGCTGCTCGCTTTGTATCGTCACGTGACGTGCATGCGTGCCCTCTAGCGACGTGATATGACCTTCAACGCTCTGGTCGGAACCAGACCTCGTTACACACGTCACGATTAGCCGATGTCGTCACCGGTTTGTGCATTCCAGCCTCCGGCTCGTTACTTTTTGAACACACCTTATATATACATTAATTTACAGTAATTTCCTTCTATCGAATCTCGCTAAGATTCTTATTATCCATCAGCATTATCATGTTAACATTATCTGTGATCACTATATGTCTTATTTGACAAACAACTAAGTTGATCAAACGTAGTGTCTTTCTTAGTACTTGCATTCGTAGCTTCATTTAATTATAACATGATCATATTATCTCTTATTAACGTTTCACACTGGATATTAGTTAGGTCTAACAGTGATTCAAAATAAATAAATTTTCCTTCAATAAACCTTTAAGGGTGGGTAATTCTTAAATTTCAGAATTGTTGTATAATTATTATACATTATATAATTATATAATATTATTACTGTATATAATTCAGCGAATTCTTATCAGCTCGCGTAATTCACAAAATTCCATTACAAAAATATCAATCTCTTCACAGTAGAGATTCCTCTATACAAATCTTTATACTAAATCCTGATATCCACCGATATCGAAATATACTTAAACGACTTTATTAACTCCTGTATTGATCCATACGAAAAATAGCATTCAATAGCTGTATTGTAATTTTCTTCACCTAAATTAATAGTACATTATGCAACGAGCCTGAAGCCTCCGTGGCTTAGGCGGCAGCACGCCGGCCTCTCACCGCTGAGTCCGTGGTTCAAATCCCGGTCACTCCATGTGAGATCTGTGCTGGACAAAACGGAGGCAGACAGGTTTTTCTCCGGGTACTCCGGTTTTCCCTGTCAAAATTTCATTCCAGCAACACTCTCCACTATCATTTCATTTCATCTGTCATTCATTTAATCATTGCCCCAGAGGAGTGCGTCAGGCCTCGGCAGCCGGCACAGTCCATATCCTCGCCGCTAGATGGGGGCTTCATTCATTCCATTCCTGACCCGGTAGGAGACTGGAAGCAGGCTGTGGATTTTCATTTTCATGCAACGAGCCTATAATGGCTATAATTAAGACACGAGTATTTTTTATAAAACGAGCGTATGCGAGTTTTATAATTTCCATACGAGTGTCTTAATTACCATTATAGGCGAGTTGCATACGACTGTTTATGTTCGACGATAATTATAACTTTATTATATGTTTTAACATAAATATTCATAAATATCTGTTGAGAGTCAGCTACTGGAATGTTGTGATCGCAGAGCGAGCGTTGGGTATTATATCTTTGTCTTTCAAGAGCTTTGAACAACCGACGCATGCGCTCTGTGGGCTTGCAATGCCATATGCAACCATATGTTTACATCAGCCGTCCCTCAGTAATATTGTCACCGCAGTCATTTGAAGACAATGCGCTCTGTAGAAATTAGTGTTGGTGATTTTAAGGTACAGTGCTATTGCTTGTCTCATATTCACCAGTTTATTTACGCGAACATATGGACGGTGGGTATTCCATGTCGGTAATTTATTATAGTTCGATGTTGTGTTTATGTCCGACATGTTGGATTTTGAGCGCATGCGCGAAGTTATCGTTACCTAATTGGTCAATGAACGAGCTCTGATTGGCTGGAGAAACTGTATCATAATAGAAAACAGTGTTATAATGACCATCATTATGATACAGTTATCTGACACATAATAGTGAGGGTCGAACATAAAGTTATATAAATTTCAATTAAATATCATGAATTATCATGTCTCACAATTAACATGATTAATACACTCTTGGAAAGAGCCCGCTGATGAGCCAGCTTGGTGTCCTAGGCAAAACCTAGTTTTAATTCACTGGCCGTGAAAGCCAATATACCATCGTTTTGGAAACATTTCATAGCTCCGTATGGCTGCTTGAGCTTTTAGTCCTCGCAGTAAAGAGGTGCAGGTGCGCTTCATAAAAAGGGAGGTAGCGCGCAGTTCGCTACTCCTGTGGGGGTTTGGGCGGAGACACCAAGACTCTGGTGATGACCCAGCTTGGTGTTCTAGGTGAAACCCCACACAAGACACAGCACAAACCTAGAAAAGTTGCTTAGTTATAATTCACTGGCCGTGAAAGCCAATATACCATCATATCAGAAGGTTTCATAATAATGTTGACATTAAATTTAATAAATTTGTCCACTCGGAAGTCCTTTTACCGCCTCGGTCCCCTCAGCAAATCCGGACCCCCAGGGCTGCCCCTCCCGCTTGTCGGGCCTGTTCACTATCAGTTATTTACCTACAACTAGCGCTGTTGTTTGAGGATGGCTGAAACTCTGCACAGTTACCAACCGTATGTATCCGAATTACCCCCACAATACTAATTTCTCTATAAAAGATGAAACTCGAGGAATATCGGTATTATAACCTTAATTTCTGATCATCCCTCGTATTTTATGTCTGGGTAACAAAATATCATTCGATGTATCGAAATATTCGAGTAATATAACTTCGAATTATAGAAAACAACTTGACATATATATCGTGAACAAGTTCGTCGGGAAATTAACATTACTTCGAAATATCGAAAATTCGCGATATACAGGGGTATTCACAAATAAGGAACAAATTTCAA
This sequence comes from Meconema thalassinum, assembly GCA_946902985.2. NCBI lineage: Eukaryota > Metazoa > Arthropoda > Insecta > Orthoptera > Tettigoniidae > Meconema > Meconema thalassinum. The sequence goes on from OX336395.1 coordinate 189,462,879, forward strand.
ACATTTATATCTTTCAAACTACAAAAGATAGAAACTTAATTCCAACGTTCATGGAAAGAGAAAAGTTCAATTTTCACTTTTTATGCATTCAAGCTTTCAATATGAGCATCATGTGTTAGACGACAAATATCAAAACGGTGGTTCATTTCTTGCCACACACAAATCAGCTGGTCTCTAGTTATCGAATTCACAGCTTCAACAATTCGATGTCACACGCTTTCATGACTTTCAGGCATAGGGGGGATAAAACACGGTCTTTTACATAACCCCACAGATAAAAACCTCTTGGAGTGAAGTCTGGAGACCTGGGAGGCCACCGGCGATCAAGTTGATCTTCTGCTCCTCTTCTTCCACTCCAAAGTTCTGGAATGGTGTCATTCAGGTAACGTCGGACGAGGAATAACCATTTTTGAAGCATGTCTAGATAGGTTAGTCCTGTCACAGATTTCACCATGAAGAAGAAAGGTCCATAAACTTTGTTTACAGATATGGCACACAAGACATTAATCTTCGGTGAATCTCGTACATGTTCAATAATTGCCATAGGAATTTTACTTTCCCAAATTCTAACGTTATGGTGATTAACTGTAGGTACCAGAACGATGAGAAGTGGATTCAACGAAAAAGAAACACATTTTACACTTTTGCTTATTCATAAACGTTGGAATTGTGGTTATACCTTTTGTAGTAAATCTCTCGGGAGAGCCTCAGTGAAATATGTTACGGCATTGGGAAACCATAACGTTTTATGTCAAATATAGCGGCTTCGGTGGCTTATTTGGTAGCATGCTGAGCTTCTATGCCCAAGATCGCGGGTTCAAATCCGGGCGATGTCGTCGGATTTTTTAAGGGCGTTAAAAATCCCTCAGTATACCTTCCATCGGAGGGGAAGTTAAGCCGGCAGTCCCATGTCATAGATTTATGGCATGTAAAAGATCCTTCCACAGACTAAACTTGTGTGATGCTAAATTTCTTTTTTAGATTTCGATGGAACGCTCTAGCAAAGTTCTAACGTTCACCACTAGGTATCAGTGACATCTGGTAGCGAAAGTTGGAACTACTTGAAATTGAACAGAACTTGTAGCTCACCCTATGGGTGTCCTCTTGAAGCAGCTACAGCCTCAGGCGAGCCGAACATGTCCTCGGACACTCCCGTCATTAAAGGCCATACGATAAATAAATAAATATATAAATAATGCGATATATAATTTCGACTGTATTGCAATGGACGGCAAGTCTCTTTAAGTAAACCTCTAGGGAGAGCCTCAGTGAAATATGTTACGGCATTGGGAAACCATAACGTTTTATGTCAAATATCTCCTAGCAGTTTGCCGCCCGTACATTCAAGTTTATTTTTACCTCAAATATTGACATGGTGAGATAGGAAGTTGTGTAGCCTCGAGCGTGTTAACATTACTTGGATGTCCCCAAGTAGTTGAGTTGAGAATTGATTCCATTTGCTAACATGAGATTATAATTCAACATCGAGATATCCTCGGGGTATCCTATTGAAGTTCCTTGAATCTACTTGGCGCCTGTTATAACTTCAACGCTTGATGTTACAAATAAAGTAATTGATTTAGTTCTGTTCCAATTCTCGTCTAGAGTTTCGTAGTTTAGTTGTTAGTTAGTTATTGTTTTAGGGGCGGAACTACAAGGTCATCTGCTCCTAGTTTCATAGTTTCCAGTGGTGGCTGGTGACTATGTTTTTTGGAGGACATAGTGGTTTAAAACATTATTGCATCACCTAATATATACTTTCCTCAACCCTCGAAGTGCTGAATGTTTCACTCTTTAGTGCTAAGAATTTTTAAGGCAGCATGCAGATATATTTTAAAAATATATATAATAAATACAAATGTGTAACTATATATGGCATATTATATATCAATGTATTCAGGAAAAAGTAGATAACAAGATAATAATAGTTTTTTCTTTTACTTACAAGTATCCTGTAGAAGTATAATAGATGATTAGTCAGATTTTAAAAAAAATGTAAAGGTTGGTCACAAGCACTACTTTATCTGAAATAAAATTCGAAGGTATACAACATGTGCCAAATTTAATTATAAGCGCAATGATATATAATAATAGAAACTTTGATAAATAATGAATAATAAAAAAGTCACAGGTCAAAAGTCTAACCATATCACTTTTCACAGAATTTCAATCACATATATATAAGCAGAAAGTCGTCATTTTTTTTCAGAAGATCAAAAACCTACTTGCATTGCCTACCAGATAGAGAATTTCATTTCACAGCGAGACTATTCGTAAAATCGATTGTTATATAGATTTTACGATTTGTAATATCGATTTTATGAATAGTCTCACTGGGAGCCGATAGCACTTCGAGGGTTAAAATAATACGCCTCTCAATACAATTCACGAAGTATAATTGAATTAAAGTACATGATTCGACCTTTTGATGGTGTCTTCTTCAGCTTATATCAATCGCAAAATCTATTGTAATTAAAACTAAGAGATTACATATCCATAAAGCTATATTAAGCTTCAAATAAACTGTAAATAAATGGATATCCGTACAATACATTTGTTTGGAACAGTTACTCACGTAATCGTAAAGAGGGTAGCACCATCGGACAGATTGAGAAGGCTGTGAATGTCGTGTGTGTACGGTATCTTGGATTATTGATTGTCTTTTTTTATGGGTTATGTTCCTTGTAAAAACAAGAAGGATTGTTTCAGTAAAATACGAGCAGACATTAGCTTCTCCTTTGAAATAAATATAGTTTTGTCTTTTATTAACTGTGGAGAGAGCTTGCCTTCATAAAACATAATCCTCTGGGTCGGGATAGATAATCCTTTTTAAGTATCAGACATCAAGAAAATGCTCACGAAAAAGGTATGTGACAATTGATTTCAAGCCGTGTGACAATTATTCTGTTAATACTGCCTCTCTGCTCACAATCTTAACTATGGATGTCGCTGAAAAGAGAAGACTAATTAAAAATGAGCTGTAATAATAGCTCGTCTGACACGAATTGTCAGTTACGTAGATAGTTTTCAACAAGGTGGCAACTTGAACGACATTCGTGTTAGGCAGAAGTTATTAAATACTTCCAAGGAGGAATATAACGTAGTACAAGGCCAGTTAGAAATAAAAGACACTGAAGAATCGCATTATATTGATAGGGAGACATTTGAAGAACTGTGCTTAGAGATAGATTCTAGGATGGACACCTTACTAGAACCCAATTCACCTTCACAATCTTTTCCTTCTAATTCCCCAAATATTAAACTGCCAAAGATTGCATTGCCAATATTCAGTGGCATAATATCGAACTTCAGGCACTTCAGCGATACCTTCCAGTCACTGGTAATGAACAATACGTGTCTGACAGACATTCAGAGGTATTATTATTTACTATCTCGCTTATCTGGCGAGCCCCATAAATTATTATAAAACTTACCTGTCACAGATAATAATTTAAGAGTAGCCTGGGAGTTGATCATCCAAAGATACGATAACCCCAAACTAATTTTAGACTGTCACATTAAGGAACTGTTAAACCTACCTAGTGAAAGAACTGAGTCTCCTAAACAACTCAGACAGTTACTCAACCAACTGCTAAGTAACTTAAATGCAATAGAAGTGTTGGAGGTGGACACTCCCCTACACGTACTGATCCTATCACACATGGTCTTGGAGAGAATTCATCTGAACCTTAGAAAACAATGGGAATCCAGGACCTCCAGTACACATTTTCCTAGTTTGAAATATTTAGTGACCTTTTTGGAAAGAACTGCCCAGAAATTGGAGCTCATTTATCCCGACAAACAACCGATTCCTCATCAGAACTCAGGTAGATTTTCCAAAAGGTCGTTCCTCACTACTACTGCAGTGTGTGCATTTTGTAAGCATCCCCACAAGCTTACAAAATGTTCGAGATTTAAGGATATGGAGCTCCCAACCAAATTAGAATTTGTCAAAGCGAACAATCTTTGTTTCAATTGTTTGAGCGTTGGCCATAGGCTAGTAGAATGTACCGCAGGCAATTGCCGTATCTGTAACAACAAGCATAATACCTTGTTACATAGGGTCCAAAAGGAGCATCGCAAGAGTACAAATTCAAGTGATTTCCGGCCTCATCAACGACATACTGGTCTGTGAAGGGTAACTACAATCACGTAGACGTTCTTCTGTCAACAGCTGTAGTAAGAGTAACGGACAATAGAGGGAAAACTATCCAGTGTCGAGCATTACTTGATAGTGCCTCTCAAATGAATTGTATGTCTAAGACCTTAGCTGACCGCATGGGAATACAATTAAGCCGTCAGTCAATTCCCATAAGGGGCATCTGCGATGTCCAGGCTGCTGAATCATCACATCTTTGTCAAATTCATGTATCATCTAGGATTACCGATTACAATGTGCATGCAGAATGTGGTGTGTTACCTCATATTACAGGCCTGCTTCCAACAACACCCTTCGACAGTTCGGATTGGCAAATACCTGCAGACATTGAATTAGCTGATCCCCATTTCAACAAACCGGATCAAGTCGACCTTCTCTTAGGAGCATCCATATTCTTTGATTCGCTCTACAGTGGTCAATTCAAGCAAGAGAATCAACCTACTATACAGAACACAGCATTTGGATGGATGTTGGCTGATAGAATAACATCACAATCTATCAAGGCTGAAAAGAGACAGGCGATGACTTGCCTTATCCGTAATGATGTACTTCACAAACAAGTTGATCAATTCTGGCAACAAGGAAACAAGGATGGTGAAGCCGAGTCTTCGGGCTCCATGTCGGGCAAATTGAGTGAAGAGTGGCTGAAGGAACTGCGGGCCAAGCAAGCCGAGAGGTGACTCAATAAGATGAACTGTGCGGCGGACTCGACCGGTAACAAGACGCGACAAGACACGAGTCGAACAGATGTCGGTGATACTGGCGATAGGAAGCCTTCTTCCGTTAAGGTTCTTGTATCCCGTTTTGAAAACATTCACCTCCACACGGTGCCCCCTCCAAAGTCCAATCCCTTGTGAATACAGCTGAGTGTGATTCGAGGCTCTCTAAAAGTACATTGAACAATTCCCTCAAGTCCCCGACGTTCCCAGTCCCTATGACAACAGGCAATCCAACTTTGACTGCCCCATCTCAAACTATGAACTATGATAATGCAAATGATTTCCTATCCAGCTATCCAGCAACCTTATGTGAGAACTGTTTCGATAATGGTTTTCACACGGACGTGTTGTCTGTAAAGAAGCGTAAAAACAGTACGTCCTCCATCGAGTGTCTGGACCAGGACGTGGTAGATGAACACGTGGCGATCGTGAGTCAACTGGACACTACCAAGACTGATAACATAAGCATCGGTATTGACGCCAAGGATGTTCGCAGAAAAAGCGTGAAGAAGAAGAAGAAGAATGTGACGTTCTGTGACAAGGTGATCTTCGTGACGACCACAGAGGATAAGAAGGAAGACAAATACCATCCCCCAATCCCATCCTGGAGAGAGTGCTCCGGTCGGCATTCCACAAGCAGGACTAGCCTCATTCACCTGACTTTCAGATCGAGGTGCGGAGTCTTCAGTCGCGAGAATCGGGCCAGCCAGGGGCAATAGAAAGCAAGATCTACCATCATCTCCCTCAACAAGTGTACCAGAAGCTGGTTCCTCTGCATTCGTACTCCATTGTGGAGCCAAGGAGCTTGCAGGTTCAACCTCAGGCAGTCCATCAGGAGTCACGACCACCCAGCATCCCAGGACCGGACCTGCAGCCGGCAAAGCCACGGCCGTATCACCCCGTTTCGGTCCCTCAGTCCCACCTCGAGCAGATCAGGACGGCACCCAGCAACTTATCATCACCAGCAGCTCATTCAGCAGTACTGGTAACACATTTGGAAGCGTTGATCAAAATACTACTTATCCCAGCCACAACAATGCACCAGGTGGACTTCTGATGCAGCGAACCTTCAGCCTGGTACTCTGTGCTTTTCAAGGAAGACAACCAACCACCACTTGTATGGCAGACGGAGATCGTGGTCGATGTTCACCCTGGCAATGAGAGTCTCGTGCGTGTTGTGACCGTCCGCACATCAAGGGGGACATACAAGCGCCCAGTGACGAAAGTATGTGCAATTCCGCGAAAAAGTGAAGTAGGCCTACTTGAAATCAATCTTTTATTTCTGATTGGTTAATTATCTTCTTACTCAACTTGAACAACTTGTGAAGAAGACATTCTTAAAGGTTTAAATACCCTCTTTGACTGTGATATCTCAGAATGGATGATGCAAACAAAGATGGGACAGTGATCGAAAAGGATTATTTTGCTTTCATAAGGTAAGCTTCCTAGTTTCATTGTTGTAATTTATATAAATTACGGTGGGCAGAATGTTTGGAAAAGTTACTCACGTAACCGTCAAGAGGGTAGCACCATCGGTCAGATTGAGAAGGCTGTGAATGACGTGTGTGTAAGGTATCTTGTATTATTGATTGTATTTTTTTATGGGTTATGTTCCTTGTAAAAACAAGAAGGATTGTTTCAGTAAAATACGAGCAGACATTAGCCTCTCCTTTGAAATAAATATAGTTTTGTCTTTTATTATCTGTTGAGAGAGCTTGCCTTCATAATTGAGGGCAAAACAACATTAAATAAAAAAAAGTTGTTTTCCATATTGATAACTGCATCCACTTCATTTTGAAAGTATTTAAAGAAATTTTCAGTTTTGATAACTGACTGCACGTAGTTGTTTTTAGAATATTTCATTAGTTTTTGACATCTAATACTGAATTCAGAATAGGCAAATGATGTTTCAATTCTATGTTTTTGCGTTCATTCAGCAACGTCTAGACGACTCTACTGACCTAGTATGCACAGATGAACAAACAACAAGTAACTAAGAGCTTGAGTTCTTATAGCAAGGTCTAGATGACTCTTAGTTAGTTATTGCTGTTTTATGGGGCGGAACAGCGAGGTCATCTGCCCTTCTAGATGAATCTACTGACCTAGTATGCATAGATGAACAAAGAACATGTAACTAAGAGATTGCGTTCTTATAGCAACGTCTAGACGACTCTATATACCTAGTATGCGTAGAGGAACAAACAACACGTAACTAAGACACGTAACTATTCGCTTGTGTTCTTATAGCAACGTACAGATGTCGCTATTAACATAGTTCTGTAGCCCTGCACATAGATGACAAACAGTGGTTGCTATGGTTTCCATGGTGGCGGGATATTATTGACGCTAATTCCAGGTAGAACCGCAGCCCCAAAACATACCAGTAGCCTACTTAAAGGCTGCCCTAGGAGTATAAAGATACACGCACTTTTGACTTGTTTACGAACTTGCATAGGTACAATTCCTAATCGTTGACTTACGTCTCAAGTTTGCACTATCTTTGACAACCAACTGGAAGGAAATCCTGCATAAGACGACATCGAAGGCTAAGGGTATCTGGATTGAGTTCTACCCAACTGAGGCCACGAACACAATATGTACTGACTCGAACCAAGATCTTCAACATTTCGTGACCTCTATGGCCGTTCACGCCTACCATCACAAACAGTGTTGGATGAAATCCCATCATGAGCCAAAACTCACGTGTGTCTGCGAGCGATGTGACCAATCTTATGAACGCTACCACGCTATAAAATGTAGGAATCGTGGTAAATCGATCATCGATTTCTGCACGACCTGAAGTATAACTCATATTTATATTTTGCACAAATTGTGTATTGTATTTATTCTTAACAAAATAATAATAATAATAATAATAATAATAATAATAATAATAATAATTAAACCTGAAGCCTTATTTGCAGCCCAAACATTGTCTCTCACCACCCAGGTACAGCTTGAAGGGCTGAAGGTCAAGGAAAGAAAGATATTACGCAAAATATTAGGGCCCAAATTCCATAACAATAAATTAATCCATGTCAGGAACAAAACTCTTTACCAAAAGACTGAAAAGCTCTCGGACATAATGAAAAAAAAACGGGCACATCCTCCGAATGAATTCAAATAGACTAACCTAAAAGATCTTCGACTACTTTCGTAATAGAAAAACAAAACCTCTTTGGTTTATGGAAACTGAGAAAGACTTCGTAGAACTCCAAATTACAGACACCATGCTCATGGACCCCCAAAGTTGAGTGAAACAAATAAAGAAGAATAACAAAACATATGATAATGATTTTCATGACGGTAGATGTATTTTTAAGAAACGAAACAGTGAGGTCTTCTTCCCCTATCCATATTTAAAATAAATTATCCACTTAAATCCATCAAATACTCCACTGTGTACTGGACTAAAATGCTAGTATAATATACAAACATTGGGTTGGGTTTAGTAACGTTGAGACCTTTTGTCTGCGAGGACTGAGCCGGTTAAAACGGCTATCCCCTTTAACCTGCGCTGGAATTCATTCCAAATATCCTTCTTTCTCTGAATACCAATATATTGCGTCCTTTTCCGTCGATCCTCTCCGTTTGACAAATTCTTTCACACACGGAGGAATAAAAAGAATGGATAATCTTTATCTGAAATATTGGGTATTTTCAAAGATGATATATAGCAGCTCTTATGGGGCTTGGAAGTGGAAGACAATCACTTCATATCCATACTTATATACTGCTCATAGCAATATTCTCTTTCTGGAACTTCTTGCAAATTACATTGACATTCAGTTCTTTCCTAGAGCGCTACAATTGTTAGATAGTGAGCTCAGTGACGGATCAGACTTCTATGTAAATACAGATTCTTTCCCTTTGCTTATGTATAACTAAGAATGATAAATGTCCATGAATTAGAACATTAGCCTTCATTATTACATTTATGTTCGACCCTGACTATTATGTGTCAGAAAACTGTATCATAATGAGGCTCATTATAACACTATTTTTCATTATGAAACAGTTTCTCCCACCAATCAGAGCTCAAGAAACAGTTGTGTGACCAATTAGATAAGGATACCTTCGCGCATGCGCTCAAAATCCAACATGTCTATATGAAAATGAAAATCCACAGCCAGCTTCCAGTCTCCGACCGGGTCAGGAATGGAATGAATGAAGCCCCCATCTAGCGGTGAGGATATGAACTGTGCCGGCTGCCGAGGCCTGACGCACGCCTCTGGGGCAATGATTAAATGAATGACAGATGAAATGAAATGATAGTGGAGAGTGTTGCTGGAATGAAATTTTGACAGGGAAAACCGGAGTACCCGGAGAAAAACCTGTCTGGCTCCGTTTTGTCCAGCACAGATCTCACATGGAGTGACCGGCATTTGTACCACGGACCCAGCGGTGAGAGGCCGGCGGGCTGCCGCCTCAGCCACGGAGGCTTCCAACATGTCTATATAAATTACCGAAAGTGCACCGTCCATATGTTCGCGTAAATAAACTGGTGAATATGAGACAAGAAATAGCACTGTACCTTAATATCCCCAATTCCAATTTCTACACAGCGCGTTGTTTTTTCAACTTCGGTGACAGTTTTACTGAATACTGGTGCACAATCTGAACATATGGCATTGAAGCACACAGCGCATGCATCGGTCGGTCAGAGAGCTTGGAAGTCAGAGATATACTACCCAGCGCAACACCCGATCACAAAATTCTAGTGACAATATCAACAGATATTTATGAATATTTATGTTAAAACATATAGTAAAGTTATAATTATCGTCGAACATAAACAGTCGTATGCAACTCGCCTATAATGGTAATTAAGCCATTATAGCCATTATAGGCTCGTGGCATAATGTACTATTATGTTCGACGATGTCGAAATATAAATATTATATGTCAGAAAACTGTATCATAATGAAGGTCATTATAGTACTATACTTCATTATGAAACAGTTTCTCCAGCCAATCAGAGCTTATTCATTGACCAATTAGGCAAGGATAGCAACGCGCATGCGCTCAAACTCCAACATGCCGGTCATGAATTGTTGTTGTTTGAGTCCTCAGTCTTTTGACTGGTTTGATGCAGCGCTCCATGCATCCCTGTCCTGAGCTAATCGTTTCATCTCTTCATAGCTACCACACCCTACATCCGAGGCAATCTGTTTAACATATTCTAACCTTGGTCTACCCCTACAGTTCTTGTCCTCAACCCTTCCTTCCATTACTAAGTTGCTATTCCTGGGTGTCTTAGTATGTGTCCTACCAACCTATCTCTTCTCATCATTAGCAGTCGCCAGAAACATCTCTCCTCTCCCACAAGTCTCAATACCTCTTCGTTTGTAACTCTATCTACCCATCTGATCTTCATCACACTCCTGATTTGAAAGTTCAAATTGGATATCGGATCACCCATTGTAGTTACAATCCCAAACACAAAGACAAAATCAGCATGAACCTCTACGGTAACAAGAAAATACTATGACATATGCAAGCAATATATGAATCCACGTCCAGAAGTTAGCAACACAGCATCCTTCTATATAAATTACCGACATGGAAAGTGCACCGTATCATATGTTCGCGTAAATAAACTGGCGAATATGAGACAAGAAATAGCACTGTACCTTGATATCCCCACTCCAATTTATACACAGCGCATTGCTTTCAAACGACTTCGGGGACAATATTAGTTAATGCTAGTTTTGATCGGCACTAGACTTCATGCAGGCTGTAAACAATAGCATTGCCAAGCAAAGTAAATCGTCTCTGCTTCCGAAGTTCTTTGACTCACGCATGCGCTCTGTTCAGTAAGTAAAACCAGCGTGCTCTGTTCACTAACTGAAGTGAATGAATCCCACAGATATTTATGAATATTTATATTAAAACATATAATAAAATTATAATTATCATCGAACACAAAGGGTCGTATGCAACTCGCCTATAATGGTAACTAAGACACTCTTATGGAAATTATAAAACTCGCTACGCTCGTTTTATAAACATACTCGTGTCTTTATTATTGCCATTTTAGGCTCGTTGCATAATGTACTATTTTTACATACTGTTGCGTAAATTTTCTTGACCAATTGCATACATAATAAAGCTTAGGGACTATTAGGTCGAATGATGCTTTAAAAACCGACTTTCCAAGACAACTTCTTGTCCCTTCGTCAAGGTTTGTCAAGAAAGAAAGAAAGAAAGAGAGAAGGAATGAGTAAACAATGACATATAGCCTCCATAGATAAATGGTAAAGATAGGAAGCCATGTCGAAACAAACATTTATTCCATGACCTCCTGAGACCAAGAAGATGTTGGTAATGAAACTATAGAGGGCAGCCATGATTTACTCAAGGGATAACCATCACATTTAATAGAGGTGATGGTCATCCCTTGCTTACTCTTTCTTTCTTTCTTTCTTTCTTTCTTTCTTTCTTGACAAACCTTGTAAAGGGACAAATAGTTGTCTCGAAACGTCGGTTTTTAAAGTGTCACTCAACTAATAGCCACAAAGCTATATTATGTATTTTTTCACATACTTTTACTTTTGTGTAAAATTAAATATTCTGTCTGCAACTGTAAGAAAATAGTACATTATGCAACAAGCCTATAATGGCAATAATTAAGACACGAGTGTGTTTATAAAACGAGCGTATGCAAGTTTTATAATTTCCATACGAGTGTCTTAATTACCATTATAGGCGAGTTGCATACGACTGTTTATGTTCGATGATAATTATTATAACTATTTTATGTTCGAACATCAATATTCATAAATATCTGTCGAGATTTCGCCAGTTTTATGTACTGAACAGAGCGCATGGGACGCACAGAATGCATTGTATTGGACCATGGCCTCCTCGATTGCCCCATTATGACACTAGGCCAGGCAGTGAAATTTAAATTAGAAGGCCTTGGAATTCAGCGCAGATGCGTTGCTATCCTCACCTGATTGGTCAAACAACTGTTTCTTGAGCTCTGATTGGTGGGAGAAACTGTTTCATAATGAAAAATAGTGTTATAATGACCATCATTATGATACAGTTTCCTGACATATAATAGTCAGGGTCGAACATAAAAAGTATTTTTTCGCAAGTGATATATACGGTAATTCAAAGCGCTCAAGGCCCTTAAGGAGGCAGGGTGTATGTAGCCCCACCACTTTCTATGCACCCTAGATAATGCTAAACCCTCAGGGGCTCACGGCTGGTGAGTTCGGGAGTTGGCAAACCCGAGGGATTCCTGAGCTGGGTCCGTTTTCCCCTTTTGTCCCTTACCTTTGGGGCGGACCCTCTCGCCCCTCCCCTCGCCTCTCCTCTCCTCTTTTCCTTATATTTCCTTTTCTCTTTAAGATTCCCACACTGTTTTTGTTACTTGGTTCACCGTGTATCTAAATTCCCTATTAGCGATTTTTTAAGGCATTTTTGATCTACGTTGCATTTTGTAAGTTTTTTCGATCTAAATTACATCTCGCGATTGTTTTCAACCTCAATTGCATTTTGTAAATATTGACAATCTAAATTGCTTTTTAGTAAGTTTTTCAATGCAGGTAGACGGGCCTTTTAGTGAGTATTTTGAATTTCAATTGCATTTTGTAAGTATTTTCAACCATAACCGCATTTTGCACGAATTTTGAATCTAAATTTCATTTTGTTTGGTGGGCCTTTTGCACATATTTTGATTCTCAATTGCATTTTGTGGGTATTTTGAATCTAAATTACATTTTGTCAAGTATTTTCAATCTAAATTGTATTTTGTAAGTATTTTCAATCCACATGAGTCGTTTGAATCTACCGTACATTTTGTAAGCATTTTCAATTTCAATTGCATTTTGTAAGTATTTTGAATTTAAATTGCACTTTGTGAATAATTTGGATTGGAACTGCGATAGGGTCTATTTCAAACTGAATTGCATTGTGTACCTTCAATTTCAATTGCATTTTGTAAGTATTTTGAACCTCAATTGCATTTTGTACGTCTTTTCGATCTCATTTGCATTTTGTAAGTATTTTGAATTTCAGTTGCATTTTGTAAGTATTTCGACGCTACATTGCATTTTGTACGAATTTTGAATCGAGCCTACGTTTTTTGGGTCTTTTTTAATCTATTCTTTTTGTGAATCTTTTCGTTCTAAACTCCCTTTTGTAAGACCATATTGTGAGTTGTTTACATCTGAGTTTCTTTTGTACGTATTTTCCGTCTCACATAAATTTCGTTCTGAGTAGTATAGGAAATGTATGTTTTGAATATTGCGTAATCGCGAGGACATATTGCATCATCATGCGAGCGATCACGTGATATCTCTGCAGTATTCGCGACAAAAAAAGTTTGTTTGGCAAAAATGAATGGCCTTGACCTGCTCTAGCCCCACACCAAATTTCAACTCTCTAGGACAAAATAAATAGAATTTTGAAAATAGGCTATATTTTCCAAATTTAGGAAATCTATAAAAAAGTTTGTTTGACATAAATGAAAGCTCTCTATTTCCTCTACCAGTAAACCAACTCTCAGGTGTATAGGACAAAACTGAAAAGAAAATGTTCAAATAGCGTCTTTGTTAGCGGAAATGTTTTAGGTGTACTAACATTTGAATGAGACTGTCTGGGCGCGCCCATGGAGAGCCAGTTGGTTATTCACATGCGTTTGCTAATTGGTCTGCATGTGTTTGCACTAAGAAGAGATTGACCCTTGACCGCTTGAATCGGATAACCTTTTGCCCCCGCGGCTGTTATCGTTCTTTGGCTGCTGAACGTGGGAGGTCCTGCTTGCTGCTCCATATAGGATGTGCAGCTCATTTTTTGCGGGCTTGCATGCTCTGCGGTCTCTTTCTGCATAGACTGTTTTATAAGACAAATATATATCATTGACGGCATGAAATGAATATTGGCTTGTTTGTTTTAAATTCTTAACCATCAATATTGAACTCGGATATTATTTTAATGAGAGAACAAGTTTGGATGCCCGTTCACAGAGCCTTATTGATGTGATATGTTTAATGATCTTTTTGTTTCTTTAACATCATAGTATATAAGAGCAAGATTATTATGATGCAGTACTTACTATTCAACATGTCTCTCTGCTACACTTTTATTGCGAAGATGCAACATCTGAGAGAAGTTAAGACGCTAGCGGAGAAAGCCAGGATGTTGGGGTGTAATTTTATGGTTTCCTCCTCCAAAATGGAGGAGGAAATTATTGTCAGATCTCTCACTGCGCTAGAGAGGGATCTCTTCGACACGGAGATTCATGAAATCCTAAGAGATGAACGCTACCGCACGGAATTTGTGCTTAACGGGTTAACGTTAACCATTCTGGATGTCATCCTATCCAGAGTGGAAGCATTTAGGGCTACTCCCTCTCCCAATGGAGTATACCAAGATTTTGTGCAAAGAGAAGAAAGAGAAGAAGAAGGTGGAGAGCATGTGGAAGAGGAAGGAGAAGAAGAAGAAGACGAAGTGCAAATAATACTTGCCTAAAATGGACAGTGAACGGTGAAATGTATATATTTTTTAAAATATATTTATTTTAATCATTGTGGTTTTACATTAATTATATAATACGAAATAGTGAAAACAAAATGGTATGATCTTTGTTCTTAAAGTGGTAAGTAGTTCTTTTTTTCCGCCAAGATGCTGAGAATTGAAGATGCTGTCTGCAGAGTTGAATATCCTGGCTATCTTGTGTGGAAGGTAAGTACAATCATTCTTTTCTTTCTTGAGTGTGTTGGTTTTCGTGAGCTGAAAATATATAGAGACACATTAATAATAATAATATTAATAATAATAATAATAATAATAATATTTTTTGCGATGAATTAAAAAAAACTTACATTGTTTAATTAGAATATGTTTTTGTTCGAAATCCAAGAGTTGTGAGTTGAATCGAATCCTAGCCAAGATACGAAGGCTTGGGTTCCTTTTCTACGTAGTACTTTGTCAACTAAGTAAATATTAGGAAGTTTGGTTCGTTGTAACTCTGCTTCATAAAACGCCCCAAATATATGCAAATTTTTATTATCTTTTAAGAGATATGTTCGTGGATTAGTATTTTGAACTTTATAAATTGTAAATAATTCCGTAGTCCAATTAGCTTCGTATCCTTTTGTGAAGTGTTTCTTGATTTTTGATATTCTTACAATGTCACCGATTTTATATTTTGGTTTTCTTAAAGTTTCATTATATTGTGTTGGCAAGCGGGGTGGATTGTTTCTTTTTACATCAATAGGTTTCATGCACATGCTGCGATGTATTTTGTGATTATACTTTACTAATAACTCGGGCAAAATATGTACCCATCGGTATGAACCACGTGTTGTGAACTCTTTCCACATCGATTCCTTAAGAGTTCGATTAAATCTTTCTACTACACTCGCTTTTATGGAGCTCCCAGTGGAATAATGCTTTGGATTTTGTTTCTGAGACCATGTTTTGAATTCACGGTTGTAACATTCCGTTCCTCGATTAGTGTGAAAATAATTGGGCAATCTTTTACTTTGAGAATAAACAAATTTTAAACTTTTTACAATCTCACTTCCTTTTTTGGTTTTAAGAGGAATTGCCCATGCATATTTTGAGTAAACGTCAATAATGGTTAATAAATATTTAAATCCATTATTCCATTTTGCAAGTTTTGACATGTCCACAAGATCAGCTTCATGGAGGTCATCGATTCCTTTGCTAATAACATGTCGTCTTTTAAACTTTTTTCTAAGAGGTGCATGAAGTTCTTTTGCAATTTCTCGTCTGATTTCGTTCATAGTTAATTTATAAACAAAGATGTATAACATACTGTGCATTGTTTTACAAATGTATGAATTTTTATTCAATATATCCTGCATTTCTTAGTTCTTCTTCAATTGCAAAGATTTCGCTGTCAAGTCCTGTGTGACCTGCAGCTTTCGATGCAATTAATTTTTTAAGTCTTGATACTAATTTATTTGGTTCATTCCAATGGACAAATTCAATATTGTTTCCTCCTTCGAATTTCCAAATGGCTTGTGGTGTGATGTGTTTATTTTGGCCATATCCAGTATGCATCGTGGTATTTGCTTCTTCATTCTCATCTGTTGTTTTTATAATTCTATCTATGTCTTCAGTAAGAAGGGGTTCGATTATATTTTTATACTTATGAGATTGTGTTCCTCTCGGAGCTGCATTGCTTGCATAATTTCTTTTGTGCACGTTTGAAACATTTAATAATTTCAAATAAGAACTTAAATCACTCCTATCGATTAGAGAGTGATCTGGTACTTTCCTTTGAATCAATTCGAGTAGACCTTCTGTTATAGGAAATTTTTCACCACCAACTTTTATCCACTTTTTATCAAAGAAAACTCGTTCACGTCCCAAGTATTGTTTATCATTTCTTATCGTTATACCAAATGTTCTATCCACGTTTTGTTTAATGAACGGATCAAAGTAGCGGTTAAGTAGTGTAATTATTTTGATGCTATC
This sequence comes from Meconema thalassinum, assembly GCA_946902985.2. Taxonomy (NCBI): domain Eukaryota; kingdom Metazoa; phylum Arthropoda; class Insecta; order Orthoptera; family Tettigoniidae; genus Meconema; species Meconema thalassinum. Next base: position 189,479,217 of record OX336395.1, read on the forward strand.
TCCATCTTCTTCGTCTGAAGTAGCAGTTGATTCAGAATCATCATTTTTTTTCTTTTTTGATTTTCTTTTTTCTTAGTTGACGTTGTATTAGCAATAGCTACAAGCTGATTTAATGAATTTGTTACTGGTTTAAACTTAGTCTCTATATCTAATTCTTGACGTCTAACATCATTTTGAAGTGAAAGATACTTGTCCTTAACATATTTTTTTAAGCGAGAAAGTTTATCCTTTACTCGACTTTCAGCTTTAATCTTCAAGCTCTTCTCCATGACTAAACTAAAATTGTAGTTGTTTTATTTATTTATAGTATATTCAAAATCAATTTGAAAAGGAAGATCATTGGTTTTATGTTTCTCGGGGTCTCTAAGTCGAAACTGTATTTCATCTTGTTCTTCAACTACAATGTCACTGCCATCCAGTTCAATCTCTTGACGTATATTTAAAATTGCATACACAATTGGAGATCTTGGTGAAACAAAAATTGGTTTTAATATACCTTTATAGGGAAGTTGGTATTGTATATTATGATTATGAAGCGTGTATACCGGTGAATGGATTGATGGTGTGTTGGAGAATTTCAGAATAAATTTCGATAAGTTCTTTTTCTTTACTTCATCTTGTAATATACCATATTCTTCTTTTGATGCGGTAAAACTTTCGAGTGGTTCTTTGTTAACCAATTGCTCAATATTTTCTAGTTCAGTTTTTAACTTGTTATATTCCTCTTTGGATGCAGCAGCGTAACTTTCAAGTTCTTCTTTTTTAACAATATTTAGATTGTTAGCAACACCCTCAATACGAGTTTGTAAATTGCTTAAAATTTCTTTTAGTTGATTAACTTCAGTTCGTGGAGCAGCATAGTGTTCTACAAACCGTTTATTTGTCACATCTTGGTCGTTAACAGGAAACTCAACATTTGTTTGTTTTTGATGTTGTAGATTGTTTATAGTCTGTTTCATTTTTTCAAATTCATCTCGTGAAGCGGCATATTGTTCAACAAACGTCTTATTTGCAACATCGTTATCGTATATGGGATTGTTTACGTGAGTAATTCGTCTACTCATCATATTTAAAGTCCCACCATCGTCTACGTTTAAGAAGTTTTGTTTATTAAATTTAGTGATTAAGTCTTCTAGATCTTTTCGAGAAGCAGCAAAGTTTTCTAAATAATATTTGTTTATTGCATCTAACGAATCGATTGGTTGAGATATGTTTGTTATTCTTCTATTTAACATATCTACAGTTTCATCATCTTTGTTTATATTCAAAAGAGATTTTTTAATTTCATCGAGTTCTCTTGTTACATGAGTTTTAAGAAAAGAATACGATATCGCATCTTGATTTTGAATTGGATCTTTAACATTTCTTATTCTTTTGTTACCCAAGTCGAGACTATCATCATCAAACGGAAAGTGATCTTCTGAAAATTCACTCACTAAACCATGAATGAATTCTACTCGTTGTAACACTTCGGTTATTCGGTTTTCCAGATATTTTTTTATATTCAATGTATGTTGCTGCATTGCAATAAGGTTTACTGCATCATTTACAGATGATGGTAAAGCTAAGCCTGCGAGACGTTTGTTTTCAAAGTCAAGTTGTTGTTTCTCTATTTTACAAATTGAAAAAATTAAACATTTAAGGTCGTTAATGTTTTGTTGTATGTCTTCTTTAGACTCAATTTTATTTAGCTCATTCAGTAACTTCAATACATAACCTTTGTTGCAAGCATCTTCAACATGTATGGGCGTTCCAACATCTTTTAACCGTTTGCCGTTAATACTTAGATGCCCGTCGCTTGTTGTTGTTGTTACTTGATTTCCATATTGCAGTAGCTTATCATCAACATACGATTTAGTTGCAATATCATGGCGTGAAGTTGGTGGTCTGATAGACACGTTATTGATTTTGTTAAACGATGCCATAGTTATGTTGTTAACCTCACAAAGTGTATAACGCGAATGAGCATTTATCTCTTTTGAACTATTATTTATAACTGAAAATAAACATCAAATCCATTGCGATATCGACCATTTTGTAAATCGCTATCTTTATCGATAACCAAAAATCCAAACTTAGAGTTTTGCCAACAATAAGAACAAATATCGAAGAACTGATCATAGCTCATATCTGTATTTACATGATCGTTATATACATGACGCAAGTTTGTTCCGTCTTGTTTAAAAAGAATTAAAAAATTAGCGTTGTCTCTAATTAGATGTTTAGGTATACAAGAATATGTTTGACAAAGATAAAATACGTCAACTTCGTGATGACGACCTCTACTGAAATAATCTTTCATGTGTTGTTGTTTATTGCTGGCTACATCATCAAAAACAAATATAGAGTTCTTTCTAGCCATTTCTGGAGGCATAACGTCGTCATTATCGGAAAAAAAATCACTTTTTATTTCTTTTATAGAGTCCAAAAACTTTTTAAATTCAATATACTTACTTTGAGCAAGTGATTTAGAATAAATATAAACGTTTTCAAAACGAACTCCATTTTTGCGACATAATAAATTTAGCATTACGTTTGTTTTGCCACAGTTGGATGGACCGCAAATGATACATCGAATAGTGTTCGGTAGTAAAACACTATGCTTTCTTTTTTCACTTTTACTCTGATTTTCACCATTAGTAAATGAAATTACTGGTAGAGTGTTTGACTGCTTAACAAACTTCAGCATGTCTACGTTTACGTCTGAGAATGCACACTGCACAAAAGATCACATCACATCAACATATATTGTTTCCACACGTATCATCATAACTTGTATTATATGGAATAATAGTAGGATTTTCAGGATTTAAATCAACGTTGCCAACGTAAAACCCTCTTAAATATGGACAATATGGTGCCCATTTTTTATGATCACTTAAAGGAATATCGTTTTCTCTCCAATATTCAATTTCAATCTTACAGAATATACATTTCACCTTATCACCATGACCGGTATAATAAAATCCTGCTGATGCTAAACAAAATTCGTTTGGAGAGGGAAGAGGCCAATTTAGAAAAGTTTTAAGTCTTTCATATTCCGATTTTAATTCTATGCTAGGAGAAATATTGTTTACGTAAGGGCAAGAAAAAGCCCATTTCTTATGCTCTTCAAACGGATCATCTTCTTCTTCCCAATAACTAAGTTGCAGATTACAGAAAGCACACCTGACCATATCCTTATATCCATAATAGTAAAATCCCGCAGCTGCTAACCATGCAGTGTTCGTAAAACTGTTTGAAGACCAGTTCTTAAATGTTTTTAGCCGATCTCTTTCAGATTTAAATTCATTCCTTTTTGACCCAATATCATTTGCATTAACTGTTTCTTGGAATACTTTACACAATTAAAATACTTCATGATGATGCTTTACTTCACAAAAAAAAAAGATGTTCCCCGCACGAAGCTAAATGTGAACTGATATGAATCAACAAAACACGCTGGCTAATATGCAAGATTTGCGTGTGTTGGGTTGGCCGAGCGGTCTGAGGCGTTAGACTTAAGATCTAATTTTCAGAAACTGAAAGCGAGGGTTCGAATCCCTCACCTGACAAATATTATTTTATATACATGTGGAGTGAGGAGGTGGTTGATCATTAAAGAAACTTTAATATGAAGTGGTACAAAGACCTTTTCTTCTTTATTCATTTAGAATTACAATTAATACAATTTTATTTCTCTTGTATGAGTGTTGAAGTAATCTCATTCTTTTAGTTGTCCTGATGAGTGTGTGTTGAGATGATCTTGTTCTTTTAGTTGTCCAGATGTTTATTTTCTGTAGACAAAAAGTATGCACTGTGTTAAAAAAGCAAACAAAACAAAATATGTATAGGTGTCAAGAACACTAGTAGATTTAATGAATTACCTTTTATGGATAGCGGTTACAGTTATCACATTTGCAGCGAAGATGAAACAGTTGAAATTTTCTTTTTAGATGATCTGGTAGATGTTCCCACTCCAGACGAATTCGTTGTGGCTCATATATAGTCAGTATGTTTATAGGAAAGTAGTTCCAATCAAACTTATTAAAACCTTGAAGTCCATAGTTTCGAATCTTGTTTATTATCGAACACACGATTTTCATGATGCCATCAGAAGAATTTAACCAATGTTGAACAGCATTGACATTAAATTTAGCACAACTATTGCTTCCCAATGCAAGAGATGGTAAATGTTTTGGACAATCTGTACGTAATCGTTGGCTATGCTTCAACATTAGATCTGACATTCCATCAATCGTATTAAGATCGATTAATGACCCAGGGGAAAGTGTTTTTAGTGCAAACAAAGAAAATTCTTGTGGCAAATTATACACAACTAAATATTCATATTTATTTTTAATAGAGTCAAAAAAAGAAGAAAGAGTTTTTTCACAATACGCTGCGACCCATGTTAACACAGGACTGAATGAAGGTATATTGCTGTTATTTAACATACAGTAAGCAAGTTCCAAACTGCCGTTTGGTAGCTTGCGAATGTCTGCAACTATTGGCTGCTTCTTATTCCACATGTCAGCATCAGTAGAAGGAGAGTTTGTTGTTGTCAATTCCATGATTGCAACTAAAGTGAGAATACTTCTTTACTTGATTGCTTATAACTTAGCAAATATTGGTTTAGATAATTACTTCATTAGTTAATGGTCTGTAAGATATTTGACGATCATGAATAAGAACACAATAAAGAGTTGTATCTTCAGGTATATTCTCACTTGTCTCGATTTCAATTCGCACGTCAACTGAAGATGTCTTCACTGCCTCCACTTGCTCAAGGCAATTAATTACAATAATCGGACAATGAGACTTAAATTCATCTCGCGAAACTAGAGTCTCTGAACGAAAATCATCGATCTGATAATATACATTACGAAATTTAACAAACATGTCATACAATTCGCTGTAGTCATTTATAGCAATTTCAGAAGTTGGCATTTCATAGGGATAAAAAATTGAATTTAAAAAAACTCTTATAGATTTAATGTTACAATGGTCAAAATAGGAAGAGCACGTATTTAGTACATTTCTTTTAGTTTGGAAACCTAATAAAAATTGACGTGGTTTTTGCGTTTCAGAAGTTGTCATTACAGTCCAACTATATTTAGTTGTTCTAGGAAGAGATGGCAAGACATGAACATCCCATGATCGAAAACCAACCTGAATGGGAATATTTTTCTGCATTAGTTTTAATCTTTTAATTTGTTCTTCGTCCGATAATAATAAAACTGGAATTTTTAGATAAACTTTAAATAACTTGACCTTAGAAAGATCATTTTCGGTTGCAGATTGCAACGCACGTGCGTCACTCGACGATCTGAGAAGTATTAGCTCATGCTTGCAGTTTAAAATCGGTTTTCTATAATCCTCTGCTAAACCTAACAGGTTGCTTAAAGGAAGTATTACATGGAAACGTTTTGTGATACTATCAACAATATTTGCTTCACTTGCTGGTGTTGTTATAGAGGGAAAATAACCAGCATTTTGTAAAGCTGTATATTCGTTTTTTGAATATGATGCAAACGTTTTTATAGAACTTGTTATACCTAGATGTCGTGTACGATCAATTTCTTTACCATTTAACGTAACGCGAATTTCGCTAAAAAGATTAGCCCCAAAATTTTGGTCAGGATGTGCTGTAGTAGAAGCAGCAGGATTTATGTTAGAAGTAATAATTTGTCCTTCTAAGTGAAGAACACCTTCTGATAATAAAACTATGTTTTCTTCATTTTGAATTGGTATACGAATTTCATCATTATTTTCAAATTTATTAGCTGAATAAGGTTGGTAAACTCTTTCTGCTCGTCGCACAACTCTGTTGTCAACCTCTCTTTTATCGGTTATGTTAAACATGTTAAACATGTTAACAGCTTCAAATATAGATAGAAACTAAATAAGATTAACAATTGCATATATATTTATATTGAAATTAAAGTACACGATAGCCTAAAGATTGTAAGAAATGTTTGTTGTTACTCGATAACTGTTTCTTAGATTTTAAGGTGTGATGGCAATGTTTTTCTTTTGTTTTTTTAGAAATTTTAGCTGATTGATTTATATTTCTTTTTCGAATCAGAGTTGACTTCTTTTTTTTTCAAACTTTGAGTATTATATATTATAACCATATTTGTGAATGTTTTCTAGTAAGCTTACTCAACTAGAATGAAAATATAACAGTATTTCATTACTTTATATAGCAAGATAACGTGCTGGACGAATAATTTATTCTACAGTTAAATCTTCATCTTGCAAATCAATGAGCTGTTGAAGATGATCTTCAAGTTGCACAGATACATTTTGAATAACCTTGCTGTTCATAGGCAAAACATTAATTGTTGTTGGTTGTACAACAATCGGATAACCAGCAGGAACATGAGATTTAAAATTATATAAAGAGTGTGTTGGTTTATGGTTCAAATAAGAACTCGTACCAAGCACGAGGTTGCAACATACTCGAATACTATTAACAGTGTTAATTTTAATCATATATTCAGAATGATGAGTTGTGTTTGCCTCGAACTTTTTATGAGAAAATCCTAACAAATCTGCAATAGAATCTGCAACACCAAAATCTATAGCAAAGTTTTTCGAATATAGTTTACAATTGGAGAACACTTTATCATAATTAATATAAATATATGAAGGAAATTTGTCTTTTTCACCTAATAAAACTGATAATAAATGTGCTAGTAATAATTCATTAATCTTTGCACTTAATTGTTGAAACGTATAGCTAGCATCAGGTATTATTAAAATTGTTGTATCCACATTGTTCATCTTTATGGCTAAAACGTTATTATTTTCGTTAATTTTTACTTCACTTTCGATTCTATTTCGATCAATCTCAATTTCTTTTTTATTCTCTTTAGGGTAAACTTTCTTTTCAATACCTAAAGCCTCTGCTACACTGTTGGGTACACTGAAATCAATATTAAACGGAGAAGACAAAACAAGACGGTTGCGTCCTTTTCCATTTATATCCTCTTCCAAATAAAGATTTGTTTTTTGTATATGATTTGTTATAAGTTTCGACAATGAGTGATAACTAAGTAAATCATCAAATGTTGAGGCTAGATCTTCAAATTCATAAATACCTGGTGGTACCACTAAATCAATTGATAACAAAAAATTAGTAAAATGAATGCGAAATTTATTATTTCGGTTGGTAACATTTTGAATAGAATTAGATGTATACAATCCTGCAAGTCCTATTTCAAAAAACTCTGCTCCTACAAGATGAAGCGGATTCTCCAATGTAACATCAATCTTTGAGCCTTTACCTTCAAGAGTTATCCGTCTTTCGAAAGCCATCTTTGAAATGTTTAAAGACAGTCTGTGTTTCCCTTATTTATACAATACAAGAAGACTAAACATAAATGTCCACAAATCGAAGAAGTAATCGATTGATATGAATGAAAATTATATTGTAGATAACAATTTTTTAGATATGTTAAAATTTCTAATGGTGGTCTTAAATTACCGATACTATCAAAATAATGCACGTATTTACCTTGTTTACTGAAAGCCACCCAATGTGAACCAGATTTAACCATCGGTTCAAGGTTAACAATACAGTTTTCATTTTTTCGAGGATGTCTTGGTAACGTATCTCGCATAAAGACTCCTCTAAAATTTGGAATCTTTAATTGATGTGCGTATTTAGCTAAATCGAAATTACTTAATGCTTTATTTGGTATTTGGTTAATTATCTTTTGTATGCAGGAGGATTTAAATAAATGCCTTGACCTGCTTTTCCTCGCATTGCTTCTATCATTCGATTGTGTCTTTTCATTTCTTTTAATTCTTCTTGTGCAGCTTTCGCTTTGTTTATAGCAGACGCTACCCCGGCTGCTCCGCCTGCTAGACCCCCCAAGCCCGACAATGCTGCAAATATCGGAAGTAGGGGTAAAATACCACCTTGCTTTTTCGATGCTCTCTTTTTTTTAAATCTTTTCTTGTTTTTTTTTATATTTAATTTTCGTTTACCTCCACCAAGCTTAGACTTAGCTTTCATTATGCCACTGACTGTTAGTGCAGCCGCTCTCTCTCCTAATGATGCGTCACGAGATTTTACACGAGACCAAGCTTTTGAAGCTAAAATTTCATCAGCCTCTCTTCTTTTGTTTGAATCTTTATGATTTGCGTAAGCAATGTCGTGCTCTTTGCACGCTTTATCTAATATATTTATTCCTGGATCACCACGGCTCAATCGCTTTTCTAATTTTGTTCCTGGTCCACAATATTCATATCCTGGAATGTGTAATTCCACAGGTAAATTATCAATAGTTTTATTAAGTACACGACTAATGAATGATCCACTTCCTGATCGTTTATATTGAGTGGCAGAGTTGTTCCTCTTACAACGCACCATTACTAAATGATAAGTAATATAATGTAATTATATTGTGCCCAACTCTAGGAATGGGTATTCCAAGTTTCAGACACCTAGATATCAAGGGAAAGGCTGTAGCCGCTTTTGAGAGTTCAGATATTTGAATATCGCGCTACATTGCTTCTCGAAGCTTTTCGAAGGATTTTACCGATAGTTGGATGGCAAGTGACGTAGCGAATCATAGCAGAGGTGGAGGCTATTTATTGATTAAATAGTTAACTATGGAGCAGAGACTTGAGACTGGGATCAGATTACTGGCACTGCCAAATGAAAGAGAACGCAATTAGTATCAAGTAAATCGGACCAGGGATTCAAGAGATATGAGGATTTCTAGATATCAGGCGATGACGCGTGACCCTGACCGTTTTTGTATAAAAGCCAGCTGGAGCAGGCATGGTTAGCTCACTTCAACACAAGCACTTGCAGAGCAAGTTGCGTCTACGCTGAGCCAAGGCACATGGTTGCCGTATCTACGCAGAAGTTCTTTTCAAATCGTGATAGTCACGAGAAGTGCTGCGCAAACGAGTTGGAACTTAGTAAGTTTCTGGTGAGGAGAATCACTGAGGTGATTGATTTCTACAGACATTGGTGGAAATATTTATATTTCCAAAAAGGACATATGCTAGACTCTGTCTAGAAAATAGTATTTTGTCACAGTCCAATAGTAAATTAATACTTGGATGTTTAAATCCATTTCAAGTCAGTTTTCATTTTTGTAACTATTTAACCACTTCGATCTGTCAGTACACTGAAGACTAGTCTATAACGGTGGCGTTCATTAGTCTACGCAAGGGAAACTGCAAGTTGTCTAGCGCATGGCAGATGGTGATATTAATAAACCATGCCCAGGGAACGATCTTCAGAACAGCCGTTAACTGCTTAGACTGTCAACGTTTTTCTTGTACTGATGAGATTACAGTGAGTTATGTTACAACTGACACATTTAAGAAGAGATCGCTTAGATCTGACCCTTTTCAAACAGACTGTTATGGCTTTGTTAGAAGCACATATTAAAATGGAGCAACAGTTTATTCAAACGTCGAAAGATACTACCACTATGTCTGACTAGACGATTTGTGGGTCTACAATGGCGGCCGATACAAGGATTATACGTGCTTGTCCGATAGGGCATGTTTACGGATAAATCTGGTATAGACCAGGTTTACTACACTTCAAGACCATCAAGAAATGTAAGCCACATTTGAATTATTTTATGCCTAGCTAATTGGAACAAACTATTTTTCTGCAGATGACCAACACATTTTTTTCGTCGTATTTAAAGCTTGTAATGATTTACGCAAGACGTGTTAGAGTTATTCTGAGCATTTTCAGCACTCAGAAGAGTTTAGGATCGATGACCGAGCATTTCGAGCATTTATTTGAATTTTTCATATTTTTGGGAAATCACGGTAATCAGCCGATGTAACTGTAAAAGTTAAATTTATTTTTGTTGAGGAATGGATATTTTTTCCATATTCGAAGGTTCGAACATGTGGATTCTCACATAATGAGATGATAATTAAACATATTTGAAATGATAATAATAATAATAAAAATCCACTAATAATAATAATAATAATTTTCATAATTTTTCTAAATAATTCTTGGATATTATATTTTCTAATAATCATATGTATTGATAAAGAGCCTATCAAGTAGTTGAAACATTTCTAGTCTGGAACAGGAGATTTTCCGAAGGAGAGTGGTTAGCGCAAGCCCGCATTCAACCAACATTTCAGTTCTGGTTGAACAGTTGATATTTGCTATGAGCAAAGTATATGTTTCATATAACACGGAGAGGCATGAAACGGGAAGCAATTGATATTTGTATCAAATAGGATATTGTTGTATTTATATAAAATCATGACGCAAATACACTCGAAAGTGAAATAATGCTTTTCATAAGTATGGTAAATTCACGGGTTGAACTGAATGGTAAAATAAAATAAACTTGTAAGTTTATTAGTCTTCCAGTGTTGATAACAAGCAGAGGCTTGATTTATTGTATAAATTTTGGGAAGATAATTTATGTGTGTGGAGTAGTTGAAATGCCATTCCCAGGTGCGCATGTTAAGTCGCAGGAATGAAGGTTTTTTCGAGCATCAATCAAATAGCAGGTTCGATGGCTCAGGTTTATAGTAGGAGTATTGGAGCCACACATTTCGTCGTATGAATAACCCGAAGGTTATTTCTTTGAAACCATCAGTTCTTATTTCAACCTTGTTTACGAATTCCATTTAGACTTTGATTTTGCTAGAACCCGGATGGGTCATGATAGTAGTTTATTCTTCTTCAGAGGAAGACCTTTGCCGTTGTTGTTGTTGTTATAATATTGTGTTCTTACACAAGTAATAGAATGGGCCACTGCCAATTAAAATAATTCTTTAACCACGAATAATTTGAAGGATGTTTTCAAATCCTAGTGCCATGAACTAAATGAATTCATTATAAAACTACAATTCTTATTTCCGCATTCTGTCGAAGAATTGCAAGTTGTGAAAGTTGCTAAGAATGGCCATAAATATAAATATTTTTATAATATTGATTCCAAGTGGGAAATCTAATAGTTGAATGGTTCAACCATTTATTGATCAAGTTAATGATTCAGAAATCATATGTTTTGTTTGGAACTTGAAGTTCATAATCGAGTCACTTCTCGAATGTTTAATGTCAGAAGAACAATTAATTGTTGTTGTGCTTCGCACAGTTCTTCGATGCTATGCTCAAGGTCAAATATTTTTTTCAGATGTTAATAATATGTGTTAATAATTTGTGTTGCTACGATGATGATAATATTTTCAACGATATATTTTTGAAACTGGAAAACAAGTGAAAGTTTAAGAAATTCTACAAACATTTATTCTACGAGTGTTAATATCATGTAAATAGTCAAACAGTGATCTACGTTATTTCCAGTATGAACAATTAATTTTGAGATGGAATTAAATGTTAATAATTTTGGAACACAGTCCACAGGACTATCAATCGGACTTGTGTTTTCAAAAAGATTGTCAAATGTGTTTGGAAGATTTCTGTATATTTGTGTGTAAATAAGAGTGTGGATCGCCACACGTGGATGATGCTTCTTTGAGCATTCTTGCAGTCAGATTTTAACTTTAAATAAACTGAGATAATTTTACCAGATGTGTTTCACCCAATTAAATCTCCTTCTATCCTTATTGTTGCATTGAGCCAAAAATCAGTAAAGCATTTTATAAATTTGATGTCGTTTTTGCGATTTGCTTTAACCCATCTGGCGCTCCGGGATATTTTGACTCTCGTGCTGACTGATTATTGGTAAAATGCATATGTGGTCGTGCGGACTCCGGTCTAAACGGGCACAATATATATATATATATATATATATATATATATATTTTCGGGAAAATGGGAATGGTGGGGGGAGGAGTTGTAAATAATACACACAAAATTTGGGTTATTATTTATTCGTTTTTTTTTAATTATTTTTCATAAGCAAAGGAACACACAAAAAATAGTATTATTAACAGAATAAAAGTGTGTGTGTGTGAAAGAAATAAAGTAAGTAAGAGAGATGAATTGCTTTAATCTCAAATTTGTTTCAGAGAAAAATGACCAAACGGTAAAGTATCAATTCCGTTTTCAGTTATGTGTCTTTTATCATCGTTTGATGAAATTGCCAACTTATTTTGCCGAACAGTAAATACAAAATGAGATCTTGAAATTATACAAACTTGAACTTTGCTGGCTTGATCTCTGTTATAAAGACACTTTCGATACTCATCAATATTCATAGTTTTACTCACGCTCTTCTTAATGCCTTTAGCCTTACACAAGCTATTCATTTCATCACACAATTTTATTGCATACATTTTGGGTCTTAACCCCACAAATTCTTTAACAATCCTTCCAGCATGTTCATCTTTCATTAAACCAATTTCACCTTTATTTTGTCTCACAATGCCAAAAGGATTGTTAGTTTCATAGTTTCCAGTATCAAACAAATTTGAATGCTGTTTCATGAACTCATAAATATCATAATAGAATATATACATAAAACTATCTGTGTCTGTGTATAACAACCTCACATTTGATTCAGGATTTGCTAAAATAACATTGTAATGAAAGTCATTCATTTTACATTTAGACAAATCTAATATAGATGCACCAACATATACTGGTTGATTGTGAAATATCTTTAGTCTGCTCATCTCGATGACCATACATTGTTCATCGAATATAATTCTATGTTTAAAATTAGCCTTAGCTATTAAAGACTTAGCACCACTGGCTCCATGCCATTTGGTAACCCATTTGATGTCCCTTAACTTCCTCACATTCATCAGTGAACGACCAAAAATTGCATTATTCATCAATTTATAAAAAAAAATCAAAATCATTTTTAGCATGTTTTCGTTTCTCTGTGTTCACATCAATATATGGTTTTAGCCATTGGCTCTGATTGAATTCGATTATTCTGTGAATACGTTCTAATTTCATTCCTAGTTGAATACATTGCTTTAACATTCTATAATGCAAAACATAACGTTCTTTATTATCTAGGGTAGTCATTAGCTTTGTCAACTTTTCGGGGCATAGAGGGTAATCTGAATGTTTGTCATGTAACTCTTGAGGATAAGTCAAATCTACTTCCAAGATATATCCGATTTCTGAAGTATCATCAATAGTTAAAACATCAAAGCCTTCAATATTTGCAACCCATTTAAAGCCACCCGTTGGAAGATATTCCATCATCGCATATCCATATAAATTATTAACGTCAAAGTACAGGGTGGCGCAGAGAAACGGGAAATTTTGAAATAATCATAATTAACCAATTAATTGAAAACAAAAATTTTTAATGCTGAAAATGTGTAAGGCAAGAGTGGAAATTACAATACTCGTTATGTTAAAAATCACTTTTTAAAAATCACATCATTTAAGTGCTGTCCATTATTTCTAACACATTCATTCAATCGGTTTTGAAGACTTAACATTGTGCGACGCAATGTGTCCACTGGGATGTTGGCGACGTGTTCTTCAATCTGAGTCTTGAGTTCAATAAGATTTCTTGGCCTAGTCTGGTACACAACGCTCTTTAGATGTCCCCATAGAAAGAAGTCGCATACTGAAAGGTCTGGAGACCGTGGAGGCCAAGCGATGTTAGCGTTCCTTGCAATTATGCGCTCTCCAAACAAACGTCTCAATGCAACCATTGACAGCCTGGCAGTGTGTGGGGTGGCTCCATCTTGTTGAAACCAGGTTTGCTGAATGTCAATATCTGGAAAAGCATGAAGCCGTGGAGCAAAAAATGTCTCCAGCATTTGAATGTAACGTTGAGATGTGACAGTTACAGTGGAACCATTTTCATCTTCAAAAAAGTAAGGTCCAATCACCCCACGACAAGACACTGCACACCATACAGTAACTTTGGGGCTGTGTAACGGACGTTGATGAAGTTCAGCGGGATTTCTGTGAGCCCAGTAACGCATGTTCTGCTTATTGACATGTCCATTTAAATGAAAGTGGGCCTCATCAGACATCCAAACATTTTCAATGAAGTTTGCGTCTTCATTGATTTTAGTCAGTAGCTGTTCACAAAACTGCAAGCGTAACTCACCGTCATTTGGTTTTAGAGCTTGAACAATCTGAAGCTTGTAAGGATGAAAGTGGAGGCCGTGCAATATTCTTTGCACGCTCCGACGGCCAAGTTGCAATGATGAGGCCATTTTTCGTACAGAACGACGCGGACTCCTTTCCACTGCGACTCGCACTGCTTCAACGTTTTCTGGGGTTCGAACAGTCACTACACGCCCACGAGGTTTCTTCCTTAAGGCCGAACCAGTCTCTTCAAAATTCCGAACCCATGTTGATATGGCATGTGAAGAAGGAACTCGACCGCGGGGAGGAATATCATAATGGCGTCGGAACACTCGTTGTGCAGCTGTTGCACTGTCGCCATTTTTGTAGTACGCTCTCACAGCGACTGCGCGCTCCGCACCACTCCACTGCTCCATCTCAACTAAATGTCCGTTACTACTTGGCGTCATGACTTCTGTCCCCCACTCCTACGAGACGCACAGGTATACCAACAACAACTTCAAAATTTCCCGTTTCTCTGCGCCACCCTGTACATTATGTAGGACTCTTGCTTTTTCTCATCATAAGTTTTCATGTACTTATTATTAGCAATCGCATGTCGTGTTATACACTGACCATTTCCCCCTCGAATAGATCGTTCAAAAAAGTGTAACATATCAATATCTTGAAGCAATTCGAGTTGAACGTTGGTTATCTTTTTCATCGCGCACCAAGACATAGATGGAGCAGTGTAAAAATGAGCTGCATCAATGCCATAAGTTTCCATGCCATTCGATCTAAAATTTTCAAAGACATCTGCCAAAAGAAGTGTGTCAACTTTTAAATACAAATCAGCGTATTCTCCTAATGTTTGACAGGAAAACGTTTCCCACACCGATTGAGCAAACTCATACTCCTCGTTCGATATTGTTTGATTATAAAAACTGCTATAAAACTTGGATATTTCAGGTAATTTAGTTTCGTTAAGTACATCCATACTCGTGACGTATTCATAGGGAAACACGCCTTTTCTCGCAGTAAGTCGAAACTGTGCATCATCATTAAAATAACGTCGAGTTATTTACTTTGAATCTTCACTTAACGAAGATGAACATTGATCTAGTGAACAGGACAAGAAATTATATGTATCGATAAATCTTAACTGAAAGATTCCATTCTTAACCCATACATGCTTTGTAAACCCTTTATAACGTTCCATATTCATTGCTAACAATCTTATTTGACCAGGATTATGTAACTCCCCACCTTCATGTTTCTCACAAATTTCTTTATTTATAAAATGTCCATCATATGCCGTTAGATTATGAAATGCTATAGGCAGGACCCTTGTTACTTTGTAATTTAAATTACAACTATTGTGTGCGCTTCCTCTATATTTTCCAGTTATGTGACAATGATCGCGTACTTTGAGTTCATTATCTGCAATCGGTTTCTCGCAAATATGACAAATTTTACTTAACAAAAATAATCTTTCTTCGTTTTCCGTCATCTTTAACATAGGTTTAGCTGATAAATAATATGTTTGAAGTTTATCTACAATACTATAAAGTTCCTTTACAAACAATTCTATGCAATTATTTCCGCTAAAGAGTTTAAAACTGCACAAATCACTATCAAAATTACAATGAAAGTATAAAGAAATGCTGTAAGGAATATGTTTATGGGTTAATGTAGAGTTAGGAATGTCACTGTTTGGAAAACAAGAGGAAATAGGAGACAAAACGCATTCAGTATCTGCATAAATTATAAATGGAACTGTATCTTTAAATTTAAATTCTGTAAAATTAACAAATCTTTGTTCGTCAGTTGGCAATATGCTTTTTGCAACAGGAAACTGTTTACAGTCTGCAAAGTGAACATTTAACTCATCCTCAAGAGAATAATATGACAAACAACGTCTACATATATAAATCCGTCTACAATTCCTAGTGATGCTTGAACGCACAAGGCGAGCGAGATTTCTAATTAAACAAAAGTGATAACTTTCACTGTTTCCAATCTGCAACATCAATAAGTCCACACTCCTTTCATATACTTTATCTGATACATACAAAGGTACAATAGTAAATGGTTTTTTTCCTTTTACTTCGTTTGTTCCCATACACACCCATTTGTTTTCATCATATTGTGCTCCATACACATTCACAGAAATATTGTTTTGATTTTCAAACTTGTTTAAATATTTCATTTGCATTGGAATTGGAATATCATCTAAATTTAAAACATCTCTGTAATTAGGATAGGAAGAAAGATGATTCACGTTTCGCGTTTTTGGATACAAACCAGCAACCACACTCCACGCAAAACAAGCTTCCTTTGTATCATAAAAATTTAGCACTGCATGTTTATTGACTATTACATCAGGCAATCTACTAGTATTGGACATTCCTACTCGAAATCCAACATATTTTTTTATATTAATTCTCAAACTATGAATTTTTTCTAAAGCCCACCCAGAGCCATTTGCTTCAAATTCGCTCATTTTTGTCAATGTACCTTCAATGATATGATTATTATAAAATTCATTTACATCCGTATACTCGAAAACTACTTTATTTTTGACAGCAAAATATTTTGTTTCCGATATTTCGCGAAGCACATACTGTGCACACAAAACTGAATTCACCTTTAAAGCTTGCACAGTTAACGCTTTCTTAACATACTTTGTAAACCAAATATTAGCATTTGCTAAAAATTCGCGGGGATCCAAAAACTCATTATTAACATTTGAAAATGCAAGTGTGTACACTCTAGAATTGAATGCTGTTTCAATTAACTCACAGCTTAAGAAAGATTCATCCTTTATTTGAAGTGTAATTTCTTCACAATTCACAGCTTGTTGCAATATGTGCTCACTAATAACTCTCCAACATTCAATCAACTCATCACTGTTCTCAATCAAGTCCGTTTGACTGTATTCCCCGATTTGGTATGATATTGAAATAGCACCGTTTAGTTCACTTCTAAAATTAGAAACACTTTCAAATGCATTGTTCAATTGGTTTCTTATATTTTCACTGTTATTATGTATTACAATATCAACCTTTCTACGTTTGCTAGGAGGTGTTGCCATTGTTGTCTAAGCAATTTTCCAATTCGCACTGTTGTTAATACACCACCAGCAGTTGCTGTAACATCGGCTCACCAAAAACCTATAATCTTTTAAAGTGTATTCAAGCCATTGAGATAAATTGCTGCCTGTAATCTCCAGTGAACAATGAATGGCTTCAAAGGGAAATTCGTCCTGAAGTTTACCAAGCAATTTGTTTCTATACTCATTCAATTTTGTTACTTCAAAACAAGTGATGGAAAATTCAATTTTGTAAACCTCATCAAATGTATTGTATCCGAAGAAACAAATAAAATGTTCATCTTCACATAATTCTTGTAAAAAATATCTTAGAACTGTTTCTGTCACCTCTCGCTGACTATCATCTGATTTGCTAACATTAGTAACGTAGACTGAAAATGTTGAAATTCCACTCGAAGATGTCCATTTGTTAAAACAAGCTTCTTTCTCATTATGACTCACCTCATTATCATCTTCTCCTTCTTCTTCTTCTTCTTCTTCTTCTCCTTCTTCAGACTGATGAAAGCATACACGATGATACTCTATTACCGGGTGCGATCGATGTTCAGTTCCACTCAGAAAATTAACAGTTTTCCACTTCATTTTGCTGTTCCTTTTTATTAGTTTTTAGATAATCTGAAAAAAATTAAACAAATTAAGAAATAATAAGCAACTAAATATATATATAATTCGTTATATCAATCAATACATATATAATCTGCATATATATACTCACCAAAAATTTACAGTTTTAAAACAACTTGATGTGAGCGGTTCTTCAACCCCAAATACACCAACATCAGTTTGCCTCTAAGTGAGTTTAGTTCATCGATCTCTGATGCGCTTAGTTTTGCAAATACTGCTGGTAGAAATACACTTGTTATTTCACCTTCAATGATAATGTCCACCACTATTTTTCTTCCAAATCTCGTCTCCACAGCCCGAATAATTTGGACCACATACGGTAAATCAATTATTAGTTCTGATAGTTTCTTATTAGAATACTCAACGCAAGTGGCTAAGTTATTGAACTTCGTTAGAACATCCATCACACACACAATTTGTTCCTCGTCGTTGACTTTCTTTATTTCTTTCACACACACACTCTCTCTTCGCGCAAACGTAGAAGTTAAACTCATCCACGCACACATGCATTTATATATCCTTCACCCCCACCTACACTCAAGAAACCAAATGCTACAAAACAAGCTTCTGACGCAATCATCTCATTATATTTTTATCACTATTACTTAAAGAAGTCAAAGCTTACATTCTTAGCCAATGACGTGTAAGGTCAACCACGTCTCACGCGAACACTGCAGACATATCACGTGATCGCTCGCACAGCTGCAAACTTGCATGGGTATCAAATGACGTCAACACCCATTAATTTTTATCTCCGTCGCATAAATAAGTCAAAGGTTATCTGCTTCAAGCGGTTACCCAAAGGTTATCTTCTTCAAGCGGTTAAAGGTCAACCTCTTCCCATGCTAACATGTGCACGTACACGTGCTCACATCCGCATAGCTATCAGATGACGTCATGATGATGCAATATGTCCTCGCGATTACGCAATATTCAAAACATACATTTCCTATACTACTGTTCTGGTTTCCATTTCATTTTCATTTTCGCTAACACCCAGATCATTAGGGGCCGATAACCTAGATGTTAGGCCCCTTAAAACAACAATTATCATCATCATCATCATACGGTAATTCAAAGCAGTCTGTAGGACAATATTTGTTCACTAGAAACTCAGGTACATGAAACGGATTTTCCCTAGCAATTCATAAACTGATGAGAAAGGGCCAGGGAGGATTTACAAGAAAGATATTAGTGGAGATGAGGAGTTGAGTATTCACGTCACACCCTGCCAGAGACTCAGTGGCTGAACTTTAGTTTATGTCAGTTGTCCAGTGAGACCCTACTGTTCAACCTGTTGTTCGGAAAGGCTGCTATATTTCTTCCCACCCCACAAACAAAAAGAGCCTCTCACAATACTTAATTCTTGAGTTCGTACGCATTTTCTCATACACAATAATGGAATTTATTTAAATTTGCTATAATATGTACCTCCTTAATTAATTAATGAATTAATTATTGTACAAATATTTATTATGCAAAAATATAATGAATAAAATGAAGAATCTTCAAGTAATATCTTGTGTACTAGACTTATGTCATTTATATGAACATTTTATTAAGATTACATTTTTCAAAATTTCAAATATTATTACATATATTATATGTACATGTTTTACCTTACCGATCAGCTCCTCAAAACCACTATCATATGTTATCAGAACATTAATCTCCAGTCTTCAATCCTACTGTTATCAATTTCGATCAGAATGACGTGTGGATGTAAGATTTAACCTCTAGTGTCCAATCGCTGTTCTTAACCGTTCGTTATAACAAAATAAAGATAAATACGAGTAAATGTAGTCTCATGAAAATAGGAAGAGGGTGAAGGCATGATTTTCAATAAAATATAGGCTCGGAAATACTTGTACTGTTGAAGAAGTCTCTTGCAAATAAATAAATACATAGACATTCATGTCAGGAATGATATGAAATGGAGTACCCATGTGAGTTATGTTGTCTCCAAAGCATACAAATCGCATCATTCTGTATTGTAATGAGGGTATACAAGGCAGTAGTTTTTTTTTTACCGCAAATGAATTAGGATATTTGACCCTGGTGAAGCCAATCTTGGAATACGGCTGAGCGGTTTGGGACCTATATCAGGTAAGGTGAGTGATTATCGTGTCGGACTACCAACCCTAAGCTTGCAGGTTCCCTCCTGGCCGTGGTAAGTGATCTTTGAAAGACGACAAAAATCTTGGCACGCATATCATACATTATTGGAATGTTAAAGAACCCATTTTAATTCAGTAGGCCGTGTTCATAATGGCAAAATTAATCTCGGGATTTTTCGCCAACACAAAGTTTCTCATTTCTCTACTAGAAATTGCTATAGAGTCAAGGAGCTTAGATATTTAACCTCCTTGACTTTCATGGCGCTCCAAGGAACGACAAAATTCGTCATGCAAGCTGCCCTCTGGGCGGCAAATATCAAAGCTGGCACTCGGCACCTGAAGCCATACGATATTTTTATTATTATCATCAGGTAGAGCTCATGAATGAGCTAGAGGCTGCTAGGTTTGTGCTCAACGATTTTAATATTAAAAGTAGTTTAACTTGAATGGTAGAAGTACGAGGGTGGGAATCTCTGGAAGATAGGAGTAAGAAATCCAGACTATATGCTATGTTAAACACTTACAGTACACTAATTGGCCTGCATGGGGGGAACTAAGCAAACGTCTCGGAAATTCAACCTACCTGAGCCGGGCAGATCATCCACACAAAGTTAAGGGCCGATCACAGCGTACGAATTATGGGAAATATTCTTTCATTCATCGTGGTATTGATAATTAGGACTCATTACCTGCCACAGCCTTAGAGCCTCTCCCCAAATATATTGATGTGTTTGAGAGAAGACTGACGTTTTGTGTAAATACTACGATATAGTTCCTAAATCGCGATCTGTGTACATTAAGTGTGTTTGATATTCTTCTTCTTCTTCTTGCTTCGATTCGGCCAACTAGGGACCACGTCAGTTCAACTGTCTCTTCTTCCGAGCTCTAACTACCGCCCAGTGTTCCCGTATTCGTCTCCAGTGTTGTTCTTTTCTCTCTTGGGACCATCCCTTCCCTGTCTTCAGCTTCGGTTTTTCCTGGAAACCTTTGTGCGTACGTAGTTTTTCCAGAAGTGGAACACGCTCCTGGATATCGTTAGGGGAATTTTCCATTTCACGTAGATCTTCCTCAACTTCCGTAAACCATGCCCCTTTGGTTTTCTTATCTTGAAAGCACGTCAGTATCCGTTCTGATATCCATCCTGGGCTCATTCGTGTCACGTGGCTATAAAAGGCAATCCTTCTTTTTCGAATCGTGTCATTAATCTTCTCCACGTGCATGTACAATTCGTGGTTGTGACGCCTTCTGTACTCGCTGTTTTCTTTGTTGGGACCCAGGATTTTCCTCATAATCTTCCTTTCTTTAGCCTCTAGTTTTTCCATTAGACCTTTCTTGTTCATTATTAGAGTCTCAGCCGCATACAGAGCCTCTGGTCGAATAACAGTGCAGTAATGTCTAATTTTGGCGTTTAAGGATATCGATCTCTTATTGTATATGTCTTTAGTCAGGTTGTATGCCATTTCCAGTTTATTAATGCGTGACATGAAGGCTTCCTTCTCTGATAGGTTAGGCTCTATCCATTCACCGAGGTATTTAAACTTCTCTGCCTTCTGAACTTTTCCTAGTCCGACCTCCAGTTCCCTGGGCGCTGATTTTATGTTTGTCAGGAATTGTGTCTTCTCAATGGAGATTTGAAAAAAAAAGGAAGGAAGCTTGTAGTTTAACGTGACCGTTAATCTTGAGATCATGAGCCACGGGACCTCCTTTTAACGTGGAATCCGAACCACAGGACATGGCATTTCACTTCGAAAATCTCACATGCATTGACCGGGAATCGAACCCGGACCGCCTTGGTGAGAGGCATACAGCTAGACCGCTGAGCCACCAGCCTTCAGGGCTTGATTTTTCAGCTGGTTAAGTTGTTCTTCTGCCATATCAATGGAATCTGGAAAGATCACTAGATCATCTGCAAAGGCTAGACAGTCGATTGTAAGATTCATATACTTGTACCCTAGCCTTTGATATTATTATTATTATTATTATTATTATTATATGAATTGAAACCAATGGCTACAGCAGGGTATTTTAATAGAACACCCGTGGGCTCCCAACAAGTTCAATTTTATGTAGTTCCAACGTTGGCTACCAGATGCCATTGTAACTAATACCTAGTGGCGAACGTTGGATCGTGATAGGGCGTTTCTAACCAGCCAAATATAACCTACAAATTTTGCTACACACTACCAATATGTAGTGATAGGTTCTTTGACATGCCATGAATCTGTGACAGAGATTCCTAACTAGTTTTTCTATCATTCTAGTTACAGTACTTCTAGTATTAAAATTGTTGAGCACAAATCAAACAGCCTTGATATTACTTGAGGTATTTCTCTGTAATGGCCTATTTTCTTATATCCTACTTATGTTGATAGCCTCTATCAACATACAAAATTTCACTTTGATTGCTGTAATATATTCTTTGATATTGAGAACCGTCTAAATATTTCAGATGGTCGCCATGTTGGATTTTTATACATCTAAGCCATAGAATTATGTACTATCACATGAAGATTATTGCGTTGGTGTATTGTTCCAGCTTCAGTCGCATGATAAGGACAGAAGAAATAATAAAAACGAGATATAAAAATTTCGCACATGTGGCATTTTGATGTTATGTTAACAATTGATCTAGATTAGATGTCAGTGTATTGCAATGTGTGTAAACATTTGCTGTAACATCTTTCATTGCTCTCGGATGGTTAAATCGCGAGAAAAGTCTATTTAAGTGTTGCGAATTCATATGGCCGCCATGTTCGTTTTGTACTTAACAGGTTTTTGAAAGTCACATAGGTGAGCTTTTAATAGTATCTTTTATCACTGTACAAAATTTCAGGGTGATATCAGTAATAGTTTCGAAAATCTAGAATGTTAGTGAAATAGTTCGCACAGCCGCCATGTTGGATTGGTGGGACGTAACAAAATATGAAGGGTACAGTCGGGGTCGGACAAAATAGTATTATGACCTGACCGATATTCATTGAAATCGCTCCAGCCGTTTCAATTGTATTAGGGAAACAGACACACACACACACACAAGGACAAAAGGTGATATCATAAGCCTATTTTTTTCATAAATGAAAATTCATGCAAAATTTCTCGCACAACCGAGTTGTCATAAAGCAACACTGAAAAATGGCCTTGCAGTTATCTATAAGTTAGCATATTTGGGCACAATTCGTTTTCACCAACTGTAAAGTTCATCATTTGAGTCTTCCTCCAGTCCTTTACGCCACGGTACCATTAACATAAAAACTTTTTTACACAGACGGAACTTGTTTTGGGAACTAGCCGTTTAATTGAAGTTGAACCACGGACTCTGGAACAAAGATATGTCACACCAATTATGTAAATGCTGGACATACATATGTACCAGCAGAGTTCAGGAGGGGGATGGGAATTTGTTAAACAGATGAGTATTCATTCCAGATATGACAAAAGGCTTATTACACTCCCTCTCTCTGTGGGCTGTCAAACAAATTTCATGCTCGTAAGGACATGATTTGGATGGAATAACGATACCATATGACAGCCGTACTTAGTATATACAGTACCCTTAAGTAGGGTCGGTGCCTTTAATCGATTAATTTCAGTTTTCGATTAAGCGATTTATCAAAGCAAATACAGGGTCATCGAAAAATAATGCCAACATTTGAAAAAATTATAGCACCGAAACCCTTTATGTTAAACGTGTAATTCTTTCACTGAACGCCAGCTGGTTAAAGTAAGTTTTGTTTTGGAGGGGACGTGACCTTGCTATGCGCACACTAGATGCGCAGTTGCCAAGGTCGGCCGGGGGCGCACGCGCGCCAATGAAGTCCTGACCTCACCCCTTTAGATTATTTTCTGGGGGAACATTAAAAACATTGTGTATGCAGAAAAAATTCGGGATTTGGATCACCTGCGGCAACGAATTTTTGCCGCCATCTTGACAGTTACTCCTGAAATGATTGCACGTACCAATCCAGCCATTGGGAAAGCGTGCGTTCAATGCTGATGTTGGTGGTCGGACTGGCCTAGATTTTTTTCTCTACAGTCTCTGTTTCCTTAAACTGATTAAACCATCGAATTACAGCTTTGTAATCAGGTGCAGTTTGTCGGGCGGCGCAGTCATTGGTGCGCGCGCCCCCGGCCGACCTTGGCTACTACGCATCTAGTGTGCGCATAGCAAGGTCACGTCCCCTCCAAAACGAAACTTACTTTAACCAGCTGGCGTTCAGTGAAAGAATTACACGTTTAACACAAAGTGTTTCGGGGCTATCATTTTTTTAAATGTTGGCATTACTTTTCGATGACCCTGTATATCTTAGGTCTATATATAAAAATAGAAATGTACATCTGTCCGAGATTAATGGACTTCGACACCGTTTAACCAATTTTGCAGGGTTGTAGTGCACACTCCAAGGAAGGTTTTTGGCAACAATAATTTTAGATTGCCTTCTCCATTCCCTTCATTTAGGCCCTTTGGCACATCTCTACACTGATTCACCGGTCTCAAATCTACACCGTTTCACCAATTAAAACCGAATTTTACGTACTTAACATTTCGAAACAGAGAAGTAACACTATTTACTTGAAATTTCGGACAGCCCTCTCCATTCCCTTCATTTAGACCCTTTGTCACAAATACTGCATTTCTATGCCCCACAAGCTTTATATTTTTAAGGGCGTCATCACGGGAATGGGGACTTACAGCATTGGTTTGGATTGATTATTTTACAGTATGAACGAAAACAATATTATCTTCCTTGCTTTTATGCATACTTCATTTGAAATTTTCTGTTTTGCCGACAGAATCCGTACCATATACAGGGCGCCCGAGAATGTTCTCCGCAGTGGTTACGTGCAGCTGTGAGTGGTTGCCTCATCGGTTTAGTTGGTAGCACGGTGTCTTTTTACAGGGTGAATCCCACACGTGTGGGCTGTAGCCTGTCGAAATCGTCAGTGTGTATTGCAATTAGTGAGCGTATGTGTCATCAGCACTTCCAGCATCTGTTATGAATGGCTGTGGTGAGTACAAAGTATACTGTTTGCTTGTTATTAGGGAACAAAGCGACGACAGAATGCATTCCGCAAATAAGTCAAGCAGCATTGCGCATCATAGGAGCTCATGTCACCACGGACAGTTAAACGATGGCAGAGACTACCTGAGCTGAGTCATATCCCACTCGAGCAACTGTACCTGTCAACGAAGCAGGCTGACGTGTGACACAAGTAAGCAAAGAATAGTTCCCATCTCGACCGCCGGCAATCATTTCGTGAAAGGCTAATATGAAGCAAGCGGCAGCCATGCTGCCAACGTAACTGCTGTAGCTAGCTCTAGCAGACGCATGTAGGCGCTGCGGAGAACATTCCCGGACTCACTGTATTAGGGTCTTTTTATACAGGTGGTGACACTGCTCGTACGGAAGGTCATGACACTGGCGTCTATCTATTTAACAGTCTGTTATTCCCTCATGCAAATATTATCTCTTACAGAGACAGAATGAAAGCAGAATAGGACCTCATGATATGGCGTTACCATGGTAACGTTCATCAATTTCGCAGACGGGGATTACTTTTCTGGCTATATCTCGAAAACCGTTCGTTTCAAGGCCTTAAAACGCGGGGTTCGTGGTTACCACTAACATTCCTTCCCGCATTGCTACGCTTAAAACGAGCTACGTCCCATCTTTCTACGAGCAAATCGACAAATCTCTTCCAATCCCTATCCTCTTCTTATAAGGGGCAGATGACCTCGTAGTTCCGCCCATTAAAACAACAATAACTAACTAACCTCTTCTTATATATAAAAATGGAAATGTATAGGCCTATCTGTCCGAGATTAATGGACTCCGACACAGTTTAACCGATTGCATTGAAATTTTGCAGGGTTGTAGTGCACATCCCAAGGGAGGTTTTTGGCAACAATAATTTTAGATAGCCTTCTCCATTCCCTTCATTTAGGCCCTCTGGCACAAATCTACACTGTTTTACCGGTCTCAAATCTACACCGTTTCACCGATTTGAACCGAATTTTACGTACTTACCATTTTGAAACATTTTAACATGGAAATGCTTTTGGGTGGAGATCTATAACGTCATCAATTTTACAACAGCATAATAATCATGAAAACCAGTGTTCACCATCTATGTACACTAGGTCAGTAGCAACATTTATAGGTTCCTATAAGAACGCAAGCTCTTAGTTACGTGTTGTTTGTTCATCTAGGAATACTAAGCCAGAAGCATCATCTATACAATGCTGTAAGTACGCACGCTCTTAGTTACGTGTTAAGAAAGGAAGGTTGTAGTTATACGTAACCGTAAATCTTGTGATCATGAGCCACGGATTATTTACGTGTTGTTTGTTCATCTATGCATTGTGTGTCAGTAGGGTAATCTATATGTTGCTATAAGAACACATGCGCTTAGTTACCTGTTGTTTGTTCATCTAAGAATAGTATGCCAGAAGCGTCATCTATACTTTGCTCAAAGTACGCAAGCTCATAGTTACGTGTTGTTTGTTCATCTATATATATATATATTACGTCAGTAGCGTCATCTGTACGTTGCTATAAGAACGCTAGCCCTTAGTTACGTGTTGTTTGTTCATCTAGGAATACTAAGCCAGAAGCGTCATCTTATAAGTACGCAAGCTCTTAGTTACGTGTTGTTTGTTCATCTATATATATTATGTCAGTAGCATTATCTGTACGTTGCTATAAGAACGCAAGCCCTTAGTTACGTGTTGTTTGTTCATCTATATATATTATGTCAGTAGCATTATCTGTACGTTGCTATAAGAACGCAAGCCCTTAGTTACGTGCTGTTTGTTCATCTATATATATTACTATCAGAAGTACCCATTCTTCGAACGGTCTTCGGTATTAATAACCAGATGTTATCAATTGAGCTACTGTTGCAATGTTTAGGGGCTTGGAACCTGTTTGTTGGCAAAGAAACATGATTAGTTAAAATGTGCTCGCAAACAAAATTTACCTAACGTGTTCTTCCAGGCGTGAAAATAAAATTGAAAACCTCGTAGACGAATCGCAATACACGTCACATACGAACTGACCCTAACCGTTGTGTCAAGTACCCAACTACAGGAAGACCCCTTTTATAAATTATAAAGGCTTGTCGTGCATGAAAATTCAGATTTTTTAGCCTCCAATGGCCCAAATTCGTAAAATCAGCAAAAAACCGTCTACTATTTCAAATCAGGAATTTTTGAAAATAATGTTGCTGTTTGGAGATATAATAGACCTTCTGTACGACATATCGCACGTGTAAGTCATGTGAAAAAAATCTAGTGTACTCCTTGAACCCCTTAAGCGCATTGATGAATTTTACAGTTTTAGTTGGTTCCGTGATAAGCTTATAGCCATTTGCAACCTTTGACAGAAATGTAATAAATGGAGTGTCATTACTTATTCCAGAAATAGATGGAAAGTTGGATGCCACCTCTTGAGATACTGTTGTTATGGTTAGTGGCTTGCATTCCTTCTTTAGTTTATTAAATGAAATTAGTTTTCTGGGAATATCTAAGAAACTGTTGGGTTTAGAGCCTTAAAATATAGTTTGCGGGGACCCTTTACGGGTCTTGAGGGGCCCCAAGTTTTGTTTCTGTCACCAAGGGTTTGAAAATGAGCTTTGTCTCGTCGTTGTACGCCATAATAATGATAATAATTAAAAGAATAGTAATAATAATAATATAACAATATAGGGATAGGGATATAATAGACCTTTCGTACCATACCCGCACGTGTAAATCGCGTTAAAAAAATTCTAGAGTACCCCTTGACCCCTAAAGCGCATTACATGTATTGATGAATATTTCAGCTTAATTTGGATCCGTTATAACCTTATTGCCGTTTGCAAACCTTCACAGTAATGTAATAAATGGAATTGCATTGCGTCTTGCAGAAATAGATGGACCTCTGAGATTCTGTTGCCATTGTTACCGGCATGCATTCCTTCATTAATTTATTAAGTGAAATTAGTTTCTTGGGAATATCTCAAAAACTGTTGGTTTTAGGGCCTTAAAATGTGGTTTTCGCGGTCCTTTTAGGGCCCCCGAGTTTTGTTTCTCACATTGAGCGGCTGAAAATGCTTCTTTCAGCATGTATTTTAACCCTGTTATGAGAGGTAGGGAGAAGAGTTACATCAATGATTAGTGTCGTGCCTCTGATGGATATCTGTACCAAATTTTACGTTAATCCACCTAGCCGTTCTCGAGTTATAAGGACCCAAAAATTGTCCACAGACAAACAGACATACAAAAAAAATATTTTTGCCAGCATCCGTCACAAAACAGTCTGAAACGGGCAAATATGTCAAATTTCCGTGGAAATGCAGAAAAAACATACAAACATTCATTTTTATATAATAGCGAAGGGATATAATAGACCTTCCGTACCACACCCGCACATGTAAATCGTGTGAAAATTTTCTAGAGTACCCCTTGACCCCTTAAGCGCATTGTATGTATTGATGAATATTTCAGCTTAATTTGTATCCGTTATAACCTTATAGCCGTTTGCAAACCTTCACAGTAATGTAATAAATGGAATTGCATTGCGTCTTACAGAAATAGATGGACCTCTGAGATTCAGTTGCCATGGTTACCGGCATGCATTCTTTCATTAATTTACTAAGTGAAATTAGTTTTCTGGGAATATCTCAAAAACTGTTGGTTTTAGGGCCTTAATATGTGGTTTTCGGGGCCCCTCGAGTTTCGTTTCTCACATTGAGGGGCTGAAAATGAGCTTTGTTTCAGCCTTCTACGCCTATTTCAGCATGTATTTTAAGGGGGATAGGGCCCCTTTTATGAGAGGTACGGAGAAGAGTTACATCAATGATTGGTGTCGTGCCTCTGATGGATATCAGTATCAAATTTTACGTTGATCCACTCAGCCGTCCTCGAGTTATAAGGACACACAAAATTGTCCACAGACAGACAAACAAACAAACAAACAGACAGACAGACAAACATTTTATTTTTGCGCGCATCCATCATAAAACAGTCTGAAACGCGCAAATTTCGCAAAATTCCTTGGAAATTCAGAAAAAACAGACAAACTTTCATTTTTATATAGAGAGAGATGTCAGTAGCGTCATCTGTACGTTACTATAAGAATGCAAGCCCTTAGTTACGTGCTGTTTGTTCATCTAGGGATACTAAGCTAGAAGCGTCATCTATACAATGCTATAAGTACGCAAGCTCTTAGTTACGTGTTGTTTGTTCATCTCTCTCTCTATATATATATATATTATGTCAGTAGCATTATATGTACGTTGCTATAAGAACGCAAGCCCTTAGTTACGTGTTGTTTGTTCTTCTAGGAATACTAAGCTAGAAGCGTCATCTATACAATGCTGTAAGTACGCAAGCTCTTAGTTACGTGTTGTTTGTTCATCTATATATATTATGTCAGTAGCATTATCTGTACGTTGCTATAAGAACGCAAGCCCTTAGTTACGTGTTGTTTGTTCATCTATATATATTATGTCAGTAGCGTCATCTGTACGTTGCTATAAGAATGCAAGCCCTTAGTTACGTGCTGTTTGTTCATCTAGGAATACTAAGCTAGAAGCGTCATTTATACAATGCTGTAAGTACTCAAGCTCTTAGTTACGTGTTGTTTGTTCATCCATATATATATTATGTCAGTAGCATTATCTGTACGTTGCTATAAGAACGCATGCCCTTAGTTACGTGTTGTTTGTTCTTCTAGGAATACTAAGCTAGAAGCGTCATCTATACAATGCTATAAGTACGTAATCTCTTAGTTACGTGTTGTTTGTTCATCTATATATATTATGTCAGTAGTATCATCTATAGTTTGCTATAAGAACGCAAGCTCTTCGTTACGTGTTGTTTGTTCATCTAAGAATGGTAAGCCAGAAGCGTCATCTATACTTTGCTCTAAGTACGCAAGCTCTTAGTTCCGTGTTGTTTGTTCATCTAAGAATGGTAAGCCAGAAGCGTCATCTATACTTTGCTCTAAGTACGCAAGCTCTTAGTTACGTGTTGTTTGTTCATCTAAGAATTGTAAGCCAGTGGCGTCTTCTATACTTTGCTCTAAGTACGCAGACTCTTAGTTACGTGTTGTTTGTTCATATATGCATTTTAGGTCAGTGGCGTCATCTATACATTGCTATAAGAATGCAATCTCTTAGTTGCGTGTTCTTTGTTCGTCTATGGCTTCTATTACTTCATCTTCCTATCGACCTCCATCTGTCAATTCATTGTCTTTACCAACCTGGACAATATTAGTGTGTCTTATGATTACAATGCCTTTCATCTACCAAAATTTCTATCACACTTCTGGAGTTCTTAGAGCCAGCGTCATGGTAATTAACTTCCGGTCCTATAAAGAATCTCCTCCTAGTATCCCTTGTGGGCGGTACATCTTCATCAAGTTTGAAATTACATTTTTAATTGTATTATAAGGTCTGCTCTCACAAGATACTGTATAACCTACATTCATCTTCTCACTAGAATGCGTAATTTTTCATATTTCGCAGAAGGCTATGATCTTTCAGTAGCTGGCTATACGGATTATTCTGATCTATAAAATGGACTTCAGTCACAGTTCTGGTCTGTAGTTACCTAGTCCTTCCACAATACAACATTGCATACATACCGGGTGATTCAGCAGCCTCTTCCAATATCGTTTGCTGCAACCCAACTAACGCGTGTTTGCAGGAAGGTCGATAATTCTCCACATCCCGTATTGTACTAATGCACTGCAAGCATATCCTGCAGACGATACTGAACCATATTATTTTTACCTCAATGTGACTGCAGACCAATACTTGGGAAATGAGAAATGTATGTATTTAACTGTTTATTTATGCTTTTAGGGATAAAGTAGAGGAAATTACGCTATCAGTAGTTAGATTTGAGGTGAGGTTTAAAGGCCATGTGGGGAAGAATGGCCATCTACACACGTTTTCTTGACCGATTGAAAGGTTGCAATATCAATATCGTCAATAAGGGAACACTGAAAAATAGCCTATCTACTGTGTCCTGACCAAGAATTAGAATGAAACAATTGACATTACACACGTGATGTTCTATTAGCTTACTTATTGAACTACCCACGTATCATCAATAATTTGGTATTCCTTGTGCAATTTGAATTATGTGGTATCGATGAGGTAATATCTCTGCCGTCCATATGTTATTGAGGGGGGTTATTAGATTGCGCATGACTTGGGGCAATAGCTAACTAGATACGGTCCTATTAGTTCTCGGAATAGTTACTGTGGCTGTTATCTATCATAACCTCTCATTTACCTCCCAATGTAATTATACATGGAGTAGGAGTAACATGAATATCTCCGTCATTAGTCTGTTGTTTCCTTCCTTCGCCCTCATTATTTAACACCGTTTTATTACTATATTTTGAATACGCTAAATTTTGTTTTCAACAAGAACAAGTAGTTCCGTGAAGAACTAAATAGCCTATTTTCATATATCTTACTTATGTTAATTGCTTCTATCAACATACAGATTTTCGGTTTGATTGCTGGAATAGATTCGTAGATATTGAGAGCCAACTACTTATTTCGCCATGTTGGATTTGTATAAGTAGCCCGTAGAATTATGTACTATTACATGAAGATTATTGCGTAGATGTATTATTCAAACTTCCATTGCATGATTAGGACACAAGAAATAAAAAATTAACGGGGGACCTACACCTTTAAGGATCAATATTTGACATTTTTCATTTTTTTTTCTATATTTATTGATCCTTCCTCTTCAAATCACTGCAACAATTTCTTTGATGTGCAATACTTTTGAAGTTATGACCAAAAACGTGCAGTGGAGTTTAGGAAGTTTGCCTACACATTGGTAAGTTTGTTGCTTGTTTTCCGTAACTATTGATTTTCAAACCGTTTCCTTAGTAACTGCCAGAGTTTTCAATATAATGAAGTGAAATTTAGTATACATGTGTATCTCATAAGGGAGAAAAATATGACCTAGAACTGTTGCTGTACATGTCATAGTTTCGTGTTTTTTGGGTGTGTAAATATTCAGTGAAAAAAACTTGCAAAAAAGTTACACTTTAATATAAGCTTTAAAAAAAATTTCTTTATAGATTCCAATGATTCTAGGTCAATCTCTAGCTACTACATTATTAAATACAATGAAAAAAGAATTTTTGAAAAACAATGATATTTGTGTAAAATATTATGGAAACGGTGGAACAGTACACAATATGCAGCCGCCATTTTGAATGCCTAATTTCCTGAAATGCATTCGCCATATGACTTGTAAATACACGAACATATTGGCAAAGCATAGTGTGATTGGCAGATAAATTACAATTTTTAGTACTTTCTGTTGCTGAGGGATAAAAGTGTGAAATTCCATGATTTTTGTGTAGGTCCCCTCTTAATTTTAAAATTTCGCACAGCCGCCATCTTGAAGTTATGCAAGCAATTGAACTAAATAGGATGTCAGTGCATTACAATGTGTATAAAAATTTGCTGTACCATGTTTCACTGGACTCGGATGGTTAAATCCCCAGAAAAATCTATTTAATTGTATTAACTTAGTTTTGCCGCCATGTACGTTTTGTTCTTAAAAGATTTTCAAAAGTTACGTATGTGAACTTCTAGTAGTGCGCTTTCAGGGTGATATCAGTAATAGTTCCAGAGATATACGTAGAATGCTGGTGAAAAATATCGCACAGCCGCCATATTAGATCGGTGAGACGTAATAAGCTTTGAAGGGCACGGTTGGGGTTCGACAAAATTGTACTATGTTTTTACCGAGGTTCATGGAAATTGCTCCAGCCGTTTAAATTTTATTATGGGGTAACACACAGACACACACACATACGCACACACACTGACAAATGGTGATCTCATAAGCCTATATTTTCATAAATGAATATAATGTAGGCTAATAATACAGCCTAACTTATGACTATCAAGTTTAGTCAAATAGGGATCTAGTCAATTAGCCAGATTTATGGTCACGCATGCGCTGGAGTTGAAGAACTCGAGAGAGACCGGTATTCAACAAGGAGTGAGGCAAGGCTGCATCTTAGTGACCATTGCAATCTCTACATTAAATTGGCAATAAAGGGAATTAGGGAAAAAGTAAGATAGTATTAAAGCTTTGTCATAAGCTATATAAAGTTAAAGTTCAAGTTCAAGTTCAGGTAGATAATTTAAATGAGTCTATAAATAATATGGGCACAGTTTCGAGTGAAAAGCATTATTTATACCAGCTGAAGTACCCGTGCTTCGCTACGGGTCATAAATAAATTAAAATGTGAAGGTGACAGTTAAAACAGGGGATAGGCGAGGTGCTGCAAGGAGGCAGAGTAAGGATGGAACATTTTGTCCAACTACACCGCTCGGCGTTGACCGAGTTTTATAGCTCAAATTTTGGTTGTTCTCCCTAACCGTTGGAGACACACGAAAAGATAGAAATTTCAATTGAAAACCTCATATATGTCATCAAACATTTGCTATTTCTTTGCGTTCTTTTTTATTTGAAATGGAAATATGATAGTTTGAAACCAAAGGGTGTAGTGACGTCACTAAAATGGTCACCATCTTTGCATAGTGAAAAGTATCGAAATCAAAAGTAGCCTATATGTTAACCTGGTAAATCAGCTACTTCCATGTAAATTTGCATATAAAAAGGACCAGTGGTTCTTGGGTGATTGAGTAATACACAGACACACAGCATTTCATTTTTAGCCTATTTTCATTTTATGAAAAAAATAGGCTTATGAGATCACCTTCTGTCCGTGTGTCTGTGTGTGCGTGTGTGTGTGATGGTGTGTGTGTGTGTGTTTGTGTGCCCCCATAATAACTTCAAAACGGCTGGAGCGATTTCAATGAAACTCGGTAGGATCATAGCACCATTCTGGCCGACCCCGACCGTGCCTTCAAATTTTATTGTCTCTCACCAATCCAACATGGCGGCTGTGCAAAATATTTCACCAGCATTCAGTATCTCCGAAAAATTTACCGATATCACCCTGAAATTGTGCAGGGTGATAAAGGATACTACTAGAGGTTCACTTACGAGACGTTCAAAAACCTGGTAACTACAGAACCAACATGGCGGTCAAGCGAATTTGAAATTATTAAGTAGACTTTTCTCGCGATTTAACCATCCAAACGTAATGAAACCTGGTACAGCAAATATCTATACACATTGTAATGCACTGGCGTCATAGTTAGTTCAATTGTTTACATTAGCTCAAAATGGCGGCTGTGCGAAATATTTCACTGGCATTCTCTATCTCCGAAACATTTACAGATATCACCCTGAAATTTTGTACGGTGATAAAGGGCACTAGTACAAGTTAATCTATGTAACTTTCATAAATCTGTTAAGTACAAAACGAACATGACGACCAAGCGAATTTGAAACATTTTAATAGATTTTTCTCGAGTTTTTACTCTCTGAGCGCAGTAAAATGTGGTACTGTAAATGATTATACAAATTGTAATGCACTGGCATCTAATTTAGTTCAATTGTTTATATAACCTGAAGATGGCGGCTGTGCGAAATTTTAAAATTAAGTTTTTATTTCTTGTGTCGTAATCATGCGATCGAAGTGAAAGTATGAATAATGAAGCTACGCTATAATTTTCTTTAATGATACATAACACTATGGCCTATACATATATCAATCCAAAATGGCGAGCATCCTAAGTAGTAGGAAATAAAGAGCGGTTCTGGCACAGGGGCTAATGGGCAAGATGGCCGCCACGCGCAACCAGCCCTATGTTATTCTTATGGAGGGGACAGTCAGAGCTGGCACAGGGGCTAATGGGCAAAATGGCCGCCACGCTGTCACAGGGGGAGGTCGGCCATGTAGTTACTAAATGGAATATTTATTATTATTATTATTATTAATAATAATAATAATTTTATTAGGTAATTATTGATTGATGGCTTGCCACAGTGAGTGAGTGGTTATTGTGTCGGACTACCAACCCCAAGCTTGCAGGTTCGCTCTCGGTCGTGGTAAGTGATTTTTGAAAGGCGGCAAAAATTGAGACACGCATGTCATACAATGTTGGCATGTAAAAGAACCCAGGGAGAGGTCGGCTATGTAGTTGCTAAATGGAGTTTTTATTATTATTATTATTATTATTAACATTATTATTATTATTATTATGTAATTATTGATTAATCATGTAAAATCAAGACCAGCCTTATATTGTCAACCTCTTGGTGTAGTGGCTAGCATTCTTGGCTGTTACTGTGGAGGCTCGGGTTCGAGTCCTAGCTCTGTCAAGAAATTTAATTCTAGGCTGAGGGTTGAATTGGGGTACACTCAACCTTGTAAGGCAAAACTGACAGGAGCTGGCTTTTGATTCATACCGCAGCCATTCTGGCTAACCCAACTTCACCTAACCTAACCTAACCAAGCCTAACCTTACCTAACCTAACCAAATCCCACCTTACCTAACCTAACCTAACTTCAAAGTCAGAATGTACAATACATCTATTGTTTTTTTATACCCTCATAAATTAGATATAGAGAATGTCCACCACGATTTAGATCCTCGAGCACACTTTTCTGACATATATCATTAAAACGTGTAGAAAGGAAAGTCTGAAAATTTTCACTAACACATAATACACGTTCACTTTTTGAATGTTAATGATACGGAAAAGAGTATGCATTGGTAATTCAGTGAGCTTTTTTCTCTCTAATCAACATTCTACCCCCATAGCATTGTGAATATTTATTGTAGTAGCCTATAAAGAAACAAAAAAAATCATATCTATTAAAGTTCAGCTATAAGTGACCAGAACCACTATAACATTTTATTCTAATAAGGAGATTTCCATAATGATAAGAAAACAAAGCTTACCATAATGATGGATTGTGTGTAAGTAAACGTCTTTCGCTGCATGATGCCACTACTAAACTGATAGTCATACCACAGACAAGTGAGTTCATGTTTCGCTGACGTAATCGTACGTTCCCACGCACTTCCTGTGTGTGTTGCACGCGCCGTAGTGGCTAAATTTGAAACTAGATGAGATGATTTGCTGATGTAATCGTATGTTCCCCCGCACGCACACGCAAGCCCCTGTGGACGGGTCCTTGTGGACGAGTCCCTGTGGACGGGTCATTGTTGACGGGTCATTGTTGACGGGTCCTTGTTGACGGGTCCTTGTGGACGAGCCCCTGTGGACGGGTCCTTGTTGACGGGTCCTTTTTGACTAATCCCTTTAGACCGGTTCCTTTTGACTGGCTCATGACCCCTAATGCTATAATGAAATTAAACGTTGTTCCACATGATACGCAAGCAAAGAGCCGATCGCTACTATGAATTAACATTTATGTTTTTGTTTTGTTTTTACGCATGTGCACTTCGGGTTTTTTAAGAGGGCGGGCTTTTTTGAATACAGATTTATAAATGAGTTATTTATTTTTAAATTACCAAAAGATCCAAAACTAATAGGTAATTAGCTTTTTAACATTTCATGAACCAATAAGGCTATGGGACTTGTATTAGAGGTCGTTGGACTTGAGGTGACATTTTGTTTTTGAATCTATTATTATATTTGTTAAAAGGTTCTAACTACACTTTTGTTAATATCTCGCTAACTAATAATCAGAGAGGGTCAAGTGAGGTGTCATGGGACTCAGGATGGTCAAGCCTTTTCCATGACCAACGAATTTACCCAAAAGATTCAAAACAGCAAGGTCATTGACCTAAGATTTTATAAGCCAATAATTGAATATTAACATGTGAGGTGTCATAGGACTTAGAATGGTCAACCCTTTCCCATGGCCAATGCATTTACCAAAAGTACCCAATACATCAAGGTCATTGACCTGAGATTTTATAAACTAATAATCCGGTACGAACATGTGAGATGTTTACCATGTGTGATGAAACATAGCTAGGCAGAGAAAGAATTAGTGTAGGCTACAGGTATTGTGACTGACAAGTCTTTTACCATTGAAACTTGTTTTCAGATCAAACTGCAGTATAGAGAGAGTATAGGTTGCAGGTATGGGTTAATAAATGAGAAACGGTGTACGCAAACTCTGATTTATCAAGAATTAAGAGTAGACTATCTTTATTTGATTGGTTAAAGAGGATAGCTAAAACACAAAAATGCTCAGTGGTTACCGAGACAAAATGATCGCTACACACAACAAGCTTTAAATACTTGAGGCTAATAATCAATACACACACACTCGCTTGTTCTAAACTAAACTGTGTTGCTGTCAGTGCTCAGACAGTAGGCTGATGACGAAATGCATTGCTAACAGAAATATAATCATTTCCGGTTGTCTAATGTTACCAGCTATCCATTTATTTATTTTTTTGTATTGCAGTGGTAAGCACTTTTAGCTCTTGTATTGGTAGTCTGAACTCGATTTCCAGGTCTGAGGCCTAGAACGAGTTGAACTAAGAAACAAGGACATGGTGGTGCAGTGGTTAAGCTGTTAGCCTTTTCACCAGAGGGTTCGATTTCAGGTTAATATGCATGTCATAAACATATTAAACAAAACAAAAACAGAGATAAGGTTTAAAACTGATTACATTTGTGACTTTTCAAATTATTACTTGGATTACAAATACAAAGGTGAACTGGGTTTGATATACAGTTAATGCTGTCTATCACACACTCGACTGTAAGAAAGCCAAAAGAGCAAAAGGCTTAGGTAGAGCAGTGGTAAAATTGCTATATGTAGAGAACTACCTGGCAAAGCTATATCGCATAAACAGTGCAGGATACAATCCAGCAATCAAATTTGTATCTTGTGGAACAGAGAAATGCACTTACGTGAGAAAATGCAAGTTCATGTGTAATATGACCTAACACAAAAGTGTTCACCTGTGCACGTGCACAATAAGAGCTAACAAGTCACATTCTGTTTAGTTCGTACGTAACGTTAGGTTAGGGCTAATGCACACACCCTAGTACACGAGGCACATGCCATTTGAGAGCAGGTCAAGGGATCTAACTTGGTGGATGAATGTGTTCTAACGAGTCATTTGTAGTTGAAAGAGAATAATACTTGTTCTTAAGATGTTAAAACTGAGAAGATGGTATGTACAGTAAGACGTCTTGTTATTTCCTGTGTAATATTACAGACATGGCAGAGAGCACACAGTTCTGTTGCTATGACTACGCTGCAGTAATTTGAAACCCTACGTGTTCATTAAGACAATGGGTGATGATTATACAAAGTTAGCAGTCATTGGATATTACACAGGTGTTCCTTCCGGTGTCATGTTGCTGACATGGCAGAGAGCGCACAGTTCTATTGCTACGACGAACGCTGCAGTAATTTGAAACCCAAGGTGTTGATCAAGACAATGGGTGATGATCATGCAAAGTCAGCAGTAATTGGATACCACACATCAACATTGACTAAATCATAAACACGTTGTCATAACCAGCAGAAACCTCATTTCAAGATTTTAGATTTTACATTTTAAATTTAAGATTTTTTTATTTTTAGTTTTTACTTTTTACATTTTCCTAAAAGAGTAAACAACAAGGTCACATACCTAACCTCAGTTTTTAATGTCAGTTTTTAGGTTTCTTTTAATTTAATAATATGGAAAACATGGAGTTTTGCATTTTGTTGTTTACACATTTATTAATTTCACAATTTACCATTTTCAGTTCTTAAAATGTTAGTTTAAAGTTTTTCAATTTCATGATATTGAAACATGGATTTTCCAATTTGTTGTTTTCACATTTGTCAATTTACCAACTTCACATTTACAGTTTTTTTAAATTTCAGTTTAATGTTTTTTGTTCTATTTGTTAACATGGAAACATGGATTTTTTTACAATTTGTGTTTTTTACATGTCATGCAATTTTTCTTATGCTAGTCTTATAGGTTACTGTACAACATGAACACTACCCCACTGGATTTTTTTTTCATTTTGTTGTTTACACATATGCCAATTTTCCGATTCCCCATTTTTATTTTTTTTATATCAGTTTTAAGTTTTTCAATTTCATAACATGGAAACATGGATTTTGCATTTTGTTGTTTACACATTTATTAATTTCACAATTTCCCATTTACAGTTCTTAAAATGTCAGTTTAAAGTTTTTCAATTTCATGATATAGAAACATGGATTTTCCAATTTGCTGTTTTCACATTTATTAATTTACCAAATTCCCATTTACAGTTTTTAAAATTTCAGTTTAATGTTGTTGTTTTTTTCTATTTGTTAATATGGAAACATGGATTTTTCCAATTTGTGTTTTACATGTTCATTTTGCATTAGGAGTGGAGAGAGGCGGGTAGTAATTAAAAATGTGCAAGCAGTGTCCATTGTTGACAGGTCATTGTTGACGAGTCCTTTTCATACAACAGAAAAGTGAGTTCATGATTCGCATGCATTACCTAAAATGTAATACCATGCAAGTGTTTAACATTTTACAACTAACCTGTTAGTATGATTTGCACACTACAAAGGTTATATCTGTTCTGGTAATAGAATTATTTAGCGTTGGCTTTTATATTTAATATGTACAGTTTAAAGTGATAGAAAAGTGGTAGAAATGTGGTAGCAAAGTGATAGACAAGTGGTAGACAATTGGTAACAAAGTGGTAGAAAAGTGGTAGCAATTGGTAGCAAAGTGGTAGCAAAGTGGTAGAAAAGTGGTAGAAAAGTGGTGGCAAACTAGAAAAGTGGTAGAAAAGTGGTAGCAAACTAGAAAAGTGGTAACAAAGTGGTAGAAAACTGGTAGCAAACTAGAAAAGTGGTAACAAAGTGGTAGAAAAGTGGTAGCAAACTAGAAAAGTGGTAGAAATGTGGTAGCAAAGTGGTAGACAAGTGGTAGACAATTGGTTACAAAGTGGTAGAAAAGTGGTAGCAATTGGTAGCAAAGTGGTAGCAAAGTGGTAGAAAAGTGGTAGAAAAGTGGTAGCAAACTAGAAAAGTGGTAACAAAGTGGTAGAAAAGTGGTAGCAAACTAGAAAAGTGGTAACAAAGTGGTAGAAAAGTGGTAGCAAACTAGAAAAGTGGTAGAAATGTGGTAGCAAAGTGGTAGAAAATATTACATGTATTGTTAAGAAATAGTTTAAGCGGTTACATGGATTCATTACACAATAATTTTAGCATGACAAAGCTCATTTTCTATATCCAATAGTTCTTCCTCATATTTAGTATGAACAGTTTACACATTTATCAATTTCACAATTTCCCATTTACAGTTCTTAAAATGTAAGTTTTAAGGTTTTCAATTTCATTATATAGAAACATGGATTTTCCAATTTTTTTTTTCATTTATCAATTTACCAAATTCCCATTAACAGTTTTTTAAATTTCAGTTTAATATTTTTTTTCTATTTGTCAATATGGAGACATGGATTTTTCCAATTTGTGTTTTACATGTTTATTTTGCATTAGGAGTGGAGAGAGGTGGGTGGTAATTAAAAATGTGCAAGCAGTGTCCATTGTTCACAGGTCATTGTTGACGAGTCCTTTTCATACAACAGACAAGTGAGTTCATGTTTAACATGCATTACCTAAAATGTAATAACATGCAAGTGTTTAACATTTTACAAATTAGCTTATGTGTTAGTTTATGTGTGGGGTCTTATGTTGGGCATTTTGTGTTGGCTTATTTGACAAGTTATTTTGTCAATGCATTTAGTGGTTTTTTCTCTTGGTCTTGGAAAGTAAATCAGTCCATTTTATCCCAACATAATGCTTACTGCCATGTTTGTAAGCAACAACAACACACTAAACTTTCAAAAGAATCTATAGTACTCTAAGGTACTCTCAACTCGTACTCTTACCTCTATCCCATGCCAAGTCAAGAACATTATTTTTTTTTTCAAAAAAAAAGGTGATTGGGGGAAAGTAGACTATATGTTTAAACTAAAAAAAGTCATATAAAGTCATATGTTAACTCTAACACCTACGTTTATCCCATTCTTAGTCGAAAAATATTATATTTTTTTAAATTTTTCTGAAAAATATTTGGAAAGTAGGCTATATTTTGAAAACTAATCATTCTATAAAGTCATATATAGACTCAACCAATGGCTTTTATATCCTTAATCGTTAGAATAAAATATGGAATTTTTGACATTTTTTCCATAAATGTTCATTTTTTTTAAATGGACTATATTTTGGAAACTAGGAATTTTACAAAAACGTGTGTTTGACATAAATGACAGGTATTTACCCCCTCTACCCACGAACCTAGTCCCAGATCTCTGGGACAAAATCCAAAAATGTTTAATTGTGAAAGTAGGCGATATTTTGAAAACGTATCATTCTAAAAAGTCATATATAGACTCAAACAAATGTTCTTTAAGTTATTTAACGTTAAAACAAAACTTAACATTTTTTTCATTTTTCCGACAAAAGTCCAATTTTCATAATTGTCTATATTTTGGAAACTAAGAATTTTACAAAAATGTTTGTTTAACGTAAATGAAAGGTCTTTACCCCCTATACCCCAAAAATAAATTTCAGGACTCTAGGACTAAAACTGTGCAGTAGTGTGTTCGTGAGAGTTCAAGGCCCACCTCCACCACCCCACCTCACAAGATGGCGGCCGTAGCTTAACTTAACCTAGCCTAACCTAACAAGATGGCGGCCGTAGCTTAACTTAACCTAGCCTAACCTAACAAGATGGCGGGCGTAGCTTAACTTAACCTAGCCTAACCTACGAGGTGTGATCAAAAAAGTTCCAAAAATGTGGCTGCAACTTAACCAAACCTAGCCTAGCCTATCCTAACCTACAAAGTGTGTTCAAAAAGTTTCAAAATGGCGGCCATAGCTTTACTTAACCTAACCTAACTTAACCTAAACCTACGAGGTGCGATCAAAAAATTTTCAAGATGGTGGTCATAGCTTAAACGGGTCCCGGAGGACGGGTCCTTGTTGACGGGTCCTTGTGGCGGGTCCTTTGGACTGATCCCTATGGACTGGCCCTTGCATTTTATCCAAATTATGTCAAAGGGGACCCGCCACAAGGACCCGTCAACAAGGACCCGTTTAAGCTATGACCACCATCTTGAAAATTTTTTGATCGCACCTCGTAGGTT
The DNA here is from genome assembly GCA_946902985.2 of Meconema thalassinum. Lineage (NCBI taxonomy): Eukaryota > Metazoa > Arthropoda > Insecta > Orthoptera > Tettigoniidae > Meconema > Meconema thalassinum. The sequence goes on from OX336395.1 coordinate 189,521,045, forward strand.
TAGGTTAAGTTAGGTTAGGTTAAGTAAAGCTACGGCCGCCATTTTGAAACTTTTTGAACACACTTTGTAGGTTAGGTTAGGCTAGGCTAGGTTTGGTTAAGTTGCAGCCACATTTTTGGAACTTTTTGATCACACCTCGTAGGTTAGGCTAGGTTAAGTTAAGCTACGGCCGCCATCTTGTTAGGTTAGGCTAGGTCAAGTTAAGCTATGGCCGCCATCTTGTTAGGTTAGGCTAGGTTAAGTTAAGCTACGGCCGCCATCTTGTGAGGTGGGGAGGTGGAGGTGGGCCTTGAACTCTCACAAACACACTACTGCACAGTTTTTGTCCTAGGGTCCTGAAATTTATTTTTGGGGTATAGGGGGTAATGTCCTTTCATTTACGTTAAACAAACATTTTTGTAAAATTCTTAGTTTCCAAAATATAGACAATTTTGAAAATTGGACTTTTTTCGGAAAAATGAAAAAAATGTAAAGTTTTGTTTCAACGTTAAATAACTTAAAGAACATTTGTTTGAGTCTATATATGACTTTTTAGAATGATACGTTTTCAAAATATCGCCTACTTCCACAATTAAACATTTTTGGATTTTGTCCCAGAGATCTGGGACTTGGCTTGTGGGTAGAGGGGGTAAATACCTGTCATTTATGTCAAACACACGTTTTTGTAAAATTCCTAGTTTCCAAAATATAGTCCATTTAAAAAAATGAACATTTTTTGAAATAATGTCAAAAATTCCATATTTTATTCTAACGATTAAGGATATAAAAGCCATTGGTTGAGTCTATATATGACTTTATAGAATGATTAGTTTTCAAAAATATAGCCTACTTTCCAAATATTTTTTAGAAATTTTTTAAAAAATATAATATTTTTCGACTAAGAATGGGATAAACGTAGGTGTTAGAGTTAACATATGACTTTATATGATTTTTTTTAGTTTAAACATATAGTCTACTTTCCCCCAATCACCTTTTTTTGGAAGAAAAAATAATGTTCTTGACTTGGCATGGGATAGAGGTAAGAGTACGAGTTGAGAGTACCTTAGAGTACTTTAGATTTTTTTGAAAGTTTAGTGTGTTGTTGTTGCTTACAAACATGGCAGTAAGCATTATGTTGGGATAAAATGGACTGATTTACTTTCCAAGACCAAGAGAAAAATCCACTAAATGCATTGACAAAATAACTTGTCAAATAAGCCAACACAAAATGCCCAACATAAGACCCCACACATAAACTAACACATAAGCTAATTTGTAAAATGTTAAACACTTGCATGGTATTACATTTTAGGTAATGCATGTTAAACATGAACTCACTTGTCTGTTGTATGAAAAGGACTCGTCAACAATGACCTGTCAACAATGGACACTGCTTGCACATTTTTAATTACTACCCACCTCTCTCCACTCCTAATGCAAAATGAACATGTAAAACACAAATTGGAAAAATCCATGTTTCCATATTGACAAATAGAAAAAAAACATTAAACTGAAATTTAAAAAACTGTAAATGGGAATTTGGTAAATTGATAAATGAAAAAAAAAAAAATTGGAAATTCCATGTTTCTATATCATGAAATTGAAAACCTTAAAACTGACATTTTAAGAACTGTAAATGGGAAATTGTGAAATTGATAAATGTGTAAACTGTTCATACTAAATATGAGGAAGAACTATTGGATATAGAAAATGAGCTTTGTCATGCTAAAATTATTGTGTAATGAATCCATGTAACCGCTTAAACTATTTCTTAACAATACATGTAATATTTTCTACCACTTTGCTACCACTTTTCTACCACTTTTCTAGTTTGCTACCACTTTTCTACCACTTTGCTACCACTTTTCTACCACTTTGTTACCACTTTTGTAGTTTGCTACCACTTTTCTACCACTTTTCTACCACTTTGCTACCACTTTTCTACCACTTTGCTACCACTTTGCTTCCACTTTTCTACCACTTTTCTACCACTTTGTTACCAATTGTCTACCACTTGTCTACCACTTTGCTACCACATTTCTACCACTTTTCTATCACTTTAAACTGTACATATTAAATATAAAAGCCAACGCTAAATAATTCTATTACCAGAACAGATATAACCTTTGTAGTGTGCAAATCATACTAACAGGTTAGTTGTAAAATGTTAAACACTTGCATGGTATTACATTTTAGGTAATGCATGCGAAACATGAACTCACTTTTCTGTTGTATGAAAAGGACTCGTCAACAATGACCTGTCAACAAAGGCCACTGCTTGCACATTTTTAATTACTACCCACCTCTCTCCACTCCTAATGCAAAATGAACATGTAAAACACAAATTGGAAAAATCCATGTTTCCATATTAACAAATAGAAAAAAACAACAACATTAAACTGAAATTTTAAAAACTGTAAATGGGAATTTGGTAAATTAATAAATGTGAAAACAACAAAATGCAAATTCCATGTTTCCATGTTATGAAATTGAAAAACTTTAAACTGACATTTTAAGAACTGTAAATGGGAAATTGTGAAATTAATAAATGTGTAAACAACAAAATGCAAATTCCATGTTTCCATGTTATGAAATTGAAAAACTTAAAACTGATATTAAAAAAAACTGAAAATGGGGAATTGGAAAATTGGCATATGTGTAAACAACAAAATGAAAAAAAATCCAGTGGGGTAGTGATCATGTTGTACAGTAACCTATAAGACTAGCATAAGAAAAATTGCATGACATGTAAAAAACACAAATTGTCAAAAATCCATGTTTCCATGTTAACAAATAGAACAAAAAACATTAAACTGAAATTTAAAAAAAACTGTAAATGTGAAGTTGGTAAATTGACAAATGTGAAAACAACAAATTGAAAAATCCATGTTTCAATATCATGAAATTGAAAAACTTTAAACTAACATTTTAAGAACTGAAAATGGGAAATTGTGAAATTAATAAATGTGTAAACAACAAAATGCAAAACTCCATGTTTTCCATATTATCAAATTGAAAAAAAAAACTGACATTAAAAACTGAGGTTCGGTATGTGACCTTGTTGTTTACTCTTTTAGGAAAAAGTAAAAAGTAAAATCTAAAAATAAAAATAATAAAAAATTTAAAATGTAAAATCTAAAATCTTTAAATGAGGTTTCTGCTGGTTATGACAACACGTTTATGATTTAGTCAATGTTGATGTGTGGTATCCAATTACTGCTGACTTTGCATGATCATCACCCATTGTCTTGATCAACACCTTGGGTTTCAAATTACTGCAGCGTTCGTCGTAGCAATAGAACTGTGCGCTCTCTGCCATGTCAGCAACATGACACCGGAAGGAACACCTGTGTAATATCCAATGACTGCTAACTTTGTATAATCATCACCCATTGTCTTAATGAACACGTAGGGTTTCAAATTACTGCAGCGTAGTCATAGCAACAGAACTGTGTGCTCTCTGCCATGTCTGTAATATTACACAGGAAATAACAAGACGTCTTACTGTACATACCATCTCCTCAGTTTTAACATCTTAAGAACAAGTATTATTCTCTTTCAACTACAAATGACTCGTTAGAACACATCCATCCACCAAGTTAGATCCCTTGACCTGCTGTCACATGTCAGCAATATGACACTGGAAGGAACACCTGTGTAATATCCAATGACTGCTAACTTTGTATAATCACCACCCATTGTCTTAATGAACACGTAGGGTTTCAAATTACTGCAGCGTAGTCATAGCAACAGAACTGTGTGCTCTCTGCCATGTCTGTAATATTACACAGGAAATAACAAGACGTCTTACTGTACATACCATCTCCTCAGTTTTAACATCTTAAGAACAAGTATTATTCTCTTTCAACTACAAATGACTCGTTAGAACACATTCATCCACCAAGTTAGATCCCTTGACCTGCTCTCAAATGGCATGTGCCTCGTGTACTAGGGTGTGTGCATTAGCCCTAACCTAACGTTACGTACGAACTAAACAGAATGTGACTTGTTAGCTCTTATTGTGCACGTGCACAGGTGAACACTTTTGTGTTAGGTCATATTACACATGAACTTGCATTTTCTCACGTAAGTGCATTTCTCTGTTCCACAAGATACAAATTTGATTGCTGGATTGTATCCTGCACTGTTTATGCGATATAGCTTTGCCAGGTAGTTCTCTACATATAGCAATTTTACCACTGCTCTACCTAAGCCTTTTGCTCTTTTGGCTTTCTTACAGTCGAGTGTGTGATAGACAGCATTAACTGTATATCAAACCCAGTTCACCTTTGTATTTGTAATCCAAGTAATAATTTGAAAAGTCACAAATTTAATCAGTTTTAAACCTTATCTCTGTTTTTGTTTTGTTTAATATGTTTATGACATGCATATTAACCTGAAATCGAACCCCCTGGTGAAAAGGCTAACAGCCTAACCACAGCACCACCATGTCCTTGTTTCTTAGTTCAACTCGTTCTAGGCCTCAGACCTGGAAATCGAGTTAAGACTACCAATACAAGAGCTAAAAGTGCTTACCACCGCAACACAAAAAAATAAATAAATGGATAGCTGGTAACATTAGACAACCGGAAATGATTATATTTCTGTTAGCAATGCATTTCGTCATCAGCCTACTGTCTGAGCACTGACAGCAACACAGTTTAGTTTAGAACAAGCAAGTGTGTGTGTGTATTGATTATTAGCCTCAAGTATTTAAAGCTTGTTGTGTGTAGCGATCATTTTGTCTCGGTAACCACTGAGCATTTTTGTGTTTTAGCTATCCTCTTTAACCAATCAAATAAAGATAGTCTACTCTTAATTCTTGATAAATCAGAGATTGCGTACAACGTTTCTCATTTATTAACCCATACCTGCAACCTATACTCTCTCTATACTGCAGTTTGATCTGAAAACAAGTTTCAATGGTAAAAGACTTGTCAGTCACAATACATGTAGCCTACACTAATTCTTTCTCTACCTAGCTATGTTTCATCACACATGGTAAATATCTCACATGTTCGTACCCGATTATTAGTTTATAAAATCTCAGGTCAATGACCTTGATGTATTGGGTACTTTTGGTAAATGCATTGGCCATGGGAAAGGGTTGACCATTCTAAGTCCTATGACACCTCACATGTTAATATTCAATTATTAGTTTATAAAATCTTAGGTCAATGACCTTGCTGTTTTGAATCTTTTGGATAAATTCGTTGGTCATGGAAAAGGGTTGACCATCCTGAGTCCCATGACACCTCACTTGACCCTCTCTGATTATTAGTTAGCGAGATATTAACAAAAGTGTAGTTAGACCCTTTTAACAAAAATAATAATAGATTCAAAAACAAAATGTCACCTCAAGTCCAACGACCTCTAATACAAATCCCATAGCCTTATTGGTTCATGAAATGTTAAAAAGCTAATTACCTATTAGTTTTGGATCTTTTGGTAATTTAAAAATAAATAACTCATTTATAAATCTGTATTCAAAAAAGCCCGCCCTCTTACAAAAACCCGAAGTGCACATGCGTAAAAACAAAACAAAAACATAAATGTTAATTCATAGTAGCGATCGGCTCTTTGCTTGCGTATCATGTGGAACAACGTTTAATTTCATTATAGCATTAGGGGTCGTGAGCCATTCAAAAGGAACCGGTCTAAAGGGATTAGTCAAAAAGGACCCGTCAACAAGGACCCGTCCACAGGGGCTCGTCCACAAGGACCCGTCAACAAGGACCCGTCAACAATGACCCGTCAACAATGACCCGTCCACAGGGACTCGTCCACAAGGACCCGTCCACAGGGGCTTGCGTGTGCGTGCGGGGGAACATACGATTACATCAGCAAATCATCTCATCTAGTTTCAAATTTAGCCACTACGGCGCGTGCAACACACACAGGAAGTGCGTGGGAACATACGATTACGTCAGCGAAACATGAACTCACTTGTCTGTTGTATGACTATCAGTTTAATAGTGGCATCATGCAGCGAAAGACGTTTACTTACACACAATCCATCATTATGGTAAGCTTTGTTTTCTTATCATTATGGAAATCTCCTTATTAGAATAAAATGTTATAGTGGTTCTGGTCACTTATAGCTAAACTGTAATAGATATGATTTTTTTTTGTTTCTTTATAGGCTACTACAATAAATATTCACAATGCTATGGGGGTAGAACTGTTGATTAGAGAGAAAAAAGCTCACTGAATTACCAATGCATACTCTTTTCCGTATCATTAACATTCAAAAAGTGAACGTGTATTATGTGTTAGTGAAAATTTTCAGACATTCCTTTCTACACGTTTTAATGATATATGTCAGAAAAGTGTGCTCGAGGATCTAAATCGTGGTGGACATTCTCTATATCTAATTTATGAGGGTATAAAAAACAATAGATGTATTGTACATTCTGACTTTGAAGTTAGGTTAGGTAAGGTGGGATTTGGTTAGGTTAGGTAAGGTTAGGCTAGGTTAGGCTAGGTTAGGTGAAGTTGGGTTAGCCAGAATGGCTGCGGTATGAATCAAAAGCCAGCTCCTGTCAGTTTTGCCTTACAAGGTTGAGTGTACCCCAATCCAACCCTCAGCCTAGAATTAAATTTCTTGACAGAGCCAGGACTCGAACCCGAGCCTCCACAGTAACAGCCAAGAATGCTAGCCACTACACCAAGAGGTTGACAATATAAGGCTGGTCTTGATTTTACATGATTAATCAATAATTACATAATAATAATAATAATAATGTTAATAATAATAATAATAATAATAATAATAATAATAATAATAATAAAAACTCCATTTAGCAACTACATAGCCGACCTCTCCCTGGGTTCTTTTACATGCCAACATTGTATGACATGCGTGTCTTAATTTTTGCCGCCTTTCAAAAATCACTTACCACGACCGAGAGCGAACCTGCAAGCTTGGGGTTGGTAGTCCGACACAATAACCACTCACTCACTGTGGCAAGCCATCAATCAATAATTACCTAATAAAATTATTATTATTATTATTAATAATAATAATAATAAATATTCCATTTAGTAACTACACGGCCGACCTCCCCCTGTGACAGCGTGGCGGCCATTTTGCCCATTAGCCCCTGTGCCAGCTCTGACTGTCCCCTCCATAAGAATAACATAGGGCTGGTTGCGCGTGGCGGCCATCTTGCCCATTAGCCCCTGTGACAGAACCGCTCTTTATTTCCTACTCTAAGTATTTAGCCAGTTCTCAATGTCTACGAATCTTTTACAGCAATCGAACTGAACATTGTTTATGTTCATAGAAGCTATGAACATAAGTTCACCTTTCTGTAACCTGGTGACCACAAATCCAACATGGTGGCGACGCGAATTATAAATATTTAAATGGACGTTTCTCGCGATTTAACCATCCGAGTGCAGTGAAACTTTGCACGTTAAATGCTTATACAAATGTTAATCCACTGGCGTTTAATTATTTCAGTTGTTTTCATAACAACAAGATGGCAACTGTGTAAAATTTTAAAATCTGTTTTTTACTTATTGGGTTCTAATCATGCGATTAAAGTTTGAATACTACACAATAATCTTCATGTAATAGTACATAAATCAGAATCGAACCTGGCGACCATCTGAAATATATTACACCAATATCCACTTTACAATACAAAAATGTTTTTATACGATGTCCTTACACTCTTAGCTACATGTTTCGGCTCTGTGAGCCTTCTTCAGCCAAAGACATTAATGATTCTCATATGACAGTCTATGTGTTGATCTTGTTAAAAAACTTTAAAAAATCTGTTTACAATCTTCAAAGGTTTTTAAAAATGGACATAAAATACTTAAAGAATTCGACTATGTGCAGAAGTTCAGGACATAGGCCCTTCGTCGTTGAAATCACAATCTAAACACAGGACCCCATTGTAAAAGTGTCTTGTAAAAATCGTGTGTGAAAAATCCTTGTGGCTACGGGTGAACGGAAGTTACTTGCTAAAAAATTTGTAATTTTGGTTCAACAACCGTAGATTTGAAGACGCTGGAGATAACACCTCACTATTTGAAGGATATCCAACAGATGTGTTGTTGTTGGTCTGCTTTGGTCACTGAAATATTTAGACGGTTCTCAATATCTACGAATCTATCACAACCTTCTAACTGAAATTTTGTATGTGGATAGAGGCAATGAACATGAGTGGGATATATGAAAATTGGCTGTATAGTTCTTTACGGAACTACTCGTTATATATTAGTATAAACACCCTCCATATGGTTTTGACGGGTTTCAACTAGTCAGTTGCTTATTTGGCAACACTGAGAAATGGCTTCAAAGATTTTCATAAATATTTCAATTATTTCATGAATTAATACATACCGTTAACAGTTTGAATTATAGTTTCGATTACGTTCATGTTCACTGTAGTTGCTAATATTGCAAACACTATGCTCACTCAATGTCCATGATAGCATCAGAGTTATGGTGAACTTGTCATATTATATTTGCAGAGCGCACCAGTGAACTGAAATGTCACAGGAGACCCTTATCGAATATTAATGTTTAACCAGTCCAATGTACTGGAACAAACTCACTGAACCGAATGGGATACCGGGAAGGCGCCTGAGGGTGTTTATGATATGATTTGCCTAATCAAAACCCACGACATTTTGTTATTCTAGCGTCTCACGGCTGGTGAAAGTTTCAAATGTTTATCTCAAAATCTATCGAATTACCCCAGACCCTATCGAATTACACCAGACCCTATCGAATTACAAAAGCAACACGCATTTTGAATCTGGATTCTGTATGTTTGATTTTGATTTGTCATGCCTAACTAATGACAGAACAAATAGTTTGCTTTCGTAGCTACCAGAACGAAAGTTCAAATTTGAAGAAAATTCTCTATTTTTATAAGTTCGTGATTGGTTGGTTAGTTCCTTAGTTTAGGGGCTGCGACAACGCGGTCATGTAGCCCCGTGTACTATGGTTGTGTGTAGAATTTGTCTCATAACCGGTGTTTATTTTGATGGTTGCATTAGTGTGTGTCATCTGTGATTCAGGTAGAAGGACTGCAGACGATCAATTTTTTCAAGTAGTCCCTACTTTTGCTACCAAATGCTACCGTCCACGACATCTAGCTGCGGATGTGGCTACTAAATGCCGTCGCAGTCAACACCTGGCTGTGAACGTTGGAACTAATGTAGCGTTATCAAACTAACCTACAAATTTTATCTTCCACAAGTGTAGTTACTGGAAGATTCTTTATGATGCCATAAATCTATGACATGGGACCGCCGACTTTACGTCCCGTCCGAAGGAAGGCATACTGAGGGATTTTTAACGCTCGTAAAAAATCCTACGACTTCGGCCAGGTTTGAACCCACGATCTTGGGCATAGTAGCTCAGCATGCTAACAACTGCGCCACCCAAGCCACTATTAATAAGTTCAAACGAAAACAAACGTTAATTTTGTATATATTTACATCACGTTGATTTACAAAGCATAGTTAACAATAACCCACAAATTATATTTAAAAAAAAACTTTAAAAGTGAATATTTTTTATACTTCTTCTGTGTGGGTACGAACTTTCTCGTATTAGCCCCCAAATGTAATCACCTATCATGTTCTCATTATATTGCCCTTGATAACGTTGCTCAAAGCCCAATACGTCTTGGTGATAACGTTCCCCTAGCTCTTCTGAATATGCTCCCAATTTATTTTTAGCCCACTTTTCACATTTTGCAAAAATGAGGAAAAAGTAGACTTATGAAATCGATCCGAGCAAATGTGTGTCTGTCTGTCTGTCCTTCTGTCTGTCAGTCTGCCTGGCTGGCTGTGTGTGTCCCCCCTATCAACTCCTAAACGGCTGCAGCAATCGAAAACAAATGTAGTATGAGTAAAGATGTATACCGGAATATCTCAAGCCCATATTTGAGAATGATATCAGTGCTACCAACTGCTGAAAAAACGAACTAAAAATCTGAGCTCCATGTTGGATATCTTGGAAGGTTTGCATGGAAGCTATTCCAAAATTGGCACACATGTAGATAATACTATTTCAGTTTAATCTCCAGGAAGACATACTCGACAATGTTGCCAAAGTAATTGTAAGACTTCTGATAGGTCCAATTTTTAAATGCATATAACTTTGACACTAACAATTGGATTTCTACCAAATTTTGTGTGTAATATGTGTACATAAACAGATACCGGATGAGTTAGCCGTGGTCGTTACGGCATGACTGCTGGCAGTCGCTCATATCCGGGAGGCAAGGAGGTTCGAATCCCCCCGCCGGCAACCTTGAAGATGGTCTTCTGTGGTTTTCCATCTTCCTTCCAGGCAAATGCCGGGGTTGGTACCTAACTATAGGCCACAGTCGCTACCTTCCAACTCTTCGTCCTTACATTCCAACTTCCCTCCCAACGGTCCGTCTCGAAGCAGCTACAAAACATGTCTTCGGACACTCCCGGCATAAAAACCAAACGCTAAAAACAAAAACAAAAACAAAAAACAAAAGAAAACACCATAAACAGATATGACTGAGTGTATTCTTAATAGCCACCAGGGCTGCCAGGTGTTGATAATTGCTCTCTCTCTCTCTTTTTTTAATCCAAATACCAATATATCAGAAAGTATGCAAGCCGACAGCTTTAAATTATGCACACGTATAGTACCTGACATTTTAGATTAATTTGGAATAACTTATATACGTCAGTTCTACGAACATGATTCTAAGCGTGCTGATAGGACCAATTTTTAAATACATGTACCATCTATACTATCAGTTGGATTTCATCCAAATTTCGTAGGTGTTATGTGTAACATAACAGATATGACTATAAATATTCTTAAGACCAATCAGGGCTGACAACTGTTAATAAATTCTGTCTATATTTTTTTACCATAATATTCTAGATAGGTTCGTATACTGGCATGAATGTTAATTTTCAGAAAAGGAGGCTCTTTACTTCGTCACGGAACTTCTTGTTAAATTATCCCAAGTGAGCATGTAACATGTGTACTTTAAGGGACATTCAATAACCCATGAGTTTAAAGTTCTCAAGCACAGTGGAAATAAGCTGTTTGTAATTTTAAGCTTTCTTATTTCCAAGAAGGCCACGGTTCACTGCTTTAAGGCTGTACAGTGCATGGTTTTCGTGGGTGTCAAATTTAAAGCCACAACTGTTGGACTATTCCCGTTGTATTAAAGACATTTCCTTTACTAATTTGCGTTTTTGCTTCATATGTTTTAATAAGACCATGAAAAAATACACAATTTTCAAAATAGAGAATAGGCCGACAATTATTGTTGCTTTAAATTTGGTAGATGTCACGAGTGGAAGTCTCAATTCCATCTGTCATTTTTTTTTCAAATTTACCAGTTTGGAAACAGCATCTCCTGAGTGTTTTTGAAAATTATATATAAACTAGCAACCTGCCCCGGGAACAGTTATGAATGCTTTACGTGATAAGCTCTTTTTTTCGATGTCAATGAACTGCGACCTATAACCGTTTTACATCTCGGCGTGATGGGTTAAAATCACTGACTGGACTATTAATTATATTATCATGGAGATGCATGCGCAACAAATTCTTGTCAGACGTAATTTAAGAATGGCGAAGTGCATGAAACACAAATCCCCCTTCCGTCCAATCTTAGCTTGACTGTGTATTTTTCGGAACGAAATGTTCACAGGGGAAATGAAGAAAAGCCGAGTTGCACTTCCAGGGAATCTCTAAACACAACCACTCTTCTCTGAAGTGTTAACTCAACACGACTCGACAGTTTGCTGCTGGTTGTGTCTGGGGTAATAGGCTCGCCCGCTGGTTTGGCTGTAACCTTGGTGATAGGCTCGCCCCTAGCTGGTTTGTAACTGTCGCCCCAGTAATTGAATGGAGATTGATGGAAGAAATTTAAACGTAAAACACTTATAGTGGGCGATGTCTTGAAGATAAAGATATGCTCTGCAGGTCTTATTTGTAGAACATGTCATGCTGAACAATTCTTACACTCGTAGTAAACTGATATTTTTAACAGATTGGCGAGCGTAAGCTTAAAAAGCGCACTGATGCCAGGTTTTTTTTCGACTTTTTCACTAAAACCGTTACTGCTTGGCTTCCTTTGATTATAAATACATAATTTTCTTAAACCTTTCTCGAGAAATCCTTTACAGAATGGTGAAAACCACATCAAAATCCATCCAATGGTTCTCGAGATTACCCGTGACATCCATGAATCGGGGACTTAGTTTTATACTAAGTGATATTTAGAACCTTTATGTAATCAAATTATTTGTAAGGATATCATCCATTTTATTTTATTTTAATATTGTATAAATGCTGAAGACGATATGATCATATATCGCAACATGTACTAATATTTGAACATAATTTGTGTTCATTTGCGGAACATTTTAATGTATTATTCTGTTACTTAGGAAGCAAAATAACCAGTGATGGACGAAGCAAAGTGGACATAAAAAGTAGGTTGACTCAGGCAAGGAAAGCATTTCTACAAAAAAGGAATCTGTTGACATCGAATATAGATTTAGGTATTCGGAAGTCATTTTTGAAAGCCTTTGTCTGGAGCGTGGTGCTCTATGGAATTGAAACTAGACTATTGGGCAGCATAAAGGAGGAGAATTGAAGCATTTGAAATGTGGTGTTACAGGAGAATGATGAAGATCAGATTGGTAGATTGGGTTACAAACGAAGAGGTATTAAGACGAGTGGGAGAGGAGAAATGTTTCTGGCTAATTCTAATGAAGAGAAGAGATAGGTTGGTAGGACACACACTAAGACTCCCAGGAATAGCAAGTTTAGTCATGGAAGGAAGGGTTGACGACAAAAACTGTAGGAGTAGAACAAGGTTATAATATGTTAAACAGATTGCCTCGGATGTAGGGTGTGGTAGCTATGTAGAGATGAAACGATTAGCTCAGGGCAGGGAGGCATGGAGAGCTGCATTAAACCAGTCAAAAGACTGAATACACAAACACAACACACACACAATCAATACAGCTTATTTTTACACTTTCCTTAAATGGGAAATAATTTTGCTTTTTACGTAAATCCAATGACAATTCCATAAACATCTCAAAATTTTAGTCTATAGATTTACATAAATTTCAACCTTTCACACCCTTAGCAACATTTCTGCTGTACAGACTCATAACTACGGGTGGCTTACGTGGCGTAATGGGTAACATGCTGAGCTTCTATGCCCAAGGTCACGGGTTCAAACCCAGCCGAAGTCGTCAGATTTTTTAAGATCGTTAAAAATCCTTCAGTATGCCTTCCTTCGGAGGGGAAGTGAAGACGGCGGTCCCATGTCATAGATTTATGGCATGATAAAGAACCTTCCATTAATTACACTTGTCTGAAATGAAATTATAAGTTATATTTGACTAACGCTCGTAGGTTCCAACGTTCGGCGCCAGGAGCTGACTGCAGTGGCATCTAGCAACAAAGCCATCAAATTGATGGCGGCGTTTGGTAGCAAAAGTTGGAATTACTTGAAAATCGAATGTATGCAGTCCTTACTTGAATTAAAAACAGATAACACACACTAATACAACCATCACAATTAACACCGGTTATCAGACAGATTCTACACACACCCAATGCACACGGGGCTACATGGCCGCGTTGTCACAGCCCCTAAACTGAGGAACCAACCAACCAGCCAGACTCATAACTTCATGTAATACCGACACTCGTTGCACCCAACTGAAGTACGTCGTGCCTTTGGTAAAAAAATAACCGTCGAAATGCTGTAGCGAAGGCAGTTTCACGGCGAGCAGTATTGTGAGACAGTAGAATGTTATGTGAAGGCTGTAAACCCCTTCTCAAACTCAAGTTTCTCTTCCCACAAGACTTGCCCGTGTTGATTGTCAACTACCTCCAGGCTCTTTACGTGATCTGTTTGACAATTTGCCTACATAAAGTATTATGCGCCCGCCTGCGTGCGTGGGTTGGAGACGCTCGTACAAGTTGGTAGGAAATTGCTCGCGATTTGAATCCATTTGTACCCAGAATCCAACAGAAGTTCTGAGAAGATATGTTAACAAGCACAGTTACATATGCAGAGTTGGAGCATGGCTCTATTGATTCAGACAGTCTTTTCTCCGACGGGAGATCATTTCAAAATAGAAAATAGATCGGAATCGTTGAAGCAATCGTTGGATATTTTACTAAAGATGCTTTCCACGTAAAGAAAGGAGCATTTTTGAACCAGAGTGAATTTTGTATCAGCAAAATAATGATTTGTGCTTTCTACAGAAACCTGGTGCACGTTTTCAGAGTGAAAACGTGCAGGTGACCTGCGCCATCGAGATTTGATGAAGATGAAATGAATTATGAGGGCATTATGCTCACACAAACACCAACCTTGGGGGTATTAAATATACTTAGTACCCAACGAACTATCAAGTAATCAACACAGGAGCACCTCATATTTCCACTTAGCTTCCAAGCCGAATTTTTAATTAATTAATTAATTAAAATCATTAATTAGATTTTTCATTTATCTATTAATTTATTTAACTAGTTATTTAATTAATTTTTACATTACTTATTTACTAATTGATTTAATTATTCAAATCTGTACGCCAGCCTCTCACCGCTGGGTCCGTGGTTCAAATCCCGGTCACTCCATGTGATATCTGTGCTGGACAAAACGGAGGCAGACAGGTTTTTCTCCGGGTACTCCGGGTTTCCCTGTCAAAAATTCATTCCAGCAACACTCTCCACTATCATTTCATCTCATCTGTCATTCATTTAATCATTGCCCCAGAGGAGTGCGTCAGGCCTCGGCAGCCGGCACAGTTCATATCCTCGCCGCTAGATGGGGGCTTCATTCATTCCATTCCTGACCCGGTCGGAGACTGGAAGCAGGCTGTGGATTTTTCATTCAAATCTGTATATGTCTATTTATATTTTATTATTCCCGTTTTCCAACGGGGTCGGGGATGAGATGCGTTGAAAGTTCTTGTAGTGGATGGTATTTACAGCCGGATGCCCTTCCTGACGCCCATCTCATGAGAGGAGTTAATGTGAGATGAAATGAATGATGGTGAATGAAGCTGTGCAAGGATGTGGAAGGAAGCGGCCATCCCAGCATTTGCCTGGAATTGAAAATGAGAAGCCACGGAAAACCATTACAAGGACGGCCGATGGTGGGACTTGAACCCACGTCTACTAAGTCCTCAGGGAGCTTGGCCCCATGACCTAACGTTGCGCTTTAGCGACCGTAGCTACTGCTGTCAGTGTCTAATGATATATTTATTTAATTTATATAATAACTAGCATTACCCGTCGCGAATATTCTAGTTGTAAAGAGTACACTTAGCAAAATCTCAATCATGAATGCTATGACTGATTTATCCTTGGTATGAATAATCAGACTTGATCAATTCAGCTACTGGTGCAGTGGTTAGGGGGTTGCCATTCCTTCATAGGTATATCAGAGCGAAGTTAGTTTTCTGGGAATATCACAGACACTGTTAATTTAAGGGCCTTTAAATGTGGTTTTCGGAGACCCTTTATAGTCGGGTCAAAAATACCTTTCGTACCACACTCACACGTGAAAATTGCGTGAAAAATTCTAGAGTGCCCCATGACCCCTTAAGCGCATTATACTGTATGTATTGATGAATTTTGCAGCTTAATTTGGTTCCGTGATAACCTTATAACCGTCTGGAAACTTTCACAGTAATGCAATAATTGGAATTGCATTGCGTCTTACGATTCTGTTACCAGGGTTACCGTGTTGCATTCTTTCATTATTTCATTGTAAATATACATGTTTTAAGATATTTATTTAATTGTGAGGCATTTAAAGAGTAAGTGAGTGCGTTTCGCTTACGCATTGGGTTATGCTGAATATGTAGGTACCCCATATGTGTAGGTTGGTGTTAATGGGACCTTACTTTCAGTACAAAACTGGAATGGGACCTTAGCAGAATAATATACGGAGGGATTTAACTATTTGTTCCCTTTATTTATTGATTGATTTATTTAGTAATTCATTTATATATATGCTTACTTACTTATTTATTTACTCATTTATTTATTTGTTTGTTTATTCATTTAATTATATATTTGCCTATATATATTTTAGTCGGTTTACCCTCCAGGTATCACCTGGATTGGGGATACAACTCGGGGGGGGGGACCAGCACCTCGCCTAGGCGGCCTCACCTGCAAAGCGTACAGGGGCCTCATATGGGATGGGAAGGGAGGGGATGAATGGGAGGGATAGGCAAGGAAGGGGAAAGGAGGCGGCTGTGGCATTATGGTAGATATCATCCCGGAATTTGCCCGGAGACGAAGTGGGAAACCATGGAAAACCACTTCGAGGAAGGCTGAGGTGGGAATCGAACACCCTCTACTCATTTGGACCACCCGTGGGTAAGTAGACCCCGTTCCAGTCCTCAGGCCACTATTCAAATTTCGTGGCAGAGACGGGAATCGAACCGCGGACCTCCGGGGTGTCAGCTAAGCAGGCTGACCACTACACCATGGAGGCAATTGTATTTATTACTTATTTATTTAACAGACACGGTAAATATTAAGAAGATTTGCTGCAGATTGATTACATGGCCGTGTAATTCAAATACTTATCCACCTTGTGGTGCAGTGACTAGCATTCGTAGCTTGTCACCTCTGAAATCTGTGTTCAATATTCCAGATCATGCCAAAACAATTATTCGCGGTCTGGTATAGGGTACACTTCAGCTCGTGAGGCAGAACTGAGAAGAGGTGGGTTCAATTCCCATCTCAGGCATCTTAATAGTGGTTTTCTGTTGTTTCCCCACTTCTACTCTAGATAAATGACGGGATGATTCATAACTTGAGGCCATGGCCGCCTCCTTCCCAATCCTAGACTCGGTTACAGATACACATACTAGCACAGCAATGACATATTAATGTTATAGGTTTTACGTCCCTTTTAACTTCTGCAGATTTTTAAGACGCCAGGTTGCCTGAATTTTGCCCCGAAGGGGATCGTTAACATGCCAATAAATCTACTGACATGGACGGCTCCTTTGCATGAACGCACCCTCAATTACCAGCTGACTGCGCCAGTATTCGATCCTGCAAAGTAGGCGAGAACGTAACCGCTAAGCAACGCAGCCAGATACAGCAATACCAATGACACAAGTTATCTGACAAATTCAACACATACACAAGTACACGAGGAAACACGTCCATGATGTTGCAAAGTCCCAAAATGAATCAACGAAAACAACCACTTCCAGTATTCCGTCTTTAATAATGATGAAGTCGGAGAGCCATTGCATATGATTAAAATGTTTTGAAACTCAGCATTTGTTTCGCCTAAGACACCAAGCGGGCTCTTGGTGACTCCGCCCGGACCCACATAAGGCACGGCACAAACCTAGAAAAATTGCTGAGTTTTAATTCACTGTCCGTGAAGCCAATATACCATTTTTTTGGAAGCCTTCATAGGGAGGTTATGGCTGCTTGAGCTGATAGTTCTCGCAATAAAGAAGCGCAGGAGCCCTCTAATGAGCCAGCTTGGTGTCCTAAGTGAAACCTCACATACGACACAGCACAAACCTAGAAAAAATGCTGAGTTTTATTTCTCTGGCCGTGAAAGCCAATATACCATCTTTTTAAAATGATTTGGCTTGACGGGAACTGAACCGAAGGCCCTTTAAAGCGAAGACCATCGAGCTAACCAATTAGCTACTGTACCTGTGATAATCGTACAATAGAACAGTTCATCATGGGTGTCACTTATGGTAATGACTTGTCAACACGGGGGAAGATTATACTGAATTATCCCAGCTTAAGGTGTTCAGCCTCTCAGCCTGTCTACCACTTGAGTGATGAGGGGTGTCACCAGGCGCCATCTTCCTTTTGGGGGTAGGGTGAGTCAGGTGGTGTTATTGTCTGACGTCAGTGTTAGACAACACTGAAAACGTTCCTTAGCAAAAAAAATAGGGGTCCTCATCTTAGCAAAAAGTAATATTAAGCAATGCAGGGTCTTTCATATAAAGTAAGAACGGCAAGCGGCAGTTTTGTTATCCGCTGCTGCGGTGGCCTTGGCCGAGCTTGTGGCGCGCCACGGCCCCCTGCTGTAGTATTGAAAGCGCGTTCATAGTACTAAAATACAAATTTGACCTTGCAATAAGCAGGTGTTCAGTCGCCAGTCTGAACCTCAGTTGCTAATGGTGAGACAGTTATCATTGCAACATCGTATTATTGTTTTTATGTAAAACTTATTTTAACAAGACTAAGCAATTTTTCTAGGTTTATGCGGTGTCTTGTGTGGGGTTTGCCTATGAACACCATGATGGCTCTTCAGCGGTCTTTTGATATCCACGCCGAGAAAAATTGCTGAGTTTTAATTCACTGGCCGTGAAAACCAATATACCATTCTTATTTTAACAAATTTTAACAAATCCTCACACATTGGAAGAACTGAAATTACGCATGCAATCAGAAACATTACAGTTGCAGAACTCACTCGCGTCAGTCCGAATGTGGTTACCAGATACAATGCCTGTATAATCCAGAAACGACGACATTTCCAGCGTCGTTTATAAGGTAAGATTTCATACAGGATTGTACTCACGCTTAAAGCAAGGGGCCACGGTGCGCCACAAGCTCGGCCAAGGTCACCGCAGCTGCGGATAACAAAACTGCCGATTGCCCTTCTTACTTTATATGAAAGACCCTGTGTTTCCTCAATTGCGCCAAATGTTGAAGGGCTAAAGGGCCCGGAATGGTTATAAATTGTGAGACTTGAAGAGCTCTATCCAACTAAAAAACAAGAAGTTCCGTGACGAACTAAAGAGAAATAATCTGACATATTATGATCTCTTGTTGTGTCAATTTTGGATGAAATCCATTTGTTAGTATAGAAGTTACATGTAATTTAAAATTGGACTTATCAGCATGCCTAGAATCATGTTGGTAGCACTGACGTACATTAGTTACTCCAAATTAATCTAGAATGTTAGGTACTATACGTGTGCAAGGTTTAAAGCTGTCGGCTTGCATACTTTCTGATATACATGTACGTAAATTCACAAGTCCATATCTCCTAAAGTTTCCTAAATCCATATCCCCTAAAGGTTCAATGTTCGACAAATTCCCAAGTCTATATCTCCTAAAGATTCAATGTACGTAAATTCCCAAGTCTATATCTCCTAAAGGTCCAATGTACGTAAATTCCCAAGTCCATATCTCCTAATGGTACAATGTGCGTAAAATAAAATAAGAAAGTGTAGAAACGTTCCAAAGAAAGACACCCCAGGAAGGAAACGTGAATGTGAATAATTGGAAGGTAGAACAATGCAAAAAAGCTAGAGGTATGGGACAGTCGTATGCAAGTCGCAATACTGGTAAAACGCCTTGGTTGAATGCCCTCAGGCATTGTTGGATTCTTTGAAAAATATTCACACCGTAAGTAGCTATAAGGACGTAAGTTAAACACTGCACTGACTCATACTATCGCTCGTAGTGTAAATTCCCAAGTCTATATATCCTAAGGGTACAATGTACGTAAATTCTCAAATCTATATTTCCTAATGGTACAATGTAGGCTAAGTAAACCGAAGTTCGGATCTCCTAAAGGCAAAATTTACGACTACGTGCATTCCCAAGTAAATTGCAAGGAACGTGAAAATATTTAAAGGACTGCTAACTGTTAATAAATGCTCTCTCTCTATTGTTTTTATCCAAATACCAATGTACGTAAATTACCAAGTCCATAAGTCCTAAAGGTACAATGTAAGTAAATTCCCAAGTCCAGATCTCCTAAAGGAATGGCGTTCATGGAAAGTCACAGTGTATGACATTGATGGATGTTTTCAACATGGAGGGTAATTTTTGATCGAGGTTCAGTAAGATTGCGTTTCAAATCCTAAAGTTGGTTACAGTTACACACACAACCACATACACCCAAGTACAGAGGGGTATGTTACAACAAGTAAATACATCAACAACATCGGTTAGCGTTCGCATGTACGTGTTCCGAGTGAAGAGCTCAGGTGATGTGAAAATAACAAAAGTCACGCTATTCCATCACAGAGTGTGTTAGTTATTGTTGTTTTAAGTGGCGGAACAGCAAGGTCATCTGCATCTTAATATAGTGATTTAGGGCTATGGAGTCCAAATGCGGCCCTTTGTCAACCCAAAGATCTCCCCGCACTACTCTCTGTTGAAGTTTGAGTTGTTGTTGTTGTTGTTGATTATTTAGGAGCTTTGTGACATCGTGGTCATGTAGCCCCGTGTACTTAAGTGTGTATGTGTGAAGTATGTCTGATGTGTATGTCTACCCCTTATTATTCCTGTGTTCCAACGGGGTTAGGCATGAGATGCGATGAAGGACTATATGGCGGATGGTTTTACGGTCGGGTGCCCTACCTGACGCCAACATCATGAGAGGAATTAATGAAATGAATGAAATAATAATAATAATGTTATTGGTTTTACGTCCCTTTTAACTACACTGGCTTTTAGAGACGCTGGGGTGCCGGAATTTTGCCCCGAATGGGATCTTTAACGTGCCAGTAAATCTACGGACACGGCTCCCTCGCATTTGCGCACCCTCAAATGCCAGCTGACTGCGCCAGGATACGAACCTGCAACCTTGGGCCCAGCGAGCGAGAACGTTACCCCTGAGCCACGCAGCCAGCCTGAAATGAATGAAAAAGAAATGAAACTGGGCAATGATGTGGAAGGAAGAAGCCATGGCCTGTCAGAGGGAGCCGTCCCAGCATTTGCCTGGTGTTGAAAGTGGGAAACCATGGAAAACCATTTCAAGGACGGCTGACGGTGGGGCTCAAACCCACGTCTACCGAGCCCGCACAGAGCTTGGCGCAATAGTCTAGAGCTGCGCGTTTACGAGCGTAGCTACCGATTTCGGTGTTTTAAATATGTCTGATAACTTGGGTTATTGTGATGGCTGTATTAGTGTGTGTATTTGTATTTTAGATGAGATTGGGAAGGAGGCGTGAACCCTCCTGTCATTTCCCTGGAGTAGAAGTGGGAAACCACGGTAAACCACTTATTCTCAGTTTTAACTCACGAGGCTGAGTGTACCCCATTCCATCCCTTAGAAAAGAATTAAATTTCTTGTCGGAGCCAGGAATCAAACCTGGGCCTTTGTTGTGTCGCTGTAAGAACATGAGCCCTTATCAGCTCCTCGCATCTCAGCCCTTCAATTGTTAATTTGTCCGAAAGATTGTGCATTCAAGTTGATTCATTTAGCTACAACGTGGTCTTGTAGCCCAGTACATTTGGGTGAGAATAAAATACATTTCTGTTGAATAGTGGCTAGCGTTTTTGGCAGTAACCGCGAAGGTCCGGCACAACCGAGAACAGGTAGGTTTGAGTTAATTTCATTTCATATTTATTTATATAGGCTATCAGTAAGGGGCCTACGTCGCTTAGGCGGTAGCACACCGCCTGTCACCGCTGGGTTCGTGGTTCAAATCCGGGCCACTCCATGTGAGAATTGTGCTCGACAAAGTGGAGGCAGACAGATTTTTCTCCGGGTACTCCGGTTTTCCCTGTCACAATTTACTTTCAGCAACACTCTCCACTATCATTTCATTTCATCTGTCATTCATTTACTCATTGCCCCAGAGGAGTGCGTCAGGCCTCGGCAGCCGGCACAGTTCATATCCTCGCCGCTAGATGGGGGCTTCATTCATTCCATTCCCTGACCCGGTCGGTCGACTGAAAACAGGCTGTGGATTTTCATTTTCATTATTTATATATCAGTGCCTTACACTATATTTACAGTGCACTGAAGGGGGTCACTGAAAAGAGAAACGCCCTCCTCCCCCCCCCCCACTTTATATACTGAGTTATATTTACACATGTACAAAAGATGTCAATTAGGGAGAATCGAGCCATCCTGGAAGTGGTTTTCCGTGGTTTTCCATCTCTACTCCAGGAAAATACCAGGATGGTACCTATCTTAATGTTATGGCTGCTTCCTACCCAAATCTGACCTAATTACAATTAATGAATGAAAATCCACAGCCTGCTTCCAGTCTCCGACCGGGTCAGGAATGGAGTGAATGAAGCCCCCATCTAGCGGCGAGGATATGAACTGTGCCGGCTTCCGAGGCCTGACGCACTCCCCTGGGGCAATGATTAAATGAATGACAGATGAAATGAAATGATAGTGGAGAGTGTTGCTGGAATGAAATTATGACAGGGAAAACCGTAGTACCCGGAGAAAAACCTGTCTGCCTCCGTTTTGTCCAGCACAGATCTCACATGGAGTGACCGGGATTTGAACCACGGACCCAGCGGTGAGAGGCCGGCGTGCTGCCGCCTAAGCCACGGAGGCTTCGACCTAATTACAATTAATACACACACTAATACAAACATTACAGTGACACATGTTATCAGACAATATACTATACGTACCCAAGTACACGGTCAGTTTCGGTGGCGTAGTTGGTAGCGTGCTGAGCTTCAATGCCCAAGATCGCGGGTTCAAACCCGGCCGAAGTCGTCGGATTTTTAAGAGCGTTAAAACTCCCTCAGTATGCCTTTCTTCGGAGGGGAAGTAAAGCCGGCGGTCCCATGTCATAGATTTATGGCATGTTAAAGAACCTTGCACTAATTACACCTGTGTGGAGCTAAATTAACTTATAGGTTAAACAACACTCTTATGGTGCCTACGTTTGTCGCCAGGAGCCGACTGCGTTGGCGTCTGCTAGGCAAGTTCTGAACTAGTAGTCGTTGACTGTGGCGTTTGGCGACAAAAGTAGGAACTACTTCAAATGCAATGTCTGCAGTCCTTACTTGTATTTAAAAACAGATATCACACACTAATACAGACATCACAATTAACACCTGTTATCTGACAGATTTTACACACACCCAAAGTACACGGAGCTACATGACAGCGTTGTCTCAGCCCCTAAACTAAGGAACCAACCAACCTAGATTTTTAGGCAGACATGTGTACAACGGACGGACAATTCAATACTGTGTAGGCTATATCGAATTACCATGCCAATTTGGTCGACATGAAATGAAACGCATTGAATTATAGTAAATGCATCCATAACCTCTGCTTTTCCCCTTAAGTGGGCTGGCTGCAGTAACGTTAATTTGTAGCACTTCAGTCGGTCAACACAATTGTGAATGGGTGGGGTACATGATATAAATATGTAACGACACCCCTGGAGAATATTACATGTATGAATTAGATTATCACAGGTAATGGGTAATTTAGGATTACACGTTTCGACCCTCAAGTGGCCATCATCAGATCCTGATCACTGGGCGGTTAAAATTTACACTAAATAATTAATTAATTAGTTAATTAATTAAATTCAAGTTGCTACTGCGGTATTGCACAGGGTCTTTTATTTAAAATGAGGCCGGCCGTGCGGCGCGTGGAGGATCGAACGAGCACATAGCAACTCACTGAGTTTGGGGTCGAGAGAGCGCTCGTACGAATCGCATGTAAATAACAAGCGCACATAATAACACATAACCAAAGTTAAATCATAGTCACGGGCGTTGTTGAAAATGTCCTCCCCCTGCATGTATACGTTTCTGGCATCTTCTAAGGAAATTTTAATTCACACGCATTACTTCATCTACTGAGACAGCCTCAATTTCTTTCGTGATACCTATTGTGTTCGAGTTAATCTAGAGTGTGAGGGTTTGAGGCATAAACCTTATATTTCAATTTTCCCTATAAATAAAAATTGCAGCAATAGGCTTTGACACTTAGCAATAACACGTTATAAAATTTTGAGTTACACAATAACAATTAAACAATAACCACGTAAACATTTTATACACTTATTACACTTATAACTTAAAACAGGCTATAAACAAAATAACGAAGTCAACTTTACTCGGCAAATCCTGCGTTGCAACTGTCTCAGCTGCGTGTTGCCATGTGCACGTCTGACCTTCGGCTTGACCTTCTACCGGCAGCGCTGCGCCAGCCGTGAGGCCAGCCCCACTTGAAATGAAAGACCTTGTAGTAGTTCGTCTTGGTTGTGTTCGTTCAAAGGTGAATCCCGTTTTAGTCTTGACGGTTTATGTTATGAATTACTAGCCACGATAGTGAGAGGCCACGCGATAAGTCAACACCGTGAAATTTCACGAGTCTAGTAAGTACAGTGCATGTAGTATTTTGATAGTGCATGCTTCATGATTGTTTGTTGACTTACTAATATATATTTTTTATTTGTACACACATGAATGTATATACGTTTTGTAAACATAATCTCACGATTATAAAATTTTCTCTTCTTTCCCTTCTTCATCTTCTCTTCCCAAAATCTCTTCATCCTTTGACTGTGTCCCTGTTTCCTCCGTACTGTCAAAAATGTTCCAGTCTTTTTACTTTCAGGTACTATGAATTTTTCATTTTTGTGAAGTTTTATTATTATTATTATTATTATTATTATTGAACCTCCGTGGCTAAGGCGGCAGCACGCCAGCCTCTTACCGCTGGGTCTGTGGTTCAAATCCCGGTCACTCCATGTGCGGTTTGTGCTGGACAAAGCGGAGGCAGACAGGTTTTTCTCCGGGTACTCCGGTTTTCTCTGTTACAAATTTCATTCCAGCAACACTCTCCACTATCATTTCATTTCATCTGTCATTCATGTAATCATTGCCCCAGGGGAGTGAACAGGCTTCGGCAGCCGGCACAGTTCATATCCTCGTCGCTAGATGGGGGCTTCATTCATCCCATTTCCTGACCCGGTCGGTCGACTGGAAGCAGGCTGTGGATTTTCATTATTATTATTATTATTATTATATTTTTTTGTGGTGGTCCTACAAAATCTAACCCGAGGAAAATTCACTCACAATATATTCACTGTCTACCGCACCGAGATTCGAACCTTGGATCTTCAAACGCTCCCCTATCCAGTAGTCATGTTGCTCGACATAGCTGGGGGTTGACAGCAAACCAGTGTGTATGAAAAAGCTTTCACTAAGCGGTAAATTAGTCTTGTTAGCTGTTAACAAAGAAGATGAAACTCCCTAACGAGCTCAGCCTTTACGGGAATTAATAAAGATGCAAATGTGGTGGTGTTTCAACAAGCACGTCTCCAAGGACAATGGGTTTATATTCCTAAATGACTTAGGGATTTACTTCCAAGAACAATGGGATTCTATTACTAAATAAACCGAGGATTTTCATCCTCTTTGTCCTGGATCACTGGCCTTCCTTGAGTGAATGCCAATATTTCATCCGAAGATCAAGACGTTTGTTATATCTATTTTTTCGAGATCATGCTGCACAGAAATATTCTCAATTACAAACTATAATATTGATCTACTAAACCCAAATTTAAAGTAGGGGTAAATATTCAAGGAGAGATAATTTCAACACTGAGATTCGCGAATGACATTGCCATCTTAGCCGATTCACCAGAGGATTTGAATGAGTTCTTAACTCTTGAGAACTAGCGTAAAAAATATAACACGAGGACTGGCGCCGGGTCATTTTGACCCTAAGTGTGTGACTCCCTTTCTGTCGTAGTCGTACGCATTTAAATGGAGTAATTTTTCACCTTGTGTCTTCCTATGAAAATGAAAATCCACAGCCTGCTTCCAGTCTCCGACCGGGTCAGGAATGGAATGAATGAAGCCCCCATCTAGCGGCGAGGATATGAAGTGTGCCGGCTGCCGAGGCCTGACGCACTCCTCTGGGGCAATGATTAAATGAATGACAGATGAAATGAAATGATAGTGGAGAGTGTTGCTGGAATGAAATTTTGACAGGGAAAACCGGAGTACCCGGAGAAAAACCTGTCTGCCTCCGTTTTGTCCAGCACAGATCTCACATGGAGTGACCGGGATTTGAACCACGGACCCAGTGGTGAGAGGCCGGCGTGCTGCCGCCTAAGCCACGGAGGCTTTGTGTCTTCCTATGAACTATTCCAAATATAAAATGAGGTTTATTTATATTTTTAAAATTCAACATGCAGAAAAATGACAATAATTTTAGTAAGTTGATAGTTGCGGTAAAGCAATCATCTTAATTTTTTAACAAAGTAGCTGATGACCATGGTGTCCCTGGACCCTAAACATGGATGAACAAGAACGTGAGCTATGTGATTGCGCTTCACCAAAATAGGTGGATCTTCCTCCATATTTTTTACAGGTTGTCCCGACGAACATAAGCCGACAATTGTCACGCGAGGACTGGCGCCATGGGTAAATCTGACCCCACCGTAAATAATATAGAAATAACTTGAGTGTTCAAAAAGCTATGGACATGTTTCCTTTGCAGCGTGAAGTTCAAGGCTAGGAAGGAAGGTACAGTAAGCGACAGGAAATAGGGCTGACCAAAACGAGCTTTATTTAAGCTTCGGGTCAAAAATACCCATGCGCCATTCCTTGCGGGTTAAATGGTATAGATTCCGCCAAATAATTATTCACGATGAAAATCAATAAATGTAAAACAAAAAGAATGGAATGCAGTCGAAATAAGTCAGAAATCCTTATTGAAGTTAAATTGGCAGGTGAAAAGCTAAAGGATGTAGAGTTTTCTGTTACTTACTGTAAGACGGGATGAAGCAAAGAGGATAATATAAAGTAGTTTAGCTCAGGCAAGAAAAGCATTTCTACAAAAAGGGAATTTGTTGACATCAACCAATACGGATTTAGGTATTAGAAAGTATTTTTTGAAAGCCTTTGTCTGGAGCGTGGTGCTCTATGGAAGTGAACCGTGAACTACTCGCGCATAAGAAACAAGTAGTTCCGTGAAGAAATATACAGTCTATTTTCATATATCCTACTCATGTTAATTGTCTCTATCAACATACAAAATTTCAGTTTGATGGTTGTGATAGATTCGTAGATATTGTGAACCGTCTAAATATTTCAGATGGTAGCCAGGATGGATATTTCTTTATGTACTATTACATGAATATTGTTAAGGATGTTTTGATTGGTGCCTTAACCACCATTTGTTAAGGGTGTTTGATTGTCTAACCCGCGCCTCCCAGTATTTGTTAAGGATGATTGATTGGTCTGAGGGCTGAGCTGATCCGTTTTAGAGGGATTCACTCCGTGCCTTCAGCCTTTGTTAAGGATGTTTGATTGTTGGGCATCCTTGCATCTACGGGGATTTACTAGGATGTCTTATGAAGAACTGCGGACACGTTTAGAGAGCAATTTACATACAGGGGAACTGGCGGGAGGAATACTCACCTAGCTTACCTCAATGTGGCTTAGTAGGCCACACGCTTGCTGTGCAGCGCCTCCTGCAGGGCAGCGTTCAATGGAGATCTTAAAACTAGGTACTAATCTAAAGGGGAAGGGCTTCTTAACCTAAACGAAATAAAAAGGTAATCATTAGACTGTTCAAAAAGGGGATTTATTATTAAATAGTGGCAATGGCAATAGGGAGGATGGAAATAATAATCTAGGGGGAAAAAGGAGTCAAGCAGGCACGTTATCACTCACCCCACCGTTGATACCGGTCTTCTATGATGTTGGTGGCGTTGGGACTCGATATGGGGCGCTGCCCCATATCGGTCCGGCGTAGCACAACTCCGATAGAGTGTAAGACTGTAACTGCAGGTTCAGAAGAGTTCACGTTCCAATTAGTTTAAGAGAGCGCGCCGCGTGTTCGTACCTCTATTTATAGGTAAAATGTGCCTGGTCAGTCCAGTCAGCGGTATGTTGGGAGTGTAATGTCCGCTGTGTCCTGTCTAAGTGCTTGCTGTTGGACCTAGGTCTATGACCTACGGCTTACTCCGTAGTCGTGTTGCCATGTCGTCTTTTACGTAGTTACTTCTGATTATATTTTATGTATGTATAGGCACAGTCCTTTTATAAAGGGCTGGGGCTAGGACAAGTCGCCTCCCTGTTTTAATAATCGTCCTCGATTATTGGACTAGACGTGGGGGCGGAAACCTTTATTTTCTTCTTTCTTCTTCTTCTTTTTCTTTCCTTTCGTCGATGTGAATGTGTTTTCGATTCGTCGTATCGTCCTTCGTCGCTTCTGGTCTTCTTCGTAGGTGGGAGGGTGAGCGAAATTGCACCGTGCTAAGGGTTGGAAGGCGTGGCAAGAGTGTTGGGGTGGTTTGTTTTACAGTCATTTCATAGCAGATAGTTCTCTGTATCTGTCTACATCCCATATTGTATGATTGACATAATCTGTATTGCCTATTTGGCAGAGTTGAAATTTGCATAAAAGTGTTGACATTGTTTTGTTAAAATTGGAGAAAAATAATAAAAAATTGAATTTCAGCGGAGATATAAATTGAAAGAAATGAAGTTGAAAGATATATTCTGAATGGAATCTCATAGGAAATTTACATTATTAGCACCGTACTCGGACTAGTGCGTGACTTGCGTACGACGCCGTCAATCCGAGCCCTGCTGCGAGGATGCATGCATAACTGTAATTTTCCTACGATGGAAAATGATGCTGTAAGGAGCTTAAGTAATGGCGATCCCTCATGAGTTAGTATGCGACCTCTGTAGTGTGTGTAAGAAAAGGAGAGAAAAAAATATAGTGTATTGTATGGGCTACTCTAGGCCAAGTGTAGCTATGAGGGTGCGCTACTATGATTAACCTCCTTACAACGTGGGGTTGATAAAAGAAATGAAAATTGTAGAGATATCCTAGAAAACGTGAAATTCCGTCAAAGTTTCTTGATTATGTGCGTAAAAAAAACATATAGTTATGGTATTAAGATAAAAATTAACATTGAAGTGTTGAAAAGAAATAGCTGAAGGCTCCTGCCTAAATCGGCTGACATTCTAGTATGGTTTGTAGGTTTTGACTGTTGTTGCTGCCATGCGTGTTGGAACTTTGGTCTTGCGTCACGTTCGTCCGGGGGGCATCCTGCATGAATGTCCTACTGGGGGATTACAGGATTGTACAGCGTATAATTAGTCTGAAATCAGAAATCTCTCTTAACGTTTTGTACAGAGGTATTGGTTCACCCTGGTACAGTTATTTTTTTTTTCACTGAAGTTCGTTACGTCGTACGCGTTAATCTCGTTACTTAATGTCTGCATTATGACATATATACTAATATCCTTATAAACTAACGTGCAATATGTATTCATTGACATATTGGTTATTGTGGTCATACATTATACCACGTCCTATATGCGTCGTTGTAAAACTGCAACATGCTTCCTTAAGCATTTAGCTGCGTATATACTCTTTTATTTCGTAGAAATTGAATCCTTTATATTTGTAAAAAATACTTTCTTATACATTGACGTAGACCTTTGCTATAGCTGAGAATTAATCCTTAAATATTACTTTTGCACTTTCTCAGCGTGAGTTAAGCGACGTGTTCGCTTCTTAATCTATAGATATGCAGACATTATGTAAGGATACTCGCACTACGTGTACACTGGATCGTTAAGTTTAAATGGATTATCGTTAAAATGGCGACTGTTTCGACGGGAATTTATTGAAATCGGAAATTATTTATTGCCTCTACGGGCTAACTTGGGAATTCTGTGCACTGTATAGAACTTCAGGAAATATAAATTAACACGATAATATTATCTGAAAAAAAAAAGACATTTATTATCGACATGTGATAATTGCCTGGAAAAAATAACACTGTTAATGACACGGTATTTAAGACCCTTTTGTAAACCTTGCCACGTTATATAGGGGGTGAGGTGATTTACTATCTAACTTAATTATTAATGCTAAACCTAATATTATTACCTTTTCTTAGCTAAATATACTATATACATGGGGTAAGGTGGAATAACGTGTCTGGACAGGGGTGAAAAAAATCTCTTGAAGGGAGGGGGGGGGGGCGATATATATTAAAGGTATTTCTTAAATATTTAAGCTCTCTCTAGAGTGTATCCGCAGCCATGATAATCTTCTAAAGTGTGCCTTCAATGAGGTGGCTACTTTTGCTCCTTAATATAATTAACGGGGTTGCATCTTCAATTAAATGCCTACCTTTGCTCCGAAAAAAAAATAATGGGGCTGTATCTTCACTGACATGATAATTTTTGCTCCGTAAGCAAAATAATGGGGCTGTAACTTCACTGAAATAGCTACTTTTGCTCTTTAATAAAACTAATGCGGGCTGTATCATCAATTAAATGCCTACCTTTGCTCCGTATGAAAAGTAATGGGGTTGCTCTATATGGAATGACTAATATTATGCCTGAGTTGCATAGTTTTATTTCTATTACATATCCTGTTGCCTTCTTGTCGTAGAAAATACGGATGCATGTGATTATGTATTTTAACCAAGTGGTGTCACTCTTTATATAGAAAATCAGCAAATGTGTCCAGCGGTGTAGGTTTCATATTACCTACTATGCTACAATATCATACAACGTGTCATTATCTCCTCATGCTAAACATAATACCAAAGAGATATCGCCTGTTGGTAGACTGTCCGTACTTCGATACAGGACGCATTCCATCGGACGTTAAATCCATGATGTATTGGGTTTATTTTAATATAAATATCTCCTAATATCTTATCAGAATACTATAAAGATATCGGCTGTTGGCAGGCTGTCCGTACTTCGATACAGAACGCATCCCAGTGGCCGTTAAGTTCATTATGTATTAAGTTTATTTTGATATAAATATCTCCTAATATCTTATCAGAATACTGTAAAGATATCGGCTGTTGGCAGGCTGTCCGTACTTCGATACAGAACGCATCCCAGTGGCCGTTAAGTTCATTATGTATTAAGTTTATTTTGATATAAATATCTCCTAATATCTTATCAGAATACTATAAAGATATCGGCTGTTGGCAGGCTGTCCGTACTTCGATACAGAACGCGTCCCAGCGGCCGTTAAATTTACTATGTATTAAGTTTGAATTGACCGCCACAAGATGTATAACGTGGAGGGATTAATTCCCCGAAAGTATTAGAACTAACGTCATCTAGGTGAAAGGGTTGGCTATTTCCTTTCAAAGTTCAGTAGCGTGTTCACTTCTCACGTGTTCAGTGGGTTGGCTAGGACCCTGAATCTGAAATGATAGTCGTCGGTCGCCGGTTGTCATTATTATATTGACCAATATACCTGTAACTAATTACTTCCCTCTGGGTGTGACGTTTCTACTTTTTAGCATTTGGCTTGCGTAAATTGCGGACTTTGGGGCCACGGTGTGGACACTAATCTTATTTATTAATGGCATTTGTTATCAACGTAGGTGTGTTAATATCTCCTATATCTCCTCCATACTACCCTTATCTCAAAGCGAGGTGCTCCCTTGGACCTGCTGCAAGATATCAATAACGTCGTGTTCTTGAGGCTGTGCTAACCCTTGTGCCAGCTCAAGATATCTATAAAAACACTTAATACTTCCCTTATCTCAAAGCGAGGTGCACCCTTGGACCTGCTGCAAGATATAATATATTTTTTCAACTTCACTTAAAAACACTTAATACTTCCTTTATCTCAAAGCGAGGTGCACCCTTGGACCTGCTGCAAGATATAATATATTTCTTCAACTTCACTTAAAAACACTTAATACTTATTACTAATATACTAACGATGATACTCTTGATAACAATTGTCGTCCGTTGCGATGTTGCCCTGCTGTGCCCAAGTCCGTGCTTACGCATGTATGCTATACTGATATCGCCGTGCATTTGTCGGCGTTTTTCATAAATTCCTACTGGATTACTTTCTCACCTATGTTACTTCGTGAGGGAACGGTGTTTTCTTTGCTAACTGAATGTCCTGTTTGAAATGTAGCCTACTGCTGGAAAAAGAATTCTACCTTAAGAGTGTACTCTACGCTTACATCTTTAAAATCATTAGTGCGTTTTTCTACTATCGCACGCTTCGCAATACGTGAATGAATGTATGGAAAACCAAAAATAATAAAGGCAAACTTATGCACAGTCATCTGGCGTGTGAGTGAATAGTGCCAGGAATTGAACTCAAGGTGTCTGGCTTCCTCTCAAGTGCGTCTGCACGCTGAGCTAGCGAGACAGTGTCGGGTTTAATGTCCTCGCGGCGGACGGTGTGCTCAGCACGTGTCTGTCATATGGCATAGTGGATTGTGTTACAATGGACAAATAAGCATTTCCTCTGGGGTCGGATTTCATAACAAAAGAGAAACTGTACTACTTCTTGACTGAATGCGTTTACAAACTAATTAATGCGGCACCTTGCAGAAATGTGATTGCAAGGTCTCCTAACTCTATGTAAGCATGTAGCCAATACTACCTTCCGCTAAGTTATACTAAAATGGATTCAGAAGAAAATATTATAGCCTACAATCATATACAATGTATAGTTGCACTGCTGTAAAAAATACAAAGTTATCTACTCATTCCAACTTATCCTATGGGATATCACAATCTTATTCCTAATAGAGCTTCATGGTGGGGGGGGGGTAATCTGAAATAAGGAGCAATTCTCTGAATATAGTAGGGTAGTTATCAATACCTCTTCCTACTAGGCTTCCGTTAATATTCCTAGTGACTTATTAGATAGGGGTTGTTAATATTCAAATTGCTTGGCGTAGGAGGTGTCTATCGCGAAATCTTAACAGGGTGGGGGTGGTTTTTTATAATTATTGTGTAAAAAAATATTCTCTAACTTAATCTACTAAAAAAAATTCTGCTCGGGGGGGATTTAAATTGTCCCACTCGCTTGGCTAATGTAATGAGTATAGGGGGCGTTTAAATATGTATTAGTACTGGGGCGGGTGTGGGTGGGTACCAAAAATTATATTTGACCCGAACTTCAAAAACTTTTCCTTAAATTTTGGTAAATTTTTGCTTGGCTGCATAAGAGGGTTTTAGGGACCTTTCCCGTAGAAATTCGTTGTCTGAACTCCTTTAGGCGTTGTCTTACGACAACGTCACGGTACCCCGGTGCCTCTACCATTTGTTAAGGATGTTTTGATTGGTGCCTTAACCACCATTTGTTAAGGGTGTTTGATTGTCTAACCCGCGCCTCCCAGTATTTGTTAAGGATGATTGATTGGTCTGAGGGCTGAGCTGATCCGTTTTAGAGGGATTCACTCCGTGCCTTCAGCCTTTGTTAAGGATGTTTGATTGTTGGGCATCCTTGCATCTACAGGGATTTACTAGGATGTCTTATGAAGAACTGCGGACACGTTTAGAGAGCAATTTACATACAGGGGAACTGGCGGGAGGAATACTCACCTAGCTTACCTCACTGAGGCTTAGTAGGCCACACGCTTGCTGTGCAGCGCCTCCTGCAGGGCAGCGTTCAATGGAGATCTTAAAACTAGGTACTAATCTAAAGGGGAAGGGCTTCTTAACCTAAACGAAATAAAAAGGTAATCATTAGACTGTTCAAAAAGGGGGTTTATTATTAAATAGTGGCAATGGTAATAGGGAGGATGGAAATAATAATCTAGGGGGAAAAAGGAGTCAAGCAGGCACGTTATCACTCACCCCACCGTTGATACCGGTCTTCTATGATGTAGGTGGCGTTGGGACTCGATATGGGGCGCTGCCCCATATCGGTCCGGCGTAGCACAACTCCGATAGAGTGTAAGACTGTAACTGCAGGTTCAGAAGAGTCCACGTTCCAATTAGTTTAAGAGAGCGCGCCGCGTGTTCGTACCTCTATTTATAGGTAAAATGTGCCTGGTCAGTCCAGTCAGTGGTATGTTGGGAGTGTAATGTCCGCTGTGTCCTGTCTAAGTGCTTGCTGTTGGACCTAGGTCTATGACCTACGGCTTACTCCGTAGTTGTGTTGCCATGTCGTCTTTTACGTAGTTACTTCTGATTATATTTTATGTATGTATAGGCACAGTCCTCTTATAAAGGGCTGGGGCTAGGACAATATTATTGTGTACATGTGGTATTCAGACTTCAATCGCATGATTAGTACACAAAAAGTAAAAACGAGATTTTGAAATTTCGCACAGCTGCCATCTTGTGGTTATGAAAACAATTGAAATAAATTAGATGTCAGTGATTAACATTTGTATAAGCATTTAACGTGCAAAATTTCACTGCACTCGGATGGTTAAATCACGAGAAACGTCCATTTAAATATTTATAGTTCGCGTCGCCGCCATGTTGGATTCGTGCTCACCAGGTTACTGAAAGTCCTATAGGGGAACCTATGTTCATAGCCTCTACGAACATTTAAAAATCAGTTTGATTGCAGTAAAAGATTCGTAGATATTGAGAACCATCAAAATATTTCGGATGCTCGCCATTTTGGATTGTTATATGTATAGGCCATAGAGGAAAAGGAAAATTATTGCGTAGCTTCATTATTCAAACTTTCACTTCGATCACATGATTGCAACACAAGAAATAAAAACTTAATTTAAAAATTTGGCACAGCCGCCATCTTGAAATTATGTAAACAATTGGACTAAATTAGATGCCAGTGCATTACAGTATCTATAATCATTTACTGTACCACATTCTACTGCGCTCAGAAGGTTAATTAACGATAAAAATCTATTAAAAGGTTTCAACTTCGCTTGGCCGCCATGTTCGTTTTGTACTTTACAGGTTTTCGAAAGTTACTTAGATAAACTTCTAGCAGTGCCCTTTATCACCGTGCAAAATATCAGGGTGATATCATAAATGGTTTCAGAGATATTGAATGCCAGTGAAATATTTCGCCCAGACGCCATTTTGAGGTTATGTAAACAATTGAACTAAATTAGACGCACGTGCATTACAATGTGTATAAACATTTGCTGTGCCATGTTTTATTACGTTTGGAGGGTTAAATCGCGAGAAAAGTCTATTTAAAAGTCTCAAATTCGCTTGGCCGCCATGTTGGTGTTGTAGTTACCAGGTTTTTGGAAGTCTCATAGGTGAAAATCTAGTAGTTTCCTTTATCACCGTACAAAATTTCAGGGTAATATCGGTAATAGTTTCGGAGATACTGAATGCTGGTGAAATATTTCGCACAGCCGCCATGTTGGATTGGTGAGACACATTAATATTTGAAGGGCATGGTCGGGGTCGGCCAGAATGGTGCCATGATCTTGCCGAGTTTCAGTGAAATCGCTCCATCCGTTTAGAATTTATTAGGGGGGGGGCGGTGAAGACACACACACCATCACACACACACACGCACACGCACACGGGCAAAAGGTGATCTCATAAGCCTATTTTTAGCCTACTTTTCACATTTTGCAAAAATGAGGAAAAAGTAGACTTATGAGATCGGGCAAATGTGTGTCTGTCTGTCTGTCTGTCCTTCTGTCTGTCTGTCTGGCTGTGTGTGTGTCCCCCCTATCAACTCCTAAACGGCTGCAGCAATCGAAACAAAATTTAGTAGAAGTAAAGATCTATACCTGAATATCTCACGCCCATATTTGAAAATGATGTCAGTGCTACCAACTGCTGAAAAATCGCAATTGAAATTTGAGCTCCATGTTGGATATCTTGGAAGGTATGAATAGGAGCTATTTCAAAATTGGCACACGTATAGATAATAATATTGCAGTTTAATTTCCAGGAGGCCATACATCGCAGTGTTGCGAAAATGAATATACGCCTTCTGATAGGTCCAAATTTTAAATGCATATAACTTCTACACTATCAATTGGATTTCAACCAAATTTCGTATGTGCTATGTGTATATAAACAGACATGACTGAACGTATTATTAAGAACCACCACGGCTGCCAACTGTTAATAAATGCTCTCAATTTATTTTATCCAAATACCAATATATCAGAAAGTATGCTATCCGACAGCTTTAAACTAATCACACGTATAGTACCTGACATTCTATATTAATTTGGAGAAACTTATATACGTCAATGCTACCAACATGATTCTAAGCCTGCTGAGAGGTCCAACTTTAAATACATGTAACTTCTATACTATCATTTGGATTCCAACCAAATTTCGTGTGTGCTATGTGTACCATAACAGATATGTATATGCCGATTCTTAAGAGTAACCAGGGCTGCCAACTGTTACTAAATACTGTCTCTATTTTTGTTACCCTAATATCAATATATCAGAAAGTATGCAAAACAATAGCTCTAAACTTTGCACATGTATAGTACCTGGCATTCTAGATTAATTTGGAGTAACTAATATACGTCAGTGCTGCCAACAAGATTCTAAGCCTGCTGATAGATCCAATTTTAAAATGCATGTAACTTATATACTAACTCATGGATTTTATTCAAAATTGACACAACAATAGATCATATTATTTCAGATTATTTCTGACCAATACATGTATGTCATTGTTGCCAACATGATTTTACGCGCGCTGTTAGATCCAATGTTTAACTGCATGTAACGTCTATGCTATCCATTGGATTTCAACCAAATTTTGTAATCTGTACCTTAAGAGATGGAACTAAGAATATATTCAGTCACCAGGGCTGCCAACTGTAGTTCTCTATTAGGCTACAGTATGCCAGGTATACAATATTTCGAACTAATTAGAAATTTCGATATTACCAACTTAATTTCGTCATTATTCTAGATAGATCCATATAGATTAATCATTGGCATAGATCTTAAATTTTAAGAAAAGTAGGCTCTTTAGTTCGTTACGGAACTTCTTGTTTTTCATAAAATGAAAATAGGCTAAAAAAGACAATAGAAGCATTTGAAATGTGGTGTTACAGGACAATGGTGAAGATAAGACGGGTAGATAGTGTAACAAACAAAGAGGTATTAAGACGAGTGGGAGAGGAGAGATGTTTCTGGTGACTGATAATGAAGAGAAGGGATAGGTTGGTAGGACACATACTAAGACACCCGGGAATAGCAAAGTTCATTGGTGAGGGAAGTGTTGAAGACATGAACTGTAAGGGTAGACCAAGGTTAGAATATGTTAAACAGTTTGCCTCGGATGTAGAGATGATACAATTAGCTCAGGTCGCGGATGCATGGAGGGCTGCACCAAATCAGTCAAAACACTTGAACATTTAATGCATTTCAAATTAACAAATCAACTTCAAAAATTGATGTAGGAATATAATTGATACATCAAATTAAAGCTAATGAATGTAGGAATGATGTGATCAGGGGATTTTTGGATAATTCGAAAACTTTAGCCACCTTGTATATTTTAAGCGATTGTAAAATTGCTTTTTTTATGAGAAAAAAAAACTCCTACAGTCTGTCTGTTGCAGATAACTGCACGGTTCTAGTTCAGAACACTATATGTGTTAAATAGAAGATCTCAGTAAAATAAATTTGATGATTGAATGATATTCTGTAATTTTAGGGTATTTTGAAAACTTATCTACAACAATATGCTAGCTCTGAATATTAATACAAACAAGTAGTTCCGTGAAGAACTATACAGCCTATTTTCATATATCCTACTTATGTTAATTGCCACTATCAACATAATTTCAGTTTGATTGCTGTAATAGATTCGTAGATATTGAGAACCGACTAAATCTTTCCGATGGTCGCCATGTTGGATTTTATATATGTAGGTCCTAGAGTTATGTACTGTTACATGAAGATTATTGTGTACGTGTAGCATTCAAACTTCAATCGCATGATTAGGACACAAGAAGTAAAAACGAGATTTAAAAATTTCGCACAGCTGCCATCTTGTGGTTATGAAAACAATTGAAAGAAATTAGATGCCAGTGGATTAACATTCGTATAAGGATTTACTGTACCCAAGGAATAATAAGGAGAGGCCCTAACGGCAAGGAAGTGAATCCAGAAGTTACTCCTTCACTTATGCTCAAAACATTGCGATAGTCCCATGAGAAAAGCATGTAATGGTGTGACGTACTTACTTAAAAGTGGTGATATTTCGCGTGTGGGTCGAAATGTCGACACATGGGGCATATGTTTGCACAAACAGAACTCCCACCTGCCAAAGTAATGTCATTTCACAAGTAAATCCACTTTATTTGTAATTTATTGTGTTAAGTTTTCATCCTAAGAGTAGCCACCTTTCGGTACTGTTCTAGTATCATTCGTTACATGTTCAAATATTGGTATACATGTCCACCAATATAATTATTTCGATTGCTAGGTATTAATTACGGATATTTTCCTCCGTTTCTCACTGGAAATAGTTTCTGCTTGTCAATTAATGAACGGTATTACTGTAATCTTATTACCCCAATCTATTTTCAACGTGGCTTGAGTTCTAGATTTATTGCTCGTGGGTGTTAGAAGATTGATATGACATTATTTGCATATTTTAGTGTGTTAATCTCAAACCTCAGCCTAGACCTTGTTTAGTTTGTTACCGGAACTGAACTAGCCAATTTTTTTTAAATCATCGTGCAATGAAAACAATAACGCCACCACCCAATTAGTTCGCATGCCTTAATATTTTAAATTTATTTAATTTATTTAATACACATTCGTGAATATAATGGCTGGCCTACTGGTATCTCGGTAATTATTTGGCTATTATTAGGTATAAGTTAAGAATAGTGATGGGTGTCTGGTTGCCTGAAATCCCACAATAATTACAGGTCATAAAAACTGCATACCGGTATAATACATTCATTTCCCATGTGCTATACTATATTTCAGATCGGTGTATTGCTCTAGTTTACATTGTAAAATTAAACGTGTCATGGCAGTTTACATGATTCTCGATTGCGACGAAAAGTATTGTGACTGGCGTACACTTCACGCTAGCCAGCAGAGATCAACAAATATCCCTTGATTTCCATCATAGTATAGGCCTACCTGCACACGAATCTTTTTCTTTCGTAGTTCCGGCCCTTAAAGCACCATTAACTAACTAACTATCACGAATCTTTTACTGGTAATCATACTTAAATCCCACTAATAAATAAGTTTACGGCACCGTTATTTAAAATCCTATAGGTGAACTTAATTTTATAGCCCCTATGAACATAAAATAATTGTTTGATTGCTATAATAGATTCGTAGATATTCAGAGCCGTCTAAATATTTCGGAAGGTCGCCATGTTTAATTGTTAAATGATTAGGCCATAGAGTCATGTACCATTAAAGGAAAATTATTGCGTAGGTGCATTATTCAAACTTTCACATCGATCGCATGATTACGACACAAGAAATAAAAACTTAATTTTAAAATTCGCAAAGCCGCCATCTTGAGGTTATCTAAACAATTGAACTAAATTACTGTTGATACCAGTGTATTAAAATGTGTATAAACATTTCCTGTACCAGATTTCATTGCGTTTGGAACATTAAATCGCGAGAAAGGTCTATTTAAAATTTTCAAATTCGCTTGGCCGCCATGTTCGTTTTGTAGTTAACTGGTTTTTGAAAGTCTTATAGATGAACTTCCATTAGTACCCTTTATCTGCGTACAAAATTTCAGGGTGATACCGCTAATACTTTCAGAGATATACCAGGTGGCCCACCTGCGCCGTGCAATCTACTTATAAATGTCCCGCATGTACTAGTGTTGAACGGGAGGTCTAATAACTGAATTGCTAAGGGGTAACCTTGCATACACGCAGGTTACGTCAGAATGCCAAGATATAACAACCAGACGGCCGCACAATGCATATTCCTTCGTGCTCCCGTCTAATGCGCCCCAAAGTGGTGAGCAGTCTCGCTGGCGAGCGCAGAATAGTAGCTTTGCAAGTGGCACAGCAGTATTAAAGTTGCTATCAACACATCGACAATGGCTGAGGTATTCACCAAGAACGAGAGCGCACACACATAATTCTAATCTATGGAGAATCTGGTCACAATCCCACCAAAGCTCGCACAGTAATGCACAGGAGATTCCAAATAGACGCTTGCCTTTTGTACATGAATTTCCCCGAACAGAGCTGTAATTAAGTGCTAATGGATTGAAGCACATACCAGCATGGCTAGACCCGTCTGCAACAATTCTGATGTTGTGCAGACTGTTCATCAGTATTGTGATCGAAGCCGTCACACGGTACGTTGAATTTCACCGTACTGAAATAATGAGTTGTTGAATTTCAGGGGCTTTACAACACAGTGGGCATGTAGCCCCGTGTACTTGAGTGTGTAAAAAATTTGTCTGATAACCTGTGTCACTATTGTTATTTTATTATTACAGTCTAGTGCATACATCGTAGTGACAATAATAATAATAATAATAATAATAATAATAATAATAATGATAATGATAATTATCAATATTATTATAATGATTATAATGATGATAGGAATCCTGTCACAGTACTTGTGTAGTAAAACTACTGCTAAATAGTTGCACAACATGCAACATATTGTATACCACGTTGTAACGCTCCTTTGCAAACAACGATTTCTGTTATAAACAGGGTTTGTTTGTAAATACGCCTAAGATGCAGAAAAGACAGTTTAATAACACATTAATTGGTACATGTAGGCTACAGAAATTCCACTCTTCAATAGCATTGTGGACAAAAACTCACATATTATTGCATCAAAGCTTAGAAAATAAAATAAATTAAAATGTTGCACTTGGACAGCTATTCATAACGAATATGCTCAAAGACATGTCCCTGGTGGCGAATACAATGCTGAACACGTCTCGCAGTGTCTGCATGGACACGTCGTAACATTTCAGATGTCACTGCAGCACAGGCCTCACCAATACGTTGTTTTAATTGATCAACATTTTCTGGCGCCGGTTCGTAGACTTTTGATTTTATATAGCCCCACAGAAAGAAGTCCAGAGGGGTTAGATCAGGCGATCGTGCTGGCCACTGCCAGGGGCCTCCACGACCTATCCACTGTTCATGGTATCGTGCATTTAGATATTCCGTAACGGCTCGTAAGGTGTGAAGTGGAGCACCATCATGCTGGTACCAATGTTGTAATACAACCTGGAGTGGAATATCTTCTAGAAGGATTTCCAGAGTCAAGTCGGTTTGTGGAAATTCAAGATAATTCCTACCTGTATTGAAGTTCGTGGCACTCCTAGCTCCCTTGCAGCTTCTCTTTGCCCTAAGCAACAATAAATATGTGCACATTGTTACATAGTGGTTCGTATTATTATTATTATTATTATTATTATGGTTTCAGGAGACTAAATTATCTTGCACCAGCACTATTTAACGAACTACGACCTCGATTGTCCAACATGAACAGCAAACAACTAGCTATATGTCGCATACAAAATTATTAACTAAATAAACATTAATTTATAACAAAAACGTATTATTGTATGCACTCTTGTATTGAAATACAAACTGTACAATGCTGTGAAAAATAATTAATGTCTCACATATAATTCCTGAGACATATCACAAATGTGTTATCATAGTAATTAATAAATTAATTCTAATACAAAATTCAATTATTATTATTATTACTATTATCAGCAGTAGCTCAAGCATTACAGTGATCATATGAGTGAAGAACATCGTGGTCCATTGATGGCCGAAACGTCTCAAAAAAACAAACAAAAAAAAACAGAGTAGCTCAGTAAGGTGAAGTGTAACTGACGGTGTGTAGGATTCCGTTCGAAGTACTCTTGTACATTCCGTACAACTTCAGCATTACGGGTCTAGTCCTGCTGGTATGTGCCTGGAACATTCCATTCGTTCGTAATTGCAGCTCTGTTCGGTGAAATACTTGTCGAGACGGCAGACGTCTACATGGAAACACCATTGCATGCCGTCTACGAGCTTCAACGGTATTACGACCAGCTTCTCCATATATTAGTATAATGTCCGTATGCTGAAAACACCAGCCATTGTCAATATGTTGCCAGCAACTGTCGTGTCGTTCTACCATATTTATGAGTCTATTGCGCTCTCAAATGCGAGGGTCGAAAGGGCAATGGGGTTCATTAGACGGGTAGAGCTGAGGAACATGCAGCTAGCGGCTGTCCGGTGGTTATTCCTACGTATTCTGACGTAATCGGCCAGCATGCACTGTGAACCCCGTGGAAATCAGTTATTAGGCATCCCATACAGCATTAGTGTATGCGGGACATCTAAAACTAGATTGCACGGGGGAAACGGGCCACCTGGTAGAATGCCCTTGAAATATTTCGCACATCCGCCATCTTGTGGTTATGGAACAATTGAACCAAGTTAGATGTCGGTGCATTACAACGTGTGTAAACATATACCGTACCAAGTTTTATTGCGTTTGGTTGGTTAAATCGCGAGAAACGTCTATTTAAAAGTCGCAAATTCGCAAGGCCACCATGCTGGTTTTGTAGTTACCAGTTTTTCAAAAATCACATAGGTGAACTTCTAGTAGTTCCCTTTATCACCGTAAAAAATATCAGGGTGATATCGGGAATAGTTTCGGAGATATTAAATGCTGGTGAAAAATTTTGCACAGCCGCCATGTTGGATTGGTGAGACCTAACAAAATTTGAAGGGCACGGTCGGGGTCGTCCCGAATAGGGCTATGAACTTACCGAGTTTCATTGAAATCGCTCCAGCCGTTTATAAGTTATTAGGGGGACACCCACACACTCCTCACACACATACGCACACACAGGGACAAAAGGTGATCTCATAAGCCTATTTTTTCAAAATTGAAAATAGGCTAAAAAAGACACATTTCATGATTGTCACACGCCAGCCTGACTTTTGTTTATAATGCACATCTCCATTTTAATGGCTCCTCATTCCTAAGAGTAGACTATTAAAATACATTGGAACATGGCTATGTGAGGATTGGAGATCAGATATGGAGATAAAATGTCGTACAGAGAATGCCTGTAATGCTTTTGTGAAATTCAAGAAAATCCTCACAAGTACGGACTTAAATCTAACCCTTAGACTTCGGTTGGTAAGCTGCTACATTTCATCTGTGTTTCTATATGGGTCTGAAGAATGGTCAATAAATGCGGCAACAACAAAGAAATGAAATGTGGATTTACCCCAGAATGCTGAAGATACCGTGGTTTGCACGAATAACTAATATTAAAGTACTGCATAGAATGAACAAACAATGAAACTTATTATGCAATTTTAAAAGATAAAAAACTGTATACCTAGGATATATCTTGCGGAACACCAAATATCGACTTGTCAAGTTGATACTGGAAGGAAAAATCGATGGTCAAAGAGGAAGGGGCCGAAGAAGGATTTCCTGGGTGGATAACATAAAACAGTGGACAGGATTACTCAGAATAGATAAATCATTCCACATCACAGTTCATAAGCTAAAGATGCATCATGTGGTCGCTAACATCCATTAATGGATACACATCTGAAAAAGAAGGAAAATTTATCAATTTTATTCATCTTTTTCAACTATTCAGGGAACTGAAAACTGAAAGATAAGCTTTTTTTTTTTTACAAAAATGATGGTTGGATTTCATGTGTAATATGGTAAAAGTTTCAAATGAATCGGATCAAAAATTTGGATTTTTTTCCTAAACATACCTTTAACAACAACTACCGAAATTTACTCATGAAGCTAATAATATTAACCCTCTATGGGGCAAAGCTTTTTTTTTCTATGTGTTTTTAGATTTTAATTTATTTTAATTATTATAATTATTAA
Organism: Meconema thalassinum; assembly: GCA_946902985.2. Taxonomy (NCBI): domain Eukaryota; kingdom Metazoa; phylum Arthropoda; class Insecta; order Orthoptera; family Tettigoniidae; genus Meconema; species Meconema thalassinum. Next base: position 189,564,354 of record OX336395.1, read on the forward strand.
TAATAATAATATTTTTTGTTTCTCTAATTTTAATGTTTATATAATTATTCTTAATTTTCATTTTCTGTTATTATATGTTTTATTTTGGTACTTTTATTGAATTAATTAATTAACTAATTTCCAGTTGATTTTTAGCCTACTTTCGATTTTTGCAAAAAATGAAAGTAGACTTATGAGATCAACACAGGGCGAAAGATTGTGTGTCTGTCTGTGTGTGTGTATGTGTGTGTGTGAGTCTGTGTGTGTGTGTGTGAGTGTGTGTACTCTGAATGTCTGTCCCCCCCCCCTATCAATTCGAACACGATGAAACCGAATTGAACGAAATTTGGTACAGAGGTAGCACTAGCGAAGGGCACCTCAGTGTCATACTTTATATCGCCGCCATCGTTACCAAAACTGAATGGCGGCCACTCAAACGTTCAAAATGTAAAATCAAATTACGGCTAAACTAATCATCCGATCTCTACCAAACTTGGTGACAACATACCTTTATATAGGACGCGTCTTTCACCCAAACTTCAAGGTCATCGGCCGTGCCATTTCAGGATGGCGGCCGTGTGAATTATGCAACCATTATAATCAATAGCTTAAGATCCACCAATTCCGATTTTCGAGCCTAGGGTAGTTTAAGCTATCCTGAAGGTCGTGATCCGTTATTTATTATAATTTAATATTATACTGTATGAGTGGCTTAAAAGAGCTGAGCCGTCTCTGCCATACGACAAGATGGCAGCTGTCCTCATGTGCCTGTCTTATATTTCAGTAGTTTTAGTATGTTGTATGTGATATACCCTACTGATACTATAATATAAACTTTGTATGAAATGATCTATAATGAAGATGTACTGCAGTGAAGAAATCGTTTATTTCAAGTCATTATTTGCCAACAGGTTGTATCTAATATGTCAGTTAAGAACACCATGACGATAAGGGTATGGTTAGCTCTGGGCTAGCGTGTTAGTCTGTCACGCAGTTGACTGGGGATCGAATATTGTCACAGTTAACTTTTTTTTTCTTGAATTCTTTTACAAATGATCTGCACGAGCTCTTTCCACAGATACTGAATAAAATGTCATTTAGCTGAAAGGAGAGGCTAATGTATACACTCGTTTATTAATAAAATCACAGCCCCAGCATCGCCCTTAAACAGAAGACATTAGGAAAAGTAGAATAGAAGAACTAGATCAGATACTCGTTGTTATCAACCACAGCCTTCTTAATGCCTCTGTACGGTGCTGTCCTCTTGTAGGTTTTGTGGGTAATATTGTTCCAAACATACCGCTGTGTAAATACCTGGCCTCCTGCAGTATGGCAATTTTGTAATACTGGTAGTTCAACTATTAGCCACGATCGCACTCCGCTTACCTTTAAACACTGCCAGCTGGATCGTCTCCCTCTTGGCTACTTTAAACTGCCTGCTCATTCAACACCCATAGGCGTACAAGATAATTATTAATTCACTGCTAGGTGGCAGCTCCAACCTACTGCGATCGGCGCGTATTTTTGGTTGGTTGGTTCTTAAGTTTAGGGGCTGCGACAACGCGGTCATGTAGCCCCGTGTACTTTGGGTGTGTGTAGAATCTGTCTGATAACAGGTGTTAATTGGGATGACTGTATTTGTGTGTATTATCTGTTTGTTTTAAGTTAAGTACTGAAACTTAGAATAGTTCCTACTTTTGCCGCCAAGCGCCACCGTCAACGATTACTAGGCCAAGTTCAGGACTTAGCTACTACACACCACCGCAGTCGACTCTTGGCAACGAACATAGAAACCAAAGAGCGTTGTTTACATTCTTAACTTATCCAATTTAGCTTCACACAGGTGCAATTAGTGGAAGGTTCTTTAACGGCGCAGATTTTTAAAGGGGAAGATACCCAAAACGAAAGATTCTTAAGTTTGCAGGCTGGCTTAATATAGAGATTAACGGACGTGAATGCATTACAATAAGTTAGTAGTTTTGTTATTCAATCATCATAAAGTACATAATATTAGCCCCAACACATGAATTATTTATATAATCCGGGCCGTGAAAGCCTTAATATACATATATAATATTGATTTTGACACTTACTGGCTAATTATTAATATAAAAGAAAACAAACAATACATAGTGGTAGAGGTGATTGTTTTAGGGATGAGGACAAAGAGTTATAAATATACCCATACATTTAGGAGAAAATAGGCTATATGTTCTTTGCTGAACATCTTGTTCACTTTATTTTTAGCCTGATTTCGATTTTTGCAAAGAATGAAAGTAGACTTATGAGATCACTCCAGGGCCAAAAATTGTGTGTCTGTCTGTCTGTCTGTGTGTGAGTCTGTGTGTGTACTCTGAATGTCTATCCCCCCCTATCAATTCGAACACGGTGAATCTCTACCAAATTGTGCAACAACATATATTTATATGGCGAGCGTCTCTTGACTAAACTACAAGGTCATCTGCCCAACAAGTTGCAGGTGGCGGCCATGTATGTGTGCAAATCGATTCCTCCTATCAATTCAAACACGGTGAAACCGAAATGAACAAAATTTGGTACAAAAGTAGCACTAGCAAAGAACACCTCAGTGTCATGTTTTATATCGCCGCCATCTTGACATAAACGTAATGGCGGCCACCCAAATGTTAAAATTACGGCCTACCTAATTATCTGATCTCTACCAAATTCTGCAACGTTATACCTTTAGGTCTGAAGAATCTTTTGACCGAACTACAAGGTCATCAGCCCAATATTTTGCGGATGGCGGCCATGTATGTGTGCAAATCGATTCCCCCTATCTATTCAAACACGGCAAAACCGAATTGAACGAAATTTGGTACAGAGGTAGAACTAGCAAAGGGCCTTTGCCTTTTTGTGGGAAGCATATTTTTACCAACCTACAAGATCATCAGCACAATAGGTTGCAGATGGTGGCCATGTATTCAAATCTATTCCCACTATCAATTCAAACACGGTGAAACCTAATTGCACGAAATTTGGTACAGAGGTAGCACTTGCAAAGAGCACCTCAGTGTCATACTTTATATCGCCACCATCTTGACGGAAACGGAATGGTGGCCACCCAAATGTTAAAAGTTTAAATTAAATTACGACCAACCTGATCATTTGATTCATACCAAATTTTGCGACAACATACCTTTTTGTGGGAAGCATCTTTAGTCTGAACTACAATGTCATCAGCCCAATAGTGTGCAGATAGCGACCATGTATGTGTGCAAATCGATTCCCCATATCAATTCAAACACGGTGAAACCAAATTGAATGATTTTTTTTACAGAGGTAGCACTAGCAAACGGCAGCTCATATTCATGTTTAATGTCCGTATAGCACGTTGTATTTTAACAAGCTACTATAATCGACATTCAACTATACTCCTTGAAAAGGACAAAGAGTTATAACAATACCCATGCATTTAGGAGAAAGTAGGCTATCTGTTCTTTACTGAACATCTTGTTTACTATTATTTTCATAATTGTTGCATTGTCATGTTCATTATTTTAATTTTTATATTAATTTTATTATTGTAATATACTACTTTTATGATTTTCATTGCATATTTTATTTTTACACTTAATTGTTAATGTTTTTAGTTTTTAAATTTTAAAATATTATCCAACATATTACGTCAAGTAGATACGTAGGTATATCTGATTTTTAGAAATACTAGCACTTTGACATGAAAATTCTCCGAAATTTGGCTTAAGGATTCAACTGTCAGCATCTTTGAAAGCATAAACTGTCGTTATGTCAGGTGGTTAAAAGGTTAAACTGCTGGACGCCGATAATTGTAGCAGTAGTTGTAGTTTTTATTAAACTTAAGGACGTAGATCTGATTATGTTCACTCATTGAACGAAACTAGTTATCAAATTAACCACCAACCCCCATTTTTGTGAGAAGTGTCTTATTAGGTGTATTTTCAACCTATGTTATATTTTTATTTGTTTCTCTGTTCCCACAAATTTCTTTTGATAGATATTCTGTGAAGCATCTTCAATTCCTACTTCTTTTCTCGTTTGGTGAAGTCCTTCAAAGCCTCCTTCCTTTCTTATTTTTCTTCTTTCTGCGAGGTCCATCTAATAAATTGCCTTATTAGAAATGAAAATATCACCACTTACTCAAGGAACACGTAGATGGCGCTCCAGACTTTACAAACCACGTTCCTTACTTTAGAACGTCGGCGCAATATAAAAATTAATGTTGCTCTCAAATGAAATTATACTTTCATTACTTGCGTTATTGATGTTAGATGTCGCTGGTTTCATTACTCCTAAGGTACGTGCTGGCGTTTTCTACGCTGTGTGTCAGTTGTATGACGACCTCCATAACATTCATTTTTACTGGAGATCGATTATTGACTTTCGAGACCAAGTAATTAAACGTCATTACACTCATTGGCGGGGAATCTACGTTAGCTAGGAAACTTTGAGATGTCATCAATTAGGCGATTTGTGTTGTCATTGCGTTTTAGGACTGGTTGCGTGGCTCAGCGGTGACGTTATCGCCTGCTGTCCCCAAGGCTGCAGGATCGAATCCTGATGCAGTCAGTTGGCATTTGAAGGTTCGTAAATGCGACGAAGCCATTTCAGTAGACTTACTAGCACGTTTAAGATCCCCTACCGGGGGAAAATTCTAGCAGACAGGTGTCTCAAAAAGCCGAAATCATTAAAAAGGGACGTATAGACCAATAACATTGTTTTTAATACAGTGTGTCCGCAAAGTCTCTCCGCAGCGGCTACTACTGAAGAGGGTGTGCTTTTAGTGGAAGAGGTTTTCCGTGCTGGTGGAAACTTTACGGAGCACAGTATGGTAGTGGTGAGTACTTGAAAAATGAAAATCCACAGCCTGCTTCCAGTCTCCGACCGGGTCAGGAATGGAATGAATGAAGCCCCCATCTAGCGGCGAGGATATGAACTGTGCCGGCTGCCGAGACCTGACGCACTCCTCTGGGGCAATGATTAAATGAATGACAGATGAAATGAAATGATAGTGGAGAGTGTTTCTGGAATGAAATTTTGACTGGGAAAACCGGAGTACCCGGAGAAAAACCTGTCTGCCTCCATTCTGTCCAGCACAGATCTCACATGGAGTGACCGGGATTTGAACCACGGACCCAGCGGTGAGAGGCCGGCGTGCTACCGCCTAAGCCACGGAGGCTTCGGTGAGTACTTAATTTACTTAATTTAATGTAATTGTTTTCCTTGTAGCAACACGTCCCACAAGGCGAAACATGCACTGCGGAGAGACCTAGTGGACACACTTTATTATTACCGAGCGCAGTGGCTACGCAGGCTAAAGCGCAGCGTTAGGTCATGGAGCCAAGCTCTCTCCGTAGGCACGTGGGTTCGAGCGCGAAAGCCTACGTTTGATTCCTGACTTTGCCAAGAAATATTTATTCTGGTCTGAGGGTTGGAATGGGGTATACTCAGCCTCTTGAGGCAAAAATAGGAAGAGGCGGGTTCGATCCTGGAAGTAGTTTTGCGTGGTCTCCCCACTTCTACTCTAGACAAATGTCTGGATGGCTCCTTCCAAATCCTAAATACCAATTCCAACACGAATATATCCATCTCAATAACACAGGTTATCAGACAAATTCCACACACACCTGAGTACACGGGGCTACATGGCTACGATGTCTCAAAGCCTCTAAATGAATTAACAACAAAACAAAGCAACTTTCTTTCTTTCTTTCTTTCTTTCTTTTGTGCTTTCTTTTCTATTCGATTGTATGTTTATTATAATTAATCGAACATTTTAATTATTGAATCATTCGATTTGACTGAATAGCTGTCGTCTTTAACTTATAAACATATTTTGAATATCGGATGTTAGAAAGTGTGTATAATTTGAAAAGTAGAACTATTCATATGTTCGAATCAAATATTTCTATTGGAAATTGTTCGAACAGTTCGAATTTGTACAGACCTAAATCACACTCCCGTTACTTGTAGTACTCCGTCCAGACTGTGCACTCCCATGAAGTGATTGCAGTCCCATGTATTCTAGGGAGTTTCTGTCATCTGCTATATTCACCGTCAAAGGTAATTGCATAAAAAACCCTACAATACTAACATACGTAAAATTTGCGTGTATAAATAATTTAACTGCTTATAATTCTTTATATATATGTCCTCACCTCATTATCTTCCAACTGTGCTTCTACTGGTTTATGGTGGTGATGTCATTGCTATTATATCATTTTAAATGATCTTGTCGACTTCGTCGTTACGCTGGGGTCTGGCGTTACGTTACGGTGACGGGACGAAATGTACCCAGATGCAGTGAGGTGTGTGACGTCACAGTACCGCTTGGTGCATGTGTTCCCCGACAATCTCTACTTCGTTAGTATAAGACAAAAATCCCCGATTCTTGGATGTCACGGGCAATCTCGAGAACCACTGGATGGATTTTAATGCGGTTTTCACCATTCTGTAAAGTATATCTCGAGGAAAGATTCTGTAGAAAATAATGTATGTATGACCAAAGGAAGTCAAGCAGTAACGATTTCAGTGAAAAAGTCGAAAACAAACTTGGCGTCCGTGCGCTTCTTAAGCTTACGCTGGGCAAACCGTTAAAAATATCAATATACTATGAGCGTAAGAATTGGTCAGCATGAAAAGTTCTACAAAAAAAGTCCGCGAGAGAATATCTCTATCTTCAATACATCGCCCACTATAAATGTTTTTAGACTGGATGGAAGGGGCACGTCCCCGCGCGCTCTGGTGAGCGTGACGGCATCCCGCGCGATTGACCTTGCTTTGCCCTTGGTTTGCACTTGCCGTTCGCGAGTAATTTGAAACAAGACAAGCAAGATAAGTATTATGAAGATACTTTTCTAACATGTGATGAGTCTTTGGCTTTGAGCAAAGCGAGAAGCCTCCAGTCTTTCTAGCATTTTTCATCATTTGTAGCATTTAAAATGATACAAAGTCTAGTCTTTCAGACTGATTGTCACTTTTTTTTATTAATGGCAATCAGTTCTAGAGGCTGATGACGTTATGTTGGCCGCTCAAAACAAGCTGGATCTCCAACATCAAGTCCAGGAATTGAGTGATCGGTTTAACAAAGCTAAAACAGAATATATGACAACGGATGCAGGAAAAATCGGAACAATCCTAGTCGAGGGCGACGATCTGCCTCGAACGACAAAATTTAAGTATCTTGGCTCTACGATAACTGCTGAAGGTCGTCTCACCGAGGAGGTCAACGTAAGAATTAATGCTCCGTGGATGAAGTGGCGAACAACGACAGGTGTCATGTGCGATCGCCAGATGAAAGACCACCTAAACTCTAAGATTTACCGCACTGTCATTCGTCCCGTGGCGCTTTATGGTACTGAATGTTGCCCGACCACGAAGGAAGCAGAATTTGGGCTAAGTGTCATGGATACCAAGATGCTTAGATGGACAGCTGGCATTACTAGGTTGGATCACATCCCCAATGAAAGAATAAGGGAACAATTTGCTATCACGGCAATCAACAACAACACAATGCGTGAGGGTCGTCTGCGATGGTTCGGGCGTGTGCTACGGTCAGGATCAGACACCATTGCAAAACAGGGCTACACACGAGAGGTCGCCGGGAAAAGACCAAACGGGCGACCGAGACAACGTTGGGCCTCAACCTACATCCGGACATGGCCCATGACCGAGTCAAGTGGAGACAGCGTACCCAAATAGTAGACCCTGCCACGAGGCGGCACAAGCGCTAAAGAAGAAGAAGAGTTCTAGAGGCATGATCACGGGGGAAAGAATTGCCAGGAAACTATCCTTCAACATAGTAGTTTCTCCATGACAATAACAAAGAGGTGGAGAATTTGATGTAGATATGTCAGATCACTTCAGAGGGATTATAAAAACAACCTCATAAAAACCAGAGACAGTATAAGAGGCTGGAGAGATTTCGTACTGCTATTTACGTCAAAGTAAACGACTTCTGTATTTGTTGAATTTAAGATGGAACTTAACATATTAAACTCCAAAGACCACAGAGGATTCAGTGTATATAAGTAAAGTGTTACATACATAATACAGGGCGCCCGAGAAAGTTCTCCGCAGTGGTTACGTGCAGCTGTGAGTGGTTGCCTCATCGGTTTAGTTGGTAGCACGGTGTCTTTGACAGGGTGAATCCCACACGTGTGGGCTGTAGCCTGTCGAAATTGTCAGTGTGTATTGCAATTAGCGAGCGTATGTGTCATCAGCACTTCCAGCATCTGTTATGAATGGCTGTGGTGAGTACAAAGTATACTGTTTGCTTATTATTAGGGAACACAGCAATGACAGAATGCATTCTGCACATAAGTCAAGCAGCATTGCGCGTCATAGGAGCTCATGTCACCACGGACAGTTAAATGATGATAGAGGCTACTTGAACTGAGTCATATCCTACTCGCGCAACTGTACCTGTCAACGAAGCAGGCTGACGTGTGACACAAGTAAACAAAGAATAGTTCCCATCTCGACCACCGGCAATCACATCGTGAAAGGCTAATATGATGCAAGCGGCAGCCGTGCTGCCAACGTAACTTCTGTAGCTAGCTCTCGCAGACGCATGTAGGCGCTGCGAGAACATTCCCGGACTCACTGTATATTAGTTTCAACCATTTGACTAATAATGGTGCCTTAGCCACAGAGTTCGTAATGTACGTAAATTTTACGTATTATTAGTACTATGTATCTATTGAATAATGTTAGTATTCTAGGGTTAAATGAAAATGATGAAGTATTTTGGTATCATCTTTCATTTGTTGCGGTACATTTCTTAGGGATTGCATAACTTACATTTTATGCATAGAAAAAGGTGTTCCTCGCAGCAAATAGAGGCGTGCCATAACTGTGGGAGTCATATATTGTTCGATGGCTCCCAAGGTGGTGATAGTGGTCACTGGTCTCCACAATGCAAGGGAACTACGGAACCACACGTTTAATGAGGCTCAAGCAGTAGACTCTGCATTGCTTTTATGGCGTTCCTGAGCCAGTTAGTGATTTTGTTACGCATTTATAAAAGAATGATTGAGGTACAGATTCATCTTATGACGAAGGTAAAGTGTAGCAAAAATATATAATGATATTAATTATAGGTTTGAAGATCAACATCCAGAAGACTGAATTTATGACCAATACCAAAGAGATCCCTTCTAATATTCCTCTCACATACACTACCATACGAAAGGTACCTGTAGTTAAGTACTTAGAAGAATGGATTTCTGCGAAACAGAGCGAGAACCTAGCCATAGATGCCAGATGTACCAAGTTTGAAAAGGATTATAATTCATGTCGTAGTATCTATTCATCTAAGTGCCTCTCCAAGAACCTCAAACTCAGACACTATAACTCGGTCGTCAAGCCATCTGTTCGGTATCCTTCTGAGTGCCTTGTAATGACCAGGAAGGGCCCACTCAGAAAACTGGAGTTAAAGGAGTGTAAGATCCTGAGGAGGATATTAAGTCCAATTAGAGATGAATCCGTCATAATAATGAATTGTATGAATACCAGGAGGACATCATCACGTCTATAAGGAAAAGACGCCTGACCTTTTATGGACACTTGGCACGTCCGGATTCTGAAAAACTCATCAACAGGATATACACAGTAACAGGAAGAGGCAAGGCTTCTAAGAACAAATGGATTGCGTCAGTTAAGTCAGATATGGAACAACTAGGTGACCCACTGGAACAAACTAGTGACCGTCTGATGTTCCGTCAGGTCATCCGACAGGGCGTGTTCCCAACGTCTCTTACAAGTAAGAATACTACCGGAGCTAAGTGGACGGACAATGAGGGACTATTGGAGAAAGAAGAAAGCAAACATTTTTACGAAGAGTAGATACAAGCCCCGTGGTCCTATGTAGGCGTAAACGATAAAGAAAGAAAGCATAGGTATAATTGCACCGCCATCCGACCAGATGTTCTGTACGCAGCGGAATGCGAATGCCTCACTATGAACAAGAAAGGCCTGGTAGAAGAATTGGAGATCAAAGAAGGAAAGAAAGAAGGAAAGAAAGAAAGAAAGAAAGAAAGAAAGAAAGAAAGAAAGAAAAAAAGATCTTGTGGAAAATTGTCGGGTCGATTTAAGACAAAGGTGTCTATAGACGACACATGTCTAAAAGATCTGTGATGTTACGAGGAAAAGGAGAATTGCTTCTTATGACAACTTCCTTAGAATGGAACCCACACCATTAAACACCCAGATCATTACCTATTATAAAGATAAGATGACCAAGCCATCCGGGTTCGAATAGGTACAGGAGATGGGGATTACGTGTGAAGATATTCAAGAATGCAAGCCCCTCAGGAATGAACTAAACGATCAGCAGGGTTTTCAAGAAAAAGTTAATGACGGGAAAGATGTGGACGGAAGAAAGAAAAGAGCAACACCAGCAATGTATAAAGGAGCACTGGGTGAAGATCAAAGCCCAGGGAGGACAGTTTAAATGACGAGGTCCCTAGTAGGCCGATACGATTAAGACAGAAATGAAATATTAATCAATATAAACAAAACAGATATAATAAAAAATAACAGAACGTAAAATTACAACACTACAATAATGTCGTCAAGCCAGAAGCATTTGATGCGTCTGAAACTTAGATAATTTGAAGGTTATCACAAAAGTGTAAAACATCAAGGAACTATAGAAAAGTCCTCAGAAAAATCTTAGGTTCAAAATATGTAGACGGGGTTCGGGTAAATAAAGAAAGCCACATTAAATCTCTCTAAATATTAGGAAAAACACAGATTCCATCAGAAAAGGAGACTGAAATTTTCTATACACATGTACAGAATGTCATCAGCAAATCTCAACGGAGAGAGTGGGTCCTTTTTAGCTAAGTAGACAATGTTCACACACAGCTGCCAGTTCTCTTGAATACAATGTTCTTAATATTTTATGCTTTTGCCATGAATAGGGCCTACTGTATTTCCCTCCCTTTATAATTGTGTTCAAGAAAATCTCAAGGAAACATCGCAAACAACGACAGTGCTACACAATTCTTGTTCAATCGGCCATATTTCTCCAGGGTGAAACGTAGTCTACGCACATGGGTGAGAACCGTCAAACGTATTTAAGTAATTACGTAACAGAACGGCCTAGTGAAATACATTGACAATAACCACGCATTAACTCTCGCACTTACGTTAAATATGACTTACCTAACTAATCGTTAGTAAAGATATGATGAAAATGACCATAAGAATGCACAGGTCTAGATGAAGAAAACTTATTTCTATAGTAACAACTGGATATCAGTGTCGTTTATTAGCAGAGATCACGTTCAGGAACGTTTTTACGATGTACCAATTAAACGTTTTGGTTTGAAACAGGCTCATGGAAAACGGTTTTTTAATTAGACGTTTTGTAAAGAAACGTATAGAGTTTATTTATAATCTTGACCTACATAAACGATTTTGCATTTAAAATTAATAATATTTATTAATGGTATATTGACTTTCACACACCAGAGGATTTGAATGAGTTTTTATATGGTATGGATTCTGTTTTGAGGAAAGAATTCATGACGAAAATAAATAAATAAATGTAAACCCAAAATATTGGACTGCAGTCCAATGAAATCAGAAACCCCTATGGACGTCGAATTGGTAGGTGCAAAGCTAAAGGAAGTAGTTGACTTCTGTTGCTTAGGAATCAGAATAAACAGTGATGGATGAAGCAAAGAGGATATAAAAAGTAGGTTAGCACAGGCAAGAAAAGCATTTCTACAGAAAAGGAATCTGTTGACATCGAATATAGATTAGGTATTAAAGAGTCATATTTGAAAGCCTTTGTGTGGAGCGTGGCGCTCTATGGAAGTGTAACTTGGACTGTTGGAGCAGCAGAAAAGAGGAGAATTGAAGTGCTTGAAATGTGGTGTTACAGAAGAATGATGAAGATCAGATGGGTTGATATGGTTACGAATGAAGAGGTATTAAGACGAGTGGGAGAGGAGAGATGTTTCTGGCGACTGCTAATGAAGAGAAGGGATAGGTTGGTAGGATACATAGTAAGATACCCAGTAATAGCAAACTTAGTTAAGGAAGGATGGGTCGAGGATAAGAACTGTAGGGATAGACCAAGTTTAGAATATGTTAAACTGATTGCCTTGGATGTAGGGTGTGGTTGCTATGTAGATATGAAACGATTAGCTCAGGACAGAGAAAAATGGACAGCTGCATCAAACCAGTCGAAAGACTGAAAACTCAAACAACACACAGAGAGTTGAGTGGTCAGATTTGGCCATTTAACATAATTCTTTGTTAGTGGTAAGTTAACAAGCGTTTCTGTTTGATGAAATGCTCGTGCAAAGTTAAATAACCTTTAATGATCAATTAAGAAATAATGGACGTTTTATTTTTTTATTTTTTCTTGTGACCTCCTGAAAGACCGAGTGCAGGTCTTTCTAGTTGACATCCGAGGGCGGCCTGTGCGTCGGAATGAGAGATGAGATCAATGGATGAAAGTGGGCCTGGATGAGGAAGGAAGTAGCCGTGGCCTGACAAATGGTACCGTCCCAGCATTTGCCTGGAATTGAAATTGGTAAAACAACGGAAGACCATTTCAAGAACGACCGACAGTGGGACTCGAACCCACGCGTCTACCGAGTCAGCATAGAGCTTGGCCCCATAGCCTAACGCTGCAGTTTTAGCGAGCGTATCCACCACTGTCGGTTATTGACGTTGGTCAAAACGGTCCTAATTCAGTAGCTACATGTATGACATTGTCGGGAATTGAATCCAAGCCCCTATAGGTCCAAGCCTAGCATGTTAACTTCCAAGTCATGGAGGTGAGGAATGAATAGTTTGTACCTTTCTAACCAGACGCATTCGCTGGCTGTACCTTGATGTGGTCGATATAACACTACATTATGTAACGTACTCCGTCCCCTTGATCTCGAGTTAACGACTTGCTGCGGGCAGCTTGTGAATAATATAGAACTTGCACTTACCTTAAATCTCGGTGAAAGTCTGCTATATCAAACAAAACTATACAGAACGACAAGGCAGAGTAAAGCTTTCACGTTATGTCCCCTTTTCAGAGTTAAATATAACGTACAAAATCTCATTGGCCAGAATATTATGCATCCTCTGGAGATATCGTTCTAATACCTTGTAACACTGCCTCTAGCTTTGATAAGCACCTTGATTCGGCGAGGCAGGGAATCCTCAGATTTACCATATCTAGATCAAGGCTCTATAGATGTGTGCAAATTATTACAATGAACCACAGAAATCAAAAGGGGAATTGCCCTCGCTAAACAGGCCTTCAGCAATAAGAGGCAGCTTCTGACAGGCAGGCACATTAGCATTAAAACTAGAAAATCGTTTATCAAAACATTTGTCTGGAGTGTTTTGTTATACGGATGCGAAACTTGGGTTCTAAGGAAACAGGACATACAACGCCTGGAGGCAGTGGAAATGTGGATGTGGAGAAGGTTGCTGAAAATAAGCTGGACGGAGAAGAACGCTAACAAATGGGTCCTCAAGGAAGTAAACGAAACAGTGAAATTGATCACTACTATAGAAAAGAGGAAAGCAAAATTCGTTGACCACACCTTACGTCATAATGAATTCCTGACCACCATACTGGAAGGAAAAGTTCTGGGGAAGAAAGGAAGAGGAAGACCGCGGAAGGCTCATCTGGATTCTGTGATGCATGGACTTCAATTTAAACAGTATGCTGACTTGAAACTTTCAGCAAGTGAGAGACAAATGTGGTTGCAGCGACAATGCCTAGCCTTTAGATGATGGTAATGAACTAGAGAATTTAAATCATTCAGATTTCTTTTATTCAAAACAATTTTATTGAACAATGGATTATATCCTCTATCACACTATTTGGTGAAGTTTTCCATAAGGAATTGCGACTGGAAATTTCCATAATTGCGATGAAACTTTGGTGAGTTGTTGTCCACGCTCCCGCAAATGTATTTTATCTAGTACAGAGGTGTGGAAATTATTAGAATCAACTAGAGAAATTAAATCAGTACGAATTTTCTTATTCAAAATCATTATATTTATTAACGGATGACATCCTTTATCACCCTACTTGGTGAAGTTTACTCCCGTGTAGACTTATAACTTTTTTCCATAAGGAATTGCGACTGGAAATTTTCATAATTGAATATTCCGAGGGATATCTGAGCTGGCTGCGTTTTCTCTTGTTTCATTGACTTTGGAATATATCATCTAAATCAGGGTTATGCAGCCATTGCGCTCAGAGAGCGCGGCCACGCTCGGGGAGCACTGGGCAGTCAGACTAGCGCTCCTTCCCCTACCACCACTACACTGTGGCAGCGAGGAGACGGGCGATGTTCGGACCACGCTGAATAGATACGTACGTACAGTCGTGCGGTCGTTGGCTTTTGTGGGTTTGTTGACATATTAATAGGGCTGTTTTGTCATTAAAAAAATATATACTGCATATACAAATCGAATGGCACTCCGATGTATGGAATGTGCAGGAAACGAACGCAAGTGTTAAGTAAAGAATATTGTGATTTATTCCAAACTGAAATGTAAACATATCAGAGAGGAAAATTCAACAAAACTTTACTAATTTGAAGAGATAGTACAGACCTTGAGAGACCTTAGCTCCGTCGTTTTTACGATTTTTTAGTTTTTGAGGAAACAATCTTCTCTAAATTGGGTACACTATTTCTGGACACAATTATTCGTCCAATTGCACAAGTTTCTATCGCTCATCGTTGCACGATGTTTATTTTGGTACGCTTAAGAACCGAAAAGAAACGCTCACAAATGTACGTTGAGCCAAACATTGCTCACTTCGGCGCGGTGGGCAGACCGCGCACTCAACCAGCCAAGCTCCACCCACCACTACCGAAACTACAGTACCTTCCACCAAGGAGGTCGGGGCACTGGCTTAGAGCGTGGCCGGAGCGCTGTGTGGATGACCCTAGTCTAAATTTAGCGATTCAAACCAAGGTGCACGAATCTTTGTATAGTTCAAGAGCGGATGATCAGTATAAAATACTTTGAATTCCTCAGCTCTAAATTCACACGTAAAGTAGAATACAGTAATCAAAACAAAACGTGTTGCATTAACGAGGCCCCTCTTTTAGTGGAAATTCTATACAATCATTTTACTATACATTTCTTAAAATAAAATGTAATTAAGACGGTTGGTTAAATATTTCAAATAACTTCAGCGCCTTGTAAATATATTTAGTGCATTAAATCATGAAAAGTTTAAATTACATTTTGGAAAACTGCTGTTGAGTCTAATAATTTGCACACCTCTGTAACTAATCATTAGTTCCCAAAAAGCTACCAAAATGCTGATTTTTGCGCTACACTTGCTGTTCCAAACACTCCCGTACACTATCTATGGCATTATTATTTTATTTATCGTATGGATGTTAGTGCCGGGACTGTCCAAGGACATGTTCGGCTCGCCAGAGGCTGTAGCTGCTTCAAGTGGACACCCATAGGGTGAGCTACAAGTTCCGTTCAATTTCAAGTAGTCCCATCTTTCGCTACCAGATGTCACTGATACCTAGTGGTGAGTCCGTGGAAGGATATTTTACATGCCATAAATCTATGACATGGGACTACAGGCTTTACTTCCGCTCTGAAGGAAGGCATACTGAAGGATTTTTAACGCTCTTAAAAAAACCGAAGGTTTCGGCCGGGTTTGAACCCTCTATCTTGGGCACAGCAGTTCAGCAATCTACCAACTACACCGCCGAAGATCATACGATTTAGCGGACCATTCGAAGTGTGACAGGGTGTTTCTTCGTTCGTATAACAACGCGGAATGACTAAGTCTTTATGAAGTACTGTATATAAATATTTTGTGCAGCTCTACTAACATAGAATGCAAATACATTTGCCATTGAAAACAAATGTTTTTAAATATCCTTATTGATGTTAGAATTAAACGTTTAAATTATACGCCAAATCAATACATAAACAAATATATATTTTATATATGCCATTTTAGTTTTTCAATTCTTAATTGATTTTCTTTTTAGGCTGAGGATGACCCCATTGTGGGTCGAAACATGTACTAATATATAAAATATATATTTGTTTATGTATTGATTTGGCGTATAATTTAAACGTTTAGCTCTACTAGCAACCACAACGAGAAAAAAGCCAGCAAATGATGCTTTGAATATGTCACATGTCGAAGGCAGACATATTGACAAGTGTGTGCCGTACACAAAATGTTCAAATGTGGAATATTAAAATTAAAAGCAGACAGTGGTAATATTCAGCGACAAACCTGGAACGAGTTGGCAACAAGATGAAGATATGGTAATCATTGAACGATCAGCAACTACAAATGAAATTACTCAAAAGAAACGCAAACCTTGCCAACAGAAAACGAAGACAAACGATACTCGTATGGTTTCGTTCAAACAAGACATGGACACCAAGCGTTAGACCACATTCTTTGTTGTATGTAGTTCGCTAAATCTATCACTATGAGCGCTAGTGTTGACCCATAAATGGTAAAATCAAAATAGAAATATCCACTTCAGTTTTGACTAACAAGAAATGATCACCAACTGTTAGACTTTCTTTCCTTTCTTCTTCTTTGGTCGTTTGGGACACCTATGGACCACAGTGCTTGTGATTTACTTGATGTCTGCCACTTCTGGTGATTTTTGTGTATTGTTTGGCGGCTGCTTTTATGCTGGAATCTTAAAAGCCTTTCTATTGGACCAGTAATCTTTCATTTTCTTACGTTTCTCGGACCATTTTCTGGACTCGCTGGGGTGAACTTCTGTAATGGATGTGAGGAAAGGTGTGGTTTCAACTGTCAGACGGTAGCGACTGCTGTCATTTATTGTGTCTTGCTGGATATTTAGTCTAGCAAGATCCTTCTGAATTTGTTCGATCCACAGGGACCCAGTGGCTTTACCCTTCTTGCCTACCTTGAAAATCTTTTAGGTGGCCATAGAAAGCCAGGCGTCTCCTTTGATGGCATCGGTGAGGTATTCTTGGTGTTTGTTGAGTTCACAATTCGGTTTGTACCATCGTCTTACATCTGGTAAATATCTTGGTGCCACTAGTTTCCGCAAGAATGTCCTTTTCTGTACCTTGATGGCCCTTAGGGGGTCTTCGTAGTTAGAAACAGGCACTCCGCTGTGTAGAGGATTGATGGTCTGCTACTGCATTATAGTGTCTTAGTTTGACATTTATGGACAGATGTTTCGCAGCGCACAGTTTTCTGCATGCACAGTCGTGTGATTGCCTAGTTTGATCCTCCTTTGTTTGAGAGCCAATATTTTATTGAGATCTTCTGAGATCACATTCTTATTTGTATGTAGTTCAGTGAATTGATGTGAAGTTTATTACTCTTTTCTTTCTTGTTATCCTAACATCTTCAATCTCAAGTTATGTTTTCAACATTAAGTTGTCAGCCTGGAAGGCTACAACAGTGAATTTTTCATACAAGAAATGTTAGATTCATTGACGCATTTTGAACGGGATGTTCATTACTTGTGTGCTCCAAACCTGCACAAAATTGTTCGTAATTAAAAACGCCATTGATATAATTTATTAGCAAATGTAATAGGAATGTTTTATTTACATGAAACATTGGGTTTTCATTACACAAATACTTTAATATCCGCACTGTGTCATATTGCCGTCAAAAAGCACAATGAAACAAATTACCGCACGTTCAATGCATATGTATGTGCTTATAATAAACTAACGACCCATTGATGAGCGCTGTTTTACATATTACATCACATTTTGTGCTGTTATAATGCTCGCTATTTTGTGCTGAAGTGGTTCATTTACAATTAATTGTACAGACCTTGTCAAATAAGTGGAGTAATAGTGACTAGTGGGCCCGTGCGAGCTTTCGCAACGTGAATGTAGGTTTATGGGGTAGTAGGGAAGAATGTGGGACTACGAAGTTTTAAATATTGAAGAAATGTATTTATTGTTGTTAAACGGCATACGTACATGAGAAGAACACAAAGAACTATGTAGAACAGTGTTTTGTACTTGTCACAGCACCTCTTTGTAGACAATATTCGATGTTACAACGAATTCATCGGTTATTGTTTGCTCGGGAGTTTCACAGCAATTTTTACATTTGCAAAGGATTGAACCCTTGAGAAAGTCTTAGCGAGACCACTCCGGAGCCATCTGCTGAGAAACTCCTCAGTTAGCAGTACGCCGCACTGCAGTCAGATGGCTGCCACTGCCACGCTGCCCTGCGCTCTAGCGGCAGGCTCGCCAGGTTACGGTGCTCCCATAGTAAATGTACATTTTTAAGGTATTTATTTAATTGTGAGGCATTAAGAAAGGAAGTGAGTGCGTTTCGGGCACACATGGGGTTATGTGGAACCTGTAGGTACCCCATATGTGTAGGTTGGTGTTAACAGGACATTATTTTCGGTACAAAACCGTAATGGAACCTTAGCAGAATAATATAGGGAGGATATTCACTATAAGAGGGGAGGTACACCTTTCACGTGACAATTTTTACAGAGTTAAAAAAGAGTTATATCTCACAAACTAATTATTGAAAAGAAATACAAGTTTGCAGGATTATTAAACACAATTCACTCCATGTTATGCACAAAACATACATTATAATATGCTTGTAGACACGCTCTGTCAAAGTTCAAATGTTCACCACTAGGTGTCAGTGACATCTGGTATCAACACTTGGAACTTCTTGAAATTGAACGGAACTTGTAGCTCACCCCATGGGTATCCACATTGAAGTACCTACAGTCTCTGGCAAGCCGAACATGTCCTCGGACACTCCCGGCCCTAAATGACATATGCTAAATAATGAATAATCCTACCAATCTTTCAAATGTTTATAGTACAGTTGGACAGTGTTTACATGATAAGTACCCCACAATTTAAAATATTTACATGAATTTTCTTTTTAGCTGTTGGTAACATTCACACCTACAGCATGCACAAAAATAATCGATTCACATATCCAAGAAATATGTTTTCTTCATATTCTTACTGTAAATATATAAATATATATATATATATTACTTTAGTTGGGTAAAACGTATACTCTTAAATGGGAAGTAAGTTTGATACACAAAATAGTTTGGTGTATATTGTTTATATTAGTACAATACACAATCATACAAAATGTCATTAAGATATCTTGAATAGTATTTGAATTATTAAGTAAAGGCTGTATGAAAAGGAGTTTTCGAGAAACAAGCTTCAAACATACCCTAGGATAGAATTTAAAGAGGCAACTTAAGCGAGAGCATTTAGGGGCGTATCTATAGAAGTATTGAAGATACTTCAACCCGTGAATTTACCATACTTATGAAAATCTTTATTTCACTTTCGAGTGTATTTACGTCATGATTTTATATAAATACAAAAATATCCTATTTGATACAAATATCATTTGCTTCCCGTTTCATGCCTCTCCGTGTTATCTGAAAAATATACTTTGCTCATTGCAAATATCAACTGTTCAACCAGAACTGACATGTTGGTTGAATGCGGGCTTGCGCTAACCACTCTCCTTCGGAAAATCTCCTGTTCCAAACTAGAAATGATTAAACTACTTCATAGGCTCTCTCTCAATACATATGATTATTAGAAAATATAATATCCAAGAATTATTCAGAAAAATTATAAAAATTATTATTATTATCATTAGTGGATTATTACTCAATTGCATTTTGTAAGGATTGACAATCTAAATTGCTTTTTAGTAAGTCTTTCAATATCCGGGCCGGGGCTTTTGTGAGTTTTTTGAATTTCAATTGCATTTTGTATTTTCAACCTACCACGCTTTGTTCAAGTAGTTAAGTCTCAATTGCAATTTTGTGGGTATTTTGAATCTAAATTACATTTTGTAATTATTTTCATTCTAAATTGCATTTTGTAAGTATTGTCCATCTTAATGAGAAGTTTGAATCTACCTTACATTTTGTAAGCAATTTCAATTGCATTTTGTATTTTCAACCTACCCCGCTTTGTTCAAGTAGTCAAGTCTCAATTGCAATTTTGTGGGTATTTGGAATCTCCATTACATTTTGTGCGTATTATCAATCTCATTTGCATTTTGTATTTTGATTCCACTTGCATTTTGTAGGTATTTCGACTCTACGTTGCATTTTGTACGTATTTTGGACTTTACCTACATTTTGTGCATTTTTTTTTCAATTTATTCCTTTTGTGTGTATTTTCGTTCGAAATTCCCTTATGTACGTATTACCGCTCTCCATTTGGTGAGTAGTTTCAATCTGAGTTCCTTTTTGTAAGTATTTTCCCTGCTACATAAAGCAAAGTTGTTGGGGCTCACTGTCTATTTTATCTAAACCATTTTCGTTTCATCCATAGTAGTGAGTTGTTTTTTATCTTTATCCTTTCATTTCACGCCATTTCATTTCATCAGGGGCCGATAACCTCGATGTTAGGCCCCTTAAAACAATAATTATCATCATCATCATCATCAAGGCCCTCAAGGAGGAAGGGTGCATGTAGCCCCACCACTTCTTGTGCAGCCTGGATATTGCTACACCCTCAGGGGCTCACGGCTGGTGAGTTCGGGAGTTGGCGACCCCGAGGGATTCCTGAGCTGGGTCCGTTTTCCCCTTTTGTCCCTTATCTTTGGGGCGGACCCTCTCCTCTCTCCTCTCTTCTCCACCTTATATTTCCTTTTCTCTTTAAGATTCCCGCACTGTTTTTGTTACCTGGTTCACCGTGTATCTTAATTCCCTTTTAGCGATTTTGTAAGGCATTTTTAATCTACGTTGCATTTTGTAAGTTTTTTCGATCTAAGTTACATCTCGCGATTGTTTTCGACCTCAATTGCATTTTGTAATGATTGACAATCTAAATTGCTTTTTAGTAAGTCTTTCAATGCAGGTGGCCTTAGTGAGTATTGTGAATTTCAATTGCATTTTGTAAGTATTTTCTGCCAAAACCGCATTTCGCACGAATTTTGAATCTGAATTGCATTTTGTTTGGTGGACATTTTACACATATTTTGATTCTCAATTGCATTTTGTGGGTATTTTGGATCTAAATTACATTTTGTCAAGTATTTTCAATCTAAATTGCATTTTGTAAGTATTGTCATTCGACATGAGTCGTTTGAATCTACCGTACATTTTGTAAGCATTTTCAATTTCAATTGCATTTTGTAAGTATTTTGAATTCCAATTGCATTTTGTAAGTATTTTGAATTTCAATTGCACTTTGCGAATAATTTGGATTGGAACTGGGATATTTCAATCTGAATTGCTTTGTGTATTTTCAATTTCAATTGCATTTTGTAAGTATTTTAAACCTCAAGCATTTTGTACGTATTTTCGATCTCATTTCCTGCCATTAAACCATTAAGTAGGCTCATCGAAGATCGGGGGCAATTGGTGGTCATATTATCAATTTCTATTCACGGATGTTTCAGATGTTTGTTCTAATGCGTGAAAAGCTTTTAAAATGTGATTAAATCTTTTTCATGGCTAATTTTATACTATTTATATTACTATTTTTAACTGTCACTATTTTTAACGATCACGTGGCGTTAGGAAGGGAATCCGACCTTATATCCCCGGCCAAAACAATTGGCTAGTGACCTCAATATATTGGGATAACCTATCCAAAATTATAGCTATAAAGTGAGTAGAAGCATTATTTCATTTTGGTTTGGGATTGGTATTTATTTTGACTAGTGATGTTAAAGTTTAGGGGCAGATGACCTCGTAGTTCTGCCCCTTAAAACAACAATAACTAATTAACTAATGTTAAAGTTTAAATTGCTGGCTGTACTGCAAGGTACAGAATCAGAATTTCAAAGCCTGGAAATTGACACACCCGGAAAAGTTAATCAGTAATTCAACTTGTTATTCAGAGGTATTTACAGTGCTAGTTTTAGGTGAATCACCCTGTATAAACACTTCGTTTAGAGTTTTTCTTGATAAAAACTTTTAAATTTGTCAGTACTGTGGTGGTCCTATTGCACTATATTTTTAGACAAACTGATTGACATCGGTTGCACTCCTTCATATTGGTCGATGTTTGCCTTAGTTGTGATTTCCATAGGTTATGTATAAAATAAACTTACGTAATGTCTTTAATTTATAATGTCTACTTTGAGGTTTTGTGGTGCTACCAGATTATCATTTTAAATTTTGTAAATATTGTCAATTCAAATTACAGTGCAGTAAGTATGTAGTTAGTTTTAGTTGTAAGTATGAATTAATTTGTTTATTAGATATATGTCATTGTTCTATTAGACTGTGGTGTGTGAGTGTGCTGGTGAGGGTGCATGTGAGTGGGCCTGGTGACAGACTGTTTTAGTGGTAGTATTTGTTGTTGGTGAAACTTTAGTATTTTTTTCGTTAGTAGAATTTTGGTATTTAATTGTTAGTAGAAGGTTAGTATTTTGTAGTAGAATTGCGCTTTACTTATTCTGAAAGGGAGTAGCAGCCTTTCAGAATAAATCAATTCTTTACTAGTCTAATAGACGGTTAAGATATTGAAAATATAAGCCAACTAATGGCTACACTGCGTTCTTCTGCACGGCTGAAAGCAACGGGAAACTACAGCCGTAATGCTATTCCCGAGGATATGCACCTCTCTATGCATAATTACATGTGATGATGGCCTCCTCCCTTGTAAAATTTCAATCCGGAGGTAAATTAGTCCCCCGTTCGGATCTCCGGGTGGGGACTACTCGAGAGGGGGTTAACATCACAGAAGTAACAAAGAGGAAATCTGACATTCTACGGATCGGAGCGTGGAATGTTAGAAGTCTGCTAGGAAGTGGAAAGTTAGAAAACTTAGAAAGGGAAATGGATAGGTTGAGGTTGGATTTGGTTGGGATTAGTGAAATGCGCTGGCAGGAAGAACAGGACTTTTGGTCAGGAGACTATAGGGTCATTAGCACTAAATCAAATAATGGCCAAGCAGGGGTTGGTCTCATATTGAGTAGGAAACTTGGACAGCGGGTGGAATATTATGAGCAATACAGTGAACGGATTATTGTAGCAAAAATCAATACTAAACCTACGTGCACCACAGTGGTACAAGTCTATATGCCTACCAGTCAAGCTGATGATGAGGATGTTGAAAAGGTCTACGAAGAAATAGATGACATTCTGAGGTATATCAGAGGTGATGAAAATGTTATAGTAATGGGAGATTGGAATGCTGTGGTAGGAAAAGGGAGGGAAGGGAAGATAGTAGGAG
This sequence comes from Meconema thalassinum, assembly GCA_946902985.2. Taxonomy (NCBI): domain Eukaryota; kingdom Metazoa; phylum Arthropoda; class Insecta; order Orthoptera; family Tettigoniidae; genus Meconema; species Meconema thalassinum. Next base: position 189,587,517 of record OX336395.1, read on the forward strand.
ATTTCGGATTAGGTGAAAGGAATGATCGAGGAAGCAGGCTGATGGAATTCTGCACCGAACATGAGTTGGTCATAGCTAACACCTTATTCAGTAACCACAATAGAAGAATATACACATGGATGAGACCAGGAGATACAGGGCGTTACCAAATCGACTTCATTATGGTCAAGCAGAGGTTTCGAAACCAGATTTTGGATTGTAAAACATATCCTGGTGCTGACATAAACTCTGACCACAATCTGGTTGTAATGAAATGCAGATTAAAGTTGAAGAAACTGAAGAAAAGTCAAAAGCCAAAAAGGTGGGCAATAGACAGACTGAAAGTAAAAGATGTGAACGAAAGATTCAAGAAGAGTATAAAGGAAGGACTAATCAAAACCCCTAAACAAACTTCAATTGCAGACGAATGGGCACTTTTGAAGAATGAAATAACAAAATCGGCAGAAGAAAACATTGGTAGGAAAGAAAGAATAGGTAGAAAACCGTGGATCACTCAGGTTATACTAGAATTGATGGATGAAAGGCGGAGACACAAGAATCTAAGAGATGAAGAGGGGAAAGCAGAATACAGACGTCTGAGAAATGAGGTTAACAAGAAGTGCAAGGAAGCGAAAGAAGAATGGTTGAAAGAGAAATGTACAGGTATAGAAAAGTGTCTGAAATTAGGAAAAGTAGACACAGCTTATCGATGGATTAAGAATACTTTTGGGGAAAAGAAGACTAAGTGCTGTAATATTAGGGACACAAATGGAAAGCCTCTAACAGATAGGGAAGAAAAGGTTGAGAGATGGAAAGCTTATATAGAGTGCTTGTATAAGGGAAAGGAGATTGAGAATCATGTAATGGAAAGGGAGGAGGAAATTGATGAGGATGCAAAAGGAGATTTAATATTGAGATCAGAATTTGACAGAGCATTAGAGGACTTAGGCAGGAACAAAGCACCAGGCATAGATGATATACCGATTGAGTTGCTACGCTGCATAGGAGATGAAGGTCTGATCGGGTTATTTCACTTGGTGTGTAGGATTTATGAGACAGGTGAGGTACCCCCTGATTTCAAGAAGAATGTTATCATCCCTATACCAAAGAAAGTGGGAGCTGACAGATGTGAAGATTACCGTACAATCAGCTTGATTACTCATGCTTCAAAGATCCTGTCTAGAATAATTTACAAGAGGATTGAAAGCCAGATAGAAACGGAGTTGGGCGAAGACCAGTTTGGTTTCAGGAGAAATGTAGGAACAAGGGAAGCTGTACTAAGTCTTAGGCTGATTTTGGAAGGTAGAATAAGGAAAGATAAGAGAACGTTCATGGCATTTGTAGACTTAGAAAAGGCTTTTGATAACGTTGATTGGACTAAATTGTTTGACATTTTGAAATCTATTGGAATAAAGTACAGGGATAGGAGGGTGATATACAATCTATACAGAAACCAGACAGCAGTCATTCGAGCTGAAGGATATGAGAGAGAAGCTGGTATTATGAAAGGTGTAAGGCAAGGCTGCAACTTATCACCCATCCTTTTCAATCTTTACATTGAACAAGCAATGAAGGAAATTGGAGAAAAATTTAAAGTGGGAGTGAAGATTCAAGGAGAAATAATTTCAACTCTGAGATTTGCTGATGACATCGTCATCTTGGCCGACAAGCCTGAGGATTTGAATGAGTTTTTGAATGGTATGGATTCCGTCTTACGGAAGGACTTCATGATGAAAATTAATAAATGTAAAACAAAAATACTGGAATGCAGCCGAAATAAATCAGAAACCTCTATGGAGTTCAAATTGGCAGGTGAAAAGCTGAAGGAAGTAGGAGACTTCTGTTACTTAGGAAGCAGAATAACCAGTGATGGACGAAGCAAAGAGGATATTAAAAGTAGGTTGGCTCAGGCAAGGAAAGCCTTTCTACAAAAAAGGAATCTGTTGACATCGAATATAGATTTAGGTATTAGGAAGTCATTTTTGAAAGCCTTTGTCTGGAGCGTGGCGCTCTATGGAAGTGAAACTTGGACTATTGGTGCAGCAGAAAAGAGGAGAATTGAGGCATTTGAAATGTGGTGTTACAGGAGAATGATGAAGATCAGATGGGTAGATAGGGTTACAAACGAAGAGGTATTAAGGCGAGTGGGAGAGGAGAGATGTTTCTGGCGACTGCTAATGAAGAGAAGAGATAGGTTGGTAGGACACATACTAAGACACCCAGGAATAGCAAGCTTAGTTATGGAAGGCAGGGTCGAGGACAAGAACTGTAGGGTTAGACCAAGGTTAGAATATGTTAAACAGATTGCCTCGGATGTAGGGTGTGGTAGCTATGTAGAGATGAAACGATTAGCTCAGGACAGGGAGGCATGGAGCGCTGCATCAAACCAGTCAAAAGACTGAAGACTCAAACAACATTGAAGATATTTTCATTTCGTTACTACAAAATGAAAGGTGAATATTATTAGTCATTCTAATCTTACTTACTCTCCTGGCTCCACAAACCGCAGTCGGTTCTTGGCCTCGTCAAGAAGCCTCCTCCACCTCGTTCTGTCCTTGGCATCTTCCTCTCGCGCTCTTAGTTGCTGGATGCCCTTGGTTACCTGGTCTCTCCATCTCATTTTTGGTCTGCTTATAGGTCTTCGTCCGTCTGGCTTTTTCTAGCAGTCTAGATCTCCCTTGTCTTCTATACACGTGACCAGCCCATCTCAGCCTTCTCGTCTTGGGTTCCGCAACAACATCGGGTTCTTTATACAATTCCTTTAGTTCCTTGTTTTTTCTCATTCGCCCCTCACCTGCTTCATGAATTGATCCGAAAATCTTTCTGAGGATTTTATTTTCAAAAACCTTCATTTTTCTCTCTGTGCATTTGCTTAATCTCCATGTTTCTGCACCATATACTGGCCTATTGACAGTTTTATATATTCGTATTTTGGTACCACTTGATAACAATTTGGATGTGAGTAGCTTGTTAACTGATTTCAACAAGGCGGTCATGTGATTCATGCAAGCAATATAATCCATAACTTATGATCCAATGAATAAATAGTCACGGTATTTGGCATTCACATAGTTTTATATGGAGACTCCCTACTGCCAATTTACTAACAAAAAGAGACTGTATGTTACGCGAAGACGCAATCTTGAAATTATTAAATATGAAAATAAGTTACTCTCAACACTTATGAGCTACTGTAGAGACATTTAGTGACAAGGTAGGAACATATATGTGACCTGGTATGGTCAAGGCACAAGAACAGACTCTCCATACGTTCAGGATGGTGGCTGTGTGAAATAATGAAACATTAAAATCTAAAACTCGGAATGAAATTAAGACGAATCTTGCCACGATGTAACATATGAGAGCTTTCAAATGCGTAACTCAGAGTAATGTCACACTGAATAAAGCTCACTTCAACCATCTTGTAATTTCAAAACAAATAAATAATTTATGGTATTCAAAAGGTAGGCGTACAATTAATATATAGACTACAGATTAGTAACTTAGGATGTTATTGCACACTTAATGCGAAACTTAATGGAAGAGGAATCCCTCCCTATATTATTCTGCTAAGGTCCCATTCCAGATTTGTACCGAAAATAAGGTTCCATTAACACCAACCTTCACATATGGGGTACCTACAGGTTCAGGATAACCCAATGCGTAAACGAAACGCACTAACTTACTCTTTAAATGGTTCACAATTAAATAAATACCTTAAAACATGTATATTTACAATGAAAGAATGCAACACGGTAACCATGGTAACAGAATCTCACAGGTCCATCTATTTCTGTAAGACGCAATGCAATTCCAAATATTACATCAATGTAAAAGTTTCCAGATGGTTGTAAGGTTATCACTGAACCAAATTAAGCTGTAAAATTCATCAATACATACAGTATAATGCGCTTAAGGGGGTCAAGGGGCACTCTAGAATTTTTTCACGCAATTTTCACGTGTGAGTGTGGTACGAAAGGTCATTTTCACCCGACTATAAAGGGTCTTCGAAAACCACATTTAAAGGCCCTTAAATTAACAGTGTCTGTGATATACCCAGAAAACTAACTTCGCTCTGATATACCTATGAAGGAATGACAAACCCCTAACCACTGCACCAGTAGCTGAATTGATCAAGTCTGATTATTCATACCAAGGATAAATCAGTCATAGCATTCATGATTGAGATTTTGCTAAGTGTACTCTTTACAACTAGAATTATTCGTGGGCGAAGCCGCGACGGGTAGTGCTAGAATTAAATAAAGTAATATTGGTGTTAGCGGTAGCACTTCCCATCGGCGATGACTACAGTTCTAGTAACAGATAATAAATACTATTTTCGTAAACTTTTATTTCACTCTCCAGGCTAGCAGAATCGAGACTGTTTTTGAATAATTTTGTTGATTTTTGATGTGTAACATCTTTCCACTCTGTATCTATATATTTTTTGTGGGGCTGATTTTGAAAAATGGAAGGGAAAGGGATGAAACGGAAATGGATGGGACGGAATCAATGAGCCCGGTGGTGGAGATTGATACGACGACGTACTGTGGCTATGTGGAATGTTTACGTCAAAGTTTAGAGGACCCATTAAAGATATTCCTACAATAAATAATCTTCAAATTGTCGTTGTTTGTGTGAAATTATTCATTATATCATATTTGCTGAAAACAATTATGATTTATTAAATCTTCATACTTTTGCTGTATTCTTATTAATGTATGCACTCGAGGTACTGTTGGCCATGTGGCTGTGTGGAATCTATATCGCATACAAAATTACTTCAAGGTTTAGAGGCCCCATTAAAGATATTCCTACAATAAATAATCTTCAAATTGACGTTGTTTGTGTGAAATTATTCATTATATCATATTTGCTGAAATCCGGTCAGGATTTGGCACGTAGTTTTACAAGTAGTTATTTCAATGACCAACAGAGTTCACTGTTCCCCGGGCAAAGACACATAGTCGGCCATGTGGCTGTGTGAAATTTACATCGCATACGGTTTAGTTCAAGGTTTGGAGGCCCCATTAAAGATATTCCTACAATAAATCATCTTCAAGTTGTCGTTCATTGGTGTGAAAATATGAATTAATATATTTTTCTGAAAACAATTATGATTTATTAAATCTTCATATTCTTCCTACAATAAATCATCTTCAAGTTGTCGTTGTTTGGTGTGAAAATATTCATTATATCATATTTGCTGATAACCGGTCAGGATTTGGCACGTAATTTTACAAGTAGATATTTCAATGACCAACAGAGTTCACTGTTAACAAGGGATAACATGTCAAATGTTACTGATCATATGCCACTACTGTAAGGTTCGTGTTTTTTAGATTTTGACTATTTTTAATTTATTTATATGGAATTTTTTAGCTGGTTTTCACTAATTTTGCCTAATTATGATTGTTTTGTTTTTGGATTTTGGCTTATTTTGATTTTTTGTAATTTTTAAGATTTTATTTCTTTTTTGTTTTTTACTTGTTAAATTTCTTTGAAAAATTTTGACTACTTTCGATTGTTTCTTTCGGATTTTATGTATTTTGATCATTTTTTTATTTTTTGTTTTGACTAATTTGCTTTGTATTTTAGGACTGCCAAACACTGGTGGGGATTAGGCAACAGGGAGAAGTGGGGGAAGGAGAAGTGTTTCCCGTTTTCGTCGGGGAGACGAACGCAACCATTATTATTATTATTATAATTATAACAAGTAGTTCCGTGATGAACTAAATAGCCTATTTTCATATATCCTACTAATATTAATTGCCTCAATCAACATACAAATTGTCAGTTTGATTGCTGTAATAGATTCGTAGATATTGAGAACCCAAATATTTTGGATGGTCACCATGTTGGATTTTTATATTATAGACCATAGATTTGTGTACTATTACATGAAGATTATTGTGTAGGTGTTTTATTCAAACTTCAATAGCATGATTAGGACACAAGAAATAAAAGCCATCTTGTGGTTATGAACATAATTTAAATGAATTGGATGCCAGTCGATTAACATTTCTATAAGCATGTACCGTAACAAGTTTCACTGCGCTCGGATGGTTAAAACGCAAGAAACGTCCATTTGAATATTTAAATTTCGCGTCGCCTCCATGGTGAATTTGTGCTCGCCAGGTTATTTAACGTCCCATAGGTGAACTTATGCTTATAGCCTCTATACGCTTACAAAATTTCAGTTTGATTGCTGTAGTAGATTAATAGGTATTGAGAACCGTCTAAATATTTCGGATGGTCGCCATGATGGATTTTAATATATGTAGACCATAGAGTTATGTACTATTAGATGATGATTATTGTGTACGTTAATTATGCAAATGTTGATTTCGATCGCATGATTAGAACACAAGAAATAAAAACTTAATTTTCGAAATTCGCACAGCTGCCATCTTGCGGTTACGTAAACAATTGAACTAAATTAGATACCAGTGCAATATAATGTGTATAAACATTTGCTGAACGAAGTTTCATTACGTTTGGATCATTAAATCGCGAGAAAAGTCTATTTAAAACTTTCAAATTCGCTTGGCCGCCATGTTCGTTTTGTAGTTAACCGGTATTTGAAAGTCTCATATATAAACTTCCAGTAGTGCCCTTTATCTCCGTACTAAATTTCATGGTGATACCGGCAATAGTTTCAGAGATATTGAATGCCGGTGAAATATTTCGCACAGCCGCCATCTTGAGGTTATGTAAACAATTGAACGAAGTTAGATGTCGGTGCATCACAATGTGTATAAACATATACTGTACCAAGTTTCATTGCGTTTGGTTGGTTAAATCGCGTGAAACATCTATTTAAAAGTCGCAAATTCGCTTGGCCGTCATGTTGGCTTTGTAGTTACCAGGTTTTCAAAAGTCACATAGGTGAACTTCTAGTAGTTCCCTTTATCTCCGTACAAAATTCCACGGTGATATCTGTAATAGTTTCGAAGATATAGAATGCTGGAGAAATATTTCGCACAGCCGCCATGTTGGATTGGTGAGACGTAACAAAATTTGAAGGGCACTGTCGGTGTCGTCCGGGATAGTGATATGAACTTACCGAGTTTCATTGAAATTGCTCCAGTCTTTTAGATGCTTAGGGACACACACACACACTCCTCACACACACACACACACACACACACACACACACACGCACACACACAAAGGACATACGGCGATCTCATAAGCCTTTTTTTTTTAATGGAAAATAGGCTAAAAATAACCCCAATCAACATTGAATCCTCGGTTTGATTTGAGTGCACACTTCCGTTTTCCTTCCTAGCTTCAATGGCCACCTATCCCAGAATCCTGGAATCTCTGTCGAATATATGTATATGTAATCCTAGATTATATTTTTCAATGTCTGGATAACCCACATCATATTATATTTTATGAACGGGGCGTGCACAATTCGTCTGTGACCCATTTTTATATCTTCCGCTGTTGCCCATGGAACGCCTGCAATGTATGTGAAGTGAGCAGCAGCTATGCCTCGCTGGTTGCAGCTGCGTCTCCTCGTCATGTTGCGCTCACTCAACCGTCGCAAATGTGTTCCACTGGCGCTACAGTAGCTATAGATGTGAGCATGGTCCTCACAATAATCGCTATCATACAGAAACATGATAAATTCTGGCCTAGTTATTGATCGTATAAGTTGTTTTGTACAGCAATTTCATAGCAAGTATAGGGGTTTGCTTTCCTTACCTCTGAGCGTTCGTTACATTTTAGACGTCAGGCGTGATGTACACATTGCACCTTATTATGTGCAAATGCTGTGGTTGAAACTCCGTGAACGTAGGCAGCTGTCAATTTCGATCCTAACCCAGAAAATAGTGAATACAAAAAACCCCTGGCTATCTCTATAATGTGTTTAAGCCAATGAAATCCGTCCACTACAGATAAACTAGATTTTGTGATTCTACTCTACAGATTTCTGTCCACCGTACAACGAAATACAATAAATCCTTCCTTTGCACAGCTTCAAGGTTCTTTAATACATTCCACCTTCAGTCATTTACAAACTCTGTTAACACTACACAACTCAAGAAATACCTAATACCAATATTCCTGAAGGAATACAAATCAAAAAAGAAATAGTCCATACAAAATTTTTGAAATATATCCGTGCCATACAGCCTTTTATAATATTTTTAGTATCCAAGATACATCTTCCATGGAAATGATAGTAGTTTGAGCAATCATGTCACTCATGTACTTGTTTTAATAATAGATCATATAATAATTCATATAAAATAGTAGCCCTTTTTTAACGTACAGTACTATGGGTAATTTGTTTGTTTGTGTTATTCAATATATATAACAATACATTAGGTAGGTTATTTATTTATTTAATTATTATATTCTAATTTGTATCATTCATCCTGTATAAAATGTTTGCTAATTGACTTGTTTAGTAATAAGTATATGTTATAGTTTGTTTTATTAGTTGTTAAGCTAGCTTTAGTTTTTCATTTCATAACTTCAATCCAGACAATTGTGTATGCTACATAAAGGGGCTCTTTAGCCTCAGTGGCAGTTCACTATGAAAAAATTCAAATTCAAATTAGTCAATCCCATCGTATACTACTGTTCTTCCTGTTGTATAATTTCTAATCCGGAAAATTAGACGAATTAAATAGACTTCAATCCTTCTTTTATGTCATTGTGAAGAGGAGAACGCAAAGGTTTAGACACATCACTGCTAAGCAGGTACTTTTAGTCATAAAAACATCCCTCCCCAAGCAAGTGACGATAGGCATTTCCCCCACTCCACTGCCTATTTCACCCTGTGGTGGAGCAACGACTGTTTCAAAGACAATAGTAGAGAATAATCATGTCAAGTTATGGTATACACTATTTTGTTTATTTTACAATTTTGAAACTAATGGCTTTTCAGCTGCATTAAAATGTATATAACCGTATATTTTCGAAAATGCAAATAGGCTAAAAACACCAAAAGGTCTGGATATAATATGGGATCACCTCACAAAATGAAACCTTGAAGTCATAGAAAAACTTAAAGCAATATTTCTGAAGCAGGAATTATGCCTATCAAAATATACAAAATCAAGACTTGTATACCGAGTGATTCAGCAGCCTCTTCCACTATTGTTTCCTGCAACCCAAGTAACGCGTGCTGGTAGGAAAGTCAGTTATAATTCTCTGCTTGCATCGCGTATGGTACTAATGCACTGCAAGGATATCTTTCAAACGATACTGAACCCTACTACTTTTTCCCTGGATACGGTATACAAATTCACAGTATCCGCTTTGCAGATGGCATTGCACTCTTGGTTATTTCATAGAAGGATATGTGTAAGATGCTAAAAATATTCAACAAATCCTTAGAAATCTTCAAACTAAAAATCAATACTGACAAGACAAAATTAATGATAGTTCCCAATAGAGGAGCCTACAACTAGAACAAACATAAAAGTGAATAACACTGCTTTTGAACAAATCACAGAATTCTCATACTTGGGTAGTGTGATAACCTCTAATAACAAGTGCCTGTCAGAAATCAAGGAAAGAATAGTGGCAGCAAAACAAGCCTTCCGAAATAAAAGAACTTATATCAAAGTAATCACCTCAGTTTGAAGACTAGAAGGTCATTTATCAAGCCCTTAGTGTTATACTGTATGGATGCGAAACCCGGACATTAGGGAAACTGGAGGAAACAAAACTTAAGGCTGCGGAAATGTGGTTTTGGAGAAGAATGACAAGAACTAGTTGGATGGACAGGAAAACATATGATCTTATTCTACAGGATGTGAAGGAGGATCGATGTTTATTAAAAACATTAAAGAGGAGAAAAACCGAGTTCCTAGGACATAGGCCTATATTAAGGCACGACTCTCTTCTCCAAACCATTAACATGGGCAAAATATTGGGAAAGAAACCTAGGGGACGTCCAAGCATGTCGTACATCAAGAACTCCATTGGAGAACTGTCGTGTGGTTCTTATGGCAGCATGAAGAGACTAGCAGAATGTGGCTGCGACAAGGCTTTGCCGTTAGTAGTAAATGGTGATGATGATGTTGACCATAGACTAATACGAGGGAAAAGTAATAGTGTAAAGTAACGTTTGCGGGATATGCTTGAAGTGCATTAGTACCATACGGGATACAAGCAGAGAAGTATCGACCTTCTTTCCAACACGCGTTAGTTGGGTTGCAGCAAACGAATTTGGAATGGGCTGCTGAATCAGCCAGTATACACTACTTAATTGAAGATTTCCGTCATCAGCAGGCATTGCCATCTACAAGGGCATATGTGCATCTCTATAATGAACGAAAAGTTAAAAATGAAGACATTTGGATGGACTTTTATTTGGCAGATGCTATGACAAACAGAGACTGGATGCGATCCAACTGTGTCCTCAGACATATGATGAAGCGTCTAGCTGTGCATGGTTTCCATCACCTTATGTGCAGGACCTAGATATATCATCAACCAGACGAAGAGTGCATTCGAGATTAATGTGGAACGTTTTGTGATAGTTACCACGTTATATCCAAACATCTGTATAGTTTAGTGTACAACTAATGCACGTTGTGCGCAATCACTATTATTATCTAACTACTTTGCAACGCCAATCAAAGAAAGTGTTGGCATTGTAATTTTGTTTAAGTGCTTTTGGATACACAATATTTTTCCTTCTCCGTTAACTGCCTCTAAACTATTGTAAAATGGATTTACTAATTTAAAAAAGTGACAGTCAGTCTGAAAGACTAGACTTTGTATCATTTTAAATGCTACAAATGCTGAAAAATGGTAGAAAGGCTGGAGGCTTCTCGCTTCGCTCGAAGCCAAAGACTCTTGACATGTTAGAAAATTATCTGCATAATACTTATCTTGCTTAGCTTGTTTCAAATTACTCGCGAACGGCAAGTGCAAACCAAGGGCAAAGCAAGGTCTAGCGCGCGGGATGCCACTCGCTCACCAGAGCGCGCGGGGACTTGCCCCTTCCATCCAGTCTAAAAACACTTATAGTGGGCGATGTATTGATGATAGAGATATGCTCTCGCGGACTTTTTTGTAGAACTTTTCATGCTGACCAATTCTTACGCTCATAGTATATTGATATTTTTAACGGTTTGCCCTGCGTAAGCTTAAGAAGCGCACGGACGCCATGTTTGTTTTCGACTTTTTCACTGACATCGTTAATGTTTGGTTTCCTTTGATCATATATAAATTATTTCCTACAGAATCTTTCCTCGACATATCCTTTACAGAATGGTGAAAACCGCATCAAAATCCATCCAGTGGTTCTCGAGATTACCCGTGACATCCAAGAATCGGGGATTTTTGTTTTATACTAACGAAGTAGAGATTGTCGTGGTACACATGTACCAAGCGGTACTATGACGTCACACACCTCAGTGCATCTGGGTACATTTCGTCCCGTCACCGTAACGTAACGCCAGACCCCAGCGTAACGACGAAGTCGACAAGATCATTTAAAATGATAAAAACATTTTTGGGTGCGTGCACAACAACTCACCAAAATTCCATCGCAATTGGATGTGTGGTATATGAACGCATGTGGGACAGGGTTGAGATGATTTACGTGCCATTTTTTTAAACTATTCGTGCACTACCTATTGTAAAATAGATTTACGATGTCAGAAACATTTGCAGGAGTGTACACAACATTTCACCGATGATTCATTGAAATCGGATGAATGGTGTATGCCCGCATACGGTATTTTGCTTACACGATTCGCGCGCCGTCACACATTTGTTGTATGTACCCGTGCGCTACCTATTGTAAAAATGGATTTACTAAGCCAATAACCTTCCCTGAAGTGTACCCAATAACTCACCAATGTTTCACCACAATCGGATTAATGGTATATGAACGCAAACCGGAATTTGTTTAAACGATTTGGATGAATGGTATATGCCCGCATACGGTATTTTGCTTACACGATTCGCGTGCCGTCACACATGTGTACTATCTACTCGCGTGATACGTATTGTAAAATGGATTCCTTAAGCCAGAAACTTTCCCTGGAGTGTACACGACAGCTCACCCAAGTTTCATCGAAATCTGACGAATGGTATATGAATGCATACCGGACTATCTTGAAATTGTTTGCGTGCCGGCGCTCACTTGTTGAATATACTAGTGCTCTACCTATTGTAGAATGGATTTACTAAGCCAGAAACCATCCATGGAGTGTACACAACAACTCAGCAAAGTTTCATCGCAATCGGATGAATGGTATATGAACGCATGCGGAACTTTGTTGAAACGCTTCACGCACCGTCACTCATTTGTTGAATCTTCTCGTGCGCTACCTTTTGTAAATGGATTTATTAAGAAAGAAACCTTCCCTGGAGTTCACAAAATAACTCACTAAATTTTGATCGCAATCAAAAGAATGGTATATGAACGGATAAAGGGCACACACACATACATACATACATACATACATACATACATACATACATGCAAACTATCACGTATCATTCATTTTTATGTACTGTATATAGAGAGATTAAATCTTAGATGGGACACTCTCTACATATCACGCGATGTTAAAATTGAAGAATCATGAAAGCGCCCACCCAGTCACGTGAGACCACGACTGAAATAAAGTAGCAGACGCTAGAAGCCAGCTGTGGCTGACTGATGCGAGGAATGTATCTCTGACACCATTTAATGGGTCTTCTTGTAACAACTCCTCGTCATTCTGGTGGCTACAACTTTACACCCTCATCTTTCACTACTCCCAGGCATTTCTCTGGGGAATTAATTTATGACGTCAATATCTTACTCCCAGCAACAAATCACAGAGTTTGCATTAACTGATCCCAAGTGTCGTGCATAAGAAATTTACAGCATAGAGAGCTTTGAAGCAATATTTCCATTGTTGCATTATTAATAATTGGTATGCAGGGATGTTAAATGATAGTGCCATTGAACAAGTAACGGAATTTTGCTTTTTGGGAAGTGTGATTAATTATGACAACAGACGCATATCAGAAATTAAGTAAAGAATAGTATTGGCGAAGGGAGACTTTCAAAATAAGAAGAATTTGCTGCTCAATGAGCACCTCAACTTGAAGATAAGGAAGTCATTTCTCAAGACCTTTGTTTGTAGTGTGTTGACCTATGGTTGTGAAACATGGACACTTGGGAAAAGAGAAGAATCAAAACTGGAGGCAGCTGAAATGTGGTTTTGGAGACGAATGGCCCCAACAAGCTGGATGGAAAGAAAGACAAATGAGCTTGTTCTGAACCAAATTCAGGAGAATCGATGCCTGTTGAACACCATCAAGAAAAGGAAATCAAAATTCTTGGGACACGTACTCAGACATGACACTCTCCTCCAGGTAATTTTTTAAGGAAAAATTTTGGGGAAAAAACCAAGGGGACGACCAAGACAATCGTATCTCAAGAACATTGTCAAGGAAATGGAATGTGACTCGTATGTCAATATGAAGAGGACTGCTGATGACCATAAGAAATGGCTGCAACGACAAGCTGCTGCTGATGATGCAGGGATATGAAATAGGGCTGGTACTTATAATCGGGTAAATTAATTTATCGAACAATAGACTAATCGATGCAGAAAATAAAATAATTGATACAAATAAAGAGTAATTTATTGTCCATTTTATCGAATAATTGGTTGGTTGAATCATTAATTGTTTTGTCGATCAATCGATGTACTTCGCCCCTTTTACTACCTCTCATAGAAGCAAATCAGAAGTTTATTTGATTAAAACATAATGTATCATTAAATAACATACCTTCTTTTTGCTAACTAGGCTAAAACAAAGTAAAACAAAAAATACCTGTTCTAAGATGAAAATATTGCACAAGAATTCAAAATCATTGCTGCAAACCCGTCGTTTTGTTTGTTTTGAAACCCTTCCAAACTTGGTTGATGTGTGTCCTTCCACTGTCACTGACTGTTATTTAGTTATTGTTAACATAAACAAGGAACTTTGTATATTTTTAGGCAGAGAGTAACGTTTAAAGATTTCTATAGACTACATCATTCCAAAAATGAACGTAACTCAACTTAAGCGATGACCTCTCATTTAAACTGCTTTTCTTATCTTGTGTCTACTATTCAATGAATCGATTCTTTTGTGAGCCGATTAATCAATTAAACTGTCAGTCAATTAATCGATTAATCTCTGCGATTAACTTTAAATTATTACAATAACCGAGTATTAATCGACAAATCGAACATCGCTTATTAATAGCTCTAATAACTTAATCTTATCTTACCCTTATTGATGATATAATGTATGTGAATACGAATTGGTATTTAACCTCTAACCGGGTATGACGTATATATTCGTATCTTAAATGTTATAATTTAATGGGCATGACGAATATATACGTAGGCCCACTCCATCTTTTACAGCTAACGCCTCCTGGAACTGTCGAGTTTTCACGGCATGGCGAATGTCTGCGAGAAAATTGATGTTTTGACAGCAGTTACGACATTTCCTGCATCCTGTATCTTGTTTTTTTTTTGTATTTGATTTTGTGTTCGTTTCTGATTTTTCTTTTATATACATTTTTGTCTTTGCTTTGTGTTATTTTCGTTTTTGTGTTAGTTTTCTGTATTTGCTTTTCTTTTGTTTTGTGTCCTTTTTCCTTTGTTTTTGGTGTGTGTTTTTTGTTTTTGTGTTTTATTTTATTTATTTGCTTTTGTTTTTGAATTTTGCTTCTTTTGTTTTTTGGGTTTTTATTTTATGTTTTTTCTGCTATTTCTTTTGTCTTTGAATTTTTGTTTTTGTGTTTGCTTTCTGTAGGTATGTGCTTTTGCTTTGATTTTTGCTTTTTTGTTTTTGAATTTGTGTTCATTTTCTGCTTTTTCTTTTGTTTTTGAATGTTGTTTTTGCTTTGTGGTTTTTGTGTTTGTTTTCTGTATTTGCTTTTTTTTTGTTTTTTTATTTTTATTTTGTGTTTGCTTTCTGCATTTCTTTTCTTTAGAATTTTGCTCTGCTTTTTTGTTTGTTTTTTGGTTTTGTGTTTGTATTTCGCTTTTGCTTTTGAATTCTGCTTTTTGCTTTCTGTTTTGGTCATGTGTGAGTTTTTGCTTTGTGCGGGGAGCAATACAACACAATCAATGCAAGCAAACAAACACGTTTGATCTCGATAGCATTTGATACGTTTCAATTGCACCTCCCAATGTGCGAAAATGAACAATTTAGGTCATACGGACAAAAATCTTAAGTTCTAATCAGGTAAATGACCTTGTAGTTACTGTAAAAATGGTCAAAATTTCCCTTGAATTATACTTAATATATTGAAATTTATTTATTTATTATACTATTACACAACATTATTATTGCTAATATTCCCGCTAACCTTTCCGCCTATACTGTCGTAACAATTGGCTGGAAATACTATAATACTCAGGGCTGGTTATACCAAGTGCTCAAAAATATCCAGTTGAGAGGCTAATACATTATTACACCTTAGTCAATAACTTTAAATTCATATAAATTAATTAATAAAATGTACCATTAAAATTATAGCCTACATGCTTTTGGGATATTGCCGTGTGAAAGTAAATTTTATTATTTAAAATTCTGAGCGTTTTGAAAGAATCCTTGCGTCTTTTTTTTTTTCAATAAAATTAAAACGATGTGGCCAAAGAATGTGTGTTAATGAACTTACAAAAACCTAGAGAAATTCCTCTGTTCGTCACCAGATAACAGCCAGAAAGTACTGTAGCCTATGGACCTTGGTAGAAAAACACGCCTTATTAATTAGAACAGAGGACAGAGTAGTAAGGACGGACAAGGGAAAAGGGGCGGGAGGGAATTGGGACTCCTCGAAGAATGAGGATGTCCAAATAAGTAGAAAGGGCAAGGTGAGGGGGTGAGTGAGATGGATGGATATAAGGAAACAGAGCCAAAAGAGAAGTGTATCTGTACGGTACCCAACGTCATACAGGCTTCGGCGGAAAAGCAAATGGAAACTCCTCCAGTGACGAACAAAGGATATCAAATCATGGTCCTGTAGCCATAGAGGAAACTGTACAATTTGAAATTATAGGTGAAGAAATATAGAAACTGAGAGGAACTACCTTCCCTGATCTTTAATAAGTGGCAGAAGAGTGTCACTTAGCACATATCCAGTGTCTCTCTTAATGTTATTGCAGTTTTTACGAATTTTACATTTTATTTCCACACGGAATTAGACCAAAAACATGAATTATTTTAATAGTATTCCGGGCCGTGAAGGC
Organism: Meconema thalassinum; assembly: GCA_946902985.2. Lineage (NCBI taxonomy): Eukaryota > Metazoa > Arthropoda > Insecta > Orthoptera > Tettigoniidae > Meconema > Meconema thalassinum. The sequence continues at coordinate 189,603,728 of OX336395.1, forward strand.
CTTAATATACATATTAGAAATATATTTCTTTCCCCGGTGAAGTGTACCTCCATTTTTCGGAGCGCCGAGAAGGATTCTTTCATCTCTTAAGGTGCTTCCTTCCCCCAGGGGCTCTAGACCAGTGGGACGTGGGTTGGCGACTACGGTACCCCAGCTGAGTCTTGGATTGCTTCCACTTACTTGTGCCAGGCTCCTCTCTGTTATCTTTCCTCTTGACCTCCCTTGGTCTACTCTTGTTCATTTCCGACCCCTAGGGAGTATTTCATTTTCTCGCCTTAATTGGCCCTTGTCTCATCTTTCCTGATCCATCATTCTTCGAGGAGTCAGACCTCATGTTTCCTCTTCATTGTATCTCCTGCCTTCTGTTCAAGACCCTAAAGGAGGCAGGGTGTGTGTAGCCCCATCACTTATGGTGCGTGTCTTCCCATGAGTTCCGATTCCCACCAGTTCCAAATTCTTTAGCGGATTAGCTATCTGCTAATTACACTGCCTGAGCGAGTCCCATCAGTTCCGAACACTACCTGAGCGAGTTCCAGCTTAGTTTTCTACAGCAAAATTGTATTAATTCGTTTATTACTGAAACAAATAAGGTCCATTGTTAGCGCAAGCCGGGGGTGCGTGCCCTCTTTAATGAATTGGCTCCTTTAACAGAGGGGGGCGGACGCCATGTACCGGTAGCTCTCATAAGCAGCTTTCGCCTTGTCAGTATCTGTATCAGCATGTGCCTTCGTCAAAATAATCAGTTTTGAGTTATATTTACAAAGTTCTTAAAATAGTATCAGCGTGTCGCTTTGTCTTTGAACTGTTTTTTTTTTAATCTTATTTACAAGTCACTTACAGTTAGTAATCAGCCCGTAGCTCCGTCAAATTGATCCATTAACTGAATTATTCTTCTCTTTATACTCTAATCAGAATGTACAGCAAAAGGAACATTTCTTAAAAATACTGTTAAATCACCGGTCTCTTCAAACTGAATGTTGAGACTCCTTCTTCAAAAACAACACCAAGTCTCTTACACGAGAATGTGGTTTTCCGCATTTCAAATTCAGCTTATGGTTCCAACCTTCTACAGAGTTATTCGTTCTATGTCTCTTCCCATGGCAATTCCACATTTCAATCGGAATATGCACGTTTTCAAGCCATTGCTCGACAAAGTAATCAAAAAACCCTATTAACTTTTCATTGTCCGGTGCCGTGCTATGAATGTGTAGCCAACCGTCTTCTACTTTTTCAGATTTGAGGAATGCAAGTGCAGCACACTGCCTGATGGTGGTTCTGATTTCTTGGCTAGTCTTATACATACCCGAAAGCCGAATTTCTTGCACTTTCCTCCAAATACTTAGGTTTAAGTGAGAAAAACAGCCTTGCACTTGGACTCTAGGAAATATTTCTTCTATCGCTTTGATAGCTCCAACCTCAAAATCCATGTTTACTATTATTAGCCGGTCAAACCTCAGAACTGACAGCTGGGTATTCCAGAGACATTCGGAACTAGTGGGACTCATTAGCTTATTCACTCAGGCGTGAATACGCGTTCGGAACTCATGGGACGTTTTTTCCTAAGAAATTTGTTTTCGGAACTTGTGGGACGGAACTCGTGGGACGGAACCCTTATGGTGCACCGTGGATTGTGCACTCAAGGGCTCTCGTCTGGTGAGTTCGAGAGTTGGTGACTCCAAGGGCTTCCTGAGCTAGGTCCGGGTTTTCACCTTCTTCCGTTGCCTTTGGGGTGAACCCTCTCATCTTTACCTTTCCTATCTGCCTTTCCTGGCTCTCCTTTATTCCGAGTCCCTTAATTCTCATTCTTTGAGGGTTGAGGGCATTTCCTTTCCTCCTGTCTTTTGTTTCCCTTATTCTTATTAGCCTATTTTCAATTTTGAAAAAATAGGCTTATGAGATCACCTTTTGTCCGTGTGTGTGCGTGTGTGTGTGTGTGAGATGTGTGTGTGTGTGTCCCCTAATAAATTCTAAACGGCGGGAGCGATTTCAATGAAACTCGGTAAGTTCGTAGCACTATTCCGGGCGACCTCGACCGTGCCTTTCAAATTTTGTTACGTCTCACCAATCCAACATGGCGGTTGTGCGAAATATTTCACCAGCATTCAATCTCTCCGAAACTATTCCCGATATCACCCTGGAATTCATTACGTTGATAAAGGGAACTACTAGAAGTTCACCTATGTGACTTTTGAAAAACTGATCACTACAAAACCAACATGGCGGCGAAGCGAATTTGCGACTTTTAAATAGACGTTTCTCGCGATTTAACCAACCAAACTCAATAAAACTTGGTACAGTATATGTTTATACACATTGTAGGTCTAATGCACCGACTTGAAGCTTCGTTTAATTGTTTACATAACCACAAGATGGCGGCTGTGGAAGATATTTCACCGGCATTCTATATCTCTGAAACTATTAGCGGTATCACCCTGAAATTTTGTATGGAGATAAAGGGCACTACTGGAAGTTCATCTATAAGACTTTCAAAACCGGATAACAACAAAACGAACATGGCGACCAAGCGAATTAGAATATTTCAAATAGACCTATCTCGCGATTTAATGTTTCAAACGCTATGAAATCTGGTACAGGAAATGTTCATGCACATTGTAATACACGGGTATCTAATTTAGTTCAATTGTTTACATAACCTCAAGATGGCGGCTGTGCGAATTTTAAAATTAAGTTTTTATTTCTTGTGTCGTATTCATGCGATCGAAGTGAAAGTTTGAATAATGAACCTACGCAATAATTTTCCTTTAATGGTACATGACTCTATGGCCTAAACATTTAACAATCCAATATGGCGACCATCCGAAATATTTAGACGGCTCTGAATATCTACGAATCTATTATAGCAATCAAACTGAAATTTTGTATGTTGATAGTGGCAGTTAACATAAATAGGATATATGAAAATAGGCTGTAGAGTTCTTCTCGGAACTACTTATTTTTTCCATATCCTCTTCTAGTTTGTAAGTTTGTAGTTAGTTTTAATTTAATTTAATTTATATTTTCGCTATCACCCAAACCATTAGGGGCCGTTATCCTAAATGTTATCCCCTTAGAACAACACTTATCATCATCATTTAAGGTGCTTCCTAATCTGGAGAATCGTATGCAACCAACTGGCTAGTAATATCGCACTCACCCTGCATAGGGGTTGCTCAATATAGTGTTTACTATTGAATATGCCAGCCTCTCTGAATGGAGCTATTCCAGTGATACATGGAGAGCATATTGACTGGCATATGTTCCAGTTAACTGGTCTAGGACAAGCCATTAAACCTTTACGACTAATTATCCCTTTGATCATTAACGTAAAACGTGCAATTCATGGAACATTGAGTCTCTACATACTGCTATGATTAGATCTGTTCTGAGGAGTACCATGTTCTGGTGGCAATTATACCAATTACACCCTCTTATAACACTTGTCAGTTTATATTGGATAAATGGATTTATTGAATGATGAAGTTATTAGAGGGGGAAATAAAACAACATAGCTCTGATTTACAGCAACTGGAGGATTTATTAGGACCATTTATGATATAAATAATCCGTCTCGGCTCGCTGGAAGGCAAAGGTAGATTTCACCAGGCAATGGCAAATTTATCGAATTAAGTAAATTTGCCACTGCTGTATACCTACCAAAGTTCTACATGTTTAGCATACGAGAACATTTCGCTCATCCCTTGGTGTGAGGGTGGGTCATATAAAAAATTCTTTCAGACAAAGGGTTTAGGTAATGTTCAGAGGACCAATTTAAACAGTTTTGATATTGTACCTATTAAGGGATGAAGATTATTTATTTTCTCAGAATTCCATTTTCTCACCTCTTTGGTGAATGGTTAGTGCTATCCAAACTTTTATAGAGCCAAGTTTTTGGCCCTCATCCAAAGATTAGTACGAACTCACAAGGGAAGTATCAGGTAACACAGGTCGAAACCTATCTTGAAACTTTCTGGATGCAATCGTTGTTCTACAAGAGGACAGCGTGCGGAAAATCAGCTGCCAGATTGAACTGCAAGCCTCCAAAATCATGTGACGAATATCTAATATAAATCAATTGGAGGTAGCGAGTACAGTACATGCTGGAATGGACAGCCCTGACCGCCCAAGCACTCAAGGCCAGTGGGAAGCAGCCACACGCTCCAGTCAGCATATACGCCCTGCCTCGCTACTACTCCGAGTGCCACAGGGATGTCCAGCTCCTCCAGCTGTTATGCCTGCGTACCAGGATGCCAGGTACGATTTCGGAGCCTTGCAGTTCAATCTGGTGGCTAATTTTCCGCACGTTGTCCTCTTATAGTACAACGATTGTGTCCACAAAGTTTGAAGATAGGTTTCGACCTGTCTTACCTGATACTTCCTTTGTTAGAATGGATTCGATTTTCACATACTTGAAATGTTACAGCGGTATTTCACCTTTTTGAAAAAGGCCCTTCATTTCCACCCCACTGAGTCCGATTTTGCCCAGTAACGAAATCGACCGATATTTTGCATGTTTATGAGTATATTGCGTAGAAATTTGAAGGTTATTGGCGCAGAAAAAAATTGTAGTAGTCTTATTGTGGAAAAAATAATAGTGTTCAGTATCATTTGCAGGATATACTTGCAGTGCATTAGTATCATACGGGATACAGGCAGAGAAATATCGACCTTTATGTTAACAACGCTAGTTGGGTTGCATAACACGAGGGGCGATTTTTTTTTAGTAATACCCGTTGTGATATTACACCATTGCAGCGCTGTGGTTGGTATTCCGTGCAGGTGCGCTGCGTACCTGTATCTGTTGGCAAGGCTTAGACGCCATTACGGCAACAGTCGCCCATGTGTGGTTGTGTTGACAAGAGGGAGGGTGTAAGAATTAATAAATAATCCACCCTCAAGATAACCTCCGTAAATTGCCATGTTCCAAGATTGAACAATTAAACTACATCTCCCTAGATCACTCACGGTTTGCATTAGCTCGCACAGCTATGGAGGCAGACAGAGTTTTTAAATGTTAGGAAATAAATCTGCATTTCTGCACGCTAAGAAATACCAGCGATCTCTGGAAGCTAATTATCTCAGATATTGCACGGCATGGAGGTAATTCCACTGTGTTATCGAAGCTATTAAATTCTGTATCGGCCAGTTGGTTATGCAATATTCCACACACCTTGCTTATCGATAATAATCACAATCGATACACCTCGTAATGAGGCTATAGTCACGTAGCCTGATTGATGATATCTATAACCCATTATAGAAACTCACTATTCTAATACCTGGCATATACAGGATGTTTCTAAATTTCCATTACAAATTAGAGGGCTTGTAGTGGGGACCAAGACGGTTAAGGGGAGGTTGTAATCTGCTGTGCCGAAAAAAAATTGGAATTTTAGATTTTATGTTATTTTGATAGCCGGAAGTCCAATTTATATTGTGCATATGCTTATTTGCTGTAACAGTTTACTAAACGCCATTTATCAGTCATTTAAAGCCACGCCCCCCTTGAAGATCTGTTCCTGAGTTCTGGCATATTTTCTCCTCCTCGTCCTTCTCCCACTCCTCCATCTTCTCCTCCTCGTCCTTTTCCTACTCCTGCTCCTTCTTCTTCTTCTCTTTCTCCTTCTTCTTCTTCTTCTTCTCTTTCCCCTGCTCCTCCTCCTTCTCCTGCTCCTTCTTCTATTTCTCTTTCTCCTTCTTTTCATCCTTCTCCTCCTTCTCCTCTTCTCCTTCTCCTTCTCCTCCTCCTCCTCCTGATCCTCCATCTCTTTCTCCATCTTCTCCTGCTCCTTCTCCTCTTTCACCTTCTCCTCCTCCTTCTGCTCCCCTTGTCCTTCTCCTGCTCCTTCGTCTCTTTCTCCTTCTCCTCCTCTTTCGTCTCCTTATCCTGCTTCTTCTCCTCTTTCTTCTTCTGCTCCTTCTTCTGCTCCTTCATCTCTTTCTCCTTCTCCTCCACCTTCATCTCGTTCTCCTGCTCCTCATTCTTCTCCTCCTGCTCCTCATTCTTCTCCTCTTGCTCCTTCCTCTCTTTCTCCTTCTCCCCCTTCTCTTTCTTCTCCTGCTCATTTTCCTTCCCCTGCTCCTTCTTCTCCTTCTCCTTCTCCTCCTTCTCCTCCTTCTTCTCTTTCTCCTCCTCTTCCTCCTCCTGATCCTCCATCTCTTTCTCCATCTTCTCCTGCTCCTTCTCCTCTTTCACCTTCTCCTCCTCCTTCTGCTCCCCTTGTCCTTCTCCTGCTCCTTCGTCTCTTTCTCCTTCTCCTCCTCTTTCGTCTCCTTATCCTGCTTCTTCTCCTCTTTCTTCTTCTGCTCCTTCTTCTGCTCCTTCATCTCTTTCTCCTTCTCCTCCACCTTCATCTCGTTCTCCTGCTCCTCATTCTTCTCCTCCTGCTCCTCATTCTTCTCCTCCTGCTCCTCATTCTTCTCCTCTTGCTCCTTCCTCTCTTTCTCCTTCTCCCCCTTCTCTTTCTTCTCCTGCTCATTTTCCTTCCCCTGCTCCTTCTTCTCCTTCTCCTTCTCCTCCTTCTCCTCCTTCTTCTCTTTCTCCTCCTCTTCCTCCTCCTGATCCTCCATCTCTTTCTCCATCTTCTCTTGCTCCTTCTCCTCCTCCTTCTGCTCCCCTTGTCCTTCTCCTGCTCCATCGTCTCTTTCTCCTTCTACTCCTCTTTCGTCTCCTTATCCTGCTTCTTCTCCTCTTTCTTCTTCTGCTCCTTCTTCTGCTCCTTCATCTCTTTCTCCTTCTCCTCCACCTTCATCTCGTTCTCCTGCTCCTCATTCTTCTCCTCCTGCTCCTCATTCTTCTCCTCCTGCTCCTCATTCTTCTCCTCTTGCTCCTTCCTCTCTTTCTCCTTCTCCCCCTTCTCTTTCTTCTCCTGCTCATTTTCCTTCCCCTGCTCCTTCTTCTCCTTCTCCTCCTTCTCCTCCTTCTCCTCCTTCTTCTCTTTCTCCTCCTCTTCCTCCTCCTGATCCTCCATCTCTTTCTCCATCTTCTCTTGCTCCTTCTCCTCTTTCTCCTTCTCCTCCTCCTTCTGCTCCCCTTGTCCTTCTCCTGCTCCTTCGTCTCTTTCTCCTTCTACTCCTCTTTCGTCTCCTTATCCTGCTTCTTCTCCTCTTTCTTCTTCTGCTCCTTCATCTCTTTCTCCTTCTCCTCCACCTTCATCTCGTTCTCCTGCTCCTCATTCTTCTCCTCCTGCTCCTTCCTCTCTTTCTCCTTCTCTCCCTTCTCTTTCTTCTCCTGCTCATTTTCCTTCCCCTGCTCCTTCTTCTCCTTCTCCTGCTCCTCCATCTCCTCTTTCTCTAAAGAAGCTATGATGTTAGATAGAAACCAGAAGAGGGGCAGAGAAGATGAAGACAACCCAGATGATCCTGAATATGGGCTTGGTGCACCAACACTTACCTTTAAGAGCATTTTTCTTCACTTTTTTTTTTCGAGACAAATGTTCCTTTTTCTCAGGAAGTTTTAACAATAGCGCTCTGAATTTTTTTTTCAGTAATTCAATATGATCAATCAAAGGATTGTATGTTTTCTTGTGATTTTATCATAAATAGAAACAATAACATATTAGGTTTTCGTAGAGAAATAAGTTGAAAAATTTAACATTTCAATTTTTTTTTACAAACTTACACATTTCCAAAAACAACCATTTAAAGATTAAATATAGATCTAAATATCTGTTTCAATAAGTTAAATACTTAATGAGAAAAAGGAACATGAAGTTGACAAATTTAACATGGCGGAGATAGGGTCTACAACCTCCCCTTAAGTTTAGTATAGGAACTTGTGTCTGGAAATGTACCGTCTTCCTGCTACCCACAAAAAAAAAACACTACAGCACACGTTCACAGCCTCCGCATTTTTGGCGCTCAGTCCGATTCCTGCTGCTTGTTTTCTGAGTCCAATTACAGGTGGGGCTCGTTGTGACCACCACCGACGTCAACACAGACACGGTACCTCCGTATCATGTTCTGGTACACACGATAACCAATCCCTGGTCCTCCAACATCCTCCGCATCCATAACCCGCGCTAGTAGTTCTTCCTCCGATTCCATAGGGGTCTCGTAAATCAAAGTTTCCATGTGACCCCACAGGTAGTAGTCTAGTAATCTGTGGTGCAGATAATAATAATAATATCGTATGTCCTCGGGTACCGGGTGCAAACTTTGTTATTTGGCACCCAGAGGGCAGCTTGCATGTCGAATTTTGTTGTTCCTTGGAGCGCTATGAAAGTCAAGGAGGTTAAATATCTAAGCTCCTTGACACTATAGCGCATTCTAGTAGAGAGAGGAGAAACTTTTCTTTTTGTGTTGGCAGAAAATTCCGAGATTAATTTCGCCATTATGAGCACGGCCCACTGAATTCAAATGGGTTCTTTAACATGCCAATAACGTATGACATGCGTGTCGTGATTTTTATCGCCTTTCAAAAATCACTTACCATGGCCAGGAGCGAACTTTCAGGCTTGGGGTTGGTAGTCCGACACGATTACCACTCACCCACCGTGGCATGCTTGTGGTGCAGATGTTCTCTTACCACAAGTGACAAATGAGGTGGTGCGCCATTGTGCTGAAACCACATTCAGTGGCAAAGAACTCATGCAGTATGTCTTCAAGGAATACCAAGTACACGGCACCCGTGAAATTTCGTGGATGAAAGCAGAAGATACAACCTGTAGGGGATATGGGACATAAGGTGATTGTTCAGTGACGTACGTACTCTAGTGAGCCCCACCTGTAATTGGACCCAGACAGCAAGCAGCAGGAGTCGAACATAGCGCCAATATTCCGGGAGCTGTGAACGTGTGCTGTAGTGTATTTTTTTGCGGTAGTGGGAAGACGGTGCGTTTCCGGACACAAGTTCCTATACTAAACATAACCGTCTTGGTTCCCTCTACAAGCACTCAAAGTCTGTAATGGGAATTTGGAAATACCCTGTATACCGGCATCGGAGTCGCGCTATGCTGCAGCAATGCTCTCAAACGGAAACATTTTTACCATGCCTCATATTTGTTTATAATAAATTATGTATTACCTTAAGTCAATATATTGTACATTAAACCTGACCGATTTCAGTCACATTGTCACATTCATCAGCGTAAGTTAATATAGGATAAGTAACTGTGCAATAACATCCTACACTTAATATAATTTCGCCATAACAGAGGATTCTATGATTTAAATCACTCATAATGGTTCCGTATTGATGTGCTTATACAGTTAAAAAAAAAAAAAAGGTTTATATTTCCGCCTGAATCAAAACTTTAATGATACAATTATTAACAAAGTTGTTCTTGGTTCATGTTTCAGGCACTAATGAACAATTTCTGTCCCCTTCATCAGCCAAAGATAAAGCACTAGCTGAAGTACCCGTGCTTCGCTACGCGTCATAAATAAAATAAATGTGAAGGTGACAGTTAAAACAGGGGATAGGCGAGGTGCTACGCAGAGGGAGATTAAGGATGGAACATTTTGTACAACTACACCGCTTGGCGTTGACCGTGTTTTAGCACAAATTAAGGTTTTACTCTCTAACCGTTGGAGATACCTTTCGGATAGAAAATGTAATTTTAAACCTCGTAAATGCCATATAAAGTTTGCTATTTCTTAGCGTTCTCTTTTTATTTGAAATGGAAATATGAAAGTTTGAAACCAAAGGGTGTAGTGACGTCACTAAAATGGTCGCCATCTTTAAATAGTGCAAATTATTGAAATCAAGAGTAGCCTATATGTTAACCAGGTAAATCAGCTACTTCCATGTAAAATTTATGTAAATCGGACCAGTGGTACTTACGTGATTGAGTAATGTTGTTATTCAACGAAATGCAGCTTTAACCCCATTAACACCCCTTCAGAACTTGAATATCCAAAAATCCCTCCTTAGTAGACGTTTTCGACATACAACAAACATATTCCCAAAATATCATTCTTCTAACTTTAATAGTTTTGGTTGGTCGATGAGAGTGAACATCCAAAAATCCTTCCTTAGTGGACGTTTTATTCCAGAATTTCACCCCTCCCCATAGGCCCCTTAAATTGCATTTATGAAAAAACGGTCGAACATCTATTTATCTTATGTATTTATTTATTTATTTATTTATTTTTAAGCTGATTGATTTCCTCCGAGTTTCAAACTCCTCGCCTATGTCGTTTAAGAGATACACGCTCCGTTAGGAATCTTTCAACCCCCACTTTTCACCCCTTTCACCTCATAATATACACCATATCGATAAACCCTTAGACATATGTCTGCTTATTCTTAATGATGAGTTTACAGTATATGCCGAGTATCCCATCCCCAAGGAATCCAATGGGGAGATATTGTTATTCAATTAAATGCAAGTCTACCCCTTAATACCCCTTTAGAATCTGAATATCCAAAAATCCTTCCTTATTGGACGTTTTCGGCATACAACGAACATAGCCCCAAAATGTCATGTTCCTAACTTCAATAATTTTGGCTGGGCAATGATCAGTGAGTGAGTTAGTCAGGACATTTTCTTTCGTTTATTTTTCAGAATTTACCACTCTCATGAACCCCTTAAATTGGATTTATGAAACGAAAAAACGGTCGAACACCTATTTACTTATTTTTGAGCTGATCTTCTCCCTGGGTTTGATGAGTGAGTGAGTTAGGACACTTTCTTTCCTGTTTTTCCCCCAGAATTTCACCCCTCTCCAAGGGTCCCTTAAATTGGATTTATGAAAAAACGGTCGAACACCTATTCACTTATATTTTAAGCTGTGTTTTCCGCCGAATTTCAAACTTCTCGCTTATGTCGTTTATGAGATACACGCTCCGTTATGAATCCCTCAACTCCCAATTTTCTCCCCCTTTCCCTCATAATATACACCACATCGATAAACCCTTAGACATGTCTGATTATTTTTACAGATTAGTTTATATGCCGAATATCACATCCCCAAAGAAACAACTCATGAGATATCGTTATTCAATGAAATGCACGTTTACCCCCTTAACACCTCTTAACAACCCGAATAAACAAAAGTTATTCCTTAGTTGACGTTTTCGACATACAGCGAACATATTAACACAAATTTCATGTTTCCAACTTTAATAGTTTTCGATGGGCGTGATGAGTGAGTGAGTCTGACAAAACATTTTCTTTCAATTATTTTTACCAGAATTTCACCCCTCCCCATGGGCCCCTTAAATTGGATTGATGAAAAAACGCTTGAACACCTATTAACTTATTTTTAAGCTGTCTTTTTCCCCTGAGTTTGATGAGTGAGTGAGTGAGTTAGTCAGTCAGTTAGGACACATTCTCACCTTTCTCCCCCCAGAATTTCACCACACCCCATTGGCCCCTTAAATTAATTTATGAAAAAACGGTTGAGCACCGATTTACTTATTTTTAAGCTGTTTTTTTTTTCGCTGAGTTTGAAATTTCTCGCCTATGTCGTTTAAGAGATAGGCTTACACGCTCCATTTGGAATCCTTCAATCCCCCACTTTTCACCCCTTTCACCTCATAATAATACACCACATCGAAAAACCCTTAGACACATGTCTGCGTATTTCTAATGATTAGTTTATATGCCGAGTATCACATCCACAAACGAAACCACTCGTGAGATATTGTTATTCAATGAAATGCAGGTTTAACCCCCTTAAGACTACTTTAGAACCTGAATATCCAAAAATTCTCCCTTAGTTTGCGGTTTTGACATACAACGAACATATACCCAAAATGCCATGTTTCCAACTTCAATATTTTTGGCTGGGCGATGATGAGTGAGTGAGTGAATCAGGACATATTCTTTCATTTTTTTTCTTCAGGTTTTCACCCCTCCCGATGAACCCCTTAAATATGATTTATCAAAAAAAGAACAACTGTCGAACACATATTTACGTATTTTTAAGCAGTTCCCCCCCTGAGTTTGATGAATGAGTCAGTCAGTCAATCAGTTAGGACACTTTCTTTCCTTCCCCCCACCCCAGAATTTCACCCCTCCCCATGGGCCCCTTAAATTGGATTTATGAGGAAAAAAAAACGGTCGAACACCTATTTACTTATTTTTGTAAGCTGATTTTTTTCCGTTGAGTTTCAAACTCCTCGCCTATGTCGTTAAAGAGATACACGCTCCGTTAGGAATCCTTAAACCCCCAACCTTCACCCCTTTCACCTCATATTATAGACCACATCGAAAAACCCTCAGACACGTGTCTTCTTATTTTTTAATTACGAGTTTATACGCCGTGTATCACATCCCCCAATGAAACCAATCGGGAGATATTGTTATTCAATGAAATGCAGGTTTAACCCCCTTAAGACCCCTTTAGAACCTGAATATCCAAAAATCCTGCCTTAGTAGACTGTTTTGATATACAATGAACATTTTCCCAAACTGTCATGTTTCTAACTTCAATAATTTTGGCTGGGCAATGATGAGTGAGTAAGTGAGTGAGTGACTCAAGACATTTTCTTTCAATTTTATTTTTTCAGAATTTCACCCCTCCCCATGAACCCCTTAAATTTGATTTATGAAAAAAATATGTCGAACAGCTATTTACTTACTTTAAATCAGTTTTTTCCCGCCTGAGTTTGATGAGTGAGTCCAGTCAGTCAATCAGTTAGAACACTTTCTTTCCTGTCCCCCCCCCCCCAGAATTTCACCCCTCCCCATGGGCCCCTTAAATTGGATTTATGAAAAAAACGGTCAAACACCTATTTACTTATTTTTATGCTGTTTTTTTTTTTCGCTGAGTTTCAAACTCCTCGCCTATGTCGTTTAATAGATACACGCTCCGTTAGGAATCTTTCAACCCCCACCTTTCACCCCTTTCACCTCATAATACACACCACATCGAAAAACCCTCAGGCACGTGTCTTCTTATTTTTAATGATGAGTTTATATGCCGAGTATCACATCCCCAATGAAACCAAGCGGGAGATATTGCTATTCAATGAAATGCAGGTCTACCCCCTTAACACCCCTTTAGAACCAGAATATCCAAAAATCCTTTCTTAGTGGGCGTTTGCGGCCCTTGAGGAAGCTGCATACGAAATTTTATTCCAATCCGTTCGGTGGTTTCTGAGAATTCGTGATGAATGAATGAGTGAGTGAGTGAGTGGTATTTGACAAATATATAGTAGACTAGCAGTAGTACCCGGCTTCGTCCGGTGGAATGATGATAATGTATCAAAGTCTCCTTAGAAATATAATGGACATAAAATCTAGGTCATTTGCCCCCCCCCCCCCCCAAAGACAATGAGGGCGTAATATCTAGGTCATCTGCCCTTTTGATAAGGATGATAATGAAAACTACTGTTGAATTGACACGTCAAACTTACAAACTACCGTAATAGAAATACATATTTCAAAATTCACAGGCGAGGAAGACTTATTGTGTGTGGTGATTAATGGAGTAATGGGCGTAACATCTAGGTCATTTGCCCTTATGATGAGGATGATGAGGGAAACTACTACCTGTATTGAATTGACACTTCAACTTATAATGTACACAATGTACTGTAATAAAAATAAATATTTTAAAAATCACAGTCGAGAAAGACTTTATGCGGCGGTGATTAGTGGTATGATGCGCGTAACATCTAGGTCATTAGCACTTATGATGATGATGATAATAATAAGGTAATGAAAAAATGACTACTAAACGAACATGGTGTAATTTACAACTGATATAGGTAATTCAGATGTCTAGCTTCGATGTCTTCCAAAATCTCAACCTTATTTTCTGGCTTAGGCCTGTACTCGATGAGTCTAGTGAAAGAGCTTATGGCGTACTGCTCGGCAAAGAAAATGTGTCCAAGCTGCACGAACCTGAGATGATCGTAGATGATGACGAAATATGATGACACAAGTTCGAGGTTTCCCGTCGTATTTAGATTGGCCGGGGAATCACTCACTCTTTCGCAACACCACAGTGGCTTGAGCAACGGCCCTGTGCTGGCATCAGTATAGACAGCCCTGGAAAGTCCTCTCATGTCACCTCGCGATGAATTAGCAAGCTATTCTCACAACTGCCTCCCCCAGAGTCTCACAACTTGTGTGACGTGGGTTGGTGACCACCGGACCCCAGCTGAGTCTGACATCGCTTCTACTTCCTGGTGCCAGGCTCCTTTCAGTTCTCTTTCCTGTCGGCCTCCCTTGGTCAACTCTTGTTCTCTTCCAACCCCGACTGTATTAGGGCATCCGAGGGCTAGGGAGTCTTTCAATTTCCCGCTTAATTGGCCGTTGTCTCATCTTTCCCGATGCCCTCATTCTTCGAGGGGTCTGCCTTCTATTCCGTTTCATTATATCTCCTGTCTTCTGCTCAAGGCCTTCAAAGAGGCAGGGTGTGTGTAGCCCCACCAATTCTGGTACACCCACAAGGGCTCATGGCGGGTGAGTTAGGAAGCTGGCAACCCCGAGGGATTCCTGAGCTAAATGCAGGGAATGGAGAGGTATGTCAGGAATTTAAAGTGGACAGTGATACTCGTTGGGTTCCAAAGAGTAAGTATACAAGTTTTGATCCAGATTGGTGAAACGATATAGATTTGTGACAAAGGGTCTAAATACAGGGACGTGGGTTGGCGACCACCGGACCCCAGCTGAGTCTGACATCGCTTCTACTTCCTGGTGCCAGGCTCCTTTCAGTTCTCTGTCCGAAAGTTCAAGCTGACAGTGTTACTCGTCGGGTTCCAAAGGGTAAGTAACTTACATAAAGATTGGTTGAGACGGGTGCAACTATGTAGATTTTTGCCAAAGAACCTAAATGCGGTAAATGGAATGGTCTAACCGAAATTTCATGTAGAAAGTGTTACACGTCGGTTTCCAAAGGGTGAGTATGTAAAATTTGGCTCAGATCGGTGAAACAGGGTAGATTTTGCCAAAGGGCCTAAATGCAGGAAATGGAGTTGTCTGTTCAAAGTTTTAAGTGGACAGTGTTACTCGTCGGGTTCCAAAGGGTAAGTATACAAATTTAGGTTCAGATCGGTGAAACGATGAAGATATGTGCAAAAGGGCCTAAATGCAGGGAATGGAGTGGTCTGTCCGAAATTTCGAGTGGACAGTGTTACTCATCGGGTTCCAAAGGGTAAGTATACACGTTTTGTATTCGATTGGTGAACGATGTAGATTTGTGCCAAAGGGCCTAAATGCGGGGAATGGAGTGGTCTGTCCGAAATTTCGAGTGGACAGTGTTACTCGTCGAGTTGCAAAGGGTAATTATTTGAGATCGGTGAAACGGTGTAGTTTTGTGCCAAAGGGCCAAAAAAGCAGAGAATAGTGTGGTCTGTCCGAAATTTAAAGTGAACAGTGTTTGTTACTTGTCGGGTTCCAAAGGGTAAGTATGTAAAATTTGGGTCAGATCGGTGAAACGGTGTAGATTTGTGCCAAACGGCCTAAATGCAGGGGTTGGAGTGGCCTCTCCGCAATTTCAAGCAGACTGTTACTCGCAATGTTCCAAAGGGTAACTATACAAATTTTGGTTGAGATCGGTGAAACAGTGTAGATTTGTTCCAAAGGGCCTAAATGCAGGGAATGGAGTGGTCTGTCCGCAATTTCAAGCAGACAGTGTTTCTCGCAGGGTACCAAAGGGTAAGAATACGAATGTTGGTTCTGATCGGTGAAACGGTGTAGATTTGTGCCAAAGGGCCTAAATGCAGGGAATGGAGTGGTCTGTCCGCAATTTCAAGCAGACAGTATTCCTCGCAGGGTACCAAAGGATAAGTATCCGAATGTTGGTTCTGATCGGTGAAAGGGTGTAGATTTGTGCCAAAGGACCTAAATGCAGGGAATGGGGTGGTCTGTCCGAAATTTTAAGTGGACAGTGTTACTCGCAGGGTTCCAAAGGGTAAGTATACAAATTTTGGTTCAGATCGGTGAAACGGTGTAGATTTGTTCCAAAGGGCCTAAATGCAGGGAATGGAGTGGTCTGTCCGCAATTTCAAGCAGACAGTGTTTCTCGCAGGGTACCAAAGGGTAAGAATACGAATGTTGGTTCTGATCGGTGAAACGGTGTAGATTTGTGCCAAAGGGCCTAAATGCAGGGAATGGAGTGGTTTGTCCGCAATTTCAAGCAGACAGTATTACTCGCTGGGTACCAAAGGATAAGTATCCGAATGTTGGTTCTGATCGGTGAAACGGTGTAGATTTGGGCCAAAGGACCTAAATGCAGGGAATGGGGTGGTCTGTCCGAAATTTTAAGTGGACAGTGTTACTCGCAGGGTTCCAAAGGGTAAGTATACAAATTTTGGTTCAGATCGATGAAACGGTGTAGATTTGTGCCAAAGGGCCTAAATGCAGGGAATTGAGTGGTCTGTCCGCAATTTCAAGCAGACAGTGTTTCTCGCAGGGTACCAAAGGGTAAGAATACGAATGTTGGTTCTGATCGGTGAAACGGAGTAGATTTGGACCAAAGGGCCTGAATGCAGGAAATGGGGTGGTCTGTCCGAAATTTTAAGTGGACAGTGTTACTCGCAGGGTTCCAAAGGGTAAGTATACAAATTTTGATTCAGATCGATGAAACGGTGTAGATTTGCGCCAAAGGGCCTAAATGCAGGGGATGGAGTAGCCTCTCCGCAATTTAAAGCAGACAGTGTTAGTCGCAGTGTTACAAAGGGTAAATATACAAATTTTTGTTAAGATCGGTGAAACGGTTTAGATTTGGGACAAAGGGCCTAAATGCAGTGAATGGATTGGTCTGTCCGCAATTTCAAGCAGACAGTGTTACTCGCAGGGTTCAAAAGGGTAAGTATACAAATTTTGGTTCAAATCGGTGAAACGGTGTAGATTTGGACCAAAGGGCCTAAATGCAGGGAATGGGGTGGTCTGTCCGAAATTTTAAGTAGGCAGTGTTACTCGCAGTGTTCCAAAGGGTAAGTATACAAATTTTGGTTGAGATCGGTGAAACGGTGTAGATTTGTATACATAACAGACAGACAGACAGACAGACAAACTTTGTGCTTTATATATAGAGATAATGTCAAGTCTTTGTTAAGCTATACTCGGTTGACAGTGCTGTGTGAGAAGTTGAGTAACTAACGGGATTTCATGTAAAGATCCTCATTTTCTATATCGGTAGTGCAGAGCGCAATTCGCATCCAGTCGGCCGTGTCTCGACTTGAGCTATGTTGCCATGGAAATGATCTGCCTTGCAATTCCTTCATGAGTATAATTTATGACTTTAGATTAGCCTTTGTTCGAGTACAAAAGGACCGAAATCAGAAGAATGAGAAAGACTATCGAAAATTTATGTAGCCAGCGGTTCCTTCTGGGTCCTAAACTATGTGTATGCAAAATATGGTTGAGATTGTGGAACGGTGTAGATTTGTGTACGGAACCAACCCATATACATACATACATAGAGACTTTCACTTTTATATATTAGATTAAATGAACGAAATTATTATAAAGCGTAGCATTTTTTAAGCGTATGACTTTAAGTGCCGGGAGTGTCCGTGGACATGTTCGGCTCGCCAGTTTTGTAGCTCCTTCGAAACGGACACCCAATGGGTGAGCTACAAGTACCTTTGGGGAGGAAAGTTGGAAGGTAGTGACTGTGGCCTTTAGTTAGGGACCAACCCTGTCATTTGCCTGGAAGGAAGATGGGAAACCACAGAAGACCATCTTCAAGGTTGCCGGCGGGGGGATTCGAACGTCCTCGCCTCCCGGATGTGAGCGACTGCCAGCAATCATGCCGTAACGACCACGGCTAACTCACCCGATAGCGTAGCACTAAACTATCAATGGTTGCTTAACCTTAAATGGTGCACCATATTTATAGGTTGTTGTGGTACAGATCAAATTAATGTGGTTGTTGACGGTGTGACATATGCGAAGATAGTATGGGGAGAGTCTCTATATGTTCTGCAAAGGTTATTGAAGATGCATGACGTAACCAGTTGTCAGTGCATTCATAGTGTTGTTTGAAGCAATAGGTAAATACTAGGTATTATAATATATCACCATTTTGTGGATAACCAATGAAGATGCTTGGCTTAAATGATCTAAATGCCAATTAAAAGCGGTAGAATGCAATAGCAAAACGACGTAGTAGGAACGGATTTTCTCTCGGCAACGAGTTTAGATCAATGTTTTGGCATGAGGTTAGATCAAAGTTTAGACTGGAAAATTATTTGTCTTCTGTGAAAATAGATCCACATCTCTTCAGTTCAACGCTGTTTTATCAAGACTTTTTCATGATTTTCTTTAGACAATTTGTAACAGATCTGGGTTTTGAAATTTTATTTTGTGAGCATTTGAATCAAAAATAATTTTAGTAGGCCTATCCTCTGTTATGGCAAACTTTTATTAAGTGTATGTTATTGCACGTTTACTTATCTTATACCACGCTGAGGAAGGTCACACAATGACCAAACCCGGTACGGTTTCAATGTACAATATATTGACTTAAGGTAATAAATTGTTTATTATAATTACATCACGGCCAACGGCCTAGCCGTGTTGAAACACCGGATCCCATGAGAATTCCGCAGTTAAGCAACATTGGGCGCAGTCAGAACTTGGATGGTATGCCGGTTCTAGGCACTGCGCACTGTTGGCCAACGTAAGGAGGAGCGGAAAGCCCCTGGCCACCCTACCGCAAGTAAACTCCGGCTGGGGGTAGCCTCTTCGGAGGGTCGGACCTGCCTTCGGGCAGAATACCAATTAATTATTAATTAATAATTACATCGTCAATAATTTATTAATCGGGCTATCGTGGTCATTTTTATGTCATTTCATATTTGAGTCGTCAAGTTACAGAACTCGTTTAATGCACTTGTGAATAAGAATCATTTTCATGAGAAACGTTTCTCTGGACTTTGCCTTACGTATCTTTTGTGTTTGTTGTTTTCTACTTTTTGCTTTGTGTTTTTGGATTTTGGTTTTGTGCTTACTTTGTTCCTTTTCCTTTGATTTTACTTTTTGATTTTCTTTCTTGATTTTAAGTTTTCTGCTTTCGGTTTTTTGAATTTTGCTTTTTGATTTATGTTCCTTATATTTTGTTTTCTGCTTTTGCTTTTGATTTTGAATTTTGGCTTCGTCTTTTTTGTTTTGGTTTTATATTTGTTTTCTGCTTTTGCTGTTTTTGAATTTTGCTTATTGCTTAGTGTTTCTTTCGTTTTTGTTTTCTGCTTTTGCTATTGTGTTTGAATTTTGTTTTTTGCTTCGTGTGTTTGGTTTTGGTTTTGTGTTTGTTTTCTGGAAAATAAAAATGAAACAAAACAAAATAAAACATAATAAACAAAACACAATAAAAATAAAACAAAATAATACAAAATAAACAAAGAAAAATAAAACAAAACAATAAAAACAAAACAAATAATGTCAAACAAAAAACAAATAAAGTAAGTTAAAACAAAACAAAATCAAACAAAAATATTAAAAAAACAAAACAAAAAGTAAAATAAAATAATAAAAAAGATACGAGCCTTGCAGTAGTCGCATATGATGTGTAACATCTGACATGTTATCTATCCTACTCGTATACTACACAGCTTGGACATTCTTAAAATGTTAATTTACACTCCATTTTCATACTGGTACTATGATGAATGTATAGATTGAATTGGAGATATGCTACTGTCACATTTGTGGCGCAGCGGTCAAGCTGTTAGTCTCTCACCAAGGTACACCAGGTTTGATTCCCGGTCAATACATGTGAGATTTTCGAATTGAAATGCCATGTCCTGTGGTTCTCATTCCACGTAAAAGGGAGGTACCGTGGATCATGATCGTGAGATTAACGGACACGCAAAACTACAAGCTTCCTTCCTTCCTTTTACATTAATAATTCATAATAACAAAGTGACACTCAACGTCGACAGTACTCTCAACTACTGTGAGCACATTCCTCAGTAACTATAACATTCATTATTCTCAAGGCTCTCATACAGTTCGTCGTAAACAATCAAAACATGGCTTCCTACAATCATGAAATGACCTAGTCTCACATTTGATGAAAATACAGCTTTTATTCCACTCATATAACAACATTCTGTTATGCATTTAATATTTGACTTCTCACCCACAGCTTGACAATAATGCCGCTTACTTAAATGCCATTTGTCGTCTTTGTCCTACCCCATGTGATATTCAACCTTGAACGTGAAGCTTCATAAACTGCTCAATGACAAATGAAAGTCGGTGAAATATTTGCCACTGTGCTCGTCAAACCAGTGCCTGTTAAATGCACTGCCTACTGTATTGCCATAACATTCTCGCGCTACAGAGCACACACTGCCTTGTTTCCAATACACACATTTTCAATTGTACATCCAGCTGGCAGTGCGTCTTCACTTCCGTCCGATCCACTTCCGTTCGATCCACTTTCGCCTGATTGGGTCACTTCCGTCCCATTTCTCTGGCAGTGCGTCTTCACTTCCGTCCGATCCACTTCCGTTCGATCCACTTCCGCCCGATTCACTTCCGTCCCCAATTATCAAAATCACTCCCACAAAACTATCCAGCAACCGAGCGGAAAGCTGTTACACATCAATAAAATAAATAATTTTACGACATGATCCTTATTCACAAGTGGATTAGACGAATTTGGCAACTGGACGACTCATTTGTTTGTTAAGGAAGAACGTGTGGTGAGGGGAGACAATAATGGGACCCGTGGTTCGTTTAGGAATCTGCTCGCCTCCTGATATAAAAGGATGGGTGGAAATAATATTGTTAGTTCTTTCCAGGTGGTTAGTGTTTTGCAAAGTCTCATATTAACGCTGTGTAGACCTCAGATAAAGAGGTCAATTTCAGCCTTAGTGAAATGTTACTGATTGGCAAATTCAATCTCCTCTCTCACTGTGTCCATGCTTTCAGTTCAATTCCTATTTCGCAGCAGCACATGACACTTCCCATACACCATTGTTAGCGGCTAAATTAATCATCGTATATCCTCTTATTGGCAATTTCATTGAGAGAGATTCCTTCTATAGAATAAATTCAGTGGAATAAAACGAGCAAAGCAGTAAAACGAGTTCAGAAATGAAAAGAACTCGTCAACATCCATCAGCCTGAATTTCAATACGCAAAATATATGAATTGCTGTATTAGGCCGCTGTACATAGAAGCATTAAACATGGCGTGATTCA
Source organism: Meconema thalassinum (assembly GCA_946902985.2). Classification (NCBI taxonomy): domain Eukaryota; kingdom Metazoa; phylum Arthropoda; class Insecta; order Orthoptera; family Tettigoniidae; genus Meconema; species Meconema thalassinum. Next base: position 189,624,780 of record OX336395.1, read on the forward strand.
ACCTACTTCTATTATACCAAGGTTGGCTGACAGAGACGGATATTTTTCGCAGTTGTCCACAACTCTGTTGGAGGAGTAACGTAATCTCTTTCGAAATAGTAACCACGTTTGGTGATGGACTCATTGAAACCTTGGAATACTCAATTTCGTCGAGTATGTTTCACAGCATCATCACAATTATACTGTATATATCCTTACTCATTAATGATCATATCAATGATAACTTACGAATATTTAAGCGCATATAATATTCACATCACTCTTTCTACTTAGCAGGTTTATTTTATCAAGATATACATCTTTATTCATTAACACATACAGTATACAGATATGATTTGTTTAAAATTTGAATTATGTTTTATTAGCCTAGTGAAAAATGAAAATCCACAGCCTGCTTCCAGTCTCCGACCGGGTCAGGAATGGAATGAATGAAGCCCCCATCTAGCGGCGAGGATATGAATAGTGTGCTGTTTTTCCTAGTGTTGAAGAATAATTAGAGTGAAAAAACAGTGTTTCACCGAGGGTTGAAGAATAATTAGAGTGGAAAAACATTTTTCGTAGGGTTGAAGAATAATTAGGGTAAAAAACACTGTTTTTCCTAGGTTTGATGAAAAACTAGAGTGAAAAACACTGTTTTCCTTGGGTTCGAGAATAGTTAGAGATAATAAAACACTGTTTTTCCTCGGGTCGAAGAATAACTAGATTGAAAAAACTGTTTTTCCTAGGGTTGAAGAATAATTAGAGTGAAAAAACACTGTTTTTCCTAGGTTTGAAGAATATTTAGAGTAAATAAACACTGTTCTTCCTGTGGTTGAAGGATAATTAGAGTTGTATAATAACAAGAGTCAAAAAACACTGATTTTCCTAGGGTTGAAGAATAACAAGAGTTAAAAAACACTGTTTTCCTAGGGTTGAAGAATAACAAGAGTTAAAAATCTGTTTTTCCTATGGTTGAAAAATAATTAGAATAAAAAAAACTGTTTTTCCTAGGGTTGAATGGGGCAATGATTAAATGAATGACAGATGAAATTAAATGATAGTGGAGAGTGTTGCTGGAATGAAATTTTGACAGGGAAAACCGGAGTACCCGGAGAAAAACCTGTCTGCTTCCGTTTTGTCCAACATAGATCTCACATGGAGTGACCGGGATTTGAACCACGGACCCAGCGGTGAGAGGCCAGCGTGCTGCCGTCTAAGCCACGGAGGCTTCTATTAGCCTAGTATTTTTTTTTTAATTAACCCTTACCGTGTCTTCTACGATATATATATCCCGCAACGTAATTTACGCTCTATTGAGGCACATACGGAATACTCCACAGGCTATTATTACTTTTTACATTTAATTACGGCAGATGGCAGGATGGTATCACACATCCTTTACGAAAGCATCTGCAACCGTAAATAACTAGGTGAATCATTTAATTTACGTTTATAGTTGTGAGAACTGGTTCGGTAGACACTTGATACAACAGTATCAGCTGATGTACGATGTAAAAAATAAATGTGGCGGGCATTAACGATAAAAATGTGGCTACGATTTCATAGTATTTGGACGAATCGGTCAGTGTTACAGAGAATGAGGGGTTATCATAAAGTGATTGATGGAGGTGGGAGCAGTAGTGATGCAGATAGAAACATAATATTAATAATAACAATTCTAAGGTATGTCTGCTTTCCACAATACAAATTCCATGGTCCCTTGAACTCACCTCTTTATAAGTGTCCTCTAAGCAATATTATAAATAAATAAATAAATAAATAAATAGGCATAAATAAATACATTTCTCAGGGACAGTGGAAGGGTTAATATTAACAACAACTGTTGATATGGCAAATTTTTGAATAAAAGTCATGCATCTCTGGGTATATTATAATTTTCCGCGTAGGAAGGTCGCAATGTGGCCGAAACCGGTACTATAATTAAAAGTACAACTTATTACTAACTTTAGGTATTAATTTTCTGAATATTTTAAACTTCGTCAATAAGGAAAAGGGCAGATATGGTCATATTATTGGCTTTTCATGATTACAACTTTTTATTTTCATCCACGAGGTGAATGAGTTCATGATGGAATTGACTCCGTCTTGAGGACGATGATATTCAACAAAACATGATGTACAATCTATACAGAAACCAGTCAGCAATTATTCGAGCTGAAGGACATGAGAGAGAAGCTGGTATTTAGAAAGGTGTAAGTCAAGGCTGCAATGTATCACCCATACTTTTCAATCCCTACATTGAGCAAGCAATGAAGGAAATTTGGTGAATAATTCAAAGTAGGAGTAAAGATTCAAAGATAAATAATTTCAACTCTGAGATTTGGTGATGATATCGTCATTTTGGCCGACACACCAGAAAATTTGGATGAGTTTTTCAATGGCTTGGATTCTGTCTTGAGGAAAGAATTCATGATAAAAATTTATAAATATACAACAAAAATATTTGAATGCAGCCGATAGAAATCAGAAACCCCTATGGATGTCTAATTTACAAGTGAAAAGATAAGGGAAGTAAGAGAATTATGTTACCAAGAAAGGAAAGTAACCAGTGATGGACAAAGCAAAGAAGATGTGAAAAGTAGGTTAGCAAAGGGAATGAAAGCATTTCTAAGGGAAAGGGATCGGTTGACATCGAACATAGATTTATGTAATAGAAAGTCCTTTTTGAAAGCATTTGTCTTGAGCGTGGCGCTTTATGGAAGTGAAACTTGGTTTGTTGGTTATGAAAAAATAGGAGAATAGAAGCATTTGAAATGTGGTGTTACAGGATAATGATGAAGATTATATGGGTGGATAGAGTAACAAATGAATATGTATTAAGACGAGTGAGGGAGGAGAGGTGTTTCTGGCGACAGTTAATGAAAAGAAGAGATAGGTTGGTAGGGCACTTAGATACCCAGGAATAGCAAACTTAATAATGGAAGGACGGGTCTAGGATAAGCATTGCATGGGTTGACCAAAATTAGAATATGTTAAACAGATTGTCTAGCATGTAAAGTGTGCTAGGTATGTAGAGATGAAACGATTAATTTAAGTCAGGGAGGCTTGGAGAGCTGTTTCAAATTAGTCGAATAGCTGAAGATTCAAACAACAGCATTATCATGTCAATATATCATTTTTTTAGCCTAGAATATTACTCCATATTATGTTATGGGTTATTCATTTCAATTTATGTATGGAACGGTTCAAATATAAATCACTGACAGCAATGCCAATTGACTGAACCTTTCATTAGATTTTAATTTAAGTGATACTGCTACATATTTATTAGCGATTCACTGAAGGCGGCTGTCAAGTTTCTAACGTTAATTAAATAAAATACATGAGTGTTCTAAATTTTAGTTTTTCGTCTGCACCATCCTTCAATAACATGGAGTTCCTTTTTCTCCCGACAGCTGAATGTGGCCTTAATTAAGTTTTTGTTCCGATGCTGCTAACTTTTTTTTAAAGTAGAAATGTGATTGTACGATGTGACGCCGACTTTGAGAGACACACCGCTTGCATTGTCCATGAACTGTCAGGGAAATACATTGATTTATACTTTCTCTCGCTCCAAACACTGTGTCCACTCATACAGGAGCTCCAGAAACATTGCCATCTCAAAATGCAATGTGCATATAAATAAATACTCTAATAAGTAAGGAGGCGTGGTGGTGCCACAGACATGCTGTTGGCCTCTCACCACGGCGGACCGGGTTTGATTCCCGGTCATTGCATGAAAGATTTTCAACGTGAAATACCATGTCCTGTGGTTCGGATGCCACGTAAAAGGAGGTCCCGGGGCTCATGATCGCGAGATTAGCGGTCACGTTGAACTAAAAAATTCCATTTACTTCCTTCTTTTAACTAGAGGTTAGATAGAGTAGGTAGAGTATTCAGAGGATGTTGAAAGGAAGAATGATGAAAGAATGCCGATTTTATTATCATTTTAAATGATTATGTCGACTTCGCTGGGGTCTGGCATTACGTTACGGTGACGGGACGGAATGTACCGAGAATGCACTGAGGTGTGTGACGTCATAGTACTGCTTGAGCGTCCTCCTTTCCCCGCGTGCTCCGGTGAGCGTGACGTCATCCAGCCAGCTACCTCCTTTAACCTTGGTTTGCACTTGCTTTTTCTTCTTCTTCGTCTTCTTCTTCGTTTTTTGCTAACGGACTTTGGGTTCACACAGCATTTGTAGCATTTGTAAGCATTTAAAATGATATAAAGTCTAGTATAAGACTGACAATCAGTGTTTTATTATTTATATGGTCTGCCTGTCTACCATCTTTTGATGAATGCAGTACATTTGCATTTGTCTCTTGGCACAGGCTCGAGTAAAATGTGGCTTTTCACCAATGTCTCAGTCCCACTCATGGCTGTAATTATATGGAAGCTACTGAGGTATGGGTGGTGCTGAGTAATAATGGACTAAGTGCACTGCTAGTGCTTGTGGATGTTATGAAAGGTTCTGCTCATAGGGTTAGCACAGCTGTACTGACTCAGCGAGGAAAGCTATGGCATACTACCTCACTCTTCACCTTGCCTAGTACGCCTCATTATAGTGCTGCCTCGATTTTGTGGGTTTCTACCACATAACCTATGATGGTGTTTTTTGAGGATCCACCCAGCCTCCAGGCTGACTACCTAATAGACATATATCGTATGGTAAAACAAGGATACATTATAAATGCATATATCTTACAGGCGTTGCTTCACGTCCGTAGGTATAGCCTTAAATTACCCTAGGCGTTTCTCGCGGGTGGTGCTAACTAACAGTTAGCAATGATTATGGCATAAGGATGAACATTCGCAAAACAAAATTCATGGTTGTCAGCAAAGAAGTAATTGATACCAAATTATCAGTTACTGATAAAGCCATCGAACGATTTCATTCGTATAAATATCTAGGGTGCTACCTGAATGACAAATGGGACTGCTGCCATGAAATCAAAGATCGCATTGAGCAAGCCAGGCCCGTGTCTTTGTCAAAATGAAGAATCTGCTGTGTCACCGAGATCTTAGTCTGAGAACGAGACTACTTGCCTCAAGTGTTACATAATTCCCATACTAATGTATAGACACGAGGGGTGGACGTTAACCAAAACCTTGGAGAAGAAGTTGGAAGCATTTGAAATGTGGCTGTATCGTCGCATGCTTCGTATATCGTGGACCGACAAGTTGAGAAACACCGAGGTGCTGGATCGGATGGGCAAGGAGATGGAGGTGCTCAACAGCATCAAGCGACAGAAGCTACAATATTTTGGCCACGTGATTCGAAATAAAAAGTACCGACTGCATCAGCTAATCATGGAAGGTAAGATTGAAGGACTGCGCAGACCAGGGAGGAGGAGGATCTCCTGGCTTAAGAATTTGCGGGAATGGTTTGAACTTGACTCAGCATCTCTGTTTCGAACGGCAACCTCGAGGCAAGGGATTGCAATGATGATCGCCAATTTCGACGCGGAGACGGCATATAAAGAAGAAGAAGAAGAAGGTGCTAACTAAGCAACGATATTGGCTGCTGGACTTTAAGCTCTGCAAAGTGATAGGATGATGAAAGTGAAAGTAGCACTGAGGGGAGAGACCGTAGAAATAGTGCAAGTGTATGCTCCACAAGTAGGCTGCGCCTCTGAAGAGAAGGAGGAGTTTGAAGAGGAATTGCAGAAGCAGCTGGTAGGAAGAAATATGATTGTTATGGGGGATCTGAATGCCCATGTAGGAAGAGAAAGACAAGGTTATGAGAGTGTTCTAGGACCAGAGGGTTGGGGCGGAAGAAATGAGGAAGGAAAGAGACTGTTAGACGTCTGCCAGAGGAACAGCCTGCTATTTGGGAACTCCTGGTTTAAGAAAAGAGAGAGCCACACAATCACATGGTACAGTGATGACTAGACCAGGAAGTCGGTGGTCGACTATATACTGTATGAGAAAGAACTAAATAAGAACATCACGGACATCAAGGTTATACCATCGGAGAACCTGGATAGCGACCATCGATTGCTGGTAATGAACCTGAGAGGGAGTAAGGAGAAGAAAGGGACTAAGAACCAGGAAAGACGTATAAGGATATGGAAACTGAAAGAAGGGGATAGCAGGGTCGAGTACCTCAAAATGGTAAAGGAAGGAATTCCAACAGATGAAGAAAGAGGGGTGGAAGAGGAATGGGCTAGTTTTAAGAAGACACTAGTAGGTGCAGCAGAAGCAGTATGTGGGAGGACAAGTAGTAAGAAGAGGTGGAAGGAAACACCATGGTGGAATGAGACGACAAAAGATATAGTAAGGGAAAAGAATAGAGCCTTTAGGAGGTGGTATCAAAATAGAACGTTAGAGACAAGGGAAGAGTACCAGGAAAGAAAGAAGGAGGCGAAGAGAGTAGTGGCTGAGGAGAGAAGAAAGTGAATGGAAGAGTGGACAAAGATGATGAAGGAGGATAGTGAAGGTACAAAAACGGTCCTGTATGGGATGGTAAAAAATAAGAGGCGGAAGGATCCTACGGATTATGTTAGAATGGTGAACAAAAGGGGACAAGAGATAGAAAATAGGGAAGAACTGAAGAAAATGTGGAAAGAATATTATGAAGAACTTCTGAACCCAAATGGAAAAGATGGTGAGGAGGAAGAAATCGTGGAAGAGGAAGATGAACTGCAAACAGAAAATGACTTAACATGGAAAGAAGTGGAAGATGCAGTGAGGAAGATAAAAAAAAGGAGGGAAGGCACCGGGTGTGGATGAGTTGAGTGTGGAGATGGTGAGAGCAGCAGGAGAGGTGGGGATACAGTGGTTGTACCGAGTGATGAGGACAGCATGGAAGGAAAGGAAGACCCCAGAGGACTGGAAAAAAGGAATAATTGTCCCGATCTTCAAGAAAGGTAGTAGAACAGATTGCAGAAATTATCGGGGAATAACACTGATGAGTCATTGTGCAAAGATCTTCGAAAAAGTTTTGGAAAAGAGAATTAGGACAAGGATAGAAGGAGGGATGAGGGAAGAACAACATGGCTTCAGAGCAGGAAGGTCCACAGTGGATTTGATTTTTTGCTGTAAGGCAGTTACAAGAACAGCACTATGAGTATGGAACAGATCTACCGATGGCCTTCCTAGACATTGAGAAAGCATATGACAGTGTATGCAGAAACAAAGTGTGGAAGTCCCTGGAGGATAGAGGAGTAGAGAAATGGACTATAAAGAGGATAAAGGAGATGTACAAGGGAAGCGTGAGCTGTGTGAAAGTGGGAGGAGAGAGATCAGACTGGTTGGAACAGAGAAACGGCCTGAAACAAGGAAGTGCACTGTCACCGTTACTTTTCATTGTGGTGATGGATGACATAATGACCCGAGTGGCACAAATAATTGGGGAAAGAAAGATGAAAGCAATGGTGTTTGCAGATGATTTGATGATTTGGGGAAACAAGGAGGAGGAGGTACAGGCACAGTTGGACGTGTGGGAAGGAATAATACAAGGATATGGGATGAAATTTAGCGTAAATAAGAGTGAGATGGTGATCACAAAAAGGAAGAAGGAAAGAACCACAACGGGAATAACAATTGGTGGGGAACAACTGAAGAAAGTGGAGAGTTTCAAGTATCTGGGAAGCCTGATACAAGATAATGGAAGAAACGATAGAGAAATAAATGAGCGGGGGAGGCAGGCAGAAGCATTTCGGAAGAGTGTGAGAAGCATGTTATGGAGCAAGGATGTCCCTCAGAACAGCAAAAAGATCATATATCGGACGTAGTGTATGTCCCTATCCTAACGTATGCCTCGGAGACCTGGGTTATGAAAGGAAGGGAGAAGAGAAAAATACAGGCCAGAGAGATGAGGTTCCTGAGAAGCAGTATTGGAGCTACAAAGATGGACAGAATAAGAAATGAGAGGACCAGAGAATTAATGAAGGAGGAACCATTACAGGATGGTATAGAGAAATCTAGACTTAGATAGTATGGACATGTAAAACGAATGGAGGAGAAGATGATACTCAGGAGAGTACACGAGACGAAGTGGGAAGGAAAGAGACCGAGAGGAAGGCCGAGAGACAGGTGGCTGAAGGGGGTGGAAGAAAGCGTGAAGAACAGAGGAGAAGACTGGACAAGGGTGGAGGCTGAGAGATGGTGGGAAGACAGAAGACGTTGGAGAGGCTTGTGTTCCAAACAGACCCGGCCAGTGGTTGGAAACTGTGCAAGACGATGATGATGAAAAGGATATCCCAGCAATTAGAGGATACATTAAACTTCGGGTATAATGACGGAACAGAATGCCGAAACAAGTGACGGAGAGACGGATGGCAGGGAATAGAGGACGAGGAAGACCTAGAGTACGGTGGATGGATTTGGTGAAGAACAGTGTGAGGGAAAGGAAACTGAAGTGGAGTTTAGTGGTTGAGGAAGGATGGTGGACAGATAGAGTAGAGTGGAGGGGTGTCATATTTGCTCCGACCCGGCCCAAGCTGGAGAACGGAAATTGATGATGATGATGAATATGAAGATGATGATGATGAACTAGAGCTCGGCGCATTAGGGCCTAAACATCTTAAAAAGGCAGGCTGATAGGGACTGTAAAACGTTCAAAATAGGCACTCATATAGGCCCTATATTGAGTGGTCAAAAGTCCTGGGAAGGGTTGTTCCATGAGAAAATGTGCCGTGTATGACTCCTGAGCGTTGCGGAGGATCAGAGCAGTCTGTCACAGACACCAGTGTAGTGAAGATGGCAACACGTCACGAGTTAACCGACTTTGAACGTGGGATGATCATCGGCACATGGGTCATAGCATTTCGGAGATTACAGGCGAATTCGGGTTTCTGAGGTCGACAGTGTCTAGGGTGGATCTTCAATATCGCAGAGATAATGCCATCATCCGCGTAAACCACCGCACGGAACGACCACAGGTGTTTAACGAACGGATATCACGTCACCTCAGCAGAACCATACGGGTGTTCGAAGGGCTACTGTGAGTCAGATCAGCGCCCAGTTGAATGTTGGGAGTCAGGAACCCATTTCTTGTCGAGTCGATGCCTCACCGTATTGGTGCCGTTTTGAGGGCTTGCGGAGGAGCAACTCGTTATTAACATCACAATTCCCATGACTTTTAGCCACTAAGTGTATATGTAATGATAAGCTGTTAAAATGCCACAACATGGCAGAGAATGGATCAACCTTTATTCCGCTGTAATACCTTGGCCATTTTCTCGGCGGTTGCATTTCCAAGTGCACCTCTGTGTCTTGAAAACATAGTTTAAAAGTGTCATTGCATTGGGATGAATTTTATGTGGAATTTGTTGAAACGATTCGTGCACCATCTACTGCAAAATGTATTTACTAATTTATAAAACTTCGCGGGAGTTTGAATAACAACTCACCATACACTAACAATAAAAATTACTCTATAAATATGCGGTGAAAATTTTATTAAAGTATTTGTTTGCTCTCAGAGAGAATATACTTATATAATTGTTATTTCCACAGTTGGCAAAGGACATTTATTTATGTTTAGGTTGGCAGCAGTGACCTAGAGACAGGGAGTGAAGTTGCCATCATGGCTGAATGTGTTTATGTTTCGGAGCAACAGCTCCTTCGCATATCAAGTGTTGTGTCTTTTGTAACATGTACATTTTTGTAAATACAGTCCACTAGAGTTAATTCGATATTTTCATTTATCCCCTGATGTTTCATCTGGGGCACGTATGTCGCAGACAGACATATGTGTTGGTCCAACACGGGCAGGATTCCCGCTATATCAACTGAGGCCATGTGGTCTCGACAAACGCTAAAACTGCTGTATTTAAGTGAACCAGTGCGAAATACGTATGTAGAGACAATACTAGTACGTTATTGTGAACAATGCAGGCGCAATTGCAATTTATTTATCAATGTTTGTGAGTTCGATCTAACTTATTTTGAAAAGTGAGCATAGTGGCTGCCATACGAAGCCACCATTGTGCTTTGGCTTCGTGTCGCCTCGGCTAGCATCGGTAAGCTTCGATACACGCGCCAGCTGCAGCGCTCGCCAGACTGCTTGATCCATGTTTACAACGTAGCTGTTGTATTACAAATTTACTACGTATGTGAATAAGTTAATTCATGCAGCGGGACTTGCAAAATTAATCATGATGAATTGTATATTCGTAAAAGCATATCCAGTATTGTGAAAGTTTCGGTGTGCAGTTGAAAGCATCAATGGACACAGTTCCATTTAGCAGTGCAGCCTTCGATTCCTGACGGGCACAGTTCCATTCAGTAGTGCAGCCTTCGATTCCTGACGGACACAGTTCCATTCAGTAGTGCAGCCTTCGATTCCTGACGGACACAGTTCCATTCAGCAGTGCAGCCTTCGATTCCTGACGGACGCAGTTCCATTCAGCAGTGCAGCCTTCGATTCCTGACGGACACAGTTCCATTCAGCAGTGCAGCATTCGATTCCTGACGTACGCAGTTCCATTCAGCAGTGCAGCCTTCGATTCCTGACGGACGCAGTTCCATTCAGCAGTTCAGCCTTCGATTACTGACGGACACAGTTCCATTCAGCAGTGCAGCCTTCGATTCCTGACGGACGCAGTTCCATTCAGCGGTGCAGCCTTCGATTCCTGACAGACGCAGTTCCATTCAGACGTCCTGACTTCGATATCCGACCGTTGGGTGACGACGCAGACGGAAAGAACCTCTACACCAGATAAGTTAACAAAGGCATTTCATAGCAATTCCTCCCCATACCCAGCAATCCTTCCTGTGCATGAACCATTTTAAGCATGTCAACTGAACGTGAGATAAAGTCACTGACCAAGCGCAGAGGTGTTCTCCGAGCATCCCTCACGAGACTCCATACCCAAATTAATGAATTTAATAATGAGACTCCTGCTGAAGTATTAAATGTGAAGAATGAACGTTTATTAGCTCTATTACCAGAATTTAATGAAATTCAAAGCAAATTGGAGGATTTGGATGACAAAAATCCTCACGAGCAGGTCCGGTGTGAATTCGAAGATGATTATGATGAACTTAGGGCTAAGCTACAACAGTTACTAAATACCCATTGTACACATGCCTCATCTGTCTATAGCAACGGTAGAGAATCTACAAGTAGTAATACAGGTTCGTACAGTTTGCCCAAGATACGGTTACCAGAATTTTCAGGTGATGTTACACAATTCATGCATTTCCATGACCTGTTTGATTCATTAATACTGAAGAATCAGTCTTTGGGTAATGTTGAAAGGTTCCATTACTTAATGTCAGCACTGCGTGGCAATGCTCATCAACTCATTCAAAACATTCCTCTTACTGCCGATAACTTTGAGCTAGCTTGGGAAACGGTCTGCAAGCGATACCGCAATTCAAAGGTAATAGTAAATGCACATATCAAATTACTGTTATCTCCAGATATCGTCCAAAGGGAATCATCTTCTAGTCTACGCACACTTTTGAATCAAGTACAGTCCAATTTAAAGGCTGTTGAGTCTTTGAATTTGAATATTCCCCTACATGAAATCATAATAGGTCAAATCATACTTGACAAGTTACCTGAAGCCACACGTAAGCAATGGGAAATGAGCAACAAATCCAAGGAACTATCTACACTTACGGAGTTGTTAGAATATCTTGAAAGGCGGGCTCAAACCCTTGAATTAATTGATTTTTCACCTACTAAGGGTCACAGTGATAAGATCAGCAGATTGTCTCAAGATAAAACTTCTAAGCATGGTTTCAAGCATGAGAAACAACCATTTACAAGTAGTTCATACATTGCAATTAACAATAATTGTGAAGCCTGTAAGGGGCAACATCCAATCTTCAGATGTGATAAATTTTTAGGTTATGATGTTAATCGTAGATACAAACTAGTTAAGCAGCTTAAGCTTTGCTACAACTGTTTGCATGAATCACACGCTATAAGTTCTTGTCCTTCGAAGTCAACATGCAAAACTTGCAACGGTCGTCACAACTCACTGTTGCATTTTGATTCAGGGAATCAGCAATTCAATGCCAACTCGTTTAAACAGTCCCAGCAAGGAGCTATCAGCAGATGCTCAAACCCCGAGTCCAACCAGGCTCACAATGCTCAAGTTCGTGGTAACTCCTCCAGTTATTGCACTATGAAACTCAAACCACAAACTCAAGTTCTACTTTCTACAGCAGTAGTAAAGGTAAAGGATAGTGCTGGTAGGCTACACTTAGCTCGTTGCTTATTGGACAGTGGCAGTCAAAGCAATTTTGTAACCGAGAGTTTGGTTCAAAATTTGGGCTTAAGAAAGGCCAAGAATCTCACACCCATCGAAGGTATTTCTCAGTCCATGTCTGAAGCCAAGTATAGTGTGAGCGTTGAAGTGCAATCTTCCATAAGCAACATACGCCACAATGTTGAATGGCTGATCCTACCCAAAATTACAAGCGACATGCCTAGTCAGCAGGTACCCTATGAAGAGTGGGAGCTCCCTAATGATATTCAGTTAGCAGATCCGAGGTTTTATGCCCCAACCAAGATAGACATGCTTCTTGGTGCTGATGTATTCTTTAGAATTCTACAGAGGGGACACAGGACGAGACCAGGGAAGTTTCCAGTCCTACAAAACAAAGATTTTGGATGGATTGTGTCAGGTTCATATGAATCCACCTCGAGAAACAGAAACAATGCAGCAGGAACGTTTTTCCTTCGTAATGATGTTCACCTTCATAACCAAGTACAACGATTTTGGGAGATCGAAGAACTTCACGAGCCAGTCAAGTCGCAAGAAGAGATTGAATGTGAACAGCATTTCTCTGATCATGTGACACGAGATGCATCTGGGAAATACAAAGTCAGACTACCATTTAAGCAGGATTCAAGTATATTAGGCAATTCTTTACAAACAGCAACTAGCAGATTTCAATACCTTGAGCGTAGGCTTAACAATGATACGCAACTGAGGGTAGATTATGACCAGTTTCTCACTGAATACCAGGAACTAGGTCACATGGATATTGTTAATTCTAGTATGGCAACATCGGTAGCATACTACATGCCGCACCATCCGGTATTCAAGAAATCCAGCACTACTACAAAAACTAGAGTTGTCTTCGACGCTTCTTGTAAATCGAGGTCAGGAAAGTCACTTAATGATATTTTAATGACGGGTCCTACTATTCAACAAGATTTATGTTCGATTGTCGCTAGATTTAGAACTCACGCCATAGGCATTACAGCTGACATCGAGAAGATGTACAGACAAGTTAAGGTTGATTCCAGAGACAGCAGCCTTCAACGCATCCTTTGGAGAGCTTCTCCTAATGAGCCTATCAAGCAGTACCAACTTCAGACGGTCACATATGGCACATCATCAGCTCCATTTCTAGCAATAAGATGTTTAAGGCAATTGGCATATGATGAGGGACAACAGTATCCGCAGTCAGCATCTGTCCTTCTTCGTGATTGTTATGTAGACGACTGCATTTCAGGAACAAGTAAGGTTGACAATGCATTACTCCTACAACGTGAACTGATCCAATTGTTATCCAAGGGAGGCTTCAAGCTCCGCAAGTGGTGCTCTAACCATCCAGCATTGTTAGAGGCGGTTCCAAAGGACTGCAGAGAGACGCAGCTTCCCCTTCAGATTGATTCTGGAGAAAATATAAAGACTTTAGGTCTACTTCGGCATCCAGCGACAGACAAACTACAGATATCCAGTGGTGTGCAGAAAGAACAAGGAAGTGGATCTCCAGTTACCAAACGCAAGGTGTTATCGATTGTGTCGTCAATTTATGACCCTGTTGGGCTAATCAGTCCTATTGTCATCGCATTCAAGATGTTTCTGCAGCAACTATGGCAAGAGAAGATAGGATGGAATGATGAACTTCCAACGGAACTTCTTACAAGATGGCGTACTCTGCATTCTCAAATACCCTTGATTGACAATATATATATTAACAGATTTGTGCTTCAAGAAAATTGTACTCAGGTGCAGTTGCATGGCTTCGCTGATGCATCCTTGAAGGGCTACGGTGCATGTTTATTCCTACGCTCGTCAACAGATCAAGGTCACGTAATAACACATTTCCTGTGCTCCAAGTCCAGAGTGGCTCCACTGAAACAGATCACGCTACCCAGACTGGAGTTGTGTGCAGCAGTACTATTGTCACAAGTGGTTAAAAAGATGTGTCATGTTCTCAATATTGAATTCCATAGTATTCATCTGTGGACAGACTCAAAGATTGTTCTCGCATGGTTAGCAGGTGAACCGTCAAAATGGAAAACTTTTGTTGCGCACCGTGTGGCTGAAGTGCAAGGCAATACTTCAGTCAAGGATTGGAAGCACGTAGCATCAGCAGACAATCCTGCAGATCTGATTTCTCGAGGAACTGATCCTACAAACCTTTTAAATAATCATCTTTGGTGGCATGGCCCTGAATGGCTACAGTGTTCGGAACGGAACTGGCCCACTTCCAGTGAACAACCTGAATCAGAGATTCCTGAGCAACGCAAGATAGTGCTTAGTTGTTCAGTCCACTCTAATCCTGCAGACGTGCTCACAAGATTTTCTTCCCATCTCAAGCTACAAAGAGTGTTAGCATACTGTTTAAGATTCGTGCACAACAATAAACACAAACCTTCAGAACGGAAACATGGTCCATTAACAATAGAAGAGTTGCAGCAAACTAACATGACATGTGTTAGACTAGTCCAGTCAATAGCATTCCGCGAGGAAATAGCTGATCTTTTGAAACACAATGCAGTGTCAAGACGTAGCAAGACCGTTGTCAAGGGTTACATATGCATTTTCATATGTATGTGCACCAAGGCCATTCATTTAGAAATAGTTTCCGACCTAACCACTCAAGCTTTCCACGCAGCACTCAGGAGATTCATCGCAAGAAGAGGATTATGCAGCAACATGTACTCCGACAATGGTACAAATTTCCAAGGTGCTAGTAGGGGGCTCAAGGAGCTCAAGAAATTGTTCACTCAGGAACGGACTGGAGAGGAGATCAGTAACTTCGCCAGTAGTTGTGGAGTTAAGTGGAATTTCATACCTCCTCATGCCCCTAATTTTGGAGGGCTTTGGGAGGCCCTCAAACATCATCTAAGAAGAGTTCTCGGAACACTTCATTTCACATATGAAGAATTGGCTACATTAACTGCGCAAATTGAGGCTTGCTTAAACTCACGTCCCCTTCTAATCCTGTCAAATGATCCTTGACACCAGGTCACTTCCTTATAGGCGAACCCCTCACGACTCTTCCCGAATCCGATTTAACATTATGTAAACGGCCTTTGTTAACTAGATATAAGGTTCTGCAACAAAGACTCCAATCCTTTTGGAAGAGATGGTCATTAGATTACCTCACCCATCTGCAACAGCGCAGCAAATGGACGACCTCCTCCAGCAACGTATCACCAGGTACTGTGATGCTGATACGGGAAGACAATGCTCCCCCACTCCAGTGGCCCCTTGGTGTTATCACAGAAGTGCATGGTGGTAAAGACAATGTGGTAAGAGTGGTTTCAGTGAAGTGCAACAGTGGTATTTTTAAACGACCAGTTTCCAAGGTAGCTCCGCTACCAATTGAGCAGACACATAATTTTGACTGTTAATATGTCAGTGTTTTAAGTTAGTGAATATTTTAGTGTTTATGTCCTTGTCATTGGAACATTTCAGTGTTTCCATTTCAGATTATTGAAATCCATGTATTTCAAGGTGGGGAGTATGTTTGCTCTCAGAGAGAATATACTAATTTTTATTTCCACAGTTGGCAAAGGACATTTATTTATGTTTAGGTTGGCAGCAGTGACCTAGAGACAGGGAGTGAAGTTGCAGACAGTATTATAAGTTGAAGTACGGTTGTATTATTTTGAATATTGCCGAAAATAAGTTGCAAAGCGTTAGTGATTATCTCCGTTCTCCCTTTGCCAAAAGAGAATTATCGTTGATTATATATGAATTACAGCCAATGGCCATAGCAGGGTAGTATTAATTGAAGCCCGTAGGCTCCCAAACAAGTTCAATTTAAAGAAGTTCCAACTTTGGCTACCAGATGCCACTGTCACTGACACCTAGTGGTGAACGGTTGAACTTGATAGAGCGTTTCTAACCAAACAAATGTTAACTACAAATTAGGCTACACACTACCAATTGTAGTGGTAGGTTCTTTTACATGCCATGAATCTATGACATGGGCCCACCGGCTTTCCTTGCCCTACGAAAGAAGGCATATTGAAGGATTTATACGCTCTTAAAAATCTGACGATATCAGCCGGATTTGAACCCGCGATCTTGGCATAGCAGTTCATCATGGTACCGACTATGCCACTGAAGCTATAGAATTACTTTTTATAAGCTATAATAAAATAAGGATTCTATTGAAGATGCACGTGCACGTTCTTGCCTTTAACTTGCTTCTAAGATTTAATTTTAATTTTCATCTATTCTTTTCAGTGTTTGATTCTCTCTGAGACTGACAATGACGAGATTTGAGCAGCAGCTGATATTCTGCTACCCATCACCCATACCCAGTGAGTTGTGGGCCTAGTATTGACTTGTACAGTTCAATATCAGTATAATCAGCAATGTAAACTCCTTATTACGACAATGAAATGTCAACAGGTGGAAATGTAACAGACGCACACTTCGAGAGCGAGTCCTTGTTCCTATGTAACGAGGTTATGTTCTCTCACCTTAGCGCCCCAATAAACGAGTATAGCAAGAGTTAGCTATATTGGCATAATGTATATGTTCTATGTAAGTACTCTCAAATGCTCGATTGAGTGCATCTTAATTAATTAATAAATTAATTATTTAATGACTCCGAAGGGATTGTGTCAACTAAATATGTTCGTTTATGTTCGACGATGTCGAAATGTAAATATTATACGTCAGAAAACTGTAACATAATGATGGCCATTATAGTACTGTTTTTCATTAAGAGACAGTTTCTCCAGCCAATCAGAGCTCATTCATTGACCAATTAGGTAAGGATACCTTCGCGCATGTGCTCAAAATCCAACATGTAGGACATGAATTACATGGTTTGTAAGTTCAAATTGGATTCGGATCAACCATTGTAGTTACAATCCCAAACACAAAGACAAAATCAGCACGAACCTTTACGGTAACAAGAAAATATTATTACATATTCAAGAAATTTATGAATCTACGTCCAGAAGTTAGCAACACAGCATCCTTCTACATAAATTACCGACATGGGAAGTGCACCGTCCGTATGTTCGCGTAAATAAACTGGCGAACATGAGACAAGAAATAGCACTGTACTTTAATATCCCCAAATCCAATTTCTGCACAGCGCATTGCTTTCAAACGATTTCGGTGACAATATTAGTGAATGATAGAGCTGGACAGCACTAGTCATCATGTAGGCTGTAAACAATAGCATTGCCAAGCAAAGTAAATAGTCTCTGCTTTCGAAGTGATTTGATCCACGCATGCGCTCTATTCAGTCAGCAAAGCCAGCGCGCCCTGTTCACTAACTGAAGTAACTGAATCCCACAGATATTTATGAATATTTATGTTAAAACATATAATAAAGTTATAATTATCGTCGAACATAAACAGTCGTTGGAATTCACCTCGTCTATAATGGTAATTAAGACACTCGTATGGAAATTAGCTCGTTTTCTAAACATACTCGTGTCTTAATTATTGCCATTTTAGGCTTGTTGCATAATGTACTATTTGAAATGTGTGACATGAAATGTTATGTCTTCCATATTAAATACAGCAACCTATGTGTAAACAAGTGTTTGCTACTTTAATTGGGGCACTACCCTGTTAATGCTACCGGGTTAATGCTTCCAGCCAGGCGAAAAGAATGATAAAATGCTTTAACCCGTGACATTCAACATCATCCTATATACGTTTTCCTTCATGCAATATGTTTAATTCAAGGTTAATTGATTTATCAGTATGCCTTCCTTCGTAGGGGAAGTAAAGCCGGCGGTCCCATGTCATAGATTTATGGCATGTTAAAGAACCTTCCACTAATTACACCTGTGTGAAGCTAAATTATATAGGTAGGTTAAACATTTGACAAACGCTCTTAGGTTCCGACGTTCGTTGCCAGGAGCCGACTGCGATGGCATCTGAAACCAAGTTCTGAACTAGTAGTTGTTGACGGTGGCATTTGGCGACAAAAGTAGGAACTACTTGAAAAAAATTCAATGTCTGCAGTCCTTACTCGAATTGAAAACAGATAACACACACTAATACAGTCATCAAAATTAACACCGGTTATCAGACAGATTCTACACACACCCTAAGTACACGGGGCTACATGACCGCGTTGCCGCAGCCCCTAAATTGAGGAACCAACCAACCTTAATTGATTTAAAATATTATGTTTTCAATATTCCCTCTTGTGTGTATTCAATTACATTAAATTAATGAATTTCCGTAAGGATATCCATTTTCTTTTTGCTTCTTTGTTGATATAATTTTCTAAGATTTTCTCACGCTGAAGAAGTTATCAATGTAATAACGAAGCATGTACGTATATTATAATTAGTAATCTACCTTCTAGTGTTTGACAAGGCGGATGTTATAATTGTAGATTAATTGCTTGGCCATCAAGATCAATATCTATGTTATTAATAACATCCGATTTGCTGATGACACGATTGTGCTAGCCATCAACCCTAGTGATCATCAAATTATTATAAACAATATCGTGAGCACCAGTGAAACCTACGCTTTATCCTTGAATATTAACAAGACCAAGCTGATTGTATTCTCGAAAACACGAAAACAGGCCTCCATACACATCAACAACACCATCGTCCCACAAGTATCTCCCATCAAATATCTTGGAACTTAAGTGAACCAGCATTGTGATTCAAAGAGTGAAATCTTATCCAGGATTGGACAGGAAAACAAGCAGTTCCGTGAAGAACTATACAGCCTATTTTCATATATCCTGCTCATGTTAATTGCCTCTATCAACATACAAAATTTCAGTTTAATTGCTGTAACAGATTCGTAGATATTGAGAACCGTCTAAATATTTCAGATGGTCGCCAGGTTGGATTTTTATTTTTGTACTATTGCATTAAGATTATTGTGTACGTGTGGTATTCAAACGTCAATCGCATGATTAGACAACAAGAAGTAAAAACGAGATTTTAAAATTACGCACAGCAGCCATCTTGTGATTATGCAAACAATTGAAATAAATTAGATGCCAGTGGATCAACATTTGTATATAAGCATTTAACGTGCAACGTTTCACGGCACTCGGTTAGTTAATTCGCGAGAAACGTCCATTTAAATATTTATACTTCGCGTCGCCGCCATGTTGGATTTGTGCTCACCAGGTTACTGAAAGTCCTACAGGTGAACATATGTTCATAGTCTCTATGAACATAAAAAAATCAGTTTTGTTGCTGTAAAAGATTCATAGATAATGAGAACCGTTTAAATATTTCGGAAGCTCGCCATTTAGGATTGTTATATGTATAGGCTATAGAGTTATGTACCATTCAAGGACAATTATTGCCTAGGTTCATTATTCAAACTTTCACTTCGATCGCATGATTACGACACAAGAAATAAAAACTTAATTTAAAAATTTCGCACAGCCGACATCTTGAGGTTATGTAAACAATTGAATTAAATTAGATGGCAGTGCATTACAATGTGCAAAATCATTTACCGTACCACATTTCACTGCGCTCAGAGAGTTAAATCACGAGAAAAGTCTATTAAAATATTTCAAATTCGCTTGGTCGCCATGTTCGTTTTGTACTTTACAGGTTTATGAAATATACATAGGTAAACTTGTATCAGTACCCTTTATCACTGTACAAAATTGCAGGGTGATATCTGTAATAGTTTCGGAGATATAGAATGCCAGTGAAATATTTCGCACAGCCGCCATTTTGAGGTTATGTTAAAAATTGAACTAAATTAGACTCCAATGCATTACAATGTGTATAAACATTTGCTGTACCAAGTTTCATTACGTTTGGATAGTTAAATCGCGAGAAAAATCTGTTTAAAAGTCTCAACTTCGCTTGGCCGCCATGTTGGTTTTGTAGTCACCAGGTTTTTGAAAGTCTCATAGGTGACCTTCTAGTAGTGCCCTTTATCACCGTACACAATTTCAGGGCGATATCGGTAATAGTTTCGGAGATATTGAATGCTAGTGAAATATTTCACACAGCCGCCATGTTGGATTGGTGAGACGTAACAAAATTTGAAGGGCACGGTCGAGGTTGCCGGGAATAGTGCTACAAAATTAACGAGTTTCATTGAAATCACTCCAGCCGTTTAGATTTTATTATGGGGGAACACACACACACCTCACACACACACACACGCACGCACACACACACACGGACAAAAGGTGATCTCATAAGCCTATTTTTTCAAAATTGAAAATAGGCTAAAAATATGTTCACCAGCCGAGAACTCAACCATCAGTTCAGAGTTCGAATAATACGTTGCTATATATTTTCTTGTCCTCTTGTATGGTTTCGAAGGGTGTACGCTCAGCCCATTACTGGAGAAGCGGATTGAATCTTTTAAGATTTACTTATATAGAAGAGTACTCCGAATATCTTGTGTAGAAAGGAAAACAAATGAAGAAGTCCTCAACATCTTGAACAAGAAGAAAGAGCTTCTCACAACCATCCAGGAGCGTAAGCTCAGCTACCTCGGGCACGTCATGAGAGGTAAGCGATATGAACTTCTCCGGCTGATCATTCAAGGGAAGATTGATGGGAAAATATCTGTGGGAAGACGGAGAAATTCCTGTATGAAAGACTTGTGGCGGTGGTATGGACATACGTCGATAGAAATCTTCCGTGCTGCCGGTTCGCGTGTAATCATAATCAATTGGATCGCCAACCTTCGGAGGGAGACGGCGTCATAAGAAGAAGAGCTTGGCCATCTTGAGCTACCACTTCTGTCATTTTCAAGTCTGGCCAAAACCCGACATATAACATAAATTTGGTTGAAATCAGTGATGACGAGTAGTTGCGGTCTTCTTGTGAGAGTACTGTAGTCCGTACCAGAAACTGGTTTGTTCTACTCCATGATACATGTTTGGCTGCCCACGTCTCTATTGCAGTACTATGAGTGGTGTATTAACCTCTGAGACAAAGGAGCTTTGCGAGCCAGCAAATATGAACCTGAGTATGGTTGATACTGTGTGTTGCTTTGTTCACAAATACCTCTCTTCGCAGCCAAAGCATCACATAGGCTTCCAAGTACTGTGATCTCGTGACCTCAATAAGGCTCTCCATGGCTAGTTTGAAACTGTGTCTATGTTCCTGTGCAGAGAAACATATATTATTGTGTCCTTTGATGCGAGTATCCACATTCGCTGAGAACGCAGTGGCTGCAAAATATACGATGGACTTCAACATTACTACCTTTAGCATTGGACTGTAACAGTAGTTAGGAAGTTTAATTAAAATAATAACGGACATTGCTATGTGTGGTGTATTAACCTCTGAGGCAAAGGAGCTTTGCAAGCCAGCAAATATGAACATCAGTATAACCAGGAATAGCCTATCTATAACGAAAAATGCTTATCAAAGAAATTGAAAATACAGCACTTCTTCTTCTTTTACTTCTCCTTCATATTCCAGTTCTTCTTCTTCTTCTTCTTCTTCTTCCTAGCGTTGTTCCACTGGTGCATGGTCCGCTTTTTTGATCATTGACCTCCATTTCGTCCGGTTTCGTGCGTCAGCTGGATTTAGGCCGGTAATTTTTAAGTCACCATTTATAGTGTCTTGCTTCGGTCGTCCTATGGTGCGTAGGCCTTTAACTTCAAAATGAAGGACAGAGTTAGTAACAGTATCAGGCGCTGCACGCAGGGCATGGCCATATCATCGGAGCCGATTCTCTCTCATTTTGTCCACAATTGGGGCGACACCCATTTGCTCCCGAATTGTGTCGTTTCTGACATGGTCAATAAGGGAGATGCCCATTGTCCAACGGAGCATTCTCATTTTCATGGCGTGTAGGTGACGTTCTGAAATTTTGTCAGATGGTTGACATTCAACTCCATACAGCGCAACTGGCCGTAACACTGTCCGATATATACAGCACTATACAACAGTAATTACACCACAATGCTTATATGCCAGTGAATGTCTAATGAAAATGAAAATCCACAGCCTGCTTCCAGTCTCCGACCGGGTCAGGAATGGAATGAATGAAGCCCCCATCTAGCGGCGAGGATATGAACTGTGCCGGCTGCCGAGGCCTGACGCACTCCTCTGGGGCAATGTTTAAATTAATGACAGATGAAACGAAATGATAGTGGAGAGTGTTGCTGGAATGAAATTTTGACAGGGAAAACCGGAGTACCCGGAGAAAATCCTGTCTGCCTCCGTCTTGTCCAGCACAGATCTCACATGGAGTAACCGAGATTTGAACCACGGACCCAGCGGTGAGAGGCTGGCGTGCTGCCGCCTAAGCCACGGAGGCTTCCAGTGAATGTCTAATACTAAATTATAAATTGGATAAATTAGAAGTATCAGAAAGGAGCCTCCGTGGCTTAGGCGGCAGCACGCCGGCCTCTCACCGCTGGGTCCGTAGTTCAACTCCCGGTCACTCCATGTGAGATCTGTGCTGAACAAAACGGAGGCAGACAGGTTTTTCCCCGGGTACTCCGGTTTTCCCTGTCAAAATTTCATTCCAGCAACACTCTCCACTATCATTTCATTACATCTGTCATTCATTTAATCATTGCCCCAGAGGAGTGCGTCAGGCCTCGGCAGCCGGCACAGTTCATATCCTCGCCGCTAGATAGGGGCTTCATTCATTCCATTCCTGACCCGGTCGGAGACTGGAAGCAGGCTGTGGATTTTTATTTTTCAGAAGTATCAGAAAGAAAAGTTATATGCAAAATTCTACAGAATTTTGGAAATTAAGAAGTAACGAAGAAATATATCGGAACATTGAAAACATAACGGAGACAATAAAGAAGAGGTGATTGTTATTTTTCGGACATTTATATAGAATGAATGATAGCAGGTTAACCAAACAGATTTTTAAATATCTTTGAAATCAGAAATCGGCAACAGTCTGGTTTCAAGAAGTAAAGAAATATTTAAAAAGAAACAATGTAAGAGAAGAAGATGCTCTAGGGAGAGAAATTTTCAAAAAAAAGTATTGGGAATGGAAGGACTTCAATGAAGGCAATATAAGAAAACAGGCTCAAAATGGTCGGAAGAGAGAAAGAAGACACACTGCGAAAAGATGAAGGAGCACTGGAGGAAGAAGAAACAACAACAAAGGACTAAACATTGAAATTGGTTCGTGGTCCTCAGAAGACCCTAACGGAGAAAGAAAGAAGAATAACGGACATTGACATCATATGAACTATGTTAATCAAAAGGTTCTATATTGACCAATTATAATAGCAATTACTTCAGTGAATAGAGTAATGTGGAACGACCAAAATATTATGAATTTTCACGCTTAGGTTAAAATTACTTTCCTCTCTTTCCCTATTACTGGAATATATAACCCAATGACATGGGGAGCATTTGTGAGGACATATGTTGTTTGAGTCTTCAGTCTTTTGACTGGTTTGATGCAGCTTTCCATCCTCCCTGTCCTGAGCTAATCGTTTCATCTCTACATAGCTACCACACCCTACATCCGAGGCAATCTGTTTAACATATTCTAACCTTGGCCTACCCCTACAGTTCTTGTCCTCGACCCTTCCTTCCATAACTAAGCTAGCTATTCCTGGGTGTCTTAGTATGTGTCCTACCAACCTATCTCTTCTCTTCATTAGCAGTCGCCAGAAACATCTCTCCTCTCCCACTCGTCTTAATACCTCTTCGTTTGTAACCCTATCTACCCATCTAATCTTCATCATTCTCCTGTAACACCACATTTCAAATGCTTCAATTCTCCCCTTTTCTGCGGCACCAATAGTCCAAGTTTCACTTCCATAGAGCGCCACGCTCCAGACAAAGGCTTAAATATATATTCGATGTCAGCAGATTCCTTTTTTGTAGAAATGCTTTCTTTGCCTGACACAGCCTACTTTTTATATCCTCTTTGCTTCGTCCATCACTGGTTATTCTGCTTCCTAAGTAACAGAAGTCTCCTACTTCCTTCAGGTTTTCACCTGCCAATTTGATCTCCTTAGAGGTTTCTGATTTATTTCGGCTGCATTCCAGTATTTTTGTTTTATATTTATTAATTTTCATCATGTATTCTTTCCGTAAGACGTAGTCCATACCATTCAAAAACTCATTTAAATCAGACAGCAGTTATTCGAGCCGAAAGACATGAGCGACAAGCTGGTATTCAAAAAGCACTGATAGTCAGTCTGAAAGACTAGAACTTATACCATTTTAAATGCAACAAATGCTGCGTGAACTCAAAGTCCGTTGAAAAAAAGAACAAGTGCAAACCAAGGTCAAAGGAGGTAGCTGGCTGGATGATGTCACGCTCACCGGAGAGCGCGGGGAAGGAGGAAGCTCAAATAGTACTATGACGTCACACACCTAAGTGTATTCTCGGTACATTTCGTCCCGTCACCGTAACGTAACGCCAGACCCCAGCGAAGTCGACATAATCATTTAAAATGATAAAAGGTGTAAGGGAAGGCTGCAACTTATCACCCATTCCTTTCAATTTATACATTGAACAAGCAATGAAGGAAATCGGAAAATTCAAAGTAGAAGTACAGATTCAAGGAGAAATATTTTCAACTATGACATTTGCTCATGACATCGTCATCTTAGCCGACACACAATGGGACTTGAATGAGTTTTTAAATGGTATGGATTCTGTCTTGAGGAAAGAATTCATGATGAAAATTATTAAATGAAAACAAAAATATTGAATAGCAGCCGAAATAAATCAAAAATTTCGCACAGCTGCCATCTTGAGGTTATGTAAACAATTGAACTAAATGTATTAGATCCCCAGTGCATTACAATGTGAATAAACATTTACTGTACGATATTTCACTGCGCTCAGACGGTTAAATCGCGAGAAATGTCTATTTAAATGTTTCGACTTCGCTTGGCTTCCATGTTCGTTTTGTACTTAAAAGTATTCTTAAAGTCTCATAGTCGAACATGTAGTAGTGCCCTTCATCACCGTAAATTATTTCAGGATGATAGACGTAATATTTTCGGAGATATACAATCCCAGTGAAATATTTCGCAGAGGCGCCATGTTGGATTGGTGAGACGTAATACATTTTGAAGGCACGGTCGGGGTTTGCAAAAATGTTCCTATGATGTCACCGAGTTTCATTGAAATCGCTCCAACCTTTTAGATTTTAATAGGGGGAAACACACACGGGCAAAAGTTGATCTCATAAACCTATTTTTTCATAAATGAAAATAGGCTAAACAGATTAACGTGCCACTTTAAAATTTTCTACATTAAATACCATTTGAAATTTAATAAATCGAAAACGAAGGATTTTGGGACATATGAATATATGAGCTTTTTTTTTTCTTGTTTTTGGTGTGATGAACCCATCCCTAAAGGTTGTAAAAATAGAATTTCCCTGTATATGTATTTTTGAAAAGACTGCCTGAAAGTTAAGAGAGAGTCTTGAAGAACATACATGAGAAAAGTAGATTAGATCTTGTCAATATTTTCTGAGAAAATGATACATGAAATGTTGGAAATTTGAACAGGCAGTAGGCCTATTGGTCATTCCAGTGTTCCTTATGTTATGTACACATGCGTTTCAAATGGCATTTTTAGCCTACTTTCGATTTTTGCAAAAAATGAAAGTAGACTTATGAGATCACTACAGGGCCAAAAATTGTGTGTCTGTGTGTGTGAGTGTGTGAGTGTGTGAGTGTGTGTACTCTGAATGTCTGCCCCCCCCCCCCCCTATCAATTCAAACACGGTGAATACGAATTGAACGACATTTGGCACAGAGGTAGCACTGGCAACGGGCACCTCAGTGTCATGTTTTATATCGCTGCCATCTTGACGTAAACGTAATGGCGGCCACCCAAATGTTCAAAGCTTAAATCAAATTACGACCAACCTATTCATCTGATCTATACCAAATTTTGTAACATTATACATTTAAGTATGAAGAATCCTTTGACCAAACTAAGAGGTCATTTGCCTAATAATTTGCGGATTGTGGCCATATTTGTGTGCAAATCGATTTCCCCTATCTATTCAAACACGGTGAAACCGAATTGAATGAAATTTGTTACAGAGGTAGCACAAGCAAAGAGCACCTCAGTGTCATGTTTTATATCGCCGCAATCTTGACGGAAACGTAATGGCGGCCACCCAAATGTTCAAAGCTTAAATCAAATTACGACCAACCTTTTTATCTGATCTCTACCAAATTTTGTAAAATTTTACCTTTATATATGAAGAATCTTTTGACCAAACTACTAGGTCATCTGCCCAATAATTTGCGGCTGGCGGCCATGTATGTGTGCCAATCGATTCCCCCTATATATTCAAACACGGTGAAACCGAATTGAACGAAATTTGGTACAGAGGTAGCACTAGCAAAGGGCACCTCATATTCCTGCTTAATATCCGTATGACACTTATTTCAACAAGCTACTATAACCAACATTCAATTATACTCCTTGGAAAGGACAAAGATTTATAACAATACCCATGCATTTATGAGAAAGTAGGCTATATGTTCTTTACTGAACATCTTGTTGACCAATGTAAATGGACACCTAATTTATCTGCTTCAAGTTAAGATATATTTCATGTCGATATTCTACCTGTAAGTAGTTAAAAAGCTCGTGTGCACATGTCTAGGGGTCCTGGCTCCACAGCATCTTACTTGCATCTAAATATCCCGGAATATCAAATAAGGTATGAACATCATGAAAATGACATACAGGGTTATCGAAAAATAATGCCAACATTTCAAAAATTATAGCACCGAAACCCTTTATGTTAGAGGTGTAACTCTTTCACTGAACGCCAGCTGGTTAAAGTAAGTTTTGTTTTGGAGGGGACGTGACCTTGCTATGCGCACACTAGATGCGCAGTAGCCAAGGTCGGCGGGGGGCGCGCGCGCCAATGAAGTCCCGACCTCACCCCTTTGGATTTTTTTCCTGGGGTACATTAAAAACATTGCGTATGAATAAAAAATTCCAGATTTGGAGCACCTGCGGGAGCAAATTTCTGCCGCCATCTTGACAGTTACTCCAGAAATGATTGCACGCACCAATCCAGTCATTGGGAAAGCGTGCGTTCAATGCTGATGTTGGTGGTCAGCCTGGCCTAGATTTTTACTCTACAGTCCCTGTGTCCTTAAACTGATTAAACCATCGAATTACAGCTTTGTAATCACGTGCAGTTTGTCGGGCGGTGCAGTCATTGGTGCACGTGCCCCCGGGCGACCTTGGCTACTGCGCATCTAGTGTGCGCATAGCAAGGTCACGTCCCCTCCAAAACAAAACTTACTTTAACCAGCTGGCGTTCAGTGAATGAATTACACGTTTAACATAAAGGGTTTCGGTGCTATAATTTTTTGAAATTTTGGCATTATTTTTCGATGACCCTGTATATTAACAAAGTGCAAGTGAAGGATCCAGGTTCATCACTCCCAAAGAATGACCGTTTTTAATATGTCTAAGTTAGTTTATTTGGTTATATCAGAGATGTGTAACTTCATTAACGTTATTCTCAGAATTTAAATCTTTAACATTTTACGCCTTTCAAATTAACAAAATCCACATCAAAAATTGGCATAGGAATATTATTGATACTAGGGATTTTTGGATGCTTTGAAAACTTTAGCCACCTTGTTTATTTTAAGCAATGATAAAGTTGCATTTCTTTTGAAAAATGAATAATAAGCTCATACACTCTGTCTGTTGCAGATAACAGCACAATTCTAGTTGAGAACAAGTAATAATAATAATAATAATAATAATAATAATAATAATAATAATATAGTATGGCCTCGGTTGCAAGCTTTGTTTTGTGACGAATTTTGTTGTTCCTTGAGGCGCTATGAAAATCAAGGAGGTTAGATATCTAGTAGAGAAAGGAAGAGTTTTTTTCTGTTGGCGGAAAATTCCGAGATTAATTTTGCCATTATGAACACGGCGTACTGAATTCAAATGGGTTCTTTAACATCCAACAACGTATGATATGCATGTCGTGATTTTTGTCGCCTTTCAAAAATCCCTTACCTTGGCTAGGAGCAAACCTGCAAGCTTGGGGTTGGTAGTCCACCACGATAACCACACACCCACCGTGGCATGCTAGAATATTTGGTAATTTGGTAACATTGTCCATTTATTAGCTCATCTCATCTATACGATCCTACAATGATCTTAATGTTATGTCTAGAGATTCATAACTCGCAGTCTATTCTTAACCCTAGAACGGTTACGCCAATTGCAGCGTTGTTATCGGTATTTTTAGATCGTAAACTTTCGCGGCCGGTGTCTAGTTTATCATCTAGGCTTACAGGATGGAGCCGCGTTGTATATCGGTTATTCTTTCCCGACGTTTCGGCTGACATCTCAGCAGCCTTAATCATGGGTAGTTACGAGTTAGTGTCCGTACTCAAACTAACGGTTATTGCCAGTCAGAGGTTCTTGCTTGCCCTGCATTGTCGTCTCGCTACTCGCTGATTGGTTCCCACTTGGTCGCGCGCTAGGAGAACTTTCCAAATGTTGCTAAGTTTGAAACCATCTTCACGATTGAAATTATAGGGATGTTTCACGACTTATATTGCCTCTCTAATTAACCTGTTTTGATATCCGGGAATTTTAGCAACAGTTTCGGCCTTATCAAATTCGATGGCGTGTCCCGTGACGTCAGCATTTTCAGCTATTGCAGATCTGTGGTTTATCTGTTTCGTGTTAATGTGGTTTAAGCTGACGTGATGTCTTCTCGGTAGTGTATAATGTTCTCGGCGTCGAGTGTCCTTCCGTAGTGTAGAAGGCGACAAAGAAGCATTAGCACTATTCACTAACACTAGTAAATACACGTGTCACTGGTTTCGTACGAGTTTTCGGCACCATAATGTGCAGAATGAGTGAAAAGGAGCACAGGTAAACACAGAGTGGGTTAATATAACGCCATCTTAATTCAACTCCAAAGAACTTATATACAGATATCACACTTTATACATTATATACAAAGTTCTTTGGAGTTGAAATAAGATGGCGTTATGTTAACAAACCGTGTGTTTCCCTGTGCTCCTTTTCACTCATTCTCCATCTAAAGGTCCCGGGTTTCGGCACCATAATGTGGAGAATGAGTGAAAAGGAGCACAGGGAAACACACAGTTAGTTAACATAGCGCCATCTTATTTCAACTCCAAAGAACTTATATACAGATATCACACTTTATACATTATATACAAAGTTCGACACACACAAAGATATGTCAGTCTTCCACACGTGTCTCGAATGTGCTCTGAAATCCTAATAGAAACGCGTCTTTTTGTTTTCCCTATATTATCGGTAGCTCATCGCATCGACGGCGACTACGATTCTAGAAACTGATAATAAATACAACCTACGTCAACTTTTATTTCACTCTCTAGACTAGCAGAATGGAGACTGTTTTTGAATAGCCTAATCTTGTTTGATTTCTTTATTGATGTGTAACATCTTTCCACTCGGTAGCTGGACATTTTTGTGGGAGTGATTTTGGAAAAGGGACGGAAGTGGATAGGACGGAAATGGATGGGGCGGAAGTGCAAGGGACGGAAACAATGAGCGCGCGTGATAGCGGAAATCGGTACAACGACGTACTGTAGGCCATGTGGCTATGGCGAATGTATATCGCATACAGTTTAGTTCAAGGTTTGGAGACCCAATTTAAGATATTCCTACAGTAAATCATCTTCAAGTTGTCGTTCTTTGGTGTGAAAATATTCATTTATCATATTTGCTGAAAACAATCACGATTTATTAAATCTTCATACGTTTGCTTTATTCTTATTTAATTTAAGCACTCGATGTACTGTCGGCCATGTGGCTATGTGGAATCTATATTGCATCAACAAACATTCGAAACAACGTAGGAATTCAGTATATCAACGCCGACTACTAACAATAATTGAAATTTCATTGGTCTAAACATATCAATGGGAGAAACACATTTAATATACCTTCCGCACACCTAATTTTTAATCACGCCTATACTTGGCAGTGCACTGATCGGCAAAACAAGGCCAGTTTCAATAACATCGCTGGCATGGGTTAACTAACTGGCCGGTATAGAGCGCAGCTCGCATCAAGTAGGCAGTGGATTGCTTCTGCCACGGCAAATAACAATTATGATTCATTACGGTCAAGATTTGGCAGTGGAGTTTTACAAGTAGTTATTTCAATGACCAACAGAGATCACTGTCTACGAGGGATTTGCGCTCCCAGGACACACATTGCAGGATAACATATCACATGTTACACATCATATGCGACTACTGTAAGGCTCGTATATTTATTTTAATTTTGACTATTTTTTTTCATTACGCAACAACTTCATTTCTTTTTCTTTTACTTTGCCTGGAGTTTCCTCTGTCTCCAATATTCCTTCATGCGTTCACTGGAGTGTTTCCTTTGATCTTCTGTCCAAGTTCGTCCACTTCTCTTAGGTCTTCCTTCATCTTGATGCTAAAAGAGCACCACCGTGGGCATATCTCGTACGAATTTGTATACTTGCCCCTTCCATCTTTGATCTCATTGTATTATCTATACTAATAAAGCTGAAGAGTTTGTTTGTGTGTTTATGTGTTTAAACGCGCTAATATCTGGAACTACCAGTCGGATTCAAAAAATTCTTTTTGTATATGATAGCCTGATTCAAGAGGAATAGTTTAGGCTATGTATCATTAGGCTACACCTCTCAGGTAACCTTAAAGATTGATTTTTGTTCAGTAAGTCGGAAGAACAAGCGCTCCAGAACGGCTTCGATAATACCGAAGTCTATTGTTGCCATGTAATGCGGGCCGCATCACGTCGCCCCTACCAATGTTCTGGTGAAGAATTGCGAGCTGCTTATAAATTGCAGTCAAGGGGATTAATTAGTTCAAAAAGATTTCTTCGGCCCCTTAAAACAGTTATCATCATGACAATAGTATGCCTCTGTATAAGGGCGATGGTGTTGGTGCAGTATACTGAGGTTATCAGCTGCAATAAGCGTTGGTGCTTTCAAATTTACTTTCATTTATTCCGATCCTTATCCTTCAGTGCTCCAGTTCTGTAAAACAAATAAATCCACCGGGCGAAGCCGGGCACTACTGCTAGTTGTTAATAAAGTATCTTTGAAACAAATGGTGTAGCTTAGTCTTACTGTGAAGCAACTCCTCACATTTGGTGCCGAAACTCCTGCAGAACGCTCCACTACCAAACAAATCAAAAATCAAATGCTTCAATCCATTCTTAGGTAAAGAACTACTTCGTCTTGGTGGTCGTTTGCAACATGCTGAACTAAATATCGAGGAACGTCACCCAATCATTCTGGATGGAGATCATCACTTCTCAAAGTTATTGATACAACACACTCACGTTCGCCTGCAACGACTGGGATTTAAAAGTGTTCTTTCGGAACTTCAATCAACATTTCGGATATTATGTGCACAGCAAGCCCTCAAAAAGGTATTATATCGCAGTCTTCCATGTAAAATTACAAGAAATCCCAGTGGGAAAGAAATAGAAGCCCCGCTACCAATGCAACGTGTAACTCCTCAAAAACCTTTTGCTGTCACGGGCATAGATTTTGCCGGGCTGGGTAGATTATAGGCTAGGGAATAACCCACCCACCAAGGGAAGATGATTAAGAGAAGGAAGTAGATTTGGGATTGGAAAAAAAGGATAGAAAAATAGGAGGAGAGTCCCACAAAATTAATGAGTTCAACTTTAAATACCTTTAGAGGCAGTTGCCACTGAAAATTAACACCTTGATACCTAAAGTAGGAACGAGCTTGGTCGAGGCTGACGGGAACCGCAGCTAAGACTTGGGCAGTTTGCCAGAGAGAGCCTGTAGTGTATTTCCTCCCAAGCACGAATGAAAGTACTATAGGGAAGGGTGATGGTCTGACAAGACTGAGAGCAAACGATTTATTGTGTATGAACGAGGGCATAAACCTAGGAAGAGCTAGGAAAGCCAGGATCCTGACTAACTGTAGTATCAGAGAAATGATGAATCCAAAAACAAAATATTTAATTTATTTAACAATTCAGGATTAATTGATCTTTTTAACAAATAAACATTTTTTAATCTTATTAGCAATTTGAGGTCGCAGACCTCCGACAACATTAAACGGTTGCTCCAGGCAATTGACAATTTTTAAGGTTTCAAACCTTACATGTTTCTAAAATCTTTATAAGATTTCAACAAATGAGCAATAAAATAATTAAAGCTTGAACGTGAATTGAAGTACAAAAAGTGCACCTTAAGAAATTCTGGAGAGAATGTTCTAGAGAAAGTGACAACTTTGAAAATAACAATAATAACAACGTGAAAAATGAAATAGAAGTTCCTACAACTTCTTATATTTATACAGAATTAATATATGAGAATTATACAAAAAGGGCAGGTCACTTACAGTGAAACCTGGAGAAAGTGAAAAAGAAGTTTCTAGACTTCCTATGTTTAATTAGGAATCACGAGAAAAATGGGGCAGTTTCCATTTCGTGAAACCTGAACATGACTCGCTCAAGAGTTTAGAGAATTGTTTTCCCTGATTTTGAAGGGAGGAACAGTGTAAGTTTGAAACGTGTGTTAGACACGTATCAAAAAGATTATACAGAGATACTTAATGATAAACCAACAAAAATGGAAGGGCACTTCTTAGAATGACACCTTATTGAAACCGACCTAGATTAAACGTTTATTGCAGATTGTTAGTGAAAGGTTTAGGAAAGAGAAATGGGAATTAAGGAAAATGTTCATGGCCTTATTTAATATAACCGGACGATCGCGACGCGGTAGAAACGTGGAGAAAGCACTGTTTATCACTGTAGTCTATGAAGATGGATTCAAAGTTCACTATAGAAACACTAAAGTTCATGAAAAAGAAAGTTATTGCAATTATGGAAAGAACTGATTGCACTATATAGATGAGAGTCTATTTCTTGAAAAAGTTGTAATTTACAATTAAATGCGCCATAGAATTTTCCAGAGGTTCCAGCGGTTGAAGAAAGTTAGCTATTGCAAAAATTTATAAGGAAGATTCCTCATTTTAACTAGCATTTTCACAGTGCGTGAACAATACTTGACGACAAGACTCGCAGATAGAGAACAAGGTCTAGAAGGTTCCAGAACGACCTTAGCAGAAAATGGGGTTGAGAAAATCCAACGGAGGAAATAGTTTTATAATTATAGGCAGTGGGTATTAGATAATATCCCACGTAGCGAGAGGATTTCTCGTTTGAATCGCTTAAGAAAAGCTCTTTTGTTTTAGTAAGGTTGGCTTATACAAGCAAAAAGCTCAACATTGCAAATCTCACGAAGAATGATCATTGCCCCAAAGTAAATCATTTCACACTGCCTATAAATTATAATTAAAACCACTTGGAAGTTAAAACCATGAAGATGAGGTTAAAACTTTTTAAAAATGGTACTTATCTTGATTTCATGTTGAAGTCGGATTTCTCACTGATGCTTAGAGTTCCAACATGGCGTAAAAGAGGGTGAGCCTCTTGGTTTGAGGAGGCAAGCTCGAGCGGAGCTTTGACTGGACGAGTCAACTGCAGACGGAGAAGTGAGAGCAGCTCAGCGGAGCACGGAGAGACCACGGAAGGGGAAAGAGTGGGGGTAGGAAACAAAAGGTATACATATCAGCATAACCAACTTAGCAAAAAATAATTTTCTTCTTGATGGATGGTCTTCTAAGAGTTGATAGTAGGCGATATTAGCGCAGCATGGTGAGTGAAACAGTAGACGTAGTCCTCTTGCTCAAGGAGAAAATAGCTGACGATAGTAACGAGATCTGGTAGCCAAATGGATAAGTAAGTCCTCTTGCACGATGAGGAATTGAGTAGCTTCAGAGGTTTGCTACTAGATGGCGCTAGGTGGATCACAGAAGTTATATATCTGAAACATACTTATGAAGACATGAGAGATATACCCAACAAGGAGAAAACAGATGATCACTGTTGGTGTTTGGCAAAGAGGAAGGAAGAAATGAACATGCAAAGAGCAATAGACATTATATCTCTCGTACCGTGTATTCAAAGAATACACCATACTGGGGGGACAGACACCAACAGCGAGCAAGAAAGCAGTTACACATTTATTGGAAGCGGAGCGATCAAAGACAGTGGTCTTGTGATCGGTCCATTTGTAGTCAAGATTCTGGCCACCCTGACTCTCCCATCTCTTCCAAAAAGAATTACGGAGGGCTTCAAGTTTACACCAAGTGATAGGTATATCAAAATCCCTGAAAGAATTAGGAAGGGGAGGAGGGGCAGAGAGAGAAGTGCGTGTAAGGAAGCGACCAGGTGTAAGTGGAAGGAGGTTATCAGGGTAATTGGAAAGCGGAGTTAAGAGGCGAGAATTATCAACACTTTCAATCACGAAATAACTAGAAGCTGAGGGAAATAAAGCACTAGTAAAGATTGCGATACAATGCAAAAGGAGAATTGACAAGTTTAAACAAAGCGTATAGAAACAAGTACATCTATTCAGGACAAGAATATACCAAATAAACAAAGGAACTATGCGAGTAGAAAGCAAGAACGCCATAGGTAACAAACGAGTAGCCATAAACAATAACCTCAAGTTATAATGAGTATCAAATGGTTTACTCAGAAAAATACTTAAGTCAGCGAAAAACGTGACAGGACAAGTATGAATACAAAAACACATCGAATGTGACGACGAGAAAAAACAAGTTTGTTCATCAATGAACATTAAGATCGCAAAATATGTAAGCAAATTGCAATACATGAACGCGTGAGAAATACGCAACGACGTTTTGAAACAGGGATCAAAGCAGTTATGGAATACGAGCATGAGTAAGTGAGGGACGTAAACAAGCACGGCCTTGACACACATAGTACAACGAGATAAGACATATAAATAGCTGACAGAGGCCTTAAGCGGAACAAGTTTATCTTGGGAAGTAGGTAAACGGCTTCTGTACTTATAGTAGCAACTCGCCAGGCAATGCTTGGCAATCAGCCAGAGTTGAGATAAGAGAAACTTGTTTTGACCTTTGGCAATCATACAGGAAATAAACAACTTGGCATTCCTCAGGCGTGTATACATACAAGTCTGACAACCAAGCAGTTCGAAGTACACACACAACATTTGGTGAATCAGCTGTAACTTAAAGCAGATATTCAGTTTGAACGGAATGCAGTCAATCGTAACTTGGACGTGAACAAACAATTTAAAGCTATATGAAATAAAGTATGAAATCAATTTCGCATAATTGAGAGGATCACGAAATCGGACAATTTTCAACAAAAAGAAGCTTAATTCTTCCGAGCAAAGAAGACAAGCTGGGACATTGAGAAGAAGGTTATGCATAAGAATAGTTATTCTAAATGCTATAGAATTCAGAGTTTCAAGCGGTTTCAAAAGCGACTTCCAATTGTGAGGAAGGAGGGAGGAGCCGGCCGTGGCCATCCTTCTACATAGCGAAAGAAGTGAAACATAGCGTACAGCAAAGTGATGGTGACTGATAGCCATGGTTTTACACAAGGGGAAGATAGCTTTCGAGAAAAAGTTTAAGCAATTAACTGCTATAAAAAATGACATAAGAAGATAGACGAAATAACACAAAGCAAGGCGAACTTGAATGGCCATCTTGTGCGGGAAGAAGGAAAAGCCATTTAAACAACTTACAGGGGTAGCGCAGTTGTTCACGATGAGACATCGTTTCGACAAGTGGTTTTCAAAAATATTGAGATTTGAAACATGAGCGTTCTCTTTTTCAGAAATGGGATTTATGTCAGCTGTGACGAAATGACATTGCGTTTTGGTTTGAACACTGGTATGTTTGATTTCACCAGTGATAACCCAACCAAAATCGGTGTCTCTAGTGACCACGGTTGAAGATAACTTGCGTGTTTGTTTGCGAATGCAATTCCAAAAAACTTTGGCACTGAAAAGCACATCAATGGGACCTTGAGCATTAAACTGAGGATCGGCTAACCTTAAGTGCGAAGGAATCTTTAATCCGGAGGTATTGATAGAGTGACTTGGAGTGTCCTTGCCAATACTGGTAAGAATGAGACAGTTTAAATTAAGATTGGTGTTTCTTTGGCAAACGTCTCTGATTTTCAATTTTGAAGACTGCAAAACTTGAGTTTTCAAATTGTCAATGCCGGTCACATTGATAGAAGTAGGCGATGACGAAAGACCTAGTTTTTTAATCAACGATTGCGAAACAAAGTTGTGCGTTGAAGCGGAATCGAGAAGACCACGGGTTCTAAACCAATTTCCAAATCTATCTTGGATTTCAAATTGTACAGTGGTAAAAAGGGTTTGCGCACTGTGAGAAGGTTCGGCATTAGAAATGCAGGAAGAAGCATTAGTTTGTTCGGAGCTGCTCTGCATGGAGCTTGAAGAGGCAGGTACTGATGACCTCGATTTATCGTGAACGTGCAATAAAGAATGATGCGGTTTTTTACAATGGAAACAGAGATTTGATGACGTACAGTTCGAAGAAGAATGCTTAGGTGACAAGCAATTGAAACAATGTTTGCTATTCAACACAAACTTCCTTCGATCTTCGACAGACAATTCTTTAAAGGATTTGCACAAATACAAGGTGTGAGGCTTTTTACAGAGCGTGCATTTTAACGATTTGTTAAGCGGCCTGATATCTTCTCTTGAATGATTGAAAGAAGAACGGGTTTGTTTGTTTTCGACAAATGGGGGCTGATGTCCCTTTGAAGAAGCAAGTTTTTTTTCAAAAATTTGACACTGAGGATTCGTTTCGACCTTTTCGCACTGAAATGCGAGTGCTGTAAGGAATTGACATCGACTGTTGAGAAACGAGATAAGGTGTTCAAACGAATGTTCCTTGTTGCAGGCGAGTTCGATCTCCCAGGCCTTCAGTGTCGAAAAATCGAATCTTGATGTAGCTAGGTGAATAAGTATGGTGTCCCATGTTTGGACAGGCTGTTTTAGTTGGTATAACGCTCTGACATTTAACTGCATAGAATCTAAGAGGTCTCTTAAAGATGTGACGTCATTAGGTTTGACGGCCGGTAAGTTGAAGAGACAGCGGATATGACGAGCGACACTCAACCGTAAATTGCCATATCTCTCTTTAAGGAGATTAAAGGCGATGTGGTAGTTGTCTGCGCTTAAAGGCAGTGACTCCACCAAGGTCAAGGCCTCAGATTCCAAAGAAGTGCGGAGGTAGTAAAATTTATGTATGTCTGGGATCTCAGCATTTTCATGAATTAGGGAGCAGTAAAGTTCGTAAAAAGAATACCATTCACCTTCCTTGCCTGAGAAGTGCGGTAGGCTTATCTTGGGAAGTAACGGTTTCGGTTTGTTCTTGTGAACTGAAGCGGGAGCGAACTGGGCCGGATTGATGACCCTAGTGTCCGGTTCTGAGATATTGCGAATCAGTTGGTGGGCCTTTGCAATTCCTTCAAAGTACAAGGGTTCGACCTCGTCCCGATCCGATTGGAGTTCTGGGCAAGCGGATTCAATCTCGGTTTGAATTTGGTCATAATAATCATAAGACCGTTCGTACAACTTAAGGCGATGTGTCAAGATGTTTAAATCACACTCTGCGGGATTTAATTTACTGATGAAATTTCTGAATCTAGTGAGTTGCCCTTTATAGGAAGAACGTCTGGCAATGAGAGTTTCATCTTTTTCAGTAGGGGCCATGACAAAAAGAATAAATTGAAATACAACTCACGAAACTGTAGAACCTTGGAGATGCTGTCAAGCTGGCAGCAGCAAATGGGTATAAAGAACAGGACACACCAAAGGAGACAGGAGCGGCCTCTTTCCCGTTCACAGGCTTTGCATGATGTAGATATAACTGAAAAATCCAAAGCAGATATTAATAATTTGCCAAGTATTGTCAAATGACACTTGACAAACAATGGACATAGCAAATGGACTCTCCCGGGTTTCTGGTACCAAATTTTGGGTAGATTATAGGCTAGGGAATAACCCACCCACCAAGGGAAGATGATTAAGAGAAGGAAGTAGATTTGGGATTGGAAAAAAAGGATAGAAAAATAGGAGGAGAGTCCCACAAAATTAATGAGTTCAACTTTAAATACCTTTAGAGGCAGTTGCCACTGAAAATTAACACCTTGATACCTAAAGTAGGAACGAGCTTGGTCGAGGCTGACGGGAACCGCAGCTAAGACTTGGGCAGTTTGCCAGAGAGAGCCTGTAGTGTATTTCCTCCCAAGCACGAATGAAAGTACTATAGGGAAGGGTGATGGTCTGACAAGACTGAGAGCAAACGATTTATTGTATATGAACGAGGGCATAAACCTAGGAAGAGCTAGGAAAGCCAGGATCCTGCCTAACTGTAGTATCAGAGAAATGATGAATCCAAAAACAAAATATTTAATTTATTTAACAATTCAGGATTAATTGATCTTTTTAACAAATAAACATTTTTTAATCTTATTAGCAATTTGAGGTCGCAGACCTCCGACAACATTAAACGGTTGCTCCAGGCAATTGACAATTTTTAAGGTTTCAAACCTTACATGTTTCTAAAATCTTTATAAGATTTCAACAAATGAGCAATAAAATAATTAAAGCTTGAACGTGAATTGAAGTACAAAAAGTGCACCTTAAGAAATTCTGGAGAGAATGTTCTAGAGAAAGTGACAACTTTGAAAATAACAATAATAACAACGTGAAAAATGAAATAGAAGTTCCTACAACTTCTTATATTTATACAGAATTAATATATGAGAATTATACAAAAAGGGCAGGTCACTTACAGTGAAACCTGGAGAAAGTGAAAAAGAAGTTTCTAGACTTCCTATGTTTAATTAGGAATCACGAGAAAAATGGGGCAGTTTCCATTTCGTGAAACCTGAACATGACTCGCTCAAGAGTTTAGAGAATTGTTTTCCCTGATTTTGAAGGGAGGAACAATGTAAGTTTGAAACGTGTGTTAGACACGTATCACAAAGATTATACAGAGATACTTAATGATAAACCAACAAAAATGGAAGGGCACTTCTTAGAATGACACCTTATTGAAACCGACCTAGATTAAACGTTTATTGCAGATTGTTAGTGAAAGGTTTAGGAAAGAGAAATGGGAATTAAGGAAAATGTTCATGGCCTTATTTAATATAACCGGACGATCGCGACGCGGTAGAAACGTGGAGAAAGCACTGTTTATCACTGTAGTCTATGAAGATGGATTCAAAGTTCACTATAGAAACACTAAAGTTCATGAAAAAGAAAGTTATTGCAATTATGGAAAGAACTGATTGCACTATATAGATGAGAGTCTATTTCTTGAAAAAGTTGTAATTTACAATTAAATGCGCCATAGAATTTTCCAGAGGTTCCAGCGGTGGAAGAAAGTTAGCTATTGCAAAAATTTATAAGGAAGATTCCTCATTTTAACTAGCATTTTCACAGTGCGTGAACAATACTTGACGACAAGACTCGCAGATAGAGAACAAGGTCTAGAAGGTTCCAGAACGACCTTAGCAGAAAATGGGGTTGAGAAAATCCAACGGAGGAAATAGTTTTATAATTATAGGCAGTGGGTATTAGATAATATCCCACGTAGCGAGAGGATTTCTCGTTTGAATCGCTTAAGAAAAGCTCTTTTGTTTTAGTAAGGTTGGCTTATACAAGCAAAAAGCTCAACATTGCAAATCTCACGAAGAATGATCATTGCCCCAAAGTAAATCATTTCACACTGCCTATAAATTATAATTAAAACCACTTGGAAGTTAAAACCATGAAGATGAGGTTAAAACTTTTTAAAAATGGTACTTATCTTGATTTCATGTTGAAGTCGGATTTCTCACTGATGCTTAGAGTTCCAACATGGCGTAAAAGAGGGTGAGCCTCTTGGTTTGAGGAGGCAAGCTCGAGCGGAGCTTTGACTGGACGAGTCAACTGCAGACGGAGAAGTGAGAGCAGCTCAGCGGAGCACGGAGAGACCACGGAAGGGGAAAGAGTGGGGGTAGGAAACAAAAGGTATACATATCAGCATAACCAACTTAGCAAAAAATAATTTTCTTCTTGATGGATGGTCTTCTAAGAGTTGATAGTAGGCGATATTAGCGCAGCATGGTGAGTGAAACAGTAGACGTAGTCCTCTTGCTCAAGGAGAAAATAGCTGACGATAGTAACGAGATCTGGTAGCCAAATGGATAAGTAAGTCCTCTTGCACGATGAGGAATTGAGTAGCTTCAGAGGTTTGCTACTAGATGGCGCTAGGTGGATCACAGAAGTTATATATCTGAAACATACTTATGAAGACATGAGAGATATACCCAACAAGGAGAAAACAGATGATCACTGTTGGTGTTTGGCAAAGAGGAAGGAAGAAATGAACATGCAAAGAGCAATAGACATTATATCTCTCGTACCGTGTATTCAAAGAATACACCACGGGCCGTTGTACATCAGAGAAGGGCATGGAAAGTAAAGGGCTATATAACGAAGCCTTTCCAGATTTTTCATTTTACTCTTAAATGCACTTCCTTCTAGCATCTGAGATTCTGTGTTGTTCAACATTTATAAATCTTTCCTAACTTCTTTAGAACAAGAAGTATAAAACAATTTTCACTCGCCAAATCAATACTTTACTTTACTAAAAATACTATAGGTACTGTACCCGAAAATCCGGAAAGGATCCTGCTGGAATATCCATTGCCCCAGCTGGATTGCCTATTTCTAACAGCACCGACAAATACTACATTAGAAATCGCTTCCAACATGGCCTTTAGGGATTTACATACAGCAGTTACAATAATACTGTGGATCAACAACAAACTACACGGGGCACTTACCTTTACTTACCTCCTCGGGGACTGGGAATTCAGCTTCGCCAAAAATATATCCACAATACTCTTCTCCTTATATTTAAAATGGATCACATTCCAACAACAACGGATAATAAACTGAATACAATTTATTAAAAATAGTGTTAACTAGTCTAGTATAAACAAAATAACAATAAACTAATTTAACAATAGAAATTAAAATAAAAACACGCAATCATTCACACTTCCTTTCAACTCTACACCTTACTACAATGCTGCGTATAAAAATTATTAGCATAAAATCTTGGCTTGTTTTAGGCCTACACAGCGTAAAAATAAAACCGTTTAATGAAGGCTCTTACATTCGTAGCATTCCAGACACATGGTTTCATTCACTAGCTTGCGTTTGTAGAACGCACGTGCAGTGGCCTTGTTTCATCAATGAAATATTAGCACCACGCTACACTCGGAACTGGTTTATACAATTTATACAAGGCAGTGAATGTCCACCTGCTTATATTATGTCACACCGTCCTCCAACTATAACGGTGAATCATTCTAGCTAGCCCACATAGAGACTGCTTGTGTGTGCGTTTATAATAACACGTCAAATTAACATTTAGATCTTACAAAAGTTCACATAACTACTCTGTTTCTTAAACAATCATCCTGAAAATTTTTATACACTCTTTCATTCGCACCCCGCAATTGTTCATGACCAATTCGGTTCCACATTTACTCTTAACAGTGAATAATCATTCATACCATAAACATTCACTTCTAAAACACACGCTATTTCAAAACAATTGATTAATAAATCCTACTAAATTATTTAACTAATTAAATCATTTCAAAAAATATATATTTACACGTAATATGTTCAAAATAATTTACATTATATAGTGCTGCTAACACGATACATTCGAGATTCTGGCTTCTCGGTTACAATACAATTCTCAACTAAATATATACACAGGGTTTTCACATAACCCTTCTCTAACGTTCCGTAGTTTTGATACACTGCTTACACATCGTCTTAGATAGGTTTCATTACATTGTAGGTATAATACAGTCGACTAATTAAAGTTAACTGTACGGTACGTAATTACATAACTTCGGGTTTAATAAAATATAATAATAGCATTATAGACATGAGTAGACAATCTTTCTCATGTTGTGTTTCCGCTAAAACCCTCCTATTAACACAGCTAAATCGTGACTTCACAAGAACTGGACTACTTGTATACAACGGCTCTTATCATGATCCATGCCTTCTTATCAAAGAACAACAATACTTTGACTTCCTTTAAAATGCGGAACTCCCTCGCACGAGCACTCCATAGCTCTACAAATCCTCATATAACAGTATATATGGCATAAACAATTATCATCCACTATGTTAAACAATAACCAAAAGGATTAGGGATACCTATCAGTAGAGAGGTGCTAAGTGCCATTTTTATGAACGTTGAGTATTATAGTAAGAAGTATTTAGTCAGTTTATTTGTGAGTATTTATTCCTCTAATTTGAATAACATACAGATATAGTATTCCTTGCTATCCAGTGGCAGATGTTGTTGTTGTTTGAGTCTTCAGTCTTTTGACTGGTTTGATGCAGCACTCCATGCCTCCCTGTCCTGAGCTAATCGTTTCATCTCTACATAGCTACCACACCCTACATCCAAGGCAATCTGTTTAACATATTCTAACCTTGGTCTACCCCTACAGTTTTTGCCCTCGACCCTTCCTTCCATAACTAAGCTTGCTACTCCTGGGTGTCTTAGTAGGTGTCCTACCAACCTATCTCTTCTCTTCATTAGCAGTCGCCAGAAACATCTCTCCTCTCCCACTCGTCTTAATACCTCTTTGTTTGTAACCCTATCTACCCATCTGATCTTCATCATTCTCCTGTAACACCACATTTCAAATGCTTCAATTCTCCTCTTTTCTGCTGCACCAATAGTCCAAGTTTCACTTCCATAGAGCGCCACGCTCCAGACAAAGGCTTTCAAAAATGACTTCCTAATACCTAAATCTATACAGGTTCATAATATGAAAACTGTGGAATTCTGTTTGAGTGAAATGTTAGAAGTTGTGAAAGGTGCAAAGTCCACTAGTCTTTACGAATGTGCTACGCGCTAATTAAACAAAGATGACGGCTTTCTGTCACGCAAACACGTGACATACAGTTGGCCATGCATGAAACACGGAAACTCCAAGTTAATTCCACAAATTTCCAACGACTGGTCTTGTGATTTGTTGATGGTCATTGCGAAGGCCAGAAGCATGGGAAATTGCAACCGTTTAAAATCGAATGGCACGTCCGGTGGAATCACTGGGATGTGCGGAATCAAAACAACTTCTTCATCGATGACGTTGTTCATTTGCTGTTCCACAGCCAGTCGTGTTCCATTGCATAGTCGAAGTTGATTGATGTTACGCAACATGATGATGAGCCTACTTTCAATTGCAAATTGTGAGGTGGTAACCCAGACAATTCCAGCGAATTCAAAAATTCTGTGAGATGGCTGACTACCTCATCCAGGTTGATAACTGAGTCAACCGATTTGAAGGAAAACAACTGTCCCGGAATGAAATTTTGAATGGTCTTGTTGGGATCTTTATTTTCCTCTGCCAATATGGCTCGTTCACTCAGCCAATTATGGTTTTTGAAGTTCTGCGCTACGTTCGGAAAAACACGCCGAATGAGCTCCTTCTTTGATTCGGTCAACTGACGTTCCAGGTTCATAGGAGCATCACGTCGGCGCAATCGGTCATGCCCATTGTGTCGAGCTCGCTGGCGATGTGTTTGATATTCACGAACTCATTGCATTCTGAATCTATTCGCTGTTCGTTCATTTTCAGTCACTCTCGAACGTAAGTCAGACATGCCGATACGACTATTTTCATTATCCGTCGCTCTTTCTTCATCAGTGTGGTTTGCACTTCAAGTAGATCGCCGCGCATTTAACTGGCTTCGACGACCTCTGTCAGCTCTTCCTATCCTTGGCATTGCAATGGACACTGTAAATCGACACGGAATTTGAGTAATGTAATGGACACTGTAAAACGACACGGAATAATTTTCATATTAACTCAAATCTATCGAACTTACCTTGAGAACTTGACAATATTGGCATCCTTTCCGTTAGTAGTACGTTCTCACATTAGATATGTTGGTCGAAACACATTAACGTGAAATGCAATATTATTATAACATACTTAAATATGCTGTAATTGGATTTTACAGTATGATTCTGTTACGTTAAGTATTATTTTATTGCACGTATTGATCATAGGGTATGGTATGAGATGTTATCTTTGCTCACAGAAGGTTTTGAAGTGGAAGCACTGTGTCACCATCTGTCCGTCAAGTTATTAGATTCAATATTGGCGTGGCTTTTTAATGTAAATTAATTTAAAAATACTGCCAATTCGATTTCGTTCAAACCACTTTCTAAACACTGTCTACCATAATTATAACAAATTGTAAAATTTTCACTGAAATCGGAGCAGTAGGTTTCGAGATTTTGCGAGACTAATGCACGGCAAAGTCGCGTGTCCAACAGGAAA
This sequence comes from Meconema thalassinum, assembly GCA_946902985.2. Classification (NCBI taxonomy): domain Eukaryota; kingdom Metazoa; phylum Arthropoda; class Insecta; order Orthoptera; family Tettigoniidae; genus Meconema; species Meconema thalassinum. The sequence continues at coordinate 189,669,171 of OX336395.1, forward strand.
CAAACTGTGCTATCCGTACACAGGTTCCCACCAGTACGAACTGCTTATAATTGAGAATTATAAGTTCTTTGAACAATCCTGTCAACGATGCACATATTGGAGGGAAATGAGAACAAATGATTGGCACATTGCACCTTTCTTCTGAAAGAGCTGCAGGACTTACCCCTAGTGCCATCTTGTGATGCTCTTGGAAGGTCCTTCGAAACCACTGAGGAGTTAGCCCTTTTGATATGTAACGCTACATCGCACATAGCACCATTTTAGCAAAAAAACGGCTTTTTTCAAAAAATGGCACTTAGCACCTTTCTACTGATAGATATCCAATTGTTATTAACATACCTTCAGTAGGCACTTCTCTCAAATAATGGCATGACCCTCAGTGTCATTATACATGACTACTGGACTACAATTTTACATGCTTAAGTTCTTCAAACGAAACTTCCAATTGTAATGAACGATAATAGACAGTCGTGATTAACCTCCTATAGTTTACTCCACAACAAGATAATTAACTGTTAACTCGTCTGTCGCAAATACATGTAATAACAAGAAGTTCCATGAAGAACTAAAGAGCCTACTTTTCTTAAAATTTAAGATTCATGCCAATGATTAATCTATATGGATCTATCTAGAATAATGACGAAATTAAGTTCCTAATATCGAAATTTCTAATTAGTTTGAAATACTGTATACCTGGCATAATGTAGCCTAATAGAGCACTACAGTTGGCAGCCCTGGTGACTGAATATATTCTTAGTTCCATCTCTTAAGGTACAGAATTCAAAATTTGGTTGAAGTCCAATGAATAGCATGGATCTATCAGCGCGCGTAAAATCATGTTGGCAACAATGTCATGCATGAATTGGTCAGAAATAATCTGAAATTATATGATCTATTGTTGTGCCAATTCTTAATGAAATCCAATAGTTAGTATAGAAGTTATATGCATTTTAAAATTGGACCTAACAGCAGGCTTGGAATCATGTTGGCAGCACTGAGGTAAATTAGTTACTCCAAATTCATCTAGAATGCCAGGTACTATACGTGTGCAAAGTTTAGAGCTATTGGCTTGCATAATTTCTGATATATTGCTATTAGGGTAACACAAATAGAGACAGCACATATTAACAGTTGGCAGCTCTGGTTGCTCTTAAGAATACGCATAGTCATATCTGTTATGGTACACATAGCACATACGAAATTTGGTTGAAATCCAAATGATAGTATGGACGTTACATGTATTTAAAGTTGGACCTCTCAGCAGGCTTAGGATCATGTTGGTAGCACTGACGTATATAAGTTACTCCAAATTAATATAGAATGTCAGGAACTATACGTGTGCATAGTTTAAAGCTGTCGGCTTGCATACTTTCTGATATATTGGTATTTGGATAAAAGAAATTAAGAGCATTTATTAACAGTTGGCAGCCCTGGTGTGGCTTAAGAATACGCTCAGTCATATCTGGTTATGTACACATAGAACATAAGAAATTTGGTTGAATTCCAATTGATAGTGTAGAAGTTATATGCATTTAAAAACTGGACCTATCAGCAGGCTTATAATAATTTTGGTAACACTGCCATGTATGGCCTCCTGGAAATTAAACTGCAACATTATTATCTATACGTGTGCCAATTTTGAAATAGCTCCCGTTCATACCTTCCAAAATATCCAACATGGAGCTCAAATTTCAATTGCGATTTTTTTAGCTGCACTGACATCATGTTCAAATATGGCTGTGAGATATTCAGGTATAGTTCTTTATTCCTACCAAATTTTGTTTCGATTGCTCCAACCGTTTAGGAGTTGATATGGGGGGACACACACACAGCCAGCCAGACAGACAGAAGGACAGACAGACAGACAGAAGGTCAGACAGACAGACAGACAGACAGACACACATTTTCCCGATCTCATAAGTCTACTTTTTCCTCATTTTTGCAAAATGTGAAAAATACTACTCCTGTCTCACCTCACTTGTCAGGCTTTAAATTGTTTATCGTTGTAATATCATGTCCACAAAATGACGTGATGTTACACAAATAGAATAAAATAACACACATGTTATTTATAGTGTCAGATAGAATTCAATCTTAACCGGGATAAACTAGCTTTGAATTCCTAGCCAAAGATTTGAATAATCTTCTATCAAAAGGTATTTCCACTAGCATATTAAATGAACAAAGCTCTTAGCTTTACAAATAATAAAAAGGTTTGTCAATGTCGTAATGTTTTTCCACTCTACACAAATAATGTACAAAGGGATTAAGACTTCGGTCTTATCAAACGACTAGTATTTCTTAGATCGTCGACAGTTTATGTACAATAATGATATAACAATATCATTCGATGTTTCTTCTGTTCTTGAAGTTGGATGTCGTTACATTAAAGTGCTCAAATTAAATTTAATAAGAACTTAATTTGAAGCTATGACCCAATGTAAGAATACTTGGTTTAAATCAAATTATTGAAATTCGAGAGTCGAAACGACTAGTCTTCTCTGAGGCAATATAATTCCTCAAATAAATTTTTTAATGTCAGTTCCACAACTGATTCGTAGAATAAAATTGAAAAATAGATGAAAGGCAATCATCTCCTAAATAATTTTGAAGCATAAAAATCTCAACACACATCTGAAGTGTAAAATACATGAAAACAGTGAAATACATGAAATGTGAAAATATAGAAATACGGAATATGGAAACATGAAAATAAGGAGTAAGATCGCTGGCTCAGGATGTCACTAATTAAGCTCTATACTACAAATGAGATCCACTGCTACCTTATTTGGACGAAAACTGGAAGATCTATGTAAGTATTCCCACAATACTTTAGATGTTTCCGCAGTACAAGATACTGAGATGGATCTGCATTCGAACCTCGGATCTACGACCTCAGAGATAGGAAACGCCCCTCTCTGGAATTCACCAACATTCACCTGGGCTCGAACGACATCCTTCTGGCAAATTCTTCTATGTTGCTGGGCTACCCCCTAGCATCTTGACAAATCTCTTCTGTAGAAACTTCATTCTCCGTCGTAAATATGTATCAGCTTCATCATTGGAATAATTGATAGAAATATTCATATAAATGGTGAATGAAATATTTCCATTGCTAATTGATGTTATATTTGTGTTCGTAGACTGACGAATATGTACAAGATGGACCGTACACTACGTCTGTATTCAAGAATACGTCGTCTAACGAAGCTCCATCGTTGTATCTTAACTCCTGCTATCGAATATATCTCTGGCGCATGACTATTTAGTTCATCATATCAACAATGTTAGTAGTGGTTTTGTGCCGGTTCAGATGCCTCCTCCTCCTCCCCTCCTCACAAGATGGCGGCAGCCCGATAACTCCCGAACCCGTGGTCGGATTTTGACGAATGAGGTGTCATTGAACTCGGGCTGACACCCACTTTCCAACGGACGACACATTTCAACCCCAAAAATAAAACCTACCCCTACTAGGGGGTGAAATTGTTTTTTTTTTAGAGAATCTCTGTTACCAATTGCAACATGTGAGAGTTTGAATGCCGATATGGATTTAAACGTTGTTCCACATAAAGTGCATATGTTTGGTGGAAAGCCACTATGAATTAGCATGCCCACTCATGGCTTTTGTAAGAGGGTGGGGGAGTGGATCCCTATGGATGGGTTATTGTTGACGGGTCATTGTTGGCGGGGTCATTGTTGTCGGGTCCTTGTGGTCGAGTCCTTGTTGACAGGTCCTTGTGGACAAGTCCTTGTGGACAGGTCCTTGTGGACAGGTCCTTGTTGACAGGTCCTTGTGGTCGAGTCCTTGTGGACGAGTCCTTGTCCCTTTGGACTGATCCCTTTGGACGGGTCCCTTTGGCCTGGTTCCTACGGACTAGCCCATGAATTTATTTAAATTATGTCAAAGGGCCTAACTACATTTGTGTGTGTTGAATTGACGTTGTTCACTAATCCCCCACTACTATAATGTAATAACGATATGAAAGGAAAGTGATGAAATACATGTGAACACGTGTGAGATGTCATTATTAGCATTCTCCTTGTGAAACAAGTCACATCCTCTTTTGATTCATACGTGAGAAAATGCGAGTTCATTTGTAATATGATCTAACACACAGGTGTTCACATGTGCACGTGCACGATAAGAGCTAACAAGTCACAACCTGTTTTGGCAGTAGTGGGAATAAGGCTAGAGACATGTACGAGTAGTCAAATTACTCCGGCAGACAACCCCTTTCCTATGGATAACTTATTTCCACCCCAAAAAATAAAATCTACCCCTACTAGGGGGTGAAATAATAATTTTTAGGTAAAAGTCGCTTTCCATGTGCAACATGTGGGAGTTTGTATGCCATAATGAAATTAAACTCGTTCCTCATAAAAAGCATGCATACAACTGAATGCCGCTATGATTTATCATTTTTGTTTTTTGTTTTACGAATGCGCAATTGGGGTTTTTGTAAGAGGGCGGGCTTTTTGAATAATGATTTATAGATACGGTTTTTTTTACAAATTAACCAAAGATCCAAAAACTAATAGGTCATCGGCTTTTTAATATCTTATGAACTAAGAAAGCTAGGAACTTGTATGAGGGGTCGTTGGACTTGTGGTGACGCCCTGTTTTTGAATGTATTATTCATTTTTTGTCAAAAGGGCCTAACTGCACTTTCGTTAATATCTCGCTAACTAATAATCACAAAGGGTCGAGTGAGGTGTCATAGGACTTAAAATGGCCAACCCCACCCCATGATCAATGAATTTACAAAAAAAAACCAGCAAGGTCATTAACCTAAGATTGTATCAACTAATAATCAGAGAGGGACAAGTGATGTGTCACAACACTCAGGATGGCCAACCCTTTTCCATGACCAACGAATTTACCCAAAATACCCAAAACAGCAAGGTCATTGACCTAAGATTTTATAAACTTATCAGTAGAGAGGGTCAAGTGAGGTGTCATAGGACTACGAATGGTTAACCCTTTCCCATGACCAATGAATTTACCTCAAAAATTCAAAACAGCAAGGTCATTGACCTGAGATTTTATAAACTAATAATCGGATATCTATATGTGAGGTGTCATAGGACTTAGAATGGTCAACCCTTTCCCATGGCTAATGAATTTACCCAAAAATACCCAATACATCAAGGTCATCGACCTGAGATTTTATCAACTTATAATCGGATATGGACATGTGAAATGTTTACAGTGAGTGATGAAACATAGCTAGGTAGTGAAAGAATTATTGTAGGCTACATGTATGGTGACTGACAAATCTTTCACCATTGGAACTTGTTTTCAGATCAAACTGCAGTACAGAGAGAGTATAGGTTGTAGGTATGGGATAATAAATGACAAATGGTGTATACAAAATCTGATTAATCGATTCAAGAAATAAAAGTATTCAATCTTTAATTGATTGGTTAAATAGGATAGCTAAAATCCAAAATGGTGACTACATTGAACTAAACTGAACCAAGCTGAATCAAATCCAACCAAACCGAACCAAACTTAATCAAAAACAAGCCAATGGTTTAAGTGTAAAACTTGTGGTTGAATGTGGGCATTGGTAATGTCAGAAAGGAAAGGGATAACGCTCTACCTATAGAGGGTAAGGTAAAGCTAGTGCATGGTGCTAATGCACACACACACAAGTACATGAACCACACACAACCATCCTATGCAGTTATTATGGGTTGACTGTTAAAACTTGCTCAGTGGTTACTGGGACAAGATGGTCGCTACACACAACAAGCTTTAAATACCTGAGGCTAATAATCTATACACACACTCACACACACTTGTTCTAAACTAAACTGTCTTGCTGGTAGAGCTCACACAGTAGGTAAATGACAGAAATGCTTGGCTAACAGAAATACAATCATTCTCGGTTGTCTAATGTTACCAGCTAAACATTACGTGCTATAGTGGTGAGCACATGTGCCTCTTTCACTGGAGATCTTAACTCGATTTCTAGCTCTAAGGCCTAGAACGAATCAAACTAAGAAAAAAGGGTATGGTGACGCAGTGGTTAAACTGTTAGCCTTTCACTAAGGTAGACTAGGGTTTGATTTTTGGTTAATATGCATGTCATAAACAATCAAATAAAAGCAGAGATAATGTTTAAAACTGATTACACTTGTCTCTTTTCAAATTATTACTTAGATTACAAATACAAACGTGGACTGGGTTTGACATACAGTTAATGCTTCCTATCACATACCAGACTGCAAGAAAGCCAAACAAGCAAAAGCAGTGGTAAAATCGCTGTGTAGAGAAATACCTAACGGTTTTATGAACTGGCAAAGGTATGTCGCATAAACAGTGCAGGATACAATCCAGCAACCATAATTTTTATCTCGTGGACAAGAGAAAACATATATATAGAGAGAGATATATAGAAAGCTTGTGTGTGTGTGTGTGTAGCATTGGTTGTTTGACCAGAGAAAATACGGTGAGGTAGGGTGGGGAGAGGGAGAATTAGCACTCATATATGAATGGAAAATAGATTTTTTTCAATCGTTTTGTTTTTCAATGTAGTGGTAGATAGTCGTTTTTTGTAAAACATTCTTACTTGCAGTAGTAATAAGCCTCTATGGTTCCGCTAACATATAGATAGACTGTATTATTGCCATGGTCAAGCACTCACATTAAGATCATTCACAAAAGCATAAAATGAAAAATAACAATCTTGTTTTGGAAATATCGTTTTTCAACATACACACAAAATAAATATATAAAAAATTTGTAAACAGCAAATTGGAAAATCCATGTTTCCATATAAACAAAATTTAAAAACCTTAAACGGACATTTAAGAAAATATATGCAAATGGGAAATTGACAAATGTGAAAATATGAAAATGGAAAAATCCATGTTTCCATATCATGAAATTGAAAAACATCAAACTGTCATTTTAAAAAATGCAAATGGAAAATTGACAAATTGCAATGTGTGAAATGTGAAATTGAACAAATGGCTATCATTATATTTAAAAAAAAAGAACATGGTGCTCTATGGTTGAGGTGTGAATCAAACCCTCTCTACTTATTTGGACCACTCGAGACTGAGTAGACTAGTTTTAGTTGTCATACCACTTTTAAAAGTTTTTGTTAAATCTAGGAATTGAACCCAAGAGCTTGTAGGGGGGATCCAAGGTTGTAATATGTTAAACAGATAGCCTTGAATGTAGGGTGTGGTAGTTATATAGAGATGAGACGTTTCGCTCGGGGCAGGGAGGCATGGAGATCTGCATCAAACCAGTCAAAAGACTGACGACTCAAACAACAACATGTAGAGCTCACCAAAATAATGTTGTGTAACGGTAAATGTTAGTCAACGAACAGTAATGCATTACTAAAACCCATGACACGATACCTAAGAGCTTTTCTAAAATTATTTTAAAATGCCTTTAACCCTATATTAAACACCCAGTTCACAAGACTCATAACTGCAATGTTATGGTCAAACAAAACAAAATCTATATTTCAAAACAAACAAGTGGTTTAGTCAATGTATACTGGAAAAAGTTTTATAATCACTCAAGTCCACAAAAATAATTAAATTAGTAACTGTCAGGTTGACCGAGTGGTTATGGTGTTTGACTTAAGTTCAAATTTTCTGTACAAGAAAGCAAGGGTTCGAATACCTTACCTGATATAACTATTGCCTCAACATGACTTGACCACACTGTATTATTGTGTACTCGGTACACAAACCATAGATAGAGTGTATTGTTTAAGGTCACTCTCTTTGCGAACATAGTCCGAGACTGTTGATGGTTAACAATTGCTTTAATAGTGGGACATAGGGATAGCAATTAAGAAAAACAGACAATTCCCATACACTTTTTTTATTTATTTAATGTAAGTACTTGTACAATAGTTATATACAAACTACAACTCTCTTTTGTCTATTACTATCTAGTCCTTTTCGATCCACTTGTATAACAAGGCAGATGACTTTGTAGTTCAGCCCCTTAAAACAACAACAACACTACCTCTTGCATAGTCTGTGATGTTGATGACTCTTGAGGCGTGGAAGATGGATACAACATAACTTTTACAACAGGGGTTAAACGTTGCTCAACAATCAATGCACTATTTTGAGTAGCAACATCTTTCTCTTGTACTAACTTATTAGCATTCTGATGATTTTTTGCAAACACCATCAGTGTTTTGTCTGGAGCACTACATTGATGATCACTCACACTTAAAACCACACCATTTCTACTTTTCATATTGCCTGGACATCTTGTTGACCTCTGTTTTGAGCATCGCCAGAATATTATTCCTTTTACATTTTGTCGTCTATAGTTATAAGAGTAGCCTTTATAGAGTACACGTTGTTTACCTCGGTTAGTTGTAGTAAGTTCCATAGTAGTAACTAACCTGTTAGTATGATTTGCACACTACAAAGGTTATCTCTGTTCTGGTAATAGAATTATTTAGCGTTGGCTTTTATATTTAATATGTACAGTTAAAAGTGATAGAAAAGTGGTAGAAACGTGGTAGCAAAGTGGTACACAAGTGGTAGACAATTGGTAACATAGTGGTAGAAAAGTGGTAGCAAAGTGGTAGAAAAGTGGTAGAAAAGTGGTAGAAAAGTAGTAGAAAAGTGGTAGCAAAGTGGTAGAAAAGTGGTAGAAAAGTGGTAGCAAACTAGAAAAGTGGTAGAAAAGTGGTAGAAAAGTAGTAGAAAAGTGGTAGCAAAGTGGTAGAAAAGTGGTAGCAAACTAGAAAAGTGGTAGCAAAGTGGTAGAAAATATTACATGTATTGTTAAGAAATAGTTTAAGCGGTTACATGGATTCATTACATTATAATTTTAGCATCACGAAGCTCATTTTCTATATCCAAAAGTTCTTCCTCATATTTAGTATGACCAGCCTGTTTACAGGTATGCAAGTACTGAAGCCGCTGGATTAGCTTATTGGGATTGTTCCAGTAAACAAATTTAACAAATGATTTTTTTGGGTGTAAACCATTATCATCCTCATCATCATCATAATCATCATCATCATCATCATGGTTATCATCATCAATATAATTATCATCAATATAATCATCATCACTATTACTATCTAATCCTTTTTGTTCATCTTGCAATGCAACAACCTTTGGCATAGTTTGTGTTGTCTTTGATAGTGTTAGAGGTTTCTTAGACGTTAACGACTGTCCTAACATGTCTTTTCCAGGAGATAATAAATGCTCTTTAACAAACAAAGCACTATCTTGAGCCACACTATTTTTTTCTTGGTCTTGCTTTTTTACCTTGGTTAGAGTATTTTGTCCATTTAAATGAGTATTATTTTGAGATTTACAATGATGATCGATTGAAATAAGTATGTTGGAGCCTTTTGTTTTAATCATTCCTCGACACTTTTTAGATCGTTGTTTCGAACAGCACCAAATAACAGTTCCATTTTTATTAGTTCGTTTTACAATATAAGCATATCCTTTATAGTAAGCACATGGCTTACCATAGCTAGTCGTTGATACTTCCATGTCGACTGTTGAGCATAAACTAATCTCTAGTAAAGTTAACTCGATAATAAAAATGATAGTTTGTAGTATGTGCAGTTTAAAGTAAGAGCAAAAGTGAGAGTCAAATGGTAGAAAAGTGTTAACAAAGTGGTGGAAGAGTGGTAGCAGTTTATAGTAGTCATGATCTTTTTTACCAGAATGTGATTTGAGTAAATGTAATTTCTAAACCTTAGCAGTGAGTAGTCAGTTAGTCTTGGTTCAGACAAGCGTAAACAGTTATGAATCACAGATCAAGATTTTCACTATGAAACAGTTGTGTGTAACCAATTAGGTATCGGTACTTGATAGCTTCACACATGAACAAAAATTCCAACATATCTGACATCAGATTTTCATTATGAAACAGTTGTGTGTAACCGATTAGGTATCGGTACTTGATAGCTTCACACATGAACAAAAATTCCAACATATCTGACATGAAATACATGATTTGAAAGTTGACAAAGAATATCCAATCAACCATTGTAGTTGCAATGTCAAACACAAAGACAAAATCAGCATGAACATTTAAGTTACAGGAAAATTCTATGAAATAGACTATGCATGAAATTTGGAAATACACATTAGAAGTTTGCAACACCATCCTTCTAGCCTATATAAATTATCGACATGGAAAGTGTGCACTGCCCCTAACATTAAACCAATTTATCAATAACGCAAGTCAACAATCAAAACATTTTGTCTTGAGTCTATCATTTAATGCATATATTCTGTCTACATTGAACAGTAACAAAAAACGCCAATCATAATTAATTAAGTTTGCTTTAATTCGTTATGTAATGATAAATACATATTTAAAGTTTTGGCTGACTGTTCAGAGTGAATCGCCTTTGAACACATAAGAGAGGGAATATTTTAAGACTTAACCTCTGCTCACCTAACATAACCTAAATTTACCTAACCTAACCTTGTCATATAGGTAAGAAACGGGTCAAGCTATGCTTTCGACTACCGAGTTTCAGCTACTTTTCAAGGTTACTCTCCCGAACATTGCCGGAGACTGCTGATAAACACCTATGTTCCCACGGCGGCGGCGCGCAACGACTTACATGATGCGCTTCCCCCTTTTCATTGATCCCTGTTGATTTGTCCCTTTGGACTGGTCCCTGTTGACTAGCCCCTTTGGAAGGGCCCTTTTTGAATGGAGTCATTTTTGACGGGTCCCTGTGGACAGGTCCTTTTGGCTGGTACCTATGGACTGGCCCATGCAATTATCCCAATTATGTCAAAGGGTCCGGTCCAAAGGGATCAGCCAAAAGGACCTGTCCACAGGGACCCGTCAAAAATGACTCCATTCAAAAAGGGCCCTTCCAAAGGGGCTAGTCGACAGGGACCAGTCCAAAGGGACAAATCAACAGGGATCAATGAAAAGGGGGAAGCGCATCATGTAAGTCGTTGCGCGCCGCCGCCGTGGGAACATAGGTGTTTATCAGCAGTCTCCGGCAATGTTCGGGAGAGTAACCTTGAAAAGTAGCTGAAACTCGGTAGTCGAAAGCATAGCTTGACCCGTTTCTTACCTATATGACAAGGTTAGGTTAGGTAAATTTAGGTTATGTTAGGTGAGCAGAGGTTAAGTCTTAAAATATTCCCTCTCTTATGTGTTCAAATGCGATTCACTCTGAACAGTCAGCCAAAACTTTAAATATGTATTTATCATTACATAACGAATTAAAGCAAACTTAATTAATTATGATTGGCGTTTTTTGTTACTGTTCAATGTAGACAGAATATATGCATTAAATGATAGACTCAAGACAAAATGTTTTGATTGTTGACTTGCGTTATTGATAAATTGGTTTAATGTTAGGGGCAGTGCACACTTTCCATGTCGATAATTTATATAGGCTAGAAGGATGGTGTTGCAAACTTCTAATGTGTATTTCCAAATTTCATGCATAGTCTATTTCATAGAATTTTCCTGTAACTTAAAAGTTCATGCTGATTTTGTCTTTGTGTTTGACATTGCAACAACAATGGTTGATTGGATATTCTTTGTCAACTTTCAAATCATGTATTTCATGTCAGATATGTTGGAATTTTTGTTCATGTGTGAAGCTATCAAGTACCGATACCTAATTGGTTACACACAACTGTTTCATAATGAAAATCTGATGTCAGATATGTTGGAATTTTTGTTTATGTGTGAAGCTATCAAGTACCGATACCTAATTGGTTACACACAACTGTTTCATAATGAAAATCTTGATCTCTGATTCATAAATGTTTACGCTTGTCTGAACCAAGACTAACTGACTACTCACTGCCAAGGTTTAGAAATAACATTTACTTAAATCACATTCTGGTAAAAAAGATCATGACTACTATAAACTGCTACCACTCTTCCACCACTTCGTTAACACTTTTCTACCATTTGACTCTCACTTTTGCTCTTACTTTAAACTGCACATACTACAAACTATCATTTTTATTATCGAGTTAACTTTACTAGAGATTAGTTTATGCTCAACAGTCGACATGGAAGTATCAACGACTAGCTATGGTAAGCCATGTGCTTACTATAAAGGATATGCATATATTATAAAACGAACTAATAAAAACGGAACTGTTATTTGGTGCTGTTCGAAACAACGATCTAAAAAGTGTCGAGGAATGATTAAAACAAAAGGCTCCAACATACTTATTTCAATCGATCATCATTGTAAATCTCAAAATAATACTCATTTAAATGGACAAAATACTCTAACCAAGGTAAAAAAGCAAGACCAAGAAAAAAATAGTGTGGCTCAAGATAGTGCTTTGTTTGTTAAGAGCATTTATTATCTCCTGAAAAAGACATGTTAGGACAGTCGTTAACGTCTAAGAAACCTCTAACACTATCAAAGACAACACAAACTATGCCAAAGGTTGTTGCATTGCAAGATGAACAAAAAGGATTAGATAGTAATAGTGATGATGATTATATTGATGATAATTATATTGATGATGATAACCATGATGATGATGATGATTATGATGATGATGATGATGAGGATGATAATGGTTTACACCCAAAAAAATCATTTGTTAAATTTGTTTACTGGAACAATCCCAATAAGCTAATCCAGCGGCTTCAGTACTTGCATACCTGTAAACAGGCTGGTCATACTAAATATGAGGAAGATCTTTTGGATATAGAAAATGAGCTTCGTGATGCTAAAATTATAGTGTAATGAATGCATGTAACCGCTTAAACTATTTCTTAACAATACATGTAATATTTTCTACCACTTTGCTACCACTGTTCTAGTTTGCTACCACTTTTCTACCACTTTGCTACCACTTTTCTACTACTTTTCTACCACTTTTCTACCACTTTCTAGTTTGCTACCACTTTTCTACCACTTTGCTACCACTTTGCTACCACTTTTCTACCACTTTGCTACCTCTTTTCTACCACTTTTCTACCACTTTTCTACCACTTTGCTACCACTATGTTACCAATTGTCTACCACTTGTCTACCACTTTGCTACCACGTTTCTACCACTTTTCTATCACTTTTAACTGTACATATTAAATATAAAAGCCAACGCTAAATAATTCTATTACCAGAACAGAGATAACCTTTGTAGTGTGCAAATCATACTAACAGGTTAGTTACTACTATGGAACTTACTACAACTAACCGAGGTAAACAACGTGTACTCTATAAAGGCTACTCTTATAACTATAGACGACAAAATGTAAAAGGAATAATATTCTGGCGATGCTCAAAACAGAGGTCAACAAAATGTCGAGGCAATATGAAAAGTAGAAATGGTGTGGTTTTAAGTGTGAGTGATCATCAATGTAGTGCTCCAGACAAAACACTGATGGTGTTTGTAAGAAATCATCAGAATGCTAATAAGTTAGTACAAGAGAAAGATGTTGCTACTCAAAATAGTGCATTGATTGTTGAGCAACGTTTAACCCCTGTTGTAAAAGTTATGTTGTATCCATCTTCCACGCCTCAAGAGTCATCAACATCACAGACTATGCAAGAGGTAGTGTTATTGTTGTTTTAAGGGGCTGAACTACAAAGTCATCTGCCTTGTTATGCAAGTGGATCGAAAAGGACTAGATAGTAATAGACAAAAGAGAGTTGTAGTTTGTATATAACTATTGTACAAGTACTTACATTAAATAAATAAAAAAAGTGTATGGGAATTGTCTGTTTTTCTTAATTGCTATCCTTATGTCCCACTATTAATGCAATTGTTAACCATCAACAGTCTCTGACTATGTTCGCAAAGAGAGTGACCTTAAACAATACACTCTATCTATGGTTTGTGTACCGAGTACACAATAATACAGTGTGGTCAAGTCATGTTGAGGCAATAGTTATATCAGGTAAGGTATTCGAACCCTTGCTTTCTTGTACAGAAAATTTGAACTTAAGTCAAACACCATAACCACTCGGTCAACCTGACAGTTACTAATTTAATTATTTTTGTGGACTTGAGTGTTTATAAAACTTTTTCCAGTATACATTGACTAAACCACTTGTTTGTTTTGAAATATAGATTTTGTTTTGTTTGACCATAACATTGCAGTTATGAGTCTTGTGAACTGGGTGTTTAATATAGGGTTAAAGGCATTTTAAAATAATTTTAGAAAAGCTCTTAGGTATCGTGACATGGGTTTTAGTAATGCATTACTGTTCGTTGACTAACATTTACCGTTACACAACATTATTTTGGTGAGCTCTACATGTTGTTGTTTGAGTCGTCAGTCTTTTGACTGGTTTGATGCAGATCTCCATGCCTCCCTGCCCCGAGCGAAACGTCTCATCTCTATATAACTACCACACCCTACATTCAAGGCTATCTGTTTAACATATTACAACCTTGGATCCCCCCTACAAGCTCTTGGGTTCAATTCCTAGATTTAACAAAAACTTTTAAAAGTGGTATGACAACTAAAACAAGTCTACTCAGTCTCGAGTGGTCCAAATAAGTAGAGAGGGTTTGATTCACACCTCAACCATAGAGCACCATGTTCTTTTTTTTTTTAATATAATGATAGCCATTTGTTCAATTTCACATTTCACACATTGCAATTTATCAATTTTCCATTTGCATTTTTTAAAATGACAGTTTGATGTTTTTCAATTTCATGATATGGAAACATGGATTTTTCCATTTTCATATTTACACATTTGTCAATTTCCCATTTGCATATATTTTCTTAAATGTCCGTTTAAGGTTTTTAAATTTTGTCTATATGGAAACATGGATTTTCCAATTTGCTGTTTACAAATTTTTTATATATTTATTTTGTGTGTTGAAAAACGATATTTCCAAAACAAGATTGTTATTTTTCATTTTATGATTTTGTAAATGATCTTAATGTGAGTGCTTGACCATGGCAATAATACAGTCTATCTATATGTTAGCGGAACCATAGAGGCTTATTACTACTGCAAGTAAGAATGTTTTACAAAAAACGACTATCTACCACTACATTTGAAAAACAAAACGATTGAAAAAAATCTATTTTCCATTCATATATAAGTGCTAATTCTCCCTCTCCCCACCCTACCTCACCGTATTTTCTCTGGTCAAACAACCAATGCTACCCACACACACACACAAGCTTTCTATATATCTCTCTCTCTATATATGTTTTCTCTTGTCCACGAGATAAAAATTATGGTTGCTGGATTGTATCCTGCACTGTTTATGCGACATACCTTTGCCAGTTCATAAAACCGTTAGGTATTTCTCTACACATAGCGATTTTACCACTGCTTTTGCTTGTTTGGCTTTCTTGCAGTCTGGTATGTGATAGGAAGCATTAACTGTATGTCAAACCCAGTCCACGTTTGTATTTGTAATCTAAGTAATAATTTGAAAAGAGACAAGTGTAATCAGTTTTAAACATTATCTCTGCTTTTATTTGATTGTTTATGACATGCATATTAACCAAAAATCAAACCCTAGTCTACCTTAGTGAAAGGCTAACAGTTTAACCACTGCGTCACCATACCCTTTTTTCTTAGTTTGATTCGTTCTAGGCCTTAGAGCTAGAAATCAAGTTAAGATCTCCAGTGAAAGAGGCACATGTGCTCACCACTATAGCACGTAATGTTTAGCTGGTAACATTAGACAACCGAAAATGATTGTATTTCTGTTAGCCAAGCATTTCTGTCATTTACCTACTGTGTGAGCTCTACCAGCAAGACAGTTTAGTTTAGAACAAGTGTGTGTGAGTGTGTGTATAGATTATTAGCCTCAGGTATTTAAAGCTTGTTGTGTGTAGCGACCATCTTGTCCCAGTAACCACTGAGCAAGTTTTAACAGTCAACCCATAATAACTGCATAGGATGGTTGTGTGTGGTTCATGTACTTGTATGTGTGTGCATTAGCATCATGCACTAGCTTTACCTTACCCTCTATAGGTAGAGCGTTATCCCTTTCCTTTCTGACATTACCAATGCCCACATTCAACCACAAGTTTTACACTTAAACCATTGGCTTGTTTTTGATTAAGTTTGGTTCGGTTTGGTTGGATTTGATTCAGCTTGGTTCAGTTTAGTTCAATGTAGTCACCATTTTGGATTTTAGCTATCCTATTTAACCAATCAATTAAAGATTGACTACTCTTATTTCTTGAATCGATTAATCAGATTTTGTATACACCATTTGTCATTTATTATCCCATACCTACAACCTATACTCTCTCTGTACTGCAGTTTGATCTGAAAACAAGTTCCAATGGTGAAAGATTTGTCAGTCACCATACATGTAGCCTACAATAATTCTTTCACTACCTAGCTATGTTTCATCACTCACTGTAAACATTTCACATGTCCATATCCGATTATAAGTTGATAAAATCTCAGGTCGATGACCTTGATGTATTGGGTATTTTTGGGTAAATTCATTAGCCATGGGAAAGGGTTGACCATTCTAAGTCCTATGACACCTCACATGTTGATATCCGATTATTAGTTTATAAAATCTCAGGTCAATGACCTTGCTGTTTTGAATTTTTGAGGTAAATTCATTGGTCATGGGAAAGGGTTAACCATTCGTAGTCCTATGACACCTCACTTGACCCTCTCTACTGATAAGTTTATAAAATCTTAGGTCAATGACCTTGCTGTTTTGGGTATTTTGGGTAAATTCGTTGGTCATGGAAAAGGGTTGGCCATCCTGAGTCTTGTGACACCTCACTTGTCCCTCTCTGATTATTAGTTGATACAATCTTAGGTTAATGACCTTGCTGGTTTTTTTTTGGTAAATTCATTGGTCATTGGGAGGGGTTAGCCATTTTAAGTCCTATGACACCTCACTCGACCCTCTGTGATTATTAGTTAGCGAGATATTAAAGAAAGTGCAATTAGGCCCTTTTGACAAAAAATGAATAATACATTCAAAAACAGGGCGTCACCACAAGTCCAACGACCCCTCATACAAGTTCCTAGCTTTCTTAGTTCATAAGATATTAAAAAGCCGATGACCTATTAGTTTTTGGATCTTTGGTTAATTTGTAAAAAAAAAACGTATCTATAAATCATTATTCAAAAAGCCCGCCCTCTTACAAAAACCCCAATTGCGCATTCGTAAAACAAAAAACAAAAATGATAAATCATAGCGGCATTCAGTTGTATGCATGCACTTTATGTGGAACGAGTTTAATTTCATATTGGCATACAAACTCCCACATGTTGCACATGGAAAGCGACTTTTACCTAAAAATTATTATTTCACCCCCTAGTAGGGGTAGATTTTATTTTTTGGGGTGGAAATAAGTTATCCATAGGAAAGGGGTTGTCTGCCGGAGTAATTTGACTACTCGTACATGTCTCTAGCCTTATTCCCACTACTGCCAAAACTGGTTGTGACTTGTTAGCTCTTATCGTGCACGTGCACATGTGAACACCTGTGTGTTAGATCATATTACAAATGAACTCGCATTTTCTCACGTATGAATCAAAACAGGATGTGACTTGTTTCACAAGGAGAATGCTAATAATGACATCTCACACGTGTTCACATGTATTTCATCACTTTCCTTTCATATCGTTATTACATTATAGTAGTGGGGGA
The DNA here is from genome assembly GCA_946902985.2 of Meconema thalassinum. Classification (NCBI taxonomy): domain Eukaryota; kingdom Metazoa; phylum Arthropoda; class Insecta; order Orthoptera; family Tettigoniidae; genus Meconema; species Meconema thalassinum. The sequence continues at coordinate 189,686,745 of OX336395.1, forward strand.
TTAGTGAACAACGTCAATTCAACACACACAAATGTAGTTAGGCCCTTTGACATAATTTAAATAAATTCATGGGCTAGTCCGTAGGAACCAGGCCAAAGGGACCCGTCCAAAGGGATCAGTCCAAAGGGACAAGGACTCTCCACAAGGACTCGACCACAAGGACCTGTCCACAAGGACTTGTCCACAAGGACCTGTCAACAAGGACTTGTCCACAAGGACTCGACCACAAGGACCCGACAACAATGACCCCGCCAACAATGACCCGTCAACAATAACCCATCCATAGGGATCCACTCCCCCACCCTCTTACAAAAGCCATGAGTGGGCATGCTAATTCATAGTGGCTTTCCACCGAACATATGCACTTTATGTGGAACAACGTTTAAATCCATATCGGCATTCAAACTCTCACATGTTGCAATTGGTAACAGAGATTCTCTAAAAAAATCAATTTCACCCCCTAGTAGGGGTAGGTTTTATTTTTGGGGTTGAAATATGTCGTTCATTGGAAAGGGGGTGTCAGCCCGAGTTCAATGACACCTCATTCGTCAAAATCCCACCACGGGTTCGGGAGTTATCGGGCTGCCGCCATCTTGTGAGGAGGGGAGGTGGAGGAGGCATCTGAACCGACACAAAACCACTACTAATGTTAATTGTGTTCAATGACAACATTTGAAGAATAATAATAGTCATACTGTTAATATTTAACAGTTAATTAAAAATTTCTCCGCTACCGTTCACTTGAACTGCGTTCGCCAACTTCACGTTGCAATTTAAAATGATGTTCAGCTTTATTTCCAGCACATTTAAAAAATCTGATTTAACAGGCTTATATTGTCGAAACGGTGAATTTTAAAACGCTCGACTTTTCGCAATATATAGTATGCGACCTGTTCTTTATATGTATTCGCTTGGTTATATTCAGATCTCAATTATATAAGAGATATAATCAATTCAATGTTCCTCACAATTTCACGTAGAATGCAAGTGCGGTGATCTCCTACGTTTCACCTAGCTATCCTCGCGTCTCAACAAGTCGACAGTCGTCGCACTCGGATTAAGCCTTGGGATCTCCGTTAACCCAGTAAAACACTTCCTCACCCTTCAAAGACTGCTGGAATAAGAACCTCGATCCTTGGATCTCCCCCTCCAAGTCGAAATTTTGGCGGCCATATCAAACTCCCACCATAATTTTAGCGCGTAGATTACTAATGCTTATTACTGCGTAGATTAACCGATCTGTGGTTTTTAAATTACCAAATAAGAAAATCTTCTTCTAAGGGCCTAGGTGCATAATTTCATCAAATTGTGTAATTGAAGTTGATCCCGTCTTCAATAAGACCTCTTCTCATTGGCTCTGGGCTGGGATCCAATAGCATAATTTATAACAATATTTATATTATTAATTTCCAAACTCGCTGTTGCTATGCCAATTATAGCCTTCTAGAAGCGTCCATTGTGCAATATATCACGTGATCGGGCTCTCCCACAGCCTCGAGCTTGTAACACCACCCTCCTGTGTCACACTTCCAGAAATTATATTTGCTGGTTAAATTTTATCATGGGGACGGAAAATACTCTCATTTTGTCCCAAAATAATTCAATTTACGGGGGCAGTACATGTTTCGGAACTTGATATGTTTGCTTCTTCAGCCCATATGTTGGTGTGAAACATCATATGACATCGAAATCGTAACCAAAAATAAAAATACATTTTGGATATTACGTGCACGGCAAGCCATCAAAAAGGTATTATATCGCAGTCTTCCATGTAAAATTACAAGAAATCCCTGCGGAAAAGAAATAGCAGCCCCGCTACCAATGCAACGTGTAACTTCACAGTACGAACTGTATTTTTAATTTTGGTTAGGATTTCGATGTTTTATGATGTTTCACACCAACATATGGGCTGAAGAATAAAACATATCAAGTTTCCGAAACATGTACCTATAGTATTTTTAGTAAAGTATTGATTTGGCGAGTGAAAATTGTGTTATACTTCTTGTAAACATGGTCAATACGGAACCTGGAACGAGTGCGGTTTATAACTTCCTTAGTCCACGTTGGAGTGGTCTTCTTCTTCCCGAGATAGTCGAATATTTGTTTTCTTAATCTATGTTTGTGCATTCTTTATAGATGTCCGAGGAATGTCAGCCTCCTCTTCCGCATAGTCTCTGAGATTCTTTTCATGTTCTGGTAGACTTCTCTGTTGCTTCGCAGTATCCATCCGTCTTCAGTCCGAACTGCAACCATGATTTTTCTTAGAATTCTCCTATGCAAGACTTCCAGTTTTTCGAGGCTATAGCTCACCGAGAGGCATTCACTGGCAAGGAGACATTCCGTTTTTATGATAGTGTTATAATGCCTTATTTTATTTATGTACCTATATTTATTTACTTATTTGAATATTTGAGCTGGTTTTCGCCAATTTTGATAAATTATGATTGTTTTCTTTTTAGATTTTGACTGAAATGTTGTTTTGTTTTTGCTTTTTGACAATTCTTTTTTGGGTTTTATGGATTTTGACTAATTGTGATTATTTTTGTTTTGTTTTATGGATTTTGACTAATCTTGATTGTTTTTTAGTTTTTTATGGATTTTGACTATTTGGGGGGGGAGAGGTATGGATTTTGACTAATTCCTTTTGCTTTTTTGTTTTATGGGTTTTGACTAATTTTGATTGTTTTTTTATTAGGTTTAATGGATTTTGACTATTTGGGGGGAGGTATGGATTTTGACTAATTCCTTTCGCTTTTTTTTTGTTTTATAGGTTTTGACTAATTTTGATTGTTTTTTTTATTAGGTTTAATGGATTTTGACTAATTTTGATTGCTTTTTTAGGTTTTATGGATTTTGACTAATTTTGATTGTTTTGGGGGGGGGGGGTATGGATTTTGACTATTTTTGGGGGGGAGGAGTTATGTATTTTGACTAATTTTGATGTTTTTTTGTGTTATGGATTTTGACTAATTTTGATTGTGTTCTTTTCGTTTTTTTGGATTTTGGAATATATATATATATATATATTTTAGGTTTGATGGATTTTGGGTAATTTTGATTGTTTTTTTTTAGGTTTTATGGATTTGGCTAATTTTGATTTGATTTTTGGGGGTTGATTTTTTGTTTTGGGTTTTATGGATTTTGTATAATTTTCATTGTTTTTTTGGGGGGGGGGAGTTATGGATTTTGACTTTTTTGGTTTTATGGATTTAGACTAATTTTGATTTTTTGGGTTTTTATTTTTTATTTTGACTAATTTGCTTTGTATTTTAGGACTAACAAACACTGGTGAGGATTGGACAGCAGGGAGAAATGGGGGAAGCAGACGTATATCCCGTTTACATCTCGGAGACGAACGCTACCATTCTATTCGTAAATATTACCAGCCACTGGTATGAGGAGCAGAATATCTTTTCAAGAATTCACTTTATACAAGATATCGTTCGAAAGACTGGAGAGAGAGATATATTTCCCATGTGGGGCTGGTGAAAGGGTTGGTAGATGTGCGTCGTACTGACAGTCCCAGAGCTGAAACATTATATTAAAAGTGTACTTCACTGTTTTCATATTTAATATGAGAAAGGGAGCATGATATAAGATACAAATCCCAGTGAAACTCCAGCTAGGTTATATTTAATGTATTGCACTGCAGATATTAACAAACAAGTCGGGTGATTTTGCTCCTAGATCCAGTATTGTGCATATAAATGTGTTTCGACGTTCAGTTCCTCAGTCAATCTCTTCAGTTCTGTACTCGAGGGGCCCACGGCTAGTCGGACGTGGGTTGGCGACCACGGGACCCCAGCTGAGTTTGGAATTACTTCCACTCACTTGTGCCGGGCTCCTGTCATCTTTCCTATTGACCACCCTTGGTCAAGTCTTCTTCTTTCGCGACCCTGACGGTATTAGGGTACCCGAGGCCTAGGGAGTTATTTACTCTTCCGCCTTAATTGGTCCTTGTCTCATCTTTCCTGATCCCCCACTCTTCGAGGGGTCAGACTTCTTGTTTTCTTTTGATTGTATCTCCTGCCTTCTGCTCAAGGCCCTTAAGGATGCAGGGTGTTTGTAGTCCCACCACTTATGGTGCACACTGGATTGTGCTACACCATCAAGGGCTCGCGACTAAAGCCCTGCGTAGATGCGGATATCCGCGGATAAACCCGCGGATATCTGCAAAAATCTTCGCCACGCTGTGCGGATAGCGGATAAGCTGCGGATAATGTTTGGAGTACATTTGCGGATAGTTTTTAGAATACGATCCGAACTTGTTGAATATCATTGCTAGGACACAGGGTGAGTTAGCCGTGGTTGTCATGGCATGACTGCTGGCAGTCGCTCACATCCGGGAGGCGAGGAGGTTCGAATCCCCCCGCCGGCAACCTTGACGATGGTATTCTGTGGTTTCCCATCTTCCTTCCAGGCAAATGCCGGGGTTGGTCCCTAACTATAGGCCACAGCCTTTACCTTCCAACTCCTCGTCCTTCCATTCCAACTTTCCTCCCTAACGGTACTTGTAGCTCACCCATTGGGTGTCCGTCTCGAAGCAGCTACAAAACTAGCGAGCCAAACATGTCCTCCGACACTCCCGGCTTTAAAAGCCATACGCTAAAAAAAGGAAAAAAACTATGACCCGGATATTTATGACATATCATTTTTTTTTTCATAACAAACATACGATGATGATTTAAGCTAATCTCATTCAAATTTTGTCATTAATCATAATTTACACTCCTAACAGGAAAGGGTTGTAATTCTGTCTGTATAACATTCATTTTAAACATAGCACATGACATACATAGCCTAACGGAACGACTTTCTCCTCAAATGTCTAAATGTGGGGGCACTCACGCAACTCAAATTCGAAGTGGGGCTTTGCTCTTTTCAGAGACTGCCTTTAGTGTACTGAAAATATATTGTAAGGCACTGATAATAAAATGAAATGTGTTGCTTTAATACTTTATGCCTTACATAATACATTAAAATTAGTATTGTAATGTCAGCGGATGCGGATAACGGTCTTGAGGATGCGGAGCGGATGCGGATAACAGTCCCGCGGATGCGGGGCGGATGCGGACAACAGTCGTGTGGATGCGGGGAAATTGCGGAAAAAAGTCGTGAGGATGCGGGGCGGCTGCGGATAACAGCCATGTGGATGCTGGGCGGATGCGGATAACAGTCGTGAGGATGCGGGGAATTTGCGGAAAAAAGTCGTGAGGATACGGGGCGGCTGCGGATAACGGTCGTGCGGATGCGGGGCGGATGAGGATAACAGTCGTGAGGATGCGGGGCGGATGCGGATAACGGTCGTGCGGATGCGGGGCGGATGCGGACAACAGTCGTGTGGATGCGGGGCGGATGCGGATAACAGCCATGTGGATGCGGGGCGGATGCGGATAACAACCATGTGGATGCGGGGCGGATGCGGATAACAGTCGTGAGGATGCGGGGCGGCTGCGGATAACAGTCGTGAGGATGTGGGGGGGATGCGGATAACAGTCGTGAGGATGCGGGGCGGATGCGGATAACGGTCGTGCGGATGCGGGGCGGATGCGGACAACAGTCGTGTGGATGCGGGGAATTTGCGGAAAAAAGTCGTGAGGATGCGGGGCGGCTGCGGATAACAGTCGTGAGGATGCGGGGCGCATGTGGATAACGGTCGTGCGGATGCGGGGCGGATGAGGATAACAGTAGTGAGGATACAGGGTGGCTGCGGATAACAGTCGTGAGGATGCGGGGCGGATGCGGATAACAGTCGTGAGGATACAGGGCGGATGTGGATAACGGTCGTGCGGATGCGGGGCGGATGCGGATAACAGTCGTGAGGATGCGGGGCGGCTGCGGATAACAGTCGTGAGGATGCGGGGCGGATGCGGATAACAGTCGTGAGGATGCGGGGTGGATGCGGATAACAGTCGTGAGGATGCGGGGCGGATGCGGATAACAGTCGTGAGGATGCGGGGCGGATGCGGATAACAGTCGTGAGGATGCGGGGTGGAAGCGGATAACAGTCGTGAGGATACAGGGTGGCTGCGGATAACAGTCGTGAGGATACAGGGTGGATGCGGATAACAGTCTCGAGGATACAGGGTGGATGCGGATAACAGTCGTGAGGATACAGGGTGGCTGCGGATAACAGTCGTGAGGATACAGGGTGGCTGCGGATAACAGTCGTGAGGATACAGGGTGGATGCGGATAACAGTCGTGAGGATGCGGAGCGGCTGTGGATAACAGTCGTGAGGATGCGGAGCGGATGTGGATAACAGTCGTGAGGATGCGAAGCGGATGCGGATAACAGCCGTGTGGATGCGAAGCGGATGCGGATAACAGTCGTGCGGATGCGGGGCGGATGCGGATAACAGTCGTGTTGATGCGGGGCGGATGCGGATAACGTTTTGTTTATCCGCGCTGGGCCCTACTCACGGCTGGTGAGTTAGGGATTTACGGACTTCTCCACGCAACAGGATACGGAGTTTACCACACAATGGATCTTCAACCTGGTGCTTCGTTGGGACGAGTGCTACAATGCTCACGGCGATTTTGCCTGATTAACATTGTGGACTGCAGGTCGGTCAAACTGAAACATTTTGATCAAGCCTTATATATTTCAGGAAATCCTCACGATCACATCCCTACAAATTTATAGAGGAATGACTTCACAGTGTTGTGCAAAGAATGAAGAAGCAGTACTCCCTCTGTAATCCGGCATCTCAGCTCTCCGGCACTCCCAGTAATCCGGCGTTTTGTATTCGAGTACGAGATCAACACTTGATTTGATAATGCGTCCCTAATACTGCACAATGTTTCCCACGAAGCGACAAACTAGTGTCTGAGTAAACAATGCATTGGCGCCAAGAGGGATGACTCACACACGCCCCCCTCAGTTGTACTGTAGTAGTGTTGTGTTGAAGATGGCATCCGTGCAGAAAAGACGTAAATATAAAACTCTATCTTTGTTAGATAAACATGAAATCATAAAGCGGCTTGAAAAGGGCGAAACGATAACTTGTGTTGCTAACGAATACGGTGATGGTCGAGCTACAGTTCATGACATAAGAAACAAGAAGTTTCGTGACGAACTAAAGAGCCCACTTTTCTTAAAATTTAAGATTCATGCCAATGATTAATCTATATGGATCTATCTAGAATAATGACAAAATTAAGTTGGTAATATAGAAATTTCAAATTAGTTCGAAATACTGTATACCTCGCATAATGTAGCCTAATGTAGCCTAATTGATCACAACAGTTGTCAGCCCTGGCGACTGAATATTTTCTTAGTTCCATCTCTTAAGGAACAGAATACAAAATTTGGTTGAAGTCCAATGGATAGCATGGACGTTACATAAAGTTAAACATTGGATCTAACAGCGCGCGTAAATTCACGTTGGCAACAATGGCATGCATGTATTAGTCAGAAATAATCTGAAATAATACGACCTATTGTTGTGCCAATTTTGAATGAAATCCATTAGTTAGTATAGAAGTTACATTCATTTTAAAATTGGACTTATCAGCAGGCTTAGAATCATGTTGGCAGCACTGACGTATATTAGTTACTCCAAATTAATGTAGAACGCCAGGTACTATACGTGTGCAAAGTTTAGAGCTATTGGCTTGCATACATTCAGATATATTGATATTAGGGTAACAAAAATAGAGATAGCATTTATTAACAGTTGGCAGCCCTGGTTGCTCTTAAGAATACGCATAGTCATATCTGTCATGGTACACATAGCACATAAGAAATTTGGTTGATTTGCAAATGATAGTATAGAAGTTACATGTATTTAAAGTTGGCCCTATCACCAAGCATAGAATCATGTTGGTAGCACTGACGTATATAAGTTACTCCAAATTTATATAGAATGGGAGGTACTAAACGTGTGCATAGTTTAAAGCTGTCGGCTTGCATACTTTCTGATATATTGGTATTTGGATAAAATAAATTGAGACCATTTATTAAGAGTTGGCAGCCCTGGTGGATCTTAAGAATACCCTCCGTCATGTCTGTATATGTGCACATAGCACTTACAAAATTTGGTTGAATTCCAATTGATAGTGTAGAAGTTATATGCATTTAAATATTGGACTTATCAGCAGGCTTATAATCATTTTGGCAACACTGCCATGTATGGCCTCCTGGAAATTAAACTGCAATATTATTATCCATGCGTGTGCCAATTTTGATATAGCTCCCATTCATATCTTCCAAGATATCCAACATGGAGCTCAAATTTCAATTGCGATTTTTCAGCAGTTGGTAGCACTGACATCATTTTCAAATATGGCCGTGAGATATTCAGGTATAGATCTTTACTCCTACCAAATTTTGTTTCGATTGCTCCAGCCGTTTAGGAGTTGATAGGGGGGGGGGGGGGGACACACACAGCCAGCCAGCCAGACAGACAGACAGAAGGACAGACCGACAGACAGACAGACACACATTTGGCCGATCTCATAAGTCTACTTTTTCCTCATATTTGCAAAATGTGAAAAGTAGGCTAAAAACAGTGATAAAATAAAGTTGTTTTTTAAGACGAATGAAAATTTAAAAGTAAACGACAGACATTGAAAATCCTAAAGTTAACGATAGATTCTATGCTTGGTTTCTACAAGGACCTGGTAGGCTCACACCAATTTCTGGTGAAATCCTTAAAGGAAAGGCTAGGGAATTTTACCGGAAAATTACAAAAAAAGGATGATTTCCAAGAAGGTTACAGGAACAAGTTCTCAAAGTGTCTATCAACCGTAAAAGCAAAAGACAATTGATGCATATTTCCAGCCGTCTACTTCCATGGAATAACGTGAGTTATATGATGTATTTTCGTACTTTTTTACTTCGTATAGTACAATGATTCAAACTGCTTTTCAAATGATATCTGCGTTTTTCTCGATATTTTCCAGTAATCCAGCGTTTTCGATAATCCGGCAGTGCTCTGGTCCGATATCTGTCGGATTACCGAGAGAGCACTGTAATGTCAAAATAAGGCTTTCAGCTATTTGGTCATGTAATACAGTACTTAAATAGTTGCTGGTAATCCATTTCAGGGGCTTGGGACATCTTGGTCATCGGCCTCGCCTAGTCAGTTGTATGTTGGAGTTGACTCGTCACCTATATTTATGTGATGAATGTAACAGTGCGTGTAAATGTATTAGGGATATAGAAGGGGTAGGTAAATATAATAATAATAATAATAATAATAATAATCAAACATCAAAGCAAAATATAGAAAAGCAAGAACGTAAAATTCTTAGAAAAATATTCGGCCCCACACAAGAAATTGGAATTTGGATTAAAAGACGAAATTCAGATCTATACCGTCACACAGATAGTTTCAGCAACACTGTACGAAGAAGACGTTTAACATTTTATGGACACCTCTTCAGGATGGACGATTATAGACTTACAAAAAGGTTATCCAATGTAATAAATTCTCAGAAGTCAAGGATAGCCTGGCTGATGAATCAAGAGAGGACCTGCAAGAGTTGAAAATCGGAGAAAATATTCTGAGAAACCACAAAGTCTTCAGGACCGCGGTAACAAAGCACAAGTTAAGGGTGAAAACTCGGGTGAGGTAGCCATGGTCGTTACGGCATGACTGCTGGCAGTCGCTCACATCCTGGAGGCGAGGAGGTTCGAATCTCCCCGCCGGCAACCTTGAAGATGGTCTTCTGTGGTTTCCCATCTTCCTTCCAGGCAAATGCCGGGGTTGGTCCCTATCTATAGGCCACAGCCGCTACCTTCCAACTCCTCGTCCTTACATTCCCACTTCCCTCCCCATCGGTACTTGTAGCTCACCCATTGGGTGTCCGTCTCGAAGCAGCTACAAAACTGGTACGCCGAACATGTCCTCGGACACTCCCGGCAATAAAAGCCATACGGTAAAAAAATAAAGGGTGAAAACTAGTGGCAGGACTGGAACCAAGTGGACAGAAGAACGGTAGAAGCAGCACAGTGACTTCATGAAGAGATTTTGGGAAGATATGAAGGTGAATATCAGCAAGCCGAAAAACAGGTTCAAGCGCGCTCTATAATGGGCAAAACGCAAAAAGAAGAAGAAGAAGAAGAATCAAACATCAAACACGCATTGGAAACTTTGATAATTGGAGGCAAAGACGTACAGACACAAGAAAGGAAAATATTAAGGAAAATCCAGGCTGCTCAGAAGGCATCTGGATGAAACGAAAGTCTGGTTGGTTGGTTCCGCAGTTTAGGGGCTGCGACGACGCCATCATGTAGCCCTGTGCACTTTGGGTGTGCACATTATCTGTCTGTTAGCCGGTGTTAATTGTGATGGCTGTGTTAGTGTGTGTTATCTGTAATTCAGGTAAGGACTGCAGACGATCAATTTCTAGTAGTTCCTACTAAATGCTACTGTCAACGACACCTAGCTGTGAACTTGGCTACTAGATGCCACCGCAACTGGCACCTGGTGGCGAGGTTTGGAAAATTAATCAAGCGTTAATCAAATCTAACCAACGAATTTAGCTTCACACAATTATGGGTAGGGGAAGGTTCTTTTACGTGCCATAAATTTATGACATTGGCCCGCCGGCTTTATTTTCCCTCCGAAAGAAGGCATACTGAGGGATTCTTAACGCTCTTAAAAATCCGACGACTTTGGCCGGGTTTGATCACGCATAGAAGCTCAGCATACTACCAACTAATAAAACGAAAGTCTCAGGAGAATTTCTACAGAAAAGGAATCTGTGGTCATTGAATGCAGGTTTAGGTGTAAAGGTAATTTTTGAAAGCCTTTGTCTAGAGTATGGTGCTGTATGGAAGTGAAACTTGTACTGTTATTGGAGCAGAAAAGAGGAGAATAGAAGCGTTTGAAATGTGGTGTTACAGGAGAATGATGAAGATCAGATGGGTAGATAGGGTAACAATTTTTATTATTATTATTATTATTATTATTATTATTATTATTATTATTATTTTTAGCGTATGGCTTTTAGTGCCGGGAGTATCCGAGGACATGTTCGGCTCGCCAGTTTTGTAGCTGCTACGAGACAGACACCCAATGGGTGAGCTACAAGTACTGTTGAGGAGGGAAGTTGGAATGTAAGGACGAGGAGTTGGAAGGTAAAGGCTGTGGCCTATAGTTAGGGACCAACCCCGACATTTGCCTGGAAGGAAGATGGGAAACCACAGAAGACCATCTTCAAGGTTGCCGGCGGGGGGATTCGAACCTCCTCGCCTCACGGATGTGAGCAACTGCCAGCAGTCATGCCGTAACGACCACGGCTATCTCACCCGGTAGAGTAACAAATGAATTGGTATTTAAACGATTGGGAGAGGGGAGATGATTCAGGTGACTGTTAATGAAGAGAAGAGATAGGTTGTTAGGACACAAAGTAATTCTTCCAGAAATAGTAAACTTACAGTAGTTAGGTATAGAAGGAAGGGTCGAGGACCTGAACTGCAGGGGTGGTCTAAGGTTAGTATATGTTAAACAGATTGACTTGGGTATAAGGTAGGGTAGCAACGTACAGATAAAACGTTTAGCTCAGAATAGGGTGGCATGAAAGCTGCATCAAACAATTCAAAACACTGAAGATTCAAACAATAACAATGTTAAAGAGCGCATTTAACACAGTAATAATAATAATATCATATGGCCTCGGGTGCCGGAAGCAAGCTGTGTTATTTGACACCCAGAGGGCAGCTTGCATGCCAAATTTCGTCGTTCATTGGAACGCTATGAAAGTCAAGGAGGTTAGATATCTAAGCTCCTTGACATTATAGCGCTTTCTAGTAGAGAAAGAAGGAACTTCGTGTTGGCGGAAAATCCCGAGATTATTTTTGCCATTATGAACACGGCCTACTGAATTCAAATGGGTTCATTATCATGCCAACAACGTATGAGATGCATGTCGTGATTTTTGTCGCCTTTCAAAAATCAGTCTCGGAATAGCAGTTGTGCATCCCGTCCCTTATTACCGTACGTCCTTACTTCCTTTCCACTCCACGCGGTGTGAGAGTGTCCTCGTTCAAGAAACGCGTAGAGGTCTAATCGTAGGTGATGAATGTATTTTTCATGAAACCTGGCGAGAACACCATGATGCGCGCGCACCGTTGTCTACCATGACCGACCAGGCACCTCGCCTACCACGACTCTGCACTGTGCATTCTCAGGTGTGCAGCTGTGTGACTTTTACAGTATAAGGCACTGTGGACCCTGCTGATCTCTACTATATGTATGTCCAGATTTTTGTTGTATTCTAGAACTTCAGGAGTCGCAAGAGCAAAGTCACTGACACTGCCGTTATACTTTCTAGTCCTGCATTCACTGATGATGTGCTGAATTGTCTGTTATGGAGCACCACAGTCACACTCAGGCGTGGGGATTCTGATCGATTTGTAGTGGAAGGCTTCAAAGTTCCCGTGGTTGGTTTGAATCCTGTTCAGAGTGGACCATAGTCTACGAGGAAGGTTAAAACCACTAGGTAGCGTCTTCTGTACACATGGCATTGTTAGGTGGTGTTAGTCGGCGAGTCTCTTCTGCCACTCAGCTTAAGTTTGGTAGCTGCAGTTCCTCAAGTTAATGGCTTCTCTTAGTGGTGATTTCCTCGAACGAAGGCGACTTACAGAATATTTGCATCGCCGATGTCATAATATATTGGCAGAACTGGGTTGTTAATGATTTTATTGAACTCTCCGAAGAGAGCATCTTTACGTCGGAGATCGGGGGAGGAATATGACTTAACACTGGTAGACATTGTGTATGAGTATATTTGATTGTACCAGTGATAAGACGCATTGTGATGTTCAATTGGGTGTCCACAATATTCGTGTGGGCACTAATTAGCCAAACTGCAGCATAGTATTCAGCTGGCGCGTGTACCAACCCCAGAGCTGAGCATCGCAGAGTTTCGGCTGTAGATCCCCAAGATGTTCCACATAGTTTGTGCCTAAGTAGTGTCCTATGTAGAGCCTCCGTAGCTTAGACGGCAGCACGCCGGCCTCTCACCACTGGGTCCATGGTTCAAATCCCGGTCACTCCATGTGAGATCTGTGTGGACAAAACGGAGGGAGACAGGTTGTTCTCTGGGGACTCCGGTTTTCACTCTCAAAATGTCATTCCAGCAACACTCTCCACTATCATTTCATTTCATCTGTCATTCATTTAATCATTGCCTCAGAGGAGTGCGACAGGCTTCAACAGCCAGCACAATTCATATCCTCACCGCTAGATGGGGGCTTCATTCATTCCATCGCTGACCCGGTTGGTCGACTGGAAGCAGGCTGTGGATTTTCAGTGTCGAAAGTGGACTAAAAGCCGTGAACAAACGGAGTGGAGTCCACCCCCGCTTCCTGCGCTATAGATATCTCACTCGCGGGTTAGTCCCGGAACCAAAATTTGCGTGTAACTCAAAACTACAGTATATTGGCATAATGAGTTAGGTCTCAGCCCTTGGGATTTAGTGTGGCCTTAAGGCCAGAAAGTTTGGAGAACCCTGGTCTAGACTGTCATTTTCTTGCAGAGGAGCTTCAACCATTTACTGTTCACCTTATATTTCCCCCCGTCATGTATGATAATGAACATATAACGGGGTCATTGTAACTAATTGCCGCTCCGTCAGCTCCGGTCGATATGGTGATTGACGTGTCGCTCATAATCATCAACTATTAACACTGTGATCAAGTGCCTGTCTAATGGAGCCACTCATCTGTTGATAGCACAGAATACTGCCATAGTACCTACACACACCAGTGTCGGCTCTTGCATGTTACTTAAGGGAGAATTACGCGAAAAATAGTTCTACCAGACATACGATACATACTGTGCTCCTACTCTGTTGACATATCAATTGTTTATTTGATATGTTTCGTTTTCATTTGTTTTGCTTTTATGTTTAGGTGTTTTATAATTTATGTTTGATGTTATAGGTTTTGATGATGATGATGATGATGATGGTAATTGTTGTTTGAAGGGGCCTAACATCTAGGGTATAGACCCAATTTTATGTTTTTTTGTTTAATGTTTTATGTTCAAAGTTTTATAATTTATGTTTAATATTTTATGTTTAATGTTTTATAATTTATGTTTAAGTTAATGTTTTATTATTAATGTTTTCAAATGTATGTTTAATGTATTTTTGTTTAATGTTCTATGTTTTCATAATTTATGTTTATTTTTTATAATTTATGTTTATTGTATTATGTTTAATGTTTCATGTTTTATGTTTAATGTTTGATGATATATTTTTAATTTTTCCTAATATATGTTATTTTTTATGTTTTTTGTTTAATGTTTTTGGTTAATGTTTATTGTTTAATTTTGTATGTTTGATATTAATGTTTAATGATTTATGATTACTGTTTTATGTTCAATGTTTTGTGTTTACTGTTTTATAATTTATGTTTAATGGTTAATAATTTTTGTTTAATATTTTATGTTTAATGTTTTATTAGTAATGTTTTGAAATTTATGTTTAATATTTTATTTGTGTAATATTTTATGTTTTCTAATTTAAGTTTAGGCTACTGTTTTATGTTTAATAATTTATGTTTACTGTTTTATGTTTAATGTTATATAATTTGTGTTTAATGTTTAATGTTTTTATGTTTTATGTTTTATGTTTTATGTTTTATGTTTTATGTTTTATGTTTTAAGTTTTATGTTTTATGTTTTATATTGTATGTTGTATGTTTTATGTTTTATGTCTTATGTGTGTGGTGTGTGGTGTTTGGTATTTGTGTAATGAAAATTCCATCTTAGCTGGAGTCTCATTCTAGCCCGTGTACCGAAATACTTCTATTTGGATTAGATATTGTTACGGCTGTGAGTTTGTGTCATCACTCGCCGCATGAGTCACAACTGCCCCAGGGCTGGGCTGTGTCCTGCCTCCTGTATTGCGCGCGCCTTATGCAACAGGGCTACTAAGACAAAGGGATAGTCCAGAATATTCGTGACTGGACCAGCGATGGAAACCTCGAGAAGCCGTGAACCCTGGATGGATCAAGAAGCTTTTATTGAGTCACCGGCCTGCTATATAAGTGCGACCTGTCTAGCAGTTGTTGTTGTTGTGTTTTACGAGCTAGTGCGAGTGATTATCTTGTGCGACAGAAGTGTGGTGACGAAGTGCTGTGCGAGTTACGAAATCCAGTGACATTGTTTCTCCAGCTTGTGGACAGCGAAATAGCCTGCAGCAAGTGATCGTAAGTAATTGTGGTCGGTGAACATAAAGGACAGGGGCAGATAGTTTCTGTCAAGGCCACCGTACTCATTAGGACGGATTAACTTCTGTGATCTGTTGACAAGTGGAAGGGCCAAGAGCGCTCAAGGAAGAGACTTGAGGAAACTGGAGTAAGGCTCCTAATTGCTTGTATTTGCTGATTAGTGTAATTTTCTGGCCACAATAAAGTTAATTATTTCTTTAAGCAGTAATTGGTGATGTGCTTTGTACCCCCACCGTAATCCAGTTAACAAAGGTGCCACTAGGGGGATGGCACGTAACAACTGGTGTCAGAAGCCGGATTACGAACTCAAGCACAACACCTGACGGTCCTGGTTTCAAAACCCGAGCAGGTCATTTTCTCTAATTTTCCTGTGAGTGCATGCCCTTTACAAGACAAACATCTAAAATGGAGGAGAAATTGGCAGCATTGCTAGAAAAGTTAAGTGGCATGGAAACCAAGATGGAGGACGGCCAGAAGAATTTAACCAAGGAGCTAACTGCCAAATTAGAAGACGGCCAGAAGAAGCTAGAAGACGGTCAGAAGAAGATGGAAGACGGGCAAAATAAGTTAGCGGAGGACCTGAAGAAGATGGAGGACGGCCAGAAGAAGATGGAGGACGGCCAGAAGAAGTTAGCCGAGGACCTAACTGCCAAACTAGAAGACGGCCAGAAGAAGTTAGCCGAGGACCTAACTGCCAAACTAGAAGACGGCCAGAAGAATTTAGACGAGGACCTAACTTCTAAATTAGAAGACGGTCAGAATAAGTTAGCAGAGGACCTAACCGCCAAATTTCTGGATGGCCAGAAAAATCTGGAAGAGTGTCTGCTGACGAAATTAGAAGAAAGCCAAAGGAAATTAGAACAGGGTCTGCGTGAGGAAGTCACGGCAGTGGAAAAGAAGTTCGACGCCTTACAAGTGGAAGTTGCCGAGCTGCGCCTACGCCCGCTGATGGGGGTGGAGGAGAAATTCAACGCCTTACAAAAGGAAGTTGCCGAGCTGCGCCAACGCCCACTGACGGGGGCGGAAGAGAAATTCAACGCTTTACAAGAGGAAGTTGCCAAGCTGCGCCAACGCCCGCCCACCGTTACACCGGGAATATCAGGAACGGGACATAGCAGAGTGACGCCCCCAACCTTCGACGGAAAGGTCCCGTGGAGCACCTACTTACGTCAGTTCGAGGCGGCCTGTTCCATAAATAACTGGAACAACACAGAAAAGGCTACAGCTCTCATTGTAGCGCTGAGAGGTGACGCCCTTAACGTCCTTCAGGCCATCCCGACTGGATCCCAGGACTACGCTTCACTGATCGCCCATATGGAGTCCCGATATGGAGATAGCCATCTTCAGCAGGCCTACCAGATGCAGCTCCGGACCCGGGTACAGAAGAACGCGGAAACCCTGCAGGAGTTCGAGATGGAAATCGCACGCCTCGTAAGGCTTGCCTACCCAACAGCGCCGGCCGACTTTCTGGAGCAGATAGCGACGCAGACCTTCACCGACGGGCTACGGGACTCGGACACTCAACAGGCGCTGCGACTCGCGCGCAATAAGACCCTGGCAGATGCGCCGAGCCACGCACTTGAGTTCGAGACGGCAAAACAGGCATCCAGAATGCACGCGCGGGTGCGTCAAGTGGACGTCGACGAACCAGTAAAAACCAACGAGACCAAGCCCCTGGCCGACGAATTGATGGAGGCGCTAAGCCATTTCTTCAAGAATCGCAGTACCACCAACATAAACTTAGCCGAAGGACATCCGGAGAGGCGGCCCGGAAGAGGACTACCGACCTGCTGGACCTGCCGTAAGAGAGGCCACCTGAGCAAGGACTGCGGTGATCGCGGCCGCCAAGGGTTTCCGTCGGGACAGTCAGTCGTAGGGAAACCGCGCGGCCCAGGAAAGCAAGTATCAGCCAGCCTAGGGGGGCAAAGGTTGGCTTGTGGCAGTCGTCAAGCCCCGGCAGTCCAAGTTCGTGTGACGCAGTTACGAAGAGATAATAGCAGCCTGATGGTCGACGGAGCCGTCAACGGAGTGAGCTGGCCCATGCTAATCGACACGGGAGCATCGTGGACCATCGTCAGCCCCACCGTGATCCCGAAGTGGAGAGTGCAACCCACACAAAGGAACCTCCAGCTAATAACCGCGACCGGAGAGACCGCACCGGTACATGGCGAAGCATCACTGGAGTTCGTCATTGGTCGACGGGCGATAAAGCATCCAGTGCTTGTGGCTGACGTATCAAATGAAGTGATCATCGGACTGGACTTCCTGGACCAGAACAGCATCATCTTGGATCTGAGTGCCAACACTTTGCACTTCGGAAGTGAGGAACTCGCTTTGCAACCAGCAAACGAGGCCGTCGCCGCACGACGAGTAAGGCTGAGAGAGGACGTCATCGTTCCCGCCAGGACGGAAGTCAGCGCTGCCGTAATTGTCGACGGAACAGCTGAGGGAGTGGCGGCTGTCATCGAGCCAAAATATGAGGACATCCAGACAAAAGGATTGCTAGTTGCCAAGACTCTCATCAACACGACGTCTCGGCCGTACGTCCGCCTGTCCAACCTGAACGACTACGATATTACGGTTCACCGGGACACCAACCTAGGAGTCTGCGAGCCCGTTACCTGGATTGCCCGCATCACAGACACGACGGACGGACACCTGCAGACGCACAACCGAAGAAGACGTGCCCTGCCAGAAGAACTACAGAAGCTGTACCAAGGATCCCAGGACCATTTAGACGAGGAGCAATCACGCCAACTTCAGGACCTGCTACGCGAATTCCAGGATGTCTTCTCCGTGGGGAGCAAAGACTTCGGTAGGACAAGCTTGGTCCAGCACAGAATCGACGTTGGGGACAGCACACCGATTAGGGCCCCATTCCGACGTGTCCCGCTCGCCAAGCAAGCCGAAGTCGGCCGGATGGTAGAAGAGATGAAGGAGCAAGGGGTGATCGAGCCATCACATAGTCCTTGGAGTTCTCCGGTCGTGCTAGTGAAGAAGAAGGACGGTTCCACCAGGTTCTGCGTGGACTACAGGCGGGTGAACGACGTCACGAAGAAGGACAGCTACCCTCTACCCCGGATCGACGACACGCTGGACACCATATCAGGATCAAGATGGTTCTCCACCTTGGATTTGAAGAGTGGCTACTGGCAGGTGGAGGTCCACCCTAAGGACCGCGAGAAAACGGCGTTCTCTGTGGGCAGCGGGCTCTGGCAGTTCACCGTCATGCCATTCGGTCTGTGCAACGCCCCTGCAACCTTCGAAAGGCTAATGGAGTCCATTCTGAGGGGACTACACTGGAAGACCTGCCTGGTATACCTAGACGACGTCATCGTTCTGGGGAGGAGCTTCGAGGAGCACTACAGCAACCTGAAGGAGATCTTGTTGAAGCTACGGGCTGCCCAGCTGAAGTTGAGCCCCAAGAAGTGTCAGCTCTTCCAGAAGCGGGTCCAGTACCTTGGGCATATCGTCTCCGAGGAAGGGGTGCGCACCGACCCAGAGAAGACCGCAGCTGTGAGGGAGTGGCCAGTTCCGAAGGACAAGTCCCAACTACGAAGCTTCCTGGGACTCTGCACTTATTACCGTGGCTTCGTGAGAGGATTCGCCGACATCGCCAAACCTTTACATCGACTGACTGAGAAGGACCAACTCTTCACGTGGACAGCAGAATGCCACAGTGCCTTCGAACAACTCAAGCAGGCTCTGTGCACCGCACCTATTCTGGCTTACCCCAGACCTGGAACAAGGTTCATCGTCGATACCGATGCCAGCGACTTTGGCATAGGGGGAATCCTGTCGCAAGTAGTGGACGGCGAGGAGAGAGTAGTGGCCTACTTCAGCAAGGCCCTGTCAAAGCCAGAAAGGAACTACTGCGTCACCAGGAAGGAGCTGCTCGCCATCGTGAAGACCATTGCACACTTCCACAAGTACCTGTACGGGCAAGAATTTCTCATCAGGACCGACCATGCATCCCTGCGGTGGCTCCTGAACTTCAAGCAGCCCGAGGGTCAACTCGCGCGGTGGTTAGAGAGGCTTCAACAGTACAACTTTGAGATTCAGCACAGGAAAGGCCAACTGCATTCTAACGCCGACGCCCTGTCACTAAGACCGTGCCCCGAAGACTGCACCTTCTGTGCCCGAAGGGAGGAGAACACCGGGATACAGTGCCGACGGACTACTGTGGAACTTCAGGGGAACTGGAGCCGCGAATCTTTCACGCGGGCACAAGCAGAAGATGATGACCTGGGACTGATAGCCGAATGGAAGAGGGCCTGTGTCCCCAGACCCGGGTGGAACATTGTGAGTGACTGCAGCCCAAAGTTTAAGTCCTACTGGGCCCAGTGAGACTCGCTGATTGTAAGGGATGGCCTCATCTAACGCGCCTGGGAGAGCACCGACGGGAAGACATCTCGGGAACAAGTCGTCGTTCCAAAGGCTATGACGGAGGAAGTCCTGAAGGAAGTTCATGGAGGATCATCTGGTGGACACCTAGGGATAAAGAAGACCCTGGAGAAGCTGAGAGAGCGGTTCTACTCGATCGGATGCCGAACAGACGAGGAGAACCACTGCGCGAGGTGCAACGATTGCGCAGCCAGCAAGGGCCCAGGACGAAGACGACGGGGTCCACTGAAGACCTACAACGTGGGCGGCCCCATGGAGAGAGTGGCCATCGATGTTGCTGGGCCATTCCCGTTAAGCGAGGCAGGGAACCGCTACATATTAGTCGTCAGCGACTACTTTACCAAATGGCCGGAGGCGTATGCGCTCCCTAACCAAGAAGCCGCGACGATTGCAGAGACCCTGGTGAAGGAATTCGTCAGCTGGTATGGAGTACCCCTGGAGCTGTACTCCGACCAAGGGAGGAACTTCGAGTCGCAGGTGTTCCAGAACCTATGCCAGCTGCTGGGAATCCGGAAGACAAGGACAACGCCGCTACACCCTCAGTCCGACGGGATGGTAGAGCGATTCAATCGCACCATCGAGAACCATCTCCGAATAGTCGTCAGCGAGCACCAGAGGGATTGGGACAAACATCTTCCACTATTTCTCCTGGCCTACCGCGCCGCCGTACATGAAGCCACCGGGTGCACACCAGCCCGGGCCATGTTTGGGAGGGAGCTCCGTCTACCTGTCGATCTTGCCTTCGGCCGACCTGGGAATGATCCGATCCCGGTAAGCCAGTATTGTCAAGAACTGGTCGACCAACTGGAGGACGTACACGCGTTCACGAGGAGGAAACTACGGATCGAGACCGACCGAATGAAGACCCGATACGACCACCAGACGGATGCCGGCGGATTCCACGAGGACGACCTGGTCTGGCTCTTCAACCCATTACGGAAGAAAGGCCTGTCACCCAAACTGCAGAAGTCCTGGGAGGGCCCGTACCGAGTCGTGAAACGGATCAACGATGTCGTCTACAGGATCCAGCGGAGCCCGAGGGCGAGATGAAGATCGTGCATCGAGATCGCCTGGCAGCCTACGGAGGGACACAGACGGACCAATGATTGATCGGGACGATCAGCCTTTTTAGGAAGGGGGTGGTGTTACGGCTGTGAGTTTGTGTCATCACTCGCCGCATGAGTCACAACTGCCCCAGGGCTGGGCTGTGTCCTGCCTCCTGTATTGCGCGCGCCTTATGCAACAGGGCTACTAAGACAAAGGGATAGTCCAGAATATTCGTGACTGGACCAGCGATGGAAACCTCGAGAAGCCGTGAACCCTGGATGGATCTAGAAGCATTTATTGAGTCACCGGCCTGCTATATAAGTGCGATCTGTCTAGCAGTTGTTGTTGTTGTGTTTTACGAGCTAGTGCGAGCGATTATCTTGTGCGACAGAAGTGTGGTGACGAAGTGCTGTGCGAGTTACGAAATCCAGTGACATTGTTTCTCCAGCTTGTGGACAGCGAAGTAGCCTGCAGCAAGTGATCGTAAGTAATTGTGGTCGGTGAACATAAAGGACAGGAGCAGGTAGTTTCTGTCAAGGCCACCGTACTCATTAGGACGGATTAACTACTGTGATCTGTTGACAAGTGGAAGGGCCAAGAGCGCTCAAGGAAGAGACTTGAGGAAACTGGAGTAAGGCTCCTAATTGCTTGTATTTGCTGATTAGTGTAATTTTCTGGCCACAATAAAGTTAATTATTTCTTTAAGCAGTAATTGGTGTTGTGCTTTGTACCCCCACCGTAATCCAGTTAACAAAGGTGCCACTAGGGGGATGGCACGTAACAATATTAATCTTCTTCATCTGAAGACGTCATCCCCGAACGGAGGTTGACGATAGCTAGTTGTGATCTTGACATTGCTGCATGAAAGGCATCTTCTGATGAGCAACAATGCCATCTTAGGATATCCTTCTGCCACGAGTTTCTTCGTCTTCCAATAGACCTTTTTCCATGAATTTTCCCTTCAGTAATTAGTTGTAGTAACTGGTATTTTTATCCTCTCATAACATGTCCCAAGTATCTTGTTTTTCGTTGTTCTATTACAAGCAGTAGTTCTCTTTGCTTTTCCATCCGAAGAAGGAACTCGTTATTCGAAACTTTTAGTATCCATAATATACGTAGGATACGTCTGTACAGATACATTTCAATTGCCTTAGATATTAAAACTTAGCCAAATCTTGTAAAATATACTTCATAATTGAAATCAACACGTTTTACTGCATTTGTTCATGCCATTTCAAGATGTAAGAAATCAGACGTTATCATAAAACTAGAATTTAGGAAACAATATATTAATTGATCAAGAAATTGAGTGAAGGGATGAAAAAGGAGACCGCATGAGAATCTTCCAATGCATGGTGTTCCATACAGGTCACTTTAAGAGAATGGTTTAAGGACAAGACTTAGGAAATTCATTAAACCACCACATTAGCAAACAAAACACTAGATTTCCGACATCATCACGCTAAGGTGTATTATTCACAAAAGTCAAGCTCTCAAAGCAGAGGGAGTTAGAAGGAGTGGTTTGTGCCAAAATAACAATAGTACAGGACAAATCTTACAATTCTTGAAAAGTCAACGGAAGTATATTTATTTGTTTATAAAGTGAGTTTAAACAGATTAAGACGACGACAGCCCCTGCCAGAACAGTGTCGTGACCAGCCCGCATAACAATTAAGCCGGGAGGGTGGTTTAAGGGAACCGGGAAGTGTGCAATGCTGAAAAACGCTTATCATGGTATTACATCCATTTAAAAATGAAGTTTTCAATGATTTTTTTTCAATTTTTTTTCTCAGTCTTTATCAGGGCCTATTCTTTAATTCACAACAGATTCTTGCTCTAAATTAAAAAAAACACTGAAGTAAATAGGTCGTAAATTTACCAAAAAGTCATGAAATTTTTGACATTTAAGGTACAATTTCTGAGAACAATTTTCAAAATTTGGTCATGTGATTTTTACATGATATTTTACCACTGATACTCGACCTTCATGACTAAATTCATCTTCCTAACTGAAATAGATTCGAAGATATACATTTTTTATTTTTTGGAATTTGGCAGATTTTTTTGAGTATGGTAATATTTTTTTTTACTGAAATCTATTTCAGATAGGAAGATGAATTTTGTCATCAAGGTCAAGTATCAGTGGTTTAATATCATGTAAAAATCTCATGACCAAATTTTCAAAAATGTTCTCAGAAATTGTACCTAAAATTTCAAAAATGTTAAGACTTTTTGGTAAATTTATGACCTATTTTCTTCAGTCTTTTTTCATTTAGAGCAATAAAACTCTTGTGAATTAGAGAATAGGCCCTGATAAAGACTGAGAAAAAAATTGAAAAAAAATCATTGAAAACTTTATTTTTAAATGGATGTAATACCATGATAAGCGTTTTTCTGCATTGCACACTTCCCGGTTCCCTTAACACATGCAGAATTTCTCGCACAGGCCCCCTAATTGGCAATAAATGACAACATTTGTGACTCTAGACGATTTTTCATAACACCAAAAATGATATTAAAATTACCAGATGGGCAACCCTTATTATTGGTGACTATTAATTACTAGAAAATACTTTTGACGCGCCACGTTTCTTAGCAGAGCCACAGACTGTGTCTTACGCAGAACGCATTAGTTTGTTTTAAGAGTGAACTCCGCTAAAGATTGTTATTGTTTCTATGAAGAACATCTGACAGCAAATGGATCCATTGTTTGCTATACGGAGTAGATATTCGTGTAGGAGGTTTTTAGTCTGCTTTCCGGAATGTGTTGTGTAGGATTTGGAAGGGAGAGACACTCACAAACGGTCGAGGAAGTCAGAGGAATTACATTCTGATGTGGAAGGAACAAAACCAACGTTGCAATTTTTTATACGCTTCGGCTTTCTCTTGCGAGTCTATCAACAAAAATTGTGCCCATTTACATTAGACAGGAAAACAAGTATTTATACACCCTAACTTCGGAATTTAAATGTCTTTCAGTCGGTCAATATTATTGTACCCAATTGTAGGCAAGATAGATAGGGAGCAACATAGGGAAACATGGTGTTAGATCAGGATGTACTTTGTACCATATCTTCAATAAACCAAGGTCGGTATTAACGGCAGTTTAAAAGATTCCGGGACGTTCTCATTAGAGCACTTATTGGACGTTTTAGTTTACTGGTGTCGGGAATGAAAACTGGCCATTAATAGTTGAAGAAGTTCAGAATACATTAACATACACCATATTAGGATGTTTTAGAATTGGCGGCAAACATATGTTACATTGCTCGACAATCAGAGGCAATGGAACAGGCCAAGGAGGTTTAGAGATAACGTAATGAGACAGGAAATACCTTCCAGTTAAGTGCAGACTGCGGGAGGTGACAGCTGCGCGAAAATTCACCTCACATCACTCAAACAGCTAAGTGCGCAATTCACAATAACCTCAACATTTAATAACACTGAACCTAAGCCAGCAAGTTTGAAAGCCATTCACCAGTAACAGTATCTCAACAAAAAATAAATCACATATCTTGACTAGTTGTGTACTTTATTTACGGTAAATATCATAACCCATACTTGTAGACATAGTTGGTTGGTTGGTTCTTACGTTTAGGGGCTGCGACAACGTGGTCATGTAGCCTCGTTTGCTTTGGGTGTGTGTAGAATCTGTCTGATAACCGGGGTTAATTATGATAACTGTATTATTAGTGGGTGTTATCTGTTTTTTTATTCAAGTAAGGACTGCAGACTTTTGAATTTTTCAAATAGTTCCTACCTTTGCCGCCAAACGCCACCGTCAACGACTACTAGTTCAGAAATTAGCTACCAGACGCCACCACAGTCGGCTCTTGGCTGCGAACGTAGGAACATAAGAGCGTTGTTTACATTCTTAACCTATATAATTTAGCTTCACACAGGTGTAATTAGTGGAGGGTTCTTTAACATGCCATAAATCTATGACATGGGACCGCCGCGCCGGCTTCACTGCCCCTCCGAAGGAAGGCATACTGAGGGATTTTAACGCTCTTAAAAAAATCCGACGACTTCGGCCGGATTTGAACCCGCGATCTTGGGCATAGAAGCTCAGTATGCTACCGACTACGCCATCGAAGCCGCCCTTGTAGACATAGATTTTATAAGTTTTCATTCATTCATATTCTGATGGCCAATACTTGGTCGATGCAACCACACTCTTCTGTCGTTGGTGGTTCGTTTCAGCTCCATGTAATTGTCGCATCCCATTCTATTCTTGATGTCTTCCAAATACTTCGTCCTAGGCCGTCCTCTTCCTTTCTTTCCCAGCATTCCCCCTTCTAGAATATTAACGATGAAAGTGTTGTGTCTGATGACATGTCCAATAAATTTTATTTTTCTCTTTCCCATTTTCTTCATTAATCTTCTGTCTTCTTTGACTTCCCTTAAGACTTCCAGGTTGGTTTTTCTTTCCATCCAGCTCGTTCTTGTCATCTTCCGCCATTTCCACATTTCAGCAGCTTCAAGTCAATTCTTTTCCAATCTACCCAGAGTCCAACTTTCACTTCCATAGGGCAGTGTACTCCATTCAATGATTTTGCAAAGGATTTTCTTATATCTATATTCATATGTTTGCTGGATAGAATGCGTAATCTCTCTATATATAAAAATAAAAGTTTGTCTGTTTTTTTTCTGAATTTCCACGGAAATTTGCGATATTTGCGCGTTTCAGACTGTTTTTTGACGGATGCGCGCAAAAATAAAATTTTTGTCTGTCTGTCAGTGGACAAATTTTGGTGTCATTATAACTCGAGAATGGCTGGGTGCATCGACGTAAAATTTGATATAGATATCCATCAGAGACACGACACTAATCATTGATGTAACACTTCTCTGTACCTCTCATAAAAGGGGGCCTACCCCCTTAAAATACATGCTGAAATAGGCGTAGAAGGGTGAGACAAAGTTCAATTTCAGCCCCTCAATATGAGAAACGAAACTCGGGGGCCCTAAACCACATTTTAAGGCCCTAAAACCAACAGTTTTAGAGATATTCCCAGAAAACGAATTTCACTTAATAAACTATGAAAGAATGCAAGCCGGTAACCATGGCAACACAATCTCAGAAGTATCTAATGCTGTAAGACGCAATGCCATTCCATTTATTACATTACTGTGAAAGTTTACAAACGGCTATAAGGTTATAATGGATCCAAATTAAGCTGAAATATTCATCAATACATATAATGCGCTTAAGGGTGTCAAGGGGGATTCTAGTTTTTTTTCAGGCGATTTACACGTGCGGGTATGATAGGGAAGGTCTATTATATCCCTATCCCTATATTGTTATATTATTAGTATTATTATTATCATTATTATGGCGCACAACGACGAGACAAAGCTCATTTTCGTCCCCTTGGCGTCAGAAACAAATCTCGGGGCCCCTAAAGAGCCGTAAAGGGTCCCCGAAAACTACATTTTAAGGCACTAAAACCAACAGTTTCTTAGATATTCCCAGAAAACTAATTTCATTTAATAAACTAATGAAGGAATGCAAGCCAGTAACCATGACAACCGTATCTCAAGAGGTGACATCCAACTTTCCATCTATTTCTGCAGAACGCAATGCCACTCCATTTATTACATTTCTGTGAAAGTTTGCAAATGGCTATAAGGCTGTCACGGAACCAACTAAAACTGTAAAATTCGTCAATGCGCTTAAGGGGTTCAAGGAGTACTCTAGATATTTTCACACGACTTACACGTGCGATATGTCGTACAGAAGGTGTATGTCTCCAAACACCAGCATTATTTTCAAACAAGATGTTCAGTAAAGAACATACAGCCTACTTTCTCCTAAATGTATGAGTATAGTTATAACTCGTTGTTATTATCAAAGAGTATAATAGAACTATTCTTTGTTGAAGACCTTAGAAACGATTTACCTCTACCAAATGCCACAACCTAGATAAAACTGCTACCATCATTGAAGAAAGAAAGAAAGATAAGAAGTATATCAAGAATGTTATGGATCTGGAGACATAATCGACCGGACTGGCGGCGTGGCTCAGCGGTAACGTTCTCGCTTGCTGGGCCCTAGGTTGCAGGTTCGTATCCTGGCGCAGTCAGCTGGCATTTGAGGGTGCACAAATGCGAGGGAGCCGTGTCAGTACATTTACTGGCACGTTAAAGATCCCCTTCGGGCCAAAATTCCGGCATCCCGGTGTCTCTAAAATCAGCAGTAGTTAAAAGGGATGTAAAACCAATAACATTATTATTATTATTATTATTACGACCTGCCGTGGGCAACATCCAACTTTGAGTTGAGGCATGTCTTTACACGTCTGGTTGTGCATGGCTTTCACAACCCTAATTGAATTAACAAATCTTTCCATGACCCTACAGAGACGTGTGTTTACAAACTATGTGGATATTTTCGATAATATAATCCTAACAGAGCGAGTGCATTCTAGCGGCCAGAAGAAGAAACTTTTCAATAAAATCTGGAAGTTACCTTTTTGGCAGCTAGATGTCTCGAGTAAATCTGCTGGCGAATTATGTTTTAATTAAATATATATTTTACACCATAATGTGCACAATATAACGCTTAATAACATTTTCAAGTAACGCAAAATAGGCTGTTACAAACCCTTTAAAATAAAAAGTTAAAATGTATCGTAGTATCATCTTGTCATTCTTCAAATTCGATGCGCATAGAATGATAATGGTATAGTAATCAATGGATCCCCACGTAGACTAGTCGTGACATCTATTGGTGAAATATCGAACAATATAATCCTAACAGAGCGAGTGCATTCTAGCGGCCAGAAGAAGAAACTTTTCAATAAAATCTGGAAGTTACCTTTTTGGCAGCTAGATGTCCCGAGTAAATCTGCTGGCGAATTATGTTTTAATTAAATATATATTTTACACCATAATGTGCACAATATAACGCTTAATTTTAAAACATCTGAGTCATTACAAAACAATAAACATATAACATTTCAAGCAAAAAACCTAGCTTTGATCGGGTTTGAACCTTAGGCATTTGAGCGATAGGCTAACGCTCTACCACTGAGCTAATTGTGTCAACGAATATCGTTCTATTTAAAATGACTTACATAGAACTTGTTAGCAAATAATGATTTATACTAAACGATTTCATCACTGGAGTATATTATTTATATATAAAGCATTTCATACAAAGTTTATTTATTTTTTATCAGTACGCTATATTGCATGCAATACTCAAATTAGTGAAATATAAGTCCGGCACAAGATATCCGCTGCCATCTTGTCTTATTACTGAATCAGTTCAGCTTTTTAAAATCACGTCTGCACTATAGTATTACAAAATAAACTTTTAATTTCGAACGTGCCTCTTCCTTTAGAACAGTTAAAACGATTCTCGGCTCGATAATCGGAACTGGTGGGTCCCATGATATGGATTATAAAGTTTGCATAATTCGCACGGCCGCCATCCTGAAATGGTATGGCGGACGACCTTGTAATTTGGTCACAAGACGCATCCTATACGAAGGTATGTTGTTACCAAATTTGGTAGAGATCAGATGATTTGGTTAGTCGTTATTTGATTTTACGTTTTGAACGTTTGAGTGGCCGCCATTCAGTTTTAGTAAAGATGGCGGCGATATAAAACATGACACTGAGGTGTCCTTTGCTAGTGCTACCTTTGTACCAAATTTCGTTCAATTTGCATTCACCGTGTTCGAATTGATAGGGGGGGACAGACATTCAGAGTACACACACTCACACACACACACAGACACACACACACACACACAGACTCACACACACACATACACACACACACACACAGACTCACACACACACATACACACACACAGACAGACACACTTTTTTCGCCCTGTGTTGATCTCATAAGTCTACTTTCATTTTTTGCAAAAATCGAAAGTAGGCTAAAAATCCTGACTTGAAATAGTGGACTATTTTTTTATGCTTTTAGGAATTTGGGCCATTGGAGGCTAAAAAACTTGAATTTTCATGCGCCACAAGCCTTTATAATTTATAAAAGGGGGCTTCCTGTGGTTGGGCACTTGACCCAACGGTTAGGGTCAGATTGTATGTGACGTGTATTGCGATTCGTCTACGAGGTTTTCAATTTTATTTTCGCGTCAGGAAGAACACGTTAGGTAAATTTAGTTTGAGAGCACATTTTATCTAATCATCTTTCTTTGTCGATAATCAGGTTCCAAGCCCCTAAGCATTGCACCAGTAGCTCAATTGAAAACGTCTGGTTATTAATACCGAAGACCGTTCGAAGAATGGGCACTTCTGCTAGTCTATATATATATATATA
The DNA here is from genome assembly GCA_946902985.2 of Meconema thalassinum. Taxonomy (NCBI): domain Eukaryota; kingdom Metazoa; phylum Arthropoda; class Insecta; order Orthoptera; family Tettigoniidae; genus Meconema; species Meconema thalassinum. Next base: position 189,715,683 of record OX336395.1, read on the forward strand.
AACGAAAGTCGTGTTAGTTACACTATTTATAACTCAAGAACGGCTGAACCGATTTGGCTGAAATTTGGTGTGGAGGTAGCTTAGAACCAGGAGACGGACATAGGATACTTTGTATCCCGTGACGTGACATAAAACTTCAAAGAGAATACAAGTCACTATAAAACTTAACGCAAATGGCAGCAAGTCGTTTCCAGGCAACAGTAGCTCTTGACGAGACACGGCCGACTGGATGCGAGTAGCGATCTCCACTACCGGTATAGAAAATGAAGCTCTTAACATGAAATCCCGTAAGTTACTCAACGTAATTTGTATTCTCTTTGAATCATGCCGCGACAAAGACGATCGAAATTTTCCGACAAAGCGTTCATATACAATTCGTCTGATTGCGATCAAATTTTGGTGAGTTGTAGTGCACAATCCCGAGAAATTTATAGGCGTACTAAATCCAATTTACAATAGATGGCGCGCGAGTAGCTTCAACAAAATGGCGTGCGTTTGTTTCAAGAATGTCCCACACGCGTTCATATACCATCCATCCCATTGCGATGAAATTTGGGTGAGATGTTCTGTACACTTCAGGTAAGGTTTCTGGCTTAGTAAATCCTCTTAACAATAGGTAGCTCACGAGTAGATTCAACAAATGTGCGACGACGGGCGAAGCGTTTCAACAAAGTCCCGTATGCGTTCACATACCATTTGTCCGATAGCGATGAAACTTGGGTGAGAGGTTGTGTACACTAGAGGCAAGGTTTCTGGCTTAGTAAATCTATGTTATAATAGGTAGCGCACGAGTAGATTCAACATATGAACGACGACGCGCGAAGCGTTTCAACAAAGTCCCGTATGCGTTCATATACTATTAGTCTGATAGCGATGAAACTTGGGTGATATGTTGTGTACACTTCAGGGAAGGTTTTTGGCTTAGTAAATCCACTTAACAATAGGTAGCGCACGATTAGATTCAACAAATGAGCAACGACGGGCGAAGCGTTTCAACCAAGTCCCGTATGCATTCATATACCTTTCGTCCGATAGCGACTAAACTTGGGTGAGTTGTTGTGTACTCTCCAGGGAAAGTTGCAGGCTTAGTAAATCCATTTTACAATAGGTAGCGCACAAGTAGACTCAACAAGTGAGCGAAGACGAGCGAAGCGTTTCAACAAAGTCCCGTATGTGTGCATATACCATTCGTCCGATAGAGATGAAACTTGGGTGAGATGTTGTGTACACTTCAGGGAAGGTTTCTAGCTTAGTAGATCCACTTTACAATAGGTACCGCACGCGAATCGCTTAAAAAGTCCCGTTTGCGTTCATATACCATTCATCCGATTGCTATGAAACTTTGGTTGGATTGTTGTGCACACTCCAGGAAAGGTTTATGACTTAGTAAATCATTTTACAATAGGTAGCGCACGAGTAGATTCAACAAATGAGTAACGACGCGCGTATGGTTTAAAAAAAATCCGTATGCGTTCATATACTGTTCATGCTATTGCAATAAAATTTGGAGACATTTTGTATCCCCTCCCGCAAAGATTTCTGATTTAGTAAATCCATCTTACAATTGGTAGCACACGAATAGATTCAATTAATGAGCGACATCACGTGAATTGTTTCAACCAAGTTCCGTATGCGTTCATATACCATTCACCCGTTGATGATAAAACTTTTGTGTGTGAGTACAGTCCTGCGAAGGTATATGAATTAGTAAATCCGTTTTTCAATGGGTGGCGCACAAGTAGATTCAACAAATGAGTGACGGCGCGCAAATCGTTTAAACAAAATCCCGTATGCGTTCGTATACCATTCACCCGTTTATGATAAAACTTTTGTGTGTGAGTACAGTCCTGCGAAGGTGTATGAATTAGTAAATCCGTTTTTTTCAATGGGTAGTGCACAAGTAGATTCAACAAATGAGTGACGGCACGCAAATCGTTCAAACAAAATCCCGTATGCGTTCATATGCCATTCATCCGATTGCGATGAAACTTTCATGAGTTGTTGCGTACACGCCAGGGAAGGTTTTCGACTTAGTAAATCCATTCTACAATAGGTAGCATACGAGTATATTCAACAAATGGGTGACGGCGCTTGAATCGTTTCAACAAAGTCCCGTATGCGTTCATATACCATTCATTTCATTGCGATGGAACTTTGTTGAGTTGTTGAGCACGCTCCCATGATTTTCTTTTTGAGAGAGTAAATCAATTTTACAATAGTTTAGAGGTGGTTAAGGGAAAAAGAAAAAAATATTTTGGGAATCCAAAAGTACTTCAACAAACAAAGTTACAACGCCAATACTTTCTTTGATTGGCATTGCATCGCATGCCGGGTACTGCTAGTGATATATAATTATACAGTATCATATTAAGAAGGTTTCCTTATTGACGTTATAATCAGAAGTAAAATACCGTAAATAGTAAACAAATTTAAGTATGTGTCAAAGAACATCAACTTCGTTCATACCATATACAGTATAAAAGTTTCAACTAAGCAAGGAATAAGTACAATAAATTTTCCAAACCATGCTCCCCTCAGCAAAGAACCTTATTTCATCTTGCGAAAAACCATCCCAAGACATCTTTTTAAAATTTTTAAATCTATGTATATAATTTTTACCATCACCAGATATTTTGGACGTACGTATTCATCAGAAAATTATTTTACAGTGCAGTATCATCAATTTAAAGCACACGTTGTTACAGATCTGTTTTTAATACATTTTATGAAAAGATGTTATCAAGTAAAGGGAAAACCTAAGGTAAATATTGATCAACTTTCCTCGTAATTCAATTAGCTTTTTTAAATCATTTTTGCCCTTTTTGTTTGAATTTAAGATGACACAATTTTCACTTCTCTCCCTTCTTCCTCTTCTCTTCCCAAAATCTCTTCATCCTTTGACTGTGCTCCTGTTTCCGTTGTTCTGTCCACAATGTTCCCGTCTTTTTATTTTCCATTACTTTAGATTTTGTGTTCTTAATTTTGTTTCTGAATTCTCCTCTGTCTCCAATCATTTGCCTGACGATCCCCACATGCCTTAAGTCTTCCTCTATTTCATGATACCAATTAGTTTTCCTGTTTCAGCTGTTTACTACATCAACGATCTTCTTTGTAAGTCTGTTCTTGTTCATTCTCTGTATGTGCCCGTAAAAAGTTAGTCTGCGTTTTCTGATCATATCGGTGAGTCTCTCTGTGTACTCGTATAGCTCTTTGGTAGGTCTTTTCATCCATATGTCATCTCTGTGTATTGCTCCAAATATTTTTCTGAGAATTTTGCGGTCTGTTTCTTAGTTTTAATTTATTTAGAAGACAATTACTGAATAGGACCACAATGCGGCCTTAACTGGTATATTATATTCAATATTTATTGACTAAGGTGGATTAAATTTAATAAATACTTACGTTATTTTACTTCGGATAGATTTAATAGTCTAAGAGTCTAAAGGATCTGAGGGTGATCGCTTCGCGATCGAAACTGGTCATCCAAGTGTATTTATTAATCTCATGTCATTTTTTTCAGGATTAGGGAACCACCCATTACAATCGTGTTGACCGACTGAAAAACATTAAATTTCAATCACTAAGTCAACTCTGAACTGAAAAATGGCTTCCAATACGATAATAACCCAATGAATGAAAATTTACAAAAAAATATATAAAATATCCGATGTAATATTTCTTACAGGTTAGAGTATATAATACTAAAGAGGGAGATTACCTCGCTATTCCGCCCCTTAAAACTACAATAACTAACTGTAAATACTTGTTGACCGATTGAAAACCTTTCTTTCATAGAAGTAGGCAACACTGATAAATGGCTTCTATCTCTTCAATCTATCTTGGGAGTATAAAAACAGGTGCTCACAACTACTAGGACTTGGGTTGGCGACCACAAGACCCGAGCTGAGTCCAGCATTGCTATCACTTACTTGTGCTGGGTTCCTCTCAGTCAACCACCCTTGTTCACCTCACGGTATTACAATATCCGAGGCCAAGGTATATTTTATTCATCCTTGTCTATATTTTTCCTAATACCCCCTCTTATTTTAATGGTATCTTCTACCTTTTGTAAAAGACTCCTGACCCTCCATGGTCGCGTGGATTACTATTGTAACCTAGGTTCATTTATTAGCCTACTTTTCACATTTTGCAAAAATGAGGAAAAAGTAGACTTATGAGATCGGGCAAATGTGTGTCTGGCTGTTTGTCTGTCTGTCCTTCTGTCTGTCTGGCTGGCTGTGTGTGTGTCCCCCCCCCCTATCAACTCCTAAACGGCTGCAGCAATCAAAACAAAATTTGGTAGGAGTAAAGATCTATACCTGAATATCTCACGGCCATATTTGAAAATGATCTCAGTGCTACCAACTGCTTAAAAATCGCAATTGAAATTTGAGCCCAATGTTGGATATCTTGGAAGGTATGAATGGGAGCTATTTCAAAATTGACACGATTAGATAGTAATATTGCAGTTTAATTTCAAGGAGGCCATACATGGCAGTGTTGCCAAAATGATTATAAGCCTGCTGATAGGTCCAAAATTTAAATGCATATAACTTCTACACTATCAATTGGATTTCAACCAAATTTCGTATGTGCTATGTGTACATAAGTGGATATGACTGAGCGTATTCTTAAGAGCCACCAGTGCTGCCAACTGTTAATAAATGCTCTAATTTTTTATCCGAATACCCATATATCAGAAAGTATGCAAGCCGACAGCTTTAAACTATGCACACGTATAGTACCTGACATTCTATATTAATTTGGAGTAACTTATATACGTCAGTGCTGCCAACATGATTCTAAGCCTGCTGAGAGGTCCAACTTTAAATACATGTAACTTCTATACTATCATTTGGATTTCAACCAAATTTTGTGTGTGCTACGTGAACTTTAACAGATATGACTATGCCGATTCTTAAGAGTAACCAGGGCTGCCAACTGTTAATAAATACTGTCTCTATTTTTGTTATCCTAATATCAATATATCAGAAAATATGAAAGCCAATAGCTCTAAACTTTGCACACGTATAGTACCTGGCATTCTAGATTAATTTGGTGTAACTGATATATGTCAGTGCTGCCAACATGATTCTAAGCCCACTGGTAGATCCAATTTTAAAATGCATGTAACTTCTATACTAACTAATGGATTTCATTCAAAATTGACACAACAATAGATCATATTATTTCAGATTATTTCTGATCAATACATGTATGTCATTGTTGCCAACATGATTTTACGCGCGCTGTTAGATCCAATTTTTAACTGCATGTAACGTCCATGCTATCCAATGGACTTCAACTAAATTTTGTATTCTGTACCTTAGGAGATGGAATTAAGAATATATTCAGTCACCAGGGCTGCCAACTCTAGTTTCTATTATTACCAACTTAATATCGTCATTATTCTAGATAGATCCATATAGATTAATCATTGGCATGAATCTTAAATTTTAAGAAAAGTAGGCTCTTTAGTTCGTCACGGAACTTCTTGTTTATATCTGCGAACATAATACACCAGCGTGTGATATACACTGCCCAGTACGTTCTCTAGAAGTTCTACACATTACAATCTCCGTGGAATACTACATCAATGACCCCTAGCGTGCCAATGGCATACCAAAGAGTTATCTTGGATTACAACTGTACTCGAGGCGACTATTTACGGAACTACGATTGAACTGCGTTGGTTTGCTTCTATAGGTATAGATTTGGGAAAATGAATGTATTATGAACACTTAATTGTACAAAAAATACTCATATGTTCACATATATTTCATGTTTTTACTCAATACGGGAAATATTACCACATTTCTGACAATAGTAACTATTAAATACGTTTTTCATGCTGTGTCGAAATATTTGATTTTCATGTACGAGGTGCATCTAGAAAGAAAGTGTCCCTTAATTAAAAAAGAGAGAACATAGTTATATGCAAAACTTTATTGGAAACAGGTACAGCATTGTGTCAGATATTTTTCAATGAGTCACGAAACTAATTGAGGCACTTGTCATAGCTTTGTATCAACTATTGTACTCCTGTGTCATATAAGTCTGCCGCCTGCGAATGGAACCAACGGGTGATATTCGTCTTCAGCTCTTCTTCAGCGTGAAAATTCTGTCTGGAGAACAGAAATTTCTTGAGGTGCAAGAAAAGGTGGAAATCGCTGGGAGCAAGATGAGGACCGCAACTGTTCTGCAGACGTCTATCTGGGAGCTGTTTGATCATCCACCGTACAGTCCTCATCTTGCTCCCAGCGATTTCCACTTTTTCAATTCTTCGTCATTTGTTATTCTATCTACCCATCTGAACTTTATCATTTTCCTGTAACACCACATTTCAAACACTTCTATTCTCCTCTTCTCTGCTGCGCCATCACTCCAAGTTTCACTTCCATAGAGCACCACGTTGCAGACAAAGGCTTTCAAAAATGATTTTCTAATACCAAAATCAATATTTGATGTCAACAGATTTATTTCTCATACTAATGCATTCCTTGCCAGAGCCACCCTTTTCTTTAGCCTATTTTCATTTTATGAAAAAATAGGCTTATGAGATCACCTTTTGTCCGTGTGTGTGCGTGTGCGTGTGCGTGTGCGTGTGTGTGTGAGAGAGAGGTGTGTGTGTGTGTTCCCTAATAACTTCTGAACGGCTGGAGCGATTACAATGAAACTCGGTAAGATCAAAGGACTATTCTGGTCGACCCCAACGTTTAAATTTTATTGTCTCTCACCAATCCAACATGGCGGCTGTGCGAAATATTTCACCAGCATTCAGTATCTCCGAAACTATTACTGATATCACGTTGAAATTGTGTACGGTGATAAAGGGCACTACTAGAAGTTCAACTATGAGACTTTCAAAAAACTGGTGACTACAAAACCAACATGGCGGCCAAGCGAAGATGAGACATTTAAATAGACTTTTCTCACGATTTAACTATCCAAACGTAATAAAACTTGGCACAGCAAATGTTTATACAAATTGTAATTTACTGGAGTCTAATTTAGTCCAATTGTTTACATAATCTCAAGATGGCGGCTGTGCGAAATATTTCACTGACATTCTATATCTCCGAAACTATTACAGATATCACCCTGAAATTTTGTACGGTGATAAAAGGTACTGATACAAGTTTATCTCTGTAATTTTCATAAACCTGTAAAGTACAAAACGAACACGGCGGCCAAGCGAATTTGAACCATTTTAATAGACTTTTCTCGTGATTTAACTGTCTGAGCGCAGTGAAATGTGGTACAGTAAATGATTTTACATATTGTAATGCGCTGGCATCTAATTTAGTTCAATTGTTTACATAACCTCAAGATGGCGGCTGTGCAAAATTTTAAAATTAAGTTTTTTTTCTTGTGTCGTAATCATGCGATCGAAGTGAAAGTTTGAATAATAAACCTAGGCAATAATTGTCCTTGAATGGTACATAACTCTATGGCCTATACATATAACAATCCAAAATGGCGAGCATACGAAATATTTAGACGGTTCTCAATATCTATGAATCTTTTACAGCAATCAAACTGAAATTTTTTATGTTCATAGAGGCTATGAACATATTGTTCACCTATAAGACTTTGAGTAACCTGGTGAGCACAAATCCAACATGGCGGCGACGCGAAGTATAAATATTTAAATGGACGTTTCTCGCGAATTAACTGTCCGAGTGCAGTGAAACTTTGCACGTTAAATGCTTATACAAATGTTAATCCACTGGCATCTAATTTATTTCAATTGTTTGCATAATCACAAGATGGCAGCTGTGCGAAATTTTAAAATCTCGTTTTTACTTCTTGTGTTCTAATCATGCGATTGACGTTTGAATACACACGTACACAATAATCTTAATATAATAGTACAAAAATATAAATCCAACCTGGTGACCATCTGAAATATTTAGACGGTTCTCAATATCTACGAATCTATCACAACCTTCAAACTGAAATTTTGTATGTTGATAGAGGCAATTAACATGAGTAGGATATATGAAAATAGGCTGTATAGTTCTTCACGGAACTACTTGTTTTATATCCTCCTTGCTTCGTCCATCACTGGCTATATTGCTTCCTAAGTAACAGAAGTCTCCTACTTCCATTAACTTTTCCCTACCAATTTAATGTCAATAGGGGTTTCTGATTTGTTTTGGCTGCATTCCATTTCTATTTTTGCATTTATTGATTTTCAACATGAATTCTTTCCTTAAGACAGAGTCATACAATTTTAAAATCCCCATAACTGGCAATTTTTGTTTTGTTTTTGAAAATTGCAATGTATTTTGTAAGACCAGTTATTTGGAACCTAAACGAACTAGTCATGATTATCTTAGTTTTTTGGACTCAGTTTTCCGGAGTCTTTCCACGTCGACATATGCCGACAGTGGGCATGTATGCCTATGTGTTGGGTAAAAGAGTTGTTCAATGAAGGTACATTATCCATGCTTTAACCTCTTAGTAATGTATTAATCGAGAAATTAGTGAGTACTTAGTCACACAAATGTTGCATTAGCACAATAAAAATTACAAAATGCATGATTTCGAACGAAAATGGGGAAATGGTTGATCTCAATTGAGCATGTACAATATTATGGCATAACATTGCAGTTTTTACTTCTATTACCACATAAATAAAATAGCACATTCGAACTATGAAAATAAAAAATGCATAAGTACAAACAAATATTGATGACAGTTTATCCTGTGTTCAAAAATTACACTCTATTTGTTATGGCCACGCAATTAGGGGCCAGTACCATATATTATTATTTTAGCGCGAGTAAATAACTCAAAGCAAAGGACGTGGCAATCCAACATTACACTTTTTGCACTCTTTTCTGTGTGCGTTAACACTCTGCGCACATCGTACTTGCTTTTCCCAGGTTCAAGGTAGTAAGACATCCCGTCGAAACACACTTCTGGCAATACGCGTAACGATACTTTCATACTCGGTCAGCCTGTAGAGTACCGTGTAAAGCCGAGTAGGTCTAGAGTTTGTTCTTTGTTTTCCTTTTAAGTGAAACGATAAAGTTGCCATGCATTGTTCACGGAGACGTTCAAAGGGAACGCAATTAAGGGCCAGTACCTCTTTTTGTTTCTTATGCTGATGCGATAACAAGATATATTCTGGTCTAATCTAGTCAAAGCATCTTTTCGAACACGGATTGTACCATTTTCAGTTAGTTTCGTGCATACTAGTTCAGCACCAGCCCGAAGTTGATTGCCTGAGAGACTGTTTATATCCCCACACGGATCATCGCCATCACTATCCTCGTCACTATGACACGCATTCGCAGGTGGTTCTATGTATATATTTGCATCTAGGATGTCTTCTGATTCTTCCAGAATATAAACTATCTGGTCAACATTTCAATCTGAAAAAATAAATTAGAAAACCGGTTTAGATACGGAGGTAATCCCGTTCGCGTCCACTGTCGAGATATGTCGATGTGGTAGTTTTGGACTCTGCTAAAGGAACACAATTATTAGTTCATCATAAATTAATATAAAATCTGGTAAACTGCACACTTAGCTATGAACATATAGCATACAATCACATTCCACTGCTAAAAGTCACGACATGATAACGAAACAAGTAGTTCCGTGAAGAACTAAAGCCTATTTTCATACTTATGTTAATTGCCTCTATCATCATACAAAATGTCAGCTTGATTGCTCTAATAGATTCGTAGATATTGAGAACCGACTAAATATTCCGGATGGTCGCCATATTGGATTTTTATATATGTAGGTCTTAGAGTTATGTACCATTGAAGGACAATTATTGCGTAGGTTCATTATAAAAACTTCCACTTCGATCGCATTCTTACGACACAAGAAATAAATCTTAATTTTAAAATTCGCTCAGCCGCCCTCCTGAGGTTATGTAAACAATTGAACGAAGTTAGATGTCAGTGCATTACAATGTGTATAAACATCAACCAAGTTTCATAGCGTTTGGTTGGTTAAATCGCGAGAAACGTCTATTTAAAAGTCGCAACTTTGCTTGGCCGCCATGTTGGTTTTGTAGTTACCAGGTTTTCAAAGGTCACATAGGTGAAATTCTAGTAGTTCCCTTTATCACCGTGCAAAATTCCAGGGTGATATCAGTAATAGTTTCGGAGATATTCAATGCTGGTGAAATATTTCGCACAGCCTCCATGTTGGATTGGTGAGACGTAACAAATTTTGATGGGTACGGTCGGGGTCGTCCGGAATATTGCTATGAAATAACCGAGTTTCATAGAAATTGCTCCAGCCGTTTGGATTTTATTAGGGACACACACGCACACACGAATCACACAAGCACACACAGACAGACACACGGACAAAAGGTGATCTCATAAGCCTATTTTTTCATAAATGAAAATAGGCTAAAATACTCACAGTTATGGAAGCGTCATTCTCTTGGGCACACACGGAATGATATTTCACAGCCACTCACTCAATAAGGCCCGAAACCCAATGTCTCGTGTTGTTGTGTTGAGCAGCAAGAGTCAAACGATGAACTTTTAACAATGTTATTCAAAAATTGTTTGTCTGTTTACAGGTATAAAAGAACTATATCTTAAAAGATCATGTCGACAATTATTGTCGACAGTGGCAGTGGACAGATATGGGTTAAAAACTCACTCAAATCCTCTGGTAAATCGGCTAAGATGAGAATGTCATCAGCAAATCTCAGAGTTGAAATTATTTCTCCTTGAATTTTTACTCCTACTTGAAATGTTGGTAATTTTCTGTAAGTTTGCCACTGGGGAATTGCCCCCATTTTGGAAATAAAGTAAATTAATCAATGATTGAATGCCTCACACGTCTGAGTGTACCCCATTCCAACGCTCAGACCTTAATTATAGTTCTTGGTGGAGCCGGGAATCGGCCTCGGATCTCCGGAGCGACAGCCAAGAATGTTAGTTGTTAGATCACGTGGTGTTCGGGAATTATTTCAGGAAAGGATACTCTATACTAATATAGCAAAGCTGAAGAGTTTGTGTGTTTAAACGCGCTAATCTCTGGAACTAACTGTCGGATTCGAAAAATTCCTTATGATAGCCAGATTCAGGAGGAATAATTTAGGCTCTGTTAAATTTCGGACAGATCACTCAATTTCCCTGCATTTAGGCCCTTTGACAAAAATCTACACAGTTCCACAGATCTGAATCAAAATGTGTATACTTACCCTTTGGAACCCTGCGAGTAACACTGTTTACATGAAATTTTGGGCAGACCACTCCATTCCATGCGTTTATGCCCTTCGCCACAAATCTACACCGTTTCACCGATCTGAACCAAAATGTGTATACTTACCCTTTGGAACCCTACGAGGAACACTGTCTGCATTAAATTTCGGACATACCAGTCCACTCCCTGCATTTAGGCCCTTTAGCCCAAATCTACACCGTTTCACCGATCTGAACCACATTTTGTATACTCACCCTTTGGAACCCTGTGAGTAACACAGTCTGCATGAAATTTTGGACAGACCACTCCATTCACTGCATTTAGGCCCTTTATCACAAATCTACACCGTTCCTCCTATTTGCACCAAATTATACATACATTTTGAAACCCTGCTGGTAACACTGTCCACTTGATATTTTGGACAACTCTCCATTCCCTACATTTAGAATGATAAACAAACTGAACTTGAAAACCATATATTAACGCCCTAGAATCATTCATGTCCGTAGTAGTGTAACTGTAAGAGTATTTTAATAAGTCTATTTTTGACGGGCAGTTCGGGTTGCATCACGTCGCCCCTACCAATGTTCTGGTGCAGAATTGCGAAAATAGATCTTGCGCTACTTATAAATTGCAGTCACGGGGAGTAATTAGTGTAAAAAGATTTATTTGGCCCTTGAAACAGTTATCATCATGAACATATTATGCCTCTGTATAAGTGCAATGGTGTTGGTGCAATACATTGAGGTTATCAGCTGCAATAAGCGTTGGTGCCTTCAAATTTACCTTAATTTATTCCAAAACTTATCGTTGAGCGCTATATGGCCATAAATTATACTATTGCTACCTCAGGATCTCGGCACAGCCGAAGTTTTCCAAAGTGTTCTGATTATTTTCCTGCGGCGCTATGCGACAAAAGACGACACTATTGGTCTCTACATTTCTAACAGACAATGAGATATAGGCCATAGGCAGTGTCTTTTATTTCACTTACTCCTCTTTCTAATTATTTTTTAGAAATTTGTTTGTAAATTACATGTGTCAGTGCTGTAGTTAGTAAATAGCCGTTTCCCTATTCATTATTATCATTAGTGGAAAATGACCTAAATGTTACGTCCATTATACTGTACTGCTTATCACCCTCAAGTAGTTTAAGTATCATGTGCCAGTTCTGTAGTAGTATTCATTATCATCCATAAAACAAATAAATCTACCAGGCGAATCCGGGCACTGCTGCTAGTTAATTATATTATTGTTAAAACTCAGCAAGTTTTCTATGTTTACGCCGTGTCATGTGTGGGGTTTCGCCTAGGAACACCTACTTGCTCATCAGTGGGCTCTTGGTGTCCGTGCCTGGACCCCCACATAAGTAGGGAACTCGTACTACCTCCCTTCTTATGAAGCGCACCTGCGCTTCTTTACTGAGAGAGTTAAAGGCTCAAGCAGCCTTTCACCTCCTGTATAGGCTTCCAAAAAGATGGTATGTTGGCTTTCATTAAAACTCAGCAATTTTGGAAGACTTTATAGAGAGGTGAAAAACTGCTTGATGAAGTGCAGGTGCGCTTCATATAAAAAGAGATAGTGCACAGTTCGCTAGTCTTGTGGGCGTCCAGACACGGACACCAAAAGCCCTCTGATGAGCCTATCTTGGTGATCCTAGGTGAAACCCCACACAAGACACGGCATAAACCTAGAAAAATTGCTGAGTTTTAATTCCTTGGCCGTGAAAGCCAATATACCATTATCCTCCCTATATTATTTTGTTAAGGTCCCATCCCAGTTTTGTACCGAAAATGAGGTCCTATTAACACCAACCTACACATATGGGGTACCTGCAGGTTCCGCATAACCCAATGTGTGCGCGCAACACACTCACTTACTCCTTAAACGCCTCACAATTAAATAAATACCATTTTGCACTCGAGAAAGGGCTTATAAAGTCATAAAATAAACTCATGAAGGTATGGTAAGTCATGTCGTTTCCAGGCAACAGTAGCTCTTGACGAGTAACGGCCGACTGGATGCGAGTAGCGCTCTCCACTACCGGTATAGAAAATGATCACGTTAGTTACTGTACTGCTCATACAGCACTGTCAACCCAGTATAGGTTAACAAAGACTTACTATTTGTACCGCGGCGTACTGCTAGGCGTACCTGCCTCTAGAGCGCAAGGCAGAGCAGCGGCACCAGCCATCTGGCGGGCCTACGCGCACGGCCAATTTACAGACTGTATTTATGCTTTGCATTTTTCGCATTGCACACACTCTCCCCTACTACCCCATAAACCTACATTCGCGTTGCGAAAGCTCGCACGGGTGCACTAGTATATATTATTTTAATAGTATAGATCCCTCCTGTGGCGCTCACAAGCGACCGATCGTGACAAATGAGCATTCAAATCAAAGATAATGTACATTAGCCGTGACGTATTGCAATCTAATTTCATAACTATCTATAATTTATTTAAAAATTACTTTTAAAAAATGTACGAAGTGTGCGATTTGCAGATACTGTTGCTGTAGGAAAATACGGTCAATTTCACATTTTTGCCGCTGTGACGCCTGTTTCATGTCATTTTAACATTCTGAGATCTTTCTTTTATCATTTTGCATGGATTTCAGAAACAGTAAATCAAAGGAATGAGTACTCAAATCGTATAATTTCATAAATATCGAATAACCGGTGAGTGTTACGATGATCCAATTTTCACTGATTGCCTCCTTAAGTTAGGGAACAAAGAACTTTGAATTCTAACTGAAATGTAAATAGTGTTCTATAATCATCATATTATCATAATCATAACAACCTTTCTCCATAAGTCTCTCATTATAAACCTATTGGGGAAAGTGTGGTTTATGAACAAGCGAGATTTCTCGCGCGGGTCCGCTAGTCCTTCTATAATATTGTTATTACTATAATGATTACTGACCAATTATTTCCCTGTTGATGGTGTTGATGTTCTGTTCATGAAATATATATATTCCAGTCACCTTCCTTTCCGAAACAAATTGAGTGTCATCAAAGACTGATAGCTTGTTCTCTTCGATCACTTGCGGGGAAATGGCAATTCATTCCACTCTATTTCCTTGATGTTCTTCTTCATTGCTTTCTGTGACAGAATTGAAATACATCCATCAACTCGTATCAAAGGTGATCAAAGTAATTTCGTCCATCGGTGCTCCAGTGTAAATACGGCCTCGTTTTCAGTTCGTTTCGGTCTTGAGGCAATGCCTCAAGTAATTGCATAAATAATGACCAATCAACACAAGCACATCTGTTAACTAGAGTACATGGCTGTATATTACACACAGGCATGTTTTTGTTAACGTTAGTTGGCTCCTCAGTTTAGGGGCTGCGACAACGTGGTCATGAAGCCTCGTGTACTTTAGGTATGTGTATAATCTGTCTGATAACCGGTGTTAATTGTGATGGAGAGCCTCCGTGGCTTAGGCGGCAGCACGCCGGCCTCTCACCGCTGGGTCCGTGGTTCAAATCCCGGTCACTCCATGTGAGATCTGTGCTGGACAAAACGGAGGCAGACAGGTTTTTCTCCGGGTACTCCGGTTTTCCCTGTCAAAATTTCATTCCAGCAACACCCTCCACTATCATTTCATTCCATCTGTCATTCATTTAATCATTGCCCCAGAGGAGTGCGACAGGCTTCGGCAGCCGGCACAGTTCATATCCTCGCCACTAGATAGGGGCTTCATTCATTCCATTCCTGACCCGGTCGGAGACTGGAAGCAGGCTGTGGATTTTCATTTCAATTGTGATGGCTGTTTTAGTATGTGTTACCTGTAATTTAGGTAATGACTGTAGACGCTCAATTTCAAGTAGTTTCTACATTTGCTACCAAATACTACAATCCACGACACCTAGCCACGAAATTGGATACTAGATGCCACCGTAACCATCACCAGGCGACAAACGTTGGAACTTAGAGTGTTAATCAAATCTAACTTCCAAAAGGTGGCTTCGGTGGCGTAGTTGGCAGCATGCTGAGATTCTATGCCCAAGATCGCGGGTTCAAAACCGGCCGAAGTCGTCGGACTTTTTAAGAGCGTTAAAATCCCTCAGTATGCCTTCCTTCGGAGGGGAAGTAAAGCCGGCGGTCCCATGTCATAGATTTATGGCATGTTAAAGAACCCTCCACTAATTACACCTGTGTGAAGCTAAATTAATTATAGGTTAAACAACGCTCTAATTAGATTCCTACGTTCGTCGTCAGGAGCCGACTGCAGTGGTGCCTAGTAGCCAAGTTCTGAACTAGTAGTAATTGACGGTGGTGTTTGGCAGCAAAAATAGGAACTACTTGAAATGCAATGTCTGCAGTCCTTACTTGAATTAAAAACACACTAATACAGTCATCACAATTAACACCGGTTATCAGACAAATTCTACACACACCAAAAGTACACGGGGCTACATGACCGCGTTGTCGCAGCCCCGAAACTGAGGAACCAACCAACCTAACTTACAAATTTACCTTCACAAAATTGTAGTTAGTGGAAGGTTCGTTTACATGCCATAAATATATGACATAGCCTATGCCAGTCGGCTTTACTTCCCCTCCAAAGGAAGGCATACTGAGGGGATTTTAACGCTCTTAAAAAAACCGACGACTTTGGCCGGGTTTGAACCCGCGATCTTGGGCATAGAAGCTCAGCCGGCTACCAACTACGCCACCGAAGCCGCCAATTTTATAAACCTTTAGGTGGTTTTGCATTTCCCTAACGTAACTGTTGCCAGCTGTATTTGGTAATAATGGACCGGCCATTTATAGCCGGCCCCACAGGGGCTCACATTTAGTGGGACAAGGATGGGCGACCACGGGACCCCAGCTTAATCCAGCATCGTCTCCACTTGCTTGAATTGGACTTCTCTCTGTCATATTTCCTGTCTCCTTGGTGAACTCTTGTTCTCTTCCAATCCCGACAGTATTCCGGTATCCGAGACAGACCTTGGGATCCTCTCTCTTTCCCCACTTATTTGGCCTTTGTCTCATCTTTCCTGATACCCACATTCTTCGAAAGGTCAGACGTCTTCTATTCATCACATACTATCTCCTTGTGGTGTTTGAAGCCATATTTTCAGTGTTGCCTTAGTAAACAAGAGTTTAGTGATTTTCAGTCGGTCAACATGAATGTACCCAAAAGAGATGGGTTATGCCCTAATCCTGAAATAAATTACATGAGATTAATAAAACACTAGGATGACCAGTTTCGATCGTCAAGCGATCATCATCAGATCCATTACACTTAGGCTACAAAATCTATGTTTGAAATACAGGTGAAAATATTTACAATATGTACAATTATTTAGTTGCAGTATTGGTACTGCAACTGTCAGTGTATGCTAAATGCAGTATATATGTTAGGTGAAATGCTAAATGGTGATAGCTATCCGGAGATTGTACTTTAGAGAGATTATATGGTTGTAAACTATGGTTAAACTACAAAATTTTAGGCTAACTACTTATCTGATTGTCTTCCGTACTACAGCTACTCGCAGTTTTCGTGCTCACTGGAACTCACTGTGCGGTCGACTGCGGTGGTTATCTTAACGACTGAAAAGCACTAAACTCTTGTATACTATCTCCTGCTTACTGCACAAGGCCCTAAAGGAGGCAGGGTGTATGTAGCACCACCTCTTCTGGTGTACCCTGGATAGCGCTACACCCTCAAGAGTTCGCCCTTGATAATTTCAGGAATTGGCAAACCCGAGTGAATCTGGAGCTAGATCTGGTTTACCCCTATTTTCCGTTGACTTTGTGGCGTTCCCTTTTCTAACTGCCTTTCGTGGCTCTCCTTCCTTCTAAGTGCCGTAAGTCATCTAGAAAGTAGAGGGGTAGATAACCTTGCTGTTCTACTCCTTAAAAGAATAGCCAACTTATTTATTTGTATATTTATTTAGCGTATGGCTTTTATAGTAAAGTCATCATTACTTCTGACTTGACGTTTCAGTGTCACGCTAGAGTTATCTAGCGGTCAGAAGGAAAATCAATTTAACTAGCCAATCACAGGCAGCCATTCAAATCAATATATCTCGACAAATTGAGTTTCGTTCACGATGTCTCGATTTCGCTTACGAAACTCTAGCCTAGAACTGAAACGTCAAGCCGAAAGTAATGATGGCTTTACTATAGTGCCGGGAGAGTCCGAGGACATGTTCGGCTCGCCAGAGGCTGTAGCTGCTTCAAGCGGACACCCATGGGGTGAGCTACAAGTTCCTTTCAATTTCAAGTAGATCCAACTTTCACTAGCTGACGTCACTGACACTTAGTGTTGAACGTTGGAACTTTGATAGAGCATTTCAATGAAATATAACCTAGAAATTTAGCTTCACACAAATTAAGTTAATGGAAGGATCTAATACATGCCATAAATCTATGACATGGGACTGCCGGCTTTACTTCCCCTCCGAAGAAAGGAATAACCAACTAAAAGGATGGTATATTCGCTTTCACGGTAAAGGAATTAAAACTCAGCGACTTTTCTAGTTATATGCTGGGTCTTGTGCGGGGTTTCACCTAGGATCACCAAGATAGTGTCATCAGCGGGCTCTTGGTGTCTGTGCCCAGACCCCGACAAGAGGAGTGAACTGTGCACTACCTCCCGCGCAAGACACGGCATAAACTTAGAAAAATAACTGAGTTTTAATTCCTTGGCTGTGAAAGCCAATATACCATCTTTTTGGAAGCGTTTGTAGGGTGCTATTAGCTCTCGCAGAAAAGAAGCGCAGTTTCACTTCATAAGAAGGGAGGTAGTGTACATTTCGCTACTCCTAAGTAACTAACTAACTAGAATGGAAGTTAATTATTATAAGTTTGTATTTAGAAGTATTCGTAGGTTCATTCCATCCTAATTTCGCTATCACCCATATCATTGAAATGAAAATCCACAGCCTGCTTCCAGTCGACCGACCGGGTCAGGGAATGGAATGAATAAAGCCCCCATCTAGCAGCGAGGATATGAATTGTGCCAGCTGCCGAAGCCTGTCGCACTCTACTGGGGAAATCATTAAATGAATGACAGATGAAATGAAATGATAGTGGAGAGTATTGCTGGAATGAAATTGTGACAGGGTAAACCGGAGAACCCGGAGAAAAGCCTGTCTACCTCCGCTTTGTCCAGCACAAATCTCACATGGACTGACCGGGATTTGAACCACGGACGCAGCGGTGAGAAGCCGGCATGCTGCCGCCTAAGCCACGGAGGCTTACCCATATGATTAAGGGACGATAATCTAGGTGTTAGGCCCCTTTAAACATCATCAGAATGTCATTGATCGATACAGTACGTACCACTGAAGTACTCGAAAGCCTGCTCAAAGTACTGGAGGTCTTGTATAACATCAATAGGTTGAAACTTGAATACCCTCGGCCATATCATTTGCAATCCTTCAGATCAGCATTGAAGAAAACAAGAAGTCCCGTGACGAACTAAAGTGCCTATTTTTCTTAAAATTTAAGATTCATGCCAATGATTAATTTAAATGGATCTATCTAGAATAATGACGAATCAAAGATGGTACTATCGAAATTTCTAATTAGTTCGAAATATAGTATAGATGGCATAATGTAGCCTAATAGAGCACTACAGTTGGTAGCCCTGGTGACTGAATATATTCTTAGTGCTATCTCTTAAGGTACAGAATACAAAATTTGGTTGAAGTCCAATGGATAGCATGGACGTTACATGCAGTAAGACATTGGATCTAACGGCGCGCGTAAAATCATGTTGCCAACAATGTCATGCATGTGTTGGTCAGAAATTATCTGAAATAATATGATCTATTATTGTGCCAATTTTGAATGAAATCCATTAGTATAGAAGTTACATGCATTTTAAAATTGGAACTATATGTACAGTACATCAGTGCTGCTAACACGATTCTATGCCTGTTGATAGGTCCAGTCTTTAAATGCATATAACTTCTATAGTAACAAATGTATTTCAACCAAATGTCGTATGTGCCATGTGTATCATAACAGTTATGACTATACGTATTCGTAAGAACCAGCAGGGCTGCCAACTGTTAATAAATGCTCTCACTAATTGTTCAATCCTAATAACAATATATCAGAAAATGTACAAGCAATCATCTCTAAACTATGCACACGTATAGTACCTGACATTTTAGATTAATTTGGAGTAAATAACATACCTCAGTGCTGCCAACATGATTCTAAGCTTTGTGGTCATTTCAATTATTAATTACATGTAACTTCTTTACTAAAATATGGATGTTATCCAAAATTGGCGCTATAATCGATCGTAATGTCTCAGATTAATTCTGAGCATCACATACATGACATTGTTCCCAACATGATTTTACGCGCACTAATAAATCCAATATCAAACATCATGTAACGTCCATGCTATCCATTAGACTTCAACCAAATTTTGTATGTGCATTCTATACGTTAAGAGATAGAACTAAGAATAGATTCAGAGTCGTCAGGGCTGCCAACTGTAGTAAGTTACTCTATTAGGTTTCACTATTTCAGTTGTATTTCAAATTGCAGTACTTATAAATGTTAATATTACCAACTTGATTTTGTGATTTTTCTAGATAGGTCTATGTAGATTGGCATGAATCTTAAATTTTAAGAAAAGTAGGCTCTTTAGTTCGTCATGGAACTACTCGTTTATGTATGAGGTGCGTTCAAAAAGTAACGAGCCGGAGGCTATAATGCGCAAACCGGCGACGACATGGGCTAATCGTGGCGTGTGTAACGAGGTGTGGTTCCGACCAGAGCGTGGAAGGTCACAGCCCGTCGCTATAGGGCATACATGCACGTCACGTTACGATACAAAGCGAGCAGCAGCATGCATCAATCGTCCAACGCTGCCAGTCGCATTGCTAACAGTGACATGGAGGCGTCAAACGAAAAGCAAAGAGGTGTTGTTCGGTTTCTGACAGCGAAAGGAGTAAGGGGAACGGACATTTATCGCCGAATGTCACAAGTGTACGGCGAATTCTGCATGTCCCTTGCAAGGGTCTAGGCGTGGCACAAGCCCTTCAGGGAAGGACGGGTGTCGTTAGCCGATGATGCCCGGTCTGGGGCACCCCCCTGCATTACTGATGACAACGTCCAGCTGGTTGATGCACTCATTACCCAGGTCCGCCGAGTGACAGTGAACGCCATAGCCGCCGTGGTCGGATTGAGCATCGGAAGAGTGCACACCATCATGAAGGAACGACTGCACTTGCCCAGTGGGTGCCCCACAGTCTTCAACCACACCAGGAAGCATGTCGAATGGCCTACTGTCTTGGTCTTGGTTGGACGATTGATACATGCTGCTTCTCGCTTTGTATCTTCACGTGACGTGCACGCGTGCCCTCTAGCGACGGGCTGTGACCTTCCACGCTCTGGTTGGAACCTCACCTCATTACACACGCCACGATTAGCCCATGTCGTCACCGGTTTGCGCATTACAGCCTCCGGGTCGTTAATTTTTGAACGCACCTTATACAAGTTTGAAAGTGATTGGTGTAATATGATGGTAGTAATCGTGTCCACAAAAAAGTGATATACCAGGTGAATCAGCTGCTTTTATGCAACCCAACTAACATTGTATCAGTAACGTCGATATTTCTCTGCATGCATCACGTGTGGTTCAAAAGCACTGCAAGCATATCCTGCAAACGGTACTGAACTCTATTAGTATTCCCTCGACGTGACTACAGACGAAATAATAGTGTTCAGTGCTATTTGCAGGATATTGTTGCAGTGCAATGACTGACTGACCCTAGCAATCGATGTGTTGATTTTTAGCCTATCGGCCCGAGGGCCTTGAGTGCTTTGACAAATGAATACGACCGACTACAATTGAATGAGGGGTGTTTGGGTGATTACCGTGAATCAAGTTTGTCAGAATATAACCTCATTCATTCATTCATTCATTCATTTCCGTGTCCGGTCAACATTTCCAAAAACTACAGCTGCGATGGCCTTGTTACTTCCTCTAAAAACATCTTCTATTGTGCATGTGTTGTCCAGGAGGGGGCAGGTAAGTACAGGGTCTTTCATATAAAGTAAGAACGCCAAGCGGTGGGTTTGTTATCCGCTAGTGTGGTGACCTTGACCGAGCTTGTGGCGAGCCGTGGCCCCCTGCTTAAGCGTGTGTACAATCCTCTATGAAATATTACCTTATAAAAGTTGCTGGAAGTGTCGTCCTTCCTGGGTTATACAGGCATTGTATCTGGTAACCACATTTTGGCTGACGCGAGTGAGTAACGCCACTGTATTTTTTCTGATTTTTTATTTTGTGTTTTTTATTGAGCACTGAACCAGTAGTGTCAACGTTATTTACAATTACGTGAATCTGTGCTAGTGAAGGTAGAACTTCATCAGGAAATTGCTGAACAAATGCATCACGTACCCGCCGAGCCGAATCGTAATTAAAATAAATTTTACATACAAAAATACGATGTTGCAATGATAACCGTCACAACATGTTAGCAGCTGAGGTTCAGACTGGCGACTGACAACACCTGCACGCTTATTGCAAGGTCATGTTTGTACAATGCGCGCGCTTTCAATACTACAGCAGGGGGCCGTGGCGCGTCACAAGCTCGGTCAAGCCGGCTTCAGCAGCGAATGACAAAACCGCCGCTCGCCGTTCTTACTTTATATGAAAGACCCTGTAGTTTAGTTGGTTCTTGTCCAGCTCCACATTCACAAGAGGTGTCTGCGTCTGCTGGAAGGATGCCCCATGTTTACAGGTTGGTCTTGCATCGAAGGACACCCACTCTTAAGCGATTGAGGGACCTCCACACAGGATAAGGTAGGTCGGCGCCAGGAGCCAGTTCTTCCTTTGGTGACATGTCTGTGGGCAGTGAGCCCCTCCATCTATTGAGACGAGTTGTCTCTGCTGTTCTCTCCAGCGGCAGAGTCCTAGCAAGAGAACTCTTGCGGGATCTGAGGCGAGACCTTGTTGCCTGGTGCCCATATAATGGATGTCGATGACCTGATGTACTAGGACATTATAAATACAGGAGTTGATAAATGATAGTAGAAGTAAGAAGTTCGTGAAAGTGAAATTGGAAAGTGAAGAGTGATATGAAGATAGAGGTTTTCGGAGAAAAGAAAGATAGTGCTATATTGCTCGGTAATCACCCAAACTGTTTATGAGAGGATTGGTGCTGAGTGTAGATGTTCTATATGTTTTGACTGCCTGTCGGTGTATCCTGATGGTCGAGAGGTTGTAGTCAGCGTGTAGCTGGGCATTGCGAACGTACCATGGAGTCCCTGATATCGTGCGCAAGGCTCGGTTCTGGACAACCTGAAGTTTCTTGAGAGTTGAAGGAGCTGCGTAACCCCAAACAGGGCTGGCGTATTCCATCACAGGGCGCACAAGAGTGCTATAAGACAAGAGCTTGCTGGATTAGCGTTAGTTTGTCTGCATAAAAAATATTATTAGGGGAAGCTGATTCACCTGGTTTAAAAAATCACTAATAATAATAATAATAATATCGTATGGCCTCGGGTGCCTGGTGCAAGCTTTGCTATTTGACACCCAGAGGGTAGCTTGCTTGTCGAATTTCGTAATTCCTTGACTATGAAAGTCAAGGAGGTTAGATGTTAGATATCTAATCTCCTTGAACACAATAGCGCTTTCTAGTAGAGAAATGAGGAACTTTGTGCAGGCGGAAACTCCCGAGATTAATTTTGCCATTATGAACTCGGCCTACTGAATTCAAATGGGTTCTTTGACATGCCAACATCGTATGACATGCGTATCGTATTTTTGCCACCTTTCAAAAATCACTTACCACGGTCAGGGGCGAACCTGCAATCTTGGGGTTAGTAGACCGACACGCTATCCACTCACCCACCGTGGCAAGCTTAAAAAAAATCACTGACAGTCAGTCTGAAAGACAAGACATTATACCATTTTAAATGCTACAAATGCTGCGTGAACTCAAAGTCCGTTAGCAAAAAAAAAGTGCAAACCAAGGTCAAAGCAGGTAGCTGGCTGGATGACGTCACGCTCACCGGAGCGCGCGGGGAAAGGAGGAAGCTCAAGCAGTACTATGACGTCACACACCTCAGTGCGTTCTCGGTACATTTCATCCCGTCACCGTAACGTAACGCCAGACCCCAGAGAAGTCGACATAATCATTTAAAATGATAAAATATACGAGTATATTAATTATATATGTTCGCGCGTATCAAACATTTAACATTTAATCATATAATTACCCTTATCATTCACGCCAATTGAAACTCACATTAAGTAGTACTCATATTCTTATTACCAGAACCATTATACACATTGTCGAGTGTTTGCATCACAAGCAGACAGGCCTGCTGCTTCACGATACAAAAAAGTCCCAAACGTATCTAAGGTGCCGTTGCTCTTTGCCTCACGATACAAAGGCACCAAACGTATCTATGATGCCGTGACTGGGAACGGGACAATATATAAATTTATGAATTGACGGCAGTTTTTGGGCCTGTGTGACGTGAAACGCATAGATGTGTGGAAATTTTCCGTAAGTCGCAGCATGACACCCATGCAATAGGTAGCTTTCTCATCAAATTTAACTAATATGTAGAATTATAAGGGAGACAGTTGAGATTCGTAAAAAAAAAGCAATAACTTTAACAGAGAACTGGATATTAGCTAAGTGACACTTGACTACCAGTTATTAAAGATCTCCGAAGATAGTTCCACTCAGATTCTCTAGTTCTTCACCTATTTTAAATTGCACGCTATCCTCTATGGCTACAGGGCCAAGATTTGATCTCCTTTGTTCGTCTCTGGAGGAGTTTCCATCTGCTTTTTTTTCTTCGCCGTTGCCTGTATGACGTTGGGTATCGTACAGATACACTTCCCTTTTGTATCTGTTTCCTTATATACATCCTCCCCCGCCCTTTCTCCTTATTTGGACATCCTCATTCTTCGAGGAATCTCAATATTTTTCCTCCGCCCCCATTACCTTCTCCTCCCTTACTACTCTGTTCTTCGTTCTAATTAATATGCCGCGTTTATCTACCAAGGTCCATACAGTATTTTCTGGTGGCTGCTCTCTGGTGACAAACAGAGGAATTTCTGCAGTTTTTGTTATCTCATTGACACACTTTCTTTGGCCACATTGTTTTAATTCCATTGATAAATGCGGCAAGGTTCCTTCGTAACGTCTGGTATTTAAATTTTATTTTCACACGGTAATAGGCCAAAACTATGAATTGTTTTAAATTAAACCAATTGAAGGTAAGAGAGGTCGAAGAAGGAGGAAAATATATTGGCTAAAGAACCTACGTGAATGGTATGAAATCAATATTCATGCACTATTCCGAGTTGATAAAAATAAGCAAGAAATCACCCTGATGGCTATGAATATGGCAGAAGAAGAACAGGAAGAAGAAGACCTCAACGAAAAAGACAATACATAAGAAAGGATAGAGGAGTTAAGTCCTGAAACGCATACTTGACCCAGGTTACTTACCCAACCTACTCTGCAGTTGTGGGTTGGACTGGGAGTCACGTCCCCAAGAGATTATGGCACTTCTTCACTCCCGGTATATTGATGTTTTACAGCTAGTGGAAACTTAGCTCCCTAGAGTACTAGTTGCACGGGAATATTTCACTATAAATGCCTAACTTCAGTTTTAAAACAGCGCTAAAGAGGAATTACCTTTGTATTAGAAAATGGTTAAGTGTACCTTAAGTTTCGTTAAGCAAATAATGAAGAAATCTAAAATATAATTTGAAAATATTACTATGTTTGTAACCAAGCCTCCGTGGCTTAGGCGGTAGCGCGCCGGCCTCTCGCCGCTAGGTCCGTGGTTCAAATCCCTGTCACTCCATGTGAGATCTGTGCTGGACAAAACGGAGGCAGACAGGTTTTTCTCCGGGTACTCCGGTTTTCCCTGTCAAAATTTCATTCCAGCAACACTCTCCACTATCATTTCATTCCATCTGTCATTCATTTAATCATTGCCCCAGAGGAGTGCGTCAGGCCTCGGCAGCCGGCACAGTTCATATCCTCGCCGCTAGATGGGGGCTTCATTCATTCATTCCATTCCTGACCCGGTCGGAGACTGGAAGCAGGCTGTGGATTTTTCACTATGTTTGTAACCAGACCGACCATGTAGCTATCACCAGTATATTTTCCCCAGAAATTATGAACGTCAGGGTTTGCACCTCTCACAAATCAAAATCCGTTTCAGACCCAATCGTCGAATGTACCAAAAACCTGCGATCTCACGCATTCACCCTGGTTATCTGAAAGAACTTGTACATGAATTTGCACAGTCATTACAGACAAATACGAAAACGTGGGATGCACTTCTTAAGGCTATCCAAGAATAATCTATAGAACTTGGCCAACCACCTCATAAACGGAAACACAAATGGTGGTCTTCGGATTGTGACAGAGCACTTGAAACACGCATGCGAGCCTGGAAAAATTGGCACAGCTATCAAATACCAGAGAATTGGCAGAACTTTTCGAAAACTCAGAAACAAACAACTAAAACACTCAGACGAATTAAACAAGCTTACTATAACAAGAGATTAGAGGAGATAGATAATGACTTTTAACGGAATAGCACCATAAATTTCTACAAAACCTTCCGTGAAGAACTCACCGGCTACAAGCCACCAACTCCTTGTTTTCGGTGCCCTGAAGGAACTCTAGAGACGAACACAAAAGCTAACTGTGACTTCCTGAAACAGCATTTCGATAAGTTACACAATAAATTGTGATCCACCAACTGATCAACTCCAATTCCATATAACCATTCCAAACCCAGATTCACTTCCACTGACTCACGGGGAGATGAGGAGCATCATATTACATCTAAAAACAATAAAGCACCAGGGGAAGATGGTATAATCGCCGAGATTCTCAAGATTGGGGGGACAAGACAAATTATCAACCAATTGTAAGGTATTATTGCAGATATATGGGAAAGTGGAGTCATACCTGCAGATTGGAAAACTGCCCTGATCCACCCACTGCATAAGAAAGGCGATAAGATGAATCCAAACAACTTCCGAGACATTTGTCTTCTGCCAATCGCATACACAATTCTTTCGCGTGCTCTGCTTACCAGATTGGAACAGCAGACAGAAGGTAAGATTGGCGAATACCAGGTAGGCTTCCGTCCGAATCGATTGTGCGTGAAACAGGTCTGGAACCTTAACATGATCCTCCAACACCACCAGTCAAACCGCACGGTGATCACTTTCGTAGATTTTCAAAAGCTTACGACTCAATAGACCTTGGTACCTTGTTCCATGTCCTTCAAGAATACGGTATTGATAATAAAACATTCACGTTATAGCCCAGTCATTTGGTGCTCAGAAGTGCCTGTTTCAAAAAAAAAATAGGGTAGAAGGTTTCTCGACGGATTCTTATGTTTTTCGGTGTGCTGAATCCGAATCTGAAGTTTGCCAACAAAAAAAATGACGGCTTCACTGTGAAAATCGCAAAAAATCCTAAAAATTTCGGACTTTTTTCACAAAATCGCTTATAAGATGAAAAATATGCAACCTAGTGAATTTCTCATTATTTACAAAATTAAAGTAGACATAATTTCTTTCAAAATGCACTGGGCACTTTTAGTTTTTGAGTGCAGGGTATCGCCGCTAGAGCGCGCTGAAAAAGAGCGGCGTTTTGGCACTTAGGCAAAAACGAGAGAAACTCAGCCCTAACTAGCCCCAGACACTTTCTATTCGTGTTTCCTCCATTAATACGTGTTTTATTCATGTTCTATGCTGGTAACATGATTGAAAGTTCGTTGGAAAAAAAATTGATAAATTAATATATTCAAGTTAAGTTCATCTGAACTTATCCACCTAATGGTAAAGTGTGAAAGTGATGAGGTGAGTAATGTAAAACAGTTTTTGTGATTTTTCACTCAACATCTCACCATGTCACACATATCTCACACATTCCTAATAGCCCAGTCAAATGGTAGTCTTGACCAAAAAAAAATTAGGGTAGAAGGTTTCTCGACGGATTCTTATGTTTATCGGTGAGCTGAATCTGAAGTTTGCCAACAACAAAAATGACGGCTTCAAGTGAAAATAGCAGAAAAAACTAAAATTTTGGACTATTTTCACAAAATTGCTTATAAGTTAAAAAGTATGCTTCCTAGTGAATTTCTCATTAGTTACAAAATTAAAGTAGCCAACATTTCCTTCAAAATTCACTGGTCACTTTTAATTTTTGAGTGCAGGGCACCGCCGCTAGAGCGCGCTGAAAAAGAGCAACTTTTTGGCACTTAGGCAAAAACGAGAGAAACTCAGCCCAACTAGCCCCAGACGCTTTCTTATCATGTTTCCTCCATGAATACGTGTGTTATTCATGCTCTATGGTGGTTACAAGATTACGAAGCCCTTGAAAAACATTGCCCACGGAGTGGTAGGAATTCATAAAGGACCGATCAAGCCGTTTTATTATTTATTTAAAAATTAAATTAAATGAATATAATGAAAAGGAATGTAATTGCAATTAACTATTATTACATCACAATTGATTTCAATTCTTTAATTGAGCTTCCTCCTTTTTGGCCTTGATGGAGCAGCCTCCGGTTACTGATCAGAAGGTCCCGGTTGATCGCTACCGGTCGGTAACTCCACTGGAAAAGGAATTGTACAAATTATTGTCCACAATACTTTCAGGTGTCGAGTTGGAAAACTGTTCGAAACCCAGTGAAATAGGGTGTATTACAAACAGGCAGTTTACCTTCTGCTGAAATCTCCGCTATCGTCGTTGGTGATTCGACCGAGATGGAATCGTCAGGATTCTCGGACAACTCTAAACAAGAAATCGTACGAATACATTAGAGGGTGAAGTAAGCAGACTGCATTGGAATAAGGTGGTGTACAAACATGCTATTTACCTTGTGCTGATGTATCCAGGATTGTAGGTGGTGACTCAACCGGAGAAGGGTCATCAGGGTCACCTTCATTGTCGATGTCGCATGAGTTGTCAAGGTTCAGACAGTTTCCCTCGCAGATGGTACAAAGCCTAGAGCAATATAGACCCTCACGTCGACAACCGCAGGTTCTTCGAGAGTCTCCTTTGCATTTGCAAGAGACCTTGCAGAGAAGCTTGTCAGGAGCTGGGGCCCTAGCTGTTCTCGTGGGGGTGAGGCCGTTCCTCGATGACTTCCATCCCCACTGTTCTGGGTTGAGCTGATTGTCAGCCACTGCTGGATCTGGTGGTAAACTCGCAGAAAGTGCTCACGGGCTGCAGCTTCAGTGGGAGGGATCGAGGCCATGTTTCCGGTGACTTTATATGCTGTACTGAGGTACAGCTTGTACCTCAGTTCGTTTAGACGAGTGGTATGGTGGTCACCACCATATAAGGCCACTAGAAATTTTTCGCCAGCATTCACTAGCTCCTCGACTTGTGCTGTGGGTCCATGTAATGCTCATGGTAGTTTACAAGATCTGGGTTCTTCTTACCCTGGTTGAACATGGCGGATGTGGAGTCACAACCACTGACAGCGTGGAGGAATAAAATATGATGGCTCAGGGGCTCCTCTAGCGAGCTGCCAGGGCTATATAGCGTCAGTGGTACTTTTCCTTTTCCTGGTTTCAGGAAGAACACGTTAGGAGAAGTGCGGATGCCTATCATGATGACGAGAAGGTCAACATCTTCTCCCACCACTGCAACTGTGCCATGCGTGTAAGCTATGGATTGAGCCGTTCTTATGATCAGGGCATCAGCATCCTCAATGGCTTGTCGTGATTCAATCCCTGCCTCACTCAGAGGAGCTCTGTGAATCTACTCTTGTTCTTGTCGTTTGAAAGAAAGTTCGAGTTTGATCATCCAGAGGCTCCTCACAAATTGCACATTCACGACGCAACATTTTCGTCCCTCACATATTCACTAATATTAACATTAGTTCACTTGAAAACACTGAACGAACGGCAGAAATCCGAAGAAGAACGCTTAGCAGTCCCACGAGGAGGAGAGAGCAAACTAAACTAAACCCGAATGGCAGAGGAGTTGGCCGGAGGCATGTAGGGGGACCTGTCAAGGACAGATGTGTCGGCAAAAAAGGGACCCTTCCTATTGAGGGCTTGAGGGTGAACATTTCACACAAAGGGGAAACGACTCCGGTTTCACACTATCAATATATTAAATATATCTCTTTAGGAATGTGTGAGATATGTGTGACATGGTGAGATGTTGAGTGAAAATCACAAAAACTGTTTTACATTACTCACCTCATCACTTTCACACTTTACCATTAGGTGGATAAGTACAGATGACTTAACTTGAATATATTAATTTATCATTTTTTTTTCCAACGAACTTTCAGTCATGATACCAGCATAGAACATGAATAAAACACGTATTAATGGAGGAAACACGATTAGAAAGTGTCTGGGGCTAGTTAGGGCTGAGTTTCTCTCGTTTTTGCCTAAGTGCCAAAACGTCGCTCTTTTTCAGCGCGCTCTAGCGGCGATACCCTGCACTCAAAAACTTAAAGTGCCCAGTGTATTTTGAAAGAAATTTTGTCTACTTTAATTTTGTAAATAATGAGAAATTCACTAGGTTGCATATTTTTTAACTTATAAGCGATTTTGTGAAAAAAAAACCGAAATGTTTAGGATTTTTTGCGATTTTCACTGTGAAGCCGTCATTTTTTTTGTTGGCAAACTTCAGATTCGGATTCAGCACACCGAAAAACATAAGAATCTGTCGAGAAACCTTCTACCCTAATTTTTTTTGGTCAAAACTACCATATGACTGGGCTATTAATCCAAATAACTTTAACAGTACAACTTAAAAAGTAAAGTTCATGGATGAAATCTCTGAAACCTTTGAAATAAAAGCAGGTGTTCGCCAAGGCGATGGATTGTCCCCACTTTTGTTCAACCTAGTACTGGATAAGTTCATTAACACATGGGAGAAAGAAGTACCCGAAATAAACATGGGAACGAAATATAAACGGATTGACATTAAATGCCTTGCCTTTACTGACGATCTAGCAATAATTACCCGAACTACCGAGGAAGCCAGGCACGCCATTGAGAAGGTTCACGAGATTGCCATCAAAACTGGTCTCCACATCTCCTACGACAAAACGCAATATATGTACTCCAAGTGTCCACACCAAGCAAAACTTGCAACCAACTATGGCAACATCTTGCAGGTCAAGCACTGAAAAAGCAGCAAACAAAATGCGCGCAGAAAAATCACGCAGAGCATACACAATCACCTGGAACTTCTGCAATAAGAAATCCCTATCCACAAAAGCGAAACTCCGACACTACCACACAGTTGTCCTACCAGAGGCACTCTACGTATCTGAGACATCGTCACTCACAGTTCACATCAAGGACATCGAGAAAATTGAACGACAGATAGGTACTAAGGAAGATATTCGGGCCCAAGTTCCAAGGGTATATGGATGCGAAAAAGCTCGGAAGAACTCTATGCATTAATTGAACGATTCTCTTCAGTAGCACGCAAACGGCGTATTAAATTTTATGGACATGTAACACGAATGGATGATTCACGTCTGACTAAGAAAATATTTCTTATTATCAATGGGACCGACAAACCAAACTACGCTGGCTAGTGGATACACAAATGGACCTTACTGAAGTCGACATAGATCCAATGGCTACAACCAGGACTACATACAGACAAAAGATCAACACCCACAAATTTGCACCCAAGATTCCATCCGAGAAAAGCTTGGAACTCCAAAACTCATGGACACAAGTTAGACGGCAGGCCCAGCGTGAAAGAATGAAGAACTTTTGGGCGACTAAGAAGTTCAAAAATATGAAGAATTCCAGTGATATTTAATGGTTCCATGTGCTCCTTATGGGGCTGAACGAATATAAAAATAATATTAACTTTGTAACCTATTTTCGTAAATTGGCTTACTAGTGGTTTTGTAACAGTTCTAGCACCTCCTCCTCCTCACCCTCCTCACAAGATGGCGGCGACGCGATATCTCTCGAACGCATGGTCGGATTTTGACGAATGAGGTGTCATTGAACTCGGGCTGACACCCTCTTTCCATTGGACAACATATTTCCACTCTAAAATAAAACCTACCCCTAATAGGGGGTGACATTTTAATTTTGTAGATAATCTCTCTTTTCAATTGTAACATGTGAGAGTTTGAATGTCAATATGGAATGAAACGTTGTTCTACACAAGAGACATGTATACGGTGGATAGCCACTATGAATTAACATGCTTGTTTTTTGTTTTTACGCATGCCCACTCATGGCTTTTGTAAGAGGGTGGGGGAGCGGATCCCTGTG
Organism: Meconema thalassinum; assembly: GCA_946902985.2. Lineage (NCBI taxonomy): Eukaryota > Metazoa > Arthropoda > Insecta > Orthoptera > Tettigoniidae > Meconema > Meconema thalassinum. The sequence goes on from OX336395.1 coordinate 189,747,137, forward strand.
GATGGGTTATTGTTGACGGGTCATTGTTGGCGGGGTCATTGTGGACGAGTCCTTGTGGTCAAGTCCTTGTGGACAGGTCCTTGTGGACGAGTCCTTGTGGACAAGTCCTTGTTGATGAGTCCCTTTGGACTGATCCCTTTGGACGGGTTCCTTTGGCCTGGTTCCTACGGACTAGCCCATGAATTTATCCAAATTATGTCAAAGGGCTTAACTAACGGACTGATAAAGGCTGGTAAATTGTATGAGGTATTGTAGGACTTGGGATGAAGCCCCCTTTTAGAATGTACTTTTGACATTTTGGCAAAGGGCCTAACCACACTTTTGTTAATATCTCGCGAACATATCATGCTAGTGACTTGTATGAGGGGTCCTAGCAATTGGGGCCGATGTTCCCCTTTGGGGGTGAAACTATCCCCCCACTCCCAAATTTAAAAATCGTTATCTTGGAAATTAGGAGCCTTAAAATTAAGTGTGATAGCTTTAAAAATAGGTCATGACATACGCTTATACCACGATAGGTCATTTCACCCCTAAAATAGTAAATAGTAATGTTACAGGAAAAAAAGCGGTTAAACACTTAAAAATGATAAATGAACCTAAGATCATTTGTTTTTCATGAAAAAATAGTAAGAGGGTTAAAACTACCCCCTAAATTTAAAAATCGTTATCTTGGAAATTAAGAGCCTTAAAATTAAGTGTGATAGCTTTAAAAATAGGTCATGACATACGCTTATACCATGATAGGTCATTTCACCCCTAAAACAGTGAATAGTGATTTTACAGGGAAAAAGGTGTTAAACGCCTAAAAATGATAAATGAACCTAAAATCTTTTGTTTTTGATGAAAAATAGTAAGGGGGGGAAAAACTACCCCAAAATTGAAAAATCGATATCTTGGAAACTAAGAAAAATAAAATTAGGTGTGATAGCTGAAAAAATTGGTCATTTAATAATCTTTTACCACGATTGGTCAGTTTACCCCTAAAACAATGCATGTAGATTTTACAGGGAAAAAAGCGGAACCAATAATCAGATTTGGACACATGAGGTGTTATAAGACTCAGGGCGACAATCTCTTCTTGAATTTATTATTTATTTTTAGAAATTTTGACAAAGGGCCTAACCACACATTATGAAAATTTAGATTTTTAAATTTTTGAATTAATTTTAATATATATATAGTTTTTTTTTTTTGTAGAGAGAGACAGTACTGGTTGTGTTTAAACGAGCATGTCGCCGATCACTGTGGCCATGTTCAATGGATGAATCGATATTTTGTGAAGCATTGATTGAAGAGGGTCATGCGACGACTAGTTTTAAGAATATTTTTATGATTTTTCCTATGATGCATGCATTTATTTAAATATCCCAAAACGGCAAGGTTACTGATTTGAGTTTTATAAACTAATAATGGGATTTGGACTCATAAGGTGTCCTATAACTTGACATGACGCTTTATTTATATGGCTTATGTATTTTCCCAAAAAGATTGAAAACAACAAGGTCATGGACTTTTGTTTCTCTTAATATATTGCAAACCCATAATGTTAGATGTTTATGGTGAGTGATGAAACATAGCTATGTAGAGAAAAAATTAGTGTAGGCTATACGTATGGTGACTGACAAGTTTTTGACCAATGAAACTTGTTTTTAAACCTGACCGAGGTACATAGGGAGTATAGGTTTCATGCATGACATGACAAACCGTGTGTACAAAATCCAATTTATCGATTCAAGAATTAAGAGTAGACTATCTTTAATTGATTAGTTAAAGAGGGTAGCTAAGAAAACAAGATGGTGATTACACTGAACCAAACCGAACCAATACAATCCTTTTTGACTTGCTAACCATTTTGTGCTGCAGTGGCAAGCACTTTTGGCTCTTGCACTAGAGGCCTTAACTTGATTTAACTTTAAGGCTTAGAACGAACCAAACTAAGAAAGATGGTTATAGTGGTGCAGTGGTTAAGCTGTTATCCTTTGACTAAGGTAGACCAGGGTTTGATTTTAGATTAATACGCATGTCAAAATCATATAAAAAAGTAAGGATAATGTTTTAAGACTGATTACACTTGTATATTTTTTCAAATTATTACTTGGATTACAAATACAAAGGAGGACTGGGTTCAATATACAATTAATGCAAGTAAGATTTTGTATTTGTTTTTTATTTTAGACTTTAGATTTTAGAATTTACATTTTACATTTTAGATTGTACGAAAAGATCAAACCATAATGTCATGACTTTAAATTTTCGGTAACTAATTATTAAAGAAAAACATAAGGATTTGTATTACTTGGAATTATGTTTTCTATACTATATTTTATTTTGGTTTTAGATTTTAGAAATTTGATATTGGATTTTAGATTTTAGGTAAAGACCAAACTAATATTGACTATTCATTAGACACTGGTATGTAGATAGAAAGATGATTAGACTATATGTTATGATGAATTTTTAGGTGTTGACTGGCCTTGCAATAAGAATTGACTAACCAGACATGAGTTAACAACCATCGAAACACTTTGGCGACTATGCTTGTTATTGACCAGTGAGTAGGGTTTTAGAAAAACTGTTTGCTATTTTGGGTTATATACAACAAATGCATAGACCTACCTGAGCGACTATGTTTGCTAAACAAGACATTATACCAGAGATGATTAGGATTCTTATGTAGCTCAGGCAAGGAAAGCATTTCTACAGAATTTGTTGACATTGAATATAGATTTAGGTATTAGGATGTCATTTTTGAAGACCTTTGTCTGGAGTGTGACGCTCTATGAAAGGGAAACTTGGACTATTGGTGTAGCAGAAAAGTGGAGAAATGAGATGTACAGGAGAATGATGAAGATTAGATGGGTAAATAGGGTTACAAACAAAGAGGTATTAAGACAAGTGGGAGAGGAGAGATGTTTTAGCGACAGCTAATGAAGTAAATCGATAGGTTGGTAGGACACATACATCCAGGAATAGCAAGCTTAGTTATGGAAGAACGGGTTGAGGACAAGAACTGTAGGGGTAGACCAAGGTTAGAATATGTTAAACAGATAGCCTTGGATGTAGAGTGTGGTAGCTATATAGATATGAAACGATCAGCTCAGGACAGGGAGTCATGGAGAGTTGTATTAAACCAGTCAAAAGGCTGAAGACTCAAACAACATGTAGAACTTACCAAAATAATGTTGTGTAATGGTAAATACTAGTCAACAAACATTAATGCATTACTAAAACCCATGACACGATACCTGAGAGCTTTTCTAAAATTATTTTAAGATGCCTTTATCCCTATATTAAACACCTAGTTCTCTAGACTCATAACTACAATGTAATGAAAAAACAACAACAACAACAAATAACATTTAAAAACGAGCAAGTGGTTGAGTCAATGTACACTGGAAAATTTTGTAAACACTTAAGTGCACAAAACAAATTACATTATTAACTGTCAGGTTGATCGAGTGGTTAAGGCGTTTGACTTATGTTCACATTTTCAATACAAGAAAGCAAGGATTTGAACCCCTTACCTGACATAACTATTGCTTTAACATAGCTTAGCCATACTGTATTATTATGATACTCGATACACAAACCATAGATAGAGTGTATTGTTTAAGTCCACTCTCTCTTTCTAAACATAGCTAGAGACTGTCAATGGTTAACAATTGCATTAATAGTGGGAGGATGTAGTGATAGTAATTAAGAAAAAGCAGACAATAACCATAAAATATTTTTATTAAATTCATTTTATAATAGATACACACTGAATACAACTCTTTCTATTTGCCATTGTTTGATATAGATTTTTTAAACACAACGCTTGTTGTAGATCCTTTTATAACTTTCTCCAGGTACTCTTGTTCTTAAAAACAGTCCCTTTGGACTGATCCCTATGTGTTGGCCATGCATTTATCCAAATTATGTCAAAGGGACCGTTCCAAAAGGATTAGTCAAAAGGACCTGTCAACAGGGACCCGTCCACAGGGATCCGTCCACCGTGACCCGTCAGCAGGGGCCCGTCAAAAATGACTCCCTTCAAAAAGGACCCGTCCAAAGGGGCTAGTCAACAGGGACCAGTCCCAAGGGGCAAATCAACAGGGATCAATCAAAAGGGGTTATCGCCTCAAGGTCTGTCATACCCCTCTTTGATTATTTGTTTGCCTATTTGCACCCATTCTTCCATCCACTCTTGCACCCACTTTTGCACCCACTTTTCCTCTCACTTTAAGGAGAATGTCTTTGTGTAATAAAAAGTAATGTCCAGCCTCCCACCGCCATTCATCTGTGACGTCATAGTCAGTCTCAAAGCAAGTCTAAACTTGTAGAACAGGTCATGTGACAAGGTTAGGTTAAGTGACTTTGACATAATTTGGATAAATGCATGGGCCCGTCCACAGGGACCTGTCAAAAATGTCTAAAGGGACAAATCAACAGGGATCAATCAAAAGGGGTTATCACCTCAAGGTCTACCAATCACGCCTACTATCAATCGCGCCTACTATCAATCGCGCTTACTAATCGCGCCTACTATTTATTGCGCCTAATATCAATCGCGCCTACTACCAATCGCGCCTACTAACAATCGCGCCTACTATCAATCGCACCTACTATCAATAGCGCCTACTATCAATTACGTCCACTACCAATCGCGCCTACTATCAATCGCGTCTACTAATAGCGCCTACTATCAATCGCGCCTACTATCAATCGCGTCCACTTATAGCGCCTGCTATCAATAGCGCCTACAATCAATCGCGCCTAATACCAATTGCGTCTACTAATAGCGCCTGCTACCAATCGCGCATACTATCAATCGCGCCTACTATCAATCGCACCTACTATCAATAGCACCTAATAGCAATTACACCCACTACCAATCGCGCCTACTATCAATCGCGTCTACTAAGAGCGCCTACTATCAATCGCGCCTACTATCAATCGCGTCTACTATCAATCGCGCCTACTACCAATCGCGCCTATTATCAATCGCGCCTACTACCAATCGCGCCTACTATCGATCGCGTCTACTAATAGCGCCTACTATCAATAGCGCCTACTACCAATCGCGCCTACTAATAGCGCCTGCTACCAATCGCGCCTACTATCAATCGCGCCTACTATCAATAGCGCCCACTGTCAATTACGTCCACTACCAATCGCGCCTACTATCAATCGCGTCTACTAATAGCGCCTGCTATCAATTGCGCCTACTATCAATCGCGCCTACTATCAATTGCGACTATTAATTGCACCTACTATCAATTGCACCTACTACCAATCACGCCTACTACTAATTGCGTCTAATGTCAATTGCTCCTACTATCAATAGCGCCTACTAGCAATTACGCCTCCTACCAATCGCGCCTACTGTGAATTTCGCCTACTATCAATTGCGCCTACTACCAATCGCGCCTACTAGTAATCGCGCCTACTACCAATCGCGCCTACTATCAATCGCGCCTACTATCAATAGCGCCTACTATCAATTACGTCCACTACCAATCGCGCCTACTATCAATCGCGTCTACTAATAGCACCTGCTATCAATCGAGCTTACTATCAATCGCGCATACTATCAATTGCGCCTATTAATTGCACCTACTATCAATTGCACCTACTACCAATCACGCCTACTACTAATTGCGCCTACTATCAATTGCACCTACTATCAATAGCGCCTAATAGCAATTACACCCACTACCAATCGCGCCTACTGTGAATTGCGCCTACAACAATTGCGCCTACAACAATTGCGCCTACTACCAATCGCGCCTACTAGTAATTGCGTCTACTACCAATTGCGCCGACTACCAATCGCGCCTACTATCAATTACGCCTACTATCAATTGCGTTGAGTATGAACTGCTATCAATTACAGCTGGTAAAAATCGCTTCTAGTAAAAATCGCGCTCAGTATAAATCATAATCAGTATAAAACGCGCCCAGTATCAAACGCGTCTTCTAATCGTACCTACTATAAATTGAGCGTGCTATAAAACGCACCCAGTATACATTGCCACTACTAACCATGGCTACTATCAATTACAGTCAATAAAAATCATAATCACTATAAATTGTGTTCAGTATAAATCTTGACATTGAGCAATGTGTGTGTAAATCACTTGTAGTCTAAAATTTGTTCATGTGATTATTATTCTTGACAGTACTTTGAAAATTCCACCTTTAAAAAATATCAATCCACTTCATTTATTTTACTGTTATTATTACTAAAGTGACTTTACTAAAATTAAATTAATGTGTATTAGTTAATATGGAAGTCTCAACAACCAGCCATGGTAAGCCATGTGCCTACTATAAAGGATATACATATATTGTAAAAACAACCAATAAAAATGGAACTGTTATTTGGCGATGTTCAAAACAACGATCTAAAAAGTGTCGAGGAATGATTAAAACAAAAGACTCCAACGTACTTACTTCAAACGAGCATCATTGTGCATCTCAAATTAATACACATTTAAATGGACAAAATACTCTAATCAAGGTAAAAAAGCAAGTCCAAGAAAAAAAATATTGCTGCTCAAGATCGTGCAGTGTTTGTTCAAAATCTCTTATCATGTCCTCAAAAAGTCATGTTAGGACAGTTGTCAACGTCTAAGAAACCCTTAACACTATCAAAAGCAACGCAGACTTTAAAAGAGGTCCCTGTTGAAAAGGAACAAGAGGAATTGGATTGTTCTAGTGATGTTGATGATGATGATGATGATGATAATGATGGTGACAATGACTATCATAATTTTGATGATAATATTCATAATGAAGATGATGATGATGATGATGATGATGAGGATGATGAAAAAGAAAAGGATGAGGGTTTTATGTCTATAAAACCACTGCGACTTCCCCAGTTTTTAAGAACAAGAATACCTGGAGAAAGTTATAATAGGATCTACAACAAGCGTTGTGTTTAAAAAATCTATATCAAACAATGGTAAATAGAGAGAGTTGTATTCAGTGTGTATCTATTATAAAATGAATTTAATAAAAATATTTTATGGTTATTGTCTGCTTTTTCTTAATTACTATCACTACATCCTCCCACTATTAATGCAATTGTTAACCATTGACAGTCTCTAGCTATGTTTAGGAAGAGAGAGTGGACTTAAACAATACACTCTATCTATGGTTTGTGTATCGAGTATCATAATAATACAGTATGGCTAAGCTATGTTAAAGCAATAGTTATGTCAGGTAAGGGGTTCAAATCCTTGCTTTCTTGTATTGAAAATGTGAACATAAGTCAAACGCCTTAACCACTCGATCAACCTGACAGTTAATAATGTAATTTGTTTTGTGCACTTAAGTGTTTACAAAATTTTCCAGTGTACATTGACTCAACCATTTTCTCGTTTTTAAATGTTTTTTGTTGTTGATGTTGTTGTTGTTTTTTCATTACATTGTAGTTATGAGTCTAGAGAACTAGGTGTTTAATATAGGGATAAAGGCATCTTAAAATAATTTTAGAAAAGCTCTCAGGTATCGTGTCATGGGTTTTAGTAATGCATTAATGTTTGTTGACTAGTATTTACCATTACACAACATTATTTTGGTAAGTTCTACATGTTGTTTGAGTCTTCAGCCTTTTGACTGGTTTAATACAGCTCTCCATAACTCCCTGTCCTGAGCTGATCGTTTCATATCTATATAGCTACCACACTCTACATCCAAGGCTATCTGTTTAACATATTCTATCCTTGGTCTACCCCTACAGTTCTTGTCCTCAACCCGTTCTTCCATAACTAAGCTTGCTATTCCTGGGTGTATGTGTCCTACCAACCTATCGATTTACTTCATTAGCTGTCGCTAAAACATCTCTCCTCTCCCACTTGTCTTAATACCTCTTAGTTTGTAACCCTATTTACCCATCTAATCTTCATCATTCTCCTGTACATCTCATTTCTCCACTTTTCTGCTACACCAATAGTCCAAGTTTCCCTTTCATAGAGCGTCACACTCCAGACAAAGGTCTTCAAAAATGACATCCTAATACCTAAATCTATATTCAATGTCAACAAATTCTGTAGAAATGCTTTCCTTGCCTGAGCTACATAAGAATCCTAATCATCTCTGGTATAATGTCTTGTTTAGCAAACATAGTCGCTCAGGTAGGTCTATGCATTTGTTGTATATAACCCAAAATAGCAAACAGTTTTTCTAAAACCCTACTCACTGGTCAATAACAAGCATAGTCGCCAAAGTGTTTCGTTGGTAGTTAACTCATATCTGGTTAGTCAATTCTTATTGCAAGGCCAGTCAACACCTAAAAATTCATCTTAACATATAGTCTAATCATCTTTCTATCTACATACCAGTGTCTAATGAATAGTCAATATTAGTTTGGACTTTACCTAAAATCTAAAATCCAATATCAAATTTCTAAAATCTAAAACCAAAATAAAATATAGTATAGAAAACATAATTCCAAGTAATACAAATCCTTATATGTTTTTCTTTAATAATTAGTTACCGAAAATTTAAAGTCATGACATTATGGTTTGATCTTTTCGTACAATCTAAAATGTAAAATGTAAATTCTAAAATCTAAAGTCTAAAATAAAAAACAAATACAAAATCTTACTTGCATTAACTGTATATTGAACCCAGTCCTCCTTTGTATTTGTAATCCAAGTAATAATTTGAAAAAATATACAAGTGTAATCAGTCTTAAAACATTATACCTACATTTTTATATGTTTCTGACATACGTATTAATCTAAAATCAAACCCTGGTCTACCTTAGTCAAATGATAACAGCTTAACCACTGCACCACTATAACCATCTTTCTTAGTTTGGTTCGTTCTAAGCCTTAAAATTAAATCGAGTTAAGGCCTCTAGTGCAAGAGCCAAAAGTGCTTGCCAGTGCAGCACAAAATGGTTAACAAGTCAAAAAGGATTGTATTGGTTCGGTTTGGTTCAGTGTAATCACCATCTTGTTTTCTTAGCTACCCTCTTTAACTAATCAATTAAAGATAGTCTACTCTTAATTCTTGAATCGATAAATTGGATTTTGTACACACGGTTTGTCATGTCATGCATGAAACCTATACTCCCTATGTACCTCGGTCAGGTTTAAAAACAAGTTTCAATGGTCAAAGACTTGTCAGTCACCATACGTATAGCCTACAATAATTCTTTCTCTACATAGCTATGTTTCATCACTCACCATAAACATCTAACATTATGGGTTTGCAATATATTAAGAGAAACAAAAGTCCATGACCTTGTTGTTTTCAATCTTTTTGGGAAAATTCATAAATCATATAAAGAAAGCGTCATGTCAAGTTATAGGACACCTTATGAGTCCAAATCCCATTATTAGTTTATAAAACTCAAATCAGTAACCTTGCCGTTTTGGGATATTTAAATAAATGCATGCATCATAGGAAAAATCATAAAAATATTCTTAAAACAAGTCGTCGCATGACCCTCTTCAATCAATGCTTCACAAAATATCGATTCATCCATTGAACATGGCCACAGTGATCGGCGACATGCTCGTTTAAACACAACCGGTACTGTCTCTCTCCACAAAAAAGAAAAAATATATATATATTAAAATTAATTCAAAAATTTTAAAAATCTAAATTTTCAAAATGTGTGGTTAGGCACTTTGTCAAAATTTCAAAAAATAAATAATAAATTCAAGAAGAGATTGTCGCCCTGAGTCTTATAACACCTCATGTGTCCAAATCTGATTATTGGTTCCGCTTTTTTTCCCTGTAAAATCTACATACATTGTTTTAGGGGTAAACTGACCAATCGTGGTAAAAGAGTATTAAATGACCAATTTTTGAGCTTTCACACCTAATTTTAGGTTTCTTAGTTTCCAAGATGTCGATTTTTCAATTTTGGGGTTGTTTTTCACTCCCTTACTATTTTTCATCAGAAACAAAAGATTTTAGGTTCATTTATCATTTTTAGGCGTTTAACACCTTTTTCCCTGTAATATTACTATTCACTGTTTTAGGGGTGAAATGACCTATCGTGGTATAAGCGTATGTCATGACCTATTTTTAAAGCTATCACACTTAATTTTAAGGCTCTTAATTTCCAAGATAACGATTTTTAAATTTTGGGGGTAGTTTTAACCCTCTTACTATTTTTTCATCAAAAACAAATGATCTTAGGTTCATTTATCATTTTTAAGTGTTTAACCGCTTTTTTCCCTGTAACATTACTATTTACTATTTTAGGGGTGAAATGACCTATCGTGGTATAAGCGTATGTCATGACCTATTTTTAAAGCTATCACACTTAATTTTAAGGCTCTTAATTTCCAAGATAACGATTTTTAAATTTGGGAGTGGGGGGATAGTTTCACCCCCAAAGGGGAACATCGCCCCCAATTGCTAGGACCCCTCGTACAAGTCACTAGCATGATAGGTTTGCGAGATATTAACAAAAGTGTGGTTAGGCCCTTTGCCAAAATGTCAAAAGTACATTCTAAAAGGGGGCTTCATCCCAAGTCCTACAATACCTCATACAAGTTACTAGCCTTATTAGTCCGTTAGTTAAGCCCTTTGACATAATTTGGATAAATTCATGGGCTAGTCCGTAGGAACCAGGCCAAAGGAACCCGTCCAAAGGGATCAGTCCAAAGGGACTCATCAACAAGGACTTGTCCACAAGGACTCGTCCACAAGGACTTGACCACAAGGACTCGTCCACAATGACCCCGCCAACAATGACCCGTCAACAATAACCCATCCACAGGGATCCGCTCCCCCACCCTCTTACAAAAGCCATGAGTGGGCATGCGTAAAAACAAAAAACAAGCATGTTAATTCATAGAGGCTATCCACCGTATACATGTCTCTTGTGTATAACAACGTTTCATTCCATACTGACATTCAGACTCTCACATGTTACAATTGAAAAGAGAGATTCTCTAAAAAATTTAAATGTCACCCCCTATTAGGGGTAGGTTTTATTTTAGAGTGGAAATATTTTGTCCAATGGAAAGAGGGTGTCAGCCCGAGTTCAATGACACCTCATTCGTCAAAATCCGACCATGCGTTCGAGAGATATCTCGTCGCCGCCATCTTGTGAGGAGGGTGAGGAGGTGCTAGAACTGTTACAAAACCACTACTTGGCTTACTTGATCACTCCGGTGTGTGTTTTTCTGTATATTCCGCGGATGTGTGTGAACCCCACCCTATCATTTCACAAACACCAATTTAACAAAAGCTGCTGAATAGATAGTCACTCGCCCCATGCATTTTATATTACTGCCAACTTTGTTTAAACAAAACCAATAATCACGTCATTCCTAAATTAAGAATTTACTCTACTCTGCTATATGAGAAATCGGATGCCAACTTTATAGCTTTGTCGATTGATTGCTTAATTAATTTAAATATGGCGCCGTGAGCAAAGTTCAACTAATCATAATCGATTCATGTTGTGTAGTCCCCATAGTCAATTCTTAGCCGCTTCAGGGACATTGAATAGAAACTGTTATCTTCTCGTACCCCAACTACATTATCCTACCACTATACTACCGCAGTCCTAAAATTTAACTTTCTAAGTCACCTACAAGAATAGCCAATCGTCGTCTTCTGCATACTCCTAAGCATAAAGAGACCTGGGTCTAACTTCTATTCTGTGAGAGTTTCCTTTAAGTTGCATGCTGTATTCTATTATGCCAGGAGATCTATAGAAGACAGTCTGGCTGTCGAATGCTGATGGCCAGTTCAATACTGGAAAATTGAGTCCAAGCACCTATCTGAATAGAAACCGACTGAAATCTAGACATCCATCCATAAAATATGCTAGGAATCTCACAGACATCAATTTTAAGCCGAATACAGTATCCAATAGAGAAATGAAAGGAGCACCAACATCAACCTTGAAGCTTGGAGTGATTTAGTTGGAAATAGCGCTGCACCCGGTTTTGACCTGGCAAGAAGAACGTAGACTACCCTCAATAGGATCCGGACTGACCACGGAGTCTGTGCTGAATCACTCTTTAAATGGGGTAAAATTCCTTCTCCCCAATGAGACTGCGGTTCTCCTTCACAGTCAGTTCACCACATTGTTCACGAATGCCATAGAAGAGCATATCAGGGCAATCGGTCTGACGTCCTGCTGGCAACACCTACAGCATTACAATGGATACAGAATTTCGATTTAAAGATATAAGCCTTTGCCATGTCATGTGTCCCTGTAAATATGTATATATCAATGTATATGTGTGTATATATTTAAATTGCTTGCTTTTGTTTGTATGTCACGCGATAAAGAAATAAATTCCTTTAAGTTGCTCTATGGTGATCAAATTGGCAGGTGAAAAGCTGAAGGAAGTAGGAGACTTCTGTTACTTAGGAAGCAGAATAACCAGTGATGGACGAAGCAAAGAGGATATAAAAAGTAGGTTGGCTCAGGCAAGGAAAGCCTTTCTACAAAAGAGGAATCTGTTGACATCGAATATAGATTTAGGTATTAGGAAGTCATTTTTGAAAGCCTTTGTCTGGAGCGTGGCGCTCTATGGAAGTGAAACTTGGACTATTGGTGCAGCAGAAAAGAGGAGAATTGAAGCATTTGAAATATGGTGTTACAGGAGAATGATGAAGATCAGATGGGTAGATAGGGTTACAAACGAAGAGGTATTAAGGCGAGTGGGAGAGGAGAGATGTTTCTGGCGACTGCTAATGAAGAGAAGAGATAGGTTGATAGGACACATACTAAGACACCCAGGAATAGCAAGCTTAGTTATGGAAGGAAGGGTCGAGGACAAGAACTGTAGGGGTAGACCAAGGTTAGAATATGTTAAACAGATTGCCTCGGATGTAGGGTGTGGTAGCTATGTAGAGATGAAACGATTAGCTCAGGACAGGGAGGCATGGATAGCTGCATCAAACCAGTCAAAAGACTGAAGACTCAAACAACAACAAAAGCTGGGGATGATCATAGAGTTGTATCCCCACCTGATGGCACGGATTTAGGCCATAAGGCGATCAGGGGTTCTGTAATATTAAATACTAGGATCGTTATCTTGTACTTACCTATAGCTTCTGATAGGCATTGCAGTACAGTACCTACTACACAAGGAAATGGCAAGGGGACGTGATTCCAGGATTCAAGGGATATTCCCAATGAAATATTTGGAACCGTGGATACAAGGATTACGCTGGATTATAATGCAATCGTGAAGTCAAATTGATTAACTGATTCTCACGTGTTCAACCACAAGGTGACCACTCCTTGCCTAAGATCCAGGAAGAGTTTCATTAAGAGAACAGTTCCCTTCCATACCAAACCAGTTGTCCGGCGTGTGTCACTCCAGAAACAAATAGTACCAGAGGGGTATACCCCTAAAGAAGGACTGAGCAGTGTTAGTGATTTGCCTTATACCACCTGGAGGTCCTTAAACCGGATGAGAACAGGAGTGCCTAAGTGTCGTAGCAACCTTGTGAAGTGGGGTTATGCAGAAGATCCAAGATGTGACTGTGGAGTAATCCATACTCCACAACACCTGCTCACGTTCCAGGATCTGAATGACACATTATGTAGGCCACAGACCGAGGGATAAGAGCTGCAGAGGTCTGGAAAGAAAGAATTTGGTGTGTCTCCCGGGCACGGAAATATAAATATAACAGTGTATATACCTGTTCCTTCAGCTTTACTAGCGATGGTGCTCTCAAGAACCACCCAAGCTCCGTGGCCCTTGGTCAACGAGCGTACAACCATCCAACTTGCCCGATCTCCCAATCGGCAGCCAATCGACCACACTGATTGTCAGGCTTCCGCCTTTGCAGTGCCTGACTGACCTCTCTGACCTGTGTCCACAGCTTTTTATAGTAAGGCAGTGAGGTTGTTGCTGACCAGGTTAGCTTGCCACGGTGGGTGAGTGGTTAGCGTGTTGGTCTACTAACCCCAAGCTTGCAGGTTCGTTCCTGGCCGTGATAAGTGATTTTTGAAAGGCGGCAAAAATACGACACGCATGTCATACGATGTTGCCATGTCAATTGAATTCAGTAGGCCGTGTTCATAATGGGAAAATTAATCTCGGGAGTTTCCGCCAACACAAAGTTCCTCATTTCTCTACTAGAAAGCGCTATAGAGTTCAAGGAGCTTAGATATCTAACCTTCTTGGCTTTCATAGTGCTTCAAGGAACAACGAAATTCGACATACAAGCTACCCTCCGGGTGTCAGATTAAAAATCTTGCACCCGGCACCCGAGGCCATACGATATTAGTATTATTACTGACCAGGTTGAACTGGGGTGAATTTCAGATACGGTTTCGCCTTGAACTGACGTCGGGACATAACAATATGAACTTTTATGACTTGTGCCATGTGCCATTGCTTCCTGAACAGTTTTGATAGCTCTCTGTACTTTGACAGCTTTTTAACATGTTTTGTTAGCATATTGCCACTGATTGGGTTCGCCAAATCTATAAAGGTGTTGTTGTTGTTTGAGTCTTCAGTCTTTTGACTGGTTTGATGCAGCTTTCCATGCCTCCCTGTCCTGAGCTAATCGCTTCATCTCTACATACCTACCACACCCTACATCCGAGGCAATCTGTTTAATATATTCTAACCTTGGTCTACCCCTACAGTTCTTGTCCTCGACCCTTCCTTCCATAACTAAGCTTGCTATTCTTGGGTGTCTTAGTTTGTGTCCTACTAACCTATCTCTTCTCTTCATTAGCAGTCGCCAGAAACATCTCTCCTCTCCCACTCGTCGTAATACCTCTTCGTTTATAACCCTATCTACCCATCTGATCTTCATCATTCTCCTGTAACACCACATTTCAAATGCTTCAATTCTCCTCTTTTCTGCTGCACCAATAGTCCAAGTTTCACTTCCATTGAGCGCCACGCTCCGGACAAAGGCTTTCAAAAATGACTTCCTAATACCTAAATCTATATTCGATGTCAACAGATTCCTTTTTTGTAGAAAATCTTTCCTTGCCTGAGCCAACCTACTTTTTATATCCTCTTTGCTTCGTCCATCACAGGTTATTTTGCTTCCTAAGTAACAGAAGTCTCCTACTTTCTTCAGCCTTTCACCTTCCAATTTGATGATCATAGAGGTTTCTGATTTATTTCGGCTGCATTCTAGTATTTTTGTTTTACAATTATTAATTTTCATCATGTATTCTTTCCGTAAGACGGAGTCCATACCATTCAAAAACTCATTCAAATCCTCAGGCTTATCGGCTAAGATGACGATGTCATCAGCAAATCTCAGAGTTGAAATTATTTCTCCTTGAATCTTCACTCCCATTTTAATTTTTTCTCTAATTTCCTTCATTGCTTGTTCAATGTAAAGATTGAAAAGTATGGGTGATAAGTTGCAGCCTTGCCTAACACCTTTCTGAATATCAGCTTCTCTCTCATGTCCTTCAGCTCGAATGACTGCTGTCTGGTTTCTGTATAGATTGTAGATTACCCTCCTATCCATGTACTTTATTCCAATAGATTTCAAAATGTCAAACAATTTAGTCCAATCAACGTTATCAAAAGCCTTTTCTAAGTCTACAAAAGCCATGAACGTTCTCTTATCTTTCCTTATTCTACCTTCCAAAATCAGCCTAAGACTTAGTACAGCTTCCCTTGTTCCTACATTTCTCCTGAAACCAAACTGGTCTTCACTCAACTCCCTTTCTAACTGGCTTTCAGTCCTCTTGTATATTATTCTAGACAGGATCTTTGAAGCTTGAGTAATCAAGCTGATTGTACGGTAATCTTCACATCTGTCAGCTCCCACTTTCTTTGGTATAGGGATGATCTCTTCATCTTCGCGTAATGCTCCAGCTTCCTCTCATCCGTCCAATTTTTCCCAGGTTGTCGTAATGATCTTGGTTCAAACTTAATATTCGCGATTTTCGTCTGGCACTCAGCTCGGTCTTCGAAATTGTCTATATCGATTACTTGTAAGTCTCTCTGCACCTCCTTAATCCATGCTGTGCCGCATATACTCTGTGTTATGATACCAAATACAGGGCGCCAGGAAATGTTCTCCGCATTGACTGCCGGCTTCTACCAGAGCTAGCATCAGCAGTTTAGTTGGCAGCACGGTGTACTTGACAGGGTGAATCTCACACGAAATCGTCATTTCGTATCGCAATAAGCAAGCGTGTGTGTCATCAGCACTTTCAGCATCTGTTATGAATGGCTGTGGTGAGTACAAAGTTTACTGTTTGCTGTAATACAAGCGACAGTCGTGCTGCCAACGTAACTACTGATGCTAGCTCTCGCAGTCGCTTGTAGGCTCTTCGGAGAACATTTCCTGGCACTCTGTATTTTCTTTGGCAATCTGGAGGTGGCCATCCTGTGGATGTGAGTGTAAAATTTGGCTCTGCGTTTTCTAATTTCGTATGCTATCGTTTTAGTCTTTTGATAGAGTTCTGTACTAGGTCTCTTTATCGAAATGCCGTTTCTGTTGATTGCTCCGTACATCTTCCGGAGAATTTTTCTTTCCTGTTTTTGCAGTCCCATAATCTTGGAATGACCACCGATTACTATTGTTTCAGCGGCATATGTTGCTTCTGGAAGAATAACTGGTTCATAATGTCGTAATTTGGCGTTCGTTGAAATACATTTCTTGTTGTCATGGGCTCACGTTAGCCTGTAGGCCTTCTGGAGTTAAGTGATTCTGTCTTCATAGGCGATTCGATTAAGTCCTGAGAGTTGTAGAATTTCACCAAGATATTTAAGTGCAGTCATGGGTGATTTTAGCGTATTTGGTGTTTAAAGAGGATTTATTTTCTGGACTTCTCTCCATTTATTTGGTATTGCCTCATGGAACTTTTCCACTGCGTAAGTCGCTTCCGATCTGTTGTCTGCAACAATTGCAATATCGTCCGCCAAAGCGAGACATTTGACTTTAGTTCGGTTCTCTTTTTTAACATCAATTTGAATGACCTTTACAAGAGGTCCCCATTCCCTAATTATCTTCTCCAGAAAAATATTGAAGAGGATTGGGGATAGTCCATAGTCGGACTCCAGTTTTGATTTCGAAGGGCTCTGATATTTCGTCCATAAATTTCACTTTGGATATTGTTAATTATTGTTATTATTAATTTTTTATTATTATTATCATCTAGGTCCGATCTTTTGCTAAAGTTATGATCTTATTATCTTAGTTTTTTTTCAATAAGTCATCCGGATGTTAGTTCGAAGTGTGTGGCATGCAAAGTGTACTTTTGTTCATGTCTGCCAGGACACGACAAGTGACTGACATACACAGTGAATCTAATGGGTCGGGAGTCCAATTTCAATTCCACTTGTCTCGTATCACCATCACTCTAACGAGACACTTGCAATTACAGTAGTGAGCATTCCTAGTGGCTCACTTCATTTTATGTGATCATGTTATTAATGGACAGTATACATTCTTTTATACGCTCAAATTACGTAACTATTTTACTAACGTTTTCCCAGTGGTTCATTCATGTTAAAATAAATGCATGGTTACTCACATTTATTCATGGTATTCGCAGTAATAGACGTTGGTATTTGATGAGGTGCGACTCTTATACCAACCCAAAACACTTCACCATTTAAACAAATAAATAAATAGACCCTATCACAGCATCAATTAAGAAGAGACGGCTACTATTTTAAGGTCACCTCTTGAGGATGACTGATGATCGGTTAAAGAAAAGAATATTATTAAAGATAAAGCGCACAAATCGTGCGTAGTGATGATAGCAAACTGTCATTCACAAAACATCATAATGGATGATCTCCCGATTTGCACAGAAATTACATAGTATCTACTACATTGTACACCGCATAATTTAAATACGCAGGATTCATCAGGGTCCTGAAAGTATTCGGCATTGCACAGTTAATGGTGATACCCATGCACTGCCATAGAATTAACAAAGTGTCGCAAGTCTTAGTTAGTGTTCATCCATATCCTAGTCATCATGGCCTCCGTTGTGTAAAACTCGAGCCAGATTTAGACCCTCTTCTGTATATGGAGTTTCATTAAGTCTAAGGCAACAAGGCCGAGATGGTTCGAGGAATGCGAAAAGTATCTCAGGCAAATTGGTATTCCAGACCGAGAAATTCCTGATAGGAACACATTTAGATGATTGGTGAACAACTACCAATGTTTTGAAAGGGTATCAACTTCCGTAAGACGGAGAGGACCTTTGTCCGAGGAACATAAACAGGTACTCGACGCTGGGGTCAGAAGATACTGGCAGGAAGTCAAAGTCGGAACAAGAACAAGACCTGGACACTGAAGTGAAGTTGGTTGTTACCAGGCAGTCCATAGAGGTTCAACTCGATATATTAAAAAAATGAATGATTTAATGAATTAATTATATATACAGTATTTATTCGTTACGGCCAACTATGGACCACGTTTTAAATGTCTAACATTATTTGTTGTCTTCACTCTCGGCCAATATCTCTTCATCCTCTCTCCCACTTCCTTCTTCTGTTCCCCCGTTTAAGATCCTCCTTTCCTCACTGACAACTCCCCTGTCTCCTGGAAACCTGCAAACTCCTTAACTAGTCGTCTAAATCGCTCTCTATCCATTATGTCATCTTCTTTCACCTCCATCCGATCCGAGTCTAATCTCACTTTCCAAAACCATTTCGGCTCCGTCTTCCTCTTCCTGAAGAATTCAAAAATCCTCTTCGTCATTCTGGCATTATTCATCCCCTCCAAGTGGCCATAAAACTGTATTCTCCTTTTTCTCATTAGGGCTACGACTTTTTCTGTCTTCAGGTATAGCTCTTTGTTAGGTTTGAGTCTCCTCTCTCCATCCTTGATATTTCGGGCTAGGATTTTTCGGAGCATTTTCCTTAATAAATAAATAAATAAATAAATATAGCTCGTTAAAGCAGAATTAATTTAGTTTTAGTATCCAATCCGTTAAAGTTACAGCAGCATAATTGGTTTACTGTCTAGGTATTCCACCATTAATATGTGGGAGACATTTCAACATAACCAGGGCTTTTTTAGCTTTAAGAAATCACTCATGGGTTACCTTAATTGAAACAGCAAATACAAACACAAAAAAGTATCCACGCCAAAATAATTTAAAGCTGAAGTTGGCTATTAATCCAGTAGAAATGAACGTGACTGGTATGTCTGACTCAGGGGAGGAGTGGTATATGAGCTTTACGGTGCGGTGGATCGTCCCATGACTGTAATAATCAAGCATGTAAATATACTGTATATAGCTCTGGGATGTGTGGTCACAGTGTGGTAGGTGCTGTGAAGTACTAAATTCAACTTTCTCAGATCTACATACAGAGTAGTAGTAATGAAATCATAGATTGGTGAGTGAATGCTCTCAAATGTTCAATCCACAATATATTGAGACACTTTTTAGAACTTAAAAGGCTCATTCTGGTTCCGTATTGATAAACTAATTCGTATAAACAGGGGCCTGTTCCACGAATGAACATTGCAACCTTTCACTTTTCACTTTGCATTTTTCAATTCTTGCAAAGTGCAAAGTCTTTCTGTTCCACCATGATCTATGTATTACTCTTCAATTTCCTTACAAAGTGAAAAGTCTTTGCGTAGGAATGATCCGATCATGTTTATTCCATGAACAAACTGTATAATACTCCATGATTTTATGCTTTATTATTCGCGTTGAATCTGAGGACTTTAGTAACACCTCTGCAAATAGTTGATTTTGATATCCCATGCATTGCTACTATACCGTGCTGGCACCATTTCCTAACCAATACAAGCATATATGAATTTGGTTTTTTTTTTCGGAAAGAGAACGACTTCTTTCTGTTGCAGGTTTCAATAAATGGCCAATTATTTCAAGAATATAGTGATACGAAAACACTCATGAAATTCCATCGAAGTGAGGTTATGAAAATTCATCCTGTCTTTGTACGTCCTCTTGTTGGATTCTTCATCTCTGTCCTCACTTGATGATAGCAAAAGCTCTCGTCGTAAAATATTTATAACACTAAACCAAATTCTGCGCCGAGAATCTAGTGTAGAGACTTGTTCATTAACAGCTGAAAAGGGTATCGTCTCTTTGCAAAGATTTCTGAAAACGTTTCACTTCATTCCTTTGCACTTTGCATTTCTGCACCAATGGAGGAATATAACAGGCTTCAAAAATGCGAAAAGATTCTTAACTTTTCACTTTTCACTTTGCAAGACAAATCTGAAAAGTGATGGTGGAACAAAATCTGAACTGAAAAGTGCAAAGTGCAAGGTGAAAAGTTGCAAATTTCATTCTTGGAACAGGCCCCAAATTAAAGGTTCCGCCTGATCAATACTTTCATTGATCAGGTGGAACCTTTAACCTGTTTATACTAATATTGAGACACACCTGTAGTCTCTGGAACATCATCATTATCAAGGCAAGGAAGTTCATGCATTTTAAATGAATAAATATGCACGCTGAAATGCACTAATTATTGGTCAAATATCCTTCACGTTTCAAAAAAAATATGCACTATGAAATAACTACGGCAACTTCGATCACTCCGTATTCTTTAGCCTATCTATTTTGAATATACTGTAAATAAAATATGAACAGACGGACTTACACCTTTTTTTTAATATCTCATCTAAGAAACAGTTATCAAATTTAGGAAATGTTATTCCACGGCACTTAAAGCGGTGTTTACCATCAATAATTATTTTATTAAGTAAATTTTGAAGTACAACTGTTATACAATTCTAATAGCTATTGGATTTTTAAATGAAAACAATTTTACAATATTTACATAGTGAATGTTCAATAAAAATAATTAGTATTAACTTGCAAAAGACAGAAACGTAGGCCTACTGGGTATTAAAATAATTTTAGTATTATTCTGTGATAGACTCTCGGAGTCCGAATAGGAATATACGGCTTAAAGAACATGAAGTAATAAAAATCGCTTCAAAACAATAGGAAATTAGAGTATAATAATAATAATTTATGTTCGACGATGTCGTAATGTAAATATTATATGTCAGAAAACTGTACTATAATGAGGGTCATTATAGTACAAGTTTCCATTATGGGACAGTTTCTCCCACCAATCACAGCTCAAGAAACAGTTGTTTGACCAATTAGGTAAGGATAGCTTCGCACCTGCGCTGATTTTCAAGGCCTCCTAATTTAAATTTCACTGCGCGGCCTAGTGTCATATTGGAGTATTCGAGGAGGCCATGGTCAAATACAAGGTATTCTCTGTGTACCATGCACTCTGTTCAGTACATAAAACTGGCGAAATCTCCACAGATATTAATGAATATTTATGTTCGAACATAAAATAGTTATGATAATTATCGTCGAACATAAACAGTCGTATGCAACTCGCCTATAATGGTAATTAAGACACGTTGCATAATGTACTATTATATTCGACCCTGACTATTATATGTCAGAGAGCTGTATCATAATGATGGTCATTATAACACTATTTTTCATTATGAAACTGTTTCTCCCACCAATCACAGCTCAAGTAACAGTTGTTTGACCAATTAGATAAGGATAATATCGTACTTGCACTGAGTTCCAAGGCCTTCTAATTTAAATTTCACTGCGTTGCCTAGTCATAGTGGGATAATCGGAGAGGCCATGCGTCTCATGCGCTCTGTTCAGTACATAAAACTGGCGAAATCTCGACAGATATTTATGAATATTAATGTTCGAACATAAAATAGTTATAATAATTATCGTCAAACATAAGCAGTCGTATGCAATGTACTATTAATGAGGGCAGCCAATGGCCAAAATGTACTGTAGGTATATACATTTTCTTTTTAACATTTGATACATGGTATCTTTTAGAAAATATGTCACAGAGATCACACACACAGCTTGGACTGCGGCTAGAGCACGTCTACGTCCCGCATAGCCTGGAATATACGCCCTACTCAAGCAGAGAAATGCACTTAAACAGCCAATGGAGTAAAACATGATGCATTGCGCAAAAATAACCAAATGCGACAGAAAAACCAGTAAACATTGACGGTGAAACATTAGAGTATGTCCAGGACTATACATACCTAGGCCAAAACATTTCATTCCATAACAATACGGAGAAAGAAATCAAAAGAAGAATTGGGCAAGCATGGAAAAAATTCTGGTCCTTGAAATTCATTTTAGGTTATAAATCTCAGAAACTAAGTCTGAAAACACAAGTTCTAGAGAAATGTGTAATCCCAGTAATGCTGTATGGATGTCAAACATGGTCACTAACTTCGCAGCAGAGAAAAACGCTCCAGATAGTACAACGCAGGATGGAACGAAAAATCCTCAATATCACGCTGAAAGACAGAATACGGAACGAGGAGATACGCAGAAGAACCAGTATTAAAGACGTCATCAACACAGCGGACAGACTAAAATGGAAATGGGGAGGCCACGTAGCGAGGATGGAGCATAGTAGGTGGACGCACAGACTAACGATGTGGGACCCCAGAACCGGCAGGAGAAACGTAGGAAGACAGAGGACACGCTGGGCTGACACATTCAAGAAATTTGCCGGACCACAATGCACAAGAAGAGCAAGAGACAGACAAGAGTGGAAGACCCTAGAGATGATCCTTTTCAAAACATAGTATATGCGATGAAAGGAAAGGAGCAACTCAGTGCAACATAGTGAACCCTTAAATACAATAGCGATAATGTATTGAGGACTGTTAAAACTCTACTAACATAAAGTGAACGTGCTAGAAACATTAACAATTTTGCTAATATTAGATATAAGAACAAGAATACAGAACATAGACAATACTGTAACTAGGTTAGGAATAGGTATATCAATAGCTATAAGAATAATTCAAGAACGGAGACTAAAATGCCAGAAAAGTGCACCACTAGGTGCCTCACTACTCTTTAGGACTGCTCACCTAATGAGTGTAATGGAGCAAAATCGCTGCCTAGGCAGGAGGCCAGTGCCCTTAGAGGATTAAAGGGCTGTATTTATTTATTTATTTATTTTATTTAACCAAAATATGCATAAATACGCAAATATATGATTTTTCAGGAACTTCCGGGCCTTAATCATCAGTGTTCTGCCCTAGGGAAGGTCCTCACATGGCAGCTCTCCAAGCAAACCTTTCTCCTGCTACTCTCTTTGTTGTTTCATACTATGCGTCGATCCTTATACTGTCAACCAATTGGAATCTTCTCCGTCCTAATCGTCTCTACCATTCACTGTTCCTTCCATTACATCCACAAGTAAACAATTTCTTCTCATCCAATGATCATTTCTTCATCCTGATTAGTCTAAGGTTCGGATGTTAAGGAAAAGTCATATTTTTTTCCTGAGCTCACTTTACCCGAAATCAGAAAAATGAGTTTGAATGACGGGTCTCTGACCATGTTTAAAGCAATTTGTTGTTGCCTATAAATGCATATTTCGGACATTTTTAATATTTTCTTCATATTTGGTCATATTTTAGTGATATAAGGTCATATTTGGTTATAATTTCAGCATTTTGTTTAAATTGAGGCGTCGTTAACAAGGTACGTGTTATCTGCGTCGAGTTTCAAACACAGAATTTCCAAAAAGTGTAACTTAATAGATATATTTTTCTTTCTTTTCTTTTAGGAAAACCGAGCAAGAACTGAATCTCCAGGCTATGATACTGAATGAATGTTGAAAATTTCAATGTGGGCCGGGCCTACTGTATGATTAAATGTGTCTGGTTTATTATCGCTGATCACGTTTTGGCACCTAAGACGTTTACTGAATGTTAGTGATACATTACCTATCCCAAAAATTCATGTCATATTTCATAGTTTTTTTGTCTTATTTTATAGTTTTTAGGTCATATTTACCTAGTTTTTAGGTCATATTTAGCTAGTTTTAGGTCATATTTAGCTAGTTTTTAGGGCATATTTAGCTAGTTTTTAGGTCATATTTAGCTAGTTTTTAGGTCATATTTAGCTAGTTTTTAGGTCATATTTAGCTAGTTTTTAGGGCATATTTAGCTAGTTTTTAGGGCATATTTAGCTAGTTTTTAGGGCATATTTAGCTAGTTTTTAGGACATATTTAGCTAGTTTTTAGGGCATATTTAGCTAGTTTTTAGGTCATATTTAGCTAGTTTTTAGGTCATATTTAGCTAGTTTTTAGGGCATATTTAGCTAGTTTTTAGGTCATATTTAGCTAGTTTTTAGAGCATATTTAGCTAGTTTTTAGGGCATATTTAGCTAGTTTTTAGGTCATATTTAGCTAGTTTTAGGTCATATTTAGCTAGTTTTTAGGGCATATTTAGCTAGTTTTAGGTCATATTTAGCTAGTTTTTAGGGCATATTTAGCTAGTTTTTAGGGCATATTTAGCTAGTTTTTAGGTCATATTTAGCTAGTTTTTAGGTCATATTTAGCTAGTTTTTAGGTCATATTTAGCTAGTTTTTAGGGCATATTTAGCTAGTTTTTAGGTCATATTTAGCTAGTTTTTAGGTCATATTTAGCTAGTTTTTAGGGCATATTTAGCTAGTTTTTAGGGCATATTTAGCTAGTTTTTAGGTCATATTTAGCTAGTTTTTAGGGCATATTTAGCTAGTTTTTAGGTCATATTTAGCTAGTTTTTAGGTCATATTTAGCTAGTTTTTAGGGCATATTTAGCTAGTTTTTAGGTCATATTTAGCTAGTTTTTAGGGCATATTTAGCTAGTTTTTAGGTCATATTTAGCTAGTTTTTAGGGCATATTTAGCTAGTTTTTAGGTCATATTTAGCTATTTTTTAGGTCATATTTAGCTAGTTTTTAGGGCATATTTAGCTAGTTTTTAGGTCATATTTAGCTAGTTTTTAGAGCATATTTAGCTAGTTTTTAGGTCATATTTAGCTAGTTTTTAGGTCATATTTAGCTAGTTTTTTTGTCATATTTAGCTAGTTTTTAGGGCATATATGCTTGCATATTTTGTACTTCTATAGGTCTTAAACTTCCGTACCCTACGATTACCGCTAATATATTTTTCTCCTCCCCAACTATTTTCAGCACATCTTTATTTCGCACTTTCTCGACCCATTTTATCCCTTACATTATCCTTCATATCCACATCTCAAACGCCTCCAATCCCTTTTCTTCCTCTTTTCTCCATGTCCACGTCTCAGCTCCATATAGTGCTACACTCCTAATAAAGCATTTCGCCATTCTCTTCTTCAGGCCTTTGTCCATACCCCCAAGTTAAACTTTTTTATACTCATTTTGTGATGCTTGATTTGATATTACACGTCTTCAGTCGGTGAACATAACGTAGTACCAATTACTGGGACATGCGAAAAATAACCTAAAAAATGACATATGATTAAAATATATACAGTATATACAGGGTGTCTCAAAAAATGTCCCCCCAGGGGCTCACTTCTAGTGGGGGTGGGTTGGCGACCACGGGGCCCCAGCTGAGTCCGGCATTGCTTCCACTTACTTGTGCCGGGCTCCTCTCCGTCTTCTTTCCTGTCGACCTCACTTGGTCAACTCTTGTTCTCTTCCGACCCCGACGGTATTAGGGTATCCGAGGCCTTGGGAGTCTCTTCCTTTCCCGCCTTAATTGGCCCTTGTCTCATATTTCCTGACACACTCCTTCTGTGAGGGGTCAGCCTTCTTTTTATTTTCCTTTTACCTCCTGCCTTGTGCTCAAGGCCCTTAAGGAGGCAGGGTGTATGTAGCCCCACCACTTCTGAAGCACCCTAGATAATGCTACACCCTCAGGGGCTCACGGCTGGTGAATTCTGGAGTTGGCGACCCCGAGGGATTCCTGAGCTGGGTCCGTTTTCCCCTTTTGTCCCTTCCCTTTGGGGCGGACCCTCTCCTCTCTCCCCTCCCCTCTCCTCTCCAATCCTCTCCTCTTTTCCTTATTAGTTAGTTTTAGTTTTAAGTTTACATTTCATTTTCATCTTCACGATCACCCACACCATCAGGGGCCGATAGCCTAGATGTTAGGCCCCTTAAAACAACAATTATCATCATCATCATCAAAAAATGTACTAACACTTTGGATGACTATAAAATTATTATTTATGAATATAGAGACAAGTTTAGGGCTTCAGTTATAGAGGAGACATTTAATTAAAGACTCATGTTCGCAAATGTTCAAATTGATGACCGTCAGTGTCCATACACAGCTGATAACGCGAAGCAATGGATTCGCAAACGTTACGACAAAGTTAATTTGGAATTTCGTGACATTGTCTGTCGATTTTCAATTTCGTGTTGGAATGTAGGATTTCCAGCGCAGACGCTTCATGATGCAATGGACGCTATATTTTGAGATGTGTGTCTCTCGAGCCGTTAGTCGTAGTGATTTCGGTGGGGATCGAGTGAGGGCTTCCTGTACCTGTTCTTCTTTTCTAGGACTGGTGGATGTCCGTGGCCGTAGAGAACGTTTCTTGTTGACGTTGTGAAAGGTTCCATCTGCTTCAAATCTATCTCTGATGCGAGCAATGGTCCGGTGCTTTGGTGGCGGTTTGTCGAACTCCTGAACACTGACGGTGATCAATTTGAACATTTGCGAACATGAGTCTTTAATTACACGTCTCTTCTATAATTGAAGCCCTTAAACTTGTCTCAATGTTCATAAATAATCATTTCATAGTCATACAACGAGTTAGTACATTTATGAGACACCCTGTACTATACTAGCAGCCCTCCCCGGCTTCTCCCGGTATCATTAACGGTTCACACAGAGTAAGCTTAAATGGCCCACGGACGGCAGGTCCCTGATGCAATTCAGAAAAGCTGATGTGAACAGCGAAACTCCAAACAAATATACTCTTCTCTGAAGTCTTAACTCGACAGTTTGATGCTGGCCAAAGATGGGATGAACGGCTCGCTCGCTAGCTCGTAAACTCGCTCTGAAGCTAGTAACTTAAGTTTCCACTGAATGGAGATTGTTTGAAGAAATGAAAAATATAAAAACCTTTATAGTAGGCGATGTATTAACGATAGAGATATGCTGTTCTGGACTTTTTTGTAGAACATTTCATGCTGAACAATTCTTAGAATCATAGCATATGGATATGTTTAACGGCTTACCGAGCGTAAGCTTAAGAGGCGCACGGGTGGCAGGTTTTTCTTCGACTCGATTCACTGAGATCGTTACTACTCGGCTTTCTTTGGTTATAAATGAATGTTTTTCTACAGAAACTTCCTCGATAAATCCTTTACAGACTGATGAAGACCGCATCAAAATCCATCCAGTGGTTCTCGAGACTACCCGCTACATTCATGAATCGGAGCCTTTGATTTATACTTTATAGATATATACCGGTATATGTTTCGCTCGTCAATAGAGCATCATCGGATCCAAATAAATATAGGAAAAATAGCACAACAAAACACTACCAAACCTACAATAACACCCACTAACAGCCATTGCCCTCTAAAAACAAAATACACTTCTAATGCTTAGAACGTGTGGCAACTATTATCATTGTAATATATCATCCTATAGTTTTCTCCCTCCTGTAGTGCAAAAAGAAAAAAATGCGGCTGCCACACTTTCTATGTTTTTGTCTTATTTTGTTGAAGGTAGCATTAACCGAACAACAGATCCGAATCGACTGGTTTCATTAAAATAAAAGTACTCCTTATATCAGAACAACTGATTCAAATGTAATGCAAATTTACGTGCACAGATAATTAAGTTTACTGTACATGATGCATAACTTAAAAACATGAAATGAAACCTATTGCACTGTTACCAACATTAAGAATATGTCGATTCATATGGCATAAACATTAACTAAAGGTACATTTTATGAGCTAACTATTCAAATGAGATATTTCAAATTTGGCACATATATTGAAGGGTCAATAAGTTACAATTCAATACAGAATTATGGTTTTTGTGATTCACATTTTCCTTAAATGTAGTTTTTACTTTTTGATTTTCTACAATCAAGAAAAAAATAAATTCTTTCTCAACTTCTATAAACTGTACAACAATTATTGTTTGTCAAATTATTGCACATTAACCCAGTAACATGCCCTGAAAAGTTCAAGTACATTGATCCATTAGTTTCAGAAATAAATGAACCTTATTCTTTGAAAATAAAAGTTGTGGGAAATGGCCATCAAAAAAATTGTCTAAAATTGGTCAATGACATTTCAGTATAGGTAATCTAAACAGTCCATATCCATAATCTTGTGCGTTTTTCTCTTTCTGTTTATCTATATTTTAATTGCTTCGCTGTATGACATGGTTTCTTTTTCTCTTGATTGCCACATTACACTTAATTTCATTGTGTTTCACCCGAAGCTATGTACGTTTTACTATACGTTTTTTTTTTGTGTGTGTTTGAGGGGGTCCATTACCTGGAGTATTGTATGTTTCCTTCTGCCTAATAATTGTACACCACTCCTAAACACCCTGTAGAGTGATATTGCCAGAGCGACTGGTTGTGTATTGAACACATGATATGGTAGCTTGTGTGCTCCCAATATCGCTCATAAACAGTTGATCCAGTCTGACCTACAAGCAAAGATTGTGTGAACATTGGAAACACGAGATCAATGTAAGCGGGCCACAATCCAATAAGGAGGAGGTCACTCTGTCAGTGGGGCGTGAAATTGAAAGGATTATTGTAAGAAATATGATCAGCTGTTTCTTCCGACCGATAACATGAACTCAACAAGAGAATCGTTTCTGGGAAGGAGCTAGAGCTATCCTGTCATGTTCCGTAAACGAGACCCTAGCTTAGGAGACTTATGAATGCACCAAAGAAACGTAAATAAAGTTGTTCTTTTCTGCAGCATTGCGCCAGCACCAAGGACTTCACTATATCGTAAGACTCACGAAGGATCAGTTGGAAGTTAGATAAATAACTATATAAATAAGTAAATAAATAAGTAAAATAAATAAATAAATAAATGAATAAATAAATATATAAATAAAAATAAGTATGAATATCACGTGATAGTTTCTTTGTTTGTCCCGTATGCGTTTATACACTATTCATCGGATTGTGATGAAACTTGGGAGAATTTTTGTGCGCACTCCCGCAAATATTTCTTAATCAGTAAATCCATTTCACAATTGGTGGCGCATGAGTCGTTTCAAGAAATGAGTTATGACGCACTAATCCTTTCAACACATGAACTTTGGTCAGCTGCTGTGCAAGCTCGTGAAAGTTTCTGAATTAGTAAATCCATTTTGTAATATTTTGCTCATAATTCGTTTTAACATGAGTGTATTTCATAAAAGTGCATGGCAGTTTTACATTTATTAATTTTCATCGTGAATTTTTTCCTCAATACGGAGTCCATACCGTTAAAAATCCATTTAAATACTCTGGTAAATCGACTAAGATGACGTAGTAAGCGAACCTCAGTGTTGAAATTATTTCTCCCATATAAGGTTACGGGAACCGGGAATTATGAAGCGACATAAAAGTGTAGCTTCCTATATTTGACTGTGTATATCATAAAGTATCAATTACAGTAGAACGTCGTTCATCCGGACTAATTGGGACCGAAAGTGTTCCGGATAACGATTTTTCTGGATAATCGAACATAGGGAGAACCACCAAGCTTCTCATTTAGGTGCAAAGTTTTCTCACACAACGAAGGTCTAGAAATGGGATATCCCTTACTCCTTGTCTGAATAAGCCAGAACTACACCGTGTCTTCCAATTTTTCAACCGTAGCTGATCTCGTTTTTTTTTTTTTTTTTTTTTTTTTTTTTTTAGACCCTTCGTCACTATTTAACTCCGAGGCATAATTCAGAATTTCAACTTTTCGGTTCTTCAAATCATAGGTATTGTGGATTTTCCAACACTGTAATTTTTCATTAGACACTGCACACTCTCACATTTATCCAGTTTCTTTAATGATCTCCGCCTTATAATCAATCGATAAAACATTGCGATTTCGTTTTTCCTTTTTGCCACTCGTAGAAGTCATTTTCACAACGTAATACAGTTCAGCACGTAGGCTACTGTAACACGTTGAAACATTATACAGCAAACAAACGGTAGGAGACAACAATTGACAACTAGAACAGACTCGCTACTGTAGGAAGCGCTCACTTCCACATACAGTAAGCGTGCGCTGCTCAGACATTTTTTTTTTGCTCGTCCGGATAATTGACGTCCGGATAAACGACGTTCTACTGTATATGTAGACGGTTTCAGTATGCTGTAGTTTGCGGTTGTCAAAATACCAGTAGCAATTTTTATAGAAAGACTTAAATATTTTAATTCAAATAATAGTTATCTACGAAGCCTCCGTGGCTTAGGCGGCAGCACGCTGACCTCTCACCGCTGGTTCCGTGGTTCAAAACCCGGTCACTCCATGTGAGATCTGTGCTGGACAAAACGGAGGCAGACAGGTTTTTCTCCGGGTACTCCGGTTTTCCCTGTCAAAATTTCATTCCAGCAACACTCTCCACTATCATTTCATTTCATCTGTCATTCATTTAATCATTTCCCCAGAGGAGTGCATCAGGCCTCGGCAGCCGGCACAGTTCATATCCTCGCCGCTAGATGGGGGCTTCATTCATTCCATTCCTGACCCGGTCGGAGACTGGAAGCAGGCTGTGGATTTTTCATTTTCAATAGTTATCTGCATGTACTATTTTCTTGCACATTCAAGAGATAACCATATGTTGTTTAGCCACATCTTGAGCCTCTGTAGTAAAACTGTTGCTCTGGAATGTTTAAAACGGTAGGAAAATGTATTTTAGTGAATCGTAATTTAATTCGTAAATTTTCAGTAAAAATATTAGTGGTTTGCCAGTCTGGTTTCCAACAACCAATAATATATATCTGAATAATTTTACTACCACACTTACAAAATATAGTTTCAAAGTAATGTGACATGAAAATGACTATGTGAGTCCTGTTCTTTATTGAAGAAGTATAATAAGTTCTGAAAATTAAAAACCTTTAGTCAATATATTTTTTTTTCTTTTTACTGTACTGGTTTCGCCCACATTGTGGACATCCTCAGCGCAAATAATAATTTGAATATAAAAGCAAGACTTATAGTACATGAAAATATTTTACCATAAGAGAAGGTTGTTCTCAAAACACTTTCTAGAAAATTAATCGTCTAATAGCTAAAGAACACATACACTAAAATTTAAAAACCAGATCTGTTACAAAAATATGTTAGATACGAAAGAAATTAATCTTGATATAAAACCAGCTAGAGGAAGGAAGAAGATTAAGATAGAAATTAGAAACAAATTCTAAAAAGCCCTTAAGGACAGGGAAAAAATTTAAACCTTAGGAAACATACGTGGATGTTATATAGACAAAAATTTCATAGGTTAAGATTGACATTGTCAGTATGGGTATAATCATGTAAAATTGTGAAAAAGACTGTGTTAAGAGAAAAAAAAATATAACAAGTATGCAGTAAAATAAATGTACTCGAATATTAAATTGTGAAATTTTGAAAATACAGTACTTACTGTGGAATGATATCGGTTTTGCAATCCTATTCATATTATTATTTGCGCTGGGGAAGGTCACAGTGTGGCCAAAACCGGTATATATATATATACACCGTGGACAGGCCAAAAAGGACCACGCATATATCACTTCCTTATAGGTCTAGTTTCCTTCTTTATCTTCCAGACGTCTTTCATCCTGGTCGACTGCGCAGCTCTTCTTTCAACAGTCCATTCCCCTCTGTTGAGATTCTTCTTCTCCCAGACAAGAATTTTGAGGCCAACAATTTTTTTTCTGTACTCTATTCGATTTAGACAATCTTCTTCAGTAATTTTGTGAAGTTCTTCTTTGATTTGTTTTACATAGCCTCCTTGCCCTTTATAGTTCCAGATTTTATCAAAAATTTCTTTGTTTAACCCTAAGCAATCCATGCGGACCTTATGTCCGTAGAATTGAAGTCGCCATTTTCTGATAATCACTTCAAGGTTGTCGATTTTACTATAAATTTCTGCATTGGATCTCAGTCTATAACCTTCCTGTGTTTTCCTAGGACCAGTATAATAGAAAGTAAAAATTAATATTGACATAAGATTTTTTAATATTCATATTGTTTTAAAACATAATAAAAAGTTTCATCTAAATTGACTCAATAGGATATAAGTAAATGGTTCCAAAAAATAACAATTTCCATTCTAAAAAAATATTGCCTTTTTTTGAAAATGTCTACTGTTTGCTTGACAACCACCGAAAACTTCTACATATAAATGCAGATGTGTCATTTACCTTTGAGGAAAGTTTTAAGGAAATATCTTAAAAATACTTTGTGATATGCACTGTCAAATAAAGGAAGCTGCACTTTTCTGTCGCTTTGTACTTCCCGCCTCCCTTAACCCTAGAACTGTAGCGCTAATTGCAATATTGTTA
Organism: Meconema thalassinum; assembly: GCA_946902985.2. Taxonomy (NCBI): domain Eukaryota; kingdom Metazoa; phylum Arthropoda; class Insecta; order Orthoptera; family Tettigoniidae; genus Meconema; species Meconema thalassinum. Next base: position 189,779,370 of record OX336395.1, read on the forward strand.
TCGGTAGCACTTCGCATCGACGACGAATTCGATTCTAGAGACTGATAATAATTACCACTTACGTCAACTTTTATTTAATTCCCTATGTTAGCAGAACGGAGAGTGTTTTTGAATTATTTTGTTTGATTTTTGTTAATTTGTTTTGGCTGGGGATGATTTTTTTTTTTTTTTTTTTTTTTTGTAAGGTAAATGTGCAAATAAGGCCCACTTAACGTTTAAAGATTTTTTCTATTTTTACTAGATGGGGAAAAGATCTGAACATTGTCCTGGATTTAACTTGAAGGCGAGCAGTAATGAAAACATGGGTTGTTAATTAGAATCACTGGAAAATATTTCAGTATGTAATAATATTTAAAGTGTGAGTAACGGACCTCAATAGGAACGCCCGTTCCAAATAAGGCCCATATGTAAATTAAAAGTTTAAATTACACACCAGGCAATACTTACACAAATATATTTATTATATATTGTACATGTTTCGACCTGACATTGAGGTCATCTTCAGCTCAATTAAAATGAAATCAATTAAGAATAAAAATGAAATACTGTAGATGTACGAAGGTGGATCCAAAAGTTAGTTGCACAAACGCGCTGCAGCAGCTTGCTGTGTGTCGCAAACGTGGACTTAGCGGAGTAAGGGAAGACACTGCCCATACGTCTGTTAGGCAGGTCGCTGTGGTGTCTCGTCTTGTATGGTGTGAATAGCGGCCAAATGCAATCGCGCGTCAACTGGACGTTCACTCCAAATATGAGGTGCGTGCGACAATCCGATTCCTATGGGCCAAAAGGAAGAATTGCACGGGCATTCATCGTAAAATTAGTGCTGTGTATGAGGAGCGGTTCATTTCACGGCGAGGGATCGTAAAGTGGTGTAAGCAATTTGAAGCCGGACGCACGGATATCACGGACGAATATCGCGAGGGCAGGCCCGCAACGTCCAGGACCCCTGCAAATGTCAACAATGTGAATGCAATCATTAGACAGGTGGTCGACGTTTCCAGACCGATGAGGAGGTGAAGGCCGCTGTCTCCGTGTGGTTGTAGAACGCTGGAGGAACTTTCTATGCATCCGGCATCGACAAGTTGGTTGTGCGTTCGCAGAAATGTTTGGAATCTCTTGGAAACTATGTGGAAAAGTGACGTTACATTGTACGTGGTTATAGGCGTGTTGCTGTTGTATGGGTGGTGTAATAAATGGCCATAACTGGGAAGTGCAACTTATTTTTTGATCTGCCCTCGTATTTAAGTCTAATGTTTTTTTATGTGAAACATTAGACTTAAGTACATCTATAGTATTTTATACCGGGTGAGTTAGCCGTCGTCGTTACGGCATAGCTGCTGGCAGTCGCTCACATCCAGGAGGCGATGAGGTTCGAATCCCCCCGCCAGCAACCTTGAATATGGTCTTCTGTGGTTTCCCATCTTCCTTCCAGGCAAATGCCGAGGTTGGTCCCTAACTATAGGCCACAGCCGCTACCTTCCAACTCCTCGTCCTTACATTCAAACTTTCCTCCTCAGACAACACTCCACACGCGACGGTACTTGTAGCTCACCCATTGGATGTCCACCTAGAAGCAGCTACAAACTGGCGAGCCGAACATGTCCTCGAACATTCCCGGCACTAAAAGCCATAGGCTAAAAATTAGTATTTTATTTTCATTCTTAAATGATTTCATTTTAATTCAGCTGAAGAGGTCCTCAATGTCAGGTCGAAGCATGAACAATATATAATAGATATATCTGTGTAAGAAATGATTGAAATCATTTAAACTGTTACGGATATCTACAAACATTTGTGCTATCAATAGCAAATGTATTTGCATCCCATATGTACTCGTAAATGAAAAGAGATAAAGAAATGCACATTGAGCGGAAAATATCAATAGAGTATATAAATCTACATTCTAATCTACAGTACATTCTTTGAAATGATATACACCTTGTTTATGTATGATAAGCTTCAAAAACGTGAAGAAGGATTATTCAAATACCTAGAAATTGTGAAACGTGGACCCTTTACCGACGTGATCTTAGGAAGCTAGAGCGTTTCCACCTACAAAAACTTCGATCAATCCTGAGGATTAAATGGGAAGACCGCATTACCAATATTGCTGTTCTGGAAAAGGTTCAAATCAACAGCATAGAATCATCCATAATAGGTGACCAATTTAGATGGGTTGGTCATGTCCATCGGATGGATGATGTGAGATTACCTCGTCAAATGCTATATGGTGAGATATGCTATGGCACCAGACCTCTTGGTGGTCCTAAGAGGCGCTACAAGGACTAATTTAAGCAGACCCTGAAATTGACAGGTCTTGTTTCACAAACCTGGGACATGCTGGCTGCAGACCGCTCAACTTGGCGCCGTACCATCTCGGATACTGTCAAGACGTTTGAAAGGAATCGACGCACACATGAAGAGGCCAAGCGTCATGCTAGGAAACTTCGAGCAGCCCAACCACGTCCTCCTCCAGCAATACTATGTGACTTGTGTGAACGCTTGTTCCATGCCAGGATTGGACTCTTTAGTCACCGTAAACACATTCACAAACTGGACTGAAGGAAGAAGATTTATACTCGGATTCGAGTTAAAGCCGATGATGATGATGACTACTCAACTAAAGCATCATCACTGAATCGTTCGCTTCAACTGTTGTAGTTTCTAGTCTCGCCGTTAAAGGCTGTTAGCTATAAGAAACACTAAGAATATTGTATAATTTCGAATATTCAGCTAATATTATTTTATTATTTGGCTCAAGCACCGTCTTCTTTCTTTATTTGTTTCACCCAACTTTGGGGTACATGAAAACAATCACTTCTTATTGTTTTTTGAGCTTTCCTTTTAGCCCAGTATTCACAGCTAGTAGATTCACAACTTCGCCAAACCAAGCGGATCATAACTGGTACACTTCGTGCTACACCGATCAAATGGTTACCGGTACTCAGCAATATAGTACCTCCAAATATCAGGAAACAGAAGGCCCTTTTTCAGCTGTGGACAAGAATGTTGAAGAACGAACATCTACCTGTTCATGAGGATATCAGACAGAAATGCACACGCCTTAAGTCTCGTCAGCCTGCTTGGAAGACGGCTGTGAAGTTAACATCCAGCTCCTTCAACTCCACTTCTAAGTGGTCAACAGAGTGGTCTTTATCCCCACCTCGTGCAATAGTGGACATTAATAATCCATCTACAAAACTGGCAGGCTTCGATCTGCCACGCTGCACCTGGAGTAGACTAAATCGCATGAGATGTGGGGTAGGTAGAACAGGATCTACTTTACACACATGAGGCTGGTCAGTTTCCCCCCCCCCCCCCATTGTGATTGTGGGGAGGTTCGCCAAACAATGAAGCATGTAGTGCAGGAATGCCCACCCCGTGCTTTCTCTGGCACCATGGAAGAACTCAACTCAGCAACACCGGAAGCAGTGAAGTGGGTAGCGGAATTGGACATTCACATTTAGTGAGACGTACATCACTCACACTCAATGTTTACAATTGAACTGTCGAAGTTGTCAGGTAGATAGTGATGTCTAAATATATTTCCTGTTATTTTTCCTTTCAAGCATCGTAAATTGCTTTGTATATACATGAAAATTTGTATTTAGCCTACTCTGTGCTTATCTTCCACTGGATATGTAAATAGTTTATAGGTTCTTTTCATCATACGCTAAATAAATAAAGACCAGTATTGCCTCACTCTTTGAGATCTTGCATCCCCCTCTTCGGCAGAGATGTGGATCGTACGCTTTTGTTTGATATTAACTTGGAATCATTGTTTCCTATCCTTGGTGACGTTTTTGGCTGTTTTGTCCATGAGCATGGTGTCTGTAATTTGGAGTACTACGAGGTCTTCCTCAGTTTCCTTAAACGAAAGAGGTTTTGTTTTTCTATTACGAAAGTAGTCTAAGATCTTTCTGGTTAGTCTATTAGAATTCATTCGGAGGCCGTGCACATAAAAATTAATTCTTCGTTTTTTATTCTGTCCGAGAGTTTTTCAGTCTTTTGGTAAAGAGTTTCGTTCCTGACATGGAATAATTTGTTGTTATGGATTTTGGAGCCGAAGATTTAGCGTGATATCTTTCTTTCCTTGACCTCCAAGTTTTTCAAGCGATTCCTGGGTGGTAAGAGACAATGTTTCGGCTTCATATAAGGCTCCTGGTTTAATTATAGTGTTGTAATGGTCTTATCTTGGTATTCCAGGAGAGGGACTTCATGTTATAAGTGTCCTTATTATGACTAATTTTTTTTGTGTCACTTTGTATTTTAAGGATTTTTTTCGTTCGTTTCTTTACTTTTTGAGCTTTTTTGGACAAATTTTAACTATAAGGTGCGTTCAAAAAGTAACGAGCTGGAGGCATAATTACAGAAACCAGTACCTGTATGTTAGAAGTATTGGCCCTGGCTGTTGAGGCACTTGTCCCACTGTGACACGAGGCGGTGAATGGCAGTCTCATAAAATTCCCTGGGCTGCGATGTGAACCAGTTCCGCACGTACAGCTGGACATCGGCGTCCGAGGTGAATCGTTGGCCCCGCAGAGCCCTTTTCAGGGGACCAAACATGGCGTAATCACAGGGAGAGAGGTCTGGACTGAGTGGAGGGTGGCCGAGAACCTCCTATGTGAATTTCTGCAGGAGTGCCACGACTGTGTTGGCCGTATGAGGTCGTGCATTGTCGTGGAGCGACCACGGCGGCTATGGCGTTCACTGTCACTCGGCGGTCCTGGGTAGTGAGTGCATCAACCAGCTGGACATTGTAATCGGTAATGCAGAGGGGGGGTGGGGGTGCCCCAGACCGGGCATCATCTGCTAACGACACCCGTCCTTCCCTGAAGCGCTTGTGCCACGCCTTGACCCTTGCAAGGGACATGCAGTGTTTCATCGTACACTTGTGACATTCGGCGATCAATGACCGTTCCCCCTACTCTTTCCGCTGTTAGAAACCGAACAACACCTCTTTGCTCTTCGGTTGACGCCTCCATGTCACTGTTTGCAATGCGACCGGCAGCGTTGGACGATTGATGCATGCTGCTGCTCGCTTTGTATCGTCAAGTGACGTGCACGCGTGCCCTCTAGCGACGGGCTGTGACCCTCCACTCTCTGGTCGGAACCACACCTCGTTACACACGCCACGATTAGTCGATGTAGTCACCGGTTTGCGCATTCCAGCCTCCGGCTCGTTACTTTTTGAACGCACCTTATAATTTTGATTGTTTTTTTTAGACTTTATGGATTTTGACTATTCTTTTTATTATTTATGTTTTATTTTGACTAATTTACTTTGTATTTTAGGACTGCCAAACACTGGTGGGTATTGGACAGAAATGAGAAGTGGGGAAACCAAAAGTGTATCCTGTTACGCAGACGAACGCTACCATTCTAGGGATATCCTATTGTAATGTACGAATTTGTCCCCTGGGAATCTGCAAGCAGTAGGCCTACAGTATTTCACTTGGGAGACAGAACCTCTACTCTCAGTTCCAATCAGATAGTCAATTAGCTGCACCTCGATCAATGAGAGGTTACATGATCTCGGGGGATATTACGCTCTGTAGTCCAACAACACTATTGATACCCCTGCCCCGAAGGTTTTTATTCCATTCCCAGGTCGACTAAGAAATGCACTACAGGTTTGGGGGTTTGCTCTGCCTTTAAGAGAAATGGATTCGAATCCCTATATATTCATCCTTCAGTGGTTATTCGTGTTTCCCCCTTTTGCACCATGCATCTTCTGGGTTGGAACCTACAGTGATTATAAGACTACAGCCACTTCCTTTTCAATCATTTATTGAATTGCAAGTATTGACACCATAATAACACAGGTTATCTTAAGTAATATATAGGTTTAAAGTTCCGCCTAATCAATCCTTTTTATTAAATAAAGATCACTGCTTGGACATGTTTCAAGGCCTAATTATATTGGCCCCTTCATCGGCCGATATGAATTAATAAATGTCAAAGACAGGAGAAATGTATAGCGTAACACTAAAATGTCCCTTGTTATTAAACCTCATATGGTGAACTATAAAGAAGGATGAGAAATTGAACGCCTACCGACTACGTCACCGAACCCTTAAAAAATATATTATACATTTTCGTAACTCAAGACCGGCCTCGTACTTGAACACATGTGAATTCATCCGCATGTTTGGGACTTCATACCAACATTACAAGAGCAGAATTACCTTGCTGCAATACGAGACACTTCCTCTTTTTCTCCTTTTCCTCAACCGCTAGGTTGGTTGGGTAACATGCATGTCTTCCAAAACGTCTTCTTTCTCTGACCTGTAGTTTCTAATGGCAATAAGTGTGCTTGCCTTCAATGCTCTCTATAAATTGTGTCCTTGGTCTTCCTCGACCCCTCTTTCCTTCTAGCTCCCCTTCGAAGAGTGTGGTGCATCAGTCAGGATGACGAATCAAATGGCCAACAAAACTGTTCCTTCTTCTGTTTAAGGATTCAACGAAGGTATGTGTCTCCTTTGCTCTTTTGAGAACATTCTCATTCGTGACTTTATCAGTCCAAGGTATCTTTAGTAGTCGTCGCCAGCCCCACATCTCGAATGCCCTAAGTGTTGATACATCTGCTTGTCGCAGAGTCCATGTTTCAGAGCGATAACTTGCAATACTCCATACAATTTTTTTCACGAAGTGTTTTTGCACCTCTCAGTTAACAGTCTTGGATGTTAGTAAAGACTTCTTTTTTGAGAAGGCTTCTTTTGCCTGTGCGATTCGAGCATTTACTTCTCTCGTATACTTTCCATTTGATGTGATCAAGCTCTCCAGATATTTGAAATCCTTTACTTCGGCTTGTTTTCACCATCCACTAGGACATTGACTATTTGGTCGCCATCCCTTGTGAATGCTATTACTTTGGATTTCTTTTATTTATCCTCATACCACACTTGCAATAATTCGTTTATGTTCGACGATGTCGAAATATACATATTATATGTCATAAAACTGTATCATAATGAGGCTCATTATAGTAATATTCTTCATTTTGAAACAGTTTCTCCATCCAATCAGAGCTCATTCATTGACCAATTAGGTATGGATAGCTTCGCGCATGCGCTCAAAATCCCTCATGTCAGACATGAATTACATGATTTGGATATCGGATCAACCTTTGCAGTCACAATTCCAAACAAAAAGACAAAATAAGTACGAACCTATACGGTAACAAGAAAATACTATGACATATGCAAGAAATTTATGAATCTTCGTCCAGAAGTTAGCAACACAGCATCCTTCTATATAATTTACCGACATGGAAAGTTCTCCGTCCTATATGTTCGCGTAAATAAACTGGCGAATATGAGACAAGAAATAGCACTGTATCTTAATATCCCGAAGGCCAATTTCTACACAGCGCATTGCATTCATACGACTTCGGTGACAATATTAGTGAATGCTAGTTATGATCGGCACTAGACATCAGGCAGGCTGTAAACAATAGCATTGTCAAGCAAAGTAAATGGTCTCTGCTTTCGAAATTCTTTGACCCACGCATGCGCTTTGTTCAGTCAGCAAACCACCCAGCGCGCTCTGTTCACTAACTGAAGTTACTGAATCCCACAGATATGTATGAATATTTATGTTAAAACATATCATAATGTTATAATTATCGTCGAACATAAACAATCGTATGCAACTCGCCTATAATGGTAATTAAGACACTCGTATGGAAATGATAAAACTCGCTTCGCTCGTTTTATAAACATACTCCTGTCTTAATTATTGCTATTATAGGCTCGTTGCATAATATACTATTATGTGATTCAGAGCATTTTCCATATCTCTCTCATTTTCAGTTATCAAGGCTATATCATCTGCAAATCGTATGTACTAATGTACATAAAAGAAACGAACAGCAACGTCCGTACGCCATGTGTGACGTCATTGACTACACTTAACTGCGTGGGTTGGTATAAGATCTTGCTCAGGTATGTTCCGGTTCTGTAATTAATGATGTGTATGGTGTGCCGAGGTTCGAATGTGATTTATTACTGGGGTGACAGCTTGGCGTGCCCATAATCAACCTGCTATATACTGCCCGGAAGTTAGCTATTAGTACGTCACGTCTAGTCATGACAAAGTCCAATACATCTTCTGCTAAGTCGAGTTTGCATAGTTGTTGATCATTATATCACGGATCTGGAGCAGCGTACTTGTTTTATTTTTCTAAGATACAATATAGGAGGCACAGTGTAAATACAATCGAACTTCTGTAATTCGAACTTCGATATCTCGAAGTAATTTTAATTTCCCGGCAAGGTTCTATACAATTTATATGCCATATCTCTTCATTCATTCATTCATTCATATTCTAAATGCTAATGCCTTGTCGATGCAACCACACTCTTCTGTCGTTGGTGGTCCGTTTCAGTTCCATGTAATTGTCACATCCCATTCAATTCTTGATGTCTTCCAAATACTTCGTCCTAGGCCATCCTCTTCCTTTATTTCCCAGCATTTTCCCTTCAAGAATGTTCACGATGAAAGTGTTGTGTCTGATGACATGTCCAATAACTATCATTTTTTTCTTTCTTCTTTCCTTCATTAATCTTCTCTCTTCTTTGACTTCCCTTAAGACTTCCAGGTTGATTTTTCCTCCCATCCAGAGCGTTCTTGTCATTTTCCACCATATCCATATTTCAGCAGCTTCAAGTCAATTCTTTTCCAATTTACCCAGAGTCCAACTTTCACTTCCATAGAGCAGTGCACTCCATACAAATGATGTTGCAAAGGTATTTCTTACATCTATATTCATATGTTTGCTGGATAAAATGTTTTTCAGTTATAAATGCCTGCTTTGGCAATGCAATCGATTGTCATATCTCTGAATAGAATAAAACAATGTCCCCGATTCTTGGATGTAACGAGTAATATCGGGAGCCACTGGATGGATTGTGATGCGGTTTTCACCATTCTATAAAGGATTTATCGAGAAAGGTTTTTATTGAGAAACATTCACTTATGACCAAAAGAAGCCAAAATATTGATATCTTAAACGGTGTAGAAGTTATTTGCGAGGGACATCTTAGGTGACTAACACTGTATAGTCACAAATCACATGTAGTCTTAGGAGAGTTATCTGATGTAAAGAAAAGCCTGTATGTGTGGCAGTTTCAGGAGCATTTTATGAAAGCAATTGATATTGAAAACTTTTCTAATTATCATAAGTTTAAGACTCATTGGTTATGTTAACGTTCGGCTATCATTTTAAAGAACATATAGTAACAGCAAAACGTACATTGATAATAACTTGGCAAAGAATTGAGATAATTCAATATTTTTACGCCAACATATTACGAGTAGTATGTGTTTTGTGGGGGGGGGGGGGGGATATTTGAGGTTCAACCCCTCAAAATTTCAAAACCCCAGAATCATTATGTTAAATGTCAGTGGTTATAAAAACTGTACCATGCTAACAATCCAGTTTCATGTCGGTGTCGGTTTCAACTCATGTTGCTATAGACTTGTTTCCCTCGCGAACCAACAAGCAGTGCTCTATTTCACGTAGGATACAGAATCTCTACTCTACTCTACTCTCAATTCTAATCACGCAGTTAATTAGGTCGTTCTCGATCAGCAAGAGTATGGATCTCAAGGAATATTAGGAGCAAGCCTTTGTACAATCAGATGTACATTTGATTTGGCTCTCACCAACGAGATCCCCGAGTTTGATTCCTGGCTCCACAAGTTCTGACAGGGGTTGTTTATTTGTATAAACGCACTTTAAAAACAAATGAATATATTTCCATTGACTTTTCACGAAATGCAAGATTTTATCTATACAATTGAGACGATTTCGAAGATTTTGGTACAAACCTTAGCTTCTAACTCGCTCTGATTTAAGAGTTTGAGTTTTGAGAAACAAACACCTTTGCGCTTTATATATACGACTAGCTATACCCGGCAGCATTTTTTTTTTTTTTTTAGCCAGTGCCTAGCCACAGGAAGTATGCCAAGCTTCGTATTGGCTGTCCTGTCGTGGCATTCTCCTGGTTCCTAATTGAGACTCATATGGGACTTTGTTGAAACTATTCGCGCACTGTCATTCATTTGTTGAAACTACTCACCCACTACATATTGTGAAATATATTTACTACTTCAGAAAGCTTCGCTGGAATGTACACAACATCACACCAAAGTTTCATCGCAATCGGATGAATAGTTTGTCAACGCATATGAGACATAGGCTACATATTAACTACCACCTAGTTTCAATTTTATATACACATAGATGTTGATGGCATGTTGGTTCTGCTTTCTTTGATCATACTCAGTGAGCGTTGCCAATTTGAACGACAAGCCACCAGATCAATATTCTTAATTGTATTTCAGTGACAAAATAAATGTCATTCATAATGTTGAATTTTGGGCTTATGCCCAACCGACACCGACATGAAACTGGATTGTTAGCATGGTACAGTTTTTATAACCACTGACATTTAACATAATGATTCTGGGGTTTTGAAATTTTGAGGGGTTGAACCTCAAATATCCCCCCCCCCCCCCCCCCACAAAACACATAAGACCAAAATTCAACATTATGAATAATAACACGGGCCGTGAAAGTCTAAATGACAATAAAATAAATGTCGTAATATTGTATTAATATGGATTTGGGCTAAATTTACCGGCTTCGGTGTCGTAGTTGGTAGCATGCTGAGCTTCTATGCCCAAGATCGCGGGTTCAAACCCGGCCGAAGTCGTCGGTTATTTTAAGACCATTAAAATCCCTCCTTCGGACGGGAAGTAAAGCCGGTGGGCCCATGTCATAGATTTATGGAATGTAAAATGACCTTCCAGTAACTAAACTTGTGTGAAACCAAAATTTGTTGGTTAGATATGTTAACGCTATATTAGTTCCAACGTTCGCCGCCAGGTGCTGGCTGCGATGCCATCTAGTAGCCAAGTTCGCAACTAGGTGTCGTGGACAGTAGCATTTGGTAGCAAATGTTGGAACTACATGAAAATTGATCGTTTGAAGTCCTTACTTGAATCACAGGTAACAGTAACACAGCCATTGTGATTAACACCGGTTTTCAGACAAATTCTACACACACCCAAAGTACACGGGGCTACATGACCACGTTGTCTCAGCCCCTAAAGTAAGGAACCAACCAAGCAGGGGTGTACTTAAAGTTTCTTTCTCTGTTGAAATTTGAGGGGAATTCTTACTAATACCTAGTGTTTGCCGGCAAAAATAAGTTGGTAACAATGAGAAGTTGTTGTTGTTGTTGTTGGAGTCTTCAGTCTTTTGACTGGTTTGATGCAGCCGTCCAAATCCTCCCTGTCCTGAGCTAATCGTTTCATCCCTACATAGCTACCACACCCTACATCCGAGGCAATCTGTTTAACATACTCTAACCTTGGTCTACCCCTACAGTTCTTGTCCTCGACCCTTCCTTCCACAACCAAGCTTGCTATTCCTGGGTGTCTTAGTATGTGTCCTACCAGTCTATCCCTTCTCTTCATTAGCAGTCGCCAGAAACACCTCTCCACCCCCACTCATCTTAATACCTGTTCGTTTGTAACCTTATCTACCCATCTGATCTTCATCATTCTCCTGTATAACCACATTTCAAACGCTTTAATTCTCCTCTTTTCTGCTGCACCAATAGTCCAAGATTCAATTCCGTAGAGTGCGACGCTCCATCCAGACAAAGTCTTTCAAAAATTACTTCCTAATACCGAAATCTATATTCGATGTCAACAGATCCCTTTTTTGTCGGAATGCTTTCTTTGCCTGAGCCAACCTACTTTTTATATCCACTTTGCTTCGTCTATCACTGGTTATTTTTCTTCCTAAGTAACATAAGTCGCCTACTTCCTTCAGCTTTTCACCTACTAATTTGATGTCCATAGAGGTTTCTGATTGTTTTTCGGCTGCAAAACCTGTTCTAAATGTGATGGGACTTCCTGTTGGGTTACCTACATTATAACTTTGTCCCCTCCGAAAGGTCGGCCCCTTCATGGACTTATCATCTCCCTGTTTGATGTGACAGTATCCCGGTGATAATATACCGCCATGTCTGAGATAGCATACAACTGTCTAAAATACAAAACCACGTGACTGTGTCCATATGAGGGTGCAGACAAGCAGATAAGAGACCTGTGTCATCTCCAGGACTACTTCTGACATCGCGATTACCTGACTCAGATACAGTGAAACTTCTCTAATTTGGATTGAACCCTGTAGAGCTATTGTATAATTAATAAAAAATAAAACAGCCCAAAAACTGAGAAAAAATTCGCACGCTGCAATTACGTGAATATGAATACATACAAAATCACCGATTTGTTCAAGAAATAAGGCATTAAATTAGCATTTATTTATTTATTTATTTATTTATTTATTTATTTATTTGGATTTATTGTGCTTCTAACAGGCATATGCCTAATAAAAAGAAACACATGTACATTTGGTTACACAATTCTATCAAATTATAATATAATTGACAGACATAATGCTGAGATTGTAATGCAAATTAATTCTACAACTAAATACGAAAATATAATAATTCTGTGCAGGTAATTGGTAGGTGGAATGTACGAGTTCATGTGATCGCACAGCAGGCAGAAACAAAAGAACTATATGTGTAACTGAATAAGTCGAGGTTGTTTGCTATTGAATGTTCATTGTATAATTGAATGGCACTTATTATTGGGGAATGTTTATGCTGTTCAGTTCTAGTTCTTGGGCAGTAAAGTGTAATAAACTTAGGTCGAGTTGAGGGAGGTGGGACACGTAAATTAAATTGTGATATTAAATACGGACTATACAAAAGGTTATTGAATACTTTGAAGACAAAAACAAGAATTGCAATTTTTCGTCTGTTAGCCAGAGATGTATAATTCAGGTAACTTAGAAGATTTCCATAGCTATCATATTTCGGATAAATACCCGTCATTTTATACTGCAGATATCTTAGGAATTTATTCTGAACCATTTCAATTTCACTAATGTGGTTCAAGTACCAGGGATTCCAGATGCTGGATGCATATTCTAATCTGCTTCTAACAAAATAATTGAACAATAATTTTATACTTTTTGGGTTGACGAAATCTTTAGAATTTCTTCTTATAAAGCCTAGCATTTTATAAGCACTAGCTACCATTTCATGAGTGTGCAATGAAAATGTTAGTTTTGAATCAAAATGGACTCCTAGGTCTTTGATAGAATTGTTAATAGTGAGATACGCATCCAATATCCGGTACCGAAACATCACATAGAATTTGTTTCTAGTAAACTTCATAACTGAGCATTTCTTTATGTTAAGGTTCAAGCGATTTAATTTACACCAGGATGCCACATTATTGAGATCTTCTTGTAGTAATAGACAGTCCTGCTCTCTCTGAATATTTCTAAAAATGTTGACATCGTCCGCGAATAACAAAACGTTTGAATATTTAATACACCTTGTAAGATCATTGATAAGCAGTAAGAATAATAGAGGGCCTAGGTTTGAACCTTGTGGGACGCCTGATCGGGCATAGTATGAATAGGATTCACATCCATTGCAAGCAACAAACTGTTTTCGTTCACTGAGATATGAGGTGAACAACTTCAGCAAATTGTAGGAGAAGCCATAATATGCTAACTTATTTAAGAGGATATCATGATCTACCTTATCGAATGCCTTCACATAATCTGTATAAATTACATCAACTTGACTTCCTTTGTCCATTGCTGCTGATACTTTGTGAGTAAACTCCATTAGATTAGTTACTGTTGATGTTTTAGGCATGAACCCATGTTGAAAGTCACTTATAATGTACTGTACGTGCTGAAATATATGCTGATATAACAATTGTTCAAAGAGCTTTGCAATGGCTGACAGTATTGCCACGGGTCTGTAATTATCAAAATCAGACTTGTGTCCAGACTTATGTATGGGACTTACCCTGGTAATTTTCCAACGACTGGGAAAAGTACCAGTCTGAATGGCTATATTAAATAATATAGTTAAAGGATAGGCCAGCACCTCTGCACAGCCTTTGATTATATATGGAGGAATTAGGTCCGGGCCAGCGGCTTTATTTTGATTCATTTTTAGTATCGCATTCTTAACATCAGAAATACTAATCTGTTTAGAATCCAGCACATCAAGCAATGGGTGTATGTCCTGGTCACTTGCACCTAAATTGTCATACTTGGCGCATTCCTTGGAATAAACTGACGAGAAATAATCAGCAAAACCGTTGACTATCTGCTTATCATTTTCTAATATTTCCCCATTAATTTTCATTACGGGTATTGCCGGGGATCGTTTCTTGTGTCGAATAAATGCCCAGAGGCGATTCGTGTCCTCTCCGATTGCATTTTCGACATTACGTACGTATTGTCGGTAGGCGGATTGAATATCACGTTTTAGAATTTTCCTGAGCTCTTTAAACTTTTCGCAATGAAAGTCCTTGTTGGCCTGTTCCCTACGCATTTTCTTTCGATGGTAAGATTTTCTTCGGATGTTTTTTATTATATCAAAATTAAACCAGCATGGATACAGTTTGGTCCTCTTACCAGTGCTTACAGGTACACTAGAATCCAGAGCCTGATAGAAACGGGAATAAAAATTATCTACCGCCTCGTCTACATGGGAAAATTGCGAGAGAACACTCCAATACACTTCTTGTAATTTTGTATAAAGTTGTTCGAAATTAGCCTTTTTAAAATTGTATTTATGAGTTTGGTGAATATTGTGTCAAACTTATCTCTGCCAGTACAACAAACACACAACAGGAAAGCATCTGCACATCGGTCATTTAAATAAACAAGACCCGTATTCAAAGGCAGGGGTATATCCTATAACGTGCCAAAACACCTGTCAAGCAACTTATACCTTGGCAAGAATGGAAGAAGAATACACACGCGATACAACGAGCACAGAAATGCGATAAAATGCGGGACACACTCGGCCATATGCCAACACATGTTTGCCGCAAGACACAGATTCACTAATATTGAAACCGACTTAAAATCACGCAACACAAACCGAAAGGGAGAGCAATCGAGATACTCTTAGCTAAATTAAGCAACCCTTATAATTTAAACACACCCACATACATTCATAGAGTATTCACCCCTCTTTACACTATTATAATTCACCCCCGTTGGAAACAATATGACGCTGTAGCCAAAGGATCAACAAGGGAAACATATTATTGGATCAGGATGTACGTTGTACCATATCTTCAATAAACCAAGGCCAGCATTTATGGCATCATTAAAGGTTCCGGGATATTCTCATTAGACCGGTTAGTGCTTATAGGGCTGATTAGCTTACGCATGGCGAGAATTAAAAACTGGCCGTTAGTAGTTGAAGATAGTCCAGTATACAGTAACATACACTTATCAGCACACACATGTTACATTATTGGATGAGCACAGCCGGTTAGGAATGCGGCTGAGGAAAAGCCTAGGAAGAGCAGAGAAACGCACACAGGAAATTCCTCCATGTTCAGTTTAGGCAGTGACGAGAGGAACTGCTCGCATCCGGACCGCATACCACTCAAGCAGCTAAGTATATTATCCACCATATCCTGACCACTTAGCAACAAATATATAATCGCACTAAGCAAGCAAATTTGCAAGTAAATCACCACTTTCGATATCTTAACAAAACATCACGTATAATTACCAAATATTAACAAGTTGTGTTAGTTCAACTAGTACTGCAATTAAATAAGTGTACATATTGTAAATACCACAACCAATATGCTACTTGTAGACATAGATTTCATAGCCTAAGCGTAATAAATCTGATGATGATCACTGGGCATTTCTGGAAAAAGCACTTCTTGTTATAAATCGTTATTTTTACTATTCTTCTTCTTTCTCCGTTAGGGTCTTCTGAGGACCATGAACCAATTTCAATGTTTAGTCCTTTGTTGTTCCTTCTTCTTCCTCCAGTGCTCCTTCATCTTTTCGCTGTGTGTCTTCTTTCTCTCTTCCGACCATTTTGAGCCTGTTTTCTTATATTGCCTTCCTTGGAGTCCTTCCATTCCCAATACAATTTTTTGTTGAAAATTTCTCTCTCTAGTGCATCTTCTTCTCTTACATTGTTTTTTTTAATCTTTCTTTACTACTTGTCGATTTCTCTTTCCAAAGATATTTAAAAATCTGCTTGGTTAATCTGCTATCATTCATTCTTTATAAATGTCCAAAAAATAACAATCGCCTCTTCTTTATTGTCTCCATTATGTTTTCATTGTTCCGATATATTTCTTCGTTACTTCTTGATTTCCAAAACTCGTTAGTTCTTAATGGACGGAGAATTTTATTATTATTATTATTATTATTATGGAACAGGCATGTGCCTCTCTTTCCGCTTTTCCTATATATCCCTCTGAAATGGTGAAATGGCTAGGGATTCACAGCTCATCAGGCATGCTGCAACTGCTTGCATTACTTATGCAGGTAAGATATATTTACGTCGAGTTGAAGTGTTATTCTTTTTAAATAGAGGTTATTGTTATACCCAGGATGCCTTATACCCAAGTTTATCTAAGCCACTTTCTTGTATGGAGGTTAGAAGTTAGTTACATATTGTATATAGCTGAATATTGCAAGTAAATACATTGCAATGATACCGTAATGCGTTTACTCATAAAAAACAAACTGACAAACTCTGACATTAAGAACAATGCAATACAGTAAGATAGGTATGGATTATACAGTATGTTCTATCAGACAGATTCTACACACACCCAAAGTACACGGGGCTCCATGTCCGCGTTGTCGCAGCCCCTAAACTTAAGAACCAACCAACCAACCATACAGTATGTAGACTGATGCTGAGAGTAAACAGGGAAAACAACAGGAAAGAAGAAGCACCATTTTCTTATGTATAGGTCACGAACCTGTTTCCTTTCCTATACAGAGGTAAACGAGTCCAACACAACTTTCTAATACAGAGGTACAAACGTTTCTTGTGTAAAGTTTATCACCGTAAAAATGACTGGAGCAAAAAAAAATAAAAAATTCCAATACAGAGTTTTTTTTAAAATCAGAGGTCCACTGTAATAAGGGTCTGTATTTCACAAAATTATAAAATTTCTGACAGTCATAACATGTAATAACAAGTAGTTCCGTGAAGAACTAAAGCCTATTTTCATATATCCTACTTATGTTAATTGCCACTATCAACATACAAAATTTCAGTTTGATTGCTGTAATAGATTCGTAGATATTGAGAACCGACTAAATATTGTAGATGGTTGCCATGTTGGATTTTCATATATATAGGTCTTAGAGGTATTGAACTCTTCATAAGCTACGCATATTAATGATTCTAATTATTCAGTTCATTATATTCTGATTTTACTGCCAGAATCATACAGGAAGGCCAGACTGGATTGCGAAATGTCAAGCTTATGTGGAGACAGTACGTTTGAACGTGCCCAGTCCTGAAACAAAGAAGTGACGAGATCGGAATGTTTGACAGATACATTATCAGACAAAGGTGTGTTGGGGTCCTGACTCATTTCAGACCGTAATTTCTTTGTCACCCTAGCGTTACGAGTAAGATAGTTGCTGGAGGAGAGAGACGAGAGGAACTTTCAACCAATCATAGGACAGAGGCTTCTGTTCTAAACTGCGATATTGACGTCATGAACTACCAATCAGAGAGGGTCACCAATTTTAGCACCAAGGGAGCGTCTGACGCCGGCTTGAAGATGAAAGCGGGAAAGATTGGATTAAAGAAATCTATGATCTATTCCAGAGCACGATAACCCCATTGTGACCTGTACAATATTTCAAACTGTTTGATACCTGTTGCATGCCAATAATCGCATTATTATAGAAGTTAGTGATAGATTTCCCTCTCCCTCCGTCCTTTTGCTAAATTCACATAAATACTGTCGTCTGAGTGACGACGAGGTTGATTCTTGGTGACACCGTGAGGTGATCACTTATTCTTTTCGATACCGTGAAGGTATACTGTGTTAAATTTATCAGAGATAGAGTCATTATTGAAAACATTATAATGAAGTTGTGTGCGCACAGCTGAGTGTAAAATTTGTGTATCTGTAAAATTTTAGTAGTCTCCCACGACTACAACTATTAGGGAAATTCTACGATTAATTTTGCACTAGACAAATGGTGAAAGAAGTAGCTGTTGGCAAAATTTAGATAGAGAATTACGTGTGACTATAAATAACATTTTATTTTTATTGCTATTCAACGTCAAGATGGAACTCCAGACCCAGAGAAAGACATCGAACCAACTTTTCTTCGGCTCCATGTGGTCTGAGATGAGCTAAACACTTTGGAGAGAGAATGTCAGGCGATGTTCGATGATACGACGCAGAAAGAGGAATGAGTACTGAAATAATTGATTTATTTGACAAACTGGTTATGGTTTTGTGGGAACATATTATTTTGTGTAAATATGATTTTATTTTATTTTTGTCTTCGTGTTTTATTGTAGATCTGGTTCATCTTTGGTCGAGAGTGCAAAATAACAAGGCCCTCCCAATACATGAAGACATGAAACATCTTGGCCCATCTAGATTGAAATCCCGTAAACCTGCATGGAAAACTGCCTTGGATTTAACAAGCAGAAATTTTAAACCTAATGAAAATTGGCGGGTTGAGTGGACAACATCTACACCACCAGGCATCGTGAACGTTGAGGATCCTCACATAAAACTTGCTGGCTTCAATCTGCCCAGACATACCTGGACTAGACTCAATCGTATTAGATGTGGCTTGGGAAGATGTGCTTCTGTTCTCCACAAATGGGGTTGGAAAGACTCACCGAATTGCGATTGCGCTGACATTCCACAGACAATGGAGCACTTAGTACTGGAATGTCCTCTCCGAGTTTTTCCAGGAAGTCTGGAGGACCTGCATTCTGCTACAACTGAGGCTGTCAAATGGATCAACGAGTTGGACGTTGATTTATAATATATTTTTTTATCTGCTTTATAATTTATATAATTTGTTAGTATTATTGCTGTGTTATATGAATCTGTATTTATGTAGGTGATTGTGTTGTGTTAAGGGACACTGGGACTGAAATTTTCAAATTCTATATAAACTGAGGTACAGCTTTGAAATTTTATATGGTTATGAATAGTCATATTATAAACCACTTTGGGAAATGTGAGCATTGTAAGTTGATTAGTTCTCTAGATATTAATTATTTTGTACATTTATTGTGCTAATTATTCAAGTTTTATAAAGGTCAGCCGCGTTAAAAAAAAACAAGATAGTGTAACTTTTAGGTAATATTCTATTGCACTATAACAATTGGAAGAAACCTACGGATCCGATTTTGAATTGCATTAATGAGTGTCAAGAAATTAATTTTTTTCCATCTCCAAGTTTTTTTCTACAAAAAAATCGTATTTTTTCCAGTTTGAATTTTTTTTGCAGCCAAACCAAAAGTGCAATCTAAAAAACGATCCGCAGGTTTATAGTCATTGCAATGAAGATAATAAATTCCCATTTTGAAAGCAATATCATAAGATTTATGACGCGAGTAACATTTTGAATGCCTGAAAAAGTGAATCCGAGAAAACAGCAATTTTCTAAAATGATGCAGAATTTACAAGGTTTCAGCTTACCAATGACATTAGGACTGTCATACAGCATAGGTGACACCCTCCTTCTTCTGTTTTGCAGCCTCCTCCTTCATTTCTGTCAGTTTCACCTTCCGTCGACATGCTTTCGCTTCTCCAATTATGGCCGCGGACTTACATACTTCCTGCGACTGTCACATCTTTCAAGTGTTTGTGCTGTGACATGAGATACTGAAGTTAGTCTTATTCCTGATTTCAACTCTGTTGTTGCACTACACCCCATGTTGAATTCTGTTACAGAATTCCAAACAGCAATTTCAAGTATCTTCCGTGAAATAAAAATCTCTTTTCGGCACTTCCTCCAGATAACAGAATGCAGAGACTCATTCTGATTTTCAGTAGCACCACGGATGCATCTGGATAGTAGCTCATCTGATGCCAGCCTTTGATAAACAGCATAATCTTGACAACTAAGGGTTCTTATAGTTCTACAGCCATTTTGTCATGACTCTGTG
The DNA here is from genome assembly GCA_946902985.2 of Meconema thalassinum. Classification (NCBI taxonomy): domain Eukaryota; kingdom Metazoa; phylum Arthropoda; class Insecta; order Orthoptera; family Tettigoniidae; genus Meconema; species Meconema thalassinum. Next base: position 189,799,424 of record OX336395.1, read on the forward strand.
GTGTTTTACCAGCTGCGATACTTCGATTGTAGAAACACCAAGACTCAGAACCTTCAGGACACTTACTGTGCTGGGGCGTTTAAAGGACACACCGTGCATTTTAAAGCTACGCCAGGGCTTTAAAAATGGTGGAATTCGGATAAAACACTGCTATATGATCCGCAGGGGATAGGGGTGTATTAATATGGAAAAAACCGAAAATCGACATTTTCCACAAATTTCACTAAAATTTCAGTCCCAGTGTCCCTTAACATCATACGATAAATAAATAAATAATTGTAGATGCTTTGTGGTACTGACACACATTAGTTTAGTTCATGAGCAACGTGGCATGTATTTTATTTGTGTGAAGATTTTTGTTGTTGTTGTTGTTGATGTCAAGTACACGGGGCAAGCGTACTCGAGTGCGTGTCACTACCGTAAAATGCGCGGCTAAGCGATGCAAATTGGGAACCGATATCATAACAGAAGCGAAACTGAATTAACTAGAGTAGATAATAGAATTGGTGGGAAATCTTGGTATTGTATAGATTTTTATTGTTACACAGGCTTGTGTGTTAATTGCCGTTTGTTGCATTTTTGTTAAGTGAGGGGTCATCTGCCCAATTACTTTATTTGTTGGTGAAGTTTCTCTTTTAGTGTCGTGGTACACAAAATCTAGGGATATTTGATTGGAGTGTCGGCCCGTGGTAGAGATGTGTTGTGTTCGGCCCAAAAGCTCTGTTGAGTCTGCAAATATATGTTTTATGGGATAGCAGTTTTCGGGAACTCTGGTTCTGTCTGAAGCTCTGTCCAGGATAAGCATTTAATCCTTGCAAGGAAAATGTTGGAATCCCCTTCTACGATGTTCTTGCAATTCATTGGAAATTGGCAGAAGTGTGTGAATTTTAGTGTCGCGATTAACAGGTGGCGTAACGGGACTGTCCAGTCTCTTGTTATAAATAGAATGACTCAAAGCTTCAACAAGGAGGGCTGGTTTGAACACAGATGTTAATGAGTGGTAAGTGAAGGTATTTCTACCCGGCGCACTCCATCAGATAAGGAGCAAGCTGTGCTCATTAGTATTCACGGACCAGGTTTCCGTTCTTCGTAAATGTTTATCTTATATATTAAAATAAAGCCTGTTTAATGATAAAAGAATTGTAATCGGTAAATGGGTGCAGTTCGCGTTTTGATCGATCGATTCCCAGCGTGTTAGCTTATCCATGCTTTTATTTCATGTAAATATCAGCGGGTTTTAGGCATCTTATTTCTTGTTTGTTTATTGTCATGTTCATTGACCTCGGGTGGTCTCGATGTTCGGTCACGTTGTTGTCATGTCTGTGTTGAGCAATTTGAGCCATTGGGCAAGCTTCTCTTTTGCTGGGAGTTTCCTGACTCACTGCGATCTCGATGGAGATCAATTAGTTTATAAATTTTAAATGGTTGCGTGTGTCAGTAAAATTATAATTTTTGGTATGTTATTCTACGAGTGTGTCCCATAGAGCCATAATAATGGTTTGCAGTATGGGGGTTTGCAAGCATATTGGCTGTTCCATCTGTGAGCAAATCTCCATCAAAAGTACTTATTTCTTCTCTAGCGTAGTTATACGCGTGCATACATATTTATCAGACAAGTGGAATTTTGATCCACAATTTTATTTCTTTGGAGTGGACCTTCCTAGGCCACTCAGATATTTGTAAATTCTTGTACTGTGGGAGTAAAGTTCAGGGTGGACTTTGTTTATGTTATATTTTTTATGTTTTGTTGTTTTTATTCAATTATTAAATGGTGGTAATTTTATTTGTTTTTCACTCATTTCTTTGTTTGTAGTTTTGCATATGGTCCTTGTATTTGTAAAGCAGCCGTCTGGTATTTGAGCTCTAGAGAAGCATACCCGGACTGAACGCGCCCCGAAGATTGATTCTCGTTTAACGACGCTGTTATATACAAGGGCACATAGGCAACGCTGGCATTACCCATCGTGGGGCATTTCACTGTTTTAGGATTTTCTAGCGCATTTTTTGATAAACTGACACGCCACAAGTGGAGGCAGAATGTGACAGTATTTGAATCACCGAATGTGATAATTTTAAGTAACGTAGTTATGGCGATGGTATTACCGCCAAGTGAGTGAATTTTTACAGTAAAATCAGGAGTTGCAATGTAAAATACAGTACACGTTTTTATTTCTTGCATTTTTTTTTGTAAAGACAATATCGTGAGACTGGGCGCCCATATTAATGATAAAAATTAGCTTTGCATAGAAAGACAACTCCATGAATGTAATAGGAAGGCGTGTAGCTTTTCCAATGCAATTAATACTTGATTAATTAGTCTGTTCTTGTAGCGTTTTGTAAGGCTAGCATTTAAGAACTGAATGTGTGGGTTAAGTTTTAAATTATGTAAAATGAAGGATACTCAGGGATGCTATTGGATTAATGGGATTGTGTTTATAAATTTAAACGAACTGAGTATGTGTAAATTGATATAAATGTGTGTTAATATGTATGCACGTATCGGAGAGCATCGCCAATTGGCATTTTCTCAAGTGTATTGTGGTGATGGCTTCTTTAGACGAAATTAGACAGGTTGTAGAGAGCGTTGCGGCACGCACTCAGCAGCAAATGGTGTTGTTACGGCAGGAGATGACTGCTGAATTTAAGGCACAAATGGACAGTAGCAGGGCTGAACAATCAGCGGAATTAATAGCACAGAGTGAAACATTTAAGGCACAAATAGACAGTAGCAGGGCTGAACAATCAGCGGAATTAATAGCACAGAGTTAAACATTTAAGGCACAAATAGACAGTAGTAGGGTTGAACAGTCAGCGGTGATCAAAGCCCAAATTAATGAATCTATTGGCACACAATTAGCGCTTCAAAATGATAGTATTAATACACAATTAGCCCTACAGAAAGATAATATTAGTTCTCAATTGACACAACAAAGTGAATCAATAAACTCTCAACTAGACGAGCATAACAGTCGCAACACTGAGCAACTCGATAATGTAGTGGTTGAAATGAAAGAACATACAAGGAAACAGCTTGTACTACTCGCCTTAGATGTAAGTAAGAACAACGAGAAGCAGGTTAAACAGATAAAACAACTTGAGGATCAGTTTAACGCTAAACTTAATAACTTAGACGATACAGTTCTGGCAAAATTGGCACAGATTGAATTGGCATGCACAACTAAAAATAGCGAAATTATAACTGCACAGGACAGGTTACAAAACAGATTTAATAAAGTGGAGAAAGTAACCGTAGTAATACAGGAACAGATAAAGGCGGTAGATGAAAACGTGACCGGCCTTATAAAAGACATAGACCGTCTCGAAAACCAATCAACAGATCGCTGGAAAAATGCAGAAGTAGACCGGGAGGGATTAAAAGCCACTATTGAAGAAAACAATGTACGCATGGAGGATCGCTTGGAACGGATCGAAGTGAGCCAGGACACTAATAATCTGAAGATGGAAAACGTTAGAAAGGATTGGCAAAAATTATGTAAGGACTCCAAGGAAGAAAGGTTGGCGGTAATTAAGAAGCTGGGGGAGAACCACACACGGATACAGACGTTAGAAGATGAGATTAAAAGCAAAATTTAAAGAACAAGGTGACAGGCTGATAAAAGCAGAATTATTTTCTATGGAACATAATGCATGGTCATTAGGCGAGAAGGGAAGAGATGGAGACAGAGATAGCCCGGGGGCGACTCATTCAACTAGTAGTCAGGTTGACACGGAAAGTCCACTTGCTCGGAACACGGAAGAATTTCGTAATCACATAGGGAGAAGTTCTACACCACATGACGGTAATCAGCACCCTCAACTTCCACAAATCATCCGTTCTAATGAATTCAAACCGGCTAAGTTTATGGAAAATTCTGGAGTCACACCCAAGGCATTCTTGCGGGAAGTCGAGCATTATTATAATGATAATGATATAGCTCCCGCCCGGCAACTGCACATGATGGATTTTTTTTTAATCTGGAAATGTTTTAACGTGGTACTTGAGCTTCAAATACACGTTTGAAAGCTTAGATGCATTCAAGCATGCTTTCCTTCGGAAATATTGGTCGTCTTCATATCAACAGGGTTTAAGAATGGAATTGTACTCCAGAAAGTACCAATCTACTCAGCAAACTAAGTATTCAGATTTTTTTCATCACAGCTCCTTAAATTTAAAGATCTGGATAATCCTTTAAGTGAGGCCGAGCTAGTCATGACTATCGGACGCCAGCTTCCCGTTAACGTTCAGCAGGTATTGGTCGCAGCTAACGTTTCAGACGCGGTAAACGCTGAACAGATCCTGCGCCAGATAGATGAAACCACGTCCCACTTACACAATAGAGTTGGAAGACAGGTCGAAATGGTAAATACAACCGAGGTGATTAAGCCGAGCCAGGTAAACACAAGATCCCAGGCTACCAATATAAATACAAACATTTCAACACCCGTGAGAGGTCAGGATGATGTCGAGAATAGACAGCGCCAACATTACGATAACAACCGTAATAACAACAGACAGTTCCAAGGACAGAATAGATTCCAACAACGAGGGTTTCAACAATGTAGGGACAATCGGAGACAAGATGTACCATACAGGAGATGGGGAGATCGGAATGAAAATCAGAGATGGCAAGACCGCAGATTTCAGAATCGTGAGGACTCTAGAAGCTACCGAGACGACTGGAACGATAGGCATGCTCAATCGCAGAAATACTTAGAGGAAGTTCATGCCAACGAAGGAAATGAACAAGGACGTTGGAAACAGGCAATTGACAAGCGGAAGAATCCCGACACCTACAATGAAGGAGGCAGAACAAATCAAGGGTTTGAAGCCATGCACATAGAGACGTAGAGATACTTGGATCAGCTGCATGGAGAACAAGCAAAGAGCGAAGCCAGTCAGGAAGACGAACGAAGATTGCCTGCACGGGGCATTAGAGAACGCAGCCCGGTGGGGAAGAGAAACACCGGTGCGATCCGAAAAACTGGTCACTACTAAAGGAAGAAGATGGCAACACGCGGGAGAGAGGAAGAGGATGGCAGCATGGAGGAGTAAAAGGCCGTTCAGCATAGTGAGGAATCTTGGAAAAAATGCATATCGAGTCAAAGAATTAAGCACAGGAACCATGTCTGTATATAATAGTGCAAATCTAAAAATTAATCACACCAGAGAGCCTTGGGAAGTCAGAAATAACGCAGCGAATTAAATACGTGATCGTCCAACATCATGCAAGTGAACGGGGGGCAAGCAGAAGCCAGCACGACATCGAGGAAGAGATTAGCGTCTGGCCTGTTTACATCTTGAAGCAAGCAGAGTTGACAGGTATGTCGACAGACGAGCAACAGAGAGGGGAATAGTCTTCAAGCAACAAATAGCCCCAGGCGAAGCGCTGGGCAAGTGAGCAGCAGACTGGTATTGTCCTAATGACTGGGCGAGAATGTAAACATTGGAACGAGGAAAACACTTGTCAACTAGCAGAGGCGGACTGACTGAGAACTTTGAAGGGAGACTAACCCAGTATTCTGCACCATGTGAATTAGGGAAGAAAAATCGACTTTATCTCTAAGTTCGATTTTTCCCAACTAAGAGAGTTGTGAACCCTTAATAAGCTACGCATATTAATGATTCTAATTATTCAGTTCATTATATTCTGATTTTACTGCCAGAATCATACAGGAAGGCCAGACTGGATTGCGAAATGTCAAGCTTATGTGGAGACAGTACGATTGAACGTGCCCAGTCCTGAAACAAAGAAGTGACGAGATCGGAATGTTTGACAGATACATTATCAGACAAAGGTGTGTTGGGGTCCTGACTCATTTCAGACCGTAATTTCTTTGTCACCCTAGCGTTACGAGTAAGATAGTTGCTGGAGGAGAGAGACGAGAGGAACTTTCAACCAATCATAGGACAGAGGCTTCTGTTCTAAACTGCGATATTGACGTCATGAACTACCAATCAGAGAGGGTCACCAATTTTAGTGCCAAGGGAGCGTCTGACGCCGGCTTGAAGATGAAAGTGGGAAAGATTGGATTAAAGAAATCTATGATCAATTCCAGAGCACGATAACCCCATTGTGACCTGTACAATATTTCAAACTGTTTGATACCTGTTGCATGCCAATAATCGCATTATTATAGAAGTTAGTGATAGATTTCCCTCTCCCTCCGTCCTTTTGCTAAATTCACATAAATACTGTCGTCTGAGTGACGACGAGGTTGATTCTTGGTGACACCGTGAGGTGATCACTTATTCTTTTCGATACCGTGAAGGTATACTGTGTTAAATTTATCAGAGATAGAGTCATTATTGAAAACATTATAATGAAGTTGTGTGCGCACAGCTGAGTGTAAAATTTGTGTATCTGTAAAATTTTAGTAGTCTCCCACGACTACAACTATTAGGGAAAGTCTACGATTAATTTTGCACTAGACAAATGGTGAAAGAAGTAGCTATTGGCAAAATTTAGATAGAGAATTACGTGTGACTATAAATAACATTTTATTTTTATTGTTATTCAAAGTCAAGATGGAACTCCAGACCCAGAGAAAGACATCGAACCAACTTTTCTTCGGCTCCATGTGGTCTGAGATGAGCTAAACACTTTGGAGAGAGAATGTCAGGCGATGTTCGATGATACGACGCAGAAAGAGGAATGAGTACTGAAATAATTGATTTATTTGACAAACTGGTTATGGTTTTGTGGGAACATATTATTTTGTGTAAATACGATTTTATTTTATTTTTGTCTTCGTGTTTTATTGTAGATGCTTTGTGGTACTGGCACACATTAGTTTAGTTCATGAGCAACGTGGCATGTATTTTATTTGTGTGAAGATTTTTGTTGTTGTTGTTGATGTCAAGTACACGGGGCAAGCGTACTCGAGTGCGTGTCACTACCGTAAAATGCGCGGCTAAGCGATGCAAATTGGGAACCGATATCATAACAGAAGCGAAACTGAATTAACTAGAGTAGATAATAGAATTGGTGGGAAATCTTGGTATTGTATAGATTTTTATTGTTACACAGGCTTGTGTGTTAATTGCCGTTTGTTGCATTTTTGTTAAGTGAGGGGTCATCTGCCCAATTACTTTATTTGTTGGTGAAGTTTCTCTTTTAGTGTCGTGGTACACAAAATCTAGGGATATTTGATTGGAGTGTCGGCCCGTGGTAGAGATGTGTTGTGTTCGGCCCAAAAGCTCTGTTGAGTCTGCAAATATATGTTTTATGGGATAGCAGTTTTCGGGAACTCTGGTTCTGTCTGAAGCTCTGTCCAGGATAAGCATTTAATCCTTGCGAGGAAAATGTTGGAATCCCCTTCTACGATGTTCTTGCAATTCATTGGAAATTGGCAGAAGTGTGTGAATTTTAGTGTCGCGATTAACAGGTGGCGTAACGGGACTGTCCAGTCTCTTGTTATAAATAGCATGACTCAAAGCTTCAACAAGGAGGGCTGGTTTGAACACAGATGTTAATGAGTGGTAAGTGAAGGTATTTCTACCCGGCGCACTCCATCAGATAAGGAGCAAGCTGTGCTCATTAGTATTCACGGACCAGGTTTCCGTTCTTCGTAAATGTTTATCTTATATATTAAAATAAAGCCTGTTTAATGATAAAAGAATTGTAATCGGTAAATGGGTGCTGTTCGCGTTTTGATCGATCGATTCCCAGCGTGTTGGCTTATCCATGCTTTTATTTCATGTAAATATCAGCGGGTTTTAGGCATCTTACTTCTTGTTTGTTTATTGTCATGTTCATTGACCTCGGGTGGTCTCGATGTTCGGTCACGTTGTTGTCATGTCTGTGTTGAGCATTTTGAGCCATTGGGCAAGCTTCTGTTTTGCTGGGAGTTTCCTGACTCACTGCGATCTCGATGGAGATCAATTAGTTTATAAATTTTAAATGGTTGCGTGTGTCAGTAAAATTATAATTTTTGGTATGTTATACTACGAGTGTGTCCCATAAAGCCATAATAATGGTTTGCAGTATGGGGGTTTGCAAGCATATTGGCTGTTCCATCTGTGAGCAAATCTCCATCAAAAGTACTTATTTCTTCTCTAGCGTAGTTATACGCGTGCATACATATTAATCAGACAAGTGGAATTCTGTTCCACAATTTTATTTCTTTGGAGTGGACCTTCCTAGGCCACTCAGATCTGTGTAAATTCTTGTACTGTGGGAGTAAAGTTCAGGGTGGACTTTGTTTATGTTATATTTTTTATGTTTTGTTGTTTTTATTCAATTATTAAATGGTGGTAATTTTATTTGTTTTTCACTCATTTCTTTGTTTGTAGTTTTGCATATGGTCCTTGTATTTGTAAAGCAGCCGTCTGGTATTTGAGCTCTAGAGAAGCATACCCGGACTGAACGCGCCCCGAAGATTGATTCTCGTTTAACGACGCTGTTATATACAAGGACACAGTATGTACTATTACATGAAGATTATTGTGTACGTGTAGTATTCAAACTTCAATCGCATGATTAGGACACAAGAAGTAAAAACGAGATTTTAAAATTTCGCTCAGTTGCCACCTTGTGGTTATGGAAACAATTGAAATAAATCAGATGCCAGTGGATTAACATTTGTTTCACTGCACTCGGATGGCGAAATTGCGAGAAACGTCCATTTAAATATTTATAATACGCGTCGTTGCCATGTTGCATTTGTGATCACCAGGTAATTGAAAGTCTTATAGGTGAACTTATGTTCATAGCCCCTATGAACATTTAAAAAAACAGTTTGATTGCTGTAATAGATTGGTAGATATTGAGAACCATCTAAATATTTCGGATGGTCGCCATGTTGGAATGTTATATGTATAGGCCATAGAGTCATGTACCATTAAAGGAAAATTATTGCGTAGTTTCATTATTCAAACTTTCACTTTGATCGCATGATTACGACACAAGTAAAAAAAACTTAATTTTAAAATTCGCACTGCCGCCATCTTGAGGTTATGTAAACAATTGAACTATATTAGATACCAGTGCATTACAATGTGTATAAACATTTGCTGTACCAATTTTCATTGCGTTTGGATAATTAAATAGCCGGCACTTTTTGGTTCGTATGGATGGAGCACCAAATTTCATTTACAGAGCACCTTGGGGCTCACGAGCACTAAATTGAGAACGCATGGTTTTGTGCCTCGCGGACTGTCTGTGAACTGTAATTCGATTAATGAGATTCCATGTTTAGTACATCTGTCAGGCGACACTTGACCTATGTTCACTGAATGACATTCCACACTGACCGCAATGCAATGCACGTTCATCTTGTTGACAAATGTAGGTCGTCTGAGGTCAAAGGTAGGCCTACTGCTGCCAACTGAAGTTTATAAGAACACAATAAGCAAAGATGTAAAACAAAAGTTTGATGCTTTTCATTCTGTCAACACGACTGCACCCAAAAGAGATGGTTTATTCCATAATCCTGAGAAAAATTACATGAGATTATGTGTATTTATTAATCATGTAATTTTTTTTCAGGTTTTGGGAATTACCCATCTCATTTGTGTACGATCGTGTTGACCGACTGAATAGCTTCAAACTTTTGTTTACAAAGGCAATACTGAAAATGACTTCAAACACCATAACAAAGGTATAAAATAAATCACTCATTTTATTATCATCACTGAAGGAAAGTGGGTGTTAAGAATTTTTAGAGTCAATTCACACCAGTCTGGAAGACCTCACGCGACAGTGACTAGCATTCATGGCTGGTATGGGGTCTCCCAACTTTGTGATGTTAAATGAGAAACCTGCTGGATGCTGTGGCAGGAGGAGAAGGTGAAGGGGACTCGCCACCCTACCTCACTCAAACGCCAACTCTGGACGTCTGGTTAGTGATCCTTTGACACAGCCAAGGGCTTAATCGGGTCTCCTATGTCCCTTGTGGATATGGAACGCGGTACACTCGATCTTCTGAGGCAAACTGAACAGATGAAGGTTCGAATCCAACTTCAGACATACTAAGAGTTCTTTCCTTGGTTTCCCCCACCCCCACATATACTTCAGGAAAATGCTAGGATAGTACCTGAATTAACACTACGGCCACCTTCTTCCCCAAATTCTGATCTCAATTACAAATACACACATGACTACAGTAATCGCAATAACACAGATTATCATGAAAATTACACACACACCTAAGTACACGGAGCGTAATAACCACGACTTCGCAAAGGCCCTAAATGAATCAACAACAACTAACAATAATCACAACAGTCTCACCGATATATCAGCCATTATACACACTACCACATCAGATGAATAAATTATTGACGCACCCAAGTATATGGGGCTAAATGACCACGATGTCCTAACTACTCAAATGAAACAGCTTCAATAACGACATGAGGAGCCTAGGGCTATCAAGCGACCGCTGTCAGACAGCTACTAAATTGGCCTCACGAGGCTGCGTACACCCTGTTCCAACCCTCACGTCAGTTTCTCCAATCCCTGACGGAGACGGGAATCCAAATCAAAGCCTCTGGGTAATATAATATCGTATGGCCTCGGGTGTCGGGTGCAAGCTTTGTAATTTGACACCCAGAGGGTAGCTCGCAAGTCGAATTTCGTTGTTCCTTGAATCACTATGAAAGTCAAGGAGGTTAGATATCTAATCTCCTTGAACAACATAGCGCTTTCTAGTAGAGAAATGAGGAACTTTGTGTTGGCGGAAACTCCCGAGATTAATTTTGCCATTATGAACACGACCTACTGAATTCAAATGGGTTCTTTAACATGCCCATCATCGTATGACATGCGTGCAGTGATTTTACCGCCTTTTAAAAACCACTTACCACGGCCAGGAGCGAACCAGCAAGCTTGGGGTTATTAATCTGACACGATAACCACTCACCCACCGTGGCAAGCGATCAAAGCATTTAAAAGGCTGAAGACTCAAACAACAACAACAACAACACCATTAGTGTGTGTATTTGTAATTCAGATGAGGAAAAGGAAGAAGGCTGCCATGGCCTTGATTTAAGAACCATCCCAGCTTTCGACTGGAGTAGAAGTGGGGAAACCCACGGAAAATCACTTCAAGGATGGATGAGGTCGGAATCGAACCAACCTCTTCTCAGTTTTGCCTTACGAAGCTTTGTGAACCCCTTTGCAACTCTCAGACCAGAATTATATTTCTTGTGACAGACACGAGTGCTAGCCACTACGTAACGAAGCGGGCTATGACACAGATTCTACGCACATCTACGTAAATGGTGCTGATGACTACGATGTCGTGAGTTCCTGTCCTCCCAGGGGCTCACATCTAGTGGGACGTTGGCGACCACGGAACTCCAGCTGAGTCCGGCATTGCTTCCACTTACTTGTGCCGGGCTCCTCTCCGTCTTCATTCCTGTCGACCTCTCTTGGTCAACTATTGTTCTTTTCTGACCCCAACGGTATTACGGAATTCAAGACCTAGGGAGTCTCTTCCTTTTCCGCCTTAATTGACATTCTCTCTTCTTTCCTGATCCCTCATTCTTTGAGGGATCAGCCTTCGTTTCCTTTGTATTATATTTCCTTTTCTCTTTAAGATTCTCACACTGTTTTCGTGAAATGACTCCCCGTGTACTGTATGTAAATTACCCTTTGCGAATTTTTTGAATCAATTGCATTTTATAAGTATTTTGGATTTCAATTGCACCTAGTGAGTATTTTGAATTTGAAATGACCTTTTTTACAATCTAAAATGCATTGCGTATTTTGAATTCCAATTGCATTTTGTATGTATTTTCAACCTCAATTGCATTTTGTAAGTATTTTGAATTTCAATTGCATTTTTTTAAGTATTTCAAATCCACATTGCATTTTCTACGTATTTTGAACCTAAACTACAATTTGTGGGTATTTTTCAATCTATTCCCTTTGTGAGTATTTTCCTTCTAAATTACCTTTTGTAAGTATTTCTACTGTACATTTTGTGAGTCGTTCAGTCTTAAATTCCGTTCTGGTTTTCATTTCATTGTCATTTTCGCTATCACCCGGACCATTAGGGGCCGATAACCTAGATGTTAGGCCCCTTGAGAGAACAATCATCATCATCATCGTCGTCAGCTCCTGTATGAAACTACAACAAGAAAAGAATGTTCTTCAGGGCATAACTCCGTAAACCCTCCATTACTGTAAACGCCATTAGTTCAAAGGTCACCTTGAGTGGACATGTACACTAATGGAGACTCCAGTTGTAGGTGGACTATTGTCTCGGCCTAGCGTTCACTGTGCTATTGTAATGTGATCCTGTTCTGAGGAGCAATATTCATGAACAAAGGAATGCGCTCTGCCTGGTTAACTCGTGCCCGTTGTGATACAGAATAGCAATACGCCTTATGAACAACAGAACGATTATAGAGGGTTGACAATCATTGATAACATATTTCAACAAATGGCTGATCAATAGTGAATTGCACCACATCGTTTGGTCATAAATGAATATTTTTCTACAGAAACCTACAGAATGGATTTCGATGCGGTTTTCACCATTCTGTAAAGGGTTTTTCGAGGGTGGTTTCCATAGGAAAACATAACCAAAGGAAGTCGAGCAATAACGATTTCAGTGAATCGAGTAGAAGAAAAACCTGCCGTCCAAGCGCATTTCAAGCTTACGCTGGATAAACCGTTAAAGATACCGGGCGAAGCCGGGGTGGGTTGCTAGTCAGACCTATAAGTGCGACGGTCAACAAGGCTTCCTATATGATTACCGAGGCAACAAGTATTCCTCATCTGAATCTGAAGTGTAAAGGCCATCACGGCCTCCTGTATGGTTACCATAACAACAAGTATTTTTCATCTATAAGTTGCGTTCAAAAAGTAACGAGCCGGAGGCTGGAATGCGCAAACCGGTGAATACATCGGCTAATCGTGGCGTGTGTAACGAGGTGTGGTTCCGACCAGAGCGTGGAAGGTCACAGCCCGTCGCTAAAGGGCACGCGTGCACGTCACGTGACGATACAAACCGAGCAGCAGCATGCATCAATCGTCCAACGCTGCCAGTCGCATTGCAAACAGTGACATGGAGGCGTCAACTGAAGAGCAAAGAGGTGTTGTTCGGTTACTGACAGCGGAAGCATTAGGGGGAACGGACATTCATCGCCGAATGTCACAAGTGTACGGTGAAAACTGCATGTCCCTTGCAAGGGTCAAGGCGTGGCACAAGCGCTTCAGGGAAGGACGGGTGCCGTTAGCCGATGATTCCAGGTCTGGGGCATCCCCCTGCATTACCGATGGCAACGTCCAGCTGGTTGATGCACTCATTGCCCAGGACCGCCGAGTGACAGTGAACGCCATAGCCGTCGTGGTCGGATTGAGCGTCGGAAGTGTGCACACCGTATGAAGGAACGACTGCACTTGCGCGAAGTGTGTGCCCAATGGGAGGTTCTCGGCCACCCTCCATACAGTCCTGACCTCTCTCCTTGTTTTTACGCCTTGTTTGGTCCCCTGAAAAGGGATCTGCGGGGCCAACGATTCACCTCGGACGCCGACGTCCAGCTCTACGTGGGGAACTGGTTCACATCGCAGCCCAGGGAATTTTATGAGACAGCCATTCACCGCCTCGTGTCACAGTGGGACAAGTGCCTCAACAGCCAGGGCCAATACTTCTAACATATAGGTACTGGTGTCTGTAATTATGCCTCTGGCTCGTTACTTTTTGAACGCACCTGATATATCTGAAGTGAAATGTCTATTTAGGCCTCCTATATGGTTACCAAGGCAACAAATATGCATCAACTATTAATCTGAAGTGTAATGGCCATCTAGACCTCCTATATGGTTACCAAGGCAACAAGTATTCCTCATCTATGTTTCTCACTGAGCTTCTATGCACAAGGTCGTGGATTCAAACCCGGCCGAACTCGTCGGATTTTTAAGAGCGTTAAAAATTCCTCGGTATCCCTTCCTTCGGAGGGGAAGTAGCGGGTCCATGTCATAGATTTATGACATGTAAAAGAACCTTCCATTAATTAAACTTGTGTGAAGCAAAATGTGTAGGTTAGGTTTGATTAATGCACTCAAGTTCCAACGTTTGTCACCAGGCACTGGTTGCGATGGCATCTAGTAATAGTAGCCAAGTTCACAGCTAGGTGTCGTGGATGGTAGCATTTGGCGACAAAAGTAGGAACTACTTGAAAAAATTCAATGTCTGCAGTCCTCACTTGAATTGAAAACAGATAACACACACTAATACTGTCATCACAATTAACACCGGTTATCAGACAGATTCTACACACACCCAAATTACACGGGGCTACATGACTGCGTTGTCGCAGCCCCTAAACTGAGGAACCAACCAACCAGTGTAGCGAAGGAACTTTAATGAAATGTTTTTATGTTGAGTTGTATAAGGAGTGTACTATAGACCAGTTCAAGATCTACCATATCCACGCCATCGCATTTGAACAGCCATTGAACATATTACACTAAGAATGCTACAAAACATGTGGAGTGAGGTGGGATACAGATTCAAAGTATGTCACGCCACTAATGTGCGCAATCGAGGGGTACTGTACATGTAAAAAACATTTTGAATTTTTCTACATTTATAAATAAGCCGCCAATAATTAATTTCATTCATCATAAAGATATTTATTATGTTTTATTATTAGGGCTCGGATTTTTAGGTGCTAAAAACCGGGAAAATATTTGTTTTTTATGTATTAATAATACCTGAAATATATGACAAAAAGTAAAAATATGTTATTATAATTTAGTTTATTAGTGACAATATAAACAATATGCAATTTATTGTATGTCTCACTGACTGCTGAAGCATTACAATACACAGCGAAATCCATCTTCAGAATGGCCATCACAAATGACCGACGATTATCGCGAAACACTTATTCTGAATGCGCAAAACTGTGGCAATATGTTTCTTGCACTTGAGATCGCTGTTCAGCTTTTCCACATGGTTGGCAGAACCATCAGAAGTAAAATTAGCTTCAAATTCTGCAACAGACGATAACTTGTAGTTGTTTTTACTTTAGGCATCGTAGAACTGCCTTACACTTCACAGTGCCAGAAATGCACTGCATGCGAGTGACACTGTTTCCAGGTTGATGGATGGGGGGAGAGGGAGGGGTGGGGGTAGATGTAGCACGTGGTGCAATATGCCTATCGACAAGGAAATGCCCGGCCTACACAGTGAGTGGCACGGGGCGACAAGTTAAGAATAACACAGTTGCAAGCTGACATATGCTCTGCATGGCGATTAGATAGCTCACAGGTTCCTCCCCGCTGAAGTAACGCAAAACAAAAATGCAATAAACTGAAAGATCTAGCATTCTGATTTTTAAAATGTAAATATCATGTCTTTTTATGTGCTAATAAGTGAAAAGCATGAAGTTATGTATTTATAGAAAAAATGCTTAAAATATGTATTTACATACAAAAATATGTATTTACCTAAAAATCCGAGCACTATTTATTATACATGAAATGAAAATCCACAGCCTGTTTCCAGTCGACCGACCGGGTCAGGGAATGGAATGAATGAAGCCTCCATCTAGCAGCGAGGATATGAACTGTGCCGACTGCCCAAGCCTGTCGCACTCCACTGGGGCAATGATTAAATGAATGACAGATGAAATGAAATGAAAGTGGAGAGTGTTGCTGGAATGAAATATTGACAGGGAATACCGTAGTACCCGGAGAAAGCCCTGTCTGCCTCCGCTTTGTCCAGCACAAATCTCACATGGTATGACCGGGATTTGAACCACGGACCTCAGCGGTGAGAGGCCGGCGTGCTACCATCTAAGCCACGGAGGCTGTTTTATTATACATGCCGTATATAAAATCTTAACTCCCATAGAGATGGGAGAAATGCAAGGATTTTCTCCGGAAATTGAAGTGGGCAGAGCGAGATTGGTTATGGGCTCCGAGCCAGTACTGAGATGTTCTGACCCTTGATGATGCTGCTACTGTTGAGCATCTCTGTCCTAGAGCACAGACTGTGCCTCCAACATTTCTCATATGGGAATCACTCTTCACATCGTTATTCACTATCGACTGTCCAGTTAGATATTCGCTACTACATCGTGTAATTGACATACTGACTGTAAGCTGGCCTCGGGTCGCTGTGATCCAACTAAAACTCGACATGAAATGAAGTTAGATGGACAATAGAACTGTCCTTATCGTCCTATTACCATGGCGTGATCGTCAATGTCTGCTGACTGTTTACAACTCGTGATATTCAAAGGTGACATCTGTTACAGCTATTGGATCCTATCCGGTGATAACGATCTGTTAGGAATTCATTGATTACCTATAGTCAGTCAACACGATCATAGAAGGCAAGGAATATGATATTCTACCTGAAGAAATATACATACGTGATTATTAGCCTGTTTTCAATTTTGAAAAAATAGGCTTATGAGATCACCTTTTGTCCGTGTGTGTGTGCGCGCGCGTGTGTGTGTGTGTGAGGTGTGTGTGTATGTTTGTCCCTAATAACTTCTAAACAGCTGGAGCGATTTCAATGAAACTCGGTAAGTTCATAGCACTATTCCGGACGACCCCAACGGTGCCCTTCAATTTTTTTTACGTCTCACCAATCCAACTTGGCGGCTGTGCGAAATATTTAACCAGCATTCAATATCTTCGAAACTATTCCCAATATCACCCTGGAATTTTTGCGGTGATAAAGGGAACTACTAGAAGTTCACCTATGTGACTTTTGAAAAACTGGTAACTACAAAACCAACATGGCGGCCAAGCGAATTTGCGACTTTTAAATAGACGTTTCTCGCGATTTAACCGACCAAACGCAATAAAACTTTGTACAGTATATGTTTATACACATTGTAATGCACCGACATCTAACTTGGTTCAATTATTTACATAACCACAAGATGGCGGATGTGCGAAATATTTCACCGGCATTAAATATCTCAGAAACTATTAGCGGTATCACCCTGAAATTTTGTACGGAGATAAAGGGCACTACTGGAAGTTCATCTATAAGACTTTCAAAAACCGGTTAACTACAAAACGAACATGGCAGCCAAGCGAATTTGAAAATTTTAAATAGACCTTTCTCGCGATTTAATATTCCAAAGGTAATGAAATCTGGTAGAGGAAATGTTTATACACATTGTAATTCACCGGTATCTAATTTAGTTCAATTGTTTACATAACCTCAAGATGGCGGCTTTGCGAATTTTAAAATTAAGTTTTTATTTCTTGTGTCGTAATCTATGGGAAAGTTTGAATAATGAACCAACGCAATAATTTTCTTTAATGGTACATGACTCTATGGCCTATACATTTAATAATCCAACATGGCGACCATCCGAAATATTTAGACGGCTCTGAATATCTTCGAATCTATTATAGCAATCAAACTGAATTTTTATTTTCAAAGGGGCTATGAACTTAAGTTCACCTATAGGACTTTAAATTACCTGGTGATCCCAAATCCAACATGCCGGCGACGCGAAGTATAAATATTCACATGGACGTTTCTCGCAATTTAACCATCCGAGTGCAGTGAAACTTGGTACAGTAAATCCTTATACGAATGCAAATCCACTGGCATCTAATTTATTTCAATTGTTTCCATAACCACAAAATAGCAGCTGTGCGAAATTTTAAAATCTCCTTGTTACTTATTGTGTCCTAATCATGCGATTGAAGTTTGAATGCTACACGTACACAATAATCTTCATGTAACAGTACATAACTCTAGGACCTACATATATAAAATCCAACATGGCGACCATCCGAATTATTTAGTCAGTTCTCAATATCTATGAATCTATTACTGCAATCAAACTGAAATTTTGTTTGTAGATAGAGGCAATTAACATAAGTAGGATATATGAAAATAGGCTATATAGTTCTTCACGGAACTACTTGTTTATTATTATAAGCGTTCATTTCAACTGGGTTTGCAAGGATTTTCACTGATTCAAAAGTTGATAAGGAATTTTAAAAATTACAACAGATTTATGAGGATTTTAATGCTTTGTGGACCTATTTGACTTTCTGCATTATAATGAGGATTAATAATAAAGATATTGTCAGTGTTACCAACATGATTCTAAGCCAGCCGATAGGTTCAATTTCTAAATGCATGTAACTTCTATACTATCAAATGGATTTTAACCAAATTTCGTATGTGCTTTGTGTACCATGACAGTTATGACTATGCTGCCAACTGTTAATAAATGCTCTCTTTATTTGTTTAATCCTAATATCAATATATGAGAAAGTATGCAAGCGCTCAGTTCTAAACTTTGCACACGTATAGTACCTGACATTCTAGATTAATTTGGAGTTACTTATATACCTCAGTGCTGCCAACATGATTCTAAGCTTTCTGGTAATTTCAATTTCTAATATATGTAACTTCTATAGTAAAGAGTGGATTTTATCCAAAATTGGCACTATAATAGATCGTAATATTTCAGGTTAATTCTGAGCATCACATAGGCTACATGACTTTTTTCCCGTCATGATTTTACGTGCACTGATAAATCCAATAACAAACAGGATATAACGTCCATACTATCCACTAGACTTCAAACAAATTTTGTATGTGTATTCTATATCATAAGAGATGGATCCAAGAATATATTCAGAGTCACCAGGGCTCCCAATTGTAGTAACTTACTCTATTAGGCTACACTAATTCAGGTGAATTTCAAACTGCAGTACTTAGAAATGTTAGTATTACCAACTTGATTTCGTCATTAATCTTAAACTTTAAGAAAAGTAGGCTCTTTTGTTCGTCACGGGACTACTGTACTTGTTTAAGCGGCTTCGGTGGCGTAGTTGGTAGCATGCTGAATTGCTGTTCCCAAGGTTGTGGGTTCAAACCCGGCCGAAGTCGTCGGATTTTTAAGAGCGTTAAAAATCCTTCAATATGCCTTCCTTCGGAGGGAAGTAAAGCCGGCGGTCCCATGTCATAAATTTATGGCATGAAAATGATCCTTCCACAGACTAAACTTGTGTGAAGCTAAAATGTTAGGTTAGATTTCGTCAGAACGCTCTATCAAACTTCCAACGTTCACCACTAGGTATCATTGATATCTGGGAGCGAAAGTTGGAACAACTTGAAATTGAACGGAACTTGTAGCTCACCCTAAGGGTGTCCGCTGGAAGCAGCTACAGACTCAGGTGAGCCGAACATGTCCTCGGACACTCCCGGCACTAATAGACATGCGATAAATAAGTAAATAATGTACTTGTTTAATTTAATATCCTTTCCATTGTAATGCCGCATGCGGTCCTCAGCAATGGGAAGTCCAAATGTTTTGTTTAGAATGTGCATAGGTCAGTAGCTTCAGTCTTCTATTGCTTCTATCTAATGTACGTAAGTTATATAAAACTAACTTTTTGATGTGTAACATCTTTCCACTCGGTTGCTGGATATTTTTGTGGGAGTGATTTTGAAAAATGGGACGGAAGTGGATCGGAACGATCAAGGTGGCACCAGCTGGTGCACTTCCGTTCGATTGAACTGAAGTGTGCTCGAACCTAAGTGTGATAGCTGGCAGTGGTGGATCGAATGGAAGTGTAAGACGCACTGCCAACTCGATCGATCAATCCAGCTGGCAGTGGTAAGATCCAGCTGGCAGTGGTAAGAGAAACAATGAGCGCGCGGTGTCGGAAATTGATACCATGACGTACTCTCGGCCATGTGGAATGTATATGACATACTGAACGGTAAACGCTCATGCGAACTCTGGTGTCAAGTGATTGAAACAAAGCACATGGTACATGATTGAAGTCTTCGTATCAGTATTTAAATGGTAAAATGCCTTAATATCAAACATTGTAAGTAGGCGGCATTGCCGGTATTATGTTTCTGCACAATGGCTATTCAAATATTAACCCACATAACGGTAATGCAGTCATCATTATAATATAATCGTTGTGGTTATACGAGAATTGAGCAAACCTTCATGAACTATTGCTGAATACATTCTCTTTACTCACAAGAGTGCCTATTCATAAGGCATTTTAAACTCTATATCACGCAGGAACATTATCGAAGCAAGCAAAATATAAATGAAACCTAATTCTGTAATGCAGAATTATTGGACCGTGGAAATAAGTCACCATCTTGTGTACAATATTTGCGTAGTCGAAATAACCGTGGGGTTAGCGCCTATGACTGTGAATCTAGAGATCTCGGGTTCGAATCCCGGACGGGGTAAATATTTTTGCTACCAGATTATCATTTTAAACGATATTTATCATTACGAGAATCCATATGAAATTACGTGTTGGTCTGTGAATCAAGAGGTCCTGTTTATAAGGAATTTAAGGTTATGAGCGGTGTCGCGTCTATTAATCTAGCTGATCCATATCGTATTCTTTATTTAGGCTAGTGCTGGTGGAAGCTACAAAACCTCTAATAAAATGAGTTCCGTATTATAAACTACAATATCTGTAAAACACTCCCTCTTACAATAGATTAATATTAGTGCCAATAATAGTGTAAAATACCGGTGTATCAACAACTTCACGTGAGGTTTCTTCTATGTCAGATGTTACACATCATATGCGACTACTGTAAGCCTCGTCATTTTTTTTATTTTTTTACATATAATTATATTATTCAGTTGTATTGATCCCCTCAAAAATTTTATATATTAGGAATTGTCTGGTTCTTACGCTGGGTCCTGCAGTTCTAGTGCTCTAACGTATCTCTGCAAATGCCAACGTATGAGGTACTACTATCTCGTCTGTCACTGTGGAAGCTCCAGGCTGAATGTGGTTGCTAGGCAACAAGCATAGAACGCCCGCCACCTGTGTTAAGCAGTCATCGTACATTCGCATCTTTATGAGGCGTGAAATTAACTTCCTGCAGAAACTGTGGCAATTGAGCTATTTATTTTGAATGTTTATCCACTTCTTTCGTTTTTTTTTCTGTAATTCATGTGTCTGTAGAGTGAAGTATTTGGCTCTCAGCATTAATAGCATGATATTCTCGGAGCCATGCATATTACTCAGTATGTTTGTGGACGCGAATGGAATTGTCCTTTACTGGAACTGTTTGGAGAATTGCGAGACCTTCTATTACTATAATGTCACGTTTGTGGGAAATGTGTGCTGTTACATTAATAGCAGTCATGCGTAAATCTAATTATGTTATAGGAAGTACGCTGTAAGGCCAAAGGTAAACACTTTCTGTAATAAGTTGCACTACAATTACCTCTGCGAAATGCTTACATGGTTGGTTGGTTCCTTAGCTTAGGGGCTGTGACAACGCGGCCATGTAGCCCGGTGTACATTGCGTGCATGCAGAATCTGTCTGTTTTTTTTAGTGTATGGCTTTTAGTGCCGGTAATGGCCGAGGACATGTTCGACTCGCCAGTTTTGTAGCTGCTTCGAGACGGACACCCAAGAGGTGAGCTACAAGTACCGTTGGGGAGGGAAGTTGGAATGGAAGGACGAGGAATTGGAAGGTAGCGGCTGTGGCCAATAGTGAGGGACCAACCCCGGCATTTGCCTGGAAGGAAGATGGGAAACCACAGAAGACCATCTTCAAGGTTGCCGGCGGGGGGATTCGAACCTCCTCGCCTCCAGGATGTGAGCGACTGCAAGCAGTCATGCCGGAACGACCACGGCTAACTCACCCGGTATCTGTCTGATGACCGGTGTTAATTGCGATGACTGTATTAGTGTGTGTTATCTGTTTATTCAAGTAAGGACTACAGACGATAATTTCAAGTAGTTCCTACTTTCACTACCAAATGCTACCGTCCACGACACCTAGTAGTGAACTTGACTACTACTAGATGCCATCGCAACCAGCGCCTGGTGACGAACGTTGGAACTTGAGCATTAATCAAAATGTTCTAATCCTCTCCTTGGTATTTTAAGGGACACTAGGGCTGAGTTTTCCAACTTCCACATTTTTTTTATCAGAATGAGTTGAAATTTAAACTGCATACTTAGAATAGTAACACTAAGTCACATACCAAATTTGAAAACAATTGGATGAAATGTAATTGATTTTTATCTAATTACATTATTAAAATATACCGTGTGATAAAAAATGCTCCATGCGCATTAGCAACTGTGTAAAACGCTTGGTATTTTCATTACATATACATAAAACTATTCTAAATATTATAACATTGAGACATTTCAGGAAAGTGATACATGTATGCTGTCAGATTATTTTTTTCTTCATGTGTCGTCATGTTTGATGAAT
Source organism: Meconema thalassinum (assembly GCA_946902985.2). Taxonomy (NCBI): domain Eukaryota; kingdom Metazoa; phylum Arthropoda; class Insecta; order Orthoptera; family Tettigoniidae; genus Meconema; species Meconema thalassinum. Next base: position 189,821,597 of record OX336395.1, read on the forward strand.
TTTGATAATTTGTCATAGTTTTTTATTTTTTTTTGGTCTGTAATTTACAAAGTGGCTTGAGATATTGCAATGTTATCTTGCAACACATGTGTTTCTGAATATCCAGTGATTTTTTTAAGTAAAATTGGTGAATACCTCATGCACATGGAGCATTTTGATTACCTAAAAACGTTGTTTGGAGATAAAAGCATTTTTATAAAATCGCATGCTATATTAACCAGTTCGGCTCACCCAATGAAACTTTTCTGAAAAAAAAATTGAAAAATACAATGATTTGTTGTAGAGATAAAAAGCTTGGAGACCTTTCGTTTGAGTTAACCTACGACATTCTAGGATTTCTAGTTTTAAAAGTATAGCCTACTTTCTATGAATTGCCTTCCATCTTCTTTTTACGCAGAGGAGATTTAAACATGTCGCTGAGTCTTTAAAAATGACGGTGCATGAAAACGGTTTTACTGAAATGATCCGCAGGGGTCCATAAGATGCATATATGGGAAAAACAAAAAACAGTTATTTTGTCATTGTTGCCTAAAAACTCAGCCCTAGTGTCCCTTAAGTAGATCTACATGTTTCTATAATTTTCGGCAGTACTTCTTCCTTTGTTAAATAAAGTCCACTCACTTGACATCAAATTCGGAGGTGGAAAGTTAAAGGAAATAGGAGACTTCTGCTACTTAGTAAGCAAAATAACCAGTGACGGACGAAGGAGATCAGATGGGGGGATAGAGTTACAAATGAAGAAATATTAATCAGAGTGGGAGAGGAGAAATGTTTCTGATGACTGCTAATGAAGAGAAGAGATAGGTTGGTAGGACACTTAATAAGACACGCAGGAATAGCAAACATAGTTATGGATTTATTTATGCATGTCGTTTAGTGCCGGGAGTGTCCGAGGTTATGTTCGACTCGCCAGAGGCCGTATCTGATTCAAGTGGACACCCATGGGGTGAGCTTCAATTTCCGTTCAATTTCAAGTAGTTCCAACTTTCGCTACCAGATGTCACTGACACCTTCTGGTGAACGTTGGAACTTTGATAGAGCGTTTCAGCGAAATCTAACCTTGATATTTAGCTTCACACATATTTAGTTAGTGGAAGGATCTTTTACATGCCATAAATATATGACATGGGCCCGTCGGCTTTACTTCCGCTCCGAAGGAAGGCTTACTGAAGGGTTTAAACCCTATTAAAAAATCAGAAGACTTCGGTCGGGATTGAACACGTGATCTTGTGCACAGCAGTTCAGCATGCTACTAGTAGTCATGGAAGAGAATATGTTAAACAGATTGCCTCGGATGTAAGGTGTGGTAGCTATGTAGAGATGAAACGATTAGCTAAGCACAGAGAGGCATGGAGTGGTGCATCAAGATCTCAAAGGATGAGGCAATACTGGGCCAAAAGGAAAGCTCAAAACTATAAAAAGTGATTGATTTCATGTAACCCAAAGTTGGGTGAAACAAATAAAGAAAAAGAAGAATATCGTATGGCCTTGGGTGCCGGGTGAAAGCTTCGTTATTTGACGTCCAGAGGGTAGCTTCCATGTCGAATTTCGTTGTTCTTTGGAGCGCTATGAAAGTCAAGGAGTTTAGATATCTAAGCTCCTTGACACTATAGTGCATTCTAGTAGAGAAATGGGGAACTTATGTTTTGGAGGAAAATTCTGAGATTAATTTTGCCACTATGAACACGGCCTACTGAATTCAAAAGGTTCTTTGACATGCCAATAACGTATAACATGCGTGTCGTGATTTTTGTCACCTTTCTAAAAATCGCTTACCACGGCCAGGAGTGAACCTGCAAGCGATGGGTTAGTAGTCCGACACGATAACCACTTACCCACCGTGGCAATGGAAGTGGTTATGGTTGGAATATAAACAAGTAGTTCCGTGAAGAACTATACAGCCTATTTTCATATATCCTGCTTATGTTAACTGCCACAATCAACATACAAAATTTCAGTTTATATGCTGTAACAGATTCGTAGATATTGAGAACCGTCTAAATATTTCATATGGTCGCCAGGTTGGATTTTTATTTTTGTACTATTACATTAAGATTATTGTGTACGTGTGGTATTCAAACTTCAATCGCATGATTAGAACACAAGAAGTAAAAACGATATTTTAAAAATACGCACAGCAGCCATCTTGTGATTATGCAAACAATTGAAATAAATTAGATGCCAGTGGATCAACATTTGTATAAGCATTTAACGTGCAACGTTTCACGGCACTCGGATAGTTAATTCGCGAGAAACGTCCATTTAAATATTTATACTTCGCGTCGCCGCCATGTTGTATTTGTGCTCACCAGGTTCCTGAAAGTCCTATAGGTGAACATATGTTCATAGTCTCTATGAACATAAAAAAATTCAGTTTGGTTGCTGTAAAAGATTCATAGATATTGAGAACCGTCTAAATATTTCGGGAGCTCACCATTTAGGAGTGTTATGAGTATAGGCCATAGAGTTATGTACCATTCAAGGACAATTATTGCCTAGGTTCATTATTCAAACTTTCCCTTCGATCGCATGATTACGACACAAGAAATTAAAACTTAATTTTAAAATTTCGCACAGCCGCCATCTTGAGGTTATGTAAGCAATTGAATTAAATTAGATGGCAGTGCATTACAATCTGCAAAATCAATTACTGTACCACATTCCACTGCGCTCAGAGAGTTAAATCACGAGAAAAGTCTATTAAAATATTTTAAATTCGCTTGGTCGCCATGTTCGTTTCGTACTTTACAGGTTTATGAAATATACATAGGTATACCTGTATCAGTACCCTTTATCATCGTACCAAATTGCAGGGTGATATCTGTAATAGTTTCGGAGATATAGAATGTCAGTGAAATATTTCGCACAACCGCCATTTTGAGGTTATGTAAACAATTGAACTAAATTAGACTCCAGTGCATTACAATGTGTATAAACATTTGCTGTACCAAGTTTCATTACATTTAGATAGTTAAATCGCGAGAAAAGTCTATTTAAATATCTCAACTTCGCTTGGCCACCATGTTGGTTTTGTAGTCACCAGGTTTTTGAAAGTCTCATAGGTGAACTTCTAGTAGTGCCCTTTATCACCGTACACAATTTCAGGGCGATATCGGTAATAGTTTCGGAGATATTGAATGCTCGTGAAATAATTCGCACAGCCGCCATGTTGGATTGGAGAGACGTAACAAAATTTGAAGGGCACGGTCGAGGTTGCCGGGAATAGTGCTATGAACTTCCCGAGTTTCATTGAAATCGCTCCAGCTGTTTCGATTTTATTAGGGGGGGGGGGACACACACACACGAATCACACACACACACACACACACGGACAAAAGGTGATCTCATAAGCCTATTTTTTCAAAATTGAAAATAGGCTAAAAACCTGGCTTGGATTCACAAGCAAGGGTTGAAGAACATGGACAAATAACACTCTCTAACTGCGATGAAAGTAGAGAAGTTGATATGCATTAGCAGAGATTGTAGAGTAAGTTCATCTGTTCCTGGAACAGTGTAATGTAACGTTCCGTCACGGTTTGTGACCTCCAACAGCAAGTGATGGACCATTCTTTCAGCTCCTGAAAGCAATCTGTTTCACATTCACTCGCCCGTACTCAGCTCTCCTCCGTTTCACTCCACGGCAAGTGGTAGCATTTGATACTGTCTCCGTGGTCTTAACTGCAAATTGAAAATCCGGAGATTATTAGCAATTCAACTTAATGACACTTCTAGTCGAATAGACAATCTTGGATAAAGATAATCTTAAATCTATTAAGATATTGTTTTATTGCCCAACATTTGATTTCAATTCTGGATTTTAAATGGAACGCTCGTTATTATTGTGGGGCCAATGGCGGCAAAGCCAGCGTGCTACATTTCAGATGAACTCTCTACCTTACAAAGATGGCTTCGGTGGCGTAGTTGGTAGCATGCAGAGCTTCTATGCCCAAGGTCGCGGGTTCAAATCCGGCCGAAGTCGTCAGATTTTTTAAGAGCGTTAAAAATCCCTCAGTATGCCTTCCTTCGGAGGGGAAGTAAAGCTGGCGGTCCCATGTCATAGATTTATGGCATGAAAAAGAACCTTCCACTAACAACACTTGTGTTGTGAAGTCAAAATGTGTAGGTTAGAATTGATAACACTATATTAGTTCCAACGTTCGCCGCTAGGTGCTGACTGCGATGCCATCTAGTAGCAAAGTCCACAAACTAGGTGTCGTGGACGGTAGCATTTGGTAGCAAAAGTAGGAACTACTTGAAAATATTGTCTGCAGTACTTATTTGAATTAAAAATTCCTCTCGGCACGCCGGAAGGCGGAGGTAGATTTCACCGGGCAGACTAGAGGATAGGCTAAAATAGGCGAAATATGCAGGTTTTCGTAGGTGGATCAGACCTCATTTATTGCGAGAATGTATTTTACAATTGGAGGTTAATTAACCTTTTTTTCGTCTTTCTATGCATATTTTAAAAATTTTATTGTCTTATAGGGATGGTAACTTTCTTGTCATATTTGGGGTTCATTTTAATACTTATGATCACAATGTCCTTATGCAAGGTTTGGAACTGATGTGTAACTATCTAACAGTCTGTTACTTCTTCGCGCAAAATTTTATCTCCCGCAGAGATGTTTGTTGGTTCCTCAGTTTAGGGGCTGCGACAACGTGGTCATGTAACCCCGTGTACATTGGGTGTGTGTAGAGTCTGTCTGATAAACGGTGTTAATTGTGATGACTGTATTAGTCTCTAATTCAGTTAAGGTCTGCAGAAGGTCAATTTTAAGTAGTAGTACCTAATTTTGTACCAAATACTACCGTCAACGACACCTACTGTGAACTTGGCTGCTAGATTCCACCGCAACCAGCAACTTGCAATGAACGTTGGAACTTCCCCTCCGAAGGAAAGCATGCTAAGGGATTTTTAGCGCTCTTAGAAAATCCGACGACTTTGGCCGGTTTTGAACCAGCGACCTTGGGCATAGAAGTTCAGCATGCTACCAGTTAGCCGCTTCCCACATAGTCAGATGGAACAAGAAGTTCCGTGCGGAACTAAAGAGCCTACTTTTCTAAAAATTAAGATTCATGCCGATGATTAATCTACAGTATATGAACCTATCTAGAATAATGACGAAATTAAGTTGGTAATATCGGAATGTCTTAATTAGTTCGAAATACTGTATACTAGGCATAATGTAGCCTAATACAGCAATACAGTTGGCAGCCCTGGAGACTGAATATATTCTTAATTCCATCTCTTAAGGTACAGAATACAAAATGTGGTTGAAGTCCAAAGGATGTTACATGGAGTTATACATTGGATCTATCAGCACACGTAAAAGCACGTTGGCAACAATGTCATGAGTATGCTGGTCAGAAATAATCGGAAATATTATGATATATTTTTGTGCCAATTTTCGATGAAATCCATTTTTTAGTATAGAAGTTACATGTATTTTAAAATTGGAGCTATCATCAGGCATAGAATCATGTTGGCATCACTGACTTATATTAATTACTCCAAATTAATCTAGAATGTCAGGTGCTATACGTATGCAAAGTATAGACCTGTTGGCTTGCATACTTTCTGATATATTGATATTAGGGTAAAAAATATAGACACCATTTATTAACAGTTGGCAGCCCTAATTGCTCATAAGAATACTTATAGTCATATCTCTTATATTACACATAGCACATACGAAATTTGGTTGAAATCCAACTGACAGTATAGAAGTTACATGTATTTAAAAATTGGTCCCATCAGCAGGCTTAGAATCATGTTGGTAGAACTGACGTATATAAGATACTCCAAATTAATGTAAAATGTCAGGTACTATACGCGTGCATAGTTTAAAGCTGTCGGCTTGCATACTTTCTGATATATTGGTATTTGGATAAAAAGTAGAGAGAACAATTATTAACAGTTGGCAGCCCTGGTGGCTCTTAATAATAAACTCAGTCATACTTGCTTATGTGCTTATATTACATACATAATTTGGTTGAAATCCAATTGATAGTGTAGAAGTTATGTGCATTTAAAAATTGGACCTATCAGAAGGCTTAAAATTATTTTGGCAACACTGTCATGTATGGCCTCCTGGAAATTAAACTGAAATAGTATTATCTACATGTGTGCCAATTTTGGAATTGCTCCCATGTATGCCTTCCATGATATCCAACATGCAGCTCAAATTTCTAATGCGTTTTTTAGCAGTTGGTAGCACCGACATCTTTTTCAAATATGGGCTTGAGATATTCCGGTATTCATCTTTACTCATACTAAATTTGGTTTCGATTGCTGCAGCCGTTTAGGAGTTGATAATGGGGGGGACACACACACACACACACAGCCAGCCAGACAGAAGGACAGACAGACAGACACATTTCCCCGGATCGATCTCATAAGTCTACTATTTCCTCATTTTTGCAAAGTGTGAAAAGTAGGCTAAAAATGAATGTGATCTCGTCAATGGCGTTGTCTTGGCAACCTCTGATAGCTCATCCCTGATCAATTTAGAAGCGTTGTCATGGTAACCTCTGATGGCACTTGGCATTTTCTTTAATTCCGAAATCGTTTTTCTCATCCCTTGGCGTAATGGTGGGTCATATCAAAATTTCTTTCAGACAAAAGTTTTAGGTAATTATTAGGGGAATATTTTCCATTTTGTACGGTTTTGATATTGTGCCTATTATGAGAGATATGATTAATGTTTCCCGAAAAACCCACTTTTTTCCACCCCTTTGGTCAATGGTTGGTGCTATAAAAAAAACTCTTCAAACGTAAATTTTTGGGCTTTATCCGACACATAGTATGAACGTTGAACGGATTCGATATGTCACATATTAAGAGAGTTATAGCAATATTTCACTTATTCGAAAAAAGCCCCCCATTTTCACCCCCTTCGACCGATTTAGCCCAGTAACGAACTGGACCGAAATTTTATAGGTATACATATTAGGTAAAAAATTCAAAGTGATTGGTGCAAAATTACGGCAGTTATCGTGTCCACAGGAAACTGATATATATATATATATACATACATAAATTATATATAAACTTTTGAACTGACGGTGGTTTTGGGGTCTGGGGGATGTGAAACGCGAAGATATGTCGAAATTTTCCGGAAGTCGAAACATGGGACCCATTGCAATAGTTAGCTTTCTAATGAAATCTACCTAAAACAGATAACACACACTAGTACAGCCATCACAATTGACACCGGTTATCAGACAGATTCTACATACACCCTAAGTACATGGGGCTACATGATCACGTTGTCGCAGCCCCTAAACTAAGGAACCAACCAACCAACCATCTACCTTACAATCCTACAAAGATAATTGTTAATTTTGAATTTTATCTGATCTCATTACATAATAAAAATCCCTCTCGGCACACTGGAAAGCAGCGGAGGTAGATTACTCCGGGCAAAGACAATTATTTACAATTCACTACATTTGTCATTTGTTTTATATCTACGAAAGTTCCACATGTTAAGCATACGATAATCCCTATCTCCTTATAGTTCCGAAGTTTGCTTATCATTTGGCGTAAGGGTTGGCCATATCAAAAAAAAGAAAAATTCAGACAAAAATTTTAGATAATTTTTGCTTGAGTATTGGCTATTTCAAACAATTTTATATTGTGCTTAATCTTCTTCGTCTTCTTCTTAGCGTGTTCCCGTTGGAACGGTCAATGCACGCCATTTCTTTCGATGAAGCGCTTCCTGTGGGTTTAGGCCTCTTGATCTTAGATCTGAGTTTATAGTGTCTAGCCATCTCAGCTTAGGTCTCCCACGGTGTCTCTGGCCTTCAACAGCGAGATGATAGGCAGAGCTGATGACTGAACCATGCGGTGCTCGTACGACAAGACCATACCAACGAAGTCTCCATTCCTGCATTTTCTCATCGATTGGAGCAACACCAGCTAGTTGTCGGATTGGCATCTTCTTATCACAAAGAACACCAGTTACATCTCTGAATCGCATCCACGTTGTGTTGATTCTTGCTCGCACATCTTCATTTATACAGCTGCCACTCTGTAATCGAGAACCCAAGTATCGAAATGTATCCACCTTGGCGAGAGGTGCTCCATTAATTTGTATAGTTCCAGGAGATAAAATCGTGCTTATTAACGGAGATATTATCTTTTTCTTAGAACTCAATTTTTTCCACCCCTTTAGTCAATGGTTGGCGCCATCAGAAAACTTTAGAGAGATAAGTTTTTGACTCTTATCCAAAGAATAGTATGAACTTTAAATGCATTCGAGTTTTCATATATTAAGTAAGTTATAGCGGTATTTTACTATTTTGAAAAAGCCCCCCCCCCTTCCTTCCTTGCTTGTTCCACATTTGATGCACTGTTTCATGATATTGGTTGGTTGGTTCCTCAGTTTAGGGGCTGCGACAACGCGGTCATGAGGCCCCGTGTACTTTGGGTGTGTGTAGAATCTGTCTGATAACCGGTGTTAATTGTGATGACTGTATTAGTGTGTGTATCGGTTTTAATTCAAGTAAGGACTGCAGACGATCAATTTTCAAGTAGTTTCTACTTTTACCGCCAAACGCCACCGTCAACCACCAACTAGTTCAGAAATTAGTTACCAGATGCCACCGCAGTCGGTTCTTGACGACGAACGTAGGAACCTAAGAACGTTAGTCAAATGTTTAACCTATATTAATTAAGCTTCACACAGGTGTAATTAGTGGAAGGTTCTTTAACATGCCATAAATCTATGACATGGGACCGCCGGCTTTACTTCCCCTCCGAAGGAAGGCATACTGAGGGAGTTTTAATGTTCTTAAAAAAATCCGACGACTTCGGCCGGGTTTGAACCCGCGATCTTGGGCATAGAAACTCAGCATGCTACCAACTACGCCACCGAAGCCGCAATTTTCATGATGTTACTTAATTGAATTTCTCAACTTATTATTTCACACATCCTATAATTATACAATTACCTACCAAATTTATATTAACCATTCTGAACAGCGAACGGAGATAACCAACAAACAGATACGAGGTCTATGTCCTGAAGCAAACTTTCCCATGTGCAAAATGTATTGAAGTGACTGATATCTCAGGTGGATGTGGTGCGATGTTATCGTTTCCTTTACGGTTGGAATATCAATGTCCAAGTATTTCACACATCCTATAATTATTTATTAATTCTTTTTGTGACCTTTCATTTGTTTAAGTTAATGCCTTTTTGTAAGGATATCCATTTTCTTTTTGGTTTTTGTTGAGATAGTTTCTAAGATTATTTTCACGCTGACGAAGTTATCATTAATATAACGAAACATATACGTGTTAATTTAATTATTAAAATACTTTCTAGTGTTTGACATGGCGGCTTTTATAATTTGAGATTAATATCATGTGATATGAAAATGATCCTGTTTCTTATTGACGAAGTATAATAAGTCCTGAAGATTAGAACCTTAAGGCAATATTAATTTGTACTTTTTACTGTGGCCTTCCTCAGCGTAAATAAAGTGAATAGAGAAGCAAGATTGAAAGTACATAGACAATTTTACCATAAAAGAAGGTTGTTCCAAAAAATATTTCTCATAAATTAACAGTCTAAAGGCTAAAAAACTAAAAACACACGTACACTAAAATTTTTAAAACCAGACCTGTTACAAAAAAGTTTCTTTGAAGGAAATAAATCTTGTTATGAAACCGGCTTGAAGAAGAAAACAGTGATCTAGAAAGAGATTAAGATAGAAATGAGAAACACATTCTAGAAAGTCATAAAGGAGAAGGGAATATATATACAAACATTAGAAACCTAGAAAACTTACGTGAATGTTTTGTAGAGAAAAATTTTGAGATTAAGATGGAAATTTGTCAGAATGGTTATAATGAAGTACAAATTTGAAGGGACCTATGTGAAGGAAAAACAAGCAATATAACATGTATGTAATAAAATAAAAATACTCGAATATTAAATTGTGAAAGTTGGAAAAAATATTAATCAACACAGATAATATTTAATGCCATCTTCATAATGGCTAATGTCTATGCATTTTATATTCTACGTATATGTATAAATTTGAAAGTGATTGTTGCAAAATTCCGGTCTTTTTCGTGTCCACAAAACACATTTGAACTGACGTTTTTTTTGGGGGGGGAGGGGGGTGTCAGGGGGATGCGAACGGAAAGGTTCCGGAAGCCATAACATTATTATTATTATTTATTTACCATAAATCAAACAGAAGTATAGAAGGCCTAGTGAAAAGGGAAGCCCCACACACATCATATATATAAAAGTGAAAGTCTGTATGTATGTACGTATGTATGTGGGTATGTGGATATTTTCCGATTACAAATCTACACCGTTCCACCAATCTCAACCAAATTTTGCAAACACATAGTTTAGGACCCAGAAGGAACGGCTGGCAACATGCATTTTCGATAGTCTTTCTCATTCTTATGATTTCGGCCCTTTTGCACTCGAGTAAAGGCTAATCAAGTAATAAAATTTACTTATGAAGGAATGGCAAGTCCGGCCATCTCCATGGCAACATAGCTTAAGTCGAGACACGGCCGACTAGATGCGAGTTGTGCTCTCCCCTACCGGTATAGAAAATGAGGTTCTTTACATGAAATCCCGTTAGTTACTCAACTGCTCACACAGCACTGTCAACGCAGTATAGCATAACAAAGACTTGACACTATTTGTCAATATAATTTCCGCAATATCAAAACGTAAATTATATCACAAAATACAATAGCGTGATAATAAATGACAGAAACTAAATATACCTTTCAACCTTTTGTTAGGTAGTCAGCCCGAATGCTGGTTGGATCCTCAAAAAGTACCGCCATTAGTTTATGTTGCAGCACTCTAGGGAGGCGTACTAGGCAAGATGAGGAGTGAGTTCGTTTGCCATTGCTTTCCTCACTGAGTCAGAACAGCAGTTCTAACCCTTTGAGTAGAACTCTTCACAGCATCCACAGGCACTTTCATCACCTCAATCACTCCATTCATTCATTCATTCATTCATTCATTCATTCAATCCGCGAGAAAATCAATCATTCATACAGTAGTTTATTTATACAATGTACCTTTTTATGTACGGCCTGAATTTCCGATACCTATTGCAATAGGTAGCTTTCTAATGAAATATGTAAAATACAGCATACAGCACGTATCTACGAGAATTCATTCCCTTCATCGAATTTCCAGGTGCTTTCTTTGATCTCGAGATCTGTATCTAGATTACGATACCTAAGGTCCCGGGGATAGGTTCCCGCTCCGTAAGGAAATTATCTGGCATTATATATATATACTAGCATTACCCGTCACGACTTCGCCCGCGAATATTCTAGTTGTAAAGAGTACACTTAGAAAAATCTCAATCATGAATTCTATGACTGATTTATCCTTGGTATGAATAATCAGACTTTATTAATTCAGCTACTGGTGCAGTGGTTAGGGGTTTGTCATTCCTTCATAGGTATATCCGAGTGAAGTTCGTTTTCTGGGAATATCACAGACACTGCTAATTTAAGGGCCTTTAAATGTGGTTTTCGTGTACCCTTTATAGTCGGGTGAAAAAGACCTTTCGTACCACACTCACACTTGAAAATTGCGTGAAAAAATTCTAGACTGCCCTTGACCCCCTTAAGCGCATTATACTGTATGTATTGATGAATTTTACAGCTTAATTTGGTTCAGTGATAACCTTATAACCGTCTGGAAACTTTCACAGTAATGTAATAATTGGAATTGCATTGCGTCTATTACAGAAATAGATGGACCTGTGAGATTGTGTTACCATGGTTACCGTGTTGCATTATTTCATTGTAAACATACATGTTTTAAGGTATTTATTTAACTGTGAGGCATTTAAAGAGTAAGTGAGTGCGTTTCGCTTACGCATTGGGTTATGCTGAACCTGTTGGCACCCCATATGTGTAGGTTGGTGTTAATGGGACCTTATTTTCGGTACTAAACTGGAATGGGACCTGAGCAGAATAATATAGGGAGGGAGTATATATATATATTGTATTGCATGAAGATGCAATACACAATATTATTTACATATACAGTATTTACAAGTAAATATATACAGATTGAGACCGACCTTGATCTCCAAGTAGCTTCAGTGTTGCTAGGGCTGGATATCTACCGTAATATATCTAACCATTCTACAGCTTCATCACTAGCTTGATGAATATCCTTCATTGTACCATTGAACCTTTGGAGTGAGCAATACATAGCGATGTGACTAATGGTCTGAGGCGCATCTGCGCAGATGCAGAAAGAATTCTCGGCATTTTTCCATTTGTGCTTCCAGAACTGACATCTACCATGTTGAGTTCGTATACGATTCAGCAACGTGCAGGGTGAAACCAGGGTCTGCTTAACTGGATCCGAGATAAGATCTAATCTGTCTGGATTTGAGGTCAGCCACTCGTTGCGCCAAGCTTCATTCACTTGAAACTGCTCTTGGACAAACTTCCTTCCTATCTGGCATTAATTCAGTCTCGTGAGGCAAAACTGAAAAGAGGTGGATTTTAGTTCCACCCCACCTACCCTCAGTTATCCTTGATTTCACACTTTTATTCCAAGCAACGGATGGGATAGTTTCTATCTCGAGGATCGTGCTCTGTGCTGGAAAGATCGCCTGGGCTAAAATGGTTTAAAACTACCGTAAACATAGGAAAAAATGAATATCTGCAATGTGACACACGACCAATGGTATCATTAACATTGAAGACCATTAACTCAATAAAACCACTAAACACAGATACCTTTGTTCTCTTATCAGTTGTCACGGTGGGTGAGTGGTTATCGTGTCGGTCTACTAACCCCAAGCTTGCAGGTTCACTCCTGGCCATGGCAAGTGATTTTTGAAAGGCGACAAAAATCACGACACGCTTATCATACGTAGTTGGCATGTTAAAGACCCCATTTGAATTCAGTAGGCCGTGTTCATAATGGCAAAAAAATCTCCGGATTTTCCGCCAAGACAAAAGTTCCTCCTTTCTCTACTGGAAAGCGCTATAGTGTCAAGGAGCCTAGATATCTAACACCCTTCGCCTTCATAGCGTTCAAAGAAATAACAAAATTTGACATGCTAGCTGCCTTCAGGGTATCAAATAACAGAGCTTTCACCCGGTACCCGAGGCCATACGATATTATTATTATTATTATTATTATTACTATCACATCGGATGGCGAGACCATTATCGATGACCGAGCACGAGTAATTGCTGATGGCTGAAATGCCACCAAGTAACTGGAGCACAGTATGATAAAACAAGATGTTCAATAAAGAACATATAGCCTACTTTCTCCTAAATGCATGGGTATTGTTATAACTCATTGTCCTTTTCAAGGAGTATAATTGAATGTTGGTTGTAGTAGCTGGTTGAAATACAACGTGCTATAGGAATATTAAACATGAATGTGAAGTGCCCTTCGCTAGTGCTACCTCTGTAAAAAAAAATCCATTCAATTCGGTTTCACCGTGTTTGAATTGATCTGGGGAATGGATTTGCACACATACATGGCCGCTATTTGCAAACTATTGGGCTGATGACCTTGTAGTCAGTCATAAGATTCTTTCCACAAAAAGGCATGTTGTTGCAAAATCTGGTAGAGATCAAATTATTAGGATGGTCGTATTTTGATTTAAGCTTTTAACATTTGGGTGGCCGTCATTCCGTTTCCGTCAAGATGGCGGCGATATAAAACGTGACACTGAGGTGCCCTTTGCTAGTGCTACCTCTGTACTAAATTTCGTTCAATTCGGTTTCACCGTGTTTGAATTGATAGGGGGAATCGATTTGCACACATACTGGCCACCATCTGCAAACTATTGGGCTGATGATCTTGCAGTTTGGCCAGAATATGTTTCCCACATAAAGATATGTTGCTGCAAAATTTGGTAGATTATTAGGTTGGTCGTAATTACATTTTAGCTTTTAATATATGGGTGACCGCGATTACAATTCCGTCAAGATGGCGGTGATATAAAACATGACACTGAGGTGCCCTTTGCTATTGCTACCTCTGTACCAATTTTCGTTCCATTCGGTTTCACCGTGTTCGAATTAATAGGGGAATCGATTTTCACACAAATATGGCCGCCATCCGCAAACTATTAGGCCAATGACCTATTAGATTGGCCAAAGGATGCTCCTTCCATAAAGGTATGTTGTTGCAAAATTTGGTAGAGATCGGATGATTGTGTTAGTCGTAATTTGATTTAAGCTTTGAACATTTGTTTGGCCGCCATTACGTTTCTGTCAAGATGGCGGCGATATAAAACATGACACTGAGGTTCCCTTTGCTAGTGCTACCTCTGTACCAAATTTCGTTCCATTCGGTTTCACCGTGTTTGAATTAATAGGGGAAATCGATTTTGACACAAAGATGGCCGCCATCCGCAAACTATTAGGCTAATGAACTATTAATTTGGTTAAAGGATGCTCCCCCCATAAAGGTATGTTGTTGCAAAATTTGGTAGAGATCGGATGATTAGGTTAGTCATAATTTGATTTAAGCTTTGAACATTTGTGTGGCCGCCATTACGTTTCCGTCAAGATGGCGGCGATATAAAACATGGCACCGAGGTGTCCTTTGCTAATGCTACCTTGGTACCATATTTCGTTCAATTCGCGTTCACCGTGTTCGAATTGATAGGGGGGGGGGGGGGCAGACATTCAGAGTACACACACTCACACACACACATACACACACACAGACAGACACACTTTTTTCGCCCTGTGTTGATCTCATAAGTCAACTTTCATTTTTTGCAAAAATCGAAAGTAGGCTAAAAAATACCTATCCACTTGAAATGAAAACTTTACAAGACCATGATAAATTCAGTGGCATTCAACGGCACAGAATGTTGGCCAGCCTCAACTAAACACGATTAAGCCCTCCATTGAATGAAAATGAAAATGCTGCGTTGGTCCATGTGTATAACAAGACTTGACCATGTCAAAAATGAACACGTAAGGAAGCAAATGGGAATTGCAAGAATTAAAGGTGAGGGCAGCACGTCTTCGCTGGTATGGGCATGTCGCTAGAAGTGATGAGAATTCTGTGATAAAAACAGCCCTTCGATACGATCCAGGAGGGCATTGATCCCGTGGGTGCCCAAAGAAAAAATGAATGGATAGAATGAGTAAATAAATAAATATATAAATGCATTTGATGCTAATGGAGATTAAAGAGGCGGTGAATGCTACTTTCCAACGTTGGAACATCGAGGTTATATTCCCCTGGAAATATTGCAACAACGTTATGCTCTAGTATTGTATTTGCTAATGATACCTCTGCTGACCGGCATTTTTGTCACGATGTATTAACTCGTATTTGGCGCGCACACGTGGTATCCTTGTAAGTGCTGCCCCCATTTCCCCAGATCACGCTAGAATGTCAATACGGGATGCGCACGACTCCAGTTTGAGGGAGAGCGACGGGGGTGGAATCCAGTCTCGTGGTCGCCCTACACCGGTGGTGTTCGTTGCATGGCATCCATACCTCGCGGCATAGTGTCTTTATAGTGTGTGTGTGTGTGTACATGTGCTTACAATATGAGTGGAAACATAGTGGTCGAGTGGTTACGTTCTTTAAATCTTGGTCAGTACTCGGAATCTTTCATTGATAATGGTTATGACGACTTGGAGATTTGCAAACAAGTTGGTGATCCTGATCTGGATGCGATTGGCGTGATAAATCCTACTCATAGGAATCGTTTGTTACAATCAGTACGTACTTTACGAGAAGAAGGCGCGGCATGTGTTTACTTTACTTTGGAGGAAACTGATAGCTCTTCTAGGACTTCTTCAGGCCCTCAAGGATCTACTGATAAGGAGCGTAGTCCTGTCTCGACTTCTGAGGATAGTACACAAGAGTTGAGTAAATATCTTGATGAGAATGAGGAGGACAAAGAGGAAGTTATTAGGATTCCAGGACTACAACTCAAAGTGTTGGTCAAAGACGAGATAGCAGCTGATGGCATTCGACTCAGCAACCAGCCGTATTCAACTAAGGTAAGGTTTATTATTCCAATGCTTAGCTTTCTAGACTTCGGCCCTATGAGTTGTTGATTATTTTTGTAGCTTTGCCACATCGTAGTAATGTATCCCCATGCATTTGGGTGTGAGAATAATTTATCTAATAAACTGTGTCACTGTTATGCCTGTGACTGGCTGCGTGGCTCAGCGGTAACTTTCTCGCATGCTAAGCCCAAGGTTGCAAGTTCGTATCCTGGCGCAGACAGCTGGCATTTGATGGGTGCGTAATTGCAACTGAGCTGTGTCGGTAGATTTACTTCGGGGCAATATTCTGGCATCCCAGCGTCTCTAGAAGCCAGAGTATTATTATTATTATTATTATTATTTGTCATGTTTGTACTAGCGTAAATAATATTAATATTAATACTAAAACTCAGCAATTTCTCTAGGTGTATGCCGTGCCCTGAGTGGGGTTTCGGCCTGCGCCCGGACCCCCACAGGTGTAGCGAACTGTGCACTACCTCCCTTCTTATGAAGCGCACGTGTACCTCTTTACTGCGAGAGCTGAAAGCTAAAGCAGCCTTTCACCTCCATATAAAGGCTTCCAAAATTATGTTAATCCATTTGATGGGTGCGTAATTGCAAATTTATACACACACCCAAAGTACTCGGGGCTACATGACCGCGTTGTTGCAGCCCCTAAACTGAGGAACCATCCAACCAACCAAACGTAATGAAGGGTCGAGGATAGGAACTCTTGGGGTAGGCCAAGGTAAGAATATGACAAACAGATTGCTTCGGATGTAGGCCTAAGGTGTGGTAGCTATGTAGAGATGAAACGCTTAGCTCAAGACAGGGAGGCATGGAGTGCTGCATCCAACCAGTCAAAATTTCTGAAGACTCAACTTACAGTACAGTGTGTGTGTATTTGTAATTGAGGTAGGATATGGGCAGGAAGTGGCCGTGGACTTAATCTTGGTACCATCCCAGCATTTTCCTGGAGTAGAAGTGGGAGAAACAACGGAAAACCTCTTCCAGGATGGTTGAGGTAGGAATGGAAGCGGCATCTTCTCAGTTTTGTATTGCGAGGCTGAGTGTATACCGTTGCAGTCCTCAGACCAGAATCCCTCCCTATATTATTCTGCTAAGGTCCCATTCCAGTTTTGTACTGAAAATAAGGTCCCATTATCACCAACCTACACATATGGGGTACCTACAGGTTCAGCATAACCCAATGCGTAAGCGAAACGTACTAACTTACTCTTTAAATGCCTCACAATTAAATAAATACCTTAAAACATGTATATTTACAATGAAATATTGAAAGAATGCAACACTGTAACCATGGCAACAGAATCTCACAGGTCCATCTATTACTGTGAAAGTTTCCAGACGGTTATAAGGTTATCACTGAACCAAATTAAGCTGTAAAATTCATCAATACATACAGTATAATGCGCTTAAGGGGGTCAAGGGGCACTCTAGAATTGTTTCACGCTATTTTCACTTGTGAGTGTGGTACGAAAGGTCATTTTCACCCCACTATAAAGGGTCTCCGAAAACCACATTTAAAGACCCTTAAATTAACAGTGTCTGTGATATTCCCAGGAAACTAACTTCGCTCTGATATACCTATGAAGGAATTACTAACCCCTAACCACTGCACCAGTAGCTGAATTGATAAAGTCTGATCATTCATAACAAGGATAAATCAGTCATAGCATTCATGATTGAGATTTTGCTAAGTTTTCTCTTTACAACTAGAATATTCGCGGGCGAAACCGTGACGGGTAATGCTAGTTACATTTCGAATCTATTTTTACAGTGCATCCTGTCCAAACCGTCAATTATTAGACTACATTTCACATTTTGCAAAAATGAGGAAAATGTAGACTTATGAGATCGATCCGGGAAAATGTGTGTATGGGGTGTGTGTCCCTCCATATCAACTCCTAAAGGGCTGCAGTAATCGAAACCAAATTTAGTATGAGTAAAGATGTATACCGGAATATATCAAGCCCATATTTGAAAATGATGTCAGTGTTACCAACTGCTGAAAAAACGCACTAGAAATTTGAGCTCCATGTTGGATATCTTGGAAGGTATACACGGGAGCTATTCCAAAATTGGTACACATGTAGATAATACTATTTTAGTTTAATTTCCAGGAGGCCATATATCACAGTGTTGCCAAAATAGTTTTAAGCCTTCTGATAAGTCCAATTTTTAAATGCATATAACTTCTACACTATCAATTGGATTTCAACCAAATTTTGTATGTAATATGTGTACATAAACACATATGACTGAGAATATTCGTAAGAGCCACCAGGGCTGCCAACTGTTAATAATTGCTCTCCCTATTTTTTTATCCAAATACCATATATCAGAAAGTATGCAAGCCGGCAGCTTTAAACTATGCACACGTATAGTACCTGACATTTTAGATTAATTTGGAGTAATTCATATAAGTCAGTGCTGTCAACATTATTCTTTGCCTATTCTATACCAACTTTAAAATACATGTAACTTCTATACTAACAAATGGATTTCATCCAAAATTGGCACAACAAGCTATCATAATATATCTGATTATTTCTGACCAGCACACGCATGACATTGTTGCCAACATGCTTTTACGCGTGCTGATATATCCAATGTCTAACTGCATGTAACGTCCATTGGACTTCAACCAAATTCTGTATTCTGTACCTTAAGAGATGGAACTAAGAATATATTTAGTCACCAGGGCAGCCAATTGTAGTTCTCTATTAGGCTACATTATACCAGGTATATTTCGAACTAATTAGAAATTTCGATATTACCAACTTTAAACATTTTGTCATGATTCTAGATGGCTCCATATAGATTAATCATTGGCATGAATCTTAAATTTAAAGAAAAGTAGGGTCTTTAGTTCGTCACGGAACTTCTTGTTACTATTCAGTCGGTCAATGCATTTTTGACCAATTAATAATAATGTTATTGGTTTTACGTCCCTTTTAACTACCCTGGCTTTTTGACCAATTAGGTTACGCGGGTTAACTATCTATAGCCTATCAGGTTTATTCACCTAACAGGGCCAGCTCAAATATCTACGGAACCATTCAAGTTATTGACATCCTGTTTTCAATATCTTAAATCGTATTAACCTGTGAGGAATGGCGCGTGGGTATTTTTGACCCGAGGCTTAAATAATTGTCTTCTGAGCCACGCGATGAAGATCTTCGAACGCATTCTCGACAAAAGGATTCGCAAGATAGCAAAACTCACAAAGAACCAAGCTGGAATTGTGAAAAACTGCGGTACAACGGATGCAATCTACGCAGCACGGTTGCTGGTCGAGAAGCATCGTGAAAAGAATAAGCCACTACATCTCGCTTTTCTAGACCTGGAGAAGGCCTTCGATCGGGTACCTCATGATGTAATCTGGTTGGCGCTCCGAGAGTACGGAATTCCAGAATATCTTATTAACTGGGTGCAGCTTCTCTACAAAGAACCGACGAGTTATGTTCAAGCTGCTGCAGGAGCAACCAATGATTTCATCATCATGGTATGGGTCCACCAGGGCTCTGCTGTTCATTCTTGTAATGGATACTGTCACATCAGACCTGCACTAGCCAATCCCATGGACGCTTCTGTATGCTGTTGATGTCATGTTAGCTGCAAACAGCCAACTTGAACTCTATCATTAAACACAAATGTGGAGTGATCGATTAGCTGAATATGGCCTAGACGGAGTATATGACTTAAGAAGTTGGGACCATCAGCGTTGACGGAGAAGATCTGCCTCGTGTAACAAAATTCAAATATCTTGGATCTACTGTCTCTGACAATGGAAGAATCATTGACGAGGTCAACGCAAGGACGCAGGCGTCTTGGTTGAAATGGCGTGCGACGACAGGTGTCACCTGTGACCGCCGGATGAAAGACCACCTTAAATCCAAGATCTACCGCACTGTTATCCGTCCAGTCGCACTCTATGGTACCGAGTGTTGGCCCACTACAAAAGAGATGGAACGTCGGCTAAGCGTCATGGAGACAAGGATGCTTAGGTGGACAGGCGGCGTCACTCGAATGGATCATGTTACCAATGTTGATGTACGGAAACGTTTCGGAGTGACGCCGATCCATCAGAAAATGCGGGAAGGCCGTTTAAGCTGGTTTGGCCATGTTCTGCGTGCAGAAGAAGACGCAATAGCTAAGTCAGCATATAACCTGGAAGTCACAGGAAAGAGGCCCAAGGTACGACCAAGGTAGAGGTGGGTTGATACGATCCATAATGACCTGAAGACTGCACATCTACTCCCAGATATGGCTCAAGACCGAAAGAAATGGAGACAACGAATCCTCACAGCAGACCCTGCCACCAGGTGGGACGAATGCTAGGAAGTAGAAGGAAAAGAAGAAGAAGAAGAATTGTCGTTTTGGTTAGCTCTTATTTCCTGTCGCTTACTGTACCCCTCTTCCTTGCCTTGAAGTTCACCTTGCCAATGAAACAACGTCTATAGCTTTTTAAACACTCAAGTTATTTCTATATTATTTACGGTCGGGTCAGATTTACCCATGGCGCCAGTCCTCGCGTGACAATTTTCGGCTCATGTTAGTCGGGATATTCTCTAAAAAATAAGGGAGAAAATCTACCTATTTTGGTGCAGCAAAATCACTTAGTTCACGTTATTGTTGATCCATGTTTAGGGTCTAAGGACACCTTCGTCATCAGCTGCTTTGTTCGAAAAATTGAAATGACTGCTTTACTGCCACTATCGAGGCCAATTATACTGTTACAAAAAGTAATGCCATTGTTCTGCATGTAAAATTTGAAAAAATTAAATAATAGTACATTATGCAACTCGCCTATAATGACAATAATTAAGACACGAGTATGTTTATAAAACGAGCGTATGCGAGTTTTATAATTTCCATACGAGTGTCCTAATTACCATTATAGGCGAGTTGCATACGACTGTTTATGTTCGACGATAATTATTATAACTATATTATGTTCGAACATATACAGTCATAATATCTGTCGATATTTCGCCAGTTTTATGTACTGAATAGAGCGCATGAGACGCAGAGAATGCCTTGTATTTGACCAGGGCCTCCTCGATTACCCTACTATGACACTAGGACAGGCAGTGAAATTTAAATTAGAAGGCCGTGTAACTCAGCGCATCTAATTGGTCAAACAACTGTTTCTTGAGCTCTGATTGGTGGGAGAAACTGTTTCATAATGAAATATAGTGTTATAATGAGCCTAATTATAGTACAGTTTTCTGACATATAATAGTCAGGGTCGAGCATAAACCTTATGTTTTAATGAGAATAGTTCATAGGAAGACACCGGGTGTAAAATTACTTCATTAAAATCAGTACGAATACGACAAAAATGCAGTGACAAATTATGGGTCAAAATGACCCAGCGCCCGTCCTCGTGTTATATTTTTTCACGCCAGTTCTCAAGGTTTAAGGGGCTCATAACACAGGGTCCATTGCGTTCCCAGCACGTGCGTTCAGTATTTACCGAGGAACCGGTAGCAAATTTGTTCTTTTTAATAGGACGATACTAATTTCACCCTCTAGAGCAGGGTCATCAAGTCATTGCGCTCTGAAAGCGCGGTCGCGCTCGGGGAGCACTGGGCAGTCAGACAGCGCTCCTTCCCCTACCACCACTACACTGTGGCAGCGAGGAGACGGACCACGCTGACTAGATACGTACGTACAGTCGTGCGGCCGACGGCTCTTGTGGGATTGTTGACATATTAATAGCGCTGTTTTGCCATAACAAATATACCGCATATACAAATCGAATGGTACTCCGATGTATGGGATGTGCAGGAAACGAACACAAGTGTTAAGTAAAGAATATTGTGATTTATTCCAAACTGAAATGTGAACATATTGAGAGGAAAATTCAACAACAAATTGTGTTCTTTTTAACACATTACATCTCTGTTGCACACTAAACATTTGGCATGCCCTTTATAAGCTGTAAAGAAATATGAAATTTCCCATTCTGCTTTAAAGACTGTTGCTTCACCACTCCTTTTTATTTTTGATGCTGTTTAGTCATGACCACTGCGAAACTGATTTACTTCCACGCTGTCAACAAAGCGCATTGGACTAGACTAGCGACTTATGGATCGGTTGTACACTTCAGCGCGCTCAGCCAGCCAAGCTCCTCCCAACACTTCTGAAACTACTGTCCAACAAAGTGCTCGGAGCACTGGCTTAGATCGCGGCTGAAGCGCCAGCGCTCGGGGAGCGCTGTCGGGATGGCCCTGGTCTAGAGAAAATAACAACCAAGTTCAGTGATATGCTTATTTTACAAATTTGACGAGTACTTTCTGAGATATCAAAGGTTTCCGTGTGTGCCGGCATTAGACAGAAAGCGATGCGCTAGCCACTGGAAAGTGCATAATTCTCTTGCCTGATTCTTTCCTTGTTGACAAACACACATACCGAATTTAATCGTACTATGATGTGTAAATTTTCAACATCCAGTCTCCTATGGGCGTGTGCATTTCTCCCTTTTCACCTCGCCATGAATCCTAGTGGAAATAGGTAGAAGTAGTACATTATGCAACGAGCCTATAATGGCAATAATTAAGAAAAGAGTATGTTTAGAAAACGAGCGTAGCGAGCTTTATAATTTCCATACGATTGTCTTAATTACCATTATAGGAGAGTTCCATACGACTGCTTATATTCGGCGATAATTATTACTTTATTATATGTTCTAACATGAATATTCATGAATAAATGTCGAGATTCTGTCGGTTGCCTGCTTCTTCTTGGGAATGGTGTGGGCTCAGCATTTCTCTCTACCCAATAACGAATTCTAAAGCTTTGAAACATTGTTTATCCAGGAGTAGCACCAACAGATAGCGGACAGGTATATGTAAGATCATTTTGTTATGTTGGTCAAATAACATAAAATAGGCTGTTACAAACGCTTTACAAATGCATATTTCATAGTATTTTCTTGTTACCGTTAAGGTTGGTGCTGGTTTCGTCCTTGTGTGTGGGATTGTAACTACAATACACAGTGTCAACTTTCAAATCGTGTAATTTATGTCCGACATGTTGGATATCGAGCGCATGTTCGAATCTATCCTTACCTAATTGGTCAATGAATGAACTCTGATTGGTAGGAGAAACTGTATCTTAATGAAAAGTAGTACTATAATGACCCCCATTATTATACAGTTTTCTGACAATCATATAATACTAGCAGGTACCCGCGGCTTCGCTCGCGATCAAGACAATGGGGACGATGCATTATTGCTGATAGTTGGTTTATTCTATTAGAGCAATCGCGGCTACAGGTGGGTAGATTCAAATTCTGAGAATTCTGATACATACAGTATATAGATATGAGCAGCAAAGTGGGAATTTTATAGAGTTGTGAACACATTTGAAAATTTTAGTTTTGGTTTTGCCATCTTCTGCTGAGACATAACGATTTTGTTGTCCGGATACTCGCCAGCACGCCACATACAGTTGTCCATGGGAAATAATGGTTTTGTCTAAACGTACACCTGGAATGGCAAATCTATCTGAATATGGGGAATGAAAAGTATTTTTCCTTAAGCTATTCTGGGTATAATTTTGCCACACTTATTGATGATTTGAACGTCAACATGTCGCTATTAATAGACCTATAGTAAAATATCTCTCACCTTGGTCGCTGATGTACATTATGCAGTCACTTCCAGTGTTACATCCCAGGGATTGAAATTCTCTAACAACCCTTTTGCCTCACATGCCTCTCTAAGTAATTAAAATTCCCGATTGTTGTTGTTTGAGTCTTAAGTTTTTGACTGGTTTGATGCAGCCCTCCATGCCTCGCTCTCCTGAGCTAATCGTTTCATCACTACATAGCTACCACACCCTACATCCGAGGCAATCTGTTTAACCCTGGTCTACCCCTACAGTTCTTGTCCTTGACCCACCCATCCATAACTAAGCTTGCTGTTCCTGGGTGTCTTAATATGTGTCGTACCAACCTATCTCTTCTCTTCATTAGCAGTCGCCAGAAACATCTCTCCTCTCCCACTCGTCTTAATAGCTCTTCATTTGATACCCTATCTAACCATCTGATCTTCATCATTCTCCCGTAACACCACATTTCAAACGCTTCAATTCTCCTCTTTACTGCAGCACCATTAGTCCAAGTTTCACTTCCTTATAGTGACTCAAAAGCTTTCAAAAATGACATCCTAATACCTAAATGTATATTCGATGTCAAGAGATTCCTTTTTGTGTAGAAATGCTTTCCTTGCCTGAGCCAACCTGCTTTTTATATCCTCTTTGCTTCGTCCATTACTGGTTATTTTGCTTCCTAAGTACCGGTAACAGAAGTCTCCTACTTCCCGTAGCGTTTCACCTGCCAATTTGATGTCCATAGAGGTTTCTGATTTATTTCGGCTGCATTCCAATAATTTTGTTTTACATTTATTGATTTTCATCATGAATTCATTCGTCAAGACGGAGTCCATACCATTCAAAAACTTGTTCAAATCTTCTGGCGTATTGGCCAAGATGACGATGTCATCAGCAAATCTCAGAGATGAAATTATTTCTCCTTGAATCTTCACTCCGACTTTAAATTGTTCTCCAATTTCCTGATTATTGTGTTTTTAGAGATCTTTGAAATGCGTTGCCCTCGCACATGGTGTAGATGCATTGTCAAAGGAAAACATTCCATGTTACGAACATGGGCCGAATAACCTGTACCGAAAGCCTATTCTGGACAGCAGTTCCTTGAACTCAGATTTGCCAACATTTTATTGTATCTTTCCATGTGGTATGTCTCTGTACCTCAACATACAGAAGAGTGCTTTAAAAATCATGTCTTGTGTAAATTTTGGAAAATGTAGTGAGAGTGGTTTTTGCCGGAGTGGATACTCGCTAGTAGAAATTCTTTTCAGTAAAATAGACTGGTTCACAATTTGGTAAGTACACATTGAGGTATATGACGGCGGGATGCCTTAAGTGTTAAGGAAACGGCAATAGCCGCCTAAGAGCTTCGTTGCTATTGAAATTATGACCAGACCGATATTTGCACTTAACTATACGGGATTTGTGAGCCCAGTGTTTATGAAATTGAACGTAGCTATATCGCTACCTTTATTTAATAGCCGCTACTGTAGTGTTTTAAAATTAAAGGTGGCAATAGAAGGCGCTTCCCCTAATATTTTTCACCCCTGGCACTACAGCCCATGAAGGGCCTAGGCCTATCATGCGACCGCTTCCCAGCCATTTGGCCTGCAGATATTGTGGTGACGCGTGGTCAGTGCATAGTGTCCTCTCAGCCGTTAATCTTGTTCTTCGTGACCGGCACGCTGCCTCACAGCTACTCAATTGTCCTCACGAATCTGAGTTGAGCCCGTTGCAGCCCTCACGTCAGTGTCTAAAATCTCTGACGGAGCCGGGAATCGAACCCGGGACCTCCGGACGGGAGGCAGGCGCGCTACACTGTTCTTATTGTGTTTATATATATCTTGAAAAAGATAATAAATGAATTGGCATTGCCTCCTAGAGGGATATATAGAAAATCGGCCATTTGGCCTGCAGATATTGTGGTGACGAGTGGTCAGTGCATAGTGTCCCCTCTGCCGTTAATCTTGTTCTTCGTGACCGGCGCGCTGCCTCACAGCTACACAATTGTCCTCACGAATCTGAGTTCAGCCCGTTGCAGCCCTCACGTCAGTGTCTAAAATCTCTGACGGAGCCGGGAATCGAACTCGGGGCCTCCGGACGGTAGGCAGGCGCGCTACACTGTTCTTATTGTGTTTATATATATCTTAAAAAGATAATAAATGAATTGGCATTGCCTCCTAGAGGGATATATAGAAAATCGGATGTCATACCTTGAGGTAGTGTTGCCATGGAAACGGACTTGCGATTAGTTCATCAATCAGAGCGAAGATAGTTTTCTGCGAATATCTTTGAAACTGTTGGTTTTAGAGCCTTAAAATGTAGTTTTCGGTGTCCCGTGGGGACATACCGAGTATTGTTTCTTGCATCGAGGGGAGTAAAATGAGCTTTGTCCGGTCTTTATGCGACAACTTCGATATTTTGTCCTGGTTGAGTATTTTTGGTGACTTTTCAGTTATGCTGCCCATTCCACGGGAACAATGATTTATTTCCGGACAAAAGGCAGCCTATATGTTATCCCATGGTATAAGCTGCCTCCATTTCAAATTTCATCCAAATCCGTCCAGCCGTTTTAGTGTCAAGAGGTAACAAACTAACACACACACTCACACACACACACACACACACACACACACGGACACACAGATTTTCACAATTATAATATATATAGGGAGAGTAGAAATTCTTTTCAGTAAAATAGACTGGTTCACAATTTGGTAAGTGCACATTGAGGTATTTGACGGCGGGATGCCTTAAGTGTTAAGGAAACGGCAATAGCCGCCTAAGAGCTTCGTTGCTATTGAAATTATGACCAGACCGATATTTGCACTTAACTATACGGGATTTGTGAGCCCAGTGTTTATGAAATTGAACGTAGCTATATCGCTACCTTTATTTAATAGCCGCTACTGTAGTGTTTTAAAATTAAAGGTGGCAATAGAAGGCGCTTCCCCTAATATTTTTTACCCCTGGCACTACAGCCCATGAAGGGCCTAGGCCTATCATGCGACCGCTTCCCAGCCATTTGGCCTGCAGATATTGTGGTGACGCGTGGTCAGTGCATAGTGTCCTCTCAGCCGTTAATCTTGTTCTTCGTGACCGGCACGCTGCCTCACAGCTACTCAATTGTCCTCACGAATCTGAGTTCAGCCCGTTGCAGCCCTCACGTCAGTGTCTAAAATCTCTGACGGAGCCGGGAATCGAACCCGGGGCCTCCGGACGGGAGGCAGGCGCGCTACACTGTTCTTATTGTGTTTATATATATCTTGAAAAAGATAATAAATGAATTGGCATTGCCTCCTAGAGGGATATATAGAAAATCGGCCATTTGGCCTGCAGATATTGTGGTGACGAGTGGTCAGTGCATAGTGTCCCCTCTGCCGTTAATCTTGTTCTTCGTGACCGGCGCGCTGCCTCACAGCTACACAATTGTCCTCACGAATCTGAGTTCAGCCCGTTGCAGCCCTCACGTCAGTGTCTAAAATCTCTGACGGAGCCGGGAATCGAACCCGGGGCCTCCGGACGGGAGGCAGGCGCGCTACACTGTTCTTATTGTGTTTATATATATCTTAAAAAAGATAATAAATGAATTGGCATTGCCTCCTAGAGGGATATATAGAAAATCGGATGTCATACCTTGAGGTAGTGTTGCCATGGAAACGGACTTGCGATTAGTTCATCAATCAGAGCGAAGATAGTTTTCTGCGAATATCTTTGAAACTGTTGGTTTTAGAGCCTTAAAATGTAGTTTTCGGTGTCCCGTGGGGACATACCGAGTATTGTTTCTTGCATCGAGGGGAGTAAAATGAGCTTTGTCCGGTCTTTATGCGACAACTTCGATATTTTGTCCTGGTTGAGTATTTTTGGTGACTTTTCAGTTATGTTGCCCATTCCACGGGAACAATGATTTATTTCCGGACAAAAGGCAGCCTATATGTTATTCCATGGTATAAGCTGTCTCCATTTCAAATTTCATCCAAATCCGTCCAGCCGTTTTAGTGTCAAGAGGTAACAAACTAACACACACACTCACACACACACACACACACACGGACACACAGATTTTCACAATTATAATATATATAGGGAGAGTAGAAATTCTTTTCAGTAAAATAGACTGGTTCACAATTTGGTAAGTGCACATTGAGGTATATGACGGCGGGATGCCTTAAGTGTTAAGGAAACGGCAATAGCCGCCTAAGAGCTTCGTTGCTATTGAAATTATGACCAGACCGATATTTGTACTTAACTATACGGGATTTGTGAGCCCAGTGTTTATGAAATTGAACGTAGCTATATCGCTACCTTTATTTAAGAGCCGCTACTGTAGTGTTTTAAAATTAAAGGTGGCATTAGAAGGCGCTTCCCCTAATATTTTTTACCCCTGGCACTACAGCCCATGAAGGGCCTAGGCCTATCATGCGACCGCTTCCCAGCCATTTGGCCTGCAGATATTGTGGTGACGCGTGGTCAGTGCATAGTGTCCTCTCAGCCGTTAATCTTGTTCTTCGTAACCGGCACGCTGCCTCACAGCTACTCAATTGTCCTCACGAATCTGAGTTGAGCCCGTTGCAGCCCTCACGTCAGTGTCTAAAATCTCTGACGGAGCCGGGAATCGAACCCGGGGCCTCCGGACGGGAGGCAGGCGCGCTACACTGTTCTTATTGTGTTTATATATATCTTGAAAAAGATAATAAATGAATTGGCATTGCCTCCTAGAGGGATATATAGAAAATCGGCCATTTGGCCTGCAGATATTGTGGTGACGAGTGGTCAGTGCATAGTGTCTCCTCTGCCGTTAATCTTGTTCTTCGTGACCGGCGCGCTGCCTCACAGCTACACAATTGTCCTCACGAATCTGAGTTCAGCCCGTTGCAGCCCTCACGTCTGTGTCTAAAATCTCTGACGGAGCCGGGAATCGAACCCGGGGCCTCCGGACGGGAGGCAGGCGCGCTACACTGTTCTTATTGTGTTTATATATATCTTAAAAAAGATAATAAATGAATTGGCATTGCCTCCTAGAGGGATATATAGAAAATCGGATGTCATACCTTGAGGTAGTGTTGCCATGGAAACGGACTTGCGATTAGTTCATCAATCAGAGCGAAGATAGTTTTCTGCGAATATCTTTGAAACTGTTGGTTTTAGAGCCTTAAAATGTAGTTTTCGGTGTCCCGTGGGGACATACCGAGTATTGTTTCTTGCATCGAGGGGAGTAAAATGAGCTTTGTCCGGTCTTTATGCGACAACTTCGATATTTTGTCCTGGTTGAGTATTTTTGGTGACTTTTCAGTTATGTTGCCCATTCCACGGGAACAATGATTTATTTCCGGACAAAAGGCAGCCTATATGTTATCCCATGGTATAAGCTGTCTCCATTTCAAATTTCATCCAAATCCGTCCAGCCGTTTTAGTGTCAAGAGGTAACAAACTAACACACACACTCACACACACACACGGACACACAGATTTTCACAATTATAATATATATAGGGATTTATATTTCGACATCGTCGAACATAACAAGAAGTTCCGTGACGAAATAAAGAGCCTACTTTTTATAAAATTTAAGATGCATGCGATTGATTAATCTATATGGATCTATCTAGAATAATGACGAAATGAAGTTGGTAATATCGACATTTCTAATTAGTTCGAAATGCTGTATACGCGGCATAATGTAATCTAATAGAGTACTACAGTTGGCAGCCCTGGTGACTGAATATATTCGTAGTTCCATTTCTTAAGGTACAGAATACAAAGTTTGGTTGAAGTTCAATGGATAGCATGGACGTTACATGCAGTTAAACATTGGATCTAACAGCGCGCGGAAAATCATGTTGGCAACAAAGTCATGCATGTATTGGTAGAAATAATCTTAAATAATTTGATCTACCATTGTGCCAATTTTGAATAATATCCATTAGTTAGTATAGAAGTTACATGCATTTTAAAATGACCTATCAGCAGGCTTAGAATCATTTTGGCAGCACTGACGTATATTAGTTACTCTAAATTAATCTAGAATGCCAGGTACTATACCTGTGCAAAGTTTAGAGCTATTGGCTTGCATACTTTCTGATATATTGATATTAGAGTAACAAAAATAGAGGCAGCATTTATTAACAGTTGGCAGCCCTGGTTGCTCTTAAGAATACGCACAGTCATATCTGTTACAGTACACATAGCACATATGAAATATGGTTGAATTCCAATTGATAATGTAGAAGTTATATGCATTTAAAAATTGGACCTATCAGCAGGCTTATAATCATTTTGGCAACACTGCCATGTATGGCCTCCTGGAAATAAAACCGAAATATTGTTATCTATACGTGTGCCAATTTTGAAATAGCTCCCATTCATATCTTCCAAGATATCCAACATGGAGCTCAAATTTCAATTGCGATTTTTCAGCAATTCGTAGCACTGACATCATTTTCAAATACGGCATTGAGATATTCAGGTATAGATCTTTTATGGGGGGGACACACACGCAGGCAGCCAGCTAGCCAGCCAGACAGTCAGACAGAATGACAGACAGACACACATTTGCCCGGATCGATCTCATAAGTATACTTTTTCCTCATTTTTGCAAAATGTGAAAAGTAGGCTAAAATATCTTAAACTAGTGAATGACGCCAAAATACCTTATACAAAGGTCGAGAAGAAATCTGGAGATGATGTAGCAATAGATGTTTACTCCTCCGCTGTCTGTAACCCACCCACCATCCCAAATATGAACACGACTTGTATAAATGAAATTCCAGCTGACTCCACCATTTTTAGCAACAAGTCGAGTATTGCCAACCCACGCATTCGGTACTACAGGGTGTTTCTTTTTCTGGAGCGGGGCCTGCCGCCAGCCAATCGAGCTCTTGCCGCGGATTGCGCGCAGGTGGAAACCGTAACAAAGTACATTAATTAATGTTAAATTCACCAGCAAATCATGATTAAAGAACTTACCTATCCACAGGAGATGCTGAGAGTGTTCTCCTTCAGCTGACAGACAGGCGTTGTACCGTGTAAATAAATTAGCGTTTACACGTTGTGATTCCATTCTGTTGTGAGGGAAATCTGCTGCCGTATATTGTTCTCCAGCTCCACTAGATTGCGGGTAATTGATCTGTACACTTTGTGTCTTAAATTATCCCACAATTGAACATCAAAGGGGCTTAGGTGCGTACTCCGTTTAATTAGAGTAAACAAGCAGGGGGGTACAGGAGTAGCTACATAATGTAACGATGTAACTCCCAAAGTTACTGTCGGTCAGCTGAACGAGAATATTTTTATTATCTTCTGTGAAAAGATACGTTCTAACCTTTAATGGTGACGTGGGGTCATTCAGATCCCCAAGAATAAGAAAAAAACATATGTGCTTCATTAATTAATTCTTGCAGCTGTTGTTTATGTTACCTCTTATCTGTGCGCTGACACTACACACCCTCGTTGATGAAAGTGTAGTGACTTAATGAAGTTAATGACCCTGGTTAGCTCGCCTGCGCTTTGCGCAACCCTGCGGCATGAGCTCGGTTGGCTGGCGGAAGGTGCGTGCGCCTGGCAGCCGGCCGCCGGCCCCGCTCCAGCATAAGAATCTCACTGTATTTCTGATCCAGTAGGCCTATCGTAAAACAAAAGAGCGCCGTCGAGTTAATGTGCAAGTGCGCCAAGTTACATTTTAATGGTTAATACTTTTCTACATACAAAACAACCCTAACGTGGGCCTTACGCCCCAGACCCCCTTGCTTGTAGTGCAATCAGTAATTTTCGTCCATACAGCCGTCTTAACTAACAAGGGGACCCTACGGCAATCGGATTTTTAAATTTTTCCCGCTTCGGGTACGTAAAGTTCAGACTGCGAAAAATAATTTCCCAAAGCCGTTCGATGCCATATTCATAAATTCTCGAGAAAATCGATTTTGAAGTTTTCTGGGCGCTTCATATCCAGTAAAGATGTTACCGAGTTCGTTCAGGACGCGTGGCTCACCCGGCAATGTTTGGGCCCAGTAATCGCTGGTACGCTAGTTCGAGTCTCACTTCAGGTGTTATGTTTTCCCTTTCAATTCATATACTACTTATGTAATTGAAATATAAAAATCATCATCAGGCGGATTGTAGTCCTCCGCGCCCGACATTATGATCTTCTTTATCGTATGTTAGAAACAAGATGTTCAGTAAAGAACATATAGCCTACTTTCTCCTAAATGTATGAGTATAGTTATAACTCGTTGTTATTATCAAAGAGTATAATAGAATCATTTCTTGGTTGAAGACCTTAGAAACTATTTACCTCTACCAAACGCCACAACCTAGAAAAAAAAACTACTACCATCATTGAAGAAAGATAGATAAGAAGTATCTCAAGAATGTTATGGATCTGGAGACATAATCGACCGGACTGGCTGCGTGGTTTTGCGGTAACGTTCTCGCTTGCTGGGCCCTAGGTTGCAGGTTCGTATGCTGGCGCAGTCAGCTGGCATTTGAGGGTGCACAAATGCGAGGGAGCCGTGTCAGTAGATTTACTGGCACGTTAAAGATCCCCTTCGGGCCAAAATTCCGGCACCCCGGCGTATCTAAAAGCAGCAGTAGTTAAAAGGGTCGTAAAACAAATAACATTATTATTATTGTTATTATTACATAATCGACCTGCCGTGGGCAACATTCAACTTTGAGTTGAGGCATGTCTTTACACGTCTGGTTGTGCGTGGCTTTCACAACCCTAATTGAATTAACAAATCTTTCCATGTCCCTACTGAGACATGTGTATACAAACTATGTGGATATTTTCGATTGCTATTTGCCTGAAATAAAAGTATTAATAACCTGAACTAGTACCAGCGGCTAGAATTCAGTTACTATGTGAAATGTTTTTGTTCTTTACTTCAAATAACATTTTCAAATAACGCACAATAGGCTGTAACAAACCCTTTAAAATAAGAAGTAAAAATGTATCATAGTATCATCCTGTCATTCTTCAAATTCGATGCGCATAGAATGCCAATGGTATACTATCAATGGAGTCCCATGTAGACCAGTCGTGAAATCTAGTGGAGAAATATCGAACAATATAATCCTAACAGGGCGAGTGCATTCTAGTGGCCATAAGAAGAAACTTTTCAATAAAATCTGGAAGTTAATAAGTAGGCCGGCGTGCAGTTACCTTTTTGGCTGCTAGATGTCTCGAGCAAATCTGCTGGCGAATTATGTTTTAATTAAATATATGTTTTGCACCGTAATATGCACAATATAAGGCTTAATTTTAAAATGTCTGAGTCATTACAAAGCAACAAATATGTAAAATTTCAAGCAAAAAAACAAACTCTGATGGGGTTTGAACCATAGGCATATGAATGACAGACTAACGCTTTACCATGGAGCCATTTGTGCCAACGAACAATGATCTATATAAAATGACTTACCATACATAGAACTTGTTAGCAAATAATGATTTAGACCTTACGATTTCATCAGTGGAGTATATTATTTATGTATAAAGCATTTCATACTAAGTTTATTTAATTTGTATCTGTACGCTATATTGCATGCAATACTCAAATTAGTGAAATATAAGTCAGGCACAAGATATCCGCTGCCATCTTGTCTTCTTACCGAGACGGCTCAGCTTTTAAAATCACTTCTGCACTATAGTATTACAAAATAAACTTTTAATTTCGAACGTGCCTCTTCCTTTAGAACAGTTAAAACGATTCTCGGCTCGATAATCGGAACTGGTGGGCCCCATGATATGGATTATAAAGTTTGCATAATTCGCACGGCCGCCATCCTGAAATGGTACGGCGGATGACCTTGTAGTTTGGTCACAAAACGCGTCCTGTACGAAGGTATGTTATTACCAAATTTGGTAGAGAATGGATAATTTGGTTAGTCGCTATTTGATTTTACGTTTTGAACGTTTGAGTGGCCGCCATTCAGATTTGGTAAAGATGGCGGCGATATAAAACATGGCACTGAGGTGCCCTTTGCTTGTTCCACCTCTGTACCAAATTTCGTTCAATTCGGTTTCATCGTGTTCGAATTGATAGGGGGGGGGGACAGACATTCAGAGTACACACACTCACACACACACACAGACTCACACACACACATACACACACACAGACAGACACACAATTTTTGGCCCTGTAGTGATCTCATAAGTCTACTTTCATTTTTTGCAAAAATCGAAAGTAGGCTAAAAATCACCCACGACACCAAGAAACACTATCTGCTTTCCTGGAAAACAACGGTCAAATGCCTTCGAACAGGCATCCCGTCCTGAAATACCCCAAAATCCTTTGTGCTAGAGAAGCTGTGCCCAGTTCGCAGATAGAAAAAAGTGACAAAGGCAAGCGATACACGCAGAACTGTTATTGGGAATAATGACAGATCTCGAAGAAACCACCATATTCAAATATTTCATCACATTCAATTTTACTCAACTATTGTTGATATTTATTCTTCTATTTATATTTTTAGCCTACTTTTCGCATTTTGTAAAAATTAGGAAAAAGTATACTTATGAGATCCATCCGGGGAAATGTCTGTCTGTCTGTGTGTGTGTCCCCCCCCCCCCTATCAACTTCTAAATGGCTGTAGCAATCAAAACCAAATTCGGTATGAGTAAAAATCTCTATTTGAATTTCTCAATGCCGTATTTGAAAATGATGCCAGTGCTACCAACTGCTGAAAAATCGCAATTGAAATTTCAGGCCCATGTTGTATATCATGGAAGATATGCATGGCAGCTATACCAAAATTGGCACACATATAGATAATAATATTTCAGTTTAATTTCCAGGAGGCCATACATGACAGTGTTGCCAAAATTATTCCAAGCCTGCTGATAAGTTCAATATTTAAATGCATATAACTTCTACACTATTGATTGGATTTCAACCAAATTTCGTATGTAATATGCGTACATAGACTGATATGACTGAGCGTTATCTTGAGAGCCACCAGGGCTGCCAACCGTTAACAAATGCACTCTCTATTGTTTTCATCCAAATACCAATACATCAGGAAGTATGCAAACGGACAGCTTAATACTATGCACACGTATAGTACCCGACATTCTAGATTAATTTGGGGTAACTAATGGACGTCAGTACTGCCAACATGATTCTAAGCCTGCTGATAGGACCAATTGTAAATATATGTAACTTCTATACTATCAATTGGATTTCAACCAAATTTCGTATGTGCTACGTGTACTATAACAGATATGACTATGCCTAATCTTAAGAGCAGCCAGGGCTGCCAACTGTTAATAAATGCTCTCTATATTTTTTACCCTAATATCAATATATCTGAAAGTATTCAAGCCAACAGCTCTAAACTCTGCACACGTATAGTACCTTACATTCTTGATTAATTTGGAGTAACTAATATACGTCAGTGCTTCCAACATGATTCTATGCCTGCTGATTGGTCCAATTATAAAACACATGTAATTTCTATACAAATAAATGGATGTCATCCAAAATTGGCACAACAATAGATCATAATAGTTCAGATTATTTCTGACCAACACATGCATGACATTGTTGCCAACATGATTTTACGCGCGCTGATAAGTCCAATGTCTAACTACATGCAACGTCCATGCTCTCCATTGGACTTCAACCAAATTTTGTATTCTGTACCTTAAGAGATGGAACTAGGAATATATTCAGTCGCCAGGGCTGCCAACTTTGGTGCTCTATTAGGCTACATTATGCCTGTTATATTACGAACTAATTAGAAATTTCGAAATGACCAACTCAATTTCGTCATTATTCTAATTAGGTCCATATAGATTAATTATTGGCATGAATCTTTCATTTCGAGAAAAGTAGGCTCTTTAGTTCGTCACGGAACTTCTTGTTATTAATCTACAAGGTGTGAATATTATTGCTGGATATTATTATTCGCAATTTCAATTAGGAGATAACTAGAAATGAGACGTGCGTTTCTTCATTGGAAATTATAATTGCATATCTGCGAATTACTACAGACTTGATGATTTTTATATTCCAATCACAATTGTAGTATATGAATTTAAAGAAAAAAATAACACCCGAAGTGAGACTCGAACTAGCGTCCCGGCGACAACTTGGCCCGAACGTTACCGGGTGAGCCCCGCGTCCTGCACGAACTTGGTAACATCTTTACTGGATATGAAGCGCTCGGAAAACTTCGAAGTCAATTTTCTCGAGAATTTATGAATATGGCATCGAACGGCTTTGGGAAATGATTGTTCGATGTCTGAACTTTACGTACCCGAAGCGGGAAAAATTACAAAAATCCGATTGCCGTAGGATCCCCTTGTAAGTACAGGTAGTGACTAATGATTTTGTCCAGACCAATGGTTTCGTCCAGACAGTCGTCTAACCAAGTAGCAACCAATGGTTTAGTCCAGACACCCATTTTCGTTCTGGGCTATCTTGTGTCGGACATGTTGGCAATAGTGATAGGACGTGATATGAGTGGTAGAGTTGCAAAACTTGTTTAATCCACTTGTTAATTAGAATCATTTTCATGAGAAACATTTCTCTGGACTTTGCCTCACGTATCTTTTGTGTTTTTTGTTTTCTACTTTTTGCTTTGTGTTTTTGGTTTTGTGTTTGCATTGTGGGTTTGCTTTCGATTTTTACTTTTTGCGTTTCTTTCTTGGTTTTGGTTTTGTGTTTGTTTTATGCATTTGCTTTTTTGAATTTTGCTTTGTGTTCCTTGTTTTTTGAATTTCGCTTTTTGCTTCGTGCTTTTTGTTTTTGTTTTAGGTGCTTGTTTTCTGAAAATCAAAATAAAACAAAATAAAAATAAACGAAACAAAATAAAACAACTAAACTAAACAAAATAAAAACAATTTAATATAAAACAAAACAAAATTAAATCAAATTAAACAAAGAGAAACAAAATAAAATAGGCCTAAATAAAAATAAAATAAAAAATAAATTAAAATCAAATAAAATAAAATAATTTAATAAATAATTTTATGTTCGACCCTGACTATTATATGTCAGAAAACTGTACTATAATGAGGCTCATTATAACACTATTTTTCATTATGAAACAGTTTCTCCCACCAATCAGAGCTCAAAAACAGTTGTTTGACCAATTAGATAATTAGATGCGCTGAGTTCCACGGCCTTCTAATGTAAATCACATTGCCTGTCCTAGTGTCATAGTAGAGTAATCGAGGAGGCCATGGTCAAATACACGGCATTCTCTGCGTCTCATGCGCTCTGTTCAGTACATAAAACTGGCGAAATCTCGACAGATATTTATGAATATTTTGTTCGAACATAAAATAGTTATAATAATTATCGTCGAACATAAGCAGTCGTATGCAACTCGCCTGTAATGGTAATTAAGACACTCGTATAGAAATTATAAAACTCGCATAGGCTCGTTTTATAAACATACTTGTGTCTTAATTATTGCCATTATAGGCTCGTTGCATAATGTACTATTACGACGTGATTCTTATTCACAAGTGGATTAAACGAGTTTTGCAACTGGACGACTAGGCCAGTCACCGTAGACACAAAAATCGCGTTAGGTCGCTAAAAATTGCAAGGTTCTGATTTTTTGGTATGTTGTTAGGATAGATAGGCCTACCAATAGTGTTAAACCAAGTTTGCAACCTCAAAAGACCTGTGCTAACTTCGTGGTGCTTGAAAAACCTCGACATTTTCAGACGTTTTTCGGATTTTGGCTTACAACTTCCAAAATATGCATTCCATGACAAAGTCACCCGTTACACTTTTAAAGAAGACAAAATTACCGACAATTTGAGCGCAACTCCAGCTCTGTTTGTCCTACAGATCTCGAGATACAACACTTCGAAAATGGGCAATTTTTTCCGAAATGTTCGAAATTTGTAGTAAGCTAGTCTTTCGAACAAATTAGCGTCTAAAATACTCATTCTACGAGGAAAGTCATCAAAAATAAAGTTGTAGAGCAGTTATTTAGCTTTAATTTAAGCATTATCAAAATGCTATAAGACCAATTTGTTATCAGGTAAAAAACAAAAATAGGAAATTGGATTTTTCAAAAAATAGGGCTTCGAATGTACATTGTTATCAATATTGCACAGTTATCTATTAATGCCATGGGGAGCGTGATGGCGGAGTGGGCTAGCTGCTCGTCGTTCATCAGGACGGCCATGGTTCGAATTCCGATGACAGCGGGGTGGAATTTTCAACGAAGAATAGTGTGGACAAAATCCTAAATGGGCACGCGTATTCACGGGCGGTGAGGGCTCACATGCTCTCAAATTACGCTTTGGTGAGCTTGATTGTGAACGAAATAGAGTTCACTGAGGAGGAATATCTGGGAATTGAAAACCTCCTATTAGGCGAAAGAAGTGTGATACTAAATGTTGCAGAAAATGAACTGTTCAGCTTATGTCTACCAAATTCAGAACTGCGATGGATCAATTGGAACAAAAAATCCCCACATCAAAGCTTTGGGTACAATACTGCAAAATGACTACACTAATGAAACAATTCATCCAAGCAGAGAGGATGGGAGATTGGGACCTCCACCTCGAGACCATAAAGAGCATACTTCCCTTCTTCCACTCGGCAGGACACTTCCTGTATGCCAAGAGTGCTCGTCTCTATGTGCAGGACATGAACGATCTGCGACAGAATATGGATCCGAGGGAATATAGTCTATTCACAGGAGGAGACTTCACCATTCGTCGAACCCACAAATTCTGGTTGGGCCTTTGGACCGACTTGACGATAGAACAAGTCCTAATGAGATCGATGAAAAGTCAAGGGGGCCTAACACATGGCCGAGGAATCTCCAGCAGTGTTCTCGCCCGTTGGACTGAAGGCATGGTATACATGCTTAATATACGTGAGGGGCTTGAGATCTTTTGGAAAATCTCATGTACCACGACGGAACAACACATTGACATGAGGCCCGCTCGAATCGAACGAGATTCTAATGATGCGGAGAAATTAAAATCCTGGTTCCATATCCACTCACCATTTCCTTCCAATGAAAAAGTACTATCGATCTGCAGTGGCGTGGTTGCAGGCGCTGAAGTGAATTGCCACATGGCACGAGAAATTGGACGTAATGGAGTCAAAGCAATAACTGTAAAGGAATTTGGAAATGTTAAATTTAAAAGGAAAGACAAAGTACGAACCTTGGCAGCGGCCACAGTCAAGGTGCACAACAAGCAGGTTTCTATAGACCTTCTCGCAATATTCCAACGGCTGTGTAAAACAAAACAGTCTGAGACCGACCTACAAAACCACTTTACATACGAGTTGGCCCCATATCCCATGGCTCTATTCTCCGAAGAGGGAATGCGAAAAGGAACAAAATCATCGTTCTATTCTGCCTTTACGCCCCTCCCAGAAAACGTCGCCGTGGGACTAAGAACTATTGTTGTAGTGGATGGAGGATATTTGCTCCATAAGGTTATATGGCAACGGAACAGCTCAGTGAGGGAAATTGTAGCTACTTTTATCACCTATAAGACCAACTATTTTGGAAAAAATGTCTCAGTAGTACTCGATGGATACCCAGACGAGGGGACAGCCAAGAGTACAGAAACAGCAGAACGGCTACGACGTGCCTCAGCGTGCAGCGATATCTTTTTTGAAGAATCGACACTGGTCGAAGTGCCCCAAGAAAAGTTTTTGTCCTACCCAAAAACAAGCAGCGCCTGA
This sequence comes from Meconema thalassinum, assembly GCA_946902985.2. NCBI lineage: Eukaryota > Metazoa > Arthropoda > Insecta > Orthoptera > Tettigoniidae > Meconema > Meconema thalassinum. The sequence goes on from OX336395.1 coordinate 189,860,915, forward strand.
TCAACTTAATGTGTACTGGACTGGATATACAAGGGATCGAAACAAAGCAAGCTCCAGAGGACGCCGACTGCGTTGGTAAAGAGCGAGGAGTACAAGCACGTCATAATCGCTGGAGAAGATATCGACCTCTTGGTGCTCCTAAATGGATTGGGCGCCAACAAACAAAATGTTTTCTTCCAGAAAAGTGCCAGGGGTGGAACAGGTTGCAAGCAGTTCTTGTCAACATCATTCATTCGAGGAGATCTCTCACTCCCTCCTGGAATAAAGTTGTTCCTCCACGCCTTCAGAGGTTGCGACACCACCTCTGCCCTTTTCGGGCAAGGGAAAACGAAGATGTTGAGCGTCCTTTCAAAACAGCCAGACCTTCTTGACGCAGCTACCACTTTTCTGAACAATAACGCCACCCATGAGGAGATAGGCTCTGCTGGCAACTAATTTCTCGTGGCGTTGTATGGTGGTGGAAAAGGCGATTCTCTCCATGCCTTGCCTATATTTGTCCCATCTGCTGCCAGCGCTGAAGTCAACCTCGCTCGTCTGCCCCCAACCGAAGAGGCTGCTGCCCAACATTCCTACAGAACCTACCACCAGGTGCAGCAGTGGTTGGGGGTTGAGAAAGAGCCCACCAAGTGGGGATGGACAAGGAGTCAGCAGGGGCTGACACCGGTGACCTCACAGAAGGAACCAGTGTGTTTCTGTCCCAGGTGTTAGCTGTCGCCCCTCCATCACTTCGCCACAGTGACATCAATATTGATAAGAAATTACTCATCATTAATTGTATTCAATTTCATTTTGCATGAAAAACAATTTTCCACTGATTGATGTCTTTCTTATCCTTTAAAAAAGTCCTACAATTTGTCAGGCTACATTTTTTTGAAAAATCCAATTTCCTATTTTTGTGTTTTACCTGATAACAAGAGAACTATTGGTCGTATAGCGTTTTGCTAATGCTTACATTAAAACTAAATAACTGCTCTACAACTTTACTTTGATGACTTTTCTCGTAGAATGAGTATTTTAGACGGCAATTTGTTCGAAAGACTAGCTTACTACATATTTCGAACATTTCGGGAAAAATTGCCCATTTTCGAAGTGTTGTATCTCGAGATCTATAGGACAAACAGAGCTGGAGTTGCGCTCAAATTGTCGGTAATTTTGTCTTCTTTAAAAGTGTAATGGGTGACTTTGTCATAGAATGCATATTTTGGAAGTTGTAAGCCAAGAACCGAAAAACGTCTGAAAATTTCGAGGTTTTTCGAGCACCACGAAGTTAGCACAAGTCTTTCGAGGTTGCTAACTTGGTTTTACACTATTGGTATCTAACCTAACAACATCCCAAAAATCATAAACTTGCAATTTTTTGCGACCTAGAATGTCTTAGGTGACTGGCCTAGACTGCAATTTTTTTTTTTATTAGATTAATTTATATTCGCTTTAACTTGGAAAGTCTTATCGCGACTTTCACTGTAGATTTACATTATACAATACAATACATACAATACATTGAATTGAATACACTATAAAATCATAAAATGAACACTAGAAATAAAGAAAAGTCCCACTACTATGAGTTGATCAATCAGATTTTGAAATAAAGTTCCGAGTCTTTGAAGAACTTGATGAGTTTCTTGAGCTGTGAAAGAGATGAGAAGGCCTCACATATCTTCTTGGGAATGCTGTTGTGCTGGCGCCAGTGGTTGTAGAGAGCACAGTCTGAGATTGTGTGCTGCACAGTCAGTACGCTGTTACATGTTGAGCAGATAGGGGGTTGTTTCTTCTCGAGGAGGTAGCTGTGGGTGATGTTGGTATGACCTATTATTATTCGTGATCAAGAGTTTAGTGCTTTTCAGTCGGTCAACACGAATGCACCCAAAAGAGATGGGTTATGCCCTAATCCTGAAATAAATTACATGAGATTAATAAAACACTAGGATGACCAGTTTCGATCGTCAAGCGATCATCATCAGATCCAATACACTTAGGCTACTTATTCGTGATATTAGAACTTGATCTTGCCTGGAAAGTTTATGATGGAGATATTGTTCTGTGGTTCCTGATGTTATTTCATGGAGTTTACTGGTAGGAGTTCTAAGCCAATGATTCTTCCACTGTTGGAATACTTTTCTTTTGACGTAGGAAATGATGTCAGTATGAGGTGTAGCTATTGTAGGATCACATAAAGGTACAAGTGTGGCTTCTTTAGCAGCTTGATCGGCAGATTCTTTGCCATGAATGCCTCTGTGAGAGGGTACCCACACAAATATGACTTGTTTACCTTGCTTCACCACTTTATGGAATATCAGTTGAATTTCTTGTACAAGGACGTTTGTCGAAGATAGATTCTCTATTGCGTTTAATGCACTTCGTGAATCGGAGTAAATAATAAATGAGTTGTTGCAGCTAGCTGGCTGTTTTCAAAATGTATTTCATGGCCTGTTTAAGAGCAAAGAGTTCATTAGAATAGACTGTGAAAGATTCAGGAAGTCGAAAAAGCATGGTATGGTCAGGATAAATTATCCCACAACCGTTTCTTTCGTCATATTTCGAACCAACAGTATAAATAGCACTGTGCATTGGGTATCTATTGGAGATTTCAAGAAATAATCGATGGTACTGTGATCTGTCAGTTTGGTTTTTAACCAAGTTGTTCAGTTCGAAGTTGACTGTTGGTAAGGTAATTGTCCATGGTGGGATATCAAGAGAATGGTCTGAGAGTAGTATGGGAGGAATATTTAGGTTTAATTCTTCAAGGAACTTGGATATTCTGACATTGAAGGGCGAAGGTTGTCGTCTTGATTCAGTGTTTGTTCTTGTGTGGCTGTTAGTAGGGAAAACATACGACTTAATGCGTGATTTAGTCATAGTTGATACTTTGAGTGCATATGATAAACTTAGTTGTTGACGTCTAATTGCAAGAGGTGGTTCATTGGCTTCTATTTGCATACTGGTTACTGGACTGGTGCGGAGAGTTCCCAGAGCAATTCGAAGAGCAGCTGACTGGATAGAATCAAGGATCTTGAGGGAAGACGCTGTTGCAGAGTTGTATACCATACTGCCATAATCTAATTTGGCCCTAATAATTGATCTATAAGTATTCATGAGCACTTGATAGTCTGCTCCCCAGTTTTTTGCTGCGAGATTCTTCATTAAATTAATCCGTCGTAGACACTCATCCTTGAGATTTTTCAGGTATGGAATCCAACTTAATTTACTATCAAACAGAATTCCCAGGATTTTAAGAGTAGATACTGTCTCAATTTTATGACTGTTTATGTTGAGCTCGGAATCTGTTACAGAGTGTTTGTTTTTAGAGAATACTATGCATTTGGACTTTGTTTTGGAGAACTTGAATCCAGTAATCTTGGCCCATTGTTGAATATTTTCAAGTGATTCTTGAAGTAGTTGTTGAGTAGTTGAACTATTTCTTCCAGCACAGAATATGGTCAAATCGTCGTCAAAAAGACAAGCCTTTACTGGCAAGTGGATGTTGGATACAATTCCGTTTATTGCGTCCAGGAATAAAGTAACACTGATAACTGATCCTTGAGGGACTCCATTGTCGATTGTAACTTCCTGTGACAAAATGCCATTTGTCTTAACTTGAATTCTACGATCTTTGAGGAAGTTGTAGATGAAATAGAGCATATTTCCTGAAATGTTATATTCCATCAATGATTTAAGTACATGGTCTTTGAACACCATGTCATATGCCTTTTCAATATCTAGACTAACTGCTATGAGGTGATGGTTGTTTAGGAAAGCTTCCCTAATTTCAGATTCCAAACTTATGAGAGTATCGACAGTTGAACGTCCTTTACGAAATCCACTTTGTACATCACTAAAAAAGTTTATATGTTCAAGATACCATTGTAATCTCCTGTTAACAATTTTCTCCATTAATTTGCACATTGCATTTGTTAAAGCGATTGGACGGTAATTTTCTGCAATTGAGTTATCCTTCCCTGGCTTGAGTATTGGAACAACAATGGCTCTGCGCCATTGATCAGGGAACGTCTGAGAGGTCCATATGTAGTTGAAAATAGCCAGAAGATAATTTAATGCGTTTAGTGGGAGCTGTCTTAGGAACTCATAAGGGACCGTATCTGGGCCAGGGCTGGATTTGCCACATTTGTCAAGTTCAATAATCATGTCCTGTATTTGAAAAGGTTCATTTAAATTAGAATTGGAGTCGGAGGAGGTTCTTTTTAGATCAAGAGGTTCGCTGGTTTTCTTTATATGGAGAAAATGTTGGTCATAATTGGGGTCGCTAGAAATCTCGGAGAATGTGTCAGCTAATTTATCAGCAATGTTTTGAGGGTTGGTTATGAAGGATCCATCATTCGGGTTTCTGAGAGAAGTAATGTGGAACTGGTTATATTTACCATTTACACGTTTGAGTTTATTCCATACTTCTTTTTGTGGAGTTTGAGAATTTAGTGAGGAAACAAATGTCAGCCACGAGTTCTTTTTGCTATCTTTAATTTCTTTTCGGGCGATTGCTCTACATTTCTGAAATTGGGCTTTATTTTCAGGAGTTGGTTTTCTCTTAAAGACATAGAAAGCATGGTTTTTATTCTTTAGAGCTTCCTTGCATACGTCGTTCCACCAAGGTACTGTCTTCTTACACGGGTTTATCTTTATTTTCGGAACACTAAGGTTTACTGCAAATATTGTCTCAAGAGTTAACGCGGAATAATATAAAAACCATCTTTATGCATCAGGATACATAATAAGTAAGGAAATATTCTTATTACTGGTGGTTAAGTGACAGTGCAGGCAGAGAAATATCAATCTTCCTGAAAACACGCGTTAGTTGGGCAGTAAAAATTAATATTATTAAGGGCAGCTGTTCCACTTGGTATATATACACACACATCAAAAGAAAGTTCTGCATATTGCCATAGAACACAGTAGTTTCATGAAAGTCTCTATTATCCCCATCTAGCGGGAAAACTCTCTACTACGTCCACGAATGGCAGTGCACTCTCAGTCCGGTTTCATTTGGGTCCGCTCTCGCACATAATTATGCAGTATGTAATTGGTATTCTGCCCGAAGGCAGGTCCGATCCTCAGAAGAGACTATCCTCAGCCTGAGTTTACGTGCGGTAGGGTGGCCAGTGTATTTCCGCTCCTCATTATGTTAGCCAACAGCGCGCAGTACCTAGAACCGGCATACAATCCAAGTTCCGACCACGCCCAATGCTGCTTAACTACGGAGTTCTCATGGAATCCGGTGTTTAAACATAGCCAGGCCATTGGCCATATAGGCCTATGGTATATGTGAATAGCCTATATTTTGCAAAATATGGACAGTAAAATTCATATAACAACTAAACACTACATTTAGTTACTTTGATAACCAACAAAATACATTAAAAATACTAGATTCATCATCATCATCATCAACTAGAGCAGTTCCCAACCGCAGGTTGGGTCTGCTTGGAGCACAAGCCTCTACATCGGTTTTCTGTCCATCCACCACTTCTCTTCTGTCACTGTTGTCCAATTAACTCCTTTTCTCTCGATACTTTTCTTCACCCCCTTTATCCACATATCCCTTGGTCTTCCTCTAGGTCTCTTTTTCTTCCACTCCATTTCCAATATTTTCCTTGGTATTCTCTCTTCTCCCATTCTTTTCACGTGTCCATACCACTGTAGTCTTGATTTTTCAATCCTATCCTGTAGGGGTTCTTCCTTTAATATTTATCTGACTATCATTTCTGACTCTGTCCATTCTAGTTACTCCTATACGAATCCTCTGAAACTTCATTTCCACTGCTTGTATTCTGCTTTTATCTCTCTCCCTCATCAGCCAAGTTTCTGATCCATTCGTTAGGATCGGCACAAAATAAGTCTTGTACATTATCCCTTTACATTTCTGTGACACATCCTTGCTCCATATCAGGCCTCTAACGCTCTTGAAGAATCCATCAGCACACCTTCATAAATTATTCGTTATTTTTTTCAGTTCTCTTACTGTTCTTTTATTATTCATTCATTGATTATTTTACGCTTTTTCCGTTATCGTTTTACCCTCCGTGGTTGGCTTTTCCCATGGACTAAGCGAGGATGCCACCTCTACCGCCACTCAGGGCAGTATCCTGTAGCTTGGACTCTTAGTCGGGGATGCAACTGAGGAGTGTAACTAGCACTTCGCCCAGGCGGCCTCACCGCACAGTGGGTAAAAATCGAAATCTAGGGGGACAAAATTATTTTTACGTTTTAATCATGAATTTAGAGGGAAAGCAACGTATATAATTTGTATACTTCGTAATAAACATCAATTAAAACTTTTTTAAGCTTCGTCTAGACATGCAAGAAATTGTCTATGACTATGAGTTGGATAGATCATTCAGTTATCTCTTCAAACAATTTTCTACCCCTAATTTACTTTTAACAGAGTCACAAAGTTCCACTTTTGGCATAATCGTCGAACCCAGTGCTTCAAACAGTTGTAAACCTGTGAGAACTGGTTGCGCGGCATCTTCTAAAACGTCAAATAACTAAGTAAGTTGCAAAAATATGCAAATGAACAGGCGTAAACTACAAGACTTTATCTACATTTTAACATTAAGTTGAAAGTGACGCTGAGTGACGCAACATACTAAAAATCTAAGTGAAAATATAACTTTAACAAGTAGTTCCGTGAAGAACTATACAGCCTATTTTCATATATCCTACTAATGTTAATTGCCTTTATCAACATACTACATTTCAGTTTGATTGCTGTAATAGATTCGTAGATATTGAGAACCATCTAAATATTTTGGATGGTCGCCATGTTGGACTTTTATATATGTAGGTCTTAAAGTTATGAACTGTTACATGAAGATTATTGTGTACGTTTAGTACTCAAACTTCAATCATATGATTAGGACGCAAGCAGTAAAATCGAGATTTCAAAATTTCGCATAGCTGCCATCTTGTGGTTATAGAAACAATTGAAATAGATTAGATGCCAGTGGATTAACATTTGTATAAGGATTTACTGTACCAAGTTTCACTGCACTTGGATGGTTAAATTGCGAGAAACGACCATGTGAATATTTATATTTCGCGTCGCCACCATGATGGATTTGTGATCACCAGGTTTTTTAAAGTCCTATAGGAGAACTTATGTTCATAACCCCTATGAACATAAAAAGAATCAGTTTGATTGCTGTAGTAGATTCGTAGATATTGAGAACCGTCTAAATATTCAGGATGGTCGCCATGTTGGATTGTTATATGTATAGGCCATAGAGTCATGTACCTTCAAAGGAAAATTATTGCGTAGGTTCATTATTCAAACTTTCACTTCGATCGCATGATTACGACACAAGAAACAAAAACTTGATTGAAAAATTCGTACAGCCGCCATCTTGAGGTTATGTAAACTACTGAACTAAATTGCATACCAGTGCATTAAAATGTGTATAAACATTTGCTGTACCAAGTTTCATTGCGTTTTGATCATTAAATTGCGAGAAAAGTCTATTTAAAACTTTCAACTTCGCTTGGCCGCCATGTTCGTTTTGTAGTTAACCGGCTTTTTAAAGTCTCATAGATGAACTTCCAGTGGTGCCCCTTATCTCCTTACAAAATTTCAGGGTGATACCGGTAATAGTTTCAGAGATATAGAATGCCTGTGAAATATTTCGCACAGCCGCCATATTGAGGTTATGTAAACAATTGAACGAAGTTAGAAGTCGGTGCATTACAATGTATATAAACATATCCTGTACCAAGTTTCATTGCGTTTGGTTGGTTAAATCACGAGAAACGTATATTTAAATGTCGCAAATTCGCTTGGCCGCCATGTTGGTTTTGTAGTTACCAGGTTATCAAAGGTCACATAAGTGAACTTCTAGTAGTTCCCTTTATAACCATACAAAACTCCAGGGTGATATCCATAATAGTTTCGGAGATATTGAATGCGGGTGAAATAATTCGCACAGCCGCCATGTTGGATTGGTGTGACGTAACAAAATTTGAACGGCACGGTCGGGTTCGCCCGGAATAATGCAGTTAACTTACCGAGTTTCATTGAAATCGCTCCAGCAGTTTAGATTTTATTAGGGGGGGAGGGGGGACACACACACGAATCACACACACACGCACACACACACGGACAAAAGGTGATCTCATAAGCCTATTTTTTCAAAATTGAAAATAGGCTAAAAATAATAGTTAAATATTACATAATGCATATATAGCTAAAATTACGTAAAAATTACGCCCATTAATAACTGAAACACGTTATAAAGATCATACCTTCAGCTGTATGTTCGATCTTAAAGCATCACACTAACCACAAAAACAACCAAACCACAGCCACTTATATTCACCCTCCAATTCAGACTGCTCGAACAGTGGTGACAGATTTACACTACGATGCGTTTATATCCCAGAATAGTGAGCGGCAATTATAGGAGAATGCTGTAGAAGTAATTAATTTTGACATTTTAATTATGAAAATAAATAATTTTGTCGTCCTAGATTTCGATTTTGACCCACTGTGCACCGGCAAAGCGAACAGGGTCCTTATGAAGGGATGGGAAGAGTGGGAGGGATAGGCAAGGAGGAGGAAAGGAGGTGGCCATGGCCTTATGTCAGGTAGACCCTACCATTTTGGCATTTGACCGAAGACGAAGTGGAACGATGGCTCAGGTGAGAATCGAACCCCCTCTACTCATTTCAGTCCCCATACCACTTTTCAAATTTCGTGGCAGAGCTGGGAGTCGAACCTGGGACCTCCGGGGTGGCAGCTAATCATGCTGCCCACTACACCACAAAGGATACCTTTAATTGACTATTTCTACTACCATAGCTATATGCCACAATATGTTTTAAATTTTCTAAACTTGAAGCATATCCTGTTGTCTCGCAAAAGTGGTTTGCATTGGCTGATGCTTCGCTCTATCATATAAGAAGTGATTGCCGCATATTTAACATTCACTGTATCAGCAGGAGATACGAGGGCAGATCAAAAAGTAAGTTGCACTTCCCAGTTATGGCCATTTATTACACCACCTATACAACAGCAACACGCCTATAACGACATACAATTTAACGTCACTTTTCCACATAGTTTCCAAGAGACGCCAAACATTTCTGGGAACGCACAACCAACTTGTTGATTCCAGATGCATAGAAAGTTCCTCCAGCGTTCTGCAACCACACGGAGACAGCGGCCTTCACCTCCTAATCGGTCTGGAAACGTCGACCACCGAGCTCCGTTTTGAGCTTACCGAACAGATGAAATTCACATGGCGCTAGGTCAGGACTGTAGGGTGGATGTTGTCAGACCTCTCACTTGAAACGCTGCAGCAGTTCGCTCGTTTGGCGGGCCTTGTGAGGTGTTGCGTTCTCGTTGATCGTCGTTCCTTTCAGCATGAATTCCACGTGAAGCGCCGCGATTTCACTCAGGTGAATGCGCCGGTTCTGTCTAAAAATCGCATTCACACTGTTGACATTTGCACGGGTCCTGGACATTGCGGGCCTGCCCTCGCGATATTCGTCCGTGATATCCCAGGGTCCGGCTTCGAATTACTGACACCACTTTACTATCCCTTGCCGGGAAATGGCCCGCTTCCCATACACAGCACTAATTTCACGATGAATATCCGTGCAATTCTTCCTTTTGGCCCATTGAAATCGGATTGTCGCACGCACCTCATATTTGGAGTGAACGTCCAGTCGACGTGCCATTGTTTTTGGCCGCTATTCATACCATACAAGACGAGACACCACAGCGACCTGCATAACAGACGTGTGGGCAGTGTCTGTCCTTTTCTCCGCTGTGTCCAAGTTTGCGACACACAGCGCGCTGCAGCAGCGCGTTAGTGCAACTAACTTTTTGATCCACCTTCGTATATCTGTTTCTAGTTTTACATTGCACATTTCCTCAAAACTTGGATTTCTTAAAAACTTGCGAATCTAAAGGTCCAGGTTTATTTTTATAAGCACTGGTACCTGACTCAAAGGGATGCTTGCTATTGGTAGAGCCACATACTGTACTTTAGAAATCTTTATTTGCTCAAAACAGTTTATGTTCATAACTGTAAACATGTCCTGTGTTGTCATATTTTGTCACTGAAAATGGCAATTCCATATATTTTTACTCGTAAGAATAAAATATATACGTTCAAAAAGTAACGAGCCGGAGGCTGAAATGCGCAAACCGGTGACTACATCGCCTAATCGTGGCGTGTGTAACGAGGTGTGGTTCCGAACAGAGCTTGGAAGGTCACAGCCCGTCGCTAGAGGGCACGCGTGCACGTCACGTGACGATACAAAGCGAGCAGCAGCAAGCATCAATCGTCCAACGCTGCCAGTCGCATTGCAAACAGTGACATGGAGGCGTCAACCGAAGAGCAAAGAGCTGTTGTTCGGTTTCTGACAGAGGAAGGAGTAGGGAAACGGACATTCATCGCCGAATGTCACAAATGTACGGCGAACACTGCATGTCCCTTGAAAGGGTCAAGGCGTGGCACAAGTGCTTCAGGGAAGGACGGGTGTCGTTAGCCGATGATGCTCGGTCTGGGGCAACCCCCTGCATTACCGATGACAACGTCCAGCTGGTTGATGCACTCATTACCCAGGACCGCCGAGTGACAGTAAACGCAATAGCCGCCGTGGTCACTCCACGACAATGCACGACCTCATACGGTCAACACAGTCGCGGCACTCCTGCAGAAATTCAAATGGGAGGTTCTCGGCCACCCTCCATACAGTCCAGTCCTCTCTCCCTGTGATTACGCCATGTTTGGTCCCCTGAAAAGGGCTCTGCGGGCCAACGATTCACCTCGGAAGCCGACGTCCAGCTCTACGTGCGGAACTGGTTCACATCGCAGCCCAGGGAATTTTATGAGACAGCCATGCACCGCCTCGTGTCACAATGGGACAAGTGCCTCAACAGCCAGGGCCATTACTTCTAACATACAGGTACTGGTTTCTGTAATTATGCCTCCGGCTCGTTACTTTTAGAGCGCACCTTATATAATACGCTAAGGTGTATGTTTCACAAAACTCAAGCTCCTAAACCAGAGGGAGTTAGAAGGTGTGGTTTGTACCAACCTTCCAAATCGTCTCAATAGTACAGGAAAAAACTTCCATTTCTTGAAACGTCAACGGAAATACGGTATATTTATTTGTTTATAGAGTGCTTTTAAATAAATAAACTAGACGATAACCCCTGGCGGAACTGTGCCGCTTATAGCCCGCATAGCACTACAGCCGGGCGTGTAGTCTGTACACATGGGGTGCACAGAACCTAGATAGGCCCTGGCAGAACTGTGTCGCGTACAGCCCACATAGTTATAGTGCTGGGCGGGTAGTCTTTACACACATTGGGCGCGCACAACCTATTATGCGAGAGTTCTTGAACGGGTCCGCTAGTATACAAATATTGCATTTAGAATCTCTAAATATGCAAATATAATTATTTTATATATAGCCTACATATGTGTCAATGTCAGAAATATGTAAAAATATGTCAAATAGATTTGTCTCTAGAGGTTTTGGGGATATCATCATCGCACCATGTATTTATAGAACGGTGCTAGGGAGAGAACCTTCCCACTCATTCCAGTTCAAGTAGTTCCACATGCTTCCGCAGGATATCTGCACAGAAACATTGAACATTTATTAATTTGATGTATAGTTGTGTATAAATCCAAAGATGGGAAGCATATATCCCAGTGGTCTCCACAGTGCACGTGCTCACCAGTTAGGTTGTGTTGAGTGAAGGTAAATTATTGTTTTTCAGCAGATAGGAGTTTTGAAAAAGTTGGTATATAATTGAAAGATATGCTAATGATAGTATTGGTCGCTGAGTAAACATATTTCAGTTAGGGGGGGAATTAATTATCATATTTAGGGTTTTTACTATAGAATAGAAGATTCTTTAATTAATTTTCTGTGTATTTATTAAATACTTCTTCTTCTTCTCCTTCTTCTTCGTCGTCGTTTGGGCCTACTGAGGACCACGGTGCTCGTATCTCCTCGTCGCTTTGTCTTTTCTCTTCTTCCAGTACATTTCCATCATCTGACTATGAGCCAGCTTTCATTCCTCCGTCCATGGTGGTCTGCTGACTCCGGTGTTGTTCCTAGCTGTCAGTGATACAGGAAAAACTCCCTGTCGGATGACTTGCCGGAATTGTAGGCGGTCCTGTATGGAATTAAGTGGGATACCTAGGTGATCTAAATCCGTCCTGACCGTAGAGATCCACTTGGCCCTATTTTAAAATTATCCAATTATATTTCAAACATACTAACTTTTAACATTCAAAAATCACTTTTATGTTTTTTGTGAAGCGTTCGGCAAAGATGTTTTAGGTCACTGAATTTGTGTTGCATGGGAGTTAGTTGCAATGCCCGGGGCAAATTTTTGGGTGCGAGCGATCATGTTGCACAAAAGTGTTTCTCAGAACAATTGGTTTCTAAATTGAGTAGAATAGGTATTGAATTTGAGGATGATAGTTATTTTGATTTTCACCATCGGGTGATTACTACTCATGCTTGAATATGTACAGTAAAATTAGAGCCTTGTTTAATGGGGTATCAAGTGAAGATTCAGACTCAATGTTTTATAGAGCGTGATGTGTGTTATGTATATTCTATGTCATATGAAATAAACCCCATTATTGAGTGATCAGCCGAGTATCATCTTAACTTGGAGGTTTATCTATTATCTAGCGTATGACATACAAATACACACATTATTACAAATAAACGATAATTGAGGAGGTTTCTGGAATATAGACCTACAGTCCTATGGGTCATTTTTCGGGAAATCGTTTCAAATGACCCGCCATATTGTATAGTATATTCCCTCCAAGTTTAGTTCCATACATTCGTCATTTGAGTGATTGGCAGCACTTATCGTGTCTGTTGTGCAGTTGTCTGGAACCTGTGCTGTGCACTAGATCTGTTGATATTAGCTTATGTAAGTTTGTTTTTACATGAAACGAAGTGAAATGGAACCCGTAGGAACTGTGGATCAGGCACCAGTAAAATCTGTGAAAGAAGTCGATGTTCGTGGCTTGTTTAAATACATGGAGAAGAAAGTTATATTTGGTTGGATAGGATGTTTGATGAAATCAAAGTAAGAAATGTAAGGGATAGTAACAAATGATAAAATATAATAATTGTTAATTGTATTCTATTATTCTATTTAATTATTATTATTACTACATCTGAAATTAAACATATTACAGCACTACTGACTCCTATAAACCTCATTTACTGTCGATTTATGGAAAAACTACCCATACGCATGTTTACTATTATTGTTATACTTTCAAGGTTGTGGTACTTCTAATTTTGAAAATAACATTTTTTAGCCTATTTTCAATTTTGAAAAAATAGGCTTATGAGATCACCTTTTGTCCGTGTGTGTGTGCGTGTGTGTGTGTGTGTGTGTGTGTGTGATTCGTGTGTGTGTCCCCCCCTAATAAAATCTAAACGGCAGGAGCGATTTCAATGAAACTCGGAAAGTTCATAGCACTATTCCCGGTGACCTCGACCGTGCCCTTCAAATTTTGTTACGACTCACCAATCCAACATGGCGGCTGTGCGAAATATTTCACCAGCATTCAATATCTCCGAAACTATTACCGATATTACCCTGGCATTTTCTATGGTGATAGAGGGAACTACTATAAGTTCACTTATGTGACTTTTGAAAACCTGGTAACTACAAAACCAACATGGCGGCCAAGCGAATTTGCGACTTTTAAATAGACGTTTCTCGCGATTTGACCAACCAAACGCAATGAAACTTGGTACAGTATATGTTTATATACATTGTAATACACCGACATCTAACTTCGTTCAATTGTTTACATAATCACAAGATGGCGGACGTGCGAAATATTTCACCGGCATTCTATATCTCTGAAACTATTAGCGGTATCTCCCTAAAATTTTGTACGGAGATAAAGGGCACTACTGGAATTCCATCTATAAGATTTTCAAAAACCGGTTAACTACAAATCGAACATGGCGGCCAAGCGAATTTGAACATTTTAAATAGACCTTTCTCGCAATTTAATGTTCCAAGCGCACTGAAACCTGGTACATGAAATATTTATACACATTGTAATCCACTGGTATCTAATTTAGTTCAATTGTTTACATAACCTCAAGATTACGGCAGTGCGAATTTTAAAATTAAGTTTTTATTTCTTGTGATGTAGTCATGCGATCGAAGTGAAAGTTTGAATAATGAACCTACGCAATAATTTTCCTTTAATGGTACATGACTCTATGGCCTATACATTTAACAATCCAACATGGCGACCATCCGAAATATTTAGACGATACTGAATTTCTACGAATCTATTTTAGCAATCAAACTGCATTTTTTAATGTTCATAGGGGCTATGAACTTAAGTTCACCTATAGGACTTTAAATAACCTGGTGATCACAAATCCAACATGGCGGTGACGCGAATTATAAATATTCACATGGACGTTTCTCGCAATTTAACCATCCGCGTGCAGTGAAACATGGTACAGTAAATCTTTATCCGAATGTTAATCCACTGGCATCTAATTTATTTCAATTGTTTCCATAACCTCAAGATGGTAGCTGTGATTTTTTTTAAATCTCCTTGTTTTTTCTTGTGTCTTAATTATGCGATTGAAGTTTGAATACTACACGTTCACAATAATCCGCATGTAACAGTAAACTCTAGGACCTACATATATAAAATCCAACATGGCGACCATCCGAAATATTTAGTCGGTTCTCAATATCTACGAATCTATTACAGCAATCAAACTGAAATTGTGTATGTTGATAGTGGCAATTAACATAAGTAGGATATATGAAAATAGGCTGTATAGTTCATCACGGAACTACTTGTTTTGTTACAAAATGCAAAATTTGTTAAATAGTAGACTTGCATATATATTACATGTCCTCTTTATTATGTTACACATTCTAAAAATCTTTGATTGCAAATATCTCAATTCGCCATATTGCTTTATGGGTCCTTCTTCCAGAAACCTCGTCAATTATCAATGAACTAAACTAGAAACAAACATCTAGACCTTGTATAATTACATTCAATGCATTTTGGGGTTGCCAACAAGAAGTCTTCAAATCGCCCTCCGTATGCTCTGATGTTGCTGACCTCCCTGATGTGCTTAACAGTCTTTCGCGGCGCAACCACAGTCGCATACTGGTGAGGAAAACATTCGCCATTTAAAAAAGTGACAGTCAGTCTGATAGACTAGACTTTGTATCATTTTAAATGCTACAAATGCTGAAAAATGATAGAAAGGCTCGCTTCGCTCGAAGCCAAAGACTCTTGACATGTTAGAAAATTATCTGCATAATACTTATCTAGCTTATCTTGTTTCAAATTACTCGCGAACGGCAATTGCAAACCAAGGGCAAAGCAAGGTCAAGCGCGCGGGATGCCGTCGCGCTCACCAGAGCGCACGGGGACGTGCCCCTTCCATCCAGTCTAAAAACACTTATAGTGGGCGATGTATTGAAGATAGATATATGCTCATGCGGAATTTTTTGTAGAACTTTTCATGCTGACCAATTCTTACGGTCATAGTATATTGATATTTTTAACGGTTTGCCCAGCGTAAGCTTAAGAAGCGCACGGACGCCAAGTTGGTTTTCGACTTTTTCACTGAAATCGTTACTGCTTGGCTTCCTTTGATCATACATAAATTATTTTCTACAGTATCTTTCCTCGAGATATCCTTACAGAATGGTGAAAACCGCATCAAAATCCATCTAGTGGTTCTCGAGATTACCCATGACATCCCAGAATCAGGGATTTTTGTCTTATACTAACGAAGTGGAGATTGTCGGGGAACACATTCACCAAGCAGTAGTATGACGTCACACACCTCAGTGCATCTGGGTACATTTCGTCCCGTCACTGTCACGTATCACCAGACCCCAGCCTAACGACGAAGTCGACAAGATCATTTAAAATGATAAAAGTGAATCCCCGCATCATCCATGTCCCGTCCTTAGGCGGTTGAGTATTGCCCATACCTAGCGAGGTTGATCAAACCCAGGAACAGGCTCAGTGATGCATGGCATTGCCTGGAATGTAGCTGGAGCATTTAGGGTCCATTCTCTCCTCCAGGAATTGGTGATGTTGAATCCGATGTGGTAGCTGACAAGTGCAAGAGGTGGATGTCTCGAACGGATTCTGTTGATCCTGAGGTTTCAAATGTCAGAGTGTACCGGTAGTCCAGGTTTCGCTAAGATCTTGTTGCATTCTCTGATCAAAGCTACTTTCCTTCGCAGATAAGGGGGTGGTATGTTATTTAGGACAGACAGTGGGGATCTGATTGTTCCCGAAAAAATGTGCATAGTACTACAGGGCGCCCGAGAATGTTCTCCGCAGTGGTTACGTGCAGCTGTGAGTGGTTGCCTCATCGGTTTAGTTGGTAGCACGGTGTCTTTGACAGGGTGAATCCCACACGTGTGGGCTGTAGCCTGTCGAAATCGTCAGTGTGTATTGCAATTAGCGAGCGTATGTGTCATCAGCACTTCCGGCATCTGCTATGAATGGCTGTGGTGAGTACTAAGTATACTGTTTGCTTGTTATTAGGGAACACATCGATGAAAGAATGTATTCTGCACATAAGTCAAGCAGCATTGCGCGTCATAGGAGCTCATGTCACCACGGACAGAGGCTACTTGAGCTGAGTCATATCCTACTCGTGCAACTGTACCTGTCAACGAAGCAGGGTGACGTGTAACACAAGTAAACAAAGAATAGTTCCCATCTCGACCGCCGGCAATCAATTCGTGAAAAGCTAATATGATGCAAGCGGCAGCCGTGCTACCAACGTAACTGCTGTAGCTAGCTCTCGTCGACGCATGTAGGCGCTGCGGAGAACATTCCCGGACTAAGCTGGGCATCAACTTTGTTTATGTGGGCGCTGTTCAACCATATTGGTGCACAGAACACCGCCGCAGACTATACCATGCTCAACGCAGACGTCCGCAGAGTTGTGTCGGAAATTTCTGTATTACTCCATTGCCCATATAAGAAAACTTACTGTCGGATATGTCCAGTGGGATAATAATTTACCATCCCATATTTCATAAAATAGAATCCACACTCATAAAATTACTCATATTCCTACTCATCTATCACTCCCAGTTACAAATGAGCAAAAAATAATTATTATAATTTCAAATGATCTTGTCGACTTCGTCGTTATGCTTGGATCTAACGTTATGCGTTACGGATACGGCGTGTATGACGTCATCATGTTGTTCAGTGCATATGCACCGAGTCCGAGTTTATTGCTGGGGTCAGCCGTTATGCGTGACGTCAGACAGGAATACAGGGTGACTCCTAAAGAAGTGTGCAATATGTCAGACAGGAATACAGGGTGACTCCTAAAGAGGTGTTCACGATGTCAGACAGGAATACAGGGTGACTCCTAAATGGGTGTACAAGATGTCACGCAAGAATACAGGGTGACTCCTAAAGAGATACACAAGATGTCAGATAAGAATACAGGGTGACTCGTAAAGAGTTGTACAATATGCCAGATAAGAATACAGGGTGACTTCTAAAGAGATATACAAGATGCCAGATAAGAATACAAGGTGACTCTTAAAGAGGTGTACAAGATGGCAGAGAAGAATACAGGATGACTCCTAAAGAGGTGTACAAGATGTCACACAAGAATACAGGGTGACTTCTAAAGAGATATACAAGATGCCAGATAAGAATACAGGGTGCCTCCTAAAGAGGTGTGCAGGATGTCAGAGCAAAATACAGGGTGACACTTAACTAGGTGTACAGTATGTTAGATTCAATTCAAATACAGGGTGACCCTTAAAGAGGTTTGCAAGATATCAGATTCAAATAATGGGTGACCCTTAAAAAGTTGTAAAAGATGTCAAGACTCTAATACAGGGTGACCCTTAAAGAGGTGCCCGCGCGAGAGGCCTAAGTTAATGGGTAATGGAGTCTGTTGAAAGAGCCCTCCTGAGCCTTTCTAACATGTGTAGCATTTGTAGCATGCGTCATTTGAAATGATATAAAGTCTAGTCTCTCAGACTGACTGTATCTTTTTTTATACTCCCAGTCTGTTGCCCTATAAAGGGTTAATTTGAATAGAGGACAACATATCCGATGGAGATAAGTTAAAGGTATGTAGGCCTACATCTGGGTAATAAAGACATACGTATTGTAAATCCTATCTCTGCTGACATTCCTACGCTCCTATTATTGTAGGATGTGTATTATGTGTTTAACTTGCACATTAGTTTGGATGACTTGCTAACAATGAAGCTGCGCTTGCTGTTTGTAAAGTGTGAAGGGTTGGTTGCCATGGAGACGGGGACGAATGCGGGAGACGTGGGAGCTCTTCAGGCAGCTCAATCTACTGTTCCAGTCCTATCAGAAAATATGATTGCTTCCTGGGAGGATCAACCAGTGGACTGAAAGGATTCGTACATGATTCCATAATCATAACAGAGCTCAGGTGCAGAATGTTGAAATAGGTAGATATAGATCACTCAATACTGGCATACAAAACTTACATACAGTTCAATAAGTTAGGTTGCCTATATTGGTTGGTTGGTTCATAAGTTTAGGGGCTGCGACAACGTGGTCATATAGCCCCGTGTACTTTGGGTGTGTGTAGAATCTGTCTGATAACCGATGTTAATTGTGATGACTGTATTAGTGTGTATATCTGTTTTTTTTTAATTCAAGTATGGACTACAACTTTGAATTTTTCAAATAGTTCCTACTTTTGCCGCCAAACGCCACCATCAACGACTACTAGGCCTAGTTCAGAACTTAGCTACTAGACGCCACCGCAGTCGGCTCTTGGCAACGAACGTAGCAACCTAAGAGCGTTGTTTACATTCTTAACCTATACAGACTCTCTCAGTGAAATGACCGAAGTTTGTTGGCGGTTCTGGTTTCCCCATGTGGTCTCGCATTGTCATGGTCCGCTGAAGTTATTCCTGGCAGGACAGAGATTCACGTGCATCGATGACGCCAAGACAGCAGTCTGACGATGGTTTCACAGTCAGCCGGCTGAATTCTACCACAGGGACATCTCAAATTTAGTGCTGCGATGGGACAAAATGTGGAGACTGTGTGGAAAAATAGTGTGGGGTTCATAGAACAGTACGTGTGTTTGTAACTGGTGTGTACATTTTTTTTGCTAAAAATAATAGGGCAAATACTTTTCTGTCCGCCCTCGTGCATACAATAACCTACAAATTCCAACCTTTCTTCCACTCCACAAAGATTCTATATTAGGCTTATTGAGGTCACTCAGTGATTACCACCACAGGATATATTTTAAAGATTGTTTTAGTCTGTTTTATACTACTACTACTACTAGCAACCCTCCCCGGCTTCGCCCGATAACAGTTATGAATGCATTACGAGATAAGCGCTTTTTTTTTCGATGTGAATGATCTAACGACCTATATCCGTTTTCCGTCTTGGCATGATGGGTTAAAATCTCAGACTGGACTATTAATAATATTAGCATGGAGATGCTTGTGCAACGAGTTTTTGTCAGACGTAATTTAAGAATGGTGAGGTGCATGAAACACAAATACCCCTTCCGTCCAATTTTAACTTGACTGTGTATTTTGCGGAAAGAAAAGTTCACAGGTGAAATGAAGAAAAACCGAGTTGCACTTCCAGGGAAACTCCAAACACAACCACTCTTCTCTGAAGTCTTAACTCAACACAACACGACTCGACAGTTTGCTGCTGGCTCTATCTAGGGTAATAGGCCCGCCCACTAGCTAGGCTGTAATTGGGGTGATAGACTCGCCCAAGCTAGCTCATAAACTGTTGTCTCAGGAATCAAATGGAGATTGTTGGAAGAAATTAAAACGTAAAAACACTTACAGTGGGCGATGTCTTCAGGATAGAGATATGCTCTCGTAGATTTTGTTGTAGAAATTTTCATGCTGAACAATTCTTACACTCACAGTATATAGATATTTTTAACGGTTTGCCCAGCGTAAGCTTAAAAAGCGCACGGACGCCAGGTTTTTTTTCGACTTTTTCAGTGAAATCTTTACTGCTTGGCTTCCTTTGATCATAAATTAGTTATTTACTATAGAACCTTTCCTCAAGATATCCTTCACAGAATGGTGAAAAACGCATCAAATCCATCCAGTGGTTCTCGAGAATACCCGTTACATCCAAGAATCGGGGACATTGTTTTATACTGTGTGGAGATACACTCACCGTTTAGATATGTCATTTTTACAAAATATTTTTTTATGTTCTAATCAATGGCTCATAATGGTTACTGATCAGAGTTTTTTAAACTTTTTTTTTCAAAGATAAAAAAGTAAGCATAATAATCAATATTGATGGCAATTATAATGGTTTCTTTCAAAAACCGATTACTTAAGAGGGCCATAATGTGACCGAAACTAGTATAAATAATTAATTAATGTTAATAATTTAACTTTATTGCCATAAGTTGTAATACAATTAAAAAATACTCATTTGAATTTCTGTTAGTCTTTCCCATAAGTTAGGTTCAATCCATTCTCCAAGATATTTAAATTATTTCAGTTCTTTTGAACCTTTCGTGTTCATTATTACAGAGATGTAATAGAGATTATGGAAATGATGCGCATGTATGTATCTGAGGCTTCAAGGAAGAGCCATCTGGTTTACGCTAGGAGCGGTAGAGTTAGGGTGGGGGGAAACTGAAAATTTGTTTAACAGATGAGTATTTATTCCAGACGTGACAAATGGCATATTAGATTGAGTTCTCTCCCCAGCGCTACACGCACTCCGGTAATATAATTCCCCTGATGGAACGGCGCAGCCTGCAGTGCTGCCAACAGATGTAGGGGGAAGAAGACAGTTACCACAAGTTAGATTACTGTTTGGATTTTCATCCCAGTTCCTGTTACAAAACTCAATAGCGGATAGGTAGTAGTGATTTTTTGAAAGGGGCGGAACATATTCCAGGCCATCTTAATATTTGAGGTGTTCCCGACCAGAAAGGTAAGGTACTCATCGACACTACTGAAAACATTTCATTACAAGTTATCTTATTTTCTTGAAATTGATATCACTGATTCCAAGAATATAAACTAGTGGATTTTTGCCAAAAAAGAAAAATTAAATACATTGGGGGGGGGGGGGGGGTTCTTTTTCAAAGATTAATCACAAAAATAACGTGCATTTTTAGGAAGCGATAGCTTTGCTCTTTTTCAACTTAATTCAGTCATTGTTGTCGCAAATTGATCTGCTGTATGTTCAGAATGTTGTATAGCAGAATCGGTTTTGTATCATTGATTGTATCATATTAGATTCGTTTTACAATTTACGTTATTTTGATTGAAAAAATAAATTAAATGCGGGGGGGGGCGTGACCCCTAATTTCAATTTAACAGCTTCATTCTGCTTTACAACATAGCTCCATTATTTGTCTATATTTAAGTTTTTAAATGAAACTATTATCTGCATTCTAAGTGGACATTTTAACTGCCCAAGTCAAGACAAATATTGAAAAAAATGAAGTGAGAGAAATCGTAACTTAAAGTTGAGGTACACATTTAGAGTAAAGAGTCTTACTTTTCAACTCCTAAAAACTGCATTTTCTTTGGATTTTAGGTCAATCTTCTGCATTTTCCGACCCGTGAGTATCTCCTGGATTGTTTTAGTTCTGGAGTAGACTGTTTCAAAGCCAGATTAATGTGTGCTTTATCTGCTGCACCTATGCGTCAAGTGACAGCTGCAGAAAAGCGTGCACACCGATCATTAAAGTGAATATAAATGAGCTAAACAACAATAAAACTAGTATAAACTATATATTTCTGGAAACTAGAGAGGACATAGTATCGAATGAGACAATTAAAAAAAAATCGAAAATTTTCTTGAAAATGACTAATGGAAGGGTCGATGAATACTTGATCTCAACAAATGCACGTTTCGAGAAAAATGGCATCAAAAGTTTCTACCAAGGACGAACTCGACATATTATTCCTGCTTTGGGATTCCATGCAAAAATATAGATGGTTTTAAAACAAAAATTACATCACATTATTCATTTATTACATTCAACATCTGACATAAATGGATTATCATTATTATCTATATATATTTAAAACACTGAGGTGATTTTTGTTACAGCGAGATTGAGAGAACATCTTAACCGATTGGCTTCGATTATAGTACATTATGCAACGAGCCTATAATGGCTATAATAAGACACGAGTATTTTTATAAAACGAGCGTATGCGAGTTTTATAATTTCCATTCGAGTGTCTTAATTACCATTATTGGCGAGTTGCATAAGACTGTTTATGTTCGACGATAATTATAACTTTATTATATGTTTTAACATAAATATTCATAAATATCTGTTCAGTCACTAGAATGTTGATCGGGTGCTGCAGTGAGTAGTATATCTCTGTTTTCCAAGCTCTCTGGACAACCGACGCATGCGCTCTGTGTGCTTCAATGCAATATGTTCAGATTGGGTATTCAGTAAAACTGTCACCGAAGTCGTTTCAATACAACGCGCTGTGTAGAAATTGGATTTGAGGATATTAAGGTACAGTGCTATTCTTTGTCTCATATTCACAAGTTTATTTACTCGAACATATGGACGGTGCACTTTCGGTAATTTATATAGACATGTTGGATTTTGAGCGCATGCGCGAAGGTATCCTTATCTAATTGGTCACACAAGTGTTTCTTGTGCTCTGATTGGTGGAAGAAACTGTTTCATAATGAAAAATAGTGTTATAATGAGCCTCATTATGATACAGTTTTCTGACACATAATAGTTAGGGTCGAACATAAATTAATTTATAGTATGGCTTAGTGCCGGGAGTGTCCGAGGACATGTTCGGCTCGCCAGAGGCTGTAGCTGCTTCAACGGAACCCCCATAGGGAGAGCTACAAGTTCCGTTTAATTTCATCAGTTACAACTTTCACTACCAGATGCCACTGAACGTTGGAATTTTGATAGAGCGTTCCAACGACATCCAACCTAGAAATTTAGCTTCACAAAAGTTAAGTCTACGGAAGGATCATTTACATGTTATACACACATCAAAAAAAGTTTTGCATCACCTCGGTTCCAAGAGTTCCGGAACCGTTAAATACAAAGGGAATAGAGATCAACACAAACAACATTTCAGCTCGTTTTATTGCTCATGAGACCCACACATTGCATGTTGTACCATCATACAGCTAGACTTTCAGCATTTGTGGTCCAGATTGCAGTACACACCACTACCTCTAATACCCAGTAGCACGTCCTCTTGCATTGATGCATGCCTGTATTCGCCGTGGCATACTATCCACAAGTTCATCAAGACACTGTTGGTCCAAATTGTCCCACTCCTCAACGACAATTCGGCGTAAATCTCTCAGAGTGGTTGGTGGGTCAAGACGTCCATAAACAGCCCTTTTCAACATATCCCAGGCATGTTCGATAGGGTTCATGTCTGGCGAACATGCTGGCCACTGTAGTCGAGCGATGTCGTTATCTTGAAGGAACGCATTCACAAGATGTGCACGATGAGGTCGAGAATTGTCGTCCATGAAGACAAATGCCTCTCCAATATTCTGCCGATATGGTTGCACTATGGGTCGGAGGATGTCATTCAGGTATCGTAAAGCCGTTTCGGAGCCTTCCATGACCACCAGTGGCGTACGTCGGCCCCACATAATGCCACCCCAAAACATCAGGGAACCACCACCTTGCTGCACTCGCTGGACAGTGTGTCTAAGACGTTCAGCCTGACCAGGGTGCCTCCAAACACGTCTCCGACGATTGTCTGGTTGAAGGCATATGCGACACTCATCGGTGAAGAGAACGTGATGCCAATTCCGTGGGGTCCATTCAGCATGTTGTTGGGCCCATCTGTACCGCGCTGCATGGTGTCGGGGTTGCAAAGCTGGACCTCGCCATGGACGTCGGGAGTGAAGTTGCGCATCATGCAGCCTATTGCGCACAGTTTGAGTTGAAACACGACGTCCTGTGGCTGAACGAAACGCATTATTCAACATGGTGGCATTGCTGTCAGGGTTCCTCCGAGCGGCAATCCGTAAGTAGCGGTCATCCACTACAGTAGTAGCCCTTGGGCGGCCTGAGCGAGGCCTGTCATCGACAGTTCCTGTATCTCTGTACCTCCTCCATGTCCGAACAACATCGCTTTGGTTCACTCTGAGACGCCTGGAAACTTCCCTTGTTGAGAGCCCTTCTTGACACAAAGTAACAATGCGGACGCGATCGAACTGCGGTATTGACCTTCTAGGCATGGTAGAACTACAGACAACATGAGCAGCGTACCTTCGTCCTGGTGGAATGACTGGAACTGATCGGCTGTCGTACCCCCTCCGTCTAATAGGCCCTGCTCATGCATGGTTGTTTACATCTTTGAGCAGTTTTAGTGACATCTATGAACAGTCAAAGGGACTGTATCTTGGATACAATATACACAGTCAACGTCTATATGCCGGAGATCTGGGAACCGAGGTGATGCAAAACTTTTTTTGATGTGTGTAAATCTATGACAGCCGGCCCCGGGGTGTTGGGGTAGCGCGCCTACCTGTCACCCGGAGGCCACGGGTTCGATCCCCGGCTCCGTCAGGGATTTTAAAACTGACGTGAGGGTTGGAACAGGGTGCACTCAGCCTCGTGAGTACAATTGAGTAGCTGTCTGACAGTGAGACAGCGTCCCGGTCACGAAAACCAAGATTAACGGCCGAGGGGACCCGACGCGCTGATCACGCGTCACCCCAATATCTGCAGGCCGAATGGCTGGGCAGCGGTCGCTTGGTCGGCCTTAGCCCGTCATGGGCTGTATAGTGCCAGCAGTTGTTGTTGTATAAATCTATGACATGGGACCGCCGGCTTTACTTCCAACCACCCACCGCCCGAAGGAAGGCATTCTGAATGATTTTAACGCTCTTAAAAATTCCGACGACTTAGGTCGGGTTTGAACCCGCTATCTTGGGCACAGCAGTTCAACATGCTACCAACTACGCCACCGAAGCCACATTAATTCATTCTAACGAGAGCTCTTGGCATGTAGATTTGCAGAGTGTCTTTAAAAGGTAAATATATGTTAGGGTATATTTTTAAATTATTAAAGAAAAATGTAATGCAGTATTTGTCGCTCCCGCGCACAGTGGCTCTATTCTACCAGAGAAATGGCGGATCCCGCCACGTCTTACTGAGATCTTTGGTTATGAGAATTAAAAAAGGGGGAAATATTGTTGTGGCTCTATGGCTCAAACTTTCAGAGTAAGTAGGCCTATATGTGGAGGCAAATCACTTAATGGGCAGAGAGCTATAATCCTTCGACTTGATTTGACATCTTTCGATAAAACACTTCAATTTTCCAATTTGCTTGGCGTACTTTATCACAATCAATAAAGCTCATGGGGAAACTATGGAACGTGTAGGTCTCTATTTGCCTCATCAAGGTTTCAGTCATGGTCCAGTTATAAGTTGCGAAGTCGATCTTTCGACGCCCTTAAAGTTGCAACAGTGTCAAAAAGTAATCGTTCAAAAAATACATACTGTATAAGAGAATCCTTCGGTAAATATTTTCCCAATGACCGTCATGCTTTGACGGGAATAAACTAGTTATTATTATCATTCTTCTTGCTGTCTACGGACCGCGCTATTTCAACTGCCCTTTTCCATATCTTTGGTCCAGTATTCCCGCATTAGTTTCCTATCCTGTTCCTTCCTCGCATCAGTCCATGTCTTGCCAGTGTTTAGTTTTGGCTTTTCTTGGAAACCATGATGTTCTTGGAGTTTTGACTTTAGTGGAAAACGTTTCTGGATATCCTCCTGGGTTATTCCCACTTCACGAAGGTCTTTATCTACTTCGGTGAACCACGCCGCCTTGGTTTTCTTGGTTGGTTGGTTCTCAAGTTTAGGGGCTGCGACAACGCGGTCATGTAGCCCCGTGTACTTTGGGTGTGTGTAGAATCTGTCTGATAACCGGTGTTAATTGTGATGACTGTATTAGTTTGTGTTATCTGTTTTTTTTTTATTTAAGTACTGCAACTTAGAATTTTTCGATTTTTTCCTACTTTTGCCGCCAAGCGCCACCGTCAACGACTACTAGGCCAAGTTCAGAACTTAACTACTAGACACCACCGCAGTCGGCTCTTGGCAACGGACATATAAACCTAAGAGCGTTGTTTACATTCTTAACCTATCCAATTTAGCTTCACAATTAGTGGAAGGTTCTTTAACATGCCATAAATCTATGACATGGGACCGCCGGCTTTACTTCCTCTCCGAAGGAAGGCATACTGAGGGATTTTTAACGCTCTTAAAAAAATCCGACGGCTTCGGCCGGGTTTGAACCCGCTATTTTGGGCATAGAAGCTCAGCATGCTACCGACTTGTTAAGAAGAAAACTGAAGATCGTATTGCTCAACCTTGTAGAACTCATACGAGCAATGTGGCCATAGGAAACTATCGTTCTCTTACGAATGGTGTCCGTGATCTTTTCTACATGAGAGTACAGTTCATGATTATCATTATTATTATTTTTTATTATTATTATCACAAAGGAAAGTGTTCAGTCGAATTCATTTGTCATACTCTACAGAAGTATCGCATTTATCAGATTCGACGTCTTTTGTGATGGTTGAATTGTTTGTTTGAACTTGGAGTATTTGGCGAAAATATTGGTTGCATGGGTTTTGGCACATAATGTAACAAATCTCTATTGTCGTTCAGCTTAGACAGAGGTACAGAAATTTCAGCCTTGCATATCTCAGCTGATGGATGTGTGAAAACTGTCAGCCATATTTACTACGCAATGCACACACTTCTTTCAAAATGAGATGGAAACAGACCAATGAAGATATTAACATGAAATTTAGTACACATAGATTGTAGCCTATAAATCACTTGGTTTTAATGAAAATAAGTGTTGTATTTAAACCAAATGATTTCAATGTTAAAATAATTATAATAATATCAGTGGGAAAAAGAGCAATTTTCAGATTGGAAAGTTTCCAAATAATATTGGGTAATGGAATTCACTGTCCAAGTCTGCTATTCATGTTAAAATAAACTCTTTATTTATTATTTTTTAGCGTGATAAATATCAAGATTCAATAATTACCAACGAAAACACCCATAATTGCCACCAACCACGATGTACACAAGACATCAAACACTGCGAAAAAAATGTCACAACCTCGACTAATTAATTCCAGTGGAATATATACATGAGTTAAAATTGTGTTGTTCCTATTTTCTGAACATTGCTGTTATCTTGCATAAAAATGACGAAATAATCGATAATATAGGCCGGAAACGATACATCGTTACCCTGACAGTTTTGGCACGAATGGGGGGTAACGATAGATCGTTATCATAAAAGTATAAGGGTTAAATGTTATGTTTGTTTCACCTTGCTTTATGGAGTGGAAGCTTGGACATAAAAATCGTCCTCCAATAAAAGGCTTGAAGCTCTAGAAATGTGATTTCACAGAAAGATGCTGAAAATCCCTTGGATAGGTCACATCTCTAATGATCAGGAACTGCGGAGAGCAAACTCGAAGCGGGAGCTGATGATTACCATCTCTTGTAGGAAAATTGCATACATGGGTCATGTGCAAAATACGCAATATTACACCTCATTTTAAAGGGCAAATTTGACAGACATCGAAGAGCGGTCAGGAAAGAGACGTCCTGTCTTCGGAATTTTCAAGACTGGACTGTCACAAGAACTAATGAACAGCTATACCATGTTGCTGAAGATAGACGAACACTATCCATATTGAATGTTGGCATTCACGCCCAGTGAATTAAAACTCGGCAATTTTTGTAGGTTTGTGCCGTGTCTTGTGTGGGGTTTCGTCTAGGACACCAAGCTAGCTCATCAGCGGGCTCTTGGTAATATGCGCGCAGTTTGATACTCCTGTGGGGGTCCGGGAGGGGACACCAAGAGCCAGCTCGGTGTCCTAGGTCAGGCTGTTCCAGCCGAGCAACTCGCCTGTGAGCAGCGGAGTACTCGCCGCCTTACGTGAGTAAACCGGCAACATGCAATACAGCTCTGCTGTGGGGGGCTGCGTCACTTCGCGGTGGATACATCATGACTGGCAGCAAGCGCATGGTCTTGTGCTATAACCTTCGCCCAGTGACGTATTGGCTCTCTCCCCCAGTCCCTCCCCAACCATGCTCCGCGCATCACTGCTGAGTACTCGCGTGTACGCGTACTCAAACTCATGGATTTGGAACAGCCTGTCCTAGGTGAAACCCCACAAAAAAACACGCCACAAACCTAGAAAAATTGCTGAGTTTTAATTCACTGACCGTGAAAGCCAACATACCATCTTCTTGGAATCCTTCATTGGGAGGTTATGGCTGCTTGAGCTTTTAGTTCTCGCAGGTGCGCTCTATAAAAAGGGAGGTTGCGCGCAGTTTGCTTCTTCAGTGGGGGTCCGGGTGGGGACACCAAGAGCCCGCTGATGAGCCAGCTTGGTTTCCTAGGTGAAATCCCACACAGGACATGGATCAAACCGAGAAAAATTGCTGAGTTTTAATATCTATATTGATCGCCAACGTTCGGGAGACTGGGCAGGGCATATAGAAGAGAAGATGATAATTATGTTCAAAGTCTTCAGATTTTAGGCTGACGTTGTCCGGATAATAGCATTGTCTCTGTCGGGTTCGCCTTTCTGGTCCACGCAGCTATCGGTCGAACCGAACAACTCCATTTTTCATAGTATATCTGGGTGAACTCAACGACATTAATCTAAAACAATGTTCACTGTTGCCCATTGAGACGAGTGCTTAAATATAACAGTTCGCCCTTCTTCTTTCCTATCGTATTTCCCGCGTTCATGCAGGATCCGCTTGCTGTCTAGGACATCTTCAGGTTAGAGGCCGCATGCCATTAGGTCTTCGCTGATTTTATCCATCCATCCTTTCTTTGGGTGCCCATAGGGTCAATGCCGTCCTGGATCGTATAGGTGGGCCGTTTTTTTTACCACAGAATTACCATCTCTTCTAGTGACATGACCCTACCCACGAAGACGCGCTTCCCTCATTTTGTATTTAATTGTTGCAACTCCCATTTGGTTGGTTCTTAAGTTTAGGGGCTGCGACAACGCGGTCATGTAGCCCCGTGTACTTTGGGTGAGTGTAGAATCTGTCTGATAACCTGTGTTAATTGTGATGACTGTATTAGTGTGTGTTACCTGTTTTTTAAATTTAAGTACAGACTGCAACTTAGAATTTTTCAAATAGTTCCTACTTTCGCCTTCAAGCGCCACCGTCAACGACTACTAGGCCAAGTTCAGAACTTAGCTACTAGACGTCACCGCACTCGGCTCTTGGCAATGAATGTAGAAACCTAAGAGCGTTGTTTACATTCTTAACCTATCCAATTTAGCTTCACACAGGTGTAATTAGTGGAAGGTTCTTTAGCATGCCATGGGACATGGGACCGCCGGCTTTACTTCCCCTCCGAAGGAAGGCATAGTGAGGGATTTTTAACGCTCTTAAAAAATCCAACGGCTTCGGCAGGGGTTTGAACCCACTATCTTGGGCATAGAAGCTCAGCATGCTACCGACTACGCCACCGAAGCCGCTGAACTCCCATTTGCTTCTTTACCTGTTCATTCCTGACTTGTTCAAGTTTTGTATTACCCATGGACCAACGCAGCATTTTCATATCTATTCCATGGAGAGCGCTTGTTTTTGTTTGTTTGAAGCTGAGTTTTACGAAAATGTCCATAATGTTTAATCAACGATTTGAATATTTTATTGGTTAACTACAATGTAAGTAAAGGCAGTCATGACATCAGAATATTTAATTTTAAATTTAAGGGGTGTCCAAAAATTCGAGCATTTCTTTGTGGCAACGAGCGAGTGAAAGATTTCAAGAGCCCTTCATCCAGGAACGCCACCAACAGCAGGGATGTTCTGGCATGTTTTAGGGTGAGATCATGTTTGGTCGACGTATTCCTCTAATTCGTATCCACGGTAACATGAATGGTCTGGTGTACAGAGGCAACGTCCTCAAACCTGTTGTTACAGGTTTCGCTGACACAATGAATGAGGACTTTACACTAGTGGACGATAATGCTCGTGCCCATCGAGCTAGGGTGGTCAATCAGTTCCTTAAGATGCATGGCATACAGGGAATGGAGTGGTCTTCCATTTTTGCGGACATGAACTATATTGAACATGCATAGAATGATCTTAAGAGATCAATTTCGCCCCTTAAACAAACAAACAGCAACTGATGGAAGCTGCTGTCCATGAGTTGGATAATCTGTCCCAAACCACGTTGGATTCGTTGGTGCTCAGTATGCCTCGTCGTCTGAAATTATACCTTAGAGCTCGTGGTGGCCATACACGGTATTGATATGCCCCAACAAGAAAAGGGCGTGTTCGTGCTCAGTCCCACATTATCACTTTTGTTATCCGTTGTGTGTTTCTGTCTCTTTCGCACAGCAGATAGTGTATTAGTTTTCCTTCTTTGTTCCCTATATTGTGTATAATGGGCTAGCAAAATAAACATATCACTAAATCGCAATATGCAAAATTTTTTCAGCGCTGTATTCCATTTTTTTGTTTTCATAACTATTAAAATTAGTGTGTTTGATGTCCAACATTAAATATATTAGCTAATCACTGTATAACAAAAAAAAAGGCGCACCGGGAACGCGTTGTGCGATTGTAAGGAAATTACGTATTCAAAGAAATTCGGACCGAACATGCAACTGATTAAAGCTTCGTGTCCAATGAATGAATAGCGGAAGCTCCCGCGCATCCAAACTGCGCATGCATCAGGTGTATATAAGGCGCGATTCTGAAGCGTATGCTCAAAGTAACTATTGCATTTGACTGCGATATCTGAACGTCGGCTGTAAGAATGCCACGCCGAAGGATTCGAGCTCATTACGAGCAGATGTCAGAGTTTGAAAGAGGTCATGCGATCGGATTGAAAGAAGCTGGTTGGTCGAATCGAGCTGTCGCTGGACATTTGGGTCGAAGTGATGTGGCGATCAGACGATGCTGGCAAGCGTGGGTCAGCAATGGCAGGCATTAGCGTCAGGATGGTAGTGGTCGACCGAGGGCCACAACAGCATGGGCAGACAGAGCGATTGTCAGAACAGCTGGCGTTATCAACGATCCAGTGTGTGACCCGCACACATGTGTCCACCATGACCACCAACAGACGCCTGAGCGACAGGAATTTGCGCTCGCGCCGCCCGTTACGCCACTTACCACTCACGCCTGTTCACCGTCAAGTCAGATTACAGTGGTGCCGCGCTCAAGCTACGTGGAACTGCACTGACTGCGGACGTATAGTCTTTAGTGACGAGTCCCATTTTCAACGATCTCCTTTGATATCCGGTCCTCTCTGGTAGTCATTCCTGGCACACTGACAGCATGGCGGTATGTTGATGACATTCTACCGTTCCTTCAGTGACATTCAGGCCTTACTTTCCAACAGGATATTGCCCGGCCGCACACGGCACGTGTTGCTATGGAGTGTCTTCGAGCTTGCCCTATCCTTCCTTGGCCCGCTCGATCGCCTTATCTCTCTCCCGTAGAGCACATTTTGGACGTCATGGGAAGGCAATTGCGAACATCCCGGAATATCGCCGATTTAGACCAACAGTTGGAGACCATTTGTCACAAAATTCCGCAGGACACCATCCGGGAACTTTATCAGTCCATGCCACGTCGAGTGACAGCTTGCATCCAGGCCAGGGGTGGACCAATACCTTATTGACGTCCTCATTTTGTAACGCTCTAACTCGGAATAAATCATTCGATTGTTGTTCTGCACTTTTGATCGTTTGTTTTTCTATGTCTGTTCCTCACATCCACCGATTTCTATCGCCATCGGACAGTTCCTTCCTGGTGCGTCATTTTTAGCCTACTTTCGATTTTTGCAAAAAATGAAAGTAGACTTATGAGATCAACACAGGGCGAAAAAAGTGTGTCTGTCTGTGTGTGTGTATGTGTGTGTGTGAGTCTGTGTGTGTGTGTGTATGTGTGTGTGTGAGTCTGTGTGTGTGTGTGTGTGTCTGTGTGTGTGTGAGTGTGTGTACTCTGAATGTCTGTCCCCCCCTATCAATTCGAACACGGTGAAACCGAATTGAACGAAATTTGGTACAGAGGTAGCACTAGTAAAGGACACCTCAGTGTCATACTTTATATCGCCGCCATCTTTACCAAAACAGAATGGCGGCCACTCAAATGTTCAAAACGTAAAATCAAATTACGGCTAAACTAATCATCCGATCTCTACCAAATTCGGTGACAACATACCTTTATATAGGACGCGTCTTTCACCCAAAATTCAAGGTCATCGGCCATGCCATTTCAGGATGGCGGCCGTGTGAATTATGCAACCATTTTAATAAATAGCTTAAGACCCACCAATTCCGATTATCGAGCCTAGGGGGGTTTAAGCTATCCTGAAGGTCGTGATCCGTTATTTATTATAATTTAATATTATAATATTATACAGTGTGAGTGGCTTAAAAGAGCTGAGCCGTTTGTGTCACACGACAAGATGGCAGCTGTCCTCATGTGCCTGTCTTATATTTCAGTAGTTTTAGTATGTTGTATGTGATATACCGTACTGATACAATAATATAAACTTTGTATGAAATGATCTTTAATGAAGATGTACTGCAGTGAAGAAATCGTTTATTTAAAGTCATTATTTGCCAACAGTTTGTATCTAATATGTCAGTTAAGAACACCTGACGTCATGGATACGGTTAGCTCTGGGCTAGCATGTTAGTCTGACACGCAGTTGACTGGGGATCGAGTACTGCTACAGTTAGGTTTTTTTTTCTTGAATTCTTTTACAACTGATGTGCACGAGCTTTTTCCACAGATACTGAATAAAATGTCATTTAGCTCAAAGGAGAGGATAAAGTATACACTCGTATATTAATAAAATCACAGTCCCAGCATCGCACATAAACAGAAGCCATTAGGAAAAGGAGAATAGAAGAACTAGATACACGTTGTCATTAACCACAGCCTTCTTAATGCCTCTGTACGGTGCTGTCCTCTTGTGGGTTATGTGGGTAATATTGTTCCAAACATAACGCTGTGTAAATGCCTGAGCTGGCCTCCTGAAGTATGGCAATTTTGTAATACTGGTAGTTCAACTATTAGCCACGATCGCGCTCCGAATACCTTTAAACACTGCCAGCTGGATCGCCTCCCTCTTGGCTACTTTAAACTGCCTACTCATTCAACACCCATAGAACACTGCCATCGTAGTACATTACGATGGCAGTGCATAGGCGTACAAGATAAAGATTAATTCACTGATAGGTCGCAGCACCACCTACTGTGATTGGGGCGGAAGATTCTTAATTTTGCAGGCTGGCTTAATATAGAGATTAACGGACGTGAATGCATTACAATAAGTTAGTAGTTTTGTTATTCAATCATCATAAAGTATATAATATTGATTTTGACACTTACTGGCTTATTATCAATATAAAAGAAAACAAACAATACATTGTGGTAGGGGTGATTGTGTTAGGGATGAGGACAAAGAGTCATAAAGATACCCATACATTTAGGAGAAAGTAGGCTATATGTTCTTTGCTGAACATCTTGTTTTGAAAGCAATAACATTTGCCATGTTAGAAAATGTGTGATACTTGATTAATAATAGACGACTTTTAAAATATAAAGTCTATCAATACAAATTAAGAATATCTATTCAATCGTTGTTACATGTTTCAACCTTTCATTGAGGTCTTCACCAGCCAAATTGCTTATATCTAATTCTTAAAACTAATGTATCAATTATTCATAAAACCAAATGGATATCCTTACAGTTTTTATTAAAATAAAACATTTCTTATTCATAAAATATTCCAGTGCGGGTTTAGGGATGAAGTACTTCATTATTTGGAAGTTGGTGGATCTAAAACTGTGTCACTGAAGATTGTGAGGCTTGATGTCATGACGGGTATCTCAACATTTAAGTTTAATGTACGTGGGATCATAAAGTCAAATCACCTCCAATGGATTTGATTTTACGTAAAAAGAAAGAGATTCCATGCATTAAGATCGCAATGTCCCCATCATAGGTTAATTCAGTCTGATCCTAGGGAAATTTCATCTATTGTAATTGGATTTTTTAAATACAAGTAGTTCCGTGAAGAACTAATCAGCCTATTTTCATATATCCTACTTACTGTATATGTTAATTCCCTCTATCAACATACAAAATTTCACTTTGATTGGTGTAATACATTCGTAGATATTGAGAACCGTCTAAATATTTCGGATGGTCGCCATGTTGGATTTTTATACATGTAGGACTTAGAGTTGTGGACTATTACATGGAGATTATTGTGTATTCAAACTGCAATCGCACGATTAGAGCACAAGAAATAAAATCGAGATTTTAATATTTCGCACAGCCGCCATCTTGTGGCTATGAAAACAATCGAAATAAATTAGGAGCCAGGGGATTAACATTTGTATAAGGATACACCGCACCAAGTTTCACTGCGCTCGGATTGTTAAATCGCGAAAAACATCAATTAAAATATTTAACATTTGCGTTGCCACCATGTTGGATTTTTGCTCGCCAGGTTATTGAAAGTCCCATAGGTGAACTAAAGTTTATAGCCTCTATAAATCCAGTTTGATTACTGTCATGGATTAATAGATGTTGAGAACCGTCTAAATATTTCGGATGGTCGCCATGGTGGATTCTAATATATGTAGGCCATATAGTTGTGTACTATTAGGTGACGATTATTGCGTAGGTTCATTAATCTAAAGCTGACTTCGTTCGGATGATTAAGACACAAGAAATACAAACTTAATTTTGAAATTTCGCCCAGCCGCCATCTTGAGGATATGTAAACAATTGAACAAACAAAATTAAATATCAGTGCATTACAATGTGTATAACCATTTGCTGTACCAAGTTTCACTGCGTTGGGATAATTAAATGGCGAGGAAAGTCTATTTAAATGTTTCAACTTCGATTGGCCGCCATGTTGGTTTTGTAGTTAACAGGTTCATAAATGTAGCATAGGTAAACGTCCAGTAGTGCCTTTTATCACCGTAAAATTTCAGGGTGATATCTGTAATAGTTATGGAGATATAGAATGCCGATAAAATATTTCGCACAGCTGCCATGTTCGATTGGTGAGACGTAACAAAATTTGAAGGGCACGGTCAGGGTTAGTCAAAATAGTACTATGACCTATTGAGTTTCATTAAAATCGCTCCAACCATATAGATTTATTAGGGGTCGCACACTCACACACACACACACGCACACACACACAGAGACACACGGACAAAAGGTGATCTCATATGCCTATTTTTAGCCTATTTACATTTATGAAAAAATAGGCCGATGAGATCACCTTTTGTGGTGTTTAAAGCCATATTTTCAGTGTTGCCTTAGTAAACAAGAGTTTAGTGCTTTTCAGTCGGTCAACACGAATGTACCCAAAAGAGATGGGTTATGCCCTAATCCTGAAATAAATTACATGAGATTAATAAAACACTAGGATGACCAGTTTCGATCGTCAAGCGATCATCATCAGATCCATTACACTTAGGCTACAAAATCTATGTTTGAAATACAGGTGAAAATATTTACAATATGTACAATTATTTAGTTGCAGTATTGGTACTGCAACTGTCAGTGTATGCTAAATGCAGTATATATATATATACACTGACAGTTGCAGTACCAATACTGGAACTAAATAATTGTACATATTGTAAATATTTTCACCTGTATTTCAAACATAGATTTTGTAGCCTAAGTGTAATGGATCTGATGATGATCGCTTGACGATCGATACTGGTCATCCTAGTGTTTTATTAATCTCATGTAATTTATTTCAGAATTAGGGCATAACCCATCTCTTTTGGGTACAGTCGTGTTGACCGACTGAAAAGCACTAAACTCTTAGATCACCTTTTGTCCGTGTGTCTGTCTGTGTGAGCGTGTGTGTGTGTGATGGATTTTTGTGTGTCCCCCCTAATAACTTCTAAACAGCTGGAGCGATTTCAATGGAGGTG
This sequence comes from Meconema thalassinum, assembly GCA_946902985.2. Classification (NCBI taxonomy): domain Eukaryota; kingdom Metazoa; phylum Arthropoda; class Insecta; order Orthoptera; family Tettigoniidae; genus Meconema; species Meconema thalassinum. The sequence continues at coordinate 189,896,948 of OX336395.1, forward strand.
AGTTCATAGCACTATCCTGGGCAACACCGACCATGTCCTTCAAATTTCGTTACGTCTCACCAATCCAACATGGCGGCTGTGAGAAATATTTCACCAGCATTCAATATCTCCGAAACTATTACTTATATCACCCTGGAATTTTGTACGGTAATAAAGGGAACTACTAGAAGTTCACCCATGTGACTTTTGTAAACCTGGTAACTACAAAACCACATGGCGGCCAAGCGAAGTTGCGACATTTAAATAGACGTTTCTCGCGATTTAACCAACCAAACGCTATGAAACTTGGTACAGTGTATGTTTTAAACATTGCAATGCACTGACATCTAACTTCGTTCAATTGTTTACATAACCTGAAGATCGCGGCAGTGCAAACTATTTCACCGGCATTCTATATCTCTGAAACTATTACCGGTATCACCATGAAATTTTGTACGGAGATAAAGGAAGGAAAAGGAAGATTGTAGTTTTACGTGACCGTGAATCTTGTGATTATGAGCCACGGGACCTCCTTTTTACGTGGAATCCATACCACAGGACATGGCATTTCACTTCGAAAATCTCACATGCATTGACCGGGAATCGAACCCGGACCGCCTTGGTGAGAGGGAGATAAAGGGCACTACTGGAAGTTCATCTATGAGACTTTCAAAAACCGGTTAACTACAAAACGAACATGGCAGCCAAGCGAAGTTGAAAGTTTTAAATAGACGTCTCTCACGAACTCATGATCCAAACGCAATGAAAAAGGTACAGCAAATTTTTATACACATTGTAATGCTCTGGTATTTAATTTAATTCAATTGTTTACGTAACCTCAAGATGGCGGCTGTGCGAATTTCTAAAATTAAGTTTTATTTCTTGTGTTCTAATCATGCGATCCAAATCAACATTTGCATAATGAACGTACACATTAATCATCTAATATTACATAACTCTTTGGCCTACATATATTAAAATCCAACATGGCAACCTTCCGAAATATTTAGACGGTTGTCAATATCTATTAATCAACTACAGCAATTAAACTGAAATTTTGTAAGTGTATAGAGGCTATAAGCATAAATTCACCTACGGGAAGTTCAAAAACCTGGTGAGCACAAATCCAACATGGCGGCGACGCGAAATTTAAATATTCAAATGGACGTTTCTTGCGTTTTAACCATCCGAGCGCAGTGAAACTTGATACGGTGTATGGTTATACACATTTTTATCGACTAGCATCTAATCATTTAAATTATTTCCATAACCACAAGATTGCGGCTGATCGAAATTTTAAAATCCCGCTTTTATTTCTTGTGTCTTAATCATGCGATTGAAGTTTGAATAAAACACCTACACAATAATCTTCATGTAATAGTACATACATCTATGGTCTATAATATAACAAGTAGTTCCGTGAAGAACTATACACCCTATTTTCGTATATCCTACTTATGTTAATTGCCTCTATCAACATACAGAATTCCAGTTTGATTGCTGTAATAGATTCGTAGATATTGAGAACCGACTAAATATTGAAGATGGTCGCCATGTTTGTGTTTTATATAGGTCTTAGAGTTAAGTACTGTTACATGAAAATTATTGTGTACGTGTAGCATTCAAATTTCAATCGTTTGATTAGGACACAAGAAGAAAAAGCGAGATTTTAATAATTCGCACCGCTGCCATCTTTTGGTTATGGAAACAATTGAAAAAAAAATAGATGCTAGTGGATTATCATTTGTATAAGGACTTACTGTACCAAGTATCACTGCACTCGGATGGTTAAATTACGAGAAACGACCATGTGAATATTTATACTTCGCGTCGCCGCCATGTTGGATCTGTGATCATCAGGTTATTGAAAGTCCTATAGGTGAACTTATGTTCATAGCCCCTATGAACATTAAGAAATTAATTTTGATTGCAGTAATAGATTCGTAGATATTGAGATCCATCTAAATATTTCGGATGGTTGCCATGTTGGATTGTTATATGTATAGACCATAGAGTCATGTTCAATTAAAGGAAAATTATTGCGTAGGTTCATTATTCAAATTTTCACTTCGATCGCATGATTGCGACATAAGAAATAAATACTTTATTTTAAATTTCGCACGGCCGCCATCTTGAGGTTATGTAAACAAATGAACTAAATTAGATATCAGTGCATTACAATGTGTATAAATATTTCCTGTACCAAGTATCATTGCGTTTGGAACATTAAATCGCGAGAAAGGTCTATTTAAAATTTTCAACTTCGCTTGGCCGCTATATTCGTTCTGTAGTTAACCGTTTTTTGAAAGTCTTATAGATGAACGTCCAGTAGTGCCCTTTAACTCCGTAAAAAATGTTAGGGTGATACCGCTAATAGTTTCAGATATATATAAAGCCGGTGAAATATTTCGCGCAGCCGCCATCTTGAGGTTATGTAAACAATTGAACGAAGTTAGATGTCGTTGCATTACAATGTGTATACACATATACTGTACCAAGTTTTATTGCGTTTGGTTGGTTATATCGCGAGAAACGTCTATTTAAAAGTCGCAAATTCGCTTGGCCGCCATGTTGGTGTTGTAGTTACCAGGTTTTACAAAAGTCACATAAGTCAAATTCTAGTAGTTCCCTTTATCGCCCTTAAAATTTCCAGGGTGATATCGGTAATAGTTTTGGAGACATTGAATGCTGGTGAAATATTTCGCACAGCCGCCATATTGGATTGGTGAGACGTTATAAAATTTGAAGGGCACGGTCGGGGTCGTCCGGAATAGTGCTATGAACTTACCGAGTTGCATTGAAATCGCTCAGGCCGTTTAGAAGTACAAACAGACAGACACACGGAGAAAAGGTGATCTCATAAACCTATCATTTCATAAATGAAAATAGGCTAAAAATCGAACCATCCAAAATATTTAGATGGTTCTCAATATCTAGGAATCTATTACAGCAATCAAACTGACAAATTGTATGTTGATACAGGCAATTAATATTAGTAGGATATATGAAAATAGGCTATTTAATTATTCACGGAACTACTTCATAAATGAAAATAGACTAAAACCTGGCAAATCGAGGCATACTTGAACGGCCTATTATTATTATTATTGTTATTAATATTATTATTATTATTATTATGGACGAAGAGAATGATCCCTCAGGTGCACGTTTGGACAGAATTCAGTTCTTGAGTAGGCATGTGTGCTTCCGTTCTTATCTTAAGAACATGGGGAAGGAGGATTCACTAGATTGCTTCTACTGTATTAATGAACTAGTAAACCCTTTGGAAAATAGCATGTAGACAAGATTCAAAATTTCGGGGTCGTAATGGATTCTTGTGAATGTGATTTAGAGGTTTTGCCATCAACATAACTTCCAAGGTTCATAAGGTTAACTTATTATTATTATAAAGCCAAGAAAAACAACAGGATCTACTAACAATGAAATTTATTAACTGAATCAAACATAAAAAAAAAGAAAACTATAACCACCCTTTTATTGTTCACTCGCGTGAACAGATCTAACACTGACCAGCCTGACGTACCATGACGACATGGCATGACAGCTGTCAACAAGCATTGTGACTGCAATGTCACTTAAGTCAAAGTCAAAAGAAAAACAGATCACAAGATCCAAATATAACAAACAAATAAAATAGTACAAAAATCTAATATTTATGAGCGACACGGGTTTTAAGACTAGTTCAAGTAATGAGCATTTTGACGGGCGCTCGTTTCCGACCAAAACAGTTGGTTCGGGAACGGACTCCGTACTGCGAAGGACGAATTACGGAAATGTGGGAACAACAATTACATATTAAATACACTACTGACATGCTCTAACCTTAGATTACCACAACCAAATACACGTGTGTATCATTTAAAATAAGGGCTGCGGAATTACCGTCTTATACCTTAAACACTAGGATAGCATAACATGACATGAACAAGTTTGGCCGGTTGCCAAATTATATTTATATGAATACAATGGCCTTGAAAATAAGAGCCAACAACAACAAAATACAACTTTTAATTTTCACGCCGGAAAGTTTGGCGTTTTAAAACAATGAACAAATAAGTCGTAGTAATGATAAAAGAAACTTGGATCGACAACATGGCAACTTCCCAAATTAAACCAAATAAAATAACCTTAACTCATTAGGCTTTAAAGCAAACATAACGTGTCATAACAAGCTAGAGACAACCGGGCCTGTTATCGCATCACCGAGAGAGTGGCTGATTTCTTCCCCCAAGTAGTAATTAGTGCCATGCTAAATATAGATTCTGGCCCATAGCCAGCGTACAGCACCTTTGCTAATCGCCACCTGTTAAACGCGTACAAATAAATAACACATTATCTCAAAACATCCTCTCAGGGATTTTTAAGAATACATTCCCAGGTCAAACTTATCCCCACGGATAACTAGTTTGCCGGAATGATATCGCAGTCATGGACAGGCTTTACCTCTCCTCATCATCATCACTTACACCCAAAAACACGTGGCACATTTCTCGAAGATCTCGTCGTAGCATTAATCAGCACACCTCTCAGATAATGACATACAACATGTCCAAATGACAATAAAGAATAAATAACAGGATCAGTCCTAGCCCGAGTTATCAAAGCAACAAATGCAAATATTCCCCCCACGTAGTAATTAGTTTAACATAACATTAAATCAGTCCATTTATCATTGTCGTTCCTAGGTTCTCATTCATGGCTACACTTTTTATAGATACGTTAATCGATGCGGCCGTTTCGCAATAAGAATTACGTATACATAAGGAAAACATTTAAATTATAAAATTTACTGTACAACATAATTGTCACGCAATGCCAAAATTTACTACACGCATGTCAGTTAAGAAATCAAACCCTGAAATTTAAATTAAACCATACAAATAAAATCTATACAAAGTTCCACACATCTCTCGCGATTCCCCTCGTCCAAAATCAATAAATCAATTTTTAATACTCATCACTTAAACTGCTTTCCAGAGGCCTCCCGCCTCGTCAATTCCCATCATTAGGCCGTTAGCCCATAACACTGATGGTAATGGAGGATGAAGCTTGCTGTCTTCTCTCCATGGTCGACATTTTGCTGCTGTTAACACACAATTAAATCAAAGTTTTTAAACTGTTCTATCTGCGTTCTAAGTATTTTATTTCCTCAGATCGTCCTATGCAGAATCGTCGACTTTCCCTATTCTATGGCTAATTGCCATCTCACAATTTATGAAAATTTCCAACTTCGTTGCCGACACACAACTATAATTTTAAAACCATATCGTCTTAAGGACGTCTTAAAATGACTGTCGAAGAATAATTAGGAGTGCCCCGATTCATCTCAGACATTTGTATATATACAGAAAGCCTAAAGTTTCAATGGTGGGAGAAAAACAGCTCCTCAATATTTTAAGTAATGGGCCTATAATTATGTGTGACCTCTCAAAATTCTTGTATTTTCTCACAGGTCGCGAATCTGCCGTCGAACAAGCAAACCGATCGCTAGATCTTTTTATATCCGATTGCCGCGCAAAACACACTGACGCTATGTTCTGGCGTCATGTTTTCTTATTGGTCAGATAAGTTGGCGTTGGAGCTCTGACCTTACAAATCCCGCCCTTATTTTGACGTCACGACTATTCTCCTCTCTCTCACTCCTTGCCTTGTACGCAGCATTTTGCCCTTCGATGGTCACGTACGCCACAGCGTCATATCTGATTTTCTCAGAAATCCAAGAATAACATTGGTTGTGAAACTATTGGTCATTTCCAGCCAGCACGTAGCATGTCTTACCAAGTCCAGATTTCTAGCTACATCAATATTACTCAAATATCCAGCATATCATGTATTTAGTATTTCCATCGTTTTTATTAATATGAAACATTATTATTGGACACAATGATAAGGGTTCATCCGACCCCTAGTTGATGAAATTCGAACTCAAATGAAGTCGAATTTCACATCCCCTACTTTTCTGGCTCAAATTTGAAGTTGCTGGTCACCCTCAAAATATAATGACTGTCCGCCTCTGTCTGTTTCAGTAGCCGTCTCGTTCCAAACTCATTAGGAAATTCCTGTATACTTATGCCCTCCGGCCTCTTTCCTTGCTACTCGTCTCCCCTCTCACTCTTTCAAAACATCAACATATTCATTAACGACTTCCGCCTGAACTTGTAAACACGTCAGAGCTGTCTTTTGAGCGCTTTAACCACTAGAGTACCCCCGTATCTTTTGTTGTATGTTATCACGCGAATGTTTAATTTGCTGCAGTAACATTATTTCTCGGTTCGTATGGCTCTCTCTGATGATACAATTTTAAATTTGAGATATTATACACTGCCATGTTTCCTGTGCTCACCTCTCGGACTCTGTAGGCGTTGTTACCTAAGTTCGTAACCCCTAGTTGAACTTCCTTAAGCCGCTCCTGTCTCTTCTCCATTTTACCGTGATGTCATCTCCTTCTTCTCCCCCGCGTTGCCATCTTCTTCCTTCTCCCTTCTTCTTCTCCTATTCCCGTACAATAACTTTTTTTTACCATATTTCGAGACCCTTGCCTGACACGGCCTGCGAATCTCTCCTGCTATTCTTCTGTTTCCTATCGTCGGCTGCTCTATTTTCTTCTTCTCCATGCAGCTCTTCCAAATATCTCTGGGTTTCTACATGCATGGCCTCCAACATTTGATGTGTTCCGTTTTCCTCCTCGTGGTTGTCGGGATTCTTCCGCCGATCTATCGCTCTTTCCCATTTATCATTATTTCCTTCCATGTTACGTGGCTCCTCCAGGTACTGTTGCGACTCAGCGTGTCTCTCGTTCCAATTTCTCTGATCATCCCTTGGATCCGATTGCTCGTTAAACCGCTGGTTATTTTGTGCGTTATATTGTTGATTGTAACGCCTATTGTCTCTGGGCCTATATTGTTGATTATAGTGTCCTCCACGCCATCCTCGATTGTAAGGTGCGTTATTATTATTCCTATTGTATGACGTTTGGTATCTCCTATTATCTCGCCACTGCTGATTGTTTGTGTTCCGGTAGCGGTTAGTTTCTTCCTGATTGTTATGGTTTCTGTCCCTATTTTCGTATCTCGGTTGAGATCTCGGCTCATATTCTTCGGTGCTCTGCCGTCTTTGGTTATCCTCAGTGTTTGTAGCTTGCGACCTCGTGTTTTTGTTCGGTGTCTTGACTACTTCGACTGCATTAACTAACTCTATCTGTCTCTTCTCTCTCGGGTTGATGTAATTAGTGGTTTCATCTATCTTCCTTAATACCTCTTCTGCCTGGACCACGGTCGTAATATTTGCCGCCACCAAGAATTGCTGAACGCTAATAGGCATCTGTTTTCCTATAGTAGTTATTAGCTCCATTTCGCTAGGGGGATTATCAAGATCTTGCAATTTGACAAGTTGCATGGCGAAAAAATCTGCATATTTCGTCTGATGCGTGGAATGGTATTTACGCGAGTATAAGTCCATTCGCAAGCTTTGTTGATATGACCCACTCCAGTATTTGCTTAGGAAGGCCTTGTGGAAACCTTCCATTGATTTAAATGTGTTCTTAAATCCAAGATACCAGGTAAGTGCTGAGCCCGCCAAAAATTTTTCAACCATTCTTAATTGTCGCGTTGAGCTAACATTTTGGTCCGAAAAATATTCTGTCAGTTCCCTTAAGAAAGCTTTAGGTGTCCCTCCGCTCTCTGGTAAAAACTTATTCGGTTTAAATTCGTTTCCACGGATGACTTGTATAACTTGCGTGGGAAGTTGTGTGTTTTGAGGTGTCGAGCTACGACCCTCATAATTCTGGAATGCTTGCGTGTCTACCGTTCTTGGACTTTGCCCAAGCTCGTGGCTGTCTATTGTGTGCTCTCTTTCCGCATTCTCCCCTTTCCCCTTTTCCATTAGTGTCGCAAACATCGTATTATGTCCAAGTGACTGCAACTCCGATTTTATCATGCGGTCCTCTTGAATTTGAAACCTTAACTTCATATTTTCTTCTAACGCCTGTATTTTCGCGTTATTTTCCCCTAGCTTCTTGCTTACTGCGAGCCGTTCATCTTTCGAATCAGCGCTCATCTTGGTCCAATCTTTCCTAATAGTATCCTTCAATTTAACAAAGCGTTTTTCGACTTCCTGTTGATTAGCCTCCTGATTATCTTCAAGTTTATCTATCCTTTCTCCCAGAGAAATGTTGTTCTGTTCTAATGTTTGTTTAATTTCTTCCTGGTCAATTTCTAACTTTTTCCATTTCTTAATTGATTGTATTTCTAATTTGTTGAGTTCCGTCACTAAGCCCGTGATATTGTTATCTACTGTAATTATCTGATCTTGCATACCCTGTGTCCCTCGTTCGATCATCTCAAACCTTTTTTCTAAGTTTGTGTGTGCTTCTTTGATTTCAGATGAGCTGGTCAAACACGCTTGCTCGATTTGTGCTAGTTTTGCCATAACAGTCTCATCCATTCCTTTTATTTCCTTTTTAAACGAATCTTCGATACCTTTTATTATTCCTAATTGTTTGGTATTGTTAGTGCTAACGTCCTTTGCTAATTGGATTAGCTGTTCTTTTGTGTGCTCTTTGATTTCTACCGTTAGCGCAGCTAGATTTTGAGTGTTCCTTTCGTCTTGTGCGTTTAACATTTCATTGTTTTTCTCAGACTGCCTATGTAATTGTTCACTAACCAGAATGTTTTGTGTAGCGATTTTCTGATTTATATTCTCGTTAACTTCAGATAGTTTTGTGTTTAACTGTGTCTGTATTTCTTCCGATTGTTTATTTATAGCAGCTAACTGTGTCTGCATTTCTACACTATTTGCCGCTAACTGTGTCTGCGTTTCTTCATTATTTGCCGCTAACTGTGTCTGCGTTTCTGCCGATTGTTTATTTATAGCCGCTAACTGTGTCTGCGTTTCTTCACTATTTGCCGCTAACTGTGTCTGTATTTCATTGGTTATGTCCTTTCTCATCTCACTAAGTTGTTCTCGCGTACGAGCGGATGCTAGTTCAATCACTTCGCGAATTTCTCCCAGAGTTGCCATCACAACAATAATATATTTGAGACATAGGGAAATGACATAAGGGCGGAGCCCTGGATACGCGCGCTCACACATATTAAATATACACACATTAACCCTTTACATACTCAGTTCATTTACTTTAAATTACTCCCACAAACTATAGCATCACTGAGTATAATTTACTTATTATTCCATTTAATTTTAACCCTTTGATTCAGTTATAATCTTCCTGACCTTACTTCACTTACAAAATTTTAACCAATTAATAGAGTATTAATTAGTTTTTAAGGTCTAACCTTCCTGTCAAATAATTCTTTGAGTTTGGCTTTTCTAAACAAAGCTAATTTAATTTTATTGGGCGCCTGGAACAGTTTGTTCTAATTTTAATCAAAGTTCAAACACTTAACTTGTTCCACATTTACTTTATTGCAAACTCCATGACTTTATATTTTCAAACATTTGGCGGTATTATCTTCGCCTAACTAACGTTAATAAACTTATCACATGCCGGTGATCTATTTTTTTACTCTAAAACACAAATTCCCCACGTTGGGCGCCAAAGTAACTCTTATAAACCCTTTGGAAAATAGCATGTAGACAAGATTCAAAATTTCGGGGTCGTAATGGATTCTTGTGAATGTGATTTAGAGGTTTTGCCATCAACATAACTTCCAAGGTTCATAAGGTTAACTTATTATTATTATAAAGCCAAGAAAAACAACAGGATCTACTAACAATGAAATTTATTAACTGAATCAAACATAAAAAAAAGAAAACTATAACCACCCTTTTATTGTTCACTCGCGTGAACAGATCTAACACTGACCAGCCTGACGTACCATGACGACATGGCATGACAGCTGTCAACAAGCATTGTGACTGCAATGTCACTTAAGTCAAAGTCAAAAGAAAAACAGATCACAAGATCCAAATATAACAAACAAATAAAATAGTACAAAAATCTAATATTTATGAGCGACACGGGTTTTAAGACTAGTTCAAGTAATGAGCATTTTGACGGGCGCTCGTTTCCGACCAAAACAGTTGGTTCGGGAACGGACTCCGTACTGCGAAGGACGAATTACGGAAATGTGGGAACAACAATTACATATTAAATACACTACTGACATGCTCTAACCTTAGATTACCACAACCAAATACACGTGTGTATCATTTAAAATAAGGGCTGCGGAATTACCGTCTTATACCTTAAACACTAGGATAGCATAACATGACATGAACAAGTTTGGCCGGTTGCCAAATTATATTTATATGAATACAATGGCCTTGAAAATAAGAGCCAACAACAACAAAATACAACTTTTAATTTTCACGCCGGAAAGTTTGGCGTTTTAAAACAATGAACAAATAAGTCGTAGTAATGATAAAAGAAACTTGGATCGACAACATGGCAACTTCCCAAATTAAACCAAATAAAATAACCTTAACTCATTAGGCTTTAAAGCAAACATAACGTGTCATAACAAGCTAGAGACAACCGGGCCTGTTATCGCATCACCGAGAGAGTGGCTGATTTCTTCCCCCAAGTAGTAATTAGTGCCATGCTAAATATAGATTCTGGCCCATAGCCAGCGTACAGCACCTTTGCTAATCGCCACCTGTTAAACGCGTACAAATAAATAACACATTATCTCAAAACATCCTCTCAGGGATTTTTAAGAATACATTCCCAGGTCAAACTTATCCCCACGGATAACTAGTTTGCCGGAATGATATCGCAGTCATGGACAGGCTTTACCTCTCCTCATCATCATCACTTACACCCAAAAACACGTGGCACATTTCTCGAAGATCTCGTCGTAGCATTAATCAGCACACCTCTCAGATAATGACATACAACATGTCCAAATGACAATAAAGAATAAATAACAGGATCAGTCCTAGCCCGAGTTATCAAAGCAACAAATGCAAATATTCCCCCCACGTAGTAATTAGTTTAACATAACATTAAATCAGTCCATTTATCATTGTCGTTCCTAGGTTCTCATTCATGGCTACACTTTTTATAGATACGTTAATCGATGCGGCCGTTTCGCAATAAGAATTACGTATACATAAGGAAAACATTTAAATTATAAAATTTACTGTACAACATAATTGTCACGCAATGCCAAAATTTACTACACGCATGTCAGTTAAGAAATCAAACCCTGAAATTTAAATTAAACCATACAAATAAAATCTATACAAAGTTCCACACATCTCTCGCGATTCCCCTCGTCCAAAATCAATAAATCAATTTTTTAATACTCATCACTTAAACTGCTTTCCAGAGGCCTCCCGCCTCGTCAATTCCCATCATTAGGCCGTTAGCCCATAACACTGATGGTAATGGAGGATGAAGCTTGCTGTCTTCTCTCCATGGTCGACATTTTGCTGCTGTTAACACACAATTAAATCAAAGTTTTTAAACTGTTCTATCTGCGTTCTAAGTATTTTATTTCCTCAGATCGTCCTATGCAGAATCGTCGACTTTCCCTATTCTATGGCTAATTGCCATCTCACAATTTATGAAAATTTCCAACTTCGTTGCCGACACACAACTATAATTTTAAAACCATATCGTCTTAAGGACGTCTTAAAATGACTGTCGAAGAATAATTAGGAGTGCCCCGATTCATCTCAGACATTTGTATATATACAGAAAGCCTAAAGTTTCAATGGTGGGAGAAAAACAGCTCCTCAATATTTTAAGTAATGGGCCTATAATTATGTGTGACCTCTCAAAATTCTTGTATTTTCTCACAGGTCGCGAATCTGCCGTCGAACAAGCAAACCGATCGCTAGATCTTTTTATATCCGATTGCCGCGCAAAACACACTGACGCTATGTTCTGGCGTCATGTTTTCTTATTGGTCAGATAAGTTGGCGTTGGAGCTCTGACCTTACAAATCCCGCCCTTATTTTGACGTCACGACTATTCTCCTCTCTCTCACTCCTTGCCTTGTACGCAGCATTTTGCCCTTCGATGGTCACGTACGCCACAGCGTCATATCTGATTTTCTCAGAAATCCAAGAATAACATTGGTTGTGAAACTATTGGTCATTTCCAGCCAGCACGTAGCATGTCTTACCAAGTCCAGATTTCTAGCTACATCAATATTACTCAAATATCCAGCATATCATGTATTTAGTATTTCCATCGTTTTTATTAATATGAAACATTATTATTGGACACAATGATAAGGGTTCACTAGATAATACAGGTCACACCTTCTTCCCTTGTGGACGGTGTGTCCAAAATATACAGTCTCTTCAAGAGCACATTGAGGTAGAGATTTCTCCTAAAAATATTGTTGCGTTGATGCTACAAAATGAAGAAAATTGGAATCTGGTAACAAGTTTTGTCCATAAGGTAGTAGCTTTCTCATCTTTATTTTGAGAGGTGCTGGATACAAAAGAAGAAAGGAAACCTTTTTCTCGGTGGGGAAGAAACAACCCGAAGGAGTTGAATAGCATTAGAGCGTCTTAGACTGTCTTAATGAGGACTGGTATGTCTTGCGAGTAGCAAGTTGTTATTAAGTAATGAACTCTGGTGCTCAGACAAATTCCTGGATGTTCCTTGTATCATCAGCTAACTCATACCTCAGATAATGATGGTATTCATTATTATTATTAATAATAATAAACCCCGTGGCACTACAGCCCATGAAGGGCCTAGACTTACCAAGCGACCGCTGCCAAGCCCTTTGGCCATCAGATATTGGGGTGACACATGGTCAGCGCATTGGATCCACTCGGCTGTTAATGTTGGTTTTCGTGACCGTGGTGCTGCCTCACTCTCAGACAGCTACTCAATTGTCCTCACGAGACTGAGTGCACCCCGTTCCAACCCTCACGTCAGTTTCTAAAATCCCTGACGGAGCCGGGAATCGAACCCGGGGCCTCCGGGTGAGAGGCAGGCGCGCTACTCCAATTTATCGCTATTTCTCGTGTTTTCTTAAACTGTCGTCTCATATGCTGAAACACCACTGGGCCGGCATTATTAATAATAATAATAATAATAATAATAATAATAATAAAAAGAAGAATAGGCAGGGAGACGGATTATCACCTCTGCTTTTCAACTGCGTTCTATAGAAAATTATTCGGGAATGGCGCAAGGAGATAATTATGCAAAGAAGAGGTCGAGAATGGAGTTAGAATAGGATTCAAAAAAGACACAGATAGTCAGTCTGAAAGACTAGACTTAATATAATTTTAAATGCTACAAATGCTGCGTGAACTCAAAGTCCGTTAGCAAGTGCAAACCAAGGTCAAAGGAGGTACCTGGCTGAATGACGTCACGCTCACCAGAGCGCGCGGAGAATGGAGGATGCTTAAGCAGTACTATGACGTCACACACGTAAGTGCATTCTCGGTACATTTCGTCCTGTCACCGTAACGTAACGCCAGACCCCAGATAAAGTCGACATAATCATTTAAATGATAAAAAACTGACCTGATAATACAGTAGACTGCCTAGCACTTGCAGACGACCTGGCGATATTCTCTGATTCCCTAGATACTACTTAAAAACAAATTAACCATCTTTGAACTCGAGCAACAAAAGCTAGTCTCCACATCTCCTTTCAAAAAAAAAACAGAGTTTGTAACTAATAAGAAACCAGCTCCCAAAGAGCTCATTGTGGAAGAGGGCAAACTCAAGCAGGCAGAAAAGTTTAAGTACTCAAGCGAGTGGGTAGTACCTAACAATTCTGCGAAATAAGCGATCATAGCTAGGATCAACAAGACAGAAGTGGCATACCAGCTAACTAGAGATGTCTACAACAAACGATCAGTGTCCATCAACACCAATGAAATGAAAATCCACAGCCTGCTTCCAGTCTCCGACCGGGTCAGGAATGGAATGAATGAAGCCCCCATCTAGCGGCGAGGATATGAACTGTGCCGGCTGCCGAGGCCTGACGCACTCCTCTGGGACAATGATTAAATGAATGACAGATGAAATGAAATGAGAGTGGAGAGTGTTGCTGGAATGAAATTTTGACAGGGAAAACCGGAGTACCCGGAGGAAAACCTGTCTGCCACCGTTTTGTCCAGCACAGATCTCACATGGAGTGAACGGGATTTGAACCACGGACCCAGCAGTGAGAGGCCGGCGTGCTGCCGCCTAAGCCACGGAGGCTTCCCATCAACACCAATAATGAGCATTATTGTTCAGTCATTCACCCAGAAGTCCTGTGCGCTGCAGAATGCCTGGCAATGAAAAGAAAAGGTCTGACTGAACAATTAGAAGCCAAAGAAAGGAAAATCCTGAGGATGATCCTTGGACCAATCAGAGAAAATGACTACAGGACACGGCATAACAACGAACTCTACCTGCACATTGAGAGGGTAACAGAAACCATTCAGAAAAGGAGGATTCAATTTTATGGCCACATAACACGCATGAGCTCGCACAGACAGGCAAACAAGATCTTTTCCTACTTAGTTAACAAGTTTCATCGAAGTTGAAAAAGATCTTCGAGAAGTAGGAATCACACTCGACGACATCCAGGAATGTGCACCTCTCTAGAGAAGACTTCGGGGATACAAGAGCTTCCAAGAAAAGCCCAAATTGAAACTGGCAACAAGTGGACTGATGAAAGAAAGGAGGCACACAGAACGCGAATGCGAGAATATTGGGGAAGAGTTAAAGCTCTAGGGTGTAAACTGTTGAAGTAACGTGGTTCACAGCAGGCCAAAACAGGGAAATAATAATAATAATAATAAAAGAACTTAGACACTACAACATTGTCATCAAACCGGCAAGTCTCTAGGCAAGCGAAACACTTACACTAAATAAGAAATATAAACTTGAAGACATCAAGAAATAAGAAAGAAAAATCATTCGGAAAATACTAGGAGCAAGACTCACTCCTGACGGGTACCGACTACAGTCAATCAAGACAACTGAAAAATACTCAAACATCGAAGTCGACATCAGAAAAAGACGATTGAAATTCTTCGGGCATATACGTAGACTGCCGAATATCCAACTCACCAAAAGAATACTAATTACATATCATCACTCAAAAGTACAACTCCTTGGATGAAATAAGTACAAAAACACATGCGAACTGCTAACATAACCGACACATCAGACAGAGACTCCTTCCGTAACAAACTGAACAACTGGGAAGTCCAACCAGAGCAAGCAAAACCTACACCTTACAGACCTCAAAGGTCTGACGAAAGAAAATTGGCATTCTCCAAAAGAATGAAACAATACTGGCAAAATAAGAAGAACGTTAAGAATTGAGTCAAAGTGCGCTTTCCAATTTTGGGAAAATACGCTGTAAATAAATAAATAAATAAAAATATGTCCAAAACTGATAGGAGTATATGTTGACTGTCTGGCCTTTTCAGATGAGTTGGCAATTTTAGACAAAATCATCGACTCAGCAATTATGAAGATCAACCGGATGAAAGAAGCTGCAGAGCAACTAGGACTGCAGATCTCCTTCTAGACGACATGTCAAATGCATGCCAAATATCAGCGATGGGACAGGATGGATGATAACAATTTATGGGGAGATTGTATTGGTTAAGATATTTAGATATCTTGGTGAGGTAATCCAACAAACTGGGTTGGAACAAGAAGCCATCAATGACATGATCTGGAAAATAGACAAGGTGTTCGTTCTGACGCAAAAACATCTATAATAACAAGGCGTTGAGTAGAAGTCCCAAGCTTAGGAACTATAGCACATTACTTAAAACAAAAAGGCTGTTTGCTTCGGATACGTGGCCTGTTTGCTATCTTTTGATGAATGCAGTACATTTGCATTTGTCTGTTGGCACAGGCTCGAGTAAAATGTGGCTTTTCACCAATGTTTCAGTCTCACTCATGGCTGTGTTTATATGGAAGCTACTGAGGTATGGGTGGTGCTTAGTAATGGCATTCTGGGCACAGTCAGTGACTGTGGATGCTGTGAAAGGTTCTACTCATAGGGTTAGTACTGATGTTCTGAATCGGTGAGGAAAGCGATGGCAAACTACCTCACTTCTCTTCTTGCCTAGTACGCCTCAATATAGCGCTGCCTTGGAGTTTTGTGGGTATCTACCCACATAATCTAACGGCGGTAATTTTTGAGGATCCAACTGGCCTACGGCCTGACTACCTAACAGACAGCTTCGGATACTTTGACTTTGTGTAGACAAGGACAAGTCGACAAATTATTAAAACGTGTACGAAGGAATTTATCGAACATTTTATGCGACAGATGACTTGAATACCAGATCCAATGGAGAACTATACACCAAGAAAGGACCAATAATGTTTATCAGAAATAAAAGATTGCTGTTCTACGGCCATATCTTCCGTCGGTGACTTCGGTGGCGTAGTTGGTAGCATGCTGAGCTTCTATGCCCAAGGTCGCGGGTTCAAACCCGGCCGAAGTCGTCAGATATCTTGGGAGCGTTAAAAATCCCTCAGTATGCCTTCCTTCGGAGGGGAAGTAAAGCCGGCGGTCCCATTTCATAGATTTATGGCATGATCTTCCACTAATTACACCTGTGTGAAGCTAAATTATAGGTTATCTTTGACTAACGCTCTTAGGTTCCATCGTTCGTCGCCAGGAGCCGACTGTGGTGGAATCTAGTGACTAAGTGCAGAACTAGTTGTTAGTTGACTGTGGCGTTTGGTAGCAAAAGTTGGAAATACTTGAAAATCGAATGTATGCAGTCCGTACTTGAATTAAAAACAGATACACACACTAACACAGCCATCACAATTAACACCGTTTATCAGACAGATTCTACTCACACCCAAAGTACACGGGGCTACATGACCGTGTTGTCGCAGCCTCTCAACTGAGGAACCAACCAACATCTTCCGTATGACTGATGACTGACTCGCTAAGAAATCTGGAATTTCACAATGCCAAAGGCAACTAAATTGAGATGGTTCCAAGATCTGATATAAATTGGTTTTCCAGGAACATAATTCCACGAAAGATTTAAATTTTGACAAATGGTTAAGAACTATCAACAATTTTTATGGTTAATCTGAGCCCGGGCCATGGAGAGGGCCTCTACAGTACCCCCACAGGTCAAAGTCGCTTGAGCTTTTGGTTCTCGCAGTAAAGAGGTGCTGTTGCACTTCATACAAAGGGAGGTAGCGCGCAGTTCGCTACTTTTGTGGGGGTCCGGGGGAGACACCTAGATCCCGCTGATTAGCCAGCTGGGTGTCCTAGGCGAAACCCCTCACAAGACACGGCACACACCTAGAAGAATATTGCTGAGTTTTAATTCACTGGCCGTGAAAGCCAATATACCATCTTTTATAAATTGTCATTACATTGATTCAGTAATTTTTGTGTTAAGAGCACATTAAGAAACTAAACTGTTCCGTTCAACTCTTCATTTAGCGCCACCTTAATACAAATGAAAAACTAATATAATAATAATAATAATAATAATAATAATAATAAACTAAGCCAAACCTTCAAGACCAAAGAGGCACAAAATAGTACATAATGGAACGAGCCCATAATGGCAATAATTAAGACGCGAGTATGTTTATAAAACGACCGTAGCGAGTTTAATAATTTCCGAACGAGTGTCTTAATTACCATTATAGGCGAGTTGCATACGACTGTTTATGTTCAACGATAATTATTATAACTTTATTATAAGTTTTAACATAAATATTCATAAATATCTGTGGGATTCAGTTACTTTAGTTAGTGAACAGGGCGCGCTGACTTTGCTGACTGAACAGAGCGCATGCGTGGGTCAAAGCACATCGAATTGTGAGACCTTTCACTTTGCTTGGCAATACTATTGTTTACAGCCTGCATGATGTCTAGTGCACAATCAGAACGAGCATTCACTAATATTGTCACTGATGTCGTTTGAAAGCACTGCGCTGTGTACAAATTGGAGTTGGGGATATTAAGGTGCAGTGATATTTCTTGTCTCATATTCGCCAGTTTATTTACGCGAACATATGGGACAGTGCACTTTACTTATCGGTTTTTTAATATATTTTTAATATCGTATGGCCTCGGATGCCGGGTGCAAGCTTTGTTATTTGACACCCAAAGGGTGGCTTGCATGTCAAATTTCGTTGTTCCTTGAAGCACTATGAAAGTCAAGGAGGTTAGATAACTAAGCTCATTGAACACTATAGCGCTTTCTAGTAGACAAATGAGGAACTTTCTGTTGGCGGTAACTCCCGAGATTAATTTTGCCATTATGAACACGGCCTAATGCATTCAAATGGGTTCTTTGACATGCCAACATCGTATGACATGCGTGTCGTATTTTTGCCGCCTTTCAAAAATCATTTACCACGGCCAGGAGCGAACCTGCAATCTTGGGGTTAGTAGACCGACACGCTATCCACTCACCCACCGTGGCAAGCTACCTGTCGGTAATTTATATAGAAGGGTGCTGTGTAGCTAACTTCTGGACGTAATTCATAAATTTCAAACATATGGCATAGTATTTTCTTGTTACCGTAAAGGTTCATGCTGATTTTGTCTTTGTGTTTCGGATTGTATCTACGTACAATGGTTGATCCGATATCCAATTTGAACTTTCAAATCATGTAATTCGTGTCCGACATTTTGGATTTTCAGTGCATGCGCGAAGCTATCCTTACCTAATTGGTCAATGAATGAGCTCTGATTGGCTGGAGAAACTGTTTCATAATGAAGAATAGTACTATAATGACTCTCATTATGATACAGTTTTCTGACATATAATATTCACATTTCTACATCGTCGAACATAAAATCAACAACATAATCACCGTTGGCAGATGAAATCAGGAATATGTGGCGGGTAAACACAGTGAAAATTCCTTCATTGGTGATGCCTTACAACCACCATATCAGGTCATATTCTGGCCAGTTTGATTCACGGTAACCACCCAAACCCCCTCATTCAATTGTAGTCGGTCGTGTATATTGGACAAAGCTCTCAAGGCCCTCGGGCCGATAGGCTACAATTCAGCTGACGCTGGCCGATATCGTGTGTTTGACCGCAGCGAGAGGACAATGACTCTCCTCATACGAGACAAACCTGTCCGTGTCACTATTGACCGAATCAAACCATCCTTCCTCCTGTCTAATAATACACTCTCGACCAAACCTAATGATATTCAAAGTCAGCACATCGGACAGAATAATATTCTCCCCGACTAAGCGCTCCAAGAAGACGGTAAGTCCAGTAGTACAGGACTCGCCACTCGCTCCGTTCGAAAAGTCAAGATTCCCGAATCCTTTTTCGCCATAGCCACCTCATCTCCGTGGGGGGTTGGTGTCGTGAATCCTCGACCCTTCTCGTTCTCCGCTTGATAGCAGCACATCCTTGGTGCCTGCCGTTGGACTCAGGAAGGATGTATCAAAAAGGCCACGAAAGAGAGATGTTATCTTTGGGTAACCAAAGATAATATTTAACAATGTACACTCGTTTGCTTTTGGAATGGTATTGTAGGATAAAAGATTGGATAACCAGAACAATAAAACAAGCAAACTCACGTTGCTATCTATCTCCACAGGTATTATATTACCTCGCGTAATTATGTCCCTTACATAAATCTTAAAAAAAGTAGAGGCTCAAAGTGACACTTCATCATTGTTTCATCCGATGCACATATATTGCAGTTGTACGCGTTTGAAGGGATGCCTAGCAAGAAGGCGATAATAATTAAACCTCACCGCGCTAAGGCTCACTCCGCAGGCTCTTGACACAGGGAAATAATTGGGCTCTCGTTCCGTATGGAACAGTGACTGGGTATGAATAATACTTCCTCTCGTATTCTGGTAGCAGGATTTGCTGATTTAATTGGCCTACAAATAATTCTAAACTTTGGTTGGTTGGTTCCTCAGTTTAGGGGCTGCGACAACGCGGTCATGTAGCCCCGTGTACTTTGGGTGTGTTTAGAATCTGTCTTATAACCGGTGTTAATTATGATGGCTGCATTAGTGTGTGTTATCTGTTTTTAATTCAAGTAAGGACTGCAAACATTCGATTTTCAAGTAGTTCCAACTTTTGCAACCAAACGCCACCGCCAACGACCAACTAGTTCTGAATTCCGTTACTAGATGCCACTGCAGTCGGCTCCTGGTGACGAACGTCGGAACCTAAGAGCTATTGTGAAATGTTTAACCTATAATTTAGCTTCACACAAGTGTAATTAGTGGAAGGTTCTTTAACATGCCATAAATCTATGACATGGGACCGCCGCACCGGCTTTACTTCCCTCCCGAAGGAAGGCATACTGTGGGATTTTTAACGCTCTTAAAAATCCGACTACCTCAGCCGGGTTTGAACCCGCGATCTTGGGAATAGAATCTCAGCATGCTACCAACTATGCCACCGAAGGCGCAAGGTACTGAGCAACACTGGAGAAATTACGACGTGCAATTAAGGCGAAACGTCCGGGAAAACTGAAACAAAGGGTGATGCTGTTCCATGATAACACCCATCCCCATACCGCAAAGATCGTAACGCAGACGGCACACCATTTCAAGTGGGAGGTACTCGAGAAAACGCCCTATAGACCTGATCTCTTCCCATGTGAATATAATGCCTTCGGACATGACCTTGAAATGTAGACGATCCCTATCGGATGAGGATGTACAGCAGGCGACAACGGACTTCTTCACGCCGCAGGTAAAGGTGTTCTACCACAAGGGGGGATCTTCAACCTGGTGCGTCGGTTGGATCAGTACAACCAGTCGTTCACAAATTCAAATATTTCCTTAAACTGTGCGTTCTTAATCTTCTGCATGGATTCATTCACATACTGGTAATTAATTTTTCTAAAACTTACGTTTCCCCTCCATTGGATTTTCTAAAAATAATTAGTTTGATTACACTATATCTAATGGTCGATTACGCCTCACCATTATTTTAAGACTACTATCTACACGGTTACATAAATACACTACATCTAATGGTCGATTACACTTCACCATTATTTTAAGACTACTATCTGCACAGTTAAGGCCTCCGTGGCTTAGGCGGCAGCACGCCGGCCTCTCACCGCTGGTTCCGTGGTTCAAATCTCGGTCACTCGAAGTGAGATCTGTGCACAAAACGGAGGCAGACAGGTTTTTCTCCGGGTACTCCGGTTTTCCCTGTCAAAATTTCATTCCAGCAACACTCTCCACTATCATTTCATTTCATCAGTCATTCATTTAATCATTGCCCCAGAGGAGTGCGTCAGGCCTCGGCAGCCGGCACGGTTCATATCCTCGCCGCTAGATAGGGGCTCCATTCATTCCATTCCTGACCCGGTCGGAGACTGGAAGCAGGCTGTGGATTTTTCATCTGCACAGTTACATAAATAGCCTAAATCTAATGGTCGATTACACTTCACCTTTATGTTAAGACTACTATCTCTACAGTTACATAAATACGTACACTATATCTAATGGTTGATTACACTTCACCATTATTTAAGACTACTATCTAAACTGTTACATAAATACACTATATCTATTGGTCGATTATACTTCAACATTATTTTAAGACTACTATCTATACAGTTACATAAATGCACTATTTCTAAATGGACGATTACACTTCACCATTATTTTAAGACTTCTATCTATACGGCGATTTTGTCTGATTCTGGACTGTTCGGACGTCAAACGGAAAACTTTTTGATCGCGACTTATACTGTACACTAACATCTTTTAAGAGGGTGACTAATTTTCTGTTCGATGAGCTTATATCTTCTGTTGGTTCGTCTGGTCATGTATTTGTAGGCTTGCAGATGATGAACGCGCTGAAGAAATCAGCCAATTTGCAATTCAATATCCCCCAACCTCTCTCTCCCTGTTAAGTAGACACGCGGGTGGCTTAGCAAAGCCGATAAAGTACTTTCTTTCACCAGCTTCCTCGTTTGCCTATAAACATTACGGTAAGATGGATTGAGGTCTGCCTGCTTTTGCATACTGAATAATAAATTGTGGGCTCGATTCATTATGCTCCGTAAGATTATTCATAATTCCAGAGAAATGAAGATAATAGGAGCTGGGTATCAACGATGGATAACTCCATTTTTGTCAGTTTTGAGATTTTGGTTCACTCTTATGTGAATTTTTATGTTGAATGCAAATCTACAACTGTTCTGCTTCAAAAAAGACAGAACATAGGGAGAATAGCATGTATTTGCTCTGTTCAGAATCAAAACATAGACAATGTCACCATAGTTTCGTTTCAATAAATGACAAACTCTTTCAGTAGCCAATGAGAAGCTTGCATTCATGCAATTTGTTCCCAACATGCACAGAAAATCCATCATGGCAGAACGCTTGACCTGTAACTACGCTGGTAATATTCCAAACAGTGGACATTGTGTGATGAGTTGGAGAGTGCAGATCTTGATGAACTAGTTCTTTGTAAGGTGTAAGAAATACTCAAGGATTTCAGTTTTATCAACAAGCGTCTCCGTACAATTTGGTCATGTCATTTTTAGCTTACTTTCGATTTTTGCAAAAAATGAAAGTAGACATATGAGATCACTACAGGGCCAAAAATGGTGTGTCTGTCTGTGTGTGTGTGTATGTGTGTGTGTGTGTGTGTGTGTGTGAGTATCTGTGTGTGTGTGTGTGTGAGTGTGTGTACTCTGAATGTCTGTCCCCCCTCCCTATCAATTCGAACACGGTGAACCCGAATTGAACGAAATTTGGTACAGAGGTAGAACAAGCAAAGGGTACCTCAGTGTCATGTTTTATATCGCCGCCATCTTTACCAAAACTGAATGGTGGCCACTCAAACGTTCAAAACGTAAAATCAAATAGCGACTAACCAAACTATCCAATCTCTACCAAATTTGGTAGTAACATACCTTCATATAGGATGCGTCTTGTGACCAAACTACAAGTTCATCCACCGTACCATTTCAGGATGGCGGCCGTGCGAATTATGCAAACTTTATAATCCATATCATGGGACCCACCAGTTCCGATTATCGAGCCGAGAATCGATTTAACTGTTCTAAAGGAAGAGGCACGTTCGAAATTAAAAGTTTATTTTGTAATACTATAGTGCAGAAGTGATTTTAAAAAGCTGAGCCGTCTCGGTAAGAAGACAAGATGGCAGCGGATATCTTCATTAATTTGAGTATTGCATGCAATATAGCGTACTGATACAAAATAAATAAACTTTGTATGAAATGCTTTATATATAAATAATATACTCCACTGATGAAATCGTTAGGTCTAAATCATTATTTGCCAACAAGTTCTATGTAAGTCATTTTATATAGATCAATGTTCGTTGGCACAAATGGCTCCGTGGTTAAGCGTTGGTCTATCATTCATATGCCTATGGTTTAAACCCCATCAGTGTTAGATTTTTTGCTTGAAATTTTACATATTTGTTGCTTTGTAATGACTCAGAAGTTTTAAAATTAAGCGTTATATTGGGCATATTACGGTGCAAAACATATATTTAATTAAAACATAATTCGCCAGCAGATTTGCTCGAGACATCTAGCAGCCAAACAGGTAACTGCACGCCGGCCTACTTATTAACTTCCAGATTTTATTGAAAAGTTTCTTCTTATGGCCGCTAGAATGCACTCGCTCTGTTCGGATTATATTGTTCGATACTTATCCACTAGATTTCACGACTGGTCTACATGGGACTCCATTGATAGTATACCATTGGCATTCTATGCGCATCGAATTTGAAGAATGACAAGATGATACTATGATACATTTTTACTTCTTATTTTAAAGGGTTTTCTAATAAAGTACAGGGATAGGAGGGTGATATACAATCTGTACAGAAACCGGACAGCAGTCATTCGAGTTGAAGGACACGAGAGAGAAGCAGGTATTCAGAAAGGTGTAAGGCAAGGCTGAAACTTATCACCCATACTTTTCAATCTTTACATTGAACAAGCAATGAAGGAAATTAGAGAAAAATTTAAAGTGGGAGTGAAGATTCAAGGAGAAATAATTTCAACTCTGAGATTTGCTGATGACATCGTCATCTTGGCCGACAAGCCTGAGGATTTGAATGAGTTTTTGAATGGTATGGACTCCGTCTTACGGAAAGAATTCATGACGAAAATAAATAAATAAATAAATAAATAAATGTAAAACAAAAATACTGGAATGCAGCCGAAATAAATCAGAAACCTCTACGGAGATCAAATTGGCAGGTGAAAAGCTGAAGGAAGTAGGAGACTTCTGTTACTTAGGAAGCAGAATAACCAGTGATGGACGAAGCAAAGAGGATATTAAAAGTAGGTTGGCTCAGGCAAAGAAAGCATTTCTACAAAAAAGGAATCTGCTGACATCGAATATAGATTTAGGTATTAGGAAGTCATTTTTGAAAGCCTTCGTCTGGAGCGTGGCGCTCTATGGAAGTGAATCTTGGACTATTGGTGCAGCAGAAAAGAGGATAATTGAAGCATTTGAAATGTGGTGTTACAGGAGAATGATGAAGATCAGATGGGTTGATAGGGTTACAAATGAAGAGGTATTAAGACGAGAGGTAGAGGAGAGATGTTTCTGGCGACTGCTAATGAAGAGAAGAGTTAGGTTGGTAGGACACATACTAAGACACCCAGGAATAGCAAGCTTAGTTATGGAAGGAAGGGTCGAGGACAAAAACTGTAGGGGTAGACCAAGGTTAGAATATGTTAAACAGATTGCCTCGGATGTAGAGTGTCGGAGCTATGTAGAGATGAAACGATTAGCTCAGGACAGGGAGGCATGGAGGGCTGCATCAAACCAGTCAAAAGACTGAAGACTCAAACAACAACTAACATCCTATTGTGCGTTATTTGAAAATGTTATTTGAAGTAAAGAACAAAACGATTTCACATAGTAACTGAATTCTAGCCGTTGGTGCTAGTTCAGGTTATTAATACTTTTATTTCAGGCAATTAGCAATCGAAAATATCCACATAGTTTGTATACACACGTCTCTGTAGGGTCATGGAAAGATTTGTTAATTCAATTAGGGTTGTGAAAGCCATGCACAACCAGACGTGTAAAGACATGCCTCAACTCAAAGTTGGATGTTGCCCACGGCAGGTCGGTTACGTAATAATAACAATAATAATAATGTTATTTGTTTTACAATTCATAAGATCATCACAGACATTTGGATCACAGAGAAAATGCCAGAGGAATGGAAATGTGCATTGATCCACCCATTACATAAAAAGGGTGATAAGTCAGATCCAAATAATTACAGAGGGATTTCTCTTGTGCCAGTCGCTTACAAAATATTCTCTAAAGTGTTATTGAATAGACTAGAACCACAAGCAGATCCACAAATTGGAGAATACCAGGCAGGCTTCAGAAAAGGGAGATCATGCATCGAACAGATCTGGAACTTGAGAACACTACTGAAAGTCAGACAGACAAAAAACACTGTAGTTACCTTTGTGGACTTTAAAAAAAGCATACGACAGCATTGATAGACAAACGCTATTTGCAGTACTGGAAGAATATGGCATTGACAAAAAAAACAGGGCACTTATACAACTAACGCTCTCGGACACCACCTCTAAAGTTAAGTTCATGGGTGAAATTTCAGAGCCCTTTCATATACGCACAGGTGTCAAACAAGGAGACGGCCTCTCACCAATCTTGTTTATCATGGTCTTAGACAAAATTGTTAAGCAGTGGGAGGAACAAGTTAAAGGAATACAGCTAGGAAGAACCCGTGAAACAAAAACAATCATAAAATGTCTAGCATTTGCAGATGACGTAGCCTTACTCAGCAATAACACACAGGAGGCAAAGGAAGCACTGGAACGATTACATGAAATAGCTGCTAAAACAGGTTTACAGATATCTTATGAGAAGACCCAATACATGGAACGACACACCAACAATGTACAAACCATGCATACCATATATGGATCCATACAAAGAGTTGAAAAATTTAAGTACTTAGGAGAATATATACAAATAGAAGGATCAAACAAGATGTCTAACATAGAACGAACGGAAAAACTCCAGAAAGCATACAAACTTACATGGTCACATTATAATAAGAAAAGCATATCAAGACAGGCCAAACTTAGACACTACAAAACAGTTGTATTACCAGAAGCATTGTATGCGTCAGAAACGACCACAATTGGAGCATCTGGCATCACAGAAACAGAAAAAATTGAACGTAAAATTCTGAGAAAAATATTTGGAGCAGTACACAGAGATGGGATATGGATGAAAAGACCTACCAAAGAGCTATATGAACACACAGATAGACTCACAGATATCATTAGAAAACGCAGACTGACTTTCTACGGGCACATACAGAGAATGAACAATAAACGACTTACAAAGAAAATCTTTGATGTAGTAAACAGTTCAAAAAGGAAAACAAATTGGTATCATGAAATAGAAGACGATTTAAAGCAATTAGGGATCAACAAGCAAATGATAGAAGACAGAGAAAAAATCAGAAACAAAATTAAGAACGCCAAATTTTTAGTAAGTGAAAGGAAGAAGATAGGAACATTGTGGACGGAACAAAGGAAACAGGAGCACAGTCAAAGGATGAAGAGATTTTGGGAAGAGAAGAAGGGAAAGAAGTGAAAATTGTGACATCATGAGATACTTAAGTTCAAACACTGTCCATAAGGGCAACAATGATGTAATAATAATAATGTTATTTGTTTTACGTCCGTTTTAACTACTGCTGCTTTTAGAGACGCCGGGGTGCCGGAATTTCGGCCCGAAGGGGATCTTTAACGTGCCAGTAAATCTACTGACACGGCTCCCTCGCATTTGTGCACCCTGAAATGCCAGCTGACTGCGCCAGGATACGAACCTGCAACCTAGGGCCCAGCAAGCGAGAACGTTACCACTGAGCCACGCAGCCAGTCCGGTCGATTATGTCTCCAGATCCATAACATTCTTGAGATACTTCTTATCTATCTTTCTTCAATGATGGTAGTAGTTTTTTTTTCTAGGTTGTGGCGTTTGGTAGAGGTAAATAGTTTCTAAAGTCTTCGACCAAGAAATGATTCTATTGTACTCTTTGATAATAACAACGAGTTATAACTATACTCATACATTTAGGAGAAAGTAGGCTATATGTTCTTTACTGAACATCTTGTTAACTATAATACCGGTTTTATATGATTTTGCTTTAATACATTAGGCATAATTACATTAAAAATACACCTTCAGTCATTAGAAGTGTATATGAAGAAAATAAAATTAATTCATTGATATCGATTTCATAATTATTCGGTTTCAAAAAAGAACAGATTCAATTTCAAAATGGCTCCCTTTTGGCTTCAAAAATAGTCAACTCCAAGACTTGATTTCATAAATGGCTAACTTCACTATTTAAAATATAATTTTATTATGACTTAAAAATTCATTTAATTTTATTAATGAGTATGAAAAATGTTCATGTTGCCTATAATAATGAAATAAAAATCACCATGATACTGACAACATTTTGTGGATTTAGTTTTTCCCCTCTGTTGTAAAAAAAAAGCAAAAGAGGAGTTGACTTTAAGATGGAGACTATTCCTCAACCAAAGAGACCATAATATTTATTGGCAGAAATTATAAATTGTATTTTCAAGCCCACGAGATGATCAAGGAGCCCTGTTAGATCATATTGCGTATACTGAGTACAAGCCATATACAGGGCGACGTCAAATATTTAAGGAACCGTTTAAGATATCGATATCCTGTTTTATAATTCTTAGATCTATTAAGGGGCTTATTCAACACGGTCCACTTTGCCCCCAGAACATACTTATTTACCGGGAAATCTGTAGCAATCCAGAATGGCTGTGGTAAGAATATAATCCACCTCTTCTCAGTTATACTTTACGACGCTGAGTGTACCCCGTTCTAACCCTCAGACCGCTTGCCACGGTGGGTGAGAGGTTATCTGGTCGGACTTCCAACCCCATGCTTGCTGGTTCGCTCCTGGCCGTAGTAAGTGATTTTTGAAAGGCGACGAACATCACGGCATGCATGTCATTCTTTGTTGGCATGTTAAAGAACTCATTTGAATTCAGTAGGCAGTATCTTAATGGCAAAATTAATCTCGGGATTTTCCGCCAACACAAAAAAGTTCTTCCTTTCTCTGCTAGAAAGCGCTACAGTGTCAAGGAGCTTAGATTTCTAACCTCCTTGACTTTCATAGCGTTCCAAGGAACAACAAAATTCATCATGCAAGCTGCCCTCTGGGCGCAAATAACAAAGCTTGCACCCGGCACCTGAGACCATACGACATTATTATTGTTATTATTATTAAACCTCAGAGCAGAAGTTAACTTGTTAGCAGAGCCTGGTCTCCGTGAAGAATGCTAGCCACTACTTATTGAGGAGAACTTTCGTTATTTGATTTGAGAGGCTTGGATATCGTGGTAGTTCAGCCCCGTGTACTTGGATGTGTGTTTTGGTTTTACCTGACAGCGTTTGTTTTGTATTGACTGTATTATTGTGTGTATTTATAATTCAGGTGAGAATTGGGCAGGAGGCGACCGTGGTTTTAAGTTAAAGATCGTCCCGGTATTTGCCTGGTGGATAATTGTAAAACCACTTGTATGATGGCTGAGGTGAGAATCGAACCCATCTCTTCTCTGTTCTGCCTCACGAGGCTGAGTGTACACCGTTCCAGTCCTCAGAGCAGAAATATATTTCTTGCCAGTGCTTCGGTGGCGTAGTTGGTAGCATGCTGAACTGCTGTGCCGAAGATAGCGGGTTCAAACCCGGTCGAAGTCATCGGATTTTTTAAGAGCGTTAAAATCCTTTGGTATGCCTTCCTTTGGAGGGGAAAAGATCCTCCCACTGACTAAACTTGTGTGAAGCTAAATTTCTAGGTTAGATTTTGTTGGAACGTTCTATCAAAGTTCCAACATTCACCACTAGGTTTCAGTGACATCTGATGACGAAAGTTGGAACTACTTGAAATTTAACGGAACTTCCGCTTGAAGCTCTGGTGAGCCGAACATGCCCTCGAACACTCCCGTCACTAAAAGCCATACGATAAATAAATAACTAATCACTACGCTATGAGGTGTACTAGAGTATACCAGCCAGCCTACGCAAATGAGATGATATTTAACAACACACACCAGTGTTGTGATGAGATCGAATAGTCAATATACTCCACTGAATTGATTTCCCATGGTGCAATTAACTCATTGCACGTCACTAGAGTGCGTTGTGTAAAGCTTCATATCGGAACTGCGACTGTAAATATGAAGAGCTAATTCGCCCAAGATAATGTACATTTGAATGCCCCCAGTGTGCTGTGTAAAGTACTGAATATAGATTTTATGCACACATACGTCATATAATGTGTTGAGTACTTGACCTGAAAAAGATGGTATATTGGCTTTCACGGCCTGTGATTTAAAACTCAGCAATTTTTCTAGGTTTATGCCGTGTCTTGTGTGGGGTTTGGCCTAGGAAACTGGCTCATCAGCGGGCTCTTGGTGTCCACCCCGGACCGTGAAAGCCTATATACTATCTTTTTGGAAGCCTTTATAGGAAGGTGAAAGGCTGCTTGAGCTCTTAGCTGTCGCAGTTAAGAGGCGCACGTGCACTTCATAAGAAGGGAGGTAGTGCACAGTTCGCTACTCCTGTGGGGGTCTGGGCGTGGACACCAGGAGCCCGCTGATGAACAAGCTTGGTGTTCCTAGACGAAACCTCACACAAGACACGGCATAAACTTAGAAAAATTGCCGAGTTTTACTTTGACCTGGTTTCAGTGTTAATAACCCTGCTAATAGACGTATTTGGTATCATAATTTTCTCACGAGGAATTGACAAGAAGATCTCTGAGTTCATCATCTCATCATTATTATTATCATCAAGAATCACTCTTGGGCAGCCTGTGCATCTATTAATTGTGCATCGTTGAACAACGCTAATGCTTGCCAAGGTGGGTGAGTGGTTATCGTGTCGGGCTACCAACCCCAATTTTGCAGGTTCGCTCCTGGCCATGGTAATTGATTTTTTTAAAGACGACAAAAATCACGACACGCATGTCATACGTTGTTGGCATGTTAAAGAACCTATTTGAATTCTGTAGGCCGTGTTCATAATGGCAAAATTAATCTCGGGATTTTCCGCCAACATAAATAGTTCCTTCGTTCTCTACAAGAAAGCGCTATTGTGCCAAGGAGCTTAGATATCTAACCTCCTTGACTTTCATAGAGCTCCAAGGAACAACAAAATTCAGCATGCGGGCTGCCCTCTGGGCGTCAAATAACAAAGCTTGCTTCCGGCACCCGAGGCCATACGAAATTATTATTATTTATCAACGCTGCTAACCTGAAAAAAATACGAGGATTAATTAATTGTACATCTTAAAAAAGGAGGGGGAGAGGGGGATATATTGGAAAACATGTTTCGTTCGTTAGACGGACATCATCAGGTCAAGTCCACAATCCTGTAATTATTGCGTCTAGCGTTGATAGCACTAGTTTAGTTGATAAGCCAAGCCAAAAACCTTGATACTGTTAAATAATTACTGAAGTGTAATTATTGACACCCCCTCGCATTTAAGCCCTTCCCCCAGGGGCTCACACCTAGTGGGATGTGAGTTGGTGGTCACGAGACCCCAGATGAGTCCGGCAAGGCTTCCACTTACTTATGCCAGGCTATTCTCCGTCACCTTTCTGGTCAATCGCCCTTAGTTAACTCTTGTTGTCTTCCGACCCCGACGTTATTAGTGTATCCGAGACTTGGGGAGTCTTTCACTTTTCAGCCTTAATTGAACTTTGTCTCATATTTCCTGATTCCCTCATTCTTCGAGGGTTCAGACCTCTTTTTTTCTTTTAAGGCACGAAAGACCTGTACAAAACACTACCAAACCTATAATGACAACGACAGACAGTCTCTGCCCTTAAAAATAAAAATGTTGTAATATTTTTCAGTAATAGTTTCTACATTCTAAGTTTTCTGACGGATTTTTTTAGAGGGCAGAGACTGTCTGCGGGTGTCACTGTAGGTTTGGTAGTGTTCTGTAGGGCTATTTGTTTACTAGAATTTGATTTCATGATACTCGCTTGACGAGCCAAAAATGTCATCCCTTAGTTTACTTCCTCTTCGATAGTCCGTAACAATATACATCTTAACCCTTACCCCTCGACTTAAAATTCACTTAACTTTCCCTACAGCTCTGTCAATATCCAATCCGCCATGTTTGTTTAGTAAGTTACCATTCTGGTGATCGTCGAGGAACTGCTGGCAGGCTGCACGGCCTTCTAAATAATAGTTGAACGGTTCCTTGCTTCGCAATATCAAATTACATGACGTTCGTCACGCGACTAACAGATAGCAGCACCAAATAGGAAAGGATAATTTGTTACGCCAGAGACGACAGGCGATTGGTAAGGGTTAATATTAATCAGATTTAATATATTTCTGGTTATTTTTCAAATGCTCCGGTAATTCTCTTGAAGCACGCATTTGTGCCTTTGAAAGAAAAGTGTTGATGAAGATATACGAGCCCGTAATCAATGTCGACGAAGTAAAATGGGAAATGAGGCAGAAGGAAGACCTGTACCAACAATTTAAAAAAAGCAAATATTGATAGTGCCATCAAAGGACGACGACTTCAGTAGCTAGAGCTTGTTGTCAGAGCAGATGCATTTTTTCCTAACAGAATGTTTTAACTCCCGGCTGATTGGCAAACACCCAAGGACTAGGTGGAGAGATAGTGATGGTGATATTGGATGAAATAAAACCTACAGCTTCTCTTGGTGATGATACAGATAGAATGAGGTGGAAGAGCTTCTGCAATAAATATTTGAAATTGTGTCCTGAAACATGCCTTTCATATGTGATTGAACCACTGTTTTTTTTAATTCATTGTTATGTCATGGAATATCTTTTGTAATGTAAATGTATATTACAACTCAGTAATTCTTCTAGGTTTGTACCGTGTCGTGTGCGGAGTTTTGCCTAGGACACCAAGCTGGCTCATCAGCTGGCTTTTGGTGTCTCCGCCTGGATTCTCACAGGAGTAGCGACCTACGCGCTACCTCCCTTTTTAAGGAGCGCACCTGCGCCTCTTTACTGCGAGAACTAAAAGATCAAACAGCCATAACCTCCCTATGAAGGCTTCCACAGAGATGGTACATCGGCTTTCACGGCCAGTGAATTAATACTCAGAAATTATTCTAGGTTTGTGAAGTGTCTTGTGTGGGGTTTCGCCTAACACATCAAGCTGGCTCATCGGCGGGCTCTTGGTGTCCCCGTCCGGACACCCATAGGAGTAGAGAACTGCACGCTACCTCCCTTTTTATGTAGCGCAAGAACTAAAAGCTCAAGCAGCCATAACCTCCCTATGAAGGCTTCCAAAAAGATAGTAGACTCTATTGGCTTTCACGGGCGGTGAATTAAAACTCAGCAATTCTTCTAGGTTTGTGCAGTATCTTGTGTGGGGTTACGCCTAGGACATACAGCTGGCTCATCAGCGGGCTCTTGGTGTCCCCGCCACAAGACAAGGCACAGACCTAGAAGAATTGCTGAGTTTTAATTCACTGGCCGTGAAAGCCAATATACCATCTTTTTTGAAAATGTTTATCCTCTGTTTTATGTCAGGGGTCTTGATGGCCTGTGAGTAATATAAATGATGATGATGATGATGATATTCCAATAATTATAAGTATTTTGAGTTGACCGACTGAAAATTAAAATATCAGTTGTCAATAAGGCAACATCGAAACATGGCAACAAAGCTGTCTTTACTTTAGAACACTGTACACGCTCCAAATCTGAATACCATATAATATCAGTTACGTCATGTATATTGAACACGTACTTGGAAAGCCAGTATTAGCTCATCCTCATAAATCTAATCCCAGGTCTCTGATCATCCTTTACTTACTTTCCCCGTAATTCTGCTTCACACATCTCTCGTATTGACTTTACTGGCCGTCCACGCTCAGAGCAAACACAACGCTTTCTACAGAGAGGAACTACCGGGGTTCCAATTAAAAATAAACAGAGTTAAATACTAAACGAGTGTTAAACTCGGAGGCTGGCTGCAGAAGAAGCAGAGTTATATCACTGCCAGGCTTGTAGCCTCTGTTGTTTTAACTTCATTTGCTTTACAAGTAGCTGACTCATGTATTACTGCAGTCAGAAGTAATTGTGTACTCAAGTGGTGTTCGGAGAAGAATTACCAATGAACACGTGTATGTACTCTCTACGAAATATCTGATTTATTAGCTAGCACAAACGCGTCAATTATTGACTTTTTTCCTTTATTCCGTGTCAGCGTGTCAGCTATGTTCCATATGTGATATGTTTGCTTGGTATTGGTCTCTGTTCCCTTTTGAAAAATGAATGGATTATTATTTCGATTGTTTACTCGTTATAGGAAGGTGGTTTTTCTACCAATCAGAAGGATGTTTTTATCATTTTAAATGATCTTGTCGACTTCGTCGTTACGCTGAGGCCTGGCGTTACGTTACATATATTTATTTATTTATTTATTTATTTATTTATCGTATGGCTTTTAGTGCCGGGAGTGTCCAAGGACAGGTTCGGCTCGCCTGAGTCTGTAGCTGCTTCCAGCGGATACCCATATTAGGGTGAGATACAAGTTCCGTTACGTTCCGGCGACGGGACGAAATGTACCGATAATGCACTGAGGTGTGTGACGTCATAGTACCACTTGAACTCCCTCCATTCCCCGCGCGCTCCGGTGAGCGTGACGTCATCCAGCCAGCTACCTCCTTTGACCTTGGTTTGCACTTACTAATGGAGTTTGAGTTCACACAGTTCGCTGCATGATCATAAGGCTTTCACCCAGCATTTTTCAGCATTTGTAGTATTTGTAGCATTTAAAATAATATAAAGTCTTGTCTTTAAGACTATCTCTCTTTTTTATTATTATCAATGGTGCTGATGGTTAAATCATTCAGCTTCATTTTAACAAATTATCTGTTGTTGTTGTTGTTGTTTGAGTCTTCAGTCTTTTGACTGGTTTGATGCAGCTCTCCATGCCTCCCTGTCCTGAGCTAATCGTTTCATCTCTACATAGCTACCACACCCTACATCCGAGGCAATCTGTTTAACATATTCTAACCTTGGTCTACCCCTACAGTTCTTGTCCTCGACCCTTCCTTCCATAACTAAGCTTGCTATTCCTGGGTGTCTTAGTATGTGTCCTACCAACCTATCTCTTCTCTTCATTAGCAGTCGCCAGAAACATCTCTCCTCTCCCACTCGTCTTAATACCTCTTTGTTTGTAACCCTATCTACCCATCTGATCTTCATCATTCTCCTGTAACACCACATTTCAAATGCTTCAATTCTTCTCTTTTCTGCTGCACCAATAGTCCAAGTTTCACTTCCATAGAGCGCCACGCTCCAGACAAAGGCTTTCAAAAATGACTTCCTAATACCTAAATCTATATTCGATGTCAGCAGATTCCTTTTTTGTAGAAATGCTTTTCTTGCCTGAGCCAACCTACTTTTTATATCCTCTTTGCTTCGTCCATCACTGGTTATTCTGCTTCCTAAGTAACAGAAGTCTCCTACTTCCTTCAGCTTTTCACCTGCCAATTTGATCTCCGTAGAGGTTTCTGATTTATTTCGGCTGCATTCCAGTATTTTTGTTTTACATTTATTAATTTTCATCATGAAATCTTTCCGTAAGACAGAGTCCATACCATTCAAAAACTCATTCAAATCCTCAGGCTTGTCGGCCAAGATGACGATGTCATCAGCAAATCTCAGAGTTGAAATTATTTCTCCTTGAATCTTCACTCCCACTTTAAATTTTTCTCTAATTTCCTTCATTGCTTGTTCAATGTAAAGATTGAAAAGTATGGGTGATAAGTTGCAGCCTTGCCTTACACCTTTCTGAATACCAGCTTCTCTCTCATGTCCTTCAACTCGAATGACTGCTGTCTGGTTCCTGTATAGATTGTATATCACCCTCCTATCCCTGTACTTTATTCCAATCGATTTCAAAATGTCAAACAATTTAGTCCAATCAACGTTATCAAAAGCTTTTTCTAAGTCTACAAAAGCCATGAACGTTCTCTTATCTTTCCTTATTCTACCTTCCAAAATCAGCCTAAGACTTAGTACAGCTTCCCTTGTTCCTACATTTCTCCTGAAACCAAACTGGTCTTCACCCAACTCCGTTTCTATCTGGCTCTCAATCCTCTTGTAAATTATTCTGGACAGGATCTTTGAAGCATGAGTAATCAAGCTGATTGTACGGTAATCTTCACATCTGTCAGCTCCCACTTTCTTTGGTATAGGGATGATTACATTCTTCTTGAAATCAGGGGGTACCTCACCTGTCTCATAAATCCTACACACCAAGTGAAATAACCTGATCAGACCTTCATCTCCTATGCAGCGTAGCAACTCAATCGGTATATCATCTATGCCTGGTGCTTTGTTCCTGCTTAAGTCTTCCAAAGCTCTATCAAATTCTGATCTCAATATTAAATCTCCTTTCGCATCCTCATCAATTTCCTCCTCCCTTTCCATTACATGATTCTCAATCTCCTTTCCCTTATACAAACTCTCTATGTAAGCTTTCCATCTCTCAACCTTTTCTTCCCTATCTGTTAGAGGCTTTCCATTTGTGTCCTTAATATTACAGCACTTAGTCTTCTTTTCCCCAAAAGTATTCTTAATCCTTCGATAAGCTGTGTCTACTTTTCCTAATTTCAGACAATTTTCTATACCTGCACATTTCTCTTTCAACCATTCTTCTTTCGCTTCCTTGCACTTCTTGTTAACCTCATTTCTCAGACGTCTGCTTTCTGCTATCTTGTAAAATGTTATTATTTCTGAAATCTAAATATTCTTTCCTTGACATACGGTACAGGATAAAATTAAACATATAGGCGGCTTCGGTGGCGTGGTCGGTAGCATGCTGAGCTTCTATGCCCAAGATAGCGGATCCAAACCTGGCCGAAGCCGTCGGATTTTTTAAGAACGTTAAATATCCTTCAGTATGCCTTCCTTCGGAGGGAAAGTAAAGCCGGCGGTCCCATTTCATAGATTTATGGCATGTTAAAGAACCTTCCACTAATTACACCTGTGTGAAGCTAAATTGTATAGGTTAAGAATGTAAAGAACGCTCTTAGGTCCCTACGTTCGTTGCCAAGAGCCAACTGCGGTGGCGTCAAGTAGTTAAGTTCTGAACTAGGCCTAGTAGTCTTCGACGGTGGCATTCGGCGGCAAAAGTAGGACCTATTTGAAAAATTCAAAGTTTCAGTTCTTACTTGAATTAAAAACAGATACACACACTAATACAGCCATCACAATTAACACCTGTTATCAGACAGATTCTACACACACACCCAAAGTATACGGGGCTACATGACCACGTTGTCGCAGCCCCTAAACTGAGAAACCAACCAAAATTAAACATTAACAATTAAAATTTTAAAAATGTATATAGAAATAAAATTAAAAACATGTGAGTAATGCCGAGGTTCTTCAGCGTGTGAGCAGCCAACCTGAGCTGTTAAACACAATTAAGAAGAGGAAATTGGAATACTTGGGACACATGATGAGGAATCCAAAATAACGTCTGCTCCAAGTTATACTTCAGGGTAAAATTGAAGGACGGCGTGGACCAGGAAGGAGACGAATAACTTGGATGGATAATTTAAAAACGTGGTTTGGGCTGTCTTCCACGGAACTCTTCAGGATTGCACAGGATAAGAAGGTGTTAGCCATGGTGGTAGCCAACGTCCGTATCGGATAAGGTAGAAGAAGAAGAAGAATACAAATATTAAATTAAACCTAAACTTGAAAATTAAAAACGCAGCTTCTGTGGCGTATTCGGTATCATGCTGAACTGCTATGTCCAAGATTGCGGGTTCAAACCCAGCCGAAGTCGTCCGATTTTTTAAGAAAGATAATATCTTTCCTTGCGATTGAAGTAAGTAATCAACTACAGAACTTCAATGGAGGTGATGGTTATCCCTTGAGTAAATCATGGCTGCCTTCTATAGTTTCATTACCAACATCCTCTTGGTCTCAGGAGGTCTTGGAGTAACTATTTGTTTCGACATGGCTTCCTATCTTATACTATTTATCTATGGAGGCTATGCCATTGTTTACTTATTCCTTCTTTCTTTCTTTCTTTCTTTCTTTCTTTCTTCTTGTGCCGGGCTCCTCTCAGTCTTCTTTCCTGTCGACCTCACTTGGTCAACTCTTGTTCTCTTCCGACCCCAACGGTATTTGGGTATCCGAGGCCTAAGGGAGTTTCTTCCTTTCTTCCCGCCTTAATTGGCCCTTGTCTCATCTTTTCTGATACCCTCCTTCTGCGAGGGGTCAGCCTTCTTTTTCTTTTCCTGTTACCTCCTGCCTTGTGCTCAAGGCCCTCAAGGAAGCAGGGTGTATGTAGCCCCACCACTTCTGGTGCACCCTAGATATTGCTACACCCTCAGGGGCTGACGGCTGGTGAGTTCGGGAGTTGGCGACGCCGAGAGATTCCTGAGCTGGGTCCGGTTTCCCCCTTCTTCCCTTACCTGTGGGGTAGACCCTCTCCTCTTTCACTTTCCTATCTGCCTTTCATGGCTCTCCTTCCTTCCAAGTCCCTCAATCCGCATTCTTCCAGGGTTGAGGGCATATCTTTTCCTCCTGTCCTTTATTTACCTTATTTTCCTTTTGTTTTCCATTTCTTCTTCTAGTATATAAGTTGGTAGTTAGTTTTTAGTTACAGTATGCATTTCATTTTCATCTTCACGATCACCCAAACCATTAGGGGCCGATAACCTAGATGTTATTCCCCTTAAAACAACAATTATCATCATCATCATCATCATCATCTTTCTTTCTTCCTTGAAAAACCTTGATAAAGGGAGAAGCAGTTATCTCGAAACGTCAGTTGTTAAAAGTTGCACTCAACCTAATAGCCTATAAGCTATATTATGTATACTTTGGTTCTCTGAAACCCGTATAGTTATGTTGTGAGTACCAGCTATGTGCTATATGTACTGTACATGATAATAATAATAATGATAATGATAATGATAATAATAATAATAATAATAATAATAATAATAATAATAATAATAATATCTTTAAAGCAATTCCCTATAACCTAGAAAAAAGAAAGATTGGAGAGCTCTGGCTTAGAATAACTTCCGTCTCCTTTACTTCACCTCAGGAGTATTTCAAAATTCAATACATTATTTATACATTTTTTTTTTCATTATTATTAATTTGTTTCGTTTTTCTTTTCAGGTGAGTCGTACGACGTCTTCTGTTCCATCGATTCCTGTTTGGTATGAAACAATAGTGAACGTATGTATTGAAATAATTATATAACTTATCGTCTACGTTTGTCTACTATAATCCATTCGTTGTCAGCATCTCTCTACTAATACAGAGCACACTTCTATAAATCACTGGATATATATTTTCAACGGCCCCTGACGCATTACACTCTCCTTAGATTAAAATATATGATTTGTTTGAAATTTCATTTAATTCGTACATCAGAGAGAATGCCACACTAACTACGGTGGCTTCGGTGGCGTAGTTGGTAGCATGCTGAGCTTCTATGCCCAAGGTCACGGGTTCAAACCCGGCTGAAGTCGTCGGATTTTTTTAAGAACGTTAAAAATCCCTCAGTGTACCTTCCTTCGGAGGGGAAGTAAAGCCGGCGGTCCCATGTCGTAGATTTATGGTATGATAAAAAAAAACTTCCACTAATTACACTTGTGTGAAGCTAAATTATAGGTTATATTTGACTAACGCTCTTAGGTTCCAACGTTCGTCACCAGGATCCGACTGCGGAGGCATCTAGTGACAAAGTTCAGAACTAGTTGGTCGTTGACGGTGGCGTTTGGTAGCAAAAGTTGGAACTACTTGCAAATCGAATGTATGCTCGTCCTCACTTGAATTAGAAACAGATAACACACACTAATACAGTCATCACAATTAACACTGGTTATCAGACAGATTCTACACACACCCAAAGTACACAGGGCTACATGACCACGCTGTCGCAGCCGCTAAACTGAGGAACCAACCAACCAACATTAACTACGAACTCGCAATGTGTGCTCTTTGCCCCTATCTCATCCACTGCCTGATAGATTGCATTCTTTGGCTGCTTTACACTGCCTGCTCATCATTTGAATATAACATGGGATTTCCAACACAAGCCCGGATCGCAGCACGCATTTTATGATACAGTAAGAGCCTTCTCTACAGAACGGAACTTCGCATGCACAGCGTGACAGCCGGGGAACTGTGCTAGCCGCCTGACGAGCAAGGCACTGGCGATAGCAGCAGCGTAGCGCTCAGTTCAACACATTTGCACTTTTTAACGTATTTCATAATCATAATTACTTACATGAATTGACTGGCTCCGTGGCTCGGCGGTAACGTTCGCGCTTGCTGGGCCCAAGGTTGCAGGTTCGTATCCTGGCGCAGTCAGCTGGCATTTCAGGGTGTGCAAATGCAAGGGAGCCGTGTCAGTAGATTTACTGGCACGTCAAAGATTCCCTTCGGGGCAAAATTCCGGCACTTCGGAGTCTCTAAATCCGGAGTAGTTAATAGGGACGTAAAACCAATAACATTGTTATTATTATTATTATTTCACACGTTACCGACCTATTAGACACGCGAAGCAATCATGACATTTTGTTCATCCTGTCTTTCCAGAACTCTTTCATTCGTGCACTAAATGCCCTCTTTCTGTCTTGGGTCCACTGTGGTCTTTGGGCTGTAGGTGCTCCTCTCTCTGACAACATTTCCCACTTGTATATTTTGTGTCGAAAGACGCTTTTGTCTATGACATCTTCTGGGTCGACCTGTGCTTTTTATAGATCAATTTTGACTTGCATCATCCCGGGTGTAGTAATCTTTAGCCGCTGTATGTATCTAAGAATTTTGTTGGTGAGTCTCGTTTGTGGGAGTCTGCTGATATGGCCGTAAAATTTTAGTCGCCTCTTTCTGATGTCTGCTGCGAGGTTGGACAATTTATCTGTGGTGTCTCTGGAGTGAAGCTTGTATCCTTCATCTGTGTGCTTTGGTCCAATTATTTTCCTTATTATTTTTCTTTCCTCTGTGAGGATTTTTTCCAAGTCGCCCTTAGTGTGTAACGTCAATGTCTCACTAGCATAAAGCACCTCAGGTTTCATAACCGTGTTGTCATGACGAAGTTTAGTGAATGTGGACAGACACTTTTTGTTGTAGACACCCTTACTTACATAAATTTCAGAGTAGTTGCTGGAAATGCTGTCCTTCATTTTCTAAACACACATTGCCTAAACGTAGGAAGTTTTGGTACACTCACTGTAATTCATCCTCTCTGATATTTCGTATATGTGCAACTATTTCGTTCTTGAGAGCCTCCAAAAACGCGGCTTGTTTCTTTATATACTTTGTTTGAGATTCGGCTGAGCCACGCAACCATGACTTCAAAGCAGCAGTAGTAGTATAAGGTGCTTTCAAAAAGTAACTAGCCGGAGGCTGGAATGCGCAAACCGGTGACGACATCGGCTAATCGTGGCGTGTGTAACGAGGTGTGGTTCCGACCAGAGCGTGGAAGGTCACAGCCCGTCGCTAGAGGGCACGCGTGCACGTCACGTGACGATACAAAGCGAGCAGCAGCATGCATCAATCGTCCAACCAAGACCAAGACAGTAGGCCATTCGACATGCTTCCTGGTGTGGTTGAAGACTGTGGGACACCCATTGGGCACACACTTTCCGCAAGTGCAGTCGTTCCTTCATGATGGTCTGCCCACTTCCGACGCTCAGTCAGACCACGGTGGCTTTGGCGTTCACTGTCACTCCCCCCCCAGGGGCTCACTTCTAGTGGGCGTGGGTTGGCGACCACGGGGCCCCAGCTGAGTCCGGCATTGCTTCCGCTTACTTGTGCCGGGCTCCTCTCCATCTTCTTTCCTGTCGACCTCACTTGGTCAACTCTTGTTCTCTTCCGACCCCGACGGTATTAGGGTATCCGAGGCCTAGGGAGTCTTTCACTTTCCCGCCTTGTTTGGCCCTTCTCTCATCTTTCCTGATACCCTCCGTCTGTGAGGGGTCAGCCTTCTTTTTCTTTTCCTTTTACCTCCTGCCTTGTGCTCAAGGCCCTTAAAGAGGCCGGGTGTATGTAGCCCCACCCCTTCTGGTGCACCCTAGATAATGCTACACCCTCAGGGGCTCACGGCCGGTGAGTTCGGGAGTTGGCGAACCCGAGGGATTCCTGAGCTGGGTCCGTTTTCCCCTTTTATCCCTTACCTTTGGGGCGGACCCTCTCCTCTCTCCCCTCTCCTCTCCTCTCCTCTCCTCTTTTCATTATATTTCCTTTCTCTTTAAGATTCCCGCACTGTTTTTGTTACTTGGTTCACCGTGTATCTAAATTCCCTTTTAGCGATTTTTTAAGGTATTTTTAATCTACGTTGCATTTTGTAAGTTTTTTCGATCTAAATTACATCTCGCGATTGTTTTCAACTTCAATTGCATTTTGTAAAGATTGACAATCTAAATTGCTTTTTTGTAAGTCTTTCAATGCAGGTAGCCGGATCTTTTAGTGAGAATTTTGAATTTCAATTGCATTTTGTAAGCATTTTCAACCCAAACCGCATTTCGCACGAATTTTGAATCTAAATTGCATTTGGTTTGGTGGGCATTTTGCATATATTTTGATTCTTAATTGCATTTTGTGAGTATTTTGAATCTAATTACATTTTGTCAAGTATTTTCAATCTAAATTGCATTTTGTAAGTATTGTCAATCCACATGAGTCGTTTGAATCTACCGTACATTTTGTAAGCATTTTCAACTTCAATTGCATTTTGTAAGTGTTTTGAATTTCAATTGCACTTTGTGAATAATTTGGATTTGAACTGGGATATTTCAATCTGAATTGCATCGTGTATTTTCAATTTCAATTGCATTTTGTAAGTATTTTGAACCTCAATTGCATTTTGTACGTAATTTCGATCTCATTTGCATTTTGTAAGTATTTTGAATTTCAATTGCATTTTGTAGGTATTTCGACGCTACATTGCATTTTGT
This sequence comes from Meconema thalassinum, assembly GCA_946902985.2. Taxonomy (NCBI): domain Eukaryota; kingdom Metazoa; phylum Arthropoda; class Insecta; order Orthoptera; family Tettigoniidae; genus Meconema; species Meconema thalassinum. Next base: position 189,938,892 of record OX336395.1, read on the forward strand.
ACGTATTTTGAACCTAGCCTTCATTTTGTGGGTATTTTTCAATCTATTCCTTTTGTGAATCTTTTCGTTCTAAATTCCCTTCTGTAAGAACATTTTGTGAGTTGTTTCAATCTGAGTTCCTTTTAGTAAGTATTTTCCGACTCACTTAATTTTTGTTCTGGTTTCCGTTTCATTATCATTTTCGCTATCACCCAGATAATTAGGGGCCGATAACCTAGATGTTAGGCCCCTTAAAACAATAATTATCATCATCATCATCACTGTCACTCGGCGGTCCTGGGTAATGAGTGCATCAACCAGCTGGACGTTGTCATCGGTAATGCAGGGGGGTGCCCCAGACCGGGCATCATCGGCTAACTACACCCGTCCTTCCCTGAAGCGCTTGTGCCACGCCTTGACCCTTGCAAGGGACATGCAGTGTTCGCCGTACACTTGTCGGCGATGAATGTCCGTTCCCCCTACTCCTTTCGCTGTCAGAAACCGAACAACACCTCTTTGCTCTTCATTTAACGCCTCCATGTCACTGTTTGCAATACGACTGTCAGCGTTGGACGATTGATGCATGCTGCTGCCCACTGTGTATATTCACGTGACGTACACGTGGGCCCTCTAGCGACGGGCTGTGACCTTCAACGCTCTGGTCGGAATCACACCTCGTTACACACGCCACGATTAGCCGATGTAGTCACCGGTTTGCGTATTCCAGCCTCCGGCTCATTAATTTTTGAATGCACCTTATAGTCTAGTAGTATTTATAGACTTCCATTTTTCATTTCATTTTCACTCTAACCTATATGGTAAGTCACGGATGACCTTGACGTTTCTCCCCTTAAAAGAACAATCACCACCACAAGTTGTCTCAGTCACTGTTAAGAGCCCTGGCTGACTGACAGCCTTGTTATAACTCCTAATAACCGTGCTATGTGCCAGCCAGCCAGACAGACGATAAGTCTTATTGTCTCTCTCCACAAGCAGTGAGGCGTGGTAATTGCACGACTTCTGGACACTTTGATTGATCATGGAGAGTCACAGGGGAGATATTGGCAGGAGAGGAAGCATGTTATGAGCTGTATAACGCTCCAAGGAGAGAAGTGGAGGAGAAATGATGGATTTTACGAAACACGTGATGGAAGAACACTTATTTTCCATACAAAGCTGCGTAGTAACACAAATTAGCACATCCTGGCACAGTGACTAGCAGGTAGTTTCTTGTTCGATTCCCTGATATGCTAAGAAATATAAATCTGGTCTGAGAGCTGAAACGGGGTTCACTTAGCCTCATGAGGTAGAACTGAGAAAAGGTGGGTTCGATATTTACATCAGCTATCTTGGGGAGTAGTTTTCCGTGGTTTTCCATTTCTACACCAGTGGAATTCAGGCATGGCACCTAAATTAATGTCACGGTCATCCTGTACTCAAATCCTTGTCTTAATATTAGGATACAGCTAGACTAAGGGTACCTAGCACTAAAAATACTTATTTCGGAGACGTCAGAAATCTATACTCCATACTCTATTCTATCTGCCTACAATGTTTCGTAAGGATATTTAGTCAGCTAGTGTTTTGCGCGCTTTTATATAGACAGCATCTTGACTATCATAAACAATGGTTTGTTGGATTTGGTTTTAGGTTCTTGTTCTTTAAAAAATAGCCTATTTTTATTTTCGGTACTTGGTGTTTGGTTTTTTGTTTCCTTTTTTTTGTTTTTGTTTTGTGTTTTTTCTTTCGACCCTTGTTTTTAATTTTTCTATTTCATTCTTTGTTTGTATTTAAAAATTTTGGTTTTTGGTTTTTGGTGGAATGGATACTCGCTCGTAGAAATTATTTTCAGTAAAATAGACTGGTTCACAATTCTGTAAGTGCATATCGAGGTATGTGAGGCGGGATGCCTTTAGTGTTACGGAAACGGCAATAGCCGCCACATAGCTTCGTTGCTACTGACATAACGACCAGATTGATATGTGTGTACTTAAATAATCGGGATTTGTGAGCCCTGTGTTTTTGGAATTGAACGTAGCTTGATCGCTACCTGTATTTAGTAGTCGCTACTGTGGTGTTACAAAATTAAAGATGGTATTGGAAGGCGCTATTTGACACTAAAGTTCGTTTTTGTAGTTCTAAAACATAGAAAGTTATTTTTAAATTATGAAACAAACATATCTTGAAAGAGGGATGACCGTTTAGATTTCTATGTTCTTATCGTATTTAGATATATCTTCAAAAAGGGATGACCGTTTAGATTTCTAATGTTCTTAACGTGTTTTAATAATAATGTTATTGGATTTACGTTCCTTTTAACTACTCTGGCTTTTTGAAACGCCGGGGTGCTAGAATTTTGCCCCGAAGGGGATCTTTAACGTGACAGTACATCTACGGACATGGTTCCTTTGCATTTGTGCACTCTGAAATGCCAGCTGATTGCGCCAGGATACGAACCTGCAACCTTGGGCCCAGCAAGCTAGAACGTTACCGCTGAGCCTCGCAGCTAGTCTATCGTGTTTTAGATAATAAGTGGATTGGCATTGCCTCCTACAAGGATAGATGGACAATTGGATGTCATAGCTACTGTTGCCATGGATACGGACTTGCGATTAATTCATCAGTTTATCAGGGGCCTGTTCCACGAATGAACTTTGCAACTTTTCACTTTGCACTTTGCACTTTTCAGTTCAGATTTTGTTCCACCATCACTTTTCAGATTTGTCTTGCAAAGTGAAAAGTGAAAAGTGAAAAGTTAGGATTTTTTTCACTTTAGAAGACTGTTATGTTCCTCCATTGGTGCAGAAATGCAAAGTGCAAAGGAATGATTGAAAAGTTTTCAGAAATCTTTGCAAAGAGACGATTCCCTTTTCAGCTGTTAATGAACAAGTCTCTACACTAGTTTCTCGGCGCAGAATTTGGTTTAGTGTTATAAATATGTTACGCAGGAGCTTTTTTTAATCATCAAGTGAGGATAGTGATGAAGAATCCAACAAGAGGACGTACAAAGACAAGATGAATTTTCATAACCTCACTTTAGTATAGACAGGTTAAAAGTTCCACCTTGATCAATATTTTAATTAATTAAGATCACTGTGTGGTCATTAATGGGACATGTTTCACCATAAAAAATAAAGCATTAAATCATGGAATAAATATACAGTTTGTTCATGGAATAAACATGATCGGATCATTCCTATGCAAAGACTTTTCACTTTGCAAAGAAATTGAAAAGTAATACATAGATCATGGTGGAACAGAAAGACTTTGCACTTTGCAAGAATTGAAAAGTGCAAAGTGAAAAGTGAAAAGTTGCAAAGTTTATTCGTGGAACAGGCCCCCCGCCCCCATCTAGCGGCGAGGATATGAACTGTGCCGGCTGCCGAGGCCTGGCGCACTCCTCTGGGGCAATGATTAAATGAATGACAGATGAAATGAAATGATAGTGGAGAGTGTTGCTGAAATGAAATTTTGACAGGGAAAACCGGAGTACCCGGAGAAAAACCTGTCTGCCTCCGTTTTGTCCAGCACAGATCTCACATGGAGTGACCGGGATTTGAACCACGGACCCAGTGGTGAGAGGCCGGCGTGCTGCCGCCTAAGCCACGGAGGCTTCCCTTTATATATAAGGATAATAAATATAACATATTAAATCACACCATTCCAACAACTATTTTATGTGTGTGTTATTATATTAAACAACAGACAATTTCTGTTACGGATCAAGTCGATGAAGTTAATTGTTGATATGGCATCGGCGCTTTCTTATCGCGCTCTCACTCTCTCCTCTATACCTCCCTCACTCACGCCGACAGCGCCCTCAGTCAGGGCTTCGGTTGAACTAGCGATGATAGTTTACGATTTGCAGAATTAGCGATGCCCGTTATTTTTATCAGCACCTTTGTATTATTCACCGCCACGCACACTGCATATAAATAAAATAGTAATAATAATATTATTGGTTTTACGTTCCTTTTAACTATAAATAAAATATATTGCACAGCTAATGTCTAGTCAATATTATGTCATTAATTTTTATTTTCAATTATAGAAATCAACGCATATTTTTGAATCAATATTTTATTTTTCCAATCATCATATGGTCTATGAAACTTTTAGTAGATTCTATTATTTGACAGTTTTTAATATCATTTCAGACACATCTAGAAACATAGAATGTATTATCACTAGCGGTCCCGTGCGAGAAATCTCGCATGTTCATAAACCACACTTTCCCTAATAGGTTTATAATGAGAGAATTAAAGAGAATGGTTGTTATGTTTTTATTTCAACCAAATGATTATACAACTCTATTTCCATTCAGTTAGAATTCCAAGTTCTACGTTCCCAAGAAGGCAATCACTGAAAATTGGATCAACATAACACTCACCGCTTATTCCATATTTATGAAATTATACGATTTGAGTACTAATTCCTTTGATTTACTGTTTATGAAATCCATGCAAAATGTTAAAGGAAATACCTCAGAATGGAAAAATGACATGAAACAGGCGTCAGGGCGGCCAAAATGTGAAGAGGACAGCAATTATGGACCTATTTTCCTACAGCAACAGTAACTGCAAATCGCACACCTCGTTCATATTTTTAAGTATATTTTAAAGAAATTGTAGATATTTATGAAATTAGAGCGCAATTCGTCACTGCTAATATCTATTTTCCATCATTTAAATGCTCATTTGTCCCGATCGGAGGAATCTATACTACTGAAATAATATATATATATGATTGGATGTTGTATACATTTATAGAAACCTCACTCAATTAGGGAACGTCAATAAAAACACGCCAACGGTAATCGCAGTTTTTTTTTTGCGCTGAATATCAAGACAATATTGTATTTAAGGGCAAATGAAAAGAATATTTATCAGCTTTCGAAGAAATACAGTATTAATGTTTAATCATTACATAAAATAGCGCTTGTACGAGGCGCATCCAGGAAGTAAGTGACTACTGACTAGTAACATACGAGGAGAAACATAATAGTGTTCGGTATTGTTTGCAGGAGAGCCTCCGTGGCTTAGGCGGCAGCACGCCGGCCTCTCACCGCTGGGTGAATCTCGGTCACTCCATGTGAGATCTGACAGGCAGACAGGTTTTTATCCGGGTACTCCGGTTTTCCCTGTCAAAATTTCATTCCAGCAACACTCTCCACTATCATTTCATTTCATCCGTCATTCAGTTAATCATAGCCCCAGAGGAGTGCGTCAGGCCTCGGCAGCCGGCACAGTTCATATCCTCGCCGCTAGACTTCATTCATTCCATTCCTGACCCGGTCGGAGACTGGAAGCAGGCTGTGGATTTTCATTTTCATTTTCATTGTTTGCGGGATATGCTTGCAGTGCATTAGTACCATACAGGATGCAAGCAGATAAATATCGACCTTCCTGCCAACACGCGTTAGTTGGGTTGCAGCAAACAATATTGTTGTTTTTGTTGTTTTAAGGGGCCTACCTTGGCTTTTCACCGATGTCTCAGTCTCACTCATGGCTGTGATTATATGGAAGCTACTGAGGTATGGGTGGTGCTTAGTAATGGCATTCAGGGCACAGTCAGTGCCTGTGGATGTTGTGAAAGGTTCTACTCATAGGGTTAGTACTGATGTTCTGAATCGGTGAGGAAAGCGATGGCAAACTACCTCACTCCTCTTCTTGCCTAGAACGCCTCAAAATAGCGCTGCCTTGGGTTTTTGTGGGTATCTACTCGCATAACGTAGCGGCGGTACTTTTTGAGGATCCAACCAGCCTTCGGGCTGACTACCTAACAGACAGACCATCTAGGTTGTCGGCAGAGCAAACAATGTTGGAAGGAGCTGCTGAATCACCCGGTAGATTAGCTAACGCAGTGCTGCCTAGTAATTATTGGTGTAGGTAAAATCTGTTAGTCTGGATAATGATTATATTGATGAGTAATACCGTGTGCGCAGAGTTGGCAATGTTATATTTGTCTCATAATTCACCAGGAACGCGGCGGACACAGTTTAAATCTCTACATAATATAAAACAAAGTCCCCAATTATTGGATGTAACGGTTAATCTCGAGAACCACTGGATGGATTTTGATGTAACTTTCACCATTGTGTAAAGGTTTTCTGGAGGAAGGTTTCTCTAGAAAAACATTTATTTAAGACCAAAGGAAGCCGAGCAGTAACCATTTCAGTGAATCGAGTCAAAGAAAAACTTGCTGACAGTGCGCCAAATCTTAACTGTCCTCTATTTCGCTTATTATTTAATCAACCCTCTTACGCTGGGTAAACCATTAAAACGGCTACTGTATTATGCTATGAGTATAAGAATTGTTCAGCATATGTCTATATTTAATACACCTCCCACTATAAGTGTTTTTACGTTTTCATTTCTTCGAACAATCTTCATTTAGTGAAAATTTAATTTACTAGCTTCGGAGTGAGTTTACGAGCTAGCGAGCGAACCTATCCACCCAGCTTCAGCCAGCATCAAACTGTCGAGTCGTATCGAGTTAAAACTGCAGAGAACAGTATAATGTGTTTTGAGTTTCGCTGTTCACCTCGGCTATTCTGAATTGCGTCTGGGACCTCCCGTCCGTGCGCCTTTTAAGCTTACGCTGGATAAACCGTTGAATATACCAGGTGAAGCCGAGACGGGTTGAAGATTGACTATATAAGTCGTGATCTATTAAGGGGATGGTGGGTGGGTATATACAGTGCAGGGGAAAACATCTATTTCCACAGCATTTCCACAATTATTATTCATCATTACAAAAGGAATTTTGGCTAATTTTAGTAGTTTTTAGAAGGTTTTCCACTCTGGAACTATTACCGTTAACTATGCCGAATGGATATATTAAAAACTCAAACGCAGCACAGGTCTGTACGAATGTCACAGTTGTTGAATGTGACACTGTGGACCAATGTGTCAGCTGGAGAGTGTTTCACCACTATTGACTTTAACAGGCCGTGCTTTATTTATACTCCTTTAACATCAGCGTCGTGTTAATGGGACTTGTACAATTACAGCTGGTATGTATGTTGATTTATTCTCACCGGACACTGTATGCCTACCACTTTTATAACACGGTTCAGTTTCATACGCAGCCTCTTCTTTGACTGACTTCTTGATTGCATGATTATGCATTTGTTCATTCATCTATTGTTTAAATGCATAATTGATTTATTTGCTATTTTATTCATTTATATGAATTAATTTTTCATTTATTGCTTTAGTTAATCATTCAATATTTTTTTAAATTAGTTACTAATGTAGGCACTTGTTTATTTGTTTACTTAACTTTTTTATTATTTTATTGATATATTAATTGTATTTACTTATGAACTGAATTAGCGCCTCCGTGGCTTAGGCGGCAGCACGCCGGCCTCTCACCGCTGGGTCCGTGGTTCAAATCCCGTTCACTCCATGTGAGATCTGTGCTGGACAAAACGGAGGCAGACAGGTTTTTCTCCGGGTACTCCGGTTTTCCCTGTCACAATTTTATTCCAGCAACACTCTCCACTATCCTTTCATTTCATCTGTCATTCATTTAATCATTGCCCCAGAGGAGTGCGACAGGCTTCGGCAGCCTGCACACTAAATATCCTCGCCGCAGGATGGGGGCTTCATTCATTTCATTCCTGACCCGGTCGGAGACTGGAAGCAGGCTGTGGATTTTCATTTTTCACTTATGAACTGAATTACCTATTTAAATGCTTACTTATTTATTCATTTATTTATTAATTCATTCACATATCCATAGATTGATTTATTTATTTGGTTTTTATTTTTTTATTTTCTACCTAGGTATTTAATATTTAAATGTACGTTTCAAATATTTAATTTTAGTTTTCATTCTTAATTTTATTTTTATTTTTATTTTGAGTTTTGAGTCTTGAGTCTTGAGTTTGTAGATTTGATTTTTTTAATATTTTATTTTTTTAGGCTTTAGTTATTAAATTTTAGTTTTCAGTCTTTAGTCTTGAGTCTTAATTTTTCATTTTCTTATTTTTTATTTTTGATTTTGATTTTTTATAATTATTATACAGTAGGCCTATGCTATATATATATATATATATATATTGTTTATTAAAATCGCGTGAAGTTAACAATACGAGTTCAAAATTGCTACTTCTCTTGGCTGGGAGTCGAATCTGAGTTCTTGGGATAGAGACGGACAATCTACTCCTTACTAGGGAAATACAATGCCCTCAATCCTCGAATATTGAGGATTGGGATTTTGGAAGAGAGGCACCAGCCCAAATGTACTGGAAAAAGGAGAGAAATGGACCCTAGTCAGGAATCATCAAATTTAGAGGTAACCAGCTATGATCCCTTAATGGTGTTGCTCTGTCCGTCATGTACTCGTATATTGCGTGGAGGGAGTACACACACACCCTGCCTCCTTTTTTTTAGGGCATCGTTCAGTAGACGGGGGATAGCATAAGAAAGAAAAGAAGACAGTTCTGAACCCTGAAAGAATAAGGGGTATCAGGTAATAGAGAGTGGGCACCACTTAAGGCGGGAAAATGAAAGACACTCTAAGCCTCGGATACCCTAATGGCGTTGGGAGCCGAGGTTAACAAGAGCAAACCAATTGAGGTGGTCTCTACTGTAATGCGAATGACGTGGAGACAGACACAAATAATTGGAAGCATTACCTGACTCTCCCGGAACCTCGTGGTCGCCAATTCATGTCCCACTAGGTGTGAGACCCAGCACGAGCAGATAAGGCAACAATGGTGCCTAATGGGTTTGAAACAATAAATAATCGCTCTAGGAAAATTGAAGCTAAATAAAGAAATATCTCACTGAAGTCTATTGGAAGATATATTTGTACCAATTTTGCAAATCGGTACATGTTCATCTTATCTTCGAGACGCAGCTGGAGCTCCAGGTCTGGGCAGATTCTCACGAGAAAATACACCAGGGCCTTTCTGAGAATTCCATTCACCAAGTTGACACCTGGCTACTGCTGAAATGGGTTCGCCTAGCCCTTTCCGACATGATTTGTGCCCTTGTGTGTGCGGTCACCTAAAGGTTTATAATAAATGGAAAAGAGGGATAAGTCAAGCTTTGATCCGTGAACTTTTGAAAGGTGAACAATTCCTGTCAGCTGCATTCGCCAAGTTTTTATTCTGAGAAAGATCTTACAAAGGACATTCTGTAACACCTCGACTCCTAGAAGGTTTCTACGCAGTAACCTGTATGGGGTGATATTCTATAGTACCCACTCAAGACCTTGAACCCTGGCTTTTGTGCAACTAGTCGCAGTTGGTGCTACTGGAGGTTTGTGGTGGGGATAGGCTGATATACAAGGGTGGAATCGGTGACACAGTAGAACAGTACGGGCAGAACAGGACGAGAGGAACAGGGTGTGAGGAAGTTTCCTGACAGAAAGACTCTTGACCACTTGCCTCCGGGGAAAACGTGTGTGCAGTTTTCCCCGGAGGGTTCGAAGACTCCAGGTGGTACTATCATGATTTAATTACTAAGGGGCATAACCAAGGACTATCAATACAAACTTTGACTGCTAAATTTTGTAACGTCATTTTAAGGCCATGTGGCGATGGACCGTATTTCGAGCGGACTGACCTTATTATTTTTAGTATGTAATATTTTGGAAGGGTTGGTACGATTTGTGTGGCACCTTTATATGTAATTACCGCGGAGTGGATTATTATTATCTTATTTCCGGTTAGCTGGATGGGACCCTCGTGGTTTTAACTTTGGTCAGAAAGGCTGGTGAAGACGTTAAATCCGAAGCAGGCTTTCGGACCGCCTTAGTCGTATTAAACGGCTCTTAAATTACTTATGTAACCTTGTTTTGGAAGTGGCACAGAGTCTAACTTCATGTTATTATTCCATTAGTTTTGGCGTCAGGGGAATCATTCCTGATAAATTCGTTTCTATCACAAATGTAGGTGTGTCAAACCTTGCCAAACGGGTAACTGTCTGGTTTGTTTAAACTAAGTCATTCATTTGTGTTTAATTAGATCATATTTGTCAGTTAGTTAATTAAGTGGTGGAAGGTTTATCTTGTAATTTGTTTGATCTTAATGTTCAATACATGTTAGCTTATTTTGATTTGTCATGTTATTTATTGCGTGAAGTCACTAGGAAGATTATTCCCCTTTTCATTCTTCATCTTTGGCAGGGTCAATTTAATACGGCCTGCTGAGGTACGCATCCAGCGTTCCACTCAACAAGCTGGTCTTGACATTGGTTTCGTCCCGCCTGGCCCCTTTTCCTAAATCAAATTGGGGATGTTCTTGAAAACCTAGCAAATCGGAACATTCACTCCTAGGTTTTATTTGCTGTGAACTCAGCTGGCCTAGCGAGTAATTAAATTAGCCCTTTCATGTGTTTTTTATTATTAATTCTGGGTGTGGTAATGTCATGTGATCATTTATTTTGATATGCTAATATTATTATTATTATTATCATTTTGGCTAATAAACGGGGTAAGGGGGGATGAAGCTAACTGTTACAATGGTAGCAGAGCGTGGTTTTGCTCTGTGATCTTGCCATTAGCATATAATCTTTCCTGCTGACTGATTGCAGTAATTAATTAAAAATTAAATTCAGTAACTTAATTAATGTAGATTGGGCCCTCCATACTAATTTTTCTTTCCCCAATAGGTAGGCTAGTTATTAGAGCAGAACCTAATTCATGTTGTGATTTGATTTCATGTAAAATAACCTGCCGTGTACACCGAGACCAAATGAACAATCCTGTCGTCAGCTGTTAGATGAGCAGGAGAGAGGCAGTCACATGCGCTGAACGAAATTCAGGACCGACGGGAGAGTAATGGCCGTGCTGCGTTGCCAGATTGACGAGTTGACCGGCTGAAGGAATTTCACACGTGGTGAGTTTTGATATGCTGTTTGTATGGTTTTGGGGTGGTTGTAAATTCATTCTGTTCTTGTAGGAACTAGTCCAGCTCAATTTTACTGCACCTGTGTTAAATCTACACCTCGGGAAGTGTTGTTTTGACTAAATTGTGTCACGTGTTTGAAATAATAAAATGTTTGTCTGGTTGGAAGTAGTGTTGGTAAAATTTAAATTATTGACGTTTTAAATTCTCTTGAAAATAGGCTGAAATTGATAAACTTGTATTTCCAGTAAGAATAACTTAGTGTCTGTTTTGATGTGTGTTTAGTACACGCCTGTTGAATCACGTAGTGATTTTGAACCATCATGGCAGACGTCTGTGACAAGTTATTATTTTATACAACTGATGTCAGTGAAAATGTGAATTGCGTGTGTGGATTTATCATCAGCAGGTTCCTTGGGGTAAATCTGTAATTATTCTTAATAATTGTTAGTGATGTAAGGCTGAAATTCTGCGATTCGCTGTGCATAATACGTGTGAGGTATAATTGGTAGTGATCAGCTGTTCATTAGGCCAAACATTTCATGGTTTGTTGTCATTTCTTTAGCTGGGGGTTAATTATTTCGCTGTTGGTAGTTCTGTCAAATTAAATTGGACCGTGAGAGTATTAAAATTTGGTATTGTCAACTTATTCTGCGTTAAATTAATTCTGGAAAATGGTCGAATTGCTGTCTATATGTACGTTCGGTAATTGTGTTTTGAATGATGTTAAATGTCGAATTGCGTGTGTGCTAATTCAGTATAAATGAATCAGGTGAGTGTTTATGTATGTATGATTTATGTTTAAGTTTGCTTAGTAATTGGGGGAGAGTAAATAGTCTTGTTGTGACATGGGGATTTTAAGGTTAGATTGTCATCTAAATTGGTCAAGTATTAAATGGCTTTAATATTCAGTATATTAGTGTGTTTTCGTTGAGTGACTTACTAAGTGGGATGTTTCTGGGAGGCAGTCACCTTCACGTCGCATCTCATTTAGGGTGTAAATAAATATTTTCCCCCGATTCGTGTCTTTCGTTTTAGGACGTTTTTTTTTTACGATGTAAGGAGAACTGTGATTTCAGGGCTACAACTTTGGGTTGTTTTATCAGGTCCTTACGTGAGTTGATACTCCGTTGGCGTTATAGTGTCTTGACGATCCGAATACTAACATACTGATGTAAATGGGGAATTTTAGGATTGTCCAGGGAAGGGAGCATGTATGTCTGGTGGAGGTATGAATGTATTTCTGTGGTTGATTGTGTTCAGGGTGAAAGAGTATGTGTGATGCGATTTTTATTGCTGCCCTGAGTAGGAATCGAACTGGTGTTCTTTGGTGGTCAAAATTGTATTTATTTTCTTTGGTAATCCTTCAGTTTTTTTTAATCCTGCTGATTGAATGAAAGTCATGTGTGAATGAATTGATGTAGGTTTGCAATTTGAATTTGGGTGGGAGTAATTGAGGCCTAATTGCCAGTAACGTAAGATGGATTATTATTAATTTTATATTAGTTGTATTAGTTGCATTTTGAAAATGGACCTATTATGCAGATGTGCTTCGTATGGGGATCTACTGTCAGGAGTCCATTTAATTTGGGGTGTGAGTACCATCTTGATTGGGCCCGGGCAGGGTGTATATAGTATTTGCCCGAGTCGAGTGACTATAGGTATGGGACTTCGTTATCTCGGTGATAGGCGAATTTCTTTTTGGGGTATTTAGAGGCCACTCGTCCAGTTTGTATGGAGAGTCGAGCCACAATTGTTGAGCTGTCGGTAAGTGTTTCTATACCATAGGGTATTTTGTGTTCATGATATCTGTACGATTGCTAATTTGCATAATTGAATGTAATGGGTTATTGTAGTGGGTGGTAAAATCTTATAATGAGATGTTTGAGAAGGATGTGTGATGGATGAATGTTAGGAACTGGAGTCCTGTGTTCGAGTTCCAGTGATGAAGTTGGTAGCTCTGGGAATACTTGTTGATTTTTGGTATATATAAAAAAAAAAAATTTGGTAGTTCGGTTGGTGAAAGTTTTCCTTTAGGGAGATATCCTGCGGTGGCATGCTGAGTTGTCGTTGTATGTCAGCTGCTGTGTTCACTAGTCTGATTTTGAGATTTTTGGGAGGTTGCAATGCTTCGTTTGCGATGGCATTGAAATGGGCTGGTTCGTTAGTTATTCATAACTTGCAGTTTCTTGCTGTTAGGCGGCTAGGTTATTTCTATTGTGGTCGCATTTCTGAGGGGTTGTAGGTTCGTGAGATTTCATGTAGACTCCCGTTAGCTTGGGTGTGTTCACTTCACAATCAGCTGTTGTAGGCGTTCATGCATATTTTGATATTTTGATTCTGGAGTTTTCACTTGAGGGTGCTTCAGTGCATTAGTTGGTTAGTTATTTATAACTTGCAGCCTTGATCTGTTAGACCGCTAGGGTCTCTGTTGTAGTCTCAACTCTGAAAAGTTCTGGGTTCGTTAAAATTTCGAGTAGCCCCGTCATCTTGGGTGTGTGCGAGTTCGGCTGTTGCCACCGGATGTTCTGATCGATTGTGAGCCTTAGTGACAGTTAGTGTCCTGGGTAGATACTGGAGTAATCATCTTGGGTGGTAAATAAATTTAAATTCTCTGAGTAATAGGGTGTTGATAGCTTGGCAGTTTTTTTTTGGGTGCGAGGTTCCAATGTGGTTAGGTGTGAGCTGGATTTATGGATTTATTTTGAAGATATTAATTGCTTCGTGCCTTTTGAGATGTAACAATCGTCACTTCTGTGATTTGTAATTCTGAATAAATTAGTTTTGATATTCTGGGAGAAATTTTATTGGCGTTAGCAGTTGGTGAGATACAGACACGTGTTGTTAGTCGAGGAGGTTGTGAATTTTGAGATTTTAAGTAGCTTCGTGAAGTTAATGTTTTGGGAACGTATGATGACAGTGGTGCGTTGAAGCATCATGGGTTCGATTTGAGTGTGGTCATAAGGTGTCACCCGGGATTTGAATGGTGAACTTGAATGGAAGATGACACACGTTGTTAGTTAGAGACGTCTGTAGTCTGTGGTAACACCACTTAGAGAAATTTTCGGGGTTGTGATTGTCTGTGTTGTGTGATTGGAAGGTGAACCACGTGCACTAGGGTGTGTGTGACGTTTGGTGGGTGCCCTACCTTGTGTCGAATGTGTATTTATGTTTTGGTAATGTGTTGTACTGTCATCTTCTGAGGCGGCCATGCCTTTGTAGGGGAAGATGTTAATTACCCTCTGTGGGGTCGTGAGTTGATCCAGAGGGGGAGCTCAGGTACCGAGCTGATTATGTCGTGATGGCCAGGGTTTGGTGGCGCAAGAGTGATGTTCCTCCCGGTGTCATAAGGGAGAGGACCTGTCATGTGAAGGACAGGGCGGTGTTTGTTTGTGTAGTGTGTGAATGACAGTGCATACTGTTTTAATAATTCACGTCAGGTTATGAACTGCAGTCCTCGTGCTGTTTTCCTGGTTCGCTAGTTGTCCTATGGAATTTAGGGTTATTTATGTTTTGTGTTGTCGCCGGGAACAAGTGCCCGTAGGCAGTTATGGAGTGGGAGACGTTGTGTTGTCGCCGGGAACAAGTGCCCGTAGGCAGTTATGGAGTGGGAGACGTTGTGTTGTCGCCGGGAACAGAGCCCGTAGGCAGTTATGGAGTGGGAGACGTTGTGTTGTCACCGGGAACAGTGCCCGTTGGCAGATATGGAGTGGGAGAAATATCGGGGTGACAGCCCGATGGAATTAAGGGCATTCTTATTATTAAAGTGTGAATGTGTGTGTGTGAATTATGTGGGTGACGTGGTTTTTCCTTGTTTTGTTTGTCTTGCTGCTAGTGTGCTTGCGTGATAGGATGTTGTGGTCTCTTTTCCTCCTGTCCTTGGAGGCCACTGAGGGCAGTGTGGGTCAGGAACATGTAAAATTGAGCAAGACATGTAATTTGTGTTTGTGTGCATATCAAAACGAGCTCTGTGTGATGCCTTCGGTGCGGTAGGTAATTTTGTAAGGTATTTAACTTGAGCAATACCACGGGCGGTATAGTAAATGTAGTTTTGATGGAATGCCCCGTGCGGCATGTTAATGTAATTGTCATTGTGAATTTTGAAAATAGTTACGTGCTGTCCTGATTTCGTGAAGTCGCAGAAAAATGGTCCTTCGGTTTTGGTTAAAATAAATTCATTTTGGAAAAATTGTTTAAAAATTTTGGTGGGCAAGTTTGTGGGTGCCTTTGATTTGCATATTCTAAAGAAAAATTCTGGGTTCTGTACACCTTAGTTAAATTTTAGTTATTCTTGCTAAGTATTGTAGTGAACTTTCAATTAAGCTTGTTAACGTCAGTCATATCGTATAGTTGGTTGCCCCTTTCGTGTGTTTTTCATACTTCGGTGGACCTTTAATTATGCCCTGGACACTATCTCTTTGCGCAGAACCTTGTTTGAAGCATCAAGTGTCCCTTGTGATTTGAAAGACTCTTAAATGAACTTCGATGGCACACTAATGCTTCGTGTGATATTTTTTTTTTATCCTTCCTGGGATAACTTCAGCTGTTATGGGCTGGTTGGCCGGCCTGGAACGATTGTTCCCTCTAAGGGAACTGTATTTGGACCATACGCTGCTGTTCTGATGTGTGTTTCAGTGGTCACTATGTGGGACGTGTGCCACCAATCTGGGCCCAGTTTGGAGGTACCATCTAGGTCCCATGGCATCATTTTACCCGAAGAGATCTACTTCAAGGTCCGCTGGCGGGGATTGGAGTAGCCTCTTCAGCTGCCAAGAGACCAGCTGGACACCATCACCCTGTTCATCATCCCCCCATCGTCTTCCTTTGGAGGAGGAGGATGTACCAATTTTGCAAATCGGTACATGTTCATCTTATCTTCGAGACGCAGCTGGAGCTCCAGGTCTGGGCAGATTCTCACGAGAAAATACACCAGGGCCTTTCTGAGAATTCCATTCACCAAGTTGACACCTGGCTACTGCTGAAATGGGTTCGCCTAGCCCTTTCCGACATGATTTGTGCCCTTGTGTGTGCGGTCACCTAAAGGTTTATAATAAATGGAAAAGAGGGATAAGTCAAGCTTTGATCCGTGAACTTTTGAAAGGTGAACAATTCCTGTCAGCTGCATTCGCCAAGTTTTTATTCTGAGAAAGATCTTACAAAGGACATTCTGTAACACCTCGACTCCTAGAAGGTTTCTACGCAGTAACCTGTATGGGGTGATATTCTATAGTACCCACTCAAGACCTTGAACCCTGGCTTTTGTGCAACTAGTCGCAGTTGGTGCTACTGGAGGTTTGTGGTGGGGATAGGCTGATATACAAGGGTGGAATCGGTGACACAGTAGAACAGTACGGGCAGAACAGGACGAGAGGAACAGGGTGTGAGGAAGTTTCCTGACAGAAAGACTCTTGACCACTTGCCTCCGGGGAAAACGTGTGTGCAGTTTTCCCCGGAGGGTTCGAAGACTCCAGGTGGTACTATCATGATTTAATTACTAAGGGGCATAACCAAGGACTATCAATACAAACTTTGACTGCTAAATTTTGTAACGTCATTTTAAGGCCATGTGGCGATGGACCGTATTTCGAGCGGACTGACCTTATTATTTTTAGTATGTAATATTTTGGAAGGGTTGGTACGATTTGTGTGGCACCTTTATATGTAATTACCGCGGAGTGGATTATTATTATCTTATTTCCGGTTAGCTGGATGGGACCCTCGTGGTTTTAACTTTGGTCAGAAAGGCTGGTGAAGACGTTAAATCCGAAGCAGGCTTTCGGACCGCCTTAGTCGTATTAAACGGCTCTTAAATTACTTATGTAACCTTGTTTTGGAAGTGGCACAGAGTCTAACTTCATGTTATTATTCCATTAGTTTTGGCGTCAGGGGAATCATTCCTGATAAATTCGTTTCTATCACAAATGTAGGTGTGTCAAACCTTGCCAAACGGGTAACTGTCTGGTTTGTTTAAACTAAGTCATTCATTTGTGTTTAATTAGATCATATTTGTCAGTTAGTTAATTAAGTGGTGGAAGGTTTATCTTGTAATTTGTTTGATCTTAATGTTCAATACATGTTAGCTTATTTTGATTTGTCATGTTATTTATTGCGTGAAGTCACTAGGAAGATTATTCCCCTTTTCATTCTTCATCTTTGGCAGGGTCAATTTAATACGGCCTGCTGAGGTACGCATCCAGCGTTCCACTCAACAAGCTGGTCTTGACATTGGTTTCGTCCCGCCTGGCCCCTTTTCCTAAATCAAATTGGGGATGTTCTTGAAAACCTAGCAAATCGGAACATTCACTCCTAGGTTTTATTTGCTGTGAACTCAGCTGGCCTAGCGAGTAATTAAATTAGCCCTTTCATGTGTTTTTTATTATTAATTCTGGGTGTGGTAATGTCATGTGATCATTTATTTTGATATGCTAATATTATTATTATTATTATCATTTTGGCTAATAAACGGGGTAAGGGGGGATGAAGCTAACTGTTACAATATTGACGATTTGAAATTGACCACGCCAGTCATATGTCACATTATGCAAAACCTGACAGTTAACGATACGGGCACCACTATTATTATACGTTGTCAATTAATTGGAGCGAAGTTAGTAAACAGAATGACATATCAATCAGTACCCGAGCAAACAATTTATCGCTTAATACTGTGTGAGTCTCCATGTCAAAATCAAATATTGAATGCTGCAGTAATTACAGAGTTGTAATGGGTTGTTTTCTTCTATCTTCCCCATTATCGAGCGTTTGAAAATTATTATTAATTATTAATTGCTACTCCTATACAGTACTCCCTCTGTAATCCGGTATCTCAGCTCTCCGGCACTCCCAGTAATCCAGCGTTATGTGTTCGAGTACGAGATTAACACCTGATTTGATAATACGTCCCAATTCTTGTACAATGTTTTCCGCGCAACGACAAGACTACTGTCTGAGTAAACAATGCATTGGCGCCAAGAGGGATGACTCACGCACGCCCCCCTCAGGTGCTTAGTGTAGGACAGTTGTACTGTAGTAGTGTTGTGTTGATGATGGCATCCGTGCAGAAAAAACGTAAGCAAAAATCTCTATCTTTGTTAGATAAACATGAAATCATAAAGCGGCTTGGAAAGGGCGAAACGTTAACTAGTGTTGCTAACGAATACGGTGTTGGTCGAGCTACAGTTCATGACATAAGAAAAAAACAGTGATAAAATAAAGTCATTTTTTAAGACGAATGAAAATTTAAAAAGTAAACAACAGACATTGAAAACTGGTGAAAATCCTAAAGTTGACGATAGCCTCTATGCTTGGTTTTTACAAGAACGTGGTAAGCAAAAGACAATCGCTGCATATTTCCAGCCGTCTACTTCCTAGGAATATCGTGAGTTATATGATGTATTTTCATACTTTTTTACTTTGTATAGTAGGCTTACAGTGTAATTAAAACTGATTTTCAAATGACATCTGCGTATTTCTCGATATTTTCAGTAATCCGGCGTTTTCGGTAATCCGGCAGAGCTCTGATACGGAGGGAGCACTGTATATTATTTTTATCATAAGGAAACAGAAAAAAAAGGGTTGACAACGTGACAAATCAGCTATAGCTGAACATGCCCTGTCTTCAGGGTACGATGTATGTCTCAAAGATGCTCATGCGCTTGCTCTTGTTAAGCACAACTGGACAGGAATTATAAGGGGGGCAGTTGAAATTTCCTAAAAACCCCAATAACATTAACAGGGACACTGACTATCATTTAAGTGACATTACTTGCCTGCCAGTTATTAAAGATGTGGGAAGATAGCTTCCTCTCAGTTTCTCTATTTCTTCACCTGTTTAAAAATGTTCAGTTTTCTCTATGGCTTCCGGGCCATGACTTGATCTTCTTTGTTCGTCACTTAAAAAGTGTCCATCTGTTTTTTCTCTGAGGCCTATACGACGCTGGGTATCGTACAGATACAGTCCCCTTTTGTTTCTCTTCCCTTATATCCACCCCCCCCCTGACCCTCCTCCCACCCTCTTGCCCTTACTTTGGACATCCTCATTCTTCGTGGAATCTCAATTTTTTTTCCTCCCGCCCCTTTTCCTACTCCTTTCTTACTACTCTTTCCGCTGTTTTACTTAATATGGCACGTTGTTCTACCAAGGTCCATACAATAGCTTCTGGTGACGAACTTGGTTAGTTTTTTTTTTTTTGTAAGCTCGTTGACACGCATTCTTTGGCCACACTGTTTTGATCTATTGAAAAAGAAGGCAAGGTTCCTCACGAAAGTTTTATGCATTTTAATATTTTATTATTTCACACGGTGTAATCCCAAAATTATCGATAATATGTATTTGTTATGTATGTTTTAAGACTGTTCTAAAGATATGTAGAGCTTGTTTTCAAAACTGAATATCTCAAAAAAAAAAAAAAAAAAAAAAAAGATTTTTTATGGTTGATTCGGTAACATTGGATGGTAAAATATTTTTTGATCAAATGTTAATATTTCCAATTGATAAGGCTGTGAGGCACACTGACTTTCATTAATAGTAAATAAGATGTTCTTATAGCGACATATAGATGTCTCTACTGAACTACAATGTTAAGCTGGAGATGAGGAATGTTCCCTTAATTGAATAATAATGTTTAACCCTATCTACCCATCTGATGTTCATCATTCTCCTGTAACACCACATTTCAAATTGTTCTATTCTTCTCTATTCTGCTGCTCCAACAGTCCAAGTTTCACTTCCATAGAGCGTCATTTTTTACACAAAGGCTTTCAAAAATGACTTCCTGATACTTAAATCTATATTCAATGCTAACAGATGACACGAAGAAATAATTTTCTTGCCTGTGCCAACCTGCTTTGTATATCATCTTTGCTTCGTCCATCACTGATTATTTTACTTCCTAAGTAACGGAAGTTTCCTACTTCCTTTAGCGTTTCAGATGGTAATTTGACGTCCATAGGAGTTTCTGATTCCTTTCAGCTGCATTCCAATATTTTTGTTTTATATGTATTATTTTTTTTTATCATGAACAAGCTGTACCCGGCATGCGTTGCAATGCCAATCAAAGAAAGTGTTGGCGTTGAAATTCTGTTTTTTGAAGTGCTTTTGGATACACAACATGTTTTTCAATTTCCGTTAACTGCCCCTATGCTATCGTAAAATGGATTTTCTAATTTAGAATCAATCGTGGGAGCGTGCACAACAACTTTCAAAAGTTTCATCGCAATCGGATGAATGGTATATGAACGTATACGGGATTTTGTTTGAACGATTCGTGCGCTGTCACTCATTTGTTGATTCTACTCGTACGCTACCTATTGAGAAATGAATTTGCTAAGTCGAAACCCTACCCTGGCGTGTACACAATAACTCATCAAGGTTTCATCACAATCGAAGAAGGTTATATGAACCCAATATGGGATTTTGTTGAAACGCTTCGCGCGTCGGCACCCATTTGTTGCATCTACTCTTGCGCTACTTATTGTGAAATGGATTTACTAAGTCGAAACCCTTCCCTGGCGTGTACACAATAACTGATCAATGTTTCATCGCAATCGGATGAATAGTATATGAACGCATACCGGATTTTGTTTAAACGATTCACGCTCCGTCACTCATGTGTTGAATCTACTCGTGCGCTACCTGCTGTAAAATGTATTTACCAAGTTAGAAACCGTCACGTAAGTGTCCACAACATCTCACCCAAGTTTCATCGCTATCGGACTAATGGGATATGAAGACATAGGGGAGTGTATTGAAACGCTCCGCGTGTCGTCGTTCATTTGTCGAATCTACTCGTGTGCTACCTACTGTGAAATATATTTACTAAGCCAGAAACCTTCCTTGGAGTGTCCACCATATTTCACCCAAGTTTCACCGCTAACGGCAGAATGGTATATGACCTTATACGGGACTTTGTTGAAACGCTTCGCACGTCGTCCCTCATTTGTTGAATCTACTTGTGCGCTGCCTGTTGTATAGTGGATTTACTAAGCCAGAAACCTTCCATAAGTGTACACAACATCTCACCCAAGTTTCATAGCTATCGGACGAATGGTATATGAATGCAGACGGGACATGGTTGAAACGCTTCGCGTGTCGTCGCTCATTTGTTGATTCTACTTGCGCTACTTATTGTAATATGGATGTACTCAGCCAGAAACCTTCCCTGGAGTGTACACAACACCTCACCCAAGTTTCATCGCAATCGGATGAATGGTATGTGA
This sequence comes from Meconema thalassinum, assembly GCA_946902985.2. Classification (NCBI taxonomy): domain Eukaryota; kingdom Metazoa; phylum Arthropoda; class Insecta; order Orthoptera; family Tettigoniidae; genus Meconema; species Meconema thalassinum. The sequence goes on from OX336395.1 coordinate 189,959,950, forward strand.
ACGTATACGGGACGTTGTCGAAACGCTTCGCGCGTAGTCACTCATTTGTTGAATCTAAACGTGCGCTTCGTATTGTAAAATGGATTAACTAAGCCAGAAACCTTTCCTGTAGTGTACACAACAATTCACCAAACATTTATCACTGTCAGACGAATAGTATATGACCTTATACGGGACTTTGTTGAAACGCTTCGCGTGTCATCGCTCAATTGTTGAATCTACTGCTGCGCTACCTATTGTAAAATGGATGTACTAAGCCAGAAACCTTCCCTGGAGTGTACACAACAGCTCACCCAAGTTTCATCGCTATCGGATGAATGGTATATGACCTTATATGGGACTTTGATGAAAAACTTCGCGCGTCGTCGCTCATTTGTTGATTCTGCTCCTGCTCTTCCTATTTTTAAAGGGATTTACTAAGCCAGAAACCTTCCCTGGAGTGCACACATCTCAGCCTAGTTTCATCGCTATCGGACGAATGGTATATGAACGCATACGTGACTTTGTTGAAATGCTTCACGCGTCGTAGCTCATTTGTTGAATCTACTCGTGCGCTGCCTATTGTAAAGTGGATTTACTAAGTCAGAAACCTTCCTTAGAGTGTACTCAACATCTCACCCAAGTTTCATCGCAATCGGTTGAGTGGTATATGAATGCATAGGAGACATACACACCCACAGACAAACTATCACGTAAGATTGATTTTTATATATATAGATTCTTTCCTCAAGACAGAATCCATACCATTTAAAAAGGATTCATATCGTCTGGTGTGTAGGCTAAGATGACAATGTCATCACCAAATCCAATGAAATAACAGAAATAAGGGATGATTTCTTTGCAGCTGATGCGATGATCTTCTTCTTCTTCTTCTTCTTCTTCATGTGCCGTCTCCTCTAAGGAGGTTGGCAATCATCACAGAAATCCGGTTTTTGGATCTAACAGCACTGAAAAGTTCACTGGAACTACACTGGAACCATTTTTTTTAGGTTGGTTGGTTGGTTGGTTGGTTGGTTGGTTCTTAAGTGAAGGGGCTGCGACAACGCGGTCATGTAGCCCCGTGTACTTTGGGTGTGTGTAGAATCTGTCTGATAACCGGTGTTAATTGTGATGGCTGTAATAGTGTGTGTTATATGTTTTTTAATTTAAGTACTGCAACTTAGAATTTTTCAAATAGTTCCTACTTTTGCCGCCAAGCGCCACCGTCAACGACTACCAGACCAAGTTCAGAACTTAGCTACTAGACGCCACCGCAGTCGGCTCTTGGCAACGAACGTAGAAACCTAAGAGCGTTGTTTACATTCTTAACCTATCCAATTTAGCCTCACACAGGTGCAATAAGTGGAAGGTTCTTTAACATGTCATAAATGTATGACATGGGACCGCCCGCCGGCTTTACTTTCCCTCCGAAGGAAGGCATACTGAGGGATTTTTAACGCTCTTAAAAAATCCGACGGCTTCGGCTGGATGTTTTTTTTTTTTTCCAACCAAGAGATCCTTCTTGTTCCTCGTCTCCTCCTGCCCTCAACCTTCCCTTGAATAATTTCTTGTAGAAGACGATACTTGTCTCCTCTCATTATATGGCCCAAGTATCGTAACTTCCTAATTTTGACATAGGTAATTATCTCCTTATGGTTACTTTTCCTACGCAATATCTCAAGATTTGTGATTCTATCCTTCCAACTTACTCGTAAGATCCTTCGATATGTCCACATCTCAAACGCCTCTAGTCTGTTAATCATATCTTGTCTGAGTGTCCAAGCTTCCATACCGTAGAAGAGTACCGAGAACACGTAACATTTTAGCAACCTTAGTTTCAAATGTATACTAAGGTCTCTATTGCACAATACATTTCTCATTTGATTGAATGATGATACTAGAGGACTGGAAAGGACCAAATTTTGAGCTAAAGCATAATTATGATGAATGAATGATCGTGTAACCTCCGGAAAGGCCGAGTGCAGATCTTTCTAGTTGAGTTGACGCCCGTGGGCGACCTGCGTGTCGTAATGAGGATGCACTGTTGATGAAGACGTCACCTACACCCAGTCCCTGAGCCACGAGAATTAAACCTAGGAGATTAAAATCCCTGATGGCTCGGCCGGGAATCGAACCTGGGGCACTTCGGGCCAAATCCTAGTGCGCTAACCTTTTAGTAACGAAGCCTGACAAGCATATGATGACCAGATGACCGGATCTGCAGCACAGCGATGTATCATCTACCGGGCCCAGAATGTAAATGCAATTAGTATCAATATTGGTGCCACAGATATAATTTTGTGTGATGCAGGGAGATATAATGTAACATTGGCACAGTTTTTCACTTCAGAAAAACTAAAAGGAAATCTAGACACTGTGATTACTTTCTACTGTGGAACAAAAATCTTTGAACCTGACTCGGAAATGAATAACGACATTTGGTAACTTCAGAGACTTTTACAAATGAAGAGGTGTTATGACGAGAGGTAGAGGAGGGATATTTCAGGTGACTGCTAATGAAGAGAAGAGGTAGGTTGGTAGGACACGTACTAAGACACCCAGGAATAGCAAGCTTAGTTATGGAAGGAAGGGTCGAGGACAAGAAGGAAGCAGGAAGGAAGTTTGTAGTCTAACGTGACCGTTAATCTCGAAATCATGAGCCACGGGACATCCTTTTTACGTGGAATCCGAACCACAGGACGTGGCATTTCACTTCGAAAATCTCACATGCAATGACCAGGAATCGAACCCGGACCGCCTTGGTGAGAGGCATACAGCTAGACCGCTGAGCCACCACGCCCCCCTCGAGGACAAGAACTGTAGGGATAGACCAAGGTTAGAATATGTTAAACAGATTGCCTTGGATGTAGGATGTGGTAGCTATGTAGAGATGAAACGATTAGGACAGGACAGGGAGGCGTGGATTGCTGCATTAAACCAGTCAAAAGACTGAAGACTCTAACAACAACAAAAGCGACATTGCATTACCTTGTTGTTTGAGTCTTCAGTCTTTTGACTGGTTTGATGCAGCGCCCCATGCCTCCCTGTCCTGAGCTAATCGTTTCATTTCTACATAGTTACCTCACCCTACATTCGACGCAATCTGATTAACATATTCTAACCTTGGTCTACCTCTACAGTTCTTGGCCTCGACACTTTCTTCCATAACTAAGCTTGCTATTCCTGGGTGTTTTAGTATGTGTCCTACCGACCTATCTCTTCTCTTCTTTAGCAGTCACCAGAAACATCTCTCCTCTCCCATTCGTCTTAATACCTCTTCGTTTGAAACGCTATCTACCCATCTGATCTACATCATTCTCCTGTAACACCACATTTCAAACGCTTCAATTCTCCTCTTTTCTGCTGCACCAATAGTCCAAGTTTCACTTCCATAGAGTGCCACGCTCCAGACAAAGGCTTAAAAAAATGACTTCCTAATACCTAAATCTAGATGTCAACAGATTCCTTTTCTGTAGAATTGCTTTCCTTGCCTGAGCCAATCTACTTTTATATCCTCTTTGCTTCGTGCATCACTGGTTATTTTGATCCCTAAGTAACAGAAGTCTCCTACTTCCTTTAGTTTTTCACCTGACAATTTGATGTCCTTAATAAACTTACTGAGCCTCCGTGGCTTAGGCGGCAGCACGCCGGCCTCTCACCGCTGAGTCCGTGGTTCAAATCCCGGTCACTCCATGTGAGATCTGTGCTGGACAAAACGGAGGTAGACAGGTTTTTCTCCGGGTACTCCGGTTTTCCCTGTCAAAATTTCATTCCAGCAACACTCTCCACTAGCATTTCATTTCATCTGTCATTCATTTAATCATTGCCCCAGAGGAGTGCGTCAGGCCTCGGCAGCCGGCACAGTCCATGTCCTCGCCGCTAGATGGGGGCTTCATTCATTCCATTCCTGACCCGGTCGGAGACTGGAAGCAGGCTGTGGATTTTCATTTTTCAATAAACTTATTAGAAACTAAAACTCAGCAATGTTTTCCTGGTTTATTCCCTGTCTTGTGTGGGGTTTCGTCTAGGAACACCAGGCCGACTCATCAGAGGGCAGAAGACATGGCATAAACCTAGAAGAATTGTTGAGTTTTATTTCACTGGCCGTGAAAGCCAATATACCGGTACCGTCTTATTAAAACTAATTGAACTGACGTTCTTTGTTTAGGACATTCAATCCTGAAGCTTAAGTAGAAAAGGTTCATGTTTATATTCCCGTCTTTTGCTCCGGGAGCTGTTATGAAAACAATAGTGGGCAGGGGAAATATCATAGCAAAGGAGTTTCCTCATACAAAGACATATTTCACTCGGAGTAATCTGACAGTAATGTGAGTATACGGTAAACATTGCCAGAGGTAGGAACAGTAATAATACAAGAACAGCTGTACCCTCAGAATATTTGATGTATGGCCTTAAATATGCGAGGGGTGTATCCTTGGGGTTACAGTGAAATAAAAAGTTGGATTTACGCCTGTTGTAAATAAATACGCTCGGGGTTAAAATTCTGTTTTATTTAGGGGAAAGAAGGAGCAGCAGCATGCTGTGGTGACGCCACAGGAAGAGAAAGAGGAAGGAAATGTTCATTCTGGAGAATTCTTGCGGTACTTATGTGACTCCTTCCAAGACTGCTTCAGATATAAAACAAACCTAAGTGATTATGAAATTAAGAGTTAAATTTAACATCTTTATTAAGGTGTTGGAAGCCATCCTTTAGTGATGCCTTAACTTAGTAATCTAAAAAAAGTATAAAACAAGATGTTCAGTAAAGAGCATATAGCCTACTTTCTCATAAATGCATGGGTATTGTTATAACTCTTTGTCCTTTTCAAGGAGTATAATTGAATGTTGGTTGTAGTAGCTTGTTGAAATACAACGTGCTATACGGATATTAAACATGAATAAGAGGTGTCCTTTGCCAGTGCTACCTCTGTACCAAATTTCGTTCAATTCGGTTCCATCGTGTTTGAATAGATAGGGGGAATCTATTTGCACACATACTTAGCCGCCATCAGCAATCTATTGGGCTGATGATCTTGCAGTTTGGTCAAAATATTCTTCATACATAAAGGTATAACGTTGCAAAATTTGGTAGAGATCAGATGATTAGGTTGGTCGTAATTTGATTTAAGCTTTGAACATTTGGGTGGCCGCTATTACGTTTCCGTCAAGATGGTGGCGATATAAAACCTGACACTGAGGTGCCCTTTGCTAGTTCTACCACTGTACCAAATTTCGTTTAATTCGGTTTCAACAAGTTCGAATTGATAGGGGGGGGGGGGGGGCGACAGACATTCAGAATACACACTCTCACACACACTCACACACTGACACACACAATTTTTGGCCCTGTGTAGATCTCATAAGTCTACTTTTATTTTTTGCAAAAATCGAAAGTAGGTTAAAAGGATACAAAGTAGGTTAGCTCAGGCAAGGAAAGCATTTATACAGAAAAGGAATCTGTTGACATCGAATATAGATTTAGGTGTTAGGAAGTCATTTTTGAAAGCCTTTGTCTGGAGCGTGGCGCTATTTGGAAGTGAAACTAGGACTATTGGTGCAGCAGAATAGAGGAGAATTGAAGCGTGGTGTTACAGGAGAATGATGAAGATCAGATGGGTAGATAGGGTTTCAAACGAAGAGGTATTAAGACTAGTGGGAGAGGAGAGATGTTTCTGGTGACTGCTAATGAAGAGAAGAGGAATAGCAAACTTAGTTATGGAAGGAAGGGTCGAGGACAAGAACTGTAGGGGTAGACCAAGGTTAGATTATGTTAAACAGATTGCCTCAGACGTAGGATGTGGTAGCTCTGTAATGATGTAGTGATGAGACGGTTAGTTCAGGACAGGGAGGCATGGAGATCTGCATCAAACCAGTCAAAAGACTGAAGACTCAAATGACAACAGTAATCTAAATTTAATGGGTTTCAGTCGGTCAACACGATTGTATCCAATTGTAATGGATGGTTCACTAATCCTGAAAAAAAAAATTACATGCGATTAATAAATACACTGGAATGACCAGTTTCGATCGTCAAGCGATCATCATCAGATCCTTTACATTTAGGCTATTAAATGTCTTGACTACCGGGTTATTATGGGTGTGCGCGCTAAGCTGGCTGTGACTAGCGCAGATCGCGGCCGCGCGCACCCTTTTCAGCCGGCTGACTTAAACACTTTTACCAAACATGTTCAAAAATGTGTACTTACAATGATCAAAGACTATGCTGAAAATATCCTCCATTTCTTGTAACACACATCTGACATCTTTTGATGAAAGAATGTCTGTCAACTCATTTATTATTTACGGAGCTTGTTTCCTTGAATCGTTTAGCAAGCCTCCTTATTGTACTGGAATTAGGCACAGGTCTTCCTGAAAACTAGATTCGAAATTTTCGTCTCGTTTCAGAACAAGATTTTCTGCTTTTCATATACGAATTATGGATATACACACGTTCGTGCAATGTGGATTGGTGTCTAGGCTTGACCAATAATCACAGTAATCACAATACTCACCAAACATGCAATTCTAACGTCTAAGTTTTACAAATACACGCCCCAGGGGCTCACATCTAGTGGGATGTGGGTTGGCGACCACGGGGCCCCAGCTGAGTCTGGCATTGCTTCCACTTACTTGTGCCGGCTCCTCTCCGTCTTCTTTCCTGTCGACCTCACTTGGTCAAATCTTGTTCTCTTCCGACTCCGACGATATTAGGGTATCCGAGGCCTAGGGAGTCGCTTCCTTTCCCGCCTTAATTGGCCCTTGTCTCATCTTTTCTGATACCTCCTTCTGCGAGGGGTCAGCCTTCTTTATCATTTCATGTTATCTCCTGCCTTCTGCTCAAGGCCCTCAAGAAGGCGGGATGTATGTAGCCCCACCACTTCTGGTGCACACTGGATATTGCTACACCCTCAGGGGCTCACGGCTGGGATTCCTGAGCTGGGTCCGTTGTGCCCGCTTTTTCCTCTGACCTTGGGGCGGGCCCTCTCCTCTTTTCCCCTTTCCTATCTGCCTTTCATGGCTCTCCTTCCTTCCAAGTACCTCAAACCTCGTTCTTCGAGGGTTGAAGGCATTTCTTTTCTTCCTGTCCTTGATTTGCCTTATCCTTTATTTGTTTACTATTTCTTCTTCTGGTATTTAAGTCTGTAGTTAGTATTAGTTATAGTGTTCATTCTCATCTCATCTTCACTATCACCCAAACCATTAGGGGCCGATAACCCAGACGTTAGGCCCCTTAAAAGAGCAATAATCATCATCATCATCATTATCAAATACACGCCCATATGAATGACAAAAGACGTGTGAACTAACGATATGAGTCAGCGGAGCACGCCGACCGCCGCCTGGACAAGATGCGCGCGGCCGCGATCTGCGCTATTCCCAGCCGACCTAGCTTGCCGTGTTACTGGTGCGCACACACATAATAACCCTGTAGTTGTTCTAGTATAATTACTACTGCAGCTAAATAAGTGTATACAATATAAACAACATAACCTATACTTGAAGACATACGAGGGGGGATCAAAAACGTTTTTACCCTATTTATAATGTGCATTCGAAAAGTAACGAGCCGGAGGCTGGAATGCCCAAACTGGTGACGACATCGGCTAATCGTGGCGTGTGTAACGCGAGGTGTGATTCCGACCAGAGCGTGGAAGGTCACAGCCTGTCTCTAGAGGGCATGCGTGCACGTCACGTGACGATACAAAGCGAGCAGCAGCTTGCATCAATCGTCCAACGCTGGCAGTCGCATTGCAAACGGTGACATGGAGGCGTCAACCGAAGGGCAAAGAGGTGTTGTTCGGTTTCTGACAGCGGAAGGAGTAGGTGGAACGAACATTCATTGCCAAATGTCACAAGTGTACGGCGAACACTGCATGACCCTTGCAAGGGAAAAAGCGTGGCACAAGTGCTTCAGGGAAAGACGGGTGTCGTTAGCCGATGATGCCGGGTCTGGGGCACCCCACTGCATTACCAATGAGAACGTCCAGCTGGTTGAATCACTCATTACCCAGGACCGCCGAGTGACAGTGAACGCCATAGCCGCCGTGGTCGGAATGAGCGTCGGAAGTGTGCACACCATCATGAAGGAACGACTGCACTTGCGCAAAGTGTGTGCCCAATGGGTGCCCCGAAGTTTTCAACCACACCAGGAAGCATGTCGAATGGCCCACTGTCTTGGTCATCTGCAGCGCTATGCGAGGGAAGAGAATGGGTTCCTGACACGAGTGGTGGCTGGAGATGAGTCATTGTGTCATCACTTTGAACCAAAATCCAAACGACAAAGACTCCAGTGGATGCATCCGGGAGCACCACCACCCAAAAAAAAAGGCAAGGCCATCCACACGAGTGCAGAAAGGGAATGTTGACGTTCTTCTTTGACCAAGATGGCCCCCTTCTGATACACTTCATACCGCACGGGACAACAATGAATGCCCAGCGTTACTCGCAAACCTCGACCACCCTTCGCCTAGCGATCAAAACAAAACGACCATGCAATCTCATCCGTGGGGTCATTCTGCTCCACGACAATGCACGACCTCATACGGCCAACACAGTCGCGGCACTCCTGCAGAAAATCAAATGGGAGGTTCTGGGCCACTCTCCATAGAGTCCAGACATCTCTCCCTGTGATTACGCCATGTTTGGTCCCTTGAAAAGGGCTCTGCGTGGCCAACGATTCAACTCAGACGCCGAAGTCCAACTGTACGTGCGGAACTGGTTCACATTGCAGCCCAGGGAATTTTATGAGACAGCCATTCACCACCTCGTGTCACAGTGGGACAAGTGCCTCAACAGCCAGGGCCAATACTTCTAACATACAGGTACTGGTTTCTGTAATTATGCCTCCGGCTCGTTACTTTTTGAACACACCTTATATTTTACCCCCCAAAAATACAAACAGGTAATTACAAATATACGTACTGTTCTACGGGCCTTACACTATATTTCCACACAGTCTCCACATTTATTCAGACATTTGTCCAATCGCAGCAATAAATTTGAGATGCCACTGTGGTATAATTCAGCCGGCTGAAAGTGGAACCATCATCAGATGGCTGTCTTGGCGTCATCGTTGCACGTGAATCACTGTCCTGCCAGGAACTTCTTCAGCGGATCAAAAACGTGGAAATCACTAGGGGTGAGATTTGGACTGTATGATGGATGGTTGAGACTCTCCCAATGAAATGACCGGAGTTTGTTGGCGGTTCTGGTTGCCAGATAAGATCTCACATTGTCATCATTTCAACTGATCTTGTCGACTTTATCGTTATGCTTTGGTCTACCGTTATGCGTTAGGGTTACGGCGTGTATGACGTCATCATGTTGTTCAGTGCATATGCACCGAGTCTGAGTTTACTCCTGGGGTCTGGCGTTATGCGATACGGATACGGCGAGTGCGTGACGTCATGCAGCAGGGTGCAACTCCCGCTCTCCGTTCCCCGCGCGGAAGCCTAAGTTAATGGTTAGTGGAGTCTGTTGAAAGAGTCCTGGGGCTTCGAGCGAAGCGAGAAGCCCTCTGAGTCTTTCCAACATGTGTAGCATTTGTAGCATGCGTCATTTGAAATGATATAAAGTCTAGTCTCTCAGACTAACTGTATCTTTTTTGTTATGATTGTGTTAGAATTTGTACCAAGGATGATATAAAATTTCCTGAATTTTACCGTTTATTCTTTTGTTTCTTCAGTTCTTCTCAATAACTTAACAAGATGTTCAGTAAAGAACATATAGCCTACTTTCTCCTAAATGCATGGGTATTGTTATAACTCTTTGTCCTTTTCAAGGAGTATGATTGAATGTTGGTTGTAGTAGCTTGTTGAAATACAACGTGCTATAGGGATATTAAACATGAATATGAGGTGCCCTTTGCTAGTGCTACCTCTGTACCAAATTTCGTTCAATTCGGTTAAACCGTGTTTGAATTGATAGGGGGAATCGATTTGCACACATACTTGGCCACCATCTGCAAACTATTGGGCTGATGTTCTTGCAGTTTGGTCTGAATATGTTTCCCACATAAAGATATGGTGTTGCAAAATTTGGTAGAGACTAGATTATTAGGTTGGTCGTAATTACATTTTAGCTTTTAACATTTGGGTGGCCGCGATTACGTTTCCGTCAGGATAGCGGTGATATAAAACATGACACTGAGGTGCCCTTTGCTAGTGCTACCTCTGTACCAAATTTCGTTCCATTCGGTTTCACCGTGTTCGAATTGATAAGGGGAATCGATTTTCACACAAAGATGGCCGCCATCCGCAAAATATTAGGCTGATGACCTATTAGTTTGGTCAAAGGATGCTCCCTCCATAAAGGTATGTTGTTGCTAAATTTGCTAGAGATCGGATGATTAGGCTAATCGTAATTTGATTTAAGCTTTGAACATTTGTGTGGCCGCCATTACGTTTCTGTCAATATGGCGGCGATATAAATCATGACACTGAGATGCCCTTTGCTAGCGCTATCTCTGTACCAAATTTCGTTCCATTCGGTTTCACCGTGTTTGAATTAATAGGGAGAATCGATTTTGCCACAAAGATGGCCGCCATCCGCAAACTATTAGGCGAATGACCTATAAGATTGGTCAAAGAATGCTCCCTCCATAAAGGTATGTAGTTGCAAAATTTGGTAGAGATCGGATGATTAGATTAATCGTAATTTGATTTAAGCTTTGAACATTCGTGTGGCCGCCATTACGTTTCAGTCAAGATGGTGGCGATATAAAACATGACACTGAGGTGCCCTTTGCTAGTGCTACCTCTGTACCAAATTTTGTTCCATTCGGTTCCACCGTGTTCGAATTAATAGGGGGAATCAATTTTGACATAAAGATGGCCGCCACCCGCAAACTATTAGGCTAATAACCTATTAGATTGGTCAAAGGATGCTCCCTCCATAAAGGTATGTTGTTGCAAAGTTTGGTAGAGATACGGATGGTTATTTTAGTCGTAATTTAACTTAAGCCTTGAACATTTGTGTGGCCGCCATTACGTTTCTGTCAATACGGTGGCGATATAAAACATGACACTGAGGTGCCCTTTGCTAGTGCTACCTCTGTACCAAATTTCGTTCCATTTGGTTTCACCGTGTTTGAATTAATAGGGGGAATTGATTTTCACACAAAGATGGCCGCCATCCGCAAACTATTAGGCTAATGACCTAGTTGTTTGGTCAAAGGATGCTTCCTCTATAAAGGTATGTTGTTGCAAAATTTGGTAAATATCGGATGATTAGGTTAATCGTAATTTGATTTAAGCTTTGAACATTTGTGTGGCCGCCATTACGTTTCCGTCAAGATGGCGGCGATATAAAACATGACACTGAGGTGCCTTTTGTTAGTACTATCTCTGTACCAAATTTCGTTCCATTCGGTTGCACCGTGTTCGAATTAATAGGGGGAATCGATTTTCACACAAAGATGGCCGCCATCCGCAAACTATTACGCTGATGACTTATTAGTTTGGTCAAAGGATGCTCCCCCCATAAAGATATGTTGTTGCAAAATTTGGTAGAGATCGGATGATTAGGTTAGTCGTAATTTGATTTATGCTTTGAACATTTGTGTGGCCGCCATTACGTTTCCGTCAAGATGGCGGCGATATAAAACATGACACTGAGGTGTCCTTTGCTAGTGCTACCTTTGTACCAAATTTCGTTCAATTCGCATTCACCGTGTTCGAATTGATAGGGGGGGGACAGACATTCAGAGTACACACACTCACACACACACATACACACAGACACACACACACACACAGACTCACACACACACATACACACACACAGACAGACACACTTTTTTCGCCCTGTGTTGATCTCATAAGTCTACTTTCATTTTTTGCAAAAATCGAAAGTAGGCTAAAAATTGCACATATCGACTTTTGTAAATAGGCTCCTCTATATGATCTTTTCAAGAATGCAATTGAAAAGCATCGGAGAGAGCCCATCGTCTTGTTGAACTCCTGCCTTGACCTCAAAGGAATCCGAGAAATAACCAAGGAACTTCATCTAGGACTTGGTTTCCATAAATGTGGCTGTAATTCGCGCCAGCAATTTCATTATTGGTTGGTTCCTCAGTTTAGGGGCTGCGACAGCGCGGTCATGTAGCCTCGTGTACTTTGGGTGTGTGTAGAATCTGTCTGATAACCGGTGTTAATTGTGATGTCTGTTTTAGTGTGTGTTATCTGTGTTTAATTCAAGTAAGGACTGCAGACATTCTAGTTTCAAGCAGTTCCAACTTTTGCTACCAAACGTCACCGTTAACGATCAACTAGTTCTGAACTTTGTTGCTAAATGACACCACAGTCGGCTCTTGGCGACGAACGTTGGAACCTAAGGGCGTTAGTCATATATAACCTATAATTTACCTTCACACAAGTGTAATTAGTGGAAGGTTCTTTATAATGCCATAAATCGATGACATGCAACCGCCGGCTTTACTTCTCCTCCGAAGGTAGGCATATCGAGGGATTTTAAAGCTCTTAAAAAATCCGACAACTTCGGCCGGGTTTGAACCCACGACCTTGGGCGTAGAAGCTCAGCTTGCTACCAACTACACCACCGAAGACGCTTAATTTCATTATTATTATTTTTGTCATCTATATATTTAAAACAGTAAGCTGATTTTTGTTACCGCGAGATTAACAGAACGGCTGAACCGATTTACTTCGTAATGCACTCTGACAAAAGCCCTTGATCTGTATATTTGCAGAGTGTCTTTAAAATAAACAAATATGTTACCATATATTTTTAAATTTATAAAGAAAAATGCAAAATTATTGGCGCTAGCGCATGCGCACAATCATCTAGCCTCACTACAGTCATGGCGGTTACAAGTGCAACGCGTTTCAATTTGATAGTTATTCGTATGAAGTATAAAGGAAGGGAACATTATTTACGACGTTCCACGATATATACTGGAATACAATTATACACAACGGAAAATGTTGAAACACGTCAACAGTCGAGTGTTTAGGGCCTATGTAGTTAAACTGTGTTAATATTGCGTGGCTATCCCAGTGATTTGGTAGCTCAGGTCGTAGAGGCACGAACTTATAATTTATGCATCGCGCAATGGAGGCTGTTCGAGTCCCACCTCCGACATGTTTTTTTTAATTTCCGTATTTTTATTTCTTGGTATTGCTATTCCATTGTCAAGACATATTTAACTCTTAGCATTCCCGTAAACTAAGGAATTCGTATATTTTTAAATTAATATAGAAAATTGCAGAATTCTTGCCCCTCACGCATGCGTACAATCACCTTGCCTCATGACAGTCATGGCGGTTACAAGTGCATCGCGTTTCAATTTGATAGTTATTTATAAGAAGTATAAAAGAAGTGAACATTATTTATGACGTTCCCACGAGATATACTGGAATACATTTATACACGATGGAAAATGTTGAAACACTTAAACTGACAGTCGAGTGTGTAGGGCCTATGTCGTTAAACTGTATTAATATTGCGTGGATATCCCAGTTGTTTGGTAGCTCAGGTCGTAGAGGCACGAACTTATATTTATGCATCGCGCAATGGAAGCTGTTCGAGTCCCACCTCCGACATGTTTTTTTATTTCCGTATTTTTATTCCTTGGTATTGCTATTCCATTGTCAAAACATATTTAACTCTTAACATTCCCGTAAACTAAGGAATTCGTATATTTTTAAATTAATATAAAATTGCAGAATTCTTGACCCTGACGCATGCGTACAATCACTTTGCCTCATGACAGTCATGGCGGTTACAAGTGGATCGCGTTTCAATTTGATAGTTATTTATTAGCAGTATAAAAGAAGTGAACATTATTTATGACGTTCCCACGAAATATACTGGAATACAATTATACACGACGGAAAATGTTGAACTATGTATACTGACAGTTAAGTGTGTAGGGCCTATGTTGTTTAATTAACTTAATATTGAGTGGTAATACCATTGTTTCGGTAGCTCAGGTCATAGCGTCAGAGACTCTTAATTTATGCATCGCGCAATGGGACCTGTTCGAGTCCCACCTCCGTCACCTTTTTTTTCCGTATTTTTATTTCTTGGTATTGCTATTCCATTGACAAAACATATTTTACTCTTAGCATTCCCGTAAACTAAGAAATTCGGCGCGATTGACATTGCCATATATATATTTAAAACACTAAGGTAACAAAAGTACACACCACTGTTACAGATTAAATAATGAATATGAAAGCCAGATACTTCTTACAGAATTCTTGAATTCCTCGGAATTTTGCTTCCACATATTCATACTCCTAATGTTCGAGCCACAGTTATGCTCCTTAGGAATCTGAACATTTCTCAAGAGCTCCTAATTGGTGGCAGATTAATTGTAAGAATTATGCATGAGAATTGCTTGGATTTGGAAACAATAAGTGCAGATAATATTGGGCAGAGAGTTCTAATCCTTCGACTTTATTTAACACCATCCGATGAAACACTTCCATTTTCGTTTAGAGCACCAATTTGCAATCGCTTGCCATACCTTATCACAATCAATAAAGCTGAAGGGGGAACTCTGGAACGTGTAGGTCACTATTTACCTCATCAAGTTTTCAGTCGTTGCCTCCGTAGCTCGCCTCTTTAGCGTAGTGGTCAGCATGGTTAGCTGCCGCCCCGTCCTGAGTTCAATTCCCGGCTCTGCCACGAACTTTGAAAAGTGGTGAGGACTGGAACGGGGTATACTCTGCCTCGGGCGGTCCAAATGAGTAGAGGGGGTTCAATTCCCACCTCAGCCATCCTCGAAGTGGTTTTCCGCGGTTTCCCATTTCGTCTTCGGGAAAACGCCGGGATGGTACCTACCGTAAGGCCACGGCCGCCTCCTTCCCACTTCCTTGCCTAACCCTCCCGCTCTTACCATCCCTTCATCAGGTCCCTGATCGCTTTGCAAGTGAGGCCGCCTGGGCGTAGTGCTGGTCACACACCCGAGTTGTATCCCCGACTCAGAGTCACAAGCTCCAGGACACTGCCTTTAGTGGCGGTAGAGGTGGGACCCCTCGCTTAATCCGTGGGAAAAGACAACCCTGGAGGAGAAAAAGGTTAACGCAAACGTAACGTAACGTAACGCAAGTTTCCAGTAATGGCCAGTTATATGTTGCAAAGTCGATCTTGCTCTGTTCATACAGAGAATGCATATAAGAAAGTCCTACAGTAAATATTTTCCCAATGACCGTTATGTTTTGCACATCATCGCATTTCTTCGTTATATTCCAAAATTATAAGCGACGGTTTGCGGCCAGTTGTATTAGACCCCTCAGAGTTATTGAATTCCTTGGAATTATAAGATTTGCCTCCACATACTCTAAACGCTTGACCCATAGTTATGCTGCTTAGAAATCTGAAGGTTTCCCAAGGGCTCCTAAATGCAATGCTTGGGTTTGGAAATAATAAGTGCAGTTAAAATTAGGCAGAGAGGTCTAATCCTTCGACTTGATTTAATACCATCCGATATAACACTATATTTTTCTTTTAAGAGGCAATATTTTCCAATTCGTTTGGCATACTCTATCAAAATCAATAAAGCTCAAGGGGAAACTCTCGAACGTACAGGTCTCAATTTGCCTCATCAATTTTTCAGTCATTGCCAGCAGTATTTTGCAATGTCAAAAGTGCAATCTTTTGACGCCTTTATAGTTTCAATAAAGCCAAAAAATAATCGTACAAAGAATGTACATTAGGCCTATATAAGGAGATTCTTCAGTAAATATTTTCCCTTTGACCGTCATGTTTTGACGGGTTTCAACTAGTTATTATTATTATTATTATTATTATTATTATTATTATTATTTTTATTATTATTGTTCATATGTTCACCATATTTTTGGGTACAATTCACAATTTCATTTGTATTTGTTACCGTATGAGTTAGCCGTGGTCGTTAAGGCGTGGCTGCAGGCAGTTGCTCACATCCGAATCCCCCCGCCGGCAACCTTGAAGATGGTCTTCTGTGGTTTCCCATCTTCCAGGCAAATGCCGGGGTTGGTCCCTCACTATTGGCCACAACCGCTACCTTCCAACTCCTCGTCCTTACATTCAAACTTTCCTCCCCAGACAACACTCCACACGCGGCGGTACATGTAGCTACGCGTAGAAGCAGCTACATAATACGGCAAGCCATACATGTCCTCGGACGCTCCCGGCACTAAAAGCCATACGCTAAAAAGAAAAGATATGAGCCTCACAGTAGTCGCATATGGTGTGTAACATCTGACATAGAAGAAACCTCACATGAAATTGTTGATACAACGGCATTTTATACTATTATTGGCACAAATATTAATCTATTGTAAAAGGGAGGGGTTTACAGATATTGTAGTTTATAATACGGAACTCATTTTATGAGAGGTTTCGTACCTTCCACCAGCACCAGCCTACGATATGGATCAACTAGATTAATAGACGCGACACCGTTCATAACCTGCGAGTAAATGCAATGTGCACAGCAGTAGATCATGAAAGGCTTGCCCAGTTCACGGACCTCTTAATTCACAGACCAACACGTAATTTCACATGTATTCTGTTAATATGAGTCACATTGATACGATAAATATCGTTTAAAACGATAATCTGGTAGTAAAAATATCTAACCCATCCGTGATTCGAACCCGAGATCTCTAGATTCACGTTTATCCCACGGCTATTTTGACCACACGAATATTAGGAACAAGATGGTGATTTATATTCACGTACCAATAATACTGCATCACGGAATTAAGTTTCATTTATATTTTGCTTGTTTCGATAATGTTCCTGCGTGAAATTGAGTTTAAAATGCCTTATGAATAGGCCCTCTTTTGAGTAAAGAGGCTATGTTCAGCATTAGTTCATGAAGGCTTGCCTAGTTCCCGTATAAACACGATGATATATATTATATAGATGACTACATTACCGTTATGTGGGTTAATATTTCAATAGCCATTGTGCAGAAACATAATACCAGAACTGCCGACTACTTACAATGTATCATATTAAAGCATATAATAATTTAAATAATGATACGAAGACTTCGACTATGTTCCATGTGCTTTGTGTTCAATCAGTTGACACCAGAGTTCGCATGAGCATTTACCTCAAAATTGACACCAGAGTTCGCTTGAGCATTTACCTCAAAATGAAAGTGTTCAGCAATGCGATCCAGCTGGCAGTGCGTGTTACACTTCCGTTCGATCCACCACTGCCAGCTGGATCGTCCGATCGACTTCCGTCCCATTTTTCAAAATCACTCCCGCAAATATCCAGCAACCGAGTGGGAAGATGTTACATATCAAAACAAGAAGTTCCGTGACGAACTAAAGAGCCTACTTGTCTTAAAATATGAGATTCATGCCAATGATTAATCTATAAGGATCTATCTAGAATAATGACGAAATTAAGTTGGTAATATCGAAATTTCTAATTAGTTCGAAATACTGTATACCTGGCATAATGTAGCCTAATAGAGAACTACAGTTGGCAGCCCTGGTGACTGAATATAATCTTAGTTCCATCTCTTAAGGTACAGAATACAAAATTTGGTTGAAGTCCAATGGATAGCATGGACGTTACATGCAGTTAAACATTGGATCTAACAGCGTGCGTAAAATCATGTTGGCAACAATGACGTACATGTATTGGTCAGAAATAATCTGAAATAATATGATCTATTGTTGTGTCAATTTTGAATGAAATCCATTAGTTAGTTCAGAAGTTACATGCATTTTAAAATTGGACCTCTCAGCTGGTTTAGAATCATGTTGGCAGCACTGGCGTAGGCCTATATTAGTTACTCCAAATTAATCTAGAATGCCAGGTACTATACGTGTTCAAAATGTAGAGCTATTGGCTTGCATACTTTATGATATATTGATATTAGGGTAACAAATATATAGGCAGTATTTATTAATAGTTGGCAGCACTGGTTACTCTTAAGAATCGGCATAGTCATATCCGTTATGGTACACATAGCACACACATAATTTGGTTGTAATCCAAATTATAGTATAGAAGATACATGTATTTAAAGTTGGACCTCTCAGCAGGCTTAGAACCATGTTGGTAGCACTGACGTATATAAGATACTCCAAATTAATATACAATGGCAGGTACTATACGTGTGCATAGTTTAAAGCTGTCGGCTTGCATACTTTTTGATATATGGGTATTTGGATTTAAAAAAATTGAGAGCATTTATTAACAGTTGGCAGCCCTGTTGGCCCTTAAGAATACGCTCAGTCATATCTGTTTATGTACACGTAACGCATACGAAATTTGGTTGAAATCCAATTGATAGTGTAGAAGTTACATGCATTTAAAAATTGGACCTATCAGCAGGCTTATAATCATTTTGGCAACACTGCCACGTATTGCCTCCTGGAAATTAAACTGCAATATTATTATCTATACGTGTGCCAATTTTGAAATAGCTCCCTTTTATACCTTCCGAGATATCCAACATGGAACTCAAATTTCAATTACGATTTTTCAGCAGTTGGTATCACTGACATCATTTTCAAATATGGCCGTGAGATATTCAGGTATAGATCTTTACTCCTACCAAATTTTGTTTCGATTGATGCAGCCGTTTTGGAGTTGGTAGGGGGGACACCCACACAGCCAGACAGACAGACAGACAGACAGACACACATTTGCCCGATCTCATAAGTCTACTTTTTCCTCATTTTTGCAAAATGTGAAAAGTAGGCTAAAAATAAAAAAATACATAAATGGGTATTTGTTGCAAGATGGAGTGGAGTTCTCTACTGTCAGGCTGAGGAACTAGCGAACTAGGGAGCAGGTCTCTAAAATAACTACTTTCTACATACTAGTATGCAGATTATGGTGGAGCCCCAGTTTATCGAGGCTGGCCTTCAGCGACTTTGAAAGAGATTATGATAGGCAATACAGTTACAAATTCCTGTCGCCACATCTGTCAGATGCCTTCAGCCAGATGCATGTATTCTGGCACTTTATCAGCATAAATGTGTGGATATTATGCGAGTTGGGAACTGCTAAGTCTATTAGAAGAAAAATTCAGCAATTCTTCTAGGTTTGTGCTGTGTCTTGTGTGGGGTTTCGGCTAGGGCACCAAGCTGGCTCATCGGCGGGCTCTTGGTGTCCCCGCCCGGACCCCCAGCTTGGTGTCCTAGGCGAAACCCCACACAAGACACGGCACACACCTAGAAGAATTGCTGAGTTTTAATTCACTGGCCATGAAAGCCAATATACCATCCATTAGAAGAGTTCTCTTCTGCACTTTACAAATAAGATTAATGTCTGGCCTGTTTGCTATCTGTTTGTCTATCTGTGATCACTGACCTGTCCCAGAATATCTAGTGTGTATCGTTCTCCTGAACAGCATCGGCAATATATTGATAGTAAGGCAGAACATTTTTACATAAGGAATGCATCTTTGCCAGGTTCAGGTGGATTATCTTGGCTACTAGAGCATGCCTCTTCAAGTAGTGTGTAGATGAAATTCTTGCACAGCCCCCTGTGATATGCGGGATGGTCTCTGATTAGCGATGGCATCTCCTACATTTGTCTGCCTTAATGATGTTTTTAAGGTTGTTCTTTGTTGCCACTACTTGATCTTCTATCGCGACCATGAACCCCTCAGTCTCAGTCTCAGCCAGCTATTCGACGCATGTATTTCGACATATTCTTGACTAAGATCATACGGATGACGGCCGTGCAGTGCTTTTTGAGCCCATTGTTGAAGCTTGTTGGTTATGTGCTCTTCCCTGATATGGCGAAAGTCGAATGGCGTGTACTTGTCATCCTCCTTAAAGGAACCGGGAAGTGTGCAATGCTGAATAACGCCTATCATGGTTTTACATCCATTTAAAACCGGGTGAGTTAGCCGTGGTGGTTACGGCATGACTGATGGCAGTCGCTCACATCCGGGAGGCGAGGAGGTTCGAATCCCCCCGCCGGCAACCTTGAAGATGGTCTTCTGTGGTTTCCCATCTTCCTTCCAGGCAAATGCCGGGGTTGGTCCCTAACTATAGGCCACAGCCGCTACCTTCCAACTCCTCGTCCTTACATTCCAACTTCCCTCCTTCCCTCCCCAACGGTACTTGTGGCTCACCCATTGGGTGTCCGTCTCGAAGCAGCTACAAAAAAAAAAACTCGCGAGCCGAACATGTCCTCGGACACTCCCGGCACTAAAAGCCATACGCTAAAAAAAACCATTTAAAAACAAAGTTTTCAATATTTTTTTTCATTTTTTTTAGTCTTTATCGGGGCCTATTCTTTAATTCACAACAGTTTCATTGCTCTAAATGGAAAAATGCTCAAGTAAATAGGTCATAAATTTACCAAACAGTCCTATAATATTTGACATTTTAGGTACAATTTTTGAGAACATTTTTCAAAATTTGGTCATGAGATTTTTACATGATATTTAACCACTGATACTTGACCTTGATGACTAAATTCATCTTCCTAACTGAAATAGATTTCAGTTAAAACAAGTAGTTCCGTGACGAACTAAACAGCCTACTTTTCTTAAAATGTAAGATTCATGCCAATCTATATAGACCTATATGCAATAATAAGGATATAAAGTTCCTAATACCAACATTTCTAAGTACTGCAGTTTAAAATACACCTAAAATAATGTAGCCTAATACAGTAACTTACTACAGTTGGCAGCCCTGGTGACTCTGAATGTATTCTGAGCTCCCTCGCTTAAGGTATAGAATGCACATACAAAATTTGGTTGAAGACTAATGGATAGTACGGACGTTACATGCTGCTTGATATTGGATTGATCAGTGCGCGTAAAATCGTGTTGGAAACAATGTCATGTATGTGATGCTCAGAATTAATCTGAAATAATACGATCTATTATAGCCTAGTGTCAATTGGTAATAATTGTTAGTATAGAAGTTACATTTAATTAAAATTGAAACTATCAGAAAGCTTAGAATCATGTTGGCAGCACTGAGGTATATTAGATACTCCAAATTAATCTAGAGAGTCAGGTACTATACGTGTGCAAAGTTTAGAGCTGAAGGCTTGCATATATTTCTGATATATTGATATTAGGATTAAAAAAACAAATAGAGAGAACATTTATTAACAGTTGGCAGCCCTGCTGGTTCCTACGAATACGCATAATCATAACTGTTATGGAACACAAAGCACATACGAAATGTGGTTGAAATGCATTTGTAATGATAGAAGTTATATGCATTTAAAAACTTGACCTATCAGCAGGCCTAGAATCGTGTTGGCAGCACTGAAGTATATACGTTACACCGAACTTGGGTAGAATATTAGGTACTATAAGTGTGCAAAGTTTAGAGTTGTTGGCTTGCATACTTTCTGATATATTGACATTAGGGTTAATCAAATAGAGAGAACATTTATTAACAGTTGGCAGCCCTGTTGCTTCCTACGAATAAGCATAATCATAACTGCTATGGTACACAAAGAGCATACGAAATTTGGTTGAAATCCATTTGTTAGTATAGAAGTTATATGCATTTAAAAACTTGACCTATCATCAGGCTTAGAATCGTGTTGGCAGCACTGATGTATATAAGTTACACCGAACTTGGGTAGAATATCAGGTACTATACGTGTGCAAAGTTTAGAGCTGTTGGCTTGCATACTTCCTGGTTGAAACATAGTGAGAGCATTTATTAATAGTTGGCAGCCCTGGTGGCTGTTTAGAATATGCACAGTCATATGTGTTGTAGTACACATAGTACAGTACATACGAAATTTGGTTGAAATCCAGTCGATAATATAGAAGTTACACGCATTTAGAAATTGGACTTACCGGCAGGCTTAGAATCATATTGGCAACACTGGCATGTATGAACTTCAGAAAATTAATCTGGAATGTTATTATCTATACGTGTTCCAATTTTGGAATAGTTCGCCTGCATAACTTCTGAGAAATCCGACATAGAGCTGAAATTTCAATTGCGATTTTTCAGCTTTTGGTAGCACTGATGTCAATTTCAAATATGGTTGTGAGATATTCAAATATAAATCTTTACTCTTGCCAAATTTGGTGTTGATAGGTGCAGCCGTTTAGGAGTTGATAGCGGGACACACACACACACACACACACACACACACAGAGAGAGAGACAGACAGACAGACAGACAGACAGACAGAAGTACAGACAGACAGACAGACAGAGAGACAGACACACACATTTTACCGGATCGATCTCATAAGTCTACTTTTTCCTCATTTTTGCAAAATGTGAAAAGTAGGCTAAAATATTACCATACTAAAAACAAGAAGTTCCGTGACGAACTAAATAGCCTAATTTTCTTAAAATTTAAGATTCATTCCAATGATTAATCTATATGGATCTATATAGAATAATGACGAAATTAAGTTGGTAATATCGAAATTTTTAATTAGTTCGAAATACTGTATACCTGGCATAATGTAGCCTAATAGAGAACTACAGTTGGCAGCCCTGGTGACTGAATATATTCTTAGTTTCATCTCTTAAGGTACAGAATACAATATATGGTTGAAGTCCAATGGATAGCATGGACGTTACATGCAATTAAGCATTGGATCTAACAGCGCACGTAAAATCATGTTGGCAACAATGACATACATGTATTGGTCAGAAATAATCTGAAACAATATGATCTATTGTTGTGTCAATTTTGAATGAAATCCATTAGTTAGTATAGAAGTTACATGCATTTTAAAATTGGACCTATCAGCAGGCTTATAATCATGTTGGCAGCACTGGCGTAGGCCTATACTAGTTACTCCAAATTAATCTAGAATGCCAGGTACTATACGTGTGCAAAGTTTAGGGCTATTCGCTTGCATACTTTCTGATATATTGACATTAGGGTAACAAAAATAGAGACAGCATTTATTAACAGTTGGCAGCCCTGGTTACTCTTAATAATCGGCATAGTCATGTCTGTTATGGTACACATAGTACACACGAAATTTGGTTGAAATCCAAATGATAGTATAGAAGTTACATGTATTTAAATTTGGACTTCTCAGCAGGCTTAGATCATGTTGGTAGCACTGACGTATATAAGTTATTCCAAATTAATATATAATGTCAGGTACTATACATGTGCATAGTTTAAAGCTGTCGGCTTGAATACTTTCTGATATATGGGTATTTGGATAAAAGAAATTGAGAGCATTTATTAACAGTTGGCAGCCCTGGAGGCTCGTAAGAATATGCTCAGTCATATCTGTTTATGTACACATAGCACATACGAAATTTGGTTGAATTCCAATATATAGTGTAGAAGTTATATGCATTTAAAATTGGACCAATCAGCAGGCTTATAATCATTTTGGATACACAGCCATGTATGGCCTCCTGGAAATTTAACTGCAATATTATTATCTATACGTGTGTCAATTTTGAAATAGCTCTCATTCATACCTTCCAAGATATCAACATGGAGCTCAAATTTCAATTGCGATTTTTCAGCAGTTGGTAGCACTGATATCATTTTCAAATATGGCCGTAACATATTCAGGTATAGATCTTTACTCCTACCAAATGTTGTTTCGATTGCTTCAGCCGTTTAGGAGTTGATAGGTGGTGGTGGTGGGGGGGGCACACACAGACAAACAGACAGACAGACAGGCACACATTTGCCCGATCTCATAAGTCTACTTTTTCCTCATTTTTGCAAAATTTGAAAAGTAGGCTAAAAATCTGCCAAATTCCAAAAAATCAGAAGATGCCTTATGTAAAAATATCGCCCACACTGCTGACCTCATATGCTTTAAACCGTGGGTATTTCTCTTAATTGACGTCCGAAACGGGGGAGGAGCTTACGGTCAGCTGTTTGCAATATGGCGGCGATATAGTGACGTGAAGTAATTGGGTCTGCGTATGTTATGGCTTCTAATTTATTATGATGGCAAAATACTACATATTTCCTTTCATTGATAGAAATATTTTTATAATCAATTTAAATGCAGTGCCTAATTACTACCAGTTAAAAATATTACCCACATGTAGATAGTTAATTTACTGTCTGCTGTTACAAATATGAAGCCTGTACTTGGGAGCCTAGCGGTATCGATGTTTTTAATAATTTCACAATAAATATATCTCACATAACACAAAGGACGACTCCCTGATAATAAATTGAATCAAGCAACCCTGAATTTGCATGAATGTTTTGGGTTCAAAGAAGCGTTACTTGGGATGCTCAAATCATACTTCAATATTGCAAATATTGACCTACATACTTGCTGTTCAAAGGCAAGAATGTTAATTTATTAATCTCTTGCCACAGGCAAGTTAAAATGGAAACATCCTCTTTATCAATATATTTAATTAAATATTTAAAATACAGATATTTAGCAAAGCTGGAGTCTCCATTTGAACTTGTCATAAGCAAACGGAACAGATCAAAAACTACACTATAAGCCAAACCAAATTTACTCCTCAGCTCGACATAAACCATAATACCAATTAAAACTTATACAAAACATACTCTCCTTTCTGTTGTACAACTTTCAAACCAACTATTCGCACTCAAAACTGTAAAACCCTGAAATGGGAACTAATTAAAGTTAGAATAGCGTAGGCCGATCCGGTCTCCTTCTACATTACCGCATATGTATACTTAACATCACTTTAACTTCAAAATTACGGCTAAGTGACCTATCTGCCTGAGTAGTATAGGTGTTGCCGGCCTGCCTGGGATGATGGGTCACCAAACCGGTACTTAAAACTAAGATTTTACATTTTAATTAACTAAATTCAACAGTAGGGAGATCATAGCCAAAAACACACTTTAAGCCAAATCATACTTCAATGACCTACATACTTGCTGTTCAAAGGCAAGAATATAAATTCTCTGGGAAATTAAGGCTAGGAACAGCATTTTTCTTAAGTTTTCTAACCATTCGGCTATTGTCAATCGGAAGAACCCCTAAAATAAGTTTACGAAGAGCGGATTACATTCTTTGTACGGCACAGAAGTAATAGGCTATAAGTTTATCAGTATTTTTGATGTAGCTAAATCCATGTGAATACAAATTAGAGACAATAACTATCAATAATCAACAGTACCGGTGGAAAGAAGTCGTCTTCACAAAAATGCAGACTGCACACTGTCATGTAACATGTAACACGTTTTCCAATTGACAGCGCCGAAGCCCATCTTTCTCTCTGAACTTTTTGTACAGGAAAGTAGTGAAGATATTTCGTAGCCGTTTTATACGATTTGCAACCGTATACAGAGCAGTACCTCCTCGAATTTGACAAATTTATTTCTGTTTCCATCACGACGTCAATGCTTCACCATCTAAATAAATCTCACCAGTCACAATGTTACAGCTTCAACATTCTGCCGCGTGGCTGCGCCATCCAACTTTTCTGACGTCAATAGCTAACCCATAGTAAGTCTGAATCAGATCTATTTCTAAATCTATTTCTAAATCACTTTACCTACCAGCACCACCAATTTGTTTCTTATCTTCCAACACCTTACCTTCCAAGTCATTTTTAAGCTATTTTCAATTTTGAAAAAAAATAGGCTTATGAGATCACTTTTTGTCCGTGTGTGTGTGTCTGTGTGTGTGTGTGTGTATGTGTGAGGAGTGTGTGTGTGTATGTGTGAGGAGTGTGTGTGTGTTTGTGTGTGTGTGTCCCCCTAATAAATTCTAAACGGCTGGAGCGATTTCAATGAAACTCGGTAAGTTGATAGCACTATTCCGGGCGACCCCTACCGTGCCCTTCAAATTTTGTTACGTCTCACCAATCAAACATGGCGGCTGTGCGAAATATTTCACCAGCATTCAATATCTCCGAAACTATTCCCGATATCACCCTGGAATTTATTACGATCATAGAGGGAACTAATAGAAGTTCACCTACGTGACTTTTGAAAAACTGGTAACTACAAAACCAACATGGCAGCCAGGCGAATTTGTGAGTTTTAAATAGACGTTTCTCGCGATTTAACCAACCAAACGCAATAAAACTTGGTACAGTATATGTTTATGCACATTGTAATGCACCGACATCTTACTTGGTTCAATTGTTTACATAACCTCAAGATGGCAGCTGTGCGAATTTTAAAATTAAGTTTTTATTTCTTGTGCCGTAATAATGCGATCGATGTGAATGATTGAATAATGAACCTACGCAATAATTTTCCTTTACTGGTACATGACTCTATGGTCTATACATTTAACAATCCAACATGGCGACCATCCGAAATATTTAGACTGCTCTGAATATCTACGTATCTAATATAGCAATAAAACTGATTTTTTATGTTCATAGGGGCTATAAACTTTAGTTCACCTATAGGACTTCAAATAACCTGGTGATCACAAATCCAACATGGCGGCGACGCG
Organism: Meconema thalassinum; assembly: GCA_946902985.2. Taxonomy (NCBI): domain Eukaryota; kingdom Metazoa; phylum Arthropoda; class Insecta; order Orthoptera; family Tettigoniidae; genus Meconema; species Meconema thalassinum. Next base: position 189,986,254 of record OX336395.1, read on the forward strand.
AAATATGAATATTCTCATGGACGTTTCTCGCAATGTAACCATCCGAGGGCAGTGAAACTTGGTACAGTAAATCCTGATACGAATGTTAAACCACTAGCACCTAATTTATTTCAATTGTTTCCATAACCACAAGATGGCAGCAGTGCAAAATTTTAAAATCTCGTTTTTACTTCATGTGTCCTAATCATGCGATTTAAGTTTAAATACTACCCGTACAAAATAATCTTCATGTAACAGTATTCTTCATAACTCTAAGACTTACTTATATAAAAATCCAACATGGCGACCAGCCGAAATATTGAGTCGGTTCTCAATATCTACCAATCTATTACAGCAATAAAACTGAAATTTTGTATGTTGATAGTGGCAATTAACATAAGTAGGATATATGAAAATAGGCTTTAGTTCTTCACGGAACTACTTGTTATTATTCATTCAATTTCACTAATCGGCCAACTAGGGACCACGATCAGCCTCATTTTACATTCCGGCATTTGTTAATTTTTCGCCTGATCCACATTGTCTTCATGAGCTCACTGTGTTTAGAACGACGTTCTTCTGCCATTTCGCAACAGTTGTCCGTTTTCCGTCCCGGAAAGTCCCAAACGTCATGATGCCTGCTCTATAAAAATTTCGATCTTGTGGATCTTCTGCTCGTATCCCCTTTTCTTGAAGATCATTCTGGACGTTATTGTACTATGGCATTGTCGTTTTTGGTTTTGAGTCAAAGATACTGAAGATACGTTTCGTCCATCCGTGGCATGCTGAGCTTCTATGCCCAAGATCGCGGGTTCAAATCCGTCCGAAGTCATCGGATTTTTAAGAGCGTTAAAATTCTCTCAGTATGCCTTCCTTCGTAGGGGAAGTAAAGCCGGCGGTCCCATGTCATAGATTTATGGTATGATAAAGAACCTTCCACTGATTACACCTGTGTGAAGCTAAATTGTATAGGTTAAGAATGTAAACAGCGCTCTTAGGTTCCTACGTTCGTTGCCAACAGCCGACTGAGGTGGCGTCTGGCAGCTAAGTTCTGAACTAGTAGTCGTTGACGGTGGCGTTTGGCGGCAAAAGTAGGAACTATTTGAAAAAATTCAAAAGACTGCAGTCCTTACTTGAATTAAAAAACAGATAACACACACTAATACAGTCATCACAATTAACACCGGTTATCAGACAGATTCTACACACACCCAAAGTACACGGGGTTACGTGACCGCGTTGTCGCAGCCCCTAAACTTAAGAACCAACCAACCGTCCATCGGTGGTCGATCATCCATCGTATATGACCGTAGAAGCAAACTCTGCGTTTTCGCATTGTGGCTGTGATCTTCTCTATCTTAGAGTATATTTCATGGCTGGATTTTCTGATATAGATGTCATTTTTGTGGTTAATATTATTATTATTATTATTCATTAATGACTAGATAATTTGTCATAATTATTGAACAGGTATCAACATTACCAAAAGTACGACTGTCTGTTGAGTTAAACTTGATATTGAGACTGCAGTCGGTAATCCTGCTGTTTCGGCAGACGCATTTACCCAATTTTAGCAATATAATAACACTCAAACCAGGGCACACTTTCAAATCCTTCTGTTCCTCTGTGTTATAATCTGAAATGTTTCTGTTTGCTTTCTATTGCAGGTACGTCATCTACTACAAAACAAATGGACAATATGTATAAATGCCAGTGTTTTATATTCTAACATCTCTGTGTCTTTCGATTGTCATAATGTGGATGGTTGTATGGCTTACAAGCCAAATACCATTAATAAAGAAAAAAAGACAGATAAGTCCTTCTTTAGATGGAGTGGTACGCAGATTGTTCCGGTCCGAATCCCAACTGCACTCACAGTTTCATGACTACCAACTCAACAGATATAACCACTCCATGGAGAGTTATATCCCGAAGCCAGTTGTATGTTCCAAAGAACAAAGGTCGTTTAATTACAGTATTACGAATGCGTACTTGATTCAATTTGGAGTTTATGATGATTATTCCAAATTGAAAATATTAATTAAAAACAAACAATTTCATAATAATGGTAATAATAACAATAAAGAATTAATGGGTACTTTGTCATAGTTATTGAACAGGGATCAAAATTACTAAAACAACAATGGAGGATATCAAGTGACTATGGAGGTCCAGGATTTCAAAAGGATACAATTAATTTAAGAGTCACTACACGAGAAATATTAAAAAAGAAACGCTCAGAAATTTGTAGGACTTCATTTTCGAATACATTATGGCTGTTATTTGTTGATACAATTATGCAGAATAGTGCCGTTGAAAATAGTCTTGAAACTTTCGAAGATAAGAATTTATGATATGGCCTAACAGTACAACGTGACATCCTTTAGTCACAGATCAGTCTTGGCAAGACTCTTTGGCAGTGAACTCGTGACTCTTCAGACTAGACGGAGCAGTTTACTTCTCAATAGTTCAATAAAACTGTCTGAACATAAGGACACCCATCTCATGAAAACTTGGAACATTATTACTGCCACATCCACTTCTACTCTTCTGGACACTTTTATCGTATTCGATAACTTCGGTAGTAAGTTGGAAAATTGACCACTCAAGTGAAGTTTGCTTTGGTGAAACAGTTCAAGAAACCAAAAATGTTGTATGCTTGAGTATTATTACCAAAAGAAAAATATCTCACTAGAAATGACAAGACCATGCGCTAAGTCACTCAACTTTACAGTATTCAAAACTACCATTATATATATTTTATTTGTTCACATAAGTAAAAGAAGAGATAGGCTATATGAATAAAAATGGAATCAGTCGTGTAAGAAGAAAAGAGATAGAAGTGAATGATTGGCACGAAGAGAAATAATATAGTAGGGAGTTGAGGAGAGATTGGGAAGTGATTTTTTGTTCCATTTTTTGTGCTGGTACCTTTAATCAATTAATTTCAGTTATCGAATCATAACAGTCGATTAATTGCTACAAATAATGATTAATCGATTGGCAGAATTATTGATGAATAGGCAATTTATTAATTACAAACTTATATTCTATCTTATATTCAAAAACATGCAGTTCCGTGATGAACTAAGGAACCTACTTTTCTTAAAATTTCAGATCCATGCCAATCTATATAAGCCTATCTAATGACGAAATCAAGTTGGTAATTCTAACATTTCTAAGTACTGCAGTTTGAAATACACCTGATATAGTGTAGCCTAATAGAGTAACTTACTACAGTTGGCAGCCCTATTGACTCTGAATATATTTTTAGTTCCATATCTTAAGGTATAGAATACTCATACAAAATTTGGTTGAAGTCTAATGGATAGTATGGACTTTACATGCTGTTTGATATTGGATTTATTAGTGCGGGTAAAATCATGTTGGGAACAATGCCATCTATTTGATGCTCATAATTAATCTGAAATATTACAATCTATTATATTGCCAATTTTGGATAATATCCATTTGTTAGTATAGAAGTTACATGTAATGAACAATTGAAATTAGAAAGCTTAGAATCATGTTGGCAGTACTGAGATATATTAGTTATTCCAAATGAATCTAGAATGTCAGGTACTAAACGTGTGTAAAGTTTAGAGGTAATGGCTTGCATACTATCTGATATATTGATATTAGGATTAAACAAATAGAGAGTATTTATTAACAGTTGGCAGCCCTGCTGGTTCTTACAAATACGCATAGTAATAACTGTTATGGTACTTAGAGCACATGTGAAATTTGGTTGAAATTCATTTGTTAGTATAGAAGTTATACGCATTTAGAAACTGGACTTATCAGCAGGCTTAGAATCGTGCTGGCAGCACTGATATATAGAAGACACACCAAACTAAAATAGAACGTAAGGTGCTATACGTGTTCAAAGTTTAGAGCTGTTGGCTTGCATCCTTTCTGATATATTGATATGAGGGTTAAAACATAGAGAGAGCATTTATTAACAGTTGGCAGCCCTGGTGGCTTTTTAGAATACGCACAGTCATGTCTGTTGTAGGCCAGTTAGTATAATGTATATGAAATTTGGTTGAAATCCAATCGATAGCATAGAAGTTACATGCATTTAGAAATTGGACTTCGAATTATTTTTGCAACACTGGCATGTATGGACTTCTGAAAATTGATCTGGAATGGTATTATCTATGTGTGTGCCATTTTGTAATAGTTCGCATGGATAACTTCAGAGATATCTAACATGGAGCTCAATTTCAATTGCGTTTTTCATCAGTTGGTAGCACTGACGTCAATTTCAAACTTGACCGTGAGATATTCAGGTATGGATATTTATTATTACGAAATTTGGTTTCGATAGCTGCAGCCCTTTAGGAGTTGATACGGGGGCACACACACAGAGATAGACAGAAGGACAGACAGACAGAGATATTCCCGGATCGATCTCATAAGTCTACTTTTTCCTCATTTTTGCAAAATGAGAAAGGTGGGCTAAAAATGTGAAATATTAGTTGATTAGATTATCAACTGGAAATTAGTTTAGAGACTTTCGTGATAAACTAGTGACACATTTGTAGACTTGCATTATGAACTTCTGATAATCTATTAGTCCTACATTAGAAACAAGTGATTCATTAGTAGACTTACATAATAACTTGTGATAATTTATTAAACTTAAGCTAAAACCGGGTCCAAATTTATAAACAGGTGATAAATTATAGCCTTATTTTATAAGCAGGTGATAAAGTAATAATACATTTCGAAGGGATAGTATATTGGCAGTCTTCTTCCCTTGATTTCTCGTGATAAGATACTTAGCATTCTTTGAGGGTTCGATGGTATATTCTATGTTTCAGGACTTCCACCACAAACGTGAACGCACTAAGGATATAACCCAGAACCAGAAAGTAAAAGGCTGTCTGTAGGTGATCTATAGTGAATTGTAAAGGATCAGTTGATTCATTCGATGTTGCTTCGAAATGCTTCTGATTACTCCTCCTTCTTATGTCTAATTCGAGCCACTTACCATAGAGACCAACCTGTATTGTGCGCATGACAGTCGCAGAGAGCGCCTGAGTAAAGGGAGAATATGCTGAAGTAACGTAACTGAAGTATAGTCCTCCGAACCTTTGCTTCATGACATGAATTTTCTTCTTTATATAGTTGGCATTTTCCTTAGCCTTAATCAATCTAATGGCCGACGACTGTTCAATTACTAGGGACGCATTTTTGTGGAGTGCAACATCATCCAGATATTGGCTCTTGCTTTTGTTTTTGATTTGCACTGTAAGTCTTTCATTTAGCAGCGGGAAATCTATATCCAAAAATGGTGATATACAGGAGTCGTAATCGGGTGGATGGAATACATTCAGTCCAGTATTGTAGAGGTCTTCAAAACTATCGATGTCAGGATAATGCTTGGTAACAGTCAGTAAGCTCGTAAGGGTACCTTGAAACGCATTGGTCACTATCATACCGAATAACACGTAGAATATAAATAGAAACCGTTCAGTCAGCTCACGGGGCAGATTCACTATGGAGGCTGATAATAATATTGAGAATGAGTAGAAAAATATTGCTGAGAAATTTCTAGCTGATCCTTTGTGACTTTCAATGAGATACAATGAAATGGACATCAATGGTATGCTGCATGCTATCAATATCCATGTTAATCGGTCAAAGGGCAAAAATAAGTTCTGATACTGAGGAATGCGTGAGGATTTCGGCACTAGAAAGATCAAACTGTCGAAGTGATGTGGGTAGATATATTCACTTTTCCCATTAGATTCAGATTTGAAGAGCACGAATGAAATGTCTATCAAATTGTTTTCGACCGGTTCTGCTGCATCGTGAAACTCAATACTAACAAATTCTGGCGTTGCATTTATGGAAGATAGAAAAGCCATGAGAATTTCTCCGTGAAGACCTTGATACTTGGCACCTTGGGGTGTTGTGGTGTTTGATAATATTCTTCGATATGAATTGAATTTTACTGGGTTACCTTGTATGTTAAGAGGTTCCGGAGAGTATAAACTACTCTTATCTTCATGTGTCATGTCGTGGACAATAATCACTCCGCCATCTCCGAATGGTTTGTAGGTGAATGTCTTGATGTTATCTTTCTCTCCGCTTGTTACGGTTGATATAGAGACCACTACATTCAGTATCTTGTATCGCCACAGTTCTTGAAACACCGAGGACTCACAGCTGTCCATTGCAGACATAATGAACATGAGGAACCTTTCTCGGGGGTTCCAACCACTCAGTTGACTCAGATGAGCGAGACTCTTATTAACAACCTCCCTGGAACACTGGTGAAGGAAGAGTAGGTATAAGTTACTCTTGGAGAACTCTTCCTTCTTCAGCTCATCCGAAAAACTTACCAGCTGTACACCAGTGTAACATTGTTGATGTATAAGACGTAGTAATGTTTTGAAGATAGAACTGACATTACGTCTGTCCATGTACACCGTTAAGATATTAACTTCATTGTTGTGGTCATCTAATAATACTGAGATCAACAGGGAGAAATGTTTGACATCACTTTTGAGCTGGCGGTCTTTTGGATCAAGGAATATGTTCGTTGAAGATATTATATCGATCAATGCGATAGTTAGGAAGCGGAGCGTGGGCACATGCATCCTCTCTGGTGAACGTGTTGTTTCTGGATATTAACTGTAACAGACAACAAACAAACCACTGTTTAATGGGGAACTTCAGATAAGAGTTTATGGCGTAAGGGAGATTTAAAGGACTAACTACTGTACGGACAACAAGACTCGATACTATGCCTGATCATTGACCCCTTGGCCCATGTACAGGGTGTAACTAAATGCGTGGGAAAGCTCGGGGGATTTGATAGGGGACCTGACAACATGCAAAATATGTCCTGTAAACAAATGGTGTATTTGCTTTCATTTTCGTATACAAGCATTGTTCGTGATGTACATAACTCAGACCGCTTCAATATGCAGGTTAGTCATTTGTGTTGATAAAGTGTACGTAACTACTTACAGTTCTCTACAGAAGCTGCTCAACATGGCTACCACGTGTTGTAATGCAGGCGTCTATGCACCGCATCATTGACTGTCTCACACGCTCCCATATTCCCGGCGAATGTCGTATCTACGGATGTCCTTGCTCTATTCGCTGGTGCAGCATGCACACGTTATGAATAGGTGAGTGGCATACACAATGGCCTTTAAAAGACCCCATAAGTAGAAGTCTAATGGGTTGAGATTGGGTGGACGAGCAGGCCACGGTATCGTTCCCTGACGTCCTATCGATTTGTTTTGGAATCGCTGATGTAAAATTGCTCTAGCAGCAAGAGCAAAATGAGGCGGTGCTCCATCATGCATGAACCACATGCGCTGAATTAAATGCAGAGGAATGTCTTGCAACAAACCAGTTAAATAATTCATTAAAAAGGCGCAGTATGGCTGTCCTTTCAATGTTCCTGGTAAATTGAGAGGACCAATTAATGTGTCAGCGATTATTCCAGCCCACACATTAATACAGAACTGTTGCTGACGTCTGGTTCGCACAATTTCTCTGGGATTTGCATCAGCCCAGACATGCGTAAGTCTTCACTCCATCTGGGGTAAAATTCCCTTCATCGGTAAGCAGAATAGCAGCGAGGGACTGTTGCTCTTGAACACACGCCAGTGGTAACCAGGTACAAAATTATGCTCTGGGTGGAAAATCAGCTTCACTAAGACCTTGGACCCTTTGAAGGTTATATGGATAAAGGAGCTGTCCTAATAGAATCCTCCACACTGTCATATGACTCACATCTACAATTGCCGCTATTTCCCTGGTGCTGCTCCTGTTATTTTCCTCAATATGGTTGATAACTCGTTCTTCTGTAGATAGATAGATAGATAGATAGATAGATAGATTTATTTTGTCTGGCAAGATTAGGGCCATTGGGCCCTCTCTTCCATCTAACCAGATTTTACAATTAATACATTATTCCATTATTTGCAAAACTTAACAATGGTACTTAAATCTAACAGGAATACATTTCAGATTTGATCACAATACATATAATGGCAGGTAAGCATGGCGTAGGAAAAAAATATTGTAAATAGTTAATTATAGCTAAAGTAAGGAAATAATAGGGAAACACAAACACTAATAAAACAGAACCTGATGATGATGTGATGATGTTGATGATGATGATGATAAGCATCATGGATGAGTTATTACTATAGCCTAATATTGATTTTGCAATGCGCATTTAAAAGGATGTAAGAAAACATTTAGGTAACTAAACAGAAAATAAATAAAACGTAAATTAGAAACACGAATATAACTCAGCATAAGGATTCAAATATTTGACGTGTTGAGTTCAGGTTTCATTTCTTTTGTGATATGTACAGCTGGCATTGTTGCCTGAAGCTAGACGGGGTTGCTCCTCTGACAGAGCGCGGCAGGATGTTCCACAGTCGTGCAGTAGAAACTACGAAGGAGTTAGTGTAGCGTACAGTGCGGTGTATTGGTATGAGCATGAGTGGATCATTTTTTGACCGTGTACCAAGACTATGTTCGTGTGAGAGGCAGTGAAACTGAGAATGCAGGTAAGCTGGAGAGGAACTAAAGAGTATTTGTCGGAAAAGACATAAAGAATGAAGATCGCGGCGTTGATTTAGTCGCAACCAGCTGAGTTGTTCGTACGCAGGGGTGACGTGGTCGTAATACCGTAAGTTGCATATGTAGCGTACACAGGCATTTTGTGCTAGTTGGAGTTTGTTTTTAAGAGTAGCAGACAGGTCATTGTATATCACATCGCAATAGTCAAAATGAGGCAGTACTAGGGAGGAAACAAGTCGTTCTTTTAACATGCGAGAGAAAATATTCCCAAATCGTCTCAATGAATTCAGTGCGGAAAATACTTTTCTAGAGACGTTGTGGACTTGCTGCGTCCAAGAGAGTTGTTCGTCAATTATCACGCCCAGATCTTTGACTGATTCTCGGAATTCGATTGGGGAGTCGCGCAAGCGTAAGTTTGGTAGGGTGGGATTATTTTTTATTTTACGGAGAATTATTGGGTGGGAGATTATGATAGCTTGTGTTTTTGTCTCATTGAGTCGTAGTCCATGTGAATTGGACCAATTACAAATTTCAGTTAAGTCCTCATTGAAAGCTTTGATTGCTTGCGATAATCTTTCTGGTGCAGCATGCAGATAGACTTGTACATCGTCAGCGTATAAGTGATATTTGCATTTAGTTATCGATGAAGTGATATCATTTATGTAGATCGAGAACAGAAGGGGTCCTAGAACTGATCCCTGAGGGACTCCTCTCACCACTGAGCGCCAAGAAGACATTTGATTTGAATTACTTTTAACGCGCTGTTGGCGCCCATGTAGATATGAGTCCACTCATTGGATACTGTTCATAGAGAGATGAATTTTGAATAGGCTAGAGAGTAATATGTCATGATCAACAGAATCAAATGCTTTGCTGAAATCAAGCAGTGCTATGATTGTTGCTTGCCCACTGTCCATAGCCTTTCTTATGTCATCCGTGACCTTAAGTAGTGCCGTAGTAGTGCTATGATTTTTCCGGAAGCCAGATTGGTGCTCATCAAGGATGTTGTGCGCTTGCAAATAGCAGGAGAGTTGTTCGTACACGGTAAATTCGAGAGATTTGGAGATGGCAGATAATATGCTCACTGGGCGATAGTCACTCACGTTTTTGGCTTGTGAGTTTTTAGGGATTGGAATGACAATAGCCGCTTTCCATAGCGATGGGTACGTACCGGTCATTAACGAGTAGTTGAATATGTGTGTAATTGTGGGAAGTATAATGTCAATGATTTCCTTTGAATATTTCTATTTCTATATTGTCGATCCCTTTCGATTTTGATTTGATTCTAAGAATGGCACGTCTGACTTGTGACGGGGTGACATGCGAGAAGTAGAATTTTTCTCTGTTCGGGGTGGGGGTGTTGTAGTTGTTGGTGAGAGTTCTGTGTTTTATGTCTGGGTTGACAGAATGTCCTGTATTAGTAAAATAGTCATTGAGTGTGTCAAGAGGTAGATTAATGGGGTTGTGATTTTTTCCTTTGCCTATTCCCATGTTTCTTAGTTCATTCCACGCCGCAGAGGGTTTGATATTGCGCCCGAGCAAGTTGTGAGCATGCCTGGTTCGAGCGTTACGTACTGCTTGGGATGTTCTGTTTCTGAGCTTTTTGAAGTCATCATAATTCTGTTGCGTGGGTAATTTCTTAAACTTTCTGTGCGCAGAATCTCGCTTAGCCATTAGTTCTTTCAGTTCCGTGCTGAGCCAGTGTGCTGGAGGTCGCGTCGCTCGAACAGTTTTCACTGGAGCATGATTATCATATAGTCCTGTCAAGTAGTCGTTCATTTTGTGTACTTTATCATCTATATTGTGAATATTCAGTATGTCATGCCATGGTACATTGAGAGCGTCTTCTATCAAGGATAGCGTGTCAATTTTAGAGAGGTCTCTGTACGTGATGGTCCTTGGTTTGGTCTTCTTATATTTTAAAGAGTAGGACAAGTAGATTAAGTCGTGGGCAGAAATTCCAGGTACAGATGTCTGCCCGTATTGAAGCACTTTGTCTGTGTTCTTTACTGATACAGGTCAATTGTCGTGTGTGATGAGCGTGTGTGATGTGTCGGTAGTAGGTCTAATATTTTCATGTCACGTGACGCGAGCATATTCAAGAGTTGCCGAGTTTCAGCTTTGGTATTATCGCCTATATTGGTATTGAAATCGCCCATGACTATTACGTGCTGGTAAAGAGGCAGGATGCGTAATAACGCGTTCTCTACGTCCTCTAAATGACCCGGCGAAGGTGCCTTGTAAACAACGCAGACAGCACACTTTTGATGGGCGGTCTCTATTTCGAATAACATAAATTCGGGTCTTGTATTGTACTGGCTATCTGAGCATGCTAGTATTTTAGGATTTAAGTTCGTCTTAACAAAAGCTCCAACCCCACCTCCTTTCTTTCCTACTCGGTCGTTGCGTAATAGTGTGTAGCCGGACAAGTTAAATGATTTTGAAAGGTGGAGTGGCGATAGCCATGTCTCACTCATCAAGCAAATATGAAATACATCACGTATAATAAGTTCTAGTTCATGAAAATGTGCCGATAAGGACTGTACATTTACGTGCGCTTTGTGAAGACCTGTCGGATGAAGTAACAGTTTTTCGTACAGGTAATCACGGGCTGCGGTGGAGTCATTGTTCCCTAGAGCTACTTCTGGCACTCTGTCACCTTCACAAGGCCACGGTGAGAGAGGGGTGAGACGGGTGGAATTCCTTTCACTGCAGGGGGTAAGCTGTACCGAGCTGCTGTCAGAGGTCGTAGACCCACATACTAGGTTTGCCAACTTGGGAAATGAGAACTAAACTAACCAAATTGTACTATACTGAACTAAGACTAAGATTACACTATACAGGTGAACTAATATTAATTTAAACTAAAGTAACATACAGTGGCCGCTGTCAGCTAGGTGCATGTTCTTTGACTACAGTTTCTAACTAGTTTGGTAGGTCACACATGCGGTTAATCCTAATCTTGCTACCATCGGGTTGCTTGATTAGGATATCGCCCTGCGAACTCCAACAATTTCTAACTGAGAAACGAGAAATTGCAGTCTTCAAAATGGCCAGCCTGGTGGAGGTGAGATCTTCGCGAATTGTCACCTTGCTACCTTTAAGCATTCTTTTCTTGAGAAACACCTCCTGCCTGGTACGGAATGACACAAATTTCACAATAATAGGCCGCGCTTTTCCCGGGGATTTAGGTCCAACTCGATGGCTCCTGTCAATATCATGCAGGTTAACACTTGCGCCGATATCACGAAAGATGTTTAGAGCTAGTTCATCAGTATTTTCTTCGGCACTTTCGTGCACGCCAAAAATCCTGATGTTGCATCTCCTGCTATATTGTTCTAGGGAGTCATACTTTTCTTCAAGCTCGTTTCTAAGGGCTCGTATTTCACTCTCGCGACTCTCAAGCTTTTTGGTGAGATCTGACACCAAGTCCATATTGAACTGGAGTGACTTCTCCAGTTGTTTGACGACAAGTTCAGTCACTCTATCAGATATGGCAGAGATAATTGTATCTAGGAACTTACCCGAACTGAGAGTCTCGTTGAGCACCTTATTTACGGCCTCCTCAACTATGTTGGCACTACCGTTGGCGTCACAGGATGCGCGCTTGCCCTTGCCTCTGGTCATCTTGATTAAGTTATATATTTACTATATAACTACGGAGTTATCACACAATATAACTTAACACAGTTTACACTTATTATATTACTCACACGTGTACCTCTTATTTTCAATGTGCCTACACAATAACACCTTCTAATTCACTTTCACTGAGGAGCCGAGCTTACACGCGTCTGCCAAGCAACATGGACATCCAAGTAACTGTATCAGTTGATCTTGTGCTCCTAGGTCGTCCATTATCATCAAAACGTCTTCCAAACGAGCCTGTTTCGCAAAGACGTGCATGCATTCTTTGGAACGTCTTGGCGTAGGGTAAGCATCTATTAGGCAAGTGTTCCACATACAAACGCCGTGCTCAAAGTTGAGTTGAAGATAGATGCTTTAGGAAAAAATGTATTTACTTTGGAAAGTAATATGGATATAAATTTGACTTCCTATACGGTCCAAGTTGGTTGGACTGGTATGGAAGATTCAAAATTCCTTTCGGCATGGGTGTTTGGACTATCTTATCCACGGATGTGACGTGAATGTCGCGCGTCTCTTCCCGATACCTTTTGTGGATTTGCTTGATCATTTCTGCAGTCTAATCGACGTAGTAATTGATCGCATTCTTCGAATGTTGTCTCCTGGGCTGAAATAAGTATTTTGCGTACCTCTGGTGGATATTGACGAATCAGCTCGCCCTGAGATCATGGTGGGTGCAAACATTGCGGTTTGGCGAGCTGTGCAGGGAAATATGCGGCATATTTCGTCCGTTGGTTGGGACTAAATCGTTTTGTATACATTTCCGCTTCGGGTACCTTGCTGAATGTCACTCGACCAATAGGTTTTGAGTAATGCATCATTGAATTCCTCGTAGTTTTGAAATAAATATCGAAATGCTCTGAACCTGATTGCCGCATTTCCCTCTAAAAGTTTATCCACAGCTCTCAGTTCACGATCAGGAGTAACTATGGTGTCTCGCATGTATGATTCAACGTTCCTCAAAAATTCAACCGGGGTGATAACTCTCGTTCCGTAAATATCGTGCTGGTTTTTCATCATGTGTCCTAACGACTACCACGTTCGTTCGTTCCTTGCACTGGTGTTCCTTGCAGTGTTTCATATTGGAAACCAGTTAGTCCGCTTTCAAATGGTTCTTGTTCTCTCGGTGTAGTGTCTAAATTAGTACTCGGTTGCTGAGGTTGAGTTTGAATTTTAGGTAGCAAACGTCGCTCAAGCTCCTCAATATCTGGTGTAGTAAATTCGGTCTTCTGATTAAGTCTCATTGAGTCCATCTGCAACTGGATCCTCTCAGACTAGAATTAGACTCATCTAAAGTCTTTGGAATTAATCCAGTGCTCCTACTTATGCCGTTCTGTACTTCCGCCTTAAGATTGTCGACCTCCTGTTCCATGCGAATTCTCAAAGAATCGGCATTCCCATGGAGTGTATTAATAAATTTTCTCCAACGCAAGTTTGCCTTTGAATATGATTCCCTTCATAAACTCGAAATCAAGAATTATCTACCTCCTATTAGCCTACTTTCGATTTTTGCAAAAAATGAAAGTAGACTTATGAGATCAACACAGGGCGAAAAAAGTGTGTCTGTCTGTGTGTGTTTGTGTGTGTGTGTGTATGTGTGTGTGTGAGTGTGTGTGTGTGTGTGTGTCTGTGTGTATGTGAGTGTGTGTACTCTGAATGTCTGTCCCCCCCTATCAATTCGAACACGATGAATGCAAATTGAACGAAATTTGGTACAAAGGTATCACTAGCAAATGACACCTCAGTGTCATGTTTTATATCGCCGCCATCTTTACTAAAACTGAATGGCGGCCACTCAAACGTTCAAAACGTAAAATCAAATAACGACTAACCAAATCATCCGATCTCTACCAAATTTGGTAACAACATACCTTCGTATAGGATGCGTCTTGTGACCAAATTACAAGGTCGTCCGCCATACCATTTCAGGATGGCGGCCGTGCGAATTATGCAAACTTTATAATCCATATCATGGGACCCACCAGTTCCGATTATCGAGCCGAGAATCGTTTTAACTGTTCTAAAGGAAGAGGCACGTTCGAAATTAAAAGTTTATTTTGTAATACTATAGTGCAGACGTGATTTTAAAAAGCTGAACTGATTCAGTAATAAGACAAGATGGCAGCGGATATCTTGTGCCGGACTTTTATTTCACTAATTTGAGTATTGCATGCAATATAGCGTACTGATAAAAAATAAATAAACTTTGTATGAAATGCTTTATATATAATTAATATACTCCAGTGATGAAATCGTTTAGTATAAATCATTATTTGCTAACAAGTTCTATGTAAGTCATTTTAAATAGAACGATATTCGTTGACACAATTAGCTCAGTGGTAGAGCGTTAGCCTATCGCTCAAATGCCTATGGTTCAAACCCGATCAGAGCTAGGTTTTTTGCTTGAAATGTTATATGTTTATTGTTTTGTAATGAATCAGATGTTTTAAAATTAAGCGTTATATTGTGCACATTATGGTGTAAAATATATATTTAATTAAAACATAATTCGCCAGCAGATTTACTCCGGACATCTATCTGCCAAAAAGGTAACTTCCAGATTTTATTGAAAAGTTTCTTCTTCTGGCCGCTAGAATGCACTCGCTCTGTTAGGATTATATTGTTCGATATTTCACCAATAGATGTCACGACTAGTCTACGTGGGGATCCATTGATTACTATACCATTATCATTCTATGCGCATCGAATTTGAAGAATGACAAGATGATACTACGATACATTTTAACTTTTTATTTTAAAGGGTTTGTAACAGCCTATTTTGCGTTACTTGAAAATGTTATTAAGCGTTATATTGTGCACATTATGGTGTAAAATATATATTTAATTAAAACATAATTCGCCAGCAGATTTACTCGAGACATCTAGCTGCCAAAAAGGTAACTTCCAGATTTTATTGAAAAGTTTCTTCTTCTGGCCGTTAGAATGCACTCGCTCTGTTAGGATTATATTATCGAAAATATCCACATAGTTTGTATACACACGTCTCTGTAGGGTCATGGAAAGATTTGTTAATTCAATTAGGGTTGTGAAAGCCATGCACAACCAGACGTGTAAAGACATGCCTCAACTCAAAGTTGGATGTTGCCCACGGCAGGTCGTAATAATAATAATAATAATAATGTTATTGGTTTTACATCCCTTTTAACTACTGCTGATTTTAGAGACACCGGGGTGCCGGAATTTTGGCCCGAAGGGGATCTTTAACGTGCCAGTAAATGTACTGACACGGCTCCCTCGCATTTGTGCACCCTCAAATGCCAGCTGACTGCGCCAGGATACGAACCTGCAACCTAGGGCCCAGCAAGCGAGAACGTCACCGCTGAGCCACGCCGCCAGTACGGTCGATTATGTCTCCAGATCCATAACATTCTTGATATACTTCTTATCTTTCTTTCTTCAATGGTGGTAGCAGTTTTTATCTAGGTTGTGGCGTTTGGTAGAGGTAAATCGTTTCTAAGGTCTTCAACAAAGAATAGTTCTATTATACTCTTTGATAATAACAACGAGTTATAACTATACTCATACATTTAGGAGAAAGTAGGCTATATGTTCTTTACTGAACATCTTGTTTTTGTTGATGTAATCTTTAATCGCGTTTATTTCTGATGTTAATTGTCTCCTCATCTCGAGTGTATTCTCCTTAACATCATCGCGTATGTCACGAATGTTTTGGCTATTCTCAATAGTGTCAAGTTTTAATTGATCCAAATCCACGGTTGCACATTTCGCATTCAGACTAAGTGCCTTTACAATACCACGTGTAGTATTTTTAATGTAGTGTTCATGTTGTAAAGTTCTCCTTGCAAGTTTACGACGCTTTTATGTGTCTCTTCTCAACGTCCCTCAACTTTGTCCATGTGGTTGCCAATCTCAGATTTCATGAAGTCCAAACCAGTATTAAGCTCAATACCCGCAGTATTCAGTTCAACGATAATTTCCCTTCCACTCTTCTCCAGTTCAGCTCGAACCTCTGTCAGTCCTTGGATTAAGTTAGCGTTAGTCTCGGCCTTAATCGTTTGAATATCTGCCCTAACATTTTCTAACTGATCACATAAGTTACCACTGATGGCATTTATTTCGGCCTTAGAAGTTTCAAAATTACCATTAAGTGTTTCCACATTTAAAGTTAACGTGTTTTCATCAGCTCTACTAGCGTAAAATCAATCAGTTAGGGCATTTATGTTGGTCTTAATAATGTCCATGTCGGCCCTCACACAGGCCTTAGTATTGCTCATGTCGGCCCTAATTTCGGCCCTACCAGCCTCACAATTTGCATGTATAGTGTTCACGTCAGCCCTCAGTTCAGCCCTAAACTCCTGAATCACAGGTGCCAACAAGTTCGCGACTGCCTGCACGTCCATCACACAACACAAAAATATATTTTAGAAGAAGGGGAGATTTTCTATTGGAAAATACACAAAAACATGGGAATAGATCCCCGTAGAAAATTTGTAATTCGTTAATAAATTTATGAACTACTGCTGGACTCGAAGAACAAATGATTATAATATTAATAAACAACAACAAACAAACCAAGCAAGAATAACAACAATTACTTAAGAAGAGGCATTTGCAATATCAAAGTCAATTATACATCACCTCATGGTCTGATATCATCAAATGAATGCCATGTGGCCTACTAATTAGCAGTACGATATCTCAGTTCGTCACTGTCCTGTTAGTTCGCCTTTAAACCACAAAAATACTAATTCTCTGAAAAGGAAAGATACCATCAACATCGACCTCTCAAAATTCGATGCCGACACGTTTGGCGCCAATTAAAATATAGTTATAAGTGCCCGATCGGCGTAGTTATGTCCGGTGACCACAGACCACCAACAGCCCTCTCGAGATATCCACTTCCATCGAACTCTCATATTGAATATGTCTCAGACTAGCCCGCACGAGACTGCTATACACGGGTAGTGTCTGTTTGTGTGAGAGGTTTGTGGTTATAAGAAAAAACAGCCCAAAGAGAACCTACTCTCAAAAACTTAAATCTAGCAATGAAAAGTCCAGGCTTAGGTAAAAGAGCATACAATTTATTCATAAAAGACAAATCCCTAACCTTTTTCGGAGGGTATAAATCGACTTGTCCGCAAATCAAAAATATAAAAAAGGATAAGTAAATAATCAATTCATCAAGTTAAATTATGTTAAACCCCCTCGAAAACCTTTCACAGAAGAATAAAGGTGCAAGCTGGCTAGGAATGTGATACGTAAATAATTCCCTCAGCATAACAAAAGTTCTTGAAAAATAACAATAATCACATCCTGAATCTACAGATAAATAAGTTAATTTAATCGTCGACAATGGCAAAGTTTTCAAATACATTAAATAGCATTAATAGAAATATGCAAGCTATGATGGTATCACTTCCAACCTTTAGCGTTATTTTAATTTAGTTAGCTAAGACCTATTTTAAGTTAAACTGTAGGCGAGACGAGCCCACATCAAGAAAAAGAAGAGCTAGCTAGCTAGCACGACCTCTGTCCTAGCATAAAGACGAGGGTAGATGAAAAGTGCATATAACATGAAATAATTCAATTACACAACACTCCTATCGTCAATGTTTTATGCATGCCTACCTACACGAAAATAATGCTGTTTGCATTAAATCGTCATCTACTTGTGTTCATTACGGTAGCGAAAGCGTGGTTAAAACCACGACTCACAACGCGTGATTATTAATTGCCTGTGCCTCCAGGTTGTCACAGCGATTGGAATCAGTCGTCTCAAAAATCGCGTAAAAACAGTCCTAATGTGTCTAAGATACCTGTATATACGTCCGAATCGTGAAAGAACGTCGTATATGATAACGTTAACGAACCAAAATATCAAAACAAACAACCGCAAGTTAATTTAATTCCATTACATAGGTTCCATTATAGTCAAAGAATTATGCAAAATGATTTTTAAATTCTAATATTAAATTAAATATTAATCACTAATCGTGTATTGAAATAGATGTTGAACACGATAACATGTGTTGACTAGGCGTAAACACTCTAGCCTTACCATCAAATATAATATGAGAAAATAGTTCTCAGATTGTACACGTTAGCGATCCACCAAACACATCGTCCTAGTGACGTAACATAATGGCTCTAACAGCTCATTGTTCATTTTATGTTCGACGATGTCAAAATGTCAAACCATAGGTTATAATTTATCCCAGCATTTTACAATTTCATCAGCAAACACTCCAAACAACGTAGGAATTCAGTATATTAACACCGACTACTTACAATAGTTGACACTGAAACAAAACTTCGTCGGTCTAAACGTATCACTGGGAGAATCACATTTAATAAACCTACTGCACAGCTAAATTTAATCGTGTCTATGCATAGGGGTGAATGCGCTCTAACGGCAAAAATAATATATTTTTTTCAAACACACCGTATGCATGGGATCAGTAACTGGGAATGTCAGGGCCATTATAGAGCGCAGTTCGCATCTAGTAGGCTGTGGTTAGCTCACGCATAGTTCAACTGGTTGCTAGTAGATGTCACTCATGCAGATCTGGTGGAGAACTTTGTTTTAATTATATATATATTTTTTTCCATTGCAAAATGCACAACATAACGCTCAATTTTATAACGTACTAGCTATTTTACCCGGCGTTGCCCGAGAGGTGTATTTACATATTATAGAAAGATATATGCCAATATAAAGCCTCCGTGGCTTAGGCGGCAGCACGCCAGCCCCTCACCGCTGGGTCCGTGGTTCAAATCCCGGTCACTCCATGTGAGATCTGTGCTGGACAAAACGGAGGCAGACAGGTTTTTCTCCGGGTACTCCGGTTTTCCCTGTCAAAATTTCATTCCAGCAACACTCTCCACTATCATTTCATTTCATCTGTCATTCATTTAATCATTGCCCCAGAGGAGTGCGTCAGGCCTCGGCAGCCGGCACAGTCCATATCCTCGCCGATAGATGGGGGCTTCATTCATTCCATTCCTGACCCGGTCGGAGACTGGAAGCAGGCTGTGGATTTTCATTTTCATATGCCAATATACTACGCAAGGTATACTCACTTAGCCCCTAAGTGAGTTTAAAACATAGTTCTCCTGGACTCTGAAGTTAATCAAGTGTAATATTAACTCACTGTAAATCTAGGCGAAAGGTACTGTGGAGTACAATAACGTAGTAGAGAATGCATCAATAACAAAAGGGCTGTATATGCACATTTCTCAAGGACCTATTCTCACAATTACAGTACTTTCCTGATAGTCTTTATTTTGTATTTATTTATTTTTGTAATGGATGTAATTTAGACGTCTTGATCACATAGTTCTCTTTCATTTTTAAATTGTTGCATCTACCTTTTTGAAAGGAAACAATATTTAAATTATTCAATATTTGGAATATAAAGTCATCATTCTGGAGTCAAATATACTTACGATTTATAACCCCGCACAAATGGTGTGATTAATGAGAAATGGCTTATTCATGTACATAACGCAGTGTGTAGTCTACTATAGCTGCATATTAGGGAATCGTATTGCTGTATGTCCATGCCTATTAGCTCATATTGGGCGGCTTTGGTGGCGTATTTGGTAGCATGCTGAGCTTCTATGCCCAAGGTCGCGGGTTCAAACCCGGCCGAAGTCATCGGAGTTTTGAAGAGCGTTAAAATCCCTCAGTATGCCTTCCTTCGGAGGGGAAGTAAAGCCGGTGGGCCCATGTCATACGACATAGATTTATGTGATGTAAAAGAACGTTCCACTAACTATACTCGTGTGAAAGTAAAATTTGATTAACGCTATTATGTTCCAATGGTCACCGTAAGGTTGCGGGAGTATCTATTAGCCAAGTTTGCAGCTTGGTGTCATTGACGGTAGCATTTGGTGGAAAAAGTAGGAACTACTTAAAACTGACTGTCTGTAGTCCTTACCTGAATTACATATGACACACAATAATACAGCCATCACAATTAACACCGGTTATCAGGCATATTCTACACACATCCAATGTACACGGGGCTGCATGACCGCGATGTCGCAGCCCCTAAGCAGAGGAACCAACTAATCTATCTCATCTTGTTAGAGTAAATTAATTAATAGTATATTTGCGCACGAAAGTGCATTTGGAATAAATACATCATAATATCACAAACACTGTCAGATGAGAAGTTAAATAAATAGACCAGCGGTGCATGGTTTCCACCGGCTTCCACCACAAACCGCGCTCGAGACCCGGATCCCACCCACCCACCGACCAGTGCGCGCCCCACATTACATGATCCTTGGTCTGTGCAATGCAGCAACGTATAATCCCAGTATAATGTCAAATGAGATGCATTGATTGAGAACACATTGGGCTTCTTCTTTAGCCCCTAAAATATTTCGTAAGATAGGTCAAAAGCTTGAAATGGCAGACATGGAATATCAATACTTCACCAATCCGTGTATAATTAATAAAGAGACTGTATGTATCCATAAGCCATTCTAATCAAACGACTTCAAGTAACGCGACGTAGTGGAAAGTAAAGAGGTTAGCTCAAAGTATATGGTGTCTAAAAATAAAGCAATGGAAAAAACAAATATAATTATAAATGTGACTCAGATTACAAATGTATTAAAATCTTTATGCAATTCTAATTTAAATGACATTGAATGAATATCAATTTAATAAATGCGTTAACTTACTTCAGGTTAGGGTTAACACAATGTTTCATTTAGAAAATGATTTGTCTATTGTTTAATATTGTATGGGTGTAGCAAAGTCCAACAACTCAAATAGACGGTAATAAGAAATGAAATAACGTCAGTGCTAGTTCTGGAAAATGACGTAAATACGAATGAAGCGCTACTGTGAAAATATCCTGTACGCGTCTGTGTGTTGAACGGGCAGGCAGTTTAAAGCAGCCAGAAGGGATGCGATCCAGCTGGCAGTGAAAATAGTGCTGCAACCTATCTTGTCTTGTGTTAAATGAACAGGCAGTTTAAAGCTATTATCAAAGAGAACAAAATATATCAACAATGGCATTACATATGCCAGTTGCAAGTACCGATGGTAGATGTCGCGTTCAACACTACTCTTGCTCCCCCAAAGGAGGTGTGCTTTCATTTCCTGAGTTTACGTGAGACAGAGTTAGGTGAGATGATTGTCTTACGTGATTTCCGGCGATAACTTTGTTCCGGACACAAACACTCCTTCGTCTGTTGTGTGTAGTCGTCATTTCGAGAGTCCCGCACCGTAGTTGTGATCGTTTAATCGTGCATCACGGTTGCGAGGGCAGCTGTAGCAAGTCCAGACATCGTAGGTTCGAACCTATCCTGAGAGTGGTTTTTCTATACTCTGTCCAGGCAAATGCCGGGATAGTACTTGACCAATGATAGTAACGCACATGATGGAGACGTCTTTGCCTCTGATACCTACGATGATATCCTATTAACTACGGAATCAACCATACGGTGCATCTTTTCATCATATATGCTCCCTTCTGCACGAGGTCATAAAGGAGGCAGGGTGTGTGTAGCCCCACCACTGGAGGTGCTACACCCTCAAGGGTTTACGGCTGTTGAGTTTGGGAGAATTCCTGAGCTGGATCTGTTTGTTCCCTTTTTCCAGTGATTCTGGGGTGGTCTCTCTCCTATTTCTCTTCCTATCTGCCTTTCATGGCACACCTTACCAAATCCGTCAATTCTCATTTTTTGAGGGTTGAGAGCATTTCATTTACACGCATTTTATTTCCCTTATTCCTTCCTTTTTGTCCTTTTTTTCTCCTAATCCGTAATTTGGTTGTAAGTTGTAGTTATTTTTAGTCCTAGTGTTCATTTTATCATCATTCTTCATTTTCATCCCAAAGAATTAAGAGGCCTACAGCCTCCATGTTAGGCCCTTTAACATCAACTATCATCATCAAATTACAATTTCAGCAATATCTTTTTCGACAATGAAAACTGAAAGTCTGGTTTAAGTTGTATTCACAGTGGAAAGAATTTATTGCACGAAATGTTTGGATTGCATTTCTCAGAACTGTAATCCCCTCCACTCATTAGCCTGACCGCAGCAGTGGTCTTCCCAGCGTCATTGCAGAGAAATTGGTATCACCGATTACGAATACTATTGCGGAAGCCGAACTATCGGTTGCTTCCAAATAACTTCTGTACTAACCACTCAGCAGGAAATTCACTAAGTTTTATATAAATCGAGTGAACCTAATGGAATTCTATTTTAATAAAGTGCAAAGGTATGTTTAGTTTCTGTCATTTATTATCACGCTATTGTATTTTGTGGCCGGCCACGTGGTGATGGGGTAGCGTTCCTATATCTCACCCAGAGGCCCCGTGTTCGATTCCCGACTCCATCAAGGATTTTAGAAACTGACGCGAGGGCTGTAACGGGGTGCACTCAGCCTCGTGAGGACAATTGAGTAGCTGTCTGACAGTGAGGCAACGCCCCAATCACGAAAACCAAGATTAACGGCCGAGGGAACCCGATGCGCTGATCACGCATCACCCCAATATCTGAAGGCTAAATGGCTGGGCAGCGGTCGCTTGGTAGGCCTAGGTCCTTCATGGACTGTAGTGCCAGGGGTTATTATTATTATATTATTTTGTGATATGATTTGCATTTTGATATTGCGGAAATTATATTTACAAATAGTGTAAAGTTTTTGTTATGCTAAACTGGGTTGACAGTGCTGTGTGAGCATTTGAGTAACTAACGGGATTTGATGTAAAGAAGCTCATTTTCTATACCTGTAGTGCAGAGCGCAACTGGTATCCAGTCGGCCGTGTCTCGACTTGAACTATGTTGCCATGGAAACGATCTGCCTTGCCATTCCTTCATGAGTATCTTTTATGAATTTATTAGTCTTTGCTCGAGTGCAAAAGGGCTGAAATCAGAAGAATGAGAAAGACTATAGAAAATTCATGTAGCCAGCGGTTCCTTCTGGGTCCTAAACTATGTGTATGCAAAATTTGGTTGAGATTGGTGGAACGGTGTAGATTTGTATACGGAACCAACCCTTTCACTTTTATATATTAGATCAGTACTTGACAAAAATATATGAAAGAAATCAAGCAAAAACTACAACTCTCATAGGTTTTGAACTCCGGCCGGCCGGGTGAAAGACCAATGCTTTACCACAAAGCCAAACGTGTCCACCGAAGTTTAACGTTATCAATCGATTTACATACAATGTCTTATCAAATAATGACTTGGACTAAACGATTTCTTCACTGCAGTGTATACTCATTATAATTCATTTCTTACAAAGTTTATATTATTTCTATCAGTAGGCTATGTTGCATGCAACATACACAAATTACTGAAATATAGGTCCGAACGAGATATCAGCTGCCATATTGTCTTGTAACCGAGACGGCTCAGCTTTTAAAAATCACTTCTGTTGAATAATATTATAATATAAACTTTACAATTTGGAACGGGCCTCGTCCTTTAGAACAGTTTAAACCATTCTTTGTTCGATAATCGGAACTGGTGGTTCCAAAGTCATGGATTATAAATCTTGCTTATAATTCACATGGCCACGATCCTGAAATGGTACAGCTGATGACCTTGTAGTTTAGGTGCTAGACACGTCCCATACGAAGGAATGTTGATACCAATCTTAGATAAAGATCCGATGATTAGTTTGGTCGCAATTGAATTTAAGTTTTGACCATTTGAGTGGCCGTCAATACGTTTCGGTACAGATGGCGGAAGTATAAAACATGACACTGAGGTTTCGTCGTGTTTGAATTGATAGGGGGAGACAGAAAACACACTCACGCACACACTCTCACACACAGACAGATTGACAACTTTTCTCCCATGTAAATCTCATTAATCTACTTTCATTTTTTGCAAAAATAGGAAGTAGGAAAAAGTCCTTTACCAAATTAGTTGCTTAAGCTATAAGGTGGTTTTGTTACTGATATTATTATTATTATTATTGTTAGTATCGTTATCATAATTTTAATACAGATGTCACAACTTTAAGGTAGTTTTGTTACTGATAATAATAATAATAATAATAATAATATCTGTGTATGATTTAATTTCACGATTAAACCAGTTATATCCCTAATATACTTTTTCGAAATTCGAAATGTTCACGCAAATTGAGGTACGTATTCCTCTTAACGTGCCAGGAAATCTACTGACATGCCTCCCACACATTTGTGCACCCTCAAATGCCACTTGACTGTGCAAGGATTCGATCTTGCAACCTTGGACACAGCAAGCGAGTACGTTACCGCTGAGCCATGAAACCAGTCCCATGACTTTAAAGTAATGTACTGTAGTAGTCTACTAGTATTTACAGATTTTCTTTTTTACTTCATTTTCTCTCTCACCTATATCATTGGTAGCAGATAATCTTGATGTTTCGCCCCTTAAAAGAACAATCCCTCCACAAGTTGTCTCAGTCACTGTTAGAGCCCTGGCAGACTGACAGCCTTGTTATAACTCCTAACAATCGTGCTATGTGCCAGCCAGCCAGACGATAAGTCTTATTGTCTCCTTCCACAAGCAGTGGGCGTGGTAATTGCACGACTTCTGAACACTCTGATTGATCATGGACAGTCACAGGGGTTATATTGGCAGGAAAGGAAGCCTGTTATGAGCTGTATAACGCCCCAAGGATAGAAGTGGAGGAGGATTGATCGATATTACGAAACATGTGATGGAAAAACACACAGTTTCCATAGAAAGTTTAATAGTAACACAAATGAGCATATCCGGGCCAAGTGACTTGCCGCGAGATTCTGGTTCAATTCCCTGCTATGCTAAGAAATTTAAATCTGGTCTGAGGGCTGAAACAGGGTTCACTTAGCCTCACGAGGCACAGTTCAAGAAACCAAAAATGTTGTATGCTTGAGTGTTATTACCAAGAGCCCGATATGACAAGACCATGCGGTTCGTCACTCAGCTTTACTGTATTCAAAACTACCATTATACATGTTTTACTAGTAGTGTATTTGTAACAGTTCAAGGCCCTCCACCTCCACACCCTCCACACAAGATGGCGGCGGTGCGATATCTCTCAAACTTATGGTTGGATTTTAACAAATGAGGTGTCATTGAACTCGGGCTGACACCCCCTTTCCATTGGACAACATATTTCAACCCCAAAAATAAAACCTACCCCTACTAGAGAGTGAAATTGAATTTTTTATAGAATCTCTGTTACCAATTGCAACATGTGAGAGTTTGAATACCGATATGGATTTAAACGTTGTTCCACATAAAGTGCATATGTTCGGTGGAAAGCCACTATGAATTAGCATGCTCACTCATGGCTTTTGAAGAGGGTGGGGGAGTGGATCCCTATGGATGGGTTATTGTTGACGGGTCATTGTTGGCGGGGGTCATTGTTGTCGAGACCTTGTGGACAAGTCCTTGTGGACAGGTCCTTGTGGACAAGTCCTTGTGGACAGGTCCTTGTGGACGAGTCCTTGTCCCTTTGGACTGATCCCTTTAGACCGGTCCCTTTGGACTGGTCCCTATGGACTGACCCATGGTCTCTAATGCTATGATGAAATTAAACGTTGTTCCACATGAAACGCATGTGAAGAGCCGATTGCTACTATGAATTAACATGTTTGTTTTCTGTTTTTACGCATGCGCACTTGAGGTTTTCGTAAGAGGGCGGACTTTTTAAATAATATCTCATGAACCAATAAAGCTAGGGACTTGTATGAGGGGTCGTTGGACTTGGTATGACGCCCCGTATTTCAATGATTTTTTGATTTTTGTCAAAAGGGCCTAAGTACACTTTTGTTAATATCTCGTGAACCAATAAGGCTAGGGACTTGTATGAGGGGTCGTAGCACATGGGATGACATTCCCTTTTTAAATGTATTTGTTGAAATTTTGACAAGGGGCCTAACTACACTTTTGTTGATATTTCCTGAACCCAAGATGGGATTTTGACCTGTGAGGTGTCGTTGGACTTGAGCAGACACTCTCTTTTTGAATGTATTTTTGACATTTTAACAAAGGGCCTAACTACACTTTTGTTAATATTTCGCGAACCAATAAGGCTAGGGACTTGTATGTGGGGTCCTAGCACTCGGGGTGACGCTCTGTTTCTAAATATATATTTAATGTTTGTCAAAAGGGCCTAATTGCACTGTTGTTAATATCTCGATAACTAATAATGGGAGAGAGTCAAGTGAGGTGTTATAATACTAAGGATGGCCAACCCTTTCCCATGACCAACGAATTTACCCCAAATATTCAAAACAACAAGGACATTGAGCTGAGATTATATAAACTAATACTCGGATATCGACATATGAGGTGTCATAGGACTTAGAATGGTCAACTCTTTCCCATGACCAATGAATTTACCTAAAATATACAAAATATTAAGGTCATTGACCTGAGATTTTATAAATTAATAATTGGATACGGACATGTGAGTTGTTTACCGTGAGTGATGAAACATAGCTAGGCAGAGAAAGAACTAGTGTAGGCAACATGTATGGTGACTGACAAGTCTTTAACTATTGGAACTTGTTTTCAGATCAGACTGTAGTACAGAGAGAGTATAGGTTGCAGGCATGGGTTAATAAATGACAAACGGTGTATACAAAATCGGATTTATTGATTCAAGAATTAAGAGTAGACTATCTTTAATTGATTGGTTAAAGAGGATAGCTAATGAAACAAAATGGTGACTACATTGAACTAAACTGAACCAAGCTGAATCAAACTCAACCAAACCGAACCAAACCTAATCGAAAACGAGCCAAGGGTTTAAGTGTAAAACTTGTGGGTGGATGTGGTCATTGGTAATGTCAAAAAGGAAAGGGATAACGCTCTACCTATAGAGGGTAAGGTAAAACTAGTGCATGGTGCTAATGCACACACCCAAGTACATGAACCTCGCCCATCTATCCTATGCAGTTTTTATGGGTTGACTCTTAAAACTTGCTCAGTGGTTACTGGGACAAGATGGTCACTACACACAACAAGCTTTAAATACCTGAGGCTAATAATCTATACACACACACTTGTTCTAAACTAAGCTGTCTTGCTGACAGTGCTCACGCTGTAGGCAGATGACAGAAATGCTTGGCTAACAGAAATACAATCATTTCCGGTTGTCTAATGTTACCAGCTAACCATTTTTTGCTGCAGTGGCGCGCACATGTGCCACTTACACTAGAGAGTTTAACTCGATTTCAAGCTCTAAGTCCTAGAACGAATCAAACTAAGAAAAAAGGGCATAGTGGCGTAGTGGTTAAGCTGTTAGCCTTTCACTAAAGTGGACTAGGGTTTGATTTCAGGTTAATACGCATGTCATAAACATATAAAAAAGCAGAGATAATGTTTTAAACCGATTACACTCGTCTCTTTTCAAATTATTACTTGGATTACAAATACAAAGGTGGACTGGGTGTGATATACAGTTAATGCTGTCTATCGCACACTAGCTGTAAGGAAGCCATATGTAGAGCTATATGTAGAGAACTACCTAGCGATTTCATGAACCGGTATAGCTATGTCGCATAAACGGTGTAGGATACAATCCAGCAACTATAATTCGTATCTTGTGGAACAGAGAAAATGCACTTTTGCTTTGATGGATAACAAATGTGTGCAGATGAATGACCTACGCATTAGCCTAGCAAGGGGTTATAACCACGTGGAGGAGGTGTGATTTCTATATTTTATTGTTTAGAGACATGGCTTTTGTAACCAGTAGATTTAATTGATTTAGTATTTTGTAAATATTTATTTTTGTAATTGTAAATAGTTAATTTTTTGTAAATAGTGGAAACCATTTATTTTTGTAATGGTAAATGTTAAATGTATAATTAAAGTTCTTTGGGATGAGTGTGCATGTCAATGATCTTTTTAGGGATAAATAGAGTGGTTGTGTGTTTGTTCTCAAAGACAGGCAAGGTTGTGTGGATGTATGACTACACAGAAAGAGAGAGAGAGAGAGAGAGAGTAGAAACAGCCTTACCTTCAGTAGTAATAGTAGACCTCTATGTTTTGCATACACATAGACAGACTGTAAGATCGCAATGGCCGAGCACTCACTTTAACACCATTTACAAAATCTTGAAATGAAAAAATCATGTTTCGCAAATATGAACTTTTGACATAAACAAAATAAAAATAAAATGTGTAAACTACAAATTGGAAAATCCATGTTTCCATATCATGAAATTCAAAAACTTAAAAACTGACATTTAAAAGAAATGCAAATGGAAAATTGACAAATTGTAATGTGTGAAATGTGAAAATGAACAAATGGCTATCATTATTTTAAAAAAATAAAAAAAATGGTGCTGTATGGTTGAGGTGTGAATCAAACCCTACTTATTTTTGACCACCCGAGACTGAGTATACTTGTTTTAGTCCTCATACCACTTTTAAAATTTTGTGTTAAAGCTAGGAATTGAACCCAAGAGCTTGTAGGGGGAGACAAAGGTTAGAATATGTTAAACAGATAGCCTTGAATGTAGGATGTGGTAGCTATATAGAGATGAAACGATTAGCTCGGGACAGATAGACACTGAGATCTGCATCAAACCAGTCAAAGGACTAAAGACTCAAACAACAACATATACGTTCACCAAAATAATGTTGTGTAACGGTAAATGTTAGTCAACGAACAGTAATGCATTACTAAAACCCATGACACGATACCTAAGAGCTTTTCTAAAATGATTTTAAAATGCCTTTAACCCTATATTGAACACCCAGTTCACAAGACTCATAACTGCAATATTATGGTAAAACAAAACAAAATCTATATTTCAAAACAAGCAAGTGGTTTAGGCAATGTATACTGGAAAAAATGTTTTGTAAACACTCAAGTCCTCAAGACCAATTAAATTAGTAACTGTCAGGTTGGCCGAGTGGTTAAGGTGTTTGACTTAAGATCAAATTTCTGTATAAGGAAGCAAGGGTTCGAATCCCTTACCTGACATAACTATTGCCTTAACATGGCTTGGCCACACTGTATTATTATGATACTCGGTACACAAACCATAGATATAGTGTATTGTTTAAGGCCACTCCCTTTCTGAACATAGTCAGAGACTGTTGATGGTTAACAATTGTATTAATAGTGGGACATGGGGATAGCAATTAAGAAAAAACAGCCAATACCCATACAATATTTTTATTCATTTAGTTTTTTATCTCTTTACCATTGTTTGACATAGATTTTAAACACAACGCTTGATGTAGATCCTTTTACAACTTTCTCCAGGTACTCTTGTTCTTAAAAACTGGGGAAGCCGCAATGGTTTTATAGACATTAAACCCTCATTCTCTTCTTTTTCATCATCATCATCATCATCATCATCATTATAAATATTATCTTTATAATTATTATAGTCATTGTCACCATCATTATCATCATCATCATCATCCTCAACATCACTAGAACTATCCAATTCCTTTTTTTTCCTTTTCAAAAGGGGCCTCTTGAAGAGTCTGTGTTGCTTTTGATAGTGTTACGTTTTTATTGAACGTTGACAACTGTCCTAACATGACTTTTTGAGGAGATAAATGTTTTTTCACAAGGAAGTCACTATGTAGAGTAACACTATGTTTTTGTTGGACTTGCTTTTTCTTGTTCTTTTGATCATGTTTTGTTAACACTAACGGTGTTTCATTTGGTATACCACATTGATGAGTACCCACACTTAAGACCTCACTATGTTTACTTTTTAGATGACCTAGACATTTTGTTGTTCTTTTGTTTTGAGCACTGCCAAAATATGATGCCATTCGCATTTTCTCGCTTATAGTTATAAGAGTACCCATGATACAGGGCACGTGGTTTACCTTTATTGGTTATAGTATATTCCATAGTAGCCACTGACTTGTATAGTCGATCCGCCTACTACAAAGGTCTGAACACTTGTGGTGAAAGAATGATGCTGTGTTGACGTTTTATGCAGGATAATGTTGGTGGCATATGCGGGTGGCTTATGTGGGTGGCTTATGTTGATGGCATGTATTGTTGGTTGATTTTGGTGGCTTATGTTGATGGTTTATGGTGGTGGCTTATGTTGGTGGCTTATGTTGATGACATGTTGGTGACTTATGTTGATAGCTTATGTTGGTGGCTAATGTTGATGACATATGTTGTTGGCTTATGGTGGTGGCTTATGTTGATGGTTTATGCCGCTGGTCTATGTTGATGGTTTATGTTAATGGCTTAGGTTAATGTCTTAGGTTGATGGCATAAGTTGATGGCTTATGTTGGTGGCTTATGGGGGTGGCTTATGCTGGTGGCTTATGCTGGTGGTTTATGGTGGTGGCTTATGTTGATGACATATGTTGGTGACTTATGTTGGTGGCTTATGGTGGTGGCTTATGATGGTGGCTTATGGTGGTGGCTTATGATGGTGGGTTATGGTGGTGGTTTATGGTGGCTTATGATGGCGGCTTGTGGTGTCTTATGATGGTGGCTTGTGGTGATGGCTTATGGTGGCTTATGGTGGTGACTTATAGTGGTGGCCTATGTTTGTGGCTTATGGTGGTGGCTTATGATGGTGGCTTATGGTGGTGGCTTATGATGGTGGGTTATGGTGGTGGTTTATGGTGGCTTATGGTGGTGGCTTGTGGGGGCTTATGATGGTGGCTTGTGGTGATGGCTTATGGTGGCTTATGGTGGTGACTTATAGTGGTGGCCTATGTTGGTGGCTTATTTTTGGTGGTTTACGTTAATACCTTATTTGTAATGGCTTATTTGACAAGTTATTGTTGTCAATGTATTTAGAGGATTTTTCTCTTGGTCTTGGCAAGTATCTCAACCCTTTTTTTATGGTAGCATAATGCTTACCGCCATGTTTGTAAGCAACAACAACACACTAAAATTCCAAGAATCCAAAGTACTCTAAGGTTAATGATTGTCTCTCAACTCCATTCAGCGTCTAGTCAAAAACATTATATATTTTACACATTTTTCAAAAAAAAGGTTAATTGGGAAAGTAGGCTATATGTTTAAACTAAAAATCATATCAAATCATATGCTAACTCCAACACCTACGTCTATTCCACTCTCAGTCAAAAAGAAGTATAATATTCTTCAAATTTTTCCAACACAGTATTCGGAAAGTAGGTCATATTTTGAAAACTAATCATCCTATAAAGTCATATATATATACTCAAACCAATGGCTTTTATATCCTTAATCGTAAGAACAAAATATGGAATTTTTGTCATTTCTTCCAAAAATGTTCATTTTAAAACGGGGCTATATTTTGGAAACTAGGAATTTTACAAGAAAGTTTGTTTAACGTAAATGACAGGTATTTACCTCCACTACCCACAAACCAAGTCCCAGGTCTCTGGGACAAAATCCAAAAAAGTTCAATTTGGAAAGTAGGCGATATTTTGAAAACTAATCATCCTAAAAAGTCATATATAGACTCAAACCAATGGCTTTTATATCCTTAATTGGTAAAACAAAACTTAACATTTTTTCATTTTTTTCCAAAAAAGTCCAATTTCCAAAATTGTCTATATTTTGGGAACTAAGAATTTTACAAAAAAGTTTGTTTAACGAAAATGAAAGGTCTTTACCCCCCCCCTCTACCCAAAACATAAATTTCAGGTCCCTAGGACAAAAACTGTGCAGTAGGTTTTTTTTAAGTGACCAGAACCACTATATATATATATCATTTTATTCTAAGAGCTTTCCATGATGATAAGAAAAAAAGAGCTTACCATAATGATGGATTGAGTGTAAGAAAACGTCTTTTGCTGCTTGATGTCACTACTAAAGTGATACTCTTACAACAGACAAGTGAGATCATGTTTCGCTGACGTAATCGTATGTTTCCACGCACTTCCTGTGTTGAGCGCGTCATAGTGGCTAAATTTAAAACTCTAGATGAGATGTTTTGTTGACGTAATCGTATGTTCCCCGCACGTACACTTTGGACGGGTCTTTTTGAAGGGAGTCATTTTTTGGACTGATCCCTATGGACTGGCCCTTGCATTTTATCCAAATTATGTCAAAGGGGACCCGCCACAGGGACCCGTCAACAAGGACCCGTCCTCCGGGGCCCGTAAAAAAAATGACTCCCTTCAAAAAGACCCGTCCAAAGTGTACGTGCGGGGAACATACGATTACGTCAACAAAACATCTCATCTAGAGTTTTAAATTTAGCCACTATGACGCGCTCAACACAGGAAGTGCGTGGAAACATACGATTACGTCAGCGAAACATGATCTCACTTGTCTGTTGTAAGAGTATCACTTTAGTAGTGACATCAAGCAGCAAAAGACGTTTTCTTACACTCAATCCATCATTATGGTAAGCTCTTTTTTTCTTATCATCATGGAAAGCTCTTAGAATAAAATGATATATATATATATATAGTGGTTCTGGTCACTTAAAAAAAACCTACTGCACAGTTTTTGTCCTAGGGACCTGAAATTTATGTTTTGGGTAGAGGGGGGGGGGGTAAAGACCTTTCATTTTCGTTAAACAAACTTTTTTGTAAAATTCTTAGTTCTCAAAATATAGACAATTTTGGAAATTGGACTTTTTTGGAAAAAACTGAAAAAATGTTAAGTTTTGTTTTACCAATTAAGGATATAAAAGCCATTGGTTTGAGTCTATATATGACTTTTTAGGATGATTAGTTTTCAAAATATCGCCTACTTTCCAAATTGAACTTTTTTTGGATTTTGTCCCAGAGACCTGGGACTTGGTTTGTGGGTAGTGGAGGTAAATACCTGTCATTTACGTTAAACAAACTTTCTTGTAAAATTCCTAGTTTCCAAAATATAGCCCCGTTTTAAAATGAACATTTTTGGAAGAAATGACAAAAATTCCATATTTTGTTCTTACGATTAAGGATATAAAAGCCATTGGTTTGAGTATATATATATGACTTTATAGGATGATTAGTTTTCAAAATATGACCTACTTTCCGAATACTGTGTTGGAAAAATTTGAAGAATATTATATTTTTTTTGACTGAGAGTGGGATAGACGTAGGTGTTGGAGGTAGCATATGATTTGATATGATTTTTAGTTTAAACATATAGCCTACTTTCCCAATTAACCTTTTTTTTGAAAAATGTGTAAAATATATAATGTTTTTGACTAGACGCTGAATGGAGTTGAGAGACAATCATTAACCTTAGAGTACTTTGGATTCTTGGAATTTTAGTGTGTTGTTGTTGCTTACAAACATGGCGGTAAGCATTATGCTACCATAAAAAAAGGGTTGAGATACTTGCCAAGACCAAGAGAAAAATCCTCTAAATACATTGACAACAATAACTTGTCAAATAAGCCATTACAAATAAGGTATTAACGTAAACCACCAAAAATAAGCCACCAACAAAGGCCACCACTATAAGTCACCACCATAAGCCACCATAAGCCATCACCACAAGCCACCATCATAAGCCACCACAAGCCACCACCATAAGGCACCATAAACCACCACCATAACCCACCATCATAAGCCACCACCAAAAGCCACCATCATAAGCCACCACCATAAGCCACCAACATAGGCCACCACTATAAGTCACCACCATAAGCCACCATAAGCCATCACCACAAGCCACCATCATAAGCCACCACAAGCCACCATCATAAGCCACCATAAACCACCACCATAACCCACCATCATAAGCCACCACCATAAGCCACCATCATAAGCCACCAACATAAGCCACCAACATATGTCATCAACATAAGCCACCACCATAAACCACCAGCATAAGCCACCAGCATAAGCCACCCCCATAAGCCACCCCCATAAGCCACCAACATAAGCCATCAACGTATTCCATCAACCTAAGACATTAACCTAAGCCATTAACATAAACCATCAACATAGACCAGCGGCATAAACCATCAACATAAGCCACCACCATAAGCCAACAACATATGTCATCAACATTAGCCACCAACATAAGCTATCAACATAAGTCACCAACATGTCATCAACATAAGCCACCAACATAAGCCACCACCATAAACCATCAACATAAGCCACCAAAATCAACCAACAATACATGCCATCAACATAAGCCACCCACATAAGCCACCCGCATATGCCACCAACAATATCCTGCATAAAACGTCAACACAACATCATTCTTTCACCACAAGTGTTCAGACCTTTGTAGTAGGCGGATCGACTATACAAGTCAGTGGCTACTATGGAATATACTATAACCAATAAAGGTAAACCACGTGCCCTGTATCATGGGTACTCTTATAACTATAAGCGAGAAAATGCGAATGGCATCATATTTTGGCAGTGCTCAAAACAAAAGAACAACAAAATGTCTAGGTCATCTAAAAAGTAAACATAGTGAGGTCTTAAGTGTGGGTACTCATCAATGTGGTATACCAAATGAAACACCGTTAGTGTTAACAAAACATGATCAAAAGAACAAGAAAAAGCAAGTCCAACAAAAACATAGTGTTACTCTACATAGTGACTTCCTTGTGAAAAAACATTTATCTCCTCAAAAAGTCATGTTAGGACAGTTGTCAACGTTCAATAAAAACGTAACACTATCAAAAGCAACACAGACTCTTCAAGAGGCCCCTTTTGAAAAGGAAAAAAAGGAATTGGATAGTTCTAGTGATGTTGAGGATGATGATGATGATGATGATGATAATGATGGTGACAATGACTATAATAATTATAAAGATAATATTTATAATGATGATGATGATGATGATGATGAAAAAGAAGAGAATGAGGGTTTAATGTCTATAAAACCATTGCGGCTTCCCCAGTTTTTAAGAACAAGAGTACCTGGAGAAAGTTGTAAAAGGATCTACAACAAGCGTTGTGTTTAAAATCTATGTCAAACAATGGTAAAGAGATAAAAAAACTAAATGAATAAAAATATTGTATGGGTATTGGCTGTTTTTTCTTAATTGCTATCCCCATGTCCCACTATTAATACAATTGTTAACCATCAACAGTCTCTGACTATGTTCAGAAAGGGAGCGGCCTTAAACAATACACTATATCTATGGTTTGTGTACCGAGTATCATAATAATACAGTGTGGCCAAGCCATGTTAAGGCAATAGTTATGTCAGGTAAGGGATTCGAACCCTTGCTTCCTTATACAGAAATTTGATCTTAAGTCAAACACCTTAACCACTCGGCCAACCTGACAGTTACTAATTTAATTGGTCTTGAGGACTTGAGTGTTTACAAAACATTTTTTCCAGTATACATTGCCTAAACCACTTGCTTGTTTTGAAATATAGATTTTGTTTTGTTTTACCATAATATTGCAGTTATGAGTCTTGTGAACTGGGTGTTCAATATAGGGTTAAAGGCATTTTAAAATCATTTTAGAAAAGCTCTTAGGTATCGTGTCATGGGTTTTAGTAATGCATTACTGTTCGTTGACTAACATTTACCGTTACACAACATTATTTTGGTGAACGTATATGTTGTTGTTTGAGTCTTTAGTCCTTTGAATGGTTTGATGCAGATCTCAGTGTCTATCTGTCCCGAGCTAATCGTTTCATCTCTATATAGCTACCACATCCTACATTCAAGGCTATCTGTTTAACATATTCTAACCTTTGTCTCCCCCTACAAGCTCTTGGGTTCAATTCCTAGCTTTAACACAAAATTTTAAAAGTGGTATGAGGACTAAAACAAGTATACTCAGTCTCGGGTGGTCAAAAATAAGTAGGGTTTGATTCACACCTCAACCATACAGCACCATTTTTTTTTTTTTTAAATAATGATAGCCATTTGTTCATTTTCACATTTCACACATTACAATTTGTCAATTTTCCATTTGCATTTCTTTTAAATGTCAGTTTAAAGTTTTTGAATTTCATGATATGGAAACATGGATTTTCCAATTTGTAGTTTACACATTTTATTTTTATTTTGTTTATGTCAAAAGTTCATATTTGCGAAACATGATTTTTTCATTTCAAGATTTTGTAAATGGTGTTAAAGTGAGTGCTCGGCCATTGCGATCTTACAGTCTGTCTATGTGTATGCAAAACATAGAGGTCTACTATTACTACTGAAGGTAAGGCTGTTTCTACTCTCTCTCTCTCTCTCTCTCTTTCTGTGTAGTCATACATCCACACAACCTTGCCTGTCTTTGAGAACAAACACACAACCACTCTATTTATCCCTAAAAAGATCATTGACATGCACACTCATCCCAAAGAACTTTAATTATACATTTAACATTTACCATTACAAAAATAAATGGTTTCCACTATTTACAAAAAATTAACTATTTACAATTACAAAAATAAATATTTACAAAATACTAAATCAATTAAATCTACTGGTTACAAAAGCCATGTCTCTAAACAATAAAATATAGAAATCACACCTCCTCCACGTGGTTATAACCCCTTGCTAGGCTAATGCGTAGGTCATTCATCTGCACACATTTGTTATCCATCAAAGCAAAAGTGCATTTTCTCTGTTCCACAAGATACGAATTATAGTTGCTGGATTGTATCCTGCACCGTTTATGCGACATAGCTATACCGGTTCATGAAATCGCTAGGTAGTTCTCTACATATAGCTCTACATATGGCTTCCTTACAGCTAGTGTGCGATAGACAGCATTAACTGTATATCACACCCAGTCCACCTTTGTATTTGTAATCCAAGTAATAATTTGAAAAGAGACGAGTGTAATCGGTTTAAAACATTATCTCTGCTTTTTTATATGTTTATGACATGCGTATTAACCTGAAATCAAACCCTAGTCCACTTTAGTGAAAGGCTAACAGCTTAACCACTACGCCACTATGCCCTTTTTTCTTAGTTTGATTCGTTCTAGGACTTAGAGCTTGAAATCGAGTTAAACTCTCTAGTGTAAGTGGCACATGTGCGCGCCACTGCAGCAAAAAATGGTTAGCTGGTAACATTAGACAACCGGAAATGATTGTATTTCTGTTAGCCAAGCATTTCTGTCATCTGCCTACAGCGTGAGCACTGTCAGCAAGACAGCTTAGTTTAGAACAAGTGTGTGTGTATAGATTATTAGCCTCAGGTATTTAAAGCTTGTTGTGTGTAGTGACCATCTTGTCCCAGTAACCACTGAGCAAGTTTTAAGAGTCAACCCATAAAAACTGCATAGGATAGATGGGCGAGGTTCATGTACTTGGGTGTGTGCATTAGCACCATGCACTAGTTTTACCTTACCCTCTATAAGTAGAGCGTTATCCCTTTCCTTTTTGACATTACCAATGACCACATCCACCCACAAGTTTTACACTTAAACCCTTGGCTCGTTTTCGATTAGGTTTGGTTCGGTTTGGTTGAGTTTGATTCAGCTTGGTTCAGTTTAGTTCAATGTAGTCACCATTTTGTTTCATTAGCTATCCTCTTTAACCAATCAATTAAAGATAGTCTACTCTTAATTCTTGAATCAATAAATCCGATTTTGTATACACCGTTTGTCATTTATTAACCCATGCCTGCAACCTATACTCTCTCTGTACTACAGTCTGATCTGAAAACAAGTTCCAATAGTGAAAGACTTGTCAGTCACCATACATGTTGCCTACACTAGTTCTTTCTCTGCCTAGCTATGTTTCATCACTCACGGTAAACAACTCACATGTCCGTATCCAATTATTAATTTATAAAATCTCAGGTCAATGACCTTAATATTTTGTATATTTTAGGTAAATTCATTGGTCATGGGAAAGAGTTGACCATTCTAAGTCCTATGACACCTCATATGTCGATATCCGAGTATTAGTTTATATAATCTCAGCTCAATGTCCTTGTTGTTTTGAATATTTGGGGTAAATTCGTTGGTCATGGGAAAGGGTTGGCCATCCTTAGTATTATAACACCTCACTTGACTCTCTCCCATTATTAGTTATCGAGATATTAACAACAGTGCAATTAGGCCCTTTTGACAAACATTAAATATATATTTAGAAACAGAGCGTCACCCCGAGTGCTAGGACCCCACATACAAGTCCCTAGCCTTATTGGTTCGCGAAATATTAACAAAAGTGTAGTTAGGCCCTTTGTTAAAATGTCAAAAATACATTCAAAAAGAGAGTGTCTGCTCAAGTCCAACGACACCTCACAGGTCAAAATCCCATCTTGGGTTCAGGAAATATCAACAAAAGTGTAGTTAGGCCCCTTGTCAAAATTTCAACAAATACATTTAAAAAGGGAATGTCATCCCATGTGCTATGACCCCTCATACAAGTCCCTAGCCTTATTGGTTCACGAGATATTAACAAAAGTGTACTTAGGCCCTTTTGACAAAAATCAAAAATACATTGAAATACGGGGCGTCATACCAAGTCCAACGACCCCTCATACAAGTCCCTAGCTTTATTGGTTCATGAGATATTATTTAAAAAGTCCGCCCTCTTACGAAAACCTCAAGTGCGCATGCGTAAAAACAGAAAACAAACATGTTAATTCATAGTAGCAATCGGCTCTTCACATGCGTTTCATGTGGAACAACGTTTAATTTCATCATAGCATTAGAGACCATGGGTCAGTCCAAAGGGACCAGTCCAAAGGGACCGGTCTAAAGGGATCAGTCCAAAGGGACAAGGACTCGTCCACAAGGACCTGTCCACAAGGACTTGTCCACAAGGACTCGTCCACAAGGACTCGACAACAATGACCCCCGCCAACAATGACCCGTCAACAATAACCCATCCATAGGGATCCACTCCCCCACCCTCTTCAAAAGCCATGAGTGGGCATGCTAATTCATAGTGGCTTTCCACCGAACATATGCACTTTATGTGGAACAACGTTTAAATCCATATCGGTATTCAAACTCTCACATGTTGCAATTGGTAACAGAGATTCTCTAAAAAATTCAATTTCACTCTCTAGTAGGGGTAGGTTTTATTTTTGGGGTTGAAATATGAAGTCCAATGGAAAGGGGGTGTCAGCCCGAGTTCAATGACACCTCATTTGTTAAAATCCAACCATAAGTTTGAGAGATATCGCACCGCCGCCATCTTGTGTGGAGGGTGTGGAGGTGGAGGGCCTTGAACTGTTACAAGTACACTACTTTTACTTGTTCACATAAGAAACAAATCATGAAAGAAAAGAGAGGCTACATTATGAATACAAATGAAATGATTCGTGGAAGAAGAAAAGAGATAGAAGTTAATGATTGGCAGAAAGAGAACTAATATAGTGAGGACTTGAGGAGATATTGGGAAAGTCTTCTTTTTGATCCTTTATTTTAGTGTTGGTACTTTTAATCAATTAATTTCAGTTATCGAATCAGAACAATCGATATGAATAATCGAGTAATTGATTAATAGGCATTTAATTTGTCACCGCCTAACCCGACCACCGACGCGGCCACGGAGAACGAACCTGCGACCACCTGAGACGGGACCATCAGAGCTGAGCGACCAATCCACTTACACGATATCGAAAACCTCGGAAGGTAATCGAAATAGGGACAAGGCGCACGGATGACGACCGTCCCCGGAGGAGACAGACTGAACCCGCAACCCGCGTGGCGAGCGAACACACGACCCAGAGGTTCGAAGAAAAATTTTACATGTCGAGATCTATTGGTTAAGATGGTGGACTAAATAAACCCAGCCGTATCAAATGAGAACACAACTCATTACGAGGGCCATAATACCAAAAGGGATATACTAACAACGAAGGGCGGATGGAAATGAAGGATGAGGATGATGTTATTAGGGGATGGTATAATACTAAAACAGAAAAACGATTCTAAAATAACGACGTATTTCATACACACCAAAATTAGTATCAACATTAACACGCGGAGAGATGCCCACAAGATATTTCTTTAGGTAGGAGATCGCCAGACCATAAAAAATAAAAGGGGCAGTTTAAGCAGACAAGAAATTATTAGAATTTCGATAGTACGCTCGCCCCACCTCTGGTTTACTACCGACTAGTAGCTAGAAGAAATACTATATACAACTCTTGAAATCATCTCCCAATATGAATTATCTTACCCAAAAAGCACCCTTAAAACAAGATATTTCATCACCAAAACGAACATAACCTCCAAGTGAAATCTAACGCAAAACAAATCTAATAACTTCAAACATCAACATAATAAGAAGTGGCATATCGACCCCTTAAAAGAAATCTAGAACTGCTCATCATAACACGATTACAGGAGGAAAAGGTAACAGAAAGGCCAACTAACCGATATAAAGGCAACCAATAAAATAATGTCAATAATTCATAAAGTAAATCTTCATTTCGGATGGACGCACGAGATTCGATATTCTCATAAGGGATGAAATGCTGATGGAGTTCAGTCTCCGGAATACATGAAATCCATACAACACATCACCCAATGAAAGACTTGTCGATACACCTCATTTAGTAACGTAAGAAGGTCACGCGTTGTTTCTTGACTGAAAGCGAACAAACACTAGAGAACAATTACAACGAAACCCTGTTTTCAGTCAAGATCGACTTACCAATAAAATGTACCCTCCCACAGTAATAATAAAAATATAAGCTTATAAGTGAATAGTTCTTAAAAAGAATTGTACACCCGCCTGAATCAATACTATAAAGAAAATTAATTATTCAACTTGTTCTTAGTACATGTTTCGAGGATTAATTACATTTTATCCCCTTCATCCGCTAAAAAACATACTGAAAGAACAAAATAAAACGTTGCACAGTAATAAGATACGTTATTAAACCTAATATGGTGCACCATATAATTTAGGTTATAAGATCAGAATAAAATGAAATGAAATAGATGGTGACGGTGATCAGCTTGCAGGTGCTTATGACACATAGTATTAAAGCTTGAAATGGTAGATTTGGAATATCAATACTTCACCAATCCGTGTAGGTCTATAATTAATGAAGAGCCTGTGTGCTTGAAATCCATTTTTAAGCCTTTTCAAATCAAAGCGGCTTTTTTTTTTTCAAGTAATAGGACGTGATGGAAAGTGATCTCTTGGTAAAGAGAGGTTAGTTCAAAGCATATGGTGTATGAGGTAAGGAAAATGTTACATATAGAAAATACGCACTCCTTACAAGTTACCCCAAAAACACAACACAACACTAATCCCAAGAAACAAATGAATGGCTCACGGCATACATCATCGTGGCCCCACCTAACAACACAAACAATACATTACATAATATGAAGGTAATCCCCTTAGGAGCACGGATCTTCCATGTAATTCAAGTATCTAGCTAAGCAAAACGTAAACACACACGCAAGAATTAATATAAAATACGATAAAAACGTCCACTAAACAGAAATCAAAACCAGTAAGCCCCGGGACACAAAACCCAATTACAAAACAACTCGTTTCCTCTCTACGTATAAATATCTAAAAGAGGGGAACATAAACCAAAGTTACAAGTTAAATATATTTTAAAATGTAGCGATCTCCAACTTTAAACTAAAACACAGAATGACATGCAGGATCTTCTCATACAGGAACGTTGACACGGAAAAAGGGAGGACATACAGAAGACTCATCTTCGCTTCACATATATAAACAGAGAAACAACATGACTTATCTGGCTCCATTGGAGACGTCCTTGTAGACAGTAGACATCAATGCCAATACATGCATTAGTTGATCAGACTAATTGACACGTCACAATAGGCGTCTTGCCAAGGGACAAAATTCGGATTTCTAGAACACGGCCCGGTGCGGGTAAATTGAAGACAGGTATGTAAAAAAATTGTAAATGAAATCAAATATCATCTTGGCTCCAGGAAACAAGTCTTCTCCGCATGGCTACTAGTTAAAACAACCCCCAATCTATTCTTACAATCGATCCATTATTAGTATCTTACAGTGTTCCCCTTATTTCCATAAAACATGAGTTTTACGGAGCGGGTTGAGTTTGCACATTCTAAGTTTTTATGTCAGATTGAGAAACAGGTTGACGAAATGGTCGACAGATGGCAGTTCTTCAAATATTGAGTATTCTTATTAACATCTTAGTAATAGAAACGTGTCATAATTAATTTAAATTTCATATTGTACCTTCTTTTGAAGAAATGATGTATCTTCTTTCTGAAAACTAGGCTAAAACAAAGTAAAACAAAAAAGTTCCTGTCCTAAATTGTATACATTGAAAAAGAATTTCATAATCTTTACTGAAAACTCCTCGTTTTCTTTTTTCGAAACATCTCCCAATTTGATTGTTAGTCATTCCACTGTCACTGACTCTTATTTGGTTATTGTTAACATAAACAAGGAAGGACACTTATTATATTAGGACAAAATGTAACTTTTATAGATTTCTATACATCATTCCGATAGTAAGAATAGCTCAACTTAAACGATGACTTCTCATTTAAACGTTTTCTTCTCCCTCCAGTGTACTAATGAATTCTTAGATTTTTCGGTTAGCCGATTAATCTATTATTCGCTGTGTTGATCTCATAAGTCTACTTTCATTTTTTTTGCAAAAATCGAAAGTAGGCTAATAAATAATGGGCAGGAGGAAAAGAAATGCCCTCAATCCACGAAGAAAGGAGAAAAAGATAAGAACATTCAAGTAATTGACATGACAATGCAAATTATACTAGATTGACTCCATTTCAATAACGAACACCATCTTTTTGCCGAGAATATGAATACCAGGACCAAGAAATCATGGACTGAAGTACGGAGGAATATTTTCAGTGCCCAGGTGAAGAGATTTTGGGAGAAGAAAACATGTACATTAACACGTTATATCACGCTCTACAGATAGCATAACCATGCAAAATATAATAATAATAATAATAATAATAATAATTAAGATATTATAAATAATCCGAGGATAAATTGGCTGGAGGAATCCTGAAAGAGTTGAACATCGAGGATAACATAATGAAAACACGAGAAATCTTCAGAACCTCAGTAAATAAACACACGTTTAGGGTGAAATATACCAGCAAGACTAATACAAGTTGGACAGTAAATCGCAACTCAGGGAGTTCATGAA
The DNA here is from genome assembly GCA_946902985.2 of Meconema thalassinum. Taxonomy (NCBI): domain Eukaryota; kingdom Metazoa; phylum Arthropoda; class Insecta; order Orthoptera; family Tettigoniidae; genus Meconema; species Meconema thalassinum. Next base: position 190,029,355 of record OX336395.1, read on the forward strand.
GAGATTTTGGGAGAATAAGAAGGCAAAAGTCATCAACCACAACAGGGGCGTCTCCTGACTTAACTTTAGTGTGGGCCAGATGATATTACTGCTGCCAATATTGCCATTATCATAATTGCACACAACACACCATTTGAAACAAGTTAAGGGGGCGTTAACCACCACAGCGCAGAGTTTGATCAAATATTAATATCTCAGGAACCATACACTTGATGTTAATGAAACTTGAACTACTTATGCAGGGCGCCCGAGAATGTTCTCCGCAGTGGGTACGTGCAGCTGTGAGTGGTTGAGTCATGAGTTTAGTTGGCTGCACTGCAACTGCACTGTGTCCTTCAAAGCGGGATTCCCCCGTGTGGTCTGTCAGTTTGAATTGCGATAAGCGAACGAGCCTGCATGTCTTCAGTGTGTATTACAGTAAGCGAGCGTTCAAGAGTGCACCAGTATACAGGCGGTAATGTTTACTACTGAAGATAGTTTTTTTAGTGGAATACGTTTTTCGCGAAGGCGCGGTTTCCTAATTCAAAGTGTCCAAACCGTGATACCGTTTGGGATTTGGTAAGTAAATTTCGTGTGACTGGCTCAGTTCACGATGTACCGGGAACAGGCAGGCCTACGCTCTTAACAGACGAAAAACTTGATGAAATCTCCAATATAATGCTGCGTAGTCCAAGTAAATCAACACGAAAATTAGCTCAACAAACGGGAATCTCTAAGTCGAGAGCACATAAAGCTGTAAGAGACAAGCTTCAATTGTTCCCTTATAACGTTACCATGGTTCATGAATTAAAACAAACTGATTACGGAAAAAGAGTGATGTACTGTGAATGGACCCAGGATCTCTTATGAATGGCTGTGGTGAGTGCAAAGTTTACTGTTTATTTGTTATGATGCAAGCGGCAGCCGTGGAACCAACGTAACTTCTGTAGCTAGCTCTCGCAGACGCATGTACTGTAGGCACTGCGGAGAATATTCCCGGACTCACTGTAGCATGTGTGTGTGTAGTAATGGCCGAATGAATTCAGAGAGTCCTGGGTTCATATATTTTTATCCAATTAAATATTATCGTTGCGAGTGTAAAACATTATGTATTGGTGCATTATTAAAATCATTCATGAGGCGGCTTCGGTGGCGCAGTCGGTAGCATGCTGAGCTTCTATGCCCAAGATCGCGGGTTCAAACCCGGCCGAAGCCGTCGGATTTTTTAAGAGCATTAAAAATCCCTCAGTATGCCTTCCTTCGGAGGGGAAGTAAAGCCGGTGGTCCCATGTCATTGATTTATGGCATGTTAAAGAACCTTCCACTAATTACACCTGTGTGAAGCTAAATTGGATAGGTTAAGAATGTTAACAACGCTCTTAGGTTTCTACGTTCGTTGCCAAGAGCCGACTGCGGTGGCGACTAGTAGCTAAGTTCTGAACTTGGCCTAGTAGTCGTTGACGGCGGCGCTTGGCGGCAAAAGTAGGAACTATTCGACAAATTCTATGTTGCAGTCTGTACTTACATTAAAAATAAGATAGCACACACTAATACAGTCATCACAATTAACACCTGTTATCAGACAGATTCTACACACATCCAAAGTACACGGGGCTACATGACCGCGTTGTCGCAGCCCCTAAACCAAAGAACCAACCAACCAAAACCATTCATGCAATTAAGCCAAGATTAAGTTTCCGGCTTCCATAGTGTCTGTATTGTAATTCTAACCTAAAAAATTATAACATTTTCGGCATATGCAATTATAGGAAAAGAATCAATTTTAAAGAAAAACAAGATGTTCAGTAAAGAACATATAGCCTACTTTCTCCTAAATGTATGAGTATAGTTATAACTCGTTGTTATTATCAAAGAGTATAATAGAACTATTCTTTGTTGAAGACCTTAGAAACGATTTACCTCTACCAAACGCCACAACCTAGATAAAAACTGCTACCATCATTGAAGAAAGAAAGATAAGAAGTATATCAAGAATGTTATGGATCTGGAGACATAATCGACCGGACTGGCTGCGTGGCTCAGCGGTAACGTTCTCGCTTGCTGGGCCCTAGGTTGCAGGTTCGTATCCTGGCGCAGTCAGCTGGCATTTGAGGGTGCACAAATGCGAGGGAGCCGTGTCAGTACATTTACTGGCACGTTAAAGATCCCCTTCGGGCCAAAATTCCGGCACCCCGGTGTCTCTAAAAGCAGCAGTAGTTAAAAGGGATGTAATACCAATAACATTAGTATTATTATTATTATTATTATTATTACATATACGACCTGCCGTGGGCAACATCCAACTTTGAGTTGAGGCATGTCTTTACACGTCTGAATGTGCATGGCTTTCACAACCCTAATTGAATTAACAAATCTTTCCATGACCCTACAGAGACGTGTGTATACAAACTATGTGGATATTTTCGATTGCTATTTGCCTGAAATAAAAGTAGTAATTAATAACCTCAAATAACATTAACGGCTTGAATTCAGTTACTATGTGAAATCGTTTTGTTCTTTACTTCAAATAACATTTTCAAGTAACGCAAAATAGGCTGTTACAAACCCTTTAAAATAAAAAGTAAAAATGTATCGTAGTATCATCTTGTCATTCTTTAAATTCGATGCGCATAGAATGCCAATGGTATAGTAAAAATGGAGCCCCACGTAGACTAGTCGTGACTTCCAGTGGTGAAATATCGAACAATATAATCCTAACAGAGCGAGTGCATTCTAGCGGCCAGAAGAAGAAACTTTTCAATAAAATCTGGAAGTTACCTTTTTGGCAGCTAGATGTCTCGAGTAAATCTGCTGGCGAATTATGTTTTAATTAAATATATATTTTACACCATAATATGCACAATATAACGCTTAATTTTAAAACATCTGAGTCATTACAAAACAATAAACATATAACATTTCAAGCAAAACACCTAGCTCTGATCGGGTTTGAACCATAGGCATTTGAGCGATATGCTAACGCTCTACCACTGAGCTAATTGTGTCAACGAATATCGTTCTATATAAAATGACTTAGATAGAACTTGTTAGCAAATAATGATTTATACTAAACGATTTCATCACTGGAGTATATTATTTATATATAAAGCATTTCATACAAAGTTTATTTATTTTGTATCAGTACGCTATATTGCATGCAATACTCAAATTAGTGAAATATAAGTCAGGCACAAGATATCCGCTGCCATCTTGTCTTATTACTGAATCAGCTCAGCTTTTTAAAATCACGTCTGCACTATAGTATTACAAAATAATCTTTTAATTTGGAACGTGCCTCTTCCTTTAGAACAGTTAAAACGATTATCGGCTCGATAATCGGAACTGGTGGGTCCCATGATATGGATTATAAAGTTTGCATAATTCGCACGGCCGCCATCCTGAAATGGTATGGCGGACGACCTTGTAGTTTGGTCACAAGACGCATCCTATACGAAGGTATGTTGTTGCCAAATTTGGTAGAGATCGGATGATTTGGTTAGTCGTTATTTGATTTTACGTTTTGAACGTTTGAGTGGCCGCCATTCAGTTTAGTAAAGATGGCGGCGATATAAAACATGACACTGAGGTGTCCTTTGCTAGTGCTACCTTTGTACCAAATTTCGTTCAATTCGCATTCACCGTGTTCGTATTGATAGGGGGGGACAGACATTCAGAGTACACCCACTCAGACACACACAGACACACACACACACACACACACACACATACACACACAGACTCACACACACATATACACACACACAGACTCACACACACACATACACACACACAGACAGACACACTTTTTTCGCCCTGTGTTGATCTCATAAGTCTACTTTCATTTTTTGCAAAACTCGAAAGTAGGCTAAAAATGAGTTCAAGTTAAGTGTGTGTCGGCACATGTCATATGAGCATTCATAAACAAATATTCAGTAGCAAAGAATATAAAGCCTCATCGCCAAGAGTATATTGGTTCTATCTACTGACAATGCTGGATTAACCATTAGGCCCGACTAGGCCCAGGCCTAGGGCCCCCAATTATCTGGGGCTCCCCAAAAAAGTAAAAAAGTAGTGTGATTTGTTAAATTGTTCATCGAATCATCTGTAATTTTTTCAAATAACGATGATCGTTTCAATTGAAATGTTTGTATAAATGTATATATGATTTTAAAAAAATGTATTATTCATCTTGAGAAAAAAAACTCTTGTATATACTTTATTAAATGTACAGGTGCTAAAAAATAAAAATTATTTGAAACAAGAAGTTCCGTGAAGCCTACTTTTCATGCCAATGATTATTCTACAGAATATGTACCCATCTAGAATAATGACGAAATTAAGTTGGTAATATCGAAATATCTAATTAGTTCAAAATATACCTGGTATAATGTAGCCTAATAGAGTACTACAGTTGGCAGCCCTGGTGACTGAATATATTCTTAGTTCCATCTCTTAAGGTACAGAATACAAAATTTGGTTGAAGTCCAATGGACGTTACATGCAGTTAGACACTGGATCTATCAGCACGCGTAAAAGCATGTTGCCAACAATGTCATGCGTGTGCTGGTCAGAAATAATCTGAAATATTATGATATCTTGTTGTGCCAATTTTGGATGAAATCCATTTGTTAGTATAGAAGTTACATGTATTTTAAAATTGGACATATCAGCAGGCATAGAATCATGTTGGCAGCACTGCCTTGTATTAATTACTCCAAATTAATCTAGAATGTCAGGTGCTATGCGTGTGCAAAGTATAGAGCTGTTGGCTTACATACTTTCTGATATATTGATATTAGGGTAAAAAGAATATAGATAGCATTTATTAACAGTTGGCAGCCCTGATTGCTCTTAACAATACTTATACTCATATCTGTTATGGTACACATAGCCCATACGAAATTTGGTTGAAATCCAACTGACAGTATAGAAGTTACATGTATTTAAAAATTGGTACTATCAGCAGGCTTATAATCATGTTGGTAGAACTGACGTATATAAGTTACTCCAAATTAATCTAAAATGTCAGAATATACGTGTGCATAGTTTAAAGCTGTTGGCTTGCATACTTTCTGATATATTGGTATTTGGATAAAAAAATAGAGAGAGCAATTATTAACAGTTGGCAGCCATGGTGGCTCTTAAGAATACGCTCAATCATATCTGTTTATGTACAGATATTACATACAAAATTTGGTTGAAATCCAATTGATAGTGTAGAAGTAATATGCATTTAAACATTGGACCTATCAGAAGGCTTAAAATTATTTTGGCAACACTGTCATGTGTGGCCTCCTGGAAATTAAACTGAAATAGTGTTATCTACATGTGTGCCAATTTTGGAATAGCTCCCATGCATAACTTGCAAGATATCCAACATGGAGCTCAAATTTCTAGTGCGTTTTTTCAGCAGTTGGTAGCACTGACATCATTTTCAAATATGGAAGTTAGATATTCCGGTGCACATCTTTTCTCATACTAAATTTGGTTTTGATTGCTACAGCCGTTTAGGAGTTGATAGGGGGGGGGGGACACACACACAGCCAGACAGACAGACAGAAGGACAGACAGACAGACAGACAGACAGACAGACAGAAGGACAGACAGACAGACACACATTTTCCCCGGATTGATCTCATAAGTCTACTTTTTCCTCATTTTTGCAAAATGTGAAAAGTAGGCAAAAAATAAAGGGGCCCCAAAAATCTGAGGGACTTGGGCCTCATTTTACCTTAATCCGGCACTGTCAAGCATAGAGAAGCGGTTAATTCGAATCCAGATAATTATTACAAAATCTCGCCAAAGCTGAGAGAGAATTGGGACATTTAAACGCCTCGGCTACCTTACAGTATGAACTTTTTTTTTTTTTAGCGTATGGCTTTTTTGCCGGGAGTGTCCGAGGACATGTTCGGCTCGCCAGTTTTGTAGCTGCTTCGAGACGGACACCCAATGGGTGAGCTACAAATACCGTTGGGGAGGAAAGTTGGAAGGGAAGGGCGAGGAGTTGGAAGGTAGCGGCTGTGGCCTATAGTGAGGGACCAACCCCGGCATTTGCCTGGAAGGAAGATGGGAAACCACAGAAGACCATCTTCAAGGTTGCCGGCGGGGGGATTCGAATCTCCTCACCTCCCGGATGTGAGCGACTGCCATTAGTCATGCCGTAACGACCACGGCTAACTCACCCGGTAGTATGAACTTAAAAGAGCCATAACAATGTAAGTGATTGAGATATCATCATGAGATAAATAAAATTTCGATAAAGCAATATTAATTAATAATAACCCCTGGCACTACAGCCCATGAAGAGCCTAGACCTATCAAGCGACCGCTGCTCAACCATTTGGCCTGAAGATGTAGGGGTGACGCGTGGTCAGCACATCGGGTCCACTCGGCCGTTAATCTTGGTTTTTCGTGACCGGGGCGCTGCCTCACTCTTAGACAGCTACTCAATTGTTCTCACGAGGCAGAGTGCACCCCGTTCCAACCCTCACGTCAGTTTTCTAAAATCTCTGATGGAGTCGGGAATCGAGTCCGAGGCATCCGGGTGAGAGGAAGGTGTGCTACCCCAACACCACGGGGCCGGCAATAAGGCAAAATAGTGGCCTATATATGAGCCAATAAACAAATTGGATATTTCCTTGATTAACACCCCCTTAAATAATTCAAGCATTTAAAATTGTGTTCAAATGGGTCCTTATTAGTAAATACAGGATGTTCATAAAGTCACCTGACTCAATATATCGTATCTTTTCTGGCGTTATATTGCACACAATATTTCCACATACCTTCAGGTAAGGAACAAGAAGTTCCGTGAAGAACTATACAGCCTACTTTTCATGCCAATGGTTATTCTACAGTATATGAATCTATCTAGAATAATGACGAAATTAAGTTGGTAATATCGAAATATCTAATTATCTCAAAATATACCTGGTATAATGTAGCCTAATAGAGCACTACAGTTGGCAGCCCTGGTGACTGAATATATTCTTAGTTCCATCTCTTAAGGTACAGAATACAAAATTTGGTTGAAGTCAATTGGACGTTACATGCAGTTAGACACTGGATCTATCAGCACGCGTAAAAGCATGTTGGGAACAATGTCATGTGTGTGCTTGTCAGAAATAATCTGAAATATTATGATATCTTGTTGTGCCAATTTCGGATGAAATCCATTTTTTAGTATAGAAGTTACATGTATTTAAAAATTGGTCTTATCAGCAGGCATAGAATCATGTTGGCAGCACTCACTTATATTAATTACTCCAAATTAATCTAGAATGTCAGGTGCTATACGTGTGCAAAGTATAGAGCTGTTGGCTTGCATACTTTCTGATATATTGATATTAAGGTAAAAACAAGATGTTCAGTAAAGAACATATAGCCTACTTTCTCCTAAATGTATGAGTATAGTTATAACTCGTTGTTATTATCAAAGAGTATAATAGAACTATTCTTTGTTGAAGACCTTAGAAACGATTTACCTCTACCAAACGCCACAACCTAGATAAAAACTGCTACCATCATTGAAGAAAGAAAGATAAGAAGTATCTAAAGAATGTTATGGATCTGCAGACATAATCGACCGGACTGGCGGCGTGGCTCAGCGGTAACGTTCTCGCTTGCTGGACCGTATGTTTCAGGTTCGTATCCTGGCGCAGTCAGCTGACATTTGAGGGTGCACAAATGCGAGGGAGCCGTTTTAGTAGATTTACTGGCACGTTAAAGATCCCCTTCGGGACAAAATTCTGGCACCCCGGCGTCTCTAAAAGCAACAGTAGTTAAAAGGGACGTAAAACCAATAACATTATTATTATTATTATTATTACATAATCGGCCTGACGCGGGCAACATCCAACTTTGAGTTGAGGCATGTCTTTACACGTCTGGCTGCGTATGACTTTCACAACCCTAATTGAATTAACAAATCTTTCCATGATCCTACAGAGACGTGTGTATACCAACTATGTGGATATTTTCGATTACTATTTGGCTGAAATAAAAGTATTAATTAATATCCTGAACTAGTACCAACGGTAGAGTTCAGATACTATGTGAAATCGTTTTGTTCTTTACTTCAATTAACATTTTCAAATAACGCACAATAGGCTGCTACAAACCCTTTAATATAAAAAGTAAAAATGTATCGTAGTATCATCTTGTCATTCTTCAAATTCGATGCGCATAGAATGCCAATGGTATAGTAATCAATGGAGCCCCACGTAGACTAGTCGTGACATCTAGTGGTGAAATATCGAACAATATAATCCTAACAGAGCGAGTGCATTCTAGCGGCCAGAAGAAGAAACTTTTCAATAAAATCTGGAAGTTAATAAGTAGCGGCGTGCTGTTACCTTTTTGGCAGCTAGATGTCTCGAGTAAATCTGCTGGCGAATTATGTTTTAATTAAATATATATTTTACACCATAATATGCACAATATAACGCTTAATTTTAAAACATCTGAGTCATTACAAAACAATAAACATATAACATTTCAAGCAAAAAACAAGATGTTCAGTAAAGAACATATAGCCTACTTTCTCCTAAATGCATGGGTATTGTTATAACTCTTTGTCCTTTTCAAGGAGTATGATTGAATGTTGGTTGTAGTAGCTTGTTGAAATACAACATGCTATAGGGATATTAAACATGAATATGAGGTGCCCTTTGCTAGTGCTACCTCTGTACCAAATTTCGTTCAATTCGGTTTCACCGTGTTTGAATTGATAGGGGGAATCGATTTGCACACATACTTGGCCACCATCTGCAAACTATTGGGCTGATGTTCTTGCAGTTTGGTCTGAATATGTTTCCCACATAAAGATATGGTGTTGCAAAATTTGGTAGAGACTAGATTATTAGGTTGGTCGTAATTACATTTTAGCTTTTAACATTTGGGTGGCCGCGATTACGTTTCCGTCAAGATAGCGGTGATATAAAACATGACACTGAGGTGCCCTTTGCTAGTGCTACGTCTGTACCAAATTTCGTTCCATTCGGTTTCACCGTGTTAGAATTGATAAGGGGAATCAATTTTCACACAAAGATGGCCGCCATCCGCAAAATATTAGGCTGATGACCTATTAGTTTGGTCAAAGGATGCTCCCTCCATAAAGGTATGTAGTTGCAAATTTGGTAGAGATCGGATGATTAGGTTAATCGTAATTTGATTTAAGCTTTGAACATTCGTGTGGCCGCCATTACGTTTCAGTCAAGATGGTAGCGATATAAAACATGACACTGAGGTGCCCTTTGCTAGTGCTACCTCTGTACCAAATTTCGTTCCATTCGGTTCCACCGTGTTCGAATTAATAGGGGGAATCAATTTTGACATAAAGATGGCCGCCACCCGCAAACTATTAGGCTAATAACCTATTAGATTGGTCAAAGGATGCTCCCTCCATAAAGGTATGTAGTTGCAAAATTTGGTAGAGATCGGATGATTAGGTTAATCGTAATTTGATTTAAGCTTTGAACATTCGTGTGGCCGCCATTACGTTTCTGTCAAGATGGCGGCGATATAAAACATGACACTGAGGTGCCCTTTGCTAGTGCTACCTCTGTACCAAATTTCGTTCCATTTGGTTTCACCGTGTTTGAATTAATAGGGGGAATTGATATTCACACAAAGATGGCCGCCATCCGCAAACTATTAGGCTAATGTTCTAGTTATTTGGTCAAAGGATGCTTCCTCTATAATGGTATGTTGTTGCAAAATTTGGTAGAGATCGGATGATTAGGTTAATCGTAATTTGATTTAAGCTTTGAACATTTGTGTGGCCGCCATTACGTTTCCGTCAAGATGGCGGCGATATAAAACATGACACTGAGGTGCCTTTTGTTAGTACTACCTCTGTACGAAATTTCGTTCCATTCGGTTGCACCGTGTTCGAATTAATAGGGGGAATCGATTTTCACACAAAGATGGCCGCCATCCGCAAATTATTACGCTGATGACTTATTAGTTTGGTCAAAGGATGCTCCCCCCATAAAGGTATGTTGTTGCAAACTTTGGTAGAGATCGGATGATTAGGTTAGTCGTAATTTGATTTAAGCTTTGAACATTTGTGTGGCCGCCATTACGTTTCCGTCAAGATGGCGGCGATATAAAACATGGCACTGAGGTGTCCTTTGCTAGTGCTACCTTTGTACCAAATTTCGTTCAATTCGCATTCACCGTGTTCGAATTGAAAGGGGGGGACAGACATTCAGAGTACACACACTCACACACACACACACACACACAGACACACACACACACACACAGACTCACACACACACATACACACACACAGACAGACACACTTTTTTCGCCCTGTGTTGATCTCATAAGTCTACTTTCATTTTTTGCAAAAATCGAAAGTAGGCTAAAAAAAATAGCTCTGATCGGGTTTGAACCATAGGCATTTGAGCGATAGGCTAACGCTCTACCACTGAGCTAATTGTGTCAACGAATATCGTTCTATATAAAATGACTTACATAGAACTTGTTAGCAAATAATGATTTATACTAAACGATTTCATCACTGGAGTATATTATTTATATATAAAGCATTTCATACAAAGTTTATTTATTTTGTATCAGTACGCTATATTGCATGCAATACTCAAATTAGTGAAATATAAGTCAGGCACAAGATATCCGCTGCCATCTTGTCTTATTACTGAATCGGCTCAGCTTTTTAAAATCACGTCTGCACTATAGTATTACAAAATAAACTTTTAATTTCGAACGTGCCTCTTCCTTTAGAACAGTTAAAACGATTCTCGGCTCGATAATCGGAACTGGTGGGTCCCATGATATGGATTATAAAGTTTGCATAATTCGCACGGCCGCCATCCTGAAATGGTATGGCGGACGACCTTGTAGTTTGGTCACAAGACGCGTCCTATACGAAGGTATGTTATTACCAAATTTTGTAGAGATCGGATGATTTGGTTAGTCGTTATTTGATTTTACGTTTTGAACGTTTGAGTGGCCGTCATTCAGTTTTAGTAAAGATGGCGGCGATATAAAACATGACACTGAGGTGTCCCTTGCTAGTGCTACCTTTGTACCAAATTTCGTTCAATTCGCATTCACCGTGTTCGAATTGATAGGGGGGACAGACATTCAGAGTACACACACTCACACACACACACACACACACACACACACACACAGACTCACACACACACACACAGACTCACACACACACATACACACACACAGACAGACACACTTTTTTCGCCCTGTTTTGATCTCATAAGTCTACTTTCATTTTTTGCAAAAATCGAAAGTAGGCTAATAATATAGACAGCATTTATTAACTGTTGGTAGCCCTGATTGCTCTTAACAATACTTATAGTCATATCTGTTATGTTACACATTGCACATACGAAAATTGGTTGAAATCCAACTGATAGTATAGAACTTACATGTATTTAAAAATTGGTACTATCAGTAAGCTTATAATCATGTTGGTAGAACTGAAGTATATAAGTTACTCCAAATTAATCTAAAATGTCAGATTATACGTGTGCATAGTTTAAATCTGTCGGCTTGCATACTTTCCGATATATTGGTATTTGGATTTAAAAAAATATAGAGAGCAATTATTAACAGTTGGCAGCCCTGGTGGCTCTTAATAATACACTGAGTCATATCTGTTTATGTACACAATTTACATACAATATTTGGTTGAAATCCAATTGATAGTGTAGAAGTTATATGCATTTTAACATTGGACTTATCAGAAGGCTTAAAATTATTTTGGCAACACTGTCATGTATGGCCTCCTGAAATTAAACTGAAATAGTATTATCTACATGTGTGCCAATTTTGGAATAGCTCCCAAGCATACCTTGCAAGATATCCAACATGGAGCTCAAATTTCTAGTGCGTTTTTTCAGCAGTTGGTAGCACTGACATCATTTTCAAATATGGGCGTGAGATATTCCGGTGCACATATTTACACATACTAAATTTGGTTTTGATTGCTGCAGCCGTTTAGGAGTTGATAGGGGGGGACACACACACAGCCAGCCAGACAGACAGACACACATTTTCCCGGATCGATCTCATAAGTCTACTTTTTCCTCATTTTTACAAAATGTGAAAAATAGGCTAAAAATATTTCTTTTCCTCCAGTGAAGGTATTCTGGATGTGTTGAGAGCAATAAATGTTCAGACATAACACTAACTCGTTGTCTGCTCATTGCGTTCCCACAGTTCAAGTTCAGGAGAGATGTTGAAAGAGAGTAATATTTTCTTCCAGACACGAATTTACACGCATACACATGTTTGGCGACGTTTTCTTTAAACTTGCTGGTGTTATTTCTCCAATAAATTTAAAAATTGCTTCTCTGAGCTCATGTAAGGAATGAATATAATCCCTATCCCTATATATATTATAATTGTGAAAGTCTGTGTGTGTGCGTCTGTGTGTTAGTTTGTTACGTCTTGACACTAAAACGGCTGGACGGATTTCGATGAAATTTGAAATGGAGACAGCTTATACCCTGGGATAACATATAGGCTACCTTTCATCCGGAAATAAATCATTGTTCCCGTGGAACGGGCAACATAACTGAAAAGTCACCAAAAATACTCAACCGGGACAAAATATCGAAGTTGTCGCATAAAGACCGGACTAAGCTCATTTTATGCACCTCGATGCAAGAAACAATACTCGGTATTTCCCTATGGACATGGGACACCAAAAACCACATTTTAAGGCCCTAAAACCAACAGTTTCAAAGATATTCGCAGAAAACTATCTCGCTCTGATTAACTTATGAACTAATGGCAAGTCCGTTTCCATGGCAACAGTAACTCAAGGTAAGACATCCGATTTTCTATATATCCCTGTAGGAGGCAATGCCAATCCATTTATTATCTTTTTCAAGATATATATAAACATAATAAGAACAGGGTAGCACACCTGCCTCTCATCCGGAGGTCCCGGATTCGATTCCCGGCTCCGTCAGAGATTTTAGACACTGACGTGAGGGCTGCAACGGGGTGAACTCAGATTCGTGAGTACAATTGAGTGGCTGTCTGATAGTGAGGCAGCGCCCCGGACGAAGAACAAGATTAACGGCCGAGGTGACACGATGCACTGATCACGTGTGACCACCATATCTGCAGGCCAAATGGCAGGAAGCGGTCGCATGATAGGCCTAGGCCCTTCATGGGCTGTAGTGCCAGGGGTAAAAAATAGGGAAAGCGCCTTCTAATACCACCTGTAATTTTTAAACACTACAGTAGCGGCTACTAAATAAAGGTAGCGATATAGCTACGTACAATTCCATAAACACTGGACTCACAAATCCCGTATAGTTAAGTACAAATATCAGTCTGGTCGTTATTTCAGTAGCAACGAAGCTCTGTGGCGGCTATTGCCGTTTCCGTAACACTTAAGGCATCCCGCCGTCACATACCTCAATGTGCACTAACAAAATTGTGAACCAGTCTATTTTACTGAAATGAATTTCTACGATCGAGTATCCACTCCGGTAAAAACACACTCACTACCTTTTCCAAAATTTACACAAGACATGATTTCTAAAGCACTCTTCTGCATGTTGAAGTACAGAGATATCCCACATGGAAAGATACAATAAAATGTTGGTAAATCTGAGTTCAAGGATCTGCTGTTCAGAATAGCCTTTCAGTACAAGTTATGCAGCCCATGTTCGTAACATGGAATGTTTTCCTTTGACAATGCATCTACACCACTTGCGGGGGCAACGCATTTCAGAGATATCTAAAAACACAATAATCAGGGAATTGGAGAACAATTTAAATTGGGAGCGATGATTCAATGAGAAATAATTTCATCTCTGAGATTTGCTGATGACATCGTCATCTTGGCCGATACGCCAGAGAATTTGAACGAGTTAGCTCAGGCAAGGAAAGCATTTCTACAGAAGAGGAATCTGTTGACATCGAATATACATTTAGGAATTAGGAAGTCATTTATGAAAGCTTTTGTCTGAAGCGTGACACTATAAGTAAGTGAAAATTGGACTAATGGTGCAGCAGGAAAGAGGAGAATTGAAGCGTTTGAAATGTGGTTTTACAGGAGAATGATGAAGATCAGATGGGTAGATAGGGTAACAAATGAAGAGCTACTGTATTAAGACGAGTGGGAGAGGAGAGATGTTTCTGGCGACTGCTAATGAAGAGAAGATATAGGTTGGTAGGACACATATTAAGACACCCAGGAATAGCAAGCTTAGTTATGGATGGGAGGGTCAAGGACAAGAACTGTAGGGGTAGACCAGGGTTAAACAGATTGCCTCGGATGTAGGGTGTGGTAGCTATGTAGAGATGAAACGATTAGCTCAGGAGACGAAGGTATGGAGGGCTGCATCAAACCAGTCAATAAAGTGAAGACTCAAACAACAACAATCAGTAATTTTAATTACTTAGAGAGACATGTGAGGCAAAAGGGTTTTTGGAGAATTTCAATCCCTGGGATGTAGGCCTAACACTGGAAGAGACTGCATAATGTACATCAGCGGCCAAGGTGAGAGTTATTTTACTATAGGTCTATTAATAGCGACATATTGACGTTCAAATCACCAATAAGTGTGGCAAAATTACACCCAGAATAGATTAAGGAAAAATACTTTTAATTCCCCATATTCCGATAGATTTGCCATACCAGTGTGCAAGAGTGCAGTTCCCTCTTCAAACAATATTAGCAATTTCTATTAACAAAGCGCAATGACACACACTTAACAACAGTAGGTGTACATTTAGACAAAACCATTTCTTCTGATGGGCAACCTATGTGGCGTGCTCACGAGTATCCGGACAAGAAAATCGTTATGTCTCAGCAGAATATGGCAAAACCAAATACGTAATTTTCAAGCGTGTTCACATAATGTAACATCGTACCCTGCAGACTTTCACAACTCTATAAATTTCCCACTTTGCTGCTCATTTCAATATACTGTACGTATCCGAAATTTTCAAAATTAGAATGGACCCACCTCTAGCCACGATTGCTGTAATAGAATAGACCTATTATCAGCAATAATGCATCGTCCCCAATGTCTTGATCGCGAGCGAAGCCGCGGGTACCTGCTAGTCTATGTATAATCTCTCTATTAAATGCTCCCACAGAAAGTTTTAGGAATACTTACCCTAAATGATGAACAGTATTAGTCTTTTCACAGAGTATAAGATGTTATACGCAGTGGAAGTTACGTGCTAGACCGAGAAGATGACAAACTGACATCCCCAGATGTGCGGAGGTGCGTATTTTGCGAGGAAATAAGCACAACCGAACCCCCAAGACAATTCACTCCTTCACTCGGTCTATAACGTAACCGGGAGGGTTGGCAACTTCTACAAATAATTCGAAGGAAATATGAAACAGGCCAAGAGGATGTATTTAAATAAAATTCAAATTAAATAACGATGCGGAGAGGAACGTGTACATACTAATATGAAATACAACTTACGAAACAACAGGCAGAATTACGCAGATATTGAAATTGATAAAAGTACCGAAGTATTGCAATAAAGTGTGGGCTGACATATATATATATAGTCACAGAGAAGCAGAACGTCAGGATATGAGTAGACTAGACGTGCGATGTAAAGTACACTAAGGGACAAACATGACGTTACAGATAAATTATGTGAACTACGTGTCGTTGTGGAGGGAGAGGTAATACCGTAATAAGGAAAAATAGCGACAAAAACGCAAACAATAAAATACCGAAACTAAAGAAGGAATACCTCGGAACCAAATCGCATTAAATGAACCACAGAAATGGGCAACCGTACGTAAAGAAGTAAATCAAATTGCAAAAATACGAGAAACACAAAAATAATCTTGTAGATTCCACGCGATGCAACATAGGTCTTATATTGCTTTTCTGGTCCCAAAGTATGTGGATTGCCGGTTCGATTCCGACCCAGTACGAACGTGGAGAACAAAGAATCGTCTGAAAAGGCCACAATGGTACACTCAAAAACATGGTGAAAATCCAAACATCACATGGCCATATGAGCGTCAGGCAATACATGATTGGTAGTGGAAGGAATCACATTATTCAATCAAGCACTGACCTCACGACATAAATAAAGAGACTCGGTCCAAAACGAACACCACCAGTCAATAGTTAACACTCACACTAGCATACTCAAGAAAAGGGAGGAATGGCAATTAAGACAACGTATACAATTAAACATTGCTGCAACTCACCAAGATGCGACGTTGATTCTGAAGAACGAAATATTACGGTGCAAAAACTCGATACACAAACACAATTAGAAATGAAGATAAATTTCAATACTGTATAAACCTACTCCACAACGAACACGGAAGAAAAACAGAAGCTAATACATGTGGTTAGACAGAGTGCCGACCATATTAAACGAGGACATTACATATTGCATATCTAGTCGCGCACTCAAATGGCGGAGAAATGTCGAGATTGACACTGAGTGTGGCGCCAGCTCGACAACAAGCAAAGAAAAGACCAATCCCAGAATTGATATGTAAGAGTACCAATATAAAATAAATAAATAAAGGAATGTGAAGTTGAGACACGCACCAACCTACATGGCGGGCGGTATATTTCAATGTCAGATCGAGAAAATTTAAATACAAATAAATATAAATATAATAGAAAAACAAGATGTTCAGTAAAGAACATATAGCCTACTTTCTCCTAAATGCATGGGTATTGTTATAACTCTTTGTCTTTTTCAAGGAGTATAATTGAATGTTGGTTGTAGTAGATTGTTGAAATACAACGTGCTATACGGATATTAAACATTAATATAGGTGCCCTTTGTTATTGCGACCTCTGTACAAAATTTCATTCAATTCGGTCTCACCGTGTATCAATTGATGTGGGGAATCAATCTGCACACATTCATGGCCGATATCTGTAAACTAATGGGCTGATGACCTTGTAGTTCGGTCAAACGATGCTTCCCACAAGAAGGTATGGTGTTGCAAAATTTGGTAGAGATCAAAGGATTAGGTTGGTCGTAATTTGATTTAAGCTTTTAATTGGGTGGCCGCCATTCCGTTTCCGTCAAGATGGCGGCAATATAAAACATGACACTGAGGTGCCCTTTGCAAGTGCTACATCTGTACCAAATTTCGTTCAATTCGATTTTACCGTGTTGGAATTGATAGGGGGAATCCCTTCGCACACATACATGGCTGCCATATACAAACAATTACACTGATGACCTTGTAGCTTGGTCAAAGAATGCTTCCCACAAAAAGGTATGTTGTTGCAAAATTTGGTAGGGACCAAATGATTAGATTGGTAGTAATTTGATTTAAGTTTCTGACATTTGGGTGGCTACCATTACGTTTCCGTCAATATGGCGGCCATATTAAACATGACACTGAGATGCCCTTAACTAATGTTACCTCTGTACCAAATTTCGTTAAATTCGTTTCCACCGTGTTTGAATTGATAGGGAAAATCGATTAGCAAACATACATGGCCACCATCTGCAAAGTATTGGGCTGATGACCTTGTATTTTGGTCAAAAGATTCTTCATATATAAAGGTATAAAGTAGCAAAAATTGGTAGAGATCGGATCATAAGGTTAGTCGTAATTTGATTTAAGCTTTGAACATTTGGGTGGCCACCATTACGATTCCGTCAAGATGGCGGCGATATAAAACATGACGCTGAGGTGCCCTTTGCTAGTGCTACCTCTGTACCAAATTTCGTTCAATTCGGTTTCGCCATGTTCGAATTGATAGGGGGGGGGGGCAGACATTAAGAGTACACACTCTCACAC
Source organism: Meconema thalassinum (assembly GCA_946902985.2). Classification (NCBI taxonomy): domain Eukaryota; kingdom Metazoa; phylum Arthropoda; class Insecta; order Orthoptera; family Tettigoniidae; genus Meconema; species Meconema thalassinum. The sequence goes on from OX336395.1 coordinate 190,047,110, forward strand.
ACACTCGCACACACACACACACACACAGACACACAATTTTTGGCCCTGTGTAGATCTCATAAGTCTACTTTCATTTTTTGCAAAAATCGAAAGTAGGCTAATAGGTTACGTTAAATTAACCAAGAAAGTGGTTCAGACTCCCCTACACTCCTTCAATAAATTTGGAACGTCCAGGCTCCTGAAAGACGTTCAAAGTTTGAGCAATATAACCCGGGTGGGAGGGGCCCTTTCAGTCCTTTGAGCGAACTAGCAAGTTCCAACTTGCTCTATGAATGGCATGACGAAGAAATAATAGTAATAATAATAATCATCATCATCAAATGATCTCAAATACCAAGGCGTGTGGACTATGAGTTGGAGCCATTGAGGCGAGCTACTCTCCAATTTCAAACTTCTGTTTAACTTTTCCATCTGGCAGTAAGAACCAGAAATCTACCGAGCTTATTGTGGCTGAGATATCAGGTATAAGCTTCCTCGTTAAATCTAGAAGAAGTATGAAAAACACGCAGAATTATGTGATAACGATGATGATAATTAATGTTTTAAGGGGCCTAACATTTATGTTATCGGCCCCTGATGGTTTGGGCGATAATGAAAGATGACATGAGAATGAAAACTACAGTATAATACCAACTACCGACTTAAATACTAGAAGAAGAAATGGTAAACAAATAAAGCATAAGGCAAATAAATGACAGGAAGAAATGAAATGCCCTCAACCTTCAAAGAATCAGGATTGAGGGACTTGGAAGGAAGGAGAGCCATGAAAGTCAGATAGGAAAGAGAAAGAGGAGAGGGCCCGCCCCAAAATCAGAGGAAAAGGGAAAAAAAAAACGGACTCAGTTCAGGAATCCCTCAGGATCGTCAACTCCCGATCTCACCAGCCATGAGCCACTGAGGGTTTAGCAATATCCAGAGTGCACCAGAAGTGGTGGGGCTACATACACCCTGCCTCCTTGAGGGCCTTCAGCAGAAGACAGGAGATGACACGAAAAGAAAAAGAAGGCTGACCCCTCGCAGAAGGAGGGTATCAGGAAAGGTGAGATAAGAGCCAATAAAGGCGGGAAAGGTAGAGACTTCCTAGGCCTCGGGCACACTAATATCATCGGGGTCGGAAGAGAACAAGAGTTGACTAAGAGAAGTCGACAGGAAAGAAGACGGAGAGGAGCCCGGCACAAGTACTGTAAGTGGAAGCAGAATCAGCTGGGTCTCGTGGTCGCCAACCCACGTCCCACTAGATGTGAGCCCCTGGGGGGACACGCAGATTTAAACAGATATCATGAGAGGATAATGCACTTCGCACTCAAGTTCTTAATATAGTTAATTGTATGGTTGACAACATTGGATACCGCATGTAAATGAAAGTTAATGTAAAGTACATTTTAATCAGTATTTGTTCTCAAATTTATTTCTACGTCCAATATGAAAGAATATATCAAGTAATCAGTTTTCTTATTACGTCATATGGTAGTCTATTTAATATTCTCAGCAGTTTATGAAGAATGTTACCCGTGATGGACGAGAACGGGGGGGGGGGAGGGGGGGGGGGAGCAAATAGCGCTCAACGATTTACTGTTGATGAGCTTTGTCTAGTGTATTACATGCGACATATTTCATTTTCTCCCCAAGTGAACATTTCATTTTGACATGTCAGCTATATTACTACTCTACCCCACTCTTATTTTGCCTACATGGAGATTTGAACTCAACCTATTTCAAGAATCCCTCGAAATTAACAACGGTCTCTTTTACTCTGAATTTAAATAGCAAATTTCCGAATTTGGTGGAGGCTATCTTCCAAAGAAACAAGCAAACGTTTTAACAAACAAATACAATCAATACATTAATAAACAAAGACGTAAAACAAAGCAAACTAATTACCAAATATACACATAAAACAAACTTATTAATACACACATCAAAAAAAGTTTTGCATCACCTCGGTTCCCAGATCTCCGGCATATAGACGTTGACTGTGTATATTGTATCAAAGATACAGTCCCTTTGACTGTTCATAGATGTCACTAAAACTGCTCAAAGATGTAAACAACCATGCATGAGCAGGGCCTATTAGACGGAGGGGGTACGACAGCCGATCAGTTCCAGTCATTCCACCATGACGAAGGTACGCTGCTCATGTTGTCTGTAGTTCTACCATGCCTAGAAGGTCAATACCGCAGTTCGATCGCGTCCGCATTGTTACTTTGTGTCAAGAAGGGCTCTCAACAAGGGAAGTTTCCAGGCGTCTCAGAGTGAACCAAAGCGATGTTGTTCGGACATGGAGGAGGTACAGAGATACAGGAACTGTCGATGACAGGCCTCGCTCAGGCTGCCCAAGGGCTACTACTGTAGTGGATGACCGCTACTTACGGATTGCCGCTCGGAGGAACCCTGACAGCAATGCCACCATGTTGAATAATGCGTTTCGTTCAGCCACAGGACGTCGTGTTTCAACTCAAACTGTGCGCAATATACTGCATGATGCGCAACTTCACTCCCGACGTCCATGGCGAGGTCCAGCTTTGCAACCCCGACACCATGCAGCGCGGTACAGATGGGCCCAACAACATGCTGAATGGACCCCACGGAATTGGCATCACGTTCTCTTCACCGATGAGTGTCGCATATGCCTTCAACCAGACAATCGTCGGAGACGTGTTTGGAGGCACCCTGGTCAGGCTGAACGTCTTAGACACACTGTCCAGCGAGTGCAGCAAGGTGGTGGTTCCCTGATGTTTTGGGGTGGCATTATGTGGGGCCGACGTACGCCACTGGTGGTCATGGAAGGCTCCGAAACGGCTTTACGATACCTGAATGACATCCTCCGACCCATAGTGCAACCATATCGGCAGAATATTGGAGAGGCATTTGTCTTCATGGACGACAATTCTCGACCTCATCGTGCACATCTTGTGAATGCGTTCCTTCAAGATAACGACATCGCTCGACTACAGTGGCCAGCATGTTCGCCAGACATGAACCCTATCGAACATGCCTGGGATATGTTGAAAAGGGCTGTTTATGGACGTCTTGACCCACCAACCACTCTGAGAGATTTACGCCGAATTGTCGTTGAGGAGTGGGACAATTTGGACCAACAGTGTCTTGATGAACTTGTGGATAGTATGCCACGACGAATACAGGCATGCATCAATGCAAGAGGACGTGCTACTGGGTATTAGAGGTAGTGGTGTGTACTGCAATCTGGACCACAAATGCTGAAAGTCTAGCTGTATGATGGTACAACATGCAATGTGTGGGTCTCATGAGCAATAAAACGAGCTGAAATGTTGTTTGTGTTGATCTCTATTCCCTTTGTATTTAACGGTTCCGGAACTCTTGGAACCGAGGTGATGCAAAACTTTTTTTGATGTGTGTATTAATAAATTAACAAGCTCAAGCAATATAACAAAAACAAGTAGTTCCGTGAAGAACTATACAGCCTATTTTCATATATCCTACTTATGTTAATTGCCACTATTTAACATACACAATTTCAGTTTGATTGCTGTAATAGATTCGTAGATATTGAGAACCGACTAAATATTTCGGATGGTCGCCATGTTGGATTTTATATATGTAGGTCCTAGAGTTTACTGTTACATGCAGATTATTGTGAACGTGAAGTATTCAAACTTCAATCGCATAATTAGGACACAAGAAAAAACAAGGAGATTTAAAAATTTTTCACAGCTGCCATCTTGAGGTTATGGAAACAATTGAAATAAATTAGATGCCAGTGGATTAACATTCGGATAAAGATTTACTGTACCAAGTTTCACTGCACGCGGATGGTTAAATTGCGAGAAACGTCCATGTGAATATTTATAATTCGCGTCACCGCCATGTTTGATTTGTGATCACCAGATTATTTAAAGTCCTATAGGTGAACTTAAGTTCATAGCCCCTATGAACATTAAAAAATTCAGTTTGATTGCTAAAATAGATTCGTAGATATTCAGTATCGTCTAAATATTTCGGATGGTCGCCATGTTGGATTGTTAAATGTATAGGCCATAGAGGCATGTACCATTAAAGGAAAATTATTGCGTGGGTTCATTATTCAAACTTTCACTTCGATCGCAAGACTACATCACAAGAAATAAAAACTTAATTTTAAAATTCGCACTGCCGCCATCTTGAGGTTATGGAAACAATTGAACTAAATTAGATACCAGTGGATTACAATGTGTATAAATATTTCCTGTACCAGGTTTCAGTGCGCTTGGAACATTAAATCGCGAGAAAGGTCTATTTAAAATGTTCAAATTCGCTTGGCCGCCATGTTCGTTTTGTAGTTAACCGGTTTTTGAGAATCTTATAGATGGACTTCCAGTAGTGCCCTTTATCTCAGTACAAAATTTTAGGGAGATACCGCTAATAGTTTCAGAGATATAGAATGCCGGTGAAATATTTCGCACATCCGCCATCTTGTGATTATGTAAACAATTGAACGAAGTTAGATGTCGGTGCATTACAATGTATATAAACATATACTGTACCAGGTTTCATTGCGTTTGGTTGGTCAAATCGCGAGAAACGTCTATTTAAAAGTTGCAAATTCGCTTGGCCGCCATGTTCGTTTTGTAGTTACCAGATTTTCAAAAGTCACATAAGTGAAATTATAGTAGTTCCCTCTATCACCATAGAAAATGTCAGGGTAATATCGGTAATAGTTTCGGAGATATTGAATGCTGGTGAAATATTTCGCACAGCCGCCATGTTGGATTGGTGAGTCGTAACAAAATTTGAAGGGCACGGTCGAGGTCGCCGGGAATAGTGCTATGAACTTTCCGAGTTTCATTGAAATCGCTCCTGCCGTTTAGATTTTATTAGGGGGGGACACACACACGAATCACACACACACACACACACGCACACACACACGGACAAAAGGTGATCTCATAAGCCTATTTTTTCAAAATTGAAAATAGGCTAAAAAACAGAAAAATAATAAATGGAAGTCAGCAAACGAAGCGAAATAAAATTAAAAAAAGTCCTCTCGGCACGCCGGAAGGCGGAGGTAGATTTCACCGGACAAACTTGGGGATAGGCGAAAATAGGTAGAATATGCAGGTTTTCGTAGAAGGATTAGACCTCATTTATTGCGAGAAGGTATTTTATAATTGGAGCTTAATTAACTTTGTTTTTTGTCATTTTTTGCTTAATTTAAACATTTTATTGTCTTATGGGAACGGTAACCTTCTTGTCATTTGGGGTCCATTTTTAGCCTATTTTCAATTTTAAAAAAAATAGGCTTATGAGATCACCTTTTGTCCGTGTGTGTGTGAGGTGTGTGTGTGTGTGTCCCTAATAAAATCTAAACGGCTGGAGCGATTTCAATGAAACTCGGTAAGTTCATAGCACTATTCCGGGCGAGCCCGACCGTGCCCTTCAAATTTTGTTACGTCTCACCAATCCAACATGGCGGCTGTGCGAAATATTTCACCACCATTAAATATCTCCGAAACTATTCCCGATATCACCATGGGAATTATTAAGGTGATAAAGGGAACTAATAGAAGTTCACCTATGTAACTTTTGAAAAACTGGTATCTACAAAAAGGACATGGCGGCCACGCGAATTTGCGACTTTTAAATAGACGTTTCTCGCGATTTAACCAACCAAACGCAATAAAACTTGGTACAGGATGTTTTATACACATTCCAATGCACCGACATCTAACTTGGTTCAATTGTTTACATAACCACAAGATGGCGGATGTGCGAAATATTTCTCCGGCATTCTATATCTCTGAAACTATTTGCGGTATCACCCTGAAATTTTGTACGGAGATAAAGGGCACTACTGGAAGTTCATCTATAGGACTTTCAAAAACCGGTTAACTAAAAAACGAACATGGTGGCCAAGCGAATTTGAAAATTTTAAATAGACCTTTCTCGCGATTTAATGTTCCAAACGCAATGAAATCTGGTACAGGAAATGTTTATACACATTGTAATACACTGGTATCTAATTTAGTTCAATTGTTTACATAACCTCAAGATGGCGGCTGTGCGAATTTCGAAAATTAAGTTTTTATTTCTTGTGTCGTAATCATGCGATCGAAGTGAAAGTTTGAATAATAAACCTACGCAATAATTTTCCTTTAATGGTACATGACTCTATGGCCTATACATTTAACAATCCAACATGGCGACCATCCGAAATATTTGGACGGCTCTGAATATCTACGAATCTATTATAGCAATCAAACTGAATTTTTTATGTTCATAGGGGCTATGAACTTAAGTTCGCCTATTGGACTTTAAATAACCTGGTGATCACAAATCCAACATGGCGGCGACGCGAAATATAAATATTCACTTGAACGTTTCTCGCAATTTAACCATCCGAGTGCAGTGAAACTTGGTACAGTAAATCCTTATACGAATGTTAATCCACTGGCATCTAATTTATTTCAATTGTTTCCATAACCACAAGAGGGCAGCTGTGCGAAATTTTAATATCTCCTTGTTACTTCTTGTGTCCTAATCATGCGATTGAAGTTTGAATGCTACACGTACACAATAATCTTCATACAACAGTACATAACTTTAGGACCTACATATATAAAATCCAACATGGCGACCATCCGAAATATTTAGTCGGTTCTCAATATCAACGAATCTATTACAGCAATCAAACTGAAATTTGTATGTTGATAGAGGCAGTTAACATAAGTAGGATATATGAAAATAGGCTGTATAGTTCTTCACGGAACTACTTGTTATACTTGTGGTCACACTGTCCTTATGCAAGGTTTCGACACTGATGTGTAACAATGTAACGGTCTGTTACTTCTTCACGCAAAATTATATCTCCCGCAGAGATTTTGGTTGGTTCCTCAGTTTAGGGGCTGCGACAACGCGGTCATGTAACCCCGTGTACTTTGGGATGGCTGTATTAGTCTGTAATCCAGGTAAGGACTGCAGACGGTCAATTTCAAGCAGTAGTTCCTAATGTTGCTACCAGGTACTACCGTCAATGACACCTAGCTGTGAACATGGCTACTAGATGCCACCGCAACCAGCAACTCGCAACGAACGTTGGAACTTCCCCTCCAAAGGAAAGCATACTGAGGGATTTTTAGCGCTCTTAGAAAGTCCGACGACTTCGGCCGGCTTTGAACTCGCAACCTTGGGCATAGACATTCAGCATGCTACCAGTTACGTCACCGAAGCCGCTTCACACTTAGTCAGATGGAAATATGAATCTGATCTCGTGCAAGTACGTTGTCTTGGCAACGACTGATGGCTCATCCCTCATCAATTTAGTAGTGTTGCCATGGCAACCACTGATAGCTCTTGGCATTTTCTTATAATTCCGAAATCATTTTTCTCATCCCTTGGCATAATGGTGGGTCATATCAAAAATTCTTTCAGACAAAATTTTTAGGTAATTATCAGGGGAATATTGCCCATTTTGTACGGTTTTGATATTGTGTCTATTAAGAGAGATATGATTAATGTTTCCCGAAAAACCCACTTTTTCCTACCCCTTTGGTCAATGGTTGGTGCTATAAAAAAAACTCTTCAAACATAAATTTTTGGGCTTTATCCGACACATAGTATGAACGTTGAACGGATTCGATATTTCACATATTAAGAGAGTTATAGCAATATTTCACTTTTTCGAAAAAAGCCCCCCATTTTCACCCCCTTCGACCGATTTAGCCCAGTAACGAACTCGACCGAGGTTTTATAGGTACTCATATTCGGTAAAAAAATTCAAAGTGATTGGTTCAAAATTACGGCAGTTATCGTGTCCACAAGAAACTGATATACTACATATACATACATAAATTATATATAAACTTTTGAACTGACGGTGGTTTTGGGGTCTGGGGGATGTGAAACGCGAAGATATGTCGAAATTTTCCGGAAGTCGAAACCTGGTACCCATTGCAATAGTTAGCTTTCTAATGAAATCTACCTCTGGTTGGTTCCTCAGTTTAGGGGCTGCGACAACACGGTCATCTAACCCCGTGTACTTTGGGTGAGTGTAGAATCTGTCTGATAAACGGTGTGAATTGTAATGGCTGTATTAGTCTTAATTCAGGTAAGGACTGCAGACGGTCAATTTCAAACAGTAGTTCGTAATGTTGCTACCAGGTACTACCGTCAAGGACACCTAGCTGTGAACTTGGCTACTAGATGCCACCCCAACCAGCAACTCGCAACGAACGTTGGAACTTCCCCTCCAAAGGAAAGCATACTGAGGGATTTTAGCGCTCTTAGAAAATCGGACGACTTCGGCCGGCTTTGAAACCGCGACCTTGGGCATAGACATTCAGCATGCTACCAGTTACGTCACCGAAGCCGCTTCACACTTAGTCAGATGGAAATACTGAATCTGATCTCGTGCAAGTGCGTTGTCATGGCAACGTCTGATGGCTCATCCCTCATCAATTTAGTAGTGTTGCCATGTCAACCACTGATAGCTCTTGGCATTTTCTTATAATTCCGAAATCATTTTTCTCATCCCTTGGCGTAATGGTGGGTCATATCAAAAATTCTTTCAGACAAAAGGTTTAGGTAATTATCAGGGGAATATTGTCCATTTTGTACGGTTTTGATATTGTGCCTATTAAGAGAGATATGATTAATGTTTCCCGAAAAATCCACTTTTTCCCACCCCTTTGGTCAATGGTTGGTGCTATAAAAAACTCTTCAATCATAAATTGGTCTTTATCCGACACATAGTATGAACGTTGAACGGATTCGATATTTCACATATTAAGAGAGTTATAGCAATATTTCACTTTTTCGAAAATGCCCCCCATTTTCACCCCCTTCGACCGATTTAGCCCAGTAACGAACTCGCCCGAGATTTTATAGGTATACATATTCGGTAAAAAATTCAAAGTGATTGGTGCAAAATTACGGCAGTTATCGTGTCCACAAGAACCTGATATACATATATATATATATATATATATATGAAAATCCACAGCCTGCTTCCAGTCTCCGACCGGGTCAGGAATGGAATGAATGAAGCCCCCATCTAGCGGCGAGGATATATATATACATAAATTATATATAAACTTTTGAACTGACGGTGGTTTAGGGGTCTGGGGAATGTGAAACGCGAAGATATGTCGAAATTTTCCGGAAGTCGAAACATGGGACCCATTGCAATAGTTAGCTTTCTAAAGAAATCTACCTAAAATTACTAAAAATAAACACGCTAACTATATCACTCACTGCAGAAACACAGTTTATCAATGAAATTCAACACACACACAATTACACCGGGCTGATTTCCAAGAAGCCTGTGTAATGAATTAACAATAAACAACAACATCAACAACAACAACAACATCAAGTGGAAGTTAAAATTATTATTATTATTATTATAAAATATCTATTTTTCCAGAAGCAACATATGCCTCTGAAACAAGAGTAATCGATGGTCATTCCAAGATTAGAGAACTGGAAAAGCAGAAGCTAAACATTCTCCGGAAGATCTACGGAGCAATCAACAGAAACGGCATTTGGATGAAGACACCTAGTACAGAACTCTATCAAAAGACCAATACCATAACATACGAAATTAGGAAACGCAGAGCCAAATTTTACACTCACGTCAACAGGATGGCCACCTCCATATTGGCAAAGAAACTACTTGGTATCCCGCCAAAGCTGAGGGAGAACTGGGACTTTTAAATGCCACACCTACCTTACAGCATGAACTAAGAGCCATAGCAATTAAACTAACTGAGATATCATCATGAAATAAGTAAATTTTTATAAAGCAATATAGTGGCCCTTAAATCAGTCAATAAAAAACCGGATATATTTTGGTTAACGTCCCCATAAATAGTTCAAGCATTTAAAATTGTGTTCAAATGGGTCCTTATTAGTAAATACAGGGTGTTCATAAAGTCATCTGACTCAATGTATCGTATCTTTTCTGACGTTATATTGCAGGCGAGGAAAAATATTTCTTTACCTCCGGTGAAGGTATTCTGGATGTGTTGAGAGTAATACATGTTCAGACATAACACTAACTCGTTTTCTGCTCATTGCGTTCCCACAGTTCAAGTTCACGAGAGATGTTGAAAGAGAATAATATTTTCTTCCAGGCACGAATTTACACGCATACACATGTTTTGCGACGTTTTCTTTAAACTTGCTGGTGTTATTTCTCCAATAAATTTAAAAATTGCTTCTCTGAGCTCATGTAAGGAATGAATATAATCTCTGTATAATCTCTGTATAAAATGCGGCACGGAATGGCTTAAAGAGGTACTGAGAGACTTACGAGTAATCAGCATAGAACATTTCCATGACCGAACTGAGTGCCAGACGAAAACCACGAATGTTAAGTTTGAACCAAGACCATTACGACAATCTGGGAAAAATTGGACGGATGAAAGGAGTTGGGAGCAATCCGCGAGAATGAAGATATTTTTGGTGGAGCGGAGGAGACACACCTCCAAATGACATCATGTGATCCCAGTTTAATCGCTCTCCTGTAGGGGAATTTTCACATAAATAAATAATAATAATAATAATTATAATTATCTTTTTTTACACAACGTACAGTTGGTAACATGACTCATATTGGTACATTACATACAAGAAAATGAGTAAAGTCACACTTTGAAAATTCTGTAGCATACATTTTCAAATTATAGGCTATAACATATACGTTTCAGTAATGGTATCTTCCACGTCTCCTTTCACAAGAGGGTCCCAGAGAATCCTACTGTGAATTCAAAGAGTCCTCTCGGCACGCCGGAAGGTGGAGGTAGATTTCACCGGACAAACTTGGGGATAGGCGAAAATAGGCAGAATATGCAGGTTTCGTAGAAGGATCAGGCCTCATTTATTGCGAGAAAAAATTTATAATTGGAGCTTAATTAACTTTGTTTTTCGTCATTTTATGCATATTTTAAACATTTTATTGTCTTATGGGCACGGTAACCTTTTTGTCATTTGGGGTCCATTTATATACTTGTGGTCACACTGTCCTTATGCAAGGTTTCGACACTGATGTGTAACTATGTAGCGGTCTGTTACTTCTTCACGCAAAATTATATCTCCCGCAGAGATTTTGGTTGGTTCCTCAGTTTAGGGGATGCGATAACGCGGTCATGTAACCCCGTGTACTTTGGGTAAGTGGAGAATCTGTCTGATAAACGGTGTGAATTGTGATGGCTGTATTAGTCTGCAATTCAGGTAAGGACTGCAGACAGTCAATTTCAAGCAGTAGTTCCTCATGTTGCTACCAGATACTACCGTCAACGACACCTAGCTGCGAACTTGGCTACTAGATGCCACCGTAACCAGCAACTCGCAACGAACGTTGGAACTTCCCCTCCAAAGGAAAGCATACTGAGGGATTTTTAGCGCTCTTAGAAAATCCGACGACTTCGGCTTTGAACCCGCGACCTTGGGCATAGAAGTTCAGCATGCTACCAGTTACGTCACCGAAGCCGCTTCACACTTAGTCAGATGGAAATCTGATATCGTGCTAGTGCGTTGTCATGGCAACGTCTGATGGCTCATCCCTAATCAATTTAGTAGTATTGCCATGGCAACCTCTGATAGGTCTAGGCATTTTCTTATAATTCCGAAATCATTTTTCTCATCCCTTGGCGTAATGGTGGGTCATATCAAAAAATCTGTCAGACAAAAGTTTTAGGGAATTATTAGGGGAATATTGTCCATTTCGTACGGTTTTGATACTGTGCCTATTAAGAGAGATATGATTAATGTTTCCCGAAAAAGCCACTTTTTCCCACCCCTCTGGTCAATGGTTGGTGCTATATAAAAACTCTTCAAACATAAATTTTTGGGCTTTATCCGACTCACATAGTATGAACTTTGAACGGATTCGATATTTCACATATTAAGAGAGTTATAGCAATATTTCACTTTTTCGAAAAAAGCCCCCCATTTTCACCGCCTTCGACCGATTTAGCCCAGTAACGAACTCGACCGAGATTTTATAGGTATACATATTCGGTAAAAAATTCAAAGTGATTGGTGCAAAATTACGGCAGTTAACGTGTCCACAAGAAACTGATATACATACATATATAAACTTTTGAACTGACGGTGGTTTTGGGGTCTGGGGGATGTGAAACGCGAAGATATGTCGAAATTTTCCGGAAGTCGAAACATGGTACTGTACCATTATACTCATATTGTTATGATGTATAGTGCAGTTTGAAGTATATGTTGAAGATCGGCGCGATCCACAAGTTTGCAAACCGAAGCAGGAGTCGGCCGCTCGATTACGGTACTTTCCGAGGATCGACGTGCACGCACGAAGCCAGGCGGATATGATTACAACATGGCGACCATTGACCCAGTTTATTGATCGGTCACCAGGATTACATTTATATCAGCAATAAGAAGAAAAGAGAATAACATACAAGATTTGCAACATTATACGAGACCCTGGAACAGAGCATAATGTGTTATTTGTTATCTATACATGTTTAGTATCTGTCGGAGATATTATAAATTATGATTTACATCCACCAATGAGAGATCAGTTCGATTACTGTCACGTCTGAGTGGGGGTAGCGTGAAGCTAGGTGGATGGACACACAGTCAGCTGTGAGCAGATTACTCTACGGAGCGCTTGAGAACATATCTCTTTGTGAAGCTTGAGAACGCGTTTCGTTATTGCAATGTGACGCGAGGTTTATATCAAACACTTTAAAGTGTATACAGAGCCAGTGTCGAAGGACTCTGTTCGTTTTCACGAGATGCAATCTATACCGCTACAAGGGTAAGCAGTATTAGAAACTGTAATTTCAATACAGCAAGCTGCCTGTCATCACAGTGAACTTTGGTTTTGAAAAGCAGTCTCTGTTTTCATTGCATTGATGTCGAGTGCGCAGCAATGTTATTGAACTCTAAACACTATTCCTTACCGCGAACAGACATATTCTTAATCAAGATGTCAAGAGGAATAATTTTAGTGCTGTTCATTTCTTCTATAATGGCAGGCTAAATAACGCAGCAGCATGAACGCTACTAGACCGGCATTGTATCGAACACTTCAATGAACTATCGCCATGGCCCCAGTGATGACTGATTCTGATTGTGTGACCACTTGTGTCTACCTCATTAGTAATCCTGAATGCTATTCGCATGGGCAGTCATTCGTCTTCGGCCCAATATGAAGAACGCGATACTACTGAGAAACGAACTGTGAACTGGAAGATGTTGGGGACGTGAAGTAGCGATTCCTGACTATTTACCCAGGATGGGTAATAGCCTTCTGAACCGGGAAGAACGTGCGGATTGGAGAAGGTGTACCCTGGTTCGATTCCCGACGACCTGGGGAGTGCTAGTTACAGCTACATATGGAAAAGGTGTGATATGCAGGGCGTATCAATGCTCGCTCTTGGAAATTCATCTATCAACAAGGTACAGCTTTCACAGCTTCGTCTCTCGTAGCTAAGTGTAGATATTTCAATGTTAATTTACGCCATTTTTTAGCATATTAATTTGTGAGTAGTATGTCGGACTGTGGAATTTAGGCTTGACGTTTTAATCATGACTGATTTCACATTCGACAGGTTTTAGACTTCCATAAGAAGTGCAACCCATCTTCAGCTTGTATTTAAGTAAATTTAAGTAGATTTCATCTTAAATTCAGTAATATTTCATGAAGCTTTCTTAGGGTAGTGAAGAGGACATCGATAGGCATTTTGTGATTCAGTGTAGTTTATCAACGTGGTGAGCTCTTTATTATGTCAATTTGTGACATTCTTCGCATCGTTAGATTGTGTTTCTGTTGGGCTACATTTTTCTACTGCACCTTCGAACTTTATACATCCGAGTGATTGGTTTATGAATAGAAGACTGATTTTGATAGCAAGTTATGAGTTTTGTGAAGTTTTATTTTATATTTATATAGAGGAGTTCGATTTCTCGCTTTTGTTAGGAGCCATTCTTTGTGTTGTTGAAGGACAGAGGCTGGTAATGTTTTCTAACCAGACAATTGTGCTAATTGTTATGATTGCCATGTCCGGTGGTGTAGAGACATTACTTTGTCTCTCGAATTCATCCGTGCAGGGGTGTACCGAACATTGGCTTGATAAACTTTCTCTTCATTTGTATTTAACTTTTTTAAATTCATATTAGCCTCTCGCGTGAAGGCACAGTTGAGATCCTTGGTCGAAGGAATTTATTATTGTTTCTGATTATCGTCATTTGACTATAATATATCTCTGAAACATCATTCACTTTTTTAACCAGCGTATATCCCAAATTTTAATAAATGTATAAATACATTCTGATTAAGGAAAGTCGATGCTATTGCAATCTCTCATAGCATAGGTATTAATTCTTAAAGGATATTTTGTTATTGAGAAAATCCAACCAACATCATTGAAAACTAATGTAAACTATGTATAAATTTAAACAACGATGTAGTAACAACAATTATCGGCTGAGAATGAAATTCGTCATCAAGCAATGAGGGTGATCAGTTACGTTAAAATATGTATGATTATAATACATTAATTTTGAATAGAGTACTCAGGGGAGTACATATGTATCAGAGTAGAGCCGCGTGAAGGCAGCGAAAGAATGAAATAAACATTAAGATACTTCATGGAAACTAACCCATGATAATTGTGATTGAGTAGTCAAATATAAGTTGACTTATTTTCAAGTGTAATTCAGCGTTTTACTACAAGCATGTTGTTGTTGCTTAGAAGCATGCAAACTACAAAGTAAAACATTAAAACATGTATTAAATGATGTCAACCTTAATATTCTGGATTTAATCACCATGCTGACGAGGGTGTTACAGTTATCCTGATCAGTTATTTTGGTGAGTGCAATAATTATTAAAGTGATAGATTACCTCTATTAAGCTTTGTCACCTGGTTGGAAAGGACCAATTTAAACATTTTCGAATCAGTTCAAAGAAATTAATGATCTTATTCTAATGGAAGAATGTTAAACTGAGGCTTGCGAAAAGAAAAACACACTTGGAGTGTGCCATTCAATATATATATATATATTTCCATGTAGATTCTGTACATAAATGATATTGCTAGCTGTAGGATTAGTAATGACCTACCCAAATGCGGAATTAATTTTCAATAAGGCTTTTTGAGGCATTGCTTGTGCCGTAGTAGGGTATTATCTGAAAGAGTGTTTAACTTTTTTATGGAGAATACAGTGTGCCTAGTAATGACTAGAAGTTGTATTCAGGTCACTGTGATTTGAGCTTCTGTTTGAAGCTGCAATTGCTTTTCATTTCTTGTAATATTATTATAGCAATTTCTGCTATAATGCCTTTGTGAATAAATTTTGAAGAATTTTATTTTAATTATTTTAGAGTGGTACTTTATAGCTGCAATAGGAGGTCACGTTAAGGAAACCGTTGCAGGCATTTCAGTATAATTCCACGCTTTGGAGATTATGTTTTATTTCGTTCTTGTGTTCTATTGAGCTAGATTTTTCTTTTGTTGCAATGGTTTTTCTTGACGTTCCCTCAGTTAGGTTATCCTTGTGCCCCATTATCCCCGTCTCTTGTTGAGTGGAATCTGGGGGTTTTTAGTCGGGATTTTCAGGTTCTGCAATCCAGCTACCATAGAGGGGTATCAACAAGCTGACGGTAGGTATTTTGGGTACAGTACCCATTGCAATAGTTAGCTTTCTAATGAAATCTACCTAAAATCCTCTAACGATGCTGCAATAGTATGGGAATATATGAGAAAATTCACCGTGTGGCTAGATTTACTGAAAATGATTTATTATTATTATTAACATGGATAGGGCCATCAAGTACCAAATTAATTCTTGTTACATTTGGCTTTCTTTTGCGCTCAGAATGCCCTCATCCTTTGGGAATGGACCTGCTTGCGTTCCTCTGTCCAAGAGACACCATGTCTTCTTTTTGGAGGGAAGATTTGGTTGAGCCTGTTCGTCACTATCTTTTTGCGGAAGAGATCCCTGTCCAATACGTCATCAGGATAGATTTGGAGCATTTGACGGACTTCTTTGATGTTTTTAAACCAGGACATCGTGTATTTGTGGTTGGAATAAAATTGTTAAGAATCTTCTTTGTCAACCTGTTGCCGTCTATTCGTCTGAGATGACCATAAAATCGTGCCCGTCTTTTACGGATTGTGTCTGTAATTTTTTTCTATTTTACTATAGACTTCTTTGTTGGATCTGTATTGGTAGATGCCATTCTTGTATTTGGATCCCATGATTCCTGTAAAGATTCTGAGGGTTTCTTCTTCGAGGAGCCCTTTATTGGCATTTAGGGAAAGGGTTTGGCTGCATACATATCTACTGGCTTCAGAACCGTTTCATAGTGACGTATTTTTGTGCTTTGTGTTATTATTATTATTATTATTATTATTATTATTATTATTATTATTATTATTATTATTATTATTGATGTGTAACATCTTTCCGCTCGGTTGCTGGATAGTTTTGTGGGAGTGATTTTGAAAATTGGGGACGGAAGTGAATCGGGCGGAAGTGGATCGAACGGAAGTGGATCGGACGGAAGTGAAGACGCACTGCCAGAAAAATGGGACGGAAGTGAATGGGACGGAAGTGGATCGAACGGAAGTGGATCGGATGGAAGTGAAGACGCACTGCCAGCTGGATGTACAATTGAAAATGTGTGTATTGGAAACAAGGTAGTGTGTGCTCTGTAGCGCGAGAATGTTATGGCAATACAGTAGGCAGTGCATTTAGCAGGTACTGGTTTGACGAGCACAGTGGCAAATGTTTCACCGACTTGCATTTGTCATTGAGCAGTTTATGAAGCTTCACGTTCAAGGTTGAATATCACATGGGGTAGGACAAAGACGACAAATGACATTATGTAAGCGGCATTATTGTCAAGCTGTGGGTGAGTAGACAAATATTAAATACATAACAGAATGTGGTTATATGAGTGGAATAAAAGCTGTATTTTCATCATATGTGAGACTAGGTCATTTCATGATTGTAGGAAGCCATGTTTTGATTGTTTACGACGAACTGTATGAGAGCCTTGAGAATAGTGAATGTTATAGTTACTGAGGAATGTGCTCACAGTATTTGAGAGTACTGTCGACGTTGTGTGTCACTTTGTTATTATGAATTATTAATGTCAAAGAAGGAAGGAAGCTTGTAGTATTGCGTGTCCATTAATCTCACGATCGTGATCCACGGTACATCCCTTTTACGTAGAATGCGAACCACAGGACATGGCATTTCAATTCGAAAATCTCACATGTATTGACCGGGAATCAAACCCGGTCTACCTTGGTAAGAGACTAACAGCTTGACCGCTGCGCTACAAATGTGACAGTAGCATATCTCCAATTCAATCTATACATTCATCATAGTACCAGTATGAAAATGGAGTGTAAATTAACATTTTAAGAATGTCCAAGCTGTGTAGTATACGAGTAGGATAACATGTCAGAGTGAAACGGTTTTACTGGCCCTCACTGTTGGGGTGTACAAGTGTAATGCTTCTACTAGCCATGCCTTGCACTTTGAAATATTTACTCTGACTAAGATATGTTGTGTTAATGGGCGCCAAGACCTCAACGCTATGTTGAAATCTAAATTTATATTTAACAACACCTAGCTCTGGTAGAACACCTTCAAGAATCTTTACACTCAGATCGTGGTATGATTTGATCATTAACCCAACTAACAATTGTAGCAGGAGAAGGAATTTGGTCTATATCTAATGCTACCTACTGAAGGCAAAGATTGCATGGTTAAAAGAAATGAATTTATTATATAAAACAAGTATGGCAAAATTAATAATAATAATAATAATATATTTTAAATTTAAATTGGAGCGTTGCGATTTGAATATTACCGCTAGAGAATTACGTGAAAACGGAGTCGGATGAATTAATGATTTTACTATTATTCCCAAGCTAAGAAGTTACTGAAATACTGAATATGAAACAAAGAAACGAGAGATTACGTAGTTCTGAGTCATTCGCGCTTACCATTGGAAATTGCCGTAGCATTTCCCTCGTACTGGATGTTGAAGAGAGCTTCCCACAGCCTTCTAGACGTCGTCATCTCCTTCGTTAGTTGTAGAAATACTTGTAGATATGTTAACTTATGGTCCGGTCACACCGGAACCAACCACACGAGCAACCACAACGGTCAAGTTTTACAAAGATAATCGCCCTGCCTCCTCGGCGCGCAAACCATATATGCACTCATCGCATCCCCTCTCTGGACCCCGTCTTCTCCTCGCCCGCTCTCCACTGATTGGCTGAGCCACGACGCGATACTCCCCACCTCAGGGTCATTACACTCGGCGCGACGATGATGTCGATTACCAGTCCAGGCCTTTTCGCCTTTTCTTGAAGCAGCAACCCCGCTTGCGTCATGCTTCTCGACAAGAATAAGCCTGTAGCCGAATTCCCAGTGACTCATCTCTCTCACAATACCCTAACTGACAAAATCCGAAAAATTCCGTAATCATGTAATTTTCCGCGATAATGTTGTTCGTAATAATTCGCTTGATAGTGTTTTCTATAACATTGAAAACTTATCTGTATACTTATAATCTTATAAAAAAAACGCTCCAAAAAATACCTTAATAATAATAATAAGTTACATGAAAACTTCTCTTGGCTGAAAAATTTGCCGCGTAAATAAATATTAAATGGCTTCCTACTGACTTATGTCAGTGGCGTAAAATACCGTCGAAAAACACGTTACAAGATGTTACACATCATATGGGACTACTGTAAGGCTCGTATTATTATTATTATTATTATTATTATTATTATTATTATTATTATTATTATTATTATGCGTATTTCAAAGGAAATATTTTTATCAATGTAACGCTTAGGAATGAGAACAACTATGGTAATATTTGAATTGGTGTATTCGATGGTTGGTCAACAATGCACGTGGGATTCCTCCAATAGAGAAATGGAAGTACTTATCGACCTGCCATCTCTCAGCAATGCATGGTATCTATGCTATGCTATCCTATGTCTGATGCCAGATGAATAAAATGGATAGAAAATAATTAATTTTCAAAGGTAATCTCCACCAATTTGTGAATGTTTTAATTTGGGGGACGAAGACGTATTCCCTTCTATAATTTGTATGTTGGAAGTGTCCCATTTCTTACAGGAGAAATGAAGCCTTCAGATCCACTTTACTCGACTCACAGAAAGATTAAGCGATAGTTAAACAAAATTAGACTTCTCACTAAACGAGTCTTGAACTCCAAATTAAAACATAATATAGCAACATTTCTCTTCTAAGTGGAGACCTTCTTAATCAAGAAAGTAAAACTGGAAATTAATCTCGGAGAATTGAAATAAAATTAATTTGTGCCTGAGAAACGTTACAGAGAGAATAAGATTAATTAGACTTTGAAATGGTGCCACTTTGAAGTTGAAAATAACATTGTGTGAAGCTATAAAGTGACTTTTGGAAACAGGACAATGCTCTCTGATTTTGTCTATCTAACATTCTACTTCAAATAAAACTACAGAATGGTGCATAAATACGTGATACATGAACAGTGACGGGAAAAAATATTAAATCGCCTGCTATGTTTGATCGTTTTGTTTTAATCAAAATAACTGTGATAAACAAAGGCTTCGTGCGTCGGGGGAGAAATGCACCGCCGTGCTACGAGTGAGTGTTACAATGGTCAAAGAGGAGCGATTTATAGTTAAATTCAGAAAATAAACATGATTCAATGAGGGATTTCCAGGCATCCTAGTAACATGAAACTCGGTAACTGTGAAGGTGATACTCTTACGAGCACTATTAGAGTCTAAGATACCCTAATTATTTCAAGAGGATCGAGTTGGAGGGGTTTGAAATGGCGGCTGAGGAGATGAACGGTGTAAGTAAACAATTATTCGACCATAGATTAACTTCTTTAACGCTGAAAGTGTTTCTTAGCAGACAAAGTAGGTGTCCCCTTCTTTGAAAAACCGTAAAATCGAGCAACTTCATCAATTGTGTCATATGTTTAAGTGGTAAATGGCCCGCAAGGGTTTCAAATTGTGTGAGTTCTGGAGAGTTCTACCTAACTAAAAACCAAAATTTTGAAAATCACATCCAGCCTAAATGCAGTTCCGGAAAAACAGCCTGAATTCACTTGTCTCTTTATTCGTTTTACTTTTAATTCATATCCTAGCCAAATTAACTTATTTACAGAATTCCTATTTAATGTGTTTCATGGTTCAATACCCTTATCAAATTTGAGATTTAAAAAAAAAATCTTCCCACCGGAATTAGTTTTAAGGGCTTAAGTTAAACTCTGCATTTCGAAATTTGTTTTATTAGTTCGAAAGAGATCTCCATGACTCACAAAATTTAAAACCTTTCCAGGCACTTTGGCCCTTAAACATTTAATAACAGTAACGATGGAGAAAATCCGCCTGATCAAATCATATGTTTATATCAAAATACGGTTACATTAGACCCTGTTAATGGTACATGTTTCGGGGCATTTAATAATAGTCCTTTCTTTAGACATAAATAAGGACGTTAAGTCCAGCATCATTAAAAGATATCATATTACACATTAAAGAGAGAAATGAATAGATGAAATGAGGCGAAACTAAAATGACCAGGTCAATCGTGAAACAATGTGAAATGGCGTGTGAAACACATGAAAAAACATACCCTAAGAAAAAACACATTAAGACTAACACACGTGAGTAAAATACACATTAAAACACAAGGGCACAACAAGTGCGTATCAAAAAATGATAATGAACTTTGTTCAAAAGACCACAACCAATGGGTTTTTATTTTTTGATACGCACTTGTTGTACCCTTGTGTTTTAACGTGTTTTCTTCTCATGGTGTTAGTCTTAATGTACTTTTTCTTAGGGTATGTTTTTACATGTGTTACACCATTTCAAATTATTTCACGATTGACCTGGAAATTTTAGTTTCGCCTCATTTCATCTATTCATTTCTCTTTTTAATGTGTAATATGATATATTTGAATGATGCTGGACTTTACGTCCTTATTTATGGCTGAAAAAGGGACTATTATTAGAGGCCCCGAAACATGTACCATTATCAGGGTCTAATGTAACCGTGTTTTGATATAATCATATGTATTGATCAGGTGGATTCTTCCTCATCTTTACTGTTATTGCCGGAATACCAGACTAAAGGTGGAAGCTAGAAATAACATCCTACGTAAGATCACTGGTAGCACCTGGGGCTCTCAACCATCAACCTTGAGAACGACAGCGCTTGCAACATGTTACAGTGTTGCAGAATATGCATGTCCAGTGTGGTACAAATCCACCCATGCAAATAATGTTAACAAGGCGCTTAATGAAACATGTAGGCTTATTACAGGTTGTTTGAAGCCTACACCTCTTGCAAAACTTTACCAGCTTGCAGGGATAGCACCACCGGATATACGTCGTGAGGTAGCAGCCAATGAAGAGAGAGCTAAACAGGTTAATCAGTTTTCCCATCCGTTGTACGGTTATGTACCAGCCACCCGTAGGTTGAAGTCCAGGAGAAGTTTCCTCAACACCACTGCAGTCTTGCTAACTACACCAGCTACAGCTAGAAAACAATTGTGGACTTCTCGGCTTGGGAATAATTCTCTATGGGATCACCCTTCGGAAAGCCTCCCACCTGGACATGATCAGAAATGGATCGTGTGGAGGGCACTTAATCGTCTCCGTTCTGCTGTTGGAAGATCTAAGGATAACTTGCAGAAATGGCACTTCCCCGTCGACTCCACCAACTGCGACTGCGGTATGCCCCATACCATGGAGCATCTACTGAATTGTCCGCTGTGCCCTGCCACTTGTACAGCAGAAGATCTTTTACTAGCAACTTCCAATGCTATACAGGTTGCACATTTTTGGTTGACCGTGGTTTGAAAAGACATTGTGTGTTGTATGGTTTACTTTGTAAATATGTATGTAATTTTAGTGTAATCCAGTATTTTGTTTGCTTCTGACACGAATAAAAAAAAAAAACTGTTATTAATAAGACAATCAATACGGAACCAAGTATGAACCAAATACTAATACCTTAAACATTTGACACAATTAATGAAACTGCTTAATTTTACGTTTTTGCTAAGATGGGGATCACCTTCTTTGTCTGCTAAGAAATGATTTTGTTGTGTTCAAGCATTTTCTCTGGTAGCTATTAAAAGGAAGTTCACATTTACTTACTTATGTAGTTTAATATCTTAAAACTAACTAGATCATAATTGTAACAAGGGAGGTCAATAACAATAATATAAGACAAAGAGCGCATGAAGTCAAAGATATGGCATTACACGGAATGCGCCAGATTCCCGACCGTGCTACGGGCGCTGCCGTGCCTGGGCACTGGGTGAACTACCGTTAATATAGGGAGCAGCACCGTACAGATTTCAACATTAAAAGATGCAGGGAAAATAAATGCACTCCGCTCTAGAAGAAAGATGACTAAGGGATTCGGAGATAAAGCCACAAGAGGCAGATAGGAAAGGAAATGATGAGAGGGATCACACTCAAGGCAAAGGAAAAAGGGAAGAAACAGGACCCATCTTAGGATTCTCTCGGGGTTGCCAACTCCTGACCTCACCAGTCATGAGCCCTTGAGGGTGTAGTATTATCCAGGTTGCACCGTAAGTGGTGGGGCTAAACACTCCCTGCGTCCTTTAGGGCCTTGAACAAAAGGTAGGAGTTACTGTGA
This sequence comes from Meconema thalassinum, assembly GCA_946902985.2. Lineage (NCBI taxonomy): Eukaryota > Metazoa > Arthropoda > Insecta > Orthoptera > Tettigoniidae > Meconema > Meconema thalassinum. The sequence goes on from OX336395.1 coordinate 190,069,778, forward strand.
GCCCTTGAGGGTGTAGCACTATCCACGGTGGTACCACACACCCTGCCTCCTTTAGGGCCTTGAACAGAAGGTAGGAGTTACTGTGAGCCCTTGAGGGTGTAGCACTATCCAGGGTGGTACCACACACCCTGCCTCCTTTAGGGCCTTGAACAGAAGGTAGGAGTTACTGTGAGCCCTTGAGGGTGTAGCACTATCCAGTGTGGTACCCCACACCCTGCCTCCTTTACGGCCTTGAACAGAAGGTAGGAGTTACTGTGAGCCTTTGAGGGTGTAGCACTATCCAGGGTTGTACCACACACCCTGCCTCCTTTAGGGCCTTGAACAAAAGGTAGGAGTTACTGTAAGCCCTTGAGGGTGTAGCACTATCCAGGGTGGTACCACACACCCTGCCTCCTTTAGGGCCTTGAACAAAAGGTAGGAGTTACTGTGAGCCCTTGAGGGTGTAGCACTATCCAGGGTGGGGATACACACACCCTGCCTCCTTTAGGGCCTTGAACATAAGGTAGGAGTTACTGTGAGCCCTTGAGGGTGTAGCACTATCCAGAGTGGGGCTACACACCCTGCCTCCTTTAGGGCCTTGAACAGAAGGTAGGAGTTACTGTGAGCCCTTGAGGGTGTAGCACTATCCAGAGTGGGGCTACACACCCTGCCTCCTTCAGGGCCTTGAACAGAAGGTAGGAGTTACTGTGAGCCCTTGAGGGTGTAGCACTATCCAGGGTGGTACCACACACCCTGCCTCCTTTATGGCCTTGAACAAAAGGTAGGAGTTACTGTGAGCCCTTGAGGGTGTAGCACTATCCAGGGTGGGGCTACACACACCCTGCCTCCTTTAGGGCCTTGAACAGAAGGTAGGAGTTACTGTGAGCACTTGAGGGTGTAGCACTATCCAGGGTGGTACCACACACCCTGCCTCCTTTAGGGCCTTGAACAGAAGGTAGGAGTTACTGTGAGCCCTTGAGGGTGTAGCACTATCCAGGGTGGGGCTACACACCCTGCCTCCTTTAGGGCCTTGAACAGAAGGTAGGAGTTACTGTGAGCCCTTGAGGGTGTAGCACTATCCAGAGTGGGGCTACACACCCTGCCTTCTTTAGGGCCTTGAACAGAAGGTAGGAGTTACTGTGAGCCCTTGAGGGTGTAGCACTATCCAGGGTGGTGCCACACACCCTGCCTCCTTTAGGGCCTTGAACAAAAGGTAGGAGTTACTGTGAGCCCTTGAGGGTGTAGCACTATCCAGGGTGGTACCACACACCCTGCCTTCTTTAGGGCCTTGAACAGAAGGTAGGAGTTACTGTGAGCCCTTGAGGGTGTAGCACTGTCCAGGGTAGTACCACACACCCTGCCTCCTTTAGGGCCTTGAACAGAAGATAGGAGTTACTGTGAGCCCTTGAGGGTGTAGCACTATTCAGGGTGGGGCTACACACACCCTGCCTCCTTTAGGGCCTTGAACAAAAGGTAGGAGTTACTGTGAGCCCTTGAGGGTGTAGCTATATTCAGGGTGGTACCACACACCCTGCCTCCTTTAGGGCCTTGACCAGACGGCAGGAGATACTGTGAGCCCTTGAGGGTGTAGCTTTATCCAGAGTGGGGCTACACACACCCTGCCTCCTTTAGGGCCTTGACCAGAAGGGATACCAAGAAAATAGGCTGACCCTTAAAATGATGAGGGTATCAGGAAAGATGAGACAAGGGCCAAGTAAGACAGGAAGGGAAAAGACCTCCTAGGCCTCGTAAAACAAAAGCTGCCTAAGGAAGGTCGACATGGAAGATGAACGAGAGGGTCCTGGCACAATTAAGTGGAAGCAATGCCGGACTCAGCTGGGGATTCGTGGTCGCCAAATTACGTCCCACCAGTTGTGAGCTCCTGGAGGGCATTGTACTATATTAGAACGATATCTTCAAGGAGTACTAAAGGTTTGTACGGATAGCTTACCTTCTAAATTAGATATTAAACTTTCCTACGCTGTATAGCAAACTGAACTCTTTCTTTGAAGTTGGATGGATTAAGGTGCGTGTAGAAATGGTGCGTGTAAATATGCGTGACAAAAGAGAGCGTGCCGCTTGAGTATGGCTGTCATTTCATAACAAGAGGATAAATTACACTGTAATTCAGGTTTTAGAATTCTAAACTTCCCTGTGACAATGTTACTGACGGAACAGGTTCATCCCACAAAATACACACTGTCCTTCCTTCGAATCCAGCAACTTGGGCGAACTCGTCGAATCACTTTTTAATACTGCCGTGAGGAATTGAAACAAATTCAGAGGTGGTAAGTAGGTGCCCACTGGACAATATGCACTTCTGACGTCACTCATAGCATCTCCTATATAATAATAATAATAATAATAATAATAATAATCATCATCATCATCGATCATATCATCGGTGGCTGCTCTACGCTGCCTGGTATAGAGTATACCAAGAGGCACAATGATGTTGCTAAGATCTTACATCAAGAGTTAGCTATAAAATCTGGACTTTTGGATACGAGCATGGAGTACTACAATTACCAGCCTGCCAACGTGCTTGAAAATGAGGATTATAAGATGTATTGGGATAGACCTATTTTGACAGACCAGAAAATCTTGGCCAATCGACCTGATATTGTCTATCTGAATAAAAGAAACCGAAAGGCCTACTTGATATACGTTGCTGTCCCACTTAGCCAAAATATGCAAACTACCCAAGCTAAAAAGAGCAATAAGTACGCACCGTTGGCGGAAGAAGTACGAAAACTATGGGGCCTAAAATGCACGAGAATTTTGCCAGTGGTGATCTCTTCCACGGGAGTTGTTCCAAAGACGTTGGCAAAGGCCTTTGGAGGAACTGCAAATGAAACACCTGATTGCCGGAATACAGAAGGCAGTGCTGCTGGATACGTGCCATATTGCCAGGTTATTTCTATCCCAGTAATAAGTTTACAGGATACTTGATTCCAAATCCGTATACTGTAAACTGATTTGTACCATAGGCTAATTATGAGAAATTAAAGATAATAATAATAATAATAGACTAATAATAATAATAATAATAATAATAATAATAATAATCAGAAAATTAGAAACGGCATATCAACTAACTAACAAGTAGTTCCGTGAAGAACTATACAGCCTATTTTCATATATCCTACTTATGTTAATTGCCACTATCACAATACAAAATTTCAGTTTGATTGCTGTAAGAGATTCGTAGATATTGAGAACCGAATAAATATTTCGGATGGTCGCCATGTTGGATTTTATATATGTAGGTCCTAAAGTTATGTAATGTTACATGAAGATTATTGTGTACGTGTAGCATTCAAACTTCAATCGCATGATTAAGACACAAGAAGTAACAAAGAGATTTTAAAATTTCGCACAGCTGCCATCTTGTGGTTATGGAAACAATTGAAATAAATTTGATGCCAGTGGATTAACATTCGTATAAGAATTTACTGTGCCAAGTTTCACTGCAATCGGATGGATAAATTGCGAGAAACGTCCATGTGAATATTTATACTTCGCGTCGCCGCCATGTTGGATTTGTGATCACCAGGTTACTTAAAGTCCTATAGGTGAGCTTAAGCTCACAGCCCCTATGAACATAAAAAAATCAGTTTGATTGCTATAATAGATTCGTAGATATTCAGAGCCGTCTAAATATTTCGGATGGTCACCATGTTGGATTGTTAAATGTATAGGCCATAGAGTCATGTACCATTAAAGGAAAATTATTGCGTAGGTTCATTATTCAAACTTTCAATTTGATCGCATGATTACGACACAAGAAATAAAAATTTAATTTTAAATTTCACACAGCCGCCATCTTGAGGTTATGTAAACAATTGAACTAAATTAGATACCAGTGCATTACAATGTGTATAAACATTTCCTGTACCAGACTTCATTGAGTTTGGAACATTAAATCGTGAGAAAGGTCTATTTAAAATTTTCAAATTCGCTTGGCCGCCATGTTCGGTTTGTAGTTAACCGGTTTTTGAAAGTCATATATATGAACGTCCAGTAGTGCCCTTTATCTTCGCACAAAATTTCAGGGTGATAACGCTAATAGTTTCAGAGATATAGAATCCCGGTGAAATATTTCGCACATCCGCCATCTTGTGGTTATTTAAACAATTGAACGATGTTAGATGTCGGTGCATTACAATGTGTATAAACATACACTGTACCACGTTTTATTGCGTTTGGTTGGTTAAATCGCGAGAAACGTCAATTTAAATGTCGCAAATGCGCGTGGCCACCATGTTGGTTTTGTAGTTATCAGTTTTTCAAAAGTTATGTACGTGTACTTCTAGTAATTCCCTTTATCACCGTAAAAAATTCCAGGGTGATATCGGGAATAGTTTCGTAGATGTTGAATGCTGGTGAAATATTTCGCACAACCGCCATGTTGGATTGGTGAGCCGTAACAAAATTTGAAGGGCACGGTCGAGGTCGTCCGGAATAGTGCTATGAACTTACTGAGTTTTATTGAAATCGCTCCAACCGTTTAGATTTTATTAGGGACACACACACACACACACGCAATCACACGCACACACACACGGACAAAAGGTGATCTCATATGCCTATTTTTTCAAAATTGAAAATAGGCTAAAAATGTCTACAAGAAGAAATCAATATCCATTAACTCAAAGATACGACATTACTGCACAGGAATAGGATCGGAGGCTTTATGCTATGAGTAGAAAGGGTATGATTGAGAAGCTAGAAAAAAGAGAAAGCAGATCTTGAGAAGAATCCTAGGTCCAATCAAAGAAAATGGTGAGTTCAGAAGACTACGCAGTCATGAACTTGACTCTCATGTAGAAAAGATCACGGTTCACCATTCGTAAGAGAAGGATAATTTTCTATGGGCACATTGCTCGTATGAGTTCTACAAGGTTGATCAATAGGATCTTCAGTTTTCTTCTTAACAAGAAAACCAAGGCGGCGTGGTTCTCCGAAGTAGAAAAAGACCTGCGTGAAGTGGGAATAACACATGAGGATATCCAGAAACGTGTTCCACTTAAGTCGAAACTCCAAGAACATCATGGATTCCAAGAAAATCCAAAACTAAGAACTGGTAAATGGACTGAAGCGAGGAAGGAACAGCATAGGAAACGAATGCGGGAATACTGGGCGAACGTTACAGCCCAGGCGCAAAGACATGGAAAGGGGCAGTTGAAATAGCGTGGTCCGTAGATGGCCGAAACGACAGCAAGAATACTACTACTACTACTACTACTACTACTACTACTACTACTACTAATAATAATAATAATAATAATAATAATCTCTGTATGTCAACCCCTTATGCGTCTCTGAAAACCTGAGTAGTTAAAAGGGACGTAAAACCAATAACATTATTATCTACCCCTTATTAATCCCGTTTTCCAATGGGATCGGGGATGAGCTGCGATGAACCACGTGGCTGATCATTTCTACAGCCTGATGCCCTTCCTGACGCTAACCACACGAGAGGAGTTAATGAGAGATGAAAGGAATTAAGTTGAATGAAAGTTCAATTTCAATTAGTTCCAACATTGGCTACCAGATGCCACTGTCACTAATCTAGCGGCAAACGTTGGAACTTGATAGAGCGTTTCCTAACCAGCCAAATATAACCTACCTACAAATTTAGCTGCACACTACAAATTGTAGTGGTAAGTTCTTTTACATGCCATGAATCTATGACATGGGCCCGCCGGCTTTACTTTCCCTCCGAAGGAAGGCATACTGAAGCATTTTAACACTCTTAAAATATCCGACGACTTCGACCGGGTTGAACATACTATCTTGGGCACAGAAGTTCAGGATGCTACCGACTACGCCACCGAAGCCGATCCTTATAATAATAATAATAATAATAATAACACTAGGTTAATGAAAATGAAGAGAGCCTTATACAAGACACAGAGTGTCTACAACAAAAAATGTCTGTCCACATTCACTAAACTTCGTCATTACAACACGGTTATTAAACCTGAGGTGCTTTATGCTAGTGAGACGTTGACGTTACACACTAAGGGCGACTTGGAAAAAATCCTCACAGAGGAAAGAAAAATAATAAGGAAAATAATTGGACCAAAGCACACAGATGAAGGATACAGGCTTCACTCCAGAGACACCACAGAGAAATTGTCCAACCTCGCAGCAGATATCAGAAAGAGGCGACTAAAATTTTACGGCCACATCAGCAGACTCCCACAAACCAGACTCACCAACAAAATTCTTAGATACATACAGAGGCTCAAGATTACTACACCCTGGATGATGCAAGTCAAAATTGATCTAGTAAAAGCACAGGTCGACCCAGAAGAAGTCATAGACAAAAGCGTATTTAGACACAAAGTATACAAGTGGGAAGTGTTGTCAGAGAGAGCTGCACCTACAGCCCAAAGACCAAAGTGGACCGAAGAAAGGAAGAGGGCCTTTAGTGCACGAATGAAAGAGTTCTGGAAAGACAGGAAGAACAAAAAGTCATGATTGCTTCGCGTGGTCTAATAGGCCTGTAACGTGTAAAATAAATAAATAAATAATAATAATTTAGACAAATTAAAGAAGAATAAAAGACTAATTCTGAGAAAATTACTGAGAGCTAAACGAAATAACAACGCAGAATATAAGTTACGACCAAATAGAGAGTTATGTTTGTAATGTGAAAAATTAACAGATGTAGGCAATGGAAAAGAGAAGATTACAGGTTTTCGGGCACATTTATGGAATGGAAAATAGTGGACTAACTAAATAGATCTTCAATTTACTGAATAGTTACAAATCCAAACTCACATGGTTCATTGCAATTGACAAAGATTTGACAAACGTCAGAATTCAGACAGACAGACACAATAGCAAACAGATCACTCCTCAGAGAAGCTATTCAAAAGGCAGAATTTCAAGAAGGAAACAAACCAACAGGAAGTTGACTCAAGAGGAGAAAGATCGACATTCTAGAAGGATTAACGAAATTTGGAAACAAAGGAAAATGAAGTCAATGGTTGATGTTGATGATAATTTTTGTTTTAAGGGGCCTAACATCTACTGTCGACCAAAGTATTATGTGTACTCGAGTTTGAAGGTTGTTTTTTAAGTAACCAATAGACCTACATAAAATCCAATACCATCAACATTTTCGTCGTTCTATTTTACGTTAGTTCATGTAGGTTTGGATTTTTAAATTTATATTTTAATATTTTTTATCGCAGTTGGAACACAAAAAGTGCACGTTTTTAAGCGTTTTTCTATTATGCGTCACATTTAAGAATTATTATCTCAAAAGCCCGTCATCAGATCGAATCCAAATTTTAACACAATATACATTGGAATGTTGTATAACTGGTTTATTAATTTCACAATTTTGTGTGTCCAAGAAACAAAGTTGTTATCATTGTTGTAAGGTAACTTTTTCTCGGCTCGGGGTGGTTGGAAAATGTAGTTCTTGGTTGCGTTATAATCATCACACATCAGAAAGTTATGCTGTATGACTGTGAAATACGTTAATTAATTCACTTATTTTATATCGGTTTTATTTGTACAAGGAAATAACACATGGTTCAACAGCTAGCCGCTCCAGCAAAAGCTGTACAGCGTTGCTGAGATGGAGCCCATCTCCTACGAGCGAGACGCGCCATGATTCGTGTGGGCACCATTTCGGCAACGCTGTACAGCTGTTCGCGGAACGGCTAGCTGGTGAACCATGTGTTATTTCCTCGCACAAATGCAAACCGATATAAAATAAGTGAATTAGTTAACGTATTTCACAGTCATACAACATAACCTTTTGATGTATAACGATTACAACGCAACTAAGAACTACATTTTCCAACCACCCCGAGCCGAGAAAAAGTTACTTTACAAAAATGATAACAACTTTGTTTCTTGGACACACAAAATTGTGAAATTAATAAACCAGTTATACAACATTCCAATGTATATTGTGTTAAAATTTGGATTCGATCTGATGACGGGTTTTTGAGATAATAATTCTTAAATATGACGCATGGTTGAAACACGCTTAAAAACGTGCACTTTTTGTGTTCCAACTGCGATAAAAAATATTAAAATATAAATTAAAAAATCCAAACCTACATAAACTAACGCAAAATAGAACGACGAAAATGATGATGTTATTGGATTTTATGTAGGTCTATTGGTTACTTCACAATCAACCTTCAAACTCGAGTGCACATAATACTTTGGTCGACAGTAGGTTATAGGCACCTAATGGTTTAGCTGATCGTGAAGATGAAAATTAATGTAAACTAAAACTAACTACTAACTTATAAACTAGAAGAAGAAATGGAAATCAAAAGGAGAATAAGGCAAATAAAGGACAGGAGGAAAAGAAATGCCTCCAACCCTCTAAGAATGCGGATTGAGGGACTTGGAAGGAAGGAGAGCCATGGAAAGCAGATAGGAAAGTGAAAGAGGAGAGGGTCCGCCCCACAGGTAATGGATAACAGGGGGAAAACCGGACTCAAGTCAGGAATCCCTCGGGGTTGCCAACTCCAGAACTCACCAGTAATTTTAAAGTAATTTCTTGGAATTTGGATTTGTCGGAGATTTTATTTAGGGGATGGGGGTAGCGTACCCTAGGGGTACAACAATATCCAGGGTGCACCAGAAGTGGTTGGGGGCTATATACACCTTGCCTCCTTGAGGGCCTTGAGCAGAAGGCAGGAGATAACATGAAAAGAAGAAGAAGGCTGACCCCTCGCTGAAGGTGGGTATCAGATAAGATGAGACAAGGGCCAATTAAGGCAAGAAAGGAAGAGACTCCCTAGGGCTCGGATACCCTAATACTGTCGGGGTCGGAAGAGAACAAGAGTTGACGAAGTGAGGTCGACAGGAATGAAGACGGAGAGGAGCCCGGCACTAGTAAGTGGAAGCAATGCCGGACTCAGCTGAGGCCCCGTGTTCGCCAACCCACGTCCCACTAGATGTGAGCCCCTGGGGGGGATACAATGGACAATAGCCAAAGTTGATTCATAGTACCCTCCAAATGGGTTATTCGAAAGAATTATTATTCATTCTTTCATTCATTTCGTATAGGCCATCTATGGACCGCGTCATTCCAACTGTCTTCTACTGGCTTTGATGTTTGCCCAGTACGCCCGCATTCGTTCTCGGTGGACTTCCTTCCGTTCCTGGGTCCAAATCTTTCCCGTTTTCAGCTTCGGTTTTTCTTGGAAACCTTTGCAAGCTTGAAGTTTCCTTGTGAGTGGGGGCGTGCTCCTGAATGTCTGTTGGTGATATCCCCACTTCTTTCAGATCTTGATCCAGTTCAATGAACCAGGCCCATTTTGTTTTCCTCTCCTGAAAGTAAGTTATGTTATTATTATTATTATTATTATTATTATTATTATTATTCTGTCCTTAATTATACGATTTCTTTTTTGATCTTATCATTCCCAATTTTCTACTAGGCTTAGACTGTTAATGCGTTCTGAATATTTCTTTATATTATGGCGTTGAGCTTAATACGCTTCACATAAAATTGCATGCGCTGATAAAAGGAAATCTACGAGTCAAGGCTTGCAATTTTTTAAATCCGTCTGTAGACAAGAAGACGTTAATCCTAGCGACCAACATCCCCACGGTTCAATTAATCGATACTGGAAGGCGCGCTCACCAATTAGTCAACCTGCCAGGGGTAATTTTTATATATGTCTTGCTGTTTAATTTGTTGGAACTGTTTTTAGTTAATTAGAATCTGTTGGAGCTTAAAGCTCGCTAATTCTTGCTTTAATCTTCTGTGTCGTTAACTCCACAGTTTTATCTCTTCACGCTGCCTCTGCTGCTTCTTCCATCTGCTTTATTGGATTTCATTAAGACTACAGCAGTCAGCTTCTCGCAGATTTGGCGACAACTATGGAATGACCTCGTAGCAAAGTAGGACGCGTCTTATTAGCCTCCTTTCAGTTTTTCCAAAAATAGAAAGTGGATTTCTGGGATCTACACAGGGCCAAAAATTGTGTCTCTGTCTGTGTGTGTGTGTGTCTGTGTGTGAGTGTGTGTACTCTGAATGTCTGCCCCCCCCCCTATCAATTCATACACGTTGAAACCCAATTGAACGAAATTTGGTACAGAGGTAGCACTGGCAAAGGGCACCTCAGTGTCATGCTTTATATCGCCGTCATCTTGAGGAAATGTAATGGCGGCCGCCCACATTTTAAAAGCTTAAATCAAATTACGACCAACCCAATCATCTGAACTCGACTAAATTTTGCAACAACATAGCTTTATTACACTATTTAAATGACTCATGGTGGTTCCGTATTTATATGCTAGAATAGTTATTAACAAGAAAAGTACATCCGCCTGAATCAATATTATAAATAAAAAATAATTATTAAACTTGTTTTCAGTACATGTTTCGAGGATTAATTACATTTTATCCCCTTCATCAGCTATTGAAAAACACAAAACAAAGCGTAGCACAGTAATACGATACGTATTTAAATCGAATATGGTGCATCATAAAATTTAGGTTATAAGAAGATAATAAAATGAAATGAAATAGAAGGTGACGGTGATCAGCTTGCAGGTGCTTGTGACAAATAATAGTTCCGTATTGAAGCTTGAAACGGTAGATATGTAACACCAATACATCTCCAATTCGTGTAGATCTATAATAAATGAAGAGCCTGTATCCAATTTTAGCCTTTTCAAAGCAAAGTGGCTTCAAGGAAATCGACGTGATGGAATGTGATCTCTTGGCAAAGAGAGGTTAGTTGGAAGCATAAGGTGTATGAGGTTAGGACAATGTTACATACAGAAAATGATTTATGTAGGAAGCATATTTTGACCCAACTACAAGATCATCAACCCAATAGTTTGCAGATGGCGGCCATGTATGTGTGCAAAATGATCCCCCGATCAATTCAAACATGGTGAAACCGAATTGAACGAAATTTGGTACAGAGGTAGCACTAGCAAAGGGCACCTCTGTGTCATGTTTTATATCGCCGCCATCTTGACGGAAACGTAACGGCGGCCACCCAAATGTTCAAGTCTTAAATCATCTGATCTCTACCAAATTTTGCAACGACATACCGTTGGTGGGAAGCATCTTTTGACAGAACTACAAGGTCATCAGCCCAATAGTTTGCAGATGGCGGCCATGTATGTGTGCAAATCGATTCACTGTTTATTCCTGCCAAAATAAAGTGTGCAAAACCTAGTTACACAAGAAATGTAGGTTCAAGATTCTTTTAAATGGATTTTATAAATTTTATATTAATTAATGGTGTTTGAAGCCATTTTCAGTGTTGCCTTAGTAAACGAAAGCTTGATGCTTTTCAGTCGATCAACACGATCTTCCCTAATCCTGAAAAATATTACATGATATTAACAAATACACTTGGATGACCAGTTTCGATCGAAACCTATCATCATCAGATCCATTAATTAAACTTAGGCCCTAAAATTTATGTCAGAAAGTATAGGTGAAAATATTTACAATATGAACACGTATATAGTTGCAGTATGAGTTGATATATAAGGTGCGTTCAAAAATTAACGAGCCGGAGGCTGGAATGCGCAAACCGGTGACTACATCAGCTAATCGTGGTGTATGTAACGAGGTGTGGCTCCGACCAGAGCATGGAAGGTCTCAGCCCGTCGCTAGAGGGCACGCGCGTACGTCACGTGACGATACAAAGCGAGCAACAGCATGCATCAATCGTCCAACGCTGCCAGTCGCATTGCACACAGTGACATGGAGGCGTCAACCGAAGAGTTAAGAGGTGTTGTTCGGTTTCTGACAGCGGAAGAAGTAGGGGAACTGACATTCATCGCCGAATATCACAAGTGTACGGCGAACACTGTATGTCACTTGCAAGGGTCAAGGCGTGGCACAAGCTCTTCAGGGAAGGACAGGTGTCGTTAGCCGATGATGCCCGGTCTGGGGCACCTCCCTGCATTACCGATGACAACGTCCAGCTGGTTGATGCACTCATTTCTCAGCACCGCCGAGTGACAGTGAACGCCATAGCCGCCGTGGTCGCTCCACGACAATGCACGACCTCATAGCCAACACAGTCGTGGCACTCCTGCAGAAATTCAAATGGGAGGTTCTCGGCCACCCTCCATACAGTCCAGACCTCTCTTCCTGTGATTACGCCATGGTTGGTCCCCTGAAAAGGGCTCGGCGGGGCCAACGCTTCACCTCGGACGCCGACGTTCAGCTGTACGTGTGGAACTGGTTCACATCGCAGCCCAGGGAATTTTATGAGGCAGCCATTCACCGCCTCGTGTCACAGTGGACAAGTGCCTCAACAGTCAGGGCCAATACTTCTAACATACAGGTACTGGTTTCTGTATTTATGCCTCCAGCTCGTTACTTTTTGAACGCACCTTATAATTCAACTCGTCATTATTTGTTAGTTGTGGTCTATGAGATATTTTGTTAAAATTCTGGAGTAGTGATTGATATCCAAACTTGCTTGTTTGGAAATAATATATGATTGTAGTTAAATGGTCAATACAGGTTGTATTGTACCAGCTACTTATCTGATGGTGTCTTGCGCTGTCCTGGTGAGAGCAGTTATCTTGGTCCTATCTACTACACTGCTAACAAATAATGAAGAGTTGAATTATCTCAACTCATACTGCTACTACAGGTTGCCTGGGAATTTTCTCCGCAGTGCCTACATGTGTCCGCAAGAGCTAGCATCAGCAGTTACGTTGGCAGCACGGCTGCCAATTGTATAAAAAATAAAAATAAAAACAGCAAACTTTGTACTCACCACAGCCATTCGTAACAGATGCTGGAAGTGCTGATGACATACACGCTCGCTTATTGCAATACTCACTGACGATTTCGATAGACTACAGCACACACGTGTGAATTTCACCCCGTCAAGGACACAATGCTGCCAACTAAACTACTGATGGTACCTTTGAGTGCAGCACGTAGTCACTGCGGGGAACATTTCCTGGCGATCTGTATATATTGTAAATATTTTCAGCCATACTTTCTGACATACATTTTAGGGTCTAAGCGTAATAGATTTGATGATGATCACTTGACGTTAGAAACTGGTATTCCAAGTGTATTTATTAATCTCATGTATTGTTTTCAGGATTAGGAAATAACCCACTTATGGGAGGAAAAATCGTGTTGACTAACTGAAAAGCATCAATCTTTCGTATATTAATTATTGTTGAATATTATAAATTATAAGTATTGTGTGATAAGGAGGTGTGCTGGAGGCTGAAAGGCAGTATCTACAAATCTGTGGTGAGGCCTGCGATGCTCTATAGTGCAGAAACTTGGCCGATGACGAAATCCCAGGAGAGAACAAGTAGTTCCGTAAAAAAATATACAGCCTATTTTCACATATCCTACTCAAGTTAATTGCCTCTATCAACATACAAAATTTCAGTTTGAAGGTTGTGATAGATTCGTGGATATTTCATATGGTCGCCAGGTTGGATTTTTATTTTTGTACTATTACATTGAGACTATTGTGTACGTGTGGTATTCAAATTTCAATCACATGATTAGAACACAAGAAGTAAAAACGAGATTTTAAAATTTCGCACAGCTGCCATCTTGTGGTTATGCAAACAATGGAAATAAATTAGATGTCAGTGGATTAACATTTGTATAAGCATTTAACATGCAACGTTTCACTGCACTCCGATAGTTAAATCGCGAGAAACGTCCATTTAAATATTTATATTTCGCGTCGCCGCCATGTTGGATTTGTGCTCACCAGGTTACTGAAAATCCTATAGGTGAACTTATGTTCATAGCCTCTATGAACATAAAATAATTCAGTTTGATTGCTGTAAAAGAATCGTAGATATTGAGAACCGTCTAAATATTTCGGATGCTCGCCATTTTGGATTGTTATATGTATAGGTCATAGAGTAAAGTACCATTCGAGGAACATTATTGCCTTTCACTTCGATCGCACTATTACGACACAAGAAATAAAAACTTAATTTTAAAATTTTGCACAGCCGCCATCTTGAGGTTAGGTAAACAATTGAACTCCTAAACGGCTGCAGCAATCAAAACCAAATTTAGTATGAGTAAAGATGTGCACCGGAATATCTCACGTCCATATTTGAAAATGATGTCAGTGCTACCAACTGCTGAAAAAACGCACTAGAAATTTGAGCTCCATGTTGGATATCTCGCAAGGTATGCATGGGAGCTATTCCAAAATTGGTACACATGCAGATAATACTATTTCAGTTTAATTTCCAGGAGGCCAACAATGACAGTGTTGCCAAAATAATTTTAAGCCTTCTGATAGGTCCAATGTTTAAATGCATGTAACTTCTATACTATCAGTTGGATTACAACCAAATTTCGTATGTGCTATGTGTACCATAACAGAATGACTGTAAGTATTGTTAAGAGCAATCAGGGCTGCAAACTGTTAATAAATGCTGTCTATATTTTTTACCCTAATATCAATATATCAGAAAGTATGCAAGCCAACAGCTCTATACTTTGCACACGTATAGCACCTGACATTGTAGATTAATTTGGAGTAATTAATACAAGGCAGTGCTGCCAACATGATTCTATGCCTGCTGATATGTCCAATTTTAAAATACATGTAACTCCTATACTAACAAATGGATTTCATCCAAAATTGTCACAACAAGATATCATAATATTTCAGATTATTTCTGACCAGCACACGCAAGGTATTGTTGGCAACATGCTTTTACGCGTGCTGATAGATCCAGTGTCTAACTGCATGTAACGTCCATTGGACTTCAACCTAATTTTGTATTCTGTACGTTAGGAGATGGAACTAGGAATATATTCAGTCACCAGGGCTGCCAACTGTAGTGCTCTATTAGGCTACATTATACCAGGTATATTTTGAACTAATTTGATATTTCGATATTACCAACTTAATTTTGTCATTATTCTAGATGGGTTCATATTCTGTAGAATAATCATTGGCATGAAAAGTAAGCTGTATAGTTCTTCACGGAACTTCTTGTTTTGTTCCAGAAGTGGTCAAATAACTGCTTGGTTAATCTGGATTTGTTCAATCTGTACATGTGCTCAAGAAATATTAGCCTCCGTTTCCTCATGGTCACTGAGGTTTTTTCTACATTCTTGTAGACTTCGGCGTTGCTCTGAGGTTTCCATCCGGTTTCCGTGTGGATTATTATTTAGGGTGGGATTACTGGGGACCATCGTTGTTCAACTGTTGTGTTTTGAGTTTTGACCAATAGTGACACATCTTTTCCTGGTGTATTGCTTTTCTTTCCTCCCACCAGGGGGTGCCTGTCTTTAGAGGATTCTCCTCAAAACCGCGGACTTCCTTAAGAATATGTCCCACAGTTTATATGTCTTGTAGGTCTGTTAGTCCCAGTTAGTCTCATCTTCAGTCAGCCAAGTGGTAGGCCTACGGACCTTCTTGTTTCACCAGAAGATGAACAGTCAGTCTTTTCGGAGGCAATCTTGCCGCATGACCATAAATAGCAACCATTAGACAATATCCTTTGTCGTAATAATTTACTAAATTTATAAGTGGCTTGCGTGGATGGTAGCATGCAGAACTGCTGTGCCCCAGATCGTGGGTTCAGACCCGGCCGAGGTCGACGGATTTTTTAAGAGCGTAAAAATCCTGCAGTATGCCTTCCTTTGGAGGGGAAGTAAAGCCGGAGGTCCCAAGTCATAGATTTATGGCATGTAGAAGATCCTTCCACTAACTAAATTTGTGTTAAGACAAATGTCTAGGTTATATTTCGTTGTAATATTCTATCAAAGTTCCAACGTTCACCACTAGGTGTCAGTGACATCTGGTATCGAACGTTGGAATTACTAGAAATAGAACGGAACTTGTAGCTCACCCTATGGGTTTCTAATTGAAGCAGCTATAGCCTCCGGCGAGCCGAATATGTCCTCGGACACTCCCGGCATTAAAAACCATACGTTAAATAAATAAAATACTAAATTTAGCCTAGCACTATGAGCGCTAGTGTTGACCCATGCAATATCAAATCAAAAATATGCTTCACAAAAATTGAAGATAATGAATCAAAAATACAGGGTGGCGCACGAAATGTGTCACCATTTTGTTTCTGAATAAAAGTTTTTATGTCAAGACAAACTCAAAGGAACATATACTACCATGGAGTACACTCTGTGGAGATTTATTCTAACGTAGCACATGTTCAATATGTCCACCATTTTGATTTCTAATTTCCTTCAAACGAACACTCGTATTAGCAATAACTCTGCGGCACATGTCTTCCGTGATTTCACTGCAAGCTTTAAGAATAAGGCTTCTGAGCTCCATTAAATCATGTGGACGTTTCGGGAATATTTTTTCCTTTAGATACCCCCAAAGAAAGAAGTCACATGAGTTGGGGTCTGCACTATTGGGGGGGGGGGGGGGGGGGGCAATATTGTCCGTCATTGAAACGATCCGGAAATCTGAGTGAAATCAACCGCATGTTGAAACGCTCGTGCAAGAAATCCAACACAATGTTTGCAGAATGTGGCTTTGCTCCATCTTGCAGGAATCACTGCGAGTTGAAGGGCAACGCAGTAGCAAGAGGCTGTGGAACAAAGTTATTGCTGAGCATCCTCAAATAATGTTCACTGTTCATTTTCTTTGAAGAACAAAGGTCCAGTAAGTCCGTGGCTGGAAATGGCGGCCCACACTGTAATCTTCGGAGCATGATGTTGTCGTTCATGGAGCACTTACGGATTTTCTGTAGCCCAAAACGTACATTTTGTTTGTTAACCACAATCAAACTTTAATTACTTTAAAATCTGCAAAACGAGTTCCATTTTGAAATCAAGCGTGTTTAGCATGCGGCGTCTCTAAAAGCCAGATTATTTAAGAGGGACGTACAATCAATAACATTATTATTATGTTTAGCATGTGTTTTTGAAAATATCATTTAAGCTAAATGTAATAGAGCTTTCCAAAACACGCATTTTGACACTTTTCCGGGTCTTCTATCTGTTCAATGTTTGACAGAATTGTCATAATAACTTTACTTTACGTTTTTGACAAACTGGATCCCTGAGTGCTCTTAGTTTCCAATATAAAAATGGCTTCAAAAATTCACATATTTACAACTCAGTGAAACAAACGTTTGGTGCTTTTCAGTCGGTCAACATGAATGTACTCAAAAAGAGCTGGGTTATGCCCTAATCCTGAAATAAATGACATGAGATTAATAAATACACTAGGATGACCAGTTTCGATCGTCAAGCGATCATCACCAGACCCATTACACTTAGGCAATAACATCTATGTTTGAGAATACACATGAAAATTATTTACAATATGTACAATTATTTAGTTGCAGTATTGGTAATACAACTGTCAGTGTATACTAAATGTAGTATATCTGATGTTAGGTGAAATGCTAAAATGGTGATAGAAATCCGGAGTTTGTCTGTTTGGGGTTACTCTATAAGGTTGTAAAGAGTCTACTATGGTTGGAGCTTCGAGCAGTTTCGTGTTCACTCTTGCGCCAGTTGCGCCAGTTGAGGTCGACCCCACAAAAACTCAGTGAAAGTTGGCAATTTACCCAATATTAAGGAATTATCTACTACTTTGGATTACCATAAAGAGCAGTACGGTCACCGTATGAACCATCAGGTATCTGCACTGCTTATATAGATATAGACCCTACACAACCCCTCGCCAACAGTATCAATCATTTACCGGCAGAGTGCTCCACGTGCACACCCTAGTTATTTTCATATGAGCCGTTATATTTTCATATTGGTGTAGCCTATCTCTGGCGCGTGGCATCAAACAGGAGGGGGAGATACACAAACAGGAGGGCCTGCTAATGTGATGTGATGTTGGTTGCTTCATCTAAATGGCAGGTGCTTGCAATAGCCTGGCTGCCTCTACAGATCTATATACTAGTACAAGGCGTTATTGTTCTTCTTAACCCTTCGTACTCGAATTTGTTCAGCTGATCACCCTCCCGATTCTTTAATTCTTATATATTTCCTGAAATGTTCTAAAGGGGATACAAAATCATCTATCCGACCAGGGGCTCACATCTAGTGGGACATGGGTTGGCGACCACGGAACCCCAGCTGAGTCCGGCATTGCTTCCACTTACTTGTGTCGGGCTCCTCTCCGTCTTCTTTCCTGTCGACCTATCCTGGTCAACTCTTATTCTCTTCCAACCCCGATGATATTAGGGTATCTGAGGCCTAGGGAGTCTCTTTCTTTCCCGCCTTAATTGGCCCTTGTCTCATCTTTCCTGATACCCTCCTTATGCGAGGGGACCACCTTCCTTTTTCTTTACCTGTTATCTCCTGCCTTCTGCTAAAAGCCCTCAAGGAGGCAGGGTGTATGTAGCCTCACCACTTCTGGTGCACCCTGGATATTGCTACACCCTCAGGGTCTCAGGTGAATTCGGGAGTTGGCGATCCTGAGGGATTTCTGTGCTGGGTCCGTTGTTTTCCACTGACTTAGGGGTGGACCCTCTCCTCTTGCCATTTCCTATCTACCTTTCATGGCTCTCCTTCCTTCCAAGTCCCTCAATCCTCATTCTTCGAGGGTTGAGGGCATTTCTTTTCTTCCTGTCCTTTATTTGCCTTATTCGTTATTTGTTTACCATTTTTTGGGCCGATAACCTAGATGTTAGGCCCCTTAAAACAACAATTATCATCATCATCATGTTTACCATTTCTTCTTTTAGTATGTTAGTATTAGTTATAGTTTTCATTCTCATCTCATCTTTCAATATCACCCAAACCATTAGGGGCCGATAACCTAGATGTTAGGCCCCTTAAAACAACAAATATTATTATCATCATCATCATCATCAGAATCGTCTATCTTACCTATGTAAAATTTGTTTAATCCTTGTTCCTTTTCCTCAGAAACTAATAAAGGTAAGATAATGAAATTTATTTCACATTTCAATCAAACCTTAAGTGACATATTAGTGGAGCGTTTAGACATCAATGCGGTCAGAAATGTTTTTGTCAACTGTCAAAAAATATAATTACTTTTTCTTTAAACTACCAGCCAGAACTCAAACACTTTTACTTTAAACGAAGAAACTTCTCCATTAAAATATTAATCACTATAATAACAAGTAGTTCCGTGAAGAACTATACAGCCTATTTTCATATATCCTGCTCATGTTAATTGCCACTATCAACATACAAAATTTCAGTTTAATTGCTGTAACAGATTCGTAGATATTGAGAAACGTCTAAATATTTCAGATGGTCGCCAGGTTGGATTTTTATTTTTGTACTATTACATTAAGATTATTGTGTACGCGTGGTATTCAAACTTCAATCGCATGATTAGAACACAAGAAGTAAAAACGAGATTTTAAAATTACGCACAGCAGCCATCTTGTGATTATGCAAACAATTGAAATAAATTAGATGCCAGTGGATCAACATTTGTATAGGCATTTAACGTGCTACGTTTCACGGCACTCGGATAGTTAATTCGCGAGAAACATCCATTTAAATATTTATACTTCGCGTCGCCTCCATGTTGGATTTGTGCTCACCAGGTTACTGAAAGTCCTATAGGTGAAAATATGATCATAGTCTCTATGAACATTAAAAAAACAGTTTGGTTGCTGTAAAAGATTCATAGATATTGAGAACCGTCTAAATATTTTGGAAGCTCGCCATTTAGGATTGTTATATGTATAGGCCATAGAGTTATGTACCATTCAAGGACAATTATTGCCTAGGTTCAGTATTCAAACTTTCACTTCGATCGCATGATTACGACACAAGAAATAAAAACATAATTTTAAAATTTCACACATCCGCCATCTTGAGGTTATGTAAACAATTGAATTAAATTAGATGGCAGTGCATTACAATCTGCAAAATCATTTACTGTATCACATTTCACCGCGCTCAGGGAGTAAAATCACGAGAAAAGTATATTAAAATATTTCAAATTCGCTTGGTCGCCATGTTCAGTACCCTTTATCACCGTACAAAATTGCAGGGTGATATCTGTAATAGTTTCGGAGATATAGAATGTCAGTGAAATATTTCGCACAGTTGCCATTTTGAGGTTATGTAAACAATTGAACTAAATTAGACTCCAGTGTATTAAAATGTGTATAAACATTTGCTGTACCAAGTTTCATTACGTTTGGATAGTTAAATCGCGAGAAAAGTCTATTTGAAAGTCTCAATTTCGCTTGGCCGCCATGTTGGTTTTGTAGTCACCAGGTTTTTGATAGCCTCATAGGTGAACTTTTAGTAGTGCCCTTTATTACCGTACACAATTTCAGGGCGATATCGGTAACAGTTTCGGAGATATTGAATTCTAGTTAAATATTTCGCACAGCCGCCATGTTGGATTGGTGAGACGTAACGAAATTTCAAGGGCACGGTCGAGGTCGCCGGGAATAGTGCTATGAACTTACCGAGTTTCATTGAAATCGCTCCAGCCGTTTAGATTTTATTAGGGACACACACACACACACCTCACACACACACACACACACGGACAAAAGGTGATCTCATAAGCCTATTTTTTCAAAATTGAAAATAGGCTAAAAATGTATGGTGGAAATTTCACAGCTCTATGATAAATAGTTGCCTAGATAAAGGAACATATATTTTTTGAAAAATGGAACTGAAAAATACTGCAGTAATAAGTTTCTACACTTGATAATTGTCACATTGTTAGCGCAAGTGCAAATTAAAATTATGGCAATTTCTAATGGTTAAACTATAGCCAAATGTATTACACATCACATTTAAGGGCAAACTTCAGGGATTCGTAAAATGTAATTTTAACCGTTTCGTATCCCCTTAACATATCCCCATCCGATATCTCTTCCAATGTCTCGTTCGTTCATCTATTGTTGAAAGGGACTAACCAGGTGGTGGTTGGAAACCTGAGGACAAAGTATGCGGGAACTTCATAATGTCAACATGAGTAGGCTTTCAGGTCACCCAGTCAGAGCAGTCATTATCTGATGAACCAGAGCCTTTATCAACTTCAGATTCACTGGATATTTCTGAAGCAACTTCCTAAATCAAGCTTCGAAAGACTATCAACTTCATTTAAATACAAATCGTTTACAATCACGCTAATAATTGGACAGCTCTCCTACTCAATTCGCGTGCAGTCATATTTGCACCTTGGGCTATAACACAGTGATCTAGGTTCTGCTGATTGTCAGTCCAAAGTATCCTAATAATTATGTTCAGTAGGCCATGAATTCTCTAATTTCTATGTATACTAGCAGAAGTACCCATTCTTCGAACGGTCGTCGGTATTAATAACCAAACTTAATCAATTGAGCTACTGTTGCAATGGTTAGGGGCTTGGAACCTGTTTGTCGACAAAGATAAATGATTAGTTGAAATATGCTCTGAAACTAATTTACCTAACGTGTACTTCCTGACGTGAAAATAAAATTGAAAACCTCGTAGACGAAATGCAATTCACGTCACATAAAAACTGACCCACACTGTTGTGTCAAGTGCACATCCAGAGGAAGACCTCTTTAATAAATTATAAAGGCTTTTGGTGCATGAAAATTCAGGTTTTTTTAGCCTCCAATGGCCCAAATTCCTAAAAGCAAAAAAATAAAATAAAAAATAAACTATTTCAATTCAGGAATTTTTGAAAATAATGTTGCTGTTTGAAGATATAATAGACCTTCTGTACGACACATCGCACGTTTAATTCTTGTGAAAAAATCCAGGGTACCTCTTGACCCCCTTAAGCGCATTGATGAATTTTACAGTTTTTGTTGGTTCCGTGATAATCTTATAGCCATTTGCAAACTTTCACAGAAATTTAATAAATGGAGTGGCATTACTTCTTTCAGAAATAGATGGAAAGTTGGATGTACCTTTTTGAGACACTGTTGTCATGGTTACTGGCTTGCATTCCTACATTAATTTATTAAATGGAATTAGTTTTCTGGGAATATCTCAGAAACTCTTGGTTTTAGAGCATTAAAATGTAGTTTCCGGGGACCCTTTACGACTGTTTAGGGGCCCCGAGGTTTTTTCTGACACCAAGGGGCTGAAAATGAGCTTTGTCTCGTCGTTGTAGGCCGTAGTATCATCATCATCATCCTCTTGCACAGTTTCCCGCCGTTGGCCGGGTCTGTTTGGAACACAGGCCACTCCAACGTCTTCTGTCTTCCCACCATCTCTCAGCTTCCACCACTGTCCAGTCTTCTCCTCTCTTCTTCACGCTTTCTTCCATCCCTTTCAGCCACATGTCTCTCGGTCTTCCTCTCGGTCTCTTTCCTTCCCACTTCGTCTCGTGTATCCTCCTGGGTATCCTCTTATCCTCCATTCGTTTTACATGTCCATGCCATCTAAGTCTAGATTTCTCTATACTATCCCGTAATGGTTCCTCCTTTATTAATTCTCTGGTCCTCTCATTTCTTATTCTGTCCATCATTGTAACTCCAATACTGCTTCTCAAGAAGCTCATCTCACTGGCCTGTATTTTGCTCTTCTCCCTTCCTTTCATAGCCCAGGTCTCCGAGGCATACGTCAGGATAGGGGGATAGTACGTCCGATATATGATCTTTTTTCTGTTCTGAGGGACATCCTTGCTCCATAACATGCTTCTCACACTCCTCCGGAATGCTTCTGCCTGTCTCCCCCGCTCATTTTTCTCTATAGTTTCTTCCATTATATTGTATCAGGCTTCCCAGATACTTGAAACTCTCCACTTTCTTCAGCTGTTCCCCACCAATTGTTATTCCCGTTGTGGTTCTTTCCTTCTTCCTGGTTGTGATCACCATCTCACTCTTATTTATGCTAAATGTCATCCCATATCCTTGTATTATTCCTTCCTACACGTCCAACTGTTCCTGTACCTCCTCCTCCTTGTTCCCCCAAATCATCAAATCATCCGCTAACACCATTGCTTTCATCTTTCCTTCCCCAATTACTTGTGCCACTCGGGTCATTATGTCATCCATCACCACAATGAAAAGTAACGGTGCCAGTGCACTTCCTTGTTTCAGGCCGTTTCTCTGTTCCACCCAGTCCGATCTCTCTCCTCCCACTTTCACTCAGCTCACGCTTCCCTTGTACATCTCCTTTATCCTCCTTATAGTCCATTTTCTCCTCCTCTATCCTCCAGGGACTTCCATACTTTGTTTCTGCATACACTGTCATATGCTTTCTCAATGTCCAGGAAGGCCATCAGTAGATCTGTTCCATACTCACAGTGCTGTTCTTGTAACTGCCTTACAGCAAAAATCAAATCCACTGTGGACCTTCCTGCTCTGAAGCCATGTTGTTCTTCCCTCATCCTTCCTTCTATCCTTGTCCTAATTCTCCTTTCCAAAACTTTCTCAAACATCTTTGCACAATGACTCATCAGTTTTATTCCCCGATAGTTTCTGCATTCTGTTCTACTACCTTTGTTGAAGATCGGGACAATTATTCCCTTTTTCCAGTCCTCTGGGGTCTTCCTTTCCGTAGTGTAATAATAATATTAATTATAATAATAGTAT
The DNA here is from genome assembly GCA_946902985.2 of Meconema thalassinum. NCBI lineage: Eukaryota > Metazoa > Arthropoda > Insecta > Orthoptera > Tettigoniidae > Meconema > Meconema thalassinum. The sequence continues at coordinate 190,093,217 of OX336395.1, forward strand.
AACAATATAGGGATAGGGATATAATAGACCTTCCGTAGCACACCAGCACGTGTAAATCGCGTGAAAAAATTCTAGAGTACCCCTTGACCCCCTTAAGCGCATTATATGTATTGATGAATTTTACAGCTTAGTTTGGTTCCGTTATAACCTTCTAGCCGCTTGCAAACTATCTCAGTAATGTAATAAATGGAATTGTATTGCGTCTTATATTACAGCAATAGATGGACCTGCGAGTTTCTGTTGCCATGGTTACCGGCTAGCTTCCTTTCATTATTGTATTAAATGAAATTAATTTTCTGGGAATATCTCAAAAACTATTGGTTTTAGGGCCTTAAAATGTGGTTTTCGGGGTCCCTTTAGGGCCCCCGAGTTTCGTTTCTCACATAGAGGGGCTGAAAATGAGCTTTGTCTCGCCCTTCTACGCCTATTTCAGCATGTATTTTAAGGGGGTAGGCCCCCTTTTATGAGAGGTACAGAGAAGAGTTACATCAATGATTGGTGTCTTGCCTCTGAAGGATATCTGTACCAAATTTTAAGTTGATCCACTCAGCCGTTCTCGAGTTATAAGGACACAAAAAATTGTCCACAGACAAAAAAACAAACAAACAAACAAACAAACAGACAGACAGACAAAAATTTCATTTTCGCGCGCATCCGTCATAAAACAGTCTAAAACGCGTAAATAACGCAAATTTCCGTAGAAATTCAGAAAAAACAGACAAACTTTCATTCTTATATATATATAGAGATATTGTCCGAGAATCGCTAGCTGCTGTTAAAACTCGCTAATCATTGAGTAAATATGATGTCGGAACGCTTCCTGCATGAGTGCAACAGGAAATTGTGATATCGGAATATTTACGACATATGAGCTTAAAGCGTTAATTCATTGGAGGTTTAGTGACATGATAGTCATATAGCCCTATGTACTTGGTGTGCATTTTGGAATCTGTCTGATAACCTGTGTCATTGTGATGGCTGTACATGTGCGTAAATTTGAAATTAGTAACTGTTTAGGGATTTTTGGGTTGAAACCAATATTTCTCTTCGGTAGCACTGATTTAAAAAATAAATGACACTTGGAGACACTAAAGTATACAACATTGTGCATGACGTTTAGTGACTTTTGGGGATTTTGATCAAACGCTACTACCCAGCCAGGGAATTGTTACCACTAGATTTGGAGCGGGGCTGTTGTGTGTCAGCTCGCCATGTTATGGCTGCCGTGGGCGGTTGCGAGGCAAGAGGGGGAACGCATGTACAGTGATACAATGAGAACAGTACAAATAACCTGCATGACGTTACATTGTACTAAACAATGAAGGTCCTGCACACAAGGGATAGATATCGCAAAGCGCACGACTCAGCACGAACCATGCACACGCATGACATGCGATGAAGTTTCGCTGGCGACGACTGCACGTCTATCGCAGGCGTGTGGCTGGGCGGAGTGCACTAGTTCCGATTTACGCCACCGGTAACAATTCGTTGGCTGGGTAATACGTGTTGGTACACTCGCGACAGATTGGCGTAAATGTATACAACTATATGGTGTAAGCTTACATACAGTATTTTGTGACCAGGAAGTCGATAACACAAATTTTAAGATTGTTCCTACGCATCTCTACATCTCGAGATTTTGATAAGTCGAATTTATTTTTGTATAATTTATAATTAATTAAAATGCTCCACCAATCAATACAAATTCTATTCAAATTAGTACATGTTTCGATCCAACAATGGGATCTTCTTCAGCAAATTAGAATCAAACCTTAATAAACTAATCTAATAAAACTAGGTGTTGAGAAATGAAACTAACAAAAATATATACAGGATCAAATGAAGAAACTGGAAGACAAGGAATAAGAACGATGAAAATAAAAACTAAAAAACATTGCAACAATAAATATTTAAAATCTAATGGCTAAGTACTCATGTGGGATGTAAAATAATAGAATCAATTGGAATTAAAATCAAATGGATATCATTACCAATAATAATTTGGTTAAATAATGGTTTTAAATATTTAAATATAGTTTATGTTCGACCCTCACTATTATGTGTTTGAAAACTGTATCATAATGATGGTCATTATAACACCGTTTTTCATTACGATACAGTTTCTCCAGCCAATCAGAGCTCGTTCATTGACCAATTAGGAAACGATAATTTCGCGCATGCGCTCAAAATCCAACATGTCGGACATAAACACAACATCGAACTATAATAAATTACCGACATGGAATACCCACCGTCCATATGTTCGCGTAAATAAACTGGCGAATATGAGACAAGAAATAGCACAGTACCTTAAAATCACTAACACTAATTTCTACACAGAGCATTGTCTTCAAATGACTGCGGTGACAATATTACTGAGGGACGGCTGATGTAAACATATGGCTGCATATGGCATTGCAAGCCCACAGAGCGCATGCGTCGGCCGTTCAAAGCTCTTGAAAGACGAAGGTATAACACTCTGCGATCACAAAATTCCAGTAGCTGACTCTCAACAGATATTTATGAATATTTATGTTAAAACATATAATAAACTTATAATTATCGTCGAACATAAACAGTCGTATGCAACTCGCCTATAATGGTAATTAAGACACTCGTATGGAAATTATAAAACTCGCATACGCTCGTTTTATAAAAAATACTCGTGTCTTAATTATAGCCATTATAGGCTCGTTGCATAATGTACTATTCAAATACACTCAGGTGATGCATTTTCAATCTGGTTATGGGAGCCGTGATGTATGGTTGTGAAGTTGAAAAAACTGACAGATGGAATTGAGACTTCCACTCTCAACATCTACCAAATTTAAAGCCACAATTGCCGGCCTATTGCCCGTTGTAATTGTTCAAATAATGTATACACATGGTGGGTGGAGTTAGATCCATTATCCGAAAATACACGATTCCTGAAGGCAGGAAGCACTGAAAGACGTGGAAAACATATAGAAAAAGGGTTTAGGAGAAAACAGGAGCAAAAGTACGTCACTCTTGGCAACACTGCTTGTTACTGTGTACAAGACCGGATCGAGGAAATGCCACTGGACTGACAGAACAGACGGTATTGACCGAGGTAGGTCTCGCAGACAACTGATAAGTGAAGGTCAGTTCCACGGAGGGGAGGTAACTTGCCCAACCAGTTCCCACAGACTAGGAACATGCTTTCCTTCCCCTCTAAGATAAGACAGCTGAAGCGATGTTGCCGGCCTGGACATGGCAAACAGCCTTCCCGAAAGTGATTGTCGTAACATGGAATTGTTTGAGAACCACTCGCCGTATGCAGATCCACTCCATACATTATTTCTTCAGTTATTTATGCTTAGGCTTGCCATACGTCCCGGTTTGACCGGGACAGTCCCGGAATTTTGCTCTTGTCCCGGTGTCCCGCCCGGTTTTATCAATGCCCCGGAAAACGGCTGTAAGATGTAAAAAGTAATGAATTTATGTGTTTAAGATTCTTTTATGAATCGGTTACTTTTCAACAATCAACATCGTTGACTATCGCGCACAGCGTCAAAGAGGTCAGAAGTGGAAAGGGGCTTTTCTCTAAAGAACAATGCCTGGGGGGATGACAGAGCATTAATGAGAGAGTCCACTGCAAGAGCATTGATTGTATGTAAAATCAACTTTGGCCTTTCTTGCTATGATTTTTATGAAAGGGTCAAGCTTAAGAAAGACATTCTGAAAAAAGGATATTCAAGTAAAAAATATGAGGGGTTTAAAAGCAAAGATTAACATTGTTATCTCATTAATTAATTGTTTTTAGTTTGACAATTTTGTTTGTGTAATTTATTGTTTTTTTTTTTAGTTAGACAAACAGTTGTAGTTTTTCAAAAATTATAAGACTTAGTAATTGTTCAATTAAACAACTTTATGAAGTATTTATATTTTTTATTTTTTTATTTTATTGTTCATACTCTCTGCATGCTCCACTACATAAGTAGTACTACATGCACTTACATTACATTTTATAAATGAACAAAATAAATTACATTGTAATAATTCAATTACTAGATGACTTAATCTTAACAATATCAAACAATATTATTCATCGTATTTATATTGTATTTTATTAAAACTTCTTTCTAGAAATTATACAAATATCATTAAAAAGGAAAAATTATATATTTTTATGTAACAAAAATTCCTTTTCTATTTTTAAAAGTTGTGTAGAACTAACAATTATGGGTGCCAGATTGCCCCCTCCTGTCACGTGCGAGGCTTAAAAAAAGCCTTAAAACTCACCATTCTGCAGACCCCCCCGGTAAGGCCATCCCATATTAATGTGTCCCGGTTTCACTCACCAAAAATATGGCAAGTCTATTTATGCTGCACAGCATGGTGCAATCCCAAAGTCAGAGGACCAACGATTCGCCTGCTAGACATGATTAAAGAAATGTCACTAAACCTTTTTTCTCCTGCTAAACCATGCACCTTTCATTATACGTTTTTTACGTGTTTCGGCGCGTCCTGACCTAGGGAATAATATGTCCCTGGCTGTCCAGTTAAACTCTACCAACCCTGAATACCTCCTCATACGGATGTAATCATTCTGTGCTGTTATGTGAATGATTCTACTCATATATATTGTAAGGGTTCCATTATGACCAAATGTAATATTTAAATTATTCATGTTATATTTTAATACTTTAATGTCATGTATGACACGAACCAGATCCGATTCATGCATCAATAATATTTCATAATTTCTATGTTAATTTCGTGTACAACTGTAGTATGAAGGTTGCAATATGTTTCATCATGTAGGGCAGGCTGTTCCAAATCCATGAGTTTGAGTATGCGTACACGCGAGTACTCAGAAGTAATGCTCGGAGCACGGTTGGAGAGGGGCTGGGGGGAGAGAGTCAATACGTCACTGGGCGAAGGTCATAGTACAAGTCTATTTGCTTCCTGACAGTTTTGATGTATTCACCGCGAAGTGACGGCAGTTCCCCACAGCAGAGCTGTATTGCATGTTGCAGGTTTACTCATGCAAGGCGGCGAGTACTCCACTGCTCACGGGCGAGTTGCTCGGCTGGAACAGCCTGATGTAGGGAAAGGGAGACTATCGCCGTGAGATAGATTAGACTGTGTGAAAGATGCCTTGAACGGGATGAAAGTAGAGATATTAACTCAGTCTGTCACAATGGAGAGAACATTGTGGTGATACGCAGAACTAAACCGAATTTATATAAATAACGTGCAAGATGGTGGCTAAAGCTGTTATTGTGGTAATACTCAGAACTAAAGAAGCTTTACTAACAATAAGACGTGCAAGATGGCTACTGCGGATTTGGAATTTTTGTAGTAGTGGTAATTTGGTGAACTAACCAACTAGATCGTCAAGAAAAGAAGAACCTAATCTATTGTGTATTCTGAGAGTAAAAATGGCAATGAAACAAAAAAAAAGGATACGGCGAGGGGGTACTATTGGAGATTTAAGGAAGGCTGATTGAATTATATAGGCCCGTGCAAAGATTATTTTGAGGTCTTGTCTTGATTTTACTCGCATTTATATTCTGTCCGGAGGGACTCGGCTATATTTATGGTTCAAGAGAACCCTACTTTTATTTTGCTCTGTATTCCATGAACCAGTATCAGAGTATATTTGAAATTGTACAATCTGGCCTACTTGTGGGAGTGAATGGGTCTGAGGCCTCTTTTGCAGAGATTATTCTTGGAGATAGTTTCCATCACATCACAATGACTGGCTTACACAACTCGTCTCAGCATATCTCTCTATATATAAGAATGAAAGTTTGTCTGTTTTTTCTGAATTTCCGTGGAAATTTGCGATATTTGCGCGTTTCAGACTTTTTTATGATGAATGCGCGCAAAAATATTTTTTTTGTCTGTCTGTCTGTCTGTTTGTTTGTTTGTTTGTCTGTCTGTGGACAATTTTTTGTGTCCTTATAACTCGAGAACGGCTGAGTGGATCAACGTAAAATTTGATACAGATATCCTTCAGAGGCACGACACCAATCATTGATGTAACTCTTCTCCGTACCTCTCATAAAAGGGGCCCTACCCCCTTAAAATACATGCTGAAATAGGCGTAGAAGGGGGAAACAAAGCTCATTTTCAGCCCCTCAATGTGAGAAACGAAACTCGGGAACCACATTTTAAGGCCCTAAAACCAACAGTTGAGATATTCCCAGAAAACTAATTTCACTTAATAAACTAATGAAAGAATGCATGCCGGTAACCATGGCAACTGAATCTCAGAAGTCCATCTATTTCTGTAAGACGCAATGCAGTTCCATTTATTACATTACTGTGAAGGTTTGCAAACGGCTATAAGGTTATAATGGATCCAAATTAAGCTGAAATATTCATCAATACATACAATGCGCTTAAGGGGTCAAGGGGTACTCTAGATTTTTTCACGCGATTTACACGTGCGGGTGTGGTACGGAAGGTCTATTATATCCCTTCTCTATTATATAACAAGTAGTTCCGTGAAGAACTATACAGCCTATTTTCATATATCTTACATATGTTAACTGCCACTATCAACATACAAAATTTCAGTTTGATTGCTGTAATAGATTCGTAGATATTGAGAACCGACTAAATATTTCGAATGGTCGCCATGTTGGATTTTATGTATGTAGGTCCTAAAGTTATGTACTGTTACATGAAGATTATTGTGTACGTGTAGCATTCATACTTCAATCGCTTGATTAGGACACAAGAAGTAAAAACGAGATTTTAAAATTTCGCACAGCTGCCATCTTGTGGTTATGGACACAATTGAAATAAATTAGATGCCAGTGGATTAACATTCCTATTAGGATTTACTGTACCAAGTTTCACTGCACTCGAATGGTTAAATTGCGAGAAACGTTCATGTGAATATTTATACTTCGCGTCGCCGCCATGTTGGATTTGTGATCACCAGGTTATTTAAAGTCCTATAGGCGAACTTAAGTACATAGCCCCTGTGAACATAAAAACATTCAGTTTGATTGCTATAATAGATTCGTAGATATTCAGAGCCGTCTAAATATTTCGGATGGTCGCCATATTGGATTGTTAAATGTATAGGCCATAGAGGCATGTACCATTAAAGGAAAATTATTGCGTAGGTTTATTATTCAAACTTTCACTTCGATCGCATGATTACGACACAAGAAATAAAAACTTAATTTTAAAATTCGCACAGCCGCCATCTTGAGGTTATGTAAACAATTGAACTAAATTAGATACCAGTGCATTACAATGTGTATAGATATTTCCTGTACCCGATTTCATTGCGTTTGGAACATTAAATCGCGAGAAAGGTCCATTTTAAATTTTCTGATTCGCTTGGCCGCCATGTTCGTTTTTTAGTTAACCGGTTTTTGAAAGTCTTATAGATGAACTTCCAGTAGTGCCCTTTATCTCCGTACAAAATTTCAGGGTGATACCGCTAATAGTTTCAGAGATACAGAATGCCGGTTAAATATTTCGCATATCCGCCATTTTGTGGTTATGCAAACAATTGAAGGAAGTTAGATGTCGGTGCATTACAATGTGTATAAACATATACTGTTCCAAGTTATATTGCGTTTGGTTGGTTAAATCGCGAGAAACGTCTATTTAAAAGTCGCAAATTCGCGTGGCCGCCATGTTGGTTTTGTAGTTACCAGTTTTTCAAAGGTTACACAGGTGAACTTCTAGTAGTTCCCTTTATCACTGTAATAAATTCCAGGGTGATATCGGGAATAGTTTCGGAGATATTGAATGGTGGTGAAATATTTCGCACAGCCGCCATGTTGGATTGGTGAGACGTAACAAAATTTGAAGGGCACGGTTGGGGTCGCCCGGAATAGTGTTATTAACTTACCGAGTTTCATTGAAATCGCTCCAGCCATTTAGATTTTATTAGGGGGACACACACGCACCTCACACACACACACACACACACACACACACACACACACACACGGACAAAAGGTGATCTCATAAGCCTATTTTTTCAAAATTGAAAATAGGCTAAAAATGAATGTTTGTCTGTTTTTTCTGCATTTCCACGGAAATTTGCGATATTTGCGCGTTTCAGACTGTTTTATGATGGATGCGCGCAAAAATATTTTTTTGTCTCTCTGTCTGTCTGTTTGTCTGTGGACAATATTTTGTGTCCTTATTACTCGAGAACGGCTGGGTGGATTAACGTAAAATATGATGCAGATATCCATCAGAGGCACGACACTAATCATTGATGTAACTCTTCTCCGTACCTCTCATAACAGGGGGCCTACCCCTTTAAAATACATGCTGAAATAAGCGTAGAAGGGTGAGGCAAAGCTCATTTTCAGGCCTTCAATGTGAGAAACGAAACTCGGGGGCCCTAAAAGAACCCCGAAAACCACATTTTAAGGCCCTAAAACCAACATTTTTCGAGTTATTCCCAAAAAACTAATTTCACTTAATAAATTAATGAAGGAATGCATGCCGGTAACAATGGCAACAGAATCTCAGAGGTCCATCTATTTCTGTAAGACGCAATGCAATTCCATTTATTATATTACTGTGAAGGTTTGCAAACGACAATAAGGTTATAACGGATCCAAATTAAGCTGAACTATTCATCAATATATATAATGCGCTTAAGGGGTCAAGGCGTAATCTATAATTTTTTTAACGCGATTTACACGTGCGGGTATGGTACGGAAGGTCTATTATATCCCTATCCATATATTGTTATATTATTATTATTATTATTATTATTATTCGTTTAATTATTATCATTATTATGGCGTACAACGACGAGACAAACTCATTTTCAAACCCTTGGTGTCAGAAACAAAACTCGGGGCCCCTCAAGAGCCGTAAAGGGTCCCCAAAAACTATATTTTAAGGCTCTAAACCCAACAGTTTCTTAGATATTCCCAAAAAATTAATTTCATTTTATAAACTAAACAAGGAATTCAAGCCACTAACCATGACAACAGTATCTCAAGAGGTGGCATCCAACTTTCCATCTATTTCTGGAATAAGTAATGCCACTCCATTTATTACATTTCTGTGAAAGGTTGCAAATGGCTATAAGGTTATCACGGAACCAACTAAAACTGTAAAATTCATCAATGCGCTTAAGGGGTTCAAGGAGTACCCTAGATTTTTTTCACACGACTTACACTTGCGATATGTCGTACAGAAGGTCTATTATATCTCCAATCAGCAACATTATTTTCAAAAATTCCTGATTTGAAATAGTAGACTGTTTTTTGCTGATTTTAGGAATTTGGGCCATTGGAGGCTAAAGAAAACTGAATTTTCATGCACCACAAGCCTTTATAATTTATAAAAGGGGTCTTCCTGTAGTTGGGCACTTGACACAACTGTTAGCGTCAGTTCGTATGTGACGTGTATTGCGATTCGTCTACGAGGTTTTCAATTTTATTTTCACGCCAAGGAGAACACGTTAAGTAAATTTAGTTTGAGAGCACATTTTAGCTAATCATTTTCTTTGCCAACAAACAGGTTCCAAGCCCCTAAACATTGCAACAGTAGATCAATTGATAACATCTGGTTATTAAAACCGAAGACCGTTCGATGAATGGGTACTTCTGCTAGTTCTCTCATATAAACTGAATTCATCTGCGATCGTCGGTTCAACTCCTGTCTTGGTGAGAACAGGGAGTGACGACATCCGATTTCAAACTAAGGTAATGAGTCTTCATAGTCTACTAGAGTCTACACCGGTGAGCGAACAGGCATCTCTCTGTGAATTGATATTTTGGCAATATAACTTCAAGCTTTGGAAATAACTTAATTACGACCTCCATACTTCACTTGGGCCACATTTCGACTTAAATTCTTTAACTTCCATTAACTACATATTTTTAGCCTACTTTTCACATTTTGCAAAAATGAGGAAAAGTAGACTTATGAGATCGATCCGGGCAAATATCTGTCTGTCTGTCTGTCTGTCTGTCTGTCTGTCTGTCTGTCCCTCTATCAACTCCTAAACGGCTACAGCAATCGAAACAAAATTTGGTACGAGTAAAGATCTATACCTGAATATCTCAATGTCATGTTTCAAAATGATATTAGTGCTACCAACTGCTGAAAATTGCAATTGAAACTTGAGCTCCATGTTGGATATCTTGGAAGGTATGAATGGGAGCTATTTCAAAATTGGCACACGTATATATAACAATATTTCAGTTTAATTTCCATGAGGCCATGCATGGGAGTGTTGCCAAAATGCTTATAAGCCTGCTGATAGGTCCAATTTTAAATGCGTATAACTTCTACACTTATCAATTGGAATTCAACCACATTTCGTATGTGCTATGTGTACATAACCAGATATGACTGAGCGTATTCTAAAGAGCCAACAGGGCTGTCAACTGTTAATAAATGCTCTCAATTTCTTGTATCCAAATACCAATCTTCAGGAAGTATGCAAGCCGACAGCTTTAAACTATGCACACGTATAGTACTTGACATTCTATATTAATTTGGAGTAACTTATATACGTTAGTGCTACCAACACGATTCCTAGCCTGCTGAGAGGTCCAACTTTCAATACATTTTAACATCCATGCTATCATTTGGATTTCAACCAAATTTCGTATGTGCTATGTCTACAATAACAGATATGACTATTTGTATTCTTAAGAGCAACTAGGGCTGCCAACTGTTAATAAATGCTGTCTCTATTTTTGTTACCCTAATATCAATATATCACAATGTAAGCAAGCCAATAGCTCTAAACGTTGCACACGTACAGTACCTGGCAATCTAGATTAATTTGGAGTAACTAATATACGTCAGTGTTGCCAACATGATTCTAAGCCTGCTGATATGTCCAATTTTAAAATGCATGTAACTTCTATACTAACAAATGGATTTCATTCAAAATCGGCACAACAATAGATCATATTATTTATGATTATTTCTGACCAATACATGCATGACATTGTTGCCAACATAATGCTACGCGCGCTGTTAGATCCAATGTTTAACTGCATGTAACGTCCATGCTATCCATTGGACTTCAACCAAATTTTGTTTTCTGTACCTTAAGAGATGAAACTAATAATATATTCAGTCACTAGGGCTGCCAATTGTAGTGCTCTATTAGGCTACATTATGCCAGGTATACAGTATTTCGAACTAATTGGAAATTTCGATATTACCAACTTAATTTCGTCATTATTCTGGATAGATCCATATAGATTAATCATTGGCATGAATCTTAAATTTTAAGAAAAGTAGGCTCCTTAGTTTGTCACGGAAATTCTTGTTTGAATTGTCTTTGATTTTATTAAATTCATTATTTTTACTTCATGCTTAAAGTTTTCTACCTAGTAGTTAGAAATATGTATAAGGCATCCTGTTCGCCTGAAACAATTATTACCGGGTTGGTGACAGATTCACACCACGGCCAGGGTGAAGGACGTCTCTGTGTGCTCTATCAGGTCCATTATTAGTATTATTACTTTCAATATGGTTCTCAACTGCAAGTTGAAACCTGGCGCTCAACGAACAACATTATCAACTATATTAAACTGGTAAGTGATTAATTATTGGATATAGCTGGGTATAAAAAAGGTAAGGTGGCACTGAGTATTGAACTTGCCGAATAACTCTTAAAATATTAGAGGTTCTGATGAATACCAATTCTATGCTCTCGTAAGTCAAGCAATAATTTAGAATGAATGAAAATGCCCAAATCTTAATTTTATCTTGAATCAGATGTTATTGGAGGCACTACAACGTACGGCGTACACGGCAAGCTAAGTCGGTTTCGACTGGCGCAGTTCGTGGGCGTGCTTACACGGTTCAGCCCGTGGTTGGCGCGCACTTTTACCAAACATGTTCAATAATGTGTACTTACAGTAATATAATAATAATATCGTATGGCCTCGGGTGCCAGGTGCGAGCTTTGTTATTTGACACCCAGAGGGCAGTTTCCATGTCGAATTTCGTCGTTCCTTGGAACGCTATGAAAGTCAAGGGGGTTAGATATATAAGCTTCTTGTCACTATAGCGCTTTCTAGTAGAGAATGGAGGAATTTGTGTTGGCGGAAAATCCCGAGATTAATTTTGCCATTAAGAACACGGCCGCGGCCTACTGAATTCAAATGGGTTCTTCAACATGCCAACAACGTATGACATGCATGTTGTGATTTTTTGTTGCCTTTCAAAAATCACTTACCACGGTCAGGAGCGAACCTGCAAGCTTGGGGGTTGGTAGTCCGACACGTTAACCGCACGCCCACCGTGACAAGCTGAACTTACAGTGCTCATAGCCAATGCTGAAAATGTCCTCCCACTCTTGTAACACACAACTGACATCCTCTGATGAAAGAATGGACAACAATCTCATCTAATTTTTGTTTTGCAAGAACACAACATTGTCTGTTGACCTTTTTATTATTTACGGAGCCTGTTTTCTTGAATTGTTTAGCGAGCCTCCTAATTGTACTGGCACAGGTCTTCCTGGAAACTTTATTCGAAATTTTCCTCTTATTTCAGAACAAGACTTTCTGATTTTCAAATACGAATTAAGAATATACACATGTTCGCACAATGTGAATTGGTGTCTAGGCATGAACAACAATCACAATAATTACAATACTCAGTAAACGTGCAACACTAACGTCTAAGCTTTGCAGATACACGTCCATATGAATGAAAAAACACGTGAAAAGTAACGATTTGAGTCAGCGGAGCGCGCCACCACTGGCTGAACCGTGTACGGATGCCCGTGATCTGCGCCATTTAGGGCGAAAAATTGTGTCTTTTCTGACTGTGTGAATGAGTCTCTGTGTGTGTGTGTGTGAGTGTGTACTCTGAATGTCTGGCGCCCCCTCCCTTATCAATTCGAACATGGTGAAACCGAATTGAATGAATTTTTGTACAGAGGTAGCACTAGCAAAGGGCACCTCACAGTCATGTTAAATCCGTATAACACGTTGTATTTCAACAAGCTACTACAATCAACATTCAATTATACTCCTTGAAAAGGACAAAGAGTTATAACAATACCCATGCATTTAGGAGAAAGTAGCCTATATGTCCTTTATTGAACATCTTGTTTGTACTTAGAAATGCACTCGTTGGTTGTACATTTGGAAACAATGGTTAATTATTGAGTTACTCTTAATTCCACACCATTGCCTTTTTAAAACTGTCTCCGCAATGATTCGAGATATCGAAGTTCAATAGTAATATTCTTATTGTGCAGAATCTTGGCTCCAGGCGGCACAATTTAACAGCATTGATTGTTTCTTGTTTTAAATTTTATGGATCTGACTGGGTTCCTGAGTCAGTTGATTAGTATCCTGTGATATATAACCAGCCATGACTGTAGTGCTGTCACATTACAGAACCCAGCTGTGACCTCATTCGCTGTCGAGCTGGCTGTAATTACATTCCGCACCGTCGTTGCGCTGACGGCCAAGAGTGACTGCAGTGGATGCCAGTCGAATCCTCTTATTTATGCTAAAATAATAAGCGACTTTGGTGGCATAGTTGTTAGCATGTTGAGCTTCTATGCCCAAGATCACGGGTTCAACCCTGGCCGAAGTCTTCTGATTTTTATGAGCGTTAAAAATCCCTCAGCATGCCTTCCTTCGGAGGGGAAGTAAAGCGGGAGTGGAGGACCCATGTCATAGATTTATGGCCTGGTAAAGGACCTTCCACTAATTACAATTGTGTGAAGCTAAAATATTGGTTACTAGCAGGTACCCGCGGCTTCGCTCGCGTCATAGTCGTGTCATATTGTTATACAATGAAATGCAGGTTTAACCCCGTTCACACCCCCCTTTAAAACCTGGATATCCAAAAATCACTACTTAGTAGACGTTTTCGACACACAACAAACATATCCCCAAAATATCATTCTTCTAACTTGAATAGTTTTGGTTGGTCGATGAATGTGAATATCCAAAAATCCTTCCTTAGTGGACGTTTTTCTTCCAGAATTTCACCCCTCCCCATGGGCCCCTTAAATTGGATTTATGAAAAAACGGTCGAACACCTATTTATTTAATTATTTATTTATTTATTATTAAGCTGATTGTATTCCTCTGAATTTCAAACTCCTCGCCTATGTCGTTTAAGAGATGCACGCTCCGTTAGGAATCCTTCAACCCCCACTTTTCACCCCTTTCACTCATAATATACACCACATCGAAAAACCATTAGACATGTGTCAGCTTATTTTTCTTGATTAGTTTATATGCCAAGTGTCACATCCCCAAATGAAACAACTCGTGAGATATTGTTATTCAATGAAATGCACGTTTACCCCCTTAAAACCCCTTCATAACCTGAATATCCAAAAACTTTCCTTAGTGGACGATTTCGACATACAACGAACATATCCCCAAAATTTAATGTTTCAAACTTCAATAATTTTGGCTGGGCGATGATGAGTGAGTCAGTCAGTCAGGACATTTTCTTTCATTTATTTTTGAGAATTTTACCCCTCCCCATGAACCCCTTAAATGGGATATATGAAAAAGATAACGGTCGAAACCCTATTTACTTATTTTTTAAGCTGATTTTTTCCGCTGAATTTCAAACTTCTCGATAATATCGTTTAGGAAATACACGCTCCGTTAAGAATTCTTCAATCCCCAATTGTCACCCCTTTTACCTCATAATATACACTATATCGATAAACCCTTAGACATATGTGTGTTTATTTTTATTGATTAATTTATATGCCGAATATCACATCCCCAAATGAAACAACCTCATGAGATATTGTTAATCAATGAAATGCAAGTTTAACGCCCTTAACACCCCTTCAGAACATGAATATCCAAAATTCCATCCTTAGTGGACGTTTTCGACTTAAGGGACCCATGGGGAGCGGTTAAATTCTGGGGAAAGAAGTCCACTAAGGAAGGATTTTTGGATATTCACTCATCATCCCGCAGCCAAATATATTGCAGTTAGAAACCTGACATTTTTGGGATATGTTCGTTGTATGTCGTTGATCCGTTCCAATTTTGAAAACGAGCGCTCCGCAGAACAATTCGTTATCATGAGGTTCAGGAAAATGCGAAAAGCATTAATCTTGAGATCATGAGTCACGGGACCTCCTTTTAACGTGGAATCCGAACCACAGCACATGGCATTTCACATCGAAAATCTCACATGCATTGACCGGGAATCGAACCCGGTCCACCTTGGTGAGAGGCCTAGAGCTTGACCGCTGCACCACCACGCCCCCTGTAGGAATCCTTCAAGCCCAACTTTTCACACGTACACCTCATAATATACACTACATCGAAATATCCTCAGACATGTTTCTTCTTATTCTTAATGATGAGTTTATATGCAGAGTATCGCATCCCACAAGGAAACCAATCGGCAGATATTGTTATTCAATTAAATGCAGGTCTACCCCCTCAACACCCCTTTAGAACCTGAATATCCAAAAATCCTTCCTTAGTGGACGTTTTCGACTTAAAACGAACATAACCCCGAAATTTCATGTTTCTAACTTCAAAAATTTTGGCTGGGCGATGATGAGTGAGTAAGTCAGGACATTTTCTTTCATTTATTTTTCAGAATTTCACCCCTCTCATGAACCCCTTAAATTGGATTTACGAAAAAAGAACGGTCGAACACCTATTTACTTATTTTTAAGCTGTTCTCCCCCCCCCCCCCCTGAGTTTGATGAGTGAGTGAGTTAATCAGTTAGAACACTTTCTTTCCTGTTTTTTCTTTCTTTCAGAATTTTACATCTCTCCAAGGGCCCCTTAAATTGGATTTATGAAAAAAAAAAACGGTCGAACACCTATTTACTTATATTTTACGCTGTTTTTTTTTCGCTGAATTTCAAACTTCTCGCCTATGTCGTTTAAGAGATACACGCTCCGTTAATAATCCTTCAACCTCCAATTTTCACCCCTTTCACCTCATAATATACACCACATCGATAAACCCTTAGACACATGTCTGCTTATTTTTAATGATTAGTTTATGTGTCGAATATCACATCCCCAAGGAAACAACTCATGAGATATCGTTATTCAATGAAATGCACGTTTACCCCCTTAACACCTCTTCAGAACCCGAATAAACAAAAATCCTTCCTTAGTTGACGTTTTCGACATACAGCGAACATATTCCCAAAACGTAATGTTTCCAACTTCAATAGTTTTCGCTAGGCAATGATGAGTGAGAGAGTCAGTCAGGTCAATTATTTTTACCAGATTTTTACCCCTCCCATGAGCCCCTTAAATTGGATTTATGAAGAAACGCTCGAACACCTATTAACTTATTTTTAAGCTGTCTTTTTCCCCAGAGTTTGACGAGTGAGTTAGTCAGTCAGTCAGTCAGTTAGGACACTTTCTTTTTTTTTTCCAGAATTTGACCCCACCCCATTGGCCCCTTAAATTGAATTTATGAAGAAACGGTCGAACACCGATTTACTTATTTTTTAAGGTGATTTTTTTTTCGCTGAGTTTCAAAGATCTCGCCTATGTTGTTTAAGAGATAGGCCTACACCCTTCGTTAGGAATCCTTCAACCCCCACTTTTCACCCCTTTCACCTCATAATAATACAGCACATCGAAAAATCCTCAGACACGTGTCTTCTTACTTTTTAATGATGAGTTTATATGCCGAGTATCACATCCCCTAATGAAACCAATCGGGAGTTTTTGTTATTCAATGAAAAGCAGGTTTAACCCCCTTAAGACCCCTTTAGAACCTTAATATCTGAAAATCCTCACTTATAGGACGGTTTCGACATACAATGATCATATCCCCAAAATATCATGTTTCTAACTTCAATAATTTTGGCTGGGCGATGGTGAGTGGGTCAGGACTTTTTCTTTCAATTTTCTTTTTACAGAATTTCACCCCTCCCCATGAACCCCTTAAATTGGGTTTATAAAAAAATGTCGAACACCTACTATTTACTTATTTTTAAGCATTTTTAGCCTATTTTCAATTTTGAAAAATAGGCTTATGAGATCACCTTTTGTCCGTGTGTGTGTGCGTGCGTGTTTGTGTGTGTGTGTGTGTGTGTGTCCCTAATAAAATCAAAACGGCTGGAGCGATTTCAATGAAACTCGGTAAGTTCATAGCACTATTCCCGGCGACCTCGATCGTGCCCTTCAAATTTTGTTACGTCTCACCAATCCAACATGGCGGCTGTGCGAAATATTTCACTAGCATTCAATATCTCCGAAACTATTACTGATATGGCCCTGAAATAGTGTACGGTGTTAAAGGGCACAACTAGAGGTTCACCTATGAGACTTTCAAAAACCTGGTGACTTCAAAACCAACATGGCTGTCAAGCGAAGTTGAGACTTTTAAATAGACTTTTCTCGCGATTTAACTATCCAAACGTAATGGAACTTCGTACAGCAAATTTTTATACACATTGTAATGCACTGGAGTCTAATTTAGTTCAATTATTTACATAACCTCAAAATGGCGGCTGTGCGAAATATTTCTCTGATATTCTATATATCCGAAACTATTACAGATATCACCCTGCAATTTTGTACGTTGATAAAGGGCACTGATACAAGTTTACCAATGTTTATTTCATAAACCTGTAAAGTACAAAACGAACATGGCGACCAAGCGAATTTGAAATATAATAATAGACTTTTCTCGTGATTTAACTCTCTGAGCGCAGTGAAATGTGGTAAAGTAAATGATTTTGCAGATTGTAATGCACTGCCATCTAATTTAATTCAATTGTTTACATAACCTCAAGATGGCGGTTGTGCGAAATTTTAAAATTAAGTTTTTATTTCTTGTGTCGTAATCATGCGATCGAAATGAAAGTTTGAATAATGAAGCTAGGCAATAATTGTCCTTGAATGGTACATAACACTATGGCCTATACATTTAACAATCCAACATGGCAACCATACGAAATATTTAGACGGTTCTTAATATCTATGAATCTTTTGCAGCAACCAAACTGAATTTTTTATGTTCATAGAGACTATGAACATATGTTCACCTATAGGAATTCAGTAACCTGGTGAGCACAAATCCAACATGGCGGCGACGCGAAGTATAAATATTTAAATGGACGTTTCTCGCGAATTAACTATCCGAGTGCCGTGAAACGTTGCACGTTAAATGCTTTTACAAATGTTGATCCACTGGCATCTAATTTATTTCAATTGTTTGCATAATAACAAGATGGCTGCTGTGCGTAATTTTAAAATCTTGTTTTTACTTCTTGTGTTCTAATCATGCGATTGAAGTTTGAATACCACACGTACACAATAATATTAATGTAATAGTACAAAAATAAAAATCCAACCTGGCGACAATCTGAAATATTTGGACGGTTCTCAATATCTACGAATCTGTTACAGCAATTAAACTGAAATTTTGTATGTTGATTGAGGCAATAAACATGAGCAGGTTATATGAAAATAGGCTTTATAGTTCTTCACGGAACTACTTGTTCCCCCTGAGTTTGATGAGTGAGTCTGTCAGTCATCAGTTAGGACACTTTCTTTCCTGTCCCCCCCCCCCAAGAATTTCACTCCTCCCCATGGGCCCATTAAATTGGATTAATGAAAAAACGGTCAAACACCTATTTACTTTTTAATGCTGATTTTCCCCCGCAAATTTCAAACACCTCACCTATGTCGTTTAAGAGAGACACTCTCCGTTAGGAATCCTTCAACCCCCACTTTTCACCCCTTTCACCTCATAATATACACCAATTCGAAAAACCCTCAGAAACGTGTCTTCTTATTAGCCTACTTTTCACATTTTGCAAAAATGAGGAAAAAGTAGACTTATGAGATCGATCCGGGAAAATGTGTGTGTGTCTGTCGGTCTGTCCTTCTGCCTGTCTGTCTGTCTGGCTGTGTGTGTGTTTCCCCCCCCCCCCTATCAACTCCTAAACGGCTGCAGCAATCAAAACCAAATTTAGTATGAGTAAAGATGTGCACCAGAATATCTCACGTTCATATTTGAAAATGATGTCAGTGCTACCAACTGCTGAAAAAACGCACTAGAAATTTGAGCTCCACGTTGGATAACTTGCAAGGTATGCATGGGAGCTATTCCAAAACTGGCATACATGTTGATAATACTATTTCAGTTTAATTTCCAGGAGGCCAACCATGACAGTGTTGCCAAAATAATTTTAAGCCTTCTGATAAGTCCAATGTTTAAATGCATATAACTTCTACACTATCAATTCGATTTCAACCAAAATTAGCACAACAAGGTATCATAATATTTCAGATTATTTCTGACCAGCACACGCATGAAATTGTTGGCAACATGCTTTTACGCGTGCTGATAGATCCAGTGTCTAACTGCATGTAATGTCCATTGGACTTCAACCAAATTTTGTATTCTGTACCTTAAGAGATGGAACAAAGAATATATTCAGTCACCAGGGCTGCCAACTGTAGTGCTCTATTAGGCTAAATTATACCAGGTATATTTTGAACTAATTAGATATTTCGATATTACCAAATTAATTTCGTCATTATTCTAGATAGGTTCATATTCTGTAGAATAATCATTGGCATGAAAAGTAGGCTGTATAGTTCTTCACGGAACTTCTTGTTTTTAATGATGAGTTTATATGCCGAGTATCACATCTCTCAATGAAACCAAGCCGGAGGTATTGTTATTCAATGAAATAAAGGTGTACCCCCTTAACACCCCTTTAGAACCTGAATATCCCAAAATCCTTCCTTAGTGGGCGTTTTCGACTTACAACGAACATATCCCCAAAATGTCATGTTTCTAACTTTCATAGTTTTGTCTGGGCGATGATGAGTCAGTCAGTCAGTCAGTAAGTCAGTCAGGACACTTTATTTTATATACCGGTAATAGATATTTGACTAACGCTCTTCAGTTCCAACGATCGTCGCCAGAAGCCGACTGCGGTGGCATCTAGTAACAAAGTTCAGAAGTAGTTGGTCGTTGACGGTGGCGTTTGGTAGCAAATGTTGGAACTACTTAAAAATCGAATGTCTCCAGTCCTTACTTGAATTAAAAACAGATGAGACGCACTAATACAACCATCACAATTAACACCGGTTATCAGACAGATCCTACACTCTTCCAAAGTACACGGAGCTACATGACCGCGTTGTCGCAGCCCCTAAAGGTACGATTTGGATCCTCGCCGCCATGGCGGCGCTGCCTGGGCAGTTGTGGTGTTTTTGTTCCTCGCTGCCTGGGTAGCGCGGCAGAGGTTCAGTAGGATACTTACATTGAGGAAATTTAATAGAGGGACGATCATCATTTGTAGTCCCGCCACCAAAACGGGAATTAGAAGATTATTGGAGGAAGAAGAAGACGATGACAACTTGATTCTAGCCCTATTGGTGCGAAAAAGAAACAGGAAAGCCACTAAAGAGAGTTACAAAACCCGAGAGAGCGAGGGGTGTTTTAAAGTATTGATCGAAAGACATCTGAAAAGGGACGAAGATCTTTTTAGACAATACTTCAGGCTCAACTAGGACCAATTTGAGATGGTTTTGAGGTTGGTTTCCGAGGATTTGATGCCACTCCAATCCAAACTTAATTTAACCAAAGGACATATTTCCGTTACATAAAATTGGTCTAAAATTAAATAAAATGCCATTTAAATGTTCTTTAGATGCCGTATTATTTGAATAATTTACTTTTTCGGCCTTGAAAAAGGCAAAAGATACAATTATTTTCCGATAATTGGTACGGGCAAATTAGTGACAATTCGAGACATCTAGCGGACTTTTATGAAACGCCATTTTTGATAGCAGTTTAATGCTCCATTCCGGGCTTTGTATAATTTCGTTGCCAACGGTGCGGCGACGCAGAGCCGCCAGACCGGTCCGGGTGCGGCTGGGCTGCCACGCTGCCCTTGCGAAGCCGCACCGGTAGCGGCGGCGGAGTTCGAAATGTATCCCGTCTAAATACACGTGGAGCGGTAGTGAGCTTCCGCCGCCGTGGCGGCAAGGATCCAAATCATACCTTAAGGGACACTAGGGCTCAGTTTATCAATTTCCACATTTTTTTTTATCAGAATGACTTGAAATTTAACCTGCATACTTAGAATAGTAACCCTAAGTCACATACCAAATTTGAAAACAATTGGATGAAATTTAATTGATTGTTTACTAATTATATTATTAAAATATACCATGTGATCAAAATGCTCCATGCGCATTAGCAATTGTGCAAAACGCTTGATATTATCATTACATATACATAAAACTATTCTAAATATTATAACATTGAGACATTTCAGGAAACTGTTACATTATTTTTTCTTTTTGTGCCATCATGTTTTATGAATTATGTTAACTTTTCATCGTTTTTGATTTTTTTGGTCTGTAATTTACAAAGTGGCTGGAGATATTGCAATGTTATCCTGCAACACATGTGTTTCTGAATATCCAGTGATTTGTTTTAGTAAAATTGGTGAATACCTCATGCACATGGAGAATTTTTATTACCTAAAAACGTTGTTTGGAGATAAAAGCATTTTTATAAAATCGCATGCTATATTAACCAGTTTGGCTCACCCAAAGAAACTTTTGTGGAAAAAAAAATGTGAAAAATTACAATGTGTTGTAGAGATAAAGAGCATGGAGATCGTTAGTTTGAGTTAACCTACGACTTTCTAGGATTTCTATTTTTAAAAATATAGCCTACTTTCTATGATTTGCCTTCCATCTTCTTTTTACGCAGAGGAGATTTAAAAATGGCGCTGAGCCTTTAAAAATGGCGGTACATGAAAACTGTTTTACTGAAACGATCCTCAGAGGTCCATAATATATATATATATATATATGGGAAAAACAAAAAACAGTTATTTTGTCATGTTTGCCTAAAAACTCAGCCCTAGTGTCCCTTAAACTGAGGAACCAATCAACCATGATGATGATGATGATAATTGTTGTGTTAAGGGGCTTAACATCTAGGTTATCGGCTCTAATGGTTTGGGTGATCGTGAAGATGATAATGAAATGCAAAATATAACTAAAACCAACCATCAAATTAGTCTACTAGAAAAAGAAATGGGAAACAAATAAAGGATAAGGCAAATCAAGGACAGGAAGAAAGGAAATGCCCTCAACCCTCGAAGAATGAGGATTGAGGGACATTGAGGGAAGGAGAGCCATGAAAGGCAGATAGGAAAGGGAAAGAGTAGAGGGCCCGCTCCTAAGTCAGTGGAAAAAGGGGAATAAACGGACCCAGCTCAGGTATCTCCCGTGGTCGCCAACTCCCGAACTCATCAGCCGTGAGCGCCTGAGGGTGTAGCAATATCCAGGGTGCACCAGAAGTGGTGGGGCTAAATACACCCTGCCTCCTTGAGAGCCTTGTGCAGAAGGCAGGAGATAACATGGAAAGAAAAAGAAGGCTGACCCCTCGCAGAATGAGGTTATCAGGAAAGATGAGACAGGGCCAATTAAGGCGGGAAAGGAAGAGACTCCCTAGGCTTTGAATACCCTAATATCATCGGGGTTGGAAGAGAACAAGAGTTGACCAAATGAGGTCGACAGGAAAGAAGTCTGAGAGGAGCCGGCACAACTAAGTGGAAATAATGCCGGAATCAGCTGGGGTCCCATGGTCGCCAGCTCGCGTCTCACTAGATGTGAGCCCCTGGGGGGACCAACCAACCAACCTATGCTAAAATAGATTAGGAAATCTACTGTTAACAATTGACGTGGCGGGGTAAGTACACGTTATGGTGTGTTTGTGTTTTACGAGATCGATGGTCAGAATCCTGTCACTGACCGAGGCTATCCTTCCAGGAAAATGCTGGGATAGTACCTTACTTCATGTCATGGGGCACCTACCTCATTCCAGTCCCTAATACTGTTGCACACACAATTACAGTCAGCACATAAATACAGGTTATCAGGCAAGTTTAACACACACACAACTACACGGGGCTGTTGACCAAAGAGTCCCAAGCCACAAAAATTAGTAAATAAAACCAACAACAACAGCAGCCAAAGGCTTTCATCAGAATATGGTGTAGTAGTTTTCTTATATTGTATTATTTTATATCGTTTGAACTCCGGTGCCGGTTGCAAGCTTTGTTATTTGGCACCCAGAGGGCAGCTTGCATGTAGAATTTTGTTTTTCCTTGAAGCACTATGAAAGTCAAGGAGATAAGATATCTAAGCTCCTTGACACTATAGCGCTTTCTAGTAGAGAAATTAGGAACTTTGTGTTGGCGGAAAATCCCGAGATTAATTTTGCCATTATGAATACGGCCTACTGAATTCAAATGGGCTCTTTGACATGCCAACATCGTATGACATGCGTGTCATAATTTTTTCCGCCCTTTAAAAATTACTTACCACGGCCAGGAGCGAAGCTGCAAGCTTGGGGTTAGTAATCTGATACGATATCCACTAACCCACCGTGGCAAGCTGCTGTAGTTTTAATGGTTGGTTAAACGCAGCCCTCAAAATCTAATTGTAAGATTTTCCAAGTCTGTATTCGTTGGCGTTTCATCAATGTTTGAATATGCCAATCACGTATCTTCTTCTTCTCCTTCTAGTCCCTATTTGTTCCGCTTGTCGGCAACCATCTTGGCTTTGCCTTCTGTGTTCTGCGCCGTTTGGAATAACTCTTCCGATGTCTTGAGAGTCCAGTCTCTGAGGTTCTTTAGCCAGAAGATTCTTCTCCTGTCAACTCTTCTTTTTCCTTGCAGAATGTCTTGCAGTAGTTGCTTCTGTTGCGCATAATGTGACTGAGGTATTGAATTTTTCTCGTCATCTTGGCCGACACGCCAAAGGATTTGAATGAGGTTTTGAATGGTATGGACTCAGTATTGAGGAAAGAATTCATGATGAAAATTAATAAATGTAAAACAAAAATATTGGAATGCAGACGAAATAAATCAGAATCCTCTATGGACATCAAATTGGCAGGTGAAAAACTAAAGGAAGTAGGAGACTTCTGTTACTTAGGAAGCAAAATAACCTGTGAAGGACGAAGCAAAGAGGATATAAAATGTAGGTTAGCTCAGGCAAGGAAAGCATTTATACAGAAAAGGAATCTGTTGATATCGAATATAGATTTATGTATTAGTAAGTCATTTTTGAAAGCCTTTGTCTGGAGCGTTGTGCTCTATGGATGTGAAACTTGGACTATTGGAGAATTGAAGCGTTTGAAATGTGGTGTTACAGAAAAATGATGATCAGATGGGTAGATTAGGTTTCAAACGAAGAGGTATTAAGACGAGTGGGAGAGGAGAGATGTATCTGGCGACTGCTAATGAAGAGAAGAGATAGGTTGGTAGGTCACATACCAAGACACCCAGGAATTGCAAGCTTAGTTATGGAAGGCAGGGTCGAGGACAAAAAGTGTTGGGGTAGTTCAAGGTTAGAATATGTTAAACAGATTGCATCGGATGTAGGGTGTGATAGCTATGTAGAGATGAAACGATTAGCTCAGGACAAGGGGGCATTGAGAGCCGCTTCAAACCAGTCAAATGACTGAAGACTCAAACAACAACAGTGATCAGTATTTCCATATCTTTTCTCATTCATCGAAGGAAGACAAGAAGATGTCAGCCTTGCAGTATAGAAGATGCTTCCATAAAATAATCTTTAAACATTATGAATTTGAGAATATAAAATGTGAATTCAATTTTGGAAATTTAGTGACTGGAAAGATCAATAAGAGGATCATGGCTGGAAACCGAGCTCTTAAAATCAGCACTTTTACATGGCCAACGGAAAGTCAACCTTCAGAAGACTCTCATTAGACCGACTATGACATGCAGCATGAACTATGGAAGCTGCTAATGAGATTGCTCTATGAGTCTTGGAGCAAAAAAAAAAAAGAGGGGGATTTATGGCCCTGTTATAATAATACAGTGAGTCCGAGAACGTTCTCCGCAGTGCCTACATGCGTCTGCGAGAGCTAGCTACAGAAGTTACGTTGGTAGCACGGCTGCCACTTGCATCATCTTATATATAAAAGTGAAAGTCTGTATGTATGTATGTGGGTATGTGGGTGGGTCTGTTCCGTATACAAATCTACACCGTTCCACCAATCTCAACCAAATTTTGCATACACATAGTTTAGGACCCAGAACGAACCGCTGGCTACATGAATTTTCGATAGTCTTTCTCATTCTTCTGATTTCGGCCCTTTTGCACTCAAGCACAGGCAAATCAAATCATAAAACAAGAAGTTCCGTGAAGAACTATACAGCCTACTTTTTATGCCAATGATTATTCTAAAGAATATGAACCTATCTAGAATAATGAAGAAATTAAGTTGCTAATATCGAAATTTCCAATTAGTTCGAAATACTGTATACCTGGCATAATGTATCCTAATAGAGCAGCCCTGATGACTGAATATATTCTTAGTTCTGTCTCTTACGGTACTAAATACAAAATGTGGTTGAAGTCCACTGGATAGCATGGACGTTACATGCAGTTAAACATTGGATCTAACAGCGCGCGTAAATTCAAGTTGGCAACAATGTCATGCATGTATTGGTCAGAAATAATCTGAAATAATATGATCTATTGTTGTGCCAATTTTGAATGAAATCCATTAGTTAGTATAGAATTAACATGCGTTTTAAAATTGGACCTATCAGCAGGCTTAGAATCATGTTGGCAGCACTGACGTATATTAGTTAGTCCAAATGCATCTAGAATGCCAGGTACTATACGTGTGCAAAGTTTAGAGCTATTGGCTTGCATACTTTCTGATATATTGATATTAGGGTAACAAAAATAGGGACAGCACATATTAACAGTTGGCAGCCCTGGTTGCTCCTTAGAATACGCATAGTCATATCTGTTATGGTACACATAGCACATACGAAATTTGGTTGAAATCCAAATGATAGTATGGAAGTTACATGTATTTAAAGTTGGACCTGTCAGCAGGCTTAGAATCATGTTGGTAGCACTGACGTATATACGTTACTCCAAATTAATATAGAATGTCAGGTACTATACGTGTGCATAGTTTAAAGCTGTCGGCTTGCATACTTTCTGATATATTGGTATTTGGATAAAATAAATTAGGAGCATTTATTAACAGTTGGCAGCCCAGGTAGGTCTTAAGAATACGCTCAGTCATATCTGGTTATGTACACATACAACATACGAAATGTGGTTGAATTCCGCTTGATAGTGTAGAAGTTATATGCATTTAAAAATTGGACCTATCAGAAGGCTTATAATCATTTTGGCAACACTGCCATGTTTGTCCTCCTGGAAATTAAACTGAAATATTATGATCTGTACGTGTGCCAATTTTGAAATAGCTCCCATTCATACTTTCCAAGATATCCAACATGGAGCTCAAATTTCAATTGCGATTTTTTAGCAGTTGGTAGCACTGACATCATTTTCAAATATGGCCGTGAGATATTCAGGTATAGATCTTTACTCCTACCAAATTTTGTTTCGATTGCTGCAGCCGTTTGGGAGTTGATAGGGGGGGACACACACACAGCCAGACAGACAGAAGGACAGACAGACAGACAGACATTCGCCCGATCTCATAAGTCTACTTTTTCCTCGTTTTTGCAAAATGTGAAAAGTAGGCTAATATACTCATGAAGGAATGGCAAGGCAGATAGTTTCCATGGCAACATAGCTCAAGTCGAGACACGGCCGACTGGATGCCATTCGCGCTCTGCACTACCGGTATAGAAAATGAGGATCTTTACTTGAAATCCCGTTAGTTACACAACTACTCACACAGCACTGTCAACCGAGTTTAGCATAACAAAGACTTGACACCATCTTCTACTATATATTTGTCAAATACCACTCACTCACTCACTCATTCATTCATCACGAAATCTCAGAAACCACCGAACGGATTGGAATGAAATTTGGTATGCAGCTTCCTCAAGGGACGCAAATGCTCACTAAGAGAGGATTTCTGCATATTCAGGTTCTAAAGGGGTGTTAAGGGGGTAGACCTGCATTTCATTGAATAGCAATATCTCCCGATTGGTTTCATTGGGGCATGTGATACTCGGCATATAAACTAATCATTAAAAATAAGAATAATGTGTCTGAGGGTTTTTCGATGTGGTGTATATTATGAGGTGAAAGGGGTGAAAAGTGGGGATTAAAAGAATCATAACGGAGCGTGTATCTCTTAAACGACATAGGCGAGGAGTTTGAAACTCAGCGAAAAAAATCAACATAAAAAAGAAGTAAATATGTGTTTGACCGGTTTAGTGGGGATTAAAAGATTCCTAACGGAGCGTGTATCTCTTAAACGACATAGGCGAGGAGTTTGAAACTCAGCGAAAAAAATCAACATAAAAAAGAAGTAAATATGTGTTTGACCGGTTTTTCATAAATCCAATTTATGGGGCCCACGGGGAGGGGTGAAATTCTGGGGGGAGGGGGAAACAGGAAAGAAAGTGACCTAACTGGTTGACTGACTGACTCACTCATCAAACTCAGGGGAAAATTAATTAAGTAAGTAAGTAAGTAAATAGCTGTTTGACAGTTTTTTTTCTTAAATAAAATTTAAGGGGTTCATGGGGAGGGGTGAATTTCAGAAAAAAGAAAATTGAAAGAAAATGTCCTGACTCACTCACTCACTCATCATCGCCCAGCCAAAATTATTGAAGTTAGAAACATGACAGTTTGGGGATATATTCATTGTTTGTCAAAACCGTCTACTAAGGGAGGATTTTCGGATAATCCGGTTCTAAAGGGGGTCTTAAGGGGGTTAAACCTGCATTTCATTGAATAACAATATCTCCCGATTGGTTTCATTGGGGGATGTGATACACGGCATATAAACTCATCATTAAAAAGTAAGAAGACACCTGTCTGAGGGTTTTTCGATGTGGTGTATATTATGAAGTGAAAGGGGGTGAAAAGTGGGGATTGAAAGATTCCTAACGGAGCGTGTATCTCTCAAACGACATAGGTGAGGAGTTTGAAACTCAGCGGAAAAAAAATCAGGATAAAAATAAGTAAATATGTGTTTGACAGTTTTTTCATAAATCCAATTTAAGGGTCCCATGGGGAGGGGTGAAATTCTGGGAGGGGGGGGGGGGCAGAAAAGAAAGTGTCCTAACTGATTGACTGACTGACTCACTCATCAAACTTAGGGGGGGAAAACTGCTTTAAAGTAAGTAAATAGCTTTTCGACAGTTTTTTGAACAATCAAATATAAGAGGTTGAAATTCTGAAGAAAAAAAAAATTAAAGAAAATGTCCTGACTCATTCTCTCACTCATCATCGCCCAGCCAAAAATATTGAAATTGGAAACATGGCAGTTTGGGAATATGTTCGTTGTATGTCAAAACCGTACACTAAGGGAGGATTTTTGGATATTCAGGTTCTAAAGGGGTCTTAAGGGGGTTAAGCCAGCATTTCATTGAATAACAATATCTCACGAGTGGTTTCATTTGTGGATGTGATACTCGGTATATAAACTAATCATTAAAAATAAGCAGACATGTGTCTAAGGGTTTTTCGATGTGGTGTATTATTATGAGGTGAAAGGGGTGAAAAGTGGGGGTTGAAGGATTCCTAACGGAGCGTGTAGGCCTATCTCTTAAACGGCATAGGTGAGAAATTTGAAACTCAGCGAAAAAATCAGCTTAAAAAGTAAGTAAATCGGTGTTCGACCGTTTTTTCATAAATTAATTTAAGGGGCCAATGGGGTAGTGTGAAATTCTGGGGGGGGGGGGGGGAAAGGAGAGAAAGTGTCATAACTGACTAACTCACTCACTCACCAAACTCAGGGGAAAAAGACAGCTTTAAAAATAAGTTAATAGGTGTTCAAGCGTTTTTTCATCAATCCAATTTAAGGGGCCCATGGGGAGGGGTGAAATTCTGGTAAAAATAATTGAAAGAAAATGTCCTGTCTGACTCACTCACTCATCACGCCCAGCGAAAACTATTAAAGTTGGAAAAATGAAATTTTGGGAATATGTTCGCTGTATGTCGAAAACGTCAACTAAGGAATGATTTTTGTTTATTCGGGTTTTAAAGAGATGGTAAGGGGGGTAAACGTGCATTTCATTGAATAACGATATATCATGAGTTGTTTCTTAGGGGATGTGATATTCGGTATATAAATTAATCATTAAAAATAATCAGACATATGTCTAAGGGTTTATCGATGTGGTGTATATTATGAGGTGATAGGGGTGAAAATTGGGGGTTGAGGGATTCTTGACGGAGCGTGTATCTCTTAAAGGACATAGGCGAGAAGTTTGAAATTCGGTGGGAAAATAACAGCTTAAAATACAAGTAAATAGGTGTTCGACTGTTTTTTTTTTCATAAATCCAATTTAAGGGGCCCTTGGTGGGAGGTGAAATTGTGGAGAAAAGAAAACAGGAAAGAAAGTGTCCTAACTGATTGACTCACTTACTCACTCATTAAACTCACGGGGGAAAACAGCTTTAAATAAGTAAATAGGTGTTCGACCGTTTGTTTCATAAATCCAATTTAAGGGGTTCATGGGGAGGGGTGAAATTATCAAAAATAAATGAAAGGAAATGTCCTGACTGACTCACTCACTCATCATAGCCCAGCCAAAATTATTAAAGTTAGAAACATGACATTTTGGGGATATGTTCGTTGTATGTCGAAAACGTCCACTAAGGAAAGAGTTTTGAATATTCAGGTTCTAAATAGGTGTTAAGGGGGGTAAACGTGCATTTCATTGAATAACCATATCTCACGAGTGGTTTCATTTGGGGATGTGATACTTGGCATATATACTAATCATTAAAAATAAGCTGACACATGTCTAATGGTTTTTCAATGTAGTGTATATTATGAGGTGAAAGGGATGAAAAGTGGGTGTTGAAAGATTACTAACGGACCGTGTATCTCTTAAACGACATGGGCGAGGAGTTTGAAACTCGGAGGAAAACAATCAGCTTAAAAATAAATAAATAAATAAATAAATACATACATACATAAATAAATAAATAAATAAATAAATAAATAAATGAATAAATGAATAAATGAATAAATGAATAAATGAATAAATGAATAAATAAAATAAATATGTGTTCGACCGTTTTTTCATAAATCCAATTTAAGGGGCCTATGGGGAGGGGTGAAATTCTGGAAGAAAAACGTCCCCTAAGGAAGGATTTTTGGATGTTCCCTCTCATCGACCAACCCAAACGATTAAAGTTAGAAGAATGATATTTTGGGGATATGTTTGTTCTGTGTCGAAAACGTCTACCAAGGAGGGATTTTTGGATATTCAGGTTCTAAAGGGGTGTTAATGGGGTTAAACCTGCATTTCATTGAATAACAATATGACACGACTATGACGCGAGCGAAGCGAGGCTAAAAATGAGATGATGTGCGTCTATGTATTACTCAATCACGCAAGTACCACTGGTCCGATTTACATGAATTTTACATGGAAGTAGCTGATTTACCTGGTTAACATATAGGTTACTTTTGATTTCAATACTTTGTACTATTTAAAGATGGCGACCATTTTAGTGACTTCACTACACCCTTTGGTTTAAAACCCATTTCAAATACAAAGAGAACGCTAAGAAATAGCAAACTTTTGATGGTATATACGAGGTTAAAAATTACATTTTCTATCCGAAAGGTATCTCCAACCGTTAGCGAGTAAAACCTAAATTTGTGCTATAAAACACGGTCAACGCCGAGCGGTGTAGTTGGACAAAATGTTCCATCCTTAATCTCCCTCTGCGCAGCACCTCGCCTATCCCGTGTTTTAACTGTCACCTTTATATTTTAATTTATTTATGACGCTTAGCGAAGCACGGGTACTTCAGCTAGTTACAAATAAACAGTAAACTTTGTACTCACCACAGCCATTCATAACAGATGCTGGAAGTGTTGTCCTTGTCTTCGAAGACAGACATCAACGCGTCTACACCTATTGTCGAAGACTTTCATTAAAGTTTCTTACGGAATGGACTGCATATAACAAATGATATTCATTTTAAGTTCCTCAATAGTTTTTGGATTAGTTTTGTATACCTCAGATTTCGCCGCACCCCAAAGGAAATAATCTGGTGGGGTTAAATCGGGAGACCGTGGTGGCCAGAGGCCTTTGTTATTAATCTATCCCCAAAAGATTGATTTAAAAGGTGAAACAACTGGTGAGACGTACGTGCTGTAGCACTGTCCTGTTAAAAGAAA
Source organism: Meconema thalassinum (assembly GCA_946902985.2). Lineage (NCBI taxonomy): Eukaryota > Metazoa > Arthropoda > Insecta > Orthoptera > Tettigoniidae > Meconema > Meconema thalassinum. The sequence continues at coordinate 190,124,309 of OX336395.1, forward strand.
GAGCTTTCAATTTCGTCTTCATTTAACTGAGCAATAAACTTGTAAATTATCTCAGAGCCGTAGACATCAGAATTCACCGAACTGTCAAAGAAGATTGGCCCTATTACACGTGCTCGTGATATGGCAACCCATACGCTAATTTTCTGCCAATGCAATGGCATTGTCTTAGTGCATCGGGATTGTCTGAAAACCAAATTCGTGAATTTTTGTTATTTTCATAGCCGGATAAGTAAAAACATGCTTCATGTGAAAAAAAAACACGTTTTATTCAAAACGTCAAGTCCATGTCGATGTATGAAAATTTGGAACCATTCACAGTACATCACTCTTTTTCCGTACTCAGTTCTTTTTAATTCATGAACCACGGTAACTTTATAAGGGAACAACTGAAGCTTGTCTCTTACAGCTTTATGTGCTTCGGTGGCGTAGTCGGTAGCATGCTGAACTGCTATGCCCAAGATAGCGGGTTCAAACCCGGCCGAAGTCGGATTTTTAAGAGCGTTAAAAATCCTTCAGTATGCCTTCCTTCGGAGGGGAAGTAAAGCCGGCGGTCCCATGTCATAGATTTATGGCATGTAAAAGATCCTTTCACAGACTAAACTTGTGTAAAGCAAAATTTGTTAGGTGAGATTTCGTCAGATCGCTCTATCAAAGTTCCAACGTTCACCACTAGGTATCATTGATATCTGGTGGCGAAAGTTGGAACTACTTGAAATAGAACGGAACTTGTAGCTCACCCTTTAGGGTATCTGCTGGAAGCAGCTACAGACTCAGGCGAGCCGAACATGTCCCCGGACACTCCCGGCACTAAAAGCCATACGATAAATAAATAAAATAAACAGCTTTATGTGCTGTCGACTAAGAGATTCATGTTTGTTGAGCTAATTTTCGTGTTGATTTACTTGGACTACGCAGCATTATATCGGAGATTTCATAAAGTTTTTCGTCCGTTAAAAGCGTAGGCCTGCCTGTTCCCTGTACATCGTGAACTGAGCCAGTCACACGAATTGTACTTATCGAATCCCGAACGGTATCACGGTTTGGACACTTTGAATTAAGAAACCGGACCTGAAATCTTAATTTTACATTTTCTGTAAACTGATCGCCGTCGCGAAAAACGTATTCCTCCCAAAAAACTCGCTCTTCGGTAGTAAACATTAACACCTGTGTACTGTTGCACTCTTCCAATAATCTATCTGAATGCTCGCTTACTGCAATACACACTGAAGACATACAGACTCGCTTATCGCAATACGCACCGATGATTCGACAGCCTACAGCCCACACGCGGGAGTCCCCCTTTCAAGGACACAGTGCTGCCAACTAAACTGATGACTCAACCACTCGCTGCTGCACGTACCCACTGCGGTGAACATTCTCGGGCACCCTGTAATATCGTATGGCCTCGGGTGCCAGGTGCAAGCTTTATTAATTGACGCCCAGAGGGCAGCTTGCACGTCGAATTTTATCGTTCCTTGGAGTGCAATGACTGTCAAGGAGGTTAGATATCTAAGCTCCATGACACTATAGCGCTTTCTAGTAGAGAAAGGAGGAACTTATTGTGTTGGTGGAAAATCCCGAGATTAATTTTGCCATTATGAACACGGCCTACTGAATTCAAATGGGTTATTTAACATGCCAACAACGCATGACATGCGTACTGTGATTTTTGTCGCCTTTCAAAAATCACTTACCACGGCCAGTGGGGTGCCCCAGACCTGCCATCATCGGGTAACGACACCCGTCCTTCCCTGAAGCGCTTGTGCCACGCCTTGACCCTTGCAAGGGTCATGCAGTGTTCGTCGTACTCTTGTGACATTCGGCGATGCATATCTTTTCCCCCTACTCCTTCCGCTGTCAGAAACCGAAGAACACATCCTTGCTCTTCGTTTGACGCCTCATGTCACTGTTTGCAATGCGACTAGCAGCGTAGGACGATTGATGCATGCTGCTACTCGCTTTGTACCCCAGGCAGCACTGTTTCGTGTACAGCCCGCATAGCACTAGAGCCGGGCGGGTAGTCTGTACACATGGGGCGCATACAGCCCATTATGCGCGAATTATCTTATGGATCCGCTAGTTATTATTAAACTCCAGAAAAAGTATTAGGTGTCTTATGCCATGTCAGATGTGGGTGAACAAAGTAAGACTGATCAAAGGGGTATTGGTTCACCTTACCCGGACCACAACCATGAAGGCCAAATTCTACTTTTTTGTACAGTATCTCTATCGGGAGGAGGTAATATTGAGAGAACTCGATCTAAACAATGTACATTCAACTCTCCTTGGAAACTATAACACATATCTAAAGTTTCCTGGCAATGAATTAAACCACTTAGCGGGCACACTGGCACTCAGAGGATAATAGAATTAATGTTTAGAGTATTTTGTTTTTTAATTAGAAATATGCATTATATTTTAGAGAATGAATGCAATGTTTGAATAAGGAATACAAAGATAAAATCCAATTTTGTAAGTTCATGGTCAATATACAAACATGAACAAAACGTTTTACTTGGCTGGGTCAAAAACTGTCTGAGTAACTGGGGCATTTATATGTTAAAAATTATGCTTTCATAAAACCACTATTAAAGAAATTTGTCTAAATATGAGGCTGAAATCTAAACTGTATTATTTGGCAATGCCATATTCACACCTGTCCTTTATATCTAAAGGAACATCCCCTATCAGCCATATTATTATTTTTAGTTCCCGATATTTATCTCAAATTTCTTCTTTCGACAATTTTTATATTAGGCCTATGTTACATTACATTTTTAGAAATTTTTATTATATTTAAGTTTAATTTTTTGAATTCTCACTACAATTCACTACACTATACTTTTTAAAAATTTTTTGAAAATTTAAAATTAGAAGTTTGATGTTAAATATTCAATGCTCAATATTCATTGTTTAATAGTTATTGTTGATTGTTTAATGTTTAATTTTCAATTATTAATTTTTAATTGTTTATCTTTATTTTGTATTTTTGAATTTTAATTTTGAATCTTGAATTTTTGATTTTTTCCTATTTACCTTATTTACTTTCTTTATCTTTTCTCACTACTTTTATTTTTTCTACTTTTTTCCATTTTAGTTTTTTAGTTTTCTAGTTTTTTTGTATTGCATTTTGCTTTTTTGTTTTTATATTTATTCTTGCTACTTGTTATTTTGATAGTTAGAAAGAAATTCCTACACAGTTAAGTTGCTGGAACGTTGCTAAGCTCTGCTCTGTTATTTCCTCCCCTACACCTTAGCTCATTCACATTTAATTTCATTGCAGGCGCTCGGAGGGGGAGTGGTAATTATCGCAAGCACAGCCTAATGTTTCAGGCCGGCAATGAGAACTCATGTTATCTTCATTGCTGTTCTTACATTCCTTTAGACATTCCCCACCCTTCCAGGTGTTCTTCACACAGTAACACGCAGAAACTGGCGGCCTCTTTTAAGTCATTTGGATTCATTTAGAATGTCAGTACATTAGCGTACAGTATAATACAATATGTTGCACAACGATGCCACTTTTCAGTGTTGCCTTATTAACAATATATTAGCTTTCAGTCGGTCAACACAGTCATTTCAATAACAGGAATATGTGAAAAAATAACCTGAATAAATTGCAGGTGACCTTCACCATATCCATCATATCTCCCATGTTTGTCGGAATTTGTGGATTTATCATTTTTAGCCTACTTTCGATTTTTGCAAAAAATGATAGTAGACTTATGAGATCAACACAGGGCCAAAAATTGTATGTCTGTCTGTGTGTCTGTGTACTCTGAATGTCTGTCCACCCCCCCCCCCTATCAATTCGAAAACGGTGATAACAAATTGTATGAAATTTGGTACAGCAAAGGGCACCTCAGTGACATGTTTAATATCGCCGCCATCTCGCCGGAAACGTAATGGCAACCACCCAAATGTTCAAAGCTTAAATCAAATAACGACTAACCTAGTCATCCGATCTCTACCAAATTGTGCAACAACATATATTTATATGGCTGACGTCTTTTGACTAAACTACAAGGTCATCAACCCAAATAGTTTGCAGATGGCGGCCATGTATGTGTGCAAATCGATTCCCCCTATCAATTCAAACACGGTGAAACCGAATTGAACGAAATTTGGTACAGAGGTAGCACTAGCAAAGGGCACCTCATATTCATGTTTAATATCCGTATAGCAGGTTGTATTTCAACAAGCTACTACAACCAACATTCAATTATACTCCTTGAAAAGGACAAAGAGTTAAAACTTTACCCATGCATTTAGGAGAAAGTAGGCTATATGTTCTTTACTGAACATCTTTTTTTAAAACTGGGTGTGAAACCTTCAGCAACCAAATGAATCTCACATATTTCCACATCTAATTATATAATACGCTAAGGTGTATGTTTCACAAAACTCAAGCTCGAAAACCAGAGGGAGTTATAGTTAGTTATTGTTGTTTCAAGGGGCAGAACTACGAGGTCATCTGCCCCTCACCAGAGGGAGTTAGAAGGTGAGGTTTGTACGAAAATCTTCCAAATCGTCACAATAGTACAGGAAAAATCTTGCATTTCTTGAAAAGTGAACGGAAATATGGTAATTAGTTTGGTTGGTTGATTGGTTCTTAAGTTTAGGGGCTGCGATAACGCGGTCATGTAGCCCCGTGTACTTTGGGTGTGTGTAGAATCTGTCTGATAACCGGTGTTAATTGTGATAACTGTGTTAGTGTGTGTTATCTGTTATTTAATTGATGTAATTACAGCAGACTTTTTGAATTTTTCAAATATTTCCTACTTTTCCTGCCAAACCCGTGCGAGGACTCTCACATAATGGGTTGTGTGCGCCCCATGAGTACAGACTACCCGAGACGCGATGTCTTGTTTATTTCTTTAAAAGGACTTTATAAACTAATAACCCGTAGTTGGTAGCATGCTGAGCTTCTATGCACAAGATCGTGGGTTCAAACCCGGCCGAAGTCGTTGGATTTTTTAAGAGCGTTAAAAATCCCTCAGTATGCCTTCCTTCGGAGGGGAAGTAAAGCCGACGGTCCCATGTCATAGATTTTTGGTTTGTTAAAGAACCTTCCACTAATTACACTTGTGTGAAGCTAAATTGTAGGTTATGTTTAAACGTTCTTAGGTTCTTACGTTCGTCGGCAGGAGCCGACTGCGATGGCGTCTAGTAGCCAAGTTCCAAACTAGTAGTCGTTGACGGTGGCGTTTAGCGGCAAAAGTAGGAACTACTTGAAAAATTCAATGTCTGCAGTCCTTACTTGAATTAAAAACAAACGACACACACTAATACAGTCATCACAATTAACACCGGTTATCAGACTGATTCTACACACACTCAAACTACACTGGGCTACATGACCACGTTGTTGCAGCCCCTAAACTGAGGAACCAACCATCAAAATTATGGTTATAAAATTAATACCGACAACAGTGGCTACGCGGGTTAAAGCGCAGCATTAGGTCATGGGGCCAAGCTCTCTGCTGACTCGGTAGACGCGTGGGTTCGAGCCCCACTGTCGGCTGTCCTTGAAATGGTTTTCCGTGGTTTCCCATTTTCAACACCAAGCAAATGCTGGGACGGTACCTTCTGATAGGCCACGGCTGCTTCCTTCCACATCCTTGTTAATTTATTCTTATTTTTTCAAGCATATTTATATTAAAATTTAATTTTCATTGTCTCTTATTTCTCACTCTTTGATTTTAATTTAAGAATTCCGTGACGAACTAAAGAGCCTACTTTTCTTAAAATTTAAGATTCATGCCAATCTATATATACCTATCTAGAAAAATAGCGAAATTAAGTTGGTAATATCGAAATTTCTAATAAGTTCGAAATATACCTGGTATAATGTAGCCTAATAGAGCACTACAGTTGCCAGCCCTGGTGACTGAATATATTGTTAGTTCCATCTCTTCAGGTTCAGAATACAAAATTTGGTTGATGTCCAATGGATAGCATGGACGTTTCATGCAGTTAGACATTGGACTTATCAGTGGGCGTAAAATCATGTTGGCAACAATGTCATGTCAGTGTTGGTCAGAAATAATCTGAAATATTATGATCTCTTGTTGTGCCAATTTTGGATGAAATCCATTTGTTAGTACAGAAGTTTGATGTATTTAAAAATGGTCCTATCAGCAGGCTTAGAATCATATTGGTGCCACTAACTTACATAAGTTACTCCAAATTAATGTAGGATGTCTGGTACTATACGTGTGCATAGTTTAAAGCTGTCAGTTTGCATACTTTCTGATATATTGGTAAGAAATTAGAAAACCCTTTTATTAACAGTTGGCAGCCCTAGTGGGCTTTAAGAATACGCTCAGTCATATCTGTTTATATAGACATAGTACATATGAAATTTGGTTGAAATCCAATTGATAGTGTAGGAGTTATATGCTTTTAAAATTGGACCTATCAGCAGGCTTAGAATTATTTTGGCAACACTGTCATGTATGGCCTCCTGAAATTTAAACTGAAGTATTATTATCTATATGTGTGCCAATAGTTTCCATGTATACATTCCAAGATATCCAATATGGAGCTCATATTTCAATTGCGATTTTTCAGCAGTTGGTAGCACTGACATCATTTTCAAGTATGACATTGAAATATTCCGGTATAGTTCTTTACTCATACACAAATTTGGTTTTGATTGCTACAGCCGTTTAGGAGTTGATAGGGGGGGGGGGGACACAGACAGACATACAGAAGGACAGACACATACACACACATTTACCCGAATCGATCTCATAAGCCTACTTTTCCTCATTTTTTCAAAATGTGAAAAGTAGGCTAAAAATATCAAGCAATAAGCGCTAATATTTAGTATTCAGAAATATCGACAATCAACAACTTTGACAATATAAGGTGTCTGGTGTAGTAGTTTAGGTGGTAAATATACAGACCAAGTCCTGTATGTTCCCCCTTAAAGCAATGAGCACCTAAAATAGAACTATTTATTTTAATGTTGCATAAGTTGGAAATGACGATCCCATCAACAACAAGTAGTTCCGTGAAGAACTATACAGCCTATTTTCATATATCGTACTTATGTTAATTGCCACTATCAACATCTTAGAGTTATGTACCATTAAAGGACAATTATTGCGTAGGTTCATTATAAAAACTTTCACTTCGATCGCATGATTACGACACAAGAAATAAAAACTTAATTTTAGAATTCGCACAGCCGCCATCTTGAGGTTACGTAAACAATTGAACTAAATTAGATACCAGTGCATTACAACGTGTATAAACATTTGCTGTACCAAGTTTCATTGCGTTTGGATCATTAAATCACGAGAAAAGTCTATTTAAAACTCTCATCTTCGCTTGGCCGCCATGTTCGTTTTGTATTTAACCGGTTTTTGAAAGTCTCATAGATGAACTTCCAGTAGTGCCCTTTATCTCCGTACAAAATTTCAGGGTGATACCGGTATTAGGTTCAGAGATATAGAATGGCGGTGAAATATTTCACACAGCCGCCATCTTGAGGTTATGTAAACAATTGAACGTAGTTAGATGTCGGTGCATTACTATGTGTATAAACATTACTGTACCAAGTTTCATAGCGCTTGGTTGGTTAAATCGCGAGAAATGACTCTTTAAAAGTCGCAACTTCGCTTGGCCGCCATGTTGGTTTTGTAGTTACCAGGTTTTCTATGGTCACATAGCTGAAATTCTAGTAGTTCCCTTTATCACCGTACGAAATTCCAGGGTGATATCGGTAATAGTTTCGGAGATATTGAATGCTGGTTAGAATTAATTAAAAATAAAAGTCCTCTCGGCACGCCGGAAGGCGGAGGTAGATTTCACCGGACAAACTTGGGGATAGGCGAAAATAGGCAGAATATGCAGATTTTCGTAGAAGGATCAGACCTCATTTAATGCGAGAAGGTATTTTATAATTGGAGCTTAATTAACTTTGTTTTTCGTCATTTTATGCTTATTTTAAACATTTTATTGTCTTATGGGAACGGTAACCTTCTTGTCATTTGGGGTCCATTTTTATACTTGTGGTCACACTGTCCTTATGCTAGGTTTCGACACTGATGTGCAACTATGTAACGGTCTGTTACTTCTTCACGCAAAATTATATCTACCGCAGAGATTTTGGTTGGTTCCTCAGTTTAGGGGCTGCGACAACGCGGTCATGTAACCCCGTGTACTTTGGGATGGCTGTATTAGTCTGTAATTCAGGTAAGGACTGCAGACGGTCAATTTCAAGCAGTAGTTACTAATGTTGCTACCAGGTACTACCGTCAACGACACCTAGCTGTGAACTTGGCTACTAGATGCCACCGCAACCAGCAACTCGCAACGAACGTTGGAACTTCCCCTCCAAAGGAAAGCATACTGAGGGATTTTTGGCGCTCTTAGAAAATCCGACGACTTCGGCCGGCTTTGAACTCGCGACCTTGGGCATAAACATTCAGCATGCTACCAGTTACGTCGCCGAAGCCGCTTCACACTTAGATGGAAATCTGAATCTGATCTCGTGCAAGTGCGTTATCTTGGCAACGTCTGATGGCTCATCCCTCATCAATTTAGTAGTGTTGCCATGGCAACCACTGATAGGTCTTGGCATTTTCTTATAATTCCGAAATTATTTTTCTCATCCCTTGGCATAATGGTGGGTTATATCAAAAATTCTTTCAGACAAAAGTTTTAGGTAATTATTATGGGAATATTGTCCATTTTGTACGGTTTTGATATTGTGCCTATTAAGAGAGATATGATTAATGTTTCCCGAAAAACCCACTTTTTCCCACCCCTTTGGTCAATGGTTGGTGCTATAAAAAAAACTCTTCAAACATACATTTTTGGGCTTTATCCGACACATAGTATGAATGTTGAACGGATTCGATATTTCACATATTAAGAGAGTTATAGCAATATTTCACTTTTTCGAAAAAAAAGCCCCCCATTTTCACCCCCCAACGACCGATTTAGCCCAGTAACGAACTCGACCGAGATTTTATAGGTATACGTATTCGGTAAAAAATTCAAAGTGATTGGTACAAAATTACGGCAGTTATCGTGTCCACAATAAACTGATATACATATACATACATAAATTATATATAACTTTTGAACTGACGGTGGTTTTGGGGCCTGGGGATGTGAAACGCGAAGATATGTCGAAATTTTCCGGAAGTCGAAACATGGTACCCATGGCAATAGTTAGCTTTCTAACGAAATCTACCTCTGGTTGGTTCCTCTGTTTAGGGGCTGCGACAACGCGGTCATCTAACCCCGTGTACTTTGGGTGAGTGTAGAATCTGTCTGATACACGGTGTGAATTGTAATGGCTGTATTAGTCTTAATTCATGTAAGTACTGCAGACGGTCAATTTCAAGCAGTAGTTCCTAATGTTGCTACCAGGTACAACCGTCAACGACACCTAGCTGTGAACTTGGCTACTAGATGCCACCCCAACCATCAACTCGCAACGAACGTTGGAACTTCCCCTCCAAAGGAAAGCATACTGAGGGATTCTAGTGCTCTTTGAAAATCCGACGACTTCGGCCGGCTTTGAAACCGCGACATTGGGCATAGACATTCAGCATGCTACCAGTTACGTCACCGAAGCCGCTTCCCACTTTATCAGGCGGCTTTGGTGGCGTAGTCGGTAACATGCTGAGCTTCTATGCCCAAGATACCGGGTTCAAACCCGGCCGAAGCCGTCGGATTTTTTAAGAGCGTTAAATATCCCTCAGTATGCCTTCCTTCGGAGGGGAAGTAAAGCCGGCGGTCCCATGTCATAGATTTATGGCATGTTAAAGATCCTTCCACTAATTGCACCTGTGTGAAGCTAAATTGGATAGGTTAAGAATGTATACAACGCTCTTAGGTTTCTATGTGTTCGTTGCCAAGAGCCGACTGCGGCGGCGTCTAGTAGCTCAGTTCTGAACTTGGCCTCGTAGTCGTTGACAGTGGCGCTTGGCGGCAAAAGTAGGAACTATCTGAAAAATTGTTAGTTGCAGTACTTAAATTAACAAACAGATAACACACACTAATACAGTCATCACAATTAACACCGGTTATCAGACAGATTCTACACACACCCAAAGTACACGGGGCTACATGACCGCGTTGTCGCAGCCCCTAAACTTAAGAACCAACCAACCAACCACTTAATCAGATGGAAATACTGAATCTGATCTCGTGCAAGTGCGTTGTCATGGCAACGTCTGATGGTCCATGCCTCATCAATTTAGTAGTGTTGCCATGGCAACCACTGATAGCTCTTGGCATTTTCTTATAATTCCGAAATCATTTTTCTCGTCCCTTGGCGTAATGGTGGGTCATATCAAAAATTCTTTCAGACAAAAGTTTTAGGTAATTATTAGGGGAATATTGTCCATTTTGTACGGTTTTGATATTGTGCCTATTAAGAGAGATATGATTAATGTTTCCCGTAAAACCCACTTTTTTCCACCCCTTTGGTCAATGGTTGGTGCTATCAAAAATCTTATTTGACATAAATTTTTGGCACTTATCCGACACATATTATGAACTTTGAATGGATTCGATATTGCACGTATTAAGAGAGTTATAGCGAAATTTCACTTTTTCGAAAAAAAGCCCCCCATTTTCACCCCCTTCGACCGATTTAGCCCAGTAACGAACTCGACCGAGATTTTATAGGTATACATCTTCGGTAAAAAATTCGAAGTAATTGGTGCAAAATTACGGCAGTTATCGTGTCCACAAGAAACTGATATACATATATATATATACATAAATTATATATAAACTTTTGAACTGACGGTGGTTTTGGGGTCTGGGGGATGTGAAACGCGAAGATATGTCGAAATTTTCCGGAAGTCGAAACATGGGACCCATTGCAATACTTAGCTTTCTAATGAAATCTACCTAACATAGTACTCACAAAATGCAATTTAGATTGAAAATTCTTACAAAATGCAATTTGGATTGACAATACTTACTAAATGCAATTTAGATTGAAAATAATTACAAAATTTAATTTACATTAAAAATACTCTCAAAATGCAATTGAGAATCAAAATAATTACAAAATGCCCATCCTACAAAATGTAATTTTGATTGAGAATACTTGCAAAGTGCGGTTTAGATTGAAAATAATTACAAAATGCGATTGAAATTCAAAATCATCTCAAAAACCCCCTGCTCCTACATTCAAAGACTTACTAAAAAGCAATTTAGATTGTCAATCCTTACAAAATTCAATTGAGGTTGAAAATACTCGCAAAATGCAATTTAGATTGAAAATACCTACAAAATACAACTTAGATTGAAAATACCTTCAAAATGTAGAGTAGATTCAAAATATTCACAATATGTAATTCAGACGGGAGCCAACTCATAAAAACAGTCGGGAATCTTAAAGAGAAAAGGAAATATAATGAAAAGTAAAAGAAAGCTGATCCCCTGAAGAATGAGGGATCAGGAAATATGAGAGAAGAGCCATGTAAGGCAGGGAAGGAAGAGACTCGCTAGGCCTCGGATACCCTAATACCATCGGGGTCGGGAAAGAACAAGATTTGACCAAGAAAGGCTGACAGAAAGGAAGACGCTGAGGAGCCCGGCACAAGTAAGTGGAAGTAATGCCGGACTCAGCTGGGGTCCCGTGGTCGCCAACCCACGTTCTATTAGATGTGAGCCCCTGGGGGGGGTTCCAGAAGTCACGGGAGGAGTTTTAGTCAATAGTTGGCCACTCAGGAGTCCACCACTAAGTGTGTAAATGCATTTCGCATCTTCCGTAAAATCAAGATACTACTACAATTATTATCCTTACCATTCAAATTGGCAGGTGAAAAGCTGAAGGAAGTAGGAGACTTCTGTTACTTAGGAAGCAGAATAACCAGTGATGGACGAAGCAAAGAGGATATAAAAAGTAGGTTGGCTCAGGCAAGGAAAGCCTTTCTACAAAAAAGGAATCTGTTGACATCGAATATAGATTTAGGTATTAGGAAGTCATTTTTGAAGGCCTTTGTCTGGAGCGTGGCGCTATATGGAAGTGAAACTTGGACTATTGGTGCAGCAGAAAAGAGGAGAATTGAAACTTTTGAAATGTGGTGTTACAGGAGAATGATGAAGATCAGAAGGGCAGATAGGGTTTCAAACGAAGAGGTATTAAGGCGAGTGGGAAAAGAGAGATGTTTCTGGCGACTGCTAATGAAGAGAAGAGATAGGTTGGTAGGACACATACTAAGACACCCAGGAATAGCAAGCTTAGTTATGGAAGGAAGGGTCGAGGACAAGAACTGTAGGGGTAGACCAAGGTTAGAATATGTTAAACAGATTGCCTCGGATGTAGGATGTGGTAGCTATGTAGAGATGAAACGATTAGCTCAGGACAGGGAGGCATGGAGCGCTGCATCAAACCAGTCAAAATACTGAAAGACTCAAACAACAACCATTCAATATCGTTTTGTTAACCCTGCGTTACTCGCGCACGGTCTCACGATCCGGGCGTAGGTTGTATTTGTTATTACATAGCTATAAGTTGGCTAAAAGTGCGGCGAGCCGGTATAGCTTCCGTTTCCAACCCCCCAACTCCACCTCTACTCTTTCATTCAGTCTGCGGTGTGAACATGAGTTGTAACAGTGCTGTTTTCTCCAAGTCCGGTCTATCATTCCGTGTGTGAGTAAAATGTGTTCATGCTTCTTCAACTGTTACGTCTAAATCATAAATAAAATGGATCATAATGAGGAGAATAGGATTCTTCGTCTACTAAATGAAGTGTCAAGTGAACCTGATATATTTGACGATTTCCTGGAAGAAACAGATTCAGACTATAAAGTGTCAGTGTGTATGTGTAAAAGTGTCAGATGTTTACAGAGTTGACATTATGCAAACCAATCAGATTTCTTTACATTCACGTTTTCTAAGATTTCATTTTTAAAAGGAATGTTATTTGATCAGTTATTTCCAGTTAAAAGGGTTTTTAGCCTATTTTCAATTTTGAAAAAATAGGCTTATGAGATCACCTTTTGTCCGTGTATGTGTGCATGTGTGTGCGATTCGTGTGTGTGTCCCCCCCTAATAAAATCTAAACGGCTGAAGAGATTTCAATGAAACTCAGTAAGTTCATAGCTCTATTCCGGGCGACCCCGACCGTGCCCTTCAAATTTAGTTACGACTTACCAATCCAACATGGCGGCTGTGCGAAATATTTCACCACCATTCAATATCTCCGAAACTATTACCGATATCACCCTGGAATTTTGTATGGTGATAAAGGGAACTACTAGAAGTTCACCTATGAGACTTTTAAAAACCTGCTAACTATAAAACCAACATGGCGGCCAAGCGAATTTGTGACATTTAAATAGACTTTCCTCGCGATTTAACCATCAAAACGTAATGAAACATGGTACGGGAAATGTTTATACACATTGTAATGAACTGGCGTCTAATTTAGTTCAATTGTTTACATAACCTCAAAATGGTGGCTGTGCAAAATATTTCACTGACATTCTATATCTTCGAAACTATTCATGATATCACCCTTAAATTTTGTACGGTGATAAAGGGCATTGCGACAAGTTTATCTATGTAGCGTTAAAAACCTGTAAAGTACAAAACGAACATGGCGGCCAAGCGAATTTGAAACATTTTAATACACTTTTGTCGTGATTTAACCATCTGAGCGCAGTGAAATGTGGTACAGTAAATGATTATACATGTTGTAATGCACTGGCATTTAGTTCAATTGTTTACATAACTTTAAGATGGCAGCTGTGCAAAATTTTAAAATTAAGTTTTTATTTCTTTTATCGTAATCATGCGATCGAAGTGAAAGTTTGAATAATGAAGCTACGCAATAATTTTCCTTTAATGGTACATAACTGTATGGCCTATATATATATATATATAAATCCAAAATGTCGAGCATCCGAAATATTTTGACGGTTCTCAATATCTACGAATCTTTTATAGCAAGCAAACTGAAATTTTGTTTGTTGGTAGAGGCAATTAACAAGGGTAGGATAAGTGAAAATAGGCTGTATAGTTCTTCACGGAACTACTTGTTAGTTATTAGTTTTTAGTTATAAGTTTTTAGTTGATAACTAGCTGTAAGTAAGTGTTGGCGTTGTAACTTTGTTTGTTGAAGTGTTTTTGGATTCCCAATATATTTTTAGCCTACTTTTCACATTTTGCAAAAATGAGGAAAAAGTAGACTTATGAGATCGGGCAAATGTGTGTCTGTCTGTCTGTCTGTCTGTCCTTCTGTCTGTCTGTCTGGCTGTGTGTGTGTCCCCCCCCCCTATCAACTCCTAAACGGCTGCAGCAATCGAAACAAAATTTGGTAGGAGTAAAGATCTATACCTGAATATCTCACGGCCATATTTGAAAATGATGTCAGTGCTACCAACTGCTAAAAAATCGCAATTGAAAATTGAGCTCCATGTTGGATATCTTGGAAAGTATGAATGGGAGCTATTTCAAAATTGGCACACGTACAGATCATAATATTTCATTTTAATTTCCAGGAGGCTAAACATGGCAGTGTTGCCAAAATGATTATAAGCCTCCTGATAGGTCCAATTTTTAAATGCATATAACTTCTATACTATCAATTGGAATTCAACGAAATTTCGTATGTTGTATGTGTACATAACCAGATATGACTGAGCGTATTCTTAAGACCTACCAGGGCTGCCAACTGTTCATAAATGCTCCTAATTTATTTTATCCAAATACCAATATATCAGAAAGTATGCAAGCCGACAGCTTTAAACTATGCACACGTATAGTACCTGACATTCTATATTAATTTGGAGTAACTTATATACGTCAGTGCTACCAACATGATTCTAAGCCTGCTGACAGGTCCAACTTTAAATACATGTAACTTCCATACTATCATTTGGATTTCAACCAAATTTCGTATGTGCTATGTGTACCATAACAGATATGACTATGCGTATTCTAAGGAGCAACCAGTGCTGCCAACTGTTAATATGTGCTGTCCCTATTTTTGTTACCCTAATATCAATATATCAGAAAGCATGCAAGACAATAGCTCTAAACTTTGCACACATATTGTACCTGGCATTCTAGACGAATTTGGAGTAACTAATATACGTCAGTGCTGCCAACATGATTCTAAGCCTGCTGATAGGTCCAATTTTAAAATACATGTAACTTCTATACTAACTAATGGATTTCATTCAAAATTGGCACAACAATAGATCATATTATTTCCGATTATTTATGACCAATACATGCATGACATTGTTGCCAACATGATTTTACGCGCGCTGTTAGATCCAATGTTTAACTGCATGTAACGTCCATGCTATTCATTGGACTTCAACCAAATTTTGTATTTTGTACCTTAAGAGACGGAACTAAGAAAATATTTAGTCATCAGGGCCGCCAACTGTAGTGCTCTATTAGGATACATTATGCCAGGTATACAGTATTTCGAACTAATTGGAAATTTCGATATTAGCAACTTAATTTCGTCATTATTCTAGATAGGTTCATATTCTGTAGAATAATCATTGGCATGAAAAGTAGGCTGTATAGTTCTTCACGGAACTTCTTGTTTCTTTTTCCGTTCACCTCCTCTAAACTATTGAAAAATTGATTTATTATCTCAAATAGAATCAAGGGAGTGTGCTCAACAACTCACCAAAGTTTCATCGCAATGAAATGAATGGTATATGAACGCATACCGGTACGGGACTTTGTTGAAACAATTCGAGCGCTGTCACCTATTGGTTGAATATACTCGTACGCTACCTATTGTAAAAAGGATTTACGAAGTCGAAAGCCTTCCCTGGTTTGTACACAACAAATCATGAAAGTTTCATCGCAATCGGATGAATGGCATATGAAGGCATACGGAATTTTGTTTAAACGATTCGTGCGCCGTCACTCATTAGAAGAATCTACTTGTGCGCCACCCATTGAAAAACGGATTTACTAATTCATACACCTTCGCAGGACTGTACTCAACTCCCCAAAGTTTTATCATAATCGGATGAATGGTATAAGAACGCATACGGGAATTGGTTGAAACGATTCACGCACTGTCGCTCATTAATTGATTCTACTCGTGCGCTACCAATTAGAAAATGGATTTACTAAATCGGAAATCTTTGCGGGAGTGGAAACAACATTTCTCCAAACTTCATTGCAATCGCATGAATGGTATAAGAACGCATACGGATTTTTAGCCATTTTCAATTTTGAAAAAATAGGCTTATGAGATCACCTTTTGTCCGTGTGTGTGTGCGTGTGTGTGTGATTCGTGTGTGTTTCCCCCCCCCCCCCCCCCCCACCCTAATAAAATCTAAACGGCAGGAGCGATTTCAATGAAACTCGGAAAGTTCATAGCACTATTCCGGGCGACCTCGACCGTGCCCTTCAAATTTTGTTACGACTCACCAATCCAACATGGTGGCTGTGCGAAATATTTCACCAGCATTCAATATCTCCGAAACTATTACCGGTATTACCCTGACATTTTCTATGGTGATAGAGGGAACTACTATAAGTTCACTTATGTGACCTTTGAAAACCTGGTAACTACAAAACCAACATGGTGGCCAAGGAAATTTGCGACTTTTAAATAGACGTTTCTCGCGATTTGGCCAACCAAACGCAATGAAACTTGGTACAGTAATGTTTATACACATAGTAATGCACCGACATCTAACTACGTTCAATTGTTTACATAACCTCAAGATGGCGGATGTGCGAAATATTTCACCGGCATTCTATATCTCTGAAACTATTTGCGGTATCTCCCCAAAAGTTTGTACGGAGATAAAGGGCACTACTGGAAGTCCATCTATAAGACTTTCAAAAACCGGTTAACTACAAAAGGAACATGGCGGCCAAGCGAATTTGAAAATTTTAAATAGACCTTTCTCGCGATTTAATGTTCCAAGCGCACTGAAACCTGGTACAGGAAATATTTATACACATTGTAATCCACTGGTATCTAATTTAGTTCAATGGTTTCCATAACCTCAAGATGGCAGCTGTGAAAAATTTTAAAATCTCCTTGTTACTTCTTGTGTCCTAAATATGCGATTGAAGTTTGAATACTACATGTTCACAATAATCTGCATGTAACAGTACATAACACTAGGACCTACATATATAAAATCCAACATGGCGACCATCCGAAATATTTAGTCTGTTCTCAATATCTACGAATCTATTACAGCAATCAAACTGAAATTGTGTATGTTGATAGTGGCAATTAACATAAGTAGGATGTATGAAAATAGGCTGTAAAGTTCTTCACGGAACTACTTGTTTTTAAACGATACGCGCACCGTTACTCATTTGTTGAATCTACTCGTGCGCTACCTTTTGTAAAACGTATTTAATAAGTCAGAAACCTTTCCAAGAGTGTGCACAACAATTCAACCGAAGTTTCATAGCGATCGGATGAATGGTATATGAACGCATACGGGACTTTGTTTAAGCAAATCGCGTGCTGTCGCTCATTTGTTGAATCTACTTGTGCGAAACTTATTGTTAAGTGGATGTACTTAGCCAGAAACCTTCCCCGAAGTGTACACAACATCTCACCCAAGATTCATCGCTATCGGACGAATGGTATATGAACGCATACGGGACGTTGTTGAAACGCTTCGCGCGTCTTCCCTCATTTGTTAAATCTACTTGTGCGCTACCTATTGTTAAGTGGATTTACTAAGCCAGAAACCTTACCTGAAGTGTACAGAACTTCTCACCCAAGATTCAACGCAATGCGATGAATGGTATATGAACACATGTGGGACATTCTTGAAACAAACGCACGCCATTTTGTTGAAACTCTTCGCGCGCCATCTATTGTAAATTGGATGTACTACGCCTATAACTTTTCCGGGACTGTGCACAATAATTCACCAAATTTGACCGCAATCGGATGAATTGTATATGAACGCATCGCCATTACGCATTTGTTTAAACTACTCGCGCGCTATCTATTTTGAAATGGATTAACTATGCCTATGACCATCCCGGAAGTGTTTACAACAACTCACCAAAATTTGATAGCAATCGGATGAATGGTTTATGAACACATAAAAGACGAACAGACAGACATTCCTTTATATATACACACATCAAAAAAAGTTTTGCATCACCTCGGTTCCCAGATCTCCGGCATATAGACGTTGACTGTGTATATTGTATCAAAGATACAGTCCCTTTGACTGTTCATAGATGTCACTAAAACTGCTCAAAGATGTAAACAACCATGCATGAGCAGGGCCTATTAGACGGAGGGGGTACGACAGCCGATCAGTTCCAGTCATTCCACCAGGACGAAGGTACGCTGCTCATGTTGTCTGTAGTTCTACCATGCCTAGAAGGTCAATACCGCAGTTCGATCGCGTCCGCATTGTTACTTTGTGTCAAGAAGGGCTCTCAACAAGGGAAGTTTCCAGGCGTCTCAGAGTGAACCAAAGCGATGTTGTTCGGACATGGAGGAGGTACAGAGATACAGGAACTGTCGATGACAGGCCTCGCTCAGGCCGCCCAAGGGCTACTACTGTAGTGGATGACCGCTACTTACGGATTGCCGCTCGGAGGAACCCTGACAGCAATGCCACCATGTTGAATAATGCGTTTCGTTCAGCCACAGGACGTCGTGTTTCAACTCAAACTGTGCGCAATAGGCTGCATGATGCGCAACTTCACTCCCGACGTCCATGGCGAGGTCCAGCTTTGCAACCCCGACACCATGCAGCGCGGTACAGATGGGCCCAACAACATGCTGAATGGACCCCACAGAATTGGCATCACGTTCTCTTCACCGATGAGTGTCGCATATGCCTTCAACCAGACAATCGTCGGAGACGTGTTTGGAGGCACCCTGGTCAGGCTGAACGTCTTAGACACACTGTCCAGCGAGTGCAGCAAGGTGGTGGTTCCCTGATGTTTTGGGGTGGCATTATGTGGGGCCGACGTACGCCACTGGTGGTCATGGAAGGCTCCGAAACGGCTTTACGATACCTGAATGACATCCTCCGACCCATAGTGCACCCATATCGGCAGAATATTGGAGAGGCATTTGTCTTCATGGACGACAATTCTCGACCTCATCGTGCACATCTTGTGAATGCGTTCCTTCAAGATAACGACATCGCTCGACTACAGTGGCCAGTATGTTCGCCAGAGATGAACCCTATCGAACATGCCTGGGATATGTTGAAAAGGGCTGTTTATGGACGTCTTGACCCACCAACCACTCTGAGAGATTTACGCCGAATTGTCGTTGAGGAGTGGGACAATTTGGACCAACAGTGTCTTGATGAACTTGTGGATAGTATGCCACGACGAATACAGGCATGCATCAATGCAAGAGGACGTGCTACTGGGTATTAGAGGTAGTGGTGTGTACTGCAATCTGGACCACAAATGCTGAAAGTCTAGCTGTATGATGGTACAACATGCAATGTGTGGGTCTCATGAGCAATAAAACGAGCTGAAATGTTGTTTGTGTTGATCTCTATTCCCTATGTATTTAAAGGTTCCGGAACTCTTGGAACCGAGGTGATGCAAAACTTTTTTTGATGTGTGTATATGATTACACATATTATAGGCTTATACTTCCTATGTAAATTAGAGTTTGCCAAAAATATCAAAATTTGTTCATTATAACCAAATTTAAACAATGAAAAGAAAACACGGTCTCTGTGTTCGTGCGTGGGCATTGGCGTAACTGTGTTAAGGTGGGTAACGCAGGGTTAATAGTACTGTAGTTTGGTTGTGCTGTCGGAACGGGAGGATATAGCAACATAAAAGAAGCTTTCGACGCGTTTCATTTGTTGACTGGTTGTCGATATCCTGCGTGCGAGGAACACTTTTTAATAATAAAACAAATGCTTCAACTACCGCGTACTTTGTGTAGTGAATATCGACCCACAGACCTTCTGGTATTACGTTCTTTGAACCTCCTCCTTTGAGGAGTCAGAACTCTGAAAGGCTGAAGTCTACTTGCACACTCCTTGCTATAAACTAACCTAATAGCCTGATAACTTTGATGTTATTTTCACTGCTGTTATCGACATTAAAGCTCAAATTCAATTTATGATTGAACCTTTATCTGTTTATTCATCATCCATCCATCCATCATCAGCTTGTCCAATTTAACTCGAAATTTCTCTCAGAGCCTCCAAAGTAGAAGTGCGTGGCTTGGTAACAATTAAATCCCAGTCCAGATTTGGTTCCACTTGAACCTGGCTTCTCCCTTTCATCTCTCCTGTTCTCGTTGCGTAGTGGCCAGAATTTTGGCTGTAACCAGGCATCCCGAGCCAGAGTTTGCGTGTGGTAGGGTGGCGAGTTCCTTTCCACTCCTCGTCCTGCCATAGCATCCAGCAGGTTCCCATTTTGCATCACGATTCTGGGATACCCCGTACCAGATCATACCAAGACTTTTAAATTCTTGGCAGAGCCGGGGATCGAACTTGGTACCTCGGGGAAGACAGCCAACAATGCTAGCCAGTGTGCCACGAGAGAGTCAATAACATTTTTTAATAAATATTTATTAATTAAATACCAGTTTCGGGCCCATTGTGGCCTCATTCAGTTTTTCAAGGAAGAAAATAAAAAAATACAGTCAGTCTGAAAGACTAGACGTTATGTCATTTCAAATGACGCATGCTACAAATGCTACACATGTTAGAAAGGCTCAGGAGGGCTTCTTGCTTCACTCGAAGCCCCAGGTCTCTTTCAACAGACTCCATTACCCATTAACTTAGTCTTCCCGCGCGGGAACCTCTTTAAGGGTCACCCTGTATTTGAGTCTGACATCTTTTACAACTCTGTAAGGGTCACCCATTATTTGAATCTGATATCTTGCAAACCTCTTTAAGGGTCACACTGTATTTGATTGAATCTAACATACTGAACACCTCGTTAAGTGTCACCCTGTATTTTGCTCTGACATCCTGCACACCTCTTTAGGAGGCACCCTGTATTCGTAACTGGCATCTTGTATATCTCTTTAGAAGTTACCCAGTATTCTTGTGTGACATCTTGTACACCTCTTTAGGAGACACCCTGTATTCTAGTCTGACATCTTGTGCACCTCTTTAGGAGACACACTGCATTCTTCTGTCATCTTGTACTCCTCTTCAAGAGTCATCCTTGTATTTTTATCTGGCGTCTTGTATATCTCTTTAGGAGTCACCCTTTATTCTTATCTGGCATCTTGTATATCTCTTTAGGAGTCACCATGTATTATTTTCGCTTCGCTCGAAGCCCCAGGTCGCTTGACGCCCCAGGACTCTTTCAACAGACTCCATTAACCAATAACTTAGGCTTCCCGCGTGGCTGCATGACGTCACGCACTCGCCGTCCTTTACCCATTAACTTAGGCTTCCGGCGCGGCTGCATGACGTCACAGTCTCCGTCTCCGTCCCGCGTAACGTTAGACCCAAAGCATAACGACGAAGTCGACAAGATCATTTGAAATGGTAAAAAACAAATGGTGGAGCATAATTATGGAAAATGTTGATGGAAATTTCTTTGCAGGGTGGGCCAAGTAAGCAAATGAGCGGGTATGAAGGAAAACGAAAAATGAGGAGTCCATTCAGATAAGAAAATGAAAAGTATTAAACAATTTGTTAAAAAAGAACAGGGAAGGAAATATATGAATGCATACAATATTGTACTATATTATAGACAAGGGTGGCTGGTGGATTATTGTTCTGGTTGTTGCACTATTTTCAATAACGGGCGGGGTTAAAGACTGCTTGATACGAAGGTGGATCAAAAAGTTAGTTGCACTAACGCGCTGCAGCAGCGCGCTGTGGGTCGCAAACGTGGGCACAGCGAAGAAAGGGACAGACACTGCCCACACGTCTGTTAGGCAGGTCGCTGTGGTGTCTCGTCCTGTATGGTGTGAATAGCGGCCAAATGCAATGGCGCGTCGACTGGACGTTCACTCCAAATATGAGGTGCGTGTGACAGTCCGATTCCTATGGGCCCAAAGGAAGAATTGCACTGACATTCATCGTGAAATTAGTGCTGTGTATATGGGGAGCGGGCCATTTCCCGGTAAGGGATAACGCAACTCCTCACAAGGCCCACCAAACGAGCGAAATACTGCAGTGTTACAACATGTGGGTTGTCTGGCAACATCCACCCTACAGTCCCGACCTATCGCCATTTGACTTTCATCTGTTTGGTAAGCTCAAAACGGACCTCGGCGATCGACATTTCCAGACCGATGAGCTGTCTCCATGCGGTTGCAGAACGCTGGAGGAACTTTCTATGCCTCCGGCATCGACAAGTTGGTTGTGCGTTCGCAGAAATGTTTGGAGTCTCTTGGAAACTATGTGGAAAAGTGACGTTACATTGTATGTCGTTATAGGCGTGTTGCTGTTGTATAGGTGGTGTAATAAATGGCCATAACTGGGGAGTGCAACTTATTATTTGATCTGCCCTCGAATCAGCGAAAACTGTGTTCAATTGTGCGGTAAAACAGACGTTCCTCATTCATCACGAAGCTGCATTTCAGGGAAAATCAAATTGTCAACGGATTAAACGGATTTTAAGTTCGTCTACATGAAAATCTCCTCAACAAAAAAAAACAACGTAAGTTACTGTATATACAAGGGCGAGAAAGAACTGCGAGTGTCACAAGTACGCGCAAATTACAATGCAAGACATAGTATCGGCAGTTGACGGAGCATCTCTGATGTCTCCGTCCGCGCCTCGGCTCCCTTGTTGCAATCAGTGGGCAACGACCAGCTGAGTTAACTGTTGGGATAGGACTTACACGGTCCAGCATCTCTGCCATACCTCTCACTATTGAGATCTGGTCGGTGCTCGGGCCTGGCAACGACCAAACGGACGAGCGCTGCTAGAGAGTTGGCGCGGTTCGCTTTATCAGGCAGTTCACAGTAACTTACTACTGTATAAGATTTCCTGAATTATTGAAAAATCCACAGCCTGCTTCCAGTCTCCGACCGGGTCAGGAATGGAATGAATGAAGCCCCTATCTAGCGGCGAGGATATGAACTGTGCCGGCTGCCGAGGCCTGACGCACTCCTCTGGGGCAATGATTAAATGAATGACAGATGAAATGAAATGATAGTGGAGAGTGTTGCTGAAATGAAATTTTGACAGGGAAAACCGGAGTACCCGGAGAAAAACCTGTCTGCCTCCGTTTTGTCCAGCACAGATCTCACATGAAGTGACCGGGATTTGAACCACGGACCCAGCGGTGAGAGGCCGGCGTGCTGCCGCCTAAGCCACGGAGGCAAACAAAATTATGACTTCTTATACATATCAAGGGAAACGTACAGCTTTTATTACTAAAATAGTACATTATACAACGAGCCTATAATGGCAATAATTAAGACATGATTTTGTTTATAATACGAGCGAAGCGAGTTTTATAATTTCCATACGAATGTCTTAATTATCATTATAGGCGAATTGCATACGACTGTTTATGTTCGACGATAATATTAACTTTATTATATGTTCTAACATGAATATTCAAGCGGCTTCGCTGGCGTAGTTGTTAGCATGCTGAGCTTCTATTCCCAAGATAGTGGGTTCAACCCGGCCGAAACCGTCGGATTTTTAAGAGCGTTAAAAACCCTCAGTATGCCTTCCTTCGGAGGGAAAGTAAAGCCGGCGGTCCCATTTCATAGATTTATGGAATGTTAAAGAACCTTCCACTAAAGACACCTGTGTGAAGCTAAATTGTATAGGTTAAGAATGTAAACAACGCTCTTAGGATCCTACGTTCTTTGCCAAGAGCCTATTGCGCTGGCGTCTAGTAGCTAAATGGGCCGATAACCTAGATGTTAGGCCCCTTAAAACAACAATTATCATCATCATCTAGTAGCTAAGTTCTGAACTAGGCCTAGTAGTCGTTGACGGTGTCGTTTGGTGGAAAAAGTAGGAACTATTTGAAAAATTCAAAGTTGCAGTCCTTACTTGAATTAAAAAAAAAACAGATACACACACTAATATAGCCATAACAATTAACACTGGTTATCAGACACATTGAGCCTCCGTGGCTTAGGCGGCAGCACACCGGCCTCTCACCGCTGGGTCAGTGGTTCAAATCCCGGTCACTCCATGTGAGATCTGTGCTGGACAAAACGGAGGCAGACAGGTTTTTCTCCGGGTACTCCGGTTTTCCCTGTCAAAATTTCATTCCAGCAACACTCTCCACTATCATTTCATTTCATATGTCATTCATTTAATCATTGCCCCAGAGGAGTGCGTCAGGCCTCGGCAGCCGGCACAGTTAATATCCTCGCCACTAGATGGGGGCTTCATTCATTCCATTCCTGACCCGGTCGGAGACTGGAAGCAGGCTGTGGATTTTCATCAGACACATTCTACACGCACCCAAAGTACACGGGGCTACATGACCGCTTTGTCGCAGCCCCTAAACTGAGGAACCAACCAACCAACCAACCATGAATATTGATAAATATCTGTCGAGATTCTGTCGGTTGAATTCTTCTTCTTGGAAATTGTGTGGGATCAGCATTATTTTGATCTCTGCCCAATAACGAATCCCAAAACTTTAAAACATTGTTTATCCTAAAGTATCACCAACAGATAGCGCCAGGTACTATGGTGGATTGTTATTTTGGTCAAATAACACAAAATAGGCTGTTACAAACGCTTTAAAAATAAAATATATCGTATTATCAACTAGTTATTCTTCAAGTTCGATGCGTATAGAATGTCAACGGAAGGCAAATCAATTGAGTCCCAAATAGAACAGTTATGATATCTGGCCGAAACGTTTCGCATAAGAAATTCATTTACTGAACAGAGCTGAATAATAATTTCCGTGGAACTAATGTCATAAGCGTGCTTCCTGCATGACTTTCTAGTGTGTTCATGTCAGCAACATCATTCACTAAAATTTTCGGCGAAATCTTACGAATGTGTAGAAATTGGAGTTGCGGATATTAAGGTACAGTGCTATTTCTTTTGCAATATTACCCAGTTTGTTTATGCATTGTAACTACAATGGTTGATCCAATATAGGCTACATTGTCAACTTTCAAATCATTTAATTCATGTCCGACATGTTGGATTTTGAGTGCATGTGAGAAGCTATCCTTACCTAATTGGTCAATGAATGAAAATATTGAGCTCTGATTGGTTGGAAAAACTGTGTTATAATGAAAAGGAGTACTTTAATGACCCCCATTATGATACAGTTTTCTGACATATAATATTTACATATCGACATCGTCAAATATAAAAGAACAAAATGATGAATTCCTTTACATATAAAAGGAAACGTACAACTTTTATTACTAAAATAGTACATTATGCAACGAGGCTATAATGGCAATAATTAAGACACGAATATGTTTATAAAACGAGCGTATGCAAGATTTATAATTTCCATACGAGTGTCGTAATTCCCATTGTAGGCGAGTTGCATACGACTGTTTTTGTTCGACGATAATTATCATAACTATTTTATGTTCGAACATAAATATTCATAAATATCCGTCGAGATTTCGCCAGTTTTATGTACTCAACAGAGCGCATGAGACGCAGAGAATGCCTTGTATTTGACCATGGCCTCCTCGATTACCCTACTATGACATTAGGCCACGCAGTGAAATTTAAATTAGAAGGCCGTGGGACTCAACACAGGTGCGCTGCTATCTTATCTAATTGGTCAAAACACTGTTTCATGAGCTCTGATTGGTGGGAGAAACTGTTTCATAATGAAAAATAGTGTTATAATTAGCCTCATAATAGTACAGTTTTCCGACATATAATAGTCAGGGTCGAACATAAATATTATTACGGTATTAATTGTGTTTCTGAAATTAATCTGGTCGTTGTGCAACACTGCAACCTTATTACCGGCCGCCACTGTATTATACTATGTGTATTGGATTTATTAAATACATGTGGTTATTTCTTTTTAGATTGATTGCCAATACGTAAACAATAAATACAGTATGAGTAAGTTCATATCATTTATACCCTTCAGTTTGCTTTCCTTCCGAGGAGAAGTAAAGCCGTGGTGCCCTTGTCGTACATTTATGGCATGTAAAAGAACCTACCACTACAATTGGTAGTGTGTGGCTAAATTTTAATAACAACAGGTTTACCATCAAACATTCCGACCGCAGTGGATACGCTGGCTAAAGCGCAGCGTTAGGTCATGGGGCCAAGCTCTCTGCTGACTCGATAGACGCGTGGGTTCGTGCCCCACCGTCGGTCGTCCTTGAAATGGTTTTCCGTGTTTTCCCCATTTTCAACACCAGGAAAATGCTGGGACGGTACCTTCTGACAGGCCATGGCCGCTTCCTTCCATATCCTTGCCCAGTTTCATTAATATTCATCATTCCATCTCTCATCCCGACGCGCAGGTCGCCCATGGGCGTCGACTAGGAAGACCTGCACTCGGCCTCTCAGGAGGCCACACGACAACAACAACAACAACAACAACAACAACAAAAACATCAAACATTATTTATTTATTATTATTTAATCGAATAGCACTACTACAGAGCACGTAAAATCAATACTTCAAATCTTGCCACATGTATTTTTAGCCTATTTTCAATTTTGAAAAAATAGGCTTATGAGATCACCTTTTGTCCGTGTGTGTGTGCGTGTGTGTGTGTGTGTGTGTGTGTGTGTGTGTGTGACTCGTGTGTGTGTCCCCCCCTAATAAAATCTAAACGGCAGGAGCGATTTCAATGAAACTCGGAAAGTTCATAGCACTATTCCCGGCGACCTCGACCGTGCCCTTCAAATTTTGTTACGACTCACCAATCCAACATGGCGGCTGTGCGAAATATTTCACCAGCATTCAATATCTCCGAAACTATTACCGATATTACCCTGACATTTTCTAATGTGATAGAGGGATCAACTATAAGTTCACTTATGTGACTTTTGAAAACCTGGTAACAACAAAACCAACATGGCGGCCAAGCGAATTTGCGACTTTTAAATAGACGTTTCTCGCGATTTGACCAACCAAACGCAATGAAACTTGGTACAGTATATGTTTATATACATTGTAATGCACTGACATCTAACTTCGTTCAATTGTTCACATAATCACAAGATGGCGGATGTGCGAAATATTTCACCGGCATTCTATATCTCTGAAACTATTAGCGGTATCTCCCTAAAATTTTGTACGGAGATAAAGGGCACTACTGGACGTCCATCTATAAGACTTTCAAAAACCGGTTAACTACAAAATGAACATGGCGGCCAAGCGAATTTGAAAATTTTAAATAGAACTTTCTCGCGATTTAATGTTCCAAGCGCACTGAAACCTGGTACAGGAAATATTTATACACATTGTAATCCACTGGTATCTAATTTAGTTCAATTGTTTACATAACCTCAAGATGGCGGCAGTGCGAATTTTAAAATTAAGTTTTTATTTCTTGTGATGTAGTCATGCGATCGAAGTGAAAGTTTGAATAATGAACCTACGCAATAATTTTCCTTTAATGGTACATGACTCTATGGCCTATACATTTAACAATCCAACATGGCGACCATCCGAAGTATTTAGAAGATACTTAATATCTACGAATCTATTTTAGCAATCAAACTGCATTTTTTAATGTTCATAGGGGCTATGAACTTAAGTTCACCTATAGGACTTTAAATAACCTGGTGATCACAAATCCAACATGGCGGTGACGCGAATTATAAATATTCACATGGACTTTTCCCGCAATTTAACCATCCGCATGCAGTGAAACTTGGTACAGTAAATCCTTATACGAATGTTAATCGACTGGCATCTAATTCCTTTCAATTGTTTCCATAACCTCAAGATGGCAGCTGTGCAAAATTTTAAAATCTCCTTGTTTTTTCTTGAGTCCTAATTATGCGATTGAAGTTTGAATACTACACGTTCACAATAATATGCATGTAACAGTACATAAATCTAGGACCTACATATATAAAATCCAACATGGCGACTATCCGAAATATTTAGTCGGTTCTCAATATCTACGAATCTATTACAGCAATGAAACAGAAATTGTGTATGTTGACAGTGGCAATTAACATAAGTAGGATATATGAAAATAGGCTGCATAGTTCTTCATGGAACTACTTGTTTTTTTCTCTGCCCACATTTGCTTCATCCTCTCTGATCTCTGCTTTCGGAGCTGTTCAATGTTCCGTGGCTGCTTTCGTTGTATTTCTTGTTCTTCACTGAAGATCACTTTTAGAATTTTGTCCCGAAATAAATGTATCTCTAATGTCAATATTGTCTTCCTTAAGATCCTTTAATATACAGGGTGCTTCAAAAAATGTATACACACTTTAAACTATCGTAGTTTTCCCGCTCTACAAGGCTAATGTTATATTTCTTCGCCAGGTTGCAGCATAATCGTCCCTCTATGTTATATTGTCAGTTGGAATTTGTAATATCAACATGGCGGACGTACGTTTGAGTTTTGAAGAACGTAAGCAGGTTATTAAGTGGTACTGGAAGTTTGAGAATGTAAATGAAGTTCAAAGACAGTGGAGAAGGGAGTATGATACAGAACCACCTTCAAGATTAACAATTACACGCATACGAGACAAATTCGAAGTTCATGGAACAGTGTGTGATGTGCATAAAGGTCATTCAGGTCGACCTCGAACAGCTACAAGTGATGAGTCATCAACGGCAGTCTTGGACCTGTTTCAACCCTCTCCTAACAAATCTTCAAGGCAAGGGGCACGTGAAAGTGATGTAAGTGCTGGCAGCGTGCTATGCATTCTGAAGAGAGGCAAGTAACGTGTTTACATTCCAAGGCTGGTGCAACAGCTAAGTGACGACGATCCAGATCGAAGGTTGCAATTTTGTGAATGGGTTCAGGAGATGGTGATACGTGAACCGGGATTTATGGGTAGCATCATTTGGTCGGATGAAGCCCAATTCAAACTTAATGGAACTGTCAATAGGCACAATTGTGTTTACTGGGGTGAAGAAAATCCTCACATTACAATTGAAAAAGCTGTAAATTTGCCTGGTGTAAATGTGTGGTGCGGTTTGTCTTCAAGGGGACTCATTGGACTTTTTCGATTTGAAGGCACTGTAACTGGTATAACTTACCTAACAATGCTTGCTGATTCCATATTTCCTGCCATTCGTGCATTATACGGTAATGATAATTTTTATTTTCAACAAGATGATGCCCCGCCGCACTATCACAGGGACGTACGAGCTTACCTGGATCAAAATTTGCCGGGCCACTGGATAGGACGCAGGGGGCCAATCGAGTTTCCAGCACGCTCTCCAGACCTTACACCACTGGATTTCTTCTTATGGGGCACAGTAAAAGATGAGGTGTACAAACGTAAACCACGTAACCTAGACATTCTTTGGAATGAGATTCAAGCCATGTGTAGAGAAATCTCATTGGACGTTTTGATACGATGTACAGAATCAGTGGTGACTCGTACTCAGAATTGTATTGATGCTGCAGGTCGCCAATTTGAACAGTATTAACATTTGTTATTTATGTTTCATTTACATTGGGCTTTCAGCTTTCTAATTTCCTGAAATTTAACTTTGGAGAACGGTAAATAAATTTTCTATGGAAGTTCAAAGTGTCTATACATTTTTTTGAAGCACCCTGTATGTGTAAACCTTGCTGGTTGAACTTTAAGTTTCAAACTTTTATTAAAAATTTGTTTTGTTAGCCTGTCACCATTCAATCTATTTTAATGCCCAAAAATGGCATTCATCTTTTGCGTATGGTTTGAATTATGCACTCCATATTGATGTATATTTCCTTGTTACGTCGTGGTCTGTTATAGTCTGTTTCTGTTTTCTTTGGTCCAAGGATGCATCGAACCAATCTTCTTTCCATGAGCATGATTTTGTTTATGTCACCTTTCCGCATTAACTTAAATACTTCAGGTCCAAAGAGAGCTTCAGGTTTCACCACTGTATTGTAATGTTTAATCTTAGTGTCCCGTGATAATGCCTTCTTCTTGTATACATTTCGGGTGATTTAAAATGCTATGTTCATTTTCTTTGATCGGACCTCTAAGCTTTTTTCTTCATTGTTGTTGATATTTATCCATTAACATTGTGTATTTTGTTTCGGTTAATGATTATTATATCTGGATAATCTTGAACATTCGTTATAAATTCTGTCTTGGGGAAGGAGATTTTTAAACCAATTTTTCCTGTTTGCTCCATTAAGTTTTCTACTTGGATCTTTGCATTTTCAGGTGTGTCCGTGATCAGAGCAATGTCATCCGTGAAAGCCAAGCAATCCAAATCGATATTATCTTTTTTCCCCCAAATGTATACCTTTCGTGTCTGATTTTCTCCATTCTCTAATCACCTTCTCCAGAGCACAACTAAAAAGCAAAGGCGACTACCCATCTCCTTGTCTAACACCTGTGTTTATTTGAAAAGTTCTAGAGAATTCTCCATTGAATCTGACATTAGATGAGGTATTTGTTAATGCATCTTGTACAATGTTTGTGGTTTTCGAATCCAAGCTGAATTCCTTTAAAACATTGATGAGAGATTCTCTATTAATGGAATCAGAAGCTTTCTTGGAGTCTATAAAAGTAATAAGTTAGTTTTTGCTTTATTAATCAGTTTTCTCATTTGTAGCATAGTTTTGAGATTCCAGATATGCTCAATGCACGATCTATTTCTCCGAAAACCACCTTGATATTCCCCTATTAGCGGATCTAATTGTGGTTCTGCACGGCTGAGTAATGCTCTTGAGAGTATTTTATAAGTCACCGGCACAAGTGAAATTCCCCTATAGTTATTTGGATCAGTTTTGGACCTTTCTTATGTATAGGGTGTATGATGGCTGACTTCCATTCTTCTGGAATTTCTTCTTTATTCCAGATTGTATCTAAGATGTTTTTAAGTTTATTGATGATATCATCATCGAGAACTTTCCAAAATTCTGCTTTTATTATTATTATTATTATTATTAATTTAGGAGTCATACTCTTCAGTTATGTGGTCCAAAATACACGGACTTCCTCTCTTAGTAAACTATTGAATGAATGCTGTGTAACTCATTGAGTGTCCTATTCCAATTAATCCTGCTAGATGCATGTCTTATACCTCGTGTGACAAGTGGACGTATGCAGCGCTAAGCAGATGCAGGGGCGGTGTGATTCATTACGGCTATAACTCTTGACTTGCGACGCGACGAGGAGGTAGAACTTCAACTGTTTCAGAATATGGAAGCCATTTATCAAGCCAAGGCAGCTGCCGCCACAGTGTGGAACCTCTGTGACCATGGAAAACACTTGGGGTTCATTTGTAAGCTTTTTGCCGTTACTGCAATCGATATCTGCAATCGCAGAGCACAGAATTCATTTAGTGTCGTCCAATGGTTAGGGATTGAAAACAAGTACGGTTCATCCTCTCTTCCTCCAGGGGCTCACGAGTAGTGAGGCGTGGGTTGGCGACCACGGGACCCCAGCTGAGTCCGGCATTTCTTTCTTTTGTCGTGTGGCCTCCTGAGATGCCGAGTGCAGGTCTTTCTAGTCAACACCCGTGGGCGATCTGCACGCCGGGATGAGAGATGGAATGGATCAAGATGAATGAAATTGGGCAAGGATGTGCAAGGAAATGGCCGTGGCCTGTCAGAAGATACCGTCCCAGCATTTGCCTGGTGTTGAAAATGGGAAACCATTGAAAGCCATTTAGGGGACGGCCGACGGTGCGGCTCGAACCCACGCGTCTACTGAGACAGCAGAGAGCTTGGCCCCTTGATCTAACGCTGCGCTTTAGCGTGTGTAGCCACCACTGTCGGTAGTCCGGCATCGATTCCACTTACTTGTGCTGGGCTCCTTCCTGTCATCTACCCTGTCGACATTGCGTAGCCAACTTTTATTCTTTTCCAACCGCGACGAAATCAGGGTATCCGAGGCTTGGGTGTCTTCCGTTTCCAACCGCCTCATCACGTAGTGGCTACCTTCATTGGCAGTCCCCGTGGAGGCCCCGGTTGGAATCCCGGCTCTGCCAAGAAACTAAATTCTGGGGATCGTCCTGTAATGGGGTTCACTTAACCTTGCGAGGCAAAACTCAGAAGAGACAGGTTCGATTTCTACCTCAGTTATCCTGAAATTAATGGTTTTCCGAGGTTCCTTACTTCTACTCCAAGCAAATGCCAGGATGGTACCTAATTTCAGGCCACGGCCAATTCCTATGCATATCCTACCTGGATTACAAGTGCAGACATCACAGTAACGACGGTTATGAGACAACTTCTAAACACTCCGAAGTACACGGGGCTACATGACCGCGTTGTCTCAAAGTCCCTTAAGAATCAACACCTTTCCGTTGCACGCCTAATTGGCCTTTGTCTCATCTTTCCTGATCCCTCGTTCTTCGAGGGTTAACCTCTTCTTTTCCTTTTCTAGTATCTCCAGCCTTCTGCTCAAGGCCCTAACTGAGACAGGGTGTGTATAGCCCCACCACGCCTTCACAGAATGTTGTAAACCTTACATACTTAAGACAATAAACTTCAAAATGCAGGAATCATTCAATCATCAGCCATCGGACCACATTTTGATGTGGAACCCAAAAATAAAACCACATGTATAACGTGATCCATCCTGAGGGTGTCAAGAAACCTAACCACTGCACTATCAAGCTTCTACGACACGTATCACAACATCCCTCCCAATATTATTCTGCTAAGGTCTCATTCCAGTTTTGTACCGAAAATAAGGCCCTATTAACACCAACCTACACATATGGGGTACCTACAGGATCAGCATAACCCAATACGTAAGCGAAACGCACTCACTTACTCTTTAAATGCCTCACAATTAAATAAATACCTTAAAACATGTATATTTACAATGAAATAATGAAAGAATGCAACTCGGTAACCATGGTAACAGAATCTCACAGGTCCATCTATATCTGTAAGACGCATTTCCAATTATTACATTACTGTGAAAGTTTCCAGACGATTATAAGGTTATCACTGAACCAAACTAAGCTGTAAAATTCATCAATACATACAGTATAATGCGCTTAAGGGGGTCAAGGGGCCCTCTAGAATTTGTTCACGCAATTTCGACGTGTGAGTGTGGTACGAAAGGTCTTTTTCAGCCGACTATAAAGGGTCTCCGAAAACCACATTTAAAGGCCCTTAAATTAACAGTGTCTGTGATATTCCCAGAAAACTAACTTTGCTCTGATATACCCATGAAGGAATCACAAACCCCTAACCACTGCACCAGTAGCTGAATTGATAAAGTCTGATTATTTATACCAAAGATAAATCAGTCATAGCATTCATGATTGAGATTTTGCTAAGTGTACTCTTGACAACTAGAATATTCGCGGGCGAAGCCGCAACGGGTATGCTAGTCTCTACACAGTATAAAACAAAGTCCCCGTTTCTTGGGTGTAACGGGTAATCTCGAGAACCACTGGATGGATTTTGATACGGTTTTCATCATTCTGTAAAGGATTTATAGAGGTAGGTTTCTGTAGAAAAATATTTATTTATGGCCAAAGCAAGCCGAGCAGTAACGACTTCAGTGTATCGAGACGAAGAAACCCCTGCGGTCCGTGTGCCTTTTAAGCTTACGCTGAGTAAACTGTTAAAATATCCATATACTATGAGTGTAAGAATTGTCTAGCAAGAAAAGTTCTATAAAAAGTCCGGGACATCGCCCACTATAAGTATTTTTAGCCTACTTTTCACATTTTGCAAAAATGAGGAAAAAGTAGTCTTATGAGATCGATCCGGGAAAATGTGTGTCTGTCTGTCTGTCTGTCTGTCTGTCTGTCTGTCTGTCTGGGTGTGTGTCCCCCTATCAACTCCTAAACGGCTGGAGCAATCGAAATAAAATTTGGTAGGAGTAAAGATCTATACCTGAATATCTCACGGCCATATTTGAAAATGATGTCAGTGCTACCAACTGCTGAAAAATCGCAATTGAAATTTGAGCTCCATGTTGGATATCTTGGAAGGTATGAATGTGAGCTATTTCAAAATCGGCACACATATAGATAATAATATTGCAGTTTAATTTCCAGAAGGCCATACATGGCAGTGTTGCCAAAATGATTATAAGCCTACTGATAGGTCCAATATTTAAATGCATATAACTTCTACACTATCAATTGGAATTCAACCAAATTTCGTATGTTGTATGTGTACATAACCAGATATGACTGAACGTATTCTTATGCACCACCAGTGCTGCCAACTGTTAAAAAATGCTCTTAATTTCTATTTTCCAGATATCAATATATATGAGAAAGTATGCAAGCCGACAGCTTTAAACTATGCACACGTATAGTACATGACATTCTATATTAATTTGGAGTAACTTATATACGTCAGTGCTACCAACATGATTCTAAGCCTGCTGAGAGGTCCAACTTTAAATACATGTAACTTCCGTACTATCATTTGGATTTCAACCAAATTTCGTAAGAGCTGTGTGTACCATAACAGCTATGACTATGCGTATTCTTAAGAGCAATCAGGGCTGCCAACTGTTAATAAATGCTGTCTCTATTTTTGTTACCCTAATATCAATATATCAGAGAATGCAAGCCAATAGCTCTAAACTTTGCACACGTATAGTACCTGGAATTC
Source organism: Meconema thalassinum (assembly GCA_946902985.2). Classification (NCBI taxonomy): domain Eukaryota; kingdom Metazoa; phylum Arthropoda; class Insecta; order Orthoptera; family Tettigoniidae; genus Meconema; species Meconema thalassinum. Next base: position 190,158,878 of record OX336395.1, read on the forward strand.
TAGATTACTTTGGTGTAACTAATATACGTCAGTGCTGCCAACATGATTCTAAGCCTGCTGATAAGTCCAATTTTAAAATGCATGTAACATCTATACTAACTAATGGATTTCATTCAAAATTGGCACAACAATAGATCATATTATTTCAGATTATTTCTGACCAATACATGCATGACACTGTTGCCAACATGATTTTACGCACGCTGTTACATCCAATGTTTAACTGCATGTAACGTCCAAGCTATTCATTGGACTCCAACCAAATTTTGTATTCTGTACCTTAAGAGATGGAACTAAGAATATATTCAGTCACCAGGGCTGCCAACTGTAGTTCTCTATTAAGCTACATTATGCCAGGTATACAGTATGTCGAACTAATTAGAAATTTCGATATTACCAACTTAATTTCGTCATTATTGTAGATAGATCCATATCGATTAATCATTGGCATGAATCTTATATTATAAGAAAAGTAGGCTCTTTAGTTCGTCACGGAACATCTTGTTTAGTTTATTATTTTAAATGGTAATTGCTTTGTTACCTACTTGTTTGCGAGCAGAATTGTTCTAGCAAGTTCAAAACAATGAGTGAGGTTAGTGCTGATGACGATTGCTATTTTAAAAGGTGAAACATCTAGATTATAAGCCCTAGGACACTGGGTGTCTGTCTATGTGTCTGTATGTCTGTCTGTCTGCACTACTGTCTGTCTGGCTGTGTGTGTGTGTCCCTCTATCAACTATTAAACGGCTGTAGTAATCGAAACAAAATTTAGTATGAGTAAAGATATATACTGGAATATCTCATGCCCATATATGAAAATTATGGCAGTGCTTCCAACTGCTGAAAAAACGCAATTGACATTTTGAGCTCCATGTTGGATATCCTGAAAGGTATGCATGGGAGCTATTCCAAAATTAGCACACATATAGATAATAATATTTTAGTTTAATTTCCAGGAGGACATGCATGGCAGTGTTGCCAAAATGATTCTAAGCCTGCTTATAGGTCCAACTATTAAATGCATATAACTTCTGCACTATCAATTGGATTTCATCCAAATTTCGTATGTACTGTGTGTACATTTGACTGAGCATATTCTGAAAAGCCACCAGGGCTGCCAACTCTTAATGAATGCTCTCTCGCTCTATTTTCTTTTCCAAATACCAATATATCAGAAAGTATGCAAGCCGACAGCTTTAAAATATCCACACGTATAGTACCTGACATTCTAGATTAATTTGGAGTAACTTACGTACGTCAGTACTTACATGATTCTAAGCCTGCTCATAGGGCCAATTTTTGAATGCATATAACTTCTATACTATCAATTGGATTTCAGCCAAATTTCGTATGTGTATGTGTATCATAACAGATATGACTTTGCTTATTCATAAGAGCAACCAGGGCTGCCAACTGTTAATAAATTGTCTCTATTTTTACCCTAATATTAATATATCAGAAAGTATGTAAGCCAACAGCATTGAAATTTGCACACGAATAGTACCTGACATTGTAGATTAATTTGCTGAAACGTATATACGCCAGTGCTGCCAACATGACTCTAAGCCTGCTGATAGGTCCATTTTTAAAATACATGTAACTTCTATACTAACAAATGGATTTCATCCATAATTGTCACAACAATAGATCATAATATTTCAGATTATTTCTGAGCAACACATGCATGACATTGTTGCAAACATTATTTTACGCGCGCTTATAGATCCAATGTCTAACTGCATGTAACGTCCATGCTATCCATTGGACTTCAACCAAATTTTGTATTCAGTACCTTACGAGATGGAACTAACAATATATTCAGTCACCAGGGCTGCCAAATGTATTGCTCTATTAGGCTTCATTATAAAAGGTATATTTCGAACTAATTAGATACTTAGATATTACCAACTTAATTTCGTCATTATTCTAGATAGGTCTATATATAGATTGGCATGAATCTTAAATTTTAAGAAAAGTAGGCTCTTTAGTTCGTCACGGAACTTCTTGTTACTTTTCTATTTCTTCCAAGTATCTCCATTCAGTGGAAATTTAAATTACTAGCTTCGAAGTGAGTTTACGAAGTAGCTAGCTAGCCTATAACCCCAGTTCGACCAGCATCAAATTGTCAAGTCGTGTCGAGTTAAGACTTCAGAGAAGAGTATATGTGTTTGGTGTTTCCCTGTTCACCTCGGCTTTTCTGAATTGCGTCTGAGACCCGCTGTCCGTGCACGTTTTAAGCTTACGCTGGGTTAACCTTTAAAGATACCGGGCTAGTCACTACATTATTTATTAATTAATTAATTTATCGTATAGCTTTTAGTGTCGGGAGTGTCCGAAGACATGTTGGCTCGCCAGAGGCAGTAACTGCTTCCAGCGGACACCCAGAGGGTGAGCTACAAGTTCCTTTTAATTTCAAGTAGTTCCAGATATCAATGATACCTAGTGGTGAACGTTGAAACTTTGATAGAGAGTTCCGACGAAATCTAAGCTAACAATTTAGCTTCACACAAGTCACTACATAAAATGATGATGATGATGATGATGATAATTGTTGTTTTAAGGGGCCTAACATCTAGGTTATCGGCCCCTGATACATAAAATGAGATGACGTGTTTTGTTGTTGTATCAGTTCCTTGTGCAGCTGCTATCACTAACACTATCCACATTTATAGCCCCTAGTGGAGGCACCGGCATTGAAACAGTGTAAACTTGAGCAGAACTGTAACAAGAGGGAAGGAAGTGTTGGCTGCTTTGAGATAAGAAGACAGACCCCTTCACCCTAATAAATGAATGCTAGTGTAACTCGTCCTCAAGGAGTGGAAAATTGGAAAGGGCAGGCCAGGTGGGATTTCGTACCAAAAGCACGGGAAGGTAAGGGAGAAAATGAAGAAAGTTACGGCATAAGAAGAAATGGGAGGGAGAGAGGGTTAAGTTTGTTAATGAAACCCTTTGTTATCATCCCCAAGATTTATTCCGTGCTACATTCCCTACGTGCCTGACTTTCCCCCTCACGTCTATCGTGCGATGCGATAGCTACCCTTGTGAGACCTTTGATAAATCTGAGGAAGAAAAGTACATAACATTCCAAGGTAAATGGTAATTTACGTCCTCTGTCAATTGCATCGAGCGTTTTCTCTAATATGCTAAATGTAATTCCCTGGACCAGTGATGGGAAGTAATTGAGTAAAGGAATCGGATAAAAATAAACATTTTTGGGACGTATTTACATTTAATTGTCACTGATTAAAGAATGTTATGTTTACTCGTAATTTACTTCCGAACATAAAATTGTAATCGTTAAATTGTAATTATCGTTACATTTTAGTGATCGTTTACGTTTAGTGATTGTTAAATTGTAATCATCGTTACATTGTAGTAGGATGATCGTTACATGCTGAAGGATGGAACGGGGTACACTCAGCCTTGTGAGACGAAACTGTGAAGAAGGGGGGGGTTCGATTCCCACCTCAGCCATCCTGGAATTGTTTTTCCAGTGGTTTCCCACTTCTATTCTAAAATATATATATAAAAAAAATAGAAAAAAACTGAAGAAAAAGCAAACACACAACCAAAAACTCAAATAAGAAATCAAAACCAAAACAAAAAATAACACGAAACCATAAACAAAAAATACAGAAAGCAAAATCAAATTTAAAAAAATTTAAACCAAAAGAACTAGAAATTAAACAAGCCAAAAACAAAAGCAAAAACAAAATAAAAAGCAGAAACAAACACAAAATAAAATCTAACACACAATCAAAATAAAATCAAACACAAAATCAAAATTAATCACAAATTCAAAAGCAAAAACAAACTAAAAATATAATCAGACAGACAATCAAAAGCAAGTCGAACACAAGATCAAAAGAGAAAAAAAAACACAGAAACAAAAACAAATAAAACACTAAATCAAAAGAAAATCAAAAGAAGAAACAAACACAAAACCAAATATAATCGAACCCAAAATCATTAGCATATCCAACACAAAAACAAAATCAAACACAAAATTAAAAGCAAATAATACCACAAAATCAAAAGCAAAAAAACACAAAATCAAATGCAAAACAAACATAATATCAAATCCAAAAACAAGCACAAAGACAATAGGAAATGAAACACAAAAGCAAATCAAACACAAAATGACACGAAAATCAAACACAAAATCTAAGGCAAATGAAACACAAAATCAAATGCAAAAATAAACACAAATTCAAAAGGAAATCAAACCAAAAATCAAAAGCAAATCAAACACAAAATCAAAATCAAGAACAAACACAAAATCAAAACAAAAGACAGACATGAAACCGAAAACGAAACCTCAACCAAAAGTTGCAAAAAAATAGTTGTGTCTATAAAGAATATGGACCTGGTTAAAAGCCGTTGATTGCTTATTTGTTCGGATTTGAAGTCGCTTATCCCCCTCCAGAAGAGAATCTTAATTACGCCACTGGACGTCATCCATATCTCCAGGATTCATGAATATGTGAGCGACAAGTTTCCTAAATATTCCAAGGAAGCACTCTTGCCACTGAAATTCCCAGTTTTATCGAGTCTTATGTTCTTTTTCTTTTCTTTTGTCGTCCAGTCTTTGTGTCGTGAGGGTAAAAGGAATGGACTTTGGCACTATATTCACTCTCAACACATACAATGGGATGAGGGGGCGAACTTCACACACTTCACACGGGCAAGAAAGATTTCTACCACCCCCATGAATGGTAAATCTCGATATATCTATAAAGAATATGGATTGACTAATTGAGAAGGCATAGCACTAGTACAGTAAGGGCCGTTTTCTCCAACGTCAATTAACTCTCAATTCATCATTAAAGGTCATTTAACTTTGAACGAGCATTTCATCAAACAGATATGCTCGTTAACTTACCACTAACAAGGAATTACGTTAAATGGTCAAATCTGACCACTCAACTCTCTATAGGTCAGTTGCATACGACTGTTCGAACAGAAATATTCTTAAATATCGTTGAGATTCCGCCAGTTGTATTTACTGAACAGAGCGCATGCGCTGGGTTTCCTGTTGCGTTTACTGAACAGAGCGCATGTGCTGGGTTAATTGATTTTCCATGGTTCAAAGACTTTGACAAAGTCATATGATTTGCAGTCTCCATGATGTTTTAGTGTCGTAATATCACCACCAGCATTCACTAAAATTGTCGCCGAACTCCTACGAAAGCAATGCACTGTGTACAAATTGGTGTTGGGGAGATTTATTCTCCAGTTTATTTATGCCAAAATTTTAGACGATGCACTTTCCATGCAGGTAATTTATAAAGAAGGATGGAGTTTTGCAAACTTCTGGACGTAGATTCTTGCATATTTCATAGTTTTACTTGTTACCGTCAAAGTTCGTCTTCGTGTTTGGGATTGTAACTACAATGGTTGATCCGATATCCTTTGTATTGTCAAATCCCATAATTCCAAAGTTCAATGTTGTCACTTGTGTCCGACATGTTTGATTTTGGAAACTAGTGCGTTCAACGCAGGTGCGAAGCTATCCTTACTTAATTGGTCAAACAGCTGTATCTTAATGAAAATATTAAGCTCTGATTGGTGGAGAACCTGTATCACAATGAAAATTGAACTATAATGAGCCCCATTAAGATGCAGTTTTCTAGCATATAATATATATATTTCGGCATGGTCGAACATAAATGTTTTAACTCACTCCTTAGTTGGGCATAAGGAATAATAATAATAATAATCCTGTTACAAAAAGGCTAGTAAAATGACTGTTATTTGTTTTATAATATCCGACATATAGCACGTTGTTGCGCTCCTTTGTAAACAACGATAAAGCATCCCGCTTACCATTCGTGAATGCTGGATACATATACGAAGAATCTACGGGTCTTCAGGGCCACCTGGTACAATTGGCTTTCTTGAAACAAAAAATAATAATTATTTCAATGAGATATTGGTTTGTGTTTGAGTCTTCAGCCTTTTGACTGGTTTGATGCAGTGCTTCCATGCCTCCCTGTCCTGTGCTAATCGTTTCATCTCTACATTGCTACCACACTTACATCCAAGACCATTTGTTAACAATATTCTAACCTTGGTCTACCCCTACATTTCTTGTCCTCGACAATTCCTTCCGTAACTAAGTTTGCTATTCCTGGGTGTCTTGGTAAATGTCCTACCAACCTATCTCTACTCTTCATTAGCAGTAACCAGAAACATTTATCCTCTCCCACTCGTCCTAATACCTCTTCATTTGTTCCTCTATCTACCCAGTTGATCTTGATCTATCTCCTGTAACACCACATTTCAAATGCTTCTACTTTCCTCTTTTCTGCTGCACGAACAGTCCAAGTTTTCCTTCCGTAGAGCGTCACGCTACTGATAAAGGCCTTCACAAATGACTTCCTAATACCTAAATCTATATTAGGTGTCAACGGATTCCTCCCCCCAGGGGCTCGCATGTAGTGGGACGTGGGTTGGCGACCACGGGGCCCCAGCTGAGTCCGGCATTGCTTCCACTTACTTGTGCCGGGCTCCTCTCCGTCTTCTTTCCTGTCCACCTCACTAGGTCAACTCTTGTTCTCTTCCGACCCCGACGGTATTAGTGTATCCGAGGCATAGGGAGTCTCTTCCTTTCCCGCCTTAATTGGCCCTTGTCTCATCTTTTCTGATACCCTCCTTCTGCGAGGGGTCAGCCTTCTTTTTCTTTTCATGTTATCTCCTGCCTTCTGCTCCAGGCCCTCAAGGAGGTAGGGTGTATGTAGCCCCACCATTTCTGATGCACCCTGGATATTGCTACATCCTCAGGGGCTCACGGCTGGTGAGTTTGGGAGTTGGCGACCCCGTGGGATTCCTGAGCTGGGTCTGGTTTTCCCTCTTTTATCCCTTACCTGTGGGGCGGACCCTCCACTCTTTCACTTTCCTATCTGCCTCATGGCTCTCCTTCCTTCCAAGTCCCACAATCCGCATTCTTCGAGGGTTGAGGGCATTTCTTTTCCTCCTGTCCTTTATTTGCCGTATTCTCCTTTTGTTTTCTATTTCTTCTTCTAGTATATAAGTTAGTAGTTAGTTTTAGTTATAGTTAACATTTCATTATCTTATTCACGGTCACCCAAACCATTAGGGTCCGATAACCTAGATGTTAGGCCCCTTAAAACAGCAATTATCATCATCATCATCATCAACGGATCCTCTTCCGTAAAAATGCTTTCTTTGCCAGAGCCAACCTACTTTTCATTTCCTCTTTGCTTCTTCCATCACTGGTTATTTTGCTTTCTAAGTAACAGAAGTCTCCTACATTCTTAAGCTTTTTACCTGCCAATTCGACGTCAATAAGGGTTTCTGATTTATTTTGGCTGAATTCCATCACTTGTTTTCATCTGATGACCATCGGAAGTATAGTTAATCATTTCGGTGATTATCTGCTTCACGTCAGTGAGATTACAGCTGATTGTTGTGTATTATCTGTGGGATAGAATCAAACGTGATATACGACAAGGTGACCGGGTTGACATGACAATAATTAACCAACAGTTTAGCCGGAACGGATGTAGCCTATTAGTACTGTACGTCACGTCCGGGCCATTTCCCAGCCAACTTATTGGTCTACTTCCTCAATCAATCCCGGTCCATCACCTGGTATTGTTTGTACTGTCACATATTACTGACACTGCGACTATGGAAGAGTGTGAACCGGAGTGCGTGAGCTGGTCAACTCCTACTCATCTCTACTTACTACCTATAAAACAAAACCAAGTCCTCGATTCTTTGATGTTCTAAGTAATCTCGAAAACCACAAGATGGATTTTGATGCGGTTTTCACCATTATGTCAAGGATTTCGCGAGGAAGATGTCTGTAGAAAATAATGTATTTATGACCAAAGGAAACCGAGCAGTAAGGATTTCAGTGAATTGAGTCGAATGAAAACTACCGTCCTTGCGCCTTTTAGGCATATGCTGGGTAAACCATTAAAATATCTAGATACTATGAACGTAAGAATTGGTCAGCATGAAAGGTTCTATAAAATAGTCAGCGACAACATATCTCTATCTTCAATACGTCGCCCACTATAAGCGTTTTTACAGTTTCATTTCTCCCAACAATCTCCATTAAATTACTAGCTTTGAAAACAGATTACGAGAGCCTATCACACCACTTTCAGACTTAGTTCCGCAGGATACACAGTCAAGTTTAGATTGGACGGAAAGGGGATTCTTAAATTACGTCTGACAAGAATTCGTTGCACATGCTACCTTCATGATTATATATTAATAGTCCAGTCAGGGGTTTAAAACCTTCATGCCAGATATAGATCGTAGTTCATTGCAATTACCCCCAGGGGCTCACATCTTGTGGGCGTGGGTTGGCGACCACGGGGCACCAGCTGAGTCCGGCATTGCTTCCACTTACTTGTGCCGGGCTACTCTCTGTCTTCTTTCCTGTCGACCTCACTTGGTCAACTCTTGTTCTCTTCTGACCCCGACGGTATTAGGGTATCCGAGGCCTAGGGAGTCTCTTCCTTTCCCGCCTTAATTGGCCCTTGTCTCATCTTTTCTGATACCCTCCTTCTGCGAGGGGTCAGCCTTCTTTTTCTCTTCCTTTTACCTCCTGCCTTGTGCTCTAGGCCCTTAAGGAGGCAGGGTGTATGTAGCCCCACCACTTCTGGTGCACCCAAGATAATGCTACACCCTCAGGGGCTCACGGCTGGTGAGTTCGGGAGGTGGCGACCCCGAGGGATTCCTGAGCTGGGTCCGTTTTCCTCTTTTGTCCCTTACCTTTGGGGTGGACCCTCTCCTCTTTCACTTTCCTATATGCCTTTCATGGCTCTCCTTCCTTCCAAGTCCCTCAATCAGCCTTCTCCGAGGGTTGAGGGCATTTCTTTTCCTTCTGTCCTTTTATTTGCCTTATTCTCCTTTAGTTTACCATTTCTTCTTCTAGTATGTAGGTTAGTAGTTAGTTTTAGTTTTAAGTTCGCTTTTCATTTTCATCTTCACGATCACCCAAACCATCAGGGGCCGATAACCTAGATGTTAGGCCCCTTAAAACAACAATTATCATCATCATCACCTCATTGCAATCGAAAAAAAAATGCCTTTTTAAGTTAGTAAAATATTGATTATTAGTTTAATTAACGAGACAGCTAGGAATGGCAAGCAAGGCATTTAGATGATTTCATCTTGCTACTTGTGAATCCCAAAAAATTTCTTTTTAACATACACTAGGGAATTTGAAATTCTTCAAGCTTTATATTTTGTTATTATTGAAGATACAGTTCACAAATTGTGCATAATTATGACCCGTTGTCAAAGAAACCTGGGTGGGATTTACCTGAGGCAAGGAACCAGCATGGGGCGATCTTAGCAAACGTATGGAAAAGCCTACTTACATGAGTGGGAATGGTCATTCTTTCAAACATGAGGGTTGTTCACAGAGTACAAATTATTGTAAATATTCTTTCGTAAACCGTGCCATTGATAACTGGAAATTTCTGCCTTTCGCAGTCTTAGAGCCTTTCCCCAAACAATACAGGTGTGTTTATGAAGACTAACGTTTGTGTAAATACTTCAGTATTTTGTTATTGAATATTTCACTTGTTATGTATACCGGTATATAATTTGCCACCGGGAGACCCCCCCCCCCCCCCCCAATTGCAAATAAATAAATGAATGAATTAATTTGATTACAAGATTGAATAACCAAGCGTACTCTCACCTCTCACTTTAACAGAAGATCACAATTGATGATCCCCGACTTTTACACATGATTACGTGTTATCGGTTGCATTGCACAACGCAAAATGTATATAGCCAGGAGATAGCATGGTTTGGAGAATAACTGTGTAAATATACTCGCACATTGTCAACACCAAGTGCAGGCGACAGAGGACGAGTCGATTCGAAGGTACTTAGACGGCAAGTAACGCAAGCTTGTCCTTGAAGTTTTATCAAGAGACCGTTCGCTCCCTCTCGTGGGTTAAACTCCAACCAATCTAGGGAACCCCACTGCTGACACGGCAGAAACACGTAAACGTATTTCATTTCTGACTTCAATCTCCTTTTGCGAGAGAAGTCAATGTTGTTTGAGTCTTGAGTCTTTTGACTTGTTTGATGCAGCTCCCCATACCTCCCTGTCCTGAGCTATCGCGTCATCTGTTTAACATATTCTAACCTTGTTCAACCCCTACAGTTCTTGTCCTCAACCCATCCTTCCTTAACTAAGCTTCCTATTCCCGGCTGTCTTAATATGTGTTCTACCAACCCATCTCTTCTCTTCATTAGAAGTCACCTGAAACATCTCTCCTCTCCCCCTCGTATCAATACCTCTTCGTTTGTAACCCTTTCTACCCATCTGATATTCATCATTCTCCTGTAACACCACATTTCAAACGCTTCAATGCTCCTCTTTTCTGTTGCTTCAATAGTCTGTTTCACTTCCGTAGAGCACCACTCTCCAGACAAAAACTTTCAAAAATGACTTCCTAATATTTAAATCTATATTCGATGTCAACAGATACTTTTTCTGTGGAAATGCTTTCCTTGCCTGAGCCAACCTACTTTTTATAACCTCTTTTCTTCGTCAATCACTGGTCATTTTGCTTCCTAAGTAACAAAATTTCCTACTTCCTTTATCTTTTCATCTGCGAATTTGATGTCCATAGGGGTTTCTGATTTATTTCGGCTGCATTCCAATATTTTTGTTTAACATTTATTGATTTTCATCATGAATTCTTACCTCAAGACGGAGTCCATACCATTCAGAAACTCATTCAAATCCTGTGGCGTGTCGACCAAGATGACGATGTCATCAGCAAATCTCAGAGTTGAAATTATTTCACCTAGAATCTTAACTCCCATTTTATTTTTTTCTCCAATTTCCTTCATTACTTGTTCAATCTACAGATTGATAAGTATGGGTGATAAGTTGCAGCCTTGCCTTACACCTTTCTGAATACCAGAAGTCACGTTAACAATATCAATATGGTGGATAAAATAATATTGTTTTATATTTTTCAAATGTAGGAATGAGGAATGGATTACACTACAGGATAACATAGGGCTTGGACGGGATACATGCGTCGCCCTGAGTGAGTCAGAGAATTTTTCTTTACAATCGACAACTGGGTAGAATAAGAAATTCTGGTATTATCGAGACTTTCACTCAGCGGAGAGACTGGACTGACATACCTGCCATACTTAAGATGTTATTTGCGATCCTAATGGTCAACTTACGTGACTAACTCTTTATAATTTATGTCGAGCATTTAACATTAGATTTTTTATTGCACTAATGGAACATGAATGCAACAGCTCATGGCCGCCTGTGACATGCAAAGCGAGTAACAGGCATGCACCGCTGATTGCAGATGTTCTAGGCGTGTCTGTGGCTCTTCTACTTGGGCTCACGAAGCCGTGAAATATTCTCCGCTGTTCTTTTTGCTCTGTTTTTAATGTAGCTCCATGTGCCATGTAATACTGACATGGTTAAGCACCCAAACACAATGTTATCTCTGTGTAGTGCGTGGTAACTGTGAAACTCCTGCCTCCGGACACATTCGATCTGAAACTCCTATTTTACGATGACGAGTGATCCTTTTTGCCCCTCCCCCAGGGGCTCACATCTAGTGGGACGTGGGTTGGCGACCACAGGGCCCCTGCTGAGTCCGGCATTGCTTCCACTTACTTGTGCCGGGCTCCTCTCTGTCTTCTTTCCTGTTGACCTTACTTGGTCAACTCTTGTTCTCCACCAACCCCGACGGTATTAGGGTATCCGAGGCCTAGGGAGGCTCTTCCTTTCCCGCCTTAATTGGCCCTTGTCTCATCTTTTCTGATTCCCTCCTTCTGCGAGGGGTCAGCCTTCTTTTTCTTTTCATGTTATCTCCTGCCTTCTGCTCAAGGCCCTCAAGGAGGCCGGGTGTCTGTAGCCCCACCACTTTTGGTGCACCCTAGATATTGCTAAACCCTCAGGGGCTCACGGATGGTGAGTTCGGGAGTTGGCGACCCCGAGGGATTCCTGAGCTGGGTCCGTTTTCCTCTTTTGTCCCTTATCTTTGGGGCGGACCCTCTCCTCTTTCACTTTCCTATGTGCCTCTCATGGCTCTCCTTCCTTCCAAGTCCCTCAATCCGCATTCTTCGAGGGTTGAGGGCATTTCTTTTCCTCCTGTCGTTTATTTGCCTTATTCTCCTTTAGTTTTCCATTTCTTCTTCTAGTATGTAGGTTAGTTGTTAGTTTTAGTTTTAAGTTTGCATTCCATTTTCATCTTCACGATCACCCAAACTATCAGGGGCCGATAACCTAGATGTTAGGCCTCTTAAAACGACAATTATCATCATCATCACCTTTTTGCCCCAAAGCGTAGCTGAGCGCTTTAAATCACTCACCACGATTGTTCTTTGTTGTCGATTCTTTTTGGGGCTTTCTAACATCGTTGTCATTTAGCCCCGTGTCCTTGGGAATGTTAAGAATTTGTCGGATAACTTGTCACTCTAATGACCGTACTAGTGTGTGTATTTATATTTTAGGTAGGGTTTAGACAGGAACCTACCGTGGTCTTAGGTTAGTTGCCATCCCGGTATTCGCCTGAAGTAGAAGTGGGAAACCACGGAAAACCAGCTCCAGGAAGGAATCGAGCACGCCCTTTCTCAGTTTTGCCTCATGTGGCTGAGTGTACCCCATTCCAGGCCTCAGAGCAGAATTAAATTTCTTGGTGGAACCGGGACTGCAGCAAGTCTGGCGACCGGAGTTTTGAATCCTGGTCCTGTCAGACACTATTTTGAGTTTAGTGTCGCCCATGTTTCTCAACACTCCATCTAGGTAAAAGCTAGGATATAACCTTATTTAAGACCCAAGGCACCTATTCGTTAATCAAACCCTAATAATAACAACTGCACACATTACGACAGTCGCTACAGGAACACAGGTTGTCAGACAAATTGGAAACAAACCCAAGGTCCTGTGTGTGATGACCAAGATGTATGCCCCCCCCCCCCCAAAGAAAAACAACAAGAAGCCGTCTTCATTCCAATCAACAATTATATTTGTGACGTACAGTACTTCAGTGTGATTAGGTGCAGTGGAGTTTCAATGAATTTCAGGAAAAATATAATATTAACGAATATTTCTGAATTTTGGAACGGTCGTTAAATTTCAGTGAAATAAATAAAAAAATAAAAAAAAATGTTCCGCCCCTCGTAGATTACGCGCAATTTATATATTTAATTTCACTGAAATTTAACGAAAAATGAAAAAATTTTCGTTAAATTTCAGTGAAATTAAATATAGAAATTGCGCGTAATCTACGAGGGGCGGAACATTTTTTTTTTTCATTTTATTTCGTACAGAGGTTTGTTTCCAGAGAGTTAAGTTAGTTTTCAAACCTTTCCCAAAGTTGATTTTCAACAACTAATTTCATACGCGAAATGGTAGCCAGATATCAAAGATGGAAAGTAGTTATATCTGAAGCACATCCATTCCATTATTAACAAAAAGTTACGAGCCTTACAGTAATCGCATACGATGTGTAACATCTGACATAGAAGAAACCTCACGTGAAATTGTTGATACACCGGTATTTATACTATTATTGGCACAAATATTAATCTATTGTAAAAGGGAGTGTTTTACAGATATTGTGGTTTACAATACGGAACTCATTTTATTAGATGATTTGTAGCTTCCACCAGCACTAGCCTAAAGAAAGAATACGATATGGATCAACTGAGCCTCCGTGGCTTAGGCGGCAACACGCCGGCCTCTCACCGCTGGGTCCGTGGTTCAAATCCCGGTCACTCCATGTGAGATCTGTGCTGGACAAAACGGAGGCAGTCAGGTTTTTCTCCGGGTACTCCGGTTTTCCCTGCCAAAATGTCATTCCAGGAACACTCTCCACTATCATTTCATTTCATCTGTCATTCATTTAATAATTGCCCCAGAGGAGTGCGACAGACTTCGGCACAGTTCATATCCTTTCCGCTAGATGGGGGCTTCATTCATTCCTGGCCCGGTCGGAGACTGGAAGCAGGCTGTCGATTTTCATTTTCATATGGATCAACTAGATTAATAGACCCGACACCACTCATAACCTTAAATTCCTTATAAACAGGCCCTCTTGATTCACATACCAACACGTAATTTCATATGGATTCTGTTAAAATTAGTCATATTGATATGATTAATATCGTTTAAAATGATAATCTAGTAGCAAAAATATCTACCCCGTCCGGGATTCGAACCTAAGATCTCTAGATTCACAGTCATAGGCGCTAACCCCACGGCTATTTCGACTACGCAAATATTGTGCACAAGATGGTGACTTATTTCCACGTTCCAATAATACTGCACCACTGCCAGTGAGCACACTTCCGTTCGATCGAACGGAAGTATGCCAGCTGGTGCCACCTCAATCGTTTCGATTCACTTCCGTCCCATTTTTCAAAATCACTCCACAAAAATTTCCAGTAACCTAGTGGGAAGATGTTACACATTACAAGCTCATCGGCGATTGAAGTCTGGGAGTAGTTTCCTGCATACGACTAACTGCCCGAAGAATCCACCTCTAACATCAAGAGTAAATTCCTGGAGATTTAGAAGCCTTCAATTTGATGGGTGGGCAGACCAATCTGTAAGTCTTCTAGTAGGGCACGAAGAGTCTCAATAGGTTCTACTGTCTGGGGTTGGTAGATCCGGGACCAACATCAAGAAGTGTGTGAGTTGACTTGCTGAAGAACAAACCATAGCCCACCTCCTCAACTGCAGCGTCTACCCTCTCGAGTGCTCCTTGGATCATCTAGTGTAGGCTACACCCAACGGCCGGGACATTGCAAAATATTGGTCCAACGTCGTTTAGTGAAATATTTGTCTTTTTGATAGTACCCTTTTTAAATTGATTTATATTCGAGGGGAGAACTACAGTATATTGTTTTACACTTTATTTTCTTCTACCCAAATGAACTACATTTCATATCAGTTGTTACGTCCACCATCTCAATATAATCTTCTTGTAACTTTATGCACTTTTGCCATCAATGTGTTCTCTCCATTTCTTCATTAATTCATTCATTTATTTGCAATTGGGGGTGTGTCCTCCGGTGTCAAATTGGATATACTTAACAAATACATAATTATAATTATACTTAACAATTCAATAACAATTAACAATTAAACTGGAGTATTTACACAAATCGTCAGTCTTTTCTTAAACACACCTATATGTTTGGGAAAAGGATCTAAGACTTCGGCAGGTAGAGAATTCCAGGTATCAATGGCACGGTTTACGAAATAATATTTACCATAATTATTTTTTTCGCTGTGGTCGGCATTTAACTTTGAAAGGATGATCACTCCTGCTCATGTAAGTGGGCTTTCCCATACATTTGCTAAGCTCACCCCATGCTGGTTGATTTGTATACGAGTTGTACATAGCGCAGAGTCTAGATTTCATCCTCCTAGCCTCCAGTGCTTCCTACCCAAGTTTCTTTAACATACGGTTCACACTGCTTCTGGGATTAAAGTCACTGAGCAGGAATATAGCGGCCTTTCTTTGTACCATTCCCAACTCATTGATGAGCCCTACTTGATATGGATCTCAAACCACCGAGGCGTATTCCAGAATAGGTCTTACAAGTGACAAATATCCTAATTTTAGCAGAGGTACTACTTCCTTTTAATACCCTCATTACAAAGTGCAGAGATTTATAAGCTTTAGAAACTACACATCCTATTCGAGTACTTCATTTAATATCATTCCTTACTTTAACGCCCAAATATTTGCAAGAATCGTCTTCTACAAGTATTTCCGAGCCAATGTTATATTTAAAATCTTGCCATCGCCCTTTGCCTATTTTTATGAGACTACAGTTTCTTATGTTTATTTTCATTTTATTTTCAATCGCCCTATTATAGACCAGGTTCAGGTCGTCCCGAAGTACTGCATTGTCTCGTGAGTCATGTATATTTCGATATATTATACAATCATCCGCAAACAATCGACAGTCACTACGAATTCCATTTGGTAAGTCATTTACAAACGCTAAAAATAACTAAGTTCCGATTACGCTGCCCTGAGGGATACCCGACTTTCACTTTCTGGGAACGACCCGTCAAATATTCTTGGATCTATAAAATTACTCTTCTATCAATCTTCGTTGAAGCTAATTTATGGAGTAGCATGTCGTGCGGTACGACATCAAATGCCTTCACAAAATCTATAACTACGACGTCGACTGAAACTCCATTGTCTAACGATTCACTAATATCTTGAAAAAGTGATAGCATCTGACTCTCGCATGAGTAACCTTTCCGAAATCCATGTTGCCTATCATTAAACCATGATAATGTTTCCCACTGTTCCCTCAAGTAGTCGCAAATGAGATGCTCCATCTTTTTACAAACGATGGTCGTAAGGATAACCGGCTTGTAGTTGCCCAATTCAAGTCTGTTCCCTCCCTTAAATATTGGGACTACCGTAGCTCTTTTCCAGTCATCTGGGATTTGCGCATTGTTTATGGACACATTAAACATCACCTCCAAGTATCGTGCCACCGCCCTACCTCCTAGTTTAGGTACTTCACTAACAATATTATCAGGACCCTTAGATATATTGTAACGTAATTTTGTATTAGGTTTACAATTGCTGACTGGTTTATTTGGAAAACGGGAGCCCCAGATTCGTCGTTAAGGTCCAATACACAGCTATTGGGTTTATTGAACACACTACCGTAAAAGACATTTAATTCATCAGCAATGGCCTGTTTCTCAGTAATTAATTTACCGTCACCGGACATTATCATCGACAAATTATTTGAATTTCCCTTTCTTCTCCTAACGTAACTGTAATTATTTCCCCATCCATTGTCTCCCGAACCAAGTAAACCTTGCATATAATTGTCATGGGTAGCCCTCTTTTTTAAGACGAGCTCTCTTGATAAGGACTTAAATTTCAACATATACTTGTCACTATGATATCTTTTATTGTATAATTTCCTAATTTTCCGTTTTAGACTACTGATTTCTCGTGTGTAATACTCAGGATCTGGCTTTTGTTTCAGTAATTTAAATGGGACAAATTTATCAATATCGCTATTTAAATCTTCAAAAAGTTAGTCCACAGGATATTAATGTGATTTCCTTCCGATGCCCATCCTACAAATAGTTCATTCAAATACCCCTGAAATTTGCCCTGATCCGCCCTGCGATACTTTTTTTTTCCTTTTGCTATATCAGAGTCTAATTTTGTAATGTCACCGTATCTAATATTTAAATCAACCCCAGAATGGTAACTAATTCCTGGTACTTTCAGACAGATAATGAACAGCTATACAGGCCTTACGAGATAAACATCTAAGGCAGTTTTGTCTCTATTAGGGAAGTCAACTACTTGGGAAAATCCCCCCTCCCTTAAGATTTTGTTTGCAGCGCTCTGAGCTTGACCACAGCTAATTGGCTCACCAGACCGGTCTACTTTGGGGAGGTTAAATCTCCGGCAATTATTATGCTCTTTTTCATAGCATTACCAGTACAAGTTTTATCATACAGTGTGTCGAGGAGAGAAAAGTTATCATTCGGTGCTCTTTTATCCGAGATTTGTACACATAACATTTCATATTCCGTATCAGCCCACTAGCTCTATTTTTGCGCACACAAGTAAATAGCCCACCATTCTTTCGGAGTGCTGCATACCCATGCCTTGACAGCTGTGTCCAGTTCTGCAAAATACGAAAAACGGCGGTGATAATCACTTGGTGCCAAGTTGGGAGAGTATTGTGGATGAGGCAGCACCGAGAATCCCATTTGATCAATGGCAGCGGTGGTCTCTCGACTAGTGTGGGGGCGGGCATTGTCATGTTGCAGAAGCACACTTTTGGCCCAATTTCCTCGCCACAAACGAAACAATCGATGCGATGGATGCATAAGGGCAGTCTACCACCAAAGACATGTCGTACAGTGCCATCAGCTGGCAAGCGAATGGTGACAGTGTTCTGGGACACAAAGGGGATCATCCTCATTGGCTGGCTGGAATAGGGGACCACGATTGACAGTGCAGCATATGAGGCTACCCTTAAGCCATTACGTCGTGCCAAACTAAGCGGCGGTGGAAAATGGGCCATTGATCAATTGGGATTCACAGTGCTGTTACAGCCTCCATATTCTCCCAACTTGGCAACAAGTGAGTATCACCGCCGTTTTGCGAATTTTGCAGACCTGGACACAGCTGTCAAGGCATGGGTATGCAGCACTCCAAAAGAATGGTTTCAGGAAGGTCTGGAGAGACTGACACATCGATGGCAAATAAGCATAAAGTTACAAGGAGATTATGTTGAGAAGGTGGACGTAACAACTGATGTGTAATGAGCTTCATTTGGGTGGAAAAAATTAAAGTATAAAACAATATAAGCCTAGTACGTACCTCTTAATTTTCCTGCCACGAGTAATGAAACAACTAATTCAGTTGATTAACAAGTATTTTTATCAGAGCATTTTATCACAGATTTCGTAGAAAAATACTGTTTATTTGTGTCAATAGTCATTTCTCGAGCACTTATCGCTAAAGGAAGGGCAGATTGTCTTTCTAAGTGACCATTATTCACAGTACCTCATATTTTACGAGGAATCCGAACCATAGAACGTGATGTTTCATATCAGAGATATTACATGCATTGACGAGGAATCGCCTTGATGAGAGGCAAGCCGTTAAATCACTGCAACATCACAGATTAGCGGTATCTCCAGCGATTATATTTCGTGGGTTGCAAAATGGGTTTATGAGGTATTCAGTGGTGTTATTTGATTGTCATGTATACAGGGTGTCTATAAATTCTCATTACAGACTTTGGAGTTAGCACAGGAATTTACGTCTGTGAAAAGTACCGTCTCCTGCTACCCGCGGAAAAACACTACAGCACACGTACAAATCTCCCACATTTTCGGCACCACTGACTAGAGTACGTACGTCATTGAACGATCACCTGATGTTCCCTAGCTTCTTCCTCGAAATCTTACGGGTGCCGAGTACTTAGTATTCCTTGAAGACATACAGCATGAGCTCTTAAGACGATATGCCACTACATGTGCGTCAAAATATGTGGTTTCAGAATAATGGAACACCACCTCATTTCTTCACTTGCGGAACGAGATCATCTCCACCACCGATTTGGGCAACAGTGGATAGGTCGTGGTGGCCCAATTGCTTGGCCTCCGCGGTCACCCGACTTGACACTACTAGACTACTACCTGTGGGGTCACATGAAAACCTTGATTTACGAGACCCCTGTGGAATTCGAGGAAAACCTACTAGCGCGGGTTATGGCTGTGGAGGATGTTGAAGGACCAGGGATTGGTGATTGTGTGTGCCAGAACATGGTACGGAGGTACCGTGTCTGTGTTGACGTCGGTGGTCGTCACATCGAGCCCCTCCTGTAATTGGACCCAGACGACAAGCACCAGGAGTCGGACAGAGCGCCGAAAATGTGGGAGCTATGATCGTGTGCTGTGGTGTCTTTTTTCGGGTTACGGGAAGACAGCACGTTACCGGACACAAGTTCCTATGCTAAACTTAACTGTCTTGGCCCCCACTACAAGCACTCAAAGCTTGTAATGGTAACTAACTTTCTTCAGCTTTTCCCAATTAATTGGGGTAAAAGGAGACAACCAGGCTCATTTTGGTTTTGGCCTGGGATTTAAGGCCGGATTCCCATCCTGAAGCCACGTGATTTCTCAAGTGAAAATTCCACCCTGCTGTCGCCGGGATTCGAACTACGGCCGTCCGGGTGAAAGACGAGCAGCTAAGCCACTGAGCCATCACACTTCCCCTTCTAAGCTTGTAATGGTAATTTTGAAATTCCATTAACCCGATCGGATGATGGTTGCTTCACGAAAGAAAAATGTCCTGTGTGTAGCACCTCGCATTCATTGTACAAATAATAATTAAGCAGCCAATCGAGTGGATAGAAGCGAGTTGGCTTGGAAGATGACTGCCCATCTCCTCCACTATAACCATTACCACGCCCAACATCATTACGTCATTTTATAGAGTTTTTATTTTGAGCACCTGAATAAAATAAAATAAAATGAATAAAAACTCTTTAAAAATATCTAAATCACAGTGTATGTTAGTGATTGAGGTTCATTTTGTAGGTTGAGGTTTGATACACACTTTAAAAAAGGAAAAACATTCTTATAAACTTGGTATTTATGAGGGAAACAGTGATATATTCTTAAAACGGCGGGAAATTTTTGAAAATGTTATTTTGAAATGATATAATTAGAATTTTTACATTATTGAAGTTGCATCTGGTTGCCAGGAAGCATACCAATACTGGGATAAGTGCAGCATTTGTCAACAATATGTGTAGCATATTTACAATCGAATTAATATTTTGGCTTTATTTTCCTCTATTAAGCTGGTTCTCCCCCCTTACAATTTTGAAAATTACTTTCGGCTTAAATGATGTTTTGAAAAAACATGCTAAGACGGTTTTTTTAATGCAGTTTGTTCTAGAGATTAAAATGAGCTGGGTAGATGACGTCGCTGTTCCGCCCCTTAAAACTATAATAACACAACAATAGATTGAAATGAAATTTAACTTTGATAATTTTAACCTATTGTTACGTGCCACCCCCTAGTGGCACTTATGTTAATTGGATTACGGTGGGGGTACAAAGCACAACACCAATTACAGCTTAAAGAAATAATTAACTTTATTGCGGCCAGAAAATTACACTAGTCAGCAAATACAAGCAATTAGGAGCCTTATTCCAGTTTCCTCAAATCTCTTCCTTATGCGCTCTTGGCCCCTTTCACTTGCAACAGACCACAGAAGTTAATCCGTCCTAATGAGTACGGTGGCCTTGACAGAAACTACCTGTTCCTCTCATTTATGTTCTCCGACCACAATTACTTACGATCACTTGCTGCAGGCTATTTCGCTGTCCACAAGCTGGGAGAAACAATGTCACAGGATTTCGTAACTCGCACAGCACTTCGTCACCACACTTCTGTCGCACAAGATAATCGCTCGCACTAGCTCGTAAAACACAACACAACACTGCTTCACGGGTCACTCTTATATAGCAGGCCGGTGACTCAATAAATGGTTCTAGATCCATCCAGAGTCCACGGCTTCTCGAGGTTTCCCCCGCTGGTCCAGTCACGAATCTTCTGGACTATCCCTTTGTCTGTAGTAGCCCTGTTGCATAAGGCGCGCGCAATACAGGAGGCAAGCCACAGCCCAGCCCCTGGGGCAGTTGTGACTCAAGCGGCGAGCGATGACACAAACTCACAGCCGTAACACCACCCCCTTCCTAAAAAGGCTGATCGTCCCGATCAATCATTGGTCCGTCTGTGTCCCTCCGTAGGCTGCCAGGCGATCTCGATGCACGATCTTCATCTTCGCCCTCGGGCTCCGCTGGATCCTGTAGACGACATCGTTCATCCGTTTCACGACTCGGTACGGGCCCTCCCAGGACTTCTGCAGTTTGGGTGACAGGCCTTTCTTCCGTAATGGGTTGAAGAGCCAGACCAGGTCGTCCTCGTGGAATCCGCCGGCATCCGTCTGCTGGTCGTATCGGGTCTTCATTCTGTCGGTCTCGATCCGCAGTTTCCTCCTCGCGAACGCGTGCACGTCCTCCAGTTGGTCGACCAGTTCTTGACAATACTGGCTTACCGGGATCGGATCATTCCCAGGTCGGCCAAAGGCAAGATCGACAGGTAGACGGAGCTCCCTCCCAAACATGGCCCGGGCTGGTGTGCGCCCGGTGGCTTCATGCACGGCGGCGCGGTAGGCCAGGAGGAATAGTGGAAGATGTTTGTCCCAATCCCTCTGGTGCTCGCTGACGACTATTCGAAGATGGTTCTCGACGGTGCGATTGAATCGCTCTACCATCCCGTCGGACTGAGGGTGTAGTGGCGTTGTCCTTGTCTTCCGGATTCCCAGCAGCTGGCATAGGTTCTGGAACACCTGCGACTCGAAGTTCCTTCCTTGGTCGGAGTGCAGCTCCAGGGGTACTCCGTACCGGCTGACGAATTCCTTCACCAGGGTCTCTGCGATCGTCGCAGCTTCTTGGTTAGGGAGCGCATACGCCTCCGGCCATTTGGTAAAGTAGTCGCTGACGACTAATATGTAGCGGTTCCCTGCCTCGCTTAACGGGAATGGCCCAGCAACATCGATGGCCACTCTCTCCATGGGGCCGCCCACGTTGTAGGGCTTCAGTGGACCCCGTCGTCTTCGTCCTGGGCCCTTGCTGGCTGCGCAATCGTGGCACCTCGCGCAGTGGTTCTCCACGTCTGTTCGGCATCCGATCCAGTAGAACCGCTCTCTCAGCTTCTCCAGGGTCTTCTTTATCCCTAGGTGTCCACCAGATGATCCTCCATGAACTTCCTTCAGGACTTCCTCCGTCATAGCCTTTGGAACGACGACTTGTTCCCGAGATGTCTTCCCGTCGGTGCTCTCCCAGGTACGGCAGATGAGGCCATCCCTTACAATCAGCGAGTCCCACTGTGCCCAGTAGGACTTAAACTTTGGGCTGCAGTCACTCACAATGTTCCACCCGGGTCTGGGTACACAGGCCCTCTTCCATTCGGCTATCAGTCCCAGGTCATCATCTTCCGCTTGCGCCCGCGTGAAAGATTCGCGGCTCCAGCTCCCTTGAAGTTCCACGGTAGTCCTTCGGCACTGTATCCCGGTGTTCTCCTCCCTTCGGGCACAGGAGGTGCAGTTTTCTGGGCACGGTCTTCGTGACAGGGCGTCGGCGTTAGAATGCAGTTGGCCTTTCCTGTGCTGAATCTCAAAGTTATACTGTTGAAGCCTCTCTAACCACCGCGCGAGTTGACCCTCGGGCTGCTTGAAGTTCAGGAGCCACCGCAGGGATGCATGGTCGGTCCTGATGAGAAATTCTTGCCCGTACAGGTACTTGTGGAAGTGTTCAATGGTCTTCACGATGGCGAGCAGCTCCTTCCTGGTGACGCAGTAGTTCCTTTCTGGCTTTGACAAGGCCTTGCTGAAGTAGGCCACTACTCTCTCCTCGCCGTCCACTACCTGCGACAGGATTCCCCCTATGCCAAAGTCGCTGGCATCGGTATCGACGATGAACCTTGTTCCAGGTCTGGGGTAGGCCAGAATAGGCGCGGTGCACAGAGCCTGCTTGAGTCGCTCGAAGGCATTGTGGCATTCTGCTGTCCACGTGAAGAGTTGGTCCTTCTCGGTCAGTCGATGTAAAGGTTTGGCGATGTCGGCGAATCCTCTCACGAAGCGACGATAATAAGTGCAGAGTCCCAGGAAGCTTCGTAGTTGCGACTTGTCCTTCGGAACTGGCCACTCCCTCACAGCTGCGGTCTTCTCTGGGTCGGTGCGCACCCCTTCCTCGGAGACGATATGCCCAAGGTACTGGACCCGCTTCTGGAAGAGCTGACACTTCTTGGGGCTCAACTTCAGCTGGGCAGCCCGTAGCTTCAACAAGATCTCCTTCAGGTTGCTGTAGTGCTCCTCGAAGCTCCTCCCCAGAACGATGACGTCGTCTAGGTATACCAGGCAGGTCTTCCAGTGTAGTCCCCTCAGAATGGACTCCATTAGCCTTTCGAAGGTTGCAGGGGCGTTGCACAGACCGAATGGCATGACGGTGAACTGCCAGAGCCCGCTGCCCACAGAGAACGCCGTTTTCTCGCGGTCCTTAGGGTGGACCTCCACCTGCCAGTAGCCACTCTTCAAATCCAAGGTGGAGAACCATCTTGATCCTGATATGGTGTCCAGCGTGTCGTCGATCCGGGGTAGAGGGTAGCTGTCCTTTTTCGTGACGTCGTTCACCCGCCTGTAGTCCACGCAGAACCTGGTGGAACCGTCCTTCTTCTTCACTAGCACGACCGGAGAACTCCAAGGACTATGTGATGGCTCGATCACCCCTTGCTCCTTCATCTCTTCTACCATCCGGTCGACTTCGGCTTGCTTGGCGAGCGGGACACGTCGGAATGGGGCCCTAATCGGTGCGCTGTCCCCAACGTCGATTCTGTGCTGGACCAAGCTTGTCCTGCCGAAGTCTTTGCTCCCCACGGAGAAGACATCCTGGAATTCGCGTAGCAGGTCCTGAAGTTGGCGTGATTGTTCTTCGTCTAAATGGTCCTGGGATCCTTGGTACAGCTTCTGTAGTTCTTCTGGCAGGGCGCGTCTTCTTCGGTTGTCCGTCTGCAGGTGTCCGTCCGTCGTTTCTGTGATGCGGGCAATCCAGGTAACGGGCTCGCAGACTCCTAGGTTGGTGTCCCGGTGAACCGTAATATCGTAGTCGTTCAGGTTGGACAGGCGAACGTACGGCCGAGGCGTCGTGTTGATGAGCGTCTTGGCAACTAGCAATCCTTTTGCCTGGATGTCCTCATATTTTGGCTCGATGACAGCAGCCACTCCCTCAGCAGTTCCGTCGACAATTACGGCGGCGCTGACCTCCGTCCTGGCAGGAACGATGACGTCCTCTCTCAGCCTTACTCGTCGTGCGGTGACGGCCTCGTGTGCTGGTTGCAAAGCAAGTTCCTCACCTCCGAAGTGCAGAGTGTTGGTACTCAGATCCAAGATGATGTTGTTCTGGTCCAGGAAGTCCAGTCCAATGATCACTTCATTTGATACGTCGGCCACAAGCACTGAATGCTTTATCGCCCGTCGACCAATGACGAACTCCAGTGATGCTTCGCCATGTACCGGTGCGGTGTCTCCGGTCGCGGTTATTAGCTGGAGGTTCCTTTGTGTGGGTTGAACTCTCCACTTCGGGATCACGGTGGGGCTGACGATGGTCCTCGATGCTCCCGTGTCGATTAGCATGGGCCAGCTCACTCCGTTGATGACTCCGTCGACCATCAGGCTGCTTTTATCCCTCCGTAACTGCGTCACACGAACTTGGACTGCCGGGGCTTGACGACTGTCACGAGCCAACCTTCGCCCCTCATGGCTGGCTGATACTAGCTTTCCTGGGCCGCGCGGTTTCCCTACGACTGACTGTCCCGACGGAAACTCTTGGCGGCGGCGATCACCGCAGTCCTTGCTCAGGTGGCCTCTCTTACGGCAGGTCCAGCAGGTTGGTAGTCCTCTTCCGGGCCGCCTCACCGGATGTCCTTCGGCTAAGTTTTTGTTGGTGGTACTGCGACTCTTGAAGAACCGGCCTAGCACCTCCATCAGTTCATCGGCCAGGGGCTTGGTCTTGTTGGCTTGGGCTGGTTCGTCAACGTCCACCTGACGCACCCGCGCGCACATTCTAGATACCTGCTTTGCCGTCTCGAACTCAAGTGCGTGGCTCAGCGCATCCGCCAGGGTCTTATTGCGCGCAAGACGCAGCGCCTGTTGAGTGTCCGAGTCCCGTAGCCCGTCGGTGAAAGTCTGCGTCGCTATCTGCTCCAGAAAGTCGGCCGGCGCTGTTGGGTAGGCGAGCCTTACGAGGCGTGCGATGTCCATCTCGAACTCCTGCAGGGTTTCCGCGTTCTTCTGTACCCGTGTCCGGAGCTGCATCTGATAGGCCTGCTGAAGATGGCTATCTCCATATCGGGACTCCATATGGGCGATCAGGGAAGCGTAGTCCTGGGATCCAGTCGGGATGGCCTGAAGGACGTTAAGGGCGTCACCTCTCAGCGCTACAATGAGAGCTGTAGCCTTTTCTGTGCTGTTCCAGTTATTTATGGAACAGGCCGCCTCGAACTGACGTAAGTAGGTGCTCCACGGGACCTTTCCGTCGAAGGTTGGGGGCGTCACTCTGCTATGTCCCGTTCCTAATATTCCTGGTGTAACGGTGGGCGGGCGTTGGCGCAGCTCGGCAACTTCCTCTCTTAGAGCGTTGAATTTCTCCTCCACCCCCGTCAGTGGGCGTTGGCGCAGCTCGGCAACTTCCTTTTGTAAGGCGTTGAATTTCTCCTCCACCCCCATCAGCGGGCGTTGGCACAGCTCGGCAACTTCCACTTGTAAGGCGTTGAATTTCTCCTCCACCCCCATCAGCGGTCGTTGGCACAGCTCGGCAACTTCCTTTTGTAAGACGTTGAATTTCTCCTCCACCCCCATCAGCGGGCGTTGGCGCAGCTCGGCAACTTCCACTTGTAAGGCGTCGAACTTCTTTTCCACTGCCGTGACTTCCTCACGCAGACCCAGTTCTAATTTCTTCAGGTCCTGTGTCAACTTATTCTGACCGTCTTCCATCTTCTTCTGGCCGTCCTCTATCCTCTTCAGGTCCTCCGCTAGCTTATTTTGACCGTCTTCCATCTTCTTCTGGCCGTCTTCTAGCTTCTTCTGGCCGTCTTCTAATTTGGTAGTTAGCTCCTTGGCTAACTTCTTCTGGCCGTCTTCCATCTTCGTTTCCATGCCATTTAACTTTTCAAGCAATGCTGCCAATTTCTCCTCCATTTTAGTTGTTTGTCTTGTAAAGGGCATGCACTCACAGGAAAATTAGAGAAAATGACCTGCTCGGGTTTTGAAACCAGGACCGTCAGGTGTTGTGCTTGAGTTCGTAATCCGGCTTCTGACACCAGTTGTTACGTGCCACCCCCTAGTGGCACTTATGTTAATTGGATTACGGTGGGGGTACAAAGCACAACACCAATTACAGCTTAAAGAAATAATTAACTTTATTGCGGCCAGAAAATTACACTAGTCAGCAAATACAAGCAATTAGGAGCCTTATTCCAGTTTCCTCAAATCTCTTCCTTATGCGCTCTTGGCCCCTTTCACTTGCAACAGACCACAGAAGTTAATCCGTCCTAATGAGTACGGTGGCCTTGACAGAAACTACCTGTTCCTCTCATTTATGTTCTCCGACCACAATTACTTACGATCACTTGCTGCAGGCTATTTCGCTGTCCACAAGCTGGGAGAAACAATGTCACAGGATTTCGTAACTCGCACAGCACTTCGTCACCACACTTCTGTCGCACAAGATAATCGCTCGCACTAGCTCGTAAAACACAACACAACACTGCTTCACGGGTCACTCTTATATAGCAGGCCGGTGACTCAATAAATGGTTCTAGATCCATCCAGAGTCCACGGCTTCTCGAGGTTTCCCCCGCTGGTCCAGTCACGAATCTTCTGGACTATCCCTTTGTCTGTAGTAGCCCTGTTGCATAAGGCGCGCGCAATACAGGAGGCAAGCCACAGCCCAGCCCCTGGGGCAGTTGTGACTCAAGCGGCGAGCGATGACACAAACTCACAGCCGTAACACTATTCTTTGATTCATTACCTTCCCGATTCCCGGTTAATGCATGTGAGATTTTCGAAGTGAAATAACATGTCCTGTGCTTCAGATTCCACGTAAAATGAAGGTCCCGAGGCTCATGATCGCATGATTAGCGGTCACGTAACACTAAAAGCTTCCTTACTTTTTAATTATTTTCAATAGACTATGTGTGAAGTTGATTTTTTTTAATTTCTCAGAAAGGAAGTAGGTATTTCGATGTTGATTTTTCTATGTATGAGTCGACACTAGCGGTAGTAGTAATAGACTTATGCCACAAAGGATGTGGTCTAACTGTTGGTGTGCATGACTTGTCAGTCGGAACGGAAGTAGAGATTTCTATTTCACCATTTATGGATTAACGCTAGCTATTGTAATGATATATACAGTAAACTCTCGATTATGCGCGGTTGGTTTATCCGCTTGCGGATTAACCGCGGTGCCTGTAGCAGAACTTTTTTTTTTAAGGAAGGTTTTGAAACCGAAAATTATTTCTCAAAAATTGAAATAAAGTTACTAAATACTTAAACGTAATAAAAATCGTAAATCGCAAATACCTCACAGATGAAAACATCATGACTCAAGTACGAGGGATTGAATCGGTTGAATCGGAAGACAATGAGGAAACGCAGATGCAGACGACTGTTACTCATGATGCTGCATTAGGAAACATTGATAGGATTCTTCAATACCTTGAAGAGCAAGACGACGCATTACTTTGTGACAAGATGGTGTTGAGAAAACTCAAATCACAAGTAAAGAAAAAACGTTTCACTAAGAAAAAGAAAAAGCCAATGACCGATTTTTTGTTAAACAGTAAACAAGACTTTTTAATAACACACATAACATCGACTGAGTTTTGTTATCATATACGTCCTTTTATTGTATAATGAACTTATTTAAAGCACTTGTGTGTTGTTTCTTATTGCCTTCGACCTTTGTTTAACCATTACCAGCAATTTTGCAGCTTATCCGTGAAATTCGATTATCCGTGGTAACCGCGACAGTCAATTCCGCGGATAATCGGGAGTTTACTGTATTGTATACTACATACGACAAAGAATGTGGTCTAACGCTTGGTGTCCATGACTTGTTAGTTTAGTGTGTGTCACCATGCCACTAACACGTAAGAGGCATTTGGTTAATACACAAAATATTCAAAAGTGGAATTATATATTTAAAAAGCAGAAACTAGTATCATTCAGTGACAAACCTGGAACGAGTCGGCCACAAGATGAAGACATTGTAATCATTGAACGATCAGCATCTAAAAATGAAATTACTTCAAAGAAACGCAAACCTCGCCAAAAGAAGACGAATACAGACAATACTCGTATGATTTAGTTCAAACAATACATGGACACCAAGCGTTAGACCTTATGCTTTGTCGTATGTAGTTCAGTAAATATATCACTACGAGCACTAGTGTTGACCCATACAGGGTCAAATTGAAATATCTACTTCCGTTCTGACTGACAGATCATGAACACACAATAGTCAGACCATTTGAGTCGTCTGGTATCAGAACAATATACATCGCTATTTTTGCGATTTTGAGATTACGGCGGATTTAACAAGTCCTAAATGCCCTCTTTATATGTGAGAAGAGAAAGGTATTCAAAACAGGACACATCATGCTGTTTTTAAATTCTGAAGTAGTCGGTTGGTTTAAAAATAAGACAAGTAGATGAATATGAATCAAAACAAGACACATCTTGGCAGGGTCTATTGAGCATCGATCAGCGCTTCAGCTGAAAGGGCACTCTCTGTGGGTTGCTTATGCAATTATTTCGTGTTCTGTTAGAGCCGATGTCATTACATTGGTATTGGTGAGTTAAGTCGACTTTATACTTGTGAAGAGTGAGTCTATTTTCAAAATTAGATTCATCCGATTACTGAGTTGCAAAATAAGATACAGCAGCAAGTTTTAAAACAATATAAGGCACATCAAATATTAAAATGCGTATAGAAAGGAAAATAAAACATGATGAGTTATGAAACTTTTGGGAAATATTTGTCTATATCACTCACATCTTTCAAAAAGGAGGTCTATTTATTTATCAGTAAACAAGGGACTTATTCAGTTTTTTGTGTCTCCTGAAATATTGTATTGTCCTGGGGGGTAGGTAGCTCGATTTGGGTGATTTTGTCTAAAGGGCGATGTACTTGTCTGCAAGACAATAACTCGAGTGTAAGGATATGGGTGCGTGCTCTGTAATGAATGGAGCATGCAGCGGCGAGCAGGCCGTGCTTACGAAGCTATTGCTGACACGTGTTTACAAGGTTAATTGCCAGCCAACTAAGGCGACCGCCGTGGTGCAGCGGACTAGAGCTCGCTGGCTGAGAGCCGGAGTTCGAACAAGGGGGGTTTCAAGAAATACAGGAAGGTGGTCTAAAAGAGTGTAGATGATTTAATTACTGTAAGTGTGCCACTGTGCAAAGAATGAATGTGATGAATACAAGAGTTAGGTTTGGATGGGAAGTATTCACTAAGGAGAACCTTTTTTATGAGTACACTCACCGGAATGTAGAACGGTCGGACGTGAGGCAGCACCTCGGCGTGTGGAAGACGAAAGAGACCCCAGTTCCTGGCGTGGGGTGTATTTAAGGGAATCGTCAATGTTTGTATAATTTAGTCAGCGAATTATTGTGCTAGATAGTGGGCAGCTACCGGTTTGGGATGTTGTTGTAAGGATGTTGTAAGGATTACCACATGTGTGTGTGGTTGGTTTGTCAATATGACTGTGTTTGCCATGGCTAGACGTTTGCTGTTGTTGGTTTCTCTGGGGCTGTGGCGTGAAATGGGGTGAAGGGTGATGAAAGGGGCCAATAGGGAACCCCAGGGTAGAACAATATTTTGATGAAATGATGTGTCGTCTTGTGATAACAGACGCCTCAATATCCTTTGTCGTGTGTAGCTCACTAAATTGATGTAAATTTTATTATTTATTTCCTGTTTTGTTATCCTAAAATCTTAACTCCCAAGTTATCTCTTCAACATTAAGTTCCCAGCCTGAAAGACTAGATCTGTGAATATTTTGTGTAGTCAATTGGTATATCTGCGCACGCCTCTTGAACCCATATGGCGCTCGCGCTGTCGAGTGTTCGTTCAGTGACCGTATTGAAGAGTCCTCACTCATTGTCAGTGGAATTAGCCAGGCTGACAGCTATTGAAATGAGGTTTTAAATGAGAGAATATATGCGGATGAAAATTCGTATTGTTTTTTACAACTTGCCCTCATACGCTGTCGAATCGTGTCATCATTTCAAAACCAAACACTCCTGTTCTCTATATGATCTGAATTACTGATGTGCTTCACCAGTACTATGGGCAATATAAAGAGTCTATCCCTACAGGGTGAGTGGGTTATAGTCAAGCAGCCAGGAATATAACATTTCAGAGGTTCAAGAAGCTCCAAAAGACGTGAAAAACATTCAATAAACCATCATGGTTTAGTGGGCATAAACGGTTTAGTTGCATTATTTAAACATGTCTAGTGAGATGAATGTACGTCCTAGAACATTGTGATTGCACTATATTGTACAGCATAACAGCATAATGAAATGATGCCCGATGTACAGGGCGCCCGAAAATCTTCTCCGCAGTGTGTTCGTGCAGCTGTGAGTGGTTGAGTCATGAGTTAAGTTGACTGCACTGCACTGTGTCCTTCTAAGCGGGACTCCCCGTGTGGGCTGTCGGCGTGAATTGCGATAAGCGAGCGAGCCTGCATGTCTTCAGTGTATATTACAGTCAGCGAGCGTTCAAGAGTGCACCAGTATACAGGCGGTAATGTTTACTACTGAAGAGAGTTTTTTTTGGTGGAATACGTTTTTCGCGAAGGCGATCGGTTTACAGAATATGTACAATTAAGATTTCAGGCGCGGTTTCCTAATTCAAAGTGTCCAAACCGTGATACCGTTCGGGATATGGTAAGTAAATTTCGTGTGACTGGCTCAGTTCACGATGTACCGGGAACAGGCAGGCCTACGCTTTTAACAGACGAAAAACTTGATGCAATCTCCAATATAATGCTGCGTAGTCCAAGTAAATCAACACGAAAATTAGCTCAACAAACGGGAATCTCTAAGTCGACAGCACATAAAGCTGTAAGAGACAAGCTTCAGCTGTTCCCTTATAAAGTTACCGTGGTTCATGAATTAAAACAAACTGATTACGGAAAAAGAGTGATGTACTGTGAATGGTTCCAGCATCTTTTATGAATGGCTGTGATAAGTACAAAGTTTACTATTTATTTGTTATGATGCAAACGGCAGCCGTGCTGCCAACGTAACTGCTGTAGCTAGCTCTCTCAGACGCATGTAGGCGCTGCAGAGAACATTCCAGGACTCACTGTACATCTGCGTACGGTAAGTTGATGTCCAGAAGAAACCCATGTTATTGCATTCAGGACAGCAACTGTAATGCAGAAATTTGGCTGGGAGCTGTTTGATCATCCACCATACAGTCATCATCTTTCTCTCATCAATTTCCATCTCTTCTTGTATCTCAAGATAATTCTGTTCTCCGGTCAGCATTTTCACACTGACGAAGAGCTGAAGAAGACTGTTGTCACACGCTGGTTCCATTCACAGGCAGCAGAAATCTATAACACAGGACTACAAAATGTGATGCCACACCATGACCAGTGTTTCAATTTATTCCTTTAGTGTCTATGTGATGCTGACGATGGGGCACTAATATCTGACAGTATTTATGACCTACAGGAGAGTTTAGACCAATGGAGGAGAGCTCTAGAGTCTAATGGACTGCGCATTAGTAGAACCAAGACTGAATATATGGTATGCGACTTCAACAACAATAAACCCAGTATGACAAATATTGAACTTAAACTAGACGGTGAAACCTTACTAAGGGTAACAAAATTCAAATATCTAGGTTCTGTAATTGCTGAAGATGGCAATGGCACGATAACCACCGATATAATCCATAGAGCCACGCCTGCGTGGAACAAATGGCGCGAACTAACAGGAGTTTTATGTGATCCGAAAATACCCATAAGAACGAAGGGGAAAGTTTATAAAACTTCCGTAAGACCAATCCTACTCTAGGGTAGTGAAACATGGGCTACTACAAAGGCACATGAGAAAAAGCTACATACCACTGAAATGCGTATGTTACGTTGGGCAGGTGGAGTTACTCTCAAAGATAAAATCCGTAATGAACATGTGCGGGGCAGTTTCAAAGTAGCGCCTATAACAGAGAAACTTTTAGAAACCAGGTTAAGGTGGTATAGACATGCGAAGACCGGAGAATCATATAGTGAAGAAGTGCCTTTCCATGACTACGCAAAAGAGAGGGAGCACAGACCTCAAATAACATGGATGACGAATGTCCAGAGGGACATGAGAGTTCTGTATTGGGCCTATCTGCTGATGATGCTTTACAAAGGAATGAGTGGTGCCTCAGGATTAAGAAAGCCGACCCCGCATAACGGGAAAAGGCGAAGTGGAAGAAGAGTGTCTATGTCAAAAAAAATAGCTGACCCATCGCTGTACCTGTTGCCAATAAAGTTTTGCAAAAGAAGACTATGTTCAGTTTTTTTTTTTTTTTTAGATATAGGGAAACGTACTTTCTGGATGAACCACGTATTCCTTCTTCTTGTGTTGTTTATTGCTATCCTCTGATCATTTCATCCATATTTCAGCCTACTCATCATATTTTTGCAAAAATGAGGAGAAAGTAGACTTATGAGATCATCCGGGCAAATGTGTGTCTGTCTGTCCTTCTGTCTGTGTGTCCCCGCCCCGCTCTGAACTCCTAAACGGTTGCAGCTATCAAAACCAAATTTGGTATGAGAAAATATATATACCTGAATATCTCACTACCATATTTGAAAATTACGTCATTGCTATCAAATGCTGAAAACTCACAATTGAAGTTTGAGCTCCATGTTGGAATTCTCGGAAGTTATGCATGCAAACTGTCCAAAAATTGGCACACACAGAGATATTTACATTCCATAATAGGTTTTAGGAGCCCATAGATAACAGTGTTGCCAACATGATTCTAAGCCTCCTGATATGTCCAATATGTAAATACATGTAACTTCTATACTATCATATCAAGAACAAAGTTCCAAATGGTTCCGCCTCGTCAATACTGTTTATTAAAATTTCGTGATACAATCACTTGTCTTTTAACACATGGTACATGTTTCGACGTCTAACACTTATTGACGTCTTCATCAGCCTATTTTATTTGGGCAGCACTTAAAACATTCACTTTATATGCTGGATGTAGGTAAAAATTGTACATAAAACAACACATAGATCACTAAAAGTATAGACTGTAACACATTAAAAAGTTGTTAAAACATTTTCATATGTTAAAAGCTCAATAAAAACCTCAGCCGGGCTTGACAGTCTTTCTTAGTTTATTTCACGTCCTGTTTCTAATGTTCGCTTCAAAAGCCCAAGCAAGGGGTGACCATTCCCAAGATATAATGCGGCAATGAGTTAACAGAGCCGTGCTGAGTCGGACGGAGACTGTGCTGTACTGTACTATACTATCAATCAACTTAATTTCGTATGTGCTTTTTGTACCATAACCGATGTGACTCTGCGTATTCTTGAGAGGCAGCAGGGCTTCCAATTGTTAATAAATGCTCTCTCTCTATTTCTTTTATTCTAATACCAATATATCAGAAAGTATGCAAGCCAAGAGCTCCAAACTTTGTACACGTATAGTACCCAACATTCTGAATTAATTTGGAGTAACTAATAAACGTCAGTGCTGCCAACATGATTCAAATCCTGCTGATAGGTCTATTTGTTAAATACATGTAACTTCTATACTAACAATTGGATTTCAACCACATTTAGTATGTGCTATGTGCATCAGGTATGACCACGCGTATTCTTCAGAGCGACGAAGGCTGCCAACTGTCTCTATATTCTTTACCCTAATATCAACATATCATAAAGTATGCAAGCCAACAGCTGTAAACTTTGCACACGTATAGTACCTGACATTCTAGATTAATTTCGAGTAACTTATATACGTCGGTGCTGCCAACATGATTGTAAGCCTGCTGATAAGACCAAATTTTAAATGCATGTAACTTCTATACTAACAAATGGATTTCAATCAAATTTCGTATGTGCTTTGTGTACTTCCTACTTAATTTCATCATTATTCTAGATAGGTCTATGTAGATTAATCATTGGCATGAGTCTTAAGAAAAATAGGCTCTTTAGCTCGTCACGGAACTACTTGTTTTTTGGGGTTTTCCATATCCTGACCTACGGGATAAAGATTATTTAGGATAGGCTGGCGACGATTGACCTAAGGATGCCGTAAAAGGTTAAATCGTGCTTTCTAAAAACAACCATTGGAGTATCGAGGTACACACGATCTGGATTAGTTTCCGAACTTGCTGGAGAACCTTTCCTACTCGAATCTTCGAGACATAAACTCATTTTACCAGGTGCGTATAGTTGGACGTGGGTAATGCATGGAAGGGAAACGAAAAGGTCCGAGATTTGACAAGGCTTCTACTCTACAGAGGCTATGATGAAAAATCATGGGCAGACACAGGCTAGAAACTACGGCATTTTGTGACTTCGTAGGCAGTGCATGAGTATCACCACAGGGTGTGCAGAGTCAATTCCAATCACGATCCAGATGACAATTCCGTGTGTGACCTCTGTGACAATTACTGTGAACGATATCACTTTGTCAATTGCAAAAGATTTCCCAAATCAATCGTAGAATTTTGTACGATCGCAGAGTAAGTCACTTATCACACAATGATCTGTAACTTATGCACAATTTGTGCGTTTTATTTATTTATTTATTATTTATTTAGGATCGTTTCAACCTCCTATGGGTTACGATTACACAACCTCCTCGACTGTTGATGTTCTTTCCTGTGACGCCATTACTCTTTCATTTGTTGGCTCACTCTTGCTCGTTCCTCATCCGAGAACACCTTTCGAGTTCTCTTGGGTTTCTCTACGGTCATATCTGTCACCTCCGCAATTTCCCCTCTGAACACTTTTCTGTTTGCAATATCACTCTCCTTAAAGCCACATTTTTTAAGATCCTGATAAACTTCCTTCAACCATGGTACTTGAGTCTTTCTCCATTCCTGAAAGATGAGGATTTTATTTGCTAGGCGTTCCGTTCCCGTTCTTCTGAAGTGTCCTTAGAAAGTCAGTCGTCTTTTCCTCATAGATGTTGACATTTTATCGCATTTTTATATAGCTCTCGATTTGATCTCAAACGGAAGGTAAACTCTTTTGTTGTTGCTTTCTGGGGTCCCAGAATTTTCCTCAGAAATTTACGTTCCTTCTTTCCTATTTAATCCAGTGAATAGAGACTGATCTGTTACCTTACAAACGGTCCGGTAGTTCTAAATTTTTTATATGTTGTCTAGGACGGCTGGTAGGTGTTTAAAATGTAAAATGCACAATTCCCCCCCCCCCCCGCGCCCGCCGCCATATTGAAAAAATCGCAAAAAATCGGCACTTTTTTGATATTTTCGCCTGTATCTCCGTTTCGGTGCATTTTACTGAAAAACGAGTTCTAGTCAATGTTATAGACAATTAAATTTCCTACAATTTACGATCAATATGTTGTTTCTAGGACTTATGGTTACGGAAATATTTATTTTTTAAACAATAAAAATTCATTTTTTCGGATATTTTGCCAAAATTCTAACTTTAGAACGCTGTAATTCAGTTATGGCCTATTCTAGAAAAACAAGTATCACAATATAATTTGTAGAGAATTTAATTACCTACAAAATGCATGTAATTCTTTAGCGAACCATATGAAGTGGGGGTAAGTATAAAATTTAAAACAATGGGTATATTGCTTTTTTTTCGCATTTGTGACCCCACATTTAATCTAAAGAAAATGCACAAACCATTTTCCTGCTATGGCTTGAATTTTTAGTTATACCAACCATACTTGAGCTTCTTACATGTAACAGCGCAATTATAATGAGGCAGGTACTATATTTCACTTAAATATCCACTGGTGAGAGGAGATGTTCAATTCCAAACAATCCACCAACACAGCAAGTACATTTTTTAAGATTCATTTATTTAAACAAAATAAGATCAAAATACAGCAATAATCTTACAAATATCAGTAGTGAATAAACTTAGAACATAAAAGAAAACTGATTTACTGGATCTTCGCTCGTTTTGTAGGGGGTGAGTGAATGAAGTCGGAGTCTTCATTGTCCTCCTCAAATAGTGAAGTTAGTACATCGGCGTCGTCTTCGTTGTCGATGGTGACTTCCTCCCTGTTATTACATTCTTCTCTACTACATACTTTGCAAAGGGCGGAAC
Source organism: Meconema thalassinum (assembly GCA_946902985.2). NCBI lineage: Eukaryota > Metazoa > Arthropoda > Insecta > Orthoptera > Tettigoniidae > Meconema > Meconema thalassinum. The sequence goes on from OX336395.1 coordinate 190,195,356, forward strand.
AACTTAGGCCCGCCTTTCTACAGCCACACGCCCTCATACAGCCAGTGGTGCATCTGCATTAGATGGTGTTAAGCAGGATTGGGGGAGCAGCGTCTCTACTCATCCTGATGGGCTCCAGTCTTCCAGCTTTTCTACACCAGCCCAAATCGATAGGGTCCTTGTCAATCCCCATCCACTGCATGACCTGGTGATATGTCCTCAGGAAGTGGAAATGTGCTGCGTCAGTAGTTGGAGGTAGTTTAGCCAGGTTGAGTTTAATGGCACTAGTCTTCAATTTGCTATAGCGAAGGGAGTTAACGGCTGTTCTCCACTGCCACCATACAGGGATATCAAGATTTTCTCCCCTGCTGCTGAAATTTCTTGGGGACTGGCAGCAGGGTCCTCGAACCTCTTAGCCTGCTCCAGCAATGATGGGTCTTTCGTAAAAAGTTGGCAGAATTTATTCTTTCCAAACCCAAAAATGTTTGAAGTGGTGTCACTGCCCGATATTGCGTGCTGGAGCAAGATACAGCCTTTGGAGTTGTACTTGTAGGAGGAGACGGAGTAGATTGCTTCTGGATGTTTTCCCCTCGCTGGTTTTTTGAGGTAAACATTATTTACCGCAGGTGTTGTGCCAGTTAGCAGCACAAGTAGGTCAATGTCTTCCCCGACACTGATAACGGCGTCGTACGTGGGGGAGAGGTGTTGAGCTGTGGCAACTATCAACCTGTCCGCATATTCGGAAGCTTGGTCTGTATAAACATGTATGCATGTTTGACGCTTGCAATTCACTGGAGAGCAGCTTCACAAATCGGTCCTTGTTCCCCACATTGGCCAGGAACTTATCCTGAGGTGTGGTGTTAACAGTTGCTTTGTTAAACACCACATCTGGTGATGAATTTGACTTGTACCTTCTTGCTTGTTCTGCAGTCTTGGTCCCTTGCTGAGAAGGATCTGTAATGTAGCCATCAAAAATCACCATCACATCGGTGCCATAATGACGTAGAACGTACTTGACGTAACCCTGGCAAATTCCTCCAAAGGTCAAGCTGCTGTTCCATACAACTTTGTGCAGAAGGTAACCTCCATCAATAACGACCATGGAACGTTGAGGTAGTTGGAAGTCTTGTGGAAGTGGCGAGAAAGCAGTGTATAATAATGATTTCGTCCCTTTACGCATACCGTCCTCATTAAACAAAGACATAGGGAATGGTGCCAGTTCATACGATAGGTAGTTCTGCAGATCTTCTTCTGACTGTTTCGCTATACACATGCGGTTAAACAGTGTGAGTGGGTCAACAGATAACTTCTTGTCTCCCACCTTCATTGAGTTTTTATCGAACATCAGTGTGATCACTTTGTCTTTTTTCTTTTTTTTCTTTTTTCTTTTTTCTTAAAAGACGCCTCTCCGAATGTTCTGGCGTTGGCCGCTAGGTACCACCACTTACCGGGTTAAAACTGACATACCCTAAATCATCCCAAGTACCTAGTTTTACCACACTCTCCAGGCCATAACTGAATTTCAGCGTTTCAAAGTTAGAATTTTGACAAAATATCCGAAAAATGTGATTTTTTATTGTTTAACAAAGAAAATATTTCCGTAACCACAAGTCCTAGAAACAAAACATCAAACGTAAATTATAAGAAATTTAATTGTCTACAACATTGACTAGAACTCTTTTTTCGCTAAAACGCACCGAAACGGAGATAGAGGCGAGAATCTCAAGAAAAGGCCGATTATTGGCGATTTTTCCAATATGGCGGCGGACGCGGAGGGGGGGGGGGGGAATTGTGCATTTTCCATTTTAAACACCTACTAACCATCCTAGACAACATATACAAAATTTAGAACTACCGGACCGTTTGTAAGGTAACCCCCCATTTTTTGCTCTATTCACTGGACTAATTTATGTGATTCCCTTTCTGGCAATTGTCTCCTGATTTTTTTGGACGTCTTCAGTAACGTTTAGTGTATTATTAATACTTTCTCTTTGAGAAATGCCTACCTATCTATCTCAGTACAAACACCACGTCCTCTGTGAAGTGGATCTATATTGGAGTAGAGAAAGAAAGTTTGTCGTGTCACAGCTGTTTCGGCGAGATTACGGAAACTTGTGCAGGGGGATTAATTTAGAAAGTTCTCATATGCAAACTGAGGGGATAGAATTCCCGGAATCCAACTTCAAATGTTCCTCCAACCGACGAAGTAATATTTGAGAGCATGACGACAATATCCACCGTTTATAAAGTTCAAGGCTGACTGTTTTGCTGAATTGCTTATGATGTAAGATTGATGTTGCTGTTGTTTATTTTGTGACATGTGACATCGTAGCAATAAGCCCCGTTTACTTGGCTGTGTGTTATCCTTAGGGCTAGGATTATTATGTTAATACATATTATTTCCCTTTACATAACTAAAATGATAAATAACCATGAAAGGGCTTCGGTGGCGTAGTCGGTAGCATGCTGAACTATTATGTCCAAGATCGCGGGTTCAAACCCAGCCGAAGTTGTTGTGTTTTTAAGAGTGTTAATATCTCCAGTACGGTATGCCTTTCTATGGAGGGGAAGTATAGCTTTATGGCATGTAAAAGAACCTACCACTAAAATTGGTAGTGTGTAGCTAAATTGTAGGTTATATTTGGCTGGTTATAAACGCTCTATCGAGTTCCAACGTTCATTGCTAGGTTTCAGTGACAGTGTCATCTCTGGTAGTGAAAGTTGGAACAACTCGAAATTGAACTTGATGGGTATCCTATGGGCGTTCAATTAAAATACCCCGCTATGGCCATTGGCTGCAATTCAAATATGAATTAGAACCTTAGCTATCATATAATTACATTTTTTCTTACATATTTGAACATAATGACCAGGGACCGGATTCGTAGGATTTTACCAATTCTTTTGATTACTTCTAAATACAAAAATTAACAGGCATATCTTGAGATGCACACCCTCATCTCCTATGCACATCAGCTCTGGCCCTCACCTATCAGCAGCAGAATATGCATCCCCCGTATGGAGAAACTCTGCATATGCTAAACAAGTAGATGTTGCTGTGAACGAGACCAGTCGCATAATTACAGGGTGTCCGAGACCAACACCAACTGAGAAACTCTATCCTATCGCAGGAATCGCTCCTCCTCACGTAAGAAGAAGTTGAACGTTGGAAGCAAACAACCGATCCACGTCACCCACTTTATGGTCATCAAATATAGTCCGTTCGACTCAGGTCAAAGAAGAGCTTTTTAAGAACAACTGCACCCCTTGTTTATAGGGCAGGAAAACGATGGCGTGAACTGTGGGAACAACAAGTGCCCAATCCTTCCCTGAGTCTAAAGGAAGAACCTTATGCATGTTTTTACCTTCTTTATCCCATCTGGAAAACCCTCAACCGACTTCACACAAGTGTTACGAAATTCAAATCCAACTTTGTGAAGAGGGGCTATGCACAAGGAGAAATGGTCTGTGATTGTGGCCTACTAAGGGATGAAGAGCACCTGGTTTGCCAGAATTTTCCATCACCGTGCACAAAAGAAGATGTTTTGCAGGCCAATGATAAAGCTGTTCTTGTAGCTGAACATTGGATGAACATTATTTAACAATGTATCTGGATACGGAAATATAATACAAAGATACGTTAATACGTTTCCGAATCATTAATTCATGAATTCTGTAGTACCCAAGAAACCTAAATGATATGCGAGTACCTAATAATACCTAATTGCAGTTTTGTTCCATTTATTTTAGTTGATTTGAATTGTTTGATCATAATTTTTAAACGTCAACGACAAGACAGTCTTTATTCCTAGCTCTAGTTGTTCGAGAGAAATCCTAATTCAAATACTCTTAGAACTCTTCAGCGTATATCTTATTGTTTGGTCAGGAAAGTGGGGATAGATGTCTTATTGTTTCAAGTTCCTTGTACTGTAAATATACTAAATACTTTACCAGAGTCTTATTTTCACCGCTAGATGGCACATCAGATAGCTGGAGTTGCCAATAGCCTTCCTTAGCTAGCTGCCATAACAAACCTGAAGTATCATTGTCTGATATAGTACAGGATGGTAAAGAACGAGGCCAATGAAAATATCTATATCTATACTAATATAATAAAGCTTAAGCTTTTGTCTGTGTGTTTGTGTCTTTAAACGCGCTAATCTCTGGAACTACCAGTTCGATTCGATTTTTTTTTATTATATGATAGCCTAAACTATTCCTCTTGAATCTGGCTATGTAGTATTAGGCTACACCTCTCAGGTAACCTTAAAGATTGATTTGTCTTCAGTAAGTCGGCAGAACTGGTGCTCCCGAACTGCTCTATCCGCATGCGCTGGCGTTATGGTTACTGATACGTACACCGTTTCACCGATCTGAACCGAAATTTGTATACTTACCCTTTGGAACTCTGCGAGTAACACTGTCTACGTGAAAGTTATGGCATTCCAGTCCCTGCATTTAGGCCCTTTGGCACAAATTTACACCTTTTCACCGATCATCATCATCAGCAGCAGCTTCTAAAGGCTAAAAGCCTTGTCGTTGCAGCCATTTCTTACGGTCTTCAGCAGTTCTCTTCATATTGACATACGATTCACATTCCATTTCCTTGACAATGTTCTTGAGATACGATTGTCTTGGTCGTCCCCTTGGTTTCTTCCCCAAAATTTTTCCTTAAAAAATGACCTGGAGGAGAGTGTCATGTCTGAGTACGTGTCCCAAGAATTTTGATTTCCTTTTCTTGATGGTGTTCAACAGGCATCGATTCTCCTGAATTTGGTTCAGAACAAGCTCATTTCTCTTTCTTTCCACCCAGCTTGTTCGGGTCATTCGTCTCCAAAACCACATTTCAGCTGCCTCAAGTTTTGATTCTTCTCTTTTCCCAAGTGTCCATGTTTCACAACCATAGGTCAACACACTCCAAACTAAGGTCTTGAGAAATGACTTCCTTATCTTCAAGTTGAGGTGCTCATTGAGCAGCAAATTCTTCTTATTTTGAAAGGCTTTCTTCGCCAACACTATTCTTTTCTTAATATCTGAGATGCATCTGTTGTCATAATTAATCACACTTCCCAAATAGCAAAATTCCGTTACTTGTTCAATGGCACTATCATTTAACATTATATTAGCTAAAATTGGTTGTTTCTTTTTTATCAACCACCATTAATTTTGTCTTCCGATAATTAACTCTTAGCCCGAATTTTCCTAAGGATTTCTGAAAAATGTTTAACATTCTATTCATTTCACATGCAGAGTTTGCTAAAAGTGCAATATCATCTGCAAAGCGATTGCTATGAACCAGTACTCCATTAAATTTTAATCCTTTTATTTTCTCTTTTAATGCATTTACTGCAGCCTCTGTATAGATATTAAAGAGATATGGTGATAGAGGACAACCCTGCCTTACACCTCTTCTTATTTTTGCTTCTCTTTTATTGCCTTTAACTGTTATTTCGGTAGTTTGATTTTTATATAAGTTCAGAATAAGGCGCCTGTCTTTCCAGTCAATCCCGTTTTTGGCCAATGTAAGAAATAAGGTTTTCCAATTAACATTATCAAATGCCTTTTCTATATCAATGAATACTATATAGGTTTTTCGATTAACTTCCAGTCTTCTTTCTAAAATCTGACGTAATGCTAGGATAGCCTCCCTAGTCCCTTTCCTTGTTCTAAATCCATACTGATCACTATCCAGATGTTGTTCAATTTTCTTGCTTAGTCTCTCTTTGATGATTATCAATAAACACTTTGATGCATGTGAAAGAATGGCTAAAGTTCTATAATTAGAACATTCACAAGCATTTCCTTTCTTGGGTAGTGTGATTGTTCGACTTTTAATAAAATCAGGAGGTACAATTCCGTCCTCATATCATTTAGTAATGATTTGAAAAAGGCATTCCTTAATGCTTACATCACAACATTTTAAGAGCTCTGCAGGAATGTTATCTACACCAGTTGCTTTATTGCCTTTCAGTTTAGTGAGTGCTGCATAAAACTCTGCTTTAGTTATAGTTGGACCTTTATCATCTTCTTCAATTAGTTCTTCTTCTATATAACTACTATTGTCAGTAATATCTGGTCCATCATACAAATCTTCAAGGTATTCCTTCCATCGCTCACATACCTTATCATTTTCAAACAATAGCTTCCCTTTGGAATCCTTAACTACGTTACATGTAATGCGTTGCTGATAGCTCAAAGATTTCACTTTAAAATAAGCTTTGTCAGGTTTCCCATTCTTCAGGTCATCCTCAATATCCATGCATACCTGCTTCATCCAATTTTCTTTCTCCTTGCGACATTTCATTGTTATTTGATTCTTTAGAGACTTATACGCTTGAGTGTCTATATTTCTAAATTTGATCCTTTCTTCAATAAGCTCCAGGATTTCCTGGGTCATCCATTTCTTCTTCGGTTCCAATTTTCTTTTGCCTAGTACTTCCGGTGCGGCTGTTTCTAAGCCATTTCTTACATCATCCCATCCTAAAGTCTAATCCTTAACCAATTTGCTAACATCTTTAAATTGTTGTACTACATTAGGATCCTGAAGCTTATTTAAACACCATCTCTTTCGTCTAAATATTTTATTCCTCTTGAACCTTATATCACATTTAGCTGCAACTAGGATATGATCACTATCAATTTCCGCCCCAGGGTAACTATGGCTGGCTTTCACTTGGTTCCTATATCTTTCTTTAACTATGATGTAGTCAATTTGCAACCTTCTTCTATCTCCAGGTGCTATCCAGGTGTAACGTCTTCTCTTGGGAACTTCGTAACAGGTATTAGTTATTACCATCTCATGTTGCTCACAGAATTCCAGTAATCATTCTCCTCTCACATTGACATCACCCATGCCAAACTTACCAGCATATTTAACATCATTATGAGAGCCTACGGAAGCATTAAAATCACCCATTAAAATGATGTTTGAATTCTCCTTTACTATGTCAAACAATTCTTCTGTTTGATCATACATTTCTTCAATTTCTTCATCATCAGCATTTGAAGTGGGGAAATATGTTTATATTATCACCAAATCAACTGGAATTGCTTTTACTTGTATCATTAGAATTCTGTCACTAATGTGATAAGTGTTGACTACGTTGTGAGTCCATTTTCCTCTTAATACAATCGCTACACCACTATTTCCGGCTTTGGTATTGCCTGCGTGGATTATCCTGAAGTCGTCAGAAATGAAGTCTCCATTTCCTGCCCATCTAGTTTCACACATTCCAAGGACATCTAGATTCTTCTTAATCATAGAGTTTTTTACCTCCTCAAGCCGTCCAGGTTGTAGAAGAGTTCTTACGTTCCATGTACCAACAGTGAATTTGCAATTGTCATTGCGAGGGTTTCGTTGAATGACGACCGAAGAGGCCTCGCTACTGTTTCCTCTCTTGCCAGATCTTGGTTTCCGATTCCCATGATCAGAAGAATCACAATCAATAGAGAAACTCATCATGGCTGCTACACTTGGGATATCCTAGGATCTTTAATGGAGTGGTTTCCCGTTGCCTTCTCCATTCTATGCCGTTGGCCACCTAGTAGCTCTTCCGCCTTTAGGGGCAGTTTCCCCCTCCAAGGACAAGAGAGTGCCCTTCTTCTACCCGCTCATCCGCCCTCCGAAGAAACCGTTGGCACTTGATAAAAGTGGTCGCCTTATCCCGGGCGACGTTCGGTGCCTGATATATGTCCAATATACGGACATATACCTTTTGCTCTATTAACCCGAGCACTGGGTTGCCTCCTCCACCATCTGCACTGTACCAAAGGACTCCTTCTCCACCGCAGGTGCTGTTGAGGACTTCACTCATATCCCAGAGCAGGGCCCTCCATATTTATAGCCCTTGGAGAGAGGGTGTCTCAGTATTCTAAAGCCCCCAAGAATTGGGCTACCTGTTGGTCTGCGGGTTCTATTGGAGGGTATTCGAACCAACCCTACCGTTACTGTAGGGGCCCCCTATCCGCCACCTGGGGACGCGCCCTCTAGGGGTTGCAGGTTCCCCCGAGGGAACCAAAATCTGAACTAAAATTTGTATACTTACCCTTTGAAACCCTGCGAGTAACACTGTTTGCATAGAATTTCGGACAGACCACTCCTTTCCCTGCAGTTAGGCCCTTTGGCACAAATCTACACCGTTTCACCGATCTGAACCAAAATTTGTATACCTACCCTTTGGAGCCCTGCGAGTAATACAGTCTGCATGCAATTTCGGACAGCCTTTGGCGCAAATCTACACCGTTTCTCCAATCTGAACCAAAATGTGTATAGCCTACTTGCCCTTTGGGACCCTGCGAATAACACTGCCTACATGAAAATTATGACAGACCACTCCATTCCCTGCATTATTTAGGCCCTTTGACAAAAATCTACACCTTTTCACCAATCTGAACCAAAATTTGTATACGTACCCTTTGAAACCCTGAGAGTAACACTGTCTGCTTGAAATTTTGGACATACCACTCCATTCCCTGTATGTATGACCTTTGGCACAAATATACACCGTTTCACCGATCTGAACCAAATTTTACATACTTACTCTTTGGACCCGACGAGTAACACTGTCTGCTTAAAATTTTGAACTGACCACTCCATTCCATTCATTTAAGTCCTTTGGCACAAATCTACACAGTTTCACCGATCTGAACCACATTTTGTTTACTTACCCTTTGGAACCTTGCGGGTGACACAGTTCACTTTAAATTTTGGACCGACCACTCCTTTCTCTACATTTAGAATAACAGACAAAATAAACTTGAAAGCCACGTATTAAGGCCCTAGAACCATTCATGTACGTAGTAGTGTAACTGTAAGAGTATTTTAATAAATCTATTGTTGACGAGGAGTTCGTACTACATCACCTCACCCCTACCAGTGTTCTGGTGCAGAAATGCGAAAATACTTGCAGCTTGTGCTGTTTATAAATTGCAGCCACGGGGAGTAATTAGTGCAAAAGGATCTCTTAGGCCCCTTAAAACAGTTATCATTATGAAAATATTATGCCTCTGTGTAAGTGCGATAGTGTTGGTGCAGTACACTGAGGATATCAGTTGCAATAAGCGTTGGTGCTTTCAAATTTACCTTCATTTATTCCGAACTTTATCGTTGAGCGCTATGTGGCGATAAATGACACTATTGCTACCTCAGTAGCTTGGGACAGCCGAAGTTTTCCAAAGTGTTCTGATTATTTTCCTACGGCGCGTTGCGACTAAAGACGACACTATTGGTCTCTACATTTCTAACAGCCAATGAGATATAGGCCCTAGGCAGTGTCTTTTATTTCACTTACTCCTCTTTCTCCTTTTTTTAAAAAATTGTTTGTAAATTACATGTGTCAGTACTGTAGTTACAAAATAGCCGTTTCCCTATTCATTATTATCATAACGGGAAAATGAACTGAAAGTTAAGTCCATTATACTATACTACTTATCACCCCCACTACAACCACCACCACCACCACCAACAACAACAACAACAACAACAACAACAAAAACACCACCACCACCGCCACCACCACCACCACCACCACCACCACGAAAGTTATATTTTTAAAATATTTTTTTCTGTAAGTTTTAAGTTTCTGTAGTAGTATTCATTATCATCCATAAAACAAATAAATCCACCGGGCGTAGCCGGGCACTACTGCTAGTTTCTTATATTCCTCAAGTTAGGTACTCCTTTGTCACACCTTTATGTTCAATGTCTCTAATGTTTCCCCAGAATGTAAAGAACATGTAGCTTGAAAAATAATAAGATTACTTTTTCCATAATAATTCCTCCCTATATTATTCTACTAAGGTCCCATTCCAGTTTTGTACCGAAAATAAGGTCCCATTAACACCAACCTACACATATGGGGTACCTGCAGGTTCAGCATAACCCAATGCGTGAGCGAAACGCACTCACTTACTCTTTAAATGCCTCACAATTAAATGAAAGAATGCAACACGGTAACCATGGTAACAGAATCTCACAGGTCCATCTATTTCTATAAGACGTAATGCAATTCCAATTATTACTTTACTGGAAAGTTTGCTGACAGTTATAAGGTTACCACTGAACCAAATTAAGCTGTAAAATTCATCAATACATACAGTATAATGCGTTTAAGGGGGTCAAGGGGCACTCTAGAATTTCTTCACGCAATTTTCACGTGTGAGTGTGGTACGAAAGGTCTTTTTCACCCGACTATAAAGGGTCTCCGAAAACCACATTTATAGGCCCTTAAATTAACAGTGTCTATGATATTCCCAGAAAACTAACTTCGCTCTGATATACCTATGAAGGAATGACAAACCTCTAACCACTGCATCAGTAGCGGAATTGATAAAGTCTGATCATTCATACCAAGGATAAATCAGTCATAGCATTCATGATTGAGATTTTGCTAAGTGTACTCTTTACAACTAGAATATTCGCGGGCGAAGACGCGACGGGTAATGCTAGGTCTAATCTGTGATCACTGTCCTGCCCTAGAGTAGCGTGTGTGTATCGTCTCCAGAACATCATCAGGAATGCATTGATAAGAAGGCAGAACCTTAATAATCAAGCGGTGCGTCTTTGCCAGGTTCAGGCAGATTGTCATGGCTTCTTGGTCATTCCTCTTCAAGTAATGAGTGGTTGAACATGTTGGGCAGCTCCCTGAAATTTGCTGGTTGGTTTCTGATTCACGATGGTATCTCCTTGATTTGTCATCTGGCATGTCGGCCTGAACAATGTACTTTTGGTAGTGCTTTGTCGCCACCATGTGAACTGATACCACGACAATGGACCCTTCAGACTCAGGAAATAGGTAAATCCTCTCTATTACTATTCTTCTTCTTCTACTTCGCGAATGGGTCGCTTAGGACCACGCGAAATCAACACTTTCTAGCCTTCCTATTGGCCCAGTATTCCTTCATTCGCAACGAGTGGGTCTGTTTCCGTTGCTCTGACCATTGATGCTGTGTAGTCTTCTCTTCTTCCTCGAAACCCCGCGTCTGAGTGATTTTCCTGATTCTTCTTCTTTCTTTCTTTTTGCATTTTGCCCATTATAGAGCGCGCTTGAACTTGTTTTTCGGCTTGATGATATTCGCCTTCCTATCTTCCCAAAATCTCTTCATGAAGTCACTGTGCTGCTTCTTCCGTTCTTCTGTCTACTTGGTTCCAGTCCTGCCACTAGTTTTCACCCTAAACTTGTGCTTTGTTACTGCAGTCCTGAAGACTTTGCGGTTTCTCAAAATATTTTCTCCGATGTTCAACTCTTGCAGGTCCTCTCTTGATTCATCCAGCCAGGCTATCCTTGATTTCTGAGAATTTATTACATTGAATAACCTTTTTGTAAGTCTATAATCGTCCATCCTGATGAGGTGTCCATAAAATCTTGAACGTCTTTTTCGTACAGTGTTGCTGAAACTAACTGTGTGACGGTATAGGTCTGAATTTCGTCTTTTAATCCAAATTCCGTTTTCTTGTGAGGGGCTGAATATTTTTCTAAGAATTTTACGTTCTTGCTTTTCTATATTTACAATTTTAGAATGACCTCCTATAGCTATGGTTTCTGAAGCATATAGAGCTTCCGGTAGTACAACTGTTTTGTAGTGTTTCAGTTTTGCATTATGTGGCATTACTCTTTTATTATAGTGATCCCATGTTAGTCTGAATGCTCTATGAAGTTTTGAGGCTCTTTCTGTGTTAGCCAAACTGTCCAATCCTGAAGGAAGAATTATTTCTCCAAGGTATTTAAAAAATTCTACTTGTGATATTGCTCCAAACGCTGTTTCTATTTTTTCTTGATTCTATTATTATTATTATTATTATTATTATTATTATTATTATTAATATTATTATTATTATTATTATTATTATTATTATGAGTGCAGTTGGAGTCTTTAGTCTTATACTGGTTTAATGCATTTCTCCATGCCTCCCTGTCCTGAGCTAATTGCTTCATCTTTACAGAGTCACCACACCTTTCATCCGAGGCAATCTGTTTTACATTATGCTAATCTTGGTCTACCCCTACAGTTTTTGTTCTCGACACTTCCTTTCATAACTAAGTTTGCTAGTCCTGGGTGTCTTAGTATCTGACCTAGCAACCTTCTAAGAAGTATACGGGATCTTGTTTGGTCAACAAATATACGTATTCAGTAGAATGCCGTTTGGTATGAAAAATTCGGGGGCAGTGCCCATCCAATCTCTTGATGAAAATTTGAACCCTGAAGTGAAGGAACATGCCGTATATTACGTTGACGATATTTTGGTAACTTCCACACCACGATCATCTTGAGCTCTTATTTTAGAAACGAAGAGAATCAAACTTCAAAGCGAACTTTCAAAATTAACAGTTCTTCCGAAAGGAGATTAGATACCTTGGGCATATAATTGATGGGCAGGCGTACAGACCAAAGTCAAAGCCATCGTAATATCCCCCAGACCCATGAGAATCATATAAGGATGACAATTTCCGGGCACATAAACTATCGGCCGACTTGCCAATTTTGTTCCTCCTCCCAGAATTTCTTCATACGGTCGTTTAGTCTCCTCGTTATCTTTTCATACCAGATGACCTTGGTTTCTGATCCATGTTTTACCTAAAACCCTGTGAATTTATCAATCTTCCCTCGAAACCCTGTTCTGTTAAGTATATCTTCTGGATTAATTCCAAATTCTTAGAGATCCTTTCTTGTTTTTCAAATTCTTGGAGATCCTTTCTCGTTTCCTCAATTCATTTTGTGGTGGACTTCAACTTGGTAATTTAAATGAATATATTTTTTATACGTAAGTTATATATAATTCGCTAGGGCCATCTAGGACCACGTTAAGTCTTGTTACATTTTGCTTTCTTTTGCGCCCAGAATTCCCTCATCCTTTGTGAATGAACCTGCTGGCGTTCCTCTGTCCAAGAGGCACAATACCCGCTTTTTGAAGGCAAGACTTGGTTAAGCCCGTTCGTCGCTATCTTCTGTCGAAAGACATCCCTGTCCAATGCGTCGTCGGGAATGATTTGGAGCGTTTAGAGGCCTTCTTTGGTGTTTCTGAACCAAAGCATCGTAATTTTGTGGTTGGGATAAAAAAAAAGTGAAAGATCTTCTTTGTCAGACTGTTATCGTCCATTCGCCTGAGGTGATCATAAAATCGTCCCCGTCTTTTATGAATTGTGTCAGTAAGTTTCTCTAATTTACTATAGACTTCTTTATTGGCTCTGTTTTGGTGGATGCAATTCTTGTAAACGGATCCCTTGATTCCTCTAATGATTCTACGCTCTTTTTTCTCCAGTTCTTATAGAAGCCTTTTATGGGCATTTAAGGAAATGGTTTCCGCTGCGTACATAACTACTGGCTTCAGAACCGTTTCATAGTGACGTAGCTTAATGTTTTGGGAAAGGCACTTTTTGTTACAACATTACTTTACATTATGCGAACCGGCCAAAACTAAGGACCACACAAATATCATTTCATTTCCTTCTCATAGTTCTTTCTTCCTTTCTCTTCCTCCACACTTCCTTCATTCTTTCAGAGTGTTGCGCCTTTCTCTCTGCTGACTATCTTCCTCCTCTGCGTTCTCCCTTTCCTCCCACAAGAAACTTTATGTTGGAAAGTATTTCCCTGAATTGTGTTCTGTCTCGACAGTCGTCATCTGTAATCCTAGCCTCCGGAGTTCTTCCTTCATTTGCTTGGTGTAACCCTCTTGGCTCTTCAGATTATATATTTAACAAAAATGTGTTTATTTATTCTTGTTGGATCCAATCTAACCATATGTCCATAGAAACGTAAACGTCTTTTCCTAATGTTGTTTCCAGGTCTTCCACCCTTTCATGTATCTCCTTGTTTGATCTTAGTCTATAGGTCCCGTGTACCACTTTAGGGCCGCAAATCCTCCTTAATATCCTCCTTTCGATCCTCAGAATCTTTTCCAGGTTCATCAAATTTGCCGTCTCCACTCCACATAAGATCACCGGTTTTACCGCAGCATTGTAGTGTTGTAGTTTGGCATTAAGGGAGAGGTTCTTTTTGTTACATACATTTTTAGTTGTTACAACATTATTATTATTTATTTTAAGCGAATTCTCCCAATAAATAGAAGACGTTAAGAAAATAACTCAATCAACTTTGTTTTGTTTCTTCTTCTTGTTCCAATAGACTTCCATTCTCTCCGAGAATCCTCGTTTACCTTCTTCGGACCACTTTGGTCTCTAGTGTTTCTTTTTGGTTGGTCTGATGTAACTTCCCATTTGTTTACTTAGTGTGTGAAGGTGTCCATTTCTGAAATATCTGTTGAATTATTATTATTATTATTATTATTATCAGTAAAAACCGACAGTAGTGGCTACGCGGGCTAAAGCTCCGCGTTAGGTCAAGGGGCCAAGCTCTCTGCTGACTCGGTAGACGCGTGGGTTCGAGCCCCACCGTCGGCTGTCCTTGAAATGGTTTTCCGTGGTTTCCCATTTTCAACACCAGGCAAATGCTGGGACAGTACCTTCTGACAGGCCACGGCCGCTTCCTTCCACATCCTTGCCCAGTTTCATTCATCTTCATCCTTTCCATCTCTCATCCCGACGCGCAGGTCGCCCACGGGCGTCGACTAGAAAGACCTGCACTCGGCCTCTCAGGAGGCTACACGAAAAAAAAAAAAAAAAAAATTATCAGTAAAGATCCTCTGCATAGAAATGGTATTGGTGACCATGAAATGGATTGAATAATTCCGTGATAGTTTTATGTTTGATACACAAGTACTTTGTGCTCTGTTTACAAAACTTGCTGTAGCCTCGCTTTAAAATTCATGCTAAGTGTTGTTGAACGGGACTTCTCCGGGCATTACGTATTCACAATGAGGGCTCGCGGTGTGTTCGGGTCATTTAACTCACTCTTTCTTTTTCACAAGAATGAAGTACCGACCTTCTCGCGAATAGATGTAGCAGGAAATTGAAAATAAAATTTGAATGTTATAGTAGAGGGAAGTAGGGTGCGTCTGCACGACATTGCTGAATTGGAGCTCTGAGAGGTGATTGTACTGACTTGGTTTGTCCTTTTATACAGGGTGTTTCATGAACAACCAGCAATAATTCAGGGTTAGAATTCACACAGGGATTCAGAAATATTTATTGAGTTAATAGTCGTGGTAATAATTTTCCTAATATTATACGTGAATTAGACATACTATCGGTAGCGTGTATGACGGAAACTAAAGTTATGTTGATGTAGCCCAGATAAAATTTACTTTCTTAAACCGCTTATCCTTCCACCTTGACTTTACCCATGGACTCTGCAAGGGATCATTCCTCTACCGTCGGAAGGATGGTGCTTGATTGCTGAGCACACTTTGTCGGCAGATAAAACTGGATATGGTGACAGGTTGATCTCACGTATTATCTGCTCTTTAAGGTCATTCAGTGTAGTGGGTAGAGACGAAACATAAAATATTGTCCTTGGCGTGTCCCCGCAGAAAATAGTTGCAAGGGATGAGGTCTGGGGATCATGGAGGCCACGATATGGAGGACTGTTGCGACCAAGCCCTGTTTAGGCATTATTAGATTTAAAAAGAACACAGTGCCAAGCTCTAATGGAGTGGGGCTCCATCTTGTCAGGAAATCAAGTCACGTGAGTGTGTTTGCAGCAAAGGGAAGCGCTATGTTCGTAACATTTCGAGATAACTTTGTCCTGTGACAGTGATGTTCTGGGAGAACACATTTTTGCTGAGGTGTTGACTGAGACTCACGTGGCAAATGCTGTGTGCTTCAGGGGCTGACCGGCTTGAGTCAAGAGGGGCGGGCACAACAGAACACTCTACTGGCAACTATTTGAAACGTGGGACTACGCTCTCTGTGTTGGTATACGACTCGTTTTGCTGCGTTGCTTGCGTACTGCGTAATAATGCTTCGAAATCGTTCATTCTTTACGGAAGACCCTGTATTATTGTGTATTGTTTCATTCATGATGTCAGTTTTCTCGTGTGCAGTATGATGACTTCATGTCTTGATCGCTCAATAAGGCTGCCAGTCATGCAATGTGCCCTGTTATCGTGTTCTGGTTGCCTATTATTAGATATCTCACCTGCTTGTCGCTTTCCATTAACATCTGTAAGAGCTGTAGATAACAGTGAACACTGTGTTGGCTGTCAGACCACAAACTGGGTTGATGAAGATGTCCTTGACACACTGTGCTAATCGTTTCTCTTCTACAAAACCACTCGTGAGCAAGTCAACCCAACATATAAATTGATTAATATTAAAGAGTTATTGACTGAAAACCTTAATTGATTGAATTTAAATGTTAACGAATAATTGTATTAACTGCTTTAAGTTGAAATTTAAAGGCTCAAATATTAATTAATTAATGTTAAATGATAGTGGTTCTAATAAGTTAAAAGTCAGTGAATCAAAATATTTACAAATTTTAGTTAAAAGTTAATGATTCAATATATTGACAAATTTAATTTAAATGTTAATAATTCAAAATTTTGACCAAGTTAAGTTAACAGTTAATAATTCAAAATATACTGCTCAAAAAAATTAAAGCACCACTTTTTTCAAAGGCCACCAAATTTTGAAAAGTTGACCTACAAGCTCGAAATCTCAGTATGACGTTTGTCCTGACGCCTACCAAGCATATGCTTCAGCACAATTCCTCAACTTGAGTAGTTTCGGGGTAGCACCCCGAAAACCAGCCCATTTTCGAAAACCGCAAATTGAAGTTTGCGAAAAACGCTGCAGGACTTGTCGCAGGTTGCCAAAGCAGTCGAAAATGAATGAGTCTTGCTCTTAAAGGTTCCACAAACACGTTGAAATCGTTACATTTGACGTTTGGGCATTTTCAAACCCCTTCATCATCCCCTAAACATGGACTACCATTGGGAGCGTCTGAGAAGGTACCGGGAGTGTTTAACCACCTGAAAACCTGTACATCGTCCTCAGTTGCTGATTGCAGTAAGTTCTTAAGGCCTCCGGCAATGTCCACACTCCCTAACACCCTCAACTGGCATGGGACCAAACCACCCCTTCTCGATTCACCCCTAAGGAAGGTTTTAATCGAGATATTTATCAGTGCTGCTAATGGGGGGGGGTCTTCCCCTAACGTTTCAAAAAAGGAACTGTGCCTTTGTCACCACCCCTTCCCCTGCAACCCCCGTTTGTATGTTTTTTCTAATCAGGCCCTTTTTAAGGGCTGAAACGACGTCTTAATCGCTGAAAGGGCTGTAAAGGTCCTTAGAAGTAGTGGTGACACGAAATCAACCCCTTCCGATCGATGATTGACATTCCGTCCCCCAAATTCGAAATTTTTGCACCCCCAACCCTCCCTGTCTAGACGCGTAATGCGTCATGGCAGAGTTTTCAGAGTTGGATGAAAATGAAGCTTATGACCTGAAATGGAGCCCAAAACAGCAGGCTGGATAGAAATTCATCGGTAGGTTGGGAAACGGGACCAAAATTTTTCAAAAAAGTGTACAGCCTACAGTAAGTACGCCCATGCACAGGCAACCCACATCACGTCCGTGCGTGTGGGTTGCCTATGATCGGCAATAGGTTACAAAGTTTGGCAATGGGAGAAAAATGACGTGATGTGGGTTGCCTATGCATTGGTGTACTTACTAGAGGATGTTAACTTTTTTGAAAACTTTTTGGTCCCGTTTCCCACCCTACCGATGAATTTCCATCCAACCTGCTGTTTTGGGCTCCATTTCAGGCCATAAGCTTCATTTTGATCCAACTCTGAAAACTCTGCCATGACGCGTTACGCGTCCAGACAGGGAGGGTTGAGGGTGCAAAAATGTCAATTTTGGGGGATGGAATGTCAATCAAACATCGGAAGGGGTTGATTTCGTGTCACCACGACTTCTAAGGACCTTTACAGCCCTTTCAGCGATTAAGACCTCATTTCAGCCCTTAAAAAGGGCCTGATTCGAAAAATCATACAAAAGGGGGTAGCAAGGGAAGGGGTGGCGACACAGGCGCAGGTCCTCTTTTGAAACGTTAGGGGAAGACCCCCCCTTTAGCAGCACTGATAAAAATCTCGATTTAAACCTTCTTTAGGGGTGAATCAAGACGGGGAGGTTTGGTCCCTTGCCAGTTGAGGGTGTTAGGAGGGGTGAACATTGCCGGAGGCCTTAAAAACTTACTGCAATCAGCAACTGAGGACGGTGTGCAGGTTTTCAGGTGGTTAAACACATCCGGTACCTTCTCAGGCGCCCCCAATGGTAGTCCATGTTTAGGGGATGATGAAGGGGGTTGAAAATGCCCAAACGTAAAATGTAACGATTTCAACGTGTTCGTGGAACCTTAAGAGCAAGACTCATTCATTTTCGACTGCTTTGGCAACCTGCGACAAGTCCTACAGCGTTTTTCGCAAACTTCAATTTACGGTTTTCAAAAATGGGCTGGTTTTGGGGGCGCTATCCCGAAACTACACAAGTTGGGGAGTTGTGCTGAAGCATGTGCTTGGTAGGCGTCGGGGCAAACGTCATACTGAGATTTCGACCTTGTGCAGTCAACTTTCCAAATTTGGTGGCCTTTGAAAAAAGTGGTGCTTTAATTTTTTTGAGCAGTATATTTACCGATTAATAATTCTGAAATGATTCACAGGTAAAATTAAAAAATTAGTGACTCGGAATATTGACTGATTAAAGACATTTTAAAGCTAAATTTTTGTTTAAAGTTAATGTTCAACAAAACATATTGAAATTAAAAGTTAATGATTAAATATATTGACTGGTAAAAGTTGAAAGTTAATGAATGTATTAACTGAGCAAAGTTTAGAGCTAATCGCTTAGGATATAAGTTGACAAATGTTCATCGCTGATGATATTGATTGACTAAAGTTAAAGTTTAATGAACTAAAGGCTCAAAAATTTAACTGATTCTTTGTTTTTAGTTAATATTAAACGAAACTCATTAAAGTTTAAAGTTGAAAATGGCAATTTGAGTAAAATTTATTGGAATATTTGTTAAAGTAAATATGTTGTTTAAGACCGACACAATTAACGAAACGGAAAGATAATTTTGTCACAGTTAAGAGTATCATTACGATTCAGTACAATTAAATCTAGTCACAGCAATCGACTACCGTAAATTATCAGGTATTCATGTACGTAGTGTTATGTTATAATCTATTTATTCCTTACGGTCAACTATGGACCACATTAGATAGTTTTTACTTCTTGCCATCCTTGCGCAGCATTACCCCTCCATAAGTTTATGATATTTGCATACTTGATATTTATTAATTTTCAGTCAGTCAACACGGCTTGGTCGTACTAGTCCTCCGGATCGTACACTGCAATAGGTATATCCCTAAATCCCTAAATTCCAAGTGAATTGAATAATTTCACGTAACATTTTCTCAGAAATAGGGAAACACCCATTAAAGCTGGATACAATCGTGTTGACCGAACATCTCGAATACTAAGGTAACACTGGCGAATGGCTTCCAATACGATAATCTGCAGACCTGGTATACGAGTAGAATCAAACCCCACCATCCGCAATTCATGAAATAAATGTCTGTGGTTTCCAATTTTCAACTCCAGGCAACTACTGTGGCGGTACCTTCTGATAGGCATCTCCCTCTATACTCCTTACTCTGCTTCATACGTTTTATTTATCATTAACTCCTTTGATGAGATTGGCAACAGTCATGTTCACAGGACCGTACGTATGCGTGGCTGATTGAAAAAATATAGTCACCCTATCGCATCTCGTCTGGCCCACTTGATCATTTGATCTCAATCCCATTGAGCAATTCTGTATGAATGTGTGAGGGCATTACCTTAGTTCAAATTTCTTAACGCAGCAATAAAAGACACGTATCATATCCAACAACGACAGTGAATCTCAATAGCCACTGCATTAACACTGTTCAAGAAGGCTATAGCACCAATAGCAACCTATGGGATCACAAATCTAACAACAATTGAGAAGATCAAAGCCCGTTACCTAAAATAGATTCTAGGAGTAGGGAAGTCAGCACCATCGAGGCTAACATACAGTATGTGCTAACGAAATAAACCTTCTTCGTTGAGGACATAAGAGCACAATTCTGGCTACCAGGTACTAGGGCTTATGAAAAGACACTAAACCTGTGAAAAGAGAAAACTAATGCCATATGGCCCGAATTTTACACAACAGACGCTATGGCAGCATCGGAATGGAAGCAGCCAAATGATGAACTTCGACACATACTGACAAGATTTGCAACGTACGGCTTTCTCCACAAGCTATGTTGGAACCTAAGATTTCATCAACCAGAAGAAATCTGCACGTGCAAATTGTGTGATAGACATTGTGAGCGATATCCTGCTCAAAACTGCTCAAACAGGACAATCTCAATAACAGGACTAGGTCAAGAATAATGTATGTATCATTATGCACATTGTGCGCTTTTCTTAAATAATTATTAAATGTTATTATGTGAATATGATATTCGTTGTTGTAACATGCCAAACATAATTGGCATATCAACTTTGGTATTTAGGCTAGTTTCGGCTTAGTATGTAAGTAGGTACATAGTATGTGGTCAAGTGCAAGAGAAGACAAAGAACCCTAACTTGGCAACGGATGAAGCATCAATAATAATAATAATAATAATAATAATAATATCAACCGGAAGAGTCTCACGGACTAACTCGAAGTCCAGGAGGGAAAGATAATGATGAAGATATTGGGGCCTGATAAGGAAGGGAATGAATACAGAAGGCGACCTAATCAAGAGCTCTACACGTACTGTGATAGAATCACGGATGTTGTTAGGTAACGACGTCTAGCATTTTATGGATACTACAGGATGCTTCCTACAAGGTTGACCAACCACCTCCTCGGTTACCGGCAAAAGCGGAAGATCAAGTCACCATGGTTGTGGGAAGTGAGCAAAGATCTGCAAGAATTTGGAGGGACGGAAAGAGACTTAAAAGACTGGATATCTCTCAGGAAGATGCTTCAGCAAATGACGTTCCAGGACAAACCGCCACGAAAGAAGACAGGTGCCCTCTGGACCCAGGAGAGGAGGGAACAACACAGCCAGAGGATGCGTAACTACTGGGCAAACATCAAAGCCCTCTCCAAATATAATAGTACAATGTCGTGGTCCTTAGATGGCCTATACGAAACAATAATAAAGCACAAGATTCAAAGAGCATATGGTATAACCAGGAATTTCTATAACAAAAAATGTTCATCTCAGAAATTGAAAATACAGCACTATCGAACAGTAATTAAACCAGTATGTTTATATGCCAGTGAATGTCTATTACTAAATTACAAATTGGATAAATGAGAAGTATCAGAAAGAAAAATTATACGCAAAATTCTCGGTCCATTAAGAATTACAGAGTTTTGGAAATTAAGAAGTAACGAAGAAATATATCGGAACACTGAAAACTTAACGGAGACAATAAAGAAGAGGCAATTGTTATTTTTCGGACATTTATATAGAATGAATGATAGCAGGTTAACCAAACAGAATTTTCAATGACAATGAAAATCCACAGCCTGCTTCCAGTCTCCGACCGGGTCAGGAATGGAATGAATGGAGCCCCCATCTAGCGGCGAGGATATGAACTGTGCCGGCTGCCGAGGGCTGACGCACTCCTCTGGGGCAATGATTAAATGAATGACAGATGAAATGAAATGATAGTGGAGAGTGTTGCTGGGATGAAATTTGTGACAGGGAAAACCGGAGTACCCGAAGAAAAACCTATCTGCCTCCGTTTTGTCCAGCACAGATCTCACATGGAGTGACCGGGATTTGAACCGTGGACCCAGCGGTGAGAGGCCGGCGTGCTGCCGCCTAAGCCACGGAGGCTTCAGATTTTTCAATATCTTTGGAAAAAGAAATCCACAAGAAGTAAAGAAAGATTTAGAAAAAAAACAATTTAAGAGAAGAAGATGCACTGGAGAGAGAAATTTTCAAAAAAAAAAAAAAAGTATTGGGAATGGAAGGACTCCAATGAGAGCAATATAAGAAAACAGGCTCAAAATGGCCGAAAGAGAGAAAGAAGACACACAGCGAAAAGATGAAGGAGCACTGGAGGAAAAAGAAAGAACAACAAAGGACCAAACATTGAAATTGGTTTGCGGTCCTCAGAAGACCCTAACGGAGAGAGAATGAAGAAGAATAGTAATATAAGGTGCGTTCAAAAAGTAACGAGCTGGAGGCATAATTACAGAAACCAGTACCTGTATGCTAGAAGTATTGGCCCTGGCTGTTGAGACACTTGTCCCACTGTGACACGAGACGGTGAATGGCTGTCTCATAAAATTCCCTGGGCTGCGATGTGAACCAGTTCCGCACGTACAGCTCGGCGTCCGAGGTGAATCGTTGGCCCCGCAGAGCCCTTTTCAGGGGACCAAACAAGCGTAATCACAGGGAGAGATGTCTGGACTGTATGGAGGATGGCAGAGAACCTCCCATTTGAATTTCTCCAGGAGTGCCGCGACTGTGTTGGCCGTATGAGGTCGTGCATTGTCGTGGAGCGACCACGGCGGCTATGGCGTTCACTGTCACTCGGCGGTCCTGGGTAATGAGTGCATCAACCAGCTGGACGTTGTCATCGGTAATGCAGGGGGGGGGGGGGGGGAGGTTGCCCCAGACCGGGCATCATCGGCTAACGACACCCGTCCTTCCCTGAAGCGCTTGTGCCACGCCTTGACCCTTGCAAGGTACATGCATTGTTCGCCGTACACTTGTGACATTTGGCGATGAATGTCCGTTCCCCCTACTCCTTCCGCTGTCAGAAACCGAACAACACCTCTTTGCTCTTCCGTTGACGCCTCCATGTCACGGTTTGCAATGCAACTGGCAGCGTTGGACGATTGATGCATGCTGCTGCTCGCTTTTTATCGTCACGTGACGTGCACGCGTGCCCTCTAGCGACGGGCTGTGACCTTCCACGCTCTGGTCGGAACCACACCTCGTTACACACGCCACGATTAGCCGATGTCGTTATCGGTTTTCGCATTCAAGCCTCCGGCTCGTTACTTTTTGAACACGCCTTATAATACAAAATAGGCATCTCAAGCGATACAGCAATGGACAGAGGAAACTAGTCGACAAATATCAATTTAAAGACCATCCAAACACTACAACCAGCATAAATTTGACGGAGGAATACCCATACCGAGTAAATAGAGAGAATTGGAAGGATAAGAAAGCAATATCAGCTAGATAGGTTCAGTCGTGCTCCTTTAACGAGCATAACCATGTAAAACTAATAGTACATTATGCAACGAGCCTATAATGGCTATAATTAAGACACTAGTGTGTTTATAAAACGAGCGTAGCCTAGCGTAGCGAGTGTCTTAATTACCATTATAGGCGAGTTGCATAGGACTGTTTATGTTCGACGATAAATATAACTTTGTTATAAATTATGTTCTAACATAAATATTCATAAATATCTGTGGGATTCAGTTACTTCAGATAGTGAACAGAGCGCGCTGGATGGTTTGCTGACTGAACAGAGCGCATGCGTGGATCAAAGAATTTCGAAAGCAGATGCAATTTACTTTGCTTGGCAATGCTATTGTCTACAGCCTGCATGATGTCTAGTGCCGATCAGAATTAGCATTCACTAATATTGTCACCGAAGTCGTTTGAAAGCAATGCGCTGTGTAGAAATTGGAGTAGGGGATACTAAGGTACAGTGCTATTTCTTGTCTCATATTCGCCAGTTTATTTACGCGAACATATGGACGGTGCACTTTCCATGTCGGTAATTTATATAGAAGGATGCTGAGTTGCTAACTTCTGGACGTAGATTCATTCTTTCATATGTCATAGTATTTTCCTGTTACCGTAAAGGTGCATGCTGATTTTGTCTTTGTGTTTGGGATTGTAACTACAATGGTTGATCCGATATCCAATTTGAACTTTCAAATCATGTAATTCATGTCCGATATGTTGGATTTTGAGCATATGCGCGAAGCTATCTTTACCTAATCGGTCAATGAATGAGCTCTGATTGGCTGGAGAAACTGTCTCATAATGAAGAATAGTACTATAATGACCCTCATTATGATACAGTTTTTTGACATATAATATTTACATTTCGACATCGTTCAATGCACCTCTCTCTCTAGATAGTTCCCACACATGCTTTAGGTACTTGTGACAAATAGATTTAAATCCATAACGGTATGAAAATAACTAAATAAATGAATACGCACATAAATATACATATCTATGCCCGGATGAAGCTAGGTTAATTTCATTTGCGCGTTGTGATGAGCGATCAGACAGGTAAATATTCGCTCGAGCAAATCTGATTTCTCTCCATTCATTTCGATATTCGCATGCACACTGATTTACATTTAAAACGCGCTTTACGTAGAGATGAGTTTATTTAAGTGGGAATCTCTCTGCTAATAGTATGTGCATATATATTAGTGTGGATAGATATGGCATTGTGTGACCATAGGGAGGGTAGATGGTTTACAACAGGCCTGGAGAGTGACCCGTTATTTCTGTCACAATTACTTGTGACACCGTTACTAGGAACAGTTACAATTTATGTATTTATTTATTTATTTATTTATGTAATTATTTACTGACTGTACTGAGGAGATAAAGTCCAGGATCGGTCAAGCAAGAAAGGCATTCAATTAAATGAGGAGAGTGTTCTGTAGCAGAGACCTTAATTCACATCTAAAAATTAGACTTCTGAGATGTTAGATCTTTTTCACCTTGTTCTATGGAGTTGAGACCTGGACCATAAAGAAAAGAGAAATGGACAGATTGGAGGCATTTGAGCTATGGACGTACAGAAGGATACTGAGGCTGAGTTGGAAAGAAAAGGTCACCAACGATGAGGTGATGAGGCGGATGGGAAAGAGAAAGGAAATATTAAATTCTGTCAAAATTAGAAAACTGCAGTATCTGAGTCATGTGATGAGAGGAGAGAAATATCATCTGCTGCAGCTGGTCATTCAAGGGAAGCTACAAGGCAAAAGAAGACCAGGAAGAAGACGCATTTCTTGGATCGATAATCTGAAAACTTGGTTTAATTGTTCCAATATTGAGCTGTTTTGTGCTGCATCATCTAAATCAAGAGTCTCTATGATGGTTGCCAACCTCCTGAGAGGAGATGGCACATAAAAAAGAAGAAGATTTATTTATTTATTTACTTACTTATCGTATGGCTTTTAATGCCAGGAGTGTCCGAGGACATGTTCGGCTCGCCAGATGCTTTAACTGCTTGTAGCAGACACCCATAGGGTGAGCTACAAGTTCCGTTCAATTTCAAGTAGTTCCAACTTTCGCTAACAGATGTTTATGATACCTAGTAGTGAACGTTGGAACTTTGATAGAGCGTTCTAAGGAAATCTAACCTAGAAATTTAGCTTCACACAAGTTTAGTCTTTGGAAGGATCTTCTACATGCCATAAGTCTATGACATGGGACCGCCAGCTTTACTTCCCCTCTGAAGGAAGGCATACTGAAGGATTTTAACGCTCTTAAAAAATCCGACGACTTTGGCCGGGTTTGAACTCGCTATCTTGGGAACAGCAGTTCAGCATGCTACCAACTATCACAATTAGCGATAACGAGGGAGTAATGACGATACTACTTAAATTGAGGTATTCATATCCGTAATGTAATGTTATAATATATTCTATTTATTCGTTACGGTCAACTATGAACCACGTTTGACAGTTTTTACATTACTTTTTGTCTTCACTCTCGGCCAATATCTCTTCATCCTCTCTCCCACTTCCTTCTTCTGTTCCCCCTTTAAGATCCTCCTTTCCTCACTGACAACTCCCCTGTCTCCTGGAAACCTGCAAACTCCTTAACTAGTCGTCAAAATCGCTCTCTGGCCATTATGTCTTCTTCTATCACCCCCATCCGATCCAAGTCCAATCTCACTTCCCGAAACCATTTCGGCTCCATTTTCCTCTTCCTGAAGAATTCAAAAATCCTCTTCGTCAATCTGACACTGTTCATCCTCATCAAGTGTCCATAAAACTGTATTCTCCCTTTTCTGATTAGAGCTACGAATCATTCTGTCTTCAGGTATAGCTCTTTGTTAGGTTTGAGTCTCCTCTCTCGATACTTGATATTTGGGCCTAGGATTTTTCGGAGCATTTTCTTTTCTATCTTCCGGATGTCTTCGAAGCCGCCCTTCCCGATCATGTCTAGTATTTCTGCTGCATACAGACATTCAGGTTTGACAACACTATCTAAGTGTCGGGACTTAGCCCCAAAGTATAGACCCTTTTTGTTGTATGCATCCTTCGTTAGTTGATAACCCATTTTCCATTCTTCTCGCCCGCTCTTTCATGGCATCCTTTTCCGACCCATTGTCCTGCAATTTTTCTCCCAAGTACTTAAAACACTTGACTCGCTTTATCTTGCCATCTCTCAACTCCAAGGGGAGAGGAGCGTCTTTGATGTTGGTCAAAAACACAGTCTTCTCAAAAGAAATAATAATAATTTTATAGAGAAATAACTATAAAACTACAAAGAGCATACAAAATTGCATGGAACAGATGCAATGAAATAACTATATCAACAAAGGCAAAATTAAGACACTATTAAAACTCGGTCGTTAAAACAGAAGCTCTGTATGCACCCGAAACTATTATAATTGGTGGCAAATCTCGAATAAAAACAAGTAGTTCCGTGAATAACTTGACTGCCTATTTTCATACATCCTACATATCTTAATTGCCTCTATTAACATAAAAAAAAATAGTTTGATTGCTGCAATTGATTCGTAGATATTGAGAACCGACTAAATATTGCGGATGGTCACCATGTTGGATTTTTATATATGTAGGTCTTAGAGTTATGCACTGTTACGTGAGGATTATTGTGTACGTGTGGTATTCAAACTTCAATCACATGATTAGGACACAAGAAGTAAAAACGAGATTTTAAAATTTCGCACAGCACAGTGTGGTTATGGAAACAATTGAAAAAAATAGATGCCAGTGGATTAACATTTGTCAAAGGATTTACTGTACCAAGGGTCACTGCACTCGGATCGTTAAATTGCGAGAAATGACCTTGTTAATATTTATACTTCGCGTCGCCGCCATGTTGGATTTGTGATCACCAGGTTATTGAAAGTCCTAGAGGTGAACGAATGTTCATAGCCCCTATGCACATTAAAACAATCAGTTTGATTGCTGTAATAGATTCGTAGATATTGAGATCCAACTAAATATTTCGGATGGTCGCCATGTTGGATTGCTATATGTATAGGCCATAGAGGCATGAACCATTAAAGGAAAATTATTGCGTGGGTCCATTATTCAAACTTTCACATCGATCGCATGACTACCACACAAGAAATAAAAACATAATTTTAAAATTCGCACAGACGCGAATGAAAACAATTGAACTAAATTAGATACCAGTGTATTACAATGTGTATAAACATTTCCTGTACCAGATTTAATTGCATTTGGATCATTAATTCGCGAGAAAGGTCAATTTAAAATTTTCAACTTCGCTTGGCTGCCATATTCGTTTTGTAGTTAACCGGTTTTTGAAAGTCTTATAGATGAACTTCTGGTAGTGCCCTTTATCTTCGTACAAAATTTCAGGGTGATACCGCTAATAGTTTCAGAGATACAGAATGCCGGTGAAATATTTCGCACAGCCGCCATCTTGAGGTTATGTAAACTATTGAACGAAGTTAGATGTCGGTGCATTACAATGTGTATAAACAAATACTGTACCAAGTTTTATTGCGTTTGGTTGGTTGAATCGCGAGAAACGTCTATTTAAAATTCGCAAATTCGCTTGGCCGCCATGTTGGTTTTGTAGTTACCAGGTTTTCAAAAGTTACATAAGTGAACTTCTATTAGTTTCCTTTATCACCGTAAAATATTCCAGGCGGATATCGGTAATAATTTCGGAGATATTGAATGCTGGTGAAATATTTCGCACAGCCACCATGTTGGATTGGTGAGATGTAACGAAATTTGAAGGTCACGGTCGGGGTCATTCGAAATAGTGCTATGAACTTACCGAGTTTCATTGTTATCGCTCCAGCTGTTTAGATGTTATTATGGAGGGGCACACACCACCACACACACCATCACACACGGACAAATGGTGATCTCATAAGCCTATTTTTCAAAATTGGAAATAGGCTAAAAATTATCATCATAACCTTATCAATGAAGAATCATTCAAGACAGAAAAAAATTCAGAACTTGAATTCACAAACACAAATTTTCTGTGAGTCTCACCCGACAAAATCCAGGATGGACAGAGCAGCGTAAGAGGGAACACAGCGAGAGGATGGAAAGATATTGGGAGGGGAAGAAGAAAAAGTGCTAACAAGTTCAAACGCGCTCCTTAGTTGACACAATGAATCAAAATAATGTTATTGTTTTTACGCCCCTTTTTACTACTCTGGCATTTAGGGACGCCAGAATTTTGTCCTGAAGAGGATCTTTAACGTGCTGGTAAATCTACTGACACGGCTCCCTCGCTCTTGACTTACTTGACTTACAGGGTTACCACATAGAAAAGAATGTTTCAATGCGCATGCCCACCAGAGTATGGGAGAATGTTTCCAGCTCTCTTCTCTGTCCACTGCTAATCTTTCTTCTGCGCATGTGCGTCGGGTAGGGGAAGTGTCTCCCTCTCTTTCTCGCTGCTACTGGTTTCCTTAAGCCGCGTTTACACCGGGGTTGACAACAGTGTTGCCAACAAATGTTGACAACATTTACAAAAATCGTACTAACATTTTTTTCAACATTGCTCCCAACAATGCTGTCAACACCGAAAAAGTATTGGCAACATTACCCACCAGCAGTCGGTAAAGATCAAAGAGTGTTCTTAACATTTGTTGGCAACAATGTTGACGGGACTTAAAGTGACCCGCAACAATGTTGGCAACAATTCCCCGTCAACTGTCCAGCGCACGTGGTTGGCCGACGCGGCTTCACTCTAGTCACGGCGTCACGGCTTTTGCTGGTAGTACTGGACTTCTGTTTGTGGTGTCGAACTGTTGAAGTGCAAGTCAATATGGACAACGTTTTAAGTGATGTTGATTGGTCGCGGGATAATGTCCTAAATTTGATAGAGCTCTATCGCAAGCAACCAGTTCTCTGGACCCGATGGACCCAGACTTTAAAAACAAAAACCTGAAGAACTATGCCTGGAATGACATTTCGCGGGAAATGTAAACCACAAATTCTGAAGTTCAAGCAAAAGTTAGATCTTTAGTCGCACAGTTCAAAAAGGGAGCTTAAGAAGAAGAAACGTGGTTCGGGGGCTCAAGAGTACAACAGCAAGTGGTTATCCTCAAGAAGATTTTAACACTGCCGTCACACCTCAACTCTCTTGACAATGGATCGACATCGTCTTGATTTAAATCGGAAAGTAGGTCACTTCCACTATACACAGATCTGGCCCTAAGGGAAGGCCTTACCCAGATTTTCTTCGACCTTCTCTTTTTACCTACGATGACGCACGCTGCTGCTATCGCCGCAAGTTCCTCTAGTGTTGACATCTCGGAATGCAGAATGCAACTGGCGAAACGCGTCAAAAATTAGCTAAATTGTTGTCAGCAAATATTACCATTCTCGATATTCGCCAACATTGTTGCTAGCTTTTGTTGTCAACATGTTGTCAACGAAAGTTAGCAACAATTTGTTGGCAACATTTGGTGTAAACGCGGCTTTATCGTTGTCCTTGGACCTTGTGAAGTCGTGAAGCTCTTAAGCAGGAACGCTAGCGCACTTTGTTTCGTGCAAGGACCTTCAACTCTGCAAACGTCTTCCCTTCCTTCTTAGCTTCTTCATCTCGAGTCCTTCTCCATGATGTATTTGGTATTCCCCTATATTTCTCATGTTGAAACCATTTTTAGCCTATTTTCAATTTTAAAAAAATAGGCTTATGAGATCACCTTTTGTCCGTGTGTGTGTGTGTGTGTGTGTGTGTGTGTGTGCGTGCGTGTGTGTGTGTGTGTGTGTGTGTGTGACCCCCCCCCCTAATAAAATCTAAACGGCTGGAGCGATTTCAATGAAATTCGGTAAGTTCATAGCACTATTCCCGGCGACCTCGACCGTGCCCTTCAAATTTTGTTACGTCTCACCAATCCAACATGGCGGCTGTGCGAAATATTTCACTAGCATTCAATATCTCCGAAGCAAAAACCGATATCACCCTGAAATTGTGTACGGTGATAAAGGGCACTACTAGAAGTTCACCTATGAGACTTTCAAAAACCTGGTGACTACAAAACCAACATGGCGGTCAAGCGAAGATGAGACTTTTAAATAGACTTTTATCGCGATTTAACTATCCAAACGTAATGAAACTTGGTACAGCAAATGTTTATACACATTGTAATGCACTGGAGTCTAATTTAGATCAATTGTTTACATAACCTCAAAATGGCGGCTGTGCGAAATATTTCACTGACATTCTATATCTCCGAAACTATTACAGATATCACCCTGCAATTTTGTACGGTGATAAGGGTACTGATACAAGTTTACCTATGTATATTTCATAAACCTGTAAAGTACAAAACGAACATGGCGACCAAGCGAATTTGAAATGTTTTAATAGACTTTTCTCATGATTTAACTCTCTGAGCGCAGTGAAA
The DNA here is from genome assembly GCA_946902985.2 of Meconema thalassinum. Taxonomy (NCBI): domain Eukaryota; kingdom Metazoa; phylum Arthropoda; class Insecta; order Orthoptera; family Tettigoniidae; genus Meconema; species Meconema thalassinum. The sequence goes on from OX336395.1 coordinate 190,225,876, forward strand.
TGAGGTACAGTAAATGATTTTGCAGATTGTAATGCACTGCCATCTAATTTAATTCAATTGTTTACATAACCTCAAGATGGCGGCTGTGCGTAATTTTAAAGTTATATTTTTATTTCTTGTGTCGTAATCATGCGATCGAGTTGAAAGTTTGAATAATGAACCTAGGCAATAATTGTCCTAGAATGGTACATAACTCTATGGCCTATACATATAACAATCCTAAATGGCGAGCTTCCAAAATATTTAGATAGTTCTCAATATCTATGAATCTTTTACAGCAACCAAACTGTATTTTTAAATGTTCATAGAGACTATGAACATATGTTCACCTAAAGGACTTTCAGTAACCTGGAGAGCACAAATCCAACATGGCGGCGACGCGAAGTATAAATATTTAAATGGACGTTTCTCGCGAATTAACTCTCCGAGTGCCGTGAAACGTTGCACGTTAAATGCTTATACAAATGTTGATCCACTGGCATCTAATTTATTTCAATTGTTTGCATAATCACAAGATGGCTGCTGTGCGTAATTTTAAAATCTCGTTTTTACTTCTTGTGTTCTAATCATGCGATTGAAGTTCGAATACCACACGTACACAATAATCTTAATGTAATAGTACAAAAATAAAAATCCAACCTGGCGACCATCTGAAATATTTAGACGGTTCTCAATATCTACGAATCTGTTACAGCAATTAAACTGAAATTTTGTATGTTGATAGAGTCAATTAACATTAGCAGGATATATGAAAATAGGCTGTATAGTTCTTCACGGAACTACTTGTTTGCCATCATCTTCTCTTAGCTCCTTATTGTTGCCTTTTCGTCGCAATGATCCATTAATTAATTAATTCTTTAGGAGGCTGTGCTCAACTAGTGCTGCCACTAGATGGCTATGCCTTGCCCTTGCACGGAGCAGCCATTTCTCTAATACCGTGTTCCCACATGCACACCACCACTATGGCATATAGATAATATAAAGATGTGAAGGAAAAATTAAAGAATACAATAGAAAGGGAGCTTGGTACACAGAGGTAGAAAATTATCTAAAAGAAGTGGGAATTACATTCAACGATATTGAGATGCGTACGCCCCTTAAGATGAAATTAAAAGTACACTAGAGTTTCCAGGAAAAGCCTAAACTAACAACTGGCAAGAGGCGGACTGAAGTCAGGAAACAGCAGCATCGAGAGCACGTGAGGCGTTACTGGGCGAGTGTTAAAGCTCGAGGAAAAGAGCAGCAGTGGTCCATAGCTGGCCGAAACGTCAAGAAGAAGAAGAAGAAGAAGAATACGAAGACGAAGACGAAGAAGAAGAAGAAGAAGAAGAAGAAGATAATGACACTGCGTCTACTGCAGACGGACCAATGTAATTGGTAACATTGCCAACATGATAACATATTGATATGAAATATATATATGAAGAGAAGTAAACAATGTCAATAGCCTACATTAAGCTTTTATTTAGCCGGCTTTGGTGGCGTGGTTGGTAGCATGCTGAGCTTCTATGCCCATGAACGCGGGTTCAAACCCGACCGAAGTCGTCGGATTTTTTTAAGAGCGTTGATAATCCTTCAGTATGCCTTCCTTCGGAGGGGAAGTAAAGCTGGCGGTCCCATGTCATAGATTTATGGCATGATAAAGAACCTTCCACTAATTACACTTGTGTGAAGCCAAATTATACGTTAGGTTTGACTGACGCTCTTAGGTTCCAATGTTCGTTGACAGGAGCCGACTGCTGTGGCATCTAGTAACCAAGTTCAGAACTAGTTGGTCGTTGACGGTGGCGTTTAGTAGCAAACGTTGGAACTACTTGAAAATCGAATGTCTGCAGGCCTTACTTGAATTAAAAACAGATAACACACACTAATACAGTCATCACAATTAACACCGGTTATCAGACATATTCTACACACACCCAAAGTACACGGGGCTACATGACCGCGTTGTCGCAGCCCCTAAACTGAGGAACCAACCAACCAACCAACCAAACTGTCATGCAGGACACATAAAATATAAGATACAAGGGGTTAAAGGCTAAATACACTTGCTGACGATACCGATTGCTTTGGGGTGAAACGAAAGCAACTCTGTCACTGTAGCAGCAATGTACAATGTAGTAGAAGCAAATCTGAACAAAATTAATACGTAATGTTTATTCTTCTTGAAAAGGATACTAGGATACTTACCGTAGCGGAGTATGTGAGCAGCATCAGTCTTCTTACAAAGCGTAATATGTTCAGCGCAGTGGAAGGATAGATTGGTTTCGTGCTAAACCCAGAAGATGGGCAAACTAACATACCTAGAGGTGTGGACGCACGTTTTTTAAGAGGAAATAAATGCAGCCGAATCTCCAAGACAGCCTACGTTATCCCTATTTCTATAACGAAACCGGGACCTCATGATAAAATTTACCAGAAAAGCTAGGTGGATCAGCGTAAAATTTGATACAGATATCCATCAGAGGCATGACATAAATCATTGATGTAACTCGCCTTTCATAAAAGGGGACCGACCCCCTTAAAATACATTCTGAAATAGGTGTAGAAGGACTAAACAAAGCTCATTTTTGGGCCCTCAATGTGAGAAACAAAACTCGTAGTCTATAAAATGTCTCCATAAACCGCATTTTAATACCGTAAAATTAAGTGTCTGTGATATTCCCAGAAATCTGACTTCGGTCTGATAAACCCTATCCATTGCAACAGAAGCTCAATTGATAATATCTGGCTATTAACACATTGATGACGGGCTACGTTTATTTACGTAGTTTTGTATTGGTATGCGGGCGACCGGCTACGTAAATTAATGTTTTCTTACAGTGCTTCATTCTTGTGTAATTTTCTCCTCTCTGATGTTCATTAATCGAAATACTGCGTGTTATTTACAAAATAAGGACTTTGTTGAACAAAATGCAGACAGATATATTGTTATCTCTATAATGTTTTCGGTACAGGAAGTGAAGTTTTATAACACTTACTTACCGCGTGTGTTGTCGAGTGTTAGCATGGCACGCGCGGACCTGACAGTGCGATTATCATTTCAGACGAGTCTGGTTGGTTCGTTCCTCAGTTTAGGGGCCGCGACAACGCGGTCATGTAGCCCCGTGTACTTTGGGTGTGAGTAGAATCTGTCTGATAACCGGTGTAAATTGTGATGACTGTATTAGTGTGTGTTATCTGTTTTTTAATTCAAGTAAGGACTGCATACATTCGATTTTTCAAGTAGTTCCAACTATTGCTACCAAACGCCACCGTCAACGACCAACTAGTTCAGAACTTAGTTACCAAATGCCACCACAGTCGGCTATTGACGACGAACGTAGGAACCTAACAACGTTAGCCAAATGTTTAACCTATTTATAATTTATCTTCACACAGGTGTAATTAGTGGAACGTTCTTTATCATGCCATAAATCTATGACATGGAACCGCCGGCTTTACTTCCCCTCCGAAGGAAGACATACTGAGGGATTTTTAACGCTCTTAAAAAATCCGACGACTTCGGCCGGGTTTGAACCCGCGACCTTGGGCATAGAAGCTCAGCATGCTACCGAATACGCCACCGAAGCCGCTTCAGACGAGTCTGTTTCCTAGAATATAAGTAATACGAAATTGACAATGATAGCCGTGAAAATAGTGACGATGGGGTTGTTGGATGGACAATTCCAAATACCGTTTGAAGAACGGATACTTCTGCTAGTATAACATATAAATAGATAACGATGAAAATACCAAGAAAGTGGTTCAAAATTAGAATGTAAGTGATCAAAAATATTGAGTTACGGTAACTTTAAATGAGACTTGTGCCTACAGGCAGACATTAACACGAGATTCCGTTAATGCGAGAGGGTGATTGCTTCAAGTGCTTGAGGATAATCTTGTTGCAGCTACTCACACAAACCAGGTTAACGCACTCGAGTGCCTTAGCAGGGGGTGTCTGTATGTTTTCTCCCCTACATAAGTGCCTTCCTCTCTCCTGATGGAAGTCTCTCAGATAGCCTCGAGACTTGCATTAAGCTTAAATTAAACTGCAAGCAATATTCTTGTGACGATATACACTGTGCTTCTCAATAACCGTTAAAATACATCAATCAATACTCGTTAACCCTTTATGGGATAGTGGTCTCTATATTAAGCACCTCACCAAGGCGGACCGGGTTCGATTCTCGGTCATTGCATGTGAGATTTTCGATGTGAAATGCCATGTCCTGTGGTTCGGATTCCACGTAAAAAGGAGGTCCTGTGGCTTATGATCGCGAGATTAACGGTCACGTTAAACTACAAGCTTCCTTTGCTTATATTAAGCACCTGTCATAAGGACAGTAGCTTGCCACGGTGGGTGAGTGGATAGCGTATCGGTCTACTAACCCCAAGATTGCAGGTTCGCCCCTGACCGTGGTAAGTGATTTTTGAAAGGCGGCAAAAATACGATACGCATGTCATACGATGTTGGCATGTCAAAGAACCCATTTGAATTCAGTAGGCCGAGTTCATAATGGCAAAATTAATCTCGGGAGTTTCCGCCAGCACAAAGTTCCTCATTTCTCTACTAGAAAGCGCTATTGTATTCAAGGAGATTAGATATCTAACATCTAACCTCCTTGACTTTCATGGTCAAGGAACTACGAAATTTGACATGCAAGCTACCCTCTGGGTGTCAAATAGCAAAGCTTGCACCAGGCACCCGAGGCCATACGATATTATTATTATTATAAGGACAGTTTATGCCTTCAAAGATGCTGATAGTTGAATCTTTCAGCCAAATTTCGGAGAATCTTCATGCCGAAGAGCTAGTTATTTTTATTTTAAGGGGCGGAAGTACGAGGTCATCTGCCCCTTTACATTAGTATCTACTTGACGTAATGCACTGGATAAAATAAAATAAAACATTTAAAATTTTAAGTGTAAAAATAATAATGTCTGTCTGTTCGTCTTTTATGCGTTCATAAACCATTCATCCGATTGCGATCAAATTTTGGTGAGTTGTTGTACACACGTTCGAGATGTTCATAGGCATAGTTAATACATTTCACAATAGATAGCGCGCGAGTAGTTTAAACAAATGCGTAATGGCGATGCGTTCATTTACAATTCATCCGATTGGGATCAAATTTTTGTGAGTAGTTGTGCACAGTCCCGGAAAAGTTATAGGCGTAGTAAATCCAATTTACAATAGATGGCGCGCGAGTAGCTTCAACAAAATTGCGTGCGTTTGTTTCAAGCAAGTCCCACATGTGTTCATATACCTTTCTTCTCTGGGGGGCGTGGTGGCTCAGCGGTCTAGCTGTATGCCTCTCACCAAGGCGGTCCGGGTTCGATTCCCGGTCAATGCATGTGATATTTTCGAAGTGAAATGCCATGTCCTGTGGTTCGGATTCCACGTAAAAAGGAGGTCCCGTGGCTCATAATCACAAGATTCACGGTCACGTAAAACTACAATCTTCCTTCCTTCCTTTCTTCTCATTGCGATGAAACTTGGGTGAGAGGTTGTGTACACTACAGGCAAGGTTTCTGGCTTAGTAAATCCATGTTATAATAGGTAGCGCACGAGTAGATTCAACAAATGAGCAACGACGCGCGAAGCGTTTCAAGAAAGTCCCCTATGCGTTCGTATACTGTTCGTCTGATAGCGATGAAACTTGGGTGAGATTCTGTGTACACTTCAGGGAAGGTTTCTGGCTGAGTAAATGCACTTAACAATAAGTAGCGCACGAGCAGATTCAACAAATGAGCGACGACGGGCGAAGTTCTTCAACAAAGACCTGTATGCGTTCACATACCAATCGTCCGATAGCGATGAAACTTGGGTGAGTTGTTGTTTACACTCCAGGGAGAGTTTCAGGCTTAGTAAATCCAATTTGCAGTAGGTAGCGCACAAGTAGATTCAAAAAATGAGGGATGACGCGCGAAGCGTTTCAACAAAGTCCCGTATGCGTTCATATACCATTCGTCCGATAGTGATGAAACTTGGGTGAGATGTTATGTACACTTCAGGGATGGATTCTGGCTTAGTAAATCCATTTTACTATAGGATTCGTACAAGTAGATTCAACAAATGAGCGACGGCACGCGATTCGTTTCAACAAAGTCCCGTATGCGTTCATATACCATTCATCCGATCGCTATGCATTTTTTGGTGGATTGTTGTACACACTCCAGGAAAGGTTTCTTACTTAGTAAATCCTCTTTACAATAGGTAGCATACGAATAGATTCAACAAATGAGTAACGGCGCGCGTATCGTTAAAAAAACTCCGTATGCGTTCATATATCATTCATGCGATTGCAATGAAATTTGGTGAAATGTTGTTTCCACTCCAGCGAAGATTGCTGATTTAGTAAATCAATTTTACAATTGGTAGTGCACGAGTAGTTTCAACTAATGAGCGACAGCGCGTGAATCGTTCATATACCATTCATCCGATTGTGGAAAAAACTTTATTGAGTTGAGTACAGTCCTGTGAAGGTGTATGAATCAGTAAATCCGTTTTTCAATGGGTGGCGCACAAGTAGATTCAACAAATGTGTGACGGCACGTGAATCTTTTAAATGAAATCCCGTATGCGTTCATAAGTCATTCATCCGATTGCGATGAAACTTTGAAGAGTTGTTTGTACACGTCAGGGAAGGTTTTCGAATTAGTAAATCCATTTTACAATAGGTAGCGTACGAGTATATTCAACAAATGTGTGACGGCGCTCGAATCGTTTCAAAAAAGTCCCATATGCGTTCATATACAGCTAGTTTTATATTTAAAAAAATAGAGACACAAAAAATAACATTATTAATAATAAATAAAATAAATTACAATGTAAACACACATCAAAATAAAAAATAGTTTTGCCCTATAAAGAGATAAAATGAAACATATCTATTCAATTATAACACATTGTGCAAGTTTCGTTCTATGGTGAGACCATCTTCAGCAAAACGAATATGAGGGTGGACAGTGTGTTGGTTTACCGGAATGGCCGGAATGAGTTAGTCTATTGATTCATTGTAATGATCGTGCTTAAGGATAGCCTCCAGTATGGCTTCATTCGGAGGATAAGTAAAGCCGGCGGTGTCATAGATTTATGGCATGATAAAGAACCTTCCACTAATTACACCTGTGTGAAGCCAAATTATAGGTTATATTTAACTAACGCTCTTAGGTTCCAACTATCGTTGCCAGAAGCCGACTGCGGTGGCATCTAAAAATGAAGTTCAGAACTAGTTTGTCGTTGACGGTGGCGTTTGGTAGCAAACGTTGGAACTACTTGAAAATCGAATTTTTGCGGTCCATAGACTACTTGAATTACTGTAAAAACAGATAATACACACTCATACAGCCATCACAATTAGCACCGGTTATCAGACAGCTTCGGCTTCGGTGGCGTAGTCGGCAGCATGCTGAACTTCTGTGCCCAAGATAGCGGGTTCAAACCCGGCCAAAGTCGTCGGATTTTTTAAGAGCGTTAAAAATCCTCAGTATGCCTTCCTTCGGAGGGGAAGTAAAGCCGGCGATCCCATGTCTTAGATTTATGGCATGTAAAAGATCCTTTCACAGACTAAACTTGTGTAAAGCAAAATTGTTAGGTTAGATTTCGTCAGAACGCTCTATCAAAAGTTCCAACGTTCACCACTAGGTATCATTGATATCTGGTGGTGAAAGTTGGAACTACTTGAAATTGAACGGAACTTGTAGCTTACCCTTTAGGGTGTCCGCTGGAAGCAGCTACAGACTCAGGCGAGCCGAACATGTCCTCGGACACTCCCGGCACTAAAAGCCATACGATAAATAAATAATCAGACAGTTTCTATACACACCCAAAGTGCACGGGGCTACATGACCGCGTTGTCGCAGCCCCTAAACTGAGGAACTAACAACCAACCAACCAACCATCCAAAGATAGCCTCCAATACATGCTGAATTTCAACAGTCCATTTGTGGTTATAATTACTATTGGAAGGTTATGATTAAGAACTACGAGAAAACATTTGGCAAGTAAGTAACTAAGTAGGTAGGTAGGTAAACTTTACGAGACCACCTTTGTACGTGGAATCAGAACCACAGGACATGGCATTTCACATTGAATCAGAAAAATAAATATTATCATTCACAATATTCATTAAGGTTAAATAGTTAACCAAATAAAAACCAGTTAAAGGCTCGTCCCTAACTGGAATTCAGTTCAATAATACAGTAACACCTGTTGTCACAACTTAAAGGGACCGAGAAATATTTCCATTATAGACTGGATTCCGGTTAATACAGGTGATCATAAAAATAATTTCGAGTAAGAAGTCAATACTGTAGTTTGCTACATGCGTTTTTTTAATAATCCAGCTGCCGGGGTTACATAAATTACACACTAAACACTAGCACAAAGAGCAAACTATACACATTGCCGTCTTCTTCGTCATCGCCGGCGTTATCTTCCGGTTTCTTTACTTGGCGGTATTGCTCGATAAATTCCACGATGTTTTCTAACGCTAGCTTTTAAATCTCAAACAATTGCGATTTTTCCCTTCCATGACATACAGCACACCTTCCTACAATTGGTCACTGAATAACATTAACCCTTGCAATACCATGCTATTTTTGAAACCACTGGCTACCAACGGGGATGAGGGTATATTGCGACCACCACAACAAAATCGGTTGGTGGTTGGTTGGTTCTTAAGTTTAGGGGCTGCGACAACGCGGTCATGTAGCCCCATGTACTTTCGGTGTGTGTAGAATCTGTCTGATAACCGGTGTTAATTGTGATGACTGTATTAGTGTGTGTATCTGTTTTTTAATTTTAAGTACTGCAACTTAGAATTTTTCAAATAGTTCCTTCTTTTGCCGCCAAGCGCCACCGTCAACAACTACTAGGCCAAGTTCAGAAGTTAACTACTAGACGCCACCGCAGTCGGCTCTTGGCAACGAACGTAGAAACCTAAGAGCGTTGTTTACAATCTTAACCTATTCAATTTAGCTTCACACAGGTGCAATTTGTGGAAGGTTCTTTAACATGTCATAAATCTATGACATGGGACCGCCGGCTTTACTTCCCCTCCGAAGGAAGGCATACTGAGGGATTTTAACGCTCTTAAAAAAATCCGACGGCTTCGGCCGGCTTTGAACCCGCTATCTTGGGCATAGAAGCTCAGCATGCTACCGACTACGTCACCGAAGCCGCCCACACAACAAAATCATTTTGTGAGATTTGCTTTCTCCTTTAATCAACATATCTTGTATTTTGAAGCTTAAATGAACCTTAAATGGAAAAAATGGTGCTTTATTAACAACAGTTACAAAACAAAATCAAAAAATCAAGGATAAAGAAGTTCAGAAAGTAAATTATTCACCGATCACTCCCTTCGCCATCTTGAACACACGTGGAACATACGACTGTTCTTTACTGTGTTTTCCACATGTGTACCTCTTGCAACCAGGACAAATTATGGTGGTTTTGTTAACTTTGTTGTACTTTTGCCTTTACTACTGTGCACAGTATGACGAGGCGCACGAACTACCAACGAGGGGGGATTTCCATGGCCACCAAAAGAGAATTGTTAATATCTTATAAAAAATTAAAATTTAAAAATAGTAAATGTGTGGTAATAATAACGATCGTGTGGCCTCCTGAGAGGCCAAGTGCAGGTCTTTCTAATTGACGCCCGTGGGCGACCTACGCGTCGTAATGAGAATCAAGTGATGATGAATACGTCACATACACCCAGTCCCCGAGCCACGGGAATTTATCCGCAGGAGATTAAAATTCCTGAAGGCTCGGCCGGAAATCAAACCCGGGTTGCTTCGGGCCAAAGCCTAGCGTGCTAACCATTTAGCCACGGAGCCGGACAATGTGTGGTTAGGTAACGGGTTTCGAAATAGACACTAACTTTCTGTACAGGAAGAGTAGAAAGGAAATACCATGATTAAACCGTAAAAAATAGCACTGGTGGTAACGAAATTCCCCCTCCCGTTGGTATTGCTAGGGTTTAATAAGAATTTTACAGTATTGTGTGAAAAGCAGTTCCGGTTTTTTCATTGGAGCTGACCTCCTCATTACTTCTTCTTCCTTTTATGCCGTCTCTGCGTCGAAGATTGCCGGTCATCATTGCAATCCCTTGCCTTGGGATTGCCGTTCGAAACAGAAATGCTGAGTCAAGTTCAAACCATTCCCACAAATTCTTGAGCCAGGAGATCCTCCTCCTCCCTGGTCTGCGCCGTCCTTCAATCTTGCCTTCCATGATTAACTTCTGGAGTCGGTACTTGTTATTTTGAATCACGTGGCCAAAATATTGTAGCTTCTGTCGCTTGATGTTGTAGAGCACCTCCATCTCCTTGCCCATCCGATCCAGCACCTCGGTGTTGCTCACCTTGTCGGTCCACGATATACGAAGCATGCGACGATACAGCCACATTTCAAATGCTTCCAACTTCTTCTCCAAGGGTTTGGTTAACGTCCACCCCTCGTGTCTATACATTAGTATGGGAATTATGTAACACTTGAGGGCAAGTAGTCTCGTTCTCAGACTAAGATCTCGGTGACACAGTAGATTCTTCATTTTGAGAAAGACACCCCTGGCTTTCTCAATGCGAGCATACTCTCAGGCGCGGATTCAAGGGGGGGGGGGGGGGGTCACGGGGATCATGACCCCCCCTCCAAACGGAGACCAATTTTTTTGCAAACTCAAAAAACGAAAACACAATAACCAGACAAATAAAACTTAACGAATTTTAACTGAAAAACAGTTTTTTTTTCAATATATTCAATACTGAAAATATCTTTATTGCAATTATTATGTTCTGTTACAAGTGTACATATTTACAACTTCATACCTGTTATATAAAAACGATTATTTATATAACAAAATCAACTCGTCTATTTTGTTTAGCAAACCTTGTGATTCCCGAATCGATGTTTATGGTGATTCACGATGAATGTGCAGCAATGCACGGATAAGGATTTGGGGCTTTTTTCGCACCAAAAAAAATTGCCGACGTCCAAACTACAAGCTTGGTTAGCAATTTAAGCTGTGACTTTCTCCCTTTGTCGATACCAACTCGACTTGCCGAAACTGTAACGTACCTTGATACATTTCTCGAAGCTCGATGTAAAAGTCGCAAAACACGCCGTTGCAATTTGTACAAATATTTTTGGTGCGCTAAACGCATCAAATTTCTATCCATGTAGCATGCAAAAGAATTGGTCTGGTTTTGTACGTTTGGTTATTTTGTGATTGCGTAGTTAGTGATACCATTTTTCTTAACAATTTTGATTCTGTGACCCCCCCCCCTCCCCCCCCCCCCCCCCCCCCCAACGCCAGACTCTAGATCCGCGCCTGCTTACTCTTGTATGTTAATCCTCACAAGAATGTGGGGCATTTCCTTGTCATGGGAAGGTCCCACAATACTTGAGAAGTCTAAATGAATTACCTTTAATCACATAATTTTTCGTTAAATAAACTGGCTTTTGTTTCCGTTTCTGCGTTAGACAGGTTCCGTTATATACAGTTAACCGGAATAATAGGCCATAATTGACGGGACCCGTAATTTTATCTGTCGTGGACTGGATTCCGCTTATTGAAGGTTCCATTAAAGACATGGCTTACTGTAACTTAATAGTATTCATCCAGATTTCCAATATAATGCTGTAGACCTGTTCTCGTATCTGTGATTTTAGTGAATGGATAAGAACACAATCATAAGGTACAATACAGACTAAAACGGTCAGCTACGAGCAACCCTTGTCATATTATGCTGCCCACATAGCAGGGATTGTAAATAAATGATATCGAAAATGCACAATTCGGCCGCGAAATGCGAATATATACAAAGCGTAAACGAACAGTAATTGAATTGAAAGCCTGTGGGAATTACAGTTACTGCCTGCGTATTTGATGGAACAAGAGGGCAATGAGGTGCTTGCTACACAAGAGGAAATCTGATTCATATTACGGTAATTGAAATAACTTGAAATGGACCATACCTGCCCAAATCTTCATTTAAAAATTTTAACGAAATATGAAAAGATACATTAAGTCACTGAAATGTAATATTTGAGTACGCTGTACTGGTTTTTGTTTTATTATAACCTTCTTCAACAAGAAGCCTCCGTGGCTTAGGCAGCAGCACGCCTGCCTCTCACCGCTGGGTCCATGGTTCAAATCCCGGTCACTCTATGTGAGATCTGTGCTGGACAAAACGGAGGCAGACAGATTTTTCTCCGGGTACTCCGGTTTTCCTGTCAAAATTTCATTCCAGCAACACTCTCCACTATCATTTCATTTCATCTGCATTCATTTAATCATTGCCCCAGAGGAGTGCGTCAGGGTTCGGCAGCCGGCACAGTTAATATCCTCACCCCAGAGGAGTGCGTGAGGCTTCGGCAGCTGGCACAGTTCATATCCTCGCCGCTAGATGGGGCTTCATTCATTCCATTCCTGACTCGGTCGGAGACTGGATGCAGGCTGTGGATTTTCTGTAGATTTTCATATAACCTTCTTCAACTCTAAGATTTGCTGATGACATCGTCATCTTGGCAGACAAGCCTGAGGATTTGAATGGGTTTTTGAATGGTATGGACTCCGTCTTGAGGAAAGAATTCATGATGAAAATTAATAAATGTAAACCAAAAATATTGGAATGCAGCGGTAATAAATCAGAAACCTCTATTGGCAGGTGAAAAGGAAGAAGGAGACTTCTGTTACTTAGGAAGATAAATAACCAGTGATGGACGAAGCAAAGAGGATATAAGAAGTAGGTTGGCTCAGGGAAGGAAAGTATTTCTACAAAAAAGGAATATGTTGACAACGAATATAGATTTAGGTATTAGGAAGTCATTTTTGAAAGCCTTTGTCTGTAGCGTGGCGCTCTATCGAAGTGAAATTTGGACTATTGGTGCAGCAGAAAAGAGGAGAATTGAAGCGTTTGAAATGTGGTGTTACAGGAGAATGATGGTCAGATGGGTAGATAGGGTTACAAACGACGAGGTATTAAGATGAGTGGGAGAGGAGAGATATTTCTGGCGACTGCTAATGAAGAGAAGATATAGGTTGGTAGGACACATACTAAAAAAAACAGGAATAGCAAGCTTAGTTATGGAAGGAAGGGTTGAGGACAAGAACTGTAGGGGTAGACCAAGGTTAGAATTTGTTAAACAGATTGCCTCGGATGTAGGGTGTGGCAGCTATGTAGCCTAGAGATGAAACGATTAGCTCAGGAGAGGGATGCATGGAGGGCTGCTTCTACAACAACAACAACAAAATCTTTATCAGACAGTATATGATACGAATGAAGTTGCAAGATTACATAATTATAATTTTATAGTATGAATTCCAAAAATATTTCCAAAACGTTAACCATTTAAAGTGATTAAAAATACTCTAAGAAAGTAAAAATCAGATCTGTTACAACTTTCAAAGTAAATGATGAAAGAAAATCTTAAAAAACAGCCCGTAGTGGAGATGTCAATGATATGGAGCTGATGCAGTGGTTCATTGAAAAACATTTTGAGGTTGGGATGAATTTGGTGATCTAATGCTCCCGTAATGAGGAATGGATACAGGTATAAACTGCTGTAGAACATTCTTCAAGGAAAGATTCGTACGGGGAAGAAGAAGAACATCTTGGCTTGGAAACTTAAGAACATGGACTTCACACACGAGTGAAGAACTGTACTGAACATCCAAAACTGACATAACTATGCTGGTCACCACCATCCGGAACAGATAGGCACAAGAAGACGAAGATAATAATAATGTTATTGGTTTTACGTCCCTTTTAACTACACTGGCTTTTAGAGACGCCGGGGTGCCGGAATTTTGCCCCGAAGGGGATCTTTAACGTGCCAGTAAATCTACGGACACGGCTCCCTCACATTTGCGCACCCTCAAATGCCAGTTGACTGCGCCAGGATACGAACCTGCAACCTTGTGCCCAGCAAGCAGAAGACGAAGAAGAAGAAGAAGAAGCTGTATGATGTGTTATAGTGATAATAGTCAAGAGAAGCTATAGATGAATGTTTGATCATGGAACACATTATAATTATTTACAGCTCTGTATAATAATAGAAGATGGCTTCACATAGGTTATAATAGGTGGGGCTCGATGTGACGTCCACCGACGTCAACACAGACCCAGTACCTCCGTACGATGTTCTGGTAAACATGATCACCAATCCCTGGCCCTCCAAGATCAGCCGCAGCCATTACCCACGCCAGGGGTCTCGTAAATCACGGTTTGCATAAGACCCCACACGTAGTAGTCTAGCGATGTCAAGTCGGGTGAACGTGTAGACCAAGCAAACGGGCCACCACGACCTCTCCACTGTTGCCCAAATTTGTGGTGCAGATGATCTCGGACCGCAAGTGAAATATGAGGTGTTGCGCCATCGTGTTGAAACCTCATGATTTGTTGCACATGCAGTGGCACATCGTCTAAGAACTCATGCTGTACGACTTCATAGAATACCAAGTACACGGCACCTGTGAGATTTTGTGGAGGAAGGTAGGGGATACAACCTGTAGGGAATATGGGACATCAGGTGATCGTTCAGTGACGTACGTACTCTAGTCTGTGGCGCCGAATATGCGGGAGATTTGAACGTGTGTTATGGTGGTGTTTTGCGGGTAGGGGGAAGACGGTACGTTCCAGGACACAAGTTTCTATGCTAAGGTTAACCATCATGGTCCTCACTACAAGCGCTCAAAATCTGTAATGGGACTTACGAAACACCTTCTATAATCATTTTCTGTTCATTAATTTTATTTCTTTTCGACCATGGCGAACTGTAAATAATATATGTCAGAAAATTATAGTACAAGTTTTCATTATGATTCAGTTTCTCCCACCAATCAGAGCTCAAGAAGCAGTTGTGAGACCAATTAGGTAAGGATAGCATCGCACCTGCGCTGACTTCCACTTTCCATTTTAAATTTCACTGCCTGGCGAGTGTCATAGGAGGGTATTCCAGGAGGCCATGGTCGAATAAAAGGTATTCTCTGCTTCCCATGCGCTCTGTTCAGTACATAAAACTGGCGAAATCTCGGCAGATATTTATGAATGTTTATGTTAGAACATAAAATAGTTATAATTATTGTCGAACATAAACGATCGTATCCAACTCGCCTATAATGGTAATTAAGACATTCGTATGGAAATTATGAAAAAAGCTTCGCTCATTTTATAATCATACTTGTGTCTTAATTATTGCCATTATAGGCCTGTTGCATAATGTACTATTTCCATATTAAGAATTGTTGAATTGATGATCTGGCTCGTCAAGGTGGGTGTATGAGGTTGACAGTGCTGTTTTAAACAGTCAAACGTCTGATACAATAAAACCAGTTACCCCATTAGATAGCTACAAGTTTACAAACCCCAGACTTGTATCGTTATTGTTGTTAGATCTACTTATCTCCTAGTGTAACGTCCGTTAAAATGGAATCCATGTGCAGTTACTCTGTGCTGGTGAAAGTTGAGCGAAGGCCAAGTGCGAACGATCGATAAACAAGGATTCACTGTACGAAGTTTGCTGTAATAACGACCTCCTGTACTCCGCTTCACATTTCCGTGTGATTTGTGTGTATTTGGCGCTCGCACAGTTTCACGTATCAAAGAACTCTTGCAATTAGGATGTAAATTTGCTGCTCCAGGAGATTGCTGAATGGCTAGCCTCTCTCCATTCCTCCCCCTTTCCACCGCCCAACCTCTCTCGCCGGTAAATTCAATTATGATCCGTCTGGAATCATCCCACCTGTGCTACCTCACGGACAATCAGCGTGTTTATGTTTCAACTGCTCGGCTGATGGAATATCTGGCAAATAATACCAGCAAGGATGGGTGATACTGTTTTTAAAGCCTACTTTACACATTTTGCAAAAATGAGGAAAAAGTAGACTTATGAGATCGATCCGGGGAAATGTGTGTCTGTCTGTCTGTCTGTCCTTCCTTCTGTCTGTGTGTCTGTGTGTGTGCGTCCCCCTATCAACTGTAAAATGGCTGCAGCAATCGGAACCAAATTCGGTAAGAGTAAAGATCTATAACGGGACATCTCAATGCCATACTTGAAAATGATGTAAGTCCTACCAACTGCTGAAAAATCGCAATGGAAATTTGAGCGCCATGTTGGATATCTTGGAAGGTATGCATGAGAACTATTCAAAAATTCGTATACATATAGATAATAATTTGTCAGTTTAATTTCCAGGAGGCCATACATGACAGTTTTGCCAAAATGATTCTATGCCTGCTGATAGGTCCAACATTTAAATGCATGTAACTTCTATACTAACAAATGGATTTCAACAAAATTTCGTCTGTACTATGTGTACATAAACAGATATGACTAAGCGTATTCTTAAGAGCCACCAGGGCTACTAACTGTTAATACATGCTCTCTCTTTTGTTTTAATCAAAATACTAATATGTCAGAAAGTATGCAAGCCAACTGCTTTAAACTTTGCACACGTATAGTACCTGACATTCTAGATTAATATGGAGTAACTAATATACGTCAGTGCTGCCAACATGATTATAAGCCCGCTGATAGGTCCAGTTTTAAAATGCCGGTAACTTCTAACCTAACAAATGGATTTCATCCAAAATTGGCACAACAGTAGCCTACATCATAATATTTCAGATTATTTCTGACCAACACATGCATGGCATTGTTGCCAATATTATTTTACGCACGCTGATAGGTCCAATGTCTAACTGCATGTAACATCCATGCTATACATTGGACTTGAACCAAATTTTGTATTCTGTACCTTAAGAAATGAACCAAGAATATACTCAGTCACCAGGGCTGCCAACTGTAGTGCTCTATTAGGCTACATTATGGCAGTTATATATCGAACTAATTAGAAATTTCGATATTACCAACTTAATTTCATCATTATTCTAGATAAGTCCATATTATATTAATCATTGGCATGAATTTTACATTTTAAGAAAAGTAGGCTCTTTAGTTCTTCACGGAACTACTTCTTTTGTAAGTTACTTTTATTTGAAAAGATGGAAGGCATTTTTCAGTGCTGCCTAATTCTATAAAAGAATGCTTTCCAGTCGGTCAACACGAATTCTGCCTAATTACATTAGACGGGAATACAAGTATTTACGTACCCTTACCTGAAAGAACCGAGATATTATTACACACTAACTCGCTTTTGTGTACAAAATGGTGTATTTAATTGAATGAAATATTTCGAACGTAAAGCGTTCATCCACAGATCCTCTTCACTTAGGCTTAATTAGCGTATGGCAACATTTTTCTCTGGGCTCTGTTTACAGGCCGTACATCTTTTCTCTAAACGCTTTTCAGCGTAGTAAATCTGCGTAAAAACGAATTTTCTTCCAAGGCTAGCTTTGCATTATGGTTTGTCATAATGGTTTATGTAACTTATTTCCTGTTTGTTGAAAGGCATTTACTAGTTTTTTATATCAATGCTTTGTTGTTTGCATTTTACGATTAAGCTCTCTGATGCGTACACGTGGGAATCGTTCTCCCCGATTCCTTTTCACATATCTACTGGTTTTTGAAATCTTCAGTTTGGTGACGAAGGCAGCACCTAGCTTACTTTTTCTCTGGTTCACCTTAACCCCTTTGCTTCATTGGTGTCTTGAGACTGGGCCCTCAAGCACTGTGAATCCTGGCTTTTGGCGTTTATGCTTACTTGGTAATTTGGGCTATTCTCCCAAATATTTTCGTTCATTGACTAAACCATTTTCTTCTTTCTTTTAATCAGCTTGGGATTGGGTCCCAAAAAGTTTGGAAGTGGCTTACAATAATTTTGACATCCTTGCATCTTAGGCTGAGCCCCCAAGTTCATATTACTGGAAAATCTTTCCTTTCTTTTCCGATATTGCCAGTTCACTATAATTGATTGCAAAAGCACAGAGATATTGTTTATGTTAATTTAAATTGTTATTGCTTTATGGAACTTTGTTCCTTTTGTTGAACTGCATGTTAATTCCAATTGTTAATGCTTTATGGAACTTTCTTCCTTTTCTTTAATTTCTTGTTGATTATTCAAATTGCTAATGTCTTAATGGGCTTAGTACCTTTCAATGAAATTGGGTTTGAATCCATTAATTTTGCATGATCATATTTGTTAATAAAATTAATGAAACCCAGCAACTCGTTCTACCTATATATTTCCCTAACCTCACGTCACCGAAACCCCCTGTAACGCTCAACTTGATTTCAACTCAAGGTTCTTTTTCTTGCTCTCCGATACGGGAGGTCTTACATCGACTAATCCTCACCAAGTAATAATGCACATCCCTGCCGGACACCTCTCCGTATCTGCTCCTCTTCTTGTTTTGTCCTTCTATGTGTAATAGCTGCCTCATTTTTAAAGAGGTTACATATTATTCTGCGGTCTTTACAGTCTATTCCTACCTTTTTCATGTCATATCAACTGTTACTTAGGAAGAAAAATAACCAGTGATGGACGAAGCAAAGAGTATTACAAAAGTAGATTCGCACAGGCAAGGAAAGCAATTTTACAGGAAAGGAATCTGTTTACATCGAATATATATTTAGGTATTAGAAAGCCATTTTTGAAGGCCTTTGTCTGGAGCGTGGCACTCTATGGAAGTGAAACTTGGACTGTTGGAGCAGCAGCAAAGAAGAGAATTGAAGCGTTTGAAATGTGGTGTTACAGGAGAATGATGAAGATCAGATGGATAGATAGGGTTACGAATGAAGAGGCATTTTGACGAGTGGAACAGGAGAGATGTTTCTGGCGACTGCTAATAAAGAGAAGAGATAGGTTGGTAGGACACATAGACGACTAAGACACCCAGTAATACCAAACTTAGTTATAGAAGGAAGGGTCGAGGATAAGAACTGTACGGGTAGACCAAGGTTAGAATATGTTAAACAGATTTCCTCGGATGTAGGATATGGTAGCTAGGTAGAGATGAAACGATTAGCTCAGGACAGGGAAGCATGGAGAGTTGCATCAAACCAGTCGAAAGACTGAAAATTTAAACATCAACTAGAATATACGTTTTGCATTAATCTTTAGACAATGTTTTTCTTATAATTACTCCCAGTAGTGTTGATTACTCTACTATCCTCTTACAGCGCATGGCTATAGCGGCAGGTGCTGTAATACAATTACATGTTGGGTCACGAGCTGAGGGCTGATGAAGTGGTGTTTTATTACTCAACACAGCCACACTCGTAAAGCCGAGAGAGGGTAACGTTTCCTTAGGACGTGAGGAACTGCAGTTACATTGTGTGACTGGGTGGGGTCTGCTTTTTTAACACTCCCTCTAATCCAATAATATCACACAGTGTAGCTGAGTGAATCACATCGCGATAGGGAGCTACGACATGTTATACGAGGATTGAAAGCACGTTTCTCCTAAGTTTAGGGCATCTAAACAATCCCTATTACAAATTATATCCTCTGGAACAAACTAACAATCACAAATCTATCAACAATTGAGAGGGTCAAAACCCGTTACCTAAAACGAATTCTAGGAGTAGGGAAGTCAGCACCATCGAGGCTAACTATGTGTTAACAAAACCAAAGCTTCTTCGTTGAGGACATAAAAACACAATTCTGGCTACCAAATACTAAGGCTTATGAAGAGACACTACACCTGTTAAAAGAGAAAACTAATGCCATATGGCCCGAATTTTACACAACAGTCGCTATTACAACATCTGAACGTAAGCAGCCAAATTACGAACTTCGACGTATAATGACAAGATTTGCAACGCACGGCCTTCACTACAAGCTATTTCGGAACCTAAGATTTTATCAACCGGAAGAATCCTGCGTGTGCACAATGTGCGATAAACACTGTGAGAGATATCGTGCTCAAAACTGCCCAAAATGGACAATCTCAATAATAGGACTAGGTCAAGAATAATTTATGTATCATTATGCACATTGAGCGCTTTTCTTAAATAAATAAATTACTGCCTATCATCCGGGAGAAACTCACTTTAACGGACCTGAGGACGCTAGAAGCAGTTGGGTAGGTTTTTGCTAGAAGTTAACATTACCCCAAAGAGAAGATGAAGAGAGAAGTAAAGGAAGAGGGTTTCGGACTAAGGAACAAGTGTGGATAAGAGGACGAGAGTCCAACACCAAACAAAGACAATGTTTAGAGACGAGTATCACCGCAAAGCCCGTGAAACGCCTAAAGTGTGTATGGACCTGGACGTAGCTAACGGGAAATGCGGCTGGAGCTTGGGCTATTTGCCGGCGAGAGTTGATAATACCTTCCCTTCCAAGCCAAGATTCACCTACTATGTGGAAGGGTGGTGGTCTGGCAAAGAAAGAAATGATGAGGTTACTATGTATCCCTTCAAAGGAGTTTGTTTTAAACAAATATTTTGAAGAATGCAAATAATTTGAATTAGCCGTGATGTTTTAGTCCTTGAAATTGTAGAATTTCTAAGGAGCGACCGAATGTTTCCAAGAAGGGTAGTGATGAAGCAATTATACCCTTGGGAATAATTTTCGTAAGAGCACCAATAGTTGCATTTAAGAATGGCTAAGCTTTTACCCAGCATGCGCCGACTAAAAGTTTAGATAATGAGAAAAACTTAAATTTTGAAAACGAACCATAAGTTTAGAGACAATCTCAACAAGCAGGAAGATGGCGGAGCTAGCTATACTTGCCTTACTGGCTAGTTAGAATTAGCTATAAACGCTAAGAGCGACTTTAATAAGTTTGAGACTAAGAGTTCCTGCTCAAATGCAACAAATAGTGGAACCGTTATTAATTTGATTTGTGAGTTTTTTAAATGTAAGCCTATAGGAAGAGTCGGGGAAGACAGGATCTTGCCTAATCGTTATTTTATAGAAAATGATGAAGCAAAAGGATATAGTTTGATTTATTTAACAATGCGTAGAATATGATCCATTTAACAAATGTATAATTTGATTTTTTAAACCATGGATGTCTCAGACCTCCTAAATTATTTAAAGTTTGCACTAATTAACTAACAATTTTTTGGTTTGGAACCTTTTATAAGCACTAAAATCTGCGTATGATTTTAAAATGGTGCCAAGATGAACACTTTGAAAATTTAAAGATTATTAACGTAATCAAAGTTAAACAATAGGTCAAGTACAATGTGTGTACTTTAAGAATTCCTATATGGGCATCTTAAAAGTATGAACAAATAACAGCTTCGAAATTATAACAAAAAAAGAGAGAGAAATTAAATAGAAGTTTCAATAACTTCTTATATTTAACAAGTAATTACGATTGTGATATATACAAATAAGGCAGGTCACTTATTGTGAAACCTGAAGAGAAAAATTAAGAAGAAGTTTCTAGAACTTCTATGTTTAAACAGGATCACGAGGAAAAATAGGGCAAGTTACCCTTTAGTGAAACCTGGATCAACGAGATTAATGAAAAGCTAAGTACTTAGAACATAAACAATTCCTGTACTAGCAAGGAAAGAAAATAGATTAATAGGCAGTTTCTAACTGCTGATATTTAAACAGAATGAATAAGTTATAAATGGAGAAAAGTTGGGAGGGCACCTATGGTTTGGCGAGGCCTCATTGAAATAGACATACATTTAAGGATTAACCTAATTTGTTAGTAAAGAGTGGTTGTGGAAGAGGAACTTTGTGGAGAAAGTTCTTGGCCTTATTTATTTTTCTCGGACGAGCGCGGCGCGGATGAGAAGTTGAACGAGCACTGGTTTCACTATAGTCTATTTACGTGGTTGAAAAGTTCACTATTGTAGCACAGAATGTTTATAGAAAGGAAAGTTATTGCGGTGGTATAAAATAACTAGTTGCATATTGGTTTGCGAGAGTCTATTGCGTTGAAAAATGTGTAGGTTATCGTTGAATGCAGCGGACGAATTCCCACGAAGGAAGACAAATTAGGTGTTGATTAGCTGTTCATAAGGAAAATTCCTTGGTTAAAAAGTATTTCCATATGGGAGTGGAAAATACTAGAAGGTTTAGCTTGTGGATGAATTGTTTGGCGTAGAAAATTCCAGAACAATCATAACTGTTGAATTGGGTAAATAAAGTCCAGCGGTGGAACGAGCTAAGTTTTCTTTAGACAGTATTTAGTTTAATAAGAATCCCACGGTGTGAGAGCTCATTCTCAGTTAACAGGCACAAAAAATGCTGCTTCGTTTTACAAGATTAGCTGTCTTAGATAGACAATGCCTGACATCGAAAATCCCGCGAAGATTGCAATTGTACAACATTTGGCAACTTCTCACTGTCTATAGAACGGTATTAAAAGCGTATAGCTAATTAAAAGCAATTAAAATATGTTGAAGAACATAGTACTTAGCTCATTTCTGTAGTAGGCGATCCAGGCGACCGTTAGTTAAGATCTGGACATGGCGTCCGATTCAAAAGTTTGTCTTTCGAGGAGAGGAGACGAGCCCTAGTTAGGCTCCAACTGGAGGTCTTGACGACTGAAGCACAAGTGAGAGTGAGAGCAGTTGCTATCAGCACGGAGACGAGAAGTCAAGTGAGCGAGCGTAGTGCCGCGCCGAAAGTAGAGCGACAACGCACACGTCAGAGGTAGGCGGGCGGGGGGAAGGGAGGAGAGGGGATAGAGGAGAGAAACAAAAGAAGTTATACAAACATGAGAAATATAACAAAAACAAATTATCTGATGAAAGTAAAGCTTCTTCGCAGAGTAGTCGGCTGACGAAGAATGCGGTGCCTGGTGGATTGAAGACGAAGTCTTCGTAACTTGAGGCAATGGAAGTTCGGCGGGCGGCGATGAGACGCTGCGAGACTGGTTGGGCAGAATATGTGCTTCTGAAACAAACTTACAAGAAAAATTAACAAATGCACGGGGCAAACAGAAGGTAATAGTTCGATGTTAGTGTATGCGGAGAGGAAATGTAAATAAATGAGTTATTATGAAGTAATGGAGAGCAGCAAAAACTAATTCTGTCTTTCCGTGTATTTCCAAAAATACACCAGCAGTGAAGTGGGGCTTCCTGTAAGCTATCCTGGGAATATCG
The DNA here is from genome assembly GCA_946902985.2 of Meconema thalassinum. Classification (NCBI taxonomy): domain Eukaryota; kingdom Metazoa; phylum Arthropoda; class Insecta; order Orthoptera; family Tettigoniidae; genus Meconema; species Meconema thalassinum. The sequence goes on from OX336395.1 coordinate 190,248,845, forward strand.
AAATACGCAAAATATAGACCAGCGTATGAACTTGCCAAAGAGATCTCCTTCATTAAGGACCTCCGGGTGAAGAGACGCCTGTGAAAAACTAATTCAGAACAGATTGAAGAAGAGGGAATAAATCAGGCTCGTGTTTTACTCAATGGAGGCCATGATATGCAAGACATGGGTAGACCCCTGCGACACTTTAACTTGGTACCACCACAAACTGTGTAACATTGAGAAATTCCATGATCCATACCACTCCTGTCCTTGCAAATAGAGCAATGCTGTCGATGCCACGTTATCACTTGTAAAATTCGAGGATTATCCATTGTGATCTTTTGAGCAAATGAGAGGTGATTATTGACGTTTGTAAGCAACGCTATGCACAATGTGTGTGATGTATCTTTTTTTTTTAGCGTATGGCTTTTATTGCCGGGAGTGTCCGAAGACATGTTCGGCTTGCCAGTTGTGTAGCTGCTTCGAGACGGACACCCAATGGGTGAGCTACAAGTACCGTTGGGAAGGAAAGTTGGAAGGGATGGTCGAGGAGTTGGAAGGTAGCGGCTGTGGCCTATAGTTAGGGACCAACTCCGGCATTTGCCTGGAAGGAAGATGGGAAACCACAGAAGACCATCTTCAAGGTTGCCGGCGGGGGGATTCGAACCTCCTCGCCTCCCGGATGAGAGCGACTGCCAGCAGTCATGCCGTAACGACCACGGCTAACTCACCCGGTTTTATCTTTAATAAAAAATAACTACATATCTTTAGATACGGGATGTAAATAATATGGAATAACCTTAGCTACACTGACCTCCAAGCCATGGGAAGTGTGACAGCTAGGTTCCTTAAAGCCACTCTGGGGATATCGAAATATGCACCATCTAGACTTTCATAGGAATTAGCACGCGAAACTTTCCTCATGGAAAGATTCTTGCTGCCATCTACTGAAAAAATATGGCAATTAAAGCAGAACAGACAACAGAAGAGACAAGTAATACCGACCGATGTGATGATCAACCGGAAATGGACAGTAAAATTCGACAAAATCCACAGTGCAGTGACAATACTGGCGGTACTTGGATATCACCGAAATCTCTGCAGGAGAACAGGCTATCATGACCCTTCACCAGAATGCGTGTATAAATTATGTGACTAACCGTGTGCAACATACCAATTTAATGAATGCTTCAAAATAACAAAATCGCTGCTGGAGTATAACCCTTTATGGGATAGTGGTGTCTCTATTAACCACCTATCATAAGGATGCTGATGGTTGAATCCCTTAGCCAAAATTCGGAGAATTTTCATGCCGAATCTACGTATCTACTTGAAGTAATGTGGTGGATATAATTTAAAAAAACTAAAACCATTAACAATTAAAGTGAAAAAGTAAAATATAAAATAGTATAGAAAGAAAAATACTAAAAAAATATTAGAATAATAAAAGAAATACAAAAATTAAACTAATTAACATAACTATAAAAAACAAGAAAATAATTGTAAAATCAATTCGAAATTAATTAATTAATTAATTAACTAAAAAGGAAAATATGAAAATTGAATTTATAAGAACATCAATTCAAATTAAAAATATGTGTATAAACATTACAATTAGAGGAACAGAAGATAAAATTAATAGTCTAACAATAGTAATAATTAAAATAAATTAAAATGTAAAAACACATAAAAATTAAAATAAATAGTTCTGACCTATAAATGGTTAATATATTAATATTAGTTATACCGTTCAACTACTTTTAATGAAATTAAGTTGTATTTAACCCTGGAATGGTAGCGTTTCTCTCCGTGACGGAAGCGGGATACACTTCTGCTTCCCCCACTTCTCCCTTTGTCCAATCCCCACCAGTGTTTGGCAGTCCTAAAGTACAAAGCAAAGGAGTTCAGTCAAAATCCAAAATAAAAATCTAAAAAGAACACAAAAAATCAAAATTAGTCGAAATCCATAAATCCCCAAGTTACAATCAAAATTAGTCAAAATTTGTAAAGGAAAGCTCAAAAAGTAATATATATATATATATATATATATATATATACTGGTACTAAAAATCTAAACAAACACAAAAAATCTAAATTAGTCAGAATACAAAAACAATCAAAATTATTCATAAAAGAGCTAAAAAAGAGTCAAAAAACACAATATATCAAAATTAGTCAAAATCCAAAATAAAAATAAAATTAAAAGAACCCATAAAAACAAAATTAGTAAAAATTCATAAAACCTCCAAGAAACAATCAAAATTAGTCACAATTTAAAAATGGCTCAAAAAGTAAAATCTAAACGAAAACATACTTAAAATCAAAAAAACACAACATTTAAAAATTAGTCAGAGTAAAAAAATCAAAATTAGTCATAAAAAGCTCAAAATGTCCAAAAAACGCAAAATATCAAAATTAGTCAAAATCCAAAATAAAAATAAAATAAATACAATCAAAAAATCAAAATTTGTCAAAATCCATAACCCCCCCCCAAAAAAAAAATAGTTTAAATTTGTAAACAAAAGCTCCAAAAAAAGGAAAAATTATAGTCTACCAGTGCTTAAAATCTAAAAAATACAAAAAAAATTAGTCATAAAAAGCTGAAAAAGTCCAAGAAAAACGCAAGATATCAAAACTAGTCAAAATAAAAAAGAACACAAAAATCAAAATTAGTCAAATTCCCAAACAAACAATCACAATTAGTCACAATTAGTGAAAACCAGCTGAAATACTCCAAATAAATAGTAAAAGCCACAGAAAAACTTAACAAAACTCAAACAATTATTCAAACCCAGTCTGCATTCTGCTAGCCTGAGGAATGAATTAAAAGTTGACGTAGGTCAATAATGTTAGCCTGTTCCTAGAATCGTAGTCATCACCGATACGAAGCACTACCGATATAAACGTTGCAATTAGCGCTACGGTTCTAGGGTTAATGGTCTATTATTAAATAACTACAATATCGTGAACTAATACAGCCGCATCGGAAACACAGGTTAGAAGTTGGGACCGGAACTATAGGTTTTTACCTAATTTTTTCCTTACTTCTAAATACAAACGTACTTAAATAATTTTCCTAATCACACTCGGAAGCTCCATACTCATGAATTTTGTAGTACCTAAAAATAACTAAATGACATGCGAGTACCTAATAATACCTAATTGCAGTTTAGTTCCATTTATTGTAGTATATTTGAAGATGTAGTCTATAATTATTAAAAGTAAACCACAAGACAGTGTTCATTCCTAGCTCTAGTTGATTGAGAGAAATCCTACCTGCCAGAATTTTCAAATACCTTCAGCAATTTCTAGCTTATGTCTTATTGTTTGGTCATTTACTGACAGCAAAATGGGGATACATCTCTTATTGTTATCAAGTTTCTATATTATAAATAAACCAAGTTAACTAATCAGGCTGGAGTGTGTAAATCACCTCTTGACATCCTTGGTTTTATTGAATTTGGATTAACATATTTAACGAGAGCAAATATTGCCTTAAGTGTAAAGTTCTCGGTGGTAATGTGATGCCTTATCGTTATGTAAAATATTTCCACTTTCGTTACAATCAGATTTACTACTAACAATTAGGCATTCATTTTAAGCTTTGTGCTGTTGATGTCAACTTTTTCTACACTTTAAACATAAAATAGTACATTATGCAACGAGCCTATAATGGCACTAATTAAGAAACGATTATGTTTATAAAACGTGCGTAAGTGAGTTTTATAATTTCCATACGAGTGTCTTAATTACCATTATAGGTGAGTTGCATACGACTGTTTATGTTCGACGATAATTATAACTTTATTATATAATTTAACATAATTATTCATAAATATCTGTGGGATTCAGTTAGTGAACAGGGCGCGCTGGCTTTGCTGACTGAACAGAGCGCATGCGCGGGTCAAGGCACTCCGAGAACAGAGACCACACTTCGCTTGCCAATACAGAAATATGTTGGATTTTGGGCGAATGCGCGAAGGTATCCTTACCTAATTGGTCACACAACTGTTTCTTGAGCTCTGATTGGTGGGAGAAACTGTTTCATAATTTATTTATTTATTTAGCGTATGGCTTTACAGATACAATATGCACATAAAAGATAATTAGTTTATGAAGACAAACTATATGTTCATGTCTAAATTGTTTATATAGTTAATTGTCTCTGATGATCCATGAGCGAAATCAGTCACGTTGCCACTGTACTTTCGTTTAGGACATTCGGTGATGATATGCTGGATGGTCTGCTTGGGGGCACCACAATCACAGTTAGGTGAAGACATTATTTTCCATTTGTAGTGGAAGTCTGCACAGTTGCCGTGACCCGTACGAATCCTGTTGAGAGTTGACCATGTTTTCCGAGGAAGCTCAAATCCAGGTGGCAACGATGATCCAATGCGTGGTAAGGTTGATCCAGGCCTATTATCTTGTCTTCCCTGCCATTCTTTAGTGATGTTGTAGTTGGTATTCTCCAAGTCTATTGCAGTCCTTGTTGGTGGATTTCGGGATCGTAGGCGATTCAGGCAAATGTCAGCAATGTCACAGTGTATTGGTAGCTGTGGGTTATCCATTATTTTCTTGAACTCCTTGAGGAGAGCGTTTTTACGTCGAAGATCTGGTGGAGGGATGTGGCTGAGGATAGGTAGACAATGTGTGGGTGTAGACCTTATTGTGCCAGTGATTAGGCGCATGGTGGTGTTGAGCTGGGTATCTATGAGGTTAGTGTGAGGACTATTCAACCACACCGGGGCACAATACTCTGCAGCTGAAAACACAAGTCCCAAAGCTGTACATCGAAGTGAAGTTGCCGATGAACCCCAAGTTGTGCCACATAATTTTTGGACTATATTGTTGCGGGTTCTCAATTTGGATTGAGTATTGCGGAGGTGTTGTTTGAAGGAGAGTGTTCTATCCATTGTGACCCCCAGGTATTTAGGGAATCTATTATGTCTCAATAATTGATTTCCAATATACACCTGCAATTCTTTATTAGCCATCTTGTTGTTCAAATGAAAGCAGCACACTTCTGTCTTGTTAGTATTAAGTGTAAGTCTCCACATCTTAAAGTATTGAGTCAGTTCTTCAAGATCGTCTGTTAGGTTCATCTCTGTTTTCTCAAAAGTTGTATCTCTAGTAGCAAGTGCCCAATCATCTGCATAACCAAATTTTCTTGAAGTTGTGGCAGGCATATCTGCAATATATAGGCTAAATAAGATTGGAGCAAGAACAGAGCCCTGAGGAAGTCCATTATTTAGTGATCTTTTGGTGCTCACATTATTCCCCATATGTACTTGGAAAAGTCTCTGACTTAGCATATTATTCAGGAGTCGGGCAGTCGTCTTACATGGTATCACTTTCAGGAACTTGAAGAGTAGGCCATCCTTCCAGACTGTGTCGTATGCTGCTGTCAGATCGATAAAAGCCACCGATGTCTTAAGTTTTTTCTGGTAGCCTGCTTCTATGAAAGTTGTAAGGGACAGTACTTGATCTGTAGTGCTTCTGTGCGGTCTGAACCCTGCCTGCTCCACTGGGATTTTCTTGATTATCTCTGGGCCAATTCTATTGAGAAGGAGCCTTTCTAGTAATTTATATGTCACACTAAGCAGGGCAATGGGGCGATAGCTCTCTGGTGAATCACTTGCTTTGCCTTTCTTCAAGATGGCTATGATCTTCGTTTGTTTGAATAACTTTGGCAATTGCCCACTCTGTAATATGTTCGTGAAGAAGTTAGACAACCATACTTTAGCTCTGTCTCCACAATGAGTAATAAATTCCGGGTGGATGCCATCCAAACCTGGTGCTTTGCCTGGCTTAATGTCTTTAATTGCAGTAGTTATCTCATCCTTAGTAAAAGGTCTGGAGTATTCCAAGATATCTGTGGCATTCTCTTTTAAAATTTTTAATTCCTTCTTTATGCGTTTTGTGAAGATTTTATCCCTGCTACTTTTAGAAGTCGTGACTATGTGAGAAGCGATCTTGTTTGGGTGAATATCTGGACTCCTTCGTGTAATAGGTTTACCATCTCCCAGTTTCCTGAGAAGCAGCCAGGCTTCACGACTAGATTTTGTAAAGTCAAGAGATTCCACTTTCATAATCCACTTTTGTTTTCTTGCAGCATCCAGGCTATGTAAAAGTTGATCTGCAATTTCGTGATCACCACTGTCAATGTATTGTTGGTAAAGATTATCAGTTTCGTCACTCCATCCAGGAATGTACTCTCTACGGAAGCCCCTAGGGATGTGTTTTTTCGCTGTAGATATCACAGCTCCCACAAATCTCTCATATGCTTTTCTTGTTGGTGGTATCCTTCGTACATATTTATCAAGGTCCTCTGTAAAGGCAGACCAGTTAGCTTTACTGAGATTCCAGCGTGATCGTGGGGTAGATGAAACCAAGGGAATTTGAATTCCAAGCTCGTAAAGGACCGGCCGATGCTGGCTGTGAGGAAAATCGGCGAGCACTTTTCGGATGATTGATAAGGGTTTATCATCTTGGTTTCTGGACACAAAACATAGGTCAGGACAATAATCTAGCCTCCATGCAGCAGATCTAAAAGTACCTCGATCTTTAGCATCAAACACATGGAATAGATCATTACTTTCTATCCAATTCATTAGTGCCTCTCCGTTCTCATCATTGCATCTATAGTTCCACTCCTGATGATGACTGTTGAAGTCTCCTACATAGACGGCTGGGTGTGGATGCACGTCTAAGACTTGATTTGGCCACTTAACACTTGGAGGTTTATAAATATTTGAGATAACAGTGTCGCCTATTCTAGTAACAACTGTATGAATTTCTTCGTTTATGCTAGAGGTGACAAGGTAAGCATTTTCTATGGTGGAGCGTACGTAGGTAGCATTTCCATACGTATGATGGTAGGTAGCTCCCAGAAGATCGTATCCTGGAATCTTTCCTCTAACCTTCAACTGCTGTTCATCTGCAGCATGAGTTTCTTGTATAACTACTAAGTCAACTTCATATGAAAGTAGCAGTTTAGACAGCGCTTCACTCTTGGATCGGCTAATGCCTTCTATATTCAGTTGACAGATACGGACAGAAGGTCCTAGACTTCTAGTAGGTTGGTCCTGAAAAGGACCTTTAGATGATGTAACCATGTTCATTATTGTATCTTGACCTGGGAGAGATATGTCCGGTCGCCTGTTCACTGTTGCTCGCTTAGCACCACCCAGGGGTCACGTGTAGGGTACTTTTCAGGTTAAACCTACGGACGTGAGCAACATTGGACCCCCTGTTTCATAATGAAAAATAGTGTCATACTGATCCTCATCATGACACAGTTTTCTGAGATATAATATTTACATTTCGACATCGTTGAACATAAGCCTATTTGAAAACACAGTAATCATAGCGTTATAAGCTTGCCACGGTGGGTGAGTGGTTATAGTGTCGGTCTACCAACCCCAAGATTGCAGGTTCGCCCCTGGCCATGGTAAGTGATTTTTGAAGGCGACAAAAATCCCGATACTCATGTCATACGTTGTTGGCATGTTAAAGAACCCATTTGAATTCAGTAGGCCGTGTTCAATGGCAAAATTAATCTCGGGATTTTCCGCCAACACAAAGTTCCTCCATTCTCTACTTGAAAGCGCTGTAGTGTCAAGGAGTTTAGATATCTAACCTCCTTGACTCTCATAGCGTTCAAATGAATGACGAAATTCGACATGCAAGCTACCCTCTGGGTGTCAATTAAGAAAGCTTGCACCAGGCACCCGAGGCCATACGATATTATTATTATTATTATAGCGTTATAGTTAGTTTGTTCTTTCTACTCCAAATTTGCATAATTCCACCTGTTACTACATTACGCCGGACGATGTAGGCAGCCCACAATACGAGCAAAGTCTGCTCATGGTCATATTTAAGGCGCTGTGCAGTATTTCCACATTCTAATTTTGCGAGACTCTCCTTGTAACAGGCTTTGTTTTAAATTACTTAACCGAGAATATTAAAGTCCTTGAGAGGGTTGGAATAATGTTGTTACTCTGTGGTTTAATACAGGCAACTTAATGAGCTACTGCATATCAAGAGAAACACTGTAGGCTACTGTACTCTACTCCATAATAAAGCTCTGTTTTTCATTGATTTTTTTTTGTCGTGTAGCCTCCTGAGAGGCCGAGTGCAGGTCTTTCTAGTCGACGCCCGTGAGCGACCTGCGCGTCGGGATGGGAGATGGAATGGATGAAGATGAATGAAACTGGGCAAGGATGTGGACATTGATGTAAGGAAGGGTTAGGACTTAAATTGAAGTGATGATTGTTGTTTCATGAGGCGAAAAGACCAGGTCACCTGCCCCAAATGATGTGGGAAATAGTGAAAATGCAAATAAATGAAAAATGCTACTTGTTCTATGACTGCTTATAGCTTATTTATAGAGGAGGAGGAAGAGGAAGAAGAAGAGGAAAAGGAAGAGGAAGAGGATGGGGACGAGCAGGAGGAAAAGGAAGAAGAAGAGGAAAAGGAAGAGGAAGAGGAGGAGGAGAACGAAGAGGAGGAGGAAGAGGATGAGAAAAGGTAGAGGAGGAGGAAGAGGAATAAGAAGAGGAAAACGAAGAGAGAGAGGAGAGGAAGAGGAGGAGGAGGAGGAGGTAGAAGAGGAGGAAGAGGAAATCGAGGTAGAGGAGGAGAAAGAGGAAGTGGAGGTAGAGGAGGAGGAGGAGGAGGAGGAGGAAGGAGACGAGGAGGACGAAGAGGAAGAAGAAGAGGAAAAGGAAGAGGGCGAGGAGGAGGAAGAGGAAGTGGAGGTAGAGGAGGAGGAAGAGGACGAGGAGGACGAGGAAGAAGAAGAGGAAAAGGAAAAGGACGAGGAGGAAGAGGAAAAGGAAGAGGACGAGGAGGAGGGCGAGGAACAAGAAGAGGAAAAGGAGGAGGAGGAAGAGGATGAGGAGGAGGAGGAGGAACCCTCAGTCCAGAACGAAAGTTATGGGCAGAGTCGGGAATCAAACCCAAACCTCCAAGGCAACGGAAGAAACTGACAGAAAATAATCAAAAGCAAATTTAAGGACTGGGAAATGTCTCTCTGTAAAATTTTGATATTCGCGGGGAATCAGAGACTAGCTCAAATAAGTTAATTTATTGCTGGATGGATTCTTCCCCTCACTGCAAGTTTTAAAAATTCCAAGTTTTTCCTTTGGACACCAGGTATAGTCCCTGTAGATCTCTGACTTAGTCAGGGAATGGACTAAGTAGTTGCAGTTTGATACATTATAGGGGGCAGGCTGGAGTCCCCAAGTAGAGTATTATACAACACATAACTCTCACTGAATTACTTGTACGTAATTACACTGTCCTTGTTTAAACTCCTAATGCTAGTGTTTATCGCTTTTGCTGTGAGCACTACGCAAAGGAGAGAGAGTGTTGGAGGCCAGAGAGACCTAATGTTTATGTCCCACTTACTTTATTGCCTTTTAATAAAACAAATACGAGTATATGCTACATGCTAAAATAAGGAGTGCAATAGATTCTGCCATTATATCAAATCTCTAACAGTGTTTCTAATTAAATGGTTTTCCCACTATATTCGATGGATTATGATGCTTGTCTGTCAGGGAATTTTTGCATTTAGTGGGAATTCTGGCGTATTTTGTTGCTTAAAAAGAACTAGATAAATTTAATGGATGCTCAATGCTTTCGTTGCCAACTCGCCCCGCCACCTCACTTTTTTCTCACTACCTCCCTTTATTACCGTCACTTCCCTTTATTAACGCCACCTAACTTTCTTCCTGTCACCCCTCTTTATTCCCACCACCTCACTTTATTCCCACCACCTCACTTTCTTCCCACCACCTCACTTTCTTACCGCCACCTCTCTTTATTCCAACCATCCCACTTTCTTCTCACCACCTCTCCTACTTCCCACCACCTCTCTTTCTTCTCACCACCTCTCTTTCTTCCCACCACCTCTCTTACTTCCCACCACCCCTCTTACTTCCCACCACCTCTCTTTATTCCCACCACCTCTCTTTCTTCCCACCACCTCTCTTACTTCCCACCACCCCGCTTACTTCCCACCACCTCTCTTACTTCCCACCACCTCTCTTACTTCCCACCACCTCTCTTACTTCCCACCACCCCTCTTACTTCCCACCACCTCTCTTACATCCCACAACCCCTCTTACTTCCCACCACCCCTCTTACTTCCCACCACCTCTCTTACTTCCCACCACCTCTCTCCACCACCTCTCTTACTTCCCACCACCCCTCTTACTTCCCACCACCTCTCTTACATCCCACCACCCCTCTTACTTCCCACCACCTCTCTTACTTCCCACCACCCCTCTTACTTCCCACCACCTCTCTTACTTCCCACCACCTCTCTTACTTCCCACCACCCCTCTTACTTCCCACCACCCCTCTTACTTCCCACCACCTCTCTTACTTCCCACCACCTCTCTTACTTCCCACCACCCCTCTTACTTCCCACCACCTCTCTTACTTCCCACCACCTCTCTTTATTCCCACCACCCTTCTTACTTCCCACCACCCCTCTTACTTCCCACCACCTCTCTTACTTCCCACCACCTCTCTTACTTCCCACCACCTCTCTTACTTCCCACCACCTCTCTTACTTCCCACCACCTCTCTTACTTCCCACCACATCTCTTACTTCTCTCCACCCCTCTTACTTCCCACCACCTCTCTTTATTCCAACCACCTCTCTTTATTCCAACCACCTCACTTTCTTCCCACCACCTCTCTTTATTCAGAATGGTTCTTTAATTTCCAATTGAGCGAAATAAACACTGATTTCCCAGCCCTAACTGAAGTAAAGGGAATACTGGCAATCTTACGAATTCCCAGTCTCAGAATATTCCCACATAAATTTCTCCCCTCGGGAATATTCCCGCGGCCAAACACTAGTCCCAATGAATCAACGACAAGAACAGTGTATATGATGAGGCAGATCAGTAGGGGACGAAATGTGGTTGTTTCCGGACACTACGCACAGGATTGACAGACAAATGAACACTAACAGGCCGTGAGACCATATTCATTTATACTCGCTAAGCGTCAACATTGCAGTTAATGGGCCGGGGACGACAATTACAACTACTCTGATTTATAATTAATTAACTTTAACTCGCAACATTCTTGTGACTCGATGTGTTTTAATGACATCATGGGCTTTTGCGTTTTACACTCGACTTATTTGTGAAACACGAAATATCCTAGGCATGATATAAATTAGTTTACTTATTCAATTTGCTAAATTGACAAAATACTCAGTATTTTGGCGGGATTAGTAGATATTGTCCATATTACCGTCAGTGTAATAATAATAATAATACTGTACGTTTACGTTTCTATGGACATATGGTTAGAATGGATCCAACAAGATTAAATAAATAAATTTTTAATAAAATATATAATCTGAAGAGCCAAGGGGGTTACACCAAGCAGATGAAGGAAGAACTCAGGAGGCTAGAAATTACAGATGACGACTGTCGAGACAGAACACAGTTCAGGGAAATTCTTTCGAACAAAAAGGTTCTTGTGGGAGAAAAGAAGGTACGCGGGGGAGGAAGGTGGACAGCAGAGAGAAAGGCGCAACACTCTGAAAGAATGAAGGAAGTGTGGAGGAAGAGAAAGGAAGAAAGAGCTATGAGAAGGAAATGAAATGATATTTGCGTGGTCCTTAGTTTTGGCCGGTTCGCATAATGTATTGTAATGTAATAATATTGTATGGTCTTGGGTCCCGGGAGCAAGCTTTGTTAATTGACGCCCAGAGGGCAGGTTGCATGTCAAATTTTGTCGTTTCTTGGAGCACTAGGAAAGTCAAGGAGGTTAGATATCTAAGCTCCTTGACACTATAACGCTATCTAGTAGAGAAAGGAGGAACGTTGTGTTGGCGGAAAATCCCGAGATTAATTTTGCCATTATGAACGAGCCCTACTGAATTTAAATAGGTTCTTTAACATGCCAACAACGGATGACATGCTTGTCGTGATTTTTGTCGCCTTTCAAAAATCGCTTACCATGGCCAGGAGCAAACCTGCAAGCTAGGGGTTGGTAATCCGACACGATAACAACTCACCCACCGTGTGTTAAAAGGTCTCGTATTCAAACACAGTCCACAGCTACGATTTGGATTTGCCATAATACAGTAAATGTATTTAAGTATTTTGGCTCCACTTTTTTCTTTCTAACAGCGGCTTCGCTGGCGTAGTCGGTAGCATGCTGAGCTTCTATGCCCAAGATCGCGGGTTCAAACCCGGCGAAGCCGTCGGATTTTTTAACAGCGTTAAAAATCCCTCAGTATGCCTTCATTCGGAGGGGAAGTAAAGCCGGCGGACCCATATCATAGATTTATGGCATGTTAAAGAACCTTCCACTAATTGCACCAGTGTGAAGCTAAATTGGATAGGTTAAGAATATAAACAACGCTCCTAGGTTTCTTCGTTCGTTGCCAAGAGCCGACTGCGGTGGCGTCTAGTAGCTAAGTTCTGAACTTGGCCTAGTAGTCGTTGACGGTGGCGCTTGGCGGCAAAAGTAGGAACTATTTGAAAAATTCTAAGTTGCGGTACTTAAATTAAAAAACACATAACACACACTAATACAGTCATCACAATTAATACCGGTTATCAGACAGATTCTACACACACCCAAAGTACACAGGGCTACATGACCGCGTTGTCGCAGCCCTTAAACTTAAGAACCAACCAACTTGTTTTCTAACAATGGACGACTTACCAATGAGGTCAACGCAAGGACACTTAAAACTTGGTTGAAATGGTGAACGACAACAGGCGACACCTGCGACCGTCGGATGAAGAACTACCTAAAATGCAAGATCAACCGAACTGTCGTCCGTCCTGTCGCTCTCTGTTGCATCGAGTGATGGACAATTAAGCGTCATGGAGACAAATTATCTTAGGTGGTTGGAAGACTTAAAACGGAAATGTTTTTGAATTGCACCGATCCTGAAGAAAATGTGGGAAAGCCATCTAAGCTGGTTTAGGCATGTTTTGCTTGCGGAGGAAAATAAAATGATGTAAGTCAGCATATGCCATGGAAGTCGAAGGAAAGAGTTCCAAGATTCGACCAAAGCAGCAGACTCATTAGGCCCTTTGGCAAAATTCTACACCGTTTCACCGACCTGAACCAAATTTTGTGTATTTACCCTTTGGATCCCACCAGGTAATACAGTCCACTTGTAATTTCATTGTACGTTCATTTATCGTCAAAATTAAATCTTAAAAATAGAGCTTTTCAAACAGTGAAATAATAGTACATTATGCAACAAGCCTATAGGCAATAATTAAGACTCGAGTATGTTTATAAAACATTATTATTATAGACGTGTTGCATACGACTGTTTATGCTCGACGATTATTATAATTTTATGTTCTAACATAAATATTCATAAATATCTGTCGAGATTCTGTCGGTTGACTTCTTTTTCTTGGGAATTGTGTGGGCTCGGCATTTGATCTCTACCCAATAATGAATTCCAAAGCTTTCAAACATTGTTTATCCTGAAGTAGCACCAACAGATAGAGCACAGGTTATTTTGTTATTTTGGGCAAATAACACATAATAGGCTGTTACGGACGCTTTAAAATTAAAATGTAGCCTTTTATCAACTAGTTATTCTTCAAATTCGATGCGCATGGAATATCAACGAATGGTAAATCAATTGATTCCCAAGTTTCGCAAGTTTCGCATAAGAAATCGATTTACTGAACATAGATCTGGATTATAATTTCCGTGGATCTAATATCATACACCTGCTCCCTCCATGACGTTCTGGTGTGTTTACGTCAACAACAGCATTCACTAAAATTGTCGGCGAAATCTTACGAAATTTGAGTTGCGGATATTAAGGTAGAGTGTTATTTCTTTTGCAATATTCCCAGTTTGTTTATGAAAATATTAGCTACGGTGCACACTTTCCATGTCGGTAATGGCTAGAATGATAGTGTTGCAAACTTCTAGACGTAGATTCCTAAGTTTCTTGCACATTTCATAGTATTTACCTGTGACCGTAAAGGTTCGTGCTGATTTTTTCTTTGTGTTTTGCATTGTAACTACAATGGTTGTGCCAATATAGGCTATATTGTCAACTTTAAATCATGTAATTCATGTCCGACATGTTGGATTTTGAGTGCATGTGGGAAGCTATCCTTACCTAATTGGTCAATGAATAAAAATGATGAGCTCTGATTGGTTGGAGGAACTGTATCATAATGAAAAGTAGTACAGTGCGTCAGGGAATGTTCTCCGCCGTGTCTAGGCACTGCTACGTTAGGTGAGAGGCGGAGTTAAGTTGGCAGACCCTTCGCTCACTCGCTGACAGCCAGGTACTAGCTTGTCTTCTCCAAGGACGACAGGATATCAGAACACACGTGTGAGCTGTGCTGTGCTGTGCTGTGGAGAGCGTCAGTGTGTATGCAGCAAGGGAGCGTTTAGATTATTGGAAGAGTGCAACAGGATACAGGCGGTAATGTTTACTACTGAAGAGAGAGCGTTTTTGGTGGAATACGTTTTACGTGAAGGCGATCGGTTTACAGAAAATGTAAAACTAATATTTCAGGCGCAGTTTCCTAATTCAAAGTGTCCAAACTGGGATACCGTTCGGGATTTGATAAGTAAATTTCGTGTGACCGGCTCAGTTCACGATGTACCAGGAACAGGCAGGCCTACGCTGTTAACAGACGAAAAACTTGATGAAATTTCCGATATAATGCTGCGAAGTCCAAGTAAATCAATAAGCAAATTAGCTCAAGAAACAGGAATCTCTAAGTGGACTGTTTGTTGTTTGTTTTGTCAGCAGCAACCGTGCTGCCAACTTATCTCCAGCTCTCACCTAACGTAGCAGTGCCTAGGCACTGCGGAGAACATTCCCTGACACCCTGTACTTTAATGAACCTCATTATGATACAGTTTTCTGGCACATAATAATTTTCATTTCGACATCGTTAAAATGAAATGAAAACATTATTCTCGGTTCGGTTAATCCAGACGTTCAGTTAATCAGGTTTCAGATTATTGGGACTTCAGTGTAACTTCACTAATAACAACCTTTCCCCCAAAGACGTTTTATCCAACCACTTTTAATGATTCTTGCAGCTACCGATTAATATTTCGAGTATTTCTAATCAGAGGGAAAGAAAATGAAAATCCACAGCCTGCTTCCAGTCTCCGACCGGGTCAGGAATGGAATGAATGAAGCCCCCATCTAGCGGCGAGGATATGAACTGTGCCGGCTGCCGAGGCCTGACGCACTCCTCTGGAGCAATGATTAAATGTATGACAGATGAAATGAAATGATAGTGGAGAGTGTTGCTGGAATGAAATTTTGACAGGGAAAACCGGAGTACCCGGAGAAAAACCTGTCTGCCTCCGTTTTGTCCAGCACAGATCTCACATGGAGTGACCGGGATTTGAACCACGGACCCAGCGGTGAGAGGCCGGCGTGCTGCCGCCTAAGCCACGGAGGCTTCCAGAGGGAAAGA
The DNA here is from genome assembly GCA_946902985.2 of Meconema thalassinum. Lineage (NCBI taxonomy): Eukaryota > Metazoa > Arthropoda > Insecta > Orthoptera > Tettigoniidae > Meconema > Meconema thalassinum. Next base: position 190,264,303 of record OX336395.1, read on the forward strand.
ATATATTTAATTTCTTATATCTAGTAGCTTGTCGCTAAGGTTGGCAGCACTATTGAAGAGTATTGTATTTTACTCCGGAAATGTGGCAGCGATTTGAAAAGAAAGCCGTGCACTATCGCTCTGTGGCCACGCCACATAAAATATTCCCTATACGGTATAATGCAGCACTCTGCCTGGAACTAGGATGGGACCACACATTTGATGGTTGTACAAAAATAGCTGACCCAGACGAGCCTCATATTTTGCTATCCATCAACGTGCCAATCAATAAGTGGAAAAGAGAACTGATTACTGACAAAACATATTTTAACCCTAGAATATTAACAATATTCGATTGATACATAATCCTAATTATACGGAATGACATAAACATGACCATGATAGTCCGATTCTTTATTGACATGGTAATTATATAAGGAGCGTTCAAAAAGTAACGAGCCAGAGGGAGGAATGCGCAAACCGGTGACGACATCGGCTAATCGTGCCGTGTGTAACGAGGTGTGTTTCCGACCAGAGCGTGGAAGGTCACAGCCCGTCGCTAGAGGGCACGCGTGCACGTCACGTGACGATACAAAGCGAGCAGCAGCATGCATCAATCGTCCAACGTTGACAGTCGCATTGCAAACAGTGATATGAAGGCGTCCAACTAAGAGCAAAGAGGTGTTGTTCGGTTTCTGACAGCGAAAGGTGTAGAGGGAACGGACATTCATCGCCGAATGTCACAAGTGTACGGCGAACACTGCATGTCCCTTACAAGGGTCAAGGCGTGGCACAAGTGCTTCAGGGAAGGACGGGTGTCGTTAGCCGATGATGCCCGGTCTGGGGCACCCCCCTGCATTACCGATGACAACGTCCAGCTGGTTGATGCACTCAATACGCAGGACCGCCGAGTGACAGTGAATGCCATAGCCGCCTTGGTCGGATTGAGCGTCGGAAGTGTGCACACCATCATGAAGGAACGACTGCACTTGCGGAAAGTGTGTGCCCAATGGGTGCCCCACAGTCTTCAACCACACCAGGAAGCATGTCGAATGGCCCACTGTCTTGGTCTTGGTTGGACGATTGATGCATGCTGCTGCTCGCTTTGTATCGTCACGTGACGGGCACTCGTGCTCTCTAGTGACGGGCTGTGAGCTTCCACGCTCTGGTCGGACCACACCTCGTTACACACGCCACGATTAGCCGATGTCGTCATCAGTTTGCGTATTCCAGCCTCCGGCTCGTTACTTTTTGAACGCACATTATAATAAACTATTTTTTACCTAAAGTCAATATTTAGTACATTGTGACCTTCTTCAGCGTGGTATATGATGAGTAACTGAGTAGTACCATACCAAAAGTTCACGGAGAAACATTTTCAATAAAAAAAATATGTTAATAAAGCATAAAAAATTGTCTTGAAAAACAGCGAAGAAATGAGGAGATGCGAATGTGAAAATATGTTTGTTGAATCAGTGAGGTTATAAAAATTATGTCTGATGTGTATAAGCCAGGTATTGTAGAGAAAATCTTTGGAATATATGGGCGAAGTTATTAAGAAATGTTGAGAATTGTATCGGTTGTGTAGTTGCCAAGAAACCGGTACGGTTTCAATGAAATAAATATTTACCTTAGGTAAAAATAAATAGTGTATTACAACTAATAATAATAATTTACGTACATTAATTAGTTAATTGGTTTAAATTAATATTTATTTCGTATGTAACAGTAGTTATATACACTGAATACCCTTTGTTCTTTGAAGTTTAATACCTTAGGTTCCATCTTAAATAAAACAAATAAAGAAGTCGTTTACTTTGACGTAAATAGCAGTAAGTAATCTCTCCAGTCTCTTATACATTCTCTGGTTTTTATGAGGTGGTTTTTATTATCCCTCCGAAGTGATATGAATTATCTACATCAAATTGCCCTCCTCTTTCTTATTGCTATAGAAAAACTAATACATTGTTAAATTCAAGGATAGTTTCCAGCCAATTCTTTGCCCCATGATTATGCCTCTAGAACTGATTGACATTAATAACAAAAGCATTGACATCACCACCATTGACCAGTAGAACTACTGCTGGAAGATGGTAGGGTGGGAATAGATATAGAGGGAATTCTAAGCAGTTAAATTATCCATACACCTAAATTTTACGCATTTTGTTAGTATTGTAGGGTTAATAAAGTAGTCAGAGAAATCCACAATTTCATCAAAATCCTAGGCACTACATGAAAAGCCGGCATATGATGTAAAAGCGGATAGTTGCACTGACGTGTGGTTTCATGAAACTCCTAGGCACTTCATGAAAAACCGGCATATGGTGTAAAAAGGGATAGTTGCACTGCCTGACGCATGGAATCATGAAATGACTAAATTTCACCCTTGCATTTCATGAAAAGTCAAAGAAAATATATTGTATATGTTCAAAAAGTGCCTTTAAACAAACAGAACTGTATGGCGTTCAGTCCACTTAACAGTAAATCCCGGCGAGTAGTATACAGTATACACATGGGAGTGCACAAGTAACCGATCAGAACAAATGAGCATTGAAAAGAAATAACACAGATGAATTGCACTCTAATTTTAGAAATATTGACAATTTGTTTAGTGCGTTTACATAAACAAGAATCAGCCTCCGTGGCTTAGGCGGCAGCACGCCGGCCTCTCACCGCTGGGTCCGTGGTTCAAATCCCGGTCACTCCAGGTGAGATCTGTGCTAGACAAAATGGAAGCAGACAGGTTTTTCTCCGGGTACTCCGGTTTTCCCTGTCAAAATTTCATTCCAGCAACACTCTCCACTATCATTTCATTTCATCTGTCATTCATTTAATCATTGCCCCAGAGGAGTGCGTTAGGCCTCGGCAGCTGGCCCAGTTCATATCCTCGCCGCTAGATGGGGGCTTCATTCATTCCATTCCTGACCCGGTCGGAGACTGGAAGCAGGCTGAGGATTTTCATTTTTTCACATAAGCAAGACGATAGCCCCTGCCAGAACTGTGTCAATTCAAACCCGCTGGGCGGGTGGTATCACATCACACGTTTGGACATCTTATATCATGAATCAATTTGGAATATACTCCGGTGGAAGCCATGATCCCAAATCATTTTAATTCAGGGTGTTTCTAAATTTCCATTACAGACTTTGAGGAAAAGTAGTGGGGGCCAAGAATGCTAACCCTTTTTGACATACGTTAAGGCTAACCATTCGTAAATGTTACGACCTCTGATTTTATTAGAATTAAGTAAGGCTGAAAAGTTTAAGAACGTTATTTATCTGTTGCGAACTTTCATTTTATTAAAAATACTGCATACTCACATGATAAAATCTTGATTAGATCAATAAATAAGGCTGAAAAGTTAAGGAACGATATTTATCTGTCGCGAACTCTCATTTTATTAAATATACTGCACATTAACATGATAAAATCTAGATTAGATCATAAAAAAATTATTCTACTTAGTAATTGAGAATTTATGTACATGTTCATGTGATACTGTCTTAAAATAAGAATTTTGATACATGAAATGTTTGGAAAATTTTTACTTTTGTATTCAGTGAGTAAGCAAGTCTGCACTTTTATATGAATATGAAAAATATGAAATATGAAAACGTAAACACTCAACACCATGCCTAAACTCGCGTTAAAACTAATCACTCGTAAAATTTACGATCGCGACTGAGTAACATAGGCTACCAACCACGTCTGTCGCTTACAGCATACTGAGGAGTGATTGAGCGCGGAAGGTACCAAGCAGCCCGAATTTGAAAAATAACCGAAAGCGTTTCCTTCATCGTAAAATTTACGAATGGTGAGCATTCCATGGTTAAGAAACGTACAGTGTTCCCCTACCCGCAAAAGACCACCACTGCTCACGTTCATAGCTCCCGTATTTTCGGCAATCTGTCCGACTCCTGCTGCTTGTCGTTTGGGACCAATTACATGATGATGATGATAATTGTTGTTTTAAGGGGCCTAACATCTAGGCTATCGGCCCCTGATGGTTTGGGTGATCGTGAAGATGAAAATGAAATGCAAACTTAAAACTAAAACTAACTTCTATCATACATACTAGAAGAAGAAATGGAAAACTAAACGAGAATAAGGAAAATAAAGGACCGGAGGAAAAGAAATGTCCTCAACATTCGAAGAATGCGGATTGAGGGACTTGGAAGGAGGAGAGCCATGAAAGGCAGATAGGAAAGTGAAAGAGGAGAGGGTCAACCCCACAGGTAAGGGAAAAAAGAGGGAAACCGGACCCAGCTCAGGACTCCCTAGGGGTCGCCAACTCCCGAACTCACCAGCCGTGAGCCCCTGAGGGTGTAGCATTATCTAGGGTGCACCAGAAGTGGTGGGGCTACATACACCCGGCCTCCTTAAGGGCCTTGCGCAGAAGGCAGGAGATAACAGGAAAAGAAAAAGAAGGCTGACCCCTCTCAGAAGCAGGGAATCAGAAAAGAAGAGACAAGGGCCAATTAATGCGGGAAATGAAGAGACTCCCTAGGCCTCGGATACCCTAATACCGTGGGGGTCGGAAAAGAACAAAAGTTGACCAAGTGAGGTCGAAAGGAAAGAAGACAGAGATGGGGCCGGCACAAGTAAGAGGAAGCAATGCCGGACTCAGCTGGGGTCCCGTGGTCGCCAGCCCACGTCCCACTAGATGTGAGCCCCTGGGGGGAGTCCAATTACAGGTGGGACTGGATGTGACGACCACCGGCGTCAACCTAGACACGGTACCTCCGTACTATGTACTACCCTACCAGGGAATTGATACCGCTAGCTGTGGAGCGCAGCTGTAGTGTATACATTACGTCATCTCGCCTCGTTATGGCTGCAGCGAGCGGTTCCGAGACAAGAGGGGAAAGCATGTACAGTTATACAATAAGAACACACCGCACAGTGCATGACCCAGCATGAATCATGCACACAGGTGACACGCGATGAGGTTTCGCTGGCGACAACTGCACGTCTATCCCAGGCGTGTAGCCGGGCGGAGCGCATTAGTTCCAATTTGCGCCACCGATTCGCTGGTAGGGTAGTACTGGTACACACGATCAACAATCCGTGGTCCTCCAACATCCGCCGCAAACATAACCCGCGGCAGTAGGTCTTCCTCGGATTTCACAAGGGTCTCGTAAATCCAGGATTCCATGTGACCCCACGTTTAGTAGTTTAGTAATCTGTGGTGCAGATGATCTCGGACCACAAGTGAAAAATGAGGTGGTGCGCCATCATTAGAATTCTTTCTTTATTCGTATCAGGAGCAGCAATCACAAATATATGTCACATTTTTTTTTTGTCGTGTAGCCTCCTGAGAGGCCGAGTGCAGGTCTTTCTAACCGACGCCCGTGGGCGACCTGCGCGTCGGGATGAGAGATGGAATGGATGAAGATGAATGAAACTGGGCAAGGATGTGGAAGGAAGCGGCCGTGGCCTGTCAGAAGGTACTGTCCCAGCATTTGCCTGGTGTTGAAAATGGGAAACCACGGAAACCCATTTCAAGGACAGCCGACGGTGGGGCTCGAACCCACGCGTCTACCGAGTCAGCAGAGAGCTTGGCCCCTTGACCTAGCGCAGCGCTTTAGCCCGCGTAGCCACTACTGTCGGTATGTCACAAATGGTAAACAGTGAGAACCAAATACAAATAATAATAATAATAAGGGTACAGTGAATTGTTAATAAAGACACAAAGTATTCGGCAAATTATTCTAAATATAATATTAAGTAAGGACACCGACATACAAGTCAGTTGAACAACACACAAACATCTGACTGCCAGGTAACCCGCAACCAAATTAAATGTTCTTTGTCCAGTACCAACACAATGAATCATTAGAATTGGATCACACACTCAACTGAATGGCATGGAATGTCAACAAACCTGTAGGGGATATGGGACATGAGGTGATCGTTCAATGACGTACTTACTCGAATCAGTGGCACCGAATATTCGGGAGATTTGAACGTGTGCTGTGGTGGTTTTTCACGGGTAGGGGGAAGACGGTACGTTCCAGACACAAGTTTCCTTGGTCTCCACTACAAGCCGTCAAAGTCTATTGGGAATGTATAAACAACCTGTATTGGCAAATATTGTTCATTAGGGGGTCTCTTGACAGTATTCATAAGTACCATCCTTATACCTCCGTTAGATGCACGGCCCTTTATAAGCTCCTGATGTAGCGGCTAGCATTCTTGGCTCAATTACAAATACCCACACTAGAGAGGGCGTGGTGGCGTAGCGGTCAAGCTGTTTGCCTCTCACCAAGGCGAGCCGGGTTCAAATCCTCGAAATTAGGAGGCCCCGTGGCTCATGATCGCGAGATTAACGGTTACGTAAAACTACAAGCTTCCTCCCTATCACACTACAATAACACAGGTTATTAGTTATTTTATGTATGTATTCATTTATTATGGTGTTTGAAGTCATTTTTCAATGTTGCCTTATTAATCGAAATTTCATGGTTTTCAGTCGGTCAACACGATTGTACCCAATTAATTTGGGTGTTTATATAATCCTGGAAAACATTTATTCGAGATTAATAAATACTCTTGGATGGCCAGTTTTGATCCTCAAGCGGTCATCATCAGATCCTTTACACTTAGGTTATTAAATCAATGTCTACAAGTATGGGTGATGGTATTTACAATACAGGGAATTAAGAAACACCCCATATACATTAGAGCAGGCTGTTCCAGCTGAGCTGCTCGCCAGTCTGCAGAGGAGTGCTCGCCGCCTTGCGTTAGTAAACCTGCAACATGCAATACAGCTGTGCTGTGGGGGCTGTCGTCAATGCGCGGTGGACACATCAAGACTGGCAGGAAGCGAATGGTCTTGTGTTATGACCATCGCCCAGTGACTTATTGGCTATCGCCCCCGGTCCCTCTGCAACCGAACTCCGAGCATCACTCGCATGTACGCATACTCAGAATCGTGGATTTGGAACACACGTACGGACAAAAGGTGATCTCATAAGCCTATTTTTTATATAAAATGAAAATAGGCTAAAAATAAAGCATGATATTGCAGGAAACTTAAAGGTCTGTTCATTTACTTTGATATCTTCCAAAGAAATAGCTTGCCAAGGTGGGTGAGTGGTGAACGTGTCGGTCTACTAACACCAAGCTTGCAGGTTCGCTCTTGGCCGTGGTAAGTTTTTTTGAAAGGCGGCAAAAATTACGACACCATGCCATACGATATTGGCATGTCAAAGAACCCATTTGAATTCAGTAGGCCGTGTTCATAATGGCAAAATTAATCTCGGGAGTTTCCGCCAACACAAAGTTCCTCATTTCTCTACTAGAAAGCGCTATAGTGTTCAAGGAGGTTAGATATCTAACCTCTTTGACTTTCATAGTGCTTCAAGGAACAACGAAATTCGACATGCAAGCTAACCTCTGAGTGTCAAATAACAAAGCTTGCACCCGGTAGCCGAGGCCATACGATATTATTATTAGAGGCATTAAGTGATACGTAGATGAAGGTAACGAAGTTCTATATTCTCTCTCTAAAATCATATTTATTTCCGTCTGCGCTTGGTTTATACTGCCCGTGAAACCGTTAATTCACTCCACGTGGAAAATTTGTTCCTGTTTTTGATTGATGTCTGGGAGGGGGAAAGTTTGTTATAAAAATATAGTTATTTTAACTTCCCAACACGCTACATCTTGCTCATTAGAAAGAAACACGAAATCTTAGTAAGCATTTTTAAACTTGGAATGTATTATTTGCATCTTTTCCTCATCATGAACACGGAATACTTTCCTGATGCTGCATTTAACAGTTTCAAGTGCAGTGAAACTCGACTTAACCAGGAACATTACATAACCTGCCAGTGCGAGTGGTCGCTAGAATGAAAGTCGTGCGAAGGGTCGCACGTTGAGCAAGTGCTCACACTATGATCCGGGGCAGTGTGGCAACCCGCGTGTCGACAAGGCACTAACGCTAGTAGCAGCAAAGCGCCCAACGAGTTCAACGCATTTACACTTTTTAACGTATTTAATACCGATCACTAAAGCGCAGCGTTAGGTCATGGGGCCAAGCTCTCTTCTGACTCGGTAGACGCTTGGGTTCGAGCCCCACAGTCGGCCGTCCTTGAAATGGTTTTCCGTGGTTTACCTATCTTCAACACCAAGCAAATTCTGGGACGGTACCTTCTGACAGGCCATGGCCGCTTCCTTCCACCTCCTTGTCCACTTTCATCCATTCCCCTCATCTCTCATTCCGACGCGCAGGTCGCTTACGGGCGTCGATTAGTTAGACCAGCTCTCGGCCTCTCAGGAGGTCACACGAAAAATGAAAAAAAAATAATAATAATTACTTACCGACAGCGGTAAATACGCTCGTTAAAGCGCAGCGCAGGGTCACGGGGTGGAGCTCTCTGGGGACTTGAACCCCACCGTTGATTATCCTTGAAACGGTTTTCCGTGGTTTCCCATTTTCAACTCCAGGAAAATGCTGGGACGGTACCTTCAGATAGGACACGACCACCTCCTTCCACATCCTTGACCAGTTACATTCACCTTCATCATCATCATCATCATCATCATCATCATCATTCTTTCATGTGTTAGTCCTAGAAGAAGTGTTACGGTCTACACAAAAGATTTGAATTTTCTCGCCAACTTTTCCTGGGACGACCTAGAGATCTCTTCCCACCGGGGCAGTAGTTGACGACTGCTTTAGGGATCCTGCTTCTGTCCATCCTGTTGAGGTGTCATAGCCAATTTATTTGGTATTCATGGATGTATTCCAATATAGGTCTGTTGTTAAGACCATTCAGCACTTCTATGTTTCGTTTGTGATCCCACTTAGTGACTCCTGCTGTTCGTCGCATATACAGGGTCTTTCATATAAAGTAAGAGCGCCAAGCGGCGGCTTTGTTAACCGCAGCTGCGGTCACCTTGGCCGCGCTTTTGGCGCGCCAAGGTCCCCTGCTTTAAGCGTGTGTACAATCCTATATGATGCAGCGGCCTTGCTAGCGTGTGCACAATGCTGAAATCTTACTTTAGTTAGTTACTGTAGTTATTGTTGATGAAACCGAAACACCTACTTGTGCTAATTTTGTGAGTGATTTATTCGGAGACCGTTCAAGATTCTCGCCAATGTCATCTAGCTCATCCACTGTTAAAACTGTTCGTGTGCGGGCATTTTTTATTGAGCACCGAGCCAGTAGTGTCAAAATTATTTGCAATTACGTTAATCTGTGCTAGTGAAGGTGGCACTTCATCAGGAAATTGCTGAACAAATGCATCACGTACCCGCCGAGCCGACTCGTACTTAAAATAAGTTTTACATAAAAAAATACGATGTTGCAATGATAACTGTCTCACCGTGTTAGCACTTGAGGTTTAGACTGGCGACTGAGCACCTGCACGCTTATTGCAAGGTCAAGTTTGGTAATGTCAATCTGTTATTGTTATACAGTCCATCGGAACTTGTAAGAAAAAAAAAAAAACAGCCCTCGTATGTACTATGCGCGCTTTCAATACTACAGCAGGGGGCCGTGGCGCGTCACAAGCTCGGCCAAGGTGACCGCAGCTGAGGTTAAGAAAGCCGCCGCTTGGCGCTCTTATTTTATATGAAAGACCCTGTATTTCATTTCGGCGGTAGTTATTCATCTCTCATCGCATTTCCTCAGGGTCCACGCTTCGCTACCATAGCAAAGTACTGGTCTTGCTAAGGTTAAGTAAATTCTTGTTCGGGTGTGTTTTTGAACTAATGATGGTCTAAAAACTTAATTGATGATTCCTAAACATCTGTTGAATTTAAAGATTTTTTTCGGGTATGTCCATTTCTTCAAGGAGAGACAGTTTGTAACCAAGGTATTTAAAATCGTTTACTCTTTCCAAAATGTTATTATCCAAGCAGATCTTACTTCTTACTGGTTCCGTGCCTCAGAATGCCTTTATCTTAGATTTCTCTAGAGATAATTCCATTGAGTAGTTTTCTGAAACTAGTTTCAGGTTATATATTGAACATTCACGTTCATTCATTTTATCTCTCATTAACTCCTCTCATGAGGTTGGTGTCAGGAAGGGCATCTGGCCGTAAAAACCGTCTTTCATGTAGACTTTCATCGCATTTCATTCCTGACCCCGTTGAAAAACAGGAATAATGTAGGGCAGACATACAATAATCATAATTACTTACAAGCATTTTAGAGTAGTTGCTGGAAATGCTGTCCTTCAATTTCTAAACACACGTTGCACCGACGTAAGAAGTTTTGGTACAGTCGCTGTACAGAGGTGTGCATGGCAGCATAACTTCCTTTTTTAAAATGCGCGCCATTCAGTCGGTTGATGTCGTAGCGGAGCGCTAGTAGTCTCCTTCGTGAGGTGGTACTATAAAGTTTTGTCCCAACCCAGAAAGTCGCCATCATGCGTTGGAACAGGGAGGAGGTCTACTTTTCGAGCAGATGTTCTGTTATCGCAACCCAGCGCGCCTTTCCGAGAAGCTTTAATTTAGCCCCGTTGGCCCCTGTCTTGGACCGGAAATCTATCGTTACGTGTGTCAGTCACTACGTTCAGAAGAACTGGAAGTGTGACAGGACGAAGAACTGGAGTCCCTCGGCCTCATCTCACTTAGGGGCGATTTGGAGTGGCCGGCTCACTGTGATTTTTCTAAAGTTTTTTTTAAATCCCGTATTTATGTGAACTGTCCAAAGATGCTACAAGATTTGAAGACCAACATCCAGGAAGAAATTGCCAATATAACGCCTGAAATGCTGGCAAGAGTCTTTAAAAATGCCAGTAATCGGTTTAGTCATTGTATGGAGAATGTGGGACGCCACCTACCAGATTTGATCTTCAAAATTAAGTAAAACAAAACCTAATGTGTGCGCCTACATTATAAAGAAAAATAAAAGTTCTCTGATTCATACAATGGGTTTTATTACGTTTTTAAAACAGGAAGTTTTGATGCCGGACCCTGTTTTATTAGAATTTAATTCCTTCACATTTGGTTTGTTCCAAATCATTTTATTGATCACCAGCTGACATATCTTATTACCATACTTAGTAATGTTTTCTTCCGCATGGTCTTACAACTTTTCATAAGGAATTGTGTCTAGAATTCTTGGAGTTGTAGATTGTGAGGGATGCCAGAGCTGAGTCCGTTTTCTCTTCTTTCAATGACTTTGGAATGTACCCTCCAAGTCAGGTGATTTCAATCCATGATCCACGAACCTTTGAATAGATGATAATAATAATATCGATCGCCTCGGGTGCCAGGTGCAAGTTTTGTAATTCGAGACCCAGAGGGTAGCTTGCATGTCGAATTTCGTTGTTCCTTGAAGGACTATGAAAGTCAAGGAGGTTAGATATCTAAGCTTCTTGAACATTATAGCGCTTTCTAGTAGAAAAATGAGGAACTTTGTGTTGGCGGAAACTCCCGGGATTAATTTTGCCATTATGAACACGGCCTACTGAATTCAAATGGGTTCTTTGGCATGCCAGCATCGTATGACATGTGTGTCGTAATTTTGCCGCCTTTCAAAAAAAATCACTTACCACGGCCAGGAGCGAACCTGCAAGCTTGGGGTTAGTAGACTGACACGCGATCCACTCACCCACCGTGGCAAGCTTTTGAATAGATGAAGAGCGGACAATCAGTAAAAAATACTTTGAATCCCTCATCTCCAAATTTACACAAAAACTTGAAAAAAGGATTCAAAACAAAACTTCTCATTTTGCATTAGCAAGGTTCTTCTTTTAGAGAAAACCTAGATGTTAAGCCCTTTAAAGCAACAATTATCATCATCATATCTTATAGAGAAAATTCAAAATATTCATTATACTGCGAGCTTCTTAAAAGAAAATATAATTAAGACTATTGGTTAAACTTTTTAAGTAATTTTAGCGCTTTGCAAACATTTTTACTGTATTAAGTCCTGAAAATTTAAAAAATGAAATGTTAAAACACTGGAATCTAGTCTAATATCTAGGTAATTTGCACACCTCTGCATTTCGTATCCGTGCAGTTATTTCGTTCTTGCGAGCCTCCAGAGTACGCGGATTGTTTCTGTATACATTTTGTTTGAGGTTCCTCCACAAGTAAAAATCACGGCGCTGAAACTTGCGAACAAATTTACTGCAAACCTCTTCTTGAGAACAAAAGTTTCCACTAGCAAAATCGATGTTTTGTTCTATTCCTAACCTTGTTCAAGGGATACGAGTTGGTTGGTTGGATGGTTGGTTGGTTGGTTGGTTCTCCAGTTTAGGGGCTGCGACAACGTGGTCATGTAGCCCCGTGTACATTGGGTGTGTGTAGAAACTGTCTGATAACCGGTGTTAATTGTGATGGCTGTATTAGTGTGTGTATCTGTTTTTAATTCAAGTAAGGACTTTATACATTAGATTTTCAAGCAGTTACTACTTTTGCTACCAAAGGCCACCGTCAACGACCAACTAGTTCTGCACTTTGTTACTAGTTGCCAACGCAGTCGGCTCCTGGCGACGAACGTTGGAACCTAAGAGCGTTAGTCAAAGATAAACTATAATTTAGCTTCACACATGTGCAAATAGAGGAAGGTTCTTTATCATGCCATAAATCTATGACGGTGGACCACCGGCTTTAATTCCCCTCTGAAGGAAGCCATACTAAGGGATTTTAACGCTCTTAAATATCCTGACGACTTCGGCCGGGTATGAACCCACGACCTTAGGCATAGAAGCTCAGCATGCTACCGACTACGCCACCGATGCCGCCACGGGATACGAGGTAGACTATAGTACTTCACAACAAGTCTTAATTATCACAACTAAGGTATCTTGCCAGCTCCGTATGTAATAAATGCTAAGACAGCGTCCGGGACTCACGACTCGTTCTTGTAATCGGTATATGCTATACGCCTGACGGTGATTCATTGCAACTTCCCACGGCACGGCCACTACAAAGCTTCGTTCATTAGCAAGGGCCCTCACTGATTTCATGCACAAATGGATTTGCAGATTTAATGAATATTTCTGAACAGTAGGAGAACATACTTGAAATACTTAGAACTAAAACTCAGGAATTTATGTAGGTTTATGCCGTGTCTTGTGTGGGGTTTCGCCTAGGAACACCAAGATGGGCTCATCAGCGGGTTCTTGGTGTCCGTGACCGGATCCCCATGGGAGTGGCTAACTGCGCACTACCTCGTTTCTTATGGTTCCTCAGTTTAGGGGCTGCGACTACACGGTCATGTAGCCCCGTGTATTTTGGGTGTGTGTAGAATATGTCTGATAACCGGTGTTAATTGTGATGGCTGTATTAATGTGTATTATCTGTGATTCAGGCAAGAACTGCATACGATCAAATTTAAGTAGTTCCTACTTTTGCTGCCAAATACTACCGTCAATGATATCTAGCTGTGATCGTGGTTACTAGATGCCAACGCTCTTCAAAGATCCGGCAACTTCGGCCGGGTTTGAACCCGCGATCTTGGCCATAGAAGCTCAGCATGCTACCAACTATGCCACCGAAGCCGCCCTAAGAGGCGCACCTGCACATCTTTACTGTGGGAGCTAAAAGTTCAAGCGGCCTTTAAACTCCCCTTAGAAAAATTGCTATTTTTAGCCTACTTTCGATTTTTGCAAAAAATGAGTAAACTTATGAGATCACTACAGGGCCAAAAATTGTGTGTCTGTCTGTGTGTGTGTGTGTGTGTGTGAGTGTGTGTACTCTGAATGTCTGTCGCCCCCCCCCCCCCTATCAATTCGAACACGGTGAAACCGAATTGAACGAAATTTGGTACAGAGGTAGAACAAGCAAAGGGAACCTCAGTGTCATGTTTTATATCGCCGCCATCTTTACCAAATCTGAATGGCGGCCACTCAAACGATCAAAACGTAAAATCAAATAGCGACTAACCAAATTATCCGATCTCTACCAAATTTGGTAATAACATACCTTCATATAGGACGCGTCTTGTGACCATACTACAAGGTCATACACCGTACCATTTCAGGATGGCGGCTGTGTGAATTATGCAAACTTTATAATCCATATCATGGGACCCTCCAGTTCCGATTATCGAGCCGAGAATCGATTTAACTGTTCTAAAGGAAGAGGCACGTTCGAAATTAAAAGTTTATTTTGTAATACTATAGTGCAGAAATGATTTTAAAAGGCTGAGCCGTCTCGGTAAGAAGACAAGATGGCAGCGGATATCTTGTGCCTGACTTATATTTCACTAATTTGAGTATTGCATGCAATATAGCGTACTGATACAAAATAAATAAACTTAGTATGAAATGCTTTATACATAAATAATATACTCCACTGATGAAATCGTTAGGTCTAAATCATTATTTGCTAACAAGTTCTATGTAAGTCATTTTATATAGATCAATGTTCGTTGGCACAAATGGCTCCGTGGTAAAGCGTTAGTCTGTCATTCATATGCCTATGGTTCAAACCCCATCAGAGTTTGGTTTTTTGCTTGAAATTTTACATATTTGTTGCTTTGTAATGACTCAGACATTTTAAAATTAAGCCTTATATTGTGCATATTACGGTGCAAAACATATCATACTAATATATAAAAATGAGATGGTGTGTGTCTGTCTTTCTGTCTGTCTGTCTGTCTGTTACCTAATAACGCAAGAACCACTGGTCTGATTTAAATGAAATTTTGCATGGATGTAGCTGAAATACCAGGTTTACATATAGGATACTTTTAATTTCGATATTTTGCACTATTAAGAAATGGCGACCATTTTAGTGACGTCACTACACCCTTTGGTTTCAAAATTTCATATTTCCATACCAAATAAAAAGAGAACGGTAGGAAATAGAAAACTTTTGATGGCACATATGAGCTTTGAAATTTAATTTCCTATCCGAAAGGTCCTTATCACTTTTCGTGTATCTCCAACGGTTAGCGAGTAAAACCTACTTTTGTGACGCCACTACACCCTTTGGTTTCAAAATTTCATATTTCCATTTCAAATAAAAAGAGAACGCTAAGAAATAGCAAACTTTTGATGGTATACACGAGCTTTAGCATTTAATTTTCTATCCAAAAGGTTCTTATCACTTTTCGTGTATCTCCGACGGTTAGCGAGTATAACCTAAAATTGTGCAATAAAACACGGTCAACACCGAGCGGTGCAGTATATCTCTATATATATAAATAGAAAATTTGTCTGTTTTTTTCTGAATTTCTACGGAAATTTGAGTTATTTACACGTTTCAGACTGTTTTATGATAGATGCGCACGAAAATAATGTTTTGGTCTGTCTGTTTGTTTGATTGTCTGTGGACAAATTTGTTCCCTTATAACTCGAGAACGGCTGGGTGTATCAACGTAAAATTTGGTACAGATATCCATAAGAGGCACGACACTAATCATTGATGTAACCCTTCTCCGTATCTCTCATAAAAGGGGGCCTACCCCCTTAAAATGCATGCTGAAATAGGAGTAGAAGGACGAGACAAAAATCATTTTCAGCCCCTCGATGTGAGAGACAAAACTCGGGGGCCCTGAAGGGTCCCCGAAATCCACATTTTAAGGCCCTAAAACCAACCGTTTTTGAGATATTCCCAGAAAACTAATTTCATTTAATAAACTAATGAACGAATACAAGCCGGTAACCATGGCAACAGATTCTCAGAGGTCCATCTATTGCTGTAAGACGCAATGCAATTCCATTAATTACATTGGTGTGAAAGTTTGCAAACGGCTAGAAGGTTATCACGGAACCAAATTAAGCTGTAGAATTCATCAATACGTATAATGCGCTTAAGGGGGTCAAGGAGTACAGTAGAATTTTTTCACGCGATTTACACCTCCGGGTGTGGTACGGCAGGTCTATTATATTCCTATCCCTATATTATATTATTATTATTATTATATTATGGCGTACAACGAGGAGACAAAGCCCCCTCGGTGCCAGAAACAAACCTTGGGGGCCCTAAAGGGTCCTCGAAAACTACATTATAAGGCCCTAAAACCAAAAGTATCTGAAATATTCCCAGAAAACTAATTTAATTTAACAAACTAATGAAGGAATGGAAATCGCTAACCATGACAACATTATCTCAAAGGGTGGCATCCAACTTTCCATCTATTTCTGTAAGAAGTAATGTCACACTATTTATTACATTTCTGTGAAAGTTTGCAAATGGCTATACGGTTATCACGGAACCAACGTAGACTGTATAATTCATCAATGCAATTAAGGGGGTCAAGGGGTAACCTAGATTTTTTTCATGCAATTTTCACGTGCGACATATAGTACAGAAGGTCTATTATATCTCCAAACATTTGCAAAGTGAAATGCCATGCCCTGTGGTTCAGATTCCACGTAAAGTGGAGGTCCCGTGGCTTATGATCTCGCGATTAATGGTCACGTAAAACTACAATCATCCTTTATATCTCCAAACAGCAACATTATTTTCAAAAAATCCTGAATTGAATCAGCATTTTTTGCGGCTTTTAGGAATTTGGGCCATTTGAGACTAAAGAACCTGAATTTTCATGCACCACAAGCCTTTATAATTTATGAAAAAGGTCTTCCTGTGTATGTGGACCTAACACAACGTAGAGGGTCATTTTTATGTGAGGTGTATTGCGTTTCGTCTACAAGTCTTTCAATTCTATTTCACGTCAAGAAGTACAAGTTAGGTGAATTTAGTTTGAGAGCAAATTTTAACTAATCTTTCTTTTGTCGACATACGGGTTCATCGTAAGGATGATTTTGTTTGATAATGTATGGCAGATATACCCATATTTGGATATCTGGGTGATATGTTGTAGACAATAGAATTGTCTGTCTGTCTTTCTGTGTATCTTTATGTACGCCTATAAATCGTGTTCGTAGGCGTGGTGCATCGTAAAATTAGGTATGGTAAACATGATTCAATACACCAATCATTTATAAAACTCCTCACCGTACTTTTCAAACAGTAGAAGGGTAGATATAGGGAAAAACTTCTCAAAATACATGCTAAAATAGGCGAAATATAAAAAAATTATCCTAGAAGGACGATCAAAGCATATGTTGCGCTTCTCAATGTGAGACACAAAATTCGCGAGTCTATAAGGGGTCTCCGAAAACCACATTTTAAGGCCCTTAAATTAACAGTGTGTGTGGTATTCCCTGAAAACTATCTTCGTTCTGATAAACTTATGAAGGAATGAAAAACCGCTAACCATTGCAACAGTAGCCCAATTGATAATTTCTGGTGTTAATATATAACACCGTTCGAAGGACGGGTACTTCTGCTATACTAATATATAAAAATGAGATGGTGTGAGTCTGTCTTTCTGTCTGTCTGTGTGCTACTCAATAACGCAAGAACCACTGGTCCGATTTAAATGAAATTTTGCATGGATGTAGCTGATTTACCAGGTTTACATATAGGATACATTTTATTTCGATAATTTGCACTATTAAAAATGGCGACCATTTTAGTGACGTCACTACACACTTTAATCAAAACTTGATATTTCCTTATCAAATAAAAAGAGAACGCTAAGAAATAGCAAACTTTTGACGGTACATACGAGCTTCACTTTTCGTTTATCTCCAACGGTTAGCGAGTAAAACCCACATTTATGACGTCACTACACCCTTTGGTTTCAAAATTTGATATTTCCATTTCAAATAAAAAGAGAACGCTAAGAAATAGCAACCTTTTGATGGCATACATGAGCTTTAACATTCAATTTTCTATCCAAAAGGTCCTAACACTTTTCGTGTATCTCCAACGGTTAGCGAGTAAATCCTAAATTTGTGCAATAAAACACGGTCAACACCGAGCCGTGCAGTATATCTCTACATATATAAATAGAAAATTTGTCTGTTTTTTTTCTGAATTTCTACGGAAATTTGAGTTATTTACACGTTTCAGACTGTTTTATGATAGATGCGCGCGAAAATAATGTTTTGGTCTGTCTGTCTGTTTGTTTGATTGTGGACAACTTTGTTCCCTTATAAATCGAAAACGGCTGGGTGTATCAACGCAAAATTTGGTACAGATATCCATCAGAGGCACGACACTAATCATTGATGTATCTCTTCTCTGTACCTATCATAAAAGGGGGCATACCCCCTTAAAATACATGCTGAAATAGGAGTAGAAGGACGAGACAAAGCCCATTTTCAGCCCCTCAATGTGAGAGATAACATTCGGGTGCCCTAAAAACACATTTTAAGGTCCTACGTCCAACCGTTTTTGAGATATTCCCAGAAAACTAATTTAATTTAATAAACTACTGAACGAATGCAAGCCGATAACCATGGCAACAGATTCTCAGAGGTCCATCTATTGCTGTAAGACGCAATGCAATTCCATTAATTACATTAGTGTGAAAGTTTGCAAACGGCTAGATGGTTATTATGGAACCAAATTAAGCTGTATATTTCATCAATATGTAAAATGCGTTTAAGGGGGTCAAGGGGTAGTCTAGAATTTTTTCACGCGATTTACACCTGCGGGTGTGGTACGGCAGGTCTATTATATTCCTATCCCTATATTATATTATTATTAGTAGTATTATATTATGGCGTACAACGACGAGGCAAAGCCCCTCGGTGCCAGAAATAAAACTCTAGGGTCCTCGAAAACTACATTATAAGGCTCTTAAACCAACAGTTTCTGAAACATTCCCAGAAAACTGATTAAATTTAATTTAGCAAACTAATGAAGGAATGCAAATCCGTAACCATGACAACATTATCTCAAGGGGTGGCATCCAACTTTCCATCTATTTCAGTAAGAAGCAATTTATTACATTTATTAAATTTCTGTGAAAGTTTGCAAATATAAGGTTATCACGGAACCAACGTAGACTGTATAATTCACCAATGCAATTAAGGGGGTCAAGGGGTAATCTAGGATTTTTTCATGCAATTTTCACGTGCGACATATAGTACAGAAGGTCTATTATATCTCCAAACAACAACATTATTTTCAAAAATTCCTGAATTGAATCAGCATTTTTTGCGGCTTTTAGGAATTTGGGCCATTTGAGACTAAAGAACCTGAATTTTCATGCACCACAAGCTTTTATAATTTATGATAGAGGTCTTCCTGTGTATGGGGACCCAACACAACGTAGAGGGTCAGTTTTTATGTGACGTGTATTGCGTTTCATCTACGAGACTTTCAATTCTATTTCATGTCAGGAAGTACACGTTAGGTGAATTTAGTTTGAGAGCACATTTCAACTAATCTTTTTTCTTCTCTTTTTTTTTTGTCGACATACGGGTTCAACGTAAGGATGATTTTCTTTGATACTGTGTGGTAGATATACCCATATTTAGATTTCTGGGTGATATGTTGTAGACAATAGAATTGTCTGTCTGTCTTTCTGTGTATCCTTATGTACGCCTATAACTCATGTTCGGATGCTTGGTGCATCGTAAAATTAGGTATGGTAAACATGAGTCAATACACCAATCATTTATAAAACTCTTCACCGTACTTTTCATACAGTAGAAGGGTGGATATAGGGAAAAACTTCTCAAAATACATGCTAAAATAGGCGAAATATAAAAATTATCCTAGAAGGACGACCAAAGCATATGTTGCACTTCTCAATGTGAGACAAAACATTCGCGAGTCTATAAAGGATCTCCGAAAACCACATTATAAGGCCCTTAAATTAACAGTGTGTGTGATATTCCCAGAAAATTAACTTCGTTCTGATAAACTTATGAAGGATTTACAAGCCGCTAACCATTGCAACAGTAGCTCAATTGATAATGTCTGGTGCGTCTGTAAAAGCAACAGTACTTAAAAGTGATGTAACACCAATAACATTGTTATTATTATTATTATAATGTCTGGTTTAACACCGAACACCGTTCGAAGAACGGGTACTTCTGCTAGTCTTATATATAAAAGTGAGAGTCTGTATGTATGTATGTATGTGGGTGGGTTGGTTCCGTATACAAATCTACACCGTTCCACCAATATCAACCAAATTTTGCATACACATAGTTTAGGACCCAGAAGGAACCGCTGGCTATATGAATTTTCGATAGTCTTTCTCATTCTTCTGATTTCGGCCCTTTTGCACTCAAGCACAGGCTAATCAAATCATAAAATATACTCATGAAGGAATGGCAAGATAGATAGTTTCCATGGCAACATAGCTCAAGTCGAGACACGGCCGTCTGGATGCCAGTTGCGCTCTGCACTACCGGTATAGAAAATGAGCATCTTTACTTGAAATCCCGTTAGTTACTCACCTACTCACACAGCACTGTCAACCGAGTTTAGCATAACAAAGACTTGACACTATCTTCTACTATATATTTGTCAAATACCACTCACTCACTCACTCATTCATTCATCACGAAACCTCAGAAACCACCGAACGGATTGGAATGAAATTTGGTATGCTGCTTCTACAAGGGCCACAAATGCCCACTAAGAGAGGATTTTTGTATATTCAGGTTCTAAAGAGGTGTTAAGGGGGGTAGACCTGCATTTCATTGAATAGCAATATCTCCCGATTGGTTTCATTGGGGGATGTGATACTCGGCACATAAACTCATCATAAGAAGACACGAGTCTGAGGGTTTTTCGATGTGGTGTATATTATGAGGTAAAAGGGGGTGAAAAGTGGGGATTGAAAGATTCCTAACGGAGCGTGTATCTCTTAAACGACATAGGCGAGGAGTTTGAAACTCAGCGGAAAAAATCAGCATGAAAGTAAGTAAATATGTGTTTGACCGTTTCTTTCATAAATCCAATTTAAGGGGCCCATGGGGAGGGGGAAATTCTGGGGGGGGGACAGGAAAGAAAGTGTCCTAACTGATTGACTGACTGACTCACTCATCAAACTCAGGGGGAAAAACTGCTTTAAAGTAAGTAAATAGCTATTCGACAGTTTTCTTTGATCAATCAAATTGAAGGGGTTCATCGGGAGGGGTGAAATTCTGAAGAAAAACAAATGAAAGAAAATGTCCCGACTCATTCACTCACTCATCATCGCCCAGCCAAAAATATTGAAGTTGGAAACATGGCATTTTGGGGATATGTTCGTTGTATGTCAAAACCGTGCACTTAGGGAGGATTTTTGGATATTCAGGCTCTAAAGGGTTCTTAAGGGGGTTAAACCTGCATTTCATTGAATAACAATATCTCACGAGTGGTTTTATTTGTGGATGTGATCCTCGGCATATAAACTAATCATTAAAAATAAGCAGATATGTGTCGAAGGGTTTTTCGATGTGGTGTATTATTATGAGGTGAAAGGGGTGAATAGTGGGGGTTGAAGGATTCCTAACGGAGCGTGTAGGCCTATCTCTGAAACGACATAGGCGAGAAATTTGAAACTCAGCGAAAAAAATCAGCTAAATAAATAAGTAAATCGGTGTTCGACGTTTTTTTTTTCATAAATTAATTTAAGGGGCCAATGGTGTGGGGTGAAATTCTGGGGGAAAAAAGGAGAGAAAGTGTCCTAACTGACTGACTAACTCACTCATCAAACTTGGAGGAACACGACAGCTTAAAAATAAGGTAATAGGTGTTCAAGAGTTTTTTCATCAATCCAATTTAAGGGGCCCATGGGGAGGGGTGAAATTCTGGTAAAAATAATTGAAAGAAAATGTCCTGTCTGACTGACTCACTCACTCACTCATCACGCCCCGCGAAAACTATTAAAGTTGGAAAAATGATATATTGGGAATATGTTCTCTGTATGTCGATAACGTCAACTAAGGAATGATTTTTGTTTATTCGGGTTTTAAAGAGATGTTAAGGGGGTAAACGTGCATTTCATTGAATAACGATATCTCATGAGTTGTTTCTTTGGGGATGTGATATTCGGTATATAAACTAATCATTAAAAATAATCAGACATATATCTAAGGGTTTATCGAAGTGGTGTATATTATGAGGTGAAATGGGTGAAAATTGGAGGTTGAGGGATTCTTAACGGAGCGTGTATCTCTTAAACGACATAGGCGAGAAGTTTGAAATTCGGCGGGAAAAAAGCTTAAAATACAAGTAAATAGGTGTTCGACCGTTTTTTTTTTTCATAAATCCAATTTAAGGGGCCCTTAGAGAGGGGTGAAATTCTGGCGGAAAAAAAAAACAGGAAAGGAAGTGTCCTAACTGACTCACTTACTCACTCATCAAACTCAGGGCGAAAACAGCTTTAAATAAGTAAATAGGTGTTCGACCCTTTGTTTCATAAATCCAATTTAAGGTGTTCATGGGGAGGGGTGAAATTATCAAAAATAAATGAAAGGAAATGTCCTGACTCACTCACTCACTCATCATTGCCAAGCCAAAGTTATTGAAGTTAGAAACATGAAATTTTGGGGATATGTTCGTTGTATGTCGAAAACGTCCACTAAGGAAAGAGTTTTGAATATTCAGGTTCTAAATAGGTGTTAAGGGGGTAAACGTGCATTTCATTGAATAACAATATCTCACGAGTGGTTACTTTTGGGGATGTGATACTTGGCATATATACTAATCATTAAAAATAAGCTGACACATGTCTAATGGTTTTTCGATGTAGTGTATATTATGAGGTGAAAGGGATGAAAAGTGGGGGTTGAAAGATTCTTAACGGAGCGTGTATCTCTTAAACGACATAGGCGAGGAGTTTGAAACTCGGAGGAAATCAATCAGCTTAAAAATAAATAAATAAATAAATAAATAAATAAAATAAATAGGTGTTTGACCGTTTTTTCATAAATCCAATTTAAGGGGCCTATGGGTAGGGGTGAAATTCTGGAAGAAAACGTCCACTAAGGAAGGATTTTTGGATGTTCACTCTCATCGACCAACCCAAACTATTACATGTTAGCAGAATGATATTTTGGGGATATGTTTGTTGTGTGTCGAAAACGTCTACTAAGGAGGGATTTTTGGATATTCAGGTTCTAAAGGGGTGTTAACGGGGTTAAACCTGTATTTCATTGAATAACAATATGACACGACTATGACGCGAGCGAAGCGAGGCTAAAAATGAGATGGTGTGTGTCTGTGTATTACTCAATCACGCAAGTACCACTGGTCCGATTTACATGAATTTTACATGGAAATAGCTGATTTACCTGGTTAACATATTGGTTACTTTTGATTTCAATACTTTGCATTAGTTAAAGATGTCGACCATTTTAGTGACGTCACTACACCCTTTGGTTTAAAACTTTCATATTTCCATTTCAAATAAAAAGAGAACGCTAAGAAATAGCAAACTTTTGATGGCATATACGAGGTTTAAAATTACATTTTCTATCCGAAAGGTATCTCCAACCGTTAGCGAGTAAAACCTAAATTTGTGCTATTAACACTGTCAACGCCGAGCGGTGTAGTTGGACAAAATTTTCCATCCTTTATCTCCCTCTGCGCAGCACCTCGCCTATCCCCTGTTTTAACTGTCACCTTCACATTTTAATTTATTTATGACGCGTGGCGAAGCACGGGTACTTCAGCTAGTATTTAATTAAAACATAATTCGCCAGCAGATTTGCTCGAGACATCTAGCAGCCAAAAAGGTAACTGCTCGCCGGCCTACTTATTAACTTCCAGATTTTATTGAAAAGTTTCTTCTTATGGCCGCTAGAATGCACTCGCCCTGTTAGGATTATATTGTTCGATATTTCTCCACTAGATTTCACGACTGGTCTACATGGGTCTCCATTGATAGTATACCATTGGCATTCTATGCGCATCGAATTTGAAGAATGACAGGATGATACTATGATACATTTTTACTTCTTATTTTAAAGGGTTTGTTACAGCCTATTGTGCGTTATTTGAAAATGTTATTTGAAGTAAAGAACAAAACGATTTCACATAGTAACTGAATTCTAGCCACTGGTACTAGTTCAGGTTATTAATACTTTTATTTCAGGCAAATAGCAATCGAAAATATCCACATAGTTCGTATACACACGTCTCTGTAGGGACACGGAAAGATTTGTTAATTCAATTAGGGTTGTGAAAGCCATGCACAACCAGACGTGTAAAGACATGCCTCAACTCAAAGTTGGATGTTGCCCACGGCAGGTCGATTATGTAATAATAACAATAATAATAATGTTATTTGTTTTACGACCCTTTTAACTACTGCTGCTTTTAGATACGCCGGGGTGCCGGAATTTTGGCCCGAAGGGGATCTTTAACGTGCCAGTAAATCTACTGACATGGCTCCCTCGCATTTGTGCACCCTCAAATGCCAGCTGACTGCGCCAGGATACGAACCTGCAACCTAGGGCCCAGCAAGCGAGAACGTTACCGCAGAGCCACGCAGCCAGTCCGGTCGATTATGTCTCCAGATCCATAACATTCTTGAGATACTTCTTATCTATCTTTCTTCAATGATGGTAGTAGTTTTTTTTTCTAGGTTGTGGCGTTTGGTAGAGGTAAATAGTTTCTAAGGTCTTCAACCAAGAAATGATTCTATTATACTCTTTGATAATAACAACGAGTTATAACTATAATCATACATTTAGGAGAAAGTAGGCTATATGTTCTTCACTGAACATCTTGTTTAATTCCTTAGCCATGTGTCTGTGTGTGTGTGTGTGTACTCCGAATGTCTGTCCCCCCCCCCCCCCCTATCAATTCGAACACGGTGAATCCGAATTGAACGACATTTGGTACAGAGGTAGCACTGGCAAAGGGCATCTCAGTGTCATGTTTTATATCGCCGCCATCTTGACGTAAACGTTATGGTGGCCACCCAAATGTTCAAAGCTTAAATCAAATTACGACCAACCTATTCATCTGATCTCTACCAAATTTTGTAACATTATACCTTTAAGTATGGAGAATCCTTTGACCAAACTACGAGGTCATCTGCCCAATAATTTGCGGATGGCGGCCATGTACTTGTGCCAATTGATTCCCCCTATCTATTCAAACACGGTGAAACCGAATTGAACGAAATTTGGTACAGAGGTAGCACTAGCAAAGGGCACCTCATATTCATGTTTAATATCCGTATGACACTTATTTCAACCTACTCCTTGGAAAGGACAAAGAGTTATAACAATACCCATGCATTTAGGAGAAAGTAGGCTATATGTTCTTTACTGAACATCTTGTTTAAAGTCATATAGGCCTACATTTAACCGTCTGAGTGTTATTTTTACCCGGGAATAATCTGGAACTATTCCGACATAGCACTAAAACACTAGCGACTTCGGTGGCGTAGTTGGTTGCAGGCTGAACTGCTGTGCCCAATATAGCGGGTTCAAACCCAGCCGAAGTCGTCCGATTTAATAAGAATGTTAAAATATGCCTTCCTTTCGGGGGGGGGGGGGGAGTAAAGCCAGCGGTCTCATGCCATTACATTTATGGCATGTAAAATATCCTTCCACAGACTAAACTTGCGTGAAGCTAAATAAAATTTCCATGTTGGATTTCGTTGGAACGATCTATCAAAACAAAAAGTTCCAATGTTCACAGCTAGGTTTCAGTGACATCTAGCAGTGAAAGTTGGAACTACTAGATATTGAACGGAACTTGTAGCTCATACTATGGGTGTCCGCTTGAAGCTGCTACAGCCATTGGCGATCTGAACATGTCCTCGGACACTCCCGGCACTAATAGCCATACGATAAATAAATAACTACAACTCTTGGATATTTATGTTAATTTTATTCTCATTTACACTCAGTGTCACAATTATTGTCCACTTCCTGTTGTAGCAGCTGACATTCTTGTCTGTCGCTCCGGAGGTCCGTGTTCGATTCACGGCACTGCCATCCCGGAAGTGACTTTCTGGGCCTTCACCCGCACTTCTACTCCATGCATAATGCTGTGATGGTTCCTAAATTACGGCCACGACCGCCTCCTTGCCAATCCTATCCCCAATTTACAAATACACATACTAGTACAGCCATCACAATAACACAGTTTATCTGACAAAGGTTGGTTGTTTCCTTAGTTTATGGGCTGCGACAACGCGGTAATGTAGCCCCGTGTACTTTGGGTGTGTGTAGATTCTGTCTGATAACCGGTGTTAATTGTGATGACTGTATTAGTGTGTGTTATCTGTGATTCAGGTAGAAGGACTGCAGACTATTTTTTTCAATTAGTTCCTACTTTTGCTACCAAATGCTACAGCCCACGACACCTAGCTGCGGACGTGGCTACTAAATGCCATTGCAGTCAGCACCTGGCGGCAAACGTTGGAACTAATATAGCGTTATCAAACTAACCTACAATTTATTTTTAGCTCCCACAAGTTTAATCAGTGGGAGGTTTATTTCATGCCATAAATCTATGACATGGGACCACCGGCTTTACTTCCCCTCCGAAGGAAAGCATACTGAGGGATTTTTAACGCTCTAAAAACGGACGTCTTCGTCCGGGTTTGAACCCGCGATCTTGGGCATAGAAGCTCAGCATGCTACCAACTACGCCACCGATGCCGCTGTTATCTGACAAATTACACACACAAATACACGGGGCTATGTGACCACGATGTCTCAGCCTCTAAAATAAGCAACAAGAACAACAACATCACTATTTTGGTTGTGGACTTTCACCAGGCTAAACTATGAAACATCATAGGATAGTAATACCGTTGTGTAGTGGCTAGCATTCTTGGCTGTCACCATGGAGGCATGGGTTCGATTCCTACCTCAGCCATCCTGGAAGTGGTGTTCCGTGGTTTCACCAATTCAATTCCAGGCAAATGCCGGGTTGAGTCCTTTATAGAGCTGACAACCCAGAAACAAAATCTAAAAAGTTTGGTTATGCAGATGACTGGGCCATCGCTACTCAAAACAGTACATTTGAAGTAACTGAACAAGTCCTAACTTCAGATTTGGATACGTTAGGCAAGTTCTTTCGCTAGTGGAGACTACAACCCAACCCAATTAAAACAGAAGTGTCTTGTTTCCATCTATCGAGTCAATTTTCTAACAGAGTTCTTACTGTGTACTTGAGGGAAACAGACCTCATCATAACATTTGCCCTAAATATCTTGGGGTCATTTTGGATAGGACACTTTCCTACAAGGAACATCTCACGAAGGTAGCTGCCAAGTTGAGGAGTAGGAACAACCTCCTGCATAGACTGTGTGGTACTGGCTGGGGATCTTCAGCACACACACTACGAACCTCAGTTCTTGGGTTGGTTTATTCAGTTGCGAAATACTGAGCATCAGTGTGGGTAAACAGCGCTCACACACAGCAAATAGACACGCAGTTGAATGAGACTATGCGCATTATTAGTGGGACTATACGATGTGTTCCCTCTCACTGGCTACCCATTCTAAGTCACATTCCACCACCTGATGCTAGAAGGAAGAGTGCTCTCGTACGAGAATATCAGAAGATCATGGATAATACGCAGCTGCCTCTGATAAATGACGTAGCCTATGCGGAGCGAAAACGGCTCAGATCAAGGAACCCTGCTATTTCCACAGCCAGAATTTTGTCGGAAGAGAAGTTCGACATTCGTCTCTCATGGAGCCAAAATTGGCAACAACACTGCCCTGAACGATGTCGTAGCATGCCCTGTATCCTGGAAAAGCCACCAGGATTTGATCAACCTCGCTCTGTGTGGACAGCCCTCAATCGTATCCGCACTGGCCATGGAAGATGTGCACACGCTCTCCACAAGTGGGGATAGTCCCGTCATCAAAATGTGACTGTGGTGCTGAGAAACAGACAATTCATCACTTAGTGACCTAGTGCCCAAACCATGCATATTGTGGGGACCTCAAAGACTTTTTACAACAGATACTGTATGCTACATAAATAACATGATGATGATGATGATAATTGTTGTTTCAAGGGGCCTAACATCTAGGTTATCGGCCCCTGATGGTTTGGGTGATCGTGAAGATGAAAATGAAAAGCGAACTTAAAACTAAAACTAACTAATAACCTACATACTAGAAGAAGAAATGGAAAACTAAAGGAGAATAAGGCAAATAAAAGGACAGAAGGAAAAGAAATGCCCTCAACCCTCGGAGAAGGCGGATTGAGGGACTTGGAAGGAAGGAGAGCCATGAAAGGCATATAGGAAAGTAAAAGAGGAGAGGGTCCGCCCCAAAGGTAAGGGACAAAAGGGGAAAACGAACCCAGCTCAGGAATCCCTCGGGGTCGCCAACTCCCGAACTCACCAGCCGTGAGCCCCTGAGGGTGTAGCATCATCTAGGGTGCACCAGAAGTGGTGGAGCTACATACATCCTGCCTCCTTAAGGGCCTAGAGCACAAGGCAGGAGGTAAAAGGAAGAGAAAAAGAAGGCTGACCCCTCGCAGAAGGAGGGTATCAGAAAAGATGAGACAAGGGCCAATTAAGGCGGGAAAGGAAGAGACTCCCTAGGCCTCGGATACCCCAATACCGTCGGGGTCAGAAGAGAACAAGAGTTGACCAAGTGAGGTCGACAGGATAGAAGACGGAGAGGAGCCCGGCACAAGTAAGTGGAAGCAATGCCGGACTCAGCTGGGGCCCCGTGGTCGCCAACCCACGCCCACAAGATGTGAGCCCCTGGGGGATATAAATAACATGAATATTTGTATATAGATATATGTAGGAAGTTATGTTTCAATAGCTGGAACTATTATAGAATATCATATATGTGATAATTTAATGCTTTATGTGTCATACGCCAAATAAATTTATAGAGCTAAACTATTTTAAAAAGTGTTTTTACATTTTAATTTATTTTCAATTTATGTTAATATAGTTTTAATTAATTAATTAACTAATTTCTAATTGATTTTTACACCTATTTTCATAACTTTTTATAGTTATGTTTTCATTTTTATATTTCTTTATTATTGTAATTTTATTTCTACGCTTTAATAAAATTGTTAATGTTGTTAGTTTTAAATTTGTAAAATTTTATCCAAAACATTACGTCAAATAGATACAGTACGTATATAACATTTGCTTTTTAGAAATATAAGGTGCGTTCAAAAAGTAACGAGCCGGAGGCTGTAATGCACAAACCAGTGACGAAAGCGGCTAATCGTGGCGTGGGTAACGAGGTGTGGTTCCGACCAGAGCGTGGAAGGTCACAGCCCGTCGCTAGAGGGCACGCGTGCACGTCACGTGACGATACAAAGCGAGCAGCAGCATACATCAATCGTCCAACCAAGACCAAGACAGTAGGCCATTCGACATGCTTCCTGGTGTGGTTGAAGACTGTGGGGCACCCATTGGGCACACACTTTCTGTAAGTGCAGTCGTTCCTTCATGATAGTGTGCACACTTCCGACGCTCAATCCGACCACGGCGGCTAAGGCATTCACTGTCACTCGGCGGTCCTGGGTAATGAGTGCATCAACCAGCTGGACGTTGTCATCGGTAATGCAGGGGGGTGCCCCAGACCGGTATCATCGGCTAACGACACCAATCCTTCCCTGAAGCGTTTGTGCCACGCCTTGACCCTTGCAAGGGACATGCAGTGTTCGCCGTACACTTGTGAAATTCGGCGATGAAAGTCCGTTCCCCCTACTCCTTCCACTGTCAGAAACCGAAAAACACCTCTTTGCTCTTCGTTTGACGCCTCCATGTCACTGTTTGAAATGCGACTGGCAGCGTTGGACGATTGATGCATGCTGCTGCTCGATTTGTATCGTCACGTGACGTGCACGCGTGCCCTCTAGTGACGGGCTGTGGCCTACCACGCTTTGGTCGGAACCACACCTCGTTACCCACGCCACGATTAGCCGATGTCGTCACCGGTTTGCGCATTCCAGCCTCCGGCTCATTACTTTTTCAACGCACCTTATACTAGCACTTCGGCATGAAACTTCTCCGAAATTAGGCTTACAGATTCAACTATCAGCATCTTTGAAAGTATAAACTGTCGTTATGGCATGTGGTTAATAACTATCGCATAATGGGAAAAGGTCACGGCCACCTCCTTCCCAGAGTTGTAATAGACACATTACTACAGACACCACAATGGCACAGTTTATCAGACAAATCGTATCTATCTCTACACACATACACCCATATACACGAGGCTATATGATCGCGATGTCGCAAGCCCCCAACTGAGTTAACAACATCAGCAACTAATTTCTTTTCTAAATACGCATTAGTATATTAATATAGCGATATACTGGAGATGATGGCGGCTTCTGTGGTGTAGTTGGTAGCATGCTGAGCTTCTATGCCCAAGATCGTGGGTTCAAACCCGGCCAAAGTCGTCAGATTTTTAAGAGCGTTAAAATCCATCAGTATGCCTTCCTTCGGAGGGGAAGTAAAGCCGGCGGTTCCATGTCATAGATTTGTTGCATGATAAAGAACCCTCCACTAATTACACCTATGTGAAGCTAAATTTTAGGTTATATTTGAGTAACGCTCTTAGGTTCCAACGTTCGTCACCAGGAGCCGACTCTGGGGGCATCTAGTAATAACGTTCAGAACTAGTTGGTCGTTGACGGTGGCGATTGGTAGCAAACTTTGAAACTACTTGAAAATCGAATGTTTGCAGTCCTTACTTGAATTAAAAACAAATAACACACACTAATACAGCCATCAGAATTAACATCGGCTATCAGAAATATTCTACACACACCCAAAGTACACGGGGCTACATGACCGCGTTGTCGCAGCCCCTAAACTGAAGAACCAACCAACCAACCAACCATACTGGAGATGCAGTTTTGTTACTTCCCACATTAACGATCGGTTCGCTGTGCAGCCATGTTTATATTCCATGTCTGCGGGAAGCCTCGGCTTTCCTTACTCAAGGCACAGCGTTGTCAACTCCCCACCGTTGCCACTGAGAGTAACCAGCGAGGCTGTGCAACACAGGAGACCTGACTATTGAGCCGGTAGCCAAGACCGGTCTCAGGACTCCACGTGAAAAGAGAGAGCAAGCATGCTATTGGTCAAGAACCATCAGCTATTGGTCAGCAGCGAACAATGGATACTAATCCTTGGCGTGAAAAGAATATAACACGAGGACTGGCGCCAGGTCATTTTGACCCATAGTGCGTCACTCCTTTTTGTCGCAATCGTATGGATGTTAATGAAGTAATTTTACACCTGGTGCTTTCCTATGAACTATTTCCAATATAAAATGAGATTTATTTATATTTTTCAAATTTAACATGCAGAATAATGACAATAATGTTCGTAACAGTCTATTGGCCTTGAAAGTGCCCGCAAAGCAGTCATCTCAATATTTTTTACAAAGGAGCTGATGACGAAGGTGTCCCTAAACCCTAAAGAACGTGAGCTATGTGATGGGGCTGCACCAAAATAGGTGGGTTTTTCCCATTATTTTTTACTGATTGTCCCGACAAACGTAAGCCGAAAAATGTCACGCGATGACTGGCGCCATGGGTAAATCTGACCTAAGCTTAACTAACATAGAAATAACTTGAGTGTTCAAAAAGCTAAGGACATGTGTCTTTTTCAGGGTGAAGTTCAAGGCTAGGAAGGAAGATACTGTAGGCGACAGGGAATGAGGGCTGACCAAATCGAAAATATAGAGCATTAATTAAGCCTCGGCTCAAACGCCTGTCCTCGCGGGTTAACTGTGCGTGCTACTGCCAAACGTTTGTGTCGCCACGCCGGTCGTAAACGAGGAAACTTGGGGAACTATAATGGCTATTGTAATGCCATCGTTACTTCCGACATGACGTTTCAGTGCTACACTAGAGCTATCTAGCGGTCAGAAGAGAAATCTAGTTTCGCTCTTGATGTCATGGTTTATCAAACGAAACTTGATTTCTTGTGATATTTATGGATTTGGATGGCTGCCTATAATTGGCTAGTTAAAATGATTTCACTTCTGACCGCTAGATAATTCTAGTGTAGCACTGAAATGTCTAGTACAGTGGTTCCCAACCTTTGCCAGCTGACGCTCCCCTTTTCAGATACGGGTGGTCATTCCCCCCTCCCCTCCCCCCTCCCACGTTGCTGCTATAACCTCTTCGATAAACTGACGTGGAGGATATACCGTAGACCTAACCTAATAACACTACATAATGGAATAATTATAAAACCTTGTATGTAACAATAATACTGGAAAATGAAAGCAACTACTACATCGTTGATGAGTTAAAACATGTCGCGTATGGTCATAGTTTACTTTCACGCAAGTAGGTCCACAAAGTGTGCAATTAAACATGCACTGAGTGGTCTTGTTCGTGCATCTGATCTCAGGCTGGATTTTGCTCCTTTCAACACAGCAAATTCCGTATTTCACCTCCAACCTCGTGGCTCCGCAAAGGTTTCTGCCGAGAGTTGGCAATTACCAGTGCTTTTGAACGATTGACCTGGAGCAACAATCACTTGGAGAGATTCGAAAAATATTTATTATACAAAATTGTAATATACGAGTTTAAGAAAATGGAAATCATTTCACGCACCCCAGTTTGGGAACCCCTGGCCTAGTCGGAAGTAACGATAGCTTTACAATGGGAACTCATACAACTCGTTCTGAAGGAATGCGAACATTATGAAGGGCAAGGGTGTCAGAAGCAGACAAAGACGCGAGATTAAGTAAGGTAGGGTTTATAATCAGTTTGTTAATGAAACACTTTGTTATCCCCCTCCAGTAAATTTATCTCCCCCACAACCCCTTCAGAGAGAACTCCACTACTTCTGTGAACTGTGATCAAGTGAAGTCACTTCTTAGTCCGTTATAAGTAAGATTATTAGGTTGGTTTCTTTATTTGACCATTTCTCGGCACACAATTAAGTATGTTGACTTCCCCAATGGCTGGCTAGCAGTTTGGTCCAGAGGTTCTCGCCTGCTGTGCCTTCGGTTGTGGAGACGAATTCTGGGGCAGTCATTTGGCATTCATTAACTTACTTACTTACCTACTTATTTAATTAGGTTACTTACTAGCTTACCTGTATTCGACGCTACAGCCCGGGAAGAGCTTTGGCCTCCCTCATGATTCTCCTCCACTATCCTCGATCCTCTGTTATTTACCATCATATTCCAACCAGCATAATCTTCTAATTTCCTCCAGGTCCTGCATCCAACTCTTTCTTCGTCTCCCCCCTCCCCTTCCCCTCCCCTCCGTCCCCAGGGGCTCACATTTTGTGGGACGTGGGTTGGCGACCACGGAACCCCAGCTGAGTCCAGCATTGCTTC
The DNA here is from genome assembly GCA_946902985.2 of Meconema thalassinum. Taxonomy (NCBI): domain Eukaryota; kingdom Metazoa; phylum Arthropoda; class Insecta; order Orthoptera; family Tettigoniidae; genus Meconema; species Meconema thalassinum. The sequence goes on from OX336395.1 coordinate 190,297,275, forward strand.
CACTTACTTGTGCCGGGCTCCTCTGTTATCTTTCCTCTCGACCTCCCTTGGTCAACTCTTGTTCTTTTCCGACCCCGATGGTATTGGGATTTCCGAGGCCTAGGGAGTCTTTCACTTTCCCGCCTTAATTGACCCTTATCTCCTCGTTCCTGATCCCTCATTCATCGAGGGGTCAGGCCTCTTCATTTCTTTTCATGTTATCTCCTGCCTTCTGCTGAAGGCCCTCAAGGAGGCAGGGTGTGTGTAGCCCCACCACATCTGGTGAACCCTGGATATTGCTACACCCTCAGGGGCTCATGTCTGGTGAGTTCGGGTGCTAGCGACACTGAAGGCTTCCTGAGCTGGGTCTGTGTTTTCTCCTTCTTCCATTGCCTTAGGGGTCGGCCCTCTCCTCTTTCCTCGCTGCCTTTCATGGCTCTCCTTCCTTCCAAGTCCCTCAATTCTCATTCTTCGAGGGTTGAGGGCATTTCCCTTCCTCCTGTCTTCTATTTAAATTCTTCTCATCTTTGTTCCCCATTTCCTCTTCTAGTTCGTAAGTCAGTAGTTAATTGTAAGTTATACGTTTCATTTGAACATCTTTCAACTTTCACTATCACCTCAACCATCACGGGCCGATAACCTAGATGTTAGGCCCCTTAAAAGAACTATTATCATCATCAGTAGGGGGCGGATTTCTATGACAAGTCATTTTTTCCCCTTAACATTATATCTTATAGTCTTGTATTTTCAACACGTTTCCAAGCATGATTATAAACATTAAACAGGTTTTATTGGGCATATAAATGCATATTTCGGCTTTCTTAAGTTTTATGGCATATTTTGAACAAAAAGTCATTATAAACGCCATATTTTGATAATTTTCATTTAAATTTCGTTTTATAAAAATCAGAATAAGCTCTAGAAATTATTGTTCAAGATGGACTGGAATATACTACTGAAGAACCATTCTAAAGTAGTGTATGGAATGTTTCTAACAGGTAGTAGCTATTGTTTGCAAGCTGGGTCAATTCCTGGAAACCGGGCTATTGTTCACAAGGAAGCAGAGGTAATTCCGCAGTTATTTGTCATCGTTCTTATCTCTCTCCTTCGTCCTTCCCTCTTCAGTTCCTTTCAATATGCCTAAAACGAAAGTCTCAATTTGTGAGAAGTTGCGAAGTTTTGTTCGCGAGTTCGGTGAAAACATATTCAGTACGGGTGGAGTGATATTATTCTGTAAATTGTGTTAGGTTAAAGTCATATTTTGAAATTTATAGGTCATATTTTTTTGTTTTTAGGTCATAAATGCATACATATTTCATACATTTTTAGGTCATAGAAATCCACCCCCTAATCATCACCTTCTTCTGCCTTCCATGGCCCCATTTCGCAACTTCTTTGGTAACCTGTCCCGTGTCAAAAGTTCCCCACATCCTAGCCAGGATAACCAACGGGACTTCACAAACCTCACTTGGTCTTCGTCTCCGAGAATCTCTTCTATTTCTCTATTTGCTCCTTCTCCCTCTCTTACAGGGCCATAAATCTTCCTTCTAACATTCCGTTCAAAGACTCTCGGAGCATTCTCATCAGCAACTGAAATATTCCATGATTTTGATCCGTATGTCACAACCAGTCGAATGAGGGTCTTACTTTTAGGTTGGGTGGTTCCTTCCTTAGTTTAAGGGCTGCGACAACGCGGTCATGTAGCCTCGTGTACTTTGGGTGTGTGTAGAATCTGTCTGATAACCGGTGTTAATTGTGATGACTGTATTAGTGTGTGTTATCTGTTTTAATTCAAGTAAGGACTGCAGACAATAATTTCAAGTACAGTAGTTCCTACTTTTGCTAACAAATGCTGCCGTCCACGACACCTAGCGTGTGGACTTGGCTACTAGGTGGCATTGCAGTCATCACCTGGCGGCGAACGTTGGAACTAATAGAGTGTTATCAATTCTAACCTACAAGTTTTGGCTTCACACAAGTGGAGTTAGATTTATGGCATGAAAAAGAACCTTCCACTATGACATGAGACCGCCGACTTTACTTCCCCTCCAAAGGAAGGCATACTGAGGGATTTTAACGCTCTTAAAAAATCCAATGACTTCAGCCAGGTTTGAACCCGCAACCTTGGGCATAGGAGCTCAGGATGCTACCAACTACGCCACCGAAGCCGCTTACTTTTAGGTGCCTAGATAAAAGTGCTGATTTTAGGAGCTCACATTTGGCATCTAAATGTGCCCAAATATTGCATTCCTTTGTCAAGGTGAGAGTAAGAGAGTTAGACCGAAGCTGGCACAGAAACAAATGTGTTTACTAGATGGCGGCTGATCGATATAATTGATTATCAATGGATTGATCGATTATTGATTGATTTTATTGATCAATGTATTCATAAACTCAAAATAGTGGCCGGGGAATCCCTGCCACCTGATCAAGTTGTTGACCGGTGTAAACCACAAGATCATGTGTCGTGACGAGAAATTCCCATCAAGGCTGACTAACCTAGGTGTGTAAAAATCCGTAATGTGTATATTACCATTGGTTTGGAGACCACCATAAGGACTGTTACCTTTCCATTGGCAACCTTGTTTCATATATGGGACGTAACGCTAGGTCCATTGTCCCAGCCCCTCAGGGGCTCGCATCTAGTGGGGCGTGAGTTGGCGACCACGGGACCCCAGCCAAGTCCGGCATTGCTTCCACTTACTTTTGCCGGGCTCCTCCTTGTCTTCTTTCCTGTTGACCTCACTTGGTCAACTCTTGTTCACAACCGAATCCGACGGTATTAGGGTATCCGAGGCCTTCTTTTTCTGTTCATGTTCTCTCCTGCCTTCTGCTCAAGGCCTTCAAGGAGGCAGGGTGTATGTAGCCCCACCAATTCTGGTGCACCCTGGATATTGCTACACTCTCAGGGGCTCACGGCTGGTGAGTTCGGGAGTTGGCGATTCCGAGAGATTCCTGAGCGGGGTCCGATTTACCCCTTTTGTCCCTTACCTGTGGGGAGAACCCTCTCTTTCCTATCTGCCTTTCATGGCGCTCCTTCCTTCCAAGTCCCTCAATTCGCATTCTTCGAGGTTTGAGGGCATTTCTTTTCCTCCTGTCCTTTATTTGCCTTATTCTCCTTTTGTTTTCCATTTCTTTTTCTAGCCTATAAGTTCGTAGTTAGTTTTTAGTTATACTTTGCATTTCATTTTCATCTTCACGATCACCCAAACCATTAGGGGCCGATAACGTAGATGTTAGGCTCCTTAAAACAACAATTATCTCATCATCAACCATTGTCCCAGTGAGGCCCAGGCTGGGCGTGCAAAGAATCTGCTAATAAACCCAACAGTGTAGTCTATATCTAGGTGATTCCCCACATAAGACACTGAAAAAAAAACAGAAGATTTGCTGTTGTTTAACTACTGGGCGGTGAAAGACAATGTCTAACTTTTGCTTACTTACCTACTTACTTACTGACTGAATTACTTACTCACTGAATGACTGACTGACTTACTTACTGAGTAACTTACTTATTCACTTACTTATTTACTGACTGACTGGACTGACTTTTGCCTTATGAGCCTGAGTGAACTCGAATCTAGCCTTCAGACCAGAAGTACATTTCTTGGAAAAGCTGGGAGCGTACGATACAAACACAAGTGAATTTTTAACCTATCATCACGCAGGCACAAATTCGAATCTTGGATCTACCAATATATTTAATTCTGATCTGAGGGTTGAAACGGGGTACACTCAGCCTCGTGAGGCGAAAGTTAGAAGAGGTGGGTTAGATTCCCACCTCAGCCACCCTGGTAGTGGTTTTCCATGGTTTCCAAATTCTACTCCATGCGTATACTGGGATGGTTCCTAAATTAAGGCCATGGCCGCCTTCTTCCTAATCCTCATCTGAATTACAAATGCACACTAATACACCCATCACAATAAGAAAGGTTATCAGACAAATTCCAAATATACTCAAATACACGGGGCTACATGGTCACGATGTCGCAAAGCCGTTAAAAGGAACAACAACAATATATTTACCCCTACGGAGGTAACCACCTACTATAAAATAATTAATCTTCTATACATCTACATTGAACAAGCGATGAAGGAAATTGTAGAAAAATTTAAAGTGGGAGTGAAGTTTCAGGGAGAAATAATTTCAACTCTTTTTTGCTGATGACATAGACATCTTGGCCGACACGCCTGAGGATTGGAATGAGGTTTTTGAATGGCATGGACTCCGTCTTGAGGAATGAATTCATGTTGAATATTATTAAATGTAAAACAAAAATATTGGAATGCAGCCGAAATAAATCAGAAACCCCTATGGACATCAAATTGGCAGGTGAAAAACTAAAGGAAGTAGGAGACTTCTGTTCCTTTGGAAGCAAACTAACAAGTGATGGACGAAGCAAAGAGGATATAAAACGTAGATTAGCTCAGGCAAGGAAAGCATTTCTACAGAAAAGGAATCTGTTGACATCGAATATAGATTTAGGTGTAGGAAGTCATTTTTGAAGGCCTTTGTCCGGAGCGAGGCACTCTATGGAAGTGAAACTTGGACTATTGGTGCAGCAGAAAAGAGGAGAATTAAAGTGTTTGAAATGTGGTGTTACAGGAGAATGATGAAGATCAGATGGGTAGATAGGGTTACAAACGAAGAGGTATTAAGACTAGTGGGAGAGGAGAGATGTTTCTGGCGACTGCTAATGAAGAGAAGAGATAGGTTGGTAGGACACATACTAAGACACCCAGGAATAGCAAGCTTAGTTATGGAAGGAAGGGTCGAGGACAAGAACTGTAGGGTAGACTAAGGTTAGAATATGTTAAACAGATTGCCCCGGACGGTGGTAGCTATGTAGAGATGAAACGATTAGCTCAGGACAGGGAGGCATGGAAAGCTGCATCAAACCAGTCAAAAGACTGAAGACTCAAACAATATCATCTACTTGTATTGAACATCCAAGTGATTTATAGCTGTATTCACAATAAGGTGTTCACTATATCTTAACTCTCGATGTTGGTAATCACCTCTATACATTATAGCTGCCAATGAATTCAGGGATCATTGGAGATAAGTGCTCATAAATCAGAGTTTAGTACTGAAAGAGAGAGCTTCTGGAGAATGTACGTTATTTTCCTTGACATATTGAGGTGTCAGTTCACAGACGCAGAGATTAGGAACCTGCGACATTCCGGCAATTTAAAACTGAGATAGGTCTCTGCTGAGACTAGTGTTCCATTGCTAAAGATATGAAAGAGAACGTTACAAATGAAGAGGTGTTAAGACGAGTGGGAGAGGTGAGATGCAACAGGTGACTGCTAATGAAGAGAAGAGATAGGTTGGTAGGACACATACTAAGACACCCAGGAATAGCAAGCTTAGTTATGGAAGGAAGGGGCGAGGACAAGAACTGTTGCGGTAGACCAAGGTTAGAATATGTTTAACAGATTACCTTGGATGTAGGGTGTGGTAGCTATGTAGATATGAAACGATTAGCTCAGGACAGGGAGGCATGTAAAGCTGCATCAAACCAATCAAAAGACTGAAGACTGAAGACTCAAACGAACGAACGTAAATGTTAAACAAATGTTATGGAGAGCAGCTGAAATAAATCAGAAACCCTTATTGACGTTAATTTAGCAGGTGTAAAGCTAAAGGAAGTAGGTGGCTTTTGTTATTTAGAAAGCAATATAACCAGTGATGGGCGAAGCAAAGCAGATATAAATACAGTAGTTGGTTGGCTCAGACAAGGAATGAATACTACAGAAAATAAATCTGTTGACATCGGTATGCTCCGATTAAAAGTGATTCAAGGTATATTAGTGAAACGGCAACCGGGTGAGTTAGCCGTGGTCGTTACGACGTGGCTACAGGCACCCGCTCACATCCGGGAGGCGAGGAGGTTGGAAACCCCCGCCGGAAACCTTGAAGATGGTGATTCCCCATCTTCCTTCCAGTCAAATGCCGGGTTTGGCCCCTAACTATAGGCCACAGCCGCTACCTTCCAACTCCTCGTCCTTACATTCAAACTTTCCTCCCCAGACAACACTCCACACGCGGTGGTATATGTAGATCACCCCATGGGTGTCCACGTAGAAGCAGCTACAAAATCTGGCGAGCTGAACATGTCCTTGGACACTCCCGGCAATAAAAGCCATACGCTAAAATAAGTAGTGAAATGGCAGATTTAACACATGGGTGGCAGGCCACGAGAAATCTCGGTTTTATCCACGACATCATAGTCGGTAATCCTTCGGCATCTCATGACCATGTACTGAACTATTTCAGGCTAGCACATAAAGTACAATGTTTGTAGATCATATGTACCACTTTCCGTTTGGTCACGGTCTTCCTTTATTATTTGATTTAGTTTCAAAACATCGACCTTCTTCCTGCTGGTTCAATCAGTGACAAGATGAAGGACTTGCATTGTAAGATGAAGAGATTTTTAGTAATTATCGTTCAAATATACCAAGTTATATAAGGTGCGTTCAAAAAGTAACGAGCCGGAGGCTGTAATGCGCAAACCGGTGACGACTTCGTGGCGTGTGTAACGAGGTGTGGTTCCGACCGGAGCGTGGAAGGGCCTGTCGCTAGAGGGCACGCGTGCACCTCACGTGACAATACAAAGCGAGCAGCAGCATGTATCAATCATCCAACCAAGACCAAGACAGTAGGCCATTCAACATGCTTCCTGGTGTGGTTGAAGACTGTGGGGCACCCATTGGGCACACACTTTCTGCAAGTGCAGTCGTTCCTTCATGATGGTGTGCACACTTCCGACGCTCAATCCGACCACGGCGGCTATGGCGTTCACAGTCACTCGGCGGTCCAGGGTAATGAGTGCATCGACCAGCTGGACGTTGTCATCGGTAATGCAGGGGGGTGCCCCAGGCCGGGCATCATCGGCTATCGACACCCGTCCTTCCCTGAAGCGCTTGTGGCACGCCTTGACCCTTGCAAGGGACATGCAATGTTCGCCGTACACTTGTGACATTCTGCGATGATTGTCCGTTCCCCCTACTCCTTCCGCTGTCAGAAACCGAACAAGACCTCTTCGCTCTTCGTTTGACGCCTCCATGTCACTGTTTGCAATGCGACTGGCAGCGTTGGACGATTGATGCATGCTGCTGCTCGCTTTGTATCGTCACGTGACGTGCACGCGTGCCCTCTAGCGACGGGTTGTGACCTTCCACGCTCTGGTCAGAACCACACCTCGTTACACACGCCAGTATTAGCCGATGTCGTCACCGGTTTGCGCATTACAGCCTCCGGCTCGTTACTTTTTGAACGCACCTTATAGTTATATCGTGGAACCTGAATTTAAGAGCGTTATTCAGTCGGAAAATTTCTTATGTTCAGTACATACCGTACTTTGATTGTTGACCATTCTAATCTCAAATATACTGCATCTACTCTTTTTGTAAGCCGCCACTGCACATTGTGTTATGTTTCAAATACACCACACTCTAGTCGGTTGGTTCCTCAGTTTAGGGACTGCGACAACGCGGTCATGTAGCCCCGTGTACTTCGGGTGTGTGTAGAATCTGTCTGATAACCGATGTTAATTGTGATGGGTGTATTAGTGTGTGTTATCTGTTTTTAATTCAAGTAAGGACTGCAGACATACGATTTTCAAGTATTTCCAACTTTTGCTACCAAACGCCACGGTCAACGACCAACTAGTTCTAAACTTTGTTACTGGATGCCACTGCAGTCGGCTCCTGGTGGCGAACGTTGGAAACTAAGAGCGTTAGTCAAATATAACCTATAATTTAGCTTCACACAAGTGTAATTAGTGGAAGGTTCTTTATCATGCCATACATCTATGACATGGAACTGCCGGCTTTACTTCCCCTCCGAAAGAAGGCATACTGAGGGATTTTGAACGCTCTTAAAAATCCGACGACTTCGGCCTGGTTTGAACCCGCGACATTGGGCATAGAAGCTCAGCATGCTACCAACTACGCCACCGAAGCCGCCTACACAAGACTCTAAAACACTACTGTGTGTATTAGTATACACTCATACCAACTTCAAACATAATATCTAGGCTATTTCCACAATTATATACTTTTTTATAATCCAGTGCACTCGAATATTCTCAGCAGAAAATTGACCGGTCCACAGGGGATTTGACATGACAAGGAATCCGATCACCAATGTGTTAAGGGGACTCGAACGTTAATATCAAAGAATATGCTCCAGAATTTCGTCACATTCGTGTACTCCTACTGAAATACAGACGTGACCAAATTTTTATTAGATATGTGAAGTTTCTTTCTACTTTAGATTCCGTCATAGTCCGTATTGACAAGAGATTATAAACCAATATAGTACAATTGATTGACGGAAATATATTGTACTATATTGGTTTATATGTAAAGTTTTGAATCAATTCTTTCCGTGATTTCATTCTTCTCAAGGAATTCTTTAAGAGTAATATAAGTTATTAAATCTAAGGCAATACTGAGTAATTTGTTGTGTTATGAATTGAGAAAACGATAGTCAATTACTGAAATAACTGAGCAAATAACTGTCTTCTATGTAGCGAGAAAACAATAGGAAGAACATTTTGTTGAATGAAACTTTAATAGTACATTATGCAACGAGCCTATAATGGCAATAATTAAGACACGAGTATGTTGATAAACCGAGCGTATGCGAGTTTTATAATTTCCATACGAGTGTCTTAATTACCATTACAGGCGAGTTGCATACGACTGATTATGTTCGACGATAATTATTATAACTATTTTATGTTCGAACATAAATATTCATAAATATCTGTCGAGATTTTGCCAGTTTTATTCACTGAACAGAGCGCATGGGACGCAGACAATGCCTTGTATTTGACCATGGTCTCCCCGATTACCCTACTATGACACTAGGCCACGCAGTGAAATTTAAATTAGAAGGGCGTGGAACTCAACGCAGGTGCGATGCTATCCTTATCTAATTGGTCAAACAACTGTTTCTTGAGCTCTTATTGGTGGGAGAAACTGTTTCATAATGTGAAATAGTGTTATAATGAGCCTCATTATAGTACAGTTTTCTGACATATAATAGTCAGGGTCGAACATAATAGTACATTATGCAACGAGCCTATAATGGCAATAATTAAGACACGAGTATGTTGATAAAACGAGCGTAAGCGAGTTTTATTATTTCCATACGAGTGTCTTAATTACCATTATAGACTAGTTGCATACGACTGTTTATGTTCGACGATAATTATAACTTTACTAGCTGAAGTACCCGTGCTTCACTACGCGTCATAAATAAATTAAAATGTGAAGGTGACAGTTAAAACAGGGGATAGGCGAGGTGCTGCGCAGAGGGAGATTAAGGATGGAATATTTTGTCCAACTACACCGCTCGGCGTTGACCGTGTTTTATAGCACAAAATTAGGTTCTACTCGCTAACCGTTGGATATACCTTTCGGATAGAAAATATAATTCTAAACCTCGTATATGCCATCAAAAGTTTGCTATTTCTTAGCGTTCTCTTTTTTTTTTTTTTAAATGAAAATATGAAAGTTTGAAACCAAAGGGTGTAGTGACGTCACTAAAATGGTCGCCATATTTAAATAGTGCAAAGTTTTGAAATCAAAAGTAACCTATATGTTAACCAGGTAAATCAGCTACTTCCATGTAAAATCCATGTAAATCGGACCAGTGGTACTTGCGTGATTGAGTAATACACAGACACACACCATCTCATTTTTAGCCTCGCTTCGCTCGCGTCATAGTCGTGTCATATTGTTATTCAATGAAATGCATGTTTAACCCCGTTACCACCCCTTTAGAACCTGAATACCCAAAAATCCCTCCCTAGTAGACGTTTTCGACACACAACTAACATATCCCCAAAATATAATTCTTCTAACTTTAATAGTTTTGGTTGGTCGATGAGAGTGAACATCCAAAAATCCTTCCTTAGTGGACGTTTTTCTTCCAGAATTTCACCCCTCCCCATAGGCCCCTTAAATTGCAGTTATGAAAAAACGGTCGAACACCTATTTATTTTATTTATTTATTTATTTATTTATTTATTTATTTATTTATTTATTTATTTATTTATTTATTTATTTATTTTTAAGCTGATTGATTTCCTCCAAGTTTCAAACTCCTTGCCTATGTCGTTTAATAGATACACGCTCCATTAGGAATCTTTCAACCCCCACTTTTCATCCCTTTCACCTCATAATATGCACTACTTCGAAAAAACATCAGACATGTGTCAGCTTATTTTTAATGATTAGTATATGTGCCAAGTATCACATCCCCAAATGAAACCACTCGTGAGATATTGTTATTCAATGAAATGCACGTTTACCCCCTTAACACCTCTTTAGAACCTGAATATCCAAAACTCTTTCCTTAGTGGACGTTTTCGACATACAACGAACATATCCCCAAAATTTCATGTTTCTAACTTCAATAATTTTGGCTCGGCGATGATGAGTGAGTGAGTCAGTCAGGACATTTGTTTTAAATTATTTTTGATAATTTCACCCCTCCCCATGAACCGCTTAAATTGGATTTATGAAACAAAAGGTCAAACACCTATTTACTTATTTAAAGCTGTTTTCCCCCTGAGTTTGATGAGAGAGTAAGTGAGTCAATCAGTTGGGACACTTTCTTTCCTGTTTTTTTTTCCCACAGAATTTCTCCCCTCTCCAAGGGACCCTTAAATTGGATTTATGAAAAAACGGTCGAACACCTATTTACTTATATTTTAAGCTGTTTTTTCCCGCCGAATTTCAAACTTCTCGCCTATGTCGTTTCAGTGATACACGCTCCGTTAAGAATCCCTCAACCCCCAATTTTCACCCCTTTCACCTCACAATATACACCACATCGTTAAATCCTTAGACGTATGTCTGATTATTTTTAATGATTAGTTTATATACCGAATATCACATCCGCAAAGAAACAACTCATGAGATATCGTTATTCAATGAAATGCACGTTTACCGCCTTAACACCTCTTTAAAACCCGAATAAACAAAAAATCATTCCTTAGTTGACGTTTTCGACATACAGCGAACATATTCCCAAAATTTCAAGTTTCCAACTTTAATAGTTTTCGCTGGGCGTGATGAGAGTGAATTAGACAGGACATTTTCTTTCAATTATTTTTACCAGAATTTCACCCCTCCCCATGGGCCTCTTAAATTGGATTGATGAAAAAACGCTTGAACACCTATTAACTTATTTTTAAGCTGTCTCACCCTGAGTGTGATGAGTGAGTGAGTTAGTCAGTTAGGACACTTTCTCTCCTTTTTCCCCCCCAGAATTTCACCCCTCCCCATTGGCCCCTTAGATTAATTTTTGAAAAAAAACGGTCGAATACCGATTTACTTACTTTTAAGCTGATTTTTTTTCGCTGAGTTTCAAATTTCTCGCCTATGTCGTTTAAAAGATAGGCCTACACGCTCCGTTAGGAATCCTTCAACCCCCACTTTTCACCCCTTTCACCTCATAATAATACACCTCATCGAAAAACACTTAGACACATGTCTGCTTATTTTTAATGATTAGTTTTTATGCCGAGTATCACATCCACAAATTAAAGCACTCGTGAGATATTGTTATTCAATGAAATGCAGGTTTAAACCCCTTAAGACCTCTTTAGAACCTGAATATCCAAAAAACCTCCCTTAGTGGACGGTTTTGACAGACAACGAACATATCCCCGAAATGTCATGTTTCCAACCTCAATATTTTTGGCTGGGCGATGATGAATGAGTGAATGAGTCAGGACATTTTCTTTCAATTTTTAGCCTATTTTCAGTTTTGAAAAAATAGGCTTACGAGATCACCTTTTGTCCGTGTGTGTGTGTGTGTGTGTGTGTGTGTGTGTGTGTGTGTGAGGTGTGTGTGTGTGTCCCACTAATAAAATCTAAACGGTGGGAGCGATTTCAAGGAAACTCGGTAAGTTCATAGCACTATTCCCGGCGACCTCGACCGTGCTCTTCAAATTTTGTTACGCCTCACCAATCCAACTTGGCGGCTGTGCGAAATATTTCACTAGCATACAATATCTCCGAAACTATTACCGATATCGCCCTGAAATTGTGTACGGTGATAAAGGGCACTACTAGAAGTTCACCTATGAGACTTTCAAAAACCTGGTCACTACAAAACCAAAATGGCGGTCAAGCGAACTTCAGACTTTTAAATAGACTTTTCTCGCGATTTATCTATCCAAACGTAATGAAACTTGGTACAGCAAATGTATATACAAATTGTAATGCACTGGAGTATAATTGAGTTCAATTGTTTACATAACCTCAAAATGGCGGCTGTGGGAAATATTTCACTGACATTCTATATCTCCGAAACTATTACAGATATCACCCTGCAATTTTGTACGGTGATAAAGGGTACTGATACAAGTTAACCTATGTATATTTCATAAACCTGTAAAGTACAAAACGAACATGGCGGCCAAGCGAATTTGAAATATTTTAATAGACTTTTCTCGTGATTTAACTCTCTGAGCGCAGTGAAATGTGGTACAGTAAATGATTTTGCAGATTGTAATGCACTGCCATCTAATTTAATTCAATTGTTTGCATAACCTCAAGATGGAGGCTGTGCGAAATTTTAAAATTAAGTATTTATTCTTGTGTCGTAATCATGCGATCAAAGTGAACGTTTGAATAATGAAGCTAGGCAATAATTGTCCTTGAATGGTACATAACTCTATGGCCTATACATGTAACAATCCTAAATGGCGAGCTTCCGAAATATTTAGACGGTTCTCAATATCTATGAATCTTTTACAGCAACCAAACTGATTTTTTTATGTTCATAGAGACTATGAACATATGTTCACCTATAGGACTTTCAGTAACCTGGTGAGCACAAATCCAACATGGCGGCGACGCGAAATATAAATATTTAAATGGACGTTTCTCGCGAATTAACTATCCGAGTGCCGTGAAATTTTGCACGTTAAATGCATATACAAATGTTGATCCACTGGCATGTAATTTATTTCAATTGTTTGCATAATCACAAGATGGCTGGTGTGCGTACTTTTAAAATCTCGTTTTTACTTCTTGTGTTCTAATACCGATTTACTTACTTTTAAGCTGTTTTTTTTCGCTGAGTTTCAAATTTCTCGCCTATGTCGTTTAAAAGATAGGCCTACACGCTCCGTTAGGAATCCTTCAACCCCCACTTTTCACCCCTTTCACCTCATAATAATACACCACATCGAAAAACACTTAGACACATGTCTGCTTATTTTTAATGATTAGTTTTTATGCCGAGTATCACATCCACAAATTAAAGCCCTCGTGAGATATTGTTATTCAATGAAATGCAGGTTTAAACCCCTTAAGACCTCTTTAGAACCTGAATATCCAAAAAACCTCCCTTAGTGGACGGTTTTGACAGACAACGAACATATCCCCGAAATGTCATGTTTCCAACTTCAATATTTTTGGCTGAGCGATGATGAGTGAGTGAATGAGTCAGGACATTTTCTTTCAATTTTTCTTCTTCAGAATTTCACCCCTCCAGATGAACCCCTTCAATTTGATTGAAAAAAAAAACCTGTCGGAAAGTTATTTACTTACTTTAAAGCAGTTTTGCCCCCCTGAGTTTGATGAGTGAGTCAGTCAGTCAATCTGTTAGGACACTTTCTATCCTGTTCCCCGCCCCCCCCCCCAGAATTTCACCCCTCCCCATGGGCCCCTTAAATTGGATTTTAGAAAAAACGGTCAAACACATATTTACTTATTTTTATGCTGATTTTTTTCCGCTGAGTTTCAAACTCCTTGCCTATGTCGTTTAAGAGATACACGCTCCGTTAGGAATCTTTCAATCCCCACTTTTCACCCCTTTCACCTCATAATATACACCACATCGAAAAACCCTCAGACACGTGTCTTCTTATTTTTAATGATGAGTTTATATGCCGAGTATCACATCCCCCAATGAAACAAATCGGGAGATATTGTTATTCAATGAAATGCAGGTCTACCCCCTTAACACCCGTTTAGAACCTGAATATCCAAAATTCCTCTCTTAGTGGGCATTTGCGGCCCTTGAGGAAGCTGCATACCAGATTTCATTCCTATCCGTTCGGTGGTTTCTGAGATTTCGTGATGAATAAATGAATGAGTGAGTGAGTGAGTGAGTGAGTGGTATTTGACAAATATATAGTAGAAGATGGTGTCAAGTCTTTGTTATGCTAAACTCGGTTGACAGTGCTGTGTGAGTAGTTGAGTAACTAACGGGATTTCAAGTAAAGATCCTCATTTTCTATACCGGTAGTGCAGAGCGCAATTGGCATCTAGTCGGCCGTGTCTCGACTTGAGCTATGTTGCCATGGAAACTATCTGCCTTGCCATTCCTTCATGAGTATATTTTATGATTTGATTAGCCTGTGATTGAGTGAAAAAGGGCCGAAATCGGATGAATGAGAAAGACTATCGAAAATTCATGTAGCCAGCGGTTCGTTCTGGGTCCTAAACTATGTGTATGCAAAATATGGTTGAGATTGGTGGAACGGTGTAGATTTGTATACGGAACCAACCCACATACATACATACATACATACATACATACATACATACATACAGACTTTCACTTTTATATATTAGATTATATGTTTTAACATAAATATTCATAAATATCTGTTGAGAGTCAGCCACTTGAATTTTGTGATATAGTGCACGCTCTGGGTATGATAACTCTGTTCTTTTAAGTTCTTTGCCCGACCGACGCATGCGCTCTGTGTGATTTCAACGCCATATGCAGGCCATATTTTACAGTCTGCGGTCCAGCTCTATACCATTCACTAATATTGTCACCGAAGTCGTTTGAAAGCAATGCGCTGTGTAGAAATTGGAGTTGAGGATATTAAGGTACAGTGCTATTTCTTGTCTCATATTCACCAGTTTGTTTACGTGAACATATGGACGGTGCGTATTCCATGTCGGTAATTTATATATAGAGATGCTGTGTTTATGTCCGACATGTTGGATTTTGAGCGCATGCGCGAAGGTATCATTGCCTAATTGGTCAATGAATGAGCTCTGATTGGCTGGAGGAACTGTATCGTAATGAAAAACATTGTTATAATGACTATGATTAGGATACAGTTTTCTGACACATAATGTTTACATAAATTAATATTATATCTTAACCAACAACTCTAAAGATGCTGTCATTGCTGTCCAAGCCCTGCACGGGATAGCGCTGTAGTCAGGATTGCAGATATCGTACGTCAAGACCAAAAGTATTTCGAGAATCTTTACCCTGGAAAAGTAAGTTACCTTTGACGACCATATATGGAACAATCAAGAAAGTCAATCGCTTCCGTTATCTAGGTGAATGGGTCCATCCCAATGGTAAAGACGGCACCTCCGTCTTAGAAATACGTAACGAACTCAACACAGCCTACCAAATATCTCGCAACCGTTACAACAAGAAGTGCGTTTCAAAGAATGCCAAGATGCGTCTTTACAAAACTGTTGTCAGGCCACAGTGTTTTTACGCCGCAGAAACTCTCCTGATGCACAGAAAAGGCACCATGGAAGATCTGGAGAAGGTCGAAAGACGAATTCTGATGCAAATTTATGGGCGGAGACTGCTCCCAGATTTTTTTTTCTTATTTTCCGTGTCCGAATCAAATTACATTTTGCCAGTAGCAACAGTTACAGCATTAGTATTAGCAGCACACAGTGGGTCAAAATCGAAATCTAGGGGGACAACATTATTTTTACGTTTTAATCATGAATTTAGAGTGAAAGCAACGCATATAATTTGTTTACTACATAATAAACATCAGTTACGACCTTTTTAAGCTACGTCTACACATGCAAGAATTTGCCTATGACTATCAGTTGGATAGAGCATTCAGTTATCTCTTCAGAACAATTTTCTACCTCTAATTTACTTTTAACAAACTCACAAAGTTCCACTTTTGACATAATCGTCGAACGCAGTGCTTCAAACAGTTGTAAACGTGTGAGAACTGGTTTCGCGGCATCTTCTAAAACGTAAAATAACTAAGTAAATTGCAAAAAGATGCAAAAAAACTTATAACAAGCGTAAACTACAAGACTTTATCTACATTTTAACATTAAGTAGAAAGTGGCGCAAAGTGACGTGACATACTAAAAATCTATGTGAAAATTTAAAAATAAAAGATAAATAGTATATAATGCAAATATAGCTAAAATTACGTAACAATTACGCCCATTAATAACTTAAAAACGTTACAAAGATCATACCTTTAGCTGTATGTTCCATCTTAAAGCATCACATTAACCACAAAGACAACCAAACCACAGCCACTTACATTCACCCTCCAATTCAGACTGCTCGAACAGTGGTGACAGATTTACACTAAGATGCGTTTATATCCCAGAATAGTGAGCGGCAATTATATGAGAATGCTGTAGAAGTAATACATTTTAATTTTTTAATCATGAAAATAAATAATTTTTTCCTGCTATATTTCGATTTTGACCCACTGTGCAGCCATAAGATGGTCTTTTGAACATATGTCCTCTATCAAGGGGCAGATCAGCAGGTGTTCTGGATCTTGTAACATGCTGCAGTCGCAGAACTAATCATTGTTGATGAGCATGTTCCAGTTCTTGAGATTGTTCTTGCAGTGCGATACCCCCGTCCTCAGCCTGTTCAATGATTTGCAAATTCCATATGGCAAGTTGTGACCAGGTGCCATTTTTTTCTGATAGAGGAATAATTGGGTCTTTGATTTCTGTCTTCTATACCTTCACACGGGCAGCTTTTTGTGAGCCTTCGAGGGCTGTTACTCCCTTTAAAATGCTGTTTCTGGACTTAAGTCTCTGTCGGGCTGGCCGAAAAGTGGATGCCTTGAATTGGTTTTTGCCGTTTCTTCTCTGATGCTGCAGCTGCCATTCTTCGGAAATGAGGAGGAGAAATTCCAATAAGACGGTAGATCTTCGGAAGTGGTGTTGGTCTAAGACATCCAGACACAATCCTGGAAGTCTCATTCAGAACTATAACCACCTCTATGGAATGTGGAGAAGAAAGCCAAACTGGTGCTGCATATTCGACAGCTGAGAAGCTCAGTCCAAGGGCTGAAGTTCTGAGAGTGGTGGGGTGAGCACCCCATGTCCTTCCTGTTAGGCATCTTAGTATGTTATTTCGTGCAGATACTTTACTTTTGGAGTTCAAGCAATGTCGCTTGAAATACAGAGTTCGATCGACGGTGACACCAAGATATTTTGGTGTAAAACGAAGAAGGATTGTTTCACCTTGCCACTTGATGGTCCCAGATGGAACCTAACGACTGAAAGCAAACTTCGAACTGTATCGACGGTTGGAAACGGCCAAAACCAGTACGCGATGTAGGCAGCTGAAGTTCCACGGGCACCTCCTACGAATGGACAACAACAGATTTACCAAGAGTATATTCTCCTATGGTTCAAAGCTATAATACTGGAAGCCTGTGGCTTAATGAAGTCCAAATGACTTGTATTCCACTGGGATGTCTGACCTTGATGTCCAACATCGCTCCGAAATTTGGTGATATGGTTAACTTTTGGTCCCCGCCTCCCAAAGTGTAGGAAACGCCTCTCGCAGGAGAGAAAGGAAAAACTATCAGCCGGGCTCAAGAAATATTGGGAACGGAAGACAGCGGCGAAGAAGAACTAATCATAAGCGCTGCCTAGGGGCTTAAACCAATAATAATCGTTAGATGTTTCTGATGTGTGTAGTTTAAAATATGCATAATGATTAGAGACCGGATTTTTTGAAAATGGATGTGCATATGCAAAATTGCATATTTTGTGGGGTTATTTGATTTATTGCATATTCTGAACATAGCGGCATAATTTAGCATATATTCCATTTGACATTAAGTATAATTTGAAATATCTTAAACAAAATTGGTTTTGCCTGCGTGTTGGACATTCCCTGTAAGAAACTTTCTGAGCAAAAGGTAACGAGATAACAGTATTTTAAGCCTGGCTATTTCAAGAAGAGAATGGGGTGGGGCATTCCTTCACCATTCCGGCAGCCAATAGCCCGGGGTTAGTTTTGTGAGGAGTTTCTTCAGTGGTACTTTATTCTTACAAGGAGAGGTCGCCAAGTGGTTTAATAGAAAAGTGTTCAAATTTGGAGGGTTTGCTCTTCATAAGTAAATATTTTGGCCGTGTTCGAGCGTTTTTGCCAATGGGCATTAATTAGTGTGTTCAAAGTTGAACGTTTAAATTCAATCCTCAAACTTTTGTAGTCCTATTATAGCACACGTTCCCGGCTCGGTTCCGTGGCGTAGTCACTAGCGCATTGGCGTGGGGAATTCATGGTTTCGAGTTCGAGTCAGCCCTTGGTCAGCACTTTTTTTTCTTTTACTGATATTATTGTCTTTTGGGTTTTCTATAATATATTTGCAGTGGTCTCCTCGGTTTTGGAGCTATGTACATTTTTTTTTATTTAGTCAATTTACCCTCTAGGTTGGTGGTTCCCACGGACTCAGCGAGGGAACTCACCACTACCGCCTCTATGGGCAGTGTCTTGGAGCCGTGAATATCTGGTCGGGATGGTTACAACTGGGGAGGTGTGATCAGCACTTCGCCCAGGCGGCCTCACCTGCAAAGCGAGCAGGGGCCTCATGAGGGATGGGAAGGGATGGAAGATTGGGATGGATAGGCGAGGAAGAGGGAAGGAGGCGGCCATGGCCTTACAGTAGGTACTGTCCCCGTATATTCTAGAGCTGGATTCGTAGACCCTGACTGCTTCGGTGCAAAATACAAGTCAAGGATCTACCTCCAATTAGACCCTCGTGAATATACGTGGCGGAAATTACAATACGACTGTGAATTACATGAAAAATACACTTAGCTCGCGGTAAAACACCTACCTTATTCTCGGGGATCTCGTGGTCTGCATCTCTGGACCTATAATGGGTTTCACAGTTGCATCTCCTTATATCTAAAATAATTCATGACGACACGGCTTTTAATAAAACTAAACGATTTAATAACAAATGTAAACTAAGGCTAAACATTCACACAACAAAATAAAATACACACTCCCATTCGCTCATCTCTACACTCACGCCACTGATAGAATGGCGTTCTATGAACATAATAACAAAATTTGGTGTAGCTTGTGTCCATACATCAAGCTGTACAATGGTTACACACCTCTGTGTATTTACGTTCTTCTGGCACGCTCCCAGGAACATATGGACGCTCGGCGCACGCGACCCTTGCCACGTGTCCGATGACATAACATTCACCGCTACATTCCCAGTCTAGCTGGTTTAAAAAAAAGAAAGAGAGCGCGAGCCGTGCGGTTCACAACAATTCTCCCCATTTGTGTGGCCTGGCCGAAATATGGCCTTGACTAGAAACGAGTTTTAAAGAAGTCCTCGCTATTCCCGCCTGGTCCACAAATGAGCTCTCCATAACAATAAAAGTTGTGTTAAATGAAACAGATTCACGTCAGACAAGAACGTGAACTGCACGCAAATCCTACATGCTACTGACATAAAACTTCTACACACACTCTCATTCACACTCTCGCATTGTGACGTCCCAATGGCGTTCATTTCATTCGCACTGAACAAGAAACAAACCACATACAATCACATGCTCATTCATACTCTAACCTCTACGTTAAACAAACTATAAACTTCCTATGCCTAACATGTTATACACTCGATTGGCAAATAATAAAGGTTAACACTAAATACATTTATAATGACGGTTATAGCACCAGCTATAGTCCTTTCAAAGTAATAGCGTCTAAATACACTCGAGCCTGTGCTCTGATCTAGCAGTTATGTCAAGTACAGTGAACTGTGATCCTTAATATCTTCTACATCACTAGAAATAACCACCACCAGTCTCTCCTCCCTGATCTGGTGTCAAAATCGTTTAAATACATTCGACCACTCAAGGTGAAACATATGCTGTTCCATGTTTAGGTTTAATAATCTCGATAAAAGTATAGCATAACAGCTGACATCATCAATTCCCGTTCCAATTTCAACCGTGACCCTTCCTGTCCTCTCTAAATCCCAGGTCGTGTATAACAAAATAAGGAGTACTCTCTACTCATACTTTAATGCCTTTGCCCAAACCTAGTCATGCCCACGCAATGACTGTACTATAAAATGCGGAACACACCTTCGCAATAACCTCGTATGCCTACTACATACGCAAATACATAAAAAACCACTATCAAAGTGTTATCAACTCCACTTCTTTCAACCTGGCATTCCTTACAAAAGGGCATAATTTCTCAGCGTTGTCACCACAATCGCTGGTCTCATGAACAATAACAACAATTGTTAAATTATTAATTTATACATTTTAACGACCTTTGGAATTCACGATACTAACCTCCTCACTTAATACTCTTGAAACGATACTCTGATAAGTATAAACTGTCGTGCATACATTTAATAAAAATATTACATCTCATCTTCACACATCTGGGTTCGACTTTAATCGAGGAAGGAATATTATGTCTACAACGTGACATGATATTACTCCTCGTAAATAATCAATCACAACATCATATCTATGTGTTTGTGTCCAACAAGATTCAATCACGACGAGGATATCGAACGATAACTACCCTAACGTCGGATGATAATTTATCTTCCAAGAAGATTCTAGCTTCCAATAAATTAAATGACTCAAAGTTCAAAGCATTCTTCAATAAAAACATACAGTTAGTCATATTCGTATTCTCTTCATTCAGAACGAATTTAAATGAGTTCTGACGATAATAATCGTTTCCACGTTAAATGTTTCTTTCCCACAATGTGACATGATATTTCACAATATATCACTACCGAGATCTTCTTTCTTGACGTTTCTACTCGGCGGATAAAATGCCCAAATTAAACTAATAAAAATTAATTTAATGGGTAGCATAGACGAAAATGTCTATCACCTGCATTCAGAATGAATACAAAAACGTCGAAAATAAAATTATTGTTCCTTAAAGGAAATGACAAAAGCTTGTTCCTCGAACAAGTAAATAATCTCAGTTCAGAAACCGGATTCCTAACAAACGAAGTTAATAGCGTCGCTAGACGATCACTATAATACATTTCGAAGAATAAAAATCCTATACATGGAGAACATAAATACTGTATCGAAATATGGATAAAGGAATTGCCAGAAAATGTCACTACAAGCTCTAACTACAAGGTTAGTGAACACTGCTACCTGGTCTCGAAGTCTAGAAGATCAAGATAGAGTATAACAAAATACTCGGATGTTACATCTCCCAAAGATCTGGGCTGGATCCTAGCTCGTCTCCACGAACTCGTGACCTCGTGAAAGGAACGAATTCCCCCACTGGAAACAGCAAGCTTCGACCGGAATTGAACTGCGGGCCTCCAATCATCATCTTCATTTTGACCGGAATAACCCTGAACCTCTTGATAATCTTGATGTTTCTTCTATCTCCGTCACAGCACAGTCTTATCATAACAGTGAGTAGCGTCGAAAGTTCTGCTTTCCACTTCAAAAGGCATTTGAAGAGAAAGTCTTGGACCTCACTCAAATAACGAATATTCATGTAGATGGAATATGAACATCGTTCTGTAGTCGCTGATGTTAATGTTGAGCTCCCCTCCAATACACTAGAATAGAGTTGTGCATCAAGTCTCATGATTGCTCACTAAGTAGATATTCACGAACAGTCTCCTCTAAAGAAGACTGAATATTGTTCTTCACTATGGAATACATCTCAATCCTAAATGTTGTAATACAGTTCCACACAAGCAATAGTAATACACACTCGTACTCATTCGTGGCTGTTGCCTGAGCTGCAGTCGCTCGGACAAAGTGTCGTATCGCGTGGAAAGAAATACTTTTCTCGCGCTTCACAAAACTGCTTATAATTGCTGAAATAATTCTCTCAAACTTCGGAAAGTTTGCAATATACTAGATCTGCTAGTCAGCTACAATATGTAGTTGAAATAAATTCTCTGAAGCCGATCAGACCGAAGTGATTGCGGTATATGTGATCCTCGCAACTTCACCTAGATTCAAGGCGCGGTCGTCTCCTAATTCCGCCCTTGCTTATGCCTTGTCTCCACGGGTCATCTTCTACTAGAACGGTGAAACACTAGGAACTCCTTTCTCCTCCAATTACACACGTCTGACCTCTTCGACGTTCAAATACACAAGAGCCCCGGTGCTTGGCGTCTCCCCTCCAAGTCTACCGATTCTATCCGCCTTTTCGAGTTCCCTCTCGAATTCGCGCGGGCTCTATCAAATCGCTTATTTCTTCCAATAGCGACCTGCTATTGACATATAAAATATTTGCAATATTTTATTATCATATTCTTCTCTTTTCCAATATATAAATTCATTCTCTAAGTGCTTAAATGAATTAAATATCCATAAAATTTAGTTGCTGGAACTTCCGTCTTCTCTAAAATTTCTTCCTATTGGCTGTAAGCTCATATCCAATGGGATAATTTATAACAATATTTAAACAAATCCTGGGAATATTCGCTGTTGCTAGGTCGATTCCAAGCTTTTAGAAACTTCCATTGCGCAATACAATCACGTGACGGAATTTCCCTCCTTGCTCGACGTCGCCTGGTTTCTGCCAAGTTCCAGCCATTATATTCCTTGGTTAAATTTTATCATTGGCTTCGAAATAAAAATGTATTATTCCCATTTTCATCCCTTATAATTCTTTTTACGGGGGGCAGTACTGAGCCAGTATTTTGCTGTATACTTGAACCCTGATACGACAGCGAGACGTATGTTGAAATTATTGTTTGGCATTAATTTGGCTGCAGGCTTGAGGAGCAATACACTCGTCATTCACTTAGGAGATAGATAGGCAATCCCGCCATGCTCTTGATCACGTGGACAGGACATGCTCACTAACTTATTTCTGCAACTGTCTGATGCATATATAAGATGATAATCGACAGAGTTCGATTGTCAACCTCGCTACAAGGAGAGATGTATCATGGGTAGACTGCCAGCTGTGAGGTGTCTGCGAGCAGTTCTGAAGGCAGACACACTTGAGTTTTGTGACACACGGAGTGAACGTGCTATCGGCTCTGTAAGAAAAGTTTCGTTAAACACGCAGTCGTTCGAGTGTACTCTAATCACGGCGCGGAGCGAACGGGCGGATTGCTTCATAGCAACATGCGGTTGTTCGTATTTCTGGCGTGTTTGGCATAACCCAGAAAATAGATATATGCGAGTGAGCTTAGTTATTGCATGGACTTGTCAGTACAAACTCCACGATGAGGAAATTACTACATATATGGTTGAAATGCAGGAAAGCATTAGTATTATCAAGAACAATACGACTGGACTTTATTGTGAGAATCTAGCTGCTGTAGCAATGTTGGGCTAAGCAGATAGTACAGAATGCAATGCAGAGGCAGGATTGATCATTTGAAATGACAAACCTTATAAATACTACAATGAAGAAAAAGAAACGATTGTAGGCGTTCGTTCTGATCCAGTGGTTTTGAAGTACATGAGAATGAAGAAACAACTCTAAATGAACGAAACTACTTTACTGATAACGTCGAGGGAGCCTTGTACAAGTTTTTTTTTTTTTGGCGTATGCCTTTTTTAGTGCCGGGAGTGTCCGAGGACATGTTCGGCTCGCCAGTTTTTTTGTAGCTGCTTCGAGACGGACACCCAATGGGTGAGCTACAAGTACCGTTGGAGAGGAAAGTTGGAAGGGAAGGGCGAAGAGTTGGAAGGTAGCGGCTGTGGCCTATAGTGAGGGACCAATCCCGGCATTTGCCTGGAAGGAAGATGGGAAACCACAGAAGACCATCTTCAAGGTTGCCGGTGAGGGGATTCGAACCTCCTCGCCTCCCAGATGTGAGCGACTGCTATTAGTCATGCCGTAACCACCACGGCTAACTCTCCCGGTCTTGTACAAGTAATATGTAGGAACTCCGTTTCGTAGACAGTGGTTTTCGAGTTAGGAGGAAGTTGGTTCGACGACTTACAGCTCCAGCCATGGACTACTCAGGGATGAGGGTCCAGTTCCTGAAAGGAATGTATATTCCTTTACTTTCTTCAATCTCAACCAGAACATAACCCAAGGTAGCTGGAAAACTTTTCTTTCTTGTAGACAGTAGACTTTCTCACTTTTAGTTCGTCACTTTTCACCAATATTTTATTAAATAGTATGAAATTCATTCGAAGACTAGATTTGGTTCCTTTTATCATTTCTGTCGGAGTGTGCAATTTATTTTGTTGTTAACAGTAAACGTAATGCTATTTAGAGCATTACTTGTGTTTTTTTTTTAAATTTTGGAAATAAAACCAAGCATTGAATTTTGTTGGGAAGACATCTGCAGCATAATTAGGACCAAGACGACGATATTTTTGTATAAGAATAGCGATTAGGAAGAAGATGACCACACACACGTGCACTTGAACTATTCCAAAAATATTTCAGTGATACTCTTCGTTTGGACTTATGACATTCTAGTGGATATTTCTTTCTTTTAGAAATGATAGTTCATTTTCATCATTATTTTCCATGGGTATGGAATTATAGAAATCGTCCAGCGAGAACAATTGTGAATTGATTGTCGAGGCATTTGTAGCCTACTTTCATATTTCTTTTAGATTAGAGATTTTTTTTTAACTGAAACTTTAGTTCGTTCAGTCTTCAGCTTGTGTTATTTTAATTCGTTTTTGGTAGGCTCTTGGCTAGATCATCGTTTCATTTAATGGTTTGCGTGTATCTATTGATATGATAATAGACTCCTTTCCATGGTGTAAATCTCACGTGTTTTCTTCTGAGTAGTTAAGCCATTTTTCGAGTTTGGATAGGCGAAACTGAACCGACTATTTTACTAGTGTCTATCTACGATTTTTTTATATATATAAGTTATTATGGAAATAATTATATATATATTGGAATAGTGAACTAAATTAACAGTTCAAACAAGTATAACAGAATTTGCCATAGACTTAAATGACGATAATTTATGGAAGTAGATAATACAATTTATCTAATAAATTGGTGCAACTTGTTGAGTGAAGTTGGAAAAGAGGTACTCTGTGACACTTCTATATTCGTCTACGATAAGGCGTGATATCTTCAGAGTAATTATTGAAAGGTTTTGAGTTTAATTACGTTTGGGAAAAGTTCTTGACAGCTTTGGAAAGCTGAATTAATGTATTGCAATTTAATGAATACGAATTTATATTGCAAATGAAGCGAATATTTGACATCATTGGATGGTCAACATTAATATTGTATAATGTACTCGAAGTCTTATGTGAAGACATTAACGTAGTCATTTCTTTTTGTAAGAGTGAGATTAGCTTTTGAGCTACCACCAATTTGGATAGGAAGTTGTAGTGAACGTGAATTGGAATCACGAATGTTTCTCTTAAATGCCAGTATTAATTCAAGTAAACCTACGTTTTTATTCTTGCCTATTAAGATTTGCCGGAGATGAATTGCTTATATCATGGCACACATATTTAAGTGACACAGCCACTTCTCGAATAACTTTAATTGATTCATGCAATATACTGCATTCATTGAAGCATCTGGATAGTTAATAAACTATTTTCTAACTTGTAACACTATTCGATTATCTTAATTGATTGTTGAATGCAACAAATTAAGAGAATTATAACCTTGAGATATACTTGTCAAATTAAATGAAAATGGGCAGCGATAATAACAAAATCCTAACTAAGGATATAATCTGTATATAAAATGTAAGATATGTATAAATTTTTAATAAGGGTATAGCATCAGTGCATGATTTAATATTGTATTTTTCTTGTAATGTGTTCAATGAATGAGATGTTGAAATACTGCGATTTAGAGCAGTAAGATGGGGCCTTATTATAGGCGTTTATTGAAACTATTTTCGTCATTTGATTTAGAGAAGCTTTCTTCATTTTTGTCTAGTGGACAGACATACACCATTTGCCAGTTAATAAACTGAATTTAATTTTAAAACAAGATGTTCAGCAAAGAACATATAGCCTACTTTCTCCTAAATGTATGGGTATCTTTATGACTCTTTGTCCTCATCCCTAAAACAATCACCCCAACCACAATGTATTGTTTGTTTTCTTTTATATTGATAATAAGCCAGTAAGTGTCAAGATCAATATTATATACTTTATGATGATTGAATAATTAAACTACTAACTTATTGTAATGCATTCACGTCCGTTAATCTCTATATTAAGCCAGCCTGCAAAATTAAGAATCTTCCGCCCCAATCATCTTCCGCCCCAATCACAGTAGGTGGTGCTGCGACCTATCAGTGAATTAATCTTTATCTTGTACGCCTATGCACTGCCATCGTAATGTACTACATTGGCAGTGTTCTATGGGTGTTGAATGAGTAGGCAGTTTAAAGTAGCCAAGAGGGAGGCGATCCAGCTGCCAGTGTTTAAAGGTATTCGGAGCGCGATCGTGGCTAATAGTTGAACTACCAGTATTACAAAATTGCCATACTTCAGGAGGCCAGCTCAGGCATTTACACAGCGTTATGTTTGGAACAATATTACCCACATAACCCACAAGAGGACAGCACCGTACAGAGGCATTAAGAAGGCTGTGGTTAATGACAACGTGTATCTAGTTCTTCTATTCTCCTTTTTCTAATGTCTTCTGTTTATGTGCGATGCTGGGACTGTGATTTTATTAATATACGAGTGTATACTTTATCCTCTCCTTTGAGCTAAATGACATTTTATTCAGTATCTGTGGGAAAAGCTCGTGCACATCATTTGTAAAAGAATTCAAGAAAAAAAAACCTAACTGTAGCAGTATTCGATCCCCAGTCAACTGCGTGTCAGACTAACATGCTAGCCCAGAGCTAACCGTATCCATGACGTCAGGTGTTCTTAACTGACATATTAGATACAAACTGTTGGCAAATAATGACTTTAAATAAACGATTTCTTCACTGCAGTACATCTTCATTAAAGATCATTTCATACAAAGTTTATATTATTGTATCAGTACGGTATATCACATACAACATACTAAAACTACTGAAATATAAGACAGGCACATGAGGACAGCTGCCATCTTGTCGTGTGACACAAACGGCTCAGCTCTTTTAAGCCACTCATACTGTATAATATTATAATATTAAATTATAATAAATAACGGATCACGACCCTCAGGATAGCTTAAACCCCCCTAGGCTCGATAATCGGAATTGGTGGGTCTTAAGCTATTTATTAAAATGGTTGCATAATTAACACGGCCGCCATCCTGAAATGGCATGGCCGATGACCTTGAATTTTGGGTGAAAGACGCGTCCTATATAAAGGTATGTTGTCACTAAATTTGGTAGAGATCGGATGATTAGTTTAGCCGTAATTTGATTTTACGTTTTGAACATTTGAGTGGCCGCCATTCTGTTTTGGTAAAGATGGCGGTGATATAAAGTATGACACTGAGGTGTCCTTTACTAGTGCTACCTCTGTACCAAATTTCGTTCAATTCGGTTTCACCGTGTTCGAATTGATAGGGGGGGACAGACATTCAGAGTACACACACTCACACACACACAGACACACACACACACACACACAGACTCACACACACACATACACACACACACACAGACTCACACACACACATACACACACACAGACAGACACACTTTTTTCGCCCTGTGTTGATCTCATAAGTCTACTTTCATTTTTTGCAAAAATCGAAAGTAGGCTAAAAATCTTTGAACGACTGGTGTTTTCTATTAGAAAAGGGAGTGCATTACGAGGACCAGTGGGTGGTTTTTCCTTGAGTTTGCTTAAAATTAACGCCCGAGATACTTTCGTTTTCTTTTAGAGTTTCTCGTTCGAGTTTTTTAAGAGCTTCGTTTCATTGTAATTCATACACCTCTGGCACCTTCGTATCGCATTCTTTAATATCGACGTATCCTGATCCCTGGTTGATCCTAGTTGGTAGACTTTTAGGGGTTATTTCAGCCGGGAACTTCCAGAATCTACGATCCAGCTTTTCCATCGGATTTCAACAGGTAAGACCACGTGGATTACGGGTACAGTACCATCCCGGCATTTGACCGAAGACTAAGTGGGAAACCACGGAAAAACACTTCGAGGATTGCTGAGGTGGGAATCGAACCCCCTCTACTCATTTGGACCACCCGAGGCTGAGTAGACCCCGTTCCAGTCCTCATACCACTTTTCAAATTTCGTGGCAGAGCCGGGAATCGAACACAGGACCTCCGGGGTGGCAGCTAACCGTGCTGATCGCTACGCTACGGAGGCGACACAATATTTTAACATCATTATTATTCGTCCTTGAAGCCTGAACGAGTCATAAGTTTTTTATTCGATAAAATTTAAATGCAGCGTGGCCGGCGACGCTACGTTCATTCGCACTGCGCCGAGTCTAATGCAGAAACGCAAGAGCCCTTCCCGCTGTTCCACTCTGCTCTACCATCAAGGTAAACAGTCTGTATCCAAAACTCGATACGGAACTCGTGTGAGTAACATCGCGGGACACCCTTCGTCACGCAAGTGCCGTATAAGCGGGTTCGATAAGTCGGAGGTCTTGATTGACTCTTATGCGTATTCAATATTACGTGGGTGCGGTTGTCTACAATCAACAGTATCTAGAATTCGGTAAGCACGGTCATCGACGGTAAAATGGGATCGCCGCCACCTACTTCTGCACTATTTACAAATGATGAAGACGACGAATGTGATAGTCTTGGTGTTTATTCACGGCAGAACATTACAGACGCACTGCACATATGCAAGCAGACTCTAAAATCGCGCAAGCTTAGCTCACCGTCAAAAATCACACGTAAAGCAACGCCTATGGGTAAACGTTTTGCAGAGGCCATTATCAAGGTACTGAAAAAAATGGATAATAACAGTAAAAGAAAAAAAAATGCTGACCATGGTCTGACTCGAACTCGACACCTTGAATTACCCACGCCAATGTGCTAGCGACTACGCCACGGAAACGAGCCGGGAACGTGTGCGATAATAGGACTACAAAAGTTTGAGGGTTGATTTCAAACGTTCAATTTTGAACACACTAAGGCCCATTGGCGAAAACGCTCGAACACGGCGAAAATATTTTCTTATGAAGATCAAACCCTCCAAATTTGAACACTTTTCTAGTAAACCACTTGGCGACCTCTCCTTGTTAGACTATAATCATTTGATCAAAATGCCCAAAGAGAAGAGCAGCAGAATATATTTATTAAATCAGGGGGTGTCAGGTCATCATCATCTTGAACAGTTTCCAGCCACTAGCTGGGTCTGTTTGGAACATATGCCTCTCCATCGTCGTCTGTCTTCCCACCATATATCCGTCACCACCTTGGTCCAGTCTTCTCCTTTCTTTCGCACGCAGTCCTCCACACCCCTCAGACTATTGGTCATTTTCCCTGAATTTTCATCTCGTGTATCTTCCTGGGTATGCTCCTCCCATCCATTCGCTTAACATAACCATACCATGTAAGCCGTGATTCCTCTATCCTATCCTGTAATGCTCCCTCCTTGACTAATTCTCTCATCTTCTCATTTCTTAACCTGTCCACCTTTGTCACTCCAATACTGTTTCTCAAGAATTTCATCTCACTAGCCTGTATTCTGCTTCGCTCCCTTCCTCTCATAACCCAGGTCTCTGAGGCATATGTCAGGATTGGAACGTAGTACGTCTTATATATAAACCTTTTGCTGTTTTGAGGGACACCCTTACTCCATACCACGCTCCTAACACTTTTCCTGAATAATTCTGTTTGCCTCCCCCGCTCATTTATTTCTCTGTCGTTTCTTCCATTTTCTTGTATCATGCTTCCCAGATACTTGAAACTCTCTACTTTCCTCAATTCATCCACACCAATTGTTATTCCCGTTGTGACTCTATCCTTCTTCCTGGTTGTGATCATCCACTTGCTTTTGCTTATGCTAAACTTCATCCCATAACCATGTCAGGTAATCCCTCCCTATATTATTCTGCTAAAGGTCCCATTCCAGTTTTGTACCGAAAATAAGGTCCCATTAACACCAACCTACACATATGGGGTACCTACAGGTTCAGCATAACTCAATACGTAAGAGAAACGCACTCACTTACTCTTTAAATGCCTCACAATTAAATAAATACCTTAAAACATGTATATTTACAATGAAATAATGAAAGAATGCAATACGGTAACCATGGTAACAGAATCTCACAAGTCCATCTATTTCTGTAAGACGCAATGCAATTCCAATTATTACATTACTGTGAAAGTTTCCAGACGGTTATAAGGTTATCACGGAACCAAATTCAGCTGTAAAATTCATTAATACATACAGTATAATGCGCTTAAGGGGGTCAAGGGGCACTCTAGCATTTTTTCACGCAATTTTCACGTGTGAGTGTGGTACGAAATGTCTTTTTCACCCAACTATAAAGGTCTCCGAAAACCACATTTAAAGGCCCTTAAATTAACAGTGTCTGTGATATTCCCAGAAAACTAACTTCGCTCTGATATACCTATGAAGGAATGACAATCCCCTAACCACTGCACCAGTAGCTGAATGGATAAAGTCTGATTATTCATACCAAGGATAAATCAGTCATAGCATTCATGATTGAGATTTTGTTAAATGTACTCTTTACAACTAGAATATTCGCGGGCGAAGGTGCGACGGGTAATGCTAGTAGTGATTATTCGACTGATGGCATTGCCGTTTATTGTCAAGTATGCTCGACTTGAACAACATGCAAAAACGACTGCACATATTACGGCAAATGAGGGAAAGAAGAGTGAATATGATTGGCGTATTTTAAGAGCGTATGTTTCAATATTTTAATGCATAAATGTCCAATCCCTAATAATGATTCTATAATAGTACGACTATTTATGTTCGACGATAATTATAACTTTATTATATATTTTAACATAAATATTCATAAATATCTGTTGAGATTCAGTCACTCGAATTTTGTGATCAGAGTGCTGCGCTGGGTAGGATATCTCTGTTTTCCAAGTTCTCTGACCGACTGACGCATTCGCTCTGTGTGCTTCAATGCCATTTGTGCAGATTGTGCACCAGTAATCAGTAAAACTGTCACCGAAGTCGTTTGAAAGCCATGTGCTGTGTAGAAATTGGACGTGGGGATATTAAGGTACTGTGCTATTTCTTGTCTCATATTTGCCAGTTTATTTACGCGAACATATGGACGGTGCACTTTCGGTAATTTATATAGACATGTTGGATTTTGAGCGCATGCGCGAAGGTATCCTTACTGTACCCGTTTTTAACGGAGGATGCTCAGTCAGACCTCGGCTTGGCTACTGCGGTTAGGGGCGCGTTACGTTCCCTCCACCCTGACTTAACATCCGATATGTAGGCACAATAAGGTTGACAAGATTTTAGGAAAAACACAACATTATAATTTAAAATAATTATTTATTCAATAAAAGAAAAATCAATTCACTCAAAACATGTAAACCACAAAGGAAAATCACTTGGAATTTCCTTTTTAAGTGTCACACAAAAATAATCAATTCAAAAACATATAAAATTTAACTCACTTGGGATTGTCTCTACAAGTAGTATTCATTTCACAAAAATAGATTCACGACTAGAATCACTAAAATTCACTGTAATATCATTTCATTGTTCTGTGAAATTTCGCGGATACTTTGTCTTGCTTAAATTAAATCATAAATATTTATTCAAGTTTTATTTCACTTAGGCGTCGAGCGCGCCTATCATTTAAATCCAATACTTTCTCCAAGGCTTTGGATATTTATATTCGTTTCAATTTATCCTTCAGGGTTTCTTTACTATTTATGTTACTTTAATATCTGTTTATTCACCATTTATTTAGTCCTTTGGACCTTCAAAGAACTCTTCTCAAAGCCATAGATGTTAAACATAATACCATACTGTACAAAAACATGCCATGTCTGTTGATCGAACTCGTAACTCTCCAGTTACCCTCCATGCATCTAGGTGATTTTGTTTTGTGCTGTACTGTGCATTGTACTGTCTATTACTGTGGGATATTTATTTATAACTATGTTCCATTATTCCTTAACCCGTTATTTATTTATTCACGATTGAAGGAATTTTCTTTATCAACAATTTATTTTTGACCAATCCGTCAATCTTTTATATAGCCTTTTAACCTTGACTTGGGATGACATTTTCATCCCCATAACAACAGTTCTACAATTAGTTTTACTTGCACCCTTCGTTTTAAATATTATAATTTCCGTGTAATAATTTCCTTTCCATTATTCTCGGCGCGCCCCTAGTTTACGGCCGGACTCATTAAGAGGTTTCATCTTTCTCCCCACAAGGGCAAGGTCGTCTGCATAAGCCGTCCCCTCCTCCTGTGGTGCTTGACAATAAGATATACGATAGCTGGCCGACACTTCCTGCATTCATGCCAGGGTAGTAGTGGAGTGATGGTGCTTCTAACCCACAAGGTGCTCAAAAAGTTAGTGCACACTTTTTTTTTGCTTATTTGTATCTCGCGAACCCATGGTTGGACTTTAACAAATGAGGTGTCTTTGGACTCGGGCTGATGTGCTCTTTCCTATGGAGCACCCGTTATATTTTTGAAAAATTATGAAAATTTTTGTTTTCGAAAGTAGTTGATAGTTTGAAAACCAAATATGATAGAACGTTATGCCATGGCTCAAACGAATGGTATTTATGACCTTTATTTTCTATAATGAAACTTTTTTACTTTTTATGTTTTTTGAAAACACTCGAATTTTGAAAATCCTATATTTTGGAAACTAGGAATTCTACAAAACAAATTGTTTGACATAAATGAAAGGTCCCTATGACCCCTACCCCCAAAATAAACTTCAAGTCTCTAGAGCAAAAATTTGTGTTTTGTAAGTAGTGTGGTAGAGCTACGGCACTTAGGAAGTTGTGAGCCCCTGGCAACCTTGGAATGGAAGGAGTCATGCTAGGAGGGCGTGCTTGAATTCGTTTTTTTTTGTCTCGTTGCGCTCTTTACGGGAATGTAGGTGTCGAAAAGGTGAAATGCCCGGAACACGGTTTTTTGGGGCAAAAAACGTGATTTTAGACTTTTTGTTATATCACGCGAACCCATAACGCTAGAGGCACGTACGAGAAGTCCAAGGACTCGGGGTGACGTCCTCTCCGCTATGGACCACTCGTTATAATTTTTTATAAATTGGAAACTCGATTTTGGGGTAATCACATGTTTTTTTGTGATTTTTGCCGATATTTCACGAACCAATAAGCCTAGAGACTTGTACGAGGTGCCATTTTTTTCGTTGCGTTGTCCTCTTGCCGAGGATGTTCGTGTTGAGCAGGAATGAAAAACCATGTTGAGGTAAAACCATGATTTTAGACTTTTTGCTTTATCTCGCAAACCCATAACGCTAGAGACCTGTACCAAGTGTCCTAGGACTCGGGCTAACGCCCCCTTTTTGAAACTATGTTTGACATTTTGACAAAGGGCCTAACGCCATACATGATGGAAAAAAATACTTGTTTAAAATATTCATGAAGCGTGGTGGTTGAGAGAGACGATACTGCTGGGTGTGTGTGTTTCAACGAACCTGTCGCTAACCACAAGGACCATGCTTAACAGAACAATCGCTATTTCGGCGGGTCGGTTTATTACAGGGCGAGGGTTCGTTTTCTGAAATTTTACCTTTAACATGTAAACGGTGATGAGAACTTGGTTCTATGTTGGTCGAAGTGAGTAGAGAAAATAAACTTGCAGACGAGCAGGAGGTGAATGTCATTTGAGCTTATTGAAATGCGCTGATCTGACTTGACAACAGGTGCAATGGAAAAATGACAGACGCAGAGGACCCTTGATGGTGAAATAATCTGACCATCGTGGTGGCAGGGAAGAGGGAAAGGCATGTGAACACGTGTGAGATGACATGTACGCTAAACAAGTTACATCCTGTTTGCTTCGTACGTGACAAAAAGGAAAGTTCAGGTGAAATTTGATCTGGCACAGGTGTTCACCTTGGGTGATAACTGTTAACAAGTCACATCCTATTTTGCTTCGCACGAGACAAAATTCAAGTTGACGTGTAATATGATCCAACACAGGTGTTCACCTTGGATGTTATCTGTCCACGTGTCCGATAACAGAATGTTCAAAGCGTGGGAATCGCTGAATCAGTAAAAGTATGATGCAACTTGTGGGAATGATGTCACAACCAATAGATAGGCAAGAGCTGCGAACAGCAGTGGTGGGAGGTGGAGGGGGGGGGAGGGGGGAGGGGTAATGTAAGAGAGAACACAGGTGGAAAGGGAAAGACAAACATGTATGAACATGCACGAAGCGCGCAGCGCTGTACACACAGAGCTATAGGAGGTGTACAACATGTGTGAATAAATAAAAAGTGCACAGGTTCACACAACATGTAATTTATTGATCCAAGAATTAAACATAGAGTTAAATCCTAACCATTAAACATATAGTTTATTTCCTTTTTGTTTCAACACTTTTTCCACAAGATAATGCTTAGGAAATGCTGTTTTCTGAAGTTCATGGAGATAAAACTACCTTTTATGGGTTGATGGTTGAGGTCCTCGAGTAAATAGGTGACTGGAGTGTCCAAGTTGACTCGACGAATTCGAAATAGTTCTGTCCCCCACTGAGGCGTGTAGCCCTTATTGAAGGCAGACTTAAATTTGCTCACACGAACAAAATCCCCAATTTTCAGTCGGTGACGTTTAGGATCGGCTGTTTTTATGGGCTTAAACAGTTTATCCAATCGCTGAATATTTTTAGTCACGAGGCGTGGCTTGGTCCCAATCGTTCTATGTTTGGTGTCATTGTAACGTGATACTAGCTCTGGTAACATGTCCAACCAGCGATACGTGCCCTGAGCGGTAAACGCTTTCCACATATGGGTTTTCAATGTTCGGTTGAACCGCTCGACCACACTGGCATTGAGATTGCTGTACGTGGTGTAATGGTGAATATCCTTAGATTTGAGAAAACTGGAGAAATCCTTGTTGAAAAATTCTTTCCCCTGGTCAGTTTGTAGCAGCTGAGGTTGATGTTTGGAGTGTTGAATAATATGTTGAAAGGCCTTGGTAACTAGTGGATCAGACTTGCGACGGACAGGTTCAACAAAGGCCATTTTGGAATAGACATCAATGACGGTCAACATATAGCGTACACCGTCGTTAACGCTAGCATAGGGTATCTTTTCAACCAAGTCAGCCTGCCAAGGTTCATCCACACCTCGTGAAATCACCTTGAGTCGTGGATAGTGACGCCTAGCTGGGCGATACAACTCGTGAGCAATACCCATTTTAATGGGTGAGGGCTTAAACAATAATTTTGGCATTTCGAAGTTCTTCTACAATTTCTTGAATTTCCCAATCGTGACCGGTATGGCCAGCTTGACGTGAAGCATGCAACAACTGTAGCCGCTGGACGAGCTTCTTGGGATTGTGACAGTAGGTAATATCCACAAGGGGTTTTAATGGTTTAAATGTCACTCCCGAAGCGGACGCATTACGACGAGTACTTTGACTGGTGGGAAACATTTTTGCAATAATGGTTTTATATTTTTGAGATATATTGGCATTCACTTGTTGAGCGGGGTCAAAGTGTCTTTTGTGGGCATGGGTATCCAATAAAATGGATTTATATTTGTCAAGATCCTCTGGTGTATAATCATGGGAAGAGGGGGTCCGAGAAAAGAGCAGCTTTAACAGTCCTGGAGTTAATTTATAGTTGATGTTTTAATGACCGCTTTAGTACGAGCAAATTTAATGTATGAATCGCCAATTTTAAAACTAACATCCTCATAGCGAACACCATACGTGGTATCTGTGTTTCCAATAAATAGATCAGTGAAATAGGGTTCCAATGTTGATCCATAATAATTTATTAAAATGGTTTTCAGTTGAGATTTATGTTGAGGGGTGGCCAAGAGTTGTGAAAACGGAGACGCCCTGGAAGGGCAAGGTGTTTCGACCATGGCCAAGGATTTCTTTTTTCTCAAAAACTCTGCAAGGGGTGCGGCCTTTTTTTTGAGGCGTAACCACTTGTTCCTCCTCATCCTCAACTTCACTAACACTAGTCAAATCTTCCTGTTCCTGTTCCTCTTCCTCTTCCTCAGGGTCCTCGTGCAGCGTCTGCGTGGCTTGTGAAACGGTGGGTAGCGTTTCAGATGGCTTGAAAGAGGGTTTCAACATGGCTTTTAGGGGAGGTGCTAAATGTTGTTGAATAAACAAAGCATGATCGGCACGCGATCGTTTCAATTGACGAAACTTTTGGCGAATAGTATTTTTTGCTCTAATAATATGCTTTTTCAATTGACTCTCTGCTAACGCCATGGTGTCTTGACAAATGCCTTGCCGGGGAATGAGACAGGGCCTTAAATAGCAATAAAATGATCAAACCCCAAGCGATACCGTCGTTGGTTGAGTTCACTTTGTTTGTCAATCACTAAACAGGCATGACGTTGAGTGTTCGAGCACTTGGCACACAATTCTGTAAACATTTGAAAGGTCATATCCGGATTCACATGTTCATTATAAATGTGACGACTGTTCCTCTCGTCCTGGCGAAATAAAACAATAACATTGGCATTGTCACGAATCAACTGTTTGGACATTTTTGAATACGTTTGTCCAAGATAGAAGCAATCGATATGTTTGTGACGACCCATGCTGAAATAGCTTTGAATGATGCCTTGACGTTCAGTGGATACATCATCGAAAATCATGAGTGAATCAGGCTTTACCTCATCCGGTGAAATCACATTTTCTTGCATGGAAAATGTAAAATAACCCATATTCTTTTTTTGTAATCCAGACATGACTTGATCCAGAAACACGTAGAGGGGTTGGTAGAGAGATTTTGCAAAAATATAAATATTTTGAAAACGCAGACCATTGGGTGCTGTGATGAGCGTTAGCAAAAGGTTAGTCTTTCCACAGCCGGAAGGCCCCACAATGATGCAGCGAATGGAAGATGGAAACAGTGAACCATGGCGTTGTTCTCGTGATGTGGGACTGAGATGGGAAACCATTTCCCCCACGGGGAATGACTCTTGCTGCTTAATAATCTTCATTTTAACTAAGGCTTAGGCAGGCTAGCAGGTTGTCAATATACAGGACACCGAGCCTTGTCATAGAAACAGTAGACTGGTACTACAGGTGACGATGGATGTCTTTGGACGTGCGTTGATGGCCAAAGCTAGGTCTGTCCCAATACATGATCCTAAACAAGAAACAGATCCTGCTATGTGGATAGGTCAGTAGTGCCACGCACAAAACAGGGAGATTTTGATTTTAAGGGAAAGCGGTTAACCCATGTAAAACATCCTCAAGTGTCTACACATGTTACTACGAAAAAGTATGTGGATAACAAAGTGTATGAGTTTTATGACAAAGTGCCCCAGCTTACGGTGAATGGTTATAGCGCTAATCACCGTCGGATTATTCACGTGGAAGACCCGCAAGACGAAGACGATGTCTGTACCAAGCGTTACGTGACCTATGAAATGAAAAGGCTTTATAAATTTATCCCATCTGTATTTTTAGTGTATCTGACAAATGAAAAACCTTTGAATGAGAGAAACCATATACCGCTAGTCCATGATCAGCACTTGACCTATGTGCTTGCTTCAGGATTAATTCACTATCCGTTACACTATGATGGAACCATTCACATCAAATATGCCATACCTGATGAGAACCATTTACAAATAAAGATAAATGGTCATAGGATGTTGGTCCATAACCATGAAATGGTCAATGCAGGTGACGAATTATCCTTTCATCTCATGTTGACATGGGATGAAAAGCAAGCTGGAAAAACCATAAACGATATCCCACTTTATGTGGAATTGGAATACACAGCCATGAAATAACCATCTGACGTTAGTTGTGATGTAAACTTTCTTGTGAAAGGTTGTTGGTCATTATCATCATGGTTAAACAAAGATATGTGGTGAGAAAGACAAAAAAATGAGCCTGTCCTTGGCAAAGCCTGGGCTTATGACATTCGTGGACAAGCCCTTGCGAAAGAAAAAAAGAAAAAATAATGTGTTGACCATAAGGAAAGCCCTTCGAGCAGCACAGAGACATGTTATTCCAAAACGTCGGCGACAGGTTTCAAACCAAGGGCGAGTGATTCCCGTCCCCAAACGAGCGGGATTTTTACCTGCATTATTTGCCGGTTTGGCTGCTCTGGGTTCACTTTTGGACGGTGCCAGTGCAGTGGCGAAAACCATTAAAGCTGCGCAGCAGGGCAAGCAACAACTCAAAGAAAGTCAGCGACACAATGAAACGATGGAAGCGATTGCCATGGGGGCTAGAAATGCCAATTTAAAGCCAGCCCTTTATCAACAAGGATTTGGGATTTCACCATTTCGAAATATGAAAAAAAATAACCTCAGCCATAGCAAGACATGCCCTGACGCATCAACAAGTGGAAAGCTATGGTAAACAACTAAAGCTTTCTCATTTTCGAGGTGTGTTTATGCGAAACCAATTACCCCCACGACCCTGGAAACAGGAATGTGCTGTTGTCAATTTGGATGATCACCGAGGACCAGGAACGCATTATGTAGCTTATGTCAAAGAGGGATCCATCGTATGGTACTTTGACAGTTTTGGGAATTTGCCTCCGCCCATGGAACTAGTGACCTATTCTGGAAACAGGATCAAGATATATTATAATGTGAAACGAGAGCAAACGTTTAACAGCCAACAGTGTGGACGTTTGTGTTTATTTTTTTAAATATAAGACGCAGCATAAGCAAAAACGCCATTAGTATGTCGGCAGAAAGTAAAACGTTTACAGTGCATGGACGTGGACCTGAAGTCAGCCTAGACTTTTATCCTCCTATCGAATTGAGTGAAAAACCCTATGGTTTAGGACTTGTTTCTCATGAAACGTACAATCGAATATACAACATACGTGAAAATGTGAACAACAAGTTTTATTATGATGATTCTGTGCTCACCCTGAACTCTGGTGGATACTCGATCGATGATATATATGAACACATTTATGTGGTGTTGATCAATCAATATGGTTTAAAGTCATTTCTCGATGGAACGCACAAGTTTGAACTTGTAGGCAATACCAACACTCATCGCTGCAGTATTTTCTCTACCTTCAACATTGACTTTAAAACACACCCCGATTCCATTGGCCCATTACTAGGATTTAAACCACGTGTGTTGGAGCCCAACAAAAAACATGAATCGGACCATGAAGTGAAATTCATTGAGGACCATCATGTGTCGGTGACGTGTAATATTATTAGCCAAGTGTACACCAATCAAGAACCATCGCATTCGCTTTATGACTTTATTGTGACATCGCCCAATGGGTATATTATTCGTGAAAACCCTCCAGGGGTGCTTTTGCATTTTGTGGCTGTCGATAGTATTAGTAATATAACATTAAGACTGATCAATTGAGATCAACAACCCATTGATCTAGATTCTACCACACCAGTGACTTACAAGTTGGTGCTAAAGCCACTATGAAGTTTGTGTATAAAGCAACAACACCGTCTAGGAATGGTGTTAGTTGTTTTCCACGTGAATTCACGTTAACATCTCAAGGCAAGCAGATTTTACAGCATTTGGGTTACCACGTCAACCCTCATGATGAATTCTATCCTAGAGATAGCGAACCGCATCGAGGAGCAACCAGGAGTGGTAAGAATTGATCTCCATTCCTATCAAGCTCAAACACCTGGACTCGATAACAATGATGAAATTCAATTTGTTACCAACAACCAAGATATTTACACCCAACCGCATGAAAGTGTCATTCAGATTGAAGGTCGGCTCACTAAAGCCGACGGCTCTACACCCACCACATCCAAGTTGGCCAACCATGGTTTGGCCTTCCTGTTTTCTGAAGTGCGGTATGTCATTAACGATATCGTGGTGGATA
The DNA here is from genome assembly GCA_946902985.2 of Meconema thalassinum. Lineage (NCBI taxonomy): Eukaryota > Metazoa > Arthropoda > Insecta > Orthoptera > Tettigoniidae > Meconema > Meconema thalassinum. Next base: position 190,337,146 of record OX336395.1, read on the forward strand.
GCACTCGAAATGTGGGCATTTCCAGTGTCATGAAACTATATCCCTCTTATAGTGAGGAAGAAGGTAAAACACTTTGCATGGCAGGTTGGTGCCCTGACTCGACCAATGACTGGATGGTTCACACCGATGGGACCTTTACTGGATATTTACCTCTTAAACTGATTTTAGGCTTTGCCGAAGATCACCAACGCATTGTGGTCATCGCAAGGCAAGTGCTTTATCTGGTGAGAGTCAGGAGTGATAATAATTCACTCAAGGGAGCTGATGATGCCCCCATAGATTCAAAAATTCAACTACAACGCTTGCTATGGAAAGTGCCCCATGTGACCCTTGACGATAGCAAAAAACTGGACATACTCAAGATGGTAAAAAGAGATATGCCTCTACCCATGGAATTTAGAAGCTGGGCACTCCATGAGTATCCCCTATTGCCCACCGCCTACACACACAGTTGGTCTGTAAAAACAGCTCGCTATACAGAGAGACCTCTCTACCTGATCGTGGGTTTTCAAACGAATCGCAAGTATCAACAAACCAAAGATGTCACGCAATTTGATCACCTGCAATTGAGAAATGCACGTCTTTTCCTCAACGGTGCTGTGTTTCCCTATGAAGGGTTGGATTAAATTTTTCAAAAAATAAGTTTGGCCCCCTGTACGACTTGTTTTCTAAATTTCGATGGTCGTATTATCCAAAAGAGAACGGCCCCATGCTACTACCCCAAGCGTTTAAGGCAAGAGCACCACTGATTGTCTTTGACTGTTCTTACCTGGAAGAGTCTGTCAAGCCATCCAATATCGACATTCAACTAGATTTTGAAACGCATGACAATGTACCAGCCAATACCACGGCCTACTGTTTGATTATTCATCACAAACAAGTCAACTATTATCCACTATCCAACCAAGTGACGAGTGTATGAATAAAAGGTCAACCCACGACAAGCCGCTCAGTCATGTCTTGCTTTAAAGCCTCAAGAGACGTCACATCCATGAATTTAAACTCTGAGGAACAACGTTTAAAGACTTTTGCCACATGGCCAGTGCCTTTCATAAACCCTCAAGCCTTGGCGGCCGCTGGATTCAACTATTTAAAAACAAGAGATGAAGTGAAATGTGCCTTTTGTCCCATCATCATAGACCAATGGCAGGAGGTCGAGGAACCCATGCAGGAACATCAGCGCTGGTCACCCACCTGCCCCTACCTGCGTAGAATGGAAGTGGGAAATATACCCTGTCATTCAAGCTATCCCACTTGTGTCTCTGAGGGATTAAAAAAAAACAAGTTACGATACATGATGACCGTATGGTATCCATGGTGCTCCGGTGAGCAGCTCACCATCAAAAACGCATAGTTTAGAGACATTGGGACATCATCGGTGTTATGGACGTTACAAACACAAGAGACTATATTGTTGTATCAGTTGGTATCGTCCTTATCCCAAAATGACAAAAGCCTGTAAGACGTGTTATGATAATAAAATGATGTAATTCTTAAATTCTTATTTTTACATGTCCCCCTGTCCTACCCTAACCTCAATTTTTTTTTCAATCTAGCATGGCAGGGAAGTCCATGTCATGATCACACCTTAGTCATCGATCGTCAGTCAGTCGTCAGTTGAACTTGGTCCAGGCAAGCGTCAACATGTTGCGCACACTCATTGTGGATTGCCAAGGGTTTAAAATTGGTGACAACAAATTTAAATTTAAACAAGTGGCCATTGTCGATTGTACCACGTTTTGGATATCGCAAGCTATGCATTTGCTGTTTAAACCACCCCACGCTTTTGATTTGTTGTGTGAAAAAGACCGTAAACAAACCCAGTGGATTGAAAATCATAGGCAACTAGACTGGAATCAGGGAACCATTTCCTATAAATATTTGGACGTGGTCATTAAAGCACACTTGTCCTCGGCCAATGTGGTATTTGTGAAAGGTAATGAAAAACGTCAATGGTTGCAACAATTTTTGGCGTCTTACTGCCAATGTATCGACCTCATGGAGTTAGGCTGCCCCTCCCTGCAAACGCTCACGGATACTTGTTCCTGAGGCAACATTACCCATACAGCCCTATCGCATGCGTGGCATCTCTTTCATTGGTTAACCACCCATGCCTGCTGGGAGTTGTTGAACAAAATTATAACTCAAGATTCACCTGTGAATGACGCCTGTGAGATTTCTACAAGCGACGTGCAAACATCTACAGCACGTGATACCATGGAGAAAGGCAATGCTACGGACAAAGCCATCGGCAAGTTCTTTGTGTGCACAAAGGAACTAGACAGTTCTACCAAAGAGGAACTCTTGGCGCTCCCCAAGTCGTTCATTTATTATGTGGCCGCCAACGCGGTCAAAGAAATCTGGCAACATGTACCAAAATCATGGACTCAAGACCCTGTGTTTAGTGAATTGCAACCCTGTACGGATTACGATCACCATAAGCAAGTGGCCATGGCAAAAAATACCGTCTATGCGTCAGTGTGCGACTTGCCAGCTAGTGAAACTGTATCACGGTCATAAAAGTCCATGTAAAGACTTTGTTGAATCATTCCACGGGTGTCATGGCGAGAAAAAGCAACAACAACAACAAACACAAACATCGTCCACAGAGGAAGAGGAAGACCAAACCTTTTTACCATCAATGGAAAAGGATATGCCAGACCTGTACTGGCAATGGCGTCATTGACAAAGTGATTCAATACTTACCTTTCGAAATCCATCTTCCAGGTTATCGTTTTTGTGGCCCTGGAACTCGTCTCGAAAAACGTTTACAACGTGGTGATGTACCCATTAATCTTTTGGATCAAGCATGCATGGAACATGACCTTTCTTATCGCCATAGTCATCCTGGTTTAAGACGTGTGGCAGATAAATTGTTATTGAAGACAGCTAAACAACGTTTCACATCCAGTGATGCCTCAGTGGGTGAAAGGACGGCAGCCCTGATTGTCATGAGTGCTATGAAAGGAAAGTTGATGATGCATGGACATAAACATTGAGGAATTGAGGAGTGAGGAATTGGGATTTGTTTGTATTCTATATTTCTTTTGTCAATTCACTATGACTATGAAATAAAAACAGAGGTTTACCAGAGCACGATGTTTTGTTATTTTTAATTTTTTGAAATCATGATGTTGATGGCTTATGTTTCATTTTACACATTTCACACATGATGAATTCACACACTGCCATTTGTCATTTTGCAATTTACAGATTTTGAAAAAGTTCGTTTCTAGTTTTGCGTTTTTTGATGATATGGATTTTTCCAGTTTGTTGATGACACTTTATAAACAATGTCCGTTTGAAGTTTTTGAATTTTCAAATTTCACATATGGCCATTTCCAGTTTTTAAAAATGTCCATTTTAAGTTTTGCGTTTTTGGTGATATGGAAACATGGATTTTCCATTTGGCTGTTTTCACATTTTTCCATTTGGTGTATGTCGAAAGTTGAGATTTGACAATGATGTTGATGCAAGTGCTTGACCATGGCGATGCTGCAATGTGTTTATGGGTGTTTGGAGAAACGTCAAGGTCTACGACTACTGCAGGTAAGACTGTTTTTACAAAAATAATGTCTTTTGACTGCCACATTTCAATGAAAAAACAAAACTATTGAAAACAAAATAAGTATATAAGTGACCATTTACCCCCTCCCCTCCCACCCACCCTACCTCACCGTGTTTGCTCTGGTCAACCATACACACCAGCTTTCTCTCTCCACTCATACATTCACACCTGTCTTTGGGAACAATCACAACCACTTTATTTATTCCCAAAAGCAGATTCTCGACATGCACACTCATCCCAAAAAAACTTTTTAGTTTACCATTTACATTACGAAAAATAATTAAATACTAGTCATTAAAGTTACTAAAAATCTTACTTATTTCATATTTACAAAAAAAAACTTTGTACAGCTTAAAAGAATCAAACTATTCACCATCAAAAAAAAATAAAGGTTACATAGAACTTTTCAAAGAGCACAAGGTCCAAGTGGGTTGCCACTATTTTACAAAATCTACCATTTGTAATGGCAGAAACCAATATTTACAAAATACTAAATCTACAAGTTACATAAAGCTATGTCATATAAACGATTAAACAGTGAAATCACACCTCCTCCTCCTCCTTGCGATCATAACCCCAGGGTAGGCTAGTGAGCAGGTCACCAGCCCACACACGTTTGTTATCCATGGAAGCAAGGGTGCGTTTTCTCTGTTCCACAAGATACAAATGATGGTTGCTGGATTGTATCCTACACTGTGTATGAGACATAGCTTTGCCCGTGCGTAAAACCGCTAGATAGTCATCTACACGTAGCGATTTTACCACTGCCCTACCTACACCTTTTGCTCTTTTGGCTTCCTTACAGTCGAGTGTGCGATAAGCATACATTTTCGAAGCCAAACCTACGAATTCCGTCATAACGGAATCACCGCATTCATCTTTTAAAACGCCCATTTTCTTTTTGTTTTTTATGGGCAGCTGAAACACGTTGTCAGAGCTATAGCTAGAGGTGTCGAACCAGACACTATGTTGCCTCATGACGTCATAGGGGTTGCAGTGGCGAATGTGGTAAATGAATGAGTCCGTATCCATATACAAAAGAGAGACGTCCTCGAAATGGCGTTTGGCAAACTCATAGTGAAATCGATACATGACCGATTTAGAAAAGTCTAAAATGACTTGACCCAAGTAAATGGGTTTATCCATGGTCACGCTGGTCTTACTCATTTCAATAGTAGTTAAATCCTCATCGATAATTTTGATCGATTTGAAATTTGGCTTGGCAATGTACCGCCGGGCACCCCACTGCCCCTCCCAGACATTCACCAATTTAATGTCACGGTATTTGCGGACATTCTCCATAGACTAGCCATAGATGCAGTTGTTCATTAATTTAAAGAAATTAATTTCAAACTGTTGTGTTGCCATTTGTCGGTGCTCTGTGTTGAGTTGCATGTATGGCTTAGCCATGCTTTTTGAGCAAAAGAAATACCCCTGTGGACTTTCTTCAACACCAAGCCTTGGGCGAGGCATTGCACCAACATTTGGATATGTAGCACATACCGATTTTTGTTGTAAAGTGTGCCCATGAGCTTTTCAATTTTCACTTTACTGTCAGGGGGAACCATTTGCTCAAGGCAGAATGGGAAATCGGCATGTTCATCATACAAGGATGAGGGATATTCAATATCCACTTCTAGCACATATCCACGGCCTGTTTCTTGGCTAGCCATGTTCACATCAAATTCTGACACTTGTTTGTCTGTCAGCCAAGCAAACTTCCCATAGGGCAAAGTCTGACTCATGGCGTAATCTTACAAATTATTCACGTCATAGTACATTAAGTACGATTCTGGTTTGTCTGGTGAATAATCAGGCATGTAGACATTGTTCGCTTCGGCATGGCATTGGTTAAGTGACACAAAGCCGCCACGAATGCCCTTTTCAAAATATAGAACCATGTCTACATCAGTGAGTAAATCCAATTCCACTTGAGTGTATTTCAAAGCGGCATCAAACGAGAGCCCAGGACTCGTATAATAGTGAGCCGGGTCAAGACCGTAAATGTGTTGACACAAGTTACGGAATTTTTGAAACACATCAGTGAGCAGCAATACATCCAGTTTTAGGTAATGCAAAGCATATTCATTTAGCGTCATCATGGCAAACACTCGCCAAACGTGACATGCATAGTCTTCATCGGAAACGGTACTGCATGTTAGTTTCGAGTAAAATTTATCTTGTGGTGGAAGTGTTCTTTGCTTTAACACGTCCCAGCTGTTGCAGAAATCATACGGGAATATACCTTTCTGAATGCACAATTGAAATTGCTCAGGATCATTAAAATGCATGCTAGTATTTTTAATTCCTCCACATTCAAGCCATTCACAAGGCTGTCTAGCGAGGATGCCATAAACTTAAAGGAATCCAAAAATCGAATGCTAAAGTCGCCCAACCACCATGTCAGGGCCATAAAACGCTCATGGTTTTGGGAAAAATGGTAAACGAGCCCTTGTTGACATGACCCAATTCACGAATCAAAAACTGAATGTCATAATTCGCCAGATTGTGGAAAAAGACACTGATGAAACGAGGAGCTGGAAAGTTCAAGTTACATTTACTATGCGCAGCTCCACGAAACTCCCCTGTAAAGTGCGAGAGGTCTCTGACTTTTTCCTCTCTATTTAAAATAGGCCTTTCACAAATATGGCATGTCATGGCATGCTCATACTGCTCCTGCTGTTCTGGAGATAGGCGCATGGGTACTGGGTGGTCCAGTAATTTCTGTACATTATGAGCCAACTTGACAAGTTCATCCAAGAACCATTTGGCACAATATGGCCCCTCACGGTATTTTTAAACGGATTGTGTGGTGTCATAGGCACACACCACATTAAGTCCTATGGCAAAGGGTTCATGTTTTTGAATGGGTGTGGTTGAGCTTATGGTGGGATCTGGTTCACATCTCGCCATGGGTGTAGTGAGAGCTTCGAAATCTGCATACACCATATAGGGGACAGTGTCACACTTGTGAATGTCCTTATACGTTAACACAGCCTTGTCCCCTTGTGGCAATATCAATCTCACCGCTTCCTGAGTAACACAATCTACGCTATGACGTTCCAAAAGCGTAGGAGTGGTAAAATATTGCAGACATCGATCACAAATATGTTTTACACCAGCGTGCTTAGACACTTGTCTGCTTAGCAATATACTTAGGCTCTTATTAAGGCAATAGTGATTCACCTCTCCCTCAGACAGATATAAAATATGAATGTGATGTCGTTTCGGTTCTTTAGTGGCATAAATTGGACCCACAATCTCATCACCATCATGGCCATACACCATGAACGAAAAGTCATGGTTGCCTTGTTCAAACCTATGGATCTCGGTTAAGTCCGTAGGGAACGACACTCGAGTTAAGTTTAAAGTTTGTTTCAATTCATCAAACTTGGCCTTGTACTTATCTGGTCTCTCACAATGACGTTGTACTGGCTGCAAATACGCAGCCACTGCCCGCAGAAAGCAATCATCATCAACATTTTCAATATTCACCACAGCCTTTTTCGAAGCTATGGCTGGCGGTGTATTAATATAGCTAGACCCAGCATTCAATGGATTGAATTGACAAATGTTGATTTTTAGGTCATGGATTTTGTCTAACGCTAAACCACTGGGTCCTTGTTGAAGTTTATCAAATTTTGATAGCATGGCATTGACCACGTGGGTTTCCTACCACTGTTCCAAATTATGGGCTATCAAAAGCTCTTGCATTTTACTGCAAATATAGAATGTGTCTTTATGCTCTACGTCCTTCTTTTTATATATTAAATCGCACACCAGTTCTGTATTCACCATTAAGGCCGTATGCAACCTTTGCGCTGTACAAATTTCAATTTTAAAAATTTCAAAACAAGATTGTAAAAATTCTTTGGGAATCAAACTTTTTCTAACATTGACCACACGACCAGAGCACACACGCGATATGAAACAACTGTTTAGGGGTTCCCAAGTTAACGTATCCTCAGCAGTAAAAGACATTATTTTGAAAGAACACTCTCACCTGAGTTTTCAGCTGTAGTCTGCTGGACAATGGCCCCAAACACACACGTTCCTGGTTATCAACAGAGGTGAAGCTTTTTCCAACACTCTAAAAATAAATAAAATAAACCACCATAAGTATATCCATTCCATATAGTTTATGCACGTCTTAAACAAAACAAAATCTAACAGGTTATATATATAAAAAGAAAACAAATCTCACCTTGACGTGTAATGCTTTGCTTTATTCCAGTCTCGTGGACTAGTGTGGAAATGGTTTCCGTCTCTAGTTGTCTGCCTATCCCTCTCTTTTTCAATCTCTTTCCCACAGACACACAACAGGTAGGCTATACACGTTATCTGCAAACAAATAAATAAACATTTATTTTATAATTTTAACAATCAATAAATAATTGCATGTATATATATATATATATATATATATATATATATATATATATATATATATATATAAATCAATAAATATATAAATGAATGAAAAAACACCTACCTCACAACAAGGTTAAGTATTTTCCACCAACACCAAAACTGTTAAACAAGACCAGGGGTTTCTCACAACGCAATGTGTTCAAAGGTAGTGAGAGAGGAAATGATAACGACATGTCTTTGTATATGTTACGTTGCATGTATTTTTCCCACGCTTTGAACATCCTGTTATCAAACACGTGGACAGCTGACGTCCCAAGTGAACACCTGTGCCAGATCAAATTTCACCTGAACTTGCATTTTGTCACGTACGAAGCAAACAGGATGTAACATGTTTAGCGTACATGTCATCTCACACGTGTTCACATGACTCTTCCCTGCCACGACGATGGTCAGATTATTTCACCATCAAGGGTCCTCTGCGTCTTTGTCATTTTCCCATTGCACCTGTTGTCAAGTCAGATCAGCGCATTCCGATAAGCTCACCTCCTGCTCGTCTGCAAGTTTGTTTTCTCTACTCACTTCGACCAACATAGAACCAAGTTCTCATCACCATTTACAGGTTAAAGGTAAATTTTCAGAAAACGAACCCTCGCTCTGTCATTAACCGACCCGCCGAAATAGCGATTGTTCTGTTAAGAATGGTCCTTGTGGTTAGCGACAGGTTCGTTGAAACACACACACCCAGCAGTATCGTCTCTCTCTACCACCACGCTTCATGAATATTTTAAACAGGTAAATAATTTTTTTTCATCATGTATGGCGTTAGGCCCTTTATCAAAATGTCAAACATAGTTTCAAAAAGGGGGCGTTATCCCGAGTCCTAGGACACTTGGTACACGTCTCTACCGTTATGGGTTTGCGAGATAAAGCAAAAAAGTCTAAAATCATGGTTTTACCTCAACATGGTTTTTCATTCCTGCTCAACACGAACATCCTCGGCAACAAGACAACGCAACGAAAAAAATGGCACCTCGTACAAGTCTCTAGGCTTATTGGTTCGTGAAATATCGGCAAAAATCACAAAAAACATGTGATTACCCCAAAATCGAGTTTCCAATTTATAAAAAATTATAACGAGTGGTCCATAGCGGAGAGGACGTCACCCCGAGTCCTTGGACCCCTCGTACGTGCCTCTAGCGTTATGGGTTCGCGTGATATAACAAAAAGTCTAAAATCACGTTTTTGCCCCAAAACACAGTGTTCCGGGCATTTCACCTTTTCGACACCTACATTCCCGTAAAGAGCGCAACGAGACGAAAAAAACGAATCCAAGCACGCCCTCCTAGCACGACTCCTTCCATTCCAAGTTTGCCAGGGGCTCACAACTTCCTAAGTGCCGTAGCTCTCTACCACACTACTTACAAAACACAAATTTGTGCTCTAGAGACTTGAAATTTATTTTGGGGGTAGGGGGCATAGGGACCTTTCATTTATGTCAAACAATTTGTTTTGTATAATTCCTAGTTTCCAAAATATAGGATTTTCAAAATTCGAGTGTTTTCAAAAAACATAAAAAGTAAAAAATTTTCATTATAGAAAATAAAGGTCATAAAGACCATTCGTTTGAGCCATGGCATAACGTTCTATCATGTTTGGTTTTCAAACTATCACCTACTTTCAAAAACAAAAATTTTCAATTTTTTTTTAAAAAACATAACGAGTGGTCCATAGGAAAGAGCACGTCAGCCCGAGTCCAAAGACACCTCATTTGTTTAAATCCGACCATGGGTTCGCGAGATATAAATAAGCAAAAAAAAGTGTGCACTAACTTTTTGAGCACCTTGTGGGTTAGAAGCACCATCACTCCACTACTCAGGGTAGCTTTTAACCATAAAGTTTCCAAGATTTAAAATTCACTTCAATACGGATATTCGATCCGTACAATTATTATTATTATTATTTCGTTCCCAGGATATTGAATTTTTGATTCGGAGAGGCTATACGGTAGTTTATTATTATAACCTTTTTACGTCGCTGATAATGCCTCTTACAACAATACTTCATTTCAGCAATGCCTCACGACAACAATGCCTATCATATTGCAACAATACCTAGCTGGGATATTCATCCTACAGCGGGAGTTACATACAACAATATACGACGATTCATTCAACTTTTAGTGGGAATTTATACCTCCACGATACAACAATATACGATTCATTAGGCAAAAATATACGAGGCTTCTAGAATAAAGTCAGTGGGAATTTACCTCCACGCTTTTCGACGATTTTTACTACTTTTCCATCTCGCGAATCAATCTATTCTGGCTTAACTCGTATTTATATTCAACTTTACTATACTTTATCATTTTTATTGGCCTTTACGGCAATGCAACGTGCTTGGATACTTTGCAATAATAGCCTGATTTCGGCATTCCTACAATTTAATTTTACAGCCATGGCACACTGGCCTAACAGGTAATACATTCGTTCTTGGATATTTTATTTTTACCATTTACTTGGATATTTATCATTTCTTTAACTTATTAACATATTATTTCTCGCTCGAATTTTTACTTTGAGTTTCTAGACACGGATCATTTAATATAAATTTGTTCCTCTTTTGATTATTATTACTTGTATTCTTATTATTCACATTTTTACTCAATCTTGTTATAACATTTTATTCTCTTGGCATCGGTTATTTGATATACAAATTAACCCTTTTTATTTAACTTATCTCTTTGATTTATATTTATTATGGTGCGTATTTAATTCCTAATTTAGGCAATAATTTCAGCCATTTGAACCATTACTTTATTCCTTCTTTCAAATTCATTTTTATTACATATTTCGTTACCGGGCTTTATTTCTTTATTTTAACTAATCCCAATAATGCTTTATTTTCACCGAGGCGGTCCTCGTGATTAACCATGATCTTTTTCATTATTTCAATTATTTGCATATTTATATTTTCAATGAGTTATTCGTCTAACTCCCTAGTCGACGAATATCTCAATTGATATTAGCACAGTACAACACAAAGACATATTAATAATGTTTCATCAACTCACCCAGGCGACGACTCCATTCCCAGGCAGATTCACCCATCGTCTGGATATCTAAGTCTTCCATTTCAACACTTTTTCCTGACATTTCTACACTACGCTTACTTATAATTTTCATGACACTTAAAGACATATTGTAACACGCTGACATTATAGAAATTTTAACACTAAAACACTTTTTCTTTTAGCACACATCCATATCTCAAAGCTTTGGCACAGATTTCTCGCATTGGATGGTTCCTGACGATACCTCGCGTTTCTGCTTTGGACGTGCTAATTGGCTCCTTCCTTGTTTACCGACGTTCCTGATTTCCTGTTCTCCGTGAAAGTCTCTAATCCGCATTCCTGCTCACTCGATCCTATTTCTTCCTGAATATAAATGTTCCTCGTGATGACCCTTACTCGTTTCGTGATCTTTCTTCGTTCTACTGATATAGTTCCTAGCTTGTTTATCTCGTATTTTTGGATGCTTTGTCTTGAGTATCGAACCCGCGGTCTTCTAGGTCCCTACTCATATACTTCGCGATTAATACTCGTTGGTATTATTTCTTTGTAGGATTCGCTGTTTAAGTTGTCTTTCTTTGACGTAGTGGATTTATATTTCGGGTCCCTGAGACACCGATTTATAATTTTTAAATATTGTCTTTTCAAAATTTAATGTTCCGTAACTATCACTCTTATTTCGCGTCTTTCTGTATACTTTCGGCTTTGCGTATTTAATTATACTGGCTCGCACTTTTGACGATATTAGTGTACCTTCACTTGACGCTATGCAACTGATTTTCGTCGCGAATTTTACTTGATCGAACGCCAGGCGCTATAGTGATCAACTTTGAGTAACTGCACGATGACCCGTAGGTTCTGTTACGGTGAGTATACTGTACTTAATGGTCTCATGCTGCGATCCAGCATCCTTCCTAAATTGTGATCTGAAGTGTGACGACCAACACATGAACTTTCAAAGGTTCGTTGTGGATCTGAGTACTATTGCGGAACAGCACGGCTTCCTTCTGAAGTCCGTGGTCGACTGATTGACTGCGAACGGTACCACACGCTACTGCATGGGTTGTAGATGAATGAAACTGCCTTTAATGATCCAGCGTCACGCCCCCTCTCGGGATGTTCGAAAACTGAATGCGATCCAGCACCTCCGCTCAGGAGTGCTCTTAAACTGCATGCTTCATCTGGCTAACAGGCTCAATTTATATGATTTACGAAAAATAAACAAAAATGGCCTCCTTCTTGAAATTATCCCCCAAACCAACCGTGGTATTTTTATGAAAAATATATTATCTTACAGCCTTTAATCTAAACGTTTTAAGTCTGTTTATTATTTAACGATCGCATCGTGAGAACCTATTTTAATTAATTTAAATCGCTCCTCCAATCGCGTGGGTAGACGTTTCTTTTTGCCTTACTCCCTCTTCGTGAGTCGGTGAAGTCCCTTTAATATATTGCTGACATGGCTTTTCTGTTAGGCATAACTCTTAGAAACTTTTATCATTCTTAAAATTCTAACTTCCAAAATAAGTGTTATTTATGGAAGGATCCTTTAATAATATTGCATATTTTAGCCAATATCAATAATTTTTGCTAATTTCCTGCTTGCAGCGTTGCTATTTTATCGCTGAGTTCGTACTTCTCTGTTTCATCTGCTGTCTTCGTCGTGAATGGAAATTTTATAAGGTCCTATTTATAATCGTGCGTCAATTCTTTTCTGCATCACTAGCAATGACATCATATGCAGCTGTGCCTTCTTGCTCAACTCTAATCTTTATTGCTTTATGCGTCATCTAGCCGTGCGATTAGCATTAACCCTTTCGGTTTTTTTAAATTTCTACCAAACTGTATATTTCCTTGGTTCTCTTGAGTTAAACTAGTGCGGGTTTGACGCCAGTACCAGAGTTCACTTGGGTACATTACCTAATTGGTCACACAACTGTTTCATGAGCTCTGATTGGTGGGAGAAACTGTTTCATAATGAAAATTAGTGTTATGATGAGCCCCATTACGATACAGTTTTCTGATACATAATATTTACATTTCGACCTCGTCGAACATAAAATATATTTTTCTATAATCAGGTCAGAAAAAGAAGTGTCAAATAACACTGTCTGAATTGTTTCAGTTGCTCTTTAAAAGACTTTCAAATGCAAAAAATTGGATGTAATAAATGTCCGCTAAATGGTACACTTCTTCATCAAGCTGCCAAAGCTCTTGTCTCTGTTAAACACTGGATGTTAGTTGAGACACCCCACAGAGGCTCACATCTAGTGGGACGTGGGTTGGCAACCGCGGAACCCCAGCTGAGTCCGGCATTGCTTCCACTTACTTGTGCCATACTCCTTTCCGTCTTCTTTCCTTTCGACCTCTCTTGGTCAACTCTTTTTTCTCTTCTGACCCCGACGGTATTAGGGTATCCGAGGCCTAGGGAGTCTCTTCCTTTCCTGCCTTAATTGGCCCTTCTCTCATCTTTCCTGATCCCTTATTCTTCTAGCGATCAGCTTTCTTTTTCTTTTCATAATATGCAGAAGAAACTTGGACAAGGACTGAGAGGGATGAGAGCCGAGTACAAGCAACAGAGATGAGATTCCTGAGAAGTATGGTCCAGAAAACGAGGAGGGACAGAGTGAGAAATGAAGATATACGGAAGAAACTGGGAGTACAGAAACTAAATGACAAACTAGCGCAAAACAGATTGAGATGGTTTGGACATGTCAAACGGATGAATGAAGTAAGGCTACCTAGACGAGCACTGGGACGACGGATGACTGGGAAGAGAGGACGAGGAAGACCAAGAATGCGTTGGATGAACTCGGTGGAGAATAGTATTAGAAAACCGAACCTGGATTGGAACATCGTGTCGGAATAGGAATGGTGGAACGACAGAACAAAGTGGAGAGGAACCATATTTGCCCCCACACAGTGTCAACTGGAAAAGGGGAAATGAAGATGATGATGAATATTTCCTATTCTCTTTAAGATTACCGCACTGTTTTGTGAATTGGCTCCCCGTGTATCTAAATTACTTTTTTTAGTCTCTTTCCATCCAAATTCCCTTTAGTGAGTATTTTCAATCTAATTTGCATTTTGTAAGTATTTTGAATCTAAACTACATTTTGTGCATCTTTTCAATCTAAGTTCAATTTTTGTAAGTATTTTCAATCTACCTAGGTTTTCGTTATGGAATCCAATTCATTGTAATTTTCGCTATGATTCAGACCATTAGGGGCCTATAACCTAGATGTTAGGTCCATTAAAACAACAATTATCATACTCATCATTACTTGGCACATTTTATACTCATATTTTTCAATAGGAACGAAATAGAGAGATTAGTGCTCATTTAAAATGTCATCTTGGTATTGTATGTTTCAGAAAATAATTCCTTCGTCACACAATTTCGGTGTCGTACTCATGAATTGTTAATGAAGGGGTGGAGTTATTGTACGTTTGACCAGTGTTGAAGGTGCCACTGTTTGTAAACCGTATGATGATCCATGAAAGCGATAACTGAGGATTGCGTGTTTTCCCTCGGCTAATAGAGTCATTGTACGGGCAGATAACATCTTGTGGGTTCTCCAAGCTTATTCACCCTTCGCCTTGTGACAACTTCATTATCATGAGTAACTATATTAGCAGAGACAAGTTGGGACCTACCTGGATCTCCAACATATTGTCAGCGTAGTAACGGCGTGAGATTAACGAGGATATAAATCTCAAAAAGAAATATGTTTACAATACGTTCACAAAATTTGTGTCAATTTATCATAATACAGGGTCTTTCATAAAGAATGAACCTATTTAATCAAGCTATATCTCCGTAACAGTCAGTCGTACAAGACAGCAACCTAGACACATGTATTTGACTTATGTTGAAGTTGTGTCCCTTTTTCTACAAGTGTTCAATAATACCACCAGCAGCAGCAGCACGGAACGCATCAAAGTGAGAGGACACTTCCTCTCAAACGCGTCGCATCATATCATGATCCACTGAGTCAGTCCCACGTGTTATCTTTTCTTTAACGTCATCCAGTGTAGTGGGAAGAGATGGATGTCCTTTACATATTCCCACAAGAAGTCACAAGGGATGAGGTCTGGAGATTTTGGAGGTCACGCGAATAGAGCACTGTCCGGAGGAGTTTTGCAATCAATCCACCATTCAGGAACTGTTCCATTAAAAATGCTTGCACTGCTAAGCTCCAATGGGATGGGGCTCCATCTTGTTGGACAATAAAGTCACGTGAGTGTGTTTTTAGCAAAGGGAAGAGCCAGGTTCGTATCATTACGAGATAGCTTTGCCCTGTAACAGTGTTTTTCAGTAAGATCGCGGCAAATGCTGTGCGCAACTGGCAGGTCAGCTTGTTTCGGGTGGAGGGTAACGGGCACGACAGAGCACTATTCTGGCTACTATTCGAAACGTAATACTACGCTCTGTGTAATGGTATGCGACTCCTTCTGCTAAGTTGCTTCCGTACTGCGTAATGGAGCTTCAAAATCGGTTCATTCTTTATGAAAGACCCTGCATATTAACAACTTGGACTGAACCTAGTTAGTAAGGTTTGATATAGTTAATAATTTACAAAAGTTCATTTAAGTTGAAATAAGTTAATCATTTCTACAGTTTTATTACAATATTTATTTTATTTTTGTTAACACAGTCAACATCCAATATTTACCTAGTTTTAAAATTTCCTGTTTCAAGAACAATCCGTTTTTTCGAACGTTGATTCTGTTCTAAACTAACAAACACACAAAATACTGGAAATGAAATGTGAAAAGTGCCTAATAATCTCTGATGATGAATAAATGGCAGGTATATTTTGCTTCGTTCTACCCTTCAAATTAGTATCTACTATTACAACAGCTGTTATTCTATTCTGTTTCCAGGTAAGATGCTACAAGCGACCGTGTTCCTTTTGGTGAGTTTTAAATTCTACTAATTCAACTTTAACTATTGTACGTCAACAAATACCATATATCGGTATACGTTAATTAGCGATTCTATATTATGATTATGAATTTCTAGATAATTTGTCACTAGAAGGAGGCTACAGTGGACATAAAATTCAATGAGTAAAACTATTTGCCGTAATGTTTTGATCAACCATTAATGAAATATCCTTTGTTGCGTGGATTACGAAGATTGGATATAAACAGCGCACATGATTGATTTTAAGTGTATTTATTCCCTTGGCGAGAAAAATAGAGGTTCTTAAGTAAGTATTTTCTCGGCGCTTTACGATGATGTTGATATGAAAGTTACATACAGTTTGCTTTCCTGGTTAAAAACTCTCCTCTGTTATTCAATCTGCTATGTATCACGCTGTAAGCAAGATATCTCAGCTGCTTTTTACTTGCAGAGGTGCACATATTTATTCCACCGACGGCCATTCATCATCATTTTGTCTTTTGCAAACTTCCCTCGGAACTTTCCTCGTATATACAGGTGCGATGAAATTATTATCCGACTATTTTATGGGTAAAGACATATCTGAAGTGTCTTCAACCTCCTTGGACCCAGATTTTTTAAAAATATATTTTTACTGTTCTTTTTTGGAGGGGGGGGGAGGGAATTTGATATAGAAGAGTGGTCTATAATTCAGAGAAAATTAAAAAAAAATCATGAAGATAATGCCGTATGGCAGGTCCCTTACAGAGAACGTTGGGTTTTGGTGTGCACAAATTGAACCCATTTAGTGTGATAATTTAATCATTATAACTACGCACTTCTTATCTAATCTTTACTGTGATAAATATTCACAACATTTCATAATAACTTCCGTCACACATGATTCCAAAGTTTCCCTCTACAATATCTCTCTAACCAGACAAATACAGATCAAGCATCATTTTTATAACTTAAGTTATTAAACATACATATTTTCACATACACATCTCATCAATTCTACGCTGCTTTTTCAAGACTTTTCTTATGCTTTATTAACAAAATTATTGTAACAGATCAGGAGTTTTGAAATTTTACTCTGTGAACTTTTGGTACAGAATTATTCATAGTATTTTCTATTAGGGGAAAAAATAATAATTTGTATGAAACTACACATTTAACCACGCTGTAGGAGGTTACAATGTGGCCGAAACCGTTACAGTTTCAATGTACTAAATATTGACTTAAGGTAATAAAATATTTTTTTTTTAGTCGTTTCGGCCATCAATGGACCACGCACGATGTTCTTCACTCATATGATCACGGTAATGCTTGTTTTCTTGTCTGCCAGTAGATCTTCATTCTTGACGAATGTTCAGCTCTCGTTTCTTCCGTCAACTTGCAGTGAGGGCTAGGCATCACAGATGTTAAAGGGTGTAGATTACTGGTTCATTTAACCGCCTTTCTGAACAGGTTCCTATCCCAAACCAGAGCTTGATTGATTCCATCTTCTGTTAGGTCCTTTTTAACTTGCATCGACCATTTACAATAGGATTTTTTTTAGAGATTGATGAGTGTATTCGATATGAAAGTCGATGATGCTCCATCCGTTCGAAATGTCCAAAGAAAGACATTCTCCTTTTTCCCATCACACTCACCAAATCTTCTATATGTTCAAATAATTCATTATAATTCATTACAGTTATTACGTCATCAAGGAATCGGGCTATTATGTCATTTTTATGTCATTCTATAACCTTAACTATCTATACCGATAAAACAGTTACAAGATTTATTCCTATTGAATTACTAAAAATTGTTCGTGATTTTTAAACGTCATATTTCAAAATAAATCATTTCACTCGGCAGCTAATCATAATTGTATTTCGCTTCAATATATGATTTAAAAAAGTAGGTGAATTAAAAAGATGCATAGAAATTATTGTCAAGACTATTTTAAGGGTAATGACACATCTGAAGAGTCATTAAACCAATATCATACTTGTTTTAATAAAATTACCAATTCAGTACGAAACCTCTGGAGGAAAATGCTTAAAGTAAAGCTGGGACTGATGAAATGCTCCTGAGCGGTAGGTACGACTAAAATAGTGGCTGTAGTATAATCTCGTGGATAGAAGTAATTTGCAGAGCAAGGAGCCAAACTTAGAAAACATTTTTAAATTTCTATGACTCTGATTACGAGGAAGAATATGTAAGTGCATTACAGGATTAGATTTCATCAAACTTCAGAAAGCAGTGACACCTTGGAGAGTCGTGAAACATCTGGTGCACAGTAATGAGATTCTGATCGCTGACAGTGGAACTCACGCTCTTATCTTGATATTGATCGAGCAGGGGGTAATAGGCTATCTGTTGAAGAGCTCTACATGTCTGGTTTCACGGAACAGCTGTTCGTCTCTGGCAAGGAAATCGTATTCAAGCATAATGTCACCGTAAGATATTAATAATACTATCTTATGGCTTCGGGTGCTGGGTGCAGGCTATGTCATTTGACACCCAGAGAGCAGCTTGCATGGAGAATTTTGTTGTTCCTTGAAGCGCTATGAAAGTCAAGGAGGCTTAAATATCTAAGCTCCTTGATACTATAGCGCTTTCTAGTAGATAAATTAGGAACTTCTTTTTGTGTTGGCGGGAAATCCCGAGATGAATGTTGCCATTATGAGCACGGCCTACTGAATTAAAATGGGTTCTTTAACATGCCAACATAGTATAACATGCGTGTCGTGATTTTTGCCGCCTTTCAAAAATCACTTACCATGGCCATGAGCGAACCTGCAAGCTTGGGGTTAGTACAACGACACGATAACCACTCACCCTCGGTGGCAAGCTGTCACCATAGGAAAATACTAGAGATCGGTCAAAGTTAGTTATTGTTGTTTTAAGGGGCGGAACAACGAGGTCATCTGCCCCTCTTAACACAGATAAAAGAATACAAATTTGGAATTGAATTTAGAATTTTGAGGTGGGCACCTAAATTTAAAAAGACCAAAAATTAATAAAACAAAAACAAAAAATTAAATTTAAAAAAAATTATAAAAATAAACAAAAATTACGGGAAAACAAAACATTATCATTCAAGAACGAACAAGTCGTTGCGTCAATGTTCACTGGAGAATTTAGATTGCTGGCCCTAACCCACTCTCACTTATAAAGCGGATAACGCGATCAGAAGCCACCGCGTCATCGACTAATATAAGTTTGAGTGTCATCTGCAAACCACGGTTTCTTCGTAAGTCAGCAAGATCCACACACTCGGTGAAAATGTAGGCCACGGTGAAAATGGCTCCACAGGTACGAAGTGGGGGGGGGGGTCTTCCCTTCTCATCAGATACGAGTGGGTGGATCGTGTATGACCTATCCTTAGCCTACACAAAATGACGGACTCTCTCCGTGACCGCCACACGCGAATAGTTCCCTTGATCGCTCTCAGTTTACTGGGTAGTGGGTAGGTCAAAGCTTCAGTTGTTCTTTATTCATGTTCCTGTGGTTACGTAAATGTTGACCTATCAGATAATTAATAAATAAATAGTTCCGAATGCCTAATATTGAATTAAGAAGGGGAAATTGAGGAATAAACGAAGAGGAGATAAAAATTCTGCATAAGATGCTAGGGCCTGTTTGTTTCCCGTGGTCCAAAGTAGGCCAAACTCAAAGAAAGAAGAATAAACAAATAAATGAATACTCAACACTAATGTCCTATATCCTAGAACAGAGGTTCGCATTAGGATTTTTTCTCGGACCCCTAAAGCGATTGTTATAATTATAAGCAGGGACCTCTTGCTCCAACAGTACATTATGCAACGAGCCTATAATGGCTATAATTAAGACACGAGTATAATTATAAAACGAGCGTATGCGATTTTTATAATTTCCATACGAGTGCCTTAATTACCATTATAGGCGAGTTGCATACGACAGTTTATATTCGACGATAATTATTATAACTATTTTATGTTCGAAGATAAATATTCATAAATATCTGTCGAGATTTCGCCAGTTTTATGTACTGAACAGAGCGCATGAGACGCAGAGAATGCCTTGTATTTGACCATGGCCTTCTCGATTACCCCACTATGACACTAGGCAACGCACTTCAGAAGGCCTTGGAACTCCACGCAGGTGCGATGCTGACCTTATCTAATTGGTCAGACAACTGTTTCTTGAGCTGTGATTGGTGGGAGAAACTGTTTCATAATGAAAAATAGTGTAATAATGACCATCATTATGATACAGTTTTCTGACACATAATAGTCAGGGTCGAACATAAAATATTTTAAAATACGGTATTTACATTCCTAATGGGAACCTCTGTCCTAGAAATTAGTCTACTTAAAGCAACTCCTAAATATAATCATGTTAGCCAAATCTTAGTAATCATACTGGCGATTTATGTGACATTTTTTTAATAAAAGTGGAAATATATCTTGAAGAGCAAGCCTCGACAGAAAATAGTACAGACATATTTCCGTTTGGTGGCTTCGGTGGCGTAGTTGGTAGCATGCTGAGCTTCTATGCCCAAGATCGCGGGTTCAAACCCGGCCAAAGTTGTCGGATTTTTAAGAGCGTTAAAAATCCTTTAGTATGCTTTCCTTCGAATGGGAAGTAAAGCCGGCGTACAGTGGGCCAGAATATTGAAAACGTGGCCAAAAATGGAAAAAGAAAAGTTTCTAGATGGGAATTTTGGACCATCAGGTTGGCTACAGTAATGTTGGGACTACTGAATACCGGTTGTGCGGACGAGCAGTTGTTCATTTCGTTCGTTATATCTCAGGTCAATCGCGGCAGTTCATTGTTAGCGGTGCGTGCAGCCGGCCAGGCTACAAAATAGGCTTGTCGTTAAAGTTAAATATTTGTGTTCTGTGTGAGTGAAGCGAATATTTTCAATACGGAAGGTGTTCCTGTAGGTATGTACTAATTGAAACACACTTATATCATTATTAAATCATTAATTATGTTTCTTTAATTGACTTAATACCGGAAAAATCTTGAAAAAATGTAGGGTGTGCTTAAAAATAGAGATAAGTTACGAATTCCACGACATTCCGCTTTCTTTTGCACTGTGTCCGCAAGTATATATTATTACCTTTGTGAATATTAACCTTAAAATCCACCTACTACTACCAACTCCGGTTTTGAGTCACGTTTTAAGCGATACTTGCAAAATGTCGTTTTCACATTAATTTCAGACGATTTCGAGCGGACATCAAATCGACGTTGAAAAGTTTCGAGCTTACGCCATAGCAACTGCCAGTCACTACGTCAAAGAATACCCCTCGTACAATACGCCAACAGCAGTCCATAGATTGTTGATCCACACACCAGACCTTATTTCTTCCGCAATTTTACCCATCGGTCAACTTTTAATTCATTCATTCATTCATTCATTTATTTGCAATGGGGGGTGTGTCCCCCGGTGGCAAATTGGATATACATAACAAATAAATAATTATACTTAACAATTCAATAACAATTATACAACAATTAAACTGGAGTATTTACACAAATAGTCAGTCTTTTCTTAAACACACCTATGTGTTTGGGAAAAGGCTCTAAGACTGCGGCAGGTAGAGAGTTCCAGTTATCAATGGCACGGTTTACAAAAGAATGAAATGAAAATCCACAGCCTGCTTCCAGTCTCTGACCGGGTCAGGAATGGAATGAATGAAGCCCCCATCTAGCGGCGAGGATATGAAGTGTGCCGGCTGCCGAGGCCTGACGCACTCCTCTTACAAAAGAATATTTACCTTAATTTGTTCGCTGTGGTCGGCCCTTAACTTTGAAAGGATGATCGCTCCTACCCATGTAAGTGGGCTTTCCCAATCGTTTACTAAGCTCACCCCATGCTGGTTGATTTGTATACGTGTTGTACATAGCGCAGAGTCTAGATTTCATCCTCCTAGCCTCAAGTGATTCCCACCCAAGTTTCTTTAACATACGGCTCACACTGCTCCTGGGATTAAAGTCATTGAGCACAAATCTAGCGGCCTTTCTTTGTACCATTTCCAACTCATTGATGAGCCCTACTTGATATGGATCCCAAACCACCGAGGCATATTCCAGAATAGGTCTTACAAGTGACAAATAGCCTAATTCTTTAGCAGAGGTACTACTTCCTTTTAATACCCACATTACAAACTGTCGAAGGATGCTCAAGTATCAACCAATAAGTTGATAAAGCAAGAGGCCTATCGCCTGAGTTTTTCTCGAAAGTTTTTCAGGGTTAAGACTATGGAAGACGTGTTCAGGAGATTGTTGGCAACCTCAGACCCCTATATTTCTTCTCCACGCAAATCATCACCAAAGAAACTGAAGAAGCCCTCTTAGTTCCTGTGGTGGAAGATTATGAAGATTCCGATGCAGATGATGAGGAGACAGTCTTTGAAGATGATGATGATGATGATGATGATGACGATTCAGTTGAAGCAGAAGACCGACGTTGAAAGATGAAAAGGAAGAAGAAAACGACCACTTCTAATTATTAGTTACAAACAATGTACTAAATGTTATGGTGTTTGAAGCCATTTTCAGTGATGCCTTAGTAAACGAAAGTTGGGTGTTTTTCAGTCGGTCAACACGATTGTACCCAAATGAGATTTATTATGCTCATGTACATTTTTCAGGATTGTGGAATAACCCATCTTATTTGGGTACGATCGTGTTGAACGACTGAAAAGCATCAGACTTTAATTCACAAAATGAATAATTATTTTAATTGATATAAAATTATTTTTTGAAACATCTTACACCATCCTCTATTTGATCCTTTTTCGAGCTTTCCATTTTTTGAGCTTATGTATTTAACCCTTAACTACAACAACCACTACATATTGATTTTATATGAATACAAATAATTTTATCAACTTTTGTCAGACATCTTGAATCAACCATTTTCTTTTTAAATTTTTGAACTTATAATCTTCATCAGCAACCTCCATAATTCCCAAAGAATTTACTTTTATATGAAATTATCAATATTTGCCTGTTTTTTTTTTCACTTTTTGATATCATATTCTTAATCAGCAACTTCGATAACCATTGCATACTAACTTCGGTACAAATTGAACAACTATTTATATTTTGGCCACGTTTTCGATTCTGGCCCACTGTGCGACGATCCCATGTCTTAGATTTATGGCTTGAAAAAGAACCTTGCGGAAGCTAAAATTTGTAGGTTATTTCGATAACGCTTTATTAGTTCCAAAGTTCGCCACCAGGTGCTGACTGCGATGGCATTTAGTAGCCACGTCCACAGATAGGTGTCGTGGACGGTAGCATTTGGTAGCAAAGGTAGGAACTACTTGAAAAAATCAATCGTCTGCAGTCCTTCTACTTGAATCACAGACAACACACACTAATACAGCCATCACAATTAAACCCGGTTATCAGACAAAATTCCACACACACCCAAAGTACACGGGGCTACATGACCACGTTGTCGCTGCTCCTAAACTAAGGAACCAACCATCTTCCCATTTGGCTCTATTTCGATCTGAATGTTCTGAAACTCCATGGTTCCTTCGCCAAATTAGCTTTACTTTCCAATGTAAATAGCAATCCATCCAGGACTGAAATCTTTGGCCAAGACATTAACAGTAAATAGTTCTAAATCACTTAACTGTAATGAAGAGTGACGATATGGTCCATTAGCTTCTATTTGGAGACTGGCGCAGTGCGGTGTGATATTGGCAACTGATCAGAGCCACAAAATGTCCAGAAATATAACGCTCTTCGAGTTGTTAATTTGAGAAGCTTTTACCATGAACTAGAAGAGATGACATGCTGTGACTGCATAATCAGACCAGAGAAACTGAACCGACCAGGGATATTTGGTGCCTTGACGGAGCAGATTAGAATAGCCTAGACATCCAAGATCTGGAATCCCTGGTACGTGAACCTCATTAGTGAAATTGAAATAGTTCAGAATAAATTCCTAAGATATTTGCAGTATAAAATCACGGGTATTTATCCGAAATATGATAGCTATGGAAATCTTCTAAGTAACCTGAATTATAAATCTCAGGCTAACAGACGAAAAATTGCAATTCTTGTTTTTGTCTTCAAGGTATTCAATAACCTTTTGCAGATGATATGGCCTTGTTGGCTGAAACATTGGAGGAAGCAAGGGAACAGATCCTTGAACTAGAGAAACAAGCAGCTAAAATAGGTCTTCACTTCTCTTTCGAAAAAAGCAAGAACATGACGAACATCAAACACACTCGTAAATACTTCAAAGTTATAGAACAAAAAGTTGAAATAGTACAAGAATTCAAATATCTCGGAGAATGGATTAGTTGGAATGCTGGGGAACGTAAAGCAATGGAATCCAGGAAAAATAAGCTTGAACTGGCCTTCCAATTAACAAAAGATACATACAATAAAAAATCCCTTTCATGGGGGTGCTTAATCCAGAAGCACTGTACGCTGCCGAAACACTAACTAAAAATGTTAAGGGCCAAATGGAAAATCTCGAGCTGAAAGGAACGAAAATTTTAAGAAAAATTATAGGACCATAATTTCAGGATAACAAGGTTATATACAGTGTGGTCCGCCAGCCCCTTATTTTTTTTGGAGGAAGGCAACCCAACTAACGCGTATATCACAGTCATCCTAAAAACATTAGTATCTGTTCCTTTACGTCCATTGTACAACCTTACCGTTGAGTACATCCTCGCGAATATAGTAGAAATTAATAGTGGCAGTTTTCTTTCAATGACCTCAAATATAATGCGTGATTGAAACGATTAGAACTCCGAATAACACTTGCTTACGTTTAGACAGGAAGTGTCTACGAATAGATTCAATGCGTGCCAGCAATATACCATGGTTCTCGGTAGCTATGGTGGCTAAATCAAGAGTAGAGTCAACGAAGTCGCATTGTAGTAGGTTCGAATCTTGAACTAGAACTTTTTTTTTGCTTGATGTCGTTTATTGTGGATGTATTGTGGACGCATATCTATCTGTTCCAACGAGTGATTTTTTATTTGGTCCTCAAAAGGACCGTACTTATCCGATGGTACGCAGCCAGATTGGACGACGACATAATGATCTGTAGAACGAAAGCAAGGTATCCTGTATATTCAAGGTAGCAAGTGTTCGAAATTTTGACCACCTTTGCTTAAAGGAAAACTCCGACTCACTCAGACGACCCACATAACAAATAAATAAATACATCAGACCGAAACTATAATTTCTTTCAACGGCGTCTGTGCGAAAAGCGCTTGCTATACACTTACAGTAATAGTTAGTTAGTTAGTTAGTGAGGTTTTAAGGGGCGGAACTACGAGGTCATCTGCCCCAAGCCTACAGTAAATACAGATAATTATGACATTATTGGTTTTACGTCCCTTTTAACTGCTCTGGCTTTTAGATACGCCGGGGTGCTGGAATTTTGCTCGGAAGGGGATCTTCAACGTGCCAGTAAATCTACTGACACGGCTCCCTCGCATTTGCGCACCCTCAAATGCCAGCTGACTGCGCCAAGATACGAACCTGCAACCTTAGGCACAGCAAGCGAGAACGTTACCGCTGAGCCTCGTAGCAAGCCAGTAATTACAGAACGTGTCATATTATTATAAATATTGAACTATTAAAATTCTAATTATCACGAATAGAGTCGCCTCCGTTGCGTAGTAGTCAGCGTGATTAGCTGCCACCCCGGACGTCCTGGGTTCGATTCCCGGCTTTGCCATGTAATTTGAAAAGTGGTATGAGGACTGGGATGGGGTCTACTCAGTCTCGGGTGGTCCAAATAAATAGAGGGGGTTCGATTCCCACCTCAGCCATCCTCAAAGTGGTTTTCCGTGGTTTCCCACTTCGCCTTCGGGCAAATGCCGGGATGTTACCTACCGTACGGCCACGGCCGCCTCATTACCTCTTTTTTGCCTATCCCTCCCTATCCTCCCCACCTTTCCCATCCCTCAAGATGTCCCTGTTCGCTTTGCAGGTGAGGCCACCTGGGCGAGGTGCTGATCCCACCTCCCCAGTTGTATCCCCAGACGAGATGTTTCAAGCTCCAGGTCACTGCCCGTAGAGGCGGTAATGATGGAATCCCTCGCTGAGTCTGTGGGAAAACCTAACCTGGAGGGTAAAATCGACTAAAAAAATATTAATTTTAACGAATAGTATCCATCCATGGTTTAGAACAGATTTTTTTTAGTTTTATTTAGTCAATTTACCCTCTAGGTTGGTGGTTCCCACGGACTCAGCGAGGGAACTCACCACTACCGCCTCAATGGGCAGTGTCCTGGAGCTTGGAACATCTGGTCAGGAGGGATACAACTGGGGAGGTGTGATCAGCACTTCGCCCAGGCGGCCTCACCTGCAAAGTGAACAGGGGCCTCATGAGGGATGGGAAGGGATGGAAGATTGGGATGGATAGGCTAAGAAGAGGGAAGGAGGTGGCCGTGGCCTTACAGTAGGTACCATCCCGGCAATTGCCCGAAGACGACGTGGGAAACCACGGAAAACCACTTCGAGGATGGCTGAGGTGGGAATCGAACCCCCTCTACTCATTTGGGCCACCCGAGGCTGAGTAGACCCCTTTCCAGTCCTCATACCACTTTTCAAATTTCGTGGCAGAGCCGGGAATCGAACCCAGGACGTCCGGGGAGGCAGCTAATCACGCTGACTACTACGCAACGGAGGCGACTCTATTCGTGATAATTAGAATTTTAATAGTTCAATAGTCCTCATACCACTTTTCAAATTTCGTGGCAGAGCCGGGAATCGAACCCAGGACCTCCGGGGCGGCAGTTAACCAAGCTGACCGCTACGCTACGGAGGCGACATGGTTTAGAACAGTATTTAGGAAAAATAACCATTTAAATGAGACAAGAAAATAACTTTCCCTATCGTCTTCGTAGATAATGTGAACAAAACCAAGTTGAAATCTTGCTGTACGAGGTAGGGAGGGTATAATAAAATAGTTAAAAAGAATTTAAAAAATCTGCCGTTGGATGGTCTTGAACCCGGGATCTTCGAAAGAGCGAGCGGGCGCAATAACACTTCCACACATTTCCAACACACTCTGGAGGTTTTTGTTGCGCTTCTTATTAACGCGTATGGTAAAATATTCAATTATTACAGTTAGATCTTAAATATTGATTGGAATGCATTCGTTCAGTACCTGGCAGGTTTTCTAATTTACTTAAAGCAATTTTCGCGACCGCTTTGCGTTAATAAGGCGAAAGAACAGCAACTAATGCCCTCAAACGACAGCCCTTCGGTTTTATTTCATACAACTTAGCGTCCAAAATGCTAGCGTGTGATACACTTCGGTCGTACAAGCTGGTGTACTGACGAAGAGAACAGAATTATACAGGATTTTGTACCAGCGATCACACCAGCTTCCTTGCCAGCGAGTGTCGTGTGATACGGGCCTAAAGATATGCTAAGACTTTTTGTTAAAATTTAATAACAAAACAAGATGTTCGGTAAAGAACGTATAGCCTACTTTCTCCTAAATACATGGGTATGGTTATAACCCTTTGTCCTTTTCAAGGAGTATAATTGAATGTTGGTTGTAGTAGCTTCTTGAAATACAACGTGCTTTACGGATATTATACATGAATATAATGTGCCCTTTGCTAGTGCTACCTCTGTAAAAAAAAAATCATTCAATTCGGTTTCACCGTGTTTGAATTGGTAGGGGGAATCGATTTGCACACAAACATGGCCGCTATCTGCACATTATTGGTCTGATGACCTTGTAGTGTGGTCAACAGATTATCTATACATAAAGGTATGTCGTTGCAAAATTTGGTAGGGATCAGATTATTAGGTTGGTCATAATTTGATTCAAGCTCTTAACATTAGGATGGCCGCCATTACGTTTTCGTCAATATGGCTGCGATATAAAATATGACACTGGAATGCCCTTTGCTAGTGCTACCTCTGTACCAAATTTCGTTCAATTCGGTTACACCGTGTTTAATTGATAAGGGGAATCAATTTGCACACATACATGACCGCCATCTGCAAACTAATGGGCTGATGACCTTGTAGTTCAGTCAAACGATGCACGCCATACAAGTATACGTTGTTGCAAAATTTGGTAGAGATAGGATGATTAAGTTAGTCGTAATTTGATTTAAGCTTTGAACATTTGGGTGGCAACCATTACGTTTCCGTCAAGATGGTGGCGATATAAAACATGACATTGAGGTGTTCTGCGCTAGTGCTACCTCTGTACCAAATTTCGTTAAATTCGGTTTCACCGTGTTTGAATTGATAGGGGGAATCGATTTGCATACATACTTGGCCGCCATATGCAAACTGTTGGGCTGATGATCTTGTAGTTTGGTCAAAATATGCTTCCCACATAAAGGTATGTTGTTGCAAGATTTGGTAGGGATCAGATTATTAGGTTGGTCGTAATTTGATTCAAGCTCTTAACAATAGGATGGCCGCCAGTACGTTTTCGTCAAGATGGCGGCGATATAAAACATTACACTGAGGTGTCCTATACTCGTGCTACCTCTGTACCAAATATCGTTCATATCGGTATCACCGTGTTTGAATTGATAGGGGGAATCGATTTGCACACATACATGGCGCCATCTGCAAACTATTGGTCTGATTACCTTGTAGTGTAGTCAAAAGACGCTCGCCATATAAATATATGTTGTTGGAAAATTTGTGTAGAGATCGGATGATTAGGTTATTCGTAATTTGATTTAAGCTTTGAACATTTGGGTGGCCGCCATTACGTTTCCGTCAAGATGGCTGCGATATAAAACATGACACTGAGGTGCCCTTTGCTAGTTCTACCTCTGTACCAAATTTCGTTCAATTCGGTTTCACCGTGTACGAATTGATAGGGGGGGGGGAGGGGGGGAGGGAGGGGCAGACATTCAGAGTACACACACTCACCCACACACACTTACACACACACAACGTCACACACACACAGACAGACACACGATTTTTTGCTAATAATACAATGGGAATTTCTACGGAATACGTATACTTCGATGCAAGCACTGGCGATCAGAATATCCTTCGATATGTTGTTGTTTTGTTTCAATTGAGGGCCTAGAACATTTAGCCATGTTTACTTGTGTGTGTGTGTGTGTAGAATTTGTCTGATAACCTGAGTTATTGCGGGCTTGTAATGATGTGTGTATTTGCAATTAAGGATTGGGAAGGAGGCGGCCGTGGCCTTAAGATAGAATCCGTCCCGGAATTTGGAAACCACGGAAAACCATTTCCAGAGTGGCTGAGGTGGGAATCGAACCCACTTCTTCTCATATTTGCTCCACGAGGCTATGTGTACCCAATTTCAGCCCTCAGACAAGTATTACATTTCTTGGCAGAGCTGGGAATCGAACCCGGACTTCCGGAGCAACACTCCGAGATGTTATGTTAATATTCATGCCAGTTTTTAAATTTTCTGCCATAACAGGTCACGTGGCATATTGTACCAATTCGATCGTGTTCTCTTTATAAATCATCAAAATTCAACGAACTCTTCACAAAAATTCGTCGTAAGGCAATTAATGTGGCAATGTAGTTACATCCCGACTAAATGGAATGTGGGCTTTCGTTCAAAAAAAGTATGCCTACTACTGGATTCGAAGCAACATTCTACCCGCTTGCGCCCAACAAGTACGGCCAGGCATTAGACCTCGCAGCCACCAAGACATGGTAGATACCGCACGCTAAACGTGCTCTAGTACTGTAGCCGTCCCACCTCAAACGTTTAAGTCCATCTCAAAGTCTTCAATCACGGTTTGTGGTGTTGATTTAACTTTCTACTATTACAGATCACGTGGCGTAAGCTATTAATTCGATTGTATTACGTGTATATGTGTTATTTCAAGGAGCAGAAAGTCATATGTTAGTAGAATGGGCCGTAGTATTTGGCGGGGAAAAGTTTAAGGTCGGTTTTTCTTTGCTAGACCCATGACCCAATTACATTGCTGTCACACAGTCAGAGCGCAGAGCAATATCGACCATCGGGAGAAATGCCGTGTTAGTTGGGTTTCATAAAACTAAATAATAAGGGGCGGGTGGACCACACTGTATATTAGGAATGAAACCGAAAATTGATAAACTCTCAGATACCATTTGAAAAAGGAGAATACATTTTTACGGTCATCTTCTGAGAATGGATTCTAATAGATTAACGAAACAAATCTTTGACTTTGTCCGTAATTGTAAAACAAAACCAAATTGGTTTAAAGAAATTGAAAAAGACCTAGTAGAATTGAAAATAACAGAAACGTCATTACTCGATCGAACAGCCAAATTCATTAATAAAGACGAAAATACAAGGTTCCAAGATAGAGCTACACTAAAAGCCAAACCCATTATCTCGGAAGAAGAGAGGAAAAGAAGATCGGAAAGACTGAAGAAGTACTGGGCTCTACGGAAAGAACAGCGTACAGGGTAATGATTGAATCAACGTACCCCAAAGAGGGTGAAACGAAAGAAGAAGAGAACCTTTTCTATAGTCCGTATTTAATATCACAGTTTAATATACTTGTCCCACCTCCATCAACTCGACCTACGTTTATTACATTTTACTGCCCAAGAACTAGAACTGAACAGCTTAAATATTCCCCAATAATAAGTGCTATTCAATTATACGATGAATATTCAATAGCAACCAACCTTGACTTATTCAGCTACACATACAGGTCCTTAGTTTCTGCCTGCTGTGCGATCACATGAACTCGTACATTCCACCTACCAATTTACATTACAATCTCAACATTACGCCCGTCAATCATATATATTATTTCAATAGTATAGATCCCTCCTGCGGCGCTCACAAGCGACCGATCGTGACAATGAGCATTCATATGAAAGAGAATAGACATTAGCAGTGACGAATTGCACGATTATTTCATAAACATCTACAATTTCTTTAAAAAAAATATATGTGCGAAGTGTTCGATTTGCAAATACAGTTGCTGTATGGAACTACGCTCCATAATTGCTGTCCACTTCACATTTTGGCCGATGAGACGCCTGTTTCATGTCATTTTAACATTCTGAGGTCTTTCCTTTAGCCTATCATTTTGCGTGGATATAATTTCATAAATATCGAATAACCGGCGAGTTTTACAGCAACCTTTCTCTTTAAAGCTTTCATTATAAACCTATTGGGGAAAGTGTGGTTTATGAATATGCGAGATTTCTTGCACGGGTCCTCTAGTTATATTACAATTTGATAGAATTGTGTAACGAAATGTATAAGGTGCGTTCAAAAAGTAACGAGCCGGAGGCATAATTACTGAAACCAGTTCCTGTATGTTAGAAGTATTGGCCCTGGCTGTTGAGGCACTTGTCCCACTGTGACACGAGGTGGTGAATGGCTGTCTCATAAAATTCCCTGGGCTGCGATGTGAACCAGTTCCACACGTACAGCTGGACGTCGGCGTCCGAGGTGAATCGTTGGCCTCGCTGAGCCCTTTTCAGGGGCCCAAACATGGCGTAATCACGGGAGAGAGGTCTGGACTGTATGGAGGGTGGCCGAGAACCTACCATTTGAATTTCTGCAGGGGTGCCGCGACTGTGTTGGCCGTATGAGGTCGTGCATTGAAGTGGACCGACCACGGCGGCTATGGCGTTCACTGCCACTCGGCGGTCCTGGGTAATGAGCTGGACGTTGTCGTCGGTAATGCAGGGGGGGTGACCCAGACTGGGCATCATCGGCTAACGACACCCGTCTTTCTCTGAAGTGCTTGTGCCAAGCCTTGACCCTTGCAAGGGACATGCAGTGTTCGCCGCCCACTTGTGACATTCGGCGATGAATGTCCGTTCCCCCTACTCCTTCCGCTGTCAGAAACCGAACAACACCTCTTCTTCGGTTGACGCCTCCATGTCATTGTTTGCAATGTAACTGGCAGCGTTGGACGATTGATGCATGCTGCTGCTCGCTTTGTATCGTCACGTGATGTGCACACTTGCCCTCTAGCGACGGGCTATGACCGTCCACGCTCTGGTCGGAACCACACCTCGTTACACACGCCACGATTATCCCATGTCGTCACCGGTTTGCGCATTTCAGCCTCCGGCTCGTTACTTTTTGAACGCACGTTATACATGTGTTTCTTTTTATTAGGCATATGGCTGTTAGAAGCACATTAAATCCCAAAAACTAATTATGATAGCTGAGCATCTTCTTCATCGATGTCTTCGAATACAGTCGAACTCCGATATCTCGAAGTACTTTCAGAGATAGAAAATAATTCCAGTAATCGAAAATTCAAGATATAGAAATACATGTCCCTTTCCAATCTGTCAGATCAGCTGCGACTAATGCAGGGTAGATAGCATACTAAGCTACTGACAGAAACTTCACATAATTCCAAGTCACACCTAAAGAACGTAATTCAACTGCATTTTCACCCCAACTTCGAGACTTATTATTATCATTTTAAATGATTATGTCGACTTCGCTGGGGTCTGGCGTTACGTTACGGTGACGGGACGAAATGTACCGAGAATGCACTGAGGTGCGTGACGTCATAGTACTGGTTGAGCTTCCTCCTTTCCCCGCGCGCTCCGGCGAGCGTGACGTCATCCAGCCAGCTACCTCCTTTTCCCTTGGTTTGCACTTGCTTTTTTATTTTTTATTTTTTTATAACTGACTTGAATTCACGCAGCATTTGTAGCATTTAAAATGAAATAAAGTCTAGTCTTTCAGACTGACTATCAGTGTTTTTTTTTAATGTCCGTGAACAAAACACCATTCGAATTATTGAAATATTCAAACAATAGAACTTCGAATTCTAGAAAATACTTGACATATAAATTGTGTAGAACTTCGCAAGGAAATAAAAAATACTTCGAGATATCGAAAAGTCGAGATATAAAAGTTCGACTGATAGAATTCGACTCTATTTTGTTACTGCATATGAATTTTATTGCGTAGGTTCATTATTCAAACATTCCCTCCGACTGCATAGAAATAAAAAAGTAATTTTATTTTTTTGTACCGCTGCCCTCTTAATGTTATGAAAATAATTCAATTTAAATAGATGCCAATAAATTAAGATTTCTATAAAAAAAAATCCGCACCACCAAGTTTCACTGGGCTCGGACGATTAAATCGTGAGAAAATTCCATTGATATGTTTGAATTACGCCTGGCCGCCATGTTGATTTTGTAGTTAACAGAATTCTGAAAGTCATATTGGTGAACGTCTAGTAGTACCCTTTATCACCGTACAGAATTTCAGGGTGATATTTTTTACTGTTCCAGAGATATATAAAGCCAGTGAAACATGATGATGATAATTGTTATTTTAAGGGGCCTAACATTTATGTTATCGGACCCTAATGGTGTGGGTGATCGTGAAGATGAAAATGAAATGTAAAGTATAACTAAAATTAACTACTAACTTATATACTAGAAGAAGTAATGGAAAACAAAAGGAGAATAAGGCAAATAAAGGACAGGAGGAATAGAAATGCCCTCAACCCTCGAAGAATGCGGATTGAGGGACTTGGAAGGAAGGAGAGCCATGAAAGGCAGATATGAAAGTGAAAGAGGGGAGGGTCTGCCCCAGAGGATGGATAAAAAGTGGAAAACCAGACCCAGCTCAGGAATCCCTCGGACTCGCCAACTCCCGAACTCACCAGCTGGGAGCCCCTGAGGGTGTAGCAATATCCAGGGTGCACCAGAAGTGGTGGGGCTACACATACCTTGCCTACTTGTGGGCCTTGTCCAGAAGGCAGGAGATACCATGAAAAGAAAAAGAAGGCTAACCGCTCGCAGAAGAAGGGTATCAGAAAAGATGCGACAAGGGCCAATTAAGGCGGGAAAGGAAGAGACTCCCTAGGCCTCGGATACCCTAATACCGTCGGGATCGGAAGAGAACAAGAGTTGACCACGTGAGGTCGACAGGAAAGAAGACGGAGAGGAGCCAGGCACAAGTAAATGGAAGCAATGCCAGACTCAGCTGGTTCCCCGTGGTCTCCAACCCACGTCCCACTTGATGTGAGCCCCTGGGGGGTGGGGGGCAGTGAAACACTTCCCGCGGCCACCATGTTGGATTTTGAAAGGCACGGTCTAGGTCAGACAAGAGAGTAGTATTTTCGTACCGAGTTTCATTGAAATCACTTCTGCCGTTTAGATTTTAATACCGGGGGACACACATGCATACGCACACACACAGCGACACAAGGTGATCTCATAAGCCTATGTTTTCTATAAATGAAAATCGGCTAAGGAAACTAGGCCTAGCACCTTCGTTTATACACCCTGTACGCGTTTCATATCAAATAATAACTGTTCCACAATAAATATACAACAACAAAAACTGACAATTGGAAGTTCTGACACAGGAGGAATGCAGGTTGGTTGGTTCTTCAGTTTAGGGGCTATGGCAACGAGGTCATATTGCCCCTTGTACTTTGGGTGTGTATAGAATCTCTCTGATAACCGGTGTTAATTGTGATGGCTGTATTAGTGTGTGTTATCTGTAATTCAGGTAAGGTCTGCAGACGATCAATTTCAAGTAGTTCCTACTTTTGCTACCAAATGCTACCGTCAATGACACCTAGCCGTGCACTTGTCAACTAGATGCTACCGCAACTTGCCCCTGGTGGCGAACGTTGGAACAAATAGAGCATTAATCAAATCTAACCTACAAATTTTAGCTTCACTCAAGTGTAGTTAGTGGAATGTATTTTTACATGCCTAAATCTATTACTCCGCCCCCCCCCCCCCCTTCCCCCGAAGGAAGGCATACTGAGGGAATGTGAACACTCTTAAAAAATCCGACGACTTCGGCTGGGTTTGAACCCGCGATCTTGGACATAGATACTCAGCATGTTACCAACAAGGCCGCTAGACCAATACAGGAATGAAGAAACTGAAAACAGCCCATGAAGAGCCAAGGCCTGCAGATAATGTGGTGACGTGTGGTCAGCGCATCGGGCGCCCTCACCGTAAATTTTGGTTTTCGTGACTGGGGCGCTGACTCACTGTCAGGACTGCTACTCAAATTGTCCTCACAAGGCAGCGTTCATCCCGTTCCAGTCCTCTTGTCAGTTTCTAGAATCGCTGATGGAGCCGGGAATCAAACTCCAGGCCTCCGGGTGAGAGGCAGTCGCGCAACCGCAACACCACGGGGCCGGTACCAGACAAGCAAAACAAAGTTTAATCAGTGCACACACCACCTCGTGGTGTCTCCCTGAAGGTCCGAGTTCAATTTACCGGCTCTGCCAAGAAATTTTAATTCTGGTGTGAGGGCTGGTACGGGGTACTTTCAGCCTCAAGAGGCAAAGCTCAGAAGAGGGCGATTCGATTCCCACCTCAGCCATCCTGGAATGTTTTCTCATGGTTTCCCCACTTCTATTCTAGTCTGAGATCGCTCCTCATATAGGACCACGACCAGCTTTTTTCCATACCTATTCCCTATTTACAAAATACACACATTAACACAGCGCCCCCCCGAGAGCCTCCGTGGCTTACGCGGCAGCACGCCGGCCTCTCACCGCTGGGTCCATGGTTCAAATCCCGGTCACTCCATGTGAGATCTGTGCTGGACAAAACGGAGGCAGACAAGTTTTTCTCCGGGTACTCCTATCATTTCATTTCATTTGTCATTCATTTGCCCCAGAGGAATGCGACAGGCTTCGGCAGCCGGCACAGTTCATATCCTCGCCCCTAGATGGGGGCTTCATTCATTCCATTCCTGACCCAGTCGGAGACTGGAAGCAGGCTGTGGATTTTCAATTTCAACACAGGCCCCCGCGCCAGGGTTTGGCAACCACGGGGCCCCAGCTGAGTTCGGCATTACTTCCACTAACTTATGCCGGGCTCCTCTCTGACATCTTCCTATCAACCTTCCTTGGTCAACTCTTGTTCTTTTCCGACCCCGATGGCATTAGAGTATCCGAGGCATAGGGAGTCTTTCACTTTCCCGCCTTAGTTGGCCCTTTTTTATCTTTCCTGATAATAATAATAATACCGTATGGCCTCGGGTGCCAGGTGCAAGCTTTGTAATTTGACACCCAGGGGGTAGCTTGCATGTCGAATTTCGTTGTTCCTTGAATCACTATGAAAGTCAAGGAGGTTAGATATCTAAGCTCCTTGAACACTATAGCGCTTTCTAGTAGAGAAATGAGAAACTTTGTGTTGGCGGAAACTCCCGAGATTAATTTTGCCATTATGAAAACGGCCTACTGAATTCAAATGGGTTCTTTGACATGCCAACATCGTATGACATGCGTGTCGTATTTTTGCCGCCTTTCAAAAATCACTTACCATGGCCAGGAGCGAACCTGCAATCTTGGGGTTAGTAGACCGACACGCTATCCATTCACCCACCGTGGCAAGCTATCTTTCCTGATACCCCCTCATTCTTCGAGTGGTCAGCATGCTATTTCTTTTTTTCTTTTCGTGATATCTCCTGCCTTCTGCACAAGGCCCTTCAAGAAGACAGGATGTGTATAGCCCCACCACTTATGGTGCACCCTGGATAGTGATACACCTTCAAGGACTCACGTCTGGTGAGTTCGGGATTTGGCGACCCCGAGGGATTCCTGAGCTGGGTCCGGATTTTCTCCTTCGTCCATTGCCTTTGGGGTGGACCCTCTCATTTCCCTCTCCTTGCTGCCTTACTCGGCTCTCCTACCTTCCAAGTCCCTCAATTCTCATTCTTCGAGGGTTGAGGGCATTTCCTTACTTCCTGTCTTTTATTTACATTATTCTCGTCTTGGTTTCCCATTTCCTTTTCTAGTTTGTAAGAGAGTCGTTAGTTTTAGTTGTAAATTTCCTTTGATCATCCTTCATTTTCACTATCACCCAAACCATTAGGAGCCGATATCCTACATGTTAGGCCCCTTTAAACAATAATTATCGTCATCATCATCATCATCATCAGTAACACAGCTATCACAATTACACAGGTTATCACAAAACATTCCACATACACCCAAATACACGAGGCTATGTGTACTTGATGTCGCACCCTCTAAAATAAGCAACAGCAACAAATTGTATGTCGCGGTCGCGGTGAGCAATTTAATGTGGGGTATTTTCTGAATGAGGCCAATCTGCGGAAAGTAGGACCGTATATACAGATTTCTCTTCATCTATATGACTTATGTAGTAAGGAAGTAACATAACTCATTTGAAATGCAAATTGTCTACTCATTGTAAAACTTACATATTCATTTCTCTTTGGAGACAAAAACTGCAAGCATTGTTCCTTCTCTTACGTGCTTCTTAGAATATTTATCCAGCTTCTTCTTCTTCTGCTTCTTCTACTTCTCGTCCATTCTTCGTAAAATGCCAGCAGAGGAAGAAAACAAGGCATCATAAATGTGCTCGCTCATGCCTGTGTAATGTGCATAGAACAGCTTCTTAAGCTGTGATTCATATTTACGTTCTTCAAGATGGGACGTTTCTTTGCACAGCTGGATTATATCCACTCTGTACTGCAGGGACAGGCAACCTAAAAGCTATCAAAAGGTTCTCACATTTGAAGCTGATCTTATGCCAAGACAATAGTTTTACAAACATGACATGTTATTAAGATACTTTTATCGGAAGCGGACGACATTACACAGGAATATCTCGTTAAAATGGCATTAAATGGCTTCGGTGGCGTAGTTGATAGCATGCTGAACTACTGTGCCCAAGATCGCGGGTTCAAACCCGGCGAAGTCGTCACATTTTTTAAGAGCGTTCCCCTTCCGAGGGGAAGTAAAGCCGGCGGCCCTACGTCATAGATTTATGGCATGAAAAAGATCCTACCACTAACTAAACTTGTGTGAAGCAAAATTTCTAGGTTAGATTTCTTTGAAACACTCTATCAAAGTGCCAACGTTCACCACTATATGTCAGTGACACCTAGTAGCGAAAGTTGGAACTACAGTATTTGAAATTGAGCGGAACTTGTAGCAGCTACAAAATCTGGCGAGCCGAACATGTCCTCGGACACTCCCGGCACTAAAAGCTATATGCTAAATAAATAATAATCTTTCTAGTGTTGTCTCCATTGTGTGATTACACAGATACGGTGAGGTTTGTCATAACTTATAATACAGTGGTTTGTGTGCAAAGAGCTTGCTCACGACACTGATGAACGCTAAATTTGTGAGAGAGGTAACAGGTCTGCGGTTATTGTGCACAATGACGTCAGCTATTAGCAGCGCTGTCTACAGACCATCCAACACCTCCTACCACCGGGGATTACAGCAGTCAGCTTGACTCTATCACAGCGCTAAGAAGTCCATCTTCAAAGGTAATCCCTTTAAAGAGGACCCACCTTAAGGGGGGTTCATAGCCTTCTCCGCATGGTCCTGATTCAAAAAACATTTCAAGATATATATTTTCATTGAATTCTAGTAGTGAGACAGGGCCTGTTTTGCACCACGCATTCTATTTGTACCTGACTGTACATCAACTCATGTATTTAATTTTTCCTATATCTCGAGAACCAATGATCGGAGATGGGCGTGGGGTGTCAAATTGGGATGAAGCTCCCTTTTCTATGGACTACTTATTTCTACCCCAAGATAAAAACTACCATTACCCGGTGGTGAAATAGTGATTTCTTTTGTACGCATTTGCCGTCGCGACTCATGTAAGAAGGCGGGCTTTTTAAATTTTTATTTATCGATTATTTACTCTTGATTTAACCAAAGGACCCAAAACTAGGTCATTGGCACAATATTGTTGGGAATGAATTAATGTACAAAGATGTATGTGGGTTCATTTTACTCGGGATTTGCCCAAGGGGCCTAACCAGATGGGTGGCTCTCATTTTATTTGAAAGCGACTGTACCTTGTGTTCGTTATTTTCCGATATTTCCCGAATTATTAATCTTAGAGACTTATGTAACGGGCCCCACACTACAAAGTTTTCTATAGCATATGAAACTCCTGGAATACTGGTCTTGTGACCTTAGTTTCTGATCAATGGGCTTTCTTCTCCTCACTACTAATTCTGTTTTCCATGTATTGAACCCGCTGAGCTATGGTTCATGTGATATTTTTTTATGACAGAGCATTTATGATGGGATGTTGTACTTTTGAACACACCCAGGAAGCCACGTGGAGCTGAGAGATCACGCGATACTTTTTGAAGTAGCGGTGAATCGCACTTTTGACTTTGGTGAAAACTGCTAATTATTTATCTGAGGTCTTATTAATTAATTTTTATCTTTCCACAAGACTCAGAATATTCCATTTCGTCATGCTGCATTATTAAAACATTTTGGAGAATGTTTATTTTTACTTTAGGTAAGGTAATACCCTTGCAGATACGCAAAGAGGAACGTAAGCAGTCGCTCAACGACTTCGTTTTGACGACCTACTTTCTAGAGACACCCAGTGCCTCCCACTGCGTCTGGAGAATCCGCCTTGTGTAGGCGTGGAATTACATTTGTCCTACGAGACGTAGAAGAATATCCGCTGTTGAGCGTTAAAAGTGATTATAAGGTGCCATCGAGCCCGCTAATACTATTATTCACTGTTGTTGAAGCCCAGTGAACTAAAGAAGAAGCTTGGGAAATAAATATTGGCAAGTATAGTGTATTGCACAACATTGCTGTAACCCCACATTTTACCCACGCGTATATGGAGGGCAGATGCCTAGTGGAAATATACAGGTAATAGTGTTACAATTATCCTGAATAAGTGTGATTATAATTGTATGAGATATTTAAATTGCCAAGGTGAAAGTTTCATTTTAAAAACGACGTATAATTCACGGATGCTGCGTGATACAAAAGTAGCGTCACTAGCACGTGCAGTATTATAAAACAGTGTTAGCTCACATGCTAATCCACATCTGCAAAATTAAGGCTGTGTCGTATTATATAATTGAAGCCTATAACATTGACGACAAACATTATAATTTTAAAAGTGAGAGGATGAATTATTACGCAACTTATTTCACTACCCACGTGATTGGACTTTTCTTCACCATGGTTGAAGCAGTCACCATGGGCTAATACCATTCCGGTATGAGGGTGACGTTTCTACGGGAACCAGCATGATGGTGGAACTTCCAGGACGACGAACGAGAAGGAAGGAGCCAAAAATGCCATTTCCAGGCATATCCACGAAGTTGTCGACAGGGACAAATCGAACCCTGGTCTTTGGAGGAGTCCAGATGGGAATCCTGATGAGGAGGATACCGATCCAGAGAGCCAGAGAGGATTTTGTACAACCCTTGTTGTGGAATAGAGAGCTGAGTGAGAGCTCCTCCATTTCGTGAGTTTTTGTCACACCCCTTCCTTGTTCTAGTTTCTGGTGGTATAGTAGATTTAATGTAGTGTGTGAACCAACCGCACTCAGTGTCAGCCATTTTTCCTAGGTAGGGATGTAACTAGATTAGTTAGATGTCATTTATTTCTGTTTAGAGTGATACACCCTTGGGTCAGACATTTTGGTCAGCCCTGGTGCAGCCTGATGAACGTCGTAGAACGTCAATGCCTACCTTTTGCTGAACCTGATCGTAGTCATTTTGAGGCTATTTTGTTCAACCCTACTTGGGGTAATTTTCAAGTCTTTGCTGACTTTAGTTATGGCAATCAGATGCCATGGTTATTAATTAACTGCATTCTTTGCAGCCATCCTTTGTTACACCCCTGACTGTCGTTAGAACGGTCGTATCATTTAGGTAGTCGACTGTAACTACCAGTTTTGTAAATGCATTATATTTCATTTTGAATAGGCTCAGAAGCTATTCTTGGTCAAGTTTGAACCTAACAACTAGAAGGAATGTTTCGTTGCCTAGCATCGAACTCAGTTCCCAACGAATCATTAAGCAGATCCTTGTTGTGAACCTGCGCCAAAATTATCATTTTTGCTTGTGTCATGTGAGACACGTTTTTATTTGATGTACTATCAACTACTGAATTGTATTTTTAAAGCAAAGAGCTCCAGAAATTGTAAGATTACTTTCATTTAGACGTCTTTGGTAGAAAGACGGAATTGTATTGTTATATTCAGATTTATTGAGTGTGTTTTATACACGGACTCTTTAGAGGTCTGTAACCTCAGGTAAAGTTTTTTGTGAACTGGCCAGGTGTACAGGTTTATATTGATTAAATCGCCGGCCTTGAATAAACTGGTTATGTAACCCAGTGACCTGAAAGCACGCCTGCTTCTTTGTGAGACAGAACTACTATTGACAAGGACAGAGTACGATTTGTATTCGCATTTCCTTTCATTGCTACTTTGCTCATGGAAATCAGTTTCCACTCTTGTATTTGATCACATGTTTTATGGATCGTTTTTGTTAGTTAAACGCTCTGCTGCGTGTACTGTCGTCTGACAGGTACAGTCATGTCAGGTTTTCTATATTATGGTGAAGGCTACCCTGTTATAGCAGGATGTTATTGTATGAAGGTATTTTGAGTATGCCTTGTCCGGGACTGATCCCGTTGACTAGATGTTATTGGAAGGTAACTGTTGTGTACAGGCCTATCCCGGAGTTATTGAACGCGAGCTTAGCGCCGCTGGTAAACCGTGTTATTGTGTGTCCGAGTTGTTGTACTCATTGATTATATTCCGACTGTTGAGTCGAGGCTTTTTGGTGGAGAATGATCTCAGTGGAGACACTCCGTGCCAAGGCTATTGTCAATGTTATTCGCCATAAACCTACGATAAACCTATAAACCGACATCTTAATAATAAGACGCATAATTGTTGTAAAACAAGGCTAACTAACGATTCTTTCTATCTAACTTTGTTCTTTGCATTTTGGAACTGTTGACATAGCCGTGCAGTTGAAGATAATTTCCTTGTGGAAATGACTAGGACAGTTGACATTTTTGTAGCGACCTGAAGCATGCGCGAACCTAGAGTTCTTAGCTTGTGGAGCTCAGGCCATGCGATGTCAGACGTGGTCTCAACTACGCATTCGTCACCGTAATTATACACATTAGATGACTATGGCTTACAAAGAGTAAACCAAGGTGCAGGCAGGAATTTTTAATAAAAGTACTGTGTCTATTTCATTATTTATTTATGATGTCAAGTGTATAAATCCTACATGTTACTTTTTTGTGTGCTGTTAGCACATAGTTATTAAGCATAATTAAATTGTTTGTTTTTCATGGCTGTACACTTAGCTTTTGGATGTAATTGTTTTCTTTTACGGACGTCATCGCTGTAAATTTTGTTAATTGATAGGACTTAGCTAGATGAATTAACGTTAAATGTAAATGTCGAAATGGTACCATCCTAACTTAGATTTGTCTTGCTACCCTGTTAAATGTAAATTCTGATATTAGCT
Organism: Meconema thalassinum; assembly: GCA_946902985.2. Lineage (NCBI taxonomy): Eukaryota > Metazoa > Arthropoda > Insecta > Orthoptera > Tettigoniidae > Meconema > Meconema thalassinum. The sequence continues at coordinate 190,379,273 of OX336395.1, forward strand.
TAATCTTGTAACTTGAACTAGGGACTTGCGTTGTACCATATTCCTAGTGTTGCTGTTGTTGCTTTATTATTGTGAGTTAGATCTTTGGCGAGGGTTTTCCGTGACTTCTCAGGTAGGGACCTGCTCTTTATTTTCTTTTGTTTATTTATTAGCTTGCGGACTAGCCGATTGTAACCCTCCGAACTAGGCTAGGGGTTTGTGAATTTTATAAATAAATTTTCACGGTGTTTTACATAAGTCTGGATGTTTATTTTCTCAGTCTAGTTTTAAGGTGAACCTTTCCTTAGGCGGTCTATGACCATCGTCACCATGTACCACGATCCCCGTGGACTACGGACTCTCGTGCCGCTTTAGCCTTTATGGAAGGTCACCTGATCCTCTCGGTAATTTTTTCTTCTTGTTTATGTGCTCGACGGGTGAGATGTTAGGGAAGTCATCGCGGTTGTTGGCTATTCCTAACAACCTCCAACCTTGACGGTCTCAGTATACATTCAGCAAATGTTTTTAAGGATATTCAGTTTTCATTTTCTATTTGCATCAAGAGTAGTGTTTTACGAGAGGTGATCAGAAACTAAGGTTACAAAGCCTGCAGTGAAACGTGTACATTATATTTTATACAACCAATACAGCCAACTGATAGTACATACATTAAGTAATGTTTCCACACAGTCTCCATATTGGTTTAGGCACTTGTCACTTAGTGGGATGAGTTTGAATATTCGCATCTGGTAACAAACCTGTCCTTGCGTGTTGAGCCACGTTGTCGTGAAGAGTTTCACCTCCTCGTTTGAAGAGAATCGTCGACCTCCTAGGTGCTCCTTCAAGCGCGGAAACAGGTGAAGGTCGCTTAGAGCGAGGTCCGGGCTGTAGAAAGGGTAGTCAATGATGCCTCAGCGAAACAGCTTCAGTGTGGAGGTCTTGTGGGCTGTTTGAGGCCACGCGTTGTCATGAAGGAAGGTGACGCCCTCGGTGAGAAGTCCTGGTCGCGGTTACATGTTTCGCCCACACAGAAATCGAATAACAGAATGGATCTCTTCGCGAGATAAGTTTACCAAACGATTCGCCATTAGTTGTTTACCTACAACTAGCGCTGTAGGTGGTGGGTGGCTGAAACTCTGCGCTGTTACTAGGCCTATTCTTATGTATTTGTATCGCCCCCACACTACTAAGTTTTCTATAACATATGAAACTCCAGGAATACTGGCCTTGTAACCTTAGTTTCTGATCAACCCTCGTAATTATTTTATGTTTGTCTTGTGTGAATAATAAGTATTTCACTGATGATGGCCTTCTTCGAAAGCTGAAACATGATGAAAAGAATATTAGAGCTTTTTTTTTTTTTTGCTAGTATTGAAACATATTGTGAGTATTTTGAATTTCAATTGCATTTTGTGAGTATTTCGAATCTGCATTGCATTTTTAAAGTATTTTGAACCTAAACTAACTTTTGTGCGTCTTAAAATCTAAGTTCCAGTTTTTGATGAGTAACATCTTTCCGCTCGGTTGCTGGATAGTTTTGTGGGAGTGATTTTGAAAATTGGGGACGGAAGTGGATCGGAACAATCTAGCTGGCAGTGGTGGATCAAAAGGAAGTATGCACTGCCCGCTCGATCGATCAAACGGAAGTGTACTACCTGGCAGTGATGGATAACGAAAGTATGCACTGCCCGCTCGATCGATCAAACGGAAGTGTACTAGCTGGCAGTGGTGGTCAACGGAAGTGTGCACTGCCTGCTCGATCGATCGAATGGAAGTGTGCCCTAGCTGGCAGTGGTGGATCGAACGGAAGTATAAGACTCACTGCCAACTCGATCGATCGATCCAGCTGGCACTGGTAAGAGAAACAATCAGCGCGCGGTGTCGGAAATTTATACCATGACGCACTCGTTCATATGGAATGTATATGACATACCGAACGGAAAACGCTCATGCGAACTCTGGTGTCAAGTGATTTAAACAAATGACTTAGTACATGTTCGAAGTCTTCGTATCAGTATTTAAATGGTAAAATGCCTTAATACACTGAAAAAATGAAAATTGCAACACCCAGAAGGAGTGGTGCTACATTGTTGAAATTGAACATGCAGGACGAGTGTTTGGTTGTGATTCGATGATTACACTTTCAGGTCCCTCTGACCGCAAGTTTGGACAACAATCAATACAGGATGTGCCCACCACGAGCTGCAATACATTGATGAATTCGGCGAGGCATGGAGTCAACAAGGCCCTGAATCGGTTCTTGAGGAATTGTGGCCCATGCTTGCTGCACTGCACGGATCAGTTGTTCCAGAGTTGTGGGTGGCTGAGGACGGTTGGCCAGTTGTTGACCCATCATGTCCCACACATGCTCAATAGGACTGAGGTCCGGGGATCTGGCGGGCCATTCTAAGGTTGTGATGTCGTGGAGAGCTTCTCTGGAGATGCGTGCAGTGTGAACCCGGGCATTGTCCTGCTGAAACATCCCATTAGCAATGTTCGCCATCATAGGGACAACCACTGGATTTAGTACCCTATCAACGTACTGTCGAGCAGTCATAGTGCCCTCAACAAGCACTTATTGTGATTTCACATTAAAGCCAATAGCTCCCCAGACCATAATGCTTGGTGTTGGCCCTGTGTGCCTCTCGACAATAAGGTCTGGGCGGCCCCTCTCCCCGGTACGTCGGCGCACACGATTCCGGCGATCACTGCGGGCAAGACAGAAGCGCGATTCATCACTAAAGACGACCCTATGCCATTCGTCGACCCACGTCGATCGTTCTCGACACCAGGCCAGCCTTACACGTCGCTGTTGTGGGGTCAATGGAACACCTTCTGCAGGGACACGGGATCGTAAGCCAACTGCACGCAGGCGATTATCAACTGTTTGTTGTGTAACGTGGGGTGCCACAGCTGCTCGAATTTGCACTGCTGTTGCATGGGGTTCCATCCGGGCCATCCGAATGATGCGGCGATCCTCTCTCACAGTTGTCTGTCGCGCTGGGCCTGTGCCAGGTCTACGAGTGTGGGTACCTTCACTTGACCACTGCTGCCATACACGTTGTACCGTAGATGCCTGTCGGCGATAATCCAGCCTCACACAGCCCAATTATACGAGCTGTCTCAAACGGCGACAGTTGTTGATAGCGTGCTCTTCTCTGTCGTCGAGGCATGTTTGACGGGGAACTCTTCACTGCACAGACTGCAAGTCAACTACGCTACACCAGTCTGTATACTGGGGTTGATTCCTCCGCGACCAATCACGTGGGGAGACCTGTAGCAACAATCCAATGGGTCTGAAACTTTGATCGTTTACATACCCACATGGCATCGTTCCATATCTTGAAAATCAAAACAAACGACCAATGCCTTCATGGTGTTGCAATTTCCATTTTCTTCAGTGTATCAAACATTGTAAGTAGTCGGCATTGCATTGGCATAAGGCATTTTAAACTCAATGTCACTCACGAACATTATCGAAACAAGTAAAATATAAATGAAACTTAATTCCGTAATGCAGTAGTCTATTATTGGAACGTGGAAATAAGTCACTATCTTGTTCACAATATTTGCGTAGTCGAAATAGCCGTGGGATTATTGCGTATGACTGTGAATCTAGAGATCTTGGGTTCGAATCCTGGGCGGAGTAGATGTTTTTGCTTCCAGATTATCATTTTAAACGATACTTGAAGACCCGTGCTGCTCTGCAGCATTCACTTCAACAATCCTACAGCACTTCTGTCCATATGACATTTGCATGTCTTCATGCTAGTGTCCTGAACAGACATTTACTGTACCGCTGCTTTTGGGTAAATGATGAAGTAGACTTTTGAGATCAAATGGGTGGGTGTCTGCCTGTCCTCTGTGTGTGTGTCCCACTATTTACCCTGCGTAAGCTTAAAAGGCGCACGGACGTCAGGTTCCAGACGCAATTCTGAAAAGGTGAGGTGAACAGCTAACTCCAAACACATAAGCTATACTCTTCTCTGAAGAATTAACTCGACTCAACTCGGAAGTTTGATGCTGGCTGAAGCTAGGGTGATAGGTCGCTCGCAAGCTCGTAAACTAACTCTGAAGCTAGGAATTTCAATTTCCACTGAATGGAGATTGCTGGAAGTAATGAAAACGTAAAAACACTTACAGTAGTCGATGTGGGAGCTATCGCGGACTTTCTTGCAGAACTTTTCATGCTGAAAAATTCTCAGAGAATATCGATATTTTTAACGGTTTACCCAGTGTAAACTTAAAAGACACATGGACATTAGGTTTTTTTTCAACTCAATTCACTGAAATCGTAAATGCTCGGCTTCTTTTGGTCATAAATACATGGTTTTCTACCTAATCCTTCATCGAGAAATCCTTTACAGAATGGTGAAAACCGCATCAAAATCCATCAAGTTGCTCTCGAGATTACCCGTTACATCCAAGAATTGGGAACTTTGTTTCATACTAAGTAGATAGAGATATCCACACAATTTAAGGCTACAGCGGTACAATTTGGTGTTTTGTCTACTTATGAACAAAGGTATAAATTTAAAATAAAAGTTGGATCTTTTATATTTGAATTTAGAGATGTAACTCTTGGTTAACATGTAGAGGTGTGCAAATTAATAGAATTAAATAAATAATTTTAATTAGTCATAATTACTTTTATTCAAAATCATTTTATTGACGAACTTATTTCGTTGTCCTACTTAGTAGTGTTTCCTCTCCCGTGGAATTACACCGTTTTCCATAAGGAATTGCGTCTGGAGACATTCAGATTATTGGATTCCGAGGGATATCTGAGCTGGGTCCAATTTCAATTTTTCATTGACTTTAGAATTCAAGTCAGGTGATTTCAATGCATACTTCATGAATCTTTGAATAGTTCAATAGCGTTCATCAGTTAAAAGACCCCAAATCCCTCAGCTCTAAATTCACACGTAAAGTAGAGTGAAGTAATAAAAACGAAACGTGTGGCATTTTGCATTTGAAAGGCTCCTCTGTTAGTGGAAATTCTAAAAAAAATGAGTTACTTAAATGAAAATATAATTAGGAGTCTTGAAGTAATTGAAGTAATTTGAAGTAATTTCATCGCCTTGTAAACATACTTAGTGCATTAAACCGTGAAAAGTAAAAATGCAATTTTGGAAAACTGACACCAAATCTATTAATTTTCACATATCTGTAAAGACAGCTATCGCCTCCACCCATACAGATAGAATAGTAAGTAAAGGCGATTGATGAGAAATGAAAAGATAACTCACACAGAAGGAATTAATATTTATTAAGCTGTAAATTTGATTGAGTATATCTTAGTAATAGAACTGAGGGAATGAAATAACTGGATGTAGGATATTAATCACCGATGTAGGACAATAGTAATATTTTTTTACCATTACCTCAGGACAGTTATCGTATTAGGGATGCGGACGTCCTTGTATAATTGTTATTTAATCTGTGCCCCGTTTGCTGAGGTCTGTGCTCCTCCGCAACATTCGCTTCAAAATTCTAATAGTACTTCCTTCCATTCGACATTTGCTGTTCGCTTGCCTTTTGGTTGTTTTTGAACTTTGACGTCATGAAAGGATTTTGCTCGCGATAGTGCGACATACAGTAAAGTTGTCCGTGGATAAACACGGGTTGAGGTAAATAAATGCCTACTTGATCTAGTGTTTGACCTTGAGCTTTATTGATAGTTATACAAAAAGCCAAACGTACTGGAAACTGCCTCCTTTTGAAGGGAAATGGCATAGAAGTATCTGATGGCGTAAGGTCAAGGCGAGGGAGTAGAACATTGTTTCCAACATTTACGCCAGTAATAATTTCCAGGTGTAAGCAATTGTCATGCATCTTCCAAACCAACAGTCTAGAACCGTTCAACAGACCTTGGTAACATTAATATTTCTCAACAAAATCACAATTGAGGATATGAGGTGCTGTAACGATTCGATCCCCAAGCTTTTATAATTAATCTTTTTCGTTATATTTATATATATTAATTTTTCATTAAGTAGTATTCCATGCTACAAGATTTTATCTGTCTGTAAGCAGCTCAAATCATTCTGAACAGATTTTCATTTACGAATGGTTGTAAATTTAGTTGTCAGAGAGACGTGGGAAGCGACAGTTTAGCTCGCATTTCTACAATAGATGTTATTTCCTGAAGAAGGTCATAGCGCATGACAAAGGCGATGTGGTTTCCGGTCACTATTAGTGCCGGTAGTGATAAATCTATTCTCAACCCCAAATGAATGTAAGAAACCCTTGCTGCTGTGGATAAATAACTTAAGAAATGACATTATTCTATAATGGAAATGTCAGTAGTTCTGATGAGTGTTGTTCGTTAAGGAGCAGTGACTTATAGACTGTGTCTAATTGAAAGGGTTGGACTTTAAGAAACATTCGCACCCCCAAATGAATGTAAGAAACCCTGGCAGCTGTGTCGAAATAACTGAAGACATGGCATATTCTATAATGGAAATGTCAGTATTCCTGATGAGTATTGTTCGTGAAGGAGCAGTGACTTATAGACTGTGTCTAATTGAAAGGGTGGACTTTTAAGAACCATATTATCGACAAAAACTTGAAGATGTATAAATACGGTAGCTCAAGCAAGAGGAGAAACACTTATTATTATTCATTCAGTCACTCCAGTAGTCCTACGTACTGGGAGTCAGTTTAACATGAGTTGGGAGTCGCCATCAAACCGTCGTTCCCTGAGCATCGACCATCCAACATTATACATTCAGAGGAAAATATTAGCGAGGCATCATGCAGGAAGTACTACAACATGTCAACTACGGGACGGATCAACGAGGACATCAGTCATATTATCTATATATATGACAATACTTCAAGAGGTGAGCGAAGATCATGATTTATCTCACGTCTCTCAGGCCATGTAAAATCAAGCTTGTGTTCATTTTTAGTTAAATCCATTCATTATCCATTATCTGTTGAGCCGCAGTAAATTTTCTTTAAATTCAAATTTGTAACTATTCTTATTGTGTTTTTCTTTTTATATTTGTTACCTAGATTCATTAAATTAGTTTAAGTCAATGTCAGGACCCTCATTTATAGTAGTTAGTAATATTATATAAGGCAAACCCAACTATCCTTCATAATGCTGAATCAGTTTGAGTACTACGGTTTCACTTCGACCGGGGATAAGATATCTTGTTTTCTGCCAATGAGTTGCTGTGCAATCCCCTTCTTTTGACTATCTAATTAGTCTGGCGCTCAAATCATATCATTTTTAGTGTACTCCAAAGGTAAGTACAGAACAAAGTGCATATTTTAATTTTGTCTCATTTTCATTTCATTCATCATTTTATGTTAATTTATTCCCCATCTTGTTTACCGATCCGTTACATTATGACTCCTCATCGTGGGGATTCTTATTTATATTACATTCAAAACATGATCCGTTACATTATGACGACTCAACGTGTGGCTTTGTTGTTGTTCTTTATAGAATACTAATATTTTTCCCACATATCTCTCATATCGCCCCATTACAGTGGCAATCCACTTATGCCTATGCTGTCTAAAAATTATATTGGGAATTGTAGAAGTTCACTCTCATCTTCAGTAATCAAATTATTCACACTGATGTAAGTTCTCGATGATCCTGGGATTAGGCCTAAAACTTTATCATTGATTTCTTTACAATGCTCATTTTTTTAGGTGCTATAATCGCTATTTTTGAAAAGCGTGATATATTTTTCAGCGTGGGACTAATTCTGAATTTTCTGCATCGACGTGAGGGTATTCACCGTTACCAATTTGTATCAAGAAGTTTGCAAAGTCACGTTGTTCTGTATCCGCTCGCATATTTTTGTTGAGTTTAAAACTTTTGAATAATGGCCACAGTGCGCCTCTGAGGTAGTAACATTGCTGCAATACCAGTCCATGCAACAGAAACTACATTTAACCCCAAATTTGTGCAACTGTGAATCAAGCTTTGGTAAAGAAATGTTTTACCGGTGCCCCCTGGACTGTAAATGAAATATGCATTACTCAACCTTTCATTGCTGTTTTGTACTAACCCCAAAATTCCTGTAATTATAGCCGTTTGGTTTCCATTTGCTTGGTTTATCATCCGAGTTAATTGATCCTCATTAAATTTTGGATAATTCATTGGTAAATTTGTCTGATTGTAATTATCAATACCTGGCAATTCGAGAGAAGTAATGGGAAGACCATGGAGCTTTAAATGTATTAGAAATATGTATAAGAGTCAACTGATATGCAATGTTAGGTTCGTGAAACTGCAGATAATCTTCTGATAATGAATTCTTGAAAATGTCCCATAACTATCTTACATTTGAAGGGGTCTGAAAGATACATATGTAAGAAAACAGTTGTCGTAACTGAGAAGGCATCTGAAAGTGTGACGCTTCTGCTAAACAACGCTGCCATTCATAATCGTCAATCAGAAAACCTCGCACCTTAGCTGTTTCTTTAAAAGTAGAATAGACAGCTGCTTTGTAAGTTCGTAGACCCTGGTAGCACCTGTAATTGTCTGTTCATGGCATTGACATATTGTGAGTACAACCATCAGAGTTTATTTACACAGGCTAGAAAGCGAATTGTAAAACATGTTACAGATTATTGTATGGATACATGCGACATTAGCGCCCGAATAGAACAGGTAGAAGTTAACAATATCATGAATGGATACATGCTACATTAGCGCCCGAGTGGAGCAGGTAGAAGTTAACGATATCATGACGTAATTAGGGAACTCTCTGTTAATATCAAGTTAGATTTATTATTGGGGCGGCGTTGAATATCATGATACAGTGTTAGTCGTTGTCGCCTAGCGACAATATGTCCGTCAAGTCATTCGATTCTATTTTCGTGAGACCTTGACGGAAGTAATATTCGCAATTATTTTAATACACGAATGATATGATCAAGTAAGGTGGGTATCAATCGACGGTGCTTGACGGGCATTACATTTTAAGACAACAAACGTCGTCGTAGCGCAAATACTTCCCGAGATATTTCAGTTTTAGTAAAGGGTTAAATGTTTTGAAAACTATTTTAATATATAAGATTTATCAATATGACTCATATTAACAGAATCTATATTATTAAAAATATTGATGAAAATTTATCCGAGTCCGTCCGGCCATACTATCCGGCCGATTTTCTTCATCCTTTTTTTAAATGAAAGGTATTCATGCACAGATTTGTCATCAAGTATTACAAATCACTTAAATTACACCTTTCTCAAATTATTTGATTTTTTCAACTTTTTCCAACTTTTTCCAACTTTGAAGTAATCATATCTTCGGTTCTAATTGAGTTACGAAGGTCGTTTTAGTCTAAGAACACTCAGTGAATCAAGCGCTATCATTTGAGACCATTCAAATCGGCTGATTCTGAGGAAAGTTATGTGTGGACATACGATATTACATCTCATTTTTTCAACAGTTTTTCTCATTGTTGCAATCATATCTTTGGTTCTAATTGAGTTACACTGTTCGTTTTGGTCTACGTGCACTCAGCAGATGAAGCTCTATCTTATGAGGTATTAAATATTCACATTGGTTGATTCTGAGGAATGTTATGAGTGCCGAAGCGAATATTAGAAATAATTATGAAAACTTAACAGAGTCCGTCCGGCCATTCTATCCGGTCGATTTCCTTCATACCACTATTAAATGAAAGTTATTCATGTACGGATTTGTTATCAAGTATTACAAATCACTTAACTTCTGCCTTCCTCAAATTATTTGATTTCTTGCACCTTTTTTACTTTTTTTCACATTGAAGCTATCTATATTATTAAAAATATTGATGAAAACTTATCCGAGTCCGTCCGGCCATACTATCCGGCCTATTTTCTTCATCCTTTTTTTAAATGAAAGGTATTCATGCACAGATTTGTCATCAAGTATTACAAATCACTTAAATTACACCTTTCTCAAATTATTTGATTTTTTCAACTTTTTTCAACTTTTTCCAACTTTGAAGTAATCATATATTCGGTTCTAATTGAGTTAGGAAGGTCGTTTCAGTCTAAGAACACTCAGTGAATCAAGCGCTATCATTTGAGCCCTTAACCATTCAAATCGGCTGATTCTGAGGAAAGTTATGTGTGGACATACGATATTACATCTCATTTTTTTAACAGTTTTTCTCATTTTAGCAATCATATCCTTGGTTCTAATTGAGTTACTCTGTTCGTTTTGGTCTAAGAGCACTCAGTGGATCATGTTCTTTCTTTTGACGTATTAAATATTTACGTTGGTTTATTCTGAGGAATGTTATGAGTGCCGAAGCGAATATTAGAAGTAATTATGAAATCTTAACCGAGTCCGTCCGGCCATTCTATCCGGTCGATTTCCTTCATACCACTATTAAATGAAAGTTATTCATGTACGGATTTAATATCGAGTATTACAAATCACTTAACTTCTGCCTTCCTCAAATTATTTGATTTCTTGCACCTTTTTTACTTTTTTTTTCACATTGAAGCTATCTATATTATTAAAAATATTGATGCAAACTCATCCGAGTCCGTCCGGCCATACTATCCGGCCGATTTTCTTCATCCTTTTTTTTTAAATGAAAGGTATTCATGCACAGATTTGTCATCAAGTATTACAAATCACTTAAATTACGCCTTTCTCAAATAATTTGATTTTTTCAACTTTCTCCAACTTTTTCCAACATTGAAGTAATCATATCTACGGTTCTAATTGCGTTACGAAGGTCGTGTTAGTCTAAGAACACTCAGTGAATCAAGCCACTATAAGGGTTTTTAGGTTTTCATTTCTTCCAGAAATGTACATTCAGTGGAAATTTAAATTACTAGCTTCGGAGAGAATTTGCAAGCTTGCAATAGACCTATTACCACAGATTTAACCAGCATCAAACTGTCGAGTCGTGTCGAGTTAATACTTCAGAAAATTGTATTGCAGATATGTGTGGGATTTCGCTGTTCACCTCGGCTATTCAGAATTGCGTCTGGGACCTGACGTACGTGTACCGATTAACCAAACTTTGGGTAAACCGTTCAGGATAAGGTGGGACACAGAGCACAAGTAGATATCCACACATTTTATCTCATAGTCTACTTCACCATTTTCCCAAAAGCAACGGTACCGTAATTGTCTGCTCAGGTCCATAGCATGAAGACATGCGAACAGCAAATATGTCATATGACAAAAAAAAAAAGAGGTGCAGCACTGTTTAAATGAATACTGCGGAGCAGCAGGGGTCTCCTAGTGAAAACTGAATGTGATCTCGTGCAGTGGCGTTGTCATAGCAACTGCTGATGGTCATCCCTTATCAATTAAAAGTAAAGTTGTCATGGCAACCTCTCTTGGCACTTGGCATTTTCTTATAATTTAAATCATTTTGTTCATCCCGTGGCGTAATGGTGGGTCATATCAAAAATTCTTTCAGACAAAAGTTTTAGGTAATTATTGGAGAAATATTGTCCATTTTGTGCGGTTTTGATATTGTGCCTATTAACAGAGATATGATTAATGTTTCCCGAAAAACCCACTTTTTCCCACCCCTTTGGTCAATGGTTGGTGCTATCAAAAAACTTATTTGACATAAATTTTTGGCACTTATCCGACACATATTATGAACTTTGAAGGGATTCGATATTTCATGTATTAAGAGAGTTATAGCGATATTTCTCTTTTTCGAAAAAAAGCCCCCCATTTTTACCCCCTTTGACCTATTTTGCCCATTAACGAACTCGACCGAGATTTTATAGGGATACATATTATGTAAAAAATTCAAAGTGATTGGTGCAAAATTACGGCAGTTATCGTGTCCACAAGAAACTGATATATATATATATATATATATATATATATATATATATACATAAATTATGTATAAACTTTTGAACTGACGGTGGTTTTGGGGTCTGGGGGATGTGAAACGCGAAGATATGTCGAAATTTTCCGGAAGTCGAAACATGGGACCCATTGCAATAGTTAGCTTTCTAAAGAAATCTACCTAAAAGGCCTTTTTTGAAATCCTTGGCAATATCAAGGTGAACTTGTATAAAGAAGACCAAGTCCCTACAATGAAAACAATAATTCAAGGAGGTTTTTCACTATTTTACCATTTTTGTGAAAACATTTAAGGCAAAAATTAATTATCTGAAAAACTATTCAATATACTCGTTCCAAATTTTGTGTTGTAAGTAGGCTAAACCAACTTCAATAGTGTGCAAAGTTTCAAATGTGTAGCTAATCATGTATAGATTTTGGTATTTCCACCAGACTATCCCCTTAAAGAAAAATTATTGCGTAGGTTCATTATTCAAACTTATACTACGATCGCATGATTACGACACAAGAAATAAAAACTTAATTTTAAAATTCGCACAGCCTCCATCTTGAGCTTATGTAAACAATTGAACTAAATTAGATACCAGGGCATTACAAAGCGTATAAACATTGCGTTTGGATCATTAAATCGCGAGAAAAGTCTATTTAAAACTTTCAACTTCGCTTGGCCGCCATGTTCGTTTTGTAGTTAACCGGTTTTTTAAAGTCTCATAGATGAACTTCCAGTAGTGCCCTTTATCTCGTACACAATTTCAGGGTGATACCGGTAATAATTTCCGAGATATAGAATGCCGGTGAAATATTTCGCACAGCCGCCATATTGAGGTTATGTAAACAATTGAAGTTAGATGTCGGTTTATTACAATGTGTATAAACATATACTGTACCAAATCTCATTGCGTTTGGTTGGTTAAATCGCGAGAAATGTCTATTTAAAAGTTGCAACTTCGCTTGGCCGCCATGTTGGTTTTGTAGTTACCAGGTTTTCAAAAGTCACATAGGTGAACTTCTAGTAGTTCCCTTTATCACCGTACAGAATTCAGGGTGATATCGGTAATAGTTTCAGAGATATTGAATGCTGGTGAAATATTTCGCACAGCCACCATGTTGGATTGGTGAGACGTAACAGACTGCAACTGCATCTAAATAATTGTACATATTGTATATATTTTTCACCTGTATTCTCAAACATAGATGTTATAGCCTAAGTGTAACTGATCTGATGATGATCGCTTGACGATCGAAACTGGTCATCCTAGTCCATATGAAATTACTTGTTGGTCTGTGAATCAAGAGGACCTGTTTATAAGGAATGTAAGGTTATGAGCGGTGTCGCGACTATTAATCTGGTTGATCCATATCGTATTCTTCATTTAGGCTAGTGCTGGTGGAAGCTACTAATCATCTAATAAAATGAGTTCCGTATTATAAACTACAATATCTGTAAAACACTCCCTTTTACATTAGATTAATATTTGTGCCAATAATACTATAAAATACCGGTGTATCAACAATTTCACGTGAGGTCTCTTCTATGTCAGATGTTACATATCAGATGCGACTACTGTAAGGCTCGTATTTTTAGCCTATTTTCAATTTTGAAAAAATAGGCTTATGAGATCACCTTTTGTCCGTGTGTGTGCGTGTGTGTGTGTGTGTGTGTGTGTGTGTGTGAGGTGTGTGTGAGGTGTGTCCCCCCCTAATAAATTCTAAATGGCTGGAGCGATTTCAATGAAACTCGGTAAGTTCATAGCACTATTCCGGGTGACCCCGACCGTGCCTTTCAAATTTTGTTACGTCTCACCAATCCAACATGGCGGCTGTGCGAAATATTTCAGCAGCATTCAATATCTCCGAAACTATTCCCGATATCACCCTGGAGTTCTGTACGGTGATCAAGGGAACTACTAGAAGTTCACCTATGTGACGTTTGAAAAACTGGTAACTACAAAACCAACGTGGTGGCCACGCGAATTCGCGACATTTAAATAGACGTTTCTCCCGATTTAACCAACCAAACGCAATAAAACTTGGTACAGTATATGTATATACACATTGTAATACACTGACATCTAACTTCGTTCAATTGTTTACACAACCACAAGATGGCAGATATGCGAAATATTTCACAGGCATTCTATATCTCTGAAACTATTAGCGGTGTCACCCTGAAATTTTGTACGGAGATAAAGGTCACTACTGGAAAATCATCTATAAGACATTCAAAAACCGGTTAACTACAAAACGAACATGGCGGCCAAGCGAATTTGAAAATTTTAAATAGACCTTTCTCACGATTTAATGTTCCAAACGCAATGAAATCTGCTACAGGAAATGTTTATGCACTGGTATCTAATTTAGTACAATTGTTCACATAATCTCAAGATGTCGGCTGTGCGAATTTTAAAATTAAGTTTTCATTTCTTGTGATGTAGTCATGCGATCGAAGTGAAAGTTTGAATAATGAACCTACGCAATAATTTTCCTTTAATGGTACATGACTCTATGGCCTATACATTTAACAATCCAACATGGCGACCATCCGAATTATTTAGATGGCTCTGAATATCTACGAATCTATTATAGCAATCAAACTGAATTTGTTTATGTTCATATGGGCTATGAACTTAAGTTCACCTATAGGACTTTAAATATTCTGGTGATCACAAATCCAACATGGCGGCGACGCGAAGTATAAATATTCACATGGACGTTTCTCGCAATTTAACCATCCGAGTGCAGTGAAACTTGGTACAGTAAATCCTTACACGAATGTTAATCCACTGGCATCTAATTTATTTCAATTGTTTCCATAACCACAAGATGGCAGCTGTGGGAAATTTTAAAATCTCCTTGTTATTTCTTGTGTCCTAATCATGCGATTGAAGCTTGAATGCTACAGGTCCACACTAATCTTCATGTGACAGTACATAACTCTAGGACCTACATATATAAAATCCAACATGGCGACCATCGAAAATATTTAGTCGGTTCTCAATATCTACGAATCTATTACAGTTATCAAACTGAAATGTTGTATGTTGATAGTGGCAAATAACATTAGTAGGATATATGAAAATAGGCTGTATAGTTCTTCACGGAACTACTTGTTTATTATTATTTTCAATCTACCTTGGTTTTCGTTATGGTTTCCATTTCACTGTTGTTTTCGTTATGACCCAGACCATTACTGGCTGATAACCTAGATGTTAGGCCCCTTAAAACAACAATAATATAATCATCTAGTATTGATTGGGTGTATAGTTATTAAAGTAATATTCAACTGTCAATACGGATTCTAACTTCACTTTACTATAAAGGTAAATATGCATTATAATCAGCAAAAGGAATCAACTTCGCGCATGAAAAATCATTTTCGAGTTAATGGACGTAATCCTTAGCACAGAAAAAATGAAGGATGCAACGAAGGGCTATGTTAAGTTTTAAGTATTTTTGATTGTACTTTATACGAATTATTTTATTTATTTATCGCATGGCTTTTAGTGCCGGGAGTGTCCGAGGACATGTTCGGCTCGCCTGAGTCTGTAGCTGCTTCCAGCGGACACCCTAAAGGGTGAGCTACAAGTTTCGTTCAATTTCAAGTAGTTCCAACTTTCGCCACCAGATATCAATGATACCTAGTGGCGAACGTTGGAACTTTGATAGAGCGTTCTGACGAAATCTAACCAAACAAATTTTGCTTTACACAAGTTTAGTCTGTGAAAGGATCTTTTACATGCCATAAATCTATGACATGGGACCGCCGGCTTTACTTCCCTTCTGAAGGAAGGCATACTGAAGGATTTTTAACGCTCTTAAAAAATCCGACGACTTCGGCCGGGTTTGAACCCGCTATCTTGGGCATAGCAGTTCAGCATGCTACCGACTACGCCACCGAAGGCGCTTTTATATGAACGAAAGGTCCCTATATGGTCCTAAACAATACCTAAGTTGGTTTTGGAAACAATAAATTAAGTCCTACTATATGGGGGAAACAAAAAGCAGAACACTGGGAACGAACAAATTGGAGATGCTGCAAGATTCGTTTTTGTCGAATTCTTCCAAACTGACAGTGTCTCTGACAGGTTATAGACTTTGGAATCCCTACACAACAGAAGACGTAGATGAAGACTCCATGAGATGTCTGTTATTGGGGTTTCAAAGCTTGGAAACGGTGCCTTGGATGTTAATTGATGGATATGTGCTCCATTTGTACCAGTGCAAAACAAATATACACAGAGTTCCATTGTGTGGTTTTCATTTGTACATTTGTTGTTAACTACTGTACTCGTATCCTATTTTCTGTTGTCATTGAAATATCACACGGCCTTAACGGTTCAATGCACATCGTAGATTTCCCATGCTGTAGCATTATCGAAAGATATAACAAAGTTATATCAAATTACCCTCGTAAATAAAGTGTCCAGTGAAACAGAGAATACACAGTAGTAACTTACATGAGTTGAAGAGAAACAGGAAGTTCCATGACGAACTAAAGCGCCTACTTTTCTTAAAATTAAGACTCATGCCAATGGTTAACCTACAGTATATGAACCTATCTAGAATATTAGGGTAAAAAAATATAGACAGCACTTATTAATAGTTTTCAGCCCGGATTGCTCTTAAGAATACTTATAGTCATATCTGTTATGTTACACTTAGCACATTCGAAATTTGGATGAAATCCAACTGATGTATAGAAGTTACATGTATTTAAAAATTGGTCCTATCAGCAGGCTTAGAATCATGTTGGTAGAACTGACATATATAAGTTACTCCAAATTAATCTAAAATGTCAGGTATGATACTTGTGCATAGTTTAAAGCTGTCGGCTTGCATACTTTCTGATATATTGGTATTTGAATAAAAAAGAGAGAGAGAGAGCAATTATCAACAGTTGGCAGCCCTGGTGGCTCTTAAGAATACGCTCAGTCATATCTGTTTATGTACTCATATTACATACAAAATTTGGTTGAAATCCAATTGTTAGTGTCGAAGTTATATGCATTTACAAATTGGACCTATCAAAGGTCTTAAAATTATTTTGGCAACATTGTCATGTATGCCCTCTTGGAAATTAAACTGAAATAGTATTATCTGCATGTGTGCCAATTTTGGATTAGCTCCCATGCATACCTTCCACGATATCCAACATGGAGCTCAAATTTTAAGTGCTTCTTTTCAGCAGTTGGTACCACTGACATCATTTTCAAATATGGGCGTGAGATATTCCGGTATACATCTTTACTCATACCAAATTTGGTTTCGATTTCTGCAGCCGTTTAGGAGTTGATAGGGGGGGGGGGGACACAAACACAGCCAGACAGACAGAAGGACAGACAGACACACATTTTCCCGGATCGATCTCACAAGTCTACGTTTTCCTCATTTTTGCAAAATGTCAAAAGTAGGCTAAAATGGAAGCGGAGATGTTTGTACTTTATAGCTAGACTAGCGGACCCGTGCAAGAAATCTTGCATGTTCATAAACCACACTATCCCCAATAGGTTTATAATGGGAGAAAGTTTGTTATGTTTTAACCAAATGATTATAGAACACTATTTACATTTCAGTTAGAATTCCAAGTTCAACGTTCCCTAACTTAAGAAGGCAATCACTGAAAATTGTATCATCATAACACTCACCGGTTATTCGATATTATTATGAAATTATACTATTTGAGTACTCATTCCTTTGATTTACAGTTTCTGAAATCCATGCAGAACGATAAAGGAAAGACCTCAGAATGTTAAAATGACATTAAAAAGGCGTCACAGCCAAATTGCTTATAAACGGCCAAATTGTGAAGTGGATAGGAATTATGGAGCGTATTTTCCTACAGCAACAGTGTCTGCAAATCGCACATTTCGTACATTTCTCAAAGTCATAAAAAATGAAATTAGAGTGGACTTCGACTCTGCTAATTGCACCCTTCAATAAAGCATTGTTTTATCAAGATTCTTTCTACGGGGTCGTGCTCAGTCCTGGTTGCTTTTCACAGCAAAGTTCGCATAAAACAACATGCTCTAATGAATAGAAAGGTCCATAACAGAGGCTATACTAGAAATAAAATGAATAACAAGTAGAATAAAAGATATTTAATGACTGAAAATTATGTGCATAATAATAATAATAGAAAGAAGTCCTCCCTGACTTTCACTCCCATTAGAAATAAATATATTACTGAGCGGTAAGAACTCGCTCCTCTCAACATATGGATGCAAGTCCATTCTTCCTGGTCAAGAAGTTATATAATGCGTGGTGTACTGCTTTTTAATAAGAAAATGAGTTCTGATGCGAGTCCGTTTACAACTGAAACAGTCATATTGCTCACGGAGTTGCATCTTTTAAATCACACTACGGCTATGGGACCCACCCTTAATTAACACACTATAATTACTACTGACACATGCAAGATCTAATAATACGAAAAGATGAAGAACCTCCCTGAGATTCTAGCCAGAGCCAAAGCACACAAAATAAAAAGCATGCCGTAAATAGTCCAAAAAGCTCGCATCACAAATTGGGAACACAGCCTCGTGCATCCTAATGCCACACGGGGTCATTGAACGCGTAAAATAAACACACAAGAAGTCAAGCAACAACAACAAAATATAAGCCTAACGGCTAAAAATTATATTTACATTTTTATAAACGCCAGACAAACAGATATTTCGGGAGATACCTTAAAACCAGGTACAGCACCCATTTAATCAATCAAATACTCTTTGTAACCGATCAGGGTTTTGTGAATTTAAATAACATCTTGTATTGAAATACAGGATCCTGGCCTGCTACTAATGACACGCAGTTGTTATCTGATTTGAGCGCTCCCCTTGTATGAGTCATCGCTGCCTCGACTCATTCTCTCAGTCCTTCAAGCTTGGTGCTAATTATACATGAGACCACACTGATCCCGTTATCCATCTGGAAACGCGTAACGATATATATCACTCATCCGCTTGGATGGCAAGAACACAAATATATACCACTAGCTCAGCCTCGCAAGGTTATGAACTGGGCTGATTATGCAGCAAGTCAGAATAATCTCAATGATATATTCCCGCGAACACATTATAAAATCACACTATGCACCATAAAGCTTGGACTGACTCACTCACAAACATACCATCTGGGTCAGCTCAAAACAGATCAACCTACATTGCGTCCATAGCCACATTAAACAAAATAAACAACAAAAACTCGGGTGCAAGAGTGCCATCCCTTACAGAACTGCTAGACAAGCAACTATCAAAATAATCCTGATCCGTCATAAATTCTGCTCACAAATAATCTTTACCCTCCAAATTCTATTTTAATCTCAAATTAATTCAGTTCCATTTTTGTTATAAGGCATACTTTCGAATTTATAATGCTTGACCGCGATTTATGCAAGCGAATGCGAGCACGAGCTGCGCATAGCCCCGTATAGTTGAACCAAACAAAATCACAATATTTACAAAATACAAAGCGCTCAGCTTGTCCCATACTTAATGTGTCAGTAAACAAGAACTAAGAATCTACATTACCAAACAACCAAACCAATATCTACAAAAATATGTCCCATAAAACCATAGCTGATTTCATAAATAAATAAATTCAATTGTACTCTTTCCTATAGAACAGCGTCAGGAAAACATCTGCAGCCATCACTCCTTTAAAATGCTTAGCTCGCCATCGACATCTTCTGGCAAATGTCCTGCTGGTTCCAAGATCCGGGCTCGTTCCTAGACGTCATCTCGTGCTGAATTAAATAAAGTTTGTCAGATACACACACGAAATATTTCCTATTAAATTCACCGATCAAGTACTAAATTCCTTGACCGTCTACTGGTGAATTATTTCGATGAACTCCCCTATCTGGTAGTACTGGGACTACAAATAAATCACTGAAGTTACACTTATAACTTGACGAAAATGTTCCATGCTCACACACATGAAAAATTATGCTGAGTATGCCTCGTGTCCTCAGACACCTGAATAAAGGCCTCACGTCCTTAAATGCTCAAATAAAAGTCATCTCTCGAAGCTTCCTGGACCATTTATAAATGAAACTGGCTAGAGTAGGCATGGAAGGGAATTTATGAAAAAATATTCCATAATAATTATCAGACTAGCACGCGATCGGTATCATTGAGTTCGTAGCAATGTGGAGGTTACGATTATGCTGTAGCTAGCTCGAATCGATCGTGGAATTAATCCGTAGATAACTCCCGCGTTAATTCACCAGGGTGCGTTATAACGCCGAGTTGCCGCTCAAACAGGGCGTCTTGATATTATTGGTTCAGACTCTTGTAGATCTTTGCGCGCTCTTACTTGTATTTCTGCCACAGGGAGTGGTTAACATGAAGATTGACCAATCACATCGTAGCATTTAATTTTCTTCTTGGCGCCAACTCTCATAACAACATGCCATATTGTGCGTACCCAAGCCTCTCTTTGCGCTAAAAGTTGCACCTGTCCTATGCGTCATGCATATCATGCTCCTTTCTAAAATACCACAGGAGCTTAAACCATTGTATTCTCTCTGCTACTGATTTCTCAACATTTCCCAACTCCGTCTGGCTCTCATATCTGCTGTCTGTAGAAATGTATCAAATGATGATGAATAATTTATTAGAATCCTTTATACAGCCTGTGGATGAAGGGTTCAAAATGACATTAAACAGGCGTCACAGCCAAAATGCTTATAAACGGCCAAATTGTGAAGTGGACAGGAATTATGGAGCGTATTTTCCTACAGCAAGAGTATCTGCAAATCGCACATTTCGCACATTTCTCAAAGTCATAAAAAATGAAATTAGAGTGGACTTCGACTCTGCTAATGTCTATTCTCTTTCATTTGAATGCTCATTTGTCACGATAGGTCACTTGAGAGCGCCACAGGATGGATCTGTACTACTGGAATAATACATATGATTATTTTTAAAATCATCTATTAATGAAATTTATAGACATTGAAATATTCTGTGACTCGCGTTGCAGAAGTCAAAATAGGAATTGCACTATCTTTCGATTTCTTCACGATATTGTTCATTTTTATAAGAAAACTAGCTGAAGTACCCGTGCTTCGCTACGCATCATAAATAAATTAAAATGTGAAGGTGACAGTTAAAACAGGGGATAGGCGAGGTGCTGCGCAGAGGGAGATTAAGGATGGAACATTTTGTCGAACCACACCGCTCGGCGTTGACCGTGTTTTATAGCACAAATTTAGGTTTTACTCGCTAACCGTTGGAGATACCTTTTAGATAGAAAATGTAATTTTAAACCTCGTATATGCCATCAAACGTTTGCTATTTCTTAGCGTTCTCTTTTTATTTGAAATGGAAATATGAAAGTTTGAAACCAAAGGGTGTAGTGACGTCACTAAAATGGTCGCCATCTTTAAATAGTGCAAAGTATTGAAATCAAAAGTAACCTATATGTTAACCAGGTAAATCAGCTACTTCCATGTAAAATTCATGTAAATCGGACCAGTGGTACTTGCGTGATTGAGTAATACACAGACACCATCTCATTTTTAGCCTCGCTTCGCTCGCGTCATAGTCGTGTCATATTGTTATTCAATGACATGCAGGTTTAATCCCGTTAGCACCCCTTTAGAACCTGAATATCCAAAAATCCCTCCTTAGTAGATGTTTTTGGCACACAACAAACATGTCCCCAAAATATCATTCTTCTAACTTGAATAGTTTTGGTTGGTCGATAAGAGTGAACATCCAAAAATCCTTCCTTAGTGGACGTTTATCTCCCAGAATTTCACCCCTCCCCATAGGCCCCTTAAATTGCATTTATGAAAAAAAAAAACTGTCTAACATCTATTTTTTTTATTTTTTTATTTTTTTAAGCTGATTGATTTCCTCCGAGTTTCAAACTCCTCACCTATGTCGTTTAAGAGATACACGCTCCGTTAGGAATCTTTCAACACCCACGTTTCATCCCTTTCACCTCATAATATACACTACATCGAAAAACCATTAGACATGTGTCAGCTTATTTTTAATGATTAGTATATATGCCAAGTATCATATCCCCAAATGAAACCACTCGTGAGATATTGTTATTTAATGAAATGCACGTTTACCCCCTTAACACCTCTCTAAAGCCCGAATAAACAAAAATCATTCCTTAGTTGACGTTTTCGACATACAGCGAACATATTCCCAAAATTTCAAGTTTCCAACTTTAATAGTTTTCGCTGGGCGTGATGAGTGAGTGAGTCAGACAGGACATTTTCTTTCAATTATTCTTACCAGAATTTCACCCCTCCCCATGGGCCCCTTATATTGGATTGATGAAAAAACGCTTGAACACCTATTAACTGATTTTTTAAGCTGTCTTTTTTCCCCTGAGTTTGATGAGTGAGTGAGTTAGTCAGTCAGTTAAGACACGTTCTCTCCTTTTCCCCCCCAGAATTTCACCCCACCCCATTGGCCCCTTAAATTCATTTATGAAAAAAAAAACGGTCGAACACCGATTTACTTACTTTTTAAGCTGTTTTTTTTTTTTGCTGAGTTTCGAATTTCTCGCCTATGTCGTTTAAGAGATAGGCCTACAAGCTCCGTTAGGAATCCTTCAACCCCCACTTTTCACCCCTTTCAACTCATAATAATACACCACATCGAAAAACCCTTAGACACATGTCTGCTTATTTTTAATGATTAGTTTATATGCCGAGTATCACATCCACAAATGAAACCACTCGCGAGATATTGTTATTCAATGAAATGCAGGTTTAACCCCCTTAAGATCCCTTTAGAACCTGAATATCCAAAAATCCTCCCTTAGTGTACGGTTTGACATACAACGAACATATCCCCGAAATGCCATGTTTCCAACTACAATATTTTTGGCGGGGCGATGATGAGTGAGTGAATGAGTCAGGACATTTTCTTTCAATTTTTTCTTCTTCAGAATTTCACGCCTCCCGATGAACCCCTTCACTTTGATTGAAAAAAAAACTGTCGAAAAGCTATTTACTTACTTTAAAGCAGTTTTCCCCCCCTGAGTTTGATGAGTGAGTCAGTCAGTCAATCAGTAAGGACACTTTCTTTCCTGTCCCCCCCCCCCAGAATTTCACCCCTCCCCATGGGCCCCTTGAATTAGATTTATGAAAAAACGGTCATACACATATTTACTTATTTTTTATGCTGATTTTTTCCGCTGAGTTTCAAACTCCTCGCCTATGTCGTTTAAGAGATACACGCTCCGTTAGGAATCTTTCAATCCCCACTTTTCACCCCTTTCACCTCATAATATACACCACATCGAAAAACCCTCAGACACGTGTCTTATTACTTTAGAATGATGAGTTTATATGCCGTGTATCACATCTCCCAATGAAACCAATCGGGAGATATTGTTATTCAATGAAATTCAGGTTTAACCCCCTTTAGAAGCTGAATATCCGAAAATCATCCCTTAGTAGACGGTTTTGACATACAATGAACATATCTCCAAACTGTCATGTTTCTAACTTCAATAATTTTGGCTGGGCGATGATGAGTGAGTGAGTGAGTGAGTGAGTGAGTGAGTGAGTCAGGACATTTTCTTTCAATTTTCTTTTTTCAGAATTTCACCCCTCCCCATGAACCCCTTAAATTTGATTTATGAAAAAACTGTCGAAGAGCTATTTACATACTTTAAAGCAGTTTTCCCCCCCTGAGTTTGATGAGTGAGTGAGTCAGTCAATCAGTTAGGACACTTTCTTTCCTGTTTCCCCCCCCCCCCCCAGAATTTCACCCCTCCCCATGGGCCCCTTAAATTGGATTTTGAAAAATCGGTCAAACATATATTTACTTCTTCTTTATATTGATTTTTTGTCGCTGAGTTTCAAACTCCTCGCCTATGTCGTTTAAGAGATACACGCTACGTTAGGAATCTTTCAATCCCCACTTTTCACCCCTTTCACCTCATAGTATACACCACATCGAAAAACCCTCAGACACGTGTCTTCTTATTAGCCTATTTTCAATATTGAAAAAATAGGCTTATGAGATCACCTTTTGTCCGTGTGTGTGTGCGCGCGCGTGTGTGTGTGTGTGTGTGTGATTCGTGTGTGTGTCCCCCCCTAATAAAATCTAAACGGCAGGAGCGATTTCAATGAAACTCGGAAAGTTCATAGCACTATTCCCGGCGACCTCGACCGTGCCCTTCAAATTTTGTTACGACTCACCAATCCAACATGGCGGCTGTGCGAAATATTTCACCAGCATTCAATATCTCCGAAACTATTACCGTTATTACCCTGACATTTTCTACGGTGATAGAGGGAACTACTATAAGTTCACTTATGTGACTTTTGAAAACCTGGTAACTCCAAAACCAACATGGCGGCCAAGCGAATTTGCGACTTTTAAATAGTCGTTTCTCGCGATTTGACCAACCAAACGCAATGAAACTTGGTACAGTATATGTTTATATACATTGTAATGCACCGACATCTAACTTCGTTCAATTGTTTACACAATCACAAGATGGCGGATGTGCGAAATATTTCACCGGCATTCTATATCTCTGAAACTATTAGCGGTATCTCCCTAAAATTTTGTACGGAGATAAAGGGCACTACTGGAAGTCCATCTATAAGATTTTCAAAAACCGGTTTACTACAAAACGAACATGGCGGCCAAGCGAATTTGAACATTTTAAATAGACCTTTCTCGCGATTTAATGTTCCAAGCGCACTGAAACCTGGTACAGGAAATATTTATACACATTGTAATCCACTGGTATCTAATTAGTTCAATTGTTTACATAACCTCAAGATGGCGGAAGTACGAATTTTAAAATTAAGTTTTTATTTCTTGTGATGTAGTCATGCGATCGAAGTGAAAGTTTGTATAATGAACCTACGCAATACTTTTCCTTTAATGGTACATGACTCTATGGCCTATACATTTAACAATCCAACATGGCGACCATCCGAAATATTTAGACGATACTGAATATCTACCAATCTATTTTAGCAATCAAACTGCATTTTTTAATGTTCATAGGGGCTATGAACTTAAGTTCACCTATAGGACTTTAAATAACCTGGTGAACACAAATTCAACATGGCGGTGACGCGAATTATAAATATTCACATGGACGTTTCTCGTAATTTAACCATCCGCGTGCAGTGAAACTTGGTACAGTAAATCTTTATCCGAATGTTAATCCACTGGCATCTAATTTATTTCAATTGTTTCCACAACCTCAAGATGGCAGCTGTGAAAAAAATTTAAATCTCCTTGATTTTTCTTGTGTCCTAATTATGCGATTGAAGTTTGAATACTACATGTTCACAATAATCTGCATGTAACAGTACATAACTCGAGGATCTACATATATAACATCCAACATGGCGACCATCCGAAATATTTAGTCGGTTCTCAATATCTATGAATCTATTACAGCAATCAAACTGAAATTGTGTATGTTGATAGTGGTAATTAACATAAGTAGGATATATGAAAATAGGCTGTATAGTTCTTCACGGAACTACTTGTTTTTAATGACGAGTTTATATGCCGAGTATCACATCCCCCAATGAAACCAATCGGGAGATATTGCTAT
Source organism: Meconema thalassinum (assembly GCA_946902985.2). Classification (NCBI taxonomy): domain Eukaryota; kingdom Metazoa; phylum Arthropoda; class Insecta; order Orthoptera; family Tettigoniidae; genus Meconema; species Meconema thalassinum. The sequence goes on from OX336395.1 coordinate 190,404,628, forward strand.
TCAATGAAATGCAGGTCTACCCCTTAACACCCCTTTAGAACCCGAATATCCTTCTTTGCGGCCCTTGAGGAAGCTGCATACCAAATTTTATTCCTATCCGTTCGGTGGTTTCTGAGATTTCGCGATGAATGAATGAGTGAGTGAGTGAGTGGTATTCGACAAATATATAGTAGATTGTGTCAAGTCTTTGTTATGCTATACTCGGTTGACAGTGCTGCGTGAGCAGTTAAGTAACTAACGGGATTTCAAGTAAAGATCCTCATTTTCTATGCCGGTAGTGCAGAGCGCAACTGGCATCCTGTCGGCCGTGTCTCGACTTGAGCTATGTTGCCATGGGAACTATCTGCCTTGCCATTCTTTCATGAGTATATTTTATGATTTGATTAGCCTGTGCTTTAGTGCAAAAGGGCCGAAGTCAGAAGAATGAGAAAGACTATGGAAAATGCATGCAGCCAGCGGTTCCTTCTGGGTCCTAAACTATGTGTATGCAAAATTTGGTTGAGATTGGTGGAACGGTGTAGATTTGTATACGGAACAGACCCACCCACCCACATACCCACATACAGACTTTCACTTTTATATATAAGATTGATTCGATCAAAGTAACTGATATGAAAATGATTTGCACTACAGAAACGGTGCTTCCCGAGGGACAGTTCATCTTCACAGGACGTAGTTAGAAATGTAATGATTATCTTTCCAACCGTATAATGTTGTTCACTCCAGATCTATATTAAATAAAGCTCAATGTTGCTTTGTCCATCTGTCTGTTTGTCTGTTAATTATCCTTCATCCGGTTCCGCCCACGGTAGATTACCGTCCTATTGAAATAAAATAAAAAAAACGTGCGTAGAGCTCCTCTAATCGTTACAATGGGTGCAAAAGGCACATGTATTCTCAGGGTACGGTATACTTCGCTAGATGACAGAGGAGTAGCGGTTCTTGAAGGAGACGTTTTCGCTCAGTTGTTCATCAAAATGCCAAGGGCGCAGTCGAGCGGTAGACTACCGTCGCGCGCGACTGGTAGTGTAATTTTTTTCCCGAGCTCTCAAAACAAAATGTATTTATCGTAGGTTTTCCTCATTTCTAACACATTTCATTACTGATAGTCCAGTTGTGCATACACCCCGCAACTTCCACACACACGCATGCGCACAACACTATCTTCGAAGCTGTCGTATAGTGCTTTTTCATTTTTGCCACCACGGTTGTCGCTCTTATTATGGCTCTTTCTTCTTCTGCGCGGATGGGTCTCCAAGGACCACGCGGAATCTACACTTATTGGCCCTGATGTTTGCCCAATAACTCTTCATGCGCAACGATTGAGCGAGTATTCGTTGCTGCGACCAGACGTGTCTGGTAGGTCTTCTCTCTTCTCCCCCAAAACCCCGTGAGTAATTTTCCTAATTTCCTCTCGATCCTTGAGGTTGGGAAAACCTAATTTAGCCAAGTCCATTTCCGCCTGTTTGTACCAATTGGACCTTGTTGCCTTTTCCTGAAAAAACGTATAGATTTCGTGTGTTAACCTAGTTGGGTCCATTCTGTCCAAATGTCCCATGAATTGGATACTTCTCATACGGATTATGTCTGTGATTTTAATAATTTTCAAATAGACGCCAGCATTAGGTTTTGGAAGGTGAATTCCATATTTGATTCTTGGTCCCAAATTTTCCGCATGATTTTGCGCTCCTTAATCTTCAATTGATTTCTCAGTGTTTTATGTTGTAGATTGTCTCGGCTGCATAAAGAGCTGCAGGAAAGACTACTGTTTTATAATGTTGAATTTTACATTCTCTTTATTGAATACATGTTTCTATATTTACACCTATGTATTGTACCCGATACCTATTTGAGGCTATCGGCTACGCCAGCAGACATTAAGCCGTAGTTGAGGTTTTGAGAAGAGTTAAGGAAAGATAGCGCTCAGATCGAGTCAAGAGGAATGTCAGGATGACGTAGTAGGTCTAGGATTTAGAAGGCGCTGACCGCAGTTAAGCAGATGGAATTATGGATGGAAATATGAAGCTTTATTAAGATCTATATGGAACATGGTATTTAAACATCTTAGAAGAGGAGATATAACATGCATTATATGTGGTAATAATTTGAAGGAAGTCAGATAACCCTTAAGTTATTTTATAACTTAATAGCCGAGATGATGGGGGTTCGAGTTTATATTTGTGACGCAAGACCACGGTGGTGGGGAGGACGCCACGTGACCGCACCAAGCAGGTAAGGGTCTAGGCAGTGCAGACACTGTCAGTCTAGCTCTGTGAGCCAAGCAAGAAAGTAGAGCTGAGTAGCACACGCCAAGCGCGCAGCGAACAGAAACTGTCACGGAAAGTGCAGGCGACAGTTTTGGCTTCTCCGAGCGGCGAGTGACAAGTAGGTCAGTGGGCCGGGCGAACATCCGCAGCAAACAAGCATAGGAGGCCGGGGTTCTTAAAACAGCATTGCGAGTAGTTGGAGAACTTTATTCCAAGCTGCATTTCAACGTAGAACGACATGGCGAGGCTAGCTTTATGCGGAGATTGTTATGGCATAGCGGTAGGGCCGTGCGGGTTAATTCCCATTATTATACGCAAACATTATAACAGAAGCTGAACTTCATTACTACGTTGAGTTGGAACGTTTATTCAGGATTTGAATTATAAAGACAAATAGTTACGTTATACTACAACTTTGAACTTCGAATGAACATAGTTTTCCTCAATGACATTACGACTATGCATTTCATAGCGCATTCCAAGTAACATTAACAATTTTAAGCAAACGGAATGTTGTAAGCAAATGCACTTAGGAACATTAGCTCGTGCATTAATGCAAGTCAGTCTTAAGAAGTATTATGAATTACCGAGTATGAACACAGATACAGGGTGTTTCATAAACTTAGACACTCTGATAAAACAATTTTATTTTCTACAAGTAAAACTAAACCGCTGTGGAAATTGAACTTTCAACACTTAAACTGAACATTGTATAGAACAGTGGCGTAACGTAGAAGAGGAATAGGGGGTCCGCTGTTTCTATGAACTTTTTCGTGAGGATTTGGACAATATCCGCTATGGATAACCAGAAGTTTATCATGTCGGAGTAAACGCAGACAGAGACGAGATGGCACCACGGAGCGATGGATTCGATTCCTGACGAGAAGGAGGTCCACCAGCTGATTCACTTGGGATTCGAAGGCAATCGTCATTGCGTGGATGGAATGATATTCACGCCGATCTTTCGAGAAATTCATTACATAGGGAAAATCGACGATCTTTGAAATTTAATAACAGCTGATTATGAGAAGGTACTGTAAGAGTTATAACTACCTGATACGATTATTTTCATGAATACTGGGCACACATGTATATTTTTCTAATAGGAGTGATACGATTGTTTAAGACATGGCTTTGACTTTATATGCTTCGAAATTTTACTAGAATATGGCGTGACCATATGATATGGCAGGCATCATTATACGAAATTCTCACCATTGGTTGGCTTTATTAAGCAGATGTTAGGTCTTTTAGACATTTTTCCAGCAAGGATATTTTTCATGAATAGTTTTTTTGTGTAACGAGTATTTCGAACTCGTGATCTGCAATTGATTATCTATATTACTTCGTCAGTTCATTGCATACTAGCGAGTGTGTATTATTCATCAGTAGGGATTTTTTCCATTGGATTGTTTGGAGATATTAAGATGTTATTCACTTTAGTGAATAAATATCGCTTTTATATGACAACTAGAGACTTGTTGATTCCTATCTGGTACATTCACTCATTTTAGTCGTCGAGATGGGGTCTTTCGTATTTATACGATTGTATGGTGGTTACTCATCTTACCCGTCGCTTAGGGCACTATCATGATTAGTCGACGGGGCGAGGTCTTTCGTATTTATACGATTGTACGGTGGTTACTCATCTTACTTGCCATTGAGGGACTCATTTTTATCATCCGAGTGTACATGAGATTGTAAGTGAATCAAACAAGGAACTACTAGTCACATATCAGTCGAACTTTTGTTAAATAAAGTAGAGATAAATGTCATCAGGGTTACATTTGTAATTTTTGTTTGCCAATCCAATATTTTGTTGCTATACTCTTTTGAGAGTAATTTCAGTTTAACAGCTGTTACAGCTGATGCTTTAGATGATTTTTATAATTGTGTTTGATACCTTTGGGAAGTATTTAAAGTAATTGAATCTTGTAAGATGAATCATTAATGGTCAGATTTATTTTAAGGCATATCAGTATTGCAGATTTTGATATGAGAGATTATAGCACATTGGTGTTTTTCTGTGATGTGAATTATGAGAATTGTAGGAGAATTTATGCTATTTGAAAGCAAATCTTGAATTACTAAGGTAATATTTTTCCAATTGTTTAAGAAGTTGTCTAGATGTGATCAGATTAATTACAGTTATTGGAGATTGTGTGCGTTGATAATTTGAAGCCAGTTATATATTTTTTGTAGATCATGCAACATGGTTAAGTGAAGTTTGTGATAGGCATTTTGTGGAAGTTGCCAAGTGATAGTTGCAATGTTGCTAATGCATTTTGAAGCAGACATGAGGTTGTTGAACCCAGTCTAGCGTAATTGTTGAGATTCATGCTGTATGTGCTGAATATTTATGGAGTTTTTGTGGTATTCAAATGTGATATTTGAAGATTTGAGGATATATAATGTAGTTGTGGATAGTCAGATCCAACGTGATGTCGTGAAGGCAATAATATTTTTTGGCATGAAAATTAAATTCGAGATATAACTTGGAAGTGATAAAACTGTAAGATAACGTTCTATAACCCATATTAAACAATTTGTTAGGAATTTAAACAAATAAATAAAGTTGATAATACAAGATTTTCTGAGAATAATAATTAATGAAATAATAATCTGAAAATTAAGCATATTAATGATATGACCTAATGAAATAAAAGTCAGAATGACTAGAAGAAATAATGAAAATCTAAATAATCAGAAGAATAAAATTTAAATAAGTTGATAAATTAAATTTTGGAATAAATCAATGAATTAAATAAATGGATGAATTAAAGATTGGATGAATAAACTGATTTAAATAAATTAATAGATGATTGGATAGATGATGAATAACTGAATTAGAAGGTGATAATTAATTAAAGAAGCTGATGATTAATGAATTTATATGGAATTAAAATAAATTTAATTGAGATATAATTTGAGGAATTGCAACTTGAGTTGGGGAATTAAACAATTTGTATTGATGATTTAAGACGATTTAATCTGAAGTAGATGATAAAATAAGAGTGTGTGAATAATTAGAAAGCATAATGAAGTGATGATAATAATTTTCATTTAAATGATTTAATGGTGATGAGTTGATGATTCTGACAGGAATATGTAGAATTTTGAGATGAGAATTAATGTGAGAAATATTTAATTTTGATGATGATGATAATGATGACCAATGAGAAGTGAGTTTTCTGTAATTCACAAACAAGTAATTTGTAATGACAATGTAAATAGTGTAAATTAATTATTCGATGTTTAGGAGCATTTGACTAACATGTTCAACATTTAAATTATGCCATGCAAGCCATAAATTGCGTGATATTTAAAATATGTGATTATAATATGTGTATGTTTAGACAGATTAATAACTTTTTCAAATCCACATTTATGATGTTAAATTAAAGAGAAATTAGGTCTCAGGTATCACAAATGTCAGTGACGAAAGACATAGTGCTACAGTGATCCTGAGAACCCAAGAGAACTTTAGAGATTTTTCTGTTTTATGTGGATGAAATATTTTTGATTAGAAAAGAGATGGTTCGATTTTTGGACAATGACAATTTAACGTTGGCATTCGACCATACTCTCAGGTAGGAGGCATACTTAAAATGTCTGTCTGACTATCAAAGTGAAATAAATTTGTTTTTATCTTAGTTGTGATCTGATGATGGTGTGATTTTCCTTTTTCTTTCCTTGTCTTGAGTAAGGCTTAACCAGGAAAGGAAGTGGTTTGCTAGGAATTCAGTTGATGGCGCCCATTTACATTTGCATTTTTTTATTAAACTTAAGCCCGTAACGACCCTAGAGATACTTTGTCTCGTGTTACCCACTGCTTTTTCGATAACTCAGCTGAATTTCCGACACATTCCTTATTTGACTAGAGGTTCATTTAACTCCGCTCTGTCCTGGAACTCCAGGAATGCGATGTAATAGCAGATGGGTCATCGCATCCCCAGGACAAACGGGTACAGTATGTCAATTTCATGTTCGATGAACCTCAACGCCAGTCATATTGCCTTTGAAATTGAAAAATAAAACCTCACAATTGAAAAAAAAAACGGGAGGACGATAGACTACCATCACGCAACCGCAGGAAGGTTATACAAATCTACACCGTTGCACCGATCTGAATCAAATTAGATGTACTTACCTTTTAGAACTCTGCGGGTAACACTGCCTGCTTGAAATTTCAGACATTCCCTCCATACCTTAGATTTAGACCTATTTGCATAAATCAACACCGTTAAACCGATCTGAACCAAATGTTACGTACTTACCTTTTGGAGCACTGCGGATTACACTGTGTACTAGAAATTTGGACAGCCCTCACTTTCCCTAGATTTAGGCCATTTGGACGAAATGAATTTTTTTAAGGAACAATCTACCCTCATTTTAAGTCTCGCAATGCATGAAACAAAACTTAAAATTTGACTCAGTTCGCTGAAATGGTGTAGATTTGTATAAATATCAGACAAACGAATGGACCGGTAAACCACGATTTATGACTCTAACCAACCGTGTAGGAAGTAATTCGGTGTTGTAGTAGGGGTCCAGATATCCTGGGAATTGAAGTGTAAGTGTAATAATATTTAAATGAGCCTATTGTTGGCTGGCAATGCGGGCGAAATCACGCCACCCCTACCCGTGATCTGGTGCAGAATTGCGAAAATAGTTACATCTTACGCTGCTTAAAAATTGCAGCCACGGTGAGTAATTAGAGCAATATGATTTCTTAGGCACTTTAAAACAAAGATCATCATGAAATTATTAGGCCTCTGTATAAGTGCGATGGTGTTGGCGTAGTACAGGCCACGCCAACGCGAACACTCAGTGCTTGCGCGCCCCGGTGCTGCACTGAGGAGCACCGGTGTTTTTCCCCTCCCACCCCTCTTTCCTCCCCGTGTAGTGGTGGTAGCACAGTCAGACTTGAATGATGAGCTATGGATCGCTGACCTCACGGGGTATTTAAATGATTCAAATATCTCGTTGTAAAGCAAAAATTAATTAATCAGTACTATGTTTGACCGTATTGAAAGTTTCAAATAGCAGCTTATGCTTTTCAAAAGTCAGCTTCAATGTGGATATTGGGACAATTTTCCCCCTCTAAAATTCTTGAAATTAAGTACTCATGAACACTTCAGTGAGTACACAAAAGTATTATAGTCATTGCATAAAATATTAGAAGATAGTTTTGAAGAAATAAAACAAGTAAAACAGGCACTTTATGTTTTAATGACGCCTTTTTCGGTGCGCCCAGAGGATGCCCCATCAAGTCTCCCGGTTGAGCTGATAAAACTACAGTGAGTTTAAATTTTGACAGATCGCTATTACCATTATAGTGGTGATTTTATTTCATTTTATAAAGTCGTTGAGGAGCAAGAATTCAAGATCGCTTGCCCTGAAATTTATTGCTATGTTCGGAACAACGTTCGTTTGTGAACAAATGTTGTAAATTATGAATATTAACAAAACAAAAACAAGGTCCAGTTAGTCTGATGCTTCCTTGGAAGCTACACTTCGGATTGAAACTGCCAAAACGATTGTTCCAAATATCGGAAAATTAGTGGCTTCAAAGCGATGCCAGAGATAAACAAAGAATGTTGAAAATTAGTGCAAAATTAAGAGCGCAATAAAACTATTATTTCTCTCTGTACACAAAATTGGCATTATTTTTATTATTATTATTTATTTTGCACATGCGCTTACACATTCTCAGCATTTGCTGGAAAGAAAACATTTACAATCCCAGATACCGTACATATCACAAGGAGCAAATTCTTGGTGACTGCATTGAGTAGTAGCTTCATATTTCCCTCACTGCTTCAGGCCTGATTGCCCAAGAACAGCCTTACTACGCGACACGTAGGAAGTATGACTGTTTTCTGCATCAGTTTGAAAAGGCCTGGGTCTAATTTCAACGCCGTGAGCGATTCCTTTAAGTTGTTGGGAATCACGCCAGGGCTGGAGATAATAATAGGAACTGTCCTGACTTGTGCCATGTGCCATTGTTTCCTTATCAGTTCTGAAAGCTCTGTGTATTTTGACAGCTTTTCAACATGCTTTGTTAGTATGTTGCCACTGTTTGGGATCGCCACATCTATGAAGGTGGTGTGCTTCATGCATTTGTCAACAAGAACTAAATCAGGTCTGTTGTGCACAGCTGATTGGTCCGTCAATACAGTACGATCCCAGTACAACGTAAAGCTGTCATTTTCCAGTACACTTTCAGGAGCATATTTGTAGTACGCAACTTTCTCTTGGCTCAGCAGTTGAAGTTGTATAGCCAATTCTTGATGGACTATCTTGGCAACAAAATCATGTCTCTTCCTATATTCTGTCCCTGCAAAATGGCGACAACCTGATATAATATGCTGAACAGTCTCAGATGTTGGGCAACCGTATCTACAATGGTCATCTTGCACAGATGCATCCTTGATTATGAACTTTAGGTAGTTCCTCGTGGGGACAACCTGGTCCTGAATAGCCATCATAAAGCCTTCTGTTTCAGGAAACATCTGCCCAGAAATCAACCAAAAGTTCGACGCTAGCTTGTCGACGTGTGTTTGGATGACTTCATTGGGATGTCTTCCGTGTAGTGTCTTGGACAACCAGGCATTGAATCTATCCAAATCACTGCGCACCTGAATTTGAGTCTCATTATTATTATTATTATTATTATTATTATTATTACTCAGCTTCATACCGGTACGCCGCCTGACGCCTGATGATTTCTCCAGCCCCATTCACCAAACAACAACAACACGACTCTCGCCTTGCTAAGTGCTGCCACTACACTTTCCTCTCCTACAGCAGAGCACCGGTACTTTTCCTGGTGCCAGCCAGTGCTCACGAAGCACCTGAGTTGGCGTGGCCTGGAGTAGTACATTTAAGTTATCAGATGCAATTTGTGTGCGTGCTTTCAAATTTTCTTTGATGATATCCGATCATTATCCTACAGCGTTATGTGGTGAAACATGGCACTATTGCTCCTTCAGGAGCTTGGGACAGCCGAAGTTTTCCGAAGTATTCCGATTATATTCCTACGGTGCCATGCAGAAAAGGACGACACTATTGCTCTCTACTTTCCTAACAGCTACACAAGCAGCGTATTTTATTTCGCCTACTTCCCTTTCTAATAGTGTTTTGCAATTTTTGGTAAATTCCATGTTTCAGTACTGTAGTTAGTAAATAGCAGTTTTCCTGTTCATTATTATAGTAATTATAATATAATAATATTAATAATATCGTATGGCCTCGGATGCCAAGTGCTAGCTTTGTTATTTGACACCCAGAGGGCAGCTTGCATGTCGAATTTTGTTGTTCCTTGAAGCACTATGAAAGTCATGGAAGTTAGATATCCAAGCTCCTTGACACTATAGCGCTTTCTTGTAGAGAAATTAGGAACTTGGGTTGGTTGGTTCCTCAGTTTAGGGGCTGCGACAACGCGGTCATGTAGCCCCGTGTACTGTCTGATAGCGGTGTTAATTGTGATGGCTGTATTAGTGTGTGTATCTGTTTTTAATTAAAGTACAGACTGCAACTTTGAATTTTTCAAATAGTTCCTTCTTTTGCCACCAAACGCCGCCGTCAATGACTACTAGGCCTAGTTCAGAACTTAGCTACTAGACGCCACCGCAGTCTTGGCAACGAACGTAGAAACCTAAGAGCGTTGTTTACATTCTTAACCAATCCAATTTAGCTTCACACAGGTGTAATTAGTGGAAGGTTCTTTAACATGCCATAAATCTATGACTTGGGACCGCCGGATTTACTTCCCCTCCGAAGGAAGGCATACTGAGGGATTTTAACGCTCTTAAAAAATCCCCGGCTGGAACTTTGTTTTCGCGGAAAATCCCGAGATTACTTTTGTCATTATGAACACGGCCTACTGAATTCAAATGGGTTCTTTATCATGCCAACATCGTGTGACATGCGTGTCTTAATTTTGTCTGCCTTTCAAAAATCACTTACCACGGCCAGGGGCGAACCTGCAAGCTTGGGGGTTAGTAATCCGACATGATAACCGTTGACCCACCGTGGCAAGCTTTCATTATTATCATAAAATGAAAATGTTCTGGATTTTTCTGTTAGTTTTAAGTTTGATGTATCAGTGTAGTAGTATAATTCAATACCAGCCACAAAAAAAGGAAATCCACCGGGCGAAGTCTGGTACTATTGCTAGTATGTGATAAAACGTAAGCGTGGTCCTTTTGTAAGCTGGCCATTTTGGAAGCTTCGTTTAAAATAATATGGAAGCTTTATTTTAGATTTCCCCCTACTTCATCACTAATACCTCTAGCGGGAAAATATTTGTATAGTCATTAAAGTAAATCCATATATTTCACGTCGGTAAGTAAATTCGTTTGTTAGCACGAAGGATTTATCGCTTCTCTAACCAGTGCACTGGTTCAATTTATTGGACATGCATTGATTCCAGCACAAATCCGTCTATAACTCTCTCTCTCTCTCTTTTTCACTCTGGATTTTCAGTCAGTTTCACTAAGTTAGTTAATTCGTGAAATATTCATTCATTTCGCTTGAAATTCCAATCAGTGAAACAAAACCATTCAGAATGAAGTTCTATTTATTGGAAGTAATTAATAGAAATAAAAGTAGCGATGCGATGTAAATGTTCTGAGTGGAGTGCTGCTACTACTCCATATTTCAGTATACAAAGCTTTACAGCCCTCCAGGAATAGCCTATTACCTTGTAACTTCTCTCGTGTTTTTGATGGGTAATAAAAATGTAATTACTGCACTATTCGGTATGGCAAAGTTATGACATTGCTGATCCTACAAACTAGGTTTGTATTGGTTAATTAAATAAAAAATATATCCCTCCATAACACCTTCCCAACTACGAGGGCGAATCCGAATATAAGTTATGGTAGTTCTTCTTCTGTGGTGTTCAATCCGAAGATTGGTTTGTAGCAGCTTTCCACGAACTCCGGTCTGTGGCTAGTCTCTTCAAGTCCAAGTAATTATCACAACCCTTGTCGTGAATGATTTGTTTTATGTTTCCTAGCCATGGTCTACCACTACAGTTATTTCCATCCACATTGCCCTCCAGTATTGTGTGCAGAAGACGTTCATGCCTCAAGATATGTCCAATCCAATTGTCTCTTCGGTGAGTAAGCATATTCCATAAACATGGAATACAATGAACGTGAAGCAATAAATATGGTGGACGATGCCGAAAAGGATCCGTTCTTCGCATTATGACCACGTAAAGTCCCAACAACTGGTAAAATAGATATGAACACTCGGGTGGAACACTTTTCAAGAATTCTACATCAACAAAGATCCTTAACAGCCTATTCAAGAAAGTACGTGGAAGCAGACAGGAGAAGCATCATTTTATTCTCACAAACAGAAGTCTCTGGCACTATATTCAAATTAAAAGATGGGAAAGCTCCTGGTAACCAACTTGATCCAAACTCCTACAGAGGAATCGCTCTGCAGAATACTTTGTTAAAGATACTCACCAAGCTAATAGCCACTCGACTGACGAAAACAATCGAAACCACACTTCCAGAAGAGCAATTCGGATTTAGAAGAGGAAGAAGTACACAGCAAGCAATAACAAGAAGTTCCGTGACGAATTAAAGAGCCTACTTTTCTTAAAATTAAGATGCATGCCAATGATTAATCTACAGAAGAAAAATATCTAGGATATTGACGAAATTAAGTTGGTAATATCGAAATGTCTAATTAGTTCGAAATATTCCTGTTATAATATAGCCTAATGGAGCATTGCAGTTGGCAGCCCTGGTAACTGAATTTATTCTTAGTTCCATCTCTTAAGGTGCAGAATAGAACATTCGGTTGAAGTCCAATGGACGTTACATGCAGTTAGACATTGGATCTAACAGCACGCGTAAAAGTATGTTGGCAACAATGTTATGCGTGTGCTGGTTAGAAATAATCTGAAATATTATTATATCTTGTTGTGCCAATGTTGGATGAAATCCATTCGTTAGTATAGAAGTTACATGTATTTTAAAATTGGAGCTATCGGCAGGCATAGGATCCTGTTGGCAGCACTGACTTATAATGATTACTCCAAATTAATCTAGAATGTCAGGTGCTTTCTGATATACTGATATTAGGGTAAAAAATATAGACTGCATTTATTAACAGTTGGCAGCCCTGATTGCTCTTAAGAATACGCTCATTCATATCTGTTTATGTACAGATATACAGATATTACATACAAACTTTGGTTGAAATCCAATAGATAGTGTAGAATTTATATGCATTTAAAAATTGGTCTTATCACAAGGCTTAAAATTATTTTGGCAACACTGTCATGTATGGGCTCCTGGAAATTAAACTGAAATAGTATTTTCTACATGTGTGCCAATTTTGGAATAGCTCCCATGAATACCTTCCAAGATATCCAACATGGAGCTCAAATTTCTAGTGCGTTTTTTCAGCAGTTGGTAGCACTGACATCATTTTCAAATATGGGCTTGAGATATTCCGGGATACATCTTTACTCATACTAAATTTGGTTTCGATTGCTGCAGCCGTTTAGGAGTTGATAGGGGAGACACACACACACACACAGACAGACAGACAGACAGACAGACAGACAGACATACAGACATTTTCCTGGGTCGATCTCATAAGTCTACTTTTTCCTCATTTTTGCAAATTGTGAAAAGTAGGCTAAAAATCTACTGGACGATATACAAAACATCCTACGACTACCAAGGGGTAAATTTCACACTGTGTTCATCGATTTTTCCAAGTTTTTAGATAATCTTAAAGGAGTCATTATATCGTCGAAATTTGATTCCCTTGTAGAGGACAAGGCTCTCACTATTCTGATTCACAACATGTTAAGAAATAATACGGTCATCATTTCAGACAATATAACTTCATCGAGGGAGATCACGCAGACAAATGGCGTTCTATAGGGTGACCCTCTTAGCCATTTATTGTTTAATGTAGCTATGTATGATGTGGTTCAAGCGATAAAAGATGTGTCAAACGATGTAACCATGTATTTGTATGCTGATAATATGGTTCTAGGATCACATGATGTTCAAGAGCTACAAAAGGCATTGGGTGCATTAGAGATGTGGACAGATACAAACGAATTGCAAGTGAACATTGAAAAGATTGATTACATGATTTTCAGGAAGGGAGGGCGAGTATCTTCACGTGACAAAGTGACTTATAAAGCGGAGACATTACACAATGTAAACAGTTTTAAATATCTAGGCTTGACGATACGAACGACAGTAAACTCCTTTAGGCTTCATGTTAGGCTACGTGCTGTGGCAGCTATGAAATCAATTTTTGACATCAAGAATTTAAATAGATTATCTCGTAAGACGGCCATGATCTTGTTTGACTAAAAAATAATTCCTATTTTAACATATGGTCTGGAAATCAATTGGGATAAGCTAACGAATAATGACCTACACACTTTAGAAAAATCGAAGCCAGTTATTTCAATACAACCCTCTGTGTATCCAGATTTACTACATCAAGACTGGTTTATGAACTTGCAAAGGAGACTTTTTTAATAGAAGATTTGAGATTCAAGATCCCACTACCTTATACAGACAATTGGAAGAAACTCTTGGACAAAATATTGGCCAAAAGGAATGACATTTGTATTGACTTCTACTCGACTGAAGCAATGACGAATAGGACTTGGACCAATACTAACCAGTATCTCCGACATTTTGTCAATGTTATGGCAGTTCATGGATACCACCATAAACTCTGCAAAACTAAGATCTCTCATGAACCTGACGATCGTTGTGTGTGTGCACTGTGTGATTTGACTTGTCCTCGTTACCATGTTGTGGAATGCACAAAAGCGAAATAGGTCTATAATAGACGTATGTTTACATGAAATGCAATATCTTTATATACACAATTTGTGTGCCTTATTAAATTAATTAATAAACATGGCTTCTCTCCAATCCTTTACATTGTTTCTTCATTACTGATTTGTCCACCCACGGAATTTTTAGTATTTTCCTGTATCACCATATTTCAAAGGCTACTATTCGTTTCTTATCAGCCAAGTTAAGAGTCCAAGTTTCACTACCATACAACAGTACGCTCCACACATATATCTTCACAATATGTTTCCTGAGGCTCATACTAATGTTTTTGCATGTAAAGAGCTTTCCTTTCCTGTTGAATGCTATTTTGGCTTGGTTGATGCGGCTGACTATTTCTAATGTTGGGAAATGTGTGTATGGGAGAAGAGAACTGCACATTGGTGGCAGGAGAATAGAGTGCATTCGATTTGCAGATGACACGGTGTTGCTAGCAGAGAATGAAAGGATACTGATTGGAATGATAGCAGATCCGAATGAAACCTGTGAGCAATATGGAATGCGCATTAATAAGAGCAAGGCAAAGAGTATGGTGATAAGTGTAAGAGGGAACAAAGTAATAAACATCAGGATAAGACAGGATGATATTGAACAAGTGTCAGTTTTTAAATTTCTCTCAAGCATACTAAAGGATGATATGAGAAGCAGTAAAGAGGTAAGAACTTACATTGTTGTTGCTAAAGAAGCCTTCAACAAGACTATTGTGTGGACGCTTGGACATGAGGTTAAGGAAGAGGCTGGCAAAATGCTTTGTTTGGAGTGTGGCACTATACGGAGCCGAGACCTGGACGCTAAGGAAGGATGATGAAAGGAGACTAGAAGCGTTTGAAATGTGGTTATGGACGAGGATGGAAAGGATATCCTGGGTGGAAAGGGTCTGGAATGAGGAGGTATTGGAGCGAGTTGGTGAGAATAGGAGGCTGTTACATACCATCCATACAAGGAAGAGGAACTGGCTTGGGCACTGGCTATGAAGAGAGTGTTTGCCGAGGGATGCTCTCAAAGGATCAGTAAACGGAAAGAGAGGAAGAGGACGGAGATGGTACCAGCTGGTGGACAGTGTCAAGATACCGTAGCAGGAAATTACCAGCAAACAAAGAGAACGGCTGAAGACAGGACTGCATGGAGAGTTGCTGTGTGAAGACCTGCCTAAGCGCAGAACACGTTATATATCGTTGTAAGGGGACCTTGTAGATTACGAATGTCTTATTTACCCGATGCTAAAATGTAACATATTTATGTTCACTTCGTAGACAACAGAACCACTGGAATATCTTTCAACAAGTAGCTCCGTGAAGAACTGTATAGCCTATTTCTATTATATCCTATTGATCGTCTCTATAAAAAAAACTCCCGCCTATGAAATGGATCGCCATGTTGGATTTTCCTGTATGTAAGCTATAGAGTTATGTTCCATTAGATGAAAAATATTGCGTAGGTTGATTATTAAGACTTTCATAATAATATTTATGTCCGATCCTGACTATTATGTGTCAGAAAACTGTATCATAATGAGGCTCATTATAACACTATTTTTAATTGTGAAACAGTTTCTCCCACCAATCAGAGCTCAAGAAACAGTTCTGTGACCTATTAGATAAGGATACCTTCGCGCATGCACTCAAAATCCAACATGTCTATATAAATTACCGAAAGTGCACCGTCCATATGTTCGCGTAAATAAACTGGTGAATATGAGACAAGAAATAGCACTGTACCTTAATATCCCCAAAACCAATTTCTACACAGCGCGTGGTTTTGAAACGCCTTCGGTGACAGTTTTACTGAATACTGGTGCACAATCTGAACATATGGCATTGAAGCACACAGAGCGCATGCGTCGGTTGGCCAGAGAGCTTGGAAAACAGAGATCTACTACCCACCACAGCACCCGATCACAACATTCTAGTGACTGAACAGATATTTATGAATATTTATGTTAAAATATATAATAAAGTTATAATTATCGTCGAACATAAGCAGTCGTATGCAACTCGCCTATAATGGTAATTAAGACACTCGTATGGAAATTATAAAACTCGCATACGCTCGTTTTATAAACATACTCGTGTCTTAATTATAGCCATTATAGGCTCGTTGCATAATGTACTATATTGGTTTTATGTCCTCTATAACTATTGCGGCTTTTAGAGAAGCCGGGGTGCCGGTATTTTGCCCCAAAGGGTATCTTTAACGTGCCAGTAAATCTACTGACACGGCTCCCTCGTATTTGTGCACCCTCAAATGCCAGCTGTCTACGCCAGGATTCAATCCTGCAACCTTGGGAACAGCAAGCGAGAATGTTATCATCGAGCCAGGCAGCCAGCCAAAGAGGAAAAGGAGGAGCAGGAGAGGGAAAATAAGGAGGAGAAAGAGGAGGAGAGAAACGAAAAGGAGAAGAAGGAAGAAGAGATGGAGGAGGAAGCGGCAGATGAGGAGAAAGAGTAAGGGTAAAAGGAGGAGGAGGAAGAGGAGAATGAGGAAGAGAAGGAGGAACTGGAGGTGAGAATGACGAAAAGAAGGAGAACTAGGAAGAGTAGAGGGAGGAAGAGGAGAAGAAAGAACTAGGAAGAGGAGGAGGAGAAAGTGGCAGAGATGAAGTAAGGGAAGATGAGAAGGAAGAGCAAGAGGGAGGAGAATAAGGAGAAAGAGAAGAAAGAGAAGAATAAAGATGAAGAGAGCAAGGGAGAAGAAGAGAGAATCTTTACTTTTCATCCAATTGCTGAACTGTTTAGTCTCCTCACTTTCCACCCGACGGATGCCTTGTTATGTATTGGTTAGCATTGTTGGCTAACACCCTGAAGGCTCGAGTTTGATTCCCAATTCTCTTACAAAATCAAGTCCCGGTTCGAGCTAGTGGAATGATATCGTCAACTTGGACCAGACCAGTGGACTACAAGACCTTTCTTACTAAATGCAGTCTGATTTAATACTCGGGATGAACTCAGTATGCTGTTTGACAGCGTCCGTCACTCAAGCACTGTCTGATGGAGATCGATGTTCCGGTCTAAAGAGCTTTAAAGGCGCACACTGCACATCCACGATGCTACAACCTAACCTTAATTCTCTCCCTCTAGAAAGAGTCCACAAAGCATATTGTGTTCGGTACATTCCGGATGTAAGGCGAGAAGAACATATCACACCTTACTACGTGCAGTTAACTCCACGAGCGCAGACAGCTATCAGCTGCCATTCTGACCCCATAACATATTGCATACAAAAAAAACATTATTATATCTGTACAATGCCTTTACACCAATGCATTCTGTTCATGGAAGCCTTCGTAGCCTAGGCGGCAGCAGGCCGGCCTCTCACTGCTGGGTCCGTGGTTCAAATCCCGGTCACTACATGTGAAATTTGTGCTGGACAACGCGGAGGCAGACAGATTTTTCTCTGGGTACTCCGGTTTTCCCTGTCACAAATTTCATTCCAGCAACACTCTCCACTCTCATTTCATATCATCTGTGATTCATTTAATCATTGCCCCAGTGGAGAGCAACAGGCTTCGGCAGGCGGCACTATTCTTATCCTAGCCGCTAGATGGGGGCCTACATTCATTCCGTTCCCTGACCCAGCCCATCGACTGGAAGCAGGCTGTGGATTTTCAAATTTTCATTCTGTTCATAATCGAGAAAATAGATACACAAAATTAACACTCCATATTCTATACACCGAACCATGAAGTTCATTAAATCTTTTGTTTGCACCACCTCACGCCTCTTCAACACCTTCGATTTATATAAGTTCGTCAATTTTGCAAACACTGCGGCTCTCAAAAGTCGTCCTTCATCCTGCTTCTTAGAGCAATAGGCTATACCTCTCACATCTGATTACTGCATTATGACCAATTACATCACACCTACGTTATATATTCCTTGTATATTTGGTGTTTGTCATACTGATGCTGTGCCTGTATGCACTCTTTCGTACATAATTTTTCAATTGAGCCGTCCAGTTGCAGAACTCATTTAGTCCACTTGAGAATAAGGATCATGTCGTAAAATTATTTATTTTATTATTTTAATTAAATTTATTTAATTTTACTTTTTTTTTTTTCGTTTCATTTTGTTTTGTTTAATTTAATTTTATTTTGTTTTATTTTGATTTTGTTTTGCTGATTTTGTTTTGTTTTATTTCGTTTTATTTTTTTAATTGTTTTGTTTCAATTTTAGTTTTGTTATATTTTATTTTTTATTTCTTATATTTTTAATTTAATTTATTTTTATTTTTATTTTGTTTTATTTTATCTTATTTTGTTATGTTTTATTTTGATTTTCCAGAAAACAAACCCAAAAACAAAAAAACAAAACATGAAGAATAAAAGCAAAATTCAAAAACAAAAGCAAAAGCAGAAATCAAAAATCAAGAAAAAAAAAGCAAAAAGCCAAATTCAAACAAAAAAAGGAAAAGCAGAAAACAAACACAACACAAAAGCAAGAAAGGAAAGCAAAAAGTAAAATTCAAAAGCAAAATCACAAAGCCAACACAAAACCAAAACCACAAGGCAAAAAGTAGAAAACAACAAACACAAATGATACGTGTGGCAAAGTCCAGAGAAACGTTTCTCATGAAAATGATTCTTATTCACAAGTGGATTAAGAGAGTTTTGCAACTCAATTATAACTATTATTATTATTTTGACCTAAGCCTCCGTGGCTTAGGCGGCAGCACGCCGGCCTCTCACCGCTGGGCCCGTGGTTCAAATCCCGGTCACTCCATGTGAGATCTGTGCTGGACAAAACGGAGGCAGACAGGTTTTTCTCCGGGTACTCCGGTTTTCCCTGTCAACATTTCATTCCAGCAACACTCTCCACTATCATTTCATTTCATCTGTCATTCATTTAATCATTGCCCCAGAGGAGTGCGTCAGGCCTCGGCAGCCGGCACAGTTCATATCCTCGCCGCTAGATGGGGGCTTCATTCATTCCATTCCTGACCCAGTCGGAGACTGGAAGCAGGCTGTGGATTTTCATTTTCATTATTATTTTGACCTATGTTTATTTAAAAAAAGGTTTTTGTCCGTGTGTGTGTGTCCTTAATAAAATCTAAACGGCCGAAGTTATTTAAATGAATCTCGTTAAGTGCTTACTACTGCCTTGTCCGACCTCGACCGTGCATTTCGAATTGTATTAAGTTTCACGAATCCAACATGGCGCCCGCGTGAAATATTTCACTGGCGTTCTATATCTCCGCAACAGTAACAGATATCACCCTCAGATTTCATACGGTGAGAAATGATACTACTAGAAGGTTATCTTTGTGACTTTCATAAACCTGTTAACTTCAAAACGAATATGGCGGCCAAGCAAAGTTGAAATATTTATCTTACTTTACTGGCGATTTAATCATCCGAGCGCAGTGAAACTTGGTACAGCAATTATTATACACATTTTAATGCACTGAAACCTAATTTAGTTTAATTGTTTACATAACATCGAGATGGCCACTGTGCGAAATTTTAAAATTAAATTTTCAGATTTTGTGTCCTAATCATGTGAACGTTTGAATAATGATAGTACGCAACAATCTTCATGTAATGGTATCTAACTCTATGGCCTACACATAAAACTATCCCACATGGCGACCTTCCAAAATATTTAGACGGTTCTCAATATCTACGAATCTTTTACAGCAATCAAACTAAAATGTTGTATGTTAAAGAGGCTATTAACATAGGTTCACCTATGGATCATTCAATAACCTGGTGAGCACAAAACCAACATGGCGGCGACGCGATTTTCTTGTGACTTTTTATCCGAGCGCTGTGAATCTTGGCACAGGGTATCTTTATACAAGCCTAAACAAACTGACGTATAATTTAAGAGTTTTATGAGAACATAAAAAAGGCACCTGTTGCATTTTTAGCCTACTTTCGATTTTTGCAAAAAATGAAAGTAGACTTATGAGATCAACACAGGGCGAAAAAAGTGTGTCTGTCTGTGTGTGTGTATGTGTGTGTGTGAGTCTGTGTGTGTGTGTATGTGTGTGTGTGAGTCTGTGTGTGTGTGTGTGTGTGTGTCTGTGTGTGTGTGTGTGTGTGTACTCCGAATGTCTGTCCCCCCCTATCAATTCGAACACGGTGAAACCGAATTGAACGAAATTTGGTACAGAGGTAGCACCAGTAAAGGACACCTCAGTGTCATACTTTATATCGCCGCCATCTTTACCAAAACAGAATGGCGGCCACTCAAATGTTCAAAACGTAAAATCAAATTACGGCTAAACTAATCATCCGATCTCTACCAAATTTGGTGACAACATACCTTTATATAGGACGCGTCTTTCACCCAAAATTCAAGGTCATCGGCCATGCCATTTCAGGATGGCGGCCGTGTGAATTATGCAACCATTTTAATAAATAGCTTAAGACCCACCAATTCCGATTATCGAGCCTAGGGGGGTTTAAGCTATCCTGAAGGTCGTGATCCGTTATTTATTATAATTTAATATTATAATATTATACAGTATGAGTGGCTTAAAAGAGCTGAGCCGTTTGTGTCACACGACAAGATGGCAGCTGTCCTCATGTGCCTGTCTTATATCTCAGTAGTTTCAGTATGTTGTATGTGATATACCGTACTGATACAATAATATAAACTTTGTATGAAATGATCTTTAATGAAGATGTACTGCAGTGAAGAAATCGTTTATTTAAAGTCATTATTTGCCAACAGTTTGTATCTAATATGTCAGTTAAGAACACCTGACGTCATGGATACGGTTAGCTCTGGGCTAGCATGTTAGTCTGACACGCAGTTGACTGGGGATCGAGTACTGCTACAGTTAGTTTTTTTTTTTCTTGAATTCTTTTACAAATGATGTGCACGAGCTTTTTCCACAGATACTGAATAAAATGTCATTTAGCTCAAAGGAGAGGATAAAGTATACACTCGTATATTAATAAAATCACAGTCCCAGCATCGCACATAAACAGAAGACATTAGAAAAAGGAGAATAGAAGAACTAGATACACGTTGTCATTAACCACAGCCTTCTTAATGCCTCTGTACGGTACTGTCCTCTTGTGGGTTATGTGGGTAATATTGTTCCAAACATAACGCTGTGTAAATGCCTGAGCTGGCCTCCTGAAGTATGGCAATTTTGTAATACTGGTAGTTCAACTATTAGCCACGATCGCGCTCCGAATACCTTTAAACACTGCCAGCTGGATCGCCTCCCTCTTGGCTACTTTAAACTGCCTACTCATTCAACACCCATAGAACACTGCCATCGTAGTACATTACGATGGCAGTGCATAGGCGTACAAGATAAAGATTAATTCACTGATAGGTCGCAGCACCACCTACTGTGATTGGGGCGGAAGATTCTTAATTTTGCAGGCTGGCTTAATATAGAGATTAACGGATGTGAATGCATTACAATAAGTTAGTAGTTTTGTTATTCAATCATCATAAAGTATATAATATTGATCTTGACACTTACTGGCTTATTATCAATATAAAAGAAAACAAACAATACATTGTGGTTGGGGTGATTGTTTTAGGGATGAGGACAAAGAGTCATAAAGATACCCATACATTTAGGAGAAAGTAGGCTATATGTTCTTTGCTGAACATCTTGTTTTTAAATGTAGTTTCAAATTCTCGTGTCCTAAGTAAGACCAGTAGGATATATGAAAATAGGCTACTTCGTTCTTAATGGAACTACTAGTTTACCGTATTATTATTAATATCAATATTAGGCTACTGTATTATTATTATTATTATTATTGTTATAAGACAATTGGGGAAAGGAGAGATGGGATAGGTTGGTAGGACACAGACTAAAACACCCAGGAATAGCAAAGTTAGTTATGGAAGGAAGGGTCAAGGATAAGAACTGTAGGGGTAGACCAAAGTTAGAATATGTTAATCAGATTGCCTCGGATGTAGGGTGTGCTAGCTATGTAGAGATGAAACGATTAGCTGAGGACAGGGAAGCATGGAGGGCGGCATCAAACTAGTCAAAAGACTGAAGACTCAAACAACAAAAGCAACAAGAAAAGAATCACACCTTTATCAGTAACAGGGTTTGAGAAAAGTGCACCTATATATAGAAAAGAAAAAATAATTATTGAAAATGACACAAAATATCCTTAAACCTTGTCAATTAGGCACATTTCTATATTCCCTTCATAAAACAACTATCACCATAATCACTTTTATATAAAGCCAAGGATTTGAAAGTAAGAAGATACTAGGAAACCCGTGCGAGATATCTCGCATTTCAACATCATTGTCGTTGTGCATTAACCTCGCACAACAGAAAAGCTTGACATGTCAAAGTTTTGGCAGGGGATGGCTGTGTACGGGTCCAACTTTACTGTTATGCGGGCTCGTCGCGACTCAGTTCTGGCAGGGGCTGGCTGTGTACGGGCGCAGCTTTACTGTAATGCGGGGTCGTCACGATCAAGTTCTGGCAGAGGATGGCTGTGTACGGGCCCAACTTTACAGTACTGTAATGCGGGCTCGTCACGATACAGTTTTGGCAGGGGCTGGCTCTGTACGGGCCAGCTACCCTGTTATGCGGGCTTGTCACGATACAGTTTTGGCAGGGGCTGACTGTGTCCGGGGCCAGCTACTCTGTTATACGGGCTCGTCACGATACAGTTTTGGCCGGAGCTAGCTGTGTACGAGACCGGTTTTATTGTTATACGGGCTCGTCGCGACACATTTATGGCAGTTTTTGTTTATAACAAAATGTCTTATATTGATGAAATCAGTGTGGAATTCATTCATGTTCGGACAAATCCTCTTTGTTTTGAATTGCCTATGAACACCCCCAAATAGGATCAATACTACTGAAATAATAAAGTGATAATATGATCGTTCCAACATTTGACTGCAGATGAAAGTCAGAAAAAACGGAATCCCATTTCAATGACGACCGTTTCCCGAGTCTGCTTATAGCCTTGCCTACTTAGCAGAGAGAAATGACTTTCTCTAGTGGAAATGAGAATATCCTACGTGTGTCCTGGAGGAATGTTACATTTAATTTGATACATCGTTAGATGGTGTCAACTCTATGTTCGGATCCATTTCAGAAGGTGTGAATGAAGATTCTCTTAATGAACACAATCCGGCCCATCTGAATGAGACCTGAGTGTACTTTCTCTTAATTAACAGATGAACCTTCATTAGTCTAATGAACTCCATTCATAATCTGCTCCTCTTAGATGGATTCAAATAGATAGAAGTACAGTGCGTGTCATTCTATTTGCTTGGAAGACATAAATACCGTATGTCACCAATGTCAAGTCTTTGCCCAATGAAATGGGGATACCTACAAGAATCAACACTTTGTGAATGTGGAGAGGTACAGACAACGAAGCATCTGTGTCAGTGCTTATGCTGCCCAGATTCTTGAAGTGAGGAGGAGTTAATTAAGGCACAAGAAAATGCTATAGCAGTTGCTCGTTTCTGGGCAAAGACAGTTTGATTATAAATATATATGTATAATTCTATGTTTCTCCTTTGCTTTTGTATGTACAATATTATTCATCTTCTTCTAATTTCAGTAAATAAATACCGTCTATTGACTCGTCTGTCATCTAATTTCATTTATGTTCGACCCTGACTATTATGTGTCAGAAAACTATATCATAATGAGGCTCATTATAACACTATTTTTCATTATGAAACAGTTTCTCCCACCAATCACAGCTCAAGAAACAGTTGTGTGACCAATTAGATAAGAATACCTTCGCGCATGCGCTCAAAATCCAACATGTCTATATAAATTACCGACATTGAAAGTGCACCGTCCATATGTTCGCGTAAATAAACTGGTGAATATGAGACAAGAAATAGCACTGTACCTTAATATCCCCAAATCCAATTTCTACACAGCGCGTGATTTTCAACGACTTCGGTGACAGTTTTACTGAATACTGGTGCACAATCTGAACATATGGCATTGACGCACACAGGGCGCATGCATTGGTCAGCCAGAGAGTTTGGAAAACAGAGATATACTACCCAGGGCAGCACCCGATCTCAAAATTCTAGTGTCTGAACAGATATTTATGAATATTTATGTTAAAACATATAATAAAGTTATAATTATCGTCGAACATAAACAGTACTATTATTTGGCTACCTCCATAACTGTACATTTAATTTCACGTCAGTTTACTAGGAAGCAGACGTTGAGTAAGGATGCGCCTTCAATGATCTAAGGTTCGAAATCCATCGCTGACGGCAGTCATATCCTTGAGTCTTATGCATCGCCACCGTCTTGAATGTACCGTGTGTCCGAAAATTCTCTCCGCAGCGGTGAGCTGCGTGGATCTCGCCTTGCGGTTGGTTGGTTCTTCAGTTTAGGGGCTGCGACAACGGTGTCATGTAGCCCCATGTACTTTGGGTGTGTGTAGAATCTGTCTGATAAACGGTGTCAATTGTGATGTCTGTATTAGTGTGTTTTATCTGTTTTTAATTCCAGTAAGGACCGCAGACATTAAATTTTTCAAGTAGTTCCTACGTTTGCCACCAAACTCCACCGTCAACGAGTACTAGTTCAGAAGTTGGCTACTAGACGCCACCGCAGTCGGCTCCTGGCGATGAACGTTGGAACCTAAGAGCGTTGTTTATATTTAACCTAAAATTTAGCTTCACAGAGGTGTAATTAGTGGAATGTTCTTTAACATGCCACAAATCTATGACATGGAACCGCCGGCTTCACTTCCCCTCCGAAGGAAGGCATACTGAGGGATTTTAATGACTTTGACCGGGTTTGAACCCGCGATATTGGGCATAGAAGCTCAGCATGCTACCAATTAAGCCACCGAAGCTGCCTCTCGCCTTGCGGGTCGTGTTGGGTTGGCATTACATTTATGTCGCTGTATACTCAGACTCACCGGAGTGCTTGTTCCGTGTTAACCGTCAGCTGTTGTGTTACGGTGTCAGTGAGTCAGTGAGTGCCTTTGCATGACAGTGTTGACACTGTTGTATGTTACGTACAGTGTCACGAAGTGAACACCTCGAAGCAGGAAAACGTAAACTAAATTGCTGCCTTACATGCTCCGTAAAATTTCCACCAGCACGGAAAACCTCTCCCACAAGAAACACACGCTCTTCGGTAGTAAGCATTCTCACTAGACTCAGCTTACACAAGAACTTGACAAGAACACAACTTACAGCGCCAACAATGTCACGCACAGGCACTCACTGTCAGGAATAATGTACCGGGATTCCCCACCCTATCACTCCAGTTGAAGGTCAACACGGAACAAGTACATGCTGAGGTGAGACTTTGCGTATACAACGACAAGAAGGTGCTGCCAATCTAAGACGTCCTGCAAGGTGAGACCCACGTAGCTCACCGCTGCGCAGATAATTTGCGGAAACACTGTACTTGGATGTCTTATAAGTATTACCGATTTAAGATTTGATTGCCGCTAAGCGTGGCTGCGCCGGTATTTGTTGATTATTATAGCAGGAGCCCCGCAGGGTGAAGCAGAGGACACAATGGTGACAGAGTGCAGTCCGCACATAAGTCAAGCAGCATTGCACGCGCTACCTGTCTTAGAAGCGCAGATAAGCGTCACAGGAGCTCATGTCACAGTTAAACGATGACTGAAGCTACTGGAGCTGAGTCATATCCTACTCGCGCAACTGTACCAGCAGAGTGACGTGTGACACATGTAAACAAAGAATAGTTCCCATCTCGACCGCCGCAATCAAATCGTAAAAGGGTAATAACGTCGATTTTTAAGTTTGATGTTTTATAACATAGAAATTAGTTTTCTTTGGTTCGCCAATGCTATTTACAAGAGGCCATGCGTCAGTCATCAATATTGTTGATACACCATCACAAACACAAATTTGGAGGTTTTCTCCATTTTTAGCCTATTTTCAATTTTGAAAAAATAGGCTTATGAGATCACCTTTTGTCCGTGTGTGTGTGCGTGTGTGTGTGTGTGAGTGTGTGTGTGTGTGATTCGTGTGTGTGTCCCCCCCTAATAAAATCTAAACAGCTGGAGAGATTTCAATGAAACTCGGTATGTTCATAGCACCATTCCCGGCGACCTCGACCGTGCCCTTCAAATTTTGTTACGTCTCACCAATGCAAAATGGCGGCTGTGCGAAATATTTCACTAGCATTCAATATCTCCGAAACTATTACCGATATCGCCCTGAAATTGTGTACGGTGATAAAGGGTACTACTAGAAGTTCACCTATGAGACTTTCAAAAACCTGGTGACTACAAAACCAACATGGCGGTCAAGCGAAGTTGAGACTTTTAAATAGACTTTTCTCGCGATTTAACTATCCACACGTAATGAAACTTGGTACAGCAAATGTTTATACACATTGTAATGCACTGGAGTCTAATTTAGTTCAATTGTTTACATAACTTCAAAATGGCGGCTGTGCGAAATATTTCACTGACATTCTATATCTCCGAAACTATTAAAGATATCACCCTGCAATTTAGTACGGTGATAAAGGGTACTGATACAAGTTTACCTATGTATATTTCATAAACTTGTAAAGTAGAAAACGAACATGGCGACCAAGCGAAGTTGAGACTTTTAAATAGACTTTTCTCATGATTTAACCATCCAAACGTAATGAAACTAGGTACAACAAGTGTTTATACACATAGTAATGCACTGGAGTCTAATTTAGTTCAATTGTTTACATAACCTCAAAATGGCGGCTGTGCGAAATATTTCACTGACATTCTATATCTCCGAAACTATTACAGAAATTACCCTGCAATTTTGTACGGTGATAAAGGGTACTGGTACAAGTTTATCTATGTATATTTCATAAACTTGTAAAGTAAAAAACGAACATGGCGACCAAGCGAATTTGAAATATTTTAATAGACTTTTCTTGTGATTTAACTCTCTGAGCGCAGTGAAATGTGGTACAGTAAATGATTTTGCAGATTGTAATGCACTGCCATATAATTTAAATCAATTGTTTACTTAACCTCAATATGGCGGCTGTGCGAAATTTTAAAATTAAGTTTTTATTTCTTGTGTCGTAATCATGCGATCGAAGTGAAAGTTTGAATAATGGACCTAGGCAATAATTGTCCTTGAAGGGTACATAATTCTATGGCCTATACATATAACAATCCTAAATGGCGAGCTTCCGAAATATTTAGACGGTTCTCAATATCTATGAATCTTTTACAGCAACCAAACTGAATTTTTTTAATGTTCATAGAGACTATGAACATATGTTCACCTATAGGACTTTCAGTAACCTTGTGAGCACAAATCTAACATGGCGGCGACGCGAAGTATAAATATTTAAATGGACGATTCTCGCGAATTAACTATCCGAGTGCTGTGAAACGTTGCACGTTAAATGCTTATACAAATGTTGATCCACTGGCATCTAATTTATTTGAATTGTTTGCATAATCACAAGATGGCTGCTGTGCGTAATTTTAAAATCTCGTTTTTACTTCTTGTGTTCTAATCATGCGATTGAAGTTTGAATACCACTCGTACACAATATTCTTAATGTAATAGTACAAAAATAAAAATCCAACCTGGCGACAATCTGAAATATTTAGACGGTTCTCAATATCTACGAATCTGTTACAGCAATAAAAACTGAAATTTTGTATGTTGTTAGAAGAAATTAACATGAGCAGGATATATGAAAATAGGCTGTATAGTTCTTTACGGAACTACTTG
The DNA here is from genome assembly GCA_946902985.2 of Meconema thalassinum. Lineage (NCBI taxonomy): Eukaryota > Metazoa > Arthropoda > Insecta > Orthoptera > Tettigoniidae > Meconema > Meconema thalassinum. The sequence continues at coordinate 190,432,417 of OX336395.1, forward strand.
TTTATTTTGTTGACGCAGGATTTGTTTGTGCGTTCTGACAATAAGTGACACTTCTTATCGAGAGATTCTGGAAAGGGCTATGCATGTCAGACCAAACATCAAACAGATCTGGGTGATACATTACGACAATGTGCTTTGTCACACAGATTGAAATTATAAAATGTAGCAATTCTTCTTCTCTAGGTTTTTTCCGTGCCAGACTTATCAGCAGGCTCTTGGCACTCCATCCCCAGGCCACCATTGGAGTAATAGAGAGAAGATAATGTTGAAGGAACTCTCAGATCCCCCAGCAAGGACCTGCGATGAGGCTTCAAATATGGGACATAGGCCTAGTTAGAGGCATGATTTTTTCGCATTAACGATAAACACGACAATAGTACATTATGCAACGAGCCTATAATGGCTATAATTAAGACACGAGTATTTTTATAAAACGAGCGTATGCGAGTGTCTTAATTACCATTATAGGCGAGTTGCATACGACTGTTTATGTTCGATGATAATTATAACTTTATTATATGTTTTAACATAAATATTCATAAATATCTGTTGAGAGTCAGCCACTTGAATTTTGTGATCGAAGAGCGACCGCTGGGTATATCTGTGTCTTTCAAGATCTCTGAACGACCGACGCATGCGCTCTGTGTGCTTGCAATGCCATATGCAGGCCATATGTTTACATCTGCCGTCCCTCAGTAATATTGTCACCGGAGTCCGTTTGAAGGCAATGCGCTGTGTAGAAATTGGCGTTGGTGATATTAAGGTACAGTGCTATTTCTTGTCTCATATTCGCCAGTTTATTTACGTGAACATATGGACGGTGCGCATTCCATGTCGGTAATTTATTATAGTTCGATGTTGTGTTTATGTCCGACATGTTGGATTTTGAGCGCATGCGTGAAGGTATCGTTACCTAATTGGTCAATGAATGAGCTCTGATTGGCTGGAGAAACTGTATCATAATGAAAAAATTCCTCTCGCCACGCCGGAAGGCGGGGGTAGATTTCACCGGGCAAACTAGGGGATAAGCCCTAATAGGCAAAATTGCTGGTTTTCGTAGGAGGATCAGACCTCATTTATTGAGAGAATGTATTTTACAATTGGAGGTTAATTAGCTTTTTTTTTCGTCTTTCTATGCATTATTTAACATTTTATTGTCTTATGGGGATGGTAACCTTCTTGTCATTTGGGGTTCATTTTTATACTTGTGATCACACTGTCCTTATGCAAGGTTTGGAACTTATGTGTAACTATCTAACAGTCTGTTACTTCTTCACGCAAAATTTTATCTCCCGCAGAGATGTTGGTTGGTTCCTCAGTTTAGGGGCTGCGACAACGTGGTCATGTAACCCCGTGAACATTGGGTGTGTGTAGAATCTGTCTGATAAACGGTGTTAATTGTGATGACTGTATTAGTCTGTAATTCAGGTAAGGTCTGCAGACAGTCAATTTTAAGAAGTAGTTCCTAATTTTGTACCAAATACTACCTTCAACGACACCTAGCTGTGAACTTGGCTGCTAGATGCCACCGCAACCAGCAACATGCAACGAACGTTGTAACTTCCCCTCCGAAGGAAAGCATGCTGAGGGATTTTTAGCGCTCTTAGAAAATCCGGCGACTTTGGCCGGCCTTGAACCAGCGACCTTGGGCATAGAAGTTCAGCATGCTAACAGTTAACCGCTTCCCTCATAGTCAGATGGAACAAGAAGTTCCGTGACGAACTAAAGAGCCTACTTTTCTTAAAATTAAGATTCATGCCAGTGATTAATCTACAGTATATGTACCTATCTAGAATAATGACGAAATTAAGTTGATAATATCGAAATGTCTTAATTAGTTCGAAATACTGTATACTAGGCATAATGTAGCCTAATAGAGCAATACAGTTGGCAGCCCTGCTGACTGAATATATTCTTAATTCCATCTCTTAAGGTACAGAATACAAAATGTGGAAGTCCAAAGGACGTTACATTGAGTTAGACATTGGATCTATTAGTACACGTAAAAACATGTTGGCAACAATGTCATGCGAGTGCTGGTCAGAAATAATCTGAATATTATGATATCTTTTTGTGCCAATTTTGGATGAAATCCATTTGTTGGAATAGAAGTTTCATGTATTTTAAAATTGGAGCTATCATCAGGCATAGAATCATGCTGGCAACACTGGCTTAAATTAATTAATACAAATTAATCTAGAATGTGAGGTGCTATACGTGTGCAAAGTATAGAGCTGTTGGCCTGCATACTTTCTGATATATTGATATTAGGTAAAAAATATAGACACCACTTATTAACAGTTGGCATCCCTGATTGCCCTTAAGAATACTTATAGTCATATCTGTTATGTTACACATAGTACATACGAAATTTGGTTGAAATACAACTGACAGAATAGAAGTTACATGTATTTAGAAATTGGTCCTATCAGCAGGCTTAGAATCATGTTGGTAGAACTGACGTATATAAGTTACTCCAAATTAATGTAAAATGTCAGGTAATATATGTATGCATAGTTTAAAGCTGTCGGCTTGCATACTTTCTGATATATTGGTATTTGGATAAAAAATAGAGAGAGCAATTATTAACAGTTGGCAGCCCTGGTGGCTCTTAAGAATACACTCTGTCATATTTGTTTATGTACACATATTAAATACAAAATTTGGTTGATATCCAAGTGATAGTGTAGAAGTAATATGCATTTAAAAATTGGACCTATCAGAAGGCTTAAAATTATTTTGGCGACACTGTCATGTATGGCCTCCTGGAAATTAAACTGAAATAGTATTATCTACATGTGTGCCATTTTTGGAATAGCTCCCATGTATACCTTCCAAGATATCCAACATGGAGCTCAAATTTCTAGTGCGTTTTTTTTAGCAGTTGGTAGCACTGACCTCTTTTTCAAATATGGGCCTGATATATTCCGGTATACATCATTACTGATACTAAATTTGGTTTCGATTGCTGCAGCCGTTTAGGGGTTGATAGAGGGGGACCCACACACACAGTCATCCAGCCAGACAGACAGAGACACATTTTGCCGGATCGATCTCATAAATCTACTTTTTCCTCATTTTTGCAAAGTGTGAAAAGTAGGCTAAATATGAATGTGATCTCGTCAATGGCGTTGTATTGGCAACCTCTGATAGCTCATCCCTCATCAATTTAGAAGCGTTGTCATGGTAACCTCTGTTGGCACTTGGCATTTTCTTTAATTCCGAAATTAATTTTCTCATCCCTTGGCGTAATGGTGGGTCATATCAAAAATTCTTTCAGACAAAAGTTTTAGGTAATTGTTAGGGGAATATTTTCCATTTTGTACGGTTTTGATATTGTGCCGATTAAGAGAGATATGATTAGTGTTTCCCGAAAAACCCACTTTTTTCCACCCCTTTGGTCAATGGTTGGTGCTATCAAAAAACTTATTTGACATAAATTTTTGGCACTTATCTGACACATATTATGAACTTTTAATGGATTCTATATTCCACGTATTAAGAGAGTTATAGCGAAATTTCATTTTTTCGAACCCCCCCCCCCCCCATTTTTACCCCCTTCGACCGATTTTTCCCATTAACGAACTCGACCGAGATTTTAATGGGATACTTATTATATACAAAATTCAAACTAATTGGGGAAAAATTACGGCAGTTATCGTGTCCACAAGAAACTGATATATATATATAGATAGATACATATATACATAAATTATAGTTAAACTTTTGAACTGACGGTGGTTTTGGGGTCTGGGGGATGTGAAACGCGAAGATATGTCGAAATTTTCCGGAAGTCGAAACATGGTACCCATTGCAATAGTTAGCTTTCTAATGAAATCTACCTAAACATTGTTATAATGATACAGTTTTCTGACATATAATACTGAGGGTCGAACATAAAAATATTTTGAAGCGATTTTGCGATATCCTTACGAATCATACGTAGCTGGTTAAAAAATATGGATATTATGTTCGTGAATTAAAGCAATCAGGCCATTTTAAAGTGAAATTCAATTATTTCACGATATTTCAGCGAAATCTGTAGTGAATAACGAGCTTGAAATTTTGTTTGAATATTATGTATGAGAAAAGAAAAGAAAAGAGCGAACAAAGATTTAAAAAAGGAAGCTTTTACTTTTACGTGACCGTTAATCATGCGATCATGAGCCACGGGGCCTCCTTTTTACGTGGAATCCGAACCACAAGACATGGCATTTCACTTCGAAAATCTCACATGCATTGACCGGGACTCGAACCCGGTCCACCTTGGGGAGAGACCAACAGCTTGACCACTGCGCCACCACGCCCCCTAAAGAGCAAAGATTCAAAAAGTTGAAATAATTCACTCACTGCTAGCATTAAAATTAATGCAAAATCAGGAATATAACAAAATAATATTGGATGCTTACTAGTAATTTATACATCTACCATTCATATAAATAGTTCAGAACCACAATAATGAAACCTTTAAGGGGGGAGCTATACCTTTTAGGAACAAAATTTGTCATTTGTAATTTTTTTTTTCTAAGTTTATACATCCATTCTCTTGATATCACTGCAACAACTTCTTTGATATGTATCATACTTTTGATGTTATGACTAGAAACGTGCAGGGGAGTTTTAGAAGTTTTCCTACACATCGGTAACTTTGTTGCTCGTTTTCCGTAACTATGGAATTTCAAATCCGTTTCCTTAGTAGCTGGAAGAGTTTTCAAGATAATGAAGTGTAATTTTGTATACATGTGTATCTTATAGGGATGATCAATATGACCTAGAATTGTTGCTGTGCTTATCATACGTCTTGGGTTCTTTAGTTTTTAATATTCAGTGAAAAAACTTGCAAAAAATGTTCTACTTTAATATAAGCTTTAAAAAAATTCTTTCTTCATGGATTCCAATGATTGTTGGTCAATCTGTAGCTACTACATTAGTAAATAGAATGAATAAATAATGTTTGAAGAACCATGATATTAGTGTAAAATATCAGGGAAATGGTGGAACAGTGCACAATATGCAGGTGCCATTTTGAATACTCAATTTCCTGAAATGCATTCGCCATATGACATGAAAATACACGAGCATATTGGCAAAGCATAGAGTGATTAGCAGACCAAATTACAATTCATTATTACTTTCCGTTGCCGAGTGAAAAAAGTGTAATGTACATGATTTTTGTTTGTTAAAGGTGTAGGTTAATTTTATAATTTCATTAAAGCGATACAGCAATATCTATTTCGCGAAATAACACGAAAATAAGTATCCTTCACGCACAATCGTCCAAAAATTAGTGAAAAAAAAAGCATGCCTTAGACATAGTGCATCGTCCACTACCCCTACGGTGATCAAGGCCCGCTGGTTAGTCAGACTTGATGCACCTAGGCAAACCCCCGCAACAAATACGGAAAAATACTAGAGGAATTGCTGGACTATAACTACCTTGGCTCGAAAGACAATATTCCATTATCTGTGAACTAGCAACCCGCCCGGCTTAGCCCGGGAACAGGTATGAATGCATTACCTGATAAGCATCTTTTTGTCTATGTGAATGAACTACGACCTATATCCGTTTTACGTCTCCCCATGTTGGGTTAAAATCAGTGACTGGACTATTAATTATATTATCATGAATATGCATGTGCAACGAATTCTTGTCAGACGAAATTTAAGAATGGCGAGGTGCATGAAATCCAAATCCCCCTTCTGTCCAATCTTAACTTCACTGTGTACTTTGCGGAACGAAACGTTCACAGGTGGAATGAAGAAATGCCGAGTTGCACTTCCAGGGAAACTCCAAACACAACCACTCTTCACTGAAGTCTTAACTCAACACGACTCGACAGTTTGCTATTGGCTGTATCTGGGGTAATAGGCTCGCCCACCTAGCTAGCTCGTAAACTGTTTCATCAGTAATTGAATGGAGATTGTTGGAAGAAATGAAAACGTAAAAACACCTATAGTGGGCGATGTATTGAAGATAGAGATTGCTCTCGCGGACTTTTTTGTAGAACTTTTCATGCTGAACGATCCTTACACTCATTGATATTTTAACGGTTAAGCCAGTGTAAGCTTAAAAATCGCACGGACGGCAGTTTTTTTCGACTTCTTTTACTGAAATCGTTACTGTTTGGCTTCCATGGATCATACATAATTTAGATTCTAAAGAAACCTTCCTCGAGATATCCTTTACAGAATGGTGAAAACCGCATCAAAATCCATCCAGTGGCTCTCGAGGTTACCCTTGACATCCAAGAATCGGGGACTTTGTTTTATACTAAGTAGAGATATATCAGCAGGCAATGCATCTCGAGGCAGAATGTACCCCGTTCCAGCCCTCATGCCACAATTAAAATTTCTTGGTAGATCTGGCACTTGTAGGGTGACGGTAATAAATATGCTTAAACATCATAATTATTGTTTGTCAAATAAAGAAAACAAATGAATTCAGATTTCCGATGTATTTGCAGCTGCGTTTTCCATCACTGCAGTTGACATCGTGCTGAGTGAATCACACAATAACCACATCTCCCATGGTTATTTGCTCGTAAAACACACGAACCCGATGCTTTATTCCACACTATAAACTGTAATCAGGCACCAACTATTTATTATTTCAAATGTAAATGAGGCATCTCTTTTTTTAATTTAATTCTCAAATTACGTTGTGATATCGTAGCGCTGATGACGCATACAAATAGGACCGGTCATATAATCATTAGTATCGCATATTAAACAAGAAGTTCCGTGACGAACTAAAGAGCCTACTTTTCATGCCAGTGATTAATCTACACTATATGAACCTATCTAGAATAATGACGAAATTAAAATGGTAATATCGAAATGAATAATTAGATCGAAATATACCTGGTATAATGTAGCCTAATGGAGCACTACATTTGGCAGCCCTGGAGACAGAATAAATTGTTAGTTCCATCTCTTAAGGTACAGAATACAACATTTGGTTGAAGACCAATGGACGTTACATGAAGTTAGACATTGGATTTATCATTACGCGTAAAATCATGTTGGCAACAATGTCATGCGTGTGCTGGTCAGAAATAACCTGAAATATTATGATATCTTATTGTGCCAATTTTGGATGAAATCCATTTGTTAGTAGAGAAGTTACATGTGTTTTAAAATTGGACCTATCAGCAGGTATAGAATCATGTTGGCAGCACTGATTTATATTAATTACTCCAAATTAATCTAGAGTGTCAGGTGCTATACGTGTGCAAAGTATAGAGCTGTTGGCTTGCATACTTTCTGATATATTGATATTAGGCTAAAGAATATAGGCAGCAATTATGAACAGTGGGCAGCCCTGGTGGCTCTTAAGAATACGGTCAGTCATATCTGTTAATGTACACACATTACATACAAATTTGGTTGAAATCCAATTGATAGTGTAGAAGTTATATGCATTTCAAAATTGGACCTATCAGAAGGCTTAACATTATTTTGGCAACACTGTCATGAATGGCCTCCGTGAAATTAAACTGAAATAGTATTATCTAAATGTGTGCCAATTTTGGAATAGCTCCCATGCGTACCTTCCAGGATATCCAACATGGAGCTCAAATTTCTAGTGCGTTTTTTGAGCAGTTGGTAGCACTGAAATAATTTTCAAATATGGGCGTGAGATATTCCGGTATACGTCTTTACTCATACTAAATTTGGTTTCGATTGCTGCAGCCGTTTAGGAGTTGATAGGGAGGACACACACACACAGCCAGACAGCCAGTCAGACAGAAGGACAGACAGACATTTTCCCGGATAGATCTCATAAGTCTACTTTTTCCTCATTTTTGCAAAATGTAAAAAGTAGGCCAAAATACGAGTAGGTCTACTACTCATTTTCGAACATCCAATTATTGGATTTTTTCGAATAATTTCGGGTACAAATATTTGATTGATCAAACATACTCTGCCCATCTGGGATTTGCACAAGATCGAACTCCTGACCATTTATAGAAAGATATTCTAAAACTTTATAAAGATTGCAAGAAAATACGAGAGTAAGCCCACTGGAGAGCGACCACGGGGACATCACAAGAGGGTGCAGCCGGTCAGTTCAGGCACATAAACTCCATTAGTTTGACAGGTTAAAAGGAAAAGGTCATTAAGGAAACTATTAAAACGTTAGGGAGAGTCGAAGTCAAGAGGCCATAAATACTACTCGAAATTCCGATGTATAAGCAACTTCACCAAAATTATTACTTTCAAGAGGACAGGTATAAGAGGAACTATTTCTCGAGAGGCTCTTAAAAACTTAGCCCAGGAATTTGTAGAATCAACAGTTTTCTCAAGCAAATAGAAGGGGGACGTACCATATTAAACTTGACAAAATAAACCCACCAGAATTATTAAACATAGAGTGAGGAAGGAAATAGGGACGACAAAAATCAGAGAGTTGGCAAGCCTGAATAAGGTACTTGAAATACTGCAAGCTAAGAGGAACGTCATCAAATTTACAACGGAAGACTACCCGCGGAACAGAAGGGGATGAGAGGCTGGCCCCGCAAAGGGGATATTAACTAATTAAATTAATTAAAAATAAACTAGCGAAAGATTTTCATTCCGCCAGCCGGCAATCAAAATATAATTATAAAATAAACGTTAAATTAAATTATGGTGAAGATTAGGCCATGGAATCAGAAATTCAGCTCCCAAATTTGAAAGGAACTAATTTCTGGACAGAAATGAATAAATAGGCTCAAAGCCAGAGGTGAAGCAGGAAGTCCCATCAGTCTGCGAGAAGCCGTGCAGAAATGCACGTCGCACCAGATTCAGTCTACCAGATATAAAGTACAGTCACGTTATAATGACAGTTAATCAGTCGAGAGATAGACTTTGCTAGAGGCAGGTTATACAAGAATCTTCAATGACCACAGTTCGAGTGCGATACGCAGTTAGCCAGTTTGTTAACAGCCATTGTATAGGCATGTTACTTAAAAATTAATAAGTATGAACAAGTTAGGTCTAGCCTCGGGAACGAAGTGCGCAAGTCAACGAGAAAATCGTAAGAACTACACTCAGAGACACTATAGTTCGAGTCTCACAAGAGACAAACACACATCAAGTGCGATAGATAGTAACTAAGCCGAACAAAGTCAGCAAAGTAGCATTGGTTGGAAACCAAGCCGCGCTCAGCAAAGTAAAGGCAGAAGACGCGATAGCATCTTATGAACATTTAGGAACAAAGTGCGGAAAATATAAGGACATTATAGGAGGTAGGAACTCCGAACATAGAATATATAGAGAGAAATTATAGCGCGCAGGAAGAGACAGTTAAATTGAAGAACATTTGTCAAAGAGAAGCGTCAGAGGACGAAGGTTCGATAGTCAGAACATTTTCATACGATCTTCACGGAAGATTACAGTAGGAGGAAGAACTATAAATTGCGATAGGCAATGGTAAAGGAAAAGTAAAGCGCGATAGCAGAAGGATAGATAGAACATTAATAAGTAGAGAAAAGCTATCTACAAGGAGGTTCAAGAAAGAGACAATTACGATCTCGGAAGTAATAGGAAGAGAGACTTACCGAAGGGAGGAAGATAGGAGAACACACGTTCAAAGCTGTACAGGGAGAAACCATCTAGGCTGTTTTCCACCATTTGTACGCTGAGAATTGGTCCGTGTTCGATTGTAAATAGTGAATAAGTGAATTTTTATTTATGTTCAATAAGTGTTAGAAAGTGAAATTAAGAAAATGTATCAATATCTTGTCGTGTGTCGATATGATGACCAAGTATTAAAAAGGGTCTATTGTAATATTGTACAGTACCCCAGGGGTATGCACCCCTTGGAGACCATCCCCCCATCATCTGTCTAAATCTCCTAACTGGCAACCCTTGGAAAGCCAGACCAACATCCATCAACACCACAAGGACAGCTTGCCACTCTAGAAAGCAGCTCAATCCTTGCACAATTATTACACACAGCGACATATTATTAACTGGGGCAGCTATGCCATCACAATGCTGACAGCATAGCGCCGAAGAGTATAAGAAGGCGTCTTAATCAGGTCAAGGGATCTCTCAATTGTCAGTGCTTCAACGTTACGGCCGGAGGCTATGCTGGTATCATCAGAGGTGAGTCAGACGTGTTCAGATCTCCAATATTTGTAACCTTTACCCACAAATTGTACTTTTACATTGTAACATCACTACATCCCTTAGAAGGGACTCACATATACATTATTACTGACCAATAAACACTTGGTCAGTCTCTTACACCTGCATTACTGTTTACACGCTTCTTTACGCCCTAATTCCCTTCCTGAACTCTCCGTCACTATTAGACGTGACTTATAGTAGCCAGATACTTGCTAGTGTAAGCAACATTGTATTCCGTATCGGCCTGCTTGCTAGAAGCGGCCCGCACCATACAGCTGACACGTACAAGTCGATTATCTAACCAAACAGCTGGGCGACCAGCACAGTGACCCTTGCATTGAGTTCCATCCCCTAAAACACTCCTACATTATTTATAGGAGCCCCCTAACACTAAACAACACGCTACACTGGTCAGTTTGCCCGACTGCGGGAAGCTACCCCCTTTTAGACACCTTTTTCTAAATCATCACAATAACTCTCCGTTTTAGATCCTACCACCCCCAAATAAGGGATCTAAAACAGATGGTGGAGGCCGGGTACTACGCACAGTAGAACAGGACTCAACCAACGAGCCCTCGTAGTAAAAACGGTCCTAACCACACGCAGCCAAGCAAATAGTGAATTTTTTTTTTCCCAGACAAGAAACACCATTTTTGCTCCAAACCAGCTACATAGGGGAAATTCTTAGTAAACCAACCCCCCAGTCCCAGACAGAATCAAAGAGATACGAAAATACACTGTCAAACACGCACAGATTTTTTTTTTCACATACACTTCAGTCAGAATGGCACCTCATGCAGAGATTGCAAGCCATACAGGCAGTAGGGGTACGCCAATATTATTAGCATTATTGTCCAGATGCCAGAGACACATACAAAGCCGGAAAACGCAAATACGGGCACTCCAAACAAAAATCGGGGCAATACAGGGCAAACAGCCATACACTCCGTCAGAGGGTAGGACAGCGCGATTAAGATGCGCACATACGCTCTTGAATCACATACATGAACACCTCAATAGGATCCATATCCAAAGGCACGGAATACACGGCCAGTTGATCACCACACAGGGTCCCGTAATAAATAATGCAACCCTCGAGAGGTTGAGGGTGCACTACGCGACTTTACACGCTCAGTACAGGGAGTTAATTCGCGAGCAAGCGCTTCTCCAACTAGCGGCCAAAAAACTATACAGAGCACAGAAACATTAATACAGTAATTTGCAAACAGACCATAGGCCTCAATAGGCAGTACACCCAAATTTGGGACGAGTACCGTGAACTCCAGAACAATAAGGCTATTTTCGAGTACATGGCAGGGCCACCAGCCCAGCCGAGAGAGGACATAAGCGTGGATACGCTGACTCGACAATTTGCGAGGATGTCCCTCTCGCCATGTACTGCCATACATGGGAAGGAGGTCACCATGGCTACTGTCCAGAAGACGGCCAGGTTAGGCTCCAATAGGCTACAAGCACAAAATTACACAAACACATGTCCTTCAGCTCCGGATCGGAAGGCAATTTTGCCAAACCGAGGGGCAGAGCCTAGAACAACCCCCTCGGAACAAAGGGACGAGAGGGAGTTGAAGCCAGGACTCTCAGAAACACATTATATGACAGGGACACAACGGGACGTAACCACGTCATGGGCCGGCGACGTAGAGCCCGCCCTACAGTACATACAGCCTACATACACCCACACAGACAGGCTAACACAATGGCAGGAGTCTGCCGTGGCCACGGGCCAGAAAGCGGTCAGGCTACACGCCACCAAATTGCCAGGCCGGAGACAGGCAATTAAGCGGCCTATACCGCCAGTTCAAAGGGCAAGTTCGCCAGAACGAAGGCGAACACCGGCATTAGTACCCCAGGTGCGAATGCATAAAAGGGTGTTGCAGTCAGTCCCTCAGGATGCACGATACACGCCTGCACATTGTGACCACGCACTCACACACGGCACACGGGGTACAGGAAAGGTGTTACTACCTACCCCACAAAACCACTCGGGCAAAAACACACACACCCCCGTAAACTCTACTAGGATAGCGCAGAGCGCATTTAGGCCCTCGCAAACAGGCACACTCAAACCTACAGACACGCGCTACGGTGGAAGTAGGCCCAGGCTTACTTTGCTACAAAATCCCCCGAAAAATGGCAAAGAAGCGCCTCAGTGGATTTCAGGGGCCTATAATCTCATAACAGGGCAGAACCCTTCACCTTTCCGAGCAAGGACGCTCGGACCGGAGTAACGACTTCCACCAGGGACACACATAAGTTCCTTTACACGGGGGAAATACGCCAATAAATACATACAGACTCACTAACGTAAACGGCACATTTTTTTTTCTTCCACGTATATGCAGTGCAACATGGCTAAACCAAGAGTATATAATTCTAAATCCTTCTTGATTTTTTTTGGGCCCTTAACATTTTTCTTTTCTCTCACAGGCCAGCCATGGGTATTGAGCATGGTTGATCCATATTATAACTTGGATAACGTAAAGTACTAATATCCAAAGCCAAGTAGAAGCCCATCAGGTAAGCTACGCGGCTTAAAGCCGGAAAGAGATATTCCGAACACAGCTTAAGCAACAAATCACAGCATAGAGCTTAAGCGGGTCTTTCCACGTAGAAATGACTAAGTGTTCTATGTTCCGGTCCAACAGTTTGATAGATTCCCTTGTGACGGGCGAGAGCCCTCATTGTAACAAGAATTAAGAATCTCAAACTACTTCCCAAAAGTGGTAGATTTCCCTGAGACGTAACTAGATTACTATAGTGCTAACGTCACCTACTAGGTGGATAGTACGATCAGGACCCACTTACTATTTTTAAGCATTTTTTTTCATAGTGTTTACGACACAATTTTGACAGACTATCGCCGTCGGGCAACCCACTTTAGCAAAGCATACAGCAGTGGGCAGGCGACATACAAACATATATTCTATACCTTTTCAAAATGCTCTCTTAATACGGAGCGGGGCATAGCTCATTTTTTTTCTCTTTCTCTGCCTCAGTCATTAGGCCCGATGAAAAAAAAGGTGGCCAAGTTGAACGTATGTATTTAACCCATAGGCATACGTGACACGTTACATTGCCTGTAATATAATTTTTTTCTCATTTCCACAACAACACGCAAGCTAAAACGCTAACACACCGTAGGATGAAAATCCCAGACTTTGGGAAACCCTGCATATTTTTGGAAATCACACAATCAATTTACATTGCCACATGACAGTAAAATACTACCAAACTGTCCCGGAGACACAACCTGAATAGTGCCAGAAACAATTACTCTGGGTAAAAGACGGTCTCAAAACCCGCAACCTTCTGAATACCAGGAATACAAGGTCGGGTAGCTATCCAGTTCTAGAATAGAAAAATGAGAAAGCTAAGACAGATTGGGACAGTTCCACTAACAGCGGGTCATAAATGAAAAACAACAAAATCGCCTCCGGCACATAGTCACCAAACACGCGACTAGCGGCCCAAACACACTAGTGTATAACGACATTTGGTACAACGGATAGGAATATACTTGAACCACGATACAGTTAACACAAAATTTGGGGACACAAATGTAGGTAGTGAGAGGTTCTTTTGTATGGCGGACGGCCCCACTCACAATTACAGAGATAGCATTCAGGCGGAGAGACACAAACATACAGTCACAGAGCATTGTCAAGCAAGTAACAAGATAATGCACACGTGAGTGAAATTAGACACTATCGAGAAGCGATAAGGCGCGCATGGCTGGCTGACCTTCACGCACACAGACGAACTAAGCCTGCTCCAAGTGGACAGGAAAGACGCGTTCATTCACGGCAGATCCAAGGACCCTATAACTTCCAAAATTACACTACGAGGAGAGTTCAAAAATACGCAAACTCCTCACAGGTATGCGTACTTTCATTTGCGCAGTGCACATACACGGGGAACGTGCCATAATATGGACGGCACAAATAACGTCGTGACAAGTCTTTACAGGCAACCGGGTCCGAACCCATGATCACACACCACGCTCGTACCAAAAACTAACTATCCAACGGTATTTTTGGTACGGGGAACACAATCAAAATACATACAAGGAGCGCACAAAACCATGAACAACGCAGACATAGTACACAGAGAATGACACGAGATCACGGGTTCCAATCCCAGTAAACATTAGACACCAAGGAAGGCAATCATCCAGGCTTCCAACCACACCGAAATTGGCCCATACAGATACATGAACAGGGAATACCACATTTCCTCACGCCAAAAACCGGGCATAAAATTTCAAAATACACCTGACATGGGAAATACATTTCCCAGACACAGCTAGGATAATTTCATAAGACAAAGGTCTTACGGAATAGTGACCACACAATAGTATTAGCAAATAGTACAAATTGCTACATTAAGTCCGCCAGGAATCTAAAACAATGACCACACTTGCATACGTGCAGGAAAGCACATGCCAGCGGATGACATACAATAACATCCCAGCCTGACATTACACATACCAACTGCTGACTTGCAGACTCGTCATACTGCAATACTGCTGGTGACAAGACACTATTGTGTATCGGCAGTGACCGTGAAATTACAAACGCAAAACAATTATAACACCATACATTTTTTTTACACTGCAAAAGCATTTAGCAATGAACAAGACGTGACACAGCGGAACTTATCGTGGACCTATAAGAGCACGTTCGCAAAGACATTGGCAGGCCACGGGCGCCTTCTGCCCATACACACGATACATATTACGACTTAGCCTGTAACAGACCAACCGTCCGCGTGGTGTAGCGGAACATAGGCACACACACACGCGCTCACTAAGTAGAAGCGAACACAGACAGGGGCTCTGAGGAAACAAGACCTCCCCCCCCAATAACTTCTTTTCGCGATTCTATTCCTAAAATAAATCATTCCAGGCGACTAGGACATGGCCAGTCGCACTACGTCCACTGGACACACTCACACTACAAATGGCAGACCAGATTAGGTCGTGAAGCTTTACTATCCCAAGGCGCGGATAGAAAGCCAGCATGGACCAAGGGAGGATGACAGGAGAACAGGCTACCAGCGTACCACCTTACTCCCTTCCAATAACCTTCTCACGTCCAACATAAACAACGCAGACACATGAACACGACCAAAACAGCTACACTACATTACAGAGTATACACAAGGGGTTGATAGTCTTCATGCGTCTAAACAGAAGGCTTGCTACGCCTTGGATCACGATGCTACCACCTGAGTATTAGGGGTGGGTCGGCAAACATAAAAAAAAGCATAATGCGCATCTCCAAATGAGAGATGAGGCCACAATTATATATATTAACCATTATTTATTAATTAAATACTCCCGCATGACAGGAATATATTGGTATTATGCCTCAACCTACACCTATCCGTACATGAGTGCAGACGCCTCATATCCAGATACATGCATGAGTATCCCACCCATTTACCAGGGGTATTACTAGCAAACCTGCATGGAATTTTCATATCTTTGCAATCCAGGGAATTACCTCCCCAGTCCACTCATTATAGGAACAATCCTAGTAGCATTACCGGCCCAAGGCCACCATTTATTTGAGCCCAAAGATGCATACCCTCTTCCTACCATGCTTTCAGCCCACTCTACAAATAACTACCCCCAGATCCTAATAACAGGGTACCTGACATTACAGACCCTACTAACACCTCCATTAAGGTACAAAGAGCATTATCGCTGGAAAGCTGACATAGCAATAGTAGACCAGAAGTAGCCTATGTACTTAGAAGATCTATAACCCCACAACACTGGAAATATTTTACATTTTACATTTTTAAATCATTTACAAAGGTTACGCCCATATTTTCTTAAAGGTAAAGGAATCTGTAACACTCTGATGGATGATAGCGGCACAAGCCGAAGGCCAGAGTCACCACACTGGGGGCAGAGCTGGGGTAGGCGACGATGACCCTTACCCCAGTTGGCTCAACAAATCACTGACTAGACCAAACAGACGAACCACGTAAGGTTGAAGCATTCGGGACCTGACACGGGCAAACGTCAAGATCTAGGGGTGCATCTAGCCTATCCCCCTTGTCGGAGACAGTTACACCCACTATGTGCCACGGTCGTCGAAGCCAAGACCTGCAGGGAAGTCTTTCTGAGGATGGTGGGAGAAATAGCCCACTCCGCGCCGAACTCAGGGGATGACTCTAGAGACGACCCCAGTATGACTAGACTTCTAGTTAAATTTAAGTTAGGTACGGCTTCCATAGCGGGAAGCAAGGCTCCTGTGCGTTGGAGTGAAATGTTACTGCGAAATACATATTACTACGGCCGATAGAGGCGAAATGATATATTAATGCGAAAAGCATACTACTGCGGCCGACAACGGCGGGTAGAAATATTACTGCGAAAGGCAGACTACGATTGCCTATAAAGGCGAAAATAATATTATGCCATTGGACGACAATGTCCAATGCCCACATAAATGGCGACGCATCGGGCAGCCAATGGGCATTAAGAGAGGGGCATTGCGAGCGCCTCATAAGGGTTACGTGGGCGGCCCAACTACGACTACATACGCAATGGCAACGGTAAAGAACTGATAAGTACAGCGGGCGAAACGGTTTGCTCAGGGGCACCGTAGGCCGCCTGTGAATAGGTTAGTACTAGTAGTAAGACCTAGAATAAATGTCGACAATAGGATTAAAACGGAGGGGACTACGAGACATTGTTGGGTTCCGGTCCCGACAATGTACTACAAGGGAACCACCGCGAGAGAAATCAAACGGACAGCCTCCATCTAAATTTTAGTACTTAGGTCATAGTGCCATTTTAAGGTCACTTAGATGTAAGCAAATTTACTAACCGCTGTTGCTAATAATAGCACAGCACATTTAGGCTTTAGAGTAAGGTCCACTCGGCATGTACATACAGTATAGTTTACATTTAATTAATTTTATTAATAAGTAAGATAAGTAGTGTTAAGATAACGCCGCTCGGCGCCTGATGACCCAGAAACCCGGCATCAGGGTAAGTCCGACAACTCATGATAAGGCATGATAATTCGTTGTAAGATAGAATAAGCCTACATTTAAGGCAAAAAAAAAATTATTATATATATGGATTGCGGTAGAATATCTCGGCACCTGGTTAACAAAAACCGTTACCAGGGTAAGCCCGACAACGCATAGAATAACCTAGATAGTACCTAGGCTAACCTAGAAGTAAGGTACACCTCAGTGGCGCCACACTTAGTCTTATAAATTAAGCGCCACCGACGAGGTGTTATATATATAAATATATATGTGTGATGTATTGCCATGTATTGTAAATGCATTATTATTCACTAATCCACTTTTACCCACACAGGTAAGCGAGGAAGCAAACGAACATACATGTCTTTCAAATAGATGGCCAATAATCTATTTTTTATTTCACAGATGACAAGGAGCACGAGCATGTCTATTGTAAATATGTTTTCCACACCAAATTACACACACCCTTATCTCTATCACAAAATCACACTGTTCCTCATCGCTCTTCAGTCGCGCCAATAAGGTGACGGCGCCGCGATCAGCGACGTAAGGTGACGTGGGGCACCGAGCGACGCTGACGCAAACACACGTTCAATATGCTTCAATGAAAAGCAATATGCGGCAGCCAGGGGCGGTGCAGAGGTTGTGAGCACCTACCCTCGCCGTCAAGGTAATTTTTTCCACCCACGGGGAAAATTTACGGAAGGAAAAGTAACGGCATGACCACTAACCCACAGACATAGGTGAGAGGCACCTACAGCCAGCGGGTAGTAAATGAAGGCAGAATGAGTCGACAAGAGCGCTACAGAAGGCCTAGGGGATGAAACGAGGTACCAGGCTCATGAGCGAAACGGTATAGCAATAAGGTCATTATTTTATGTTATTTTATGTTACATTATGCCATGTTATATCATCATTGTATAAGCAGAAACTGTAAAGCAAAGCATACACAAACATAGTGATGCTCAACTGTGTACCTAAACACATAAATTCACAAATTGTCACGCCATTCAACACTGCCATAAGGGCAACACTGAATACACGGTTTTGTTTTTTCCTTTCTACTCTACTAACGCCCAAATTTGTCAGGGTGTTCCGTTTTAGCCCAAACCAATAAATACTTTGAATATTTTCCCTTAAATTTTACCCTGGAACACCCATTTTTTCTATTCTCTTCTATCTTTCTCTTAGCAGGGAGCACTTTTTCCCCAAAATAAAGCCAGACGACACAATTCCTCGTCTAGCTGGGTTTTTCCTCCCTGCACAACTATGTAACGGATAAGTATCCAAACCATGTTTTTTTTCCTTCTTTTTGAAACTCGCAATATGCCAACAATGGCAATGGCAATTTTGTCTCAATGTCAATTTTTTCTCAATGTCATTTTTTTTCTTCTCAATGTCAATTTCCATTTTTACAATGTCAATGTCAATTTCCATTTTTACAATGTCAATGTCAAGTTTATATATATATATATGTACATCCCATAACCCTCCCCTCTGAACACGGGCTGATCTCACACCTACACTTCGACACGACATCACCCATTCTATACGACGACGCCGACGACGACGAGGAAGACACCACCAGGAGATACGAGGGGGCTTCAAGAACCACTACATCAACATCCCAACCTCCAGTTCCGTTCCCGTTCGCGAGGACGCGAACAAATGGAGGAAGACGCTTGTACAGTACCCCAGGGGTATGCACCCCTTGGAGACCATCCCCCCATCATCTGTCTAAATCTCCTAACTGGCAACCCTTGGAAAGCCAGACCAACATCCATCAACACCACAAGGACAGCTTGCCACTCTAGAAAGCAGCTCAATCCTTGCACAATTATTACACACAGCGACATATTATTAACTGGGGCAGCTATGCCATCACAATGCTGACAGCATAGCGCCGAAGAGTATAAGAAGGCGTCTTAATCAGGTCAAGGGATCTCTCAATTGTCAGTGCTTCAACGTTACGGCCGGAGGCTATGCTGGTATCATCAGAGGTGAGTCAGACGTGTTCAGATCTCCAATATTTGTAACCTTTACCCACAAATTGTACTTTTACATTGTAACATCACTACATCCCTTAGAAGGGACTCACATATACATTATTACTGACCAATAAACACTTGGTCAGTCTCTTACACCTGCATTACTGTTTACACGCTTCTTTACGCCCTAATTCCCTTCCTGAACTCTCCGTCACTATTAGACGTGACTTATAGTAGCCAGATACTTGCTAGTGTAAGCAACATTGTATTCTGTATCGGCCTGCTTGCTAGAAGCGGCCCGCACCATACAGCTGACACGTACAAGTCGATTATCTAACCAAACAGCTGGGCGACCAGCACAGTGACCCTTGCATTGAGTTCCATCCCCTAAAACACTCCTACATTATTTATAGGAGCCCCCTAACACTAAACAACACCTACACTGGTCAGCTTGCCCGACTGCGGGAAGCTACCCCCTTTTAGACACCTTTTTCTAAATCATCACAATAACTCTCCGTTTTAGATCCTACCACCCCCAAATAAGGGTTCTAAAACAATATGAAGATGATGTACTGAAGAAATTATGTGGGTGAAATCATCCAGAAATCACGTCATGAGCTGAAATGTGGGTGAGTCGAAAATGTTTATAATATCAAAGTGAATGTATCATATGCTATTTCAGTGAATTTATGAATGAAATGTGTGCACAATGAGTAATCAAATGATATTCAGATGTCGTAAGGCAACCGCCAAGACGGTTTGAAAAAATGTTAAAAATAATTATAAAAGTGCAAAGGTGATAATAATAATATTGATAGCCCGTAAAAATGGTTAAATAACGATGAAATAATGATCTGAAAGGAGGAATCGAATGTAATAACGTAAATGGCAAGTAAAAAGTATGCCAAATAAATAATAGTAACGTAAATGAAACAAGCACCGTTGAATAATAATAATAATAATAAATATTGAGTTTTACACTCCAAAATAAGAAATGTTGAGTTTTATACTTCGAGTTGGTAATGTTAAAGTAAATAAATTGCATTCCGCAAATTAATAGTGAATTAATTAATGTTGATCAAAAATAATGATAATAATAAACTCGAGTTGAATGATTAAATAATTAAAATAATTGAAGTACGTGGAATAATAAAAATAATTGAAGGATCATTGGGATACCTTAATAGGATGATAAAATAACGCTATTCCTCAAGTAATAAAAGTAATATGCTAAAAATAATAAGTGGTAATCGAACACCCAAGAAATGATGTATGAAGTTATAAGCTATTGAGCTACGGTAAAGTAAATGATAATGCGAGCCAAGTTGTTAGAGATGCGATGACGGTCCAAGGTATATAAAAGTTGTGTGCCGAAATAGGCCTATAAAGAATAAATAAAGTAAATGCTAGCAAATGAAGTGAATATATCCTGTGACGTGCGTAAGTTTGGAGATAAAAGTATAATTGTCGGAAAGTCGTCGATATTGTTGCGCGAGGGTTCGACCCGCTTGGTCGAACAGGGATTCGAGCCAAGGGCATTATAGTTGAGAATTGTTGGTATTGTTTGCGCGAGGATTCGACCTGCTTGATCGAACAGGGGTTCGAAGCAAGGGCATTGTGTTGCAATCTAAGTCCCGCCGGGCAATTGCTAAGTATGAATATGGAGAGTACTAGTGCTTCTACGATATGTGATTTCAACTGGAGGGCCACAGAATTTCCCTGAGCCCAGAGTCACATGGCCTGTACTGTGCCAACGACGCTATGTTAACCGACCAAATAAAGTATGTGAAATGAAAGGTAATGAGTTATGATCTCAAATTATGGCACGGGTCACAAGGAAAGTGAAATGAATATGAGTCAGTAAGGGATACTGTTAATGAAGTAATGTGGTAGCTTGGATCCTCATACGCTTTGTTTTAAAGGGAATGAAACATTTGAAAGTTTAAAGTCAATGAACGAGGCGAGAAGAAGGTAATAAATCACGTTAAACGAGGGAGGTCGAGCTGCCGGCCGACCGCTCCTAAACACGAGTGGTAGAATACAATGAAGCTTTGCGTACAAAGGTTAAGGGTTGCTGAATGGATATTAAATGTGCGTAGCGGAAAATGCAAATTTTTAAATAAGAGGTGCTATGAAATTGTGAAATAAATAATTGAATTAGTGGGTTTTTGAGAATCATCCCCACATTAAATTTGTAAAAATCGAATAATATTTGACCATAGTAGTCAAAAATAAGTTGATCATTAAATATTCGATTCCTGCCTTAAAGAAATTTATGAAATAACAAACGGGTTAACTCAAATTTGAGTTTGTAAAGTAACTGAAATTGTAAAGTGATAGCATGTGGTACATGACTTATAAGCCACCCTACCGCATGGAAATGATTAGCGATGGGACGTGAATTCGAGGATGGGCATGTATTTGTTTTAAAAGTGTTGATTTGTTATGAAGACTAGGGCTTACTGATCAAAGTAACAGAACTTAAATGAATGATTATAAAGAGATTTAAAGTAAATAAAGTATGAATGAAGCCCAGAAGGGATGTTAATAACACAGTTAAATGTCCGCAAAAGCCTTAGATAAAATCATATAAAATGATAGGCATGCTCTATGTCTAAGTAAATAAAATGTTGCGGAAAGAAAATTTAGATGAATATTCAATGATAAAGGATACCTAAGCAAGGTAACGCGATAATATAAGATTATATGAATTTTTTATGTATTTGATGGTTTGACATTTGGATTTTTCCAAAATATAAGTGTTTGTAAATTGTTTGTAATATTTCCTGGGAGTTTTATACAATAAACTCATGTCTTTTGAAACATATTTGTTTTCAATTTAGTCTTGTAGATCCTATAAAAAAGTGCTATCATATCAAATGTGAAATCATGTTGTGGGTTGGACGTAACACACCCCGAACCTCAACAGCTAGCCAGCACGGATTAAGCATTTCCATATGAAATGGGTACAATACCTAAACTTTTTTATAAATTTTATAAAATAGATATTTTTTAGAAATTATCTATTGGGAGAAGACCCTTTAAAAATCTCAATTCCCCCTTGAGATTGCCTTCATATCCCAGAAGATCGGGGTGTGGAGGGGGGAATCTTAAATCATATTTTTATAACTGTAAAATTTTACTCTCCAAATATATTTTATTCGATAGAAATTTATAGCATCTATACTTTTAATAAATATTATAAAATTAATATTTTATAAAAATTATCTATTAGGAGAAGACCCTTTAAAAGTCTCTATTTTCCCCCTACGGATTGCCTCCACATCCCAGAAGTTTATTTTATTACAAACAAATGTATAGTAACTATACTTTTAATAAATTTTATAAAAAAATATTTTATAATAATTATCTATTAGGAGAAGACCCTTTAAAATCTCAATTTCCCCCTTGAGAACCAAGAGCAACCTATTCGAATTATTGACACACTCGAATATTCAAACATTTGAATTTCTAAATATTTGCATTAGTGAAATAGCCCGACGAATAAGTCCAATCGTTCTAAAGTTCGATTACTTATACGAGGTACATCCAGAAAGTAAGTTTCCCTAAAGGAAAAAGAGTACATGGTTATATGCAAAATGTTATTGGCAACAGGTACAACAATGGGTCAGCTGGTGTTTTGGCTTTCACGGCACGTGAATTAAAAATCAGCATTTTTTTTAGGTTTATGCCGTGTCTTATGTGGGGTTTGGCCTAGGAACACCAAGCTGACTCATCAGCGGGAGCATCAATATCTATTTTTCGACACAGGTTGGTTGGCTCCCTAGTTTAGGGGCTGCGACAACGCGGTCATGTTTCCACGTGTACCTTGGGTATGTATAGATTCTGTCTAACCGGTGTTAAATGGGATGGCTGTATTAGTGTGTGTTATCTGTTTTTAATTCAAGTAAGGACTGCAGACAGTAATTTCAAGTAGTTCCTACATTTCCTACCAGATGCTACCGTACACGACACCTAGTTTGCAGACTTGGCTGCTAGATGGCATCGCAGTCAGAGCCTGGCAGCGAACGTTGGAACTAATAGAGCGTTATTAATTCTAACCTACACATTTTGGCTTCACACAATTGTAGTCAGTGGAAGGTTCTTCTTCATGCCATAAATCTATGACATGGGACCGCTGGTTTTTATTCCCCTCCCAGGCACCAAACGAATTGAGACACTTGTCATATTTGTAGACCTCGTTATCCGGTTCATGACAGAGAGTGGTTACTTTTTTAAGTTTTAATGTAAGTTAAGACTCTTAATTCGGGTTAAGTCTGTTTTATGATTTTTATTGCGTTCATCTATTTTATTGTTCACTATGCCTTATTTATTTTATTGTTTTTTTACCATCCGCCTTTCACTATTTTTATTCAAATAAGGCATAATAGTTGGGGCTCACTGTCTGTTTTATACAAACCATTTTCGTTTCATCCATGGCAGTGAGCTGTTTTTATCTTCATCCTTTCATTCCATACCAATTCATTGCATTAGGGTCCGATAACCTAGATGAAAAAGCAATGAAGGAAATTGGAGAAAAAAAAAATTGGGAGTGAAGATTCAAGGAGAAATAATTTCAACTGAGATTTGCCGATTACATTGTTATCTTGGCCGACACGCCTGAGGATTTGAATGAGTTTTTGAATGGTATGGACTCCGTCTTACGGAAAGAATACATGATGAAAATTAATAAGTATAAAACAAAAATACTGGAATGCAGCCGAAATAAATCAGAAACCTCTATGGACATCAAATTGGCAGGTGAAAAGCTGAAGGAAGTAGGAGACTTCTGTTACTTAGGAAGCAAAATAACTGGTGATGGACGAAGCAAAGAGGATATAAAAAGTAGGTTAGCTCAGGCTAGGAAATCATAACTACAGAAAAGGAATCTGTTGACATCGAATAGTAGGAATAAAAGAGCGGTTCTGGCACAGGGGCTAATGGGCAAGAAGGCCGCCGCGCGCAACCAGCCCTATGTTATTCTTATGGAGGGGACAGTCAGAGCTGGCACAGGGGCTATTGGGCAAAATGGCCGCCACGCTCTGAGACCGTCCATGACGTCACAGAGAGAGGTCGGCCATGTAGTTGCCAAATGGAATATTTATTATTATTATTATTATTAGGTAATTATTAATTGATCATGTATAATTGAGACCAGCCTTATATTGTCCACCTCTTGGTGTAGTGGCTAGCATTCTTGGAGGTCATTCCTGAGGTTCGAATCCCATCTCTGCCAAGACATTTAATTTCTGGTCTCTGGAGTGGAACGGGGTACACTCAGCCTTGTGAGGCAAAACTGACAGGAGCTGGCTTTTGATTCATACCTCAACCATTCTGCCTAACCCAACTTCACCTAACCTAACCTAACCTAACCTAACTTCAAAGTCAGAGCAAATATGACAGCAAATGTGAGAGCACACATAATAAACTAAGTTATAACCTAACCTAACTTCATCTAACCTAACCACACCTAACCTATCCTAACCTAACCTAACGTAACCTACCTAATTTAAAATTGCAAGCGAAAAAATTAGCAAAAAGTGTGAGCAAATGTGAGAGCACAAATAATAAACTTAGTTATAACCTAACCACACCTAACCTAACCTAACCTAACATAACCTAACTTCAAAGTGAGAGCAAAAATGTAAGAGCAAATGAGAGAGCACACATAATAAACTTAGTTATAACCTAACCTAACCTAACCCACAGAAACCTCATTTAAAGATTTTATATTTTATATTTTAACATTTTAGATTTTTGATTTTTTTCATTTTACATTTTTTAGATTTTACATTTTACATTTTTGATTTTTTGTATTTTAGATGTTAGTTGTTTTAGATTTTACATTTTAAATTTAAGATTTTTGATTTTAGATTTTACTTTTTACATTTTCCGAAAAGAGTAAACTACAAGGCTACATACCTAACCTCACCAAACCTAACTTTACCAAACCTAACTTAAGCTAATCCAAAGGCTAATGCACATACACAAAGTATATAAGGGTACAAGAAACTATCCTTATGCTAGTTTTATAGGTTACTGTACAACATGATAACTACCCCATCCGTTATTTTTTTCATTTTGTTGTTTACACATATGACAATTTTCCAATTTCCCATTTTCAGTTTTTTTTTAATGTTAGATTTATGTTTTTCAATTTCATAACATGGAAACATGGATTTTGCATTATGTTGTTTACACATTTATCAATTTCACAATTTCCCATTTACAGTTCTAAAAATGTCAGTTTAAAGTTTTTCAATTTCATGATATAGAAACATGGATTTTCCAATTTGTTGTTTACACATTTGTCAATTTACCAAATTCCCATTTACAGTTTTTAAAATTTCAGTTTAATGTTTTTTTTTATTTTGTCAATATGGAAACATGGATTTTCCAATTTGTGTTTTACATGTTCATTTTGCATTAGGAGTGGAGAGAGGTGGGTAGTAATTAAAAATGTACAAGCAGTTTCCATACGGTACAATATTTTTTAAATTTTAAATACATGTACACTATTTACACATAATACATTTTTATATATATTCCTTATTGTTATAAATTGTACACTTGTTTTTATTTTGTTTTCTATTTTATTTATTTTTGATTATGAATGCCATTTTTTATTTTGGTTTTTTATTTTTGTAGTGCTATTGTTTTATTTCCTAAATTGTTTTGTTTTATGTATTTGCTAGTTGCAGGCAGAAGATTTTGATATTCATAACTTAACTCTTTAAGCATGGTTAATGATTGAGTAATGACCATAGGCATGTGTACCTATACCATCAGCATCAATCACTCTTTTATCATCACCAGGACACAAAGCAATTTTGTTTAGTCTTATAGATGATATGTCATGTTGTTTAGAAGCGATAATGTTCATTGGTATTCTTTTTACATTGTTTTTCATGACACAATCCTTATAATCTTGAAAGCTTATACAATTTTTGACAACACCTCTGTTAATACCTTTAATCTTTTTGATTTCTTTACCATTTATGTCTAAAGCGTATATTTTAGCTCTAAGTCCAACAAATGCTTTTATAATTTGTCCACAAGTCTCGTCTTTAAATTTCCCCAACGTTTTCTTGTTTGATGTAGAGTAACATATGTGATTAGTAGGATAATCTGATGTGTCCAGGTGTTCTAGGAAATCCAACTTGTCTTGATATACATCTGGGGTGTTAACCAAATAAATGAACGAGTCGGTATCCATATACATGAGTTTAAGATTGTTCATTCCATAAAAGGGTTGCAGGACATCATAGTGGTGGGAATACATTAGAGTTTTTGAAATATCCAGTATACACATTCCAATATATATAGGCTTATTGAATACAATGTTACGTTTAGTCATGTGGAAAGCAGTTGGTTAGGACCATAAATTGTTCTGTCGATGAATGTTGGTTTAGCTATTAGCTTTTCTGCCTTTTTGCTGTCAGTCACAAGACGGATGTCTATTCTTTTACGGATATTTTCCATTGTTTTCCCAAAAATGGCATTGTTGAATAATTTGTACAGATTTTTCTCAAAATCATTTTTGGCTTGTTTTCGAAGGTTGTTATTAAAATCAACGTATGCCTTTAACCAAGGTCTTTGTTTAAACATTAACACACGATGAATTATATTCCATTATCTAAAGCCTGTTTTAATGCCATGTAGTGAACAACATATCGCCTTCGATTTCCAAGATGAGGAATTAGTTTTTTCAGAGACGAATCCTTAGGTTGTGTACACTCTGGTAGGAAAGGTAAATCGTTGTGTAGATCATGAAGGTCAGATGGGTAATCAACATCAACGTCTAGAATGTATCCCACAGGATCGTCTTTCTTTAGTTCTTCTAGATCAACAGTATCTGGAGAAACCCACTGAAATCCACCATAAGGAAGGGAGTGGCACATAGCCCACCCGTATTGGTTGTTGGCATCATCATAGGTAATAAACTGCGATGGTTTCTCAGAATCATAGATTTCCATGTATTTATTGTTAGCTTCAGCATACCGATGAGACACCTGGCATATGCCCCCACGTATTCCAGACTCGATTAAAAGAATCTGATCGTAATCCTGTAGCAATTCCAGTTCAATGCCTGTATAAAGGAGCATTGCCTCGAAACTTCAACCAGGCGAAGTAAAAAAGTGTGCAGCATCCACTCGGTGTGTTTCTAGTGTTTTGTTTCTAAACGTTTCAAAGCTGTCTGCAGGAAGGAGTACATCTGATGTTAGGTAGAGGTCACTATATTCCCCTAGAGTTTTAAAGTTGAACTGATTCCAGACATTTTTGGCATGTTAATAGTCTTCTTGACTAACATCTTCTTAACTTAATTTGTTAAAGAATGCCTCTTTTGGAGGTAAACATGTTTCACTTAACTTTTCCCATGAATCAATGTAGTCATAACAAAATACCCCTTTACGAGTCATGAGCATTGCATTTTCTTTTCCAAAGTACTTGTCTGTTTCAGGGTATGATGTTAAGTTGGAAACCAAGTTTTCCAAACTACTCGGCATTAACCGAAACGTGTCCACAAATCGAAGCTTAACATTTCCTACATATTTGGTAAAGGAAATTTACTTTTCTTTGGAGTTAGCAATAACATCCACTCTCTTAGTAGTACATCCCAATTGCTTTACAATGAAATTTGCGTCGTAGCCACTCATAATATATAGAAACACAGGAACGGGGTTACGTGTTTTACACCTCAAATTACAGTTATTGTGAGCACTTCCACGGTACTCCCCTGTAATGTGGCAGTGGTCTCGAACTTTCCAGTCCTCTTTGGTAAATGGTTTTTGACACAAATAATAGGTTTCAGAACATTGGAACTCTG
Source organism: Meconema thalassinum (assembly GCA_946902985.2). NCBI lineage: Eukaryota > Metazoa > Arthropoda > Insecta > Orthoptera > Tettigoniidae > Meconema > Meconema thalassinum. Next base: position 190,460,380 of record OX336395.1, read on the forward strand.
ATTCTTGATCCAGAGTTAAGGCCTTTGGAACATTTAAGCTGTAAAGTCGATCAATTTCATTAGCTATTGAGATCGAACAGTCCATAAACTTTCCTGCAGCGTCAGGTCCACGATAAATAACAGGTTGGCTTGGAAGGTTTGTCTTTATGTGTTCCACAGCAGGTGAGGGTTTAACGTATATACCAAAGCTCATAGGAACATGACTCTGGTATGGCACTGTATAACTTGCATTAGGATTGGGTAAACATGTTTGATAGGGTAAGAGTATACTTTCAAAATCTGCATAGATAACGTAAGGTATTCTCAGCATTTTTTCAACATTTAAGAATTTGACAATGGGGTTTTTAATAGGCATTTCAACCCTTGCAATGTCATGCTGGACACACAAAGCTCTATGTTCTTTCAATTTTTCCATTCCTTGTTGACCATATCGATTATGAAAGTGTGTAAAACACCGTTTACACGTATATATTTTATGTTCATAGCGGGTAATCTGATGTCTTACTAGTTTATCAAAATCTTTGATAAAGACGTAGTGGTTCTGGCCGAATGATGAACTTAGCAGAAGGAGGTCACGATGGTCTTGCAGCTCTTGATCCACAACCTTTAGAGGGAACAGTTTATTGTTTTGTTCCAATCCAAATACATTAATGAATATATCGTTGGCTTTTTCAAATTTGGGAATGTCAGCTAGCGATGTAGGAAACGATATTACAGAAAAATCATACTTGTTGTCCAGGTCCTTGTATTTACTAATGCGATGAGCATTATTTTTAACCAGTTTTGCTAAAATGGCATACATAAAACACTTTTCATTTTTCAAGTTTTCAGGATTAATGCAGGCTTTTCTTGCTTGTATAGCTGCTGGTAATGGAATATATGTGCTTCCACGCAAGGGATTGTACTTATTTATTTTCAATCGTACTCCTTCCACTGCTAACAAAGCCCAATTACTGCCTTTTAGCTCAGATTCCTCCATTTCCGTAGTTAACTTTGTAAATTGTGTTTCCAAGAAACTACTTAAGTCCGTTTCCAAAAATAGGGCCTGATTTCGTGTTTTAAAAGCACGATCTGTAATTTCATCGGTAGATGTATGAATGAATCTACATTCAGCCACAAGATTAACTTTTATCGACTTGTGCATTGCAAGTTCTTTCTGCATAGCTTGTATTATTTGCTGTTTGGACTCTTTAAGGTATGAATTTAAATCCTTGCACGTATCGCAACGAGTGAAATAGGATTTAAGACGACCTTCAAAAGATGTCTCATATTCAATAAGTCCATTTTTGTCAGGGACCAATGACAGTAGGTAACGTTTTGTAGGCTCTGCTTTTTGTCTTTTAGCTGCCGACACAACATTACAACATTCTTCATGACATCCATTGTACACATTGTTGAATGTACTACCACATCTCTTGCACTCATGAAATTCACCACAAAATACTTCATGTCGCTTCCTATGATAGTCTCGAAGAAAAGTCTTTCCACTCTCTTTACACATATAGCTAGGAATGGGTTCTTCCATTATGAATGTTGATTTCTGCAAACAGCTGCTTACTGCGTATCACAGGGCTAAAAGTTGGTCGGTGAGACGGTCTTTCACGATGTGAACACCATGAGAGGTAGTACTCAACTGGTGATATTCTTGTTAAGGGTCCTCTAATATACCCCTAGTCTAGACCAACAGCTCTTTACAGCGTATGACAAGGCTGTAGACTGGACAGTGAGACGGTCTTTCACAATGTGAACACTGTAACAAGTAGTAGTCAACTGATTATATACTTGCTAAGGGTTCTCTAATATACAATAGTCAAGACCAACAGCTACTTACTGTGTAGTACAAGGCTGTACAATAGTTGTTTTGTCAATCTTTCACGATGTGGTCACTGTGAGTGGTGGTAGTCAACTAATGATATTCTTGCTAAGGGTCCTCTAATATACCCCTAGTTAAGGGTAACAGCTGCTCACTGCTTATGACAAAGCTAAAGACTGGTTGTTTCAACGGTCTTTCACAATGTTAACACTGCGACAGGTAGTAGTCAACTGAACATATTCTTACACCATACTCAAGGTTATCAGGTACTTACTGCATATCAAAAGGCTGTACACTCATGTGTTAGACAGTCTTTTTTTTTTGCTAAAGGCCCTCTATATTCCCTACACAAGGCTATACATGTTAGTTCTAAACATTCAGTGGTTAATTGTATAATAAATTTAAATACACAGCATATACGAGCACGTTTTCACTCGGTAAAACTTTACTAAATAGTGAAATGCAACACGCAAAGTATGTTGCCGCTATCTAGCGGTGACTATGAGAACTACTTGAACGACCAGATGGCTACCTAGCGCTCCATTTCAACACTCGCTCACTGAACGTCCAGCATGCTATCTAGCGGTCGATTTCAATACTCACTCAACTACCAGCCTGCTACCTATCGGTCAATATAATAACTCACTCAACTACCAGCATGCTACATGGCTTTTTTTGTCAGTTTTCTTTTGTTGGCTTTTTTGTTGGCCTTTGTTGGCTTTTGTTGGCTTTTGTATTAGGTCTTTCATAATTGCTCTTGCTTGTGGGGGGGGGGGGGGCTTATTTGGTCTTGGAAAGTATGTCAGTCCTTTTTTATGGCTGCAAAATGCTTACAGCCATGTTTGTAAGCAGCAACAACAACAACAACACACAAAATTCAAAAAAAATAATCCAAAGTACTCTAAGGTTTATCAATGACTCTCAACTCTTACACTTACCTCTATCCCATGCCTAGTCAAAAAATTAGTGTATTTTTCAAATTTTTCAAAAATATTTGGAAAGTAGGCTATGTCATTAATCTAAAAATCCTGAAAATACATATGTTAACTCCAACACCTACCTCTATACCACTCTCAGTCCAAAAATAGTGTATTTTTCAAATTTTCCAAAACGTATTTCCGAAATGGGTTATATTTCCAAAATTAAAAAGTTTACAAAAACGTTTGTTTGACATAAACGAATGGACTTTGTCCCCTCTACCGTCGTACCAAGTCCCAGTTCTCTAGGACAACAAACATAAAAATTTGATAATGGGCTTATATTTCCAAAATTAGGAATTTTACAAAAACGTTTGTCTGACGTAAATCAGTGGTCTTTACACCCTCTACCTGTAAACCAAGTCTCAGGTCTCTAGAACAACAAAAATAAAATTGTAATAATAGGCTATATTTCCAAAATTAGAAATTTTACAAAAACGTTTGTCTGACGTAAATCAATGGTCTTTACCCCCTCTATACCCATACCAAGTCTCAGGTCTCCAGGTCAACAAAAATAAAATGTAAAAAATGGGCAATATTTCCAAAATTAGGATTTCTACAAAAACGTTTGTTTCACATAAATCAATTGTCTTTACCCCCTCTATCGCCGTACCAAGTCTCAGGTCTCTAGGACAAAAGAAAATGAATTTTGAAAAATGGTCACTATCTTGGAAACTAGAAAGTTTACAAAAAAGGTTGTTTGACATAAATGAAAGGTCCCTATCCCCTATACCTGCAAACCAAGTCCCAGGTATGTATGACGAAAATGAAAAAAGTTCAATTTGGAAAGTAGGCGATTTTTCATAAAATCAAACATTCTAAAAAGTGTTCTATGGGCATAAAAGAATGGTCTCTATGTCCTTTATTTTTTATAATAATTTTTTTTATTTTTTGAGTTTTTTTGAAAAAAGTTCAATTTTGAAATTTTTATATTTTGGAAAATGACAAGTTTACAAAAAAGTTTGTTTGACATAAATAAATGGCCCTGACCCCCTCTACCAACAAAATAAATTGCAAGTCTCTAGGACTAAAACTGTACAGTAGGGGAGTGGTAGGAGTTCTAACGCACCCATTTTATTTGTACCCGACTCTACATGTTAAAATGGTTGTTGTTGTTGTTGCTGCTGCTTACAAACATGGCTGTAAGCATTTTGCAGCCATAAAAAAGGACTGACATACTTTCCAAGACCAAATAAGCACCCCCCCCCCCCCCCCACAAACAAGAGCAAATATGAAAGAGCTAATACAAAAGCCAACAAAAGCCAACAAAAAGCCAACAAATGCCAACAAAAGCCAACAAAAGCCAACAAAGGCCAACAAAAAAGCCAACAAAAGAAAACTGACAAAAAAGCCATGTAGCATGCTGGTAGTTGAGTGAGTTATTATATTGACCGATAGGTAGCAGGCTGGTAGTTGAGTGAGTATTGAAATCGACCGCTAGATAGCATGCTGGTCGTTCAGTGAGCGAGTGTTGAAATGGAGCGCTAGGTAGCCATCTGGTCGTTCAAGTAGTTCTCATAGTCACCGCTAGATAGCGGCAACATACTTTGCGTGTTGCATTTCACTATTTAGTAAAGTTTTACCGAGTGAAAACGTGCTCGTATATGCTATGTATTTAAATTTATTATACAATTAACCACTAAATGTTTAGAACTAACATGTATAGCCTTGTGTAGGGAATATAGAGGGCCTTTAGCAAAAAAAAAGACTGTCTAACACATGAGTGTACAGCCTTTTGATATGCAGTAAGTACCTGATAACCTTGAGTATGGTGTAAGAATATGTTCAGTTGACTACTACCTGTCGCAGTGTTTACATTGTGAAAGACCGTTGAAACAACCAGTCTTTAGCTTTGTCATAAGCAGTGAGCAGCTGTTACCCTTAACTAGGGGTTATTAGAGGACCCTTAGCAAGAATATCATTAGTTGACTACCACCACTCACAGTGACCACATCGTGAAAGATTGACAAAACAACTATTGTACAGCCTTGTACTACACAGTAAGTAGCTGTTGGTCTTGACTGTTGTATATTAGAGAACCCTTAGCAAGTATATAATCAGTTGACTACTACTTGTTACAGTGTTCACATTGTGAAAGACCGTCTCACTGTCCAGTCTACAGCCTTGTCATACGCTGTAAAGAGCTGTTGGTCTAGACTAGGGGTATATTAGAGGACCCTTAACAAGAATATCACCAGTTGAGTACTACCTCTCATGGTGTTCACATCGTGAAAGACCGTCTCACCGACCAACTTTTAGCCCTGTGATACGCAATAAGCAGCTGTTTGCAGAAATCAACATTCATAATGGAAGAACCCATTCCTAGCTATATGTGTAAAGAGTGTGGAAAGTCTTTTCTTCGAGACTATCATAGGAAGCGCCATGAAGTATGGTGAATTTCATGAGTGCAAGACCTGTGGTAGTACATTCAACAATGTGTACAATGAACGTCGTCATGAAGAATGTTTTAATGTTATGTCGGCAGCTAAAAGACAAAAAGCAGAGCCTACAAAACATTACCTACTGTCATTGGTCCCTGACAAAAATGGAATTATTGAATATGAGACATCTTATGAAGGTCGTCTTAAATCCTATTTCATTCGTTGCGATACGTGCAAGGATTTAAATTCATACCATAAAGAGTCCAAACAGCAAATGATACAAGCTATGCAGAAAGAACTAGCAATGCACAAGTCGATAAAAGTTAATCTTGTGGCTGAATGTAGATTCATTCATACATCTACCAATGAAATTACAGATCGTGCTTTTAAAACACGAAATCAGGCCCTATTTTTGGAAACGGACTTAAGTAGTTTCTTGGAAACACAATTTACAAAGTTAACTACGGAAATGGAGGAATCTGAGCTTAAAGGCAGTAATTGGGCTTTGTTAGCAGTGTAAGGAGTACGATTGAAAATAAATAAGTACAATCTCTTGCGTGGAAGCACATATATTCCATTACCAGCAGCTATACAAGCAAGAAAAGCCTGCATTAATCCTGAAAACTTGCAAAATGAAAAGTGTTTTATGTATGCCATTTTAGCAAAACTGGTTAAAAAGAATGCTCATCGCATTAGTAAATACAAGGACCTGGACAACAAGTATGATTTTTCTGTAATATCGTTTCCTACATCGCTAGCTGACATTCCCAAATTTGAAAAAGCCAACGATATATTCATTAATGTATTTGGATTGGAACAAAACAATAAACTGTTCCCTCTAAAGGTTGTGGATCAAGAGCTGCAAGACCATCGTGACCTCCTTCTGCTAAGTTCATCATTCGGCCAGAACCACTACGTCTTTATCAAAGATTTTGATAAACTAGTAAGACATCAGATTACCCGCTATGAACATAAAATATATACGTGTAAACGGTGTTTTACACACTTTGATAATCGATATGGTCAACAAGGAATGGAAAAATTGAAAGAACATAGAGCTTTGTGTGTCCAGCATGACATTGCTAGGGTTGAAATGCCTATTAAAACCCCATTGCAAATTCTTAAATGTTGAAAAAATGCTGAGAATACCTTACGTTATCTATGCAGATTTTGAAAGTATACTCTTACCCTATCAAACATGTTTACCCAATCCTAATGCAAATTATACAGTGCCATACCAGAGTCATGTTCCTATGAGCTTTGGTATATACGTTAAACCCTCACCTGCTGTGGAACACATAAAGACAAACCTTCCAAGCCAACCTGTTATTTATCGTGGACCTGACGCTGCAGGAAAGTTTATGGACTGTTTGATCTCAATAGCTAATGGAATTGATCGACTTTACAGCTTAAATGTTCCAAAGGCCTTAACTCTGGATAAAGAATCAGAGTTCCAATGTTCTGAAACCAGTTATTTGTGTCAAAAACCATTTACCAAAGAGGACTGGGAAGTTCGAGACCACTGCCACATTACAGGGGAGTACCGTGGAAGTGCTCACAATAACTGTAATTTGAGGTGTAAAACACGTAACCCCGTTCCTGTGTTTCTACAAAATATGAGTGGCTACGACGCAAATTTCATTGTAAAGCAATTGGGATGTACTACTGAGAGAGTGGATGTTATCGCTAACTCCAAAGAAAAGTACATTTCCTTTACCAAATATGTAGGAAATGTTAAGCTTCGATTTGTGGACACGTTTCGGTTATTGCCGAGTAGTTTGGAAAACTTGGTTTCCAACTTAACATCATACTCTGAAACAGACAAGTACTTTGGAAAAGAAAATGCAATGCTCTTGACTCGTAAAGGGGTATTTTGTTATGACTACATTGACTCATGGGAAAAGTTAAGTGAAACGTGTTTACCTCCAAAAGAGGCATTCTTTAACAAATTAAGTCAAGAAGATGATAGTCAAGAAGACTATGAACATGCCAAAAATGTCTGGAATCAGTTCAACATTAAAACTCTAGGGGGAATATAGTGACCTCTACCTAACATCAGATGTACTCCTTCTTGCAGACAGCTTTGAAACGTTTAGAAACAAAACACTAGAAACACTCCGAGTGGATGCTGCACACTTTTTTACTTCACCTGTTTGAAGTTTCGAGGCAATGCTCCTTTTCACAGGCATTGAACTGGAATTGCTACAGGATTACGATCAGATTCTTTTAATCGAGTCTGGAATACGTGGAGGCATATGCCAGGTGTCTCATAGGTATGCTGAAGCTAACAATAAATACATGGAAACCTATGATTCTGAGAAACCATCGCAGTTTATTACCTATGATGATGCCAACAACCAATACGGGTGGGCTATGTGCCACTCCCTTCCTTATGGTGGATTTCAGTGGGTTTCTCCAGATACTGTTGATCTAGAAAAACTAAAGAAAGACGATCCTGTGGGATACATTCTAGACGTTGATGTTGATTACCCATCTGACCTTCATGATCTACACAACGATTTACCTTTCCTACCAGAGTGTATACAACCTAAGGATTCGTCTCTGAAAAAACTAATTCCTCATCTTGGAAATCGAAGGCGATATGTTGTTCACTACATGGCACTAAAACAGGCTTTAAATCATGGAATAAAATTCATCGTGTGTTAAAGTTTAAACAAAGACCTTGGTTAAAGGCATACGTTGATTTTAATAACAACCTTCGAAAACAAGCCAAAAATGATTTTGAGAAAAATCTGTACAAATTATTCAACAATGCCATTTTTGGGAAAACAATGGAAAATATCCCTAAAAGAATAGACATACGTCTTGTGACTGACAGCAAAAAGGCAGGAAAGCTAATAGCTAAACCAACATTCATCGACAGAACAATTTATGGTCCTAACCTAGCTGCTTTCCACATGACTAAACGTAACATTGTATCAATAAGCCTATATATATTGGAATGTGTATACTGGATATTTCAAAAACTCTAATGTATTCCCACCACTATGATGTCCTGCTACCCTATTATGGAATGAACAATCTTAAACTCATGTATATGGATACCGACTCGTTCATTTATTTGGTTAACACCCCAGATGTATATCAAGACAAGTTGGATTTCCTAGAACACCTGGACACATCAGATTATCCTACTAATCACATATGTTACTCTACATCAAACAAGAAAACGTTGGGGAAATTTAAAGACGAGGCTTGTGGACAAATTATAAAAGCATTTGTTGGACTTAGAGCTAAAATATACGCTTTAGACATAAATGGTAAAGAAATCAAAAAGATTAAAGGTATTAACAGAGGTGTTGTCAAAAATTGTATAAGCTTTCAAGATTATAAGGATTGTGTCAAGAAAAACAATGTAAAAAGAATACCAATGAACAATATCGCTTCTAAACAACATGACATATCATCTATAAGACTAAACAAAATTGCTTTGTGTCCTGGTGATGATAAAAGAGTGATTGATGCTGATGGTATAGGTACACATGCCTATGGTCATTACTCAATCATTAACCATGCTTAAAGAGTTAAGTTATGAATATCAAAATCTTCTGCCTGCAACTAGCAAATACATAAAACAAACCAATTTAGGAAATGAAACAATAGCACTACAAAAATAAAAAAAACAAAATAAAAAATGGCATTCATAATCAAAAATAAATAAAATAGAAAACAAAATAAAAACAAGTGTACAATTTATAACAATAAGGAATATATATATAAAAATGTATTATGTGTAAATAGTGTACATGTATTTAAAATTAAAAAAATATTGTACCGTATGGAAACTGCTTTTACATTTTTAATTACTACCCACCTCTCTCCACTCCTAATGCAAAATGAACATGTAAAACACAAATTGGAAAATCCATGTTTCCATATTGACAAAATAAAAAAAAACATTAAACTGAAATTTTAAAAACTGTAAATGGGAATTTGGTAAATTGACAAATGTGAAAACAACAAATTGGAAAATCCATGTTTCTATATCATGAAATTGAAAAACTTTAAACTGACATTTTTAGAACTGTAAATGGGAAATTGTGAAATTGATAAATGTGTAAACAACATAATGCAAAATCCATGTTTCCATGTTATGAAATTGAAAAACTTAAAACTAACATTTAAAAAAACTGAAAATGGGAAATTGGAAAATTGTCATATGTGTAAACAACAAAATGAAAAAAAAAACTGGTTGGGGTAGTTATCATGTAGTACAGTAACTTATAAAACTAGCATAAGGATAGTTGCTTGTACCCTTATATACTTTGTGTATGTGCATTAGCCTTCGGATTAGCTTAAATTAGGTTTGGTAAAGTTAGGTTTGGTGAGGTTAGGTATGTAGCCTTGTAGTTAACTCTTTTCGGAAAATGTAAAAAGTAAAATCTAAAATCAAAAAATCTTAAATTTAAAATGTAAAATCTAAAAAAACTAACATCTAAAATACAAAAAATTTAAATGTAAAATGTAAAATCTAAAAAATGTAAAATGAAAAAAATCAAAAATCTAAAATGTTAAAATATAAAATATAAAATCTTTAAATGAGGTTTCTGTGGGTTAGGTTAGGTTAGGTTATAACTAAGTTTATTATGTGTGCTCTCTCATTTGCTCTTACATTTTTGCTCTCACTTTGAAGTTAGGTTATGTTAGGTTAGGTTAGGTTAGGTTAGGTGTGGTTAGGTTATAACTAAGATTATTATTTGTGCTCTCACATTTGCTCTCGCTTTTTTCTCACACTTTTTGCTAATTTTCTTCGCTTGCAATTTTAAATTAGGTAGGTTACGTTAGGTTAGGTTAGGTTAGGTGAGGTTAGGTTAGGTGAAGTTAGGTTAGGTTATAACTTAGTTTATTATGTGTGCTCTCACATTTGCTCTCATATTCGCTCTGACTTTGAAGTTAGGTTAGGTTAGGTTAGGTTAGGTTAGGTTAGGTGAAGTTGGGTTAGGCAGAATGGTTGAGGTATGAATCAAAAGCCAGCTCCTGTCAGTTTTGCCTCACAAGGCTGAGTGTACCCCGTTCCACTCCAGAGACCAAAATTAAATTTCTTGGCAGAGCCGGGATTCGAACCTCAGGAATGACCTCCAAGAATGCTAGCCACTACACCAAGAGGTGGACAATATAAGGCTGGTCTTGATTATACATGATCAATTAATAATTACCTAATAATAATAATAATAATAATAAATATTCCATTTGGCAACTACATGGCCGACCTCTCTCTGTGACGTCATTGACGGTCTCAGAGCGTGGCGGCCATTTTGCCCAATAGCCCCTGTGCCAGCTCTGATTGTCCCCTCCATAAGAATAACATAGGGCTGGTTGCGCGCGGCGGCCATCTTGGCCATTAGTCCCTGTGCCAGAACCGCTCTTTTATTCCTACTTCGAATATAGATTTAGGTATTAGGAAGTCAATTTTGAAAGCCTTTGTCTGGAGCGTGGCACTGTATGGAAGTGAAATTGGACTACAGGTGCAGCAGAAAAGAGGGTAATTGAAGCGTTTGAAATGTGGTGTTACAGGAGAATGATGAATATCAAATGAGTACATAGGGTTACAAACGAAGAGGTATTGAGACTAGTGGGAGAGGAGAGATGTTTCTGGCGACTGCTAATGGAGATAAGACATAGGTTGGTAGGACACGTACTAAGACACCCAGGAATAGCAAGCTTAGTTATGGAAGGAAGGGTTGAGGACAGGAACTGTAGGGGTAGACCAAGGCTAGAATACATTAAACTGATTACCTCGGATGTAGGGTGTGGTAGCTATGTAGAGATGAAACGATTAGTTCAGGACAGGGAGGCATGGAGGGCTGCATCAAACCAGTCAAAAGACTGAAGACTCAAACAACAACAACAACAACAACAACAACCTAGATGTTAGGCCCCTTAAAACAACAATTGGCGTCATCATCAACACGATTATAGCGTGGTATCAACTTTCGTAGTACTGTGTTATTGAAGTCTGCGCCTGCGAATTGAACCAGCGGGTAATATTCGTTTTGAGCTCTTCGTCGGTGTGAAAATGCTGACCGGAGAACAGAAATATCTTGAGATACAAGAAAAGTTGGAAATCGCTGGGAGCAAGATCAAGACAGCAACTGTTCTGCAGAAGTTTGGCTGGGAGCTGTTTGATCATCCGCCGTACAGTCGTCATCTTGTATATTCAGCCCTGATTAAATCAACTCCAACTAGTAGAACATGGATTTGCTACCGTTGAACTCTAAATGGCCTGCGTTTCCAATTACTTTTGGCGAACTGGAATCTTACATTTCTCGTTTCAACCTCCCTTGGTCAACTCTTTCCACCCGACAATGTCCTTTGTTGTTAATTTCTTCTTCCGGTAAGTTATATGTAAACGAGGTACACTCAGCCTCGTGAGGAAAAACTGAGAAGAGGTGGGTTCGATTCCTACCTCAGACATCGCAGAAGGGGTTTTCTGTGGTTTCCCAATTCTACTTCTGGCGGATATAGAGATGGCTGCCTCATACCCAATCCTCATCTCAATTACAACTACACACACAAATAGAGCCATCACAATAACACAGGTTATCAGATAAATTATGCAGTTCCAAGTACACAGAGCTACATGACCACGATGATGTAAAGCCCCTAAATGAATCAATAACAACAATAATTACCTAAATGATACGCCGCTTAAATCAACACTCAATACCAGCCGTGTTTCAATAAGACTTACAGTTGTTCTCATTGTACAGCGTGTTCCGATTCAACACGGAACTGTAAAATGGGTTGCCTAACCACCAGCAATCTGCTTGAAATCTGCTCGCAGCGCGCTAGCGACGGGCTGTGTTCGATTTCACTGATTGCCGTCTTCTTATCCATCATTGCAACGTATTTCGCTCTTTCAAAATATACTTACACAGCCTTCACAATTAGTTTGAACTATTTCTGTTTTAGAACTTGTTATTTTACGCTTCTGATAATGGCTTTTGCAGAGCATTTCTATGAAATAAAATTTTATTTTACCACATAGTTTATTACAACACAGTGTATTTTTGTGATGTATTTTATTTACAACACAATTTATTGCTTTCTAACCCAATACCACAAAACCAGATAAAATTTCGAAATTATTTGTTACAAAATTGTAATCAGTCCTCGATGCGACTAAAAAGTTAATTTATCACAGACGTCACATCTACTACAAATTGACATTTACATATGGTGTTCGAAGTGGCATCCGTCATTTTCCAAGCAGAGGGCCACTCGTCGCATGAAGTTCTCTCTTGCGTTCGACAACATCTGAGGAGTAATTTCCGCAGAGGCTTCGGTAATGACGAGCTCCATTTCTTCAGGTGTTTGTGGTGATCTTAAAAATACTCTCGACCTGACGTAGCCCCAAATGAAGAAATCCAGGACGGTCAGATCAGGTGAACGTGGTGGTAATTCTATAAAGCCCCCAATTCCTATCCACCGACCAGGAAACTAATGGTTTAAAACGTCTCTCGCCAGTCTGGAGAAGTGCGCTGGATGACCATCTTGTTGAAAAAGCATGTTGTTCAACTCCGCCAATGTAAAAATCATCCAAGATGTCCTGGAGTATGAAGTAAGACTAAACTGCCTGTGTTCGTCGTTCTATCATTTTACATGGTTACAGGTGAATAGTTCTGAAATAGAAATCGTTGAAACTTATTCTTAATTATACTCAATTTTGCAACAAATCATTTCCAAATTGTATCTCGTTTTGTGGTATTGGGTTAAAAAGCAATAAATTGTGTTGTAAATAAAATACAACACAAAAATCATTGTGTTGTAAAATACAATTTTATTCATAGAAATGCTCTGCAAAAGCCATTAACAGAAGCGTAAAATAACAAGTTCTAAAACAGAAATCAATCAAACTTATTGTGAAGCCTGTGTAAATATATTGTGAAAGAGCAAAATACTTTGCAATGCTGCATAAGAAGGCGGCAATCAGTGAAATCAAACTCAGCCCCGTCGCTAGCGCGCTGCGAGCAGATTTCAAGCCGATTGCAGGTGGTTAGGCAACCCGTTTTACAGTTCCGTGTTGAATCGGAACAGGCTGTAAGACACAATTCCCCAAACTAAAGAGAATATAAGTGACTGGCATTTTGGGCTGAAGCGTCAAGGAGAAGTGCACAGCTGGTCTCTGCCGTGGCTGCGCAATATTTTAGTGTCCTCGAATATCGTGTATTGTGTACCGGAAGCTAAATTAAGGTCTCCTAATTAGCAACCATGTTATTTAAATACAGGCCTCTGGACTAGCCAATAATTAGACTCGTGCCACATCAAACACTGTCGACTTGAAAATCGACACCCGGTACTCCTTCGTCAGTCACCCACCACCATACCTAAACAAGCAGGGCGCTGGATGGAGATCGCAGATCATTCATCGTATTGGCAGTAGTCAACTCGCATGTACTGTATTCCTTCATTCCTTCCGTCCTTACGTTCTTCCCTCCCTCCTTCCTTCCTATCATCATTCCTTCCTTCTTTCCTTCCTACGTTTCCGCCATCGTTCTCTCATTACTTCCTTCCCTATTTCCTTCTTCCCCTGTTTAGTTCCTTCCCTCTTTTCTTCTTCCCCTCTTTACTTCCTTCCCTATTTCTTCTTCCTCTCTTTAGTTCATTCCCTATTTCCTCCTTCCCCTCTTTACTTCCTTCCCTCTTTTCTTCTTCCCCTCTTTACTTCCTCCCCTCTTTTCTTCTTTCCCTCTTTACTTCCTTCCCTATTTCCTTCTTCCCCTCTTTAGTTCCTTCCCTATTTCCTTCTTCCCCTCTTTAGTTCCTTCCCTGTTTTCTTCTTCCCCTCTCTACTTCCTTCCCTCTTTTCTTCTTCCCCTCTTTACTTCCTTCCCTATTTCCTTCTTCCCCTCTTTAGTTCCTTCCCTATTTCCTTCTTCCCCTCTTTAGTTCCTTCCCTCTTTTCTTCTTCCCATCTTTACTTCCTTCCCTCTTTCCTTCTTCCCCTCTTTTCTTCTTCCCATCTTTACTTCCTTCCCTCTTTGCTTCCTTCCCTATTTCCTTCTTCCCCTCTTTAGTTCCTTCCCTATTTCCTTCTTCCCCTCCTTACTTCCTTCCCTATTTCCTTCTTCCCCTCTTTACTTCATTCCCTCTTTTATTCTTCCCCTCTTTACTTCCTTCCCTCTTTCCTTCTTCCCTTCTTTACTTCTTCCCCTCTTTCCTTCTTCCCCTCTTTACTTCCTTCCCTATTTCTTTCTTCCCCTCTTTAGTTCCTTCCCTATTTCCTCCTTCCCCTCTTTAGTTCCTTCCCTCTTTCCTTCTTCCCCCTCTTTCCTTCTTCCCCCTCTTTCCTTCTTCCCCTCTTTACTTCCTCCCCTCTTTACTTCCTCCCCTCTTTTCTTCTTTCCCTCTTTACTCCCTTCCCTCTTTCATTCTTCCCCTCTTTACTTCCTTCCCTCTTTCCTTCACACCCTCTTTACTTCCATCCCTCTTTTCTTCTTTCCCTCTTTACTTCCTCCCCTCTTTCCTTCTTCCCCTCTTTAATTCCTTCCCTCTTTCCTTCTTCCCCTCTTTCCTTCTTCCCCTCTTTCCTTCTTCCCCTATTTACTTCCTTCCCTCTTTTCTTCTTTCCCTTTTTACTTCCATCCCACTTTCCTTCTTTCCCTCTTGACTTACTTTCTTCTCTCCTTCCCTCATTACTCCCTTTTCCTCCTTCCTTTTCCCCTCCCTCCTTTCGTTCTTCCTTCCTTCCCTCTCTTCATCCTTCCTACCCTTTCTCCTTTTCACCCTCTTTACTTCCTTCCTTACTGCCGCCCTTCCCTCTTTCCATCTTGACATCCTTTCCTCCTTTATTCCCTCCCTCACTTCCTGCTCTCTATACATTATTCCCTTCTTCCTTTTAATCCTCCCTCCTTCCGTTCTTGATTCATTCCCTCCCTCCTTTCTTCATTCGTTCCCTCCTTCCTTTCTCCCATTCCTCCTTCCTTCCCCTCAGGGGCTCACATCTAGTGGGACGTGGGTTGGCGACCACGGGAGCCCAGCTGAGTCCGGCATTGCTTCCACTTACTTGTGCCGGGCTCCTCTCCGTCTTCTTTCCTGTCGACCTCACTTGGTCAACTCTTGTTCTCTTCCGACCCCGACGGTATTAGGGTATCCGAGGCCTAGGGAGTCTTTCACTTTCCCGCCTTCTTTGGCCCTTCTCTCATCTTTCCTGATACCCTCCTTCTGTGAGGGGTCAGCCTTCTTTTTCTTTTCCTTTTACCTCCTGCCTTGTGCTCAAGGCCCTTAAGGAGGCCGGGTGTATATAGCCCCACCCCTTCTGGTGCACCCTAGATAATGCTACACCCTCAGGGGCTCACGGCTGGTGAGTTCGGGAGTTGGCGACCCCGAGGGATTCCTGAGCTGGGTCCGTTTTCCCCTTTTGTCCCTTACCTTGGGGCGGACCCTCTCCTCTCTCCCCTCTTCTCTCCTCTCCTCTCCTCTTTTCAATATATTTCCTTTCTCTTTAAGATTCCCGCACTGTTTTTGTTACTTGGTTCACCGTGTATCTAAATTCCCTTTCAGCGCTTTTTAAGGTATTTTTATTAGCCTATTTTCAATTTTGAAAAAAATAGGCTTATGAGATCACCTTTTGTTCGTGTGTGTGTGCGCGTGTGTGTGTGTGTGTGTGTGTGTGTGTGAGGTGTGTGTGTGTCCCCCTAATAAAATCTAAACGGCTGGAGCGATTTCAATGAAACTCGGTAAGTTCATAGCACTGTTCCCGGCGACCTCGACCGTGCCCTTCAAATTTTGTTACGTCTCACCAATCCAACATGGCGGCTGTGCGAAATATTTCACTAGCATTCAATATCTCCGAAACTATTACCGATATCGCCCTGAAATTGTGTACGGTGATAAAGGGCACTACTAGAAGTTCACCTATGAGACTTTCAAAAACCTGATGACTACGAAACCAACATGGCGGTCAAGCGAATTTGAGACTTTTAAATAGACTTTTCTCGCGATTTAACTATCCGAACGTAATGAAACTTGGTACAGCAAATGTTTATACACATTGTAATGCACTGGAGTCTAATTTAGTTCAATTGTTTACATAACCTCAAAATGGCGACTGTGCGAAATATTTCACTGACATTCTATATCTCCGAAACTATTACAGATATCACCCTGCAACTTTGTACGGTGATAAAGGGTACTGATATAAGTTTACCTATGTATATTTCATAAACCTGTAAGGTACAAAACGAACATGGCGACCAAGCGAATTTGAAATATTTTAATATACTTTTCTCGTGATTTAACTCTCTGAGCGCAGTGAAATGTGGTACAGTAAATGATTTTGCAGTTTGTAATGCACTGCCATCTAATTTAATTCAATTGTTTACATAACCTCAAGATGGCGGCTGTGCGAAATTTTACAATATTTTTTTATTTCTTGTGTCGTAATCATGCGATCGAAGTGAAAGTTTGAATAATGAACCTAGGCAATAATTGTCCTCGAATGGTACATAACTCTATGGCCTATACATATAACAATCCTAAATGGCGAGCTTCCGAAATATTTAGACAGTTCTCAATATCTATGAATCTTTTACAGCAACCAAACTTAATTTTTTTTATGTTCATAGAGACTATGAACATATGTTCACCTATAGGACTTTCAGTAACCTGGTGAGCACAAATCCAACATGGCGGCGACGCGAATTATATATATTTAAATGGACGTTTCTCGCGAATTAACTATCCGAGTGCCGTTAAACGTTGCACATTAAATGCTTATTCAAATGTTAATCCACTGGCATCTAATTTATTTCAATTGTTTGCATAATCACAAGATGGCTGCTGTGCGTAATTTTAAAATCTCGTTTTTACTTCTTGTGTTCTAATCATGCGATTGAAGTTTGAATACCACACGTACACAATAATCTTAATGTAATAGTACAAAAATAAAAATCCAACCTGGCGACCATCTGAAATATTTAGATGGTTCTCAATATCTACGAATCTGTTATAGCAATTAAACTGAAATTTTGTATGTTGATAGAGGCAATTAACATGAGCAGGATATATGAAAATAGGCTGTATAGTTCTTCACGGAACTACTTGTTTTAATCTACTTTGCATTTTGTAAGTTTTTTCGATGTAAATTACATCTCGCGATTGTTTTCAACTTCAATTGCATTTTGTAAAGATTGACAATCTAAATTGCTTTTTGGTAAGTCTTTCAATGCAGGTAGCCGGGCCTTTTAGTGAGAATTTTGAATTTCAATTGCATTTTGTAAGTACTTTCAACCAAAACGGCATTTCGCACGAATTTTGAATCTAAATTGCATTTTGTTTGGTGGGCATTTTGCACATATTTTGATTCTCAATTGCATTTTGTGGGTATTTTGAATCTAAATTACATTTTGTCAAGTATTTTCAATCTAAATTGCATTTTGTAAGTATTGTCAATCCACATGAGTCGTTTGAATCTACCGTACATTTTGTAAGCATTTTCAACTTCAATTGCATTTTGTAAGTATTTTGAATTTCAATTGCACTTTGTGAATAATTTGGATTGGAACTGGGATATTTCAATCTGAATTGCATCGTGTATTTTCAATTTCAATTGCATGTTGTAAGTATTTTGAACCTCAATTGCATTTTGTACGTAATATCGATCTCATTTGCATTTTGTAATTATTTTGAATTTCAATTGCATTTTGTAAGTATTTCGTCGCTACATTTCATTTTGTACGTATTTTGAACCTAGCCTTCATTTTGTGGGTATTTTTCAAACTATTCCTTTTGTGAATCTTTTCGTTCTAAATTCCCTTCTGTAAGAACATTTTGTGAGTTGTTTAAATCTGAGTTCCTTTTTGTAAGTATTTTCCGTCTCACTTAATTTTCGTTCTGGTTTCCGTTTCATTATCATTTTCGCTATCACCCAGATCATTAGGGGCCGATAACCTTGATGTTAGGCCCCTTAAAACAACAATTGTCATCATCATCCTCCTCCTCCTTCCTTTCTTCTACCCTCCCTCATTCCCTCCCTTCTTTCTTTCTCTTTTTCTTTCTTTCTTTCTTTCTTTCTTCCCTGTCTCCTTCTTTACTTCCTTGCTTCCCTCACTCCGTCTTTCCCTCTTTACTTCCTTCCCTCTCCATTTCCTTCTTTTCTGCCGTCTTTACTTCTTTACTTACTTCTCTCCTTCTTTTTTCCTCTCTCCTTTCGTTCTTTTTTCCTTCCCTCCTTCCTTTCTTCATTCCCTCCTTTCTTCCCTCCCTCCTTCCTTTCTTCATTCCCTCCTTTCTTCCCCCCTCCTTCCTTTCTTCATTCCCTCCTTTCTTCCCTCCCTCCTTTCTTCCCTCTTTCCTTCTCTCCTTCCTTCCCTCCCTCGGGCACAGAGAAGGGATTTTAGAAGGAAGTCGGGCTTGGACCTGTTGTAAGGAACCGTTCCGTCATTTGTCTGGTGGTGAAAATTGGTACATCGAAAACCATTCTCAGGACGGCTGAAATGGGATTTGAACCCAGGCTCTCCTGATGGCAGCTAGGCAGACGTTAGTACGTTAGAGCTCTCGCCCACCATGGTCTATTAATAATACTAATAATAATAGTATGGACCCCTGCTATCGCGGCGTAGATCTTTTGGTTTCAAGCCATTGTGGTAAGCTGCTCTCCAATTTTGTATTCTCTTTAATACTGCCATCCGTCAGTGACAATCAGAACTCTACTCGGTGATCATGGGCTGAGTTTTAATTGCTTTTGTGTCGTAATCACGAATTGAGATACGTGAGATCTTCTGCGAGCCGACAACGTGCTACTCGGAGTGCAGTAAATTGTACCATCCTTTAACCCTTGCCGTGTCTTTTCTGGAATTTCCGCGTTAATATCTTTGCCTTGCATGTCGTTTACGATATATTCCGCAAAGTAATCCTCCCTGAATTACGGTAGGTGGCAGGAAAGTAGTAGGCAACCCTAACGAACGCGCCAGGAACTGGAAATGATTACGTGCATCGTTTTCGAGTTTGGTTAAAATTTTACACTATCAGCTTGTAATGGCAGGCTCTTATGATAAGTATCTGGCTACGAATTCGAGGTATTTGGACGAATCAGACTGTCATTACAGTGATTTTGAAGAAAGCGTTGAAAAGATTGAGGGCTTATCAAGTAACATTGAAACTGTTGAAGTAAAGAGCAGCGGTGATGCACATACAAGTGTAGTATTTCAAGATTAGACTATACTTGCCTTCCACGATGTAAATTCCATGGTTTCCCTAAACTGATGCATATTTTTTATGGTTTGTCTCGTTTTAAAAGTTTTTCTAAACGCTATAGGAAAGTAAAATTAAGCATGTCTTAAAAATGTTCTTTAAATATAAGAATACTCAATACATATTGTAATATATTTCAGTGTCACTAAGCCTCCGTAGCTTAGGCGGCAGCACGCCGGCCTCTCACCGCTGGGTCCGTGGTTCAAATCCCGTCACTCCATGTGAGATTTGTACTGGACAAAGTGGAGGCAGACAGTTTTTTTTCTCCTGGTACTCCGGTTTTCCCTGTCACAAATTTCATTCCAGCAACACTCTCCACTGTCATTTAATTTCATCTGTCATTCATTTAATCATTGCCCCAGGGGAGTGAGACAGGCTTCGGCAGCCAGCACAGTTCATATCCTCGCCGCTAGATGGGGGCTTCATTCATTCCATTCCCTGACCCAGTCGGTCGACTGGAAGCAGGCTGTGGATTTTCATTTCTCTGACACTGAAAGGGTTAATAATCCGACTTTTTTTTCGGTAATGGATCGCGCAGTCTTGGATCATGAAACAGGCACTTTGCCACTAACCCACCAAGGGAGCTTAACACCACAATGTCAGTTTGTCAACCCGATTGCTCATAGACGTACACAGATCTCCAGATGAAAATCCCCTTTGTTCCTAAATGAAGCAACAACCACTATTGTAATTTAATTGCTGATCTTTACGTTCGTCAAATTACCTTGATTAGTTTGCGGACGTAAGCATGGTTGGTGCAGCTGCACGTACTCGTGGATTGTAACGTTAATTACTAGTGAGTATATGTCTGCCATTAGCTGGGTGTTGCTCTTACAAACACTCACTCGAGCTGGATAATACAGACACTGGTCGATAACTTGTTATTAACCTGTCTAGATATGGGCTTTGTCGATATTAACACAGACATTAGTCGATAACTGGTCAGTTACCATATGAAGCACTAGGATCTATTTTGTTCTTGTTCCATGTCCTTCTGCCTTTGCTTCTAACGCAGTCTCTTTATTAAGTGTCTTTTTGTATCTATTATAATTTAGAAGTAAGGATTTTTATCCTATTTTCAATTATGAAAAAATAGGCTTTTGAGATCACCATTTGTCCGTGTGTGTGTGTCCCTACAATAAAACTAAAACAAGCGGAGCGATTTCAATGAAACTCGGTATGTTCATTGTACTGTCCTGTCCGACTCCAACCGAGCCCTTTACATTTGTATAAGTCACAGCGATCCAACATGGCGGCTGTGCGAATTATTCCACCAGCATTCTATAACTCCAAAACTATTACTGATATCACCCCCTAAGTTTTGTTCGGTGATAAAGGGCAGTACTATAAGTTCACCTATGTAAATTTAAAAAACCTGTTAAGTACAAAACGAAGATGGTGGCTAAGTGAAGAAGTTGAAATATTTAAATAGACATTTATCACGATTAAACCATCCTAGCGTAGTGAAACATGATACAACAAATATTTATACAAGCACTGACATCTAAATTTGTAATTTTTTACATAACCTCAAGATGGCGGCTGTACGAAACTTTAAAATCAAGTATTTATTTCTTGTGTCCTAATCATGCGATCGAAGTCAACGTTTGAATAATGAACCTAGGCAATAATCGTAATCTAATAATACATAACTCTATGGCCTACATTTATAAGAATCCAACATGGCAACATCGTAAATATCTAGACGGTTCTCAATATCTACGAATTTATTACAGAAATTGCTCAGGTTTGGTATGTTTTTGACTGCTCCTTCAGAATGCTATGTTTATCTTACATCACTGTGTCATAGAATTATCGATCCCTCTGAGTTGCTGGGGTATGTATCTGTGGTGTGATTACAACACTGCTCTTTCTCCACTCCTTAACTAGATAGCAGCACACTTCTTGTGTCTGTCTCGAGTCTCTAGGAGGGAGTGAAGAAGGAGGCCATGACTTATTAATTGCTTCGCTGTATTCTAGAGATGATAGTGTAACGTTTTTGGGTTTCGTTAATAACTGGTCAGGCTATAATGCACTAAATATGAATTTAGACTAATATTATGTACACTAATTAACACTAAACAGATTATGCCTACTCATTTGCACACAAACACAGAGTCTCACTTCACACACCTATTAGTCACTATTTATTTACAATGTTCACTGCAAGGAAGTATCTCCTATAGTCACTATTTGTCTTCCACACTTACTGTCTACGTTATTTATTTTCACAGCACTGTCTTTAATATTACAGTACTTCACATTTATTTTCACTGGTTGCTCGGCTCGGCACGGCCCACTCCTTCAGCGCAGACTCACTCAGGACTAACACTGACTCCGAACTGCCTGCTCGCCTCAGCTCGCTCGTATATATCCAATCCGGTTCCTGCCCTCGAAAGTTCTAGATGTCGCTACTTCTAGTAGCATCGAGTGCCTCCATGTCGAATGCTTTCGATGGTTGGTTTCAAGAATTATCCAGTCCCTCCTACCGACGTTCAGGATTTCCTGTCGCACCCAGTAGGTTCAAGAAACAGTACAGTCTAGTAGCCCGAGCGCCAATAGTATACCTAGCTCGTAGGGCTATTGTTATTGTGGTGGCCTTGGGAGGAGCCTACCTTAATTAGCCTTGGCCGGATTGGCTGCCCTGCACTCTCCAGACACCCCGCCCACCTGACACCTTGAGAACAGGTGGCCGCCGGGCAATCGCACGAATCTTTACATTATTATTAATTTTAGGATTTTTGGCTCTTACTGCAAGACATGTTGGATGAGGAATCTTATAACTAGCACAAAACATTACAAACCCAGAGGCTTTAAAGTTCCGCAGAAATATAAAAATGAAGTGTGAAATAAAGTAGTGTTATTTCTATTCATACTACAAACGAGGTTAAAACATGCCAGGTACAGTCCATTCATTACGTAATTATAAATTGCTGTTTATTCAATACGCCACATACAGTCCACTCATCAAGTAGCTATGAACTAAGGGGGTGTAAGGGGTAGGCTTTCTACTCAAATGTCAACCTCACCTGCACGTGGTGCACCCTGCTTTAGACTAACGAGGCTCTGACGACCGAGTGACTCCCGGGATAAGGAGTCCCCCACTATCATGCCACCGGCTCCCCAGGGAGGCGAATGAGCTGGTAGTGGTTAGGGCACTCTCTTGCCATTGGGACAGGAAACTTTCTCTAAAGGCGGATGAACCACCTGTGGTCAACGGCATAGAAAGTCCTCAACGGCGGACCAGGCGTAAGGGCAATGAGTCCCTTCTTGGCTGGAATGGCGGATAAAGGCTGCAGTGACTAGGATTTATTCAATCGTCTTGCATTTGCTTGCCATTGAACATCTTTCCTAAGTCATCAAGGAATGTGCGTTTGTTGATGTGCAGCAACATTCTCACGTTAAAAGATTTCACGCACAGCAGTCTTCCAACAACTTTTGACTTTCTTCAAAGTCCTGCGGCGATCAAGAAGTTGCGACTGGGGCAGGATTGTGATGTCTGGGAGCCTCTAGTGATAACTTGGCACGTAGGCTGTAGATGTGTGATCGGTCGTCTTGCTTAGGGTTGTGGCTGTAGAGCAATTCGGCCACTGCAACTACGACTGAGCAGTCCTATTTAGGGTCCACTTTGCTCACCCCACATGGGGAAGGGGCTAGAAAAGTTGCCCTAAACATAGTCAGCCACTTATACTACCGATTGGATAGCCACGTCCAAAGGTGTCACCTCCATGCGGTCGAAAATGTATAAGTAACACATTTTATTTTTGCAACCTGGAATGTAAGAAGCCTCACTGATGACCCCGAAAATGAGAGACCGGAAAGGAGAACAGCTATTGTGGGTAGAGAGCTACGGAGATATGACATTGACATAGCAGCACTTCAGGAGACCCGTCTTGCTGAGGATGGTCAGTTTAATGAGCAAGGTGCAGGGTACAGCTTCTTTTGGAAGGGTAAACGTGAGGACGAACACAGAATACATGGAGTTGGCTTTGCCATTAAGAGCAAGCTTCTCAAGGATCTGTCAGAGCTTCCAACTGGGCATAATGAACGCCTCATGACACTAAGACTTCGGTTATATAACAACCAGCATGCCACGGTGATCAGCGCATACGCCCCCACACTAGATGCTTATGATGACATTAAGGAAGGGTTATATTCAGATCTGGATACCGTCCTATCAAACATCAACCGTGAAGATAGGATCATCTTACTCGGAGATTTTAACGCTAGAGTGGGCAAGGACTACAATGTTTGGAATGGTGTCATTGGTAAGGAGGGAGTTGGGAGCGAAAACTCCAATGGTATCAGACTGCTCTCCAAATGCACTGAACATGAATTAGTAATCACCAATACAATCTTTCGCCAAAAGAATCTCTTTAAAACATCATGGCAGCACCCTAGGTCGAAGCACTGGCATCTTATTGACTATGTGATTGTACGCAAGAAAGATTTACGAGATGTTCTTATCACCAATGCTATGACAGGAGCCGATGACTGTTGGACAGATCACCGGCTTATCAGATCAGTTATGCGTATACCATTATCCACACAGAGGAGGAAGCAACAGAAGAGCTGTAGGCATAATTTTGATACCGAGAAGTTTGGTAAGTCAGAGCATATCTCCCAATATAAAGAGTTGCTTAGCCAGACACTGCCACAGAAATACCATCCAGATGTAACACTACACTGGGAGAGTCTGAAGACCACTATTCAGAATGCTTGCAAGGAAACGCTGGGATATAAGACCAGGAAACATCATGACTGGTTTGATGAAAATTATGAAGAAATTGAAGCATTAATTTCAGAAAAGAGAAAAGCCTTGCAAACTTGGAGAAAAGATATGAACTCCCGTACTAAGAAAGAAGCATTTTGTCTTGCGAAGGCAAATGTCCAAAGAGGAACTCGTGCACTCAAAAATGCATGGTGGACATCCAAAGCTAGAGAGCTGCAATATCTAGCAGCCAATGATTCGGGACAGTTCTTCCAAGCCACAAAAGCGATTTATGGCCCCTCCACGTTTGGTAGAAATCCACTTTGGTCCAGTGACAAAAGTACACTTCTTAAAGATCAATACTCCATCATGAATAGGTGGAAGGAGCATTTTGAAGATCTCTTGAACCAGGACTCGGTTATTGATGAGCAGGTGTAGGATATATTAGAACAAGCACCCATCAAGGAAGAACTCGGTACCCTGCCAACACTAGATGAGGTTCAGTGTGCTGTTAATCAAGCAAAGCGACACAAAGCCTCTGGATGTGATGGAATACCAGCGGAAGCTCTCAAAGAAGGAGGTGAGGAACTCATAAGCCACATACATGATCTTATCATTAAAATTTGGAAAACTGAAGAATTGCCTGCTGATTTCAGAGATACTCTGATAGTTCCCATATTTAAGAAAGGTGATCTTGCAGACTGCAACAACTATCGTCGTATATCATTGTTATCATGCCTTGGAAAGCTTATTGCTCGTATTTTGGCGAATCGTATTCTATCCCTGGTGGAGAAAATACTCCCAGAGAGCCAATGTGGTTTCAGGCCTTCTAGAGGAACTGCAGATATGATATTCACTGTTCGTCAGCTTCAGGAGAAATGTAGAGAGCAAAATAGATCTCTTTATATTGCCTTTATAGACCTCAGTAAGGCATTTGACTCGGTAAACCGTGAAGCCTTGTGGAAGATTTTAGCATTGTATGGTTTTCCACTGAAATTTATTAACATCTTAAGACTACTCTACACGGATATGAAGGCAAATGTCATTGGCAACGACTCTATTGGAGAACCATTTCATATAAATACCGGCATTAAACAAGGCTGTGTGATTGCCCCTATATTGTTTTCTCTGTACGTTGCCACTGTCATGCAGTTAGTCAAAGATGATCTTCCTACAGGCATACCGATAACATACAGGATGGACGGGAAGATCTTTAATTTGAGCCGTCTAAAGGCAAGGACTCGAACATCTCCTGCTGCATTGGTTGAGTTACAGTACGCTGATGATAATGTAGTAGTAGCTCAATCAGAGTACGAACTTAGGAAAATCGTGAATGCTTTTTCTTCAGCATACAAAAAGATTGGGCTGAAACTTAACACCAGTAAAACCCAAGTCCTCTACCAACCAGCTCCTGGACAAGGACAAAGAAACATCAATGTCACCATCGATGGAGCGAAGCTTCAAGAAGTTAACACCTTTCCTTATCTTGGCAGCACCCTGTCATCAAGTGCAAATATAGATTCCGAAATCCAACACAGGATTAACCGTGCTGGGGCATCCTTTGCAAGATTAAGGTCTAGAGTTTTTGACAACCATGATATCAATGCTGCAACGAAGATCCTTGTGTACAACTCAGTTGCAATTCCCACCTTACTTTACGGATCTGAATCCTTGACATGCTGCAGACGTCATTTTAAAAAGCTGGAACAATATCACCAGCGATGTTTGAGGAGAATTCTTCGTGTGACATGGCAAGACAAACGCACAAACACCAGCATTCTCGACGAAGCACAGACTACCAATGTTGAAGCCATGCTTTTAAAACGTCAGCTGCGATGGACAGGACACGTAATCCGCATGCCCAATAATCGCATTCCCAAGCAAGTGTTTTGCTCTGAACTAACTGAGGGCAAGCGCTGTGTGGTAGGTCCGAGGAAGCGATTCAAAGACGTACTAAATGCTAATATGCAAATGTGCCATTTTGATATCAACAACTGGGAGACTTTAGCTCTTGATCGCTCATCCTGGAGATCAATTGTTCATCGTGGTGCGATACTTTTTGATGAAAATCGCCGACGTATGATAGAAGATCGGAGGCAGCGCAGAAAGAACAGAGTGTTCATTAGAAGACAGGGATTAAATGCGGATGTCTCACCTGGACCTGATACTACCTGTCATCACTGCGGAAAACTGTGTGTCTCCCGCATTGGGCTTTTTAGTCACCTCCGGACTCATCGATGAAGAGTCATTCGGCATTGGAAGGCCAACCTACTCGTGACGAGTGTTTGCTATCATCATCATCATGAACTAAGCTATTTAACCAGAGAATAAGATTAAGGTCCCGATTACCAATCAAACTGAAATTTTGTATGTAAATAGAGGCAATTAATGGGGCTCATACACCGTCGGTTGTCAAAATTTTAGTTTTTTTATTAACGTTTAAATGAAAGACAATACCTTTCTCAATATATCTGTTAAGTTTTATAAGTAAATTCTGCGTTTTGGCAGCGATATAGCGTATTACGTGAGACCATACGTCTATCTGTCAATGGAGTGTTTAATATTCAAAGCTGTTTACCCGAAAGGTTGCTTTTTTGGTAGGAAAAACACAATATCTAGTGAACTATGTGATGAAACTGGATGAAACTCGGCAGATACATTCCAATATATGATCCCTAGAAGATTAACCTCATTTATGAAATTATCTTAAAAAATAATTGAAATATACTTAGAAAAATAATCCAAAAAAACTGTTCATTTTTTGAAAGAAAAATTTAATATTTTTTTTAAATATGCTATTTACAATATAACATTCATGGTGGTTCATCCTCGCTATTTATGCGTTTGCTTTACATGAAAAGAATTCATTCCATTCAGACAGGTATTTCTTGTTAATCCGGTTTTTTTTTTGTGATTCACGGAGTTTAAAATATCACGAATATTATCCTTTCAATATATCACGAAATACTTTATATACTGCTCCTCTCTAAATTAGATGACAGCTCTATGTATTTACTATGCATGTGTCAGTTTTCATAACTCTTGTTACATATTAGTGAAGCTATGATATGATTCGTAACTGTATGCAAAAATCCCCACTGACGGTGTATGAGCCACCTTAATATAGGTGGGATATATGAAAATAGGCTTTGTTCACAATAATATGCTGGGTTATTTATTTATTTATTTATTTATTTATTTATTTATTTATTTATTTATCGTATGGCTTTTAGTGCCGGGAGTGTCCGAGGACATGTTCGGCTCGCCTGAGTCTGTAGCTGCTTCCAGCGGACACCCTAAAGGGTGAGCTACATGTTCCGTTCAATTTCAAGTAGTTCCAACTTTCGCCACCCGATATCAATGTTACCTAGTGGTGAACGTTGGAACTTTGATAGAGAGTTCTGACGAAATCTAACCTAACAATTTTGCTTTACACAAGTTTAGTCTGTGAAAGGATCTTTTACATGCCATAAATCTATGACATGGGACCGCCGGCTTTACTTCCCCTCCGAAGGAAGGCATACTGAAGGTTTTTTAATGCTCTTAAAAAATCCGACGACTTCGGCCGGGTTTGGACCCCCTATCTTGGGCACAGCAGTTCAGCATGCTACCGACTACGCCACCGAAGACCCCCATATGCTGGGTTTACTAACAGGACGCACGATTGTGGAAAGTTATAAGGAAAGTAACCTCAGGAAAATGAAAATGAACCGTTAGAATGCTTAAGTTAATTATTGATGTTTTAACCCTTTTAGCGCTGACAAATTTTTCTAATTTATATTTCAATTGTTTTTATTTCAATTTTCATTTCAGCTGTAATTTTTATTTTATTTATTATAATTTTAATTTTGCTTTTAGTAATTATTCAATTATTATTATTTTTGATTTAAGCCCACTACTGAGCGCTTAGGACTAGTTCTTCTTCGATGCTCTTTTCCGTTCCCAATATCTCTTGAGCCCTGCTGATAACTTCTCCTTTCTCTCCTGCGAAAGGGGCTTCCGACATCTAGGGACTGTAGGTGGTGAGGTCCAAGACTCTACCATAGCACAAAATTTAGAACGATCTTCTACATCAAGGTCAGCAATTCCAGCCGAATCCAAGTCCTTTAGTACTTTATTAGGTCACAGGCTCCCAGTCTTGTAGCTTTTAACCAAGGAGAAGATCTTCTTGGTAAACCTGTTGCTGTTCATTCGTTGTAGGTGCCCGTAGAACTTTAGCCTCCTACGTCGCATACTGGTATTGGTTGATTGTAACTGTTGATAGGCTACAGATTTCAAACGGTAGGTTTCATCAGGGATCAATCTTGAGCCATCAATCTTCCTGAGGATACGTTTTTCGACTTTCTCCAGGTCATCCATGGTGCCTTTTCTGTTTATCAGGAGGGTCTCCGTGTCGTACAGAAACTGTGGTCTGACAGCAGTTCTTTAGTGACAGATCTTAGCATTCCTAGAAATGCATTTCTTTTTGTAGTAATATTGAATATTATTAATGTGATTAAAATAAATGTTAAACATTTTCTTTACGGCAATTATTATTTTTAATTTTATTGTTTTTATTTTTTTAAATTTTGCAATCTAAATTTTATTTTAATTTTTTGTGTGTTTTAGTTTTATTTGAATATTTATATTTTATTTTATTGTTTAATTTTAATATTTTGGGTTATATTTACTAGTTTTCTTTATCCAGCACCATAGTTCAAGGAGACAGTTATAACATTTGCCTTTCAGTAATATTACATCTACAGTACAAGAAATGTTGTTGTATTTTGGCTGAAAATTTCAACTATTAGCACCTTTGATAATAGCCTACAAACTCCTTCTAAGGTAGGTGGTTAATATATAGACCACTATTCTATAAAGGATTAGGGGGCGGAACAGCGGAAAGCTAAAAGTCCGTAGATTATTAGCCTACTTTTCGTATTTTGTAAAAATGAGGAATAAGTAGACTTATGAGATCGATCCGGGAAAATGTCTGTCTGTCTGTCCTTCTGTCCTGTCTGTCTGTCTGTGTGTGTGTGTGTGTGTGTGTCCTATCAACTCCCAAACGACTGTATCAATCGAACCCAAATTTGATATGAATAAAGATCTCTATCTGAATATCTTGATGCCGTATTTGAAAATGATGTCAGTTCTGCCAACTGCCGAAAAATCGCAATTGAAATTTCAGCTCCATGTTGTATATCTAGGAAGGTATGCATGGGAGATATACCAAAATTGGCACACAAATAGATAATAATATTTCAGTTTAATTTCCAGGAGGCCATACATGACAGTGTTGCCAAAATAATTTTAAGCCTTCTCAGAGGTCCAATTTTTAAATGCCTTTAACTTCTACACTATCAATTGGAATTCAACCAAATTTCGTAGCCTATATACTATGTGCAGATAGACATATACAACTAAGCGTAATCTTAAGAGCCACCAGGGCTGCCAACTGTTAATAAATGCACTCTCTTTTTTATCCAAATACCAATATATCAGAAAGTATGCAAGCCGACAGCTTTAAACTATGCATACGTTTAGTACCTGATATTCTAGATTAATTTGGAGTAACTAATGAACCTCAGTACTACCAACATGATTCTAAGACTGCTGATAGGAGCAATTGTAAATACATGTAACTTCTATACTATCAATTGGATTTCAACCAAATTTCGTATGTGCTATGTGTACTATAACAGATATGACTTTGCGTATTCTCAAGAGCAACCAGGGCTACCAACTGTTAATAATCGCTTTCTCTATTTTTTACCCTAATATCAATATATCAGAAAGTATTCAAGCCAACAGCGCTAAACTTTGCACACGTATAGTATCTTACATTCTATATTAATTTGGAGAAACTAATATACGTCAGTACTTTCATTAGGATTCTATGCCTGCTGATTGGTCCAATTTAAAAAAACATGTAACTCCTAAACTATTTAACGGAGTTCATTAAAAATTGGCACAACAATAGATCATATTATTTCAGATTATTTCTGACTAATACATGCATGACATTGTTGCCAACATGTTTTTACGCCCGTGTTAGATCCAATGTTTAACTGCATGTAACGTCCATGCTATCAATTGGACTTCAAGCAAATTTTGTATTCTGTACCTTAAGAGATGGAAGTAGTAATATATTTAGTCACCAGGGCTGCCAACTGTAGTGCTCTATTAGGCTACATTATGCTAGTTATATTTCGAACTAATTAGAAATTTCGATATTGCCAACTGAATTCCGTCATTATTCTAATTAGGTCCATATAGATTAATCATTGGAATGAATCTTACATTTCGAGAAAAGTAGGCTCTTTAGTTCGTCACGGAACTTCTTGTTTTTGTATAATTTTAGAAAATGTTGAGATTTTAAGGTTTTCAATAATCATCATCATCATCATCATCATCATCATCATCATCATCATCATCAATTTACGTTTTTCAGCCTGGGTCGGGTCGGAGCAAATATGACACCCCTCCTCTTTGCTCTGAGTGTCCGCCATCCTTCCTCAACCACTGAACTCCACTCCACACTCACACTGTCCTTCACCAAATCCATCCACCGTACTCTAGGTCTTCCTCGTCCTCTCTTTCCAGTCATCCGTCTCTCCATCACTTGTTCCGGTATTCTTTCATCATTCATCCTTTTCACATGTCCATACCATCTCAATCTGTTCTCCCACCAGGGGCTCACATCTAGTGGGACGTGGATTGCTAACCACGGGACCCCAGCTGAGTCCGGCATTTCTTCCACTTAATTGTGCCGGGCTCCTCTCAGTCTTCTTTCATGTCGACTGCTCTTGGTAAACTCTTGTTCTCTTCAGACCCCGATGGTATTGGGGTATCCGACGCCTAGGGAGTCTCTTCCTTTCCCGCCTTAATTGGCCTTTGTCTCATATTTCCTGATACCCTCCTTCTGCGAGGGGTCAGTCTCCTTTTTTTTTAGCCTATTTTCAATTTTGAAAAAATAGGCTTATGAGATCACCTTTTGTCCGTGTGTGTGTCCGTGTGTGTGTCCGTGTGTGTATGTGTGTGTGTGTGTGTGTGTGTGTGAGGTGTGTGTGTGTGTGAGGTGTGGAAAAGGGTGTACCTAATGGATGTGGTACATCCTAAGGGATTTAGATAGAATGAGGTTTCGGGCACAAGAGGTGATAATGAAGGACAGTGCGGGAAAAGACCAAAATGTTAAAACTTAGATTTAAATGATATTTATTTAATATAAAGCAAATATATTGCAAGGAATGAATAGTTTCAAGGAAATTGCTTTAAAATTGACAATAAAAAACAGTAACAATTAAAAATTACTCGTTTCACCAGGAAACGTAAATTGAGCTGTAACTAACTTTAAAGGATTAAATATAAAATTACTGAATAAAAGAAGCATAATAATTTAAATTCATCCCAGAGTAGATTTAAAACAAAATACTCTTCGGACGGAAAGAATCCGGGCAGAGTGTATGAAGTGAAAGGGTTACCACCTCTTCTGTTGTGTGATACAGGAAGTATCAGATCTCCTTAACTATCTTCCGAAGGTAGGCAGGCTGCCGGAGGTCATCAGTAGCTGGCGGTAATTTAGTGCGCCCGCTCGGGCTTGTGCGAGGTCAGTCAGGCATACTCCAGGGTTCCGGGTTCGGAACCAGAGTTGATGATGGTAGATTCTCCTTATAAAAAGCGACCAGCATAGAGAGGCTCTTGGTAGTACCTCCCGCGGCTGGTGAAGTTATGTCCTTAGAATCAGGATTTGCAGAGTAGATCCGTGTTGAAGATTTGGTTGAAGTGAAGGCTGATGAGTTTAGACTGCCCGGGCAGGCAGCCAGATCCAGAAGAGAGATTATGCCGGCGGAGAAGAGACTCCGGCAGCAAGAGGTACCCCGAGAGGGCAGTAACCCCAGCAGGTATGTCGTGAGCAGGTGTGATCAGTGGAGAAGAGTGGACAAGAGTAGACACTGTAGGCCGGGAGACCTAAGGCTATATAGCGGTAGTGACGTCAGCGCGCCGAACCTTCTAGCATGAAGGTGTGGCGAGAGAGCAGCCAATCACAGCACAGCCCCATGCACATTGCGAGCGTTACCGCTGAGAGAGCTCAGTACTCGTGAGAAAATGTGACGGTATGGTACGTCTAGAAAGACACTACAGAAAAAAGGTGAGTTGACATGAATATTACAGAAAAGCAATTAAATTGAAACACCAATATTAAACAAATCAGAACACCGCGTTCAGACTGCAATTCACGAAATTAAAAATAATGGGGCAGAAAAATTGAACGTGTGTTTCACACCGTGAGGGAAACATAGCCAACAAAAAACATTCGCAAAGCGAACATGCTGGGAGGGGCGAGAAAAAATTGCAGTAAGAAAGCGCAGAAGTTAGGCCTCGCGTGGCAAAGGAGCAATCATGGTGATTGGCCTAAGAA
This sequence comes from Meconema thalassinum, assembly GCA_946902985.2. Lineage (NCBI taxonomy): Eukaryota > Metazoa > Arthropoda > Insecta > Orthoptera > Tettigoniidae > Meconema > Meconema thalassinum. Next base: position 190,492,874 of record OX336395.1, read on the forward strand.
AGTGACCAGCAGAAGTCTGCAGTTTTACCACGCGAACCCTACCATCTCTGCCAGGAAAGCACTCAACAACCCTACCCAAATTCCAAACAAGAGGAGGACTAGGGTCTTTCAAAAGCACCAAGTCCCCCACCTGAAGGTTAGAGCAGGAAGCAAGCCATTTACCACGCTGCTGAAGCAAACCGAGGTATTCCAACCTCCAGCGGCGCCAAAAATTATTGCGCAAACTTTCAATTTTGCGCCAAGAAATGGCTAAAGAAGATTGAGAATTAGAATATAACAAAGGTGGGGAGGCAGTCAATGGACCACCGATAGGAAAATGGCCCGGCGTTAATGGTAGAAGATCTGAAGGGTCATTAGATAAGGGTGATAAAGGACGAGAATTAATTATGCCCTCAATAAAAATAATTAAGGAATTAAACTCTTCATGAGAAAGGGGGGTGTGGCCACAAACACGTCTAAGGTGCTTCTTGGTGAGCTTCACACAAGACTCCCATCGTCCACCTTGATGAGGTGCATAAGGGGGGATGAAGTGCCACTTGAAATTTCTCTGGTGAGCATAATCAGTAATCCTTTCCAGCGCTGAATTTTGAGTAAGAGCTCTCTTAATTTGCTCAGAAGCTCCGATAAAATTTTTAGCATTGTCTGAGAATACTTCTGAAGGAAGACCTCGGCGAGCAGAAAATCTGGAAAAAGCTGCCAAAAAATAAGCAGTAGAGGCGTTGGTAACTAGTTCTAAGTGAACTGCTCCGGTGACCATACATACAAACAGCGAAATATAGAGTTTTCCAAAAATACATTTTTTGGCCTCAGGAGAATTTTTTCTGTAAACAAAAGGCCCGGAATAATCCACCCCCGTAAAGGCAAAAGGTCTAGCAGGCGCAGATCTAAAGTTGGGAAGATCACCCATGAGCTGAGTGGTAATTTTAGGGTTGGATTTAAAACATGGAATGCACTTCCGGATAACAGAGGTAACTTCATGGACTCCGTTTATGGGCCAATACCTTTCACGAATGACAGAAAGTAATGTACGAGTTCCAGCATGAAGATGCTGGTAATTATACTGACGAATGATTAGGGAAGTGACATGATGCTCTGAAGGAAGAATAATTGGGTGTTTTTTATCCTCGGAAAGATCAGCCAAAGATAAACGTCCTCCAACTCTTAGTAAACCATCAGTATCCAAAAAAGGGGCGAGTGAGGAAAGCCTACTCGATTTCTTAAGGGATTGACCTTGGGACAACACCTGGCATTCTTCAGAGAATATTTCTTGTTGAGTAAGCCATAAGATTTTTGTAGTGGCTAAACCTAATTCAGAAAGGGTTAAATATGGCTTAGGAAAAAGGGGTTGTTCTACCACAAAATATTTCCATCGAAGGAGATAAGCCATAACCCTCACCAATTTATGGAAAGAGGAATATCGCTGCAAGAGAAGGGGAGAGTCAGAAGCGAGAAGAGAAGATCCAGTAATCTTACCAGCATCCGGCAAGTCTGATAACTCCGGAAGAGGAAAATTTGGCCAAGCGGAAGATTCTTGGAGAAGCCAAGGGGGACCGTGCCAGTATAATGTCAGGTTAGCCAACATAAGAGGGGAACATCCCCGAGAAATGACATCTGCAGGGTTCTCCTTGCCAGATACATGATGCCATTGTTCAAAGTTAGACAATTGTTGAATTTTGGACACTCTATTAGCTACAAACACCTGCCAATGCGAGGGAGGTTTGGCAATCCATGCCAACGTGATGGCTGAGTCACTCCAAAAGTAAGTTTTGATAAATCGGATTTTCAAAGATTGGCGGATTTTGACCGATAATTCAACCGCCAGAAGAGCAGCACAAAGTTCCAGTCGTGGCAAGGATAAAGATTTAAGAGGGGCCACCTTTGACTTAGCGCAAATTAAATTGGAAAAGAAATATGACTGGTCAAAATTGCGGCAAACAATATACGCACAACACCCATAAGCTTTCAATGAGCTATCGGCAAAGATGTGAAGTTCATATCCTCCATAGGAGGGAAAGGGAATAATCACTCACGGGATAATAACATTGGAGAGATCTTCCAAACTGTTTCTATAAGAAATCCAATTTTTTTGCAACTCTGAAGGAACTGGTTCATCCCAACCAGTTTTCAAGGACCAAAGGTCCTGCATGAAAAGCTTTGCTGTGACAATAATTGGCGCCAAAAATTGGAGAGGATCAAATATCTTTGCAATCTCAGACAAAATTTGCCGCTTAGTTTGCGGTTTGATGTCACTGAGATTAATTTTGAAAAAGAAAAAATCCTTTTGAGGACTCCAATAGATGCCTAGAGTTTTGATAGAATTACTTTCTTGAAGAAGCCCTACTGAGTCGTTATAGACTGAAGTTAATGGAAATTTAGAAAGAAATTCTTCCGAATTAGAGTTCCACTTGCACAAGGAAAATCCGCCTCCCAAAAGCAAAGCTGTCAAATCTTTAGAGACCTGCAGTGCTTCAGATACTGACTCAAATGAATGAAGAAAATCGTCAACGTAAAAAGATGATTTTAACACTTCAGAAGCCTTAAGAGAATACAACGGGCCATCCTGTTCAGCAAGTAATTTCAACGTACGTATGGCTAAAAAAGCAGAGGGCTTTAGTCCATAGGTTAATGTTTTTAGCCGAAAAATCTTGACAGGTTTAGTAGGCTCGTCGCGCCAAAGAATTCTCTGAAGGTCGCGCTGTTGTTGATCGACCAAAATCTGCCTATACATCTGCTTGATATCAGATATCACTGCGATAGGGAACAAGCGAAAATTCATCAAAACAGAAGAAATGTCAGATTGAATTGGAGGGCCTGATAATAATGTGTCATTCAGAGAAGTTCCATTGGCATCCAATGCAGAGCCATTAAAGACCACTCTTATGTTTTCCTTTAAAATCTCATTCTTCCAAACTGGATGATGATTGAGGTAAATGACTTCAGATGGGGTATAAGAAGCATCATCTTTCTTGGTAACAACCTCCATGTGATCAAGTGCCTCATATTCCTCCATAAATGTGGAGTATTGAGTTTTAACAACAGGGTCACGTTTAAATTTGCTTTCCACAGCATAGAGTGCTCTAAGAGCTCTAGGGTGTGTTTCAAATAAAAGAGGTGGATTATCCACTCGGGGCATTGTTACGACAAATCTACCCTCCGAATTGCGTTTGGTCGTTTCGCGAAACAGTTTTTCACACATTTCATTTTCAACCGAGGAAGTTGAAACTGAATCTATAGTTTCGATTTTCCAAAATCTTTCTAAGTTGTAATCGAGACTTGTATTGACAAAATGACATTGAGAGAAATTTTGAAATGACTTACGAGGGACTTGACCCGTTACTAACCAACCTAGCTTGGTATGATGAACAAACACTCCTGGTGATATTTTAACCTTAGAGCTAAGGAGACATTGCCAAAATACTTGGGCACTGAGAAGTATGTCTACCGGAGCGCTCGTATTAAATGTTGGATCTGCCAACTGAATGTTATGAGGAAATTGCCACTTTCTAATTTCAAAAGAATTACTAGGGGTGTTACTGCCAATAGTATCAATGGCAAGGCAATTCAACTGCAATGTTGTGTTACAATTCACAGCATCTTTGATGTGAACACGAACAAAATGCAAAGATTTAACATTGCTATTGTTAATACCGGTAACCTGAATTAATGTAGGTTGCTTGGGAAGACCAAGTTTCTTAATGAGACGCTCACTTATGAAGTCGTGGGTGGCGGCATTGTCCAATAAGGCACGTGCTTCAAGCCATCTACCAGAGGAATCTTGAACTTTTAATAACACGGTTGATAGTAGCACCTGGGAACTACGAATTGAGCTAGAGCTCTGAGTATAAGATTGCGCATTAGCTCCTGGGGATGCATCTTTAGAACATCCAGGGGAAGGAGCCTGACGTGGCTTTTCAAACCTATTAAGCAAGGTATGATGTTGAGCCTTGCAATGGGAGCAAGTATTTTTAGATAAGCAATCAGGCACCATATGCCTAGTTGACAAACAGTTGTAGCAACATTTTTTTTGAGCTATTAATTTGCGTCTTTCGTCGGTAGAAAGGGCTTTAAAGGCAACGCAGGAATATAACCTGTGAGGTGCTTTACAGAGAATACAATCCGTTGAATTATGTTGAACAGTAAAGACAGCAGATTTGTTTATTTTAGCACCGACTGGTTTCACAACATTAGATTTGTTATCTGCACTTCCTGACATATGACAGGCTACAGCTGACAAAACCTGACATCTATTATTCATAAACGTAATCAACGAATCATAGGTATATGACGTGTCATTTGTTAGTTCCCTCTCCCATGCCTTTAAGGTTGATGAATCAAATTTAGAAGTAACCAAGTGAATTAAGAATAGATCCCAATGCTCGACCGGTTGATTCAACCGTGCCAATGCTCTGACATGTAGTTGGACCGTGTCACTTAAGGCTCGCAGTGTTGACAAGCTTTCAGCTCGCAAGGTGGGCAGGCTAAATAAGGCTTGAATATGCCTTTGTAAACATAATTTTTCATTGCCATAACGGCCTTTAAGAAGCTCTATAGCAATGTTATAGTTTTCTCCTGTTAAGGGGAGTTCTCTTATAAGTTGAAGGGGTGGTCCCTGCAAAATGGATTTTAAGTAATGAAATTTCTGAATTTCTGGAAGTGTGGCATTATTATGTACTAATGAACTGAACAATTCAAAGAATGATTGCCACATCTCTTCCTTTCCTGAAAAATGCGGAATTTCAATTTTAGGTAGCAATGGTTTGATACCATTCCCATGGTCGCTAATTCTTCCTTGAGTTTCCACTACCTTCAACGCCAGGGTCAAAGTTCTAACTAATGCCACAGCCTGAGCATGTGTATCAAAGTAATTACTCTCTACTTCTTCCCTATCTGATTGATGTTCTGGACTTTTGATTTCAATTTCAAGTTGCACGAGATCATATTTCTCGTACGCCTGTTCAAAAGCTTTTAAACGCTGAGATATAATGTCAAGGTTTTGTTCCTCTTTCGGTAGAGTAGCTAAATATTTTTGAAAACGGGTGAGTTGACCTTTGTAGGCCGCCCGAGAGTTTAACAGTTTATCATCAATTATTGGTGGCATGGCTGGAAAAGTTGGAACAACTCACTCACCAAAGCTGCTTGTGGCACCAGACAGACCTGCTCTCCGGAAAGAAACCAGTTGTATAATATGCTGGGATTGTTTCCGCCTTCCCGCAGATCTCCCGCGCTAGCCACGATATACTGAAATGTATAAAACAAATATTAGATTGCACCAGTTTTTTTGAATTGAATTTGTGGTCTCAGAATGAAGGTTCTGGGTTCGATCCGGGGTTGAGGTACCATGGAAAAGGGTGTACCTAATGGATGTGGTACATCCTAAGGGATTTAGATAGAATGAGGTTTCGGGCACAAGAGGTGATAATGAAGGACAGTGCGGGAAAAGACCAAAATGTTAAAACTTAGATTTAAATGATATTTATTTAATATAAAGCAAATATATTGCAAGGAATGAATAGTTTCAAGGAAATTGCTTTAAAATTGACAATAAAAAACAGTAACAATTAAAAATTACTCGTTTCACCAGGAAACGTAAATTGAGCTGTAACTAACTTTAAAGGATTAAATATAAAATTACTGAATAAAAGAAGCATAATAATTTAAATTCATCCCAGAGTAGATTTAAAACAAAATACTCTTCGGACGGAAAGAATCCGGGCAGAGTGTATGAAGTGAAAGGGTTACCACCTCTTCTGTTGTGTGATACAGGAAGTATCAGATCTCCTTAACCATCTTCCGAAGGTAGGCAGGCTGCCGGAGGTCATCAGTAGCTGGCGGTAATTTAGTGCGCCCGCTCGGGCTTGTGCGAGGTCAGTCAGGCATACTCCAGGGTTCCGGGTTCGGAACCAGAGTTGATGATGGTAGATTCTCCTTATAAAAAGCGACCAGCATAGAGAGGCTCTTGGTAGTACCTCCCGCGGCTGGTGAAGTTATGTCCTTAGAATCAGGATTTGCAGAGTAGATCCGTGTTGAAGATTTGGTTGAAGTGAAGGCTGATGAGTTTAGACTGCCCGGGCAGGCAGCCAGATCCAGAAGAGAGATTATGCCGGCGGAGAAGAGACTCCGGCAGCAAGAGGTACCCCGAGAGGGCAGTAACCCCAGCAGGTATGTCGTGAGCAGGTGTGATCAGTGGAGAAGAGTGGACAAGAGTAGACACTGTAGGCCGGGAGACCTAAGGCTATATAGCGGTAGTGACGTCAGCGCGCCGAACCTTCTAGCATGAAGGTGTGGCGAGAGAGCAGCCAATCACAGCACAGCCCCATGCACATTGCGAGCGTTACCGCTGAGAGAGCTCAGTACTCGTGAGAAAATGTGACGGTATGGTACGTCTAGAAAGACACTACAGAAAAAAGGTGAGTTGACATGAATATTACAGAAAAGCAATTAAATTGAAACACCAATATTAAACAAATCAGAACACCGCGTTCAGACTGCAATTCACGAAATTAAAAATAATGGGGCAGAAAAATTGAACGTGTGTTTCACACCGTAAGGGAAACAGCCAACAAAAAACATTCGCAAAGCGAACAAGGTGTGTGTGTGTGTCCCCTAATAAAATCTAAACGGCTGGAGCGATTTCAATGAAACTCGGTAAGTTCATAGCACTATTCCCGGCGACCTCGACCGTGCCCTTCAAATTTTGTTACGTCTCACCAATCCAACATGGCGACTGTGCGAAATATTTCACTAGCATTCAATATCTCCGAAACTATTACCGATATCGCCTTGAAATTGAGTGCGGTGATAAAGGGCACTACTAGAAGTTCACCTATGAGACTTTCAAAAACCTGGTGACTACAAAACCAACATGGCGGTCAAGCGAATTTGAGACTTTTAAATAGACATTTCTCGCGATTTAACTATCCAAACGTAATGAAACTTGGTACATCAAATGTGTGTACACATTGTAATGCACTGGAGTCTAATTTAGTTCAATTGTTTATATAACCACAAAATGGCGGCTGTGCGAAATATTTCACTGACATTCGATTTCTCTGAAACTATTACAGATATCATCATGCAATTTTGTACGGTGATAAAGGGTACTGATACATGTTTACCTATGCATATTTCATAAACCTGTAAAGTACAAAACGAACATGGCGACCAAGCGAATTTGAAATATTTTAATAGACTTTTCTCGTGATTTGACTCTCTGAGCGCAGTGAAATGTGGTACAGTAAATGATTTTGCAGATTGTAATGCACTGCCATCTAATTTAATTCAATTGTTTACATAACCTCAAGATGGCGGCTGTGCGAAATTTTAAAATTAAGTTTTTATTCTTGTGTCGTAATCATGCGATCGAAGTGAAAGTTTGAATAATGAAGCTAGGCAATAATTGTCCATGAATGGTACATAACTCTATGGCCTATACATATAACAATCCTAAATGGCGAGCTTCCGAAATATTTAGACAGTTCTCAATATCTATGAATCTTTTACAGCAACCAAACTGAATTTTTAATGTTCATAGAGACTATGAACATATGTTCACCTATAGGACTTTCAGTAACCTGGTGAGCACAAATCCAACATGGCGGCGACGCGAAGTATAAATATTTAAATGGACGTTTCTCGCGAATTAACTATCCGAGTGCCGTGAAACGTTGCACGTTAAATGCTTATACAAATGTTGATCCACTGGCATCTAATTTATTTCAATTGTTTGCATAATCACAAGACGGCAGCTGTGCGTACTTTTAAAATCTCGTTTTTACTTCTTGTGTTCTAATCATGCGATAGAAGTTTGAATACCACACGTACACAATAATCTTAATGTAATAGTACAAAAATAAAAATCAATCCTGGCGACCATATGAAATATTTAGACGGTTCTCAATATCTACGAATCTGTTACAGCAATTAAACTGAAATTTTGTATGTTGATAGAGACAATTAACATGGGCAGGATATATGAAAATAGGCTGTATAGTTCTTCACGGAACTACTTGTTTTTCATGTTATATCCTGCCTTCTGCTCAAGGACCTCAAGGAGGCAGAGTGTATGTAGCTCCACCACTTCTGGTGCACCCTAGATATTGCTACGCCCGCAGGGGCTCACGGCTGGTGAGTTCGGGAGTTGGCGATCCCGAGGGATTCCTGATCTGGTTCTGTTTTTTTTCCCCTTTTTCCACTGACTTTGTGGCGGGCCTTCTCCTCTTTCCCTATCCTATCTGCCTTATCCTTTATTTGTTTACCATTTCTTCTTCTAGTATGTAAGTCTGTAGTTAGTATTATAGTTTTCAATCTTATCTCATCTTTCACTATCACCCAAACTATTAGGGGCCGATAACCTAGATGTAGACCCTTTTCAACAATAATTATCATAATCATTGTCATCATCATCAACATCAACATGTTCTGCTCCAGCTTATCATTCAGTTTCTGTACATTCACGTCCTTTCGTCACTCTATCTCTCCTTGTCTTCTGTACCACATTCCTCAGGAATTTCATTTCGCCTGCCTGTATTCTACTTTCATCTCTCCTCGTCATCGGCCAAGTTTCTGCTCCATACGTCATTATTGGCAAGTAATAGGTCTTGTACATCACTCCTTTAGCCTTCAGTGGTTTGTCTTTATGCAAAATTAAACTCCAAACCTGATGATAGAAAACACTCCCACATTGTAGACCCATTCTCTTGTTGATCTCCAGATGGGATTTTGCATTTTCCATCAATTCATTTCCTAAATATTTGAAGTGCTCTACTACTTCCAGATATACTGTACATCTCCAATTTTAATAATATCCTTTCCTTCTTTCTTTCCTCTTGTCCTACCTTTCTCCACACTGATTTTAATTTCCCATTTCTCAATACAATATTTTCCTTCAGTACATCCAGCTGTTCTTGGATCACATTCTCATTCTCTCCCCAAATCCGAACAGCATCAGCAAATAGGATTATCTTCATTCTTGTGCCTGTGTACGCTTCCTTCGTTCCCTTTAGTATATCATCCATCACCAGTATAAATGCAATGGTGACAGTACACTCCCTTACAGGCGTTCAAGTGAAACCAATTATGATACCTCTGCATGTCACTTAATCATCATAATTTGTTGCACTTGTGGTCATTTAAGGCTTACAGCAGAAGAACAAAAGAAAGAAAAAGAAGAGAAAAAGTAATATCAAAGAAATCGGTCACAAAGTAGGAGGTATCCACTGCAGATGGTATTCCAACGCTGCCTGTCTCTAGTTTCATCTTCCACCGCATTCGGCTCCACTTGCTGAAGCATTGTCAATACTCGATCCTTCCATCGCGTCCTGGGACGTCCCCTTGGGCATCTTCCAGCAGGTTGTGAATGAAGGACTCGGTTTTGGATGGATTCATCAGCTTGAAAGATGTGGCCAAACCACTGTGGTCTCTTCTGTCCTAGTACTCGGACTATTTGAGGTTTCCCAAACCGCTGATACAGGTCATCCTTCGTTCTTCGTTCCCATTTACCTTCCATGGCATTGAAAACGGGTCCATAAATATCTCGAAGGCAGAGATGGCTTCTTCGGTTGTAGCTGACGTCGCCCAGGTTTTACAACCATACAAAACTACCGGACATACCTGTGTCATTTATAGCTGAATCTTATTCTTCTGCGTTAATAGACGATGTTTAAATAAGTTATTCAGACTCTAGAATATACTAAAGAAATTCAGTAGTAACAGAGAGCAAAATCTAGCTGAGGACACACACACGTAGGTGATCACAAAGCTCAGTTGTTGCATGGTGACAACAAATGCGCTAAAAGTAATGTGTGTAGTTTTTTTAAGCGTGTAACAATGCATTAACACTTCTACCATCCTCCTTGTGTAGGATTACCCCTGTACGGTGAGGAAACAAAACGCCTACAGCGAGAGCCCTGTGTTCTATATTCCAGGCTATAATTCTGTTTTACCTTCACATATTGTGCTACGTGAACCAGGCCACGCGATGTCTCCCGTATCTCTTGGCATGTGTTATTGTTCCTCACATTTGTATATCTGTTTAAATACAGCATATTTATGGTGCTAGCAGTCTGCTGTTCTCATACGTGCCGGATATGAGATAAACTACTCCTATGAATTACTGCAATCCTCATTGTTTATCACGAGAAAGAATACTGTACGTTCTCTTGTTTAATTTTGTTAGCATTATCTACCACAATATAGCAACTAAAAACTAAAGCCTATTTTCATAAATCCTACTTATGTTAATTGCCTCTATCAGCAAACAAAATTTCAGTTTGATTGCTGTAATATATTCGTAGATATTGAGAACCGACTAATAGGCTATTACGGATGGTCGCCATGTGGATTTTAGATGTGTAGGACTTAGAGTTATGTACAATTACATTAAGATTGTGTACGTGTAATATTCAAACTTCAATCGCATGATTAGGACACAAGAAGTAAAAACGAGATTTTAAAAATTCGCACAGCTGCCATCTCGTGGTAATGAAAACAATTGAAATAAATTAGATGCCAGTGGATTACCATATTCATTCCGTTTGGATGGTTAAATCGCGAGAAAATTCTATTAAAAAGTCTCAACTTCGCTTGGCCGCCATGTAAGTTTTGTAGTTAGCAAGTTTTTGAAAGTCTCCTAGGTGAACTTATAGTCGTGCCCTTTATTGTAGTACAATATTTCAGGGTGATATCAGTAATAGTTCCGGGGGAATTGAATGCAGGTGAAATATGTCGCATTCCTTGTGGGATTGGTGAAACGTAATAAAATTGAAGGCCACGGTCGGTGTTTCATTGAAATCGCTCAAGCCGTTTAGAGGTTACAGACGTATACGAACACACACACACACGGACAAAAGATGATCTCATAAGCCTATTTTTTTTCATAAAATGAAAATAGGATAAAAATGAAGAAAAAGTGGACTTATGAGTTCGATCCTGGCAAATGTCTGTCCATCTGTCTGTGTGTGTGCCCCCCTCTTATCAACTCCTAAACAGCTGCAGCTATCTAAACCAAATTTGGTATGAGTAAAGATCTATTTCTGAATATCTCACGGCCATATTTGTAAATGACGTCAGTGCTACCAACTGCCAAAAAATCGCAATTGATATTTGAGCTCTATGTTGGATATCCCAGAAGGTATGCATGGAAACTGCTCCTCAGTGACACACATGGTTAACATTAGATCTCATTAATTTACAGGAGCAGGTAGATGACGGTGTTGCCAACATAATTATATGCCTGCTCACAGGTCCAATCTTTAAATACATGTAACTTCCTATAACTATCAATTGGATTTCAACCAAATTTGGTATGTGATTTGCGAACTGAGCAGATATGAGTATGCGTTTTCTTTAGTGCCAACAGGGTTGCTACCAGTTTTGAAGGTAGAATTCCAGTTGCAGACAGAATGAGGGGCCTGCTTTAGCTTCCAAATTTGTTTTACTTCAATGGCCAGTTGAAATTTTAGGCATAGGCTGATTGAAGATTGTGGTTGAGTGTACGGATATATCGATTAACACAGGTTCTTTTTTCCGTCGATCAAGGAGGGGAATATGAGGTCGGTTGGCTTTGATGGCTTTATTAGTGCGGATTTCTCTGTCCCAGTATAAAACGTGGGTCCCTTGTCCGAAACATCATTTGGTTGGTACTTATACTATGGAAGCGAGGAGTCATCTAGTCCTGTAGCTTTTGCAATCTCCATGTGCCCGATCTTATCACAATATTGTTGTATTATTATTTATTTATTTAAGCTGTTTAAACCCAAAGGATCACATAAAACAAATTATGATCTGCTGCTGTTTTCCTTGGTCTTCCAAAACTCCTTCATCGTTTCGCTATGACGAACTAGGGACCAAGATAAGCCTCATTTTACATTCTGACATTTGTTCATTTTTCGCTTAATCCACATTGTCTTAGTGAGCTCACTGTGTTTTGCACCAGTTGTCCGTTTTTCGTCCCGCTAAGTCCCAAACGCCTTGATGGCTGCTCTATAATGATTTCGGTCTTGTGGATCTTCTGCTCGTATCCCCATTTCTTTAAGATCTTTCTGGATGTTAACGTACCAAGGCATTGTCGTTTTTGGTTTTGAGTCAAAGATACTGAAGATACGTTTCGTCTATTGGGAGACGGTCATCCGTCGTATGTGATCGTAGAAACAAACTCTGCGCTTTCGCATTGTGTCTGTGATATTATTATTATTATTATTATTGATATTATTTTAAACTTCAATGACCGAAACCATGTTGTCTGGCCGGCTATCTATTACGTCTCTCTCCAGATTACACATAGCGGGTAAGCACTTTATAGCCTATTATGTATGCTCGAGTTGATCATTCAGCCGTAACACAACTTCTAGTCTGTATCACGCTAAAGATATTTAAAGGCTCAACTAACATTATCCTGAGAGCTAGTCTCATTAAAGTTGTCTATATTGCTGCCAGACAATAACACGGCTCATTCAGCAGTTGGCGAATGAAACTTTAAGAGTGCACGTCTTTAATGTTCGTACTAACTTTAATTACACCTCAACTCGACGTCAAAACAACGTACAGTAATGCTTATCTGTTGCCTGCATAGAGCAGTTGAAGATAATAGACCAATTAGCAACTTAATTGGCTGTAAGAAGAGGACCTTGTACATTGAGATTTACAATTGTTAGGCTATGGAAAATTTACTATTTCACTTTTCGACTGTCTACCTGCCTGTCTACTTCTCAACCCACAGGTTAACTGAACCCCTGAATAGCACCAAATTATGTAAAGCCCTGCGGAGTGGCAGATATTTGCGGATAAACCCGCGGATATCCGCAAAATGTTTCACCATACGAACATAGTTTGCATGTCTGTGCGGAAAGTGGATAAGCTGCGGATAATGTTTGGAGTGAATTTGCGGATAGTTTTTTAATACATGGTAAACTATAATTTTAGCCTATTTTCAATTTTGAAAAAATAGGCTTATGAGATCACCTTTTGTCCGTGTGTGTGTGCGTGTGTGTGTGTGTGTGTGTGAGGTGTGTGTGTGTGTGTCCCTAATAAAATCTAAACTGCTGGAGCGATTTCAATGAAACTCGGTAAGTTCATAGCACTATTCCCGGCGACCTCGACCGTGCCCTTCAAATTTTGTTGCGTCTCACCAATCCAACATGGCGGCTGTGCGAAATATTTCACTAGCATTCAATACCTCCGAAACTATTACCGATATCGCCTTGAAATTGTGTGCGGTGATAAACGGCACTACTAGAAGTACACCTATGAGACTTTCAAAAACCTGGAGACTACAAAACCAACATGGCGGTCAAGCGAAGTTGAGACTTTTAAATAGACATTTCTCGCGATTTAACTACCCAAACGTAATGAAACTTGGTACAGCAAATGTTTATACACATTATAATGCACTGGAGTCTAATTTAGTTCAATTGTTTACATAACCTCAAAATGGCGGCTGTGCGAAATATTTCACTGACATTCTATATCTCCGAAACTATTACAGATATCATCATGCAATTTTGTACGGTGATAAAAGGTACTGATACAAGTTTACCTATGTATATTTCATAAACCTGTATAGTACAAAACGAACATGGCGACCAAGCGAATTTGAAATATTTTAATAGACTTTTCTCGTGATTTAACTCTCTGAGCGCAGTGAAATGTGGTACAGTAAATGATCTTGCAGATTGTAATGCACTGCCATCTAATTTAATTCAATTGTTTACATAACCTCAAGATGGCGGCTGTGCGAAATTTTAAAATTAAGTTTTTATTCTTGTGTCGTAATCATGCGATCGAAGTGAAAGTTTGAATAATGAAGCTAGGCAATAATTGTCCTTGAATGGTACATAACTCTATGGCCTATACATATAACAATCCTAAATGGCGAGCTTCCGAAATGTTTAGACGGTTCTCAATATCTATGAATCTTTTACAGCAACCAAACTGACTTTTTTAAATGTTCATAGAGACTATGAACATATGTTCACCTATAGGACTTTCAGTAACCTGGAGAGCACAAATCCAACATGGCGGCGACGCGAAGTATAAATATTTAAATGGACGTTTCTCGCGAATTAACTATCCGAGTGCCGTGAAACGTTGCACGTTATATGCTTATACAAATGTTGATCCACTGGCATGTAATTTATTTCAATTGTTTGCATAATCACAAGATGGCTGGTGTGCGTACTTTTAAAATCTCGTTATTACTTCTTGTGTTCTAATCATGCGATGGAAGTTCGAATACCACACGTATACAATAATCTTAATGTAATAGGACAAAAATAAAATCCATCCTGGCGACCATTTGAAATATTAAGACGGTTCTCAATATCTAAGAATCTGTTACAGCAGTTAAACTGAAATTTTGTATGTTGATAGAGACAATTAACATGAGCAGGATATATGAAAATAGGCTGTATAGTTCTTCACGGAACTACTTGTTTAGAAATACATATAGTTTTGGTAAGATCTGCGTCTCTCGCGTTTCTTGTTATAATAATAATTGAGAAATGAGAGAAGCCCGTACGGAAATATCCTCAATTAGTGTTGACTTAGGCCAATATAAAAGAAACGAATTTCTCCTCAAGTGACTCAATGTGTAACTTTAATACTATATGAGCTTTATCTAATAAATAAAAAATATGATCCTAATGTCAGCGGATTCGGGTAACATACGTGCGGATGCGGGGCGGATGCGGGGCGGATGCGGATAACGTTTTATTTATCCGGGTAAGGCTCTAAACGTATGTTATATTACGGCGTACTAGGCAAGGTAAAATTAAATTAGTTCTATATTGGTTGGATGGTTGGTTGGTTTCTCAGTTTAGGGGCTGCGACAACGTGGCCATGTAGCCCCGTGTACTTTGGGTGTGTGTAGAATCTGTCTGATAACCGTTGTTAACTGTGATGGCAGTATTAGTGTGTGTTATCTATTCTTAATTCATGTAAGGGCTGCAGACATTCGATTTCAATTAGTTCCAACTTTAGCAATCAAAACGCCACCGACAACGACCAACTAGTTCTGAACATTTTTACTAGATGCCGCCGTAGTCGGCTCCTGGTAACGAACGTTGGAACCAAAGATCGATAGTCAAATATAACCTATAATTTAGCTTCACACAAGTTTATTTAGTGGAAGGTTATTTATCATGCCATATATCTATGACATGGGACAACCGGCTTTACTTCCCCTCCAAAAGAAGGCATACTGATGGTTTTTTAACGCTCTTAAAAAATCCTACGACTTCGGCCGGATTTGAACCCGCGACTTTGGGTATGTAAGCTCAGCATGCTATCAACTAGGCCACCGAAGCCGCCTTAGTTCTATATTAATCAAAAGATAACACTTGGGCACCTGTTCAACAATAAATATATATATATAAATAAATAATTAGATAAATAAATAATGAGATGAGAACCACCAAACTCCTGAAATCATTCCGAATAATGTGGAATCGCTGCATGCAAAACTTCGGCATTACAAGAGAGTAGTTCTTCCGGAAGCACTGTATGCCTTGGAAACTACATCTCAAGGAGGCCACTCTAAAAGTGATGAAATTGAGAAACGAGAACGAAGAATTCTTAGGAATATATATGGCCCTGTTCATACAGGGTGAGTCTGTTGCTGAAGAGGGACGGACAACTGGCTGCCGGGCGCGCGCGCCTTCCGTCAGCCAACCGAGCTCGCACCGCGGATTGTGCGCAGGTGAAAACCGTAACAAAGTACATTAAATAATGGTAAATTCACCAGCAAATCATACCTAAAAAACTTACCTTTTCACAGAAGATGCTGGGAATGTTCTCCTTCAACTGACAGACAGGCGTTGTATCGTGTAAATAAATTAGCGTTTACACGTTGTAAATCCCTTCTGCTGTGAGGGATATCTGCTGCCGTATAATGTTCTCCAACTCCACTAGAGTGTGGGTAATTGATCTGTACACTTTGAATGTTAAATTAACCCACAATTGAACAACAAAAGGGCTTAGGTCCGTGCTTCGATTAATTACAGTAAACACGCAGTGGGCGGGTGCAGGAGAAGCGACATAATGTAACGATGTCTGTCAGCTGAAGGAGAACATTTTCAGTATCTTCTCTGAAAGTATAAGTTCTAACCTTTAACTGGTGACGTGAGGCCATCCAGATTCCCAAGAAATAAAGAAACACCTGTGCTTCTTTAATTAAATCTTGCAAGAAGCTGTTGTTTATGGTACCTTCTTTTCTGTGCGCTGACACTACACACCCTCGTTGATGAAAGTTTAGTGACTTAATGGAATTATATGTCCCTGGTTAGCTCGCCTCTGCCTCGCGCAACCCCGCGGTCCGAGTTCGGTCGCCTGGCGGAAGGTGCGCGCGCCCGGCAGCCGGCCGCCGGTCCCGCTCCAGCATAAGAGTCCAATGTAGCATTGTGCTTTTTCGTGTATTGTGCCTTCATCACTTCTAATACCCTAATCTTTCTTTATCTATAAGGTGCACCATATTAGGTACCATGAATTTTGACTTTTCAGTGCTACGCTACTCAAATATTATTCTGTTTTAATGATTTATATTGGCTGATGAAGGGGACAAAAATGCATATTAGTCCTCGAAACATGTACCGTACCATTTTCTAATGACCACATAGTGATGGATTCAGGCAGAACCCTAGCCCATTAAAACGTTATTTACTGAAAACTGTGAAAGTTATTTTTCTTTCAAATTTCAGATATAACTATTGAAACCTGGAAACACTTCCTACCTGTGTAGGCACCTTCCATATAGAAATGTTGATGGGTAAGTGTACAGTATTATTTGAAGAACGCGTATATTATCATTTCAAATGATCTTGTCGACTTCGTCATTATGCTTGGGTCTAACGTTATGCGTTACGGTCACGGCGTGTATGACGTCATCATGTTGTTCTGTACATATGCACCGAGTCTGAGTTTACTGCTGGGGTCTGCCGTTATGCGATACGGAGACGGCGAGTGCGTGACGTCAGACAGAAATACAGGGTGACTCCTAAAGAGGTGTACACGATGTCAGACAGGAATACTGGGTGACTCCTAAAGAGATGTAAACGATGTCAGATAAGAATGCAGGGTGACCCTTAACGAGGTGTACAAGATGTCAGACAATAATACAGGATGACTCCTAAAGAGATATACAAGATGTCAGATGAGAATACAGGGTGACTCCTAAAGTGGTGTATACGATGTCAAACAGAAATACAGGGAGACTCCTAAAGAGGTGTACAAGATGTCACACAAGAATACAGGGTGGCTCCAAAAGAGATATACAAGACGTCAGATGAGAATACAGGGTGACTCCTAAAGAGGTGTACAAGATGCCAGATAAGAATACAGGGCGACTCCTAAAGAGGTGTACAAGATGTCACACAAGAATACATGGTGACTTCTAAAGATATATACAAGATGCCAGATAAGAATACAGGGTGCCTCCTAAAGAGGTGTGCAGGATTTCAGAGCAAAATACAGGGTGACACTTAACGAGGTGTACAGTATGTTAGATTCAATTCAAATACAGCGTGACCCTTAAAGAGGTTTGCAAGATATCACATTCAAATAATGGGTGACCCTTAAAGAGTTTTAAAAGATCAGACTCAAATACAGGGTGACCCTTAAAGAGGTGCCCGCGCGGGAAGCCTAAGTTAATGGGTAATGGAGTCTGTTAAGAGTCCCCCTCCTGAACCTTTCTAACATGTGTAGCATTTGTAGCATGCGTCATTGGAAATGATATAAAGTCTAGTCTCTCAGACTGACTGTATCTTTTTTCGTGACGAGAAAATAAGAATACAGTGTACTTCTTCCTCCTCGCCTTTTCCCGTTACGCGGGGTCGGCTTTCTTAATCCCGAGGCGCCAGTCATTTCTATGGAAAGCATCATCAGGCGTTAGGCCCAATATTCTCATGTCCCTTTGGACATTCGTCATCCATGTTGTTTGAGGTCTGCCGCTCCCTCTCTATTGCGTAGTCATGGAAAGGCACTTCTTCGCTACATGATTCTCCGGTCCTCGCATAACATGACCATACCACCTTAGCCTGGTTTCTAAAAGTTTCTCTGTTATGGGCGCTACTTTGAAACTGCCTCACACATGTTCATTACGGATTTTATCTTTCAGAGTAACTCCACCTGCCCAACGTAACATACGCATTTCAGTGATATGTAGCTTTTGCTCATGTGCCTTTGCAGTAGCCAATGATTCACTACCATAGAGTAGGATTGGTCTTACGGCAGTTTTATAAACTTTCCCCTTCGTTCTTATGGGTATTTTCGGATCACATAAAACTCCTGTCAGTTCGCGCCATTTGTTCCACCCAGACGTGGCACTATGGATTATATCGGCGGTTATCGTGCCATCTTCAGTAATGACAGAACCTAGATATTTGAATTTTGTTACCCTTGGTAAGGTTTCACCATCTAGTTTAAGTTTAATATTTGTCATACTGGGTTTATTGTTGTGGAAGTCGCATGCCATATATTTAGTCTTGGTTCTATTAATGCGCAGTCCATTAGACTCTAGATCTCTCCTCCATTGGTCTAAACTCTCCTGTAGGTCATAAATACTGTCAGATATTAGTGCCACATCGTCAGCGTACAAAAGATTCCACGGTAAGGGTTTCTGAAATTGTTTTGTTTGGTAGTTTATAGTAATATTGAATTGGACTTAGAGCACTTCCCTCATGAACCCCCACTTTGATATCAAAGCTTTCGGGCAAACCAGAATAGAGTAAATTTAAAAAATCAATCTGGATAAACGAGGTTTTTGTGTACTTTAACTGCCCCAAAAAGATTTCAAAATCCTCCCCTATCTCCGGGAGAAATATTCTGGGATAAATACAACATTGCGAATAGTTACAGCCTGCCCTATTAGTGTTGCTCTACCATGCGATCCTCTCGGTATATTGGAGTGTCACCCTCCATGCTGCTGTCTCTTTGATGTTACGGGAAATGAAACTGTTGGTGGCTCATATTTGATAACTCCCTCTCTTGGTCTGTGAATAATTAATACGTTAGGGGATAACTGTGATATTTGATACTCAACAAGGGATGAGTGGCACTCAGATCTAGTTAATCGTTTTGTCTCTGAACAGCTATCACACCTTACTCCCGATCGTAATAATTATAATGTTATTGGGTTTGTGTTCCTTTTAACTACTGCGGCTTTTAGAGACGCTGGGACACAGGAATGTTGCCCTGAAGGGGATTTTTAACCCTAGAATTGTAGATTTCGACTCGGATACACTTCTGCTTCCCCCACTTCTCCCTTCTGTCCAATTCCCACCAGTGTTTGGCGGTCCTGAAATACAAAGCAAACAAGAAGTTCCGTGACGAACTAAAGAGCCTACTTTTCTTAAAATTTAAGATTCATGCCAATGATTAATCTATATAGACCTATCTAGAATAATGGCGAAATATTTAAAGTTGGTAATAACGAAATTTCTAATTAGTTCGAAATACACCTGACATAATGTAGCCTAATAGAGCACTACAGTTGGCAGCCCTGGTGACTGAATATATTAGTTCCATCTCTTAAGGTACAGAATACAAAATTTGGTTGAAGTCCAATGGAGAGCATGGACGTTACATGCAGTTAGACATTGGATCTATCAGCGCGCGTAAAATCATGTTGGCAGCAATGTCATGCATGTGTTGGTAAGATATAATCTGAAATAATATGATCTATTGTTGTGCCAATTTTGGATGAAATCCATTTGTTGGTATAGAAGTTAATGGTATTTTAAAATTGGACCTAACAGCAGGCTTAGAATCAAAAGCAAGCAAGCTTGTAGTTTAACGTGACCGTTAATCTCGAGATCATGAGCCACGGGACCCCCTTTTTACGTGGAATCCGAACCACAGGACATGGCATTTCACTTCGAAAATCTCACATGCATTGTCCGGGAATCAAACCCGGACCGCCTTGGTGAGAGGCATACAGCTAGACCGCTAAGCCACCACGCCCCAGGCTTAGAATCATGGTGGCAGCACTGACGTATATTAGTTAGTCCAACTTAATCTAGAATGTCAGGTACTATACGTGCGCAAAGTTTAGAGCTGTTGGCTTGCATACTTTAGATATATTGATATTAGGGTAAGACATATAAACATCATTTATTAACAGTTGGCAGCTCAGATTGCCCTTAAGAATACGCATAGTCATATTTGTTATGGCACACATAGCACATACGAAATTTGGTTGAAATCCAATTGATCGTATAGAAGTTCCATGTAATTAAAAATTGGTCCTATCAGCAGGCTTAGAATCATGTTGGTAGCGCTGACATACATTAGTTGCTCCAAATTTATCTAGAGTGCCAGACACTATACGTGTGCAAAGTTTAAAGCTGTTGGCTCACATACTTTCTGATATATTGGTATTTGGATAAAAATTAGAGAGATCATTTATTATCATTTGTCAGCCATGGTGGCTCTTAAGCATACGCTCAGTCATATCTGTTTATGTACACATAGTACATACGAAATTTGGTTGAAATCCAATTGATAGTGTAGGAGTTATATGCATTTGAAAATTGGACATATCAGTAGGCTTAGACTCATTTTGGCGACACTGTCATTAATGGCCTCCTGAAAATTAAACTGAAGTATTATTTTCTATATATGTGCCAATTTTGGAATAGTTCTCATGTATACCTTCCAAGATATCCAACATTGAGCTCAAATTTCAATTGCGATATTTCAGCAGTGGGTAGCACTGAAGAAGACCAACTACAATCATCAGACCTTAATGTAGAAAAAACATGGCGGCGATGGTTGCCCTACCAATAGCTAAGATCATATCATCGGGCTTATCACAGTTCGAGTAAATTATTATTTTAACTCACCTAAGATCATACACGATATCACAAGACGAGACTAGGTTCCGAAGAAATATGCATCAATAATTTAGACTTACCTGAATTAATTTATATATATAGTGCTGGCCTCGAATTATAGGTTTCTTCGTCTTCACCCAAGGGGCAGCTACAATAGTCTCACTGTTTCTGTGGTTGAATAAGAAGCTTTTTGGCGAGTTATCACGATTTGTATTTTTTAGTAATTATAGATTAATATTATTAGCATAAAATCAAACAGATTCTGAAGTAGGAGAGAAGAAAGTACCCGGTTACTGAAGTGCTGTCCCAGTACATGCAGAGTATTTGTGTACACAATCGGAATGAGAATAATTGCCTTAAATAATCGAACCA
This sequence comes from Meconema thalassinum, assembly GCA_946902985.2. Lineage (NCBI taxonomy): Eukaryota > Metazoa > Arthropoda > Insecta > Orthoptera > Tettigoniidae > Meconema > Meconema thalassinum. The sequence continues at coordinate 190,514,065 of OX336395.1, forward strand.
ACGCTATAGAGATACAATTCAATTAAGACCTCTCGTGGAACTGTCTAAAATCTCGGGTAAAACATAACACCGAATTAGTTGATTGAAATATGCAAATAAGTCGTCGTGTGGATATCTGAACATAATTATGGAGATTACCACACACAAAGGACGCGATATCTTACCATCTAATCTATTAAACATTCGCTGTTACCGTTTGGAATAGTTGTACGCTGGAAATAGTTGATTTAGTAAAGTAATGTATGTAGGAAAGCACCATCTCCCTCTTACGGAATTATCGCGGCACACCATCTCGTAATATAAGTACATAATTGGCTAGTTACTCACAACACTTTATTACACACATCATAATAAAAAATAACTTGCAAGCTGTAAGAATCACAAAAGTATGAATAATGACGGAACACAATGAGTTCACTGTTTGGCACAAGGGAAACATCTTCCTTAACCCATAAAACAGAAGTTAACTGTAATCTTTGGCGTGTGTACAAGGCAGGGTAGAACATCTGCTAGACTGGTAAAAGGATTTACGGAGGCACATGAAGCTGAGCGTTCAAGATAACGTCAATGGTTTGGTCTTGCCGTGGATGCTCATTGCGTTTTCCTTTTACGTACTTAAGTTCGACACTACCGGTACTGAAGTGTACTAAGCTATTATTATATTGTCACTAACTAGCAAATCATTGCGGTGCATACTCTTGAGACACTTCTATTAATGCTTTAGTCTTAGGTACTTCAACATCTGCAGTAAATGACACAATGCCATCGGTCGACTGAACAATCATCACACAAACGAACCAGTCCATAATAAGCGTATTATCACGTCATATTTATACACGATTGCAGTACATTAACGCGAACTGGACTTTACAGACATACTGAAGACACTACAAATTACAGATGAGCAATAGTTTATGCCAACCTTCATCAAACGAAGCTAATCAAAGCTAATATTGTATCCCAGCAACGAATGTAAACAAACAATATCTCGGGCTTCCGCATACGCCATTTTCACCCTTTCGATACCTGCATTAAGGTCTGAGTATTGTAGTTGGTCTTGCACTGATATCATTTTCAAATATGACTTTGAGATTGTTCCGGTATAGATCCTTACTCATACCAAATTTGGTTTCGATTCCTGCAGCCGTTTAGGAGTTGATAGGGGGGACAGACAGACAGACAGACAGACATTTTCCCGGATCATTCTCATAGGTCTACTTTTTCCTCATTTTTGCAAAATGTGAAAAGTAGGCTAATTAGTCAAAATAAAAAAGCACAAAAAATCCAAATAAGTCAAAATCAGTAACCCCCCTCAAAAAATTGACAAAATTTGTCAAAAAGAAGCTCAAATGTTTAAAAAAGAAAAATACCTAAAATCCAAAAAACAAAAAATATAAAAATTAATTGAAACACCAAAAAAATAGTCAAAAATGCTCAAAATGTCCAAAAACACAAAACATCAAATATTCAAAATCCATAACCCCCCACCCCGATCCCGAAAATAAAATAAAAATTTCACAAAATTTGTCAAAATAAAGCTCAAAAAGATACAAAATCGAAAAATACTTAAAATCTAAAAAACACCAAAGATAAAAAATCAAAATACAAAAATTGTCAAAAATGCGCAAAATGTCCAACAAAACAAAAGATCAAAATTAGTCAAAATCCTTAAAGCCCCCCTCTCCCCCCCCCTCCCCAAGAAAAATTGGCAAAAGTTGTCAAAAATAACGAACAAATGCTTAAAATCTAAAAACACAAAATATAGAAATTAATCAATATACAAAAATTATTATTCAACAAGATGTTCAATAAAGAACATATAGCCTACTTTCTTCTAAATGCATGGGTATTGTTATAACTCTTTGTCCTTTTCAAGAAGTGTAATTGAATGTTGGTTGTAGTAGCTTGTTGAAATGCAACGTGCTATAGGGATATTAAACATGAATATGAGGTGCCCTTTGCTAGTGCTACCTCTATAAAAAAAAATCATTCAATTCGGTTTCACCGTGCTTGAATTGATATGGGGAATGGATTTGCACACATACATGGCCGCTATCTGCAAACTATTGGGCTGATGACCTTGTAGTCAGTTATAAGCTGCTTTCCACAAAAAGGCATGTTGTAGCAAAATCTGGTAGAGATCAAATTATTAGGATGGTCGTAATTTGATTTAAGCTTTTAATATTTGGGTGGCCGTCATTCCGTTTCCGTCAAGATGGCGGCGATATAAAACATGACACTGAGGTGCCCTTTGCTAGTGCTAACTCTGTACCCAATTTCGTTCAATTCGGTTTCACCATGATTGAATTGATAGGGAGAATCGATTTGCACACATACTGGCCACCATCTGCAAACTATTGGGCTGATGATCTTGCAGTTTGGTCAGAATATGATTCCCACATAAAGATATGTTGTTGCAAAATTTAGTAGAGGCTAGATTATTGGGTTGGTCATAATTACATTTTAGCTTTTAACATTTGGGTGGCCGCGATTACGTGTCCGTCAAGATGGCGGCGATATAAAACACGACACTGAGGTGCCCTTTGCTAGTGCTACATCTGTACCAAATTTCGTTCAATTCAGTTTCATCGTATTCGAATTAATAGGGGGAACCGATTTTCAAACAAATATGGCCGCCATCCGCAAACTATTAGGCTAATGACCTATTAGATTGGTCAAAGGATGCTCCCTCCATAAAGGTATTTTGTTGCAAAATTTGGTAGAGATCGGATGAATATGTTAGTCTTAATTTGATTCAAGCTTTGAACATTTGTATGGCCGCCATTACGTTTCTGTCAAGATGGCGGCGATATAAAACATGACACTGAGATGCCCTTTGCTAGTGCTACCTTTGTACCAAATTTCGTTCCATTCGGTTTCACCGTGTTTGAATTAATAGGGGGAATCTATTTTGACACAAAATTGCCGCCATCCGCAGACTATTAGGCTAATAACCTATTAATTTGGTCAAAGGATGCTTCCTCCATAAAGGTATGTTGTTGCAAAATTTGGTAGAGATCGGATGATTAGGTTAGTCGTAATTTGATTTAAGCTTTAAACATTTGTGTGGCCGCCATTACGTTTCCGTCAAGATGGCGGCGATATAAAAAATTACACTGAGGTGCCCTTTGCTGGTACTACCTCTGTACCAAATTTCGTTCCATTCGGTTTCACCGTTTTCGAATTAATAGGGAGAATCGATTTTGACACAAATATGGCCGCCATCCGCAAACTATTAGGCTGATGACCTATTAGTTTGGTCAAAGGATGCTCTCCACATAAAGGTATGTCGTTGCAAAATTTGGTAGAGATCGGATGATTAGGTTAGTCGTAATTTGATTTAAGCTTTGAACATTTGTATGACCGCCATTACGTTTCCGCCAAGATGGCGGCGATATAAAACATGACACTGAGGTTTCCTTTGCTAGTGCTACCTTTTTACCAAATTTCGTTCAATTCACGTTCACCGTATTCGAATTGATAGGGGGGACAGACATTCAGCGTACACACACTCACACACACACACACACAGACATACACACACACAGACAGACACACGTTTTTCGCCCTGTGTTGATCTCATAAGCCTACTTTCATTTTTTGCAAAAATCGAAAGTAGGCTAAAAATGCTCACAATGTCCAAAAAACACAAAAGATCAAAATTAGTCAAAATCCAAAATGAGAAACAATCACAATTAGTCAAAATTAATTAATGAATTGAATTATTCAAAATCCACCCCAAAAATTAACCAAAATCAAACAAAATTATTCAAAAATAGTCTCCATTATGCTAGCCTACAGAGTGAAATACAGTAAAAGTAGACGTATGTGATATTTATTATCAGTTTCTAGAATCGCAGTCGTCACCGATGCGAAACACTACCGATAACAACGTTGCAATTAACGCTACCGTTCTTAAGTTAACTTGCCAGTAAATCCGCTGAAATGGTTCCCTTGCATTTGCGCACCCTCTAATGCCAACTGCCTGCTCCATGATTCGATCCTGAAATCTTGGGCACAGCAGGTAATAACATTACCACTGCGACTCGTAGCCAGTCAAAATCTATTTAATTCCACCTCGTTGCGCAGTGGTTAGCACCCTTGGCTGTCACCACGAAGGCCAGCAAGGTGGGTAGGTTTTTGCTAGGAATTAACCTTACCCCCAAGGGAAGATGAAGAGAAAAGGAAAGGGAAGTGGGTTTCGGAATAAAAAACATGTGTGGGTAAATAGGACGAGAGTCCAACACTAAGCAAACAAAATAAATTTAAATGAGTTAGTGACGAGTTGTAACGTGTTTTTCGAGGGTTTTTTATGCAACTGGCATAAGTCAGTAGGAAGCCATTCTATATTTATTTACGCGGCAAATTGTTCAGCCAAGATAATTTTTCATGTTAATTTATTATTATTATTAATTTATTATAATTATTATTAAGATATTTTCGGAGCATTTTATAAAAATTATAAGCATACAGATAGGTTTTCTATGTCTTAGAAAACGCTATCAAGCAAATTATTACGAACGACGATATCATAGAAAATTATATGATTACGGAATTTTACGGAGTTTGTCAGTTAGGGTATTTGAGAGACATGACTCACTGGGAATTCTAATGCAAGCTGATTCCTGTCGAGAAGAATTACGCAATCTTGGGTCGCATCGTCAAGAAGAGGCGAATTGTCGAAACGGAACTCTCGCGCGCCGAGTGTAATGAGGCAGAGGAGGGGAACTGGCGGCGTGCTCAGCCAATCAGCGGAGACAACGTAAGCTAGGAGACTGCTCCGGAGTGGGGGGGCCGACAGGTGAATATATCGTTCGACGCGCCGTGAGACGAGGACTATCTGTGAAATACTTGACGAGTATGGATGCGCGTGACGCTCCGATGTTCCGTGGAAAGGACAATCTGTGTAGAACTTGCAGTGTACGGTCGCAAGTGCGTGTCGCTCCGATGTTCAGTGGAGTTAGCGACGAACTTTTGTAAAACGTAACCAGTGCGGTTTTACGAGAGTTTGGGTCCGATGTACGGACCATAGAATTATCTAATCTACCAGAATATCATCAAATATCGACGGAGATGACGACGTCCAGGAGACTGTGGGAAGCACACAGCATCAGCAAGTACGAGGGAAATGCCTTGGCAATTTCCAATGGTAAGCGCAAATGACGCAGAAATACGCAATCTCTCATTTTTCTTTGTTTTATATTTCATAATTCAGTAACTTCATAGCTTGGAAATAAGAGTAAAATCAATTTATCAGACTCCGTTTTCACGTAATTTTCTATCGGTAATATTAAAATCGCAACGCTCCAATTTAAATTTTATACTTATTATTATTATTAATTTTGCTATACTTGTTTTATATAATAAATTCATTTCTTTTACAATGCAATCTTTGCTTTCAGTAGGTAGCATTAGATATAGACCAATTCCTTCTCCTGATACAATTGTTTGTTGGGTTAATGATCAAATCATACCACGATCTGAGTGAATAGAGTCTTGAATGTGTTCTGCCAGAGCTAGACGTTGTTAAATACAAATTTAGATTTCAACATTGCATTGAGGTCTTGGCGCCCATTAAAACAACATAGCTTAGGCAAAGGTAAACAGTTACATTTCTCACCCAACAGTAGGGGCAGCCAAAACGTTTCATTTGTCCCCGACAACTTGGGGCTGAAAACCTAATAACATTTGTGGAAGGAGAAGGGTATATATTTCTGTGCCTGTATTTTGGGGGTTATTTGTCTTTATCGGTGTATATCATTATGGGGGATGAGAAAGAAAGACAGATGAGGTTACGTAGTGGTCATCAACTGGAGAGTGATGATACGAGCAGTATGTCGAGTGATGGTAGTACCGGGGTAGCGGAGGTAAATCCCGATACTGAAACAGGGAGTGTAGGCGGCCAACCAGAATTAAAAACTTTACTTCTCGAGTTCATGTATCAGAACAAAGTTAGTAGTGATGCCTTAAATGCAAAATTAGAACAAAACAGTAGGGAAAATAAAGAAAGTACAGATGCTTTAAACGCCAGATTAGAACAAAACAGTAGGGAAAATAAAGAAAGTACAGATGCCTTAAACGCCAGATTAGAACAAAACAGTAGGGAAAATAGAGAGAGTAATGAAACTTTAAACGCCAGATTAGAACAAAACAGTAAGGAAAATAGAGAGAGTACTGAAACTTTAAATGCTAAATTAGAACAAAACAGTAGGGAAAATAGAGAGAGTAATGAAACTTTAAACGCCAGATTAGAACAAAACAGTAAGGAAATGAGTGACAAATTTGAACTGATTAGAGGTGAGATCAGGGGGGTGATGGAAGAAAAGGCTAAAGAGATTATTGCAGATGTAGACAGAAAATTAGGAAAAGTACAGGAGGAGTTGGAAATTAGAATCAGTACACAGGCTGAAAATTTAAAAGAACTAGTGCAACTGGAAACACAGCAGGTCAAAAAGCAATTGGGGGGAGAAATTGACAAAATTCAGGTAGCTACTAAAGAGGTTAAGGAACAGCTGGGGGGTAGAATTGAGAAAGTCCACTCACAAATAGTTGCAGAAGTAAATGATTTAAGAGAGAGTAATAGAGAGAGCATTAGCAAGATTGAGGAGAAACAAGCAAAGCTATATGATAAAGTAGAAGAATCAGAAGGAAACATTAAATTAACAGTAAACAGTATTGAGAGGAAGGCTGAGGAGAAAATCGCAGAATTAGAGTTAAAATTAAAAGCTAGGATCAGGCAAGAAAATAGTCAGAATAGGCCAGTTTTTGTGAATAGCACACACAGGGAGGTAGAACTGGGTAAGTTCAGCAATCGACAGGGGTGCCCAATGGAGTTCGGTTGGTTGGTTGGTTGGTTCCTTAGTTTAGGGGCTGCGACAACGCGGTCATGTAGCCCCGTGTACTTTGGGTGTGTGTAGAATCTGTCTGATAACCGGTGTTAATTGTGATGACTGTATTAGTGTGTGTATCTGTTTTTTAATTCAAGTAGAGACTGCAACTTTGAATTTTCAAATAGTTCCTACTTTTGCCGCCAAACGCCACCGTCAACGACTACTAGGCCTAGTTCAGAACTAGCTACTAGACGCCACCGCAGTCGGCTCTTGGCAACGAACGTAGCAACCTAAGAGCGTTGTTTACATTCTTAACCTATCCAATTTAGTTTCACACAGGTGTAATTAGTGGAAAGATCTTTAACATGCCATAAATCTATGACATGGGACCGCCGGCTTTACTTCCCCTCCGAAGGAAGGCATACTGAGGGATTTTTACAATGGAGTTCATGAACACTATAGAAAATAAATTCGGGGAGAGGTTGGAAAATGGTAGTATTGAGTGGTGCCAGGTAGTTGAAATTTTAGAACAAGTGTTTGTGGGGGAAACGAGGAATTGGTTTGCTGTCTACAGAGACAAGTTTACTGATATTAATGATTTTAAAATGAAATTCTGTGAAAAGTTCTGGAATGAGGTTATTCAGTCGCAGCATCGTGAGGGAGTAGTGTGTGGTAAATATAACCCTAAAGGAAGCTCCACCATGACCGAATACTTTTTAGGGCAGGTATTAGTGTGTAAATATCTGGATGGCTTGAAGGAGGAAAGTGATGTGGTGAGGTTGCTACTTAGGCACTTTCCCTATAGGATCAAGGAGGCTGCTTGTATCCAGAATGTAAAGACTATATCACAAGTAGAAAATCTGTTAAGCACATTTGATGCACTAGGGAGAGGGGGTTATGAGGACAATTTCAATCGGAACCAGGGTAATAATAATAATAGACCTAATGAAGCCAGGCATCAGGAAGTTCAAGGGAACGGTGGCGAAGGGGCCAACGCTCAAAATAGAAATAATAATAATCAGCTAAATCAGAACAGAGGAAATGGCTATGGTAGTCAGTATCAAGGGAGGAACAATGATTTCAGGGGAAATCAAGGGAGGAACAATGATTACAGGGGAAATCAAGAGAGAAACAATGATTTCAGGGGAAATCAAGGGAGAAATTATAATGACAATAATTACAACCAGAATAGGGGTCAAGGAAGACGACAGCCTAGTGGTAGTAATATACAGCCAAACAATGACAACACAGCCCAGAACAACCAGACCAGTTTAGTAGTTAGTAGTACTACGGCCAGCTGTAGCGGTTCTTTAAACGCGAACCAGGCTGCGAAGTAAGGTCAGAATCTCAGTCTGTAGCATGCCCTGTCCATACAATTATACAGGAACCCTATGACCTAAATGTAAGAAATGAATTATTACATGAACTAAATGATGAAGGTATTATTCAGGAAGTGGTTAGTAAGAGCCCCATAGTTAAATTTAACGTGTCCGAGGCGTACACAGATGTTTTAATTGATAGTGGTTGTATGAAGAGTTGCATAAGTAGTGCATTTTATGATAAAATGAAAGGAACTGGAGTAAATTTTGAGGAGATGCCAATTAAAAGCACTTTTGTTATCACAGCTGTTGGGAAGAGGTCTAAAGTAATTTCTAAGCAAGTTTTAGTAGACATTAAAATTAATAATCATGTAGAGAAGCAGATTTGTCTTGTAATTCCAAATTTAGTATTCAGTGTTATCTTGGGTTCAGAGTGGCTAAGTAGAGTGTCTGGTAACTTATGTTATGATGTAGGGAGTTTGAAATTTAAATGGGGAGATTCTGAAGTAGAAGTAGCGTTCAATGACCATATTCAGAGGAGTAGTATTGTAGGTGTGATTTGTACTTTAAATGAGATATCGCCAGCCGTAGAGCGGGGTTCTCCATGTTTTGTGGGCAGTGTGATTACGAACGGAAGTCTAGAGGACTCGTTACGTGAGGCTGCATTTCAGGGAAATATAGAGGATGAACAGTGTGTTCGGCTCTATGATGTGTTATGGTGTAATAGGAGAGTTTTTGAGGATCGCATTGGTATGGCCAATTGCTATACACATTCATTGAACGTTATTGATAGGTCAGTATTCACAGGACATAGATATCCTGTACTTTTCGCTTATCAGAGTGCAGTTGAGGCACAAATTAATCAGATGCTTGAAGATGGGATTATTGAGCACTCGAACAGTCCATATGTTAATTCTTTGATAACGGTACCCAAGACCGACGGCACTGTTCGTATTTGTTTAGACGCTCGTTTGGTTAACAGTAGAATTAGTTCAGATCAGCTGAAATCTATGTCAATAGAAGAATTAATGCAAACATTTGAGGGGAAGAAGTATTTCACTTGTGTAGATTTGAGTTCCAGTTTTTGGCAAGTGCCACTTATGTACGAAGATAGACCATTTACAGCTTTTAGTCATAAATATAACCTTTATCAATTTTGTAGAACACCTTATGGGTTAAAGAGTAGTTCAGCAGCTTTAATTAGGGCTTTAAACATCGCATTAGGGGATGACACAGGAGAGTTTGTAACCATTTACATAGATGATATGGTAATTAGTTCACGCAGTTTTGAGGAGCATCTACGTCATTTAGATATAGTTTTTCAGAAGTTAGATCAGGCAGGGTTCACTTTGAAGCTGTCTAAGTCGTCATTCTGTCAGTCAGAAGTGACATTTTTAGGTCATAGAGTGTCGAGTAGAGGTGTAACACCAGAAGAAAGTAGGGTTAATAAGATACTTAACGCAGAGGTGCCACAGAATGTTAAACAGTTAAAAACTTACCTGGGAATTTGCAACTTTTTCAGGAGGTTCGTTCTTAAATACTCAGGGTTGGTAGAACCATTCAGGGAATTGCTTAAAAGTGGGACTCGGTGGAGATGGGAGTCCAAGCATGATCAGGCTTTTAGAGCGCTGAAGGAAGGTTTTGAGAAAGCTGTAGTGCTGAAATATCCGTTAAAAGATAAGGAATATGTGGTTATGACAGATGCTTCACATATAGGCATTGCTGGAGTATTATGTCAGAAAGATGATGAGGGTAATCTGTGCATTGTATCTTTAGCCTCGCGAGGACTGACTGCAGCAGAGAAAAGATACACGATTACTGAGTTAGAGCTTTTAGGTATTGTTTTCAGTTTAGGGAAATTTAGAATGTATTTAGTAGGGGGGAAATTTGAGATCCACACAGATCACCATGCATTACTGTATATGAGGACTTGTAAACTCAGTTCTAACAGAGTTAGTAGGTGGATTCTTGCTCTGCAGGAATACGAATTCACAGTAAAATATATTAAAGGTAAAGATAACATTCTAGCAGACATGCTATCGAGGGACACTAATTTATGTAGGGATTATCCTGTGGTTAAAGCAGAGGACGGGATTTTAATATGTGCATGTGTGGACAGTAGCAACAGGGCATCGTTACAGACACTGAGAAATATGCTAGTAGAGCAACGTGATGACGTTCATTTAAAGGGAGCCACTTGCAAGGTTGGAAGCAGGTGACGCAGAAACATTTATAGTTTCCAAACGTATTGGCAAAACAGCATATGTGCTGGAGAATAGTGAGGGAAACAGATTATACGGGACGTATAATATACATAGTCTACGAAAATATGTGTCATAAAGTGAGTGTGTTTAGCTGGCGAGCCAGCCTATCAAATGAGTAAGTGTGGTGTCTGGTGCGTGGAAGATCTGGTCTTCAAGGCAGGCGTATCACAAGTCACACAGGGGGGTAGTATGTAAGTAAATGAGAGTTTTTAAGGTACAGGGAAATATGACGGGATTGTCGGATGCTGTTGAGCACTAAATTGTCTCGATGCACCAAGGCCATTTTGGCAGCGCTGATGGGTTCCCATTTATCTCCAAGAGATGGGGGAGCGCTTGAATAGGGCTTGTTAGCTTAAGGCGTCCACGAGATAAAAGATGGGCCATCAGAATGCGAGACAGTCCTTCATGAAACTCATACATATCAGCACACGTGATTTCTGTTTACGGCCTCGCCATGTAAGATTTGTAAGTGTGTAATTTAAGATAATTTGTACAATGGTATTATTTGTGTGAGGAGAAATGGTCTGTGTTGAGAACTAGTATTAAGTAGAATATGGTTAACGGGAACTTAACAAGACAGGGCGATTACGGCACAGAAATATTTGGTGTTATATGTAATGCGCATTTACTGTTTTTTTTTTTCAGAAATCAATATTAATTTAATCTACTTTAAAGAGAGATTAAGTATTATGGTCACGAGGCGCTGCCACAATAGTGTGATCGTGTGCTCAGTGATAAGTGGAATTAAATGTCACCATAAGGAGGGGACCTCCAGTGAAATTAGGAAGTTCTATGGTGATATAAATATATCAGAACACCTTCAATGCGTGTGATATGACATCATAAATACATAGTGCTCACACATTAATTATGTCTATTTCTCCAACATAGAGCAATTTGAGAGGCGGAAATATCCGTGGAACACTATTCCATATGTAAAACATTGGACTGGTTGCAAAGTGCAATCCATAGTGACAACAAACTTTGACGCAAAGTGCGTGAAGAAAAAATATGAGTGTATATATCTGTAATTTAGGGTGATTTCATTTATGTAATATGTATTTTGGATGGGGTTTATTAACGTGTCTGGGATAATCGGATAATGGACCGTCGTCACGGTAAATCATCCGATGATCCGAGGCGAATATGTAACGTGTTTTTCGAGGGTTTTTTATGCAACTGGCATAAGTCAGTAGGAAGCCATTCTATATTTATTTACGCGGCAAATTGTTCAGCCAAGATAATTTTTCATGTTAATTTATTATTATTATTAATTTATTATAATTATTATTAAGATATTTTCGGAGCATTTTATAAAAATTATAAGCATACAGATAGGTTTTCTATGTCTTAGAAAACGCTATCAAGCAAATTATTACGAACGACGATATCATAGAAAATTATATGATTACGGAATTTTACGGAGTTTGTCAGTTAGGGTATTTGAGAGACATGACTCACTGGGAATTCTAATGCAAGCTGATTCCTGTCGAGAAGAATTACGCAATCTTGGGTCGCATCGTCAAGAAGAGGCGAATTGTCGAAACGGAACTCTCGCGCGCCGAGTGTAATGAGGCAGAGGAGGGGAACTGGCGGCGTGCTCAGCCAATCAGCGGAGACAACGTAAGCTAGGAGACTGCTCCGGAGTGGGGGGGCCGACAGGTGAATATATCGTTCGACGCGCCGTGAGACGAGGACTATCTGTGAAATACTTGACGAGTATGGATGCGCGTGACGCTCCGATGTTCCGTGGAAAGGACAATCTGTGTAGAACTTGCAGTGTACGGTCGCAAGTGCGTGTCGCTCCGATGTTCAGTGTAGTTAGCGACGAACTTTTGTAAAACGTAACCAGTGCGGTTTTACGAGAGTTTGGGTCCGATGTACGGACCATAGAATTATCTAATCTACCAGAATATCATCAAATATCGACGGAGATGACGACGTCCAGGAGACTGTGGGAAGCACACAGCATCAGCAAGTACGAGGGAAATGCCTTGGCAATTTCCAATGGTAAGCGCAAATGACGCAGAAATACGCAATCTCTCATTTTTCTTTGTTTTATATTTCATAATTCAGTAACTTCATAGCTTGGAAATAAGAGTAAAATCAATTTATCAGACTCCGTTTTCACGTAATTTTCTATCGGTAATATTAAAATCGCAACGCTCCAATTTAAATTTTATACTTATTATTATTATTAATTTTGCTATACTTGTTTTATATAATAAATTCATTTCTTTTACAATGCAATCTTTGCTTTCAGTAGGTAGCATTAGATATAGACCAATTCCTTCTCCTGATACAATTGTTTGTTGGGTTAATGATCAAATCATACCACGATCTGAGTGAATAGAGTCTTGAATGTGTTCTGCCAGAGCTAGACGTTGTTAAATACAAATTTAGATTTCAACATTGCATTGAGGTCTTGGCGCCCTTTAAAACAACATAGCTTAGGCAAAGGTAAACAGTTACATTTCTCACCCAACAGTAGGGGCAGCCAAAACGTTTCAGAGTGCCACTGCAAAGCCCGTGAAACACCTAAAGTGGGTATGGACCTGGCCGTTGCTAACGGGAAATGCGGCTGGAGCTTGAGCTATTTGCAAGCAAGCGGCGGTTGTGCTTTCCCTTCCCAGCTTAAAATTGGGTAATATGGGAAAGGGTGGTAGTCTGGCAAGACAAAGAATGACAGATTTATTGTATATCCTTTCAAAGGAGTTAGCTTTAATCGACGGTTTTGAAAGGCGAAAATAATTTGAATTGGCCGTGATAATTTTAATTTTGGGTACTGTTGGATCTCCGTTAGACCAACCAAATACTCCCCGAAAGGGAAGCGATGAAGCAATATGAATGCTTTTAGTAAGGATATTATTTCTTCTTGATGACTTGGAAGAATGCTAATTGTTGCACGTAAGATAAGTTGAGCTTGTAACCAGCGGAGTGCCGATTAAAAGTTCAAACCAGAGGAAAACTATGAATTTGGAAAACAAACCATGAGTTATAGAGAAAATCTCGACGAGCAGGAAGCTTGCCGAGTTAGATATGCTCGCCTCGATGGCTTATTAGAATTAGTTATGAAAACTAAAAAGAGCTTTAAAAAGATATTTGAAGTTTCCAGTTAAATGCAACAAGTAGCGGAATTTTAATTACTTTCTTAAGTAATTTTCTTAAAAGGACCATAAGCCAAGGAAGAGCCAGGGAAGACAAGGACCTGCCTGACCGTTATTCTCTAGGAATTTATAAAACGAAAAAATGGAATTTAATTTATTTAACAATGCTTAGAGTTGACGTAACAAACCATATAAAGCTGATTAAGATTACAATTAATAACGATGAACAATTTTAACATACAAAAGTCTGAGACTTAATACTAACAAATTGTAAATTTTTTAACGGTGTTAAAGGGGATGCAAGTTTAAAACTTGCTTCGAGCACAAATTTGAATAAGATTTTAAAAGTTGTGCAAAAAATAGCAAACTTTAAAGTTTATAACGAGAATTATAAATAATTAAAGCTATGACAGAGAATCAGGTAAAATATATGCACTTTGAGAGTTCCTATGAGGAAATCTTAAAGTATGAACAAATATTAAATTTGAAATAATTACAACAAAAAAGAGAGAATTAAGAAGAAGTTTCTATAATTTCTTGTTTTGAAGCAGGGATCACGAGAAAAATGGGGCCAATTACCCTTTCGTGAAACCTGGAAAAGGAGAGTTGGGAAACTCACTTGTGAGTAGAAATAATTGTATTCCCTAACAAAAGAGGAAAAACAATATGATTTAAGGTGTGTACTAGACACAGATGATGCAAAAATTACTATGGAAAACAGTACAAAGATGGGGGGCACTTCTATAGAGTGTCACCTCATTGAAAATAACCTAAATTTTACAATTATTATAATATGTTAGTGAGGAGTTTGAGAGGAGGACATAGGAGGATTAGGAGAAAGTCTATGGCCGTATTTATTGCTTTCGTTCGAACGCGGCACGGATAGTTGTTGAATGGGCATTGGTATGCATTGTAGTTCGTTGAAAAGTTCACTATTGCAACACGGAAAGTTTATAACATGAAAAGTTATTGCAATTGTGGAGATCACTTTTGAATTTTAGTTGGAGAAAGTTTATTTCTTTAGAAATCCGTAGATTGTAGCTGAATGCAACGGAAAATCCCACGAAGGAAGACAAATTATATTGATTAGAGGTTATACAACATTAATTTCTCAATGAGGAAAATGTGTTCCCATATTTAAAGAAATACCAGGCTATTTCACTTGTAGAAAGATAACTTGATGTAGAAAGTTCTAGAGCAATGATATCGGTTGAATTGGGCAAAACAAGTCCCCCGGCGGAAATCTGAATTCTATAGACAGTGGGTACTTTAAATTATCCCTCGGTGTGACATAGTATCTCAGATAATCAGTACAAGAAGTACTTTTTTCATTTTGAAAAGTTAGCTGAAGTAGCCACAACTAGATCAGGAAGATCTTTTGAAGGCAGATATTGCATCACATTTATCAATTTCACACTGTCTATAAAATCAAATGAAATGCTATAAGCAATTTAAAACATTTAAAACTTGGTGAAAACCATTGAAGTAGTACTTAGCTCATTTTGAAGAACGATGATGATCTGGATGACGGTTGACGTTAAAATTAAGACATGAAGTCTTGATTTAAAAGTGCCTCAAGTAGACAGGAGACAAGCCTGAAGTAGGCTCCAACTGAATGGTTTGACGACTGGCCCAGAAGTGAGAGCTGCTCGACGAAGCACGAAGGTACCAAGGAGGGAGGAGGGTGGGGGAAACAGACAAAAGGAACATACATAAAAATTACCAACCTAACAATGATACATTGCTTTCTTAGATATTAATTTTCTTGATGGAGTGATCTTCAAGGAGAAGCTAGAAGGCGATGATGACGACGTCTGGAGGATTGAATGATGAAGAAGTCCTCTTGAGCATGGAGATGTTAGCTGGAGATAGCGAAGACATCTTGTGGCTGGATTGGGAAGGAAGTCCTCTTGAGCATAGAGATGTTGAGGAACTTCAGCAGTTAGCTGCTAGATGCCGCTAGGTTGATCATGGAAGTTATATCTACAACAAACTTACAAAGAAAGTAAGCAAGGTGCTCAAATAAAAGAACAAGTAAGAAATCACTGTTGGTGTTTGAGAAAAAAGGGAAGAAAGAAGTTAAGCAAAGAGCAGCGAAGGCTAACTCTGTCTTCCCGTGTATTCCAAAGAATACACCACAGGGTTCGATTCGTGGCTCCACCCAGTAATTTAATTCTGGTCTGAGGGCTGGAACGAGGTAAAATCAGTCTCGTAGGGCAAAACTGTGAAGAGGCACGTTCGATTCCCACCTTCGGCATCATGGAAGTGGTTTTCCATGGTTTCCCCACTTCTACTCCAGGCAAATGCTGGGATGGTTCCTTCGCAAATTGAATGTAAACTCGATATACTCGACTATTAATTAATCCATTAATTAATTTATAACACACATATGAAAGTTAACTGAAAACTTGAATCGAGCCAAAATAATGAAAAATTGGGTTTCCTTCCAATAAGGCAAATTCTCATTTAATGGAACGGAAAATTATGTTTAAAAGTTGCAAAAAGTTACGACCACAGAATTTGGCTCAATACTCTTCCAAAAACTGTACATGAAAAAGAAAATCCACAGCCTTTTTCCAGTCGACCGACTGGGTCAGGTAATGGAATGAATGAAGCCCCCATCTAGCGGCGAGGATATGAACTGTGCCGGCTGCCGAAGCCTGTCGCACTCCCCTGGGGAAATGATTAAATGTGGAGAGTGTTTCCGGAATGAAATTTGTGACAGGGAAAACTGGAGTACCCGGAGAAAATCATGTCTGCCTCTGCTTTGTCCAGCACATCTCACATGGAGTGACCGGAATTTGAATCATGGGCCCAGTGGTGACAGGCCATCGAGCTGCCGCCTAAGCCAAGGAGGCTTCAAAACACTGTAGCCTACATCTTTCAATATATTAACATTGTGGCAAAATTATGGCCTACCTTGGTAGGCCTAGGTCCATCATTGGCTGTAGTGCCACGGGGTTGGTAGGTCGGTTAGCTGTGTGCAAAATTACTATAATTTGAAAATTATTAATATTAAATATACAGCCCACAAATTGTGCCTAATGTTGAATAGAAACTTGAATAATCACGCGTCTCCTCTCACTTGTACAAATGATCACAATGGATGTTCCCCGATTTTTACAAGTGATCACGTGGTATCGGCACAGCATTACACACCACACAATTTAGGTTCACTGGAGTCGTCTGCATCATTGAAGTGCTCGGTGTTACACAGTTTATGGTGGTCCCCATGTGCCGCCATCGAGTTTACAAAGTGTCGGAGGTCTTGGTTAGTGTCTGTCCATGTCCTGTTTATCAATGCCAGACAGGTAGATACAGCTCTGAATGAAACCTACAGGTTGATAACTGGTTGCTTATAGCCTACCCCAACAGATAAGCTCAACTACCTGGCTGGAATAGCACCACCTTGTGTACGCAGAGAGGTGGCTGCCAACAGGAAGATGCTGAGAGTGGAAGAGAACAGCGCCCACCCACTGCATGGATATAATCCTCCTCAGCAACGGCTGAGGTCCCAAAAGTGCTTCCTGAAGACATCTGAGATGCTCACCGTCTCACTGGAGAAGACAAGGCTGGATTAATGGAAAAAGACGACCCCTCACTCCTGCGGTTGGATGCCAGTAGCTGAAAAACTACCACCCGGACACAACGAAAGCTGGTTGGTGTGGAAGTCTCTGAACAGGTTGCGATCAGGATTTGGTAGATCCCGAGACAATCTTAGGAGATGGAGCCTTAGTACATGTGACACATTTTGCGAATGTGGACAAGAACAAACCACAAAACACATGCTTCATTGCCCTCTGTGCCCTTCATCTTGTGCAGAGGAAGATCTCCTGCAAGCCACTCCGAGCGCCTTGGTTGTTGCTCAGTATTGGGCACGCATTATATAGAAAATTTTGCCCTTATATGTATAACAACTGTATATTTGTGTGTTTCTGACACGAGAAATACATAAATAAATCAATGCCTCTGTTGAATACAACTCGAGCCAGATTTCTTCCCTCTGCTTCACTCTGTCCTGCATTAGTTTTCCCCAGGTGTCAGTGGATAGCAGTGGATCCGCAGATCCTCAATGAAGAAGGTTTCCTTGGCAAGTTCATACGCTGGTCTAGATTGAGCGCATTTCGATATTCCCAGGGTGGCTTTGGTGGCTACCATTGCTCTAGATTCTAAATGAACTCTGTAGGCTCTGACAGTTGTTTGCATTGTTAATGCTATAAGGTGCGTTCAAAATGTAACGAGCCGGAGGCATAATTACAGAAACCAGTACCTGTATGTTAGTAGCATTGGCCCTGGCCTTTGAGGCACTTGTCGCACTGTGACACGAGGCGGTGAATGCCTGTCTCATAAAATTCCCTGGGCTGCGATGTGAACCAGTTCCGCACGTACGGCTGGACGTAGGCGTCCGAGGTGAATCGTTGGCCCCGCAGAGCCCTTTTCAGGGGACCAAACATGGCGTAATCACAGGGAGAGAGGTCTGGACTGTAAGGAGGGTGGCCGAGAACCTCCCATTTGAATTTATGCAGGAGTGCCTTGACTGTGTTGGCCGTATGAGGTCGTGCATTGTCGTGGAGCGACCACGGCGGCTATGGCGTTCACTGTCACTCGGCGGTCCTGGGTAATGAGTGCATCAACCAGCTGGACGTTGTCATCGGTAATGCAGGGGGGTGCCCCAGACCGGGCATCATCGGCTAACGACACCCGTCCTCCCATGAAGCGCTTGTGCAACGCCTTAACCCTTGCAAGGGTCATGAAGTTTTCGCCGTACACTTGTGACATTCGGTGATAAATGTCCGTTCCCCCGACTCCTTCCGCAGTCAGAAACCGAACACCTCTTTGTTCTTCGGTTGACGTCTCCATGTCACTGTTTGCAATGCGACTGGCAGCTTTGGACGATTGATGCATGCTGCTGCTCGCTTTGTATCGTCACGTCACGTGACGTGCACGCGTGCCCTCTAGCGACGGGCTGTGACCTTCCATGCTCTGGTCGGTACCACACCTCGTTACACACGCCACGATTAGCCGATGTAGTCACCGGTTTGCGCATTCCAGCCTCCGGCTTGTTACTTTTTGAACGCACCTTATAGATGTGTGAATGAATTTACAGACTTGAGGAGAGTCGATCTTAAGTATAGCCTGTCTCCTGTGGCCTCTCTGCCTCCTTTCCGAAACGTCATTTTCACTGGTTTCTCTGTGTATTCGACGTATTTGGGCGATCCTGAGCAATGGGATGTTATTATACAATTATTTTAATCTAATAATGTATGCAATAAAGAATGTTTCTAATTTGAATTTTGCACAACAGAAAATAGCCGAGTAGTTTTCGAAAACAAAATGATTCAATTTAAGGGGAGACGAATAGTTTGTGTTGACAAAAGAACAAAGTTTTTAGGGGAAATTACTTGATGGGACAATTAAAGACAAAGTGTTTCAAGTCCGCACCCTATCCTCCCCTATCTTTCTGTTTCAGGCTGTAATGTTCTTCTCTGGAGTTTATCGAGACTGCAACTAATTTCATATTAAACTGAACGAGGGTTGAAATGTTCACATCCCCCAGGTATTAATTGCAGGATGAACGTAGTGTGTTCCAGACAGCTATAAGCGTTCACAACACCTTTCCTCACCCAATTATTCATTTATCTTCGTGAAACTCTGTCTTACGGTTAAAGCAGTGTTTTGAAGATCAACAAGAACATTTCAATAACACACAGATTATATCGGTAAATGAAACAAATAATAATAATACTAATACTAATAATAACAATAATAATAATCTTTATTAGGAATATTCCACAATACAGTAGTTTCCTTCAACCCAAAAATACTCGACTCCTGCAAAAATGTCTGTCTTCAGCATCTTCCTCGGTTAAGCCTCTGGTAGCATGCTTCTCTTTACACCATCCATCCATTGTTCTCTTGGATCGCCCCGTTTCCGTTTGCCTTCAGCTTGTCAATGTAACATTAAATTTGGAATTCTACTTTTCTGCATCCTTTTCACTTGTCCAAACCATTTTAATCATCTTCCTTCAACCACTTCTAGTATATTTCTTTTTACCTGCATATTTTCTCTGATTCTCGTATTTATAATTTTATCCAATCTTGATTATCTTTCCGCCCTCCTCCTATAATCCATCTCTGTTACTAACAATTTGTTTGCTAGCTGTCATTTTAACGTCCAAGTTTCTGCTCGATATAACAAAATACTCTGTACCAATGAACTGTAAATAAGTTTCTTAATGTTGTTTAAAATATTTCTGCTCCATAAAACGGAATTTAATGCTCCAATTGCTCTCCTAGCCTCACTCACTCTTTTCTCAATTTCAGATGAACTTGTTCCCCCAACTTCTATTATTGAACCCAAATATTTAAATTTAGTGACTGTTTAAATTTCGTCATTTCCGATATTAATAAATAAATTGAATAAATCTATTTATTGTACCCATGTGGATAATTTCCATGGAAAACATGATTCTGCCTCCAGCTAGCATCAGCCCTCGGGCGTGTAACGTTCACCCACTGAGCAGTTGCATATTTTTGATCCGAGACTAAAATGTATCAACTCTACAATAATAAGACACAGCTATATTCTAAAGACTTAAATTGAGCTCTCAAGCATGGCTTCACACTAATAAAAACAATAAAACATAAAACAATGCAAAACTTATTCCTTCATTCCACTATTATTCGCATTTTATCCTCGCAACTCCAAATGATTATCGATTTTATTTACCATGAGATTAACTTGAAATTCATTCTCAAGTGCGCTGATGCACTGGTAAAATACACATACAACTGTTCTTACAATCTTACGTCACCTATTGTGACCACTTTGATTTCACTTTTTATCAACACATTTTACTTGACACTATGCGTACAATTATGTTCTGTATTTCTCTTCCCACCAAAATGCTCTACCATGCATTAACCAATTTATGAGTTGCAGATCAGATTTTACTTGCAACTCCACTGTTACTTGTAATTCTACCCTTTTTGTAGTTCCACTGTATGCTGTACTGAGTTCAATTTCATAATGATTCCTTTACCGCTGTGTCGGGTGGGATTTTATGCTACCCTTGCGTAGGCATAGCATGTGGCATCTGGTATCCACCTTCGGAAATAGGTGACAATGTCAGTGTAAAAATGCAACTTATAACATCTCATAAGTTTGCCCAATATTACGTTATCAGAATGATTCTTAATTATCAATGTGTCTCAAAC
Source organism: Meconema thalassinum (assembly GCA_946902985.2). Classification (NCBI taxonomy): domain Eukaryota; kingdom Metazoa; phylum Arthropoda; class Insecta; order Orthoptera; family Tettigoniidae; genus Meconema; species Meconema thalassinum. The sequence goes on from OX336395.1 coordinate 190,534,803, forward strand.
CACACCAATTCATTATACACTATTACAATGATTCTTTTATTACAAACAGGGTTTCAAAGTTTCTTCACTCTAAACATCATCCCCAAGCCTGGGTAGAGAATGGCCTCTTCTCCGACCCTTCTAGAATACAATGGATCCGCGCCGGGCTTGTAACAAGTCGCTCGTTACCATCCTCACGCCCATTTCCTTTTCTTTCTAAGCAGTAGCACGTGGCCTCAAATACAATAGTGCCGTCTTAATGACCCACATAATACATATGACCTAACTCGACTGAATCCAAGACGGAATATGGAATTGTTTAAGCATTTATTCCTATCATTAGGATATTAATAGCTGGCCTCAACGGGTCCATTTACATTTATATTCATCCAACACATGTCGCTTTGGAATAGCCGGCATCTTCTTGTCAAAGAACACGGTCAGGCACAACTTCCTGCCGTCTAAATTCACTCCCAGGAGCTGAATTTATTCATACAATAGCTAGTTCTCGGTCGATATCAGTTGTCATGCTGAGGTGTCCATTGTTATCCTCCCATACACCACTGGATTCGAACCCGGAACGTTTCATAGCAATACTCAGAGCTAGGGTCTCCTTCACTAAATACGCTCGATTGCAATAATACCTCTCTGTATGCCCTTGGCTATACGGGATTTCACACGTCGATTAGACTGCCTAGCTTCCGTGACCATTGTGAGACGATCCCGTCCTTTAATTAATGAGATAATCTCTATCAATTACTCTTATAAGCTTATTCATCAAGCTGCGATTCAATTCACTATTAAACCCTTCCAGTTCCTGTGTTCTTGCATATTTCTTTACATTATCATAAGATACTCTGATATTAAATTCCTTTGCTTGGTCCATCACGTGTAATACTACTGCTTGGATACACAGTTATTCAAATTAGCATATATTTTGCTTGTAAACCTTCTCCCTGATGTGTATTCATTTATTCTCAGTATTATTATTACTGACATAAATTTCCCCTATACCGTCACAACGTAACCGTATTTATATAATCAATAACCGAACATCCGTGTTCGTTACGTTAATTTTCTATTTAACTCAATTGCCATTTCTACATTAGTGGTAACGATTTACCCACTCAATGATGTACAAAGACATCTCAACTTGACTAAAATCAACACAACATTAATATCTGAAGGTTCTACCTCCCAAAATTGACTCGTATTGGCATATTCTACAATTTTTGAAATCACTCAACATACAGTGGACTACATATTCACTACAAAATCGTGGTATTGGGTACTTACATTGGCTAATCTGGCGGCTCCGACCACACATTTTCTCCATTAATGCCTGCCATAATTTGCAAGTTAGCAAGGCATTATTTCACTTTCCACACAGGTTTTACATAATTTATGCATTACAAAACACATTGCACTTTGCTTCTTCATGCTTCCTTTTCCACAAAAACACTTTATATTACTTATTACACTGGTAATTTACACACATTTAAATAACCATCACTAAAATCCCACAATCACTATGTACACTTCTTATTGGTTGACCCTTCTTTGCAGAATTTCAGAAATGCGGGCATTGAAGAACTTTCCTTTACGAATATCCCGCATCTCGTTCGAAAGTCTCGATACTCTGCCTGATGATTCCTAGCTGTCCCTAATCTGTCAGTTTCTATCCTTAGGAAAAATTCCCGATATAGCATAGATATGCTTCCATATCGTCCTGAACATTCATTACAGCGGTATCCCTGCTAAAATGCATCACCCGTGTAACAAATTTTATACCTGCGCAGTTCGACATCCTATTGTTATGTCTAACAAATAGCTTATATATTGCGCTCGTCCATTGTACATTGCACTTGTACAATTATCACTTTCAATTGTCCTTCGGCCGAACTCACAGTCCCCCTTAATGATCTGCTTATAACAAAGCCTTGGACAGTTCCACGTACATTATTATAATACCACATAATATCTCCTCGTCATGAGTTACGATTGACCTAATATGACATTGTCTGAACTTGTACACCACACAGTACATTTACTGCGTACTCAATAGTAATCACTTGTACTGCCGACTATAAAAGTATGGCACGACTGTCCTTATTAATTGTTCTTAATTAGTGCAATATACTGCATGGTTACTATGTTGAACACTAAATATGTTAAAATGCGCGCGTCCCCCTCCTGGACTCAGGCGACGTGCACTCCGCACTAGACTATGGTTCGACTTACCTCGACTGTCCGCTCCACTGACCTTATATCTGTTTGGAGGCGAAAAGTAGGTCTAAAATTTCCTTGGAGCTTCATCTCCTCTCTCCCTGCTTCTCTGGTCTTGAAATAACGTTTTCCTGGTCCATTTTGCCTCACTGATTACATATACGCCTGTGTGAACGAGGATAGATCGGCCAATTAATTAATATTAATTGCCTTTGCCAGCGCGTCCCCACGCCGCGTCAGTGGTTTTTCCCCGAAGACATGGTCAGAATATTGCGCTGGACTCATTCCTCCAGTGGCCTTGCGCGTTACATTAAACCTGCCTCGATTTCAATGTTTGACGGCTTGATAATTAGCCTCCTGGCAATTCATTCACATAGGTGCACTCCTCATGTCTCTGAGTTACTCCAATCACGAGTAATCATTAAATTATTCTGGCATATTCTCACTCCACTGGACCTCCTCTTATGTGGCGAGGATTCACTTGCCCATATATAACTGTCCTGCCTTGTCTCAGACAGCGTAAATAGATCCTAGTGACTGACAGGTCGCCACGAAACCACGCCTATATTCCAGGCTCATTTGCAATCTGTCAAGAGTTCCAACTCTCTGCACTAAGTCCAGAATTGTATGCATCTTACAGCCCAATACTGCCGTATTCTGCTAATATTTTCTACATTATGTTAACAAATATTGTCAGAATTTGTTTATATCACAACAGTGATTTACTGTGTACTTTCTCTAGAGGTTTTTATAGCTTAAACTCCCTCAAAAGACCTTGTGTTTGTTTCTTGCTGGCATCTCTAGTCTGTTCTCATCTTTCCCCAGAGATCCAGGTTCGACACCAGTCAGCCTAATACCGTAGGGTTCATTATAATCAAGAAATCTTGGACTTCTTTTCCAAAAAGAAGATTATACCTAATTGGTTTACGTAAGAGGAAAAGGACCTGCGAGAACTCCAGATTACTGAACTCATGTTAATGAATAATACAGCCAAAACCGTGACCAAAGGAGTTCCAAGCCAGAGTCGACACCAGAAAGAAAAAGGCTTTATTATAGCTATAGTGATAATAGTTAGTCCAAAAATCTATAGAAGCTATGGCATTAATTACGTAAGCATAAGATCACAATTCACCCCAACTTCAAAAGATTTTTCAATGAACCACTACATCAGTTTCATATCATTGATATCTCCGATACAGGCTGTCTTTTGAAGAATTTGTTCTTTCATCATTACCTTAAAAAGGTTGTAACAGATCGAATTTAAATTTTTAGAGCATTTTTAATTACCTTATTATATAATACGCTAAGGCTAAGGTGTATGTTTCACAAACCTCAAGCTCCTAAACCAGAGGGAGTTAGGAGGTGTGGTTTGTACAAAAATCTTCCAAATCGTCTCAATAGTACAGGAAAAATCTTGCATTTGTTGAAAAGTCAACGGAAATATATTTATTTCTTAATAGTGCTTTATACAAATAACAAGACGATAGCCCCTGCGAGAGCTCTGTCACCTACAGCACAGCCCGCTTATCACTAGGGCCGGGCGGGTAGTCTGTACACAAGGAGCGCACACAACCCATTATGCGAGAGTTCTCACACGGGTACGCTAGTTTTAGATAGTTAAAGTTTTTGGAAATATAGTACTTGAAGTCATACTTGACTTATGTCCTTTTAAGCTCCTCCAAGGTGCAAAGGGCTTCCACAAGAGCTTTCCAGCGAACTCTATAGACAGCAGTCTTCCTCACCCCATTCCCAATGGTGGAAAGTTCTTCTTACACAGTTCTTCTCCAGGTTTTCTTTGGTCTCCCTCTTTTCCGGCTGCCTTGTGGGTTCCAATCCAAAGCTTGCCTCGGGATTTGCGTTGGGCTCCTTCGTAGGGTGTGGCCTAGCCATCTCCATTTTCTTCTTTTGATCTGGGTTTCACATTGACTATGTCTCATACTCTGCTACAGGTCCACGTTGGAAATGATATCTGTCCAGCGTATGCCCATAACGGCCCGCAGGAAACGGTTTGCGGTCGTCTGTATGGACTGTTTTAGCGTTGCTGTTACCTTCCATGTCTCACATCCATAGAAGAGAACAGACTTCACGTTGGTGTCCAGCATTCTCAATTTGGTCCTCAGCTAAATCTCTTTGGATCTCCACTACGGTCGCAGCTGGGCAAATGCTGCCTTTGCCTTCCTATTCCGGTTTGCGATGTCCTCTTCTGTGCCTCCAGTAGTTGATACCATACTCCAAAGATAGCAGAAATATTGGATACCTTCAATCTCATTCCCATTCATCATGACAGGCTCGGCGTTCTTAGAATTGATATGCATGTTGAACTCATACTTTTTTATAAATCTATACGGTGCGTTCAAAAAGTAACGAGCCAGAGGCTGTAATGTGCATACCGGTGACGACATCGGCTAATCGTGGCGCGTGTTAAGAGGTGTGGTTCCGACCAGAGCGTGGAAGGTCTTAACCCGTCTCTAGAGGGCACGCGTGCACGTCACGTGACGAAACAAAGCGAGCAGCAGCATGCATCAATCGTCCAACGCTGCCATTCGCATTGAAAACAGTGACATGGAGGCGTCGAACGAAGAGCAAAGAGGTGTTGTTCGGTTTCTGACAGCGAAAGGAGTAGGGGGAACGGTCATTCATCGCCGAATGTCACAAGTGTACGGCGAACACTGCATGTCCCTTTCAAGGGTCAAGCCGTGGCACAAGCGCTTCAGGGAAGGACGGGTGTCGTTAGCCGATGATGCCCGGTCTGGGGCACCCCCCTGCATTACCGATGACAATGTCCAGCTGGTTGATGCACTCATTACCCAGGACCGCCGAGTGACAGTGAACACCATAGCCGCCGTGGTCGGATTGTGCACACCATCATGAAGGAACGATTGCACTTGCGGAAAGTGTGTGCCCAATGGGTGCCCCACAGTCTTCAACCACAGCAGGAAGCATGTCGAATGGCCTACTGTCTTGGTCTTGGTTGGACGATTGACGCATGCTGCTGCTCGCTTAGTACCGTCACGTGACGTGCACGCATGCCCTCTAGCGACGGGCTGTGACCTTCCACGCTCTGGTCGGAATCACACCTCGTTACACACGCCACGATTAATCAATGTCGTCACCGGTTTGCGCATTACAGCCTCAGGCTCGTTAGTTTTTGAACGCACCTTATAGATGTAATCTTGCAATTACGTTCGAATCATATACTGTCTGCTGAAGAAGGTTATATTATAACCGAAACCGGTACACTGTAGCCTACTCAAATATTACATTTAATTGGCTTAAGGTATCTTTTCCTATTTCATTAACTCTGTAAATGAGGATCTAAGCAGATATGGTCCTTTTTATGTCATTTCATTCTGTCATATATTGTAAACAAGGAGAAGTACCCGTCCTTCGTACGGTGTTCGGTGTTAACACCGGACATTATCAATTGTGCTATTGTTGCAATGGTTAGCGGTTTGTCATTTCTTCATAACTTTATCACAACGAAGTTAGTTTTCTGGGAATATCACACAGACCTTTAATTTACGGGCCTTAAAATATGGTTTCGGAGACCCTTTATAGACTCCCGAATGTTGTGCCTCACATTGAGAAGCGCAAAATATGCTTTGGTCGTCCTTCTAGGATAATTTTTATATTTCGCCTTATTTAGCATGTATTTTGAGAAGTTTTTCCCTATATCCACCTTTCTACTGTATGAAAAGTATGGTGAAAAGTTTTATAAATGATTGGTGTATTGACTCTCATGGTTACCATACCTAATTTTACGATGTACCAAGCATCCGAACACGAGTTATAGGCGTACATAAGGATACACAGAAAGGCAGACAGACAATTCTATTGTCTACAACATATTACCAGGATATCCAAATATGGGTTTATCTACCACACAGTATCAAACAAAATCATCCTTACGATGAACCAGTATGTCGACAAAAAAAAAAAAGGATTTGATAAAATGTGCTCTCATACTAAATTCACCCAACGTGTACTTCCTGACGTGAAATAAAATTGAAAGCCTTGTAAACGAAACGCAGCACACGTCACGTATAATCTGACCCTCTACGTTGTGTTAGGTCCCCATACACAGGAAGACCCCTTTCAAAAATTATAAAGGCTTGTGGTGCATGAAAATTCAAGCTATTTAGCCACAAATGGCCCAAATTCCTAAAAGCCGCAAGACATACTGATTCAATTCAGTAATTTTTGAAAATGACGTTGCTGTTTGGAGATATAATAGACCTTCTGTGCTATATGTCGCACGTAAAAGTTGAGTGAAAAAAATCTAGGGTACACCTTGACCCCCTTATTTGCATTGATGTATTAGACAGTCTAAGTTGGTACCGTGATAACCTTATAGCCATTTGCAAACTTTCACAGAAATGTAATAAATGGAGTGATATTGCTTCTTACAGAAATAGATGGAAAGTTGGATGTCAGCCCTTGAGATACTGTTGTCATGGTTACCGACTTGTATTCCTTCATTAGTTTGTTAAATTAAATTAAATTATTTTTCTGGGAATATCTCAGAAACTGTTGGTTTTAGAGCCTTATAATGAAGTTTTCGAGGACCCTTTAGGGCCCCCGAGTTTTGTTCCTGGCACCGAGGGGCTTTGTCTCATCGTTGTATGCCATAATATAATACTAATAATAATAATATAATATAGGTATAGGGATATGTTAGACCTGCCGTACCACACCCGTAGGTGTTAATCGCGTGAAAAAATTCTAGATTACCCCTTGACCCCCTTAAGCGCATTATACGTGTTGATGAATTTTACAGCTTAATTTGGTTCCGTGATAACCTTCTAGCCATTCACAAACTTTCACACTAATGTAATTAATGGAATTGCATTGCACCTTACAGCAATAGATGGAACTCTGAGATTCTGTTGCCATGGTTACCGGCTTGCTTTCGATCATTAGTTTATTAAATGAAATTAGTTTTCTGGTTTAGGAGCCTTAAAATGTGATTTTCGGGGACCCTTCAGGGCCCCCGAGTTTTGTCTCGCACATTGAGGGGCTGAAAATGAGCTTTGTATCGTCTTTCTACGCCTATTTCAGTATGCATTTTAAGGGGTACGCCCCCTTTTATGAGAGATACGGAGGAGAGTTACATCAATGATTAGTGTCGTGCCACTGATGGATATCTGTACCAAATTTTACGTTGATATACCCAGCCGTTCTCGAGTAATAAGGGAACAAAGTTGTCCACAGACAAACAAACAAACAAACAAACAGACGGAGAGACAAAAACATATTTTCGCGCGCATCCGTCATAAAACAGTCTGAAACGCGTAAAGAACTGGAATTTACGTAGAAATTCAGAAAAAACAGACAAACTTTCATTTTTATAATAGAGATATATGCCTAGCAAAGGGCACCTCAGTGTCAAGTTTTATATCACCGCCATCTTGACGGAAACGTAATCGCAGCCACTCAAATGTTAAAAGCTAAAATGTAATTACGACCAACCTAATAATCTAGTCTCTACCAAATTTTGCAACAACATATCTTTATGTGGGAAGCATATTCTGACCAAACTGCAAGATCATCAGCCCAATAGTTTGCAGATGGTGGCCAAATATGTGTGCAAATCGATTCCCCCTATCAATTCAAACACGGTGAAACCGAATTGAACGAAATTTGGTACAGAGGTAGCACTAGCAAAGGGCACCTCAGTGTCATGTTTTATATCGCCGCCATCTTGACGGAAACGGAATGACGGCCACCCAAATGTTAAAAGCTTAAATCAAATTATGACCATGCTAATAATTTGATCTCTACCAGATTTTGCAACAACATGCCTTTTTGTGGAAAGGTCTTATGACTGACTAGAAGGTCATCAGCCCAATAGTTTGCAAATAGCGGCCATGTATGTGTGCAAATCCATTCCACATATCAATTCAAACACGGTGAAACCGAATTGAATGAATTTTTTACAGAGGTAGCACTAGCAAAGGGCACGTCATATTCATGTTTAATATCCCTATAGCACCGACAGCAGCGGCTACGCTGGCTAAAGCGCGGCGTTAGGTCATGGGGCCAAGCTCTCTGCTGACTCGGTAGACACGTGGGTTGGAGCCCCACCGTCGGCTGTCCTTGAAATGGTTTTCCGTGGTTTCCCATTTTCAACACCAGGCAAATGCTGGGACAGTACCTTCTGACAGGCCACGGCCGCTCCCTTCCACATCCTTGCCCACTTTCATCCGTTCATCTCATCTCTCATTCCGACGTGCACGGGCGTCGACTATAAAGACCTGCACTCGGCCTCTCAGGTGGCTACACGAAAAATAAAATCCCTATAGCCCGTTGTATTTCAACAAGCTACTACAACCAACATTCAATTATACTCCTTGAAAAGGACAAAGAGTTATAACAATACACTTGCCTTTAGGAGAAAGTAGGCTACGTGTTCTTTACTGAACATCTTGTTGAATAATAATTTTTGTATATTGATTAATTTCTATATTTTCTGTTTTTAGATTTTAAGCATTTGTTCGTTATTTTTGACACATTTTGCCAATTTTTCTTGGGGAGGGTGAGGGAGGGGGGGGGGGGTTATGTATTTTGAATATTTGATGTTTTGTATTTTTGGACATTTTGAGCATTTTTGACTATTTTTTGGTGTTTCAATTAATTTTTATATTTTGTGTTTTTTGGATTTTAGGTATTTTTCTTATTTAAACATTTGAGCTTCTTTTTGACAAATTTTGTCAATTTTTTGAGGGGGGTTATTGATTTTGACTTATTTGGATTTTTTGTGCTTTTTTATTTTGACTAATTAGCCTACTTTTCACATTTTGCAAAAATGAGGAAAAAGTAGACCTATGAGAATGATCCGGGATAATGTCTGTCTGTTTTATTTGAAATGGAAAATATGCAATTTTGAAACCAAAGGGTGAAGTGACGTCACTCAAATGGTCGCTATTTTTAAATAGTGCAAAATATCGAAATCAAAAGTAACCTATATGTAAACCTGGTAAATCAGCTACATCCATGCAAAATTTCATTTAAATCGGACCGGTGGTTCTTGCGTGATTGAGTAACAGACAGACAGACAGACAGACAGACAGATAGAAACTCATCATCGCACTTTTATGTATTAGTAGGATAATAGGCGGCTTCGTTGGCATATATGGTAGCATGCTGAGCTTCTATGCCCAAGATCGCGGGTTCAAACCCGGCCGAAGTCATCGGATTTCTTCAGAGAGTTAAAAATCCATCAGTATGTCTTCCTTCGGAGGGGAAGTAAAGGCGGTGGACCCATGTGATAGATTTATGGCATGTAAAAGAACCTTCCACTAACTTGAATTGTGTGAAGCTAAAATTTGTAGTTTCGATTTGACTTACGATCTAAGTTCCAACGTTCGCCGCGAGGGGTTGTTTGCGGCAGCATCTAATATCAAAGTTCACAGCTAGGTGTCATTGACAGTATCATTTGGTAGCAAAAGTCGGAACTAATTGAAATTGATCGTCTGCAGTCCTTATATGAATTAAATATAACACACATCTAATACAGCCATCACAATTAACACCGATTATCAGACAAATTCTACACACACCCAAAGTACACGGGGCTACATGACCGCGTTGTCGCAGCCCATAAACTAAGGAACCAACCAACCAACCAACCAGCCAACCATTGCAAGTTATTTATTTAGCGTATGGCTTTTAGTGCCGGGAGTGTCCGAGGACATGTTTGGCTCACCAGAGGCTGTAGCTGCTTCAAGTGGACACCCATAGGGTGAGCTACAAGTTAAATTCAATTTCAAGTAGTTCCAACTTGCGCTACCAGATGTCACTGATACCTAGTGGTGAACGTTGGAACTTTGATAGAGCGTTACAACGAAATCTAACCTAAAAATTTAGCTTCACACAAGTTTAGTCTGTTGAAGAAACTTTTACATGCCATAAATCTATGACATTGGACCGCCGGCTTTACTTCCCCTCCGAAGGAAGGCACGCTGTAGGATTTTAACTCTCTAATAACTTCGACGACTTCGGCCGGGTTTGAACCCGCTATCTTGGGTACAGCAGTTCAGCATGCTACCAACTACACCACCGAAGCACCATTGTAAGTAATACGAAATAATGAGAAATGCAGGAGATCACCTTAACTTTTCATAACTATTTTTTCTACCACTGCACAGTGGGTCAAAATCGAAATCTAGGGGGACAAAATTATCTTTACGTTTTAATCATGAATTAAAGTGAAAGCAACGTATGTAACTTGTTTACTTCATAATGAACATCAGTTAAGAACATTTTTAAGCTTCGTCTACACATGCAAGAAATTGTGTATGACTAGGAGTTGGATAGAGCATTCAGTTACGTCTTCAGAACAATCTTCTACCCCTAATTTACTTTTAACAAAGTCACAAAGTTCCACTTTTGACATAATCGTCGAATCCAGTGCTTCAAACAGTTGTAATCGTGTGAGAACTGGTCGCGCGGCATCTTCTAAAACGTAAAATAAATAAGTTGCAAAAAGATGCAAAAATCTTATAACAGGCGTAAAATACAAGACTTTATCTACATTTTAACATTAAGTAGAAAGTGACGCAGAGTGACGCGATATACTAAAAATCTAAGTGAAATATAATTTTTAAAATAACAGTTAAATATTATATAATGCAAATATAGCCAACAATACGTAACAATAATTACGCCCATTAATAACTGAAACACATTACAAAGATCATACCTTCAGCTGCATGTTCCATCTTAAAGCATCATACTAACCACAAAGACAACCAAACCACAGCCACTTAGATTCACCCTCCAATTCAGACTGCTCGAACAGTGGTGACAGATTTACACTAAGATGCGTTTATATCCCAGAATAGTGAGCGGCAATTATATGAGAATGCTGTAGAAGTAATACATTTTGATTTTTTAATTATGAAAATAAATAATTTTGTCCTCCTAGATTTCGATTGTAACTTACTGTGCATTGTAAGTACACAAGATTAATGATGCGACATACTGTGGTCCTGAATCATGGTTGAATGTATTTTACTGTGTTTTTATTCGACTGTCTGGGCAATCCTCGTAATGTAGCAAGTCCCGTGTTTGCTATTGTTACCCAGACTCCATTCATTCCAAGTTGGTAATTCGTCTTCTCCGTGTGAATAGCACAAGTTATGTTGAAGTTATATAACCCGTATCTCATCTCCCGCATCCAACACTAATTACCACCATCTCCTGCCAGCTTAGTTGTTGACAAGAAGAATTCATACGGTGTAAAACGACTTATTCTAAACGAATAACTGTTAACTGTAGCGTGCCACAGTGGGTGAGTGGTTATCTTGTCGGACTACCTACCCCAAGCTTGCAGGTTCACTCCTGGCCGTGGTAAGTGATTTTTGAAAGGCGACAGAAATCACGGCACGCATGTCATACGTTAAAGAACACATTTGAATTCAGTAGGCCGTGTTCATAATGGCAAAATTAATCTCGGGATTTTCCGCCAACACAAAGTTCTTCATTTCTCTACTAGAAAGTGCTGTAGTGTCAAGGTGCTTAGATATCTAACCTCCTTGACTTTCATAGCGTTCTAAGAAACAACAAAAAGAATTTGACATGCAAGCTGTCCTCTGGGTGTCAAATAACACAGCTTGCACCCGGCACTCGAGACCATACGATAAACTTTCTTCGGCTTTTTCCGAATTAATTGGGATCGCGGTAAACCACCAGGCCCATTTACGTCTTGGGCCGGGGATTGAAGGCCGGATGCCCTTCCTTACGCCACGTGATTTTTCAGGTAAAAATTCCAGCCCGCTGACACCGGGATTCGAACCCCGGCCGTGCCGGTGAAGGACGAGCAGCTAAGCCACTGCGCTATCACGCTCCCCACCTGAGGTCATACGATATTATTATTATTTTATTATTATTATTATTATTATTATTACTGTTACCTGTTTACAGTCAAACTTCGATATTTTAGAAGTAAAAACTACTTTGAGATATCGAAAATTCAAGACATAGAAATACTTGAGAAAACGGGGTTCTATTATCATAAATACGAGGTGCATACAGAAAATATGATTCCCTATAAAAAAAGAGAACATAGTTATATCCAAAATTTTAAAAGCAACAGGTAAACCAATGTCTCAGCTATTTTCCGACACAGGCACCAAACGAACTGACACATTTGTCATAGCGTGGTATCAACTATTGTAGTCCTGTAACATAAGAGTCTGCCGCCTGCAAATGGAACCAGTGTGTGATTTTCGTCTTCAGCTCTTCGTCAGTGTGTAAACGCTCCCTGGACGACAGGAATTTCTTGAGGTGCAGGAACATATGTAAAATCGCTGGGTGCAAGATCAGGACTCTATGGTGGATGATAAAACACCCTCCCAGCTGAACTCTTGCAGAACAGTTGTTGTATGCCGAGCCGTATGTGCTCATAATGTTTGACTTGTGGAACTGACAGAGCTGATGATTAATTTCGATTGACGCTATGTGTTGTGCATTCTGGAACTTTATCACTGACCAAACCTCGCACGTGGTGGGAGAAGGAGTAATAAGAGACGCCATTTTGTGCCACTGCAGCCGCGCTACTTGCACCAGGCGGGACCTGTCCGGACCTCAGAGATGACGCCTAAGAATGTTAGCCACTGTGCCACAAGGCCAAGAGAGAACAAGAAGTTCCGCGATTAACTAAAGAGCCTACTTTTCTTAAAATTTAAATTCATGACCAATCTATATAGACCTTTCTAGAATAATGACGAAATTAAGTTGGTAATATTGAAATGTCTAATTAGTTCGAAATATACCTGGCATAATGTAGCCTATTAGAGCACTAGAGTTGGCAGACCTGGTGACTGAATATATTGTTATTTAAATCTCTTAAGGTGCTGAATACAAAATTTGGTTGAAGTCCATTGGATAGCATGGACGTATCATACAATTAGACATTGGATCTATCAGCTCGCGTAAAATCATGTTGGCAACAATGCCATGCATGTATTGGTCAGAAATAATCTGAAATATTATGATCTCTTTTTGTGGCAATTTTGTATGAAATCCATTTGTTAGTATAGGAGTTACATGTATTTTAAAATTGGGCCTATCAGCAGGCTTAGAGTCATGTTGGCACCACTGACGTATATTAGTTTCTCCAAATTAATCTAGAATGTTAGGTACTATACGTGTGCAAATTTTCAAGTTGTTTGCTTACATACTTTTTGATATATTAATATTAGGGTAAAAAATAGATTACATTTATTAGCAGTTGGCAGCCCTGGTTGCTCTTAAGAATAGGCATAGTCATTTCTGTTATGGTACACATAGCACATACGAAATTCGGTTGAAATCCAATTGATAGTACAAATGTTTCCTGTATTTAAAAATTGGTCCTATCTGGAGGCTTAGAATCGTGTTGGTAGCACTGACGTACATAAGTTACTCCAAATTAATCTAGAATGCCAGTTACTATACTCTACGTGTGCATAGTTTAAAGCTGTCGGCTTGCATACATTCTGATAAATTGGTATTTGGATCAGAAAATAGAGTGAGAGCATTTATTAACAGTTGGCAGCCCTGGTGGATCATAAGAATACACTCAGTCATATCTGTTTATGTACACATAATACATACGAAATTGGTTGAAATTCAATTGATAGTGTAGAAGTTATATGCTTTTAAAAATTGGAACTATCAGCAGGATTAGAATCATTTTGGCAACACTGCCATGCATGGCCTCCTGGAAATTAAACTGAAATAGTATTATCTATATGTGTGCCAATTTTGGAATAGCTCCCATGCATACCTTCCATGATATTCAACATGGAGCTCAAATTTCAATTGCGATTTAGCACTAACATAATTTTCAAATATGGGCTTGAGATATTCAGGTATAGATCTTTACTCATACCAAATTTGGACTCGAATCCTGCAGCCGTTTAGGAGTTGATAGGGGACACACACACACAGCCAGACAGACAGACAGACATACAGATGGACAGACAGACAGGCAGACATTTGTCGGATCAATCTCATAAATCTACTTTTTCATCATTTTTGATAAAAGTAGGCTAAAAATACAGTCTATCATCTATGTGGAACTTCTATATCTCGACGTACGATACCCAGCTATTCCAAGAAATATTACTCTCGTCTGGGGATGGAACGGGGTACACTCACAAGGGAACGGATTGCGGTGTAAAATTCTAATCTATTTGAAATTTAGTATATAATATTCCTACGAAGTTTTACAATGACGTAGGGAAAATTGCACAGGCCATTTTCAATTTTGAACGCCAATATTGAACGCTGAAAACCTGCCGGGGGACGGTAAGAGCGAGGAGGAGGGAAGCGGTAAAGCTGACCTTGAATCCTAGCAGAACGTGATGGCTTGCGGCCAACAGGCAGCGTTGCATTTCCCACCTTCCAACTTCCCCTCACCCTGTCACTCCCTTATCAGTTCGCATCCACTATTGCAAAGATTACAAAGAGTAAAAGAGGAAAATAAATGAAAGGTCGTTATATTTATTTACAGTATGGCCAAGAGCAAAACATCACATTATGTTGCATTTTATACTCTAATCGAGAGGGTAGAAGAGTGAGGAGAAGTAGGAAGGTGCGGAATGCAACGCTGTGTAACTCATTTTGCCCCGAAATTGGAGCTTTCTCGGCCCTTTAGTTGTTCCATTTCTGAAGTTACACTGGTCGAGAGATATGTTAAAAAGCAATTTTTTGGAACGAACTGCATGACAGAACTTTCGAAACGTGACATCTTTTGAGGACATTCTTATCTATCCCGATACATTTTTTGAAGCCTCTCTTCAATTTCTCTACACTCACTGTATTCATTTATACTGTTACCGGTCGTTACGCTGTATGGGATGGACTTTCGACTGAAAAGTGGATTCTATAGATTGTAGACTAATTAGGCTATTATGCAAAACATGCACATACAGCTTTTCTTTCACATGGATTGGCTAACATATTTTTTGTGAACGTGGAACTTTGTGCAGAAGGAAAGAGTGAGAGGGACACATTGTCATCCCCAAATTTTTCTAAAAGTACATAAAAAGTAAAATGAATGAATAAATGAATAAGAATGAATAAATGAATAAATAAATAAATACATAAATCGTTCATGCTGGTTTAGAGAATTCGAAGAGCATTTTAATTATTTTTAAAATAATTAATTTAAGATTTTGTTTAAAATTTTCTATTGTAGAGCTGGTAATAATCGATATTGGGTGAATCGAGTAACAGTCGAATAATCCAAAATTAATTAGAAACGATTAATCGATTAATCGACTGACCTTTAAATCGATTAATTGACTCATTCTGATAGTCGATAAATGGATTAATGGGCTAACCATAAAATAGTGTAATCGGCTAACCGAAGAATCGATTAATTGATTAGTAGCCACGATATAAGAAAAGAAGTTTAAATGAGAGGTCATCGCTTAAGTTAAATTAATCTTGTTTTCGGAATAATGTAGAAATCTATTGAGCCCGTATTCACATCTGCGATGTGACATCCATGGCTCTTGAAGAGTGTAACTTCTCTGGACGAACGGAGGACTTCCAAGGAGAAAGTATGAGTGACTCTCATTTGATGAACTACGAGTGAAATTTATTTTATTTTTCTTGGGGACTGAATTGTTATGAGTTATTTGTACATATTTCGATGAACTGGAAGATTATTTGATTTTGGTTGTTAAGAAGAAATAGAGATGAAACCCCGCAGAGAATGTGATGAACATTTATAGTTGTACCTTTGACTGATGGTAGGATCGAGCATCCGGCATTTTGTTAAGCACCACTTCTATTGCAGGCGAGGTCCTGTTCAGACGTTGTTTTTGGTCGTCGTCTAAATCGACGAATATCACGTGTGGAGAATGTAATCAAGTGAATTGTGATGTGCTCATGCACGCAGCAAGGCTCCTAGATCGATTTAAATCTATAATTTGTAGCAAATTCACTATATTCATGGAATTAATAATTTTCCGCCACGCCGGAATCGAACACGCCGACAAGCACGTGTTTGCTAAACGCATACAATTTGTTGAAAGTGTTAAAGCATTGCCAGGTGAAATGTACTGTGAATAATGCAAAGCAAAAGGTTCTCGTGTAATTCATACGCCAGTCTTTAGTGAACATAGTAGCACAAGCCACTACTTAAATTCTGTGAGCGGATGAACCCATGTCCATTTCTTGCACTAACCCGCTATCCAGGTGTAAAATCAGTGAGGATTGTAAATCGATACTATAATCAAATTAGAGCCAGTGAAAACCACGGATATCTTATCACCATGGAGCTTACTTCATTTATTCTACATCCTGAAGACACGATTACTATTCCGATTATAATGGAGTATAGAATGGAATAGAAAACTCAAAATGGAGGGGTTTAGTGATGGCTGAGACTTCCTGAAGGAAGGACGGAGTTCCTTGGCTAATTACCATCATGCCTCAGCATTTGCCACCGAGACCAGGCGAACGCTTACACGCTGGAAACATGAAGGAAACACGTGAGTCCGAATAACAGCCGAACCTTTTTTATGTACGATCATGGTTAGGGGGATTAGTAATAGTAGACCTTACTCAGCACATTCCAAGGTAGGATTCATCGCTATATTTTCTAGTGGTTAGTTTACCCCCACATTATTTCTTATCATTTGCCAGAGCTTGGGACAAACTCTCTTCCCTTATTCTTGTAAATACACATTTTGATTTCGAAGCTGAGCATCGAACCAGAGCCCATTCACGTAGGGATATTTTTGTTATATAATAATCTCATAACTTCATTCCACTGGGACAGTTAACCCAGTAACCACATGTTTGCCAAGGCCATAGCAAAGCCAATGTCATTTATGTCGACCTTGTCGTCGCGAACGCAATGCGCTCTTAATACAGTGATATTATTTAGAAGGCAGTGAAGTGAGAGCCAGCCAACACCACATGGAACTTGTTTCACGCTACATGAACACATGGGAGTGTTTCTTATGTTTATTTTCAACCTTGACAATCTGACGACTATGATACAATGCTGTAATTTGTAAGACTAGCGGACCCGTGTGAGAAATCTCGTATGTTCATAAACCACACTTTCCCCAATAGGTTTATAATGAGACACTTAAGGAGAAAGGTTATGTTTTTATTTCAACCAATTGATTATAGAACACTATTTACATTTCAGGATAAAGGAAAGACATCAGAATGTTAATATGACATGAAACAGGTGTCACAGTGGCCCGTGGACAACAATTAAGGAGCGTATTTTCCTACATCAACGGTGTTTGCAAATCGCACACTTCGTACAATTTTTAAAGTCACTTTTTAAAGGAATTTTAGATATTTATGAAATTATAGTGCAATAAGTCACTGCTAATGTCCATTCTCTTTCATTTGAATGTCATTTATCACGATCGGTCGCTTGTGAGCGCCGCAGGAGGGATGCATTCTACTGAAATCGTTTCAAGCGAGGAAATGAAACGCAAGGAAGATATGATTGTGGAGTTACAGAAAGAGCTCGAACATGCGAAAAAAATCATAAAGGAATTAGAAGATGAAAACAAAGTCCTAAAATACATTCTTAGAGAAGAAGAAAATTCGAAAGGCAGCTTGGCCACAGTGACGAAGGGGGACAGGGTAAGAAAGCCTCAACGAAAAATTGAAAGCAAACCTGTAGCAGTGCGTATATTAGGGGACTCAATGATCCGATTCAGTGCAGAAGAGTGCAGGAAGCAAGGAGCAGCCGTTGAATGCTACCCGGGAATAAGGATAGAACAAATGGCTCGCCAGATAGAAGACAGGGATGAAGAAAGGAAGAATAAGTGGTAGTGCTAAATGTAGGAACAAACAATTTAACGAGCTCAAGATCCGCGGATCACATAATGGGGGAAATATGGGACTTAGGTATGGCTGCAAGAAAAGTGTTTAAAAAAGCAAAAGTTGTGATAGCCGGAATTGTAAGGAGAAAGGACACGTAAATCGAGTACACGGACTCGGTAAATGAAAACATTGACTGGGTCTGCAATCGGTTGGGTCTCGGATATTTCGATCCAAACTGCTGGATAGATTGGAATGATTTGGGACGTGATGGTGTCCATTTGAATAGACGTGGTACACAGAAGATGGGAACTCTCGTGTGTAATGTGGTGCGCCATTTCGGGCAACAGGAAAACTGACGGGGCAGATTAGAGGTGAACAAACTCAACAGCACGCCACGGGGGTTACAGCAGCTCTCGTAGGGTGTACGGAGAGAGGTCAACTACCCCAACTAACGGGACGGGCGATTGGTGAAGCTCCCCAATACCGCAGCCTGGAGGCGGCAGGGGATCTCCAAGGACATTCTCAGACAGGTAAGGTTCTAAGATTTCTTCAGGTCAATTGTCAAAGTATTGTGAACAAAAGTATAAAATTTTCGACTTTGGTTGAATTTCACAAGCCCGATGTATTCATCGGAACGGAATCTTGGCTATCAGATGAACTAGGAAATAATGAATTCTTCCCGGCTGGCTTCACTGTGTACAGGAGAAATAGATTAAGGAGAGGGGGAGGTATTTTTATTTGCGTTAAAAATGACTTGACATCACAATTAGATTCGATAGATGAGGAATACAAAGCGCTCGGCATAAAACTTCTTAGAACCACTGACGGTAAGATACTAAGAATAATTGGTGTCTACAGAGCTCCAAACGAAAACACCGACATCCTTTGCAAGCTAATTAGCATTTGTTCAGAGCTTGGGCCAGACAAAGATCTTATCTTAGCAGGGGATTTAAATCTCCCAAGTGTCGATTGGTCAGGTGATAAAATGCTAGGGGGGAGGGAACAACAAATAGCGAACTCATTCATACAGGAGTGCGGACTTTCACAAGTAGTGGAAAGACCCACCAGGGATAGAAATATACTAGATGTTTTCCTCATTAAGCCTGTGGACAATCTGATCAGTGTTGAAAATATTCCGGGAATTAGTGACCACCAGGCTGTCGAAATGTTATTCCATTGGGAACTGGAACGCAGCCAAGATATTAAAGAAATGTTTGATTGGAAATACAATAAGGCGGACACTTTAGGTTTTCAAAATTACTTAAAAGTAAATTTTCCTCGATGGGCATCGACTGGCGCTAGCGTTGAAGGTGTGTGGTTAAATTTCAAAAATATTATTCATACGGGCCAATATAGAGTGAAGGGAAACCAGGATCCAGAATACTACAATTCACGTGTTAGAATTCTTAAGAGAAAGGCTAGAAAAATACACAACCGACTAAAATCAAATAGGAACTATTACAGACAATACCAAATAATTATCAAGGAATTGAACACAGAAAAAGTAAAGCACACGATTCTTATATGAAGACTATACTAAAACCGGGAAATACAAATACTTTTTATAATTATCTTAGGAGATGGAAAAAGAACAGAGATGACATTAAGTCTCTGAGGGACTCAAAAGGAAATCTTGTCACAGGAAACCCACAAAAAGCTGAAGTGCTTAATGAGTGGTATTGTAGCGTTTTTACTGCGAAAGCTAGCATGTCCGTTTCTTCAAAATAAAGGAAAACTAATTTCAACCATTCACTATTCATAACAGGGAGGTTAGAAAAAAACCGAAGAAAATCAAAAAATTCAAGTCAGTAGGACTCGATGATGTGTCTGGCGACATTCTCAAGATAGGCGGAGAACAAATAATTCCCTTCCTTAGGGTATTGTTCACAGTCTCTCTGAACAATAGGTCTGTCCCTTCCGACTGGATGAAAGCTATTGTAGTTCCAATTTATAAAGGAGGGATCAGAACCATGCCGGGTAACTATAGACCAGTGAGTCTGACAGCAGTAGTTTGTAAACAAATGGAACAAATAATTGCAGATTATGTAAGGGAATTTTGGGGAAAAAATAACTGGTTGTATGATAGACAACACGGATTCAGGAAAGGATATTCATGTGAATCACAGGTAGTGGGTTTTTGTCAAGATATAGCAGAAGTCATGGACACAGGAGGCCAGGTGGACAGTGTAATCATCGACTTAGCTAAGGCTTTTGACAGGGTTCCACATGACCTCCTGTTACATAAGCTTACAAATTTGGGTCTTGATGAAAGAGTGGTATTCTGGATACGGGACTTTCTCCAAAACAGAACCCAAACAGTCAAATTTGGGGGAGTATTTTCGAAAGAGACAAAAGTCACCTCTGGAATTCCACAAGGAATTGTAGTTGGGCCATTGTTGTTTCTTCTATATATAAACGACCTGGCAGAATATGTTAAATCGGACGTCAGACTATTCGCTGACGACTGTGTAATATATAGAAAAATCGAAAATCAAGTTGACACTGCGCTCCTCGAACAAGACTTGGAACGTATAGAATGCTGGGTTATCCGAAATAACATGAGGATAAGTGCAGAAAAAAGTAAATGCCTGTCTTTTACTAACAGCAGAAAAGGGACAATAGCTGATTATAAATTAGGAAACAAAATTATTCCTCGAGTGGAGTCATGCAGCTATCTCGGGATTGCCATAAATAAAAGGTTACACTGGGGTGAGCACGTTTAGAGCGTTGCTAATAAGGCACAAAAGTCATTATACTTTGTTATGAGAAACATGAAGGGTAGCAGTATTCAGGCCAAAGAATTGGCTTACAAATGTCTAGTGAGACCAATTTTGGAATACGCCACGAGTGTGTGGGAGCCCTACCAATCAACTCTAACGAACAAATTGGAGATGGTGCAAAGGAAAGCTGCAAGATTCGTACTTGGCAAATTCTCCCAACTGATAGTGTCTCTGACATGTTAAAGTCATTGGGTTGGGAATCCCTACACAGCAGAAGACATAAAAGAAGACTCCAGGAGATGTACAAAGCATACAAAGGGGAGCCGGCCTGGAATGAGTTGCGAAACAGAGTGCATGGTCCAGATTATATTGGTAGGAGCGATCACGAATACAAAATTAGGCCCATCATTCAAAAAACAAACTTAGCTAAGTATTCTTTTATAAACAGGGGTATTCAAACATGGAATGAGTTACCTGAAGAGGTCTTAGAACCTTTTCCTAACAGTTTAAAAGCTTTCAAGAAGAAATTAAATGTTGCATTCAGGGAACCCAGAGACATTATGGAGAGAAATTGAGTTACAAGCAACATGTAAATATCTTGTTACCACCTAACTGTAACAGTTCCTATAAATAAATAAATAAATAAATAAATATGATGAGCCACGCAGGCTATCTTGGGTTCGAAGTGAGGGGTCATTTTGGAACTGTAGAAAGACCCTGGTTTATTAACACATGTTTCTTGACTGTAGAAGTCTGATATAATAGCAATTCATGCACACTTTAAATGCGTTTAGAAGGATATTCAGAATCCACCTCTGTTTTGTACAGCAGATTATGATCTTGTCCACAAGCTGGAATTGTATAAGACTAGTGAAAACCATTGTTATATTTTTGGAAGCACTACAGAATTTGGATCTGATTACCCTTAGTTGCAGAGTACAATTTTTGTACTATTTGAGCCGGTAACGTGTACGATTTTTGTCTCGTTAACTGAGCAACTGGTCGACGGGCCTGTGTTATTGGTAAGCACTTATAGGTGCGAATGAAAGTTTGTTGGATAATTTTTCACCAATTTTTCACACTTTTAGAGGTTAACATCACCACTAAACCAATACAAAGAAACTGATAGTACTAAAAGATGATTTGTTAAATAAGATTGTAATAATCAAATACCAGTATTTTTAATCTAAACTGAAACCTAAATGAAGTGTTAGGAAATCTTATAAAACATAAATAAACCACTAAACTCAATGAAACCTTGATGACCAATGCTTAGATTTGATATTCTTCGACACATCTAAATACAATTATAGCTTTCCCTATTGTGAGACGACAATCAGTTAGTTACGTGTTTAAACACGGTAGCTAACCTGATAATGCGACATTAGCCGTGAATTGCTCATGCAGTCGCCGACGTAATTTTTCTCTCCCATACATTCATGACCCAACCTCACAAAGAGTGGAGCTGTGGGTAGGCAGGTCAGTGGCGCCAATTGCGCATTATTGAAGGGTTATTTGCAATTCATTTGTGTTGTAATTTAGGATAGATTTTTCTCTTATCTGTTAGGTTCAGAATGTGCTTAGATTTTGCTTGGAAATAAATTTTGGATGAAGCGCTTCTCGTTTACATCGTTGCTAGTTGTTAACTTACGATAGGTATTTGCTTAACTTACTGTAATGTTAAATGCTAGAGGTGACACCATCATAGCGTAGTTTTAAACTTATTGTGCAGTAAATGTAATGAATTCCTTGCATTGTAAACAAGTAAATATCTTTCCTTGCTGTAGATTCATGCTTGTATTATTATTATTATTATTATTATTGCATCTCCGAAGTAATTGTATAGGGGAGGATTATGTGTCATTCTCTTAGCTTTGTTTATTGACTTCTTAATTTTTAGTAGGACTTCAAGAGGATTAAGTTTGAGGATTTTTCGCACGGAGGCGAGTAAATTAATATCTCCATTGTTTAGCACGGATTGCCGTTTTTACTTCTGTGAAGTAGGTTAGGGGTCTGCCACTTTTTTAATAAATCGAGTGCGATTTAAATGTAAGCCTGGCCTCTTTATTGTATTTTGTGTTTGTATTCCTCTGGACTGGTAGTTTTGATCTCTAATTATACCCGACACCCCCGAGTTAAGTTTCCTTGTGTATTCCCAGTCCAAGAATGCATTCCTCCCCGTCGTATATGTCTTCTCGTTAGAGGAGGGTTCCGGAAGGGTCATTTAAGGTCTATGGCTCCTTGAAATCCTCGTCAAACGGGCACACTATAAAAGTTACTTTTTGCCTAAATATACAAAGTGACCTTCCTGGTTTATGTTTCCAATAACCAAATAAGAGTCTGTGACAGTAGAAGGACTAACATCAATCAAATTTGTTTTGGGAGGGTTTCGAAAAAAGAAAAATCGAAGAGATTTCAGCAAAGATTTTGCGTTCTTGTTCAATGTTTACAATTTAGGACAGGAAGATTGTGTTTTACTTTGTTTTAGCCTAGTTCTCACAAAGAAGGTACCTTACATTATTAAACAAATATATGATGTACTGTATTTAAGTTAACTAAATGTCTGCTTGGTCCCTATGTGAACATAGTGACAGTACAAGTACATCGACTAATCCACAAAATTATCAGCTTCGACCTACCGATTAATGAATAAAAAGATGAAAAGACTAATCGATTAATCGTTTCGTAGCAATTAATAGATTACTCGATACCTAATAATAATAATATTAATAATATCGTACGGCCTCAGTTGGCGGGTGCAAGCTTTGTTATTTGACGCCTAGAGGGCAGCTTGCATGTCAATTTTTTGTTGTTCCTTGGAAAGTCAAGGAGATCAGATATCTAAGCTCCTTGACACTATAGCGCTTTCTAGTGGAGAATGGAGGAACTTTGAGATTGCGAAAATCCCGAGATTAATTTTTCCACTCGGAACACGGCCAACTGAATTCAAATGGGTTCTTTAACATGCCAACAACGTATGACATGCGTGTTGTGATTTTTGTCGCCTTTAAAAATCACTTACCATGGCCAGGAGCGAACCTGCAAGCTTGCGGTTGGTAGACCGACATGATAACCACTCACCCACCGTGGCTAGCTACTCGATAACTGAAATGAATCGATTTAAAGTACCAGCCTTAGTTACTAGCAATATTTTCATATGTAGCCTATACTGTAACCAAAATCTGAATGAGATTTATAATTCCGTAAGAGTTGACAAATCCGTAACTCAACACCTTCTGAGACAACACACAGTAAGATGGAGTTTCAAGGTCTCCACTGTACCTTCACATCATCATCCCACCCTATATTATACTGCTAAGGTCCCATTAACACCAACCTACACATATGGGGTACCTACAGGTTCAGCATAACCCAATGCGTAAACGAAACGCACTAACTTACTCTTTAAATGCCACACAATTAAATAAATACCTTAAAACATGGATATTTACAATGAAATAATGAAAGAATGCAACACGGTAACCATGGTAACAGAATCTTGCAGGTCCATCTATTTCTGTAAAACGCAATGCAATTCCAATAATTACATTACTGTGGAAGTTTCCAGACGGTTATAAGGTTATCACTGAACCAAATTAAGCTGTAAAATTCATCAATACATACAGTATAATGCGCTTAAGGGGGTCAAGGGGCACTCTAGAATTTTTTCACGCAATTTTCACGTGTGAGTGTGGTACGGAAGGTCTTTTTTACCCGACTATAAAGGGTATCCGAAAACCACATTTAAAGGCCCTTAAATTATCAGTGTCTGCGATATTCCCAGGAAACTAACTTCGCTCTGATAAACATATGAAGGAATGACAAACCCCTAACCACTGCACCAGTAGCTGAATTGATAAAGTCTGATTATTCATATCAAGGGTAACTCTGTCATAGCATTCATGATTGAGATTTGCTAAGTGTACTCTTTACAACTAGAATATTCGCGGTCGAAGCCGCGACGGGTAATGCTAGTAACTTTTATTTTGTTAAATTGAAATGCAAGCAATGCTTGTCATGGAATAGTAAAATTCGCAATTACTTAACAGTGATTAAACCAGAAGCTCTTTATGCTTCAGAACCGCTCAATTTATAACTTAAAACATTAAATGAACAATTAGAGATTAAGGAAAGGAAAATTATGCGAAAGATCTTAGGGCCCAGAATTAAAAATGGCATACACTATCCCAAACCCAACTCTGAAATATATATATGAAAATTTCTAAACTTACCGATACCATGAGAATGAGACGAATTCAATTTTTGGGCCATTTGGAAAGAATGAATCATACGAGACTTACTTACCAAATCCACAAATTTCTGCAGAACAAACGTACAAGACCAAAGTGGTACAAACAGGTGGAGAGGGACCTAGTATATATTATTTCAGTAGTATAGATCCCTCCTGCGGCACTCCCAAGCGACCGATCGTGACAAATGAGCATTCAAATGAAAGAGAATATACATCAGCAGTGTAGAATTGCACTCTAATTTCATGAATATCTATAATTTCTTTAGAAAATGACCTTTAACAAGAAGTTCCGTGAAGAACTATACAGCCTACTTTTCATGCCAATGATTATTCTACAGTATATGAAACTATCTAGAATAAGGACGAAATAAAGTTGGTAATACCGAAATATTTAATTAGTTCAAAATATACCTGGTATAATGTAGCCTAATAGAGCACTACAGTTAGCAGCCCTGGTGACTGAATATATTCTTAGTTCCACCTCTTAAGGTACAGAATAAAAAATTTGGTTGAAGTCCAATGGACGTTACATGCAGTTAGACACTGGATCTATCAGCACGCGTAAAAGCATGTTGCCAACAATACCATGCGTGTGCTGGTCAGAAATAATCTGAATTATTATGATATCTTGTTGTGCCCATTTTGGATGAAATCCATTTGTTAGTATAGAAGTTACATGTATTTTAAAATTGGACATATCAGCAGGCATAGAATCATGTTGGCAGCACTGCCTTGTATTAATTACTCAAAATTAATCTAGAATGTCAGGTGCTATACGTGTGCAAAGTATAGAGCTGTTGGCTTGCATACTTTCTGATATATTGATATTAGTGTAAAAAGAATATAGACAGCATTTATTAACAGTTGGCAGCCCTGATTGCTTTTAACAATACTTATAGTCATATATGTTATGGTACTCATATCACACACGAAATTTGGTTGAAATCCAAATGATAGTATAGAAGTTACATGTATTTAAAAATTGGCACTATCAGCAGGCTTATAATCATGTTGGTAGAACTGACGTATATAAGTTACTCCAAATTAATCTAAAATGTCAGAATATACGTGTGCATAGTTTAAAGCTGTTGGCTTGCATACTTTCTGATATATTGGTATTTGGATAAAAAAAATAGAGAGAGCAATTATTAACAGTTGGCAGCCCTGGTGGCTCTTAAGAATACGCTCAGTCATATCTGTTTATGTACAGATATTACATACAAAATTTGGTTGAAATCCAATTGATAGTGTAGAAGTTATATGCATTTAAACATTGGACCTATCAGAAGGCTTAAAATTATTTTGGCAACACTGTCATGGTTGGCCTCCTGGAAATTAAACTGAAATAGTATTATCTACAAGTGTGCCAATTTTGGAATAGCTCCCATGCATACCTTGCAAGATATCAAACATGGAGCTCAAATTTCTAGTGCGTTTTTTCAGCCGTTGGTAGCACTGACATCATTTTCAAAGGTATTGACGTGAGCTAATCCGGTGCACATCTTTACTCATACTAAATTTGGTTTTGATTGCTGCAGCCATTTAGGAGTTGATAGGGGGGGACACACACACAGCCAGACAGACAGACAGACAGACTGACAGACGGACAGACAGACGGACAGACAGACAGACAGACAGACACACATTTTCCCGGATCGATCTCATAAGTCTACTTTTTCCTCATTTTTGCAAAATGTGAAAAGTAGGCTAAAAATGTACGAAGTATGCGATTTGCAGATACTGTTGCTATAAGAAAATACGCTCCATAATTGCTGTCCACTACAATTTTTGGCCACTGTGACGCCTGTTTCATGTCATTTTAACATTCTGAGGTCTTTTCCTTATCATTTTGCATGGATTTCAGAAACAGTAAATCAAAGGAATGAGTGATGAAAAGGGGCAGATGACCTCGTAGTTCCGCTCCTTAATACAACAATAACTAACTAACTAACACTGAGTGCTCAAATCGTATAATTTCATAAATATCGAATGACCGGTGAGTGTTATGATGATCCAATTTTCAGTGATTGTGAACGTAGAGCTTGGAATTCTAACTGAAATGTAAATAGTGTTCTATAATCATTTGGTTGAAATAAAAACATAACAACCTTTCTCCTTAAGTGTCTCATTATAAACCTATTGAGGAAAGTGTGGCCTATGAACATGCGAGATCTCTCGCACGGGTCTGCTAGTTATGTTTTATTGCTATTTGACCAACAAACAAGCAGTCATGGAATGAGATCGTGGCATCCACTTTCCCGATGTTTCCTTGTAAAACCAGCCCGGAACAGTGAATGTGAAGGCATGCAACTTGAAACAGATTAAAAGACGTTGTGTGTGTAACACGTTCCCAAGGAACCAGTAAATTGGAGAGGGTAGGAGAAACTGTGAGCATTGCAAGAAAGGAAGAGGGAGAGAGAAAGTTAAGTTTGTTAATGAAACCCTTTGTTCTTCCTCCCTTTGTTAGATTTATCTCCCTCTCCGAGTTCTACGTGCTTTACTCTGCCCCCTCACAAATACCACGTGCTCTTCCTATCAATACTTTGGTGTGCTGTAAGAGTTCACCTTTGCTGCCAGATCCGGTCTCTTTACGTGTGTTTTAATTAAAGCTGGAGATAATCGATATTCGGTAATCGATTAGCAATCGATTACTCGAATAATTTGAAATTAATCGACTGACCATTAAATCAATTGTTGATGTTGTTTATTGTTTTTTAGGGCTTTGCGACATCGTTGTCATGTAGCCCCGTGTACTTGGGTGTGTGTGTGGAATTTGTCTGGTAATCTGTTGTGCCCAAATCTAGGAATGGGTATTCCAAGTTTCAGACACCTAGATATCAAGGGAAAGGCTGTAGCAGCGTTTGAAAGTTCAGATATTTGAATATCGCGCTACATTGCTTCTCGAAGCCATTCGAAGGAAATTACCGATAGTTGGATGGTAAATGACGTAGCGAGTAACAGCAGAGGTGGAGACTATTTATTGATTAAATAGTTAACTATGGAGCAGAGACTTGAGACTGGGATCAGATTACTGGCACGGCCAAATAAAAGAGAATGCAATTAATATCAAGTAAATCGGACCAGGGATTCAAGAGATATGAGGATTTTTAGATATCAGGCGATGACGCGTGACCCTGACCGTTTTTGTATAAAAGCAAGCAGGAGCAAGCTTAGTTAGCTCAATTCATCACAAGCACTTGGCGAACAAGTTGCGTCTACGCTGAGCCAAGGCACATGGTTGCCACGTCTACGAAGAAGTACTTTTCAAATCGTGATAGTCACGAGAAGTGCTGCGCAAACGAGTTGGAACTTAGTAAGTTTCTGGTGAGGAGAATCACTGAGGTGATTGTTTTTCTACAGACATTGGTGGAAATATTTATATTTCCTAAAGGACATATGCTAGACTTGGTCTAGAAAGTAGTATTTGTCACAGTCCAATAGTAAATTAATACTTGGATGTTTAAATCCTTTTAAAGTCAGTTTTCATATTTTGTAACTATTTAACCACTTCAATCCGTCAGTACATTGAAGAATAGTCTATAACGGTGGCGTTCATTAGTCTACGCAAGGGAAACTGCAAGTTGTCTAGCGCATGGCAGATGGTGATATACAAACCATGCCCAGGGAACGATCTTCAGAACAGCCGTTAACTGCTTAGACTGTCAACGTTTTTCTTGTACTGATGAGATTACAGTGAGTTAGGTTACAACTGACACATTTAAGAAGAGATCGCTTAGATCTGACCCTTTTCAAACAAACTGTTATGGCTTTGTTAGAAGCCCATATTAAAATGGAACCACAGTCATTTAAAACGTCGAAAGATACTACCACTATGTCTGACTAGACGATTTGTGGGTCTACAATGGCGGCCGATACAAGGATTATACGTGCTTGTCCGATAGGGCATGTCTACGGATAAATCTGGTATAGACCAGGTTTACTACACTTCAAGAACATCAAGAAATGTAAGCCACATTTGAATTATATTATGCTTAGCTAATTGGAACAAACTATTTTTTTCTGCAGATGACCAACACATTTTTTTTTCGTCATATTTAAAGCTTGTAATGATTTACGCAAGACTAGTTAGATTTATTCTGAGCATTTTCAGCACTCAGAACAGTTTAGGATCGATGACCGAGCATTTTGAGCATTTATTTGAATTTTTCATATTTTTGGGAAATCACGGTAATCAGCCGATGTAACTGTAAAAGTTAAATTTATTCTTGTTGAGGAATGGATATTTTTTCCATATTAGAAGGTTCGAACATGTGGATTCTCACATAATGAGAGGATAATTAAACATATTTGAAATAATAATAATAATAATCCACTAATAATAATAATAATAATTTTCATTATTTTTCTAAATAATTCTTGGATATTATATTTTATAATAATCATATGTATTGAGAAAGAGCCTATGAAGTAGTTGAAACATTTCTAGTATGGAACAGGAGATTTTACGAAGGAGAGTGGTTAGCGCAAGCCCGCATTCAACCTACATTTCAGTTCTGGTTGAACAGTTGATATTTGCAATGAGCAAAGTATATGTTTCATATAACACGGAGAGGCATGAAACGGGAAGCAATTGATATTTGTATCAAATAGGATTTTTGTATTTATATAAAATCATGACGTAAATACACTTCGAAAGTGAAATGAAGCTTTTCATAAGTATGGTAAATTCACGGGTTGAACTGAATGGTAAAATAAAATAAACTTGTCAGTTTATTAATCTTCCAGTGTTGATAACAAGCAGAGGCTTGATTTATTGTATAAATTTTGGGAAGATAATTTATGTGTGTGGAATAGTTGTAATGCCATTCCCAGGTGCGCAGGTTTAAGTCGCAGGAATGAAGGTTTTTTCGAGCATCAATCAAATAGCAGGTTCGATGGCTCAGGTTTATAGTTGGAGTATTGGAGCCACACGTTTCGTCGTATGAATAACCCGAAGGTTATTTCTTTGAAACCATCAGTTCTTATTTCAACCTTGTTTACGAATTCCATTTAGAATTTGATTTTGCTAGAACCCGGATTTGTCATGATAGTAGTTTATTCTTCTTCAGAGGAAGACCTTTGCCGTTGTTGTTGTTGTTATAATATTGTGTTCCTACACAAATAGTAGAATGGGCCACTGCCAATTTAAAATAATTCTTTAACCACGAATAGTTTGAAGGATATTTTTCAATCCTAGTGCCATGAACCAAATGAATTCATTATAAGACTACAATTCTAATTTTCGCATTCTGTCGAAGAATTGCAAGTTGTGAAAGTTGCTAGAAATGGCCATAAATATAAATATTTTTATAATATTGTTCCCAAGTGGAAAATCTAATAGTTGAATGGTTCAACCATTTATTGATCAAGTTGATGATTCAGAAATCATATGTTTTGTTTGGAACTTGAAGTTCATAATCGAGTCACTTCTCGAATGTTTAATGTCAGAAGAACAATTAATTGTTGTTGTGCTTCGCACAGTTCTTCGATGCTATGCTCAATGGTCAAATATTTTTCAGATGTTGTTAATATGTGTTAATAATTTGTGTTGCTACGATGATAATAATAGTTTCAACGATATATTTTGGAAAACTGGAAAACAAATGAAAGTCTAAGAAATTCTATAAACATTTATTCTACGAGTGTTAATATCATGTAAATAGTCAAACAGTGATCTACGTTATTTCCAGTATGGACAATTCATTTTGCACTGGAATAAAATGTTAATAATTTTGGAACACAGTCCACAGGACTAACAATCGGACTTGTGTTTTCAAAAAGATTGTCAGATGTGTTTGGAAGATTTCTGTATATTGTGTGTAAATAAGAGTGTGGATCGCCACACGTGGATGATGCTGCTTTGAGCATTATTCTTGCAGTCAGATTTTAACTTTAAATAAACTGAGATAATTTTACCAGATGTGTTTCACCCAATTAAATCTCCTTCTATCCTTATTGTTGCATTGAGCCAAAAATCAGCAAAGCATTTTTATAAATTTGATGTCGTTTTTGCGATTTGCTTTAACCCATCTGGCGCTCCGGGATATTTTGATTCTCGTGCTGACTGATTATTGGTAAAATGCATATGTGGTCGTGCGGACTCCGGTCTAAACGGGCACATAAAATAAGATAGAGAGAGAAATGGCTTCGAACGTGGGTCTCGATTTAGACATGGTCAATCGCATGCCGATTTGAAATTGTGATAACTTTTATAGAAATATTTTGGGAGTTGAGAGATGTCTGGTTTGGATGAATAAATTAGTAGGAAACCCAATTAGTGGGAAAATTAAAAATTTAACTTGGTTAATAATTAGAATGGGTTTGATTATTTTTGATAATGGCTTAACCATTAGGGCGTCAAGTAAATTCAGTAGTAAACGTTCGATGACTGGAGATACACATTATTAGAATCCAGGTGGAGGATATTTGAGAACTAGCATATTTTTCTTGTGATATTATGGTAAATGTAATTCGTAAAAGTAAAGAATTTTGTTTTTCCATCACGTCGATATTAGGACAAATCCCATTTTATTATAGTGTTCCAATTAGCTATTCATATTTCTTGTTCTAGTTATAAGCTTGTGTTTGCCACTGTTGTATACCCCTAAGTTTTGAATAATTGAAATTATGGAAGAAATGATGAGGATGATGAGGAGTTTGGAGGAGAGTTCGAAACAGGCTGGACTGCGTGTAGCAGCCATTATGAAAGAGAATACTGAGGCTTTAGAAAAGAAACTTAAAGAAAATTCTGATAGTTTGAAAGAAAGTTTAGATGATAAACTTAAAGAAAATTCTGATTCATTAGAAAATAAACTTAAAGAAAGTTTAAATGAGAAACTTAAAGAAAATTCTGATTCTTTAGAAAATAAACTTAAAGAAAATTTGAATGATAAACTTAAAGAAAATTCTGATTCTTTGGAAAATAAACTTAGAGAAAGTTCTGATTCTTTAAAAGGTAACTTAAAAGAAAGTTTAGAGGATAAACTCAAAGAAAATTCCGATTTGTTAGAAAGCAGGTTAAAAGATAACTTAAAGGAAAATTTAAATAGTAAATTTAATTCAATGGAAAGTAAATTTAAAGAGAATTCTGAAATTTTGAAAATGACACTTGAAAGTAAAATGAATAAATTATGCGATAAAACACATGAGCTCGAAACTTCATTAGCTACTAACGCTAGTATAATGGACGATAAATTTCGCGATGCCGATCTTCGATCCCAAAGCTTAGCTGATAGGATAGAACATGGTCTTAGGAAAGTTGGTGAAGACATGGTCAACCTGGAAGTCAGAGTGAAGAAGGAGAGTAATGAGATGGGAATTCTAGTTGTTCAACGTTTAACGGAACAATTCAAGGAACTTGTCATGGGAGAAATAAGAGAAGGAGTGATTCATGAATTGCAAACTGAGATTAAAACTACAGTTGTCAATGAAATTAAAGACACACTCAAGCTGGAGAATCAAGAGGGAATCAAGGAGATTAGGGAATCTTTGTCATCCCACATTGAAGTAATTGCCAAGGATATTCAAGCAACTCAGAAGGACATATCAGATATGACAGGGTCATTGAAAAGTCATGAGGCTGTTATGAACCAGATATCCATTGATGTTAAAGACAATTGTAAGGAGACTGAAGCAATCAAGAAGATGGCAGAAGAAAACCAGAAGGAACTTGAGGCTATGAAAACTCAAATAAAGGATGAGAAACAGTCTGATCATCTTTTGAAAATGCCGAATGTAAGGGGAAAGGAACCGATACAGATAAATCTAGGAGGAGCTAGAGAGACTGAAAGACAGGATGAGGTCAGGACAGTATTTCAATCCAACCCCATAACTGTATTTAAGAATATAGAAGACAAGCCTTCTAAATTTTCAGGGCGAGATTCTGTAACACCCGTGGAATTTCTGAGAGAAGCAGGTGATTATCTGAAAGATTCTAAGATCCCTAAAGAAAGACAGTTCAGGGTAATAGGGAAGTTCTTGGAAGGTCCCGCACTTTTGTGGTTTAGAGCATTTAGATCCACTCTAAATACGTTTGAGGAGTTTTCTCGTGGGTTATTGAAGAAGTTTTGGTCCCCTGAAACCCAACAGCAAGTTAGAGCAGAGTTGTATTCGAAGAGATTCTCGACGTCACAACCTACTCGATACTCTACATACTTTTCTGGACAGCTGTCTAAACTCCAACATTTAGATCCGCCAATGCCAGATAACGAGTTGATTACTGCTTTGATACGACAATTTCCAGCAGACGTCCAGAGGACTTTGATCGCTGCTGATATCTACAATATGGAACAGTTTGATGACGTATTGCAGAAGCTGGATCATACAAACGCTCAATTCTTCCATCAGAAGGGAGTAAAGAGTAATAACGCTGTGTATGCTGTTATGGCTGACAGTTATTCTCAGACACCTCGAGAGATTCGAGAGGAGCGAGAAGAGAAATCGCCGAGGGAAGATTCCAATACGAGAGGATGGAACCATTACCGTAACAGATACAGTTACAAACCATATGCAAGACCAGATGGTGGTAATCGATACAACACTCGATGGAGAAAACCACGTGATACTCAAGGAAGGTACCAGGAAATAAGATCCTATGGTAATAACTATAATAACAGAGGGAATGTAGATACTCGTCAGTCCAATGAAGAGTTTAACAAGGACACGAGGAAAAACTTGGAAGCGAGACACCAAGATAACTTACAATTTGTGGAGCAGAGGCCCAATGATCCAGGTCCATCGGGAACACAACAATCCCGGGGGAATGGTAATGAAAAAAAAACAACTTCGAATTCACAGTAGAAGATAGAATTTTGAATACTTTCACTTCCAGAATAATTAAATGGCAAGCAGAGGATGATGACTTAATTCAACAGAATGACGAACGAAAAGAAATGGGTACCAGAATTAGAATGCCAATCATTTCATGCGAAGTATTCGGTATGCCTGTCGATACTTTGATCGATACTGGGGCTATGCTTTGTTTGGTGAGTGAGAAGCTTTATATTCTGTGGAAGCTCTAAGAGAATTTAGAAGAAATTCCAGTATCAGGAATTAAGATCCAAGGAATAATACCCAATAAAATATCTCTGTGTAAAACACAATTATACTTATGTATTAAGATTGGAGGACATGATTTCCGACATGTATTTGTTGTAATGAAGGACATGGCTTTTGACATGATATTGGGAGCAGATTTCATTCAGAAATATCAAGCAGTGATAGATATGAAGACAGAGACGATTAAATTCAAGAATACCGAAGAGATTAACTTCGAGGGAAAAGAAGAGGAAGACATCGAGGGAGATGCTCAATGGTCTCTGATTTTTCATGAAGCTGAAGGAAGAGAAGTCTACACTGAGAAGGAGTCCCCAGAGCTAGGGAAAATTTTGGAAGAGTATCAAGATATTTTTGACATTAAACCTGGTGAAATTAAGGATTTTGAATATCATATTCGTGTAAATGATGATGCACCTTTTCATGCTAAATTGTATCCAGTAGCAGAAAAGCATCGAGAAAAAGTAAAAGTACTTATCAAGGAAATGGAAAGTAATAATGTGATTGAAAAGTATACTACATCTTATGTCAATCCATTAGCAGTAGTGTCTAAGCAAGATGGAAGTCTGAGACTATGTTTAGACGCGCGAAATTTAAATTCAAGATTACTGCCAGAGTATGACAGACCACCAATCATTAGGGAACTGTTGAGAAAATTCCAAGGCAAGGTCTGGTTCTCTAATATTGATCTCACTTCGTCCTACCATCATATTAGGCTTAGTGAAGATTCTAAGAAGTTTACAGGATTTATGTTTGACCAGCAGACATATGTATTCCGCCGTTTACCATTTGGAGTTAAAACATCTGGATCCGTTTTGATCAGAGCCCTAGAACAAAATTTGAGTCCTGAAGTAAAAGAGATAGCAATTCGTTATATTGATGATATCTTAATTGCATCTGAGACTAAGGAGGAACATTTGCTACATCTTCAAATGTTATTCGCAGATTTGAGGAAAGCGAACTTCAAAGTAAACCTTCGAAAATGTCAGTTCTTTCGAAAGGAAATAAAATTTTTGGGTCACATTTTGGATGGAGAAGGGTACCGTCCCAATGAGACGAAGATTCAAGCAATTGCAAATTTCCCTAGACCTACTAGAGTGAAGAATGTCCGCAGTTTTCTCGGGACATGCCAATTCTTTGCAGGGCATTGTCCGAACTTCACAAAGACAGTTGCGCCATTGCAGGAGTTGTTAAAGAAAGGAAATAAATGGAAATGGGATAAAGATTGTGAACAATCATTTCAAGATGCCAAGAGGTTATTGGTAAACAGTGTGAAATTGGAGTATCCTGACTTTACCAAGAATTTCATCATAGAATCTGATGCATCCACCGTAGGGATTGGAGCTATTCTACTTCAAGAGGATGAAGACCACAAGAGACATTACCTGGCGTTC
Organism: Meconema thalassinum; assembly: GCA_946902985.2. Taxonomy (NCBI): domain Eukaryota; kingdom Metazoa; phylum Arthropoda; class Insecta; order Orthoptera; family Tettigoniidae; genus Meconema; species Meconema thalassinum. Next base: position 190,570,220 of record OX336395.1, read on the forward strand.
ATTAGCAGGAAACTTCGTCCATCAGAGAGGAATTATTACACCACAGAGTTAGAAGCACTTGCTGTAATATTCGCTTTGGAGTCGTGGAAGAAAATGTTAATTGGACATTCAGTCATTGTGAGGACTGATCACCACGCATTGGAGTTCATTTTAAGAACAAACTTTGCCAGCGATAGAATAACTAGATGGTCACTTTTTATTCAGCAATTCAACCTAGTTATTGAACACACTCCTGGAAAGTTGAATGTGGGAGCTGATTTGTTGAGTAGAGCAGTGGAGTCTACATCTAAGGTTTTTCAAGTTAACCTGACGCAAGAGGATGAAGATACCTTGAGAAGGTTACGGTTATTGCATTTATCCCAGAGGAGAGACCGACGTCTTAGGAACATTTTTAGTTTTCTACAGGGTAACATGGATCCCAATGATGATGATTTTGTGGAAACTGAAAGAATTTCCAGAGATTTTATGATGTTAGATGGTTTAATCTACAAGTTCGCAGATCCCGACCATACGAAGTTGAGAGTAGTGATACCTCCACGATTGCAAAAACCCATTATTTGGATGGCACATCGAATCGCAGGTCATGCTGGAGTAGATAAGACAGTCAACATGATTCAAGAGAAATTTTCGTGGGAGCGAATGCGACAAACTGTCAGAAACACTATTCGAGAATGCGACTTATGCCAAAGGAGTAAACATAATTCTAGGTTATTGAGAGAATTACCAAGGCCTATTATTCCTTCTAAGCCTTGCGAAATCTTCGCGACTGATTTATATGGTCCTCTCCCAAAGTCTAAAAGAGGTAACCGATATATTTTGGTGACTATGGATGTTTTCAGCAAATACACCATGTTACATCCAATTCAGAAGGCAAACGCAACGTATTGTGCGAAGAGAATTAGAGACAGCGTGATTCCGGAAGCAGGCAAACCGGAATTCCTTTTATCAGATCGTGGACCTCAATTCACATCTTTGGAATTTCGAACCAGCATGAATAATCTTGGGATTAGACAATTGTTTTGTTCTATTAGACATCCAGAGAGCAATCCAGCGGAACGCGTGATGGCTGAGATAGCAAAATTTTGCCGCCTCTATTGTCCAAATGAGCATTGGAAATGGATGGATGTTCTTTCTTTAGCATCCGAATCCATCAACTCTACTATTCATGAGAGTACTGGACAGATTCCTATGTTGCTACATCATGGGATTAAACCAACACGATTATGGGATCGAATCATCTCTATTCCACCTGAGATTGAACCAAGTCGTCAGATGAGGGAAACTCTAGCTTTAGACAAGTTAAGGATTCAAGCTGAGAAGAGAGAGCGCAGAGTGAGAGGAAAGCGTTTTCGCAGACCCTTGCGCGTAGGAACTCTTGTTTTAGTGAGAAGACCTACACCCTCTGACGTGCAAAATCGAGTGTACTCGAAATTTGCAAGCCTTTACGCTGGACCCGACCGTATTGTGGAAGTAAACAATAATGGAAGCTATGAAGTAGCCAATACACGAACTGGTAACATCGTGGGAACTTACAATGCTTCGAATTTGAAGATCTATTATTCAAGAACCAGATAATTTAATGTGTAGATGGGAAAAATAAAAAATTTTCAATTTTTATTTTTTGCTAGGTGTGGGGTGGATGTGCCCAAATCTAGGAATGGGTATTCCAAGTTTCAGACACCTAGATATCAAGGGAAAGGCTGTAGCAGCGTTTGAAAGTTCAGATATTTGAATATCGCGCTACATTGCTTCTCGAAGCCATTCGAAGGAAATTACCGATAGTTGGATGGTAAATGACGTAGCGAGTAACAGCAGAGGTGGAGACTATTTATTGATTAAATAGTTAACTATGGAGCAGAGACTTGAGACTGGGATCAGATTACTGGCACGGCCAAATAAAAGAGAATGCAATTAATATCAAGTAAATCGGACCAGGGATTCAAGAGATATGAGGATTTTTAGATATCAGGCGATGACGCGTGACCCTGACCGTTTTTGTATAAAAGCAAGCAGGAGCAAGCTTAGTTAGCTCAATTCATCACAAGCACTTGGCGAACAAGTTGCGTCTACGCTGAGCCAAGGCACATGGTTGCCACGTCTACGAAGAAGTACTTTTCAAATCGTGATAGTCACGAGAAGTGCTGCGCAAACGAGTTGGAACTTAGTAAGTTTCTGGTGAGGAGAATCACTGAGGTGATTGTTTTTCTACAGACATTGGTGGAAATATTTATATTTCCTAAAGGACATATGCTAGACTTGGTCTAGAAAGTAGTATTTGTCACAGTCCAATAGTAAATTAATACTTGGATGTTTAAATCCTTTTAAAGTCGGTTTTCATATTTTGTAACTATTTAACCACTTCAATCCGTCAGTACATTGAAGAATAGTCTATAACGGTGGCGTTCATTAGTCTACGCAAGGGAAACTGCAAGTTGTCTAGCGCATGGCAGATGGTGATATACAAACCATGCCCAGGGAACGATCTTCAGAACAGCCGTTAACTGCTTAGACTGTCAACGTTTTTCTTGTACTGATGAGATTACAGTGAGTTAGGTTACAACTGACACATTTAAGAAGAGATCGCTTAGATCTGACCCTTTTCAAACAAACTGTTATGGCTTTGTTAGAAGCCCATATTAAAATGGAACCACAGTCATTTAAAACGTCGAAAGATACTACCACTATGTCTGACTAGACGATTTGTGGGTCTACAATGGCGGCCGATACAAGGATTATACGTGCTTGTCCGATAGGGCATGTCTACGGATAAATCTGGTATAGACCAGGTTTACTACACTTCAAGAACATCAAGAAATGTAAGCCACATTTGAATTATATTATGCTTAGCTAATTGGAACAAACTATTTTTTTCTGCAGATGACCAACACATTTTTTTTTCGTCATATTTAAAGCTTGTAATGATTTACGCAAGACTAGTTAGATTTATTCTGAGCATTTTCAGCACTCAGAACAGTTTAGGATCGATGACCGAGCATTTTGAGCATTTATTTGAATTTTTCATATTTTTGGGAAATCACGGTAATCAGCCGATGTAACTGTAAAAGTTAAATTTATTCTTGTTGAGGAATGGATATTTTTTCCATATTCGAAGGTTCGAACATGTGGATTCTCACATAATGAGAGGATAATTAAACATATTTGAAATAATAATAATAATAATCCACTAATAATAATAATAATAATTTTCATTATTTTTCTAAATAATTCTTGGATATTATATTTTATAATAATCATATGTATTGAGAAAGAGCCTATGAAGTAGTTGAAACATTTCTAGTATGGAACAGGAGATTTTACGAAGGAGAGTGGTTAGCGCAAGCCCGCATTCAACCTACATTTCAGTTCTGGTTGAACAGTTGATATTTGCAATGAGCAAAGTATATGTTTCATATAACACGGAGAGGCATGAAACGGGAAGCAATTGATATTTGTATCAAATAGGATTTTTGTATTTATATAAAATCATGACGTAAATACACTTCGAAAGTGAAATGAAGCTTTTCATAAGTATGGTAAATTCACGGGTTGAACTGAATGGTAAAATAAAATAAACTTGTCAGTTTATTAATCTTCCAGTGTTGATAACAAGCAGAGGCTTGATTTATTGTATAAATTTTGGGAAGATAATTTATGTGTGTGGAATAGTTGTAATGCCATTCCCAGGTGCGCAGGTTTAAGTCGCAGGAATGAAGGTTTTTTCGAGCATCAATCAAATAGCAGGTTCGATGGCTCAGGTTTATAGTTGGAGTATTGGAGCCACACGTTTCGTCGTATGAATAACCCGAAGGTTATTTCTTTGAAACCATCAGTTCTTATTTCAACCTTGTTTACGAATTCCATTTAGAATTTGATTTTGCTAGAACCCGGATTTGTCATGATAGTAGTTTATTCTTCTTCAGAGGAAGACCTTTGCCGTTGTTGTTGTTGTTATAATATTGTGTTCCTACACAAATAGTAGAATGGGCCACTGCCAATTTAAAATAATTCTTTAACCACGAATAGTTTGAAGGATATTTTTCAATCCTAGTGCCATGAACCAAATGAATTCATTATAAGACTACAATTCTAATTTTCGCATTCTGTCGAAGAATTGCAAGTTGTGAAAGTTGCTAGAAATGGCCATAAATATAAATATTTTTATAATATTGTTCCCAAGTGGAAAATCTAATAGTTGAATGGTTCAACCATTTATTGATCAAGTTGATGATTCAGAAATCATATGTTTTGTTTGGAACTTGAAGTTCATAATCGAGTCACTTCTCGAATGTTTAATGTCAGAAGAACAATTAATTGTTGTTGTGCTTCGCACAGTTCTTCGATGCTATGCTCAATGGTCAAATATTTTTCAGATGTTGTTAATATGTGTTAATAATTTGTGTTGCTACGATGATAATAATAGTTTCAACGATATATTTTGGAAAACTGGAAAACAAATGAAAGTCTAAGAAATTCTATAAACATTTATTCTACGAGTGTTAATATCATGTAAATAGTCAAACAGTGATCTACGTTATTTCCAGTATGGACAATTCATTTTGCACTGGAATAAAATGTTAATAATTTTGGAACACAGTCCACAGGACTAACAATCGGACTTGTGTTTTCAAAAAGATTGTCAGATGTGTTTGGAAGATTTCTGTATATTGTGTGTAAATAAGAGTGTGGATCGCCACACGTGGATGATGCTGCTTTGAGCATTATTCTTGCAGTCAGATTTTAACTTTAAATAAACTGAGATAATTTTACCAGATGTGTTTCACCCAATTAAATCTCCTTCTATCCTTATTGTTGCATTGAGCCAAAAATCAGCAAAGCATTTTTATAAATTTGATGTCGTTTTTGCGATTTGCTTTAACCCATCTGGCGCTCCGGGATATTTTGATTCTCGTGCTGACTGATTATTGGTAAAATGCATATGTGGTCGTGCGGACTCCGGTCTAAACGGGCACACTGTGTTGTTGTGATGGCTGTATTAGTGTGTGTATTTGTGATTGAGACAAACAATGCAGATGACTTTTGTTTTTGAGTAGTCGACCAATGGTTATTCCTTTTGTTTCACATTCCCAATTTCTGATAATTTTTCAAAGACAAGATTGAACAATAACGAAGATCGGCTGTCTTCTTGTCGAAGTCTGTGATTATAGGAAAAGTGTCAGAAATGTTACATTAAAATTAAATGTTTGAAGTTGTAGCTGACAGCGTCTTTCTAATTTAAATTCTTGTTTTCCTGTAAATTATTATTAATAATAATATTATTTATTTAAGGAAGGCCTAGCCCCTCATAACATTTTTTTATCGTATGGCTTTTAGTTCCGGGAGTGTCCGAGGACATTTTCGGCTCGCCAGAGTTTGTAGCAGCTTCTATGCGGACAGCCATGGGGTGAGCTACAAGTACCGTCGCGTGTAAAGTGTTGTCTGAGGAGGAAAGTTTGATTGTAAGGACGAGGAATTGGAAGGTAACGGCTGTGGCCCATAGTTAGGGACCAACCCCGGCATTTGCCTGGAAGGAAGATGGAAAACCACAGAAAACCATCTTCAAGGTTGCCGGCGGGGGGATTCGAACCTCCTCGCCTCCCGGATATGAGCGACTGCCTGCAGCCACGCCATAACGACCATGGCTAACTCACCCGGTATAACATTATTAATTGTGCTTCACTGGCAAACATGAGTACAATCCTAATCTATGCTAAATGGGAAATAACACTCACAACATTACATATGATTAACAGTTTGTCTGATCGGGTTACAAGAAGAGGGAGAAAATACAGGGTATTTAAGTTCGATTGAAGATGTACATCTATTACTATTACTATTCAATGATGTTTTTAGTTCCTTTATTGTATGTCAGCGAATACAGGATATTTAAGACCTATTTTGTCTTATAGATTTGACCTTATGATCTGAGGATGCTCCTTTAACGAGTGTAACATATCATCGTGTATTTTCCACTGTTCTTATGTTGTTGTATGAGTCTTCAGTCTTTTGACTTGTCTGATGCAGCCCTCCATGCCTCCCTGTCCTGAGCTAATCGCTTATATGTACATAGCTACCACACTCTTCATCCGAGGCAATCTGTTTAACATATTCTAACCTTGGTCTACCCCTACAGTTCTTGCCCTCGACCCTTCCTTCAATGACTAAGCTTGCTATTCCTGGGTGTCTTAGTATGTGTCCTATTAACCTATATCTTCTCTTCATTAGCAGTCGCCAGAAACATCTCTCCTCTCCTCTCCCACTCTGCTTAGTACCTCTTCATTTTAACCCTGTCTACCCATCTGATCTTCATCTTTCTCCTGTAACACCACATTTCAAACGCTTCAATTCTCCTATTTTCTGCTGCACCAATAGTTCAAGTTTCACTTGCATAGAGCGCCACGCTCCAGACAAAGGCTTTCAAAAATTTTCTTTAAATTCGTGCAAATAACTTCTAATGTAATGTAATCTTATTAGTTTTTTTCACATTTCACAACAATTGGGATTGTAATCGTGTTGACCTACTGAAAAGATGCGATATCAATATATGATGACGTCACAAATATCCGATTCCTGAGCTATCACGTCTCACCACGGGACCGGGAATCAAACCCAGGCTCACACAGTGAAGGTCAATCGCTCTATTTATTTATTCAGCTGGCAATCCATGACCCTTAAAATTAATTTATGTATTTAGCGTAAGGGATTTTGTGCCGGGAGTGTCCAAGGACATGCTCGGTTCACCAGAGTTTGTAGCTGCTTCAAGCGGACACCCATGGGGTGAGCTACAAGTTCCGTTCAATTTCAAGTTGTTCCAACTTTCGCTACCAGATGTCACTGACACCTAGTGGTGATCGTTGGAACTTTGATAGAGCGTTTCAACGAAATCTAACCTAGAAATTTAGCTTCAAACAAGTTTAGTTAGTGGAAGGATCTTTTACATGCCATAAATCTATGACATGGGACCGCCGGCCTTACTTCCCCTCCGAATAGTTTTAACAACAAATTGTATATCCGCCTTAGTCAATACATAAACGAAAATAAATTATAATTACACTTGCTCCTGGTACATGTTTCGGGGATTAATTGCTTTTATCCCCTTCATCAGCCAAGACAAATATCCGAAGAAAGATATATGATAGCGTAGCACTCAAAAAATAAATAGATATTTAACTTAATATGGTGCACCATATAAGTAGGTCCCCTCCGAAGGAAGACATACTGAAGGATTTTAACGCTCTTAAAAAATCCGACGGCTTCGGCTGGGTTTGAGCACTTCAGCACGCTACCAACTACGCCACCGAAGCCGCTCCTTAAAATTAATAAGCAACTACCACAATATCTATGTTCACGCTTATGTTTCTTCTCTTAGACTATACCCCAGGTTTGGGCCGATAGCCTAGATGTTAGGCCCCTTAAAACAACAATTATCATCATCATATACCCCAGGTGCTCACAACTTGTGGAACTTAGGTTGGCGACCATAAAACCCCAGCTGAGTCCCAGCATTGCTTCCACTTGCTTGTGCCAGGCTCACCTCAATCATCTTTCCTGTCAACCTCTCTTCGTCAACTCTTGTTCTCTTCCTACCCCGACGGTATTAGGGTATCCGAGGCCTAGAGAGTCTTTCACTTTCCCACCTTATTGGCCCTAGTCTCATCTTTCCATATTATATATGAATTTAATCCGATGGCCGTAGCAGGGTATTTTAATTGGACGCCCGTAGGCTCTCCAACATGTTCAACTTCAAGTGGTTCCAACTTTTTCTACTAGATGCCACTGTCAATGACACCTAGTGGCGAACGTTGGCTCTTGATTGAGCGTTTCTAACGAAATATAACCTACAAATTTGGCTACACACTACCAATTGTAGTTGTAGGTTCTTTTACATGCCATAAATCTATGACATGGGCCCACTGACTTTATTTCCCCTCCGAAGGATTTTAACGCTCTTCAAAATCCAATGACCTCGGCTGGATTTGAACCCGCGATCTTGGGCAAAGCAGTTCAGCATGCTATTGACTACGCCACCGAAGCCGTATTTGTCTCATCTTTCCTGATACCCTCATTCTTCAAGGGTTCAGACCTTTTTATTATATTCATAGTATCTTCTGTCTTCTGCACAAGGCCCTAAAGGATTGTATGTAGCCCAACCACGTGTGGTGCACCCGTGTTCGTGCTACACCCTTAAGGGCTCATGGCTGAAGGGTTCGGGAGTTGGCAACCCCGAGGCACTTCTTAGCTGGGTATGATATTCCCCCCCCATTTTTCCATTGCCTTTGAGGTGGACCCACTCTTCTTTCCCTTTCCTTTCTGACTTCCATAGCTCTCCTTGCTTCCAAGTCCCTTAATTCTCATTCATCGAGGGTGCATGACATTTTCTCACCTACTCACTCCATGGCTCTACAGCTCTTGAAGAGCCTTGGCCTCCTTGATGACCTTCGCCCATTCTGTTCGGTCCCCTGCCTTCCTCCGCCATCCTAGGACTCCCATACTATGTAGATCCTCATCAACTTCATCCCGCCACCGCTTCCTTGGTCTGCCTCTACTCCTTCGTCCTTGTGGTTTTCCTAGGAATACCTTTTTAACTGGATTACTGTCCTCCATACGTTCGACATGTCCCAAACATCTCAACCTACTCCTTCTTATTTCTGTCACGAGATCTGGCTTTCCATAAAGTATCTTCAGCTCCGCGTTTGTTCTAATTCGCCATCCTTCCTTGTCCTTCACTGCGTCAAACATCTTCCAGCAAAATTTTCCTCTCCCATCCTCCCATTCTGCTTTCATCTGCATTAGTTCGAGCCCATGTTTCCGCATTTTCTCACCTCCTGTATTTTATTTGACTTATTCATCTCCTCTTTTTGTTTTTCATTTCCTCTCCTAGTTCGTAGGTCTGTATTTAGATTTAGTTATACTTTCATTTTCATTTCCACAATCACCCAATTACATTAGGGGTCGACAACCATGATGCTAGGGCCAAATAATAATAATAATAATAATAATATTAATAATAATATCGTATGGCCTCGGGTATTGGGTGCAAGCTTTGTTATTGGACACCCAGAGGGCAGCTTGCACGTCGAATTTTGTTGTTCCTTGAAGCACTATGCAAGTCAAGGAGGTTAGATATCTAAGCTCCTTGACACTCTAGCGCTTTCTAGTAGAGAAAGGAGTAAATTCCCTAGATTAATTTTGCCATTATGAACACGGCATACTGAATTCAAATGGGTTCATTAACATGCCAACATGTATGACATGCGTGTCGTGATTTTGCTGCCTTTCAAAAATCACTAACCACGACCAGGAGCAAACCTGCAAGCTTGGGGTTAGTAATCCAACACGATAACCTCTCACTCATGGTGGCAAAGCGTTAGGGTCCTTAAAGCAGCAATTATCACCATCTCATAGACGAGTATTACTATGAAAAAGAAGCCAAAAATCCAAGATGAGAAACTATAAGGATGTTCATTGCTAGTGAAGGCAGTGAAATGAGTCCAGGAGTTGGAAGCTCCCTCAGGGATCTATTCTGTGCCCTCTACTCCAGCGGCGCTAAATTGAGACGCGGTGTTGATCCCTGGGGAGAACGGGATTGGCTCGTGGTTAACTCCAACACCATGGCTGTCTGAGGTTGCTTAAAAGAAGTTGCCAATACTTAATTGGAAATGCAAACCATAGCTTTGTTATCAATCGTATAGGCAAGTACTGTAAGTGCGAATTTGGACTTAGATTTTTTTACACTGAAGAGTCCTAATTTTCACTGCTAGGTGGCAGTGTTAAACAGAACGTTGAGACTTGGGTGTAAAGCTACCTCAATGGCTTGAAATCAAGATATTTATACAAGGGTAGCTGAGGCCATATTATTATTATTCATAGTGTTATTATTATTATGATAATTCCTTCCATTTCGGCCATCCATGGAGCATGCGCAATAACTTCCTATTGATCTTTCTTCCTCTCTTAATTTTAGCTTTTTTCGGTATTTCTTCATACTTCCACTGTGTCCCTTCCGTCTTTCATCACTCCAAACAGTTGTGCACTTTTTTTTCTTTTTCCGATAACCACCGAATTGTTCAATCTTAAATGTAGGCCTGCCTACATTAGAATCTATTCATTTGTAAATTTCCTCTCTATTCAATTCTTCCTCATTTCGAAGAACCAACTAATTTGCATTATGGAAATTTTGTCAAAAAGGTAAAATATTTATTGTAGTCATCTTCCCAGGTTTATTCGGACCACATGACCATACAAAGATGTGTATTTCCTGAAAGCATCTGATAGTCTATCAATATAGGTATACAGTAAATACCTTTGTTATTTTTTCGTATCTAAGAATTCCCACGCCTTCTTGGTTGAAGTAATTTCATTAGTACTTCAGCTTGCCACGGTGGGTGAGTGGTTATCGTGTCGGATTACTAACCCCAAGCTTGCTCCTGGCTGTGGTAAGTGATTTTTGAAAGGCGGCGAAAATTACGACACGCATGTCATACGATGTTGGCATGTGAAAAACCCATTTGAATTTGAATTCAGTAGGTCGTGTTCATAATGGCAAAAATAATCTCGGGATTTTCCGCCAACACTAAGTTCTTAATTTCTCTACTAGAAAGCGCTATAGTGTCAAGGAGCTTAGATATTTAACCTCCTCGACTTTCATAGTGCTTCAAGGAACAACAAAATTTGGCATGCAAGCTGGCCTCTGGGTGTCAAATAACAAAGCTTGCACCCGGCGCTCGAGACCATACGATATTATTATCATTATTACTATTAGTAGTAGTAGTAGTAGTAGTAGTAGTAGTACCGGCAGTAGTGGCTACGCGGGCTAAAGCGCAGCGTTAGGTCAAGGGGCCAAGCTCTCTGCTGACTCGGTAGACGCGTGGGTTCGAGCCCCACCGTCGGCTGTCCTTGAAATGGTTTTCCGTGGTTTCCCATTTTCAGCACCAGGCAAATGCTGGGACAATACCTTCTGACAGGCCACGGCCGATTCCTTCCACACCCTTGCCCAGTTTCATTCATCTTCATCCATTCCATCTCTCATCCCGACGCGCAGGTCGCCCACGGGCGTCGACTAGAAAGACCTGCACTCGGCCTGTCAGGAGGCTACACGACAAAAAAAAAAGTAGTAGTAGTAGTAGTAGTAGTAGTAGTAGTACTTCCATTTCCTTTTCTTCAATTATTATCAATCTTATTCTCTTCTTCTTCCTCTTCTTCCTTTTGTTATTATTATTATTATTATTATTATTTTATGATTGTTATTATTATTATTCATTCAATCGTTCATTTTGCATCGGCCATCTATGAACCGCGTCATCCCAACTATCTCATTCTTCGGACTTTGATGATTTCCCAGTACGCCCGCATTCGTTCTTGGTTGCTTTCCTCCATTTCCTGGGTCCAAAACTTTCCCGTTTTCATCCTCGATTTTTCTTGAAAACCTTGACATGCTTGAAATTTTCTCTTCAGTGGGATGCGATCCTGAATGTCAGTTGAAGTAATCCCCACACCTTTAAGATCTCTATCCAGTTTAATGAACCTAGCCCATTTGATTTTCCTCTCATGAAGGTCTGTAATGATGCGGTTGGTCAGTCTCTCTGAGCTCAATCCTTTCACGTGTCCTTAAACGTTAATCAATCTTTTCCTGATGGTATTATTATTATTATTACTATTATTAATATCATCATCATTACTCCTCGACTAAAACTAGTTCACTGACGCTGATCGATGACGACAGCTTTGCCTACATGAATCACTAATTAACTCGATCTATCAGATTTTGTCATAACTTGGTAGTTGTTATAATTTCACGTTGGTTTGTTAGTTGGTTCCTTAGTTTTGGGGCTGCGACAACGCGGTCCTGTAGCCCCGTGTACTTTGGGTGTGTATAGAATCTGTCTGATAACCGGTGTTAATTGTCATGACTGCATTAGTGTGTGTTATCTGTTTTTTATTCAAGTAAAGATAATTTCATGTAGTTCCTACTTTTGCTACCAAATGCTACCGTCCATGACACCTAGCTGTGAACTTGGCTACTTCTAGATGCCATCGCAACCAGCGCCTGGTAAAGAACGTTGGAACTTAAGAGCATTAATCAAACCTAACCTACAAATTTGGCTACTCGCAAGTTTAGTTAGTGGAAGGTTCTTTTACATGGCACCAATCGCGACCTTGAGCACAGAAGCTCAGCATGCTACCAACTACGCTACCGAAGTCGCCCAATTTCACGTTCAGAAGATGACTGTACCTTAAATTAACTCTCATTCAGATTATTTACCTGCATTAACACACGACATGGTATAATGAGATGAGCTGAGTTTGGCTTTATTCTTAAGGTGACTTTCAGTGAAACTATTTCCCTTTCTCTATTCTTTCTTTCTGCCTTGTATGGCATCATTTCCTTCAAAGTCTGTTAATTACTCAGTTGTTTTAGGGGCGAGACATTTATTTTCTCTCCTTCTTACATCTTTATGGTAAATAAATTGTGCTTGGTTAGTAGTATGCTCAACGGGTGAAATATTAGGCACACTCCTGGAAGAGCAGAATAGTTGCTTTGGTGCACTGCAAATGGTGTTACATTGGTCATGTGACCTTCCACCGCTGACACGCACACATGCGAAGGAACTAGAGTGTGTAAGTGTTCCAGTCTTAAAGTGGCATACCTTCAATGGGTCTGACTGGAAGCTTGTAATGTGGTCAATGAGTTCCAATCTAGTCTATTTTTGAATGAAGCAGGATGTAGAGGGGACCGGTGCACCAGCCAATCGGACGTTTAACCCACAATTTGTATTTCAGGACAAAATATATGTTTCATGATTGTTTTCCGTATATTAACTTGACACCAATATTCAAGTCATCCTGAATATGAACTAGGACGATTTCAATAGTCTCCATGACCAAATGGTACCTTTTATTCAATATATTCATGATGACTATACTTTAGTCACTCCCATTCTCATAAATGACAACATCTATATTCTTACGTATGTACAGACACGTGACAGGATTGATAAACACACAGACACCCTGTCGTATCTTCCTGGCCTGCTAAATTAACTGACGTTACTCTCGATGATCAAATATTGCCTTTTACTCAATATATTTAACTTATGATGAGTATACTGTAGACACTCTCATTCTCAAAAATTACAATATCTATATACATAGGTATGCACAGATACGTGACTGGTTTGACGAACACACAGACACCTTGTATAATTGCTCCTGGCCTGCCATATTACCGGACCTCACTCTCGATGACCAAGTGTTGCCTCTTAATCAGTGACATTTTAGGAGTATTTTGTAGACTCTCCCATCTCCAAAAAGGCAACGTCTATGCTAGTGGGACAGCAGAGATACGTGACTCGTTTCACAAACACACAGACACCCTTTCGGATCTCCCCTGGCCCGCTAATTTACCGGACCTTACACTCGATTACCAAGTGCTGCTTTTAATTCAACATCTTCATGATGCGTTTACTGTAGACTCTCCTATTCTCCAAACTGACTTCATACGTCATAGGTCTTCACGGATAGGTGACTGGTTTGATCAACACCCAGAAATCCAATCGAATGTCTCCTGGTCCACTAAATTACTTGACTATAATCCCTTAGAAAATTTGTAGCACTGTTTGGACTCAACTTCCCAGGAATGTTATCGCTCTGTGGGATCTAATCGTCAATGAGAGGCTTCAGATAGATATTGCATAGATGCAGATACTTCCTTACCGAATCAAGGTAATTTTCAAGGCTAGAGGAGTGTTAAACGGTATTAGAATGATATATATTGTGGGTGGCTAATTCTTTGCTAAGTAGCCTTAATGATGGCAGTGGTTATCATTATTTTATTCATGCGTGTTTTTATCGGCCGAAATCATAAAGTTAGGCCCTTCAAATCAACATCAATATTTCTTACTCCTCTCTTTGCTTCGCCCTAGCAGTGAAATAAGCCAATGAGAAAAAAGCAACACGATTGAAATCATATAACAGACCAGTTATAAATCTAACAAGTCACTTCCAGCTCGCACGTCAGCATCACACTGCGTCCACGTGATCTTTGCACATTGAAGCTATCTTTGTTTTATAAACACGACGTATGATCCCAGTTTTTCATAGATACGTATCATCAGTTATTGGTGGATCGACCAAGTAATAAATCACGACTCTGTAGCAATCAGTGTATGAGTAGTATAAGCTACTATATGTCTTAGCTTAATACCTCCGCAGGATATCTTTTTTACGCCACATTCATAAATACGTTTCATTTTTTTTTTTTATTATTTTACCTTCGCTGGCTAAACTCAAGCTCGCCAACACATTTGAACGCCTGTGACATTTGCAAAGCGAGCAACAGCTATGCATTGCTGATTGCAGATGTGCCAGGCGTCTCCCTCTCTCAGAGAATGCGTTCACTAAACCGTGAAATATGTTTCGCTCTTGTTATTATTCCCGACGGTTTTTATTTCATTTTTACTTTTTGCTTTTACTTTTACACCAGATTTTTAGGCTCAGTAGAACAGGGGGTTTACTTCTGGCCAAGTTCATGAAAGAGACAGTATTGCTTATAACTTCGTCCTACTTGGTAGAATAATTGTATCATCCGATGGTGTACAGGCCGATTGGCGTAAACCTCTCAAATTCTGAAATCGAGATTATGTTTGAATCAAATAGTTAGCATTATAGCGCACAAACTGACAAATTGGCGTAACCCTCAACAACATACTTCAATGTGACATTTAAAAAGTAACCATGGTGATGTAACCAACTCATGGCGAAAGCCAGGCAGGCCACTTGGGGTAAGCAACTAGTAACCCTCAGTTCATTATTAATAATAATATATGTTACTTCTGGATTGGAAAGTTCGGCCGGTGTATCACCATTGCCCAAGGAACGCCCGAATGTAAATCACACTCTTCGAGGAGTAGCCTAGACGAAATAGAATTTTTCGAGGAATTAATTTCCAGAAAACTGGAAATCGTCTTAATACGATACCTTCGTTGGGTCCTAAGTTCATGTAATCCGAGTTTGCACCATCCCAAGAGGTGTGCATAACTTTTGGGACCCGAATAACCTTGAAATTATTCCTTTCAGTTATTTGCTTGTAGCTCTAACACGGTACATAGGACGGAAAATATTAATCAGTTCAATATCAAAGTGGGTAAAAGTCTGCGTCGAATGAATATCTAAAACGTCTAATTTGGCTCAGTGGTATAGCCGAAATAAAACATTCAAAACTGGGAAAAATTATCATTTAGGTGCAAACTTACATTTTGCGACTTTCCAGGGCCACATACATATCTTTACAAAAGTTTCCCCTGTTGGAAAACCCATGGATTAAAAGTTGTAGAGAATAACATTTCACGTTATATAGTCAATTTTGATAAGTACATTTAATTTCAAATGACTAGTTAACTAATATAATCACTCTTTCTGTGCTGATGGCTGGATGCTACCGATTGAACATCTCCCTCCAGGACATGAGGAACACTTGTCCACGTGAAAGTCGTTGAACTGGCTTCACACTGGTGTTGGTAGGTCAAGAATCAATATGATCAAGTGGGGTTTTCCTGGCAGATCCAGGCTATGTGATTGTGGTGATGTCCAAGCCACGGTCCATTTCATGAATTGCAGTAAGTGTCCTTTAAGTTGCGCAATCGAGAACTTGATGGCTACGACACCTAATGCCCGTGACTTGGCAACATTTTTGACAGACTCTATTTGATATGTGTGTTACTAAGTATCATTTTTTTAAATGTTCAATGTATACTTCTGATACGAATAAATAAATGACCCTCAGTTCAACAGAGTATCTTATCAAAGCTCACCAAGTGTGATAAAGGGTAAATATATAATATTTAAATCGTTTAAAAGGGTATCTTTTTCGAAATATTCACCAGTAATAAAGCTGCAATACTCACGTAATCCCGAGGTTGATGAGAGAAAACGGTGACTTGTGGATCTGAAGGGAACATGCACAACAAGAGGAGCTTGTTTCTCTCACTTAAATGTGTTAACAATTCAAACTTTTCTAGTATAATTACCTGGTAATGCTTGTGTCGAATAAAGTAATCTCTGTGAGGTATCATAATGAATACCTACAGATGTCTCCGACTCATTCTCTACCGGATAAATTACACGAGACAGATGATGAAGATAATTAGGTATTCAGAGTATTGCTTCATCTTACAATGGTTCTTGTTTCACTTCAAATTTAGTGCTTATAATACGGTAACTAATCCAGTCTTTCTTCCAATTTCTTGTTATTGAATCAGCTATGCTTGTATATTTGTGCTGTTAGTGCTTAATTTTTAAGCACATTATTTAAGATAAAAATCAATGCAAGCCGTAATACAAATTGTCGTAACCTATATCAAAGTAGTATCAATCCCAATAAATTGGCGTAACCCTCACAATTCACATCAAAAGAATCAATTTCAATAAACTATTTGAACCCACACCATATAGGCCTATTCCAGCAAACTACAATCATAGACACAATTTAGAATGTAAATAACCAACAATTAAGACTGATCAATGTTTGTACTAAATTTTAAACAGTTTTTTATGGCAGCTCTGAACAATTTGCTCTTTGTGGCATACGCCAATTGACCTGCACACCATTAATGTCTAATGTCATATTTAGTGTCTACAGTAATATAATAATATAATAATGTACCTCAGAATAGCAAAAAGATCATATATCGGACGTACTATGTCCCTATCCTGACGTATGCCTCGGAGACCTGGGTTATGAAAGGAAGGGAGAAGAGCAAAATACAGGCCAGTGAGATGAGGTTCTTGAGAAGCAGTATTGGAGCTGCAAAGATGGACAGAATAAGAAATGAGAGGACCAGAGAATTAATGAATGAGGAACCATTACAGGATGGTATAGAGAAATCTAGACTTAGATGGTATGGACATGTAAAACGAATGGAGGAGAAGAGGATACCCAGGAGGATACACGAGACGAAGTGGGAAGGAAAGAGACCGAGAGGAAGACCGAGAGACAGGTGGCTGAAGGGGGTGGAAGAAAGCGTGAGGAACAGAGGAGATGACTGGACGGTGTCGTGCCATTTCGTCCAGGTGCCATTTCGTCCAAATTCCACGAAAAGAGGCAGTTTGGTTGACTCTTTACCGGCCCACTAGTGCTATTTCGTCCAAACACCTATGATTGACAGTTTGACATGTCTAAAATAACTGTTTCATTTCATTGTCTTTCTTGTTCGAAATAAGTAACTTTTTGATGTTTGTAATAATGGACGTTACTCGCTCCACTCGTTTGCCACCAGTCAACTATATTTTACAATGAAATGCTTATAATGTAAACAACATAGTGAGAATAGAAACAAATATTTTCACAAATCAGGTGATAATTATGATAATTATGATGATGATGATGATAATTGTTGTTTTAAGGTGCCTAACATCTAGGTTATCGGCCCTTAATGGTCTGGGTGATAGCGAAAATGACAATGAAGTGTAAACCAGAGCGAAAATTAAGTGAGAAGGAAAATACTTTAAAAAAAGGAACTCAGATTGAAACTACTCACAAAATGGAGAGCAGTGATACTTACAAAAAGGAATTTAGAACGAAAATGCTCTCAAAAGGAATAGATTGAATAATACGCACAAAATGTACTGTCCCCGATATCCGGATAGTAGGCTGTCAGATATCCGCCCCCTCAATCGGATTGCCAATAATCAATCGCACCGGCACAGCTACCTCAATGAAAATGGCACTGACAGATACTACCGAGATTAGAGCACAGCAGTTAACAAGAAATTATTGTGGAACACATCAAAATATACGGGGGTTCATACTTACCTTTTACTTACCTATTCAAATTAATCTCGGGTTTGGGTTGCCAACTGGATCACTTAAAGTATGCCCACACAATAACCTCCACCACGATATTTAAAATGAACCAAGACGACAACAAGAAACTTTAAACTGTACAATAATTTATTTCACATAAAGGAATAATATGACAAAATAGAACAACAAAATAAACGTGGCGATCAGAAGCCATTGTCAATGTAATCAGGTCCTCCTGGAGGACTTGTAGACTTTGCATACAAAATTTCAGCTTTCTAGCTCAAAAGAACGTGATAATAATAATACACATGGAATGAATAAGGGAGTTGGGACGAGACATATAGCAATTGTTTTCCTTTTAATAAACATCACACTTTATTTATAACTGCAAGCCTGCTATGAAGACGACCTTGGCCTCTATCATCCAGTTGTCAGGCCAGCTGCGATGCACCCTACACCAAGTCGCATGCCTGCATCGTCAAATGGACTCACCCGTCCAGCCAACGTTAGCATATGCTAGTTACATCAGAGCCTAGCTCCTTTTCAAAACACTTTAAATGTTCACGTCTCAGCTCAAATATTATCACGCAAATCTTTTAAATGCTCCAATCAAATATTACTGGATTACTCTAATAATCCCAAAACTTGTTTAAATGTATAATCCACATGTTTAACTAGCGTTGTTCAGAGTATATTAACAATACGTTAAATGTTTATAACAAATACTCATTAATTATTTATAACAATATAAATTGTTTATAATATTGTCTAACGACAATTGAAAAATTTATACACTCCTCTCTAAATTCCTTTCGTTACAAATTATTATTATAGATATTTACACAATTATTTACAATATTTATATTATTTATTTTAGAAATACATTTAACCACACGTCTATCCGGTTGATAATTACTTAAATCGTGATGATATAATCGACCAATGAAGGTTAGTTATATTTAAGTTATATATTCAGGTTTAATAAGGTTTAATAATAATTATTATTATTTGTGACGGTAACCTCCGTTCAAAATCGTTATCTCAAATTATTTAAACACTCTTGTTAATTTTAACAGTAACTTCTCATGATTAATTTTCAAAGGACCTGGACAATACACTCAGCGGAAAAATACCTCGCTCAAACGCACAAAATTGCACTAAATAGGCCCAGAATTCATCATATATCTCAATATATATGGCATTAAAATCTTCCACATACAAAAACCTCCACTTATAAATTCATTAACTTCATTCTTATTACTGTGGGAACCTCCTTCAATTATTACAGGGCATTATTCATCAGCGACTTTTACACGTCCACTGAACTAACGATTATACATCCATAGTTCCTCTTTAAAAATTCTTATATTCATTAATTGTATCAAACTGTTATTATATTTAACCTTCGTGGGTTTCATTCATGAATCGATATGAAGTCAAAATTTGCCAATCACAAATAAATTTAATAGCAAATACGATTATACACGCCTCCCTGGTCTATCAAAATTGAGATTAATATTTTCAAAGTAACGCAGTATAAAAATACTATCTTCAATCAAAGTTCATCTAAACTGCATAAATAATCGAATAGAATACAATTAGACTGTGGAATGCAAACATTAATGTTCCAATCTAGAATTGAGAAAAATTCCTATCAAATGTTCTTTACTATAGTGTATTCAATAAATCGTAATCAAAGTTCATATTTCATAAAATTGTCTATAATGCAATGGTATTTCAGAACTGACAATAAATGTCTATGTTGCAATCATGTTCATAAAACGGCTAGTATTTCCAAGATCGTCGATACAGTAATAGATTTTAACGCTCTAAAATCTTTTAATTATTCTTCTTTCTTGAGGATGACAGAAAATTGGTCACAGTAATTTACTGAATAGAATTACTTTAATAAAGTGACACGCTGTCTGAATTCAAATTTGCCATAGAAAATCGTTAACTTCACAGTCAAATCGTGACTACAAAAATATGCAAATTACTGAAAGAATATATAATATCAGTCTCAACTGATCCAAAATTATTTCAATATGCCAATGACATAACAATGCCTGAATAAATCGTAGAAAAAGGCATAAATCTCCAAAGTGTACTGAGTACAAAAATATCAAGCAAGAATATGGGGCAAAATATAAGGGACAGAAAATATGGGGAAAATGGTTGCTCAGATATCGCTAAATGGCTCAAATAAAACAAGAAACGTTCACGACTACCTTATCTGTTGATTGAAGTTCTAGAGGAAAATTTCCAAAGAAGACTGCTGATGGTTCCATTTCACCAACGTAAAGATGTGCTCCGTCCTCGAACCTGGAACCAGCGCCCTCGGAGAATAGAACTGCTTCCTCCTCCGGAAATTGCACTGCTCCGTGTATACGATAGACATCCTTCTGGCAAAACTCTTCTTTGTGAGCCGGGTCCACCCTGGCCTCTCTTGATAATTCCCTGAAGTTCTGGTAGAAATTCGCCATGAAGTTTATTGCAATAATTTCCGCAGAAATATTCATATTTGTAGCGTATGAAAATATTTCCACTGCCATTTGATATTATTCAGCGATGGATTACGACGCATGAGTGTAGTTGGATGTTCACTACATGCTCGCTTTTGTAGAAAGATGATTAGCGAAGTTCCATGCTGCTATTTCACTCCATTTATGTATGTCCCAATTGCATTAAAGATTTAGCCTTCCATCTCCACTTCTGTTTTAATCATAGTTGAAAGAACTGCCATATTATATTGTTCCATTCTATAATGTAGCGTTGTATCACCAAATGCAATATGTAGTATCACGGTTGCAATACCCGCGTCAGCCGTAGCGTAGAATGTGATATTATAAAAGTGCTTCTCAGGTGGCGAGAAAATCACTTTTGTTGGCAGTCATAAAATGCCAATATCTTCCAAATTATAATCGTGAAAATGTTCAACTTTACAACACACTTTAATACTGTAATGCACAATAGAATTAGCGTACAGGCATTAGTCAACTCTTGATATATTATCTGGTAGGTTCGTTAATGTGTGCGTTTCAACTTCGCCTAGTTTCAAACACCGTAAAATGGAACTGCTGCACGCTCCGTGCTCGTTCGATGCGGTGGGCTTTACCACACGCGCTAAAGACGACTTGCTTCACAGAATCACTCGAATACGACTATAAGACACGAGAAAATGAGATATGAGATATGAGATATGAGAGCTCCTCTCTCCTGTGCAAGACCTTTTATCAACTTCTTAAGGGGCGTATCCATCCCTTCCATAGCTTGTTCCTCCGTCATGGCTAGAAGTTTTAACTTTGGCTATACTTGACGGATTTTCAAATTTCAAAAACTCAAAATTAATTTCTTCAAAATTCCAAATCAATGCCATAACTGAAAATAGTTTTCCACAATTCTGCATGCCAAAAGTAATTAAATATGATAGTTTCAGTAATCTCCGTCTCCCTCCAAACTATCGTTCATTGGTTCGAGCCTTTCCTCCAATAGCGTAACTTCTTCCTCAGCACAATTCTTTGTTTCCCTGCGACTGCGTCGTAAATCTCAGATCTTTCTCGAACAAAATCATGACGTCACCAAGAATCTCAGCTCAATCAGCCTACTTTCATAAAGTCTGCGTCATCCGTGCTTACGTCATGAATATACACGTCACAACTATGACAGCCATAACTTTATTCATATTTGCCAGTACAACCACCGTGGTCTCAATATAATTCAATTTACGGGGGCAGTACGTCAGGTTCAAAATACGTACAAAATGCAATGTAGAGTCGAAATACATACAAAATTCAAGTGAAATTCAAAATACTTACAAAATGCAAATGAGATTGAAAATACGTACAAAATGCAATTGAGGTTCAAAATACTTACAAAATGCAATTGAAATTGAAAATACACAATGCAATGTAGATGAAAACGCGCATTTCAGATTCCAAATACTCACAAAATGCAATTGAAATTCAAAATACTTACAAAATGCAATTGAAATTGAAAATGCTTACAAAATGCACGGTAGATTCAAACTACTCATTTGGATGGACAGTACTTACAAAATGCAATTTAGATTGAAAATACTTACAAAATGTTATTTAGATTCAAAATACCCACAACCCGTGTTTGTGCACGTAAGCACAGGGTTCATTGACCTACGACTACCTGCACTGCCTCAACCCTTGTCAAAATTTCGTCTGGACGAGATGGCACTCATTAAATTATGTAATAATTTGTAAAACCGAGCAGGACGAAATGGCACCTTTTTTCAGGGAAATTTGTTACTGGACAAAATGGCACCTGGACGAGATGGCACTGAACCGCCTGGCAAGGGTGGAGACTGAGAGAAGGTGGGAAGACAGAAGACGTTGGAGAGGCTTGTGTTCCAAACAGATCCGGCCAGTGGCTGGAAAATGTGCAAGATGATGATGATGATGATGAATATTATAATATACATGTACATACATGAAATCTAGTGGTATTTGTATCTATATACAGGGTCTTTATTTTTGCATGGCAAGACGATTCCGCTTGACCTTGGCCACCGGTCTCCGGCCAATAGCCGGCTGTTTCAGTTTGGCGCGCGCGGTCTCCTGCCGTATTCCTACGTTCTTCCTGCGGTAGACGTGTGAGCTCCAAGCTAATTGGGTGTTTCATAAAGCTACTGCGTACTGTATATCGTATTGTATAGTGTTTCATTGTGATTGTGTACAGTGCTGTAATGCCTTCTGTGAAATATTCATTACGTGAACGTGTATATCTGCACAAAACGTACATAAAGTGCAGAAAATACTGCGCTAGATCAAGACAAAAGATTCGAGTGAAATTTCCAGGCAGAGCCATTCCTATATACCGGACAATAAAACAACTGGCTAATACATTCAAACGTACAGGCTCAGCAAACAAAACAATAGACGTAAAGGTCGTTATTTCCTTGCTGAAGCTAAATTAACCGGAGTAACCGAAAACGTTATAAGGAGATGCTGATTGTTTGGCAGCGGATGGGGAACATTTTAGGCATCTTCTGTAAACATGGTGAGTAAAAATGTATGATACTGATTTTAAGCACCGTATTCTGCCGTGCATATGCGCACGTGGAAGCCGGCAACTGAGCCGTCACTGGCGGAGCGCGTGAGCGAGAATGTCCGTGCCAAGCAAATATAAACCTTGTTACGTATTCACCTTAGAGCTGTATAGAGGTACCTAGAAGCCCCTAAATCAATCAACAACAGCTTGATATTCCACCCCTTAGGAAAAACAACCTTCACCTACATCAGGTACTTTATAATAATAATAACCCCTGGCACTACAGCCCATGAAGGGCCTAGGCCTACCAAGCGACCGCTGCCCAGCCAATTCTCCTGCAGATATTGGGGTGACACGTGATCAGCGCATCTGGTCCCCTCGGCCGTTAATCTTGGTATTTCGTCATCGGGGCGCTGCCTCACTCTCAGACAGCCACTTAATTGTCGTCACGAGGCTGAGTGTACCCCGTTCCAGCCCTCGCGTCAGTTTCTAAAATCCCTGACGGAGCCGGGAATCGAACCTGGGGCCTCCGGGTGAAAGGTAGGCACGCTACCCCAACACCACGGAGCCGGCCAGGTACTTTATACTAGAGCTCATAATAAGCACTGTTCAGTTAATGGATTAATTTGAAATGAATCATAATAAGTCGTGAAGATTAAAAGCATCATGTCAATTTTAATTTGTACTTTTTATTGTACCAGTTTCGGCTACATTGTGGCCATCCTCGGTGCAAATAATAATATGAATACAAATGCAGGACTTTCAGTACATTAAAACATTTTACCGTAAAAGAAGGTTGTTCTCAAAAGTATTTCTAAAAAAAATAATCGTCTAAAAGCTAAAAAACACACACATACACTAAATTTTAAGAAAACCAGATCAGTTAGAAATATATGTTAAATACGAAATAAATTATTATTATTTATTTATCGTATGGCTTTTAGTGCCGGGAGTGTCCGAGGACATGTTCGGCTCGCCAGATACTGTTTGCCATCTCTTGATGAATACAGTACATTTGCATTTGTCAGTTGGCACAGGCTAGAGTAAAAGGTGGCTTTTCACCGCTGTCTCAGTCTCACTCATGGCTGTGATTATATGGAAGCTACTGAGATATGGGTGGTACTTAGTAATGACATTCAGGGCACAGTCAGTGCCTGTGAATGCTGTGAAAGGTTCTACTCATAGTGTTAGGACTACTGTTCTGACTCAGTGAGGAAAGCAATGGCAAACTACCTCACTCCTCTTCTTGCCTAGAACGCCTCAATATAGCACTGCCTTGGGTTTTTGTGGGTATCTACTCATATTACGTAACGGCGGTGCTTTTGAGGATCCAACCAGCCTTCGGGCTGACTACCTAACAGACAGATACTGTAGCTACTTCAAGCGGACACCCATGGTGAGAGATACAAGTGAAAATCCACAGCCTGCTTCCAGTCTCTGACCGGGTCAGGAATGGAATGAATGAAGCCCCCATCTAGCGGCGAGGATATGAACTGTTCCGGCTGCCGAGGCCTGACGCACTCCTCTGGGGCAATGATTAAATGAATGACAGATGAAATGAAATGATAGTGGAGAGTGTTGCTGGAATGAAATGTTGACAGGGAAAACCGGAGTACCCGGAGAAAAACCTGTCTGCCTCCGTTTTGTCCAGCACAGATCTCACATGGAGTGACCGGGATTTGAACCACGGACCCAGTGGTGAGAGGCCGCCGTGCTGCCGCCTAAGCCACGGAGGCTTGGTGAGAGATACAAGTACCGTTCAATTTCAAGTAGTTCCAAGTTCCACTACCATATGTCACTGATACCTAGTAGTGAACGTTGGAACTTTTTGATAGAGCGTTTCAACGAAATCTAACCTAGAAATTTAGCTTCACTCAAGTTTAGTTAGTGGATGAATCTTTTACATGCAATGAATCTATGACATGGGACCGCCGGCTTTACTTCCCCTCCGAAGGAAGGCATACTGAGGGATTTTAACGCTGTTAAATAATCCGATGACTTCAGCCGGGTTTGAACCCGCGATCTTGGGCAAAGCAGTTCAGCATGCTACCATCTTCGCCGCCAATGCCACTAGGAATGAAATAAATCTTGATATAAAGGCAGCTTGAAGAAGAAACAGTGATGTTGATGTTATATAGACAGACAATTTTTATGTTAAGATTGAAGTTGTCAGAATTGGTATAATCATGTAATAGTACATTATGCAACGAGCCTATGAAATGAAAATCCACAACCTGCTTCCAGTCTCCGACCGGGTCAGGAATCGAATGAATGAATGAAGCCCCCACCTAGCGGCGAGGATATGATCTGTGCCGGCTGCCGAGGCCTGACGCACTCCTCTGGGGCAATGATTAAATGAATGACAGATGAAATGAAATGATAGTGGAAAGTGTTGCTGGAATGAAATTGTGACAGGGAAAACCGGAGTACCCGGAGAAAAACCTGTCTGCCTCCGATTTGTCCAGCACAGATCTCACATGGAGTGACCGGGATTTGAACCACGAACCCAGCGGTGAGACTCTGAACATCATGTACTGGGGTTCGATACACAAGGGCTTTCAAATGCCCTCACAAATAAAAGTCCAGTGATTTTAGTTCCGGAGAGCGTGGTGGCCAGGCAATTGGTCAACCTCTATCTATCCGTCTGGCACCAAAATTGTTATTTAGATGCCGACGGACATTAACACTAAAATGAGGAGGTGCTCCATCGTGCATGAAGTACCTGTTTTGTCGCACAGTTAAAGGCACATCTGCTAAGTCGCATGGCAACAGGGGCCATGTAAAACAAAAAAAGTGCTCTCGGCACGCCGGAAGGCGGAGGTAGATTTCACTGGACAAACTTGGGGATAGGCGAAAATAGGCATAATATGCAGGTTTTCGTAGAAGGATCAGACCTCATTTATTGCGAGAAAGTATTTTATAATTGGAGGTTAATTAACTTGGTTTTCGTCATTTTATGCATATTTTAAACATTTTATTGTCTTATGGGGACGGTAACCTTCTTGTCATTTGGGGTCCATTTTTAGCCTACTTTCGATTTTTGCAAAAAATGAAAGTAGACTTATGAGATCAACACAGGGCGAAAAAAGTGTGTCTGTCTGTGTGTGTGTGTGTGTGTGTGAGTCTGTGTGTGTGTGAGTCTGTGTGTGTGTGTGTGTCTGTGTGTGTGTGAGTGTGTGTACTCTGAATGTCTGTCCCCCCCTATCAATTCGAACACGGAGAATGCGAATTGAACGAAATTTGGTACAAAGGTAGCACTAGCAAAGGACACCTCAGTGTCATGTTTTATATCGCCGCCGTCTTGACGGAAACGTAACGGCGGCCACACAAATGTTCAAAGCTTAAATCAAATTACGACTAACCAAATCATCCAATCTCTACCAAATTTTGCAACAACATACCTTTATGGGGGGAGCATCCTTTGCCCAAACCAATAGGCCATCAGCGTAATAGTTTGCGGATGGCGGCCATCTTTGTGTGATAATCGATTCCCCCTATTAATTCGAACCCGGTGCAACCGAATGGAACGAACTTTGGTACAGAGGTAGTACTAACAAAAGGCACCTCAGTGTCATGTTTTATATCGCCGCCATCTTGACGGAAACGTAATGGCGGCCACACAAATGTTCAAAGCTTAAATCAAATTACGACTAACCTTATCATCCGATCTCTACCAAATGTTGCAACAACATACCTTTATGGCTGGAGCATCCTTTGCCCAAACAAATTGGTCATCAGCGTAATAGTTTGCGGATGGCGGCCATCTTTGTGTGAAAATCAATTCCCCCTATTAATTCAAACACAGTGAAACCGAATGAACGAAATTTGGTGCAGAGGTAGTACTAACAAAAGGCACCTCAGTGTCATGTTTTATATCGCCACCATCTTGACGGAAACGTAATGGCGGCCACTCAAATGTTCAAAGCTTAAATCAAATTACGATTAACCTAATCATCCGATCTCTAACAAATTATGCAACAACATACCTTTATAGAGGAAGCATCCTTTGACCAAATGACCAGTTCATTAGCCTAATAGTTTGCGGATGGCGGCCATCTTTGTGTGAAAATAAATTCCCCCTATTAATTCAAACACGGTGAAACCGAATGGAACGAAATTTGGTACAGAGGTAGCACTAGCAAAGGGCATCTCAGTGTCATGTTTCATATCGCCACCATATTGACAGAAACGTAATGGCGGCCTCACAAATGTTCAAAGCTTAAGTTAAATTACGACTAACATAAC
Organism: Meconema thalassinum; assembly: GCA_946902985.2. Classification (NCBI taxonomy): domain Eukaryota; kingdom Metazoa; phylum Arthropoda; class Insecta; order Orthoptera; family Tettigoniidae; genus Meconema; species Meconema thalassinum. Next base: position 190,597,281 of record OX336395.1, read on the forward strand.
CATCCGATCTCTACCAAACTTTGCAACAACATTCCTTTATAGAGGGAGCATCCTTTGACCAATCTAATAGGTTATTAGCCTAATAGTTTGCGGGTGGCGGCCATCTTTATGTCAAAATTGATTCCCCCTATTAATTCGAACACGGTGGAAACAAATGGAACGAAATTTGGTACAGAGGTAGCACTAGCAAAGGGCACCTCAGTGTCATGTTTTATATCGCCGCCATCTTGACTGAAACGTAATGGCGGCCACACGAATGTTCAAAGCTTAAATCAAATTACGATTAACCTAATCATCCGATCTCTACCAAATATTGCAACTACATACCTTTATGGAGGGAGCATCCTTTGACCAATCTAATAGGTCATTCGCCTAATAGTTTGCGGATGGCGGCCATCTTTATGTCAAAATAGATTCCCCCTATTAATTCAAACACGGTGAAACCGAATGGAACGAAATTTGGTACAGAGATAGCACTAGCAAAGGGCGCCTCAATGTCATGTTTTATATCGCCGCCATCTTGACGGAAACGTAATGGCGGCCACACAAATGTTCAAAGCTTAAATCAAATTACGATTAGCCTAATCATCCGATCTCTAGCAAATTTAGCAACAACATACCTTTATGGAGGGAGCATCCTTTGACCAAACTAATAGGTCATCAGCCTAATATTTTGCGGATGGCGGCCATCTTTGTGTGAAAATCGATTCCCCTTATCAATTCGAACACGGTGAAACCGAATGGAACGAAATTTGATACAGAGGTAGCACTAGCAAAGGGCACCTCAGTGTCATGTTTTATATCACCGCTATCTTGACGGAAACGTAATCGCGGCCACCCAAATGTTAAAAGCTAAAATGTAATTACGACCAACCTAATAATCTAGTCTCTACCAAATTTTGCAACACCATATCTTTATGTGGGAAACATATTCAGACCAAACTGCAAGAACATCAGTTCAATAGTTTGCAGATGGTGGCCAAGTATGTGTGCAAATCGATTCCCCCTATCAATTCAAACACGGTGAAACCGAATGGAACGAAATTTGGTACAGAGGTAGCACTAGCAATGGGCACCTCATATTCATGTTTAATATCCCTATAGCACGTTGTATTTCAACAAGCTACTACAACCAACATTCAATCATACTCCTTGAAAAGGACAAAGAGTTATAACAATACCCATGCATTTAGGAGAAAGTAGGCTATATGTTCTTTACTGAACATCTTGTTATACTTGTGGTCACACTGTCCTTATGCAAGGTTTCGACACTGATGTGTAACTATGTAACTGTCCGTTACTTCTTCACGCAAAATTATATCTCCCGCAGAGATTTTGGTTGGTTCCTCAATTTAGGGGCTGCGACAACGCGGTAATGTCACCCCGTATACATTGGGAGGGTGTAGAATCTGTCTGATAAACGGTGTGAATTGTGATGGCTGTATTAGTCTGTAATTCAGGTAAGGACTGCAGACGGTCAATTTCAAGCAGTTGTTCCTAATGTTGCTACCAGAAACTACTGTCAACGACACCTAGCTGTGAACATGGCTACTAGATGCCACCGCAATCAGCAACTCGCAACGAACGCTGGAACTTAGCCTCCAAAAGGAAAGCATACTGGGGGATTTTTAGCGCTCTTAGAAAATCCGACGACTTTGGCCGGCTTTGAACCCGCGACCTTGGGCATAGTAGTTCAGCATGCTACCAGTTACGTCACCGAAGCCGCTTCACACTTAGTCAGATGGAAATCTGAATCTTATCTCGTGCAAGTGCGTTGTCATGGCAACGTCTGATGGCTCATCACTCATCAATTTAGTAGTGTTGCCATGGCAACCACTGATAGCTCTTGGCATTTTCTTATAATTCCGAAATAATTTTTCTCATCCCTTGGCGTAATGGTGGGTCATATCAAAAATTCTTTCAGACAAAATTTTTAGGTAATTATTAGGGGAATATTGTCCATTTTGTACGGTTTTGATATTGTGCCTATTAAGAGAGATATGATTAATGTCTCCCGAAAAACCCACTTTTTCCCACCCCTTTGGTCAATGGTTGGTGCTATAAAAAACTCTTCAAACATAAATTTTTGAGCTTTATCCGACACATAGTATGAACTGTGAACGGATTCGATATTTCACATATTAAGAGAGTTATAGCAATTTCACTTTTTCGAAAATAGCCCCCCATCTTCACCCCCTTAGACCGATTTAGCCCAGTAACGAACTCGACCGAGATTTTATTGGTATACATATTCGGTAAAAAATTCAAAGTGATTGGTGCAAAATTGCGGTAGTTATCGTGTCCACAAGAAAATTCTCTATATATTATATATATAAACTTTTTAACTGACGGTGGTTTTGGGGTCTAGGGGATATGAAACGTGAAGATATGTCGAAATTTTCCGGAAATCGAAACATGGTACCCATTGCAATAGTTAGCTTTCTAATGAAATCTACCTAACATTGGCGGTGCACCTACGATAATAACAACTTAACCAGTCGTAACCAGAGTGCATGTTCCTCATGATTCTAACGTTCTGTTCTTGTGTGTTTCCCATGCTTAATGAATTGGAGACAATGAGGTGTAACATGGAAATAAAGAGTTTCCGGACACATGTCCATGTAACATAATTTCTTCGTCTACGTGTGAGTAATGTGTCCAACATGTTGTGCCGTATATTTTTGTTACACCCTGTATATACGCTAAGGTGTATGTTTCACAAAACTCAAGCTCCTAAACCAGAGGAAGTTAGCAGGTGCGGTTTGTACCAAATTCTTCCAAACCGACCCAATAGTACAGTAAAAATCTTGCATTTCTTGAAAAGTCAACGGAAATATATTTATTTATTTATGAAGTGCTTTAAAACAAGTAGTTCCGTGAAGAACTATACAGCCTATGTTCATACATCCTGCTCATCTTAATTGCCTCTATCAACATACAAAATTTCAGTTTAATTGCTGTAAAAGATTCATAGATATTGAGAACCGTCTAAATATTCCAGATGGTCGCCAGGTTAGATTTTTATTTTTGTACTATTACATTAAGATTATTGTTTACGTGTGGTATTCAAACTTCAATCGCATGATTAGGACACAAGAAATAAAAACGAGATTTTAAAATTACTCACAGCAGCCATCTTGTGATTATGCAAACAATTGAAATAAATTAGATGCCTGTGGATCAACATTTGTATAAGCATTTAACGTGCAACGTTTCACGGCACTCGGATAGTTAATTCGCGAGAAACGTGCATTTAAATATGTATACTTCGCGTCGCCGCCATGTTGGATTTGTGCTCACCAGGTTACTGCAAGTCCTATAGGTGAACGTATGTTCATAGTCTCTATGAACATTAAAAAAATCAGTTTGGTTGCTGTAAAAGATTCATAGATATTGAGAACCGTCTAAATATTTCGAAAGCTCGCCATTTAGGATTGTTATATGTATAGGCCATAGAGTTATGTACCATTCAAGGACAATTATTGCCTAGGTTCATTATTCAAACTTTCACTTCGATCTCATGATTACGACACAAGAAATAAAAACTTAATTTAAAATTTTCGCACAGCTGCCATCTTGAAGTTATGTAAACAATTGAATTAACTTAGATGGCAGTGCATTACAAACTGCAAAATCTGTTACTGTACCACATTTCACGGCGCTCAGAGAGTTAAAACACGAGAAAAGTCTATTGAAATATTTCAAATTCGCTTGGTCGCCATGTTCGTTTTGTACTTTACAGGTTTATGAAATATACATAGGTAAACTTGTATCAGTACCCTTTATCACCGTACAAAATTGCAAAGTGATATCTGTAATAGTTTCGGAGATATAGAATGTCAGTGAAATATTTCGCACAGCCGCCATTTTGAGGTTATGTAAACAATTGAACTAAATTAGACTTCAATGCATTACAATGTGTATAAACAATTGCTGTACCAAGTTTCATTACGTTTGGATGGTTAAATCGCGAAAAACGTCTATTTAAAAGTCTCAAATTCGCTTGGCCGCCATGTTGTTTTTGTAGTCACCAGGTTTTTGAAAGACTCATAGGTGAACTTCTAGTAGTGCCCTTTATCACAGTACACAATTTCAGGGCGATATCGGTAATAGTTTCGGAGATATTGAATGCTAGGGAAATATTTCGCACAGCCGCCATTTTGGATTGGTGAGACGTAACAAAATTTGAAGGGCACGGTCGAGGTCGCCGGGAATAGCGCTATGAACCTACCGAGTTTCATTGCAATCGCTTCAGCCGTTTAGATTGTATTAGGGGGGACACACACACACCTCACACACACACCTCACATACACGGACAAAAGGTGATCTCATAAGCCTATTTTTTCAAAATTGAAAATAGGCTAAAAATAAACATGGTGGTAGTCCCTGCCTGAAGTGTGTCAGCCCAGCCCGCATAGCACTACAGTCGGGCGGGTAGTCAGTACAAATGGGGCGCATACAAACCACAATTCTTTTGAAAAGTGCGTTTAAACAAATAAACATATTTATAGAAGCCTGCATAACAGTAAAGCCAGGCGGGTGGTTTATACACATGCGAGAGTTCTCGCACGGGTCTTCTAGTATATTCTAATTAATTAAATGTAAGTTTTGCTTCTGTGAGAGAGTAGTGAAAGGAGCGAACTACATCCATTAATCGACAAAACAATTTCACCAATCGATTAATGGGTTTAATACACAATCGATTTATTGTTATTTGTAGCATTTGATCGAGTTTTCTGCTTCGATTAATCGACTACACGAAAACAAAAATTAATCGATTAAACATACCAGCCCTACTTTATAAGGCAGGAAGAGAAACTCTGTAGGTCTCACCTTAATATTCACAGTCAGTGTTCCACTAGGTTTGCATATTAAATATTCAATACGCTGTACGGATCATTTAACTCTCTCCCTTTTTCACACCGGTTCACATTCTCCGGAGTAAATGTAGCAAGAAATTGAATATAAAGTTTCAGCACCTTCATGATCTGAAGGGAAATCAAAGCCAGCCAGAATTGGAACGCAGTCAGGGATAAATGTACAGATTTGAAGCCACACTTTTTCAGTGTTGCCAATACAAAATTGTTAATTTCTAGCTCTTTAGTCTGTCAACATGTTTGTGATGGGCGGGGTACAGGATATAAATATGTAACGACACTCCTCGAAAGAAATGAAAATGAAAATCCACAGCCTGCTTCCAGTCTCCGACCGGGTCAGGAAAGGAATGAATGAAGCCCCCATCTAGCGGCGAGGATATGAAATGTGCCGGCTGCCAAAGCCTGTCACACTCCTCTGGGGCAATGATTAAATGAATGACAGATGAAATGAAATGATAGTGGAGAGTGGAATGACATTTTGACAGGGAAAACCAGAGTACCCGGAGAAAAACCTGTCTACCTCCGTTTTGTCCAAAACAGATCTCACATGGAGTGGCCGGGATTTGAACCACGGATCCAGCGGTGAGAGGCCGACGTGCTGCCCCCTAAGCCACGGAGGCTTTCCTCGAATGAAATACATATATTAATTAGATTATCACAGATAATAGGGGCAATTTAGGATTACTCGTTTCGACCCTCAAGTGGGCATCATCAGATCCTGATCACTGTTTTAAGGTCAATTTACACATTTTCTTAAAGTTGCTACTACAGTAATTTTGGACACATCTTACAAGCAGATGGATCCCTTCCTAAGAGAATCCTCCAATCTCAACCCACGGGAAAACTCCCAAGAACACGATGGAAGGATCGAGTGACGACGATCCATCAAGAAGTGGAACCGTCAGCCGTGGAGGATGATGCTAGAGACCGGAAAAGAAGGAGTGTCATCTGCAGCAGATACCTCCTCTCGTGATTGACTGACTTTCCTTTTATAGGTTTTTTTGTTTGTATGTGTTTTGTAATATTTTTTCCTTTGTAATAGTTTTTGGTTTTTGTAATATTTGTAATATTTTCTTTTCCTATTTTCCTTCTTCTGTTGGCCTCAAAGGCCATGTTCATAAACCACACTTTCCGCAATTGGTTTATAATGAGACACTTAAGGAGAAAGGTTATGTTTTTATTTCAACCAAATGATTATAGAACACTATTTACATTTAAGGATAAAGGAAAGACCTCAGAATGTTAATGACATGAAACAGGCGTCACAGCGGCCCGTGGACAGCAATTATGGAGTGTATTTTCCTACATCAACGGTGTTTGCAAATCGCACACTTCGTACAATTTTTTTGAAGTTATTTGTTAAAGAAATTATAGATATTTATGAAATTATAGTGCAATAAGTCACTGCTAATGTCTATTCTTTTTCATTTGAATGCTCATTTGTCACGATCGGTCGCTTGTGAGCGCCGCAGGAGGGATCTATACTACTGAAATAATATATATGATGATGATGATGATGATGACTACAGTAAATTAACTAATTTCAGACGAGGAAGTGAAACACTTTGGGAATGAACACGCAAGGACAGGATTTTTACCATGAGGGGCTATTCAAACTCACCCCATGAAGAGACAAGAGCCTAATTCGATATGGAGACTTTGTCGAAAAATGACCGAATATAATTATGTACTATCAGTTGGCTGCATTGCTTGCATGAGATATAATGTAGGCGTTTCACTGCAGCCTTTGTAACTATAGTTTCTCTTCACCCTTTAAACACCCTCTGTCTGAAAAGTTCGATGAATGGGTCTATATTACGAACGGATTGTTGGCTTACCTGAAACAGCCGTTACTGTCCTGCGAAGAAATTCCCGTGGAAGGTTATGCACTTCTGAGAATGACTGAACAAGTCCTGGAAACTCCTGGCATAGTCTTCTTTAGGAATAGCCTTCAGTTTGGGTCGTCAAAACTCGAAATTGAAAGCAAGAGAGAGCGTGAATGTATGCAACCTGCCTTGCATACCTGATAGACGGGCGGCAGTGACAAGGGTGAATTTATGCAACCTAACGCGCACCTGTTCGACGGGTGGCATTGAGAAGGGTGAATGTTCCGTGGAATGGAATGGTTCTTAAAACCATCGTCACGGGTGACGAGACCTGGTTCCTGAGGTACGACCTTGAAGGCAAGCGTCAAAGTATGGAGTATCCGGGTCCAGGGTCACCGAAAAGCCCTGAAGGGCCAGTAATGCAGGAATATTGGACAGAATATGGTCAAAGTGAGGTAAATTAGTTTATCAAGCTAAAAATTGGTGGAGAGTTTCCTTGAATAGCCTGGATCAAAATACTAAAAGTCCCAAAAAATCCCTCTTGGGGAACATGCCGCCATCTTGGAAAATTGGCCGGCATCTTGGATTTCGTATCCAGCATCGCATTGAACGTCATAACTCGGTACCTAAGGGTGATAGGGACATGTGGTTTGGTCAGGATAACTTACCAGAATGCAGGCTATCATTTTGACACCACTTAACCTAGATAACAATCGAAATAGTTATTATAAATCACTTAAACAAACTCTCATAGGGTAGCGTTAAAAGCCATCTTGATGTTCAATGTAGATGTTTCACCTTTTACAGTCATGGGATTGAAAAAAGTACTGAAATAAATGTTGTTAAGCACATCAAAACGCACAAAAATATGTGATCAGCACTTTCGTATACCAAAAATTACGGGTGTGAGAAGTTGTCAAATATGCGCATGCAACTCGAGGAGCGGCGCGCCGAGGTGGGGGGGCTTCTCAAAGCCGGTGAAACTGGTGATGTAAACATATGCTGTAGGCGCAACTAAGCCCCTTTTTGTGATGAGTAAAAATTTGGCACTTTTATATAGAAAGATAGCATCTTATAACCTAATAAATAATAAAAAAAAAACAATAATTAATTTGTTAATACAGTACTTTTCGTTCTAAAACTCTCTTTCTTAGCTACTAATATTGTATGTATAAAGAGAAAGGAATATTTCCTTTTAATTTTAATAATTAAGTATTGTTTGCGCTACGCTCGTATGTAATTGAACTAAGAATGGACTGTCCGTCCATGCGTTGCCGAGCGACATCCCTGCCGCTGCGCCGTCAGAGCGCTCTCGTTCCCCCACTCCACCTTCCCTGTGTTGCTTAGCAGTGACGCCGGCCGGCCGAAATGAACGTCGTTACGGTAACGTTTATCATAAAATTTATCTTAAACGGTACGCCACAGAAAATAATCATAAAAGCGAAAAATATGCGTTTCAGTTTGAACTGTCCCTTTATGCTTATTTTGCCGATGTTTACCATCCGGTTTAAAAGTTAATGCCGTTTCCTGTACTTTATAAATGTCCTACATCAAAAACGATTTTACCATTAAATTCTATGCAACACGTGGAACTTGAGCAAACTTGTCAAAGGCGAGAGTTCAAGCATCTCGAAAAATTCACAGAATGGCTACGTATACATTCTCCTTTCGACAAACCTCAGGATATTTTGGTGTCCTAATCAACCGGTGTTATAGGTGACGAAACGGTGACCTGCGACTCAGCTTGGGAGATAGGAACCGTGACTTTGAAGAAACTGGAAGGAAAATCGTTCGCCGAGGTTTAACTCAAACGAAAGGACAAAGTTGTCACTCTTGCAGCTCTTGTTGTCCGAGGTGAGACCGTGCCTGTAAATCCGAACTAGCTGTTTCATCGAATTGCGTGTGTCGCTCGCAATGAAGAGGACCTTGAATCTTGCTTTGAATACGAGTTGGATTTACTGCCGCCAGCGCTGTTCGATGCTTCAACTATCAGAAAATGTAAAAAATCAACTTTACGGACAGTGATAGAGAAGTTGTGTCCACCAATGACCTGTCTTCCCGAAGACCTTATCTACGTATTTGACGGTGGAGATCTCCTGCACCGAGTGGTATTGCCGAAATCGGGAACCTTCGATGATGTTTGTAAGAACTATATTTCGTACATCAAGGCGAACTATCAAGGGAAAGCTATTGTAACTTAGTGTTCGACGAAAGACGTGGAGCATATGAGACGACGTGCCAAGACGTCATCTTCTGAAGTTTTGGTAGATTTGGAAGTGCAAGTGGTCTCGTCGCAGAATCATTTCCTAGCCAATACTTCAATCAAATCAAGATTCGTCGCCATTTTAGCTCGTTGTTTCGAAGAAAAGGGGATTCCAGCTATTCATGCCAAGTCTGATGCTGATCGTCTCATCGTGACAACAGCGATCAAGGAAGCAGAGGAGGGAGGTCATGTGGCAATTGTTGGAAAGGATACCGATTTGTTGGTATTTCTTTCTAGCCTTGCAGAACGCGATAGAAACGTCTATATGCTGGTGGCGCCATCAAAAGCCCATCCGAAGAAACTCTTGGCCCTACGGAATTGCAGAAAGCTCTTGGGGACATGACCGATAATCTTCTCTTTCTCCATGCCATGTCCGGTTGCGACAAAATTTCGGCTCCCTACAGGAAGAGGTTACACGCGTTCAAGACTTTAAACAATAACCCAGGTCCTCGACAAAGAATTGCTGTTTTTAACAGCGCAGACGCTGCAGTGGAAGAGATCGTGAAGGCAGGGGAAGAATTCTTCGTAGCGTTATACGGAGGTAGAACTACAGATAGCCTAAACAAGACAAGGTTAAGTCAGTACCTTAAGACCATTGCCAAACAACGTCTCCATGCAGACTTCGACCTCTCAAGTCTTCCACCAACATCAGCAGCATCTCGACAGCATAGCCTAAGAGTTTACCACCAAGTGCAGGAATGGCGCGGAATCTCTCTTCCACCTACAGAGTGGGGATGGAAGAAGAACAGAATCGGCAAATTTTTACCGATTCCAACAGGATCTCCTCCCGCACCTGACTTCCTCCTAAACCTATTCAGCTGAGAGTGCAAGACAGGATGCGGCAGGAGATATTGCGGTTGCCGAAGACAAGGTCTCTCCTGTTCAGCAATGTGCATCAATTGCACTGGTGATGGTTGTTCTAACATGCCAGAGCCAGATACTCTTGACGATATGGTGAGTGAGGAACAGGAGGACAACCTCGAAGAATTGCCATGCAGATCCTCGCCACCTCTTCGCCGCAGAGTAGACTTTTCTGAAAGTTCAACCTTGCCAAAGAAAAAGCGTCAAGATTAAGGCAAGTGTCACGTTTTCTTTACCAACACATGACCAATATTAAACGCGTACGATATAATTAATAGATGGCTTTGTTCCTTTACAGGCACACCGCACTACAGAGTCCCGTGGCAGCAGAATATCCTCTTTTCCGTGTTTTCCGTGTTTGTACAAAAGAAATTGCAATGTTCTTAAACGTTAGTGTGATGAAGGTGTGGTATAAGATAGCAAATAAGCAAATAGCTGCTTAATTTATTTTCTAATAGTAACGTTTATCGTTCCTTTTCTATATAAATATAATATACGTAGCTAAGAAAGAGAGTTTTAAATCGCTATGTTACTGTATTAACAAATTAATTATTGTTTTTTTTTAATTATTTATTAGGTTATAAGATGCTATCCTTCTATATAAAAGTGTCAAACTTTTACTTATCATTAAAAAGGGGGCATAGTTGCGCCTACAGAATATGTTTACATCACCAGTTGCACCGGCTTTGAGAGGCCCCCCACCTCGGCGCGCCGCTCCTCGAGTTGCATGCACATATTTGACAACTTCTCACACCCGTAATTTTTGGTTTAAGAAAGTGCTGATCACATACTTTTGTGCGTTTTGATGTGCTTAATAACATTTATTTTAGTATTTTTTTCAATCCCATGACAGTAAAAGGTGAAAAATCGACATTGAACATCAAGATGGCTTTTAACGCTACCCTATGAGGGTTTGTTTAAGTGATTTATAATAACTATTTCGATTGTTATCTAGGTTAAGTGGTGTCAAAATGATAGCCAGCATTCTGGTAAGTTATCCTGACCAAACCGTATGTCCCTATCACCCTTATGTACCGAGTTATGACGTTCAATGCAATGCTGGACACGAAATCCAAGATGCCGGCCATTTTCCCAAGAGGGGGCGTGGTGGCGCAGCGGTCAAGCTGTATGCCTCTCACCAAGGTGGACCGGGTTCGATTCCCGGTCAATGCATGTGAGATTTTCGAAGTGAAATGCCCTGTCCCGTGGTTGGGATTCCACGTAAAACGGAGGTCCCGTGGCTTATGATCGCGAGATTAATGGTCACGTTAAACTACAAGCTTCTTTCCTTATTTTCCCAAGATGGGATTTTTTGGGACTTTTAGTATTTTGATCCAGGCTATTCAAGGAACCTCTCCACCAATTTTTAGCTTGATAAACTAATTTTCCTCACTTTACCCTATTCTTCTTACACTACAGAAGTTTTCCGTCATTTCGGACATTCAACGTAATGTGACGACCCAACTGAAGGATATCCCTCACGAAGACTATGCCATGACTTGTACAACCGTTCTAAGAAGTGCACAACCATCCACGGGGATTACTTCGAAGGATAGTAACGGCTGTTACAGGTAAGCCAACAATCCGTTCGTAATATAGCCCATTCACCGAACTTTTCAGACAGAGGGTGTATATACTGTTCACATTCTTTCTCCAGAACCCTATAGATTCTGCTAACTTGTCTGTTCCATATGCGGTGGTCTCTTCTACTGTGCAACAGCTGAGCAATGCTGTTTGTGCTTATAAATTGCTACAGAGTACATTACATTGCTCTCGACTCTACATTCAGCTCGCTGTTTTAATCAACTGTATTTCATGTGTTACATTTTGAATGTCATGGTCAACGCATGCTTCGTTTCCCGTTCATTTTATTTAAAAATAGACCCATAACATGTAATATGCGACGTTGACCATCATATGAGAATAGATCTTTTTATTGCTAAAATTACTATTAGTGTAATTCTGGTACGAAATATTCCAAGACTGCCACACCGTCCCCCCACTCCCTTGGGACTCACTACTTGTGGGACGTGAGTTGTTGATCACGGTGCCCCATCTGAGCACGGCATTGCTTCCTCTTACATGTAGGCTCCATTCGGTTATCTATCTTGTCGGCCTCACTTGGTCAACACTTGTTCTCTTCCTAGAGAGTCTTTCACATTCCCCACCCTTGTCTCATATTTCTTCATACCATCAATCTTCCAAGGTTCAGCCTTCTTTTTCTTTACATGATATCTCCAGTCTTCTGCACAAGGCCCTTAAGGAGGCAGGGTGTGTGTACCTCCACCACTTCTGGTGCACCATGGATAGTGCTACACCCCCAAGTGAAAACGGCTGGTGAGTTTAGGAATTGGCGACACCGATGAATTCCTGAGCTGGGTCCGTTTCTTCCCTTTTTTCCACTGACTTGGGGGCGGGCCCTCATCCTCATTCCCCTTTTCTATCTGCCTTTCATGGCTCTTGTTCCTTCAAAGTCCCTCAATCCTTATTCAACGGGGGTTGAGGACCTTTATATTCCTCCTGTTCATTGTTCCTTTAATTTTTCATTTCGTCTTCTAATATGTAAGTTAGCGTTAGTTGTAGGTTTCAGGCCATTGTTCACTATCACTTATCACCCAACCCATTAGGGGCCGATAGCCTAGATGTTAGGCCCCTAATCATCATCATTATCATCATCATAATCATTTACTTATCCGAGGCAGCTCACAGTATATGTCGTTTGAATAAAATTAAACAAAACCAAATCCCGTGGCTGTACAGCCTATGAAGGGCCTAGGCCTGCCAAGCGACCGCTACCCAGCCATTTGGCCTGCATATTATGAGCTGACGCGTGGTCAGCGCGTCGGGTCCCCTCAGTCGTTTATCTTGGTCTCCGTTACTGGAACGCTACCTCAGTGTCAAACAGATACTCAATTGTCCTCACGAGGCTGAGTGCATGCCGTTTGATTGAAATAAGCCATATGTTATTACTTTTTTTTGTTACTCGAGTGCACCCAATTAGAATAATTTCCTAGTGCCTTGTTGCGTAGTGGTAACTATTCGTGTCTGTCGCAGCGGGTTTAATTCTGTTTTGTTGTTGTATTTGTTGATACATTTTAGCATGAAGAAAGTCTGAATCGTTTTCTACCACGTTATTTAGTTTCTTGGCAACTACACTACCGATACATTCTCAACATTCGATAATAACTTCGTCACACACTTTTCCAAAGTTTCTCTCTACGATATCCCTCTACCTAGCAAATACACATGAAGCATCATTTTTTCAACCTAACTTATTAAACATACATATTTTCACATACAAATCTCTTCAATTCTACGCTGGTTTTTTCAAGACTTTTTTATCCTTTATTATGTACCCAATCGTCATCATATGAAACATGTGTTCGTATCCCAGCTAACTCACGGTCCTATACCCACTATACGATCACATATTCAGGATTTGAGTCTGTCAGGTGACTACTCTACTTGAAAGAAACTACATATTCCTAACTATAATATTTAATGATAGTAATTAATGGCAATACAGCATAAAACACAAAAAAATACTTTACATTTATTTCCCACAACAAAAATCAAAATTATCGGTGAGTCTCTTCTCCTCAAAATTAGTGCTTCACCGCACTCAAGTCTATCCAAAACATCCTATTATTGATACTCTTTGACATTTGCGAGTGTCCATAGTGTCCATAGTGTCCATAGTGTCCATAGTGTCCATAGTGTTCTTCACGTGGCACAATTTAACACAAATTGGAATATCACAACACAATAAACACAAATTATATTTAAATGGCATTAAATCTGCAATTATTAAACATTTATCCGTTTTACACGGGACATTTACTTTAAATAACATTAATTCATTAACTTATGCCTTGTTTAATAAGTGTTGTCTCGTGCGAATCGTATTCTTTTCCCATCAGTTTCAAACGCTGAAGTGGTACACTTTCCACTCCAAAATACACATAGATATAGATATTTTTATAGCTTCACCATACAACGATTTTCTGGGTCTGGTCAAAACATTATCGTTACAAACGTGTCATCTCATTCAAATTACGCTACCCGTATGCATAAATTAGTGTGAACTTGGCAAATACACTTTACAAAAATGCCTCTATTTATTTAGTGCAGTTAATTCCTCCTCGGAGAATAACTGGGCCAAATGGTATCCGATTAATACATTCCAACATTGCATGTGTATGGAAATAGTGCATTTAATTCAATTGATATCATCACACCAAGCATATCTTAATTACTTTTCGAAATATCGAGATTCTTCAGTGTCACACTACAATTTTAAAATAAAAGGATCAGGTCTATTGACTTCCTTTCCGTGCGAACAATGAATTAGTCATGGCTGGCCTCGGCAAGATGGCCGCTGGGTTAGTGGACTACCTGCCACCCCGTCTGACTGCCCGCAGGGTAAGTTCATTTCACTGGTGCAGCTGTGCTGGTGGTACCCTGAATGGGTCGTGTCCTTACGAATTGAGTCAATCTAATTATTAAATACCTACATTTAGAGTATAATGGGCTCATCTCGGCTCCTAATTAATATTCATGGCAAGGGATGGATCACGAAATAGCTTTGCCGTTCTGTGGTCGACATCAGTGGCTTTTGCTTGCGTCTCAAGTGAGTTTCACAGTTTTCTCACTGGACGGCATGCATATAACAAGAGGAAATCGACGTTTCCTATACGAAGAACCATTAATCTTACCTCTAAGGGCAGATCAATTAATATATGGGCTCACCTAGGGTCTCTAACAGTTATCCCTGGTGGCGAAAACTCTGCGAACAGTGAATACAGACAGACTCTGTCCCAACTCTGTTGCGAATAACACATGTATGCTCTAAGGCAATACTATATCGTAGATTCGAAGATTAGCCGACTAGATTCGCCAACGCGCAAGCTATTTTCGGATGATCCCCGCAACTTATTGACGTAAATTTCTTGATTCTACGTTGCATGCTCGCTGATCGCGGCTCAAACAGTATTTCTTACAGATGACTCAATTCTTAAAGCACTCACGTCCTCTATGCAATTACTCATATGCCAAAGTTCTACGTAGCTCCAAAACAAGTATAAATTTACAGGCTTACATTAACTATCTTAATGGCTCTCAAATACAACCCTGAGAATATACCATAATAAACATTTATTCAACATTTCAATGACACTGAAAAGCTCTCTTTATCTCGATTTTTACGTTTCTTTCTTACTGTTTACAATAACACAGTATTCTTACGCTAGATATGACACACTTTGCACGTACTATAGGCCTGACATGCCCATTTATTTATTCACTAGCAGAAGTACCCGTTCTTCGAACGGTGTTCGGTGTTAACACCAGACATTATAATAATAATAATAATAATAATGTTATTGGTGTTACGTCCCTTTTAAGTACTGTTGCTTTTAGAGACGCACCAGACATTACCAATTGAGCTACTGTTGCAATGGTTAGCGGCTTGTCATTCCTTCATAAGTTTATCAAAACGAAGTTAGTTTTCTGGGAATATCACACACACTGTTAATTTAAGGGCCTTATAATGTGGTTTTCGGAGACCCTTTATAGACTCGCAAATTTTGTGTCTCACATTGAGAAGTGCAACATATGCTTTGGTCGTCCTTCTAGGGTATTTTTTATATTTCGCCTATTTTAGCATGTATTTTGAGAAGTTTTTCCCTATATCCACCCTTCTACTGTATGAAATGAACGGTGAAGAGTTTTATAAATGATTGGTGTATTGACTCATGTTTACCATACCTAATTTTACGATGCACCAAGCATCCGAACATGAGTTATAGGCGTACATAAGGATACACAGAAAGACAGACAGACAGACAATACTATTGTCTACAACATATCACCCAGAAATCCAAATATGGGTATATCTACCACACAGTATCAAAGAAAATCATCCTTACGATGAACCCGTATGTCATGTCGACAACAACAAAAAGATTAGTTGAAATGTGCTCTCAAACTAAATTCACCTGACGTGTACTTCCTGACATGAAATAGAATTGAAAGCCTTGTAGATGAAACGCAATACACGTCACATAAAAACTGACCCTCTACGTTGTGTTGGGTCCCCATACACAGGAAGACCTCTTTCATAAATTATAAAAGCTTGTGGTGCATGAAAATTCAGGTTCTTTAGTCTCAAATGGCCCAAATTCCTAAAAGCCACAAAAAATGCTGATTCAATTCAGGAATTTTTGAAAAGAATGTTGTTGTTTGGAGATATAATAGACCTTCTGCACTATATGTCGCACGTGAAAATTGCATGAAAAAATCCTAGGTTACCCCTTGACCCCCTTAATTGCATTGATGAATTATACAGTCTACGTTGGTTCCGTGATAACCTTATATTTGCAAACTTTCACAGAAATGTAATAAATGTAATAAATTGCTTCTTACTGAAATAGATGGAAAGTTGGATGCCACCCCTTGAGATAATGTTGTCTTGGTTACCGATTTGCATTCCTTCATTAGTTTGTTAAATTAAATTAAATTAGTTTTCTGGGAATGTTTCAGAAACTGTTGGTTTTAGAGCCTTATAATGTAGTTTTCGAGGACCCTCGAGTTTTATTTCTGGCACCGAGGGGCTTTGTCTCGTCGTTGTACGCCATAATATAATACTAATAATAATAATATAACATAGGGATAGGAATATAATAGACCTGCCATACCACACCCGCAGATGTAAATCGCGTGAAAAAAATCTAGACTACCCCTTGAACCCTTTACCCTATGTTGGTTAAATGATTCTACTTTTTATTTCTTCAATTAATAAATATTTCAACCAGCATCATGAAAGTAGCCAGACAGTGATGAGGAAATCTCAAGCATTTGTTGGAGACAGTAGGGACATACCTGCGACAGTTTAACAAAACGCTAAGTACTTGAGCTATGAAAAGAAATAGCAGAGCTATGTATCACAGGGACAGGTGTGGCTACCTCAATTTTAGAAGCGACGCGCGGTGAGACATGGTTCTGGTATGTTCATTGTGTTATTCGCGCCTAGAAGAAATATGATGCAGTAACGTGAATGGCTGATGAAGAAAATAGACACTCCCAAGACGCCAAGATCTACTAGAAACCGCCAAATTACAGAAAATGGAGAACCAATGAGAAGAGAATGCCTACTTGCGCGCCAACTCCGGCTGGGGTACGCGGCGGCTAGCATTCACGCGGGAAATCGCCTAGACAAAATCTCTACGATCGATTCTAGGATTAATGGGCATATTCTTGACCTGTGCAATATTACGAGTTCAGTGATATTTATTTCATTCATGTATCACAATTATTTCGAGAAATTTTTACATAAAATCCCCCTCCATCTAGACCCAAGGGCCAGTTCATTTATAAGTGTGTCGAAGAGCCAAGACATTGACTTTTATTTTATGTGTCGAGGACACGAGACTTTTATTTGGTGCGTCTACGGACGTAGACTGATTTTGATTCTGTTCGTCTGAAGAGATAGACTTGTATTTTATGTGTCGAGGACACAAGATATTCATTGTAAAGTGTTAAACTCAGTGATAGATAGTCATTGTACTATAGTTATAGGCAAAGTATCGTCGATAATTCGCCAACGAACAGTGACAGGGAATTTAGTACCTGAACAAGCGAATTTAGTAGACAGACATAAAGTGTATAATAACCTAATTTTTGTATCAGCGCAAGGATGACATCGATGAATGCAGAGGAAGTTGGGAATTCTCAACACTCCATCCAGATGGCTGCTATGAGATAAAGAAGCATCCAGTTGGGGAATGGCGTCTGATGTTCTTTGACGGGTGACTACAAAAAGAGATGAGTATGAAATAATATTTTATTATTTATTAAATTAACTTATGGTTTATGGGACATATTGTTGTAAATACTTTGCTTGTGTGATTAATGTAGTATATTTAGTTTGATCTGACACACTTTTGTTTGGAAGCAGCTCGCACAATTGTAGTTAATGGAAAGTTCTTTTCTTTGTGGTGTGTTAACTAACGTATCTATGTGAACGGCCGTGTTCGCCTAGGTTACGAAGTGCGGTTAAGAACGTCTCTCGGAGATATGTCGTGTTTCAAAAGTAGGACTGAATTAATATAATTATATAGTAGATTGGAGGGTAATTAAATTTTGTTGAGATTTATTATTGATCAGATTCAGTGTGATTATTGCCTTTGGAGCAATGTAATTTGTGACGAAGAGTACTCAGCTCTATCGTAGGTTTTAAATATTGTGTTAAATGTTTGCGAGCTCTAATTCAGCAGACCCATGTGAAAGGCGTTATGTCAGTCCCAGATGTGTGTATTGTGAGTATTGTTGTGGTATTACAAGCGGGAACTTCAGCAGAGACTGATTTCTGTCAGTTTGGTACCAGATTCATATTGTATCCTTGCGAGGACAATTATGGATATGTGATTATTGTCTGACCATATGTTGAGTTGGAGGAGATGTTAGCTGCTGTTGATTCCTTGAGATAACAGTCCAGCTGGTCGGCTATTTATATACACTGGAAGGGGGACATGACTGGTATTTTGGAAAGGGTGAGTTGTGGTCACAAGGGCTGGCTGAGTTTCGCAAGCTCATCATTAGTGGAGTGCACGTCTGGCTCCCAATTTACTTGAAAATAAATATAAATGTGAGAAACTGATCAATGGTAAAATTGTTTAAATAAATGGGAGTTGCCTACGAAACACGATAACCTTCGAAGCGTTTCCTTAACATGCATTTTTGTTAATATAAAGTAATTTTAACCACTCAGGTTGTTTGTTGTTGTTGGTTTATTCTATGTTTATTTTCCATGTCAGTGACCCGTGAGTCATGTGCGGCGCTGTGTTTTCCTTGTTGTTGAGTGTCTGGCCATTGTGGCACCTCATTTGGTTAAGTGTGTCACCACACTAATAAGGGTCTCAGAGAGATGCCTGTAAATAGTAGAGTTGTAATATGTGTGTCAGAGTTAGATTTAAGGATTTATTAATGTTATGCCCATATCCATAAACGTTGATTTACGAGATGATTGTTCGTGAGCACCGTGGCTGTTAACCCGTTGTGAACGAACGATCATCCAAGTACTCATTTCTCGTAGGTAGTCATCACGCGAACATAAATTCATATGCAAGATAGTGGAACTTGGATCCACATTTTATTAGAAAAGGGGAGATCCATCTGACTCCTCAAAGTGATAAATATTCCTGTCAGGGGAAATTCAGGGAGGATTTTGTTTATTATTGTTTGTTTTATTCTTTTATGCACAAATTAGTTATTAAATCTTGTTATTATCTTACGTTTTGTCTCCTTTCTTTCTTAGTTATAGTTTTTATCCTATAACCCTTGCCTCAGAAAAGCACGTTGTTTGGCGGACGTAAACACCACACTATGAACTGAACGCGACCCCTTGATCTAAGATTCTTGCTTAAAACACTGCTATTCTGAAGGGTTCACCCTTGAACCCCTTAAGCGCATTTTACGTATTGATGAAATTTACAGCTTAATTTGGTTCCATAATAACCATCTAACCGTTTGCAAACTTTCACACTAATGTAATTAATGGAATTGTATTGCGTCTTACAGCAATAGATGGATCTCTGAGAATCTGTTGCCATGGTTATCGGCTTGCATTCGTTCATAGTTTATTAAATTAAATTAGTTTTCTGGGAATATGTCAAAAACGGTTGGACGTAGGACCTTAAAAAATGTGCTTTTAGGGCCCCAGAGTTTTGTCTCTCACATTGAGGGGCTGAAAATGAGCTTTGTCTCGTCCTTCTACTCCTATTTCAGCATGTATTTTAAGGGGGTATGCCCCCTTTTATGAGAGGTATAGAGAAGAGTTACATCAATGATTAGTGTCGTGCCTCTGATGGATATCTGTACCAAATTTTACGTTGATACACCCAGCCGTTCTCGAGTTATAAGGGAACAAAGTTGTCCACAGACAATCAAGCAAACTGACAGACAGACCAAAACATTATTTTCGCGCGCATCTATCATAAAACAGTCTGAAACGTGTAAATAACTCAAATTTCCGTAGAAATTCAGAAAAAAAGACAAATTTTCTTTTTTATATATGTAGAGATATACTGCACCGCTCGATGTGACCATGTTTTATTGCACAAATTTAGGTTTTACTCGCTAACCGTCGGAGATACACGAAAAGTGATAAGAACCTTTTGGATAGAAAATTAAATGCTAAAGCTCGTGTATACCATAAAAAGTTTGCTATTTCTTAGAGTTCTCTTTTTATTTGAAATGGAAATATGAAATTTTGAAACCAAAGGATGTAGTGACGTCACAAAAGTAGGTTTTACTCGCTAACCGTTGGAGATACACGAAAAGTGATAGGACCATTCGGATAGAAAATTAAATTTTGAAGCTCGTATGTGCCATCAAAAGTTTTCTATTTCCTACCGTTCTCTTTTTATTTGATATGGAAATATGAAATTTTGAAACCAAAGGGTGTAGTGACGTCACTAAAATGGTCGCCATTTCTTAATAGTGCAAAATATCGAAATTAAAAGTATCCTATATGTAAACCTGGTATTTCAGCTACATCCATGCAAAATTTCATTTAAATCGGACCAGTGGTTCTTGCGTTATTAGGTAACAGACAGACAGACAGACAGACAGACAGAAAGACAGACACACACCATCTCATTTGTATATATTAGTTTGATTATTGTTACCGACCCCAGATTATTATTATTATTATTATTATTATTATTATTATTTAACGTTACCGTTACTTTCATCAGTTTCTTACGCCTAAATGGCAGTAAACAAATCATCCTCCAAGCCATATTTTACCAAAGTACGAGGGATGTGATCTCGTACATAAATGACTGTTAATTCTTAGTCTTAGAGTGATGCTTCGTTGTATGGTGAGCTATTAAATCATATCAACAAATTATATTTGTACTCACTTTCATTCTAGCTGGGTTGGTCAAGCACGCCAGCCTCTTGCCTGCCATGATGCTTGTCTTAAGCCATCATGATATCTTTCACACGACACATTGCATAAACTTTATACATGGTCATTATATTTTTCACTACTGGCATTTTCACTTTAACACAACACACATTCTTTTACCATATAAACATAAACACTTTTAAAAATCACTGTAATATAACTTTATACATAATTCTCGCACTATTTCCACACATGGATCCTTGATTGGATTCCCACTATCGCCTGACCTCAGAGATGCGATGCAGCTAACTCCTGACAACCGCTGGTCTCCTTGAAAGTCTGTCTTGCGTGTGTGTGTTCGACTCCCGTCACCTACAGTTTATGTCTCCTCTACTGCAAATGTGTTCAATCCTAGGTCACGACTACTTGTGACGCCTCCCAGGCTCCCGTAACTGTAGTGATCATTACACTAATATGTTATTTTACCCATGATAACACTTCCTGGTTTTGTTCATTGTCTACAAACATCATCCTAAATTATCTCTACGCGGTATTGATTCTATACTCGCGTATGCTGTTGCTTAAACGTCTGCTGTAGACTAATTCTTATATGATGCATAATTACTGTTATTAAGCTGCCTGTTGCGCTTTTCATAGTTCACCGCTAGTACATTTGAGCGTCGATACTTTATAAATTCCGCGCACTTCCTTGCGTGATCCGGCAGCGTGTTACCTCACGGGTTGAATCAAGACGAACTGACTTCCCTGATCCAGCTTCTCCTATATAAAGCTTCCTTATGAAAAGTAGTTCTCTGGATTTCCAGCAACGACTCTCTTCTTGATGTAATACATTTTCAGACAAAGTGAAGTATGATCCTTGTTTGTCTATGTGTGGAGGTCCCAGAATCACTCGCGTGCAGGCAATCGTTTCGGCCAATTAATTATAATTAATTGCTTTCTTCCTCGACGTCATGACGCTACTCCGGTAATTCCCCTCGGCTCCCCTACAAATCCTTACTCTGTAGCGGATGATGTCTGTGCAGAGGTTCCTTTATAGATGCAGGCTTTAATTTAGGCGTGAGAACACTCCTAAATTATCTTTCCTAGAATACATGCATCTGGGTGTAAGTTTCATCTCAATTCATTGCTCCATTTGGCCGTAATTAATTAATTTCTGTGGGCGACCACCCCCACTCCGCTTCTTTGCCTTGTAAGACTGTGGTTCCCAAAGCCATTAATCTTTGGTCGCTCCCCCAGTGCAGACGAGAATTGGTTCCTTGGCGTCACCTAGTAACGCCCCCTTGCTAACCACGATTTTTCAACTGTCAAGTTGGCCCGAATTCTTGAGCTCTTAGCATCTTAAACGTACATAGGCTTATATTTTCTGCAATAATCCACCTTACAAGCTATAATATTCCCGTTCTGGCCGTGAAATCCTGCTATTATAATTATATGCAGATATAACTCATTGTTCTTCGGGTTCACTGTGGCTGTTCCCCCTCAGAGATCAATGATTCGATTCTGTGCAGAATCATGGGCCTGGACTTCTTTGATAAAGACCCCAGTTCGATGCCAGTCAGCCGTGTCTAATTGGGCACAATGAACAAAATTATTGTAACAGATCTGGTATTTTTTTATTTTACTTTGTGAACTTTTTGTACAAAAATATTAAAGTGTCCTCTATTAGGGAAATATTTTATTAAGTTTTATGGTACCTTGACCACGCTGAAGAAGTCACAATGTGAGCGAAACCGGTACAATGTACTAAATATTGACTTAAGGTAATAAATAGTTTATTATAATTGATTGGATAATAAGGAATCGGGCTATGAGGGTCATTTTTAGCCCATTTTTATTTTTGAAAAAAAAAAGGGCTTATGAGATCACCTTTTGTCCGTGTGTCTGTCTGTCTGTGCGTGTGTGTGTGAGGATTTTTTTGTCCCCCCTAATAACTTCTAAACGGCTGGAGCGATTTCAATGAAAATCGGAAAGTTCATAGTACAATTCCGCCCGACTCCGACCGTGCCCTTCAAATTTCGTGACGTCTCACCCATCCAACATGGCGGCTGTGCGAAATATTTCACCAGCATTCAATATCCGAAACTATTACCGATATCACCCTGGAATTCTGTACGGTGATAAAGGACACTACCAGAAGTTCACCTACGAGACTTTTGAAAACCTGGTAGCTACAAAACCAACATGGCAGCCAAGCGAAGTTGCGACTTTTAAATAGACGTTTCTCGCGATTCAACCAACCAAACGCAATAAAACTTGATACAGTATATGTTTATACACATTGTAATGCACCGACATCTAACGTCGTTCAATTGTTTACATAACCTCAAGATGGCGGCTGTGCGAAATATTTCACTGGCATTCTATATCTCTTTAACTAATACCTGTATCACCATGAAATTTTGTGCGGAGATAAAGGGTACTACAGGAAGTTCATCTATGAGACTTTCAAAAATTGGTTATCTACAAAACGAACTTGGCGGCTAAGCGAATTTGAAAGTTTTAAATAGACTTTTCTCGCGATTTAATGATCCAAACGCAATGAAACTTGGTACAGCAAATGTTTTTACACATTGTAATGCACTGGTATCTAATCTTGTTCACTTGTTTTGGTAACCTCAAGATGGCGGCTGTGTGAATTTCGAAAATTATTTTTTTATTTCTTGTGCTCTAATCATGCGATCGAAATCAACATTTGCATAATGAACGTACACAATAATCATCATCTAATAGTACATAATTCTATGGCCTACATATATTAAAATACAACATGGCGACCATCCGAAATATTTGGACAGTTCTCAATATCTATTAATCTACTACTGCAATCAAATTGAAATTTTGTAAGTGTATATACACAATAAGCATACGTTCACCTATGGGACGTTCGGCGAGCACAAATCCAACATGGCGACGACGAGAAATTTAAATATTCAAATGGACGTTTCTTGCGTTTTAACCATCCGAGCGCAGTGAAACTTGATACGGTATATGCTTATACACATTTTAATCGACTGGCATCTAATTCATTTAAATTATTTTCATAACCACAAGACGGTGTCTGAGCGAAATTTGTAAATCCCGCTTTTATTTCTTGTGTCCTAATCATGCGATTGAAGTTTGAATAAAACACCTACACAATAATTTTCATGTAATAGTACATAAATCTAAGGCCTATCATATAAAAATCCAACATGCTGACCATCCAAAATATATAGACGCTTCTCAATATCTACGAATCTATTACAGCAATCAAACTGACAATTTTTATGTTGATAGAGGCAATTAATATTAGTAGGATATATGAAAATAGGCTATTTAGTTCTTCACGGAACTACTTGTTATGTCATTCGATTCTATTATGTATTATGTGACTTATCTGAAAAGAGCCGTTGGTTGTGCAGTTGTTTCGCTTTTGCGCGTCTACTCCTGACTGAATTACTGAGGATAGTATGAGTCTGAATATCGTTGCATGCGGAGTATCTGTTAAAGGAAGTTGTAACTACAGAGGTGTGCAATTTATTAGAATGAAAAAAAGGAGAATTTAAATCGGTCACAATTTTTCATTCAAAATAATTTTACTGGCCATTTGCTGACATATTTTAATACCCAATATAGAGATGTTTTATCCGCCACAGACTTGTAGCTTTTCCCATAACAAATTTAATCTGGAAATCTTCGGAATTGGGGATTCTGAGCTGGGTCCACTTTCTCTATTTTCATTGATTTTGGAATGTACCCTGTCAATCGAGTTATTTCATTCCATCATCTACGGATCTTTGAATAGTTCAAGGGCGGACCATTAAAGGGAACGGATGCGGTGTAAAATTCTAATCTGATTGAAATTTAGTACACAATATTCCTACAAAGTTGTACAATGACGTAGTGAAAACTACACGGGCCACTTTCAATTTTGAACGCCAATATTGAACGCAGAAAACCTGCCGGGCGACGGCATGAGCGAGGAGGAGGGAAGAGGTAAAGCTGGCCTTGAATCCTAGCAGAACGTGATGGCTCCCGGCCACCAGGCAGCGTTGCATTCCCCACCTTCCACCTTCCCCTCAACCCGTCACTCCCTTTTTAGTTCAGAAGGACTATGCCAAACAAAAGTGGTGTTTCGGATGAACGGGTCCCAAATCGTTCCTTCATCAAGCCATGTAAGTTTGACAATATAATTTTGTCTGGTTTTAATTTCACTGGCACAGACAACAATAAATTAATGTTAAACTCAACTTAACAGTCAAAATATTTGCAAATGCCAGAAAGTGACAACGACGATGCTCAATCGGAACACCTTCCAGATGAAATCCTTGGAATGCGGTAGTTTGTCTGCAAAGCTGCTTTGCTGAAAGTGATCGCTATGAAAGCTGGTGGCCGGGAACCATCGCGTGCTGCTAGGATTCAAGGTCAGCTTTATCTTTTCCAACCTCCTCGCTTATGTCATCACCCGGCAGGTTTTCGGCGTTCAATATTCACTTAATTCACTTAATTCCTGCCGCTCCTTCCGGAGCATAGGGCCTTGGCGAAATTTCTCCACGCAGTACGGTTCCTGGCCATTCTCTTCACTTGACTCCAGTTCTTGTCTACCTCTGCAATTTCATTTTCGATCGTCCTCTTCCAGGTCTTCTTAGGTCAACCTCGCTTCCTGGCGCCTTGAGGATTCCAGTCTAGCGCCGCCCTCTCAACAGCTCCGTCCGGCTTCCTTAGTGTGTGACCAATCCAGCGCCATTTTCTCTCCTTGACCTGGATGCTAATCTGTTGTTGATTGGTGATGGTCCAAAGATCTTCATTTGAGATTATATCCGGCCACCTCACATTCATGATGCGACGCAGACATCTGTTAATGAACACCTGTAGCTGGTTGTTGATCAGTTTTGTGACTTTCCATGTTTCACAGCCGTAGAGAAGAATCGACTTTACGTTGCTATTGAAAAGGCGGACTTTGGTCTTCCTGGAAATGTTTCTATTTCTCCAGATGGGGTAGAGCTGGACAAACGCACCATTTGACTTTCTGATACGGCTTCGAACATCTTCCTCTGCAGAGGATGAAGGCGTTCAATATTGGCGTTCAAAATTGAAAGTGGCCCGTGCGGTTTTCACTACGTCATTGTACAATTATGTAGGGATATTGTGTACTAAATCTCAGCCTGATTAGAATGATAAACCTCAATCCGTTCCCTTGTCAGTAATGAATGAATTTCGGATCCCTCAGCTTTAAGTGTGCACAAAAAGTAGAACGAAGTAACTAAAACAAAACGTGTGACATATTGCATTAGGAAAGCTCCTCTTTAAGTGGAAATTCTAAATAAACATTCTATTGTCTTTTTATTTTAAAAAATGTAAAGAAGACTATTGTTTAAACACTTGAAATAATTTCAGCACTTGGCAAATATTTTTACACCAGTAAGTCGTGAAAATTAAAAAAATATAAGCCGCAAAGAAGATAATGGAATACTGCCGAGATAAATCAGAAACCTCTATGGACCTCTAATTGTCAGGTGAAATACTAACGGAAGTAGGAGACTTCTGTTACTTAGGAAGCAAAATAACGAGTGATGGACGAAGCAAAGAAGACATGAAAAGTAGGTTGGCTCAGGCAAGGAAAGCATTTCTATAGAGACGGAATCTGTTGACATCGAATATACATTTAGGTATTACGAAGTCATTTTTGAAAGCCTTTGTCTGGAGCGTGGCGCTCTATGGAAGTGAGACTTGGACTATTGGTGCAGCATAAAAGAAGAGAATTGTAGCATTTGAAATGTGGTGTTACAGGAGAATGGTGAAGATCAGATGGGTAGATAGGGTTACAAACGAAAAGGTATTAAGACGAGTGAAAGAGGAAAAATGTTTCTGGCGACTGCTAATGAATAGAAGAGATAGATTGGTAGGGCACATACTAAGACACCCAGTAATAGCAAGCTTAGTTATGGAAGGAAGGGTCGAGGACAAGAACTGTAGGGGGTAGACCAAGGTTAGAATAAGTTAAACAGATTGCCGCGGATGTAGGATTTGGTAGCTATGTAGAGATGAAACGATTAGCTCAGGAATGGGAGGTATGGAGAGTTGCAACAAAAATCCAGTCTAATAATTTGCACACCTCTAAAAATGAGGCTAGAATTACTTATATGTCATGGATTCTGGAACTATTCTCATTACTATTGTGAGCCATTTGTTTTGAAAACTGACAGTTTGTATAAGAAACACTGAATGACTGGCCTCAAAACTTAACATGATGAATCACTCCCATAGAATATAGGTTACCAACATGCACTCACTGTAACATCAAAGCATCATAATTGTCAATAAATATACTCATACTATCTAACGCTACTATGAAGCATACAAGTCAAAACCAGATGAAAATGCTAGCTGAATTTTTAATCCCGGTGTCAAATTATTGAGCCCACAAGCAAGGATTTTAAATAACTGATATCAGAATTTGCAATTTACCAGAGAGATTAAAAAAAGTGTACGTACGGCAAGTTAATTGAAAAGCCGTGTAGCTTCCCGCGAGAATTACCGACCGGTATCAGAGTTGTTACGTACACGCACGCACAAGCGCACAGTGAGAGCCAGGTAGGCAGTTGGGACGTAAATTAACTTATATCCTTCATATTCCTGTACACTGGTTTACACTTGTTTATGAATAATTAGATTAAAAATGAGATAATCATATATTCCATGATATTACTAGAGAGCCGGGAAAGTATGATTCTCCAGGTCAGGAAGCACTGGAAGATATGGAACACATCTTAAGTCGAAACGACTCAACAGTTTGATGCTGACCGAAGCTGGGGGTGATAGGCTCACTTGCTAGCTTGGAAACTCGCCTCGAAGCTAGTAATTTAAATTTCCACTAAATGGAGATTGTTGGAAGAAATTAAAACCAAAAAGAAACACTTACCGGTATAGTGGGCGATATATTGAAGATAGAGATATGCTGACATGGATTTTCTTGTAGAACTTTTCATGCTGAACAGTTCTTATACTCATAGTATATAGATTCAAGTATGTTAACGGTTTACTCAGCGTATGCTTAAAAAAAAGCAACCTGCAGTTTTTTCTTTTTACTCGATTCACTGAAATCGTTACTGCTCGACTTACTTTGGTCATAAATGAATTGCTTTCTGAAGAAACGTTCCTTGAGAAGTCCTTTACAGAATGGTGAAAACCACATCAAAATCCATCAAGTGGTTCTCGAGATTACCCGTTACATCCAAGAATCGGAGACTTCGTTTTATACTATGTAGAGAACGCTGTCTTCATGCCGGCGCGGCGTTCTGGCGATAGTATGTCTCGCACGGATTCCCGTCTGACTCCCTCCCGTACTGCCTTCGCTGTGTCAAACTGTCGTGGTGTGGGTTTTTCTTATTTTGCTAGCTGTAGTGCCACTTGACATAATTTTTATCGCGGGGATAAATACTAGTAACGTAGCGTGTGACTATGGCTGTTTGTTTCGGTTTTTCTTTGTAGCAGATTTCAAGAAATTGCGGAACTCCAATCTGCTTTTTATTTATTAATTCGTCAAGCCATTTACAATGTATCACTAAACTTAAGAATATTTTGAACTCAGTGAAAAATCTCCCTGATTTCTATTCCAAATTACCCCAGTAAGAATATCTGAAATTGAACAAGTGTTATCAACCTTTGGAGCAACGTACGTCTGCGAAACACCTTTCTCTCCATTTAAACTTACAAAATCACGGCATCGTGCTCTGCGGTATGACGATAACCTGCGAAACAGCTTTAGGTTGATTGTTTCTCAAACAATCGTAAATATGAAAACAAACTGAAGAAAATTGAAAATAAGGAATATAAAAATGTGACCGAAATTGCAAGGTCTTAAGTGACTCCCATGATACCGTATCAATATTTCTAACCGTCTTAATGCTTAGCACGTGGAGAAATGCACAAAACACAATGTCATTTGCCAGACAACCAACGCATTGGACATAATTTTTTGTTTGTTAATACGTCCGGTGCACTAGCAATCCCAACTTGACTCAGTCAAACGCACCGGCAGTCAGGCCAGGCAGCTAAGCCAAGAGCCGCAGAAGCAAGCATGATGACGTGCGACGCATCATAGCCGGCACGCCGAGCGTGCAAAGGCTGACCGCCCCGGATGTAAAGATTTCAATATTTTAATATTACATTATATTTTCTCTTTATGACATGGGTTTACATTGAAAGTTCATCAAGTCATAATTTACGAAAATCCAACACCTCCCCAGTCTGATACCTGTCGGATTATCGCTAGTTTACTGTATGGAAAAGAAATACCAACTGTGCACACATTACAGACTAAATTTGGAATGAAAATATCAACCAATTCAGTTTTATAATCAGAAATGTTCTTAAAGTGAGTTGTAGAACACTTTGTTTTATCATTTTAATTGATCTTGTCGACTTCGTCGTTACGCTGGGGTCTGGCGTTACGTTACGGTGACGGGACGAAATGTACCCAGATTCACTGAGGTGTGTGCCGTCGTAGTACCGCTTGGTACATGTGTACCCCGACAACCTCTATCCCCGATTCTTGGATGTTACGGGTAATCTCGAGAACCACTGGATGGATTTTGATGCGGTTTTCACCATTCTGTAAAGGATATTTCGAGGACAGATTCTGTAGAAAATAATTTATGTATGATCAAAGGAAGCCAAGCAGTAAAGATTTCAGAGAAAAAGTCGAAAACAAAATTGGCGTCCGTGCGCTTCTTAAGCTTACGCTGGGCAAACCGTTAAAAATATCAATATACTATGAGCGTGAGAATTGGTCAGCATGAAATGTTCTACATATAAGTCCGCGAGAGCATATCTCTATCTTCAATACATCTTCCACTATAAGTGTTTTAGACTGGATGGAAGGGGCACGTCATCCAGACATCTCCCTCCACGCGCTTGAACTTGCTTTGCCCTTGGTTTGCACCTGCCGTTCGCGAGTAATTTGAAACAAGGTAAAGTATTATAACGCAAGATAAGTATTATGCAGATAATTTTCTAACATGTCAAGAGTCTTTGGCTTCGAGCGAAGCGAGAAGCTTCCAACCTTTCTAGCATTTTTTAGCATTTGTAGCATTTAAAATGATACAAATCTAGTATTTCAGACTGTCACTTTTTCTTTTCTTTTTGAGGGAAGTGGAAAATCTTACATAGGCCTAAGACTTTGATAAGGGTCCGCACTCCTCAAGTGTGTGGAATTATTACCCACTAAAAACCACACCCTATCCTCTTGACTAAACTTAGCCCGGGACCACTTTCGTATTACTTCAGGATGGAGCCATTTTCTTTGCTTCACAAGCACCTTCTTGCTTCTCAATTCATACTCAGTCCGAGGATCGCAGACTTAATCAACTAAATCATGCAAGTCCCCATCCGACTTCTGCTGACGAAGGACCACCTCAACGAAGGAAGCACCCGTATCCCAGCTGAGCTGGTTCCTCAGCATAATTCCAACTACATTGTCCGGCGTTATTGGACCAGCTCAACGAGTGCAGACGAAGAACGTATGATATACGTCATCTCGTTAGTTCTCGCAGTAAATACATACATACTGGACTCCTTACTTTGGCCATACGATGAAGGTAATTGCGAAAGTACCCATGACCTGTCAACATCTGAGTCAGAAAGTAATTAGTTTCCCCTTGTTTTCTACTTAGACTTGGCCTCAAAAGTGGGGTTAAAGATATCATTCAGGTCTATGCACCCCAGACAGGGAATGTGGAAGAGAGTCTAGAGGATTTCTTGGAAGAACTAGAGGGGTGCATTGAAGAAAAGGAAGTGGTGATAATGGGAGATCTAAATGCCCACATTGGAACAGACAGACATGGTTTCGATGAAATAATTGGTCCTTTCAGTTATGGAAACAAAAATGCTGGAGGAGGGCTTTTAATAGCATTTTGTGAGAGAAATATACTAATTGTAAGAAATACTTGGTTCAG
Source organism: Meconema thalassinum (assembly GCA_946902985.2). NCBI lineage: Eukaryota > Metazoa > Arthropoda > Insecta > Orthoptera > Tettigoniidae > Meconema > Meconema thalassinum. Next base: position 190,627,974 of record OX336395.1, read on the forward strand.
AAAGAAAAATAGCCAAACATAACTCGGTACGGATGGGGAGAAAGCAAAACGAAAATCATGATAGATCTCTTCCTTATTGAGAAAGAAAATCGTCGGCAACTAATTGATGTCACAGCTATGCCTAGAGAGGATTTTGAAGGTGATCATAAAATTATAGTAGCTGAATTAAGGCTTGGAAAAATCGTCCAGTTAAAGGAGACAAGAGAAATAAAAATAAAAGTATGGCGATTAAAAGAGAAGGAAATACAGGAACATTTCCAAGACAGTCTGAAGAAATTCCTCCCATTAGGCGAGGTAGGAAGTGTGGAAGAAGAATGGGCAAAGTTCAAAGAAAGAATCATACACTGTGCTGAAGATCAATGTGTTAGGGTATCTGGTAAAAGGAAGGACAAGGAGACTCCTTGGTGGAATAACAGAGTAAAAGAGGCAGTGAAAGAAAAACAAAAGGCCTGGAGGAAGTGGGTAGTAGGCAACAAGGTTGAGAATAAAGAAAAGTACCAAGCGGCAAAGAAAAAATGCCAGATGATGGTGCAAGAAGAGAAAAGGAAGTGCTGGGAAAACTTCACAGAAACTTTGCAGGAAGATGCTAAGGGAAGCCAGAAGATGTTGTATGGATTGGTTAGGAACAAAGTGAAAAGCAGAGAAGAAACAAAATTTGTGAAGACTGAGACAGGACGGGTTTTGACACAAAAAGAAGAAATACTGAAACATTGGGAAAACTATTCTGATAAATTACTGAACGTCAAATCCAAAGTATTGATAGAGGAAAGAAAGGAGGATGAACGGACTGTAGAAATTCAAGGTGAAGATATAACAATGTTAGAGATAGAAAGTGCCATAAAGAAGATGAAGAGTGGGAAAGCAACAGGAGTGGATGAGGTAGCTATAGAGATGATTAAGGCAGCTGGACCCATAGGGATGCAATGGTTGTACAGATTGTTTCGGGTGATATGGAAAAATAAGGAAGTACCAGAAGAGTGGGGTAAAGGTCTAATAATCCCGGTCTTCAAGAAGGGAGATAAAAAAGACTGTAACAACATCCGAGGAATCACCCTCATCTTACATGTGGCAAATGTATTTGAACGGATACTCGAGGGACGACTGAGGATGGGAGTGGAAAAGGAAATGGAGGAAGAACAATATGGATTTGGAAGAGACTGATCAACGTTTGATCTTATTTTTACGATGAGGAATGTGATGGAGAAAAGGTGGGAATACAGAAAGGATTTGGTGATGACCTTTATAGATATTGTGAAGGCATATGATAGTGTGCCAAGACAACGGGTTTGGGATGGATTGATAAGGAAAAAAGTAGGTAGACTGAATTGGAAATGATTAAAGCCATGTATCGTCAGTGTGTCAGTAGCGTGAAGACCAAGATTGGTCCCCCTTACTTTTCCTCACTGTCATGGATGGAATCCATAAACGAGTGAAACTGAAAATGGGAAGCAAAGGGACGAAGGCCTTACTCTTCGCTGATGACATAGTGATATGGGGGGACGATGAATTGGAAGTCCAAGAACAAGTAAATATTTGAAACCAGGAGATAGAAGAGCATGGAATGAAAATCAGTGTGGAGAAAAGTCAGACGATGGTGATGACATGAAATGTGCGAGATGGTAGGGGGAATATTGCAGTAGATGGAAAACCATTACAAGTTGTGAAAAGCTTCAAATACTTAGGGAGTGTCCTAACATATGATGGAAGGATAAGTGAGGAAGTTGGTAAGAGTATCCAACAAGCAAATGGGTTTTACCAGAGTGTGAGGGGTCTGGTGTGGAAACAGGAAGTTCCGGAGAAATGTAAAAGAATTTTGTATTAAACATATTACACTTCTATATTGACGTATGCAGCAAGCACGTGGACAACAACTAAACGGGAGGAAAGTAGAATCCAGGCAGCTGAGATGTAGTTCCTTAGAGGTATAATTGGAAAGACCCGCAGAGACAAAATCAGAAACAATTAAATTAGGAAGAAAACAGGATTCCCAAAGTTACAAGACAAAATCGAGATCAGTAAGCTACAGTAAAATGGTATGGACATATGATGCGAATGGGAGAAGACAGTCCCGAAGCGATTATTTACTGAGAAAGTCACAGGAAGGCGCCAATGGGGAAGGCCGAGGATGAGGTGGATGGATGCAGTGAGCGAGAGTGTTGAGAAGAGGAGTGAAAGTGGAGGATGTACTGGAAGAGGGACGAGAGTGGTGGAGAGACAGAAGAGTATGGAGGTCCTTGATTCACACCCCGACCCAGATCACTGGAACCGGGAAACGAAGAGGAAGAAGAAGAAGAAGAAGATGTTTTCTACTTGTCCAGTCAACCAGACTAGGTATCAGCCGTGCTGTCCATCTTCCTCTGAGATCGTCATTCCACCTCAGCTGCCAAAGCTCCATCTTCCGTTCCACGGCTTCCTTCCGGGCTTCAGCCTTTTCCAGTTCTACTCGTCGGAAGTATACATTTTTACGTTCTTGAGCGAGTAAGTCCATTGACGCAATACCTGAGACAACCAGAACTGCAGGTACCGAAACTGTACGGTAAGCACACGCCACTCTCAGAGCTCCTATCCTCTGAATTGCAGCCAGGTGTTTCCTATACTCCTCTAACTTAACTTAATTACACTTTACGAGGTCAGTGAATTAAGGGAGACTAAGTTAAACACACTCAGAGTTTAGTGTGTAGTGCTGTGCTATTTGCATTAAGAGACAGAAATGTTCGTCTAATTTCTTTTTAATCACCCTCCACTAGTAATGCGTGGCTCCGTTCATTTCTCCCCCCCCCCCTACACACACACACACACACACACACACACTGTATAATCAGGTTCTAACAATATTGGTGGACTGTGGTGTACTCGGAAGTGTGTTAAAATGGTTAACGTAATTAATAAACTACAAAAGCATTATAGCCTAAGTGTAATGGATCTGATGATGATCGCTTGACGATCGAAACTGGTCATCCTAGTGTATTCATTAATCTCATGTAATTTTTTTCAGGATTAGGGCATAACCCAGCTCTTTTGGGTATATGCGTGTTGACCGACTGAAAAGCACCAAACTCTTGAACTACAAAAGCTTATTACGCGAAAAGAAATTTGAAATCTAACTATTAATAACAAAACAGACTAGAACGCAATCACTACGAAAGCTCGCTACGGCAGAAGTAAACGATTCAAAGAGTAAGGATTGCGAAGGAGGCGGTCGTGGTCTTAAGCTAGGAAACTATCCTAGCATTTGGTGGAGTAGAAATTCGGAAACCACGGAAACCACTTTCAGGATGGCTGAGATGAGATTTAAACCCTCTACTTCTCAGATTTGCCTCACGAGGCTGAGTGTACCCCGTTACAGCCCTCACACGATAATTGAACTTTCTTGGCAGAGCCGGGAATCGAACCCGGACTTCCAGGCGGTGACAGTAAAGAATGCTAACTGCGTTCATTAAAATTTGAAATGTAATCATCAGTCATTCTGTTGTTGTTGTTGTTGTTGTTGTTGTTGTTGTTGTTTGAGTCTTCAGTCTTTTGAATGGTTTGATGCAGCACTCCATGTCTCCCTGTCCTGAGCTACCACACCCTACATCCGAGGCAATCTAACATATTCAAACCTTGGTCTACCCCTACAGTTCTTGTCCTCGACCCTTCCTTCAATAACTAAGCTTGCTATTCCTGGCTGTCTTAATATGTGTCCTACCAACCTATCTCTTCTCTTCATTAGCAGTCGCCAGAAACATCTCTCCTCTCCCACTCGTCTTAACACCTCTTCATTCGTTGCCCTATCTACCCATCTGACCTTCATAATTCTCCTGTAACACCACATTTCAAACGCTTCTATTCTCCTCTTCTCTGCTGCACCAATAGTCCCATGTTTCACCTCCATAGAGCGCCACGCTACAAAGGCATTCCAAAATGACTTCCTAATATCTAAACTTATATTCGATATCAACAAATTCCTTTTCTATAGAAACGCTTTCCTTGCCTGAGCCAACCTCTTTTGTATATCTTCTTTGCTTCGTCCATCACTGCTTATTTTGCTTCCTAGGTAACAGAAGTTTCCTACTTCTATTAGTTTTTCACCTGCCAATTTTATGTCATGGAGGTATCTGATTTATTTTGGCTGCATTCCAATATTTTTGTTTTTTTATTAATTTTCATAATGAATTCTTTCCTCAAGACGGAGTCCATACCATTCAAAATCTATTTCAAATCCTCTGGCGTGTCAGTCAAAATGACGATGTCATCAGAAAATCTCAGAGTTGTAATTATTCCTCCTTGAATCTTCACTCCCACTTTAATTGTTTCTCCAATGTCCTTCATTGGTTGTTCAATGACAAGATTGAAAAGTATGTGTGATATGTTCTTAATACCAGCTTCTCTTGCATGTCCTTTGGCTCGAATGACTGTCGGCTGGTTTCTGTATGGATTGTAGAGCACCCTCCTATTCCTGTATTTTATTCAATCGTTTTCAAAATGTCAAACAATTTAGCCCAATGAACGTTATCAAAAGCCTTTTCTAAGTCTACATCTACTAATTGTTATGCGTATTATGTGGGAGCTGTCTTTGCAGAATCGGATTGAACACCTGTTCGGACTGCAAGAGATTCGTATTCAAATCCCGAGGTGTTATCATTTTTAACTCTTACTTACGCCTTAAGTAATTCCACGTACGCGTGTTAAGATGAGAGTAGCTCCAACAGTTTCACGTATCAAAGAGCATATAGGACGCACCCTAGCAATTAGGATGTAAATTACTTGCTCCAGGAGATTGCAGAATGCCTGCACTCTGTCGTGATGTTCAATTATTACACGGCGGGAAACCTGGCACCTGCTTCAGTCTGTTCGTCCGTCTGTCTCTCTGTCTGTCGATAACCCATAGCTCAGAATGCTTCAATCATGTTAGTTCTCTCCTAATAATGATAATAATTCTTGTAACTAATAACAGGATAGTACATTAGGCAACGAGCCTATAATGACTATAATTTAGACACGAGTACGTTTATAATTTCCATACGAGTGTCTTAATTACCATTTTAGGCGAGTTGCATACGACTGTTGATGTTCGACGATAATTATAACTTTATTATAGGGTTTAACATAAATATTCATAAACATCTGTGGGATTCAGTTACTTCAGTTAGTGAACAGGGCGCGCTGGCTGTGCTGACTGAACAGAGCGCATGCGTGGGTCAACGAACTTCGAAGGCAGAGACCATTTACTTTGCTTGGCAATGCTATTGATTACAGCCTACATGATGACTAGTGCCATCCAGCTCTTGCATTCACTAATATTATCACCGAAGTCGTTTAAAAGCAATGCGCTGTGTAGAAATTGGAGTTAGGGATATTAAGGTACAGTGCTATTTCTTGTCTCATATTCGCCAGTTTATTTACGCGAACATATGGACGGTGCACTTTCCATGTCGGTAATTTATATAGAAGGATGCTGTGTTGCTAACTTCTGGACGTAGATTCATAAATTTATTGCAGATGTCATAGTATTTTCTTGTTACCGTAAAGGTTCGTGCTGATTTAGTCTTTGCGTTTGGGATTGTAACTACAATGCTTGATCGGATATCCAATTTGAACTTTCAAATCATGTAATTCATGTCCGACATGTTGGATTTTGAGTGCATGTGTGAAGGTATCCTTACCCAATTGGTCAATGAATGAGAATCTGTCTCATAATGAAAAACAGTACAATAATGACCATCATTATGATACGGTTTTCTGACGTATAATATTTACATGGTCGAACATAAAGATAGTTTTATCATCATACAGTAGGAGAGGCTTTGTTAATTCCGCAATACTTGAAACATATATTTTATGCAGATATGCCCCAGTGCAAGAGACGAATTCATCTCACCAGCTCTGTTAAGTAAACTGTTTAATTTCCTTTGGCTATGAATTTTGAATCGGAAAATGCTGCCACCTAGTGGTAAAATCGTGATAAATTGTATTATCCCTATTTACATAAAATCGTACTTTTGTCCTTCTGTTTGCCTGTTCCTCCATCAATTGAAAACGACTCAACAGATTTCGTTCAAAATTTGCAAATGACTATAAGAACATCCCGGAATCACTTTAGGATGTAAAATTCAACAATAAATGCAATGCGCTTTAGGGCACAATGGGGTTCCCTATAATATCACACGAGTAGATTGAAGATAAATATGAGCCAGGAAATATTCATCTCTTCAAATATTTTCTAAACTGTGAAAATGAAAATCCACAGCCAGCTTCCAGTCTCCGACCGGGTCAGGAATGGAATGAATGAAGCCCCCAGCTAGCGGCGAGGATATGAACTGTGCCGGCTGCCGAAGCCTGTCTCACTCCTCTGTGGCAATGACTAAATGAATGACCGATGAAATGAAATGATAGTGGAGAGTGTTGCTGTGTTGCTGGAATGAAATTTTGACAGGGAAAACCGGAGTACCCGGAGAAAAACCTGTCTGCTTCCGTTTTGTACAGCACAGATCTCACATGGTGTGACCGGGATTTGAACCACGGACCCAGCGGTGAGAGGCCGGCGTGCTGCTGCCTAAGCCACGGAGGCTCTGGAAACTAGCCACGGAACCGGTTTGTACCTCGCCGAGTTAGCTAGTTAACCGAGCCGGCCAATGAGAAAATGAGCAGTCACGTGGGAGACTGGGAACAAGACTGCGTAATTCGAGAACAAAGACGGAATTATGATCCGCGGAGATAATCGAGGACTCCCGAAGCAAGCCGATTCCCTGCACGCGCCGTATGTGTGTCTCGAGTATGGTAGGGGTAGACTCGAGGAATACGCGTGTCGCACAGCCAATGAGAAGCGACCTTACTTAGATAATAGCAAGCAATATAATGAGCATAGCTAATTACCCGCATGATTTTAACACATCGTAATATCATGGAAGATATTAAAGAATACATAATAATTACTTATTAACATTGCGGCTAATTATTTGTTTAATTAAGGATTATTACTATCATCGATATTAAGCAAACAATCAGATCCATGTTCTGAAAAGGACGCTTACTTGAGCATTGACGAGGGGGATGAGAGAAGAGAATCGAGGCCCTTAATACTTACAACTTCATGGGAGAAGGACGTCTCAACGAAATACTCAACAATATTACATGCTGATAGAGATTACGATATTTCTGAAGAAGAATATTAGCAAACGAAGGCACTTAGTTTGTGCAAACTTATATACTGTAAAGTTGACATACAACGATATTTAAAAGTTTATTGAAATAAATCTACATTTTTAACCATGTCAAAATTACTGAAGTTGAGGGAGGAATATTCGAATGAATCCACAGGAGAAATAATGACAGACTAAGATGTTTATGGGAACAGAACTATGACGACAGCGAGAGTATTCGAAATGACATAACATCAATCTCGTGGGGGAGATTAACATCTCATCTCTCCAATCGATATTATTCTACATCCACAAGTCATTTCGCCAACTAAAATGACGAATACATACTGTATATCAGAACTTTGGCGAAAGAAGACAGGAGAATTCACGAACGAGGGCAGCTAGGGTTATCCCAGCGCCATTAAGCGAGAAAGGGTATCCCATCCCACACAAGAAGATTCACCAGCAGAAAGGACGGTCACACGAAGACGATGGAGTTTGAATCCCGTTCCTGACCGCATGAAGACTTCTGTAGGAGACCGTAGGTGCCCACACGACATCATGCAGTCTCGCGCTATCAGAAACAATCCGTTTCTGAAGGATTGCGAAGAAATCCCACTTCTAGTCATCTATAACGCAACACAAGGTAGTCTGAGGACCAACGATATATCCCATCTTATCGAGTATTGTAGAAACTGTTAAGAATATCCGACAATTGTTTATTAATGCAATTTTTCTACGTTTAAATAATATATTTATAGTTTTCGAAATTATATTTTCAAAACTACGTCATGCGGATGTTTATTCACGATTTTTTTTTTACTTATTAGAATTTGATTTAAATTTTTGGAATTTTGCGACTTTCGAAATTTAAATGAGGAGATTTTACAGTTTAGTTCAGATTATTTGTATGGTCAAGTTTAAATGTGTTTAGATCACATTTTGTCCGTTTTTGTATTGTAAGATATCGTTTTTTGACAACGATGAAAAAATGGAAATTTGTTCCAAGAATGTTATACAGAAATATATTTTAGAGAATGCGATTCTTAAAGGTTTTATGTAGAGATCCATGTAAAGTCACGATCTGATAACTTATTAGATTTGGTTATAAATATTTGGTGACTAACAAACATAAAGTATAAAAGTTTATGAGAAATATTGAAGAAAGAATTTGTAAATGAATGTAATGTGAAGTGAATAAATACGAATTACAGCGTATTTTTGAAGTAATACGATTTTGAAGAAAGAATTTAAAGGAAATATCACAGCTAATTGGAAGCTATAAGGAAATGTGAGTGATAAACAAGAAATAATATTGCTATTAGAAGACTAGTATTTTATTGTATTACCTGTTAAATTAATTCATCGATAGAACCAGTATTTTTATTACATATTTTTATTAAGGATGTTGAAACTACGAAAAGAATTTTTTAACGAGAAGTTAGTTCAGAATAATATGTTTTTGGAAGAAACTGCGAAGCATCTCTAAGAGATAGATTTATTTATTCCCGTAGCAGACAGAGGTATTTGTTGTGTGACAATGAGCATTGTGAAGCCGTTCGTCAATTGTTGAAGGAATGCCTTTAGTGACAGACTTGCGCATATTTTGATGTTGAAATAGGATGTTATATGAAGAAGCAGTATTGTTGAAAGGAATGGAAGATTGTAGTTTTACGTGACCGTGAATCTTGTAATTATGAGCCACGGGACCTCCTTTTTACGTGGAATCTGAACCACAGGACATGGCATTTCACTTCGAAAATCTCACATGCATTGACCGGGAATCGAACCCGAACTGCCTTGGTGAGAGGCATACAGCTAGACCGCTGAGCCACCACGCCCCCCAGTATTGTTGATGTTTATTAATATTTGAAGTTATTGCAATAGTCTCATAGAGTTGAAACCCTTGAAAGCATTAGGACAGAGGATCCTAGAAGAAGTTGAATCTGAAAGGAATTATAGAATCAATGGATCTTTGTTGAAACTGAGAGTAAACTGAGCTCTATTTAAATGGTTCTTAATCAGATATTGAATTTACGATAATTATTCTACGAATTGGAAAATCATATTTTATTAAGTATTTTTATTTTGATGACAGACCAGTTGTTGGAGGTTTATGAATTATATGTGTACTTAATTGTATGGATTATAGAATCCAGAATTGTAACAGTTTCACGAATAAGACCTAGTATAGTGAATGATAATTTTCTAAAGTCCGTTGAAATGTAGTGAAGAAATAGGAAGACAATTTATGTCTAGATTGTCTGAGAAGAAGGCAGTTGTCCTGTTGTATATATATATTTTAAATTTGAGTAGTTGCTGAATTACAGCGTTAATATTTGTGTTGTATATAAATAATATTTAGAATTTAAAGAAAGGTTTATAGTTATATTTACGCGTATTAAAATGTTTAATTTGTAGTTAAAATATGAGTCGAGAATTTTTATCGCTTCTACGAGAATGATTTAAGTGATAGGAGACGGGAGATAAATTGTATATAGTAACGAATAGTTTTTGTAATGACGGAGATCTACGTCAGGGGTAGATTCATTTCATTTGGGGATATTTTGTTAAACTTTATAACATTTTATCTTGTTATAAAACTTCCGTTACCTAGGGCACAGCAGTTGTATGCTGCGATATATTTAATTATTTTATTTGAGCTTATGAAAGCGTTTAGAAATAATTTTATCAGTTTCTAGAAGAAACAAACATGTATTGAATGTAACAGTAGTAATGACATTTCGTCGCATGATTTAATTGAACGATTATTAACGCATATAATCAATGTAAGTGTTAGGAAACGTGTATTTGTTAATGTCAATAAATATGACAGGCACGTTTTTACGATTCCCTGATCTTTTATAGAAATTTGGCATTGACTTTGTAGGTAAATGGTAGTGGAATGTGCTGTAGGGTGGAAGTTCCCGAGGGACCTAATCCGCATCCTTACGCCCGAGATTTTCATAGATTCTTGCCTTTCCTGAGTAGATAGAGAATCCTACTGTTCTGTAGTTAGTTACTATAGCACATTCAGTTTGACAAAATCCTGTTCCTTATTCTGAGTGTTTTCGCCAAATAGCACTGTGTTGTTTTTTAGCCGGGACTTCAAGATGCTACAATCCATTATTTTTCCCCTCCTTGGATTTTGGTGGATCATCCAGATATATGGGTACAGTACGAAAGGTCTTTCATAGCTCTATACAGCAAGATTATTCTACTTACTTCCTGTGACGAAAAAGTATTTTCAATTAATTACAAAAGTTGTAAATAGGAGGCTGAAACACTGAATTTGCATTCCCCACAAGGTTTGTAATTTTATTTAAGGGCTTCATTTCGAGGATGGGGACTTGCGTCATCGGTGAGGCATCATTACTTTTCAGTGTGAACTGGAAAAATAGTATTCCTTGAATTTCTTGATAAGTCGAGCCAGCATAACAGTTAAACCAGGAGGGTGGTTTGTATACATACGTGATTTATCCCAGAGGTTCTCAAGTTACATTAATTCTTTTATGTTCGAACCTGACTATTGTATGTCAGAAAACTGTATCATAATGATGGTCATTATAACACTATTTTTCATTATGAAACAGTGTCTCCCACCAATCACAGCTCAAGAAACAGTTGTTTGACCAATTAGATAAAGGATAGAATCGCACCTGCACTGAGTTCCAAGGCCATCTAATTTAAATTTCACTGCGTTGCCCAGTGTCATAGTGGGTTAATCGAGGACGCCGTGGTCAAATACAAGGCATTGTCTGCGTCCCATGCGCTCTGTTCAGTACATATAACTGGCGAAATCTCGACGGATATTTTTGAATATTCATGTTCGAATATAAGATAGTTATAATAATTATCGTCGAACATCAACAGTCGTTGCGTAATGTACAAGTAACTATAGTATTATAGTTAGAAATTTATTATCTGAAGCAGATGAAATATTAAATCTGAAATAGTTTTTAAGGGGAGATATATTATTTGGGTCATCTTATTCCAGGCAGAGCTTAAACTTAGGTGTTAAAACGTCGATACTGCATGTTTAAGTAACATGTTACGTTCTTATTATTCTTGCTCTCGTTATGGCCATCTATGAGGCCCGCTATTTCAACTGTCCTTTTCCTTTTCCTTGCACCGGTTTCAAATTTCGTCCTGTATTCCCGCATTCGTCTCTTATGCCGTCCCTTCATCGCTTCAGTTCACGTTTTGCCATTGGTTAGGATTTACATGAAATGATGGATTTCACTAACGAACTACTCACTCATTTGCCCCGTACAATCAACTTTTAGGTAACCCGCATGTAATAATGATGAACGGGAGGTCTAATAGCTGAATTCCGAAGGGGTATCCTTAATGCAACCAGGTGAGTTAGCCGTGGTCGCTACGACGTGACTGCTGGCAGTCACTCACATCCGGGAGGCGAGGAGGTTCGAATCTCCCCGCTGACAACCTTGAAGATGGTCTTCTGTGGTTTCCCATCTTCCTTTCAGGCAAATGCCGGGGTTGGTCCCTAACTATAGGCCACAGCCGCTACCTTCCAACTCATCTTCCTTACTTTACAACTTCCCTCCCTAACGGTACTTGTAGCTCACCCATCGGGTGTCCGTCTCGAAGCAGCCACAAAACTGGCGAGCCGAACATGTCCTCGGACACTCCCGGCACTAAAAGCCATACGCTAAAAAAATATCCTTAATGCAAGCAGGTCGCGTCATAATATCCCGGGGCGTGGTGGCTCAGCGGTCTAGCTGTATGCCTCTCACCAAGGCGGTCCGGGTTCGATTCCCGGTCAATGCATGTGAGATTTTCGAAGTGAAATGCCATGTCCTGTGGTTCGGATTCCACGTAAAAAGGAGGTCCCGTGGCTCATAATCACAAGATTCACGGTCACGTAAAACTACAATCTTCCTTCCTTCCTTCATAATATCCCTCGGGTGGCCACTCGCTACATGTTCCTCAGTGCTCTCGTCTAATCACCCCATTGATTTATGAAACCTCAAGGTTCGACAGCATTACGACCAGTTTCTCCATAGATTGGTTGGTTGGTACCTTAGTTTAGTGGCTGCGACAACGCGGTCATGTAGCCCCGTGTGCTTTGGATGTGAGTAGAATCTGTCTGATAACCGCTATTAGTGATGGCTGTATTATTGTGTGTTAACTGTGATTCAGGCAGAAGGACAGCAGACGATTAATTCTTTTCAAGTAGTTCCTACTTTTGCTACCAAATGCTACCATCCACGACATCTAACTGCGGATATGGCTACTAAATGCCATCGCAGTCAGCACCTGGCGCCGAACGTTGGAAGTAATATAGCGTTATCAAACTAACCTACAAATTTTAGCTTCCACAAGTGTAGTTATTGGAAGGTTCTTTTTCATGCCATAAATCTATGACATGGGACAGACGACTTTACTTCCCCTCCTAAGGAAGGCTTACTGAGGGATTTTTAACGCTCTTAAGAAATCCGACGTCTTCGGCCGGGTTTGAACCCGCGATCTTGGGCATAGAAGCTCAGCACCAAAGCCGCCTCTCCATAGATTAGTATGATGCCCGTGCACCCGTTGTTGCTGAATGCACCAGTCATTGTCATTATGCTGCCAGCAACTATCATGTTGTTGTACCATAAATGAGCCTATTATGCTATCAAATGTGAGGTTTCATAACGCAATGGGGCGCATAAGACAAGTAGCACGGAGGAATATGTAGCAAACAGCCGTCCAGTTGTTATCTCTTCGTATTCTGATGTAATGTACCAGCATGCAGTGTGACCCTTGTGGAAATCAGTTATTAGAACGCTGCGGGATCTTATAACTTGTGCAATGAATTTATAACGCACCGTACTATAGAGCAAGTGTTAGCTCTTCCTGTGACCTTCGGGTTTACTGATTATCACATGTGACGTACAGTGGATAAATGGACTGATTGCATGGTTCGTCGTCTGTTGTGGAGGGGCTGGCAGTTCATAGATCGTGCGGCATCTCATCTCCGTGTGATACTAATCCGATAGCACTGATTGCGTACTGTGACCCTCAGCCTGGTTATTAGACATCCCAAACAGCATTAGTGTATGCAAGACACTTACAGGTAGATTGTACGGGGCAAATGAGCCACCTGTTATAACACTTAGGCCTATGTACAACAGTATTTACAAATATTAATAAGAATGTATTTCATCCTCGCTGCTAGATGGGGGCTTCATGCATTCCTTTCCTGACCCGGTCGGAGACTGGAAGCAGGCTGTGGATTTTCATTTTCAATAAGAATGTATTTCAGCCTAAAGGCCATGAAATTCCATATATATAACACAGAATGCTCTACGATTTACTGTAGCCTTAGTGTCTTAGTTCTCTTCTGGTATTTCACAAAGTGGAACCGTTTACATTTTTTCACAGTGGGTACACAAACACCGGTAATCTGGGTCATGGAATGTCATCCTTTTGCACATCTTATGTCGAAAGCCATGCACTGGGCTCCTCATCCGACAGTTTGTTCCCATCCAATTTCTGTCGCACGTTGCATCTGAGGCGTACACATCGCTTTCTATTTGTTATGCCTTCTCTTTCCGTATCTTGAGGAGTTCTTGTTCCGATTTTGTGGCTGGCCGCAAAAGGTACGTTCAAGTTCTTCTATGAGGAATGTTTCACGTGCTAGTTCATAAGCCAATCTAGAGTATGATGTTTTTGCTCTTCCTAGTATGTTTTTCAGGTATCTGGCTTTGAGCCCTTCTGTTGCTTTCATGTCTGTTATTTTCCCATATCAGGTGTTACCCATACGATATTATCGGTACTATTTTAGCGTCAAACAGGGCCTTGGTTGTCTTTATTGAGAGTCTGCATGGCTCTTGAATATCGTAAATTTACTATTATTTAGTTACTAACTAATCGTGGCGGCTTCGGTAGCGTAGTTGGTAGCATGCTGAGTGTTTATGCCCAAGGTCGCAGGTTCAAACCCGGCCCAAGTCGTCGGATTTTTTCAGAGCTTTAAAATTCCTCAGTATGCCTTCCTTAGGATGGGAAGTAAATCCGGCGGTCCCATGTCATAGATTTATGGCATGATAAAGATCCTTCCACTAATTACACTTATGTGAAGCTAAATTATAGGTCAGATTTGACTAACACTCATAGGTACCAACGTTCGTCGCCAGGAGCAGACTGGGGAGACATCTATTAACCAAGTTCTGAACTAGTAGTCGTTGACGGTGACGTTTGGCTGCAAAAGTAGAAACTACTTGAAAAGTCAATGTCTGCACTCCTTACTTGAATAAAAAACAGATTTCACACGCCAATACAGCCATCACAATTAACACCGGTTATCAGATTCCTTACACACCCAAAGTACACGGGGCTACATGACCACGTTGTCGAAGCCCCTAAACTAAGGAACCAACCAACATAACTAATCGTGTTTACTGACTGAAATGGTTCAGTCAGAGGTGACAATAATATCCTGCTTGTTCAGTCTCCCCAGGGTCCTACTGTAAGTGGATATATCCGAGATTGGCCGTCAAAGTTTTACAGCCGTCTAGTGGTGATAGAACCGCTTATTGCAAAACACGGTGAAAGCCCTCACTGGAATAGGTCTTACGGGACTTAGAACAAGCATGGAGGCTGGTTGATGGACCACGTCATGCTGATCCATATGTGATGTTAACAGTGAACATTTACCGACATATTTTATAGGTTATTCTTCTTCAACGAGTTTTGAAATTGTACTATGGACTCCGTCTTGAGGAATGAATTCATGATGGTTGGTTCCTCAGTTTAGGGGCTGGGAAAACGCGGTCATGTAGCCCCGTGTACTTTGGGTGTGTGTAGAATCTGTCTGATATCCGGTGTTAATTGTGATGGCTGTATTAGTGTGTATTATCTTTAATTCAGGTAAGGACTGCAGACGATCAATTTTAAGTAGTTCCTACTTTTGCTACCAAATGCCACAGTCAACAACACCTAGCTGTGAACATAGCTACTAGATGCCACCGCAACCAGCACCTTGCGGAGAACGTTGGTAAATAGAGACCGTTAATCAAATCTAACCTAAATACAGGGTCTTTATTTTTGCTTGGCAAGGACATTCTCGGTCACGCGCTCCGCCAGTGACAGCTCAGTTCCCGGCTGCTGCTCACGCGTATGTACGGCAGAATACGGTGCTGAAAATCAGTATCATGCATTTGTACTCACCATGCTTACAGTAGATGCTGAAAATGTTCCCCATCCGCTGTCAAACATTACCGGCTTCTCCTTATGAAGTTTCCGGTTACTCTGGTTAATTTAGCTTCAGTTAGGAAATAACGACATTTACGTCTATTTTTATTGTTTACCGAACCTGTACATTTGAATCTCTTCGCCAGTTGATTTATTGTCCGATTTATAGGACTGGGTCTCCCTGGAAATGTCATTCGAAACGTTTGTCTTGTTTAGGCGCACGTTATGAGCGGCACGCAGGCTATTCTACAAACCTTCACTCGACCTTGGCCGCCGGTCCCGGGCCAAGTTGGCGCGTGTCACCAGCCGTATTCACTCGCTCTTTTGTAGAGTCCGAGCTCTGAGCTAATTGGGTGTTTCAGTCTTTCAGTGTTTTATAAAGCAACTGTGTACCGGTACTGTATATCGTATTGTGTAGTGTTTTATTGTGATTGTGTATAGTGCTATAATGCCTTATGTAAAATATTCGTTACGTGAACGTGTATATCTGCACAATACGAACATTAAGTGCAGGAAATCTTACGCTAGAACAAGACAAAAGTTTCGAGTGAGATTTCCAGGGGGGACCCATTCCTATAAATCGGACAATAAGACAGCTGGCTAAGAGATTCAATTGTACAGTTTCAGTAAACAATAAAAATAGACGTAAATGTCGTTATTTCCATACTGAAGCTAAATTAACCAGAGTAACCGGAAACTTCATAAGGAGATGCCGGTAATGTTTGGCAGTGGATGGTGAACATTTTCAGCACCGTATTCTGCCGTCTATATGCGTGCGCGGCAGCCGGGAACTGAGCTGTCACTGGCGGAGCGCCTGAGCGAGAATGTCCTTGCGAAGCAAAAATAAAGACCCTGTATTTAGCTTCACTTAATTGTCTTTATTGGAACCTTATGCTACATGCCATAAATCTACGACATGGGCCCGCCGGCTTTACTTCCCCTCCGAAGGAAGGCATACAGAGAGATTTTAGCACTCTTAAAAAATCCGACGACTTCAGCCAGGTTTGAACCCGCGATCTACCAACTACGCCACCGAAGCCGCTGAATTCATGATGAATATCAAAAAGGTAAAACAAAAATAATGGAATGCAGCTGAAAGAAATCAGATATCCTTATTGACGTCAAATTGGCAGATAAAAAGCTACTGAAAGTAGGATACTTCTGCTACTTAAGAAGCAAAATAATCAGTGATGGACGAACCAAAGCGGCTATACAAAAAATGGTTGGCTCAGGCCAGAAAATCATTTCTACAGAAACGAAATCTCTTGACATCGAATATTTATATGAATTTCAGCCGAAACCCCATTATCTGGGTATTTTTTGATTGAGCGCAAGAGGGCTCCCAACAATTTAAATTTCAAGTAGTTCCAACTTTGGCTACCAGATGCTACTGTCACTAATACCTAGCGGTGAACATTGGAACTTCATACAGCGTTTGTAAATAGCCAAATATAACCTAAAAATGTTGCTACACCCTACCAATAGCAGTGGTAGGTTCTTTCACGTTCCATAAATCTATGACATGGCCCCGCCGGCTTTACTTCCCCTTCGAAGGAATGCATAGTGAAGGATTTGAACGCTCTTAAAAAATCCGACGACTTCGGCCAGGTTTGAACCCGTGATCTCGGGCATAGCTGTTCAACATGCTGCCAATTACGCCACTGAAGCTACCTTGGGCTCTACCTGTGATTGTCGCTGTCAGTGACATCGGACAAGTGAGTAAACTCACAAATATTGATCGCCACTTAAGTGGAAAATGCACCGCATCCATGCGGATCTCATCAGGAGGAAACATTGACATCGAATACATTTGAAGATTTGATGATTTGAGGAATTGAAGATTTGCAGATTTGAAGATTTGAAAATTTGATGATTTTAAGATTTTAAGATTTGAAGATTTTTACATTTTAAGATTTTAAAATTTGAAGATTTGAAGATTTGAAGATTTAAAGTTATGAAGATTTCAAGATTTGAGGATTTGAAAATTTGAAGGAAGTCATTTTGAAAGCCGTTGTCTGGAGCATGGAACTGTATGGAAGTGAAACTTCAGACTGTTGGCGCAACAGAAAAGAGGAGAATTGAAGCGTTTGAAATGTGGTGTTACAGGAGAATGATGAAGATCAGATGGGTAGTAGAGTAACTAATGAAGAGGTATTAAGACGAGTGGGAGAGGAGAGATGTTTCTGGCGACTGCTAATGAAGAGAAGAGATAGGTTGGTAGGACACTAACTAAGACACCCAGGAATAGCAAATTTAATTATTGAAGGACGGGTCAAGGACAAGAACTGTAAGGATAGACCAAGGTTATAATAAGGTAAACAGTTATGTAGGGTGTGGTTGCTATGTAGAGATGAAACGACTAGCTCAGGAGAGTAAGGCATGGTGAGCTGCATCAAACCAGTCAAAAGACTGAAGACTCAAACGATAATCTTCTTCAAAGCTATGAATGACCAAAAGAAAAACAGTGATGGTTGGTTGGTTCCTCAGTTTATGGGCTGCGACAACGCGGTCATGTAGCCCCGTGTACTTTGTGTGTGTGTAGAATCTGTCTGGTAACCGGTGTTAATTGTGATGTCTGTATTACTTTGTGTAATCTGGTTAGATTTATTAAATACCTGTGGGTATTTATTTTTAAATACGTTATAGTATAACTCAAAAAAAATCGAAATTCTAATTCTTGCATTTCGTACATATTTTATTATTATCATTAATATTGTTAATAATTTTAACATAATTATTCTGATCTGTGGATTGGGATAGAACATATTAAATTGTAAACATTGAACATGAATTCAAAATCTTTGCTGAAAACTCTTGTTTTCTTTCCTGAAACCCTTCCCAAAGTGATTGATGTTTGTTCTTCCACTGTCACTTACTCTTATTTGGTTGTTGTTAACATAAACAAGGAAGGATACTTAGTATATTTAGTCAAAAAATAACTCTTATAGATTTCAATTCATCATTTCAAAAATAAGCGTAACATCACTTAAGGGTTGGCCTCTGATTTAAACATTTTTTAATCTTGTGTCTACTAATCAATTAATTGATTCTTCTGTTAGCCGATTAATCTGTTATTCGGTTATTCGATTAATCGAATGAACGGTCTGTCGATTAATCGATTAATAGGTTTCGATTATTTTCAAATTAATCGATTGACCTATCGATTAACCGAATAGCTCCTGTATAAAGTAATGTTATTAGACAATGCAGTTTTACATTTGATACGAGAAATAATTCTTCATTTTTTATGAAACATCTATCGTGTACAAATAGTAATTTCCTGTATTGTTGGTTGGTACTTGTGAGTCTGGCTGTTCGATTATGAAGACTGGAGTATGGCTAAGCGCTCCCAGAAGCCATTATGGCGCCCTTGTTCTCTGACACAAAGGAAAGCGCTCTGAACAGCTAACTTAATTCTATTAGTTTAACACAACCCTACTTAGTTAAGCCTTGATGGTACACAGTTCTCATGGAGCGTGTTGCTGCTGGAATTCTCAACAAGGTTACCCACTGGCATGTACAGACAGACATTGAAGATCAACAGAGAGGTGTACTGCACGTTCAAAGGTTCCGAATTTTTCTTCCGGCAACTAATAATAATAGGGTATCACTCGTTTCCGAGTAAGATTGTCTTCTAATGGTGGGTTCTTATATCACTATATAGCCCAATCCTGGAAACACAAACTCTCCCATAGTAGTGACACGTTGTTCGGAGCAGCCACTGGCTCTTGTGGGTTGATCCTCCTATAAACATCACGCTCTTTCCTCGCATTGTACTTCTCTGTCTCACTTCTTTGTCGATGTTGTTCGAAACATAGTGGACCTTGGTGGACGATGCGACGCTATACCTGACGATTTGATGCCGTAGTCTCCACATTATCCGTGTAGATTTGACATTTGGTTAAATTGTATTCTAGGACGTCTTTGAAGCGTTTCCGTTGCCTCCTTGCTTTCTCTGTCCAATCTGCAACTGGCAGTACATGATTTGTTTTGGGAGACGTCGTTTTAGGCATGCGAACAACATGTCCTGCCAATCGAACCTGATTTATTTATTTAACTTATGGCTAATGATACAGGAGAATTTATACACTTATATCCAAATTCTTAATATTGACAATAGTCTCTGGATCCACTGAACTTTCTTTTGTGGCACTCGGTGATGATATGCTGGATTGTCTGTTCTGTAGCACCACAGTCACACTCAGGCGTTAAAATTCTGTTTCAGGTGTAGTGGAAGGCTGCACAGTTCCCATGGTTGGTTCGTATTCTGTTCAATGAGGACCATAGTTTACGAGGGAGGTTGAAACCAGGAGGCATTCTGCCACTCAACGAAAGTTTGATGCTTTAATTTCATAGTCTCAATGCTTCCTCCAGGACATTGATGTTGATGCGTTGGTCCTGCCACTTAACTCCCAGAATTCTCCTGATGCAACGCTGATGGTATCTTTCCAAACTCCTTAGGTGCCTTCTGTAGGTAGTCCAGGTTTCGCAACCATACAGCAGAGAAGGTATTACAACAGCTTGGTACACATGCAATTTGGTTGGAGTACTGAAGTCATGGTTGTCAAACAACTACTATCGCTATGGCAATATTTTCTATCAATGCCAACTGATCTTTTTAGCATTTAGAATGTTAGTGGTGATCTTCTGTCAAGTGAGTGTAGCAATGAAACCAATAATAATAATAATAATAATAATAGTCTAATTATTTATTTAAGCGTTAATTCCCCTACAGGAGAGCGATTAAACTTGATAACATGATGTCATTTGTAGGCGAGTCTTCTCCGCTCCTCCCAAAATCTCTTCATTCTCGCGGATTGCTCCCTCTTCCTCTCATCCGTCCACTTTTTTCCAGGTCGTCGTAATAATCTTGGTTCAAACGCAACATTCGCGATTTTTGTCTGACACTCAGTTCGGTCTTTGAAATTTTCTATATTGATTACTTGTAAGTGTCTCTGTACCTCTTTAAGCCATTCTGTGCCGCATATACTCTATGTTATGATACCAAGTACGGTAGTTTATTTGGCAATCTGGAGGTGGCCATCCTGTGTATGTGAGCGTAAAATTTTGCTCTGCGTTTTCTAATTTCTTCTGTTATCGTATTGGTATTTTGATAGAATTCTGTACTAGGTCTCTTCATCCAAATGCCGTTTCTGTTGATTGCTCCGTAGATCTTCCGGAGAATTTTTCGTTCAAGTTCCCTAATCTTGGAATGACCACCGATTACTATTGTTTCAGCGGTATATGCTGCTTCTGGCAGAATAACTAATAATAGTCTAATGGTAAAAATAATAATATTTTTTGGACATATTTACAGAATGGATGATTCCAGATTAACAATAAGGATATTCAGGTACCTTTGGGAGAAATTGTCAACGACTAGCCGGATTCAAGAGGTAAAGAAAGATAAAGAAATATATAATATAAGAGAAGATGACGCTGTGGACAGAGAGATTTTTTCGAAAGAAGGTGTTAAGTATGGAAGGATTCCAGGGAAGAGTGGAAAGGAAACCTGGGGCGAAGTGGTATGGGGACGGAAAGAAGTAGCATAGTCTAAGAATGTGGAAATATTTGGAAGAACGAAAGGAAAAACAACAAAGAGTAAAGAATTTAAATTGACGCGTGGTCCACAGCAGGCCTCATCGG
This sequence comes from Meconema thalassinum, assembly GCA_946902985.2. Taxonomy (NCBI): domain Eukaryota; kingdom Metazoa; phylum Arthropoda; class Insecta; order Orthoptera; family Tettigoniidae; genus Meconema; species Meconema thalassinum. The sequence continues at coordinate 190,648,937 of OX336395.1, forward strand.
AAAGAATAATAATAATAAACGTTACCTCTTCTTCGATTTTCCAATTACTTACGGGTTTCTGTTCCACTCCTTTCTATCATGCACCACCTGTTGGTGTGGCGGGTTGATTTCCTGGCTGTCACTCCGGAAACCCTGGTTGGATTCCCGGCTCTGCCAAGAAATCTAATTCTGGTCTGAGGGCTGGATCGGGGTACACTCAACCTTGTGAGGTAAAACTAAGAAGATTTGGGCTCGATTTCCACCTTAGCTATCCTGTAAGTGGTTTTCCACTTCTACTCCAGAAAATGTCGGGCTAGTTCTTAACGTAGGCTAAGGTTACGGACGCCTCCTGCCCGGTACTCACTTAAATTACAAATACCCACAGTAATACAGCTATCACAATAACACAGGTTATCAGACAGAAAATCCACAATCACCCATCAACACGAGGCTAAATGACTACGATTTCTAAGCACCTCAAATGAAACTGCACAACAACCATCTGAAGGTAACCCGAGTGCCGCACTCTACCTCGGTCTGATGAAGGTAGAGGACTAACAGACATCTTGAACCTCCATACAAAACAAATGACAACTCTGCGTGCATTTTTCCTTGGATGATAATTACACACTGCTTTATCTGTCATTCTTAGAAACTCCAATGAGCGATTTGAAAACTATTGTTACGGCTGTGAGTTTGTTTCGTCGCCTCGCCCCGTGATTCACAGCTGCCCCGGGCTATGTCTGCCTCTGTGTATTACCTGCGCCTTACGCAACGGGTTGCGCGGACAAAGAGATGGTCCAGAATTTTCGTGACCCAGCCAGTGATGGAAATCTCGAGAAGCCATGAATCCTGGACGGGTCTAGAAGCATTCATTGAGTCACCAGCCTGCTATATAAGAGCGACCTGGCCAGCGAGTTGGACAGTGTTTATCGAGCTAGTGCGAGCTTTTACCTGAGCGACAGTTGTTGGCGACGTGACTTGCGAAACCCTAGTGAAGCTGATTCTCTTGACAGCGAAGGAGTGTGAAGCCTACGGAGGAACTGTGTCTTGAGTGAGTGTGTTTTCCAGTGCAAGAGAGGTTAGTGTGGTGAATTGCGAAAACACCGGGGGCTGTTTCCTTAGCCAGCGGACAGCGAAGCAGAGTGTAGTGGTGAGTGACCGGCTATCGTAAATAACTGTAGCTTGCGTATTCAAGGAAGTGTTGCAGATAGTTCTGTCGAGGCCACTGGTCCCATTAGGAGGGATTAACTTCTGTGGCTTATTGACAAGTGAAAGGCAAGTGTTCCCTACAAGAGGAAACTAGAGTGAGATACTAATTGCGTGTATTTGCTATTTGTGTGGTGTATCTTTCTGGTCCGCAATAAAGCTAATACGTTTCTTTAAAGGAACAATTTGTGTTGTGCTTTCTACCCACCGTAATCCAGTTTACGGAAGTGCCACTAGGGGGTGGCACGTAACACTATTGAATACAAGATCGGTTGTCTTGAGTAGTTTGACAATAAATGTGTAGATTACTACACAGGTAGCAGTGTAACTGACGACCATGCCAGGAACGGACCAGTGTGCACAAACTCATAAATGTTGATCAATATGACGACCACCAACCTCGATACAAGCAAGGCAACGACGTACGAGATTCAGCCGCACCCGTTCGAAGATCCCAGACGTGTTGTGTAAATACTCCGGTTTAATTGTTATGTTTCGTTATGTATACCCAACTTGCCACCGGGGAACACACCCCTAATTGCAAATGAATGAATATGTGACTCTCACCACTGACATATGATCATGAAAGATACAGCAGTGTACGTGTGTTAGTCTTCAAAACTGCACGTCGTCAAAGGGCCAAACAGCACGAAAATTCGACGGTAGCTGTCTAGTGTAGGGCGATCCACACGCTCTAAGCCAGTGCTCCGAGCGCTTTGTTGACAGCGTGTAAGTAGATCAGTTTCACAGTGGTCATGGCTGATCATCATACAAAAAGAAAGATGGAGTGGCAAAGCAGAAGCCTTTAAAGCAGAATGGGAAATTTCATTTTTCTGTACAGCATATAAAGGAGCAAAAGTAACTCAAGGTTTGTACTATCTGTTCATATTGGTTAAATGTTGTTGAACTTTCCTCTCTAATATGTTCGCATTTCAGTTTGGAATAAATCACAATATTCTTTATTCAACATTTGCGTTCATTTCCTGCACATTCCATACATTGGAGTACCATTCGATTTGTATATGCGGTATATTTTTTTTATGGCAAACAGCCATATCAATATGATATTAATATGATATCAACTATCCCACAACAGCCGTCGACCGCAGGACTGTGCGTACGTGTAACGTCAGCGCGGTCTCGAACATCATCCGTGTGTATCAGGCCTCCTCGCTGCCACAGTGTAGTGGTGGTAGGGGAAGGAGCGCAAGTCTGACTGCCCAGTGCTCCCCGAGCGTGACCGCGCTCTCTGAGCGCAATGATTGGATGGCCCTAGTCTATAGGCTGATAAAGTTGGTCCGACAAGTTGTAACTTTGCCTCTTTTCAAATGGCACATGGCGTTGAGTGCACAGCGGCAACGGCCCAATGAGGTAATTAACTTGCAGTTTGTGGAGGATGCAGATCTTGCCGGATATCACTCTTTCATATTTTCTCGGTGTTTATCGTACAAGGAATTAGGCTCATTATTCTAGGTCACAGTGAGCATGAACTAGAATGTTTCTCTTCAATACTCCTGGCGTTTGTCTTTTGATGGTACATCTTTATGATGAATATGCTGTAAATACTGGCATTTTTAAAAGATAACAACAGCTGTGATGAATGGTTTGAAGAATGTACAGACAATCTGTCGCTCCTTGACTGGCCTTCTAAATCACCTGATATTAATCTCATAGCAAATGTGTGGGGACTATTCGGAACACCGGAAGACAGGGCGAAACCAATATTTTCGAAATTTGATGGCTCTACGGGATCTAAACATCAGTGGTTTGGCCTCCACCCGATACGACCTACCAGCAGAAATATGTGAACTCCTTTCCTCAACAATCAGTATTGAAGATTGTTGTGATCGATGACCTTATTTGTGTATAATCTCTGACACCGCTTTTAAGTTAAAAAAAACGTCTGAGTGTCTGGTTATTTACTGGAAAATCGATAAATTTAAATATAATGCTACGTAAATCAATGAAATAACACTCTTGTTATGGATCGTTCTATATTTAGTCCAGTGAGTTGATGAGCTACTGTATGCGCTAAGCTAATCGAGTTAATCTCGTTCAATTAGTACAATTCATTAACAAATGAAAAGACCGGATTTTAATGAAGTCTCCCCACTCCAATTAACACAGACACTGTGAATTCGTTCTTAAATATCGAGGGGGTAGGGAGTGGATTAATGAAGTGTTAGGGAGAGCAAAATGTAACCTGCTATTTACAGACATGATATCACAAATACACACTGCTCTGTTACGAACCAAACCGCCTACATCCAATACCTATATGGAGAGAATATTTTCCTTTTGGAACATTTATCGCTATGTTGTTACCGACGAGAAACACTGGGTAAGAAGTAATGAAAATTGCCACAAGAGGAAAAATTGAGAAAAAGTGGATTCTATTCCTACCTTAGCCATCAATTAGTGGTTTTCCACGGTTTTCCACTTCTACTCCTGACAAATACCTAATAATCTTAAGGCCACGACCGTTTCATTTCCAATCTCCACCTGAATCACAAATACAAACACTAAGACCATAAGACAGGCTATCAGACAAATTCTACACACACACACACAATTACACGGGGCTACACGAAGTCGCAAAGCCCCTAAATAAAACAACAACAACAACAACAACAACTCAACTTAAGGTGACACCCACCTCCTTATCTTGCCTATATTAAATGTTCAATTTTGTGCTACACCCTCCCCCCCCCCCCCCACAAACAGCCACTCAGCCTATGAAGGGCCTAGGCCTACCAAGCGACCGCTGCCCAGCCATTTGGCATACAGATATTGGGGTGACGCGTGGTCAGCGCATAGGGTCCTCTTGGCCGTTAATCTTGGTTTCCGAGACCGGGGCACTGTCTCAATGTCAGCCAGCTACTCAATTGTCCTCACGAGGCTCAGTGCACCCGTTCCAGCCCTCACGTCAGTTTCTAAAATCCCTGACGGAGCTGGGAATGGAACCCGGGGCCTCCGGGCGAGAGGCAGACGCGCTACCCCAACACCACGCGGCCAGCCAATTTTGTGCTACACTTCACTCAAAAACTCTTCGGGTTATTATAAAGAATTTTTCAGGGATTGTTTCATAGCCTACATCTTTAGCTGTAATAATAGGAGGGTTTCTTTACGGCTACCTTTTTCAGAATGTTGTTGTTGTTGTTGTTGTTGTTGTTGTTGTTGTTGTTGTTGTTGTTGTTGTTGTTGTTGTTTGAGTGTTCAGTCTTTTGACTGATTTGATGCAGCTCTCCATGCCTCCCTGTCCTGAGCTAATCGTTTCATCTCTACATAGCTACCACACGCTACATCCGAGGCAATCTTTTTAACATATTCTAACCTTGGTCTACCTCTACAGTTCCTGTCCTCAACCCTTCCATCCATAACTAAGCTTGCTATTCCTGGGTGTCTTAGTATGTGTCTTACCAACCTATCTCTTCTCTTCATTAGCAGTCGCCAGAAACATCTCTCCTCTCCCACTCGTCTTAATACCTCTTCGTTTGTAACCCTATCTATCCATCTGATCTTCATCATTCTCCTGTAACACCACATTTCAAATGCTTCAATTCTCCTCTTTTCTGCTGCACCAATAGTCCAAGTTTCACTTCCATAGAGCACCACGCTCCAGACAAAGCCTTCCAAAAAGAACTTCCTAATACCTAAATCTATATTCGATGTCAACAGATTCCTTTTTTTTGTAGAAATGATATCCTTGCCTGAGCTAATCTACTTTTTATATCCTCTTTTTTCGTCCATCACAGGTTATTTTGCTTCCTAAGTAACAGAACTCTCCTACTTCCTTCAGCTTTTCACCTGCCAATTTGATGTCCATAGAGGTTCCTGATTTATTTCGGCTGCATTCCAGTATTTTCGTTTTACATTTATTAATTTTCATCATGAATTCTTTCCGTAAGACGGAGTCCATACCATTCAAAAACTCATTCAAATCCTCAGGCTTGTCGGCCAAGATGACGATGTCATCAGCAAATCTCAGAGTTGAAATTATTTCTCCTTGAATCTTCACTCCCGCTTTAAATTTTTCTCCAATTTCCTTCATTGCTTGTTCAATGTAAAGATTGAAAAGTATGGGTGATAGTTGCAGCCTTGCCTTACACCTTTCTGAATACCAGCTTCTCTCTCATGTCCTTCAGCTCGAATGACTGCTGTCTGGTTTCTGTATAGATTGTATATCACCCTCCTATCCCTGTACTTTATTCCAATAGATTTCAAAATGTCAAACAATTTAGTCCAATCAACGTTATAAAAAGCCTTTTCTAAGTCTACAAATGCCATGAACGTTCTCTTATCTTTCCTTATTCTACCTTCCAAAATCAGCCTAAGACTTAGTACAGCTTCCCTTGTTCCTACATTTCTCCTGAAACCAATACATTATTTATTCCCCAGCAGTTGGTAAAAAAAATCATAACTTTATTCTTATGTAATATATTGGGAAATCCCTCTCTATTATTATTCAAAGAGTATATATTAAGCCACATAAAATGTTTCATTGGCCTAGCATAGAAGCGATTCTCAAAAATTATACCAAAGTACAAGAAAATACACAGCTGAGAAAAGTAAGACTAAAGTATGTCAGTGTAATTTCTTGCGTGTGATGGTTCTCGAAACTTTTCTGCCCCATAATCTTGATTATCTGCATCATTCTTGGTTCTTTTTAGATGCATCATTATCCTTTTTGCTCTTTTAGTCATGTCCTCAACCACTAAATTCTGTTTCTTTGACGAACTTGAAGAATTAGTAGTGTTTACAGCTCCATGCTTGCCACGAGAGGGACACGTGGCAATGTTGCCTACATAACACTAACCTTCTTCAAGACGCACTTGCTAGGGGGCTCATACACCGTCCGTTGTCAAAATGTACGTTTTTTCACGTTTAAATGAAAGACAATACCTTTCTCAATATATATGTTAAGTTTGATAAGTAAATTCAGCGTTTTGGCAGAGATATAGCGTATTACTTGGGACCATGCGCCTATCTGTCAATGGAGTGTTTAATATTCAAAGCTGTTTACCCGAAAGGTTGCTTTTTTGATAGGAAAAACACAATATCTCGTGAACTAGGTGATGAAACTGGATGAAACTCGGCAGATACATTCCAACATATGATCCCTAGAAGATGAACCTCATTTATGAAATTATCTTAAAAATAATTGAGATATACTTGGAAAAATAAACCAAAAAATTGTTCAATTTTTGAAATATAAATTTAATATTTAAAAAAATATATACTACAGTATTTACAATACAACATTCATGGTGGTTCATCCTCGCTATTTATGCGTTTGCTTTACACGAAAAAAAAGAATCATTCCATTCAGACTGGTATTTCTTGTTAAAACGTGTTCTTTGTGATTCACGGAGTTTAAGATATCACGAATATTGTCCTTTCAATATATCACGACATACTTTATATACTGCTCCTCTCTCTAAATTAGATGAAAGATCTATGTATTTACTATACATATGTCAGTTTTCATATCTCTATGTTACATATTAGTGAAGCTATGATATGATTCGTAACTGTATGCGAAAATTCCCATTGACTGTGTATGATATCATGAAACATGCTGGCTCTATATGGGGAGCTTCTGCGTTCGGTCTTTTATCCTCTGCAATGGGACTGGTATACTCAACAGCAAAGTGCTGTTCTTCAGTGCGGTTGAAGAGCCCACATGTTACGAAGATTGAAACTGTCCTGAATCAGACAATGCGCATCATGTGTGATACAGTAAAATGTACTCCTCTTTTCTGATTGCCTGTGCTGAGCCATACCGAACCACCAAGACTAAGGAGATGTAATCATCTGATCCGTGAGTTCAAAAAATTATCCGTGATATACTTCATAAATTTAGTCGTTTGTAATCACGTTCTCCAATCTGTATAGAGGCTTCGTTGGCATAGTTTGTAGCATACTGAGCTTCTATGCCCAAGATAGCGGGTTCAAACCCGGCCGAAGTCGTCGGATTTTTTAGACCGTTAAAAATCCCACAATATGCCTTCCTTCGGAGGGGAATCAAAGCCGCGGTCCGATGTCATAGATTTATGGCATGATAAAGGACCTTCCACTAATACACTTGTGTGCAGCTAAATTATAAGTTATTAGGTTGGTGCATAAGTCCGTAGCGTTTTTGTTTTGCTTGTGGGTATTCCGGTTGCTATGGTTTTATTTATCGACTCTCATTGTTGTGTTGTAGTTCAATGTTTGTTCTTGATTTTACATTTTGAAGTTTTGTCATTGACGATTGTGAGTGGAACCGTGGACGCTACAAAATAGAGTGCCAAGTGGAGAAATTGGAACATATTCTTCCCTTTGAATTCAATAGAGGGCCGAAAGAAACATTTGCACGGCAAGAAAGTGGTTTTATCTTTTTAAGATGGGTCGTTTTGACCTAAGTGACTCCCCAAGTTCAGAAAGGTCATTGGAAGGTCATGAAGATCGTTTAAACGCATTCACAATGATCCACGTCAGTGTTCACGACAACTGGCAAATGTGATGAACTGTGATCATTCCACCATTGTGCGACATTTGCATTCAATGGTTATGGTCAAAAATCCGGTGTATGGGTACCGCATGCTATATGCCAAAATCACAAAAATCAGCGGGTGACCATATGTGCATATCTCTGCTTGCTCGTTATCGATTAGCTCGTGAACAACATCGACCATTCTTATCGTGTATCGTTATTGGTGACGAAAAATGGTGTGTTTACGCAAACATAAGGAGAAGAACGGAATGGCTAAGCCCTAACAAACAAGCAACTCCCCGTACAAAGATCCGCGCATCCACAAAAGATAATATTATGCATCTGATGGAACACCGACGGTGTGCTTTACTACAAATTGCTTGCCCGAGGACTAACCATCACTGCTGACATTTATTGCCAACAATTGAGACGTCTTGCAGATGCAGTCCAAGAAAACCAACCGGCAAGACTGCGTGAAATGATGCTCCTCCATGATAACGCCCGTCCGCACAAAGAACACTATACAGGATTTGGGCTGGGAAATCATTCCGCACGCACCTTATTCGCCCGATCTTGCGCCCTCAGATTTTTACTTTTACCGCTCTCTATCGAACAACCTTCAAGGAACTTCATTTCCGGATGAAGATGCGCTCTGAACATGGCTTGACGAATTCTTCAACTCATAAACCACGTGATTTCTACAGGCACGGAATCGAGAAATCACCACAACGTTGGCAGACTGATGTAGATAGTGAAGGAGAATATGTTGCTGATGATTAACTTCTCTCTATGCCTGTAACCGACTCCCGTCGACAAGCTGTACTACATGGCAGGCATTACTGAAATACGTCGGGAAGTAGCCGCAAATGCCGAAAGAAAGAAAGTGGAAGAAAGTGAGCTACACCCGCTGCACGGATATACTCCTCCAAGACATAGATTGAAATCTAGGACGAGCTTTTTACAGTCAACTTCTCCACTTACCTCATCCTCCAACAAAGCCAGAGAAGAACTGTGGGCAGCAAAAATCAAACATCTTCCAACAGGGGTAAACCAGCAGAAAGCTTATCAGCCGGTCACAACTTGGATTGGACCACTTGGAATTAATTAAACAGATTACGAGCAGGTGTTGGCAAAACTAAGGATAACCTAGTGAAATGGTGATGCCTACAAGAAACAACACTTTGTGAATGTGTAGAGGTGCAGACAACAAAGCATCTGTGTCAGTGCTTATGCTGCCCTGATTCTAGCAGTGAGGAGGAGTTGTTTAAGGCACAAGAAAATGCTATAGCAGTTGCTAGTTTCTAGGCAAAGACAGTTTGATTATATTTATGTATAATTCCATGTTTCTCCTTTGATTTTGTATGTACAATATTATTTATCTGCCTCTGATTCGAGTAAATAAATGAACTTCTCTCTTATGTGTATCTGATGTGGATAAACTTATAAAAAACGCTACGGATTTATGCACCAACCCAATATATTTGACTAACGCTCTTAGGTTCCAACGTTCATTGCCAGGAGTCAACTGCGGTGGCATCTAGTAACAAAGTTCATAACTAGTTGGTCGTTGACAGTGGCGTTTGGTAGCAAAAGTTGTAACTACTTGCAAATCGAATGTATACAGTCCTTACTTGAATTAAAAACAAATAACACACACTAATACAGTTATCACTATTAATACCGGTTATCAGACAGATTCTACACACACCCCAAGTACACCGGGATACATGACCACGTTGTCACAGCACCTAAAGCTGGGGTTTCCTAGGCGCGGAAGCGGAGAGCGGAGTCGGCTCTCCTCTGGTCATATGTAATTTTAATGGTACTGTTTTCCTTGAAGCGGAGCGGACCGCCGCTTGACGAGCGGAACTCGCTCCTCCGCGTTCCTCTGCTCCGAGAGCAGACGAGTCCGCAGTCGGCTGGCGGAGTGGCTGGACGTCTGTACAAGTTGTGTGTAGTTTTATTCAATTGTGTCCCTTGTGTGTTTAGTATAAAGTGTGTGCACCATGAGTGTGTGTCGGTTTACTGCTTCCGAAGATGAACAACTCATTGAGTTGGTTCATGGTCATCCTATAATATGGAATCTAATAGACATAATATAAGAATGTTGTGAAGAAAGATGTCATACGTCGATTGCACATTTTAGATCCTTCACTAAATGCAGTAATAACTCTTCCTCCTCCTCCATTTCTTCCTCCTCCTCCTCTTCCAAGTGTAATAAAATAGAAAGTCTAGTTTCCACGTCCATATCGACCTCACCTTATCACTCCTAGTATACAAATGGGCAACCGTTCCGCTCACCGCCAGAGGACAAGTCCGCGTCTAGGAAAACACCATTCATCTAGCTGATGACTCACGAGCGGAGAGCCGACTCCACTCCCCGCGTTTCGCTCTCCGCTTCCGCACCTAGGAAAACCCAGCTTTAACTGAGGAACCAATCAACTCCACCTGTATTGAAAGCCCAAAAGTTGGTTAGGAGAGGGTTTAACGTTTCAGGAGAATGGTATCAGGAGTGGAACAACGCAGCTCCGAAGGAATGGCAATCACTACTTTATACGAAACACCCACCAGCAGGTTTTGATCTGCCACGTAAAATGTGGGTTGCCCTTAACAGGGTGCGAACCAACCATGCGCGGTGTGGCTTGTTGCTGTGTAAAAGTGGGGCATGAGAACGTTCCACACTGTTACTGTGGTACGCCGAGACAGAGCATCCGTCATAGACTATTGTTACCTAGTACAGGGCGTACTTGGAATCACTGGAAGACTCTGTGAAAGCCTCTATAAAGGCTATAGAGTGGCTGGACAATTTGGAATTAAAACTCTAAATGTATCAGGTGCCCAGTTGATTGTTATTAAGATATGTGTTGTTTGAAATTATCCCTCCCTCTATTATTCTGCTAAGGTCCCATTCCAATTTTGTACCGAAAATTAGGTCCCATTAACACCGACCTACACATATGGGGTACCTACAGGTTCAACATAACCCAATGCGTAAGCGAAACGCATTCACATACTCTTTAAATGCCTCACAATTAAATAAATACCTTAAAACGTGTATATTTACAATAAAATAATGAAAGAATGTAACACGGTAACCATGGTAACAGAATTTCACAGGTCCATTTCTGTAAGACGCAATGCAATTCCAATTATTACGTTACTGTGAAAGTTTCCAGATGGTTATAAGGTTATCACTGAACCAAATTAAGCTGTAAAATTCATCAATACATACAGTATAATGCTCTTAAGGCGCATTCTAGAATTTTTTCACGCAATTTTCACGTGTGAGTGTGGTATGAAAGGTCTTTTTTCGCCCGACTAAAAAGGGTCTCCGAAAACCACATTTAAAGGCCCATTAATTAACAGTGTCTGTGATATTCCCAGAAAACTAACTTCGCTCTGATATACCTATGAAGGAATGACAAACCTCCAACCACTGCACCAGTAGCTGAATTGATAAAGTCTGATTATTCATACCAAGGATAAATCAGTCATAGCATTCATGATTGAGATTTTGCTAAGTGTACTCTTTACAACTAGAATATTCGCGGGCGAAGCCGCGACGGGTAATGCTAGCCTTATATATTTTGTATACTTTGTCATAAGCTTGACCCTTGAGAAATTGCGTGAAAAAAATTATTACACGTGGACTGACGCCGGGTCATTTTAACCCATAGTGTATCACTCTCTTTTTGTCGTAGTCGTACGGATTTTAACGAAGTAATTTTACACCTGGTGTCTTCCTATGAACTATTCCCAGTATAAAATGTGGTTTATTTATATTTTTCAAATTTAACATGCAGAATAATGACAATATTTTTTTGTAACAGTATAACATTGGTCTTGATAGCGGCGGAAAAGCAGTCATCTCGATTCTTTTGAATAAAGGAGCTGATGACGAAGGTGTCCCTAGACCCTAAACAGGGATCAACAAGAACGTGAGCTATGTTATTGTTCTGCATAAAAATAATTGGAATTCCCCCCTTATATTTTACAGAATGTCCCGACTAACGAAAGCCGAAATTTGTCACGCAAGGACTGGCGCCATGGGTAAATCTGACCCGACCGTACATAATGTATAAATAACTTCAGTGTTCAAAAAACTAGGGACATTTTTCTTTGGCAGGGTGAAGTTCAAGGTTAGAAATGAAGGTACAGTAATCGACAGGAAATAAGGGCTGACCAAAACGAAAATGTAGAGCATTATTTAAGTCTCGGGTCAAAAATTACCTTGCGCCAGTCCTCGTGGGTTAATAATAACAACCACAATAACACAAGTTATTAAAAGATCTCTACACACCCCAGAGTACACTGTGGCCCTGCTCCTGTTGACATTTCAAAGTGCATAAATATAAATAACAACAAAAGGAAGGAAGGAAGATTGTAGTTTTACGTGACCGTGAATCTTGTGATTATGAGCCACGGGACCTCCTTTTTACGTGGAATGCGAACCACAGGACATGGCATTTCACTTCGAAAATCTCACATGCATTCACCGGGAATCGAACCCGGACCGCCTTGGTGAGAGGCATACAGCTAGACCGCTGAGCCACCACGCCCCTAAATAACAACAGTTTGTAGGGTACGATAAAGAAGAGAAATGATATAATGAGGAGAATCATGAAAACATTTTAATAACCTTGTAAATACAAATCAGTCTCTTACTGTATATTATGCCTAGAGACCGGATTCTTCAGTTTTTACGTACTCTTTTCCTTACTTCTAAATACTAAGAAGATACAATGTACCTAAAGAAAAACATAAATGATTTGCGAGTACCTAAAAATAGCTAAGAGCAGTTTTGTTCCATTTATTGTAGTATATTTAGTCCATAATTTTCAAAAGTAAACCACAAGACAGTGTTTATTCCTAGCTCTAGTTGATTGAGAGAAATCCTACCTGCCAGAATATTCAAATACTTTCAGCACTTTTCAGCGTATATCTTATTATATGGTTATTTACTGTCAGGAAAGTGGGAATAAATCTCTTATTATATCCAAGTTCCCTATATTCTAAATAATGGAAGTTAATTAAACGGGCTGGAGTGTAATAACTAGCTCTGACATCTTTGGTTTTATTGAATTTGATTATCATATTTAAGGATAGACAACATTGCCTAAAAAAGTGAAGCACTCTGTGATAATTTGATGAAAGACTTATCATTTTGTAAAATATTTACACTCTTTTTACAATCAGATTTACTACTAACAGTAAATTAGGCATTGCATTTATGTTTCTCGCAGTTCATATCAACATTTGCTTTACTTTAAACATAATCATCTATTTAATAACCTGTGGAAAACTGGTTGGTTTGTTGGTTCCTTAGTTTAGGGGCTGCGACAACGCGGTCATTTATCCCCGTGTAGTCAGGGTGTGTAGAATCTGTCTGATAACCAGTGTTAATTGCGGTGGCTGTATTTGTGTGTGTTTCTGATTTCAATTCAAGTAAGGGCTGCAGACATTGATTTTTTTTCAAGTAGTTCCTACTTTTGCCGCCAAACGCCACCGTCAACGACTACTAGTTTAGAACTTGGTTACCAGACGCCACCGCAGTCGGCTCCTGGCGACAAACATAGAAACCTAAGGGCGTTTTTTCAAATGTTTAACTATAATTTAGCTTCACGGAGGTGTAATTATTGGAAGGTTCTTTAACATGCCATAAATCTATGACATGGGACCACCGGCTTTACTTCCCCTCCGAAGGAAGGTACACTGAGGGATTATTAATGCTCTTAAAGAATCCGACGGCTTCGGCCGGGTTTGAACCCGCGATCTTGGGCATAGAAGTTCAGCATGCTACCAACTACGCCACCGAAGCCGCCTAAGGAAAATCTACTTTATGTTTTTGAAAACCAAAAATGACAATTTCAAAAGCCTAAGAATCTATTTATGTGAGAAACACATGACCAGTACAGTCTTAATGTGTGTTTGTGAAATGTCATTGATAAATATTTTATCGATCTTACCGTGTTTTCTTATTCCTTTCAGGTAGGTGTTCACACGATGACAGAAAGTGGCGAGTAATATACTTCAAGGTGAGTTGTCATGTAATATGGTACCACAGCCCCGCAAATTTTTGTTAATGAATCAAACCTCGTTTAATATGCATAATATCGGAACCGTTTACAACGATCAATAGTCCTCTAAAAAGTACCTAAATCTTCTGTATGAAAGAATTTTTTATATGACTTACCCTTATTCCAAGGGATAGGCAAAATGTTTTTGATAATATTCGATGGGGGCTTCTCTTATGACAAACATATCGATCTTTTGTAGGTATACAACAACTGTCAAATTTGACTTGCTTGACTTGACCATTTATAGGGCAAAACTATTTCTTAATTTTTGCTTTTATCTGTTTCTACATTTTGATTTACTTTAATTATTTTAATTGTAAATAATGTTATTTTTGTTTCTCTAATTTAATGTTTATATATTTATTTATAGCCTACTTCCGATTTTTGCAAAAAATGAAAGTAGACTTATGAGATCAACACAGGGCGAAAAAAGTGTGTCTGTCTGTGTGTGTGTGTGAGTGTGTGTACTCTGAATGTCTGTCCCCCCCCTATCAATTCGAACACGGTGAACGCGAATTGAACGAAATTTGGTACAATGGTAGCACTAGCAAAGGACACCTCAGTGTCATGTCTTATATCGCCGCCATCTTGACGGAAACGTAATGGCGGCCACACAAATGTTCAAAGCTTAAATCAAATTACGACTAACCTAATCATCCGATCTCTACCAAATTTTGCAACAACATACCTTTACGGGGGGAGCATCCCTTGACCAAACTAATAGGTCATTAGCCTAATAGTTTGCGGATGGCGGCCATCTTAGTGTGAAAATCGATTCCCCTTATTAATTCGAACACGGTGGAACCGAAAGGAACGAAATTTGATACAGAGGTAGTACTAGCAAAGGGCACCTCAGTGTCATGTTTTATATCGCCGCTATCTTGACGGAAACGTAATGGCGGCCACACAAATGTTCAGAGCTTAAATAAAATTACGACTAACCTAATCATCCGATCTCTACCAAATTTTGCAACAACATACCTTTATGGAGGAAGCATCCTTTGACCATATTAATAGGTCATTAGCCTAATAGTTTGCGGATGGCGGCCATCTTTGTGTCAAAATCGATTCCCCCTATTAATTCAAACACGGTGAAACCGAATGGAACGACATTTGGTACAGAGGTAGCACTAGCAAAGGGCACCTCAGTGTCATGTGTTATATCGCCGCCATCCTGACAGAAACGTAATGGCGGCCACACATATATTCAAAGCTTAAATCAAATTACGACTAACCTAATCATCCGATCTCTACCAAATTTTGCAACAACATACCTTTATGGAGGAAGCATCTTTTGACCAAATTAATAGGTCATTAGCCTAATATTTTGCGGATGGCGGCCATCTTTGTGTGAAAATCGATTCCCCCTATTAGTTCGAACACGTAATCGCGGCCACGCAAATGTTAAAAGCTAAAATGTAATTACGACCAACCTAATAATCTAGTCTCTACCAAATTTTGCAACGACATATCTTTATGTGGGAAGCATATTCTGACCAAACTGCAAGATCATCAGCCCAATAGTTTGCAGATGGTGGCCAGTATGTGTGCAAATCGATTCCCCCTATCTATTCAAACACGGTGAAACCGAATTGAACGAAAAGCTTAAATCAAATTACGGCCATCCTCATAATTTGATCTCTACCAGATTTTGCAACAACATGCCCTTTTGTGGAAAGCAGCTTATGACTGACCACAAGGTCATCAGCCCAATAGTTTGCAAATAGCGGCCATGTATGTGTGCTAATCCATTCCCCATATCAATTCAAACACGGTGAAACCGAATTAAATGAATTATTTTACAGAGGTAGCACTAGCAAAGGGCACCTCATATTCATGTTTTATATCCCTATAGCACGTTGTATTTCAACAAGCTACTACAACCAACATTCAATTATACTCCTTGAAAAGGAGGAAGATTTATAACAATACCCATGCATTTAGAATTAAGTAGGCAATATGTTCTTTATTGAATATCTTGTTAATTTTCAATTTATGTTCTTATAGATTTAATTTTGATATTTTTATTGAATTAATTAATTAACTAATTTTGAATTGATGTTTTCAAGTATTTTTATATTGTTATACTTATGTTTATTATTTTAATATTTATATTTCTTTAATTATTGTAATTTTATTTTTATGATTTTTATTTCTATATTTATATTTTATGTTTACACTTTAAATGTTAAAGTTATTATTTTTAACGTTTTTTAAATTTTATCCAACACATTACGTCAAATAGATACGTATATAATATTTGATTTTTAGAAATACTAGCACTTCGGCATGACAATTCTCCGAAATTTGGCTGAAAGACTCAACTATCAGTATCCTTGAAAGCATAAACTGTCCTTATGACAGGTGGTTAATATAGAGACCAGTATCCCATAAAAGGTTAATTCCTGTTGCTCCTCTCGGGCTTCCTTAGGGTGTGACCTAACCATCGCCACTTCATCATCATCATCATCATCTTGTACAGTTTCCAGCCCCAGGCTGGGTCTGTTTGGAACATAAGCCTCGCCACTTAGTTCTTGCTTCCCACCACCTCTCCGCTGTCACTCTGGTCCAGTCCTCGCCTCTCTTCTTGACACATTCCTCCACTCCTTTCAGCCATATATCTCTTGGTCTTCCCCTTGGTCGTTTCTTCTGCATCTGCATCTCATGTATCCTCTTGGGAATCTTCTTCTCATCCATTCTCTTTAAGTGTCCATACCACCTCAGTCTTGATGTCTCAATCCTACCTTGCAAAGGCTCCTCTTTCACCATTTCCCTGACCTTTTCATTCCTCACCCTGTCTCTTCTTGTTATTCCGATCCTACTTCGCAGGAACTTCATTTCACCTGCCTGTATTCTGCTTATATCTCTTTTCTTCATTGTCCACGTTTCTGAAGCATAGGTCAGTATCGGGATATAGTAGCTTCTGTATAACACTTCCTTGCTTTTTTGTGGGACATCTCTATTCCACACTAAGCTCCTAATGCTTCTCAGAAATGCTTCTGCCTGTCTGCCACGTTCTGTAATCTCTTTGTCATTTCTCCCATTTTCCTCCACTATACTTCCCAAGTACTTGAGACTTTCCACCTTCTTCAGCTGTCCACCTCCAAGTGTTATCCCACTCATTGGTCTGTCCTTTTTCCTGGTCGTTAACAGGATCTCACATTTACTGATGTTGAACTTCCATCCGTACTCTCCCACTGTTTCTTCCCAAGCCTTCAGTTGCTCCTGAATTTCCTCCTCCTTGTTTCCCCAGACCATGAGATCATCTGCAAACACCATTGCTTTCATCTTATCTTCTCCTATCTTTCCTGCTATCCGTGTCATTACCTCGTCCATATCCACAATAAAGAGAAGGGGTGACAGCGCACTACCCTGTTTCAGGCCACTCATTTGTCTGAACCAGTCTGTTCTTTCCCCTCCAACTTTCACACAACTCACACTTCCACAATACATCTCCTTCACTCTGCCTACAGTCCCTTTTTCCACTCCCATGTTTTCCATTGCTTTCCAAACCTTCTCCCTACACACACTATCATAGGCCTTTTCGATGTCCAGGAAGGCCATCAACAGATCCTCTCCAAATTCGTAGTGGTGTTCCTGGAGCTGTCTCACTGAAAATATGAGATCCACTGTTGATCTCCCGGGTCTGAATCCATACTGTTCCTCTCTCAATTTTCTCTCCACTTTGGCTCGAATTCTACTTTCTAATATCTTTTCATATATCTTGGAACAGTGAGGTATGAGTGTGACTCCCCTGTAATTTCTGCACTCCTTTCTGCTTCCTTTCTTAAATATTGGGACAATTAATCCTTTCTTCCAATCTTCTGGGGTCTTTTTCTCCTTCCATATCACCCTCATCACACGGTACAGCCACTGTTTCCCAACCTCCCCTGCTGCCTTCACCATTTCAACACTCACTTCATCCACACCTGGTGCCCTTCCTCCTTTCATCTTGTCTATAGCCATTTCCAGTTCTCTCCAAGTCAGGTCCTTTTCCATTCCTGTGTTGTCTTCTCCATCTTCCAATACATTGTCTTCCTCCTTATGACCATTTGGATTCAGCAAATCCTCAAAGTACTCTTTCCACACTGTCTTGAGTGTCTCTTTGTTGTGTACCTCATTTCCGTTTTTGTCCATCATTACCACATCCTCTCGCAGACCTCTTCTCTTACTTTTGACCATCCCATAAAGAACTTTCTTATTTCCTCTGCTGTCTTCCTCCATCATCTCCGTCCACTTTACCATCCACTTCTTCCTCTCCTCTGCGACAATCTTGTTTGCTTCTTTCTTCTTTATCCTATAATCTTCCCTTGCCAGATCAGTTCTTTCCTGGAACCACACTCTGAAAGCCTTGTTCTTCCTTCCCACAGCTTCTTTTACTCTCTCATTCCACCATGGTGTCTCTTTACACCGCTTTCTGTTGCTTGTTCTTCCACATACTGCCACTGCAGCTTCTACCATTGTGTTTTTGAATTGCTTCTATTCCTCTTCCCCTGTTTTAGGATTGTCTGTTGGCATTCTTTCCCTTATTATCTTCTGGAATTCTTCCTTGACTTCCTTTTCCTTGAGTTTCCATACTTTGATTCTCCTTTCCTGGTACTCTGTCCTCTTGCTATCCTTAACAACTCCCAGGTTCATTACAAGTATTCTGTGGTCGCTATCTAAGGCCTCGGATGGTATTACCTTTATATCTCTGACACTTCTCTTCATTTCCCAGTCGTACAGCATGTAATCTACCAAAGATTTCTTTGTTAAATCACTGCTGTACCACGTTACCTTGTGGCTTTCTTTCTTCCGGAACCAGGAGTTGCCTACCACTAAACCGTTTCTCTTGCAAAAATCCAGCAACTTTCTCCCTTCTTCATTCCTGCTACCCCATCCTTCTGCTCCCAATACATTTTCATATCCTTGCCTTTCACTTCCTACATGTGCATTCGAATCTCCCATGACAATGATGCTCTGACCATTCAACTGCTGTTGTAGCTCCTCCTCAAAGTCTTCCTTCTCTTGAGCTGTACATCCAACTTGAGGGGCATATACCTGGGCTATCTCCAGGCTTCTTCCCTTTGCAGTTACTCTGATCTTCATGATCCTGTCACTTATTCCCTTTACCTCTTCCTTCATTCCACCTCTCACAACTACTCCTACTCCGCTGCTCCTTCCTTCACTGTTCCCACTCCAGTACAACCGGTACCCTTTCCTCAGTTCTCTGCGACCTTCTCCTTTCCATCTTGTTTCTGCCAAGCCCAGTACATCCAGTTTTCTTCTCTCCATCACATCTACAATCTCCTCCACTTTTCCTGTCAGTGTCTGTATGTTTAATGTCCCAACTCGTAGTCCATTAGCATATCCGAGTCGTCGTCATTTGCATCCGTCCTTTCCGAGGCCTGTTCCTGGTTTGAAAGCAAATATGATATCCACTACTGGCTTGCTAGGCCTATCGTAGCTTCACCAGAGCCCCGTCAGCCGTCACTTTTCAGGGTTCCCATAGAGCCTTCACAGCTACCGTAGCGGTCCCGGGGCACACAAAGTCCCTACTGTACTTCACCCCTACAGGCAATCCCCTACTTCATGCCGTTGCCCGTCTCCCACCACGTGGAGGAGGGGTTGTACTTTATTTGTATTTCCACTTTCTGCTGGTTGGTTACCTCCCATTGATCATCATTTGGTATGACATCCAGCCATCTTCGATTGATGATACGTCTCATGCAACGATTCACGAAGAATTGCAGTTTGTCAGTAATCTTCTTGGTGACCTTCCAGGATTCACAACCATAAAGTAGGACGGACTTAACATTTGTGTTAAAAGTCACAGCTTCGTCCTCCTAGAGATGTTTCTGTTTCTCCAGATGGGATACAGGTGAACAAAGGCCCCATTTGCTTTCCATATGTGACTCTTAATGTCCTCTTCACTACTCCAGATGCAGTGACAATACTCCCAAGATAGAGGAAGGATTTTACCTGTTTTATGTCTTTATTGTATAGAGACAATTTTCCATCAAACTTTTGTGTCGACCCTCATCACTTTGGTCTTATTTGTTTTTATTCTAAGCCTTGAGGCCTCTACCTCTTCTTTCAACCTCTCTGGCTTCTCTTTTACATCTTTGAACCTCTGGGACAACCTCTAGAAGTAGACTATACAATAATTATCAGAAGACGATTGATTTTATATTCAGAAGTGATTATTTTATTGCGATTTTAATAAAGTGGGCAGGTGAACATTTTCGGGCAATTAAATGTGGTCAAATTCAAACCATGCCAATAAAGAGAACTTCTATAATTTGCATAATATTATATCCAAGCCGTCTTTTCTCGGATTTCATTTGCCTCTTTCTGGTAGTTGTTACGGTGGATAACTCAATGGTTCTTCGGTGGATGAAGTTAGAAGTTTTGAAATTACATTAATTGGGTCAATTTTAAGGTTAGTTGCGGTTGAAATGTTGAAAACACAAACCCTGTATGCTGACACTTGTAATGAACCCTCATTTATACCATTTCGTTATGTAGTTTCCTTAAGATTTGTTCCAAACCATTGACAATCCTTAGTGAAACATAATGCCGGTGATTAAAATTGGAACATTCTTCTACCGTCCACTTCATCATCGCAAATTCGATACTAATGACATTACTCTACTGAATATATCATGGCTATCCATTTGTCATGCTGCGCTTGATGGATCCTGTTGTTTATCATTTATATGACTGTGTGTAATCAATTCCCTTCATTTCTAAATGTTTTATAGTACTGTCTTCCAAGGGAAACATAATCACAATATTGTAATCGACCATTTGCAAAACTCGTTTAATCCACTTGTGAATAAGGTTCATGTCGTAAAATTAATTATTCAATTATTTTATTTTATTTTAATTAATTTAATTTGTTTTATTTTGTTTTCTTTAATTTAATTCAAATTTTATTTTGTTTATTTTAATATTTCTTTGCTTATTTTGTTTTGTTTTATTTTATTTCGTTTGATTTTGTTTTCAATTGCTTTAATTTTTTTGTTTTATTTTATTTTTTTATTTAGTTTCGCTTTATTTTGATGTTGTTTTGTTTATATTATTTTATTTTATTTTGCTTTCTTTTATTTTTATTTTCCAGAAAACAAACACAAAACCAAAAACAAAAGACACGAAGCAAAAAGCAAAATTCAAAAGCAAAAGCAGAAAACAAAAACAAGAAACACAAATCAAAAAGCAAAATTCAAAAAAAGCAAAAGCAGGAAACAAACTCAAAACCAAGGAAGAAAACCAAAAAGTAAAATTCAAAAGCAAAAGCACAAAGCAAACACAAAACCAAAAACCAAAAACACAAAGCAAAAATAAAAAGGTAGAAAAGAACAAACACAAAAGAACGTGAGGCAAAGTCCAGAGAAACGTTTCGCATGAAAATTATTCTTATTCACAAGAGGATTAAACGGGTTTTGCAACTGGACGACTCAAATGTAAGTTGATAAACAGTGTCTACCGTACCGGAACAAATGTTTCACATAGTAAACACTAATAGGCTATGGTTGTATCGGGAGCTAAAGCACCTGTAAGTTGCCTTGATCCAACAGGTTGCTTGAAATCCACTCCAGTTGAATGGCTCTTCCCCCTCGCAGGAATAACACCACCTCCTGTTCGAAGATTCACCACATGTGCGAGAGCCGTAAAGTGCATTTATGTTCGACTATGGCGAAATGCAAATATTATATGTCAGAAAACTGTACTATAATGAGGCTCTTTATAGTAAAAGTTTTCACTATGGTATAGTTTCTCCAACCAATCAGAGCTCAAGATGTATGATGTGTGACCAATTAGGTACTTGATAGATTCGCACTTGAATACAGAATCCAACTTGTCGGAAATGAATTACTTGATTTGAAAGTTGACATTTTAAAAGATATCCGATCAACCATTGTGGTTATAATGGCAAACACAAAGAAAAAATTCCTCTCGGCACGCCGGAAGGCGGAGGTAGATTTCACCGGGCAAACTAGGGGATAGGCTATAATAGGCAAAATATGCAGGTTTTCGTAGGAGGATCAGACTTCATTTATTGCGAGAAAGTATTTTACAATGTAATTGGAGCTCAATTAACTTTTCTTTCGTCTTACTATGCATATTTTTAACCTTTTATTGTGTTAGGGGGACGGTAACCGTCTTGTAATTTGGGGTCCATTTTTATACTTGTGGTCACACCGTCCTTATGCAAGGTTTGGAACTGATGTGTAACTATCTAACAGTCTGTTACTTCTTCACGTCAAATTTTATCTCCCGCAGAGATTTTTGTTGGTTCCTCAGTTTAGGGGCTGCGACAACGTGGTCATGTAACCCCGTGTGCACTGGGTGTGTGTAGAATCTGATAAACGGTGTTAATTGTGATGACTGTATTAGTCTGTAAATCAGGTAAGGACTGCAGACGGTCAATTTCAAGCAGTAGTTCCTAATGTTGCTACCAGATACTACCATCAACAAGACCTAGCTGTGAACTTGGCTACTAGATGCCACCGCAACCAGCAACTCGCAACGAACGTTGGAACTTCCCCTCCAAAGGAAAGCATACTGAGGGATTTTTAGCGCTCTTAGAAAATCCGACAACTTCGGCCGGCTTTGAACCCGCGACCTTGGGCATAGAAGTTCAGCATGCTACCAGTTACGTCACCGAAGCCGCTTCCCACATAGTCAGATGGAAAACTAAATGTGATCTCGTTGTCATGGCAACCTCTGATAGCTCATCCCTCATCAATTTAGAAGCGTTGTCATGGTAACCTCTGATGGCTCTTGGCATTTTCTTCTAATTCTGAAATCATTTTTCTCATCCCTTGGCGTAATGGTGGGTTGTATCAAAAATTCTTTCAGACAAAAGTTTTAGGTAATTATTAGGGGAATATCGTCCATTTTGTACGGTTTTGATATTGTGCCTATTAAGAGAGATATGATTAATGTTTCCCGAAGAACTCACTTTTTTCCACCCCATTGGCCAATGGTTGGTGCTATCAAAAAACGTTTTGAACATCAATTTTTGGTACTTATCCGACACATAATATGAACTTTGAAGGGATTCGATATTTCACATATTAAGAGAGTTATAGTCATATTTCAATTTTTCGAAAAAAAAAGCCCCCCATTTTTACCCCCTTCTACCGATTTTGCCTATTAACGAACTCGACCGAGATTTTATAGGTATACATATTATGTAAAAAATTCAAAGTGATTGGTGTAAAATTACGGCAGTTATCGTGTCCACAAGAAACTGATATATATATATATATATATATATATATATATATATATATATATATATATATATATATAAATTATATATAAACTTTTGAACTGACGGTGGTTTTGGGGTCCGGGGGATGTGAAACGCGAAGATATGTCAAAATTTTCCGGAAGTCAAAACATGGTACCCATTGCAATAGTTAGCTTTCTAATGAAATCTACCTAAAATCACTGACATGGAAAGTGCACCGTCCAATATCTTCGCGTAAATAAACTGGTGAATATGAGAACAGAAATAGCACTGTACCTTAATATCCCAAACTCCAATTTCTACACAGGGCATTCTTTCATACGGCAGGCTGTAAACATATGGCATAGCCAAGCAGACAGAGCGCATGCGTGGGTCAGTGAGCTTGGCGCTTACACTCCGATCACTAAATTCAAGTGACTGAATCTTGACAGGTATTTATGAATATTTCTGTTCGAACATAAAATTAAATACAATAAAGTTATAATTATCGTCGAACATAAACAGTCGTATGCAACTTGCCTATAATGGTAATTAAGACACTCGTATGGAAATTATGAAACTCGCTACGCTCGTTTCATATACATACTCGTGTCTTAATTATTGCCATTATAGGTTCGTTGCATAAGTAATTAGGAACCCGAATGGTCCCGTGAAATGCATCAACGATAATCACTCATAAACTCTCGAATTTAAGTTAAATAGGAATTAACTAAGAAATCGTTAGTAGGGAGTTGGTGAAAACAGCCGTGATCATCCCTTGTTGTTTCAATTATTCCTTGTACTAGAAGTTTCACTCGAAACAATGTTCTGCTCTCTTGTGTGAAGCAGGTTATGTTTGAATTGGAGTTGAAATGAATGGAATTGATCAAACGTTATATTCCAAAAAAAAAAAAGATATTTAACGTGTCTTTTGTAAGTTTTTAACCTTTTAAAAAGTAAATTTCTTAATCATTATAAACCAAATGACAGTGATCTTAACGTACATACAGTATGTTGCGAAAATTAGTGTTATTGTATAATAATTGTATATATAAGGGATTGCTACAGCGTAAGTGAAGAAGGTCTAATAATCCAAAACATGTAGGCACAGTAAAACCTGCCTAACCGGACTCTTTATATATCGGAAACCTGGACTAAGGGAAAACAAAATTCGGAACGGAGGAATTTGTTATGTAAAATGACACTGTAAACCCAAAAAACTGCCTAACGCGGAAATGGAAAGAAATTCCGGAACTATAGGCGTAAATAATCTGACTAAGACGGATTACCTTATCTATATACAAAGCTATGTAATACATTTTGAGTGCGACTGTAATCGCACCAAAGTTCAAGGAAACATTACCTCCAATTTTTCCTCAAGGATTCAGCAGGTATGCTACACTTCACAATATCTGTAAGTGAATAGAATGAACCGTTACTTCCTCCAACCCTCTAGTGATACACACAGTCTCCTCCTGACAAACGAGAGTTGATGAGAACAGTGAACTTGAATGATCTTTTAAAGTTGTTTCTATCATTTCAAATGATCTTGTCGACTTCATCGTTATGCTTGAGTCTAAGGTTATGCGTTACGGAGACGGCGACTGCGTGACGTCATGCAGCCGCGCGGGAAGCCTAAGTTAATGGATAATGGACGGCGAGTGCGTGACGTCATGCAGCCACGCGGGAAGCTTGAGTCTAACGGTATGCGTTACGGAGACAGTGACCGCGTGACGTCATGCAGCCGCGCGGGAAGCCTAAGTTAATGGGTAATGGAGTCTGTTGAAAGAGTCCTGGGGCGTCGAGCGACCTGAGGCTTCGAGCGAAGCGAGAAGGCAGTTGTAGCATGCGTCATTTGAAATGATATAAAGTCTAGTCATTTAGACTGACTGTAACTTTTTTGTTTTTATTACTGTGTACTGCATTTATTTACGAACTGTAATTCAGTGTCTATGATTTCTAAACATAAGACATTTACACGGCAGGAGAGTTATTGAAGAACACGAGAAAAGCAAACGTCCGACTAAAGAATTTACTATGTTAAAAGTGGAAAAAAAAACTCAAATTATTTCATAGTAATCCTATGCGATAATACAGTATTTCTTTGTAGTGTATTCTATCGTATTAAAACTCAACCCTTTGTAAAACGGAAACCTGTGAAAACGGAAAAATAAATCTGGAACGATTGCGTTCCCCTTTAGGCAGATTTTACGGTATTACTAGTGTAAGAGAAAAAGTATTGTATTAAATAATGGAAAAGAAATCTTGAATATAAGTTAATCAACAGTTCAATATCGACAAATTATGACATAGGCTATGCTGTCAAATAATAGTACATTATGCA
The DNA here is from genome assembly GCA_946902985.2 of Meconema thalassinum. NCBI lineage: Eukaryota > Metazoa > Arthropoda > Insecta > Orthoptera > Tettigoniidae > Meconema > Meconema thalassinum. The sequence goes on from OX336395.1 coordinate 190,674,241, forward strand.
ACGAGCCTATAATGGCTATAATTAAGACACGATTATTTTTATAAAACGAGCGTATGCGAGTTTTATAATTTCCATACGAGTGTCTTAATTACCATTATAGGCGAGTTGCATACGACTGTTTATGTTCGACTATAATTATTATAACTATTTTATGTTCAAAGATAAATATTCATAAATATCTGTCGAGATTTCGCCAGTTTCATGTACTGAACAGAGCGCATGAGACGCAGGGAATGCATTGTATTTGACCATGGCCACCTCGATTACTCTACTATTACACTAGGCAAGGCAGTGTGATTTACATTAGAAGGCCGTGGTACTCAGCGCATCTAATTGTCTAATTGGTCAAACGACTATTTCTTGAGCTCTGATTGGTGGGAGAAACTGTATCATAATGAAAAATAGTGTTATAATGAGTCTCATTATGATACAGTTTTCAGATACATAATAGTCAGTGTCGAACATAAATATATATTGTAATCCATTTTAAGTGGAGAGTAAGGCGATAAAATCGATATGTTGATAATTTGGGGGAACAATTATGTTTTTAATTGACAGGATTAAGTGTCATCTCTTTTCATGAAATTATCTGCTCGATTCAATCTACTTATTACTTAATAAATTCTTTATTTGCTGCTTTGTACTCAGCAGAAATGGTCGTGCCGTCTGACGTACTATTTGGTTTGGTCATTCAAAATTCGCCGGCTGGCGATGTGATGTTCATATTTCCATTCATTCAAATATCCATGCTTCTTGCTATGTTGTGGTCAGATTATTGGTCCAGAGCAACTCAAACCCCCCGAGAGGGAAGATAGGTTAGCCCAGTCACTGATATTGAGTGGCATCTATTCAGTGCACGAACCATCCACTTACTGTCAAGACCCTGCCTGAATGGCAACTTATAAAGAACAAGTGAGAAATTAGTCGCTGCCCGGAAACATTTTTTAACTTGAAAATACCTTCACAGATGTGTACTTTTTATATTTAATTTTTAAATTATTTATAACATATATTTGTTTAATGGGAAGCCTCCGTGGCTCAGGCGGCAGCACGCCGGCCTCTCACCACTGGGTCCATGGTTCAAATCCCGGTCACTCCATGTGAGATCTCTGCTGGACAAAACGGAAGCAGACAGGTTTTTCTCCGGGTACTCCGGTTTTCCCTGTCACAATTTCATTCCAGCAACACTCTCCACTATCATTTCATTTCATCTGTCATTCATTTAATCATTGCCCCAGAGGAGTGCGTCAGGCCTCGGCAGCCGGCACGTTCATATCCTCGCCGCTAGATAGGGGCTTCATTCATTCCATTTCTGACCCGGTCGAAGACTGGAAGCAGGCTGTGGATTTTCATTTTCATTTGTTTAGTGGTTTGTTCGTTGGTTTGATTATTGGTTTATTTATGTTAATTCATTTCAATTTGTATTTCCATTTATTCTTTGTTCCTTATTTCTCTTTTCACTTGTCGTTTATTTTTATTTTATAACTAATTTATTTACTAAATTCAGTTATACTTTATTTATTTATTCTTAATGTATTTGTCTATTTTTAATTTATTTTCTAAATATTTATTTTTAATTCTTTTTAAACTGATTTACTTATTTACGTACTTACATAGGCTACTTACTTCTTTACTTATTTACTTATTTAATTACTTTATATTCTTACCTACGTTATATTTTCCTTACTCACTTACATTTCTAGCCTATTTTCATTTTATGAAACAAGTAGTTCCGTGAAGAACTATACAGCCTGTCAATTGCCTCTATCAACATACAAAATTTCAGTTTAATTGCTGTAATAGATTCGTAGATATTGAGAACCGTCCAAATATTTCAGATGGTCGCCAGGTTGGATTTTTATTGTACTATTACATTAAGATTATTGTGTACGTGTGGTATTCAAACTTCAATCGCATGATTAGAACACAAGAAGCAAAAACGAGATTTTAAAATTACGCACAGCAGCCATCTTGTAATTATGCAAACAATTGAAATAAATTAGATGCCAGTGGATCAACATTTGTATAAGCATTTAACGTGCAACGTTTCACCATCTACCATTCAAGGACAATTATTGCCTAGGTTCATTATTCAAACTTTCACTTCGATCGCATGATTACGACACAAGAAATAAAAACTTAATTTTAGAATTTTGCACAGCCGCCATCTTGAGGTTATCTAAACAATTGAATTAAATTAGATGACAGTGCATTACAATCTGCAAAATCATTTACTGTACCACATTTCACTGCGCTCAGAGAGTTAAAACACGAGAAAAGTCTATTAAAATATTTCAAATTCGCTTGGTCGCCACGTTCGTTTTGTACTTGACAGGTTTATGAAATATACATAGGTAAACTTGTATCAGTACCCTTTATCACAGTAAAAAATTTCAGGGTGATATCTGTAATAATTTCGGAGATATAGAATGTCAGTGAAATATTTTGCACAGCCGCCATTTTGAGGTTATGTAAACAATTGAACTAAATTAGACTCCAGTACATTACAATGTGTATAAACATTTGCTGTACCAAGTTTCATTAAGTTTGGATTGTTAAATCGCGAGAAACGTCTATTTAAAAGTCTCATGTTGGTTTTGTAGTCACCAGGTTTTAGAAAGTCTCATAGATGAATTTCCAGTAGTGCCCTTTATCACCGTACACAATTTCAGGGCGATATCGGTAATAGTTTCGGAGATATTGAATGCTAGTGAAATATTTCGCACAGCCGCCATGTTGGATTGGTGAGACGTAACAAAATTTGAAGGGCACGGTCGAGGTCGCCGGGAATAGTGCTATGAACTTACCGAGTTTCGTCAAAATCGCTCCAGCCGTTTAGATTTTATTAGGGGACACACACACACACACCTCACACACACACACACACACAATAAAGGGCACTAGTACAAGTTAAACTATGTACTTTTCATAAACCTGTAAGGTACAAAACGAACATGGCGGCCACGCGAAGTTGAAACATTTTAATAGACTTTCCTCGAGTTTTAACTCTCTGAGCGCAGTGAAATGTGGTACAGTAAATGATTATACATACTGTAATGCACTAGCATCTAATTTAGTTCATTTGTTTACATAACCTCAAGATGGTGGCTGTGCGAAATTTTAAAATTAAGTTTTTATTTCTTGTGTCGTAATCATGCGATCGAAGTGAAAGTTTGAATAATGAAGCTACGCAATAATTTTCCTTTAATAATTCATAACTCTACGGCCTATACATATATCAATCCAAAATGGCGAGCATCCGAAATATTTAGACAGTTCTCAATATCTACGAATCTTTTACAGCAATCGAACTGAATTTTTTATTGTTCATAGAAGCTATGAACATAAGATCATCTATAGGACTTTCAGTAACCTCGTGGTCATAAATCCAACATGGCGGCGACGCGAATTATAATTTTTTATGGACGTTTCTCGCGATTTAACTATCCGAGTGCAGTGAAACTTTGCACGTTAAATGCTTATACAAATGTTGATCCACTGGCATTTAATTAATTTCAATTATTTTCATAACCACAAGATGACAGCTGTGCGAAATTTTACAATCTCGTTTTTACTTTTTGTGTTCTTATCATGCGATTGAAGTTTGAATACCACACGTACACAATAATATTCATGTAATGGTATCAAAATCAAAATCAAACCTGGCGACCATCTGAAATATTTAGACGGTTCTCAATATCTACGAATCTATCACAACCTTCAAAATGAAATTTTGTATGTAGATAGAGGCAATTAACATGAGTAGGATATATTAAATAGGCTGTATAGTTATTCACGGAACTACTTGTTACTTACTTACTTACTTATTTACTTACTTTGTTAGTGGCCGTCTCTTTTACTTAACCGGAGTCCATCAGTTTTGTTTACTACTAGGAATAGCTTTTGTCTGATAACGTGCGTTATTTTGTTTGCTGTGATTCAAATATTTACGGTCTATGATTTGAGCATTCTTGGAATTTGCTGAACTATTTGCGTTCCCCTTGAATGAGTATTGAAATATCACATCCAATACTGTACCCTTGTAGCAAGAAATATGCCAATCACAGTATACCAGCGTAGCTCAATTCGGAATTTTCGGGGCAGCGGTAAGTTCCCCCACTCTGTGACTCACATATTTTGGATTAATTAGAGGATACACTTGCAGAAATAACAACAAAATCAACACCTATTTTAACACATTTAATTAATAAAATTAATGGCGCTACAAACACTTTAACAATTTAATTACTGACCCATAATCATCTACTTGTTCCAAATGAACAAGGAATCACAAATATAAATAAACAAATATTGTATTTAAAACATGTGGTTTCCACATAAACCAACAATTCCTACTTAGTCTTACTTCCATAAAGCATTAACAGTAAGTTTTATATAACTCCGAGCTCTTTAGGCTCCTTGCTTTACATAATTATGGTGTCATTCTGGTACACCTCAAATACTATCCTTTATATCTTCTTAATTCTCAAAAACAAATGTATAATTACATTTAAAATTTATGTTAATTATCTAACTCAATATTTTGGGCATGTCCACACATTCAGTTGTTATCATCTCTCTTTATTTTCACAAATATATTAAGGTAATCAGGAAATCAATCGTGTACTCCAGAGCGTGAAGATACTTGACACAGTCAAAAAACTATAGTTACTCCCGAAACTTAGTTGCCTTCAATTAACTCGTGGAATCCTACGTCCATACATCATTACAATAGGGATTGTTATTTATCTCTTATGTCTTAATAGACCATTATCATATAAGAAACTACGATCTGAACAGGCAAACGAAAATATCAATCTACAAGGACCTCGGTTCAACGCCCGGGTCGTTAACAACTTTAAACACTCCTGGTGTATTCATTTCTCTTTACAACATCTTACGAGAAGGTTTCTGGCCTCTCTCGCTTTAAGAGAGCTAGACCCTCCTACTCGGGCGCGATTTATGACACGTAGGGGTGACGGCGACTCCCTGTCTAACCCACGTTAATAGCTTATTTCCAAGGCTTTCAAAACAAACCTTCACATTATATTCAGTTCTGGGGAGAGACCGGGCTTTTACTGTACCGTATTCATTCACACAACTATTCTTTGGTTCATAGACCACTTTCGTAACCTTGGCATTTATTAATTATGAGAGGGTCCTCATTGATTGGGAAGATTAATACACATCCGACGACGAAGAATTAAGGGGCTTTTATCATAAGAAGATTCTGCGTTCGAATCTCTTCACGTGCCTCGGGAACCATTCCCTTACAGAGGACTTATACAAAATGCGATTTAAAGTCGGCCGTGGCCCATATGACATACGCTCAATAATACCATATATTAGCTCCTTTTTTATACATACACAATGCCTCGTGATACTATGTCACAAATAGAGGACTTATACAATTATCAATTCACTGCAATCAACTACCCTCCATAAGTAATCTACCAAGTATTTTAACCACTACGCGTTCCTAGCGTGACACTTTAATATTATTTGCGCTCTTTTGCGCTATGCATTATTTTAAGCCGAAATGTCTTCCCAAGAACTGATAAATCTCATTAATAACAATTCATATTATTTTTATTCTTATATTAATCTTTCCGTTGCCGATAAATCGCTCCCTTTTAAAACATTCCATTGAGCATCATATCTTACACATATGTTAAGGCTTTAACGCTCTTATGTTCACATCAATTTATTTGATCTTTATTTAATATTTCCATTTTTAATTATTATTATTATCTTTATTCTTTACACAAGCTCAAAAGCTATTTCTTTCATGTCTCAACTTTACTTTATTTAAATATCTTTCATAATAATTAGTGATATTTCGCTTGCTCTTATGACATTTGTTAAATACATTAACATTTTTATTCACTTATTTCCTCTACGGGATTTATTCTTTACATAATCATTTATAATTTCTCAAATTTTCTATTATTGTTCAGACCGCGTTCTTGTTTATTCAGTATTTATTTATTAACACACATCCCTTTTACTCAAAAACTCCGGTGGATTTGTACACAACCAATTTCTGACACCAAAATAGAATGAAATTCAGTACTCACATGTTTTTAAGATCGTCCCATGATCTTTATTCTTGTGCGGTGCTTCATTTTGGGCCCACTTTGAACTTTTTACTCCATATTAAAGGAATTCATCTTATGTATAAACACTTTTTGACATATATTTAAAACACTTAACATTGACGACATTTTTATACACTGATGTGTCCCTTTTGAACACATAATAAACACTAAAAATATTATTAACACACAATCTTGATTATTTTACACTTCACAATTCTTGATCACTAGGCCGTATTTCTGAGCCTATCACACGTGATCTTCTTAATTTCCCGTTTCCAAGGGTGAAATTTATTCGATGTCGGCTTCCTATCCTGCAGAATACGAAAGTCTCGAAACATCTACTGTTCCCTGGAGTCCAAATTCTGCTACTCCTATCCTGGATGACCGGCTATTTATCTAGCTTGAACGGCTTCTTTGTAGATCTGTCTATCGATCCTAGCGAAAGTCTATTCGGATCGAGGTCTCCTCAATGACCTATAGATTTAGTTTATAGCAGCTAGTACTTCTCGATTCTAGTACTTTTAGAATAGTTCGCCTGCTTTCTGGAGATAATGTTTATAGTCTCCTATCTTCTCTATTTGATCGGTTCTAACACTCCTACGTTTCTGACATACGTTCCGAACCTTATTCTGTTCTTCCCTTTTAGGGTTCTTTAATTTAGATGACAGTTTATCTTTCTGGTACGGTACTTCCGTACGTTATGATCTATTCGTTCGTCTATTTAACGACCTATCGCCTTTAAGTCCGACGTTCGCAGCCTGCTCTGACTATATCTTACGAACTTTCGCTATTACTTGTATACAGTCGGGCCTAAATCCTGTAACTAGGATTTTCCTAATCTTTCAATACGGCGATACTTTAAATTTCTTCTTGACCACTCCCTATGGAGGCAAGCAAGTCGTTAATACTGCGACGCCTATGGCTATCGGATATTACTTCTGCGGTATAGCACAGCGTTTCTCCCCTCAAGGAGTACTGGTAACTGTCTTCGATGAGACGCAGAGTTATGCCCCTCACGGATTGTCTGAATACTGATGTGCTGTGATGTAGTCTTACGCCCCTCACGGGCTGTCGGAACTGCGTGCGTAGTAACACCCTCACGGGTTGTCAGAATAACTGCATTTACTGTTGATGCTCCAGCGTCACGTCCCCTCACGGACTGTCGGAATGACTGCATGTGCTGATGATCCAGCGTTACGTCCCCCTGGACGGATTTGTACTGCGTGATGCGTGATTACACCCCCTCGGGCTGTTCGAGACTGCATGTTTGGCTTGGTGAAGCCCGAAGCTTTATACTATTTTACTACAAAAAAATAAGACTCTAGCCTTTTCTGTGGTCAACTTCTAAAATAATGGTGCCACAAATATAAAAATTATACCTTCCGAAAGCTCGTCTTCTCAATGTCAAATAATCTCATTGCACCTAAAAATCGATCGTGCAATTCGGAGATATTAATTAATTTCTCGTCCTCAGATGTGTGGGTGTTGCATTTCTTTTGCTTTCTCCCCTCCACACAGGCTTCGGTAATTCCCCAATGACGTCGTCTTGCGTTAGCAGTTTTTTTCTGCGCAATTATTAAATGGTTTCTCTTTACTGAAAAATCTCTCATTCAAAATGATTCACTGTACTGTACTTGTTTACTCATTATTATACTTGTAAACGGGTTAAATTTAATTATTCCTCTTCTGGCGCATAAGCGGTGTTGTCAATTTCCAGCAACGTCAGCTTGATTTCCGATTCAGGCTTCCTTGTTTAATCCTGGGAAATTTCCACTCGGTTATTAATACTCGTGACTCGCTCCCTTCAGAATGTCAAGAGGGATGATATCATCCTCTCGAACACCTGGTCCTCGTTAGTTGCACAACCTTATGCTGGCCTCCTAGCTGGATCTTTCTTTAAGTTACATTAGAAACTGTACGTTTCTTTGATTTCTTCCTCAAATGCATGGATTCGACCCTCCATGGACCTGATGGCACATGGGTTCAATACGTCGGCGCCGAGATTTTAACTGGAGTTTCGTTGTACTCGCAGTCATAGACTCCAAGCGCTCTGCTACGCCCGTATGTTAAATAAGGAGTTTAAGTGGAAGTAAGCTGAAAATACAAAATACTGTAGATTATTCCTGGTGTTTAACTCATTAATGGACTGGACTCTAAAAGCATTCGTTCTATTTTTCTGAAATAATGAATTTTTGCAGTGTTACTTGGTCTGACTACTACCGCCACCTACTGGAGCATAAAAATGACGGAAGACGGGAAAGAAATCAGCCAATTTGCAATTCAATATTCTCGTGGGCAACTCAGCAAAGCCGATAAAGTCTTTCTTTCTTGCGTTTACTTTAAACAGTCTGGTAAGATGGATTGAGACTTGAGAAACTATCTCATCCTCCGGAGCCTTCCGCTTGAAATACCAAGTCCTGCAAGTATTTTGCATACAAAACGTATTTATTATCCTTCTTATGGCGTAAGAATTAAGTAGGCCTATAAGGTATTAAATTGAAGTTTGGAATAAAGGAGTGGCTAGTTATTATTTGAGTTTGAGTTCTTGACATCGTGGTCATCAGGCAGGCCCATGCCTGAATTCGTGACTGAGTGGATAGGGTTGTAGCCTTCGATCCGAAAAGCCCAGGGTTTGATTCTTATTAGGAATTGCCATTGTTGCTTTTCAGTTGGTCAACACGATTGTGCCCAATGAATTGGGCGGAGTACAAATATTATTATTATGTAAACACACTCCTGGAAAAAAATTACATTGCCCATTATGTGTGATAACTAGGGCTCGGATTTTTAGGTGCTAAAAATCGGCAAAATATTAAAATACCTGATATATATGTGACAAAAACTGAAGAAATATCAATTATAATTTAGTATATTAATGTGAATATAAAATAGCCTCCGTGGCTTAGGCGGCAGCACGCCGGCCTCTCACCGCTGGGTCCGTGGTTCAAATCCCGGTCACTCCATGTGAGATATGTGCTGGACAAAACGGAGGCAGACAGGTTTTTCTCCGGGTACTCCGGTTTTCCCTGTCACAATTTCATTCCAGCAACACTCTCCACTATCATTTCATTTCATCTGTCATTCATTTAATCATTGCCCCAGAGGAGTGCGTCAGGCCTCGGCAGCCGGCACAGTTCATATCCTCGCCGCTAGATGGGGGCTTCATTCATTCCATTCCTGACCCGGTCGGAGACTGGAAACAGGCTGTGGATTTTCATTTTCAATGTGAATATAAATAATATGCAGTACTCACAAATTCAATTTATGCTATGCTTCACTGACTTCTGAATAACTCCAATACACAACGAGATTCATTTTCAGGATGTCCATCACAAACGACTGGCGATTAACGCGAAACACTTCTTCTGAAGGCGCGAACCTGCGGCAATATGTTTTTGCCTTTGAGGTTTGGTGTAACTTGAGATCGCTGTTCAGCCTTGATCGGTTTACCACTTGGTTGGCAGAACAGAACGCCCCATTAGAAGTAAAAGTATCCTTAAATTCTGCAATATACTGCTGCAGACGATAACTTGTAGTTGCTTTTACTTTAGGTATTGTAGAACTGCCTTACACTTCACAGAGCCAGAAATGAACTGCATGTGAGTGACACTTGTTCCAGGTAGCTGGAGGGGAAGGTCTAGCACGTGGTGCAATATGGCTATGGACAAGGAAATCCCCGGCTTCCACAGTGAGTGGTACGGGGCGACAATATAAGAAAATCAAAACAGCAAGCTGACATACGCTCTGCACGAAGATTTAATTAGCTCACAGGTTCTCCCCCGTTGAAGTAACACAGAACAAACTTGCAATAAACTGAAAGATCTAGCATACTGATTTTAAAAAATGTAAATATTATGTCTTTTTGTGTGCTAATAAGTGAAAAGCAGGAATTTATGTATTTATAGAAAAATATGTATTTACATAAGAAATATTTATTTACCTAAAAATCCGCCTAGTGGTAACTAACTAATGAAAATGAAAATCCACAGCCTGCTTCCAGTCTCCGACCGGGTCAGGAATGGAATGAATGAAGCCCCCAACTAGCGGCGAGGATATGAACTGTGCCGGCTGCCGAGGCCTGACGCACTCCTCTGGGGCAATGATTAAATGAATGACAGATTAAATGAAATAATAGTGGAGAGTGTTGCTGGAATGAAATTTTGACAGGGAAAACCGGAGTACCCGGAGAAAAACCTGTCTGCCTCCGTTTTGTCCAGCACAGATCTCACATGGAGTGCCCGGGATTTGATCCACGGACCCAGCGGTGAGAGGCCGGCGTGCTGCCGCCTAAGCCACGGAGGCCTGGTAACTAACTAATACATGTAATATTTTCCCAATCGCTGACTGAAAAGCAACAAAAACAATTTGTATAGGCAACACTGAAAAATAGGAATGGCTTCAAATTTCCACATTTCTTATTAGGAAGTTGTAAATTTAAATTTAAGATGGTAAATTACCCTGTTTCAAGGACCGAGTGTCTGTGACGTCTTCATCATTCATTTTACCTGATAACGACGCGTTCACCCTTACGTTCATTATCTAGAAATACCTGCACCTGGCCTCTACGGAGGTAGCATATCTTTTGGTCGTTTGGGCCACCTATGGATCATGGTACTTGTGTTTTAGCTGTTCTTTGCCACTTCTGACGTTCTTAGTGGATTATTTGGCGGCTACATTCACACTGGAATATTGAGCCTTTCTATTGGACCAGTAATCTTTCATTTTCTTGCTCAACTCTCGGACCATTTCCTGGACGCGTTGTGGTGAACTTTTGTAATGGATGTGAGGAAAGGCCTGGTGTCAACTGTCAGTCGGTAGCGACTCCTGCCATTTATTGTGTCTTGCTGAATATTAAGTTTAGCAAGATCCTTCTCAACTTGTTTGATCCACAGGGATCCTGTGGCTTTACCATTCTTGGCTACCTTGAAGATCTTATAAGACAGTCTGTGGTGGTCCAGTCTGTACAGATGGCCGTAGAAAGCCAGGCGTGTTCTTCTGATGCCATCTGTGAGGTTAGTCTGGTGTTCGTAGAGTTCACATCTTGATTTGTGCCATGGTCTTCCATTTGGTAAGATCCTTGATCCCAATATTTTTCGCAATAATGTCCTTTCCTGCGTTTTGAGCGCCCTTAGTAATAATAATAATAATAATAATAATAATAATGTTATTGGTTTCAAATCCCTTTTAATTACTGCGGCTTTTAGAGACGCCAGAGTGCCGGAATTTTTCACCGACGGGGATCTTTAACGTGCCAGTAAATCTAATGATACGGCTCCCTCGTATTTGCGCACCCTCAAATGCCAGCTGTCTACGCCAGGATTCAATCCTGCAACCTTGGGAAGAGCAGGCGAGAACGTTACCGCTGAGCCACGCAGCCAGCCAGAGGGCCCTTAGGGGCGGGGGAGGTCTTCTTAGTCAGAAACAGGCACTCAGCTGCGTAGAGGCTTGATGGTCTGACTACTGCATTATAGTGTCTTAGTTTGACATTCATCAGCAGATGTTTCGAGGCGTCCAGTTTTCTGCAGGCCTGTCTAGTCCGATCCTCCTTTGCTCGAGAGCCATTATTTCACTGAGATATTCTGAGATCGAAGGTATTTTACTATTTCCAATGTCTTGATATTGTTAGTATCACTGGCTCTCATGGTTTTAGGGGTATCCTGAATATTGATGCTGGCTGCGTGGCTCAGCGGTAACGTTCTCGCCTACTGTTTCCCAGGCTGCATGATCAAATTCCGGTGCAGTCAGTTGGCATTTGAGAGTGAAAACATGTGAAGGAGCCATGTCAGTAGATTTATTGGCACGTTAATGATCCCCTCTGGGGAAAATTTTGGCACCCCGGCGTCTCAAAAACCCGCAGTAGTTAAAAGGGACGTAAGACAAATAACAATATTATTATTATTATTATTATTATTATTATTATTATCGTAAATTGGTAATGAACTTCACTACGTTGATCAACAGACCCGCGTTCCCACTATTCAGTAGAGTGTTTGGAGGTACGTTTGCCAGAAAGGTCAGGTTTTCAGCGAATTCTAGGCAAGGGATCTTTAGGTTATCTGATCTGATACGTGTATTTCATCTTTCTTTCTTTCTTTCTTTCTTTCTTTCTTTCTTTCTTTCTTTCTCTCTTTCTTTCTTTCTTTCTTTCTTCGTTTCGGCCTGCTGTGGACCACGATACTTCAACAGTATTCACCCCAGTGCTTTAACTCTTCCCCAATATTCTCGCATTCGCATTCTGTGAGATTCCTTTCTTTCATCAATCCACTTCTTGCCGGTTTTCAATTTTGGCTTTCCTTGAAAGCTCTTATATGTTCGAAGTCTTCTCTGGAGAGGTGCACGCTCTTGGATGTCTTCGAGTGTGATTCCTACTTCTGGAAGATCTTTTTCAACATCGATGAAACTTGGATTTCTTGTTAACTAAGTAGGAAAAGATCTTGTTGGTCTGTCTCTGCGAGCTCATGTGTGTTCTGTGGCCATAAAATTGAATCATTATTTTCCGAATGGTGTCTATTATCCTGTCAATGTGCAGGTCGAGTTCGTAGTTATGCTGTTTCCTATAATCGTCATTTTCTCTGATTTGTCCAAGGATCTTCCTCAGGATTTTCCTTTCATAGACTTCTAACTTTTCAATCAGATCTTCTCTCTTCATTGCCAGGTATTCTGTGCGAATGACTGAACAATAATGCTTAAGCTTGGCGTTGATGGACACTGATCTGTTGTTGTTGACATCTCTAGTTAGCTGGTATGCCACTTCTATCTTGTTGAACCAAGATATGACTGCTTATTTCTCAGAATGTTAGGAACTATCTACTCGCCTAAGTACTTAGACTTTTCTGCCAGCTTAATTTCGCCCTGTTCCACAAAGGGCATCTGGGAGCTGGCTTAACAATTTATGGGATAGTGGTCTCTATATTAACCACCTGTCAAAAAAAGGACAGTTTATGTTTTCAAAGATGCTGATAGTTGAATCTTAACGCCACATGTTGGAGAATTTTCATGCCGAAAGGCTTGTATTTCAAAAATCAAATATTATATACGTAGACTATCTAATTGACGTAAAGCCTTGGATGAAATTTTAAAAAAGATTAAACTAAAAACATTAACAATTCTCTCTGTGGTTAACAGCCGTGAGGCTGGTTGGCAGCAGCTCGCCATTCTTCCCGTCTCTCAGTCTTCCTCTTCAGTTCACAGTATGAGCCACAACCCATATCTTTCAGTATTTGACTCATGTACTCCAGTCTGGGTCTTCCTCTACAATTCTTGCCGTCTACTGTTCCCTCGATTATAAGCTTAATCAGTCCATTGTGTCGCAGTATGTGGCCCACGAGGTGATTCCTTCTTCTTTTTAAATATTTAAGGAAGCATCTTCTCTCTCCCACTCTTCTAAAGACCATTTCTTTCCAACTGATTTTCATAATCCTTCTATAGCACCAGGTTTCAAATGCCAGTAGTCTTTTCCTCTCTCTCTCTCCTATTGTCCTCCCGGTCAATGCATGTGAGATTTTCGAAGTGAAATGCCATGTCCTGTGGTTCGGATTCCACGTAAAAAGGAGGTCCCGTGGTTCATGATCGCGAGATTAACGGTCACGTTCAACTACAAGCTTCCTTCCTTCCTTCTCCTATTGTCCAAGATTCGCTGCCATATAGCGCGACGCTCCATACATAGGTCTTCAACATTTGTTTCCTCACATCAAGACTATGTTCCTTGCAGTAAATAGGTTCTTCTTTTTATAGAAAGCGTTCTTGGCTTGGGCAATCCTACTTAATATCTCTCTGCTGCTTCTTCCATCATTCGTTATTTTACTTTCCAGATAATTAAACTCATTCACTTCTTGTATCTTTTCATTTCTTAACTCTATTGATGTCTGGTTTTCTCCATGTCTACTGCAGACCAAAATTTTTGTTTTATTTGTATTTATTCTCATATTAAATTCTTCCTCCATTATTTTGTCCATCTTGCTCAGGATCTTTTGTAACAATTAAAGTGTAAAAATAGAATATAAATATAGAAATAAAATATTAATAATAAAATTACAATTATAAAAGGAATATAAAAATTGAAATAATAAACATAACTATAAAAGAATTATGAAAATAATTATTAAAATCAATTCGAAATTAGTTAATTAGTTAATTCAATAAAAATATAACAATTAAATCTATAAGAACATTAATTGAAAATTAAAAATAAATATATAAACAATAAAACTAGAGAAACGAAAAATAACATTATTAATAATTCTAATAGGCTAATTAAAATAAATTAAAATGTAAAAACACTTAAAATAAAAAAGTGACTGTCAGTCTGAAAGACTAGGCTTTGTATCATTTTAAATGCTACAAATGCTGAAAAATGCTAGAAAGGCTGGAGGCTTCTCGCTTCGCTCGAAGCCAAAGACTCTTGACATGTTAGAAAATTATCTGCATAATACTTATCTTGCTTTATAATACTTTACCTTGTTTCTAATTACTCGCGAACGGCAAGTGGAAACCAAGGGCAAATCAAGGTCAAGCGCGCGGGATGCCGTCACGTTCACCAGAGCGCGCGGGGACGTGCCTCTTCCATCCAGTCTAAAAACACTTATAGTGGGCGATGTATTGGAGATAGAGATATGCTCTCCCGGACTTTTTTGTAGAACTTTTCATGCTGACCAATTCTTACGCTCATAGTATATTGATATGATTAACGGTTTGCCCAGCGTAAGCTTAAGAAGCTCACGGACGCCAAGTTTGTCTTCGACTTTTTCACTGACATCGTTACTGCTTGGCTTCTTTGATCATACAGAAATTGTTTTCTACAGAATCTTTCCTCGAGATATCCTTTACAGAATGGTGAAAACCACATCAAAATCCATCCAGTGGTTCTCGAGATTACCCGTGACATCCAAGAATCGTGGATTTTTGTCTTATACTGACGAAGTAGAGATTGTCGGGGAACACATGCACCAAGCGGTACTATGACGTCACACACCTCAGTGCATCTGGATACATTTCGTCCCGTCACTGTAACGTAACGCCAGACCCCAGCGTAACGACGAAGTCGACAAGATCATTTTAAATGATAAAAATATTTTTGCCCTATAAAGGATTAATATTAGTTATAAACTCTGCTTATTGAAAGGAGATGTGGAGGCCAGCTTTTGTGCTTGAGTTGTAAGTTGGTTAATTTGTTCTTTAGCAGTGTCTAGGCAATCTGATAATATCACCAGATCATCTGCAAAATACTCGAAATTATAGAGTACTTTGAATGTTCAAATGATTCAAACAACCAAAATATTCAGACATCTGCATGGTTCTAACATTCGAATAATATATTCGAAGTTGTCAAATTCGAATGCTTTGTACAACCTTAGGGGACAAAAACACAAGTAACTACTACCGGAGAAACATTTTTTGCTATAAGCTGTTCAAATCCTAGTCTTATTACCCACACAATATTCTAAATTCAGCCCGTTAAGCCACATAGTGAGCAAGCCTCATTGTTTTAAACATCAGCTTAATGCCTTCTAAAGCACGATGGGCGTACAATACGTCTTTGTAAACTACAACGTGATCTAATATTTAATCCCCGTTTATTTTTTAATTGGAAGCTAGGTTGTGCAGTGCGCGGTGGAAGAGAGATGGGGAAAGCAAATTGAAGATCAGAGAGGACTGGATTCGATTTAAGAGCATTTGTTAGGAAAGGGAGTGAGGAATTCTGTTCTGGTAGAGTACAATATCCCTCCACTCGCCCGACGCCAGCTCAGTGAAGTGGGCTTAGAGCTACTCCACTGCCTCGGCCCCAAGTAAATTCGCGCTTCAACTACCCTGTACTGGATGGTGTTTATCAGATTGTTAATGGTATTGAATCTACACGTGTAGAAGTATACATTATTTTACATTGTATTACTACCAAATTTGTTGTTGTTGCAGTTGATTCATTTAGGGCAGAGGTGTCGAGGCTCTGCACTGTCGGCGTGATTGCTCTGCTGCACCTCACGTCGGCAGACTGGCTTTTATTTATTTATTTATTTATTTACAAATTTATTTATTTAACCACTGGCAATCCAGCCCGGCTTCGCCCGGAATCAGTTATGAATGCATTACGTGATAAGCGCTTTTATTTCCTAGCTAGCTCGTAAACTGTCGCCTCAGTAATCGAATGGAGATTGTTAGAAGAAATGAAAACGTAAAAACACTTATAGTGGGCGATGTATTGAAGATAAGAGATATGCTCTCCCGGACTTTTTTGTAGAACTTTTCATGCTGAACAATATTCTTACACTCATTGATATTTTTAACGGTTTGCCCAGCGTAAGCTCAAAAACCGCACGGACGCCAGGTTTCTTGATGACCTTTTCACTGAAATCGTTACTGCTTGGCTTTCTTTGATCATAAATAAATTAGTTTCTAAAGAAACCTTCCTCAAGATATCCTGTAAAGAATGGTGAAAACCGCATCAAAATCGATCCAGTGGTTTTTGAGATTACCCGTGACTTCCAAAAATCGGGGACTTAGTTTTATACTAAGTAGAGATTTATTTCTCTATTTAATTATTAATATTATTATTATTACTATTATTAGTAGTAGTATTATGTAATATTTGCCCTTAAGGACAGTGATTGAACTTAAATATCTAATGATAACACAATTTTCACATCTTTCCCTTCTTCCTCTTCTCTTCCCTAAATCTCTTCATCCTTTGACTGTGCTCCTGTTTCCGTTGTTCTGTCCACAACTTTTTTGTCTTCATCGTTTCATTTGATTTATATTTTGTATTCATAATTTTGTTTCTGAATTCTCCTCTGTCTCCAATCATTTGCCTGTCGATCCCCACCTAACTTAAGTCTTCTTACTTATTTATTTGTTTATTTACTTATTTATTTATTTAAATTATTAGGTGACCGTGACTTGGTGAACAGCCTTTGACTTTGAGCTCCTCATATTTTAAGATTTTTAACCTATATTCAATTTTGAAAAATAGGCTTATGAGATCACCTTTTGTCCGTGTGTGTGTGTATGTGTGTGTGTGTGTGTGTGTCCCTAACAAATTCTAAATGGCTGGAGCGATTTCAATGAAACTCGGTAAGTTCATAGCACTGTTCCGGGCGACCCTGACCGTGCCCTTCAAATTTTGTTACATCTCACCAATCCAACACGGCGGCTGTGCGAAATATTTCACCAGCATTCAATATCTTCGAAACTATTCCCGATATCACCCTGGAAGTTGTTACGGTGATAAAGGGAACTACTAGAAGTTCACCTATGTGACTTTTGAAACACTGAGAACTACAAAACCAACATGGCGGCCGCGCGAATTTGCGACTTTTAAATAGACGTTTCTCGCGATTTAACCAACCAAACGCAATGAAACTTGGTACAGTATATGTTTATAGACATTGTAATGCACCGAAATCTAACTTGGTTCAATTGTTTACATAACCGCAAGATGGCGGATGTGCGAAATATTTCACCGGCATTCTATATCTCTGAAACTATTAGCGGTATCACCCTGAAATTTTGTACGGAGATAAAGCTCGCTACTGCAAGTTCACGTATAAGACTTATAAAAACAGTTAACTACAAAACGAACATGGCGGCCAAGCGAATTTGGAAATTTTAAATAGAACTTTCTAGCGAATTATTGTTCCAAACGCAATCAAATCTGGTACAGGAAATGTTTATACATATTGTAATGCACTGGTATCTAATTTACTTCAATTGTTTACATAACCTCAAGATGGCGGCTGTGCGAATTTTAAAATTAAGTTGTTATTTATTATGTCGTAGTCATGCCATCGAAGTGAAAGTTTAAATAATGAACCTACGCAATAATTTTCCTTTGATGGTACATTACTATATGGCCTATACATTTAACAATCCAACATGGAGACCATCCGAAATATTTAGACGGCTCTGAATATCTACGAATCTATTTTACAATCAAACTGATTTTTTTTATGTTTATTGGGGCTATGAACTTAAGTTTATCTATAGGACTTGAAATAACCTGGTGATCACAAATCCAACATGGCGGCGACGCGAAGTATAAATATTCACATGGACGTTTCTCGCAATTTATCCATCCGAGTGCAGTGAAACTCGTACAGTAAATCCTTATAAGAATGTTAATCCACTGGCATCTAATTTATTTCAATTGTTTCCATAACCACAAGATGGCAGCTGAGCGAAATTTTAAAACCTTCTTGTTACTTCTTGTGTCCTAATCATGCGATTGAAGTTTGAATGCTACACGTCCACAATAATCTTCATGTAACAGTACATAACTCTAGGACCTACATATATAAAAACCAACATGGCGACCATCCGAAATATTTAGTCGGTTCTCAATATCTACGAATCTATTACAGCAATCAAACTGGAATTTTGTATGTTGATAGTGGCAAATAATATAAGTAGGATATATGAAAGTAGGCTGAATAGTTCTACACGGAACTACTTGTTATATAAGTTTTACACTTTAATACGTTTAGTTTCTGATTTGTATAGCGATTTAAGTGCCTTATTGGATAGCAAATGTGTTCATGTAGTGTCTGTGGAGGTATCATTACCATGATTGTGAAACATTTCGAAGTGTTTGTTTATATTCATGCCATGGTTGCTAGATCCTTAGTTACAGCAACGTATAACCTCAATATTAGTTCTTGTTTTTCAGCGTCTTCCTTCAGTCTGCTGTAACTCCTTTTTCGGGGGAGTAGTTTACCTCTGGAACGTTTTACTCCAGGAAGTGCCATCCTTTAGGCTATTCTTCGTCCTCCGACGTTCAAGAAATATAATAATGTGGTAGTATTTCCATATCCTTTCCACATCGCAGTATCATGATCGAAAAATCAGACTATGATTGATTTCGCCCATGAGTCTTCGATCTTGATCCATCTACTGTAAGGCATCAGTTGCTCCGCGCATCAAGTCGATACTGGTGCCCGCTGCTGCCCGGTACCAGCTTATCCAGTTTGCTCTTCCGTTAGTTAAGTATAGTTACTGTATAGTACTGTATAGTTATCTTGCAAAGGTATTTGGAATTGTAAACTGTAATGCAATAGAGGACGTCATCTATGTGTAAACCAATGACAGAGTATGTTGGGCTGATCGGAATACGAAGAAAACCTGTAGCCTTGTAATTCTCTAGGTTAAGTTGAAGAACACTTAACCTTACTCTGTATCTAAACTGATGCACGTACTATTAAACGCATACGAATGAATTTATGTTGAATGGTTATCAATTATGTGAGGAGAGACAACACACAATGCAAGTCACATTCAACGTTGTTTAGTTTTATGTCCGCTGTATGCATGTCACTACTGTCAGAAGTGCGTGCCTGGACGATCAGAATTGACACACCCTAACGGTCCGTGAGAGCACTTGTCTAGTATCAACATCATGTGTAATGGGACGTGGACAACAATTACAAATACATCGAGTTGTGGTATAATTATCGCCCCACCCAAAAGTTAAACTGTCTCATTTCGTTGTGGACAGTGAGTTTTACATTCCGTCTGTTGTCCATGCGTTGTGCTACGAGCAGGCGACTCAGGATGGGTCGAGTATAACTAGACACACGGAAACATATACTGCTGGCAATAATTCTAGGAATAAATATATAAATATAGAAAAAATAAGGAAATAATTAAATAATTTAAGAAATAAAAAAATAAAGAAATAAATAAATAATTAAATAAAATTAAATATAAAAAGGAAAGATTGAAAGAAATATTTAATGAAGAAATACACATCAAAAGAAGGAAATTAATGAAAGAAGGAATTAAATAAAATAATTTAATAATTAAGAAATAGAGAATAAGGTCATAAATAAACAAAAAATATGTTAATTAAATAAATAAATACATAAATAAATAAATAAGGAAAGAAGGAAATAAAAAATTAACAAAGAAGGAAAGAAAGACATTAATTAAATAAAGAAATAAAGGAATAAGTAAATATGGGAATAAATAAATAAACAATTTAAGAAAGAAAGATATAATTAGAAAAAGAATAACAAAATAATTAAATTAAAAAAAGATAGAAAGAAAGAGGAAACACATTATAGAATAATGAAATACATAAATAAGGAATGAAGAAAATCATACTAATATATAACAAGTAGTTCCGTAAAGAACTATACAGCCTATTTTCATATATCCTACTTATGTTAATTGCCACTATTTAACATACACAATTTCAGTTTGATTGCTGTAATAGATTCGTAGATATTGAGAACCGACTAAATATTTCGGATGGTCGCCATGTTGGATTTTATATATGTAGGTCCTAGAGTTATGTACTGTTACATGCCGATTATTGTGAACGTGTAGTATTCAAACTTCAATCGCATAATTAGGACACCAGAAAAGACAAGGAGATTTAAAAAATTTTCACAGCTACCATCTTGAGGTTATGGAAACAATTGAAATAAATTAGATGCCAGTGGATTAACATTCGGATAAAGATTTACTGTACCAAGTTTCACTGCACGCGGATGGTTAAATTGCGAAAAACGTCCATGTGAATATTTATAATTCGCGTCACCGCCATGTTGGATTTGTGATCACCAGGTTATTTAAAGTCCTATAGGTGAACTTAAGTTCATAGCCCCTACGAACATTAAAAAATGCAGTTTGATTGCTAAAATAGATTCGTAGATATTCAGTATCGTCCAAATATTTCGGATGGTCGCCATGTTGGATTGTTAAATGTATAGGCCATAGAGTCATGTACCATTAAAGGAAAATTATTGCGTAGGTTCATTATTCAAACTTTCACTTCGATCGCATGACTACATCACAAGAAATAAAAACTTAATTTTAAAATTCGCACTGCCGCCATCTTGAGGTTATGTAAACAATTGAAGGAAATTAGATACCAGTGGATTAAAATGTGTATAAATATTTCCTGTACCAGGTTTCAGTGCGCTTGGAACATTAAATCGCGAGAAAGGTCTATTAAAATGTTCAAATTCGCTTGGCCGCCATGTTCGTTTTGTAGTTAACCGGTTTTTGAAAATCTTATAGATGGACTTCCAGTAGTGCCCTTTATCTCAGTACAAAATTTTAGGGAGATACTGCTAATAGTTTCAGAGATATAGAATGTCTGTGAAATATTTCGCACATCCGCCATCTTGTGATTATGTAAACAATTGAACGAAGTTAGATGTCGGTGCATTACAATGTATATAGACATATACTGTACCAAATTTCATTGCGTTTGGTTGGTCAAATCGCGAGAAACGTCTATTTACAAGTCGCAAATTCGCTTGGCCGCCATGTTCGTTTTGTAGTTACCAGGTTTTCAAAAGTCACATAAGTGAACTTATAGTAGTTCCCTCTATCACCATAGAAAATGTCAGGGTAATATCGGTAATAGTTTCGGAGATATTGAATGCTGGTGAAATATTTCGCACAGCCGCCATGTTGGATTGGTGAGTCGTAACAAAATTTGAATGGCACGGTCGAGGTCGCCGGGAATATTGCTATGAACTTTCCGAGTTTCATTGAAATCGCTCCTGTCGTTTAGATTTTATTAGGGGGGGAAACACACACGAATCACACACACACACACACGCACACACACATGGACAAAAGGTGATCTCATAAGCCTATTTTTTCAAAATTGAAAATAGGCTAAAAATGAGATGGTGGGTGTCTGTCTTTCTGTCTGTCTGTCTGTCTGTCTGTCTGTCTGTCTGTTACTCAATAACGCAAGAACCACTGGTCCGATTTAAATGAAATTTTGCATCGATGTAGCTGATTTACCATGTTTACATATAGGATACTTTTAATTTCGATATTTTGCACTATTAAACAAGTAGTTCCGTGAAGAACTATACAGCCTATTTTCATATATCCTACTTATGTTAATTGCCACTATCAACATACCCAATTTCAGTTTGATTGCTGTAATAGATTCGTAGATATTGAGAACCGACTAAATATTTCGGATGGTCGCCATTTGGATTTTATATATGTAGGTCCTAGAGTTATGTACTGTTACATGCAGATTATTGTGTACGTGTAGTATTCAAACTTCAATCGCATAATTAGGACACAAGAAAAAAACAAGGAGATTTTAAAATTTTTCACAGCTGCCATCTTGAGGTTAAGGAAACAATTGAAATAAATTAGATGCCAGTGGATTAACATTCGGATAAATATTTACTGTACCAAGTTTCACTGCACGCGGATGGTTAAATTGCGAGAAACGTCCATGTGAATATTTATAATTCGCGTCACCGCCATGTTGGATTTGTGATCACCAGGTTATTTAAAGTCCTATAGGTGAACTTAAGTTCATAGCCCCTATGAACATTAAAAAAATTAGTTTGATTGCTAAAATAGATTCGTAGATATTCAGTATCATCTAAATATTTCGGATGGTCGCCATGTTGGATTGTTAAATGTATAGGCCATAGAGGCATGTACCATTAAAGGAAAATTATTGCGTAGGTTCATTATTCAAACTTTCACTTCGATCGCATGACTACATCACAAGAAATAAAAACTTAATTTTAAAATTCGCACTGCCGCCATCTTGAGGTTATGTAAACAATTGAACTAAATTAGATACCAGTGGATTACAATGTGTATAAATATTTCCTGTGCCAGGTTTCAGTGCGCTTGGAACATTGAATCGCGAGAAAGGTCTATTTAAAATGTTCAAATTCGCTTGGTCGCCATGTTCGTTTTGTAGTTAACCGGTTTTTTTAAATCTTATAGATGGACTTCCAGTAGTGGCCTTTATCTCCGTACAAAATTTTAGGGAGATACCGCTAATAGTTTCAGAGATATAGAATGCCGGTGAAATATTTCGCACATCCGCCATCTTGTGATTATGTAAACAATTGAACGAAGTTAGATGTCGGTGCATTACAATGTATATAAACATATACTGTACCAAGTTTCATTGCGTTTGGTTGGTCAAATCGCGAGAAACGTCTATTTAAAAGTCGCAAATTCGCTTGGCCGCCATGTTGGTTTTTTAGTTACCAAGTTTTCAAAAGTCACATAAGTGAACTTATAGTAGTTCCCTCTATCACCATAGAAAATATCAGGGTAATATCGGTAATAGTTTCGGAGATATTGAATGCTGGTGAAATATTTCGCACAGCCGCCATGTTAGATTGGTGAGTCGTAACAAAATTTGAAGGGCACGGTCGAGGTCGCCGGGAATAGTGCTATGAACTTTCCGAGTTTCATTGAAATCGCTCCTGCCGTTTAGATTTTATTAGGGGGGGACACACACACGAATCACACACACACACACACACACACACACACGCACACACACACGGACAAAAGGTGATCTCATAAGCCTATTTTTTCAAAATTGAAAATAGGCTAAAAATGGCGACCATTTTAGTGACGTCACTACACCCTTTGGTTTCAAAATTTCATATTTCCATATCAAATAAAAAGAGAACGCTAAGAAATAGCTAACTTTTGATGGCACATACGAGCTTTAAAATTTAATTTCCTATCCGAAAGGTCCTTATCACTTTTCGTGTATCTCCAACGGTTAGCGAGTAAAACCCACATATGTGACGTCACTACACCCTTTGGTTTCAAAATTTCATATTTCCATTTCAAATAAAAAGAGAACGCTAAGAAATAGCAAACTTTTGATGCATACACGAGATTTAACATTTAATTTTCTATCGAAAAGGTCCTTATCCCATTTCGTGTATCTCCAACGGTTAGCGAGTAAAACCTAAATATGTGCAATAAAACACGGTCAACACCGAGCGGTGCAGTCTATCTCTACATACATAAAAATTAAAGTTTGTATGTTTCTTTCGCAATTTCTACGGAAATTTGAGTTATTTACGCGTTTCAGACTGTTTTATTATGGATGACCGCGAAAATAATTTTTTGGTCTGTCTGTCTGTTTGTTTCTTTGTTTGTTTGTCTGTGGACAACTTTGTTCCCTTATAACTCGAAAACGGCTGGGTGTATCAACGTAAAATTTGGTACAGATATCCATCAGAGGCACGACACTAATCATTGATGTAACCCTTATCCGTACCTCTCATAAAAGAGGGCCTACCCCCTTAAAATACATGCTGAAATAGGAGTAGAAGGACGAGACAAAGATCATTTTCAGCCCCTCAATGTGAGAGACAAAACTCGAAATCCACATTTTAAGGCCCTAAAACCAACCATTTTTGAGATATTTTCAGAAAACTAATTTCATTTAATAAACTAATGAACTAATACAAGCCGGTAACCATGGCAACAGATTCTCAGAGGTCCATCTATTGCTGTAAGACGCAATGCAATTCCATTAATTACATTGGTGTGAAAGTTTGCAAACGGCTAGAAGGTTATCACGGAACCAAATTAAGCTGTAAAATTCATCAATACGTATAATGCGCATAAGGGGGTCAAGGGGTACACTAGAATTTTTTCACGCGATTTACACCTGCGGGTGTGGTACGGCAGGTCTATTATATTCCTATCCCCATATTATATTATTATTATTGTTAGTATTATATTATGGCGTACAACGAGGAGACAAAGCCCCTCGGTGCCAGAAACAAAACTTGGGGGCCTCGAAAACTACATTATAAGGCTCTAAAACCAACAGTATCTGAAATATTCCCAGAAAACTAATTTAATTTAATTTAACAAACTAATGAAGGAATGGAAATCGGTAACCATGACAACATTATCTCAAGGGGTGTCATCCAACTTTCCATCTATTTCAGTAAGAAGCAATGTCACTCCATTTATACCTTGCCACGGTGGGTGAGTGGATAGCGTGTCGGTCTACTAACCCCAAGATTGCAGGTTCACTCCTGGCCGTGGTACAGGCCGGACGTTTGTTTTAGACGAGTGAAAAATCTTAATGGAAGCCTGGAGGCGAGTTACTACAGTACCTGTGTTGTTATCAGCTGCCCCAAGCACTCCGATGATTGATAAAGCTGTTTCACACTATTGCTGAAGTATAGTCACTGGCAAATATAATGACGTTCTGTTCGTAACTACGTAACGTGTACTTCCGTGTCACACAATACTTCGACGTGGACTGTACTGTCTGCTCAAGTCTAGAATTCCATTACATCAGATCGGTGGTGACAAATGTGAAGTGATAGGGCGAGAGAGTGACTGTGTACAGGCTCTCCCGCAGGCTTCAAGGTCAAGGGCAATCGTCTAAAACAAACGTGCGGCCAGTACGTGATTTTTGAAAGGCGGCAAAAGTACGACTCGCATGTCACACGATTTTGGCATGTCAAAGAACCCATTTGAATTCAGTAGGCCGTGTTCATAATGGCAAAATTAACCTCAGGAGTTTCCGCCAACACAAAGTTCCTCATTGCTCTACTAGAAAGTGCTATAGTGTTCAAGGAGCTTAGATATCTACCCTCCTTGACTTTCATAGTGATTCAAGGAACAACGAAATTTCGACATGCAAGCTTCCCTCTGGGTGTCAAATTACGAAGCTTGCACCCGGCACCCGAGGCCATACGATATTATTATTAGGCTACTCTATTTATTACATTTCTGTGAATGTTTGCAAATGGCTATAAGGTTATCACGGAACCAACGTACAGTAGACTGTATAATTCGTCAATGCAATTAAGGGGGTCAAGGGGTAACCTAGAATTTCACGTGCGACATATAGTACAGAAAGTCTATTATATCTACAAACAGCAACATTATTTTCAAAAATTCCTGAATTGAATCAGCATTTTTTGCGGCTTTTAGGAATTTGGGCCATTTGAGGCTAAATAACCTGAATTTTCATGCACCACAAGCCTTTATAATTTATGAAAGAGGTCTTCCTGTGTATGGGGACCTAACACAACGTAGAGGGTCATTTTTTATGTGAGGTGTATTGCGTTTCGTCTACAAGGCTTTCAAATCTATTTCACGTCAGGAAGTACACGTTAGGTGAATTTAGTCTGAGAGCACATTTTAACTAATCTTTTTTTTTTTTTTTTTTTTCGACATACGGGTTCATCGTAGGGATGATTTTGTTTGATACTGTGTGGTAGATATACCCATATTTGGATATCTGGGTGATATGTTGTAGACAATAGAATTGTCTGTCTGTCTTTCTGTGTATCTTTATGTACGCCTATAAATCGTGTTCGGATGCTTGGTGCATCGTAAAATTACGTATGGTACACATGAGTCAATAAAGCCTCCGTGGCTTAGGCGGCTGCACGCCGGCCTCTCACCGCTGGGTCCGTGGTTCAAATCCCGGTCACTCCATGTGAGATTTGTGCTGGACAAAGCGGAGGCAGACAGGTTTTTCTCCGGGTACTCCGGTTTTACCTGTCAATATTTCATTCCAGAAACACCCTCCACTATCATTTCATTTCATCTGTCATTCATTTAATCATTGCCCCAGGGAAGTGCGACAGGCTTCGGCAGCCGGCACTGTTCATATCCTCGCCGCTAGATGGGGACTTCATTCATTCCATTCCTGACCCGGTCGGAGACTGGAAGCAGGCTGTGGATTTTCATTTCAAACATGAGTCAATACACCAATCATTTATAAAACTCCTCACCGTACTTTTCATACAGTAGAAGGGTGGATATAGGGAAAAACTTCTCAAAATACATGCTAAAATAGGCGAAATATAAAAATTATCCTGGAAGGACGATCAAAGCATATGTTGCGCTTCTCATTGTGAGACACAAAATTCGCGAGTCTATAAGGGGTCTCCGAAAACCACATTTTAAGGCCCTTAAATTAACAGTGTGTGTGATATTCCCAGAAAACTAACTTCGTTCTGAAAAACTTACGAAGGAATGACAAACCGCTAACCATTGCAACAGTGGCTCAATTGATAATGTCTGGTGTTAATATATAACACCGTTCGAAGAACGGGTACTTCCGCTAGTAAATAAATAAATAAATAAATAAATAAACCAATCAATCAATTAGGTCCTGTCCCTAATACAGCTGCAAACACCACTACCGTCATCACATAAGTACAGGTTATTAGACAAGTTCAACACTCGCCCATCTGTACGGAGCTTATGACCAAGAAGTCCCAAGATCCTCAAATGAATTATCAACAACAGATTACTTCAAGCAATAATATAATAATATTATATTTCGTTAATGTGTTGCACTTCTGTAAGCGTGTTCAGGTACGAAAACCTATTGAATTAGCGAGACTTAAGTTAGTGGCTGGAGCCTGCACCTTCCGAATTCATCCTACTGCGAACATGGTCATTAGTTGACTTCCATAGTCCTGTGCATTCAGAATCAGTTAATCAGTTATGTGCATAACTATAATTGATTGGTGCTGAAAATTAAATCTATTAAAACTCCGTTAATTCTTTAGGACTGAATGACTCTCCAGATTGTATTAGGATAAGTAGGCTAATATGGCATTGCTATTTTGGTGAAACCTGGAATGTTGGGATGATCTGGGCTTCACATACTATACTATAGACTTGATAATGGCTGGATTCATCGAAGTGATCGTTATTCGCCTTGGAATGTAAGTGGTACAGAATGACACTGAAGGCAGCCATGGGACTCTTCCAAGTCAAAGTGCTACCAACACTCACATACGGCTTGGAATTAATTTGTCAATTCCTGTCACGTAGACAGCTGAAGGAACTGGAAAGCATGAAACCGATATACCTGAAAGGGTTCTAGGGATATCAAAATTTGCTCGATCCCGATACGTGTATGTCATAGCCAGGGAAACCTTCTTTGTAGAAGACTTCAAATGCATCTGCAGCACATTCAAACATACGAAGAACTAATACAAGAGCTACGAGAAAAAAGGGACTCGATCGAAGAAATCTTCTACACAACTGATGCAATGATCAACAAAGATTGGATGAAAGAAGAATACGAGCTGCGACACTTGATGACGCGCTTTGCGATGCACGGTTTCCATCATCGTATTTGTACCAGGAAGTTCTTTTTACCAGGCTAGCTATGAGTGTACATGTCGTTTGTGTAGAGAACAGTGTGATATGTATCACGCAATGGAGTGCA
The DNA here is from genome assembly GCA_946902985.2 of Meconema thalassinum. Taxonomy (NCBI): domain Eukaryota; kingdom Metazoa; phylum Arthropoda; class Insecta; order Orthoptera; family Tettigoniidae; genus Meconema; species Meconema thalassinum. Next base: position 190,702,300 of record OX336395.1, read on the forward strand.
AGAAGAGAGCGGTCTCTCTGACCGAATTTTGCTCGGATTCTTGAGCCTGATGTAATTTATATATGGTGCACATTGTGCGTAATAAATTTGTTATTACAGAATGGTTCTGGGGTCAGACGCTCTCATCTATTATCAATGATGGCCAATGCCGCAGTGACCACTGGTACCATGACTGTTAAGGATATAGGGCTGATGATCACGATGTGCCTACTGTCTGAAATAAAGCAGCACGTAAAGAGATTAACTCAGTTAAAGTAGTAATTTGCATTTAGTTACACCCACTGCTCGGTTTAAATTACTGACCACGCTGATGTTAAGCACTTCTGCAAACGACAGTTTAATTGCAGAACACACAGATGCTATTAAAGGTTCTGTATGTTATTTGTTTAGAATGAATTGAAACATAATTAGGTTATGAACTGACCGCCAGACAGTGCAGAGAATTTCAGGGACAATGCCAGTGGAATTGAAGTGAACTTGATTTGAAATTTAGGAATGGAACGTTGGGATATCGATTCTCACCTCTGTCATAACAGAGGTGGTTTCTCTCTTTTACTGTCGACACATATCGATATTTTATTAGCAAATTTTCAGTCGGTAAATACAATATAATTCCAATTACAGGGTCATCATCATCATCATCCTCATAATCATCAAGGTAAGTTTCTGTATTTCTCACCAAAATTATGTAATATTCTCCCAATTAAATTAAACGAATTTAAAATGAAATCAAGCAAAGCTAAATATGCATATAAAACATTTCCCCGTGAAAACAACATTTAAATTGAAAATATAATTCGTTGAGCCTAAAAGTGTATACAAAGACGAATTCAATTTCCCTTCTTATTCAATACTAGCAGTAGTACCCGGCTTCGCCCGGTGGATTTATTTGTTTTATGGATGATAATGAATACTACTACAGAACTGGCACATGACACTTAAACTAAGAGAAAAAATATTTTAAAAAAATATAACATTTTGTGGTGGTGGTGGTGGTGGTGGTGGTGGTGGTTGTAGAGGGGTCGATAAGTAGTACAGTATAATGGACGTAACATTCAGGTCATTTTCCCGTAATGATAATAATGATAATAATGAATAGAGAAACGGCTATTTTCTAACTACAGCACTGACATATGTTATTTACAAACAAATTTTAAAAAAAATATTAGAAAGAGGGATAAGTGAAATAAAAGACAATGCCTAGGGCCTATATCTCATTGGCTGTTAGAAATCTAGAGACCAATAGTGTCGTCTTTTGTCGCATAGCGCCGTAGGAAAATAATCATAACACATTGGAAAACTTCGGCTGTCCCGAGCTACTGAGGTAGCAATAGTATCATTTATCGCCACATAGCGCTCAACGATAAGGTTCGGAATAATTTAAGGTAAATTTGAAGCACCAACACTTATTGCAGCTGGTAAGCTCAATGTAATGCACCAACACCATTGCACTTATAGCGAGGCATAATGTTTTCATGATGATAACTGTTTTAAGGTGCCTAAGAGATCTTTTTGCACTAACAAATCTTTATTGCGGCCAAATAGCCAATATGAAATTTTACATGTTTGCATATTCAGATAATGACTTTGTCCTTTTTGTGCATATTTCGATGTGATAACGATCACATGCCGTTTCACACAGCCTACATTCACAGTCTATATTTGGTTCGTGGAAGTTTGTGTTCTTGCATATCAGGTGGTGGAATCCATGGACTGCCAACCTAGTGATGACGTGTCTGATTTCGACGTTTTCCTTTGTCCACGCACGGTCTACCATGGCTCCTGTGCTGTAGAATGTCGGATGAATTTCCTCTCTTTTCCTATTCAGTGTTGCTAGCAGGTTCTGTGAGGCGCACGTGTTAGGTAGGAGTATGCTTGTCCTGAGATCTTCGATGAGGAAAGTTTCCTTCGCCAGCAGATATGTGTGTCTTGAGTGCGTCATTTTTGACACTCCTAACGCTTTCTTTATGTATCTTGCCTTCACTCCTTCCAACGTAGATAGATTCTTCAATGTTAGGTGTGGCCAGATGATTTCTATGCCATACGTCAGTATTGGTAAAATCTTTACCCGGAATAGCAGCATCGCCGTCTCTAGGCTGAGGGATCGAATGTTTCTTATTTCGTGCACTGTCATTATCACTTTAGTTGCCTTTTCTGTTATGTGTTTTGTAAAGCATTTTGCGGTCGTTTGTAGAGTAATTCCTAAATACTTGATTTCTGATACTAGTTTCAGTTTTCTTTCCCTTATGTGTATCCTAGCTGATGCGGGGGCTCTTCCTCAGTTTCTAAAGATCATTGTGTTCGTCTTAGATATGTTAATGACCAAGTTATTCTTGGAGCACCATTTATCCACCTCGTTTATTGTTGCCTGGAATTCTGTTATGTCTTTGGAGCCAATTACGATGTCATCTGCGTATGCGCACGAGAAGATTCCCTCTTTGCGGGTAATTCCAAGGATTTCTTCGGTTGCTAGTATGAACAGCAGAGGGCTAAGTAGGTCGCCCGCCCTGTAGTACTCCATTTGTTTGTATGATCGGTTCTGACATGGCAAGGTTATCTGACACGCATATTTCGTTCCAGCTCAGCAGTGTGTTAATGAGGTTCGACCATATGTTGTTTTCCCCTAGTGTTTCCTTGTGTTTTTCTATCACTAGTTGCCTGCTTAGTAGGTCGAAGGCTTTCGTGAAGTCTATGAAGACAGTATAAAATTTTTGTTTTTCCTCTAGGGCTTCCCAAATGTGTTTCAGTAAGATTTCGATTGCCTGCAGGGTTGATTTTCCCTTACTGAACCCGAATTGATTTTCTGGCAGGTGATCGTCTAATTCCTCACTTAATCTTCCTGTTATTATTTTGGTGAAGATTTTAAAGGGACAGTTTTCCAATGCGATGCCTCTATATTGGTTTGGGTCATTGGGGTCTCCTTTTCCTTTATATAATATCTTGACATTTGATTTTCTCCATTGATCGGGGATGGTGGCTGTCTCTATGCACCTGTTGTATAGTTTGGTCCAAATCTGATTTAGAAGGTGTGCAGTGTCTTTTATGAATTCATTGTATATTTCGTCCGGTCCCGCTGCTTTCTTGTTTTTTGGTGTTTTGGATGGCATGTCCGACTTCCTCTGTGGTTAGAGGAATCCAGCCTGTAGCTATTGGTGATACGACTTCTTGGGATTTCTTTCTGGCGTCTGTTGTTCCCTCTTTGTTGAGTAAGTTGCTGAAATGTGATTTCCATCTGTCCATGTCTATGTAGTTTGTTTGGGCTTGTTTCTTTGGGCGAAGTGCCAAATATGGATCATTTTTGGCTTCATCCGCTAGCAGCCGGCTCTCTTCCTGCAGGAAGGCGCATTTCTTTTCATTTATGATTCTTATGTAGTGCTTCCTCTTTTCAGCGTATGTGAGTAGGAGAGTGTCGTTTACCTCGTTCTGTCTCACCTGCTGCAGGATGTTTAGGGTGTCTCTTCTTAGCTTGTAACACTCGCTATCGAACCAGGTTTTTGCTCTTCTTTTGAATCGGGGGCTGGCAGCTTTTCTTAGTATTTATCCTAGGTTTTGAGTAGCTTCTTCTAGCTTTGCATTTTCTATAAGTGTTTCAATATGCGTGTTCGCAACTATCTTGGCCTCTACTTTCCCGACATCTATCTTCCTTGAGAGGAGTTGTGTTGTCTCTTCTTGTTTCTTCTCCCAGTCACCGTTAATATTTATTTCTAGGGGTATGTGTTTTGTCGTTGTTACGTGTTTTGCGTTCCAAAGTGTGGTTATACTTCCCTTTATAGGTCCTTTTGTGAGTGCGACGTCTATTGTGCTCTTGCCGTTGTGAGAGATGTACGTAGGTATCGTAGGGTTATTTAATAAAATGAATCCTTCTTCATGCAGATTTGTCATCACTAGCTTTGCTTTGTAGTTTTGTGTGTCTAGTCTGCAGTTTAGGTCTCCTGCGATGATCATTGGTTTATTCTGCTTATTTTGGGTGATTATTTGGCCTATTTCATCCATTATATCGATTGCTGTTGTGTTCGGTTGGAAATATGCTGCTACTATAACGAGGTGATTCGTTTCTATTAGGAGGGTGTGTTCCTGTTGCTTGGTTGCTAAAATTTGCCTCAGGTGTGGTCTTAGGAGGATTGTTATCCCGCCAGATGGTCTACCTTTTTCGCCTTTTCTAGCCAAGAAATGTGTTCCGTAGAACTCGGGGGTCTGCCAGTTAGCGGTTAAGAACGTTTCCGTTAATATTGCAATGTCATACCCTTTTATGAAGTTTTCTGGGGTCATGTTTATTGCTCTTTTTATTCCCTCTACGTTCCATAACATGATTTTTAGGTGTCCTGCTGCCAGCTTTCCGTTTTGACTCCGTTTGTTTTGTTTTTGTGCTCCTTCTATATTCCATAGTAGTGTTGTTTGAGTCGTGCAGTCAGTGGTATGGTTGTTGATGGCAGCAGAGTAGATTATGTTAGTCGAATCGGGCTCCCGTTGTTCTTCCCCTCCGAAAACGATATTGTTTGATCTGTATTCCAGAAGGCCAAAACTGAGTGTGCTTACCCGTCGCAATTCGTTGAACGGTATGCCAATTTAGAAGGCTTTAAAGTATCCTTTAATTTGCATATCTTCACATTGTATGTCACACATGATCCCTTGCTCCTGCATATGCCTTATGATTTTCTCGTTTGTGGTTTCCTGTTGAGCTTTTCCCACATATAACCAAGCACGCCTTTCCCCTGCTTGTAGATATGATTTTGAGGGATCCATGGTGTCTATCACAACATTATGCTCATTTGATCGTTGTTGTCTGTTCACCAAATCTGAATAACTCTTTCGATGTCCATTCAGTATTCTAATCTCTTTCCTGGGAGTAAGTTCATTTGCTCTTTGACCTTGAGCGCTACTTATACTCTGCTCATGCTCTTTTGCTGCAGTCAGTATTGTAATCTCTTTCCTGGGAGTAAGTATATTTGCTCCATGACCTTGAGCGCTACTTGTACTCTTCTCATATTGATTTGCTATATTCAGTGTTGTAATTCCGTGGGAAAGTTCATGTATTTGTGGAAATGTGATGAGAATTTCCTCTTTGATCATTGTTTTAATTTGGTTTGATAAGTTTTCCCTCACAGATTGCATTTGAATTGAGATCTTATCTTCTATTTTTGCTTCCAATTCTGCATCTATAAATAAGTTGCACACTAGATCATCAGATGTCGCTTGTAGCATGCATTCTCTAGCCATTTCAGCCTCGTTTTCCTCCGCTTCCGACGTTTGACCACTGGATGTCGGTAGTATCTGTTTGTCGACTTCAGGGTCATGTGATCTGCCGACAGATGTCTCCACTTGTCCCGCGAAACTGCTGTCTTCTCTGTGCATGTCTGGTATTTGAGCTTCACTAACCTCTTGTCGATACGTTTCCTTTTCCATACTTTTACATACTTGAGTAGTCTTCAGTGCCATAAAACAGTATACAAATTTTGGTTCAGATCGGTGAAACGGTGTAGATATGTGCCAAAGGGCCTAAATGCAGGGAATGGACTGGTCGGTCCGAAAATTCATGTAGACTGTGTTACTCGCAGGGTTCCAAAGGGTATGTATACAAATTTTGGTTCAGATCGATGAGACGGTGTAGATTTGTACCAAAGGGCCTAAATGCAGGGAATGGAGGGGTCTGTCCGAAATTTCATGTAAACAGTGTTACTCGCAGGGTTCCAAATGGTAAGTATACAAATTTTGGTTCAGATCAGTGAAAAGGTGTAGATTTGTGCCAAAAGGTCTAAATGCAGGGAATGGAGGGGTCTGTCCGATATTTCATGTAAACAGTGTTACTCTCAGGGTTCCGAATGGTAAGTATACAAATTTTGGTTCAGATCGGTGAAACGGTGTAGATTTGTGCCAAAGGGCCTAAATGCATAGATTGGACTGGTCTGTCATAAATTTCACGTAGACAGTGTTACTCGCAGGGCTCCAAAGGCTAAGTATACAAATTTTCGTTCAGATCGGTGAAGCGGTGTACGTATCACCAACCATAACGCCAGCGAATGCGGATAGAGCAGTTCGGGAGCGCTTGTTCTGCTGACTTACTGAACAAAAATCAATCCTTTAGGTTTTCTGAGAGGTGTAGCCTAATACTATATAGCCTAAACTATTCCTCTTGAATCTGGCTATCTATATATATAACAAGAAGTTCCGTGAAGAACTATACAGCCTACTTTTCATGCCAATGATTATTCTACAGAATATGAACCTATCTAGAATAATGACGAAATTAAGTTGCTAATATCGAAATTTCCAATTAGTTCGAAATACTGTATACCTGGCATAATGTATCCTAATAGAGCACTACAGTTGGCAGCCCTGATGACTGAATATATTCTTAGTTCCGTCTCTTACGGTACTAAATACAAAATTTGGTTGAAGTCCACTGGATAGCATGGACGTTACATGCAGTTAAACATTGGATCTAACAGCGTGCGTAAAATCATGTTGGCAACAATGTCATGCATGTATTGGTCACAAATAATCTGAAATAATATGATCTATTGTTGTGCCAATTTTGAATGAAATCCATTAGTTAGTATAGAAGTTACATGCATTTTAAAATTGGACCTATCAGCAGGCTTAGAATCATGTTGGCAGCACTGACGTATATTAGTTACTCCAAATTCGTCTAGAATGCCAGGTACTATACGTGTGCAAAGTTTAGAGCTATTGGCTTGCATACTTTCTGATATATTGATATTAGGGTAACAAAAATAGGGACAGCACATATTAACAGTTGGCAGCCCTGGTTGCTCCTTAGAATACGCATAGTCATATCTGTTATGGTACACATAGCACATACGAAATTTAGTTGAAATCCAAATGATAGTATGGAAGTTACATGTATTTAAAGTTGGACCTGTCAGCAGGCTTAGAATCATGTTGGTAGCACTGACGTATATAAGTTACTCCAAATTAATATAGAATGTCAGGTACTATACGTGTGCATAGTTTAAAGCTGTCGGCTTGCATACTTTCTGATATATTGGTATTTGGATAAAACAAATTAGGAGCATTTATTAACAGTTGGCAGCCCTGGTAGGTCTTAAGAATACGCTCAGTCATATCTGGTTATGTACACATACAACATACGAAATTTGGTTGAATTCCGCTTGATAGTGTAGAAGTTATATGCATTTAAAAATTGGACCTATCAGGAGGCTTATAATCATTTTGGCAACACTGCCATGTTTGGCCTCCTGGAAATTAAACTGAAATATTATGATCTGTACGTGTGCCAATTTTGAAATAGCTCCCATTCATACTTTCCAAGATATCCAACATGGAGCTCAAATTTCAATTGCGATTTTTTAGCAGTTGGTAGCACTGACATCATTTTCAAATATGGCCGTGAGATATTCAGGTATAGATCTTTACTCCTACCAAATTTTGTTTCGATTGCTGCAGCCGTTTAGGAGTTGATAGGGGGGGACACACACACAGCCAGACAGACAGACAGACAGACAGACGGACAGACAGACGGACAGACAGACGGACAGACAGACAGACGGACAGACAGACGGACGGACAGACGGACAGACGGACGGACAGACGGACAGACGGACGGACAGACGGACAGACGGACGGACAGACGGACAGACGGACAGACGGACGGACGGACGGACGGACGGACGGACAGACGGACAGACGGACAGACGGACGGACAGACGGACAGACAGACGGACAGACAGACGGACAGACAGACAGACAGACAGACGGACGGACGGACGGACGGACGGACGGACAGACACATTTGCCCGATCTCATAAGTCTACTTTTTCCTCATTTTTGCAAAATGTGAAAAGTAGGCTAAAAATGAATTGCTGTTCGTTAGTCTCGCTAAAACTCGAGAACGGCTGGACCGATATGGCTAATTTTGGTCTTGAATTATTTGTGGAAGCCTAGAGAATGTTTTAAAGATGAATAAATATGAAAGTTGTAGCGCACGAGTAGATTCAACAAATGAGTGACGGCACGCGAATCGCTTAAACAAAGTCCCGTAGTCGTTCATATAACATTCATCCGATTGCTATGAAACTTTGGTTGTATTGTTGTGCACATTCCAGGAAAGGTTTCTGACTTAGTAAATCCTTTTTACAATAGGTAGCGCACGATTAGATTCAATTAATGGGCGACAGCGCGTGAATCGTTTCAACCAAGTCCCGTATGCGTTCATATAACATTCATCCGATTATCATAAAACTTTGGCGAGTTGAGCACAGTCCTGCGAAGGTGTATGAATTAGTAAATCCGTTTTTCAATGGGTGGCGCACAAGTAGATTCAACAAATGAGTGTTGTCACGCGAATCGTTTAAGCAAAAACCCGTATGCGTTCATATGCCATTCTCCCCATTGCGATGAAACTTTCATGAATTGTTGTGTACACGCCAGGGAAGGTTTTCACTTAGTAAATCCATTTTACAATAGGTAGCGTACGAGTATATTCAACAAATGGATGACGACCCTCGAATCGTTTCAACAAAGTCCCGTATTCGTTCATATACCATTCATTTCATTGCGATGAAAATTTGGTGAGTTGTTGAGCACGCTCCCATGATTTTTTTTGAGATAGTAAATCAATTTTACAATAGTTTAGAGGTGGTCGGAAAAAGAGAAACAATATTGGGAATCCAAAAGCACATCAACATACAAAGTTACAATGCCAACACCTTCTTTGACTGGCATTGCAACGCATGCCGGGTACAGCTAGTCATATAAAATAAAAAAGAATGTTTCGAATCGGACTGGTATTTCCAGAGATTAGCGCGTTTAAACACATAAACACACAAACACACAAACTCTTCAGCTTTATTATATTAGTATAGATTTTTAGTGTATACATAATTTACATAGAACGTGTTAATTGACTAAGCCATTATACAATTTTAAGAAATAGTAATCAATGATATGCATGCCACACACAAGTTTGCACCTTCTAGTGGCATATGTGACATCTCTTCCTGCTCTGTGTGAATTTGATATCCTATTTCGACCTGTATATATCATACTAGCAGGTACCAGCGGCTTCGCCCGCGATCAAGACAATGGGGACGATGCATTATTGCTGATAATTGGTCTATTCTATTACAGCAATCGCGGCTATAGGTGTCCATTCTAATTCTGAATATTCTGATACATACAGTATATTGATATGATCAGCAAAGTGGGAATTTTACCGAGTTGTGAACGTCTGCAGGGTTCGTTGTTACATTATGTTAACACATTTTAAAATTACGTTTATGGTTTTGCCATCTTCTGCTGAGACATAACGATTTTGTTGTCCGGATGCTCGCGAGCACGCCACATACAGTTGGCCATGGGAAAAAATTGTTTTGTCTAAATGTACACGTGATACTGTTAAGTGTGTGTCATTGCGCTTTGTTAAAGAAATTGCGAATATTGTTTGAAGAGGGAACTGCACTCTTGCACACTGGAATGGCAACTCTATCGGAATATGGGGAATTAAATGTATTCTTACTTAAGCTATTCTGGATGTAATTTGGCCATACTAATTGATGATTTGAACGTAAACATATCCCTATTAATAGACCTATAGTTAAATATCGCTCACCTTGGCCGCTGATGTACATTATGCAGTCTCTTCCAGTGTTACATCCCAGGGATTGAAATTCTCCAACGACCATTTTGCCCCACATGCCTCTCTAAGTAATTAAAATTCCTGATTGTTGTTGTTTGAGTCTTCAGTTTTTTAACTGGTTTGATGCAGCCTTCCATGTATCCCTCTCCTGAGCTAATCGTTTCATTTCTACATAGCTACCACACCCTACATCCGAGGCAATCTGTTTAACCCTGGTTTACCCCTACAGTTCTAGTCTGCGACCCTCCCATCCATAACTAGTGTCGACCAAACTATTATGTGTACTCGAGTTTGAAGTTTGTTTGTGAAGTAACCGATAGACCTATATAAAATCCAATAACATCATCATTTTCGTCGTTCTATTTTACGTTAGATCATGTAGGTTTGGAATTTTTAATTTATATTTTAATATTTTTTATCACAGTTGGAACACAAGAAGTGCCTGTTTTTAAGCGTTTTTCAACCATGCGTCACATTTAAGAATTATTATCTCACAAACCCGTCATCAGATCGAATCCATATTTTAACACAACATACACTGGAATGTTGTATAACAGGTTTATTAATTTTAATTTTTTTTTGTGTCCAAGAAACAAAGTTGTTATTATTTTTGTAAGGTAACTTTTCCTCGGCTCGGGATGGTTTGAAAATGTAGTTCTTGGTCGCGTTGTAATCCTTATACATCAAAACGGTATGCTGTATGATTGTGAAATACGTAAATTAATTCACTTATTGTATATAGGTTTGTATTTGTACGGAGAATTAAGACATGGTTCACCAGTTAGCCGCTCCGTTGAAAGCAGTACATCATTGCCAAGATGGGCTACATCACGCGTCATGGCACGTCTCGCTCGGAAGTGATGGGCTCCATATCAGCAACGCTGTATAGCATTTCCCGGAGCGGCTAGCTGGTGAACCATGTCTTAATTCTCCATACCAATACAAACCGATATAAAATAAGTGAATTAATTTACCTATTTCACAGTCGTACAGCATAACTTTTTGATGTATAAGGATTACAACGCAACCAAGAACTACATTTTCCAACGACCCCGAGCCGAGAAAGAGTTACCTTACAAATATAATAACAACATTCGTTCCTGAACACACAACATTTTGAAATTAAAAAAACAGTTATACAACATTCCAATGTATATTGTGTTAAAATTCGGATTCGATCTGATTACGGGTTTGTGAGATAATAATTCTTAAATGTGATGCATGGTTGAAACACGCTTAAAAAGGGGCACTTTTTGTGCTTCAACTGCGATAAAAAAATATTAAAATATAAATTAAAAATTCCAAACCTACATGAACTAACGTAAAATCGAACGTCGAAAATGATGATATCATTGGATTTTAAGAAGGTCTATTGGCTACTTCACAAACAACCTTCAAACTCGAGTGCACATAATATTTTGGTCGACAGTAAGCTTGCTATTCCTGGGTGTCATAATATGTGTCCTACCCTCCTATCTCTTCTCTTCATTAGCAGTCGCCAGAAACATCTCTCCTCTCCCACTCGTCTTAATACCTCTTCATTTGTTACCCTAACTACCCATCTGATCATCATTCTCCCTTATCACCACATTTCAAAAGCTTCAAATTCTCCTCTTTTCTGCTGCACCATTAGTCCATTAGTACAACTCAGCAACTTGTCTAGGTTTAAGCCGTGCCTTGTGCGGGGATTCAATGGCCGTGAAAGACAAAACAACAACTTTATTGAAATAAGTTTGCCCATTTCCTCAGTAAGAGTAATTAAGAAACAATAATAATTAACGTGACAGCCGGTAGAATACGACACATTCGACTGTGAATCAACGTTGCAGATCATGGTTAAAAACGAAAAAGAGCAGATCAAAATTGGCAAACAAAAATATTCAGTTAAGAAAGAACAAATTTATAAAGAAAATGAAAGCATACCGTGCAAAATAGGAAGTATCTTAACATTGTAAATTCGAGTAAACTTCTGAAAGCTCGCTTACAACTACCAACCGAAAGAGTATAAAATTAGACTCAAAATCACGATCGTATCCGAGCCCCAAAAGCAACCTCTATATATAAAATATATCTCATTTTACGCGTATCAATGCGAGGAGCAACGTTCGTGGTTAGAGGTGGGAACCGAACCCAGCGTTTTAAGGCCCTAAAACGAACGGTTTTCGAGATATTGCCAGAAAACTATCCCCGGTCTGCGAAATTTCAGCGGTTGCCATAGTAACGTTGATCTGTTTCTCAGAGGGAACACAGTTATTTGGGAATATCTCTGAAACCGTTCATTTTAGGAACTTAAAAAGTTTGTTTCGGGGTCCCTACAGGACCTCCGAGTATTGTTTCTCGTATCTGGCGGCTTAAAATGAGCTAAATTCGAACATATTACCGACTGTCCTTGCTCAATGCCAAAGGGCCGAAAAAAGTCACTTACAAATTGAATTTTCAAAAACCGTTTCTCATTGGGCCTCTACATACTCGGATCAACCAACATGCAAAATTTCAGCATTCTAGATCTAGTGGTTTGAGCCCTGCGTCGATGAGTCAATTTTGGATTGTCAATGCCAAAGGGCCGAAAAAAGTCACTTACAAATTGAATTTTCAAAAACCGTTTCTTAGTGAGCCTCTACATACTCGGATCAACCAACATGAAAAATTTCAGCTTCCTAGGTCTAGTGGTTTGAGCCCTGCGGTGATGAGTCAGTTTTGGATTATATATAAGAGATTGTAATAATATTTAATCATTTAAATTTGCAGGTTAAACAATGAGTAGGAAGTGTAAGTAAATTCATAAAATGTGTACAGTTTTTCTGAATTTCGGAAAATGTGTATATTTGTAATTATTTAATCAATAATAATAATAATAATAATAATAATAATAATAATAATAATAATAATAATTGCATTTTACAGTCCATTTAGGCCCAGGGTAGAAAACAAGAGAATAAGAACTTAAATGAAAATGAACACAGGTATTAATGGCAACAAGAGGGACTAAGACTTGTGCACAAGTATTGATCACAGTGTTCTTCCACCTTCCCCGGTCCCTTGCATTTCCACTGTTGCTGATGGTGCCACCTTTCCTAAAGCCATTATCGTCCAATCCTTCCATCGTGTTCTAGGGCGTTTTCCAGTTGGTGTTGATATGAAAACCCAATTGGATATGTAATTCTCCACTCGAATTACATGACTCTACCACTGCAAATTCCTCCTCTCCAGAAGTTGGTTGATGTCCGTCTTCCCAAAGCGTTGATACAGGTCCTTCTGAGATCTTCGCATGGTTTGTCGTCTGTAGTGGACGGCCTGGTAGTTCATAGGGCGTGCGTCATCTCAACTCCGTACGATACTAATCTGATAGCACTCTTTACGTACTAAGACCCCGCACCCTGGATATATAAGGTGCGTTCAAAAAGTAACGAGATGGAGGCTGTAACGCGCAAACCGGTGACGACATCGGCTAATCGTGGCGTGTGTAACGAGGTGTGGTTCCGACCAAAGTGTGGAAGGTCACAGCCCGTCGCTAGAGGGCACGCGTGCACATCACGTGACGATACAAAGCGAGCAGCAGCATGCATCAATCGTCCAACCAAGACCAAGACAGTAGGCCATTCGACATGCTTCCTGGTGTGGTTGAAGACTGTGGGGCACCCATTGGGCACACACTTTCCGCAAGTGCAGTCGTTCCTTCATGATGGTGTGCACACTTCCGACGCTCAATCCGACCACGGCGGCTATGGCGTTCACTGTCACTCGGCGGTCCTGGGTAATGAGTGCATCAACCAGCTGGACATTTTCATCGGTAATGCAGGGGGGTGGCCCAGACCGGACATCACCGGCTAACGACACCCGTCCTTTCCTGAAACGCTTGTGCCACGCCTTGACCCTTGCAAGGGACATGCAGTGTTCGCCGTAGACTTGTGACATTCGGCGGTGAATGTCCGTTCCCCCTACTCCTTTCGCTGTCAGAAACCGAACAACACCTCTTTACTCTTCGTTTGAAGCATCCATGTCACTGTTCGCAATGCGACTGTCGGCGTTGGACGATTGATGCATGCTGCTGCTCGCTTTGTAACGTCACGTGACGTGCACGCGTGCCCTCTAGTGACGGGCTGTGACCTTCCACGCTCTGGTCGGAACCACACCTCGTTACACACGCCACAATTAGCCGATGTCATCACCGGTTTGCGCATTACGGCCTCCGGCACCTTATAATTGAAGAAATAAGAGAAAATAAGGAGAAATGAACATCGATGTATTGAATATTTCCATCAAAGAATATCCGGCATTTGAACCTAACCACAAAAGCACGTGTGGATAGCGGGTACTGTTTAGTCTACACCTGTAGAAGAACATCCCGTAAAGCTACACAGTTTTATCATGTTACTCCCCGTGTCACTACTATCAGTACATCCTCTGTACAGTTTAAATTTGTGATAAACACCAGATGCCTGTCCACAGGTCAGCCGTAACAGACAAATCAATATCCAGCAAACAGACCACACATCATTCGCGTGGGTAGCCGTCCATTAAAAGAGAATATTCCTCGTGTGCATTCCAACATCTACTCCAATAATGACCAGCGCCGTTGCTGGTAGAAACGTACCTGCTTCACCCTGTGGTTGGAGAATGACAAGGCATCCAAGAACATGTGGTTTTCGTAGATCAGGAACCATTAAAATACGTCAAAAACAAATCAGTTAGGAGAAACGATAGATAAAATTATAATCAGTGAAGGTATTGGTGTTGGAATCTGCGCGGGAATGGACCACGCATCCCTTAAACAGCTAATTTCAGAATCCACACCAACCTGACCATATAATAACAATCACATAATCAACCTAAGCAAGCAAACTTGAAGGCCAATCACCGCTATCAGAATCTTCTCCCTGGAACCCTACACTTGTTATTACATACATTAATCCTACACTGGGACACTCTGTCCCCACTGTGCGCAACAATTGGCTTCCCTTAGAATGGCGTCTGTCTGTATATGCCTGCATTAATGAAATCATCCCCACTGGTGACAAAATGAAGCGGCACGAACAAGTAGCTGATGTTGCCTGTCCTGTGTGCAACAGGACTGACACCCTCATCCACCGCATCACTACATGTGGGAGTGCGAACGGCGTGTGGCGATGGACGATGAATGCTATTCACAGCATACACGGTCTAACATCTACAAGCAATAGGGAGAAAGAGATATTGAACTTTGAAATACGGGATGTATTTGGTGAGCCGAAAGAAATGCCATCTTATGGCTAGCAGCTGGAGCAATCCACTACAACCTTACTGGTTACCGAACACCCCTGGGGAATACCCTGCCTGGTTTTCTGGATCACCTCCGAAAAGAACGATGGATACTCGTATAGCGGAAGTGTATCAACAGTGCTTTTGGCAACCTTATATATAAATTCTAAAATTATGTGTGCTATTGTGATTCTTGGTGTTTTGTTCTTGTGTTTTGTGTTGTTGTTATTTTTGCTTGAGGAGAGAATTGTAGACAGGAGGTCAATGATTAGTGTTTGTAGCTGTCTTTGTAAACAGATAAATGAATAAAAAGAAGTAACTTGGTAAAAAAAAAAGCCTGATTTACAGATTACAAACCAATATTTATTGAATGTAGTACCCTACAACTGGTTAGTTTGTTTTGATTAGACTTACAAAAAAGTCATTTTATATTATACATTAACATTCTATACAAAAATAATACAATATTATAAAACATACACTTTTTTACATAATTTTGCAACATCTCATATTTTAGAGTTTTTTTTACTGAATGTCATCTCTACAATTAACATGATCAGATAAGATATGACTTTTGCATACAAGGCGCTTGTTTCTCACTCGGAGTCCCCGGGTTCGATTCCCGGCTCCGTCAGGGATTTTAGAAACTGACGTAAGGGCAGGAACGGGGTGCACTCAGCCTCGTGAGGACAGTTAAGAAGCTGTCTGACAGTGAGGCAGCGCCCCGGTCACGAAAACCAATATTAACGGCCAAGGGGACCCAATGCGGTGATCACGCGTCACCCCAATATCTGCAGGAATGGATGGGCAGCGGTCGCTTGGTAGGGCTAGGCCCTTCATTGGCTGTAGTGCCAGGGGTTATTATTAATTATACAAAAATCTGCACACTTCATAATGGTTTTGGTGGCCTTGGTTCGAGGAAAGTACACAACAAGAAACGTAACACTAATCCTACACTGAGGTACTCAAGTGTTTCAAAACCGATGTATAGCAAAGAAGCGATGCGTTACATCTGTGACTAACATGGCAACTGAAAGACTGTCAAGGACAACGAAAAGTCACGGTGGCTGCAGGCTGTAAGGGTTGCCATCACAAACCCAGAGCAAAACGAAAATTCTCTGGGGCACCCAGTGTAGGGTTGCAGGGTTAACAAAAAATCACATTTAAGTTATAAATATTGACTATTTGTGCTAGTATAATAAATACTACGACTAAATAAGTCTATATATTCTAAATCTTATCAGCCATACTTGTAGACATAGATTTAGTAGCCTAAGTGTGAAGAATTCGGCTTGTGTGTGAACGTTTTAAAAAGAAAATGATGTTGTTCTCTAAAACGACGATAAGAGAAAATCTCATAATAAATAATAATATATTCATAATGTTGAATTTTGGGCTTATGCCGTGTTTATTAAATTAAAATTCGACGCGTTTCGAAAGAAACCATGCCTTTCTTCGTCAGGAATAATCTGGAATCCTGACGAAGAAAGGCATGGTTTCTTTCGAAACGCGTCGAATTTTAATTTAATAAACACGGCATAAGCCCAAAATTCAACATTATGAATAGTAACACGGGCCGTGAAAGTCTAAATGACAAATAATAATATAGTTGAACAAGTGTCCTCCTTCAAATACTCGGGCACCATATTGAACGAACAATGTGACGCCAAACAAGAAATAAAATCTAGAATTGAACAGGCCATGAAACAATACGTTACCTTGCGGAAATTCTTTGTACGATCAGATCTCAGTCTACAGTTGCGAATCCGCATGATCCGTTGTTACATATTTTCTCTTCTTCTATATGGTTGCGAATACTGGACTATGGATCATTCAATTGAAAAACGAATCGATGCCTTTGAAATGTATCTACAGAATATTGCCATCTTCTGCACGTACATTGGAGATTAAAATTTTCTAATGTCGATGTCCTACATTGGATGAAAAAGCAAACAAAAAGCTGCTACATGTTATAAAGCAAAGAAAGACACAATACCTTGTCACATCATGCGAAACGAGAGGTACCAATTATTACAACTAATTATTGACGAAAGATACAAGGAAGAAGATCCGTTGGGATACGCGCAGAAATTCATGGTTGAAGGACATTAGAAGATGGCACTTATTTACATCAGAGGAAGCATTTCATACTGCAATAACAGCTCTATCCTTCGCTTGGAGACGGCGTTTTAAGAAGAAGAAAAGATCTGATGATGATCATCCAAGTGTATTTAATAATCTCATCTCATTTTAATCTATCGACCGATTGAAAATCAGAAAATTTTGAATACTAAGGCACCACTGAAAATTGACTTCCAACACGATAATTTATAATCTATACTAATATAATAAAGCTGAAGAGTTTGTGTGTTTGTTTATGTGTTTAAACGCGCTAATCTCTGGAACTACCAGTCGGATTCGAGAAATTCTTCATTATATGATAGCCTGATTCAAGAGGAGTAGTTAAGGCTATGTAGCATTAGCCTACATCTCTAAGGTAACCTTCAAGATTGATTTTTGTTCAGTAAGTCGGTAGAACAAGCACTCCCGAGCAGCTCTATCCCCATGCGCTGGCGTTATGGTTAGTGATACGTACACCGTTTCACCTATCTGAACCAAAATTTGTATTCTTACCATTTGGAACCTTGATGGTAACACTGTCTACGTGAAAATTATGACAGACCAGTCGCATTCCCTGCATTTAGGCCCTTTGGTTCAAATCTACACATTTTCCCCGATCTGAACCAAAATGTGTATACTTACATTTGGAACCCTACGTTTAACACTGTTTACAAGAAATTTCGGACAGACCACTCCATTCCTTGGATTTAGGCCCTTTGGCACAAATCTACACCGTTTCACCGATCTGAACGGCAATTTGTATACTTACCCTTTGGAACCCTGCGAGTAACACTGTCTGCATGAAATTTTGGACAGACCCCTCCATTCCCTGCATTTACATGTGTCAGTGAGGTAGTTAATAAATAGCTGTTTCCCTATTCATAATTATCATTAAGGGAAATTGACCTGAATGTTACGTCCATTATACTCTACTACTTATCACCCCCACTACAACAACCACCACCACCACCACAAAAATATGTATTTTTAAAATATTTTATGCTGTTAGTTAAGGTATCATGTGCCAGTTCTGTAGTAGTATTCATTATCGTCCATAAAACAAATAAATCCACTGGGCGAAGCCGGGCACTACTGCTAGTAGTATTATAATAATGAATTAGATAAATATATTGCTTTCAAATGGTCATAAATGAGTTATCTATGACATGATAAATAATCAGTACAGAATTAGGAAATGATTCAAGTCTCAGAATTCTAGTTTTCCAGATATCATGACAATAATACACGAGGGTGGACCCGAAAGAACCCGGACTGTGAGCGCGCTGCTATTCGTGGACGTCGTGGAAAGTTCTCTCACTAGATAGAGTTAATAGAGACCTTCACGAAACAACTGCTCAGATGGCGACAATTTGTATGTGACCGTTTGATCTTAGTGTTTATTTATTTATTTATTTATTTATTTATTTATTTATTTATTTATTTATTTATTTATTTATTTATTTATCGTATGGCTTTCAGTGCCGGGAGTGTCCGAGAACATGTTTGGCTCGCCTGAGTCTGTAGCTGCTTCCTGCGGACACCCTAAAGGGTGAGCTACAAGTTCCGTTCAATTTCAAGTAGTTCCACCTTTCGCCACCAGATATCAATGATACCTAGTGGTGAACGTTGGAACTTTGATAGAGCGTTCTGACAAAATCTAACCTAACAATTTTCCTTTACACAAGTTTAGTCTATGAAAGGATCTTTAACATGCCATAAATCTATGACATGGGACCTCCGGCTTTACTTCCCCTCCGAAGGAAGGCATTCTGAAGGATTTTTAACGCTCTTAAAAAATCCGACGACTTTGGCCGGGTTTGAACCCGCTATCTTGGGCACAGCACTTCAGCATGCTACCGACTACACCACCGAAGCCGCTGGGTTGTTCTTCTATTACTGTTCTCGTGTTCCACCTCGTTATGGCAGATGTAAATGGACGTCGTGGTGATAGGCAACCTTTTCAACAAGCCTGCCACAGTGATTGCATTATTACAGGCGTGTATATCGCCGCATTGCTCAAGTGATGAAGAGGTTGCCTATCACCACGGCGTTCGACGTTGGACGGAGTCATCTCACCACGTTTAAAGTGCCCAAACCACTCAAATACTTGTATGTGTCTCATAACATCCTCCTGGAAAGCCTGTTGAAGCATTTAGTAAGCTTCTGTTGCCGATTTTTCAACCAGCAAACACAATTTCATACACACTCTTTGTTCTCTTTAATCTACAAAATAACATACAAATTGACGCCATTTGGGCAGTTGTTTCGTGAAGGTCTCTATTATCCCCATCTAGCGGGAGAACTCTCTACTACGTCCACGAATGGCAGCGCGCTCTTAGTTCAGTTTCTTTTGTTTCCACCCTCGTATATGAACCATAAAAAATATGCATTATGATTTACAATATTCCAGTAACGATTGCGTTCTCTTCGAGCAATATTGTTGAAGTGATACAGTTCACAGTGCTTATTGCACAAAAGTTAAAGTCGACCTATGGCCATTTCCTCTGTCTGGTTAGGAGGAGGTCTTTGTCTGGCCTTGTGGATGGAAGCATCAGTCTGAGTCTCAGATCCTCAACTAGGAATCATTCTTTGACTAGCATGAGCATGACATCTTGGAAATTCCTAATGTCCTTTTCAGAAATCTAGCCGTCAAGTTTTCAAGAGACATTAGATCAGATGTTGTTAATTGCTCACAGATTAACTCCAGACCACGTTAGAACTGGAATAATCATGAAGTAGAATAAACTTGAGTTGCATTTGGCATAACCGCTTGCCATTGTGTGTAAGACCAGAATCAAGAAATGATACTGGAATCAGCCAGAAGTTACCTCATGTTATGGTTATAACCAGAGGATGGGGTGTGACAAACACGTTTACATGTACAGTGAAACCTCTATTAAGAGACCAGTGACGGTTCCATGGAAAACTGGTCTTTTAGAGGGGAGGGGGCTCTAAATAGGGGTAGGCATTAAAAATAATTGTATACTGCAATATTAATAAAGTACAGTTGGAAAACATACTTGATTACAATTTATCTGCATTGGTTCACATTTAGTACAAGTTAATTACAATTAGTTATTTTCTGAGCTCTGTCATTTAAAAGAGTCACGAATTGATCTCTGTTTTAGATTAGCACTTTTTTCTTTTACTTTCTAGAATATCTCTGAGTGAGGTCGAAATTCCATTAATTTGTTCTGGGTTCTAACAATCTTCTAGGAGAGCCATTTTTTTATACGTTGCATAACACTTTTTCCAATGACATTGTATGCTGATGCAGTTCTGTGCCAACAGAATCATTGTTTACATCATCACCCTCATCACCATCTCCAATGTGAAGGCAGGCGAGAAGTGGTCTTTTGAAAGAGGTCTGACTGAGAAAATGCCTGGTCTTTGGTCGGGGAGAGGGGTGGTCTTTTAATAGGGGTGGTCTTTTAGAGAGGTTTCACTGTATATGTAGCAGGTGAAACATTTTAAGTACTGATATCTCGCCAGGAGATGGCAGTCAGATTTGAACAGCAGTTGTCTTTCCGCTCACTGCGTATCGAGCATTCCGAAAACATTAAGTTGGTCACTGTTTCCATTACTGTACCTGATACCGACAGTAGTGGCTACGCTGGCTAAAGCTCAGTGTTAGGTCATGGGGCCAAGCTCTCTGCTGACTCGGTAGACGCGTGGGTTCGAGCCCCACCGTCGGCCGTCCTTGAAATGGTTTTCTGTTGTTTCCCCATTTTTGACACCAGGTAAATGCTGGGATGGTACCTTCTGACAGGCCACGGCCGCTTCCTTCCACATCCTTCTCCAATTTCATTCACCTTAATCAATTCCATCTCTCATCCCGACGCGCAGGTCGCCCACGGGTGTCGAATAGAAAGACTTGCACTAGGTCTCTCAGGAGACCACTCGGAGAAAAAAAACTGTACCTGATACTGCCACACTGTTAGAAGTAAACACAAAGGTTTGTAAGAATATCGACAGTAGGAAGGTAACAATACACACACACGTGAAGCCCGATAACAAATTATCATGCAGGAATTAGCAGCAACTGACTGCCAGCCGATATATTCTGGTTTGGAATAGGCGGGCCACGCATGCGTACTGCAAGACCCACCTTACCCCGTCGCAGCGTATTAAACTGCCTGGCAGTATGACATTACATAGGCTGTGTATATTCTCAGGATGGTAGTATGGGGGAGGGAAATAGAATCCAGGTGTAGAAAAGCCAATGCAGTGAGTTCTCAGTTGCAATCTACTGTGTTCTGCAGGAAGGAAGTTAGTGTAGTGAAGAAATTCTCCCTACATCGCTCAGTATTTAGACTGACCTTGCTGTATGGCAGTGAGAGCTGGATACAGGATATCTGATACATAAGCTGGAGATAACTGATATGAGGGTAGCTTGAATGTTTGCTGCGACTAAAGGATGGGAGCAATGGCAGTAAGAGATAAAGCTTAAGTTAGAAATGAACACGCTATATGAAGCTGTTCGTTTGTGCCGACTCAGATGGTGAGGTCATGTGAAGAGAATGGGGGAGGAAAGATTACCTAAGAGGTTAATGAGTTTTGCTGTAGTGTGTAAGAGAAGCAGAAGAAGACGATGGTTAGATTCAGTGTAGATTGATTTCAGAGTGATGGTTGATTGGTTCCTGGGTTTAGGGGCTGCGACAACGCGGTCATGTAGCCTAGTGTACTTAAGGTGTGTGTAGAATCTGTCTGATAACCGGTGTTAATTGTGATGGCTGTATTTGTGAGTGTTATCTGTGATTCAGGTAGATGGACTACAGACAATTAATTTATTCAAGTAATTCCTACTTTTGCTAGCAAATGCAACCGTCCACGACACCTACCTGTGAAAGTGGCTACTAGATCCCATCACAGCCAGCACCTCGCGGTCAACGTTGGAACTAATATAGCGTTATCAAACTAACCTACACATTTTATCTTCATCAAATTTAGTTATTTGAAGGTTCTTTTTCATGCCATAAATCTAGGACATGGGACCGCCGTCTTTACTTACCCTCCAAAGGAATGCATATTGAGGGATTTTTAACGCTCTTAAAAAATCCGACGACTTCGGCCGGGTTTGAACCCGCGATCTTGGGCATGGAAGCTCAGCATGCTAGATTTCAAAGTAAGAAGTGTAGAAGCAGAGGAAGATGCAGTGTTAACTGCTAGTATGGCTTCATGGAGGCGACTTCAGACTAGACTGGACGCTGAAAGGCAAAACAGTTTTGAAATGAAAATATGTGTGTGTTTTTTGGATGAGAAACTATCTGTGATTTGTATGGACAAAATACCATCACTAATATCCGGTGGTTACCATGGCAACAAGTGTTCGTCCTATAGTTCTGTAGAGACATCTATAGTTACTATAAGAACATCTTACTTACTAATATTGAAAGACTCATATCGGTAGCGAGATAGCACGAACTCGTAGTGTTGAACTTTTAAGTCCCTTAATCGTTGAAAATGTATTTTTTTCTTGCGTCTACGATTCTACGATTTTTTTTTTTTAGTCTTGTAAGAGGTACCAAAATATACAAGAAGAAATTGAATATGAAAAGAAAAAGAAGAAAAAACAAAAACACATAAGCATCTACGAGTGATATTCATAAACTTAACGTCCGCGTAGCGGATAGCTTTCTTGGCTGTCACCTTGTAGATCCAGGTTTGATTCCTAGCTCTGCCAAGAGGTACAGTTCTGTCCTGAGGGCTGGGAAGGGGCACACTCAGAGTTGTGTGGAAAAAGTAAAAGAGGCGGGTTCGATTTCTACCTCACCTATTTTGGAAGTGGTCTCCCATTTCTACCACAGGCAAATGCCGGGATTGTACCTCGCTCTTTCTTTATTTTATTTTATTTTCTTTTTTATCTTGTTTCCTTTGTGATTTTTGTATTTATGGTCTTCGTTTTTTGTTTTTATGTTTTTTTTTTGCTTTTCGTGTTTGTTTCGTTTTTTTCCTTCTATGTTTTTTTTGTTTCGTTGTGGTTTTGGACAGGTATAGCATATGACTTACGAAGCAATTAAGAAAAAGATCTTCAAATTAGAGCTACAAGCTTGATTCTTACCAAGAAAATCCCGTATCGATTGAAGGAATAAAATAATTAGATGATGGTGATGATGATAATTGTTGTTTTACGGGGCCTAACATCTAGGTTATCGGCCCCTTATGGATTTTTTAAGAGCGTTAAAAATCTCTCAGTATGCCTTCCTTCGGAGGGGAAGTAAAGCCGGCGGTCCCATGTCATAGATTTATGGCATGTTAAAGATCTTTCCACTAATTACACCTGTGTGAAACTAAATTGGATAGGTTAAGAATGTAAACAACGCTCTTAGGTTGCTACGTTCGTTGCCAAGAGCCGACTGCGGTGGCGTCTAGTAGCTAAGTTCTGAACTAGGCCTAGTAGTCGTTGACGGTGGCGCTTGGCGGCAAAAGTAGGAACTATTTGAAAATTCAAAGTTGCAGTCCCTACTTGAATTAAAAAAAACAGATACACACACTAATACAGTCATCACAATTAACACCGGTTATCAGACAGATTCTACACACACCCAAAGTACACGGGGCTACATGACCGCGTTGTCGCAGCCCCTAAACTAAGGAACCAACCAACCAAAAAAAGATGAGATGAGAATGAAAACTACGAGTATAACTAATACTAACTTCAAACATACATACTACAAGAAGAAATGGTAAACAAAACTTGAGGGCAGGAGGTAACATGAAAAGGAAAGAATACTGACCCCTCGCAGAAGGAGCGTATCAGGAAATATGAGACAAGGGGCAATTAAGGTGGGAAAGGAAGAGAATCCCTAGGCCTCGGATACCCTAATACCGTCGGGGTCGGAAAAGAACAAGAGTTGACAATGTGAGGTCGACAGGAAATAAGACGGAGAGGAGACCGGCACAAGTAAGTGGAAGCATTGCCTGACTCAGCTGGGATCCCGTGGTCGCCAACCCGCATCCTACAAGTTGTAAGCCCCTTCGGGTGGGGGAAATAATTAGAATAATTCAATTGCTCCGAAGTTCGAATATCAGATTTAGCCCATCAAAAGCGGCCCATTAACTTAGAGCTGTATTTATATGGCAAAGGTTAAGTATCATGCATTAATTTTTTTAAATTTTAATTGCTATACGGTTTGAGACAGAGAACCTCAATATTCTTACACAGAAGTTTGAAATCACAGTCTAATTAATTTCCTCCGAAATGAATACTTTATCTCTAAGAAGAAGAAGCAATTTATGTGGACAAAAACTTTGTTATCTTCACAAGACAGAGAACCAACTGTTGAGAAGACAGAGTTGAGTGGAGGCGAGATAAGGGATTGTGTGGCTTTATTACTCGAGTTGACAAAATATAGCGAGCCACAGACTAGAATAGTGTGGTCTACAAGTTATTACACACTAAGACTTGAGAATACAAGAAGACCGAAGGAAGTTGGTGTGAGATTGGCCTTAAGCTCAAAACAGATTAGGCATTGACAATACAAAGCATATTGGTACAGAGTAATTAGTATACCCACATTTTAACCAAGTAGCCTACATATGGATCTTGCGGATGTACGAAGAAACTTCGGTCTGGAGAATAAACTGAATCTTATATAAGCTAATGACAAGGGGCCGTATTCTTTTGGTAATAGCGACACGCGCGATCTTTTTCATATCTTCTTTCTTGTCTATGACTTCTAGGTACTTAAAGTAGCGTATTCAAGCAAAATGAACTCGCGAAATATCACGGAATCATTTTTCTTGCGTGAATTGTGCAAATAATCACCAAATATACTCCACTTGGTACGAAAAATGCTAAATATTATCGAAATAGCTCTCCATTACACGTTTAAATGCTTCTGAGGAATTGACGGTCGTAGTTTCCTTCTCATTTGATTGATATATCGGCATATTCTCCACACAAAAGCCCGCAAAGCCAGAAGTATGTGTATTCAGTTCCGAGATCTCAAGGCTATCGATGAAAATCGATATCTGCTATGGATTACATCAAATCGCGTTGTCGTCGTAGATACAGCAGTGTAAGTTTGCGACTGATAAAACGTTATCGGCAAACATCCAGCATTTAAGTCACAACAGTTTTTCTCGAGGGCCGAGGAATACAACAGTGAGGGGTTATATGTATTTGAAGTTGCAAGAAAGATTCTAGTGTGTAAATACTCGAATATTCGTAATCAGTGGGGACAAAAAGACACGTGCAATAAAAAGAAGAAGGAAGAAGCAAATGAACATAATTCTAAGTGCCAATAACATTCGGCGATACTCTACCCATCTCAAAGAAGTTTAAAAACCCTCTTATCACATAATTTGCTATATTTACCCCATACTATAAGGAATATTTCAGAAGAAACATCAATCATTATGACAATTCATTTCGCAGAAAAAAAAACACCGAAATAGTGTCAGTTTTAACACCGAAATCATGAGTTTTATTTAACCAAAAAATAAGGCCCTTACTAATAACGTGGTGCAGTCATCCGCTTTATAAGTGAGAGTGGGTTAGGACGAGCAATTTAAAAGATCAAATGTGTATTTATTTGTCCCCTTGTAACATTTTTAGCAGACAAAGTAGGGATCCTCATCTTAGTATTGTCCCCTTGAGGAAGCGTACACGAGACTTTATTCGGTGGTGTACAGTTCATCGTCGTGAAGTTGGATATTTTGTACTTTGCTTCCATAATTTCAAGGTGACATAAGGAGAATATAATTAGCAAAGATGACTCAACATTAAACAAAACAAATATTTTAATATCCCGATAAGAATGACACAACAATGACACAAAAATCCCTTATGACACCCATATTTATCAACTCAACATCAAATAATCAAATAACAAGTTACTCTGAATCAACATTACAGCAGCAAATAAACCAAATCATGGACCTCGTCCTTACTCTTATTGTTGCGTGTATTGTGTTTGACGGTTTTACTGGCAAGACTACGGTTAGAATGAGTACATATTGCCATGAGATATGCTTCCATTGAACCAGATCGCAGGACGCATACCCATGAACATTTTTCACCATGCCTTGGCATCGGGATCCACACTTAATGGCTAACACAAAATGACATGACAATCGACCACACTACTCTTTACTAAAAATACACATTACTTCCGCGAGAAGTATTTATATCAGTGCCAAAAGCACACAAAATCAAGCTGCCTAAAAAGGTCTTACAGAAACAGGGTGAAAATACAATCGTGGTCATTCGTAACTAACTCAAGGATAAACCGATCTTTTCTCGAACACACCAAAGTTACAGGGGCGCATCAAAAAAAATGCGATAAAATATTTACAATAATTACGAGACAGTAGCCAACAAGGCAACAAAATACAAATCAGCATAATCATGAACTGAAATTCTGATGTGAAGAACTTGTACCAAATATTAATCTAATTCACTTCGAATTATATAGGCTTTAACTGATCGTTATCACGGGAGCACGCACCTCGGCCCTAATGGCCCCTCTGTCCTTATCTGAGATCTGAGCCTTTGCAGTCTGGAATATCCAGCTCTCGTTATTGTGTCAACACCAGGCAGGTCTCAAATTGTCTCTCAGCCACACGCTAGAGATCCGAAGAAAAAAAATTAACAATCACACTCTGGAATAAAACACATATCAACTCGTTGATCTGTCCCTCAAACTGCACCATGCAATTTGAGATCTGTTGAATACTTAACGGTGACATCATCCTTATGAGTCCTGTCTTCGACGCCATGCAGCCGACAGGTAACTGACCTCGGCCAGACCCCGCGCAGGATAATAATAATAATAGACCCATGCCTTGGTATAACACACATCACCCTCAATTTTCTCCAGATCACAGATAAACCTCAAAAAATATATATATAGTGCTCCAACACACAACAAGTTACTACGTTCTCAAATACAAACGAATGATTACCAGAGAAGCTGAATGCTTCTCGCTAAGAAAATATGCAATATCGCATACAATTTACAGCCTGTGTAACTCGAAGTTTCTCACACAAAATAACACATTTTCCCCCCTACACTATAATTGCGTTACCTAACAAAAGCTTCACTTATCATCAGCGATACAGTCCGCTCATTTGCTGTATCTGTCATAAAAAAAACACACCCAGTGCACACGAGTACAATTTAATAGACTGTCCCTCACAAATTTTAATGAAATACAAAAGAATAACCACGATGCTCTTCACAAATTAAAATAGTGGTCGGTCAACAACAACACTCTAATCACACACAAGAAAATAAAACAACTACACAATATATACAAGGATTCCCCGATTACCAAAACTAGGCTACATAATGAAATAAATCATTCTGTACTCATCCTTTTTAGCCACCTCCATCGTTGACGTTTCCTGGGCATGACCCCAACCATGTGCGCTTAGCACCCAATCATTTCCGTGTTCGATTTCAGTAGCACCATTCTTCCTTCAGCTGCTGATACCACGGTCTCCATTTCTGGCTGGCTGCTTCAAAATAGAATGTCAGTTCGTTTTAAAATAGTGCCTCACACAATATCCCTACTAGATCGCTAGCGTGGATTGCTGTATCCAGCCACAAGTCCTGAAAGCAATATTTAGCGATGACTGTCCCTCACTTATAGCAAAGAGTTATCTGGAACGTTTCACACGCAGAACACTTTAATTTATGCACTTGAGATGCGGTAGAATTTCATCTCCTAAGAGCAATGATTTTATCAAAGTTTAAGTTCCCCTCTTTACTGGCTCGAAACTTGCTAAGTCCAGCGACTTGCATACTAACAGACATTGTCACTTCCCAAAATAGTAATGTAGAACGAGCGTAGTCAGCCTTCACAATCTGTCAACGAATGAAATAATAATGTTTTTCAGTGAACACTCCACTCAGTATTTATACATTTTAGTCCGAAAAGTGGGGGCGGGACTGAATAAAATATCTAATTATTCAACCAGTAGTCCTACATACACACAACACATATCAGGGAGCTTGTCTTGATGTGAATCGAACACCTATGGCATGCGGGTTTTATTTTGATCGAGCAATTAATCGTAATCCATTTCCCTCCTTAATTTCTTCTGATGTCGTGTCTTCGAAATAGCGCGAAAGGCCCCGCGTCCTCATTTCTTATTGGTTGGGGTGCTGTTTCTGAACTCGCGGTAAAATGCGGACCCCGCCCACGTAGGCGTCGACGCCCAGTCGTTTCCCTCGCAATTTCTCCTGCTTCTCCCTCTTTTCCCTTGTCTCACAAAGAACAGACGCTTAGGGGTGACTCATTTTGTCCAACGCGCCAACTAGGTTCTTGAACTCCAGCTAACGGGTTGTGTCCCTTTCTTCAGTCCGGGTTGCATTCCAAACTCACCCCAGCCCATTGTTTGAACAGGATTGTCAGACTCCTTTCTTCTTGCCAGGTAGCTTCTAAATTTTCAACATATTAGCAAGCCTCCTTCAAATGTCATCTTTCGTCCTCACACAGACCAGAAATATGAAACATTAATATGTGGCAATCATATTAAGGGTTCATTCGTCCTTTTCTTAGGAAAAATCGAATCGAAACATGGATTCGATTTTTTATGTGCCTTCATACTCTCTAGTACTCAAAATTTCAAATTTCATTCTGGCTGTGTGGTGTCCTCCACTCATTACAAATGAGTTTCCCCATTTCTGACTCACTTCGACACCGCCTGCTGTCTGCTCGCTACCTGCCTTGTTCCCATTCATCTCCGCTCTCTGTCTAAGCGAGTCTGACCTCGGCTGACTGCACTGTTTGTAAACAAACCATTACTCGTTTCTTCCTCCAGCTGCTTGCTCCAATCTCCCCGTGCTGTATGTTGTGGTTTATTGGAAATGTACCACATTTGCCTCAGCGACGTCTTCTTCGTTCTCAAACGGCTCCGTCCTTAGATACACCTTAAGGTTTTCAATGTTAAAGACTGACATCGTTCCCGTGCTGATTTCCTGAATCCTGTATGCATTGTTGCCCAGATTTCTAACAATGCGGAACGGTCCAATATATCGCTGGCTGAACTTGGCCAGTACTTTGCTTGCTGGATCAGATATCGGGATCTTTTTCACTAAGACCAATTCCCCTACGACCAATTCCCGGTGGAACTTCTTTCCTCTCATCCTCCTCAGACGTCTGTCTGCTTGGCTTTTCATATACTCCACAGTGTTTCTGATTCTGATGTCAGATGCTAGCATTGGATCTCTGGGACAGTTGAGAACATTGTCCCATGATCTCACCGGAAGTCTGTTGTGGTGTAGTACCAATGGTATCTGACCAGTTGATTCATGCTTGGTAGAGTTCATACACGTCTCAACATCACCCACTCTCTCTACCCATTTGTAGTGTGCGTTTGGAATGAAAATGCGGTAAAATTTTATAATATCCCTGATCGCTCTCTCGGCTGGATTTGACCTTGGGTGTCTTATAGACGATAGTATGTGTTTGATTCCCAGATCAGCGATTCCCTTTTTAAATTCGGCGCTTGTGAAGTAGCTGCCGTGATCAGAGAGTAAGAATTCAGGTTTACCTAGCATTGGTATCACCTTATTCTTTATTCTGCTCAGCACTTGTTTTGAAGTTGTCTTCTGAATAGGACATAGAACAACAAACTTCGAAAACACATCAATGCATACATTCCCTTAGGAATCGGCCCAAACGTGTCCACTGCCACTAGCTCACAAGGTTTCTCAGGTAGTAAAGGCTTTGGGATCTGCCTCAATAAGTAGCTGTTTGGCTTAGTTCGCTGGCATGCGTCGCAGGTTTTTATGACGTCACAGATCGTCGTCCTCATCTTAGGCCAAGTGAAAGATTCACTGATCGTCGCTTCTACCTTGTCTGTACCGACATGGCCTAAACTGTTTTGTACATGCCATGTCAGTCCTCTCTGCAGTATTGCTGGTACTAATATCCTATACTTCGTGTGGTCTTCGTCTATAAATTTATGCAGCACTCCGTTTATAAGGTTATACTTGGCTTCCTTTGACCTTGCTTCTTGATATGCCGGTGTTCCGGGCTGTAGTTCTCTTCTGAAATATTTCCTCATCATCATCATCCACGGTTCCTTTTCCTGTTCCTGAGCTATGTTCTTCAGTTCATCTAGGAATTCCCTGTCCTTGGTGGTCAACTCAATGTGTCGGACATCTACTGTTATCTCGTCCTCTGGGTCTGGATATCTGCTTAGGGCATCAGGTATCACGTTCATTTTTCCAGGGCAGTGTTCTATTTCTATGTTGAATTGTTGAATGTATAGTGACCAACGCGTGACTCTCTCACTCATCATTGCCGTTTTGAACATAAACGTCAATGCCTTGTGGTCTGTCCTCACCACAATTTGATAACCGAACACTATCTTCCGCCATTTTTGTAATGCGTGAAGTATCGCTAGCAGTTCCAGTTCAGTCACGGTATAATTTTTCTCGTGTTTGCGCAGTTTGCGGCTTACAAATGCCAAATATGATCGGTCCTGTGAATTATCAGAATTTTCTTGGTAGAGCATTGCTCCTACTCCAATAAAGGAAGCATCTGCTTGTATGATAAATTTCTATTCAAAATCTGGATAACCCAATTTAATGCAGTTGGCCAAAAGTTCCTTAGTTGCTTGAAATGACTGTTCACAGGCGTCGTCCCATTTCCGTCTGTTAGCTTTCTTTAGCATTTCCTGCATTGGAGCTACAGTCTCCGTATATCCAGGACAGTTTTCTTTGAAGAAACCAGTCACTCCAAGAAAAGCTCTCACATGTTTCACCCTAGTGGGAGTTGGAAATCTCTTTATCGCCTCGATTTTCGCTGGATTTGGCCTCACGCCTTCTCGATCAATGATGTGCCCCAGGTATAGAATTTCATTCTTGAAGAAGTGAGATTTCTTCAAATTTATTTTAAAATTTGTGGTCCTTAAATTTTCCAACAGTTTGTCCAGGTTACACATGTGTTCATTAATACCTTCGGATTCCAGTAGAAGTGCAAATCGCACTTCCACTCGGTGAGCTGAACGAGTTAACACTACGAATCATAAATAAATACAGGTTGTGCAGTAGAAAACATGCGCTCTGTTCAGTACATAAAACAGGTGAAAACTCGACAGATATTTATGAATATTTATGTTCGAACATAAAATAGTTATAATTATCGTCGAACATAAACAGTCGTATGCAACTCGCCTATAATGGTAATTAAGACACTCGTATGGAAATTATAAACATACTCGTGTATTAATTATTGCCACTATAGGCTCGTTGCATAATGTACTGATTGTGTATTTAACTATTTTCATTAATATTTTTCTCATTATAACCTAACATGTTAAATCAAATTAGCCTACATATAAAGAAAAAGAAATAATATTAAAACACAACAAAATATTTAAAAAAAAATTATAATTAAATAATTAATCAGTTCTTGTGAAATAAGACAGCAAAGGTTCGAGTTTATTATTCTTGGATTGTAGGGAGCAATGAATCGACTATCGATTTCAATGTCAATGCCTCGAATTGTTTTTATAATAATCCGTCCATTATTTCTTCTCCTATACGAAGGATAACCATTGGCATTATCTTTGCTCTCTTCCTGTAAGTATTTTCTATCTAAATTGCATTTTGTAAGTATTGTCAATTCAAATAACAGTACAGTAAGTATGTAGTTAGTTGTAAGTAGGTAGTTAGTTTGTCTATTAGATATATGTCATTGTTCTATTAGACTGTGGTGTATGAGTGTGTCTGGTAACAGTTGCATTGTTTATTAGTTATAGTTCATTGTTTCAGTAGACTGGGATGTGTGATTGCATGTGAGTGTGCCTGTTGACAGACTGTTTTAGTGGTAGTATTTGGTGTTGGTGGAACTTTAGTATTTTTTCGTTAGTAGAATTTTGGTATTTAATTATTAGTACAGTAGAAGGTTAGTATTTTTGTTAGTAGAATTGCTCTTTACTTATTCTGAAAGGGAGTAGCAGTCTTTCAGAATAAATCAATTCTTTACTAGTCTTATAGACGGTTAAGATATTGATAATATAAGCCAAATAATGGCTACACTGCGTCCTGCTGCACGGCTGAAAGCAAGGGGAAACTACAGCCGTTTGCTATTCCCGAGGATATGCACCTCTCTATGCATAAATACATGTGATGATGGCCTCCTCCCTTGTAAAATTTCAATCCGGAGGTAAACTAGTCCCCCGTTCGGATCTCCGGGTGGGGACTACTCGAGAGGGGGTTAACATCACAGAAGTGACAAAGAGGAACTGTGACATTCTACGGATCGGAGCTTGGAATGTTAGAAGTCTGCTAGGAAATGGAAGGTTAGAAAACTTAGAAAGGGAAATGGATAGGTTGAGGTTGGATTTGGTTGGGATTAGTGAAATGCGCTGGCGGGAAGAACAGGACTATTGGTCAGGAGACTATAGGGTCATTAGCACTAAATCAAACAATGGCCAAGCAGGGGTTGGCCTCATATTGAGTAGGAAACTTGGACAGCGGGTGGAATATTATGAGCAATATAGTGAACGGATTATTGTAGCAAAAATAAATACTAAACCTACCTGCACCACAGTGGTACAAGTCTATATGCCTACCAGTCAAGCTGATGATGAGGATGTTGAAAAGGTCTACGATGAAATAGACGAAATTCTGAGGTATATCAAGGGTGATGAAAATGTTATAGTAATGGGAGATTGGAATGCTGTGGTAGGAAAAGGGAGAGAAGGGAAGATAGTAGGAGATTTCGGATTAGGTGAAAGGAATGATCGAGGAATCAGGCTGGTAGAATTCTGCACTGAGCATGAGTTGGTCATAGCTAACACCTTATTCAATAACCACAATAGAAGAATATACACATGGATGAGACCAGGAGATAGAGGCCGTTACCAAATCGACTTCATTATGGTCAAGCAGAGGTTTCGAAACCAGATTTTGGATTGTAAAACATATCCTGGTGCTGACATAAACTCTGACCACAATCTGGTTGTAATGAAATGCAGATTAAAGTTGAAGAAACTGAAGAAAAGTCAAAAGCCAAAAAGGTGGGCAATAGACAGACTGAAAGAGAAGGATGTAAACGAAAGATTCAAGAAGAGTATAAAGGAAGGACTAATGAAAAACCCTAAACAAACTTCAATTGCAGACGAATGGGCACTTTTGAGGAATGAAATAACAAAATCCGCAGAAGAAAACATTGGTAGGAAAGAAAGAATAGGTAGAAAACCGTGGATCACTCAGGATATACTCGAATTGATGGATGAAAGGCGGAAGCACAAGAATGTAAGAGATGAAAAGGGGAAAGCAGAATACAGACGTCTGAGAAATGAGGTTAACAAGAAGTGCAAGGAAGCGAAAGAAGAATGGTTGAAAGAGAAATGTGCTGGTATAGAAAATTGTCTGAAATTAGGAAAAGTAGACACAGCTTATCGAAGGATTAAGAATACTTTTGGGGAAAAGAAGACTAAGTGCTGTAATATTAAGGACACAAATGGAAAGCCTCTAACAGATAGGGAAGAAAAGGTTGAGAGATGGAAAGCTTACATAGAGAGTTTGTATAAGGGAAAGGAGATTGAGAATCATGTAATGGAAAGGGAGGAGGAAATTGATGAGGATGCGAAAGGAGATTTAATATTGAGATCAGAATTTGATAGAGCTTTGGAAGACTTAAGCAGGAACAAAGCACCAGGCATAGATGATTTACCGATTGAGTTGCTACGCTGCATAGGAGAGGATGGTCTGATCAGGTTATTTCACTTGGTGTATAGGATTTATGAGACAGGTGAGGTACCCCCTGATTTCAAGAAGAATGTAATCATCCCTATACCAAAGAAAGTGGGAGCTGACAGATGTGAAGATTACCGTACAATCAGCTTGATTACTCATGCTTCAAAGATCCTTCCTAGAATAATTTACAAGAGGATTGAGAGCCAGATAGAAACGGAGTTGGGTGAAGACCAGTTTGGTTTCAGGAGAAATGTAGGAACAAGGGAAGCTGTACTAAGTCTTATGCTGATTTTGGAAGGTAGAATAAGGAAAGATAAGAGAACGTTCATGGCTTTTGTAGACTTAGAAAAGGCTTTTGATAACGTTGATTGGACTAAATTGTTTGACATTTTGAAATCGATTGGAATAAAGTACAGGGATAGGAGGGTGATATACAATCTATACAGAAACCAGACAGCAGTCATTCGAGTTGAAGGACATGAGAGAGAAGCTGGTATTCAGAAAGGTGTAAGGCAAGGCTGCAACTTATCACCCATACTTTTCAATCTTTACATTGAACAAGCAATGAAGGAAATTAGAGAAAAATTTAAAGTGGGAGTGAAGATTCAAGGAGAAATAATTTCAACTCTGAGATTTGCTGATGACATCGTCATCTTGGCCAACAAGCCTGAGGATTTGAATGAGTTTTTGAATGGTATGGATTCCGTCTTACGGAAAGAATTCATGATGAAAATTAATAAATGTAAAACAAAAATACTGGAATGCAGCCGAAATAAATCAGAAACCTCTATGGAGATCAAATTGGCAGGTGAAAAGCTGAAGGAAGTAGGAGCTTTCTGTTACTTAGGAAGCAGAATAACCAGTGATGGACGAAGCAAAGAGGATATAAAAAGTAGGTTGGCTCAGGCAAGAAAAGCATTTCTACAAAAAAGGAATCTGCTGACATCGAATATAGATTTAGGTATTAGGAAGTCATTTTTGAAAGCCTTTGTCTGGAGCGTGGCGCTCTATGGAAGTGAAACTTGGACTATTGGTGCAGCAGAAAAGAGGAGAATTGAAGCATTTGAAATGTGGTGTTACAGGAGAATGATGAAGGTCAGATGGGTAGATAGGGTTACAAACAAAGAGGTATTAAGACGAGTGGGAGAGGAGAGATGTTTCTGGCGACTGCTAATGAAGAGAAGAGATAGGTTGGTAGGACACATACTAAGACACCCAGGAATAGCAAGCTTAGTTATGGAAGGAAGGGTCGAGGACAAGAACTGTAGGGGTAGACCAAGGTTAGAATATGTTAAACAGGTTGCCTCGGATGTAGGGTGTGGTAGCTATGTAGAGATGAAACGATTAGCTCAGGACAGGGAGGCATGGAGAGCTGCATCAAACCAGTCAAAAGACTGAAGACTCAAACAACAACAACAACAACAACATCATCGACATATCTTACTGTCATGCTCTTGACCTCATCCGTTAAATTCCTCTCCAAAGCTCTGATAAGTGCAGATCGAGCTGTTTTAATGCCAAACGGGAGCCTATTCCAAATAAAAGTCTGGTTATCGAAGAGAAAGCCTGCCAGTAGCTTAGACTTTTCCTCTAGTTCAATATGGTGGAACGAACTAGTGAGATCGACGGAAGAATATATATGCTTTCCTTTGAATCCCTTCAGTACATCACGGATTAACGGCGCTTTTTCATACTCAGGTATGACCTTGAAGTTCAAATTTCGTGCATCGAGACACAGCCTGATCGATCCAATTGGTTTTGCAACAGCCAATATTGCATTGAGATATGGTGTCGGTGATTTCTTTATTACGCCAGACGCTAGCATTCCGTCTATGATGTTCTTGACTTCAGAGTAGTGCTTCTCTGGTATCGGATATAATTTACTCTTAAATGGGGCCCAATTATCCACTTGTATGGCATAAGTGAAGTTTAAAATCTTCCCTGGGACAGTATCGAAAACTTCTTTGTGCTTGCGTAAAATATTTTCAAATTTCTTCTTATCTGCTTCCCCCAAATTTACTTCTCGAAGCGGCTCCTGTAGTAGACATTCGAATTCGGATCCGTCCTTTTCTTCATTCGCTAATATGGTCCATATTTCCTGTGAGTAGTCCTGCTCTCCAAGTTCCACGACAGCAATGTCGCACTCTTCCTCCGCTTCATCACATAGTTCCTCAATGGTTTCCTCGTTAATTGTTTCCAGCATCCTGGTGTCTACTTCCTGATCATTAGGTCCGTCGTCCATGTGTAAGGCAACTTCCCTTATTCCTTCAATCTGCCGAAAGCTCACAATATTGTTGTGCAGGTCAATAATTGCTTGGTAATCATAAATAAAGTTTGCACCTAATATGACATTAAAATTCATTCTTGCCATAACAATGCAAGTCTGTGCGAAGGTGTGGCCTAAAATATCCAGTTCTATGTACGCTTGGTGCTTGCATACTATAGATCGCTCGGGAATTACGCCCCTTACTTTCAACTGTGGTACAGGAATCAATGGTACATGTTGATTACGTGCCAGTTCCTTCAACAATGTCTCTGATATAAGACTTACTTGCGCCCCGGTATCTAAAAGGCATCTTACATTCAATCCCCCAATCCGTGCGTAAATTACTGGTAGTTTCTTGATGTTATTTGTCTGTGGCTTAGTAACCTCCTCCAGGCAATCTTCCGGTCTTGCAACCCACTCTGCTATGTGTGCAACAAATCTACCACCACGGTCATCAGCCCCATGCTGTTTTGCGAGACTATCTTCTTTAACTGAAATTATTGTTATTTTTTTTTATCCCGAGAGTTCCTCGGTATCGCCTCCTGGTTGCGTGTTTCCTGCTGCCTTTCTAAACTTTCAGCTCCCTGATCCTCGAATGTGTCCGGGTTCTGGTGGTTTTTCATGGCTCTTTCCCATCTATCTGGTTCATTATTCTCCGTAGCATGTAACTCCTGCAGGTACCTCTGTGATTCGTGATATCTCTCGTTCCAATTGTTGTGGTGCCCTCTTTGGTACCCCCTTGTCTGCTGTCTGTCGTTACGCCACTGACGGTCATTTCTCGTGTCACCATTCCTTCGGTATGGAAATTCCTGCCTTCTATCATTACCGGCTTCCTGATATCCTCTTTGGTACGGTCTGTAATTATTTCTGTTGTTCTTGTAATTTCCTCTGTTTTTGTACCTCCCGTACTGTCCGTTATTATTTTCTTGCCAGCGCTGATCTGTTCCAGTATTTGTTGCTTGTTACCTCGTGCTAGTGTTATTATTAGCGCTCTCACTCACAACCTCTGCAAAGTTTACTTGCTCGCTGTGTCTCGCGCACCGAGGCGGTAGCTGTAGGCTTGTCTCATCTTGGTTCCTGAGCATCTCTTCCGCTCCGACTGCTGTCGTTATATTTGCCTTTACCAGGAACTGCTGCACGTTCATGGAAAGCTGTTTTCCTATTGTCATTACCAAGTCTTTTTCGGACGGTGGGTCATCTAAATCTTTCAGTTTTAATAGCTGTTGGGTAAAGAAATCGGCAAATCTCGTTGGGTGGGTAGAATGATACTTGCGAGCGTACAAGTCCATTCTTAGACTTTGTTGCAGGGCTGAAGACCAATATTTTTAGCCTATTTTCAATTTTGAAAAAATATGCTTATGAGATCACCTTTTGTCCGTGTGTGTGTGCGTGTGTGTGTGTGTGTGTGTGTTTGATTCGTGTGTGTGTCCCCCCTAATAAAATCTAAACGGCGGGAGCGATTTCAATGAAACTCGGAAAGATCATAGCACTATTCCCGGCGACCTCGACCGTGCCCTTCAAATTTTGTTACGACTCACCAATCCAACATGGCGGCTGTGCGAAATATTTCACCAGCATTCAATATCCCCGAAACTATTACCGATATTACCCTGACATTTTCTATGGTGATAGAGGGAACTACTATAAGTTCACTTATGTGACTTTTGAAAACCTGGTAACTACAAAACCAACATGGCGGCCAAGTGAATTTGCGACTTTTAAATAGACGTTTCTCACGATTTGACCAACCAAACGCAATGAAACTTGGTACAGTATATGTTTATATACATTGTAATGCACCGACGTCTAACTTCGTTCAATTGTTTACAAAATCACAAGATGGCGGATGTGCGAAATATTTCACCGGCATTCTATATCTCTGAAACTATTAGCGGTATCTCCCTGAAATTTTGTACGGAGATAAAGGGCACTACTGGAATTCCATCTATAAGATTTTCAAAACCCGTTTAACTACAAAACGAACATGGCGGCCAAGCGAATTTGAACATTTTAAATAGACCTTTCTCGCGATTTAATGTTCCAATCGCACTGAAACCTGGTACAGGAAATATTTATACACATTGTAATCCACTGGTATCTAATTTAGTTCAATTGTTTACATACCCTCAAGAAGGCGGCAGTGCGAATTTTAAAATTAAGTTTTTATTTCTTGTGATGTAGTCATGCGATCGAAGTGAAAGTTTGAATAATGAACCTACGCAATAATTTTCCTTTAATGGTACATGACTCTATGGCCTATACATTTAACAATCCAACATGGCGACCATCCGAAATATTTAGACGATACTGAATATCTACGAATCTATTTTAGCAATCAAACTGCATTTTTTAATATTCATAGGGGCTATGAACTTAAGTTCACCTATAGGACTTTAAATAACCTGGTGATCACAAATCCAACATGGCGGTGACGCGAATTATTAATATTCACATGGACGTTTCTCGCAATTTAACCATCCGCGGGCAGTGAAACTTGGTACAGTAAATCTTCATCCGAATGTTAATCCACTGGCATCTAATTTATTTCAATTGTTTACATAACCTCAAGATGGTAGCTGTGAAAATTTTTAAATCTCCTTGTTTTTTCTTGTGTCTTAATTATGCAATTGAAGTTTGAATACTACACGTTCACAAAAATCTGCATGTAACAGTAAACTCTAGTACCTACATATATAAAATCCAACATGGCGACCATCCGAAATATTTAGTCGGTTCTCAATATCTACGAATCTATTACAGCAATCAAACTGAAATTGTGTATGTTGATAGTGGCAATTAACATAAGTAGGATATATGAAAATAGGCTGTATAGTTCTTCACGGAACTACCTGTTTTAAGAATGCATCCTTAAAGTCCTGCATGCTCCCAAAAGTATATTTGAAGCTCCGATACCAAATTAAGCAGCTCCCATTCAAAAACTTCTCTACCATTCGTAATTTCTTACTTTCCGGTACACCCTGATCTGTAAAGAAATCGTCTAGTTCCCGCAAGAATTGTTTAGGCGTGGTCTCTGTTCCATCTGTGTATCGATTTGGTTTGTACTCATTGCCCCTGATCACTTGTATAATTTGTGTGGGTAGTGCGGTTTGCTCTGGGGTCGACGTCTGGCCACTAAACTTCTCAAATACTCTTGTGTTGCAACCGGTCAGTGGGCTCTGCTCATTACTCAGCCCTCTTTCCGTTCCGTTACTCGCCCCCAAGCTATTTACGTTCTCCAAGCTATTATTGTTCTCCAAGCCCTCTCTGTCTTTCACGGATGTCAACAACGTGTCCAGCTCTTGTGACTTGAGTTCTGCTTTAACCAATTTATCATCCTGTTCCTGCAGTTTCGAATGCACATTTTTTTCTAATAGTTGCATCCTGGCGAGATTATCTCCTAATTTTTTTTATTATGGACAAGCTGTACCCGGCATGCGTTGCAATGCCAATCAAAGAAAGTGTTGGCGTTGAAATTCTGTTTCTTGAAGTGCTTTTGGATACACAACATGTTAACTGCCTCTAAGCTATCGTAAAATGGATTTTCTAATTTAGAACCATTCGTGGAAGCGTGCACAACAACTTTCAAACGTTTCATCGCTGTCACTCATTTGTTGAATCTATTCGTACGCTACCTGTTGTGAAATGGATTTACTAAGTCGAAACCCTTCCCTGGCGTGTACAGAATAACTCATCAATGATTCATCGCAATCGGATGAATGGTATATGCACGTATAGGGGTTTTTGTTTAAACGATTCGTGCGCTGTCACTCATTTGTTGAATCTACTCGTGCGCTACCTATTGAGAAATGTATTACGAAGTCGAAGCCCTTCCCAGGCGTGTACACAATAACTCATCAAGGTTTCATCGCAATCGAAGAATGTTATATGAACGCAATAGGGGATTTTGTTGAAACGCTTCGCGCGTCGTCACCCATTTGTTGCATCTACTCTTGCGCTACTTATTGTGAAATGGATTTACTAAGTCCCCTTCCCTGGCGGGTACACAATAACTGATCAATGTTTCATCGCAATCGGATGAATAGTATATGAACGCATACCTGATTTTGTTTAAACGATTCTCGCTCCGTCACTCATTTGTTGAATCTACTCGTGCGCTACCTACTGTAAAATGTATTTACTAAGTTAGAAACCGTCACGTAAGTGTCCACAACATCTCACCCAAGTTTCATCGCTATCGGACTAATGGGATATGAAGACATAGGGGACTGTATTGAAACGCTCCGCGTGTCGTCGTTCATTTGTCGAATCTACTCGTGTGCTACCTTCTGTGAAATGTATTTACTAAGCCAGAAACCTTCCTTGGAGTGTCCACCATATTTCACCCAAGTTTCACCGCTAACGGCAGAATGGTATATGACCTTATACGGGACTTTGTTGAAACGCTTCGCGCCTCGTCCCTCATTTGTTGAATCAACTTGTGCGCTGCATATTGTGTAGTGGATTTACTAAGCCAGAAATTTTCCATGACGTGTACACAACAGCTCACCCAAGTTTCATAGCTACGGACGAATGGTACATGAATCCATACGGGACTTGGTTGAAACGCTTCGCGTGTCGTCGCTCATTTGTTGATTCTACGCGTGCGCTACATATTGTAATATGGATGTACTCAGCCAGAAACCTTCCCTGGAGTGTACACAACAACTCACCCAAGTTTCATCGCAATCGGATGAATGGTATGTGAACGTATACGGGACGTTGTCGAAACGCTTCGCGCGTAGTCACTCATTTGTTGAATATAAACGTGCACTTCGTATTGTAAAATGGATTCACTTAGCCAGAAACCTTTCCTGGAGTGTACACAACAATTCACCAAACATTTATCACTATCAGACGACTGGTATATGACTTTATACGGGACTTTGTTGAAACGCTTCGCGTGTCATCGCTCATTTGTTGAATCTACCGGTGCGCTACCTATTGTAAAATGTATGTACTAAGCCAGAAACCTTCCCTGTAGTGTACACAACATCTCACCCAAGTGTCATCGCTATCGGATGAATGGTATATGAAATTATAAGGCACTTTGTTGAAACGCTTCGCGCGCCGTTGCTCATTTGTTGATTCTACTCGTGCTCTACCTATTTTTAAAGGGATTTACTAAGCTAGAAACCTTCCCTGGAGTGCACACAAAATCTCAGCCTAGTTTCATCGCTATCGGACGAATGGTATATGAACGCAAACGTGACTTTGTTGAAACGCTTTGCGTGTCGTCGCTCATTTGTTGAATCTACTTGTGCGCTATCTACTGTGAAATGTATTCACTAATTTTGAAACCTTAACATAAGTGTACACAACATCTCACCCAAGTTTCATCGTTATCGGACGAATGGTATATGGACACATACGGGACTTTTTTGAAACGCTTCGCGCATCGTCGCTCATTTGTTGAATCTACTCGTGCGCTACCTATTGCAAAATGGATTTACTAAGTCAGAAACCTTCCTTGGAATGTACTCAACATCTCACCCAAGTTTCATCGAAATCGGATGAATGGTATATGAACCCATAGGAGACATACACACCCACAGACAAACTATCACGTAACATTGATTTTTATATATATAGATAGGCGTTCTTCTTTACTATTTTCCCTTTCTTGGCTCAAATCTTTGCGTATTTTAATCTTCAATCCTTCGAATTTCGTCTCAAGTTTCTCTGCGTTTTCCTCCTGATTTATTTCCATCCTATCTAGCCGTATTTCCATTTGACTATTATTTGCATCAAAGGACGCCTTTAATTCGCCTTGCTCTTTCTCTATCCCTTTCAAACGCTCCGTCGCTTTCATTTCGGCCCGCTCCATCTCTTTAACTATGCCTAGCATGTTATTGTCTACTGCTTCGATTTGTTGCTGCATACCCTGAGTGTTCGCTTCCACCTTATCAAACCGTTCTTTCAATTTTTCGTGCGCTTCTTTCATTTCATCCGAATTATAGCTACATGCTTGTTCAATTTGTTTCAGCTTAGCGTTTACGGTCTCATCAAGATTTCCAAGTTTTCTGTCGAAGCTCTCCTCCATCTCTTTCTTACGACCTAGTTGTTTGTCGTTGTTTTTGCTTGCTTCACTGGCTAACTGGTCCATCTGCTCCTGAGTATTTTGTTTGATCTTATCCGATAGCGACTAAATTGCTCCTGGTTTTTCTCGCTTTGGATAACCGACTGTTCCGCGATACGCTTATTTATTTCTTCGGACTGTTGTGAAATACGATTGTTTATTTCCGCGGATTGCTGTGACATACGATTGTTTATTTCCTCAACTTGTACCCTACTCTGTTCTTTCAGTTCAGCTCTCATTTTCTCTAAATTTTCAATGTTCCTTGCCGTGGCAAGCTCCACAATCTGCTTGATTTCCTCGACTGTCGCCATGACAACAAAATAAATTCACTTGAGAATATAGGGGCCATGCACATAGAAACATCAACTTCCGCCACGCACACACACAACAATGCATTTAAATATTTTAATCATACTCAATTCATTTACTTTATTTTAACCTCCCGCAATGCAATCATCCTTGAGTATATCTTTACTTTAATTTACTTAGTGTCAACACTTAATATCGGTTATTAAAATTTTCCCTAATTTAATTGGCTTTACGTTACCACCAAGACTTAATTATCAAATATAATTAATCATTCCAGGGTTAACACCCTCCTACTACATTTTTGAGTTTGTCATCACTACACATTTCTAATTAATTTATAGTTGGACACCCGGATACTCACATTATCCCAAAATCATCAATATCAAATCAAGCAATGTGTCCCGTATTTAATATTTACTGACAAACTCCAAGATTCTACTTTATTTCTCACATCTGGCGGAAAAACTTCGCCTATTAACTGAATTTAACAAAACCTGAAACAGTGGCAAAACTTGTATACCAAATTTCTAATACCAAGTTTCTCACAAATGCCAACCAACCTAACACGAAATAGCCCCATCGTTGGCTTGCGCCATTCTTCCTATGTCCCCTTGAGCAAGCGTACACGAGACTTTATTCGGGGGTGTACAGTTCATCGTCGTGAAGTTGGATATTTTTTACTTTGCTTCCATAATTTCAAGGTGACATAAGGAGAATATAATTAGCAAAGATGACTCAACATTAAACAAAACAAATATTTTAATATCCCGATAAGAATGACACAACAATGACACAAAAATCCCTTATGACATCCATATTTATCAACTCAACATCAAATAATCAAATAACAAGTTACTCTGAATCAACATTACAGCAGCAAATAAACCAAATCATGGACCTCGTCCTTACTCTTATTGTTGCGTGTATTGTGTTTGACGGTTTTACTGGCAAGACTACGGTTAGAATGAGTACATATTGCCATGAGATATGCTTCCATTGAACCAGATCGCAGGACGCATATCCATGAACATTTTTCACCACGCCTTGGCATCGGGATCCACACTTAATGGCTAACACAAAATGACATGACAATCGACCACACTACCCTTTACTAAAAATACACATTACTTCCGCGAGAAGTATTTATATCAGTGCCAAAAGCACACAAAATCAAGCTGCCTAATAAGGTCTTACAGGAACAGGGTGAAAATACAATCGTGGTCATTCGTAACTAACTCAAGGATAAACCGATCGTTTCCCGAACACACCAAAGTTACAGGGGCGCATCAAAAAATGCGATAAAATATTTAAAATAATTACGAGACAGTAGCCAACAAGGCAACAAAATACAAATCAGCATAATCATGAACTGCATTTCTGATGTGAAGAACTTGTACCAAATATTAATCTAATTCGCTCCGAATTATACAGGCTTTAACTGATCGTTATCACGGGAGCACGCACCTCGGCCCTAATGGCCCCTCTGTCCTTATCTGAGATCTGAGCCTTTGCAGTCTGGAATATCCAGCTCTCGTCATTGTGTCAACACCAGGCAGGTCTCAAATTGTCTCTCAGCCACACGCTAGAGATCCGAAGAAAAAAATTAACAATCACACTCTGGAATAAAACACATATCAACTCGTAGATCTGTCCTCAAAACTGCACCATGCAATTTGAGATCTGTAGAATACTTAACAGTGACATCATCCTTATGAGTCCTGTCTTCGACGCCATGCAGCCGACAGGTAACTGACCTCGGCCAGACCCCGCGCAGGATAATAATAATAATAGACCCATGCCTTGGTACAACACTCATCACCCTCAATTTGCTCCAGATCACAGATAAACCTCAAAAAAATATATATAGTGCTCCAACACACAACAAGTTACTACGTGCTCAAATACAAACGAATGATTACCAGAGAAGCTGAAT
The DNA here is from genome assembly GCA_946902985.2 of Meconema thalassinum. Classification (NCBI taxonomy): domain Eukaryota; kingdom Metazoa; phylum Arthropoda; class Insecta; order Orthoptera; family Tettigoniidae; genus Meconema; species Meconema thalassinum. The sequence continues at coordinate 190,746,526 of OX336395.1, forward strand.
GCTTCTCGCTAAGAAAATATGCAATATCGCATACAATTTACAGCCTGTGTAACCCGAAGTTTCTCACACAAAATAACACATTTTCCCCCCTACACTATAATTGCGTTACCTAACCAAAGCTTCACTTATCATCAGCGATACAGTCCGCTCATTTGCTGTATCTGTCATAAAAAAACATACCCAGTGAACACGAGTACAATTTAATAGACTGTCCTGCACAAATTTTACTGAAATACAAAAGAATAACCACGATGCTCTTCACAAATTAAAATAGTGGTCGATCAACAAAAACACACTAATCACACAAAAGAAAACAAAACAACTACACTATATATACCAGGATTCCCCGATTACCAAAACTAGGCTACATAATGAAATAAATCATTCTGTACTCATCCTTTTCAGCCACCTCCATCGTTGACGTTTCCTGGGCATGACCCCAACCATGTGCGCTTAGCACCCAATCATTCCCGTGTTCGATTTCAGTAGCACCATTTTTCCTTCAACTGCTGATACCACGGTCTCCATTTCTGGCTGGCTGCTTCAAAATAGAATGTCAGTTCGTTTTAAAATAGTGCCTCACACAATATCCCTACTAGATTGCTAGCGTGGATTGCTGTATCCAGCCACAAGTCCTGATAGCAATATGCCTGTCCCTCACTTATAGCAAAGAGTTATCTAGAACGTTTCACACGCAGAACACTTTAATTTATGCACTTGAGATGCGGTAGAATTTCATCTCCTAAGAGCAATGATTTTATCAAAGTTTAAGTTCCCCTCTTTACTGGCTCGAAACTTGCTAAGTCCAGCGACTTGCAACAGACATTGACACTTCCCAAATTAGTAATGTAGAACGAGCGTAGTCAGCCTTCACAATCTGTCAACGAATGAAATAATAATGTTTTTCAGTGAACACTCCACTCAGTATTTATACATTTTAGTCCGAAAAGTGGGGGCGGGACTGAATAAAATATCTAATTATTCAACCAGTAGTCCTACATACACACAACACACATCAGGGAGCTTGTCTTGATGTGAATCGAACACCTATGGCATGCGGGTTTTATTTTGATCGAGCAATTAATCGTAATCCATTTCCCTCCTTAATTTCTTCTGATGCCGTGTCTTCGAAATAGCGCGAAAGGCCCCGCGTCCTCATTTCTTATTGGTTGGGGTGCTGTTTCTGAACTCGCGGTAAAATGCGGACCCCGCCCACGTAGGCGTCGACGCCCAGTCGTTTCCCTCGCAATTTCTCCTGCTTCTCCCTCTTTTTCCTTGTCCCACAAAGAACAGACGCTTAGGGGTGACTCATTTTGTCCAACTCGCCAACTAGGTTCTTGAACTCCAGCTAACGGGTTGTGTCCCTTTCTTCAGTCCGGGTTGCATTCCAAACTCACCCCAGCCCATTGTTTGAACAGGATTGTCAGACTCCTTTCTTCTTGCCAGGTAGCTTCTAAATTTTCAACATATTAGCAAGCCTCCTTCAAATGTCATCTTTCGTCCTCACACAGACCAGAAATATGAAACATTAATATGTGGCAATCATATTAAGGGTTCAGTATAAACGTCAAATTAAGCAATTTCCTCAATTGTGACTAAAGTTGAAGAGCAAAAGAGACAAGAAAGGTTTGAAATTTTGAGCCTTAGAGAGCTCTATAAAACTAAAAACCAAATTTTGTAAATCACTTCCAGCGTAAATGCAGTTCCGGGAAAACAGCCTAAAATTGCATGTTCCATTACTAGTTTTCTTTGTTATTCAAATCCTAGCCAAATTAGTTTAATTACGGTACATAATTATTTCTTTAATGTGTTCTTTGGTTCAATACATTGAGGCGATTTTTGATTTTTTGAAAAATCTTTACACCCGAAGTATTTATAAGGGTTTAAGTGAAGCTCTGTTTTGACTCACACTAGCGATCGTAGTGGTAGAAAAGGCAAACTGCTAATCAGATCGACCGGATATGGTTGAGCTTCTAGTGAACAATGATCAGTCTTCTCCGTGTCATCATGCCGGCACCTCGTAATAAACGTTTTTGTCCAATACGTATGTAAACGTGGAGAAAACAACGGAAATTAGTAAGAAATGCACCAATAAAGGAATAGTGTTCATGGAAGGCCTACTCCAAAACCCGCGGCTCTCAAAGTCATTTTATGCGGCCCACGGATAAATATTTTATACTAATGAAAACTTGAAAATATAATGTTACGTGCCACCCCCCTAGTGGCACTTTTGTTAACTGGATTACGGTGGGTAGGAAGCACAACACCAATTACTGCTTAAAGAAATAATTAACTTTATTGCGGCCAGAAAATTACACTACTCATCAGCAAATACAAGCAATAGGAACCTTACTCCAGTTTCCTCAAGTCTCTTGCTTGTGGAGAGATCTTGCCCTTTCACTTGTCAACAAACCACAGAAGTTAATCCTCCCGCTAATGAGCCTAGTGGCCTTGACAGAACTACATGAAACTTATTCCTAATGTACGCCGACTACAGTTACTTACGAGCACTTGCTGCACGCTGTTCACAAGCTGGGAGAAACAATGTCACTGGATTTCGTAACCACAATATCTCAGACACTCAGTGAAAGCACACTCACTCAAAACACAGGCAGTCCCCTGTATGTTTCTCACTTCCCCGCTTCACTTGGGGTTTCGCAAGTCACCACCCTTCTGTCGCTCAGGGTAATCGCTCACACTAGCTCGTAGAACACATCAACCACCACTGCTTGACAGGTCGCACTTATATAGCAGGCCGGTGACTCAATACATGCTTCTAGATTCATCCAGGGTTCACGGCTTCTCGAGGTTTCCATCGCTGTTCCAGTCACGAATATTCTGGACTATCCCTTTGTCCTAGTAGCCCTGTTGCATAAGGCGCACGCAATACAGGAGGCAGGGCACAACCCAGCCCTGGGGCAGTTGTGACTCATGAGGCGAGAGATGACACAAACTCACAGCCGTAACACCACCCCCTTCCTAAAAAGGCTGATCGTCCCGATCAATCATTGGTCCGTCTGTGTCCCTCCGTAGGCTGCCAGGCGATCTCGATGCACGATCTTCATCTTCGCCCTAGGGCTCCGCTGGATCCTGTAGACGACATCGTTGATCCGTTTCACGACTCGGTACGGGCCCTCCCTGGAGTTCTGAAGTTTGGGTGACAGGCCTTTCTTCCGTAATTGGTTTAAAAGCCAGACCAGGTCGTCCTCGTGGAATCCGCCGGCATCCGTCTGCTGGTCGTATCGGGTCTTCATTCGGTCGGTCTCGATCCGCAGTTTCCTCCTCGCGAACGCGTGCACGTCCTCCAGTTGGTCGACCAGTTCTTGACAATACTGGCTTACCGGGATCGGATCATTCCCAGGTCGGCCGAAGGCAAGATCGACAGGTAGACGGAGCTCCCTCCCAAACATGGCCCGGGCTGGTGTGCACCCGGTGGCTTCATGCACGGCGGCGCGGTAGGCCAGGAGAAATAGTGGAAGATGTTTGTCCCAATGCCTCTGGTGCTCGCTGACGATTATTCGGAGATGGTTCTCGATGGTGCGATTGAATCGCTCTACCATCCCGTCGGACTGAGGGTGTAGCGGCGTTGTCCTTGTCTTCCGGATTCCCAGCAGCTGGCATAGGTTCTGGAACACTGGCGATACGAAGTTCCTCCCTTGGTCGGAGTGCAGCTCCAGGGGTACTCCGTACCGGCTGACGAATTCCTTCACCAGGGTCTCTGCAATCATCGCGGCTTCTTGGTTAGGGAGCGCATACGCCTCCGGCCATTTGGTAAAGTAGTCGCTGACGACTAATATGTAGCGGTTCCCTGCCTCGGTTAACGGGAATGGCCAACATCGATGGCCACTCTCTCCATGGGGCCGCCCACGTTTTAGGTCTTCAGTGGACCCCGCCGTCTTCGTCCTGGGCCCTTGCTGGCAGCGCAATCGTGGCACCTCGCGCAGTGGTTCTCGACGTCGGTTCGGTATCCGATCCAGTAGAACCGCTCTCTCAGCTTCTCCAGGGTCTTTTTTATCCCTAGGTGTCCACCAGATGATCCTCCATGGACTTCCTTCAGGACTTCCTCCGTCATAGCCTTTGGAACGACGACTTGTTCCCGAGATGACTTCCCGTCGGTGCTCTCCCAGGCGCGGCAGATGAGGCCATCCCTTACAATCAGCGAGTCCCACTGCGCCCAGTAGGACTTAAACTTTGGGCTGCAGTCACTCACAATGTTCCACCCGGGTCTGGGGACACAGGCCCTCTTCCATTCGGCTATAAGTCCCAGGTCATCATCTTCTGCTTGTGCCCGCGTGAAAGATTCGCGGCTCCAGCTCCCTTGAAGTTCCGCGGTAGTCCATCGGCACTGTATCCCGGTGTTCTCCTCTCTTCTGGTACAGAAGGTGCAGTCTTCGGGGCACGGTCTTCGTGACAGGGCGTCGGCGTTAGAGTGCAGTTGGCCTTTCCTGTGCTGGATCTCAAAGTTGTACTTTTGAAGCCTCTCTAACCACCGCGCGAGTTCACCCTCGGGCTGCTTGAAGTTCAGGAGCCACCGCAGGGATGCATGGTCGGTCCTGATGATAAATTCTTGCCCGTACAGGTACTTGTGGAAGTGTTCAATGGTCTTCACGATGGCGAGCAGCTCCTTCCTGGTGACGCAGTAGTTCCTTTCGGGCTTTGACAAGGCTTTGCTGAAGTAGGCCACTACTCTCTCCTCGCTGTCCACTACTTGCGACAGGATTCCCCCTATACCAAAATCGCTGGCATCGGTATCGACGATGAACCTTGTTCCAGGTCTGGGGTAGGCCAGAATAGGTGCGGTGCACAGAGCCTGCTTGAGTTGTTCGAAGGCACCGTGGCATTCTGCTGTCCACGTGAAGAGTTGGTCCTACTCAGTCAGTCGATGCAGTGGTTTAGCGATGTCGGCAAATCCTCTCATGAAGCGACGGTAATAGGTGCAGAGTCCCAGGAAGCTTCGTAGTTGGGATTTGATCTTCGGAACTGGCCACTCCCTCACATCTGCGGTCTTCTCTGGGTCGGTGCGCACCCCCTCCACGGAGACGATATGCCCAAGGTACTGGACCTTCTTCTGGAAGAGCTGACACTTCTTGGGGCTCAACTTCAGCTGGGCAGCCCGTAGCTTCATCATGATCTCCCTCAGGTTGCTGTAGTGCTCCTCGAAGCTTTTTCCCAGAACGATGACGTCGTCTAGTTGGACCAGGCAGGTCTTCCAGTGTAGTCCCCTCAGAATGGACTCCATTAGCCTTTCGAAGCTCGCAGGGGCGTTGCACAGACCGAATGGCATGACGGTGAACTGCCAGAGCCCGCTGCCCACAGAGAACGCCGTTCTCTCGCGGTCCTTAGGGTGGACCTCCACCTGCCAGTAGCCACTCTTCAAATCCAAGGTGGAGAACCATCTCGACCCTGATATGGTGTCCAGGGTGTCGTCGATCCGGGGTAGAGGGTAGCTGTCCTTCTTCGTGACGTCATTCACCCGCCTGTAATCCACGCAGAACCTGGTGGAACCGTCCTTCTTCTTCACTAGCACGACCGGAGAACTCCAAGGACTATGTGATGGCTCGATCACCCCTTGCCCCTTCATCTCTTTTACCATCCGGTCGACTTCGGCTTGCTTGGCGAGCGGGACACGTCGGAATGGGGCCCTAATCGGTGCGCTGTCCCCAACGCCGATTCTGTGCTGAACCAAGCTTGTCCTGCCGAAGTCTTTGCTTCCCACGGAGAAGACGTCCTGAAATTCGCGTAGCAGGTCCTGAAGTTGGCGTGATTGTTCCTCGTCTAAATGGACCTGGGATCCTTGGTACAGCTTCTGTAGTTCTTCTGGCAGTGTGCGTCTTCTTCGGTTGTCCGTCTGCAGGTGTCCGTCTGTCGTATCTGTGATGCGGGCAATCCAGGTAACGGGCTCGCAGACTCCTAGGTTGGTGTCCCGGTGAACCGTAATGTCGTAGTCGTTCAGGTTGGACAGGCGGACGTACGGCCGAGACGTCGTGTTGATGAGAGTCTTGGCAACTAGCAATCCTTTTGTCTGGATGTCCTCATATTTTGGCTCGATGACAGCCGCCACTCCCTCAGCAGCTCCGTCGACAATTACGGCAGCGCTGACCTCCGTCCTGGCGGGAACGATGACGTCTTCTCTCAGCCTTAAAGGTCTACGCACACCGGCGCGGGATGCGGGAACGGGAACGGGAGCGGGATTGACACGATACCCGCAGTCGCTGCGAAATCGTCTTTGTATTCTGACCAGCGCGGGAAACAGTTCCGAAATGAATTCGTCTGATGAAATGCAACAAGAGGAAAATATATACCAATTATCGGGAACCTATCTCGCCTTGCTATTGCTATTAGATTTTTGGCTACTGGGGATTCTTTCTCGACAATTGGCCACAGTTTTCGTGTTGGATTCACAACTGTTGGAGCTATCGTGAGAGAGGTTTGCCAAGCTATCTGCGATACGATGCGATAGTGCAGTTTATATTTAGTTTTAGGGTAGTTCAGTTCGGTTTTCTTTAGGTTAATCACCACGTGACAAATGAACACAGAAACAAAGAGTGATATTATTTAAATTGATGCTAACCAGGTACTTGCAGTTCCTTTCCTATTTCGTCCCTGAGCTTATCTTTATTCCTTATACTTCTTAATCTTCATTACTCATGTTATTGATATAAGGCAGGATATTTCCTGACACACTCTATTAACAGTTCCGTCGCCATTGCTAAATGGATGCGGGACGCGGGAAAACGCAGCAAGCTGCGTACTCCTGCAGTAACGCAGCAATCCCGCCATCTGTGCGGGATTGTGACGCAGCAGTCTGAGTGGATGTATATCCCGCCAAGTGCGCAAATGATCGCGACATTCCCGCTCCCGCTCCCGTTCCCGCATCCCGCGCCGGTGTGCGCAGACCTTCGTGCGCAGGTTGCAAAGCAAGTTCCTCACCTCCGAAGTGCAGAGTGTTGGTACTCAGATCTAAGATGATGTTGTTCTGGTCCAGGAAGTCCAGACCGATGATCACTTCATTTGATACGTCAGCCACAAGCACTGGATGCTTTATCGCCCGTCGACCAATGAGGAACTCCAGTGATGCTTCGCCATGTACCGGTGCGGTCTCTCCGGTCGCGGTTATTAGCTGGAGGTTCCTTTGTGTGGGTTGCACTCTCCACTTCGGGATCACGGTGGGACTGACGATGGTCCTCGATGCTCCCGTGTCGATTAGCATGGGCCAACTCTCTCCGTTGACGACTCCGTCGACCATCAGGCTGCTATCGTCCCTCCGTAACTTCGTCACACGAACCTGGACTGCCGGGGCTTGACGACTGTCACAAGCCAACCTTTGCCCCCCCAAGGCTGGCTAATACTCGTTTCCCTGGGTCGCGCGGTTTTCAGACAACTGATTTCCCGTCGGATACCCTCGGCGGCGGCGATCACCGCAGTCCTTGCTCAGCTGGCCTTTCTTACCGCAGGTCCAGCAGGTCGGTAGTCCTCTTCCGGGCCGCCTCTCCGGTTGCCTTCCGGCTGTGTCGTTGCTGGTGGTGCCGCGACTATCGAAGAAACGGCTTAGCGCCTCCATTAATTCGTCGGCCAGGGGCTTGTTCTCGTTGGCTTTTACTGGTTCGTCGACGTCCACTTGACGCACCCGCGCGTGCATTCTGGATGCCTGTTTTGCCGTCTGGAACACAAGTGCGTTGCTCAGCGCATCTGTCAGGGTCTTATTGCGCGCGAGTCGCAGCGCCTGTTGAGTGTCCGAGTCCCGTAGCCCGTCGGTGAAAGCCTGCGTCGCTATCTGCTCCAGAAAGTCGGCCGGCGCTGTTGGGTAGGCGAGCCTTACGAGACGTGCGATGTCCATCTCGAACTCCTGCAGGGTTTCCGCGTTCTTTTGTACCCGGGTCCGGAGCTGCATCTGGTAGGCCTGCTGAAGATGGCTATCTCCATATCGGGACTCCATATGGGCGATCAGTGAAGCGTAGTCCTGGGATCCAGTCGGGATGGCCTGAAGGACGTTAAGGGCGTCACCTCTCAGCGCTACAATGAGAGCTGTAGCCTTTTTTGTGTTGTTCCAGTTATTTATGGAACAGGCCGCCTCGAACTGACGTAAGTAGGTGCTCCACGGGACCTTTCCGTCGAAGGTTGGGGGCGTCACTCTGCTATGTCCCGTTCCTGATATTCCCGGTGTAACGGTGGGCGGGCGTTGGCGCAGCTCGGCAACTTCCTCTCGTAGAGCGTTGAATTTCTCTTCCACCCCCGTCAGTGGGCGTTGGTGCAGCTCGGCAACTTCCTTTTGTAAGGCGTTGAATTTCTCCTCCACCCCCATCAGCGGGCGTTGGCACAGCTCGGCAACTTCCACTTGTAAGACGTTGAATTTCTCCTCCACCCCCATCAGCGGTCGTTGGCACAGCTCGGCAACTTCCACTTGCAAGGCGTTGAATTTCTCCTCCACCCCATCAGCGGGCGTTGGCGCAGCTCGGCAACTTCCACTTGTAAGGCATTGAATTTCTCCTCCACCCCCATCAGCGGTCGTTGGCACAGCTCGGCAACTTCCACTTGCAAGGTGTTGAACTTCTCCTCCACCCCCATCAGCAGGCGTTGGCGCAGCTCGGCAACTTCCACTTGTAAGGCGTCGAACTTCTTTTCCACTGCTGCGACTTCCTCACGTAGGCCCTGTTCTAATTTCCTTTGGCTCTCCTCTAATTTCGTCAGCAGACACTCTTCCAGATTTTTCTGGCCATCCAGAAATTTGGTGGTTAGGTCCTCTGCTAACTTATTCTGGCCGTCCTTCAGGTCCTCTGCTAGCTTATTTTGACCGTCTTCCATCTTCTTCTGGCCGTCTTCTATGCCATTTAACTTTTCTAGCAATGCTGCCAATTGCGCCTCCCTTTTAGTTGTTTGCCTTGTAAAGGGCATGCACTCACAGGAAAATTAGAGAAAATGACCTGCTCGGGTTTTGAAACCAGGACCGTCAGGTGTTGTGCTTGAGTTCGTAATCCTACTTCTGACACCAGTTGTTACGTGCCACCCCCCTAGTGGCACTTTTGTTAACTGGATTACGGTGGGTAGGAAGCACAACACCAATTACTGCTTAAAGAAATAATTAACTTTATTGCGGCCAGAAAATTACACTTCTCATCAGCAAATACAAGCAATAGGAACCTTACTCCAGTTTCCTCAAGTCTCTTGCTTGTGGAGAGCTCTTGCCCTTTCCCTTGTCAACAAACCACAGAAGTTAATCCTCCCGCTAATGAGCCTAGTGGCCTTGACAGAACTACATGCAACTTCTTCCTAATGTACGCCGACTACAGTTACTTACGAGCACTTGCTGCACGCTGTTCACAAGCTGGGAGAAACAATGTCACTGGATTTCGTAACCACAATATCTCAGACACTCAGTGAAAGCACACTCACTCACTTCCCCGCTTCACTTGGGGTTTCGCAAGTCACCACCCTTCTGTCGCTCAGGATAATCGCTCACACTAGCTCGTAGAACACATCAACCACCACTGCTTGACAGGTCGATAGCAGGCCGGTGACTCAATAAATGCTTCTAGATTCATCCAGGGTTCACGGCTTCTCGAGGTTTCCATCGCTGTTCCAGTCACGAATATTCTGGACTATCCCTTTGTCCTAGTAGCCCTGTTGCATAAGGCGCACGCAATACAGGAGGCAGGGCACAACCCAGCCCTGGGGCAGTTGTGACTCATGCGGCGAGCGATGACACAAACTCACAGCCGTAACAATAATATTGTGAATGATGAGATTTTTCCCATTATTGTAGGCCCTCTTGGAATAAGAAAATTATAATAATGTTTAGTTAAAAATAAATTAAAGAGTAAATAATTATTGGACAGACTTTTTTGTTTTGCATAACCAGACTGCTGCAAGGTTCAGGCAGACCTTTTCCAATTTGGAGTAAATTGATTGTAAATCAGTAATTTGATAACTTAATAACGCAATTCGCCAAAAATCTTCAAAAATGGATTTAAACCATTTAGAGGACACACAAATGGTATTGAAACACTTTTTTTTTGTCGGCTGGTAAAATAGGTTATTCAGATAATAGTTAAACCAGCTTTTGCGGTAGGAATAGGAATCTCTGTTTCGCGGGCTTATAGGCCGTGTTCTAAGGTCATTTTGTCGTCCTGACGTTTCGCTGATGACTGCGTTCAGCATGTTCACAGGTAACATTAAGCGAGGTTAAACAAGTAAACAGAAGATACGAGTATATAAATAGTCAACAACCCACACATAGAGGCTACCATAGCAACGGCGTACCACATAAAATTAATGCATATAGGAAAGGGCTGCTCCTCTGTTGCATCTTCTCGTCTATGACGGTCAATGAGGGCAGGCTTGAGGGGATTAAGGACTGGAAGCCAAGCTCTGTTCACACGTTCTGCTTCCTCTTTAAGATTGAAGCTGTTAGTATGTTTCAGGATTTCAATGGCCTCCCTTTTTAGCCTGGCATGATAAGATACTGTGGTGGGCAGAACTCGGTGTCTCCATATCTTATGTCGTGACCTGCGAGTAGCGAGTGTGCTGCAACAGTGGATATATCTGTTTGTCCTAGCCGGCTGTGTCGTTCGTGCTCCTTGAGGCGAGTGGCAATACTTATTTTCGTTGTTCCAATATATACTTGGCCACAATCACACAGGATTTTATAAACCTATGGTCAGACGAGTTCCAATCTACGATCAGGAGGCGGTGAATGAGAGTGGTAGGTCAATGAAATTCTTCGAGGACAGTCGTCAAAACAGTCTATTCGAAACTGAAGTTAAATCTTCAAGCCAATATGAACTAGGTTTAAGTGCAAATATTGTTTTAAAACAAACCGATAATTTGAGAGAAAGATGCAAAGGAGTGTAAATATAAGGTGCGTTCAAAAAGTAACGAGCTGGAGGCTGTAATGCACAAACCGGTGACGACATCGGCTAATCGTGACGTGTGTAACGAGGTGTGGTTCCGACCAGAGCGTGGAAGGCCACAGCCCGTCGCTATAGGGCACGCGTGCACGTCTCATGACTATACAAAGCGAACAGCAGCATGCATCAATCGTCCAACGCCAGTCGCATTGCAAACAGTGACATGGAGGCGTCAAACGAAGAGCAAAGAGGTGTTGATCGGTTTCTGACAGCGAAAGAAGTAGGGGGAACGGACATTCATCGCCGAATGTCACAAGTGTACGGCGAACACAGCATGTCCCTTGCAAGGGTCATGGCGTGGCACAAGCGCTTCAAAGAAGGACGGGTGTCGTTAGCCGATGATGCCTGGTCTGGGGCACCCCCCTGCATTACCGATGGCAACGTCCAGCTGGTTGATGCACTCATTACCCAGGACCGCCGAGTAACAGTGAACGCCATAGCCGCCGTGGTCGGATTGAGCGTCGGAAGTGTGCACACCATCATGAAGGAACGACTGCACTTGCACGAAGTGTATGCCCAATGGATGCCCCACAGTCTTCAACCACACCAGGAAGCATGTCGAATGGCCTACTGCCTTGGTCTTGGTTGGACGATTGATGCATGCTGATGCTCGCTTTGTATCGTCACGTGACGTGCACGCGTGATCTATAGCGACGGGCTGTGACCTTCCACATTCTGGTCGGAACTACACCTCGTTACACACGCCACGATTAGCCGATGTCGTCACCGGTTTGCGCGTTACAGCCTCCGGCTCGTTACTTTTTGAACGCACCTTATAATTCAATACTACTGGTTTTAAGTAACTACGAAGGTAAATGTTAATTAGCCTAGCTCTCCGAGCTACCCTGCTAGCAGGAGGCCTTTGCAGCCAAATGACCAATTATATGGATAATCAAGTTGATTCACAACAGAAGCTGAATTGTATAGGTTATGAATGAAAAATAACGCTCTTAGGTTCCTACGTTCGTTGCCAAGGGTCGACTGCGGTGGCGTCTGGTAGCTATGTTCTGAACTGGTAGTCGTTTGGTGGTTAAAGTAGGATCTATTTAAAAATTCACAAGTCTGCAGTCTTTACATGAATTAAATACAGATAACACACACTAATACAGTCATCACAATTAACACCGGTTATCAGACAGATTCTACACACACCCAAAGTACACGGGGCAACTTGACCGCTTTGTCGCAGCCCCTTATCTTAAGAACCAACCATCAAGTTGATTCACAACAGAAATTAGACAAAGATAAAATTCTATCTGTACAACCCATCACGTGATATCTCTCACAGAGTTTCCCACTCATACGACAAACACAGTCCGCGCATGTCATCCGTGGTGTAAAATTCCATCCTAATATATTTTTTCTTTGCTATTTGTTCTCTGACTACCACTTTGAAGGCCGGCGTGGGCGCAAGTAGTATTTTAGCGTAGACCTTCTAATAGCATAGTTTCTTGAAGGGATTTATGAACACTTAATAGTTATATACAATTGTAATTGTTTTATTTCTTCTAAGTCATACATGTCCTAAAATTTAAAATACAGAGTTAAGAATATAAAAGGGGTGATAGGAAACTAAGGTTACAAAGTCTGGAGTGAAATGTGTACATTTTATTTCATACAACCAACCGATAATTCATACAGTACATTAGATTATTTTCGAGATAGTCTCCATATGGGGTTAGGCACATGTCACTTCGGGGAAAGAGTTTGAATATTCCCTCATGGTAAAATCTTGTCCTTACGTGTTCATTCCGTAAGTGTTTCACCTTCTCTTCTGAAGCAAATCGTCGTCCGCCTATGTGTTTTTTCAAGTGAGGAAACTGGTTAAAGTCGCTTGGAGCGAGGTCAGGTCTGTAGGGAGGTTTGTCAATGATGTCCCAGCGAAACCGCTTCAACATTGTGTTGGTCTTCTGGGCTGTGTGAAGTCCGGCGTTGTCATGAAGGAGGATGACGCCCTCGCCTCGGAGAGAAGTCCTAACCGCGGTTTCGTGATTCGCCCACAGACATCGAATAGCTGTGTGGATCTCTTCGTGAGACCAGTTTTCTAAACGAGTCGCCATTAGATGTTTACTTACAAATAGCGCTGTAAATGGCAGGTGGCTGTAACTCTGCACAGTTACCAACCGTATGCATTCGAATTACCCTACACTACTAATTTCCCTATAACAAACAAAACTTCTGGAATATCGGCCGTGTAACCCCACTCGTAAATGAAAAAATAAATATAAACCAAGATAACACATGAGTTAATTAATGTACAGTGGTGTGCACATTATTAGACGAAACGCCAGTTTTCCAAAGTTTTATTTATACTTTTCATGATTTAATGCACTGAATATACAGTACTAGCTGAAGTGCCCGTGCTTCGCTACGCATCATAAACATCATGACAGTTAAAACAGGGGATAGGCGAGGTGCTGCGCAGAGGGAGATTAAGGATGGAACATTTTGTCCAACTACACCACTCGGCGTTGACCGTGTTTTATAGCACAAATTTAGGTTTTACTCGCTAACCGTTGGAGATTCCTTTCGGATAGAAAAGGTTATTTTAAACCTCGTACATGCCATCAAAAGTTTGCTATTTCTTAGCGTTCTCTTTTTATTTGAAATGGAAATATCAAAGTTTGAAACCAAAGGGTGTAGTGACGTCACTATAATGGTCGCCATCTTTAAATAGTGCAAAGTAATGAATTCAAAAGAAACCTATATGTTAACCAGGTAAATCAGCTACTTCCGTGTAAAATTCATGTAAATCGGACCAGTGGTACTTGCGTGATTGAGTAATACACAGACACACACCATCTCATTTTTAGCCTCGCTTCGCTCGCGTCATAGTCGTGTCATATTGTTATTCAATGAAATGCAGGTTTAACCCCGTTAACATCCCTTTAGAACCTGAATATCCAAAAATCATCCCCACTTAGTAGACGTTTTCGACAAACAACAAACATATCCCCAAAATATCATTCTTCTAACTTTAATAGTTTTGGTTGGTCGATGAGAGTGAACATCCAAAATCCTTCCTTAGTGGACGTTTTTCTTCCAGAATTTCACCCCTCCTCATAGGCCCCTTAAATTGCATTTATGAAAAAGCGGTCGAACGCCTACTTATTTTATTTATTTATTTATTTATTTTTAAGCTGATTGATTTCTTCCGAGTTTCAAACTCCTCGCCTATGTCGTTTAAGAGATACACGCTCCGTTAGGAATCTTTCAACCCCCACTTTTCATCCTTTTCACCTCATAATATACTCTACATCGAAAAACCATTAGATATGTGTCAGCTTATTTTTAATGATTAGTATATATGCCAAGTATCACATCCCCAAATGAAACCGCTCGTGAGATATTGTTATTCAATGAAATGCACGTTTACCCCCTTAACTCCTCATTAGAAGCTGAATTTCCAAAACTATTTCCTTAGGGACGTTTTCGACGTACAACGAACATATCCCCAAAATTTCAAGTTTCTAACTTCAATAATTTTGGCTGGGCGATGATGAGTGAGTGTGTCAATCGGGACATTTTCTTTCATTTATTTTTGATAATTTCACCCCTCCCCATGAACCCCTTAAATTGGATTTATGAAACAAACGGTTGAACACCTATTTTATTATTTAAAGCTGTTTTCCCCCTGAGTTTGATGAGTGAGTAAGTGAGTCAATCAGTTAGGACACTTTCTTTCCTGTTTTTTTTTCTCCAGAATTTCACTCCTCTCCAAGGGCCCCTTAAATTGGATTTATGAAAAAACGGTCGAACACCTATTTACTTGTATTTTAAGCTTTTTTTTCGCCAAATTTCAAACTTCTCGCCTATGTCGTTTCAGAGATACACGCTCCGTTAAGAATCCCTCAACCCCCAATTTTCACCCCTTTCACCTCATAATATACACCACATCGATAAACCCTTAGACATATGTCTGATTATTTTTAATGATTAGTTTATATACCGAATATCACATCCCCAAACAAACAACTCATGAGATATCGTTATTCAATTAAATGCACGTTTACCGCCTTAACACCTCTTTAAAACCCGAATAAACAAAAATCATTCCTTAGTTGACGTTTTCTACATACATCGAACATATTCCCAAAATTTCATGTTTCCAACTTTAATAGTTTTCGCTGGGCGTGATGAGTGAGTGAGTCAGACAGAACATTTTCTTTCAATTACTTTTACCAGAATTTCACCCCTCCCCACGGGCCCCTTAAATTGGATTGATGAAAAGACGTTTGAACACCTATTAACTTGTTTTTATCTGTCTTTTCCCCTGAGTTTGATCAGTGATTGAGTGAGTTAGTCAGTCAGTTAGGACACTTTCTCTCCTTTTTCCCCCAGAATTTCACCCCACCCCATTGGCCCCTTAAATTAATTTATTAAAAATGGTCGAACACCGATTTACTTACTTTTTAAGCTGATTCTTTTTTTCACTGGGTTTCAAATTTCTCGCATATGTCGTTTAAGAGATACACGCTCCATTAGCAATCTTTCAATCCCCATTTTTCACCCCTTTAACCTCATAATATACACCACATCGAAAAACCCTCAGACACGTGTCTTCTTACTTATAATGATGAGTGTATATGCCGTGTATCACATCCCCCAATGAAACCAATCGGGAGATATTGTTATTCAATGAAATGCTGGTTTAACCCCCTTAAGACCCCTTTGGAACATGAATATCCGAAAATCCTCCCTTAGTAGACGGTTTTGGCATACAATGAACATATCCCCAAACTATCAGGTTTCTAACTTCAATAATTTTTGCTGGGCGATGATGAGTGAGTGAGTAAGTGAGTCAGGACATTTTCTTTCAATTTTCTTTTTTCAGAATTTCACCCCTCCCCATGAACCCCTTAGACTTGATTGATGAAAAAAACTGTCGAACAGCTATTTACTTACATTAAAGCAGTTTTCCCCCAGAGTTTGATGAGTCAGTCAGTCAGTCAATCAGATAGGACACTTTCTTTCCTGTTTTCTTTTTCCCCAGAATTTCACCCCTCCTCATGGGCCCCTTAAATTGGATTTATGAAAAAACGGTCAAACACATATTTACTTCTTTTTTATGTTGACTTTTTTCCGCTGAGTTTCAAACTCCTCGCCTATGTCATTAAAAGATACACGCTCCGTTAAGAATCTTTCAATCCCCACTTTTCACCCCTTTCACCTCACAATATACACCACATCGAAAAATCCTCAGACACGTGTCTTCTTATTTTTAATGATGAGTTTATATGCCGAGTATCATATCCCCCCCAATGAAACCAATCGGGAGATATTGCTATTCAATGAAATGCAGGTCTACCCCCTTAACACCCCTTTAGAACCTGAATATCCAAAAATCCTCTCTTAGTTGGCATTTGCGTCCCTTGAGGAAACTGCATACCAAATTTCATTCCAATCCGTTCGGTGGTTTCTGGGATTTCGTGATGAATGAATGAGTGAGTGGTATTTGACAAATATATAGTAGAAGATGGTGTCAAGTCTTTGTTATGCTAAACTCGGTTGACAGTGCTGTGTGAGTAGTTGAGTAACTAACGGGATTTCAAGTAAAGATCCTCATTTTCTATACCGGTAGTGCAGAGCGCAAATGGCATCCAGTCGGCCGTGTCTCGACTTCAGCTATGTTGCCATGGAAACTTTCTGCCTTGCCATTCCTTCATGAGTATATTTTATGATTTGATTAGCCTGTGCTTGAGTGCAAGAGGGCCGAAATCAGAAGAATGAGAAAGACTATCGAAAATGCATGTAGCCAGCGGTTCCTTCTGGGTCTTAAACTATGTGTATGCAAAATTTGGTTGAGATTGGTGGAACGGTGTAGATTTGTATACGGAACAGATCCACATACATACATACAGACTTTCACTTTTATATATAAGATTTAGGAGTTCTCCTGAGTACACAATTTGCCTGACAGTGGTGGCCAAATGGCAGCATATCTTACAGGGGAGTTTTCTCTCTTGTCTACGAGTCGGCGGAACTCTCGATCGGCGATGCCATTTGAAAAGCTTGTCAACACACCTACACTTGGTGACTGTTGCCGTAATGGCGTCTCAGCCTTGCCAATAGATGCAGGTACACAGCGCGCCTGCACGGAATGCCAACCGCATAATATCACAACGGGTTTCACTAAGAAAAAGCGCGTCCCCTATGTTCATGTTATTATTATTATTATTATTGTGATTCAGATGTAATGCCTTGCCCTACATAAATAAATAAAAAAGTAATCGGATAAAGCACAAGCATTATATTTAGTCCACAAATACATGAGCTTGCAATATGCAAATCTTTCTTGACCAGTGTATTTAACCAGTACTCTTAATTATATTTTATTTTAAGAAATTTATAGTAAAACGATTATATAGAATTTCTGAAAAAAGAGGGAATCTCGTTAATGCAAAATGCCACACGTTTTTTCTTTTTTTTTACTATTCTATTCTACTTTTCGTATGAATTTAGAGCTGAGGAATTCCAAGTGTTTACACTGATCATCCGCTCTTGAACTATACAAAGATTCATGAACTATCGATTTAAATCACCTGATTTAGAGGGCACATTCCAAAGTCAATGAATCAAGAGAAAACGCCGCCAGCTCAGTATTCCTCGGAGTACCCAATTCTCCAAATCTCCAGTCGTAATTCCTTATGGGAAAAGTTATAACTCTACAAAGGAGAAATGATAAAAGATGTCAGCCATTGTTCAATAAAATGATTTTGAATAAAACAAAACTGACTGATTTAAATTCTCTAGTTGATTTATTAATCTCGTGTAATGTATTTCATGATTAGGGTATATCCCAGCTCTTTTTTTTTGTACATTCGTGTTGCCCGGCTGAAAAGCACCAAACATTTGTTTACTATGGCAACACTGAAAAATGGCTTCAAACACCACAATGATTCTAATAATTTGCACACCTCTGTACGCATAACTAAGAGTCAAAGTCTACATAATTAAATGTTCCTTGCCTAGTAGCGGGTGACGTTAACAGGATTAGGGGAAGCTAAGATCAAATCATCCATTGTGGATGTTGATGGGCAGGCAAAAATATTGAACTGTCTACTGCTTTCCACAATCAAATAAAGATGAATCTAATGTAAAACCCCATTCGTGCAGATTCAGCTTAGTCCTGTTGATTAGTAGTAGGTGACTTTGGTGGCGTAGTTGGTAGAATGATGTGCTTCTATGCCCAAGATCGCGGGGTCAAACTCTGCCGAAGTCGTCGGATTTCTTAAGAGCGTTTAAAATCCCTCAGTATGACTTCCTTCGGAGGGGAAGTAAATCAGGCGGGCCCAAGCCATATAGTTAACGCATGTAAAAGAACTTTCCATTAACTTCAATTGTGTGAAACAAAATTTGTAGGTTAGATTTGATTAATGCTCTTAAGTTGCGATTGCATCTTGTAGCCAAGTTTTCAGCTAGGTGTCGTGGGTGGACGGTAGCATTTGGTAGGAAAAATAAGAACTACTTGAAATTATCGTCTGCAGTCCTTACTTGAATTAAAACAGATAACACACAGTAATACAGTCATCACAATTAACACCGGTTATCAGACAGATTCTACAGACACCCAAAGTACACGGGGCTACATCACCGCGTTGTCGCAGCCTGTCTAAAATGAGCAACCAACCAACTATTGATTAGTAGTGTAAGAAATGCATGCAACTTAACCTTAACATATAATATAACTGTTGATAGAAAACGTAAGTTTATATAAATCATGTTTTACATTTCTGTATGATTTTTCCATTTTTTCTCCAAACAGTTACAGCTCCTGGTATCTCTGTTCCATACCAAAACAAAGAATGACCGACAGAATAATTGGTTAATCCATTTCTGCTATAACTCGTTCAAATTTAAAATACTGGTGTGGAAACTGTATGAAGTATTATTTCACCGCATTTGTTATGGTCAGGCCAGAGATCAATACAGTATATTTCTTTTATCTGTGATGTAGGTTTTAATATCTGTTCATGTACGTCATTATTTCTACTGTTCGGAACGATCACATTTGTGTGATTGCTTCCGTGATATCGATAGCATGGATTGTGCAGCGGTAACAAATAGTATTCTTTTCCGATACAATTCCGAGTTCATCGGGGCATTGTAAAGAGAGACAATCTATCTGCACAGGTTTGAAACAATTAGAAGTGGAGGTGGGATGGTGGGAGATTATAGACCAGGACAATTTGATGTATAGGATGGTCTTTTACATTATCCCTTTGTGGGATATATTAACCATCTGTCGTAAGGACAGTTTATGCTTTCAAAGATGCTGATAGCTGAATCTTTAAGCCAAATTTCGAAGAATTTTCATGCCGAAGTGCTAGTATTTCTAAAAATCAAAGGTATATGTATCTACTTGACGTAATGTGTTGGATAAAAATTTTAAAAAAAATAAACTAAAAACATTAACAATTAAAGTGTGAAAATAAAATATAAATATATAAATAAAAATCATAATAATAAAATTACAAAAATAAAAGAAATATAAAATTTAAAATAACAAACAGTACTATAAAAGAATTATGAAAATAATTGTAAAAATAAATTCGAAATTAGTTAATTCAATAAAAATATCAAAATTAAATCTATGAGAACATAAATTGAAAATTTAAAATAAATATATGAAAAATGAAAATGAAAATTAGAGAAAAAAATAGTAAGATTAATTATAATTGAAATAATTAAAATAAATTAAAATGTAGAAACACATCAAAAGTTAAAAATAGTTTTGCCCTATAAAGGGTTTATACTCTCTCTTTCAGTAAATTTGCCTGCAGACAAGTTTCAACTGGACGTCCTCCATTTCTCTCTGTCTTAAGCATCTTCTTTCATTTGCTTGTAACTTCTAACTCTCTTCACATCTGTTAACATTCCAAAACATTCTTCTTCCTCTCCCTCTTTTTCCTTCTACTTTTTCTTCCATGATTCTTTGTTGTAGACAATTCCTATGTAGTATGTGACCCATCCAAGATTTTTAGCCTATTTTCATTTATGAAAAAAATAGGCTTATGAGATCACCGTTTGTCCGTGTGTCTGTGTGTGCGTGTGTGATTTGTGTGTGTGTGTGTCCCTAATAACTTCTAAACGGCTGGAGCGACTTCAATGAGACTCGGTAAGTTCATTTCACTATTCCGGACGACCCCGACCGTGCCCTTCAAATTTTGTTACATCTCACCAATCCAACATGACGGCTGTGCGAAATATTTCGCTGGCATTCCATATCTCTGAAACCATTACCGGTATCACCCTGAATTTTTTTACGGAGATAAAGGGTACTGCTGGAAGTTAATCTCTGAGACTTTCAAAAACCGGTTAACTACAAAACGAACATGGCGGCCAAGCGAATTTGAAAGTTTTAATTGACTTTTCTCGCTATTTAATAATCCAAACGCAATGAAACTTGGTACAGCAAATGATTATACACATTGAAATGTAATAGTATCTAATTTAGTTCAATTGTATACATAACCTCAAGATGGCGGCTGTGCGAATTTTAAAATTAAGTTTTTATTTCTTGTGTCGTAATCATGCGATTGAAGTGAAAGTTTGAATAATGAACCTAGCAATAATTTTCCTTTAATGGTACATGGCTCTGTAGCCTATACATATAACAATCCAACATGGCAACCATCCGAAATATTTAGACGGATCTTAATATATACGAATCTATTACAGCAATCAAACTGAATTGCTTTATGTTCATAGGGGCTATGAACATAAGTTCACCTATAGGACTTTCAATAACCTGGTGATCACAAATCCAACATGGCGGTGACGCGAATTATAAATATTCACATGGACGTTTCTCGCAATTCAACCAGCTGAGTAGAGTGAAACTTGGTACAGAAAATCCTTATACAAAGGTTAATGCACTGGCATCTAATTTATTTCAATTATTTCCATGACCACAAGATGGCAGCTGTGCAAAATTTTGAAATCTCGATGTTACTTCTTGTGCCCTAATCATGCGATTGAAATTTGAATACTACACGTACACAATTATCGTCATAAAATAGTACATAACTCTAAGAGCTACATACATAAAAATCCAACATGGCGACTATGCGAAATATTGAGACGGTTCTCAATATCTACGAATCTATTACAGCAATCAAACTGAAATTTTGTATGTTGATAGAGGCAATGAACATTAGTGGGGTATAAGAAAATAGGCTATATAGTTCTTCACGGAACTACTTGTTTCCTCTTCTATATCATCTACACGAAACTCCTCTGCTCACCTACCCTTATTAGCACCCCGTCATTTCTCATTCTATCGATCCTTTTCTCTTTCTCCATTCTTCTCCGATACCACATTTCAATACTCTCTAAATATTTTTGTTCTTTCTTTCTGACTGTCCATGTTTCCGAACCATAAGACACCACAATCCACACAAAATATTTTGCAAACCTCTTCCTAAGTTTGATCGGGATGCTTCTTGCTGTTAATAAACCTTTCACTCTTCCGAAAGCTTTCTTCCCCATGGAGATTCTGCGTCTCACTTCTGCTGTGCATCTTCCGCTGGAGGTTATCAAGCTTCCTAAATATTCCATATATTGTTACATTTCATGTATCTTCTTCTTTTCCTATTCTCATTATTTCGGTCTTGCTAATGTTTATTTTCATTCCAAACTCCTTACCCACACTCAAAATATTCTCCATCATTACCTGGAGGTGTTTTTCCGTTTCTGCTAGAACAGCCATAACATCAGCATGCTTGTTGGTTTTTATACTTTCTCCTCCCACTATCAGTCCTTTTGATTTTTCAAACTCTATTAAAATTCCAAGGAGCCTGCTGATTAGATTGAAGGAAATTAATGTAGAAATAAATTCAAACAATTAATTGCGAAGAGCAGTTATTTTTGAGACCACAAGAATAGTTAGAAAAATCGTGGACTAGTGAATATAGATTTTTAAATGTGGCGTATATGCTCGGATTCCTTATAATATTATGAATAGTTACCATATATTTGCCAGATAATGTTCTGAGAGTGAAGTACTATAATAATAATAATAATAATAATAATAATAATAATAATAATAATAACAATAATAATGTTCTTACACAAGAACATTGAATTTGGATCAAGAGACGAACTGCACACTTCTATTGTTTCACTAACACTGTACGCAGGAGACTGTTGACATTGTTTGGACACATATTGTTAGGATGGACAACAATAGATTAACAAAAATATTATTCAATACTAGCAGTAGCGCCCGGCTTCGTCCGGTGGATTTATTTGTTTTACAGAACTGGAGTGCTCAAGGATAAGGATCGGAATAAATGAAAGTAAATTTGAAAGCTCCAACACTTAATGCAACTGATAACCTCAGTATACTGCACCAACACCATCGCCCTTATACAGAGGCATACTATTGTCATGATGATAACTGTTTTAAGGGGCCTAAGAAATCTTTTTGCACTAATTACTCCCCGTGACTGCAATTTATAAGCAGCTCGCAATTCTGCACCGGAACATTGGTTGGGGCGACGTGATGCGGCCCGCATTACATGGCAACAATAGCTTTCGGTATTATTGAAGCCGTTCTGGAGCTCTTGTTCTTCAGACTTACTGAACAAAAATCAATCCTTAATGTTACCTGAGAGGTGTAGCCTAATGCTGCGTAGCCTAAACTATTCCTCATGAATCAGGCTATCATATACAAAAATAATTTTTCGAATCCGACTGGTAGTTCCAGAGATTATCGCATTTAAACACACAAACACACAAACTCTTCAGCTTTTTATTTTAGTATAGATAATTTAACACAAAAATTCAAGGATAAATTGGCTGGAGGAAACAAGGGGGGACCAGATTGACATGAAAATCGGAGAGAACATGATGAAAAACCGAGAAATATTCAGAAACACTGTAAATAAGTAGCCTACATATTCAGGGTGACATCTAGCAGCAGGACTGGTACAAGATGGACAGAAGAACGCAAGAACCAACACAGTGAGTTCATAAAGTGATTTTGGGAGAAGCAGAAGAAGACGAAGACGAAGAAGTAATAATAGTTATTCATCAAGCCAACAAACAAGATACAGCGCGTTCTATGAATGGGCATAACGAACGAAGGAAGAAAGAAAGAAAGAAAGAAAGAAAGAAGTAAAATTAAACAAATCCTATATAATCATCTGGAACAGATTCAACAGAAAGTCAATATCGAAGAACGCAAAATTAAGACATTACACCACAGTATTCAAACCTTGGTTGGTTGGTTGGTTCCTTAGTTTAGGGGCTACGATATTACGGGCATGTAGCCCCGTGTACTTTGGGTGCGTATAGAATTTGTCTGATAACCGGTGTTAATTGTGATGGCAGTATTAATGTGTGTAATCTGTGATTCAGGTAGATAGATTGCAGACGGTGAATTTTTCTAGTAGTTCTTACTTATGCTATCAAATGCTACCGTCCACGACACCTAGCTGCGGACTTGACTACTAGATGCCATCGCAGGCAGTACCTTGCGACGAACGTTGGAAGTAATATATCGTTATCAAACTAACCTACAAATTTTAGCTTCCAGATGTGTAGTTAGTGAAAGGTTCGTTTACCAGCCATTAATCTATGACATGGAACCGCCAGCTTGACTTCCCCTCTGAAGGAAGGCACACTGTGGGATTTTCAACGCTCTTATAAAACCGGATGACTTCGGCCGGGTTTGTAATCAAACCTGAAGCACCACAGTATACGCCTCGGAAACCTCGATCATTGGAGGTAGGTCTCTCATTAAAGACGTAGAGAAACTAAAAAGAACAAATAGTTCCGTGACGAACTAAAGAACCTACTTTTCTTAGAATTTATGAATTAACATAAAATGTTATGATCTATTATTGTGCTAATTTTGGACGAAATCCATTTGTTAGTATAGAAGTTACATGCATTCAAAAATTGGACTTATCAGAAGGATTAAGTACTGTTGGCAGCACTGACGTATATTAGTTACCCCAAATTAATTTAGAATGTTAGGTACTATACGTATGCAAAGTTTAGAGCTGTTGGCTTGTATATATTCTGATTTATAGATATTAGGGTAAAAGGATAGAGAGAGAGAGAGAGAGCATATATTTACATTTGGCAGCCCTGCTGGCACTTAAAAATATGCATATTCATATGCGTTAAGGTACAAAAGTCACATACAAAATTTGGTTGAAATCCATTTGTTAGTATAGTAGTTATATGCATTTAAAAATTGGTCATATCAACAAGCTTAGAATCATGTTGGCAGTACTGACGTATACTAGGTACTCGAAATTAATATAGAAACTCATGTACTATACGTGTGCAAAATTTCGAGCTCTTGGTTTGCATACTTTCTGATATATTGGTATTAGGATAAAATAATAGAGAGAGCATTTATTAACAATTGGCAGCCCTGGTTACTCTTAAGAATACGCATAGTCATATTTGTTATACTACACATAGTACATATGAATTTTGGTTGAAATCCAATTGATAGTCTAGAAGTTACATGCATTTAAAAATTCGACTTATCAGCTGGCTTAGAATTATGTTGGTAACACTGTCATGTATGGCTTCCTGGATATTAAACTAAAATATTAGTATCTATATGTGTGCCAACTTTGGGATAGCTCCCATGCATACCTTCCAGGATATCCTACATTGAGCTCAAATTTCAATTGCGTTTTTTCAGCAGTTGGTTGCACTGACATCAATTTCAATTATGGCCTTGAGATATTCCGGCATAGATCTTTACTCATACCAAATTAGGTTTCTATGGCTGCAGCCGTTTATGAGTTGATAGGGGGGGAGGGGGGGACACACACACAGCCAGCCAGACAGAAGGACAGACAGACAGACACACATTTTCCCGGATCGATCTCATAAGTCTACTTTTTCCTCATTTTTGCAAAATTAGAAAAGTAGGCAAAAAAATATAGAGGAAATCCCTTGGTGCATTCTTCTCAGAAGGAATCTGGATGAAATGGGTCTCAGAAGCTTTGTCAGCATGCTGTAAAGATCACTGACCCCTTCACGGAAAAGGCGATTGAAATTCTACGGCCCCATTCTCTGAATGAACATTGACGGGTTCACTAAAAGGATTCTCAACCTTGCACTCTCAATAAAAGTCAAGAACAACTGACTTAGTGAAATAGAAAAGAACCTTCGAGAATTTGGCATTACGAAAGAAATTTTACAAGATCGACTCCAGTTCAGGATATTAAACTAACTAATAATGTTGTTTATGTTCGACGACGTCGAAATGTAAACATTATATGTCAGAAAACTGTATCATAATGAGGCTCATTATAACACTATTTCTAATTATGAAACAGTTTCTCCCACCAATCAGAGCTCATGAAACAGTTGTGTGACCAATTAGGTAAGGATACCTTCGCGCATGCGCTCAAAATCCAACATATTTCTGTGTTGGCAAGCAAAGTGAATGGTCTGTGATCTCGGAGTGCCTTGACCCACGCATGCGCTCTGTTCACTAACTGAATTAACTGAATCCCACATATATTTATGAATATTTATGTTAAACATATAATAAAGTTATAATTATTGTAGAACATAAACAGTCGTATGCAACTCGCCTATAATGGTGATTAAGACACTTGTATGGAAATTATAAAACTCGATAACGCTCGTTTTAATTATTGCCATTATAGGCTCGTTGCATAATGTACTATTTAAAGGGCGGAACAGCAAGGTCATCTGCTCCATGAACATTAATCAATAACCATCATTTCTCTGAGAAAATTACTACCATGGCCAAGAAATCATGAACGGAAAAACGGAGGAAGATATTCAGTGCCCAGATGAAGAGATTTTGTTGGAAGAAAAAAACATCATTAGCTAAATAAGTTCTATTACGCTCCACAGGTGGCACAACCATGTAAAATAAGAAGAAGAAGATGAAGAAGAAGACCCATGATGTGTACAAACCTCACGCCTGGCTTTGTTGCCATGCGAGCTCGACGCGACACAGTTCTGGCGGGGACTCTAGTCTCGTTCTTTTTTTTTTATTTAGTCAATTTACCCTCTAGGTTGGTGGTTCCCACGGACTCAGCGAGGGAACTCACCACTACCGCCTCTATGGGCAGTGTCCTGGAGCCTGGAATATCTGGTCGGAATGGATACAACTGGGGAGGTGTGATCAGCACTTCGCCCAGGCGGCCTCACCTGCAAAGTGAACAGGGGCCTCATGAGGGATGAGAAGGGATGGAAGATTGGGACGGATAGGCGAGGAAGAGGGAAGGAGGCGGCCGTGGCCTTACAGTAGGTACCATCCCGGCGTTTGCCTGAGGACGAAGTGGGAAAACACGGAAAACCACTTCGAGGATGGCTGAGGTGCGAATCGAACCCCCTCTACTCATTTGGACCTCCCGAGGCTGAGTAGACCCCGTTCCAGTCCTCATACCACTTTTTAAATTACGTGGCAGAGCCGGGAATCGAACCCAGGACCTCCGGGGCGGCAGCTAACCATGCTGGCCGCTACGCTACGGAGGCAACAGTTTATTTATTTAAACTCACGTTTAACACACATTGTCAATATTTATAAAATCAGAGTGCATTTCTTCACTGCTGTGGGTAATTCTCTTTCTTTGGACTTCTCATTTATTACGATCGGTTACTTGTTGACACCCCATGTGTGTGTGTATACCACCCGCTTGGCTTTACTGTTATGCGGGCTTGACGTGATACACTTCTGGTGAGGACTATCGTCGTGTTTATTTGCTTAACCTGTTGAGTGCTTCGCCCGTCTATAAACGGTGCACAATAACTTACGTTTATTCATATTCCCAATTCGTTTTCGAGTGCCGACTCAATCTCGGACATGTTCTACCATCTGTTGGGCATTTTGTAGTATTAATTCCGTTCGTATTTTTGCTTCCGGGAGTAACTAACAGAGCATTTTGTAGACGTCTGTCTTATACAGCTGGAGTTCATCTGTGATGTAAACATGTATGGTGGAAGACAAGGAAATCCTTCACACCGTGTTGTGATTTCAGATCAATGAGTATCAAATTTTCTACAAGTGAGGAGCAACATGCCTACTGATTTTGAAAATAGTATTACTTTGGGTCCTTTACCTGGTATGGAAATGAAGCAAGCTAGGACACAAAAATTAATTTCTTTTCTTCTTAAAATGAAAATTAATACAAACTTAGAATTTTCAATTTATATTTACATTAATGAACACCCAAAATCTATAGACATTTTAAGCCCCCTTAATAAGTTAAAAATTACGACTTCTCCAAATTTGAATGCACATGAAAAAACTGAGCAAATAGCTAACTCAGTAAATCAGCATTTAAAGGGTTAAATGCACTTTATATACAAATCAATATACCTAATCCGTTGACTTTTCACAAAATCCAAGATTTTTCTTGTACAATTGAGACAATTTGGAAGATTTTGGCACAAACCACACCTTCTAATTCCCTCTAGTTTAAGAGCTTGGGTTTTGTGAAACATACAACATAGCGTTTTCTTCTTCTTCTTCTTCTTCTCGCGGATGGGTCACTTAGGACCACGCGGAGCCTTCCTCCTTGCCCAATATCTCTTCATATGCATGGATTGTTGTAGTTTCTGTTCATCCGACCATACACGTCGTGTTAGTTTCTTCTGATCTTCCTCAAATCCCCTTGTGTGAACAATATTCCTGATGGCATTTCTATTCACCAGATCTGGTGATCCCATCTCCACTAGGTCCCTCTCCACCGGTTTGTACCACTTTGGTCTTGTACATTTGTTCTGCAGAACTTTGTGGATTCGGTAAGTAAGTCTCCTATGATTCATTCTTTCCAAATGGCCCAAAACATGAATTCGTCTCATTCTCATGGTATCGGAAAGTTTAGAAATTTTCATATATATTTCAGAGTTGGGTTTGGGATAGTGTATGCTATTTTTAATTCCCGGCCCTAAGATCTTTCGAATAATTTTCCTTTCCTTAATCTCTAATAGTTCCTTTAATGTTTTAAGTTGCAAATTGAGCGTTTCTGAAGCATAAATATCTTCCGGTTTAATCACTGTTAAGTAATGACAAGCGTTTTGTATATTTGATTATACAATATTTTACGTATCTCGATCAGTAGCACTTTTTAATCTAAGTCTCTTCTGTGTATATTTCAGATTACGCTTTGTACTTCTCGATTGTTTCCATGTGTGTGTTGTGATTGTTCCTTTATGTATTATTTTTTGTTTGTGTGCATGTTTCCCCTCTCCAATAACCCGAACTTTTACCATTTTTTAAAGGCTTGCGGGCTGAGGGCGATTTTAATTTTCCAGCCACTGCCCCAATACGGTGATATTGTAAGGAAGTATTGATGTGCAGGGGTGTTTGAAATTAACGTGAGCCCGAGGGGAAAAGTAACGTTTCCATTTCTGAGTTTCACAGCGCACAGTGGTTTCACGGCTTCTTAGCCATTCATCCAACCTCATAAATAAATAAATAAATAAATAAAAATATACGAGCCTTACAGTAGACGCATATGATGTGTAACATCTGACATGTTATCCTACTCGTTTACTACACAGCTTGGACATTCTTAAAATGTTACTTTACGCTTCCTATGCCCAAGATAGCCGGTTCAAACCCGGCCGAAGCCGTCGGATTTTTTAAGAGCGTTGAAAATTCCTCAGTATGCCTTCCTTCGGAGGGGAAGTAAAGCTGGCGGTCCCATGTCATAGATTTATGGCATGTTAAAGAACCTTCCACTAATTACACCTGTGTGAAGCTAAATTGTATAGGTTAGGAATGTAAACAACGCTCTTAGGTTTCTACGTTCGTTGCCAAGAGCCGATTGCGGTGGCGTCTAGTAGCTAAGTTATGAACTAGGCCTAGTAGTCGTTGACGGGGCCGTTTAGCGGTAAAAGTAGGAACTATTTGAAAAATTCAAAATCGCTGTCCTTACTTGAATTAAAAAACAGATTTACACACTAATACAGCCATCACAATTAACACCGGTTATCCGACAGATTCTACACACACCCAAAGTACACTGGGCTACATGACCGCGTTGTCGCAGCCCCTAAACTTAAGAACCAACCAACCATTACTTTACGCTCCGTTTTCATACTGGTACTATGATGAATGTATTGATTGAATTGGAGATATGCTACTGTCACACTTGTTTGGACAAACTTCACATATTATATTGTAAATTAAGAGGAGGAATGAAACCATGGTCTCTAGCCTGACTATCGACTAATAGAAATAATGTTCAATACAATCAAATTTCCCAACTCCTGCTTGGTGCAATTTATCGTAATTAAACTTAGATAAATCGTAATTTCTTGTAGATTCTGTTAAAATGACACATAATGTAATGATAGATATCGTTTAAATCGATAATCCGGTAGCAAAAATTATTGCTGGGACTGGGGTTCGAACCTGAGACCTCATGATTCGCAGACCAAGACGCTATTATCAGAGCTATTACAACCACAGACATTTACAGTAACAGGCAGTTACTTATTTTCACGTACCGCCATGAAAGGCTAGCCCTGTTCCCGTATAAACACATCGATATATATTATATTGATAACTGCATTACCGTAATGTGGGTTAATATCTGAATAGCCATTGTGCAGAAACATAATACCGGCATTGCCGACTAGTTACAAGGTTTCATATTAAAGCATATCATCATTTAAATTCTGATACGAGGACTTTGACCATGTTGTTGTGTTTCAATTAGTTGACACCAGAGCTCGCATAACTTTGCATAAAAAAAAAGTTACTCGGGGAGTGGATACCCATCACTTTTATCCAGAGATTGAAAAACAGACGCTTAATAAATCATAATTGTTTTCAGCAAATATGATATAATTAATATTTTCACACCAAAGAACGACAACTTGAAGATGATTTATTGTAGGAATAGCTGTTATGGGCCCTCCAAGCATTGAAGTAAACCGTATGCGATAGTTCGTCGTGGTACCAATCTCCGCCACCGCGTCCGCTCACTTTTTCCTGTTACACTTTGCCGTCAATCCCATTTCCGTCCCTCCTTTCAAAATCACTTCCACAAAATTATCCACTCCCGGCACTAAAAGCCGTACCGGTACGCTAAATAAATAAATCCGGCAACCTAGCGGAAAGATGTTACACATCAATTAGTGAATAAATAAATAAATAAATAAATAGAGAAATGCCTGTCTGTTTCACGTGGAAACTACTGAACCGATAAGCCTGACATTTGGCATGAACATTGTTATAACCAGGAAGTATAGGACTGTGGCTGTTTCACAATATAGACCTCACAAATGGCATTATAAAGCTCTAAGGACCAACCGTTTCCTATATACGAGGCACGTCAAGAAAGTAAGTTCCGTTTGGTAATAAAATTGAATTGTGTACAGATAGAGAAAAATTATTTATTGCACAACATTCTACACCTCTTAAACTACTTTTCCACATAACTGCCGAACTTTTGCAGGCATTTGTCATAGCGTGGCACAAGTTTTTGGATACCTTCTTCATAGAAGTTTGCCGCCGACCGTAAACGAGAGTGAAGACTCCCCTGTAAGATATCCTACCGTTTGGCCACCACTGTTAGGCAAATTGCGTGCTTACCAGGAGAAATGCGTATGTTTAGGAGTTCTCCTAACCACATACGCAATTTGCCATGTATGGCGTCCTGGAAATTAAACTGCAATATTATTATCTATACGTGTGCGAATTTTGAAATAGCTCCCATTCATACTTTTCAAGATATCCAACATGGAGCTCAAATTTCAATTGCGATTTTTCAGCAGTTAGAAGCATTAACATCATTTTCAAATATGGCCGTGAGATATTCAGGTACAGATCTTTACTCCTACCAAATTTTGTTTCGATTGCTGCAGCCGTTTAGGAGTTGATATGGGGGGGGGGGACACACACAGCCAGCCAGCCAGCCAGACAGACAGACAGACAGACTGATGGACAGACAGACACACACATTTGCCCGATCTCATAAGTCTACTTTTTCCTCATTTTTGCAAAATGTGAAAAGTAGGCTAAAAATGTACGAAGTGTTCGATTTGCAGATACTGTGCTGTAGGAAAATACGCTCCATAATTGCTGTCAACTTCACATTTTGGCCACTGTGACGCCTGTTTCATGTCATTTTAACATTCTGAGGTCTTTCCTTTATCATTTTGATGGATTTAAGAAACAGTAACAGAAAGGAATGAGTACCGGTACTCAAATCGTATAATTTCATAAATATCGAATAACCGGTGAGTGTGATGATTATCCAATTTTTAGTGATTGTCATCTTAAATTAGGGAACGTAGAACTAGGAATTCTAACTGAAATGTAAATAGTGTTCTATAATCATTTGGTCGAAATAAAAACATAACAACCTTTCTCCTTAAGTCTCTCATTGTAAACCTATTGGGGAATGTGTGGTTTATGAACATGTGAGATTTCTCGCACGGGTCTGCTAGTATATATTATTTCAGTAGTATAGATCCCTACTGCAGCGCTCACAAGCGACTGATCGTGACAAATGAACATTCAAACGAATGAGAATAGACATTAGCAGTGACGAATTGCACTCTAATTAACTTACTACTACAACTACCTCTAACTACAAACTTATAACTAACTTACGAACTAGAAGAAGACATGAAAAACAAAACGAGAAAGGTAAACAAGAGATAAGAAGAAAATGCACTCAACTTTCCAAGAATGATTAGTAATGGACTTGGAAATAAATAAAGTCATTAAAGGCAGATAGGAAAAGGGAAGGAGATGAGGGTAATTTAATAAGGGGAAAAGTGACCCAGCTCAGAAATTCCTCGGTGCCGCCAACTCCCAAGTATCATTCATGATGGTGACCAATGAACTAGTTAGGAGCTGATCACGTCCCTCTAATCTGAATGTCCATTTGGTGATGATGCAGCGGGCTTAATGATTTAACTCATTGGGTAACTGTTTCCTTTGATACACCCTCCCTCTTCTCCATTAGTCCGCCATCAGCCACTGCCTTGTCTGCCACATGATACAGTATGTTGCACATAACGAGCACTCTAGGACTTCAATCAAATTAGTGTGAGGCAAAACATTAAACATATTGGATAATGTACTAGTATAATTATTAACTCAGTTAATACCAAAAGTCAATGATGATACCTGTTAATACTATTATGATATTTTATGTTCGACAATGTCGAAATGTAAATATTATATGTCAGAAAACTGTATCATAATAAGGGCCATTATAGTACTATTATTCTTTATGGAACAGTTTCTCCAGCCAATCAGAGCTCATTCGTTGACCAATTAGGTAAGGATACCTTCGCGCATGCGCTCAAAATCCAACATGTCGGACATGAATTACATGATTTGAAAGTTCAAATTGGATATCGGATCAACCATTGTAGTTACAATCCCAAACACAAAGACAAAATCAGAACGAACCTTTACGGTAACAGCACAATACTACGAAATATGCAAGAAGTTTAGGAATCTACGTCCAGAAATTTGCAACACCATCCTTCTAGCCATTACCGACAAAAAAAGTGTTCACCATCCATAAACAAACTGGCGAATATGAGACAAGAAATAACACTGTACCTTAATATCCCCAACTCCAATTTGTACACAGCCCATTGCTTTCAAACGACTTCAGTGACAATATTAGTGAATGCTAGAGCTGGACGGCACTAGTCATCATGCAGGCTGTAAACAATAGCACTGGCAAGCAAAGTAAATTGTATCTGCTTTCGAAGTGCTTTGACCCACGCATGCGCTCTGTTGAGTCATCAACTGAAGTAACTGAATCCTACAGATATTAATGAATATTTTTGTTAAAACATATAATAAAGTTATAATTATCGTCGAACATTAACAGTCGTATGCAACTTGCCTATAATAGTAATTAAGACACTCGTATGTCTTAATTATTGCCATTATAAGTTCGTTGCATAATGTAATGTTTTTGACTCACAATGGGGTCATTTTCAGCATGGGTTGTTTGATCTAATCTGACATACATAGGTTATAAAAAACATGTCATAGCAAATAAGAGATAAGCTCTAGGAATAACACTATGCAATTACAATACTATTATAATGAAGGTGCTTACAAAATAAATTTAAGATAGATGTTAATGTATTACTTTCTTGATTTTCCATGGGATGTCTATTGAAATACGTTGTGAAGTGATCTTAGTTCATAGTCTATTGAATTTGTTCGTTAAGTTTGTGGTACGAGTAATGGCGTTAATATAACTTGCTTCTCTCTTCTGTTAGCTTCTACAGGGCTCCAGGGAATGTTCTCCACAGCGACTACGTGCTATTGCCAGGGGTAGAAGCAGCAGTTTAGTTGGCAGCACGGTGTCCTGTACAGGATAGCAGTACAGTGAAGGCCACACGTGTGGGTTGTGGGGTGTCGAAATCGTCATTGTGTATTGCAGTAAGCGAGCGTTCGGATAGATTATTGGAAGAGTGCATCAGTATACACGCGGTAATGTTTACTACTGAGGAGAGAGCTTTTTATCATTTTAAATGATCTTGTCGACTTCGTCGTTACGCTGGGGTCTGGCGTTACGTTACGGTGACGGGAAGAAATGTACCCAGATGCACTGAGGTGTGTGACGTCACAGTACCGCTTGGTGCATGTGTTCCCCGACAATCTCTACTTCGTCAGTATAAGACAAAAATCCTCGATTCTTGGATGTCACGGGTAATCTCCACTGGATGGATTTTGATGCGGTTTTCACCATTCTGTAAAGGATATCTCGAGGAAACATTCTGTAGAAAATAATTTATGTATGATCAAAGGAAGCCAAGCAGTAACGATTTCAGTGAAAAAGTCGAAAACAAACTTGGCGTCCGTGCGCTTCTTAAGCTTACGCTGGGTAAACCGCTAAAAATATCAATATAGTATGAGCGTAAGAATTGGTCAGCATGAAAAGTTCTACAAAAATGTCCGAGAGAGTATATCTCTATCTTCAATACATCGCCCACTATAAGTTTTTTTAGACTGGATGGAACCACGTCCCCGCATGCTCTGGTGAGCGTGACGGCATCCCGCGCGCTTGACCTTGCTATGCCCTTGGTTTGCACTTGCCATTCGCGATTAATTTGAAGCAAGATAAGTATTATGCAGACAATTTTCTAACATGTCAAGAGTCTTTGGCTTCGAGCGAAGCGAGATGCCTCCAGTCTTTCTATCATTTTTCAGCATTTGTAGCATTTAAAATGATACAAAGTCTAGTCTTTCAGAATGACAATCACGTTTTTTTTTGTAGAATACGTTTTTCGCGATAGCAATCGGTTTATAGAAAATGTAAAACTAAAATTTCAAGTGTGGTTTCCAAATTCAAAGTGTCCAAACTGGAATACCGTGCAGGATTTAATAAGTAAATTTCGTGTGACTGGCTCAATTCACGATGTACCGGGAACAGGCCGTCCTACGCTTTTAACACACGAAAAACGTGAAATCTCCGATAAATGTTGCGTAGTTCAAGAAAATCAACACGCAAATTAGCTCAAGAAAGTCTTCGACAATATGTGTAGACGTGTTGAAGTCTGTCTTCCATCACTTCCAGCATATGTTATGAATGGTTGTGGTGAGTACAACGTTTACTGTTTATTCATTTTGATACAAGCGACAGCCTTGCTGCCTACGTAACTGCTGATACTAGCTCTTGCAGCAGCGAGTACGCACTGTGGAGAACATTCTCTGGCTCCCTGTATTTCGTAAAAGTTTTCTTTTGTGTACAACAAACTTTCACCAAACAGAAGCTAACAGAGGAGATAATCATCAGGAAAGAGTGGAATGGAAGCGATTGAAATTCGGTGTTACAGGATAATGATGAAGATTAAATGACTAGATAGAGTAACAAATATAGAAGTATGTAGATTAAGGCTTTCACGGCCCGGATTACTATTCAAACAATTCATGGTTTTGGGGCTAATATCGTGTGAAATTAAATTAAATAACACCATATGTTTCGAAGGAACCTTGCGTCCTTTTCCAGTGGAATTAAACAATGTGGCCGAAAAGAAAAAGATAAATTCCTCTGTTCCAGAGAGCTGCTCTCTGGTGACGAACAGAGGAATTTATCCAGTGTTTTTGTAATCTCATTGATATGATTTCTTTGGCCACATTGTTTAATTCCATTGAAAAAGGAGTCAAGGTTCCTTCCTAATGTCTGATGGTATTTAATTTAATTTCATTCGGCATTAGCCCAAAAACCATGAATTATTTAAATATAGAAGTATTAAGACGAATGGGGAAGGAGGGATATTTCAGGCGACTGCTAATGAAGAGAAGAGATAGGCTGGTAGCCACATACTAAGGCACGCAGGAATAGAAAACTTAGTTATAGAAGGAAGGGCAAGAAATGTAAGGGTAGACCAAGATATGATTATGGCAAGTTGCTTCGGATATAAAGTGTAGTGATATGGTGATGTCATCCGTTCAGTCGAATCCGACCATCGACGATCATCCCTCTCTAAGTCGGGCTGTTCCAGCCGGGCAGCTCGCTCGTGAGCAGCAGAGTACTCGCCGCCTGTCGTGAGTAAACCTGCAATATGCAATACAGCTCTGCTGTGGGGGGCTGCCGTCACTTCGCGGTGGATACATCATGACTGGCAGGAAGTGCATGAACTTGTGTTATGATCTTCGCCCAGTGACGTATTGGCTCTCACCCCCAGTCCCTCTCCAACCGTGCTCCGAGCATCACTGCTGAGGATTCGCGTGTACGCATACTCAAACTCATGGATTTGGAGCAGCCTGCCCTAAGTTGCCCTGTGTCGCACTGCATCCTTAATTTATTCCAGGGTGAGGTTAGAGTCTGTTTTAACGGTGTCCAACCAACGTGTTCTCTGGTGACCAGGTATTCTTGTACCGCTGATCATTCCTAGGATGATTGTATGTATTGTATGTATGTCTACCCCTTATTATTCCCATTTTTCCAACGGGGTAGGGGAAGAGATGCGATGGAAGTATTTGTGGCGATGGTTTTTACGGCCGGATGCCCTTCCTGACGCCAACCTCCGGAGAGGAGTTAATGAGAGATGACATGAATGATGGTGAATGAAACTGGGCAAGGATGTGGAAGGAAGCGGCCGTGGCCTGTCAGAAGGTACCGTCCCAGCATTTGCCTGGTGTTGAAAATGGGAAACGACGGAAAACCATTTCAAGGACGGCCGACGGTGGGGCTCGAACCCACGCGTCTACCGAGTCAGCAGAGAGCTTGGCCCCATGACCTAATGCTGCGCGTTAGCCAGCGTAGCCACTACTGTTGGTATTCCCAGGATGATTGATTTATCCAATACATCTGATCGCATAACGTGGCCAAAGTATGCTAACCGGAACTTCATAATCTTGCCGACCATTGACATAGGGGTCTTGAAGCGCTCCATTACTGCCTTATTGGTGACTTTTGCAGTCCATGGTATTCGTAAGAGTCTAGGCGAACACCAGAGCTCAAAAGCATCGATCTTACTTTTGTCTGCGTGTTTCAGCGCTCAGCTCTCACATCCATACATGAACAGTGGGAATATAATCACGTTGACTAATCTGTATTTGGTATCGTCTAATGGATGGAACCAAAGGAATCTCTACATCCTGGTCACACAGAGAACTGGCTAATCTGGAAGTCCCTGAACAGACTGCGGGTGGAAGTTGCGAGATCCAGGGACAACGTATATAAGTGCCATTTTCCGACCAAGGCAGTCCTCTGTGATTGTGGCGCAACCCAGACAACACAACACCTCTTCTCCTGTCCATTGTGCCCGTACAGCTGCACAATGAATGACTTGCCTGAAGCTAATTCAAGTACTAGCGGAGCGGCTACGTTCTGGGCAGAAACTGTCTGAAGTCGTCTGATGAACACATACTTGTGTACTTGTGTGCATTTTATGTTGTGTACTTCTGTCACGAATAAATAAATAATCTGTATTTGGTAGCCAAACTAATATCTCTGCTCTTCCCGATTTGGGACCTAGTCATCATGGCGGTTCGTCCAAGCGAAATTCATCTCTTAAATTCAGGGCTATGTATAAGGTGCGTTCAAAACGTAACGAGCCGGAGGTTGGAATACGCAAACCGGTGACGACATCGGCTAATCGTGGCGTGTGTAACGAGGTGTGGTTCCGACCAGAGCGTGGAAGGTCACAGCCCGTCACTAGAGGCACGCGTGCACGTCACGTGACGATATAAAGCGAGCAGCAGCATGCATCAATCGTCCAACGCTGGCAGTCGCATTGAAAACAGTGACATGGAGGCGTCAACTGAAGAGCAAAGAGGTGTTATTCAGTTTCCGACAGCGGAAACATTCATCGCTGAATGTCACAAGTGTACGGCGAACACTGCATGTCCCTTGCAAGGGTCAAGGCGTGGCACTAGCGCTTCAGGGAAGGATGGGTGTCGTTAGCCGATGATGCCCAGTCTGGGGCACCGCCCCTGCATTACCGATGACAACGTCCAGCTGGTTGATGCACTCATTACCCAGGACTGCCTAGTGACAGTGAACGCCATAGTCGCCGTGGTCGCTCTACAACAATGCACGACCTCATACGGCCAACACAGTCGCGGCACTTCTGCAGAAATTCAAATGGGAGGTTCTCGGCCACCCTCCATACAGTCCAGACCTCTCTCCCTGTGATTACGCCATGTTTGGTCCCATGAAACGGGCTCTGCGGGGCCAACGATTCACCTCGGACGCCGACGTCCAGCTGTACGTGCGGAACTGGTTCACATCGCAGCCCAGGGAATTTTATGAGACAGCCATTCACCGCCTCGTGTCACAGTGGGACAAGTGCCTCAACAGCCAGGGCCAATACTTCTAACATACAGGTACTGGTTTCTGTAATTATGCCTCCTGCTGGTTACTTTTTGAACGCACCTAATAGAAATGTATAAAGAGTGGTAGCTATGTATAAAGTGTGGTAGCTATGTATAAATGGAACGATTAGCAGAGGACAGGAAGGCATGGAGGGCTGCATCAAACTAGTCAAAAGACAGAAGACTAAAACAACAACAACAAAAAAACGCAATTTACGAGGGGCCTTATGGATGTAAGTTTTGTCATTTACTGAAAGGTTAATAGTTGCTTCCCTTAATGCGCAGAATTCTGAATACGCCAGTGTAATTATGGGTTGTATTTAACGCGACGTAATAGCTGAAGCCTTCGTCGGCCATTAATTCACTTGATATTAACCAATTTTTGGAAGATATATTTACCTGTCGTCTTGTAACGATTGCATTAGGACTGTTTCCACCCAGCAAGAGCTCTCTGTTTATTTTAAGACAATGACAAATGCGGAATGGGACTAGAAGGCTATTCCCACCACCTAATGTACGTAATTTGTTGCCATTACGTTGATGGAAAGTCTCTAATAACCAAATCCACTCTCTCTACCACAACATAAAGTATGTTCAAGAAGTCCCTTTTATGTCAAAATAGATGGGTTGAAGAGGAAGGCAAATTACTGAATGATGAATGTCAAGAGTAGTCACATTACCATCCATTTTATGTACAATCCTTTATCCTTTACCGAATAATTTGTCTTACTTACATTTACTTCTTTGAGGTGAAGTGGTGACGGTGGTAAATAAACACATCCATGAAATATTTAGAAGACAAAACGTACATCAAACCTAAAACTTGGCCAATCAATTTTCTTTATTCGTATTTTACCTACTAGAAGAAGAAATGTCAAATTTATGAATAAGGAAAATAAAATTCAGGGATATGAAATATTATCAACCTGTAATAATGAGGACTGAGGAATTCGGAAAGAGGTAGAGCCATAAAAGGCAGATACGAAAGGGAATGAAGAGAGGGTTCTCTCCAAAGTCAATGGAAGGCAGAAGGCAGGACATATGATGAAAAGAAAAGATCTGACACCTCAAAGAACGAGGGTATGAGGAATGATGAGACAAGGGCTGATTAATACGAGGAAATGAAGGACACCCTAGGCCTCAGATATTCCAATAGGTCGGTGTCGTAAGAGAACAGGGTTCACCAAGAGGAGAAGGATATTTAATAAAATAGACGAAATAGTACGAGGTTAATTTCAAGAAAGAGAAAAAAGACGGAGGATAAGTTTAGGAAAGACAACAAATTGGAGTAGGATAAGCTATAGAAAGAGATAAAATAGGAGGAGGATAAGCTATAAACATCAAGGAAAAAGGAGGAGGATAAGTTTAAGAAATATAAGATAAAGGAGGAGGAATGATAATAATGATAGGAAAAAGGAGAAAGAGGATATGTCAAATGAGGAGAAGGAAAAGTAGGAGAAGTTCCATAAAGAGAAGAAAAGGGAGGAGGATAAGTTTAAGAAAGAGTAGAAAAGCGAAGAGGATAAGTTAAAGAAAAATAATAAAAAGGAGGATGATGATAAGTTTAAGAAAAGAGAAGAAGAAGGAGGTGGATGATCAATAATCAGTAGAAAGAAGTGGAGGATAAATTTGAGAAAGTGAAAAAAAGAAGGATGGAAAGGAGGATAACTTAGTAGAAGAAAGGAAGTAAAAAGATCAGAAAAAGTAGAATGATAAGAAGAGGAATATGGTACTAGTTTCCAATTTAATATCAATCAATTTCTGAACATTACGCTTGTTTTTGCAATAACCGGTGACCATCTTCTTGTAATATGGTAGAATTCTAACGGGAATTATTTACAGTTGATATATTACGGACAACCCTGTCAATTAGTATAGCTAACAGTTGCTGTGGACATTTGGGCTGAATTTGCCTGGACATTGAAAGACGTAAAATCCCCCTGCACAACGGCGTGAGTTTCATCTCAATCTCCCCCAGTAAGTAACTGTGGCTTGTAGTTCAGGTACCATACTAACATTCTCCTGGATTTGGCGTGGCAGCATAAGGGAGTGGGATTTGAAACCAGGTCTCTCCATTATGACGAATGTATAAGGAGCGTTCAAAAAGTAACGAGCCGGAGGCTGGAATGCGCAAACCGGTCACTACATCGACTAATCGTGGCGTGTGTAACGAGGTGTGGTTCCGACCAGAGCGTGGAAGGTCACAGCCCGTCGCTAGAGGGCACGCGTGCACATCACGTGACGATACAAAGCGAGCAGCAGCATGCATCAATCGTCCAACGCTGCCAGTCGCATTGCAAACAGTGACAAAGAGGTGTTGTTTGGCTTCTGACAGCGGAAGGAGTAGGGGGAACGGACATGCATTGCCGAATGTCACAAGTGTACGGCGAACACTGCCTGCCCTTGCAAGGGTCAAGGCGTGGCACAAGCGCTTCCGGGAAGGACGGGTGTCGTTAGCCGATGATGCCCGGTCTGGAGCACCCCCCCCCCCCCCCCTGCATTACCGATGACAACGTCCAGCTGATTGATGCACTCATTACCCAGGACCGCCGAGTGACAGTGAACGCCATAGCCGCCGAAGTCGCTCCACGACAATGCACGACCTCATACGGCCAACACAGTCGCGGCACTCAAATGGGAGGTTCTCGGCCACCCTCCATACAGTCCAGACCTCGCTCCCTGTGATTACGCCTTGTTTGGTCCCGTGAAAAGGGCTCTGTGGGGCCAACGATTCACCTCGGACGCCGACGTCCAGCTGTACGTGCGGAACTGGTTCACATCGCAGCCCAGGGAATTTTATGAGACAGCCATTCACCGCCTCGTGTCACAGTGGGACAAGTGCCTCAACAGCCAGGGCCAATACTTCTAACATACAGGTACTGGTTTCTGCAATTATGCCTCCGGCTCGTTACTTTTTGAACGCACCTTATATAATGTTCTAAACCTCATAATCCTCCGCACAAATAAATAGGGAATTACGGAGGTGTGCAAATTATTAGAATCATCGAAAGAATTTAAATCAGTCAAAATTTGTATTCAAAATCATTTTATTGACCATCTGCTGGCATCATTTATTCCCGTACTTAAGAGGGAAGTACCCCAGCTCGAACGGCGAAAACCAACTGAAAGTGGGTTAAAAGTATACAGCTGTACCTATGTCAATAGCTATCAATGCCATTCATCTGTAAAAGTTCGTGTTCGGTCGCCAGTGCCATCTGAGTATGTGATAATGTGATCACCGTGGCATTTAAGTTTGGACTATCGCAATGCAGGAACATTGTAAATAATTGAGTATGTGTACATGTTGCCCTTGTTATGAAAGCCGGATCTAAAGATCCTATAGGCTTTCATATAGCCGTGGTATATTGGAGAAAGTCTGTCTGTATGTATGTATGTATGTGCGTGACGTTTTTGCGTTTAGCAAAGTACAGGTCGCAATTGTCAAGATATCGAGCTGAAATTTGGTACGGTGAAAGAGTAAGGTCCTATGACGAACCCTATTGTTGGGCGTTAAAATCGGTGCAGGGCCGGATCTTTTTGGGGGGCCCTGAATTTCAAACTTTTTTTTTGAATCGATATATCTCGGAAACGGTTGATCGTATCGAAAAATGTTAAATGTATAGATGTAAGATCTCCGCGGTATGCAACTTTTTTACTCAAAACTATTTTTCGATATCTCTCACCGTTTTCTTTTTTTTGGGGCCCTGAAAATGTCCATTGTGTGAGACATATTTGCGTTTAGCTTAGTACTGGTCGCTATTTTCAAGATGTTCAGCTGAAATTTGGCACGGTGAAAGAGTTAGTGACTGTGACGAATCCTGTTGTTGGGCGTTAAAATCGGTGCAGGGCCGGATCTTTTTTGGGGGCCCTGAATTTCTAACTGTTTTTTGGAATCGATATATCTCGGAAATGGTTGGTCGTATCGAAAAATGTTAAATGTACAGGTGTAAGATCTCCGCAGTATGCAACTTTTTTTACTCAAAACGATTTTTTGATATCTCTCACCGTTTTCTTTTTTTGGGGCCCTGAAATTGTCCATTGTGCGTCACATTTTTGGGTTTAGCGAAGTACAGTTCGCAATAATCAAGATATCGAGCTGAAATTTGGTACGGTGAAAGAGTTAGTGACTGTGACGAAACCTATTGTTGGGCGTTAAAATCGGTGCAGGGCCGGATCTTTTTTGGGGGCCCTGAATTTCAAACTTATTTTTGGAATCGATATATCTCGGAAACGGTGGGTCGTATCGAAAAATATTAAATGTACAGGTGTAAGATCTCTGCGGTATGCAACTTTTTTACTCAAAACGATTTTTTGATATCTCTCACCGTTTTCTATTTTTTGGGCCCTGAAAATGTCCATTGTGCGTGACATTTTTGGGTTTAGCGAAGTACAGGTCGGAATTTTCAAGATATCGAGCTGAAATTTGGAGCTGTGAAAGAGTTGGACCCTGTGAGGAAACCAGTTGTCGGGCGTTAAAAACGGTGCAGGGCCGGATCTTTTTGGGGGGCCCAGAATTTCAATTTTTTTTTTTGAATCGATATATCTCGGATACGGTTGGTCGCATTGAAAAAAGTTAAAGGTACAGGTGTAAGATCTCCGCGGTATGCAAATTTTTTTTACTCTAAACGATTTTTTGATATCTCTCACCGTTTTCTATTTTTTGGGCCCTGAAAATGTCCATTGTGCGTGACTTTTTTGGGTTTAGCGAAGTACAGGTCGCAATTTTCAAGATATCGAGCTGAAATTAGGAGCTGTGAAAGAGTTGGACCCTGTGAGGAAACCAGTTGTCGGGCGTTAAAAACGGTGCAGGGCCGGATCTTTTTGGGGGGCCCAGAATTTCAATTTTTTTTTTGAATCGATATATCTCGGAAACGGTTGGTCGCATCGAAAAACGTTAAAGGTTCAGGTGTAAGATCTCCGCGGTATGCATCTTTTTTACTCATAACGATTTTTTGATATCTCTACCCGTTTTCTTATTTTGGGGCCCTGAAGATGTTATCAAATGTTTTTGGTTTTTGAAAAAAAAAATGGGGCCCAAATGTATATAATAATAGGTTAAAATTTAAACGATGGTCTAATTGAATTCTACGGAAAATTATCTATAATAACCCGTTTTCACCTTTTCAATAAGTTAAATAATGTATTTACAGCTGTAATATACTTTCCATTTCCCAGCACGTCCGGCTTTCATAACCACGTGATGGTATCAGCATTGCCTAGAATAACATTTTATAATATTCCTACATTACCACACAATCGGGCCAAAGGCCCGAAATGCTAGGCATCAGGCCTTGCCGCCAAACAAGTTGTTGTTTGAGATTATAACCCCTCTTGCTGGCCCCTTGCTGCTGCGCCACTGTCTCATCAAAAGCTGGTCGTGCTGCCGGGACTCCTACTTGTTATGAAAGCCGGATCTAAAGATCCTATAGGCTTTCATATAGCCGTGGTATATTGGAAAAGTCTGTCTGTATGTACGTACGTACGTACGTATGTGTGTGACGTTTTTGCGTTTAGCAAAGTGCAGGTCGCAATTTTCAAGATATCGAGCTGAAATTTGGTACGGTGAAAGAGTTGGGGCCTGTGACGAACCCTATTGTTGGGCGTTAAGATCGGTGCAGGGCCGGACCTTCTTTTGGGGCCCTGAATTTCATCCAATTTTTTTGAATCGATATATCTCGGAAACGGTTGGTCGTATCGAAAAATGTTAAATGTATCGGTGTAAGATCTCCGCGGTATGCAACTTTTTTACTCAAAACGATTTTTTGATATCTCTCACCGTTTTCTTTTTTGGGGCCCTGAAAATGTCCATTGTGCGTGACATTTTTGCGTTTAGCTAAGTACTGGTCGCAATTTTCAAGATATTAAGCTGAAATTTGGTACGGTGAAAGAGTTAGTGACTGTGACGAATCCTGTTGTTGGGCGTTAAAATCGGTGCAGGGCCGGATCTTTTTTGGGGGCCCTGAATGTCTAACTGTTTTTTGGAATCGATATATCTCGGAAACGGTTGATCGTATCGAAAAATGTTAAATGTATAGATGTAAGACCTCCGCCGTATGCAACCTTTTTACTCAAAACGATTTTTTGATATCTCTCACAGCTTTCGTTTTTTGGGGCCCTGAAAATGTCCATTGTGTGTGACATTTTTGCGTTTAGCTAAGTACTGGTCGCAATTTTCAAGATATTAAGCTGAAATTTGGTACGGTGAAAGAGTTCGTGACTGTGACGAATCCTGTTGTTGGGCGTTAAAATCGGTGCAGGGCCGGATCTTTTTTGGGGGCCCTGAATTTCTAACTGTTTTTTTGAATCAATATATCTCGGAAACGGTTGGTCGTATCGAAAAATGTTAAATATACAGGTGTAAGATCTCCGTGGTATGCAACTTTTTACTCCAAACGATTTTTTGATATCTCTCACCGTTTTCTTTTTTTGGGGCCCTGAAAATGTCCATTGTGCGTGACATTTTTGCGTTTAACTGAGTACTGATCGCAATTTTCAAGATATTAAGCTGAAATTTGGTACGGTGAAAGAGTTAGTGACTGTGACGAATCCTATTTTTGGGCGTTAAGATCGGTGCAGGGCCAGATCATTTTTGGGGGCCCCGAATTTCAAACTTTTCTTTGGAATCGATATATCTCGGAAACGGTTGGTCGTATCGAAAAATGTT
Source organism: Meconema thalassinum (assembly GCA_946902985.2). Classification (NCBI taxonomy): domain Eukaryota; kingdom Metazoa; phylum Arthropoda; class Insecta; order Orthoptera; family Tettigoniidae; genus Meconema; species Meconema thalassinum. Next base: position 190,790,867 of record OX336395.1, read on the forward strand.
AAATGTACAGGTTTAAGATCTCCGCGGTATGCAACCTTTTTTACTCAAAACGATTTTTTGATATCTCTCACCGTTTTCTTTTTTTGGGGCCCTGAAAATGTCCATTGTGCGTCACATTTTTGGGTTTAGCGAAGTACAGTTCGCAATAATCAAGATATCGAGCTGAAATTTGGTACGGTGAAAGAGTTAGTGACTGTGACGAATCCTGTTGTTGGGCGTTAAAATCGGTGCAGGGCCGGATCTTTTTTGGGGGCCCTGAATTTCAAACTTATTTTTGGAATCGATATATCTCGGAAACGGTGGGTCGTATCGAAAAATGTTGAATGTACAGGTGTAAGATCTCTGCGGTATGCAACTTTTTTACTCAAAACGATTTTTTGATATCTCTCACCGTTTTCTTTTTTTAGGGCCCTGAAAATGTCCATTGTGCGTGACATTTTTGCGTTTAGGTAAGTACTGGTCGCCATTTTCAAGATATGAAGCTGAAATTTGGAACGGTGAAAGAGTTAGTGACAGTGACGAATCCTATTGTTGGGCGTTAAAATCGGTGCTGGGCCGAATCTCTTTTTTGGGGCCCTGAATTTCAAATTTTTTTTGAATCGATATATCTCGGAAACGGTTGGTCGCATTGAAAAAAGTTGAAGGTACAGGTGTAAGATCTCCGCGGTATGCAAATTGTTTTTACTCTAAACGATTGTTTGATATATCTCACAGTTTTCTATTTTTTGGGCCCTGAAAATGTCCATTGTGCGTGACATTTTTGGGTTTAGCGAAGTACAGGTCGCAATTTTCAAGATATCGAGCTGAAATTTGGAGCTGTGAAAGAGTTGGACCCTGTGAGGAAACCAGTTGTCGGGCGTTAAAAACGGTGCAGGGCCGGATCTTTTTGGGGGGCCCAGAATTTCATTTTTTTTTTTGAATCGATATATCTCGGAAACGGTTGGTCGCATCGAAAAACGTTAAATGTTCAGGTGTAAGAACTCCGCGGTATGCATCTTTTTTACTCCTAACGATTTTTTGATATCTCTACCCGTTTTCTTATTTTGGGGCCCTGAAGATGTTATTAAATGTTTTTGGTTTTTGAAAAAAAAAATGGGGCCCAAATGTATATAATAATAGGTTAAAATTTAAACGATGGTCTAATTGAATTCTACGGAAAATTATCTATAATAACCCGTTTTCACCTTTTCAATAAGTTAAATAATGTATTTACAGCTGTAATATACTTTCCATTTCCCAGCACGTCCGGCTTTCATAACCACGTGATGGTGTCAGCATTGCCTAGAATAACATTTTATAATATTCCTACATTACCACACAATCGGGCCAAAGGCCCGAAATGCTAGGCATCAGGCCTTGCCGCCAAACAAGTTGTTGTTTGAGATTATAACCCCTCTTGCTGGCCCCTTGCTGCTGCGCCACTGTCTCATCAAAAGCTGGTCGTGCTGCCGGGACTCCTACTTGTTATGGGTGCGTACTGTTCCAGTCCGCTGATTTGTAATCACTTCATTGCAACTCCACATTTACACTTCGACGTCGAATGGAGGACAACACAGTATCTTCTATTGTGGGAAAGATGATTATGTCAACACGGTACTGCATGTGTTAAGATTTCTTAATGCAAGCAAGTGTTCAACCATTTGCCAGATGATACTGCACCACATCTGTTTCTTGTTAATATAATGGTCCGAATTTCCTTTTGCACGGTAGTTTCTGCTGCGAATTGTGTTTCTGCAATCGTTTTGTAATGTTACCACATATATGCTAAAGGTCTAACCAATTGCTAGGAATGGATTTTCCCTAATATAATGGTCCGAATTGCCTGTACCACGGTAGTTTCTGCTGAGAATTGTGTTTCTGCAATCTTTGGGCGCCGTAAGTACCAAACATTGATTGTACACTAAAGCAGGGTTTTACAGATAAATACCCGTGTTGGGTAGTAGAACAGACATATCTTCGTATGTTAAGCGCATTGCCAGTCGGTTTTAGCCGTTCGAGCTGGGGTACTTCCCTCGATAGTATCGACTTAACCGTTTCCCATAATGAATTGTCTGAAAAAGTTCATAATTGGGTATTCTGAGGGATACCTGAGCTTGGCCGAATATCTATTTTTCTTTCATTGACTTTAGAATGTACCCTCTAAGTCAGGTGATTTCAATCCATAGTTCATGAATCTTTGAATAATTCAAGAACGAATCATCCGTAAAATGACTCCAAAATCTTCAGCTTTAAATTCATACGGAAAGTAGAGTGAAGTAATCAAAACAAAACGTGTGGCATTTTGCAATTTGTGTTAGCAAAGTTCCTCTGTTAGTGGAAGTTAACAAAAATAAAATACTTTGAGTTTCCTAAAAGAAAATGTAATTAAGACTCTTGGTTAAACATTGGAAGTAATTTCACCGCCTTCCAAACATATTTATTGCATTAAGCCGTAATAATAATAATAATAATAATAATAATAATAATAATAATAATAGTATTGATATCGTGTGGCCTCGGATGCAGGGTGCAAGCTTTGTAATTTGACACCCTGAGGGTAGCTTGCATGTCGAATTTCGTTGTTCCTTGAATCACTATGAAAGTCAAGGAGGATAGATACCTACGCTCCATGAACACCATAGCGCTTTCTAGTAGAAAAATGAGGAACTTTGTGTTGGCGGAAGCTCCCGAGATTAATTTTGCCATTATGAACACGGCCTACTGAATTCAAATGGGTCTTTGACATGCCAACATTGTATGACATGCGTGTCGTATTTTTGCCGCCTTTCAAAAATCACTTACCACGGCCAGGAGCAAACCTGCAATCTTGGGGTTAGTAGACCGACACGCTATCCACTCACTCCCGTAATGAATGATCGTGTGACCTCCGGAGAGGCTGAGTGCATGACTTTATAGTTGACGCCTGTGGGCGACCTGCGCGTCGTAATGAGGATGGCATGATGATGAAGACGTCACATACACTCAGTCGCCTAGCCACGGAAATTAATCCCAAGTGATTAAAATCCCTAATGGCTCGGCCGGGAATCGAACCCGGGGCACTTTGGACCAAAGCCTAGAGCGCTAATCATTTAGCCACGGAGCCGGACGCATTAAGCCGTGGGCATTAAGGGCTGAAAAGTATTTAATGTAATTTTGGGAAAATGGCGTCGAGTCTAATAATTTGCACACATCTGTAAATCCAGGACGTAAGGTGTAGCAAATTCAAGCCCAATCCAGAAGAGGAAAATAAATATATTCAAAGTGGCAATGTTTTCACTCGATGAAAATAACCAACGTTTCACAGAAGTTACAAATTCTATTGTCCTTTTCACAGTCACTGGAGAGAAGAGGAACCTTGTCAAGCAAGTGAGCATTATTCAGTTTGTGAGATCAAAGCAATTGGCACCGTTCTTGTCCTTACGATAATGGGACCGCCCCACCCACGCCTCGAGCACTCGACAAGTAGTAGAAGTCTTCCTGGGACAAATGAACAGCGTCTCTTTACCGAGATATCAGAGGAACGGGCACTTTGGAAGGAAATACAACGTAATAAAAGGACATTGGGCGGCTTCGGTGGCGTAGTTGGTAGCAGGCTGAGGTTCTATGCCCAAGGTCGCGGGTTCAAATCCGGCTGGAGTCGTCGGATTTTTTAAGAGCGTTAAAAATCCCTCAGTATGCCTTCCTTTGGAGGGGAAGTAAAGCCGGCGGTCCCGTCATAGATTATGGGATGGAAAAGAACCTACCACTAACTTGTGTGAAGCTTAAATTTGTAGGTTAGAATTGATAACGCTCTATTAGTTCCAACGTTTGCCGCCAGGTGCTGACAGCGATGCCATCTAGTAGGCAAGTCCGCAAGCTAGGTGTCGTGGACGGTAGCATTTGGTAGCAAAAGTAGGAACTACTTGAAATTACTGTCTGAAGTCCTTACTTGAATTTAAAAAAAAAACAGATAAATAAATAAATAAATAAATAAATAAATAAATAAATCATACTAATATATAAAAATGAGATGGTGTGTGTCTGTCTGTCTGTCTGTCTGTGTGTTACTCAATAACGCAAGAACCACTGGTCCGATTTAAATGAAATTTTGCATGGATGTAGCTGATTTACCAGGTTTACATATACGATAATTTTGAGTTCGATATTTTGCACTATTACAAAATGGCGACTATTTTAGTGACGTCACTACACCCTTTGGTTTCAAAATTTCATATTTCCATATCAAATAAAAAGAGAACGCTAAGAAATAGGAAACTTTTGATGGTACATACGAGCTTTAAAATTTCATTTCCTATCCGAAAGGTCTGTATCACCTTCCTGTATCTCCAACGGTTAGCGAGTAAAACCCACATTTATGACGTCACTACATCCTATGGTTTCAAAATTTCATGTTTCCATTTCAAATAAAAAGAGAACGGTAAGAAATAGCAAACTTTTGATGGCATACACGAGCTCTAACATTTAATTTTCTATCCGAAAGGCCCTTAACAATTTTCGTGTATCTCCAACGGTTAGCGAGTTAAACCTAAATGTGTGCAATAAAACACGGTCAACACCGTGAGGTGCAGTATATCTCTATATATAAAAAAAATGAAAGTTTGTCTGAATTTCTACAAAATTTGAGTTATTTACGAGTTTAGACTGTTTTATGATGGCAGCGCACGAAATTTGTTTTTGTCTGTCTGTCTGTCTGTCTGTTTGTTTGTCTGTGGACAACTTTGTTCCCTTATAACTCGAGAACGGCCGGGTGTATCAATGTAAAATTTGGTACAGATATCCATCAGAGGCACGACACTAATCATTGAAGTAACTCTTCTCCGTACCTCTCATAAATGTGGGCATACCCCCTCAAAATACATGCAGAAATAGACGTAGAAGGACGAGATAAAGCTCATTTTCAGCCCCTCAATGTGAGAGACAAAACCCGTGGACCCTAAAACCAACCGTTTTTGAAATATTCCCAGATATCTAATTTCATTTAATAAACTAATGAATGAATGCAAGCTGGTAACCATGGCAACAGATTCTCAGAGGTCCATCTATTGCTGTAAGACGCAATGCAATTCCATTAATTAAATTAGTGTGTAAGTTTGCAAACGGCTAGAAGGTTATCCCGGAACCAAATTATGCTGTAAAATTCATCAACACGTATAATGCGCTTAAGGCGGTGAAGGGGTATTCTAGATTTTTTTCACGCGATTTACACTTGCGGGTATGGTACGGCAGGTCTATTATATTCCTATCCCTATATTATATTATTATTATTATTATTATTATTATTAGTAGTAGTAGTAGTAGTATATTGTGGCGTACAACGACGAGACAAAGCCCCTCGGTGCCAGAAACAAAACTCGGGGACACTAAAGGGTCCTCGAAAACTACATTATAAGGCTCTAAAACCAACAGTTTCTGAAATATTCCCAGAAAACTAATTTAATGTAATTTAACAAACTAATGAAAGAATGCAAACCGGTAACCATGACAAGATTATCTCAAGGGGTGGCATCCACCATTCCATCTATTTCTGTAAGAAGCAATGCCACTCCATTTATTACATTTATTACATTTCTTTGAAAGTTTGCAAATGGCTATAAGGTTATCACGGAACCAACGTAGACTGTACAATTCATCAATGCAATTAAGGGGGTCAAGGGGTAACCTAGGATTTTCTCATGCAATTTTCCCGTTCGACATATAGTACAGAAGGTCTATTATATCTCCAAACAGCAACATTATTTTCAAAAATTCTTGAATTGAACCAGCATTTTTTGCGGCTTTTAGGAATTTGGGAAATTTGAGGCTAAAGAACCTGAATTTCCATGCACCAAAAGCCTTTATAATTTATGAAAGGGGTCTTCCTGTGTATGGGGACCTAACACAACGTAGAGGGTCAGTTTTTATGTGACGTGTATTGCGTTTTGTCTGCAAGGCTTTCAATTCTATTTCACGTCAGGAAGTACACGTTAGGTGAATTTAGTATGAGAGCACATTTTACCATTTTTTTTCGACATACGGGTTCATCGTAAGGATGATTTTGTTTGATATTGTGTGATAGATATACACATATTTGGATATCTGGGTGATATGTTGTAGAAAATAGAATTGTCTGTCTGTCTTTCTGTGTATCTTTATGTACGCCTATAACTCGTGTTCGGATGCTTGGTTTAACGTAAAATTTGGTATGGTAACCGTGAGGGTCAATACACCAATCATTTATAAAACTCTTCACGGTACTATTCATACAATAGAAGGGTGGATATAGGGAAAAACTTCTCAAAATACATGCTAAAATAGGCGAAATATAAAAATTATCCTAGAAGGACGACCAAAGCATATGTTGCGCTTCTCAATGTGAGACACAAAATTCGGGAGTCTATAAAGGGTCTCCGAAAACCACATTTTAAGGCCCTTAAATTAACAGTGTGTGTGATATTCCCAGAAAACTAACTTCGTTCTGATAAACTTATGAAGGAATGACAAACCGCTAACCATTGCAACAGTAGCTCAATTGAGAATGTCTGGTGTTAACACCGAACACCGTTCGAAGAACGGGTACTTCTGCTAGTAAATAAATAAATAAATATAGCCTAGATAACCATAAGGGCAAAGGCCTCCTGCGAGCAGGGACGTGCTCTGGTTTAAACTCGTTAGGTGAGCATGACCTAAGGAGTTGTGTACAAGTTTTCACTACACTTGCTACACTTTACTGTAGTTCACTTCACTACACTACATTAATTCACTTCGCTTTACATCTGCTTCTCTAGAAAGGTGGCGGGGGCCAGTTGTCGTGTCTTTGTATGTGCCAATTTGTTGTCGTTTACCTTGTGTGTTGTTTACCTTGTTACAGGTTGCAGAAGTGTATCTTTCATGTCATAGGAGTCCTTTCTACCAGTATTTTTCGTTGCTGAAGCTCTCCTTCTTTTCCCTTCTTATAGTTCAATACGTCTCCATTCTTGTCTCTCCCTTGCTATCCTCGTCCAGTGTTTGCCTGTCTTCCTTACGATTGAATCTTTCCAGCGGGTCCTCTGTCTATCAACGTTCCTTCTTCCTGTCCTGGGGTCCCATACCGTTAGCTTGTGCGTCCATCGATCGTCTTTAATTCTGGCCAAGATAACACACACTAATACAGCCATCACAATTAGCACCGGTTATCAGACAGGTTCTACACACACCCAAAGTACACTGGGCTACATGACCGCGTTGTCGCAGCCCCTAAACTAAGGAACCAACCAACCAAAAGTGCATTGATCACTTGAGGTGGGCTATTATCAAACTGAAAATTATCATGTGAATTTGCAGTCTCACTAGAAACTGACTTCTTTGGCTCAATGCGTTAAAACGAGTGTTCTTAATCCCATGTTGAGTCTTCAGTTTTTTGACCGGTTTGATGCAGCACTCCATACCTCCCTGTTTTGAGCTAAGCGTTTCTTATTTTCAAAGATACCACACCCTACATCTGAGGCAATCTGTTTAACACATTCTACTGTTGGTCCACCCCTACAGTTCTTATCCTCGACCGTTCCTTCCATAACTAACTTTGCTATTTCTGGGTGTCTTAGTTTGTGTCCTACCAACCTATCTCTTCTCTTCATTACCAGTCGCCAGAAACATCTCTCCTCTCCCACTCGTCTTAATACCTCTACCCATATGAAAATGAAAATCCACAGCCTGCTTCCAGTCGACCGACCGGGTCAGGGAATGGAATGAATGAAGCCCCCATCTTGCGGCGAGGATATGAACTGTGCCGGCTGCCGAAGTCTGTCGCACTCCCCTGGGGCAATGATTAAATGAATGACAGATGAAAGGAAATTATAGTGGACAGCGTTGCTGGAATGAAATTTGTGACAGGGAAAACCGGAGTACCCGGAGAAAAACCTGCCTGCCTCCGCTTTGTCCAGCACAAATCTCACATGGAGTTACCGGGATTCGAACCATGGACCCAGCGGTGAGAGGCCAGCGTGCTGCCGCCTATGCCACGGAGGCAATGATCTTCATCATTCTCCTGTAACACCAACTCAATTCAAACGCTTCAATTCTCCTCTTTTATGCCGCTCGATCAGTTCAAGTTTAATTTCCATAGTTTACCACGCTCGAGACAAAGGCTTTCAAAATGACTTCCTAATCTAAATCTATATTTAATGTCAACAGATTCCTTTTCGGTAGAAATACTTCCCTTGCCTGTGCTAAACTACTTTTTATATCATCTTTGCTTCGTCCCTCACTGATTCTTATTCTTCCTAAGTAACAGAAGTCTCCTACTTCCTTTGGATTTTCACCTGGCAATTCGACGCCCATACGGGTTTCTCATTTCTTTTGACTGCATTCCAATATTTTGGTTTCACATTTATTAATTTACATCAGGACTTATTTCCTAAAGACAGAATCCATACCATTTAAAAACTAATTCAAATCCTCTGGTGTGTCGGCTAAGACGATGATGTCATCAGCAAATCTCAAATCTCCGAGTTGAAATTATTTCCCCTTGAATCCTTACTCCTACTTTGAATTTTTCTTCAATTTTCTTCATTGCTTGTTCAATGTATAGATTGAAAAGTATGGGTGATAAGTTGCAACCTTTCCTTACACCCTTCTGAATACCAGCTTATCTCATGTCCTTTGGCTCAAATAACTGCTGTCTGGTTTCCTTATAGATTCTAGAGCACCCTCATATCCCTGTTCTTTATTCCAATCGTTTTCAAAATGCCAAACAACTTACTCCAATGAAACCTTTTCTAAGTCTACAAAGAGATACTGGCAGGACATTAAAGCTAGCAGACGAACAAGAGCAACATACAAAATATGATATTTATTGTTAACTCGTAGTTTATAGTGACTCAATTCAAAAGTAAAAATCATAGTAATGTTGCTTTGAAAATATTACTTTACGTAAGCGATCCTAGTAATATTACCACCAGGGATCGGATTTTTGGTGCAAAAAATCGGGAAATGTTTTATGAAATATGTGACAAAAATGAAAACAAATTATAATTTTTGTTCATCATCATCATCATCTTCTTCTTCTTCATTTCCCCTTTTCCAGCTGACACTGGGTGGGGGCAAATATGGTTCCTCTCCACTTTGTTTTGTCGTTCCACCATTCCTCTTCCGACACGGTGTTCCAATCCAGGTTCCGTTTTCTAATGCTATACTTCACCGAGTCCATTCAACGCATTCTTGGTCTTCCTCGTCCTCTCTTTCGTGTCATCCGTCGTTCCAGTGCTCGTCTTGGTAGCCTTACTTCATTCATCCGTTTGACATGTCCAAACCATCTCAATCTCTTTTGCTCCAGTTTGTCATCTAGATTCTGTACTCCCAGTTCTTTCCGTATATCTTCATTTCTTACTCTGTCTCTCCTCGTTTTCTGGACCATACTTCTCAGGAATCTCATCTCAGCTGCCTGTACTCTGCTCTCATCCCTCTTAGTCATTGTCCAAGTTTCTGCTGCATATGTCATTATAGGAACATAATATGCTCTGTACATAACTTCTTTAGTCTTAATTGGTATATCCTTGTTCCATAATAGTCCCCGTACCTGTTGGTAGATAACACTCAACAGTTGTATTGTTCTGCTAATTTCCAAATCTAGTCTTCCATCTTAGGTCAGTTCACTTCCCAAGTATTTGAAGTGTTTCACCACTTCCAATTCCTTATCTCCTACTTTGATTAATAATTTTCCTTCTTTCTTACCTCTACTCATCACCACTGTTTTACTCTTCTCTTGTTTATTAATGTGAATATGAACAATATGTATTACTTACGAATGCAATTTATGCTGTGCCTCACTGACTGCTGAAGAATTACAATACACAACGAAATACATCTTCAAGTTGTCCATCACTAATGAGAATGACCAACGATTATCGCGAAACACTTCTTTTGAAGGCGCGAAAATGCGACAATATGTTTCTTGCCCTCGAGGTGTGGTGTAACTTGAGATCGCTGATCCGTCTTGATTGCTTTCCTACATGGTTGGCAGAACAGAACGCCTCCATCAGAAGTAAAAGTATCCTTAAATTTTGCAACATACTGCTGCAGACGATAATCCTTCGTTGCTTTTACTTTAGTTATTGTAGAACTGCCTTAAATTTCACAGTGCCAGAAATGAACTTCACGTGAGTGAGACTGGTTCCTGGTAGCTGCGGGATGGGAGGAGGGGAAGGGGGGAGGGGGAAGGGGGTCTAGCACGTGGTGCAATATGGCTATGGACAAGGAAATCCCTAGCCTCCACAGTGAGTGGGACGGGGCGACAAGGTAAGAAAAACGCAGCGGCAAGCTGACATTAGATAGCTAGATAGATTAGATAGCTCACTGGTTCATACACACAGAACAAAATTCCAATAAATTCTCTAGGTTGGTGTTTCCCACGGACTCAGCGAGGGAACTCACCACTACCACCACTACGGGCAGTGTCCTGGAGCTTGGAACATCTGGTCGAGGTGGATACAATTGGTGAGGTGAGATCAGCACTTCGCCCAGGGGGCCTCACCTGCATAAGCGAACAGGGGCCTCATGAGGGATTGGAAGGGAGAGGAAGATTGGGATTGATAGGCAAGAAGGACGGAAGGAGGCGGCCGTGGCCTTACAGTAGGCACCATCCCGGCATTTGCCCGAAGACGAAGTGGGAAACCACGGAAAACCACTTCGAGAATGGCCGAGGTGGGAATAGAATCCCCTCTACTCATTTGAACCACCCGAGGCTGAATAGACCCAGTTCCAGTCCTCATACCATTTCTCAAATTCCGTGGCAGAGCCGAGAATCGAACCCAGGACCTCTGGAACGGCAGCTAACCATGCTGACCACTGCGTTACGGAGGCGACCATAGTGATTTAAAAATGTAAATAATAGGTTTTTTTACGTGCTAATAAGTGAAAAGCAGGAATTTATGAAATTATAGAAAAACAATTAAATATGTTTTTACATAAAACAATATTTACCTAAGAATACGAGCCCTAATTATCACCCAGGTGTTTACTGCTGTCTTTTGAAATTTCCTCGCAACTTGTGCACCTAAGAACGAGCTCTCATTTGGACCATGACTTGGAGATGTTTGTTCTAGTTAAAACAGTTTGAGAAAAGCTTGTTCGGCACACGTAGGAGGAAGCTTGTGCAGAGTTTTTGTCAAGTATGCAATTTTCTTTTATTACAATGCGACGCAGACCTTGTTCGAAGGCAAACAAATAGTTCGCGATTGTATTTTCCGTTATTGTTTCCACCCTCGGAGAAGGACAAGAGGTACTAAATGCGCTTCGATTACCTCGTACATTTCAGCGAGCAGATGTAGGAAAGAGGCTCAATTTGGTTGGGGATTTGCCTTGACAATTTCCGAAGACATCTTCCTTTTCTTCTTTATCCACCAACGAGAGCTTGAGGGAATCAATAGTTACAGTAAGAATAAGATGGGATGTACTTGGCTTTCTGTTAAAGAGCGAATCAATTAGGGAATTTACAACATCGTGGTTATTTAGTCCCATGTACTTCCATGTGTCTGATAACCTGTATTGTTGTCAGGGGTGGCCGCCTCTTATGTGGTGAAGTGCTGGAGCACATTGTTTAGTTTTAAAATAAATTACTTTAATAATACTGTATCATCTACAATGGATAGACCCCACAATGTCCGAAAATGAGGCTTTTGCGTCACGTTTCTATAAAAATTGAAATGGCTTCCCATCTAACTAAGAATGTGTACAGCAAAGAAACTACATCCCTGAATGCAAAACTCAATCACTACTACCCGCCATCCGGCCAGAAACTTTGTATGCAGCGGAATGTCACGCCATGAATAGAAAAGGCATACTGGAAAAGCTGGAGACTAAGGAAAGGAAGATATTGAGGAAAATCTTGGGTCCAGTTAAAGAACACGGTGAGTTCCGAAGACGCCACAACCAAGAGTTGTACACACACGTAGAGAAAATAACTGGCGTGATGAGGAAAAAAAAGGATTTCTTTCTATGGGCATATAGGCCCTAACCCGAATTAAATCAATACGGCTATCCAACCGAATTTTTGCTTTTCTCCATGAGAAAGAGACAAAGGTTCAGTGAGGTAGAGAAAGATCTGTTGGAGACTGGGATATCATGTGAACATATCCAGGAGCGTGGCCCAATTAGGGAAAAACTTCAAAAACATCGGAGTTTTCAACTTAAGCCGAAACTAAAATCCGGGAAGGCGTGAACGTCGGAGAGAAAGGTGCAACATCGATTGCAAATGAAAGAGTATTGGACCAATATTAAAATGAAGAAGAAACAGTTGACATGACGTGGTCATTAATTGGCCGTAATGAAGGAAGAAGAATACATCAAAGATGGACCAAACGTTGCGGATGCAGAGATAGTAGTTGTAGTTGAGTATTTGGTGACTTTGCGACATCGTGGTCAGGTAGCCCCGTGAATCTCTCAAAACAAACGGGGGGAAATATTACAGGAAGCCGTCAGCTGTTTCGGCCGGATGGTCTTCTAATCTCCCAACTTATCTATTTTAAACCCATAAGTAGGATAAATAAGCCGGTTCTGGCACAGGGGCTAATGGGCAAGATGGCCGCCGCGCGCAATCACTCTATGTTATTCTTATGGAGGTTTCATTCAGAGCTGGCACAGGGGCTATTGGGCAAAATGGCCGCCACGGCCTGAGACCGTGGATTACGTTACAGGGAGAGGTCGGCCGTGTAGTTGCCAAATGGAATATTTATTATTATTATTATTATTATTATTAGGTAATTGTTAATTGATCATGTATAATCAAGACCAGCCTTATATTGTCCACTTTTTGGTGTAGTGGCTAGCATTCTTGGAGGTCATTCCTGAGGTTCGAATCCCGGCTCTGCCAAGAAATTTAATTTCTGGTCTCATGAGTGGAACGGGGTACACTCAGCCTTGTGAGGCAAAACTGACAAGAGCTGGCTTTTGATTCATACCTCAACAATTCTGCCTAACCCAACTTCACCTAACCTAACCTAACCTAACCTAACCTATCCTAACCTAACTTCAAAGTCAAAGCAAATATAAAAGCCAATGTGAAAGCACACATAATAAACTAAGTTATAACCTAACCTAACTTCACCTAACCTAACCTCACCTAACCTGTCCTAACCTAACCTAACGTAACCTACCTAATTTAAAATTGCAAGCGAAAAAAATTTAGCAAAAAGTATGAGAAAAAAGTGAGAGCAAATGTAAGAGCACAAATAATAAACTTAGTTATAACCTAACCACACCTAACCTAACCTAACCTAACCTAACATAACCAAACTTCAAAGTGAGAGCAAAAATGTAAGAGCAAATGAGAGAGCACAAATAATAAACTTAGTTATAACCTAACCTAACCTAACCCACAGAAACCTCATTTAAAGATTTTAGATTTTATGTTTTAACATTTTAGATTTTTGATTTTTTCATTTTACATTTTTTAGATTTTACATTTTACATTTTTGATTTTTTTGTATTTTAGATGTTAGTTTTTTTTAGATTTTACATTTTAAATTTAAGATTTTTTGATTTTAGATTTTACTTTTTACATTTTCCGAAAAGAGTAAACTACTAGGTCACATACCTAACCTCACCAAACCTAACTTTGCCAAACCTAACTTAAGCTAATTCAAAGGCTAATGCACATACACAAAGTATATAAGGGTACAAGCAACTATCCTTATGCTAGTTTTATAGGTTACTGTACAATATGATAACTACCCCAACCGTTTTTTTTTTCATTTGTTGTTTACACATATGACAATTTTCCAATTCCCCATTTTCATTTTTTTAAATGTTAGTTTTAAGTTTTTCAATTTCATAACATGGAAACATGGATTTTGCATTATGTTGTTTACACATTTATCAATTTCACAATTTCCCATTTACAGTTCTTAAAATGTCAGTTTAAAGTTTTTCAATTTCATGATATAGAAACATGGATTTTCCAATTTGTTGTTTACACATTTGTCAATTTACCAAATTCCCATTTACAGTTTTTAAAATTTCAGTTTAATGTTTTTTTTTTATTTTGTCAATATGGAAACATGGATTTTCCAATTTGTGTTTTACATGTTCATTTTGCATTAGGAGTGGAGAGAGGTGAGTAGTAATAAAAAATGTACAAGCAGTTTCCATACGGTACAATATTTTTTTATTTAAATACATGTACACTATTTACACATAATACATTTTTATATATATTCCTTATTGTTATAAATTGTACACTTGTTTTTATTTTGTTTTCTATTTTATTTATTTTTGATTATGAATGCCATTTCTTATTTTGTTTTATTTTTATTTTTGTAGTGCTATTGTTTTATTTCCTAAATTGTTTTGTTTTATGTATTTGCTAGTTGCAGGCAGAAGATTTTGATATTCATAACTTAACTCTTTAAGCATGGTTAATGATTGAGTAATGACCATAGGCATGTGTACCTATACCATCAGCATCAATCACTCTTTTATCATCACCAGGACACAAAGCAATTTTGTTTAGTCTTATAGATGATATGTCATGTTGTTTAGAAGCGATAATGTTCATTGGTATTCTTTTTACATTGTTTTTCATGACACAATCCTTATAATCTTGAAAGCTTATACAATTTTTGACAACACCTCTGTTAATACCTTTAATCTTTTTGATTTCTTTACCATTTATGTCTAATGCATACATTTTAGCTCTAAGTCCAACAAATGCTTTTATAATTTGTCCACAAGCCTCGTCTTTAAATTTCCCCAACGTTTTCTTGTTTGATGTAGAGTAACATATGTGATTAGTAGGATAATCTGATGTGTCCAGGTGTTGTAGGAAATCCAACTTGTCTTGATATACATCTGGGGTGTTAACCAAATATATGAACGAGTCAGTATCCATATACATGAGTTTAAGATTGTCCATGCCATAATAAGGTAGCAGGACATCATAGTGGTGGGAATACATGAGAGTTTTTGAAATATCCAGTATACACATTCCAATATATATAGGCTTATTGAATACAATGTTACGTTTAGCCATGTGGAAAGCAGCTAGGTTAGGACCATAAATTGTTCTGTCGATAAATGTCGGCTTTGCTATTAGCTTTTCTGCCTTTTTGCTGTCAGTCACAAGACGTATGTCTATTCTTTTACGGATATTTTCCATTGTTTTCCCAAAAATGGCATTGTTGAATAATTTGTACAGATTTTTCTCAAAATCATTTTTGGCTTGTTTTCGAAGGTTGTTATTAAAATCAACGTATGCCTTTAACCAAGGTCTTTGTTTAAACTTTAACACACGATGAATTTTTATCAATTTTATTCCATGATCTAAAGCCTGTTTTAATGCCATGTAGTGAACAACATATCGCCTTCGATTTCCAAGATGAGGAATTAGTTTTTTCAGAGACGAATCCTTAGGTTGTGTACACTCTGGTAGGAAAGGTAAATCGTTGTGTAGATCATGAAGGTCAGATGGGTAATCAACATCAACGTCTAGAATGTATCCCACAGGATCGTCTTTCTTTAGTTTTTCTAGATCAACAGTATCTGGAGAAACCCACTGAAATCCACCATAAGGAAGGGAGTGGCACATAGCCCACCCGTATTGGTTGTTGGCATCATCATAGGTAATAAACTGCGATGGTTTCTCAGAATCATAGGTTTCCATGTATTTATTGTTAGCTTCAGCATACCGATGAGACACTTGGCATATGCCTCCACGTATTCCAGACTCGATTAGAAGAATCTGATCGTAATCCTGTAGCAATTCCAGTTCAATTCCTGTGTAAAGGAGCACTGCCTCAAAACTTAAACCAGGCGAAGTAAAAAAGTGTGCAGCATCCACTCGGTGTGTTTCTAGTGTTTTGTTTCTAAACGTTTCAAAGCTGTCTGCTAGAAGGAGTACATCTGAAGTTAGGTAGAGGTCACAATATTCCCCTAGAGTTTTAATGTTGAACTGATTCCACACATTTTTGGCATGTTCATAGTCTTCTTGACTAACATCTTCTTGACTTAATTTCTTAAAGAATGCCTCTTTTGGAGGTAAACACGTTTCACTTAACTTTTCCCAAGAGTCAATGTAGTCATAACAAAATACCCCTTTACGAGTCATGAGCATTGCATTTTCTTTTCCAAAGTACTTGTCTGTTTCAGGGTATGATGTTAAGTTGGAAACTAAGTTTTCCAAACTACTCGGCATTAACCGAAACGTGTCCACAAATCTAAGCTTAACATTTCCTACATATTTGGTAAAGGAAATGTACTTTTCTTTGGAGTTAGCGATAACATCCACTCTCTCAGTAGTACATCCCAATTGCTTTACAATGAAATTTGCGTCGTAGCCACTCATATTATGTAGAAACACAGGAACGGGGTTTCGTGTTTTACACCTCAAATTACAGTTATTGTGAGCACTTCCACGGTATTCCCCTGTAATATGGCAGTGGTCTCGAACTTTCCAGTCCTGTTGGGTAAATGGTTTTTGACACAAATAACAGGTTTCAGAACATTGGAACTCTGCTTCTTGAGCCTGAGTTAAGGCCTTTGGAACATTTAAGCTGTAAAGTCTATCAATTTCATTAGCTATTGAGATCAAACAGTCCATAAACTTTTCTGCAGCGTCAGGTCCACGATAAATAACAGGTTGGCTTGGAAGATTTGTCTTTATGTGTTCCACAGCGGGTGATGGTTTAACGTATATACCAAAGCTCATAGGAACATGACTCTGGTATGGCACTGTATAACTTGCTTCAGGATTGGGTAGACATGTTTGATAGGGTAACAGTATACTTTCGAAATCTGCATAGATAACGTAAGGTATTCTTAGCATTTTTTCCACGTTTAAAAATTTGACAATGGGGTTTTTAATAGGCATTTCAACCCTAGCAATGTCATGCTGGACACACAAAGCTCTATGTTCTTTCAATTTTTCCATTCCTTGTTGTCCATATTGATTATCAAAGTGAGTAAAACACCGTTTACACGTATATATCTTATGTTCACGGCGGGTAATCTGATGTGCTACTAGTTTATCAAAATCTTTGATAAAGACGTAGTGGTTCTGGCCGGATGATGAACTTAGCAGAAGGAGGTCGCGATGGTCTTGCATCTCTTGATCCACAACCTTTAGAGGGAACAATTTGTTGTCTTGTTCCAATCCAAATACATTAATGGATATATCGTTGGCTTTTTCAAATTTGGGAATGTCAGCTAGTAATGTAGGAAATGATATTACAGAAAAATCATACTTGTTGTCCAGGTCCTTGTATTTACTAACGCGTTCAGCTTTCGTTTTAACCAGTTTTGCTAAAATGGCATACATAAAACACTTTTCATCCTTTAAGTTTTGAGGATTAATGCAGGCTTTTCTTGCTTGTATAGCTGCTGGTAATGGAATATATGTGCTGCCACGCAAGGGATTATACTTATTTATTTTCAATCGTACTCCTTCCACTGCTAACAAAGCCCAATTACTACCTTTTAGCTCAGATTCCTCCATTTCCGTAGTTAACTTTGTAAATTGTGTTTCCAAGAAACTACTTAAGTCCGTTTCCAAAAATAGGGCCTGATTTCGTGTTTTAAAAGCACGATCTGTAATGTCATTGGTAGATGTATGAATGAATCTACATTCAGCCACAAGATTAACTTTTATCGACTTTTATCGACTTGTGCATTGCTAGTTCTTTCTGCATAGCTTGTATTATTTGCTGTTTGGACTCTTTAAGGTATGAATTTAAATCCTTGCACGTATCGCAACGAATGAAATAGGATTTAAGCCGACCTTCAAAAGATGTCTCATATTCAATAAGTCCATTTTTGTCAGGGACCAATGACAGTAGGTAATGTTTTGTAGGCTCTGCTTTTTGTCTTTTAGCTGCCGACACAACATTACAACATTCTTCATGACGACGTCCGTTGTAGGCATTGTTGAATGTACAGCCACACGTTTTACACTCATGAAATTCCCCACACGAAACTTCATGACGCTTCCTATGATAGTCCCGAAGAAAAGTCTTTCCACACTCTTTACACATATAGCTAGGAATGGGTTCTTCCATCACGAATGTTGATTTCTGCAAACAGCTGCTTACTGCGTATCACAAGGCTAGAGGTTGGTCGGAGAGACGGTCTTTCACGATGTGAACACCATGAGAGGTAGTAGTCAACTGGTGATATTCTTGTGAAGGGTCCTCTAATATACCCCTAGTCTAGACCAACAACTCTTTACAGCGTATGACAAGGCTGTAGACTGGACAGTGAGACGGTATTTCACGATGTGAACACTGTAACAAGTAGTAGTCAACTGATTATATACTTGCTAAGGGTTCTCTAATATACAATAGTCAAGACCAACAGCTACTTACTGAGTAGTACAAGGCTGTACAATAGTTGTTTTGACAGTCTTTCACGATGTGGTCACTGTGAATAATGGTAGTCAACTGATGATATTCTTGATAAGGGTCCTCTAATATACCCCTGGTTAAGGGTAACAGCTGTTCACTGCTTATGACAAGGCTAAAGACTGGTTGCTTCAACGGTCTTTCACAATGTAAACACTGTGACAGGTAGTAGTCAACTGAAAATATTCTTATGGCCTACTCAAGGTTATCAGGTACTTACTGCATATCAAAAGGCTGTACACTCATGTGTGTTAGGCACTCTTTCTTGCTAAGGACCCCAATATTCCCTACACAAGGCTATACATGTTAGTTCTAAACACTTAGTGATTAATTGTATATTCAATTTTTGTACAAAGCATATACGAGCACGTTTTTATGAGGTAAAACTTTACCAAATAGTCAAATGCGACACGCAAAGTATGTTGCCGCTATCTAGCGGTGACTATGAGAACTACTTGACCGACCAGCATGCTACCTAGCGCTCCATTTCAATACTCGCTCACTGAACGAACAGCATACTATCTAGCGGTCGATATCAATACTCACTCAACTACCAGCCTGCTACCTATCGGTCAATATAACAACTCACTCAACTACCAACATGCTACATGGCTTTTTTGGTCAGTTTTTTGTTGGCTTATGTTGGCTTTTATTGGCTTTTGTTGGCTTTTGTTGGCTTTTGTTGGCTTTTGTTGGCTTTTGTTGGCTTTCATATTTGCTCTTGCTTGTGGGGGCTTATTATTTGGTCTTGGAAAGTATGTCAGTCCTTTTTTTATGGCTGAAAATGCTTACAGCCATGTTTGTAAGCAGCAACAACAACAACAGCAACACACAAAATTCCAAAAAAAAATCCAAAGTACTCTAAGGTTTATCAATGACTCTCAACTCTTACACTTACCTCTATCCCATGCATAGTCAAAAATTAGTGTATTTTTCAAATTTTTCAAAAATATTTGGAAAGTTGGCTATATCATTAATCTAAAAATCCTGAAAAGACATATGTTAACTCCAACACCTACCTCTATACCACTCTCAGTCCAAAAATAGTGTATTTTTCAAATTTTCCAAAACATATTTCCAAAATGGGTTATATTTCCAAAATTAAAAAGTTAACAAAAACGTTTGTTTGACATAAATGAATGGCCTTTGTCCCCTCTACCACTATACCAAGTCCCAGGTCTCCAGGACAAAAAAATAAAATTTTTAAAAAGCGTTTTATTTCCAAAATTAGGAATTTTACAAACACATTTGTCTGACGTAAATCAATGGTCATTACCCCCTCTATCCCCACACTAAGTCTCATGTCTTTAGAACAACAAAAATAAAATTTTGAAAATGGACTTATATTTCCAAAATTAGGAATTTTACAAAAACGTTTGTCTGACGTAAATCAGTGGTCATTACCCCCTCTACCCCCCACACTAAGTCTCATGTCTCTAGAACAACAAAAATAAAATTTTGAAAATGGGCTTATATTTCCAAAATTAGGAATTTTACAAAAACGTTTGTCTAAAGTAAATCAATGGTCATTACCCCCCTCCACCCCCACACTAAGTCTCATGTCTCTAGAACAACAAAAATAAAATTTTGAAAATGGGCTTATATTTCCAAAATTAGGAATTTTACAAAACCGTTTGTCTGACGTAAATCAGTGGTCTTTACCCCTTCTATCCCCATACCAAGTCTCAGGTCTCTAGGTCAACAAAAATAAAATTTTGAAAATGGGCTATATTTCCAAAATTAGGAATTCTACAAAAAAGTTTGTCTAACGTAAATCAATTGTCTTTACCCCCTCTATTCCCATACCAAGTCTCAGGTCTCTAGGTCAACAAAAATAAAATTTTGAAAAAATGGTCACTATTTTGGAAACTAGGAATTCTACGAAAAAGTTTGTTTAACATAAATGAAAGGTCTCTATCCCCTCTACCTGTAAACCAAGTCCCAGGTCTGTAGGACAAAAATGAAAAAAGTTCAACTGGGAAAGTAGGCGATTTTTCATAAAACCAAACATTCTAAAAAGTGTTCTATGGGTATAAAAGAATGGTCTCTATGTCCTTTATTTTTATAATAAAACTTTTTTATTTTTTGAGTTTTTTTGAAAAAGTTCAATTTTGAAATTTTTATATTTTGGAAACTAACAAGTTTACAAAAATGTTTGTTTGACATAAATAAATGGCCCTGACCCCCTCTACCAACAAAATAAATTTCAAGTCTCTAGGACTAAAACTGTACAGTAGTGGAGTAGTGGCGCTTCTAACGCACTCCAAAACCCTCCTTGCCCCACTACTAAGCCTCAGGCATGTAAAATGGGTGGGTTAGAAGCACCACTACTCCACTACTGTACAGTTTTAGTCCTAGAGACTTGAAATTTATTTTGTTGGTAGAGGGGGTCAGGGCCATTTATTTATGTCAAACAAACATTTTTGTAAACTTGTTAGTTTCCAAAATATAAAAATTTCAAAATTGAACTTTTTCAAAAAAACTCAAAAAATAAAAAAGTTTTATTATAAAAATAAAGGACATAGAGACCATTCTTTTATACCCATAGAACACTTTTTAGAATGTTTGGTTTTATGAAAAATCGCCTACTTTCCCAGTTGAACTTTTTTCATTTTTGTCCTACAGACCTGGGACTTGGTTTACAGGTAGAGGGGATAGAGACCTTTCATTTATGTTAAACAAACTTTTTCGTAGAATTCCTAGTTTCCAAAATAGTGACCATTTTTTCAAAATTTTATTTTTGTTGACCTAGAGACCTGAGACTTGGTATGGGAATAGAGGGGGTAAAGACAATTGATTTACGTTAGACAAACTTTTTTGTAGAATTCCTAATTTTGGAAATATAGCCCATTTTCAAAATTTTATTTTTGTTGACCTAGAGACCTGAGACTTGGTATGGGGATAGAAGGGGTAAAGACCACTGATTTACGTCAGACAAACGGTTTTGTAAAATTCCTAATTTTGGAAATATAAGCCCATTTTCAAAATTTTATTTTTGTTGTTCTAGAGACATGAGACTTAGTGTGGGGGTGGAGGGGGTAATGACCATTGATTTACTTTAGACAAACGTTTTTGTAAAATTCCTAATTTTGGAAATATAAGCCCATTTTCAAAATTTTATTTTTGTTGTTCTAGAGACATGAGACTTAGTGTGGGGGGTAGAGGGGGTAATGACCACTGATTTACGTCAGACAAACGTTTTTGTAAAATTCCTAATTTTGGAAATATAAGTCCATTTTCAAAATTTTATTTTTGTTGTTCTAAAGACATGAGACTTAGTGTGGGGATAGAGGGGGTAATGACCATTGATTTACGTCAGACAAATGTGTTTGTAAAATTCCTAATTTTGGAAATAAAACGCTTTTTAAAAATTTTATTTTTTTGTCCTGGAGACCTGGGACTTGGTATAGTGGTAGAGGGGACAAAGGCCATTCATTTATGTCAAACAAACGTTTTTGTTAACTTTTTAATTTTGGAAATATAACCCATTTTGGAAATATGTTTTGGAAAATTTGAAAAATACACTATTTTTGGACTGAGAGTGGTATAGAGGTAGGTGTTGGAGTTAACATATGTCTTTTCAGGATTTTTAGATTAATGATATAGCCAACTTTCCAAATATTTTTGAAAAATTTGAAAAATACACTAATTTTTGACTATGCATGGGATAGAGGTAAGTGTAAGAGTTGAGAGTCATTGATAAACCTTAGAGTACTTTGGATTTTTTTTTGGAATTTTGTGTGTTGCTGTTGTTGTTGTTGCTGCTTACAAACATGGCTGTAAGCATTTTCAGCCATAAAAAAAGGACTGACATACTTTCCAAGACCAAATAATAAGCCCCCACAAGCAAGAGCAAATATGAAAGCCAACAAAAGCCAACAAAAGCCAACAAAAGCCAACAAAAGCCAACAAAAGCCAATAAAAGCCAACATAAGCCAACAAAAAACTGACCAAAAAAGCCATGTAGCATGTTGGTAGTTGAGTGAGTTGTTATATTGACCGATAGGTAGCAGGCTGGTAGTTGAGTGAGTATTGATATCGACCGCTAGATAGTATGCTGTTCGTTCAGTGAGCGAGTATTGAAATGGAGCGCTAGGTAGCATGCTGGTCGGTCAAGTAGTTCTCATAGTCACCGCTAGATAGCGGCAACATACTTTGCGTGTCGCATTTGACTATTTGGTAAAGTTTTACCTCATAAAAACGTGCTCGTATATGCTTTGTACAAAAATTGAATATACAATTAATCACTAAGTGTTTAGAACTAACATGTATAGCCTTGTGTAGGGAATATTGGGGTCCTTAGCAAGAAAGAGTGCCTAACACACATGAGTGTACAGCCTTTTGATATGCAGTAAGTACCTGATAACCTTGAGTAGGCCATAAGAATATTTTCAGTTGACTACTACCTGTCACAGTGTTTACATTGTGAAAGACCGTTGAAGCAACCAGTCTTTAGCCTTGTCATAAGCAGTGAACAGCTGTTACCCTTAACCAGGGGTATATTAGAGGACCCTTATCAAGAATATCATCAGTTGACTACCATTATTCACAGTGACCACATCGTGAAAGACTGTCAAAACAACTATTGTACAGCCTTGTACTACTCAGTAAGTAGCTGTTGGTCTTGACTATTGTATATTAGAGAACCCTTAGCAAGTATATAATCAGTTGACTACTACTTGTTACAGTGTTCACATCGTGAAATACCGTCTCACTGTCCAGTCTACAGCCTTGTCATACGCTGTAAAGAGTTGTTGGTCTAGACTAGGGGTATATTAGAGGACCCTTCACAAGAATATCACCAGTTGACTACTACCTCTCATGGTGTTCACATCGTGAAAGACCGTCTCTCCGACCAACCTCTAGCCTTGTGATACGCAGTAAGCAGCTGTTTGCAGAAATCAACATTCGTGATGGAAGAACCCATTCCTAGCTATATGTGTAAAGAGTGTGGAAAGACTTTTCTTCGGGACTATCATAGGAAGCGTCATGAAGTTTCGTGTGGGGAATTTCATGAGTGTAAAACGTGTGGCTGTACATTCAACAATGCCTACAACGGACGTCGTCATGAAGAATGTTGTAATGTTGTGTCGGCAGCTAAAAGACAAAAAGCAGAGCCTACAAAACATTACCTACTGTCATTGGTCCCTGACAAAAATGGACTTATTGAATATGAGACATCTTTTGAAGGTCGGCTTAAATCCTATTTCATTCGTTGCGATACGTGCAAGGATTTAAATTCATACCTTAAAGAGTCCAAACAGCAAATAATACAAGCTATGCAGAAAGAACTAGCAATGCACAAGTCGATAAAAGTTAATCTTGTGGCTGAATGTAGATTCATTCATACATCTACCAATGACATTACAGATCGTGCTTTTAAAACACGAAATCAGGCCCTATTTTTGGAAACGGACTTAAGTAGTTTCTTGGAAACACAATTTACAAAGTTAACTACGGAAATGGAGGAATCTGAGCTAAAAGGTAGTAATTGGGCTTTGTTAGCAGTGGAAGGAGTACGATTGAAAATAAATAAGTATAATCCCTTGCGTGGCAGCACATATATTCCATTACCAGCAGCTATACAAGCAAGAAAAGCCTGCATTAATCCTCAAAACTTAAAGGATGAAAAGTGTTTTATGTATGCCATTTTAGCAAAACTGGTTAAAACGAAAGCTGAACGCGTTAGTAAATACAAGGACCTGGACAACAAGTATGATTTTTCTGTAATATCATTTCCTACATTACTAGCTGACATTCCCAAATTTGAAAAAGCCAACGATATATCCATTAATGTATTTGGATTGGAACAAGACAACAAATTGTTCCCTCTAAAGGTTGTGGATCAAGAGATGCAAGACCATCGCGACCTCCTTCTGCTAAGTTCATCATCCGGCCAGAACCACTACGTCTTTATCAAAGATTTTGATAAACTAGTAGCACATCAGATTACCCGCCGTGAACATAAGATATATACGTGTAAACGGTGTTTTACTCACTTTGATAATCAATATGGACAACAAGGAATGGAAAAATTGAAAGAACATAGAGCTTTGTGTGTCCAGCATGACATTGCTAGGGTTGAAATGCCTATTAAAAACCCCATTGTCAAATTTTTAAACGTGGAAAAAATGCTAAGAATACCTTACGTTATCTATGCAGATTTCGAAAGTATACTGTTACCCTATCAAACATGTCTACCCAATCCTGAAGCAAGTTATACAGTGCCATACCAGAGTCATGTTCCTATGAGCTTTGGTATATACGTTAAACCATCACCCGCTGTGGAACACATAAAGACAAATCTTCCAAGCCAACCTGTTATTTATCGTGGACCTGACGCTGCAGAAAAGTTTATGGACTGTTTGATCTCAATAGCTAATGAAATTGATAGACTTTACAGCTTAAATGTTCCAAAGGCCTTAACTCAGGCTCAAGAAGCAGAGTTCCAATGTTCTGAAACCTGTTATTTGTGTCAAAAACCATTTACCCAACAGGACTGGAAAGTTCGAGACCACTGCCATATTACAGGGGAATACCGTGGAAGTGCTCACAATAACTGTAATTTGAGGTGTAAAACACGAAACCCCGTTCCTGTGTTTCTACATAATATGAGTGGCTACGACGCAAATTTCATTGTAAAGCAATTGGGATGTACTACTGAGAGAGTGGATGTTATCGCTAACTCCAAAGAAAAGTACATTTCCTTTACCAAATATGTAGGAAATGTTAAGCTTAGATTTGTGGACACGTTTCGGTTAATGCCGAGTAGTTTGGAAAACTTAGTTTCCAACTTAACATCATACCCTGAAACAGACAAGTACTTTGGAAAAGAAAATGCAATGCTCATGACTCGTAAAGGGGTATTTTGTTATGACTACATTGACTCTTGGGAAAAGTTAAGTGAAACGTGTTTACCTCCAAAAGAGGCATTCTTTAAGAAATTAAGTCAAGAAGATGTTAGTCAAGAAGACTATGAACATGCCAAAAATGTGTGGAATCAGTTCAACATTAAAACTCTAGGGGAATATTGTGACCTCTACCTAACTTCAGATGTACTCCTTCTAGCAGACAGCTTTGAAACGTTTAGAAACAAAACACTAGAAACACACCGAGTGGATGCTGCACACTTTTTTACTTCGCCTGGTTTAAGTTTTGAGGCAGTGCTCCTTTACACAGGAATTGAACTGGAATTGCTACAGGATTACGATCAGATTCTTCTAATCGAGTCTGGAATACGTGGAGGCATATGCCAAGTGTCTCATCGGTATGCTGAAGCTAACAATAAATACATGGAAACCTATGATTCTGAGAAACCATCGCAGTTTATTACCTATGATGATGCCAACAACCAATACGGGTGGGCTATGTGCCACTCCCTTCCTTATGGTGGATTTCAGTGGGTTTCTCCAGATACTGTTGATCTAGAAAAACTAAAGAAAGACGATCCTGTGGGATACATTCTAGACGTTGATGTTGATTACCCATCTGACCTTCATGATCTACACAACGATTTACCTTTCCTACCAGAGTGTACACAACCTAAGGATTCGTCTCTGAAAAAACTAATTCCTCATCTTGGAAATCGAAGGCGATATGTTGTTCACTACATGGCATTAAAACAGGCTTTAGATCATGGAATAAAATTGATAAAAATTCATCGTGTGTTAAAGTTTAAACAAAGACCTTGGTTAAAGGCATACGTTGATTTTAATAACAACCTTCGAAAACAAGCCAAAAATGATTTTGAGAAAAATCTGTACAAATTATTCAACAATGCCATTTTTGGGAAAACAATGGAAAATATCCGTAAAAGAATAGACATACGTCTTGTGACTGACAGCAAAAAGGCAGAAAAGCTAATAGCAAAGCCGACATTTATCGACAGAACAATTTATGGTCCTAACCTAGCTGCTTTCCACATGGCTAAACGTAACATTGTATTCAATAAGCCTATATATATTGGAATGTGTATACTGGATATTTCAAAAACTCTCATGTATTCCCACCACTATGATGTCCTGCTACCTTATTATGGCATGGACAATCTTAAACTCATGTATATGGATACTGACTCGTTCATATATTTGGTTAACACCCCAGATGTATATCAAGACAAGTTGGATTTCCTACAACACCTGGACACATCAGATTATCCTACTAATCACATATGTTACTCTACATCAAACAAGAAAACGTTGGGGAAATTTAAAGACGAGGCTTGTGGACAAATTATAAAAGCATTTGTTGGACTTAGAGCTAAAATGTATGCATTAGACATAAATGGTAAAGAAATCAAAAAGATTAAAGGTATTAACAGAGGTGTTGTCAAAAATTGTATAAGCTTTCAAGATTATAAGGATTGTGTCATGAAAAACAATGTAAAAAGAATACCAATGAACATTATCGCTTCTAAACAACATGACATATCATCTATAAGACTAAACAAAATTGCTTTGTGTCCTGGTGATGATAAAAGAGTGATTGATGCTGATGGTATAGGTACACATGCCTATGGTCATTACTCAATCATTAACCATGCTTAAAGAGTTAAGTTATGAATATCAAAATCTTCTGCCTGCAACTAGCAAATACATAAAACAAAACAATTTAGGAAATAAAACAATAGCACTACAAAAATAAAAATAAAACAAAATAAGAAATGGCATTCATAATCAAAAATAAATAAAATAGAAAACAAAATAAAAACAAGTGTACAATTTATAACAATAAGGAATATATATAAAAATGTATTATGTGTAAATAGTGTACATGTATTTAAATAAAAAAATATTGTACCGTATGGAAACTGCTTGTACATTTTTTATTACTACTCACCTCTCTCCACTCCTAATGCAAAATGAACATGTAAAACACAAATTGGAAAATCCATGTTTCCATATTGACAAAATAAAAAAAAAACATTAAACTGAAATTTTAAAAACTGTAAATGGGAATTTGGTAAATTGACAAATGTGTAAACAACAAATTGGAAAATCCATGTTTCTATATCATGAAATTGAAAAACTTTAAACTGACATTTTAAGAACTGTAAATGGGAAATTGTGAAATTGATAAATGTGTAAACAACATAATGCAAAATCCATGTTTCCATGTTATGAAATTGAAAAACTTAAAACTAACATTTAAAAAAATGAAAATGGGGAATTGGAAAATTGTCATATGTGTAAACAACAAATGAAAAAAAAAACGGTTGGGGTAGTTATCATATTGTACAGTAACCTATAAAACTAGCATAAGGATAGTTGCTTGTACCCTTATATACTTTGTGTATGTGCATTAGCCTTTGAATTAGCTTAAGTTAGGTTTGGCAAAGTTAGGTTTGGTGAGGTTAGGTATGTGACCTAGTAGTTTACTCTTTTCGGAAAATGTAAAAAGTAAAATCTAAAATCAAAAAATCTTAAATTTAAAATGTAAAATCTAAAAAAAACTAACATCTAAAATACAAAAAAATCAAAAATGTAAAATGTAAAATCTAAAAAATGTAAAATGAAAAAATCAAAAATCTAAAATGTTAAAACATAAAATCTAAAATCTTTAAATGAGGTTTCTGTGGGTTAGGTTAGGTTAGGTTATAACTAAGTTTATTATTTGTGCTCTCTCATTTGCTCTTACATTTTTGCTCTCACTTTGAAGTTTGGTTATGTTAGGTTAGGTTAGGTTAGGTTAGGTGTGGTTAGGTTATAACTAAGTTTATTATTTGTGCTCTTACATTTGCTCTCACTTTTTTCTCATACTTTTTGCTAAATTTTTTTCGCTTGCAATTTTAAATTAGGTAGGTTACGTTAGGTTAGGTTAGGACAGGTTAGGTGAGGTTAGGTTAGGTGAAGTTAGGTTAGGTTATAACTTAGTTTATTATGTGTGCTTTCACATTGGCTTTTATATTTGCTTTGACTTTGAAGTTAGGTTAGGATAGGTTAGGTTAGGTTAGGTTAGGTTAGGTGAAGTTGGGTTAGGCAGAATTGTTGAGGTATGAATCAAAAGCCAGCTCTTGTCAGTTTTGCCTCACAAGGCTGAGTGTACCCCGTTCCACTCATGAGACCAGAAATTAAATTTCTTGGCAGAGCCGGGATTCGAACCTCAGGAATGACCTCCAAGAATGCTAGCCACTACACCAAAAAGTGGACAATATAAGGCTGGTCTTGATTATACATGATCAATTAACAATTACCTAATAATAATAATAATAATAATAATAAATATTCCATTTGGCAACTACACGGCCGACCTCTCCCTGTGACGTAATCCACGGTCTCAGGCCGTGGCGGCCATTTTGCCCAATAGCCCCTGTGCCAGCTCTGAATGAAACCTCCATAAGAATAACATAGAGTGATTGCGCGCGGCGGCCATCTTGCCCATTAGCCCCTGTGCCAGAACCGGCTTATTTATCCTACTCCCATATTTTGTAAATCGATTGAAGCCTCCGTGGATTAGGCGGCAGCACGCCGGCTTCTCACCACTGGGTCCGTGGTTCAAATCCCGGTCACTCCATGTGAGATCTGTGCTGGACAAAACGGAGGCAGACAGGTTTTTCTCCGGGTACTCCGGTTTTCCCTGTCAAAATTTCATTCCAGCAACACTCTCCACTATCATTTCATTTCATCTGTCATTCATTTAATCATTGCCCCAGAGGAGTGCGTCAGGCCTCGGCAGCCGGCACAGTTCATATCCTCGCCGATAGATGGGGGCTTCATTCATTCCATTCCTGACCCGGTCGGAAACTGGAAGCAGGCTGTGGATTTTCATTTTCATTTTGTAAATCGATTAACTATAAAAATTATAATTATGCCGTCAAAATAAGGACATGATAATGTAATTTTTCTTTTCGGAGTCCAAATAACCCATTTATAGATAGGCTAATTACAAAATGTGTAGTTTGCAAATTTCACTACAAAGAAATAACAATATGGCGTGCTGGTTCCATTTGTATGCTTTTGGTAACACTGAGAGTTTCTGTTTTTGAGCGCTCACACCAATTGTTTCAGGGTTCATTGTCATTGCAAGTGTTATTGTGTATTTTATTAATTTTGTATGAGGAATTTATATAAGTAACTAGCTGTACCCGGCATGCGTTGCAATGCCAATCAAAGACGGATAGAAAGAAAGGAGGATAATAATCATGTTATTGCTGTTCCAAGCTTGAGTTCAGTTTTAAGAACCCCCGGCCAAACCGTGACGTGAGCTGTATTGGAATATAGAGCGATGCCAGATAACACGGCGGGCTGCTGACAGTTCCCTCATGTCACCTTGCAATGAATCAGCAAGCCATTCAGACACGCGGCGTTGCTGTCTGATAAGTAAAGTTCGGATGTCACGGAAAAGTCATATTTTTTCCTGAGTTCATTTTACCCGAAATCTGAAAAATAAGCTTAAATGAAGCGTCCCTGACCGCGATTAAAGCAATTTGATGTTGCCTATAAATGCATAATTCGGCAATTTTTATTGTTTTGGTCATATTTTAGTGATATAAGGTCATATTTGGTTATAATTTCAACGTTTTTGTTTAAATTTAGGCGTCGTTAACAAGGTACATGTTATCTGCGTCGAGTTTCAAACACAAGATTTCCGAATAGTGTAGTTGATACAGTATATTTTTCTTTCTTTTCCCAGAACAGGAAGATAGCAGGTTTAGAAGACCTGATTCCAAGAAGGCGCTCCTCTACGGACGTCTTTTAGCACATCTTTCTGGACAAGTTAGATTGCGACACTGAACGCATGAGGTCACGGAACATGACGATAGTGTGCTTTCGCCTTTCAATAGGATGTCACTCCAGTAGATATATGTAGCTCAAAAGCAATTAGCAAACAAGGAAATGCCATGTTATGTCTTTTAGGAAAACCGTGCAAGAACAGCACCTCAAGGCTATGATACTGAATGAATGTTGAAAATTTTAATGTACTGAAGCTCTCTTGTCATTTTGTATGATTAAATGTGCCTGGTGTATTCTTGCTGATCACGTTTTGGCACTTAGGACGTTTACTGTATGTTAGACATACTCTACCTATCCTAAAAATTCATGTAATATTTCATAGTTATTTAGGTCATATTTTATAGTTTTTAGGTCATATTTAGCTAGTTTTTAGGGCATATTTGCTTGCATATTTTGTACTTCCCTAGGTCTTAAACTTCCGAATCCTAGTGATAAGTATACAGATTGTGCAATTGGGTTACTGTGGGTTTTAGGGTTCCTGTTATGTCCCCCATCCTTTTGTGTTACATAAATAATTTGTAGCTAGAAACCTTCCCTGGAGTGCACACAACAACTCACCCGAATGTCATCGCAATCGGATGAATGGTATATGATCGCATAGAGGACATACATACAGACAGACAGACAGACAGACAGAAGACAGACAGACAGACAAACTATCACGTAACATTGATTGTTATGTCTGTGCAGTATGGAAAACTCAGTGGATAGCCTCTTGAGTGTTTCTAGCCTAAATATTTTCGTTCCCCCAGGGGCTCACTACTAGTGGGACGTGGGTTGGTGACCACGGGGCCCCAGCTGAGTCCAGCATTGGTTCCACTTACTTGTGCCGGGCTCCTCTCCGTCTTCTTTCCTGTCGACCTCACTTGGTCAACTCTTGTTCTCTTCCAACCCCGACGGTATTAGGGTATCCGAGGCCTAGGGAGTCTCTTACTTTCGCGCCTTAAATGGCCCTTGTCTCATCATTTCTGATACCATCTTTCTGGGAGGGGTCAGCCTTCTTTTTCTTTACCTGTTATCTCCTGCCTTCTGCACAAGGCCCTCAAGGAGGCAGGGTGTATGTAGCCCCATCACTTCTTGTGCACCCTCAGGGGCACACGGCTGGTGGGTTCGGGAGTTGGCGACCCCGAGGGATTCCTGAGCTTGGTCCGGTCCCCCCCCCCCTTTTATCCATTACCTGTGGGGAGGACCCTCCTCTCTTTCACTTTCCTATCTGCTTTTTATGGCTCTGCTTCCTTCCAAGTCCCTCTATCGGCATTATTCGAGGGTTGAAGGCATTTCTTTTCCTCCTGTCCTATATTTGCCTTATTCTCCTATTGTTTTCCATTTCTTCTTCTAGTATATAAGTTAGTAGTTAATTTTAGTTATAGTTAACATTTCATTATCATCTTCACTATCACCCAGACCATTAGGGGCCGATAGTCTAGATGTTAAGCCCCTTAAAACAACAATGATCATCATCAAATATTGTCATATTTTGGAGGGGGGGAGGGGTGTTACAGCACTCTATTGATTAGCTGCACCAGGCGCCAGTGGTTGTTTTAATGGCTGTTCCCGTGTGTAAATTTGTATTAACGGCTATAATTCGTGAGACCTTAAATAAGTTACTAGGAATGCACATTGTCCCCAATAACTACAAACATTGCGATCTACAGTGTAATCTAATGCTGCTAAGTTTTATCAACGTTGTATTCACTATCGCCACTATTCACCAAGTTTGTATATACTTAAACTGGCATTTATATTGAAACTTGTAAGTTGGTAGCATGAGCTGATCGTCGTCTGTAGATGTGACTTCATTTCGGGTCATAAATAAGTACATTAAAAAACTGTATACAAGTAAATGAATGAAATATTAAATGAAGGAATGAATGAAAAAATAAGTTGGCATTATTGGGAAACTCTTGCTCCGTTCACATTACACTGTGTCTGTTCGTTTGATAATAATAATAATAATAATAAAAATTACGAGCCTTTCTGTAGTCGCATATGATGTGTAACATCTGACATAGAAGAAACCTCACGTGAAATTGTTGCTACACCGGTATTTTATAGTATTATTGGCACAAATATGAATCTATTGTAAAAGGGAGTGTTTTACAGATATTGTAGTTTATAATGCGGAACTCATTTTATTAGATGATTTGTAGCTTCCACCAGCACTAGCCTAAATAAAGAACACGTTATGGATCAACTAGATTAATAGACGCGACACCGCTCATAACCTTAAATTCCTTATAAACAGGTCCTCTTGATTCACAGACCAACACGTAATTTCATATGGATTCTGTTAAAATGAGTCATATTGATATGATAAATATCGTTTAAAATGATAATCTGGTAGCAAAAATATCTACCCCGCCCAGGATTCGAACCCAAGATCTCTAGAATCACAGTCATACGAAATAACCCCACGGCTATTTCGACTACGCAAATATTGTGCACAAGATGGTGACTTATTTCCACGTTCCAATAATACTGCATTACGGAATTAAGTTTCATTTATATTTTGCTTGTTTCGATAATGTTCCTGAGTGACATTGATTTTAAAATGCCTGATGCCAATGCAATGCCGACTACTTACAATGTTTGATATTGTACCCATTTGTACCAAGGGTACAATATTAAGGCATTTCACCATTTAAATACTGATACGAAGACTTCGAACATGTACCATGTCATTTGTTTAAATCACTTGACACCAGATTTCACATGCGCGTTTTCCGTTCAGTATGCCATATACATTCCACATGGCCGAGAGTGCGTCATGGTATCAATTTTCGACACCGCGCGCTGATTGTTTCTCTTACCAGTGCCAGCTGGATCGATCGATCGAGTTGGCAGTACGTCTTATACTTCCATTCGATCGATCGAGCGGGCTGTGCATACTTCCGTTGTCCACCACTGCCAGCTAGTCCAGTTCCGTTTGATCGATCGAGCGGGCAGTGCATACTTCCGTTGTCCACCACTGCCAGCTAGTACACTTCCGTTTGATCGATCGAGCGGGCAGTGCATACTTCCGTTTGATCCACCACTGCCAGCTCGATCGTTCCGATCCACTTCCGTCCCCAATTTTCAAAATCACTCCCACAAAACTATCCAGCAACCGAGCGAAAAGATGTTACACATCAATAATAATAATAATAATAATATCGTATGGCCTCGGATGCCGGGTAGAGGCTTTGTTATTTGACACCCAAAGGGTAGCTTGCATGTCGAATTTCGTTGTTCCTTGAGGCACTATGAAAGTCAAGGAAGTTAGATATCTAAACTCCTTGAACACTATAGCACTTTCTAGTAGAGAAATGAGGAACTTTGTGTTGGCGGAAACTCCCGAGATTAATTTTGCTATTATGAACACGGCCTACTGAATTCAAATGGGTTCTTTGACATGCCAACATCGTATGACATGGTGTCGTAATTTTTGCCGCCTTTCAAAAATCACTCACCACGGCCAGGAGCGAACCTGCAAGCTTTGGGTTAGTAGACCGACACGTTGACCACTCACCCACCGTGGCTAGCATTCGTGAGATTATTTGCTCGTATCATGATTTTTGTTGCTGTAATTTCCTGTCATCTTCTGATGTGAAACTGTACAGAGGATCAGTAAGGTTTCCACGTGCTCAGATACACCCTCTGTCTGAAAAGTTCGGTGAATGGGTCTATATTACGAACAGAGTGTTGGCTAACCTGAAACAGCCGTTACTATCCTTCGAAGTAATCCCCGTGGATTGTTGTGCACTTCTTAGAACGGCTGTACAAGTCCTGGCATAGTCTTCCTGAGGGATAGCCCTCAGTTGGGTAGTCACATTGCATTGGTCCGAAATGTCCGAAAACCTCTGGCCCTTCAGGGCTTCTCGGCGACCCTGGACCCTGATACTCCATACTTTGACGCTTGCCTTCAAGGTCGTATCTCAGGCACCAGGTCTCGTCACCCGTGACGAGGATTTTCAGGACCGTTCCAATCCACGGAATATTCACCCTTCTCACTGCCACCTGTCGAACAGGTGTGCACGTTAGGTTGCATAAATTCACCCTTCTCAATGCCGCCCGTCTATCAGGTGTGCAAGGCAGGTTGCATAAATTCACGCTTCTCTCTTGCTTTCAATTTAGAGTTTTGACGACCTAAACTGAAGGCTATTCCTAAAGAAGACTATGCCAGGAGTTTCAAGGACTTGTTCAGTCGTTCTCAGAAGTGCATAACCACCCACGGGGATTACTTCGAAGGACAGTATAGGGTGTTTCAGGTAAGCCAACAATCCGTTCGTAATATAGCCCATTCACCGAACTTTTCAGACAGAGGGTGTACTTTCAATGTTCAACTCATAACTTTAACCTGCCCATAAAGAGTTCATTACTGAAATAAATTAATTAAAAAATAAATCAATAAATAATCAATAAATCAATAGGTCAATAAGTCAATAAATTAATGAATTATCCAAAAAGTAAATCAATAAATAAATTAATTAATTAATCAACAAATTAAACAATAAATAAATTAATAAACGAATAAATCAATAAATAGATCAATAAAATTAATCAACAAATTAAACAAAAAATTAATAAATTAATCAACAAATAAATCAATAAATAGATCAATAAAAATTAATAAACAAATTATACAATAAATTAATAAATTAATCAATAAATACGCCCTGCTTAGATATTGGTTTCGGGGAATGAAAACGCTAATTCTATTACAGATGAAGATGCTAAAATTAATTGATTAGTTCCTAACGAGATTTCGTGAAAATTTCTACCCATTTGCATGACCGTAATCAAATTAACTAGTGCAAATATCTCTTGAGTGTTTTCTGTGTATTTAATACAGTTATTTTAATAAAAATGAATATATCTTCTTATTTATTTGGTGTTTGGTATTTGTTTCCTGTTTAGGGTTTGATGACCTCGCAGTTCCGCCCCTTAAAAGCACAATAACTAACTTGTTTCTAGTTTATTTGTTTTTGTTTTCTTTTCTTTTACTTGCGAATTGACCACTTAGGATCACGCTACAATTTCACTATTGCAGTTGTAATTTCCTCTGCCTCCAGTACTCCTTCATACGATCGCTGAGCTGCCGCCGTTGTTCGGCCGTCCGAGCTCTTCCGGTAATTGTATCTCGTCTCTCATCATGAAACCCTTCCAAATTGTGTATACTGTTTCGAAACGTATCCCTTTCCAACATTTGGGCATCTGGGATGTTAGATCTTTCAAGGTCTTTCCGAGTTTCTTTAATCCATGATGTCTTTTTTTTTTGTTTTTGTTCCAGAAATAGTCAAATAAATGCTTGGTTAATCTGGATCTGTCCAATCTGTACATGTGCCCAAGAAATATTAGCCTCCATTTCCGCATGGTCGCAGAGATTTTTTCTACATTCTGGTAGACTTCGGCGTTGCTCCAAAGTTTCCATTCGGTTTCCGCCTGGATTGGGCCCTTGATTTTCGTTAGGATTCTTCTTTCCAGGACCTCCAACTTCTCTAGTTTATTGTTTGTATTTTGTTTTTATGTTTTTTGTTTCAACATTCTTTTTTTATTTTATTTTTA
The DNA here is from genome assembly GCA_946902985.2 of Meconema thalassinum. NCBI lineage: Eukaryota > Metazoa > Arthropoda > Insecta > Orthoptera > Tettigoniidae > Meconema > Meconema thalassinum. The sequence goes on from OX336395.1 coordinate 190,826,463, forward strand.
TTTTATTATTATTTTTTATTTTTATTTTATTTTCTTATTTTTTATTGATTGTTATTTTTTATTTTTTTATTTTTGAATTTTGATTTTTTTCCTTTTTTATTGTATTTCTTATGCCTTATTTTTTATTTTTTTCATTTTTCATCTTTTATTTATGATTTTTATTAATTTTTAATTTCTAATTTTTACTTTATTTATTTATTTATTTATTTATTTATTTATTTATTTATTTATTTATTTATTTATTTATTTTATTTTATTGTGGTGTTTGAAGCCATATTTTCAGTGTTGCCTTAGTAAACAAGAATTTAGTGCTTTTCAGTCGGTCAAAACGAATGTACCCAAAAGAGATGGGTTATGCCCTAATCCTGAAATAAATTACATGAGATTAATAAATACACTAGGATGACCAGTTTCGATCGTCAAGCGATCATCATCAGATCCATTACACTTAGGCTATAAAATCTATGTTTGAAATACAGGTGAAAATATTTACAATCTTTGTATTGGATCTGATGATGATCGCTTGACGATCGAAACTGGTCATCCTAGTGTATTTATTAATCTCATGTAATATATTTCAGGATTAGGGCATAACCCTTCTCTTTTGGGTACATTCGTGTTGACCGACTGAAAAGCACTAAACTTTTGTTTACTAAGGGAACACTGAAAATATGGCTTCAAACACCACAATGTTCACACGGCTCGTCAGGCAAATCGTGAAGCCAAGAGGTTCAAATCACTCAGGCTTAAACTCATGAATTTAGACAAGTCAAGTTGGTTCAACAAAAAAAATATAGAACTAAACCTCACCCCTAAATTCGTACCAATTAAAACCGTACCGAACACACCAGCCTCGATCATTTCAACTAAACAAGCCAAAGCGCTTTGGATAAGAAACTAATTAAGATTTGCATACATAATAAAGCAAAAAATTAACCAACAATTATACGACATTCAATTGCAACTAAGTAATTTCTGGCACGCATCCCAATGCGACAGCTTCACCGAGCACCTACATGACACCATCGAAATCAGAGCAACGAGGAAGCATGAAACGCTAGAAAATAAATTAAGAAAACTAGGAGAAACACAAAACAATCAATCTAATGAACAACACACGAATAACAATGAATTCAATTTCCATAGCAGAGTAAACAACAGAACGAACGTAACCTTTTCTCAAGGTGAAATGAATATGTTAGACAAAAGGTTTGAAAAACAACTGCACAGACGCACACACGAACCACAATATAAAACAGTTAATCACAGATATTGAGATATCCAGTCACAAGCTCCCAGCAGAAGATCGGGAATTAACCAAAAATCTCGCCACCAACGAAGCCAAAAAATCCTCAAACGAGAGAGCGAAAGCAATAACATTCAAAACAACAAACAACTCAAAGAAATAAAGTTATTGAAACAAAAAATAAAAGAACATGACTTAATCATCACAAAAGCAGATAAGGGAAACACTACAGTAATTTTGAACAAAACAGAATACATTGAAAAAACAGTCGAATTCCTTAATAACAACGAAATCAAGGAATTAACAAAAGATCCCACCAACAAATTCCAAAAACAAATAAAAAGTGCGCTAAAAGAAACAGAATACATACTGACCAAAGCCGAAAAATCAAAACTAATAAACATGAACCCGAAAATACCGTCATTGAGGGGACAACCAAAAATACACAAAAAGGAATGCCCAATGAGACCAATAGTCAATTGTAGGAATGCCCCTAATTACAAAATCAGCAAAGAGTTACTAAAAATCATAAAATGCCGTCTTTCCAAAGACAAAAACAACTCTGTAAAGAACACAACAGAACTAGTAACAGCATTGAACACCCTACAAATGAAACCTAGCTTCAGGTTAGTATCCTTCAGTGTAACTAACATGTACACCAATATTCCGATTATTGAAGCAATCAAAACTATCGAAAACAACTTAAAATCCAACAATTCGATAAAAGAATCTGAAGATATTGTGAGATTAATGAGGGTCGTTCTCAGCCAAAACGTGTTTCAATTCCACAATAAAATGTACACACAGAGAGAAGGCCTAGCGATGGGATCGCCACTAAGCGGGTTAATCGCTGACAACTTCATCAATGCACTAGAAAATGCGTTCTTAGAAAAGACTTCAACATAGGGAATAGTAATATGGAAAAGATACGTAGATGATGTAATTTGCATCTAGGATACTGAAATAACAAGCGAAGAAACAATTCTCTAATCCATTAATAGCCTACACCACTCAATCAATTTCACTTAGGAATCCGAAATAGACCGGAAAATAAATTATCTCGATATAACTATTGAACGTAAAGACAACGACCTTTCATATTCCATATTCCGGAAAGCAACACAAACCTCGCATGCAATCGACAATCAGTCTAATCACCCCAGTACGCACAAACTAGCGGGTTTCAATTCAATGGTGCACAGGGCTTTAAACATATCCATGTCAAAAGACAACTATAATAAGGAAATAAGAACCATTAAGCAAATAGCAAAGTAAAACAATTTCCCGCCAAGCAAAATTAACCAAATTATAGCCAAACATAAAAATAAAGATAAAACGATTCCCAAACCGGACAGTAATGAGAAAAAATTTGCGCGTTTCAACTATGTGAATGCGAATACATACAAAATCACTAACCTATTCAAAAATCAAGGCATAAAGATAGCTTTCACAACGAAAAACACAACCGGTAGGCACCTCCTAAATAGTAATCTAAATAAACGTGACCCGTATTCAAGGTCAGGGGTATATTCTATAACGTGCCAAGACACCGGTTGTCAAGCTAATTACATCGGACAGAGTGGAAGACCAGTAGACACACGTTATAATGAACATAGGAATGCGAAAATATACGGAACACATTCAGCCGTATGCGAACATATGTGTGACGCGGGGCACAGCTTTACCAACATAGAGTCAGACCTTAAAATAATCCATCACGAATTGAAAGGCAGAGCTCTTGACATAAAGGAAGCAATCGAGATACTGTGCCCGTTTAGACCGGAGTCCGCACGACCACATATGCATTTTACCAATAATCAGTCAGCACGAGAGTCAAAATATCCCGGAGCGCCAGATGGGTTAAAGCTAATCGCAAAAACGACATCAAATGAAAAAAATGCTTTACTGATTTTTTGGCTCAATGCAACAATAAGGATAGAGGGAGATTCAATTGGGCGTAACACATCAAGTAAAATTATATCATTTTATTTTGAATTTAAAATTGACTGCAAAAATGCTCAAAGCAGCATCACTCACGTGTGGCGACCCACACTCCTATTTACACAATATACAGAAATTTTCCAAACACATTTGACAATTATTTTTTGGAAACACAAGTCTGATTGTTAGTCCTGTAGACTGTGTTCCAAAATTATTTATAATTAATTCCAGTTCAAATTTAATTGTCTTTACTGGAAGTACTGTAGTTCACTGTTTGAATTTTTACATAATATTAACACTCGTAGAATAAATGTTCATAGAATTTTTAACTTTCACTTATTTTTCCAGTTTCAAAAATATATTGTCAAAAAATATTATTAATTCTGAATCAACACAAATTATTTACACATATTAATAACATCTGAAAAGTATTTGACCTTGAGCATAGCATTGAAGAACTGTGCGAAGCACAACAAAAATTAATTGTTCTTCTGACATTAAATGTTTCGAGAAGTGACTCGATTATGAACTTCAAGTTCCTCACAAAATATATATGATTTCTGCATCATCATCTTTATCAATAAATTGTTGGACCATTCAACAATTTAATTTTCCACTTGGAATCATCATTAAGAAAAAAATTTATATTTGTGGCCCTTTTAGTAACTTTCACAACTTGCAATTCTTCGACAGAATGCGGAAATAAGAATTGTAGCTTCATACTAAATTCATTTAGTTCACGGCACTAGGATTGAAAATATCCTTCAAATTATTCGTGGTTAAAGAATTATTTTTAATTGGCAGTGGTCCATTCTATTATTTTTGTAAGAACACAATATTACAACAACAGCGGCAAAGGTCTTCCTCTGAAGAAGAATAAACTACTATCATGACAAATCCGGGTTCTAGCAAAATCAAAGTCTAAATGGAATCCGTAAACAAGGTTGAAATAAGAACTGATGGTTTCTAAGAAATAACCTTCGGGTCATTCATACGACGAAATGTGTAATTCCAATACTCCTACTATAAACCTGAGCCATCGAACCTGCTATTTGATTGATGCTCGAAAAAATCTCCTCATTCCTGCTACTTAAACATGCGCACCTGGGAATGGCATTTCAACTACTCCACACACATAAATTTTCTTCCCAAAATTTATACAATAAATCAAGCCTCTGCTTGTTATCAACACTGGAAGATTAATAAACTTACAAGTTTATTTTATTTTACCATTCAGTTCAACCCGTGAATTTACCATACTTATGAAAATCTTTATTTCACTTTCGAGTGTATTTACGTCATGATTTTATATAAATACAAAAATATCCTATTTGATACAAATATCAATTGCTTCCCGTTTCATGCCTCTCCGTGTTATCTGAAAAATATACTTTGCTCATTGCAAATATTAACTGTTCAACCAGAACTGAAATGTTGGTTGAATGCGGGCTTGCGCTAACCACTCTCCTTCGGAAAATCTCCTGTTCCAAACTAGAAATGATTAAACTACTTCATAGGCTCTCTCTCAATAAATGTGATTATTAGAAAATATAATATCCAAGAATTATTTAGAAAAATTATTATTATTATTATTAGTGGATTATTATTATTATTATTAGTTATATCATTTTAAATGTGTTTAGTTATCATCTCATTATGTGAGAATCCACATGTTCGAATCTTCGAATATGGAAAAAAAATATCCATTCCTCAACAAAAATAATTTAACTCAACCATTACATCGACGGTTTTCCGTGATATCCCTAAAATATGAAATATTCAAATAAATGCTCGAAATGCTCGGTCATCGATCCTAAACTATTCTGAGTGTTGAAAATACTCAGAATAACTCTAACAAGTCTTGCGTAAATCATTGCAAGATTTAAATACGAAGAAAAATAAATGTGTTGGTCATCTGCCGAAAAATAGTTTGTTCCAATTAGCTAGGCATAATATAATTCAAATGTGGCTTACATTTCTTGATGGTCTTGAAGCGTAGTGAACCTGGTCTGTACCAGATGTATCCATAGACATGCCCTATCGGACAAGCATGTATAATCCTTGTATCGGCCGCCATTATATACCCACAATCCGTCTAGTCAGACACAGTGGTAGTATCTCTTGACGTTTGAATTAACTGTTGTTCCATTTTAATATGGGCTTCTATCAAAGCCATAACAGTTTGTTTAAATGGGGTCAGATCTAAGTGATCTATTCTTAGATATGTCAGTTGTAACATAACTCACGGTAATCTTATCAATACAAGAAGACACTGACAGTCTAACCAATCAACGGCTGTTCTGAAGATCGTTCCCTGGGCATGGCTTCACACCATCTACCATGCGCTAAGCAACCTGTAGTTTCCCTTGCGTAGACTAATGAACACCACCGTGATAGACTGGTCTTCAATGTACTGATAGATCGAAGTGGTTATTAAGTTACAAATATGAAAACTGACTGAAATGGATTTAAATATTGTACAGTACCCCAGGGGTATGCACCCCTTGGAGACCATCCCCCCATCATCTATCTAAATCTCCTAACTGGCAACCCTTGTAAAGTCAAACCAACATCCATCAACGCCGCAAGGGCAGCTTGCCATTCTAGAAAGCAGCTCAATCCTTGCACAATTATTACACACAGCGACACATTATTAACTAGGGCAGCTATGCCATCACAATGCTGACAGCATAGCGCCGAAGAATACATAAAGGGGTCCTAAGGAGGTCAGGGGATCTCTCGATTATCAGTCTTTCAACGTGACGGCCGGAGGCTACGCTGGTATCATCAGGTGAGTGAGTCAGCAAGTGTTCAGATCTCCTATATTTGTAACCTTTACCCACAGATTGTACTTTCACATTGTAACATCACTACATCCCTTAAAAGGGACTCACATATCCATTATCACTGACCAATAAACACTTGGTCAGTACATACACTTGCATTACTGTTTACACGCTTCTTCACGCCCTAACTCCCTTCCTGAACTATCCGTCACTATTAGACGTGACTTATAGTAGCCAGATACTTGCTAGTGCAAGCAACATCGTATTCTCGCACCGGCTTGCTTGCTAGCGGCCCGCGCCATATAGCTGACGAGTACAAGTCGATTATCTAACCAGACAGCTGGGCGACCAGCTCAGTGACCCTTGCATTGAGTGCCATCCCCTAAAACACTCCTACATTATTTATAGGAGCACCCCAACACTAAAACAACACTCTACACTGGTCAGCTTGCCCGACTACGGGAAGCTACCCCCTTTTAGACATTTCCTTCTAAATCAACACAATAACTCTTCCGTTTTAGATCCTACCACCCCCAAATAAGGGATCTAAAACAGATGGTGGAGGCGGGGTACTACGCACAGTAGAACAGGACTCAACCAACGAGCCCTCGTAGTAAAAACGACCCCTTCCGTACCGCAAAAAGCCAAGCAAAATTGTGAATTTTTTTTCCTAGACGAGAGCAGCATTTTTGCTCCGTACTACTTACACAGGGATTTTTTTTCTCCCAAACCAACCCCCCAGCCCCAGACAGAACCAAAGAGATACGAAAATACACTGTCAAACACGCACAGTTTTTTTTTCTTTTCTTTCTCAAATAAGTAGACACATACTTCATTTAGCATGGCCCCTCTATACCGCCTAGCTGTGCTGAGGAGCATTGGGGAGTACCAGGAATTAATTGCCTGGCACAGAGTTTTTGAAACTAGGCAGGACTACCTCAGAAGGTTTCAGCAGCTCCTGCACGCCCAGTACATGCGGATCATAAGAGCCCTTGTCCGGCCAATCCGCAGCGCTAAGAATCGCAAGATTCGGGCGAAAATCCCCACCCTCCGTACACAAATCATTAAAGCACACTGGCAATTACACGGCCGACACGAGTTTATGTTCCAACAATGGGAGACACTTATCAGGGAACACCGACGCATAGGGACCAACGGAACAAAAGTCGCTGAGCAGGCCATGAGCCTCAACGGTCAGTACACCCAAATTTGGGACGAGTACCGTGAACTCCAGAACAATAAGGCCATTTTCGAGTACATGGCAGGGCCACCAGACCAGCCGAGAGAAGACATAAGCGTGGATACGCTGACTCGACAATTTGCGAGGATGTCCCTCTCGCCATGTACTGCCACACATGGGAAGGAGGTCACCATGGCTACAGTCCAGAAGACGGCCAGGTTAGACTCCAATACACTGCGGGGACAAGCTTACACCAATACACATCCCTTAGCTCCGGTTCAGAAGGCAATTTTGCCAAAACGTGGGGCAGAGCCTGGAACAATCCCCTCGGAACAAACGAACGAGAGGGAGTTGAAGCCAGGACTCTCAGAAACACATGACATGACACAGAGACAACAGGAGGTAACCACGTCATGGGCAGACGACATAGAACCCGTCCCACTACACATAAAACCTACATACACCCACACAGATAGGCTAACACAATGGCAGGAGTCTGCCGTGGCCACAGGCAAGAAAGTGGTCAGGCTACACGCCACCACATTGCCAGGGCAGAAACAGGCAATTAAGCGGCCTATACCGCCAGTTCAAAGGGCAAGTTTGCCAGAACGAAGGCGAACACCGGCATTAGTACCCCAGGCGCGAATGCATAAGAGGGTGTTGCATTCAGTCCCTCAGGATGCACGATACACGCCTGCACAGTGTGACCACGCACTCACACACGGTACACGGGGTACAGGAAAGGTGTTATTACCTACCCCACAAAACCACTCAGGCAAAAACACACACACCCCCGTAAACTCTACTAGGGTAGCGCAGAGCGCATTTAGGACCTCGCAAACAGGCACACTCAAGCCTACAGACACGCGCTACGGTGGAAGTAGGCCCAGGCTTACTTTGCTACAAAATCCCCCGAAAAATGGCAAAGAAGCGCCTCAGTGGATTTCAGGGGCCTATAATCTCATAACAGGGCAGAACCCTTCACCTTTCCGAGCAAGGACGCTCGGACCGGAGTAACGACTTCCACCAGGGACACAGAAACAATCTAATATCACTTGAACCTATAGTAGGGACATACATACAGACTCACTAACGTAAACGGCACATTTTTTTTTCTCTTCCACGTATATGCAGTGCAACATTGCTAAACCAAAAGTATATAATTCTAAATCCTTCTTGATTTTTTTTGGGCCCTTAGCATTTTTTTTCCCTCACAGACCAGCCATGGTTATTGAGCATGGTTGATCCATATTATAACTTGGATAACGTAAAGTGCTAATATCCAAAGCCAAATAGAAGCCCATCAGGTGAGCTACGCGGCTTAAAGCCGGAAAGAGATATTCCGAACACAGCTTAAGCAACAAATCACAGCATAGAGCTTAAGCGGATCTTTCCAGGTAGAAATGACTAAGTGTTCTATGTTCCGGTCCAACAGTTTGATAGATTCCCTTGTGACGGGCGAGAGCCCTCATTGTAACAAGAATTAAGAATCTCAAACTATTTTCCAAAAGTGGTAGATTTCCCTGAGACGTAACTAGATTACTATAGTGCTAACGTCACCTACTAGGTGGATAGTACGATCAGGACCTATTTACCATTTTTAAGCATTTTTTTTTCATAGTGCTTACGACACAATTTTGACAGACTATCGCCGTCGGGCAACCCACTTTAACAAAGCATACAGCAGTGGGCAGGCGACATACAAATATATATTCTATACCTTTTCAAAGTGCTCTCTTAATACGGAGCGGAGCATAGCTCATTTTTTTCCCCTTTCTCTGCCTCAGTCATTAGGCCCGATGAAGGAAAAATTGGCCAAGTTGAACTATATATATGCATACATAGGCATACATGACACGTTACACTGCCTGTAATATGACTTTTTTCTCACTTCCACAACAACACGCAAGCTAAAACGCTAACACGCCGTAGGATGAAAATCCCAGACTTTGGGAAACCCTGCATATTTTTGGAAATCACACAATCAATTTACATTGCCACATGACAGTAAAACACTACTAAAAGAAAAGGAAATGATCCCGCTGGCAGACGTGGAAAGAAGGCCAAGAAATAGCCTTCAGACCTCACTGACCGAACCGGGATACGATCCTAACACTCACCAAAACTGTCCCGGAGACACAACCTGATTAGTGCCAGAAACAATTACTCTGTGTAAAAGACGGTCTCAAAACCCGCAACCTTCTGAATACCAGGAACATAAGGTCTGGTAGCTATCCCGTTCTAGAATAGAAAAATAGGAAGCTAAAATAGACTGGGACAGTTCCACTAAAAGATGGTCATAAATGAAAAACAACAAAATCACCTCCGGCACATAGTCACCAAACACGCGACAAGCGGCCCAGACACACTCGGGTACAACGCCATTTTGAACAACGGATAGGGACATACTCGAACCACGATAGAGTTAACACAAAATTTGGGGACACAAATGTAGTTAGTTAGAGGTTATTTTACAGTGCGGCCAAGGCATGTGAGATTTCCGAAGTGAAATGCCATGGCCTGTGGTTTGGATTCCACGTAAAACGGAAGTCCCGTGGCTCATGATCTACAGATCAACGGGCACGTTAAACTACAAGTTTCCTTCTTTTTTTTTTACAGTGCGAGAAGCACTACTCACAATTACACAGAGAGCAAGCAGGCTCACACACACGCGTGCCGGAAACATGAGAGTAAGCAAGTAACAAATGAAAGCCCACGACATCGTAATTCAACACTATCGCGTCAGCGATAACACACTCTTCAATGGGCAAGACTCCTCGGTACAGACGAACTAAGCCAACTCCTAGTAAACAGGAACAAACGCATCATTCACGTCCGATCCAAGGACCCTATAACTTCCAAAATTACACTACGAGGAGAGTTCAAAAATACGCAAACTCCTCACAGTATTGCGTACTTTCGTTGGCACATTGCAAATACACAGTACATGTGCCATAATATATGCGGCACAGAGAAGGTCACACCAAGTCTTTACAGGCAACCGGGTCCGAACCCATGGCCACACACCACGCTCGTACCAAAAACTAACTATCCAACGGTATTTTTGGTACGGGAAACACAATCGAAATACATACAAGGAGCGCACAAAACATGAACAACGCAGACATAGTACACAGAGAATGACACGAGATCACGGGTTCAAATCCCAGCGAAAATCGGACACCAGGAAAACAGCTATCCAGGCTTCCAACCACACCGAAATTGGCCCATACAGATACATGAACAGGGAATACCACATTTCCTCCCGCCAAAAACCGGGCATAAAATTTCAAAATACACCTGACATGGGAAATACATTTCCCAGACACAGCTAGGATAATTTCGTAAGACAAAAGTCTTATGAAATAAGGGCCACACAACACCACTAGCTAATTAGGGTGGATTGCTACATTCGTCCGCCAGGAATTTAGAACAATAACAACATGGCATACGTGCAAGAAGGCACATGGCGACAGCTGACATACATAACGTCCGAGCCATTACACATACAAACTGCTGATGTGCAGATTTCGTCACATGGCAATATTGCTGGTGACAAGACACTATTGTTTACCGGCATTGACCATGAAGTTAAAAACGCAAAACAATCATAATAGCATACATTTTTTTTAACACTGCAAAAGCACTTAGCAATGGACAAGACGTTGGCAGGCCACGGGCGCCTTTTGCCCATACACGCGATACATATTACGACTTAGCCTGTAACAGACCAACCGTCCGCGTGGTGTAGCGGAACATAGTCACACACACACACACATGCGCTCAACAATTAGGAGCGAACACAGACAGGGGCTCTGAGAAAACAAGACCTCCCCTCTAATAACTTCTTTTCTCGATTGTAAGGCATAGGAATCATTACAGGCGATTAGGACATGGCCAATCGCACTACGACCACTGGCCACATTCACACTACAAATGGCAGACCAGATTAGGTCGTGAAGCTTTACTATCCCAAGGCGCGGATAGAAAGCAAACATGGACCAAGGGAGGATGACAGGAGAACAGGCTACCAGCGTACCACCTTACTCCCTTCCAATAACCTTCTCACGTCCAACATAACCAACGCAGACACATGAACACGACCAAAACAGCTACACTACATTACAAAGTACACACAAGGGGTTGATAGACTTCATGCGTCTAAAGAGAAAGCTTGCTACGCCTAGGATCACGATGCTACCACCTGAGTATTAGGGGTGGGTCGGCAAACATTAATTAAGCATAATGCGCATCTCCAAATGAGAGATGAGGCCACAATTATATATATATATATATATATATATATATTAACCACTTTTTGTTAATTAAATTCTCCCGCATGACAGGAATATATTAGTATTATGCCTCAACCTACACCTATCCGTACATGAGTGCAGACGCCTCATATCCAGATACATGCATGAGTATCCCATCCATTTACCAGGGGTATTACTATCAAACCTGCATGGAATTTTCATATCTTTGCAATCCCGGGAATTACCTGCCCCAGTCCACTCATTGTAGGAGCAATCCTAGTAGAATTACCGGCTCAAGGCCACCATTTATTTGAGCCCAAAGATGCATAACCTCTTCCTACCATGCTTTCAGCCCACTCTACAAATAACTACCCCCAGATCATAATAACAGGGTACCTGACGCCACAGACCCTACTAACACCTCCATTAAGGTAAAAAGAGCATTATTGCTGGAAAGCTGACGTAGCAATGGTAGACCAGAAGTAGTCTATGTACTTAGAAGTTCTACAACCCCACAACACTGGAAATATTTTACATTTTACATTTTTACATCATTTACAAAGGTTACGCCCATATTTTTTAAAAAAGGTAAAGGAATCTGAAACACTCTGATTGATGATAACGGCGTAAGCCGAAGGTCAGAGGCACCAAACTGGAGCAGAGCTGGGGAAGGTGACGTGGACCCTCACCCCAGTTGGCTCAACAGCTCAGTTACTTTACTTAACTTCACGACCAGACCAAACAGACGAACCACGTAAGGTTAAGGCACTCGCGGCCTGGCCGGGCAAGCTCTGAAATCCTAGGTGCGCGTAAACTGCCCCTGGGAGGAAGGGATGCTACACCCACTCTGTGCCACGGTCATCGAAGCCAAGACCTGCAGGGAAGACTTTCTGAGGATGGTGGGAGAAATAGCTCACTCCGCGCCGAACTCAGTAGACAACCCTAGAGACGACCCCATTATGACTAGACTTCTAGTTAAATTTAAGTTAGGTAGGGCTTCTATAGCGGGAAGCAAGGCTCCTGTGCGTTGGAGTGAAATACTACTGCGGCCGACAAAGGCGAAGAGATTCTTATACTGCGAAAAGCACACTACTGCGGCCGACAAAGGCGAAGAGATTCTATTACTGCGAAAAGCAGACTACGATTGCCGATAAAGGCGAAGATAATATTATGCCATTGGACGACAATGTCCAATGCCCACATAAATGGCGACGCATCGGGCAACCAATGGGCATTAAGAGAGGGGCATTGCGAGCACCTCATAAGGGTTACGTGGGCGGCCCAACTATGACAACATATCGACAACAATGGCAACGAGCAGGATGGTACAGCAGGCGAAACGGTTTGCTCAGGGGAACCGTAAGCCGCCTGCGACTAGGTTAATACTAGTTGATAAACGTCGACATCTAGAATTAAGGGAACGGAATCCAGCGACCCTAGAGACAACCGGTGTTTCTAGGACTCGTGCGGGTGGTGTCCTGAGGAAGTAAATTGCCTCAGGCGATCGTTCTGGTCCAAATTTAGCCAATAAGACACATGCGACTAGGTTAATACTAGTGATAAGCGTCGACACCTAGAATTAAGGGAACGGAATCCAGCGATTCTAGAGACAACCGGTGTTTCTGGAATCGTGCGGGTGGTGTCCTGAGGAAGTAAATTGCCTCAGGCGATCGTTCTGGTCAAAATTTTAGCTGTAAGACGGTTGCATTTGACACGCAACCTAGAATTAAGCAAATTTACTGACCGCTGTCGCCAAGTAGGGCACAGCACATTTCGGCAATAGAATAAGGCCATCCATTCGGTTTAATAGTAGTAGCCATTTTTTTTATCATAAGTAAGATAGTATTAAGATAACGCCGTTCGGCACCTGATGACCAACAAACCCGTCATCAGGATAAGTCCGACAATACACTATAATATAGGATAATACTATAATATAGTAAAATAGGTTTAATCAAAGTGGAATATATCGGCACCCGGTAACCACAATTCCGCTACCGGGGTAAGACCAACTACACATTAAGATAACACATTATAATACAATAGATTAAGATAGGACAACACTAGGCTAAGATAGGTTAACATAGGCTAACCTAGGAGTAAATTAGACTTCAGTGGCGCCACACTTAATTCTATAAATTAAGCGCTGCCACGAAAATGTCATATATAATATATTGTAATGTATTGTCATGTATTGCTAACAACTAAACCGTTTTCCCAAACACAGGAAACCAAGGGAGCAACGCGTCCATGGATATACACAACAGAAAAAGAGTTGCCATTAATACATTTTTTTACATATAGCAAGGAGCATGAGCATGTCTATTGTAAATATATTTCCCACACCAAATTACACATACCCTTATCTCTGCCACACAAACACACTACTCCTCATCATTTTTCAGTCGCGCCAATAAGGTGACGGCGCCGCGATCAGCGACGTAAGGTGACGTGGGGCACCGAGCGACGCTGACGCAAACACACGTATGAATACGCTTCAATAATAAGCAATATACGGTAGCCAGGGGCGGTGCAGAGATTGTGAGCACCTACCCTCGCTGCCAAGGTGAATTTTTCCACCCACGGGGAAAATTTGCGACAGGTAAGGTTAACGGCATGACCACTAACCTACAGCCATAGGTAAGAGGTACCTACAGCTCAGCAAATAGCAAAATGAAGGAAGAATGAGTCGACAGAGGAGAGCGCTACAGAAGGCCTAGAGAATGAGACGAGGTACCAGGCTCATGAGCAAACCGGTCTAGTAATAAGATTATTATTTTATATTATATCATGCTTGTAAATTAAATGTAAACACAAAGCGTACACAAATATATATTAATGCTCAAGTGTACGACTATGCACGTAAACTTACAATATGTCACGCCATTCAACACTGCCATAATGGCAACACTGAATACACGGTTTTGTTTTTTCCTTTCTACTCTACTAACGCCCAAATTTGTCAGGGTGTTCCGTTTTATCCCAAACCAATAAATGCCTTTTGAATATTTCCCTTAAATTTTACCCTGGAACACCCATTTTTTCTATTTTCTTCTACCTTTCTTATTGCAGGGAGCACTTTTTCCCCAAGATAGGGCGGACGACGCAATCATCCGTTCGGCCCTGGGTTTTTTTCCTCCCTCCACAACAATGTACCATCAGTACCATGTATTTTTTTTTCTCTCCATCACACTTCAAAGATGCAAATGTCAATTTCTGTTACAATATTTTTATGTCAATGGCAATGTTATGTATATATGTATATCCCGTAACCCTCCCCTCTGAACACGAACTGATCTCACGCACACACATCAATACGACATCACGACGACGACGAGGAAGACATCTACAAGAAGATACGAGGGGACTTCAAAAACAACCACATCGACTACATTCATAACATCAACATCCCAACCCCAAGTTCCGTTCCCGTTCGCGGGGACGCGAACTAAATAGGGAAAGAGGCTTGTACAGTACCCCAAGGGGTATGCACCCCTTGGAGACCATCCCCCCATCATCTATCTAAATCTCCTAACTGGCAACCCTTGTAAAGTCAGACCAACATCCATCAACGCCGCAAGGACAGCTTGCCATTCTAGAAAGCAGCTCAATCCTTGCACAATTATTACACACAGCGACACATTATTAACTAGGGCAGCTATGCCATCACAATGCTGACAGCATAGCGCCGAAGAATATATAAAGGGGTCCTAAGGAGGTCAGGGGATCTCTCGATTATGAGTCTTTCAACGTGACGGCCGGAGGCTACGCTGGTATCATCAGGTGAGTGAGTCAGCAAGTGTTCAGATCTCCTATATTTGTAACCTTTACCCACAGATTGTACTTTCACATTGTAACATCACTACATCCCTTAAAAGGGACTCACATATCCATTATCACTGACCAATAAACACTTGGTCAGTACATACACTTGCATTACTGTTTACACGCTTCTTCACGCCCTAACTCCCTTCCTGAACTATCCGTCACTATTAGACGAGACTTATAGTAGCCAGATACTTGCTAGTGCAAGCAACATCGTATTCCCGCACCGGCTTGCTTGCTAGCGGCCCGCGCCATATAGCTGACGAGTACAAGTCGATTATCTAACCAGACAGCTGGGCGACCAGCACAGTGACCCTTGCATTGAGTGCCATCCCCTAAAACACTCCTACATTATTTATAGGAGCACCCCAACACTAAAACAACACTCTACACTGGTCAGCTTGCCCGACTACGGGAAGCTACCCCCTTTTAGACATTTCCTTCTAAATCAACACAATAACTCTTCCGTTTTAGATCCTACCACCCCCAAATAAGGGATCTAAAACAATATCCAAGTATTAGGTTATTACTCGACTGTGACAAAGTACTAATTCTAGACAAAGTCTAGCATATGTCCATGTGAAAATAAAAATATTTCACCAGTGTCTGTAGAAAATAACTATCACCTCAGTGATCCTCCCTGCCGGAAACTTACTAAGTTCCACTCGTTAGCGCAGCACTTTTGTGACTATCACAACTTTGAAAATAACTTCTGCGTAGATCCGGCAACCTTGTGCCTTGGCTCAGCGTAGTAGCACCTTGCTTGGCAAGTGCTTGTGTCGGAGTGAGCTCCTGATGCCTCGGTCGGCCGGCTTTTATTCAAAACTGCCAGGGTCACGCGTCATCACGCTGAAATCTAGAAATCCTCATATCTCTGGTATCCCTGGTCCGATTTACTTGATACTAAGTGCATTCTCTTTCATTTGGCAGTGCCAGTAATCTGATCCAAGTCTCAAGTCTCTACTTCATGGCTAACTATTTAATCAATAAATTGCCTCGACCTCTGCTATTACTCGCTACGTCACTTGACATGCTAGTATCGGTATATTCTTTCCAATTCCTTCTCGAAGCAATGTAGCGCGATATTCAAATATCTCAACTTTCAAAAGCGGCTGTAGCCTTTCCCTTGATATCTAGGTGTCTGAATCTTGGAATACCCATTCCTAGAGTTGGGCACATCCACCCCAAACCTAGCAAAAAATAAAAGTTGAAAAAATTTTATTTTTCCTATCTACACATTAAATCATCTGGTTCTTGAATAATAAATCTTCAAATTCGATGCATTATAAGTTCCCACGATGTTACCAGTTCGTGTATTGGCTACTTCATAGCTTCCATTATTGTTTACTTCCACAATATTCAAAATCTTCAATTTCACCAGGCTTAATATCAAAAATGTCGTGATACTCTTCCAAAATTTTCCCTAGCTCTGGGGATTCCTTCTCAGTGTAGACTTCTCTTCCTTCAGCTTCATGAAAAATCAGAGACCATTGAGCATCTCCCTCGATGTCTTCCTCTTCTTTTTCCTCGAAGTTAATCTCTTCGGTATTCTTGAATCTGATCGTCTCTGTCTTCATGTCTATCACTGCTTGATATATCTGAATGAAATCCGCTCCCAATATCATGTCAAAAGCCATGTCCTTCATTACAACAAACACATGTCGGAAATCATGTCCTCCAATCGTAATACATAAGTATAATTGTGTTTTACACAGAGATATTTTATTGGGTATTATTCCTTGGATCTTAATTCCTGATACTGGAATCTCCTCTAAATTCTCTTTGAGCTTCCACAGAATATAAAGCTTCTCACTCACAAGACAAAGCATAGCCCCAGTATCAATCAATGTATCGACAGGCATACCGAATACTTCGCATGATATGATTGGCATTCTAATTCTTGTACCCATTTCTTTCCGTTCGTCATTCTGTTGAATTAAGTCATCATCCTCTGCTTGCCATTTAATAATTCTGGAAGTGAAAGTGTTCAAAATTCTATCTTCTACTGTGAATTCGAAGTTTTTTTTTTTTTTTTTTTTTTTTCGTTTCCATTCCCCCGGGATTGTTGTGTTCCCGATGGACCTGCTTCATGGGGCCTCTGCTCCAACAACTGCAAGTTATCTTGGTGTCTTGCTTTCAAGTTCTTCCTCGTCTCCTTCTTGAACTCTTCATTGGACTGACGAGTATCCACATTCCCTCTGTTATTGTAGTTGTTTCGACCATAGTATCTTCTTTCCTGGTACCTTCCTTGATTATCCCGCGGCCTTCTCCATCGAGTATTATATCGATTACCACCATCCGGTCTCGCATAAGGCTTGTAACTGTATCTGTTACTGTACTGATTCCATCCTCTCTTATTTGGATCTTCCCTCGGCGTTTTCTCTTCTCGCCCCTCTCGAATCTCTCAAGGTGTTTGAAAATAACTATCAGCCATAACAGCGTACACAGCGTTGTTATTCTTTCCTCCCTTCTGATAGAAGAATTGAGCGTTCGTATGATCCAGCTTCTGTAATACCTCGTCAAATTGCTCCATATTATAGATGTCAGCAGCGATCAAAGTCCTTTGGACGTCTGCTGGAATCTGACGTATCAATGCAGTAATTAATTCGTTATCTGGCATCGGCGGATCTAAATGTTGAAGTTTAGAAAGCTGTCCAGAAAATTACGTAGAGTATCGAGTAGGTTGTGACGTCGAGAATCTCTTAGAATATAATTCTGCTCTGACTTGCTGTTGGGTTTCCGGGGACCAAAACTTTTTCAATAGCCCACGAGAAAACTCCTCAAAAGTGGTTAGAGTGGATCTAAAAGCCCTAAACCAAAGAAGGGCAGGACCTTCCAAAAACTTCCCTATCACTCGGATCTGTCTTTCTTTAGGGATCTTGGAATCTTTCAGGTAATCCCCTGCTTCTATCAAAAATTTCACGGGTGTCACAGAATCTCGCCCTGAAAATTTAGAAGGCTTATCCTCTACATTCTTGAATACAGTTATGGGGTTGGATTGAAATACTGTCCTGACCTCATCCTGTCTTTGACTATCAGTTTCTCTAGCTCCTCCTAGATTTATCTGTATCTGTTCCTTTCCCCTTACACTCGGCATTTTCAACAGATGGTCAGACTGTTTCTCGTCCTTGATTTGGGTTTTCATAGCCTCAAGTTCCTTCTGGTTTTCTTCTGCCATTTTCTTAATTGCTTCAGTTTCTTTACAATTCTCCTTGACATCAGTGGATATCTGGTTTATAACAGCCTCGTGACTTTTCAATGACCCTGTCATATCTGATATGTCCTTCTGAGTTGCTTGGATATCTTTGGAAATTACTTGAATATGGGATGACAAAGATTCCCTAATCTCCTTGATTCCCTCTTGGTTCTCCAGCTTGAGTGTGTCTTTAATTTCATTGACAACTGTGGTTTTAATTTCAGTTTGTAACTCATTAATCACACCTTCTCTTATTTCTCCCATTACAAGTTCTTTGAATTGTTCTGTCAACCGTTGAACAACTAGAATTCCCATCTCATTACTCTCCTTCTTCACTCTAACTTCTAGGTTGATCATGTCTTCACCAACTTTCCTAAGACCATGTTCTATCCTATCAGCTAAGTTTCGAGATCTAAGATCGGCATCGAGAAATTTATCGTCCATTAAACTTGCGTTAGTAGCTAATGAAGTTTCGAGCTCATGTGTTTTTTCGCATAATTTAGACATTTTACTCTCAAGTGACATTTTCAAAATTTCGGAATTCTCTTTAAATTTACTTTCCAAAGAATTAAATTTACTATTTAAATTTTCTTTCAAATTACCTTTTAACCTGCTTTCTAAAGAATCAGAATTTTCTTTAAGTTTCTTTTCTAAAGCCTCCGTATTTTCTTTCATAATGGCGGCTACACGCCGTCCAGCTTCTTTTGAACTCTCTTCCAAACTCCTCATCATCCTCATCATTTCTTCCATAATTTTCAATTATTATTCAAAACTTAGGGGTATACAATATTGGCAAACACAAGCTTATAACTAGAACAAGAAATATGAATAGCTAATTGTAACACTCTAATAAAATGAGATTTGTCCTAATGTCGACGTGATGGAAAAACAAAATTCTCTACTTTTACAAATTACATTTACCACAATATCACAAGAAAAATATGCAAGTTCTCAAATATCCTCCAACTAGATTCTAATAATGCGTATGTCCAGTCATCGAACGTTTACTACTGAATTTACTTGACGCCCTAATGGTTAAGCCATTATCAAAAATAATCAAACCCATTCTAATTATTAACCAAGTTAAATTATTAATTTTCCCCACTAATTGGGTTTCCTACTAATTTATTCATCCAAACCAGACATCTCTCAACTCCCAAAATATTTCTATAAAAATTATCACAATTTAAATCGGCATGCGATTGACCATGTCTAACTCGAGCCCCACGTTCGAAGCCATTTCTCTCTCTATCTTATTTTATGTGCCCGTTTAGACCGGAGTCCGCACGACCACATATGCATTTTACCAATAATCAGTCAGCACGAGAGTCAAAATATCCCGGAGCGCCAGATGGGTTAAAGCTAATCGCAAAAACGACATCAAATGAAAAAAATGCTTTACTGATTTTTTGGCTCAATGCAACAATAAGGATAGAAGGAGATTCAATTGGGCGTAACACATCAAGTAAAATTTTCTCATTTTATTTTGAATTTAAAATTGACTGCAAAAATGCTCAAAGCAGCATCACTCACGTGTGGCGACCCACACTCCTATTTACACAATATACAGAAATTTTCCAAACATTTGACAATTATTTTTTGGAAACACAAGTCTGATTGTTAGTCCTGTAGACTGTGTTCCAAAATTATTTATAATTAATTCCAGTTCAAATTTAATTGTCTTTACTGGAAGTACTGTAGTTCACTGTTTGAATTTTTACATAATATTAACACTCGTAGAATAAATGTTCATAGAATTTTTAACTTTCACTTATTTTTCCAGTTTCAAAAATATATTGTCAAAAAATATTATTATTTCTGAATCAACACAAATTATTTACACATATTAATAACATCTGAAAAGTATTTGACCTTGAGCATAGCATTGAAGAACTGTGCGAAGCTCAACAAAAATTAATTGTTCTTCTGACATTAAATGTTTCGAGAAGTGACTCGATTATGAACTTCAAGTTCCTCACAAAATATATATGATTTCTGCATCATCAACTTTATCAATAAATTGTTGGACCATTCAACTATTTAATTTTCCACTTGGAATCATCATTAAGATAAATATTTATATTTGTGGCCCTTTTAGTAACTTTCACAACTTGCAATTCTTCGACAGAATGCGGAAATAAGAATTGTAGCTTCATACTAAATTCATTTAGTTCACGGCACTAGGATTGAAAATATCCTTCAAATTATTCGTGGTTAAAGAATTATTTTTAATTGGCAGTGGCCCATTCTATTATTTGTGTAAGAACACAATATTACAACAACAGCGGCAAAGGTCTTCCTCTGAAGAAGAATAAACTACTATCATGACAAATCCGGGTTCTAGCAAAATCAAAGTCTAAATGGAATCCGTAAACAAGGTTGAAATAAGAACTGATGGTTTCTAAGAAATAACCTTCGGGTCATTCATACGACGAAATGTGTAGTTCCAATACTCCTACTATAAACCTGAGCCATCGAACCTGCTATTTGATTGATGCTCGAAAAAATCTCCTCATTCCTGCGACTTAAACATGCGCACCTGGGAATGGCATTTCAACTACTCCACACACATAAATTTTCTTCCCAAAATTTATACAATAAATCAAGCTTCTGCTTGTTATCAACACTGGAAGATTAAAAAAATTACAAGTTTATTTTATTTTACCATTCAGTTCAACCCGTGAATTTACCATACTTATGAAAATCTTTATTTCACTTTCGAGTGTATTTACGTCATGATTTTATATAAATACAAAAATATCCTATTTGATACAAATATCAATTGCTTCCCGTTTCATGCCTCTCCGTGTTATCTGAAAAATATACTTTGCTCATTGCAAATATTAACTGTTCAACCAGAACTGAAATGTTGGTTGAATGCGGGCTTGCGCTAACCACTCTCCTTCGGAAAATCTCCTGTTCCAAACTAGAAATGATTAAACTACTTCATAGGCTCTCTCTCAATAAATGTGATTATTAGAAAATATAATATCCAAGAATTATTTAGAAAAATTATAAAAATTATTATTATTATTATTATTAGTGGATTATTATTATTAGTTATATCATTTTAAATGTGTTTAGTTATCATCTCATTATGTGAGAATCCACATGTTCGAATCTTCGAATATGGAAAAAAAATATCCATTCCTCAACAAAAATAATTTAACTCAACCATTACATCCACGGTTTTCCGTGATATCCCTAAAATATGAAATATTCAAATAAATGCTCGAAATGCTCGGTCATCGATCCTAAACTGTTCTGAGTGTTGAAAATACTCAGAATAACTCTAACAAGTCTTGCGTAAATCATTGCAAGATTTAAATACGAAGAAAAATAAATGTGTTGGTCATCTGCCGAAAAATAGTTTGTTCCAATTAGCTAGGCATAATATAATTCAAATGTGGCTTACATTTCTTGATGGTCTTGAAGCGTAGTGAACCTGGTCTGTACCAGATTTATCCATAGACATGCCCTATCGGACAAGCATGTATAATCCTTGTATCGGCCGCCATTATATACCCACAATCCGTCTAGTCACACATAGTGGTAGTATCTCTTGACGTTTGAATTAACTGTTGTTCCATTTTAATATGGGCTTCTATCAAAGCCATAACAGTTTGTTTAAATGGGGTCAGATCTAAGTGATCTATTCTTAGATATGTCAGTTGTAACATAACTCACGGTAATCTTATCAATACAAGAAGACACTGACAGTCTAACCAATCAACGGCTGTTCTGAAGATCGTTCCCTGGGCATGGCTTCACACCATCTACCATGCGCTAAGCAACCTGTAGTTTCCCTTGCGTAGACTAATGAACACCACCGTAATAGACTGGTCTTCAATGTACTGATAGATCGAAGTGGTTATTAAGTTACAAATATGAAAACTGACTGAAATGGATTTAAATATCCAAGTATTAGGTTATTACTGGACTGTGACAAAGTACTAATTCTAGACAAAGTCTAGCATATGTCCATGTGAAAATAAAAATATTGCACCAGTGTCTGTAGAAAATAACTATCACCTTAGTGATCCTCATTGCCGGAAACTTAATAAGTTCCACTCGTTAGCGCAGCACTTTTGTGACTATCACAACTTTGAAAATAACTTCTGCGTAGATCCGGCAACCTTGTGCCTTGGCTCAGCGTAGTAGCACCTTGCTTGGCAAGTGCTTGTGTCGGAGTGAGCTCCTGATGCCTCGGTCGGCCGGCTTTTATTCAAAACTGCCAGGGTCACGCGTCATCACGCTGAAATCTAGAAATCCTCATATCTCTGGTATCCCTGGTCCGATTTACTTGATACTAAGTGCATTCTCTTTCATTTGGCAGTGCCAGTAATCTGATCCAAGTCTCAAGTCTCTACTTCATGGCTAACTATTTAATCAATAAATTGCCTCGACCTCTGCTATTACTCGCTACGTCACTTGACATGCTAGTATCGGTATATTCTATCCAATTCCTTCTCGAAGCAATGTAGCATGATATTCAAATATCTCAACTTTCAAAAGCGGCTGTAGCCTTTCCCTTGATATCTAGGTGTCTGAATCTTGGAATACCCATTCCTAGAGTTGGGCACATCCACCCCACACCTAGCAAAAAATAAAAATTGAAAAATTTTTATTTTTCCTTTCTACACAATAAATCATCTGGTTCTTGAATAATAAATCATCAAATTCGATGCATTATAAGTTCCCACGATGTTACCAGTTCGTGTATTGGCTACTTCATAGCTTCCATTATTGTTTACTTCCACAATATTCAAAATCTTCAATTTCACCAGGCTTAATATCAAAAATGTCGTGATACTCTTCCAAAATTTTCCCTAGCTCTGGGGACTCCTTCTCAGTGTAGACTTCTCTTCCTTCAGCTTCATGAAAAATCAGAGACCATTGAGCATCTCCCTCGATGTCTTCCTCTTCTTTTCCCTCGAAGTTAATCTCTTCGGTATTTTTGAATCTGATCGTCTCTGTCTTCATGTCTATCACTGCTTGATATTTCTGAATGAAATCCGCTCCCAATATCATGTCAAAAGCCATGTCCTTCATTACAACAAACACATGTCGGAAATCATGTCCTCCAATCGTAATACATAAGTATAATTGTGTTTTACACAGAGATATTTTATTGGGTATTATTCCTTGGATCTTAATTCCTGATACTGGAATCTCCTCTAAATTCTCTTTGAGCTTCCACAGAATATAAAGCTTCTCACTCACAAGACAAAGCATAGCACCAGTATCAATCAAAGTATCGACAGGCATACCGAATACTTCGCATGATATGATTGGCATTCTAATTCTTGTACCCATTTCTTTCCGTTCGTCATTCTGTTGAATTAAGTCATCATCCTCTGCTTGCCATTTAATAATTCTGGAAGTGAAAGTGTTCAAAATTCTATCTTCTACTGTGAATTCGAAGTTTTTTTTTTTTTTTCGTTTCCATTCCCCCGGGATTGTTGTGTTCCCGATGGACCTGGTTCATTGGGCCTCTGCTCCAACAACTGCAAGTTATCTTGGTGTCTTGCTTCCAAGTTCTTCCTCGTCTCCTTGTTGATCTCTTCATTGGACTGACGAGTATCCACATTCCCTCTGTTATTGTAGTTGTTTCGACCATAGTATCTTCTTTCCTGGTACCTTCCTTGATTATCCCGCGGCCTTCTCCATCGAGTATTATATCGATTACCACCATCCGGTCTCGCATAAGGCTTGTAACTGTATCTGTTACTGTACTGATTCCATCCTCTCTTATTTGGATCTTCCCTCGGCGTTTTCTCTTCTCGACCCTCTCGAATCTCTCGAGGTGTTTGAGAATAACTATCAGCCATAACAGCGTACACAGCGTTGTTATTCTTTCCTCCCTTCTGATGGAAGAATTGAGCGTTCGTATGATCCAGCTTCTGTAATACCTCGTCATATTGCTCCATATTATAGATGTCAGCAGCGATCAAAGTCCTTTGGACGTCTGCTGGAATCTGACGTATCAATGCAGTAATTAATTCGTTATCTGGCATCGGCGGATCTAAATGTTGAAGTTTGGAAAGCTGTCCAGAAAAGTACGTAGAGTATCGAGTAGGTTGTGACGTCGAGAATCTCTTAGAATATAATTCTGCTCTGACTTGCTGTTGGGTTTCCGGGGACCAAAACTTTTTCAATAACCCACGAGAAAACTCCTCAAAAGTGGTTAGAGTGGATCTAAAAGCCCTAAACCAAAGAAGTGCAGGACCTTCCAAAAACTTCCCTATCACTCGGATCTGTCTTTCTTTAGGGATCTTGGAATCTTTCAGGTAATCCCCTGCTTCTCTCAAAAATTCCACGGGTGTCACAGAATCTCGCCCTGAAAATTTAGAAGGCTTATCCTCTACATTCTTGAATACAGTTATGGGGTTGGATTGAAATACTGTCCTGACCTCATCCTGTCTTTGACTATCAGTTTCTCTAGCTCCTCCTAGATTTATCTGTATCTGTTTCTTTCCCCTTACACTCGGCATTTTCAACAGATGGTCAGACTGTTTCTCGTCCTTGATTTGGGTTTTCATAGCCTCAAGTTCCTTCTGGTTTTCTTCTGCCATTTTCTTAATTGCTTCTGTTTCTTTACAATTCTCCTTGACATCAGTGGATATCTGGTTCATAACAGCCTCGTGACTTTTCAATGACCCTGTCATATCTGATATGTCCTTCTGAGTTGCTTGGATATCTTTGGAAATTACTTGAATATGGGATGACAAAGATTCCCTAATCTCCTTGATTCCCTCTTGGTTCTCCAGCTTGAGTGTGTCTTTAATTTCATTGACAACTGTGGTTTTAATTTCAGTTTGTAACTCATTAATCACACCTTCTCTTATTTCTCCCATTACAAGTTCTTTGAATTGTTCTGTCAACCGTTGAACAACTAGAATTCCCATCTCATTACTCTCCTTCTTCACTCTAACTTCTAGGTTGATCATGTCTTCACCAACTTTCCTAAGACCATGTTCTATCCTATCAGCTAAGCTTTGAGATCTAAGATCGGCATCGCGAAATTTATCGTCCATTAAACTTGCGTTAGTAGCTAATGAAGTTTCGAGCTCATGTGTTTTTTCGCATAATTTAGACATTTTACTCTCAAGTGACATTTTCAAAATTTCGGAATTCTCTTTAAATTTACTTTCCAAAGAATTAAATTTACTATTTAAATTTTCTTTCAAATTACCTTTTAACCTGCTTTCTAAAGAATCAGAATTTTCTTTAAGTTTATTTTCTAAAGCCTCCGTATTTTCTTTCATAATGGCGGCTACACGCCGTCCAGCTTCTTTTGAACTCTCTTCCAAACTCCTCATCATCCTCATCATTTCTTCCATAATTTTCAATTATTATTCAAAACTTAGGGGTATACAATATTGGCAAACACAAGCTTATAACTAGAACAAGAAATATGAATAGCTAATTGGAACACTCTAATAAAATGAGATTTGTCCTAATGTCGACGTGATGGAAAAACAAAATTCTCTACTTTTACGAATTACATTTACCACAATATCACAAGAAAAATATGCAAGTTCTCAAATATCCTCCACCTGGATTCTAATAATGCGTATGTCCAGTCGTCGAACGTTTACTACTGAATTTACTTGACGCCCTAATGGTTAAGCCATTATCAAAAATAATCAAACCCATTCTAATTATTAACCAAGTTAAATTTTTAATTTTCCTCACTAATTGGGTTTCCTACTAATTTATTCATCCAAACCAGACATCTCTCAACTCCCAAAATATTTCTATAAAAATTATCACAATTTAAATCGGCATGCGATTGACCATGTCTAACTCGAGCCCCACGTTCGAAGCCATTTCTCTCTCTATCTTATTTTATGTGCCCGTTTAGACCGGAGTCCGCACGACCACATATGCATTTTACCAATAATCAGTCAGCACGAGAGTCAAAATATCCCGGAGCGCCAGATGGGTTAAAGCTAATCGCAAAAACGACATCAAATGAAAAAAATGCTTTACTGATTTTTTGGCTCAATGCAACAATAAGGATAGAAGGAGATTCAATTGGGCGTAACACATCAAGTAAAATTTTCTCATTTTATTTTGAATTTAAAATTGACTGCAAAAATGCTCAAAGCAGCATCACTCACGTGTGGCGACCCACACTCCTATTTACACAATATACAGAAATTTTCCAAACACATTTGACAATTATTTTTTGGAAACACATGTCTGATTGTTAGTCCTGTAGACTGTGTTCCAAAATTATTTATAATTAATTCCAGTTCAAATTTAATTGTCTTTACTGGAAGTACTGTAGTTCACTGTTTGAATTTTTACATAATATTAACACTCGTAGAATAAATGTTCATAGAATTTTTAACTATCACTTATTTTTCCAGTTTCAAAAATATATTGTCAAAAAATATTATTATTTCTGAATCAACACAAATTATTTACACATATTAATAACATCTGAAAAGTATTTGACCTTGAGCATAGCATTGAAGAACTGTGCGAAGCTCAACAAAAATTAATTGTTCTTCTGACATTAAATGTTTCGAGAAGTGACTCGATTATGAACTTCAAGTTCCTCACAAAATATATATGATTTCTGCATCATCAACTTTATCAATAAATTGTTGGACCATTCAACTATTTAATTTTCCACTTGGAATCATCATTAAGATAAATATTTATATTTGTGGCCCTTTTAGTAACTTTCACAACTTGCAATTCTTCGACAGAATGCGGAAATAAGAATTGTAGCTTCATACTAAATTCATTTAGTTCACGGCACTAGGATTGAAAATATCCTTCAAATTATTCGTGGTTAAAGAATTATTTTTAATTGGCAGTGGCCCATTCTATTATTTGTGTAAGAACACAATATTACAACAACAGCGGCAAAGGTCTTCCTCTGAAGAAGAATAAACTACTATCATGACAAATCCGGGTTCTAGCAAAATCAAAGTCTAAATGGAATCCGTAAACAAGGTTGAAATAAGAACTGATGGTTTCTAAGAAATAACCTTCGGGTCATTCATACGACGAAATGTGTAGTTCCAATACTCCTACTATAAACCTGAGCCATCGAACCTGCTATTTGATTGATGCTCGAAAAAATCTCCTCATTCCTGCGACTTAAACATGCGCACCTGGGAATGGCATTTCAACTACTCCACACACATAAATTTTCTTCCCAAAATTTATACAATAAATCAAGCCTCTGCTTGTTATCAACACTGGAAGATTAATAAACTTACAAGTTTATTTTATTTTACCATTCAGTTCAACCCGTGAATTTACCATACTTATGAAAATCTTTATTTCACTTTCGAGTGTATTTACGTCATGATTTTATATAAATACAAAAATATCCTATTTGATACAAATATCAATTGCTTCCCGTTTCATGCCTCTCCGTGTTATCTGAAAAATATACTTTGCTCATTGCAAATATTAACTGTTCAACCAGAACTGAAATGTTGGTTGAATGCGGGCTTGCGCTAACCACTCTCCTTCGGAAAATCTCCTGTTCCAAACTAGAAATGATTAAACTACTTCATAGGCTCTCTCTCAATAAATGTGATTATTAGAAAATATAATATCCAAGAATTATTTAGAAAAATTATTATTATTATTATTAGTGGATTATTATTATTATTATTAGTTATATCATTTTAAATGTGTTTAGTTATCATCTCATTATGTGAGAATCCACATGTTCGAATCTTCGAATATGGAAAAAAAATATCCATTCCTCAACAAAAATAATTTAACTCAACCATTACATCGACGGTTTTCCGTGATATCCCTAAAATATGAAATATTCAAATAAATGCTCGAAATGCTCGGTCATCGATCCTAAACTATTCTGAGTGTTGAAAATACTCAGAATAACTCTAACAAGTCTTGCGTAAATCATTGCAAGATTTAAATACGAAGAAAAATAAATGTGTTGGTCATCTGCCGAAAAATAGTTTGTTCCAATTAGCTAGGCATAATATAATTCAAATATGGCTTACATTTCTTGACGGTCTTGAAGCGTAGTGAACCTGGTCTGTACCAGATTTATCCATAGACATGCCC
Organism: Meconema thalassinum; assembly: GCA_946902985.2. Classification (NCBI taxonomy): domain Eukaryota; kingdom Metazoa; phylum Arthropoda; class Insecta; order Orthoptera; family Tettigoniidae; genus Meconema; species Meconema thalassinum. The sequence continues at coordinate 190,854,961 of OX336395.1, forward strand.
TATCGGACAAGCATGTATAATCCTTGTATCGGCCGCCATTATATACCCACAATCCGTCTAGTCAGACACAGTGGTAGTATCTCTTGACGTTTGAATTAACTGTTGTTCCATTTTAATATGGGCTTCTATCAAAGCCATAACAGTTTGTTTAAATGGGGTCAGATCTAAGTGATCTATTCTTAGATATGTCAGTTGTAACATAACTCACGGTAATCTTATCAATACAAGAAGACACTGACAGTCTAACCAATCAACGGCTGTTCTGAAGATCGTTCCCTGGGCATGGCTTCACACCATCTACCATGCGCTAAGCAACCTGTAGTTTCCCTTGCGTAGACTAATGAACACCACCGTAATAGACTGGTCTTCAATGTACTGATAGATCGAAGTGGTTATTAAGTTACAAATATGAAAACTGACTGAAATGGATTTAAATATCCAAGTATTAGGTTATTACTGGACTGTGACAAAGTACTAATTCTAGACAAAGTCTAGCATATGTCCATGTGAAAATAAAAATATTTCACCAGTGTCTGTAGAAAATAACTATCACCTTAGTGATCCTCCCTGCCGGAAACTTACTAAGTTCCACTCGTTAGCGCAGCACTTTTGTGACTATCACAACTTTGAAAATAACTTCTGCGTAGATCCGGCAACCTTGTGCCTTGGCTCAGCGTAGTAGCACCTTGCTTGGCAAGTGCTTGTGTCGGAGTGAGCTCCTGATGCCTCGGTCGGCCGGCTTTTATTCAAAACTGCCAGGGTCACGCGTCATCACGCTGAAATCTAGAAATCCTCATATCTCTGGTATCCCTGGTCCGATTTACTTGATACTAAGTGCATTCTCTTTCATTTGGCAGTGCCAGTAATCTGATCCAAGTCTCAAGTCTCTACTTCATGGCTAACTATTTAATCAATAAATTGCCTCGACCTCTGCTATTACTCGCTACGTCACTTGACATGCTAGTATCGGTATATTCTTTCCAATTCCTTCTCGAAGCAATGTAGCGCGATATTCAAATATCTCAACTTTCAAAAGCGGCTGTAGCCTTTCCCTTGATATCTAGGTGTCTGAATCTTGGAATACCCATTCCTATAGTTGGGCACATCCACCCCACACCTAGCAAAAAATAAAAATTGAAAAATTTTTATTTTTCCTATCTACACAATAAATCATCTGGTTCTTGAATAATAAATCTTCAAATTCGATGCATTATAAGTTCCCACGATGTTACCAGTTCGTGTATTGGCTACTTCATAGCTTCCATTATTGTTTACTTCCACAATATTCAAAATCTTCAATTTCACCAGGCTTAATATCAAAAATGTCGTGATACTCTTCCAAAATTTTCCCTAGCTCTGGGGACTCCTTCTCAGTGTAGACTTCTCTTCCTTCAGCTTCATGAAAAATCAGAGACCATTGAGCATCTCCCTCGATGTCTTCCTCTTCTTTTCCCTCGAAGTTAATCTCTTCGGTATTTTTGAATCTGATCGTCTCTGTCTTCATGTCTATCACTGCTTGATATTTCTGAATGAAATCCGCTCCCAATATCATGTCAAAAGCCATGTCCTTCATTACAACAAACACATGTCGGAAATCATGTCCTCCAATCGTAATACATAAGTATAATTGTGTTTTACACAGAGATATTTTATTGGGTATTATTCCTTGGATCTTAATTCCTGATACTGGAATCTCCTCTAAATTCTCTTTGAGCTTCCACAGAATATAAAGCTTCTCACTCACAAGACAAAGCATAGCCCCAGTATCAATCAAAGTTTCGACAGGCATACCGAATACTTCGCATGATATGATTGGCATTCTAATTCTTGTACCCATTTCTTTCCGTTCGTCATTCTGTTGAATTAAGTCATCATCCTCTGCTTGCCATTTAATAATTCTGGAAGTGAAAGTGTTCAAAATTCTATCTTCTACTGTGAATTCGAAGTTTTTTTTTTTTTTTTCGTTTCCATTCCCCCGGGATTGTTGTGTTCCCGATGGACCTGGTTCATTGGGCCTCTGCTCCAACAACTGCAAGTTATCTTGGTGTCTTGCTTCCAAGTTCTTCCTCGTCTCCTTGTTGAACTCTTCATTGGACTGACGAGTATCCACATTCCCTCTGTTATTGTAGTTGTTTCGACCATAGTATCTTCTTTCCTGGTACCTTCCTTGATTATCCCGCGGCCTTCTCCATCGAGTGTTATATCGATTACCACCATCCGGTCTCGCATAAGGCTTGTAACTGTATCTGTTACTGTACTGATTCCATCCTCTCTTATTTGGATCTTCCCTCGGCGTTTTCTCTTCTCGCCCCTCTCGAATCTCTCGAGGTGTTTGAGAATAACTATCAGCCATAACAGCGTACACAGCGTTGTTATTCTTTCCTCCCTTCTGATGGAAGAATTGAGCGTTCGTATGATCCAGCTTCTGTAATACCTCGTCAAATTGCTCCATATTATAGATGTCAGCAGCGATCAAAGTCCTTTGGACGTCTGCTGGAATCTGACGTATCAATGCAGTAATTAATTCGTTATCTGGCATCGGCGGATCTAAATGTTGAAGTTTAGAAAGCTGTCCAGAAAAGTACGTAGAGTATCGAGTAGGTTGTGACGTCGAGAATCTCTTAGAATATAATTCTGCTCTGACTTGCTGTTGGGTTTCCGGGGACCAAAACTTTTTCAATAACCCACGAGAAAACTCCTCAAAAGTGGTTAGAGTGGATCTAAAAGCTCTAAACCAAAGAAGTGCAGGACCTTCCAAAAACTTCCCTATCACTCGGATCTGTCTTTCTTTAGGGATCTTGGAATCTTTCAGGTAATCCCCTGCTTCTCTCAAAAATTCCACGGGTGTCACAGAATCTCGCCCTGAAAATTTAGAAGGCTTATCCTCTACATTCTTGAATACAGTTATGGGGTTGGATTGAAATACTGTCCTGACCTCATCCTGTCTTTGACTATCAGTTTCTCTAGCTCCTCCTAGATTTATCTGTATCTGTTTCTTTCCCCTTACACTCGGCATTTTCAACAGATGGTCAGACTGTTTCTCGTCCTTGATTTGGGTTTTCATAGCCTCAAGTTCCTTCTGGTTTTCTTCTGCCATTTTCTTAATTGCTTCTGTTTCTTTACAATTCTCCTTGACATCAGTGGATATCTGGTTCATAACAGCCTCGTGACTTTTCAATGACCCTGTCATATCTGATATGTCCTTCTGAGTTGCTTGGATATCTTTGGAAATTACTTGAATATGGGATGACAAAGATTCCCTAATCTCCTTGATTCCCTCTTGGTTCTCCAGCTTGAGTGTGTCTTTAATTTCATTGACAACTGTGGTTTTAATTTCAGTTTGTAACTCATTAATCACACCTTCTCTTATTTCTCCCATTACAAGTTCTTTGAATTGTTCTGTCAACCGTTGAACAACTAGAATTCCCATCTCATTACTCTCCTTCTTCACTCTAACTTCTAGGTTGATCATGTCTTCACCAACTTTCCTAAGACCATGTTCTATCCTATCAGCTAAGCTTTGAGATCTAAGATCGGCATCGCGAAATTTATCGTCCATTAAACTTGCGTTAGTAGCTAATGAAGTTTCGAGCTCATGTGTTTTTTCGCATAATTTAGACATTTTACTCTCAAGTGAAATTTTCAAAATTTCGGAATTCTCTTTAAATTTACTTTCCAAAGAATTAAATTTACTATTTAAATTTTCTTTCAAATTACCTTTTAACCTGCTTTCTAAAGAATCAGAATTTTCTTTAAGTTTCTTTTCTAAAGCCTCCGTATTTTCTTTCATAATGGCGGCTACACGCCGTCCAGCTTCTTTAGAACTCTCTTCCAAACTCCTCATCATCCTCATCATTTCTTCCATAATTTTCAATTATTATTCAAAACTTAGGGGTATACAATATTGGCAAACACAAGCTTATAACTAGAACAAGAAATACGAATAGCTAATTGGAACACTCTAATAAAATGAGATTTGTCCTAATGTCGACGTGATGGAAAAACAAAATTCTCTACTTTTACGAAATACATTTACCACAATATCACAAGAAAAATATGCAAGTTCTCAAATATCCTCCACCTGGATTCTAATAATGCGTATGTCCAGTCGTCGAACGTTTACTACTGAATTTACTTGACGCCCTAATGGTTAAGCCATTATCAAAAATAATCAAACCCATTCTAATTATTAACCAAGTTAAATTTTTAATTTTCCCCACTAATTGGGTTTCCTACTAATTTATTCATCCAAACCAGACATTTCTCAACTCCCAAAATATTTCTATAAAAATTATCACAATTTAAATCGGCATGCGATTGACCATGTCTAACTCGAGCCCCACGTTCGAAGCCATTTCTCTCTCTATCTTATTTTATGTGCCCGTTTAGACCGGAGTCCGCACGACCACATATGCATTTTACCAATAATCAGTCAGCACGAGAGTCAAAATATCCCGGAGCGCCAGATGGGTTAAAGCTAATCGCAAAAACGACATCAAATGAAAAAAATGCTTTACTGATTTTTTGGCTCAATGCAACAATAAGGATAGAAGGAGATTCAATTGGGCGTAACACATCAAGTAAAATTATCTCATTTTATTTTGAATTTAAAATTGACTGCAAAAATGCTCAAAGCAGCATCACTCACGTGTGGCGACCCACACTCCTATTTACACAATATACAGAAATTTTCCAAACACATTTGACAATTATTTTTTGGAAACACAAGTCTGATTGTTAGTCCTGTAGACTGTGTTTCTAAATTATTTATAATTAATTCCAGTTCAAATTTAATTGTCTTTACTGGAAGTACTGTAGTTCACTGTTTGAATTTTTACTTAATATTAACACTCGTAGAATAAATGTTCATAGAATTTTTAACTTTTACTTATTTTTCCAGTTTCAAAAATATATTGTCAAAAAATATTATTATTTCTGAATCAACACAAATTATTTACACATATTAATAACATCTGAAAAGTATTTGACCTTGAGCATAGCATTGAAGAACTGTGCGAAGCTCAACAAAAATTAATTGTTCTTCTGACATTAAATGTTTCGAGAAGTGACTCGATTATGAACTTCAAGTTCCTCACAAAATATATATGATTTCTGCATCATCAACTTTATCAATAAATTGTTGGACCATTCAACAATTTAATTTTCCACTTGGAATCATCATTAAGAAAAATATTTATATTTGCGGCCCTTTTAGTAACTTTCACAACTTGCAATTCTTCGACAGAATGCGGAAATAAGAATTGTAGCTTCATACTAAATTCATTTAGTTCACGGCACTAGGATTGAAAATATCCTTCAAATTATTCGTGGTTAAAGAATTATTTTTAATTGGCAGTGGCCCATTCTATTATTTGTGTAAGAACACAATATTACAACAACAGCGGCAAAGGTCTTCCTCTGAAGAAGAATAAACTACTATCATGACAAATCCGGGTTCTAGCAAAATCAAAGTCTAAATGGAATCCGTAAACAAGGTTGAAATAAGAACTGATGGTTTCTAAGAAATAACCTTCGGGTCATTCATACGACGAAATGTGTAGTTCCAATACTCCTACTATAAACCTGAGCCATCGAACCTGCTATTTGATTGATGCTCGAAAAAATCTCCTCATTCCTGCGACTTAAACATGCGCACCTGGGAATGGCATTTCAACTACTCCACACACATAAATTTTCTTCCCAAAATTTATACAATAAATCAAGCCTCTGCTTGTTATCAACACTGGAAGATTAATAAACTTACAAGTTTATTTTATTTTACCATTCAGTTCAACCCGTGAATTTACCATACTTATGAAAATCTTTATTTCACTTTCGAGTGTATTTACGTCATGATTTTATATAAATACAAAAATATCCTATTTGATACAAATATCAATTGCTTCCCGTTTCATGCCTCTCCGTGTTATCTGAAAAATATACTTTGCTCATTGCAAATATTAACTGTTCAACCAGAACTGAAATGTTGGTTGAATGCGGGCTTGCGCTAACCACTCTCCTTCGGAAAATCTCCTGTTCCAAACTAGAAATGATTAAACTACTTCATAGGCTCTCTCTCAATAAATGTGATTATTAGAAAATATAATATCCAAGAATTATTTAGAAAAATTATAAAAATTATTATTATTATTATTAGTGGATTATTATTATTATTAGTTATATCATTTTAAATGTGTTTAGTTATCATCTCATTATGTGAGAATCCACATGTTCGAATCTTCGAATATGGAAAAAAAATATCCATTCCTCAACAATAATAATTTAACTCAACCATTACATCGACGGTTTTCCGTGATATCCCTAAAATATGAAATATTCAAATAAATGCTCGAAATGCTCGGTCATCGATCCTAAACTGTTCTGAGTGTTGAAAATACTCAGAATAACTCTAACAAGTCTTGCGTAAATCATTGCAAGATTTAAATACGAAGAAAAATAAATGTGTTGGTCATCTGCCGAAAAATAGTTTGTTCCAATTAGCTAGGCATAATATAATTCAAATATGGCTTACATTTCTTGATGGTCTTGAAGCGTAGTGAAACTGGTCTGTACCAGATTTATCCATAGACATGCCCTATCGGACAAGCATGTATAATCCTTGTATCGGCCGCCATTATATACCCACAATCCGTCTAGTCAGACACAGTGGTAGTATCTCTTGACGTTTGAATTAACTGTTGTTCCATTTTAATATGGGCTTCTATCAAAGCCATAACAGTTTGTTTAAATGGGGTCAGATCTAAGTGATCTATTCTTAGATATGTCAGTTGTAACATAACTCACGGTAATCTTATCAATACAAGAAGACACTGACAGTCTAACCAATCAACGGCTGTTCTGAAGATCGTTCCCTGGGCATGGCTTCACACCATCTACCATGCGCTAAGCAACCTGTAGTTTCCCTTGCGTAGACTAATGAACACCACCGTGATAGACTGGTCTTCAATGTACTGATAGATCGAAGTGGTTATTAAGTTACAAATATGAAAACTGACTGAAATGGATTTAAATATCCAAGTATTAGGTTATTACTGGACTGTGACAAAGTACTAATTCTAGACAAAGTCTAGCATATGTCCATGTGAAAATAAAAATATTTCACCAGTGTCTGTAGAAAATAACTATCACCTTAGTGATCCTCCCTGCCGGAAACTTACTAAGTTCCACTCGTTAGCGCAGCACTTTTGTGACTATCACAACTTTGAAAATAACTTCTGCGTAGATCCGGCAACCTTGTGCCTTGGCTCAGCGTAGTAGCACCTTGCTTGGCAAGTGCTTGTGTCGGAGTGAGCTCCTGATGCCTCGGCCGGCCGGCTTTTATTCAAAACTGCCAGGGTCACGCGTCATCACGCTGAAATCTAGAAATCCTCATATCTCTGGTATCCCTGGTCCGATTTACTTGATACTAAGTGCATTCTCTTTCATTTGGCAGTGCCAGTAATCTGATCCAAGTCTCAAGTCTCTACTCCATGGCTAACTATTTAATCAATAAATAGCCTCTACCTCTGCTATTACTCGCTACGTCACTTGACATGCTAGTATCGGTATATTCTTTCCAATTCCTTCTCGAAGCAATGTAGAGCGATATTCAAATATCTCAACTTTCAAAAGCGGCTGTAGCCTTTCCCTTGATATCTAGGTGTCTGAATCTTGGAATACCCATTCCTAGAGTTGGGCACAATACACCTAGCCAAACGAAACAATCCCAGCAATCTAAATGAACACACGTTCATGGAGAGCTCACCCCTCTTCACGCTACTAATAAACACACCCTGTCGGAAACAAGACACAATTTAGCGACACAGCCAAGCTAGATAAAAAAAGGGGGGGGGGGGAAATTATTGTTTTTTTAATAGATAAATGTTATCTGGATCCGGTGTACGATGTACTTTTCTTCTGCAATAAACCAAGGCCCATTTCGCGGCAGTATTAAAGGTGCCGGGACGTCCTCATAAGACCGGGCAGCGCTTAGTTGAATGGCTTATGGTCCACGCGTGGCGAGGGCTAATCCACGGTCTTTAATAGTTTTAGACCCACCTCATTCAATAACATACATCTTATCTAGGTTGGCAACACCTCACATAAACACATCGCAATGACTCTGCACAGCTCATATGGACAGGGGGTAGAAGGCAGGGAAAAACCAGTCGTTAAAATAACAACCACCGCAGTCGACCGCACCGTGAGTTACAGTGAACACAGAAACTGCGCGTAGCTCTAGTAAGGAAGACAATCAGATAAGTAGTTAGCCTATAATATTATAGTTTAACCATAGTTGATTTTTACAACCATATAATCACTCCAAAGTACAAACTCCGGATATCCATCACCAATTAGCATTTCACCTAACATCATATATACTGCATTTAGCATACACCGACAGTTGCAGTACCAATACTGCAACTAAATAATTGTACATATTGTAAATATGTTCACCTGTATTTCAAACATAGATTTTATAGCCTAAGTGTAATGGATCTGATGATGATGGCTTGACGATCAAAACTGGTCATCCTAGTGTATTTATTAATCTCATGTAATTTATTTCAGGATTAAGGCAAACCCCGTCTCTTTTGGGTCCATTCGTGTTGACTGACTGAAAAGCACTAAACTCTTGTATTATATTTTATGTGTGATGTTTAGTTCTTGGGTTGTTGGGTTTGTGGTATTTGGCTGTTGTGTTTGTGTTTGTCTTTCTGTCTCGAGAATTATATTCTGGAAGCCTGGAGCCAAACACAGGTCCCAGCAAGGTTCCATGATATACGGCATTCAGACCATTATTGAACATTCACTAGTTAAACATGTGCACAAATTTATCAGACTAAAATTGAAATATGTTATCGTATATTGTTAAATATAAATATGTAGTAATAGGTAATAGCAATTAAATGATTTAATTGACACACAGTAGATATAATTGTATCATATTGCAGTCAAAAAAACAGTCGAATTCAATAACAACTAATTTGTTTTTATTTAACTCAAATTCGCTTTACGCATACAGGAATTATTACTCAATCACGTAGTCATATTTCATTACGTATTCAAATGTTAGTGTCCATTTCAAAGTTCAATCGACAGAATTGTAATATTATGCTGAATAGGGAGATGTATTCGTGTGTTATCAAGTAATATACCACACTGACTACCGGGTGAGTTAGCCGTGGTCCTTACGGCGTGGCTAAAGGCAGTCGCTCACATCTGGGAGGCGTGGAGGTTCGAATCCCACCGCTGGCAACCTTGAAGATGATCTTCTGTGGTTTCCTATCTTCGTTCCAGGCAAATGTCGGGGTTGGTTCCTAACTATAGGCCATAGCCGCTACCTTCCAATTCCTCATCCTTACACGCATACTTTCCTCCCCAGACAACATTCCACACGCGACAGTACTTGTTGCTCACCCCATGGGTGTCTGCATAGAAGCAGCTACTAACTCTGGCGAGCCGAACGTGTCCTCGGACACTCCCGGCAATAAAAAGCCATACGCTAGAAAATATATACATACAAAAAAACACACACACTGACTGCTTCTGTGTGGTGCATATATTAGCCTACTTTCGATTTTTGCAAAAAATGAAAGTAGACTTATGAGATCAACACAGGGCGAAAAAAGTGTGTCTGTCTGTGTGTGTGTATGTGTGTGTGTGAGTCTGTGTGTGTGTGTGTGTATGTGTGTGTGTGAGTCTGTGTGTGTGTGTGTGTCTGTGTGTGTGTGAGTGTGTGTACTCTGAATGTCTGTCCCCCCCCTATCAATTCGAACACGGTGAATGCGAATTGAACGAAATTTGGTACAAACGTAGCACTAGCAAAGGACACCTCAGTGTCATGTTTTATATCGCCGCCATCTTTACTAAAACTGAATGGCGGCCACTCAAACGTTCAAAACGTAAAATCAAATAACGACTAACCAAATCATCCGATCTCTACCAAATTTGGTAACAAAATACCTTCGTATAGGATGCGTCTTGTGACCAAACTACAAGGTCGTCCGCCATACCATTTCAGGATGGCGGCCGTGCGAATTATGCAAACTTTATAATCCATATCATGGGACCCACCAGTTCCGATTATCGAGCCGAGAATCGTTTTAACTGTTCTAAAGGAAGAGGCACGTTCGAAATTAAAAGTTTATTTTGTAATACTATAGTGCAGACGTGATTTTAAAAAGCTGAGCTGATTCAGTAATAAGACAAGATGGCAGCGGATATCTTGTGCCTGACTTATATTTCACTAATTTGAGTATTGAATGCAATATAGCGTACTGATACAAAATAAATAAACTTTGTATGAAATGCTTTATATATAAATAATATACTCCAGTGATGAAATCGTTTAGTATAAATCATTATTTGCTAACAAGTTCTATGTAAGTCATTTTATATAGATCGATATTCGTTGACACAATTAGCTCAGTGGTAGAGCGTTAGCCTATCGTTCAACTGCCTATGGATCAAACCCGATCAGAGCTAGATTTTTTGCTTGAAATGTTATATGTTTATTGTTTTGTAATGACTCAGATGTTTTAAAATTAAGCGTTATATTGTGCATATTATGGTGTAAAATATATATTTAATTAAAATATAATTCGCCAGCAGATTTACTCGAGACATCTAGCTGCCTAAAAGGTAACTGCAGATTTTATTGAAAAGTTTCTTCTTCTGGCCGCTAGAATGCACTCGCTCTGTTAGGATTATATTGTTCGATATTTCACCACTAGAAGTCACGACTAGTCTACGTGGGGCTCCATTGATTAATATACCATTGGCATTCTATGCGCATCGAATTTGAAGAATGACGAGATGATACTACGATACATTTTTACTTTTTATTTTAAAGGGTTTGTAACAGCCTATTTTGCGTTACTTGAAAATGTTATTTGAAGTAAAGAACAAAACGATTTCACATAGTAACTGAGTTCAAGCCGTTGGTGTTAGTTCAGGTATTAATTACTACTTTTATTTCAGGCAAATAGCAATCGAAAATATCCACATAGTTTGTATACACACGTCTCTGTAGGGTCATGGAAAGATTTGTTAATTCAATTAGGGTTTTCGTTTCCCGGTCAATGCATGTGAGATTTTTGAAGTGAAATGCCATGTCCTGTGGTTCGGATTCCACGTAAAAAGGAGGTCCCGTGGCTCATAATCACAAGATTCACGGCCACGTAAAACTACAATCTTCCTTCCTTTTTTTTCAATTAGGGTTGTGAAAGCCCTGCACAACCAGACGTGTAAAGACATGCCTCAACTGAAAGTTGGATGTTGCCCACGGCAGGTCGTATATGTAATAATAATAATAATAATAATAATAATAATAATAATATTATTATTATTTTTATTTTTTTTATTTTTTATTTTTTTTATTTTTTTTTAGGGCAAGAAATGCATTTACGCACAGAGTGTCGGGCTCCTGCTGCTGAGTAGCAGACTACCGACTAAAACTTCCCCTTTACTTCTGAACACTAGCCTGGAACCGTTTAGCACATTAAAACAATAATAATAATAATAATTTTAATAATTTTATTGGTTTTACATCCCTTTTAACTACTGCTGCTTTTAGAGACACCGGGGTGCCGGAAATTTGGCCCGAAGGGGATCTTTAACGTGCCAGTAAATGTACTGACACGGCTCCCTCGCATTTGTGCACCCTCAAATGCCAGCTGACTGTGCCAGGATACGAACCTGCAACCTAGGGCCCAGCAAGCGAGAACGTTACCGCCGAGCCACGCAGCCAGTCCGGTCGATTATGTCTTCAGATCCATAACATTCTTGAGATATTTCTTATCTTCCTTTCTTCAATGATGGTAGCAGTTTTTATCTAGATTGTGGCGTTTGGTAGAGGTAAATCGTTTCTATGGCCTTCAACAAAGAATAGTTCTATTATACTCTTTGATAATAACAACGAGTTATAACTATACTCATGCATTTAGGAGAAAGTAGGCTATATGTTCTTTACTGAACATCTTGTTTTTTAACTGGTACCCACCTGGTAGATTAGCAGCTTGCATTCTTGGTTGTTGCCCAAAAGGTCGGGGTTTGATTCCCAGCTCTGCTAATAAATTTAGTTCTGGCCTGAGGGCTGGAACGGGGTGAGGCAATACTAACAAGAGGTGGGTTTGATTTCCATCTCAGTTATCCTGGAAGTATTTTTCTGTGGTTTCCCCACTTCTAATCCAAGCAAATACCGGGATGATTCCTAACTTAAGGCCACTGCCTCCTCCTTCCCAATCCTCACCTACTAATGCAGCCTGACGTGAAATGCCATGTCCCGTGGTTCGGATTCCACGTAAAAAGGAGGTCCCGTGGCTCATGATCTGGAGGTTAACGGTCACGTTAAACTACAAACTTCGCTTACTAATGCAGCCATCACAGTAACACAGACAATATTCCAGACAGACACACACCAAATTACACAGGCTTAAATGACCACGATGTCCAATCCCCTCAAATGAAACAACAACTTCTTAACTGGCCCCATGGAGTAGCCATGTGCGTAAAATAACTCTCACCGCGATCGTGATGTGTAGCTGCAACAAGTCAGTAGATCGGAGGTCCGAATACCAAATCTCTGGTTTTTGAACATTTCCTCGTGATAAAAACCATGGATAATGCCATATTTCAAGTCCCAGTGCACCCAGTACAGTACTACAGTCACCACAGGCACACAGGTTATCTTTTTTATGATCTTAAAATTAAGATTATTCAAATTTATAATTTTTAGTTTTATAATCTTATTTATAAATATTTACAAGCATATCTATTTTAATTCGTATTCGATTATCTTATTTTATTCTTTACGGTTTCATTTTCATTTATTTAATAAAAGGAATATCAAGCACGTTAGGACAAGGAGATAAATAAATAGTATTTTTTCTTCAGAATTATTGACACTCCAAAAAGAAGCTTCGTTGAAATATGGTTAAAATCCATCAGCATCTTTGGCAATATAATTTTTCCTTATAGTTGGTGGTTAATATACTGACCACTATAGAGTGAAAACCACTGCGGTCTCTTTCCAAATTGTACCCTCAGTTACAAATATCCACAAGAGTAAAGCCGTCAAAATGATTTAAGTTATTATTTATTTATCGTATGGCATACATGAAAAATATATTTATAAATTGACATCAAGGTTAGAAACGTAATGAAGAGCGTGTGGTGTCCTTAGCAAGAAGTCGCTAAATTCACCACGGAAAGATGTTTGTGGTCATTCTTGAACTAGGTGCCGAACATTGCTCACGTCCGTAGGTATAACCTCAAATTGCCGTACACGTGACCCCCGGGTGGTGCTAAACGAACAATAGCGATCAGGCTGTCAGACTATCCTCGTGAACTCCTGACTATCAAACATGAAAATGATTGATGCAAAAGGTTCTTTTCAGAACCAATAACAATTAAGTTATTGATAAATAGTTTTAGGGACTTTGGACATGTTGGTCATCAGTCCCATTAGGCTATATACACATCGATTAATGTTTTGCATATATTTACCACATCCAGTGGCGGTGGTACAAGACTTCCTGCAGGAGTCCACCATTTCACGAACGGAATGGCCGGCGATGTCGCCGGACGTGAACTGTATCCAACATGTCTGGGTTATGCTGAAGCATGCTATTCCTCAAGCGTCCACGCCTTACCCTAACTCACCAAGAGATCATGGAGGCCGCTTTCGAAGAGTGGGATCGCCTGCCTAAAGAGTACCTGGACAACTTGTTGAATTGCACGGCGTGTAAGAGGCCTGCTGGACGTCTCTGGTGGCCATGTTCCTTATTGAAACGTCACAGGATGGCAAGATTACGACACATATCAGTCCCTGTATATCAGGCCAAATAGCTTTCTGTTCGGGTTTTTTTTTCACACACGAATAAATTCTACAGGATTTATCAGAATGCCTTCTCTTTTGTAATAACCTCACCCATAATCCCACATACGCTCTGCATCATAGGAAATAACTGTTATGGAAAACGTTTTTTGATGTGTATACTTGGGTGTCAGGAGTTCACTTACCTTGGTAGCAAAATAACAGCAGATGGAAGAAGTAGAAGAGCAATAGTCAGCCGCATCAACCAAGCCAAAATAGCATTCGACAAGAAAGGAAAGCTCTTTACAGTACATGAAAAAACATTAGTATGAGGTTCAGGAAACGTCTTGTGAAGATATATTGTGTGGAGCGTACTGTTGGATGGTAGTGAAACCTGGACTCTTAGCTTGGCTTATAAGAAACGAATAGTAGCCTTTGAAATGTGGTGCTACAGAAAAATACTAAAAATTCCATGGGTGGACAAAATCAGTAATGAAGAAACGCTGAAGAGGATTGGAGAGAAGCCATGTTTATGGAATATGCTTACTCACCGAAGAGACAATTGGATTGGACATATATTGAGGCATGAAAGTCTTCTGCACACAATAGTGGAGGGCAATGTGGAAGGAAAGAACTGTAGAGGTAGACCACGGCTGGGATACATAAAACAAATCATTCACGACAAAGGTTGTGATAATTACTTGGACATGAAGAGACTAGCCACAGACCGGAGTTCATGGAAAGCTGCTACAAACCAATCTTCGGATTGAACACCAGAGAAGACTTGGGTGTGTTGGACTTATCTCATAGCCTGTATTCTTTTTCCTGTCATGACTGTGTAGCTGTATTGGGGACGAATTTACGACTTAACTGCCTTTAACAACCTGTGGAGACCAAGAGAGCCAGAGATTACGACAGGGAAGATAGGATCCAGTTACTTTACTCTTTTCCTGGGTCAGAGGATTGCCTCCTAGTAATCCCTTCCAAGAGCTTGAGTCAAAACAGCGACCTCTTGAACGGATTCAACCAAAGCCATTTATCTATCACACAGGATTAAACTCTGAATAAGGTAAGATTGAAAATCCCGCTAATCTTCGAGGTTTTTACCATGTCTTGGCAGTCAAAGCCAATATACCATCTGTTAGTACTTTTATACGGAGAAGATAATATTGAGAAAGCAGCAAAGAAATGCAGTGAATTTCACATACATAGTAGAGTCGTTAAGTTCGTGGACTGAAGTCATTAAGTTCGTGGACTGAAGAACATTCAAGTAGAGGAAGGAAGATTATTTAACCAATCCTAACAAACATCACAAATTCCTACAGTTCCCTTGTTTCCTTGTTGTCTTCTTCTTCTTCTTCTTCTTCCTCCTCCTCTTCCTACAGCTCCTTCTTATTCAGTTCTGGAATCACCTTGCTTTGCAGCTTTCGCCTGTCGTATAATAAGCTGGGGCGGCATCGGTGGCGTAGTTGGTAGCATGCTGAGCTTCTATGCCGAAGGTCACGGGTTCAAACCCGGCCGAGTCGTCGGATTTTTAAGAGCGTTAAAAATCCCTCAGTATGCCTTCCTTCTGAGGGGAAGTAAAGCCTGTGGTCCCATGTCATAGATTTATGGCATGTTAAAGAACCTTCCACTAATTACACCTTTGTGAAGCTAAATTGGATAGGTTAAGAATGTAAACAACGCTCTTAGGTTTCTACGTCCGTTGCCAAGAGCCGACTGTGGTGGCGTCTAGTAGCTATGTTCTGAACTTGGCCTAGTAGTCGTTGACGGTGTCGCTTGTCGACAAAAGTAGGAACTATCTGAAAAATTCTAAGTTGCAGTCTGTACTTAAATTAGAAAACAGATAACACACACTAATACAGTCATCACAATTAACACCGGTTATCAGACAGATTCTACACACACCCAAAGTACACGGGGCTATATGACCACGTTGACGCAGCCCCTAAACTTAAGAACCAACCAACCGCAAAATGTGTTGGTTGGGTTTGATTATTGCGCTAAAGTTACAACGTTCGTCACCAGGCGCTGGTTGCGATGGCATCTAGTAGTAACCAAGTTCGCAGCTAGGTGTTGTGGATGGTAGCATTTGGTAGCGAAAGTACGAACTACTTAAAATTATCGTCTGCAGTCCTTGCTTGCATTAAAAACAGTTTTTTTTAGCGTATGGCATTTAGTGCCGGGAGTGTCCGAGGACAGGTTCGGCTCGCCAGTTTTGTAACTGCTTCGAGACGGACACCCAAGGGGAGAGCTACAAGTACCGTTGGGGATGAAAGTTTGGATGTAAGGACGAGGAGTTGGAAGGTAGCGGCTGTGGCCTATAGTTAGGGACAACCCCGGCATTTGCCTGGAAGGAAGATGGGGAAACCACAGAAGACCATCATCAAGGTTGCCGGCGGGGGGATTCGAACCTCCTCGCCTCCCGGATGTGAGCGACTGCCAGCAATCATGCCGTAACGACCACGGCTAACTCACCCGGTAGTAAAAACAGATGAAAATCCACAGCCTGCTTCCAGTCTCCGACCGGGTCAGGAATGGAATGAATGAAGCCCCCATCTAGCGGCGAGGATATGAACTGTGCCAGCTGCCGAAGCCTGTCGCACTCCTCTGGGGCAATGATTAAATGAATGACAGATGAAATGAAATGGTAGTGGAGAGTGTTGCTGGAATGAAATGTTGACAGGGAAAACCGGAGTACCCGGAGAAAAACCTGTCTGCCTCCGTTTTGTCCAGCACAGATCTCACATGGAGTGACCGGGATTTGAACCACGGATCCAGCGGTGAGAGGCCGGCGTGCTGCCGCCTAAGCCACGGAGGCTGCAGTAAAAACAGATAACACACACTAATACAGCCATCACAATTAACACCGGTTATCAGACAGATTCTACACACACACAAAGTACACGGGGCTACATGACCACGTTATCGCAGCCCCTAAACTAAGGAACCAACCAACCAACCAACCATACGATTCTGGTATTGGAAAGAGTCATTGGGGTACAAAAAAGAAATACTTTATATGATAGGTCTGATCAATTATTCGGAGAATTTGTAATGCAGTGGCATTTAGTTTATTCACTTGACTGCTGTGTTGAGCTCATTATTTCTGTGTCTATAACAGTGAGGGATATGAAGCTTGTCTCCCAAGGACTAATGAGTACAAGTGACCAGCTATCTTGTCAACAGACCGCTGACAGTTGAGACCATCATTACCATTAGTGGTGTGTGTCGGGGAATATGCTGGACAGTTTACTTGTTATCTAATTGTCTCATGCGCTTCACTTGATGTTTAACGGGCCAGTGTTAGCAGTAATGTTCGACAACATATCTTCAGAGTTCTCCTCAATTCAGATATGTGTCACCGTAGAAATGTACACAGCATTCCACAAATACATAGTAATATGTTTGGGCAGAATGGAGAATGAGTTGAAAATCCACAGCCTGCTTCCAGTCTCCGACCGGGTCAGGAATGGAATGAATGAAGCCCCCATCTAGCGGCGAGGATATGAACTGTGCCGGCTGCCGAGGCCTGACGCACACCTCTGGGGCAATGATTAAATGAACGACAGATGAAATGAAATGATAGTGGAGAGTGTTGCTGGAATGAAATTTTGACAGGGAAAACCGGAGTACCCGGAGAAAAACCTGTCTGCCTCCGTTTTGTCCAGCACAGATCTCACATGGAGTGACCGGGATTTGAACCACGGACCCAGCGGTGAGAGGCCGGCGTGCTGCCGCCCAAGCCACGGAGGCAGAATGGAGAATGAGTTATGGGAGTCTATTATCTGTTAGAAGAGTACACTATTATTATTGTTGCCAATTGTAGGATCTATACACTAATTTAAGGCAACAACTTCTCGAGGGTAATATTTGCTTCGGGATAGTAAATTAATTACAAAAATGTTATATCTAGAACAATGTAGCCCTGAAACGAATAGAAGAGAGGCAAGAAGAGGAGATAGGCGAATGGAGAGGGGAGAGAGAATAGAGAAAATAGAAGAGAAAAGAAGGAAAAGGAAATGAGAGGAGAGATGACAGAGATGAAAAAAAAAGAAAATATATGAGAAGATAGTGAGAAGATAAGGGAATGTCTAAAATAATACAGAGAAAGAGAGAGAGAGAAGAAAAGGAAATGGATGAGATGTGCTAGAGAGAAACAAAAGGAATGGGTAGGAGGACATAGAGAGAAAGACAGTGAGAGAAGAAAAAGGAATCAACAAGGGAACAGAGAGAGGAAGAGAGAAGAAAAAGGAATGGATTATGAGACACAGAGAGAAAGAGTGAAAGAAGAAATAGGAATGGAAAAGAAGGCAGAGGGAGAAAGAGAGATGAAAAGGGTATGCATCAGAGGACAGAGAGAGAAAGATAGAGAGAAGAAAAGGAAATGGATGAGAGGTGATAGAGAGAAGAAAAAACGAATGGGTAAGGGGACAGAATGAGAGGAAAAAAGGAATGGATAAGAGGATATAGAGAGAACGAGAGAGGAAATAAAAAGGAATATATAATGGGACAGAGAGAAAGAGAGAGAGAAGAAAACGTAATAAAAAGGGATGATTAAAGGGAAGAGATGGGAAGAAAAGGGGAGGAGGGAGAGGAGAAGAAAAGGCAAGAGGGACGGTGAGAGATTGAAAATAAAATAAATAAAAGAACAAGAACATTGGAGGGATTGACAGAGAAGAAAGGAGAGAAATACAGTATTGTCACGTTGTGTTGGTAATATTGTAATAATAATTCGTTCTTATATTTTCATTTTCTTATCTCGCTCATATAGGGTCGACATTTTTGACAAATATTTTCCATTTCCCTCGGTCCCAAATTGTGTTATCACTTAACAATTTCCCTTGTAGGTCCTCTCGCACCCACGAAAATAACGAAAAGGAAAGGAGAAGATAAGGTAAGGTCATGTAGCCCCGTGTACTTTGGGTGTGTGTAGATTCTGTCTGATAACTGGTGTAAATTGTGGTGGGTGTATTAGTGTTTGTTATCTGTAATTCAGGCAAGGACTGCAGACGATCAATTTCAAGTAGTTCCTACTTTTGCTAGCAAATGCTACCGCCAACGACACCTAGCCACGAACTTGGCTACTAGAAGCCACCGCAACCGGAAACTGATGGCAAACGTTGGAACTTAATAGAGCATTAATCAAATGTAACCTGAAAATTTAGCTTCACACTTTTGTAGTTAGTGGAAAGTTCATTTACATGCCATAAAACTATGACATGGGCCCGCTGGCTTTACTTCCCTTCCCAGGGAAGGCATACTGTACTAAGGGATTTTTAACGCTCTTAAAAAATCCAACGATGTCAGCCGGGTTTGAAACCGCGAACTTGTGCATAGAAGCTCAGCTCGCTACCAACTAAGTCACTGAAGTCCGAGACATTTTCTTTAACCTTGTGAAAACGCAGCATCTCCCCTTATGAGAAATTCAAAAGTACAAAACCTAAATGATTCATCTTGTGTATGACGTACAAAGTTGTAAAGTGTTTGAAATGTAAAGTGTCTGGATGACTTAAATCTTCATATCCTTTTGGAGAAAATAACAAACAAGCACTTTGCGTTCTCTGTAACACCATACAATATTTATATTTTACTCTACTCGAAGTAGTTTGTCAAAATCTCTCACTTCTCTCGGAGCTTTTCAAAAGTACAGCGTCAAATACTCGACTCATACTGTAGTTAGGTTGGTTGGTTTCTTAGGTTAGGGGCTGCTAAAACGCGGTCATGTAGCTCCGTGTACTTTGGGTGTGTGTAGAATCTGTCCGATAACCGGTGTTAATTATTGTGATGGCTGTATTAGTGTGTGTTATCTGTTTTCAATTCAGGTAAGAACTGCAGACATTGAATGCTTTCAAGTAGTTCATACTCTTGCCGCCAAACGCCATCGTCAACGACTACTAGTTCAGAACTAGGTTACCAGATGCCACTGCAGTCGGCTCCTGGCGAAGAACGTTGGATTCTAAGAGCGTTAGTCAAATATTTTGCCTATAATTTAGCTTCACACAAGTGTAATTAGTGGAACGTTCTTTATCATGCCATAACTCTATGACATGGGACCGCCGGCTCTTCTTCCCCTCCAAAGGAAGGCATACTGAGGGATTTTTCACGCTCTTAAAAATCCGACGACTTCCGCCGGTTTTGAACCCGCGACCTTGGGCATAGAAGCTCAGTATGCTACCAACTACGCCACCGAAGCCGTTCGACTCATAGTTACCATGGCAACAAGTGCAAGGAGACTTATTCCACTGATTGAAATGGCGTCTTAAGTTGGTAGCAGGCAAAGCTTCTATGCCCAATATCTCGGGTTCAAACCCGGCCGAAGTCGTCGTTTTTTTTTTAGAAACTTAAAAATCCCTCAGTATGCCTTCCTTCGGAGGGAAAGTAAATCCGGTGGGCCCTTGTCGAACATTTATGGCATGTAAAAGAACCTTTCAATAACTATAATTGCGTGAAGCTAAAATTTGTAGGTTAGATTTGATTCCAAGGTTCACCGCCAGATGCCGGTCTCGGTGGCATCTACTAGCCACGTTCGCGGCTAGGTGTCGTTGACGGTAGAATTCGGTAGCAAAATTAATAACTACTTGAAATTGATCGTCTGCAGTCCTCAACTGAATACTGATAACACACACTTGTACTGCCATCACAATTAACACTGGTTATCACACAGATTCTACGCACACCCAAAGTAAACGGGGCTACACGACCACGTTGTCGCAGCCCCTAAACTGAGGAACCACCCAAACAACGAACTGTTAATAGTAATGACCGAAGTCATTTACTGACCTTACCGTACCTTCTCCATTCCTTTCCTATCCTTTCGTGCGTACGAGAGGACCTAAAAGGGAAACAGTTAACAGAAAACACAATTAGGGACCGAGGGAAATGGAAAATATTTGTCAAAAATGTCGAGCCCAAATGAACGAGAAAAGAGAATGAAAAAATAAGAACGAATTATCATTACAATATTACCACCACAACGTGACAAAACTGCATTTCTCTCCTTTCTTCTTTGTTAATCCCTTCTATATTCTTCTCCTTCTTTCATTTCCTTTTCTTTCTCTCGCCGTTCCTTTTGCCTTTTCTTCTGCTCTCCCTCCTCCCCTTTTTTCTTCCGTCTCTCTCTTCCCTTTAATCTTCCCTTTTTATTGCCTTTTCTTCTCTCTCTCTTTCTCTCTGTCCCATTTTCCATTCCTTTTTCTTCCTCTCTCGACCGCGTTATCCCAGCCCCTAAATTGAGGGACCAACCACCAACTGATTAAAAGGTACACGATATTTATGAAAAGACGAATACAATATTGCCGTCTTTTAATTTTTTGGTTCTGCAGCACCGTAACATCACCGTAATAGTTCGCAATAAAGTACATTCTTCTCAATGTACAAATATGAATTAAACACAGCAAATTTTCTAGGTTGTTGCTGTGTCTTGTGTGGCCGTGAAAGCCAATATACCATCTTCGTACGGAGGTTACGGCTGCTTGAGCTTTTAGTTCTCGTAGTAAAGAGGAGCAGGTGCGCTTCATAGAAAGGGAGGTAGCACGCAGTTCGCTACTCCTGTGGGGGTCTGGGCGGGGACACCAAGAGCCCGCTGATGAGTCTGCTTGGTGTCCTAGGCGAAACCCCACACAAGACACGGCACAAAACTAGAAACATTGCTGAGTTTTAATTCACTGACCGTGAAAGCCAATATACTATCTTTATGAATTAAACAATAATTGGTAAACTCATCCCCACACACACACCCTGTCGAAAACAAGACACAACTTAGCGATACAGCCAAGCTAGACAAAAAGGGGGGGGGGGGGGAAATAGCGGTGGTTATAGGTAAATGTTATTTGGATCAGGTGTACTATGTATTTTTCTGCTATAAACCTAGGCTGGTAAGCGCGGCACTATTAAAGGTACCGGGACGTCTTCAATAGACCGCTTAGTTGAATGGCTTTTTAGTCCACGCGTGGCGAAGATAGTTCCACGGTCTTTAATAGTTGTAGATCTTCCTGTATTCAATAACATACATTCTTATCTAGATTTGGCAACGTCACACAAATAAACATGGCACTGACCTCAGAAAGAACATAGGAACAAAAGGGGGAGAAAGGGAAAAAGCAGTTCCGCCCAATTAACACCCGGGTTAGTCGACTATAACTGGTGCTAAAGTGAACACGAAACTGCTTGAAGTTCTAGTTAGGGAGACAACCGGATAAGTATCAGCCTGTATTATTACAGTATAACCATAGTTGATGTTGTATAACCATATAATCACCCCAAACAGACAAATTCCGGATTTTTATCACCATTTTAGAAGTTCACCTAACATTAGATATACTACATTTAGCATACACCGACAGTTGCATTACCAATACTGCAACTAAATAATTGTACATATTGTATATATATTCACCTGTATTCCCAAACATAGATGTTATAGCCTAAGTGTAATGGATCTGATGATGATCGCTTGACGATCGAAACTGGTCATCCTAGTGTATTTATTAATCTCATGTAATTTATTTCAGGATAAGGTCATAACCCAGCTCGATTTGGGTACATTCGTGTTGACCGACTGAAAAGCACCAAACTTTTGTTCGTCCGTTCATTCATTTATTCTTACTTACGTACTTCATCATCATCATCATCATCATCATATTTTATTGTATTAAACTGGCCTTTGAGGCCAACAGCAGAAGGACAATAGGGAAAGAAAATATTACAAATATTACAAAAACCAAAAACTATTACAAAGGAGAAAATATTACAAATATTACAAAAACCAAAAACTATTACAAAGGAGAAAATATTACAAATATTACAAAAACCAAAAACTATTACAAAGGAGAAAATATTACAAATATTACAAAAACCAAAAACTATTACAAAGGAGAAAATATTACAAATATTACAAAAACCAAAAACTATTACAAAGGAGAAAATATTACAAATATTACAAAAACCAAGAACTATTACAAAGGAGAAAATATTACAAATATTACAAAAACCAAAAACTATTACAAAGGAGAAAATATTACAAATATTACAAAAACCAAAAACTATTACAAAGGAGAAAATATTACAAATATAACAAAAACCAAAAACTATTACAAAGGAGAAAATATTACAAATATTACAAAAACCAAAAACTATTACAAAGGAGAAAATATTACAAATATTACAAAAACCAAAAACTATTAAAAAGGAGAAAATATTACAAATATTACAAAAACCAAGAACTATTACAAAGGAGAAAATATTACAAATATTACAAAAACCAAAAACTATTACAAAGGAGAAAATATTACAAATATTACAAAAACCAAAAACTATTACAAAGGAGAAAATATTACAAATATTACAAAAACCAAAAACTATTACAAAGGAGAAAATATTACAAATATTACAAAAACCAAAAACTATTACAAAGGAGAAAATATTACAAATATTACAAAAACCAAAAACTATTACAAAGGAGAAAATATTACAAATATTACAAAAACCAAAAACTATTACAAAGGAGAAAATATTACAAATATTACAAAAACCAAAAACTATTACAAAGGAGAAAATATTACAAAACACAAACAAAAGAAATCCAATAAAAGAAAAGTCAGTCAATCACAAGAGGAATTACTCGCTGCAGATGGCACTCCATCTTTTCCGGTCTCTAGCATGATCCTCCACGGCTGTCGGTTCCACTTCTTGATGGATCGTCGTCACTTGATCCTTCCATCGTGTTCTTGGGCGTCCTCTCGGGCGTTTTCCCGTGGGTTGATATTGGAGGACTCTCTGAGGAAGGGATCCGTCCGCTCGTAAGATGTGTCCAAACCATTGTAGTCGCCTCTGTCCCAATATTCGTCCAATGTGTGGCTTTCCAAACCTATGGTACAGGTCTTCCTTCTTTCTTTACGTATTTACCTAATTACTTAGTTACTTAGTTACTTACTTACTTCCCCCCAGGGGCTCACATCTAGTGGGACGTGCGTTGGCGACCACGGGGCCCCAGCTGAGTCCGGCATTGCTTCCACTTACTTGTGCCGGGCTCCTCTCCGTCTTCTTTCCTGTCGACCTCACTTGGTCAACTCTTGTTCTCTTCCGACCCCTACGGTATTAGTGTATCCGAGGCCTAGGGAATATCTTCCTTTCCCGCCTTAATTTCCCCTTGTCTCATCTTTTCTGATACCCTTCTTCTGCAAGGGGTCAGCCTTCTTTTTCTTTTCCTATTATCTCCTGCCTGCCCAAGGCCTTCAAGGAGGCAGGGTGTATGTAGCCCCACCATTTCTGATGCACCCTGGATATTGCTACACCCTCAGGGGCTCACGGCTGGTGAGTTCGGGAGTTGGCGACCTGGAGGGATTCCTGAGCTGGGTCCGGTTTCCCCCTTTTGTCCTTACCTGTGGGGTGGACCCTCTCGTCTTTCACTTTCCTATCTGCCTTTCATGGCTCTCCTTCCTTCCAAGTCCCTCAATCCGCATTCTTCGAGGGTTGAGGGCATTTCTTTTCCTCCTGTCCTTTATTTGCCTTATTCTCCTTTTTTTTCAATTCTTCTTCTAGTATATAAGTTAGTAGTTAGTTTTAGTTATAGTTTGCATTTCATGATCATTTTCACGATCACCCAAACCATTAGCGGCCGATAACCTAGATGTTAGGCCCCTTAAAACAACAATTATCATTATCATCCACTTACCTACTTAAGTAAGAATGAACAAATGAATTCACTAATTGTTTGGTTCACGTTCGTACCTTGAGAAGGACTGTACTTCATTGCGGTCGATTACGATGATATTTTCCAGGAAATTAACATATGATAGCCTCGCATCACACACAGATAATAACAAAGTGTTGCCAAACCAATAGTATTCAGTTAGCTCAATTGTGCGTGCCGTGTTCCAACGCCTGTCGCATGTGCAATTGCCATCGATTGTGTTGGTAACGCACGTATAGTCACATGGACACAAATATGTTAACTAAACTCCATTGTCACATAGCAGCACTCTTGGTCTGTCAACCAAACAGATATTCAAATATCTTAATTAACAACAACTTGGATTCAAGAAGTTAAAAAGGATTTGGAAATAAACAATATAAGAGAAGAAGATGCAATAGAGAGAGAAATGTTTAGGAAAAAAGTGTTGGGAATGGAAGGGTTCCAAGGAAGGAAGGAAAAGAAAACAGGCTCAAAATGGTCCGAAGAGAAAAAGAAGATGCATAGTGTGAAGATGAAGAAGTCCTGGAGGAAGAAGAAGGAGACCTGGGGGAAGAATAAAGAACACCAAAGGACTAAACATTGAAATTGGCTGGTGGTCCTTAGAAGACCGTAACGGAGAAAGAAAGAAGAAGAAACTGCTTTTATTGAATACCAACAATGACCCAGATCGTGGGTTCAACCCCGGCCGAAGTCGTCGGATTTTTAAGAAAGTTAAAAATCACTCAGTATGCCTTCCTTCGGAGGGGAAGTAAAGCCGATGTCCACTAATTACACCTGTGTGAAGCTAAATTATATATAGGTTAAACATTTGACTAACGTTCTTAGGTTCCTACGTTTATCGTCAAGAGCCGACTGCGGTGACATCTGGCAACTAAGTTCTGAACTTGTTGGGCGTTGATGGTGGCGTTTGGTGGCAAAAGTAGGAACTTCTTTAAAAAAAATCAATGTCTGCAGTCCTTACTTGAATTAAAACAGATACACACACTATTACAGTCATCACAATTAACACCGGTTATCAGACAGTACACGGGGCTACATGGCCACTTTGTCGCTGCCCCTAAACTGAGGAACCAACCAACAATACCAACAATGGTGACTCTGTACAGACCGAATAACAGATTGCTATCATTTGTTGCGAAAACTCAACTATGTGCACAATGGGTTAATTTTAGGCAACTGAATAGCTGTTGGTTGGTTGGTTCCTTAGTTTAGGGGCTGCGACAACGCGGTCATGTAGCCCCGTGTACTTTGGGTGTGTGTAGAATCTGTCTGATAACCGGTGTTAATTGCGATGACTGTATTAGTGTGTGTATCTGTTTTTTTTAAATTCAAGTAGGGACTGCAACTTTGAATTTTCAATTAGTTCCTACTTTTGCCGCCAAACGCCACCGTCAGCGACTACTAGGCCTAGTTCAGAACTAGCTACTAGACGCCACCGCAGTCGGCTCTTGGTAACGAACGTAGCAACCTAAGAGCGTTGTTTACATTCTTAACCTATACAATTTAGTTTCACACAGGTGTAATTTGTGGAAAGATCTTTAACATGCCATAAATCTATGACATGGGACCGCCGGCTTTACTTCCCCTCCGAAGGAAGGCATATTGAGGGATTTTTAACGCTCTTAAAAATCCGACGGCTTCGGCCGGGTTTGAACCCGCTATCTTGGGCATAAATGAATAGCTGTTGAAAATACCGGCTATCCTGAAGTGATCATGGCGGCCTCGGTGACGTAGTTGGTTGCATGCTGAGATTCTATGCCCAAGGTCGTGGGTTCAAACTTGGCCAAAGTCGTCGGATTTCTTAAGAGCATTAACAATCCCTGAGTATGCCTTCCTTCGGAGGGAAAGCCGGTGGTCCCATGTCATACAAGGAGACCCTACGGCAATCGGATTTTAGTAATTTTTCCCGCTTCGGGTACGTAAAGTTCATACCTCGAACAATAATTTCCCAAAGCCGTTCGATGCCATATTCATATATTCTCGAGAAAATCGACTTCGAAGTTTTCCGAGCGCTTCATATCCAGTAAAGATGTTACCAAGTTTGAGCAGGACGCTTGGCTCTCCTGGTAAGGTTCGGGCCCAGTAATCGCTGGGACGCTAGTTCGAGTTTCGCTTGGGGTCCTATCTTTTTTTTCTTTCTTTCAATTCATATACTACTAATGTGATTGAAATATAAAAATCATCAAGTCTGTAATAATTCACAGATATGTAATTATAATTTCTAATGAAAAAGCGCACGTCTCATTTCTAATTATATCCTATTTGAAATTGCGAATAAGCGACAAAAATAATATCCAGCAATACTATTCACACCTAGTAGATTAATAAAAATATAAATAGAAGAATAAATGCCTTGCTAACCAGAGTTACTAGTCAACTAGATTCCCAACTAGGTGAATATCAGGCCGGTTTTCGTGCAAATAGATCATGCATAGAGCAAATACAGAACCTCAAGACAATCTTAAGGTACAAGAATTGCGGCGGACATCGATGGGTAGTCATACTAGTGGATTTCCAGAAGGCGTATGATTCAATAGACAGACAGACCCTCTTCTCCCCTCTATGGGAATTAGGACTGGATGCGAAGACCACCAGACTAATCCAGGCTACACTGAAGACTACGACCTCCAAAGTCAAGTTCAGAGGTGAACTCTCAGACAGCTTCTCTATCCAAACAGGAGTTAGACAAGGTGATGGCATTTCTTGTATTCTCTTCAATTGTGTACTTGAGAAGATCATCAGGGAATGGACTACCACGTTACCATCAGGAACAGGACTGCAAATTGGGTACAAGAAAGACAATCTCAATGTACCTTGCCTGGCCTTTGCCGACGACCTTACCTTGTTAGCGAACAACATAGAAGAAGCTACTCACCAACTACAGAGCCTCTATAACATAGCAGCTAAAACTGGCTTGAAGGTCAATATACAAAAAACAGTGTTCATGACAAATATAAAGGGAGCCCCATCTACTATTCTTGTGAAAGACACCGCAATTCAAAAAGTTCCTGCAGTGAAGTACCTAGGGGAGTGGATTCCAGCAAACGAGAGTGAGACCTTAGCAATGGACACTAGATGCACGAAACTGGAAAGGGTCTACCACTCCTGTAAGAGCATCTACACATCCAAGTGCCTCTCTAAGAACCTTAAACTTCTACATTACAACTCAGTAGTAAGACCTTCCGTTTTATATGCCTCTGAGTGTCTCCTGATGAACCGGAAAGGCCCACTAAGGAAACTAGAGCTCAAGGAACGGAAAATACTTAGAAGGATTTTAGGACCAATAAGGGAAGAGGGTGGTACTTACAGGATCAGGCACAACAATGAGCTCTATGATCATCAAGAAGATATCGTCACATACATGAGGAAGAGACGATTAGCTTTCTACGGACATCTGACACGCATGGGTCCAGATAAACTTACCAACCAGATCTTCACCACGACAGGAAGAGGGAAAGCGTCCAAAAACAAATGGATCACCACAGTGAAGTCAGACCTACAGCAACTTGGAATTTCATCAAAAAACATACAGGATCGATCACAATTCCGACAGATGATTCAACATGGTGTCTTTCCAGTGTCTCTCACCAGCATGAAGAGTACAGGGACTACCAGACCGAAGTGGACACAGGAAA